>OV702289.1:231270054-241270054 GCA_916181665.1 Avena sativa | reverse complement strand
TGAATGTAGCATATCTGTTGACTAAAGTACTCCCTAGGGCAAAACATGATCAACACCAGAACTCCATGGGTGTTAGATTTATCACTATATAAACTAGATTATTGTCTCTAGTGCAAGTGGGAGACTGAAGGAAATATGCCCTGAGAGGCAATAATAAAGTTGTTATTATGTATTCCTTGTATATGATAGATGTTTATTTTGCATGCTATAATTGTATTGATAGGAAACATCAATACATGTGTGTTTAATAAACAAAAGGGTTCCTAGTTATGCCTCTCTTATAGACTAGCTTGTTGATTAACAAGATGATCAAAGTTTCCTGATCATGGACATTGGATGTTGTTAATAACAAGGTCATAGCATTTGTGAAATGATGTGATGAACATTCATCCGAAGTATAGCATTGCGATCAAGTCATTATGTTTATATTGCTATAACATCATACAAAGTAGTCTTAGTCCTTAGACCATGAGATCATGTTAATTGCTAACACTGGAAGAGTATCTTGATAACATCAAACGTCACACCGTAACAGGGTGACCATAAAGGTGGGTTTAGTGCTATGAAGGTGTTATGTTGAGGCTCATGGATCAAGAGTGGAATTGTCAATCCCGATGACGGATAGATATACTCTAGGCCCTCTCGGTGATATCATATTAAGATAGCTTGCAACCAAGTGATGTGATCACTAGAATGTTATATCACGCGAACGAGAAAAGAGTGCATGTCGGTAATGAGATCAAACTAGGTATTTGGATACCGATGATCGAATCTCGGACATGTATTATATCATGAGACAAAGGGATTAAATTGCTGACGTTAAAGGTTCTCACGATCGCAGAAGTCATCGTTGAATATGCAGGAGTCAGTATGGATCTCTAGGTCCCGCTTCTGATTATTGATCTGAGAGGAGTCTCAATCATGTCTGCATTATTCACAAACCGTAGTGTGACACACTTAAGGGTTGCCGGACACCATTTAGGAGCACATATGTTCCAGACAAAAGGTCTGCAAAGCGCAGGAAATGTTTCGATAGAAACAGGAATTGTTTCGATAGAAACCAGAATTGTTTCGGGTGAAATTGCAGAAAGTGGTTCTGCATGTGATATTGAAATGTTGCAAGGGGTTTTATGTGAATGTTTGTTAATTAAAGTAATTAACAAAATTCTGAATAAAATAAATAAAAGAGTTTTATTAATTGAGAGTTGCATTTAATTTGGTGGAAATTAAATACATGTGAGTGGGATTTTGGGTGGAGGCCATGTTTATGTGAGTGGAGGTTCACCACATGAATGAAGGAGGGGAGGAGTCCCCCCCCCCTCATGCGCCGGCTATGGGAGGGGAGGGTTCTCCCTCCCTCCTATATAAAGCCCCCCTCTCCCCTCTCACAAACTACACCTCCTCGTGAAGGATCTCTCTCCCCCTCTAGATATTCCCCCATGGTCTCAGATTAGCGAGATACATGTTCCCGATGGCCTTGCGTCTGGAAGGAGTTGCTGCTTCCGCTGATTCGCTGGAGCGAGGAGGTGGAGGTTGTCCGGTGGCTTGAACGTGTGTGCGAGGACGGATGCGCTGCTGATTTGCGGTGCTCGGACTTCTACACGATCTTGAGATCGGCAAGCGTACGACTACATCAACCACGAGTTTCTACTCGTTAACAAAACTCGTTGTCTTCGAGGGTAAGTTCTCCATGGATGTATGTCCACCCGTTGCTCTGTATCTAGTAGATAGATCTTGGCGTATAGTTCTCATCGTAGGAAAATTTTTGTTTTCTATGTTGCGGTCCCAACAGTAATCTCTGGCGCTGCAGAAGGCTGAGGGGCAGGAGTCGGAGGAGCCATGGCAGGAGAAGCCAAATTTAGCTTCGACTGATGCAGGGGCTTGGTAGTAACTCCCTTCCCCTTGCCCTTGATGAGTTGTTTAGCTCTGAGAAAGTAATAGAACAAAGAACATTACATTTCGAAAGAAATTAAGAGTAAAGAACAAAGGCGAAAGTTGTGAGGAAAGTTAGCTCTTCACAACTAGCACTTCCTTTGTGCCAATAGCCACTGTCGGAGCTTTGCGCTTCCTAGGCACAACGTCCGGCAATGGGATCAATTCCTCCTCCTGAGAAAACTCGGGAGGATATCCCTCGATAGGAGCTAATTCCGACTCAGGGAGGTCGGCAAGCTGAAAAGAAGATAGTATCTCAGTATTGTGAAATAACTTAAAGGTGAAACACATAAAAGGGTTGTTGCTAAAGCTTACAAGCACGACAGGATCTTCCGCTGTGTGCATGTCTAGGGACAGCTCCAGAATCTACCTCTCAATCCGCTCCCTTATCAGCCATTTGATTTGGCCTATATAATCTTGTGGCTTTAAGGCCTTGGGGATGATGTGGAGGGAGTCCTTTTTCGACGCCGTGATGGAATGCATCAGTCGGTCGGCATGGTGCTGGAGAGGTTGGATCTGGCGTGCCACCCAGCACTGGACCAAGTCAGACCCTCTCAGGCCCTTGTGCTTCATCAGATATTCAATCCGCCTCTTGGTGAGAAGCAGATCGTCAGGCAGATCGTCACTGAGAGCCGGAGCAACCTCGTCCCAAGATGCTTGAGGCGTGGCGGCTCCATCGACGAAAGCCGGCAATGCAGTAGCTTTGCTGGGAGCGGGAATATCCTTGTGATAGAAAAAGGTAGCCGGCCATTGCTTGAGCGCTAGCTAAAATCCGAGGATAAACACGCTCACGCCTAACCGAAAAACTAATCATACCGGTAATGTAAGGATTACCGGCGGTAATGGAATTTCTCCGGACATGGAAATAATACCGGAAAAGAGTGAGACCCGGCCTAATGCCGAGATACCCCTCGCACAAAGATGCATAGGCACTCATCTCTAAGATGGAGTTCAGGGGGAGATTGTGAAGTTGAACACTGTAGTAATCTATCACTTCAGAAAAGAAATCCGAGGGAGGAAAGGATAAACCTCTGTCTAGGTGAGTGCCGAAGTGCACCTGCTCGCCGTTGTGAGGGTTGGGGATAGTTTCGCCGAAGCCGCTCCGCCAGTCGTCGGCACGGAGGATCCCTTCTTCTTCTACGACGCGGAGCTTGTCGTCGCCGAGGACGCACGGGATCCAGACCCCGTGATTGCTCTCCTTTTCTACCGCCGCTTCCATCGTTGCGTTGCTGCTGCGCCGGAAGATGAAGTGGAAGCCATTTTCCTGGTGTGTCGGTGACCTTGGATGGGTGGCGCTGGGAATTTTTGGGGGCAAGGGAGCTCTGTGCGCGTGGGAGAAGTGGGGGAGAAGGAAACGGCGTGGGCAATAGGTGAAGAAGATGAGGAAAATAAATCCTCACCCCTTATAACCGCCAAGCCGCGCCAAGATTCGTGCAAATGCTACAGTGAATACGCCACGCGTCGTGGAAGGAACTGGGAAGCCCCCTCGCGATGATTACGCCGCCTCGATCTCCACGCACGCATTGAAACGGCGCCTCGGTTCCGTGAAAGACGGACCCACCACTAGTGGAGAATTGCTTATCAGTGGAGCATATTTTTTGCTATCAATGGCGCATATAAAATGCACCACCAGTCTTGCGCCACTGGTAATTAAGTATCAATGGCGCATATTCAATATGCGCCATTGATAGTGGGACAACCAGTGGCGCATCCTCAATATGCGCCATTGATGTTTTACTAGTGGAGCATATATCCAAATGCGCCACTACTATTTGATGCGCCACTGGCTGAATAAAAGATGCTCCACTGATGTTTCATACAGGTATGAAGAATACAGAGCTCTCAGGTATTTATACATGTATTTATACAGGTACACAGTAGTATAGAAACAGCGATAATAGTACAAATAGAATTATACATCATCACATCAATTAGAACCTGATATAGTGACAAGTGCCCGAATATTATACAACTCTTGCATACAACAAGTTGATCATCATCTCATAGATTACACATGTCAGTGAGTCAAAGATATGCTGTCGTAGTTCACAGGATCTCTCTCCTCATGGATGCATAGTTGAAATGGTAGGTAATACATGATCCCGCATATGGGTTGTTTAGGGGTAGTTGCAACATAGAGAATGTACTACTGTCTACAGGATATACACAATAAACCCTGACAATTAAAACCATATTGATCGAAGCCTTATGCACAAAATTGCCCGAAACAACGACCGACAGAGAAACTGCAGAAGATAAACAAGTGTCATCTCGGTCTATCTCCCAAGAAGATGGCGGGTCCGGGTGTTTTCCCCCTTGACCCTGAAGTTAAGTTCGTCGAAGTCCTTCTCAGCATGACCCAAATCGCTTGTTTGTCTGAAACCAACCAAATGTACAAAAGAACATGTCACGCTTAGCCTGTTTAGAAACCTTGAAGCAAGAAGTGACGAGGGCTAAAATATGACTACAGAAATGTTTCATCACATATATTTTGACACTATTAGATGGTAAACCGTTTTCGGAATTTGGAGATACTTTGTTGGCCGTTATAGTATTTCCATGGACGAAAATTAAAAAAGAATGGAGAGAAATATACACTAGATTGTACTAGTATACAGTGAAGTGTGTAGCATTTACCTGCCATTCTCAGATCCCATGTCAATGGCCATGCCTTTCAGCTCCGTCAGTATGTCGCTGAGATTAGATAGGGCGTCGTCCTGCTTTGCCTTCTCCACCTGACAGACATCAACTAGACAATCATCAGAGAATACACAATGCTGACATTAGGATCACTCCCACAAATTATTCAGAACAAAAAATGTCAGGTGTTCATGACAATTATATGTACCTCAACTCTCTCGAGCCCTGATGTAGGTTCAGATAGGAGTTCGCGTGATTTGGATCGACGTGGATGATCTGTCAGCCCTAATTTCTACCTTTGCTCTAGATGGTTTTCCTTGTGTATGAAGGAATCGTCTGCATCCATGACATTCCATCCGTTCAATTACAAGCAGCACGAAACGGTGATACAAGAGAGTACAATTTGTTCATGGCAGAACTAATCGATTCTTTGCCTTCTTGTTTGAGATCTAGTTCATCTATGAAATGAGCTATTCGCCAAGATAAACCTACACATCATGTCGCAATCTAAATTATCCTAAGGTTGTTCCAAAAAGAAGTATTCTCTCTGATAAAGAGTCAATTAATTTGGGACCGAGGGAGTACTAGTTTCTAAGAGTTTAGGAATGCAATTTTTAGAGTACTATCAAGTAACAAGCTCCTAACTACCGTTTTGTTGGGGTTGCGGAGGTCAAGGATAATCTGACTTTGTTTTCTTGGAGCATAAAGCAAGTGGTGTTGTCTTTTATGTTCATCTGAGGACCAATGTGGTTCAGAAGGTCTATCGGGGGTGCCTGCTGGACCTATGCCTCTTCCTGCGAAACATATATTTCCCATTATGACGATCTGGCCGCCTATCTTCCCAGCAAGGAACGCAGGCGATGATCAAGAGGAATAATCCCCATGTGTCAATTCGATCTTTGTAATATCTTCACTGGGTATGACTTCTTTAATAGAAAAAGGTATGCTTCTGATGAGGTAATGGAAACTGATCAGAAATCAAAATTATCAGGATGGGCTTGATTGGATCTCTGCTGACTAATATATGCTAGTATTTCACTATGTAATTCCTCTCCTTAGTTTGAACCGTGTTTGCATGCATAGTTGTTATGGCTCTCAAAGAGTCTGAGACAATGTGTGCAATTCATTCTATCTGCTATGTGGCCAATACAAAACATGGTAAGATATTTGCATGTACCGGTTACCAAATTGATTGAGATATACTAGTAAGCTTAGCAATGCAAGTGTGTCGACTTGGTCTCGCAGACTCACAGTCATAGAACACTCTTGGTGCTGTAGTCATCTAAGTTTGATCTTAAGAACCTCTGTTTATTTGCGTAAACAACGTATCTAAAGTTTAGATAGGCGTATTTCGCAGAACTGCACCAATTCTTTTAAGCTTGACTGCATTGTGTATAAGATATTACCTATGTGAAGGCTTGTCAGTGATAAAGAATTTCTGGTACCAATCAGTGGTGAAAATAAAACTCTGAAAGTCAGGCAAGTAAGAGCAGAAAATAACCGAAAGTCCACCTTGTGGCCAGGAAAGCTTCATTTGTGTTCTGGACAGAGATGGCTCAAACGATAACAAAAGTTCTCAACGAAATTGGACTAATCAGTAACGATTAGTATATAGCACTGGTTCCCTTCCTTGCGCTCGTACTCATAGCAAGGGCTGTAGACCGGGAAGGCGCACTCGTTGCAGGCAACAAAGACATCGCCAGTGGGCGAAACGCCAACGGGCGGGCGGGCAGGAAGAGAGGTAGAGAGAGACTTACAGGGGCGGGTGCGTCGCCGTCGCAGCAGATGGTGACGAATTCGTTCCGGTTGTGCGAGCCTGCGACCACCCCCCCGCTGGCCGACATATCGCCGCCTTCAGACCCCCACCAGCGCCGGTCACGGAGGCTCGAGGGAGAGAGAGGGATGCAGGGGAACCCCTAGATCGGAGAGGAAACGGTGGAGATCACCACCATTCCCCGACGCGCGGAAGTCGTTCCTGTAGCGGCTCCTGGCCGCCGCCGTGGACGAGAAGGCGACCCCGATGAGGGCGGGTCGATGACGGCGGCGGTGGTCGGAGACTCGGCAAGAGAGGGCGAGGGCGACGATGTCGACCGGAGAGGGTGGCGGCGCTCAGGAAGCGGCCGGCGCTCGGAGAACAGAGGTGCCCGCTACGGCGAAGGCGGCGAGGCGGCCCATGCTTTCTTGCGAGGAGGGCCGGAGAAGCGGAGCACCGAGATCCCGTGGTGGCGGCGGTTTACGGGTGAGACGAGGGAGGGGTGAGTGATGGAGGCGGACAGAAGATTGGGGAAGGAGGGCCGCGCGGGCTGGTTGCGTGGGTTCGATGTGGGGCATGGGGTTAATTGGCTCAAGTCTGGATACGAGGTACTTAGCCAAATACCACGATGCCCTCATTTGTGACAACAACACAAGCCTACCGCAGTGGTAGCAAACACCGAGCCACGCTGGCAAAACCTGGGGCATCGAGGTTTGAATCCTGGTTGCCTCACAATTTTTTGCAAGTACATAGACAATTACGAATATATCAGTAGCGCATTGTTTGCAATATGCGCAATTGACAAAAAAAATATCAGTGGCGCATCTCCAATATGCGCCATTGATAAGCCTACCACCTTTCTGAGTGGTGGGGTCCAGATGGGGCCCATAATTTATCAATGGCGCATTTTGTGAAAGATGCGCCATTGGTGTGGATATATCAATGGCGCATATGGGAATATGAGCCATTGACATTTGGTCCACAGCCCTTCGGGGTGCCAGACCCATAGACCCACATTATCAGTGGCGCATATTTTTAGATGTGCGCCATTGGTTAAATAAAATATCAGTGAAGCATATTTTTAAATACGCCACTGATAATTATCAGTGGAGCATATTCAAAAAAAATGCTCCACTCGTAATAAATCTATTCATAAGCCTTTCTCTACTAGTGCACCAACGGTCGTGCTGTCTGGAAATGTCTGTCAGTGACGTGACTTGACCATGACTGGTGTCAGATGACGTCAGAGACCAAGTTCCGGCTTAGTTTGAATTATGAGCTGGAAACACGACTAATGTACTGATAGGTTCGACTTATTTTTGAGACCTGGATCGTATCTTTTGTTTTGAAGTTTCAGGAACCCTTCAAGATTCTGCAAGCCAAAGATCAAGCTAGACGATGATGAATCCGACTTTGGATCTTGGAGGCCTCCGGGGGCTGCTGTTGGGGATATACTTTTCGGATATCCTCAACGTACCTCACTGACCAGGGTGACCCACTTCGGGTTAGAGATTTGCTTCACGGGCGGCCTAGTCAGGGAGAAGAATGGAGTCCAATCCGGCTACGACAAGGCCCAGAAGACTTACCGACATAGGCCCATAGTGTTACTTATAGTTCAAGATGTACTCTGTAACCGACTCTTAGTCGTAGCCGGATAGATCTCTCCTGTCAACCCTAGGTCGGATATCTATACAAGCCGTCCTAGGGAGAGCCTTTAATGCACCCTCACAATAGTCTACAATATCAACTCACACAGACGAACCCCTTGTAACCCATATTCCGGCGCTGCCGTATTACTGGATTGCTAGCAGGAGTAGGATCTATCCAAAGCCGGTGGATTCGAACCTGGGTAAACTTGTGTGCTCACAGTCCCGAAATACCGTACGACTCACACCCCTCTCTTCCACACGCCTCGAGGACCCCCTCATGGCGTACTTGTCATCAATCCGACGACACTCCCCCGTCGTTCTCGCGACACCAGTGGAGCTTCTAGATGCCGAGGAGGATGGCCGGCGCATCGTCCTTCTCGTCAGCGTCTACCTCACGCTCGTCTGGCTCAGCGATACGCAACTCCACACCGCCACGCAGCACGACGGTGCTTTGGCCAGTGAAGCCGGAGCTTGAGTACCCGCCACGCACATGCTCCCGTTGGATCGTCATCAACGAGCGGTGCGCTGCATCGACGCCAAGCAGTCATATTCGCCTCGTCAGTCCTAGGAAGGATCTCGGAACCGGTCTGTGCAAGTCGAAGGAGCTGACGGAGTGGGCCTCGCCTGACGGCGAGGAGGATTTCTTCCTCAAGATGGCGATGGAGGAGTCACTCAACGACGTCCCGCCGATGCCAGGCGCTGCCGCATGCGCCTAGTCCCGGTCGGACTGCGAGCGGGAGGAGGATGAACGCCTCCGTAGCCTACAGGAGCAGGCCGAGGGCGCCTCTCGCCATCGACAGCGCGTGCTGCTCGTTGTGCTCGAGGACTCCGACTCTGACGAGCAGTGGTGTGGCGGCGATGCCGGGCAGGGCTGCAGCTCGCAGACGCCGAGTTACAAGCCGCCGAGCGGCGACGACGACGACTACACCGTGTTCTACCGCCACCTTGACATAAACTAGGGGTGTTTTTATTTTTTTTAGCCTAATGTAAACCATACTCGGGTATATGTCCGAATTTGCCAAAATATGTATGAACTCGCTTATAATGTAATGCAATCGCTAAATTAGTACGAAATCTGCATTTTAGCCCTCGATATCGGCCTGGGAAGGCCCAATCGAGTGGAAGTGCTCTAACGCGGGAATGCTAGCTGAGTCTTTTCCGGATGTGCGGGATCTTGATTGGGACGGCCTGACGCGACACAGCGCTTAAACCCAAGCGCCCTAAGCAATAAGCACAGAAACCTTGGATTGGACGCCCAGCCATAGTGAGAGTCCATCACGGAGAAGGATGCCGGATCCGACCCAAACAGAACTGATGTTTCTTTGCCTACAAAAGTAGGTCGATCGGCCCTCTCTCCAGTGCTCGGTGCCCTCCGTTCGTACGACGAAACACATCAGCACACGTGCGCCGGCGATCGTTAAGATCGATCACCGGTTATTTTTACTAGCTGAATGCCCGTGCGTTGCTGCGGTTTCTTAAAATTTGAAATATGTTATATCTAGCTACGTGTTGCCAACATTTTTACGCGAGTTTTGGATGGTATTTTTGTGCCTCACGCTCCGAATGCAACACCTTCTGCCGATGAAAATCGGCGACTGAATAAACCCCTGCTCCCAAGGCATTGAATTTCCACATGAAACCATGCTTCCCCTCACCCGCCGCACTGCGACCCCTGGAACTCACTGCCGCCTCCATATGCTAGAGGTCGCCCCTGATGCTGCTAGCCGCTGCCGTCGTGTAAGGCCTCGCCGGCTTCCGCCCAATCATAACACTCCCATGGAGAGCTCTGCCTTGCACGGATATCCACGCGTCGGGGAAAGGAAGTCCCATCGTTGCCAGAACCGCACGGGCTTCGTCAGGCGACGACGGGGGGATATGAAGGGTGGGGGAAGCTAGGGTTAGAGTCGCCGCTTCAGTTGTCGGCGGGAGCAACACGGAGTGGGTTAAAGCGAAGCCACCACTGCACAACTATATAAACACCCACTCCAAAGGGATCAAATCTCCAATTGAATCCATGCTTTCGCTCGCTCGCTGCCTGCTGCGGTGCTTTTCGCCGGCGGGCGCCAATGGGCTCCTCCCTCCACACAAGCCCGCCAACATACATGTATGTCCAGATGTGCCGCTTACCATGTCTTTTTTTTGAGACATGTATCGCTTACCTTGTCATGGTCCACTTCCGCTGGTGCGTTTAGAGTATCACAGACATTCCATGTTGTAGAGGTCTGCTGCCATAGCCGACAATTCTAATGGTTCCATGCATCCCCACCTTAGAAAGTTGTCTCGGGCTAGAGACCTAATCCTTTCTCTACATGCAACAAGAGAAGCTGACAGGGGACGGTAGAAGGCTTTGACCTGGCTAGCTATTCTATTTTGGCACCGGATAACATGCGTTAGCGAGGTGCAATATCCAGTCGAATGTGGTATTGGTCTTAGCGGGCTGCCGAGACCTCTACCACCACCAGATGTTTCTTTGTGTCGTGTCCATTGTCGCAGCCCCAGTCTCATTGTGTGTAACTATGAAGAACAATGTAGAATACAGACAAATGCACTTGAAGGCACTACCAACTTAGATTAGTACATATAGTTTGTCCAAAGCCTTTGTTCAACAAACTATTATAGTACACAAACTTTTTGTATCCATGCATTTCCTCATAGTAAAACATATACTCCCCCGTCTCAAAATAGATGTCGGGGATTTATCAAAAATTATATGTATCTATATACTAAATAGTGCTAGATTTATTTAAATTTTGATAAATTTGCGATATGTATTTTAAGACCGAGGATGTATATTTCTTTCAAATAGAACTGTGGTTTTTTCCAACCTCCTTGACACACGAGACAAGTGACCATTCTCTTCAATTTTCACACATCCCTCGGCTCTAGTGTTGCTACACATTCATACATCGTGTCTTAATCATTGCTAGATTTTTCGTGGTTTGTGTCCAAATTAACGATCACATGACTCATAACTTATCCTCATAATTTGGCCCAATTAGACATACTCCCTCCGGCCCATATTAATTGACTCAAATTTGTCTAGATTTGAATGAATCTAGACACTATTTAGTATATAGGTTCATCTAAATTTGACAAATCAAAGTCAATTAATATGGATCGAAGGGAGTATTAACCCCGTTTTAATCGATCGATTGTAACAAGTACTCCTGCAAATATACATTGTGTTATTCTACAAATAACGTGTTCCCACAACTCTCAAATCGAAAATCAAAAGCTACAACTGCATTAGGTTGAGAGCTTACCCTTTCCTTCCGTTATTAGTTTGTAACCCGGTTAGCTAGGCAACAAAACCAATCAAAACCAGAATCTGCGAGCAAAATGATGACCCCAGTCAAAAATCAAAAAAACAATAAAAGAAAATTTCTTACACTAAACTGAATATGAACTCATCCACGCCTCAGCCATGAATCCAAGAGACTGGACCAAAAAAAGGAAGAAAACCAAAACAAGATCTAAGAAGAAATCTTAACAGCAATTGCAGACGGTGAAAAGAAGCAGTTGATTTTGACACAAGGTAGACCCGTTTTCCTAAACAATCTGTTCCAACGAACACATCATTAGTCATGAATGTCTTTGAGGTCGTACTTCAGTAACGGGAGCTTTGCTACCACGAGCCCCCTCGCCGGCTGCCCCCTCTTCTGAAAGGCGAACACAACCCTGGCCAAACTCCAGTCGCAGTCGCAGTTGCCCAATCCGGACCTCCGGTCGCAGTTGCCCAATCCGGACGCACCCCCTATGCCCTACCGCATCCTAGGCTCCAATCCTCCTTCCAGACGCGGCGCCAGGACACTGCTATGGGGATTGAGCAGGTCCGTGGCTGCGGCCGGCAGATCGGGTATCGCGCATTTGCGTAGTTGCTGGATGAAGGAAAGGGAGTGGATGGTCAGAGAGAACTTCAGGCTGTGGTAGACGCAGGCGGAGGCGTGTGGTGGAGCTGGGGAGGTAGGGGACGCCAAGCTCGCTGGGAAAGTGCTCGGGCAAGTCCCGGGCGGCGGCGCAGTTCCACATCGGCGACAACGCAAGGACGGGGAGACGGGTAGGTGCCCGAAGAAGCGTTCAGTTCTTTATTTGGCGGTGGCAGTTCACGTAATTTGTATGAACACTCAGGGGCAAACTCGTCCAAAAAAAATCGGAACGAAAAGACTGGGACGGACGAACCTACCGTTCTGTAAATTAGTAGATAGATTTTTATTTACGAGGCTTAATCTGCTGTCAATTTCCCAAATTTATCCCAGTTAGCATCACCCAATGTTTCGGCAGAATGTGTTTACCCTGAGTAATTAAGTTTTGCCCTCGATCGCACCCGATCCTCCGTGCTGATCCATCGGAGTACTGCGCAGGGACTCTTTTTTCCGATGTATGCAGATTCTTTTTTGCTGCAAAAAACCACAAGAAAAATAAACAAAATCATGCTAAGCCATTTAACTTTTTTTTGCCAAAGAGTCAAAAAATAAAGAAATTTGCACAAAATTTAGGAATCATACATTCATATCATCTAAAATATATGACTATAAACTCAATGACACAAACGTGTACAGAACAATCGTGATGACTGTAGACATACAAGGAGTCCATAAGGGTTCGAGTTTAATGAAAAACACCCCCTCTCTCGTGACCGGCCGTGCTACCTGCCCTCTCTCCTAGAGCTCCCCCCATCACTCCTTCCTCGCCATCATCAACATGTAGTGTCGGGCTAGCCCCGAGCTGCGTTGGCGGATCCCGGCCTTTCCCTCTCTATACTGGCCCTGCCTAGGACGACGTCGTGTTGGGAGGTGCCCCAGGCGGCGGCAGCCCAACGTGGCGGCGGGACAACTCGGCAGTGGTGCAGGTGGACGATGGCGTGGCGGAGCGACCAGTTGGTGGCAGAGAGCTGCAGTAGCCAAGGCGGCACCCGCCTTCTCGGCCCAGATCTGGCCCCACCAGGACCCATCTGGGTCTGGGCGGGCTGCCTTCGGCTTGATGGCGGCTCTCCTAGTGGACGGGGAGCAGGGACTTGCTTTTGGGATGACGATGACGATTGTGCCCCTGCTGCAGTGCGGTGGCGATGCTTTACGGGCTCGATCAGGCCGATGAGGGCTTCGTTTGTCGCTGGTGCTGCATCTGGTCGGCTATCGCTTTCCGACAGTGGAGGTTGATCCCTCCTGCATGCTACTGCATCGTCGACTCTCACTCGAGTTCTTTCTTCTTGGTTCTATCGATCTCGCAGCTTGGTTCACAGTGAGATGACGATGATGGCATCAAGGTCGTGGTGGCACGTGTTGGTGGGCGGCGACGATGAGTGGAAGACTACGCAACTTTCGGGGTAGCGGTTTTTTGGGGTCGGGAGAAATCTCTGTCGGTCTTTCGACACCGACGGGCTGACACCTGTAGGTGTCGCCATTCCTTCTTGAAGGGCGCCAGGTGTATCCCTTTCCCACTTTCCTCCATGTACAGGGTAAACCCTAGGTCAGTCCGGGTAGCTGGGTCATCATTATCGTTTTTCTTCTTGAAGATATTGCTTGATACGCGACGTTTCATAGTTTTTGGGTGCGTGGTGGGACATCTTCGTCTATTCTATATACCGTAGTTGGTATTGTTTTCTACTTAAGCGATAACAGTGCATAGCTTCAGCGGGAGTATTTTCTGGCCCAATTTAGGGTTTTGGAACTTAGTAGATTAATCATCGACTAATCGAACATCGGTGCGTACCCGGCCACGTGATCGCCGGTGTAATAATTCCTACTCGGCCAATCCTCATGCTTCCTCTCATACTCGTGACGATAAGACTTAGAGCATCTCCACTCGGGGGCCCTAAAGCCCCCCTAAAGGGCCATGGGGTGCCAGTGCCTAAAATCGTGCCCAGCTAGGCTCCCCAAATTTATTTTTGTGCCGGCGCGGCCCGATTTGACATCCGGTGCCCTAGGCAGAACCCAACCCATAGGGGCTAGCGGGGGCGCTGGATGGAGCTAAAAACGATGTGGGCTAGCCCTGTCGGCACACACACCTGCGAAAGCCATCCACATGTTGCGTTGTCACCCACCCACCCTCCCTTCCGCCCGCTGCCACCACTCGACACCGCCAACACCCCTCACCATCGTCCGCTGTTCAGCCCGCTAGAGTCGCCGCCGCAGCCGCCGAGAATTCATGAAACAAAGTTTAGTACAACACTTTGGTGTAGTTGATGTTGAAACACTTATTTGTTAAACATTGATTCAGATGACTGGAATTAATTGACATGAAATAGGCAAATAGTTCAGTACACAACAGAATGGCAATACAATTCCTGCAATTAATTGGATCAGGTTTTGCACATCTGTACCCACATCCTTATCAACAACTATATTGCAATATTCTCTCACCTTGTGTCTGCATTAGCAAATGACGTCAACTAAGAAAGACAGTACACAATTATATTAGGCATGGTAGTAGATTAGTAGGAGTGAACGGAGAAACATGTTCTGCAATATAGTTTGTAATATTGGATAAATACATATAATTTATCGGTTAGGCTACATAGTACGCAGGTATGTAGCATTGAACTTCTAAAACCATACAACATCCCATTAGGTGCCAAAGAATCAATTTTTCGAACACTTGACCTGCAAAAAACATTAATTCATCAATTGAAACTAATAATTAGGACGGAAGCGCACTGCCATGAAAATCAAACAGTTGTTTACCCATGTTGCCACTTATTCATCTCACTTGATTGTCCTGCATGTGTTTTGACAACGTGACAACCAAAGTTCATGGAGGTAGGTGTCATACCAATGTTGTGCGATGTGGTTTGACGTGGGTAGAACGAGCGTACCCTTTCAGGCCTCGGTTGCATGTTAATATAGCGCAGGAAAAAGCCCCTGACGTGGCGTATACAAAAGAGGACGTACGTGGAGTGGAGTACTACTCCATGTCCATATACGATATAAAGAAGGAAATACAATGTTTAAGAGCCCCCCTTAATCACAACCTTGAGAGAGGTTGAGACTACGCCTAAATTCATTTAGCTCTCTGGCAGCCAAAGCCTTTGTAAATCCATCCGCAACCTTATCTTTGCTGGATATAAACTTGATGTCCAAGAGTTTATTTGCAACCCTCTCACAAACAAAGTGATAGTCTATCTTAATATGTTTAGTTCTTGCATGAAAAACAGTATTTGCGGACAAATATGTAGCACCTAGATTATCACACTACAAGCATGGTCTTACTTTCAGTGAAACACCAAGTTCACGAATTAGAGCCTCAGCCCATATCAACTCAGCTGTGGCATTTGCTAATGCCTTATATTCTGCCTCAGTACTTGACCTTGACACAGTAGCTTGTTTGCATGCACTTCAGGAAATCAAATTTGGTCCAAGAAATATAGCAAAACTTCCAGTAGATCTCTTGTCATCAAGACAGCCTGCCCAATCTGCATCTGAAAAAGCACTGAGCAAACTAGAAGAAGACTACTGAAAAGTGAGTCCAACCTTCAGTGTACCCTGAACATATCTTAAGATTCTTTTTGCAACTGTCCAATGAGCAGTAGTTGGAGCATGTAAATATTGACATACTTTATTTACTAAGAAGGATATATCAGGTCATGTCAATGTCAAATACTGTAATGCATCCAGAATACTCCTGTACTGTGTACTATATTTAGGGCCAAGAGGAGACCCCTCAGTTAAGGACAATTTCTTAGTGGAGGATAATGGTGTAGGACTGGTTGTGCATGATTTCATTCCAACTTTAGCAATCAAATCCGTAGCATATTTTTCTTGAGTAAGCAATAGACCATTAGCAGTTTTTCTCACCTCAATACCCAGAAAGAAATGAAGATCACCAAGATCTTTGAGAGCAAAGTCATCATTTAGATGGCACAGTAAGGCTTGAATGGCTTGATCCGAAGAACTGGTTACCATAATATCATCAACATATATAAGAACAAATATCACAACATCTGCTTTACAGTATAGAAAAAGAGATGTATCTGCTTTTGATGGAGTGAAACCAAGAGCTTGCAACTTTGTACTAAGCCAGGAGTACCACGCACGCGGAGCCTGCTTCAAACCATAAAGAGCTTTATCAAGTTTGCATATAAAATGAGGAGTTTGTGAATCTTCAAAACCTGGGGGTTGTCTCATGTATACTTCCTCTTCCAGAACGCCATGCAAAAACGCGTTCTTGACATCTAGCTGCCGAAGACTCCAGCCTCTAGAGACAGCAACTGCCAGAACAAGTCTGATGGTAGCTGCCTTAACAACAGGACTGAAGGTATCTTCATAGTATAATCCAAACCTTTGTTTGAATCCTTTTGCAACTAAGCGTGCTTTATACCTGTCAACTGTGCCATTAGCATTCTTCTTGACACGATAGACCCATTTGCAGTCAATGATATTCTTTGTAGAATTTGGATGAACGAGATGCCAAGTTTTGTTCTGCATAAGAGCATTGTACTCTTCTTGCATTGCCTTGCACCAACGATCATCTTCAAGAGCCTCTGAAAGCGTGGATGGTTCACCTGTGGATGTAAATAAGCCGTAGCGTATTGTTCCATCAGTATATATTTTTGGATTATGAATACCTTTCTATAGACAGGTTCTCGGTGCGAGAACGGGAGGCTCTTGAGGAGAAACATCAATTGTAGACGAGGATGGTGAGGATGCACCTGTAGGCAAGATTGTGGCAGGGCTGGCCTCAGAAGATCCTGAGGTGTCATGATGTGTAGCCGACAGCAGAGGAGAATTGCCCTCCGCGTCTGTTGCGCTCTCTACACGTGACCCAGGCGATCTTGGCACGGACTCAATTGGCGAGGGCGGTGGCGAAGTGTCCTGGAGCAGGCCCCGCGATGGAGACAGGGCGGGCGATGTTGGCCGAGCATGCACGGGTCGCCGCACATACACGCGCAGCAGAGCAGGGGTCCTGAACCATTGCATGGGCTAGCGACAGGAATCTGCCTCGAGATCTGTGAGCAGCTGATCCAAGACAATCAGATCCTCCTCATGTTCAGCGACAGGAGCATGCAATATGGAGTTTTCTGCTGCATGTTTCTCACTCATTTGAACACCATTTGAACTGGAATTTTTCTGTATGAAGCTGTTCATCAGGAGTACCTGCAAGAACAGTATCTTCTGTAGTACACTCATCCGAATTAGTAACAACTGGGACAATCGGCAAAGGCATATAGTCATCTATGTGTGCATCCCCATTGTTTGATGTAGTAGAAGAATTTTGTGACGGTAGGAGAAGAATTTCTTCATGAAGTCGTGATCCAGCATTTTTATGTAGACTTTCAAAAGGAAAGACACTCTCATCAAACACGACATCTCTAGAAGTATAATCACATCCTGTTTTAGGATCTAAGCACTTGACTCCTTTATGACGAGGGCTATACCCTAAGAACACACATCGGGTGGATCAAAAAGATAACTTTCTTTGGTTGTAAGGACGAAGGTTGGACCAACATGCACAACCAAAAATTCTAAGAGAGTCATAATTGGGTTTGGTTTGAAGAAGGCGTTCAACAGGTGTTTCAAAGTTAATGACTTTGCTAGGAAGTAAGTTTATAAGAAAGGTAGCTATAAGAAAGGCTTCATCCCAAAATTTAAGGGGCATGGATGCATGAGCTAGAAGAGCAAGACCCATCTCAATAATATGACGATGTTTGCGTTCAGCGGAACCATTTTGCTGATAAGCATGAGGACAAGATACATGATGAGTAATGCCAACTTTTTGAAAGAAACTGTTAAGTTTCTCATATTCACCACCTCAATCAGTGCATAGTAATTATTTTCCCAGCAAATTTGCGTTCAACCAATTGTTGAAAGTTGAGAAACACTTGATAAACATCAGAACGTTTCTTGAGTAAATAGATCTAAGTGAATTTACTGAAATCATCAATAAAGCTTACATAGTATGAATGTTTGCCAACAGAAACAGGTGCTGGACCCCATACATCAGAGAATACTTGCTCCAAAGGAGCAGTAGACACACTAGTAGAGACAGGATATGGCAGTTGGTGACTCTTAGCTAGTTGACAAGGATCACATATGTACGGATTTACTTCAGGAGCATGCGAAATATTATTTTTCCTAAGGATTTGCTGAACCACAAACAAAGAGGGATGTCCTAAGCGGCGATGCCATGTCGAGGAAGACGGCTTTATTGTGATGAAGGCATGCTTGGAAGACCCGGTAGAGAAAGGCACTAGCGGGTAGAGACCATCATGGCATGGTCCCTTAAATAGAGTTCTCCTTGTGGCTTGGTCCTTAATGAAAAAGAAATATGGGTGTAACTCAAGAAACATATCATTATCAAGATCAAGTTTATGAACAGAAAGCAGGTTTTTGGATGAACTAGGAACATGAAGAATGTTTTTGAGTTGTAAAGAGCTATGGGGAGTGCACAAAGTAGAATGACCAATATGAGCAATTTGCAGACCATTACCATCGGCCGTATGAACACGATCATGTCCCATGTACTTGTCATGGATGGAAAGCTTGCTTAGTTCTCCAGCAACATGGTTGGTGGCACCAGTGTCAGGATACTAGTTTGTGTCCACACCATAGGATGCAATGTTTGCACTTTTCTCATTATCATCATCACGGTGGTCACGATCTTTCTGAAACCTCCACCAAGAGTCATTAGCAGGATGCCCATGGATCTTACAAATCTAACATGTGACATTGACATAAGGAGTGGGTGCACGCCCTCGGCGACGGCCATCATCACCATGGCGCCTTCCACCATCATCTTCACGTCGAAAGGGGCGATCATCATAGCAATGAGGGCGATCATCAAAGCGACGATCACGATCATCACTAACATCACGGCGGTCATCGTAGCGGTCGTGGCGACCGCGATCATCATCATAGCGATCGCGACGTCCATAGTCATCTGGGCGCATGTCCTCCGGGCGTCTGTCGTCCTGACATGCACCATGCGGTGGGGGGTGATCATGACCACGCCGAGCCATATTGGATGACAAAGTGAAACCCTCACCACCACTTTCATCCTTGTGGAGCTGATCAAAGGCCTGCAATTGACTGAACAAATCTGTGAGAGTGGTATGGGGATTGGCATTTACTGCTATCTTCAAGGTGTTGTAGGAATCTCCTAAACCATGCAGAATTGACCAAATAAGTTCATCATCATCAAGTGGTTTCCCAGCTGCTGCAAGTTTAGAGGCTATGTTCTTGATTTTAGCAAATTATTTTTCAGCAGACAAGTCACCTTTCTTGACATCATTAAATGCAGAACGAAGCTGTTGAGTCCGAGAACAAGATTGCATCGTTGTGACGGAGTCAAGAGCCTTCCACACTTTAGCCGAGGTTTCCTAACCAATAACATGAGATAAAATATCCGGTGAAAAAGAATTCAGGATATACCTGAGCACCTGCTGATCACGAGTCATCCATGTGACATACTCGCTATTTTCAATCTTGATCTTTTTACCGTTTGTGTCTTCAACTTCCACCTCCTCTGCTGGAGCAGCCTCAAGCCCTTTCACCAAATTCAGTACACGGGTACAACGAAGAGCCGGAACCACCAGGGCCTTCCAAACGAGAGCATTCTCTTGCGTCAGTAGCTGAGATGGCGGTGCTCCAAGTGCGACAGCTAGGGCGATGACAGAGACAGCGGAAGATGTGGATCCCATTGTTTCTTCTTGGACGTGGCGACTGCGGTAGGCAGCAGAGACAGATCCTAGACGCAGTGGCTATAGGAAGCGGCATCGATGTAGGGTTTTTCTTTGTTGGGCATGGCAGCGACAGAGAGAAATCTATGGCGGCGGCGGAGAGATTTCTGGCTATTGTGTTTTTGGCTATGTAGGGTTTTGGCGGTGGCAACAGACGGGGAGTCTGCAGCGGCGGCAGGGTGTTGTGTTTGTCTGTGTTTTTGGCAGCAGCTGCGACAACAATGAGCGGTGGCGGCGATCTAGGCAGCTAGGTTAGGGAAGACCAGCTCTGATACCATGTTGTGCAATGTGGTTTGACGTGGGTAGAACGAGCATACCCTCTCAGGCCTCGGTTGCATGTTAATATAGCGCAGGAAAAGCCCCTGGCGTGGCGTATACAAAAGAGGACGTACGTGGAGTGGAGTACTACTCCATGTCCATATATGGTATAAAGAAGAAAATAGAATGTTTAACAACCAATAGGCAAAAATAGTGGAAGGGATTAAGAATTTTGTGATTTCCCCATGGTTGGGAGTTGGAAGGAAAAGGGAGGCGAGGGAAATCCTGGCATCGGAAGCAAGCTGAGCCGCTAGGCTTCATCGGAACTTCTCTTCAAGGGGGACGCGCCACGTCGAACGTGAGACCTACGGCTGGAATGGGGACAGGACACACAGGCGATGTAGAGCGCTGACATGCGCGTCGGAATTTAGATGGAGATAGACGAAATAGGTAGGAGAGATGGAATGGCCGAAGGGCACTACCCTGGGTGCCGATTCGGTGACACTGGCCAGCGTCTGTCGGGTCTGCTCCTCCTACGAGCCAACCTCCGCCCAGCCGGGCTCGTGACCGTCGTGGTAACAACCTCGCTAAATCCCCGCAGCGGCAGCCACGGAAGGGCTTGTTCATCTCGCCCACGACAACCAGCCCCAGACTTGGTGGGATGTGGGAGACGGGGTAGTGGACGTCGAGGGGGCGTTGCGAATACTGCAGTGAGAATTTGGGCGGTGGGGATTGTGTTCCACTGCTAGAAGACGGTCAAAGCGGTGAAAGATAGGGTCCATGGACTCAGGAAAAAAATAATCAAGAAGCAGAACGAACGCGAGCGGCGCGTGTGCACGGGAGGGCGCACGCGGCAATCGCGGACAGGTAAATCAACAAGCAGCACTTCTCGACACTTCTTCACACCTCACGGCACCTGGCAGACATGGCCTAGGCCCACATGCAGCCACAGTAAGTCGGCAAGGGGCCTCAATGCTCTTGCATGCTTTCACGCTTAAGTCTAAAGATAATATCACGACCAGCAGAGTTTTACACAACGAAGCATGAAAGGAAACACCATTTTTTGAACCTTGTGTATGGTATCCGATTCAAAGGTGTGCTGATCTTCGGTTGGGTGCCCCACATATATGCCCCCCCCCCTCCGCAGGCCTATGCTCTCTCCCCCACACAATCGCTTGCACCGCCACCGCCACTACCCCCAACAAGTTGAGAAATCAAGCCCTTAGTAGCTAGGAGGAGAGGAAGAGGAAGGAGGAGATGGCGAGCGAGCCGGTGGTGACGCGGGCATGATGTGTCGCACGCACGCTCACTTCCCGGGCCGCGGGCCAGCACAACAGCTTCTTCTTCCCCTCACGTCGTCTTCCTCACACATCCTACGACCAGAGCGAGCTCGAGAACCATACACCCGGCAAGCTCCCCACCCCCACCCTCCTAAGTTATGTTTATTCCTCACCTCCGTCGGCAACGCCACGGCGAGCTGCGTTGTCTCGTCTCCGGTGAGGTCCAAGCCTCGCCTCCGCCGGTGACATCACAGCCAGCCACACCGTCCCCGTCTCCGGCAAGGTCTCGGCTATATCTGGATGCCCGGCTCGGGCCAGAAAGCTCGGACTAAGTTTTCTGGGCTCGGTGCGAGTTCGCTCGGCCCGTAGGTGTAGGTGCACTGAGTCGAGCATGCGGAGGTGGACCACGACAACCTCGGGCTGGCTCGGGCTCGCCATCGTCGTCTACCTAATCGCTACTCTCCTAGTCACTATGGTCTGTCTATTGCCCTTGAGCCGACTTCTTATCGGGATGCTGAGCGTCATCCCAAATGACAACTTTCCATGGCTGAGGAGATTGCTACGCTTGAGCGCACTGGCACCTGGGATCTTGTCTATCTTCCTCCCGGTGTTCATCCCATCACATGCAAGTGGGTCTACAAGATTAAGACCCGCTCTGATGGATCTCTTGAGCGCTACAGAGTGTGTCTTGTGGCTCGTGGCTTCCAACAGGAGCAGGGCCGTAACTATGATGAGACTTTTTCCCCTGTAACCCATATGACCACCATACACACTCTTCTTGTTGTGGCTTCTGTTCGCCACTAGTCTATGTCTCAGCTTGATGTTCAGAACGCATTCCTCAATGGTGCGTTACGTGAGGAGGTTTACATGCAGCCTCCTCCAGGGTACTCTGTCCCTGATGGCATGGTTTGTCATCTTTAATGCTCTCTTTATGGCCTGAAACAGGCCCCTTGTGCCTGGTTTGAGCGCTTTGCCTCTGTGGTGACTGTTGCTGGTTTCTCCCCTAGTGCTCATGATCCCGCGTTGTTTGTTCACATTTCTCCTCGTGGACACACTCTTCTCCTCCTCTATGTTGATGACACGATCATTACCTCTTCGTGAGCATTTTATTATGACTGATCTTGGTTCTCTTAGCTTCTTTTTTGGGATTGAGGTTTCCTCCATGATACGTCCATTTTGCATCACTATTCTATATCATAATTTACAGTTATTCATTGATATATTTCATATTAAGAGATGATACTTATGTTATTTCATATGCTTTTGCATGGTTGATGACTTTTGGAGCATGGACCACTGCAGTCAGGATTCTAATGGAAAATGTGCTATTTGGAGGCGAAATTCACGAAGATCAGAAAATCCAAGAACATACATGGAAAATTATATTTTTCCAGAAGACGAAGATTGCCAGAAGGGGGAGTGGAGATGGGCCACAGTGGGCCCACACCACCCCCTGGCGCGGGCCACCCCTGGTCGCACCACCAGGTGGTGTGGCCACCCTAGCCCACTCCTGGCTCTCCCCTTTGGCGTATATTATCCCCACGAAACCCTAAGCCTCGAGGAGCGACCACAGAAAGATTTCACCGCCTCTGCGGGGCAGAAAACACCGAGAGAGAAAGATCTCTCCGGTAGACAAAATTCTGCCGGGGGAATTCCTTCCCGGAGAGGGGAGATCGTCGCCATCAACACCACCATCAAGCTGTACTTCATCAGTATCATCATCATCATCATCTCCACCATCATCTCCACCAGCACCATCATCACCACTTCATACCGATATAACAATTGGGTTGAATCTTGCATAGTTCTTAGGGGAAACTTTCCCGGTGTTGATTACTCTTTGTAGTTGATGCTATTGAGTGAACCATTGAATTATTGTCTATGTTCAGATTGTTACATATCATTATATCATCTCTAATCTTGATCCATATGATGTCTTTTGAGTAGTTCATTTAGTTCTTGAGGACATGGGAGAAGTCATGTTGTTAGTAGTGGAATTGTGTTGAGAAAGATTCAATGGTTTGATATTTAAGTTGTGGTGTACTTCTAGTGGTGTCATGTGAACGTCGACTACATGACACTTCACCTATATGAGCCTAGGGGAATGCATTGTGTATTTGGCTACTAATCGTAGGGGTTGCTGGAGTGACAGAAACCTGAACCCCCATTAGGAAACCTTTGCACAAGGGATGTCAGGGTCTTAGAGTTTAAAGTTATGGTTAGGTTTCTACCTTAATTACTTTCTTGTACTTGCGGATGCTTGCAAGGGGTATAATCACAAGTATGTATTAGTCCTAGGAAGGTCAGTACATTAGCACAAGTTCACCCACACAACACTTAGCAAACTAAAGAAGATTAATCAACTACATGAAGCGAAAGCACTTGACGATGTTCCCGTTTGTCCTTGAGAACATTTGGTCATCTTAAGTAATACAACCGGCTTGTCCTTTGCTGAATAAAGGATTGGGCCACTTGTTGCATTTATTCTTATCGTCTTTTATTTACTTGTACTTTATTTATTTGCATGATCAAAAACCCCTAAAAATCCGTTTGCTAAGTATTTACAGAGAATTCCTGCTCCAAGCCACTAGCCAACACCTTCTGCTCCTCGTTGGGTTCGACACTCTTACTTATCGAAAATACTGTGATACACCCCATATACTTGTGGGTCATCAAGACTATTTTTTGGCGCCGTTGCCGGGGAGTGAAGCGCTATTGGAGAGTGGAACAGGTAAAGGAAACTTCTACTATGAGTATTGTTTATTTTTGTTAGTTACTTTATTTTCAATATGGATAATTTGCTGAGTTTCTTATTTCATAATGCTACTACCAGTACTAAGGTAGTAGATGAACCACCACCTGCTGAGAATGATACTTTTAAAATACCTACAAGAATTATCGATCGTGTTATGGATAACTACTATGTTGGAGATGGAACTGTCCATCCCGGTGATCATTTGCTCTTTATACACGAATTATGCGGGTTGCTCAAGTGTGCAGGTATTACAATAGATCAATTCAAGAAGAAGTTATTCTCATTATCACTAAAAGGAAGAGCTGAGGAATGGTATAAGCTGCTGAAGAATGGTCAAGCTCTTGAATGGGAGGAAATAGTGCCACTCTTTTATTCTAAATTTTATCCTCCTAGTGAGATTCATAAAGATCAGAATCAAATATACAACTTTTGGCCTCTTGATGGAGAGAGTACAGCTCAAGCTTGGGGGAGATTGAAGTTACTAATGCTCAAATGTCCCATTCATGAGCTCCCCAACAATATTATTATCAATAACTTTTATGCAAGGCTTTCTCTTCATGATAAGGATCTATTGGATGCCTCTTGTGCTGGATCATTTACACGCATGGAAGAAGGAGCTAAATGGGATCTTCTAGACCGTATTCAAGACAATGCTGAAGCATGGGAGAATGATAAAGGAAGAAAGTCAGGTATAAACTATGATTATGAATGCATTGAATCTTTTATGGGAACTGATGACTTTCAAAATATTAAAAATGCTTATGGTCTAGACTCTCAAGCTATTGCAACTTATTTTAAAGCTTTTGCTTCCTATATTGAAGTTCCTAAAAAGAAGTGGAATAAGTATCATGAACCTTATAAAGATATTGCTAATAGTGTTCTTGTAAGAAATACTGAAGTTTTTACTGCTAATCATGTCTTACCCGAACCTTACATTGAGAAAATGCCTTTCCCAGTTAAGGTAAAGGAACATTCTATGATATTTAGTATGGTTAATGAAAGTACAAATAAAACTGTTGAACCTGATGAACAAGTAGCTATTGAACCCATGATAGCAAAAGTGAAAGACTTTGTCACTAAATATGTAGGAGATGGACACACTATTCTTTGTAAGGATCCTTCTAGTATTGTTTCACAAAGTAGTATTATGAGAGCTAGTGTCCATGTGTTTTTTGTTAGAATAAGTGATCATTGTTACAATGGTTCTTGTGATAGCTATATTGTTAAATTTATGCATGATGCTAAAAGTTACTATGAGAGAGGGAAAAGTGTTCTTATGCATCTCAATAATATTAAGTTTCCACGCTTTATGCTGAAAATCTTTATGTTACACTTGTTTTGCCTTCCTATGCTAGCAGCCTTTGGTTTCAACAATTTGTTTGCTTATAAAATTCCCTTGCATAGGAAGTGGGTTAGACTTAAACATATGTATTTTTGCTTCGTGATGCTCTCTTTTTCTTCAATTCATATTCTTATATGAGCTTCATTAAAATCATCATGCCCATCTTAATGGCTATAAAGAAAAGAGCTGTTTGGGAGACAACCCAATTTATTTGTGCTTTCGGTTTGCTTTCGTTTATTTGAGTCTTGGAAGTTATTACTTCGGTAGTAACCTCTCCTTATCCTTTTTGTTTGGTTTTTGTGTCAAGATCAACCTCTAATGAGAGAGAAGTAAGATTTGGGAAAGTTGCTGTCTCGAAACAGATTTTTGTGCTTCACCGTAAAAACCGTGAGAGATCTCTGTACTTCAGATTGAGCTGTAATTTTTTGTGCTTTTGCCCAGGTTGTTATTTAATTTTTGTTAGTTTTGTACTTTTTGATTTGAGCAACAGAAGATTTTCGAAAAAATTGATCTTTACTTGCTGGTTTGTTTTGACAGATTTTCGCCACTCTTACATTTGCCTCTTAAATCGTTTTCCTTTTTGAATTCTTTTGGGTTTTCAGAAGGAGTTGTTATGGTAGCTTATGTTTCGATGGATTTCAGTTGAAATTGAAGTTAAAAGGTTTATTTACTTTGTATGCACTAATGTTGCTAATGAGAATTGTGTGAAGTTTTGTGTGAAAGAAATTTCCAGGTTAGTGGAGAAAATGGTGTAATAAGAAAGAGAAAGGTTTTATAACTCGAGCAATATGTGTATGAAGATGAAGATATTGATGTTATTCAAATGGTAACTCCAGAAAAATTTATTAAAGACCAAGTTCAGAGACCTATAGAGTCCGTTTTCGAATAGGTAACAGTTCTGGTAAGAAAAGTTCCGCAAAAAATCTGTCCAGTTATATTTTTATCTAACAAGGAAAGCAACGAAGCGAAATAGGGACGGAAAAGGATCTTGGGTGGCTAACACCACCCTGTGGCGTGGGCCCACCCTTGGTCGCACCACTAGGTGGTGTGGCCGCCCCGGAGTCCGTCTCTGGCCCGTTTTCTCCCAGTACCTTCCTTTTGTTGTAAAAATTCGTAATATATAATCCCCCGGATCCCCCAAGGTCCGTATATTGTTTTCTCGTCATGTTTTCATTTTGATCTGTTTCTGACAGGTAGAATCTCAGTTTTGGAGCCACAATGTCCTCCTCTGGATCAGCCAAGGAAGATCCCTCCGCGGACATCATCAACCCATACATGCGTGAGTTGAAGATTCATCCCAAGGAGTTGTTGCTCGAAGATGGGAAGGTAAATATGAAAGAGGTTCAATGCCCTAAAGGTGAAGGAAGTTTGGAGGACAGGATGGAAGCACTGGAGCAAGAGGTCTTTAGGTACAAGAAGATGGTGGAACGCGAAGTGGATATCATCCATAAGATTTGTTCCGTACTCATCGCCGAGCACCAAAAGGAGATTGCTGAGCTTAAGGACGAAATTCTCTCACTCCACCGAACAACCAACCAACTGCAAGCACAACTCTAAGACATTCAAAATGAAAACTATGAGTATGAGGTTAGGTTTAAACGCATAAGTGCTGCTGCTAGTTTCAGGATGATGGAGATCATGATGTCTTTTGTTGATGGGGAGCCTTTACCTTGGAAGTCGGACGATGATGAGAGAATACCACCACCACCGAAGGAGTAATTCGTCATCAGGTTTTGGCATCCCCTTGGTTTGTTCCAAACTTAGGGGAGTGTCGCGGTATCACATCACTATCTTCTATCTTTTTACCTTTTTAGTAGAGTCATATCATGAATAGAGAAGTTATCATGTAGGATGGTTTGCATTATGGAAGTGTCCCCCCTCTAGTTAGATATCTATGTATCCCTTGGTGTGATTTTTCGTTATGGAATATTACTGTTTTGCATATCTTATATTAGTTTTCAATTTCTGTTATATGATTGATCTTGTTGTTAGTATTGGTATCACTTTGGGATCATTGAGTTAATTTAGTTGGTTTTGGCAAACCTGGCTCAGTCAGTAGCAACACTATTTTTGAGAGTTGAATGAAAAAGATAAAAAGTACTCTAAAGAAATATAAATTCATCATCTTTCTTTCTTGATTTGCTCATAAGCTTAGTATTCTCTAGTTAAGATCTTCTGTGCTTCCAAGGAATATTACATGTTTGTTTTTATCATTTGTATGTTTGTTTGTTTCCTTCAACTCTTATACTTGCTACCCAGCCTTGCTAGCCAAAAACCTATACTAAGAGGGAATTCTTCTCGTGCATCCAATCCTTAAACCAAAACCTATGCCATTTGTGTCCACCATACCTACCTATTAGCACTATTGCTATTTCAAGTAAATTCATGTTTTTATCTACCTTCTGAATTAAACTTGTTATGTGAAAATTAGTGATTAAAACTCTCACAAACTTGATGGCACACTTTACTTTTTTGCACTTAATAAACTTGAACCATTGTGCCCATCTATGTTGCATATATGCTTGCGCTTTGTAAATTGTAAATTAGCAGAATCATGCTGTCATGGGGAACGCTTTCAACATTGGAATTTATTTAGTTGATATCATGCTCTTTTGTCTATGGATGTCATCGGTGTGAAATGAAAGGAGAGCTTGTAAGTCCACGGAGTTATGTATGTGTGTTAGAGAAACGCCTGGGCCGCTGGTCTAATCCATGCATAATCATGGTGGAAACCTGCAGTGTAACCATAATGAGTATCTATGAAGCATTCTTCTTATAAAAAAAGAGATAGAGATTGAGAAAAAAAAGATAAAAAGAAAAAAAAGATATGAGAAAAGAGGAAAGAGAGAAAAAAGCACCATTTTCCCATGGTAAATAAGAAGATTGTTGAGATGCTCATTGTCTGCTTGCCTTGTCATTTTGATATGGGGATTCTTCCGTATCATCGGGCAAGGGGTACCCCTTTGGAGGTTCTCTATGATACACATGTACTTACTATGATAAGAACTTACCGGTAACTAAACTTGAGTAGCATGAGGAGCGGCCCTCGTATTCAAGGGACATGAGATTTTCAACTTACAACTTGTCAAGCATATCCTCATATTTGATCACTTTAACCTTAATCACCTAAAGATGCTTATGATAGGGGCAATGAGAGATGAAAGCTAATAAGTACCATAATTTTTGGAAGCTCTTTATGAAACTTGAGATCCTTGTTTCCCTCTGTGAAGGGCCTATCTTTTACCTTCTAGTTGAGTCAGTAAACCTATTACCTTCTATCACAGCAAGTATTTTGAGTTGTTGTGTTTTATTTATTCATATGATGATTTATTCAATCATGTTTCTTATGTTCCTTGTTTTGCACTTTTCTCTTATCTTAGTGTTTATTACTTTGAAAGCTATCATTGAAAACCCTTTATGTGTGAACTCCTACAAATTGTCAACTATTCTTCGACCAAGAGCTAAGTTTGCCATTACCAATTATGATTTACTTTATGTATCTTTATTGTGTTTCCTTTACTTATTGCAAGTTAAGTTATATAATAGTGAGTTGTCTTCTATTATGATCTATGTATTGATGAATGTGATGCTTCTTATCCGTATTGTTTTATCGACTCTTCACTCCATAAACCCAAGGGCATGTTATTGAGCTCAGTTTTGCTTGGGGACAAGCGAAGTCTAAGCTTGGGGGAATTGATACGTCCATTTTGCATCACTATTCTATATCATAATTTACTGTTATTCATTGATATATTTCATATTAAGAGATGATACTTATGTTATTCATTTGTTTTTGCATGGTTGATGACTTTTGCAGCATGGACCGCTGCAGTCAGGATTCTGATGGAAAAGGTGCTGTTTGGAGGCGAAATTCACGAAGATCAGAAAATCCGGGAAAATACATGGAAAATTCTATATTTCTAGAAGACGAAGATTACCAGAAGGGGGGTGGAGATGGGCCATAGGGGGCCCACACAACCCCCTGGCGCGGGCCACCCCTGGCCGCGCCACCGGGTGGTGCGGCCACCCTGGCCCACTCCTGGCTCTCCCCTTTGGCGTATATTATCCCCACGAAACCCTAAGCCTTGGGGAGTGACCACAAAAAGATTTCACTGCCTCTGCGGGGCGGAAAACACCGAGAGAGAAAGATCTCTCCGGCAGACAGAATTCTGCCGGGGGAATTCCTTCCGGAGAGGGGAGATCGTCGCCATCAACACTACCATCAAGATGGACTTCATCGGGATCATCATCATCATCTCCACAAGCACCATCATCACCACTTCATACCACTATAACAATTGGGTTGAATCTTGCATAGTTCTTAGGGGAAACTTTTCCGGTGTTGATTACTCTTTGTAGTTGATGCTATTGAGTGAACCATTGAATTATTGTCTATGTTCAGATTGTTACATATCATTATATCATCTCTGATCTTGATCCATATGATGTCTTGTGAGTAGTTCATTTAGTTCTTGAGGACATGGGAGAAATCATGTTGTTAGTAGTGGAATTGTGTTGAGAAAGATTCCATGGTTTGATATTTAAGTTGTGGTGTACTTCTTCTAGTGGTGTCATGTGAACGTCGACTACATGACACTTCACCTATATGGGCCTAGGGGAATGCATTGTGTATTTGGCTACTAATCGTAGGGGTTACCGGAGTGACAGAAACCTGAACCCCCGTTAGGAACCTTTGCACAAGGGATGTCAGGGTCTTAGAGTTTAATGATGTGGTTAGGTTTCTACCTTAATTACTTTCTTGTACTTGCGGATGCTTGCAAGTGGTATAATCACAAGTATGTATTAGTCCTAGGAAGGTCGGTATATTAGCACAGGTTCACCCACACAACACTTAGCAAACTAAAGAAGATTAATCAACTACATGAAGCGAAAGCACTTGACGATATTCCCGTGTGTCCTCGAGAATGTTTGGTCATCTTAAGTAATACAACCGGCTTGTCCTTTACTGAATAAAGGATTGGGCCACTTGCTGTATTTATTCTTATCGTATTTTATTTACTCGTACTGAAGGGGATATGCCTAAGGGGGTATGCTTAGCAGTGGGTTTTGAGTGGGCCGGAAGGCCCGCGAGTACGCCTGAAGGACAGTGACTGGACTCTGAGGAAAGAAGAGGCCCATCGACTGGCGACTAGAAGCCCAGAAGCGTAGGAGAGGCCCAGTCAGATTAGGTCAAAGGCTCCCGGATCCTTATCTTGTTCGGGGGCAACTTGTAAACCCTGGGAGGTGCTTCATATATAAACCTCCCTAGGGTATAGTAGAGACTTACGTTCCATCATACACCCCCTCAAGCGACTCGCCGCCCAGCCGCCGAGTTCGCCACCCTTGTAACTCGCTCTCTCATAATCTAACCTAGCAGGAGTAGGTCTTTACCCTCTGGGGGGCCGAACCTGGGTAAACCCTTGTGCACCTGCCCCCATCTCGCACCGCAGATGGCCGCCAACTCTTCCTCATGAAACTCTCAATCGCTTCCTATGGCAGCGACTGGCGTGGCCACTTCCACGACAGTGGCGCCCACCGTGGGGCATAGTGGGACTGGCCTGAGTTCTGCGGCGAGACCCTACTCGCCGATCGAGCGGCCGCTCACCACCGGCCGCATGATCGCCTTCGGCGGGATCTTGCAGATCCTGCCCAGCAGCTACATCCCGGCGTCGCGCCCGGTCACACACGCCGCGGTGATGCCGATCGGCTCCATCAACCTCTTCGTCGGCTTTACCGGCGCGGTCGACCCAGCCGTGACCGTGATCGTCGGCGGATCGCCTCCACACTGCGATCTGCTTTCGGAGGAGCAGGTCCGCTCCATCAGGGGCCTCGTCACCGAGTATGACTCAGCCGCTAGCGACGCGGTCGAGACCAACGTCGCCACCAACGACGACGCCCTAAACGACGACGCTGACTCCGCGACCCCCGCATCGGCCAACGGATCCATCACCGGCGCGTCACGGGAGGAATCCATCACGCGAGTCTCCAACCCCGAAGATTTCGAGGATCCCTCCATACTGGGGATCTTCGACTCCGACTCCGGCTCGAAATCCCCTGAGGATCTTCGCGCCAGATACAATCGCTTCAACGCGATTTACATGGCGGGAAGCGCGGCCGCCCCGCCAGATCCGTTCTCCACACCGATTCCGCCAACCGTGATGGCCACGGAGGTGGAACAAGCCCGCATGTGGCTCCAGGAGGCGCAGCGCAACGAACTCGCCGAGCGCGAGAAATACTGCCTCGAACGAGAGACGGCGAAGGAGCTGTCACTCTATCACCAGCGCCGCATCAGGACCCGCCTGAACCCTGATGTTCAGGGCCGTGTCCTGAACTTCAACGACGAGGGCGACCCCACACGCGCCGCCGAGCGCGAACACGGTGAGAACGCGCCGCCAGGAGGAGGCAACCCCGCAAGACCACCACCTAGAGCACCGGCGAATGGGGCCCCTCCACCACCCATGGGCCGTGCGCCCCCACCTGACCAACCATGCATCATCATCTCGCCTCAAGCCCGGGACGCCAACGGGCTACCGCTGTACTCCACCCTGATGGACAACGTCGTCGCGGCCGACGCCGCGATCGCCAACCTCGATGTCCAAGGCGATGGCACGCTACAGATCCTGTACGCCAAGGCCCTACTCGTCAGGGCCGTCGAGCAACAAGCCGCGGGAGTAGATCCGCGTGGGCGGATGTATTCCCGCTCATCAGCAAGCAGGGCGGCATCAAGCGGCCACCCAACCGTGGCCAACGCGATAGTTTGCCCACCTCCCCAACCACTGGCAAACCAACCGCGAGCCGCCAACCCCGCGTTGTCGACCAACGAGCCGCGACCTGCGAACAACACCGTCGCCGCAAACGGGCAACCACTCGACGCCCGAACGCACATCATCAACAATCAGGCGTGGTGGTCGCGCCAGCCCTACGACCTGTGACACACCCTCGCCAACCGCGGCGACCCGGAGCCAAGAGGCTCACTCAGTCGAGTCAGGCCACAATGCTTTGGACCCATGATCCGCGGGGAAAAAATACCCCGCCAACTTCAAGGCCCCCAAGGAGATCGAGAAATACGACCCGACGTACGACCCCGCCATTTGGCTGGACACATATCTCATGGCAATGGGGATCGCAGGCCACACCGACCTGCTCGCCGCTCGCTACCTCCCCCTGATGATGGAGGGTGCAACCCGGCAATGGATAAATCCGCTACCCGCCGACAGCATCGACTCCTAGGAAGAAATGCGGGACGCCTTCGTCAGGCACTTCAAGGGTTCCTACACCCGCGCCACCACCATCGAGGACCTGGAGTGATGCATCCAGGGACAACGCGAGTCGACCCGCCGGTGGATCCAAAGGTGGCAAGAGCTATGGATAAACGCCTCCGGCATCCACCCAGACACGGCGATACAGTGCTTCAAAAACGCGTGCCGATACGAACCTCTGGTCGCCAAGATCAAGAGGGTCTACCAGACGCTCGACAACATCCCCGACCTCCTCAAGATTGCCAAGCGCTACGCGGAGGAAGATCCTAACCAAGACTCCGACGATGAGTCGGGAGGAAGATGGCGCACTAGCATCCATGACAGCGGACGACTACGCAACATGCGCTATAGCAACACCCGCATCACCGGCAAGCGCCGAACCGACGGGCGAGTCGACTTCATCGCCAACGCCGGCTACGGCCAACGTGACTCCAAGAACTGCCGCCGCGACGGAGGAAACTACCGCGACAGCGGGAACTACCGCGCCAACAACACGACAAGGCCGAAATTCGACCCCGCCGCCCTGCTTAATCAGCCCTGCATCTACCACAGCAGGGAGGGAAAACCAGCCACTCACACCACCGCCGACTGCCACTCTCTCAAAGAGATTGAGAAGGCAAGACGTGCAAGGGAGGACCCCAACAACAACCAACCATGGGACAACGGGAACGGCGGCAGCTTCGGAACCGCTGTCGGGTCGCTTCATACCTTCACCGAGCTCGGCACCAAGCGTGAGAAGAAGGTACTCGCCCGCGCGGTTGCCGTTAATGCGGTGACGCAAGTCGACATCCCCCGCTTCCTAAACTGGTCCGAGCAAAGCATCACCTGGAGTCGCCAGGACCACGCGCCAAGAATCGAGTATACAGGGCGAGTTGCCCTGGTGGTCAGGCCAAAGGTGGCCGACTACTGGTTGCCCAAGACGCTGATGGACGGTGGGAGCTCCATCAACATCCTGTACCTCGACACCTTCAAAAGGCTCTAGCTCCCAGAAACAGCCATCGAGCAAACACTGACGACCTTCCACGGCATCGTCCCCAGTTGGAAGGCGTACCCGATCAGGAAGGTGATGCTGCCAGTTACCTTCGGCACCCCGGCAAACTACCGCACGGAGAGGATTGTCTTCGAGCTGGTAAACTTCCGCAGTCCCTACCACTGCGTCCTGGGCCGCCAGGCATTCGCAAAGTTCATGGCGACCCCACACTACGCCTATAACACGATGAAGCTCCCCGGGCCGAGCGGCATCATCAACGTCCACGGCGACCCCGATATGGCCGTGGAATGCGAGGAAAAAGGCATCGAGCTTGCTGACGCCGTCATCGCCGCGGAGACTGACCACGCGGAGGAGCTCGCAAAATACGCAGGTAACATCAACAAGGACGATCCCACCATCCTGAAGAAACCAATCGCCACGAACTCCACGTTCGAGGCGACCACGCACACCCGCACCGTCGAGCTAGTCCCAGGCGACTCCAGCCAGACGGTCACCATCGGGGCGCATATGAGCCCCGCATAGGAAAGCGCGCTCATCGGGTTCCTCCGTGAGAACTGCGACATCTTCGCATGGAAGCCATCTGACATGCCAGGTGTCCCGAGGGAACTCGCTGAGCACAAACTCAATGCCGACCCCAAAGTGCGACCAGTAAAACAGTCGCTACGGCCCTTCAATGAAGAACGCCGTCGAGCAATCGCCGAGCAGGTCCAGCGCCTGCTAGCCACAGGCTTCATCCAGCCAATTAAGTACTCCAAGTGGCTGGTAAACCCAGTCCTGGTTCTCAAAAAGAACAACACCTGGAGAATGTGTATAGACTACACCAATCTCAACAGCGCCTGCCCGAAGGAGGAGTTCGTCCTACCACGCATCGATCAGATCATCGATTCGACCGTGGGATCGGAGTCACTGTGTTTTCTCGATGCTTACTCTGGTTACAACCAGATCAAGATGGCGGTCGAAGACGAGGAGAAGACGGCGTTCATCATGCCATTCAGCGTGTTCTGCTACACGACCATGACATTCGGCCTCAAGAACGCAGGCGCCACATATCAGAGGTGCATGCAGGAGTGTCTAGCGAGCCAAATTGGCCGCAACATCCACGTCTACATCGACGACGTGGTGGTAAAATCCACCCGCCAGGACGATCTGCTCGCTGACCTAGCAGAAACCTTCGCAAATCTACGGAGGTACAACATCAAGCTGAACCCCGGAAAATGCACCTTCGGCGTACCCACTGGACAACTTCTGGGGTACGTAGTCTCCAAGAGAGGCATTGAGGCCAACCCCACCAAGATCGACACCATCGCGCGACTCGGGAAACCCGAGTGCCTGCGCGACGTCCAAAAGTTGGCAGGGCGAGTCGCGGCTCTCAGTCGCTTCATCCCCCGACTAGGAGAGAAGGCAATGCCCCTATACCGCCTGATGCGCAAGAACCCAACGTTCCAATGGGACGCAGAGGCCGACAACGCACTGAAAGCACTCAAAGAAGTGCTACTCGTGGCACCACTACTCGCCGCGCCACTCGACAGAGAGCCAATGCTTGTCTACGTCGCGGCCTCCAATCGGGTCGTCAGCGCCGTGATAGTCGTCGAATGACCAGAAGAGGGCAAGGAGCGCCCCATACAGCGCCCCGTATACTACATCAGCGAAGTCTTAACAGACTCATGATAGCGCTACCCGCAATACCAAAAACTGGTGTACGCGGTATTCCGAGCACAGCGGCGACTCCCACACTACTTCCAGGAGCACCCAATAACGGTGGTATCCTCCACGCCCCTGCAAGACATCATACGCAATCGCGATGCGACTGGGCGAGTCGCCAAGTGGGCCATCGAGATCGGCGTCCACAACATCAAATACGAGCCCCGAAAAGTGATCAAGTCGTAGGCCCTTGTAACTACCTCCGTGAATTACGCCCCTAGTTACAAGCCTGGATGAGCAGAAATGGTTGAAATAGTACGGTGGGGCCCAAATGCCACTCACAGGTAGACCTTTCAACCGTCCCAACCATTTCCAAACATCGGGACAAGAACGGGCGGCGTAATCGGCAGGCGAAGGGATCAACTACATACACAAATGAGTATGTATGCAAGCCACCATACAATGGTTCTCAGAGTCATTCCATCTAAAAAGAAAGGAAATATTGCAACGCCGTACGGCAAGATCCAAATATCCTAGATAGATATAATAGTTTAGGATATCTCCTCATACATCAAACATCAGAGTATCAGGCGGAAGCGGAAGACAAAATCCGAGTACGGATAAGAAGCAAATCGGCATAAGATGCCCCATAAATAAACACATCCCGCCCACAGATCTCACGGATCCCCGTTCTCGGAATCTCTACACCGAATGATCGTTGCCCACATCGTCCGTCTCCTCCACCCAGTATCCATCTTGCGAGTTTACCTGTTCATCTGAATCAAACAATTTATCGTGTGAGACCCTAGGGGTACTCAGCAAGTCTTTATGCCTCTGAAGGGGACACAACCTGGGGTGACGCAATTGCAGCAAAAGATAAACCCTAACAATTCTATAGATACTCACTAACCATCTGCCTAACCAAAGATAGACGGATGTCCGTGAATCAAAAACAACAGTTATAAAGGTAATATCAATAGATCCATCCTCCTCCTCGCTTATCGACGAGGAAGCGGACGAACAACCCCCCATCCGTTGGCAGTTTTATTGTCCGTTCCATGAGTGTTGCACTATTTACTAGTCAGGTACTTAGTCAAATTAAAAGCGGTACTTTAGTTATTCTTGTCTATGATCGAGAAACTGTGCTCCAAGTCGTCCATAACCGCGGACACGGCTTTCAGAAAGTTTTACCCTGCAGGGGTGCACAAATAGCAACACACACTCGATCAACCTCGGAAAAACCAAATCAAAACCGAACGAGGCAGTCTCGACAAAGCGATCACAGGATTCAGAAATATTTCAGGGGGCCACCCCATTAAGCTACCCGCGACGAAGTTGGCCGACTCCGAGACGGACTCAAGGTTTGCGCCAATGGCTGTAAACGACTGGGAACCCGAAAATGTGACTGGGCTTGTCGATACGGTGAAAACACTCCGCTTACCTAAAGAGTACAGGTGCAGTACCTCGCACAATTTTAAATAAAGCAGTAAAGCATGGCATAAGTACAGGATAGTAAATAAAACCTCAAACTAGTTTGTGGCCCCAAGAAATAAGAATGAATCAAGCTCTGGCTCAGGGGGGTTCATAAGCCTCCCGGATGTGGATAGCGCGAATATTCAAGGAACAGGAATCAAGTACTCGGGGTCCTACGGGACACAAGTGAGCCTGAAAAACCAAATAGCAAATATGGCTCACCGATGCCACTTTCATTAGTTATCCCATTACTACTCCGGTTAAGTTGTTTAGGTACCTCGTTATACATCAGACACTCACATACCCTACACATGTTGTTCTACGACTCGCATGGCTCAAACAACTCCTGTAGTAATGGTTCATGGGATGGAGGAACAAGCTTCGGTGGGGTTTAAAAGTAAAGGCTATGCAACACTTGGGATTCAATTTAGTGCAATCGCGACTCAATGATGCCAGAATAAGATAGAGGCAATAGGTACTATATGTATGCAAGCATGTGGTAGTGCTTGCCTGGCAGCTCAGTTGAAGCGAGAGAAGGATTTGGGTAGTGCTCCTGGGTATCTTGGTATATCCCCTGCTCAGCGTCTATTCGAAGAAGAACCAAACAAACAAGGGACAACATAAATAAAGTGCGCAAGCATATGAATAAGATGCGACAAGCAAACAACCATGCCATGATGAATAATGCACAATTTACATGGCAATAAGTAGCATGGCATGGGGGAGGTGTGGAATACAAGAATAAAACATTTTATTGGGTTTTGGTCATTTTTTAACCTCAATTAAGTTGCTGTAAACTTTATATTTGCATGATGCATGCTGCAAAACAGAACATGGAATGCATAAACATAAAGGTCTCGTCGAGCTAATCATTTTAGACATATCATTTGTTAAATTTGGAGTTATAAATCAAAAGTTATTAAATAATTAAGAAAAAGGGCATTTTATTGTAATTTTAGTCAACTTGGAATTTTAAGTGTTCAAAATATATTTTGAAGGGCATATTTGAATTCCTCATATTTTTATGATTTCAAAACATATATTATTTGTATTATTTGGAATTATATTTAAAAGTTATTTGAAAACAGATTTAAATTTGAATTTGAATTAATTTGAAAAAGATTTAAAGGAAAACAGAAATAGACAGAAACTTTTGTTACTCAGCCACTCCTAGCCCAAGACACAGACAAGTGGGGCCAGGTGCTGACTGGGCATCACACGCGTAGAAAAGCTTTTATCACCGCGAGCTAATCTAGCCTAAGCGAATGACAGGTGGGGCCACAGCAACCTCAGGGCCACACGCGGGTGCGCCAGCGGGGACGCGACACGTGGGAGATCCAGGGTACTGCGGGTTGAGGCTGGAGAAACAGGAGGGCCTAACTGCAAAGCGGTACTACGGCTGACAGGTGGGCTCAGGCGGACCGCGGGTTAGGAGTAAAAGCTAGGGAGGGGTTTTGTGCAAAAACGGCGACGCGTACTGTGCTTCTTCTCTGAACTTACTGACGACAAAACGGTGCTCGACAGCGGACGGCGCGGCGCGCGGGGGGGCTCGAACTGGGGACCTGGCGTGCGCGCGCGTAGGCGGCAGCCACTGCGGTGGGCTAGGGTTGGTGTTAGGAGGGTGGACGGGGCCTAGTTGGGGTTCTGCGCTACGCGTGAGCGAGCAGACGCTGCGGCCGACGGCGCGCGCAGTCTATTCGACGAAACGCACGGCGTCACCCGACGGCGTCAGCGAGAGCGAGGATGTCAGCGAGGACTAGGGGCACACCGAGGAGATGTTGGTGGAGTTGGATCGGGCAGAGGAGATGGCGATCGTCGTCGAGGCAGAGGCCGGGCGTAGCTAGGGTTCCGGCGGAACGCGTCGGCGTGCAGATCAACCTGGGGCTCCTCCTTCACGTCTGCGGGTACAGGGGCGGTGCAGGTGGTCGTCTCGGTCTACCAGGCCACCTCCGCGACGGGCACGCCGGCTAGACGACGAGGTACAGAGGTAGACGGCGTCGGCTGGCGTCGGGATCCGGCGATGGTAAAGGGAGAGGGGAGGAGAGGAGGCAGGCGCCCTGGGTGGATCTGGCGAGACAGAAGCGTGGGAGGTGGTGGTAGGTAGCAGAGAAAGGGGGAGGTGCCATGGGGGATCGGTGGAGAGTAAAAGGTGGCTCGGCCACCTTTTTCCCTACCCTCCTTCTCACGTGCTCGGGCAGGCCAGGGCGAGGTGGTGATGGGGCTACCAGGTGGGGGACAGCCGGTTGGTGGGGAGGCTCGGGCTAGGGCCCTCATGGCAGAGAGAGCTAGAGAGAGGGGTAGGCTCGGGTGTAGCTAGGTTTGACTAGGGGGAGGCTCGGGTTAGGGTTTGGTCTTAGGTTAGAGAGGGTAGGTGAGATGGTAGGGTTGGGGTTTGATCCTGGTGGTGGTGGCTCGGGTTAGGTTAGATGGGAGGGTGTGGTTAGAGAGGATGGTAAAGAGAGAGGAGAGAGGAGTGCCGTGTGGGGAGCGGGGTAGATGGAAAAGGTGGCCTCGGTGCCACCTTTCTCTCCTCCTCCTTCTCACGTGCTCGGTTGGACGGCAGGGCAGGGGGAAGGGTGATGGAGGCTGGAGGTGGGCCAGGGACGCAGGTGATCCGGGTGGTGGGGCCTCGTAGCAGAGAGAGGGAGAGAGATAGGCTCGGTTTAGGGTTAGAGGGAGGGTAGCCTCGGGTTAGGTTAGATAGGGTTAGGGTTTGGGTAGGTGGCTGGGGTGGTTAGGGCTGCTAGGTGGGGCCAGCTAGGTGAGAGACTCGGCATGGGTGAGAGGAGAGGGTGAGGTATAGGGTAGGGTGATGATGTGCACAAGGTGATGGTTAGAAGAGAGCAAGAGATTAGCTAGAAGAGGCATATGATGGCCCCAAAAGAGAGGGTTGTGTAAGAACAAAGGAAGAGAGCTAAAGAGAAAAGGAATACTCCACTTTTTAAATCCAAGAAAAAATAAAACCCAAAGAAAAGAAGATGGTAGAGATCTTGCATGGCCCATGCATGAATAGTAAATGCCATGTTTATTATTGTGAAAACAATTGTAAATGATCATGGGCATTTATTAACACAAGCATTTCCAAACATGGAATTAAGGCCAAGCCAAAAGAATGGTGTTGGGGTCCCATGTGGGGTATATGAAATATGCTCAAATTGGATATAAATTGGGCATACTAGTGTGTATGTCCCACTAGATGCATAAATAGCCTCAATATATTCCCACTTGAGCAAACACTCAAACACATACCATATGGAAGCTTGCCAAGGGATTCTACCCACATCTCATGCAAAAGTGACCCTCCACATATCCATATTGTGAAAACAACATGATGCTAATATGAGGGCATGTGGAAATAGAATTGGATCCATCCCAACACACATGAGCTAGAGGTAAAATCTCAATAAGGTGCAAAGCTCATATTTAGTTGGATGGTGGAATTATGGGGTGATGACAAGAAAGGTGGTGGAGTTAATAAAAGATATGCCCCCAACTCAACTTGGGCATTAAACAATATATCAATAACCAAATACAATATCAAGAGGCAAATACAATTAATAATGCATATGAGAGAAGAACCAAAACAAAAAGGGTTTTATATGATGCTCAATGCAAGGTGGCATGATGACATGAGCATGACATAAAGATGATGCAACAATTATATATAGGAAGTAGCATATATATAGACTAGGCTAGTAGCATTGCAATTGTTAGACAATTGGGATGCTACAACTCTCCCCCACTAAACAAGAATCTCGCCCCGAGATTCCTAGGAAAAAGAGAACAACACAAGAAGAGGCGGGTGTTTGGAACGAAGGTGATCCTTGCGTTCCCAAGATGATGAAGAACAGAATGGTGCGACCACTACACCTTGCAAAACTTGCTAGGCTTGTTGCGATTCTTGCGTTTTGCTTCAAGAACAACGGATTAGAAGAATTGAAGGATTGTCGTGAGACAAGAAGGATAAGATGGACATAGCTCCGGTTTTCTCAAGAAACATGATAAAAGACTAGAACCACTTGTGAAAGAAAGGAGAAGATGGTGCATCATGAATAAAGAAAGACACATCATTAAGATTAAAGATTTACTGATAAGAGAGTGGATGAATCTTTGTCTCACCAGAAGAAAAAAGAGTTAGATTGGAGAGGTTTTGAACCACTACGACAATAGCATCGTATCTTCTCTCGGATTTGAAAAATGAAGTACGGAAACAATATTGCCTTCAAACAATAGAGTCCCTTGATATCAACAGAAAGATTTAGTTAGACATCGTCGGATTAGATCTTCTTGCGTCGGTAAGAACCAAAGGATCACGCAATTGAGGTGCGCGGATATATCTTCCAGAGATGGATGTGAAACTAGATCATGGTGGAATCCCGAGAAGCAAAGAATAAGGAGGATCTGGAGTTTATTGTAGAGATACTTATTGCTTTCTTTAGCCTTGAGGCTAACGCAATAGATTTGCGGCTGATGGCATCATCCATAATTGGCTTTACCACAGCAAAAGAATTGATGAAACAAAGGGAGAGATAGTTTCCTTTCATCTTGTTTGGGGATGTAGAGCATCGGTAGAAAGACGAGGATAGAAAAGAGTTTGCGTTTGCTTCCACCAGATAATTGAAGATTTTGCTCCATCCAGAATAGATAGACCACCAACGAGAGATTATTGATTACTTTCTTCGAGAGAGCACTCCGGAAAAACAAGGACGGAAGTAAAAGTATCAAGGGATAAAGGCCACTTCTAACTTCCGTGGAATGAGTGAAATTACATTAATTCACCAATTCAATGTACAAGAGCGAATGATAAGAGTAGTGGTATGGTAGCTACTCCATCCCGCACTCAAAGCATTACTCCGCACATGAATAAGAAAACCATGCAACCCAACTACCGAAACAGACTGAAGGTATTGACAAGAAGAGCTCATGGAACTCCATAAGAAAACAAAGATTGATGCAAACGATTCACCGGGTCCAAGATAGATAAGGGTGATGATGTTGTCGTCATATCGTAAATAACCAGCCACCGGAAAGATATGAAGGAAGATTACGGAGAACCACTGCAAGATTCAACAGCTACAGAAAAGATAGTACCAACTTGAACGGAAGGAATACAAGATTTGGAAGGTCTTCATGGCCTCCGGTGGATTGAGCATAGACGATAGAGTGAGAGGGTTTCAAGAGATTACTTGACGAGACTGAGGTGAAGGAACTCCATGTTCTTCTTGAAAAGATTGAGAGAGGTTAAGCGGTCTTGAGGAAAACTTGAGCAGAACGACGATGATAACTTGCCAACAAGGAAAACTCCGGGTTTGATTGAAGATGGAAGATGGAATTAACAATGGACTTGCTGATTCCAGAATTGAAGCGATGTATTTAGCAGAAGGACGTGGTCGAGATAGGTGACTTCAAAAAGTCAGAATTCTCACTTTGAGACTTTGCACACAGGCAGTGCTCACGAAGCTTGAGAGAAAGAGACACAAATGATCTTCCATGTCCTTCCATTGATATCGAATAGGCAAGCATATTATCAACATATACCACCATGGATTAACAGGACATTCCCAGAATACCAAGCTCAAAAGGCGAGAGAAACGAACAAATGCTCGAACACTTTCTGAGCTCAACGCTCTTAGAAAGATCAATATTAAGAGCACGGGTTCGTGTTGAAGAAGATGCACTGGAAGAATAGACTATCTGGTCCTTCGGAAGAAAAAGAGATGTCACCTGGTTCACATTGTCGATCGGATCACCGGTTACAAAGATAAAGAGATCTTGGATAAAGAAACGATGATAGCTCCTACCTCAAGCAAAGCTACCAGAGACGAAAAGATACAATTCCCTCGTCTCAACGAGAATTTTGCAGATATGGAGTTCAAAAGATGTGCAACATGATGGACAGATGATAGACCGTCGTAGTGCTTTGAGAAACTCCGGATTGCCAAAGATGCTTGAATATGCATAGATATGATCACGGTGTACTCAAAATCACAGGAGATAACCGTCACCATTTGGAGGATAGAGTTGATAGAATTTTCCATATTCCACTCATGATAAGTGTCCTATAGCTATGCCGAGAACCAAATTACAATCACCAGCATCGGATCGACACAAGTTATGTAATTAGCCCAAGAGAAAAAAAAAGAGACGAAAAGAAACTCTAGGATTAAGCGCCGGTGACAAAAGAATGAGTTAGCATGGAAATGCTGATAAAAGGGAGATAGATAATGTTTCACACACGAATGAAAAGGAGTGTGGAAACACAGATGTATCAAAGAAAAAATTTCCGCATTTTCGGCATTAAAATACCAATAGATGCGCAAAATCACTTATCAGGTAGCGATTAGCAACAGATGCTTACACAGAATGTGGAGTTGCTAGAAGGAAGGACACCCTTAAGAAGATGGCACCAATTAACAAGGAGTCAGATAGATCGCGCCGGTTTTCAAAAGCCTGTCAGTATGGAATGTACCAACAGTTGATAACCAAAGGCAGATGGTGATAACAAATTGGATGCAACAGATAGACAAGGAATTACACACACACACACACTTTCTATGGTACTACGGAAACCCAGAACACGTGAATCCTAGTTTGAATTTTAAGAAGACGATTGAAAACGTTACACTTCCTTACCAGAAAAGGGTGGGTGGTTGGGTAAGAAGAAAAGTGGAAGCAGTACTACTCTCATGTTTTGTTTTTCCCTAGTATACATAGCTACCAAAATATTTGCTAGACTGACAATGACCATTTGGCTAAGACCCTGAAGGGCGGGATGGCTCTGATACCAATTGTAACTACCTCGGTGAATTACGCCCCTAGTTACAAGCCTGGATGAGCAGAAATGGTTGAAATAGTACGGTGGGGCCCAAATGCCACTCACAGGTAGACCTTTCGGCCGTCCCAACCATTTCCAAACATCGGGACAAGAACGGGCGGCGTAATCGGCAGGCGAAGGGATCAACTACATACACAAATGAGTATGTATGCAAGCCACCATGCAATGGTTCTCAGAGTCATTCCATCTAAAAAGAAAGGAAATATTGCAACGCCGTACGGCAAGATCCAAATATCCTAGATAGATATAATAGTTTAGGATATCTCCTCATACATCAAACATCAGAGTATCAGGCGGAAGCGGAAGACAAAATCCGAGTACGGATAAGAAGCAAATCGGCATAAGATGCCCCATAAATAAACACATCCCGCCCACAGATCTCACGGATCCCCGTTCCCGGAATCTCTACACCGAATGATCGTTGCCCACATCGTCCGTCTCCTCCACCCAGTATCCATCTTGCGAGTTTACCTGTTCATCTGAATCAAACAATTTATCGTGTGAGACCCTAGGGGTACTCAGCAAGTCTTTATGCCTCTGAAGGGGACACAACCTGGGGTGACGCAATTGCAGCAAAAGATAAACCCTAACAATTCTATAGATACTCACTAACCATCCGCCTAACCAAAGATAGACGGATGTCCGTGAATCAAAAACAACAGTTATAAAGGTAATATCAACAGATCCATCCTCCTCCTCGCTTACCGACGAGGAAGCGGACGAACAACGCCCCATCCGTTGGCAGTTTTATTATCCGTTCCATGAGTGTTGCACTATTTACTAGTCAGGTACTTAGTCAAATTAAAAGCGGTACTTTAGTTATTCTTGTCTATGATCGAGAAACTGTGCTCCAAGTCGTCCATAACCGCGGACACGGCTTTCAGAAAGTTTTACCCTGCAGGGGTGCACAAATAGCAACACACACTCGATCAACCTCGGAAAAACCAAATCAAAACCCAACGAGGCAGTCTCGACAAAGCGATCACAGGATTCAGAAATATTTCAGGGGGCCACCCCATTAAGCTACCCGCGACGAAGTTGGCCGACTCCGAGACGGACTCAAGGTTTGCGCCAATGGCTGTAAACGACTGGGAACCCGAAAATGTGACTGGGCTTGTCGATACCGCGAAAACACTCCGCTTACCTAAACAGTACAGGTGCAGTACCTCGCACAATTTTAAATAAAACAGTAAAGCATGGCATAAGTACAGGATAGTAAATAAAACCTCAAACTAGTTTGTGGCCCCAAGAAATAAGAATGAATCAAGCTCTGGCTCAGGGGGGTTCATAAGCCTCCCGGATGTGGATAGCGCGAATATTCAAGGAACAGGAATCAAGTACTCGGGGTCCTACGGGACACAAGTGAGCCTGAAAAACCAAATAGCAAATATGGCTCACCGATGCCACTTTCATTAGTTATCCCATTACTACTCCGGTTAAGTTGTTTAGGTACCTCGTTATACATCAGACACTCACATACCCTACACATGCTGTTCTACGACTCGCATGGCTCAAACAACTCCTGTAGTAATGGTTCATGGGATGGAGGAACAAGCTTCGGTGGGGTTTAAAAGTAAAGGCTATGCAACACTTGGGATTCAATTTAGTGCAATCGCGACTCAATGATGCCAGAATAAGATAGAGGCAATAGGTACTATATGTATGCAAGCATGTGGTAGTGCTTGCCTGGCAGCTCAGTTGAAGCGAGAGAAGGATTTGGGTAGTGCTCCTGGGTATCTTGGTATATCCCCTGCTCAGCGTCTATTCGAAGAAGAACCAAACAAACAAGGGACAACATAAATAAAGTGCGCAAGCATATGAATAAGATGCGACAAGCAAACAACCATGCCATGATGAATGATGCACAATTTACATGGCAATAAGTAGCATGGCATGGGGGAGGTGTGGAATACAAGAATAAAACATTTTATTGGGTTTTGGTCATTTTTTAACCTCAATTAAGTTGCTGTAAACTTTATATTTGCATGATGCATGCTGCAAAACAGAACATGGAATGCATAAACAGAAAGGTCTCGTCGAGCTAATCATTTTAGTCATATCATTTGTTAAATTTGGAGTTATAAATCAAAAGTTATTAAATAATTAAGAAAAAGGGCATTTTATTGTATTTTTAGTCAACTTGGAATTTTAAGTGTTCAAAATATATTTTGAAGGGCATATTTGAATTTCTCGTATTTTTCTTATTTCAAAACATATATTATTTGTATTATTTGGAATTATATTTAAAAGTTATTTGAAAACAGATTTAAATTTGAATTTGAATTAATTTGAAAAAGATTTAAAGGAAAACAGAAATAGACAGAAACTTTTGTTACTCAGCCACTCCTAGCCCAAGACACAGACAAGTGGGGCCAGGTGCTGACTGGGCATCACACGCGTAGAAAAGCTTTTATCACCGCGAGCTAATCTAGCCTAAGCGAATGACAGGTGGGGCCACAGCAACCTCAGGGCCACACGCGGGTGCGCCAGCGGGGACGCGACACGTGGGAGATCCAGGGTACTGCGGGTTGAGGCTGGAGAAACAGGAGGGCCTAACTGCAAAGCGGTACTACGGCTGACAGGTGGGCTCAGGCGGACCGCGGGTTAGGAGTAAAAGCTAGGGAGGGGTTTTGTGCAAAAACGGCGACGCGTACTGTGCTTCTTCTCTGAACTTACTGACGACAAAACGGTGCTCGACAGCGGACGGCGCGGCACGCGGGGGGGCTCGAACTGGGGACCTGGCGTGCGCGCGCGTAGGCGGCAGCCACTGCGGTGGGCTAGGGTTGGTGTTAGGAGGGCGAACGGGGCCTAGTTGGGGTTCTGCGCTACGCGTGAGCGAGCAGACGCTGCGGCCGACGGCGCGCGCAGTGTATTCGACGAAACGCACGGCGTCACCCGACGGCGTCAGCGAGAGCGAGGATGTCAGCGAGGACTAGGGGCTCACCGAGGAGATGTTGGTGGAGCTGGATCGGGCAGAGGAGCTGGCGATCGTCGTCGAGGCAGAGGCCGGGCGTAGCTAGGGTTCCCGCGGAACGCGTCGGCGTGCAGATCAACCTGGGGCTCCTCCTTCACGTCTGCGGGTACAGGGGCGGTGCAGGTGGTCATCTCGGTCTACCAGGCCACCTCCGCGACGGGCACGCCGGCTAGACGACGAGGTACAGAGGTAGACGGCATCGGCTGGCGTCGGGATCCGGTGATGGTGAAGGGAGAGGGGAGGAGAGGAGGCAGGCTCCCTGGGTGGATCTAGCGAGACAGAAGCGTGGGAGGTGGTGGTAGGTAGCAGAGAAAGGGGGAGGTGCCGTGGGGGATCGGTGGAGAGTAAAAGGTGGCTCGGCCACCTTTTTCCCTACCCTCCTTCTCACGTGCTCGGGCAGGCCAGGGCGAGGTGGTGATGGGGCTGCCAGGTGGGGGACGGCCGGTTGGTGGGGAGGCTCGGGCTAGGGCCCTCATGGCAGAGAGAGAGAGCTAGAGAGAGAGAGGGGTAGTCTCGGGTGTAGCTAGGTTTGACTAGGGGAAGGCTCGGGTTAGGGTTTGGTCTTAGGTTAGAGAGGGTAGGTGAGATGGTAGGGTTGGGGTTTGATCCTGGTGGTGGCTCGGGTTAGGTTAGATGGGAGGGTGTGGTTAGAGAGGATGGTAAAGAGAGAGGAGAGAGGAGTGCCGTGTGGGGAGCGGGGTAGATGGAAAAGGTGGCCTCGGTGCCACCTTTCTCTCCTCCTCCTTCTCACGTGCTCGGCTGGACGGCAGGGCAGGGGGAAGGGTGATGGAGGCTGGAGGTGGGCCAGGGACGCAGGTGATCCGGGTGGTGGGGCCTCGTAGCAGAGAGAGAGGGACATAGATAGGCTCGGTTTAGGGTTAGAGGGAGGGTAGCCTCGGGTTAGGTTAGATAGGGTTAGGGTTTGGGTAGGTGGCTGGGGTGGTTAGGGCTGCCAGGTGGGGCCAGCTAGGTGAGAGACTTGACATGGGTGAGAGGAGAGGGTGAGGTATAGGGTAGGGTGATGATGTGCACAAGGTGATGGTTAGAAGAGAGCAAGAGATTAGCTAGAAGAGGCATATGATGGCCCCAAAAGAGAGGGTTGTGTAAGAACAAAGGAAGAGAGCTAAAGAGAAAAGGAATACTCCACTTTTAAAATCCAAGAAAAAATAAAACCTAAAGAAAAGAAGATGGTAGAGATCTTGCATGGCCCATGCATGAATAGTAAATGCCATGTTTATTATTGTGAAAACAATTGTAAATGATCATGGGCATTTATTAACACAAGCATTTCCAAACATGGAATTAAGGCTAAGCCAAAAGAATGGTGTTGGGGTCCCATGTGGGGTAGATGAAATATGCTCAAATTGGATATAAATTGGGCATACTAGTGTGTATGTCCCACTAGATGCATAAATAGCCTCAATATATTCCCACTTGAGCAAACACTCAAACACATACCATATGGAAGCTTGCCAAGGGATTCTACCCACATCTCATGCAAAAGTGACCCTCCACATATCCATATTGTGAAAAAAACATGATGCTAATATGAGGGCATGTGGAAATAGAATTGGATCCATCCCAACACACATGAGCTAGAGGTAAAATCTCAATAAGGTGCAAAGCTCATATTTAGTTGGATGGTGGAATTATGGGGTGATGACAAGAAAGGTGGTGGAGTTAATAAAAGATATGCCCCCAACTCAACTTGGGCATTAAACAATATATCAATAACCAAATACAATATCAAGAGGCAAATACAATTAATAATGCATATGAGAGAAGAACCAAAACAAAAAGGGTTTTATATGATGCTCAATGCAAGGTGGCATGATGACATGAGCATGACATAAAGATGATGCAACAATTATATATAGGAAGTAGCATATATATAGACTAGGCTAGTAGCATTGCAATTGTTAGACAATTGGGATGCTACAGCCCTGGCCAATTTCCTTGCCGACTGGGAAGACACACAGCAGCCAGAGAAGCTCCCATACCTCCACTACTGGTCGCTCCACTTCGACGGCTCCAAGAACGCCGACGGCGCGGGGGCTGGGGTCATACTGACCTCCCCCAAAGGAGACAAGCTCCGCTACATGCTCCACCTCAACTTCACACCCTGCACCAACAACGTGGCGGAATACGAGGCCCTCCTCCACGACATGAGAGCCGCCAAGGAGATGAACATCAATCACCTACGATGCTACGGCGAATCCGACCTAGTCACCAGCCAAGTGGTCGGGAAATGCGATGCTGTTTCCCCAACAATGATAGCATACCGCCAGGTTGTCGACCAACTGGGAGGACACTTCGACGGCTACTCCGTCGAGTGGATCGACATGTGTAAAAACGAGGAGGCGGACGCACTTTACTGCATCGGGTCGGCTCGACAGACGCCACCAGTAGGCGTCTTCCTCGACATCATCCACAAGCCCTCCATCAGCCCACCGAAGGAGATCGACGTCCGGATTCCACTACAACCAGAACCGGCCTTAGTCACCATGGTTGTGGAACCTAGCGACTGGACAGCGCCATACGTCGCCTTCCTGGAACACAAACTCCTACCGAGCAACGAGACAGAGGCGCGAATGGTCATACGCCGCTGCAAATCCTTCGTCATCATCAACGGCGAGCTCCACAAGCGCAGCATGATCGGCGTGTTCCAGCGTTGCGTACAACCAGAGGAAGGCCGCAAGATCCTCCAGGACATCCACGCCGGCGACTGCGGCCATCACGCTGACGCCAAGTCGCTAGTCGCCAAGGCCATGCGGCACGGCTTCTACTGGCTCACCGCACACACCGACGCCACCGACGTTGTCCAAAGATGCGTCGGATGCCATAAGTACGCCAACCAGACGCACCTTCCTGGTTCGACGCTCAAGACAATCCCCATCACATGGCCATTCGCCGTATGGGGCATGGACATGGTCGGCCCGTTCAAGAAGGCCCCATCGGGCTTCACTCACCTCTTGGTCGCAGTCGACAAGTTCACCAAATGGGTGGAGGCCAAGCCGGTCAAGAAGTGCGACGGCAAGACGGCTACCAAGTTCCTCCGCGAACTCATCTACCGGTACGGTTACCCACACAGCATCATCACAGACAACGGCACCAACTTCGCCAATGGGGCCATGGCGGAATTCTGTGAGGAGCACGACATACGACTCGACCTCGCATCAGTCGCCCACCCGGAGTCAAATGGCCAAGCAGAACGCGCCAACCAGAGCGTCCTCCATGGTCTCAAGCCGCGACTACAGGTGCCCCTCGAGCGCACCCCAGGATGCTGGGTCGACGAGCTCCCCTCTGTGATATGGGGGATCCGCACCTCCGTCAACCGATCAACAGGGTTTACGCCTTTCTTCAAGGTGTACGGCGCTGAGGCCGTAATGCCAACAGACCTAGAGCACGACTCCCCTCGAGTCGCCAACTACGTCGAGGTGGCCAAGGGAAACCGCCCGCCAAGACAACGTTGATTAACTCGACGAAGCACGCGACCTGGCTCGCTCCCGCACTGCCATATACCAGCAGGGACTTCGCCGCTATCACAGCCGCCGAGTGCGAACTCGCACCTTCCAGGAAGGCGACCTGGTCCTACGACTGGTCCAAGATAAAAAGGGCATGCACAAGCTATCCCCCCCATGGGAGGGGCCATTCGCCATAGGCCGAGTCCTTGACAACGACGCCTACTACCTCATCGACATACGGGGTGACGGCCAATTGGAGGTCGGGAGGCCATGGAATGTAAACCTCCTCAGAAAGTTCTATACTTAGAACCTCACACTGTACTCCATCGGCATATATAATAAAATTCATTCGGATCGCACAAATTGTGTCCACTCGCCATATTCTTGTGCCACTCGCACTCTTACATACTAGCAATATGCTACCTACGGAAGTCAACCTCTGGTCGAGCGACCGGCACGGCCAAGTAGTGTGGCACAAGGGCACTGGAAAAATCCGGGCCTTGGGTCGTCCACGAAAAACGCCAACCCGGAGCCGCCATTGGAGTTGCCTAGCCCGACTGGCCTGCCGGGCCAAGACTTCCGACACACGCTTCTCACAGCGACCTGTCCCCCTCACCCTCACGCAAAGCGACTCGAACGGTTAAGTACCACGCACGGGGACTCCGCAAAACGGGGACCCCACGCGGCTCGGGAACACACCTAGTAAGAGAGCTGCCTAGGGCTCGCCAAGCGACTGGCTCTCCGGGCCAGGGGAGGAGACGCGTTACAAACAACGCATTCGTAACCTGCAACAGGATCACGACCAATACGTTCTAGCACAATGCTCGGGGACTCGTTCACAAACGAACCTCACCCGCACTCGGGAACTCGCCGCTCAGGAGACGCGAAGGGAAAAAACAAACGCAAAAACAAGGCAAACACATAGAAATACATAGTCGAGTTATACCCCATTAAAGGGGGGACGCGCTCGGGGACTCGCTCAAATTGTTGAACAAAACACTGCCTTAATAAAACACAAGTCGACCAAGTCCCTGTGACACGGGTTACAAAAGTAATACAAATGTTCGCCACCTGACATCTATTACAACTTATACATTTGCTCATTACACAGGCCCTGACGAAGAAGAAGCACCACCACCCTTGACGCGCACAAAGGGCTGCCACGGGTTCGTCGGATACGTGGTCAGCGACTTCGCCAATGATGACCGGAAGGGCTGCTCCGACTTCATGTCGCGGTGCTCCGGCTCGGGGTCGCCAGGCGCCAACACCGTCTCCTGGTATGGCAGCAGATCCCCCATCGCCAAGGCACGATCAGCATAAGGAGCGGCCTTCACGGTCAGCTTCAGCACCTCTGACATCTCCACCGTGCCGGTCGCCGAGGGATAGCCACTCGTGACATCGTCAAGATCGAAGTCGTCGGGGAAATGCGTGAGACCCAAGCTCAACGCCGTGGCGGCCCCGTGTCTGAACGCCGAGCGTGTCATCCACTCCACAACCGCGGGCACCTCCTCCAGATAGCGCCACACCTCCGTGAGCCCCCCAGGGATGACTTCGGTGGGAGACATGCCTTGGAGAGCCGCCTAGACACACAATGCCGAGGTTGTGGCCACATTCACCACGGCAGTTACGTACTGTGAAGCAGTATAAGTCTGCACCACCGGGTCGCTTTGGCCTACCACAGCTGCAAAGTCAGATATCAGCGAAACAATGAAACCCCCAAAGCAGGGACCGGACAAAAGGCTAAAGCAATGACAGAAACTCACCAAGAAGCTTGCGGCAATTCTCCTTGACGTGCTTCTCCAAGGTGGCCTGGTCGTTATGCAGTCCCACAATGATGGAGTCTGCGGCTTTGCGTTCCTCTTCAGCGGCAGCAACGACAGCCTTCGCCCGTTCTTCCGAAGAAATTGAGGCCGCCTTAGCATCCTCCAACTCCTTGACCAAGAAGGACACTCGCTCATTCGCCGCGTTCAGTTCCGCGAGTGGGACATACCCCTCACGGGCTTTGGATACCTCAGCCGGGAAACCGTCTGCAAGTGGATATGTCAAAGTATAGCATAAAACCAGCTCACAACAAGCAAAGAAGAACAACGCCAAACACTCACCGATCCTCTCCTGAAGTTGTCGGTTCACCTCCTGCGCCTCGCGCAAGTCACGCTCCAGACGCTCTCGCGCAGCTTGCCGATCAGTCGACTCCCGCTGCAACCCCTGCAAAACAACAAGACCAGCTAAGCATCGGGAGGAAAATTATCACCAGTTCCAAGTCGCTGAAATTCAGCGACTAGGAACTCGGGGACTGGAGAAGGAAGGAAAACCAAGACCAGTTCCCAGTCGCTGATATTCAGCGACTAGGAACTCGGGGACTGGAGAAGGAAGAAAAATCAAAACCAGTTCCCAGTCGCTGCGATTCAGCGACTAGGAACTCGGGGACTGGAGAATATAGGAGGATAAAGACAATTCCCAACCGCTGAAATTCGGCGACTAGGAATTCGGGGACTGGACATACCTGAATGGCAGCGCCGAGCATCTTGTGAAGGTCAGCAGCGTCAGTCGACGGGACCATGAAGGAGGTGCGCCCGCGGTGGGCCTCAATCTCCGCGTCCACGATTTCTGAAAACTGCGGAGATTGCACGTCCGCACCGCCTGGAAACCCCCTCGCCATAAAGCGAGGGAATGTCGCCGATGCCCTGGCAGGGGCGCTAGCCGCCGGGGCCAGCACCTCCGGCGCGGATGCAGCTGGCGCTGGCTCTGATCATGTCTCCGTCCCCTCTTCGACGAGCGGCGCAGCAACTAGCTCCGCGGCGCTTCCCCCGGTCGCGGCATCGTCAGCGCCGCCCTTCTGTTTCTTCGCGACTTCAGCAGTCACGACATCCTCGGAGGCCTTCCTCTTCCTAAGGAGATCACCTTCTCCCGTGACGATGGCCGGGGGAATCTTGGCCACTGAAGGGCGTGCAATCTTCTTAGCCCCCGACCTGCACGAGCCCTTCTAATCAGCACAACCATGACACGAAAGATGCAAAGCAAATTGGGACAATGAAGTGTAACTTACTTGGTGACTGGAAGAACGCGAAGACCGGTACTGATATGGGCAGGCTTGTCCAACTCGGGACCAAGCTTGCGACTAAGCCCCCGCTCAAATACGTCTGAAGCCCACGAAACCGAAGGCTTCCTTGACGACGAAGCCGCAGTCGCTGGGATCTCCGACGCCGCTGCCTTCGACGGCAATGGCGACTTGGGCGGCACCACGTCGGTGGCTTCTTGGCTTGGGACCCCCGAGGTCGACGGCGCGATCGAAGCCAGGGGCGCCTCTACCACCACCTCCATGTCCTCGCCCTCCAACCCCTTCGTCGGGATTGCGGCCCTCAGGACCTTGTGCGAGACTTCAGGAGACCCTTCGCCGTTGGAGTCGTTGTCCGACCCGAACACCACTGATGACCTGACTGGCGACACGAGCCTCTTCGCCGGTGACTTGGGCCGGCGTGGGGGCTTCGAAGGCGTGGCGGTGCGCCGGGACGTCTGCTCCTGTGCGACCTCGTCGCCTTCTTCGAACTCGTCCAGGCTACGGCTCGCTTCGACCTCTCGCTGCTTCTGCATTCGGGTCTTGCGAGCCACAGGCGCTGGGGGAGCGACCTCTTTGTCTTCCCCGTTGCTATCGGAAGGATTCCCCTCGGAATCTTCCTCCAGCTCCTGGGGGACTTCTTCATCGAGCGGAGGGAGCCAACCCTCCAATACCTGAAAAAGCTGAGAACCATTGCGAGTCAGAAACACGACGAGCGAAAGAACGAAATTGGAATACGAACGGAGCGATTGGAAAGAAGACTTACTGTAGGGGCTTCATTCTTCACAGGAGTATACGGGGCGACTTCGACCGCCGCACCCGTGAACTCTGCGTCGGTGATCTTCTTCAGGGCGGCCTTGTAATTGTCGGCCTCCCACGACTCCTTGCTGGTGCGAGATGGATCAAGCTTCCCGCTGTACTCTTACATCCAGCGTGGACGAGCCGCCAGCGGAACCAGGCGCCGCCCAAGCCAGCAATTGTAGAGGTTGATCGGAATCAACCCCTGGTCCTTCAGCTTCTAGATCTGGTCCATCATCTCCGTGACGGCCATCCGCTGATCTTCAGGGAGCTTCTTTGGCGCCAGTCGGCAGGGCTCGCTCCTCTCGGCAACGAATTCAGGGAGGGAAACCTCGCCGGAGGGAGTGGCTTCCTTGACGTAGAACCAGCTTTTCTTCCACTCGCTGGCGGCCTTCTTCGGCAGGAGAAGCTTGACGAAGTTGGCCTTCGGCTTCAACTGGAAGGTGACCCCGCCTGCGGCCAGCATCAAGCCGCTGGATGCCTCGCACCCGATGCGGCCATGGAAGAGCTCCAGCCACAGCGGGAAGTAAGGCCTGCAGCGGCGGCAACACTCGCAGAAGGCGACGAAGATCGCCAGCTGCTCGATGCTATGCGGACCAAGATCCGAGGGCTTGATCACGTAGTACGCGCAGAAGCGGCGGAAGAAGAGCGAAGTGGGGAACCCTAAGCCCCTCTCGAGATGACTGGTGAAACAGATGAACTCGCCGGGCCATGGCTTTGGCTTGGTCTCGGAAGAAGGGGGAACTCGCCATTTCCCCTTGCGAAGCACCCCGGCGTCCTCGAAGAATTTTAGCTAGGCCGTGGAGCACTTGGATTTTCCCCATGAGCCTTTGGGAGGCACCATTAAGTGGGAAGCAGAATCGCGCGATGCGAAGAGAATAGGTCGGGGGTGAGCAGAGAGGAAGAGCAAATGAGGAAGGATGAAGAATGCGAAGCAGGGTCACGAAGCAGATCCGTCACTCCCCTTATATGGGAAAGGTCACCCGCCAAAATTGGGATAGCTGTTACCCACGGTAATTGCGCCGTAGTTACCATTGGAAATTCCAACGGGTAGTTTGACTGAGGTTGACGGTCCAACTTCGGTGATCCACTCGCTACCCGCCAATCTCTCTTCTCGTCGAAATGATGACTGGGCAACGATGATGTTCATTAAAGTGACGAGTGGAGCTGTGGAGAAATTCTCCTCGGCATTAATAGAGTCCATCGCCGATTCGACTGGGCGCCCAAATTGGGCTCGCCTACTTCAAGCACCAAAGAACACCTGCGCCTACATCAACAATGGCCTCGGGGACTACTGAAGGGGATATGCCTAAGGGGGTATGCTTAGCAGTGGGTTTCGAGTGGACCGGAAGGCCCGCGAGTACGCCTGAAGGACAGTGACTGGAATCTGAGAAAAGAAGAGGCCCATCGACTGGCGACTAGAAGCCCAGAAGCGTAGCAGAGGCCCAGTCGGATTAGGTCAAAGGCTCCCGGATCCTTATCTTGTTCGGGGGAAACTTGTAAACCCTGGGAGGTGCTTCATATATAAACCTCCCTAGGGTATAGTAGAGACTTACGTTCCATCATACACCCCCTCAAGCGACTCGCCGCCCTTGTAACTCGCTCTCTCATAATCTAACCTAGCAGGAGTAGGTCTTTACCCTCCGGGGGGCCGAACCTGGGTAAACCCTTGTGCACCTGCCCCCATCTCGCACCGCAGATGGCCACCAACTCTTCCTCACGAAACTCTCAATCGCTTCCTATGGCAGCGACTGTCGTGGCCACTTCCATGACACGTACTTTATTTATTTGCGTTATCAAAACCCCCTAAAAATCCGTTTGCTAAGTATTTACAGAGAATTCCTGCTCCAAGCCACTAGCCAACACCTTCTGCTCCTCGTTGGGTTCGACACTCTTACTTATCGAAAATACTGCGATACACCCCCTATACTTGTGGGTCATCACCCACTTCCTGATGGATTTTATATCTCTCGGGAAAAGTATATCCAAGATCTCTTTGTTCATGATGCTCTTGGGGATGAGCGCACTGTTGAAACTCCTGTGGAGCTTAATGTCTAGCTCCGTGCTTTTGATGGTGATCCTCTCACTGATCCGACATGCTATCGTCATCTTGTTGGGAGCCTTGTCTATCTTGTTGTCACTCACCCCGATATATTCTATCATGTCAATATTTTGGGTCAGTTTGTGTCTTCTCCCACGTTGGTTCACTATAGTCATCTCCTTTGTATTTTTCACTATCTTCGTGGCACGACCACTCGTCGTCTGTTCGTCCCTCGTTCCAGCTCCTTCCAGCTCTAGGCCTACTCTGATGCTACGTGGGCTAGTGATCCTTCGGATCACCATTCACTTTCTGACTACTGTGTGTTTCTTGGTGGTTCTCTCATTGCATGGAAGACGAAGAAACAGACCGCAATTTCCCGTTCGAGTGCAGAGGCTGAGTTGTGAGTTGTGGCTCTTTTGACTGCTGAGGTGACTTGGTTGCGGTGGTTACTTGCCTATTTTGGTGTCTCCGTTACAACACCCACTACTCTCTTGTCTAATAGTACATGTGCTATCAGTATTGCACGTGACCCAGTAAAGCATGAGCTTACCAAGCATATCAGTGTTGATGCTTATTTTGTCCGTGCTAGTTGATATATTGCAAATGTATCTATAATTTTTGATGTTCCATGCTTGGTTTTACCCACTTTCTTGTGTTTTCTCCACACTTTGGAGTACTTTTCATATGATTTCTTGGACTAACCTATTAACAAGAGCCACTGTGCCAGCTGCCTGTTTTCTGCTGTTTTTGGTTCCAGGAAAGTTAGAAAATGAATATTATCGGAATTGGACGGGACAAAAGCCAAAGTGCCTATTTTTCCGGAAGTCATCAGATGCCAGAGTACGAGACGGAGAGGGGCCAGGGGGCCACCACACCACCTGGCCACGTGGCCAGGCCTGGCCCGCGCCAGGGGGTGGTGTGGCCGCTCCCGGCACCCCCTCGGCCTCCCCTTCCGACTATAACATTCCCTTGGGACGTAAACCCTAAGAACCCGATTAAAAATCCACGAAAGAGTCTGTAGCCGCCGTCATCTTCATCCCTAGATCGGAAGGGATCTGAAGCTCTTCTCGGCACCCTGCCGGAGAGGGGAATTCACCCTGGAGGCCTTCTTCATCACCATGCAAGCCTCTGGTGTTATGCGTGAGTAGTTCATCCTTGGACTACGGATCCATGTAGTAGCTAGATGGCTGGTTCTCCTCCTTTGTACTTTCATGTCTAGATCCCATGAGCTCCATTCATGATCAAGATCATCTATTTGTAATTCTACATGTTGTGTTTGCGGGGATCCGATGGATATTGAGATGCTATTTTAGATTGATTATTGAATCTATCATGTCTTTGTTATGTGTGATCTTGCATGCTTTCCGTTGTTAGTAGCTATCTTGGCCAAGTAGATGCTAGCAACTCCAAGAGTTAGTATTTATGCTCGATAGTGGGTTCATGCCTCTGGTAATCTGGGGAAGTGACAGAAATCTCTAAAGTACTAGATGTGCTACTGCTACTAGGGAGAAAACAACAATCCTTTGTTCATAGAACAATCGTATTGTTTATTTTACACGCAGTTCGTAAAGCAATAATCTGTTGCTTGCAACTTAATACTGGAGGGGGTTCGGATGATTACCTGAAGGTGGATTATTAGTCATAGATGCAGTTGGATGGCGGTCTATGTATAATGTTGTAATGCCCAATCAAGTCTCAAAGGAGTCAAGATGATTAGTATATGCATGTATTGCTTTCTCGATGTTTGTCAATTTCCCCGCTGTAATTTGTTCACCCAACATGTTATCTATCTTAAGGAGAGCCACCTCTAGTGAAATATAGATCCCGGTCCTTGTCTTTTACATTCAATATACAAACTGTTTACTGCTTTGTGTTCACTTTCTACAAACTATTACTTCTTTCCATTCGATACGTTTAATCCTTTGTTTTCCGCAAAACACGGTGAGATTGACAACCTCATCGCAAGTTGGGGACAAAGTTCTGTGGTTGTATTGTGCAGGTCTCCACGTTGCTACTAGCACCGGTAGTGCGCCCTGCCAAAGCTCAACTAGTAACACCTTTGGGTTGTTTCCTTGCTCCTACTGGTTCGATTAAACCTTGGTTTCATAACTGAGGGAAACTTGCTGCTGTGCTCATCATACCTTCCTCTTGGGGTTTCCAATGAGCTCTACATCAACCACGCACCAGCACTTTTCTGGGCGCCGTGCATTGAGCCATCAAGCATTTTTCTAGCGCCGTTGCCGGGGAGTCAAGGACATCTTCACAAGGGGAGTCCCTCATAACCAATCTCTTTACTTTGTTATTTTTGTTTTGCTTAGTTTCTTTTTGCTTTGTTTTCTTGTTTCTTTATCAAAAACACAAAAAATTAGTTTTACTAGTTTGCTTTCTTATTCAAAAATACAAAAAAATGACTACTCTTGAAAACACTAAGTTGTGTGACTTCACTAGCACCAACAACAATGATTTTATGAGCACACCTATTGCTCCACCTATGCCTGAAGCTACTTTCTTTGAGATAAAACCTGCTTTGCTCAATCTTGTTATGAGAGAACAATTTTCTAGTATTGGTAATGAAGATGTTGCTGCCCATCTAAATAATTTTGTTGAACTTTGTGAGATGCAAAAGCATAGGGATGTAGATGGTGATATTATTAAGCTGAAACTATTTCCTTTCTCTTTGAGAGGAAAAGCTAAAGAATGGTTGAATTCCTTAACTAGGAATAGTATTCATTCTTGGACTAAGTGCAAAGATGCTTTCATTGGAAAATACTATCCTCCTACTAAGATTATATCTATGAGAAGTGAAATAATGAAGTTTAAACAATCTGATAATGAACATGTTGCTCAAGCTTGGGAAAGAATGAAATCTTTGGTAAAGAATTGTCCCACTCATGGACTGACTGCTTGGATGATCATCCAAACCTTTTATGCAGGATTTAACTATTCCTCAAGGAACCTGTTGGACTCTGCTGCTGGAGGTACCTTTATGACCATCACTTTGGGTGCTACAACAAAACTTCTGGACAATATGATGGTTAATTATTCTGAATGGCATACAGAGAGCTCCACAAGGTAGGAAGGTAAATTTTGTTGAGGAAACCTCCTCCTTGAGTGATAAGATTGATATTATTATGTCTATGCTTGTTAATGGGAAAGCCCATATTGATCCAAATAATGTTCCTTTAGCTTCTTTGGTTGCTCAAGAAGAGCAAGTTGATGTGAACTTCATAAGAAATAACAACTTTGGCAACAATGCTTATGGTAACAACAATTATAGGCCCTACCCTCCTAATAATACTTATGGCTATAATGGTAAACCTGGATTACCTAGTGAAGGAAGAATTTTAGAAGTTGAAAGAGCCACTAAAAACTTCATGCAAATGCAATATGAGAAAAATAAACTATTTACTAAAACTACGGAGGAACAATCTATCATTTTAAAGAACATTAGCCATCAACTTGAGAGCCTAAATAGGGAAATTCCTAGTTTACAATTGAAACTCTCTAATGCTGAAAGAAATATATCATCTTTGTCTGAAGCTCAATCTTCATTGATTAATAAAATGGCTACTAAACCTGAAACTAATGAGAATCCCTTTGCAGCTACTAATGCTATACAAGTAAGAATTGATGAAAATGTTAGACTATTAGTTGAATTACATGCTAAGTGGGAAAGAGAAGATGAAATTGCTAGAAACATTAGTGTTTCTACTATTACCACCACTAGTGTTGAGGCTAGTAACAGTTCTACTACTTTAGATGATAAATTTGATTTTGATCTTGATGGTTGCAATATCTCTGAAGTTATTAAGTTCCTACAAAAGTTTGCTAAAAGTCCTAATGCTAGTGCTATGAACATGGCCTTTACAGAACACATTACTGATGCTCTCATAAAGATTAAAGAAGAAAATATGAAACATAAAGCTTCTATTCCTATTAAACAATAAGATGGTTGGGAGCCCATCATTAATATGAAAGTGAATGACTTTGATTTTAAAGCTTGATGTGATCTTGATAGTAGTGTTTCTATTATGCCTAGAAGGATTTATGATATGCTTGATTTGCCTCCACTTGAAGATTGTTAGTTGAATGTCCCACTTGATGATAATGCTAAAAAGAAACTCATGGGGAGTCTTAATGATGTTCTTATTATGGTTAACAATTCCTATGTCCCCGTTGATTTCTATGTTTTGGATGTTGAATGCAATGCTTCTGACTTATTACTTTGGGAAGACCTTTTCTTAGAACTGTTGGTGCCATCATTGATATGAAAGAAGGCACCATTAAATATCAACTCCCACTCAAGAAAGGTATAGAACACTTCCCTAAAAAGAGAGAAAAGATTTCTTTTACTTCTATGAAAACAAAATTTGGTCTTAATGCTTCTTCATTTGAGAACACTTGATTCTTTCTTTGATTCGTATGCCGAACTTAAAGGCGTTAAAGAAAAGTACTTATTGGGAGATAACCCAAAAGTTTTAGATGAGTCTTGGAAGTTATTACCTCTGTAATAACCGCTCCTTATCCTTTTTATTTGCTTTTTGTGCCAAGAGTAACCTCTAATAAGAGAGAAGTAATGATTGGGAAAGTTGCTGTCCCGAAACAGATTTCTGTGCTTCACCGTAAAAATTCGTGTAAAATCTCTAGACGTCTTTTTGAGGCGAGAGTTTTTGTGCTTCTGCCCCAGGTTGTTATCTAACTTTCGTTAGTTCAACGCTTTTTGATTTGATCAATAGAAGGTCTTCGAAAAAATTCGTCTTTACCTGCTGGTCTGTTTTGATAGATTTCTGCCATTTTCTGCATTTGCTTCTTGTTGGTTCCTTTTTGAGTTCTTTTGGGGAATTGAGCTTTTTGAGGGAAGTGCTAAAGTAGCTAGTGTTCTAATGGAAGTTTGTTTGGTGTTAGAACTGAACCTTAAGACTTATTTATCTTGAGTGCACTAATGTTGCTAATAAAGATTGTGTGAAGTTTTGTATAAAGGAAAAATTGCAGGTGTATGGAAGGAATGAGTAATGAGATGAAGGATGGACTAAAGCTCGAGCTTGGGGATGCCACGCGTGTCACCCCAAGAAATATCCAAGAAGTACAAGCGTCAAAGCTTGGGGATGCCCAAGGCATCCCCTTCTTCATCAATAAAAATCCCAGGTTTCTTCCAGACGCTTTATTTTTATTGTTTCATGCACAATTGCGTTTTTCTTGGAGCATCTTCTTTTTTGTTTTCGTTTTGGTTTTTCATTTTCTTTGGTTTGCTTAGTTTTCTGAATAAATTGGTTGGACCCCCTCTTTCATACATTGGTTTGCAAATAGTTTGGTTTGGTTTGGAAAAGAGTAGGAAAGTTCATGCTTATGTGGTAAAAAGAGCTTGTTTTTGACTATGGCCTATGCTTTGTCATGCCATGCTTGATATTGTTTTGGCTTTATGCTTAGTATTCTTTGCTATAGCATGACTTGTTATAAACAATTGAGATTGCTTAATGTGCCTTGGATGAATCATGTGTTGTTTTAGCATATTAAAGCATAGTATAGTGGTATTCTCCTTTGATGCTTTATTTGGGTTGACTTGGCGCATGCTCATACCATGTTATGACTATCTCAAGTCACCATAGCCTTTATGATCCTTTAGTTTTCAACTTGTAGTATCACTTTATGCTTTGATCAATGATGTTTTGTCATTCTACATGATTATGGCCATTATTGCTCTCTTAGTTTGTCACTCCCAGTCTTTTGCTAGCCTCCACAACCAAGTATGAGTTCCACTCATGCATCCAACTTCCTAAACCAAGTTATTCCAAAGAGTCCACCATACCTACCTACTAGCTTATGCTATTCCAAGTATATTCATGCTTTTGTTTACCTTCCAAATTAAACTTGTTATGAGAAAACTAGTGATTAAAGCTCTCACGAACTTGATGGCACACTTTACTTTTTTGCATCTAATAAACTTGAACCATTGGGTCCTTCTTTGTTGCGTATATGCTTGCTCTTTATAAGTTGAAATTAGCAGAACCATGTTTCATGGGGAATGCTTTCAACATTGCACTTGTACCTTGTACCCCGTTGATATCATGTTCTTTTGCTTATGGATCCCGGCAGTGTGAAATAAAAGTGGAACTTGTAAGATCATGCAGTTTGTATGTGTGTTAGAGAAACGCCTGGGCCGCTAGCCTAAGCCATGCCTAATCATGGTGGAAACTTGCAGCATCACCATAATGAGCACTCTATGAAGCATCCTCAATAAAAACCTATGCAAATAGCAAATAAAAAGATCGCTGAGATGCTCATTGTTTGCTTGCCTTGTCATTTTCATTATGGGAAAGCTCCCGTATCATGTGCAAGGGGTACCCCGTTGGCGGTTCTTTATGACACACATGTACTTACAATGACAAGAGCTTGCTCGTGACTAAAGTTGAGTAGCATGAGGTTCGGTCCTCGTAAGTAAGGGGCATGAGATTTCAGTTTATAACTTGTCAAGCATATCCTCTTAGTTGTGTCACTTTAACCTTAATCACCTTAAAGATGCTTATGATAGGGGCAATGAGAGCTGAAAGCTATAAGTACCATAATTTTTGGAAGCTCTTTATGAGACTTGAATCCCTACTTCCTTCTATGAAGGCCCTTCTTTCACCATTATATTGAGTCTCCACTTTCTATCTTTATGCACCTACTTTGAGAGCATAGTGGCCATTCTTAGTTCTATGTGCATTGTCCCAAGACTAGTTGATTGATGCATAACTTGTTATTGCTTGTTTTAAACCATTGTATCTAATCACTCTTATGAACTTTGAAGGTGTCCTATGCATTTATATTTGCTACTCTATTGAGGGACAAGCTGAATACTATTATGCTATGGTTTCTTTATGTGAAACAAACAAACGTCTTGCAAAGCATTGTTATTCATGAATCTTTTGTTTGTGCCTTTTCATGTTGCATCATAGTTTCTTTGTCTTATTGCTAGAACTTTGTCTTTCATGTTATGATTGAAGTACTATGATCCCAGCTTTGAATTTTTTACAAATACTTTGATCAAGTCTTTGATGGTGCATGTCACCTCAAAAATTATTCTTTCTTTTTATCACTTACCTACTCGAGGACGAGCAGGAGTTAAGCTTGGGGATGTTGATACATTGCAAATGTATCTATAATTTTTGATGTTCCATGCTTGGTTTTACCCACTTTCTTGTGTTTTGTCCACACTTTGGAGTACTTTTCATATGATTTCTTGGACTAACCTATTAACAAGAGTCACAGTGCCAGCTGCCTGTTTTCTGTTGTTTTTGGTTCCAGGAAAGTCAGAAAATGAATATTCTCGGAATTGGACGGGGCAAAAGCCAAAGTGCCTATTTTTCCGAAAGTCATCAGATGTCAGAGTACGAGACGGAGAGGGGCCAGGGGGCCACCACACCACCTGGCCGCACGGCCAGGCCTGGCCCGCGCTAGGGGGTGGTGTGGCTGCTCCCGGCACCCCCCCCGGCCTCCCCTTCGGACTATAAGATGCCCTCGGGGCATAAACCCTAAGAACCCGATCAAAAATCCACAAAAGAGTTTGTAGCCGCCATCATCTCCATCCCTAGATCGGGAGGGGTCTGAAGCTCTTCCTGGCACCCTGCCGGAGAGGGGAATTCACCCTAGAGGCCTTCTTCATCACCATGCAAGCCTCCGGTGTGATGCGTGAGTAGTTCATCCTTGGACTACGGATCCATGTAGTAGCTAGATGGCTGGTTCTCCTCCTTTGTGCTTTCATGTCTAGATCTTGTGAGCTCCGTTCATGATCAAGATCATCTATTTGTAATTCTGCATGTTGTGTTTGCGAGGATCCGATGGATATTGAGATGTTATTTCAGATTGATTATGTATTCTATCATGTCTTTATTATTTGTGATCTTGCATGCTTTCCGTTGTTAGTAGCTATCTTGGCCAAGTAGATGCTAGCAACTCAAAGAGTTAGTATTTATGCTCGATAGTGGGTTCATGCCTCTGGTAATCTGGGGAAGTGACAGAAATCTCTAAGGTACTAGATGTGTTGTTGCTACTAGGGAGAAAACAACAATCCTTTGTTCATATAACAATCGTATTGTTTACTTTACACGCAGTTTGTAAAGCAATAATCTGTTGCTTGCAACTTAATACTGGAGGGGGTTCGGATGATAACCTGAAGGTGGATTATTAGTCATAGATGCAGTTGGATGGCGGTCTATGTATAATGTTGTAATGCCCAATCAAGTCTCAAAGGAGTCAAGATGATTAGTATATGCATGTATTGCTTTCTCGATGTTTGTCAATTGCCCCGCTGTAATTTGTTCACCTAGCATGTTATCTATCTTAAGGAGAGCCACCTCTAGTGAACTATGGATCCCGGTCCTTGTCTTTTACATTCAATCTACAAACTATTTACTGCTTTGTGTTTACTTTCTGCAAACTATTACTTATTTCCATTCGATACGTTTAATCCTTTGTTTTCCGCAAAACACGGTGAGATTGACAACCTCATCGCAAGTTGGGGACAAAGTTCTGTGGTTGTATTGTGCAGGTCTCCACGTTGCTACTAGCACCAGTAGTGCGCCCTGCCAAAGCTCAGCTAGTAACACCTTTGGGGTGTTTCCTTACTCCTACTGGTTCGATTAAACCTTGGTTTCATAACTGAGGGAAACTTGCTGCTATGCTCATCATACCTTCCTCTTGGGGTTCCCAACGAGCTCTACATCAACCACGCACCAGCACTTTTCTGGTCCTCGTGCATTGAGCCATCACTAGTGTGCAGGATTAGGTTATTGCACTCCCGTATGTGCCTTCAGAGTTACAGTTGGCGTATTTCTTTATGAAGGTCCAGACTAGAGCACATCATAGTTTATTTCTCTCCAAACTCAGTGTTGTGGATCCACCATGAGTTTGAGGGTGGGGGAGGGGGGTGTTAGAGAGATATTTGTATATTGTAGTTTCCCTACTAGTTGGGTGGTATCCTACATATTTCACACTTGTACATGTACTATATATTGTGGCATTTGGCCCTCTTGGAATACAAGTTGATATTCATCCAACAAATACGAGGATTAAAAGGTGCGGCGATGATGCGATGGCGCTTCCCTACCCTACTGTGAACAAAATGGGCTCCGGGAAACCTCACCAGTCTAGGGCTTGGTTGCGACGCGGCAGCGAGATCACACGTCATCGGAGAGGATGGCGACCTCTGCCTCCTTCTTCTGCTTCATGCAGGCGCGCTTCTGCTCTATGGCCTCCCGTTGCGCCGTCACGTACGGCTGGTACTGGTCCCGACGGCACCAGGCGGCCTCCTGCGCGCCTCTCCTCCTTCTACTTCTCCACGTCCTCCTCCCATCCATGTCGAGCAGCGCCCGGCGGAGGTCCTCTGCCTCGCGCTTCTCCATGTCCCGTGCCACTCACTCGGACCACCGCTGCAGCGTCTCCAATGCACAATACTCGGCCTCGTCGTTGCATACGTAGTCACTGTCGACTATGTGCTCCCCCACGGATTGGTCGCTTGACGACACGTAGGTGTCCGGCGAGGAGGGGCACGTCGGAGTCCGTCTCCGAGAGGTCGAGGGAAGGAGATGGGGAGCGTCGAGCGGCACGCGAGCTCGTCTTCGCGCGTCCGTCAGAGGGAACACACGGGAGACAAAGGGTAACGATGCCGCTGGGAGGAACGGCGCTCCATGCTCCCATGCGCCGCATCCTTGGCCTCGCGCACGCGCAGGCACTGCGGCACCAACACACCGTGGTGGATGTAGCAAAGTGACACGTGCTTGCGCGCAACATCAGAGATGATGTGCCGCCGCTACCGCTCCTGCTCGTCGATTTGGCCGCACAATGGACCGACACAGCCCGTACCGCTACAGCTGAATTGGCCTCCCCTAACTCCGATTGAGCGGTGGCCCAGGGCCATGTGGATGTGGGTGGGCTCGATCTGCACCGGGGCGGCGGATTGCGCGGCGGAGCGGTGGTGGAGGGGAAGGATGGCTCGGGTCGTGAACTAGAGGTGGGGGTGCGAACCCTACATATCACAACCGATGCCGCAGATTCACGAGCCATCAAAAAACTTTTACGGGCTGGCCCATGTTAGAGCATCTCTAACGAATACTGAAAAAGGGGACGGAACTGAAAAATTCCGGCGATTTTACGGGTTCAGGCCGAAATAGGCCCAGAATATGGTCCGAACTCGCGGCCTGGCCCGTAAACAGAGTTCGGGGGCTCGAGAAACTCGATGGCAGCCCCGTATTAAAACGGGCCACAGAGGGGAGTTCGGTTTCCAAACCCTACTCCCCTCTGCCGCTACCTCTCGCTCCGCCGCCACCAGCCTCCTCTCCGGCGAGCAATCCAGCGCTTAGAAACTTAGCTTCGCCTCCGCTCCGCGACGCCATGGCCTCGCGTGGTGGCTCTACACGGGGCGGCACGGGACTGGGCGGCGGGGACTCGTCGCCGTGGCCCCCCGTGTTCCACACGGAGGCGGAACGCCGGAAGTTCAACCGATCGGAGGGCGCGTGCAAGTGCAGCGCCCGCCGGTGGATGAATTGGGGGCTCACGCGCCCCTAGGGAAGCTGGCCAAGTATGGCAACAACGGCGAGGGATCCTCGTCCGGCTGTTCGAGCCGCCCACCGTGCCCGCCCGTGTACGACAGCTCCGACGAGGAGGAGCTCGTCCCCGCGTGGGAGCCCACGTTCTCCGCGGGAGACTACGTGCACGGCTCCGACGAGGAGGACGTCGTGGTCGCGCAGGTGGAGGCGATTTCGGAGGCGGAGGCCCGCGCTCGCTTCCGCCGGGACGAGGCCGACGCCGTCTGCCAAGTGCGTGAGTACGATGCCACGCACCGGGAGGAGCGCGTCCGCCGCGTCAAGTCGAGCTTGACTCCGACGAGTGAAGCTCTTCACCGGCCTCCGCGTCGACGTCGTCCTCCGCCTCGACGCTCGAGCTCCGCCACCACCGTCACCGCCACGCGCAAAGGCCAATCGGGCCTCCTTTTGCTCGGAATTAGTGTGCGCGGTTAGGCTACTAGCTAATTTAGATTTTCAGTAACGATTATGTAACTTTTGATGCTCAATTGGAGCATCAAAATACCATCTATATATATGATCATTGATGAATTTCTCCGCGACATTTGAATTGCGTTTTTTCAGTTCGTGTTTACGGGTTCTGTTCTGCGCCAGCTGCAAAATCTTCCTCCCATATTTTCGGAAGACTGAATATACGTTTTTCGGTTCCGAAGTTTTCGGTTACTGCTAGAGTTGCTCTTAACAGTGTCTATTTGGGTTGTTTTTTTGCCTCAAAACCGTATACTCGCTAGAATTTTGTGGGTTGCGCGTGTTTTGAGTGTCTCTTAGAGATCTCTTATGTGCGTTTTTGTTCTTCCAATGCAAGGCCCGTAAAAGCTTGTTAACTGCATCTAAACTCGATAGAGCCCATAAAGAAATTAGGAATTGCAGATAGCTCTGAGTTTATTAGTGCCACTCGACCAGCTGTTGACATCATCTGTGGCAGGCGGTGGTGCATCCCTTGTTGCACTGGCTCCAGGAGACTTCTGGAGATCTTGCTTATTGACAGTTATCTTCTGGAAGTTTATTCTAAGCCGTCTTAATTTTGCAAATGTGTCTAGCAGGGCCTTGATGTGTATATTACTTGTTGAGTTGTCCCATGTAGAATTCATCTGCGTACTGAAGTGCAGGAAGAGGTGCTCCCTGCTGCAAAGGGTGTAGCAAAACATTCTGGTCATAAGCATATCTTATCATTCCTTGGATCTCCCTTTTATGGACCCTGATTGTATTGAATCTACTAGCTATGTAACTTTTTGGTTGTAATCTGTTTGCGATGAGCTTTGGGATGCTGTGTTGTAGTGACACTGGCCGGTAATCTGAAACTTGCAGAGGCATCTGACACTTTGGCACAAGTGTGATCAGGGTAAGTTCAGTCCTGTAAGCTCAGTTTCATGGGCATAGATCTTGCTGGATAACTCTTAACCACATTGCTGTAGTTGCTGGCCACACAAAGCTGCTGTAAGAGAGGAGATCGATCGGCTGCCAATGCCAGTCCCTCAGTCCATAGCCTCGACCGAGCGTCTCAGGGTCCGTGATCCCCTCCATCATCACCAAGGAAGATGCACCAAGAAAGCCACCATCTGAACAACAACTGCATCGCGGCGGTGGCCCAGCTTTTTTGATGTTGTTGCGTTGCGTCAACATTAATCTTTGCCAACCCCGGCCCGCTAGAGGTGGAATCCATCTCTGAACCGGGGTCAGTTTAGCAGTAGCTCCGACTGATGCAGGTTTGTAAGTCAGATATGAATCTGTCCATGAAACATGTTGTAGATACTAATGGTTTTTGGTAAATTCCTTCTAGCGTGGGCACTCGTATCCGAGAAGGAAGGAAAGTACACGTGTCGAGACTCGAGAGACGAGTTGTAGTCAAAGGAGGAATTTATACTCTATCTATACATCTATACATTTATACATCTACATCTATATCTATACATCTATACATCTATATCTATACATCTATATCTATACATAATCTATACATCTATACATCTATATCTATATCTATATCTATATCTATACCTAATAATAAAGGAAGGAGTGTTTCTTGTAGTACCTACACTTTTCTGGACCGTTTTACCCTCCCACCAAACCACGTAGTACAACCAATGCCACCGGTAAGTTGGAAAAAACTACACAAAACGTATAATCGATCGGTGGGTCATATATTATATTACCAGATATACGTCTTCCTGATTTCAAAAAAAAAAAATAGATATACGTCTTTCTTAGTCACCAGTTCCTTCCTCAAATCATTCGTCAACTGCCAAGTCGTGCTTGGTTCGGTTACGATCCGTTTTGTTCTGTTTCGTGGCACCTAGGGCTTGGCTCAGGAATCGATTGCCTAGACAACATATAAACAAGAGAGATCAAAACGTATCCACCATCCGGCCACCGTGCCTCCTCTCGAAATCAAATCGATTTCTCAAAATCCGCGGATAAGAAGGCCAGCGACGACTTCCTAGACCCGTGGCTGCCCTAGCAGGAGGAATCACATATGTAGCTGGAGGAGGCAAGCAATGGGGCCACGCCTCCTTGATCTTCCCTAGCAGGACGAATCGCATCTGTAGCTGGAGGAGGTACATCGAGCTTGGTGTAGGTTGGGTCGTACGGGGATCGGGGTGGCAACTGGAATGATTGGCAGCACACATACAACTGGAGAGGGCGAGCGCAGGGGTCGTGCCTCGATCTGGTCCCGGCGATTAGGAAGGAGTGTTTCTTGTAGTACCTACACTTTTCTGGACCGTTTTACCCTCCCACCAAACCACGTAGTACAACCAATGCCACCGGTAAGTTGGAAAAAACTACACAAAACGTATAATCGATCGGTGGGTCATATATTATATTACCAGATATACGTCTTCCTGATTTCAAAAAAAAAAAATAGATATACGTCTTTCTTAGTCACCAGTTCCTTCCTCAAATCATTCGTCAACTGCCAAGTCGTGCTTGGTTCGGTTACGATCCGTTTTGTTCTGTTTCGTGGCACCTAGGGCTTGGCTCAGGAATCGATTGCCTAGACAACATATAAACAAGAGAGATCAAAACGTATCCACCATCCGGCCACCGTGCCTCCTCTCGAAATCAAATCGATTTCTCAAAATCCGCGGATAAGAAGGCCAGCGACGACTTCCTAGACCCGTGGCTGCCCTAGCAGGAGGAATCACATATGTAGCTGGAGGAGGCAAGCAATGGGGCCACGCCTCCTTGATCTTCCCTAGCAGGACGAATCGCATCTGTAGCTGGAGGAGGTACATCGAGCTTGGTGTAGGTTGGGTCGTACGGGGATCGGGGTGGCAACTGGAATGATTGGCAGCACACATACAACTGGAGAGGGCGAGCGCAGGGGTCGTGCCTCGATCTGGTCCCGGCGTGCTCGGGAGTTTGACGGCAATCCTACACTTTTCTGGAGAGGGCGAGCATGCGGGGGTGCAGATCGGCCTGGTGCTAGCCGAGAGTCGGGCTGTCGGTCGGAGCAGTTGACGGCAAGCCGTATGCTACAACCCACACTATTTCCCTCATCATTCCATGTCTTCAGAATGCGGAACCATAAATCTTCTTTAGTTGACAATGCTTTTTATCAGGGTTTGTCTTCTCTAATTGACCGGTAAAACATGATTCGGTGCCTTAATAAAGGAGACATGCATATGCAGAACAAAGCTTCGGGTTAGCGCACGATTTTTTTAACAAGTACACAACTTTTCATGAGCAGACTATTGCTACACCTGAATTAACGATCTAGAGGCTGAAGTTGTTTGGTTATCTCAGGTAATTCATTATTTATGTTTGTTCACAGCTTTATAATACTACTATTACTATTTTGGATCCCCCAAGATACACAATATTATATGTAGATTTTTTTTCTTTTCAAAGAATGCAAGTAATGTTTTTTTATCCCGGTGCAACGCACGGGTATTTCTGCTAGTATCTATAAAGGACGGATTGTTTCTTCCGGTCCAACACTTTTGTGGACTGTTTTACCCTTCTACACAACCACAATCGATCCCTGAAATCAATCGGTTAAAAACCGGTCTATCCAAAAATAAAATCCTTACTTTCCTATGTCCATACAACCTCCAACACACCCACGCACGACTCGTAGCCCGGTATCCACACAAAAACCAACCTACAAGTTATATATACAGTCCACACAAAAACCAACTCACCGGATCTTCGTGCCCAAGTCGTGATTAGTTATTAGGACTCCTTAATCGCCGTGCAAGATGGTTGTTGACTCTCCGATCTGGACCTCACGGCCGTCGCTGCCACAGGAAATAATATAACGCCGATGAGCAGCGCCGCCCAGCTAGAGACATCTCTCCGAGGAGATACGTCTAAGAAGAAGAAGAAGAAGAAGAAGCACACATGCATGGATGAGGATTTCAAGAGCTTTGAGGGACGAGCAGGACGAGTTCCAAATCTGAGAAGAGCTCAGACAAGAGGAGGAGACCTGAATTAGTGACTTTCCTGAAAAGAATCATGCCGCAGGTATCTTCTGCACCTCCGCCGGCATGGCTACGCCTTCGTTTCCGGTGACGACACACTCTTACTAGACCAAGGTTTCGTTCATGATTAACAGATGTGTTTCCTCAGGCGGTTACTCGGTGAAGAGCAGCTATTGCCTTGTCGACTACGTCGTCGGCGACACCGCAACGGCCGCCGAAGCACGTAAAAGTCTTCCAACAGATGTTGTTGCCATTGAGGACAGAGGACTAACGAGGTTGTAGTCGCACCAGCGTGAAAGCATGGCATTCACGACTTTGTTGCTCACGTCCTTGGCTCGGAAACGATAAGACGTGGAGTATTAAGACATGGAGGCGAATCGTATTTGTATTTACTCCCTCATGTCGGATGCCTGTTGTGCTCCTCGGACACAAGGATGGCGGGCACGCCCTTACCATCTGCTCATCGTGATCCTGGAGCTAAGCTCCTACCCATCTTTGTAGAAGAATCAGAGGCTTCAGAAAGACCAATAGCCTCTGTCGGAGCACCGCGTCCATGGCATGGGTCTGCAACGATGGCGTTCAGCAGGAGGTTGAAGACGGCGATCCCTTGCGGGCGTCATCTCCCAGCGTCCACGGTTGGACGGGAAGGTTAGAATTTATGATGCAGGAGCTTCTGTTCCGTGTGCTTGCGGCAGCGTGTCGTCGTCGTCCTGTTGCACATAGGCAGCCAACTCGAACGCTAAATTCCAGCTTATGAATACCGACAGGACAATATATCAAGGTTATGTATATAAAGCCTCTGTGTTTCTATATCATCAACATCAAAAAATGCACACAAAGACGGGCAATGAAGTCACTGTCGGTTGACTCTTGAGGTATGTATTCAAATATTATGCTTGTAGCAGTTTAAATTTAGTGCTGAGATGTTGATCTCCCGTGACACTATTAATTCAAAGATTTTGTTATTTTTCGGAATCTGATTTTAGTCGCTGGGTAAAATTGTTTTGGCTACTTTTTTCTGAATTTACAAGCCATACCGTGTACCTTGGCGTGCATGGCATTAGTGGAAGATCGTACTCTAAAACTTAGTATATGAAAATCTATTTTAAGGTAAGGCGTGTCGCTATTTAGATTGTTTATGTGTTAGACTTAATACTTATTTTTCCAAGAACATGCAAAAATCTTCTGGTTTGTTACATCAACCGCCTTTTTAATGCAAAGATATACGATTCGATTATTGGCCTGCTAAGTAATAATTACATTGTTTTAAAAAATAACATCAAATAATGTTGATGCATAGTATTTTTTTTGACCAATATTATTTCTCTCCCGTTGCAACGCACGGACAAGCTTCCTATTTTACTAATAAAGGACGGATTGTTTTTTCTGGTCAAATACTTTTTTGGACCCTTTTATCCTTCCATCAGACAGCAAATTGCCCACCAATACCACTTATAAGTTCCTACCCTCCCACGAACACGTACACCGAACCCATATTATGTGCAGTTACCATCGTATCCGGTATTTTACCGGTCCAGTGTTCTTTTTCTTGATCCTATTGAAAGTCAAATCCACTAGGAAATCCACCCGGCACTCGATGGCGGCCGTCTAGGTCCTGCTCCGCCCCCGCCGCCGTCCGCTAGAGATCCGGTCCCCGCCGTCCCATCCTGGTTGTCGCATCCCCTTCGCCGAAAGTAACCGTACGTGCCACCGCCGTGCCCCAACTTCGCTCTGGTCCCATCGCGTTGCCTCCCCAATCCCCTTCCCCGCCGATCAGAACACCTCTCTAATTCCCTCCCGCGCTATCATGCCAGAGGAACAACGGAGCCAAGGCCCGCCGCTAGCCCTACAATCTGGCCGTGATTCGGCCTGATTTGGGCATGTCCATGGACATGATCGAGAGCATCGACTGTGGTCATCTCGGATCTGTTGTGTTGAGTCTCAATCTGAATCGGAAACATCTCTGACGATCGCGTCGCCCCACTCCTTCCCCAATTTTGGTGAGGATCGCAAGGCGGGAATCACAGAGGACATGTTGGTGGGCGAAAGACAGTGAGGGTCCAGAGGTTGCCGACTTTTGGTGAAATTGATACGGCGGAGGTGGTGGCAGTAGGGGAGCTCGAGTTGGCGCAGCGCACGGCGGCATCGGTCATAGACACCGAGAGGAGACCTCGAGCATGGCGACCATGTCTGGCCACCGCCGAGACGTGGATGCCCCACACTGACAGCCGTGTGACGAGCCTCGGTGTCCACCTTGCGTGCCCTGGCCGTCCCCTGGGTAGTCATCGAGACGGACATGCATGTCCTCGACCCTGCATGCCACGACATTGTTGAGGCAGAGCCTAAGGTCGGGCTGCGTGAGCTGCCCCGCGTGGAACGTGAGCGAGAACTGAAGACGTCCACCCGTCGCTTCTCTTGACTGTTATTTCTCCTCCACTGCCCGCGCCTACTGCCAAATCATCTCCATCATCCTGCCTACACGCTTCGCATCTAGCAGGATTTGAAGGGGGTGGACGGATGGGCCGACCGGCTGGCTACGTACTGCTTGGGGTCACTACTATTTGCATTATTTAGCTCAACATGCTTCAGCCATTTGAAACCAGCTGAATTGATGCATTATTTCTTTCTCATATGTTTTGATCTCAAGGCGTGCCATTCATGTCGAGAAGCAAGCGGCAGTACATCATCTGCCATTCAGACTACATGGTGCCGAAGCTTCTGTTCGCGCTCAGTCACGAGAGACAGTACTTCCACTGCTTCTCCATGTACTACTTGCACAGATTATAGATCCTTTCGTGTTCGCTTATCTGGATCCAAAAGTTTCAGTGATGAAGCTCTTTTTCTTGGAAACGCATGCTACGCTGGATGGGTAGCGAATGTGCATCTGAAAGATAGAAACCTGGGCGATATTATTCCGGCATCCATCTGAGCTTGGACTCAAATTGATAGGATGATGAAGCTTTATAGAGAGGCTACGACAATACAACTTGATAATGGTTTGAGCACTTTTTAGATGGATAAGTAGACAACTAATGATTCTATCTACATTCAATTCCCTTCAATGTACTCTCATGCTCTAAGACAGGATATTACAGTGATTGTGATGCAGAACCGAGATCGGTTGGGTGGTGTGTATGGGTCATATTACATTAGAGAGGGCCAATAGAGATTGGATAATTAATGAACTTCCTAGATGAATGTAACTTATATTAATCAAGTAGGTTCAAAGAGAACGGATTGCGTGACGGGCGCAAGGGGTCGGGGACGAGCATGATTGCCATGGACACGGAGGTGTAGGACCCTCGAGGTCTAGGAGCAAGGGCCTCGGAGACATCGAGGCTCGAGCTACGTCGGGCGGGAACCGAGCAGGTCAGGAAGGAGACGTCCTTGCAAGAGGGAGGTCGAGCCGGTGCCATATACCGGTGTAGTAAGTATTTTTAGCTCAATTAATATGGTTATTATTTATTTTGCGGTGCAACGCACGGGCCCTTTTGCTATGCTATATAATAATAAAGGACGAATTGTTTCTCCCGGACAAACATTTATTTTAGACCTTTTTACCCTCCCACTAAGTAAAAAAAAGAAAAGATCTCGACCCTGGCAGGCGGCATGATAATTATTTGATCATCTCAAGACGGATGGTGCCAGCCATGCTACTGTCATGCTCTTATGGTGTATGGAGCATCAAGGAAATATAGGACTAGCAGACACTGAGCAGAAGGTTTCTGATTGTATGAAATCTGATTGTTTGGTTAATGTAGTCGGGCAGCCCGTCGCCGCTGCCGATCTGTTGTCTCCAGGATCAGGCTAAGATGCAAAAAAAAATTAAGCATCCTTTTTATTAGACCTGCTTCACTCGAAGATGCGATTTGCCACAGGGAGCATTGCAAATCAGATGGATCTGAACGGGGACAAGCCATCGATTGTGTGACTGCGGCAGGGACAAGCCATCAATTGTGCGACTGCGGCAGGGACAAGCCATCGATTGTGCGACTGCGGCAGGGACAAGCCATCAATTGTGCGACTGCGGGGACAATCCATCCATGGTGCGACGGAAGGAGAGGCTCGGGACGCTCTCCACGGTGCTCCTCTCGGATGAGCTCCCCCTGTCCAGGATGCGCGCCCTGGCCCTCGTGCCCAACAACATTGCGCTCTTCGTGGCCGGCGCCAGACAGTAAGTCTCAGGTTGCTGCTGCTCCTCGAGTTCTTTCGTTGCTGCGTGTAACACTCTGAAGTTCAGCACTATGTATCACGTGGACAACTCTGAACTTGATGGTATGTGTTCAGATTTTAGCACTCTCATGGCCGATCTTCGGATATGGTTATGCCGGCCTGCGACCTGGCACTCGTAGGCCAAATCGTGGCATCTGACGGCCACAACAATAACGTGGACAGTCACGTGACGACTCCATGGGCATGTACTTCAGACTTACGTGGCTTATCGGACTAAGTTTACGACCAAAATACGCGATCACATTTTCCTTTTTTGTACGTTGCAGATCTTTCAGTTGACTAGCTTTGTTTTTGGTGAATGAATTTAGATGCATGCCTGAAGAACGATGAGAAGAGAAAATGGGGAGATGGAGATCAGAAAAACAACAAAGTACGGTTTGTACGGTTCCACTTCTATTTCCTATTATCGAAACTCCTAATTTATTTCAGTATTGTTATTTTTCGCCCATCTTGCAACAGAACGGCTGTAATTAAATTCACTGCACCAAAAAGTTTTACGACCACACTACTCAGACATCACAAAAATTCCAAATCCTAGAGAAAGAATGATGTAAATAGTATCTGAATGGTAGAATTTTACTAAGCTATTATTCATAGCTAAATATGTCTCCTCTATCCCTCATGTGTAAGATGAAGTCGGGTAAAAAAAGTAAAAGACGATATATACATCTTTTTTAGCACAATACTATCTGATTGTTCAGTAGCTTCTTTTGACTTGCTAGGCTTTCATTCGAGTAGATTCACCGACCCCGTCAAAAAGGGATGAATGCAAATAAATTTTGAAGGAGCCATCAATAGGATGATATCATTGTCTTCTAAGAGTTGGCAACTCGGCAGGTCAATTATGTTCATGAAACAAAACAAGGTTTCGAACAACTATCACTAGGTATGGTTGTGCTTAACATGTGTTTTATGTCAGTAGAATGTCTCTCTCATTATCTTTGTACACATCTTCGGTGTCTCGTCCCATAGCAATGCACCGGTATATTTGCTAATTAGATTTGGAAACAAATTAAAAATAGTCTAAAATAGTATATTAAATAAATATAAATTTAAAAGTATAAGAGAGTAGATCAAATAAAAAGATAATAGAAAATAAAGATTAAGATGAAGGGGAAAACTTAGACCAGGGTTATGGGGCTTAACTCTAAGGTAAAATTTGGGTAGCACAAACAATTTCATTTAAAAAATAAATTCTATCTCTCTCGGTGCAACGTACGGACACTTTTGCTAGTAAAAAGTCTAAAGTCTAAACAAAGACCGGGCGCGACGAGGGAATCGGGGTCGGACTCGGAGATAGCATCCGATTCGAAGGTGCCCCGGTCTAGGGTTAACTGCCTATACACATACCCCAGTGCCTGCGCTCTCCTCTCCCCCACACTAACCCTTTTCGTAGGCAAGATTGTGGCGGAGACGGACGTGAGCGACAAGGCGAACCATGTGGCGGTGAGCTGTTCCAATGCTGTGCCGTCCACAGAGTGCGAGAAGGCCGAGGCTACGGCGCCGGCACCGGCGAGCGACTGGAAGGCGGCAGCGATGGCAGCGTGCGACAAATCCTGGGCTGCTGCGGCAAAAAGCATGTACAAGGAGGTGAGGGAAGCCGCGGCGCGCCACTATGCCGAGCAGGAGGCGGCAGCGGGGAAGATGCGAGCAACGAAGAAGAAGCGGTTGAGCCAAAAGTCCGTCAACGTTCTGCTCACCAGGGCCAAGGAACCACGCCCTATCCTCCGCGTCAACCACGAGCTTCTCGACAGTCTGAAAACTTTGACTCCAGAGAGGCGCGAGGAGATGCGCGCAGCCAGGACCATGGCAGTGGTGAATCTGCAGGCTCTCCGGGACTAGGAAGCGGACCTCGTCAGGCTACATTGAGATTGAGGTCGATGAGGAGGAGGACAACCAAGATGACAATCTCTGGGACTCTTGGCTCAAGAACTAGTCAATTGCCTAGTACTATACCGGAGAGAAATGCTGATAGTCTCGAAAATGATGTCTTAAATTTATCTAAATTTAAATGTATTTATATTCTAAATAGCGTTTAAATACATCTAAATTTAGATAAATTTGAGACATCCTTTTCGGAAGGGAGGGAGTAGTATTGTTTAGCTATCGCCAGTTCAATCTCATCATCATGTTATGGATTGGGCTGATATATAAATGAGTATTAGTAATTATATTATCTATATATGCTTCTCTTTCGTTGTACTTTTTGTACATGCATCTTTATCCATTCTGTCCTACTACGATCACATTATAGTTGTGGCAAATGATAATAATGGAATCAAAGCTCTCTGCTTTCTAGATGATCCTTTTAGAGTAGAAACCAGAAATTCGATCTAAATCCATCCTTTCATATGTATTCTCTTATTTTTTATGTTCTAACTCCCACCACTTATTCGATTAGTAATAGTATAGTTTTCACACATTATAAATACTACTAATTTTTTCTTTCGATACGAATTCAATAATGTTTATTTTTATGACATATAAACCATGTTCGATGGCCAAATTTTTCCTCATAAAGCACATCTACCAAAATGAGAACAGAGCGAGTAGGCACATGATTGCAAACAGTGGCCAAAACCTCGGAATCCGGATGGTCGGGCATCTCCTCTGTTGTGGATGGCCACCCCGTGGTCTGGATAAGATAGCTCACTAGATTCACCTAGCTACAAGAGGTGGATCATTAGTTGTCAAGTTAAATAGTGTGGAAGGTAATTTTTAACCACCGGGAAGGGGCTTCAGCAAGGAGACCCCTTGTCCCCCATCCTTTTTGACATAGTGGTAGATGCTTTCACTCGCATGCTCATCAAGGCAACCCATAATGATCTTATTCAAGGCTTGTGTCCTCAAGTCTGTCCTAGAGGCATTATTAGCATCCAATACGCCGATGGCACGATCCTCTTCGTAGAACACAATACTAAGATAGCTATGAACCTAAAGTGGGTTCTTACCTGCTCCGAGAAAATCTCGGGCATGAAGATTATCTACAATAAGAGTAAGATTGTCCCTATTAATCTGAAGCCTTATTACATCAAGAATATTTTTGAATGTGTAATTCGTTCCTTCCCATTATCTACTTAGGCATCCCTCTTCACTATGATAATCTCCGTAGGGAAGATTTACAACCTTTAATTAATAAGATCTTGAAAAGAATAGCAGGACGGAGGGGTAAATTTCTTTCTTATGCAGCTAGGGTCATTTTGATCAAAACTTGCCTTGTCAGCATCCCCATTTACCTGCTCTCCTTCTTCAAGTTTCCAAAATGGGCTTTAGATTTGATCAACTCCCATATGGCCAATTGTCTCTGGAATGACTCCAAAGACAGAAGGAAATTTTACCTGGCTAGTTGGAATTTAGTCTATATGCCCAAAGATCAAGGGGTCTTGGGTATTCCCTATCTTAGATATGTTAATATTTTCCTCTTAGCTTCTTGGTTGAAAAGATATTCAATAAACTGTGGAAAAATCATTGACGCCAAGTATGAAACTTGCATCCCTAACATCTTTGCCCGCAAAAACACTAATTCTTCCAGATTCTTTAAAGGTTTCTTGTGGGAAGTAAATTCTAATAGGTTTGGGTATAGGTGGGTTGTGGGTGATGGGGCTAAAATCAGGTTTTGGGAAAACACCTAGTTTTAACGAGCAGTTAGCGACCATTAGACAAATCTGGGAGGGTGTTGATACTTAATAAATAGCTGTGCGCATCAGCTATTTATGACACTACGAAGTACTATCAGCGAAGAGATGAATTGAGGGCGGCAAGAATAGAGCTTACTTAAGTCACAGGATTCACACAAAAGTCCGTTGGCGATAGTATTTAGACAAAGTACGAGCGTCAATTAGTGGTAAATGCAACATCGAGATCGTACTACTGTGCTATCGTAATATTTTGTGTGTTGTCATTGATGTCCTCGTATCATCTCCGTGTATTGGAATGTTGAGCGTATCCTTCTCGAAATAGACTTTTGCCCCGCTTTATATATAAAGTCATATCGGCCGAACAACATACAAGGTAATGGGGAGACCCCTTACAACAGATCAAAATAAACAAGAAAAACACGAAGACCAACACTTGCCACCGAAGATAACGAACAGAGACCCGGGAGAACCGGGACTCCACGACGACGCCCCCAAGAGAATAACGACACACTGTGCCGCCGCCACCGAGACCGAAGGCTAAGGGTTTTCACCTGGATTCCTATCGCGGAGAAGGTAGCCACCATGGCACCCCCAAGAGGGTAACGAGACTCAAGACCTTACATGCGTTTTTTCACTAAGCTCGTTGAGCATATCCTGGTATCCGTCTGACTAAATTCTCCCTTTTTCTTGGTTCTCCTGAACGGCTATGTCATCCAGCTGAATTAAACACCATTTGTTTCTGAATTATGTCATGGGCTGTTGCCAAGTACTAATAGCAATTGGGTGTTTGATCTAGAATGCCAATTCACTGGAATTCGTTGAAAATAATTTCTAAGTTTTTTTTTTGGATAATTTGGTGAGAACCGTAATATTTTTATATCTGAAAGACCCGACACAAATCTTCGTCGAATTACATGACGATGGTAGAGATCAATTCAAGAACCAGGATAGAAAACAACACTTTATGAAGTATTAACGACTATCAAATCCCACGGAAGGAAGCTACGAACCACGAACAATCGCAGCCCAGCATGTTAGCAAACGAATTGATCAGCTGATAACAACACTGGATGATCGACCATTCCAAGATTCGAGCAACATAAGCAACTACTAGTTAACCTACGGAACGAATTATGTTCTCAGGACATCAATACCGTCGGAAGATCGCATCAACAAATCAGGCACACATGGATCAGAAGTTGAGAACCAACCTAAGCGGCATGTGGCGTCTCGCGTTCATGTCACGCACGCTACGGCGTGGAAAGCAAGACGAAATTGAGCAAGCGGATGGACCAAACCGAGCGGTCGAATAAAGCAACCGAACCCTGCGGATTTAGGAGACCGGGCGCGGATCCAGGCCTCAATCCTCGCCGATGCCGAACGCCGCCTCGCGCGCGGCCGTGGTCAGCTTGACGAGGCCCAACGCCTGCGAGAACGCCTCGCCGACGTCCATGACGCCCTCGAGCTGCTCGGCGACGCAGGGCGGGTGCACCCAGGGAGCGGAGTCGCGGTTGCGGCCGTCGTCGTCCTCGCCCAGGCCCAGCGTCAGCAGGAGGGACTCGGCGGCGCCCAGGTGGCCGCGAGCGCCCTCCACCAGGTCGTGCACACGGCAGACGAGCTCGGAGGCCTCCCGGAGCAGGGCCAGCACGCGCCGCGCTTCGGGGTCGGCGACGGAGGAGGAGGGGGAGAGCGGTGGCGTCGACGGGCTCGGATCGGGGTCGGAGTCGAGCGCGCGGCGGCCGCCGCAACGGAGCGCGAGGATTCGGGCCGCGCCCATGTGAGCGATGGCGAGGCCGAGCTGCGCGGAGGCGCCCTCGAGCGCGCGCCGTGCCTCATCCGCGCCGCACACCACCATGTCGCGCGCCTCCTGCTCGCTGAAGATCACGACCTGGCCGTAGAGCAGGCTATCGGCGTTGCGGCAGTGCGCGTCCGCCATCACCACCCGCCGCTGGAACAACGCCTTCCAGCTCATCCCCTCCGCCGCCTCAATCTCAATCTCCATCTCCATCTCCATCTCTAACTTCGACTCCATCTCCATCTCCATTCTCTCTAAGCCACGCGCGCGTTGGTCGTTGAACTCTGGTCGCGGCTTCACCGGCGCCCGCGTTATAAATCCCCGCGATCGCCTGCCTGGCAAAGCGTATCTTCCTGTGGGGTCCATCGGACATTAATCCGTGGGGCTGGTAGACTTCAGTTCCGTACATTGACAGGTGGGTCCGCTTGACCCATAGCTCAGTGGGTTGGAGGCCACTCGGTTAAAATACTTGGTTCACCCAAACCCTCTTCTCCACCTCAATCCCCCTACCCATTGATAAACTTTGGGTGTTTGGAACACCTGGATTCAGCCAGATTACATGTGTGTCCTCGGCCAAAAGCACCGGCATGAAACAACGGGCATGTTTAATGTTTGCAGGGGCGGAACCAGGAATTAAACATGGGAGAGGAGGGGAGTTGAAAAATATAAAAGTTTTCATAGCTTTTGATGCATAGTAAATATGGTCGTCCTTAAATAAAAAATCAGTACTTTTCATATGAGATGTCTATATCCGTGTATCTAAAATGACCCAGATTTTTGACCTGGTCACTCCTAGAGGCAACATCTGGTCCGTTGGTTAGTTGGAGATTCGGAGGCCCACAAGACATCCACCTTTTTCGTAACTTAGTCGTATGTAAGTTAACCTAACTTAGTGGCCAGTCGACGTAACTTAGCCCAACATGGTGTATGTAACTTACTAACTAGTTCTCCTACCCCTACACACGAGCGCGTGGGTAGGACCCTCTAGCACATAAGAGTTCTCGGATTGGCTGAGAAGTTGAGTCTAGGAGCACCCCTGCCCATGTAGTATTTTCCGTATCTAAAGGCCATTCAAAAACAATACGATATTTTGGTAGAAAGTGGTAAGAGAGAGTACCCACGAACTCATGTTTTTGGCCATCGGTTGTAATCAAAATTTCATCTGTAATTTGAAGTTTTGAAGGAAAGTTATGTGCACATGTTAACAATTGTGTAGATTCTAATACCAAGTTAAACGAAGGGATTACCTTGTAAAATATTACCCTAAACATAAGTTATCTTACAAGGTGTGTACTATTAACTGAACTAAAATGCCTTAATCCAGTCAGCCAAAGCTAGAGATTACCTCGGAATAGCGGTGTACCTTGTAAACTAAGTGCCTGAATCTTTAATTCTTGATCATCCACAATTAGGATGGTCACGGACTGCGGGGCCGTGGCATGCCGCATGCAGGATCAACATTGCCGCTAGAACGTCCTGCACCCGTATGTTGATCCGAACGCATCCGACCGACAGCTAGCGAGCTGGAACATGTTTGGTCGCCCACAGACTGGTTTCTAGCCCCTGCTCGACCCTGTCTCCGTCCCTGCATGTTTGATCGCCCATGGAGTGGTTTCTCGCACCTGGCTAGAAGAAATAAGTCGTTTGGAAGGTCACGCCATAAGGAGAGCAAAAAACGCCCCGCCACCTCCATCCCTGAGCCACGCACGGCTTTGACGGCGGTCCCTAGGGTGGTGGAATGCCGCCTCTAGCTGCGGCGGCTAGGGTTTCCCCGTGTCGCCAGGGGTCCAGCCCCGAGGTCAGGTGTGATTTGATACTGGGGGACTGCGAGCGATGTCTAATGTATTGTATTCATGTTTCCGCACTAAAACTATTGTGAACAATATATTTGTCTGGTAAAAATTTTAGTTGCCTTGCGGCGCGCCCAGGCTTCCACAATTTTCTGGGTCCGCCTCTGCCTTCAGTTACCCACTATTGGTATATATGGTGTGGCACAACAGAAGGCTTACTCAAAGATATACCAAGATCCATGAAGTCGATGACGGTTTGGCTGATACGGAGCCTACAAGGACACCCACTCCAGGTACACAAGACAAGGAAAGCTCAAGACTAGAGTTTAAACACTAACTTGTAACCAACTCGTGCTGGTAGATTAGACCTAGTCTCCCCATATATAAATGCTAGGAGGGGCCAAAGAGGAGGACACCGAGCACACCCCACAATAGATCTAGACAATAGACATCAGATACATACGCCCCCTCTCTCAGCGAAATTGCATCTAGCAGACAAGCAGAAAGTAGGGTTTCCTCTAAGAGGGCCTAAACCTGGATAAATCGCCTTCCCTGTGTGTGCGTTAGGCAAAAGAAATCACCAGCTCTCTGTCTTCCCATTAACCCAAGTCTATAACAATAGGCATTGCCAAGGTCACCTCTCGACACATGCACCTTGGTTCGGTAGGATCATCACTTCCGTATGTATGTGTTATGTACTATGGGGCAACCATTCAAACCTGTTTAACCTTTACATGTTGCCGATGATTAAATTCATAGCACCCTATTTCTAGACGATGAATCTGAATTACCTTGAATGTTTCACAACAAAAATTATTCTGCACTATTCTTAGTAGTACACATTTATCTCTCCGGTCTTCGTGTGCACATCATATATGAGGCTCTAAAATCTCGTTGCAACACTGAGCTAATGATGAAACTATAGTACATGCTCATCACAGAATTGATGCGATTGGAATCTAATGGTATGTATAACAAAATTTCGTGTGCATATCCTCTGGATTCCGGTCACACTAGCTCTATGAATTGTGTGCTAGTTATTCTGAAGTTGTGAATAGGTGATACTTCTGTGTGTGCACTGATCTACGATGTACTACCGATGATTGCAATATATCCCAACATAGATTCAAGGGATGCTTTTTAGTACCTAGTACTGTGAATGCACTCTAATCGTCTTCTGCATGATCATTGCTAGTAAGGGATCATCTCTTGTACTGTATGATGTTCAACACATGTTCTATGCCATTGTATGTTTTGTTTTACTTGCATTGGCTAATGATTGAAATGTGTCACAATGTAATGATGGGATATGTCGAATAGGGAATGCCCAACAGGACGTTTCGATCGGGTTGAAGGCCTCGCGAGTGGGCCTGCAGGACGGCGACTGGAACGTGACTGAAGAGAAGGTCCGACGACTGGAGACTAGGGGCCCAGAAGTGTAGCTGAAGCCCAGTCGGATTAGGTCAAAAGCCTCCGAATCCATAACTTGTTCGGTTGTATACTATAAACCCTAGCGAGGTGCCCTCTATATAAACCTCCCTAGGGTTCCTTAAGTACTTACGTTCGATCATACATCCCCTCTAGCGACTCGCTACTTAGATGCCGAGCTCGCCACCCCTGTAACTCGCTCTCCGCCAATAAAATTTAGCAGGAGTAGGTCTTTACCCTCCAGGGGGCCGAACCTGGGTAAACTCATGTGCATACGTCCCCATCTCGCACCGCAGATGGCCACCAGCTCTCGCCCCAATACTATCAATCTCTTCCCCTGGTAGCGACTGCCATGGCCATTCGCACGACAGTGGCGCCCACCGTGGGGCCTGGCCGGTCTGGCCTGAGTTTTGCGGCGAGACCCTACACGCCAATTGATCGGCCGATTGCCACCGGCCGCATGATCGCCAGCGGCGGGATCCTGCAGATCCTGCCTAGCAGCTACATCCCGGCATCGTGCCCGATCATGCACAGCACGGTGATGCCGATCGGCACCAACAGCTTGTTCGTCGGCTTCACCGACGTAGTTGACCCGGCGGGGACGATGATCATCGGTGGATCACCGCCATGCCGCGATCTGCTCTCGGAGGAGCAGGTCCGCTCCATCAGCCGCCTCGCCACCGAGGATGACTCGGTCGCCAGCAACGCGGTCGGGACTAACGCCGCCATGGACGACGCGACTCTCCACGCCGACACCGACTCCGTGATCCCTGCCTTGGTCGACGGATCCATCACCGCAGCGTCACGGGAGGACTGCATCACGCGGGTCTCCAACCCTGAGGACTTCGAGGATCCCTTGATCCTTGGGATCTTCGATTCTGACTCCGGCTCGGAGTCTCCTGAGGACTTCTGCACCAGATCTAATCGCTTCAATGCGATCTACATGGCGGACAGCACGACCACCACGCCAGATCCATTCTCCATGCCGATACCACCAACCGCCACAGCCACGGAGGTGGAGGAAGCCCGCCTGCGACTGGAGGAGGCGCAGCGCAGGGAGCTAGCCGAGCACGAGAAATTCTGCCTCGAGCGGGAAACAACGTAGGAGCTGTCACTCTACCATCAACGCCGCATCAGGACCCGCCTGAACTCCAACATCTAGGGCCGCGTCCTGAACTTCAACGACGAAAGCGACCCTGCATGCGCAGCCGGGTGCGAATACTGTGAGAATGCACCGTCAGGCGGCAACAACCGACCACCACCCAGTGCACCGGCGATTGGGGCCCCACCTCTACTAATTGGTCGCGCGCTCCCACCGGACCAGCCGCGAATCATCATCTCGCCATAGGCCCGCGACGCCAACGGGCTCCTACGGTACTCCACTCCAATGGACAACGTCATCACGGCCGACGCCGCGGTCATCCACCTCGACATCCAAGGAGAGGGCACGTTGCAGATCCAGTATGCTAAGTCCCTACTCGCCAGGGCCATCGAATAGCAAGCCGCGGGAGTCGACCCGCGGGGGCGGATGTATTCCCGCTCATCGGCAAGCAGGGTAGCCTCAAGCGGCCCCCCAACCGTCGCCAACACCGTCATCTGCCCACCATCCCAGCCTCTGACGCACCAGCCACGGGCCGCCAACCTCGCACTCTCCACCAACGAGCCGTGGCCGGTGAACAACACGGTCACCACCAACGGACAACCCATCGACGCCCGAACGCACATCACCAACAACTAGGCCTAGTGGGCGCGCCAGCCCAACGACTTGAGGCACACCCTCACCAACCGCGGCGACCCCGAACCCACGGGCTCGCTTAGTCGAGTCGGCCCCAGTGCTCCGGGCCAATGATCCAAGGCGAGAAGTACCCCGCCAACTTCAAGGCGCACAAGGAGATAGAGAAGTACGACCCCACATACGACCTAGCAGTGTGGCTGGACACGTACCTCATGGCGATGGGAATCGCCGGTCACACCGACCTGCTAGCTGCTCGCTACCTCTCCCAGATGATGGAGGGAGCGACCAGGCAATGGATCAACACCCTTCCCGCTGATAGCATCGAGTCATGGGAGGAGATGCGGGACGCCTTCGTCAGGTAATTCGAGGGCTCCTACACCCGCGCCACCACCATTGAAGACCTGGAGCGATGCATCCAAGGGCAGCGCAAATCGACCTGCCACTAGATCTAGAGATGGCAGGAACTATGGATCAACGTCTTCGGCATTCACCCGGACACGGCGATCCACTACTTCAAGAACGCGTGCCGGTACGAACCCCTGGTCGCTAAGATCAAGAGGGTTTACAGGACGCTTGACAACATCCCCGACCTCCTCAAGATCGCCAAGCGATACGCAGAGGAGGATCCCAACCAGGACTCCGATGACGAGTCGGGAGGAAGAGGCCGCACTAGCGGCCACGACAATGGGCGATAGAGCGACATGCGCTACAGAAACACTCGCCTCACCGGCAAGCACCACGGTGATGGGCGAGTCGACTTTGTCGCTAACGCCAATTACAACCAACACGACCCGAAGAACTTCCGCCGCGACGGAGGAAACTACCACGACAGCGGAAACTACCGCGCCAACAATGCGATGAGGCCGAAATTCGACCTCGTCGCCCTGCTCAACCAACCCTGCGTCTACCATACCAGGGAGGGGAAACCTGCCACCCACACCACCACAGATTGCCATTCTCTAAAGGAGATCGAAAAGGCAAGGCGAGCAAGGGAGGACCCCAACAACAACCCACCAAGGGACAATGGCAGTGGTGGCAGGTTCGGAAATGCCGTCGGCTTGCTACACACCTTCACCGGGCTCGACAAAAAACGCGAGAAGAAGGTGCTTGCCCGTGCAGTCGTTGTCAATGCGGTGACCCAAGGGGACATCCCCCGCTTCCTCAATTGGTCCGAGCAAAGCATCACTTGGATTCGCCAGGATCATGCGCCCAGGATCGAGTACCCAGGGCAAGTCGCCCTGGTGGTCAGGCACAAAGTGGCCGACTACTGGCTGCCCAAGACGCTGATGGATGGTGGAAGCTCCATCAACATCATGTACTTGGACACATTCAAGAGGCTCCACCTCCCGGAGTCGGTGATCGAACCGACACTCACCACTTTCCACGGCATCGTCCCCAGTCGGAAGGCGTATCCGATCGGCAAGGTGACGTTGCCAGTCATCTTTGGCACACCAGTGAACTTCCGCACCGAGAGGATCGTCTTCGAGCTGGTGAACTTCTGCAGCCCCTACCACTGTATCCTAGGGCGCCAGGTGTTCGCCAAGTTCATGGCGACCCCGCATTACGCCTACAACATGATGAAGCTCCTAGGGCCAAGAGGCATCATCAACGTCCATGGCGACCCTGACGTGGCCATGGAGTGAGAACACAAAGGAGCCGAGCTCGCCGACGTCGTCATCGCCATGGAAACAAACCATGATGATGAGCTCGCGAAATACGCGAGCAACATTGACAAGGACGATCCACCATCCTGAAGAATCCAACCACCGCAAGTTCCACCTTCAAGGCAACCACACACACCCACACCGTCGAGCTCGTTCTAGGCGACTCCAGCCAAACGGTCACCATCGGGGCGCACATGAGCCTCGCATAGGAAAGCGCGCTCATCAGGTTCCTACGTGAGAATCGCGACATCTTTGCATGGAAACCATCCGACATGCCTGGTGTCCCGAGGGAACTCGTTGAGCACAAACTCAACGCCGACCCCAAAGTGCGACCAGTGAAGCAGTCGCCACGGCCCTTCAATGAAGAGCGTCGCCGAGCAATTGCCGAAGAAGTACAGCGCCTGCTAGCCGCAGGCTTCATTCGGCCCATCAAGTACTCCAAGTGGCTGGCAAACCTAGTCCTAGTCCTGAAAAAGAACAACACCTGGAGAATGTGTATCGACTACACCAACCTCAATAGCGCCTGCCCAAAGGAGGAGTTCGTCCTACCGCGCATCGACCAGATCATCGATTCGACCGCGGGATCAGAGTCGTTGTGCTTCCTCGACATGTATTTTGGCTACAACCAGATCAAAATGGCACCCGAGGATGAGGAGAAGACGGTGTTCATCATGCCATTCGGTGCCTTCTGCTACACGACCATGACGTTCGGCCTCAAGAACATCGGCGCCACCTACCAAAGGTGCATGTAGGAGTGCCTCGCGAGCCAAATTGGCTGCAACATCCACGTCTACATCGACGACGTGGTGGTAAAATCCACCCGCCAAGACGACCTACTCGCCGACCTGGCCGAGACTTTCGCAAATCTGTGGAGGTACAACATCAAGCTCAACCCAGGGAAATGCACCTTCAGCATCCCCACCGGATAGCTCCTGGGGTACGTGGTCTCCAAGCAAGGCATCTAGGCCAACCCCACCAAAATCAACATCATCGCACGGCTCGGGAAACCCGAGTGCCTACGCGACTTCCAGAAGTTGGCCGGGCGAGTCGTGGCTCTTAGGCATCCCCCGGCTCGGTGAGAAGGCAATGCCCCTATACCGCCTGATGCGCAAGAACCCCACGTTCCAATGGGACACAGAAGCAGACAACACGCTCAAGGCACTCAAAGAAGTGCTACTCGCGGCTCCACTACTCGCCGCCCCAATCGACAAAAAGCCAATGCTCGTCTACGTCGCAGCCTCCACTCGGGTCGTCAGCGCCGTAATGGTTGTCGAACGGCCATAAGAGGGCAAGGAGCTCCCCGTATAGTGCCCCGTATACTACATCAGCGAGGTCCTGACAGACTCAAGACAGCTCTACCCCTAGTACCAAAAATTGGTGTATGCGGTCTTCAGGGCCTAGCGGCGACTCCCGCATTACTTCCAGGAGCACCCCATCACGGTCATCTCCTCCGCGCCGTTACAGGACATCATCCGCAACCGTGAGGCGACTGGGCGAGTCGCTAAGTGGGTCGTCGAGATCGGCATCCACAACATCAAGTACGAGCCACGCAAAGCGATCAAATCGCAGGCACTGGCCGATTTCCTCGCCGACTAGGAAGAAGCACAGCAGCCGGAGAAGCTCCCCTGCCTCCATTACTGGTCGCTCCACTTCGACGGCTCCAAGAACACCGATGGTGCCGGGTCCGGGGTCATACTGACCTCCCCCGAGGGAGACAAGCTCCGCTACGTGCTCCACCTCGACTTCAAGCCCTGCACCAACAACATGGCCGAGTACGAGGCCCTCCTTCACGGCATGCGGTCCGCTAAGGAGATGAACGTCAATCACCTACGGTGTTACGGCGACTCCGACCTAGTCGCTGGCCAAGTCGCGGGGACCTGTGATGCCGTCTCCCCGACAATGATAGCATACCGCCAAGCGGTAGACTAGCTGGGAGGGCACTTCACCGGCTACTCAGTCAAGTGGATCGACATGCGCAAAAACAAGGAGGCAGATGCCCTCTCCCGCATCGGGTCGGCTCGGCAGACACCGCCCACAGGAGTCTTCCTCGACATCATCCACAAACCCTCGGTCTCCCTGCCCAAGGAGATCGATATCGGGATACCATTGCAGCCCGAACCCCCCTAGTCGCCATGGTCATTGAGCCCAGCGACTGGACCGCACCGTATGTCGCCTTCCTCGAGCACAAGGTCCTTCTAAGCAAAGAGACGGAAGCACGAATGATCATGCGCCGTTGCAAATCCTTTCTCATCATAAACGGCGATCTCCACAAACACAGCGTGACCGGCATGTTCCAGCGCTGCATACAGCCAGAAGGACACAAGATCCTCCAAGACATCCACGCCAGCGACTGTGGCCATCACGCCGGTGCCAGGTCGCTAGTCGCCAAAGCCATGCAGCACGGCTTCTACTGGCTCACCACGCACACCGACGCCACCAACATCGTCCAACAATGCGTCGGGTGCCAGAAGTACGCCAACCAGACGCATCTCCCTATTTCGACACTCAAGACCATACCCATCACTTGGCCATTTGCTGTATGGGGCATGGATATGGTCGGCCCATTCAAGAAGGCTCCATCCGGCATCACCCACCTCCTGGTCGCGGTCGACAAGTTCACCAAGTGGGTCGAAGCCAAACCGATCAAGAAGTGTGATGGCAAGACCGCCACCAAGTTCCTCCATGAGCTCATTTACCGGTACGGCTACCCACACAGCATCATAATGGACAACGTCACCAACTTCGCCAAGGGCGCCATGGCAGAATTCTGCGAGGAGCACAACATACGACTCGACCTCGCCTTAGTCGCCCACCCGGAGTCAAACGGACAAGCGCTAATCAAAGTGTCCTCCATGGCCTCAAACCGCGACTCCAGGTGCCCCTCGAGCGAACCCCAGGATGCTGGGTCGAAGAGCTCCCCTTCGTAATATGGGGAATCCGCACCTCCGTCAACCGCTCCATGAGGTTCACACCCTTCTTCATGGTGTATGGCACCGAGGCCGTAATGCCAACCGACCTGGAGCACGACTCGCCTCGGGTCGCCAACTATGTTGAGGTGGCAAACGAGATCACCCGTCAAGATGGAATCGACCAGCTCGACGAGGCACGCGACCTAGATCACTCCCGCACCGCCATCTATCAGTAGGGACTCCGCCGCTACCACAACCATCGAGTCCGGACCCGTACCTTCCAGGAAGGCGACCTGGTCCTACTACTGGTCCAGGACAAGAAGGGCATGCACAAGCTTTCTCCCCCATGGGAGGGGCCATTCGCCATAGGACGTGTCCTTGGCAATGATGCCTACTACCTCAGCGACATACTAGGAAGCGGCCAGCTCGAGGTTAGGAGACCATGGAATGTAAACCTCCTCCGGAAGTTCTATACATAGAACTCAAACTGGTACTCAGTTGCTATATAATGAAATACATTCGGATCGCACAAATTGTGTCTACTCGCTGATGACCCACAAGTATAGGGTGTGTATCGCAGAATTTTCGATAAGTAAGAGTGTCGAACCCAACGAGGAGCAGAAGGTGCTGGCTAGTGGTATGGATCAGGAATTCTCTGCAAATACTTAGGAAACAGATTTTTAGGGGTTTTCGATAAAGCAAGTAAACAAAGTACGAGTAAACAAAAGACAGAAAGAATGAATGCAGCAAGTGGCCCAATCCTTTATGCAGCAAAGGATAAGCCGGTTGTATTTCTATAGATGACCAAACATTCTTGAGGACACATGGGAAGACTGTGAAGTGCTTTCGCTTCATATAGTCGATTAATCTTCTCTAGCTTGCTAAGTGTTGTGTGGGTGAACCTGTGCTAATGTACCATCTCATCCAAGCCTTAATACATACTTGTGATTAAACCCCCTTGTAAACATCCGTAAGTACAAGAAAGTAATTAAGGTAAAACCTAACCACAGCTTTAAACTCTAAGACCCTTACGTCCCTTGTGCAATGGTTTCCTAACGGGGGTTCAGGTTTCTGTCACTCTGGCAACCCCTACGATTAGTAGCCAAATACACAATGCATTCCCCTAGGCCCATATAGGTGAAGTGTCATGTAGTCGATGTTCACATGACACCACTAGAAGAAGTACACCACAACTTAAATAACAATCTATTGAATCTTTCTCAATGCAACTCCACTACTAACAACAAGACTTCTCCCATGTCCTCAAGAACAAAACGAACTACTCACAAGACATCATATGGATCATGATCAGAGATGGAATAATGATGTATAACAATCTGAACATAAACAATAATTCAATGGTTCACTCAATAGCATCAACTATAAAGAGTAATCAACACCGAGAAAGTTTCCCCGATGAACTATAGCAAGATTCAACCAATTGTTACATCAATATGGAGATGGTGATGAGGGTGATGATGGTGATGATTGTGGTGATGATGATGATGATGATCCCGATGAAGTCCAGCTTGATGGTGGTGTTGATGGCGACGATCTCCCCTCTCCGGGAAGGAATTCCCCCGGCAGAAATCTGTCTGCCGGAGAGATCTTTCTCTCTCGGTGTTTTCTGCCCCGTAGAGGCGGCGGTATCTTTGTGTGGTCGCTCCCCCAGTCTTAGGGTTTCGGGAGGAAGATATACGCCAGAGGGGAGAGGCTGGAGTGGGCCAGGGTGGCCACACCACTCCCTGGCGCGGCCTGGGCTTGCCCGCGCCATGGGGTGGTGTGGGCCCCCTGTGTCCCACCTCCACTCCATCTTCTAGCATCTTGAGTATGTGCGTATCATTGAGAGCCGCCAATGGGGTACCCCTTGCCCGATGATACGGAAGAATCCCCATATCAAAACGACAAGGCAAGCAGACAATGAGTATCTCAGCAATCTTCTTATTTACCATGGGAAAATGGTGCTTTTTTCTCTCTTTCCTCTTTTCATAGTATCTCTTTTTTTTCTTTTCTTTTTCTCAATAGCTATCTCTCTCTTTTTTTATAAGAAGAATGCTTCATAGATATCATTATGGTTACGCTGCAGGTTTCCACCATGTCAGCATGGATTAGACCAGCGGCCCAGGCGTTTTTCCAACACACATACATAACTCCATGGACTTACAAGCTCCCCTTTTATTTCACACCGACGACATCCGCAAACAAAAGAGCAAGGTATCAACTGGGTATATATTTACAAGTGTTGAAAGTGTTCCTCATGACAGCACGGTTCTGCTAATCCCCAGCCTATAATTTGCAAGCATATAACTTTCATGGAGAGTTCACAATGGTTTAGGTTTATTAAATGCGGAAAATAAAGTGTGACATCAAGTTCGTGAGAGCTTTAATCACTAACTTTCTCATAACAAGTTTAATTTGGGAGGTAGACAAAACAGGAGTTTACTTGGAATAGCAATAATGCTACTAGGTAGGTATGGTGGACACAAATGGCAAAGGTTTTGGTTTAAAGGAGGTGGATGCACGAGAAGAATTCCCTCTCAGTACAGGTTTTTGGCTAGCAAGGCTGGGTAGCAAGAACAAGAGTTGAAGGAAACAAGCAAACATACAAATGATAAAGACAAACATGCAATCTTCCTTTGAAGCACAAAAGATCTTAACTAGAGAATACTAAACTTATGAGCAAATCAAGAAAGAAAGATGATGAAATTATTTTTCTCTGAAGTACTTCTATCTTTTTCTTTTCAACTCTCAAATAGGTGTTGCTACTGACCGAGCCAGGTTTGCCAAAACCAACTAAATTAACTCAATGATCCCAGAGTGCTACCAATACTAACAACAAGATCAATCATATAACCACGAATTGAAAACTAATATAAGCTATGGAAAGGAGTGAATGATAGAACTTCTCATTAATATTCCATAACAGAAACTCACACCAAGGGATACCAATCTAACGAGAGAGGGGACACTTCCATAATGCAAACCATACTACATAATAACTCCTCTATTCATGATATGACTCTACTAATAAAGTAAAAAGATAGAAGATAGTGATGTGATACCGCGGCACTCCCCCAAGCTTGGAACAAACCAAGGGGATGCCAAACCTAATGACGAATTACTCCTTTGGTGGTGGTGGTATCCTCGTGATGAGCTCCTTGATCAGTTTCCCAAAGTCCTCAATCTTGAAGGTGAGAGTACGAATCAACTCCGAGTTGTGCTCAATGCGGCCCATAATCATTTCAGTTTGTGGATCCCAGCTCTTGTGATTCTTCTTCCATTCTTCCCACTTGGAGTCTTCTTTTCCTGCATGGTTATGGGTAATGGTATGGAAGGTACTCTTGGTGTTTGGAGAGGGTGTCCTTGGTGCCAAACAGTGACGCGAAGGCTTCCCTCCAGTTGACATCCATGCCATCCTTCTGATCTTGGTAGGTTTCACCACTCCAATGCTTGCAATGGTGGTGCCGGTGTGCGGACGTTGGCCTTGATCCTCTTCACTTTCACTTTTCATATCCTTCTCCTTCCTGGGGTCTTGGAGGTCTTCCTCCATGGGCTCCTCCCCTTTATCCTTGGCAGACACCATTGTGCTTCTAAACTCTCAAAGAGTATGTCCTGACAGAAGCAGATCGAAACAAAAACACGACGAAAACACAATATACGAACCTCGGAAGATCTGGGGGGTTATATATTACGAAGCTTCATATCAAAAGGAAGGTACTGGAAGAAAACGAGTCGGAGGCGGAGTCCGGAGTGGCCTCACCACCTGGTGGCGCGACCAGGGGTAGACCCGCGCCATGGGGTGGTGTGGGCCACCCAGGCTCCGTTTTCGTCCCTTTTTCGCTTCGTAGCTTTCCTTTTTGAATGAAACTGCAAAAATATAGTTGGATTGTATTTTCGCGGAACTTTTCTTACCAGAACTGTTACCTATTTGAATACGGACTCTGCAGGTCTCTGAATTTGGTATCTAGTAGATCCTTCCGGAGCCATCACTTCAATATCATCGATATCTTCATCTTCATATACTTATTACTTGAGTCATAAAACCTTTCTCTTCCTTATTACACCATTATCTCCACTTTCCTGGAAATTTCTTTCACACAAAACTTCACACAATTCTTATTAGCAACATTAGTATAAGTGAAGTGATAAAACCTTTTGAGTCTAACTTCAACTGAAAACCATCAAAACAAAAGCTACTGTAGCAACTCCTTCCGAAAACTCAAAAAGAATTCAAAAAGGAAATCGAATAAAGAAGCAAATGCAAGAGTGGCTAAATCTGTCAAAACAGACCAGCAGGTAAAGATCAATTTTTTCGAAAATCTTCTGTTGCTCAAATCAAAAAGTGCAAAACTAACGAAAGTTAAATAACAACCTGGGGCAGAAGCACAAAAAATTACATCTCAATCCGACATACATAGATCTCTCACGAAATTTTACGGTGAAGCACAAAAAATATCTGTTTCGGGACAGCAACTTTCCCAAATATTACTTCTCTCTCATTAGAGGTTGATCTTGACACAAAAACCAAACAAAACGGATAAGGAGAGGTTATTACTGAAGTAATAACTTCCAAGACTCAAAGAAATAAAAACAAACTGAAAGCATAAACAAATTGGGTTGTCTCCCATAAAGCTCTTTCTTTATAGCCATTAAGATGGGCATGATAATTTTGAAAAAGCTCTCATAGGGATATGATTTGAAGTGAAAGAGAGCATTAAGAAGCAAAAATACCCACACATTTAAGTCTAACCCACTTCCTATGCAAGGGGATTTTGTAAACAAACAAGTTATTGAAACCAAAGGCAACTTGCATAAGAAGGCAAAAGAAGTGCAACATAAAAACTTTCAGCATAAAACGGGGAAACTTGATAGTATTGAGATGCATAAGAACACTTTTCCCTCTCTCATAATAACTTTCAGTATCATGCATAAACTTAACAATATATCTATCACAAGGACCATCATAGCAATGATCACTTATTCTAACAGAAAACACGGGAATATTAGCTCTCATAACACTACTTTGTGAAACAATATTAGAGGTATCCTTACAAAGGATATTGTGTCCCTCTTTTTCATACTTAGTGACAAAGTCTTTCACATTTTCTATTATAGGTTCATCAACCATTTGTTTATCAGGTTTAACAGCTTTACTAGTACTTTCATTAACCATACTAGCTATCATAGAATGTTCCTTTACCTTAACTGGAAAAGGCATTTTCTCAATATAAGGTTCAGGTAAAACATGATTAGTAGTATAAACTTTAGTATTTCTTGAAGAAACACTCTTAGCAATATCTTTATAAGGCTCATGATACTTATTCCACTTCTTTTTAGGCACTTCAATATAGGAAGCAAAAGCCTTAAAATAAGAAGCAATAGATTGAGAGTCTAGACCATAGGTATTTATAATATTTTGAAAGTCCTCAGTTCCCATAAAAGATTCAATGCATTCATAATCATAATTTATACCTGACTTTCTACCTTTGTCATTCTCCCAAGCTTCAGCATTGTCTTGAATACGATCTAGAAGGTCCCATTTAACTTCTTCTTCCATACGAGTGAATGATCCAGCACAAGAAGCATCTAATAAATCCTTATCATGTAGAGGGAGCCTTGCATAAAAGTTATTGATAATGATATTATTGGGGAACTCATGAATGGGACATTTGAGCATTTGTAACTTCAATCTCCCCCAAGCTTGAGCTGTACTCTCTCCATCAAGAGGCCAAAAGTTGTATATTTGATTCCGATCTTTATGAATCTCACTAGGAGGATAAAACTTTGAGTAAAAGAGAGGCACTATTTCCTCCCATTCCAGAGCTTGACCATTCTTCAACAGCTTATACCATTCCTCAGCTCTTCCTTTTAGTGATAATGAGAATAACTTCTTCTTAACTTGATCTGTAGTAATACCTGCACACTTGAACAACCCGCATAATTCATGTATAAAGAGTAAATGATGACCGGGATGGACAGTTCCATCCCCAACATAGTAGTTATCCATAACACGATCAATAATTCTTGTAGGTATTTTGAAAACATCTTTCTCAGTAGGTGGTGGCTTATCTACTACCTTAGTAGTGGTAGTAGCATTACCAAATAAGAAACTCAGCGAATTATCCATAACGAAAATAAAGCAACTAGCAGAAGTAAACAATACTCACAGTAGAAGTTTCCTTTACCAGTTGCACTCTCCAATAGCGCTTCACTCCCTGGCAACGGCGCCAGAAAATAGTCTTGATGACCCACAAGTATAGGGGGTGTATCGTGGTATTTTCGATAAGTAAGAGTGTCGAACCCAACGAGGAGCAGAAGGTGCTGGCTAGTGGTATGGACCAGGAATTCTCTGCAAATACTTAGCAAACGGATTTTTAGGGGTTTTCGATAAAGCAAGTAAACAAAGTACGAGTAAACAAAAGACAGTAAGAATGAATGCAGCAAGTGGCCCAATCCTTTATGCAGCAAAGGATAAGCCAGTTGTATTTCTATAGATGACCAAACGTTCTCGAGGACACATGGGAAGACTGTCAAGTGCTTTCGCTTCATATAGTCGATTAATCTTCTCTAGCTTGCTAAGTGTTGTGTGGGTGAACCTGTGCTAATGTACCGTCCCATCCAAGACTTAATACATACTTGTTATTAAACCCCCTTGCAAACATCCGTAAGTACAAGAAAGTAATTAAGATAAAACCTAACCATAGCTTTAAACTCTAAGACCCTTACATCCCTTGTGCAATGGGTTCCTAACGGAGGTTCAGGTTTCTGTCACTCCGGTAACCCCTACGATTAGTAGCCAAATACACAATGCATTCCCCTAGGCCCATATAGGTGAAGTGTCATGTAGTCGACATTCACATGACACCACTAGAAGAAGTACACCACAACTTAAATAACAATCTATTGAATCTTTCTCAACGCAACTCCACTACTAACAACAAGACTTCTCCCATGTCCTCAAGAACAAAACGAACTACTCACAAGACATCATATGGATCATGATCAGAGATGGAATAATGATGTATAACAATCTGAACATAAACAATAATTCAATGGTTCACTCAATAGCATCAACTACAAAGAGTAATCAACACCGGGAAAGTTTCCCCTATGAACTATAGCAAGATTCAACCAATTGTTACAGCAATATGGAGATGGTGATGAGGGTGCTGATGGTGATGATGGTGGTGATGATGATGATGATCCTGATGAAGTCCAGCTTGATGGTGGTGTTGATGGCGACGATCTCCCCTCTCCGGGAAGGAATTCCCCCGGTAGAAATCTGTCTGCCGGAGAGATCTTTCTCTCTCGGTGTTTTCCGCCCCGCAGAGGCGGCGGAATCTTTCTGTGGTCGCTCTCGGGTTTCGAGAGGAAGATATACGCCAGAGGGGAGAGGCTGGAGTGGGCCAGGGTGGCCACACCACTCCCTGGTGCGGCCTGGGCTTGCCCGCGCCATGGGGAGGTGTGGCCCCCCCTGTGGCCCACCTCCACTCCATCTTCTGGCATCTTGAGTCTTCTGGAAAAATAGAATTTTCCGTATATTTTCCCGGATTTTCTGATCTTCGCGAATTTTGCCTCCAAACAGCACCTTTTCCATCAGAATCCTGACTGCAGCGGTCCATGCTCCAAAAGTCATCAACCATGCAAAAACAGATGAAATAACATAAGTATCACCTCTCAATACGAAATATATCAATGAATAATAGTGAATTAAGACATAGAATAGTGATGCAAAATGGACGTATCACTCGCCATCTCCTTGTGCCACTCGCACTCGTAAATTCAACAATGTGCTACCTACGGAAGTTAACCCTTGGTCGAGCGACCGGCACGGCTAAGTAGTGCGACCCAAGGGCACCGAAGATATTCAGGCCTTGTGTCGTCCACGAACACGCCACCCTAGAGCCACCATCGGAGTCGCCTTGCTCGACTAGCCTACCGGGCCAAGACCGATAAACGCTTCTCACAGTTACCTGTCCTCCCCATCCTCGCACAAAGCGACTCGAATGGTTAAGTACCATGCATGGGGACTTCGTAACAAGAAAACCTCACATGGCTCGGGAACACACCAAGTAAGAGAGCTGCCTTGGACTCGCCACGTGACTGGCTTTCCAAGCTAGGGGTAGAGACGCGTTACAAACAACGTATCAGATCCTACAATGGGCACGCACCCAGAACGGCTTAGTACCATGCTCGGGGACTCGCCTAAACCGACCCTGCTTGCGCCCGGGAAAACAGCTAAGTACAGAGCTCCCTCGGAGTCGCAAGGCGACTGGCCCTACGCTCCATGACAAATCAGCCCCAACCAAAACAAACACACATGCACATAAACGAGTTATACCCCATTAAAGGGCGGACGCGCTCGGGGACTCGCTCAAATAAAAATAAACATATAACATACTTGACCATGCATTGCGAGTCGATTGACTCCTCTTACTTCCATACATATTTATTGTTCATATTACAAAAGTGGCCATTCGACATAATTTACAAAAGCCCCCTAGGGAAGCAATCTATTTTGCAGGCTCTGATGAAGAAGTGTCGCCATCGCCCTTGACCCGGATGAATGGCTCCCACGGATTCGCCGGGTACGTCATCAGCGACTTCGACAACACCGACCGGAAGGGCTGCTCTGACTTCAGGTCGCGATGCTCCGGCTCGGGGTCGCTCGGTGCTACCACTGTCTCCTGGTACCGCAACAAGTCCCCCATCGCCAGCACCTGATCCGCGAATGGAGCAGCCTTGGCGGTCAGCCTCAGAACCTCTGACATCTCCACCGAGCCAGTCGCCAAAGGATAGCCACTGGTGACGTTGTCGAGATCGAAGTCATCGGGGAAATGCGTGAGCCCCAGCCTCAACGTCGTAGTGGCCCCGCGCCTGAAGGCTGAATGTGACATCCACTCCACGACGGCGGGCGCCTCCTCCAAATAGCGCCACACTTCAGTCAGCCCCCCAGGAATAACCTCGGTGGGGGACATTCCTTGAAGACCGGCCTAGACGCACAGCACCGAGGCGGTGGCCGCGTTCACCACCACAGTCACACATTGCGAGGCATTATAGGTCTACACCACCAGGCCGCTTTGACCTATCAGAGTTGCACGTCAGGAACTCGGTGTCATTACGGACCACCCCGCTCGGGGACTCACCACATACAAGAAAGAGAAGAAGGGACACTTACCAAGGAGCTTATGGTAGTTCTCTGTCACATGCTTTTCAAGGGCACTAAGGTTACCCTGCAACCCAAGGATAACTGAGTCAGTGGCCTTCTGTTCCTCCTCCGTCGCAGCGACTGCAGCCTTGGCCCTCTCTTTAGAAGAGACCATCGACGCCTTCGCCTCCTCCAGTTCCTTTACCAGCGAGTCGATCCGCCCCTTCGCTACATCCAGTTCAACAACCGGGACATACCCCTCACGGGCCTTGGCAATAGCAGCCGGAAGACCATCTACAAAGCAAGAGCAACACAAGTTAGTCTCGTGTAAGCACCAACGGCTCGAGCTCGCCAAACAGAACACCAACTCACCATCAGTTTCCTGGAGTCGTCGGTTGGCCTCCTGTGCCACGTGCAGGTCACGCTCCAGGCGTTCCTTCGTGGCTTGCCGATCAGATGATTCCCTCTATAGGCCCTGCGAACAGAACAAATATTCAACAAAAGGACGACCACAATTTTAAGTGCCTAGCCACTGAAATTCAGCGACTAGACACTCGGGGACTAGCGACTAGAAGAGTTTCAGTGCCCAACCGCTGAAACTCAGCGATCAGGCACTCGGGGACTGGGCATACCTGAATGGCAGGGATACCGGGCTGCGGTACCAAAGTTTGCGGGCGAGTGTACCGCGGTACCTAAGTTGCCTGAAATTGCCTCGTTTCGAAATGTTGGGCCACCAACTACCGAGAGGGGCCATTTCGATGCAAACTCGTCTCACCCCTACCAAATCCAAACATGCCGTGAAACTGCCCCGTGAAGTAGACGGTCAGGACCCTCATGTCAGTAATATTTCCGTGACGCGAGCGCCGACGCAGCAACCACGTAGGAGAAACGGGAGACTAAAGGAGCATGTTGCGTTGACCAAATTCACAAATCCACTCCCTCCTTCCTTTCGCATGAACCCTAGCACCGGCGGCGTCGAAATCCCCTCTCCAACCAGAATGATCTCTTCGGGCATTTGACTTCCGGCGCCAAGTTGCTGCGCCTACTCGCTGCTACCGAGCTCTAATGCCGAATGCCAAATGTCGTGCCAGCCGTTGTGACGATGTAGCCCGCCTCTATCGCCGACGAGCTGAGCAGGGCGAAGGATGGCAGATCCATTTGCTAAGGAAGAAGTACTTCTGGCTAATTGCGGGTGAGCTACTCTTCTCTTTGCTATTCGCATTGCCTATAACTTCTAGCTGGCTATTGGCATTACAGAGATATATTGAACATAGAATTGTTTGCTAGCACGATGCTGACAAACAATTCTTATCTTTTGTCTCCATTTTCTGTCAACTAGGATCTCCGCTGAACCCAAATACACGGTTTTGGTCACCATCTGCGGCTACCTCATTAAATTAGCACATGGGAAGAGCACGTGGAAACGAGCTTAGAATCTGAAGATGGAAGTAGCGCCTGTGCAGTTATGCACTATCCCTGGTTTGGTTGATGCTGTGTGTGAACTTGCTAAAATGAGGCCAGAGCAGACTACACGGTTCAACATCGTTGATGAATGAGGCTTCAAGGTTCCTATAGCGTGTGACAGTCAGCTAACTGGGTTGATGAAACATCATGTTGGGCTTCGCGTGGTTATGCTGATGTGTAACATACTGGATGAGGAAGCTCCTGCTACTGGGAGTCGCCTAGCTATTATTGGACAGGGAGGTCTAACTCAAACCCCTGCTGTTGTTGAGCAAAATGTGGTTCCTCATCCGCGACATGCTTCTGTTAGGCAACCTCCTCGTAGGAGTCTCGATATTGCCGTTGTGGAAAACTCTGCTCTAGAATCTGCTGGTACTGGTCGTCCCCGTCCCCGTGCCCGTGTTGCTGCGGCTGCTGCTCACCTAATCCATGCCGCTGTTGAGCAAACTAAGGCTTCCGGAGGCTACCCCTCTATTGTTGCCAAGACCGCCGCCTTGTGTGCTCCTCCTCCTCGAAATCGTCCTCAAGTTGTGCGAACACGTGCTCTGGAATCTGCTGGTACTGGTCGTCCTCGTGTTGTTGTTGATCTGGCTGCTGTTGACCCAATCCCTGCCGCTATTGAGCAAACTAAGGCTTCCGGAGGCTGCCGCACTGTTGTTGCAAATACTGATGCCTTGTGTCCTCCTCGAACCCGTGCTCAGGTTCAACGAGCTGCTGGTCTGGAGCCAGCTCATGGTCTGGACTCTGCTAGCACTCAAAACACTATTGTTGTGGGAACTGCTCCTGATCGTCGATGTGGCATGGCAGCAGCTGATCCTATTGTGGCTGCCGTTAGAAGGGGCCCTGCCTGTCCACCATGTAATGTAGCTCCCGCTACTAAGGGCCCTCACCTTGCTCCTGGTCCTGGTACTTCCACCGAGGTTGATCCAGCTAACAATGACGCTGGTGATGGCGATGGTGGCATTGGGGCTAGGTCTGATGGTGCCGCTCCACCTCTCGAACCTCTCGGAGGTTTCTATCCTGAAGAACCTGATGATGGCAAAGTAATAGTTTGTATCGGTGTCGCGGATTATACTGCAAAATTAGATGATGGCACAGAAAAATTCTATGACGAGTTTGATGTAATCCTTGGCAGATACGATCCTGAAGTGGTAGAGTTATCTAACCTGATGGCATCGTTACGTGTGAAGGTGCTGTGGGGGTCCTCCTAGGAAGCATGTTTGTTATATTTTGGTTACAGGAGCAAAAAGGCTATCGAAGTGAAAGATACCAGGGATTTAGTCATACCGTTTACAAGGAAACATTATAGAGGTGAAGTGTACTTCCACTTGATAGTGCAAATGGTTGGAGAGGAATTGGAACTCGACAGTAGAGATGATGGACTTTTAGAAGGCATGCGTGACCTGATCCATGGCATCACTAGGGCTGGTGCGACTGAGGGTAGCTTCGAACAGAGGATAGTCTTACAGAGGAGCGTCATAAAGAGGAGTAGGAAGAGCATCCCCAGAAAGTGCACCCTGAAGAAGAACGTCGCCAAGGATACCACGCCAGAGAAGAGGATGCCCAAGAGTCACACGAAAAAAGGCACCACGCTATAGAGTACACCCCTGAGATCCAGTCAAAATGCCACACCGAACGGTAGCAGCAAAAACACTAAGAGGGTTAGCACGGTGGTGAACACTCCCAGGAGTGGTAGAAAAGAGGCGAAGATGGCCAGCACGGAGGCTACCACACCCAGTGGGAGCAGAAAAAATACTAATTTGGAGCGGAACATGCCGGTGTCAGGGAATAATGCCAGCACGAAGGAGAACATGCCCAATAGTAGCAGCAAAAGGGCTAATTTGGAGCGGAACACGCCGCTGAGGTCAGGCAAATAATGCCAACACGAAGGAGAACACGCCCAATAGTAGCAGCAAAAGGGCTAATTTGGAGCAGAACACACTGCTGAGGTCAGGCAATAATGCCAGCACGAAGGAGAACACGCCTAATAGTAGTAGCAAAAGGGCTAATTCGAAGAAGAACACGCCGCAGAGGTCAGGCAATAATGCCAGCACCCTGGAGCCAACACCCGTGAGGGGAGGCAGTAAGGAGATCACACCCAAGAGAGGCAACAAAAAGCCTAGTTCGATGGGGAATGGAACGCGGATGTCAAGCCCTACTGATACCATCAGGAAAGATTACATCAGGAAGGAGGATGTACACAGGAAGAGCAAGAGGGTTCTGTACAGTCAAGATGAAATTGATTCTGACTGCTGTTTGTCCACTGAAGTACCTGGGATACGTGCAAACGTAAGACCACCCCATGTGGTTGCAGTAGAACCAACCGAGTGTCTTGGAGAAAATAGAGTTGCCGGTGAGGTGGATTGGGGCAATGTTCCAGTCCATCCGGGTGGAGACGATGGTGCAGCCCCACCCATGGGAGTCAATATGATGTGTGCAGTACTAGGCATTAGAGACGATCATGAGGATTCTAAATCAGATGAAGAATAAGGCACTATAGAGGATCAAGAATCTGGTGATGATGAAATAGACGAGGAACTTAACGATGAGGCTGGTATTCCAGTCGATGATTTGGGTGTTGAAGTAGAAGAAATGAAACATGACCACGAGTATTTGATGACCCACAAGTATAGGGGGTGTATCACAGTATTTTCGATAAGTAAGAGTGTCGAACCCAACGAGGAGCAGAAGCTGCTGGCTAGTGGTATGGATCAGGAATTCTCTGCAAATACTTAGCAAACGGATTTTTAGGGGTTTTCGATAAAGCAAGTAAACAAAGTATGAGTAAACAAAAGACAGTAAGAATGAATGCAGCAAGTGGCCCAATCCTTTATGCAGAAAAGGATAAGCCGGTTGTATTTCTATAGATGACCAAACGTTCTCGAGGACACATGGGAAGACTGTCAAGTGCTTTCGCTTCATATAGTCGATTAATCTTCTCTAGCTTGCTAAGTGTTGTGTGGGTGAACCTGTGCTAATGTACCATCCCATCCAAGACTTAATAAATACTTGTGATTAAACCCCCTTGCAAACATCCGTAAGTACAAGAAAGTAATTAAGGTAAAACCTAACCACAACTTTAAACTCTAAGACCCTTACGTCCCTTGTATAATGGTTTCCTAACAGGGGTTCAGGTTTCTGTCACTCCGGCAACCCCTACGATTAGTAGCCAAATACACAATGCATTCTCCTAGGCCCATATAGGTGAAGTGTCATGTAGTCGACGTTCACATGACACCACTAGAAGAAGTACACCACAACTTAAATAACAATCTATTGAATCTTTCTCAACACAACTCCACTACTAACAACAAGAATTCTCCCATGTCCTCAAGAACAAAACGAACTACTCACAAGACATCATATGGATCATGATCAGAGATGGAATAATGATGTATAACAATCTGAACATAAACAATAATTCAATGGTTCACTCAATAGCATCAACTACAAAGAGTAATCAACACCGGGAAAGTTTCCCCTATGAACTATAGCAAGATTCAACCAATTGTTACAGCAATATGGAGATGGTGATGAGGGTGCTGATGGTGATGATGGTGGTGATGATGATGATGATCCCGATGAAGTCTAGCTTGATGGTGGTGTTGATGGCGACGATCTCCCCTCTCCGGGAAGGAATTCCCCTGGCAGAAATCTGTCTGCCGGAGAGATCTTTCTCTCTCAGTGTTTTCTGCCCCGCAGAGGCGGCAGAATCTTTCTGTGGTCCCTACCCTAGTCTTAGGGTTTTAGGAGGAAGATATACGCCAGAGGGGAGAGGCTGGAGTGGGCCAGGGTGGCCACACCACTCCCTGGCGTGGCCTGGGCTTGCCCGCGCCATGGGGTGGTGTGGTCCCCCTGTGGCCCACCTCCACTCCATCTTCTGGCATCTTGAGTCTTCTGGAATAATAGAATTTTCCGTATATTTTCCCGGATTTTCTGATCTTCGCGAATTTTGCCTCCAAACAACACCTTTTCCATCAGAATCCTGACTGCAGCGGTCCATGCTCCAAAACTCATTAACCATGCAAAAACAGATGAAATAACATAAGTATCACCTCTCAATACGAAATATATCAATGAACAATAGTGAACTAAGACATAGAATAGTGGTGCAAAATGGACGTATCAGTATCCTATAATTCGGTCGACACCGAGTTCAGGAGCATGCATGAGTTCATGATGTCGTTCCGGCATTTTTGTATCAAGGGGGAGTTCGACATTTATTGACTGAGGAACACTGCCCAGAGGTAAGAGGCCGCTTGCAAGTTAACGTGGATGAATGGACGAGCCGAGAAACATTGTCCATGGAGGATCACAGCAAGAGCCTTACCTGCGTCGAATGCAATTAGCGTACTGGGGCAATGAATGCATCAAACCATTAGAACTCTCTCTCTCTCTCTCTCTTTTCACTCTATAACTATAATTGATGTGCGATATCTTTCTGGCAACTAGTCGACTCTGCTTATCTTTTAAATGAATCTCTATTGACGGTGAACAAAATGGGCCTCCACACATGTGTCCGACAGGCAGCAAACTGAAATCCTCAATGGCTGATACGGAGTGGGTGGCTATGCAATCTATGTCCATACTAAAGGATAACCCTAAGGAGACCGCGAAGAATATTCAGACTAGCCTCGGTTCTAAATACAACATTGTCCTTCCGTATTACATGGTTTGGAAAGGTAAAGAGAAAGCTCTGAGGGTCTTGCACGGGGATTGGACCAATAGCTTTAGGATGCTGTACAACTTCAAGGGGGAGGTACAAGCTAGGTGTCCGAGGAGTGTTGTGGAGATTGACACTGAATCAGAAGGTGGTAAAATATATTTCAATAGATTTTTCACGGCGCTTAAACCTTGTATCCAGGGATTCAAGGACGGCTGTAGGCCATATCTGAGTGTAGATAGCACTGTCCTAACTGGCAAATGAAAAGGTTGCCTGCCATATGCCATAGCACTTGATGGTCACAACTGGATGTTCCCAGTGGCATTCGGGATGTTTGAAACAGAAACGGAGGAAAACTGGGTCTGGATTATGATGCAGCTCAGGAGATCAATAGGCCACATGGATCCATTGGCTATATCCACGGATGCATGCAAAGGGCTGACGAATGCAATGAATGAGGTGTTCTCGTGAGCTGAAGGTAGAGAATGCCATGCCCACATGATGCTCAACTTGTACTCACACTATGCAGGCAGCGTATTTCGTTACATGTTTCCTGCTGCTAGAGTTTACAAACCTAGTAGCAACGAATATTTCATGAGCAAGATTTTTGCGGAAGCCCCTGAACTTCCAGAGTACTTAGCCATCCATCATTCGCAGCTATGGAAGATGAGTCAATTCAACCCTAACATCAAAGTTGATTACATAAATAACAACCTTGCAGAATGCCTGAATAACTGGGTGAAGGACATAAAAGTGCGTCCTGTTCATATCTTGATGGACATCATATGTGGTATGATCATGAAGCTGCTAAATATAAGGAGAGAGATCGGTAGGAGACTTAGAGGACATATGCTACCGCCAGTTGTACAGCAACTGCACAAGAGAAGCCGAGGACTTGCTCATCTTAAGGTTCTCCTATCAACCAGCAGAAGCTATGAGGTGGTCGATATGTCGAAGAGTGGCAAAAGGGATGTTGTGAACATCCAGCTGCGAGAATGCACCTGCTTAGAGTGGCAGCATACCGGGAAACCTTGCGACCACGCCTTGGCCTTCTTGGTGAAGAAAAGAACTCTACCACATTTGGATCAGTATTTGTCAGACGACTACTCTATGGAAAAGTTCAGAGCTGCGTACGCTGGATCCGTCGAGCCATGTACAGACCCATCTCAGTGGCCTCAAGTCCAACTGTCTTTCGAGCTTTGCCAGCCAGTTACAAAAAGGGGCAGAGGAAGACCTCAGGTGAATAGGTTTAAGATTTTCTCGAGAAGAACGGTTCGGCTTTCTGAGCTACAAAGAAGGGCAAAAACAGATGCAAGACCTGCCATCTTATAGGCCATAGAGCAGCTGGCTGTCCCCTTAATGCTCCCAAACCTAGGTATTAGATGGTACATTCACACAAAAAATTGTTTATAGTATGTAGATATAAGGTAGTAATCCATGTACTGTTTTTTTACAGGAAGCGCAAGGTAAGAAACAAGACATCCAACTTAGTGATTTTGCTGCGAGAAGAAAACAAAAACGAGTGGAGTGATGATGTCGGACAAGATTCTAGTGTTGATTGGCCTAACTTCCCTCGACCCAGAGATGTAGGGTATGTGAAGGTAAGAAAATTGGCACCCAGGAAGAGGAAGAAGGCAGGAGATGAAGAAGCCAGTTGACATGAAGGAAAGAGGAAGAAAGTTGGCACCCAAGCAGAGAAAGAAGGCTAGCAGTGTAGAAGCCTAATGATGTATTGAACTTGAACCTATATATGTAGTTCGGTTAAACTCTTGAGCTGTGTGCGTGGAACTTGTCGGGCGAAACAATCTGCCTCCCGTACTTGGAGTAAAATGTATCGCGACTTTAGGATTGGATACGGCTGAGGCCACTAGTTGAATCGAAAATTGTGACTGTGCCACTACTATCTGAACAATCGCGATAGCTGAGCGGTTAAGGGGTCTCCAAAATTGATGGGTGTTAGTGGCACAGAGATGAATTATTTATAGGCACTTAATAAATCCTTGCTATTGGCATTACACTTATGATAAGTTTCTGGGCTGAAAAACAATTTCTTAAGCTGGCTGCTACACTCCACGAAGCAGCAACTTATTTCAGCTGCTGGACAACGACATGGCAACATAAACTGCAAATGCAACAGATAATGCCCACATAATGAGGAAATTGTTTCCACTTTGTGGCCTAATCTTGATCCCGTCTGTCTCACCACCTCCCTGCCCCTGCCTCCCCTGCACCTAGCGAAGCTCCCAGATCTCTCGCTCCATCGCACGAATCTCCTCTTTCTTGTCGCACACAGCATCACGTAGATCCTGAACAAGCTCTCTGTGAAAACCTATCAGTGGCTTTTCGATCCACACAAACTTGTCACAGCCAGTCCCCCTCCCTTCCTGCGTAGTAGATCGAAGGAAACAAAAAAAGAATTACATTACGCTCTTCGGATCCGGGTTACCATTGTACCTACAGTAGGAACTTACCACTCTGATGCTGCAGTTGCTGAATTTTCCTGCAGTATTTTCGTCGGTCCACGAAATCCATCTCGGCATCTTCTCACCGCACAAACACATCATATCGGGGTAGTAATCGTAGGGCGCCCTCCGGTACCTGATGGGGGCACCCGCCTGACGGTGTTGAGCCGACCTTGATTCCGCCCGAGACGAACTGCACGAGCTGCGAGCCATGAGTGAGGGGAGCGAGGGCAGAGGAAAGAGGAGCCTTTGGATGTCAGGGTAGTGGTGAAGCATGATTTATCCCCACTTAATAACTCAGGCAGAATCCTACCGTCCACATTCGGCTGACAGGTGGGGGACCTAGCGTGTGGACTCGTCAACCAAACCTCACGCCTTCGTGGTTCAAAATCCCTTTCGCGCGCATTGGACGAATTTTTTTGGCACCTTGCCCGTGTACATATCACTGGGACGCCTTGCTCAGGAACCAGACACGCCTGGCCCACAATCTTACTCCCTCCTATGAACTTGTCATGGCTCGCGCCGGCAGATCCATCCGCGCCACCGCTTCTGGTAGGGCTCACCACGGTGGATCCACCCCAAGATCCGACCGTCGCAGTATCAAATGGCCATGGTTTCTTGAGAGGAGTGACGATGCTATGTATCCGAGCTCGTCCCCTCCTACCTGTAGAAGGACTAATGCGGCGTCGAGCTCGAGCAGGAGCCGCTAGGCGCGACGGCGCTCGGTCCATACCAACCCCGTCACCTTCGTCATTGTCGATTCCGATGTGGAGGACGATGGGGACGAAGCTATGCAGAATGCGATTGTTTCCTCCTTGGTGAAGGGCAAGCCACGGGCGGGAGTGGATGTCGCTGGGAAGGGCACGACAGTGTCACCAATCGAGGTGGACTCCGACGACAACGATGTGATGTGGGTTTAGATGTTGTTTAGGATGGTTGCAATTTCGGTTGTGTTTAGTGCGAGTACAATTATTGTAATGGGTTTGTCGAGCTATATTGAGAAATATGTGCAATAGCAGCGTGTGAGTGCTTCCACTTTAGAAATTGTATCTGTGCCATTTGCATGTTGCATTATCAACGTAGATTACATGTAAACAATCCAACGAAAATCAGATTACAACCATCAGATGGGAGTGGCAGGATGGAAGAGAAGTTGGGACAGTGGATTCGAGGGGAAGGAAGAGAAGGGGGCGTGACACTGGCAGGTGGGCCCTCGGAACACGTGACATTGACATGCGGGTGCGGGAGCACACGGTATTGCCGGTCTATCCAGAGCAAGCGGACTTTGCAACATGACAACAACAAGCTGATTGGAACAATGTAATAACTCGTCGAATTATTAAGGAGTACTAAAAACTACAACTGGGGTACATTCGCACAATACGTATGCTCTACGCACCTGAGAAGCATCGCTTAAGTCTAACAGTAACGACAACACAAGTACTACATTTCCCTGTCCGTCTTCTCGATACAAATGTAGAAATGCATCTGCATGTTCGGTCCAGCACCGACAAGTTATTGAGATGGCACACATAGGACCGACCTTAGGTCCACATACTCCACTTCCCGCGGTGTCGGGCAACTCGGTGCCTCGGCTAGCACAAGAATGCTATCGGACGATGATGGCTGGGCATTCACCCACATGCGCACCGTGTATACGGGCCAGGCGCACGAGACCGACCTGACGCATACGACACACACAGCGGTGGGCCCGACTCTGGTTCCCGGAACACCGGTGGTGATGGTTAGGACGAAAACAGAGCCCCCCCCTAGAAAATTAGCTGGCGGCGTGCCGAGTCAGTGAACGACACCTGCTCTTGGAGAAGTTGGGCTTGCCCATATGAGATCCTAATCACTTCGATCAAGTGCTCCTCTGCAAGGTGGACGACGCGCTCTGCCGGCGGGCCGGTGTAGTTGCAGTCCGGCTCCGTGCAGGAGTACACGTCGTGTGGGAACACGAGCTCATGGAGCGGGAGCTCGTGGTAGGAGTAACGGCGAAAGTATCCTGGGTGGGAGCACACAAGCGGGAACAGCGCTGCGAAGGTGCACGCGAGGATCTCCATATTCTTGGGCTGCAGCATCTGCCACATCTGAAGTTCATCGAGAAATCGGAAAAAAGATCAGCAGTTAGATTGGCGAATAGCAGGAATATGTAGGATAAGTTCAAAATCTTGTAAAATGATTTCTTAGCATGAAGGTAGCGACCCAAGAATTGGCGGATGTCGTCGGCTTGCGGCTACGGCAGGATGGGAGTGAAGTGGGGAAAGTGGCTTCGAGGGAAAGGAAGAGAAGTACGGGAAGGAAGAGAAGTAATAGGGACGTGTCACTAGGATATGGCCCACTGAACTCGTGAGTTGTGACACTCGCAACATGCCAGTTTGTTGTAACACCCTCGAATCGGCCCTATGCAAGTTTTAGCGATTCCCGCCAAACCTGCATAGAAACGATTCAAAGATGCCCACCAGGCACTTGCGTGCGGGTGGAAAACGAAGTAATATCATTACACAATAGTCCACGATGGAACCCACAGAACATATATATACAACATTGACTCAACGAGTCAAGAATCCAGATATACAGTACAAAAATCCAAATCACCTTGAAAACGATACAACATCTGAGTACGGATAAGATGCAAATGGGGCTAAGAGCCCTGAAGAATAACCAATGGCGTCCATAACCCTGCCCAGGACAAGCCGGAAGGGTAACCCTGCTAACGACGTCGATCTCAAACCTGCTAAAACAAAAGGGGTGCCGACAAAGGGCAAAGGAAAAAGAGGAGCGTCAATACTGAGGCCAGTACACGGCGAGGCTAGAATTCGGCGGCTCTCGCCTACATAGGTATGGTGGACTGAAGCGGCAGCGAAGCATGCACTAAACAACCTATAGAGACTCGATAAACTGTCGGCTATTAGAGAGAGATAAGAAAGACCTATTCGGAACCAACCTTATACTAACACCAATCATACCCATCCTGGTATTCCCCCTCGAGACCAAACAAGGAAGTCAAACCGAGGAACTCACACAGTTGGCAGTTTTATTCATTCCATTATAGTTGCGGCACTTACTAGTCAGATATAGATAGCACGAGTCATCCTGATAGCATAAGTAGTGGGAAGTTTTAGTTAACCATTCAGTTGTAGTTGCAGTACTTACTAGTCAGATACAATTAGCATGTGACATCCCAAACCCAGCAGTTGTTGGCACTTTTATTTCATTCCATTGGAGTCACGATACTTACTAGCCAGGTATAACATGACACGATACACCCCCGTTCCACCAGTTGTTGGCACTTTTATTATCCATTCCATTGTAGTGAAGCTGATTACTAGTCACATATATTAAGTCAAATTCACAGCACTACTTTAGTTATTGTTGTCTATGATCGAGATACTGTGCTCCAAGTCGTCCATAACCGCGAACATGGCTTTCAGAAAGATTTACCCTGCAGGGGTGTACAAATAGCAACACACACACGATCAACCTTGGAAAAACCAAATCAAAACCCAACGAGGCTTTCACGACAAAGCAATCACAGGATTCATAAAAGATTTCAGGGGGCCACCCCACTAAACTACGTGCAACGAAGTTAGCCGGCTCCGGAACGGACCCAGGGTTTGTGACGACGGCTGTAAACGATTGGGAACCCGAAAGTGTGACTGGGCTTGTCGATACTGCGAAAACGTGGCACGATCCAAAACAGTACAGGTGCTCCACGCACAATCTTAAATAAAGCAGTAAAGCATGGCATAAGTATAGGATAGTAATAAAGCCCTAAACTAGTTTGTGGCCCCTAGAAATAAGAAATGAATCAAGCTCTGGCTAAGGGGATTCATGGTCCCACATGCGGATAGTGCGATAGTCAAGGAACATGTATCAAGTACTCGGGGCCTACGGGACACATGTGAGCGTGGAAGAACCAAATATTAGCTCTTGCCCACCGATGCCTCTGCATTAGTTATATCTATTCCCAACATTTTAATTGACAGGTTGTAATTAAAGTCATGATCACCTCCACCATTAATGTGCTAATCTTCTATCAACGATGGAACGAAAATGACGCGAAGCAGCACCTGAGCAAGCAACTATGACTCGCTAGGCCGACTATCTATCAAATAACAGGCAATAGGATGTGTCCAAGGCGATATAGAGGCTGCAAGGAATACAAATGGTGCACGGAAACTAAAGCATCGCAACACGGATAGCAATAGATCAATAGGAGGAAATAAAGACTATAAAAGCAAAATAGGTAGAAAGGGGGAGATTGCTCGCCTGGGAAACATAGCCGATGGATCATATCCGAAGGACTTGTCGATACTCTCATCAACTCAACGGCCTAATCCGCAAAGAACCAAAGCACTAAAAGAAACACCAGATGCACTATTTAATACTACGGCAGAAGATCCGGCATGATTATGATATGATGCATGACATGTCAAAGATATGGTGCAACTAGGCAATATTAAGCGGAACCAGTGTCCCGACGATTAATTAAGAGGTTCATGTTATTTAGCTACCCCGCAATTTAAATGTTGTATTAATAAGGCAAAACATGGCATCGGTTCTCTACACAAATTTAAATGGAGCTAGTATAAGACTAGAAAAGCCCGCATATCATCTCCATATTTAATTATTAGGTGAGTCGATAAAATACCCCCAAACACATGAATATGTATGCCATCATGAACAATTTAATATGCAACAGATGAATGTCATATTTTATAAAAATGAGGGGGATCTCGGATGGGGGTCACACATCGGTTATCGGCGATCTTGGCATTCTATGGTTTGGGTTCGGTCTCCGGGGTCGACGGGATCGGTCTTCGGATCCGTGAGGTAGGCCATGGCTGCTCCAAGAAGGGACCTTGGGGTTACGTGTCGGTGATCTTGGCGACCGGGTTCTCGGGCATCGGATCTAGGAATCTTGGCGCCCGCGAGGAGAACTTGGTGTCCCATAATTAAGATCTTGATATTGGACCCTCCTTGCCGGGAATACTTCGGGTCACCTCGCCACTTGTTGCTCTTGTCGGACCGCAACGATCTACCGTTTCGGGGTTCTTCACTTGGCAGGCAGAAGGCAACATAGCCGAAGCAGCAGCACACTGCACTGGCACAACATCAGGAGGAGCATGAACACATGTTCCACCATGGGTACATCACCACCTTCAGTCTAGCATTGAGAAGGATCTCCTCTGTAATACATGACATCCACAAAAACAGCGGTCGGAGGTAATGCACACACGCTTGGTCGATGAAGAGCACGGCTGCAGCGACACGGTCTTGGACGTAGGGCAAAGAGAGGACGAGCTGACGTACTGGCCGCTAGCAGGGGATGGCCAATCGTCGACAGGAGGACAAACGGGAGGCTGCAGGTCGAGGAGGAAGGAGACGGGGCAGTGGCATCGTCGGGGAGGTCGGGCACGACGAGCTCGCAATGTCGAGCGGCTGGCGAGGTGGCAGCAGAGGGACCTGCTCGCAGGACGGCGCGGGATCCCGAGGCAGACGCTCGTAACAAGGAGGATTGAGGAACGGACCGGGACTCGGGGTAGCGACCAGAGGTGGCAGCCGACACGGGAGAGGGTGCCGCGGGAGGAGGGAGGAGCTCCGGGCGGCGGAGGCAAGTGCTCGCGGGCTGGGATGGAGGGCAGGGTCGCAGCAAACGGCGATGGCGGCAACCTAGAGAGGGGGCTCCATCGGGGGTAGGTGGGAATCGGGACGGGTCACACGTCGGTGAGGGTTGGGGGTTGTTGGTGGGAGTGGGTCCACTGGATGGGGCCAGGGTTTGACCACACGATGAGGATCGGGGGCGGCAGCGCTAGGGGAGCGTGCGTGATGTGAGCGGGCTAGCGGCATTGCGTGCGTGAGGGCGGTTGCATGCGCCCGACGTGGTGTGCCGCTGAGGGTCACGTTTGGTGTTGCAGCGCACGGGAGCGCGTGTGGCGCGAGAGATGTAGTGCGGCGGCGACAGCTGGGAGTGGTGGTAGGTGGGGTGAGGGGATTAGGGTTAGGGTTTTGTTTGGAGGTGGTCGGCTGGGCTTTTGGGCCTGGCGGACTGCCTCCTAAAAATAATATAAGTTTTATTTATTTATTTATAAGACTGTTGTAATTAGTTTTTAGACAAACAAAATATCCAGGTAGGCCCACAATTTTGGTTTGAAATAAGGAGGGGAATATCTAGAAAACAAAATAGGCTTTAGGAAAATAGTTTTAGACAAACCATGCATAATGCTCAAATACAATGTGGCATGATGACATGAGCATGCGGTTATGATGATGCACAAAACAAAACACAGCGATTTTCTAGTAGTGGTTTTACCGGGGTGCTACAATTCGACACCACTAACAATGGATCTCGCCCTCGAGATCCGCCTCATTGTACGGGGAAGAGGGCCGATGGTCTGAATCTTTTCGCTTCATGTAGATCTTCATGACACCACTGACAAGGATTCTTTCTTCATGTCAAAATCAACGACACCACCAACAAGAGGTCGTTGTCCATGCTCGTCGAGAACACTCCGGAGAAACAAAGATGAAGATAGAGGTATCAAAAGATACGGCCACCCGTAACTTCAGTGGAGGAGTAAATTGCAAAGATCCACCGATTCAATGTACATAAGCGAATGATAAGATTAGTCGGATGGGGATCAGTCCATCGCGCACCCAAAGCATTACTCTGTACATGAATAGAAGAATTATGCAACCAACTCTCTGGATTCAGACTGAAGATCTTCACAAGCAATGTTCGAAAACAAAGGAGTGATGCAGGCTCTTCATAGATGATATCGTCATGTTAGAAAACGCCGGAAGATACAAAGGAAATCATATGAAAAGACACAATAATTAGGCTTCGTGATGGTTCCATTGGCATGAACAACACATGCTCAAGGTATACTCCAACTTCACCAATGCTCATCCTTCTCATATGTTTTTCAATGATACGAGTATCCGTCAAGGTGCAGATACAGATAAAGAGTTCAAGGACCAAAAAGATTGAATAAAGGGTACAACAAATGAGATGCAAATTTGATGATTGTGGCACCACCGTTATAAAAGGGAGGAAGCGAAACCCTGAAGGTACGACGGAAACCCAACCACGAGAAATCCTGGACTCGAAGAGAGATAAGAGAATAGATTCAAAACATGTAGAGGTAAGAGGAGAATAACATATGGGTAAGGAGTAAAAATAGACTTAATCAGATCTATCCAACCGATTTTGCAAAATAGCTTTGACACTCTACATCAGCCCTTAGCTAGGTTATCCTACAGGCTGGACCAGTGGGGTATTGCAACTGCTGGGCTCTGATACCAAGAATCTGCCCTATGCAAGTTTTAGCGATTCCCGCCAAACCCGCATAGAAACGATTCAAAGATGCCAACCAGGCACTTGCGTGCAGGTGGAAAACGAAGTAATATCATTACACAATAGTCCACGATGGAACCCACAGAACATATATATACAACAATGACTCAACGCGTCAAGAATCCCGATATACAGTACAAAGATCCAAATCACCTTAAAAATGATACAACATCCGAGTACGGATAAGATGCAAATGGGGATAAGAGCCCTGAAGAATAACCAATGGCGTCCATAACCCTGCCCAGGCCAAGCCGGAAGGGTAACCCTGCTAGCGACGTCGATCTCAAACCTGCTAAAACAAAAGGGGTGCCGACAAAGGGCAAAGGAAAAAGAGGAGCGTCAATACTGAGGCCAGTACACGGCGAGGCTAGAATTCGGCGGCTCTCGCCTACATAGGTATGGTGGAATGAAGCGGCAGTGAAGCATGCACTAAACAACCTATAGAGACTCGATAAACTGTCGGCTATTAGAGAGAGATAAGAAAGACCTATTCGGAACCAACCTTATACTAACACCAATCATACCCATCCTGGTATTCCCCCTCGAGACTAAACGAGGAAGTCAAACCGAGGAACTCACATAGTTGGCAGTTTTATTCATTCCATTATAGTTCTAGCACTTACTAGTCAGATATAGATAGCACGAGTCATCCTGATAGCATAAGTAGTAGGCAGTTTTAGTTAACCATTCAGTTGTAGTTGTAGTACTTACTAGTCAGATACAATTAGCATGTGACATCCCAAACCCAGCAGTTGTTGGCACTTTTATTTCATTCCATTGGAGTCGCGATACTTACTAGGCAGGTATAACATGACACGATACACCCCAGTTCCACCAGTTGTTGGCACTTTTATTATCCATTCATTATAGTGAAGCTGATTACTAGTCACATATATTAAGTCAAATTCACAGCACTACTTTAGTTATTGTTGTCTATGATCGAGATACTGTGCTCCAAGTCGTCCATAACCGCGGACACGGCTTTCACAAAGATTTACCCTGCAGGGGTGCACAAATAGCAACACACACATGATCAACCTCGGAAAAACCAAATCAAAACCCAACGAGGCTTTCACGACAAAGCAATCAAAGGATTCATAAAAATTTCAGGGGGCCACCCCACTAAGCTACCCGCAACGAAGTTGTCCGGCTCCGGAATGGACCAGGGTTTGTGACGACGGCTGTAAACGACTAGGAACCCTAAAGTGTGTGTGGGCTTGTCGATACCGCAAAAACGTGGCACGATCCAAAACAGTATAGGTGCTCCACGCACAACTTAAATAAAGCAGTAAAGCATGGCATAAGTATAGGATAGTAATAAAGCCCTAAACTAGTTTGTGGCCCCAAGAAATAAGAAATGAATCAATCTCTGGCTAAGGGGATTCATGGTCCCACATGCGGATAGTGCGATAGTCAAGGAACATGTATCAAGTACTCGGGGCCTACGGGACACAAGTGAGCATGGAAGAACCAAATATTAGCTATTGCCCACCGATGCCTCTGCATTAGTTGTATCTATTCCCAACATTTTAATTGACAGGTTGTAATTAAAGTCATGATCACCTCCACCATTAAGCATCTCCACCATTAAGCATGTGCTAACATTCTATCAACAGTGGAACGACAACGACGTGAAGCAGCACCTGACCAAGCAACTATGACTCGCTAGGCCGACTATCTATCAAACAACAGGCAATAGGATGTGTCAAAGGTAATATAGAGGCTGCAATGAATATAAATGGTTCATGGAAACTAAAGAATCGCAACACGGATAGCAATAGATCAATAGGAGGAAATAAAGACTATAAAAGCAAAATAGGTAGAAAGGGGGAGATTGCTCGCCTGGGAAACATAGCTGATGGTTCATATCCGAAGGGCTTGTCGATACTCGCATCAACTCAACGGCCTAATCCGCGAAGAACCAAAGCACTAAAAAAAACACCGGATGCACTATCTAATACTACGGCAGAAGATCCAGCATATTTATGATATGATGCATGAAATGTCAAAGATACGATGCAACTAGGCAATATTAAGCGGAACTGGGGTCCCGACGATTAATTAAGAGGTTCATGTTGTTTAGCTACCCGACAATTTAAATGTTGTATTAATAAGGCCAAACATGGCATCGGTTCTGTCCACAAATTTAAATGGAGCCAATATAACACTAGAAAAGCCCGCATATGATCTCCATATTTAATTATTAGGCGAGTCGATAAAATACCCCTAAAAACATGAATATTTATGCCATCATGAACAATTTCATATGCAACAGATGAATGTCATATTTTATAAAAATAAGGGGGATCTCGGATAGGGGTCACACATCGGTTATCGGCGATCTTGGCATTCTATGGTTCAGGTTTGGTCTCTGGGGACGGCGGGATCGGTCTTCGGATCCGTGAAGAAGTCCATGGCGGCTCCAGGAAGGGACATTGGGGTTACGTGTCGGCGATCTTGGCGACCGGGTTCTCGTGCATCAGATACGGGAATCTTGGCGCCCACGAGGAGAACTTGGTGTCCCATAATGAAGATCTTGATATTGGAATGTCCTTGCCGGGAATACTTCGGGTCACCTTGCCACTTGTTGATCTTTTCGGACCGCAACGATCTAGCGTTTCGGGGTTCTTCACTTGGCAGGCATAAGGCAACATAGCCGAAGCAGCAGCACACTGCACCGGCACAACATCAGGAGGAGCACGAAGACAATATCCACCATGGGTACATCACCACCTTCAATCTAGCATTGAGAAGGATCTCCTCTGCAATACATGACATCCACAAAAAGAGCGGTCGGAGGTAATGCACACACGCTTGGTCGATGAAGAGCACGGCTGCAGCGACACGGTCTTGGACGTAGGACAGAGAGAGGACGAGCTGACGTACTGGCCACTAGCAGGGGATGGTCGAACATCGACAGGAGGACGAACGGGAGGCTGCAGGTCGAGGAGGAAGGAGACGGGGCAGCAGAATCATCGGGGAGGTCGGGCACGACGAGCCTGCGATGTCGAGCGGCCGGCGAGCTGGCGGCGAAGGGACCTGCTCGCAGGGCGGCAAGGGAGCCCGAGGCAGACGCTCGCAACAAGGAGGGTTGAGGAACGGACCGGGACTCGGGGTAGCGACCAGAGGTGGCGGCCGGCACGGGAGAGGGCGTCGCGGGAGGAGGGAGGAGCTTCGGGCGGCGGAGGCGCATGCTCGCGGGCTGGGACGGAGGGCAGGGTCGCAACGAATGGCGGTGGCGGCGACCTAGAGAGGGGGCTCCATCAGGGGTAGGTGGGAATCGGGACGGGTCACGTGTCAGTGAGGGTTGGGGGTTGTCGGTGGGAGTGGGTCCACTGGATGGGGTCAGGGTTTGACCACACGATGAGGATCGGGGGCGGCAGCGCTAGGGGAGCGTGCGTGATGTGAGCGGGCTAGCGCCATCGCGTGCGTGAGGGCGGTTGCATGCGCCCGACGTGGTGTGCCGCTGAGGGTCACGTTTGGTGTTGCAGCGCACGCGATCGTGTGTGGCGCGAGAGATGTAGTGCGGCGGCGACAGCTGGGAGTGGTGGTAGGTGGGGTGAGGGGATTAGGGTTAGGGTTTTGTTTGGAGGTGGTCGGCTGGGCTTTTGGGCCTAGTGGACTGCCTCCTAAAAATAATATAAGTTTTATTTATTTATTTATAAGACTGTTGTAATTAGTTTTTAGACAAACAAAATATCCAGGTAGGCCCACAATTTTGGTTTGAAATAAGGAGGGGAATATCTAGAAAACAAAATAGGCTTTAGGAAAATAGTTTTAGACAAACCATGCATAATGCTCAAATACAATGTGGCATGATGACATGAGCATGCGGTTATGATGATGCACAAAACAAAACACATGATTGTCTAGAGCAAGCGTGGCCAATCATGTCACAGAACAACCTACTCGAGGATCGCTCTCACGAAGACCATCCCAATCGTCCAAGTGCCCCGATCAAACGGTATGTAACAATCGTCAAGCAAAACAACTATGTTATGGCGTGCCTTCTAGAAGACTCGGTCTAACGGTGGATCCATTGGGGGGCTAAGGTTAGGGATCTCCTAAGGTTAGGATCCATATGTGGTTTAGGAAAAGAACACACATCCAATGACACTGGTGGATCCTTATGCGGTTTGTGAGAAGAACACACATGCATGTAGGGGTTTCGCGCATAAAAACAATAAATTTTACTCTGCGCACCACCTATCTATTAGTAATACAACGGGAGAGGCTTTTCGCGAACTTACCCTTGAAGACCGAAAAGCGTTGTCAACGCTCAGGAGAGCATGGTTGATGTAGACGAGCCGAAGCCGACCTCAATGTCGTGATGAAGTCCTTGCGCTCCTTCTGGCTCCAACGACTTGAGTGCCCCAAGTGTGACACCTTGTGGGAGTTACACACGTCCGGTGCCTGATGATGACTCCCACTTCCCCGATCCAACAGCAGTTGCGGAAGTAGAGCTCCCGGATCCGAATTCCGCAGCGCGACGGCGCTCCGCGATGAAGATGTCTCTTGCTCGCGCAGTCCAGACTTGGGACCACGGTCACGAGAGAGAGAGGGGAGAGAGAAAATATCAATTAGAGGTCCTCTCAAAAGTGGGGAGACCTTTATTGATTATTGGGTGTATTTTTCTAGGCCAAATACCCCACTTTATATAGGGGGAGGGGAGGTACTACCTCCCCTCAAGTCCCGGGGTGGGACTAAAGGAGAGGAGGGGAAGGGGGAGGTGCCTCCGGCCACCCCCTCATGGGCCCCATGTGGGGGGCTGGCCCAATAGGGCCGCCGGCACCCCATGGCCCCTTCTCCCTCTTGCCTTTCCCTTATGGGCCCTCTCCCCTCCGGGAATTGGCCCATTAAGCCTTTGACCATCAAATTGATTTTTCTCTTTATTAAATAATTATGAATAAATAATTAAATCAACATTTAACATTCATTCACACATTATCTAATCTCTGTGGCTATGGAACACCTTCCACCTCCACTCCGGACATCCTTCGGACTTACCGAAACCCTTCTGGTTTTCTCCCTTCTTTTCTTCGGCGATTCTACCAATCCTATAAACACTCTCTAAGCATCAACAAGCCCTTAAGAGTGATACCCTACGGTTCGGGAACACTCCAGACATGGTCGGGACACTCCCGCACCAATGATCAATAGAGGGACCTGGATGGCCATGTGACCCCTGTGCGTTCCACGAAGATCTTTTGTCGTTTGAACCGGGACAGTCATGTCTTATTCACTTTGTCATTCGATACTTGCATTGCCCAAGATCTGATCAATGACATCACCATGTCGGGTTCAATCTCGTTACTGAACAATGCTACTTAACTTGTTCCGACAAGTGATATCCCTGTGATCCAATCACACGCTGTGCAGCTATTGGATATAACTTCTCCGAGTAGGCCCTTGAGTATCTTTCCGTCACATGGACGGACAAATCCCGCTCTTGACATATATTGCCTCTACAGTTTCCTCCGAATACCTGAACACACCTTTATAACCACCGTTTTACCACATGGCGTTTGATGCTATCTAAGCACTCTTGGGAGACAGTGATTGATATAGCCTCATGGTCTAAGGAATAGTCTACGAGGATCCATTTCTAATCATCGTAACTTGAACTTCGTGATATGATCGGGTCACGATGTTTAGGTTGGGTATTGGTTCATCATCTCATTCTCCGAAAGAGATGACCTCATTTCCAACTGGCATAAATGCCACATGATCAGGAAACATGATCATCTGTTGACCAATGAACCAGTGACTAGAGTTTCACTAGAAACCCCTGGTTGTTTGTATATCACACGTGTATTGATATTTCCACCCAATACAGTTATAGCATGATATAAAACTTAATCATAAACTATATGAAATATGATAATAGTCCTTACTACTATTTGTCTCTAGGGCATATTTCCAACAGTCTCCCACTTGCACTAGAGTACAAATACACTAGCTGCATTTGTTCTCAATCATTGGCACTATATATCCAGTACCCTGAACATGCTTGCTCATGGAAGAGGTTGAGTCTTGGGTCTGTACTTTACAGTCCCAAATCCTTTGCAACTTACTAATGTCACCTTGATTGACATCAATACTCTATCATCACATGATAGCATCTGTGTGTATGTATCATCGCTATGGCAGCAGAACGAGGCCTGATTCCAGGAGCCTACAGTGACATTAGATCAACCTCGAGGGCTTTCTCATGGGCACTATGCCCTGGGACACATCATTCTACGTTAAAAGCGAACTAGCCCCGCCATAACTTTATACAACACTTTAGATGGTACCCTTATCTATTATTATAAATGCATTCATCGAAACTCCCATGCACTCTGTGCAACTTTCGATGTTTTATTCACCTCGCTTCCTACTTGACTTTTAATTGGTATCTACAGGAGTTTCCAACATATTCCCTTATAACATAACCCTTTATGTTTTAAGATATGTTATCCTTTATGGATTTGGAAAATATATCCACAGTTCTCTACTAGACACTGCGGACAAACTTAGCTCAACATTCTGTGATTCGAACTTAATCACTTTCAAACGTTCTTTATTTGGATTACATATTATGCTAAGTTGCCATCATGGCTTCTAAGATAGAACCTATGTCTCAGCATAGTGGATGATGATCATCCTTTTCTTTCTTTCAACCATTGATGTTCAAACTTAATGCTATTCCTAATTTGAGTTATTAAGGACCAGTTCCTTAATTAACTTCTATTCTAAAACCCTTTTCAGAATCCCTTAAGGAATACTACATAATATCATAATACACCTATTATCAACTTCTACATCTTATAAATCATTATTTATAAGTATTTGTGCCTTTCATCCTTAACATACTTAAGAATTACTCTTATAAGCTCCCACTCAAACTATGTTGCTAACATATTTGGGTACGAGTCAATACTCTTACTCAAACTATGTTCCTATATATTTGAATTTGAGTCTTATGTTGCTCCCACTTAAAAATATGTTAATCACATATTGTTTCAGGAAGACTTACATAGCTCCCACTCAATTTTATGCAAATTGCATATCTCCTTACTATTTGAATAACTTCAAAATTCTTTGATTAAACATCAAACTTGGAGATTTATTATGAGATACTAGTACTTTACTAGTTTTAAATCCACTAGACATTTAGCACACATGAACCAAATTCATTTTGAATTCATCCAATACTTGACAAATTATGCTTTTGTCATTCACCCCCTTTTTCTTACTATGGCTTTGCAGTCATTTGGGAAAATTCCAAGTAACCCCTTTACTTGTGAGATTCAGCAACGAATTGTTTTCTAGTCTCAAGGGAATTTTGTCTTTAGGATTTCTCATAATTCCAGTTTGCCATTATTTCCTTTGTAGTTCGTAGGTATGTCATATTTCAAAAATCATGACAAGTGATTCACAAATGTCTCCATACAAGATATGGATTTACATTTTGAATCCTACTTCATGTAGTAAAAAACAATAGTGGAGGGAAAAACACAATGATCAAAATCATTGATTCTTTCCTTCTGTGAAGAGAATCGTTCAGGAACATTGTCCATTGCGCTTCTCAACACTCTGATGCAGGGTTTTGAATCCTCATCATGTTTTACGCTAATTTCCATTTGCTTCATAATTGAGAAACATCACTAATAGTGAGCTTTCTCAAGAATGCACCAAAATCCAAGCAATACAAGTTTTTCTTTCCTTTTGGTTTTAGCTATGGTTTTCGTATTCAAAGTTTCCAATGAATATTCTACAAGGACTTATTCGCTATTGTTTTGGTTATATCGAATAACCACAAAACTTTCACGAATTCAAATGGTTCACCAATTCTAATTGAGTGCTAACTATTTCTAAGTTAATGGTCTCTACATATACTCTACAACGATTTATTTGGTGCCTTCTATTCAAACCCTTTTGATATCTAATATCACATTGTGATGCTTTGTATTTTGACGTTTCAAAACACTTTGCATTCCACAGTTTCTTTCATGCCATTCTTATATAGTGGAATTTCATTACTATTGATCAAATCATAGTAATTGGATTCTCTTTTATACTTATACCCTTTTATTGATGAAATACTTTGATCAAATCAAAATAGTTTCATATTCATGTTTCCTTTGGTAAACTACTTTACACATTTAAACAATTATTTAATGATAATTACCATTTTTGTTAAAACACAATACATCAAATATGTATTCACTTTTAACAATTCATTAAACACTTTGTATTCAAGTAATACATGGTGTTCAAGTTATTTCGCCGAACTTAGGCATGATTTATATGTGAAAAGTAATCAAATGACTTTCACATATTATCTAATAACTTTGAATCTAAACAATGGTTTCATTCATTAATGAAATATCATTAAGTTGGGTATTTTAAACAAGGCATTTTAATATTTTACAAATGTTCATACATTATCAATTAGTTTCAAACAACAAGGATAATTCATAGATAATCAAACAAGATATGAACACGAATAGAAATCATTCATAAAAGTGGAACAACTGTTTGTTACAAACTTATATGAATAACCGTCTCACGAAGTGTGAGACAAACTAAAGAAGTTCACAATCTCTTGATTACAAAAATCATCCTAAACACGAACTAAATGATAAATGTCGAGGGAGAGTGTCGTTGGCCATCATCATCATGCTCGCCATCAACACGCAACGTCACCTCCTCTCCAGCAAGCACCTCTCATGCAGAAGGACCTATTTTCAGTAAAACAGAACAAGTATCAGATATACTTAACACTGCAATGTGTTTGCAAGATTATAACATTTATAAAACTGTATATCAAATATATACCTTTGTCGTTGACAACCTGAGCGACATCTGGTTCAACCAACACATTCCTGAGATGTGTCATGAACCGGTGGAACTCCATTTCCGTGTCGCCCCTCATTACGCAAGTCTTGACTTGTGCTTGGTAGCTTGGTGGCAGCGACCGTAGCATAGCAGCATTTGCGAAAGAGCCTGAAATCTGAGCTTGGTGGCAGCAACCCAAATTGTGCTTGGTAGCTTGGTGGCAGCGACCGTAGCATAGCAGCAACCCAAATGGAGATGTTCGATCCATCTAATCTGAGCTTCTCTCCTTCTAACCATTTAATTGTAAACATGAAAGAGCCCATCTACATTTATAATTGCAAAAGGAATTTAGACTAAGTTTATAATTAAATGAGTTAATAATAACTCCACTCATAAACACCTATCCCCAGTGAGGGTTCCTAGTGATAACACGACCCCTATCAGCCACATCTCCCCCGATCATCACGGCCATCAATGTGGGTTCAAGGGTGGACGCTAAACGTCGGTCACATCATTCATGCGACTCGTGCTCGATCTTTTGACCATCCGTGTTCCGAGGCCATGTCTGTACATGCTAGGCTCGCCAACTTAACCTTAGTGTTTTTGCTGTGCAACATGGCTTACACCCACTGTATGTGAACGTAGATATGTCTGACACCCGATCATCACGGCCTGCCTCATACCGAAGAACTTTCTTGGTGGTGCACACTAAGGGGGAACACAATCGTTGGTAACTTTAACAGGGATCATCTTATTAGGCTACCGTCGAGTATCTAATACTAGCACACAATAAGACATACAATCAATAACATTGAATGTAAATGCTATGTGATATGGTCCTTCACGTCGTGATCTCCATCCGTCGTCACCGGGTTCCGGTGCCAGGGTTCCGGCGCCGTAGACACCAGGGTACTAGTGTCATTCCGGCATGGTAGTTTGTCATTACCGTGACTATCTACTACTATGTAACAAAAGTTAATTACTTTACCTTTGCCACAACCATATCACAAAGCAACGCCCTCCTGCAAAACAAAGTTAGACGCCTCTATTTTATCTTTGCATGTTTTACGTTGCTGAATGAGCTTTCGCACAAGAACCGTTCTTACCTACGAACTTTCAGCACAGCGCTGATCAAGTAGTTTTCTATACTACACCCCTTTCGGGGCCCTCCGTTGCAAATGGTATACCAACTAATGTGAGAGAGACAGACACCCCCCTAAGCCACTTTATACGGTACAAGCCGTATGTCAAGCGTGGACCAGTCTCGCGAATGAACGCGTAAAGTCGGTTGGGGGCCGCTTCATCAAGCATTACTGCGGTATACACAAGTACACGTGGGAGGGTAACAACTAAAAGATCAACGCCCACACGCTACATCTCGTGTGTTCTACCCGTACTAGCATTACTACGCATAGATCTAGCTCTGATACCACTGTAGGGGTTCCGCGCATAAAAAAATAAATTTTACTCTGCGCCCCTGAACCCCTGAAGCTGCCAGGACCTATCTATTAGTACTACAGTAACGGGAGAGGATTTTCGCGAACTTACCCTTGAAGACCGAAAAGCGTTGTCAACGCTCAGGGGAGCGTGGTTGATGTAGACGAGCCGAAGCCGACCTCAAGGTCGTGATGAAGTCCTTGCGCTCCTTCTGGCTCCAACGACTTGAGTGCCTCAAGTGTGACACCTCGTGGGAGTTACACACGTCCGGTGCCTGACGATGACTCCCGCTTCCCTGATCCAGCAGCAGTTGCGGAAGTAGAGCTCCCGGATCCGAATCCCGCAGCGCGACGGCGCTCCGCGATGAAGATGTCTCTTGCTCGCGCAATCCAGACTTGGGACCACGGTCACGAGAGAGAGAGGGCGAGAGAGAGAAAATATCAATTAGAGGTCCTCTCAAAAGTGGGGAGACCTTTATTGATTATTGGGTGTATTTTTCTAGGCCAAATACCCCACTTTATATGGGGGAGGGGAGGTACTACCTCCCCTCAAGTCCCGGGGTGGGACTAAAGGAGAGGAGGGGGAGGGGGGAGGCGCCGTCGGCCACCCCCTCATGGGCCCCACGTGGGAGGCTGGCCCAATAGGGCCACCGGCCACCCCATGGCCCCTTCTCCCTCTTGCCTTTCCCTAATGGGCCCTCTCCCCTCTAGGAATTGGCCCATTAAGCCTTTGACCATTAAATTGATTTTTCTCTTTATTAAATAATTATGAATAAATGATTAAATCAACATTTAACATTCGTTCACACATTATCTAATATCCGTGGCTATGGAACACCTTCCACCTCCACTCCGGACATCCTCCGGACTTACCAAAACCCTTCCGGTTTTCTCCCTTCTTTTCTTCGGCGATTCTACCGATCCTATAAACACTCTCTAAGCATCAACAAGCCCTTAAGCGTGATACCCTACAGTTCGGTAACACTCCAGACATGGTCGGGACACTCCCGCACCAATGATCAACAGAGGGACCTGGATGGCCATGTGACCCCTGTGCGTTCCACGAAGATCTTTCGTCGTTTGAGCCGGGACAGTCGTGTCTTATTCCCTTTGTCATTCCATACTTGCATTGCCCGAGATGTGATCAATGAAATCACCATGTCGGGTTCAATCTTGTTACTGAACAATTCTACTTAACTCGTTCCGACAAGTGATATCCATGTGATCCAATCACACGCTGTGTAGCTATTGGATATAACTTCTCCGAGTGGGCCCTTGAGTATCTTTCCGTCACATGGACGGACAAATCCCGCTCTTGACATATATTGCCTCTACGGTTTCCTCCGAATACCTGAACACACCTTTATAACCACCGTTTTACCACATGGCGTTTGATGCTATGTAAGCACTCTCGGGAGATAGTGGTTGATATAGCCTCACGGTCTAAGGAATAGTCTACGAGGATCCATTTCTAATCATCGTAACTTGAACTTCGTGATATGATCGGGTCACGATGTTTAGGTTGGGTATTGGTTCATCATCTCATTCTCCGAATGAGATGACCTCATTTCCAACTAGCATAAATGCCACATGATTAGGAAACCTGATCATCTGTTGACCAATGAACCAGTGACTAGAGTTTCACTGGGAACCCCTGGTTGTTTGTATATCACACGTGTATTGATGTTTCCACTCAATACAGTTATAGCATGATATAAAACTTAATCATAAACTATATGAAATATTATAATAGTCCTTACTACTATTTGTCTCTAGGGCATATTTTCAACAATGCAATCACACTAGGTGGATCCATATGTGGTTTATGAGAGGAACACACATGTAATGACCACTGGTTGATCCATGTGTGGTTCATGACAGGAACACACATGCAATGCCATTGGTTTATCCATGTGTGGTTCATGACAGGAACACACATGCAATGACCACTGGTTGATCCATAAGTGGTTTGTGGAAAGAACACGCATGCAATTACCACTGGTTGATCCATGTATGGTTTGTGGAAAGAACACACATGCAATGACTCTGGTAGATGCATATGTGGTTTGTGGAAAAGAACACACATGCAATGAACACTGGTGGATCCAAAAGTGGTTTGTGGAAACAACACACATGTAGTGAACACTGGTGGATCCATATGTGATTTGTTAAAAGAACACACATGCAATGACCACTAGTGGATCCATATGTGGTTTGTGGAAAGAACACACATGCTATGACTCTAGTGGGTCCATATGTGGTTCATGTTAGGACCACACATGCAATGCCATTGGTGGATCCATGTGTGGTTTGTGGAAAGAACACACATGCAATGACTCTAGTGGGTCCATATGTGGTTTGTGAAAGAACACACATGCAATGACTCTAGTGGATCCATATGTGGTTTGTGGAAAACAACACACATGCAATGAACACTGGTTCATCCATATGTGGTTTTTTGAAAGAACACACATGCAATGACTCTAATGGATCCATATGTGGTTTGTGGAAAAGAACACACATGCAATGACCACCGGTGGATCCGTAAGTGGTTTTTGGAAAGAACACACATGCAATGACATTGGTGGATCCATGTGTGGTTTGTGGAAAGCACACACATGCAATGCCATTGATTGATCCAAATGTGGTTTGTGAAAAGAACACACATGCAATGACTCTAGTGGATCCATATGTGGTTTGTGGAAAGAACACACATGCAATGACTCTAGTGGGTCCATATGTGGTTCATGTTAGGAACACACACGCATTGCCATTGGTGGATCCATGTCTGGTTTGTGGAAAGAACACACATGGAATGACTCTAGTGGGTCCATATGTGGTTTGTGAAAAGAACAGACATGCAATGACTCTAGTGGATCCATATGTGGTTTGTGGAAAGAACACACATGCAATGAACACTGGTGGATCTATAAGTGGTTTGTGGAAAGAACACACATGCAGTGAACACTGGTGGATCCATATCTGATTTGTGGAAAGAACACACCTGCAATGACACTGGTGGATCCTTATGTGGTTTGTGAAAAGAACACACATGAAATGACATTGGTTGATCCATGTGTGGTTTGTGAAAAGAACACACATGCAATGCCATTGGTTAATCCATGTGTGGTTTGTGGAAAGAACACACATGCAATGACTCTAGTGGATCCATATGTGGTTTGTTGAAAAGAACACACATGCAATGGCACTGGTTGATCCCTGTGTGGTTTGTGGAAAGAACACACATGCAATGCCATTGGTTGATCCATATGTGGTTTGTGAAAAGAACACACATACAATTCCATTGGTTAATCCATGAGTGGTTAGTGGAAAGAACACACATGCAATGACTCTAGTGGATCCATATGTGGTTTGTGGAAAAGAACACACATGCAATGACCACTGGTTGATCCATATGTTGTTTGTGGAGAGAACACACGTGCAATAACACTCGTTGATCCATGTGTGGTTTGTGGAAAGAACACACATGCAATGCCATTGGTTGATCCATATGTGGTTTGTGAAAAGAACACACATGCAATGCCATTGGTTAATACATGTGTGGTTTGTGGAAAGAACACACATGAAATGACTCTAGTGGATCCATATGTGGTTTGTGGAAAAGAACACACATGCAATGACCACTGGTTGATCCATATGTGGTTTCTGAAAAGAACACACATGCAATGACAATGGTTGATCCATGTGTGTTTTGTGGAAAGAACACACATGCAATGTCATTGGTTGATCCATATGTGGTTTGTGAAAATAACACACATGCAATGACTCTAGTGGATCCATATGTGGTTTGTGGAAAGAAAACACATACAATGACTCTAGTGGGTCCATATGTGGTTCATGTCAGGGACACACATGCAATGCCATTGGTGGATCCATCTGTGGCTTGTGGAAAGAACACACATGCAATGACTCTAGTGGATCCATAAGTGGTTTGTGGAAAAGAACACACATGCAATAACCACTGGCCGATCCATGTGTGGTTCATGACAGGAACACACATGTAATTAACACTGGTGGATCCATATGTGGTTCTTGACAGGAACACACATGCAATGACTCTAGTGGGTCCATATTTGGTTTGTGGAAAGAACACACATGTAATGACACTGGTTGATCCATATGTGGTTTGTGGAAATAACACACATGCAATGACTCAGGGGGATCCATGTGTGGTTTGTGGAAAGAACACACATGCAATAACCACTGGTCGATCCATGTGTGGTTTGTGGAAAGAACCCACATGCAATGACACTGGTGGATCCATATGTGGTTTGTGAAAAGAACACAAATGCAATGACACTGGTGGATCCATATGTGGTTTGTGAAAAGAACACACATGTAATGACTCTAGTGCTGGTTTTAGTATACGAACACACATGCAATGCCATTGGTGGATCCATGTGTTGTTTGTGAAAAGGACACACATGCAATGATTCTAGTGGATCTATATGTGGTTTGTAGAAAAGAACACACATGCAATGACCACTGGTTGATCCATATGTGGTTTGTGGAAAGAACACACATACAATGACACTGGTGGATCCATATGTGGTTTGTGAAAAGAACACACATGCAATGACTCTAGTGCTGGTTTTAGTATAAGAACACACATGCAATGACTATAGTGGGTCCATATGTTGTTTGTGAAAAGAACACACGTGCAATGACTCTAGTGGATCCATAAATGGTTTGTGAAAAAGAACACACATGCAATTACCACTGGCTGATCCATGTGTGGTTCAGGCAGGAACACACATGCAATGAACACTGGTGGATCCATATGTGGTTCTTGATAGGAACACACATGCAATGACTCTAGTGGGTCCATATGTGGTTTGTGAAAAGAACACGCATGCAATGACTCTAGTGGATCCATATGTGGTTTGTGGAAAGAACACACATGCAATGACACTGGTTGATCCATATGTGGTTTGTGAAAAGAACACACATGCAATGACAAGAGTGGATCCATATGTGATTTCTGGAAAGAACACACATGCAATGACATTGGTTGATCCATATATGGTTTGTGGAAAGGACACACATGCAATGACCACTGGTCGATCCATGTGTGGTTTGTGGAAAGAACACACATGCAATGACACTGGTGGATCCATATATGGTTTGTGAAAAGAACACACATGCAATGACTCTAGTGCTGGTTTTAGTATAAGAACATACATGCAATGAACACTCGTGGATCCATAAGTGGTTTGTGGAAACAACACACATGCAGTGAACACTGGTGGATCCATATGTGATTTGTTAAAAGAACACACATGCAATTACCACTAGTGGATCCGTATGTGGTTTGTGGAAACAAAACACATGCTATGACTCTGGTGGGTCCATATGTGGTTCATGTTAGGACCACACATGTAATGCCATTGGTGGATCCATGTGTCGTTTGTGGAAAGAACACACATGCAATGACTCTAGTGGGTCCATATGTGGTTTGTGAAAGAACACACATGCAATGACTCTAGTGGATCCATATGTGGTTTGTGGAAAAGAACACACATGCAATGAACACTGGTTGATCCATATGTGGTTTGTTGAAAGAACGCACATGAAATGACTCTAATGGATCCATATGCGGTTTGTGGAAAATAACAAACATCCAATGACCACTGGTGGATCCATAAGTGGTTTGTGGAAAGAACACACATGCAATGACACCTGTAGATCCATGTGTGGTTTGTGGAAAGAACACACATGCAATGCCATTGATTAATCCGTATGTGGTTTGTGAAAAGAACACACATGCAATGACTCTGGTGGATCCATATGTGGTTTGTGGAAAGAACACACATGCAATGACTCTAGTGGGTCCATATGTGGTTCATGTCAGGAACACACATGCAATGCCATTGGTGGATCCATGTGTGGTTTGTGGAAAGAACACACATGGAATGACTCTAGTGGGTCCATATGTGGTTTGTGAAAAGAACACACATGCAATGACTCTAGTGGATCCATATGTGGTTTGTGGAAAGAACACACATGCAATGAACACTGGTTGATCCATAAGTGGTTTGTGGAAAGAACACACATGCAATGACACTGGTGGATCCTTATGTGGTTTGTGAAAAGAACACACATGAAATGACATTGGTTGATCCATATGTGGTGTGTGAAAAGAACACACATGCAATGCCATTGGTTAATCCATGTGTGGTTTGTGGAAAGAACACACATGCAATGACTCTAGTGGATTCATATGTGGTTTGTGGAAAAGAACACACATGCAATGACACTGGTTGATCCATGTGTGGTTTGTGGAAAGAACACACATGCAATGCCATTGGTTGAGCCATATGTGGTTTGTGAAAAGAACACACATACAATTCCAGTGGTTAATCCATGTGTGGTTGGTGGAAAGAACACACATGCAATGACCCTAGTGGATCCATATGTGGTTTGTGGAAAAGAACACACATGCAATGACCACTTGTTGATCCATATGTTGTTTGTGGAGAGAACACACATGCAATGACACTCGTTGATCCATGTGTGGTTTGTGGAAAGAACACACGTGCAATGCCATTTGTTGATCCATATGTGGTTTGTGAAAAGAACACACATGCAATGCCATTGGTTAATCCATGTGTGGTTTGTGGAAAAGAACACACATGCAATGACCACTGGTTGATCCATATGTGGTTTGTGAAAAGAAAACACATGCAATGACAATGGTTGATCCATGTGTGTTTTGTGGAAAGAACACACATGCAATGCCATTGGTTGATCCATATGTGGTTTGTGAAAAGAACACACATGCAATGCCATTGGTTAATACATGTGTGGTTTGTGGAAAGAACACACATGCAATGACTCTAGTAGATCCATATGTGATTTCTGGAAAGAACACACATGCAATGACATTGGTTGATCCATATGTGGTTTGTGGAAAGGACACACATGCAATGACCACTGGTCGATCCATGTGTGGTTTGTGGAAAGAAGACACATGCAATGACACTGGTGGATCCATATGTGGTTTGTGAAAAGAACACACATGCAATCCCTCTAGTGCTGGTTTTAGTATAAGAACATACATGCAATGAACACTCGTGGATCCATAAGTGGTTTGTGGAAACAACACACATGAAGTGAACACTGGTGGATCCATATGTGATTTGTTAAAAGAACACACATGCAATGACCACTAGTGGATCCATATGTGGTTTGTGGAAACAAAACACATGCTATGACTCTGGTGGGTCCATATGTGGTTCATGTTAGAACCACACATGCAATGCCATTGGTGGATCCATGTGTCGTTTGTGGAAAGAACACACATGCAATGACTCTAGTGGGTCCACATGTGGTTTGTGAAAGAACACACATGCAATGACTCTAGTGGATCCATATGTGGTTTGTGGAAAGAACACACATGCAATGAACACTGGTTGATCCATAAGTGGTTTGTGGAAAGAACACACATGCAATGACACTGGTGGATCCTTATGTGGTTTGTGAAAAGAACACACATGAAATGACTTTGGTTGATCCATATGTGGTTTGTGAAAAGAACACACATGCAATGCCATTGGTTAATCCATGTGTGGTTTGTGGAAAGAACACACATGCAATGACTCTAGTGGATTCATATGTGGTTTGTGGAAAAGAACACACATGCAATGACACTGGTTGATCCATGTGTGGTTTGTGGAAAGAACACACATGCAATGCCATTGGTTGATCCATATGTGGTTTGTGAAAAGAACACACATACAATTCCAGTGGTTAATCCATGTGTGGTTTGTGGAAAGAACACACATGCAATGACTCTAGTGGATCCATATGTGGTTTGTGGAAAAGAACACACATGCAATGACCACTTGTTGATCCATATGTTGTTTGTGGAGAGAACACACATGCAATGACACTCGTTGATCCATGTGTGGTTTGTGGAAAGAACACACGTGCAATGCCATTTGTTGATCCATATGTGGTTTGTGAAAAGAACACACATGCAATGCCATTGGTTAATCCATGTGTGGTTTGTGGAAAGAACACACATGCAATGACTCTAGTGAATCCATATGTGGTTTGTGGAAAAGAACACACATGCAATGACCACTGGTTGATCCATATGTGGTTTGTGAAAAGAAAACACATGCAATGACAATGGTTGATCCATGTGTGTTTTGTGGAAAGAACACACATGCAATGCCATTGGTTGATCCATATGTGGTTTGTGAAAAGAACACACATGCAATGCCATTGGTTAATACATGTGTGATTTGTGGAAAGAACACACATGCAATGACTCTAGTAGATCCATATGTGATTTCTGGAAAGAACACACATGCAATGACATTGGTTGATCCATATGTGGTTTGTGGAAAGGACACACATGCAATGACCACTGGTCGATCCATGTGTGGTTTGTGGAAAGAAGACACATGCAATGACACTGGTGGATCCATATGTGGTTTGTGAAAAGAACACACATGCAATCACTCTAGTGCTGGTTTTAGTATAAGAACATACATGCAATGAACACTCGTGGATCCATAAGTGGTTTGTGGAAACAACACACATGAAGTGAACACTGGTGGATCCATATGTGATTTGTTAAAAGAACACACATGCAATGACCACTAGTGGATCCATATGTGGTTTGTGGAAACAAAACACATGCTATGACTCTGGTGGGTCCATATGTGGTTCATGTTAGAACCACACATGCAATGCCATTGGTGGATCCATGTGTCGTTTGTGGAAAGAACACACATGCAATGACTCTAGTGGGTCCACATGTGGTTTGTGAAAGAACACACATGCAATGACTCTAGTGGATCCATATGTGGTTTGTGGAAATGAACACAAATGCAATGAACACTGGTTGATCGATATGTGGTTTGTTGCAAGAACACACATGCAATGACTCTAATGGATCCATATGCGGTTTGTGGAAAATAACACACATGCAATGACCACTGGTGGATCCGTAAGTGGTTTGTGGAAAGAACACACAGGCAATGACACTGGGTATCCATATGTGGTTTGTGGAAAGAACACACATGCAATGACTCAGGGGGATCCATATGTGGTTTGTGGAAATAACACACATGCAATGACCACTGGTCGATCCATGTGTGGTTTATGGAAAAGAACACACACATGCAATGACCATTGGTTGATACATAAGTGGTTTGTGGAAAGAACACACATGCAATAACACTGGTTGATCCATGTGTGGTTTGTGGAAAGAACACACATGCAATGCCATTGGTTGATCCATATGTGGTTTGTGAAAAGAACACACTTGCAATGCCATTGGTTAATCCATGTGTGGTTTGTGGAAAGAACACACATGCAGTGACTCTAGTGGATCCATATGTGGTTTGTGGAAAAGAACACACATGCAATGACCACTGGTTGATCCATATGTGGTTTATGGAAAGAACACACATGCAATGACACTGGTTGATCCATGTGTGGTTTGTGGAAAGAACACACATGCAATGCCATTGGTTGATCCATATGTGGTTTGTGAAAAGAACACATATGCAATGACTCTAGTGGATCCATATGTGGTTTGTGGAAAGAACACACATGCAATGACTCTAGTGGGTCCATATGTGGTTCATGTCAGGAACACACATGCAATTCCATTGGTGGATCCATGTGTGGTTTGTGGAAAGAACACACATGCAATGATTCTAGTGGGTCCATATGTGGTTTGTGAAAAGAACACACATGCAATGACTCTAGTGGATCCATATGTGGTTTGTGGAAAAGAACACACATGCAATGGACACTGGTGGATCCGTAAGTGGTTTGTGGAAAGAACAGACATGCAATGACACTGGTGGATCCATATGTGATTTGTGAAAAGAACAGACATGCAATGCCATTGGTTGATCCATATGTGGTTTGTGAAAAGAACACACATGCAGTGAACACTGGTGGATCCATATGTGGTTCTTGACAGGAACACACGACAATGACTCTAGTGGGTCCATATGTGGTTTGTGAAAAGAACACACATGCAATGACTCTAGTGGATCCATATGTGGTTTGTGGAAACAACACACATGCAATGACACTGGTTGATCCATATGTGGTTTGTGGAAAGAACGCACATGCAATGACTCAGGGGGGTCCATGTGTGGTTTGTGGAAAGAACACACATGCAATGACACTGGTGGATCCATATGTGGTTTGTGAAAAGAACACACATGCAATGACTCTAGTGCTAGTTTTAGTATAAGAACACACATGCAATGACTCTAGTGGGTCCATGTGTGGTTTGTGGAAAGAACACACGTGCAATGACACTGGTTGATCCATGTGTGGTTTGTGGAAAGAACACACATGCAATGTCATTGGTTGATTGATGACCCACAAGTATAGGGGGTGTATCGCAGTATTTTCGAGGGAAGTGAAACCCAATTTGTTGATTCGACACAAGGGGAGCCAAAGAATATTTATAACCCTTAACAACTGAGTTGTCAATTCAGCTGCACCTGGAAACAATCTTGCTCATAGCAGTTTATCAGTAGCAACAGTTTTGTAGTAGCAATAGTAAAGTAGCAGTAGTAGTAAAAGTAAAGACAGTAGTAACAATTGCAGTAAACAGTAGGATTCGAGTGCGGTAGGCATAGGGATGGATGGACGGGCGTTGCATGGACACGCCAATTCACATGGCGATCAGAACATAGGGCAATTGCAGATAAATAAGATAAAGCATCCAAGTACTAGATAATCCTAGGCATGTGTTCCATATATAGTCATACATGCTCGCAATGAGAACTTGCACAACATCTTTTGTCATGCTAGCCCGTTTGAAGCGGGGCCTCAAGGGAACTACTGGCAATTAAGGTGCTCCTTTTAATAGAGCACCGGAGCAAAGCGTTAACACTCAGTGAACACGTGTGATCCTCACATCAAATCCATTCCCTCCGGTTATCCTGATTTCTGTCACATCGGGGCCTTTGGTTCCGGACAACAACTTGCGTATACAACTTGCAGGTAAGACCATAAACAATACTATCAAAATGAATCAATAACATGTTAAGGTCTGAAATCATGGCACTCGGGCCCTAGTGACAAGCATTAAGCATAACAAGTCGCAACAAAGTCAAAAAGCACTAATAGAAGATACTAGGCACCATGCCCTAACAATCTGATGCCATTACATGAACGATCTCATCTAATCCCTACCATCCCCATAGCCTACAGCGGGGGATTACTCACTCATAGATGGGGGAAACATGGATGGTCGATGGAGAAGGGATGGTGATGATGATGGCGATGATCTACTCCAATTCCCCATCTCGGCAGGGTGCCAGAACGAAGTTTCTATTTCCGAATCGTGGAATCTGGTGGTGGCGGCGGAGCGGAACTCTTTCTGGAAAAACATCGAACCCCCTTGAGTTTTTAGGTCAGAAGGCAACTTATAGGCGAAGAGGGAGACCGAGGGGGTGTATGGGGCGGCCAGACCACCCCCTTGCGCGGCCAGGCCTAGCTGTAGCATCCCAATTGTCTAACAATTGCAATGCTACTAGCCTAGTCTATATAATGCTACTTCCTACATATAATTGTTGCATCATAATTATATCATGCTCATGTCATCATGCCACATTGCATTTGAGCATCATATAAAACCCTTTTTGTTTTGGTTCTTCTCTCATATGCATCATTAATTGTATTTGCCTCTCGATATTGTTTTTGGTTATTGATATATTGTTTAATGCCCAAGTTGAGTTGGGGGCATATCTTTTATTCAACTCCATCACCTTTCCTTGTCACCACCTTATAATTCCACCATCCAATTAAATATGAGCTTTGCACTTTATTGGGTTTTACCTCTAGCTCATGTGGGTTGGGATGGATCCAATTCTATCTCCACATGCTCTCACTTATACACCATATTGTTTCCACATTATTGGTTTATGAGAGCCACATGGCCACCTTTGCATGCCTTGTGAGTGGAACCCTTTTCTAGTTTCCATATGGGTTGTTTTGGGGTTATTATCATGTTGGGATATTTTTGGGCTTACTAAATACCTAGTGGCACATACACACTAGCATGTCCCTTTTTTATTCAAATATGGTCATCTCCATCTACCCCACATGGGGCATCCTTTTAATTCTTTTAGCTTGGCTTATTCCATATTTTTGGAATGCATATGTATAAATGCCATGGATATTTATTTTGTTATCACAAGATAAAACCTAGCATTAATGTTTATCCATGGGCCATGCAACCATCCTCAACACCTTTTCTTTTCTTTGTTTTTCTTTGTTTTGAGTGGAACCTCCCTCCTTTTCTCTCTTCACCTCTACCTCATCCACCCCTCTTGTGTATGCCATGCATGATCATTTGAGGTGATATCCTAGGCCCATCTCTATTCCTCACCTTCCTCTCTAAACCATCACCACCTTGTTGTCCTACCTTGCCATGTGCCTCATATCATCATCTCCTTTGGTTATGTCCTTGCATGATCTTGTTAGATCATACCACACCCTCCCCCTAAACCCTAACCTCTCTCTCTAATCTCTCTCTCAAACCCTAACCCTAATCACCTACCCCTCTATCACCATCCACCCTACCTAGCTAAACCAAGACCACCTCTCTCTAACCCTAAGCAAAACCTAACCCGAGCCCCATCTACCCTAGCCCGAGTTACCACGACCTAGATCCATCTACCCCCTCACCTCTCGACCTCTCTCTCCCTGCCAGGCCTACCCCACCTCCCCCTTCTCTCTAGCTAGCCGAGCCACCACCCCTACCTTAACCCTAGACCGAGCCCCATGCCATCTACCCTCCCCTCTCGGTTCCCCTCTCTCTCTCTCTTGCTGCCTCCAGGTCCCACCCTAGCTCCCCTGCCTCTCTGCCTGGCCCACCTGCAGCCACACCACCCCAGGAGGAGAGAAAGGTGGCGTGGAGGCTACTTTTTCTCCCGAGCCTTCCCCACGGCACCTCCCCTCTCCCTCTCAGCTTTATCTCCTCCCCATGCCTCCTCTGCCCCAGATCCCCAGGACCTCGCCCTTCTTCCCACCACCACCTGCTGCTACCCCTGCTACCCCTTTCTTCTTCCAACTCCGGCCACCACCGTCGGCCGTCGGTGTTCACCACAGTTCAGGAGGCGGGCGTGGTTGTTGGATTGACGAGGAAGCTCAGCGAGGCCCCGACGTCACCCTGTGCATGCCGGCGAGGAGGAGACGGTCCCCGCTAGCCGCTGGACACAGACGCCGACGACAAAACCCTAGATCTGTCGGCCTCTGCATCGCCGTCGGTCTGCTGCTCCCCGTCCCGATCCAAGCCCTCCAGCGAACCCTCGGTGAGCTATCCAACCTCCCAGACATCCTCGTCGTTGCAGTCGTGCCCTGGTCGCGCCGGATGTTCCATCGAACGCCCTCTGTGCGCCGGCGTCGCGGTCGGTTCTCCTCGCCGTGGCGTCGCAGAAGCTCATCTAGCCGCCCATCCCCCTCCTAGCAGCGTCCTCCACCTACCGCAGTGGCTGCCGCCTCCGCGCGCGCACGCCAGGTCCTGGGTTCGAGTCTTCGATCCGCGCCGTGCGCGCTGCCGCCGTCAGTTCCGTCAGAGAAGAGAGGAAGAGAAACAGTGCGCCACGCGTTTTGCAGAAAAACCCCGGCCTTTTTGTTTTCTAATCCCGCGATCCAGTCGAGCCCACCAGTCAGTCCCTCTGTCTTTTACCAAAAACACCCCCCGCAGTTTGAACCCCTAACCCGTGCTCCAGCCCCGCCCGGCCTGTCAGCCTCTAGGGGTAATCCCCACTGTCTCGTGGGCCCGCAGCCACTGGGCCCGCTTGTCATCCACGCGGGCTAGGCAGAGCCCCGGTGTGAAAAGCTTTTCCACGCGCGTGTGACCCCGCCAGTAGCTGGCCCACCCGTCAGCGACTGGGGCTGGGTTTGTCTGAGTACCAAAATGTTTCTGTTTTTCTGTTTTAAAATAAACCTTTTCAAATTTGATTTAAATTCAAATTCAATCTGTTTTAAAATAATTTTTGAATTACAAATCCAAATTAAACATGTAATATATGTTTTGAAATTAGAAAAATGTGAGGAATTCAAATCTTCCATTCAAAATATATTTTAGACACTTTAATTTTCAAGTTGCTTAAAATTACAATAAAATGCCCTCTTTCTTAATTAATTAATAACTTTTGTTTTATAACTCCAAATTTGACAAATAATATGTCTAAATCGATCAGCTCGACGAGACCTTTCTGTTTATGCATCCCATGATCTGAATTGCAGCATGCATCATATAAATATAGAGTATACAGCAACTTACTTGAGTATAGAAGGTGACAAAAACTCAATAAAATGCCTTATTCTTGTATCCCACACCTCACCCATGCCATGCTACTTTATTGCCATGCAAATTGTGCATCATTCATCATGGCATGATTGTTTGCTTGTCGCATTTTATTCATATGCTTGTGAACTTTATTTATGTTGGCCCTTGTTTGTTTGGTTCTTCTTCGAATAGACGCTGAGCAGGGGATATATCAAGAAAACCAGGAGCACTACCCAGATCCTTCTCTCGCTTCAACTGAGCTGCCAGGCAAGCACTACCACATGCTTGCATACATACAGTACCTATTGCCTCTATCTTATTCTTGCATCATTGAGTCGCGATTGCATTAAACCGAATCCCAAGTACTGCATAGCCTTTACTTTTAAACCCCACCGAAGCTTGTTCCTCCTTCCCATGAGCCATTACTACAGGAGTTGTTTGAGCCATGCGGGTCGTAGAACAGCATGTGTAGGGTATGTGAGAGTCTGATGGATAACGAGGTACCTAAACAACTTAACCTGAGTAGTAATGGGATAACTAATGAAAGTGGCACCGGTGAGCAATATCTGCTATTTGGTTTTTCATGCTCACTTGTGTCCCGTAGGACCCCGAGTACTTGATTCCTGTTCCTTGAATATTCGCGCTATCCACATCCGGGAGGCCTATGGACCCCCCTGAGCCAGAGCTTGATTCATTCTTATTTCTTGGGGCCACAATTAGTTTGGGGCTTTATTACTATCATGTACTTATGCCATGCTTTACTGCTTTATTTAAGATTGTGCGTGGAGCACCTGTACTGTTTAGGTCCGTGACACGTTTTCGCTGTATCGACAAGCCCAGTCACACTTTCGGGTTCCCAGTCGTTTACAGCCGTCCACACAAACCTTGAGTCCGTCCCGGAGCCGGCCAGCTTCGTTGCGGGTAGCTTAATGGGGTGGCCCCCTGAAATATTTCTGAATCCTGTGATCGCTTTGTCGTGACTGCCTCGTTGGGTTTTGATTTGGTTTTTCCGAGGTTGATCGAGTGTGTGTTGCTATTTGTGCACCCCTGCAGGGTAAAACTTTCTGAAAGCCGTGTTCGCGGTTATGGACGACTTGGAGCACAGTTTCTCGATCATAGACAAGTATAACTAAAGTACCGCTTTTAATTTGACTAAGTACCTAACTAGTAAATAGTGCAACACTCATGGAATGGATAATAAAACTGCCAACGGATGGGGGGTTGTTCGTCCGCTTCCTCGTTGGTAAGCGAGGAGGAGGATGGATCGGTTAATATTACTGTTATAGCTGTTATTATTAATTCACGGACATCCGTCTATCTCTGGTTGGGCGGATGGTTAGCGAGTATCTATAGAATTGTTAGGTATTATCTTTTGCTGCAATTGCGTCACCCCAGGTTGTGTCCCCTTTAGAGGCATAAAGACTTGCTGAGTACCCCTAGGGTCTCACACGATAAATTGTTTGATTCAGATGAACAGGTAAACTCGCAAGATGGATACTGGGTGGAGGAGACGGACGATGTGGGCAACGATCACTTGGTGTAGAGATTCCGGGAATGGGGATCCATGAGATCTATGGGCGGGATGTGTTTATTTATGGGGCATCTTATGCCGATTTGCTTCTTATCCGTACTCGGATCTTGTTTTCCGCTTCCGCTTGATACTCTGATGTTTGATGTATGAGGAGATATCCTAAACTATTATACCTATCTAGGATATTTGGATCTTGCCGTATGGCGTTGCAATATTTCTATTTCTTTTAGATGGAATGGCTCTGAGGACTGTTGTATGGTGGCTTGCATACATACTCATTTGTGTATGTAGTTGATCCCTTCGCCTGCCGATTACGCCGCCCGTTCTTGTCCCGATGTTTGGAAATGGTTAGGACGGCTGAAAGGTCTACCTGTGAGTGGCATTTGGGACCCACCGTACTATTTTAACCATTTCCGCTCATCCAGGCTTGTAACTAGGAGCGTAATTCACCGAGGTAGTTACAATTGGTATCAGAGCCATCCCGACCTTCAGGGTCTCAGCCAAATGGTTGTTGTCAGTCTAGCAAATATTTTGGTAGCTATGTATACTAGGGAAAAACAAAACGTGAGAGTAGGACTGCTTCCACTTTTCTTCTTACCCATCCACCCACCCTTTTCTGGCAAGGAAGTGTAACGATTTCAATCCTCTTCTTAAAATTCAAACTAGGATTCACGTGTTCTGGGTTTCCGTAGTACCATAGAAAGTGTGTGTGTGTGTAATTCCTTGTCTATTTGTTGCATCCAATTTGTTATCACAATCTGCCTTTGGTTATCAACTGTTGGTATATTCCATACCGACAGGCTTTTGAAAACCGGCGCGATCTATCTGACTCCTTGTTAACCGGTGCCATCTTCTTAAGGGTGTCCTTCCTTCTAGCAACTCCACATTCTGTGTAAGCATCTGTTGCTAATCGCTACCTGATAAGTGATTTTGCGCATCTATTGGTATTTTAATGCCGAAAATGCGGACAAATTTTCTTTGATACATCTGTGCTTCCACACTCCTTTTCAGTCGTGTGTGAAACATTATCTATCTTCCTTTTATCATCATGTCTATGCTTACTCATTCTTTTGTCACCGGCGCTTAATCCTGGAGTTTTATTTCATCTCCAATTCTCTTGGGCTAATTACATAACATGTGTCGATCCGATGCTGGTGATTGTAATTTGGTTCTCAGCATAGCTATAGGACACTTATCATGAGTGGAATATGGAAAATGCAATCACCACTATCCTCCAAATGGTGACAGTTATCTCCTGTGATTTTGAGTACACCGTGATCATACCTATGCATATGCACGCATCTTTGGCAATCCGGAGTTTCCCAAAGCACTGCGGTGGTCTATCATCTGTCCATCATGCTGCACATCTTTTTCAACCCCGTATCTGCACAATTCTCCTGGATACGAGGGAATTGCATCTTTTCGCTTCTGATAGCTTTGCTTAAGGTATGAGCTATCATCGTTTCTTATCCAAGATCTCTTTATCTTTATAACCGGTGATCCAATCGACAATGTGAACCAGGTGACATCTCTTTTTCTTCCGAAGGACCAGATAATCTATTCTTCCAGTGCATCTTCTTCAACACGAACCCGTGCTCTTAATATTGATCTTTCTAAGAGCGTTGAGCTCAGAAAGTGTTTCGAGCATTTGTTTGTTTCCCCCGCCTCTTGAACTTGGTATTCTGGGAATATCCTGTTAATCCATGGTAGTATATGTTGATAATATGCTTGCCTATTCCATATCAATGGAAGAACATGGAATATCATCTGTGTCTCTTTCTCTCAAGCTTCATGAGCACTGCCTGTGTGCAAAGTCTCAAAGTGAGAATTCTGACTTTTTGAAGTAACCTATCTCGGCCACGTCCTTCTGCTAAATAGATCGCTTCAATTCTGGAATTAGCAAGTCCATTGTTAATTCCATCCTCCATCTTCAACCAATCTGTAGTTATTCCTTGTTGGCAAGTTATCATCGTCGTTCCGCTAAAGATTTTCCTCAAAACTGCTAAATCTCTCTCAATCATTTCAAGAAGAACATGGAGTTCTTTCACCTCAGTCTCGTTAAGTAATCTCTTGAAACCCTCTCGTTCTATCATCTATGCTCAATCCACCGGAGGCCATGAAGACCTTCCAGATCTTGTATTCCTTCCGTTCCAATTGGTGCTATCTTTTCTGTAGCTGTAGAATCTTGCAGTTGTTCTCCGTAATCTTCCTTCATATATTTCCGGTGGCGTGGTACTTCTGACATGACGACAACATCATCACCCTTATCTATCTTGGATCCGGTGAATCGTTTGCATCAATCTTTGTTTCCTTACGGAGTTCCATGAGCTCTTCTTGTCAATACCTGCAGTCTGTTTCGGTAGTTGGGTTGCATGGTTTTCTTATTCATGTGCGGAGTAATGCTTTGAGTGCGGGATGGAGTAGCTACCATACCACTACTCTTATCATTCGCTCTTGTACAGTGAATTGGTGAATTAATGTGATTTCACTCATTCCACGGAAGTTAGAAGTGGCCTTTATCCCTCGATACTTTTACTTCCGTCTTTGTTTTTCCGGAGTGCTATCCCGAAGAAAGTAATCAATAATCTCTTGTTGGTGGTCTGTCTATTCTAGAGGGAGCAAATCATCAATTATCTGGTGGAAACAAACGCAAACTCTTTTCTGTCCTCGTCATTCTACCGATGCTCGACATCCACAAACAAGATGAAAGGAAACTATCTCTCTTTGTTTCATCAATTCTTTTCCTATGGTAAAGCCAATTATGGTTGAGGCCATCAGCCGCAAATCTATTGCGTTAGCCTCAAGGCTAAAGAAAGCAATAAGTATCTCTACAATAAACTCTAGATCCTCCATATTCTTTGCTTCTCGGGATCCCACCATAATCTGGCTTCACATCCGTCTCTGGAAGTTTTATCCGCGCACCTCAATTGCGTGATCCTTGGTTCTTACCGTTGCAACAAGAATCTAATCCGACGATGTCTAACTAAATCTTTCTGTTGATATCAAGGGACTCTATTGTTTGAAGGCAATATTGTTTCCGAACTTCATTTCTCAAATCCGAGAGAAGATACGATGCTATTGTCATAGTGGTTCAAATCCTCTCCAATCTAGCTCTTTTTCTTCTGGCGAGATAAAGATTCATCCTCTCTCGTATTAGTAAATCTTCAATCTTAATGATGTGTCTTTCTTTATCCATGATACATCATCTTGTCCTTTCTTTCACAAGTGGTTCTATTCTTTTATCACGTTTCTTGAGAAAACCGGAGCTATGTCCATCCTATCCTTCTTGTCTCACGACAATCCTTCAACTCTTTTAACCCGTTGTTTCCCAAGCAAAACGCAAGACTCGCAACAAGTCTAGCAAGTTTTGCAAGGTGTAGTGGTCGCACCATTCCGTTGTTCATCAACTTGGGAACGTGAGGGTCACCTTCGTTCCGAACACCCGCCTCTTCTTGTGTTGTTCTCTTTTTCCTAGGAATCTCGGGGAGAGATTCTTGTTTAGTGGGGGAGAGTTGTAGCATCCCAATTGTCTAACAATTGCAATGCTACTAGCCTAGTCTATATAATGCTACTTCCTACATATAATTGTTGCATCATAATTATATCATGCTCATGTCATCATGCCACATTGCATTTGAGCATCATATAAAACCCTTTTTGTTTTGGTTCTTCTCTCATATGCATCATTAATTGTATTTGCCTCTCGATATTGTTTTTGGTTATTGATATATTGTTTAATGCCCAAGTTGAGTTGGGGGCATATCTTTTATTCAACTCCATCACCTTTCCTTATCACCACCTTATAATTCCACCATCCAATTAAATATGAGCTTTGCACTTTATTGGGTTTTACCTCTAGCTCATGTGGGTTGGGATGGATCCAATTCTATCTCCACATGCTCTCACTTATACACCATATTGTTTCCACATTATTGGTTTATGAGAGCCACATGTCCACCTTTGCATGCCTTGTGAGTGGAACCCTTTTCTAGCTTCCATATGGGTTGTTTTGGGGTTATTATCATGTTGGGATATTTTTGGGCTTACTAAATACCTAGTGGCACATACACACTAGCATGTCCCTTTTTTATTCAAATATGGTCATCTCCATCTACCCCACATGGGGCATCCTTTTAATTCTTTTAGCTTGGCTTATTCCATATTTTTGGAATGCATATGTATAAATGCCATGGATATTTATTTTGTTATCACAAGATAAAACCTAGCATTAATGTTTATGCATGGGCCATGCAACCATCCTCAACACCTTTTCTTTTCTTTGTTTTTCTTTGTTTTGAGTGGAACCTCCCTCCTTTTCTCTCTTCACCTCTACCTCATCCACCCCTCTTGTGTATGCCATGCATGATCATTTGAGGTGATATCCTAGGCCCATCTCTATTCCTCACCTTCCTCTCTAAACCATCACCACCTTGTTGTCCTACCTTGCCATGTGCCTCATATCATCATCTCCTTTGGTTATGTCCTTGCATGATCTTGTTAGATCATACCACACCCTCCCCCTAAACCCTAACCTCTCTCTCTAATCTCTCTCTCAAACCCTAACCCTAATCACCTACCCCTCTATCACCATCCACCCTACCTAGCTAAACCGAGACCACCTCTCTCTAACCCTAAGCAAAACCTAACCCGAGCCCCATCTACCCTAGCCCGAGTTACCCCGACCTAGATCCATCTACCCCCTCACCTCTCGGCCTCTCTCTCTCTCCCTGCCAGGCCTACCCCACCTCCCCCTTCTCTCTAGCTAGCCGAGCCACCACCCCTACCCTAACCCTAGACCGAGCCCCATGCCATCTACCCTCCCCTCTCGGTTCCCCTCTCTCTCTCTTGCTGCCTCCAGGTCCCACCCGAGCTCCCCTGCCTCTCTGCCTGGCCCACCTGCAGCCACACCACCCCAGGCCGAGCACGTGAGGGAGGAGGAGAGAAAGGTGGCGTGGAGGCTACTTTTTCTCCCGAGCCTTCCCCACGGCACCTCCCCTCTCCCTCCCAGCTTTATCTCCTCCCCACGCCTCCTCTGCCCCAGATCCCCAGGACCTCGCCCTTCTTCCCACCACCACCTGCTGCTGCCCCTGCTACCCCTTTCTTCTTCCAACTCCGGCCACCACCGTCGGCCGTCGGTGTTCACCATAGTTCAGGAGGCGGGCGTGGTTGTTGGGTTGACGAGGAAGCTCAGCTGAGGCCCCGACGTCACCCTGTGCATGCCGGCGAGGAGGAGACAGTCCCCGCTAGCCGCTGGACACAGACGCCGACGACAAAACCCTAGATCCGCCGGCCTCTGCATCACCGTCGGTCTGCTGCTCCCCGTCCCGATCCAAGCCCTCCAGCGAACCCTCGGTGAGCTATCCAACCTCCCAGACATCCTCGTCGTTGCAGTCGTGCCCTGGTCGCGCCGGACGTTCCATCGAACGCCCTCTGTGCGCCGGCGTCGCGGTCGGTTCTCCTCGCCGTGGCATCGCAGAAGCTCATCTAGCCGCCCATCCCCCTCCTAGCAGCGTCCCCCACCTACCGCAGTGGCTGCCGCCTTCGCGCGCGCACGCCAGGTCCCGGGTTCGAGTCTTCGATCCGCGCCGCGCACGCTGCCACCGTCAGTTTCGTCAGAAAAGAGAGGAAGAGAAACAGTGCGCCACGCGTTTTGCAGAAAAACCCCGGCCTTTTTGTTTTCTAATCCCGCGATCCAGTCGAGCCCACCAGTCAGTCCCTCTGTCTTTTACCAAAAACACCCCCCGCAGTTTGAACCCCTAACCCGCGCTCCAGCCCCGCCCGGCCTGTCAGCCTCTGGGTGTAATCCCCACTGTCTCGTGGGCCCGCAGCCACTGGGCCCGCTTGTCATCCACGCGGGCTAGGCAGAGCCTCGGTATGAAAAGCTTTTCCACGCGCGTGTGACCCCGCCAGTAGCTGGCCCACCCGTCAACGACTGGGGCTGGGTTTGTTTGAGTACCAAAACGTTTCTGTTTTTCTGTTTTAAAATAAACCTTTTCAAATTTGATTTAAATTCAAATTCAATCTGTTTTAAAATAATTTTTGAATTACAAATCCAAATTAAACATGTAATATATGTTTTGAAATTAGAAAAATGTTAGGAATTCAAATCTTCCATTCAAAATATATTTTAGACACTTTAATTTTCAAGTTGATTAAAATTACAATAAAATGCCCTCTTTCTTAATTAATTAATAACTTTTGTTTTATAACTCCAAATTTGACAAATAATATGTCTAAATCGATCAGCTCGACGAGACCTTTCTGTTTATACATCCCATGATCTGAATTGCAGCATGCATCATATAAATATAGAGTATACAGCAACTTACTTGAGTATAGAAGGTGACAAAAACTCAATAAAATGCCTTATTCTTGTATCCCACACCTCACCCATGCCATGCTACTTTATTGCCATGCAAATTGTGCATCATTCATCATGGCATGATTGTTTGCTTGTCGCATTTTATTCATATGCTTGTGAACTTTATTTATGTTGGCCCTTGTTTGTTTGGTTCTTCTTCGAATAGACGCTGAGCAGGGGATATATCAAGAAAACCAGGAGCACTACCCAGATCCTTCTCTCGCTTCAACTGAGCTGCCAGGCAAGCACTACCACATGCTTGCATACATACAATACCTATTGCCTCTATCTTATTCTTGCATCATTGAGTCGCGATTGCATTAAACCGAATCCCAAGTACTGCATAGCCTTTACTTTTAAACCCCACCGAAGCTTGTTCCTCCATCCCATGAGCCATTACTACAGGAGTTGTTTGAGCCATGCGGGTTGTAGAACAGCATGTGTAGGGTATGTGAGAGTCTGATGGATAACAAGGTACCTAAACAACTTAACCTGAGTAGTAATGGGATAACTAATGAAAGTGGCACCGGTGAGCAATATCTGCTATTTGGTTTTTCATGCTCACTTGTGTCCCGTAGGACCCCGAGTACTTGATTCCTATTCCTTGAATATTCGCGCTATCCACATCCGGGAGGCCTATGGACCCCCCTGAGCCAGAGCTTGATTCATTCTTATTTCTTGGGGCCACAATTAGTTTGGGGCTTTATTACTATCCTGTACTTATGCCATGCTTTAATGCTTTATTTAAGATTGTGCGTGGAGCACCTGTACTGTTTAGGTCCGTGACACGTTTTCGCTGTATCGACAAGCCCAGTCACACTTTCGGGTTCCCAGTCGTTTACAGCCGTCCACACAAACCTTGAGTCCGTCTCGGAGCCGGCCAGCTTCGTTGCGGGTAGCTTAATGGGGTGGCCCCCTGAAATATTTCTGAATCCTGTGATCGCTTTGTCGTGACTGCCTCGTTGGGTTTTGATTTGGTTTTTCCGAGGTTGATCGAGTGTGTGTTGCTATTTGTGCACCCCTGCAGGGTAAAACTTTCTGGAAGCCGTGTCCGCGGTTATGGACGACTTGGAGCACAGTTTCTCGATCATAGACAAGTATAACTAAAGTACCGCTTTTAATTTGACTAAGTACCTGACTAGTAAATAGTGCAACACTGATGGAATGGATAATAAAACTGCCAACGGATGGGGGGTTCTTCGTCCGCTTCCTCGTTGGTAAGCGAGGAGGAGGATGGATCGGTTAATATTACTGTTATAGCTGTTATTATTAATTCATGGACATCCGTCTATCTCTGGTTGGGCGGATGGTTAGCGAGTATCTATAGAATTGTTAGGTATTATCTTTTGCTGCAATTGCGTCACCCCAGGTTGTGTCCCCTTTAGAGGCATAAAGACTTGCTGAGTACCCCTAGGGTCTCACACGATAAATTGTTTGATTCAGATGAACAGGTAAACTCGCAAGATGGATACTGGGTGGAGGAGACGGACGATGTGGGCAACGATCACTTGGTGTAGAGATTCCGGGAACGGGGATCCGTGAGATCTGTGGGCGGGATGTGTTTATTTATGGGGCATCTTATGCCGATTTGCTTCTTATCCGTACTCGGATCTTGTTTTCCGCTTCCGCCTGATACTCTGATGTTTGATGTATGAGGAGATATCCTAAACTATTATACCTATCTAGGATATTTGGATCTTGCCGTATGGCGTTGCAATATTTTTATTTCTTTTAGATGGAATGGCTCTGAGGACTGTTGTATGGTGGCTTGCATACATACTCATTTGTGTATGTAGTTGATCCCTTCGCCTGCCGATTACGCCGCCCGTTCTTGTCCCGATGTTTGGAAATGGTTAGGACGGCCAAAAGGTCTACCTGTGAGTGGCATTTGGGCCCCACCGTACTATTTTAACCATTTCCGCTCATCCAGGCTTGTAACTAGGAGCGTAATTCACCGAGGTAGTTACACTAGCCCGCGAGACCAGGTGGTGTGGCCAGGCCCCAGCCTCTCTCCGTCTCGTATTATGGCTCCTGGTGTCCCTCGGTGAAAAACTGACTTTGGCTTTTGTCCCGTCCAATTCTGAAAATATTCATCTTTTGACTTTCCTGGAACCAAAAACAGCAAAAAACAGGCAGTTGGCACTGTGGCTCTTGTTAATAGGTTAGTCCAAGAAATCATATGAAAATTACTCCAAAGTGTGGACAAAACATAAGAAAGTAGATAAAACCAAGCATGAAACATCAAAAATTATGGATACGTTTGCAACGTATCAACATCCCCAAGCTTAACTCCTGCTCGTCCTCGAGTAGGTAAGTGATAAAAAAGAAAGAATAATTTTTGAGGTGACATGCAATGACTCTAGTGGGTCCATATGTGGTTTGTGAAAAGAACACACATTCAATGACTCTAGTGGATCCATATGTGGTTTGTGGAAAAGAACACACATGCAATGACCACTAGTTTATCCATATGTGGTTTGTGGAAAGAACACACATGCAATGACACTGGTGGATCCATATGTGGTTTATGAAAAGAACACACATGCAATGACTCTAGTGTTGGTTTTATTATAAGAACACACGTGCAATGACTCTAGTAGGTCCATATGTGGTTTTTGAAAAGAACACACGTGCAATGACTCTAGTGGATCCATAAGTGGTTTGTGGAAAAGAACACACACGCAATAACCACTGGCTGATCCATGTGTGGTTCATGACAGGAACACACATGCAATGAACACTGGTGGATCCATATGTGGTTCTTGACAGGAAAACACATGCAATGACTCTAGTGGGTCCATATGTGGTCTGTGGAAAGAACACACATGCAATGACACTGGTTGATCCATATGTGGTTTGTGGAAAGAACACACATGCAATGGCTCAAGGGGATCCATGTGTGGTTTGTGGAAAGAACACACATGCAATGACCACTGGTCGATCCATGTGTGGTTTGTGGAAAGAACACACATGCAATGACACTGGTGGATCCATATGTGGTTTGTGAAAAGAACACACATGCAATGACTCCAGTGCAGGTTTTAGTATAAGAACCCACATGCAATGACTCTAGTGGGTCCATATGTGGTTTGTGAAAAGAACACACATGCAATGCCATTGGTTGATCCATATGTGGTTTGTGAAAAGAACACACATGCAATGCCATTGGTTAATCCATGTGTTTATTGTGGAAAGAACACACATGCAATGACTCTAGTAGATCCAGATGTGGTTTGTGGAAAAGAACACACATGCAATGACCACTGGTTGATCCATATGTGGTTTGTGGAAAGAACACACATGCAATGACACTAGTTAATCCATGTGTGGTTTGTGGAAAGAACACACATGCAATGCCATTGGTTGATCCATATGTGGTTTGTGAAAAGAACACACATGCAATGATTCTACTGGATCCATATGTGGTTTGTGGAAAGAACACACATGCAATGACTCTAGTGGGTCCATATATGGTTCATGTCAGGAACGCACATGCAAAGCCACTGGTGGATCCATGTGTGGTTTCTGGAAAGAACACACATGCAATGACTCAGGGGGATCCATGTGTGGTTTGTGGAAAGAACACACATGCAATGACCACTGGTCGATCCATGTGTGGTTTGCGGAAAGAACACACATGTAATGACACTGGTGGATCCATATGTGGTTTGTAAAAAGAACACACATGCAATGACTCTAGTGCTGGTTTTAGTATAAGAAAACACATGCAATGTCTCTAGTGGGTCCATATGTGGTTTGTGAAAAGAACACACATGCAATGACTCTAGTGGATCCATATGTGGCTTGTGGAAAATAACACACATGCAATGACCACTGGTCGATCCATATGTGGTTTGTGGAAAGAACACACATGCAATGACTCAGGGGATCCATGTGTGGTTTGTGGAAATAACACACATGCAATGACCACTAGTCGATCCATATGTGGTTTGTGGAAAGAACACACATGCAGTGACTCTAGTGCTGGTTTTAGTATAAGAACACACATGCAATGACTCTAGTGGGTCCATATGTGGTTTGTAAAAAGAACACACATGCACTGACACTAGTGGGTCCATATGTGGTTTATGAAAAGAACACACATGTAATGACTCTAGTGGATCCATATGTGGTTTGTGGACAGAACACACATGCAATGACACTGGTTGATCCATATGTGGTTTGTGGAAAGAAGTCACATGCAATGACTCAGGGGGATCTATGTGTAGTTTGTGGAAGAACACGCATGCAATGACCACTTATCGATCCATATGTGGTTTGCGGAAAGAACACACATGCAATGACTCTACTGCTGGTTTTAGTATTAGAACACACATGCAATGACTCTAGTGGGTCCATATGTGGTTTGTGAAAAGAACACACATGCAATGACTCTAGTGGATCCATATGTGGTTTGTGAAAAATAACACACATGCAATGACCACTGGTTGATCAATATGTGGTTTGTGGAAAGAACACGCATGCAATGACACTGGTGGATCCATATGTGGTTTGTGAAAAGAACACACATGCAATGACTCTAGTCCTGGTTTTAGTATAAGAACACACATGGAATGACTCTAGTGGGTCCGTATGTGGTTTTTGAAAAGAACACACGTGCAATGACTCTAGTGGATCCATAAGTGGTTTGTGGAAAAGAACACACATGCAATAACCACTGGCTGATCCATGTGTGGTTCATGACAGGAACACACACGCAATGAACACTGGTGGATCCATATGTGGTTCTTGACAGGAACACACATGCAATGACTCTAGTGGGTCCATATATGGTTTGTGAAAAGAACACACATGGAATGACTCTAGTGGATCCATATCTTGTTTGTGGAAACAACACACATGCAATGACCATTGGTCGATCCATATGTGGTTTGTGGAAATAACACACATGCAATGACTCAGGGGATCCATGTGTGGTTTGTGGAAAGAAAACACATGCAATGACACTAGTGGATCCATATGTGGTTCGCGGAAAGAACACACATGAAATGACTCTAGTGCTGGTTTTAGTATAAGAACACACACATGCAATGACTCTAGTGGGTTCATATGTGGTTTGTGAAAAGAACACACATGCAATGACTCTAGTGGATCCATATGTGGTTTGTGGAAAAGAACACACATGCAATAACCACTTGCTGATCCATGTGTGGTTCATGATAGGAACACACATGCAATGAACACTGGTGGATCCATATGTGGTTCTTGACAGGAATACACATGCAATGACTCTAGTGGGTCCATATGTGGTTTATGAAAAGAACACACATGTAATGACTCTAGTGGATCCATATGTGGTTTGTGGACAGAACACACATGCAATGACACTGGTTGATCCATATGTGGTTTGTGGAAAGAAGTCACATGCAATGACTCAGGGGGATCCATGTGTAGTTTGTGGAAAGAACACACATGCAATGACCACTGGTCGATACGTATGTGGTTTGTGGAAAGAACACACATGCAATGACTCTAGTGCTGGTTTTAGTATAAGAACACACATGCAATGACTCTAGTGGGTCCATATGTGGTTTGTGAAAAGAACACACATGCAATGACTCTAGTGGATCCATATGTGGTTTGTGAAAAATAACACACATGCAATGACCAGTGGTTGATCAATATGTGGTTTGTGGAAAGAACACGCATGCAATGACACTGGTGGATCCATATGTGGTTTGTGAAAAGAACACACATGCAATGACTCTAGTCCTGGTTTTAGTATAAGAACACACATGCAATGTCTCTAGTGGGTCCGTATGTGGTTTTTGAAAATAACACACGTGCAATGACTCTAGTGGATCCATAAGTGGTTTGTGGAAAAGAACACACATGCAATAACCACTGGCTGATCCATGTGTGGTTCATGACAGGAACACACACGCAATGAACACTGGTGGATCCATATGTGGTTCTTGACAGGAACACACATGCAATGACTCTAGTGGGTCCATATGTGGTTTGTGAAAAGAACACACATGCAATGACTCTAGTGGATCCATATGTGGTTTGTGGAAACAACACACATGCAATGACCACTGGTCGATCCATATGTGGTTTGTGGAAATAACACACATGCAATGACTCAGGGGATCCATGTGTGATTTGTGGAAAGAACACACATGCAATGACACTAGTGGATCCATATGTGGTTCGCGGAAAGAACACACATGAAATGACTCTAGTGCTTGTTTTAGTATAAGAACACACACATGCAATGACTCTAGTGGGTCCATATGTGGTTTGTGAAAAGAACACACATGCAATGACTCTAGTGGATCCATATGTGGTTTGTGGAAAAGAATACACATGCAATGACGACTGGTTGATCCATATGTGGTTTGTGGAAAGAACACACATGCAATGACACTGGTGGATCCATATGTGGTTTGCGAAAAGAACACACATGCAATGACTCTAGTGCTGGTTTTAGTATAAGAACACACATGCAATGACTCTAGTGGGTCCATATGTGGTTTGTGAAAGGACCACACATTCAATGCCATTGGTTGATCCATATGTGGTTTGTGAAAAGAAGACACGTGCAATGCCATTGGTAAATCCATGTGTGGTTTGTGGAAAGAACACACATGCAATGACCACTGGTCGATCCATATGTGGTTTGTGGAAATAACACGTATGCAATGACTCAGGGGATCCATGTGTGGTTTGTGGAAAGAAAACACATGCAATGACACTAGTGGATCCATATGTGGTTCGCGGAAAGAACACACATGAAATGACTCTAATCCTGGTTTTAGTATAAGAACACGCACATGCAATGACTCTAGTGGGTCCATATGTGGTTTGTGAAAAGAGCACACATGCAATGACTCTAGTGGATCCATATGTGGTTTGTGGAAAATAACACACATGCAATAACCACTGGCTGATCCATGTGAGGTTCATGATAGGAACACACATGCAATGAACACTGGTGGATCCATATGTGGTTCTTGACAGGAATACACATGCAATGACTCTAGTGGGTCCATATGTGGTTTATGAAAAGAACACACATGTAATGACTCTAGTGGATCCATATGTGGTTTGTGGACAGAACACAGATGCAATGACACTGGTTGATCCATATGTGGTTTGTGGAAAGAAATCACATGCAATGACTCAGGGGGATCCATGTGTAGTTTGTGGAAGAACACACATGCAATAAGCACTGGTCGATCCATATGTGGTTTGTGGAAAGAACACACATGCAATGACTCTAGTGCTGGTTTTAGTATAAGAACACACATGCAATGACTCTAGTGGGTCCATATGTGGTTTGTGAAAAGAACACACATGCAATGACTCTAGTGGATCCATATGTGGTTTGTGAAAAATAACACACATGGAATGACCAGTGGTTGATCAATATGTGGTTTGTGGAAAGAACACGCATGCAATGACACTGGTGGAGCGCTATGTGGTTCTTGACAGGAACACACATGCAATGACTCTAGTCCTGGTTTTAGTATAAGAACACACATGCAATGTCTCTAGTGGGTCCATATGTGGTTTTTGAAAAGAACACACGTGCAATGACTCTAGTGGATCCATAAGTGGTTTGTGGAAAAGAACACACATGCAATAACCACTGGCTGATCCATGTGTGGTTCATGACAGGAACACACACGCAATGAACACTGGTGGATCCATATGTGGTTCTTGACAGGAACAAACATGCAATGACTCTAGTGGGTCCATATGTGGTTTGTGAAAAGAACACACATGCAATGACTCTAGTGGATCCATATGTGGTTTGTGGAAACAACACACATGCAATGACCACTGGTCGATCCATATGTGGTTTGTGGAAATAACACACATGCAATGACTCAGGGGATCCATGTGTGATTTGTGGAAAGAACACACATGCAATGACACTAGTGGATCCATATGTGGTTCGCGGAAAGAACACACATGAAATGACTCTAGTGCTTGTTTTAGTATAAGAACACACACATGCAATGACTCTAGTGGGTCCATATGTGGTTTGTGAAAAGAACACACATGCAATGACTCTAGTGGATCCATATGTGGTTTGTGGAAAAGAACACACATGCAATGACGACTGGCTGATCCATGTGTGGTTCATGACAGGAACAAACACGCAATGAACACTAGTGGATCCATATGTGGTTCTTGACAGGAACACACATGCAATGACTCTAGTGGGTCCATATGTGGTTTGTGAAAAGAACACACATGCAATGACTCTAGTGGATCCATATCTTGTTTGTGGAAACAACACACATGCAATGACCACTGGTCGATCCATATGTGGTTTGTGGAAATAACACACATGCAATGACTCAGGGGATCCATGTGTGGTTTGTGGAAAGAAAACACATGCAATGACACTAGTTGATCCATATGTGGTTCGCGGAAAGAACACACATGAAATGACTCTAGTGCTGGTTTTAGTATAAGAACACACACATGCAATGACTCTAGTGGGTCCATATGTGGTTTGTGAAAAGAACACACATGCAATGACTCTAGTGGATCCATATGTGGTTTGTGGAAAAGAACACACATGCAATAACCACACACATGCAATGAACACTGGTGGATCCATGTGTGGTTCTTGACAGGAATACACATGCAATGACTCTAGTGGATCCATATGTGGTTTGTGGAAAAGAACACCCATGCAATAACCACACACATGCAATGAACACTGGTGGATCCATATGTGGTTCTTGACAGGAACACACATGCAATGACTCTAGTCCTGGTTTTAGTATAAGAACACACATGCAATGTCTCTAGTGGGTCCATATGTGGTTTTTGAAAAGAACACACGTGCAATGACTCTAGTGGATCCATAAGTGGTTTGTGGAAAAGAACACACATGCAATAACCACTGGCTGATCCATGTGTGGTTCATGACAGGAACACACACGCAATGAACACTGGTGGATCCATATGTGGTTCTTGACAGGAACACACATGCAATGACTCTAGTGGGTCCATATGTCGTTTGTGAAAAGAACACACATGCAATGACTCTAGTGGATCCATATGTGGTTTGTGGAAACAACACACATGCAATGACCACTGGTCGATCCATATGTGGTTTGTGGAAATAACACACATGCAATGACTCAGGGGATCCATGTGTGATTTGTGGAAAGAACACACATGCAATGACACTAGTGGATCCATATGTGGTCCGCGGAAAGAACACACATGAAATGACTCTAGTGCTTGTTTTAGTATAAGAACACACACATGCAATGACTCTAGTGGGTCCATATGTGGTTTGTGAAAAGAACACACATGCAATGACTCTAGTGGATCCATATGTGGTTTGTGGAAAAGAACACACATGCAATGACGACTGGCTGATCCATGTGTGGTTCATGACAGGAACAAACACGCAATGAACACTAGTGGATCCATATGTGGTTCTTGACAGGAACACACATGCAATGACTCTAGTGGGTCCATATGTGGTTTGTGAAAAGAACACACATGCAATGACTCTAGTGGATCCATATCTTGTTTGTGGAAACAACACACATGCAATGACCACTGGTCGATCCATATGTGGTTTGTGGAAATAACACACATGCAATGACTCAGGGGATCCATGTGTGGTTTGTGGAAAGAAAACACATGCAATGACACTAGTTGATCCATATGTGGTTCGCGGAAAGAACACACATGAAATGACTCTAGTGCTGGTTTTAGTATAAGAACACACACATGCAATGACTCTAGTGGGTCCATATGTGGTTTGTGAAAAGAACACACATGCAATGACTCTAGTGGATCCATATGTGGTTTGTGGAAAAGAACACACATGCAATAACCACACACATGCAATGAACACTGGTGGATCCATGTGTGGTTCTTGACAGGAATACACATGCAATGACTCTAGTGGATCCATATGTGGTTTGTGGAAAAGAACACACATGCAATAACCACACACATGCAATGAACACTGGTGGATCCATATGTGGTTCTTGACAGGAACACACATGCAATGACTCTAGTCCTGGTTTTAGTATAAGAACACACATGCAATGTCTCTAGTGGGTCCATATGTGGTTTTTGAAAAGAACACACGTGCAATGACTCTAGTGGATCCATAAGTGGTTTGTGGAAAAGAACACACATGCAATAACCACTGGCTGATCCATGTGTGGTTCATGACAGGAACACACACGCAATGAACACTGGTGGATCCATATGTGGTTCTTGACAGGAACACACATGCAATGACTCTAGTGGGTCCATATGTGGTTTGTGAAAAGAACACACATGCAATGACTCTAGTGGATCCATATGTGGTTTGTGGAAACAACACACATGCAATGACCACTGGTCGATCCATATGTGGTTTGTGGAAATAACACACATGCAATGACTCAGGGGATCCATGTGTGATTTGTGGAAAGAACACACATGCAATGACACTAGTGGATCCATATGTGGTTCGCGGAAAGAACACACATGAAATGACTCTAGTGCTTGTTTTAGTATAAGAACACACACATGCAATGACTCTAGTGGGTCCATATGTGGTTTGTGAAAAGAACACACATGCAATGACTCTAGTGGATCCATATGTGGTTTGTGGAAAAGAACACACATGCAATGACGACTGGTTGATCCATATGTGGTTTGTGGAAAGAACACACATGCAATGACACTGGTGGATCCATATGTGGTTTGCGAAAAGAACACACATGCAATGACTCTAGTGCTGGTTTTAGTATAAGAACACACATGCAATGACTCTAGTGGGTCCATATGTGGTTTGTGAAAGGACCACACATTCAATGCCATTGGTTGATCCATATGTGGTTTGTGAAAATAAGACACGTGCAATGCCATTGGTTAATCCATGTGTGGTTTGTGGAAAGAACACACATGCAATGACCACTGGTCGATCCATATGTGGTTTGTGGAAATAACACATATGCAATGACTCAGGGGATCCATGTGTGGTTTGTGGAAAGAAAACACATGCAATGACACTAGTGGATCCATATGTGGTTCGCGGAAAGAACACACATGAAATGACTCTAATCCTGGTTTTAGTATAAGAACACGCACATGCAATGACTCTAGTGGGTCCATATGTGGTTTGTGAAAAGAGCACACATGCAATGACTCTAGTGGATCCATATGTGGTTTGTGGAAAAGAACACACATGCAATAACCACTAGCTGATCCATGTGTGGTTCATGATAGGAACACACATGTAATGAACACCGGTGGATCCATATGTGGTTCTTGACAGGAATACACATGCAATGACTCTAGTGGGTCCATATGTGGTTTATGAAAAGAACACACATGTAATGACTCTAGTGGATCCATATGTGGTTTGTGGACAGAACACACATGCAATGACACTGGTTGATCCATATGTGGTTTGTGGAAAGAAATCACATGCAATGACTTAGGGGGATCCATGTGTAGTTTGTGGAAGAACACACATGCAATAACCACTGGTCGATCCATATGTGGTTTGTGGAAAGAACACACATGCAATGACTCTAGTGCTGGTTTTAGTATAAGAACACACATGCAATGACTCTTGTGGGTCCATATGTGGTTTGTGCAAAGAACACACATGCAATGACTCTAGTGGATCCATATGTGGTTTGTGAAAAATAACACACATGCAATGACCAGTGGTTGATCAATATGTGGTTTGTGGAAAGAACACGCATGCAATGACACTGGTGGATCCATATGTGGTTTGTGAAAAGAACACACATGCAATGACTCTAGTCCTGGTTTTAGTATAAGAACACACATGCAATGTCTCTAGTGGGTCCATATGTGGTTTTTGAAAAGAACACACGTGCAATGACTCTAGTGGATCCATAAGTGGTTTGTGGAAAAGAACACACATGCAATAACCACTGGCTGATCCATGTGTGGTTCATGACAGGAACACACACGCAATGAACACTGGTGGATCCATATGTGGTTCTTGACAGGAACACACATGCAATGACTCTAGTGGGTCCATATGTGGTTTGTGAAAAGAACACACATGCAATGACTCTAGTGGATCCATATGTGGTTTGTGGAAACAACACACATGCAATGACCACTGGTCGATCCATATGTGGTTTGTGGAAATAACACACATGCAATGACTCAGGGGATCCATGTGTGATTTGTGGAAAGAACACACATGCAATGACACTAGTGGATCCATATGTGGTTCGCGGAAAGAACACACATGAAATGACTCTAGTGCTTGTTTTAGTATAAGAACACACACATGCAATGACTCTAGTGGGTCCATATGTGGTTTGTGAAAAGAACACACATGCAATGACTCTAGTGGATCCATATGTGGTTTGTGGAAAAGAACACACATGCAATGACGACTGGTTGATCCATATGTGGTTTGTGGAAAGAACACACAAGCAATGACACTGGTGGATCCATATGTGGTTTGCGAAAAGAACACACATGCAATGACTCTAGTGCTGGTTTTAGTATAAGAACACACATGCAATGACTCTAGTGGGTCCATATGTGGTTTGTGAAAGGACCACACATTCAATGCCATTGGTTGATCCATATGTGGTTTGTGAAAAGAAGACACGTGCAATGCCATTGGTTAATCCATGTGTGGTTTGTGGAAAGAACACACATGCAATGACCACTGGTCGATCCATATGTGGTTTGTGGAAATAACACATATGCAATGACTCAGGGGATCCATGTGTGGTTTGTGGAAAGAAAACACATGCAATGACACTAGTGGATCCATATGTGGTTCGCGGAAAGAACACACATGAAATGACTCTAATCCTGGTTTTAGTATAAGAACACGCACATGCAATGACTCTAGTGGGTCCATATGTGGTTTGTGAAAAGAGCACACATGCAATGACTCTAGTGGATCCATATGTGGTTTGTGGAAAAGAACACACATGCAATAACCACTGGCTGATCCATGTGTGGTTCATGATAGGAACACACATGTAATGAACACCGGTGGATCCATATGTGGTTCTTGACAGGAATACACATGCAATGACTCTAGTGGGTCCATATGTGGTTTATGAAAAGAACACACATGTAATGACTCTAGTGGATCCATATGTGGTTTGTGGACAGAACACACATGCAATGACACTGGTTGATCCATATGTGGTTTGTGGAAAGAAATCACATGCAATGACTCAGGGGGATCCATGTGTAGTTTGTGGAAGAACACACATGCAATAACCACTGGTCGATCCATATGTGGTTTGTGGAAAGAACACACATGCAATGACTCTAGTGCTGGTTTTAGTATAAGAACACACATGCAATGACTCTAGTGGGTCCATATGTGGTTTGTGAAAAGAACACACATGCAATGACTCTAGTGGATCCATATGTGGTTTGTGAAAAATAACACACATGCAATGACCAGTGGTTGATCAATATGTGGTTTGTGGAAAGAACACGCATGCAATGACACTGGTGGATCCATATGTGGTTTGTGAAAAGAACACACATGCAATGACTCTAGTCCTGGTTTTAGTATAAGAACACACATGCAATGTCTCTAGTGGGTCCATATGTGGTTTTTGAAAAGAACACACGTGCAATGACTCTAGTGGATCCATAAGTGGTTTGTGGAAAAGAACACACATGCAATGACTCTAGTGGATCCATATGTGGTTTGTGGAAACAACACACATGCAATGACCACTGGTCGATCCATATGTGGTTTGTGGAAATAACACACATGCAATGACTCAGGGGATCCATGTGTGATTTGTGGAAAGAACACACATGCAATGACACTAGTGGATCCATATGTGGTTCGCGGAAAGAACACACATGAAATGACTCTAGTGCTTGTTTTAGTATAAGAACACACACATGCAATGACTCTAGTGGGTCCATATGTGGTTTGTGAAAAGAACACACATGCAATGACTCTGGTGGATCCATATGTGGTTTGTGGAAAAGAACACACATGCAATGACGACTGGCTGATCCATGTGTGGTTCATGACAGGAACAAACACGCAATGAACACTAGTGGATCCATATGTGGTTCTTGACAGGAACACACATGCAATGACTCTAGTGGGTCCATATGTGGTTTGTGAAAAGAACACACATGCAATGACTCTAGTGGATCCATATCTTGTTTGTGGAAACAACACACATGCAATGACCACTGGTCGATCCATATGTGGTTTGTGGAAATAACACACATGCAATGACTCAGGGGATCCATGTGTGGTTTGTGGAAAGAAAACACATGCAATGACACTAGTTGATCCATATGTGGTTCGCGGAAAGAACACACATGAAATGACTCTAGTGCTGGTTTTAGTATAAGAACACACACATGCAATGACTCTAGTGGGTCCATATGTGGTTTGTGAAAAGAACACACATGCAATGACTCTAGTGGATCCATATGTGGTTTGTGGAAAAGAACACACATGCAATAACCACACACATGCAATGAACACTTGTGGATCCATATGTGGTTCTTGACAGGAATACACATGCAATGACTCTAGTGGATCCATATGTGGTTTGTGGAAAAGAACACACATGCAATAACCACACACATGCAATGAACACTGGTGGATCCATATGTGGTTCTTGACAGGAACACACATGCAATGACTCTAGTCCTGGTTTTAGTATAAGAACACACATGCAATGTGTCTAGTGGGTCCATATGTGGTTTTTGAAAAGAACACACGTGCAATGACTCTAGTGGATCCATAAGTGGTTTGTGGAAAAGAACACACATGCAATAACCACTGAATGATCCATGTGTGGTTCATGACAGGAACACACACGCAATGAACACTAGTGGATCCATATGTGGTTCTTGACAGGAACACACATGCAATGACTCTAGTGGGTCCATATGTGGTTTGTGAAAAGAACACACATGCAATGACTCTAGTGGATCCATATGTGGTTTGTGGAAACAACACACATGCAATGACCACTGGTCGATCCATATGTGGTTTGTGGAAATAACACACATGCAATGACTCAGGGGATCCATGTGTGATTTGTGGAAAGAACACACATGCAATGACACTAGTGGATCCATATGTGGTTCGCGGAAAGAACACACATGAAATGACTCTAGTGCTTGTTTTAGTATAAGAACACACACATGCAATGACTCTAGTGGGTCCATATGTGGTTTGTGAAAAGAACACACATGCAATGACTCTAGTGGATCCATATGTGGTTTGTGGAAAAGAACACACATGCAATGATGACTGGTTGATCCATATGTGGTTTGTGGAAAGAACACACATGCAATGACACTGGTGGATCCATATGTGGTTTGCGAAAAGAACACACATGCAATGACTCTAGTGCTGGTTTTAGTATAAGAACACACATGCAATGACTCTAGTGGGTCCATATGTGGTTTGTGAAAGGACCACACATTCAATGCCATTGGTTGATCCATATGTGGTTTGTGAAAAGAAGACACGTGCAATGCCATTGGTTAATCCATGTGTGGTTTGTGGAAAGAACACACATGCAATGACCACTGGTCGATCCATATGTGGTTTGTGGAAATAACACATATGCAATGACTCATGGGATCCATGTGTGGTTTGTGGAAAGAAAACACATGCAATGACACTAGTGGATCCATATGTGGTTCGCGGAAAGAACACACATGAAATGACTCTAATCCTGGTTTTAGTATAAGAACACGCACATGCAATGACTCTAGTGGGTCCATATGTGGTTTGTGAAAAGAGCACACATGCAATGACTCTAGTGGATCCATATGTGGTTTGTGGAAAAGAACACACATGCAATAACCACTGGCTGATCCATGTGTGGTTCATGATAGGAACACACATGTAATGAACACCGGTGGATCCATATGTGGTTCTTGACAGGAATACACATGCAATGACTCTAGTGGGTCCATATGTGGTTTATGAAAAGAACACACATGTAATGAATCTAGTGGATCCATATGTGGTTTGTGGACAGAACACACATGCAATGACACTGGTTGATCCATATGTGGTTTGTGGAAAGAAATCACATGCAATGACTCAGGGGGATCCATGTGTAGTTTGTGGAAGAACACACATGCAATAACCACTGGTCGATCCATATGTGGTTTGTGGAAAGAACACACATGCAATGACTCTAGTGCTGGTTTTAGTATAAGAACACACATGCAATGACTCTAGTGGGTCCATATGTGGTTTGTGAAAAGAACACACATGCAATGACTCTAGTGGATCCATATGTGGTTTGTGAAAAATAACACACATGCAATGACCAGTGGTTGATCAATATGTGGTTTGTGGAAAGAACACGCATGCAATGACACTGGTGGATCCATATGTGGTTTGTGAAAAGAACACACATGCAATGACTCTAGTCCTGGTTTTAGTATAAGAACACACATGCAATGTCTCTAGTGGGTCCATATGTGGTTTTTGAAAAGAACACACGTGCAATGACTCTAGTGGATCCATAAGTGGTTTGTGAAAAAGAACACACATGCAATAACCACTGGCTGATCCATGTGTGGTTCATGACAGGAACACACACGCAATGAACACTGGTGGATCCATATGTGGTTCTTGACAGGAACACACATGCAATGACTCTAGTGGGTCCATATGTGGTTTGTGAAAAGAACACACATGCAATGACTCTAGTGGATCCATATGTGGTTTGTGGAAACAACACACATGCAATGACCACTGGTCGATCCATATGTGGTTTGTGGAAATAACACACATGCAATGACTCAGGGGATCCATGTGTGATTTGTGGAAAGAACACACATGCAATGACACTAGTGGATCCATATGTGGTTCGCGGAAAGAACACACATGAAATGACTCTAGTGCTTGTTTTAGTATAAGAACACACACATGCAATGACTCTAGTGGGTCCATATGTGGTTTGTGAAAAGAACACACATGCAATGACTCTAGTGGATCCATATGTGGTTTGTGGAAAAGAACACACATGCAATGACGACTGGTTGATCCATATGTGGTTTGTGGAAAGAACACACATGCAATGACACTGGTGGATCCATATGTGGTTTGCGAAAAGAACACACATGCAATGACTCTAGTGCTGGTTTTAGTATAAGAACACACATGCAATGACTCTAGTGGGTCCATATGTGGTTTGTGAAAGGACCACACATTCAATGCCATTGGTTGATCCATATGTGGTTTGTGGAAAGAAATCACATGCAATGACTCAGGGGGATCCAAGTGTAGTTTGTGGAAGAACACACATGCAATAACCACTGGTCGATCCATATGTGGTTTGTGGAAATAACACATATGCAATGACTCAGGGGATCCATGTGTGGTTTGTGGAAAGAAAACACATGCAATGACACTAGTGGATCCATATGTGGTTCGCGGAAAGAACACACATGAAATGACTCTAATCCTGGTTTTAGTATAAGAACACGCACATGCAATGACTCTAGTGGGTCCATATGTGGTTTGTGAAAAGAGCACACATGCAATGACTCTAGTGGATCCATATGTGGTTTGTGGAAAAGAACACACATGCAATAACCACTGGCTGATCCATGTGTGGTTCATGATAGGAACACACATGTAATGAACACCGGTGGATCCATATGTGGTTCTTGACAGGAATACACATGCAATGACTCTAGTGGGTCCATATGTGGTTTATGAAAAGAACACACATGTAATGACTCTAGTGGATCCATATGTGGTTTGTGGACAGAACACACATGCAATGACACTGGTTGATCCATATGTGGTTTGTGGAAAGAAATCACATGCAATGACTCAGGGGGATCCATGTGTAGTTTGTGGAAGAACACACATGCAATAACCACTGGTCGATCCATATGTGGTTTGTGGAAAGAACACACATGCAATGACTCTAGTGCTGGTTTTAGTATAAGAACACACATGCAATGACTCTAGTGGGTCCATATGTGGTTTGTGAAAAGAACACACATGCAATGACTCTAGTGGATCCATATGTGGCTTGTGAAAAATAACACACATGCAATGACCAGTGGTTGATCAATATGTGGTTTGTGGAAAGAACACGCATGCAATAACACTGGTGGAGCCCTATGTGGTTTGTGAAAAGAACACACATGCAATGACTCTAGTCCTGGTTTTAGTATAAGAACACACATGCAATGTCTCTAGTGGGTCCATATGTGGTTTTTGAAAAGAACACACGTGAATGACCCTAGTGGATCCATAAGTGGTTTGTGGAAAAGAACACACATGCAATAACCACTGGCTGATCCATGTGTGGTTCATGACAGGAACACACACGCAATGAACACTGGTGGATCCATATGTGGTTCTTGACAGGAACACACATGCAATGACTCTAGTGGGTCCATATGTGGTTTGTGAAAAGAACACACATGCAATGACTCTAGTGGATCCATATGTGGTTTGTGGAAACAACACACATGCAATGACCACTGGTCGATCCATATGTGGTTTGTGGAAATAACACACATGCAATGACTCAGGGGATCCATGTGTGATTTGTGGAAAGAACACACATGCAATGACACTAGTGGATCCATATGTGGTTCGCGGAAAGAACACACATGAAATGACTCTAGTGCTTGTTTTAGTATAAGAACACACACATGCAATGACTCTAGTGGGTCCATATGTGGTTTGTGAAAAGAAAACACACATGCAATGACTCTAGTGGATCCATATGTGGTTTGTGGAAAAGAACACACATGTAATGACGACTGGTTGATCCATATGTGGTTTGTGGAAAGAACACACATGCAATGACACTGGTGGATCCATATGTGGTTTGCGAAAAGAACACACATGCAATGACTCTAGTGCTGGTTTTAGTATAAGAACACACATGCAATGACTCTAGTGGGTCCATATGTGGTTTGTGAAAGGACCACACATTCAATGCCATTGGTTGATCCATATGTGGTTTGTGAGAAGAAGACACGTGCAATGCCATTGGTTAATCCATGTGTGGTTTGTGGAAAGAACACACATGCAATGACCACTGGTCGATCCATATGTGGTTTGTGGAAATAACACATATGCAATGACTCAGGGGATCCATGTGTGGTTTGTGGAAAGAAAACACATGCAATGACACTAGTGGATCCATATGTGGTTCGCGGAAAGAACACACATGAAATGACTCTAATCCTGGTTTTAGTATAAGAACACGCACATGCAATGACTCTAGTGGGTCCATATGTGGTTTGTGAAAAGAGCACACATGCAATGACTCTAGTGGATCCATATGTGGTTTGTGGAAAAGAACACACATGCAATAACCACTGGCTGATCCATGTGTGGTTCATGATAGGAACACACATGTAATGAACACTGGTGGATCCATATGTGGTTCTTGACAGGAATACACATGCAATGACTCTAGTGGGTCCATATGTGGTTTATGAAAAGAACACACATGTAATGACTCTAGTGGATCCATATGTGGTTTGTGGACAGAACACACATGCAATGACACTGGTTGATCCATATGTGGTTTGTGGAAAGAAATCACATGCAATGACTCAGGGGGATCCATGTGTAGTTTGTGGAAGAACACACATGCAATAACCACTGGTCGATCCATATGTGGTTTGTGGAAAGAACACACATGCAATGACTCTAGTGCTGGTTTTAGTATAAGAACACACATGCAATGACTCTAGTGGGTCCATATGTGGTTTGTGAAAAGAACACACATGCAATGACTCTAGTGGATCCATATGTGGTTTGTGAAAAATAACACACATGCAATGACCAGTGGTTGATCAATATGTGGTTTGTGGAAAGAACACGCATGCAATAACACTGGTGGAGCCCTATGTGGTTTGTGAAAAGAACACACATGCAATGACTCTAGTCCTGGTTTTAGTATAAGAACACACATGCAATGTCTCTAGTGGGTCCATATGTGGTTTTTGAAAAGAACACACGTGAATGACCCTAGTGGATCCATAAGTGGTTTGTGGAAAAGAACACACATGCAATAACCACTGGCTGATCCATGTGTGGTTCATGACAGGAACACACACGCAATGAACACTGGTGGATCCATATGTGGTTCTTGACAGGAACACACATGCAATGACTCTAGTGGGTCCATATGTGGTTTGTGAAAAGAACACACATGCAATGACTCTAGTGGATCCATATGTGGTTTGTGGAAACAACACACATGCAATGACCACTGGTCGATCCATATTTGGTTTGTGGAAATAACACACATGCAATGACTCAGGGGATCCATGTGTGATTTGTGGAAAGAACACACATGCAATGACACTAGTGGATCCATATGTGGTTCGCGGAAAGAACACACATGAAATGACTCTAGTGCTTGTTTTAGTATAAGAACACACACATGCAATGACTCTAGTGGGTCCATATGTGGTTTGTGAAAAGAACACACATGCAATGACTCTAGTGGATCCATATGTGGTTTGTGGAAAAGAACACACATGCAATGACGACTGGCTGATCCATGTGTGGTTCATGACAGGAACAAACACGCAATGAACACTAGTGAATCCATATGTGGTTCTTGACAGGAACACACATGCAATGACTCTAGTGGGTCCATATGTGGTTTGTGAAAATAACACACATGCAATGACACTAGTGGATCCATATCTTGTTTGTGGAAACAACACACATGCAATGACCACTGGTCGATCCATATGTGGTTTGTGGAAATAACACACATGCAATGACTCAGGGGATCCATGTGTGGTTTGTGGAAAGAAAACACATGCAATGACACTAGTTGATCCATATGTGGTTCGCGGAAAGAACACACATGAAATGACTCTAGTGCTGGTTTTAGTATAAGAACACACACATGCAATGACTCTAGTGGGTCCATATGTGGTTTGTGAAAAGAACACACATGCAATGACTCTAGTGGATCCATATGTGGTTTGTGGAAAAGAACACACATGCAATAACCACACACATGCAATGAACACTGGTGGATCCATATGTGGTTCTTGACAGGAATACACATGCAATGACTCTAGTGGGTCCATATGTGGTTTATGAAAAGAACACACATGTAATGACTCTAGTGGATCCATATGTGGTTTGTGGACAGAACACACATGCAATGACACTAGTTGATCCATATGTGGTTTGTGGAAAGAAGTCACATGCAATGACTCAGGGGGATCCATGTGTAGTTTGTGGAAAGAACACACATGCAATGACCACTGGTCGATCCATATGTGGTTTGTGGAAAGCACACACATGCAATGACTCTAGTGCTGGTTTTAGTATAAGAACACACATGCAATGACTCTAGTGGGTCCATATGTGGTTTGTGAAAAGAACACACCTGCAATGACTCTAGTGGATCCATATGTGGTTTGTGAAAAATAACACACATGCAATGACCAGTGGTTGATCAATATGTGGTTTGTGGAAAGAACACGAATGCAATAACACTGGTGGATCCCTATGTGGTTTGTGAAAAGAACACACATGCACTGACTCTAGTCCTGGTTTTAGTATAAGAACACACATGCAATGTCTCTAGTGGTTCCATATGTGGTTTTTGAAAAGAACACACATGCAATGACTCTAGTGGATCCATAAGTGGTTTGTGGAAAAGAACACACATGCAATAACCACTGGTTGATCCATGTGTGGTTCATGACAGGAACACACACGCAATGAACACTAGTGGATCCATATGTGGTTCTTGACAGGAACACACATGCAATGACTCTAGTGGGTCCATATGTGGTTTGTGAAAAGAACACACATGCAATGACTCTAGTGGATGCATATGTGGTTTGTGGAAACAACACACATGCAATGACCACTGGTCGATCCATATGTGGTTTGTGGAAATAACACACATGCAATGACTCAGGGGATCCATGTGTGGTTTGTGGAAAGAACACACATGCAATGACACTAGTGGATCCATATGTGGTTCGCGGAAAGAACACACATGAAATGACTCTAGTGCTGGTTTTAGTATAAGAACACACACATGCAATGACTCTAGTGGGTCCATATGTGGTTTGTGAAAAGAACACACATGCAATGACTCTAGTGGATCCACATGTGGTTTGTGGAAAAGAACACACATGCAATGACGACTGGTTGATCCATATGTGGTTTGTGGAAAGAACACACATGCAATGACACTGGTGGACCCATATGTGGTTTGCGAAAAGAACACACATGCAATGACTCTTGTGCTGGTTTTAGTATAAGAACACACATGCAATGACTCTAGTGGGTCCATATGTGGTTTGTGAAAAGAACACACATGCAATGCCATTGGTTGATCCATATGTGGTTTGCGAAAAGAAGACACATGCAATGCCATTGGTTAATCCATGTGTGGTTTGTGGAAAGAACACACATGCAATGACTCTAGTGGATCCATATGTGCTTTGTGGAAAAGAACACACATGCAATGACCATTGGTTGATCCATATGTGGTTTGTGGAATGAACACACATGAAATGACACTGGTTGATCCATTTGTGGTTTGTGGAAAGAACACACATGCAATGCCATTGGTTGATCTATATGTGGTTTGTGAAAAGAGTACACATGCAATGACTCTAGTGGATCCATATGTGGTTTGTGGAAAGAACACACATGCAATGACTCTAGTGGGTCCATATGTGGTTCATGTCAGGAACACACATGCAATGCCACTGGTGGTTCCATGTTTGGTTTGTGGAAAGAACACACATGCAATGACTCAGGGGAATCCATGTATGGTTTGTGGAAAGAACACACATGCAATGACCACTGGTCGATCCATGTGTGGTTTGTGGAAAGAACACACATGCAATGACACTGGTGGATCTATATGTGGTTTGTAAAAAGAACACACATGCAATGACTCTAGTGCTGGTTTTAGTATAAGAACACACATGCAATGACTTTAGTGGATCCATATGTGGTTTGTGAAAAGAACACACATGCAATGACTCTAGTGGATCCATATGTGGTTTGTGGAAAAGAACACACATGCAATGACCACTGGTTGATCCATATGTGGTTTGTGGAAAGAACACACATGCAATGACACTGGTGGATCCATATGTGGTTTGTGAAAAGAACACACATGCAATGACTCTAGTGCTGGTTTTAGTATAAGAACACACATGCAATGACTCTAGTGCTGGTTTTAGTATAAGAACACACGTGCAATGAATCTAGTGGGTCCATATGTGGTTTGTGAAAAGAACACACGTGCAATGACTCTAGTGGATCCATAAGTGGTTTGTGGAAAAGAACACACATGCAATAACCACTGGCTGATCCATGTGTGGTTCATGACAGGAACACACATGCAATGAACACTGGTGGATCCATATGTGGTTCTTGACAGGAACACATATGCAATGACTCTAGTGGGTCCATATGTGGTTTGTGAAAAGAACACACTTGCAATAACTCTAGTGGATCCATATGTGGTTTGTGGAAAGAACACACATGCAATGACACTGGTTGATCCATATGTGGTTTGTGGAAAGAACACACACACTACAAGGAATCTGCCTATATATGGCCCTTCATTTTCGTCACAAAATCGTCATAGTAGTCCGTTTATGACGATTCTATGACGATTTTGAGATCGTCGAAAGCTGGGCGTCGCAAATGAACTATAACGATTGCAAAATCGTCATAACCGTCTATGACGATATTGGATCGTAATAACTGTTATGACGATCCAATATCGTCATAGGCAGTCTAGCCTGACCACGTCAGATCCTACGTGGCAAAATTGTGACAAAATAAAATCGTCGTGGTGCAAAATAAGCCCAGTCCATTTAGTTGTTACATATGGGTTGAGCCCAATAATTCCATCTTTGTATTTACTATGTCCTGGACTTTTATGATCCATTTCGCTTTTGGGCCTTAGCCTTTTTCGAGCCTTTTTCTATTCTGGCGTTGCCCTATCTAAGGTCCATTCCTTCGTGGGCTGGTCCTACTAGCCAGATGTGTCCCACTTGTCAGACTATTCAATAAAATGAGATTCATTTTTCTACTAGTCCCACTTGTCAGGTTTATTTCACCACAATCTGACAGCAATTAAACCACAAATAATTTAGTCAAAACCAAAGAAATACATGAAATCCTTTTGATAACAACCATAAGTCTATTAGAATATTTCGGTTCAAATCCCATACATACAATAATAACCGTGCTATCAAAATATAACACAAAATGGTCTTCAAGAAAGAGGCTACAATAGAATCAAGCCCAAAATGGAGACCCCTAGGATCATATCCCTACAGCAGGAATAATCCATCATCAGTTGAAGCATCATCAGAACCTTCCTCTCCACCAATGCCAAGGAAACCTGCCCGACTGCTCCTAGTATGCACCACTCCCTCCAGCACCACGTCCCAGCAGCTGGTCACATACCACCACCGGTCCAAGAACAAAGCCTCTGTCAGCATTCATCCATCCTGCATGATAACGACCACCAAAGGCAAATTAGTCCATGGGTTTATTCTTTTACATGTGACCAAGCTATGATGCCTAAACCTGGAGCAGCTAGCTAGCTGAATACACACACCAATACACAATGATCAATACTTGAGGCAAAGCTATGAATTAAGTGAATTAACGATAGTAGACCGTACACAAGGATCAATGTAAGTAGAATTGAGATAAATCTCTATAGAGTAATGACACATACCATCGCCCAAGGCTTCCTCTCCCAGCGCCGGTCCAGGGAGAAGGCCAGCGCGCCACCCATGGTCTCCTCGCCTAGCGTTGGCCAGGGGAAAAGGCCAGCACGTCGCCCATGGTCTTGTTGCCCCCGACAAGGGAAGAAGGCTAGCGCATCGCCCATCGCGCCGCCTAGGGTCTCCTTACCAAACGCATCGCCGCCCCACGTGCTCCTGATCACCCAACACCTTTGCCACTGGTCCTCCTTAAAGCATCTACTTAAAGTGAACAAAAAGAAAAAGGCTGGTATTGTAAGCAAATCACATCTACTTAAAGTGAAAATAGAGAACTATAGAATTTCAAACAAAATATTTCCAGCATGTAAACAATATTTCTATGGCTTTGCATAAATGTAGCTAGTTAGGTTCACTTTTTGTCTAACTGCAGACTTGCATTATCCAAGTGCACAAAATGTATTTCAGGCAGTAAGTAGTGATACAAGTCAGTCTTCCTTGCCCTGTTTCTCTCATTGCTTTTACTAGATACACAAGATATTTTCATGACCTGGACACTACAAGTACTAGATAGAACAAATGTACTAGCACACATTAAGTTCCAGGAAATACTTCATGTACACAAAAATTGCAGCATCAAGAAAATTAAGCTCTAGGAAATACTCTACAGGTTAAGCTGGCAACAAAAACGGGATCCTAATTAAATGCTATTCAGAAAATACCTTTTCACATCACATAGGAACTCGACAAAATGATATGTCATGGCACCTTGGCATATCAACCAAGTAATAAAGGAAGAGTATGGGAGAGATCAGAGACTTATCTAATCCATAGAAGGGAACACCCCCGAGGTTGCAGCGTGTTATCTCAACACTTCAGATGTGGTAACAAGGCGAAGGATGATGTGCTTCAGGGCTAGCTCCTTTGGGTCTGCGAGAACAATGGTTTGGGTTAGTAAGCATCAAGAATGCTACTCCTGCACGTCAAATTAATGTATTACAGAGTTATTAAATGATTTTGAATCATAGTAGCAGCAGGTGAACTCATATAGACTAGCAAAAGACCAACATATTCAAAAATCACATACGGATCTCATATATTCTCAACAACAGATATTACATTGTTTTCACAGATTCCATAAATCTATCATCAAAATCACAAGTACTGATCTATGATACAAGCACCTGCCAGTGCCTTGCATATGAAATTAATTATGCCTATATGATCTTATGTACACTCCAGCACACCATATACATTTCAATTTACTGAAAAACACATGAGTATGCTCTAGTTATACATAATAACTTCATCTGCATCTACTAGACCACCTAATCTACAACATAGTACAGCTATAGACCAACCAGGACAAGTACCACACTCCTGAGTGATCAACGTATCACCAGGAACCTATTTATTAATATCACTCATTTAAGACCAGCAACATTACCGCATGATTAATACCAGAACATGAACTAGAAGTTGAATTCTACAAATTACAATAGTAGTACACCATATCCTCTATACCACAGACATGGTACAAGTCCAGGAGAACACCAATACAATCAAATTGCACAAACACGATGGCTCCACGACATAAACTAGTATGAAACATGAAACCAAGCTATACAAAAATCAATAGTAGTACAGGAAATCAAGAATCCATGGTAAATACAGGGTTTTGTTTGCACAAGATGCAATCAAGAAGAAACATGAAACCAAGCTATACAAAAATCAACCTACAATGCCGCAGATCCGAGGGAGAACCGGGAAACAGATGGAGAGAGGGGGAAACACGTACGTAACCTATGGCGACAGCGCAGAAGGGGGATTCGATGGCGGAGAATGACTTTTGGTCGCGGGAGGGTGCCGATGGTGAGCGTGAGGCGCAGGCGCCGACGCCGCAGGCCCGCTCGTACCCCGCATGTAGATCATTGCAGAAGAGAACGAGGTGCAGCCCGACCTCGACGTCGAGCAGCATGACGTTGATGTCCCTAGCGACGACGAAGATGTCACCGACACCCACCTGCAAGAGCCATCGCGACAGAGTAAGGAAAAGGAAGAGGGATCAGGCGACGACGCACGGATCTGGTTACGGAAGGAGGCGTGGGGGAGCACCGGCTTACCGGCATGCCGGTGTTGCGGAAGGAGGTGTGGAGGGGCAGCGCGTCGCCTCGGTCTGGATGGGGTTGAGGAGGCCGACAGATGATTGCCCGACGATGGAGTTCGGTGGCGCTCGCCCTCCTCCATGACGACGACGCCATCTTCCCGCTGCTCCTCCACGATGACGGCTGCGCCTTCCCGCTACTCCTCCTCTCCATGAGGGCAGCAAACTAGGGTTCGCCAAGGCTGCGCCAGTGGGAGGCGAAGCTGGGAGAGGATGGATCGGCTAGAGAAAAGAATCGGCAGCTGGAGAGGGTGGGAAGGAAGGGCGGCACGAGGGGAGGCGGTCTAGAGTTGGTGGGGTTAGGGTTTGTGAGGCTGTGGGCACGGCGGGGAGTGTGTTGTGCTTCTTCGGGTGAGCCACATGGCGTTGGATTAGGAACGAACGGTCCAGATCAGGCCGATAAGGCTGATCCGTGAGAGCCTGTTTCGTGTGTTTTGATTGGTTGGTTCACAAAACACCTTATTTTTTTCACTCGGAAAAGAAAAAATAATTTGAAACGAAATGATTTTTAGACTCACGATATGCTATTTCTTTAGAGATCCAATGGAATTTTAGCGAGGCTCAGCCCCTAGCTAAGAATCTTCATGCCTGCCGTTTTGACCATAGTTTGAAACGGGAATAAAAAATTCAAACACGGTCCGATAAATGTGAATCCTTCACGTGGTGTCTTATTATGTGACATAGTTTCAACTAAAAATACCAAACTTGGTAAATTACAAGTGTCTCGAAAAAACCTTCTCAGAAATGACCTATCATGTCTGAGATTTCATGGCTTTCGGGCCAAACAACCAATGTTATGGCTAGAATCACGACATAGTTGGTGATACTGTTCCCATATTTTGCACACATATGTATCATGGGCTGGCGAACAATATTTCAGGAGGAAGTTTTCCTTTTCGTCGCACGAAAAAACCATTTTCCATTTACCGAGCGCCAAAAACGGCCCGTTTTGTGAAGCAACCACCAAATGAAAGTTTCAAAAGGGTACCATCTCATTTTTTCAAAAATAATAGGCCACATTACATAGACAAATTTCCCAACAGGGGTATCTCAAACCTTTTCGTCCATTCCTGGCGAAAAAGACAAATTCCTGCCGAATCAGTAGGAAGTGGGTCCGATTTGAACTACATGTACATTATCTGATGCCCATGATTTTTTGAAAAAATGATTTTTAGACTCACAATATGCTATTTCTTTAGAGATTCAATGGAATTTTAGCGAGGCTCGGCCCCTAGCTAAGAACCTTCATGCCTGCCATTTTGACCATAGTTTGAAACGGGCATAAAAATTTCAAAAACGGTCCGATCAATGTGAATCCTTCGCGTGGTGTCTTATTATGTGACATAGTTTCAATTAAAAATACCAAACTTGGTAAATTACAAGTGTCTCAAAAAAACCTTCTTAGAAATGACCTATCATGTCTGAGGTTTCATGGCTTTCGGGCCAAACGACTAATGGTATGGCTAGAATCACGACATAGTTGGTGATACTGTTCCCATATTTTGCACACATATGTATCATGGGATGGCGAACAATGTTCCATTAGGAAGTTTTCCTTTTCGTCACACGGAAAAATCATTTTCTATTTACCGAGCGCCAAAAACGGGTCGTTTTGTGAAGCAATCACCAAATGAATCTTTCAAAATGCTACCATCCCATTTTTCAAAAAACATAGGCCACATTACATGGATAAATGTCCCAACCAGGGGTATCTCAAACCTTTTCGTCCATCCCTGGCGAAAAAGACAAATTCCTGCCGAATCAGCAGGAAGTGGGTCCAATTTAAACTACAGGTACATTATCTGTTGCTCATGATTTAAAAAAAATGATTTTTAGACTCACAATATGCTATTTCTTTAGAGATTCAATGAAATTTTAGCGAGGCTCAGCCCCTAGCTAAGAACCTTCATGCCTACCGTTTTGACCATAGTTTGAAACGGGCATAAAAACTTCAAAAACGGTCCGATCAATGTGAATCCTTCGCATGGTGTCTTATTATGTGACATAGTTTCAATTAAAAATACCAAACTTGGTAAATTACAAGTATCTCGAAAAAACCTTTTCAGAAATGACTTATCATGTCTGAGGTTTCATGGCTTTCGGGTCAAACGACCAATGTTATGGCTAGAATCACGACATAGTTGGTGATACTGTTCCCATATTTTTCACACATATGTATCATGGGATGGCGAACAATGTTTCAGGAGGAAGTTTTCCTTTTCGTCGCACGGAAAAACCATTTTCCATTTACCGAGCGCCAAAAACGGCCCATTTTGTGAAGCTAGCACCAAATGAAAGTTTCAAAATGCTACCATCTCATTTTTCAAAAATAATAGGCCACATTACATAGACAAATGTCCTAACCGGGGTATCTCAAACCTTTCCGTCTATTCCTGGAGAAAAAGACAAATTCCTGCCGAATCAGTAGAAAGTGGGTCCGATTTGAACTACAGGTACATTCTCTGATGCCCATGATTTTTTGAAAAAATGATTTTTAGACTCACAATATGCTATTTCTTCAGAGATCCAATGAAATTTTAGCGAGGCTAAGCCCCTAGCTAAGAACCTTCATGCCTGTCGTTTTGACCATAGTTTGAAACGGGCATAAAAAATTCAAAAATGGTCTGATCAATATGAATCCTTGGCATAATGTCTTATTATGTAAGATAGTTTCAATTAAAAATATCAAACTTGGTAAATTACAAGTGTCTCGAAAAAACCTTCTCAGAAATGACCTATCATGTCTGAGGTTTAATGGCTTTCGGGGGCTAAACGACCAATGTTATTGCTAGAATCACGACATAATTTGTGATACTGTTAACATATTGTGCACACATATGTATCATGGTATGGCGAACAATGTTTCAGGAGAAAGTTTTTCTTTTTGTCGCACGAAAAAACCATTTTACATTTTTCGAGCGCAAAAAATGGAGCGTTTTGTGAAGCAACCACCAAATGACCATTTTAGAATGCTATCACCCCATTTTTAAAAAATAGTATAGCACCTTACATGGACAATGTCCCAATCGGAATATCTCAAACCTTTTCGTCCACCCCGGCAAAAAAGACAAATTCCTACCAAATCGGTAGAAAGTGGGTACGATTTAAACTATAGGTACATGATGTGATGCCCATGATTTTTTGAAAAAAATGATTTTTAAACTCACAATATGCTATTTCATCATGGTAATTCATCCATTCAACTTATCTAATTTTTTAAATTAAAATGCTAGCTTCAAAATTATATTTCGAATTATGATATTGTTCCTACCATGGACTAATATTGTATTAGCAGATTCACTTTTTTAAATAATCAAAGTATTTTTGATTAACGCCCTAAGATAATCTGCTAAATTTTATAAAAATTTAGAAACAAAAATCAATTCTTTTGGACTTCGTATGAAAAAAATACAAAAGAATTAAGAAAAAAAAACGAAAAAAAAACTATTCTAACTGGACCAGCCGAGCTGGCTCAGACCTAAACTACCGCACATATGCTCAATTTTGTCTGCAACCCGCTTCCCACAAAGGCCCAGTCCTACAAAGGCCCAGATCATGGAAACAAATGTTCTTATAGGTTGTGTTATAGAACTAAAACACAAAAGCTTGGTTGGTTTGGTGCTATGGCTCGCTAGGAGGGACTCCTGGGCGCGGGGTCGAATCCCGTTGGCCACTAATTTTTGTTCTATTCCCGGCCAACTCCTTTTATTTTGTATTAACTGAATAATCATGGTAACATTCATGAACGTGTAACTCAGTAATATTACTGAAGAGAATAAGGGTGTGATGGTTACAGTCACATATTAGTCAGAGGAGGTCTCTGGTTCGAATCATGCGGCACGAGTTTTTTGCCTTTTATTCTTGTATTTTGCAAATCCCAACATGCCAACGTCAGGTTAATAAAATATCCGTGCGGAAATACAACCTGAACATTGGCCAGACGTGATGGTTATCATCTCTATAGAACGAGCAAGGTCGCGGGTTCGATCCTTCAATTGACACATAGACATGCCATGTAGGCATAATTGCTGATGTGGCCAACTAGTCAATTTAGCATATCATATTTTAGACGATATGACGATTTAAATTGGTCATAATGGGGTATAAATAAAGCTCTATGTTGTACCATGTTGGTTATGACGATTTAATATGATGAAATTATGACGATTCCGACCCAAAACGTCGTAATTATATAGGGTTTTGACCTCTCCGGACAACCTATGACCATCTTGTGTGAAATCGTCATAGATCTATGACGATTTTATTCCCCGTCACTATGAGAAGGTCACAAGTTAACACATTTCTTGTAGTGAGATGCAATGACTCAGGGGGATCCATATGTGGTTTGTAGAAAGAACACACATGCAATGACCACTGGTCGATCCATATGTGGTTTGTGGAAAGAACACACATGCAATGATACTGGTTGATTCATGTGTGGTTTGTGGAAAGAAAACACATGCAATGACTCTACTGCTGGTTTTAGTATAAGACCACACATGCAATGACTCTAGTGGGTCCATATGTGGTTTGTGAAAAGAACACACATGCAATGATCTAGTGGATCCATATGTGGTTTATGGAAAAGAACACACATACTACTCAGCTCTTCCCTTGGTTTTTTGATACTACCTAGTTTTGCCCCCCTCTCTCTTTCATAGAAGCCCAAACCTATGCCCACTATGTCTGCTACGTCCAGGTTGGTTGTCACAGTTGTCACGCGGATCGTGCGTACCAATCGTTGATCTTGTGTGATCCAACGAGGCTCGTTGCACAGGTCGTGCCCTTCACAGGACAACGCGAGACAGCACAGACGTCTCCCTCAACCAGACTTGGACAAGAAGGAACACGATGCCGTCCATGGAAAAGTCGTCGAGTGGTCATGTCATGTTTAATCTAGTCTGCAAAGGCCACAAGTGTGGGACCCCCGGATTAATCCTCCGAGAATCCCTGTTATGCATACAACCACGATCCCATGATCATTTATTCATGGCACATAACCGACAAGTATCATTACAACATCCGAAAATATACCGAATTACAAGACTTACATAAATGCCATTATGGCTATACCATCTTCAGCAGTGGAACATCATCATGCGCAGATCCCAATCAAGCCTCAACCTACAGGCAACTGACTGGGAGAACGTCCTAGCATTCATAGTCGTCCACTTCACCTTCTTCTTAATATCTGACTAAGTTAATAGCCAGGGACAATGCCAGTGAGTACTTTGAATGTACTCGCAAACCACCTTAATATAACAATAATAATAAGAGGATATGCAGTATGGCTGTGGTATTAGGATGGGCTTCAAGAGAGGTTCTTTTCTCAAATAGTTTCTCTTGTAGATATAACATCTACATATATTTGTTGAAAACTTTTGTAAACATTTTGGAAACCATTTTGAAAAGTTTTGGAAAAGATTAGGACTGGGTCACCCATTTGTTCCTTTCTCCCGGTCGTCCCACGACCAAACTCCTTCCATCCCTTTCTGACCATCCCATGGTCAAAACAGGGATCCTTTCCGACCATCCCATGGTCAAAACATTTCCAAAGCCATTTATTTTCAGAAATCCTTTTTGAAAACAAAACCAGCACCGCTCTACAGCAACCTTCCCAACCGTCCATGACCGCGGACGCGGCTATTCGAATAGATTTACACTCTGCAGAGGTTGTACACTTTACCCACACCATCCGGGTACACTACCCTGATTTTCACCGATCGTTGGTCGAGTAACCGATCAAGACTCTCCGGATGCCCACTCCAATACAAGTGCCTACCCAATGGGTGTTATACCCCTCAACACCGGGACGCCCTATATAAATGGTGAGCTCCTAGGTTATGGTAGTATTGGGTGTGCCACATCACATGGAGTTGGATTCGGGTCCATACAAGAGTTAGTTTGGTCTCAAGAATTTTCTAAAGACAAAACTAGGGACTACTTGTTAAAATTGCCACAGGCAAACAACTGTTCACCTTGGGGAAAGACTCATGCCATGAGGTAGGTATCTGATATACCTACCTTAGAAGGTTGGGTTTACCCAATTTGGAGATTTGAAACTCTCTAAGGAATTTATTTCCTAAACAGGATAGGTTCTGGTAGATAAATTTCTAGAAAATGTGAAATTAATATCTGGTAAAACTTTAGGCCTTGAATGTTTAAGAAAACATTCATTTACCTGGCGATATTTGTTTCAATGCATTTAGAGTTGTTTAGCATTTTTGAATTGATTTAAACTGAAGGTTAACTTCTGGATTTTAAAGAACCACTAAAAAGAAAAGAAAAGGGGCAGTGCTAGGCTGGGGATCTGAGAGGAAACTGGGCCGTGGCGCCCAGATTTGGCCCACCCAGCTGGGCAGTGCGCGGGAGAGAGGAATTCAAAGGCCGGGGGCGGGGCCCGCTTGTCAGCCGCACTAGGTGGCGAAGGGGGTATAGGGCGTCCTCAACCCTTCGATTAGAAGCGGATCCGACGGTTGAACCGTCGTCTTCCAGCCTGCGAAGGGCACCGGAGATGAAACCCTAGGGAGCACTCGGGGCGGCGCCGGGGGCATACCTGAGGGCACGGAGGAGAGGCGAGAAGGCGACGGGGAGACGCGGCAGTCGACGACGACCTCGGGGATGGGCGTCAAGGGTAGGTTCGCTTCTGGGAAACGGCTCGCAGGAAGACGCCCGAACAGAGCTCGCCGGAGTTCGCCGGGGAGGCCTGGGGAAGCAAGCATGTCGACGCAGAGGTTCGGGAGGGGATGCGGCATGGCCAGGTGCTTCCGGAGATGGGCGCTAGCAGCGATTTCAGCTGCCGAGGGTACCCCCCAGCAACAACGATCGAGAGGTCCTCGCCGGCGCTCGATAAACTCGTCGACTGAGATGACCCTGGTCAGAGAGGTAGCAATGGTTAGGTAGATCAGGCTCGAGCTAGCTCAGAAAGGCGACATGCAGAGGAATAGGAGTAGAATAGAGGGTACCACGAGCAGATCTTGTAGAAGGCCGAGGTTCCTTCTCTTCGTTCTCCTAGCTAGGACAAGGATGGAGAGGACGGGTAGAGCTCGGGGATGGTAGGTGAGAGCGAGGAGATGCAACTGAGGGAGGGGAGAGGAGAGGAGCTGTACTGGCTTGTGGCCTATTTAACAGAGAGAGAGTACTCCCTCATGGACTTGGTCCATTGGGCATGGGAGGGAGGAGGGAAACCAGGGCTGGTGTTGTTGTGGGCGTGGGAGGGTGGTTTCTGGTCGGGCTGTAGGTCAGAGAGGAGGAGTGGTAGCAGCTGCAAGACTTTAATTGGCTAGAAAAAGGCCTAGCCTTGTGTCTCCTTTGCAACAAACACATGAGACAAGGGGTGAACAGTGACACTACAGTGCAGGGCTACAGTGCACACGACCAGGACTGAGGTGCATGGTGGTGGAGGCTTGCTGGTGAAGATTGGTGAGATTTTTCTTTGGTGTTTGGTACAAAAAGGATAAAAGTTCAATTCTGCCATAAAGGATGATCAAGGGTTATGTCTTGATTTTTTATCTTGACCAATTGAGGTAAGGGTGCTGGTAGATGGGTAGGGTTAATATGCCTCTCTAGGATTTATTTGGGAATTTTCAGAAGATTAGAAGTCCACTTAAATCCATTTATTCAAAAAGTATAGAAGTAGTTTCTAGAGGATCATTTGATAAATTTTCATTGGACAGGTGGAGTTTTTGATGTGGGATGATCCCAAATGGGAATACACCCTTAGGAGAATTTTCCCAAGATTTATTGAGGTGGGAAAGTATTTTTAAAGAATTATTTCTTGTTTCTGCCATTTAAGAAAATGGGCAAAAAGAAATAATAAAGCTCTTCAAAAATATTTATTTTTGAAGTTGGAAGATGGGTTATGATATGTGGACCTCAATTGAGCAAAAAGTTGGGGAAGTGTTTTGGCAAAAACCAAACTTTCCTTTGTGAGAGGAGTTTTGGAGATTTTGACTATTAAGGGGGTTGATTAGATTTGGGGCCATAATAATTACGGAGAATTATTGATAAATCTTGATGATCAGGGTAAATGATGTAGACAAGGTGTAGCAAGCATTTGCAACCTTGGGATTGGAGGATCCAAGTTGATTTTGGTGGAATACCCTAGATTAAGGATCTATGGTCATGTTAATTTCATACCATCAAAACATGGTTGTATCTTGGAGTTCAGATCTCCCCTTGGGGCATGAGGTAGAGGGATGGATAGAACAAGTGATGTACATCAACATGGTACAGAGGTTTGAGCTTGATCCTGCTTGGGCTCACCAAGACAAGCTTTCAAACTTTGAATAAAATAAGCCTACCAAGGCAGATTATCAACTAGCCTTCAAAACCTTGTGGGTTTAAACAGCTCAATGATCCAATTGGAACACCTGAAGTAGGTAATGATAGACCTATACGAGTAGAACACAAACATGCAAAGAGTTGGTCCATAGAAGGTTGGATGATGGTGTGAGCTTCTATCAAAGTAGGCATGTTGACTAGATTTGCAGGAAAAGTTAATTTCTTGCCTACAAAACCATCAAGAACAAGTGGGTAGGAGGATGATCTAACCAAGGGAAAGAGTGGACCTTGGTAGTCCTTAGGATGGTTAACAAGATGGTTCAGATGCATTTCCAAAAAATGCACAAGGGTTGAGAAAGGGAGGCATTCAAAAAGGTGATGTTGGAAACAAATTTCCAGACTTAGCCAAATTTGGAAGATTTAGGGTTTTTGACTAGAATGTTGGGGGAGATGATTTTGATGGGTTGCAAAGTACCCAAAGCATCATCAAGTGAATGTGGTTGAACAGTAGATTGAGTAGAAGGGATCCATGCTTGATACTGGTCTTCATTGACTTGGAAACTTCTAGAATGGATCTCTGTAGAATTGCTCTGGTTGAGGGTTTTAGATGATCACCTAGTATCTACGGATCGGATCATGCTTTCTATTCATGCTTAGGGGTTGATGAGTTGGAAACATCTTGATCCTAGTGATGAGCTCCTAGAGTAGCTCATACTATCTCCTAAGCAGACAATTCAAACATCAGATCAAGGCAACTCATCTTACAAACAAATTAACTACTACTAGGGTTACCACCAAGCTTAGCTTGAGGTAAGGATGGGTATTTTGAAATAGGTTGGAGTTTGAACAAGGTAAGGTACTTGGTATCTCTACCAAGAGTAGAATTCAAAAGCTTACAAAAAGGTTTTGGAGATCCTAGAGGTAAGAGTAGTTGAAGGTTCTGTCTTGAAAACATAAGGAGATTTTGTTATATAACTCTCCATAGTTTTGCCAATAGCAGTTAAAAAAATAGTTTTGGTTACATAAGCATCTTGGCTCATGTTTTGAAATGCCAAAACATTTGAGAATATGGAAATTAAGCCAAGACTATTTTTGGAAGTAGCTTTTGTCAACTGGTGTTAAGGTAACGAGTATATCACCTAATACACATTCATATGCATAAGCATATCCAAACAACAAGCAAACACTTCAGCATTAAACAAGAAAAGTTTTTGTTCCCCCTGATATTTGTATTCTGGACAACTAATCAGGGTTGCTGAAATTGGGATGTTACAATAAGTCTACTGCACGGCAACTGGTCATCCACAGCCCATGGGCTATACCATTTTTACTACGCAGCGCGCCTGCACTCTCACTTCCGACATGCCCCCACCACATGAACCTTCCACGCGGCAACCACAGCCGAAAGAGCTGCCTACCGGGGCCCTCGAGGAGGCCTAAATGTCCCGGCATAAAAAACCCAGCCTATCGGGTCCTCCATTCGAACTCATCCACTACTCTCTCTTCCCTATCTAGCAAAACCCCACAATCTTGAACGTACTTACACGAACCTTCTCCATGAAACCAGTGCGTGGTGGTGAGTGTCCGGGCATCGCTGCCGGGGTGGTGCTTCATGCAGCAGATCTGGAGGAGCATCACGCAGCACAAGGCGAGGAGGACGTGCAGTTCAACCCCTTGGGGGACCATGTGCTCGCCGGTACTGACGACTTCGGAGGCGCCGATGAGGGCGTGGAGTTCGACGAACACGCTCCGCTCGTGTACCCGGAGGTACATCTATTTCTACATGTTTCATATTTTCTGCTCGAGCTTAATCTATCCTAGCATCATAAAAAATCTAGTCCTGATGATTAGATGCAACGTACGAACCGGTACATGGAGAGATCTAGTCTGTTCTGAATGAATCCACATTATTTATTTATTAATAAGTTACCAAGAACACAAACCACATTAATTTAGGAGCGAGTTGGGGAGACGGCCGTAATGAACTGCTGAACCTGTATAGACATGTTATTGCATCGAAAGTAACTCGAAATGGTGGAAGGAATATATATTTATTATTTTGCTCATTTCGGTTTGTATTCCATACATTACAGGTGTATTCAAGTGAGATGGACTCTGACAAGGAGACCGGGGACAACAAGAGCTGCCATGTCATGAAGAAGCTCAAGAGCAGGATAATCCCTTTCCGCACTCAACTTGGGGAGCTCAGGTTCCCTTTCTGTAAGAAAGGAGTCAACCCGAGGATTGCCAGCTTGATTTCGCATGCGGTTGGCATCGGTAAAAGCCTGGTTAGTAAACACAAGTCGGCGACCAAGGCTAAGCACGCTGCTTATGGCAAATTCCTGAGGGAGTATGTCAAGATCGGCCTAGTGTCCCCTTACTTAGGAATCAACAACTTCTAGCCGACCAACCCGTCACTGTGCTGGCCCGACCACTAATAATATTTAGTTCTTTTACCGTATCTAGACCCTTAAACTATGGGGATTTCTATTTTCGTACCCTTCAAAATATATTCAAGTTCATCTATTTGTGGAGTTAAAGTTCCGATGGCATACTCGTTATTTTGCATGGATAGAGGGGTGCCCCTGACAGATATAAGGGTTATCCTGTCCGCTAGATCACAGAGGATCAACGGTTGGTGGGCACGATCCGTGTGACAACTGTCTCAACCAATCAGAGCGTAGCAGCGAATATGAGCACAAGTGCGAGAGATGGATACAAAGAGAGCGGAAAACCGAGTAGCACTTAAGAACCAAGGGAAAAAATGAGTATAACTTAAAAACCAAGGGCAAGACTGAGTATAACTTAAAAACCAAGGGCAGGCATGACAAAGGGATTCAAATAGAAAATAGAAAATGATTTAAAAATGGAACCAAACCGCCAGTGTTACGTTCGAGGGCAAAACTGAGTACAACTGAATCGCCAGGGTTAGACATGAGGGAAAAAACGCGACTCACGGTACGCGTGTGCGGTGCACGGGGCGGTAGCGGACACGTGTGGCCATGCGCGGTGCATTAGCGTACGCGGTGCACGGTAGTGCAACGAAACATCGCCTCCCTTCTCCTTTAATAGAGGCCTCCCCACTCCCACTCATCATGCACTCTCTCACTCAACCATCTCCACTGTCCCATCACCTTCTGCAAATGCCCAACAAAACTCCAACCACGCTGGCGATGGAGAAGAACGACATGGTGGCCATCGGCGCCTCCAAGGCCGCCGGAGAGGAGCCCTGTTCCCGTACAGACCTCGGTCCCCATCCCCGCATCCGTCGTAGCCGTTGGCGAGGAGTCCCCCGCCGGTCTCGGACAGACCCCGCTCTGCTAGGACCCCTACGAGGAGGTTGTCTACATAAGGCCGGAGAACCTCTACGACACCAGCATCGCCGACCCATGGTCGGAGGTAACCAGGGTTTTCTTACCTTCCCTTGTTCTTCCCCCGTGCCCATCATTGGATGCTAGATCGTATGTTATTAGGGCTCAGCTGTTCGTATTTTTATAGTAGCTAATCCTCTTGTGTTAGATCTCGATTTTTGATGAATCCCGCTGTTCGTAGTTGGGATCAATATTCGATTTGGTTTGAGATTTGGGGAATAATCAGGAGATCTCATTCGGTTAATTTATGCAAAAAATCAATCCCGATAATCAAAGTATCTCAATCATGTCCTTATTTCACTCTACTATTTTTTTCCAACAGGAGGATAGCAGCGACCTCCGCAGCGACGACGAGTCCAAGGACACCAAGACTCGTCATGTGCTGAGGAGGCTAAAGTCCGGTCAGTACAACAACTTCTTCACCGGCGATGTGTACAGGTGCCCCTTCTGCCCCACTAGGAGGCTCCACGCCACAGACTTCAACTCCCTCGTGAAGCATGCCAAGGACGTGAGGACCTGCGGCGAGTCTGTGAACGTCCATGGCTTCATGGCCAAGCACCAGGCGCTTGGTCTTCACCTCCACAACCTCTAGAAGGTGGCTATCGAGGAGGATCGCATGCCCCCGATCAGACCCAAGGCGCCCAAGGTCAAGGGGCTGGGCAGCCAGAAGTGGAGGAGGGGCCAGAGGGAGGAGGCGGATGCCCTCCTGGTAGAGGCCACGAGGGGCCACTGATCAGCTACTGCTGCTACTATAAAGCAACTTCTTTTGTCTTGTCTGTGTTGAACCTATCAGCTGCTGCTGCTGCTGAGCAGCCTAATTGTCGAACCTCGTTAAGTACCGTACTATATAACCTATATTAGCTGCTTTATCTACATCTGCTCTGTTTATTGAATTTATTTATGGTGCTGGTTTGTTTTTCTGCTCTATATTTGCTACCAGATTGGGGAAAAACGAGGGCAAAAGGAACAATGAATGAAGAGAGAAACTGCTCTAGATTCCCTACCTTTTTGGGCAAAAAAACACAACTGTTAGAGAGAGAGAGGGGAAAAGGCGCTCTTAAAAAGGCCAAATAACAAAAAAAACTTCCAATTTAGGCATCAGGGCGCACGTAACGACCAAGCCTTTGACCAGACGACACCCCCCTCCGAGCGCATGTGAGGGCTTCAGAATATCGGGAGGGCAAAAGTGAGGACAAACGAGACACAATGTTGCTATAGCTAAATCTTACAAAAAACTGAATTTGGCTTTACCATGCAATTTGGCTAGATCTCCATAATGTAGTGTAACACCCTCGAATCGGCCCTATGCACGTTTTAGCCCTTTCCGCCAAACCCGCATAGAAACGATTCAAGGACGCCCACCAGGCACTTTCGTGCGGGTGGAAAATGAAGTAATAACATTACACAACAGTCCTCGATGGGACCCACAGAACAGATATATATACAACAGCGACTCAACGAGTCAAGAATATAGATATACAATACAAAGATCCAAATCACCTTGAAAACGATAGAGCGTCCGACTACGGACAAGATGCAAATGGGGCTAAGAGCCCTGAAGAATAACCAATGGCGTCCATAACCCTGCCCAGGCCAAGCCGGAAGGGTAACCCTGCTAACGACGTCGATCTCAAACCTGCTAAAACAAAAGGGGTGCCGACAAAGGGCAAAGGAAAAAGACGAGCGTCAGTACTGAGGCCAGTACATGGCGAGGCTAGAATTCGGCGGCTCTCGCCTACATAGGTATGGTGGGCTGAAGCGGCAGCGCAGCGGCACTAAACAACCTATAGAGACTCGATACAACTAGCGGTTATCAGAGAGGGATAAGAAAGACCTATTCGGATCCAACCTGAAGCTAACACCAAACAAACCCATCCTGGTGTTTCCCCCTCGAGACCTAACGAGGAAGTCAGACCGAGGAACTCACGTGGTTGGCAATTTTACTCATTCCATTATAGTTGCAGTACTTACTAATCAGATATAGATAGCATGAGTCATCCTGAAGCATAAGTAGTGGGCAGTTTTAACTAACCATTCTGTGGTGGTTGGAACATTTACTAGTCAGATATAATTGTCCTGAGGAATCCCAAAACCCAGCAGTTGTTGGCACTTTTATCACATTCCATTGGAGTTGCAATACTTACTAGGCAGGTATAGTATGGCCCAGATCACCACAGATCCACCAGTTGTTGGCATTTTTAATATCCATTCCATTATAGTTGCATCTGTTTACTAGTCACATATTAAGTAAAATTTATAGCACTACTTTAGTTATGCTTGTCTATGATCGAGATACTGTGCTCCAAGTCGTCCATAACCGCGGACACGGCTTTCAGAAAGTTTTACCCTGCAGGGGTGCACAAATAGCAACACACACTCGATCAACCTCGGAAAAACCAACTCAAAACCCAACGAGGAATTCACGACAAAGCGATCACAGGATTCAGAAATATTTTAGGGGGCCATCCCACTAAGCTACCCGCAACGAAGTTGGCCGGCTCCGGAACGGACCCAGGGTTTGCGATGACGGCAGTAAACGACTGGGAACCCGAATGTGTGACTGGGCATGTCGATACCGCGAAAATGTGGCGCGATCCAAAACAGTACAGGTGCTCCACGCACAATCTTAAATAAAGAAGTAAAGCATGGCATAAGTACAGGATAGTAATAAAGCCCCAAACTACTTTGTGGCCCCGAGAAATAGAAATGAATCAAGCTCTGGCTCAGAGGGGTCCATAAGGCCTCCCGGATGTGGATAGTGCGAATAGTCAAGGAACATGTATCAAGTACTCGGGGTCCTACGGGACACAAGTGAGCGTGGAAGAACGAAATAACATCTATTGCCCATCGATGCCTCTTCATTAGTTATATCTAGCATTTTAATAGTTGTATTTAAAGTCATGATCATCTCCACCATAAACATCTGCCAGCATTCCAACAACTGTGTTACTTGACAACATGAGATCACACTTGAGCAAGCAACTACAACTCACAAGGCCGGCTATCTATCAAACACAGGTAATAGGAGGTGTCCAAGGCAATATAGAGGCTGCACGGGATATAAATGGTGCACGGAAACTAAAGCATCGTGACACGGATAGCAATAGATCAGCAGGAGGAAATAAAGACTATAAATGCAAAATAGGTAGAAGGGGAAGAGATGCTCGCCTGGGAAACACTGCCGACGGATCATATCCGGAGAACTTGTCGATACTCGCATCCACTCATCGGCCTAATCCGCGAAGAAGCAAACACTAGAAGAAACACCGGATGCAATATTTAATACCACGACAGAAGATCCAGCATGCTTATGATATGATGCAGATGCAGTGCAATTAGGCAATATTAAGCGGAACCGGGGTCCCGATAATGAATTACACGGTTCAAGTTATTTAGAACCCCCGCAATTTAAATGTTGTATAGACAAGGCAAAACAGGGCATCGGTTCGCTACACAAATTTAAATGGAGTCCGGAATAAGACTAGAATAGCCCGCATATAGACTCCATATTTTAAATTAGGTGAATCGGCATAATGCCCCCAACCCACATGATATGCATGCGAGATGAACAATTAATATGCAACAAGTTTTATATATAACATTTATAAAATAGGGGCTCGGGAAAAGGTTCACACATCTGGATTCGGGAGATCTTGGGTTCCAGGGGTCCGGGGTTCGACAGGGTTCGATGGGGACGGCGGGGTCGGTCTTCGGAGGTCGTCGTAGGTCTTGGTGTGGTGTCGGCGGCCTATCGGACTCGCTCTGGTCGGTGTTGATCTTGTCGTCGCGAAGATCTTGTCGGGTCCGCGGGTCGGGTCGGACTTGGCGTCTGGGGTGAAGTGCTTGTCGTATCCGTGTCGGCGATATTGGCGTCCGGGGATTCTCCGGGTTCGGGGGTCTCGACGCTCCATGAGGAAGATCTTGATGTTCCGTGAAGGGAGTGCTTGGTTATCGGTGATGGTTGTTCATCATGGCCAGGCCAGCGTAGATCGTTTCATCAGGGGGATCTTGAAAAACATCTCAACAGACAGCGTCACCAGAAACGCATCGTCGACAGCAGGATTTCTATGCATCAGCTTAAGCAAGCTCAAACGAATCGAAAACCTGGCAAGCACGAGCACCCAACCTTGAGATGGACAGGACCAATACAAAACGCAGTGAAGCATGCGCAGCGCGGTTCACATGCAGGAGCGGTGTACATTGACCTCTTGCAACGCTCAGGCGCATGGCACCCGAGGCCCTGCAACTGGTGGACGTAGGGCTCATGGCGGCCAGAGCGCGCAGGTCAGCGTCGAGCAGGGAACCGACGACACGGGCGCGCGTGGAGGTTGACATGGTGATGGTGGGCATTAGAAGAGGAGGCAGCCTCCAGGAGAGCGGCCGAGGACGTCCATGCCCCAAGTCACAGTGGCGGCAGTGGTCGTCGAGGACGAGGAACAGGGCTTGGCGAGCTAGGGGCCGAGCGGCAGACGGCCAGCGAGAAGGTCGTCGTTGTGGCGGCAGCCAGGGAGGGAGCGGGGAGGTTGAGGTCGCTAGGGACTAGGTCGCGAGAGAGGGCGAGGGCGAGGCGCGGGGCTCGGGGTCGGAGCAGGGAAGACGGGACGGAGACGACCGGAGGAGGGCAGCGCCTGTAGAGGGAGACAGCGAGGCCGACGCGGGAAGGAGGCCGGAGGATGGTGGCGGCCGGAGGAACCAGGGCCACGGAATCGGCGGGAGAGGACGGTGCAGGAGAGGAAGAGGGAGGCCGCGGCGTGGCTCTGGCGGGCGGCGTCGCGGGACTCGCGCGGAGGAAGCGGAAGGCGGCTCTGGGCGGAAGCAGGGGCGGCGAGGCCGGGAGGCGCTTGGGCCACGACGGAGATGGAGCGCGGGTGCGATGTCGAGGCGGCGGCCGGAGGAGCTCCGGGTCAGGAAGACGCCGGCGGTGGGCTCTGTCGTGGGAGGAAGGAGGCGGCGGCGGGAGCACCAGGCGCTGGCGGCGGGGAAAGAGGAGAGGATGGAGGTGGGGACGTGGGGGCGCTGGGCCAGGGGCCTGGGGACGCGTGGGCGGTCGATGGTGGGTGGGACCGGGGCGCGTGGTAGGTGGAGTGGGGCGCGTGGGGTGGAGGCAGCCCGGGCGGGAAACGGCAGGCGGCGGGGTGGTTTTTCGCACCCAGGCGGAGAGTGTCCATGCGTGGGAGTGCGTGCGTGTCCAGGAGTGGGTGAGGTGGCGAAGGGGTGGAGGGATGGTGAGGCGTGTGGGGCTGGGTGTGGGTTGCTGTGTGGAGTGATGAGGTGGAGGAAGCGGTGAGGTGGCAGGCTGTGTTTGGCCGGGGTGATGTGGAGGGGGCTGGGTAGGATAGGGTGGGGCAGGTTAGGGATTAGACCAGGTTTTTGTTTAGGGCTTGGAGGTGGCCGGCCGGGCTTTCGGGCCTAGTTGGCTGCCTCCCAAAAATAATATAAACTTTTATTTTTAATTTAAAATAGACTTTTGTAAATAGTTTTTAGACAAATAAAAGACCCGGGAAAGACCGGAGTTCTGATTTGAAATGAAGACGGGGGCATTTAGAACACAAACCAGACTTTTCGTAATATAGTTTTAGAAAAAACCATGTAATATGATGACGATGCTCAAATGCAATGTGGCATGATGACATGAGCATGCGGTCATGACGCTGCAATGCACAAAAACAACACGATTTTCTAGTAGTGGTTTTTGCGGGGCGCCACATGTAGCTATTCTAAATCCCTAAACTATGTGGTGCGTTGAAACCTAATGCTTTTCCATCGACACGTGTGTTGCAAAGTTGCTTGAGCGTGCATGCTTACACAAGTGGCCTACAGAGAAACTTATAGAAGCATGGGAAAACAAGCTTCATTTTGGTAAATTCTGGACAAGCTTTGTGCAATCGGCAGGCCTGATCGGCTAGGCGGCTGCCCCGGGGTGCAGGGATGCTAGGTCCATGTCTATGCTTACAGTTCTTAAACTTGTTAGGAATAATAGATGTACACTTCCTTCTGTCCTGTCACGTTACGTCGTGTCAGCACCACGCACCCGCTGCGGATCGGCAACGGGACGGTGGTCTACGTGACCGGTCTCTAGCACGCCAAAGCCACATCGCACACCCGTCCCATCGCCTACCGGGACGGACGCCGAATTTAATCGCTAGGATTGGAAACTAACTGTGCTCGCCTGGTCAAACTTGCCTCCACATGGGTATGACCAGAATATTTTTAAACGCAATTTAAGCATCGCCTTCCGTCTCCTTAGCACATCACTGTGCAAACATCCCCAACTCATTCCTTCCGCCGCCCTCTGCCGCCGCCGCAGCCACCGCAAGAACCATCGACGCTGCCGCAGGCACCGCCTCCGCCGGACCATACCACCGCAACAGATCACTCCACCGCCACGCCCAGTCCCAGCCACCGCTATCGACCCTTCGCCACTGCTGTTGCATTAGCTCCTGCCATGTACGCAGAGTACGGCGTGTTCAGCAACGGGAGCGACTTCACCGACGAGTACATCGTCACCGCCCATGGCACCACCAAGCCGACGGTCGTCCACACAAATGCGTCAGCGCAGGTCGCCAAGGTCATCGCAATGTACGTGTGGTGGCTACAGGAGCCGATGGACAGGTACAAGATCGTCGGCCTTGACCTCGAGTATACCGGAGATAGGAAGAGGATGACGCTTTTGCTGCTGTCCATGCGCAACAACTGCCTCCTATACCACGTATGTAGGGCCAAATCTGTATGCCCGGAGCTTCGCGAGTTCCTACACAGGAGGGAGATCTACTTCGCCAGCGTCGACATCAAGAACGACACTCCGAAGCTAGAGCAGGATCTCCTCGTTCATGTCGTCAATCACCTCGATCTCCAACGTTTATGGAGGTACCCGGATGGCGGTACAGGGAAAGCTGGCATGGCTAAACACGCTGCCGACATCATCGACCGTGAGTACGCCGGCATGAAAGTCGAGATCCCGAAGCACCTGCACGAGCGATGAGAGTGGAGGCACCTGGATTACGATGCGATCAAGTACGCAGCCAGGTTGCGTATGTCTGCTACGAGATGCTCAACAGGATCTGGCGGGTGGGTGAGTGTGCTGTTTACCACTACTAGTTTCGCATTTCGTTCCTAGTTTTATCTCACCTGTATTTTATCTCGCATGTATTTTCTAAGCATTCTGTGTGTAAGAACCAAGCTCGTATGATCCCTGTGCTATTAGCTACTTAACCTGTATGAATTACATTCCCCCTTTTGTATGCTCAACATCCGTGAACGTGCACAGATTATAGCGAAGGATACAGTCATAACCAAACCCAGATTATAGTTCGACAAACGTAATACACAGCAATTCGTAATTTCTCACATAGTGTACTTCTGAAATAACATGTTTTCATAAACACAACAAGCCCCATACAAACACAACAATCATGCACTAAAAGTCTACATCCCAGCCTATTGGAGAAGGCAACCAATCCCAGGATGCCTTCGGTCACTTGCCCTGGCTTGTAGATTCATGTACAGTCTGGCATCTGGGGCAAACAACCTGCCTTGGTGGTGGTTCAATGATGCGATGCCTGGAACGATATTTTACAATCTGGCGGTACAACTCGTGGCTAACATACCCTTCAATTGCAGCATACTTTAGATTAGGTTCAGAAAGTGGCTTATCCTCCCAGTAATCGTGCCCTAAACACCTCCACGAACATCTCGGCAATTTGCCCTTCATGTTAGCGTACCACGGGTCGATGAGTTCGGAGGCAAGAGCGGCCATCCCGGTATTTCCGCCCTTCGTCCCTAGGATCCAGTAAATTTCCTGGATGTCCACTCTGCACTCCTTTGGGATTCTAATGTTGACAGTCGGGCTTTGAAGCAGTTTATTGTCATTCGTGATGTCAACACTAGTAAATGTTATGTGTTGGTTCATGAGAAAGTCATGAAATAGATCCCTAATGCTTTCGCCCCACCTGCATGAAAATGAATTCAGACAAATAATATAGCAATAACTTTTGCAAACAGACGGTTCAGGAACAAAAAGACAACAAAGTCTACCAGATCCCGTCAGCCCCCTTCTCGCAAAAAGGCTGGTATACGAGGACGTGCCCCTTCATGGAGAGTTGCACCATGGCAATCCTATGGTGATCGTGGATGTACTTGAGGTCGAGACCTATGAACCTGTTTTCTTCGAACTGCAGCCAACTAGTGTAATAATTCAGAGTGTTCCTCACCATCCGAGGGTCGGTGGTGTAGACAACATCGATCTTCTTCCTGCCATGTACTTCGATGTTGAAGTGCGCAGTTTCTTGCCTGCCGTCGTTTCGGACGTCCGGAGAGTCCATGACTACAGGCAAGAGGGAAAGGATATGAAGGAAGAGGGTGATGCGGTGGTGGAGGCAATGGATGAGGTCGTGGAGGAGAAAGATGATGAGGCCATGGAGGAGGAAATGAGACGGAGAAGTGAAAGATTGGAACCGCCCTTACCAATATCTGGAATGGTGCACGACCTTTTGTAGTAGGGTGAAGGTGGATAAAAACTGCGGTTTTACACGTCGACGCTAGCGCTTCCTAAAATTTGTTCCGCGCCACTTGCATGCGGTGAAATCGATGTCTGCCATGCATGATCCAAGTCAAATGTAGGCACGTTTGCGCGTGCTGACCTTCAATTACTGAGAGGTGGGCTGCACATTTCTCTCTGACGATTTATTTTTTCACTTCCTCTAGACGGTTCTGGTGCCCACCCTCAATAATTACGCCCCCTTCCTTATCTTCCACGTGGACGAGAACCAGCGGCGGTGGCGGTTCCTTGCAGATTCACTCCCCACTCGAACAACTGCCCCATCCCTGATTCCATCCCCTCTCGAATGCATCCGCCTCCTTATCACAACGCCTCCATTAATCTACCGGATTCCAGACTCCATTTTCCGCTATGGGTAGAGCTTGGGGTAGCAGCAGGCTGAAGCGAAAGGCATGCGATGACGACGCGGATGGCCAGGGCGACCGCCACCACAAGGATTGGGGATGGTCGAACCTCAGCGCCGTGAATGTGCACAGGATCGCCTCGGGGTTGGACATCATCTCTGCCGGCCGCCTCGCTCGCTGCATCCCTGGCTACCGCTTCACAATGTGGGACATGAACGAACAACCATTCGGCACGCCAGGCCTTCTTTACCCCGATAATAGCAAATGGCCAAACGACCGTGATGGCCACATAAGTTCCAGTATCTAGCTTATTCGTTCAGTCATATCGTTGATTCATATGTGCTGAACTCTCATCAGAATCCTATATTCCTTTCATCGAACGTGTTGTGTGCACGCGTGGTTTGAACAAATCGAACCATTTAAGACTATTTTGTACAGTAGCAGCTCTGCTCGTACCTGATATTCTAGTATTTTCATAGTGACACAGTCTTACTTTAGGTGATAGACGAGTTGTCAATTTTGATTTTGCAATGGAATGCCTGCTAGGTGATATTCTGTTTCCTAAAATAAAAACAAACAGATTAGACGATTTAAGGCTGTTATGCCCCGAGATGTTTATGATCATCGTCAGGAGTTTGTTCTGGGGTCTCTGCTACTACTCCATATATTGAGTATCTTCGTAGTGACACTGGCACAATTTAGGCGATATCTGAGGAGACACTCGTATTTAGGCGATATTTTGTGTACTTTAATCTGAAGGTCCAGTTGTCAAATTGTATTTGCAATGGAATCCATGCTAGGTGATTGTACCAACTGACAACAAACTCTGCAGAATATTCATGCAAAAATGATGCTGCTGGATAAGTGGTCCGAATCAGTAGTGGTGAATATCAAGGAAGAAGAAGAGACAGAAATGGAAGATGACCAGAACTGGGTGGGTGGCAACGGCGAGTGGCTGGTCCTTTTATCACATGATGGGAGTACTTGGACTCTAAAAAATGGCTACAGATCGGTGAGACTTGCGTTGCCATCTTTGGAGGGTGTCGGCATTACTGCATTCAACAACGGGTGGCTGCCGCCCATTTCTGAATTCGCTTACAGGTTCAACATGGCAGAACTTGACCTCTTGAAGGTACATCTCCCACATAGACCGCGGGAGGGGGCGTGGAAGACCTGGGAGTACGACCTCTTAGCGGTGTTCGACAAGGCAATCACATTCATTAGATGCCCAGAAGACAAGGAATGGACAGTCTTGCGCGACGACTTCCTGCGGCCAAAGAAGTATGTTGACGCCGTCTTCACCTACAACTACTCTTCGTACAAACCGCAATGCATTTATGCGGTCACTGAACCTAGCGGCGACGTGTGTGTTTGGGAGCCGTCCATTTTGGGTGAGTCATGGTGTCATATAGCATGTAAAATCCCATTCAAAATTCTGCTTACTGACTGTAAGTAACACGCAGGTACCCACGTAGCCCCGCGCATCATTCCAGCTCCGGTCATCAAAGATGCAGTAGCAGATGCTGAACTTGGGACACGACGCTGGTTCCTGGCACCTCTTGGAGGCGACACGGAACATGATGATGAACTCATGTGGATTCATATCAGGGGAGCACTAAACAGCGTTGGTGATATAATAGAACATATGGGGACACAACTTTCTTCATACCCATTGCTGCGGTGTCACGTTTTCTCGAGGTCCGCATGCCCATCCAAAGACCTAGTAGAGCAAGTTTGGAGCAGAGTCGACAATCTGAAGGGACAATCTATGTTTCTTGGGATCAACTACCCTTTCTTTGTCAGAGCCCTTGGAGCTATTGAACCTGTAATTGCTCAGGCATCCCTGGCTCCTGATGCTGCTACTGCTGGTGGTGGTGGTGTTGGTGGTGGTGGAGCTGACGAAGAACTAGCTGCTGCTGCTCCTGGTGAAGCTGATGAAATACTTGGTGATGCTGCTACTGGTGAAGCTGACGAAATACTTCCTAATGCTGCTAGTGGTGAAGCTAATGAAATACCTGCTGAGGCTGCTATTGGTGAAGCTGATGAAATACCAGTTGAGGCTGCTGCCGGAGTCCAGGAAGAACATGCTGGTGTTGTTGTTGAGGTGCCAGCACTTCCAGTGTTTATAGCAGATTGTGTGTTTGCTGCACACTCATGCGCCTATCATGTTGACACTCCAGATCCGACCTGGAGCCGAATCCACATCGGGGGGAGGGGGCCTACAATTGGCTCATCAGTGGGGTCGTATGATTTGATGGAGAATGCCAAACAGCCAAATGCATCATTCTGGTTCGTTCCGACGATACCACCAGCTCCAGGGACCTAGTGCTCATACTAGCAGATCCGATGAACCATTTGTCTTTATCTTTATCATTAGTTACACTTATTTGTGTAAAGTCTAAGCTATGCTTATTTGTGTAAGACTAAGTTAGGCCTAACTGCGTAATATTCAATGAAGCCCAGCTTTTCTTTCCACGCCCATAACAACAGAATTGCAACATAGAACATACAAAGGTAATGTGCATACCAGGCATTTTTGCTCAGGATGACAACCACTTCAAGCAAATGATACATGGTGTACGCATTTTAACGCATCACTAGAATGTGCCACCTATTGATGATTGATGACATGGATCTAGCTTTTCTGCGCGTATTTGCATTCAATCGCTCATTGATTTGTTCACATATTTTTTGGCAATGCTGATGAACCCCACTCTCTTGGTAACTTGCTTTGTCAGCGAGCACTTGTTGATACAATGCAAAGTACAAAACATGGTCGTCATCGTCATTCCATTTAGGTTCTCTATGTTTCTTCATCACGGAGATAATAATTTCAAATGAAAATCTAGTAAACAACATATGTGTAAATTGTTAGAGTAAGCTACGGCCACGGTACATACATGTTTTTCTACAATCACAAGAAGAAAACTTTATGCATTTTCACCTTGTTGGCATTGTGCCGAACTGGGTGGATGCGGCTTTGGGGTTCAGAGAGGAAGGCGTCGTGGCTGGTGCGTGTGCGACCACGGCGACGACGAGCTCGGATTCTGGAGGAGGCCAACAAGACCGAGCATGGTCGGCATGGTGACAGATCTCACCCGGGACTGAATTCCCGTCCCCGCGCCATGCCATGGGTGTGTCCATGGTGAGGGCGAGCTCCGATTCGGGATGGGTAGGAGAACGGGGCCGAGCAGGTTCGTCCAAGTCCTAGCTCCGTGCCACGGCCATAGATTGCCGCCCCGGAGGAAGAAGAAGATGCATAAAGGATGCATGCGCCAACGCTACAAGCCTACATGGCAGCCACGACGGCAGCGACATAACAACGAAAGCTAATAGGGGGGCCTAACTTGATGGCCGTTAGCCAGATGTTTTGTATTGAAATGTAAAGTTGAATTCATGCCGAAAAAGACCCTCTGAGTATTTGGCACGCCAACTTTGGGCAACGCATCTGATTGTAAGCAACTTGGGTACCGTGTTGCCTGGGTGACCCAACTTTCGGGCCGCAAAATGATATTCTCCTGAATGGCAGCACTGAGTATGCCATGAGGTTCACTGGCATCCGTTGAAGGAACCACACAGGACGTGCGCCCGCGACGAGGCCCAACATCTTCATCAACGATCTCTCGAATCTGCGGAGACTGGTTCTCCGCCACGAACGGGAACCCCTTCGCCATGAAGTGTGGAAACAATGCAGTCGCCCTCTTCGGAGCGCTGGTCGTTGGGGCCAGCGTTTCTATCGATGGAGCCCCCTTGGCCGGCTCCGATTGGATGACCGTCACTTCCTCGGCATGGGCAGCAGGGTCATCCTCCTCCTTGTTTTCCTCTATCGCAGCATCGGCCACATCTCCTTTCTTCTTCTTCTTCGCGCCTTCAGTGGGCGCGACCTTCGTAACAGGCTTACTCTTCCTGGAGGTGTCGGCCTCCTCCTCTACGGCGACGACTGACGGAACCTTAGCCATCATAGGGCGACCTATCTTCTTGGTGCCAGACCTGCGAAATCGCCAAGATCAGCAAAGGAATCATGCAAAGAAAACATCCAAGAATGGAAAAGAGAATGATGGCTCAAAATGTATCGAGCTCGTTGGGGAACCCAAGAGGAAGGTATGATGAGCACAATAGCAAGTTTCCCCTCAGTTATGAAACCAATGTTATCAAACCAGTAGGAGCAAGAAAACACCTCCAAGGTGTTGTTTCCAACTTGGAATCCTGCACAACACAACCACAAAACTCTGCCCCCAACTTATAGTGAGGTTGTCAATCTCACCGGTTTTACTGAAAAGAAAGGATTAAACGTATTGTGTGGAAGATAGTAATTGCTTGTAGAAAGTAAATAGTAAATAGATTGTAGATTGATGGTAAAAGAATGGACCAGGGTCCATAGTTCACTAGAGGTGATTCTTCTTAAGATAGATGACATGTTGGGTGAACAAATTACAGTGGGGCAATTGACAGACACCGAGAAAGCATACATGCATATACTAATCATCTTGAATCCTATGAGATTTGATTGGGCATTACAACATTATACATAGACCGTAATCCAACTGCATCTATGACTAATAATCCACCTTCAGGTTATCATCCGAACCCACTCTAGTATTAAGTTGCAAGCAACATATAATTGCATTAAGCAAAGTGTGTAAAGTAAACGATACGATTGCTCCATGAACAAAGGATTGTTGTTTTCTCCCTAGTAGCAACAATATATCTAGTACCTTAGAGATTATATCACTTCCCCATATTACTAGAGGCATGAACCCACTATCGAGCATAAATACTCCCTCTTGGAGTTGCTAGCATCTACTCGGCAAAGATAGGTACTAACAACGGAAAGCATGGAAGATCACAAATAACATAGACATGATAGAATCAATAATGACTCTGAAATAGCATATCAATATCCATCGGATCCCCGCAAACACAACATGCAAGATTACAAATAGATGATCTTGATCATGAAAGATCTAACCATGGTAGCACAAAGGAGGAGAACCAACCATCTAGCTACTACATGGACCCGTAGTCTAGGGATGAACTACTCACGCATCACACCGGAGGCAATCATGGTGATGAAGAAGGCCTCCAGGGTGATCTCTCCCCTCCGGTAGGGTGCCGGGAAGAGCTTCAGATCCCTCCCGATTTAGGGATGGAGATGGAGGTGGCTATAGACTCTTTCGTGGAATTTTGATCAGGTCCTTAGGGTTTTCGTCCTGGGAGACTTTTATAGGCGAAGGGGCAAGGTCAGTGGAGGCTCGAGGGGCCCACACCACCCCCTGGTGTGGCCATCTCGTGGCCCTTCTCCGTCTCGTCTTCAGGCTCCATGAGTCTTCGGGTAAAATATTGACTTTGGCTTTTGTCCGGTCCAATTCCGAGAATATTTCTTTTCTAGCTTTTCTAAAACCAAAAACAGCAGAAAATAGGCCACTAGCACTGTTGCATCTTGTTAATAGGTTAGTTCCAGAAAATGTGTAAAAATACTCCAAAGTGTGGAAAAAACATAAGAAAGTAGATATAAAACAAGCATGGAACATCAAAAATTATTGATACGTTTACAACATATCAACATCCCCAAGCTTAACTCCTACCCGTCCTCGAGTAGGTAAGTGATAAAAAAGAATAATTTTTGAGGTGACTTGCACCATCATAATCTTGATCAAGGTATTTGTAAAACATTGATAGCTGGGATCATAGTACTTTAACATAGCATGAAAGACATAGTTCTAACAGTAAGACATAGTGTCGTCGGATTGATGACAAGTACGCCATGAGGGGGTCCTCGAGGCGTGCGGAAGAGAGGGGTGTGAGACGTACGGTGTTCCGGGACGGTGAGCACACAAGTTTACCCAGGTTCGAATCCGCCGGCTTTGGACGGATCCTACTCCTACTGGCAATCCAGTAATACGGCAGAGCCGGAATATGGGTTACAAGGGTTTCGCCTGTGCGAGTTGAGATTGTAGACTATTGAGGTGTGCCCTAAAGGCTCTCCCTAGGACGGCTTATATAGATATCCGGCCTAGGGTTTACAGGAGAGATCTATCCGGCTATGACTAAGAGTCGGTTACAGAGTACATCGAGGAGTTTACGCGCACCTTCGGTGATCACGTGTCCATCCACCGATTCTTCTTTTTTCGGCTCTTCTGGGATAAGTGCTCCATCCGAGTCTTCTTCGTATTCCTCGGCAATCACCTCCTCAGCCAAAGGGTCTTTTGCCGAGGTCTTGTTTTTCTTGTTCTTCTTCTTTGCCTTCTTAGAAGCACCGATAGCAAAGACGGCTTTGGGTTCGTTTCCCGGAGTCAGGATCTGATCGGTACTTTCGGACATCTGGACCTCGGGATTATCTACGATGTCCATGTCATCCTGCGCTTTAGGAGAGTGTTCCCCGGGTCCTTCATCCATGGCTTCTCCTTCTTCTGCAGCCTTGGAGTTGTACTCCTCTTCATATTCCACGGAGAACTTTCGGAACTCTGCTGACATCATCGATTCATCCGAGGATGCGGGTACGTCGGCGTTTGTTCCAATTGCCTCCAGCACCGAGTCGGTGTTTTCTCTAGCATCGGCAGAGCCGGATCCGGATCCCACGTAGCCGACGAAGTGCGACGCGTGCTTCCTGAGGTACCTGTGGCCTTCGCGATCAGCCGTGTCGAAACTCTTAATGGTCTCGAGGATTGCATCCGCGCTTTCGCCTTGCAGTATCATGCGTCTGAGTGTATACCTCAGGAAAGGCCTGTCTGTCCCGGCGTCATCGGAGCCGGAATCAGTGTCATTGTTATGCTCCTCCTAGATTTCGACTTCCACGGGTGGGTCGATCTGGGATCTGGCTTCTACAGGGAGATCCACTCCAGATTCGACTTGGACCTCTAGGTCTTCTTCAGTCTCAGATTTCTCCACTATCTCCACAACTGGTGCGGGCTGGGTGGGTTTAGGGTTTGCTGAGATCCGAAACTCTGCCGCCTCCGCAGACAAAGGGGACCCATAAGATTCTTCTGCCTCTATCATCACCGCTGGGGTGGGTTGGGCAGGTTCAGCAAAACCGACGTAAACATCGATCTCGCCAAAAGGCATGATTGTGTAGGCAGTCATAGCCTCCTTAGCCGGAATCCAGGTCTCGTCAAGAACGATGAGAGGGACGTCGCTGGCGTAGAGGATGCGACCGACAGCGATAGTCTCGCCTATTCTGATTCTTGCAGATTCCGCTCGGAACGCAGATCCGAAGCTCACCTGCCCCACGGTGGGCGCCAACTATCGTCAGATTGATGACAGGTACGCCATGAGGGGGTCCTCGAGGCATGCGAAAGAGAGGGGTGTGAGACGTACGGTGTTCCAGGACGGTGAGCACACAAGTTTACCCAAGTTCGAATCCGCCGGCTTTGGACGGATCCTACTCCTGATGGCAATCCAGTAATATGTCAGAGCCGGAATATGGGTTACAAGGGTTTCTCCTGTGCGAGTTGAGATTGTAGACTATTGAGGTGTGCCCTAAAGGCTCTCCCTAGGACGGCTTATATAGATATCTGGCCTAGGGTTTACAGGAGAGATCTATCCGGCTACGACTAAGAGTCGGTTACAGTGTACATCTTGAACTACAAGTAACATTATGGGCCTAAGTCGGTAAGTCTTCTGGGCCTTCCCGTAGCCGAATTGGACTCCGTCTTTCTCCCTGACTGGGCTGCTCGTGAAGCAAAGCTCTAACCCGAAGTGGGCCACCCTGGTCAGTGAGGAACTGTGAGGATACCCGGAAAGTATATCCCCAACAACAGCCCCCGGAGGCCTCCAAGATCCAAAGTTGGATTTATCATCGTCTAGCTTGATCTTCGCCTTGCAGAATCTTGAAGGGTTCCTAAAATTTTGCAACAAAAAATATGATCCGGGTCTTAAAAATAAGTCGGACCTATCAACAGGTTACTCGAATTTTCCAGCTTGATTTCAAACTAAGACAGAACTTGATCTCTAACGCCACCTGACACAAGTCATGGTCAAGTCACGTCATCTGACAGGCATTCCGTCAGCACGACCGTTGGTGGGTCCGTGGTTCGCGGAACCGAGGCGCCGTTTCAATGCATGCGCAGAGATCGAGGCAAAGTAATCATCGCGTGGGACCTTCCCAGTTCCTTCCACGACCCGTGGCGGTTACACTGTAGCATTTGCACGAATCTTGGCGCATTTAGGTGGATATAAGGGGTTAGGATTTCTTCCTTCTCGTTCCACCAGTCCTTTGCCTTTTCTTCTCCTCCCAATCTCCCTGCACGCACAGAGCTCCCCCGTTCCTCCCCAACAAACTCCCAGCGCCGCCCCTTTTAGGTCAACTGCTCGCAGGAGAAATGGCTTCATCTTCTTCCTCCGGGTTGGCGGCAGCAGCGGCGGCGGCGACGGTGGAAGCGGTGGCGGATAAAGAGAGCTTTCGCGGGCTCTGGATTCCTTGCGCACTCAACAAGGAGGGCCTCAAGAACATGGAGAAGGATGGGCTTCTTGCCGCCGGCGACTGGCGGAGCGGCTTCGAGGAAACTGTCCCCAACCCACACGACGGCGAGCGGGTCCACTTTGGCACCCACCTCGACAGAGGTTCATCGTTTCCTCCCTCAGAGTTCTTCTCCGAGGTGATTGATCATTACGGAGTTCAACTCCATCATCTTCCTCCCAACTCTCTTTTAGAGATGAGCGCGTACGCTTTGTTGTGCGAGGGCTTTCTCAGCATTAGGCCGAGTTTGACTCTTTTCCGGTACTATTTTCATGTCCGGAGAAACTCCATTACCGCCGGTGTTCCTTATATCATCGGCACTATTAGTTTTTCGCTTAGACGCGAGCGCGCGTATCCCAAAATTCTAGCTAGTGACTCTGTCAAACAATGGCCAGCCACATTTTTCTATCATAGGGATATTCCGGCTCCCGGCAAAGCCACTGCTTTGCCGGCTTTCATCGACGGAGCCGCCACGGCCCAACCATCCTGGGAAGAGGCTGCTCTGGCTCTCACCGACGATCTGATCCTTGCTAAGAGGCGGATCAAATATTTGATCAAACACAAGGATCTGAAGGGATCCGACTTGGTCCAGTGCTGGGTCTCACGTCGGATCTAGCCCCTCCAGTACCACGGAACCCGACTGATGCCTTCCATCACGTCGTCTCTGAAAGACTCCCTCCGCATCAGCTCCAAAGCCTTCACCACAGAGGGCTACATAAGCCAGATCAAGTGGCTGATTAGGGAGCGGATCGAGAGGAGAATCCCGGAGGTTTCTTTGGACATGCACATGGTGGATAACCCCGTAGTGCCGGTAAGCTTCTATCAATACACCTTTTTATGTGTTTCAACATTTGAGTTATAGTGCAATGCTGATATGTTTTCTTCTTTTCAGCTTGCTGAGCTCCCCGAGTCGGAACTTACTCCACTCGAAGGATATCCTCCAGAGTTCTCTCAGGAGGTAGAAGTGGTCCCATTGCCGGATCTTGCGCTCAAGAAGCGCAAAGCTCTGACAGTGGCTGTTGGCACAAAGGAGGTGCCCGTTGTGAAGAGGTAACTTTCAATCACAATTTTCCGCCTTTGTACTTTACTTGAATTTCTTTCTGAGATGTAATGTTTCCGACTTTACTACATTCTCGGAGCAAAATCTCTCCTCATGGGCAAAGGGAAAGGGATTCCTTCGAAGCCGCTGCGGCAGATGAAGCTTACGATAGCTTCTCCTGCCGTGGCTCCTCCGACTCCTGCCCCTCAACCTTCTGCAACACCGGTGATCTCTCCAGATGCCGCAGAAGATCCGGCTCCTTCAACGGAGCCTGCGAACCTTGGGTCGCAAACTGACGTCACCATGGGTGAGTCAGATTTAGATAAGGGTGAACCCTCTTTGGGTAATGATCCCATGGAAGAAATCTTCGCTGAAAACCTTATCAGCAATCCAGGACTTGCCAAGTTTGGCCTGTCCCGGAAATCTGCTGAAGAAATCCAGTGGCTCGCTAAGCAATGCTTGGAGAAAAGAACCTTATCTGCCAAGGAAGAAGCGCAAGAAGCAGATGACGTCAAGTTCTCCAACCTTCTCGCTCAAGTGCGCCTTTGTGACGAGAGGATTAGGACTGGTGAGCTTCCAACAGCCCCAGTGATTCCTCTGACTCTCACCGAAAAGGTGGCCACTGAAGTGAACGCAGGTTTGGATAAACTCACCCGCGAACAATATGTAAGTCGGAATTCCAACTCCTGTTTTCTTCCATTGTTTTATATCATATTCTCTAGCCTCCAAGCATGAAGTAGGATATATAATCCGGGTTTATGCTTCATTAGGATGCCAAAGAATGAACTAGTGTAGCCCCCAAGGCTCGTGCTAATATTAGCAAAAATATTAGCCCGAGTCTTAAGTAGCTTTCTGACTTTGGGTATTCTGACTTACAGAAAGTGTGTTCCTATAATCAGGATTTATTGAAGAATGTCTGTGATAAGCGGAGAGAGATCAAAACTCTCCGTCTTAAAAATGCTGAACTTAAAGTTGCCAAGGATGAGGCCGAAGGTAAACATTCCGGGACTCAAACCTTGTCTTTGTTATTTTCAATGTCGAATTTTTCTGAACTGTTGTTCTTTTTGACTTACAGCGCTGGTGAAACAATCCGTCGCCATGATTGAAGAGGCCGAGAACCTCAAGACCTTGGTGGTGGAGAACAAGGAGCTTCGTCAAGATCTGGATAAGCTCAAGGCGGATCATGAAAAGAGCATAGCTCAAGTCCTTGAATCCTCCTCCATGGCTACTGAAGAGCGTGATCGCAAGATTGCCGCTCAAGATAAAACAATCTCGGACCTCAAAAATGAGCTTAGCAGAGAGAAGGACATGTCCCAGGCGCTCCGGGCTGAACTCCAGAGTCTCCGGGAGGAGAAGACCAAAATTGACGACGTCATTTTCGGTACGTTCCATCTATCTAACTTGTCTCTTTCTTCAACTTTTATCAATGTTGGATTTTTCTTAACTTGTTTTGTGTATAGGTCCTCTGAACTTGACGGACTCTTCCTCCTCCGAGCCCCGCACCCACTGGCTTACCCAAGTCGGTGACCTGCTTCATGACTTCCGCCGGTCCCTTGAGGACATCGGCAAAGCTCTCAAGATTCCGGACATGCCAAGCATGTTAGATTTTCAGGTGCGGGACAAGGCAAAGGAGATGCCGCAACTTGTTCAGGGTTGGAACATGTCCTACGCGTGGACTGCTGCGCAGAATGCTCTCACCATGGTCATGAGCCACCATGGAAACATGGAAATATAGCAAGTGACCAGAGGGTACTGCAAAGTAGATGAAGATGGCCAGGAGCAGGACCTTCAAGCCATCATGCACTCCTGTGCCGGATATGGGTGTCACGTGGCTGACCTGACCAGCTACGAGATCCCCTTCTTCACCCGCGTGGCTACTCCGCCTCCTCCTCCAGAAGAATCAACAGAAGTTTCCGATGATGAACGCACCACCTCGGATGCGGACATCTCAGAATGATATCAAGGCGGAATCTCCAGCGAGCCGACAACTCCTTCATCTCCTCCTGCATCATAGATCAGAAATTTTTGTATTATTCCGTAAAAACATGATGCATCTATAAATATGCAGTACTTTAATTTTGCTAGTGCTAAGCCTTTGATCTATTCAGCACTTTTGGCTTTAAACTTTTTGCGTGCCTGAAATGTTTACATAGGCACTTGTATTTTTTCGTCTCTACTTATCGTTTATCTGGCTTTCCGCCTCGTCCCTTTCGTGAGCCGGCTAAACCTTCTGCCGGAAACTTTGCCGAGCAACGGAGCTCAATTGCTAAACCAGTTTAAATTCGGAAACAAAGCTGGCTTCTAGTACCAACAATTCACTACTCGGAAAATGCCCGCATCCAGCAATCAGACAAATAACCAAAGTAAAGACTAGAAATTTTAAAGTTATACCCCAAGGTAGCAATTTTTAGAATCGGAAATCTAAACTAGAACGAACATGAGCATAAAGTACTTTCAAGCATTCTAGGATTTTCGACTATGACATGATTATTCAGAAATAAGATGGTAAAAACTTCTCAGAAAAACTTGAGGCAACCAAAACTTTTATTTCTCAGAGAACATGTACATATATATGTTTACAAAGAAGGATAAACTAAGAATAAAAGGGACGTAGCTGAGCAATATTCCACGGTCTGTCTAACTCATACGGATTTGTACTACCTCCAGCTCTCTTTCTCTTCTTAGTAGCAGGTCTTTCTTTGACTGGCCTCATGTCAGTTAAGTAGTACGACCCATTGTGTAACACTCGACTAACTAAAAAGGGCCCTTCCCATACTGGGGAAAGTTTGTGCTTTCTTTGTTGCACAAGCCAGAGAACCAAATCACCTTTATTGAAAGATCTATTTCGGACTCTCTGGCTATGATACTTGCGTAACTTCTGCTGATAGGCTGTAGATCTCATTTCAGCAACGATGCGAACTTCTTCGACTAAGTCGAGATCATTTTGTCGAGAAATCTCGGCATCCTCTTCGATATACGTGGCCACTCTAGGAGAAGTATGAATCAAATCACTAGGAAGAACTGCTTCTGCGCCATAGACCATGATGAAAGGTGTGTATCCTGTTGACCTGTTTGGAGTTGTTCGTAAACTCCAAATTACAGAGGGTAATTCCTCTGCCCAAGCCCCCGTAGCATGTCGTAGTGGTGCTTCGAGTCTCGGTTTTAGGCCTTGTAGAATTAAACCATTTGCTCTTTCGACTTGTCCGTTAGCCTGTGGATGTGCGACTGACGCAATGTCAAGCCGGATATTTTGCTCATTGCAGAATTCAGCCAATTCTCCCATAGAAAAGTTACTCCCATTGTCCGTGATAATGCTATGCGGATAACCATACCGGATTGTAACATCCTCGACAAATCTTTTTGCTGTTGCTCCATCACAACTAGTGACAAGTTTAGCCTCAATCCATTTGGTGAATTTATCCACCATCACTAAGAGGTAAGTAAATACACTTGGAGCTTGTTTAAAAGGTCCTACCATATCAAGCCCCTAGACCGCAAAGGGCCATGTTATAGGTATAGTTCGCAGTTGATCAGCCGGAACATGAGCTTGCTTGGCGTACTTTTGGCAGCCCTTGCACGTCTTGACTAATCGTTCGGCATCTGCCTGAGCTGTAAGCCAGAAAAATCTGTGTCTAGAAGCTTTTGCCACTAAAGATTTGGCTGCAGCGTGGTGACCACACTCGCCTTCGTGGATTTTCTTAAGATTTCCACTCCTTCTTCTGGAGATACACAACACTGAAAAACCCCAGAAACCCTCCGTTTATGGAGCTCACCTTTAACAATAGTATAGGCTTTTGCTCGTCGGATAATCTGCTGGCTCAGCACCTCGTCTTCGGGTAATTTGCCATCTACCAAATAATCGAGGTAGGGTTGAGTCCAGCTGGGAATTACAGCCAGGACTGCTATCAGAGGTGACTCGGATTTGGTCGGATATTCGTCATCTACTCCCTTTATTGAGGGAACTTTGAGGTGCTCTAAAAAAGCGCCATCCGGGACCTCTTTCCGCGCAGAACCTATCCAAGATAGTGCGTCCGCTTCCTCATTTTCTGCTCGAGGGATGTGTTGAATTCAAACCCTTTGAACGATCTAGATAGATCATCCACGATAGCTTTATATGCTGCCATGTGTTTATTTGCGTTACAAATATCCGACACTTGCTGAGCAACAAGATCCGAATCTCCGTAACACATCAAACGTCGGATGCCAATATCCTTAGCAATTCGGATTCCATGCAGCAGTGCTTCATACTCGGCAATATTGTTTGTCGCTGTGAAGTGTATCTGCAACACATTTAAAAGTTTATCTCCTTGGGGTGATTTGAGCACCACGCCAGCCCCCCGAGCCCCCTCGAGCCTTAGACCCATCGAAAAAGAGGGTCCAATATTTCGACTCAGGGAGGATCATGTTCTGCTTCGTCTCTGTCCAATCAGCGACAAAGTCAGCAAGGATCTGGGATTTGATTGCTGTCCGAGGTTTGTACTCAATATCGAAAGCTGAAAGCTCTATGCCCCATTTGGCGACGCGTCCTGTGGCGTCACTTTGTTGATTATATCTCTCATGGGAGCTGTGCTCACCACGGTAATTGGACGCTCCTGAAAGTAGTGTTGTAACTTACGAGATGCTAGAAAAACACCGTAAGTCAACTTTTGATAGTGCGGATAGCGCTGTTTTGATTCTGTCAGGACCTCGCTGACAAAGTAAGTCGGACGCTGCACCAGGTGTTCCTGATTTTCCTCTGGTCTCTCCACCACCATGATGATACTAACGACCTTATTTGTCACAGCAAGATAGAGCAACATCGGTTCCTTAGGTTCCGGTGCTGCAAGGATAGGAGCAGATGAGAGTATTTTCTTTAGATCTTGTAGTGTAGCTTCAGCTTCGTCAGTCCAAACAAAATCCTTGGTCTTTTTCAGGAGTTTGTATAATGGTGCGGCTCTTTCACCAAGCTGTCTTACAAATCGACTGACTGCAGCGATGCAACCAGTTAGTCTTTGTACGTCCTTCAGACGAGTTGGCCTGGAAATATTGAGTATAGCCTTGATTTTGTCTCGGTTCACCTCTATGCCTCTTTGAGACACAACGAAACCTAACAATTTTCTGACTGGTATTCCAAATAAGCATTTCTTCGGGTTAAGCATGATGTTGTATTTTCGTAGATTGGCAAATGTTTCCTCCAAGTCGGAAATCAGCGTTTCCTTCTTTTTGGACATTACCGCAATATCATCCACGTATGCATGTACATTGCGTCCGAGTTGGTCATGGAGGCAACGCTACATCATGCGCTGGTACGTAGCTCTTGCGTTCTTCAGCCCAAAAGGCATCATAAAAAAATAGAAGGTTCCGAAAGGGGTTATGAATGAAGTTTTGACTTTGTCAGATTCCTTCATCCGAATTTGGTGATAACCGGAATATGCATCGAGAAAACAGAGGAGTTCCGAGCCTGCTGTAGAATTGATAACTTGATCAATTCTAGCCAGAGCGAACGGATCTTTTGGACAAGCCTTGTTCAAGGCAGTATAATCAACACACATCCTTAAATCAGTGGTGTGCTTTTTAGGGACCATTACAGGATTGGCCGACCACTTAGTGTGGATGACCTCTTCTATGAATCCGGCTAACTCGAGCCGCGCTAGTTCCTTAGCTATTGCCTTACGCTTTTCGTTGACAAACCATCGTAAGGACTGTTTGACGGGTTTAGCATTCGGGTTTACATTTAGAGAGTGCTCGGCAAGTTCCCTAGGTACTCCGGTCATGTCAGATGGCTGCTATGCGAAGATATCTTGATTTGCTTGGAGGAACTTGATGATCGCGCTTTCCTATGCGCTACCTAGGCCTATGCCTATCTGGGTCACCTTGGAGGGTCATCATCCTTCAATGGTGCTTTCTTCGTCTCTTCTAATGCCTTGAACTCCGGATTTGGCTTTGTCACCTCCTTCTTCGTTGCGGGCATCTCGGACGGATCTATGCTCTTCTTGATCTCCTGATACTCCTGGGCGTGCAACATGGCTTTGGCAAAGGCGGCATTTCCATCCTCGCACTCTTGCGCTTTCTTCGGGTCTCCCCTGATGGTGATCACGCCGTTGGGACCTGGAATTTTCATCATATTGTAAATGTAACACGGACGAGCCATAAAAGCCCAGTAAGCCGGATGTCCGAATATAGCATGGTATGCACTCTTGAACGGGACCACTTCGAAAGAAAGTGCCTCCGCCGATAGTTCTTTGGAGTTCCAAAGGTAACATCCAAAGTAATCTCTCCCAGGGAATTAGCTTGTCTTCCTAGGACAACTCCATGAAATATCACAGAGCTATGGTTCAGCTGGGTTTCTGAGATCTTCATTCGGCGTAGCCTTTCGACATAGAGAATATTGATGCTGCTACCACCGTCCATGAGAGTCTTGGAGAAACCATAACCGTCAATAAGTGGGTTGACGATTAAGGTGTATTTTCCTTGCCTTTGTAACTTAGGCGGATGATCATCGCGGTCAAATGTGATTGCCACTTCCGACTAGTCCAGATATTGGGGGACTGCCGGAATTGTTGCATTGAGCTCGTGGAGAACTGCTTTCTTGACCTTCGCTAGTTGAGATCCGAGGAAAGTGACGTAAGTGTCCTTTTTGGTGGGAAAAGTCTTTTTCCCTTCTGACTTGGGATTTGAAGCATCAGCTTCCTCCATGTCGGAATCTTCCTTGGTCTCCTTGTCCTTTTCGGGATTTTTCTTTCCCTTCTTCCCCTTAGCTTTGTAGCCCACGGTGTCATCTCTTTTGATGTCGTCATTGAAACGACATTCAGCGTTGGCGTGGGATGAGCCTCCATTGGCGTCTAGGTGATGCACACATGGGTTATTGGCAATGTCGGCCCAAGAGTAGGTTTTTCCTGGTTGCTGTTCTCCTCTACCTTGGACCCTTGAAGTCCCACGGCCACACCCGCGGCCTCCGCCATGTCCTCCTCGTCCTCCATACCGGAAACGGTAGTAACCACCGCAGTTTCCGCGTTGGGTTTTTCTTCCGAGGTATTTTTGTGCTTCTAAGCTTGTTGCTTTCGTTGTCTTGCCGACTGAGGCACAGCTAGGACGTTGAGCAATCCCTCTGCATCGTCGTCAGCATTTGCATACTTGCTCGCTGTTTCTATCATCTCTCCCAAATTAGTGACCTTGTCACACTTCAAGCGGTGACGTAGTAGACCAATTGGGAGCCCTGTGATGAAAGCTTCAATCGTGGTTTGATCGTTTACTCCTTCACATGAGTTCTTGGTGTCGATCCATCGTCCGAGGTAATCCCGGCAAGTTTCTCCGGCTTTCTGGGTGCAACGCTGTAGGTCTTCGACCGTACAGGGCCTCCGATATGTGCCTTCGAAATTCCGAAAGAACACACTTTGCATGTCATACCAGTTATGGATGGTGTTCTCCGGAAGTTCATTGATCCATGATCGTGCCGTCTTCCGCAACATAAGTGGGAGATATCGGGTTGCGACCAGGCTGTTTCCGCCTTTGGCGATGCAACAAGCTTGGAAGAAATCCTGTAGTCAAGTATCTGGCCGAGCAATGCCATCGTAGGCTTGGATATGTCTTGAGATAGAAAATCCTTCCAGGAATTTTGTAGCTCTGATGCATGGTTCGAAGCACTTTGGGCCCACGTAGATATCATTGTTTTCGTAGTGCCGAGCCTCTATGTTGGAGTTGATCCTGTGCCTTGCATCGTTTGGGGATAAAGATCATCCCGAATGTCGGCTGTGGTTGCGGTGCCTTGGAGCCGGACTTCGGCTTCTGCCACCACCTCCTCCGCCACGTCATCCTTCTTTCCCTCCTTGGGAGCCGTTGTGATGACTGTGTGGTGGAGAGTGTGGGGCAACTGGATAGTTTCCGGCTGACCGCCGGCCTCCGTCCGGGACGTCATTATTCCGATTCTGGGAAGGGTCTTGACTACGACTAGCCCCCTGCCTGCTTGTTCCGGTGTGGTTTCCATCATTTCTTCGTCCGTCGTTCCCACCATTGTGGGGCTCAGCCGGACGGCTTGCATGTCTAGGAGGTGGCATTTTTTGACGATCCTCCTCCCGACGTTTCTCTTTATCTTCTCCCCTTCAATCGTTAGATTCTCGTCGGGGAGGATTCCTCGGATTCAGAGCAGCTATGGCCTCTTTCTCGGCCGCTGGTGCGACGTTGCTCCAGTCGTGTGCAGTCCTGCGATGCTGTCCTGACGATTCGGTTCTCGAATAATTGTCCTCCCGTCGTCCGGGGCGATAATGCTGCTCCGGAACACGGTGGGGTCTCACGTCAGCCCATGCCGGATCTGTTCGACATTGGTCGGAATCCGAGACCAGTTTTTGACTTCCGGACAGGGCGACCTTTTGCTGCTCCAGTCCCTTGTTGAGTAGCTTGATACCCAAACGGATCTCCTCTGGTCCTAGATTAGCCGATAGAATTTCTTGGGCCGCCACGGTATTCTGTACTACGGTTGGGTATACCCAATCTCCTTTGCTATCTTTTCGTGGCTTCCCCATCTCATCTCCAAAAAGGACGGCACGGACATGTGGGAATTGGTCGTCATTGGTGTGACGCTTCCGTGTCTTCTGATGCAACCGAGACATGTAGTCCTTAGTTGCCATGCGTTTCTTCTCCACCTCAATGTTTTTGGATTCATCGAGGAGTTGTTGACGATGCGCTTCTAGGGCTTGGGCCCTTTCGTCCAGCTCTTCAGCAGTAAGTTCTGCAGCTGTAGGGATAGGCGTGGTTAATGCAGCATCGAGGAGTTTACGCGCACCTTCGGTGATCACGTGTCCATCCACCGATTCTTCTTTTTTCGGCTCTTCTGGGATAAGTGCTCCATCCGAGTCTTCTTCGTATTCCTCGGCAATCACCTCCTCAGCCAAAGGGTCTTTTGCCGGGGTCTTGTTTTTCTTGTTCTTCTTCTTTGCCTTCTTGGAAGCACCGATAGCAAAGACGGCTTTGGGTTCGTTTCCCGGAGTCAGGCTCTGATCGGTACTTTCGGACATCTAGACCTCGGGATTATCTACGATGTCCATGTCATCCTGCGCTTTAGGAGAGTGTTCCCCGGGTCCTTCATCCATGGCTTCTCCTTCTTCTGCAGCCTTGGAGTTGTACTCCTCTTCATATTCCACGGAGAACTTTCGGAACTCTGCTGACATCATCGATTCATCCGAGGATGTGGGTACATCGACGTTTGTTCCAATTGCCTCCAGCACCGAGTCGGTGTTTTCTCTAGCATCGGCAGAGCCAGATCCGGATCCCACATATCCGACGAAGTGCGACGCGTGCTTCCTGAGGTACCTGCGGCCTTCGCGATCAGCCGTGTCGAAACTCTTAATGGTCTCGAGGATTGCATCCGCGCTTTCGCCTTGCAGTATCATGCGTCTGAGTGTATACCTCAGGAAAGGCCTGTCTGTCCCGGCGTCATCGGAGCCGAAATCAGTGTCATTGTTATGCTCCTCCTAGATTTCGACTTCCACGGGTGGGTCGATCTGGGATCTGGCTTCTCTAGGAAGATCCACTCCAGATTCGACTTGGACCTCTAGGTCTTCTTCAGTCTCAGATTTCTCCACTATCTCTGCAACTGGTGTGGGCTGGGTGGGTTTAGGGTTTGCTGAGATCCGAAACTCTGCCGCCTCCGCAGACAAAGGGGACCCATAAGATTCTTCTGCCTCTATCATCACCGCTGGGGTGGGTTGGGCAGGTTCAGCAAAACCGACGTAAACATCGATCTCGCCAAAAGGCATGATTGTGTAGGCAGTCACAGCCTCCTTAGCCGGAATCCAGGTCTCGTCAAGAACGATGAGAGGGACGTCGCTGGCATAGAGGATGCGACCGACAGCGATAGTCTCGCCGATTCTGATTCTTGCAGATTCCGCTTGGAACGCAGATCCGAAGCTCACCTGCCCCACGGTGGGCGCCAACTATCGTCAGATTGATGACAAGTACGCCATGAGGGGGTCCTCGAGGCATGCGAAAGAGAGGGGTGTGAGACGTACGGTGTTCCAGGACGGTGAGCATACAAGTTTACCCAGGTTCGAATCCGCCGGCTTTGGACGGATCCTACTCCTGATGGCAATCCAGTAATACGGCAGAGCCGGAATATGGGTTACAAGGGTTTCGCCTGTGCGAGTTGAGACTGTAGACTATTGAGGTGTGCCCTAAAGGCTCTCCCTAGGACGGCTTATATAGATATCCGGCCTAGGGTTTACAGGAGAGATTTATCCGTCTATGACTAAGAGTCGGTTACAGAGTACATCTTGAACTACAAGTAACATTATGGGCCTAAGTCGGTAACTCTTCTGGGCCTTCCCATAGCCGAATTGGACTCCGTCTTTCTCCCTGACTGGGCCGCCCGTGAAGCAAAGCTCTAACCTGAAGTGGGCCACACTGGTCAGTGAGGAACTGTGAGGATACCCGGAAAGTATATCCCCAACACATAGCAACTATGTTATAACATGAAAAGGTGCAAACAAAAGATTCATGAATAACAATGCTTTAAAAGCCGTGTGTTTGTTTCACATATAGAAAACATAATAAGAATGGTATTCAGCTTGTCCTCATAGTGTAGCAAATCATAAATGCACAGGACACCTTCAAAGTTCATAAGGATGACTATATACAAATAGTTTAAGAACAAGCAATATCAAAGTTATGAATCAATCAAGAAGTCTTGGGACAATGCACATTAAACTAAGAATGGCCACTATGATCTCTCAATAGGTGCATAAAGATAGAAGATGGAGACTCAACATAAAAAGTAAAAGAAAGGCCCTTTATAGAAGGAAGCAGGGATTCAAGTCTCATAAAGAGCTTCCAAAAATTATGGTACTTATTAGCTTTCAGCTCTCATTGCCCCTATCATAAGCATCTTTAGGTGATTAAGATTAAAGTGAACAAATATGAGGATATGCTTGACAAGTTATAAGCTAAAAATCTCATGCCCCTTACTTACGAGTATCGTTCCTCATGCTACTCAATATTTCTTTACTGATCAATACTGGTGAAGACCAAACAAAAGAAGATCAAGTTCATTTGTGATGAATAAATTGTAGTAATAATTTTGCTGGCTATGTTTTTTTGGAAGACCATTTGCAATTTGTAGTGTATGCCATGTTGACATAAATGGTAGTTAATTATGTGAACAAATCCGTGAGTTTAACTACTTATTATTGTAATTCCCTTTAATGCGTGACTTATTTTGAAATTCCTTTTCAATTGAACATACATGTGAGTTGTATTTCATTTTACATGTTACTCCAAACATAAGACCTTTTAGATAATATGGACTACATACGGACCAAAGTGAGTGAACCTACACACTAAAACACGTCTAGAGACATGCATTTTTGAAAAAGCCTAAAATATCTTATAATAGTGAGTGGAGGAAGTATATGTCTGTCCTATTTTGAGATTACAGTTGACAGTGTTAATAGAATATACAAGAGTGGTTTCTTCTTGGGTTTTAAACTCTATTTTGGGACACAACATGTTGCTGAAGGAACAAATGACATAATTTGGTAATAGCTGCAATCATATGATGAACCAAACGACTGAACCATAAACCGTACAGATTGAAATATATATCCATTTGACACAAATTTAAATATTGACTAACATATATAGGTAGATAAAAACTTAAACATAATTAAGAAAATACTTAAACATGGGAACAAACAACCCTGGAAGTTATAAGAACTTCCCCTCCTTGTCCAGCGCAAGATCCTTGTGGAGGAGCTCGACATCCTAGGTCTGGAGATCAAGCATCTTGTCGAGGAGGTCAACATGCTCACTCAATGCCTTGTTTGACGCCACAAAATCCTTCAACGCCGTTTCATCTCTCAATATCACACCTCCGAGCAGGTCTAGTGCCTTGGTCGCTCGATCTTGCTCCTTGACCATGCCCTCCTAGGCAGCTATCACCTAATCGGCAAAGATGCCTCTCTCCTTGTAGACCTCTACTAGATCCTTCTCCCTCTTGGTCAAAAGGGTCATGAACTCCTCGATGAGAAGTAACTCGGTTGCCATCACCGAAGCGACAGGGGCCTCAGTAAATTTCTTGGCCCTAGAGGTTAAATGAAGATAATTAGTAGTTGAACTCAATCCAAATGTTGGTGACTAAAAAGAAAGAAGAAACAAATCGGAAGTGATGCACGATAGGAAACCTACTGACATATGGTCGTAGAAGATCCATCACCTACCGGTACGGCCTCTCTATCGTTCCTCCTCTTCACACCAGATCGGGTGGTCGGTGGAGTCATCGCTAGGAGAAGGACGAAGGAGAGACTACAAGGATGATGTTGGAATAGAAGAAGGCGTAACAATGAGAGGTGCATCTCTAATGGCGAGCATCATATGGACATCATATAATTCATATGACTCATGATTTACCTTTTGGTTCATGTTTCGAGGCCATGTCTGTACATGCTAGGCTCGCCAAGTAAGAACCTTAGTACCCACATGTGTAAAACTGTCTTACCCCCATTGTATGCGAACCTAGATTCTATCACACCTGATCATCACATGGTGATTCGAAATGACGAACTTTCTTAATGGTGCATACTAAGGAAGACCATATTATTATCTTGATATTGGTGAGAGGGATCATCTTATAATGCTACCGCCAAGTTCTAAGCTAGACATAAGAAAAATAAGATGCAAACAAACATCATATGCATAAATTTATATGATATGGTTCTTGCATTTGATCACTATCTTGTGGATCATGGTATGATCTCTATCATTCCATTTGTGTAGCGCCAAGGTCTATGGTGCCCCCACTTTGTTATAATTCCCAAGAGTATCTCACCATAGTAAAATTATAACATTTGCCATATCATGACACATGCCCAGCAAAAATAAAACTATCCGCTTCTAATTTATCTTTTGCATATTTTACGTGGCTTTGGGCTTTTGAAGATATAATCGATCTTATCTGCGAACATGGAACCGCAACGATGACAATCATATTATTAGCAACCCATTGTAAATCAGATATCAACTACAGTGGGAGAGATAGACACTCGCTAGCCACTTATGCAAAACTAGTTGCATGTCAGGCATGGAACATGTCTCGTGTGCGAGGACATGTAAAGTTTGTCTAGGCCGCTTCATCTCACTATGTCGCTAATACCCAAATAAATGAAGGATGCAATAACATGACCATTATCACCCACATATTCATATGTGTTCTAACCATACAAAGCATCTGCGCATAGACATAGATTTGATACCACTGATGGGGTTCATTGCATGGAAAACAAAAAAATTCCTACGGTTGCAACCACCAAGATCATATCTAGGAGATACATGTAACGGTTTCACATGGAATCACCCTCGAAGACCGTAATGCGGGATAACTTTCCCACAAACAAACGTGGTTATTGTAGAGTGTACACGACCATTCTCAAGGACACGATGACAACTCCACACGTGCAGCGCCTCTGTAATCGGTCACACATATAGTGTGCTGACGACTTCCGTCCCTCTCTCCAGCGTGGCAGCGGAAGTAGTGGATCCTCGAGAACTCCACTAACACTATGATATGGTGGTGATGGTCGTGGAGAAGATCTTGAGAAAGTCTTCACCTAAGCTCCTTGCTCATGGCAATGGACAAGGCTAGAAGGGGAGGAAGATGCCAACCAAAGGGCATATGAGAGGAGGGGATGAGTGAGTGAGATCATAGGAGGAGGGGGCCTTTTATAGGTGAGGGGGGCAGCCCAAGGGGGCATGGCACACATCCATGGTGGTGCCCCACCTCTTCCCCAATTATGTGGATGGACACTCCACTCACACCCATTTAGATCCACTCATCTCCCATTCAATTCCCACTCAAAATCAAAAGCCATGCAATTAAAACTCTCTTTTAGTTCACTTGATTTAATGCCACTCATTCAATGAACACTTCATTTAATGAACATATTGATAATATGATATGTGCATTTTGCATCATCATTTTAGGACTTATATGCACTTTTTAGAATCATATTTACCATGATCCAACATTATTTATGCATATTTAAATGATTTACGGGACTTTCCTACAAAGTCCCTTTCATTGGATTTAATTTCTATGAGGAAGAAAACCTCCTTTTTCATGTTTTGTTGTTTTAGAGACCTTCTGGACGTCTAACAATTAGAGGAAAAATACATGATAAATGTTTCACCTGGAGAATCAACTTGGGCCAAAGAAGCACACGGGAGGAGCCCCAAAGGCCAAACGAGGCCAGAGGGCGCGCCCACCCCCTGGGCGCGACCTATTGGCTCTTTTGGGCCTCGAGCATCGTCTCGCCTCCTCCTTTTTAGAGACTCCTCCGTCTCGTCAGAAAACATACGCCATATTTTTCCCATGATTTACAGAGGTAGTGGCAGAGGCGAAAGTCCTCTCCTACTCCGGGCGAGGGAAGATCCTGCTGGACTAGAGCCTCCGATGAGGGGGAATCGTTGCCATCGCCATCACCACTCCTCCTAGGCATAGGGGGAAGCTTCTCCATCAACACCTCTAGCAGCACCATCATCATCACCATCACCATCTCCAAGATCCATCTCGTTCCCCTCATAGTTTGTGATCGATTGAACCTCGGATTGTTTTAAGGGCTATTTGCATGTTTGTGATTGGAATCTTGTCTTTATTTGGTGGAGAGATTATATTTTCAGATTGTGTTGTAATCCATATGCCACTGATCCATATCATGTTTGCCACTTGTGAAAGATCCCCATGTTCCTGAGGGAATATGATGAATTGGCTATGATTTCCATATAATATGCAATGAGTATGTGGTAAAGTTTTTATCTTTTATATTGGTCTATCATGGTTTTATGCGAACATCGACTGCATATTACTTCACCTATATGGGCTCATAGGATAATAGGTTGATGTAATGATATGGGTTGGAAGGGACGAAATTGACAAAAACCGTTTTTCAATACTTTGAGTTGCATTGGAGGGATTATATGTCGGGGACCAATGAACTTATTGCTATAGTGGGACATTTATGTCTTAATGATTCTTAGATGTTCATGTGAATGTCCCTAGGACCCATCATAAGGTGGTGTATTTTGCTCATATTTATGGCTGCACCAAATTTAGGCTCCACCCTAAGGGAATGAAACTTGATAGCATATTCACCATATTGTGTAGAAATCTTTATGCTAAGTAAATCCATGCCGTCCTCGGGAATGCTTGTCACATATAAGTTCACACACACTTGAGCTTGTCATGTTGCTGCATAGAGGATTGGGCTTTCTCTAATTGAGAGAATTTACTTATTGCTATTTACTTTCAGCACTTTATATTCTTGCAAACTATAAAACCAAAAACACCAAATCTACTGAATTTACTATTACTTTCTTTGTCAAGCTTGCTAACCAATACCCTCAGCTCCTCATGGGTTTGACGACCTTTCTTTATTGAAAAGTACTATAATTGATCTCCTCCACTTGGGAGCCATCAAGACACTTTTCTAGCACCATTGTCAGGGAGCGTTGTGCTATTGGTCAGCTGTTTGGTGAGGAAACTTGATATCTGTTTTTATCTTTTTACTGCTATTTTATCATGGCTTTCTCAAACCATAAAGAATTGTAACTCACCTTATTTGAGTACCTTCATGATAAAGATAAAGAGAAGGTTGATAATCCTGCTGAACCAAAAGTTGAATATCAAATTCCTATTTGTATTGTGAAAGGAGCTAGGGAGTTAACTTTTGTAGGTGATGGAAGCCAAACTGCTATGGGGCATTTGTATGATATTGAAGAACTATGTTCCCTATTTATACTTGCAAGTATTCATGAGAATGAAGTGAGAAGGAAGCTATTATATTTATCTCTATCTGGTAAAGCTCGTGAATGGTATAGATCTCTGGATGATAAATATCGTCTTGATTGGGACAATTTGAAGAAGGCTTTCTATCTTAAATATTATACTCCTAAAGAAGCTTATGATGATCTCTGCCATATTTATATCTTTTGGCCTCATAATGGAGAAAGTATTGCTCAAGATTAGGGGAGATTAAAGGGTCTCCTGCATAAAAATCCTTGTCATGGTATTCCTGAAAGCATCATATTAATAAACTTTTATGTGAGATTGCCTCAACATCATAGGAACTTTATGGATAATTCTTCTAGAGGAAGTTTCACTAATAAAACTCAAAAGGAGGCAGCAGATTTATTGGAAACTATTTATCAAAATACTGATGCTTGGGGATCTCGACAAACGTAATAAACTAGGTTTGGACTATGAATATTCATGTGTAGAGAATTTCTCTACTTCTATATTATTTGAGGAACTTAAGAACAAGTTTGGTGTTGACCCTCATGTTTTAGTAGAAATTGTTAAATATTTTGCTAACCATCTTAATATCCCAAATAAAGGATTTAATGTATTTGTTGAACCTCTTAAAAATTCTGCATATGTTTCTAAAGTTGTGAAATAGGTTCATCAAGTCTCATCTCCTAGGATAGGAGAAATATTTGAAGCTCCTCCTTATATAAGTAAAGTGAAGGAAAATTTACTCACTAATGTTGCTAATAAGAGTGCTAGAAGATGTCTTAAACCATATGAACAGATTCAAGTCCAACATCAAATTTTGGCCATTAAAGAATTGAATGAAGAAATACCTTACCAAGGTAATAAAAGGTAACACCATTAGAGTTGGGAAACCTATAATATCATGTGCTATTGGGACTTCATGTTATCATGGACTTTGTGATATTGGAGCAAGTATAAGTGTGATTCCATATTCTTTATATCTTGAAATCAAGCCTGATATTGATCCCATCAACATGGAAGAGACAGGTATAACTATCCAACTTGCTAATAAAGAGTATATTTGTCCTCTTGGTATGGTTAGATGTTGAAGTGTTAGTTGGAAAGATTAAATATCCTGCTGATTTCATTGTGCTTGGTTGCTCCCAAGATGCATTTTGTCCTATTATATTTGGTAGACCTTTCTTACATACAATTGGTGCTGAAATTAGTTTATTAAAAGAGAAAGTATTCATTCAATTTGTTGGTGAAAGACTTGAGTTTAACTTTTCAAAGTTTACTGATAAACATTTAGAAAAGGAAAAATTCTCTAAAGATATAGTGGAGACTCTTGATTCAGTGGCAATCGCTTCATCGGATGCGATGGAACATATGTGCTGAATTAAGAGGAGCCACTTGATGATGAAGACAAAGAAGCATTAGTACAAATACTGTCTTAAGATCCACCACAACCGCGATTACATATTCCACCTGATAATGTAGGAGAACTACCACCACCTAAAGAAGATCTTAGTTTTGAACTTAAATCATTGCCTGAAGATATGAAATATGCATTTGTAGATGATAAGAAAATATATCATGTTATTATTAGTGCTAACCTTTCAGATGAAGAAGAATCATAATTACTTGAAGTATTAAGAGCTCATAGGCCAGCCATTGGCTATTCACTTAATGACTTGAAAGGTATAAGCCCCTCTTTATGCATGCATAAGACTAACTTGGAAAAAGATGCAAAGCTTGTTCTTGACTATCAATGTCGTCTTCATCCAAGAATGAAAGAAGTGGTAAGAAAAGAGGTAATCAAACTCATTGAGACAGGTATTATCTATCCCATAGCTGTAAATGGGTAAGTCCAGTTCATTCTGTGCCTAAAAAGGGTGGAATCACTATGGTTCTAAATGATGAAAATAAACTTGTTGCTCAATATACAGTTACTAGTTATAGAATGTGCATTGATTATAGGAAACTTAATAAGGAAACTCGTAAAGATCACTATCCTTTACCATTCATTGATCAAATGCTTGAAAGATTCTCCAAATACTCTCACTTTTGTTATTTAGATGGTTATTCGGGTTTCTCACAGATTCTGGTGCACAGGGATGATCAAGAGAATACTACTTTCACATGTCCCTTTGGTAATTATGCTTATAGGAGAATGTCATTAAGTTTGTGCAATGCTCCTACTACTTTTCAAAGATGCATGGATTCTATATTTGTTGATTTTATTGAGAAAATTATGGAAGTATTCATGGATGACTTCTCTGTGTATGGTACCTCTTTTGGAAACGGCTTGTTCAATCTTAACAAAGTTTTGCAGCGTTGTGAGGACCAACACTTAGTACTAAACTGGGAGAAGTGCCATTTCATGGTGACAAAAGGTGTTATTCTTGGACACCGAGTTTCAAGTAGAGGCACTGAAGTGGACTGTGCCAAGATAGAAGCCATAGAGAAGCTACCATATACTAGGGATATAAGATGTATAAGAAGCTTTCTTGGTCATGCTGGTTTCTATAGAAGGTTTATCAAAGAATTTTCAAATATATCAAAGCCTCTAACAAATCTTTTGCAAAAAGATGTTCCATTCTATTTTAATGATGATTTGTAGAGTATTTTGATGTTTTAAAGAATGCTTTGATAAGTGCTCCTATAATTCAACCTCCTAATTTGAATTTGCCATTTGAAATCATGTGTGATGCTAGTGATTATGTTGTAGGTGCTTTTTTAGGCCAAAGAGTTGATGAGAAATTTATTGTCATATACTATGCGAGTACAACTCTTGATGGCACCCAAAGAAATTATGCTACAACTGAAAATGAATTCTTGGAAGTAATTTTTGCATGTGATAAGTTTAGACCTTACATTGTAGACTCTAAGGTAATAGTACACACTGATCATTATGCTATTAAATACCTTATGAACAAGAAAGATGCTAATCCTAGACTTATAAGATGGGTTCTTTTACTACAAGAATTACATTTACATATTGTTGATAGAAAAGGTGAGGACAACCTAGTAGCTGATCATTTATCTAGAATGGATAAAATTTTGATAGATCCTATTCCTATTAATGATAGCTTTGCAAATGCACAGTTAGCAAATATTAATGTATCTGCTACTAGAGTAGCTTCACCATGGTTTGCTGATTATGATAATTTCATTGTTGGAAAAGTTATGCCACCACACTTCACATCCCAACAAAGAAAGAAATTCTTTTATGATCTTAGGCATTATTTTTTGGGATGATCCATTTCTTTATAAGAAAAGTGTAGACGGTATTATTAGATGTTGTGTGCCTGAGTTTGAGCAGCCGGCTATCATAAGAGATTGTAATAACAGTCCTTATGGAGGACATCATGCAGGAGATAGCACCACTACAAAGGTATTACAGTCTGGTTTTTACTGGCCTACTTTATTTAAGGATTGTGCTAATTATGTTAAAGCTTGTGACAAATGCCAACATGTTGGAAATATTGGTAAGAGAAATGAAATGCCTATGAACTATTCATTGCCTCTTGAACCATTTGATGTATGGGGATTTGACTTTATGGGACCGTTCCCCCCATCACAAACAAAACACACTCATATTTTGGTTGAAGTGGATTATGTCACAAAATGGGTTGAAGTCATTCCAACAAAAAGTGCAGATCATGCCACAACAATGAAGATGCTTAAGGACATCATCTTTCCCAGGTTTGGAGTACCTAGGTTTTTAATTACTCATGGTGTTTCTCATTTTATTCATGGAGTCTTTAAAAAAACTTTAGCCAAATATTGTGTTAATTATAGAGTTCCATCTCCATATCATCTTGAAACAGTGGTCAAGTTGAACTAAGTAATAGGGAAATTAAACTCATATTGGAAAAGGCAGTTAAAATTAATGATGCTTTATGGGCTTATAGAACTGCTTTAAAAATTCTATGGGTATGTATCCTTATAAAATGGTTTATGGAGAAACATGTCATCTTCTAGTGGAATTAGAACATAAAGCTAGATGGGTTGTTAAACAACTCAACTTTGATTTTAAAACTGCTGGAGAGAAAATAATTCTTGATTTAAGCTTGTTAGATGAATAGAGGAATGAAGCTTATGAAAGTGCTAGACTATTTAAAGAGAAAGTAAAATTTTGGCATGATAAGAAAATAAAAAGAAAGGAATTCAAAGTAGGAGACCAAGTATTATTGTTCAATTCTCGTTTCAAGTTTTCTAGAGGAAAGTTAGCTTCAAAGTGGCAGGGTCCATTAGTTGTGCAGGAGGTGTATCGCTCCAGAGCCATCCATCATCATGGAGACTACAACATTAAACCTCGTGTTGTTAATGGACAACGTCTTAAACATTATATTGTAGGCCAAACGTTTGCCGGAAGGGTTGAAGTAATGAATCTCCAAAGTCTGGAGGCCATAATCGCAAAAATTTATCCCCTGCGAGATACCAAAAGTCAAGAAAAGGTGCGTAACGATCTCAGAATATTTTCATATTTTAGGAAAGTCATTATTTTGGAAAATAAATGTGTGTCGCGAAAGAATTGGATGAAATGGAGTCCCAAGGAGGAAAAGACTCCAGAGGGCGTGCCCCCCTAACTAGGCGCGCTGTCCAAGGTCTTTCCCTCTTCCCAAGTACGTTTTGACTCCAGCGCTTCGTCTTACCCTAAAAGCCATCAATATATACCTTCCTCTGCCGATCTAATCTCGCATCGAGTCTTTTTCGAGTGAACCTTGTTTTCTGCCTATTTCTTTCAGATCTCACCTTGCACCAAGACATGTCTTCAAGGTGGAGCAACCCATATAGAGGATTCCCGTGTGTATCCAGCATGACCTCAGAGTGGAGTTCTCCCCCAAGGAGCCAAGTTCCAAGGAGAGGAAAAGACCCAAGGAACAATGGCATCTAGAGAAACCAACTTGAAGATGGAGCTGAAAGGATGAGGGAGATTGAAGAAACTTGCTTCAGGGACATGACTAACCCAAATCTTGAAGCACGGATCGACTCGCTGCATCAACACTCAAGCTTGGGGGATTTCCACCACATTTTACGCTTTTTAGTTATCTTATTTGCATATAGTTCGTGATCATTAGAGAGTTTTTGCTTGCATCCACTAGGTATCGATTTTCCTAGCTCTTAGAGCATTATCATGTGTCCTTGGTTGAGTGCTTTTGAATAAAATATAAAGTATGGTGTCATCCATGATTCTCTTGTTTGGGACTTATGGGTAACACTCATGCATATGTGCGAACCATTGATGACCCACAAGTATAGGGGGTGTATTGTAGTATTTTCGATAAGTAAGAGTGTCGAACCCAACGAGGAGCAGAAGGTGCTGGATAGTGGTATGGATCAGGAATTCTCTGCAAATACTTAGAAAACGGATTTTTAGGCGTTTTTGATAAAGCAAGTAAACAAAGTACGAGTAAATAAAAGACAGTAGGAATAAATGCAGCAAGTGGCCCAATCCTTTATGCAGCAAAGGACAAGCCGGATGTATTACTTAAGATGACCAAACATTCTCGAGGACACATGGGAAGACTGTAAAGTGCTTTCGCTTCATATAGTTGATTAATCTTCTTTAGCTTGCTAAGTGTTGTGTGGGTGAACCTGTGCTAATGTACCGACCTTCCTAGGACTAATACATACTTGTGATTATACCCCTTGCAAACATCTGTAAGTACAAGAAAGTAATTAAGGTAGAAACCTAACCACAGCTTTAAACTCTAAGACCCTTACGTCCCTTGTGCAATGGTTTCCTAACGGGGGTTCAGGTTTCTGTCACTCCGGCAACCCCTACGATTAGTAGCCAAATACACAATGTATTCCCCTAGGCCCATATAGGTGAAGTGTCATGTAGTCGATGTTCACATGACACCACTAGAAGAAGTACACCACAACTTAAATATCAAACTATTGAATCTTTCTCAACACAACTCCACTACTAACAACATGACTTCTCCCATGTCCTTAAGAACAAAACGAACTACTCACAAGACATCATATGGATCATGATCAGAGATGGAATAGTGATGTATAACAATCTGAACATAAACAATAATTCAATGGTTCACTCAATAGCATCAACTACAAAGAGTAATCAACACCGGGAAAGTTTCCCCTAAGAACTAATGCAAGATTCAACGCAATTGTTATAGCAATATGGAGATGGTGATGAGGGTGATGATGGTGGTGATGAGGATCCCGATGAAGTCCAGCTTGATGGTGGTGTTGATGGCGACGATCTCCCCTCTCCAGGAAGGAATTCCCTTGCAGAAATCTGTCTGCCGGAGAGATCTTTCTCTCTTGGTGTTTTCCGCCCTGCAGAGGCGGCAGAATCTTTCTGTGGTCGCTCCCCTAGTCTTAGGATTTCGGGAGGATGATATACGCCAGAGGGGAGAGCCAGAGGTGGGCCAGGGCGGCCACACCACCTGCTGGCGTGGCCTAGGGCTGCCCGCGCTAGGGGGTGGTGTGGGCCCCCTGTGGCCCATCTCCACTCCGTCTTCTGGCATCCTTAGTCTTTTGGAAAAATAGGATTTTCCGTATATTTTCCCGGATTTTCTGATCTTCGTGAATTTTTCCTCCAAACAGCACCTTTTCCATCAGAATCCTGACTGCAGCGGTCCATGCTCCAAAAGTCATCAACCATGCAAAAACAGATGAAATAACATAAGTATCACCTCTCAATACGAAATATATCAATGAATAATAGTGAATTAAGACATAGAATAGTGATGAAAAATGGACGTATCAACTCCCCCCAAGCTTAGACTTTGCTTGTCCCCAAGCGAAACTAAGCTCAATAAACATGGCCTCGGGTTTATGGAGTGAAGAGTCGATAAAAGAATACAGATAAGAAGAATCACATTCATCGAATACATAGATCATAATAGAAGACAACTCACTATTATATAACTCAACTAGTAATAGGTAAAGGAAACACAATAAAGATACATAAAGTAAATCATAATTGGTAATGGCAAACTTAGCTCTTGGTCGAAGAATAGTTGATAATTTGCTGGAGTTCACAAATAACTGGTTTTCAATGATAGCTTTCAAAGTAGTAAACATCAAGATAAGAGCAATGTGCAAAACAAGGAACATAAGAAACATGATTGAATAAATCATCATATGAATGAATGAAACACAACAACTCAAAATACTTGCTGAGATAGAAAGGGAATAGGTTTATTGACTCAACTAAAAAGTAAAAGAAAGTCCCTTCATAGAGGGAAGCAGGGATTGCAAGTTTCATAAAGAGCTCCCAAAAATTATGATACTTATTAGCTTTCAGCTCTCATTGCCCCTATCATAGGCATCTTTAGGTGATTAAGGTTAAAGTGATCAAATATGAGGATATGCATTGACAAGTTGTAAATTGAGAATCTCATGTCCCTTGAATACGAGGGCCGCTCCTCATGCTACTCAAGTTTAGTCACCGGTAAGTTCTTGTCATCGTTAGCATATGTGTATCATAGAGAACCGCCAACAGGGTACCCCTTGCCCGATGATACGGAAGAATCCCCATATCAAAATGACAAGGCAAGCAGACAACAAGCATCTCAGCAATCTTCTTATTTACCATGGGAATATGGTGCTTTTTCTCTCTTTCCTCTTTTCATAATATCTTTTTTTTTCTTTTCTCTTTTTCTCAATCTCTATCTCTTTTTTATAAGAAGAATACTTCATAGATACTCGTTATGGTTACGCTACAGGTTTCCACCATGTCAGCATGGATTAGACCAGCGGCCTAGGCGTTTCTCTAACACACATGCATAACTCCATGGACTTACAAGCTCCCCTTTCATTTCACACCGATGACATCCATAGACAAAAGAACATGATATCAACTAGGTACAAAGTACCCGTGCAATGTTGAAAGCGTTCCCCATGATAGCATGGTTCTGCTAATTCACAACTTACAAAGCGCAAGCATATACGCAACATAGGTGAGCACAATGGTTCAAGTTTATTAGATGCAAGAAAGTAAAGTGTTCCATCAAGTTCGTGAGATCTTTAATCGCTACTTTTCACATAACAAGTTTAATTTGGGAGATAGACAAAACAAGAATTTACTTGGAATAGCAATAATGCTAATAGGTAGGTATGGTGGACACAAATGGCAAAGGCTTTGGTTTTAAAGGAGTGGATGCACGAGAAGGATTCCCTCTTAGTACAGGTTTTTGGCTAGCAAGGCTGGGTAGCAACTACAAGAATTGAAGGAAACAACCAAACATACAAGTGATAAAGACAAACATGCAATCTTCCTTGGAAGCACAAAAGATCTTAACTGGACAATACTAAACTCATGAGCAAATCAAGAAAGAAAGATGATGAAATTATATTTCTTTAGAGTACTTTTTATGTTTTTCATTCAACTCTCAAAAATAGTGTTGCTACTGACCGAGCCAGGTTTGCCAAAACCAACTAAATTAACTCAATGATCCCAAAGTGCTACCAATACTAACAACAAGATCAATCATACAACCACGAATTGAAAACTAATATAAGCTATGCAAAAGAGTGAATGATAGAACTTCTCATTAATATTCCATAACGGCAACTCACACCAAGGGATACATATCTAACGAGAGAGGGGACACTTCCATAATGCAAACCATACTACATAATAACTCCTCTATTCATGATATGACTCTACTAATAAGGTAAAAAGAAGATAGAAGATAGTGATGTGATACCGCGGCACTCCCCCAAGCTTGGAACAAGCCAAGGGGATGCCAAACCTGATGACGAATTACTCCTTCGGTGGTGGTGGTATACTCTCATCTTCGTCCGACTTCCAGGTAAGGGCTTCCCATCAACAAAGGACATCGTGGTTTCCAACATCCTGAAATTTGTAGCAACACTTATGCGTTTAAACCTAGCCTCATACTCACAGTTTTGATTTTGAACATGAAAGAACTGTGCTTGCAGTTCGTTGGTTGTTTGGCAGAGTGAGAGGACTTCGTCTTTGAGCTCAGCAGTCTCCTTTTGGTGCTCGGTGATGAGTTCGGAACAAATCTTATGGATGATATCCACTTCGCGCTCCGCCATCTTCTTGTACCTAAAGACTTCTTGCTCCAGTGCTCCCATCCTGTCCTCCAGACTTCCTTCACACTTAGGGCCTTGAAATTCTTTAATCCAGACCTCCCCATCTTCGAGCAACAACTCCTTGGGATGAATCTTCAACTCTCTCATGTATAGATTGATGATATCTTCTAAGGAGTCTCCCCCGGCTGATCCAGTGGAAGACATTGTGGCTCCAAATATGGGATTCTACCTGGAAGAAATAGATCGAAACAAAAACACGACGAAAACACGATATACGAACCTCGGAAGATCCGGGGGGTTATATATTACAAAGTTTCATAACAAGAGGAAGGTACTGGGTGAAAACGGGTTAGAGGCAGAGTCCGGGGTGGACTCACCACCTAGTGGCGCGGGCAAGGGAGGGCCCGCGCCACAAGGTGGTGTGAGCCACCCTGGCTCTGGTTCCGTCCCTTTTTCACTTCGTAACTTTCCTTATTGACTGAAAACTGCAAAAATTATAGTTGGATAGTATTTTCGCGGAACTTTTCTTACCACAAATGTTACCTATTTGAAAACAGACTCTGTAGGTCTCTGAATTTGGTATTTAGTGGATTCTTCCGGAGTCTCCACTTGAATAATCATCAGTATCTTCATCTTCATACACTTATTACTTGAGTCATAAAACCTTTCTTTTCCTCATTACACCATTATCCCCACTACCTGGAAATTTCTTTCACACAAAACTTCACACAGTTCTTATTAGCAACATTAGTATAAGTGAAGTGATAAAACCTTTTGAGTCCAACTTCAACTAAAAACCATCGAAACAAAAGCTACTGTAGCAACTCCTTCCGAAAATCCAAAAAGAATTCAAAAAGGAAATCGAATAAAGAAGCAAATGCAAGAGTGGCAAAATCTGTCAAAACAGACCAGCAGGTAAAGATCAATTTTTTCGAAAATCTTCTGTTGCTCAAATCAAAAAGTGCAAAACTAACGAAAGTTAAATAACAACCTGGGGCAGAAGAACAAAAAATTACAGCTCAATCCGACATACAGAGATCTCTCACGAATTTTTACGGTGAAGCACAAAAATCTGTTTCGGGACAGCATCTTCCCCAAATATTACTTCTCTCTCATTAGAGGTTGATCTTGACACAAAAACCAAACAAAACGGATAAGGAGAGGTTATTACCGAAGTAATAACTTCCAAGACTCAAAGAAACAAAAACAAACTGAAAGGAAAAACAAATTGGGTTGTCTCCCAGAAAGCTCTTTTTGTATAGCCATTAAGATGGGCATGATAATTTTGAAGATGCTCACTCAGGAATATGAATTGAAGTGAAAGAGAGCATTAAGAAGCAAAAATACACACATTTAAGTCTAACCCACTTCCTATGCAAGGGAATTTTGTAAACAAACAAGTTGTTGAAACCAGAGGCAACTTGCATAAGAAGGCAAAAGAAGTGCAACATAAAAACTTTCAGCATAAAACGAGGAAACTTGATATTATTGAGATGCATAAGAACACTTTTTCCTCTTCCATAGTAACTTTCAGTATCATGCATAAACTTAACGATATAGCTATCACAAGGGCCATCATAGCAATGATCACTTATTCTAACAGAAAACACAGGAATAATAGCTCTCACAAAACTATTTTGTGAAACAATATTAGAGGTATCCTTACAAAGGATAGTGTGTCCCTCTTCTTCATACTTAGTGACAAAGTCTTTCACATTTGCTATAATAGGTTCATCAACCATTTGTTTATCAGGTTTAACAGCTTTATTCATACTTTCATCTACCATACTAGCCATCATAGAATGTTCCTTTATCTTAACTGGGAAAGGCATTTTCTCAATATAAGGTTCAGGTAAAACATGATTAGCTGTATAAACTTCAGTATTTCTTAAAGGAACACTCTTAGCAATATCTTTATAAGGTTCATGATACTTATTCCACTTCTTTTTAGGCACTTCAATGTAGGAAGCAAAAGCCTTAAAATAAGAAGCAATAGCTTGAGAGTCTAAACCGTAAGCATTTTTAATATTTTGAAAGTCATCAGTTCCCATAAAAGATTCAATGCATTCATGATCATAATTTATACCTGACTTTCTACCTTTGTCATTCTCCCAAGCTTCAGCATTGTATTGAATACGGTCCAGAAGATCCCATTTAGCTTCTTCTTCCATGCGAGTGAATGATCCAACACAAGAAGCATCCAATAAATCCTTGTCATGTAGAGGGAGCCTTGCATAAATGTTATTGATAATAATATTGTTGGGGAGCTCATGAATGGGACATTTGAGAATTAGTAACTTCAATCTCCCCAAGCTTGAGCTATACTCTCTCCATCAAGAGGACAAAAGTTGTATATTTGATTCCGATCTTTATGAATCTCACTAGGAGGATAAAATTTTGAGTAAAAGAGAGGCACTATTTCCTCCCATTCCAGAACTTGACCATTCTTCAGAAGCTTATACCAGTCCTCAGCTCTTCCTTTCAGCGATAATGAGAATAACTTCTTCTTAACTTGATCTGTAGTAATACCTGCACACTTGAACAACCCGCATAATTCATGTATAAAGAGCAAATGATCACCAGGATGGACAGTTCCATCCCCAACATAGTAGTTATCCATAACACGATCAATAATTCTTGTAGGTATTTTGAAAACATCATTCTCAGCAGGTGGTGGCTTATCTACTACCTTAGCAGTGGTAGTAGCATTACCAAATAAGAAACTCAGCGAATTATCCATAACGAAAATAAAGCAACTAGCAGAAGTAAACAATGGTCACAGTAGAAGTTTCCTTTACCAGTTCCACTCTCCAATAGCGCTTCACTCCTCGGCAACAGCGCCAGAAAATAGTCTCGATGACCCACAAGTATAGGGGGTGTATCGCAGTATTTTCGATAAGTAAGAGTGTCGAACCCAACGAGGAGCAGAAGGTGCTGGCTAGTGGTATGGATCAGGAATTCTCTGCAAATACTTAGCAAACAGATCTTTAGGGTTTTTTGATAAAGCAAGTAAACAAAGTATGAGTAAATAAAATACAGGTGGAATAAATGCAGCAAGTGGCCCAATCCTTTATGCAGCAAAGGACAAGCCAGATGTATTACTTAAGATGACCAAACGTTCTCGAGGACACATGGGAAGACTATCAAGTGCTTTCGCTTCATATAGTTGATTAATCTTCTTTAGCTTGCTAAGTGTTGTGTGGGTGCTGTGCTAATGTACCGACCTTCCTAGGACTAATACATACTTGTGATTATACCCCTTGCAAACTTCCGTAAGTACAAGAAAGTAATTAAGGTAGAAACCTAACCACATCTTTAAACTCTAAGACCCTTACGTCCCTTGTGCAATGGTTTCCTAACGGGGGTTCAGGTTTCTGTCACTCCGGTAACCCCTACGATTAGTATCCAAATACACAATGCATTCCCCTAGGCCCATATAGGTGAAGTGTCATGTAGTCGATGTTCACATGACACCACTAGAAGAAGTACACCACAACTTAAATATCAAACTATTGAATCTTTCTCAACACAACTCCACTACTAACAACATGACTTCTCCGATGTCCTCATGAACAAAACGAACTACTCACAAGACATCATATGGATCATGATCAGAGATGGAATAGTGATGTATAACAATCTGAACATAAACAATAATTCAATGGTTCACTCAATAGCATCAACTACAAAGAGTAATCAACACCGAGAAAGTTTCCGCAAAGAACTAATGCAAGATTCAATGCAATTGTTACAACAATATGGAGATGGTTATGAGGGTGCTGATGGTGATGATGATGATGATGATCCCGATGAAGTCCAGCTTGATGGTGGTGTTGATGGCGACGATCTCCCCTCTCCGGGAAGGAATTCCCCCAGTAGAAATCTGTCTACCGGAGAGATCTTTCTCTCTTGGTGTTTTCCGCCCTGCAGAGGCGGTGGAATCTTTCTGTGGTCGCTCCCCTAGTCTTAGGGTTTCGGGAGGATGATATACGCCAGAGGGGAGAGCCAGAGGTGGGCCAGGGTGGCCACACCACCTGCTTGCGCGGCCTAGGGCTACCCGCGCCAGGGGGTGGTGTGGGCCCCCTGTGGCCCATCTCCACTCCGTCTTTTGGCATCCTTAGTCTTCTGGAAAAATAGGATTTCCGTATATTTTCCCAAATTTTCTGATCTTCACGAATTTTGCCTCCAAACAGCACCTTTTCCATCAGAATCCTGACTGCAACGGTCCATGCTCCAAAAGTCATCAACCATGCAAAAACATATGAAATAACATAAGTATCACCTCTCAATACGAATTATATCAATGAATAATAGTGAATTAAGACATACAATAGTGATGCAAAATGGACGTATCAACCATATGTTGAAGTTTCACTTGCATCTTGCCTTGAACTAAATTAACTTAAGCATGTTGGATAAGCATATAATTACTCAATAAGATGAACTTGCAAATAAGGAAAGATCCATGCAAGGAGAACTTATTAAAAAAGGAACGTTGTGAACTTGTGGTGAGATAGGAAGTCTTATAAAATAAATAGGTGGAAAGAGGAGGATGACAAGGGTACATGAGATACCCATGTTCTACTTATGTAATCAATGAGTAAACTAAATGGTTGTCATGGGTATTTAAATACATATGCTCTATGGAAAAGTGTTTGAAAGGTAGGTACCCGAGGATTCGACTAGCCATGGAAAGTGAAAGGCAAAAGTTGTTTAGAGCATATGACATGATTGAAAGACCCATGAATAAGGTTTATACTGGTTACTAAGAGAGCAAGACCGTTAACTGATGCCATGTAAAAAGTGGTGAAAGTTTTTGACAAAAGTCAAAATAGTCATGTCTATCTGGTTGTTTAAACAATTCTCTTTTCTGCTGTTTGTTTTATGAGAAACTTATCTTTATTGCAAAGTCATATCCAAAGGGTAATTAAAAGCTGGTAAAAAGCCATGCAAAGCTATTTATAAATAGCAAAGTGTGTGATAAATTTGAGACTTTTTCAATTGTCCAACATGCAATGGTTAGTTTTTGTTAAAAAGTATGGGGTATATGATAATTTCTATCAATGTAGCGCACATTTTCATGGTTGTTAGTTCATATTTCTTTTGTACAAGTGAATATGCACAAGTTCATGATGCGATGCTCGTATTTTCTTGTCAACCATAAGCTCATTGGTGCATGATCATGATCTATTCGCTTATTTGCTCGAGGACGAGCAAAGGTTTAAGCTTGAGGGAGTTGATACGTACATTTTGCATCATCATTTTAGGACTTATATGCACTGTTTAGAATCATATTTACCATGATCCATCATTATTTATACATATTTAGATGATTTATGGGACTTTCCTACAAAATCCCTTTCATTGGTATATAATTTCTAGGAGGTAGAAAACCTCCTTTTTCATGTTTTGTTGTTTCAGGGACCTTCTGGATGTCTAAGAATCGGAGGACAAATACCTGATGAGTTTTTCACCTAGAGAATCAATTTGGACCAAAGAAGCACGCGAGAGGAGCCCTGAAGGCCAAAAGAGGCCAGAGGGAGCGCCCACCCCCTAGGCGCGCCCTACAGGCTCTTTTGGGCCTCGAACATCGTCTCGGCTCCTCCTTTTTACAGACGCCTCTATCTCGCCAGAAAACCTACGCCATATTTTTCCTATGATTTACAGAGCCGTCAAAGGAGGCAAAAGTCCTCTCCTATTCCGGGAGAGGGCAGATCCTACTGCACTAGAGCCTCCGGTGAGGGGAAAATCGATGCCATTGCCATCACCACTCCTCCTAGGACTAGGGGGAAGCCTCTACATCAACATCTCCACCAGCACCATCATCATCACCATCACCATCTCCAAGATCCATCTCGTTCCCCTCATAGTTTGTGATTGAATGAACCCCGGATATTGTTTGAAGGGTTATTTGCATGTTTATGATTGGAATCTTGTCTTTATTTAGTGGAGAGATTATATTTTCAGATTGTGTTGTAATCCATATGCCACTGATACATATCATGTTTGCCACTTGTGAGTAGATCCCCATGTTCCTGGGGCATAGGATGAATTGGCTATGATTTCCATATAATATGCAATGAGTATGTGGTTAAGTTTTTATCTTTTATATTGTTCTATGATGGTTTTATGCGAACGTCAACTGCATATTACTTCACCTATATGGGCTCATAGGAGAATACTTTGATGCAATGATAGGGGTTGAAAGGGGCGGAATTGACAAAAACCGTTTTCCAATACTTCGAGATGCATTAGAGGGATTATATGTCGGGGACTAATGAGTGCATATTTGCATCATGTTTTATATTATTATTTTGCATTGTAGATGTAGGATCTTGGTATTTTACGGCGCTCGCGTGCACATTTTATGTCTATTTTCACCAGGATAATGATAGACGATGGATACAATGGACACAATTCTTGGAGCAGTTGTATTGGGGAGAAAAGGAGTCAAAAAACAACGTAAATCGCTTATTTGGGAAATATCAATAATACCAGAAGAAAACCCAAAGCGATCAAGGCATACAGATGGTTTAACAACCAACTATACGGCCGGAATAAAAAATTTGGCCATATAGTTCCCGCCGTATAGTTGGCGCCGCCACCGCCTCCTCAAATAGTTTCACCCCCTGCAACTGGATCAGAGAGGCGACATACAGAACAACCAGAAATCGCCGAAACCTCACCTCTGGAAAGCATCTGGAGGGGGAACTTGTCCACCGGGGATCCATCTTCGCCCTGCGCAAATCTGGGAGGCTAAGGCATCAATCTTCATCATCAACCGCTGCATCACCACCATCTCCATCCATCCCATCTACAACTTGTCTAGATCTTGTTGTAATTTCCGTACTCGTTATGGATTTATACAAGTACTATTCATCTATGATAGATTCAATTGTTATTGTCATGATGTTGATTGCCTCCATATCTGAGTAGATCATTAGTTCTTCGAGAGATGGAGAAACCCTAGTATGAGATTGAAATAAGATAAAGTTTATAATGATATTCATCGCTGTGACCATGTGTTAGATTGTCTTCATCTTGATGTTGGGATAAGTCGACCTCTCAATATTTGCCCCTTATGGGGACTTGATGGAGGGAAATACTTGTTGGTAGACGGAGGTGTGTTAACACTTACAGTGACTATAAAGCTGTTGGCACGCCTTACGTATCAACTTCGGAACCGAGAAAACTCACGGAACACTATCCATGCCATGAGATACGTCCTACGGGATTAAGTCCCTTAATAGCGCAGTAATTCGATTGATGTCAATTGCTGACTGTTGTGGTTATGAGGATGATGTGAGCAGTGGTTGCTGCCTATTTGTCCAAATACGGAGTTCCTCCCACACATACACAGTCGAGAATGTTCATGATAATAATCTTTACCTTAGTTCCTTATAATGCTAGAGGTGTATCCGCTACTCCCTGAGAACGCCTATTCCCTATTGCAGTTCCAATCTCTTTTACATACACGATACTTACTTTCTGTGTTTAGTTGTTTTATTTTACTTACTGTTGCTCTTATACCAAAAACCCAAAAACACCTTTTTACGCAATACTCGCATTTTATCTTGTCACTTAGAACTTTATTTAGCATTTCTATTATAGTATTTATTTCAAGAGTTATTAGACTTGAGACTCCTGCACCCTGTGGGATCGATATCTTTATTTCGAAACTAGCTACAACCGATCTGTGCCCTTGTAGTCATCAAGCTATTTTCTGGCGCTGTTGCCAGGGAGCTAAGCGTTGTAGGTCTTTTAGTTTTTGCTTATTTATTTTTGTCTTGCTAAGTTTTGTTTTGAGCTACAGGTTTCCACCAACATGATGGAGTTTGAGCATATGACTAGTGCTAACCCACTCAGCCACTTTGGGAAGCCCTATGATATTTATAAAAGAGACAACTCCAATGAGAAGACAAGGGGGTTTGAAATAAATCCTCTATTACTTGGTATTCTACACACAAAGCAATTTACTGGGGATGAAGAAGATCCTGATCCATATGAGCATATTGCATGTTTCAAAGATATATGTGGCACTTTTCAATTACCGGGATATACCGCTAATGAGGTAAGGGTTAAACTTTTTAGTCAGGCTTTGACTAGTATAGCTCTATCATGGTATAGATCTCTATCCCGAGAAGCCACTACTACTTGGGATAATTTAGCCTGTGAGTTTCTTGTAGGGGTTCGCGTATGAAAACAATAAAATTTTAACCTCCGCCTCTGAACCCTTGATGTTGCCAGGACTTATCTATTAGTAATATAGTAACGGGAGGGGCTTTTTGTGGAGAGTTCCCAAACACTGAGAAGCATGCCCCCTGCGTCGCTCCCGCGAGCGATCGGGGGCCATCAGCGCCACCAGCCCTTCTCCCCCCTCTATCGCCCCTCCCCCTCGCCGCCGCCAGGAGCGCGCTGCCGGACAAAGTCTAGGCAGCGTCGGTGGCGGCGGGGCCTTCTTCCCCTGGCTCAGCAGTGGTGGCGCGGGCCGTGGCGGCTGGGCTGGGCATTGCTCTGCGCGAGGGGAACAGCAGTGCGGCAGCGGCGACCTCTCACGGTGGGAGGAGTGCGTGGCGGCGGTGTGGCGGCTGCGCGGGGTGCCTCATCACGTGGGGGCGTGCGGGCCTCTCTAGGACAGGTGAGCGGATGGCCGGGGCAAGCTGGCCTTCCCTCGCCGGTTGGTGGTGAGAGGCCTCTGCGATGTGCTGGTGGCAACGGTGGTGCCGGTGCTGTGCGAGGGAGGCGGCAGCGGCTGGGCTTGGTGGCGGCCTGGGTGGAGCGGCCCAGATCTGGCCCATTCGGGCTAGATCAGGCTAGATCTGGGCTTCTAGGGCTATGCTACTGCGGTGGTGTGGCTGCGGCCCGCCTCCTAGCTACGGCTAGAATACCAGATCCAGGCCAGGCGGGCCTAGATCAGGTGGCCGCCGGCGTTCCCCTGCCATGGCTCGTCTCGGCCCGCACCCGATCCTCGGCGTGGTCTAGACCAGGCGGTTCTGGACCTTGTGCTGGCTTCCCCCGTTGAGTCGTTGGTGCTCTGTTGGGCGTCTCTTCGACGAGCGGCGTGGTGTACCTCAGACCGGTAATGGCCCGGCATTCTCGGGTGAGCACGGCGGTGGAGGTGCTGCTACTTGGCAGCAGGGATCGATGGTGGCGGTTGATCTCCTGGTGGACGGAGAAGTGGGTGCTAGTGTGAGGGTTGACGTGGACGACGGCTCCCCTGCTGCAGTGTGGCAGCGGGCCTTCATAGGCCCCTGTGGGCTCAGCTAGGCCAGGTGGGCTTGGTTTGCCTCCGCGGCCGTATTCGGTCGGCTACCGCCTTCTGGTGGTGGAGGTTGTTCCCTCCCGCGCACTGTTGTTCCGGCAACCACCGCCGAAGTTTTCCCTCTTCTCCATCGTACTGGCCCTGCTGCGTGTGTCACAATGAGATGGCAGTGGTGGCTGCGCGACCGTGTTGGCGTGCGTTGGCGGGTGGTGAGCATGGTGGAGCACGACGAAGCGTCTGGGAGTGTGATTTTTTGAGGTGTCGAGAGAAATCCATGTCATCTTGACATCAATGCGATGACGCCTGCGGGTGCCATCGTCCTTCCTGAAGGGCATCGGGAATACCTCTTCCCCACCTCCCGGAGCGTACCGGGGGAAACCCTAGGACCTATCTGGGCAACAACGTCATCATCGTCGCATTCCTTCTTGGAGGTGTTTCTTGGTGCGCGATGCTTCAGAGTGCTAAGCATGCGGTGGAACGTAGCTGGAGGGCATAGCAGACGCGAGTCACCACCGTTTTCGTCAAGCCACTATTGTCGGCTGTGTTTTCTCTTCTTTTCCTTTTTCTTTCTCTTTGTTGTTTCCTTTGAGCACTGTACTATCTAGCCCAACAGCGGTCACACCTGTGGTTGCTATATTTATATATCTGGGCATATGCCTATTTCGAGGAGGGGCTTTTCGCGAACTTACCCTTGAAGACCGAAAAGCATTATCAATGCTCAGGAGAGCGTGGTTGATGTAGACAAGCCGAAGCCGACCTCAAGGTCGTGATGAAGTTCTTGCGCTCCTGTGGCTCCAATGACTTGAGTGCCTCAAGTGTGACACCTCGCAGAGAGTTACACACGTCCGGTGCCTGATGATGACTCCCGCTTCCCTGATCTAGCAACAGTTGCAGAAGTAGAGCTCCTTGCTCCGAATCCCACAGCACGACGGCGCTCCGCGGTGAAGATGTCTCTCGTTCGGGCAGTCCGAACTTGGGACCACGGTCATAGGAGAGAGAGAGAATATCAATTTGAGGTCTCCCCAAAAGTGATGAAACCTTTATTGAATATTGTGTGTATATATCTAGCCAAATACCCCCACTATATATAGGGGGAGGGGAGGTATTACATCCCTCAAAGTCCCGGGGTGGGACTAGAGGAGAGGGAGAGGGGAGAGGGGGGCGCCGCCAGCCAGTCCTAGTGGGCCCCGTGCAGGGGGGGGCTTGGCCCAACCGGCCACCCCCTTGCCCCTTCTCTCCTCTTTCCTTTCCCTCATGGGCCCTTTTCCCTTCGGAATTGGCCCATTAAGCCTTTTGACCTTTTAATTGATTTTCTCTTTTACTAAATAATTATAAATAAATTATTAAATCTATATTTTACATTAATTCACATATTATTCAATCTCGGTGGCCTATGGAACACCTTCCATCTCCACTCTGGACATCCTCCGGACTTACCGAAACCCTTCCGTTTTTCTCTCTACTCTTCTTCAGTGATTCTACCGATCCTATAAACACTCTCTAAGCATCATCAATCCCTTAAGTGTGATACCCCATGGTTTGGGAACACTCCAGACATGGTCGGGACACTCTCAGACCAATGATCGAAAGAGGGACATGGATGGTCATGTGACCCCTGTGCATTCCACAAAGAACTTTCGTCGTTTGAACTGGGACAATCATGTCTTATTCCCTTTGTCTCTTGATACTTGCATTGCCCGAGATCTAATCAATGACATCACCATGTAGTGTTCAATCTTGTTACTGAACAATGCTACTTGACTCGTTCCAGCAAGTGATATCCCTGTGATCAAATCACACGATGTGCAGCTATTGGATATAACTTCTCCGAGTGGGCCCTTAAGTATCTTTCTATCACATGGACGCACGAATCCCGCTCTTGACATATATTGCCTCTACGGTTCCTCCAAGTACCTGAACACACCTTTATAATCACTGTGTTACCAAGTGACGCTTGATGCTATCTAAGCATTCTCGGGAGACGGTGATTGATATAGTCGCACGGTCTAAGGAATAGTCTATGAGGATCCATTCTAATCATCGTAACTTGAACTTCATGACATGATCTAGTCACGATGTTTAGGATGGGTATTGGTTCATCATCTCATTCACAGAATGAGTTGACTCCATTTCCAACTGGCATAAATGCCACATGATCAGGAAACCTTGATCATCTGTTCACCAATGAACCAGTGTGGTTGTTTATATATCACACGTGTATTGACGTTTCCTTTCAATACAGTTATAGCATGATATAAAACTTAATCATAAACTTTATGAAATATGATAATAATCCTTATTATCATTTGTCTCTAGGGAATATTTCCAATAGTCTCCCACTTGCACTAGAGTATAAATAAACTAGTTGCATTTGTTCTTAATTATTGGCACCATATTTCCGGTACCCTAAACATGCTTGCTCATGGAAGAGGTTGAGTCTCGGGCCTATACTTTACAGTCCCAAATCCTTTGCAACTTACTAATGTCACCTTGATTGACATTAATACTTTATCATCACATGATAACATCTTTGTGTATGCATCGTTGCTATGGCAGCAGAACAAGGCCATATTCTAGGAGCCTACAGTGACTTTAGATCAACCTCGAGGGCTTTCTCATGGGCATTGTGCCCTGGGACACATCATTCTACGTTAAAAGTGAACTAGCCCCACCATAACATTATACAACACTTTATATGGTACCCTTATCTATTATTATAAATGTAATTATTGAAATGCTAGTGCACCCTGTGCAACTTTCGATGTTTTGTTCACCTTGCTTCCTACTTGACTTTAGTTGGTATTACAGGAGTTTCCAACATATTCCCTTATAACATAACCCTTTATGCTTTAAGATATGTCATCCTTCATGGATTTGAAAAACATGTCTACAGTTCTCTATTTAGACATTGCGGACAAACTTAGCTCAACGTTCCGTGATTCAAACTTAATCACTTTTCAAACGTTTCTTCCTAGATCATATATTATGTTAAGTTATCGTATTGTTATCTAAGATAGAACCTATGTCTCAACATAGTGGATGATGATCAACCTTTTCTTTCTTTCAACCATTGATGTTAAACTTACTACTATTCCTACCTTGAGTTATTAAGGACCTCTTCCTTAATTAACTTCTATTCTGAAACCCTTTTCAGCATCCTTTAAGGAATACTACACAATATCATAATAAACTTATTATCAACTTCTACTCCTTATAAATCATTATTTATTGGTACTTGCGCTTTTATTCTCAATGTGTCGTATACACACTTAAGAATTACTCCTTTAAGCTCCCACTCAAAATATGTTCCCACATATTTGAATTTGAGACTTATATTGCTCCCACTCAAAATGTGTTCCCGACACATTTGAGTTCCAGACTTACATTGCCCCCACTCAAAAATATGTCATTCACATATTGTTTTAGGAAGACTTTCATAGCTCCCACTCAATTTCATGCAAATTGCATATCCACTCACTATTTTGAACAACTTCAAAATCCTTTGATCAAATATCAAAGTTGGAGATTTACTATGAGATACTAGTACTTTACTAGTTTTAAATCCAGCAGACTTTCAGCACACTTGAATCAAATTCATTTGAATTTGTCCAATAATTGACAAACTGTGCTTTTGTCATTCACCCCTTTTCAATTATGGCTTTGCAGTCATTTGGGAAAATCCAAGTAACCCCTTTTACTTGTAAGATTTAGCAATGAATTGCTTTCTAATCTCAAGTGAATTTTTACTTTGCGATTTCTCATTAGTCTACTTTACCATTATTTCTTTAGTAGTTCGTAGGTGCGTCATATTCTAGTAATCATGATAAATTATTCACAATTGTCTCCATACAAGAGATGGGTTGCATTTTGAATCCTACTTTTATGTAGTGAAAACACTAGTGGGGAAATCACAATGATCATTATCATGGAATCTTTCCTTTGTGAAGAGAATCATTAAGGAATGATTTGCGTTGCGCTTCTCAACACTCTGATGCAGGGTTTTGAATCCTCATCATGTTTTTCGCTATCTTCCATTTGCTTCATAATCGAGAAATATCACTAAATGTGAACTTTCTCGAGAATGCACCAAAATCCAAGCAATACAAGTTTTGCTTTCCTTTTGGTTTCAACTATGGATTTCGTATTCAAAGTTTCCAATGAATACTCTACAAGTACTTATTCGCTGTTGTTTTGGTTATATCGAATAACCCCAAAACTTCCACGACGATCCATACTAGATATGGAGCCGATATCACGAATCGGATGGTTCACTATATGTTTTAATTGAGTGCTAACTATTTCTAACTAATGGTCTCTACATCTACACTACAATGATTTATTTGGTGCCATCTATTCACCGACTTGGTATCTAATATCATATTGTGATGCTGTGCATTTTGACATTTCAAACGCATTGCATTTAACAATTTCTTTTATGCTAATCTTATAAAGTTGAATTTGATTACTATTGATCAAATCGTAGTAATTAGATTCTCTTTTATCTTATACCCTTAATTTATGAAATACTTTGATCATATCAAATAGTTTCATATTAATGTTTCCTTTGGTAAACTACTTTACACATTTAAACAATCATATAATGATAATCACCATTTTGTTAAACTACGATACATCGAATATGTATTCTGTTTTAACAATTCATTAAACACTTTGTATTCAAGTAATACCCGGTGTTTTAATTTTATTGCCGAACTTAGGCATGATTTATATGTTACAAGAAATCGAATGACTTTCACATATTATCAACATAACTTTGAATTTAAACAATGGTTTCATTCATTAATGAATATATCATTTAAGTTGGGTATTTTTAAAGGCATTTCAATATTTTACAAATGTTCATGCATTATCAATTAGTTTCAATCAACAAGGATAATTCGCACATAATCAAACAAGATATGAACACAAATAGAAATCATTCATAAAAGTGCAACAACTGTTTGTTACAAGCTCATATGAATAACCGTCTCACTAAGTGTGAGACTCACTAAAGAGGTTCACAATCTTTTGATTACAGTAACTATCCAAAACATAAACTAAGTGATAAATGTTGAGGGAGAGTGTCATTGGCCATCATCATCGTGCTTGCCATCAACACGCAACGTCACCTCCTCTCCAGCAAGCATCTTTCTGCAGAAGGACCTGTTTTCAGCAAAACAGAACAAGTATCAGATATACTTAACACTACAAATGTGTTTGCAAGATTATAACATTTATAAAATTGTATATAAAATATATACCTTTGTCATCGATGACCTCACCGGTGATTGGTTCAACCTTTATGTTCTTGAAACATAATATGAACTCTTGGAAATCCAATGTTTTTGTATCACCACTCATGATGCTACTCCGGACATGTCCTTTGTAACTGGGAGGCAACGATCGACGCATCACACCTATCGCAAACGGATCATCCATCCAGTAGTCCACAAAGTGAACCAGTCTCATGTGTGCATCAAGCATGCGCTCCAAGTGACCCCTTAGACATGTGTGCTCCTCCATCTATATGGAAAGGAACTCTCCAAGCAGCTCGTGCTTCCACATGCGCACATGGCTTATGAACTCTTCTCTCAGCTGATCCAACATCGAATATGGATCTAGATCACCCATGAGCAGATGGAGTTCATCCACCATCCCGTAATGCATTATTATCTGAATGTAGGTGGACATCTCTTGACGATAGTAGCGGTCTGCCAGCTCTTATGGGGTCTCATAGTGGTCTGGCTCAGTCAAATCTATCATGCAGCGTATGTAGTCTACCACATGATTCCTAGTAAGGAGATCATTCAGGCGCACACGCCAACTAGGGAAGTTGGATCCATCAAGTCTAAGTTTCTCACCAACTACCCATTCCTCAATGACAAAGTAAGCTTCACGGTGAGCCATCTCTACATTTATAATTGCAAATGGAATTAATTAAATGAGTTAGTAGTAACTCCACTAAGAAACACCTATTCCCTAAAGGGTTCTAGTGATAACATGACCCCTTTTCCCCACATCTCCCCCGATCATCACGGCCATCAATGTGGGTTCTAGGGGGGACGCTAAACGTTAGTCACATCATTCATGTGACTCGTGCTCGATCTTTCGACCATCCATGTTCCGAGGCCATGTCTGCTACATGCTAGGCTTGCCAACTCAACCTTATTCACTGTGCAACATGGCTTACACCCACTGTATGCGAATGTAGATATGTTTGACACCCGATCATCACAACCTGCCTCATACCTGTAACACCCCAAACACTTCTAATCAAGGTTATCAAAGTTCTAATCGCCCAATTTTGGTTAACAAAAACTTTTATTAAGAAAATGAATAATGAATGCATGAGTGTTTGCATTAGTGTAGATTTGAGTGTATATGCCATGCTTGATTGTTCTAAATGATGTGAAATGGTTTAAAGGTGAATAATACATCATCTAGGACAATTACAAACAAAATCCAAAGAAAAAGAAATCAAAGATGAATAAATAAAGCAAATGGTCATTTTGACCAAAGTAAACCACTAGGTCACTTTGTGTGTTCCCAGAAGAAGATTTCTAACAGAAACCTTTCTATTTCTTTTCACCCCTTGCTAGACCAAGTAAAAGTGTATCAAGGCCCACTTTACAAACATAGAAAAACATCTTGCAAATAAATTTAATGGACAGTTGAAAATTGAATCTAGTTCATATGTTAAGATCCCACTTTTTCAAAAACCTATCAAATCAATTCCCCTTGACCTCTCCAAGCAAACATAGACTCTCAAGCTTAACTTTAGATCACTCAAAAAATTTGAATCAAAATTTCCAAACTTTAGTTCTTGCGGCCATTTCCACAAACACCATGCTTACACTAATTTAACCTCTACCTAGCTTCACTGTCGTGCACAGTAATCCTTGACCATTTGGTCTCCACGTCACTCCCCTGTCTCCCCTGAGCCTAGCTAGCACCCAAACAAGCCCCCCTTCACCGTATGCACAGTGGAGCGCCGCCCGTTTCTGGTCATCGCCGGTCGACAGTGGGCAGCACTCCAAAAGCCACGCCGCCCTCGCCCACGACATGGACCAGACAAGCCTAGATCCACCACCACCCCCTGTCCAGGCCACGACCCCCGCCGAGCCATGGACCACCCTAGCTACGCCACGCCTCGCCTCTCTGTGCCATGTCTAGAGCGCGCCAGCTCGCCGCGCCCGACCAGATCGCCTAGACCGCGCATTTCACTCACCATGCACGCTCACGCCCGCCATGATCCCAGCACCCCAGCGGAGTCCCCCGTTTGCCGCCGCACAACCCGCAGCTGCCGCACGCCGCCGCAAACACATCTAGGTCCGTGCGGAGCACCACACGCTCCCGACCGAACCATGCCGCCCCACGCCTCACCATTACGCCCATAAGAACCACTAGGGAACACAGCACCGCCCACTAGCCACCACCATGCTGATAGCCGCCTGTAGCCTCGTCACCGACGAGCTCGCGCCTCCACCGCTCGGTCCCCTCGCCGTAGTATAAAAGGAGGCCATCCCTGCCTCTCTTCTCCACACCATTCCACTCACCACCTCTCACTGACCCTCCCCCACTTGTTCCCGGAGCAAGGTGAGCTCTCTCTCGCCGGAATTTGGTCGGAGCCCGCCGCTGCTAGAGGAGAAGGGCGCCAGCGATTCCGACCACCCCAATCCCTACCGTGATCACGCCTCGACTCGCCGTCGTCTACCACGTCGATTGCCCCTATCACTGACCCTAGATGGAGCCTAGGTGAGCCCCATGAGACCCGCACCGCCGCGCTAGGTTTAGTTCCTCGCCGGAGCAGTTCGTCGTCGATGACGACTCCCAGCCGTTAAATTAGACTAAGATCACATGACCCGGATGCTTAGATACCGTTTCGCGTAGTTAGTCCCGCTGACTGGTGGACCCCATCTGTCAGCAGCCCGTTGTGATGTGTAGTGCAGTTGGGCCGGCCCGTTTAACTTCCCGCGCTGGCCTAGAAATTCAAATATTGGTTTTTCTTTTTTAGCTAAAACCCTATTATGTCCACATATTCAAAAATCAATTCAGAGAGTTTCACTAAACAAAATTGCATGATTCAAATTTTGCTAGAAAGGTATTTAAATTATATATCCAAGACCATTGGATTTAAATCATTTGGAGTTACAGATAATCTTTAGTAAAAATAACAAGACAAAGATTTTTGCAATTTCAAACATGTTCCAAAAATCAACCATAATAGGTTTTGAGTTGATTCCAACTCTCAAAAATCACATTTGACAATATCTGTCTGAATACGTAAAAATATCTAGGTTTGCGTGAAGTGACATTGGACTAATACCAAAAGAATGTTATTAGGGCATTTCTAGTCACTTTAAATCTATTAAATGATAATCTTAAACTTTATAAAATATGATCAAACCCTTAAATCACATTCCCATGTATTAGATTATGTGGTGATGACATGTGTCCACATGACCCCATATTTTAATTGGAGAATATTAAATCTTAATAAATTTCAATGAGTAGAAATTACTTTTCTCAAATAAACTAAATAAAACTAGTTCTTCATTTCATGTGATGATTGTGATGATGCTAGATCATCAAGTGTGAGCCTTAGTATGCTAAATAGAATTAGTTAAGTATTGTTTGGTGATTGTGTATCCCGTATTTATTTATAGACGATAGTACCGACCCAAGCTACGAAGAGGAGGAGTTCTACCCCGAAGAAGAGGAGGAAAACTTCAATCACTGCACCAATCAAGGCAAGCTATTATTGGCAAGCTAGAACTATGCAAGGTAATACTTGCAAACTTGATAACTTAAGCAGAATGCATTAGGCATGCTTTGGTTATATACCTTTGATTTATACCAATCCCAAGTTTTACTTGCAAGCTTTATTATTTTACTTAGCAAAAGTTCTTTACTTTTAGTTAGTGCTTTGTGAGTATTGGAAAAATAGTATAGATAGCATAAAGAGTATAAAACTAGGCCTATACTTAGATGTCATTCTGTGGCATGAGATTGAAGATTAGAACCCCTCATTAGTGAACACTCTTAACTTTAGTGGATAGTGCTAAGTGATGGCCCAAAATATATCGAGCTTGTTGGGGAACCCCAAGAGGAAGGCATGATGAGCACAGCAGCAAGTTTTCCCTCAGTTATGAAACCAAGGTTTAATCGAACCAGTAGGTGTAGCGAGCTGAACTTTGGCAGGGTGCACTACCGGTGCCAGCAGCAACATGGAGACCTGCACAACACAACCACGGAACTTTGCCCCCAACTTGCGATGAGGTTGTCAATCTCACCGGTTTTGCTGAAAACAAAGGATTAAACGTATCGTGTGGAAGAAAGTAATAGTTTGCAGAAAGTAAACACAAAGCAGTAAATAGTTGATTGTAGATTGATAGTAAAAGAAAGGACCAGGGTCCATAGTTCACAAGAGGTGGCTCTCCTTAAGATAGATGACATGTTGGGTGAACAAATTACAGTAGGGCAATTGTCAAACATCGAGAAATCATACAAGCATATACTACTCATCTTCACTCCTTTGAGATTTGATTGGGCATTACAACATTATACATAGACCGCCATCCAACTGCATCTATGACTAATAATCCACCTTCAGGTTATCATTCGAACCCCCTCTAGTATTAAGTTGCAAGCAACGGATAATTGCATTACGAATTGCGTGTAAAGTAAACAATACGATTGTTCTATAAACAAAGGATTGTTGTTTTCTCCCTAGTAGCAACAACACATCTAGTACCTTAGAGATTTCTGTCACTTCCCCAGATTACAAGAGGCATGAACCCACTATCGAGCATAAATACTAACTCTTGGAGTTGCTAGCATCTACTTGGCCAATATATCTACTGACAATGGAAAGCATGCAAGATCACAAATAACAAAGACATGATAGAATCAATAATCAATCTGAAATAGCATCTCAATATCCATCGGATCCCCACAAACACAACATGTAGGAATTACAAATAGATGATCTTGATCATGAATGGAGCTCACAAGATCTAAACATGATAGCACAAAGGAGGAGAACCAGCCATCTAGCTACTACATGGACTCGTAGTCCAGAGATGAACTACTCACGCATCACACCAGAGGCTTGCATGATGATGAAGAAGGCCTCCAGGGTGAATTCCCCTCTCCGGCAGGGTGCCGGGAACAGCTTCAGATCCCTCCCGATCTAGGGATGGAGATGACAGTGGCTACGGATTCTTTCATGGAATTTTGATCGGGTACTTAGGGTTTCTGTCTCGGAGGCAACTTATAGGCGGAAGGAGAGGCCGAGGGGGTTCCTGGGCTGGCCACACCACCCCCTGGAGCGGGTCAGGCCTGGCCGCGTGGCCAGGTGGTGTGGCCGCCCTCTGGCCCTTCTCCGTCTCGTATTCTGGCTCCGGGTGTCCCTCGGTGAAAAACTGACTTTGGCTTTTGTCCCATCCAATTCCGAGAATATTCATTTTCTGACTTTCCTGGAACCAAAAATAGCAGAAAACAGGCAGCTGGCACTGTGGCTCTTGTTAATAGGTTAGTCCAAGAAATCATATGAAAAGTACTCCAAAGTGTGCACAAAACATAAGAAAGTAGATAAAACCAGGCATGGAACATCAAAAATTATGGATACGTTAGCAACATATCAACATCCCCAAGCTTAACTCCTGCTCGTCCTGAGGTGACATGCACCATCATAAACTTGATCAAAGTATTTGTAAAACATTCAAAGCTAGGATTATAGTACTTCAACCATAACAAGAAAGACAAAGTTCTAGCAATAAGACAAAGAAACTATGTTGCAACATGAAAAGGTACAAACAAAAGATTAATGAATAACAATGCTTTGCAAGCCATTTTTTTGTTTCACATAAAGAAAACATAGCATAGTAGCATTCAGCTGGTCCCTCATAGAGTAGCAAACATAAATGCATAGGACACCTTCAAAGTTCATAAGAGTGACTAGATACAAATAGTTTAAAACAAGCAATATCAAAGTTATGCATCAATCAACAAGTCTTAGGACAATGCACATAGAACTAAGAATGGCCACTGTGCTCTCAAAGTAGGTGCATAAAGGTAGAAGGTGGAGACTCAACAAAAAGGTAAAAGAAAGGCCTTCATAGAAGGAAGTAGGGATTCAAGTTTCATAAAGAGATTCCAAAAATTATGGTACTTAATAGCTTTCAGCTCTCATTACCCCTATCATAAGCATCTTGAAGTGATTAAGGTTAAAGTGAACAAACTATGGAGTATATCCTTGACAAAGTATAAGTTGGAAATCTCATGTCCCTTGAATACGAGGGCCGCTCCTCATGCTACTCAAGTTTAGTCACCGGTAAGTTCTTATCATCGTAAGTACATGTGTATCATAGAGAACCGCCAATGGGGTACCCCTTGCCCGATGATACAGAAGAATCCCCATATCAAAATGACAAGGCAAGCAGACAACGAGCATCTAAGCAATATTCTTATTTACCATGGGAATATGGTGCTTTTTTCTCTCTTTCCTATTTTCATATATCTCTTTTTTTCCTTTTATTTTTCTATTTTTTCTCAATATCTGACTATTTTATAAGAAGAATGCTTCATAGACAGCTCTTTATTGTTACGCTGCATGTTTCCACCATGACAACATGGATTAGACCAGCGGCCCAGGCGTTTCTCTAACACATATACATAACTCCATGGACTTACAATTTCCCCTTTCATTTCACACCAATGACATCCATAGACAAAAGAGCATGATATCAACTAGGTACAAAGTACAAGTGCAATGTTGAAAGCGTTCACCATGACAGCATGGTTCTGCTAATCCACAACAAATAAGTGCAAGCATATACAACATAGACGACACAATGGTTCAAGTTTATTAAGTGCAAGAAAAGTAAAGTGTGCCATCAAGTTCGTGAGAGCTTTAATCACTAGTTTTCTCATAACAAGTTTAATTTGGAAGGTAGATAAAAACATGAATATACTTGGAATAGCATATGCTAGTAGGTAGGTATGGTGGACTCTTTGGAATAACTTGGTTTTAGGAGTTGGATGCATGATTTGAACTCATACTTGTTTGTGGAGGCTAGCAAAAGACTGGGAGCGACCAACTAAGAGAGCAATAATGACCATAATCATGCAGAGCGACAAAACATCATTGATCAAAGCATAAAGTGATACTACAAGTTGAAAACTAAAGGATCATAAAGGATATGGTGACTTGGGATAGTCATAACATGGTGTGAGCATGTGCCAAGTCAACCCAATGAAAGCATCAAAGGAGAATACCACAATACTATGCTTTAATATAGTAAAAGAACGCATGATCCTTCCAAGGCACATTAAGCAATCTCAATTGTTTATAACAAGTCATTCTACGGCAAAGAATACTAAGCATAAAACCAAAACAATATCGAGCACAACATGACAAAGCATAGGCCACAGTCAAAAACAAGCTATCTTTACCACTTACGCATGAACTTTCCTACTCTTTTCCAATCCAAACCAAACTATTTGAAAACCAATGTATGAAAGAGGGGGTCCAACCAATTTATTCAGCAAAACTAAGCAAACCTAGCAAACAAAAAACCAAAACGAAAACGAAAAAGAAGACGCTCCAAAAACAACACAACTATGCATGAAACAATAAAAATGAAGTGTTTGGAAGAAACCTGGGATTTTTATGGATGAAGAGGGGGATGACTTAGGCATCCCCAAGCTTTGACTCTTGTACTTCTTCGATATTTCTTGGGGTGACACGCGTGGCATCCCCAAGCTTGAGCTTTAGTCCATCCTTCATCTCATTACTCATTCCTTCCATACACCTGAAATTTTTCCTTAATACAAAACTTCACACAATCTTTATTAGCAACATTAGTGCACTCAAGATAATAAGTCTTTAGGTTCAGTTCTAACACTAATAAAACTTCCATTAAAACACAAGCTACTGTAGCACTTCCCTCAAAAATCTCAATTCCCCAAAAGAACTCAAAAAGGAACAAACAAGAAGCAAATGCAAATAATGGCAGAAATCTGTCAAAACAGACTAGCAGGTAAAGGCGATTTTTTTGAAGACCTTCTGTTGCTCAAATCAAAAAGTGTTGAACTAACGAAAGTTAGATAACAACCTGGGGCAGAAGCACAAAATTCACGCCTCAAAAGGACGTACAAAGAGTTTACACGAATATTTACGGTGAAGCACAAAAATCTGTTTCGGGACAACAACTTTCCCAATCATTACTTCTGTCTCATTAGAGGTTACACTTGGCAGAAAAGGTAAATAAAAAGGATAAGGAGCGGTTATTATAGAGGTAATAACTTCCAAGACTCATCTAAAACTTTTGTGTTATCTCCCAATAAGTACTTTTCTTTAACGCCTTTAAGTTAGGCATAAGAAGCAAGAAAAAGAATCAAGTGTTCTCAAATGAAGAAGCATTAAGAGCAATTTTTGTTTTCATAGGAGAGGCAAAAGAAATCTTCTCTCTCTTCTTAGGGAAGTGTTCTATACATTTCTTTAGTGGGAGTTGATATTTAGTGGTGCCTTCTTTCATATCAATAATGGCACCAACAGTTCTAAGAAAAGGTCTTCCCAAAGTAATACGACAAGAAGCATTGCATTCAACATCCAAAACATAGAAATCAATGGGGACATAGCCATTGTTAACCATAATAAGGACATCATTAATACACCCCATGAGTTTCTTTTTAGCATTATCATCAAGTGGGACATTCAAATAACAATCTTCAAGTGTTGGCAAATCAAGCATATCATAAATCCTTCTAGGCATAATAGAAACACTACTATCAAGATCACATAAAGCTTTGAAATCAAAATCATTCACTTTCATATTAATGATGGGTTCCCAAACATCTTCTTGTTTTATAGGAATAGAAGCTTTATGTTTCATCTTTTCTTCTTTAATCTTTATGAGAGCATTAGTTATGTGTTTTGTAAAGGCCATATTCATAGCACTAGCATTAGGACTTTTAGCAAGCTTTTGTAGGAACTTAATAACTTCAGAGATGTTGCAACCATCAAGATCAAAATCATAATTATCATCTAAAGTAGTAGAGCTAATACTAGCCTCAACACTAGTGGTAGTGATGGTAGAAACACTAATGTTTCTAGCAATTTTATCTTCTCTTCCCCACTTAGCATGCAATTCAGCTAATAGTCTAACATTTTCATCAATTCTAACTTGTATGGCATTAGTGGCAGCAAAGGGATTATCATTAGTTTCAGGTTTAGCAGCCATTTTATTCAAATAAGATTGAGCTTCAGCCAAAGATGCTATATTTCTTTCAGCATTAGAAAGTTTTTCCTCAATAGTTTTATTGAAAGCAGTTTGTTTACTAATAAAATCTTTAAGCATAAATTCAAGTTCAGAGGATGCACTCCTATTATTGTTGTAAGAATTTCCATAAGCATTACCATTGTTGGGAGGATATGGCCTATAATTGTTGCTACCAAAATTATTCCTGTAGGCATTATTGCTAAAATTGTTATTTCTTATAAAGTTCACATCAACTTGCTCTTCTTGAGCAACAAAAGAGGCTAAGGGAACATTATTTGGATCAATATGGGATTTCCCATTAACAAGCATACACATAATAACATTAATTTTATCACTCAAGGAGGAGGTTTCTTCAACAGAATTTACCTTCTTACCTTGTGGAGCTCTTTCAGTAGGCCATTCAGAATAGTTACCCATCATATTATCCATAAGCTTTGTTGCAGTAACCAAAGTAATGATCATAAAGGTACCTCCAGCAGCAGAATCCAGTAGATTTCTTGAAGAATAGTTCAATCCTGCATAAAAGGTTTGGATAATCATCCAAGCAGTCAGTCCATGAGTGGGACAATTCTTTACCAAAGATTTCATTCTTTCCCAAGCTTGAGCAACATGTTCATTATCAGATTGTTTAAACTTCATTATTTCACTTCTCAAAGATATAATCTTAGTAGGAGGATAGTATTTTCCAATGAAAGCATCTTTGCATTTAGTCCAAGAATCAATACTATTCCTAGTTAGGGAATTTAACCATTCTTTAGCTTTTCCTCTCAAAGAGAAAGGAAACAATTTAAGCTTAATAATATCTCCATCTATATCCCTATGCTTTTGCATCTCACATAGTTCAACAAAGTTATTTAGATGAGCATCAACATCTTCATTACCTATACCAGAAAATTGTTCTCTCATAACAAGATTGAGTAAAGCAGGCTTTATTTCAAAGAAAGTAGCTTCAGGAACAGGTGGAGCAATAGGTGTGCTCATGAAATCATTGTTGTTAGTGCTAGTGAAGTCACACAATTTAGTATTTTCAAGAGTAGTCATTTTTTTGTGTTTTTTAATAAAGAAAGCAAACTAGTAAAACTATTTTTTGTGTGTTTTTGATAAAGAAACAAGCAGAAGTAAACTAAGCAAAACAAAAATAACAAAGTAAAGAGATTGGTTATGAGGGACTCCCCTTGTGAAGATGTCCTTGACTCCCTGGCAACGGCGCCAGAAAAATAGCTTGATGGCCCAAAATATATCGAGCTCGTTGGCAAACCCCAAGAGGAAGGTATGATGAGCACAACAGCAAGTTTTCCCTTAGTTATGAAACCAAGGTTTAATCGAACCAGTAGGATCAAGGAAACACCCCAAAGGTGTAGCTAGCTAAACTTTGGCAGGGCGCACTACCGGTGCTAGTAGCAACGTGAAGACCTGCACAACACAACCACAGAACTTTCCCCAACTTGCGATGAGGTTGTCAATCTCACCGGTTTTGCTGAAAACAAAGGATTAAACGTATCGAGTGGAAGAAAGTAATAGTTTGCAGAAAGTAAACACAAAGCAGTAAATAGTTGATTGTAGATTGATAGTAAAAGAAAGGACCGGGTCCATAGTTCACTAGAGGTGGATCTCCTTAAGATAGATGACATGTTGGGATGGAGATGACGGCGGCTACAGACTCTTTCGTGGATTTTTGATCGGGTACTTAGGGTTTTCGTCCCGAGGGTAACTTATAGGCGGAAGGAGAGGCCGAGGGGGTGCCGGGAGTGGCCACACCACCCCCTGGCACGGGCCAGGCCTGGCCGCGCGGCCAGGTGGTGTGTTGGCTCCCTGGCCCTTCTCCGTCTCGTATTCTGGCACTTGATCCCTTCCAGAAAAATAGGCACCTTGGCTTTTGTCCCGTCCAATTCCGAGAATATTCATTTTCTGACTTTCCTAGAACCAAAACAGCAAAAAACAGACAGCTGGCACTGTGGCTCTTGTTAATAGGTTAGTCCAAGAAATCATATGAAAAGTGCTCCAAAGTTGGAACAAAACACAAGAAAGTGGATAAAACCAAGCATGGAACATCAAAAATTATAGATACATTTGCAATGTATCAACATCCCCAAGCTTAACTCCTTCTCGTCCTCGAGTAGGTAAGTGATAAAAAGAAATAATTTTTGAGGTGACATGCACCATCAAAGACTTGATCAAAGTATTTGCAAAACATTCAAAACTGGGATCATAGTACTTCAATAATAACATGAAAGACAAAGTTCTAGCAATAAGAAAAGAAACTATGTTGCAACATGAAAAGGCACAAACAAAAGATTCATGAATAACATGCTTTGCAAGACGTTTGTTTGTTTCACATAAAGAAAACATAGCATAATAGTATTCAGCTTGTCCCTTAATAGAGTAGCAAATATAAATGCATATGACACCTTCAAAGTTCATAAGAGTGACTAGATACAATAGTTTCAAACAAGCAATAACAAGTTATGCATCAATCAACTAGTCTTGGGACAATGCACATAGAACTAAGAATGGCCACTATGCTCTCAAAGTAGGTGCATAAAGATAGAAGGTGGAGACTCAATATAATGGTGGAAGAAAGGCCTTTTGTAAAAGGAAGTAGGGATTGAAGTCTCATAAAGAGCTTCCAAAAATTATGGTACTTAATAGCTTTCAGCTCTCATTGCCCCTATCATAAGCATCTTGAAGTGATTAAGGTTAAAGTGAACAAACTATGGTGTACATGCTTGACGAAGTATAAGTCAGAAATCTCATGTCCCTTGTATACGAGGTCCGCTCCTCATGCTACTCAAGTTTAGTCACCGGTAAGTTCTTGTCATCGTAAGTACATGTGTATCATTGAGAACCGCCAACGGGGCCCCTTGCCCGATGATACGGAAGAATCCCCATATCAAAATGACAAGGCAAGCAGACAACGAGCATCTCAGCATTCTTCCTATTTACCAAGGGAATATGGTGCTTTTTTCTCTCTTTCCTCTTTTCATAGTATCTCTTTTTTCTTTTCTTTTCTCTTTTTTTCTCAATATAGGACTCTTTTTTATAAGAAGAATGCTTCATAGACAGCTCATTATGGTTACACTGCAGGTTTCCACCATGTCAGCATGGATTAGACCAGTGGCCCAGGCGTTTCTTTAACACATATACATAACTCCATGGACTTACAAGCTCCCCTTTCATTTCACACCGACGACATCCATATACAAAAGAGCATGATATCAACTAGGTATAAGTACCAAGTACAATGTTGAAAGCGTTCCCCATGAAAGCATGGTTCAGCTAATTCCCAACAAATAAGTGCAAGCATATACAACATAGAAGACACAATGGTTCAAGTTTATTAAAGGCAAGTAAAGTAAGGTGTGCCATCAAGTTCGTGAGAGCTTTAATCACTAGTTTTCTCATAACAAGAGGAAGGTAAACAAAAGCATGAATATACTTGGAATAGCATAAGCTAGTAGGTAGGTATGGTGGACTCTTTGGAATAACTTGGTTTAGGGAGTTGGATGCATGAGTGGAACTCATACTTGGTTGTGGAGGCTAGCAAAAGACTGGGAGCGATAAACTAAGAGAGCAATAATGGCCATAATCATGCAGAACGACAAAACATAATTGATCAAAGCATAAGGTGATACTACAAGTTGAAAAATAAAGGATTATAAAGGCTATGGTGACTTGAGATAGTCATAACATGGTGTGAGCATGTGCCAACTCAACCCAAATAAAGCATCAAAGGAGAATACCACTATACTATGTTTTAATATGCTAAAACAACACATGATTCATCCAAGGAACATTAAGCAATCTCAATTGTTTATAACAAGTCATGATACAACAAAGAATACTAAGCATAAAGCCAAAACAATATCAATCATGGCATGACAAAGCATAGGCCACAGAAAAAAACGAGCTCTTTTTACCACACAAGTATGAACTTTCCTACTCTTTTCCAAACCAAACCAAACTATTCGCAAACCAAAGTGTGAAAGAGGGGGTCCAACCAACTTATTCAGAAAACTAAGAAAACCAAGAAAACTAAAAACCAAAACAAAAATGAAAAAGAAGACGCTCCAAGAAAAACACAACTGTGCATGAAACAATAAAAATGAAGCGTTTGGAAGAAACCTGAAATTTTTATTGATGAAGAAGGGGGATGCCTTGGGCATCCCCAAGCTTTGACGCTTGTACTTCTTGGATATTTCTTGGGGTGACACGCGTGGCACCCCAAGCTTTAGCTTTAGTCCATCCTTTATCTCATTACTCGTTTCTTCCATACGCTAAAATTTTTCCATCATACAAAACTTCACACAATCTCATTAGCAACATTAGTGCACTTAACATAAATAAGTCTCAAGGTTCAGTTCTAACACCAAATAAACTTCCATTAGAACACTAGCTACTGTATAACTTCCCTCAAAAATCTCAATTCCCCAAAGGAACTCAAGAAGGAATTAACATGAAGCAAATGCAGAAAATGGCAGAAATCTGTCAAAACAGACCAGCAGGTAAAGACGAATTTTTTTGAAGACCTTATGTTGCTCAAATAAAAAAGTGTTGAACTAACGAAAGTTAGATAACAACCTTGGGCAGAACAACAAAACATTACAGCTCAATCCGACATACAGAGCTCTCTCAGGAATTTTTACGGTGAAGCACAGAAATCTGTTTCGGGAAAGCAACTTTCCCAATCATTACTTCTCTCTCATTAGAGGTTACACTTGGCACAAAAAGCAAATAAAAAGGATAAGGAGAGGTTATTACAGAGGTAATAACTTCCAAGACTCATCTAAATCTCTTGGGTTATCTCCCAACAAGTACTTTTCTTTAACGCCTTTAAGTTATGCATAAGAAGCAAAGAAAGAATCAAGTGTTCTCAAATGAAGAAGCATTAAGACCAAATTTTGTTTTCATAGGAGAAGCAAAATAAATATTTTCTCTCTTTTTAGGGAAGTGTTCTATACCTTTCTTTAGTGGGAGTTGATATTTAATGGTGCCTTCTTTCATATCAATGATGGCACCAAAAGTTCTAAGAAAAGGTCTTCCCAAAGTAATAGGACAAGAAGCATTGTATTCAACATCCAAAACATAGAAATCAACAGGGACATAGGAATCGTTAACCATAATAAGAACATCATTAAGACTCCCCATGAGTTTATTTTTAGCATTAGCATCAAGTGGGACATTCAAATAACAATCTTCAAGAGGAGGCAAATCAAGCATATCACAAATCTTTCTAGGCATAATAGAAACACTACTATCAAGATCACACAAAGCTTTGAAATCAAAGTCATTCACTTTCATATTAATGATGGGTTCCCAACCATCTTCTTGTTCTATACGAATAGAAGCTTTATGTTTCATCTTTTCTTCCTTGATCTTTATGAGAGCATCGGTAATGTGTTTCATAAAAGCCATGTTCATAGCACTAGCATTGGGACTTTTAGCAAGCTTTTGTAGGAACTTAATAACTTCAGAGATGTTGCAACCATCAAGATCAAAATCAACTTTATCATCTAAAGTATTAGAACTATTGCTAGCCTCAACACTAGTGGTGGTAATAGTAGAAACACTAATGTTTCTAGCAATTTCATCTTCTCTTTCCCACTTAGCATGTAATTCAGCTAATATGTCTAACATTTTCATCAATTCTTACTTGTATGGCATTAGTAGCTGCAAAGGGATTCTCATTAGTTTCAGGTTTAGCAGCCATTTTATTCAAAGTAGATTGAGCTTCAGCCAAAGATGCTATATTTATTTCAGCATTAGAGAGTTTTTCCTCAATAGTTTTATTGAAAGCAGTTTGTTTACTAATAAACTCTTTAAGCATAACTTCAAGTTCAGAGGGACCACTCTTATTATTGTTGTAAGAATTTCCATAAGCATTACCATTGTTGGGAGGATATGGCTTATAATTGTTGTTACCAAAATTGTTCCTATAAGCATTATTACCATAAGCATTGTTGCCAAAGTTCTTATTTCTTATGAAGTTCACATCAACTTGCTCTTCTTGAGCAACCAAAGAGGCTAAAGGAACATTATTTGGATCAATATGGGTTTTCCCATTAAGAAGCATAGACATAATCATATCAATCTTATCACTCAAGGAGGAGATTTCCTCAACAGAATTTACCTTCTTACCTTGTGGATCTCTCTTAGTATGCCATTCAGAATAATTAACCATCATATTGTCCAGAAGTTTTGTTGCAGCACCCAAAGTGATGGTCATAAAGGTACCTCCAGCAGCTAAATCCAATAGGTTCCTTGAAGAATAGTTCAATCCTGCATAAAAAGTTTGGATGATCATCCAAGCAGTCAGTTCATGAGTGGGGTAATTCTTTACCAAAGATTTCATTCTTTCCCAAGCTTGAGCAACATGCTCATTATCAAGTTGTTTAAACTTCATGATTTCACTTCTCATGGATATAATCTTAGCAGGAGGATAGTATTTTCCAATAAAAGCATCTTTGCATTTAGTCCAAGAATCAATACTATTCCTAGTTAAGGAATTCAACCATTCTTTAGCTTTTCCTCCCAAAGAGAAAGGAAACAATTTCAGCTTAATAATATCACCATCTATATCCCTATGCTTTTGCATCTCACAAAGTTCAACAAAGTTATTTAGATGGGAAGCAGCATCTTCATTACCAATACTAGAAAATTGTTCTCTCATAACAAGATTGAGCAAAGCAGGTTTTATCTCAAAGAAAGTATTTTCAGCCACAGGTGGAGCAATGGGAGTGCTCATAAAATCATTGTTGTTAGTGCTAGTGAAGTCACACAACTTAGTGTTTTCAAGAGTAGTCATTTTTTTGGGTTTTCAAATAAGAAAGCAAACAAGTAGAACTATTTTTTTTGTGTTTTTGAAGAACAAAACAAGCAAACAAAGCAAAAAGAAACTAAGCAAAACAAAAACAACAAAGTAAAGAGATTGGTTATGAGGGACTCCCCTTGTGAAGATGTCCTTGACTCCTCGGCAACGGCGCTAGAAAATCTTGATGCGCTCGACTTTCGACGTAGAGCTCGTTGGGAACCCCAAGAGGAAGGTACGATGAATATAGCAGCAAGTTTTCCCTCAGTTATGAAACCAAGGTTTAATCGAACCAGTAGGAGCAAGGAAACACCCCAAAGGTGTTACTAGCTGAGCTTTGGCAGGGCGCACTACCGGTGCTAGTAGCAACGTGGAGACCTACACAACACAACCACAGAACTTTGTCCCCAACTTGCGATGAGGTTGTCAATCTCATCGTGTTTTGCGGAAAACAAAGGATTAAACGTATCGAATGGAAAGAAGTAAAAGTTTGCGGAAAGTAAACACAAAGCAGTAAAAGATTGTAGATTGTATGTAAAGTAGAAGGACTGGGATCCATAGTTCACTAGAGGTGGCTCTCCTTAGATAGATAACATGCTGGGTGAACAAATTACAGCGGGGCAATTGACAAACACCGAGAAAGCAATACATGCATATACTAATCATCTTGCCTCCTCTGAGACTTGATTGGGCATTACAACATAATACATAGACCGCCATCCAACTGCATCTATGACTAATAATCCACCTTCAGGTTATCATCCGAACCCCCTCCAGTATTAAGTTGCAAGCAACAGATTATTGCTTTACGAACTGCGTGTAAAGTAAACAATACGATTGTTCTATGAACAAAGGATTGTTGTTTTCTCCCTAGTAGCAACAACACATCTAGTACCTTAGAGATTTCTTTCACTTCCCTAGATTACCAGAGGCATGAACCCACTATCGAGCATAAATACTAACTCTTGGAGTTGCTAGCATCTACTTGGCCAAGATAGCTACTAACAACGGAAAGCATGCAAGATCACAAATAACAAAGACATGATAGAATCAATAATCAATCTGAAATATCCATCGAATCCCCGCAAACACAACATGTAGGAATTACAAATAGATGATCTTGATCATTAATGGAGCTCACAAGATCTAGACATGATAGCACAAAGGAGGAGAACCAGCCATCTAGCTACTACATGGACCCGTAGTCCAGAGATGAACTACTCACGCATCACACCGGAGGCTTCCATGATGATGAAGAAGGCCTCCAGGGTGAATTCCCCTCTCTGGCAGGGTGCCGGGAAGAGCTTCAGATCCCTCCTGATCTAGGGATGGAGATGAGGGCGGCTAAAGCCTCTTTCGTGGAATTTTGATCGGGTACTTAGGGTTTCTGTCTCGGAGGCATCTTATAGGTGGAAGGAGAGGCCGAGGGGGTGCCTGGGCTGGCCACACCACCCCTAGCATGGGCCAGGCCTGGCCGTGCGGCCAGGTGGTGTGGATGCCCTCTGGCTCTTCTCCGTCTCGTATTCTGGCTCCGGGTGTCCCTCGGTGAAAAACTTACTTTAGCTTTTGTCCTGTCCAATTCCGAGAATATTCATTTTCTGACTTTCCTGGAACCAAAAACAGCAGAAAACAGGCAGCTGGCACTGTGGCTCTTGTTAATAGGTTAGTCCAAGAAATCATTTGAAAAGTACTCCAAAGTGTGGACAATACATAAGAAACTAGATAAAACCAAGCATGGAACATCAAAATTTATGGATACGTTAGCAACGTATCACTAAGCATAAAAGTTGATCACTTTAGGGGGGAATACTTGGTGAAAATGATTATGAAAACCTTGGAATGATGCTTCATTCTATTGAAATGTTTTGACATGTGTTATGGACACAAAAGGATTTGATGATGAAAATGTTGAGGCATGAGCCTTAGCCCTTTATAAAAACTGATGGTTGGGTTTGGATGCGATACCATTCCAATTTTACAATATAACCACAATACCTGAATTGGGTAAGGCTTAGCCGGAAGTTTATATGCATTAGTATGGGTTCCCTCGCGGAAGAGGTTTGAGCTGAGGCTATGATACATTGCAAATGTATCTATAATTTTTGATGTTCCATGCTTGGTTTTATCTACTTTCTTGTGCTTTGTTCCAACTTTGGAGTACTTTCTATACACTTTCTTGGACTAACCTATTAACAAGAGCCACAATGCCAGTTGCCTGTTTTCTGCTGTTTTTGGTTCCAGAAAGTTAGAAAATGAATATTCTCGGAATTGGACGGGACAAAAGCCAATATGCCTATTTTTCCCGGAGACTCACGGAGCCAGAATACGAGATGGAGAGGGGCCACAGGGTGGCCACACCACCCCTAGGCGCGGGTCCCCCTTCGCCGCGCCAGGGCATGGTGTGGGCCCCCTGGCCGGCCACCGACCTTGCATCTTCGCCTATAAGAAGCCTCCCGATGTGAAAACCCTAAGTTGTCAATCAGAAATCCACGAAAAGTTCCGCAGCGCCGCTGCCACCGAAAGGGAGACTCGGGGGACAGAAAGTCTCTGTTCCGGCACCCTGCCGGGACGGGGAAGTGCCCCCATAGCCATCTCCATCAATCTCCACCACCATCTCCATCATCATTGCTGATTCCCATGATGACGAGGGAGTAGTTCTCTCTCGAGGCTAAGGGTTCTACCGGTAGCTATGTGTTCATCTCTCTCTCTATGCATGATCTTATTGAGATCATGAGCTTGTAATCTATAGATCTACCTTGCTATTCAAGTGCTTTAATAGATCTCTGCTCTCCCCATGTGTGTGAAGTTTACAGTGTGCACACCATGGTGGCACTTAGGCTAGAGATTACAAATACTTGTTATGAGTTATATTTGGAGTTGGATGTCTTTATGAAATTGTGGTGTTTGTTGGAAACATCTAGAGCTCAAGGTGACAGTGTGGGGTTATCTAGATGGGAAAGGCTTACTTTGAGGTGTGCTGTTATAGACCTACCATGGATTAGAGTGTCCAACCGGAGAGTAGTTAAGAGTAGTATCATAAAGAGAAGATATTTATATGAGAGAGTGTTCACTAGTGAAAGTGTGATCCCTAGGCATTGTTTCTAAGCACTCAAACACTGTTTGCTACTAGATTTGTTACATGTTTGCTTGCTACCATCTTTATTTCAGTTTTACTTTAGTCTCTTCCACGCCATCAAAGTATTTTCTATCACCATTACCACTTATAATTATCTATACCACTTGTATTTCACTATCTCTTCGCCAAACTAGTGCACCTATACACCTGACAAGTGTATTGGGTGTGTTGGGGACACAAGAGACTTCTTGTGTCTTGATTGCAGGGTTGCTTGAGAGGGAATACCTTTGACCACTTCCTCCTTGAGTTCAATAAACCTTGGGTAATCCACTTAAGGGAAAACTTGTTGCTGTTCTACAAACCTCTGCACTTGGAGGCCCAACAACTGTCTACAAGAATAGAAGTGCGTAGACATCAAGCTATTTTCTGGCGCCGTTGCCGGGGAGGTAAGGTAAAATGTACTCACATCCTCCGATGTGAGTGCTCGAAGTTATTTCCTTTAGATTCTGCAATTTTGTCTTTTTGTTTCTTGTTTTCACTAGTTAGGCTTAATGGAAAACAACAACAAAATTAGAGAGCTTTATAGTATTTATCTTGAGTTAGGACATGAAGTGTTTGAAGAGAAAATTAAAAAACCTATGGAACTTTATTTTCATGCTAATAGCAATGTTGTTAGTATGAATTCTTTGCACACCATTATTGCTAATGCTATGGAAAAGTATAAGCTTGGGGAAGCTAGTTTTTATGAAAATGATCTTTTTAGTTCCCCAGCTTTGGAAGATAGCTATTCTATTGCTTATGATGATACCAAACCCCCAATATATGATGATTACAATGATGAATATGATATTTTCAGTCCACCTACTATTGAGGAGAAAATTAATGATTACAATATGCCTCCTATATTTGATGATTATGGTGATGAGAATAATAATGATAGCTATTTTGTTGAATTTGCTCCCACTATAATTAATAAGAATCACTATTCTTATGTGGAGAGTAATAATCATTTTATGCATGTGGCTCATGATAAGAATGTTTTATATGATAGTTATATTGTTAATTTTATTCATGATGCTACTAAAAGTTATTATGAGAGAGGGAAACATGGTTTTATGTGTCTCAGTAATATTAGGTTTCCCCTCTTTATGTTGAAAGTCTTGAAGTTGCACTTGTTTTGCTGTCCTATGCTTGTTGCTTAGTGCTTACATGACTTGTTTCTTTACAACATTCCTATGCATAGGAAGTGGGTTAGACTTAAATGTGTTTTGAATTTGCTTCTTGATGCTCTCTTTTACTTCAATTCATATTTCTTATGTGAGCATCTTCTCAAACTATTAAGCCTAACTTAAAGGCGTTAAAGAAAAGTACTTATTGGGAGATAACCCAAAAGTTTTAGTTGAGTCTTTGAAGTTATTGCTTTAGTAATAAATGCTCCTTATCCTTTTTATTTGCTTTTTGTGCCAAGAGTAACCTCTAATGAGAGAGAAGTAATGATTGGGAAAGTTGATGTCCCGAGACAGATTTTTGTGCTTCACCGTAAAAATTCGTGTAAAATCTCTGTATGTCCTTTGGAGGCGTGAATTTTTGTGCTTCTGCCCTAGGTTGTTATCTAACTTTCGTTAGTTCAACACTTTTCTATTTGAGCAACAAAAGGTTTTCGAAAAAATTCGTCTTTACCTTCTGGTCTGTTTTGACAGATTTCTGCCATTATTTGCATTTGCTTCTTGTTGGTACCTTTTTGAGTTCTTTTGGGGAATTGAGCCTTTTGAGGGAAGTGATACAGTATCTTGTGTTTTAATGGAAGTTTTATTGGTGTTGTAACTGAACCTAAAGACCTATTATCTTGAGTGCACTAATGTTGCTAATAAAGATTGTGTGAAGTTTTGTATGAAGGAAAATTTTCAGGTGTATGGAAGGAATGAGTAATGAGATGAAGGATGGACAAGATTGGGGATGCCACGCGTGTCACACCAGGAAATATCCAAGAAGTAGAAGCGTCAAAGCTTGGGGATGCCGAAGGCATCCCCCTCTTCATCAATAAAAATCTCAGGTTTCTTCCAAACACTTCATTTTTATTGTTTCATGCACAATTGTGTTGTTCTTGGAGCGTCTTCTTTTTCGTTTTCGTTTTGGTTTTTCATTTGCTTGGTTTGCTTAGTTTTTTGAATAAATTGGCTGGACCCCCTCTTTCATACATTGGTTTTCAAATAGTTTGGTTTGGATTGGAAAAGAGTAGGAAAGTTCATGCTTAAGTGTTAAAGAGAGCTTGTTTTTGACTGTGGCCTATGCTTTCTCATGTCATGCTTGATATTGTTTTGGCTTTATGCTTAGTATTCTTTGCTGTAGCATGACTTGTTATAAACAATTGAGATTGCTTAATGTGCCTTTGAAAAATCATGCGTTGTTTTAGCATATTAAAGCATATCATTGTGGTATTCTCCTTTGATGCTTTATTTGGGTTGACTTGGCACATGCTCACACCATGTTATGACTATCCCAAGTCACCATAGCCTTTATGATCCTTTATTTTTCAACTTGTAGTATCACTTTATGCTTTGATTAATGATGTTTTGTCGCTCTGTATGATTATGGCCATTACTGCTCTCTTAGTTTGTCGCTCCCAGTCTTCTGCTAGCCTCTGTAACCAAGTATGAGTTCTACTCATGCATCCAACTTCCTAAAAGAAGTTATTCCAAAGAGTCCACCATACCTACCTATTAGCATATGCTATTCCAAGTATATTCATGTTTTTATCTACCTTCCGAATTAAACTAGTTATGAGAAAACTAGTGATTAAAGCTCTCACGAACTTGATGGCACACTTTACTTTTCTTGCCCTTAATAAACTTGAACCATTGTGTCGTCTATTGTGTATATGCTTGCACTTATTTTTTGGGGATTAGCAGAACCATGCTGTCATGGGGAATGCTTTCAACATTGCACGGGTACTTTGTACCTAGTTAATATCATGCTCTTTTGTCTATGGATGTCGTCGGTGTGAAATGAAAGGGGAGCTTGTAAGTCCATGGAGTTATGTATATGTGTTAGAGAAACGCCTGGGCCGCTGGTCTAATCCATTCTGACATGGTGGAAACCTGCAGCGTAACCATAATGAGCTGTCTATGAAGGATTCTTCTTATAAAAAAAAGAGACCTATATTGAAAAAAATAGGAAAGAAAAAAAAGAGATTCTGAAAAGAGGAAAGAGAGAAAAAAGTACCATATTCCCATGGTAAATAAGAAGATTGTTGAGATGCTCGTTGTCTGCTTGCCATGTCATTTTGATATGGGGATTCTTCCGTATCATCAGGCAAGGGGTACCCCGTTGGCGGTTCTCTATGATACACATGTACTTACGATGACAAGAACTTACCGGTGACTAAACTTGAGTAGCATGAGGAGCGGACCTCGTATACAAGGGACATGAGATTCCTAACTTATACTTCATCAAGCATGTACACCATAGTTTGTTCACTTTAACCTTAATCACCTTCAAGATGCTTATGAATGGGGCAGTGAGAGATGAAAACTATAAGTACCATAATTTTTGGAAGCTCTTTATGAGACTTGAATCCCTACTTCCTTCTATGAAGGCCTTTCTTCCACTAATATATTGAGTCTCCACCTTCTATCTTTATGCACCTACTTTGAGAGCATAGTGCCCATTCTTAGTTCTATGTGCATCGTCCCAAGACTAGTTGATTGATGCATAACTTGATATTGCTTGTTTTAAAACTATTTGTATCTAGTCACTCTTATAAAATTTGAAGGTGTCCTATGCATTTATATTTGCTACTCTATGAGGGACAAGCTGAATATTATTATGCTATGTTTTCTTTATGTGAAACTAACAAACGTCTTGCAAAGCATTGTTATTCATGAATCTTTTGTTTGTGCCTTTTCATGTTGCATCATAGTCTCTTTGTCTTATTGCTAGAACCTTCTCTTTCATGTTATGATTAAAGTGCTATGATCCCAGCTTTGAATGTTTTACAAATACTTTGATCAAGTCTTTGATGGTGCATGTCACCTCAAAAATTATTCTTTCTTTTTATCACTTACCTACTCGAGGACGAGCAGGAGTTAAGCTTGGGGATGTTGATACATTGCAAATGTATCTATAATTTTTGATGTTCCATGCTTGGTTTTATCTACTTTCTTGTGTTTTGTTCCAACTTTGGAGTACTTTCTATACACTTTCTTGGACTAACGTATTAACAAGAGCCACAGTGCCAGTTGCCTGTTTCCTGCTGTTTTTGGTTCCAGAAAGTCATAAAATGAATATTCTTGGAATTGTACGGGACAAAAGCCAATATGCCTATTTTTCCCGGAGACTCACGGAGCCAGAATACGAGACAGAGAGGGGCCACAGGGTGGCCACACCACCCCTAGGCATGGGTCCCCCTTGGCCGTGCCAGGGCATGGTGTGTGCCCCCTGGCCGGCCACCGACCTTGCCTCTTCGCCTATAAGAAGCCTCCCGATGCGAAAACCCTAAGTCGTCAATTAGAAATCCACGAAAAGTTCCGCAGCACCGCCGCCACCGAAGGGGAGATTCGGGGGATAGAAAGTCTCTGTTTCGGCACCCTGCCGGGACGAGGAAGTGCCCCCGAAGCCATCTCCATCGATCTCCACCACCATCTCCATCACCATTGCTGATTCCCATGATGAGGAGGGAGTAGTTCTCTCTCGAGGCTAAGGGTTCTACCGGTAGCTATGTGTTCATCTCTCTCTATGCATGATCTTATTGAGATCATGAGCTTGTAATCTATAGATCTACCTTGCTACTCAAGTGCTTTAATAGATCTCTGCTCTCCCCATGTGTGTGAAGTTGACAGTATGCACACCATGGTGGCACTTAGGCTAGAGATTACAAATACTTGTTATGAGTTATATTTGGAGTTGGATGTCTGTATGAAATTGTGGTGTTTGTTGGAACCATCTAGAGCTCAAGGTGACAGTGTGGGGTTATCTAGAGGGGAAAGGCTTACTTTGAGGTGTGCTGTTATAGCCCTACCATGGATTAGAGTGTCCAACCAGAGAGTAGTTAAGAGTAGTATCATAAAGAAAAGATATTTATATGAGAGAGTGTTCACTAGTGAAAGTATGATCCCTAGGCCTTGTTTCTAAGCACTGAAACACCGTTTGCTACTAGATCTGTTACATGTTCGCTTGCTGCCATCTTTATTTCAGTTTTACTTTAGTCTCTTCCACACCATAAAAGTATTTTCTATCACCATTACCACTTATAATTATCTATACCACTTGTATTTCACTATCTCTTCGCCGAACTAGTGCACCTATACACCTGACAAGTGTATTGGGTGTGTCGGGGACACAAGAGACTTCTTGTATCTTGATTGCATGGTTGCTTGAGAGGGAATACCTTTGACCACTTCCTCCCTGAGTTCGATAAACTTTGGGTAATCCACTTAAGGGAAAACTTATTGATGTTCTACAAACCTCTGCACTTGGAGGCCCAACAACTGTCTACAAGAATAGAAGTGCGTAGACATCAGGCTACCTCTTGATGATGTCCACCTATGCAGTGCCCAGGTTGGCAGATGGCCATGGCTGGGAGGCCAAGCTCATAGGGGAGGTGCCTATACTAGAGTGTGTAATTGAAAGGTTATGATTGATTATCCGCATACTAAGTATGATGATTCAGGGTTATCCCTGACGGATGTATCGAATTTTGTGGTGAAAGTGTACCACCTCTGTAGAGTTTCAAACTATTCGAATAGCCGCGTCCGCGGTCATGGACAGTTGGAGTGGCCATACTGTTCCGTCGTCATATGTTTTCAAAATGACTTGTGAAGTGAACTATGATTTTGACTTGACCACAACAGGGTTGTAACTATGAAAACTAGGTTCCAACTTAAGTGATTTAGAACCTTTACTTAGTTTTCTTTACTTGTAAACTCAGTTTAGATAAATCTGGCTTTTTGCAAATAAACCTAGAGCTTAAGATTCCTATTAGAACTACCTTACTTGTTAGTGATAGTTTGCGAGTACTTAAAGAGTACTCGTGGCTTTGTCCCTAGCTATTCCCATGGCCAGACTATGAGGAGGACTACCAGGATGATGGACAGCAGGATGTCTATGACAACTAGGATCATCTCCCCATCGTCAGCATTGCCTGTGACCCTGAAGATGGAGCCCACTGCTACGCTTATTATTATTCCGCTGCTTGTCTGTATTAAGACTAGATCATGAGATCCTTTATTCGTGTAAGACCTTATTATGGTTTGTAATGGATGATGTACTGTGATATCCAATCTGTTATGTCTCGCAAAAATGGTAACCCTGGGATTGCGATGTATGGCATAACAGGCATCTGGGATTAAAAACCCGGGTGTTGACAAGTTGGTATAAGAGCCATCCTGACCATAGGAGACCCTAGTTAGAATGGACGTCCGAACCAAAAACTTAGTTTCAAAACAAAATAAGTGAGTATTTATGAAAACTTATTCCCACTCTTATCGATTCTTTAAAAAAAATCATGTTCCTCAAAATTCTTACATTACTACATAAATTTTGGCACACTTGATCACCTCACTAACTTACTCATCCTAAATTCTTATTGATGGAAGTTCAGTATTGCAAGTTCTACCAGTTGGGCAATGGAGGCCAGCTGATCTTTGAGAGGGATCTAGATGCACTGTCAGAGTATCTTGAGCGCCCGCATCCGGAATTCTTCGGGGCTCAACTCAAGGATCACCCAGGAGGAGATCTACAATGGCTGATAGTTGCAGATCTCAGAGGCAAGATGGAAGCACCCCTTTTTGAGAAGATTCAATTCACCGTGCGAGAGAACAACTAGCTAGATGGATTAGCCAGGGCTATGCATGAAGCTCTTGCCCGTCTGTGTGGGCAAAACATCAACTTGATCCAGGGAACTCGCTTTGCGCACTTGGCAAGGCGTGATTCTATGGGAATGCCATTGGAGATGCCAAGTCACCTGGAGTTGAAGCTCCAAGTAGAGAATCTTGACTTCCTGCTATATGAGGAGAAGGAATTTGACAATGCTCGAGCCTACGCCAACCACATCCTTGCCATTGCCGCCAAGAAGGACCAGACTCTCACCCTGCTCGTCAAGGATCGCCAATCACTTCATCGTCAATGCGAGAAGAAGGATCACACCATCGCTCGTCTTCACAAGAAGGTGGCCGCTCTCGAGAAGACCATCCATGAGCAAGAAGTCCAGCTTCAAGCAAAGGAAGAGGAAGACAGTGAAGACATCCAGGGAGATCTTCACTCGTACCTCAGTGATGACAATGACTACCTGGAGGATGATGCCATGGATTTCTACACCGATGATGATGATTCCGACTTCATTGATGATGATTAGATGCACTTGATCACTACTGTAGGAGTGAGTTGTATCGGTCCCACTGTATCGTAGTTTCACAGAATGGTTCTTAAAACCATTTGTTTTCCCTTTTGTGTGTGGTGTGTGTTGTATTGTGTGCTTGAATGAATGAATGAATGAGAAGGAGTTGTTAGTTTAAAAAACTTGAGTCAAACTCAAAGTTTAGAGCTTTTGAAACAAAACCATGAACCTTAGAACTTTCCCTCTTACCTCATTATCTATCTCAATCTTTAGATGACTCGTGGAAACCCCGGAGGAAGCAGCTCATCGCAGGACCCAATGTTGCAGATTCTGCAAATGCTAGTTTCCTACCGTGAAGCTAGTAGAGCTGAATGCCAAGCCAATCTCGCCACTCTTCAATAGATAGCTCAGATGGCCAACAATAATCAAGTCCATGGAAATTAGGAACATCATGGATCCAAGCTTAAGAACTTTCAGAATACCAATCCCCCATCTTTAACAAATCTGAGGATCCCTTAGATGCTGATGACTAGCTGCAAACCATGGAGAACAATCTGGAAGTCGCAGGAGTTGACGCCAAAGAGAAGGTACTGTTTGCCACCCATTATCTGGCAGGAGATGCAAGAGCCTGGTGGAATAGCATCCGTACTATGAACCACGGTCAGGTGATGACTTGGGAAGCTTTCAAGATCAAGTTTAGCTGCACCCATGTGCCACAAGGTTTAGTCACGAGAATGACAGATGAGTTCAGAGAACTGAAGCAAGGAAGGATGACGGTAGTTGAGTACCATGACAAATTTCTGTCCCTAGCTAGATATGCCCCTGATGAGATCAACACTGAAGCCAAGAAGAAGGAAAGGTTCATGAACGCATTGCATGATGATATGCAGACTGTGTTAGTCAACATCCATTTTGGAGATCTAGAAGAGCTAGTAGACTTTGCCATCCAGATGGAAGGGAAGATAAACCAAGCCAATGACAACCACAAGCGCAGGATGATGCACCAGACTGGGTCCCACAATACCCAGAAGTATCACCCCAACCCGTCTGCAGGATATGCCCCAAGAAACAACAGACCCTCGCTGTCTCGTCCAAGCTACCCCAATCACAGCGGAGGAAACTTGAAGTCTGGAGGAAACCACAACAACAACCCCAGCAACTCCAACAATTTCAACCGTGCACCGCCCAAGTCCAACAACAACAACAACAATACTTCCCCAAGGACTGGAAGCAATTCTATGCCTGTTGCAGCCAAAGACAAGTCCCAGATTACTTGCTTTGAATGTGGAGTCAAGGGTCACTACTCCAACAAGTGTCCCAAGAAGCTTGCAGCCACCACCAATGTGAATGCCCCAACTCAGCAGCAACGCCATGTTCAGCCTGGAAGGAGATTTTCCCCAGGGAATTCGCTCAACCGCAAAGGCCGTCTGTTCCATAGAATGCTGAAGAAGCCCAGGAAGCGCCCGATGTCGTGCTGGGTACGTTTTCTGTTAACTCAGTACTTGCAAGAGTGTTGTTTGATTCTAGAGCCTCACACTCGTTTGTTACAGAAGAATTTGCATGCACTAGTAAGATTCAACCACAAAATTGAAGCATGTTATGATAGTTCAAATTCCTGGTTCAACCATCAAAGCTAGAAAAATTTGCAGGGATGTACCTATCAGAATCCATGGGATAGATTTTTATGCCAATCTAATAGTATTTGGAACCAAAGGTTTGGAAGTAGTACTAGGAATGGATTGGATGTGGAAACATAAAGGATTGATCGACTGTGCCAAGAAAGCCATAACCATGACCCGTAGCTCTGGAGTATTAGTAGAGCATGTATCTAAAACCTTGCCCCGTCAATTCAAATGCAACAAGAGTCTAGCCCAACCAACCCTAGAGCAAGTCAGAGTAGTCTATGAATACCCCGACGTATTTCCAGATGAATTGCCCGGTATGCCCCCAGATCGGGATATCGAGTTCATCATTGAACTAATTCCTGGAACTGGACCCATAACTCAGAGACCTTATAGTATGAACCCATCTAACTTAGTGGAGTTGAAGAAGCAACTTGATGCTATGCTGGAGAAAGGTTTGATTCAACCAAGCGCATCACCATGGAGATCACCTGTTTTGTTTGTGGATAAGAAAGATGGAGGTAACCGTTTGTGCACGGATTACCGGAAGCTGAATGATGTCACCATCAAGAACAAGTACACACTGCCCAAGATAGAGGATCTGTTTGACCAGTTGACTGGTGCCAGAGTGTTTTCTAAGATTGATCTTAGGACTGGTTATCACCAACTCAAGATTCGTGCAACGGAAAATCCAAAGACCACCTTTACCACCAGATATGGATTGTATGAGTATACGGTCATGTCTTTTGGATTAACCAATGCCCCCGCTTATTTCATGAATCTCATGAATAAGATTTTTATGAACTTTCTAGATAAGTTTGTCATTGTTTTTATCAACGATATTCTAATCTATTCCAAGTCAGAAGAAGACCATGAGCAACCCTGAGAACCATCCTTGAAACCCTTAGAGAGCATCAGTTGTATGCCAAGTTTAGCAAATGTGAGTTCTGGTTGAAGGAAGTAGGATTCCTCGGACATATTGTGTCGGTAGGAGGAGTCGCTGTTGATCCCGCCAAGATCAAAGATGTTGAAGAATGGGAAGCCCCAACCACTCAAACCCAAGTTCGTGCATTTCTCGGATTAGCGGGATATTACCGCAAGTTTGTTGAAGGATTTTCGAGCATCACAAGACCAATGACCGAATTGTTGAAGAATGACAAGAAGTTTAAATGGACCAACAAATGTGAAGCAAGTTTTCAAGAACTCAAGAAGAGATTGATTTCAGCCCCAATCTTGATTATGCCAGATATCAAGAAGCCTTTTGATGTGTATTGTGATGCATCCAAGATTGGTCTCGGATGTGTGTTGATGCAAGAAGGAAAAGTCATAGTGTATATGTCCCGACAACTAAAGCAGCATGAGCAAAACTGCCCTACCCATGATCTTGAACTAGCAGTTGTATTTTTAGCCTTGAAGACATGGAATCATTACCTTATGGGTAACCGCTATAAGATTTATTCGGATCACAAGAGTTTGAAGTATATTTTCACCCAGAAGGAGTTAAATATGAGGCAAAGGAGATGGATAGAGTTAATCAAGGATTATGACCTTGACATTCACTATCACCCCAGCAAAGCCAATGTGGTAGCGGATGCTCTTAGCAGATTGCCGTGTAGAATAAACACCATGATCAAAGAAGCCCAGCCAAGTTTGCATGAGGAGTTGGAGCAGTTTAGAACAGAGCTAGTTAGCAAAGGATTTTTAGCTAGTATTGAACTTCAACCCACTTTGATCAGTCAGATCAAGGAGGCGCAGAAAGTAAATGCAAGTATCGATGGAATCAAACATCGTATTGGTACAGGAAAGATGTACCTGGATTAACCGAGGATGAAGAAGGATTTTTGTGGTACAAAGGACGTATCTGTGTGCCAGTAGATTCCGAGCTGAAGCAAGTTATCATGCAGGAAGCTCATGATACTCTTTATTCTATCCATCCGAGAGGAACGAAGATGTATCAGGATTTGAAGGAGCAATTTTGGTGGCACAAGATGAAGATAGAAATCGAAGCTACATAGCCATCTGTGATATCTGTCAGAGAGTCAAAGCGGAACATCAGAGACCCACAGGACTGTTGCAACCATTGCAGATCCCAGAATGGAAATGGGATTCCGTCGGAATGGACTTTATCACCGGTTTGCCTACATCTAGTAGGGGAAATGACTCTATTTGGGTCGTAGTTGATAGACTGTCCAGGGTAGCCCATTTTATACCTGTCAAGACTACCTACCAGAGTTCGAAGCTATTAGAGTTGTACATTGCTAGAATCATAAGTTTGCATGGAACCCCTAAGACCATAGTGTCGGATCGAGGAACCCAGTTTACCTCAAGATTTTGGCAGAAAGTCCAAGAAGGATTAGGAACCAAGTTGAATTTCAGCACAACTAATCACCCGCAAACCGATGGACAGACTGAAAGAGTCAACCAAATCTTAGAAGACATGTTGAGAGCTTGTGTGCTAGAATATGGATCAAAATGGGAAGATTGTCTGCCTTTCGCAGAATTCTCATACAACAACAATTATCAAGCTAGTATGCAAATGGCCCATTTGAATTTTTGTATGGAAGGAAGTGTCGTACTCCCTTGAATTGGTCGCAAGTAGGAGAGAGTCAGATTTTTGGACCCGACATCCTACGAGAAGCCGAAGAGAAGGTTCACAAAGTCCGTAAGCACCTCAAGACCGCCAAATCCAGGCAGAAGAGTTATGCCAACAAGAGACGTAGAGACCTGACTTTCAATGTTGGAGATTTTGTGTATCTCAAGGTGTCGCCTTTGAATGGAACGCAGCGTTTTCAACTGAAAGGAAAGTTAGCCCCTAGATATATTGGACCCTTCAAGATTTTGAATCGCTGAGGAGAAGTATCATATCAACTGGAACTGCCAGAGGAGATGTCAGACATCCATGATGTGTTCATATCTCGTTACTTCGCAAATGCCTAGAAGTTCCGGAGAAGACTGAAGTCTTCAAGAACATCGATCACCGAGCCATAGATATCAACAGGGATCTGACGTATCGTGAAGTGCCTATTCATATTTTGGAAAAAACCTTCAAAACCACCAGGACCCAGAGTATCAAGTTTCTCAAGATCCAATGAAGCAACCATACCAAAGAAGAAGCTACTTGGGAGCGAGAAGATTACATTAGGACTGAGTTTCCAGATCTCTTTAGTTCCTAGTTTTTCTTAAATATCGGGACGAGATTTTGTTTAAGGAGGGAAGGTTTGTAACACCCCAAAAACTTCTAATCAAGGTTATCAAAGTTCTAATCACCCAATTTAGGGTTAAAAAAAACTTTTATTAAGAAAATGAATAATAAATGCACGAGTGTTTGTAGTAGTGTAGATTTGAGTGTATATGCCATGATTGATTGTTCTAAATGATGTGAAATGGTTTAAAGGTGAATACTACATCATCTAGGACAATTAAAAACAAAATCCAAAGAAAAAGAAATCAAATATGAATAAATGAAGAACATGGTCATTTTGACCAAAGTAAACCACTAGGTCACTTTGTGTGTTCCTAGAAGAAGATTTCTAACAGAAACCTTTCTATTTCTTTTCACCCCTTGCTAGACCAAGTAAAAGTGTATAAAGGCCACTTTACAAACTTACAAAAACATCTTGCAAATAAATTTAATGGACAGTTGAAAATTGAATCTAGTTCATATGTTAAGATCCCACTTTTTCAAAAACCTATCAAATCAATTCCCCTTGACCTCTCCAAGCAAACATAGACTCTCAAGCTTAACTTTAGATCACTCAAAAATTTTGAATCAAAATTTCTAAACTTTAGTTCTTGTGGCCATTTCCACAAACACCCTGCTTACACTAATTTAACCTCTGCCTAACTTCACTATTGTGCATAGTAATCCTCGACCATTTGGTCTCCATGTCACAACCCTGTCTCCCTTGAGCCTAGCCAACACCCAGACAAGCCTCCCCTTCGCTGTATGCATAGTGGAGCGCCGCCCGTTTCTGGTCGTCGCAGGCCGACAGTGGGAAACACTCCAGAAGCCACGTCGCCCTCGCCCACGACACGCACCAGACACGCCTAGGTCCACCGCCACCCCCTGTCCAGGCCACGACCCCAACCGAGCCCTAGACCACCCTAGCTATGTCGCGCTCTGCCTCTTTGTGCCATGTCTAGAGGGCGCCAGCTCGCCCAGACCGGGCCTTGCCCTCACCACGCCCGCTCACGCTCTCCATGATCACAGCACCCCAGCGGACACCCCCGTTCGCCGCCACGCGACCCGCAGCTGCCGCACGCCGCCATAAACACCTCTGCATCCGTGGAGAGAACCTCACGCTCCTGACCGAACCACGCTGCCCCACGCCTCACCATTACGCCCATAAGAACCACCAGGGAACATAGAACCGCCCACTAGCCACCGCCATGCCGATAGCCGCATGTAGCCTTGTCACCGACGAGATCGCGCCCGCACCGCTCAGTCCCCTCGCCGCAGTATAAAAGGAGGCCACCCCTGCCTCTCTTGTCCATACCATTCAACTCACCACCTCTCACTGACCCTCCCCCACTTCTTCCCAGAGCAAGGCGAGCTCTCTCTCGCCGGAATTTGGCCGGAACCCACCGCTGTTGGAGGAGAAGGGCGCCAGCGATTTCGACCACCCCAAGCCCTGCCGTGACCGCGCCTCGCCTCCCCATCGTCTAACATGTCGATTTCCCCCATCACCGGCCCTAGCTGGAGCCCTGGTGAGCCCCACGAGACCCCTACCGCCGTGCTAGGTTTAGTTCCTCGCTTGACCAGTTCGCCGTCGATGACGACTCCCAGCCGTTAGATTAGATTAAGATCGCACGGCCCAGACGCTTAGATACCGTTTCGCGTAGTTAGTCCCGGTGACTGGTGGACCCCATCTGTCAGCAGCCCGCTACACTATGCCGTGCAGTTGGGCCGGCCCGTTTAACTTCCCGCACTAGCTTGGAAATTCAAATATTGGATTTTCCTTTTTAGCTAAAACCCTATTATGTCCACATATTCAAAAATCAATTTCGAGAGTTTCACTGAACCAAATTGCATGATTCAAATTTTACTAGAATGGTATTTAAATGATCAATCCAAGCCCGTTGGATTTAAATCATTTGGAGTTAGAGATAATCTTTAGTAAAAATAACAAGACAGAGACTTTTGCAACTTCAAACATTTTTCAAAAATCAACCATAATAGCTTTTGAGTTGATTCCAACTCTCAAAAATCACATTTGACAATATCTGGCTCCGAGTGTCCATCCAATTCTGAGAATATTCATTTTCTGACTTTCCTGGAACCAAAAACAGAAGAAAACAGGCATCTGGCACTGTGGCTCTTGTTAATAGGTTAGTCCAAGAAATCATATGAAAAGTACTCAAAAGTGTGGATAAAACATAAGAAAGTAGATAAAACCAAGCATGGAACATCAAAAATTATGGATACGTTAGCAACGTATCACTAAGCATAAAAGTTGATCACTTTAGATGGGAATACTTGGTGAAAATGATTATGAAAACCTTGGAATGATGCTTCATTCTATTGAAATGTTTTGACATGTGTTATGGACACAAAAGGATTTGATGATGAAAATGTTGAGGCATGAGCCTTAGCCCTTTATAAAAACTAATGGTTGGGTTTGGATGCGATACCATTCCAATTTTACGGTACAACCATAATACCTGAATTGGGTAAGGCTTAGCCGGAAGTTTATATGCATTAGTATGGGTTCCCTCGCGAAATAGGTTTGAGCTGAGGCTACCTCTTGATGATGTCCACCTATGCAGTGCCTAGGATGGCAGATGGCCATGGTTGGGAGGCCAAGCTCATAGGGGAGGTGCATATACTAGAGTGTGTAATTGAAAGGTTATGATTGATTATCCGCATACTAAGTATGATGGTTCAGGGTTATCCCTAACGGATGTATCGAATTTTGTGGTGAAAGTGTACCACCTCTATAGAGTGGCAAACTATTCGAATAGCCGCGTCCGCGGTCATGGACATGTGGAGTGTCCATACTGTTCCGTCGTCAGATGTTTTCAAAATGACTTGTGAACTGAACTATGATTTTGACTTGACCACAACAGGGTTGTAACTATGAAAACTAGGTTCCCACTTAAGTGATTTAGAACCTTTACTTAGTTTTCTTTAATTCTAAACTCAGTTTAGATAAATCTGGATTTTTGCAAATAAACCTAGAGCTTAAGATTCCTATTAGAACTACCTTACTTGTTAGTGATAGTTTGCGAGTACCTAAAGAGTACTCATGGCTTTGTCCCTGGCTATTCCCATGGCCAGACTATGAGGAGGACTACCAGGATGATGGACAGCAGGATGTCTACGACAACTAGGATCATCTCCCATCGTCAGCATTGCCTATGACCCTGAAGATGGAGCCCATTGCTACGCTTATTATTATTCCGCTGCTTGTTTGTATTAAGACTGAATCATGAGATCCTTTATTCGTGTAAGACCTTATTATGGTTTGTAATGGATGATGTACTGTGATATCCAATATGTTATGTCTCGCAAAAATGGTAATCCTGGGATTGCGATGTATTGCATAACAGGCATCTGGGATTAAAAATCCAGGTGTTGACAATACCGAAGAACTTTCTTGGTGGTGCACACTAAGGGGGAACACAATCATTGGTAATTTTCAAACATGGATCATATTATTAGGCTACCGTTGAGTATCTAATACTAGCACACAATAAGATATACAAACAATAACATTGAATGTAAATGCGATGTGATATGGTCCTTCACGTCGTGATCTCCACCCGTCGTCACCGGATTGCGGCGCCAGAGTTCCGGCGCCGTAGACACCAGGCAACCCGTGTCTTTCCGGCGTGGTAGTCTGTCACCTCCGTGACTATGTACTACTATATAACATAAGCTAATCACTTTACCTTTGCCACAACCATATCACAAAGCAACGCCCCCTGCAAAACAAAGTTAGACGCCTCTACTTTATCTTTGCATGTTTTACGTGGTTGAATGGGCTTTCGCACAAGAACCATTCTTACCTACGAACTATCACCACAACGTTGATAAAGTAGTTGTCTATATTACACCCCTTTCGGGACCCTCCGTTGCAAATGGCGTACCAACTAATGCGAGATAGACAGACATCCCCCTAAGCCACTTTATACTATACAAGCCGTATGTCAAGCGTGGACCAGTCTCGTGAATGAACGCGTAAAGTCGGTTGGGTCCACTTCATCAAGCATTACTACGGTATACACAAGTACATGTGGGAGGGTAACAACTAAAAGATCAACGCCCACACGCTACATCTCGTGTGTTCTACCCGTACTAGCATTACTACGCCTAGATCTAGCTCTGATACCACTGTAGGGGTTCGCGTATGAAAACAATAAAATTTTACCCTACGCCCCTAAACCCCTGATGTTTCCAGGACCTATCTATTAGTAATATAGTAACGGGAGGGGCTTTTCACGAACTTACCTTGAAGACTGAAAAGCGTTGTCAACGCTCAGGAGAGCGTGGTTAATGTAGACGAGCCGAAGCTGACCTCAAGGTCGTGATGAAGTCCTTGCGCTCATGTGGCTCCAACAACTTGAGTGCCTCAAGTGTGACACCTCGCGGGGAGTTACACACGTCCGGTGCCTGACGATGACTCCTGCTTCCCCGATCCAGTAGTAGTTGCGGAAGTAGAGCTCCTGGATCCGAATCCCGCAGCGCGACGACGCTTTGCAGTGAAGATGTCTCTTGTTCGCGCAGTCCGAACTGGACCATGGTCATGGGAGGGAGAGAATATCAATTGAAGGTCTCCCCAAAAGTGAGGAAACCTTTATTGAATATTGTGTGTATTTATCTAGCCAAATACCCCCACTTTATATAGGGGTAGGGGAGGTACTACCTCCCTCAAAGTCCCGGGGTGGGACTAAAGGAGAGGGAGAGGGGGAGCCACCGGCCAGCCCTAGTGGGCCCCGCGTGCGGGGGGGGGGGGGCTTGGACTAGCCGGCCACCCCCTTGCCCCTTCTCTCCTCTTTCCTTTCCCTCATGGGCCCTTTTCCCTCCAGAATTGGCCCATTCAGCCTTTTGACCTTTTAATTGATTTTCTCTTTTATTAAATAATTATGAATAAATGATTAAATCAATATTTAACATTCATTCACACATTATTCAATCTTCATGGCTATGGAACACCTTCCATCTCCACTCCGAACATCCTCCGGACTTACCGAAACCCTTTCGGTTTTCTCTCTACTCTTCTTCGATGATTCTACCGATCCTACAAACACTCTCTAAGCAGCATCAAGCCCTTAAGCGTGATACCCCATAGTTCGAGAACACTCCAGACATGGTCAGGACACTCTCGGACCAATGATCGACAGAGGTACCTGATAGGTTGCTAACGTATCCATAATTTTTGATGTTCCATGCTTGGTTTTATCTACTTTCTTATGTTTTGTCCACACTTTGGAGTACTTTGCATATGATTTCTTGGACTAACCTATTAACAAGAGCCACAGTGCCAGCTGCCTGTTTTCTACTATTTTTGGTTCCATGAAAGTCAGAAAATGAATATTCTCGGAATTGGACGGGACAAAAGCCAAAGTCAGTTTTTCACCGAGGGACACTAGGAGCCAAAATACGAGACAGAGAGGGGCTAGGGCCCGGCCACACCACCTGGCCGCGCGGCTAGGCCTGGCCCGTTCCAGGGGGTGGTCTAGCCGCCCTAGGAATCCCCTCGGCCTCTCCTTCTGCCTATAAGATGCCTCCGATACAGAAACCCTAAGTACCCAATCAAAATTCCATGAAAGAGTCTGTAGCCGCCGTCATCTTCATCCCTAGATCGGGAGGGATCTGAAGCCCTTCCTGGCACCCTGCCGGAGAGGGGAATTCACCCTGGAGGCCTTCTTCATCATCATGCAAGCCTCCGGTGTGATGCGTGAGTAGTTCATCTCTGGACTATGGGTCCATGTAGTAGCTAGATGGCCGGTTCTCCTCCTTTTTGCTATCATGTTTAGATCTTGTGAGCTCTGTTCATGATCAATATCATCTATTTGTAATTCCTACATGTTGTGTTTGCGGGGATCCGATGGAAATTGAGATGCTATTTCAGATTGATTATTGATTCTATCATGTTTTGTTATTTGTGATCTTGCATGCTTTCTGTTGTTAATAGCTATCTTGGCCAAGTAGATGCTAGCAACTCCAAGAATTAGTATTTATGCTCGATAGTGGGTTCATGCCTCTAGTAATCTGGGGAAGTGACAGAAATCTCTAAGGTACTAGATGTGTTGTTTCTACTAGGGAGAAAACACCAATCCTTTGTTCATAGAACAATCGTATTGTTTACTTTACACACAATGAGTAATGCAATTATCTGTTGCTTGCAACTTAATACTGGAGGGGGTTCGGATGATAACCTGAAGGTGGATTATTGCTTATTGCTTTCTCGATGTTTGTCAATTGCCCCGCTGTAATTTGTTCACCCAACATGTCATCTATCTTAAGGAGAGCCACCACTAGTGAACTATGGACCCTGATCCTTTCTTTTACCATCAATCTACAATCAACTGTTTACTGCTTTGTGTTTACTTTCTGTAAACTATTACTTTCTTCCACTCGATACGTTTAATCCTTTGTTTTCAGAAAAACCGGTGAGATTGACAACCTCATCGCAAGTTGGGGGCACAGTTCTGTGGTTGTGTTGTGCAGGTATCCACGTTGCTGCTGGCACCGGTAGTGCGCCGTGCCAAAGTTCAGCTAGCAACAACTTTGGGGTGTTTCCTTGCTCCTACTAGATTGATAACCTTGGTTTCATAACTGAGGGAAAACTTGTTGCTGTGCTCATCATACCTTCCTCTTGGGGTTCCCCAACGAGCTCGATATATTTTGGGCCATCAGTACCTGGATGGCCATGTGACCCCTGTGCATTCCACGAAGATCTTTCGTCGTTTGAACCAGGACAGTCGTGTCTTATTCCCTTTGTCTCTCGATACTTGCATTGCCCGAGATCTTATCAATGACATCACCATGTCGTGTTCAATCTGATTACTGAATAATGCTACTTGACTCGTTCCGACAAGTGATATCCCTATGATCAAATCACATGTTGCGTATCTATTGGATATAACTTCTCCGTGTGGGCCCTTAAGTATCTTTCCGTCACGTGGACGGAAAAATCCTGCTCTTGACATATATTGCCTCTATGGTTCCTCCGAGTACCTGAACACACCTTTATAATCATTGTGTTACCAAGTGACGCTTGATGCTATCTAAGCACTCTCGGGTGACAGTGATTGATATAGTCTCACGGTCTAAGGAATAGTCTACGAGGATCCATTCTAATCATCGTAACTTGAACTTTGTGACATGATCGGGTCACGATGTTTAGGTTGGGTATCGGTTCATCATCTCATTCTCAAAATGAGTTGACTCCATTTCCAACTGGCATAAATGCCACATGATCAGGAAACCTTGATCATCTATTGACCAATGAACCAGTGACTAGAGTTTCACTAGGAACCCCTGGTTATTTATATATCACACATGTATTGACATTTCCTTTCAATACAGTTATAGCATGATATAAAACTTAATCATAAACTTTATGAAATATGATAATAATCCTTATTATTATTTGTCTCTAGGGCATATTTCCAACATTTCTAGCAAAATATTACCCATTATCAAAATCTTTTGGAATCAGGCGTCTTATAATGACTTGGAGGAACCATCTTAACGAAGGACTAGTAAGAGCTTATATCAGATTTAAAGATTTACTTAATCTATGTCCTCATCATGATTTGCCTGAATGGTATTTATTGGATATCTTTTATGGAGGTTTAATTGAACCTAATAAAATTGAACTAGACTCTTTTGCGGAAGGAGCCTTTATGAATCTTCATATAACTAAAGCTTGGGCTTTACTTAATAGAATTCGTGATCATAGAGTTTCATGGAATTTTGGTCTAGGAAGTGAAGAAGGCATAGAAATATATTATGATTGTATTCATGACTATAATAAAAAGGGCCATGTTAAAGAATTATATGAGGAACTTTATTTGGATTCAGATCTTGTGTTGCAAGTTGTTAAAGCTTTTACAGAACACATCAAAGCTCCAAATGAGGGGTTGGTCAACTATGATCCACCACCCGAACCTGAGAAGAAAAGAGAAGTTAAAGCAACAATGGCCTCCCTAGAACCAATATATGAGATACCTTTCCCTAACACTGCACAGAAGCATATTTTTTAATATGAACAGGTCAAAGCAGTACAAGAGAAGAAGGAAGGGGAAAGTATGCTAGAAGTTGTGGAATGATACATTGCAAATGTATCTATAATTTTGATGTTCCATGCTTGGTTTTATCCACTTTCTTGTGTTTTGTTCCAACTTTAGAGTACTTTTCATATGATTTCTTGGACTAACCTATTAATAAGGGCCATAGTACCAGCTGCCTGTTTTTTGCTTTTTTTGGTTCCAGGAAAGTCAGAAAATGAATATTCTCGGAATTGGACGGGACAAAAGCCAAAGTGCCTATTTTTCCGGAAGGGATCAAGTGCCAGAATACGAGACGGAGAAGGGCCAGGGAGCCACCACACCACTTGGCCGTGCGGCCAGGCCTGGCCCGTGCCAGGGGGTGGTGTGGCCGCTCCCGGCACCCCCTCGGCCTCTCCTTCCGCCTATAAGTTGCCCTCGGGATGAAAACCCTAAGTACCCGATCAAAAATCCATGAAAGAGTCTGTAGCCGCCGTCATCTCCATCCCTAGATCGGGAGGGATCTGAAGCTCTTCCCGGTACCCTGCCGGAGAGGGGAATTCACCCTGGAGGTCTTCTTCATCACCATGCAAGCCTCCAGTGTGATGCGTGAGTAGTTCATCCTTGGACTACGGATCCATGTAGTAGCTAGATGGCTGGTTTCTCCTCCTTTGTGCTTTCATGTTTAGATCTTGTGAGCTCCGTTCATGATCAAGATCATCTATTTGTAATTCATACATGTTGTGTTTGCGGTGATCCGATGGATATTGAGATGCTATTTCAGATTGATTATTGATTCTATCATGTCTTTGTTATTTGAGATCTTGCATGCTTTCCGTTATTAGTAGCTATCTTGGCCAAGTAGATGCTAGCAACTCCAAGAGTTAGTATTTATGCTCGATAGTGGGTTCATGCCTCTCGTAATCTAGGGAAGTGACAGAAATCTCTAAGGTACTAGATGTGATGTTGCTACTAGGGAGAAAACAACAATCCTTTGTTCATAGAACAATCGTATTGTTTACTTTACACGCAGTTCGTAAAGCAATAATCTGTTGCTTGCAACTTAATACTGGAGGGGGTTCGGATGATAACCTGAAGGTGGATTATTAGTCATAGATGCAGTTGGATGGCGGTCTATGTATTATGTTGTAATGCCCAATCAAGTCTCAGAGGAGGCAAGATGATTAGTATATGCATGTATTGCTTTCTCGGTGTTTGTCAATTGCCCCGCTGTAATTTGTCCACCCAGCATGTTATCTATCTAAGGAGAGCCACCTCTAGTGAACTATGGATCCCAGTCCTTTTACTTTACATACAATCTACAATCTTTTACTGCTTTGTGTTTACTTTCCGCAAACTTTTACTTCTTTCCATTCGATACGTTTAATCCTTTGTTTTCCGCAAAACACGATGAGATTGACAACCTCATCGCAAGTTGGGGACAAAGTTCTGTGGTTGTGTTGTGTAGGTCTCCATGTTGCTACTAGCACCGGTAGTGCGCCCTGCCAAAGCTCAGCTAGTAACAACTTTGGGGTGTTTCCTTGCTCCTACTGGTTCGATTAAACCTTGGTTTCATAACTGAGGGAAAACTTGCTGCTCTATTCATCATACCTTCCTCTTGGGGTTCCCAACGAGCTCTACGTCGAAAGTCGAGCGCATCAAGATTTTCTGGCGCCGTTGCCGAGGAGTCAAGGACATCTTCACAAGGGGGGTACCTCATAACCAATCTCTTTACTTTGTTGTTTTTGTTTTTCTTAGTTTCTTTTTGCTTTGTTTGCTTGTTTTGTTCTTCAAAAACACAAAAAAATTAGTTCTACTTGTTTGCTTTCTTATTTGATAACCCAAATAAATGACTACTCTTGAAAACACTAAGTTGTGTGACTTCACTAGCACCAACAACAATGATTTTATGAGCACTCCCATTGCTCCACCTGTGGCTGAAAATACTTTCTTTGAGATAAAATCTGCTTTGCTCAATCTTGTTATGAGAGAACAATTTTCTGGTATTGGTAATGAAGATGCTGCTTCCCATCTAAATAACTTTGTTGAACTTTGTGAGATGCAAAAGCATAGGGATATAGATGGTGATATTATTAAGCTAAAATTGTTTCCTTTCTCTTTGAGAGGAAAAGATAAAGAATGGTTGAATTCCTTAACTAGGAATAGTATTTGAGTCTTGGACTAAATGCAAAGATGCTTTTATTGGAAAATACTATCGTCCTGCTAAGATTATATCCATGAGAAGTGAAATCATGAAGTTTAAACAACTTGATAATGAGCATGTTGCTCAAGCTTGGGAAAGAATGAAATCTTTGGTAAAGAATTACCCCACTCATGGACTGACTGCTTGGATGATCATCCAAACTTTTTATGCAGGATTGAACTATTCTTCAAGGAACCTATTGGATTTATCTGCTGGAGGTACCTTTATGACCATCACTTTGGGTGCTGCAACAAAACTTCTGGACAATATGATGGTTAATTATTCTGAATGGCATACTAAGAGAGATCCACAAGGTAAGAAGGTAAATTCTGTTGAGGAAACCTCCTCCTTGAGTGATAAGATTGATATGATTATGTCTATGCTTCTTAATGGGAAAACCCATATTGATCCAAATAATGTTCCTTTAGCCTCTTTGGTTGCTCAAGAAGAGCAAGTTGATGTGAACTTCATAAGAAATAAGAACTTTGGCAACAATGCTTATGGTAATAATGCTTATAGGAACAATTTTGGTAACAACAATTATAAGCCATATCCTCCCAACAATGGTAATGCTTATGGAAATTGTTACAACAATAATAAGAGTGGTCCCTCTGAACTTGAAGTTATGCTTAAATAGTTTATTAGTAAACAAACTGCTTTCAATAAAACTATTGAGGAAAAACTCTCTAATGCTGAAATAAATATAGCATCTTTGACTGAAGCTCAATCTACTTTGAATAAAATGGCTGCTAAACCTGAAACTAATGAGAATCCCTTTGCAGCTACTAATGCCATACAAGTAAGAATTGATGAAAATGTTAGACTATTAGCTGAATTACATGCTAAGTGGGAAAGAGAAGATGAAATTGCTAGAAACATTAGTGTTTCTACTATTACCACCACTAGTGTTGAGGCTAGAAATAGTTCTACTACTTTAGATGATAAAGTTGATTTTGATCTTGATGGTTGCAACATCTCTGAAGTTATTAAGTTCCTACAAAAGCTTGCTAAAAGTCCCAATGCTAGTGCTATGAACATGGCTTTTACGAAACACATTACCGATGCTCTCATAAAGATCAAGGAAGAAAAGATGAAACATAAAGCTTCTATTCGTATAGAACAAGAAGATGGTTGGGAACCCATCATTAATATGAAAGTGAATGACTTTGATTTCAAAGCTTTGTGTGATCTTGATAGTAGTGTTTCTATTATGCCTAGAAAGATTTGTGATATGCTTGATTTGCCTCCTCTTGAAGATTGTTATTTGAATGTCCCACTTGATGCTAATGCTAAAAATAAACTCATGGGGAGTCTTAATGATGTTCTTATTATGGTTAACGATTCCTATGTCCCTGTTGATTTCTATGTTTTGGATGTTGAAGACAATGCTTCTTGTCCTATTACTTTGGGAAGACCTTTTCTTAGAACTGTTGGTGCCATCATTGATATGAAAGAAGGCACCATTAAATATCAACTCCCACTCAAGAAAGGTATAGAACACTTCCCTAAAAAGAGAGAAAAGATTTATTTTGCTTCTCCTATGAAAACAAAATTTGGTCTTAATGCTTCTTCATTTGAGAACACTTGATTCTTTCTTTGCTTCTTATGCATAACTTAAAGGCGTTAAAGAAAAGTACTTGTTGGGAGATAACCCAAGAGATTTAGATGAGTCTTGGAAGTTATTACCTCTGTAAAAACCTCTCCTTATCCTTTTTATTTGCTTTTTGTGCCAAGTGTAACCTCTAATGAGAGAGAAGTAATGATTGGGAAAGTTGCTGTCCCGAAACAGATTTCTATGCTTCACCGTAAAAATTCCTGGGAGAGCTCTGTATGTCGGATTGAGCTGTAATGTTTTTTTGTTATGCCCCAGGTTGTTATCTAACTTTCGTTAGTTCAACACTTTTTTATTTGAGCAACATAAGGTCTTCGAAAAAATTCGTCTTTACCTGCTGGTCTGTTTTGACAGATTTCTGCCATTTTCTGCATTTGCTTCTTGTTAGTTCCTTCTTGAGTTCCTTTGGGGAATTGAGCTTTTTGAGGGAACTTATACAGTAGCTAGTGTTATAATGGAAGTTTATTTGGTGTTAGAACTGAACCTTGAGACTTATTTATGTTAAGTGCACTAATGTTGCTAATGAGATTGTGTGAAGTTTTGTATGATGGAAAATTTTCAGGCGTATGGAAGAAACGAGTAATGAGATAAAGGATGGACTAAATCTCAAGCTTGGGGTGCCACGCGTGTCACCCCAAGAAATATCCAAGAAGTACAAGCGTCAAAGCTTGGGGATGCCCAAGGCATCCCCCTTCTTCATCAATAAAAATTCCAGGTTTCTTCCAAACGCTTCATTTTTATTGTTTCATGCACAGTTGTGTTTTTCTTGGAGCGTCTTCTTTTTCGTTTTTGTTTTGGTTTTTAGTTTGCTTGGTTTCTTAGTTTTCTGAATAATTTGGTTGGACCCCCTCTTTCACACTTTGGTTTGCGAATAGTTTGGTTTGGTTTGGAAAAGAGTAGAAAAGTTCATACTTGTGTGGTAAAAAGAGCTCGTTTTTTCTGTGGCCTATGCTTTGTCATGCCATGATTGATATTGTTTTGGCTTTATTCTTAGTATTCTTTGCTGTAGCATGACTTGTTATAAACAATTGAGATTGCTTAATGTGCCTTGGATGAATCATGTGTTGTTTTAGCATATTAAAGCATAGTATAGTGGTATTCTCCTTTGATGCTTTATTTGGGTTGAGTTAGCACATGCTCATACCATGTTATGACTATCTCAAGTCACCATAGCCTTTATGATCCTTTATTTTTCAACTTGTAGTATCACCTTATTCTTTGATCAATGATGTTTTGTCGCTCTGCATGATTATGGCCATTATTGCTCTCTTAGTTTATCGCTCCCAGTCTTTTGCTAGCCTCCACAACCAAGTATGAGTTCCACTCATGCATCCAACTCCCTAAACCAAGTTATTCCAAAGTGTCCACCATACTGTAGCATCCCAATTGTCTAACAATTGTAATGCTACTTGGTCTAGTAATATAATGGCTACTTCCTACATATAATTGTTGCATCATAATTATATCATGCTCATGTCATCATGCCACCTTGCATTTGAGCATCATATCAAACCCTTTTTGTTTTGGTTCTTCTCTCATATGCATTGTAAATTGTATTTGCCTCTTGATATTGTAATTGGTTATTGATATATTGTTTAAATCCCCAAGTTGAGTTGGGGGCATATCTTTTATTCCACTCCACTACCCTTTCTTTGTCACCACCTTATAACTCCACCATCCCATTATCCATGAGCTTGTTTCCCTTTTTCTTTTGATTTTATTCTAGCTCATGGGAGATAGGATGGATCTACTTCTACAAAATTCTTTTGTTTGGCTTTATTCCACTTTTGGGAATGCATAAGAATAATGCCATGTTAATATTATTGTTTTCACAAGAATAAACATGGCATTAATTATTTTGCATGGGCCATGCAACCATCTCCATCTTTTGTCCTCCTTTGTTTTTATTTGATCTTATGAGTGAATCATCCATCTCCCTCTCTACCACTCTTTTGGCTTCATCTAGTTTGGTCTTGCTAAAAAGCCACCACCACATCTCTCTCTCTCTATCTCTCTCTTATCCTTTCTCCAAAAACCTACACCTAGTCTAAACCCTAAACCCCTCTCTCTATTTCTATCTAACCCACACCTCTCTCACCTCACCCTCTCCTCTCACCATGCCGAGCCTCCCCTTGATGGCCCCACCTGGCCACCCCTCCCTAGCTACCTAACCACCCCAGGCCGAAGCCCTACCCCAACCCTAAAACCCTAACCCGACCCTAGCTCCATGCCACCCTCCTCTCTCTCTCTAGCTCTCTCCCTGCCACAGCAGCCCCACCCGAGCCTACCCCTCCTTGGCCTCGCCCTGACCCCACCTGGCAGCCTCCATCTACCCCTCCCTCTGCCCCTGCCGTCTAGCCCGAGCACGTGAGGAGGAGGGAAAAGGTGGCACCCGAGCCACCTTTAACTACCCCCTGCCACAGCTGATCGCCTCCCTCTCCCTCCTTTTCCTCCTTCCCCATGACTCTCCTGCATCTCCCAGATCCACCCCAGGGCCTCGCCCTCTCCCCTTTTTCCTCCACCGCCACCATCTACCCCATCGTCGGCCACCGTCGGTCTCCACCAGCTCACGTCGATCCAGGAGGCGTAGGCGAGCAGGAGGTTGTCGGCGAGGTCGGGAAGGTCCTCTGCAGCAGCCCTGTACACGACGTCGAGGAGGAGACGGCCCAGACCTGCTGCACGTCATCGACACCCGAGCCGAAACCCTAGTTCCAGATCGCCTGCGTCCTTGCCGATCCGACGCTCCCTGCTCCGATCTGAGCCCGCCGTCGAGCCCGCGGTGAGCCTCCCTTCTCCCCTGACACCTCCGTTTCCCCCGCCAACGCCTGTGCTCGCCGTTAGTTTCACCGAACGCCCTCCGTGCGTGGCAGCCGACAGCGTTCTCTCGTCGCTGCGCCTCGCAGCGGCATACCTAGCCCTCGCCCGTCCTCCTAACACCAAGCCTAAGCCACCGCACTGGTTACGCCCCGCATCGTGCACGCCCGTGACCCAGGTTCGAACCCCGCGCGCCGCGCTCCGCGTGGGCGGGCACCGATCGATCGTCAGTGACGTGAGAAGAGAAACAGTGGCCGCGAACCTTTTTCACTTAACCCCCTGCCTCTTTTTCGGCTAAACCCACGGTACACCGAGCCCTACCGTCAGCCTCTCTGCTGTTTTGCAGTTAAGCCCCCCAGGTTCCACAGCCTCAGCCCGCGGTCCTCCAGATCCACCACGTGTCGTGTCCCGGCTGGCCGTGCGCGCAGTGGACCCGCGAGGCTGCCAGCCCCACCCGTTAGTCGCATAGGCTAGATAAGCCCGCGGTGTAAAAAGCTTTTTCGCGCGCGTGTGCCCCGCCAGTCAGCTTGGCCCCACTTGTCTGTGTCTGTGGCTAGGTCTGTGTGGGTAACAAAAGGTTTTCTGTTTTCTGTTTTAATTTAAACTTTTCCAAATTTGTTTTAAATTCAAATTCAAATCTGTTTTCAAATAACTTTTAAAACACAAATCCTAATTCAACATATAATATATGTTTTGAAATCAGAAAAATGTGAGGATTTCATATATGCCCTTCAAAATATATTTTGAACACTTTAATTTTCGAGTTGATTAAAATTACAATAAAATGCCCTTTGCCTTAATTAATTAATAACTTTTGTTTTATAACTCCGAATTTGACAAATAATATGTCTAAATCGATCAGCGCGACGAGCCCATTCTATCTGTGCATTCCATGTTCTGAATTGCAGCATGCATCATATAAATATAAAGATTACAGCAACTTATTTGAGTATAAAATGTGACTAAAACCCCATAAAATGCTTTATTCTTGTATTTCACACCTCACCCATGCCATGCTACTTTATTGCCATGCAAATTGTGCATCATTCATCATGGCATGATTGTTTGCTTGTCGCATTTTATTCATATGCTTGTGCACTCTATTTATGTTGGCCCTTGTTTGTTTGGTTCTTCTTCGAATAGACGCTGAGCAAGGGATATATCAAGAAACCTAGAAGCACTACCCAGATCCGTCCCTCGCTTCAACTGAGCTGCCAGGCAAGCACTACCACATGCTTGCATACATATAGTACCTATTGCCTCTATCTTATTCTTGCATCATTGAGTCGCGATTGCATTAAACTGAGTCCCAAGTACTGCATAGCCTTTACTTTTAAACCCCACCGAAGCTTGTTCCTCCATCCCATGAGCCATTACTACAGGAGTTTTTTGAGCCATGCGGGTCGTAGAACAGCATGTGTAGGGTATGTGAGTGTCTGATGTTTAACGAGGTACCTAAACAACTTAACCTGAGTAGTAATGGGATAACTAATGAAAGTTGCACCGGTGAGCAATATCTGCTATTTGGTTTTTCATGCTCACTTGTGTCCCGTAGGACCCCGAGTACTTGATTCCTGTTCCTTGAATATTCGCGCTATCCACATCCGGGAGGCTTATGAACCCCCCTGAGCCAGAGCTTGATTCATTCTTATTTCTTGGGGCCACAAAGTAGTTTGGGGCTTTATTACTATCCTGTACTTATGCCATGCTTTACTGCTTTATTTAAGATTGTGCGAGGAGCACCTGTACTGTTTTGGATGCGGAGTGTTTTCACGGTATCGACAAGCCCAGTCACACTTTTGGGTTCCCAGTCATTTACAGCCACTGACGCAAACCCTGGGTCCGTTTCGGAGTCGGCCAACTTCGTTGCGGGTAGCTTAGTGGGGTGGCCCCCTGAAATATTTCTAAATCCTGTGATCGCTTTGTCGTGAATGCCTCGTTGGGTTTTGATTTGGTTTTTCCGAGATTGATCGAGTGTGTGTTGCTATTTGTGCACCCCTGCAGGGTAAAACTTTCTGAAAGCCGTGTCCGCGGTTATGGACGACTTGGAGCATAGTTTCTCGATCATAGACAAGTATAACTAAAGTACCGCTTTTAATTTGACTAAGTACCTGACTAGTAAATAGTGCAACACTCATGGAATGGATAACAAAACTGCCAACGGATGGGGGGTTGTTCGTCCGCTTCCTCGTTGGTAAGCGAGGAGGAGGATGGATCTGTTAATATTACCGTTACAACTATTGTTATTAATTCACGGACATCCGTCTATCTTTGGTTAGGCGGATGGTTAGCGAGTATCCCTAGAATTGTTAGGTATTATCTTTTGCTGCAATGGCGTCACCCCAGGTTGTGTCCCCTTTAGAGGCATAAAGACTTGCTGAGTACCCCTAGGGTCTCACCCGATAAATTGTTTGATTCAGATGAACAGGTAGACTCGCAAGATGGATACTGGGTGGAGGAGACGGACGATGTTGGCAACGATCACTCGGTGTAGATATTCCGGGAACGGGGATCCGTGAGATCTGTGGGCGGGATGTGTTTATTTATGGGGCATCTTATGCCGATTTGCTTCTTATCCATACTCGGATTTTGTTTTCCGCTTCCGCCTAATACTCTGATGTTTGATGTATGAGGAGATATCCTAAACTATTATATCTATCTAGGATATTTGGATCTTGCCGTATGGCGTTGCAATATTTCTATTTCTTTTAGATGGAATGGCTCTGAGGACTGTTGTATGGTGGCTTGCATACATACTCATTTGTGTATGTAGTTGATCCCTTCGCCTGCCGATTACGCCGCTCGTTCTTGTCCCGATGTTCTGGAAATGGTTAGGACGGCCGAAAGGTCTACCTGTGAGTGGCATTTGGCCCCACCGTACTATTTTAACCATTTCCGCTCATCCAGGCTTGTAACTAAGAGCGTAATTCACCGAGGTAGTTACAATTGGTATCAGAGCCATCCCGCCCTTCAGGGTCTCAGCCAAATGGTCGTTGTCAGTCTAGCAAATATTTTTGGTAGCTATGTATACTAGGGAAAAACAAAACGCGAGAGTAGGACTGCTTCCATTTTTCTTCTTACCCACCCACCACCCTTTTTTGGTAAGGAAGTGTAACGTTTTCAATCCTCTTCTTAAAATTCAAACTAGGATTCACTTGTTCTAGGTTTCAGTAGTACCATAGAAAGTGTGTGTGTGTGTAATTCCTTGTCTATCTGTTGCATCCAATTTGTTATCAATCTGCCTTTGGTTATCAATTGTTGGTACATTCCATACTGACAGGCTTTTGAAAACCGGCGCGATCTATCTGACTCCTTGTTAACCGGTGCCATCTTCTTAAGGGTGTTCTTCCTTCCAGCATGCTTTCACAGAATGTGGAGTTGCTAATCTCTACCTGATAAGTGATTTTGCGCATCTATTGGTATTTTAATGCCGAAAAATGCGGAAAAATTTTCTTTGATACATCTGTGCTTCCACACTCCTTTTCAGTCGTGTGTGAAACATTATCTATCTCCCTTTTATCAGCATGTTCATGCTAACTCATTCTTTTGTCACCGACGCTTAATCTTGGAGTTTTACTTCATCATCAATTCTCTTGGGCTAATTACATAACATGTGTCGATCCGATGCTGGTGATTGTAATTTGGTTCTCGGCATAGCTATATGACACTTATCATGAGTGGAATATGGAAAATGCAATCACCACTATCCTCCAAATGGTGACGGTTGTCTCCTGTGATTTTGAGTACACCGTGATCATATCTATGCATATTCAAGCATCTTTGGCAATCCGGAGTTTCTCAAGGCACTACGACGGTCTATCATCTGTCCATCATGCTGCACATCTTTTTCGAACTCCATATCTGCAAAATTCTCTTTGAGACGAGGGAATTGCATCTTTTTGCTTCTGATAGCTTTGCTTAAGGTATGATCTATCATCTTTTCTTGATCCAAGATCTATTTATCTTTGTAACCGGTGATCCGATCGACAATGTGAACCAGGTGGCATCTCTTTTTCTTACGAAGGACCAGATAATCTATTCTTCCAGTGCATCTTCTTCAACACGAACCCGTTCTCTTAATATTGATCTTTCTAAGAGCGTTGAGCTCAGGAAGTGTTTCGAGCATTTGTTCGTTCTCCCGCCTCTTGAACTTGATATTCTGGGAATATCCTGTTAATCCATGGTGGTATATGTTGATAATATGCTTGCCTATTCCATATCAATGGAAGGACATGGAAGATCATCTGTGTCTCTTTCTCTCAAGCTTCGTGAGCACTGCCTGTGTGCAAGTCTCAAAGTGCGAATTCTGACTTTTTGAAGTCACCTATCTCGGCCACATCCTTCTGCTAAATAGATCGCTTCAATTCCGGAATCAGCAAGTCCATTGTTAATTCCACCTTCCATCTTCAATCAAACCCGGAGTTTTCCTTGTTGGCGAGTTATCATCGTCGTTCCGCCGTAGATTTCCTCAAAACTGCTAGATCTTTCTCAATCATTTCAAGAAGAACATGGAGTTCTTTTCACCTCTATCTCGTTAAGTAATCTCTTGAAACCCTCTCGCTCTATCGTCTATGCTCAATCCACCGGAGGCCATGAAGATTTTTTCCAGATCTTGTATTCCTTCTGTTCAAGTTGGTGCTATCTTTTCTGTAGCTGTTGAATCTTGCAGTTCTTCTCCGTAATCTTCCTTCATATCTTTCTGGTGGCTTGGTACTTCAGACTTGACGACAACATCATCATCTTTATCTATCTATGAATTCGGCGAATCGTTTGCATCTATCCTTGTTTTCTAACGAAGTTCCATGAGTTATTGTCAATACCTTCAGTATGTTTCGGTAGTTGGGTTGCATGGTTTTCTTATTCATGTGCGGAGTAATGCTTTGAGTGCGGGATGGAGTAGCTACCATACCACTACTCTTATCATTCGCTCTTGTACATTGAATTGGTGAATTAATGTGATTTCACTCATTCCACGGAAGTTAGAAGTGGCCTTTATCCCTCGATACTTTCACTTCCGTCCTTGTTTTCCCGGAGTGCTCTCTCGAAGAAAGTAATCAATAATCTCTTGTTGGTGGTCTGTCTATTCTAGATGGAGCAAAATCTACAATTATCTGGTGGAAACAAACGCAAACTCTTTTCTGTCCTCGTCATTCTACCGATGCTCGACATCCCCAAACAAGATGAAAGGAAACTATCTCTCTCTTTGTTTCATCAATTCTTTTCTGTGGTAAAGCCAATTATGGTTGATGCTATCAGCTGCAAATCTATTGCATTAGCCTCAAGGCTAAAGAAAGCAATAAGTATCGCTACAATAAACTCCAGATCCTCCATATTCTTTGCTTCTCGGGATTCCACCATGATCTGGCTTCACATCCGTCTCTGGAAGTTATATCCGCGCACCTCAATTGCGTGATCCGTTGGGTCTTACCGGCGCAAGAAGAATCTAATCCGACGATGTCTAACTAAATCTTTCTGTTGATATCAAGGGACTCTATTGTTTGAAGGCAATATTGTTTCCGTACTTCATTTCTCAAATCCGAGAGAAGATACGATGCTATTGTCATAGTGGTTCAAACGTCTCCAATCTAGCTCTTTTTCTTCCGGCGAGATAAAGATTCACCCTCTCTCGTATCAGAAAATCTTTAATCTTAACGGTGTGTCTATCTTTATCCATTATACATCATCTTTTCCTTTTCTTTCACAAGTGGTTCTATTCTTTTATCATGTTTCTCGAGAAAACCGGAGCTATGTTCATCCTACCTTCTTGCCTCACGACAATCATACAACTCTTCTAACCCGTTGTTTCTCAAGCAAAATGCAAGACTCGCAACAAGTCTAGCAAGTTTTGCAAGGTGCAGTGGTCGCACCATTCTGTTGATGAAGCCACTTGGGAACGTGAAGATGAGCTCCGTGCCAAGTATCCTACCCTCTTTGAGTCTTCTTCTTCTTCCTAGAATCTCGGGGCGAGATTCCTGTTTAGTGGGGGAGAGTTGTAGCATCCCAATTGTCTAACAATTGTAATGCTACTTGGTCTAGTAATATAATGGCTACTTCCTACATATAATTGTTGCATCATAATTATATCATGCTCATGTCATCATGCCACCTTGCATTTGAGCATCATATAAAACCCTTTTTGTTTTGGTTCTTCTCTCATATGCATTGTAAATTGTATTTGCCTCTTGATATTGTAATTGGTTATTGATATATTGTTTAAATGCCCAAGTTGAGTTGGGGGCATATCTTTTATTCCACTCCACTACCCTTTCTTTGTCACCACCTTATAACTCCACCATCCCATTATCCATGAGCTTGTTTCCCTTTTTCTTTTGAATTTATTCTAGCTCATGGGAGATAGGATGGATCTACTTCTACAAAATTCTTTTGTTTGGCTTTATTCCACTTTTGGGAATGCATAAGAATAATGCCATGTTAATATTATTGTTTTCACAAGAATAAACATGGCATTAATTATTTTGCATGGGCCATGCAACCATCTCCATCTTTTGTCCTCCTTTGTTTTTATTTGATCTTATGAGTGAATCATCCATCTCCCTCTCTACCACTCTTTTGGCTTCATCTAGTTTGGTCTTGCTAAAAAGCCACCACCACATCTCTCTCTCTCTATCTCTCTCTTATCCTTTCTCCAAAAACCTACACCTAGTCTAAACCCTAAACCCCCTCTCTCTATTTCTATCTAACCCACACCTCTCTCACCTCACCCTCTCCTCTCACCATGCCGAGCCTCCCCTTGATGGCCCCACCTGGCCACCCCTCCCTAGCTACCTAACCACCCCAGGCCGAAGCCCTACCCCAACCCTAAAACCCTAACCCGACCCTAGCTCCATGCCACCCTCCTCTCTCTCTCTAGCTCTCTCCCTGCCACAGCAGCCCCACCCGAGCCTACCCCTCCTTGGCCTCGCCCTGACCCCACCTGGCAGCCTCCATCTACCCCTTCCTCTGCCCCTGCCGTCCAGCCCGAGCACGTGAGGAGGAGGGAAAAGGTGGCACCCGAGCCACCTTTAACTACCCCCTGCCACAGCTGATCGCCTCCCTCTCCCTCCTTTTCCTCCTTCCCCACGACTCTCCTGCATCTCCCAGATCCACCCCAGGGCCTCGCCCTCTCCCCTTTTTCCTCCACCGCCACCATCTACCCCATCGCCGGCCACCGTCGGTCTCCACCAGCTCCCGTTGATCCAGGAGGCGTAGGCGAGCAGGAGGTTGTCGGCGAGGTCGGGAAGGTCCTCTGCAGCAGCCCTGTACACGACGTCGAGGAGGAGACGGCCCAGACCTGCTGCACGTCATCGACACCCGAGCCGAAACCCTAGTTCCAGATCGCCTGCGTCCTCGCCGATCCGACGCTCCCCGCTCCGATCCGAGCCTGCCGTCGAGCCTGCGGTGAGCCTCCCTTCTCCCCTGACACATCAGTTTCCCTCGCCAACGCCTGTGCTCGCCGTTAGTTTCACCGAACGCCCTCCGTGCGTGGCAGCCGACAACGTTCTCTCGTCGCTGCGCCTCGCAGCGGCATACCTAGCCCTCGCCCGTCCTCCTAACACCAAGCCTAAGCCACCGCACTGGTTACGCCCCACATCGCGCACGCCCGCGACCCAGGTTCGAACCCCGTGCGCCGCGCTCCGCGCGGCCGGGCACCAATCGTTCGTCGGTGACGCGAGAAGAGAAACAGTGGCCGCGAACCTTTTTCACTTAACCCCCTGCCTCTTTTTCGGCTAAACCCGCGGTACACCGAGCCCCACCGTCAGCCTCTCCGCCGTTTTGCAGTTAAGCCCCCCAGGTTCCACAGCCTCAGCCCGCGGTCCTCCAGATCCACCACGTGTCGTGTCCCGGCTGGCCGTGCGCGCAGTGGACCCGCGAGGCTGCCAGCCCCACCCGTCAGTCGCATAGGCTAGATAAGCCCGCGGTGTAAAAAGCTTTTTCGCGCGCGTGTGCCCCGCCAGTCAGCTTGGCCCCACTTGTCTGTGTCTGTGGCTAGGTCTGTGTGGGTAACAAAAGGTTTTCTGTTTTCTGTTTTAATTTAAACTTTTCCAAATTTGTTTTAAATTCAAATTCAAATCTGTTTTCAAATAACTTTTAAAATACAAATCCTAATTCAACATATAATATATGTTTTGAAATCAGAAAAATGTGAGGATTTCATATATGCCCTTCAAAATATATTTTGAACACTTTAATTTTCGAGTTGATTAAAATTACAATAAAATTCCCTTTGCCTTAATTAATTAATAACTTTTGTTTTATAACTCCGAATTTGACAAATAATATGTCTAAATCGATCAGCGCGACGAGCCTGTTCTATCTATGCATTCCATGTTCTGAATTGCAGCATGCATCATATAAATATAAAGATTACAGCAACTTATTTGAGTATAAAATGTGACTAAAACCCCATAAAATGCTTTATTCTTGTATTTCACACCTCACCCATGCCATGCTACTTTATTGCCATGCAAATTGTGCATCATTCATCATGGCATGATTGTTTGCTTGTCGCATTTTATTCATATGCTTGTGCACTCTATTTATGTTGGCCCTTGTTTGTTTGGTTCTTCTTCGAATAGACGCTGAGCAAGGGATATATCAAGAAACCCAGAAGCACTACCCAGATCCGTCCCTCGCTTCAACTGAGCTGCCAGGCAAGCACTACCACATGCTTGCATACATATAGTACCTATTGCCTCTATCTTATTCTTGCATCATTGAGTCGCGATTGCATTAAACTGAGTCCCAAGTACTGCATAGCCTTTACTTTTAAACCCCACCGAAGCTTGTTCCTCCATCCCATGAGCCATTACTACAGGAGTTTTTTGAGCCATGCGGGTCGTAGAACAGCATGTGTAGGGTATGTGAGTGTCTGATGTTTAACGAGGTACCTAAACAACTTAACCTGAGTAGTAATGGGATAACTAATGAAAGTTGCACCGGTGAGCAATATCTGCTATTTGGTTTTTCATGCTCACTTGTGTCCCGTAGGACCCCGAGTACTTGATTCCTGTTCCTTGAATATTCGCGCTATCCACATCCGGGAGACTTATGAACCCCCCTGAGCCAGAGCTTGATTCATTCTTATTTCTTGGGGCCACAAAGTAGTTTGGGGCTTTATTACTATCCTGTACTTATGCCATGCTTTACTGCTTTATTTAAGATTGTGCGAGGAGCACCTGTACTGTTTTGGATGCGGAGTGTTTTCACGGTATCGACAAGCCCAGTCACACTTTTGGGTTCCCAGTCATTTACAGCCACTGACGCAAACCCTGGGTCCGTTTCGGAGTCGGCCAACTTCGTTGCGGGTAGCTTAGTGGGGTGGCCCCCTGAAATATTTCTAAATCCTGTGATCGCTTTGTCGTGAATGCCTCGTTGGGTTTTGATTTGGTTTTTCCGAGGTTGATCGAGTGTGTGTTGCTATTTGTGCACCCCTGCAGGGTAAAACTTTCTGAAAGCCGTGTCCGCGGTTATGGACGACTTGGAGCATAGTTTCTCGATCATAGACAAGTATAACTAAAGTACCGCTTTTAATTTGACTAAGTACCTGACTAGTAAATAGTGCAACACTCATGGAATGGATAACAAAACTGCCAACGGATGGGGGGTTGTTCGTCCGCTTCCTCGTTGGTAAGCGAGGAGGAGGATGGATCTGTTAATATTACCGTTACAACTATTGTTATTAATTCACGGACATCCGTCTATCTTTGGTTAGGCGGATGGTTAGCGAGTATCCCTAGAATTGTTAGGTATTATCTTTTGCTGCAATGGCGTCACCCCAGGTTGTGTCCCCTTTAGAGGCATAAAGACTTGCTGAGTACCCCTAGGGTCTCACCCGATAAATTGTTTGATTCAGATGAACAGGTAGACTCGCAAGATGGATACTGGGTGGAGGAGACGGACGATGTTGGCAACGATCACTCGGTGTAGAGATTCCGGGAACGGGGATCCGTGAGATCTGTGGGCGGGATGTGTTTATTTATGGGGCATCTTATGCCGATTTGCTTCTTATCCGTACTCGGATCTTGTTTTCCGCTTCCGCCTGATACTCTGATGTTTGATGTATGAGGAGATATCCTAAACTATTATATCTATCTAGGATATTTGGATCTTGCCGTATGGCGTTGCAATATTTCTATTTCTTTTAGATGGAATGGCTCTGAGGACTGTTGTATGGTGGCTTGCATACATACTCATTTGTGTATGTAGTTGATCCCTTCGCCTGCCGATTACGCCGCTCGTTCTTGTCCCGATGTTCTGGAAATGGTTAGGACGGCCGAAAGGTCTACCTGTGAGTGGCATTTGGCCCCACCGTACTATTTTAACCATTTCCGCTCATCCAGGCTTGTAACTAAGAGCGTAATTCACCGAGGTAGTTACACATACCTACCTACTAGCTTATGCTATTCCAAGTATATTCATGCTTTTGTTTACCTTCCTCTTGTTATGAGAAAACTAGTGATTAAAGCTCTCACGAACTTGATGGCACACCTTACTTTACTTGCCTTTAATAAACTTGAACCATTGTGTCTTCTATGTTGTATATGCTTGCACTTATTTGTTGGGAATTAGCAGAACCATGCTTTCATGGGGAACGCTTTCAACATTGCACTTGGTACTTATACCTAGTTGATATCATGCTCTTTTGTATATGGATGTCGTCGGTGTGAAATGAAAGGGGAGCTTGTAAGTCCATGGAGTTATGTATATGTGTTAAAGAAACGCCTAGGCCACTTGTCTAATCCATGCTGACATGGTGGAAACCTGCAGTGTAACCATAATGAGCTGTCTATGAAGCATTCATCTTATAAAAAAGAGTCCTATATTGAGAAAAAAAAGAGAAAAGAAAAGAAAAAAGAGATACTATGAAAAGAGGAAAGAGAGAAAAAAGCACCATATTCCCTTGGTAAATAAGAAGAATGCTGAGATGCTCGTTGTCTGCTTGCCTTGTCATTTTGATATGGGGATTCTTCCGTATCATCGGGCAAGGGGCCCCGTTGGCGGTTCTCAATGATACACATGTACTTACGATGACAAGAACTTACCGGTGACTAAACTTGAGTAGCATGAGGAGCGGCCCTCGTATAGAAGGGACATGAGATTTCTGACTTATACTTCGTCAAGCATGTACACCATAGTTTGTTCACTTTAACCTTAATCACTTCAAGATGCTTATGATAGGGGCAATGAGAGCTGAAAGCTATTAAGTACCATAATTTTTGGAAGCTCTTTATGAGACTTCAATCCCTACTTCATTTTACAAAAGGCCTTTCTTCCACCATTATATTGAGTCTCCACCTTCTATCTTTATGCACCTACTTTGAGAGCATAGTGGCCATTCTTAGTTCTATGTGCATTGTTCCAAGACTAGTTGATTGATGCATAACTTGTTATTGCTTGTTTGAAACTATTGTATCTAGTCACTCTTATGAACTTTGAAGGTGTCATATGCATTTATATTTGCTACTCTATTAAGGGACAAGCTGAATACTATTATGCTATGTTTTCTTTATGTGAAACAAACAAACGTCTTGCAAAGCATGTTATTCATGAATCTTTTGTTTGTGCCTTTTCATGTTGCAACATAGTTTCTTTTCTTATTGCTAGAACTTTGTCTTTCATGTTATGATTGAAGTACTATGATCCCAGTTTTGAATGTTTTGCAAATACTTTGATCAAGTCTTTGATGGTGCATGTCACCTCAAAAATTATTTCTTTTTATCACTTACCTACTCAAGGATGAGAAGGAGTTAAGCTTGGGTATGTTGATACATTGCAAATGTATCTATAATTTTTGATGTTCCATGCTTGGTTTTATCAACTTTCTTGTGTTTTGTTCCAACTTTGCAGTACTTTTCATATGATTTCTTGGACTAACCTATTAACAAGAGCCACAGTGCCAGCTGCCTGTTTTCTGCTGTTTTGGTTCAAGGAAAGTCAGAAAATGAATATTCTCGGAATTAGACGGGACAAAAGCCAAAGTGCCTATTTTTCCGGAAGGGATCAAGTGCCAGAATACGAGACGGAGAAGGGCCAGGGAGCCACCACACCACCTGGCCGCACGGCCAGGCCTGGCCCACGCCAGGGGGTGGTGTGGCCACTCCCGGCACCCCCTCGGCCTCTCCTTCCGCCTATAAGTTACCCTCGGGACGAAAACCCTAAGTACCCGATCAAAAATCCACGAAAGAGTCTGTAGCCGTCGTCATCTCCATTCCTAGATAGGGAGGGATCTGAAGATCTTCCCGGCACCCTATCGGAGAGGGGAATTCACCCTGGAGGCCTTCTTCATCACCATGCAAGCCTCCGGTGTGATGCGTGAGTAGTTCATCCTTGGACTACGGATCCATGTAGTAGCTAGATGGCTGGTTTCTCCTCGTTTGTGCTTTCATGTTTAGATCTTGTGAGCTCCGTTCATGATCAAGATCATCTATTTGTAATTCATACATGTTGTGTTTGGCGGGATCCGATGGATATTCAGATGCTATTTCAGATTGATTATTGATTCTATCATGTCTTTGTTATTTGAGATCTTGCATGCTTTCCGTTGTTAGTAGCTATCTTGTCCAAGTAGATGCTAGCAACTCCAAGAGTTAGTATTTATGCTCGATAGGGGGTTCATGCCTCTGGTAATCTGGGGAAGTGACAGAAATCTCTAAGGTACTAGATGTGCTGTTGCTACTAGGGAGAAAACAACAATCCTTTGTTCATAGAACAATCGTATTGTTTACTTTACACGCAGTTCGTAAAGCAATAATCTATTGCTTGCAACTTAATACTGGAGGGGGTTCGGATGATAATCTGAAGGTGGATTATTAGTCATAGATGCAGTTGGATGGCAGTGTATGTATTATGTTGTAATGCCCAATCAAGTCTCAAAGGAGTCAAGATGATTAGTATATGCATGTATTGCTTTCTCGGTGTTTGTCAATTGCCCCGCTGTAATTTGTTCACCCAGCATGTTATCTATCTAAGGAGAGCCACCTCTAGTGAACTATGGATCCCAGTCCTTTTACTTTACATACAATCTACAATCTTTTACTTCTTTATGTTTACTTTCTGCAAACTTTTACTTCTTTCCATTCGATACGTTTAATCCTTTGTTTTCCGCAAAACACGGTGAGATTGACAACCTCATCGTAAGTTGGGGACAAAGTTCTGTGGTTGTGTTGTGTAGGTCTCCACGTTGCTACTAGCACCGGTAGTGCGCCCTGCCAAAGCTCAGCTAGTAACACCTTTGGGGTGTTTCCTTGCTCCTACTGGTTCGATTAAACCTTGGTTTCATAACTAAGGGAAAACTTGCTGCTATATTCATCGTACCTTCCTCTTGGGGTTCCCAGCAAGCTCTATGTCAAAAGTCGTGCGCATCATGGAACATCTGGAAGAAACCAAAGATGAAGAGATAACCAAGGAAGCAATTATGGCTATGTATGCACATTGTAACATAGTTGAACTTGATAAAGAGACTTCCGTATTGGTTGAAGGTAAAACAGAGGTAAAAGATGTGGGTAAGCCTATTCTTCCCTACACATTTAAGGAAACCTCGCATTATGGTTTATGCGATCTTGGCCCCGAAGTTAATGTTATATCTTGTGATTTTTATTTAGAAATAAAACCTGCTACAATTGAAAATACTGATTTGACAATCATGTTAGCCAATAAAACTCTTAGAATTCCAATGGGAGTAGTTGAAGATGCAACTGTCACAATTGGCAACAAAAACTTTCCTATCGATTTTGTACTTGTTGATATGCCAGTTGACACTCTTTGCCCAATTATATTTGGAAGAAATTTTTTGAGTGATGTAGGTGCCAAAGTTGATTTCAAAAAGAAGATTGTGTCTCTTAAGCTTGGGGAAGCGGAGAAAGAATTCCACTTTTCCAAATTTAAAGACAAACTTCTAATACAAGAAGAAGAGAAAGATAAAACTATTGAGGAAATGGCAGCTCTCTTCTTTAGTGATCAAAGAGAAGAAATAAATGAAGACTTAAATTATGAAGAAATAGTTATGGAGGACAAGTCGCTAGAAGAACTAGAAGAGGAATTCGATTCACTTCCCATTATAGGGAGTCCAACTAATGAGGCTTTCGAAGAGCCAGAAAAGAGAGGGGATGAGGAATTACCACCCCCCAGAATTGAAGACTCTACCAGATAATCTTAAATATAGTTTTTAGATGATACAAATAAATTTCCTGTTATTATTAGTGCTAAACTTTCAGGAGAAGAAGAAGAAGAACTCATGAAAATACTTAAGGAGCATCACAAGGCCTTTGGGTACTTAATGGATGATTTGAAGGGCATTAGTCCCATGATAATCGTCCATCGAATATTCATGGAGGAAGGTGCTAAACTAGTTGTGGAATTTAATAGACGACTGAAGCCCGAAATGAAGGAAGTGGTAAGAAAAGAAATAGTACGCCTATTGGACGCAGGTATAATATATCCTGTAAAAGAAAGTGAATGGGTAAGTCATGTTCATTGTGTCCCTAAGAAGGGCGGTTTTACTGTTGTTCCTATTGAAAACAATGAATTGATACCTACTAAAACTATTGTTGGACATAGGATATGTATAGATTTCAGGAAATTGAATAAAGAAACTAGGAAATATCACTATCCTTTATCATTCATAGATCAAACTTTAGAAAGGTTAGCAAAACACACTCATTTTTGCTACTTGGACGGATACTCTAGTTTTTCTCAAATAGCTATTCATCCTGATGACCAACTTAAAACAACTTTCATTAGTCCTTATGGTTTACATGCTTATCGACGTATGCCTTTTGGTTTATGTAATGCTCCAGCTACTTTTCAAAGATGCATGGCCGCTATTTTTGCGGATTTTATAGAATGGATAATAGAAGTATTTAAGGATGACTTTTCTATCTATGGAACTTTGTTTACTAGTTGCTTGGATAATCTCAAAAGAGTTTTGCAGCGTTGCGAAGAAACCAATCTTGTTCTAAACTGGGAGAAGTGCCATTTTATGGTCAAAGAAGGTATAGTCCTTGGACATAAGGTATATGGTAAGGGAATTGAAGTGGATAGAGCTAAGGTTGAGGCCATAGAGAGAATGCCACAACCTAGGGATATAAAAGGTATAAGAAGTTTCCTTGGTCATGTGGGTTTTTATAGAAGGTTCATTAGGAATTTCTCTGAAATATCTAAATCTTTGACTAACCTCCTGCAAAAGAGAGTAAGATTTAATTTTGATGATAAATGTTTCATAGCCTTTGATAAACTTAAAAATGCTTTATCCCATGCTCCTATCATTAAACCACCTATCTAGGATATGACTTTTGACTTAATATGTGAAGCTAGTGATGATGCTGTAGGAGTAACTCTAGGACAACACGTAGGTCATAGATTTAATATTATACATCATGCTAGTAGAACTTTTAATAGTGCTCAAAAGAATTATCCTAAGGAAGAAAGGGAACTTTTTGTTGTATTTTGCTCTTGCAATAAATTTCGTTCTTATATAGTTGATGAAAAGTAAGAGTTCATACGGATCGTGATGGTTTAAAAGAACTCCTTGAGAGGAAAAACCATAAGCCAAGACTAATCTGTTGGATTCTTTTACTTCAAGAATTTGAGTTACAGATTATGCAGAGGCAAGAAATAAAGATGTTGGATGCAGTGTCCATATTTGCCCAGCAAGACACCAATCTTATTGAGAGGAACTTTAGTCCTGGTGATTTTCGTTTACGAGAATTATTAAATGAACTAAGGACAATTCCTCCAAAAGGGAAGATGTCTTGGTTGTTGGAAGATCTTGTCATCCCCGAATAAGTAAACCGTAAGTTCAGGGTAAGTGTTCTTACTCAAATAAGTGATTTGTCTTCACAAGTTTTACTCCTAAATTTTTTGCCTTTGAATTCCTTGTGTTTTTCTGAAGGTTTTTACCAACTATGCGATCGCAACTATACGACCAGAGAAAAATCTCCGACCGTATAGTTGGTCGTTAAACCCTCTGTATCCTCTTTGCGAAATTGTCTGGAAACTATACGGTCGCAAGTATATGATCGGAGAAAAATCTCCGGCCGTATAGTTGGTCGTTAAACTCTCAGTCATTTCAATTTTTGATGTCTGGATCTATACGGTCGCAACTATACGGCCGGAGAAAATCCTCCTGCCGTATAGTTGGTCGTTAAACTCTCAGACATTCTTTGTTTTCCTTTTTGTTATTCATCTGTAAAAAAAACTATTTTGTCGGTTCCAAGTCGGTAACTTAACCGACCTGGACTCGAGATATTTGGAAATATCTGACCGGATCCAACTATACGGCCAGAGGTAAATGGGTCGCGCCCGTATAGTTGGTCGTTACGGGGCAGGACTCCTCCAAATCCATGATTTATTTTCCTATTCCGTAAAGATTCTTTTCTTGGGCGTGAATTTGGTGTTTCTCGCGAGTTTTGCCGACCTCTGACCCCCCTTATATACTACCATTTTATCTCTCTCTAATAATAATCTCCATGAACCAATCTACCTCTTATTCATACATGAGGACACGCAAATCAAGGGACAGAAGCCAAGGAGAGAAGTTCCTATGGAGATCGGGAGCAATAGCGAGCAAGACAAGGAGATCAAGATTGTCCCTATGGAGTTCCTCGACGCCGACAATGAACGTCGGAAGAGGGAGTTGAAAGCCCTCGAGTGGAAGATTGAAGAGATGGACAAGGAGACGCCGGGGACACCCAAGCATCTTCAATTGCTATGACTTTATCTTAATAAACTGGATGAAGATATTAAGCAAACAACCGAATCAGGTTTTTCTATGAGTCTTAAGGCAATTCAAACCCTTCAAGATAACAATGAGCTCATTAAATAACAAGTGAAAGTGTTGGAGAGGAATAATCTTTTCTATAAGCTGTGTGTTAAAGAATTAGAGGCTGTCAATCAATCCCTCCGCCTTAGGATGGCCCGTGAAGAGAAGATACCGCATGCCATGGTGCCACAGTGATCTACAATAATCACAGTATCAAATAATCGCAAGGGATTATTTGATCCCGCCTGGCTTGATTCCAAGCTTGGGGAGATCTTTAAGACCTTGTAATCTATTTATAAGTTTTACATTACTATTTTAGTTTTACATTAGTTCAAACTAGAAATAAAGTTTGCATCATTAGAATTCCCTTCAGGAATAGTCGATCCCTTTTATGAAATTCTGAGTTTATTATCATATATGGAGCAATATTGAGTTTTTGTTTGTCCTATTGGATATATGAATGGCTTGAGTATAATTTTACTTGCACTTGATGATAGCAATATGAGTCTTCCACACCATTTGTATTAATGGAACATATAAAGTTAATTTGGTCAATATGTTGTAAGTACATGGTTTGATTTACAAAGAAAATAGTTAAGTTCAAAAGAAACCTTGAAAAAAAGGAAAACTAAAAGTGCTATCAAATTAGAGTGAGAACAAGACGAGGTAGAATATTCAAGCTATAAAGAATGCTTCATATACAATTGGAATTTGATAATTGAGATTGTTAAACTTTGAATTCCTACATGAAGTGGAATGTATAACTAGCTCCTTTGCACAACACTTAAAAAAGTGTGAGCATATATAAAAAAAGAAGAAAAGAGAGAAGAAAAAAGCGAATGTGCAAAGAGAAAATAGGCATACACCACTATATTGTATTATGACAAAGAGACGTTTTGATATTTTCAATCCCAAGTGAATATGTTAATCCTAAAACACTTGAGACTACCTCGCTAACTCATTCAGTTGAACTGAATACGTTTACATCATATTGAGAGTGATCTTTTGTGAACTGTTAAATGCTAAGGTATGGAAGACTTCTAATATTATTCGGATGGTTCGAGTAAGATACTATTCATTAACTTATTCCTATGTATCATATATGATAAACACATGCTGCAACTGCCTCATTTATTTTATCGACTCAGCTTCATGAATATGAGGATCACATCCATTAAGCTAACTTGCTCGGGACGAGCAAGAGTCTAAGCTTGGGGAAGTTGATGACTGCATATTTGCATCATGTTTTATATTATTATTTTGCATTGTAGATGTAGGATCTTGGTATTTTATGGTGCTCGCGTGCACATTTTATGTCTATTTTCACCAGGATCAGGACATATCATGGATACAATGGACACAATTCTTGGAGCAATTGTATTGGGGAGAAAAGGAGTCAAAAACAATGTAAATTGCTTATTTGGGAAAAATCAATAATACCAGAAGGAAACCTGAAGCGATCAAGGCATACAGATGGTTTAACGACCAACTATACGATGGGAATAAAATTTTCGGCCGTATAGTTCCCGTCGTATAGTTGGTGCCGCCACCACCTCCTAAAATAGTTCAACCTGCCTATTTTTCCAAATACGGAGTTCCTCCCACACATACACAGTTGAGAATGTTCATGATAATAATCTTTACCTTATTTCCTTGTAATGCTAGAGTGTATCCACTACTCCCTGAGAACGCCTTTTTCCCTATTACAGTTCTAATCTCTTTTACATACACGATACTTACTTTCTGTGTTCAGTTGTTTTACTTTACTTACTGTTGCTCTTATACCAAAAACCCCCATTTTTACACAATACTCACATTTTATCTTGTCACTTAGAACTTTATTTAGCATTTCTATCGTAGTATTTATTTCAAGATTTATTAGACTTCAGATTCCTGCTCCCTGTGGGATCGATATCTTTATTTCGAAACTAGCTACAAACAATCTGTGTACTTGCAGTCACCAGGGACCAGTGAACTTATTGCTATGGTGAGAAATTTATGTCTTAATGATTCTTAGATGTTCATGTGAATGGCTCTAGGACCCATCATAAGTTGTGTATTTTTCTTATCTTGATGGCTACACCTAATTTAGGCTCCACCCTAAGGGAATGAAACTTTACATCATATTCATCATATTGTGTAGAAATCTTTGTGCTAAGTAAATCCATGTCGTCCTCGGGAACGCTTGTCACATATAAGTTCACACACACACTTGAGCTTGTCCTCTTGCTGCATACAGGATTGGGCTTTCTCTCATTGAGAGCATTTACTTATTGCTATTTACTTTCAGCACTTTATATTCTTGCAAACTATAAACCCGAAAACACCAAATCTATTGCATTTACTATTATTTTCTTTGTCAAACTTGCTAACCAATACCCTCAGATCCTCGTGGATTCGACAATCTTTCTTTATTGAGAAGTACTACAATTGATCTCCTGCACTTGGGAGCCATCATAATCCAATCCCCAATAATATTCCGATATACCAAAACTATTCCGATAGATTTATCAGAACAGTTCCTATGATGTCCAGTACTTTCTTCGGTGTTCCCTATCCACTCAAATGCATCGACTACCATTAAGTGTGTCTCCTATGGTCCCACGAACTGAGTGGACATGATTGAGACACTCTTCGATCAATAATCATTAGCGGGACCTGGAGATCCATAATGATTCCCACCAGCTCAAGCGATAAACTAGTGATCGTGTGAACCTTTATAAGCAGTAACCTACTCCTTTTGTCTCGTGATATTTTACTTGTCCGGGATCGGATCATTTCTTTATCATCCATACCTAGTTCGATCCCGTTACTGACAAGTACTCTTTTCTTGTTCCCGTGATATAACATTCTTAGTGATCATTATCACTTGCTTTCAATCTATGTTAATGTGATATCACAGATAGGGATCTCTCTATCATCAGGATAGACAAATCCCACTCTTGATCCATGAGCCTCAACTAACACTTTCCAAGTACCTGAAGACACCTTTATAATCACCCTGTTACGATGTGATGTTTGATGTAATCAAGGTACTCTTCCGGAGTTAGTGATTAACATGATCTCATGGTCTAAGGATTAGAGTTACTTCGAATATCATTATAGTGGTGTAAACATAATGGTATGCTCGTGTTACTATACTTTGAGAGTATGTTCATCACATCATTCAATCAATGTTGTGACCTTGTTATTAACAACATCCAATATTATGATCAGGAAACCTTGATCTTGTGTTAATCAACAAGCTAGTATAATTAGAGGCATCACTAGAAACCTTTTCTTTGTTTATTAAACACATATGTATTAACGTTTTTGGTTAACGCAATTATAGCATGAGAAATAAACATTTATCATAAACATGGAATAAGATAATAACCATTTTATTATTGCCTCTCGGGCATATTCCTTTCAAGTCTTAGCTAGAAGCTCAACTTGAGGCTCAGAAAGCAGGTAGTGTGGAACTGCGCCCTACCGTTGAGAAGTTGCAAAAGGTGAATGAATCTAGCGAGACAGAGCGGCTGAAGTATTTGGAAGATCTACAAGCAATGTGGAAGAAATAAGAAGGCCTGAGGAAGAAACAAGAAAAGGCAAATGCATTTATACAACAAATGTTAGCTCAGCTGTCCGAACCACAATATGCAATTTGGTGAATCTATGCAAATTTTTCTGGCATGAGTTGAACCTTCTTATATCTTATTTGAGTATGGTATTCATTGCTCTAGAGTGAAACATTTGCCCTGAATTTTTTGTCAAATTCTGTATTATAATCCTATAAACGTCTTGATTGTTTCTTTACAAAATATTTATGCCATGGTTAGTAACATCAAGAAAGTGATGATGTCATCATTTTTTCCGACACGATACGTGTATTTGTCCATGTCTTGTCCTACAATTGATCCACATGTTATCATTTAAATGGACCAGGTGTTTACCTGTTGGCGGCAAGCTGCAAAGAAAGGAAATTAAACACGGTTGGCATGACATCATAGACGACGTGATGATGTAAGGAAGCAGCGGTAACAGAATCAAGTCAGGATGAAAAATTGTCCCGATAGGGATGACATCATTGACGTCTCCCATGACGTCACCAGGCGTCGCTAACGGTATCTCATGGTGCCTTCTGCCACGTGGCATCGTCCATGACGAAATAATAACGTCACGACAGAACGAGCCTGGGTCGGGCCAGTGCTGTTGTCCGGGATGAAATTTCAGAAACATCACAGACGGTCATGACATTCTCAGACAGAAAAAATGTCATAGATCCAATTATAACGTGAGGTTCATGACCTTTTTTCGTCGTAGAATTCGTCACAGATGGCCATCTATGACGTTTTGCCTCTTACCAATGATGATATCAGAACGCCATGAACCATCCAGATTCTTGTAGCGTAAGAAGGTCAAATCCATGGTACAAAGAGACCACGTTGTGTTTCGGGTCATCCTCTAGGGCATCCGCATCGCCAGCTCAAGGCGTGGTCACCGGAACGATGCATGCTACTGACTTAGAAAATGAACCAAAGCACTATAGATATGGTGTTGGCACTCGTTTTGGGCTCGTAACTAATCAAGACAAATAGGGAGAGACACTTAGAAAATTCCACTTGAAGAATTATTAATCATCATCAAAGAGGCACCTTATCAAGTCAAGGAATTATCAGGCTTAATAGTCGATTATGCTAGTGTTCAGAGAAGACTCGTAGACTGATATATGGAGGGTTTAACTATGAGTCCTTTAAGATGACCTCAAATGAAAACGTTCCAAACACGAAAGTTGTGCGCCTCATCGAAACAAGCAACTTTGGTTTTTGAATTATCTCGATCCGAGTTAGTATGCAAAATAGAGAGCCAAAATACTGACAGAGGCCGAATTAGTACGGACGGGAGAGGGGGTCGCCGGACCACAGACCATGTCTCACCTTAGGCGAGACCAATGGACCCGGACGACCCATAAAACCTTCTAATTCGATCATTCTTCTTATGACTTAATTTAAGCGGTCAAGATTAACTCGGATGGAAAAGTGCAAAATATGAAAGTTCTTTGTTTTTTCGAGATGAACAACTTTGATTTTGGAGTCAACTTCTTTTGAGAAAGTATGTGGCCTCCATATTTAAGATACGGCCAAATCGAGTTAAATTCGTTTGGTCTAAATCCGAGTTTGATACGAAAATAAGGGGGAAAGTCCATAAAGATCAGATCAGATGAAAAAGTGGCCAACATCAAAGTTGTTCATTGTTTCGAGACACACAACTTTGCTTTTTATGATATTTTGATCCGAGCTTGTTTACTATCTCACAAGTGGTCTGGAAGGTACAGACAAGTTTTTGACCGAACAGTTATGCAAATTTCAGGTTTGCCTGTTTGAGTTGGACCCCAACTATGGTTTTGGACGTGAATCCAACCCTATTTCTTGCACGGAAAGTCCAGACGCTCCTTATATATACGAGGGGTGACGGCCAATTGAAACAACACCAATCGAACAAACACATCTACTACTTTTTCATGTTCATCTGCTTTTTATCCCTCTCCCTTATATCTTGCTTCTCGTTCTTCCGCGGTTCTTCATACCAGAGGGCTGTGAATCCACGAGGATCTAGGGGTGGTCAGGCCAACCTAGGGCAACCCATATCCACCGCGCCGCCCTGACGGGGTCCCTCCCTAGCGAGCGGGGTTTCAGGTCTTCAAAAGCGTCCGCCGGACTGTCTTGCGTACCGCGCTTCCGGCGAGCCTCCCTCGGCGCGTGCTGTCGTGCATCGCGCTTGGCACCGAGGGTACACGGTGACGTGTTCTTGTGCGAACACACTTTCTTGCAACTCCGGTGGGGACAAAGATTCAAACGGTCTCCAGCCCGTTCTTGCTACAAAGAGGCTGCAATCTACAAGCGGTATCATGAATCTTCAATCTTCCTCTGTAGATGTATATTACTCTTATGTTTATGTTGCTAGATCTTTTGATATATGTACTGTATCGTGTAGCCCTAGTTTTTACTATGTGCAAAAGCCGATGCATAATAATCTACATGCTTCAACTTATCTTAGTAACTTGCAACATGTAAATTCGAATTCTCATGCATCGACAACCCCAGAAATTCATATGCCGATGAATAACATGACGAATTCTATTAATCCATATGAAACACCCGATGTTAGAAATTTCAATAGCATGCAATCAAGTGTTTCATCTTTATATTCATCGGCAAATAAGTTGCAATCTCTAGGTTTAGCTTCAAATATGTCGATGTATAGAGAAATTGGACATGCTACAACTAGTTATTTCCCTAATTACTCTCAGTCATCATATGCTACACCTTATGTTTCAGCACCTTATGAAACTAATGGTATTCTTAATTCGGCTTCACACCTTTATGATTATAGCTGAATAAGTGGAAACTCAATAGAAGCTAATGTGCCTTCATCTAGTACTATAGCGTATGGTACGTTCCCCGCATAATTGCAAAGTATCAGTGACACCTTATTGTCAAAAGATACAAAAAGCATCGGGGGGCATTCTTATGCAGGAACAAATGACTTGAAGGAAAAACTTGCAGCTGAGTTCAAGAAGCTTAATTGTCTTCACCTAGAACTAGAAGAGAGGGTCCACGATCTTGCTACAATACAAGCTTATGAGGCATACAATAAGAATCGTGAAGAGGAGCGTAAGGCAAACAAGATCAGGTTTTCCCCTTCTCAATTGCTAAGTTTCGGCGACACTACATTGCCGAAAGAAACTAAAAGCATCGGGGGAAATCATGTGCGGTCGAGGTTAACGCTGATAATGTCATTACATTTGATAATTTATCAGAGGAACATCTTCAGTTATTTGAGACATTCAAGAAGAAGCGTGATGAGGAGTTTGATGCACTTGAAAAGATGATGAAAGAGGATCATGAAGCATATAAGAAAAAACTTGAAGAAGTAGAACTGTAGAAGTTTCTTGCAAGTCTTGAAAAGGACCATCAATACAATACTACTCAAGTTGAAGGAATCAGTTCATCTCCTCCACGCACCAATCAGGTTGAACCCTCTGCTACATCAATGCAAAAATAAGAAGCTTTTCAATCTGATGAAACCCATGAAGGTACAAATGATTTGGCTAGGATGGTTAATTCGGTTATTGAAAAAGCCGAATCAGAGAATACATGTGTTGAATGTACCGAATTAGAAGAAGCAAGCTTCGTTGATCAAGAGCATGGCAAGCTTAGTGAAACTGTCATGCTTGACTTTTCTGGATGTAAGGGAACTTACATGTTGTCGAACAACAAGATATAGCCGAACAATGTTCGGTCAATGAAACGCATCAAAGAGAAGAGGCACAAAATCCAGAAAAGAAAGAAGACAAGGCATTTGAGAATTATCTAGAGGCCGAGCAAGATATTGTTCAGGTCATGCAGTCATCATACGCTTCCAATGTCTTCAAAAAGTTACATCTAGCAAATAATATACTTATATTCCGATTTGGTCAAAACTTTATTATTGATACATTTGTTAGCAAAATTCTCATAACCTATGAAAGACCAATCGAGAGACGTAATTTATTTGTTAGTAATATAATTGTCACAGAACCTATCGGTAAACATGTGGTACCCTTTAGAGAGACCGATAATAACGAATTATTACAACCAAAGCTTTCCACATGGTTTCATCTAGATTTTATTTATACATGGGTAGCTTTGTTTATTTCATACTTGGATAACATTTGGTCTCAAGTGAGGCATATGTGTTTTAATCTTTTTCGTTTTAGAAACATAAAGCCAAGGTATTGTCTCTTAAGAAAGCCGATGCTAGTATAACTGTGTATTCAAAGACATCGGAAAAGAAGTGCAGAAAAGAACACATAGCCGAACTAGGTGATGTAAAATCTAAACCATTTGGTTGCTCAATTCCAAAGCCGTTCTCACAACAAGATCAGTTAGAAGATAAAAGGTGTACCTATAGTTTGAAAATGTGTGATCACATATTTGATATATTGGTGCAAACTGATTATATTAGGATTCTTGATCACAATGCTGATCCATCATTACAAGGACGAATGTATTGCAAGTTGCATGATTAGTTCAAGCATAGTATAGAGGATTGCAACATGTTTCATCAAATAGTACAATTGGCTGTTAATAAAGGATGATTGAAATTTGTTGAAACGAAAACTGATGACCAATCTATTTCGATTGGTCTTGATGGCCAAACGACATTGCATCGGCTACCTATAGCCGTGTTGGGTCCGCAGCATAGAAAACAAAAAAAATCCTATGATGAGAACTATACGCCAAGATCTATCTACTAGATACAGAGCAACGGGTGGACATACATCCATGGAGAACTTACCCTCGGAGACAACGAGTTTTGTTAACGAGTAGGAACTCGTGGTTGATGTAGTCGTACGCTTGCCGATCTCAAGATCGTGTGGAAGTCCGAGCGCTGCAAATCAGCAGCGCATCCGTCCTCGCACACACGTTCAAGACACCGGACAACCTCCACCTCCTCGCTCCAGCGAATCAGCGGAAGCGGCAACTCCTTCCAGACGCAAGGCCACCAGGAACATGTATCTCGCTAATCCGAGACCATGGGGGAATATCTAGAGGGGGAGAGAGATCCTTCACGAGGAGGTGTGGTTTGTGAGAGGGGAGAGGGGGGCTTTATATAGGAGGGAGGGAGACCCCTCCCCTCCCATAGCCGGCGCATGAGGGGGGGACTCCTCCTCTGCTTCACCTCTGTATACAAGAAACATATCCTTAGTTCTTCTCAAGTACTTAAGGATATTCTTGACCGTTATCCAGTGTTCCGAAGATGGATCAGATTGGTACCTACTAGTCAAACTAATAGCATGTGCCACATCCGGTCTTGTACATAGCATGGCATACATTATAGAGCCTATGGCTAAGACATAGGGGATCTTATCCATTATCTCTCTTTCTTCCGCCGTAGCCGGACTTTGAGTCTTACTCAATGCCTTGCCTTGCAACATAGGTAAGTACCCCTTCTTACTTCCGTCCATATTAAACTTCTTTAATATCTTATCAAGGTATGTACTCTGCGATAGCCCAATTAGGCATCTTGATCTATCTCTATAGATTTTAATGCCTAATATATATGAAGCTTCACCAAGGTCCTTCATCGAAAATTTGCTGTTTAGATAACTTTTAACATTGTTTAAAAGATCTATATCATTTCCAATCAATAATATGTCATCCACATATAATATAAGAAATGCCACATTGCTCCCACTCACTTTCTTGTAAATACAAGCCTCTCCATAAGTTTGGACAAATCCAAACTCTTTGATCACCTCATCAAAGCGGAGATTCCAACTCCGGGATGCTTGCTTCGGTCCATAGATGGATCGCTGAAGTTTGCATACCTTATCAGCATCCTTAGGATCGACAAAACCCTTAGGTTGTATCATATACAACTCTTCTTCAATATTACCATTGAGGAATGCAGTTTTGACATCCATCTGCCATATTTCATAATCGAAATATGCAGCAATTGCTAACATAATCCTAACCGACTTAAGCATCGCTACGGGAGAGAATGTCTCATCGTAGTCAACTCCTTGAATTTGTCGAAACCCCTTTGTGACAAGTCGAGCCTTATAGATGGTTACATTACCATCAGCATCAGTTTTTCTTTTGAAAATCCATTTATTCTCAACGGTCTTTCGATCGTGAGGTAAGTCCACCAAGATCCAAACCCGGTTTTCGTACATGGATTCCATCTCGGATTTCATGGCTTCTAGCCATTTGTTGGAATCAGGGCTCATCATTGCTTCTTCATACGTCGTAGGGTCATCTATTTCATCAATCATGAAATTCATAACAGGATTGCCGTATAGTTCAGGAGCTGCACGTGTCCTGCTTGACCTGCGAGGTTCGGTAGTGTCCTCTTTTAGAGTTTCATGATCAATATCATTAGCTCTCTCTTCATTAGGTGAAGTCAACTCCGAAACAACTTCCGGTGCTGCGCTACTCGCCATTTCATGAAGAGAAGGTTCAATAACCTCTTCGAGTTCTACCTTCCGACTACTCACACCTTTCGCGAGAAACTCCTTCTCAAGAAAGGATCCATTCTTGGCAACAAAGACCTTGCCCTCGGATCTGTGATAGAAGGTATACCCAATCGTTTTCTTAGGGTATCCTATGAAGACGCATTTTTCCGCTTTGGGTTCGAGTTTATCCGGTTGAAGTTTCTTCACATAAACATCGCATCCCCAAACTTTAAGAAATGACAGCTTAGGTTTGTTTCCAAACCATAATTCATACGGTGTCTTTTCAACGGATTTAGATGGTGCCCTATTTAAAGTGAATGCAGCGGTTTCCAGTGCATAACCCCAAAATGATAGTGGCAAGTCAGTCAGAGACATCATAGATCGAACCATATCTAATAAAGTACGATTACGACGTTCTGACACACCATTACGTTGTGGTGTTCCGGCAGGCGTGAGTTGTGAAACTATTCCATAGTCTTTCATATGTGTGCTAAACTCGTAACTAAGATACTCTCCTCCACGGTCGGACCGCAGAAATTTGATCTTTCTGTTATGATGATTTTCCACTTCATTATGAAATTCTTTGAACTTTTCAAAGGTTTCAGACTTATGTGTCATCAAATAGATATACCCATATCTACTCAAATCATCCGTGAAAGTAACAAAATAACGATATCCACCTCGCCCCGACGCACTCATTGGTCCACACACATCAGTATGTATGATTTCCAATAAATCTGTCGCCCGTTCCATTAAACCGGAAAACGGAGTTCTAGTCATCTTGCCCATAAGGCATGGCTCACATGTATCAAATGATTCAAAATCAAGTGATTCCAAAAGTCCATCAGAATAGAGTTTCTTCATGCGTTTAACGCCAATATGACCTAGACGGCAGTGCCACATATATGCAGATATATCATTATCAAGTTTAATCCTTTTAGCATCAACATTATGAATATGCGTAATACTACTATCGAGATCCAACAGAAATAAACCATTCAACACAGGTGCATGACCATAAAAGATATTATTCATATAAATCGAACAACCGTTGTTTTCAGACTTAAACGAATAACCACTTTGCATCAAACACGATCCGGATACAATGTTCATGCTTAGTGCAGGCACCAAATAATAGTTATTCAGGTTTATAACTAATCCCGACGGCATATGGAGAGGCAACGTTCCGACGGCGATCACATCAACTCTTGATCCATTGCCGACCCGCATCATGACCTCATCCCTTGCTAGTTGTCGCTTGTTCCGCAGCCCCTGACCCGAGTTACATATATTAGCAACCGATCCCGTATCAAATACCCAGGTGCTACTGCGAGTACTAGTCAAGTACACATCAATAACATGTATATCACATATACCTTTGTTTGCCTTGCCGGCCTTCTTGTCCGCCAAATACTTGGGGCAGTTGTGCTTCCAATGGCTAGTCCCCTTGCAATAGTAGCACTCGGTGTCAGACTTAGGGCCAGCTCGGGGTTTCTTTTCAGGCGCGGCAACAGATTTGCCGCCCTTATTTCCCTTGTGCTTGCCTTTCTTGTCCTTCTTGAAACCGGTGGTCTTATTGATCATCAACACTTGATGTTCTTTCCTAATCTCCACTTCTGCAGTCTTAAGCATTGATAGAAGCTCGGGAAGAGACTTCTTCATGCCCTGCATATTATAGTTCATCACGAAGCTCTTGTAGCTAGGTGGCAGAGATTGGAGAACACGATGTATGCCTAAGTCAATGGGAATCGTTATTCCCAAGGACACAAGCTTATCGGCGTACCCAGACATTTTGAGTACGTGCTCACTAACGGAGCTGTTCTCTTCCATCATGCAGCTAAAGAACTTTTCAGAAACATTATAACTCTCTACGGCAGCATGGGTATCGAAAATCATTTTCAATTCTCCCATGGTATCAAAGGCATTGCCATTTTCGAAACGTTTTCGAAGTTCTGGCTCTAGCCCATACAGTATGCCGTAATGAACTAAGTTGTGGTCCTCCTGACGAGTTATATAGACGTTCTTTTCCTCGTCAGGGGCATCAGGAGCTAGTGTGGGGCCTAGCGGCGCCTCTAGCACGTATTGCTTTTGTGCAGCAGTGAGGAGAATCCTCAAATTCATAGCCCAGTTGGTGAAGTTGCTACCATTCGCAGCAAGCTTCTCTTTCTCCATGAACACATTGAAATTAAAAGCAGGTGGTTCCATCTACAACAAAATTTGTAAAATATATTTAGACTAAGTTTATGATAGATTGAGTTCAACTAATCCAAATTACTAATGAACTCCCACTCAAAAACGACATCCCTCGTGTCCTTTTGGTGATTACATGAACCAAATCCACTACACCAAGTCCGATCATCACATGAGTCGGTGTAGCTTCAAAGGCGAGCATCTATATGGGCATCATATCAACTATATGACTCACGCTTAAACTTTCGGTCCGTTTTTCGAGGCCATGTCTGTACATGCTAGGCTCGTCAAGTAAGAACCTTAGTATTCGCGTGTGTAAAACTGTCTTACACCCGTTGTATGAAAGCGTAGAGTCGAGAACACCCGATCATCACGTGATGCCTCAAAACACGATCCACAAAACGGTGCATACTTAAGGAAGAACACATTTTATCTTGATATCTAAATGAGGGATCATCTTATAATGCTACCAAAAGTGCCAAACTAGCAATATAAGATGCTAACATCTAATGTGTGAAGTGAGGTGATATGGTCCATGCATTTGATCTCTATCATTTGTATCGTGGTATGATCTCTATCATTCCTTTGTGTGTAAGGCCAAGGTCTATGGAACTTACACGTTAAGTGAGTTGTAAGAGTATCTATCATACATCTACTTACAACAATACCATATGAAGACACTAGCCCAGCAACGATCCAAACTAGACGCCTCTAATTTATCAATTGCAAGTTTTACGTGGCTTAGGGCTTTCGGAGATAGAACCGGTCTTACCTACGAACATGAACCACAACGAGGATAACCAAGTTATTATCAACTCGTTGTAAATCAGATATTGACTATAGTAGGAGACACAGACACCCGCTAGCCACTTATGCAAAACTAGTTGCATGTCAGTCGTGGAACCGGTCTCATGTACGATGACATGTAAGGTTGGTCCGGGCCGCTTCATCTCACTATGCCACCAATATCCAAAGTACATAGAAGATGCAATAACATGATCATCATCGCCCACATATAAACATATGTGTACTACTCGTGCAAAGAACCTACGCATAGATCAGGCTCTGATACCACTGTTGGGTCCGCAACATAGAAAACAAAAAAATTCCTACGATGAGAACTATATGCCAAGATCTATCTACTAGATACAGAGCAACGGGTGGACATACATCCATGGAGAACTGACCCTCGAAGACAACGAGTTTTGTTAACGAGTAGGAACTTGTGGTTGATGTAATCGTACGCTTGCCGATCTCAAGATCGTGTGGAAGTCCGAGCGCCGCAAATCAGCAGCGCATCGGTCCTCGCACACACGTTCAAGCCACCGGACAACCTCCACCTCCTCGCTCCAGCGAATCAGCGGAAGCGGCAACTCTTTCCAGACGCAAGGCCACCGGGAACATGTATCTCGCTAATCCGAGACCATGGGGGAATATCTAGAGGGGGAGAGAGATCCTTCGCGAGGAGGTGTGGTTTGTGAGAGGGGAGAGGGGGGCTTTATATAGGAGGGAGGGAGACCCCTCCCCTCCCATAGCCGGCGCATGAGGGGGGGACTCCTCCTCTGCTTCATTCATGTGGTGACCCTCCACTCACATAAACATGGCCTCCACCCAAAATCCCACTCACATGTATTTAATTTCCACCAAATTAAATGCAACTCTCAATTAATAAAACTCTTTTTTTTATTTTATTCAGAATTTTGTTAATTACTTTAATTAACAAACATTCACATAAAACCCCTTGCAACATTTCAATATCACATGCAGAACCACTTTCTGCAATTTCACCCGAAACAATTCCGGTATCGAAACATTTCCTGCGCTTTGCAAACCTTTTGTCTGGAACATATGTTCTCCTAAATGGTGTCCGGCAACCCTTAAGTGTGTCACCCTACGGTTCGCAAATAATGCAGACATGATTGAGACTCCTCTCAGATCAATAATCAGAAGCGGGGCCTGGAGATCCATACTCTTCCGGTGTTAGCGATTAACACGATCTCATGGTCTAACGACTAAGACTACTTTGTATGATGTTATAGCAATATAAACATAATGACTTGATCGTAATGCTATACTTCGGATGAATGTTCATCACATCATTTCACAAATGCTGTGACCTTGTTATTAACAACATCCAATGTCCATGATCAGGAAACCTTGATCATCTTGTTAATCAACAAGCTAGTCTATAAGAGAGGCATAACTAGGAACCCTTTTGTTTATTAAACACACATGTATTGATGTTTCCTGTCAATACAATTATAGCATGCAAAATAAACATCTATCATATACAAGGAATACATAATAACAACTTTATTATTGCCTCTCAGGGCATATTTCCTTCAAGCCGATTCATACAATGAGGAGTAGGTACACACTAAAGATGATGAGATCAAGCCTACAAGTAAAGGAATTGTGCGTGAGCATGTTGAAGATATTCTTGAAGGCTAGAGTTCCAATGAAGCTACATTGAAGACATCAAGCACTAGGGGGCAACAAGAAAACTCGAAGATCGATGCGTGCAAGATTCAAAAAGACAAAGGCCGCAATAAGCACAAGGGAAGCAAACCAAAAGTCACTTTCGCACAGCTGCTAGAAAAATATAAAAAAGAGAGTGAAGCAAAAGGTTCTTATCGGCCAAGTAGTGCAAAAGCATCAAGATCACCCCCAAGGCAAAATTCTAAAGACAGGGATTAGCGAAAGGAGAAATTAAATACAACAAATTCATATCCTCCTTTTGGGCCACCAATGCCAAGTTCATGGATACCTTCCTATGCTAATTTTTATTCATATCCATCATGGGAAAGGTATGATTCACAGGCATGTTATCCATCTAATTCTAGATCATCTTACCCAAATTATCTAGCTCTAAGAAGATCAACTCATCAACAATCACATGTCAAAGACCGTTTCAATCAAAAAGAATCGATTTGGAGTCCATGGGTAAATAAAGAAGTGGTCAAGCAAGTATACCGAATCAAAAAGGATGGACACAAGTGTGCTGTTTCAGATCTGACTTCAAATGATGAAAAGGCAGCTGAGTTCATGTTGGCTACTAAGGGCAAGGAAGTGAAGCGAGTAACTTTCAATAACCCAATGTCTAAATCTGAACAAGAAAAATTGAAGGTGCCCAAGATTAAGAAAGTCATGCGGTTGTGTGAAACAAACCACAGCCGAGATACCCACTCGGCTTATCACATTGGCAAGAGAGGAAGCTATATAGGCTTACAGCCAAGGAGTTGAAGAAAATAAACATGGCGTGGGTTCCCAAAGTAATCCCTCAAGGCAAGAAAGATGTGCGAGATCCTATCATAAGAAGGACAACAAGAGTGGAAAACAAAAAGAATAAAGCCAACAAGCAATCAGGCCAAAAAATTCGGTATCAATATCCAAAGCTTCGTCCAGCACATCATCCATACTATTATACTTCACCATTAATGCCTATTCCATGGAATTCATCCCCAGGTATGATTGGTTACCCATCATGGATTTATTTTGATCCATAGATGCATCATAATTATGTACATCATGAAAGGGTATTGCCAAATCATTATTCATATGATTAGTTGCAATTTTGTTGCTAATCCAAGATGTCGAATATTTGAAGTTCATAATTATATTTGTTGTTTTGCTTACTTTGGCTATACATACTTTGGTGGATGGATTATGCATGCCCATTGGGGCAAAGATATATGGCCGATATTTATTCTATTGCCCTGAGATCATTATCCAATCATGGCCGATGTGGTTTTCTAACATCGTCCTTAGTTCTATTGGAGACCGAGAATTCATTAGCAATTGTGCTTATCCTTATGTGTTGATAATTTGGCTTATAAATCTTTAAAATCTATAAAAGGCCAAATTGTCTTTAATTTCATTATTGGCGTAGATGTTGAGCATGATTTAGATATTGATCTTGTCTCTCTAGTACCATGGAGATTACATTTTGACTGTTCAGTTTTAAAAGCAATAGCCAATATGTTGGTATTGTTTATTTATTTCCTTATGGTGCTGTTTTATGAAGTCTCGTGACGCTTAGAGTATCTTGCACAAACCATATAACCGAATGTGAAGCTTTGTTGTTCGTGCTAGAGCTTTTTATTGCTATAGGTGCTACACATATTGAGGCTTCTAGTGATTCTTTTTGTGAGTAATGCAATGATGTCCATGGTTTACCAAAGTTTCGATGAATCATGTGTTATTTATCTTGATACATGTCTAGATGTAACTTTCATCTTGGATTTATTTATCATTGCTCATATATCTAGATATAAAAACTGAAGTGCAAATGAGTTGGCTCAACAAACATCCGGGTATCATGTTATTCATGATATATTTCATACTCAACAAGAGCCGATGCTTTGTTTCACCAACATAGGTAAGGCCGGATTGGATACTACCGCTTCGGCCACTAATGAAATATCTAGTGCAGGTGAAGATGAAGAATAGAGGAAGCCCATCGTTTATTACATGAAAATCTGAACCAAAGGGTGAACATGACAGTTCGGTTGCTTTTTAAATACTTAGTAATGATCTTTATTGCCAAACAGTTGGTGATATTCTTCTTGAGAAACATGAATGAAGACCTGGTCGGGATCATTGTGGGAGTTTTTCATGAAGGAAATTATGATATTTATCAACTTCGGGATGAGGTGATTGTTCTTAACGCAAATTATTTGAGGAAATCATACGTAAGTGGCTGATATATATTTATCGCCCTTAGCACATATGGCCAATATAGAGTTATCTCCCTAAGACAACCAATGGCCGATGGAGTGTTGACATCGTCCTTAGACTAAAAGTGGAGCAAGTTATTTTCTGGCATGCAAGCTCTGCCAGAAAATAGGGGCATGTGTTGGCACTTGTTTTGGGCTCGTAACTAATCAAGACAAATGGGGAGAGACACTTCGAAAATTCCACTTGAAGGTTAATTAATCATCATCAAAGAGGCACTTTATCAAATCAAAGAATTATCAGGCTTAATAGTCGATTATGCTAGTGTTTAGAGAAGACTCGTAGACTGATATATGAAGGCTTGACCTATGAGTCCTTTAAGACGACTTCAAATGAAAACGTTCCGAATACGAAAGTTGTGCGCCTCGTTGAAACAAACAACTTTGGTTTTTGAATCATCTCGATCTAAATTAGTATGCAAAATTGAGAGCCAAAATACTAACAGAGGCCGAATTAGCATGGACGGGAGAGGAGGTCGCCGGACCACAGACCATGTCTCACCTTAGGCGAGAGCAATGGATCCGGGCGACCGAAAAAACCTCCTAATTCTGTCATTCTGCTTACGACTTAATTTAAATGGTCAAGATCAACTTGGATGGAAAAGTGCAAAACATGAAAATCCTTCGTTTTTTCAAGATGAAAAACTTTTATTTTGAAGTCAACTTCTTTTGAGCAAGTATGTGGCCTCCAGATTAAAGATACAGACGAATTGAGTTAAATTCGTTCGGTCTAAATACGAGTTTAATACGAAAATAAGGAGAAAAGTCCATGAAGATCAGATTAGATGAAAAAGTGGCCAACATCAAAGTTGTTCATTGTTTCGAGACACACAACTTTTCTTTTTACGATATTTTGATCCAAGCTCTTTTACTATCTCAAAAGTGATCCAGAAGGTACAGACAAGTTTTTGACCGAACAGTTATGCAAATTTCGGGTTTGCCTGTTCAAGTTGGACCCCAACTAGGGTTTTGAACATGAATCCAACCCTCTTTCTTGCACGGAAAGTCCATCCGCTCCTTATATACATGAAGGGTGACGGCCGATTGAACCAACACCAATCGAACAAACACATCTACTACTTTTTCGTGTTCATCTGCTTTTTATCCCTCTCTCTTGTATCTTGCTTCTCGTTCTTCTGCGGTTCTTCATACCATAGGGTTGTGAATCCACGAGGCTTTAGGGGCGGTCAGGCCAACTTAGGGCAACCCATAGCCGCCGCACCGCCCTGACGGGGTCCCTCCCGGGCGAGCGGGGTTTCGGGTCTTCAAAAGCGTCCGTCGGACTGTCTTGCGTACCGCATTTTCGGCGAGCCTCCCTCGGCGCGTGCTGCCGCGTATTGCGCTCGGCGCCGAGGATACATGGTGATGTTTTCTTGTGCATACAGATGGTGAGGAGGGAACCTAGCTAAATCATTGCGTATAAAAATAACGGTGAAATGAGATATATACTGCATCATCCGGTATGATCTCGCAGCACGATCTTGCTGTGAGAACCCACGCTGTGTATGGTCAATGCTAACAGATGGACAAGGCCTATGTCGGCAAGTTGTTTCTCGACGGGACCCACGTACACGAGAAACCGCGCCTGGCATGGGATTACGACGCCATGTCGGCCTATGGCAGGTCCTACGTCCAAGGGAAACCACGTCCATCATGGATGAATGGCGCCACATCGGCTCTAGGCGGGCCACATGGCCGCGAAAAGCCGCGCCCAACATGCGCGTCCACGAGAAACCGCGGCCGACATGGGCCAACGATGCCACGTCGGCTTTGGGCGGTCCCCATGGTCACGAGAAGACACGTCCGACATGGGCTCACGCCGCCACTGTTGGGTCCGCAGCATAGAAAACAAAAAATTTCCTACGATGAGAACTATACGCCAAGATCTATCTACTAGATACAGAGCAACGGGTGGACATACATCTATGCAGAACTTACCCTCGAAGACAACGAGTTTTGTTAACGAGTAGGAACTCGTGGTTGATGTAGTTGTACGCTTGCCGATCTCAAGATCGTGTGGAAGTCCGAGCGCCGCAAATCAGCAGTGCATCCGTCCTCGCACACATGTTCAAGCCACCGGACGACCTCCACCTCCTCGCTCCAGCGAATCAGCGGAAGCAGCAACTCCTTCCAGACGCAAGGCCACCGGGAACATGTATCTCGCTAATCCGAGACCATGGGGGAATATCTAGAGGGGGAGAGAGATCCTTAACAAGGAGGTGTGTTTTGTGAGAGGGGAGAGGGGGGCTTTATATAGGAGGAAGGGAGACCCCTCCCCTCCCATAGCCGGCGCATGAGGGGGGGACTCCTCCCCTCCTTCATTCATGTGGTGAACCTCCACTCATATAAACATGGCCTCCACCCAAAATCCCACTCACATGTATTTAATTTCCACCAAATTAAATGCAACTCTCAATTAATAAAACTCTTTTATTTATTTTATTCAGAATTTTGTTAATTACTTTAATTAACAAACATTCACATAAAACCCCTTGCAACATTTCAATATCACATGCAGAACCACTTTCTGCAATTTCACCCGAAACAATTCTGGTTTCTATCGAAACAATTCTTGTTTCTATCGAAACATTTCCTGCTCTTTGCAAACCTTTTGTCTGGAACATATGTGCTCCTAAATGGTGTCCGGCAACCCTTAAGTGTGTCACCCTATGGTTCGCGAATAATGCAGACATGATTGAGACTCCTCTCAGATCTATAATCAGAAGCGGGACCTGGAGATCCATACTGACTCCTGCATATTCAACGATGACTTCTGTGATCGTGAGAACCTTTAACGTCAGCAACTTAATCCCTTTGTCTCATGATATAATACATGTCTGAGATTCGATCATCGGTATCCAAATACCTAGTTTGATCTCGTTACCGACATGCACTCTTTTCTCGTTCCCGTGATATAACATTCTAGTGATCACATCACTTGCTTGCAAGCTATCTTAATGTGATATCACCGAGAGGGCCCAGAGTATATCTATCCGTCATTAGGATTGACAAATTCCACTCTTGATCCATGAGCCTCAACATAACACCTTCATAGCACTGAACCCACCTTTATGGTCACCCTGTTACGGTGTGACGTTTGATGTTATCAAGATACTCTTCCAGTGTTAGCCATTAACATGATCTCATGGTCTAAGGACTAAGACTACTTTGTATGATGTTATAGCAATATAAACATAATGACTTGATTGTAATGCTATACTTTGGATGAATGTTCATCACATCATTTCACAAATGCTGTGACCTTGTTATTATCAACATCCAATGTCCATGATCAGGAAACTTTGATCATCTTGTTAATCAACAAGCTAGTCTATAAGAGAGGCATAACTAGGAACCCTTTTTTGTTTATTAAACACACATGTATTGATGTTTACTATCAATACAATTATAGCATGCAAAATAAACATCTATCATATACAAGGAATACATAATAACAACTTTATTATTGCCTCTCCGGGCATATTTCCTTCAGTCTCCCACTTGCACTAGAGACAATAATCTAGTTTATATAGTGATAAATCTAACACCCATGGAGTTCTTGTGTTGATCATGTTTTGCCCTAGGGAGTATTTTAGTCAACTGATCTGCTACATTCAGGTCCGTGTGCACTTTACAAATCTTTATATCTCCATCCTTGACATGCTCGTGGATGGAGTGAAACCGGCGCTTAATATGCTTGGAATTCTTGTGAGACCTTGGTTCCTTGGCGTTGGCTATGGCTCCATTATTGTCACAATAGATCACCATTGGTTCCAACGCACTAGGAACCACACCTTGTTCTGTTATGAACTCCTTCATCCAAACCGCTTCCTGCGCTGCTTCTGAAGCAGCAACATATTTCGCCTCCGTCGTTGATCTAGCCACCACAGGTTGTTTGGAGCTCCTCCAACTAACTGCTGCTCCGTTCAAGAGAAATACGTATCCGGGTTGAGACTTAGAGTCATCCCAAAGCTAGCATCGACATAACACTTAGCGACTAGATCTTATTCACCTCCGTATACAAGAAACATATCCTTAGTTCTTCTCAAGTACTTAAGGATATTCTTGACCGCTATCCAGTGTTCCGAACATGGATCAGATTGGTACCTACTAGTCAAACTAATAGCATGTGCCACATCCGTCTTGTACATAGCATGGCATACATTATAGAGCCTATGGCTGAGGCATAGGGGATCTTATCCATTATCTCTCTTTCTTCCGCCGTAGCCGGACTTTGAGTCTTACTCAATGTCTTGCCTTGCAACATAGGTAAGTACCCCTTCTTACTTCCGTCCATATTAAACTTCTTTAATATCTTATCAAGGTATGTACTCTGCGATAGCCCAATTAGGCGTCTTGATCTATCTCTATAGATTTTAATGCCTAATATATATGAAGCTTCACCAAGGTCCTTCATCGAAAATTTGCTGTTTAGATAACTTTTAACACTGTTTAAAAGATCAATATCATTTCCAATCAATAATATGTCATCCACATATAATATCAGAAATGCCACATTGCTCCCACTCAATTTCTTGTAAATACAAGCCTCTCCATAAGTTTGGACAAATCCAAACTCTTTGATCACCTCATCAAAGCAGAGATTCCAACTCCGGGATGCTTGCTTCGGTCCATAGATGGATCGCTGAAGTTTGCACACCTTATCAGCATCCTTAGGATCGATAAAACCCTTAGATTGTATCATATACAACTCTTCTTCAATATTACCATTGAGGAACGCAGTTTTGACATCCATCTGCCATATTTCATAATCAAAATATGCAGCAATTGCTAACATAATCCTAACCGACTTAAGCATCGCTACGGGAGAGAATGTCTCATCGTAGTCAACTCCTTGAATTTGTCTAAACCCCTTTGCGACAAGTCGAGCCTTATATATGGTTACATTACCATCAGCATCAATTTTTCTTTTGAAAATCCATTTATTCTCAACGTTCTTTCGATCGTGAGGTAAGTCCACCAAGATCCAAACCTGGTTTTCGTACATGGATTCCATCTCGGATTTCATGGCTTCTAGCCATTTGTTAGAATCAGGGCTCATCATCGCTTCTTCATACGTTGCAGGGTCATCTATTTCATCAATCATGAAATTCATAACAGGATTGTCGTACAGTTCAGGAGCTGCACGTGTCCTACTTGACCTGCGAGATTCGGTAGTGTCCTCTTTTGGAGTTTCATGATCAATATCATTAGCTCTCTCTTCATTAGGTGAAGTCAACTCCGAAACAACTTCCGGTGTTGTGCTACTCGCCATTTCATGAAGTGAAGGTTCAATAACCTCTTCGAGTTCTACCTTCCGACTACTCACACCTTTCGCGAGAAACTCCTTCTCAAGAAAGGATCCATTCTTGGCAACAAAGACCTTGCCCTCGGATCTGTGATAGAAGGTATACCCAATCGTTTCCTTAGGGTATCCTATGAAGACGCATTTTTCCGCTTTGGGTTCGAGTTTATCCGGTTGAAGTTTCTTCACATAAACATCGCATCCCCAAACTTTAAGAAATGGCAGCTTAGGTTTGTTTCCAAACCATAATTCATACGGTGTCTTTTCAACGGATTTAGATGGTGCCCTATTTAAAGTGAATGCAGCGGTTTCCAGTGCATAACCCCAAAATGACAGTGGCAAGTCAGTCAGAGACATCATAGATCGAACCATATCTAATAAAGTACGATTACGACGTTCTGACACACCATTACGTTGTGGTGTTCCGGCAGGCGTGAGTTGTGAAACTATTCCATAGTCTTTCATATGTGTGCTAAACTCGTAACTAAGATACTCTCCTCCACGGTCGGACCGCAGAAATTTGATCTTTCTGTTACGATGATTTTCCACTTCATTCTGAAATTCTTTGAACTTTTCAAAGGTTTCAGACTTATGTGTCATCAAATAGATATACCCATATCTACTCAAATCATCCATGAAAGTAACAAAATAACGATATCCACCTCGCGCCGACGCACTCATTGGTCCACACACATCAGTATGTATGATTTCCAATAAATCTGTCGCCCGTTCCATTGAACCGGAAAACGGAGTTCTAGTCATCTTGCCCATAAGGCATGGCTCACATGTATCAAATGATTCAAAATCAAGTGATTCCAAAAGTCCATCAGAATAGAGTTTCTTCATGCGTTTAACGCCAATATGACCTAGACGGCAGTGCCACATATATGCAGATATATCATTATCAAGTTTAATCCTTTTAGCATCAACATTATGAATATGCGTAATACTACTATCGAGATCCAACAGAAATAAACCATTCAACACAGGTGCATGACCATAAAAGATATTATTCATATAAATCGAACAAGCATTGTTCTCAGACTTAAACGAATAACCACTTTGCATCAAACACGATCCGGATACAATGTTCATGCTCAGTGCAGGCACCAAATAACAATTATTCAGGTTTATAACTAATCCCGACGGCATATGGAGAGGCAACGTTCCGACGGCGATCACATCAACTCTTGATCCATTGCCGACCCACATCGTGACCTCATCACTTGCTAGTTGTTGCTTGTTCCGCAGCCCCTAAACCGAGTTACATATATTAGCAACCGATCCCGTATCAAATACCCAGGTGCTACTGCGAGTACTAGTCAAGTACACATCAATAGCATGTATATCACATATACCTTTGTTTGCCTTGCCGGCCTTCTTGTCCGCCAAATACTTGGGGAAGTTGTGCTTCCAATGGCCAGTCCCCTTGCAATAGTAGCACTCGGTGTCAGACTTAGGGCCAGCTCGGAGTTTCCTTTCAGGCGTGGCAACAGATTTGCCGCCCTTCTTTCCCTTCTGCTTGCCTTTCTTGTCCTTCTTGAAACCGGTGGTCTTATTGATCATCAACACTTGATGTTCTTTCCTCATCTCCACTTCTGCAGTCTTAAGCATTGACAGAAGCTCGGGAAGAGACTTCTTCATGCCCTGCATATTATAGCTCATCACGAAGCTCTTGTAGCTAGGTGGCAGAGATTGGAGGACACGATGTATGCCTAAGTCAATAGGAATCGTTATTCCCAAGGACACAAGCTTATCGGCGTACCCAGACATTTTGAGTACGTGCTCACTAACGGATATGTTCTCTTCCATCATGCAGCTAAAGAACTTTTCAGAAGCATTATAACTCTCTACGGCAGCATGGGTATCGAAAATCATTTTCAATTCTCCCATGGTATCAAAGGCATTGCCATTTTCGAAACGTTTTCGAAGTTCTGGCTCTAGCCCACACAGTATGCCGCAATGAACTAAGTTGTGGTCCTCCTGACGAGTTATATAGACGTTCTTTTCCTCTTCAGGGGCATCAGGAGCTGGTGTGGGGCCTAGCGGCGCCTCTAGCACATATTGCTTTTGTGCAGCAGTGAGGAGAATCCTCAAATTCATAGCCCAGTTGGTGAAGTTGCTACCATTCGCAGCAAGCTTCTCTTTCTCCATGAACACATTGAAATTAAAAGCAGGTGGTGCGATCTACAACAGAATTTGTAAAATATATTTAGACTAAGTTTATGATAGATTGATTTCAACTAATCCAAATTACTAATGAACTCCCACTCAAAAACGACATCCCTCGTGTCCTTTTGGTGATTACATGAACCAAATCCACTACACCAAGTCTAATCATCACGTGAGTCGGTGTAGCTTGAAAGGCGAGCATCTATATGGGCATCATATCAACTATATGACTCATGCTTAACCTTTCGGTCCGTGTTCCGAGGCCATGTCTATACATGCTAGGCTCGTCAAGTAAGAACCTTAGTATTCGTGTGTGTAAAACTGTCTTACACCCGTTGTATGAAAGCGTAGAGTCGAGAACACCCGATCATCACGTGATGCCTCAAAACACGATCCACAAAATGGTGCATACTTAAGGAAGAACACATTTTATCTTGATATCTAAATGAGGGATCATCTTATAATGCTACCAAAAGTGCCAAACTAGCAATATAAGATGCTAACATCTAATGTGTGAAGTGAGGTGATATGGTCCATGCATTTGATCTCTATCATTTGTATCGTGGTATGATCTCTATCATTCCTTTGTGTGTAAGGCCAAGGTCTATGGAACTTACACGTTAAGTGAGTTGTAAGAGTATCTATCATACATCTACTTACAACAATACCATATCAAGACACTAGCCCAGCAACGATCTAAACTAGACGCCTCTAATTTATCAATTGCAAGTTTTACGTGGCTTAGGGCTTTCGGAGATAGAACCGGTCTTACCTATGAACATGAACCACAACAAGGATAACCAAGTTATTAGCAACTCGTTGTAAATCAGATATTGACTATAGTAGGAGACACAGACACCCGCTAGCCACTTATGCAAAACTAGTTGCATGTCAGTCGTGGAACCGGTCTCATGTACGATGACATGTAAGATTGGTCCGGACCGCTTTATCCCACTATGCCACCAATATCCAAAGTACATAGAAGATGCAATAACATGATCATCATCGCCCACATATAAACATATGTGTACTACCCGTGCAAAGCACCTACGCATAGATCAGGCTCTGATACCACTGTTGGGTCCGCAACATAGAAAAAAAAATTCCTACGATAAGAACTATACGCCAAGATCTATCTACTAGATACAGAGAAACGGGTGGACATACATCCATGGAGAACTTACCCTCGAAGACAATGAGTTTTGTTAACGAGTAGGAACTCGTGGTTGATGTAGTCGTATGCTTGCCGATCTCAAGATCGTGTGGAAGTCCGAGCACCGCAAATCAGCAGCGCATCCGTCCTCGCACACACGTTCAAGCCACCGGACAACATCCACCTCCTCGCTCTAGCGAATCAGCGGAAGCAGCAACTCCTTCCAGACGCAAGGCCACCGGGAACATGTATCTCGCTAATCCGAGACCATGGGGGAATATCTAGAGGGGGAGAGAGATCCTTCACGAGGAGGTGTGTTTTGTGAGAGGGGATAGGGGGCTTTATATAGGAGGGAGGGAGACCCCTACCCTCCCATGGCCGGCGCATGACGGGGGGACTTCTCCCCTCCTTCATTCATGTGGTGAACCTCCACTCACATAAACATGGCCTCCACCCAAAATCCCACTCACATGTATTTAATTTCCACCAAATTAAATGCAACTCTCAATTAATAAAACTCTTTTATTTATTTTATTCAGAATTTTGTTAATTACTTTAATTAACAAACCTTCACATAAAACCCCTTGCAACATTTCAATATCACATGCAGAACCACTTTCTGCAATTTCACCCGAATCAATTCCGGTTTCTATCGAAACAATTTCTATTTCTATCAAAACATTTCCTGCACTTTGCAAACCTTTTGTCTGGAACATATGTGCTCCTAAATGGTGTCCGGCAACCCTTAAGTGTGTCACCCTACGGTTCGCGAATAATGCAGACATGATTGAGACTCCTCTCAGATCAATAATCAGAAGCGGGACCTAGAGATCCATACTGACTCCTGCATATTCAACGATGACTTATGTGATCGTGAGAACCTTTAACGTCAGCAATTTAATCCCTTTGTCTCATGATATAATAAATGTCCGAGATTCGATCATCGGTATCCAAATACCTAGTTTGATCTCGTTACCGACATGCACTCTTTTCTTGTTCCCGTGATATAACATTCTAGTGATCACATCACTTGCTTGCAAGCTATCTTAATGTGATATCACCGACAGGGCCCAGAGTATATCTATCCGTCATCGGGATTGACAAATTCCACTCTTGATCCATGAGCCTCAACATAACACCTCCATAGCATTGAACCCACCTTTATGGTCACCCTGTTACGGTGTGACGTTTGATGTTATCAAGATACTCTTCCGGTGTTAGCGATTAACATGATCTCATGGTCTAAGGACTAAGACTACTTTGTATGATGTTATAGCAATATAAACATAATGACTTGATCGTAATGCTATACTTCGGATGAATGTTCATCACATTATTTCACAAATGCTGTGACCTTGTTATTAACAACATCCAATGTCCATGATCAGGAAACTTTGATCATCTTGTTAATCAACAAGCTAGTCTATAAGAGAGGCATAACTAGGAACCCTTTTTTGTTTATTAAACACACATGTATTGATGTTTCCTATCAATACAATTATAGCATGCAAAATAAACATCTATCATATACAAGGAATACATAATAACAACTTTATTATTGCCTCTCAGGGCATATTTCCTTCAGCCACGTCAGCTCTCGCCACCCAGCGGGTGTGGAGCCGTGTCGCGCCGAAAACGCCACTTACAGAGCGAGATCCTGCCCACGTACGCTAACGGTGGGCCCAGTACACGCACGCGGTCCGCCGTCCGGCGATGCGGGGTACGACTGTGAGTGCGACACATGTATGCTGATGGGAATCTTTCGCCCCCGCAGTGGGTCCCGCCTCACGAGATAGCAAGGCTCTGTTGCAACGTCCTCACGTGTTCTTTTCTCCGTCCATCCCACAGTCAAAAAGAACCAGGGCGACGTGGATAGCAGTTTTAGCTGAAACAATCTAGCACTACTATTTAGTCTTGCTGGTGTTTCTCCAGACAATTCATGTGTACATATAGGGAGGGAGGGAGGGTAGGTGAATGTGGGCCAACTAGAGAAAAAAACCCACGCCAAGAAAGGATGATACCATAGCAGCGACATATGACGGTTTTCCAACACTAAGAACATCTCTAGTCGGCCCCCAGGACCCGAGGCTCTTTTTTGGTGCCGGATGGACAAAAATCCCCCCGGTCGAGCCCCCGGGAGATCTTTTTTGCTGGATTTGGCCCAACATTCGTCCGGTGAACACAAGCCGAACTTAGTGCGCTGAGGTTCGCCTGGGGGCTCCGAATGAAGCGAAAAAGTGGGTGGGCCAGCTCTGTTGGCGAGAGAAGCCGATTTACCGTCAAACCACTTTCCCTTTCCCTCCATTTCTTCCCGTCTCCCCTGAGATCCCACCATTCTTCGCCCCAGATCTCCCCTCTATGTCTTCGAAAAAGTACAATGTCCCCAGGCTCTCCGCCAAGGATAACCCAAAGCAGAGAAAACCACGCCCGCCGAAGGAGAAGCCGGAGGGCATGCCGAACGGCGAATGGCTGAGGGATCAGACGAGGAGGACCACCGAGACAGAAGGTCGGCAGAAGAGGACGCTAGCCAAAAAGGCGAAGGACGAAGCGGCGGCGGCGGAAGACGAGGCTCAGGCGGTCGCCGAGGCCATGGTGAAGGCGCAACTGGCCTTACCACATCTGTATGCAACGTACTTCCCTGACATCCCATTGGTGACCCAGCTGATCGCATAGTCGGCGTCCAGTTTCTTGCCCTCCTCGCCTGCTCTTTTCGAGGAGAACGCCGGGCACATGACGCTGCTCACGAGGTTTTCACCTTCGCCGGAGTACGACAGCGACCACCTGGGCGGGTTTAACCCCAACGTCGTCTTCCCGGCGGCGGTCCCCTACTGCACCGGGCCAACTGCGGTTCCCTTCTGCGGCAGGTCTTCGGGCGGTGCGTTCCGCGGGCTTTCCCGGTGATGTGCCCCTATCCTCTCCTGTTTCCCCCATCCGGTGCGGCCAACGTGCTCGGGGGAATGCCCGACGAGGCAACGATGCATGAGATCGTCGCATTAGGTTCCATAGTGGTTGGCTCCAGCCCGGGATACTTCACACAAGAGGAGGCCCAGGCCGCCGCAGAAGTTGGCTTGGACTCGCAAGAGCTCGACGAGGACCTAGAAGGCGATGAAGACGCGGAAGGAGATGGCGCCGAGCCAACGCAAACCGAAGATGCGGCAAAGTTCACAGCCAAGGCCAAGGGGAAGAAGAAGAGGAAGGATCCTTCGGTGCCGCCGGCCGAGCCTCGCATCAAGTGGATGTCCAAAGAAGACCAATGTCTCGCCGATGCATGGAAAATTGTGTGTGTCGATGGGATCATCTACACGAACCAAAACTCGAAGACATATTGGAAGAGAATTAAGATTACATTCGACGAACTCAAGCTCTGTGATCAGAAGTACAACACAATCGTCATGGACTTCGGCTTTCCTGTTCGCCGGACTGTGTACTTGGGCGAGACTATGACCTTTTTTGTGGTGGGTGGGAAGAGCGTTTTTCAAACTTTGCGCCGATTTCTCTTTGGGGGGGGTGATTGGAGTTCCGGCTTAGGGGTTATAGCGCCGGATTTCGGCCTTGGGGCTCAGACGGCTGGAGATGCTCTAATCACAATGGAAGCAAATTCTTTGGTGGATGGAAATAAATCACCGGGTGCATTAAAAATGAGCCTGGATGGAAACGAATTTCTCTGCCCCATAATTTAATTATTGTTTTGATGAAAATTTGGAATACTGATTAGTGTGATGAAAATCCGGAATAATATTTTCGAGATCAATCAGAATTGCTCCCATTAAGAGAAAGTAAAGATCGTGGTAATTAACTGCTCGCCAGATTTCTTGGTGAGAAATAAATCATCATAGTACTAGTATTTTGATTCGCTAGACCTTTTTGTTGGAAGCAAATCATAGTTTATACCATAGAAAACCCCCTGAAACGTGGGATTTGACGTGAGGTAAATCAGGGGAACTACTGAGGCTCCACATTTTGTTGCGCGATGGTTCCCGATCTGGGAAACGCGCTATCCCTAGCAACATGGTAAGTATTGCCGCCAACGCCAGCGCCAACGCCAACGCCAGCGCCTCTATATATTCCCCTGCCCTTTCCTTTGCACCTCTTGCATTGCATCGCATAGTAGAGAGGCACACCCGCGTTTCCGCCGTTCGACGACCATGTCGCATCTTCCGCCGCCTCGTTCACCGACTATGGCGCCGCCGCCGCTCGAGAACGGGAAGAAGAAGAAAAGGCCGCGCCGCACGAAGATCAGCCTCGTGAAGAAGAAGGTGACCAGGCAGGTCACCTTCTCCAAGCGCAAAGGCGGGCTCTACAAGAAGGTCGCCGAGCTCGCCGTTCTCTGCCGCGCCAGAATCGCCATCGTCATCTTCTCCGAGGCCGGCAAGGCGTTTGCCATCGGCTGCCCCTCCGCGGACGCAGTCCTGGGCCTCGTCGACGACGCCCCGTTTCCCGCTGCTGCTGCTAACGACGACGTGGACTGGAAGGCCCTGGAGGCGCTGTTTTTGGAGGTGGGCGAGAAGCGCGCGGATGTCAAAGCGAAGGCCGCGCGGATGACCGCCATCGGGAAGAAGGTGCTGGAGGTGCAGAAGCAGACGGGAAAGAGGTTCTGGTGGGAGGTCGACCCTGAAGCGCTCGGGGTGGAGGAGCGGCCATTCTTCGTCAAGACGATCGAACGTCTCAGGCGTAATGTTGCCCGCCGCATCAACAATCTGCTGCTCCCAAATCAGTAGAAGCCCACGATTTCGATAATTGCCGGTGGTCTTTGGTTAATGCTTGTTTAGTTAATTTATGAGTCAATAAGTCCATCTTATTTGTACTACCTGCTTTTTGCTACTACCGTGTCTGGTCTGATCTGATTGGCACTGCATGCCGGTTGGACAAGTTATACGTTTGTTTTCTCGATTAGTAAGACTAGCTGAATGTCCGTGCGTTGCCACGATTACCCTTCCCACTGTAAAATTCTATGACATAAAGGATATGCTGACATAAATAACTTTCCATTAACATTTTAACGGCTATGTAAAAGATGTGACATGCATATATTTCTTTTCTATAACATTAACCTGGCCGATCTATAACAAGTATGCCCCTAAAAGTCGATTATTAACCTCGTGAGGTTAAGCCTTACATTTTTCTATGTGTGTCAATATTGAGCTATTTTTTTAAATAATACTTTTTTAATCATTTTCGCAAATAATGCTTAAATCTATGAAATTTTAAATCTAGCACACCATCGGCATTCATTCGGCTTTGGCGTGGTCGGTACGACGAAACGCCTTGATGGAGTATCTTGCTCTTTAGACGATTGATCTGCTCATCTGATTTCGGCCAGCTTAATTTATGCCCTGCCCTTCCTTGTTTGGTTGTCTCGTTTGGAGTTCAACAACGAAATTAAAGGTGGCCATCCACACCAATGCATCCCTCTGATGGATGACCTGTTAGCGCCGGACAGGACTCAAGAATCAAACGTCTTGTAATTAACCATACCGATCATCAGTTTGTAGGTGTTTTGGTGGTGATGTTGTTGGTGGCTATTGTCAGTGCGTTTTGGTGATTTTTATACTCCTGCACACACTGTTGTAGCTCCAAGAGTCATTGTGTTTGGGTTTGTATCAACAGAAATGAAAACCACGTACTCCTACTTTACTGCTTGAGTTATCGTGGTTCTGAAAATAGCATTGGTCACATATGCTTTGGCGAATCATTACAGGTTTCCAACTCCACTATGTATCGGCATCAGCACCACATCGACAGATACCACCTAGAGCTGTAAGATGAGCAGAAAAGTGGAGGACAGAGAAATCCCCTCTCCATGTGCAGGTTAAGTTACAGTAGCACACTCATCTCTACTCTGCACTGGCCATCTTCACGGGTAATTCAGACATCAAACATGTCTAATAAATTCTTCAAGAGGACCTGATCTGGAGCAAGAAAGCACACAAATTGAAGCCTCCGAAAAGATTAAGAGGAGCACCACACTGGCTCCACGCCCATGCGCATCTAAACTACAAGTCTGCAATCAGCAATGAGCTCTGCAATTTGAAGTCCATGAACGCCCATGCGCGTGTATGCCTTTGTGGGACTCTCACAGCTGGTCTTGACTCTTGAGCAGGTTTAGTGCCACCGGCATGTGCCACCAGCGGCGGCATGAGTCTGGCCACCAGCAGTAAACACTTCTCCATGATCCGTCACTGAGCAGCATGGCGGAAGCGCGCACGCAAGCGGCCACCAGTCGATCTTTGCAGTGCGGGCAAGCGCTTGGGGAGAAAAGTGAGACGGCGACCCTCTGGTCGGCCAGCACGGCGCAGCGAGGCTAGTACAGGGGCAGCGACTCGTGTAGTGCATTCTAGTACAGGGGCAGCGATTCTCATACGGTGGAGGCCGGCCGATGGGGACAACGGCGTTCGCGCGGTGGAGAAGACCGAGGGCGCGGCTGCGCTCGCGTGGAGGAGGCCTTGGGCGGCGGCCGAGAAATAGAAAAACACCAGCGGCGCCACTCAGCCCCGTCGGCGCTGTACCGAGACCTTCTGATTCCTTGCATCCCCGGACCCTGGCACCATCTCGTGGACATCTCGGTGATCTTCAAATCTTTGTGGCTACGCACCGGTCGCCTTGAAAAGGGAAAGAGGCGGAGGGGATCGGGTCACCGCTCAGCCGGCCGAGAAAGAACAAATCGTGCAGTTTCTCAATAAGCGGTGGCATCCCTTGTAGTATCTTAGAACTGCTAGGGGCAAAATAGTAAAAGAGGAGCAAACGGAAAATCTGTGAAACGGCGAACGTACGGCAAGGTAAATTAGTAGATAGATATTTTCTTTCTTCTGCAATGAGCACTCCAGCCGGAATTTCTCGTTTTGGTGCAGCTATTTTGTTTCTGTCCGCTTTGATTTGTTTCAATTGATCAGTTCGAAAGCATATTTTTTAAAAATTCGGCACTAGTCAAACATTAGCGATGAACATAAGATCTGAAGCCCAATTAATTGCCGATTGGAATTACACAATCCAAAACCCAAATAAGTTTCCTTTTCGACATCCTGCCCCTTTCGTTAAGGCCAAGACAAGGAGCCACGCTAATCTCTATCTCTACTACTTATAAAGGGGTAAACATAAATTTTTCTACAGGCACCCCACCAACTGTACACAAACGGACTAAAACCACACACAAGGGCCCACTAATCAGATACCGTGTGCATTTAGCAATTTATACACAAACGGACTAAAACCACACACAAGGGCCCACTAATCAGATACCGTGTGCATTTAGCAATTTATACACCACCGGACAGACTACTTATCCCCGGACTGCTTACCAGAAAAAAAACTAACGCGACATCTCAGGAAATAAAGAACCTGACCACGATATCTCAGGAAATAAATAAGGGAACTGATGATCACGCCAATCTCGGACTATTATCCCCGCATAGCAAAATACAATTCTCCGCACTTCGCTGCTTTCAAAAAAGGGAAATCTCATGTCAAAAAGGGAAATCTCAGAGATCGGCCTCACCATCAATGCCAATCTCATCATCAATGCTCGCCATTGACCTATCGTGACCTTCTACGGTGTCCTCTCCGAGATCCAGTACGAGGCCCTCGCACAGAACCTTGTTGACGCCATATGCGCCGCATTCCATGATGACGCCCTCTGCCCACGCCGTCTGCCTGGGCGGCGCCCTCGCCGTGATAGTTTAACCAGTCTGTCGTTGCCGGAATACAACTTAACCAGCCCCCATCGCTGGAGTTCCTCTCCGTTGGGCACTATCATATTGCAATCGACACATTGCAATCGCCGCGCATTGCAATCACCGTTGTGGTGCAGGTACATGGTATTCAAGAAATTCGATTGATGTTTGTCTCTCCAGTTGAGTCCATTTGCTTCCTTACCATGGCCTTGCTGCAAGTATAATTCCCTCTGTATAGTCAGGCTTGTAATTCATGGACAGAAGATTCGATTGATGCTCTTGTCTGTTCTAAATTGCTCTGGATAAATATAGAAAAGCATGTGTCAGCTATTGTGAATTACATGCAGAGAATATAGAAAAGCATGTGTCAGCTATTTTCAATTGCATGCAGAGATTGCAATGGAAGATCTTCCAAATTCTATTTTTTCATACCAACCTTTTTGTTTTCCAAAACATCATACCAGCCTTTTCTACGCAGCTATCTCCAGCAGTCTAGTGCTCCAAAATTGGCAACCAAAACTTAATTAGCCAACATATATAGTTTCTTATACACGTATGAGTATTTCCGCTCAAGCTATGTTACATGGATCATACAAGTTTGTGCAACCAAAAATACATCAAGTAGTCTTGTACTGCCTATATGTCACACTATCCATGTGTTTGTTGATTTAATTACATGCAGATTTGTATGACAGGATAGTAGATAGTGTTTTTAAGACTTTCTGAGCATCCTAGACAGAAAATTAGAATAATGCATAGATTTGGTGGTAAGCTTGTTTACCTTCCATTGGACGCTTTCAGATGTGGTTAGTAGTTCTCTGGAAAGATTCATATACGCTCATTCCTAAGCTTGATATATATAGCCAAGACCAACTAACTCCAATGCCCACTTTTAAACTGAGATATGATTCTTCATACACTGTGTGTGAAATTTAATTGGACAATGGTCAGTGCAAAAAATATTGGATGAATATCCTTTTTAAAGAATAGATTCGAACCTTTCAATTTGAATAACTTTTTATTATATTAATAAAATTGAGGAAAAAAGAATATAATGAAAACTCATGCATGCATATTAGAAAACGAAGAAAAAAGCACCTCTTAATTGTTCTTTGTCATAAGAAAACTGAAATCAACGAACATCACTTATTTCTCCTGCATTATGCATCACAATAAATCTACTCAAGTGAGATATATAGGAAGAATAAGAAATGCACGCGTGCTTTGGAAAGCGAAATACTAGCGGTTGCAAGCATACATTGTATGACCATAGTTGGAAGAGCCAATAGCTAACTACTTAGACTAATAACAGTACTCTGTATAACATAACTTGAAGATTTTGCTTGTACGCAGAAAGAAAAATAATACAACTAGCCAGTGCAACAAGAGTTACACACCATTCTAGCAGTATTCCAAGAAGTGCCACAAAAATAGCTGACGTATCTTGATTGAATATAGAAATCTTGTTGCTGAAAGTGGCATGGACAAATGTTGCGTCATTTGCAAGTCGCGGTGATAAAATGTCCGTGCTATTTTTCTCATTATAAAACCATCCGAATTCATTGCATAGAAATACTAAAATTGGATTGCATTTAACAAATCTGTTAATTGCTTGCAGGCTATGGGAAGATATGCAGCAAATTGACTGAATTTTGAAGGAGAATCCAGCCCACATCGGACAGGCAGTGCGTACATGTGTGATCTATTACTCTAAACAAGCACAATTACTGGACATACATAGAAAAGTGAAGAACATACTGTGTATTTTGTTTCAGGTTTAGACCTTCCAAGTGTAGGTACCCCGGATAAAGCAACAATTTCCCGTAGACACGAGGTACAGACAGCTCAACATCACTTGTTAAAACAACACGGACAAACATGCTACTCAGTTCCTGGACGGCGCCGTTGCCGCTTCCCTGTAGGATGGCCTCTTCGCCGTCCCCACTGCCGACAAATCGCCACCTCCCTACACCACATTCGCCATCCTGATGAAATGGTTACAGTCTATATTAATTGATTTGATTTGCATAGGAAAAGGCGCATGAATTTAGTGAGATTTGTTGAATCATTGTTGTTGTGCAACATTGTACAAAATATAGGTACTGGCAAGGAGCAGTATACAAACTCAAAACCGAGATAGATAAGAGAGCTAGCAAGAATGGGGATTTGATGACTTTTCATGGTTCATGGCGCTGATGCATTGCTCTCTTTCAATTAGTATGGTTCTGAATAAAGGTGGGCTACTTGATCAACCTAGCTAATAAAAAGCTGCTCCAAAACAAAAGAAATGGTACCAAAGTACAGTCTACACATGAAGTTATTAATCATAGATCCATGGAGTTAACCTGTACCTAATTGGAGCATTCCCAATACATAGATATGGACTGCAGTGTACTTCATATAGGAAATATGTATGCATAAAATTAGTATTCTGGAGAAGATAGTATATGCAGGTTGCAGACTTTTACCAACTTTGCCGCAAGAGAGCAGAGGAGCTGAGACAGTGACCTGCAGGTCTGTTACCTGCTGGCTGCTGCTCAACCCTCACCCCAGCGCGCCAGCGCTTCATGACTCAGGTAGAGGCGCCAGTAGAGTGGAGACTGCTGGATGGGCGGCGGGCTCGGCGCCGGTCGGATGCGGTGGAGCCGGGACAGAATGCCTGAAAGCGGCGGGGGCAGCCGAGGGCATACACGGGAAGAGGTGGGAGGGGGAAGTCGCTGAGCTTCTGCAGGACCTCGCGGGGGCGTTGTGGAGGCCGAGGGGAGTGGGGTGGAGGAGGGGAGTTGTGGTGGTTGATTTGACGAGAGAGATGGAGCTACAGTGAGAATGGTGATAGGATAGGACCATGGTGAGATAGAGTTGAGGCGTGTCCGCTTCGGTTGTGGTCTTCTTCTTTTTTGCTGAAGTAGTACATTCAGGGGGTGTCACCAAAGAGATTATTCTATCACCATCACAGTATTGATCAGAAGACCATTATAATATTTTCAATATTTTTTCCATTGAATATGCAATATTGATAATGGACGGATCAAACAAATATATATGCTTCAATATGGTTATCCATCTTACTTTTACATATTTGAAGTAGAAAGAGAATAAACCTACAAAAGAAAACACATCCGACTATGGTGGGGAATTATTGATACGCATAATGACCTTGTGAGTGAAAAAAATATGGATAATGTTGCTTAGTGGTTATTTTTTAGTATCACTTCAAAACGGTGATGAATTGTAATATCTACGCAATTAATTATAATCTATTTTTATGCTTCGTATATTTTAAATATGACGCTTCCTGAATCGTTATGTCACATGCGCATGCTTACATCTTTGAGCCATAATGATGATGCAAGTGACTTAGGTATCAAAAGAACAACTCAATGATCTCGAAGTCATGTGTTATATTTAACAGACGTGCGTTGCACGTGCAAATTTAGTAGTACCTAAAACCAAAATAGTTTCCCTTCCGAACATGCTACAACTTTAGTGTATGTTTTGGAGATGCGGGTGATGGAACTTTTGGTTTCAGCATTCATTTTTACGGGAATGCTAACTCTGAACAGAAGATGTATTTATATATTAAAAAAACTATACATATATACGTTTTGAAGGTACCGAATAAACACAGGTAGAAAACAGGCCTCTACTCCCGGTTGCACAACCGGGACTAGTCGCGGTTCTATTACGAACTGGGACTAGAGGGCTCCATGTGGCCCCCGTAGTGTGCTAGGCTGGAGTACCTTTAGTCCCTGTTTGTAATACGAACTGGGACTAAAGGGCCTCTGCAGTAGCAGCGTTTTGGGGCAATCTGTTGTCGCGGCAGGAGATACGGTTTTAGGGTTTAGAGGTTTTGTGTTTTCCTTTGCATTTAGTGTTTTGTGTCCGGCTTATTTTTCATTTTATGTTTTCATTTGAAACAAGTTTTTGTATATATAGTTTACGCTACTACATACTGTACACGTTGATACACACATGTATATACAATTTGTCTAGCGAGCACACGTATATATACAATTTGGTATATGAGTCCCAACCGGGACTAGAGCCCGTCTATTTGATTATATGAAGATCATTAAATTACATGAACGATTTAGACTCTATCTATATTGTATTCTCCTATTGGAGATATGACCTCATTAAGCAAAAATTCCGCCAATTCCTCTTGAATTGCTTGTAGGCGGTCCTATGGTAGGAGCTCCCCCACATCGCATTCAACTATAAAAGAAGGAAATCAATATAAATATATTAATCATCCTAACAAAAATTATGAATGGAACTCAACATAAATTATGATAATAAAAATAAATTGCGAACATATTATTTACGTACTCGAATAAATTCCGCGTCCTGCTCAATAGTCGAGCGAATGAACTCACAAACGTATTATACACATAAATTGGTTCCCTGTGGCTGCCTCGCGCACTTTACAAGAATATAATTCAATCAAATAATAATTAAACATGATAATAGTATTAAAACTAGAATTAAAGAGATGTGCGGACCTATCTCGTACTATTTACCTTGAACGAAATAAAGCTCATCTGCTCACATCATTCACTAGTGATCACATTCTTGAACCGTTCACAAACACTGCAAGACAAAGTAAATGGATGAATTAGTTAATAATTACCTGATATCACAAAAATGAATGGAAGAGACCGATATAGTGCGATAATGATTGAAATTACCTCTGGAGAGTATGAAGAATGTGGTACTCTTCCATGTCTTTGTTTAACGAGTCCATGATTTGAACTCTTCCACTATCAACGGCAATGTTTAGAAGAATCCAGTGAAAACTGCGTAGGGTTTATATACGTCAATAACTCATCAGTTACACTTAATATCGAGTAAGCAAAATTTAATGTGTGCAAGACAGTAACACTCTCACCCGTAGTTATAAGGAAATAGTATTTTGCTACGGTAATGCTGCTTCCTGAAAAACCTTAGGAGGTTATGCTCCGTGTCCACGCGATTCATCTTTAGCGTAGCACAATTAACTCAATTTGGGTCGATGGACCCAAAGTGATAGATTGTCTTTGTTCTACATTCTAGAATTTTCATTCTGCATAATAGCGTACAAAAGGATATAGTGAGGGTAATTACCGGCCATGAATTGAACGAGCTGAGCTAGAGACCAAATTACATGAATAAATTAATCACTTACATAGCAACTGATGATAGATTTGTCAAGTTGCCTTTAATCGAATATCTGGAAGATTTCTACAAAGTCAATCTGGATCTCGTCTTTGATGAAGTAATGCACCTCTTTAACTTTCACTATGAGCATTTCTCACCCTCGCGTTATGATATTTAAGTACCAGCCATGCAATTATCGCATTTTAGTTGGCGGACGCCGAAGTATATCCTTACTGACCATAGGTGTGAGATCCTGGCACATAACTTAATAGGCTTGATAGGATACTCATACCAACAAGTTACAACTTCTTTTCCAAAAGTTCATATAAAAAGAACTATGAAATTAAGCATGCTTGGTCTAGAGCAATTTGAGGATGGGTGACCGACCGGGAAGTGGGTACCGGATGTGCATGAGTGAGGACAAAGTGCGCAAAAAATACTAGTGTTAGTCTGTGGGGTTAGTCTAGATATCCTATTAAGCTGGTAGGAGTGACACCTCCGGGGTGCAGTGGACGGGGTGTTACAAGTGGTGTCAGATCCAATCCTCGCGATTAGACGGGTGTGTGCGAGCCAATGGCAGGACATGTGGAGCGTGGGACGTGTGGCCCAGAGTGGAAATGACATGGCACATGTGTTGGCATTGGACACACAAACGTGTGCCAAAAGGGGATGTTCCTGGCTTGTGGTTGATCAAAGGGCATCGATCTTTTAAGGGTGGGTGTATGTGAGATTCTAGCACATGGCTTAATAGGCTAGATAGGATACTCATACCAACAAGTTGCAACTTCTTTTCCAGAAGCTTATCTAAAAAGAACTCTGAGGTTAAGCATACTTGGCCTAGAGCAATTTGAGGATGGGACCGATCGGGAAGTGGGTACCGGGTGCGCATGAGTGAGGACAAAGTGCGCAAAAATGACTAGTGTTGGTCTATGGGGCCAGTCTAGATATCCTATTAAGCTGCCAAGAGTGACACCCCCGGGGCCCAATGGATGGGGTGTTACAATAGGCTTCCCATGAACATATTTCTGTGCTATACCAGCCGTGGGGTTAGCAGCGCCACGTAGAAATTCAGCAATAGCCATACCAAATTGCTAGGCTAATTGCTCAGGTAATTCCATATCTATAGGTTCTTGCATCTCTGTTTGCTATTTGGGTAACACCTTGAGCAGTGGGACGATTGTTTGGCATGCAACCCGAGCTGGGGAACGTCTCTTTTCATGCTTGATCTACCACTTGATCTCTTCTCTTTCACTATCTTTGTAAGACAACATGTATAGTCATCTGGCGCATTTAACTTATCTTGGGATGGATGCGTCAGAAATTTCCTAAAGTGCTCCTTGACTTCCGGATCTATTCGGACCTTTGGCTCGCATAGTTTCTTTGCAAAATGGGCCTCCACTTCGGCATCTATGACCGCCTTGGTATCCTCATCAGTCAAGTGGTAAGCTGATGCCTGCAAGTGCACAGATCATTTGTAGCTAGTTTTGACGTATAGATATCGATCCCATAGGGAGCCCAAAGGTAAGTGTTTATGGGTGAAGTCTCTATCGCACCCGAAGTTGTCACAGGTCTTCGAGTGAATTGATTGCAAGTGTTGAAATAAGAATGGGGTTTTGATTAAATGAGATGTATTTAAATAGAACTAAAATCTAAACTTCAGAAATATAAAGCATAAAAGTAAAGAATGACTTGGTTGTTTGTTGTTTCCTACAGATGGAAAAAGAAGGTGCGGGGAGATTCAGTTCACGGTGATAGTAACTATGCCAGGTGGACGAATGATAACTGTAACAATTATAATCTTATAAATATATGTGTAGACGAGCAACCTATAATTAGTCGGAACTCCTCTTGGTAGATTTCATCCGAACTTCAATAATCCTACTAGCCTGTTACCAAAACCATGGTCAGACACTAGACGATTAAGACCCTTCAGGTCGCTTAGCGATTAATCTCCTTGGATCGGACTAATGCAATAAACAAAGTGGTTCCTCGTTATCCTCGAGTCTACTAGTTTTCCATTGATGTCCTCGTGTCACCCGAGGGTCGTCGGTCCGCTAGCGAACAATATCTTATCTATGTAGAACAAAGCATCATGTTGTTTGGGCCCTTAATTGGACAACAAGCATTAGGCATCCCACAGATAGTCAAGCACATATAATATAGTAATTAGAATCAATCACAAACTAATGGAAAATATATGAAGGCACATCACATCTCACTAATCCCCTACATCTCCCACGCCCAAGGGAATTATTCACACATGAGAGAAGAATGGATCATCGATATAATCAAATAAAGGGAATTCGTCTTTATATTACCGTGGAGATCCATAGTAAGAATAGAAGAATATCCAACACAATTCAAGATGAGAAGAAACAATCTCAAACCCTAGTCTTGCAAGGTGAAGATACCTCTCTCCCTCTCTGTCAAGTACAAGTAGTGGCTATGAGGGTGTATTGGCTAGGAGGTCGAAGATCGTGGAGCGAGATGAAGAACATCTTCTCCTTGTTCTCCGGATCTCCTCTTTCTCCCTTCTAGATGGTATGGCGGCTGTTGTGCTGTGTTTTCGTCCTCGGTCCCTTCACAAAACTTGTCCCTTTTGACAAGACAGAGACGGCGACAACTATACGGCCGAAAAAATATTCCTGCCGTATAGTTGCTCGTTAAAGCTTCTGTAAGCTCCCCTCGAGTGCTTCCAAAGAGAGACTTGCTTGTTTTCTCCAGAATATTATGTTTCTCTAGTTAAAACCTTCTGTTTACATTCAGAACCTGAAACACACATTAAAAACCAAGTTTTCTTTGCTACCGAAGTATTAGCGTTAGGTAACGCTAGAAAACAATCAAATCCGGGAGAAAACCATCAATAAAAGCCATAAAAAATATGTCGAATCTCACAGTTATCAACTCCCCCAAGCTTATACGTTGCTCGCCCTCGAGTGACAAGGAAATAAGGAAGAATAGCGAAGATTCGAGACTGAAAATAAAAGAACTCACAGGTTTGAATTGGCGTTAAATTATTTTCTTCACAATCCCTGCAATCTTAAATATAATCATTCAAATATTCACAAGATTACACTGAGTGCACTTTCTAATCACGTATATCTTGTTAGCAAATAAACCATATGCCCAAGCAAGTGTCAAAAGTTTAGCTAGGAAAGTGAGACAAATTCTTTTGGTGTCTCTCTTCATTGAGAGATGAAAACTTTTTGTTCTTGTTTGTTTAATCAATTAAAAGTACGCAAGTTGGCACCAAAACATTTAATTTAAGAACAACACATCTACTCCCATGTCAAAATTTCAAGACTCTCAAAGCACCTTTTTCTTTCTTTTTTCTTTCAAAAACTTCAGTTGTTTCATAGAGAAATCATGCCACTATTTTTAACATGTTAATTGGGGTTGTGTTGTGCACTCGTGAAATGCTAATAAATAATGTTGAGCAATAATGGGTCAAAGGAGTACTACAACTTCACTTGGAACGTGAAACCATGAGGAGACTAAAAGTTTTACACGTCATAACATTGCTGCTACAGATGTTTACATAACTCAATAGCCGAAATCAAGTGGTTTCCCACATTTAGATCGTTCGTTGGCCAGCGGAGTTAATAGTTCTCCATGGAGCACGACAGAGTTGTAATGACACGCGTAAAGCAATATCTTATGATAATTATTAGAAAAAGTAGTGGCATAATTTCTTCTACTTTGAAGCATCCATTTATCAAACAATTTCAATCAAGGGTACTATCGAGCCTTTTTATATTAAGCTCAAATGGGATGGAGTAGTTCTAAAATCAAATTCTTTGAGCTAAGCATGGACTCAAGTCATCTTTCAGATGCATTTTCTTGTTGTAAAAATGTAGGAAGTATTTTTAACCAAGTTCATTCCTCAATGTTTCAAAGCTAAAAAGGAGACACTAGCGAAAGAATAGAATTTGTAGGATAACAAGTTAAGTGGGGAGTGACTCCAGTGCAAGCGAGTAAATAATTGTAGGATCAATTTAAGGTTGCAAAGAGAGTGATGAAAGGAATGTGATACCTCCTCTTGCTTGCTTTGTTCTCGTATTTGAGTCGAACCCCTTCTATATTTCCATATTTCCAAGTCACCTGAAATTGAGCAATCTCCGAGAGAAACAAAGAAACAAACTTGCAAATAAAGTTACAACTAGTTTTTTTTGTATTTTTGGTTTAGGAATGCAAAACTGAAAATAAACATGCAAATTTGAATAAATAAAATAAATCAAAAGAAGAAATAAAACATGAATGCAAAGTTTGGAGGTTTTCAAAACCTCCCCCAAGCTTAGGCTATTGCTAGGCTCAGTTATTGCCGCCATTTGCCGGCTGGTGCGGATACTGCTGGTAGTAGTCAGGGAAGTGGGTCATGAAGTGACTGAAGTTTTGAGTCAAAGTACTCACATCTTTATTCACTTCCTGAAGAGTGTGGTCGATCTCCCCAACGCGCTGGTTGAGCTGCTGGAATTCCTGATAGGGGACGTAGTTGTACCCCTACTATGGCTGGTTGGGCCATGGGTCCCAAGCTCCCCCTTGTTGCGGCTGCTGCTGTCCCTCCCAAGCAGGGTTGTATCCCTGCTTGTCCTCCTGCTCCTGCTCATCCTAATCCCGTTGTCCTCTATCTTCATCTTCCTCTTCATCGGGCTGGAGTTCGGCCATGATCTCCATCACTTGGTCCTTGGTGAGGATCCAAGTTTCCTTCTCCACAATAGAGAAGGCTTGGGGACAGGGCAATAGAACCTGCTCACCCTGTTCATCACCAAGATAACTCAATTGATATGCTACGAGCCTCCGATTAGCATGGTAAACACCAAGGAAGCCACAAGCAGTTAAATACTTGACGTCCATAAGCTTGGGACCATGAACAGATTGCATAATAGGTAATGTAATATGTAATGCATGGTTAAGATGGGTTACTAAGCCACCAATGAGAATATCACCTTTGGTCTTGTTGCTTTGCTGGCAAAAGTGCTGGATGAGTAGAGCTACAGGATTGAGGTTTGTGTCGTAGTGGGAAAGAGAGACTTGGTGATCATTGCCATGTAAGCATTGGCCATGGAACTAGTGTCACCTCTTACCAGTAGTGTGTTGGCGAGGAACAAGGCGTAGTAATAGATGGTTGGGTTCTGAATGGTGGACATCTTCTTCTGATAGAAGTTGGTGCCACTATTAACAGAAATGACCTCCCAAGTTTCTCCGCTTGTGACGCTATAGATGTTAGTAATAGTTGGCTCCCCAACTTGGGGGAAGCCAAAAGCATCGCAAAATTGTTCAAAACTTAGTTCATAGGGATGTCGGTTCATGGTGAAGCTTACCGTGCACATATTACCTTTCTCCCCGTGGTCGTCGTAGAAGGAGGCAAGGAACTCATGGGTAAGCTCGGTGTAGGTGTCGTGGCTCGCGAAGCCAAGTATTGTCAACCCCGCCTTGTTAAACATGAGGTCAAAGTCTGCCTTCAACCCCGTTGCGGTGAAAAAGTTGTGGTCGGCCCAACGTGTGGGTAACACCCTCCTTGATGAAACCATGGCCAACTTGGGGTTGCGCTCGGCTCGAGACCCCGAGCTCGAGCCCTCACCCCGTTGGCGCTTGCTTGAACGAAAGAGGTTACCGATTTTGTTCATCATGATGCACTAAAAAAATTTACCATAAAACCTTAGGCATATAGTTTCTATATGATATATGAACGATCCTACGTGGAAAAATTCAATCCTAACGTGAGAAACTAATAGGAAAAACAAAATAAGCTTGAGTTCATCCACTAGATCAATGTAAGAGTTTCAACCATGGAAATCTGAAAATAAAACATTGATAGGGGGAGAAACATACTGATCTATTGATCCCCCCACTCAAACGAACAAAGTCCGTGAAGAATAAAGAGTTTTAGGTGGATTTTGAGAGGTTTGGAGAGATAATATGAGAGAAATAATGAGGAGGGGAGGAAGACCAAGCCGCCCTGGTGAAATTTTGTGGTCACACCAAACTATACATCCAAACTATACGGACGGATGATGTTGCTCCACCCGTATAGTTGCGGCGGTGCCGCCAACTAGAGTTTCTTTATGTAGAAAACAGCTATACGGACGCAACTATACGGCCGGATCGCAATGATCCCGCTGTATAGTTGGTCGTTAAACCCTCTATCCCTTGAGATAAATTTCTAAAACTAGCATCGATATCTATACGATCGGAACTATACGGCCGGAATTTTTATTCCTACCGTATAGTTGGTCGTTAAACTCTGAGTACCTTTGGGATAAATTTCTAAGAGAGGCATTGATATCTATATGACCAGAACTATATGGCTGAAATAATTATTCCCACCATATAGTTGGTCGTTAAACTCTCAGTACTTTTCCGAGAATTTTTTATGAAGGCATCGATATCTATACGACCGAAGCTATATGATCGGAATTTTTATTCCTGCCGTATAGTTGGTCCTTAAATTCTTTGTGTCCTCAAAGAAAATTTGTTGATGGCAAAAATATCTATACGACCGAAACTATACAGCTGGAATTTTTATTCCCGCCGTATAGTTGCTCGGTAAACCATCAGTAGTTATCAAAAAATTTCTATTTCTTTGAGAATACCTTCTTATCCCAAAACTTAGAGAAATACCTTATTTTAACAGATTGACAGTAGAAACTGTCGACCAACATTAGCGTATTAAAAGAAAAAATTAAGCTTCTGTAGATGAAAAACTCGAACTTTTATTTTTATTCTTATTCTAAACTCATTCAATCGATGTTTCTACTACGTTTTGGCAGCTGCATCTTTACGGGCGCGCTTCCGCAAGAATGTTTGTGAAAAAGTGGTAGGAATGCGATGAACCTTTTATTCTCTAGTTTTATTTTATTAACGATATGGGTTGACTCCCATTAAGCATTTTATTAAGAATGGTTGAATAAATCAACCTCTTCTCTGTTCTCGAATTCTTACCTTGGGTTGCCCTTTATCAAAGGCAATTACCACATGAACTCGTTTTGCTAGTGGAATATATCTTTCTCCTGCTTCTAGCTTCTTTGGAAAATACCGGATGATTTCAGCATCATAGACATTGAAGATTATCTTTTCTTCAGCACAATCAACTGATGCCCCTGCAATACTAAGGAAAGGTCTTCCAAGTATTATGGATAATTTTTCATCTTCTGGTATTTCAAGAATAATAAAATCTGTGGGAATAACATGCTCATCTATTCTAAGTAGAACATCCTCAATCATACCAATAAGTTGTTTAGTGGACTTGTCAGCCATATGTAAAGTGATAGTAGTAGGAGAATAATCCCCTAATCCTAACCATTTATAGAGGGAGTATGGCATTACACTAACTCCTGCTCCTAGATCACACAAGGCATTGTGAATATCAGTTTTACTTATTGAGCATGAATTAGTTGGTATTCCAGGATCTCCAGACTTAGACAATAGCTTCCCATTAGCAGGATAACTAGTTACCATGGCAACCGTTTCAGTTATTTCTTTCTTTCTACTAAGGATATCAAAGAGGAACTTAGAATAGGTGGGAACTTTAATTGCATCCGCAAACAGAATTTCCAGACGAAGATCACTAAGTGACTTTGTAAAAGAATTATAAATTACCTGATCTGGTGCTTTCTTTTTCGATCTGGATAAGGAAGCTTTTTCTCACCTGACTTACTCTTGTCTTTTACCTTTTGTGGGGGGCCAAGCTCTTTTGTTGCTTTCTTTTGTTGTTGCTTATCACTTTTCTTCTTTTCTACTACAACAACATCATCTTTCTTGCTTATCTCTTTTTCTTCTCTTGGATCAACCGTCTCTGCATCAGAGTCATAATGGAGTGATTGTTAGGGACACCATCCCGATCACCACTCGGGATTGGAATAAGCCAGGAAAAAGGGATCCAGTTGGAGCTAGTTTTGTCGACAATGGAGCCAAATATTGTCTTTGGAATTCGCTCATGACACATTTCCTACCAGTCTTGCCGACTGATGAGCTCACAAAGGAAATGAGGCTGAAAGTCAAGGAGTGGGCTCTTAATAAGATGGGCACACAATTCAAGGACTGGAAGAAAATATTATACCAAAAGTATGTCAAGGAGAAAATACTCCATAATTCATTGGCGCACTAGAGAAGCAACGGAATAACTGGGCCACATTTGTGGATTACAAGGAATCATAAGAAGTTAAGGAAAGGTCAGCAAAGAATAAGCTAAATGCTTTCTAAAAGAAATATCACCATCATATGGTGACAGGTGGCTACAAGAGTGCCATGCCTAAGTGGGATAAAACTAAGGCTGACCTAACGGCTAAAGGGATCACTCCAGCTACATGTGATTGGCCCTTGAGGTCAAGAAATTGGATACTTGGGCATGGGGCATCGTATAACCCAAAAACAAGTGAGATTGTTGCAAACAAATAAATTGTTAAACCCAAGAATGCACTTACTAAAGTGATAAAAGAGGTTAAAGTTCGTTCCAGAGAGAGAGAACAATGAGATGACAAAGGCCCTCGGGAATCCTGAAAAGGTCGGATGAACACGAGGCTTTGGACCTTCTTATCCATGGATTATTGGGTTTCCCTAGGACATTGACACTTACAGAAGCCGATCGAGAAAAACGAAGCGGCAGCAGGCGAAGGAGGCAGAGCGGTTGGTAGTGGTTGAAGCCATGTTGTAGTGGCAGCAGGAGCAGATCAATGAACTTAGAGGACTGGCCTGACAACAAGATCTTGAATTCGACAGTACGACCGGCCCATCTCAGCGGAAAAGCAGCCTAGCTTCCACAAACATCTAGGCTAATGATGCACTAATGGATGGCTACCCCATGGATGCAATCAAGGAGAAGACAAGTTGTAAGCTCCATTTGAACTGAAGAACATATTCATGAAGGTGGCGGTAGGCTTTTCTTTACCTTCTGCACCTAGAGCGACCTGCCATTGCCGTCCGATTCTAGCTGGCTATGCTCATGTCGGTGTGGATGAATTTGAATGTTATTTCAGTCACTGCAACTTGACATTCCTGGAGGTGAAGGGGAGGCGATACTGGAAGAAGTCATGAGTGGCTTAATTCTGCGGAAAAAGGAATACATCAAGTTTCCAGGCTCGGCGCCAAGGCCACCATCTCCACCGAGAAGCAATCCATCACATCCAAGGCCACCATCTCCTCCGAGTCCACCATCTCCTTTGAGTAGAATTCCACCATGTCCAAGTCTACCCATCCTCGAGAAGGACCACAACACGAGTCCATCTCGATCACCGGCGCCTTAGCCGCCTTCGCCCACTAAGGGCCAAGAGCGAAAGAGTACCACCACTTCATTGATGGAGAACCGACGTAGAAACCGAGAGCACCCAAAAGTACCGGCAGCTCCTCCCAAGTTAGCTTATGATAGTTGTGAGATTCGACACATTTTTATGGCTTTTATTGATGGTTTTCTCCCAGATTTGATCGTTTTCTAGCTTTACCTAACGCTAATACTTTAGTAGCAAAGAAAACTTGGTTTTTAATGTGTGTTTCAGGTTCTGAATCTCAATAGAAGGTTTTAACTAGAGAAACACAATATTCTGGACAAAACAAGCAAGTCTCTCTTTGGAAGAACTCGAGGGGGGATTACAGAAGCTTTAACGAGCAACTATACGGCGGGAATATTTTTCTGGCCATATAGTTCCCGCCGTATAGTTGCCACTGCCTCTGTCTTGTCAAAAGGGAAAATTTCCGTGAAGGGACCAAGGACGAAAACACAACATAGCAGCCGCCATACCATCCAGAAGTGAGAAAGAGGAGATCCGGAGAAGAAGGAGAAGATGTTCTTCATCTCACTCCACGATCTTCGACCTCCTAGCCAATACACCCCCATAGCCACTACTTGTACTTGAGATAGAGAGAGGGATCTTCACCTTGCAAGACTAGGGTTTGAGATTGTTTCTTCCCATCTTGAATTGTGTTGGATATTGTTCTATTCTTATTGTGGATCTCCATGGTAATATAAAGACGAATTCTCTTTATTTGATTATATCGATGATCCGTTCTTCTCTCATGTGTGAGTAATTTCCTTGGGCGTGGGAGATGTAGGGGATTGGTAAGATGTGACGTGCCTTCATATATTTTCCATTAGTTTGTGATTGATTCTAATTACTATATTATGTGTGCTTGACTATCTGTGGGATGCCTAATGCTTGTTGTCCAATTAAGGCCCAGACAACATGATGCTTTGTTCTACACAGATAAGATCGTGTTCGCAAGCAGACCGGCGACCCTCGGGTGACATGAGTATATCAATGGAAAACTAGTAGACTCGAGGATAACGAGGAACCACTGTGCTTATTGCATTAGTCCGATCCAAGGAGCTTAATCTCTAAGCGACCTGAAGGGTCTTAATCGTCTAGTGTCTGACCATGGTTTTGGTAACAGGCTAGTAGGATTATTGAAGTTGGGAGAAAATATACCAAGAGGAGTTCCGACTAATTATGGGTTGCTCGCCCACACATATATTTATAAGCTTATAATTGTTACAGTTATCATTCGTCCACCTGGCACAGTCACTATCACCATGAACTGAATCTCCCCGCGCCTTCTTTTTCCATCTAAATAAAACAACAAACAACCAAGCCATTCTTTACTTTTATGCTTTATATTTCTGAACTTTACATTTTAGTTCTATTTAAATACATCTCATTTAATCAAAACCCCATTCTTATTTCAACACTTGCAGTCAATTCACTCGAAGAACTGTGACAACTTTGGGTGTGACAGAGACTTCACCCATAAACACTTACCTTTGGGCTCCATGTGGGATCGATATCTATACTTCAAAACTAGCTATAAACGATCTGTGCACTTGCAAACATCAAGTTATTTTCTGGCACTGTTGCCGGGGAGCTAAGCGCTAAGTGTTTCTCTTTTGATATTTTCAGGTGTTGCGACTACAAAATGTTCTCCCTAGGAGACAAAGGGTCTACACGATTTGGTAGGACCTATCTACCGGATTATATTGAGCGCATTCCTGCTCAAAGGCGCGAAGAAATTATTGAAAAACTTTTAAGATCAAATAAAGTTGAAGTTGAAAAACCGAGTGATATTATGGAAATCATGTCTATTTACAGGATAACTCCCATGAAACCTGGGAAAACTCTCAGGGAATACAGTGCTCCAAGTTATGAATTTCTTAAACAACCAATAGAATTCCATAATCCCGGAGTTAGAGAATATCGATTTGATGGTGGAAGTAATAAAATTTTGCAGGAAAAGGCTTTCAGTGGAAGGGAAGATGAAGACCAGGAACATATATTAGAAAGTACGAGGATGTGATAACATCGCTTGGACCAAAAGGTTTGCCAAGAGACTTCTCTCGTCTAAAATTATTTCGATGGTCTCTTAAAGGTAAAGATCTAGACTGGTTATATTCTCTCCCTCGCCATTACATTAAATGTTGGGAAAACTGCATTGTTAAATTCATAAAGAGGTTTAATCCCTTCAGAAAGGTAACTGATATAAGAAACAATATAGGCAACTTTAGTCAGAACGTGGGAGAAAACTACCCACAAGCCTGGGAAAGATTCTTTGGAATGATCAATAGTATTCCTAATCATGGCTATTCTGAATCAACTATTTGCCATTTATTTTACCACGGTCTTAATACTCAATGTAGAGACTTGGTTGAATTCTCAGCAGGAGGATCGATACATACTTTAACTATTTAAGAATGTTTGGAATTGTTGTCTACTAGGCCTAAGAATGATTCTTTATATAATCCTTATTTTTGCACTAAGCTAGAAAAAGGGATACTTCGGATAACTCCTGATCTTATGCCTGAGGTATGAAAAAGAATGAAATAAAAATGTATACCTTCTGAACTTGTTAAGGAAAACAAGGTAGATTAGTTACAAGTTTTAACTGAAGAAGATGAAACTAGAAAATTCTTTCAAGAATTAAAAAATCGACAAGTGAAATCTCATAATAACTTGCATAAGAACTTTCAAAAACACAAAAAGATTTTGGCGGAACTCACGGAAAATTAGGATGAGATTGGCCAAGAAATAAAATTATTTCACAAGTATCTTAGTATGATTGAAACCCAGTGTGAACAAATAGCATCTGGTTATGAATTTTTTCTTCGTGATGATAAAGATATTCCTGTTTCTACTAATGTTGTCACAAGAAGGGGTGAAGTTGTTACAGGACCCTTAGGACCACTAGAATATGAAGATGAAAAAGAGCGAAACGAAAAAGCCTTACTCATGACCTAGGGACGGCATGATTTTTGAGGCATGCCTCTCTGAGCCCATCCCACCGGCACTCGCCGGCGCCACTCCGGCACCATCGCACACATATCCATGGGCTCTCGTTCACTGGATTCATCTTGTGGTGGCTAGAAAATCACCTATTCTGGAAGCTCCACCGATGGTAAGTTCCTTGTTGGATCTCTTATTCTCTCGGATAATTGTTGGCTGGTCATTCTCAATGCCAATGGTTCACCGCTAGAAGGTAGAAGTTTGGAAAATGGGGAGGTTCTCTTGATTGGTTCTGTGGTGAGGTTCCCCTCTCATCTTGCTAGGATCAATGATATTTTGCCACCATCTTCTGATTTTCTTGGGACTTCTCATGTTCATGAGTGCAAGAGTGATGATTTGAAACTTATGTGGCACGTTACTAGCTCTACCTTGCCTTCTGATGTTTTGGACAATGCTCCTGGTTTTCTGGTCCTATATACTCTTGCTAAGCGGATTGTGTTACTAAATCATGACAAGGTGGTTATTGATGCTAGATTCCTTCTTCAAGATGAGAAAGTTTCATCTGGTATTATCTTGGATCTTGTTGTCAAAAGGGTGGTGGTGGGTGATCAAATCTTCGATGGGCCCAATTCATCAACCAAACACAACAACATTTCTGTGGATTTCTCTAAAGGGAGGATGTTTGAGGATAATATGTTCAAAAAATTTGGTCACCACATTAATTTCTCAGGAGGATTTCGCAGAAGAACTTTCTTCCTTGTTGGTTCATTTGGCCGTGCAAATTTTAAGATTGATATTCATACTATTGGCATTGTTCTTCAAAGTTGTTTTGGGGTTCATGCATCAAAATATCAAGTCAAAATCCTCCAAGACAGAACCTTTAGATTCTCGGTGGCATCAAGAGCTGTGGGTTTTGAAATATATAATTCTGGTTCTTTCTCTGATGAATCATTCATACTGAAGATAAAACTTTGGGGTGATGGAGGCCCAAATTGGAAATTCGAAGAGAAGGAATATTACAAAGAATTGGACAAGGACTGGACAACTGTTTCATACAAAAAGAAAAAAAATCCACTGTTTTTGATCGTATTGGTTCTTCGACGTCACAGGTACCATGCAATAACGGTCAAAATAATGATGACACTACTCATGTAGTACCAGGTGCATCATTTGCGGAAATTGTGATTAATGGCAAAGGTATTAAAGAGGAGAAATCAACTCCAGTCAACAAATCTCCTACAATTAATCTGCCTGGTCTTTTACCATATTTGAAATTCCCCACTTTCCCTTCTTGTCCCTGGCCCGACAAATCTTACCTGCATTGGTTCAAGGCCCATGTCACGCCGCAAGTTTCGCGGCCCAGGGTGTATGACTGTCTTAAGGATTTTGTTCTTACCCAAAAAATTAATTCGGCTGAAACCCCTGTCTCCTCAACTCCCTCGCCTGGAGAAACCCCAACTGCATTGCTCTGCTCGTCGCCGGTGACAACCACCGACGCAATGGGAAATATTCCACTTGACCCTCAGCCATTTCTTCCCCATGGCTTCGAGATTATGCAGGTGGCTGGCAGGAATCGAGTCAAAGGGGTGGTGGTTCCTCGCCGACCAAGGACTCATGAACAGTATGCCATTGTGCACATCCATCCCCTTCCCCCTGGTCCTGTCCCTTTTGGTAATATCAGGGATGTGTTGTAAGATTTCTTTATCAATGATGCACATGTCGAATTTCGTGATATTCAAGATCACCCATTTGGTTCTGCATATGTTCAATTTGCAAATGTCAGTGACCGAGACCGGTTAATTGCTGCGGGTCATATTCCCTTCCAAGATGTTGCTATTTCTTTTGATAGGCATAATGAAGGAATTAACTGGCATAGGACTCAGTTTAACAATGAATGTTGGGTTATGCTTCTGGGTCCTCCACTTGATCACTGGAATCATGATGACCTGAATGCTGTATTCTCTGATATTGGTAAAGTTCTGCTCTGGGAGAGGGACCCTGAGCACACGGGCAGGATCATTGCAAAGCTCAGAGTCACTAACCTCCTAGATGTTCATAAAAGTGTTAGATTCACCATTGGGGACCTGGTGGAAACTGAAACATGGACCTTTTCTGTGGAAATATTGAACAGCAATCTCCCGGGGGGGGGGGGGCACCTGATGAGGACCCACTACCTGATGATGGTGCTGACCCACACCCTCTACCTGTGGTGGGACCCATATTTGGGCCCCCTTCTCCACCTCCTCCACCATAACCTAAAGGGGACATTGGTGGATGGGACCAATGGATTGACCCTGCCCCACAGAATAATGCTGTCTGGGGCAACTGGAATGCCGTCCAAGGACCTATATTTGCTGAAGGTGTTGACATGCCCATTGACAACCAGGATTTGCCACCTCAGGAGGCTGACAGTGCTGTTACTGGATCTTTACCTATTGCAAATGTTTCATCTGCCAGTGACAAGGCATCTGTCCATGGTGCAGAGGATATTGAGGTGGAGCAAAATATTGCTAATGCTGATCAGGATGTGGGCATGGGAGAAGGACTGCTTAACATTCTGCAGAATTACCAAGATGTGGAGGAGGACACCAACCATGCTGATGAGGATAACATGCAAGATGACTGGATGGTGGAGGACACTAACCTCCTCTCTCCAAATGAGGCACACCTCCAAGTTGGAATGGCCATTATTCCTTTTGTCAACTCATCTGAGATGCTTTCTGCTAGGAATTCTTTCTCAAAGCAAGGTCTTGAGCTATGGGACAGATTCTTTGCTCCACACATGAACCCCTCACCTGACAAAGGCAAACTGCAATGTGACATTCCTGTAAGTTGGTTTAATTTTATCACTCTAATGCTCATCACACCTGAGAAATTCAGTTGGACTAGACATTTTCTCACATCACCCCTTTGGGATATGATTAAAGAGCCAATTACTGAAGAAACTACTTTCACCTTCATTATACCTGATGAATGTGTTGGACGGATTCCACCTCATTGCCTAAATGATTCACCATCAAGCATGATGGTACCAAATACTCCTACAAAGAGGAGGAGGGGCAAAGAACCACTGGTGGAATCTGAGGTGAGAAGGAGCCCCAGAATTGTGGAACTTAATGGGGGTTTTAAAAGCCATTTAAATTGCTCTGATCATAATTGCCTCTCTTGCAATGCTGCTCCACCCTGTCTCAGTAATAATGTTGTTAAGAATCTTGCTGAATCATTTTGCAAGGTTAAAGAGGGGGAACTAGAGAAAAGGTTGTTGAAGAAGGGAAGGATCAATGATTTGATCATCAAGCCACCTGGAAAGCCTGGACCTAAGAAGACTGGTCCAGAACCATACCTTACAAGCAAGAAGAAGGGAGGTGCTTCTGAATCTTGTGGACAACAGTCTAAGAAGAAAGCACCTAAATAATGTGGTTAATGTTTACAAAAACCTTTCCTTTTGTGATTGGACCAGTTACCTTTCATATCTGTTATAAGTTGTTGCAGACCTATTTGATGTTGGACATGTTTATGAATTCAGTAACCTATGATATGTTCAGTCTTATTTGTGTGACTACAAAATTTGTGTCACCCCAAGGATCACCCAATTGGTTTATAAATGAGTAACAACAGAAACTGGAAGATTCTGAACTGGAACCTCAGGGGAATTAACTCTGAGAAAAAATGGTTAGCACTAAAAAGCAAGATCATGGAATCTGAATGTGACATTATCTGTCTCCAAGAAACCAAGAGAGAAAACTTTGATATCAATTATTTAAAAAAATTCTATCCAAACAAGTTTGACAGTTTTGATTTCTTACCATCAATTGGTGCTTCTGGAGGAATTATTACCATCTAGAACAGTACGTTATTCAATGGTACCAGGGCTTTCCAAAATGATTTCTCAACTTCTGTTAACTTCACCTCTCAATTATCAAATGATACCTGGACTCTCACTAATATCTATGGTCCTTGTCAAAACGATAGAAAGATGGATTTCTTAGACTGGTTTTCAAACGTCACTATGCCTGATAGTATGGATTGGCTAGTGTTAGGAGATTTTAACCTTATCAGAAGTCTCACTGATAGAAATAAAAGTGGGGGAGATATTAATGAAACTATGCTCTTCAATGATGCTATCTGCAACCTGGTCTTATTGAGTTGCCACTAAAGGGTAGAAAATTCACCAGGAGTAACATGCAAAAAGATCCACTCCTGGAAAGACTGGACTGGTTCTTTACATGTAGTTCTTGGACAACCAAATACCCATACACTATGGTTACCCCACTATCCAAACCTACTTCTGATCATCTCCCCTGTGTCATATCCATTGGAACTAACATCCCCAAGGCTCAAATCTTTAGATTTGAAAATTACTGGCTTCATCATTCTGATTTTAAGATGATTGTACAAAATGCTTGGAATATTCCTGTGAATTATCAGGACATGGCAAAAAGAATTTGTGCCAAGTTAAAAAATGTGAGGAGAGGTATCAAGATTTGGGCAAAACAGTTACCTTGCTTAAAGGATCAGATTGCTAAGGTGAATGACACCATTGATCTCCTGGACCTACTTGAAGAATCTAGAACATTAACCATCAATGAGTGGCACCTTAGAGATATCCTGAAATCCCATATTATCTCTCTTCTTCAGAACCAAAACACCTATTGGAAACAAAGAGGGAAAAATAAATGGGTAAAACTTGGTGATGAAAACACTAAGTTTTTCCATTCCAAAGCTACCATCAGTTATAGACATAACTATATATCACTGATCAAGAATGAATCTGGACAGGAATTTACAAATCACTATGACAAGGCTGATATCTTTTGGAATGACTTCGGGGCAAGAATGGGCACATCAGTCAAAACTGAGATGCACTATAATCTTGCAGACTTCTATGGAAATGGAATGACTTATGAGATGAAGGATTCACTTGAAAAACCTCTCCTTGACAAGGAAATTGAGGAGGTTATCACTGAACTACCAAATGACAAGTCACCTGGACCTGATGGTTTTAATAATGAATTTATCAAAAGTTGCTGGTCTATCATTGGATATGATATCAAATTACTGATTCATCAATGAGAAAGTGTCCCTTGAGAGCATCAACTCTTCTTACATTACACTCATACCCAAAGTCACTTGCCCATCTACATCAGCTGATTTCAGACCAATCTCTCTTTTGAACTGTATAGTCAAAATTATTACCAAACTTCTTGCAAATAGACTGCAATCTATCATTCTGAAATTGGTACATAAAAACCAATATGGTTTTCTCAACAACAGATCTATTCAAGATTGCATTGGTTGGGCATTTGAATACTTATTCCAATGCCACAAGTCAAAGGAGGAAATTTTAATTCTCAAACTTGATTTTGAGAAGGCATTTGTTACAGTTGATCACTCTACTATCATTAATATCCTTAAAGCTAGAGGATTTGGGAGAAAATGGATTAGGTGGATTGAAATTATCTTTGAATCTGGAACTTCTGAAATTCTTCTCAATGGTGTGCCTGGTAAAAAGTTCTACTGCAAAAGAGGTATTAGACAAGGAGACCCACTTTCACCATTGCTAATTGTCCTTACTGCTGACCTCCTACAATCTGTCCTAAACAAGGCCATGCATAGGAATCTTCTAACTCCACCTATTGTGGGACCACCCAACAGTGACTTCCCAGTTATTCAATATGCTGATGACACATTGGTGATTCTTAAAGCTGATGCATCTCAATTATTATGCTTGAAAGCACTTCTTCAAACTTTTGCAGTTTCCACTAGACTCAAAGTCAATTACCTGAAATCTAGCATGATGCCAATAAACACATGTAATGATAGACTGATGCATTTTGCTATGACAATCAACTGTCAAACTGGATGCCTCCCTTTTACCTACCTTGGGCTTCCATTAAGCATTACAAAGCCATCTATGGAGCATTTTCTTCCCATTGTTCAGAGAGTGGAAAGAAGATTATGTGGAATTGTTGATTTCTTGAATTATGGAGGAAAACTGTAGCTGGTCAAATCTGTTCTCTCCTCACTTCCTTTATTTTATATGAGCTATTTGGAGGTGCCAATAGCCATCAAGGATAAAATTATTAAATATATGAGATATTATCTATGGAGAAAGAAGACTGATGATGTACAAGCAAAAGGACAAGCTCTTGTCTCATGGGACAAAATCTGCCGTCCTAAAAACCAAGGGGGTTTAGGGGTACTGAACCTACAGATTCAAAATAATGCCCTCCTTCTGAAAAATTTGGACAAATTCTACAACCACCAAGACATACCTTGGGTTCATCTCATACGGGAGACTTATTACAAAAATGGAAAATTGCCTGGAAGAAGCATGGAGGGATCTTTCTGGTGGAAGTCACATATCAAATTAATTGATAACTATAAAGGCATGGCTAAATGCAATCTGAAATCAGGCAAATCTGCTTACTTCTGGACTGACCTTTGGCAAGAGGAGTGCTTGATGAATAAGTTCCCTCACCTTCTGTCCTATGCTAAGTCCACAATCATCAGTGTTCATGATTTCCTTCATGCTGAATTCCTCGAAGATAACTTCCACCTACCTCTCTCTCATCAAGCTTTCTCTGAGTTTTTAGTCCTGGAAGAAAGATGCCAGGAATTCAGGCATGTCACTCAGGAGGACACCCATGATAATTGGAACTATATTTGGGGATCAGATAAATTTCAAGTTAAAAAGGCATACTCAGCCATGATTGGACACTCACCATCACCACCTCACTTTTCCTGGGTTTGGGCAACCTCCTGTCAAAATAAACACAAGTTCTTTTTCTGGCTTTTGTTACTAGACAAATTGAATACAAGAAACCTACTGATGAGAAAGAATTTAAACCTTCCTGATTACAATTGTGTTACATCAAACTGCATCACAGAAGAATCAGCAAATCATCTTTTCTGGGATTGTCCATTTGCAAAAAAATGTTGGGACCATATTTCCAGAAACAGAACTGCAAATCTAACAGGATTAGAAGCTATTTCAAACATCAAAGAAAAGTTACATCTACCATTTGCAATGGAAATCATTATCATGACTTCTTGGGGTATCTGGATTTGCAGAAATGAGAAGATTTTTAATGACAAAAGACCCACTTTTGATAGATGGAAAGCAATTTTCTACCAGGAAATGAGATGGATACAATTTAGAATCAAAGGAAAATACAAGGAGAAATTCAAAGCCTGGCTCAGTCAGCAATTAGATCAGGGATAGAATAGATTGTTTCAATTTAGATGTAACTGTTTATGATCTACCTTAGATCATTTTCTCATTGTAACATACATATATAATAAAAAAATTGCAGTGGGGATTGTCCCTACTGTTTCACCTCAAAAAAAAAGCAAGCCAAGAAGATGATACATTGGTGGATCCTCAAGATGAAACTGAAACACAAGATCAAACCAAGGAGGACCAAAATAATGCACAGGATGCCACATTGATGTACAAATGCAGGTGCGCTCTCTTTGGGCACCAATGGTTGACCCAGCTTAGAGACTAAGTCAATAGTAAAACGCGCATCATCGACCAACTTTCTGGTCAGGCCTCATTTCCTTAAAAAAGATTAACCCGATGCGGATGTCTAAGAGAAGAAAAAATCGTTAGTATATATATATGAATCAATTAATGCATCTACTAGTGATCAACCAAGGCTTTATATATCCTGCCAGACTTTGTTAAGGCATCTCCACCGTCGTCTCCACAATCGTCTCCAGACAAGTTAAGATATTGGGAGCCATCATCTCCACCGTCGTCTGCTCCATCGTAATAATAACCTCTAGTACCCTCATCTATCATGTCAAGCACCACGTCTTCACTATCTCTATCGTCCATAGCTTAACTAATACAGAAGAAAGATAAAACAATTTTCCTTAAAATAAAAGAATATTAGAATTGCGATGATGACCCTAAAACCCTAAACCACACTTCTATTTTTATTTCTATTAATGAAATAATAGAAGAAAGCTAAAATAATTTATCTTAATAATTTAGCTTAACTGAAAAAACATAAAATACTAATGAAACAACAATACATCTCGGATAATCTAGTTAATGCAACAATAATATCAGATAATATGACTAATACATCTCACTCAATCAAACTGGACGTCGACTCCCGGGTCCTGAGCCTCGGGAGGTGAACACCCAAAGAGAAGGAACCATCATAGGAGCATAAATCAGGTGAGATCCCTAAAGAAACTACCAGGTATTAGATAATATGACATCCATCGCAACCATATAGCAACGGACGTGCTCGAACTCCTCCCTAACACGATTCTATACCACCTCCTCGGGGGTCAGCTCCCTCTGCACTGATAGTGGACCACACTACCGCCAACAAAGAAGCTCTGGATCGATGACGAGACCCAGATTTCTCACCAAGCTACCCGTCCTGGAAGATAGCACCTCCTAGTGCCATCCAGGCGGAGCCCAGTCTCGGACATGCCCGACGGATCCTAGTTCTCCATTGTTATCACTGAGTCGACGACGAGGATGCGGGATGGGCATAACCTAAACAATCATAACCTAAGCACTAAATTAAACCCCTAAACTAAATCATAAACTAAACACAATCATAACCAAAACACTAAATAAAATCCCTAAACAATCTTAAATTAAACCTAAACACTAAACAATCCTAAACCTAAACACTAAATAATCCTAAACCTACACTAAACAATCCTAAATAATTAAACCTAAGCACTAAAAAATCCTAAATAACTAAACCTAAATTAAACATTAATTAAAAAGGCAACCTGGGGAGGTCACCTGCGGGGGTGGCGCGGCCAGGAGGACTGGCGACTGGGAGATTGCAGGGTTGGCACGCCGGCAGGACTACGGGGGCGTCGAGGTGGGTGACTGCAGGGCAGCGCACCGGAAGGACTACGGGGTGGCGCGACGGGGACTGCGGGGGTGGTGCTACGGGGGCGGTGGACCGCGTGTGACTCCTCCTGTATGCTTCTCTCCATGGGCGCGAGCGGCGGCGACGTGCTCGCGGGGAAGACGAAGTGGCTCCGGTTTGTGGCTCGAACCGGCGTGGAGGGGTGGGTGTTTATATGTACCCACCTTTGGGGGCTAAAGGTGTTTTCGGCCGTCGTGTTTTGCGTGTGAGCCGCACCCCTTTAGTCCCGATTTGAGCCACCAACCGGGACTAAAGGGTTGTGGCTCAAACTAGGGCTAAAGGTTCTTTTTGGCGCCAAAAAGAAAATCAATACTAATAATTAAGAAAATTATGTACTATATATATATATCAAAATTTTCAGAAAAAGAAGATCTTTAATTTAAATCTATTATCATACTGTTATACAACTTAAATGAAAAAATTTATTATTTAACAAAAATTATATTAAGTATAAATCTTGGAAAACATATTTTATCATTTAAAAATCAGAAAATACATATAATATACGAAAATATTCACACAAAAAAATCTACCCATTAAAAATATCATAATCTACCCATTTTATATTTTATAAAATAGTTAGTCTAACTATTCAAACTAGTAACTGGGACTAAAGATATTTCGGCGGCCTTTAGTCCTGGTTGGAGCCACTAACCGGGACTAAAGATAATTCCCGCCATTCTCAGACCCATCAAGCCACGCGCCATGCTTTTCCACCATTTCCCTCCACTTCCCTCCATGTTTCCTGCCCTTTCCCTCTATATCTAGGCCGACCGCCATGGCCATTCACACATCCACACCTTCCTCTCTCACAACATTGCACACCGCATACTGGCATTTCTGACCGTCGAGGATACTGAGGCGCTGTGCACCTCCAGCTACCCATGCCCACCGGACTACCGGCTATTCTGACCCTCGAGGTTCATGTCCCTCCCGTTCCTCAAGGTTCTGCCCGCTAGGCGGCCATCACGGACCACTTCTACCTTGAGCTCACGCCGGAGTAGCGGATGGATCCCCATTAGGATCCCGACAACTAGGGAACCTGGAATGCCTTCTTAGCTAACCGGCGGGAAAGGGATCTTGCCAGGTATGAGGGTGATGGCCCGCCCCTGGTGAACCACAACGAAGCTGGCCGCCGCCTATGGTGGGCGAACCGGACTATCGCTAGCGTGATGTACTACATCGTTGAGGGAGATCATACTCACCTACAAAATGTGTTGGTCACAACAAGTTGCAATACTACCTATTGAGAGTCAGTTCATATAAATGTAAGAAGATCACCAAAAATAATGGTTTAATACATTATTATACATCACCAACAATCCACATCTGGTGTTGGGGTTTTCTTCTAGTCCGTAACTATGGAGCATGTTCCTTATTTAATGGGATCCTTGGGTTAGTGTTCACTATGAATTGCGGAATTTCATGAAACTTATTATAATCTTCTAACATGTCTGTCTTGTCCTCCACTCCCATGATGTTTCTTTTTCCTGAAAGAACTAAGTGGCGCTTTGGCTCATCGTATGCTGTATTCTTTTGCTTATCTTTCCTTTTTCTTGGTTTGGTAGACATGTCCTTCACATAGAAAACCTGAGCCACATCATTGGCTACGACGAATTATTCGTCTCTGTAAGCAAGATTGTTGAGATCCACAGTTGTCATTCCATACTGCTGGTCTACCTTTACCTTGCCTCATGTCAGGTTGACCCATTTGCACCGAAACAAAGGGACCTTAAAATAAGGTCTATAGTCAAGTTCCCATATCTCCTCTATGTAACCACAATATGTGTCCTTTTTCCCATTGTATTCTTTTGCATCAAATCGTACACCACTATATTGGTTCGTGCTCTTTTTATCTTGGCGATCGTGTAAAATGTATTCCCATTTATCTCGTACCCTTGGAAAGTCAATATAGTCGAGATGGTGACCTAGCCAACAAGTACAACTGATCTCCAACAGTGGTGTCATTCATGAGATGTGTCTGCAACCAACCGCCGAAAGTATCCACATGTTCAAGCTTAATCCAGGAGTTAGACTGTCCCGGTTCTAGAAGCGTATGATATTCTCGTGTTCCTCGATATATGGAGCCACCAAGGTGGAATTTTGCAGAACTGTGTAGTGTGATTTAGTTAAAGAATGCCCGTCCATACATATCCTTGCTTTTTTCCTAGAATGCCTTTTCCACTCAGTCTCCCCTCATCTCATGATTCAGGAACATCGATGGGTTTAAGGTCAGGAATAAAGTCAACACAAAACTCAATGTCTTCCTCTGTTCCATAGCCCTTGGAGATGATTCATTCTGGCCTAGCACGGTTATGAACATATTCCTTTAAGACTCACATGAACCTCTCAAAGGGGAACATATTATGTAGAAATACAAGACTGATAATGAATCTGTTCGACTAGGTGAACTAGAAGGTGCGTCATAATATTGAAGAAGGATGGTGGGAACACAACCTCAAAGCTAACAAGACATTGGACCACATCTTTCTATAACCTTGGTAGACTTCCTGGATTGATTACCTACTGAAAAATTGCATTGAGGAACGCACATAGCTTCACAATGGTTACTCGAACATTTTCCGGCAGAATCCCCCTCAATGCAACCGGAAGCAACTGTGTCATAAGAACATGGTAGTCATGAGACTTTAGGTTTTAGAATTTTTTCTCTACCATATTTTTTATTCCCTTTATATTACACGAGAAGCCAGATGGGACCTTTATACTGCTCAGGCATTCAAAAAAGATTTCATTCTCTTCTTTGGTAAGAGTATAGCTGGCAGTACCTTGAAACAACTTTGGATGCATGCCGTCTCGGTCTTTCATACATTGCTGGTCCTGCCGTGCTTCCGGTGTATCTTTATTCTTACCATACACACCCAACAAGCCTAGATGTATCACACAAAGATTGTTCACTAGGTGCATCACGTCGATTGCAGAGTGGACCTCTAGGACTTTCCAATAGGGTGGCTGCCAAAATATGGAACACATTGTCTGCCAGGACCGTTTCCAAATATTAATTTTAAATCCTTCACCATATCAAATACATCATCACCAGTACGGTGGATAGGCTTACTCAAGTGATCTACCTCACCATTGAAATGCTTACCTTTCTTTCTTAGGGAATGCGTGGGACAAGAAAACAGTGATTCCCTACTTCTTACATTTATCCAAATAAATACTTTTAGTCTCACCTAAAAAATGTGTGCATGCATTGTATCCCTTGTTTGTCTGTCCTAAAATGTTACTAAGAGCAGGACAATCATTGATGGTTATGAACATCAACGCTCGTATGTCAAATTCCTCCTATTTGTCCTCATCCCAGACACGTACACCTTGTCTGTGCCACAACTGTAAAAGTTCTTGAACTAATGGCCTTAGATACACATCAATGTCATTGCTGGGTTGCTTCGGGCCTTGGATGAGCACTGGCATCATAACAAACTTCCGCTTCATGCACAACCAAGGAGGAAGGTTATAGATACACAGAGTCATAGGAAAGGTTCTATGACTGCAACTGTGCTCTCCAAAAGGATTCATGCCATATATACTTAGACAAAACCATAAGTTCCTCACGTCACCTGCAAATTCCGTAAACTCTCTCTTGATTTTTCTCCACTATGACCCATCAGCGGGGTGTCTCAACATCTCTTCTTTTTTTTATGGTCTTCCATGTGCCATCACAATAACTTGGCATGCTCTTTGTTTTGAACCAACGTTTCAACCGTGGTATTATAGGAGCATACCACATCACCTTGGAAGGAACCCTCTTCCTAGGGCGCTTGCCCTTAACATCACCAGGGTCATCTCATATGATCTTATACCGCAATGCAGTGCATACCGGGCATGTATCCCAATTCTCGTACTCCTCACCGCGATAGAGGATGTAGTAATTAATGCATGCATGTATCTTCTACACCTCTAATCCTTGAGGGCATACAACCTTCTTTCCTTCGTACATACTGGTGGGCCATTCATTATCCTTCAGAAGCAGCTTCTTCATTATTTTCAGCAACTTTTCAAATCCCTTGTCAGTCACACCGTTCTCTTCCTTCCATTGCAGCAACTCCAGTATGCTACCCAACTTTTTGTGGCCATCTTTGCAATTCGGGTACAACAATTTGTTGTGATCCGCTAACATCTGCTCGAAGTTCAACCTCTCCCTTTCACTTTGGCATACTCCCTTTGCATCAGCAATGGCCTGACCAAGATCATCATTGGGCTCATATGATGCCCGTTCTTCAACTTATTCTTCATCATTGTCTTCAATTGTAGTACCACCGTATTCAGGGGACATAGGATAGTTGTTATCATTCTATTCTTCTTTGTTGTCTTCCATCATAATCCCTCTTTCTCTGTGCTTGGTCCAACAATTATAGCCAAACATGAAACTGGACTGAAACAGGTGGCCGTGAAGGACTCCTGAGGAAGAGTATTCCTTCTGATTTTGACAGACACCACATGGACAACACACAAAACCATTCCGCTTGTTTGCCTCGGCCACAAGGAGAAAAGAATTCGTGCCTTTAATGAACTCACCAGAGCATCGGTCAGCATACATCCATGGCCGGCTCATCTGCATTATATAAGTACATCAAACAAAATCATGATGCTAGAATTAGTACTAGTTGATGTCTACGCACTTCTATTCTTGTAGACAGTTGTTGGGCCTCCAAGTGCAGAGGTTTGTAGAACAGCAGCAAGTTTTCCCTTAAGTGGATTACCCAAGGTTTATCGAACTCAGGGAGGAAGTGGTCAAAGGTATCCCCTCTCAAGCAACCCTGCAATCAAGATACAAGAAGTCTCTTGTGTCCCCAACACACCCAATACACTTGTCAGGTGTATAGGTGCACTAGTTCGGCGAAGAGATAGTGAAATACAAGTGGTATAGATAATTATAAGTGGTAACGGTGATAGAAAATAGCTTGATGGCATGGAAGAGACTAAAACCAAACTGAAATAAAGATGGCAGCAAGCAAACATGTAACAGATCTAATTGCAAACGGTGTATCAATGCTTAGAAACTGTCGTGGTGGTGTCACGGCAGATGCCATGGATAGGCTAAAGGTGGGGACTAATACACGCTAGGGGAATCCAGGGAGGGATAGTGAAGTGATTCTCCACGCAGAAGTTTATATTTGCTTTGCCTCCAAGGTTACAACTGCTCCTAAAGCTGTATTGGCGAGAGGAGGAAGAAGGAGCTCTCTTACTCTCACTCACATATCACACTTAAAACCCTTGCCAAATCAGAAAAATCGGAACCCCCTCTACAGAAGCCCTAGCCCTCCTTATATAGGGGGGCTAGGTCTCCACTTAGGGCATACGTGGAGGCATATTCCTAAGAATATGCCATCTCCCAAAGTAGTAAGCCGACCGGGTTACTTTTCCCTCGCGTCACACATGCAGATGCTACCTGAGCCTCTGCGGCGCCCGCGTCAGCCGACATGGGTATCGTCACCCTTGTCGGCCATGCCTCGGTGGTCTTGCCCTTGTCTGCTTCACTCAGGCAGTGCGTACCGGGGCTTCTTTTGACCAGCGAGATTCCTTCCTTCTCCTAGAAGCTAGATGTGACCCGGATCATAGTTGATCCGGCCACACCCGTTCCTGCATACAAGTTAAACATGCATTTCCGACTTACGATATAAGTCGGCTGAGACCTAGTTAGGTGGACATCCCCTGGTCCGGGTTACCCCGTGATTCGGCCTGCCTTGAGGTGACTCGGCCAGCATCCGCTTTGGCCTTGCCGAACCTCGGCTAACTCGGCCTTTATACCCCGGGTGACCCTACCCGGGGGTATCCCCCCAACAGAAACAAGGCCTAGGGATCATACTTTCGCTAGTGAACACTCTCATATAAATATCTTCTCTTTATGATACTACTCTTAACTACTCTCCGGTTGGACACTCTAATCCATGGTAGGGCTATAACAGCACACCTCAAAGTTCATCTTTCCCATCTAGAAAACCCCACACTGTCACCTTGAGCACTAGATGGTTCAAACAAACACCACAATTTCATAAAGATATCCAACTCCAAATATAACTCATAACAAGTATTTGTAATCTCTAGCCTAAGTGCCACCATGGTGTGCACAAACTTGACACACATGGGGAGAGCAGAGATCTATTAAAGCACTTGAGTATCAAGGTAGATCTACTTGATTACAAAGCTCATGATCTCAATAAGATCATGCATAGAGAGAGAGATGAACACATAGCTACCGGTAGAACCCTTAGCCTCGAGAGAGAACTACTCCCTCCTCATCATGGGAATCAGCAATGGTGATGGAGATGGTGGTGGAGATCGATGGAGATGGCTCCGGGGGCACTTCCCCGTCCCGACAGGGTGTCGGAACAGAGACTTTCTGTCCCCCGAATGTCCCCTTCGGTGGTGGCGGCGCTGCAGAACTTTTCGTGGCTAGAGGCTTGATGATTTATGCATCGGGAGGCTTCTTATAGGTGAAAGAGGCAAGGTCGGTGGCCGTCCAGGGGGCCCACACCATGCCCTGGCGCGGCCTGGGCTGGCCCGCACCAAGGGGGTGTGGCCACCCTGTGGCCCCTCTCCGACTCTCCTTCTGGCTCCGCGAGTCTTCCGGGAAAATAGAAACTTTGGCTTTTGTCCCGTCCAATTCCGAGAATATTCATTTTCTGACTTCCTGGAACCAAAAACAGCAGAAAACAGGCAACTGGCACTGTGGCATCTTGTTAATAGGTTAGTCCAAGAAATCATATGAAAAGTACTCCAAAGTGGACAAAACATAAGAAAGTAGATAAAACCAAGCATGGAACATCAAAAATTATAGATACATTTGCAATGTATCAACATCCACAACCTTAACTCCTGCTCGTCCTCGAGTAGGTAAGTGATAAAAAGAAAGAATAAGTTTTGAGGTGACATGCACCATCATAAACTTGATCAAAGTATTTGTAAAACATTCAAAGCTAGGATCATAGTACTTCAATCATAACATGAAAGACAAAGTTCTAGCAATAAGACAAAGAAACTATGTTGCAACATGAAAAGGCACAAACAAAAGATTCATGAATAACAATGCTTTGCAAGACGTTTGTTTGTTTCACATAAAGAAAACATAGCATAGTGGCATTCGGCTTGTCCCTCATAGAGTAGCAAACATAAATGCATAGGACACCTTCAAAGTTCATAAGAGTGACTAGATACAAATAGTTTAAACCAAGCAATATCAAAGCTATGCATCAATCAACAAGTCTTGGGACAATGCACATAGAACTAAGAATGGCCACTATGCTCTCAAAGTAGGTGCATAAAGATAGAAGATGGAGACTCAACATAAAAGTAAAAGAAATGCCTTCATAGAAGGAAGTAGGGATTCAAGTTTCATAAAGAGCTTCCAAAAATTATGGTACTTTTTAGCTTTCAGCTCTCATTTCCCCTATCATAAGCATCTTGAAGTGATTAAGGTTAAAGTGAACAAACTATGGTGTATATGCTTGACGAAGTATAAGTTGGAAATCTCATGTCCCTTGAATATGAGGGCCGCTCCTCATGTTACTCAAATTTAGTCACCGGTAAGTTCTTGTCATCGTAAGGACATGTGTATCATAGAGAACCACCAACGGGGTACCCCTTGCCCGATGATACGGAAGAATCCCCATATCAAAATGACAAGGCAAGCAGACAACGAGCATCTCAGCAATCTTCTTATTTACCATGGGAATATGGTGCTTTTTTCTCTCTTTCCTCTTTTCTCATATCTCTTTTTTCTTTTTTCTCTTTTTTCTCAATATCTGACTCTTTTTTTATAAGAAGAATGCTTCATAGACAGCTCATTATGGTTACGTTGCAGGTTTCCACCATGATAGCATGGATTAGACCAGCGGCCTAGGCGTTTCTCTAACACATATACATAACTCCATGGACTTATAATCTCCCCTTTCATTTCACACCGACGACATCCATAGACAAAAGAACATGATATCAACTAGGTACAAAGTACCAGTGCAATGTTGAAAGCGTTCCCCATGACAGCATGGTTCTACTAATACCCAACAAATAAGTGCAAGTATATACAACATAGACGACACAATGGTTCAAGTTTATTAAGGGCAAGAAAAGTAAAGTGTACCAACAAGTTCATGAGAGCTTTAATCACTAGTTTTCTCATAACAAGTTTAATTTGGAAGGTAAACAAAAACATGAATATACTTGGAATAGCTTTAAGCTAGTAGGTAGGTATGGTGGACTCTTTGGAATAACTTGGTTTAGGGAGTTGTATGCATGAGTGGAACTCATACTTGGTTGCGGGGGCTAGCAAAAGACTGGGAGCGACAAACTAAGAGAGCAATGATGGCCGTACTCATGCAGAGCGATAAAACATCATTGATCAAAGCATAAAGTGATACTACAAGTTGAAAACTAAAGGATCATAAAGGCTTATGGTGACTTGGGATAGTCATAACATGGTGTGAGCATGCGCCAAGTCAACCCAAATAAAGCATCAAAGGAGAATACCACAATACTATGCTTTAATACGCTAAAACAATGCATGATCCTTCCAAGGCACATTAAGCAATCTCAATTGTTTATAACAAGTCATGCTACAGCAAAGAATACTAAGCATAAATCCAAAAAAATATCAAGCATGGCATGACAGAGCATAGGCCACAGTAAAAAAAAGCTCTCTTTAACACTTAAGCATGAACTTTCCTACTCTTTTCCAAACCAACCCAAACTATTTGAAAACGAATGTATGAAAGAGGGGGTCCAACCAATTTATTCAGAAAACTAAGAAAACCAAGCAAACGAAAAACCAAAACAAAAACGAAAAAGATGACGCTCCAAGAAAAACACAACTGTGCATGAAACAATAAAAATGAAGTGTTTGGAAGAAACCTGAGATTTTTATTGATGAAGAAGGGGATGCCTTGGGCATCCCCAAGTTTTGACGCTTGTACTTCTTGGATATTTATTGGGGTGACACGCATGGCATCCCCAAGCTTGAGCTTTAGTCCATTCTTCATCTCGTTACTTATTCCTTCCATACACCTGAAATTTTTCCTTCATACAAAACTTCACACAATCTTTATTAGCAACATTAGTGCACTCAAGATAATAAGTATTTAGGTTCAGTTCTAACACCAATAAAACTCCATTAAAACACAAGCTACTGTAGCACTTCCCTCAAAAATCTCAATTCCCCAAAATAACTCAAAAAGGAACCAACAAGAAGCAAATGCAAATAATGGCAGAAATCTGTCAAAACAGACCAGCAGGTAAAGACGATTTTTTTCGAAGACCTTCTGTTGCTCAAATAGAAAAGTGTTGAACTAACAAAAGTTAGATAACAACTTGGGTCAGAAGCACAAAAATTCACGCCTCAAAAGGACATACAGAGATTTTACACGAATTTTTACGGTGAAGCACAGAAATCTGTTTCGGGACAGCAACTTTCCCAATCATTACTTCTCTCTCATTAGAGGTTACTCTTGGCACAAAAAGCAAATAAAAAAGATAAGGAGCGGTTATTAAAGAGGTAATAACTTCCAAGACTCATCTAAAACTTTTGGGTTATCTTCCAATAAGTACTTTTCTTTAAGGCCTTTAAGTTAGGCATGATAGTTTGAGAAGATGCTCACATAGGAAATATGAATTGAAGTAAAAGAGAGCATCAAAAAGAAAATTCAAAACACATTTAAGTCTAACCCACTTCCTATGCATAGGAATCTTGTAAAGAAACAAGTCATGAAAGCACAAAGCAACAAGCATATGAAAGCAAAACAAGTGCAACTTCAAAAATTTCAACTTAAAGAGGGGAAACTTAATATTGTTGAGACACATAAAACCATGTTTCCCTCTCTCATAATAACTTTCAGTAGCATCATGAATAAAATTAACAATATAACTTTCACATAAAACATTCTTATCATGAGACACATGCATAAAATGATGATTACTCTCCACATAAGCATAGTCATTCTTATTAATTGTGGTGGGAGCAAATTCAACAAAATAGCTATCATTATTATTCTCATCACCATACTCATCAAATATAGGAGGCATATTGTAATCATAATTAATTTTCTACTCAATAGTAGGTGGACTAAAAATATCGTATTCATCATTGTAATCATCATATATTGGAGGTTTGGTATCATCATAAGCAATAGAATAGCTAACTTCCAAAGTTGGGGAACTAAAAAGATCATTTTCATAAAAACTAGCTTCCCCAAGCTTAGACTTTTCTATAGCATTAGAAATAATGGTGTCCAAAGAATTCATACTAACAACATTGCTATTAGCATGCAAATAAAGTTCCATAGGTTTTTTAATTTTTTCTTCAAACACTTCATGTCCTAACTCAAGATAAAGACTATAAAGCTCTCTAATTTTTTTGTTGTTTTCCATTAAGACTAACTATTGAAAACAAGAAACAAAAGGACAAAATTGCAGTATCTAAAGTAAATAACTTCGAGGACTCACACCGAAGGATGTGAGTACCTTTTACCTTACCTCCCCGGCAACGGAGCTAGAAAATAGCTTGATGTCTACACACTTCTATTCTTGTAGACAGTTGTTGGGCCTCCAAGTGCAGATGTTTGTAGAACAGCAGCAAGTTTTCCCTTAAGTGGATTACCCAAGGTTTATCGAACTCAGGGAGGAAGTGGTCAAAGGTATCCCCTCTCAAGCAACCCTGCATAATCAAGATAGAAGAAGTCTCTTGTGTCCCCAACACACCCAATACACTTGTCAGGTGTATAGGTGCACTAGTTCGGCGAAGAGACAGTGAAATACAAGTGGTGTAGATAATTATAAGTGGTAACGGTGATAGGAAATAGCTTGATGGCATGGAAGAGACTAAAAGCAAACTGAAATAAAGATGGAAGCAAGCAAAAATGTAACAGATCTAATTGCAAACGGTGTATCAATGCTTAGAAACAAGGCCTAGGGATCATACTTTTTCTAGTGAACACTCTCATATAAATATATTCTCTTTATGATACTACTCTTAACTACTCTCCGGTTGGACACTCTAATCCATGGTAGGGCTATAACAGCACACCTCAAAGTTCATCTTTCCCATCTAGAAAACCCCACACTGTCACCTTGAGCACTAGATGGTTCAAACAAACACCACAATTTCATAAAGATATCCAACTCCAAATATAACTCATAACAAGTATTTGTAATCTCTAGCCTAAGTGCCACCATGGTGTGCACAAACTTGACACACATGGGGAGAGCAGAGATCTATTAAAGCACTTGAGTATCAAGGTAGATCTACTTGATTACAAAGCTCATGATCTCAATAAGATCATGCATAGATAGAGATGAACACATAGCTACCGGTAGAACCCTTAGCCTCGAGATAGAACTACTCCCTCCTCATCATGGGAATCAGCAATGGTGATGGAGATGGTGGTGGAGATCGATGGAGATGGCTCCGGGGCACTTCCCCGTCCCGGCAGGGTGCCAGAACAGAGACTTTCTGTCCCCCGAATCTCCCCTTTGGTGGTGGCAGCGCTGCAGAACTTTTCGTGGCTAGAGGCTTGATGATTTAGGGTTTATGCATCGGGAGGCTTCTTATAGGCGAAAGAGGCAAGGTCGATGGCCAGCCAGGGGGGCCACACCATGCCCTGGCGTGGCCTGGGCTAGCCTGCACCAAGGGGGTGTGGCCACCCTGTGGCCCCTCTCTGACTCTCCTTTGGCTCCGTGAGTCTTCTGAGAAAATAGTAACTTTGGCTTTTGTCCCGTCCAATTCTGAGAATATTCATTTTCTGACTTTCTGGAACCAAAAACAGTAGAAAACAGGCAACTGGCACTATGGCATATTGTTAATAGGTTAGTCCAAGAAATCATATGAAAAGTACTCCAAAGTGTGGACAAAACATAAGAAAGTAGATAAAACCAAGCATGGAACATCAAAAATTATAGATACATTTGCAATGTATCACTAGTCTAAAAACAAAAGCACACAACGATACTTTGGCTACGGATGCATGACTTAAGGGGTTGGGATGGTTTCTACAACCGGGACTAAATATGAACCTCTAGTCCCGGTTGGGGACACCAACCGGAACTAAACATGGGTGGCGATAGTATTCGGTCAGTGGCGACACCATCATGGGTGAGTCTCGACACTATGTCGTGAGTGGCGGCACTATGCCAGTGAGTGGCGACACTATTTCGGTGGGTGACGGCACTATGATAGGGGTGAGTGTCGACATTATGTCGTGAGTGTCCACACTATGTTGTGTCGCTTAATCTATAAATAGGCAATATGCATCCTTGTGAAGTTATAAACTACAAGATGGTGTGCGAGAGCAGGGACACCACTACAGAGGAGCTTCTCTAAGATGTCTTAGGATCCTATCCTTAGACAACTTCGAGGAGCTCTCCATATAGGCACTCCCTAATATGTGAAATTTGTTAGCTCCCCAGCGTATTGATCTAGAGCTAGAAAAGTTATAAACTGCAAGATGGTGCAAGAGGGACACCACTATGGCGGAGCTTCTCGAATATGTCTTAGGATCTCGTCCTCAGACATATTCGAGGAGCTCGCCATAGAGGAGCTTCTCGAAGTTGTACTGAGTTGTCTTCTTATGAAGCTTTTGTGAATTAATCCTATTTTTGTTACAATTTGTGAGTTTGCTGAAGGCAATAGAAGAAGGGAATTTTGTTGTTAGATAGTGGCATGATGCATCTCTGAGTTTGTGCACTAATAGTTGTAGTATAGGATGAACCCATGTATATCTATGATGAGTAGTAGTTGTAGTATGATGAACCCATGTTTCTCTATGTTGTAGTAGTTGTAGTAGCTAGCTAGGATGAACTCATGTATCTGTGTGCTTCTATGAATCAAATGAATTTATAGACTATGTGCAAAAACAAGATATAGATAGAATCCACATATTGAAAATGTATTTAGCTTGGAGTTCATTACATTAATACAAGATAGATAGCATCCAAATTCATACAAGTTCATCTCATGTTATTATTAGAAAAATTACTTCCAAACTAAACCGACAAATCCCTCTACTTCTAGAGCATGAAATGAGCTAAACTTGCAATGAAATATGAAAGGATGAAGTTGCTAACATTTTAGAACCCTTGGATAGATGGGGTGCCACAAAATCTTGACAAATCTTGAGAAATAATGGGCATGAACTCGAGCTTGAAGGAAGAAGAGAGAGGATAAGCTATCTTGAAATGAAGTATGGCTCGGGCAGGGAGGAGATGATATAGGAGGGACATTAGTCCCGGTTGGTGTCTCCAACCAGGACTAAAGGTCCATCTTTAGTCTCGATTCGTGTAGCAAACTGGGACTAAAGCGTCTGATGCTAGCCCCAGCCTGCCTGAAAACATTTAGTCCCAGTTTGTTAAACGAAACTGGACGAAAGGTCCTGTTCGAACCAGGACTAGTGGGTGGCACCCCCTATGGCCATTTTTAGCCATTGGATGCCCCGGTTCGTAGCAAAACTGGACTAGTGCCCCGAACCAAAGGCCAGTTTTCTACTAGTGAAACATTGATGGGTTGCTTACTGCTTTTCCTCCTGAGCCTTGCCAAATATCAGAAAAGCAGGTGATAAAACATTACTCATTTATTGTTGGGCCAACATTTTTCCAAACAGAGCCAAAAGCTTTGCCTTAGTCCATTACTACGGAACCACAAGATAACAACATGGTAACAACTTAACCACAAAAGAACAACACCTAATAGTATCTCCACTTGTTGGAGCCCCCAGGCCTAAATCTGGCGTTTTTCCGCCGGGTTGGGTGAACGTTTAGCCTTGGGGGCCGCCAACTCCCAGGCACTCCCGAAGGACCACCCCCTAGAGATCGGAAAACAACAACTGTTTTGAATTTTTTCTCCTCGATAGCAAAACACGATCAAGTCCAAGAGTTAAGTGACACAAAACAGACATAGTCCGCTGGCACAAAATAGAGTTCGGCGATCAAACTATGGTAGGATCCTCCACGGCGGACGTAGGCTCCTCCACGGCGGAGGAAGGACTCAGCGATGTCCTAGGCGTGGAGATTGGCTGGGAAGCAGAAGAGGAGGTTGGGGTAGAGCTCGGCAACGGTGTTTCCACTATGGTGGACGGTGCTGGTAGGCTATTCAGGACGGCGTTGTGCTTAGCCATGTACCATGCATTGACCTGGTCGTCCATCACCACCGTGTTCGCTCCCATGAAGAATGCCAGATCGGTGTTCCTGTTCTTCACCGTGACGTTGGTCTTGAGGAGGTCAATCTTAATGCCTATGTTCTGCAGTATCACCCTCCACCTCTCATTGAACTTCTCGTCCCGCGCCGCGACGTGGGTCTTGGAGTCGGTCATGCACTTCTCGATTGAAGCCTGGAGCTTTTTGCCAGGCAGGCCAAGGGCCTTAAGATCCTTGGTCTTCTTTTAGATGAGCTCAGGCCAACCTTTGGATGCTGGCGACACTGGATTCTATGGCTTGTACACGGCTTCCTTTCCTTTGGCGAGAGACGTGCACACATCCCTCCAGTTCGGGCATCCCGAGATCCTCGTGTAGACATGGGGAACTTGAAGTTCTGGCCATTGTTGTCGTTGCGGTAGAGGCTGAAGGCATGGTTCATCTATGAACAGAGCGGTGAGGTTGCACGTAGGTTGTGGCAACCTTGGCAAAAGTAGTGACAAGCAGAGAATTTACATTGCGTTCAAAGTCGGCGCTGCTCTCCGGGTGATTCTCGATCTCCTCTTGTACCCCATGCCATTTGCTGCAGGCTTGTTTTATGAGTCCCCAATGGGTGGACATGGCCTTCTCACCGCACTCCATGTGCATATTATTGAATTGGGGATCACAAAGTTTGTGCTCATGAAACACAAACTTGATCCTCTTCCAATAGGTGTCGGTGTTTTGGTTTGTGCTGGTGATCGGGTCGATGGAGATAGTCTTCCATGCTTCGGCAAGGCACTCGTCCTCCTTCACCGTCCATTTGATGCGGGCTTCACCTAGCGTCACCGATGTGCCCTTCTTCTTCAATTTTGCCTTATCTATTGCTGAAACCTCCTCCAGGTTCGCCTCGGCCTCGTCCTCTTTTTCCTCTTCCTCTTCAGCGTCTGGTTCCTCCTCATCTTCGTCTTTGTTGGTGCCGAAATCTTACGTGTCGAGGCTGCTCTCGACGGTTGTGCGGGATTCCTCCTGGGGTGAAGTACCCTAGAGACGAAGCGGCGGCGGTCAAACCGGACACGATCATGTCGTGCATGACAGATTCACTCGGCATTCCGTCGAATAGGTTGCCTGTGTTGGCAGAGCTAGCAACTAACTGGCAAATCGGCCGTGGTGAAGGGCTGGCGATATCCCAGGGAAGATAGTTTTGGGGTTGAAGCTGTCCAACATTGTCGCCATCGTACTTCGACGATGAGAACCTCATGTGCGGTGTGGGATGGGTGCCGGCTTCCTGGAACATGGCCTGCGGGGACGACATGTAGTGCACGGGGGAGACACTGGACTGCCTGCCCCAAACTCTGTCGAGGAAATACTGGCCGAATGATGCGGTGGATACATGGCGCCATGGTACGCCAACACCTGCGCCTGAGATTCCTCCTCTGCCCATGCCAGGGTGTCAACACCCGGATTTTTAATCCCAGATGCCCGTTATGCCATACCTCGCAATCCCAGGATTACCATTTTTGCGAGACATAACGGATTGGATATCACAGTACATCATCCGTTACAAACACATACATAAGGTTTTACACAAATAAGGATCTCATGATCTAGTCTTTAATACAACAAGCAGCGGAAATAAACGATAGTGTAGCGGTGGGGTCCATCTTCAGGGGCACAAGCAATGCTGACGAAGGAAGATAGTCCTAGTTATCATAGCCGTCCTGCTGACCATCATCTTGATAATCTCCTTGCCATGCGTACTCTTTAAGTACTCGCAAACTACTATTAACAAGGAGTATAATTCTAAGTTAAAGTGCTGAATCTAAGTTAACTATCAAGTTAAGTTTGAAACCTAAGCTGAGTTCAGAAGCAAAGAAAGATAAAGTAAAGTTCTAGAATCACTTAAGTTGGGAAGCTATTATCATCAAGACAACCCTGTTGTGGTCAAGTCCAAGTTCATCATTCATTTCAAGTTATTTAGAAAACATCTGACAACGAAACAGTATGGCCATTCCCACTATCCATAACCGTGGACGCGGCTATTCGAATAGTTTGACACTCTGCAGAGGTGGTACACTTTCACCACAAGATTCGATACATCTGTCAGGGATAACCTTGAATCATCATACTTAGTATGCAGATAATCAAACATAACCTTCCCTTTACACACCCTAGTACAAGCACCTCTCCTATGAGCATGGCCTCCCAACCATGACCATCAGTCATCTTGGGCACTGCATAGGTGGACAACATTGAGAGGTAGCCTCAGCTCAAACCTCTCCCGTGAGGGAACTAATACTAATGCATATAAATTTCCAGCTAAGCCTTACCCAATTCAGGTAATGTGGTTGTACGGTAAATTTGGAATGGTATCGCATCCGAATCCAACCATCAGTTTTATAAAAGGGTTAAGGCTCATTCCTCATCATTTTCATAATCATAAACCAGTTGTGTCTCTCAACACATGTCAAAACATCTCAATAGAATGACTCATCATTCCAAGGTTTCCACAATTTATTTTCACCAAGTATTCCCATCTAGAGTGACTCAAGTTTTTGATTTATACTAAGATACTAAGTTAAGAGTGTTCACTAAGGTGGAAGTGATGGGTTCAATCTCATGTCATAGAGCGACATCTAAAGGTTTCTAAGTAGGTCAAGGTTTATACTTTTTATGCTACCTTCAAAATAAGTAAAGAACTTTGTGTAAACTAAGGGAGGTAAAACTTGTCAATAAGACTTGGGGTACTAATAGTCAAAGGGGTGTGATCAAAGCATGCTTAAGGCATATTTGCTAAACCATCTAGTTTAATTCTAGCCTGCTAATAATAGCTTGCCTTGGTTGGTGCAGTGGTTGAAGTTTTCTTCTTCTTCTTCTTCTTCTTCTTCTTGGTAGAACTCCTCCTCCTCGAAAGCTTGGTCGGTACTAGCGTCTATAAATACATAGGGAGTAGACAATCACCAAATAATACTTATCTAGGATAAGTAGCATTCTAAAACACACATTTGATGATCTATTATCATCACAAACATCACAAGTTTTAATTCAATAGTTTCATCCTTTTTATTTTAGAAAAGTAATTTCTACTCATTGAAATATTAACTAAAATTTAATATTCACCACCAAAATATGGGATCATGTGGACACATTTCCTCACCACATATTCTAACATGTGGGAATGAGATTTAAGGGTGGGATCAATATTACTTTGGTTTAAGTTCATTATTTAATGATTTAAAGTGACTAGAAATGCCTATATAGCATTATTTTGGTACTAGTCCAAAGTCACTGCATGTCAACCTTAATGTTATTACATATTTATATAGATATGATGAAATGTGATTTTTGAGAGTTGGAATGAACTCAAAAACTAACTTGGTTGATTTTATAAAAAAGTTGTAAGTTGCAAAAGCTTCTGTTTTGTTATTTTTATTAGGAGAGATCTGTAACTCTAATTGACATAAATCCAATGGGCTTTGATAGATCATTTTAATACCTTTCAGACAAAATTGGTTTCATACAATTTGGATTTATAAAACTCTCTGAATTGATTTTTGAAACTAGGGGACATAAACTAGATTTAACTAAAAAGGAAAAACCAGATTTGAATCTATGGGCCGGACCAGTGGCGCTCCACGGCGCGGGGCTTAGCTGACAGCGGGGTCCCGCTTGTCAGCGACACTTAACACAGGAAACGGTACGCGCGCTGTGGGCCGTAGGATTAGAAGCGAGATCAACGGTTGAGGGTCGTCGTCAACGACGAACAGGTCGCCGGTGAGCTCGAACCCTAGCGGCTCGGTGGGGGTCTACTGGGGGCGTACCAGGACTCGAGCGTGGTCGGCGAGGTGGGAAAACAACATGGAAGATGACGGCGAGGCGAGGCGTGGTCACGGCGGAGCTTGGGGCGGTCAAAATCAACGACGCCCTTCTCCTCCTGAGGCGGCGGCTCCGGCTCCAATTCCGGCGAGCTGCTGCTCCACTGGCTCCAGCTAAAGGTGGGTGAGGTTCAGAGAGGTGAGGGGAGTGGAATGGTGTGGAGAAGAATGGCTGGGGAGGGATCCTTTTATAGGCCCGACGGTGAGACCGAGCGGGATGGGCGGTCGACGGTGGCGACATGGCTACGGCAAGCTAGCAGCATGGCGGGGGATGGCGATTAATGGGCGGTTCCCTGGCGGTGCTCTAGAGCTTGAATGCAGCCGTAGGGGCGGTGGCACGCGGTCTGGGTGAGGTGGCGCTCTGCGCGGCCGAAGCGGCGGTGTCCACGGCGAGCGGTGGCTGTGAGGCTTTGGGCGGCCACGGGGATGTCTGGGGTGTTCTCCAGGTCGAAGCGGAGCGGCCGGCGTGGGCTGCGGTCGAGCGCTGACTTGTGCACGCGGGGACAAGGCACGCTCTGGAGGCGGCACCGGCATGGTGCGGTGGCACTGGGCGCGGGCTCTCCTCGGTGGTCCACGGCAACACTTGGCTCGGGCAGGGGACAGAGAGGGGCGGTGAGGTGCTGGCTACCTCCTAGACATGGAGAGAGAGGGGAAGGTGGTCTGCTGGGGTGAGGGCAAGGTTGGCCGACGAGTTGGTGCTCGGCATGGCTTGGCCTTTCCACTTGGGTGTAGGGGATGGGGTGGTAATGGCATGGTTTGATCAAGTGGAGACAGAGGGAGTGTTTTGTGGTCAAATGGGTGGCTAAACTCTGTAGAAACAGTGAGCTAGCTATTTGTGTTTGATTCTGCCTGCCATGTATCTAATGAAATGGCCGCAAGAGAAAAAGTTTTGAATTTTGGTTTCAAAATTTTTGAGTGATCTCCACTAGTGATAGGTAGTCTCTGGTTGCAAGGGTTTTGAAAATGGAGCTCAAATAGATGGTTTTTGAAATAGGGGTGATCTATGCATATGCATTAGATTCAATTTTAAACTGTCATTTAAGATAGTTAACAGAATGTTTTTAGCAGATCAAAAGGTGGGCCTTGTTACCTCATTATGTGTACTAGCATGGGGTGCAAAGATCAAGAATTGTTTCTGTTAAGAATTGAGTACTAGGAATAGCCAAAGTAGGTATGAGAGTTAAATTTGCCAAAATGACCATTCCTTCTTTTCAATTCTTTTTGATTTGATTTTCTTTAGGAAAAGTTTGGGAATGATGTAGATGAGGTTTAAATCACCTAAGAAACATTTTACAAGGATTGGATCACACAATCATGGCAATTCAAAACAACTCCTATTTTACATGCACACACATATGAATGCTTTCATTTTAAAATTGGAAAAGTTTTTGTTAACCCTATTTTTGGATGATTTGATCTTGATAAGCTTGGATTGAAGTTTTGGGACATTACAAACCTTCCCCCCTTAAACAAAATCTCGTCCCGAGATTTACAAAGAGAACTAGGAACTAAAAAGATCTGGGAACTCTGTTCTAATGTAATCTTCGCGCTCCCAAGTAGCTTCCTCCTCGGTATGGTTGCTCCACTGAATCTTGAGAAACTTGATACTCCTGGTCCTGGTGGTTCTGTAGGCTTCTTCTAAGATACGGATGGGCACTTTCCAATGGGTCAGGTCATTGCTGATTTCCACAGCTCTGTGATCGATGTTCTTGAAAACTTCAGTCTTCTTAGGCACTTCCAAGCATTTGTGAAGTAACGAGATATGGAACACATTGTGGATGGCTGACATCTCTTCAGGCAGTTCCAGTTGATACAATACTTCTCCTGGGCGGTTCAGAATCTTGAAAGGTTCGATATATCTGGAAGCTAACTTTCCCTTCAGACTAAAGCGTTGAGTTCCCTTCAATGGTGAAACCTTGAGATATACGAAATCTCCGACATTGAAAGTCATGTCTCTCCTTCTCTTGTCAGCATAGCTCTTCTGTCTGGATTGGGCGGTCTTGAGGTGCTCACGTACTTTGTGAACTTTCTCTTCTGCTTCTCGGAGAATGTTGGGTCCAAAGATCTGACTCTCTCCTACTTGCGACCAATTCAAAGGGGTACGACACTTTCTTCCGTATAGGAATTCAAATGGTGCCATCTGCAAACTAGCGTGATAACTATTGTTATATGAGAATTCTGCGAAAGGCAGGCAGTCTTCCCATTTTGATCCGTATTCCAACACACAAGCTCTAAGCATATCCTCTAGGATCTGGTTGACTCTCTCAGTTTGTCCATCTGTTTGTGGGTGATAAGCGGTACTGAAGTTCAACTTGGTTCCTAAACCTTCCTGAACTTTCTGCCAAAATCTTCAGGTAAATTGGGTTCCTCGATCTGAGACGATGGTCTTGGGGGTTCCATGCAGACTAACAATCCTAGCAATGTACAGCTCTGCTAGCTTTGCACTCTGGTAGGTAGTCTTGACAGGTATGAAGTGGGCTACCTTGGACAGTCTATCAACGATGACCCAGATTGAGTCATTTCCCCTACTAGAAGTAGGCAAACTGGTGATAAAGTCCATTCCGACGGAATCCCATTTCCATTCCGAAATCTGCAATGGTTGCAACAATCTTGTAGGTCTCTGATGCTCTGCTTTGACTCTTCGACAGATGTCACATTTGGCGATGTAGCTCCTGATCTCTCTCTTCATCTTGTGCCACCAAAATTGCTCTTTCAAATCCTGATACATCTTTGTTCCTCCGGGGTGGATAGAATAAAGAGTATCATGAGCTTCCTTCATGATAACCTCCTTCAGCTCCAAATCTGCTGGCACACAGATACGTCCTTTGTACCACAGTATTCCTTCTTCGTCTTCGGTGAATCCAGGTACCTTTCCTGTACCAATACGATGTTTGATTCCGTCGATACTTCCATTCCCCTTCTGGGCTTCCTTGATTTGGCTAATCAAAGTGGGTTGAAGTTCAATACTTGCTAGGAATCCTTTGCTAACTAACTCAGTCCTGAACTTCTCCAACTCCTCGTACAAACTTGGTTGCTTCTCTTTGATCATGGTGTTAAGCCTACACGACAATCTGCTAAGAGCATCCGCTACCACATTGGCTTTGCCGGGGTGATAGTGAATGTCAAGGTCATAATCCTTGATTAACTCTATCCATCTTCTTTGCCTCATATTCAACTCCTTCTGAGTGAAGATATACTTCAAGCTCTTATGATCTGAGTAAATCTCACAGCGATTACCCATCAAATAATGACGCCATGTCTTCAACACTAGAACCACAGCTGCTAGCTCAAGATCATGGGTCGGATAGTTCTGCTCATGTTGCTTCAATTGTCGATACAGATACGCGGTGACTTTGCCTTCTTGCATCAATACACATCCTAGGCCAATCTTGGATGCATCACAATACACATCAAACGGCTTCTTGATGTCTGGCATGATCAAAATTGGGGCTGATATCAATCTCTTCTTCAGGTCCTGGAAACTAGCTTCACATTTGTCTGTCCATTCGAACTTCTTGTCCTTCTTCAACAATTGGGTCATTGGTCGGGCTATGCTCGAGAATCCTTCTACGAACTTGCGGTAATATCCCGCTAATCCGAGAAATGAATGAACTTGGGTTTGATTGGTTGGGGCTTCCCATTCTTTGACATCTTTGATCTTGGTGGGATCAACAGAGACTCCTCCGGCAAAAACAATATGGCCTAGGAATCCTACTTCTTTCAGCCAAAACTCACACTTGCTGAACTTGGCATATAACTGATGCTCTCTCAGGGTTTCTAGGATGATTCTCAGATGTTGCTCATGCTCTTCTTCTAACTTGGAGTAGATAAGGATGTCGTCGATAAACACAACTACAAACTTATCTAGGAAATTCATAAAGATCTTATTCATGAGATTCATGAAATAAGCAGGGGCATTGGTTAATCCAAAAGACATAACCGTATACTCGTATAAACCATAGCGAGTAGTAAAGGCGGTCTTCGGAATATCCGTTGCATGAATCTTAAGTTGGTGATAACCAGTCCTAAGATCAATCTTTGAGAATACCTGAGCTCCAGTTAACTGATCAAATAGATCCTCTATCTTTGGCAATGGGTACTTGTTCTTGATGGTGATGTCATTCAACTTTCTATAATATGTACATAGACGATTGCCTCCATCTTTCTTATCGACAAATAACACTGGTGATCTCCATGGTGATGCGCTTGGTTGAATCAAACCTGTTGCTAACATGGCATCCAACTGCTTCTTCAGTTCTACTAACTCTGAGGGGTTCATGGTATAGGGTCTCTAGGCTATAGGTCCGGTTCCGGGGATTAGTTCGATAATGAACTCAATATCCCTATCCGGGGGCATACCTGGCAATTCATCTGGGAATACGTCGGGGTATTCATAGACTACTCTGACTTGGTCTATGGTGGGCAGGGCTACACTCTTGTTGCACTTGAATTGATGGGGTAAGGTTTCAGAGATATGCTCTACTGTTACTCCAGAACTACTGGTCATGGTGATGGATTTCTTGGCACAGTCTATCAGTCCTTTATGCCTTGACATCTAGTCCATACCTAGTACTACTTCCAATCCTTTGGTTCCAAGTACAATTAGGTTGGCATAAAAATCTATCCCATGAATTCTGATAGGTACAGCTTTGCAAATTTTTCTAGCTTTTGTTGTTGAACCAGGGATTTGAACTATCATGGCATGCTTCAGGTTGGTTGGGCGAATCTTACTAGTGCATACAAATTCTTCGGTGACAAATGAATGCGATGCTCTAGAATCAAACAATACTCTTGCTAAAACTGAGTTGACAGAAAACATACCCAGCAGTACATCTGGCGCTTCCTGGGCTTCTTCTGCGTTCATGTGGAAGAGACGACCGTTGCGGTTGTGCGGGTTCCCTGGGGCAAATCTTCTTCCTGGTTGAACACGATGCTGCTGCTGAGCTGGGGCATTCATAGGGGCATTGGTGGCAGTCTTCTTGGGACACTCATTGGAGTAGTGACCCTTCACTCCACACTCGAAACAAGTGATCTAGGACTTGTCCTTGACTGCGACAGGTACCGCATTGCTGCCAGTTCTGGGTGTAGTGTTGTTGTTGTTGTTGCTCTTGGGAGGGGCACGGTTGAAATTGTTGGCATTGCCGGAGTTGTGATTGTTTCCTCTGGACTTCACATTGCCTCCGCTACGGTTGGGGTAGCTTGGGCAAGAATTTGGGGGTCGGTTGTTCCTTGATGCATATCCTGGTGAAGGGTTAGGACGGTACTTCTGGTGACTACTGGATCCAGACTGCTGCATCATACAACGCTTGCGGTTGTCGTTTGCCTGGTTAATCTTCCCTTCCATCTGAATGGCAGAGTCGACTAGCTCTTCGAGATCACCAAAACGGATGTTGACGAGGACAGTTTGCATCTCATCATGCAGTCCGTTTAAGAATCTCTCCTTCTTCTTGGCCTCCGTGTTGATCTCATCCGGTGCATATCGGGCAAGTGACAATAATCTGTCATGGTACTCTACCACAGTCATTCTTCCTTGCTTCAATTCACGGAATTCATCTCTCATCCTGTTGACAAGACCCTGCAGCACGTGGGTGCGGCTGAACTTGACCTTGAACGCTTCCCAGGTCATCACCTGGCCATGGTTCATATTGCGGATGCTATTCCACCAAGCTCCTGCATCTCCCGCCAGATAGTGGGTGGCGAAGAGAACTTTCTCATTTTCATCAACTCCTGCAACCTCGAAGTTGTTTTCCATGGTCTGTAACCAGTCATCAACATCTAATGGGTTTTCAGATTGGTTAAATATTGGGGGATTGGTGTTCTGAATTTTTTTGAGTTTGGATCCTTGGTGATCCTGATTTCCATGTCCTTGGTTGTTGAGAGCCATTTGGGTGATCTGCTGCAATGTTGCTAAGTTGGCGTGATGCTCGGCCCTGCTTGCTTCACGGTCCGCGATGAGATTCTGCAAGATCTGCAGCATTGGGTCTTGTGACGAGCTGCTCCCTCCTTGGTTTCCACGAGTCATCTGAAGATTGAGATAGATATAGGGGTAAGAGGGAAATTCTAAGGTTCATGGTTTTGGGCTTTCAAAGCTAAAACATTGAGTTAGACTCAGTTTTTTTCAACTAACTTTTTTTTTCATTCATGCAAGCAAGCACCCGATACAACACACACCACAACAAGCAAAGGGGAAAACAGATGGTTTGAAGAACCATTCTGCAAGCTACGATATAATGAGATGATACATCTCATGCTATGACAGTGCTCTAGTGCCTCTACTCATCGTTGATGAAGTCGGAGTCTTCATCATCAGTGTAGAAGTCCACAACAACCTCTTCCAGAAAGTCATCATCGTTGCTGAGGTACGAATCCATATCTCCCTGGATGTCTTCACCCTCATCTTCTTCTTCCTTGGCGGCAAGCTGAGCTTCCTGCTCCTTGACGGTCTTCTCGAGGTCGGCCACCTTCTTGCGAAGACGGCGATGGTGCGATCCTTCTTTGCACACTGGCAGCGAAGAGACTGGCGATCTTGGACGAACAGTGCGAAAGTCTGGGCCTTCTGGTCAGCAATGGCACGGTTCTGGTTGGCTAACTCTCTGGCATTGTCCAGTTCCTGCTGTCGGTCATGAAGCAAGAAGTCAAGGTTCTCCACTTGATGCCTCAACTCTGGGTGACTTGGCATCTCCATCGGCATTCCCATGAAGTCACATCTTGCATAGTGGGCAAAACGGGTTCCTTGGATCTTGTTGATGTTGAGGGCACATAGACGTGCAAGAGCTTCATGCATTGCCCTGGCTAATCCATCTAGACAGTTGTTCTCTCTCACGGAGAACTGAATTCTCCCGGAAGTTGGTGCTTCGATGCTTCCTCGAAGATCCGCGGTGACTAGCCACTGTAGGTCTCCTCCTGGGGGTCCTAGAAGTTGAGCTCCAAGAAACTCTGGATGGGGGCATCCCAGTAACTCCGACAGCGAATCCAGATCCCTCTGGAAGATCAGCTGACCTCCATTTCCCAACTGGTAAAACTTGCTGAACTGAGTCTCCATCTACAGGGATTAAGGCGGAGGAAGTTAGTGAAGTGATCAAGTGTGTCAAATTTTAAGTAGTAATGTAAGAATTTCGAGGAACATGAATTTTTGAGAAAGAATGAGTTCACAAGGGTAAGAGAGGAAATAGTTTTTCATAAATACTCACTTTGGTTTTGAAGCTAAGTTTTTGGTTCAGACGTCCATTCTAACTAGGGTCTCCTATGGTCAGGATGGCTCTGATACCAACTTGTCAACATCCCGATTTTTAATCCCAGATGCCCGTTATGCCATACCTCGCAATCCCAGGATTACCATTTTTGCGAGACATAACGGATTGGATATCACAGTACATCATCCATTACAAACCATACATAAGGTTTTACACAAATAAGGATCTCATGATCCAGTCTTTAATACAACAAGCAGCGGAAATAAACGATAGCGTAGCGGTGGGGTCCATCTTCAGGGGCACAGGCAATGCTGACGAAGGCAGATAGTCCTAGTTATCATAGCCGTCCTGCTGACCATCATCTTGATAATCTCCTTCATAGTCTGGCCATGATAATAGCCAGGGACAAAATCCATGAGTACTCTTTAAGTACTCGCAAACTACTATTAACAAGGAGTATAATTCTAAGTTAAAGTGCTGAATCAAGTTAACTATCAAGTTAAGTTTGAAACCTAAGCTGAGTTCAGAAGCAAAGAAAGATAAAGTAAAGTTCTAGAATCACTTAAGTTGGGAAGCTATTATCATCAACACAACCCTGTTGTGGTCAAGTCCAAGTTCATCATTCATTTCAAGTTATTTAGAAAACATCTGACAACGAAACAGTATGGCCATTCCAACTGTCCATAACCACGGACGCGGCTATTCGAATAGTTTGACACTCTGCAGAGGTGGTACACTTTCACCACAAGATTCGATACATCTGTCAGGGATAACCCTGAATCATCATACTTAGTATGCAGATAATCAAACATAACCTTCCCTTTACACACCCTAGTACAAGCACCTCTCCTATGAGCATGGCCTCCCAACCATGACCATCAGTCATCTTGGGCACTGCATAGGTGGACAACATTGAGAGGCAGCCTCAGCTCAAACCTCTCCCGTGAGGGAACTAATACTAATGCATATAAATTTCCAGCTAAGCCTTACCCAATTCAGGTAATGTGGTTGTACGGTAAATTTGGAATGGTATCGCATCCGAATCCAACCATCAGTTTTATAAAAGGGTTAAGGCTCATGCCTCATCATTTTCATCATCATAAACCAGTTGTGTCTCTCAACACATGTCAAAACATCTCAATAGAATGACTCATCATTCCAAGGTTTCCACAATTTATTTTCACCAAGTATTCCCATCTAGAGTGACTCAAGTTTTTGATCTATACTAAGATACTAAGTTAAGAGTGTTCACTAAGGTGGAAGTGATGGGTTCAATCTCATGTCATAGAGTGACATCTAAAGGTTTCTAAGTAGGTCAAGGTTTATACTTTTTATGCTACCTTCAAAATAAGTAAAGAACTTTGTGTAAACTAAGGGAGGTAAAACTTGTCAATAAGACTTGGGGTACTAATAGTCAAAGGGGTGTGATCAAAGCATGCTTAAGGCATCTTTGCTAAACCATCTAAATAATTCTAGCCTGCTAATAATAGCTTGCCTTGGTTGGTGCAGTGGTTGAAGTTTTCTTCTTCTTCTTCTTCTTCTTCTTCTTCTTCTTGGTAGAACTCCTCCTCCTCGAAATCTTGGTCGGTACTAGCGTCTATAAATACATAGGGAGTAGACAATCACCAAACAATACTTATCTAGGCTAATTAGCATTATAAAACACACATTTGATGATCTATTATCATCACAAACATCACAAGTTTTAATTCAATAGTTTCATCCTTTTGATTTTAGAAAAGTAATTTCTACTCATTGAAATATTAACTAAAATTTAATATTCACCACCAAAATATGGGATCATGTGGACACATGTCCTCACCACATATTCTAACATGTGGGAATGAGATTTAAGGGTGGGATCAATATTACTTTGGTTTAAGTTCATTATTTAATGATTTAAAGTGACTAGAAATGCCTATATAGCATTATTTTGGTACTAGTCCAAAGTCACTGCATGTAAACCTTAATATTATTGCATATTTAGATAGATATGATGAACTATGATTTTTGAGAGTTGGAATCAACTCAAAAGCTAACTTGGTTGATTTTATAAAAATGTTGTAAGTTGCAAAAGCTTCTGTTTTGTTATTTTTATTAGGAGAGATCTATAACTCTAATTGACATAAATCCAACAGTCTTGGATAGATCATTTTAATACCTTTCAGACAAAATTGGTTTCATACAATTTGGATTTATAAAACTCTCTGAATTGATTTTTGAAACTAGGGGACAGAAACTAGATTTAACTAAAAAGGAAAAACCAGATTTGAATCTATGGGCTAGCGCGGGAAAAGAAATGGGCCGGCCCAATGGCGCTCCACGGCACGGGGCTCAGCTGACAGGGGGTCCTGCTTGTCAGCCACACTTAACACACGAAACGGTACGCGCGCTGTGGGCCGTAGGATTAGAAGCGAGATCAACGGCCGAGGGTCGTCGTCGACGACGAACAGGTCGCCGGCGAGCTCGAATCCTAGCGGCTCGGTGGGGGTCTACTAGGGGCGTACCAGGGCTCCAGCAGGGTCGGCGAGGCGGGCAAACGTTGTGGAAGACAATGGCGAGGCGAGGCATGGTCGCGGCGGAGCTTGGGGCGGTCGAAATCAACGGCGCCCTTCTCCTCCTGAGGCGGCGGCTCCAGCTCCAATTCCAGCGAGCTGCTGCTCCACTGGCTCCGGCTAAAGGTGGGTGAGGTTCAGAGAGGTGAGGGGAGTGGAATGGTGTGGAGAAGAATGGCTAGGGAGGGCTCCTTTTATAGGCCCGACGGTGAGACCGAGCGGGATGGGCGGTCGACGGTGGCGACATGGCTACGGCGAGCTAGCGACATGGCGGGGGATGGCGATCGATGGGCGGTTCCCTGGCGGTGCTCTAGAGCTTGAATGCGGCCGTAGGGGCGGTGGCACATGGTCTGGGCGAGGTGGCGCTCTGCGGGGCCGAAGCGGCGGTGTCCACGGTGAGCTGTGGCAGTGAGGCTTTGGGCGGCGAACGGGGATGTCTGGGGTGTTCTCCAGGTCGAGGCGGAGCGGCGGGCACGGGCTGCGGTCGAGCGGTGACTTGTGCACGTGGGGACAAGGCGCGCTCTGGAGGCGACATCGGCATGGTGCGGTGGCACTGGGCGCGGGCTCTCCTCGGTGGTCCACGACAGCACTTGGCTCGGGCAGGGGACAGAGAGGGGCGGTGAGGTGCTGGCTACCTCCTAGACATGGAGAGAGAGGGGGAGGTGGTCTGCTGGGGTGAGGGCAAGGTTGGCCGGCGAGTTGGTGCTCGGCATGGATTGGCCTTTCCACTAGGGTGTAGGGGATGGGGTGGTAATGGCATGGTTTGATCAAGTGGAGATAGAGGGAGTGTTTTGTGGTCAAATGGGTGGCTAAACTCTGTAGAAACAGTGAGCTAGCTATTTATGTTTGATTTTGCCTGCCATGTGTTTGATGAAATGGCTGCAAGAGAAAAGTTTTGAATTTTGGTTTCAAAATTTAAGTGATCTCCACTAGTGATATGTAGTCTCTGGTTGCAAGGGTTTTGAAAATGGAGCTCAAATAGATGGTTTTTGAAATAGGGGTGATCTATGCATATGCATTAGATTCAATCTTAAACTGTCATTTAAAATAGTTAACAGAATGTTTTTAGCAGATCAAAAGGTGGGCCTTGGTACCTCATTATGTGTACTAGCAAGGGGTGTAAAGATCAAGAATTGTTTCTGTTAAGAATTGAGTACTAGGAATAGCCAAAGTAGGCATGAGAGTTAAATTTGCCAAAATGACCATTCCTTCTTTTTAATTCTTTTTGATTTGATTTTCTTTAGGAAAAGTTTGGGAATGATGTAGATGAGGTTTAAATCACCTAAGAAACATTTTACAAGCATTGGATCACACAATCATGGCAATTCAAAACAACTCCTATTTTACATGCACACACATATGAATGCTTTCATTTTAAATTTGGAAAAGTTTTTGTTAACCCTATTTTTGGATGATTTGATCTTGATAAGCTTGGATTGAAGTTTTGGGACGTTACACAGGGCCTCCTGATTTGCCTTGAGCTTCTCTCCTTCTCCCGACAATGATCATTTTCCACCTTCCATCGGTTCACAAGATTCACCCAATCAGTGTTGCTCATGCCTTCGGACTTTTACTTAGGTTTCGTTGGCTTGGCGGCGATGTCAACAGTGACGGCGGGTCTCAGGCTATTGAATTTCTTCGGCGGCATGGAGGCCCAAGTCTGGGGGGTGAGGGGGAGAAGGTGGGGTAAATCGAGGGAAGTGGAGAGATGGAGGGAGTTGGCGGAAGCTCGCAGTTGTGTTGGGGGGAAGATGGGAAAGGAAAGAAGGGGGGAATCATCTTATCTCACTGACAACCGGGGCCCGCTCGGCTTTTCGCTCCATTCAGCTATTTGGTTCGCAACATAGAAAACAAAAAAATTCCGATGAAGTGAACAACTAAGCACCAAGATCTATATAACTAGATAGAATCAATGGGTGGATATACATCCATAGAGAACATACCCTTGAAGAGCGACAAAGCATTGTTAACGAGGCTGAACTCGTGGATGATGTATTTGTACACTTTTCGATCTCAAGATCGTGATGAATTCTAGCAAGTCCAGCACCAGCAAGTCTAACAGGTCTAGCACCGCAAAGAAGTGGTGCATCCGTGATTGCATACATATCCGGTACCCCGACAACCTCCGAGTCCTCGCTCCAGCAAAGCAGCGGAAGCAGCAAATCCTTCCAAACAAAGCCACCGGGAACATGTATCTCGCTAATTCGAGACCATGGGGAATTGCTAGAGGGGGAAGAGAACCTTCACAAGGAGGTGGTGCAAGAGGAGAGGAGCCATGTGGCTCCTTTTATATGGGGATGGAGCGCATCCCCATGGCCATGGCTGGCCGGCCATGGTGGGTGCCCCCACCTCTCCCTCATTCATGTGGGTGGAGCTTTCACTAAGCCCACTCACATCAATTTCAACTCCACTCACTTGCATTTAATGTCCACTAAATTAAATGCAATTTTCTCTTTAAGTAAATAAATTTTATTTATTTTATTCAGAATTTTGTTAATTACTTTAATTAAAAAATATTCACATAAAACCCCCTGCAACATTTCAATATCACACGCAGAACCAGTTTCTGCAATTTCACCCAAAACAATTCTGGTTTCCATCGAAATAATTCCAGCGCTTTCATAATCTTTCTCTAGTATCTTATTTGCTCCAAATGGTGTCGATATCCCTTAAGTGTGTCACCCTATGGTTCACGAATAATGCAGACATGATCGAGGCCCCTCTCCGATCAATAATCAGCAGTGGGACCTGGAGATCCATACTGACTCCCACACATTCAACGATGACTCTAGTGATCGCGTGAACCTTTAACGTTTGTAACTAAATCTCTTTGTCTCACGATATATTACAGGTCCGAGATTCAATCATCGGTATCTCCATACCTAGTTTGATCTTGTTACTGACATGCACTCTTTTCTCATTCCCGTGATATAAGATTCTAGTGATCACATCACTTGCTTGCAAGCTATCTCAATGTGATATTACCGAGAGAGCCTAGAGTATATCTATCCATCATCGGGATGGAAAAATTCCACTCTTGATCCATGAGCCTCTACATAACACGTTCGGAGTATCTGAACCCACCTTTATTGTCACCCTGTTACGATGTGACGTTTGATGTTATGAAGTTACTCTTCCGATGTTACTGATTGACATGATCTCATGGTATAACGACTAGAATTACTTCGTATGATGTTATAATAATTTAAACACAATGACTTTAATCGTATTGCTATACTTTGGATGAATGTTCATCACAGCATTCCACCAATGTTGTGACCTCGTTATTAACAACATCCAATGTCCATGATTAGGAAACATTGATCATATTGTTAATCAACGAGCTAGTTTATATGAGAGGCATAACTAGGAACTCTTTATTTTGTTTACTAAACACACATGTATTAATGTTTCCAATTAATACACTAATAGCATGAGTAATAAACACTTATCATAAACATGGAATAAGATAATATCCACTTTATTATTGCCTCTCGAGCATATTCCCTTCAGTCTCCCACTTGCACTAGAGTCAATAATCTAGTTTGAAAAACTTGCGCATTCAACACCTATGGCTTTCTGGTGTTGTATATACGCGTTGGCTAGTGGTTAACATAATCTCTGGATGTGACACTTTCAGGTCCGTGTGTATTTGCATGTCTTTGCGTCTCTACGCATCACTCATTCTCAAATGAGATGGCATTGTATAAATTTAGTCCTTTGGTGAGATCTTAAGTTCCTTTGGGTTAAAACATGTTGATATAATTGTCGTACAATATATCTTCATAGTACTAGCCCAGTGTGAACCACACCTAGTTTGATACAAACTACTTAACCAAATGCCCTCTTTTGCTGCCACCATAGCAGTCATATACTTAGCCCTTTTTGTTGTAGTATCCGGAACTCATCCAAATCCATCATGGAACCTCCTTTCCATTACATTGTGCCACCCATAGTTGAGATAAATTTAATTTGTATCTTGTGACAAACTAGTATCAATGTAACATTTTACAATGAACTACTTTTAACTATTTTTCACTTATACATGATATATTCTTAGTTCTTCCAAAGATCATAATAATATTTTTACTATCGTCCAATGATCATCTTATGAATCATTCTGGTATATGCTCACAACATTTAGAGCATATGACACATCTGGATATGTACATATCACGGTATTATTGATCAAAATATTCATGTGATTTCACTCACCAAGTGTCAGTACACTTGAATCTTGATACAATCCTTTCCATGCGGCAAGAACCTTTCTTGCCGTTTCCATATTGAACTCTGTCAATATCTCATATATGTACGTCTAGCACAACCATATTAGCGCCTCAATCTATCCATATAGACATTGATGCCAAATATTCCGGTTTTTCCCAAGTCTTTCATCAAAATCCAATTTTAATGAAATTCTTAACCCGTGTTAATAAAATATACATCATTTCCAATCAACATGTTCCTCTACATAATGTATTGGAAATTTTTCTCAGCGCTCCCACTTAATTTATTGCAAATGCAAGCATCTTCATCGTCTCTGATGAAATTAAACTCTTTTAACATTTTCATCATGGTGAAGATTCCAACTCCCCTATGCTTACTTCAACCATTGAAGTTTGCATGCCCTTTCAGCATCCTTTGAATTAACAAAACCCTTCGGACCGTGTCATGTACATGTCCTAAGTAACCATTCTATTAGAAGAACTTTGTCTTGTTTGTTCAACTACCATATACCAAATTATATGTAGTGGTTGCTACATTAATCTGTCAAGACTAAATATCACTATGAAAGATCAAATCTTGTCATAGTTAATTCCTTGAACATTGTCGTAAACTCCTTTCCGACATGTCAACTATTTCATAGATTTCAAACATCCATGTCTATTTCTTCATAGATGCAAACCCGACCGATAGGCTTCATGCCTTTCCGGAGCGTCTTCCAATTCAAAAAATTGATTTCTCGTGTATGGAAACAATCACGGATTTTATGACTTAAGTCACTTGATGGAGTCAGGGCCCATCATCGCTTCTTTGCATGCAGTCGGTTCATCATTGTCAACACAATAACGACTTGTTTAACCAATCTCACTATTTGATTGTTACCCGACGCATATGGTTCAAATAGGAACTCTAATCTCCGAGATCACAACCTTTCTAATCACGGGAGCCATGAGCATTGTGGCCGCCACCGGAATACTTTCCGGCGCTGCGCTAATTAGCACATATAGCTAAGGTTCAATAACCTTATCAAAGTTCTATTGTCCTCCCACTTAACTTTTCGTGAAAAAATCATTCTCAAGAAATTTCATGTTCCAAGCAACAAACTCTTTTGTCCTCGGTGTAATGGAGGAATACCCAACAAATTCTTTGGGATAACCTACAAAGACGTGCTTATCCAACTTTGGCTATAAACATTTTACTTATGCATAGCATACCAAAATTTAAGAAAAGACAACTCGAGTTTTATCCCAAACCATAACCTTTATGATGTCATTTCAACGAATCACGATGGTGCTCTTTTCAGTGTCAAAGCGGTAGTCTCTAAAGATTTAATCCTTAAAACATAATGGAAATTTTATAAATGACACCTTTGATCTTACCGTGTCAAACAAGGTTCAATTTGATCTCTTGAACATACCATACTCCTCTGGTTTATCGGGAAATGCAAATCCATGGAACAATTCCTCAAATCTTAGGTGTTTTGATAAACATGTGACTCAAATATCTTCCTTTATGATCGAATCGTAAACTCTTTATTTTCTTCTTACAATGATTTTCCACTTCATCATGAAAGTCTTTTAACAATTTTCAAATGTTTCATACTTCTCCTTATTAAGTAAATATACAAATATATTCACTCAAATTTTTGGAGAAAGCATATGAAGTCAAAAGATCCAGCGCACATGGCTACATATAATGGACTATATACATCAACATGCACAATGTCCAATAAGTTAGTCATCCGTTCCTCTCTGGCCTATGAATGGAGTTTCAATTATTTCGAGGAAAGTCTCACAAGCATCATTTGATCAAAATCAAAGACTCCAAAAATCCATCAACATGGAGTTTCTTCATGTTTTCTTTCCAATATAATTTAAACGGCGATGTCACTTTGTAAGTGATATTTCAATCATTTGTCTTGCGACATTTAAGCATTAGTTTTATGGACGTGATTTCTCCAACTAGACTTGTAAAAGTTCATCCATCTTCTATGGAATACGGTAATTATTTGAACAATCATTGTTCTCATAATACCGGAACAAAATAACAATTATTTAAACAAATATTGAAGGCAAGCTTTGATGTCAATGATGTCAACAATGAACACAATAACAATTTATTTGTTTTTGATGAAGATCATCACATATTCTCTTGCTGGTTACTTAGGTCATTGTAGTTCATGAGTTTGTTGTTCTGTATGACATTTCGCACCAACCAATTCGGTATCCAATACCCAAGAACAACATTGTTTAATAAGCAAAGAATACAACCATAACATGTATATCATCTATATACCTTAGCTGGAAATTTCCAGTCTTTCATTTTCTGCCAAATATTTTATAGATTCTCTTTCAGCATTTCATTTTCCTTTTAAAAGAATATATCAACATCAACAGTGGCGCCATACATATGACACATAGTCCAAAGCATGTATAGTCAAATACTAATATCTTTGGATTTGCACTTTGGAGTGGATCACCATCATCAAATGTTTGGTGTTATTTCAAAAATCCATTCTTTCGTAATATTTTAGTGTAGTAAACATTTTACCTACATCTTCTATTCATCCTTATCATGACAACTTTCATGATCAAGCTAGTATAGCCTATAAGGACGAATCGCGAGTATAGTGCCAGTTCCCAAAACCTTTTTGGGAGATTAGGACGTCTAGTGTCTCCAACATTCGCAAATTCTCATACAATATGAGAACATGTATTTTGCTAAATTATACTCTATCATGTTGCAGCCTAAAAATTGTTTGAGATATCTCAATATATTTCACACCTAATGGTTTTTGAAACAATTCTTTCAGCTCCTAGATAACCTCGATATTAAAACAACTTTTGAATATCAAGAATCATGGAGGCAAACATGATACTTTAGATACTAACACTAGAATTGTTACTCTTGATTTAATACTATTTATTAAACTTCATGGAGTAAATAGAGTTTGCTGAAAGTTTGCAATAGGACTTTAAACTTTAAATTGACACATAAAACAATACGATACCAGTTCGTAAAGAAAATAGCCAGAATTCTATAGTTCTATTATCTCAATTAAAACTAAGTGCAAGGTAGTAAACGGATGCTAATGACTACGACAAATTATGCAAATTCACTTTGATTTTAGTTTATGATAAATTGAGTTTGACTAATCTAAATTACAAATGAACTCCAACTCAAAACCAAGATCCCCCGAGTTGTTTTGGTGATTACATGAATCAAATCCACTACACCAAGTTCGATCATCATGTGAGTTGGTGTAGCTTCAAAGGCGAGCATCTATATGGGCATCATTTCAACCATATGACTCATGCTTAACCTTTATGTCCATGTTCCGAGGCCATGTCTGTACATGCTAGGCTCGCCAAGTAAGAACCTTAGTACTCGCGTGTGTAAAACTGTCTTACACTCATTGTATGAAAGTGTAGAGTCAAAAAACACCCGACCATCACGTGGTGTCTTGAAACGACGAACTTTCTTAATGATGCATACTTAACGAAGAACATATTTTATCTTGATATCTAAATGAGGGATCATCTTATAATGCTAATAAAGCGCCATACAAGGAATACAAGATGCAAATAAACATCATATGCATAAAGTGAAATGATATGGTTCTTGCACTTGATCACTATCATGTGCATCGTGGTACGATCTTTATCATTCCTTTATATGTAAGGCCAAGATCTATGGAACTTACATGTTAGGTATGCTATAATTTCCAAGAGTATCAACTATACTTCAAATTATGACATTACCATATCATGACACTTGCCCAGCAACAACTAAACTAAATGCTTCTAATTTATCAATAGCATGTTTTTACGTGGCTTAGGGCTTTCGAAGATAGAACCGGTCTTACCTACGAACATGGAACCACAACGATGATAACCAAATTATTAGCAACTCATTGTAAAGCAGATATTGACTCGAGTAGGAGAGACAGACACCTGCTAGCCACTTATGCAAAACTAGTTACATGTCAAGCGTGGAACAGGTCTCCTGTGCGAGGACATGTAAAGTTAGTCTGGGCCGCTTCATCCCACTATACCACCAATATCCAAAATACATAGAAGATGAAATAACATGATCATCAATGCCCACATACTCATATGTATTCTACCCGTGCAAAGCATCTATGCATATATCAGGATCTGATACCACTGTTGGGTTCATAGCATAGAAAACAAAAAATTCCTACGAAGTGAACAACTAAGCACCAAGATCTATTTACCTAGATACAATCAACAGGTGGATATACATCCATAGAGAACATACCCTTGAAAGTGACAAAACATTGTTAACGAGGTTGAACTCGTGGATGATGCAGTCGTACAATTGCCGATCTCAAGATCGTGATGAAGTCCAGCAAGTCCAGCACCAGCAAGTCCAGCAGGTCTAGCACCATCAAGTCCAGCACGGCAAAGCAGTGGTGCATCCATGATTGCACACACATCTGATACCCTGATAACCTCCAAGTCCTCTCTCTAGCAAAGTAGCGGAAGCAGCAAATCCTTCTAGAAAAAGCCACCGGGAACATGTATCTCGCTAATCTGAGACCATGGGGAATTGCTAGAGGGGGAAGAGAACCTTCACGAGGAGGTGGTGCAAGAGGAGAGGAGCCATGGGGCTACTTTTATAGGGGATGTGGTGCAGCCCCATGGCCATGGCTGGCCGACCATGGTGGGTGCCCCAACCTCTCCCTCATTCATGTGGGTGGAGCTTCCACTAAGCCCACTCACATCAATTTCAACTCCACTCACTTGCATTTAATGTCCACTAAATTAAATGCATTTTTCTCTTTAAATAAAACACTTTTATTTATTTTATGCAGAATTTTGTTAATTACTTTAATTAAAAAATATTCACATAAAACCCCCTGCAACATTTCAATATCACATGCAGAACCAGTTTCTGCAATTTCACCCAAAACAATTCTGGTTTCCATCGAAATAATTCCAGCACTTTCATAATCTTTCTCTAGTATCTTATTTGCTCCAAATGGTGTCGATATCCCTTAAGTGTGTCACCCTATGGTTCACGAATAATGCAGACATGATCGAGGCCCCTCTCCGATCAATAATCAGCAGTGGGACCTGGAGATCCGTACTGACTCCCACACATTCAACGATGACTCTAGTGATCGCGTGAACCTTTAACATTTGTAACTAAATCTCTTTGTCTCACGATATATTACAGGTCCGAGATTCGATCATCGGTATCTCCATACCTAGTTTGATCTTGTTACTGACATGCACTCTTTTCTCATTCCCGTGATATAAGATTCTAGTGATCACATCACTTGCTTGCAAGCTATCTCAATGTGATATTACCGAGAGGGCCTAGAGTATATCTATCCGTCATCGGGATGGAAAAATTCCACTCTTGATCCATGAGCCTCTACATAACATGTTCGGAGTATCTGAACCCACCTTTATTGTCACCCTGTTACGATGTGACGTTTGATGTTATGAAGTTACTCTTCCGATGTTACTGATTGACATGATCTCATGGTATAACGACTAGAATTACTTCGTATGATGTTATAATAATTTAAACACAATGACTTTAATCGTATTGCTATACTTTGGATGAATGTTCATCACATCATTCCACCAATGTTGTGACCTCGTTATTAACAACATCCAATGTCCATGATTAGGAAACATTGATCATCATGTTAATCAACGAGCTAGTTTATATGAGAGGCATAACTAGGAACTCTTTATTTTGTTTATTAAACACACATGTATTCACATTTCCAATTAATACAATTGTAGCATGAGAAATAAAAACTTATCATAAACCTGGAATAAGATAATAACCACTTTATTATTGCCTCTCGGGAATATTCCCTTCACCGGCACCCCAGGGCACTGAGTTCGGCCTTAGTTGATATTTAGCCCAATCCAGGGAATTTCAAGCGCCTGGGGGGATTTTCGCCGGATGGAGCCAAAAATGAGTGTGGGGGCGTCCGTGGCGGGTGAGTGGAGATGCTCTAAAGCCTAGTGAAAAACCGTTACAATAGAACAACACCTAACAAACAAAGTCTCTCAACCTATTTGGTATATATGCTTGCGAAATATGTAAACCGAGTTATGCTGATTGTATAAGGCGTACCGGAGTAAATAATAGTGCATGAAAGTTTCGGCCAATTCTGCTATCTAGGTCGTCCGAATTCTTTTCGGTCATTGGATGGACCGGGGGAGACATGCGTCGCCATCACAGCGGAGCCCGGATCTGGTACATCGCAGGAAGGACCGAACTTCCTCTATATAAGGGGGGCTAGGTTTCTGGTAGAGGGGGTTGGTTGAGCTCTAGTTGGTTTGGTGATTCCATAGGGCTAGTTGATCTAGGGTTCTAGGGAAAAATAGTAGGCAAGAGTAAGAGAGCTCCTTCTTCCTCCTCTTGCCAATACAGCTCAAGGAGCACTTGTAATCTTGCAGATATAGCAATACAAACTTCTGTGTGGAGAATCACTCCACTATCGCTCCCTGGATTCCCCTAGCCATGGCATCTGCCGTGACACCACCACGACAGTTGGCGCCCACCGTGGGGCTAGCGGCGCTAGCAGGGGTGAAGATCCAGACAGGAAAGCTCATCGGCACCGGCGAACGCATCGTCTCCGGGCTCGTTCAGTGCTTTGGAGCGCTGGATTTCGTCAGCGACAACGCTGGCTGCTTCGGCACGCGCCCACTTCCGTGCAATGGCCTCTTCGTCAAGCTCGGTGCGCACAAGGTCTACGTTGCTGTGGATGTCTCATGCGTTCATCCACACTGCATCGTCGATGCGGGGGAACCACCCCTCACTGTGGCTCCCCGGACCATGCGGAGGTGATGATGACTGCGCCAGGTGCAGGCGCAAGCAAGGACCCAGCACCAGACCCGGAGGTAACACCTAAGGCACCGAGGAAAGGTAGAGGACCTCCACTAGAGAGGCCTGATAACGTACTGAGAGAAGCTATGGATAGCTTGGCTAACCCGGTAGCAGCAGTGGTAGATCCGGCTCAGGCACAGGCCGAGCTAGAGGAAACTAGGCAAAAGATACCGGAGGGCGCAAAGAAAATAGCCGCGGCTCAGCAGTCGCTGAACATGACGCTGCGTGAGTATGCAAAGGCAAACAAAGTTGATACGGTAAAAGTAAAAGGGAGAAATCTCATAAGCGAGATGAACAAACAAGGTGATGGAGCAGAAGGGTCGGAAAACTATCTGTCTGTGGGGTTGCCGAAGTATAGTACCCCGGTGAAGAACCTCAGAGCAGTAGATGCGGCTACGTCCGAGTTAGAGGGTCTGACGGGTGAGGCCCGTCAAAGACAGCAAGATAGGGTTAACGAGCTAGTTCGGATCACGAACAGACAGAACGAAGAGCTACTGAGAGCTAACCCGGAGAGAGCTGGAGCTTCCAAAATCGTTCATTCGGTGATGGGTAACCCGGAGAAGTCCACTGGAGCCGCATCATCGCCTCATGGTGGTCCAAGGAGAGAAGAGGTAGTAACCTCGGCCAGACGGAACAAACAGATCGTCCCGTACGACCCGACGCGTGCGGGAAAAGAAAAAGAGATGCAGAAAAGTGATGATCGACGGAGTGTGAGCCGAGGTGAAGCTGGCCGACGTAATCATGACCAAGGCAATGCCGGTCAAGGGAACGCTGCCAACGGCAATGCCGGACAGCGCAACTCCGCAGGAGCAGGACAACCGCGGCAGCAGAATATACCAAGGCAAGAGCAAAGCGCCGGCCGAGGTATGCAGCAGAAAGGTGCGCAACGAGAGCAAAACCGATACAATGACGGTGATTCGGAGATGGTGAACGCAGGGTACCCCAGACCAGACTATCATGTGATAGGGTCAAGATTGGGAAGCAGGGATTTAATGCCGGATGACGCCAGGTTAAAACTGGATAGCCTGTATAGGTCGAAACAGATCGAATGTCAAGGTCCTCCGGGTCCAGCGTGCTTTGGACCCCGGATCATGAAGGAACCGCCGGTACCAAACTTCCAGTTACCCATAGGCACGAAGACGTATGACGGCAGTACCAAGCCGGAGGATTGGCTGATAAACTATGCTACGGCGGTGAAAATTGCCACTGGCAACTTGAGATGGGCTGTACATTACGTACCCCAGATGTTGGAAGGCCCAGCCAGAGTATGGCTGAATAATTTACCACCCGGAAGCATCAACTGCTGGATAGATTTTGAAGAAATGTTTATCAGCAACTTCTCAAGTACATATCAGAGGCCGAATAGACCGCAGACCCTAGCAATGTGCAAGCAAAGACCTAACGAGACGGATCGTGAATTCTTGACCCGGTGGTGTACCGTGAGAAACTCGTGTGAGGGTGTCATAGAGTCACAGGCCATAGCGTGGTTTGCACAAGGGTGCAGATATGGCAGCGAGCTGTGGATAAAGTTGCAAAGGAAAAAGCCAATTACGCTGGCAGAGATGATCCGGATTGCTGATTCGTATGCTTTGGGCGATCCGACTCAACCTAGGCTCGTGTCAAATGAGTCAAACGAGGAATACTATCAGAGGGATGGAGCTGGGTCATCCCGGAGGAACGATTACAGAGGAAAAAGGAGAGATGATAGACCGGATCATCGCTACGGTTCGCAACAAGTTGCAGCTGTAAATCAAGATCAACCCGGAGCAGGGAGCAACCAACGCCAGAGAACGGGAGGGCAATGGACTCCAAGAAATGATGGCAAGAAAACATGGACTCCAGAGCAAAAGAAACAGTGGCAGGAAAAGAAAGACCGTCCGAGGTATACCTATGAGTCGATGTTGGACCAGCCGTGTAAGTTTCACACGCCAAATCCAAATAGCCCGGCGGGTCACACGACGAGGCAATGTGAGTGCATGCATAAGATAGATCAAGGTGGTTCGGTGAATGCTCAGGCACCCCGGAATGAGCAACCTCGATAGGAGTTACCTCGGCAGCAATTGCTCTCCGGGGCGAACACGCAACAGCTAATGTTGCCTCCCCCTCCGCCGAGGTATGACAACAATGAGAGAAGGGATGCAGTGCATCAGGTGGAAAATCAGCAACAACCGGATCAGAGGTACCCCGGAAATGAGGGAAGGAATGAGTACAGGGAACATCACCAGAGTTATTGTGTGTTCACAACTGAGGAAACAGATAGAAAGAGCTCGCAGCACCGACATATGGAGGTCAATGCGGTCATGCCAGAAGTGACGAGGTACATGCCTTGGTCGGACCAGGAAGTCACCTCGAACATCAAAGATCATCCTAAACTTATGCTGAGTCCAGGTTCGTATACGCTAGTGCTAGATCCGACTTTCATTGGACCGAACATCAATGTGAGGTTCTCCAAGGTTTTGATTGATAATGGCAGTAGCATTAACATCATGTATGCGGATACGATGCGCAAGTTGGGCATCTCGGAGAACATGCTCCAGGCTACGAGAACAACTTTCCATGGCATTGTACCAGGCATTTCTTGTGAGCCCATAGGCAAAGTCCGGGTCGACGTGCTATTCGGCACAAGGGATAACTGCCGAACTGAAAATCTGGAGTTTGAAGTGGTGAACTTGGAAAGTGCATATCATGCGTTACTCAGAAGACCAGCATTGAACAAATTCATGGCAAGCTGTCACATCAGTTATCTGAAGATGAAGTTGCCCGGGCCAAATGGAGTGATTACCATTGCTGGAGATTTCCGACGTTCCATTGAGTGTGCTTCAGCCGGGTCTAACCTAGCCGAGTCGCTTGTGATTACGCAAGAGAAAAGAAAAATCCAAGAGGTGGCGACATTAGCTCAGTCCGCGTAGCAATATATGCCGGTGTTAAGTAACCCGCATGGCAGCGTTTCATTTCAAGCCGCAAAGGACACCAAGAAGGTTCCAGTTGATAACATGTTCCCAGAGCACACCATAACAATTGGTGCTGGGTTAACTGACAAATAGGAAAGCGAGCTCGTCAACTTCCTCCGTGAGAATCGGGATATTTTTGCTTGGTCTACACAGGACTTGCAAGGTGTTCTGAGGGAGTTGGCCGAGCACTCTTTGAACGTAAGACCCGGAGCAAGGTCGGTGAAGCAACCTCTCTGCTGCTTCGCCGAGGATAGGAGAAAAGTCATCGGAGACGAGATAGCTCGGTTACTAGCAGCAGGATTTATCATGGAGGTACTATATCCGGATTGGCTCTCTAATCCGGTGCTGGTAGAAAAGAAGAAGGACGATCCGAACTTGGCAGTGGTTTGGCGTATGTGTATCGATTACATGAACCTGAACAAGGCGTGTCCAAAAGATCCATTTCCACTGCCGAGGATAGATCAGGTCATAGACTCGACCGTGGGATGTGAACTGTTGTCATTCATTGATGCATATTCTGGCTTCCACCAGATACCTCTGAACCCGGATGATCAAATAAAGACCGCGTTTATTACCCCGTTCGGGGCTTACTGCTATCGCACTATGTCATTCGGTTTATGTAATGCAGGTGCAACATACCAAAGATGTATGCAAAAATGTTTGCACGACCAAATAGGTCAAAACGTATAAGTATACGTGGATGATGTGGTTATCAAGACCAAGGAAAGCACAACGCTTCTTGACGACATAAGGCAAACATTCGCGAACTTGAGAAGGTTCCGGATGAAGCTTAACCCAGAAAAATGTACCTTCGGTGTCCCGGCTAGAAAATTACTCGAATTCCTCATCTCCAGCCGAGGTATCGAAGTTAATCCAACTAAGATCCGAGCCATCGAACGAATGGAGATGCCGAAGTGTCTTAACGATGTCCAGAAGTTCACTGGATGCCTGGCATCGTTGATTCGGTTTGTGTGTCGGTTGGGAGAAAAGGCACTGCTTCTCTACCAACTCATGAAAAAGTCGGATAAATTCGTTTGGACGCCACAGGACGATGAAGCCTTTGCCCACTTAAAAAAGATGTTGGCCACTGCGCCAGTGTTAGCCTCTCCACTATCAAAGGAGCCAATGTTGCTCTACATAGCCGCAACCAACCGAGTTGTAAGTGCAGTAATTGTAGTGGAGCGCAATGAAGAGGGTAAGTCGGTGCAGAGGCCAGTATATTACCTGAGCGAGGTATTGTCTGCCTCAAAACAGAACTACCGGCACTTTCAAAAGGTGGCATACGGTGTCTATATGGCGGCAAAGAAGTTAAAGCATTAATTTGAGGAGCACCCCATCAAAGTAATATGTGATGCTCCCATATCCGAGATAATGGGTAACAAGGATGCGAGTGGCAGAATTGCAAAATGGGCAATTGAGTTAGCCCCTTATGCGCCCCAATACGACAGAAGAGAAGCGATCAAATCTCAGGCTGTGGCGGACTTTTTTGTGGATTGGGCCGAGGTACAATACGAACCACCGCCACCAGATCCGAATTACTGGAGGATGCACTTTGACGGGTCGAAAACCAAAACCGTACTAGGCGTCGGGGTTATGCTTACCTTGCCAAAGAAGGACCAGCTAAAGTACGTATTGCAGATCCATTTCGCGGCAACGAACAATGTCGCTGAGTATGAGGCTCTTGTGCATGGGCTCAAAGTGGCAAAGGAGATTGGCATACGTCGGATAATATGCTTTGGCGACTCGGATCTAGTGGTGCAGCAGGTGTCCGGAGTCTAGGATGCCCTGGATCCAAACATGGCACTATACAAATTTCACGTGCAGAAGATATCTGGTTACTTCGAGGGGTGTGAATTTCACCATGTACCCCGAGTGGAAAACGAGGCTGCCGACATGTTGTCGAAGCTCTGATCGACCAGACAAGCAATTCCACTAGGTGTAGCATTGGAACACCTCATAAAACCATCTATCAGGCCATCCCCAGGAACCGACTCAATCTATGTCCCGGAAAATACGGAATTTGGAGCTGAGCCCATGGACATTGACACGGGAGGTAGTGCGCGAGACTCGGGGACTACCTCGGCAAACCCGGGGACTGCATCAGCAAACCCGGGGACTGCCTCGGCAAACCCGGGGACTACCTCGCTAGACCCGGGGACTGCTCAGCGTGATCCGGCTGAAGTTATGCTGGTGGATCAGATGGAAATTGATGAGTAGATGTTCCCTCCACGAGAAATACCAGCTTGGGCACTGCCTATATTCCAATTCCTGAAAGACGGAACGTTACCCGCTGAGGAGGTGTTAGCCAGGCAAACTCAGAGGAGAGCAAAAGCATACACAATCATCAATTTCAAGTTGTACAAACGGAGTGTAACCAATGTCCTCCAACAATGCGTTGACCCGGAAGAAGGGCTTGACATCCTCCGAGATATACACCAAGGAGAATGCGGGCATCATGCCTCATCCCGAGCCTTGGTGGCAAAGGCGTTCCGGCATGGATTCTACTGGCCAAGTGCCTTGGAACAAGCAGAAGATCTGGTGAGAAAATGCAATGGTTGTCAAAGGTACGGCACCAAGACACATATGCCTATGTCGGAACTCAAGACCATACCAATTACGTGGCCATTTGCAGTATGGTGCTTGGATATGGTTGGCCCGTTGAAACCGGCGAGAGGAAACATGACACACATTTTGGTCATGGTGGACAAGTTTACAAAATGGATTGAAGTGAAACCTATAAGAAGATGTGATGGAGCTACGGCCGTGACATTTCTCAAAGACATCATCTTGAGATACGGTTATCCACACAGTATTATAACCGATAATGGAACAAATTTTGCGGAAGGAGCATTTGCGCGCTTCTGCCGAGATAAGAAGATCCGACTCGATGTCGCCTCGGTAGCCCACCCCGCATCGAACGGACAAGTGGAAAGATCCAACGGATTAGTATTATCCGGGATAAAACCCCGGCTCATTGAGCCGCTGCAAAGATCATCGGGGTGCTGGATAGAAGAACTACCAGCGGTACTGTGGAGCTTAAGAACAACTCCGAATCGATCAACAGGCTATACGCCATTTTTTTTGATATATGGGGCAGAAGCTGTATTACCAGCCGACATAGAGCATGATTCGCCTAGGGTCACCCAATACACAGAAGCCGAAGTGCAAGAAGCCCGGCAAAATGATGGTGATCTGCTGGAAGAAGCGAGAGAACTGGCACTGTCCAGATCCGCCATATATTAGCAAAATCTCCGACGCTATCATAGCCGGAAAGTGTGCCCCCGAGTCTTTCGGGAAGGCGATCTGGTGCTCCGGTTGGTACAACGTACTACTGGCATGCATAAATTATCCCCCCATGTGAAGGGCCATTCATTGTGAGCAAAGCATTGCACAATGATTCTTACTATCTCATAGATGCAAAGCCACAGGAAAAGAACAAGGCGGACAGGTCCGGAGAGGAATCCAAGCGACCGTGGAATGTAGCACTACTTCATCCCTTCTACACCTAGCTAAGAAGTGTATGTATCCGAGTCGTCTCATATGTCGGTATGTATGTCGGCAATGAGCTTATCAATGAAATAGCAGCGCCTCGAGCAGTAACTCGGGGACTGCCTTAATAACGTTTGTTGTTATTTCTTATGCGATAGCTGGAATAAGTCGTTCTACTTAACCCGGATTAGTAATGTGTGAGCACCAAAAACCCAACTCTTCGACTTGCTGCTGTCCAACAAGAATTGGCTTCATGGCAAGCAAGGGAACAAGTTTGGAATTGCGTAGCACATGAAAAACGACTAAGGAAATGAGTTTATTCGAGCTAACGCTTGTTTTTCGGACTAACCCTGTATTTATTTTCAAGTTATTATGCTGAATTATTTTGAGCTAAGCCTAAAAGATTCTAAGTATTGTTAAAACAATTTTTGAAGCTCGGGTTCGTAAGTCGTAAAACCGAATCAAGGTAGACACGGACCGAGCCAGAGAATTGGATGAACAAGAAAATGAAACTCGGGGACTGTGCCCAAGTTAATCCGGCATAGAAATGTAGTAGCAAAATATCGCATATCCAGCATACAATTGCACCCGACATACCGGGGATCTGATAAATTTTCAAGCCTTTTGGAACTAAGGAGCAGCAGGAGGAGGAAGTTCGGCGTCGTCGTCGCTGTCTTCAATATCCGAAGCATCATCTTCTCCGCCCTCATCCGACCCATCTTCAACGTTCTCATTGTGCTCGTCCCTAGCAGATTCCAGGAAGCTCGGTCCTTCAACCCAGTCATGAATAGGAGAATATTTGACGAGGCTATAGGCGTAAGCCTGGCACCGAGCTGCCCACTCCGGATCATCGGTCCATCTGGATCCGATGCGCCGGCGTGTAAGGAGGCTGAGGTCGATCTTCTCGTACCATGTGATAATATGGTGAAGGATGGTATCAGCTGCGGCACGACCAGTGGACTCTCTCCAGAGGTCAAGCTGGGTCTCAATCTCCATTAACTTCTCGACGAGAGTCGTGATGGTCTCCGGGCTACTCTCTCCGGGCCAGAACATATTGAAAATGCAAACTGCAACGTCGAGGATATCCTTGCCATAATTCTTGATAGTTTCCACGCGAGCTGAAAGGCTGACCAATAGGTCCTCCATGTCTAAGGGAATGCTCTCATCGTCAGGAACGACGGGAGTACCCCTCTCTTGGCGAAATTTGGCAACAGCAGCGCTTGCAATAGAAGTACCCTCTGGAAAGTGGTCTAGAAACAAGGCAAATGAAGAAGGTAAAGAAAAGACATATGAGGTAACCCGGAGAATTATGTCGGACAAGGGAAAGGAACTTACGAGAAATATGGCTATGGATCCGGGTTAACTCCTTGATGCAGGCATCACGTCTTTTGCGAAGTTGCTCAAGCTCAGCGTTTGCCGACCCAAGCTAGAGGTCGGATTCTCTGAGTAGGTCCTGGTCCTTGGAGATCTAGAGAGTAAGGCGCTCACGCTCTTCTGTGAAGTTCTGGCCAACCTTTTGGAGCTCGGTTTGGTGCCGGGCCTTCATCTTCTCCATCTCAGCCTTGAGCTTGGCAATCTCGTCGTCCTTAGTCTGGAGGAGAGCAAGCTCATCATCCTTTTTCTTCAGCTCGGCTTGATGCTGCCCTGCTTGTTCGAGAAAATGCAGCATCATATCAGGCATGGGCACACTATCCTCAAGCGATGCTGAAATAGTATGTTGACCCGACAGAGCCGATGAGTGAATGTTTGCCGAGCCAAGGAGAAGAAGAAATGGAAAACACTACGAGGTCGAACAAAAGAGGACATACCCCGGATTTCCTCCAAGTTCTTCCGCATGATCTTGTTCTCAACCTCCACCCTAGCTACAGAAACCGAATGAGGAGATTAGTTCGGCGGAAGAAAGTGAAGAAAAACGGAGAGGTGCCGAGGGAGAAAATTATCCCTCTTTTCATGTTCTGCACCAAGTGCAACATGTCATAGCATCTTGTGGGTATCAAGCAGGCGTTGGAATTCAGCGCTCCAGCGATTGGTGGTTACCTGAAAAAAGTACAGAAGTGTAAAATTAGCTTGGTGCATATTCGAAGTGTACAAGATCCAGGCCAAGTGGAACTTAACCCGGCTCTAGGTGTGTGCATGTTCAAAGTGTAGAAGATCCGGGCCAAGTGGAACTTAACCTGGCTCTAGGTGTGTGCATATTCGAAGTGTACAAGATCCAGGCCAAGTGGAACTTAACCCGGCTTTAGGTAGGACCTGCCACCCAGATTCACTATCATGGAGAGCTCACGAGCTCTTTCCTGCCCTGAGTCACCGGGTGGAGGATCACGCACGGGCTAAGACCACTGCCAGTAGCCGTAGGTAGGCACACACTCTGTCAGAGTTTTTTCAAGGGAAACTGTCATATCCATGGATATGGGGCACCTCGGAGCCGACGGGTGGGCCATGGCCCCTATGCGATGCCCTCGTGAGATCTCAGCCGAGGCTTCCCTTCTACTCTCCTAGGGGATGATGCGTCAAACAAATGTCGTGGGCATAAGAGCGAAGCTCGGGGGAGGCAAGCCAACGGCAGCCTCAAGTAATGAAATGGGACAGCTAGCCAATGATTCCTGGCCTAGGGGACATACCATCCTTTGGCCAGGAATCATCTGGCCCACTCTGGAAATCAACATCTCGACTCAGCCATGTTGCATGCACCGGCAGGATCAGTGTGCCACATCGTGACCATGCAAACCCTGCGGCTCACGAGGACCTCGATGGGACTCCCCTCGGGACCATGGGTGAGGTCCCCGGGACTATGCACCCAGAGCGCCGACCTCTGTCAGGATATAGTGTGATTGATCAGCACCAGTGCCAGTCTACTCAGTTCAAGAGACACGCGATATGGTGGCAGGGGCGCATCTCCACATTGAAAGGATGCACCTTGAGTCCACGACACATAGTGATTGGAACTTGTGTTGTCCCCTTGAACTTATAAAAGGAGTCCTAGCTTGGTCAACCGGAGGAGGGAGAGAGATTTCCTAGCTAGAACCTTCCCGTGGAAGGAACCTATGTAATGTGATCATCCTCACTCTTTCTATGTGTGTGTGTTTGTTTGCCTCACTAATCGAGCTGAACAGATGTTGCACCTCTAGCCGAACTAACAAAGGGGATAGCCATCCCCGATGTCAAAAATCAAGACATGACATCTGTGGCGCCAAGTAGAGGGGCACATCTAAGACGAGCTCCTCGTTGCAATTCTCATGACCAGACTTTTATAGCCTGGGGAATGAGCGACTTTCCACCTCCTTGGAGCCTACGAGGATTCAGAGGGTGACTTCAGAGCGTTGTCATGTTCTTGCCACCCGATGACCCTCCTTTAGAGAGAGTTGAACCATCGAGTGGACCTCAGTTTGCTAGAGTTTTGCTGCCTCCTCCCAGGCAAGGGAGGGAGCAACGAAGCCTCAACTTCACCGACCTCCTCCGGGTCAGGCAACAAGAAGGGGAGAAGTTGAGTGATTTCACCCGACGATTTTCCCAAGTGCTCGCTGCACTCCCAGGGGAATCTCCTGAAAGGGTGGAGTTGGCCTTTCTCGGGGAGTACAAAGCCCCCTGATGAGAACTAGCATGATCTCCCGCGTCTTCAAATCAATCGTAGACGTATTCTTCATCGTGAACGACTGCATCAGAATAGAAGAGGGGGAGCAAACACCCCATCCTTCACGGTAGGATGGGCGATGGCGCCCCTTGGAAAGATCCCACGTGCAGACTCATCTGACGTGGACAGTAGTGCATGTGGGGGGTTTTGATACGAGACAGTTAAAGGGAAGGGGTGATCCCGGGGCCGCCCCGGTAGCGTGTTAGGCCAGGGGCAGTAATCTGAATTGTGCTAGAAAAGGAGAAAGCCCCTACAAACCCATCGACACCTCTTCCCGGTCTTGTCTCGATAGGAGCCGCAGAGGGAGATGGCTTGTCATCGCATAGGGCCCCAAAGAGCTCTCCGAGCCATGAAATCTCCCCAAGCTTCGGCTTAGGGAAGTAGCCATGGATGACCGAAGGAACCTCCTCTCGGTCCCTGCGGCCACATTTTCTTTCATCCCCACCTTCTTGGGTCGAAAGGAAAAGAAGACACCATCAATAGAAGCTATCATCCTTGCAGGTGCCCATGCCCCTGACCGGAAGAAAATGCTTCCTCCCACCCACCGTAACTGGACGGGTGTGAGATCCCCGCATCGATGCGAGCCTTATGGACAGAGATGGCCTAGGTAATTGTCTAGGGCCCCGGAGTACCCTCTGAGCCGAGAACGCTCACCCAACCCAGTGTTGGGTTAGCCGTCTCGAATGCCCAAATACGCCTCCTCCCATCGCTCGCAACCTCATCAAGGACACCGCGTAGCCCACAAGGGCTAGCAATCAGGAAATCAAAAGCCATCAACAAACCTCGGCCTCAAGAAACTAAACTGCTAGGGGCACCCCCAAGTGGCACCCCGATGCAGCATTCACCTCTAGTGCCACAAACCTGGTAGTGCCCTGACCGAGAGTAGTGAGGAGATGCCTCTCGAGGCATCGCCGATGGCCCTGTCCTAGTGCCGAGCTAGGGATGCCCTATAGGCTCCTAACGGAGTCTAGGAATGCTCCCAGATTCCTAAAAGCAACCCTCCCTAGCCCGACATGGCCCAATTTCCAGTCATCAGCAAGATCAAACCCACAAGCAACTAGCTTAGCAGCCCCCCGAGTGGCGCCCCTTTCTACACCCCCATCTCCAATGTCTCCAACCCGGGAGAGGCCAGGTCGAGATTAGCGAGGAGATGTCTCTTGAGGCATCGTTGATGGCCCTGTCCTAGTGCCAAGATGGGGGATACCCTATATGATCCTTAGGGAACCTGGGAACACCCCCAGATACCTGAAAGCGCCTCTCAGTACCCCAATAGGGCATGACCCTAAGGTATCGCTCGGGAACCCTAGAGCTACCAAAGAAGAAATAGAAAAAGGTCGCGGTTGAGTGGTTCTATGTCAAGAGGAGCCATGGAGAAAGATGTCCATTATGTCATCGCCCATGACCCAGGTGTAAAAACCGAGCCTATCTACTTTCTTCGAATCTAGGAGTCAGGAAAACAGGTTAGGATGCCCGGCGGCGCCTCCTCCTGGCCCTGATCAACATAAGAGAAGGGGAGCCCTTGAACGCCCCCTTCCCCAGACGCTAGCTTCAAGACATCACCTCCTCAAGACCTTGCAGAAGTAGATTAAGGGGAACCACCATAGAAAGGTGCCCCTCGGGGTGCCGGGAATCATCTGTTTGACCCGTCACCGATCACTAAGCCGGGGGATCTTGGCCGAAGGCCCCGGATAGAATGAGCATCTGGGGAGTGAGCACGACATAATCACTCTCGATGACCAGGACGACAACAACATACATTTGAAGGTATCATGACATGTGCTGACCTGGTGGTCACACACGATTTAGTGGAAGCACCTCCCACGAGCCCAACGCTAGAGGTGATACTACTCTCCAAACCTTCCTTCTGAAGCAAAGGAGATGGCTTGGGAGGAGCTCCGCGACCAGGGTGGACACCCTGATCCATCTGCTTCCAGCCTCCCATGTCTCCTAGCATGGCAGCTACAGTAGAGAGACTGTCGGAAGGCTCCGATGACGCCTTCTGATCATGGCGCAAGTCATCCGATTCATGAGCTAGGGAAAAAATTCTTTCCTTGGGGTTGTGCCCGCATGGGGGAACATCCCATTAGAGCCAAGGCCATTGGAGGAAGCCAACGACATATGGCGGGTCATATTCACCGCATTGTCTTCGTCCTTGTTGATATCACCTTTAGCACAGGACTCCGAGGCGCAATCGGCCTTGGTCCTCAGCCGCTGAATCCTATGGAGAAGGTGACGAATTCTTGGGGGTAGCTCATGCCGGATTCGGTAAAACCAGGGTACCCCGAACCCGCTAGATATGGGCCCCTACTCTCTATACTTGAGTAGGACGGTGTAACCTTGTTGAGGAACTCAGACATGAGCCTGGTAAGCTTCCCCGGATTTGCTTTCTCTAGGAAGGAATCATCAACAATGACGCCACCCTTCATACCCAGGAATGATACATTAGGCATGAATCAACCTTGACCACTTTACACGTGGTCCAGCTGCGGGCCAACATGGTGCCGAGTCCATGCCATCAGGCTAGGTTCTCACCACATTTGCCCTCAACATTAGTTGTTTCCTTGGCATCATTTGTAGGGCCTCTAAGGATAGAAGAAGGCAAAGTTTGAATGCAGCCATTTCAGGAGCATGAGGGGCCCCATGACGTAGGCATGGTAGAGAAGGATGACATCCGGAAGGAAAAGCATCTCGGGGCATGGACCCACGTCAATATATGGGAAAGGATGAGGTGAATCCTTGTCGTGTAGCAGTTACTATCTCTTTCTCATGTAAAGGTTGCACCACCTCCACAAGGCGGAAGGGTGGATTTCTATTCAACTAATGCGGTATATCCTTATATCTGTAAAAGGAGGACTAGGGCCAAGTGAGAAGGATAGAGGATAACCAGTCTCCTTACATAACATTTATCTAGTTGATAGATAATCTTTATTTCGTTGACGGAACATCTTTATTTCACTAGTTGATGGAAAATCTTTATTTCGTTTAGAGCATTTATCTATCTGATGGAAAAAACTTTTCATAAAATTATCTAATTTTTCTACAACCATTGCCGGCGAGTCATGTCCAACGGCGTGGAGCGAGACCGTAGTCGAAGGGATCGCACACAGGGAGAAACCACATATGCATAAAGTAAAAGAGACACAGGAAAACAGTGAAACTGATCTTCATTATAAATTATGGTGTCTCTCTCCATACAATCCATAAGTATATATAGGGAGAGAGAGGGTATGTGGATGTGGGCCAACAAGAGGGAAAAACCCACTCCAATAAAGGGTGGAGCCGTAGCAGCCACGTATGATGGTTTCCCAACACTCTTCCTTGGTCCAGCATCCCGTTTTGTCTATATATCAAAAACTCCAAAACCTAGTGGGAAAATAATGTACAAAGAGCGCATAACATACGTCTCCTCATGTTGCATGAATTTCCTCATTACAAACCTTAGTGGGAAAACTCACATAAGGAAAAGTACTCAATAATCTGGATCAAAATTTGGAAGTGGGGATGTGAAGAGTGTCCCCATAGTATGGCATCTATCTAAGTCTCATCATTCCAATTCCACGAACACATCTCTCAAAAAACAATGTCTGTAATGATTAAGTGAACAAATCAGCGAGATTGTCATAGGACTTAATATGCAATATCCTTGCCTCATTCATCTTCTATAGCTCATGCGAATAAAAGAACTTAGGGTTGATATGCTTTGGGAGATTATTCTTCACATAGCCTGACTACACTTGTGCAACACAAGTTGCATTATCTACATAGATAATGGTGGGGGTATGTATGTTATTCATCCCACAGATCTATTGGATATGGTGAATCATCTTTCAAATCCATGCACACTCTCATGATGCTCCATATAGTGCAATGATTTCCCAGTGGATTGTCGAAGTCGATACAAGACTTCGCTTAGATGATTTCCAGGAAATTGGAGTTCCACCACAAAGGAAAATATATCCAGTCTAAGACTTGGAAGTGTGCAGGTCCGATAGGTACCCTGCATCTGCATAGCCTACCAATCATAGGTCTTGATTCCTCCTATAGAACATCCCAAGATCGTTGGTCCCTTGCAGGGATCGAAAGACGTCCTTTATGCCTTTCCAATGCCTATTTGTAGGCTTAGAACTGTATCTAGCTAGAAAATTGATGGCGAACACAATGTCTGGTCGTGTAAAATTTGCGAGGTACATGAGTGCTCCAATGGCGCTCAAGTAGGGGAATTCTGGTCCCAAATTTCTCCCCCTTTCTTAGGCATGAATGGGTCCTTATCTTGCTGCAAATACCTCCCAATCATTGTGGTATTAGAAGGATATGCTTTGTCAAATACAAATCTCTCGAACACCATCTAGGTGTAAGCGGACTCGATCACTAGAATCCCATAAGAGGAATGTTCAAGTTGCAGACCTAGACAGAACTTGGTTTTACCCAAATTCTTCATATCAAATTGAGACATCGGGTAGGAACTTGCTTCCTCAGTATCTCTAGGTGTGCCAATTATATTCAAGGGATTTCTATTTTTGTTCCCCTGGTTCCTTAGTTATACTTAGTTTTCCCCAGACACTAAACTTTTGCACACTTTTTCCCAACCTCTTGTCTGGAACTCTCACAAAGTCTGTCCGCCAGCATTACTATTACGTGCTGACGTGTGGGGCCGCATTGGGTAGGGTCCTATAGTGGACACCTCTCTCCACTTATCCAGATCAGTATGGGACCCACAGCTTATCCACGTGAGTGCTGGACCCACAACTTACCCAGGTTAGTGTTGCAAGATGGGATCCCGAGCTAGCCCCGCGCTCGTTCCCATGTCGTTGGCTCCCCTTTATTTTCCCGCACCCTATTCTTCTTCTTCTTCTCCAACAACGGCAACCCTTCTCCAGCCGGCGAGTGATGTCTAGATTCACTTCAGCCTCCCTTTTATACCAAATTGTTTGAATTTCTACCTATTTTCTTGTTATTCCCTAGGAATTTTGGATTGAAGGTTCATGTTTCTATTTTCAGATCCTGAAGAAATGCGGGCATTTTGAGATTTTTGAGTGGATTGAAGTATACATCGATAGGCTGACTGGAAGAATTAGTTGGCGCAACTCGGGAGCTCGGGGGGTTTCTGTGGAGAATGATTCCCAATGCTAGTTTGGGTGCCTAGGAAAAATTCAATTTGTTTATCGAGTTAGTGTCTTGGTTGCAATCAAGTGTATCTATGAGGTGAAAGTCAAAATTTATGATTTAGGGAGATGGGAGTATAAGAAATAAGAAAGAAAATGACACAACACTTGAACACTTTCAAATTAAAAACATTATACAACTCTTGATGTAAAAAAGAGAGTTTATCATTTTTAGAGGGTGAAAAGTAATGCATTCACTAAAATATTTTTTCTAATGCATATACCAAAATTGTACAACTCTTGAACACTTTAAAATTAGACTTTGGACATGATAATGTTGTCCTAAGAAAATCTTGGGAGTTTACCATTTTTATAGAGTGAAAAGTAATGCATAGACTAAAGGGATCCCTAAATTAAAATATTTTTGTCTCATGCATATACCAAAATTATACAATTCTTTGACACTTTTAAATTAAACTTTGGACATGATAATGTTGTCCTAAGAAAATCTTGGGAGTTTACCATTTTTAGAGGGTGAAAATGTAGTGGTTCGCGTATGAAAACAATAAAATTTACCCTATGCTCCTAAAACCCTGATGCTGCCAGGACCTATATGTTAGTAATGTAGTAACGGGAGGGTCTTTTCGCAAACTTACCCTTGAAGACTGAAAAGCATTGTCAACACTTAGAAGAGCGTGGTTCATGTAGACGAGACGAAGCCGACCTCAAGGTCGTGATGAAGTCCTTGCGCTCCTATGGCTCCAACGACTTGAGTGCCTCAAGTGTGACACCTCGCGGGGAGTTATACACATCCGGTGCTTGGTGATGACTCCCGCTTCCCCGATCCAGTAGTAGTTGCGGAAGTAGAGCTCCTAGATCCGAATCCCTTAGCGCGATGGTGCTCTGCGGTGAAGATGTCTCTCGTTCGCGCAGTCCGAACTTGGGACCATGGTTACGAGAGAGAGAGAGAGAGAGAGAGAGAGAGAGAGAGAGAGAGAGAGAGAGAGATAGAGAGAATATCAATTGGAGGTCGCCTCAAAAGTGAGGAAACCTTTATTGAATATTGTGTGTATTTATCTGGCCAAATACCCCCACTATATATAGGGGGGAGGTACTACCTCCCTCAAAGTCCCGGGTTGGGACTAAAGGAGGGGGACAGGGAGGGAGGTGCGCCGGCCATCCCCCCACCATGGTCCCAACATTGGGAAGGCCCACTAGGGCCGCCGGCCACCCCCTAGGCCTCTCCTAGGGGTGTGGTCCCCTCTTGGGCCTTTTCCCCTCCAGGATTTGGCCCATTAAGCCCTTTGACCATTAAATTGATTTTCTATTTTATTAAATAATTATGAATAAATGATTAAATCAATATTTAACATTTATTCACATATTATTCAATCTCCATGGTTATGGAACACCTTCCATCACCACTCTGCACATCCTCCGGACTTACCGAAACACTTCCGGTTTTCTCTCTACTCTTCTTCGGTGATTCTACCGATCCTATAAACACTCTCTAAGCATCTTCAAGCCCTTAATCGTGATACCCCACGGTTCAGGAATACTCCAGACATGGTCGGGACACTCCCGGACCAATGATCGACAGAGGGACCTAGATGGCCATGTGACCCCTGTGCATTCCACGAAGATATTTCGTCGTTTGAACCGGGACAATCATGTCTTATTCCTTTTGTCTCTCGATACTTGCATTGCCCGAGATATGATCAATGACATCACCATGTCATGTTCAATATCATTACTGAACAATGCTACTTGACTCGTTCCAACAAGTGATATCCGTGTGATCAAATCACACGCTGCACAGCTATTGGATATAACTTCTCCGAGTGGGCCCTTAAGTATCTTTCCGTCACGTGGACGGACAAATCCTTCTCTTGACATATATTTCCTCTACGGTTCCTCCGAGTACCTGAACACACCTTTATAATCACTGTGTTACCAAGTGACACTTGATGCTATCTAAGCACTCTCGGGAGACAGTTATTGATATAGCCTCATGGTATAAGGAATAGTCTACGAGGATCCATTCTAATCATCATAACTTCAACTTCGTGACATGATCGGGTCATGGTGTTTAGGTTGGGTATTGGTTCATCATCTCATTCTCAGAATGAGTTGACTCCATTTCCAACTGGCATAAATTGCACATGATCAGGAAACCTTGATCATCTGTTGACCAATGAACCAGTGAATAGAGTTTCACTGGGAACCCCTGGTTGTTTATATATCACACGTGTATTGATGTTTCCTTTCTATACAGTTATAGCATGATATAAAACTTAATCATAATTATGAAATATGATAATAATCCTTATTATTATTTGTCTCTAGGGCGTATTTCCAACAGTCTCCCACTTGCACTAGAGTACAGATAAACTAGCTGCATTTGTTCTTAATCATTGGCACCATATTACCGGTACCCTGAACATGCTTGCTCATGGAAGAGGTTGAGTCTTGGTCCTATACTTTATAGTCCCAAATCCTTTGCAACTTAATAATGTCACCTTGATTGACATTAATACTTTATCATCACATGATAACATCTTTGTGTATGCATCGTCGCTATGGAAGCACAATGAGGCCGGATTCTAGGAGCCTACAGTGACTTTAGATCAACCTCGAGGGCTTTGTCATGGGCACTGTGCCCTGGGACACATCATTCTATGTTAAAAGCGAACTAGCCCTGCCATAACATGATACAACACTTTAGATGGTACCCTTATCTATTATTATAAATGTAATTATCGAAACATGAATGCACCCTATGCAACTTTCGATGTTTTGTTCACCTCGCTTCCTACTTGACTTTAGTTGGTATTACAGGAGTTTCCAACCTATTTCCTTATAACATAACCCTTTATGCTTTAAGATATGTCATCCTTTATGGATTTGAAAAACATGTCTACCGTTCTCTAATTAGACACTACGGACAAACTTATCTCAATGTTTCGTGATTCAAACTTAATCACTTTTTAAACGTTCCTTATTGGATCATATATTATGTTAAGTTATCATCTTGGTTTTCTAAGATAGAACCTATGTCTCAACATAGTGGATGATAATCATCCTTTTCTTTCTTTCAACCATTGATGTTAAACTTAATACTATTCCTACCTTGAGTTATTAAGGACCAGTTCCTTAATTAACTTATATTCTGAAACCTTTTCAGAATCCTTTAAGGAATACTACATAATATCTGAATATTCTTATTATCAACTTCTACTCCCTATAAATCATTATTTATTGGTACCTGCGCTTTTATTCTCAATGTGTCGTATACACACTTAAGAATCACTCATTTAAGCTCCTATTCAAAATATGTTCCCAGCATATTTGGGTATGAGTCACTACTCTTACTCAAAATATGTTCCTACATATTTGAATTTGAGACTTATATTGCTCCCACTCAAAATGTGTTCTCGACACATTTGAGTTTGAGCCTTACATTGCTCCCACTAAAAAATATGTCATTCACATATTGTTTTAGGAAGACTTTCATAACTCCCACTCAATTTTATGCAAATTGCATATCCACTCACTATTTTGAACAACTTAAAAATCCTTTTGTCAAATATCAAACTTGGAGATTTACTATGAGATACTAGAACTTTACCTCTAGACTTTCAGCACATTAAAATCAAATTGATTTGAATTTGTCCAATACTTGACAAACTGTGCTTTTCTCATTCACCCCTTTTCCATTATGGCTTTGCAATCATTTGGGAAAATCCAAGTAACCCCTTTACTTGTAAGATTTAGCAACGAATTGCTTTCCAATCGCAAGGGAATTTTTCTTTAAGGATTTCTCATAATTTTAGTTTACCATTATTTCCTTAGTAGTTCGTAGGTTTCTCATATTCTAGTAATAATGACAAATTATTCATAAATGTCTCCATACAGTATATGGGTTACATTTTGAATCCTACTTCATGTAGTGAAAACACTAGTGGGGAAAATCAGAATGATCATTATCATTGATTCTTTCCTTTGTGAAGAGAATCATTGAGGAACGCTTTCCGTTGTGCTCCTCAACACTCTGATGCAGGGATTGGAATCCTCATCGTGTTTTTCACTATCTTCCATTTGCTCCATAATCGAGAAATATCACTGAATGTGAACTTTCTCGAGAATGCACCAAAACACAAGCAATACAAGTTTTGCTTCTCTTTTAGTTTCAGTTATGGATTTTGTATTCAAAATTTCCAACGAATACTCTACAAAGACTTATTCGCTATTGTTTTGGTTATATTGAATAACCCCAAAACTTTTACGACGATCCATACTAGATATGGCGCCGGTCTCACAAATTCATATAGTTCACTATATATTCTAATTGAGTGCTAACTATTTCTAACTAATGGTCTCTACATCTACACTACAACGATTTATTTGGCTCCATCTATTCACCCATTTTGATATCAAATATCATATTGTTATGCTTTGCATTTTGACATTTCAAACGCATTGCATTCCACAATTTTTCTTCATGCCATTCTTATAGAGTTGAATTTCATTACTATTGATCAAATCGTAGTAATTAGATTCTCTTTTATCTTTAAAACCCTCTGTTGATGAAATAATTTGATCATATCAAATAGTTTCATATTCATGTTTCCTTTGGTAAACTACTTTACACATTTAAACAATCATATAATGATAATCACCATTTTGTTAAACTACAATACATCGAATATGTATTCTCTTTTAACAATTCATCAAACACTTTGTATTCGAGTAATACACGATATTCAAGTTATTTTGTCGAACTTAGGCAGGATTCATATGTGACAAGAAATTGAATGACTTTCACATATTATCAACATAACTTTGAATTTAAACAATGGTTTCATTCATTAATGAATATATCATTAAGTTGGATATTTTTCAAGGCATTTCTATATTTTCAAATGTTCATGCATTATCAACTAGTTTCATAACAAGGATAATTCACACGTAATCGAACAAGATATGAACACAAATAGAAATCATTCATAAAAGTGGAACAACTGTTTGTTACAAGCTCATATGAATAACCGTCTCACAAAGTGTGAGACACACAAAAGAAGTTCACAATCTATCGATTACAATAATTATCCTAAACATAAACTAAGAGATAAATGTCGAGGGAGAGTGTTCATCGGCCATCATCATCATGCTTGACATCAACATGCAACGTCACCTCCTCTCCAGCAAGAACCTCTCATGCAAAAGGACCTGTTTTCAGTAAAATAGAACAAGTATCAAATACACTTAACACTTCAAATGTGTTTGCAAGATTATAACACTTATAAAATTTTATATCAAATATATACCTTTGTCATTGATGACCTCTCCGGCGATTGGTTCAACCTCTACATTCCTAAGATGTGATATGAACCTGTGGAAATACTGTGTTTCCGCATTGCCTCTCATGATGCAAGTCCTGACATGTGCTTGGTAGCTTGGTGGCAGCGACCGCAGCACAACGCCATTTGTAAAAGATCTCGTCATCCAGCTGTCCAGGAAGTATGTTGGCCTCATGTAAGCATCATGCATGCGCTCCAAGTGGTCGACAAGCGAAGAGTTCTCCTCCATCTTAATGGAGAGGAAATCTCCCATCAGCTCATGCTCCCATATGCGTGCTTATTCCACGAAATGTGTCCTAAGCTGTAGCATTACCGTATGAGGGTCAACATTACCCTCGATAGGCCACAGCTCATCCACCATTCTGAAACGCATTGTAACTGAAATGAAGGAGGCCATCTCATGATGGTAATAGTGGTCTTCCTGCTGCTCTAGGGTCTCTATGTCACTAGGCTGATCCAAATCCATCTTGGTGAGTATATAGTCGACCATGTTATTCTCGCTAAGGAGAACATGGAGACGCCCAACCCATATAGAGAAGTTTGATCCGTCTAGCATGAGCTTCTCTCCTTCTAACTAATCATCAATAGGAAAGGTAGCATCGGGGAGAACCATTTTCTACATTTATAATTGCAAGAGGAATTTAGACTGAGTTTATAATTAAATGAGTTAATAATAACTCCACTAAGAAACACCTATCCCCTGAAGGGTTCTAGTGATAACACGACCCATTTTCCCCACATCTCCCCGATCATCACGACCATCAATGTGGGTTCTAGGGTGGACGCTAAACATCGGTCACATCATTCATGCGACTCGTGCTCGATCTTTCGACCATCCGCATTCCGAGGCCATGTCTGCTATATGCTAGGATCGCCAACTCAACCTTAGTGTATTCATTATGCAACGTGGCTTACACCCACTTTATGCGAACGTAGATATGTCTAACACCCGATCATCACGGCCTACCTCATACCGAAGAACTTTGTTGGTGGTGCACACTAAGGGAGAACACAAGCATTGGTAATTTTTAATAGGGATCATCTTATTAGGCTACCGTCGAGTATCTAATAATAGCACACAAGAAGATATACAAACAATAACATTGAATGTAAATGCAATGTGATATGGTCCTTCACGTTGTGATCTCCATCCAGCGTCACCGGATTCCGGGACCGTAGATACTAGGGTACCAGTGTCTTTCCAGCGTGGTAGTCCGTCACCTGCGTGACTATCTACTACTACTTCGTAATATAAGGTAATCACTTTACCTTTGCCACAACCATATCACAATGCAACGACGCCTCTACTTTATATTTGCATGTTTTACGTAGCTAAATGGGCTTTCGCACAAGAACCGTTCTTACCTATGAACTATCACCACAACGCTGATCAAGTAGTTGTCTATACTATACCCCTTTTGGGGCCCTCCGTTGCAAATGGCATACCAACTAATGAAAGAGAGACAGACACCCCCCAAAGCCACTTTATATGGTACATGCCGTAAGCCAAGCATGGACCAGTCCCGCGAATGAACGCATAAAGTTGGTTGGGGGCTGCTTCATCAAGCATTACTACGGTATACACAAGTACATGTGGGAGGGTAACAACAAAAATCTCAACGCCCACACGCTACATCTCGTGTGTTCTACCCGTACTAGCATTACTACGCATAGATCTAGCTCTGATACCACTGTAGGGGTTAGCGTATGAAAACAATAAAATTTTACGCTATGCCCCTGAACCCCTGATGCTGCCAGGACCTATCTATTAGTAATGCAGTAAAGGGAGGGAATTTTGGGGAACTTATCCTTGAATACCGAAAAGCGTTGTCAACGCTCAGGAGAGCGTGGTTGATGTAGACGAGCCGAAGCCGACCTCAAGGTCGTGATGAATGCCTTGCGCTCCTATGGCTCCAACGATTTGAGTGGCTCAAGTGTGACACCTCGTGGGGAGTTACACACGTCCGGTTCCTAGTGATGACTCCCGCTTCCCTGGTCCAGTAGCAGTTGCGGAAGTAGAGCTCCTAGATCTGAATCCCGCAGCGCGACAGCGCTCCGCGGTGAAGATGTCTCTCGTTCGCGCAGTCCAAACTTGGGACCATGGTCACGAGAGATAGAGAGGGAATATAAATTGGAGGTCTCCTCAAAAGTGAGGAAACCTTTATTGAATATTGTGTGTATTTATCTGGCCAAATACCCCCACTATATATAGGTTGAGGGGAGGTACTACCTCCCTCAAAGTCCCGGGGTGGGACTAAAGGAGGGGGAGAGGGGGGAGGCCGGCCAGCTCCCCACCATGGTCCCCACGTGGGGCAGGCCCACTAGGGCCACCGGCCACCCCCTATGCCTCTCCTAGGGGTGTGGTCCCCTCTTGGGCCTTTTCCCCTCCAGGATTGGCCCATTTAGCCCTTTGACCATTAAATTGATTTTCTCTTTTATTAAATAATTATGAATAAATGATTAAATCAATATTTAACATTCATTCACATATTATTAAACCTCCGTTATTATGGAACACCTTCCATCTCGACTCTGGACATCCTCTGGACTTACCGAACACTACAAGAAAGGTTGGCTTTTACAACGGATGATTTTCTTGGTTGAAGGCCAGTTTTTCGTGGCTACAAAGTCTTATACGATGAATGACCATCATGGTAAAAGCCCCGTCACAAAAGAATCTACCATGGTTTTTTTCCTGACTGTGGCGGATCATAACCTTCAGCCACGAAAATTTGTTCTGTCGTAGATCTGTTCGCCAGCTGCGTTGACTACTGACGTCATGCAAACTGCCATGTGGTAGCCGCCGTTAGCGGCCAATTACCACCGTTAATGGCCATAGAAACCATGGCAGAAGCCAGGCCCAGCCAAGGCCTAATAAATTCTAACTGGGCCGGCCCATTAGGGGAGCCCAATAAGAAGATGTATGTTACTGTTTTGTCCTGCACTATTTGAAATGGGCCAAAAGTTGCAGCCAGCAGCGGCCCGCAAACTTTCAGGCCCAATACTGTTTCAGCCTAAAGAAGGCCCACGATGGTCCAACACTCTGCGGCTCATTACCAGCCTACGCCAAGTCGCTCATGTACATTTAAGGCCTGCGGGCAGCCCATCACTGTTTATCGCAGCCCATCGTGGGCGGCCTACTGACGGCCCTTGTCTGAGATGGCCCATTACTATTCAAGCCTATTACTGTCCTGGCCTTTCACTATTCCGGGATTTACCTGTTCAGGCCCACAATTGGCCCTTTATTGTTCTAGTCTGGTAAATGTGTCGTCCTGTTACTTCCCTCGCCTGGAAATTTCTCAGGCCGTTACTGTTCTGGCTTGTCACTATTCTGGCCTTTCACTGTTGCGGCCCATTACTGTTGCGGCCGACTAATATTTTGGCCTGTTACTGTTCTGGGATTTCACGGTTTCTTGCCTATTACAGTGATGAGCTGTTTCTGTTACAGGCTGCTACTATTAAGGCATGTTACCGTTATGGTCTGTTACAGTTATGACCTATTACTCTTACAGTCTGTTACCATTACGGCTTGTTACTGTTACGTCCAGTTACAACTTGTAGGTTGGCCCATTATGTTTACGGCCTTTTACAGTTTCGGACTTTTCTGAAGCCCATGCCAATATCATAAAATGTTTATATAATCCAACATTTTTTACTGTTCATCGTCGGCCGAATACACAACGGGCCAATAATAAAGCACGGTACTGTTCCCTAATCGAACTGTCTGGCGTAGTTACCGTAACGACTATCGCATATGTGGATGGTGTAAACTAAATGCATACATGGCCTACGCGAGTTATCTAGATATTACATCAGCTGTAAACTTCTTAAAATTATTACATATTATCAAATCAAGGAAAAGGAAAATTGGTATTTCAGTTGACAATCAAGTTGATAGCAGAGTCCTTAATTGATCACCTGCATCTTCCTTTGAGTGTGACAGCTACATTGGAGGAGACATGATCTTGCAGCCCCCTCTTCGGTGGCGATAGCAATAATTGCACCCTGAAACTAAGTAATAACAAGTTCATACATCAAACAAGACAAACTACTCATTTGACTGATATGACAGGAGCTATGATCTGGAGTTTACAACTGGTCAATGGTTCAATTATTGACCAACACGTCAAACAAACAGGACAAACACGCATGCATTAAACAAGTGTGCCTACCGTGAAACAAGCAATCAAAAAATGTGTGTGTGTGCTTAGAATTTCAGCAAAAATAAACTAGCTAGGTCATTTCAAAAAATATATATGGAAGCAGTTCTGTACCCTAAAATGCAAGAGACATCAGGTGACTCGGAATTTGCGCTGAGACACAAAAAATGGCATGCAATTACTGTTATAGCGAAGAATGAACCAGATAGAAATTATCACCGCATCATATGAGAACTTGTAGAGCAGGAATGCAAACCACAAATGAACTATATATTATAGAGGATAGTTATGTCGTGACTTAGGACGAACCAGATCCAGAACCAGATGCAAGATATAATGGCATAGCCCTTGAACCTGTAGAGCATTAGACAAGTGTGCCTGGAATGAAATGAGCAATCAAACAAATATTTCTTAGAATTTCAGCAAATATAAACAAGCGAGGTCATTTCAGCAAATATATATGGAAGGAGTGGCATCTCCTGGAATGCATAGTCGTTGGGTGACTCAGAAATTGCGGTGAGCTACACAATGGCATGTAGTTACTATCATAGCTAAGAATCAACCAGATAGAAATTATAATAGCATCATAAGAGAACGTCTAGAGAAGGAATGCAAACCACGAGTGAACTACATCACCAGATAAGGAAATAATGGCGCCACTTGTTAACCTATAGAAGAGGCTATGCAAACCATCATGTTCATTGTTCCATTCTGGGCTCTATGCAAGAAAAAGAAAATAGTTAGTGTTGCAACTTTTGAAGAACCAGATGGCAACAACAAAATTATAATCGAATTAGTATGAAGAGTCTAAACGGGTACTACCGGATAGCATAACGATGCCAAGGAGGAAACAATAATAGGAACTTATTTCAGGATGAACCAGATAGATTCAGTAACCGTGGAGCAGGGAATCCAAACTAATATTTTCCACTAATTTTACATTTTGCAAGAACTACACGATAGCAGGTAATTACTGTTGTTCGGAGTAGCTAAAAACATGTGCATGACTTCAAAATTTGTAGAGCAGCGAATGCAAACCAACATGTCTAGTGACCTACTTCGTAGTATCTAGCATGAAGAACAGGCGTGCGCTTTGATTGGGTGTACAAAACAATTAGAAAAATGCAGTTCACCGCGATAGGCTTGAACCTGCTGTACTGCTAACAAAACAAAAAAAGAGTTGGGGATTTGGTTACCATGGTCAGATAGGCTTCTAATCATCATTCGTACCGGCGCGGGTGACATCCTTGTCACCCAGGGTGCTTCAGTTGCGCCGGCTGTTTGCGTCGGGGAAGTAGATCTTGGGCGCTCGATGCCAGCTTGACCACGGTGGACGAGGTTGAATCGGTGCACTGCACGGTGGTTTAGGTAAGGTACGGGTGGGGAGGATGCCGCCGATGTTGATGCAGATCTTGGACAGTCGTTGACGGATTCGGTGCCGTGGAGGGGAAAGTGGGAAAAGGAAATCAGGTGCGGTGGACGACGACGGACTCGATGACCAAGGTTGGGTGTGGTGGATGTCGGTGAAGCGGCAATGATGCTTTGGATGAGACTGCATCTGATGCAGCTCCGGTATACTGTTGGTTGAGGAGTGCATGGTGTCGAGTTCCGGCGGGCAAAGCCAGCCATGGAGAAGTGCCGCGGGAGGTTCCGGGCGCGGGAAATTTCGCAGTGCTTGAAATGGAGGGGAGCGAGGGAGTGGGGACCACGTGATTTTTGTATTGTTTGAAACGGAGGGGCGCCAGAAATTTCGTAGTGTTTGAAACGGAGGGGTGTGAGGGAGTGGAGACCATGTGATTTTGGTATCGTTTGAAACGGAGGGGCGCTAGAAATTTCGCAGTGTTTGAAATAGAGGGGCGCGAGGGAGTGGGGACCACGTGATTTTGGTATCGTTTGAAACGGAGGGGCGCCAGAAATTCGCAATGTTTGAAATGGAGGGGCGCGAGGGAGTGGGGACCACGTGATTTTGGCCATCTAGCAATCTTGTCCGTCCATCCCAAATCAACGGGCCATAGGGGATACCTTCCCTTCGAAGGCTCTGGCACAGACGCCTATGCAAGCAATCGTTGGGTGTCCCAGAGTAGACTATAGAGGTAGATATGTAGGTTACTGTAGTAGCAGACCATTAATTGGGCTAGCTGGCGTGATGTCATTTTGGTGCTCCACGAGTTCAAATTTTTACTTATGGTGTTCAGGAGTGAATGCATGCAGCTCAAAAAAGGTATTGTACTTACGTGACTAGTAAACTGTACGTGCTTCGCACAACTATTTTATTGCATGCACTCCAATAACTTACCTTATTAAAGCATAATAATATCTTGCATAATTTAGAACTTTGGTGCAATACTTGGTCGACTTGTTAGAACTAAACATCTCTCGGGTATTTTAGAAGTACTCCCAAACATGTTTCTAGCTTACCAAGATATCGTGTATTTTTTAATGGATGCAGTACTATGGATGGTTTTGCATGATTGTCAACATGCACAATTTTGGTTTTGCATTATTCACATTTGACGTCTAGGCAGACAATGTACATATACCTCTCCATGAACAACGATAAGTTTCGTTGTTTTTTCCTACTTTATAAATGTTATATTAAACTACCATCATTTCCAATGATGCATGAAATGACCAAAAAAGAGTTGGGACCTTTTTTAGTATCTAAAAATATTTTTATTGTTAATAATTATTTTTTACCATTTTACAGAGCATTCCATAAAACGAAACAATGTTTTCACCATCAGGAGAAATGTTTCCATTACATGACAAAAATAATATCTTCATCACCAAGAATATATAGCACAAGAAATGAATTCCAACACAATAACCATATGGAATGACCTGATGTGTATAAGCCTTAATGACCGTCTATTTTGTAATTAGAAGTTTCAAGGAGGGAGCATGCTAGATTCATTTGTGGTGGCTAGGTGCAAATTTTTAATTCAATAAATGTACTACATTCTTGTGGACATTCACAAAGACAATTGACGTCTTATCTTAGGAGACTTGTGATAAAACTATTACTAGTAGTTCGGAAATAAGTGACTTGGAATTTATCTAGATTCGTATGTATCACTAATATACGTCTATATACTCGTGAATATAATCTATATACTCGATCTACATACTCGTGAATCTAGACAAATCTAAGTTTCGTATTGAGGGAGTATGACAATATTATAAATTTGCAATGTTGTCATGATAAATAATGATATTCGCTACACTCCATAAACGAAACCACTTCTTTTCTTCCGTCATAGTTTTACATTTTTGTACTGAAGTATTTTTACTATAAAATAACGCACAAAATTAGTTACATGTTAGGGATTAAGTATTTCTGCTAATTTGTATTTACATACAGAGGTAATACTACACACCCAATTAACATCATAAGTAATTTCTCTTTCTCTCTTTCTATAGGAGTTTTCTAGATTGTCAGTTTGAAGAATCATTTGTCAGATACGGAGAATTGAACACTTTAAATTATACAGTGAGTGATTAGATGGATGGACGATTAGTGCATAGATGCAGTCGAGCTGGTAAAATGCTCACATTTAATGGTAGATGTGAGCACAATTGATTGAGTGGCAAACCTTTTTTTGTGCGATCAAGGCCCCCGTATGCTGTTGACCCTAACTAATCAACGCAGCTCACACCTAGGTGTATTTTTACGTAGTAGTAGTAGAAACATCATCCAGGGAGACAGAGTTCAGCGTCTAGCAATCTTAACCGTCCAATCCGAAATCAACGGGACAAAGCGGATACCTTCCCTACGAAGGCTCTGGCGGGAATGCCTATGCAAGGAATCGTTGGCTGTCCGTGGGTAGACTATAGGGGTAGTTGTGCTTGTGATCCAAAGTACTCCAGAGTCTAGACAATAGTTGGGTGTCCCTGACGCTGACGGTGCATTTTCTTTTATAGACACTAGATCCGGATCCCTACACATCTGACAAAGTAGAAAGCATGACCAAATTTAAATATCACTCATTGACGATTTAATTATTTTTGATTTATCAGACATACTCTCCTCCAACCTAATTTTTCTGAAAATTCCCTCCAACCTAATTAAAAAGGATGTCACATATTTGACTAAATTTGAATGTAATATGTACACTAAACAGTGACTACTTGTCAACACCCGGGTTTTAAATCCCAGATGCCTATTATGCCATACATCGCAATCCCAGGATTACCATTTTTGTGAGACATATCTGATTGGTATCACAGTACATCATTCATTACAAACCATAATAAAGGTCTTACAAATAAAGTATCTCATGATCCAGTCTTAATACAATCCAAAGCAGCGGAAGGTAAACATAGTAGGGCTCCATCTTCAAGTTCACAGGCAATGCTGATGATGGGAGATGACCCTAGTTGTCATAGATCTCCTACTGTCCATCTTCCTGGTAGTCCTCCTCATAGTCTAGCCACGGGAATAGCTAGGGACAAAGCCATGAGTACTCTTTAAGTACTCGCAAACTATCACTAACAAGTAAGGTAGTTCTAGTAGGAATCTTAAGCTATAGGTTTATTTGCAAAAAGGCAGGTTTATTTCATACTGAGTTAAGAAGTAAAGAAAACTAATGTAATGTTCTACATCACCTAAGTGGGAACTTAGTTTGTATGTTTATAACCCTGTTGTGGTCAAGTCAAAGTCATAGTTCAATTCACAAGTCATTTTGAATACATCTGACAACGGAACAGTATGGCCACTCCAACTGTCCATGACCGTGGACACGGCTATTCCAATAGTTTGACACTCTGTAGAGGTGGTACACTTTCACCACAAAATTCGATACATCCCTCAGGGAAAACCCTGAATCATTATACTTAGTATGCGGATAATCAATCATAACCTTTCAATTACAGACTCTAGTATAGGCACCTCCCCTATGAGCTTGGCCTCCCATCCATGGCCATCTGCCATCCTGGGCACTACATAGGTGGGCATTCACAATCACGAGATAGCCTCACCTCAACCTCTTTCAGCGAGGGAACCCATACTAAGGCATATAAACTTCCAATTAAGCCCTACCCAATTCAGGTATTGTGGTTGTACGGTAAAATTGGAATGGTATCGCATCCGAACCCAACCATCAGTTTTTATAAAGGGCTAAGGCTCATGCCTCAACAAGTTTCATCATCAAATCATTTTGTGTCCATAACGCATCACAAAACATTTCAATAGAATGAATCATCATTCCAAGGTTTTCATAATCATTTTCACCAAGTATTCCCATCTAAAGTGATCAACTTTTATGCTTAGCACTAGCCACTAAAGTTGAGGGTATTTTACTAATGAGGGGTGTTAATCAAGTATAACTATCTAACTCTAGTTTTATGCCTTTTGCTGACATCTAAGTATAACTACTTAGGCCTAGTTTTATACTCTTTATGGTATCTATATTATTTTTCCAATACTCACAAAGCACTAACTGAAAATAAAGAACTTTGGTAAGAATAAAATAATAAAGATTGCAAGTAAAACTTGGGATTGGTATAATCAAAGTTGCATAACCAAGCATGCCTAAGGCATCTTGCATAGGTTATCTTGCAAGGATGGCTTGCATAGGTATAATACTTGCAAGTGTTTGCTTTCTTAGCTCTATCTTGCCTTGAGTAGTGAAGTGGTTTAAGTTCTCTTCTTCTTCTTCTTCTTCTTCTTCTTCTTCTTGGTAGTACTCCTCCTCCTCGTATCCCAGGTCGATACTATTGCCTATAAATGAATACGAGGTACACAATCACCAAACAATACATAACTACTTCTATTTAGCACACTAAGGATCACACTAGATGATTTAGCATCATCACAATCATCACATGAAATAAGGACCTAACCTTATCTTTCTTATTTTAGAAAAGTAATTTCTACTCATTGACAATACTTAAGATTTAATATTCTCCAATTAAAATATGGGATCATGTTGACACATGTCATCACCACATATTCTAATCCTTGGGAATGTGATTTAAAATGGTGGTCATATTTTATAAAGTTTAAGATTATTATTTAATACAATTAAAGTGACTAGAAATGCCCATAGAGCATTCTTTTAGTACTAGTCCAAGATCACTGCATGTAAACCTAAATATTTTTACATATTCAGATAGATCTTATCAAATGTGATTTTGGAGAGTTAGAATCCACTCAAAAGCTTTATGGTTGATTTTTGAAAAATGTTTGAATGTGGAAAAGTCTCTGTCTTGTTATTTTTACTATAGGTGATCTATAATTTCAAATGGTTCAAATCCAACGGGATTGGATAGATAATTTGAATAACTTTATAACAAAATTGGAATCATGCAATTTAGTTCAGTAAATCTCCTTGAATTGATTTTTGAATCTACTAACAGAATCTATTTTTAACTAAATTGGAAAAGATTATATGAATGGATGGGCTCTGTGCAGGAAACCAAATGGGCCGGCCTAGTTGCACCGCACGGGCGCAGCGGGCTGCTGACAGGGGGGTCCCACTAGTCAGTGGCTCATTTAATCCGAAACGGTATCTTTCAATCTAGGCCGTGCGATTAGACTAGGATCTAACGGCTGAGGTTCATCTTCTACGTCGAACGGCTCTAGCGAGACTGGACCCTAACGGTGACGGTGGGGGTACATGGGGGCTCACCTGGGCTCCAGCTAGGGGCGGCGATGGGGGCGAACGACATTGTAGACGACGATGGTTCGAAAGGTGGTCGCGGCGGCTCCTAGGGAGGCTCCAATCAACGGCTCCTCTTCTCCTCTGCAGCGGCGGACTCCGGCCAAATTCCACCAATGTTGTGCTCGCCTTGCTTCGGGGAGAGGTGTTTGAGGTTCTGTGAGGAGTGGGGAGTGAGATGGTGTGGAGAATAGAGGCTGGGGTGGCCTCTATTTATACACCGGCGATGGGGGCAGAGCGGGGTGGCTCGAGCTCGTTGGTGATGGTGATACAGGAACTATAGGCATGGCTGCGGGTAGGGTTCGACGCGGTGCTTCCTAGCGGTCGTCGCACACTTAATGGTGCAGCACGGGGTGGTCTAGAACGGTCGGGACTGGTCGGTGCTCTGCGCGGGAGCGACGGTGTTCGAGATGACGTACAGGGGATACGGGTCGCGCGGCGGCAAACGGGCATGTCTGGGAGGTATCTAGGGTCACGGTGAGTGCGGGCACACGCGGTGAGGTCAAGGCACGGCGTGTGCGCGCGTGTCGGCTACGGCACTCTAGCGCGCTCTCGGCATGGCAACAGAGAAATGGGCGTGGTGTTTCTCGGGTGGTCCACGGCTTGCCTGCGGTCGAGGGGTGGATAGAGGGTGGCAGTGGACGGTGATACGTTGCAAACGTATCTATAATTTTTGATGTTCCATGCTTGGTTTATATCTGCTTTCTTATGTTTTGTCCACACTTTGGAGTACTTTTATACAGTTTCTTGGACTAACCTATTAACAAGATGCCATAGTGCCAGCTGCCTGTTTTCTGTTGTTTTTGGTTCCACGAAAGTCAGAAAATGAATATTCTCGGAATTGGACCGGACAAAAGGCAAAGTTGATATTTTACCGGAAGACACATGGAGTCCAAAGGAGAGAGGAAGGGGGGCCACAGGGCGGCCACACCATCCCTTGGTGCGAGTAGCCCTAGGGCATGGTGTGGGCCCCCTGGCCGACCACCGACCTTGCCCCTTCGCCTATAAGAAGCCCACGGGACGAAAACCCTAGATCATCCAGCCTCCAGCCATGAAAAGTTCCGCAGCGCCGCCGCCACCAAAGGGGAGATTCAGGGGACATAAAGTCTCTGTTCCGGCACCCTGCCGGGATGGGGAAGTGCCCCCGGAGCCATCTCCATCGATCTCCATCACCATCTCTATCGCTGTTGCTGATTCCCATGATAAGGAGGGAGTAGTTCTTTCTCGAGGCTAAGGGTTCTACCGGTAGCTATGTGTTCATCTCTCTCTATGCGTGATCATATTGTGATCATGAGCTTTGTAATCAAGTAGATCTACCTTGCTACTCAAGTGCTTTAATAGATCTCTGCTCTCCCCATGTGTGTGAAAGTGACAACGTGCACACCATGGTGGCACTTAGGCTAGAGATTTCAAATACTTGGTATGAGTTATATTTGGAGTTGGATGTCTTTATGAAATTGTGGTGTTTGTTGGAACCATCTAGTGCTCAAGGTGACAGTGTGGGGTTATCTAGATGGGGAAAGTGAACTATGAGGAGTGTTGTTATAGCCCTACCATGGATTAGAGTGTCCAATCGGAGAGTAGTTCAGAGTAGTATCATGAAGAGAAGATATTTATATGAGAGTGTTCACTAGTGAAAGTATGATCCCTAGGCCTTGTTCTAAGAAATGAAACACCGTTTGCAACTAGATATGTTACATGTTTGCTTGTTGCCATCTTTATTTCAGTTGGCCTTTAGTCTCTTCCACGCCATCAAGCTATTTCCTGGCACCGTTACCACTTATAATTATCCATACCACTTGTATTTCACTATCTCTTCGCTGAACTAGTGCACCTATACACCTGACAGGTGTATTGGGTGTGTTGGAGACACAAGAGACTTTTTGTATCTTGATTGTAGGGTTTCTTGAGAGGGGATACCTTTGACCACTTCCTACCTGAGTTCGATAAACCTTGGGTGATCCACTTAAGGGAAAACTTGCTGCTGTTCTACAAACATCTGCACTTGGAGGCCCAACAACTGTCTACAAGAATATAAGTGCGTAGACATCAAGCTATTTTCTGGCGCCGTTGCCGGGGAGGTAAGGTAAAAGGTACTCACATCCTCCGGTGTGAGTGCTCGAAGTTATTTCCTTTAGATTCTGCAATTATATCTTTTTGTTTCTTGTTTTCACTAGTTAGGCTTAATGGAAAACAACAACAAAATTAGAGAGCTTTATAGTATTTATCTTGAGTTAGGACATGAAGTGTTTGAAGAGAAAATTAAAAAACCTATGGAACTTTATTTGCATGCTAATAGCAATGTTATTAGTATGAATTCTCTGAACACCATTATTGCTAATGCTATGGAAAAGTCTAAGCTTGGGGAAGCTAGTTTTTATGAAAATGATCTTTTTAGTCCCCCAAGCATGGAGGAGAAAATTTACTTTGATGATACTATGCCTCCAATATATGATGATTACAATGATGAATATGATATTTTTAGTCCACCTACTATTGAGGTGAAAATTAATTATGACTACAATATGCCTCCTATATTTGATAATTATGGTGATGAGAATAATAATGATTGCTATTTTGTTGAATTTGCTCCCACTACAATTAATAAGAATGACTATGCTTATGTGGAGAGTAATAATTATTATATGCATGTGGCTCATGATAAGAATGTTTTATGCGATAGTTATATTGTTAATTTTATTCATGATGCTACTGAAAGTTATTATGAGAGAGGGAAACATGGTTTTATGCATCTCAATAATATTAAGTTTCCCCTCTTTATGTTGAAAGTCTTGAAGTTGCACTTGTTTTGCTTTACTATGCTTGTTGCTTTGTGCTTTCATGACTTGTTTCTTTACAAGATTCCTATGCACAGGAAGTGGGTTAGACTTAAATGTGTTTTGAATTTGCTTCTTGATGGTCTCTTTTACTTCAATTCACATATCTTATGTGAGCATCTTCTCAAACTATCATGCCTAACTTAAAGGCGTTAAAGAAAAGTACTTATTGGGAGATAACCCAAAGGTTTTAGATGAGTCTTGGAAGTTATTACCTCTGTAATAACCGCTCCTTATCCCTTTTATTTGCTTTTATGCCAAGAGTAACCTTTAATGAGAGAGAAGTAATGCTTGGGAAAGTTGCTGTCCCAAAACAGATTTTTGTGCTTCACTGTAAAATTTGTGTAAAATATCTGTACGTTGTTTTGAGGCATGAATTTTTGTGCTTCTGCCCCAGGTTTTTATCTAACTTTCGTTAGTTCAACACTTTTCGATTTGAGCAACAGAAGGTCTTTGCAAAAATTGGTTTTTACCTGTTGGTCTGTTTTGACAGATTTCTGCCATTATTTGCATTTGCTTCTTGTTGGTTCCTTTTTGGGTTCTCTTTGGGGAATTGAGATTTTTGAGAGAAGTGCTAGAGTAGCTTGTGTTTGAATTGAAGTTTTATTGGTGTTGAAACTGAACCCAAAGACTTATTGTCTTGAGTGCACTAATGTTGCTAATAAAGATTGTGTGAAGTTTTGTATGAACGAAAATTTTCAAGTGTATGGAGAGAATGATGTAATGAGATGAAGAATGGACTAAAGATCCAACTTGGGGATGCCACGCCTGTCACCCCAAGAAATATCCAAGAAGTACAAGCGTCAAAGCTTGGGGATGCCCAAGGCATCCCCTTCTTCATCAATAAAAATCCCAGGTTTCTTCCAAACACTTCATTTTTATTGTTTCATGCACAATTGTGTTGTTCTTGGAGTGTATTTGTTTTTGTTTTTGGTTTTTATTTGATTGGTTTTCTTGAATAAATTGGTTGGACCCCCTCTTTCATACATTAGTTTTCAAATAAGTTTGGTTTGGATTGGAAAAGAGTAGGAAAAGTTCATGCTTAAGTGGTAAAAGGAGCTTTTTTTGACTGTGGCATATGCTTTGTCATGTCATGCTTGATATTGTTTTGGATTTATTCTTAGTGATTTTTGCTGTAGCATGACATGTTATAAACAATTGAGATTGCTTAATGTGCCTTGGAAGAATCATGCGTTGTTTTAGCATATTAAAGCATAGTATTGTGGTATTCTCCTTTAATGCTTTATTTCGGTTGACTTGGCACATGCTAACACCATGTTAAGACTATACCAAGTCACCATAGCCTCTATGATCCTTTAGTTTTCGACTTGTAATATCACTTTATGCTTTAATTAATGATGTTTTGTCGCTTTGCATGATTATGGCCATTATTGTTCTCTTAGTTGGTCGCTCCCAGTCTTGTGCTAGCCTCCATACCAAGTATGAGTTCCACTCATGCATCCAACTCCAAATAAAACCAAGTTATTCCAAAGAGTCCACCATACCTACCTATTAGCATTTGCTATTCCAAGTATATTCATGTTTTTATCTACCTTCCGAATTAAACTTGTTATGTGAAAATTAGTGATTAAAGTTCTCACGAACTTGATGGCACACTTTACTTTTCTTGCCCCTAATAAACATGAACCATTGTGTCATCTAAGTTGTATATGCTTGCACTTATATTTTCGGGATTAGCAGAACCATGTTGACATGGGGAACGCTTTCAACATTGCACTTGTACATTGTACCCAGTTGATATCATGCTCCTTTATTTATGGATGTCGTCGGTGTGAAATGAAAGGGGACCTTGTAAGTCCATGGAGTTATGTATGTGTGTTAGAGAACCGCCTGGGCCGCCGGTCTAATCCATGCCTAATCATGGTGGAAACCTGCAGCGTAACCATAATGAGCTATCTATGAAGCATTCTTCTTATAAAAAAGAGTCAGATATTGAGAAAAAGAGAAAAATAAAAAAAAGATATGAGAAAAGAGGAAAGAGAGAAAAAAGATCCATTTTCCCATGGTAAATAAGAAGATTGTTGAGATGCTCGTTGTCTGCTTGCCTTGTCATTTTGATATGGGGATTCTTCTGTATCATCGGGCAAGGGGTACCTCGTTGGTGGTTCTCTATGATACACATGTACTTACTATGACAAGAACTTACCGGTAACTAAACTTGAGTAGCATGAGGAGCAGCCCTCGTATTCAAGGGACATGAGTTTTCCAACTTATACTTTGTCAAGCATATACTCCATAGTTTGTTCACTTTAACCTTAATCACTTCAAGATGCTTATGATAGGGGCAATGAGAGATGAAAGATAATAAGTACCATAATTTTTGGAAGGTCTTTATGAAACTTGAATCCATGCTTCCTTCTATGAAGGCCTTTCTTTTTCTTTTATGTTGAGTCTCCACCTTCTATATTTATGCACCTATTGAGAGAGCATAGTGGCCATTCTTAGTTCTATGTGCATTGTCCCAAGACTTATTGATTGATCCATAACTTTGATATTGCTTGTTCTTAAACTATTTGTATCTAGTCACCCTTATAAACTTTGAAGGTGTCCTATGCATTTATGTTTGCTACCCTATGAGGGACAAGCTGAATGCCATTATGCTATGTTTTCTTTATGTGAAACAAACAAACGTCTTGCAAAGCATTGTTATTCATGAATCTTTTGTTTGTGCCTTTTCATGTTACAACATAGTTGCTATGTCTTATTGTTAGAACTTTATCTTTCATGCTATGTTGAAGTACTATGATCCCAGCTATCAATGTTTTACAAATACTTTGGTCAAGTTTATGATGGTGCATGTCACCTCAAAAATTATTCTTTCTTTTTATCACTTACCTACTTGAGGACGAGTAGGAGTTAAGCTTGGGGATGTTGATACGTTGCAAACGTATCTATAATTTTTGATGTTCCATGCTTGGTTTATATCTACTTTCTTATGTTTTGTCCACACTTTGGAGTACTCTTTATACACTTTCTTGGACTAACCTATTAACAAGATGCCACAGTGCTAGCTGCCTGTTTTCTGCTGTTTTTGGTTCCAGGAAAGTCAGAAAATGAATATTCTCGGAATTGGACCGGACAAAAGGCAAAGTTGATATTTTACCAGAAGACACATGCAGTCCGAAGGAGAGAGGAAGGGGGGCCACAAGGCGGCCACACCACCCCTTGGCGCGGGCAGCCCTAGGAGGCGCCAGGGCATGGTGTGGGCCCCTTGGACGGCCACCTACCTTGCCCCTTCGCCTATAAGAAGCCCCTAGGATGAAAACCCTAAATCATCCAGCCTTCATCCATGAAAAGTTCCGCAGCGCCGCCGCCACCGAAGGGGAGATTCGGGGGACAAAAAGTTTCTGTTCCGGCACCCTCCCGGGACGGGGAAATGCCCCCGGAGCCATCTCCATCGATCTCCACCACCATCTCCATCACTGTTGTTGATTCCCATGATGAGGAGGGATTAGTTCTTCCTTGAGGCTAAGGGTTCTACCGGTAGCTCTGTGTTCATATCTCTCTCTATGCGTGATCATATTGTGATCATGAGCTTTGTAATCAAGTAGATCTACCTTGCTACTCAAGTGCTTTAATAGATCTCTGCTCTCCCCATGTGTGTGAAAGTGACAGCGTGCACACCATGGTGGCACTTAGACTAGAGATTACAAATACTTGTTATGCGTTATATTTGGAGTTGGATATCTTTATTAACTTGTGGTGTTTGTTGGAACCATCTAGTGCTCAAGGTGACAGTGTGGGGTTATCTAGATGGGGAAAGTGAACTTTGAGGAGTGTTGTTATAGCCCTACCATGGATTAGAGTATCCAACCGGAGAGTAGTTCAGAGTAGTATCATGAAGAGAAGATATTTATATGAGAGTGTTCACTAGTGAAAGTATGATCCCTAGGCTTTCTTTTCTAAGCATTGAAACACCGTTTGTAACTAGATCTATTACATGTTTGCTTGATGCCATCTTTATTTCAGTTTGCCTTTAGTCTCTTCCACGCCATCAAGCTATTTCCTGGCACCGTTACCACTTATAATTATCCATACTTGTATTTCACTATCTCTTCGCCGAACTAGTGCACCTATACACCTTACAAGTGTATTGAGTGTGTTGGGGACACAAGAGACTTCTTGTATCTTGATTGCAGGGTTGCTTGAGAGGGGATACCTTTGACCACTTCCTACCTGAGTTCGATAAACCTTGGGTGATCCACTTAAGGGAAAACTTGCTGCTGTTCTACAAACATCTATACTTGGAGGCCCAACAACTATCTACACAAATAGAAGTGCGTAGACATCAGACGGTCTCATGTCTCCTGGTCGTCGTGGGAGAGGGCAGCGCTGGCTGCTATGAGTTGTCCATGGTCACCGACGCGGTGAGCGTCGGGCGGCGTGGCACTGGCGCAAAGGCAAAGAAGGGAGCATGTCATGCGCTTGCTGAGCAATGGGGTGAGTGAGTGGAGTGTAGAGGAGACAAAGGGGTGAGTGATCACTGCTCAAAACAGTGTAAGTTAGGCAGTGGTTTATCTGTGTCTGCAATGTGTTCGACCAAATGGCCACATCAAAATAAGTTTTGAATTTTTGAATGAAATTTGGTGAGTGTGTTTGTCACATGCTTGAGTTTCTATGGTTGCTGGGAAAAGTCAAGTGGAATTGATTTGAGTGGTTTTGGAAAAGTGGTGATCTTAGCATATGAACTTGATTCAATTTTGAATTGTCCTTTAAATAGGTTTGGAATTTGTTTCTGTTGGTTTGTATGTTGGGCTTGGGTTCAATTTTACTTGGTCTAGCAAGGGGTGAAAAGAATGGAGAAAGTTTCTATTAGAAATCTTTTACTAGAGACACCCAAAGTGGGCTAGTGGTTAACTTTGGTCGAAATGACCATTTGATCATATGATTCATATTTGATTTCTTTTTCTTTTGAATTTGTTTGTAATTGTCCTAGATGATGTACTATTCATCTTTAGACCATTCTTTATCATTTGTAGCAATCAAAAATGGCAATTGCAAACAAAATATCATCCCGAGATTTAAGAAAAACTAGGAACTAAAGAGATTTGGAAACTTAGTCCTAATGTTATCTTCTCACTCCCAGGTAGCTTCTTCTTCAGTATGGTTGCTCCACTGGATTTTGAGAAACTTGATACTCCGGGTCCTAGTGGTTCTGAAGGCTTCTTCCAAAATATGAATGGGTACTTCATGATACGTCAGATCATTATTGATATCTATTGCTCGGTGATCTATGTTCTTGAACACTTCGGTCTTCTTCAGAACTTCTAGGCATTTGCGAAGTAATGAGATATGGAACACAATATGTATGGATGACATCTTCTCTGGAAGTTCCAGTTGATAAGATACTTCTCCTCAGTGATTCAAAATCTTGAAGGGTCCAATATATCTGGGGGCTAACTTCCCTTTCAGTTGAAAATGTTGCATTCCTTTCAAGGGTGATACTTTGAGATACACAAAATCTCCGACATTGAAGGTCAAGTCTCGACGTCTCTTGTCCGCATAACTCTTCTATCTGGATTGGGCGGTCTTGAGGTGTTCACGGACTTTGTGAACCTTCTCTTCGGCTTCTCGTAGGATGTCGGGTCCGAAAATCTGACTCTCTATTACTTGCGACCAATTCAGGGGGTACGACACTTCCTTCCATACAGAAATTCAAATGAGGCCATTTGCAAACTGGCTTGATAACTATTGTTGTATGAGGATTCCGCGAAAGGCAGACAATCTTCCCATTTAGATCCATATTCTAACACACAAGCTCTCAACATATCTTCTAACATGTGATTGACTCTTTCAGTTTGTCCATCGGTTTGCGGATGGTAAGATGTGCTGAAGTTCAGCTTTGTTCCTAATCCTTCTTGGACTTTCTGCCAAAATCTTGAGGTAAACTAGGTTCCTCGATCCGATACTATGGTCTTAGGGGTTCCATGCAAACGGACCATTCTAGCAATGTATAGCTCTGCTAGCTTTGAACTCTGGTAGATGGTCTTGACAGGTATAAAATGGGCTACCTTGGACAGTCTATCCACTATGAACCAAATAGAGTCATTTCCCCTACTAGATGTAGGCAAACCGGTGATCAAATCCATTCCGACAGAATCGCATTTCCCTTCTGGAATCTGCAATGGTTGCAAAAGTCTTGCGGGTCTCTAATGTTCCGCTTTGACTCTCTGACAGATGATATGTTGCTAACGTATCTATAATTTTTGATGTTCCATGCTTGTTTTATATCTACTTTCTTATGTTTTGTCCACACTTTGGAGTATTTTTATAAACTTTTTTGGACTAACCTATTAACAAGATGCCACAGTGCCAGCTGCCGATTTTCTGCTGTTTTTGGTTCCAGGAAAGACAGAAAATGAATATTCTCGAAATTGGACAGGAAAAAAGCCAAAGTCAATATTTCACCTAGGGGGACACGGAGCCAGAATACGAGACGGAGAGGGGCCAGGGGGCGCCCACACCACCTGGCCGCGCTGCCAGGCCTGGCCTGCGCCAGGGGGTGGTGTGGCTGCCTAAGGCACCCCCTCGGCCTCCCTTTCTCCTATAAGATGCCTCCGATACAGAAATCCTAAGTACCTGATCAAAATTCCACGAAAGAGTCTGTAGCCTCCGTCATCTCCATCCCTAGATCGGGAGGGATCTGAAGCTCTTCACGGCACCCTATCGGAGGGGAGAATTCACCCGGGAGGCCTTCTTCATCACCATGCAAGCCTCCGATGTGATGCGTGATAGTTCATCCCTAGACTACGGGTCCATGTAGTAGCTAGATGGTTGGTTCTTCTCCTTTGTGCTATCATGTCTAGATCTTGTGAGCTCTGTTCATGATCAAGATCATCAATTTGTAATCCTACATGTTGTGTTTGCGGGGATCCGATGGATATTGAGATGCTATTTCAGATTGATTATTGATTCTATCATGTCTTTGTTATTTGTGATCTTGCATGCTCTCCGTTGTTAGTAGATATCTTGGCTGAGTAGATGCTAGCAACTCCAAGAGGGAGTATTTATGCTTGATAGTGGGTTCATGCCTCTAGTAATCTAGGGAAGTGACAGAAATCTCTAAGGTACTAGATGTGCTATTTCTACTAGGGATAAAACAACAATCCTTTGTTCATAGAACAATCGTATTGTTTACTTTACACGCAATGCTTAATGCAATTATCTGTTGCTTGCAACTTAATACTGGAGGGGGTTCAGATCATAACTTGAAGGTGGATTATTAGTCATAGATGCAGTTGGATTATGGTCTATGTATAATGTTGTAATGCCCAATCAAATCTCATAGGAATCAAGATGATTAGTATATGCATGTATGCTTTCTCGATGTTTGTCAATTGCCTCGCTATAATTTGTTTACCCAACATGTCATCTATCTTAAGGAGAATCACCACTAGTGAACTATGGACCCTGATCCTTTCTTTTACTATCAATCTACAACTATTTACTGTTTCCTGTTTACTTTCTGCAAGCTATTACTATCTTCCACACAATACGTTTAATCCTTTGTTTTCAGTAAAACCGGTGAGATTGACAACCTCACTATAAGTTGGGGGAAAAGTTCTATGGTTGTGTTGTGCAGGATTCCAAGTTGGAAACAACACCTTGGAGGTGTTTCCTTGCTCCTACTGGTTCAATAACCTTGGTTTCATAACTGAGGGAAAACTTGTTGTTGTGCGCATCATACCTTCCTCTTAGGGTTCCCCAACGAGCTCGATATATTTTGGGCCATCAACAGATATCACACTTCGTGATGTAGCTTCCGATTTCTCTCTTAATCTTGTGCCACCAAAATTGCTCCTTCAAATCCTGATACATCTTTGTTCCACCGGGATGGATAGAATAAAGAGTATCGTGAGTTTCCTGCATAATGAATTGTTTCAACTCGGAATCTGCTGGCACACAGATACGTCCTTTGTACCACAAAACTCCTTCTTCATCTTCGGTAGATCCGGGTACCTTCCCTGTACCGATACGACACTTGATTCCATCGATACTTGCATTTCCTTTCTGTGGTTCCTTGAGCTGACTGATCAAACTGGGTTGAAGTTCTATGCTAGCTAAAAATCCTTTGCTAACTAGCTCCGTTCTAAAATGCTCCAACTCTTCATGCAAACTTGGCTAGGCTTATTTTATCATGGTGTTTAATCTACACGGCAATCTACAAAGAGCATCTGCTACCACATTGGCTTTGCCAGGGTGATAGTGAATATCAAGGTCATAATCCTTGATTAACTCTATCCATCTCCTTTGCCTCATATTCAGCTCCTTCTGGGTGAAAATATACTCCAGACTCTTGTGATACGAATAAATCTCACAGCGGTTACCCATAAGGTAATGACGCCATGTCTTCAAAGCTAAAACTACATCTACCAATTCTAAGTCATGGGTAGGGTAGTTTTGCTCATGCTGCTTCAGTTGTCGGGATAGATATGATATGACTTTACCTTCTTGCATCAACACACATCCGAGACCAATCTTGGATGCATCACAATATACATCAAAAGGCTTCTTGATATCTAGCATAATCAAGATTGGGGTTGAAATTAATCTCTTCTTGATCTCTTAAAAACTTGCTTCACATTTGTCTGTCCATTCAAACTTCTTATCTTTTTTCAATAGTTGGGTCATTGGTCTGGCGATTCTTGAAAATCTTTCAACGAACTTGCGGTAATATCCCGCTAATCCGACAAATGCATGGACCTGGGTTTGAGAGGTTGGGGCTTTCCATTCTTCAACATCTTTGATCTTGGCGGGTTCGACAACAACTCCTCCTACCGACACGATATGTCCTAGGAACCATACTTCCTTTAACTAGAACTCACATTTTCTAAACTTGGCATACAACTGATGTTCTCTAAGGGTTTCAAGGATAGTTCTCAGGTGTAGCTCATGGTCTTCTTCTGACTTGGAATAGATTAGAATATCATTGATAAACACAACGACAAACTTATCTAGGAAGTTCATAAAAATCTTATTCATGAGATTCATGAAATAAGCGGGGGCATTGGTTAATCCAAAAGACATGACAATGTACTCATACAATCCATATCTGGTGGTGAAGGCGGTCTTTGGAATATCCATTGCACGAATCTTGAGTTGATGATAACCAGTTCTAAGATCAATCTTAGAAAACACTCTGGCACCAGTTAACTGGTCAAATAGATCCTCTATCTTCGGTAGTGGGTACTTGTTCTTGATGGTGACATCATTCAGCTTCCGGTAGTCCGTGCACAAACGGTTACCTCCATCTTTCTTATCCACAAACAAAACAGGCGATCTCCATGGTGACGCACTTGGTTGAATCAAACCTTTCTCCAGCATAGCATCAAGTTGCTTCTTGAGCTCCACTAATTCTGATGGGTTCATACTATAAGGTCTCTGAGCTATGGGTACAGTTCCAGGAACTAGTTCAATGATGAACTCGATATCCTGATCTGGGGGCATACTGGGCAATTCATCTGGAAATACGTCAGGGTATTCACAGACTACTCTGACTTGGTCTAGGGTTGGTTGGGCTAGACTCTTGTTACATTTGAATTGACGTGGAAATGTCTCAGATACATGCTCTACTGATACTCCAGTTCTACTGATCATGGTTATGGCTTTCTTGGCACAGTCGATTAATCCTTTATGTTTTGACATCCAATCCATTCCTAGTACTACTTCCAACCTTTGGTTCCAAGTACTATTAGATCAGCATACAAATCTATTCCATGGATTCTGATAGGTACAGCCTTGCAAATTTTTCTAGCTTTGGTGGTTGAACCAGGTATTTGAACTATCATAACATGCTTCAATTTTGTTGGTTGAATCTTACTAGTGCATGCAAATTCTTCTGTAACAAACGAGTGCGATGCTCCAGAATCAAACAACACTCCTGCAAGTACTGAGTTAACAGAAAACATACCTAGCATGACATCTAGCGCTTCCTGAGCTTCTTCAGCATTCATGTGGAACAGACGGCCGTTGCGGTGAGCGAATTCCCTAGGGCAAATCTCCTTCCATGATGAACACGGCGTTGCTGCTGAGCGGGTGCATTCACATTGGTGGCTGCTGCAAGCTTCTTGGGTCACTCATTGGAGTAGTGACCCTTGACTCCGCATTCAAAGCAAGTAATCTGGGACTTGTCTTTTCCTGCGATAGGCACAACATTGCTTCCAGTCCTTGAGGCAGTATTGTTATTGTTGTTGTTGGACTTGGGTGGTGCACGATTGAAGTTATTGGAGTTGCCGGGGTTATTGTTATGGTTTCCTCCAGACCTTGGGTTTCCTCTTCCATGGTTGGGATAGCTTGGACGGGACATAGGGGTCTGTTTTTTCTTGGGGCATATCCTGCAGATGGGTTGGGGCGATACTTTTGGGTATGGTGGGATCCAGGATGGTGCATCATCCTGCGCTTGCGATTGTCATTGGCCTGGTTGATCTTCCCTTCCATCTGAATGGCAGAGTCCACTAAAGCTTCAATATCATCAAAGGGATTGTTGACTAGCATGGTTTGCATCTCATCATGCAGTCCGTTCAGGAATCTCTCTTTCTTCTTTGCTTCTATGTCAGTCTCATCAGGGGCATATCTGGCTAGTGACAGAAATTTTTCACGGTATTCCACCACAGTCATTCTGCCTTGTTTCAATTCTCTAAACTCATCCCTCATCCTCTTAATCATACCCGAGGGCACATGAGTCCTGCTGAACTTGATTTTGAACTCATCCCAAGTCATCATCTGACCTCTATTCATGGTACGGATGCTATTCCACCAAGCTCTTGCATCACCTGCCAGATAATGTGTGGCAAATATTACTTTTTCATTGGCCTCAACTCCTGTGACCTCTAAGTTGTTCTCCATGGTTTGCAGCCAGTCATCACCATCTAAGGGCTCTTCAGACTTACTAAAGATAGGTGGGTTGGTATTCTGAAAGTTCTTGAGCTTGGATCCATGGTTATCCTGGTTTCCATGACCTTGATTGTTGTGGGCCATTTGAGCTATCTATTGAAGAGTGGCTAGGTTGGCTTGACATTCGGCTCTACTAGCTTCACGGTCAGAAACTAGCATTTCAAGAATCTGCAGCATTGGGTCCTGAGATGAACTGCTTCCTCTGGGATTTCGACGAGTCATCTGAAGATTGAGCTAGATAGTGAGATAAGAGGGAAATCTCTAAGGTTCATGGTTTTGTTTCAAAAACTTTAAACTTTGAGTTTGACTCAGGTTTTGTAAACTAACAACTTCCTCTCATTCATTCATTCATTCATTCAAAGCACACAATACAAACACACACCATGACACAAATAGAGAACATATGGTTTTAAGAACCATTCTATGAAACTATGATACAGTGGGACCAGGTACAACTCATTCCTACGGTAGTGCTCAAGTGCATCTAATCATCATCAATGAAGTCGGAATCATCATCATAAGTGTGGAACTCCATGGCGTCGTCTTCTAGGTAGTCATCATCATCATTGAGGTAAGAGTACAGATCTCCACGGATATCTTCCTCTTCTTCCTCCTTCGCTTCAAGCTGGATCTCTTGTTCACGGATGGTCTTCTCGAGAGTGGCCACCTTCTCGTGAACACGATCGATGATGCGATCCTTCTTGTCACGTTGACGACGAAGTGATTGGCGCTCCCTGGCGAGGATGGCGAGGGTCTGGTCCTTCTTGACTGCAATGGCATGGTTGTGGTTGGTGTAGGCACGGGCGTTGTCCAACTCTTGCTGTCTATCATACAAAATGAAGTCGATATTATCCACTTGATGCTTCAACTCATGTTGTCCTTACATCTCCAAGGGCATTCCCATAGAATCACGCCTTGCGTAGTGAGCAAAGCGAGTTCCCTGGATCTGGTTGATGTTTTGTCCACACAGATGGGCAAGAGCTTCTTGCATAGCCCTGGCTAATCCATCTAGCCAGTTATTCTCCTGAATACTGAATTGGATCTTCTCCAAAGTGGGTGCTTCCATTTTTCCTTGGAGATCTGCAATTATCAGCCACGATAGCTCTCCTCCTTGCTGATCATTGAGTTGGGCACCGAAGAATTCCGGGTGCAGGCGCTCAAGGTACTCTGCAAGTGCATCTGGATCCCTCTCAAGATCAGGTGACCTCCATTTCCCAGCTAGTAGAACTTGCTATACTTTACCTCCATCTATAAGAATTTAGGGTGAGCAAGTTAGTGGGGTGATCAAGTGTGTCAAATTTTTATGTATGATTGCATGAATTTTTGGAGGATCATGAATTTTTTAGAAAGAATCTCAAGGATAAGAGTGGGAATATGTTTTCATAAATATTCACTTCTTTTGTTTTGAAACTAAGTTTTTTTTCAGACGTCCATTCTAACTAGGGTCTCCTATGGTCAGGATGGCTCTAATACCAACTTGTCAACACCCGGGTTTTTAATCCCAAATGCCTGTTATGCCATACATCGAATCCCATGATTACCATTTTTGCGACACATAACAGATTGGTATCACAGTACATCATGCATTGAAACCATAATAAAGGACTTACAAATAAAGGATCTCATGATCCAGTCTTAATACAATCCAAAGCAGCGGAAGGTAAACGTAGTAGGGATCCATCTTCAAGTTCACAGGAAATGATGATGATGGGAGATGATCCTAGTTGTCATAGACCTCCTGATGTCCATCTTCCTGGTAGTCCTCCTCATAGTCTGGCCACGGGAATAGCCAGGGACAAAGCTATGAGTACTCTTTAAGTACTCGCAAACTATCACTAACAAGTAAGGTAGTTCTAGTAGGAATCTTAAGCTCTAGGTTTATTTGCAAAAAGCCAGGTTTATTTCATACTAAGTTAAGAAGTAAAGAAAACTAATGTAATGTTCTACATCACCTAAGTGGGAACTTAGTTTTCATGTTTATAACCCTGTTGTGGTCAAGTCAAAGTCATATTTCAATTCACAAGTCATTTTGAAAACATCTGACAATGGAACAGTATGGCCACTCCAACTGTCCATGACCGCGGATGCGGCTATTTGAATAGTTTGACACTCTACAGAGGTGGTACACTTTCACCACAAAATTCGATACATCTGTCAGGGATAACCCTGAATCATCATACTTAGTATGTGGATAATCAATCATAACCTTTCAATTACATACTCTAGTATAGGCACCTCCCCTATGAGCTTGGCCTCCCAGCCATGGCCATTTTCTATCTTGGGCACTGCATAGGTGGACATTCACACCCACGAGATAGCCTCAACTCAACCTCTTTCCATGAGGGAACCCATACTAAGGCATATAAACTTCCAGTTAAGCCCTACCCAATTCAGGTATTGTGGTTGTACGGTAAAATTGGAATGGTATCGCATCCAAACCCAACCATCAGTTTTTATAAAGGGCTAAGGCTCATGCCTCAACAAGTTTCATCATCAAATCATTTTGTGTCCATACCACATGTCAAAACATTTCAATAGAATGAATCATCATTCCAAGGTTTTCATAACAATTTTCACCAAGTATGCCCATCTAAAGTGATCAACTTTTATGCTTAGCACTAGCCACTAAAGTTGAGGGTATTTCACTAATTAGGGGTGTTAATCAAGTATAACTATCTAACTCTAGTTTCATGCCTTTTGCTGACATCTAAGTATAACTACTTAGGCCTAGTTTTATACTCTTTATGGTATCTATACTATTTTTCCAATACTCACAAAGCACTAACTAAAAATAAAGAACTTTGGTAAGAATAAAAGAATAAAGCTTGCAAGTAAAACTTGGGATTGGTATAATCAAAGTTGCATAACCAAGCATGCCTAGGGCATCTTGCATAGGTTATCTTACAAGTATGGCTTTCATAGGTATAATACTTGCAAGTGTTAGCTTGCTTAGTTCTATGTTGCCTTGAGTAGTGCAGTGGTTGAAATTCTCTTCTTCTTCTTCTTGGTAGTACTCCTCCTCCTCGTATCCCGGGTCGGTACTATCGTCTATAAATGAATATGAGGTACACAATCACCAAACAATACTTAACTACTTCTATTTAGCACACTAAGGCTCACACTGGATGATTTAGCATCATCACAATCATCACATGAAATAAAGACCTAGTCGTATCTTTCTTATTTTAGAAAAGTAATTTCTACTCATTGACAATACTTAAGATTTAATATTCTCCAATTAAAATATGGGATCATGTTGACACATGTCATCACCACATATTCTAATCCTTGGGAATGTGATTTAAAGTGGTGTCATATTTTATAAAGTTTAAGATTATTATTTAATACAATTAAAGTGACTAGAAATTCCCATATAGCATTCTTTTAGTACTAGTACAACATCACTGCATGTAAACCTAAATATTTTTACATATTAGATCTTATCAAATGTGATTTTTGAGAGTTGGAATCAACTCAAAAGAATTTATGGTTGATTTTTGAAAATTGTTTGAATGTGGAAAAGTCTCTGTCTTGTTATTTTTACTATAGGTGATCTATAATTTCAAATGGTTTAAATCCAATAGGCTTGGATATATATTTTGAATACCTTTATAAGAAAATTGGAATCATGCAATTTGGTTCAGTAAATATCCTTGAATTGATTTTTGAATCTACTAACAAAATCCAGTTTTAACTAAATTGGAAAAAGATTATTTGAATGGATGGGCTCTGCGTGGGAAACCAAATGGGCCGGCCCAGCTGCACTGCGCGGGCGCAGCAGGCTACTGACAGGGGGTCCCACTAGTCAGTGGCTCATTTAACCCGAAACGGTATCTTTCAATCTAGGCCTTGCGATTAGACTAGGATCTAACGACTGAGGTTCATCTTCTACGTCGAACGGCTCCGACGAGACTGAACCTAACAGCGACGGTGGGGGTACATGGGGGCTCACCTGGGCTCTAGCTAGGGTTGGCGATGGGGGCGAACGATGTTGTAGACGATGGTGGATTGAAAGGTGGTCGCGGCGGCTCCTGGGGCGCCTCTAATCAACGGCTCCTCTTCTCCTCTACAGCGGCGGACTCCAGCTAAATTCCGGTGATGTGGTGCTCGCCTTGCTCCGGGGAGAGGTGTGGGAGGTTCTTTGAGTGTGGGAGTGAGATGGTGTGGAGAATAGAGGCTGGGGTGGCCTCTATTTATACACCGGGGATTAGGGACAGAGCGGGGTGGCTCGAGCTTGTCGGTAACGGCGATACAGGGGGCTATAGGCATGGCTGCGGGTAGGGTTCGACGTGGTGCTTCCTGGCGGTTGTCGCATGCTTAATGGCGCAGCACGGGGCGGTCTAGAACGGCCAGGACTGGTCGGTGCTCTACGCGGGAGGGACGGCATTCGAGATGGCATACAGGGGCTACGGGTCACGCGACGGTGAACGGGCATGCCTGGGAGGTACCTAGGGTCATGACGAGTGCGGGCACGCGCGGTGAGGACAAGGCGCGGCGTGTGCGCGCGTGTCGGCTGCAGCGCTCTGGCGCGCTCTCGGCATGGTAGTAGAGAAATGGGCGCGGCGTTTCTCGGGTGGTCCATGGCTTGCCTGCGGTCGAGGGGTGGACAGAGGGTGGCGGTGGACGGTCGACTGTCTCCAGGTCATTGTGGGAGAGGGTGATACGCCCATTTTGCATCACTATTCTATATCATAATTTACTGTTATTCATTGATATATTTCATATTAAGAGATGATACTTATGTTATTTCATCTGTTTTTGCATGGTTGAAGACTTTTGGAGCATGGACCGCTGTAGTGAGGATTCTGATGGAAAAGGCGTTGTTTGGAGGCACATTTCGCAAAGATCAGAAAATCTGGGAAAATACATGGAAAATCCTATTTTTCTAGAAGACGAAGGAAGCCAGAAGGGGAAGTGGAGATGGGCCACAAGGGGCCCACACCACCCCCTGGCGCGGGCCACCCTAGGCCGCGCCACCAGGTGGTGTGGCCGCCCTGGTCCACCCCTGCTCTCCCCTCTGGCATATATTATCCTCCAGAAACCCTAAGACGATCAGAGAAAGATTCCGCCGCCTCTGCGGGGCGGAAAACACCGAGAGAGAAAGATCTCTCCGGCAGACAGAATTTTGCCGGGGGAATTCCTTCCCGGAGAGGGGAGTTCGTCGCCATCAACATCACCATCAAGCTGGACTTCATCGGGATCATCAACATCATCACCATCATCATCTCCACCAGCACCATCATCATCACCTCCATACCGCTGTAACAATTGGGTCGAATCTTGCATAGTTCTTAGGGGAAACTTTCCCGGTGTTGATTACTCCTTGTAGTTGATGCTATTGAGTGAACCATTGAATTATCGTTTATGTTCAGATTGTTACACATCATTATTTCATCTCTGATCATGATCCATATGATGTCTTGTGAGTAGTTCGTTTTGTTCTTGAGGACATGGGAGAAGTCATGTTGTTACTAGTGGAATTGTGTTGAGAAAGATTCAATGGTTTGATATTTAAGTTGTGGTGTACTTCTTGTAGTGGTGTCATGTGAACGTCGACTACATGACACTTCACCTATATGGGCCTAGGGGAATGCATTGTGTATTTGGCTACTAATCGTAGGGGTTGCCGGAGTGACAGAAACCTGAACCCCTGTTAGGAAACCATTGCACAAGGGATGTTAGGGTCTTAGAGTTTAAAGTTGTGGTTAGGTTTCTACCTTAATTACTTTCTTGTACTTTCGGATGCTTGCAAGGGGTATAATCACAAGTATGTATTAGTCCTAGAAAGGTAGGTACATTAGCACAGGTTCACCCACACAACACTTAGCAAACTAAAGAAGATTAATCAACTATATGAAGCGAAAGCACTTGACGATATTCCCATGTGTCCTCGAGAACATTTGGTCATCTTAAGTAATACAACCGGCTTGTCCTTTGCTAAAGAAAGGATTGGGCCACTTGCTGCATTTATTCTTATTGTCTTTTATTTACTCGTACTTTATTTTACCTGCATTATCAAAAACCCCTAAAAATCCGTTTGCTAAGTATTTACAGAGAATTCCTTCTCCAAGCCACTAGCCAGCACCTTCTGCTCCTCGTTGGGTTCGACACTCTTACTTATCGAAAATACTGCGATACACCCCCTATACTTGTGGGTCATCAAGAATATTTTTTGGCGCCGTTGCCGTGGAGTGAAGCGCTATTGGAGAGTGGAACTGGTAAAGGAAATTTCTACTATGAGTATTGTTTACTTCCGTTAGTTGCTTTATTTTCAATATCGATAATTCGCTGAGTTTCTTATTTCGTAATGCTACTACCACTGCTAAGGTAGTAGATGAACCACCACCTGCTGAGAATGATACTTTTAAAATACCTACAAGAATTATTGACCGTGTTATGGATAACTATTATGTTGGAGATGGAACTGTCCATCCCGGTGATCATTTGCTCGTTGTACATGAATTATGCGGGTTGTTCAAGTGTGCAGGTATTACTACAGATCAAGTTAAGAAGAAGTTATTCTCATTATAACTGAAAGGAAGAGCTGAAGAATGGTATAAGCTGATGAAGAATGGTCAAGCTCTTGAATGGGAGGAAATAGTACCTCTCTTTTATTCAAAGTTTTATCCTCCTAGCGAGATTCGTAAAGATCAGAATCAAATATACAACTTTTGGCCTCTTGATGGAGAGAGTACAACTCAAGCTTGGGGGAGATTGACGTTACTAATGCTCAAATGTCCCATTCATGAGCTCCCCAACAATATTATTATCAATAACTTTTATGCAAGGCTTTCTCTTCATGATAAGGATTTATTGGATGCTTCTTTTGCTGGATCATTCACTCGCATGGAAGAAGAAGCTAAATGGGATCTTCTAGACCGTATTCAAGACAATGCTGAAGCATGGGAGAATGACAAAGGAAGAAAGTCAGGTATAAATTATGATTATGAATGTATTGATTCTTTTATGGGAACTGATGACTTTCAAAATATTATTAATGCTTAAGGTCTTGATTCTCAAGTTATTACAAATTGTTTTAAGCCTTTTTCTTCTTATATGGAAATTCTGAAAAAGGGATGGGACAAGTACCATGCACCATATAAAGATATTGTTGATTGTGTTCCTGTTGGGAGTACTGAGTTTGGCACTATTGATCACATCTTACCCGAACCTTATATCGAGAAAATACCCTTCCCGGATAAGGTAAAGGATCATCATATGATAACTAGTGTAATCAATAAAAGTGCAAAGAGAACTGTAAAACCTGATGAACAAATAAACATTGAACCTGTTGTAGCAATTGTGAAAGATCTTGTCACTAAAAGTGTAGAAGATGGACACATAGTCTTCTGTGAGGATGCTTCTAATATTGTCTCACATCCTAATAGAACTAAAAAGGCTAGTGTCCCTGTGCTTTCTGTTAGAATTGGTGATCATTGCTATTATGGTTTATGTGATATCGGTGCAAGTTCAAGTGTTATTCCTTATGAGCTTTACAAAGAAATTATGCATGAAATCAGTCCCTGCGAACTAGAAGAGATTGATGTGGTCATTCACCTTGCTAATAGAGAGACCATCTCTCCAATTGGTATTGTGCGGGATGTAGAAGTTCTTTGTGGTAAGATTAAATATCCTGCTGATTTTCTAGTACTTGGTTCAGCTGCTAGTAAAACTTATCCCATCATTTTTGGTAGACCTTTACTGAGTACTTGTGGAGCTATTACAGATTGCAAAAGGGAGAAAATCTTGACTAAGTTTGATGGGGAATCTTATGAGTTTAATTTTTCGAAATTCACTAAAGAACCTTGTGAAAATGAAACCCATAATGAGTATTTTAGAGTCGAACAACTTGCTTCTATTTCTCTTGCTCCTAACAATGCTTTGCAGCAATTTATGGAAGACCACGAAAGTGAGATCTTCATGGAAGAAAGAAATGAGATTGACGAGATTCTCCTTCGTCAACCTAAGATGCTTAAGCATAACTTGCCTGTAGAAGACTTGGGTACCACATTGCCACCTAAAAAGGATCCGATCTTCGATTTAAAACCTTTACCTGACGATCTTAAATATGCTTACATTGATGATACTAAGATATATCATGTTATTATTAGATCTAAACTTTCAGGGAAGGAAGAAGAAAGGTTATTGGAGGTACTGAAGAAACACCGAGGGGCTATGGGCTACACTCTGGATGATTTAAAAGGGATTTCTCCTACTATATGTCAGCATGATATCAATATAGAACCAGATGCAAAGCCAGTGGTAGAGCACCAACGATGTTTAAATCCTAAGATGAAAGAAGTGGTAAGAAATGAGGTATTGAAACTCCTTGATGCTGGTATTATTTACCCTATTGCTGACAGTGAATGGGTTAGTCCTGTTCATTGTGTCACTAAAAAGGGGGAATTACTGTCGTCCCTAATGATAATGATGAGCTTATTCCCCAAAGAATAGTTGTAGGCTATAGAATGTGTATTGATTTCAGGAAAGTTAACAAAGTTACTAAGGAAGATCATTACCCACTTCCTTTTATTGATCAAATGTTAGAAAGGTTGTCTAAAAAGACCCATTTTTGTTTTCTTGATGGATATTATGGTTTCTCTCAAATTGCTGTTAAACAACAAGATCAAGAAAAAACTACTATTACATGCCCTTACGGAACCTATGCTTGTAGACGTATGCCTTTTGGTTTATGTAATGCTCCCGCTACTTTTCAAAGATGCATGTCTGCTATCTTTCATGGTTTTTGTGAGGAAATTGTGGAAGTGTTCATGGATGGCTTCTCCATCTATGGAACTTCTTTTGATAATTGTTTGCATAACCTCGATAAAGTTTTGCAGAGATGTGAAGAAACTAATCTTGTTCTTAATTGGGAGAAATGTCACTTCATGGTGAATGAAGGTATGGACATAAGGTTTCTAAAAGAGGCATAGAAGTTGATAAAGCTAAAGTTGAGGCAATTGAGAAAGTGCCCTGTCCAAGAGACATCAAAGGTATTCGTAGTATCCTTGGTCACACTGGTTTCTATAGAAGGTTTATTAAAGATTTCTCTAAGATATCAAAACCCCTCACTAATCTTCTTTAAAAATATGTACCCTTTATCTTTGATGATTATTGTAAGGAAGCTTTTGAAACCCTAAAGAAGGCTTTAACTACAGCTCCTATAGTTCAACTGAAGGAAATATGCCCTGAGAGGCAATAATAAAGTTGTTATTATGTATTCCTTGTATATGATAGATGTTTATTTTACATGCTATAATTGTATTGATAGGAAACATCAATACATGTGTGTTTAATAAACAGAAAGGGTTCCTAGTCATGCCTCTCTTATAGACTAGCTTGTTGATTAACAAGATGATCAAGGTTTCCTGATCATGGACATTGGATGTTGTTAATAACAAGGTCACACCATTGGTGGAATGATGTGATGAACATTCATCCGAAGTATAGCATTATGATCAAGTCATTGTGTTTATATTGCTATAACATCATACGAAGTAATCTTTATCCTTAGACCATGAGATCATGTTAATTGCTAACACCGGAAGAGTATCTTGATAACATCAAACGTCACACCGTAACAGGGTGACTATAAAGATGGGTTCAGTGCTACGAAGGTGTTATGTTGAGGCTCATGGATCAATAGTGGAATTTGTCAATCCAGATGACGGATAGATATACTCTGGGCCCTCTCGGTGATATCACATTAGGATAGCTTGCAAGCAAGTGATGTGATCACTAGAATGTTATATCACGGGAACGAGAAAAGAGTGCATGTCGGTAACGAGATCAAACTAGGTATGGAGATACCGATGATCGAATCTCGGACATGTAATATATTGAGAGACAAAGGGATTTAGTTACAAGCATTAAAGGTTCTCACGATCAAAGGAGTCATCGTTGAATGTGTAGGAGTCAGTACGGATCTCTAGGTCCCGCTGCAGATTATTGATCGGAGAAGGGTCTCGATCATGTCTGCATTATTCGCGAACTGTAGGGTGGCACACATAAGAGTTACTGGACACCATTTTGGAGCACATATGTTTCAGACGAAAGAATTGCAAAGCGCAGGAATTGTTTCAATAGAAACCGGAAATTGTTTCGGGTGAAATTGCAGAAGGTGGTTCTGCATGTGATATTGAAATATTGCAAGGGGCTATATGTGAATGTTTTTTAATTAAAGTAATTAACAAAATTCTGAATAAATTTAATAAAGGAGTTTTATTAAATGAGAGAGCATTAAATTTGGAGAAACTTAATGCATTTAAAGTGGAGACTTTAAAAGGGAATGTGAAGAGGCACATGAATGGGGGAGGTGAGGGGTCACCCCCCCATGCGCCGGCCATGGAGAGAGGGGGCACCCCCCTCCTCCTATAAAAGGCCACCCATTCCCTCCTTCATCCTCACACCTCCTTGTGAAGGATCTCTCTCCCCCTCTAGAATTATTCCCCCATGGTCTCGGATTAGCGAGATACATGTTCCCGGTGGCATTTTGTCTGGAAGGAGTTACTGCTTTCGCTGGATCGCTGGAGCGAGGAGGTGGAGGTTGTCCGGTGGCTTGAACGTGTGTGCGAGTGCGGATGCGCTGCTGAGTTGCAGTGCTCGGACTTCCTCACGATCTTGAGATCGGCAAGTGTACGACTACATCAACCACGAGTTCCTACTCGTTAAAAAGCTCGTTGTCTTCGAGGGTAAGTTCTCTACGGATGTATGTCCACCTGTTTTGCTTTCTACCTAGTAGATAGATCTTGGCGTGTAGTTCACACCGTAGGAAATTTTTTGTTTTCTATGCTGCGGACCCAACAGTGGTATCAGAGCCTGATCTATGCGTAGGTGCTTTGCACGGGTAGTACACATATGTTTATATGTGGGCAATGATGATCATGTTATTGAATCTTCTATGTACTTTGGATATTGGTGGCATAGTGGGATGAAGCGGCCCGGACCAACCTTACATGTCATCGTACATGAGACCGGTTCCACGACTGACATGCAACTTGTTTTGCATAAGTGGCTGGCGGGTGTTTGTCTCTCCTACTATAGTCAATATCTGATTTACAACGAGTTGCTAATAACTTGGTTATCCTTGTTGTGGTTCATGTTCGTAGGTAAGAACGGTTCTATCTCCAAAAGCCCTAAGCCACGTAAAACTTGCAATTGATAAATTAGAGGCGTCTAGTTTAGATCGTTGCTGGCTAGTGTTTTGATATGGTATTGTTGTAAGTAGATGTATAATAGATACTCTTACAACTCACTTAACGTGTAAGTTCCATAGATATTGGCCTTACACACAAAGGAATGATAAAGATCATACCACGATGCAAATGATAGAGATCAAATGCATGGACCATATCATCTCACTTCACACATTAGATGTTAGCATCTTATATTGCTAGTTTGGCGCATTTGGTAGCATTATAAGATGATCCCTCATTTAGATATCAAGATAAAATGTGTTCTTCCTTAAGTATGCACCGTTTTGTGGATCGTGTTTTGAGGCATCACGTGATGATCGGGTGTTCTCAACTCTACGCTTTCATACAACGGGTGTAAGACAGTTTTACACATGCAAATACTAAGGTTCTTACTTGACGAGCCTAGCATGTACAGACATGGCCTCGGAACACAGACCGAAAGGTTAAGCATGAGTCATATAGTTGATATGATGCCCATATAGATGCTCTCCTTTGAAGCTACACCGACTCACGTGATGATCAGACTTGGTGTAGTGGATTTGGTTCATGTAATCACCAAAAGGACACGAGGGATGTCGTTTTTGAGTGGGAGTTCATTAGTAATTTGGATTAGTCGAACTCAATCTATCATAAACTTAGTCTAAATATACTTTACAAATTCTGTTGTAGATGGCACCACCTGCTTTTAATTTCAATGTGTTCATGGAGAAAGAGAAACTTGCTGCGAATGGTAGCAACTTCACCAACTGGGCTATGAATTTGAGGATTCTCCTCACTGCTGCACAAAAGCAATATGTGCTAGATGCGCCGCTAGGCCCCCCCACCAGCTCCTTATGCCCCTGACGAGGAAAAGAACGTCTATATAACTCGTCAGGAGGACCACAACTTAGTTCATTGCGGCATACTGTATGAGCTAGAGCCAGAACTTCGAAAGCGTTTCGAAAATGGCAATGCCTTTGATACCATGGGAGAATTGAAAATGATTTTCGATACCCATGCTGCCATAGAGAGTTATAATGCTACAGAAAAGTTCTTTAGCTGCATGATGGAGGAAAACAGCTCCGTTAGTGAGCACGTACTCAAAATGTCTGGGTACGCCGATAAGCTTGTGTCCTTGGGAATAACGATTCCCATTGACTTAGGCATACATCGTGTTCTCCAATCTCTGCCACCTAGCTACAAGAGCTTCGTGATGAACTATAATATGCAGGGCATGAAGAAGTCTCTTCCCGAGCTTCTGGCAATGCTTAAGACTGCAGAAGTGGAGATTAGGAAAGAACATCAAGTGTTGATGATCAATAGGACCACCGGTTTCAAGAAGGACAAGAAAGGCAAGCACAAGGGAAAGAAGGGTGGAAGTATGTTGCCATGCCTGAAAAGAAACCCCGAGCTGGCCCTAAGTCTGACACCGAGTGCTACTATTGCAAGGGGACTGGCCATTGGAAGCGCAACTGCCCCAAGTATTTGGCGGACAAGAAGTCCGGCAAGGCAAACAAAGGTATATGTGATATACATGTTATTGATGTGTACTTGACTAGTACTCGTAGTAGCACCTGGGTATTTGATACGGGATCGGTTGCTAATATATGTAACTCGGTTCAGGGGCTGCGGAACAAGCGACAACTAGCAAGGGATGAGGTCTCGATGCGGGTCGGCAATGGATCAAGAGTTGATGTGATCGCCGTCGGAACACTGCCTCTCCATATGCCATCGGGATTAGTTATAAACCTAAATAATTGTTATTTGGTGCCTGCACTGAGCATGAACATTGTATCCGGGTCGTGTTTGATGCAAAGTGGTTATTCATTTAAGTCTGAAAACAATGGTTGTTCGATTTATATGAATAATATCTTTTATGGTCATGCACCTATGTTGAATGGTTTATTTCTGTTGGATCTCGATAGCAGTATTACGCATATTCATAATGTTGATGCTAAAAGGATTAAACTTGATAATGATATATCTACATATATGTGGCACTGCCGTCTAGGTCATATTGGCGTTAAACGCATGAAGAAACTCCATTCTGATGGACTTTTGGAATCACTTGATTTTGAATCATTTGATACATGTGAGCCATGCCTTATGGGCAAGATGACTAGAACGCCATTTTCCGGTTCAATGGAACGGGCGATAGATCTATTGGAAATCATACATACTGATGTGTGTGGACCAATGAGTGTGTCGGCGCGAGGTGGATATCGTTATTTTGTTACTTTCACGGATGATTTGAGTAGATATGGGTATATCTATTTGATGAAACACAAGTCTGAAACTTTTGAAAAGTTCAAAGAATTTCAGAATGAAGTGGAAAATCATCGTAACAGAAAGATCAAATTTCTGCGGTCCGACCGTGGAGGAGAGTATCTTAGTTACGAGTTTAGCACACATATGAAAGACTGTGGAATAGTTTCACAACTCACGCCTGCCGGAACACCACAACGTAATGGTGTGTCAGAACGTCGTAATCGTACTTTATTGGATATGGTTCGATCTATGATGTCTCTGACTGACTTGCCACTGTCATTTTGGGGTTATGCACTGGAAACCGCTGCATTCACTTTAAATAGGGCACCATCTAAATCCGTTGAAAATACACCGTATGAATTATGGTTTGGAAACAAACCTAAGCTGTCATTTCTTAAAGTTTGGGGATGCGATGTTTATGTGAAGAAACTTCAACCGGATAAACTCGAACCCAAAGCGGAAAAATGCGTCTTCATAGGATACCCTAAGGAAATGATTGGGTATACCTTCTATCACAGATCCGAGGGCAAGGTCTTTGTTGCCAAGAATGGATCCTTTCTTGAGAAGGAGTTTCTCGCTAAAGGTGTGAGTAGTCGGAAGGTAGAACTCGAAGAGGTTATTGAACCTTCTCTTCATGAAATGGCGAGTAGTGCAGCTCCAGAAGTTGTTTCGGAGTTGACTTCACCTAATGAAGAGAGAGCTAATGATATTGATCATGAAACTCCGAAAGAGGACACTACCGAACCTCGCAGGTCAAGCAGGATACGTGCAGCTCCTGAACTGTACGGCAATCCTGTTATGAATTTCATGATTGATGAAATGGATGACCCTGCGACATATGAAGAAGCGATGATGAGCCCGGATTCCAACAAATGGCTAGAAGCCATGAAATCCGAGATGGAATCCATGTACAAGAACCAAGTTTGGAACTTGGTGGACTTACCTCATGACCGAAAGGCCGTTGAGAATAAATGGATTTTCAAAAGGAAAACTGATGCTGATGGTAATGTGACCATCTATAAGGCTCGACTTGTCGCAAAGGGGTTTCGACAAATTCAAGGAGTTGACTACGATGGGACATTCTCTCCCGTAGCGATTCTTAAGTCGGTTAGGATTATGTTAGCAATTGCTGCATATTTCGATTATGAAATATGGTAGATGGATGTCAAAACTGCATTCCTCAATGGTAAGATTGAAGAAGAGTTGTATATGATACAACCTAAGGGTTTTGTCGATCCTAAGGATGCTAATAAGGTGTGCAAACTTCAGCGATCCATCTATGGACTGAAGCAAGCATCACGAAGTTGGAATCTCTGCTTTGTTGAGGTGATCAACGAAGTTTGGATTTGTCCAAACTTATGGAGAGGCTTGTATTTACAAGAAAGTGAGTGGGAGCAATGTGGCATTTCTGATATTATATGTGGATGACAATATTATTGATTGGAAATGATTTAGATCTTTTAAACAGTGTTAAAAGTTATCTAAACAACAAATTTTCGATGAAGGACCTTGGTGAAGCTTCATATATATTAGGCACTAAAATCTATAGAGATAGATCAAGACGCCTAATTGGGCTATCGCAGAGTACATACCTTGATAAGATATTAAAGAAGTTTAATGTGGACGGAAGTAAGAAGGGGTTCTTACCTATGCTGCGAGGCAAGACATTGAGTAAGACTCAAAGTCCGGCTACGGCGGAAGAAAGAGAGATAATGGATAGGATCCCCTATGCCTCAGCCATAGGCTCTATAATGTATGCCATGCTATGTACAAGACCGGATGTGGCACATGCTATTAGTTTGACTAGTAGGTACCAATCTGATCCAGGTTCGGAACACTGGATAGCGGTCAAGAATATCCTTAAGTACTTGAGAAGAACTAAGGATATGTTTCTTATATACAGAGGTGAAGAAGAGCTAGTCGCTAAGTGTTATGTTGATGCTAGCTTTGACACTGATACGGATGACTCTAAGTCTCAATCCGGATACGTATTTCTCTTGAACGGAGCAGCAGTTAGTTGGAGGAGCTCCAAACAACCTGTGGTGGCTAGATCAACAACGGAGGCGGAATATGTTGCTGCTTCAGAAGCGGCGCAGGAAGCGGTTTGGATGAAAGAGTTCATTACGGAACTGGGTGTGGTTCCTAGTGCGTTGGGCCCGATGGTGATCTATTGTGACAACAATGGAGCCATAGCCAACACCAAGGAACCAAGGTCTCACAAGAATTCCAAGCATATTAAGCGCCGGTTTCACTCCATCCGCGAACATGTCAAGGATGGAGATATAAAGATTTGTAAAGTGCACATGGACCTGAATGGAGCAGATCTGTTGACTAAAGTACTCCCTAGGGCAAAACATGATCAACACCAGAACTCCATGGGTGTTAGATTTATCACTATGTGAACTAGATTATTGTCTCTAGTGCAAGTGGGAGACTGAAGGAAATATGCCCTGAGAGGCAATAATAAAGTTGTTATTATATATTCCTTTTATATGATAGATGTTTATTTTACATGCTATAATTGTATTGATAGGAAACATCAATACATGTGTGTTTAATAAACAAAAAGGGTTCCTAGTCATGCCTATCTTATAGACTAGCTTGTTGATTAACAAGATGATCAAGGTTTCCTGATCATGGACATTGGATGTTGTTAATAACAAGGTCACACCATTGGTGGAATGATGTGATGAACATTCAGCCGAAGTATAGCATTACGATCAAGTCATTGTGTTTATATTTCTATAACATCATACGAAGTAATCTTTATCCTTAGACCATGAGATCATGTTAATTGCTAACACCGGAAGAGTATCTTGATAACATCAAACGTCACACCGTAACAGGGTGACTATAAAGATGGGTTCAGTGCTACGAAGGTGTTATGTTGAGGCTCATGGATCAAGAGTGGAATTTGTCAATCCAGATGACGGATAGATATACTCTGGGCCCTCTCGGTGATATCACATTAGGATAGCTTGCAAGCAAGTGATGTGATCACTAGAATGTTATATCACGGGAACGAGAAAAGAGTGCATGTCGGTAACAAGATCAAACTAGGTATGGAGATACCGATGATCGAATCTCGGACATGTAATATATCGAGAGACAAAGGGATTTATTTACAAGCGTTAAAGGTTCTCACGATCACAGGAGTCATCGTTGAATGTGTAGGAGTCAGTACGGATCTCCAGGTCCCGCTTCTGATTATTGATCGGATAAGGGTCTCGATCATGTCTGCATTATTCGCGAACCGTAGGGTGGCACACATAAGAGTTACCGGACACCATTTTGGAGCACATATGTTTCAGACGAAAGAATTGCAAAGCGCAGGAATTGTTTCAATAGAAACCGGAAATTGTTTCGGGTGAAATTGCAGAAGGTGGTTCTGCATGTGATATTGAAATATTGCAAGGGGCTATATGTGAATGTTTGTTAATTAAAGTAATTAACAAAATTCTGAATAAATTTAATAAAAGAGTTTTATTAAATGAGAGAGCATTAAATTTGGAGAAACTTAATGCATTTAAAGTGGAGACTTTAAAAGGGAATGTGAAGAGGCATTTTAATGTGGAGGAGTTACCACCACATGAATGGGGGAGGTGAGGGGTCACCCCCCCATGCGCCGGCCATGGAGAGAGGGGGCACCCCCTCCTCCTATAAAAGGCCACCCATTCCCTCCTTCATCCTCACACCTCCTTGTGAAGGATCTCTCTCCCCCTCTAGAATTATTCCCCTATGGTCTCGGATTAGCGAGATACATGTTCCCGGTGGCATTTCGTCTAGAAGGAGTTACTGCTTCCGCTGGATCGCTAGAGCGAGGAGGTTGTCCGGTGGCTTGAACGTGTGTGCGAGTGCGGATGCGCTGCTGAGTTGTGGCGCTCGGACTTCCTCGCGATCTTGAGATCGGCAAGTGTACGACTACATCAACCACGAGTTCCTACTCGTTAACAAAGCTCGTTGTCTTCGAGGGTAAGTTCTCTATGGATGTATGTCCACCCGTTTTGCTTTGTACCTAGTAGATAGATCTTGGCGTGTAGTTCACACCGTAGGAAATTTTTTGTTTTCTATGCTGCGGACCGAACATCAACCACCTGATTGGAGTTTACCCTTTGAAATAATGTGTGATGCTAGTGATTTTGCTATAGGTGTTGTCCTTGGGCAACGAATTGATAAAAAGTTAAATGTTATCCATTATGCTAGTAAAACTCTTGATGTCGCTCAAAGGAATTATGCTACTACTGAAAAAGAATTACTAGCCATTGTCTTTGCTTGTGACAAGTTTAGACCTTATATTGTTGACTTAAAAGTTACCATTCATACTGATCATGCTGCTATTAAGTACCTTATGACGAAGAAAGATGCTAAGCCTAGGCTTATTAGATGGGTGCTACTCTTACAGGAGTTTGACCTACATATTGTAGACAGGAAAGGTGCTGAAAATCCTGTAGTTGATAATTTATCTCAATAGGAAAACATGTCTTTTGATCCTATGCCTGTTAATGACAGTTTCCCAAATGAACAGTTGGCTGCATTAGGGGTGAGCTCGCGAGGGATCCCTTGGTATGCTGATTATGCTAACTTTATTGTCTCTAAGTATTTGCCTCCAACTTTCACAGCTCAGCAAAGAAGGAAGTTCTTTTACGATTTGAGGCATTATTTTTGGGATGACCCACACTTATATAAAGAAGGAGTGGATGGTATTATGCGAAGATGTGTTCCAGAATATGAACAAAAGGAGATATTGCGTAAATGTCATGGTAGTGCTTATGCAGGACATCATGCAGGAGATAGAATTGCGCAAAAGGTGCTACAATCAGGTTTCTACTGGCCTACCATTTTTAAAGATGCAAGAAAATTTGTTTTATCTTGTGATGAGTGTCAGCGTGTTGGTAATATTTCTAGACGCAATGAAATGCCTATGAACTACTCTCTAGTTATTGAACCCTTTGATTATTGGGGATTTGACTTTATGGGTACTTTTCCTCCCTCAAAAGGTTATACTCATATTCTTGTTGCTGTTGATTATGTCATTAAGTGGGTAGAAGCTATACCTGCAAAGAGTGTTGATGGGGAGACCTCTCTAAAAATGCTTACGGATGTTATTTTTCCTAGGTTTGGAGTGCCTAGGTATCTTATGACTGATGGAGGTTCTCATTTCATTCATGGTGGTTTTAGAAAGACCCTTGCTAAATATGATGTTAATCATAGAATCGCTTCAGCTTATGATCCCCAAACTAGTGGACAAGTAGAGTTATCAAATAGAGAAATTAAATCCATCTTGCAAAAGACTATTAATAGGACTAGGAAAAATTGGGCTAAAAGGTTGAACGATGCTGGGCTTATAGGACTGCCTATAAAAAACCCATGGGGATGTCTCCTTATAAAATGGTTTATGGGAAAGGTTGTCACCTACCTTTAGAATTAGAACACAAATATTATTGGGCAGTTAAAGAACTTAATAGAGATTGTAAGCTTGCTGGTGAAAAAAGATTATTTGACTTAAGTTCGTTGGATGAATGGAGGAGTGAAGTATATGAGAATGCTAGACTCTTTAAGGAAAAAGTTAAAAGATGGCATCACAAGCGAATACTTAAGAGAGAATTCCATGTTGGTGAGAAAGTTCTATTGTATAGGTCTCATCTCAGATTTTTTGCAGGGAAACTACTGTCAAAATGGGAAGGACCTTTCATTATTGAAGAAGTGTACTGTTCAGGAGCGATAAAAATTTCTTCTTTAAAAGATAACACTACACAAGTGGTGAATGGGCAGCTACTCAAGCACTATATTGCTGGGGATTCTTACAATGAAGATGTTGATGATTTTCAAGTTATAACTCCGGAAAATTTTATCAAAGACCAAATTCAGGGACCCGCAGAGTCTGTTTTCGAATAAGTAACAGATCTAGTAAGAAATGTTCCGCGAAAATTCTATCCAATTATATTTTTGGAGTTTGTATCCAACAAGGAAAGCTACGAAGCGAAAGAGGGACGAAAACGGAGCCAGGGTCGCTCACACCACCCCCTGGCGCGGGCCCCCCTGGCCGCGCCAGCAGGTGGTGTGGCCACCTCGGCCTCCGTCTCCAACCCGTTTTCTCCCAATCCTTCCTTTTGCTATAAAACTTCGTAATATATAACCCACCGGATCCCCCAAGGTTCGTATATCGTGTTCTCATCGTGTTTTCGTTTCGATCTGTTTCTGATAGGTAGAGTCCCAGATTTGCAGCCACAATGTCTTCCTCTGGATCAGCCAAGGAAGATTCCTTAGCAGATATCATCAACCAATACATGAGAGAGTTGAAGATTCATCCCAAAGAGTTGTTGCTTAAAGATGGGGAGGTACGGATAAAAGAGGTTCAAGGCCCTAAAGGTGAAGGAAGTCTGGAGGACAGGATGGAAGCACTAGAGCAAGAAGTCTTTAGGTACAAGAAGATGGCGGAACGTGAAGTGGATATCATCCATAAGAGTTGTTCTAAACTCATCGCTGAGCACCAAAAGGAGACTGCTGAGCTCAAGGATGAAGTCCTCTGACTCCGCCAAACAACCAACCAACTACAAGCACAGCTCTATGACATTCAAAATCAAAATTGTGAGTACGAGATTAGGTTTAAACGCATAAGTGCTGCTGCAAGTTTTAGGATGCTGGAGACCACGATTTCCTTTGTTGATGGGGAGCCTTACCTTGGAAGTCGGACCATGACGAGAGAACACCACCACCACCGAAGGAGTAATTTGTCATCAGGTTTTGGCATCCCCTTGGTTTGTTCCAAGCTTGGGGGAGTGCCGCGGTATCATATCACTATCTTCTATCTTTTACCTTTTTAGTAGATTCATATCATGAATAGAGAAGTTATCACGTAGGATGGTTTGCATTATGGAAGTGTCCCCTCTCTCGTTAGATAAGTATCCCTTAGCGTGAGTTGCCGTTATGGAATATTAATGAGAAGTTATATCGTTTACTCTTTTGCATATCTTATATTAGTTTTCAATTGCTATTATCTGATTGATCTTGTTGTTAGTATTGGTATCACTTTGGGATCATTGAGTTAATTTAGTTGGTTTTGGCAAACCCGGATCGGTCAGTAGCATCACTATTTTTGAGAGTTGAATCAAAAGATAAAAGTACTCTAAAGAAATATAATTTCATCATCTTTCTTTCTTGATTTGCTCATAAGTTTAGTACTCTCTAGTTAAGATCTTTTGTGTTTCTAAGGAAGATTGCATGTTTGTTTTTGTCACTTGAATGTTTGTTTGTTTCCTTCAACTCTTTTGCTTGCTACTCAGCCTTGCTAGCCAAAAACCTGTACTGAGAGGGAATTCTTCTCGTGCATCCAATCCTTAAACCAAAACCTATGCCATTTCTGTCCACCATACCTACCTATTAGCACTATTGCTATTCTAAGTAAATTCATGTTTTTATCTACCTTCCAAATTAAACTTGTTATGTGAAAATTAGTGATTACATCTCTCACGAACTTGATGGCACACTTTACTTTTCTTACCCTTAATAAACTTGAACCATTGTGCCCATCTATGTTGCGTATATGCTTGTGCTTTGTAAGTTGTGAATTAGCAGAACCATGTTGTCATGGGGAACGCTTTCAACATTGCACCGGTACTTTGTACCTAGTTGATATCATGTTCTTTTGTCTATGGATGTCGTCGGTGTGAAATGAAAGGGGAGCTTGTAAGTCCATGGAGTTATGTATGTGTGTTAGAGAAACGCCTGGGCCGCCGGTCTAATCCATGCTTTCATGGTGGAAACCTGCAGCGTAACCATAATGAGCATCTATGAAGCATTCTTCTTATAAAAAAGAGATAGAGATTGAGAAAAGGAGAAAAATAAAAAAAGAGATGAGAAAAGAGGAAATAGAGAAAAAAGCACCATATTCCCATGGTAAATAAGAAGATTGCTGAGATGCTTGTTGGCTGCTTGTTGTTTGCTTGCCTTGTCATTTTGATATGGGGATTCTTCCATATCATCGGGCAAAGGGTACCCCGTTGGCGGTTCTCTATGATACCCATATACTTACTATGACAAGAACTTACCGGTGACTAAACTTGAGTAGCATGAGGAGCGGCCCTCGTATTCAAGGGACATGAGATTCTCAACTTACAACTTGTCAAGCATATCCTCATATTTGATCACTTTAACCTTAATCACCTAAAGATGCCTATGATAGGGGCAATGAGAGCTGAAAGGTAATAAGTACCATATTTTTTGGGAGCTCTTTATGAAACTTGAAATCCCTGCTTCCCTCTGCGAAGGGCCTTTCTTTTACTTTTTAGTTGAGTCAGTAAACCTATTCCCTTCTACCTCAGCAAGTATTTTGAGTTGTTGTGTTTCATTCATTCATATGATGATTTATTCAATCATGTTTCTTATGTTCCTTGTTTTGCACTTTGCTCTTATCTTAATGTCTACTACTTTGAAAGCTATCATTGAAAATCAGTTATTTGTGAACTCTAGCAAATTGTCAACTATTCTTCGACCAAGAGCTAAGTTTGCCATTACCAATTATGATTTACTTTATGTATCTCTATTGTGTTTCCTTTACTTATTCCAAGTTAAGTTATATAATAGTGAGTTGTCTTCTATTATGACTTATGTATTGATGAATGTGATGCTTCTTGTCCATATTGTTTTATCGACTTTTCACTCCATAAACCTTAGGTCATGTTTATTGAGTTCAGTTTTGCTTGGGGACAAGCGAAGTCTAAGCTTGGGGGGAGTTGATACGTCCATTTTGCATCACTATTCTATATCATAATTTACTGTTATTCATTGATATATTTCATATTAAGAGATGATACTTATGTTATTTCGTCTATTTTTGCATGGTTGATGACTTTTGGAGCATGGACCGCTGCTGTCAGGATTCGGATGGAAAATGTGCTGTTTGGAGGCAAAATTCGCGAAGATCAGAAAATCCGGGAAAATACATGGAAAATCCTATTTTCCCAGAAGATGAAGGAAGCCATAAGGGGAAGCGGAGATGGGCCGCAGGGGGCCCACACCACCCCCTGGCGCGGGCCACCCTAGGCCACGCCACCAGGTGGTGTGGCCGCCCTGGTCCACCCCTGGCTCTCCCCTCTGGCGTATATTATCCTCCCGAAACCCTAAGACTCGGGGAGCGTCCACATAAAGATTCCGCCGCCTCTATGGGGCGGAAAACACCGAGAGAGAAAGATCTCTCCGCAGATAGAATTCTACCAGGGGAACTCCTTCCCGGAGAGGGAAGATCGTTGCCATCAACACCACCATCAAGCTGGACTTCATCAGGATCATCATCATCATCATCATCTCCACCAGCACCATCATCATTACCTCCATACCACTTTAACAATTGGGTTGAATCTTGCATAGTTCTTAGGGGAAACTTTCCTGATGTTGATTACTCCTTATAGTTGATGCTATTGAGTGAACCATTGAATTATCGTTTATGTTCAGATTGTTACACATCATTATTTCATCTCTGATCATGATCCATATGATGTCTTGTGAGTAGTTCGTTTTGTTCTTGAGGACATGGGAGAAGTCATGTTGTTAGTAGTGGAATTGTGTTGAGAAAGATTCAATGGTTTGATATTTAAGTTGTGGTGTACTTGTTCTAGTGGTGTCATGTGAACACCGACTACATGACACTTCACCTATATGGCCCTAGGGGAATGCATTGTGTATTTGGATACTAATCGTAGGGGTTGCCGGAGTGACAGAAACCTGAACCCCCGTTAAGAAACCATTGCACAAGGGACGTCAGGGTCTTAGAGTTTAAAGTTGTGGTTAGGTTTCTACCTCAATTACTTTCTTATACTTGCAGATGCTTGCAAGGGGTATAATCACAAGTATGTATTAGTCCTAGGAAGGTCGGTATATTAGCACAGGTTCACCCACACAACACATAGCAAACTAAAGAAGATTAATCAACTGTATGAAGCGAAAGCACTTGATGATATTCCCATGTGTCCTCGAGAATGTTTGGTCATATTAAGTAATACAACCGGCCTATCCTTTGCTAAAGAAAGGATTGGGACACTTGCTGCATTTATTCTTATTGTCTTTTATTTACTCGTACTTTATTTACCTGCATTATGAAAAACCCCTAAAAATCCGTTTGCTAAGTATATACAGAGAATTCCTGCTCCAAGCCACTAGCCAGCACCTTCTGCTCCTTGTTGGGTTCGACACTCTTACTTATCGAAAATACTGCGATACACCCCCTATACTTGTGGGTCATCAGAGGGCGGCGCTGGCTACTGCGAGTTATCCATGGTCGACCGGCGCGGTGAGCGTCGGGCGACGTGGCACTAGCGTAACAGCAAAGAAGGGAGCGTGTCTTGCGCTTGCTCGGCACTAGGGTGAGTGAGTGGAGTGTAGAGGAGACAAAGGGGTGAGTGATCACTGCTCAAAATACTGTAAGTTAGGCAGTGGTTTATCTGTGTCTGCAATGTGTTTGACCAAATGGCCGCATGAAAATAAGTTTTGAATTTTTGAATGAAGTTTGGTGAGTGTGTTTATCACATGATTGAGTGTCTATGGTTGCTGGGAAAAGTCAAGTGGAATTGATTTGAGTGGTTTTGGAAAAGTGGTGATCTTAGCATATGAACTTGATTCAATTTTGAATTGTCCTTTAAATAGCTTTGGAATTTGTTTCTGTTGGTTTGTAAAGTGGGCTTGGGTTCACTTTTACTTGGTCTAGCAATGGTGAAAAGAATTGAGAAAGTTTCTATTAGAAATCTTTTACTAGAGACACCCAAAGTGGGCTAGTAGTTAACTTTGGTCAAAATGACCATTTGATCATATAATTCATATTTGATTGCTTTTTCTATTGAATTTGTTTGTAATTGGCCTAGATGATGTATTATTCATCTTTAAACCATTCTTTATCATTTGTAGCAATCAAACATGGAAATTGCACTCATTCATACACTAATGCAATTCACACATACACTCATATTAGATTTAATAATAAAAGTTTTTGTTAACCCTAAACTTGGGTACTTAGATCTTGATAATCTTGATTAGTATTTTTGGGGTGTTACACTACTATACGATCAGTATATCGTTACAAAAGCTCCACAGAGCGCATTCGAACGCTAAAGAGTGCAATATAATTATGCGCAGATGGATGAGAAAAAACGATCCATGCACCCAAAAGAAAGAAAAAGGAGGGCCACGTAGGCAAGTCCTCCCCCTTCCTAGTTCCTACTCCAAGATTCGGCGATTGCAACACTGTGGCCGCCCTACTGAGGTAGGGCCTCGACAACCTCCGCAATGGTCGCGACCTCGATGGCCAACATGAGATGGCTTCTCTCTTCCTACTTAGTGGGGCGTGAGCTGGACAATCTCCATAATGGTAGCTGCTAGCTGCGGAGCACTATGAAATCTTTCTTCAAATTTTCACACTCAACATGAAGCGTGGAGGAGTCACGCTCGTAAGATTGTGCGAGCTTCATTTGAAAAGCCAAATCGGCTCGGAGGTGATCACACTCTAGGTTGAGCTCGAAGTTTTTCTAAAGAATGTTGATGTTATGGCTTTAGATTTCATCTACTTTGGCCGAGATTCTCGCCCTGACTTCTTGCATGGAAAATGCATCATCAGTAAGAGAGCATGGAGTGCATGCAGAGAAGAACAAAAAATGTCAATACATGTATAGTCACTACAGTACCTATCTTCTTCGACCGAGAGCGGGCATGAGGGCATCGTACGCGTTAGAGATATCCGTCATGCTATCGACCCGTGGGGTGGAAAATTCGACGCTCGAGCCGCATGCCCTGGAAGATGTACATAGATGGTTCAATAGTAGGAGCAGACAGCCTAGGAATCAACGGAAGTACAGACCTACCCGGACTCTTGGTCCCCATGATAGCCGCTCTTCGGATACATGCACGAAGACGAGCCCTCGCCCCATGGCTTGTCTCCTTTCTCGGTTCGAGCCTGCAGGTCACCCTACCGGCGGGATTTCTCCACGGCTCTAACCACCGCCAACTTGCTATTCTTTCGACGAGACAGGATATTTTGTGACATCACTGGATGAAGAAGTAGAGAAGAAAGGGAGAAGCAGTGGAAGAAAATGGTTTCTGCGAAAGCAGAGCGAGGTAGTACTAGTAGGAGGAGAGAGGAGAGTGAATAGTGGAAGCAAAATGTCAAGTACTGGGTCTCGCTTGTTCAAAAAAAAAGTACTGGGTCTCGTCGCCGGCCTTCGAGCTATCTTGTTGGTCCATCAAGAGATCGAGCTTACTAGCTGCAAATATTGTGCAGTGTGCTAAGGCTAGGGCATGAGCTAAGAAAATAACTTAGACATGAGTTTAGCAAAATCAAAACTGCTCCACCGATTAGGTCTCTTACGTGGGTCCCATGTAGCATCCTTTTTCACTTTTTCTCTCCAAACTACTAGTGCTCTGGCCAATGAAAATGCCTCAAAGTATTATGCCAAATATTTTAATAAACTAGCCTTTGGGTCTTGTACTAGACACAAGTCCAAGAATATTTTCCTTAGACCCATCTTCTCCACCGTTTAGACATAGGTGGGGCATGTGCAGCATGCTAAAGCTTAGACGTGAGCTAACAATATAACTAGAGTTGAGTCTAAAAAAACCAAAGTTGCTCCAACATTTAGGACCCTTGTGTAGGTCCTCTGCTCTAGATTTTTTTCCTTTCTCCCACCAAACTACTACACCTCCGGCCAATAGAAGGAGCCCAAATAATTGAAATAATTTTTTTAATCCACTAGTACATGGGTCCTGTACTAGACTCAAGACAAATAATCTTTCTCTTAGACACACCTCCTCCACTGTTTAGACATAGGCCTAAGAGCTGAAAAGTTTTCTTAGCCACCATATTTTGCACACATCGCACACGAGATGAAAAGTTTTCTTAGCCACCCCATTTCCGGACTAAGCTTCAGTGACTTTCTAAAGCTAAGTCACCGAGGCTAAGTCACCAATCTCAGCCCTTGAATTCTGATCTAATGCACCAGATTGACCCATATTTACACATAAAAGTTCAAACATTTTAGAAAAATTGAAAATATTTCAGTGAATCATAAATGTTTTGTTCTATAATATGAGAAAGTTACAATCCATTTGCATTACTGGTTTGTGATTAAATAGCTTTTTTACTTTTCAAACATAAAAGGCTATTTAATCGCACACCACTAATCTGAATGGACTGAAACTTTCTCAGATTATAGAACATAACCATTATGATTCACTGGAATTTTTTCAAATTTTTCTAAAATGTTTGAATTTTTTGAGTGTGAATCTAGATCAATCTGGTTCATTGGATCAGAAAGGAAGGGCTGAGATTGGTAACTTAGTCTCAGAGACTTAGCTTCACAAAGTCACTGAAGTTTAGTCCCCCATTTTCTATACGCTGCACACGCTCACTGTTTAGATAGTATCTAGCAATAAAGCTTGCCAACTCAACAACGGAGCTAGCAGAGCAAAAATGGCTGCACTGGTTAGCCACCTCGGTAGGACCCACAAGCCCAGAAAAAGGTAGTACCTTTTCTGCCATCAGCGTCAGGATAATATGAGGCTGACAGTGGGCCTTTTCTGCCTTTTGTTTCCTTAGACGCTGGGACTAGTACTAGACACGTGCCTAAGAATTTTTTGGTTAGACACAGGTACTCCACCGTTTAGACTCGAGCTAAGAAACAAAAAGATTCTCTTAGCCACCGCAATTCTCATACGTTGCACTTGCTCTTACGACCCACCCAAAGTTTACGGAGAAATTTGGCTAGATACATAGTGGTGCAATCAACTGGCTTATGCTGTACTAAGTGGGTCCCATCTTTAGAATTGGTTTTTGCCGGCCAGTCTAGTAAATTTCTAGTAGATTCGGAAAAATAAGTCTATTACATACATTTCTTAGACACGTTATGGCTCACGCTGTGCTTGCTCATAGTAGTAGTACTTCCTCCCATCCATATTTACTTGTCGCTGAATTAGACGTATCTAGCAATGAATCAGAGGGAGTAGTAGTAGTAGTAGTAGTCATATTGAATATACTTAGGGCTTGACGCATAAGCATCACAAACGGTCGCCAAAAGATCGAACGGCAAACTTAAAGATAATTTTGGGCTTCTTTGGATAACAGTATTTAAAAACACTGGAATTTGACTCGGTCACAGGTACAAAACAATGGATTGCAAAACAGAGGAAATAGCTTTCTTTGGATCACAGAATTTCAAAACACAGGATAACAGGGTCGGAGGTACAAAACAGAGGAAATCTGCTGGCTTAAAGTCATTTCAATGAAACACAGTAAACACGCAGGAAGATTGCCTTAATCCTACGCGAATGAGTGTAAAAAAGTGGATGTTGAAATTCCTATGGGATTAGGGTGTAGAAATGCAATCTATATGAATTTTAGAGGTATGATTCCTTTCATCCAAAGGGATTCCTTATCAAAAAATACTATGGGTCGAATTCCTCCAAAATTCCTTTAAAAATCCTTCGATCCAAATTGGCACTTAAACAAGATGTGCATGCTCACGACAGACGAACACCTTCCGGCAAGAGGTGATGCGGTCGTAGATTTTCATCTTGAACCCGTCTGCGGTGACCTTGAACATAAGGCAGTCACCCTCCTTCAACCCATGCAAAGCAGCAAAGGTAGCCCACTCTTTGTCCAGGACGATCTGGTCTTTGTTGCGGTTGGCATGGACAACCCACTCGCATTCCTCGCATGCTTGGACCACCACTAGTTGTGGGTAGGGGCATACCTTCAAGTAAGGCTTGAAGTAAGTCGAGATGATAAGCATATACAAATCATGTTGGACTAATTGGATGTAGAAGCGCCTAGGACGATCCGCCGTGGCATGGTGTCCAACCAACCTAGGGCGTCTTCCGTTTTGGTAGAACTAGCAACCGACCTGGCAGCACTTGCCCTTGCCAAGGCCTCCACTCTCCTGTCCGGTAGCTTCAACTCCCTTGGTATGATGGGGAGAGCATCTTCATAGCCACCTGGAGCTGGAGCAGTCTAGTCAAGAATGTAGTCTAAGTTCGGCATTACAACTGGGTCGTCCTACATGAAAATTACCATTGCGTCAGTCCTTTGGAATTATCAAAACAGCACAATGCATTGTATAAATTGATTAAAGATCACAATGAGTCATTGCACCATCAAAATTACCTAAACAGCACAAGGTATCATGTAAATTAAATTACCTACACAGCACAATGCATCATCAAAATGACTTAACCCAATGGATCCTCAAAATTATCTGAACAGCTACTAGAAGGCATAACATTTAATTAGATTGATTAAACATCACAATGCATATCCCCCGCAAAAAAACAGCACAATGCATAATCTGAATGGCTAAAATAGCACAATGCATTATCTGGATAGACAAAACAGCATATATGCAATGCATCATCAAAAATACCAAAACAACAAAAGTTATTATGTAATTAAATTTAATAAACAGTGTCTGCACAATCAAAGTTACCTAAACTGATGGGTCATTGAAATAATCTGAACAGATAGAAGGCATACCATTTAATCCTAAACAGTAGAACGCAGATCAAAATGGACGAAACAACATAGTGAGGAGACATGACACAATGCATCATACAAATGAAATACCAAAACAACACAACGCGTCATGGGAAATTACTAAAAAGCAGAATGCATCATCTAAGTACCAAAATAGAACCCTGCATCATTGTCATCAAGAATATTCCATAACTAAGCAGAACAGCACAAAAGACAAATATAGATACATTCAAATCTAGGCAAAGTCAAGATAGTTATTTCTGGACGGGGGGAGTATAAAGAATAGCACAAAAGACAATTATCAAGAATATAACATACAACTAAGCAGTTCAACAAAGGACCTGCAGTACACGTTGCAAAAAATCTGACTAGATTAGATGCACGTCGGATTTGGGTTAAAGCCCCAATCCTCCATATCTAACCTCATTGCAGTTGGGGGGGAGCGAACTTGCACATGGGTCGATGGGTTAAGCAGATGAACAAGGCGCCACTGACGAAGAACTAGCCACATACACCGAAGAAGCATAGACAATCACTAATGAAGGGGGGCCATCGATAGGGGTTTCACCACATACACTCGGAAATTTGGCACATTGGGAATAGTGGTTTAGTTTTGCTACCAGTTTTGCTAGTAGTAAGTATAGTACAATACTTTGTATTACCCTCCATCCCAAAATATAAGGCACCCGAGGATTAGTCAAAACTCAATATTTTTTTAGTTTGACCATGATTATACACAAAAAATATAAAATTTATAATACTAAATTAATATCAATAGATTCACCATAAAGTATATTTTCTTAATATGTCCATTCAATGTTGTAGATGTAGATATTTTTTTCTAAATATTTGGTCAAGGTAGCAAGGTTTAACTTTTGACCAATCCTTACACGCCTCATATTTTGGGACGGATGAAGTAGTATAAAACATTTTTTTAGATAGGGGAAATTGCACGATCTGCCATCTTTTCATCGCACTTTTTCACAAAGCACTTGGTGGACGTCATTTTTGCATATTTTAACATTTTCTTAGCGTAATATGCACAAATTTGGCCAGTTAGTTTTGTAATGACCGATTTAACCTCATTGGTAGCAAGACTGACAAGTGGTCCCCGAATGCCATTGCTCCTATTCACGCACAAAGATTTGAATGATGCTAAAAACTAGATACTAACGATATTTATCACTCGCAATACTTTTTGGATGCATGTAGCTGGTATGTAAGAGACTTATTTCATATGAAACGCCAATGTTTACACAAAGATACCAACATAACAGTCTGTCGCACATTGAATTTGTGAAGGCTTTATTTGGTCGTAATAAACTTGTTTTTGAACATAACTTGTTTGTACATAAGATTTGACGTTTCATTCACATATCCAAATGTCCATCGAAGAGTTTCTTTTAAAGTGTAGGACTAACGATATATGTCTTATACCTCACACACAAAAACACCCCGATTGATCATAAACTTGAAGCAGATTATTATTTTCCCGGGATTTATTTTCCTGAGAGCAAGCACGATGAATATGCCTCGGAATGCCATAACCCTAGTTTCCAGACAAAGTTTATACATGTTTCACTTACGATTACGAACTTTTTTTTAGTTCTCAAGGTTTCCTAGTGAACTCACATTATTAAACTAATTTAAGCTGATTTATCAATGTTAGATAAAATTTGAACTATGAGTAAGTAGTAGATTGCTCTTAAAGTTATACAAGTATCTTTTGAAGGTACCCACACCCAGACTGTCAATATATCGAAAACCAATGAATTTGGTGGATTCAACTTCTTGCTAAGCATTTGCATGTACAAATTTTTTCTTTTATTTGAAAAAAATAAAAAACATTGCACGGTGACCTCCGACTTGTCCTAGTTGCTGTGATAAATGATTATTATCAAGAGAGTTCGCATATAAAAAACAATGTAATTGAAAATATGGCCTACCATGTATGAACATATCCTTAGGCTTCAGGCCAAAAGACAAGCTAAATGGCCTTATATATGTACAACATACTTTATGGTAATGTTCCCATATTTGGTAGATGAGTGCATCTTGGCATGGTGAACAATAATGCTACTGGTACTGGGAGATTCCAAAATTTAGGAATAAAAAATCATTTTCAAATTTGAACTACAAGTAAACATGATAGAATGCTCTTAAAAAGTTACAAACATCCTTTGAGTCTTTATGGTACCGGGGCAGTGAATACTTCAAAAACCAACGAGAGTTCTATAGGATTAAAATTCTTGCTACGAATATGCATGCTGACAATTTGATCCTCACGAGCTATGAACAAAAATAATGAAAACCTAAAAATGAAGCCTTCTTCATGGTGTCCTCTTGCGTGTACTACTATTTGCACTGAAAAATAATAAATAACCGTGAGTCATCATAAATTACAAAAAAATAGTTACACAATATATATGGCCCACGGTGTATGAACACTCTTGGGTTTCAAGCCGAACGACAAAGGTAACAACCATATGCACATCATATTGTATTGTAATGTTCCCATATTTGGTAGATGTGTGCATCTTGGCAAGGTGAAAAATAGTGGCAACCACAGGTTCCAACTTATAGGAACAATGAAACTGAAACTGACAAGATTTTTTCTATAAGAAAGTATGAAGAAAAATGGCTCAGAGTACCACAACAACAACCCTAGTTTTCAAACAAAGCGTGGACCTTGATACACTTACGATTGATTACCAAGTTTTATGAGTTCTCAAGCTTCCCAGCCAACTGTTTTCCTTGCTTAATTTTAGGGTCCTTCGTGCTAAATGTATGGACATCGATGTAATTTTACCTTTTTTAGGTCCTTGATGTAAAATGTACTTCCACCGTCCGTGTAAAATTTGAACCTAGAAGCAAGTGGTAAAATTTAAATGTATTTAAGATTATTAGTTGTTAATGAGTATGAACATTCTTCGAGTTTCAAGCCGAATGACCAAGGTAATGGCCATATAAAAATCACACTTTATGCTGATGATGATCCCATATCCAAGAATTTGCATGCCACCAAATTTGGCCATATATTTTTAAAACAAATGAATAGGAAGTAGTGGTATGAAGAGTATGGCTCGATCAGGTGCTCTCTCGAGAATGAGTTGAACTCGACTGTTTTATTTCTTTTCTTAATTTTGGGGTAGTTCATGCTAAATGTAAGGATCTCGATGTAATTTCCCCCCTTTTAAGGTCCTTGATGTAAATTATACTCCCACTGTCCTGTTGGGAATATGCCCTAGAGACAATCATGTATGATGTTATTCCTAATGTATTCTTTAATTTGTCCATGCATGAACCACTGATATGTATCATTGAATATGTGATTCAATTGTGGAACTATATATTCATGTTGTTCATACTAGTTGTCCTTAGTCATTGAAGTTGTGCTGGACACACAACTTAGAATAATATGAAAGTCGGCTGATGACACGGTTCCACTTGTCATGGGCATGGAGATGCTATTCCGACTTACACTGATTCGGCTAAAGAGTTTAGCGAATCGGACTGATCCATAGTTGAGATGCAACGAGCATGTTGTCATTTGCAGTCTCAAGCAATGGAATCCTTTGACCTAAGGTGATCGCATGATCCGAGTTGTGGATCGCCAACTTAGATTCTATCAAACGCTGTTCTGTAAATGGGAAGTTATAAAGGTAGGGTTCGGGTTGGTTGTGAAGCAAGCTGCGTGACGTGGATTACCAAGATGGGATTTTCCCCTCCGTAATGGAGAGATTTTCTCTCGGCCCTCTCGTGTGATATGATTCGGAAGCATGGCCATGCATGACTTGGTTAAGTGTTAACCAAGGAGTCGGACTAAGTGTTAGTCCAGTGAATCGTATATCACGGAACGAGAAGAGAGAGTTGAGCTAATAAAGGGATGGCAACAACTCGCCTATAGCTTGACAAGATATATCGTGAGGCAAAGGGACTTGGATGAAAGTCACATTGAGAAAGGTTTGTCTTTTGACTTTATGGCGCTTGGGAGTTGGCACATCTTGCTAGAGGCCGCTACCAACTATCGACTCAAAGTGGTGACTTGTGTCGTGTCGAGGTGTACGTAAACCTACAGGGTCACACACTTAAGGGTAGGGAGACCATGTGGATATTCGGGTACGGCCTAGATGGGCCTCAAGCGTTGAGCCCAGATAGGAGTGTATATAAGTGGAGTGACAAGGGATTGTCCCTAACCTAGCCGTCATTTTCTCTACTCCCATTTCGGGCTAGACAGGATCTAGCAGTCCTCTGCCTAGAGCTCCTTTCTGTACGTATGGATACCGGTAGAGGCGTTGCACATGCGGCGCTCGAGACAAGGAGGTCCGTGGGGATCTGGACGTGTTGTACGGGGATAGTTCGGCACAACATCAACAGACGCGCTTCATCAACAATCCGCACCTGCGCGTCTAGTGGTAAATCTCGTGGCCTATCACCTAAGCTGGATCTTGGGAGTACCGCGTAGGGGAAAAGGTTTTGTTTATTCTTGCGTGGCCCAATAGTGGTATCAGAGCGATAGCTTTTGGTTTTAGGCTCGAGATCTTGCATATGTGATATGCGGTTGGCGTTAGATTGGATCTAATTGCAGTTTTGGTGGTCGATCTATGAGATAGATCGGTTTTGTACGAAGTTGATTGGATCAAATGTACTCGGGGAATGGATGATCTAGTTTTCGTGATCTAACAGCTAAGGTCGTGGAACGACATACCCCTACCAGTCGGCTTCCACCATCGGGGTAGACTGTGACACGTAAATCCGGATGTGGTGATCGAAGATCAAAGAGTTTGGTCGAATCAGAGTATGGATATGATTTGGGTAAAATTGTTTTATCCGATGATGAAATCCATGTTCGAGACCGCCGGCTTCACCCTATCGTAGCGCCTTAGATGTCGTTGCGAGTTTCACAACGCCGGTAGATATCGTATCTATGCATAACTTATTTTTTCAGGATGATGTTGTGAATGGTATGGCTTATGTGCATGTGATGTGTGTAATCCATACGTGATCTGCGTATCACGGTTTTTGTCAGCCGGCTGGAGCCTAGGTTCTGTCATTTTATTGTATAACGACCTGCGTGTCAGATTCTTGATACGTTGCTAACGTATCCATAATTTTTGATGTTCCATGCTTGGTTTTATCTACTTTCTTATGTTTTGTTCCAACTTTGGAGTACTTTTTATACACTTTCCTGGACTAACCTATTAATAAGATGCCACAGTGCCAGTTGCCCGTTTTCTGCTGTTTTTGGTTCCAGGAAAGTCAGAAAATCAATGTTCTCGGAATTGGACCGGACAAAAGCCAAAGTCGATATTTTACCGGAAGACTCACGGAGCCAGAAGACGAGATGGAGAGGGGCCACAGGGTGGCCACACCAGATGGTGGCGCAGGCTAGCCCTGGTCGCGCCACCAGGTGGTGTGGGCCCCCTGGCCGCCCACCAACCTTGCCTCTCCGCCTATAAGATGCCTCCCGATGCAAAAGCCCTAAATCGTCCAGCCTCCAGGCACGAAAAGTTCCGCAGCACCGCCACCACCGAAGGGGAGATTCGGGGGACAAAAAGTCTCTGTTCTGGCACCCTGCCGGGATGGGGAATTGCCCCGGGAGCCATCTCCATCGATCTCCACCGCCATCTCCATCACCGTTGCTGATTCCCATGATGAGGAGGGAGTAGTTCTCTCTCGAGGCTAAGGGTTCTACCGGTAGCTATGTGTTCATCTCTCTCTCTATGCATGATCTTATTGAGATCATGAGCTTGTAATCTATAGATCTACCTTGCTACTCAAGTGCTTTAATAGATCTCTGCTCTCCCCACGTGTGTGAAGTTGAGAGTGTGCACACCATGGTGGCACTTAGGCTAGAGATTACAAATACTTGTTATGAGTTATATTTGGAGTTGGATGTCTTTATGAAATTGTGGTGTTTGTTTGAACCATCTAGTGCTCAAGGTGACAGTGTGTGGTTATCTAGATGGGAAAAGCGGACTTTGAGGTGTGCTGTTATAGCCCTACCATGGATTAGAGTGTCCAACCGGAGAGTAGTTTAGATTAGTATCATAAAGAGAAGATATTTATATGATAGTGTTCACTAGTGAAAGTATGATCCCTAGGCCTTGTTTCTAAGCATTGAAACACCATTTCCTATTAGATCTATTACATGTTTGCTTGCTTCTATCTTTATTTCAGTTTTACTTTAGTCTTTTCCACGCCATCAAAGTATTTTCTGGCACCGTTACCACTTATAATTATCTATACCACTTTTATTTCACTATCTCTTCGCTGAACTAGTGCACCTATACACCTACAAGTGTATTGGGTGTGTTGGGGACACAAGAGACTTCTTGTATCTTGATTGCAGGGTTGCTTGAGATGGGATACCTTTGACCACTTCCTCCCTGAGTTTGATAAACCTTGGGAGTGCCGTTGCCGGGGAGGTAAGGTAAAAGGTACTTACATCCTCCGGTGTGAGTGCTTGAAGTTATTTCCTTTAGATTCTGCAATTTTGTCTTTTTTTTTCTTGTTTTCACTAGTTAGGCTTAATGGAAGACAACAACAAAATTAGAGAGCTTTATAGTATTTATCTTGAGTTAGGACATGAAGTGTTTGAAGAGAAAATTAAAAAAACTATGGAACTTTATTTGAATGCTAATAGCAATGTTGTTAGTATGAATTCTTTGGACACCATTATTGCTAATGATATGGAAAAGTCTAAGCTTGGTGAAGCTAGTTTTTATGAAAATGATCTTTTTAGTCCCCCAAGCACGGAGGAGAAAATTTACTTTGATGATACTATGCCTCCGATATATGATGATTACAATGATGAATATGTTACTTTCATTCCACCTACTATTGAGGAGAAAATTAATTATCATTACAATATGCCTCCTATATTTGATGATTATGGTGATGAGAATAATAATGATAGCTATTTTGTTGATTTTTCTCCCACTACAATTAATAAGAATGACTATGTTTATGTGGGGAGTATTAATTCTTTTATGCATGTGGCTCATGGTAAGAATATTTCTTGTGATAGTTATATTGTTACTTTTATTCATGATGCTACTAAAAGTTATTATGAGAGAGGGAAACATGGTTTTATGTGTCTCAACAAAATTAAGTTTTCCCTCTTCATGTTGAAAGTCTTGAAGTTGCACTTGTTTTGCTTTCCTATGATTATTGCTTTATGCTTTCATGACTTGTTTCTTTACAAGATTCCTATCCATAGGAAGTGGGCTAGACTTAAATGTGCTTTGAATTTGCTTCTTGATGCTCTCTTTTACTTCAATTCATATTTCTTATATGAGCATCTTCTCAAACTGTCATGCCTAACTCAAAGGCGTTAAAGAAAAGTACTTATTGGGAGATAACCCAAAAGTTTTAGATGAGTATTGGAAGTTATTACTTCAGTAATAACCGCTCCTTATCCTTTTTATTTGCTTTTTGTGCGAAGAGTAACCTCTAATGAGAGAGAAGTAATGATTGGGAAAGTTGTTGTCCCGAAACAGATTTTTGTGCTTCACCGTAAATATTCGTGTAAAATCTCTGTACGTCCTTTTGGGGCGTGAATTTTTGTGCTTCTGCCCCAAGTTGTTTTCTAACTTTCGTTAGTTCAACACTTTTTGATTTGAGCAACACAAGGTCTTCGAAAAATTTGGTTTTTACCCGCTGGTCTTTTTTGACAGATTTCTGCCATTATTTGCATTTGCTTCTTGTTGGTTCCTTTTTGAGTTCTCTTTGGGGAATTGAGCTTTTTGAGGGAAGTGCTTCAGTATCTTGTGTTTTAATGGAAGTTTTATTGGTGTTGAAACTGAACCTAAAGACTTATTATCTTGAATGCACTAACGTTGCTAATAAAGATTGTGTGAAGTTTTGTATGAAGGAAAAATTTCAGGTGTATGGAAAGAATGAGTAATGAGATGAAGGATGGACTAAAGCTCAAGCTTGGGGATGCCACGCGTGTCCCAAGAAATATCCAAGAATTACAAGCGTCAAAGCTTGGGGATTCCCAAGGCATCCCCTTCTTCATCAATAAAAATCCCAGGTTTCTTCCAAACGCTTCATTTTTATTGTTTCATGCATAATTGTGTTGTTCTTGGAGCGTCTTCTTTTTCGTTTTCATTTTGGTTTTTCCTTTTCTTTGTTTTCTTAGTTTTCTGAATAAATTGGTTGGACCCCCTCTTTCTTACATTGGTTTTCAAATAGTTTGGTTTGGATTGGAAAAGAGTAGGAAAGTTCATGCTTAAGTGGTAAAGAGAGTTTGTTTTTGACTGTGGCCTATGCTTTGTCATGCCATGCTTGATACTGTTTTGGCTTTAGGCTTAGTATTCTTTGCTTTAGCATGACATGTTATAAACAATTGAGATTGCTTAATGTGCCTTGAAAGAATCATGCGTTGTTTTAGCATATTAAAGCATAGTATTGTGGTATTCTCCTTTGATGCTTTATTTGGGTTGACTTGGCGCATGCTCACACCATGTTATGACTATCCCAAGTCACCATAGCCTTTATGATCCTTTAGTTTTCAACTTGTAATATCACTTTATGCTTTGATTAATGATGTTTTGTCGCTTTGCATGATTATGGCCATTATTGCTCTCTTAGTTGGTCGCTCCCAGTCTTTTGCTAGCCTCCACAACCAAGTATGAGTTCCACTCATGCATCCAACTCCTAAAATCAAGTTATTCCAAAGAGTCCACTATACCTACCTACTAGAATATGCTATTCCAAGTATATTCATGTTTTTAACTACCTTCCAAATTAAACTTGTTATGTGAAAATTAGTGATTAAAGCTCTCACGAACTTGATGGCACACTTTACTTTCTCGCATTAAATAAACTTGAACCATTGCGTCCATCTTTGTTGTGTATATGCTTGCGCTTTATAAGTTGAAGTTAGCAGAACCATGTATCATGGGGAACGCTTTCAGCATTGCACTTGTACTTTGTACCCCGTTTATATCATGTTCTTTTGCTTATGGATCCCAGCGGTGTGAAATAAAAGGGGAACTTGTAAGATCATGGAGTTTGTATTTGTGTTAGAGAAACGCATGGGCCGCTAGCCTAAGCCATGCCTAATCATGGTTGAAACTTGCAGCATAACCATAATGAGCATTCTATGACGCAACCTCAATAAAAATCTATGCAAATAGCAAATAAAAAGATCGCTAAAATGCTCATTGTTTGCTTGCCTTGTCATTTTGGTTATGGGATAACTCCTGTATCATGTGCAAGGGGTACCCCATTGGCGGTTCTCTATGATACACACATACTTACAATGACAAGAGCTTACTGGTGACTAAAGTTGAGTAGCATGAGGTTCGGTCATTGTAAGTAAGGGGCATGAGACTTCGACTTATAACTTGTCAAGCATATCCTCTTAGTTGTGTTACTTTAACCTTAATCACCTTCAAGATGCTTATGATAGGGGCAATGAGAGCTGAAAGCTAATAAGTACCATAATTTTTGGAAGCTCTTTATGATACTTGAATCCCTACTTCCTTCTATGAAGGCCTTTCTTTTACTTTTATGTTGAGTCTCCACCTTCTATCTTTATGCACCTACTTTGAAAGCATAGTGGAAATTCTTAGTTCTATGTGCATTGTCCCAAGACTTGTTGATTGATGCATAGATTTGATATTGCTTGTTTTAAACTATTTGTATCTACTCACTCTTATGAACTTTGAAGGTGTCCTATGCATTTATGTCTGCTACTCTATGAGGGACAAGCTGAATACCACTATGCTATGTTTTCTTTATGTGAAACAAACAAACGTCTTGCAAAGCATTGTTATTCATGAATCTTTTGTTTGTGCCTTTTCATGTTGCAACACAGTTGCTTTGTCTTATTGTTAGAACATTATCTTTCATGTTATGATTGAAGTACTATGATCCCAGCTATCAATGTTTTACAAATACTTTGATCAAGTTTATGATGGTTCATGTCACCTCAAAAATTATTCTTTCTTTTTATCACTTACCTACTCGAGGACGATCAGGACTTAAGCTTAGGGATGTTGATACGTTGCTAACGTATCCATAATTTTTGATGTTCCATGCTTGGTTTTATCTACTTTCTTATGTTTTGTTCCAACTTTGGAGTACTTTTTATACACTTTCCTGGACTAACCTATTAACAAGATGCCACAGTGCCAGTTGTCTGTTTTCTGCTGTTTTTGGTTCCAGGAAAGTCAGAAAATCAATATTCTCGAATTGGACCGGACAAAAGCCAAAGTCGATATTTTACCGGAAGACTCACGGAGCCAGAAGACAAGACGGAGAAGGGCCACAGGGTGGCCCCCTGGCCACCCATTGACCTTGCCTCTTCGCCTATAAGATGCCTCCCGATGCAAAAACCCTAAATCGTCCAGTCTCCAGCCACGGAAAGTTCCGCAGTGCCGCCACCACCGAAGGGGAGATTCGGGGGATAGAAATTCTATGTTTCGGCACCCTGCCAGGACGGGGAAGTGCCCCAGAGCCACCTCCATCGATCTCCACAGCGATCACCATCGTCGTTGCTGATTCCCATGATGAGGAGGGAGTAGTTCTCTCTCGAGGCTAAGGGTTCTACCGGTAGCTATATGTTCATCTCTCTCTCTCTATGCATGATCTTATTGAGATCATGAGCTTGTAATCTATAGATCTACCTTGCTACTCAAGTGCTTTAATAGATATCTGCTCTGCCCATGTGTGTGAAGTTGACAGTGTGCACACCATGGTGGCACTTAGGCTAGAGATTACAAATACTTGTTATGAGTTATATTTGGAGTTGGATGTCTTTATGAAATTGTGGTGTTTGTTTGAACCATCTAGTGCTCAAGGTGACAGTGTGGGGTTATCTTGATGGGAAAAGCGGACTTTGAGGTGTGCTGTTATAGCCCTACGATGGATTAGAGTGTCCAACCGGAGAGTAGTTTAGAGTAGTATCATAAAGAGAAGATATTTATATGAGAGTGTTCACTAGTGAAAGTATGATCCCTAGGACTTGTTTCTAAGCACTGAAACACCGTATGCTATTAGATCTATTACATGTTTGCTTGCTTCTATCTTTATTTCAGTTTTACTTTAGTCTTTTCCATGCCATCAAAGTATTTTCTAGCACCATTACCACTTATAATTATCTATACCACTTGTATTTCACTATCTCTTCGCTGATCTAGTGCACCTATACACCTGACAAGTGTATTGGGTGTGTTGGGGACACAAGAGACTTCTTGTATATTGATTGCAGGGTTGCTTGAGAGGGGATACCTTTGACCACTTCCTCCCTGAGTTTGATAAACCTTGGGTGATCCACTTAAGGGAAAACTTGCTGCTGTTCTACAAACCTCTGCACTTGGAGGCCCAACAACTGTCTACAAGAATAGAAGTGCGTAGACATCAATTCTCTATGTAATTTACATTACTAGCTAGTGTAGCTATTTGGAGAACCCGGATGGCATGCAAGTCGATGTACAAGTCGGCTACATGGTGTAGGACGGCACGTGGCAAGAGTTGACACGAGTCGAATTACAAGCTTTGTGGAGATGGAGATCGCCATAAAGAGAGCCATACCATTTCACATTATAATTACTTTATTTTGTGTTATTGTTATGTCTCTGTTTTACCTCTATTAGATAGTTGGTAGAAAGTAATCCCTCAAAGAAGGTCTAGTCGGTTTCCCTGCCGATGCTGCACCATCACAAGTCGGACATTTTTGGTAGTGGGTTCATAAAATTGAGGTGCTATCAATTCTTTCTGACTAGGTGGGTTCGAGTCGGACTCTTATAGCGGAAGCACTTGGTAATCTAGACGGGTGTATCAAAATGGTTGTGGGACTCGTGGAAAAGTCGGATGGGAGCCGGGGCATGTGATGCCACCTATCCAACAGGAGTCGTATGCGATGCGATTGACAAGGAGTTGTCTACCTAGATCACTTGACGGCTAGCGGTGATGCTAAAGCTCACTAGTCGACTTGCTTATTTAGGGTCCTAAATCACTAAGTAACCATCAGAGGGGTGTTGGTTCTAGTGGGAGCATAAATATTAAAGTGTTTAGTATGCTTGCTCTTTTATGGATACATGTCTTAAGTGTTTTGCATATTTTCTGTTGTAGATCAATGGCACCTAGTAGTCTCCCTCAGATTTCCAGTTTTGCTTTGAGAACCATCTTAGAGAAAGATAAGCTGAATGGAACTAATTTCACCAACTGGTATCATAATCTGAGAATTGTTCTCAAACAAGAAAAGAGGGACCATGTTCTAGACAACCCACTTCCAGATGAGCCGAATGAGAATGCGAGTGTCACAGCCACCAATGCCTATCGTAGGACATGTGATGAGTCTACAGAGATTAGCTGTTTTATGCTTGCTCACATGGAACCGGACTTGCAGCAGCAGTTCGAGAATGTTAAGGCCTATAATATGATCAAAAGCCTCAAAAGTATGTTCCAGGCTCAGGCAAAGACTAAGAGGTATCAAGTCTCTCAGGCTTTGTTGAGCTGCAAGCTTAAGGATGGTGATCCACTGAGTCCGCATGTGATCAAGATGGTTGGTTACGTGCAGTCTCTAGAAAGGCTGGGCTATCCCATTAGCGAAGAGTTCGCTACGGACATAATTCTGAACTCTCTTCCTAGTGCATATGGTCAGTTCATATCGAACTACCACATGCATGGTATGGATAAGAAGCTCACTAAATTACATGGGATGCTCAAGCAGGTTGAGGCGGATCTCAAGAAAGGCGCCAGTCAAGTGTTGATGGTGCAAAATAAGGCTAAGTTCAAGAAGAGTTCTTGGACTAAGAAGAAGAAGGCAAAGTGAGGAGGTAAGGCCGAGGACCCGGTCCAAAGTGCTTCCTCAGGGACTAAGCCATCTACTGCAGCCGGATCCACTTGCTTCTACTGCAAGGCGGATGGCCACTGGAAGAGGAATTGCAGCAAGTATCTGGCTAACAAAACCAAGAGTGGAGGCGTGACTTCCATCTTAGGTACGCTTGTTTGCAATGTTATAGACATTTATCTTGCGATGCACCTGGTAATTCTTGGGTATATGATACCGGATCAGTTATTCACATCTACAACTCGTTGCAGGGACTAGTAAGAACTAGGAGTGTGGCGAGAGGCGAGGTTGACATTCATGTCGGCATCAAAGCAAGATTTGATGTGTTGGAAGTCAGCACGATGCAACTTCATTTACCTTCTGGATTCTTAATGGAGCTAAATAATTGTTATTATGTTCTAGTGCTTAGTCGAAACATTATTTCTGCCTCATGGTTGATGAGACAAGGCTATGAGTCGAATATTAAGAACAATGGTTGTTCTTTATATTTGAATGATATGTTTCACGGCTTTGCACCCGTCCAGGACGGGTTATTTATTTTGAATCTTGAAGGTGAATCTGTCTATAACATAAATGTGAAAAGGTTGAAACCAAATGATCTAAATATGACTAACTTTTGGCACTATCGGCTTGGTCATATAAGTTAGAAACGCATGAAAAATCTCCATGATGATGGACTCATAACTTTGTTCGACTTGGAGTTGTTCGAGACATGTGAATCATGCCTAGTCGGCAAGATAACCAAGACACCTTTTGCAAAGAGTTGTGAAAGGGCGTCCGACTTATTGGGACTAATACATAGTGATGTATGTGGCCCGGTGAGCATGACAGCTAGAGGTGGTTATGAGTACTTCATTTCCTTCACTGATGATTTGAGTAGGTATGGATATATCTACTTGATGAAACATAAGTCGGAAGCCTTTGAAAAGTTCAAGGAATTCCAGAATGAGTTACAGAATCAACTCGGCAACAAAATAAATTTTCTTCTATCGGACCGAGGAGGCGAGTACATGAGCCATGAGTTTGATGACCATCTGAAGAGTTGTGGAATAGGTCCCTAGCTCACTCCTCCAGGAATGCCACAAAGAAACAGTGTGTCGGAAAGGAGGAATCAGACCTAGTTAGACATGGTACGATCCATGATGAGTTGGACAGATCTGCCTTTATCATTTTGGGGTTATTGTCTAGAAACTGCAGTGTTCACACTAAACAGAGTACCATCAAAGTCGGTAGAGAAGACACCGCATGAGATGTGGACTGGCAAGAAGCCGAGTTTGTCTTTTCTTAAGATTTGGGGTTGTGAAGCTTTTGTCAAGCGACTTCAGTCTGACAAGCTTACAGCCAAGTCGGATAAGTGTATTTTCATGTGGTATCCGAGGGAAACCTTTGGTTACTACTTCTACAACCGAGAAGAGGTCAAAGTGTTTGTCGCTCGGAATGGTGTCTTCCTTGAGAAAGAGTTTCTCAGTCGGGGAGTCAGTGGGAGCACGGCGCAGCTTGAAGAAATTCGAGAGATACCAGCCAGCAGGAAGTCGGAAAAAGCCTTAGAGGTTGAGCCGGTCGTGGTACCTGAGTCGGCAACTACATCGACACTGCGAAGATCGGCCAGATTGCGAAGTGTTCATGATGTATCGTTGTTGGACAGTGATGAGACATCAACTTATTCGGAGGCGATGGTGGGATCTGATTCTGAGTCGTGGCTTGGAGCTATGAGATCCGAGTTAAAGTCCATGGATGAAAATCAAGTTTGGAACTTGGTTTATTTGCCAGACGATGCAAGACCCGTCAAGTGCAAATGGGTCTTTAAGAAGAAAACTGATTTGGATGGAAATATTTCTGTCTATAAAGCACGACTTGTCACGAAGGGGTTTCGACAGGTTCAAGGAGTTGACTATGATGAGACTTTCTCACCCGTAGCGATGCTTAAGTCTGTTCGGATCATGTTAGCTATAGCAGCGTATTTTGACTATGAGATATGGCAGATGGATGTCAAGACGGCTTTCCTCAATGGAAATTTAATCGAGGACGTGTATATGATACAGCTCGAGGGTTTTGTCGATCCGGCTAATGCTGACAAGGTATGCAAGCTTCAGAAATCCATTTATGGGTTGAAGCAAGCATCTTGGATTTGGAACATTCGCTTTGATGAGGTAGTCAAATCATTTGGATTCATCAAGAGTGATCATGATTCTTGTTTATACAAGAAGTTTAGTGGGAGCAAAGTAAACTTTCTGATCTTATATGTGGATGACATAATATTGATTGGAAATGATGTCCAATGTTGCAAGAAACCAAGGAGTCATTGGAAAGGAGTTTCTCAATGAAAGACTTGGGTGAGGCGACTTACATACTAGGAATCCAGATCTATAGAGATAGATCAAGGCGGCTGATTGGATTGAGTTAGAGTACATATTTGGACAAAGTGTTGAAGAAGTTCAACATGGAATCATCTAAGAAAGGGTTCTTACCGATGTCCCATGGCGTGAAACTTAGCAAGACTCAGTGTCCTTCGACAACTGATGAGCGAAGTCAGATGAGTGTGATTTCGTATGCTTCTGCAGTCGGATCCATCATGTACGCTATGATTTGTACTAGGCCGGATGTTTCCTATGCTCTAAGTGTTGTGAGCAGATACCAGGCTGACCCTGGAGAGATCCACTGGGCAGCGACTAAAAATATCCTCAAGTACTTGAGAAGGACTAAGGATATGTTCCTGGTTTATGGAGGTGAGGATGAACTCAGTGTAAGGGGTTACACGGATGCGAGTTATCTCACTGACTCGAATGATTCTCGATCGCAGTCTGGATATGTGTTTATTATAAACGGAGGGGCTATGAGCTGGAAGAGTTCCAAGCAAGAGACGATGTCCGCGTCTATGATAGAGGCTGAGTATATTGCTGCCTCGGAGGCGGCAAAGGAAGTTGTTTGGATGAATTTCCTCATGGTTCTTAGTGTGGTTTAGGGCTCGTCCAATCCGTTAGACATGTATTGTGACAACAATGGTGCTATCGCACAAGCCAAGGAACCTAGACAACACCAGAAGAACAAACATATACTCATGCGGTACCACCTGATTCGCCAGTTCATGGATCAAGGTGATATCAAGTTATGCAAGGTACACATGGATGCAAATATTGTGGATCCGTTGACAAAGCCACTTCCACAGCCGAAGCATGTGGCGCACCTGAGAGCTATGGGCATTAGATGCCTAGACATGTGATGTCGGATGATTGACTCTAGTGCAAGTGGGAGACTGTTGGGAATATGCCCTAGAGGCAATCATGTATGATGTTATTCCCAATGTATTAATAAAGTTGTCCATGCATGAACCACTGATATGTATCATTGAATCTGTGATTCAGTTGTGGAACTATATATTCATGTTGTTCATACTAGTTGTCCTTGGTCATTGAGGTTGTGCTGGACACACAACTTAGACTAATGTGAAAGTCGGCTGATGACACGGTTCCACTTGTCATGGGCATGGAGAAGCTATTCTGACTTACACTGATTCGGCTAAAGAGTTTAGCGAATCGGACTGACCCACGGTTGAGATGCAATGAGCATGTTGTCATTTGTAGTCTCAAGCAATGGAACCCTTTGACCTGAGGTGATCACATGATCCGAGTTGTGGATCGCCAACTTAGGTTCTATCAAACGCTGTTTCGTAAATGGGCAGTTATAAAGGTAGGGTTCGGGTTAGTTGTGAAGCAAGCTGCGTGACGTGGATTACCAAGATGGGATTTGCCCCTCCATAATGGAGAGATATTCTCTGGACCCTCTCGTGTGATATGATTCGGAAGCATGTCCATGCGCGACTTAGTTAAGTGTTAACCATGGAGTCGGACTAAGTGTTAGTCTAGTGAATCGTATATCACAGAACGAGAAGAGAGAGTTGAGATATTAAACGGATGGCAACAACTCGCCTATAGCTTGACAAGATATATTGTGAGGCAAAGGGACTTGGACGAAAGTCACATTGAGAAACGTTTATCTTCTGACTTTACGGTGCTTGAGAGTTGGCACATCTTGCTAGAGGCCGCTACCAACTATCGACTCGAAGTGGTGATTTGTGTCGTGTCCAGGTGTACGTAAACCTACAGGGTCACACACTTAAGGGTAAGGAGCCCATGTGGATTCGATCCATGTGGAGATTGGGGTACGACCTAGATGGGCCTCAAGTGTTGAGCGCAGCTAGGAGTGTATATAAGTGGAGTGACAAGGGATTGTCCCTAACCTAGCTGTCACTTTCTCCACTCCCATTTCGGGCTAGACAGGATCTAGCAGTCCTCTACCTAGAGCTCCTTCCTGTACGTGTGGATACCGGTAGAAGCGTTGCACGTGCGGCGCTGGAGATAAGGAGATCCGTGGGAATCTGGACGTGTTGTACGGGGATAGTTCGGCACGACATCAACAGACGCGCTTCATCAACAATCCGCACCTGTGCGTCTAGTGGTAAATCTCGTGGCCTATCACCTGAGCTGGATCTTGGGAGTACCACGTAGGGGAAAAGGTTTTGTTTATCTCCGCGTGGCCTAACAATTTGGCCACCAAATTTGACCATATATTTTTGAAACAAATGAATAGGAAGTAGCGGTATGAAGAGTATGGCTCGATCAGGTGCTCTCTCGAGAATGAGTTGAACCCGACTGTTTTATTTATTTTCTTAATTTTGGGGTAGTTCATGCTAAATGTAAGAATCTCGATGTAATTTCCCCCCTTTTAAGGTCCTTGATGTAAATTATACTCCCACCGTCTGTGTAAAATTCGAACCTAAAAGCAAGTGGTAAAATTTTAAACATATTTAAGATCATTAGTTGTCGATGAGTTTGAACATTCTTGGGTTTCAAGACGAACGACCAAGGTCATGGCCATATCTACATCATACTTTATGTTGATGATCCATGATCCCATATCCAAGAATTTGCATGCCACCAAATTTGGCCATATTTTGAAAACAAACAAAGAGGAAGTAGTATGAACATTATGGCTTGATTAGCTTCTCTCACGAGAAGGAGCAAAACATGACTGTTTCCCTGTTTAATTTTAGGGTGCTTCGTGCTAAATGTATGGACCTCGTTGTAATTTTACCTTTTTAAAATGTATTTAAGATTATTTGTTGTCGATTGGTATGAACATTCTTGGATTTCGAGATGAACGACCAAGGTCATGGCCATATCTACATCATACATTATGCTGAATTTTCATAGAATTTTCATACCGCCAAATTTGGCCATATTTTGAAAACAAACAAGAGGAAGTAGTATGAAGAGTATGGCTCGATTAGCTTCTCTCTCGAGAAGGAGCCAAACATGATTGTTTTCCCTGCTTAGTTTTAGAGTGCTTTGTGCTAAAAGTATGGACCACATGTAATTTTACCGCTTTTTAGGTCCTTGCTGTAAAATGTACTCCTACCGTCCATGTAAAATTCGAAGATAAAAGCAAGTGGTAAAATTTAAACGTATTTAGTCTTAGTTGTGTGAATGAGTATGAACAATCATGGATTCAAAGCCGAACGACCAAGGTCATGGTCATATCCATCTACATCATACTTTATATCGATGATTCATGATCCTATATCCAAGAATTTGCATGCCGCCAAATTGGGCAATATTTTGAAAACAAACGAAGAGGAATTAGTATGAAGAGTATGGCTCGACCGGCAGCTCTCTCTCTCGAGAAGGAGCCGAACCCGACTGTTTTCCCTGCTTAATTTTAGGGTGCTTCGTGCTAAAAGTATGGACCTCGATGTAATTTTACCTTTTTTAAACGTATCTAAGATTATTAGTTGTCGATGAGTATGAACATTCTTGGATTTCAAGACGAATGACCAAGGTCATGGCCATATCTACATCATACTTTATGCTGATGATGATCACATATCCAAGAATTTCCATGCCGCCAAATTTGGCCATTTTTTGAAAACAAACAAAGAGGAAGTATTCTGAAGAGTATGGCTCGATCAGCTTCTCTCTCAAGAAGGAGCCAAACATAACTATTTTCCCTGCTTAATTTTAGGGTGCTTCGTGCTAAAAGTATGGACCTCGATGTAATTTACCCCTTTTTAGGTCCTTGCTGTAAAATGTACTCCCACCGTCCGTGTAAAATTGAAAGATAAAAGCAAGTGGTAAAATTCAGCTATTTTTTTACATAATACATTTTTTAATAATTTCCACGAATAATACAAGAATTGAAAGATTTGCAATTCTAGCGTGGTGTCGGCAGTTGAATAGCCGACCAGTCCTTATCGGCTTTTGAATAGCCGACTACTCCCTGACTGCTTTTGAAAAGCTGATAAGTCCCTGACTGCTTTTGAAAAGCTGATAAGTCCCTGTCTGCTTTTGAAAAGCCGACAGGTTATAGGGCAATGTGAATAATAGGGGGACTAGTCAGCTTTTTAAAAGCAGACAAGGACTAGTCAGCTTTTCAAAAACAGATAGGGCCTAGTCGGCTATTCAAAAGCCGATAAGGACTGGTCGGCTTTTCAAGTGCCGACACCGCACTAGAATTGTAAATCTTTCAATTCGTGTATTATTCGTGAAAATTATTAAAAAAATGTATTATTTAAAAAATAGCTAAAATTCAAACGTATTTCAGCTTAGTTGTGAATGAGTATGAACAATCTTGGATTTCAAGCCGAACGACCAAGGTCATGGCCATATCTACATCATACTTTATATCGATGATTCATGATCCCATATCCAAGAATTTGCATACTACCAAATTGGGCCATATTTGGAAAACAAACAAAGAGGGAGTAGTATGAAGAGTATGGCTCGATTAGCTTTTCTCTCGAGAAGGAGCAAAACATGACTTTTCCCTGATTAATTTTAGGGTGCTTCGTGCTAAATGTATGGAACTAGTAGTACGGAACTAGTAGTACAGGGTACAGTCACCCAGTAGTACTAGTAGTACGGAACTAGTACTAGTAAATTTCAGGACCTTTACTATATACTACTATATGCACACAAAACAAATTGTGTTTTCTCTCTTCTTCAGTGCCTCATCACCATCCCCACACCCCGGCTAGGTGATCTCTCCCTCGTCCAAAACGTGACGCTGCGCACGTGTGTCGACCTGCCTTGTCGTCGGCTCCGTGTCAGTATCAGGCGTGCTGCATAGAAGGAACCATTTCGAGGCTTGGCGACAAAAGGGACAATACTCATACTATTATTAGAGTCGGAGTTCAAACTTTTGTAGTTTCAAAATTTTCACTTCCTTCCCAAACATCCAGAGGGAAGGTTATTCAAAAGATTCAAAATATAATGGTGCACAAGGGATTGTTTATACTGTCTGGTGTCTGCAGTACGTCCCATCGCATTCGATGCACTTCATTATGATCTGACCAGGTATGATGAGAACATCAGCAAGTTTCCCTCAGTACGAAACCAAGGTTATCAATCCAGTAGGAGCAAGGAAACACCCCAAAGGTGTTGCTAGCTGAGCCTTGGCAGAGTGCACTACCGGTGCTAGTAGCAACGTGGAGACCTGCACAACACAACCACAGAACTTTGTCCCCAACTTGCGATGAGGTTGTCAATCTCACCGTGTTTTGCTGAAAACAAAGGATTAAACGTATCGAATGGAAAGAAATAATAGTTTGCAGAAAGTAAACACAAAGCAGTAAATAGTTTATAGATTGTATGTAAAATAAAAGGACCGGGATCCATAGTTCACTAGAGGTGGCTCTCCTTAAGATAGATAACATGTTGGGTGAACAAATTACGGCGGGGCAATTGACAAACATCGAGAAAGCAATACATGCATATACTAATCATCTTGACTCCTTTGAGACTTGATTAGGCATTACAACATTATACATAGACCGCCATCCAACTGCATCTATGACTAATAATCCACCTTCAGGTTATCATCCGAACCCCCTCCAGTATTAAGTTGCAAGCAACAGATTATTGCTTTACGAATTGCGTGTAAAGTAAACAATACGATTGTTCTATGAACAAAGGATCATTGTTTTCTCCCTAGTAGCAATAGCACATCTAGTACCTTAGAGATTTCTGTCACTTCCCCAGATTACCAGAGGCATGAACCCACTATCGAGCATAAATACTAACTCTTGGAGTTGCTAGCATCTACTTGGCCAAGATACCTACTACCAACGGAAAGCATGCAAGATCAAAAATAACAAAGACATGATAGAATCAATAATCAATCTGAAATAGCATCTCAATATCCATCGGATCCCCGCAAACACAACATGCAGAATTACAAATAGATGATCTTGATCATGAACAAAGCTCACAAGATCTAGACATGAAAGCACAGAGGAGGAGAACCAGCCATCTAGCTACTACATGGATCCATAGTCCAAGGATGAACTACTCACGCATCACACCGTAGGCTTGCATGGTGATGAAGAAGGCCTCCAGGGTGAATTCCCCTCTCCGGTAGGGTGCCGGGAAGAGCTTCAGATCCCCTTCGATCTAGGGATGGAGATGACGGCGGCTACAGAATCTTTCATGGATTTTTGATCGGGTACTTAGGGTTTTCGTCCCGAGGGCATGTTATAGGCGGAAGGGGAGGCTGAGGGGGTGCCGGAGGCGGCCACACCACCCCTAGCGCAGGCCAGGCTGGGCCGCACGACCAGGTGGTGTGGTGGCCCCCTGGCCCCTCTCCGTCTCGTACTCTGGCATCTAATGACTTCCGGAAAAATCGGCACTTTGGCTTTTGTCCCATCCAATTCCGAGAATATTCATGTTCTGACTTTCCTGGAACCAAAAACAGCAGAAAACAGGCAGCTGGCACTGTGGCTCTTATTAATAGGTTAGTCCAAGAAATCATATGAAAAGTACTCCAAAGTGTGGACAAAACACAAGAAAGTGGATAAAACCAAGCATGGAACACAAAAATTATAGATACATTTGCAATGTATCAACATCCCCAAGCTTAACTCCTGCTCGTCCTCGAGTAGGTAAGTGATAAAAAGAAAGAATAATTTTTGAGGTGACATGCACCATCAAAGACTTGATCAAAGTATTTGTAAAACATTCAAAGCTGGGATCATAGTACTTCAATCATAACATGAAAGACAAAGTTCTAGCAATAAGAGAAAGAAACTATGATGCAACATGAAAAGGCATAAACAAAATATTCATGAATACCAATGCTTTGCAAGACGTTTGTTTGTTTCACATAAAGAAAACATAGCATACTAGTATTCAGCTTGTCCCTCAATAGAGTAGCAAATATAAATGCATAGGACACCTTCAAAGTTCATAAGAGTGACTAGATACAAATAGTTTAAAACAAGCAATATCAAGTTATGCATCAATCAACTAGTCTTGGGACAATGCACATAGAACTAAGAATGGACACTATGCTCTCAAAGTAGGCGCATAAAGGTAGAAGGTGGAGACTCAATATAATGGTGGAAGAAAGGCCTTCATAGAAGGAAGTAAGGATTCAAGTCTCATAAAGAGCTTCCAAAAATTATGGTACTTATAGCTTTCAGCTTTCATTTCCCCTATCATAAGCATCTAGAAGTGATTAAGGTTAAAGTGAACAAACTATGGTGTACATGCTTGACGAAGTATAAGTTAGAAATCTCATGTCCCTTGTATACGAGGGCCGCTCCTCATGCTACTCAAGTTTAGTCACCGGTAAGTTCTTGTCATCGTAAGTACATGTGTATCATAGAGAACCGCCAACGGGGTACCCCTTGCCCGATGATACGGAAGAATCCCCATATCAAAATGACAAGGCAAGCAGACAATGAGCATCTCAGCAATCTTCTTATTTACCATGGGAATATGGTGCTTTTTTCTCTCTTTCCTCTTTTCATAATTTCTTTTTTTCTTTTTCTCTTTTTTTTTTCTCAATATAGGACTCTCTTTTTATAAGAAGAATGCTTCAATAGACAGCTCATTATGGTTACGCTGCAGGTTTCCACCATGTCAGCCTAGATTAGACCAGCGGCCTAGGCGTTTCTCTAACACATATACATAACTCCATGGACTTACAAGCTCCCCTTTGATTTCACACCGACGACATCCATATACAAAAGAGCATGATATCAACTAGGTACAAGTACCAAGTGCAATGTTGAAAGCGTTCCCCATGAAAGCATGGTTCTACTAATTCTCAACAAATAAGTGCAAGCATATACAACATAGACGACACAATGGTTCATGTTTATTAAGGGCAAGAAAAGTAAAGTGTGCCATCAAGTTCGTGAGAGCTTTAATCACTAGTTTTCTCATAACAAGTTTAATTCGGAAGGTAAACAAAAGCATGAATATACTTGGAATAGCATAAGATAGTAGGTAGGTATGGTGAACTCTTTGGAATAACTTGGTTTAGGGAGTTGGATGCATGGGTGGAACTCATATTTGGTTGTGGAGGCTAGCAAAAGACTGGGAGCGACAAACTAAGAGAGCAATAATGGCCATAATCATGCAGAGCGACAAAACATCATTGATCAAAGCATAAAGTGATACTACAAGTTGAAAACTAAAGGATCATAAAGGATATGGTGACTTGAGATAGTCATAACATGGTGTGAGCATGTGCCAAGTCAACCCAAATAAAGCATCAAAGGAGAATACCACTATACTATGCTTTAATATGCTAAAACAACGCATGATTCATCCAAGGCACATTAACCAATCTCAATTGTTTATAACAAGTCATGCTACAACAAAGAATACTAAGCATAAAGCCAAAACAATATCAAGCATGGCATGACAAAGCATAGGCCACAGTCAAAAACGAGCTCTTTTTACCACATAAGCCTGAACTTTCCTACTCTTTTCCAAACCAAACTAACTATTTGCAAACCAATGTATAAAAGAGGGGGTCCAACCACTTTATTCCGAAAACTAAGAAAACCAAGCAAACAAAAAACCAAAACGAAAACGAAAAAGAAGACGCTCCAAGAACAACACAACTGTGCATGAAACAATAAAAATGAAGCGTTTGGAAGAAACCTAGATTTTTTATCGATGAAGAAGGGGATGCCTTGGGCATCCCCAAGCTTTGACGCTTGTACTTCTTGGATATTTCTTGGGGTGACACGCGTGGCATCCCCAAGCTTGAGCTTTAGTCCATCCTTCATCTCATTACCAACGATTCCCATGTTTTATGAGTTTTCGAACTTCCCAGCTAACTCTGCCCATTAGAATGACTTTATGTCGATTTATCGAAATTAGGTCAAATTTTAAACTACAAGTACTAGTAAAGTGCACGTGCCCTAGACGTGAGACTCAGATAATAAACATCTGGCATACCATCACTATATAAACTTATAATAGGTAAAGCAGAAAAAATATAATAGGTAAAATTTGAACTACTACAAGTAAACTGTGTAGGTTGCTTTGAAAGTTTTACGAAAAAGCTCTTAGAGGTACCCATCGGAGGGGGCTCGGGGGGGGGGGGGGGGGGGCAGAGGGGGTCAGTTAATATACTATTAGAAACCATAGAGAGTTCTGATGAGAGGTTCATCTTCTTTCTAAGATTTTGCGTCTTGACAGTTTAATGAAATTAGGTCAAACTTGAGCTACAACTAAGTGCGATATATTGCTCTTGAATTTAATGAAATTAGGTCAAACTTGAACTACAAGTAATAAATTGTAGGTTGCTTTGGAAGTTTTATGAAAAAAGCTTTTGGAGGTACCCATCAAGCGCTTAATAAATATATCAGAAACCATAGAGAGTTTTGACGAGTGGTTCGACTTCTAGCTAAGATTTTGCATCATGAAAATTTTGAACACCTTTTGAAAACGATCACATGAAACAGGGAGGGAGGGGAAATTATTTTTCTATTCTCTATGGGCAACCCACAAGCTTGAGGTGCACCTTATTAGGCTTAAAGATACAAACTCTATTTTCTCCATAATATATATGGTGAACCTTAGCGGATGCCACATACTAGGCCTTCAGGTGTGCTTTTGTACACATTGTTGATACCCTTATTAGGGCAAAAGCAAATAGTACTCCCTCGATCCAAATTAGTGTTCTCATATTTGTCTAGATTCGGATGTATCTAGTCATGTTTTAGTGCTAGATAGATCCGAGTCTAGACTCTGAGAACATTAATTTGGATCAGAGGGAGTAGTATATTAGTACTTTTTTGAGGAGAGTATATTAGTACTAGTACACTAGTATAGTACTAGTACTAATTTCTTTGCTTAGACATATGCTCACCTCTATCCACGTGCTGTACACACCGAGAGAATAAAACGTACGCAAGGTAAAAGAGGGTAGCAGGAAGAGGAGTTGAAGGCGGTTCGATGTCAGAGGAAAGTTATGATGGGTTCCTGACACGAGGTACTCCTGTGGCCACTCTACTATTAGTAAATTTCAGGACCTATGCACGCAAAACAAATTGTGTGTTTTCTCTCTCCTTCGCTGCCTCTCACCATCCATCCTCCCTCTCGCCTACCCTTTCATGTCGCGCACCGGCCTGGCTGATCTCTCCCTGGTCCACAGCGTGGTGCTGCGCACGTGTGCCTTGGTACGGCGGCTCTGTGTATCTGGCGTGTTCGGCAACCGCGTTAGCATGGAGTAGGGACGAGGAGTACATAGGAAGGAAACCACTTTGGTCCTTGGCGACAAAAAAATTCAAACCTTTCCAATTTTTGAAATTTTCACTTGCTTCCCAAACATCGGGAGGGAAGGTTACTGAAAAGATCAGCCATTCACAGTACTTCTTATCTTATCTTTATCTTTTCTTATCTCTTACAGTACCATACCATACCACTATATAGTGTACGGATAACTTCGAACATTGACCGTTGGATCAAGACCGACAAATCCAAACAGTGTCGTCGGTGTGATTTTCCAACTATATCAGGAAAGAACATTCAATTATTCTAAATATTCCTAGTGGATGACGAGCGAGGTTGTGCTTTTCTGTTTAGGAATGTCCGAAGAATATTGGATCTGAATGCTAGAAGCCAAGTTTACCGAAGGTTGTACCAACGATTCCCATGTTTTATTTATGAGTTTTTAAACTTCCTAGCTAACTCTACTATTTGACTGAATGACTTTATGTCGATTTATCGAAATTAGGTAAAATTTGAAACTACAAGTAAATTGTAGGTTGCTTTGAAAGTTCTACAAAAAATCTTTTGGAGGTACCCATCGAGGGGTCACAATTAATATATCATAAAACACTGAGAGTTTTGACGATAGGTTCAACTTCTTGCTAAGATTTTGCATCTTGACAATTTAACAAAATTACGTCAAACTTGAACTACAAGTAAGTGCGATAGATTGCTATTGAATTAAATGTATTTCCATAGGTGTATGGGTGCATCTTCATGTAGTAAACAATGTCCTCAGTGTTAGTTTCCGACTGTCACGAAAGAACATTTAATTCTCAATTTTTCGAGTGATGACAAGATTGTTCTTTTACGTAAAGAAACACCGAAGAATATGGATCTGAATACCACAAGACAAGTTTTCAGACATAAATGTATGGACGTCGATGTAATTTTACCTTTTTTAGGTCCTTGATGTAAAATGTACTCGCACCGTCCTTGTAAAATTCAAACCTAAAAGCAAGTGGTAACATTTAAAAGTATTTAAGATTATTAGTTGTCGATGAGTATGAACGTTCTTGGACTTCAAGCCGAACGACCAAGGTCATGGCCATATCTACATCATACTTTATGCTGATGATTCGCGATCCCATGTCCATGAAGTTTCATGCCGCCAACTCTAGCCATAAATTTTGAAAACAAACAAAGAGAAAGTAGTACGAAGAGTATGGCTCGATCATCTTCTCTCTCGAGAAGACCCAAACATGATGGTTTTCCCTGCTTAATTTTAGGGTGCTTCATGCTAAATGTATGGACCTTGATGTAATTTTACCTTGTTTAGGTCCTTTATGTAAAATGTACTCCGACTATCCGTGTAAAATTCGATCCTAAAAGCAAGTTGTAAAATTTAAACATGTTTAAGATTATTATATGTCGATGAGTATGAACATTCTTGGAGTTCAAGACGAACAACCAAGGTCATGGCCATATCTACATCATACTTTATGCCGATGATTCGTCATCCCATATCCAAGAATTTGCAAGCCCCCAAATTTGGCCATATTTAGAAAACAAACAAAGAGGAAGTAGTATGAAGAGTATGGCTCCATCAGCTTCTCTCACGAGAAGGAGCAAAACATGACTATTTTCCCTGCTTAATTTTAGGGCGCTTTATGCTAAATGTATGGACGTTGATGTAATTTCACCTTTTTAAGGTCCTTGGTGTAAAATGTACCCCCACTGTCCGTACGTGTAAAATTTGAACCTAAAAGCAAGTGGTAAAATTTAAACGTATTTAAGATTATCAGTTATCGATGAGTATGAACATTCTTGGATTTCAAGACGAACGACCAAGGTCATGGACATATCTACATCATACTTTATGCTGATGGTTCCTAATCCCGTATCCAAGAATTTGCATGCAACCAAATTTGGCCATATTTTAAAAACAAATGAAGAGGAAGTAGTATGAATAATATGGCTCGATCAGCTTTTCTCTTGAGAAGGAGCAAAACATGACTATTTTCCCTGATTAATTTTAGGGTGCTTCGTGCTAAATGTATGGACCTCGATGTAATTTTATATTTTTTAGGTCCTTGATATAAAATGTACTCCCACCATCCGTACGTGTAAAATTCAAACCTAAAAGCAACTGTAACAATTTAAGCGTATTTAAGATTATTAGTTGTTAATAAGTATGAACATTCTTGGATTTGAAGAAGAACGACCAAGGTCATGGGCCTCATGGCCTTATCTACATCATACTTTATGTTGATGATTCATGATCCCCTATCCAAGAATTTGCAAGCCACCAAATTTGTCCATATTTTGAAAACAAACAAGGAGGAAGTAGTATGAAGAGTATGTCTCGATCAGCTTTTCTCTCGAGAAGGAGCAAAACATGATTGTTTTCCCTGCTTAATTTTGTGGGTGCTTCGTGCTAAATGTATCGACCTCGATAAAATTTACCTTTTTAGTTCCTTGATTTAAAATATAATCCCTACGTCCTTACATGTAAAATTCGAAGGTAAAAGCAAGTGGTAAAATTTAAACATATTTAATTTTATCAGTTGCCGATGAGTATGAACATTCTTGGATTTCAAGCCGAACGACCAAGGTCATGGCCATATCTACATCATAGTTTATGCTGATGATGATCCAATGTCCAGGAGTTTTCATGCCAGCAAATTTGGCCATATATTTTGAAAACAAACAAAGAGAAAGTAGTATGAAGAGTATGGATCTACTCTCTCGATAAGGAGCCAGGCCTGACTATTTCCCTTGCTTATTTTTAGGGTGCTTCGTGCTAAATGTAAGGACCTCTATGTAATTTTATCCATTTTTAGGTCCTTGATGTAAATTGTACTCCCAATATCCATGACGTTCCCATATTTGGGAGTAAATGGGTGAATCATGTCATGGTAATAATGTTGCCACTCAGAGTTTCCAACCATTAGATAAATCTAGCATGAAAACATGACTATATACATTCTAATGTAGATAAATATGAGAACATTATATGGATCGGAGGGAGTAGTATATATGCATTCAAAAAAATTGTGTTTTCTCTCTCCTTTAGTGCGGCGTCACCAGCCCCACACACAAAGCAAATTTGAGGACATTTCGAACTTTTTTCTTCGGCACGGTGTGATTTGCTATCCCTAGCTACCTATAGAAAAAACAGTAGCGCCTCGAACTAGGGGCCAGCATTGCGGGCTGGAGCATTTAAGAAATACTACTATATCTAACTTTATGTTATTATTCCTTTTTTGCATAAGCATCTATGTTAATGTCCCGCGTTAGTTTTTCCCTAATATATCGGGTCAAAGTAGTCGATCCGACAATCGGAGGAGAACCACCCTGCACCCCTCATCGTCTTCCTCTATCGCTCCGGCCGCTTGTGCACCATCGTAGCCCCTCTCCACCCTTGCAGAAAGGTAGAAACTGCCAACCCATCCCGACTAATCTTCCGCAGTACTCTTCCCCGGAACGACATCTGGAGCGATGAAGCATAAGATATCTGAGTGCTACAGCCAGGCAATCGGATTCAGCAACCTCCACTATGGACCACTGAGCAACATCACCGGTCGCACTGATCTTCTGAGCACCGCTCGCCTAGCTCGTGGCATGGTTGGCATTCGTCGAGGGATTGCGGAAGATCCTGGTCTCCCGTTTGGTTTGCCCTTCATACTTCACTCTAACCCATAGACATGGCCACAAGACCGAGACGAGCAGGTAAAAATCAGTTTTGCATGATTTTTGTAGGACTCGACTCCTTATATTCTTTCCTATGGATTGAATTTGGATCAAAGGAATCGTGGTACACAAATTCTTTTGAACTGCAACCCCCCACCCATGCTTAAATCCTGTAGGAATTGGAACATCTACTTGAGGCTCAACTCTCATCATGCCAATCACGTAGGTAGTTTTCTAAGTTTTATAATCGCCTGTTTTTCACCGGCAAACCTGTGAAATTTCTATGGTCTCAATCCTACGATTGAAAGAGGCCCAATACTTTTGCTTTAGTGTCCCCCTCTCCTCCAAACATACTAATCTGAAAACACCAAAACGACCAGGATTGTTGATACCTATAACGGAAGGTGTATTGGCCAATCAAGGCTGGCGTTATATTTTAAGTTTCATGTGTTTTACAAACACAAGATTTCTGTAAAATGTTGGCTCTTTCGTTTACATGAATATAGAAACATAGGATTACTTTAAAACATGGTAAAATCAAAGTCAAACCTCACGGGAGAGTATATTTATGATGTTATCGTGTCTCTTGGAACCTCATTCTTGTTCTTTGCGCGCGTAGGAATTTGAAAATGAGGTCCAAGTTGGATATGAAGAATTGCATATGAGTTTTGGAGGATGCTAACCCATAGGATTTTGAAAGATATCAAATTCCTATGGAGTCACTTCTTAGTTCCTATGCCCTCCATTCCATAAGAATATAAACACGAGCTCCAACCTCATTCTATTTCTCCTTTGAGAAGTCCAATGCGCTTACACTATATTCCTGCAAAACTCTTGTGTTTATTTCCTATACACCATCCAAAGACACCTGTTACAAAATTCCTGTGTTTTTAATTCCTAATATGAATTTACTGTACCTACCATGTCAATCCTGTGTTTTTCCTATTCCTACATTTATTAAAAACCATTGATCGAAAGAGGCCCCTAATCTTGTTAATCAATCATAGGAAAATTGCTTGCGTTTTTTTCCTCTAGTCCATTCCTCTGAACAGTGCCAACATAGGAAACTTAACTATTCCTACACTTTTTATTTGATGCAAACAAGACCTTATTCCTTGGTGTGTTTGTCTGCATGCATTCATGATTTATTCAACACGTTTCTGCATCTTTCAGATAGTAGTTTTTCCGCAAGGCTAGCTAGCACTACCCCCTTTGTCAAACACCTTGCATGCCCCTAGATATGAAGAAAATTTGTTGCAGGGCATTGACGCGTTGCTGATGCCACTAGACAATCCAATAGTAGAAGCATTGGTACCAGTTGATGATGACATACCCAGAACATAGGATGATGAAGGATTTCAAAAACAAGGGTCGCTAGGTTGGTGCCAATGGAGAATGGATTGTGATTGCAAACCACCCGGGGCGCTGGTACCTCCAAAACATCTACAGTATGGCACGTATCGAGATGCCATGTGTGCAGTGTGTTGATATTTATCCATGGGGTAACCAGTGTTTCCTCGCCCCCCCCATGCACTTACCTCTACAAGCATGCGTATATCGAGCTATTGAAGATACACATAGCAAAGAAACCGTACAGATTTGACAACCAATGGCACTACAACGCAATGGTGGTGTTTGACAAATTCATTACTACCATAGATTTCCCTTGTGATAGGGACTGGATTATCCTTCGAAATGACTATCTTGCACCAGCAACGTATGTCGATGCCATTGCCAAGTGTCTAATCAGTGGTTCTATTGATTGCATATACGCGGTAACAGAACCGCGAGGAGATGTTCTTGTCTGGGAACCAAACAAGTGAAGTGAGTCCCATTATTTAAAAGTAAAATTTATAAATTACTTACAGCTGCATTGTTCGTGATACTTTTGCTAACTGAAATGCACACACAAGTATACTTGCAGGCCCGCGTGTCATACAGGCTCCAGTAACTGAAGAGCCAGCAAACATCCAAGCTGGTGACGATGCTGATGTCATCGGATTGATGAAAAGTACGCCATGAGGGGGTCCTCGAGGCGTGCGGAAGAGAGGGGTGTGAGACGTACGGTGTTATGGGACGGTGAGCACACAAGTTTACCTAGGTTCGAATTCGCCGGCTTTGGACGGATCCTACTCCTGCTAGCAATCCAGTAATACGGCAGAGCAGGAATATGGGTTACAAGGGTTCGCCTGTGCGAGTTGAGATTGTAGACTATTGAGGGTGCCGTAAAGGCTCTTCCTAGGACGGCTTATATAGATATCCGGCCTAGGGTTTACAGGAGAGATCTGTCCGGCTACGACTAAGAGTCGGTTACAAAGTACATCTTGAACTACAAGTAACACTATGGGCCTAAGTCGGTAAGTCTTCTGGGCCTTCCCGTAGCCAGATTGGACTCCGTCTTTTCTCCCTGACTGGGCCGCCTCTGAAGCAAAGCTCTAACCCTAAGTGGGCCACCCTGGTTAGTGAGGACTGTGAGGATACCCGGAAAGTATATCCCCAATAGCAGCCCCCGGAAGTCTCCAAGATCCAAAGTCGGATTCATCATCGTCTAGCTTGATCTTCGGCTTGCAGAATCTTGAAGGGTTCCTGAAACTTCACAACAAAAAATACGATCCGGGTCTTAAAAATAAGTCGGACCTATCAACATGTTACTCGGATTTTCTAGCTTGATTTCAAATTAAGCTAGAACTTGGTCTCTGACGTCATATGACACTCGTCATGGTCAAGTCACGTCATCTGACAAACATCCTATCAGCACTACCCCCTTTCTCAAACCTCCCCCAAGCTTAGGCTATTGCCAGGCTTAGTTGTTGCCGTCATTTGGTGGCTGGTGTGGATACTGCTGGTAGTAGTCGGGGAAGTGGGTCATGAGGTGACTGAAGTTGTGAGTCAAAGTACTCACATCTTCATTCACTCCCTGAAGGGTGTGGTTGATCTCCCCAACGCGCTGGTTTAGCTGCTGGAATTCCTGATAGGGGACGTAGATGTACCCCTACTGTGGCTGGTTGGGCCACGAATCCCAAGCTTCCGCTTGCTGCTGCTGCTGCTATCCCTCCCAAGCAGGGTCATTCCCCTGCTTGTCCTCATGCTCCTGCTCATCCTCATCCTACTACCCCCTTCTTCGTCTTCCTCCTCATCAAGCTGAAGTTCAGCCATGATCTGCATCACTTGGTGCTTGGTGAGGATCCAAGTGTCCTTCTCCACAATCGAGAAGGCTTGGGGATAGGGTAACATAACCTGCTCACCCTGTGCATCATCAATATAACTAAATTGATAGGCTCGGAGCCTCCGGTTAGCTTGGTAAACACCAAGGAAGCCACAAGCAGTTAAATATTTGACGTCCATAAGCTTGGAACCGTCAATAGATTGCATAATAGGTAGTATAATATTTAATGCATGGGTAAGGTGGGTTACCAATCCACCAATGTGAATATCACCTTTGGTCTTGTTGCTTTGGTGGCGAAAGTGTTGGATGAGTAGAGATGCAAGATTGGGGCTTTGCGGCGCAATGGGAAGAGAGCCTTGGTGATCATTGCCATGTCCACATTGGACATGGAACCAGTGTCACCTCTTCCCAGTAGTGTGTTGGCGAGGAACAAGGCATAGTAACGGATGGTTGGGTTCTAAATGGTGGACATCTTCTTCTGATAGAAGTTGGTGCCACCATTAACAGAAATGACGTCCCAAGTTTCTCTGCTTGTGACGCCATAGAGGTTAGTAATAGTTGGCTCCCCAACACGGGGGAAGCCAAAAGCATCACAAAAAATTTAAAATTTTATTTCATAGTGCCACCGGTTCATGGTGAAGCTTACCGTGCACGCATTACCTTTCTCCCTGTGGTCGTCGTAAAAGGAGGCAATGAACTCATGGGTAAGCTCGGTGTAGGTATCGTGGCTTGCGAAGCCAAGTACCATCAACCCCGCCTTGTTGCACATGAGGTCGAAGTCCGCCTTGAACCCTACCGCGGTGAGAAAGCTGTCGTTAGCCCAACGTGTGGGAAGCACCCTCGTCGATGAACCTATGGCTAACTTCGGGTTGCGCTCGGCTCGGGACCCTGAGCCCGAGCCCTCACCCCGTTGGCGTTTGCTTGAACGAAAGAGGTTACCGATTTTGTTCATCGTGATGCACTAAAAAATTTCACCATAAAACCTTAGGCATATAGTTTCTATATGATATATGAACAATCCTGCGTGGAAAAATTCAATCCTAACGTGAGAAATCAATAGGAAAAACAAAATAAGCTTGAGTTCATCCACTAGATCAATGTGAGAGTTTCAACCATGGAAAACTGAAAATAAAGCATGGATAGGGAGAGAAACATACCCATCTGTTGATTCCCCCACTCAAACGAATGAAATCCACGAAGAATCAAGAGTTCTAGGTGGATTTTGAGATGTTTGGAGAGAGAATATGAGACAAATAATGAGGAGGGGTGAAAGACCTACCCGCCCCGGTGTGATTTTGTGATCGCACCAAACTATACGGCCGGAACTATACGGGCGGGTGATGTTGTTCCGCCCATATAGTAGCGGCGGTGCCGCCAACTAGGATTTCTTTACGCGGAAAACAGCTATGCGGACACAACTATATGGCCGGATCACAATGATCTCGCCGTATAGTTGGTCATTAAACCGTCTGTCCCTCGAGATAAATTTCTAAAACTAGCATCGATATCTATACGACCGGAACTATATGACCGAAATTTTTATTCCCGCCATATAGTTGGTCGTTAACTCTCACTCCCTCTGGGATAAATTTCTAAGAGAGGCATCGATATCTATATGACCGGAACTATACGGCCGGTATTTTTATTCTAGCCGTATAGTTGGTCGTTAAACTCTCAGTGTCTTCGAAGAAAATTTGTTGACGGTAAAGATATCTATACGACCGGAACTATACGGCTGGAATTTTTATTCCCACCGTATAGTTGGTTGTTAAACCATCAGTAGTCATCAAAAAAATTATATTTCTTCGAGAATACCTTCTTATCTCAAAACTTAGCGAAATACCTTAATTTTAACAGAAAATTGATAGTGAAAACTGTCGACCAACATTAGCATATTAAAAGCAAAATTTTAGCTTCTGTAGATGAAAAACTCAAAATTTTATTTTTATTCTTATTCTATACTCATTCAATCGATGTTTCTACTACTTTTTGACAGCTGCATCTTCACGGGCGCGCTTCCGCAAGAATGTCTGTGAAAAAGTGGTAGGAATGCGATGAACTTTTTTATTCTCTAGTTTATTTTATTAAAGAGATGGGTTGACTCCCATTAAGCATTTTATTAAGAATGGTTGAGTAAATCAACCGCTTCTTTGTTCTCGAATTCTTACCTTGGGTTACCCCTTATCAAAGGCACTTACCACATGAACTCTTTTTGCCTGTAGAATATATCTTTCTCCTACTTCTAGCTTCTTTGGAAAATACCGGATGATTTCAGCATCATAAACATTGAAGATTATCTTTCCCTCAGCACAATCAACTGATGCTCCTGCGGTACTAAGGAAATGTCTTCTAAGTATTATGGATAATTTCTCATCTTCAGCCATCTCAAGAATAATAAAATCAGTAGGAATAACATGTTCATCAATTCTAAGTAGAACATCCTCAATCATACCAACGAGTTGTTTAGTGGACTTGTCAGGCATCTGTAAAGTGATAGTAGTAGGAGAATACTCCCCTAATCCTAAACTTTTATAGAGGGAGTATGGCATTACACTAACTCCTTCTCCTAGATCAACCAAGGCATTATGAATATCAGTTTTACCTATTGAGCATGAAATAGTTGGTATTCCGGGATCTCGAGACTTAGACAACAGCTTCCCATTAGCAGGATAACTAGTTACCATGGCAACAATTTCAGTTATTTCTTTCTTTCTACTAAGAATATCACGGAGGAACTTAGAATAGGTAGGAACTTTTATTGCATCCGCAAACGGAATTTCCAAACGAAGGTCACTAAGTGCCTTTGTAAAAGATTTATAAATTACCTGATCGGGTGCTTTCTTTTTTCGATTTGGGTAAGGAAGCTTTTTCTCACCTGACTTATTCTTGTCTTTTACCTTTTGTGGGGGGTCAGGCTCTTTTGTTGCTTTCTTTTGTTGTTGCTTATTGCTTTTCTTATTTTCTACTACAACAACTTTTTCTTGCTTGCTTATCTCCTTTTCTTCTCTTGGATCAACCATCTCTGCATCAGAGTCATAATGGTCATCATGTGCATAATTTTGGTCCTCCTTTGTTTGATCTTGTGTTTCAGTTTCATCTTGAGGATCCACCAATGTATCATCTTCTTGGCTTGCTTCGAGCAAGGCTTTTTCGCTCTTTTTCGGCTTCATATTCTGGTGGTCCTAATGGTCCTGTAACAACTACACCTCTTCTTGTGAAAACATTAGTAGAAACAGGAATATCTTTATCATCTCGAAGAAAAATTTGATAACCAGATGCTATTTGTTCACACTGGGTTTCAATCATACTAAGATACTTGTGAAATAATTTTATTTCTTGGCCAATCTCATCATACTTTTCTGTGAGTCCTGCCAAAATATTTTTGTGTTTTTGAAAGTGCTTATGCAAGTTATTATGAGATTTTACTTGTCGATGTTTTAATTCTGGAAAAACTTTTCTAGTCTCATCTTATTCAGTTAAAACTTGTAACAAATCTACTTTGTTTTCCTTAACAAGTTCATAAGGTATACCTTTTTTCTTTCATTGTTTTGCGTACTTCAGGCATAAGATCATGAGTTATCAGAAGTATCCCTTTTTCCAGCTTAGTGCCAAAATTAGGATTATATAAAGAATCATTCTTAGCCCTAGTAGACATTCTTTAATAGTTAAAGTATTTATAGATTCTCCTGCTTAGAAGTCAAGCAATTCTCTACATTGAGTATTAAGACCGTGGTAAAATAAATGGCAAATAGTTGATTCAGAATAGCCATGATTAGGAACACTATTGATTATTCCAAAGAATCTTTCCCAGGCTTGTGGGTAGTTTTCTCCCACATTCTAACTAAAGCTGCCTATAATCTTTCTTAGTTCAGTTACCTTTTTAAAAAGATTAAACCTGTTTATGAATTTAACAATGCAGTTTTCCCAACATTTAATGTAATGGCGAGGGAGAGAATATAACCAGTCTAGAGCTTCACCTTTAATAGACCATCGAAATAATTTGAGACAAGAGAAGTCTCTTGGCAAACCTTTTGGTCCAAGCGATGTTATCACATCCTCGTACTCTCTAATATATCTTCCTGGGTCTTCATCTTCGCTTCCACTGAAAGCTTTTTCCTGCAAATTTTTGATAATTCCACCATAAAATCGATATTCTCTAACTCCAGGATTAGGGAATTATATTGGTTGTTTAAGAAATTCAGAACTTGGAGCACTGTATTCTCTAAGAGTTTTCTCAGGTTTCATGGGAGATGTCCTATAAATAGACATGATTTCCATAATATCACTCAGGTTTTGAACTTCAACTTTATTTGATCTTAAAAGTTTTTCAATAATTTCTTCGCGCCTTTGAGCAGGCACGTGCTCAATATAATCCGGTAGATAGGTCCTACCAGAGCGTGTAGACCCTTTGTCTCCTAAGGAGAACATTTTGTAGTAGCAACACCTGAAATGTCAAAAGACAAACACTTAGCGCTTAGCTCCCTAGCAATGGTGCCAGAAAATAGCTTGATGTCTGCAAGTGCACGAATCATTTGTAGCTAGTTTTGAAGTATAGATATTGATCCCACAGGGAGCCCAAAGGTAAGTGTTTATGGGTGAAGTCTCTGTCACAACCGAAGTCGTCATAGGTCTTCGAGTGAATTGACTGCAAGTGTTGTAATAAGAATGGGGTTTTGATTAAATGAGAAGTATTTAAATAGAACTAAAATGTAAACTTCAGAAATATAAAGCATAAAAGTAAAGAACGACTTAATTGTTTGTTGTTTTATTTAGATGGCAAAAGAAGGCGCGGGAATATTCCGATCATGGTGATAGTGACTGCGCCAGGTGGATAAATGATAAATGTAACAATTAAAATCTTATAAATATATGTGTAGGCGAGCAACCCATAATTAGTTAGAACACCTCTTGGTAGATTTCATCCAAACTTTAATGATCCTACTAGCCTGTTACCAAAACCATGGTAATACACTAGACGATAAAGAACCTTCTGGTCGCTTAGCGATTAAGCTCCTTAGATCGGACTAATGCAATAAGCACGGTGGTCCTCGTTATACTCGAGTCTACTAGTTTTCCATTGATATCCCCATGTCACCCGGGGGTCGCTGGTCCACTACCGAACAAGATCTTATCTATGTAGAACAAATCATCATGTTGTCTGGGCCCTATATTGGACAACAAGCATTAGGCATCCCACAAGATAGTCAAGCACACATAATATAGTAATTAGAATCAATCACAAACTAATGGAAAATATATGAAGGCACATCACATCTCACCAATCCCCTACATCTCCCACGCCTAAAGGACTTACTCACACATGAGAGAAGAACGGATCATCGATATAATTAGATAAAGGGAATTCGTCTTTATATTACCGTGAGGATCCACAATAAGAATCGAAAAATATCCAAGCACAATTCAAGACGGGAAGAAACAATCTCAAACCATAATCTTGAAAGGTGGAGATCCCTCTCTCTCTCTAGTACAAGTATTGTCTATGGAGGTGTATGGGCTAGGAGGTTAAAGATCGTGGAGCGAGATGAAGAACGTCTCCCCCTTCTTCTCCGGATCTCCTCTTTCTCCCTTCTAGATGGTATGGCGGCTACTGTGTTGTGTTTTCGCTCTCGGTCCCTTCATGGAAGTTGTCCCTTTTGACAAGATAGAGGCGGCGGTAACTATACGACCGGATAAATATTGCCGCTGTATAGTTGCTCGTTAAAGCCTCTGTATGCTCCCCTCAAGTGCTTTCAAAGAGAGACTTGCTTGTTTTCTCCAGAATATTGTGTTTCTCTAGTTAAAACCTTCTATTGACATTCAGAACCTAAAACACACATTAAAAACCAAGTTTTCTTCGCTATAGAAGTATTAGCGTTAGGTAAAGCTAGAAAACGATCAAATCCGGGAGAAAACCATCAATAAAATCCATCAAAAATGTGTCGAATCTCACAGCTATCAGTCCCTAAACTAAAATCTTTATGTCTCATGCATATAACAAAACTATACAACTCTTGAACACTTCCAAATTACAATCTAGACATGATAATGCTATAGTAAGATAATATTGAGGGTTTACCATTTTTAGAGCGTGAAAAGAAATTCATAAACTAAATGGATGCCTAAACTAAAATCTTTTTGTCTCGTGCATATATGAAAATTATACAACTCTTGAACACTTTTATATTACACTCTACACATGATAAAGTTGTCCTTTGAACACGTTCCCTTCATTTTCATCTATTTATGGAGGTAACGTATCGGTGGAACGGATAGAGAGGTGGCACAGATAGAGAGGGGTTATCCTACCCATTGGATCATAGGGGATCAACGGTTGGTGGGAACGATCCACGTAACAACTGTGTCGACCAATCAGGGCATAGCAGCCAAAGTGAGCACACTTTTGGGCTTTTGTGAGAGAGGGCAAAACTTAGTAGTATCAAAAACCAAGGGCAAAACAGACTAAGGGATTCAAATAGAAAATAGAAACAGATTTAAAAATGGAAAATGTATGTTTTCTACAATGAAATACATCTTAGCCTACATCAAATTATTTGCAATTCAAATCTACATGAGTGTGCCAATTATGGCCTCATTCGGACAAACTATGTTTTGGGAAGGATGTTCTGGGAAAAGGTTGAGTAGAAAGCCACGCACCTTCATACCTAGTTGGTGATTTGAGAAGTGGTGGTTTAGGGTAAAACTTGATTTCTCTATGTTTCTTATGGTTTCCTAGGTGGCGGGTCACATAAGAAGACTCCATTAGTAGGTGCCACTATGTTTTGATCTTTTTTAATTAGTTGTGTATAAAATGACCCAATTAGCAACTAAACCCTATTCGTTGACTCTGTGTTGACTAGCCACTCGAGGGTAAACTGAGTATATTTCACGTGATAGGGTTAGTACCCGAGGGTAAAAGTGAGCACAATTAACGCTCCATTGTTACTCTCGAGGGGATAAATGAGTATTCCTAAAGTGCTAGGGTTAGACTCGAGGAAAAAAACATGACTTACCGTATGCGTGTCGTGGTGCACGGTGTAGTAATGGACGTGTGTCGCAGTGCATGGTACAGTAGCTACGCGGTGCACGGTAGTGCAACAAAATGTATCTTCCCATCACCTTTATTATAGAGCCCCTCTCTCTCTCCCTCTCTACCTATCCACTCTCACTCACTCACTCGCTCACTCCCGCAACCGTCTCCACTATTCCATCATATTCTGCAAACCCTGAAGAAAACCCCAACCACGCCGGCGATGGAGAAGAAGGATGTGGTGGCCATCGTCGCCTCCAAGATCGCCGGTGAGGAGGCCCTTGTCTCCTTCCAGGCCCCCGCTGAGGCATAGAAGGCAACCACCATCCCCGTTCATGCCCCTTCCCTATCCATGCCCCCTCCCTGCTTCCAACGAAGCCGCCAGCGAGGAGGCCCCTGCCGGTCACGGGATGATCCCTCTTGACTGAGACCCCTATAAGGAGGAGGAGTACATATGTCCAGTGAACCCCTAAGACACCAGCATCATCGACCCATGGTCAAAGGTAACTAGGGTTTGCTCCCTTACCTTGTTCTTCTCCTATTACCATCATTGGATGCTAGATCTTGTTTTATTAGGGTTCGGCTATTTGCATTTCAATCATTGGATGCTAGATCATTCTTCTTACATCAGCTAATCCTTTAGTGTTTGATCTTGTGTTTTGATGAATCCACCTGTTCACATTTCAATCCTATTTTATTTTTGCTTCGAGTAGTAGTTAAGGGATTCCCTAGTTAATACTAGCGCCGATCTTTAGTTGGAATCAGTATTTGATTTTGTTTGAGATTTGGGGATTGGGGAATTTAACCCACTCGGTTAATATATGCAAATAATCATGAGATCTCAATCAGTTAATTTATACAAATAATCAATCCTGATAATCAAGGGATCTCAACTGTGTCCGTATTATCATGGGTGCTACTATTTGATCCAACAGGTGCACAGCAGCAACATCCACAGTGATGACGAGTCCAAGCACACCAAGACTAGTCAGGTGCTGAGGAGGCTGCAGTTTGGCCAATACAACGTCTACTTCGCTGGCGACGTCTACAAGTGACATTGACTTCAACTCCCTCGTGAGGCATGCCATGGACATGAGCTCTTGCAACCCCAACATTGGTGCAACCGTGAACGTTAACGCCTTGTTCGCTCAGCACATGGCGCACGATATTCACCACCGCAACCTCCAGCAGGTGGCCATCACAGAGGGTCACATGCCTCCGATCAAGCCCAAGGTGCCCAAAATCAAGGGACTGGGCAGCAAGAAGTAGAGGAAGCGTCAGATGGAGGAGGCGGAGGCTAGAAGGGGCTTAACGTGTGTGCTTTTGCTGCTGTAAAGCAGCTTCTTATGTTTTTATATATTGTGTGTTGGCTGCTGAGCAGCGAATGTGTCGAACCTCGTTAACTACCCTACTATTTATCACTAATATATCCTATATTATCTTATGTGTGTTGCTTATCTATATTTGTTTTGTTTTCTGAATGTATATATGTTGGTGGTGTGATTTTCTTCTCTATATTTTCTACTAGATTGGGCAAAACAAGGTCCAAAAGGAATGAATGATTGAAGAGAGAAGCTTCTCTAGATTTCCTACCAATTTGGAAAAAAAAAGAAAATCCCTATATTCAAATCATCCATGTACACCGAGATTATACATAATCCATCCTGGGATCGCCATATAAAGATGCATGGGAAATCTGTGTTTTTCGTGTAGCCCTTGCCATGACGGAAATCTCTCAAGCGATTATACCACATCCTTCTAGACAATTTAAGTATGTGCAATGACTCCTTGGGAATAACACTATATATACCCAAATTTGTTGTATCTTGGTTTCGAATGGGGATACCTGCCGGTACCTTCATGTAAATGTTTGTATCAAGATTACCATACAAGTAAGTAGTAATAACATCCATCAACTTCATTGTCAAGTCTAGATTTACTGCCATTGAGATCAAGTATCTATTATACCATCCATGATTTGGGAGTAAGTTTCCTTAAAACCGACCCCTGGCTATTGAGCGAACCCTTGAGAGACGAGCCTTTATTTGTACTGAACCACCTCATTTCTCTCGTTTCTCTTACGAATAAAAATCCACTTATGACCAACAAGGCAAATGTGGGGAGGAGTTATACCAAGAGGTCCAAACACCTTCCTTTTATTGAGAGATAACATTTATGAGGTAACAGTATCCTGCTAATCTTTCCAATCCAACCTTCTCTTACAATCACCGAGACTAATAGTTTCAGGGTTAGGATCCATGATTGAGGAAATTTTCTTAGCAAATTAATGCTAACAATTTCCATTGCTCGATTCCATTACTCACTTGTATTTATATAATGTATGGCCATTTCGTCATGGAACGCTTCTAGCGCTACCTCTTTCTCTACTGTATTTCCCATTACAAGAGTAAGGTCCTTTAGCTTTTCCACGCCTGTGGTGTACTTACACCTCCATTGGATGTTCCCTCAATAGGGACGTTCAGGTCCAGAATCCCGTGCAAATGACTCTCCATACTTGTGGCAGGTCTCAGCTAACTCCCCTTTTTCTTACTAGGGCTTCAATGACGGGTTGTGATAAATGTCACTTATCCTTTTTGTCGGGCGTCCCTGAGTATTTGGGATTTTAAAAACTTGATTTTACATCCTCTTTAGGACTTTGTATGGGAACAAGAGTACCATTACTTAACTTCGGTATATATCTCAACCCTTTCCCGTGCAATGCACGCTGACACATGCGACTTTGTCCCAGTTTTCAAGTCACTAAAGTGATCAGGCAGTTGATTCTCTAGTTCATGCAAATCAATTATCTTTTGGGCATCTCTATTTGTGTCAGCAGTGTGTGGGTCATGATCGTGGATCCCATGGATTGCCACGTGATTTCTCGAATTTTCTCATCAAGGAGTTGGTTTCCTCTCCCTAAAGTCAGAATAAGATCCTTGTCACAATCATCAAAGCGTGACATATGACAATCACTTGCATGGGATCTAGATAGCTGATTATGGACACGGTGTCATAATAACCAATGTATATCCCCGAATTAAGGAGCGGGCGCATTGCTGATCGTTGGGGTGGTGGTATCGACTAGTACACCTAGCAACCGAACCTACGAAGGTGGAAAATTTTTTGTATCGACCCCTACGCAAGCTACATAGGATAATGGATGTTGTAGGCCGATAGTCGAAAGTTAATGAATTTAGCAACATGTAATATAGCTCACCTCCAACATGTAGTTGGCAAATTAAAACCCTGAAGGAGCGATATGTCAATGAATTTAATCCATTTAACCAATGCCTATGCAAGTCCATTTTGCATATGGACATGTCATACTGAATGTTCAACAACAATTCCCATTGCCATGCAATAATTATCGAATGCCTATGAAGTAAATTCTCCGGTGTTGTCCATTCTGATGGACTTAATATGATGATCAGGGAATCTATTCCTCCATTGCATGATCTGAGAGATCAATTTTGCAACTGCATGGTTCCGTATTAATAGTAGGCAAACATTAGACCATTTAGAGAAAGTGTCCATGACTACCATGAAGTACTGAAACAGCCATGAGAGGGGTTGAATTGGACCACATATGTCCCCTTGAATGTGCTCCAAGAATGCGGGGATTTCTTCCTTCACCTTTAAGAGGTATGGTATAATGATCAACATCCCCGTAGCGCGTGCAGAGCATACGAAATCATCAATATTTGGGAAGTTTTTCACATTAACATTATGATCATTCGAGTTGTTATATTTCTCATCATCTGAAGACCATGGTGGCCTACCCTATCTTGCCATAGCAAAATAGTGCATAGCTTCGGTAACGGTCTTTATGGTAGTGTACACAGGCAGTGCTACAATTCCCATGTACCTAGTGTCCCGTGAAGGAAGCCTTTCAAGGACATGAGTACCATTTTCGTCGCGCTTCGTGATGATGAGGTATTCTTTACCACCATCATCATCGGTAGCAATATGGAAACCATTAGCGTGAATAGCTTTGAAACTCAAGAGAGTGCGAGTAGCCTCTGGGCACAACAACGCATCATTAATGACCAAATCTGTTCACATGGGAGTATAATAGTGGCTCGTCTAGAGGCAACTATCTTCGGACTTCAGCCGATGATCATCATAATACTACCTATAGTTTTTTGAATTGACTAGAAGTACTAATCATCTCTCAATATGGTATTTGTCGATCCACTGTCCACAAGGCATGTTTCCTTCGTTAGGGGGCGACACACGTGTTCTAAAATGTTACATTCAATTAACATAATGAAGCGAGGAAGTAGCAACATTAGATAACAAATTCATACATATCTCAAAACTTAACAAGACATCATATTTAAATAGAGGAACTAATGAACGATAACACAATTTCATTAAAGCGACAAAATAACGAATTTGTTTTGCTATCATAGAGCTTATTACAAACCAAATGTGTCTCAAAACTCAAATAGCCTAACGAAATCATGATAAATGAGTGAGTGGAAGCTAAGCGGGCATATTGAAGAAACTGTTCACATCGGACTCAATCTCCAACAGGGCGAATTGCTCCTTAGTGAGTATGGCATCATCGAGAGTATCAACCTTTGGTGCAGTAGGGAGCGCCAATTGCTCAACCTCCATGGTGACACCGGCATCCGTGGACACGGTAGGGGTGATCTCCATGGGCATAGTGGTGGGTGCAGCCGTGGGCAAAGGAGGATGCGAGGGAAGAACCATGGGAGCCGCCATTGGAGCTGATGGTGCCTCCCTCTGGACTAATTAAGACGAGGTGTGATTCACACCCCTTTCGATCCTTGTATTCCACCACAACATCCTTAGGCGCACGACAATGTTGTGAGAAGTGTTCCATCGAGCCAATGCCTGGATAATGCTACTAAGCTAGAAGAGAGTGGCGAGGAGCCTTCTTGCCCCTCTTCTTGAGAGGCACTTGAACTTTGTAGCCGTTGGCATGAACCTCCTGATGTGAACTCCCCCCAAGTAGCTGCGCAATACTTCTTTCACAAGACCTGATCTCGCGCCTCCTCCACCTGGAGTATGTCCGCAAGTGATGCATACTGCTTTTACTTCCCCTGGCGGTAATTCTGCAAGGACTATACAGTGTCAGGGTGAAAGGTATAGAGAATATTCTCAATATTCTAGCTATCGGTATGGTAACAACACATAGCTGAAGTGAGATACAATTTTTTTGCAACACTGAATTATACTCCCCTACATTCTTGAAGTTCTAGAATTTCATACGCATCCAATCTGCCACAACACGGGGGCGAACAGTGTACTTCAGTCGCTCGAAACGCAGTTTGAAAGTGTTCTGGAGGTCCAAAGTACTCCATTTAGCTATGTACTCATTTTTCAGGGTACTGCAAAGGTGGTGTTGCCAAAAATGCAGAGCCTGGGCATTCTGGGCAGAGGTGACTTGTGAGGTCCCCGTGCCAATCATGTGCAGCGAATCCCTGAATGTGAGAATAATTTCAATGTCGAATGCCCAAGTTAGGTAGCTTAGGTCATTCCAGGCCAGCTTTGGGAACTCCTGGTTGGTGATTCCATCCATCTGCAATTTACACAAAGTGTATTAGATTACAGCAGGTAATCCATTGTGTAAATGTGATGAAGATACATTGATATTTGTTAACATGATGTTCCAATATTTAAAGCATGTTGACTAAATTTTTTAGAGCGGTTAAAAGTATTTAAACGATTAAATGTAGCAATGAAAACATGTAGTACAGCCATGGTAATGATGGGTACTTGTTAAACACATCACTAACATGAAAATTAGCCGAAAAATTAAATTCCAAGGCTACTTTAAGCCTAAACATGCAAGTTCAGCAAAAAAAATACTATTCCAACGACTTACATATAAAAAAATTCAGCAATAATAAACTTATACGGAATCTCGAAAAGTATATGTGGTAAAATATTAAATTTCGGCTTGCTAGACTTTTTTTGGGCACGAGCCCAAATAGACAGCAGGTTAGAACTGGGCCATCGGCCTGCTTTTCCCCACCCAATTTTTGGTCGCACCCATGGGTTGTTTTAGGTCTAGCTGCGAGGGCTCCACGTGGGCTGGCCCACCCTTCCGGCCTACACACGGGGAATAGATCTAGGTTTCCCTAGCTCCCTAGTGGTGCGGAAATGGCGCATGTCTATGATGGCAGCATTGGAGGGGTGGCAGAAGCCATTAGCGTCTAGCTGGGACATGAGGCGTGGTGGGCCACAGTGGGAGAAGACCACCGGAGCAACGCATATGGGTGGCGAGATGTGCGCACGAACGAGCTTTTGCTCGAGTTCACGGTGACGATTCCGGTGGTTCATGGTGGCCTTGGCACCCCTCCGATCGGAAAACGATGGTGCACGGGTGGAATAGCCGATGGGTAGTGGGACGACCATGCTCGCGGCATCTCGAGGTAGAGCACATGATGTCGAGTTCACTATGTGTCGCGTATGAGGCCATCTGGTCACGCATGGCTCAGAATGCAGCATCGATCTGCGTATGTGTGTGGAATGCACGAAGGCCAGCAGGGCGTTGCATGTACGCGGCTATGACGCAGCCCCAATGAGCATCTAGGTGTGCAGATTGGCGGCTCAGATGACCTATACCGCACACATAGAGAGGCTCTGCGGCAGTGCATCGATGAGGACACACGATGTAACCCCGGGAAATCAAATTCTTCGTCTGTTCATCTGGAATCGAGACAACGCGTGTCATTGCAAGTTCACATTGCGGCGGTGCCATGATCATCTAGATCATGTTCGTGCATCGAATCCCTACAGTGCTATCAATGATAGGAACTGCCGCATCTCCGTATAATCCATGTGTATACATAGGGAGAGAGGATTCATGAATGTGCGCCAGTGATAGGAAAAACCCCACGCCAACGAAGGATGAGACCATAGAAGCCGCGTACGGTGGTTTTCCAACACTAATTACATTGGACACAAAATTCAGTTAGAGTGTAATAAGTTTCAATCACAATGGAAGCAAATTCTTTGGTGGATTTAAATAAATCAAGAAAAATGAGCCTGGATGGAAACAAATATCTATGCCCATTGTTTTGATGAAAGTCCGGAATAGTGAATAGTGAAAGTGCACATTGTGGTCGTTCGCCTACCAACTCCCTATTGTGCAGTCAACAGGTCCCCCATGAATCCGAGAACATCGGCATTGGTCGGCGAGAACGAGTTAGCTCAGTTCTCGGGAGAAGGAGAAGGAGACTGCGTTTCTAACTATTACAACAATAAACTCTATGTCTTGATTGTGTCGCAATCTTTGGATAATGTCTATCATATCATTCACTAATGATATTACCTCGTTGTCAATTGGTATAAAAGCTCCATGATCAGGAAATCTTGATCATCGGTTGCCCAACAAAGCAGTATGAATAGAGGCTACTAGGGACTTCATTTGTTTCATACCACACCTGTACCAATGTTTTCATTTGATACAGTTATAGCATAGCATGAAACTATTACGAACTAATTGAGATATGATAATAAACTTCATTTATTATTTGCCTCTAGGGCACATCTCCTTCACATAGGTGGCGGTTCCCACCAGGAAGACCGTGCCACTAGAGCCCGTTTGCTCCTCGAACATCGTCTCGCCTCTATCTTCTTATGTACGCCTTCGTTTCCCCAAAAAAAGAACGTCCTATTTTTCCCATAATTTTCTGAGGCGGCGGCGGAAGTGGAACCCTTCTTCCATCTCCTGAAGGGATGATCTGATACTACCGCCAGAGGGACATTGCCGCCATCGTCTCCACCGACTCCTCCTTGGTGTAGGGGGAGCATCGCCATCACATCAACATCACCATTTTCATCATCCCCAACATCAACAACATCTCCACCTCGAGATTCGACGTCATTCCCCTCATAGTTTGTGGTAGATCGAACCCTGGATATTGTTTAAGTGTTGTGTGCATGTTTGTGCTTGGCAACTTGTCATTATTTTGTGGTAAAGTTATACTTTTAGATTGTGTTGTATCTCATATGCCACTGATCATGATCATGTTTGACACTTGTGAGTGGTTCACGTTGTTACTGGGGGCATAGGATAAATTGTCTATGATTTCTATATAATATGCATGGAGTATTTGGTTAATTTTTTTATCTTTTATGTGGTTCTATGATGGTAATGTGCGAACGTCTACTGCATATCACTTCATCTATATGGGCTCATAGGGCTGCACCTTAGAGTAATAATGAGGATGAGGAATGAGAGAGAGACAGAAGCCTATTTATTAGACTCATCGTTATTTTTAGGAGGGTTATAGATCGGGGACCTTAGGGCTTTATGCAATGGTTGGATAATTTATGTCTTAATGTATCCCTAAGGATCATGAGAGTGACCTTAGGAACAATCATTAGGGGTTTGTAGCATAGTATTATTATGACTACACCTATTTGTGGCTCCGTTTGATGAGAATAAAACTTGGCAAGATACTTGTTCATATTGGCCTAGAAATATGTATGCTAAGTAAATACATGCCATCCTGGGAACATTTGTCGCTTATTGAATACACTTGATCTTGTCCTCTTGCTGCATACAGGATTGGTTTTTTTTGAAAAAGAGAATTTACTTTATTGCAATTACATTTTCAGTATTTATTTCCTTGCACACTTATACCCAAAAACCCAAAAACACCTTTATTATTATTATTCCTGTTAAACTTGCTAACCAATACCTTCAGCTCCTCGTGGGTTTGACAACATTTTCTATATTGAAAGGTACTACAAATGATCTCCTCCACTTGGGAATCATCAGGTTCAAGCGGGAGGCAGCTTTATCAATGTATGTTTGAAGGTCAACCCTTTTGAGTCTGCCGAGAGAAAGGGGCAAACCCAAAAACTTGAGGGGAACTGGGTAGTAGTGGTTGGGAACTTTGCCAGAATCAGGCGGAAGACAATGTCGGAGCAACGAATCGAGGCCATGGAGCTCTTGGCCACATTAGTCATCATCAAACTGGTCTTCATTATTAATTATGGTGTTTCTCCACACAATACATGTATATATAGGGAGAGAGGGTAGGTGAATGTGGGCCAACTAGACCGTAGCAGCCGTACGAAGGTTTTCTAACACTAAGGGTGACGAGGGTTAAACTCATCAATGACCACTGTTATGGACTTGGGTTTTGGACAAGGAGGTAGCGCTAGAAGCATAAATCGGCTAGCAAACAAGAACACAGGGACACAAGGTTTACCCAGGTTTAGGCCTCATAGAGGACCCTACTCCTTCTTGTCTGCTCTTGGAATTATCAAGGAAGTCGGAAGTTACAGGGGGTGCGGAGATGCAATCTGGCGATGATGTGGAAACTAGGGTTGTGATTGTCCTCCTCACCACCCCTCCTAGCCTTTATATAGATAGGCTAGGTCTCGGGATAGCAGATCGAGTCGGTTACAAGTTAGGGTTTTTGCACTTAAACTTTCTATCTTTGAGCTTGTCGTGTGTCGCAAGTAGTCGGAGTCTCCTTCGATCACCCGAATCTTTGATTAGGCCTTGGTAACGCCATGGGCTTCTGCCAGATTGGACTGTATATGCTAAGCTCGAGTACTTGTAAGGTATGCCCACGTCAGTATCCCCCGAGTGTTCGGTTGAATCACAGATTTGAGCAGATACTAATGAAGTCTTTCGAGTGCACAGCCGAGCATGTTTTCGAGTGATCTGATTTGTATCATAGGGATTGTTGATATGCGTGCCTGATTTATCCGATGTATCGGGATTAGTTAACTGCCTTAGGGTAAAACAACGCAATCTACTCAAACTCGAGTCCTCGGATTTTTCCGATGTATCGAGAAAAGTGCTGGCGTAATCCGACTCAGACTGCGGAGGTCTTACAGAGTCGAATCCCAATGTATAAGTTGTGAGAACTCGACGCATTCATCAAGGCTTTCTCATCATGCATGTAGGCAGGATTATGTCTAGTAGAGCATAGTAGGTGTGTTACCAGGCCTTCTTCCGATCTTATCTTCATGCTGCAAGTGTGGCATCCGAATTTTGTCATTGCGGAGATTATTCGGGTGGCCTAGGAGATGCAGTCTCTTTGTAGGGAAAACATGAGGCGAAGTCGCCAATGCTTTCGAGTGTGGACGTAGTCAACACGCAGTTATGTGTAAGAAAAAATCATAGGGTGTGCGACCAACGCTCCCTATGGGAGTAGCCCCCGAGTGCCTATTCGAGTTGTAGACTCGGGTGGGGACTATAATTGTTTTGCAACTGCTGTCGTCTTTTGCTTGTTTCAGTCGAATGTGCTTTCAGCGCTCCCTATGGGATCAGAGTAACCCGGAGTCCACAATCGAACCGTTTGATTCGAGTGAAGGGTTCTTGAGAGGAAATACGTTGTCATAATGTTAGGATGTCTTAGAGAGTTACTCTGGTGCGCGGCCAGCGCTCCTGTTAGGAGTAGCCCCCGAGTACTTGGTCGAGCCGAAGACTCGAGTAAGGACTAGAGTAGTCAAAAGGTGCTCCTGCTGGAGTAAATGACATCGGTGCTGACAATGAGAGGACCTCAGTTTCCCGCGTGAGCGTTTTTGACGGGATGTGATGAGTAGTGGGTCCCATTTTCTGACTTGGACTTGACTATGCGTGCATAATCTCTGTTTTAACTGTGTCTCCTTGTTTCTCACGAGTAATGGGAGGAGTGGAGCGACGGTTCATGGTTTACCCTTGCCATGCGTCGACACTGATTTGTGCCACGCGTCTAGTTGATTTCCTTCTGGTCGTTGGATGGCATCACCGATGAGGTTAAGTAGAGGTCCGCCGTGCGGTAATTCCCCATACCTTCTTCTCGCTCGTGCACTTCCACCATTGCTGCTCGTGCGATTCCATTACTGTCATCTTCCTTGTGGCACTGGACCAACTCCGCACTTTCCCGAGCTACTTCATGTGCTCCCACCGCAAGCGCCATATAGGGAAGAAGAAGGGAAGATCTGCCGCCGGATCTACGGCGGCCACTACTGCGGCGAAGAAGAAAAGCACCGCCACCGCGGGCACCAGCGTTGCCGCTGGAGCTAGGAAGAAGAAGGGCCCCGGAACCCGCATGACGAATGGGTCATGCAGCGCATCCTCCATCAAACCATCGGAGATCTTCACCCAGCGTCAGGATGGGACGCTTCCTTCCGTGGAAGATTGACTTGGCGGGTGATTGATTTTTGCACTTGATTTGAGGGGCATCCTTTTTCTCTCTCCCCATGTTCCCCAGCGGTCAGGGGTATGGCTCGCCTCCATGGTTCTGGACTGGCGTAGCCATGGGTGGTGGTGGAGGTGCTCCATGAGCCACAGTGCCTGGGGCGACTCCATAACCCTGGTTTATCGCGTCGCGATTCATCTGGGCCAGGCCTTCATGGAGCTTAAGGAACTCGCGGCAGTCCTTTAGAAGGTGGCTAGACTTCTTCTTGCTGTCATGCTTCTCGATGTAGAAGTGTACGTTGCACGGTCCGGACAGTTTGTCCTAGATAGATGTTCCAGGTGCCTCATCGCGAGTGCGATGTTGCCACACTTGCATGGTTTTCCTGTTATCACGGTATCTACCACTATGGTATCCGATGTTGCGATTGTTGTCGTCGCGTTTGTCGGCATAGCCAGCCGCGACCATGTCGACCTCCCCGTGGTCCTCGTAACCGTGCATTCGATGTTTTCCTCGCCGATCACGTTTGCGGACGAGGTCGTCATCATCATCGGAGTGGACATGGTTTTTTACTAAGTCCTCCCCATTGGCCTACATGTTCGCGATCTCCATCAGGTGGTCGATTGTCTTGGGCTTCGAGTAGCCCAAATCATCCTGGAGCTCTCTGTGGCGTACGCCGCCATTGAATGCGTCGATTGCTCGGTCTTCAGAGATGTCTTCTGCAGAGTTTTTGATGATGGACCATCTCTGGATGTACGAGCGTAGCGACTCGCCAGTCTTTTGGTAGCAGCCTCTCAATTCTTCGATTGATGCGGGCCTTTTGTAAGTGCCCTTGAAATTTCGTACAAACCTGTAGACTAGCTCTTCCCAGCTGCGAATTGATCCACGCGGGAGGTTGTTAAGCCACGCATGAGCGGCGCCTTGCAGATGTAGCTGGAGGCATTGCATTGCCGTGCTTGTGGTTCCGCCGTGGAGCCTGACGGAGGAGATGTGATCCTCCAGCCAGATCTTCAGGTCCTACAGGCCATCGAATTCCGGGTTCTACGATGGGAGTTTGAACCCCTTTGGCATTCGCTTCTGTCGAATGGCTTTGCTGAAGAAGATGGCGCCGCAGAGCTCTATCCTGTCGTCTTCCGAGTCAGTCGAACGGGCACGCGTCGCGTGCATCTTGTCGACCTTGCGTTGCGTGTTGTCATCACGCGTGTCGTAGTCATAGTCGTGCCACCGTGAGCGGCGTCGCCGTGACAGGTCATGGTTGTCATTGATGTAGGAGGGTGAAGAGTAGCGTTTGGCCAGAGCTTTATTTTTCTTTGACTCCGCTGTTGGCTCCTTGATGAGGGAAGCTTTGACTAGCCTCAGGCCCGTGATCGTAGATCGGTGCATGGCGGACCACGGGTCCCTAGCTGGTGGCTGGTTGTTGAGGAAGTACATGGTGGCCGCTGTCACCGCTGCTTGCTGCGTCTTCGGGAGCACATTGCCTCGTGTATCCACCATCATGGATGAGAAATCAAGGACTCGCGGGACCTCTTCTCGCTCCTTATCGGTAAGGTGAGCCAGCCGAGAGCGTCTTTTGGCGGTCATATGCTCGTTGCCCTTCGAGGAGGATCCTCCCATGGAGGAGAGTTGAGCTTGCCGAAGGCTCGACTCATCTGCCGCCTTTTTGTGTGCCTCGAGCTGGGCGATTTCTTGCTGCTAGCACTTGAATTCTTCCTTGAGCAGCCAGTGATAACCCATCAGCATGTCTTGCGATGAGTTTCGTGGCAGGGGTTACCCCGCAAGGCCTCTCGTCAACGAGCCCACTGAGTGTCGTTGAGATTGATCAACACGCGCTCCTGAGTGTGCTCATTTGTAGTAAGGGTCGGGTGATTCTCTGGCCCGTTGTTGGTGGGTGCTCCATTGGAGGGACCACCATTCACGACTAGGATACCGTCGTTGGAGGGACTAGTACCAGTGTTGTTGCGATTGCCGCCGTTGTCGCATGTGTTGATGATGGCGCACATGTAGTGATTGGGGAAGCTGTTGCTTCTGGAGCTTTCAGATCCGGAGCCGTAGGCTCCATCCTCTGTGGCCAGATCACCCAGATCAGATTCGCAACTGCTGTCGCTGTCTGTGTTCCCGACTGTTGTCGGGGCATTGAGTTCTCTTAGGGTGCCGATCGGCGGTGGAAACAACGATGCTAGGGAATCGCAGGGACCATCGGCTGATCAGGGAAGCGAAGTGTGCCCAACTGACCAACTTGGAACCGTAAGCTCCCGATCGCCAGGCCGATCCCATCAACCACACGAAATCTGGGAAAGTGGCCGGCGTGTGCACGATGAAGTCGAAGGCACCAAAAAGGAAGCGAATCTCTGCTGTTGTAGAGTTGTAGATCGCAGTTGACGGGGCTAAAGAAGACGCGACATCAGCACTCCCTGTTCCCACAGACGGCGTCAATTGAGGAGGGTTAAACTCATCAATGCCCATTGTTATGGACTTGGGTTTTGGAGAAGGAGGGAGCGCTGGAGGCATCAATCGGCTAGCAAACAAGCACACAGGGACGCAAGGTTTACCCAGGTTCAGGCCTCGTAGAGGACCCTACTCATGCTTGTCTGCTCTTGGAATTATCGAGGGAGTCGAAAGTTACAGGGGGCGCAGATTCAATCTGGTGACGATGTGGAAACTAGGGTTGTGATTGTCCTCCTCGCCGCCCCTCCTAGCCTTTATATAGATAGGCTAGGTCTGGAAATAGCAGATCGAGTTGGTTACAAGTTAGGGTTTTTCCTTTAAAATTTCTATCTTTGAGCTTGCCGTGTGTCGCAAGTAGTCGGAGTCTCCTTCGGTCACCCAAATCTTTGATTGCGCCTTGGTAACGCCATGGGCTTCTGCCAGATTGGATCGTATATACTAAGCTCGAGTACCTGTAAGGTATGCCCACGTCAAAGGGCATCCCCATCGGGCCGACCCAAATGCACAACCGAGACGGTCCGTTTCTGTCCGTTTGGGTCGAGTCACGGTCACTTTGGGGTCGCGGTCCGGCCTCTCCGGCCAGCCACGCCTAGCGGCGTGACCCATCTATCTGCGCCTGGCGTTTCTTGGTGCCATTGCTGGCCAAGCTTTGCCAATGGTCGAACACTCAAATTCGCAGGCAATAGCACGCAAACTGACTATCAGATAAATTGGCAGACGTGTGCCATCGCCCTTTGGGCATCGCCAACTAGTGGCCAGTGGTTAGGGGCAATATCATACAGAATATTCAAAAGAATATCGACATCTATTTCCAAAAGGTTGCATCCACCGTCACCATTGTCGTTCAAGCATCGCGAGCATGGATGGCCTGCTGCCTGCGAGCGACCTAGACCCTGCGGTCGGGGTCAGCGATGGTGTCCAGGTCAGTGAGTATGATGTAATTCTCCTCGGGCATGATCTTGGCTTCGGCCTCCTTGGCCTTGGCCTCTACCTCCACCACCCTAGAACTGGCCTTGGCTTCAGTCTCCATCGCCTTTGCCTTTTGATGGCTCTGTGTATGGCGCCTAGAAAAGTCTTAAGGTTCAGTTCTAACACAAAATAAACTTCCATTAGAACACTAGCTACTGTAGCACTTCCCTCAAAAAACTCAATTCCCCAAAAGAACTCAAAAGGGAACCAACAAGAAGCAAATGCAGAAAATGGCAGAAATCTGTCAAAACAGAACTGCAGGTAAAGACGAATTCTTTCGAAGACCTTCTGTTGCTCAAATGAAAAAGTGTTGAACTAACGAAAGTTAGATAACAACCTGGGGAAGAAGCACAAAAATTTATGCCTCAAAAAGACGTTCAGAGAGTTTACACGATTTTTTACGGTGAAGCACAGAAATCTGTTTCGGGACAGCAACTTTCCCAATCATTACTTCTCTCTCATTAGATGTTACTCTTGGCACAAAAAGCAAATAAAAAGGATAAGGAGAGGTTATTACTGAAGTAATAACTTCCAATACTCATATAAAACTTTTGGGTTATCTCCCAATAAGTACTTTTCTTTAACGCCTTTAAGTTAGGCATGATAGTTTAAGAAGATGCTCACATAAGAAATATGAATTGAAGTAAAAGAGAGCATCAAGAAGCAAATTCAAAACACATTTAAGTCTAACCCACTTCCTATGCATAGGAATCTTGTATGCAAATAAATTCACAAAGAACAAAGTGACATGCATAGGAAGATAAAACGAGAATAACTTCAAAACTTTCAGCACATAGAGAGGTGTTTCAGTACCATGAAAACTTCTACAACCATATTTTCCTCTCTCATAATAATTTTCAGTAGCCTCATGAATAAACTCAACAATATAACTATCACATAAAGCATGCTTTTCATGATCTACAAACACTAGAGCTTTATTATAAATATTTTCAAAAGAATCCTCAAGAACATGACATTCGTCCTCCTTTAGTAAGCATGGGGACAATCAAATAATGTAAGGGGTAAAGAGTTACTCTCATTAGAAGGTAGGGATGGGTAGATCCATTCTTCCTCCTCTTGATCATCACTCTCCTCCTCTTTTTCATCCAATGAGCTTCCAGTTTCAACAATTTCTTCTTCCATAAGCTCCTGCAAGGCATTAGTCTCTTCCATTGGTGGAAAACATCTATTAAGATATTCAAGAATATAGCCATTTTCTACCTTGTAATTATCAAAGCAAAATTTAAGTATATCAATCTCATATTTATAAGGTGAATCATCAGTATTTTCAAGCAAACTAGCAAGTTCAAATGCACCCTTCCAAGCAATAAATTCTTCAATTTGTTTCACATCATAAAAGTCATAATTTCCTTTAACATAAGAAGATACGGTAACATTATCATTATACTCACATTGAAAAGGGGGGTGTTTATACCTCCTACAGCAACAAGATTTATCAAAGCAATAAGTAACATTATAACTAGAGCACACGTTTCTAGCAATGATATTCAATTTATCAATTTGTTCCCATAAGTGTTTCCCTTTTTGTGATAAGAGGTGTTCCTTATAATAATATTTTTGTTCTTCCGTGAACCGACCTTGCCAATAAGAACTAGTTTCAAAGAAACCAACCATTGATAGAAAGCATGACCAAGTAAGGCAATAACAGACCAACAACTATAGTAGGAACTATTTTTTTGTGTGTTTTTGATAAAGAAAGCAAACTTGTAAAACTATTTTTTTGTGTTTTTATAACAAAACAAGCAAACAAAGCAAAAAGAAACTAAGCAAAACAAAAATAACAAAGTAAAGAGATTGGTTATGAGGGACTCCCCTTGTGAAGATGTCCTTGACTCCCCGGCAACGGCGCCAGAAAAATGCTTGATGGCTCTATGTATGGCGTCCAGAAAAGTGCTGGTGCGTGGTTGATGTAGAGCTCGTTGGGAACCCCAAGAGGAAGGTATGATGAGCACAGTAGCAAGTTTCCCTCAGTTATGAAACCAAGGTTTAATCGAACCAGTAGGAGCAAGGAAACACCCCCAAAGGTGTTACTAGCTGAGCTTTGGCAGGGCGCACTACCGGTGCTACTAGCAACGTGGAGACCTGCACAACACAACCACAGAACTTTGTCCCCAACTTGCGATGAGGTTGTCAATCTCACCGTGTTTTGCGGAAAACAAAGGATTAAACGTACCGAATAAAAAGAAGTAATAGTTTGCAGAAAGTAACACAAAACAGAAACAGTTTGTAGATTGAATGTAAAAGACAAGGACCGGGATCCATAGTTCACTAGAGGTGGCTCTCCTTAGATAGATAACATGCTGGGTGAACAAATTACAGCGGGGCAATTGACAAACATCGAGAAAGCAAAACATGCATATACTAATCATCTTGACTCCTTTGAGACTTGGTTGGGCATTACAACATTATACATAGACCGCCATCCAACTGCATCTATGACTAATAATCCACCTTCAGGTTATCATCCGAACCCCCTCTAGTATTAAGTTGCAAGCAACAAATTATTGCTTTACGAACTGCGTGTAAAGTAAACAATACGATTGTTCTATGAACAAAGGATTGTTGTTTTCTCCCTAGTACCAACAACACATCTAGTACCTTAGAGATTTCTGTCACTTTCCCAGATTACCAGAGGCATGAACCCACTATTGAGCATAAATACTAACTCTTGGAGTTGCTAGCATCTACTTGGCCAAGATAGCTACTAACAACGAAAAGCATGCAAGATCACAAATAACAAAGACATGATAGAATCAATAATCAATCTGAAATAGCATCTCAATATCCATCGGATCGCCGCAAACACAACATGCAGAAATACAAATAGATGATCTTGATCATGAACGGAGCTCACAAGATCTAAACATGAAAGCACAAAGGAGAAGAACCAACCATCTAGCTACTACATGGATCCATAGTCCAAGGATGAACTACTCACGTATCACACTGGAGGCTTGCATGGTGATGAAGAAGGCCTCCAGGGTGAATTCCCCTCTCCGGCAGGGTGCCGGGAAGAGCTTTAGATCCCTCCCGATCTAGGGATGGAGATGACGGCGGCTATAGACTTTTTTGTGGATTTTTGATTGGGGACTTAGGGTTTACGTCCCGAGGGCAATATATAGGCGGAAGGAGAGGCCGAGGTGGTGCCAGGAGTTGCCACACCACCCCCTGGCGCGGGCCAGGCCTGGCCGCGCGGCCAGGTGGTGTGGTGGCCCCCTGGCCCCTCCCCGTCTCGTATTCTGGCACTTGATGACATCCGGAAAAATAGGCACTTTGTCTTTTGTCCCGTCCAATTCCGAGAATATTTATTTTCTTTGGTGGATGGAAAAAAATCACCCCGTGCAAGAAAAATTAGCCAAGATGGAAACGAATTTTGCTGCCCCATATTTTAATTAATGCTTTGGAAATCTGGAATAATTATTTTGTCAAAATACGGAATACTACTATTTTCCAGATCAATCAGAATTGCTCCCGTAAAGGGAGAATAAGAATTGTGGTAATTAACTGCTCGCCGGATTTCTTGGTGAGAAATAAATCATACATAGTAGTAGTACTAGTAGTATTTTGATTTCCTAGACCTTTTTATTGGAAGCAAATCATGGTTTATACCATAGAGAAAACCCCTGAAACGTGGAAACGTCTGATTGGGTCGTGATCTTTGAGACACGCTGTCCTAGCAACAAGGTAAGTGTTGCGTCGGTGATTTGTTTCCAAAATTAGGGCCACGCCTCTATATATTCCCCCTCCTCCTCCTCCATTGCATCGCATAGTAGAGAGGCACAAGTCAGAGAACAATACCCGTGTTTCCGCCGTTCGACGACCATGTCGCAGCCGCCGCCACCTCGTTCACCCACCATGACGCAGCCACCGCTCGAGAAGAAGGTGCTGGAGGTGCAGAAGCAGACGGGAAAAGGGTTCTAGTGGGAGGTCGACCCTGAAGAGCTCGGTGTGGAGGAGCTGCCGGTGTTCGCCAAGGCGCTCGAACGCATGAGGGCCACTGTTGCCCGCCACGTCTCAAATCAGTAGAAGCCCACGCTTTCGATAATGCCGGTGGTTTTTGGTTAATGCTTGCTTAGTTAATCTATGAGCCAATAATTTCGTCTTATTTTACTGCTTTTTGCTACCGTGTACTATGATTAGCACTGCACGCTAGTTGGACAAGTTATGTGTTTTCTAGATCAATAAGATATATTTTTCTTCTCCAATGAGCACTCCAACCGTAATTCCTCGTCGATTGAGTTCTTGAGCTTCCTATCTCCGCTTTGCTCTAATTCAATTGATCAGTTGGATGACACTCTTTAATTTTCGCACTAATCATGGTATTATTGGATCAAAGATTTGAGGCTGAATTTATTTATTTATTTACGAAAGTCCACCTATCTATTGATACTCATCAACAGCAGTACGAGGAATCATAAAAGTAATAAAAATTATAAAAAGATACTTGGATCACCTAGCGATAACTACAAGCACTCGAGCGAGTCGAAGCGCGCCACCGTGCTTACCCCTCTCTCACTGAAGCTGGACAAAACTTGTTGTGATAGAGCTTATTCTAGTAGACAGACGGGAAGTCGTCGTGCTAAGTCCCCAAAGATCCACCAACCGCGGGTAGCAACCTTCATCAATAAATAGAAGCGTAGATCAGAAGAAACATCGACCAAATCCGGCTAGATCCACCGGAGACACCTCCACACACCCTCTGGCAATGTTGAAAATAGAGACTAGACGGGATGACTTTATTCCATCATCACCACCACCGTGCCTTTCTGAGTAGGACACAAAACCTAAACTGACTGGTGAAAACATCAAAAAACGAAACCCTTCCCTCGACAAGGACCAAGATCTACCGCGCCTCCATGGCCCTAATAAGGCCACAAGAGGCATAGGCGGCACCGACGGGAGGCAGGAAAACCCTAGTCGTCGATGTCTCTTTGGGAAGGAAGAGTTACGTTCGGTTTCTCCTCTCGATGATTTGAGGCTGAATTAATTGTCGATTGGAGGTACACAATCCAAAACCAAAATAAGTTACCTCGGGCTGCACCTCTCGTAAAGGTCAAGAGAAGAAGTAACTCAAATATCTAAAACCAAAATTGTTTTCCGGCTACACATGTAAAGGGCAAGACAAGCAGAGACAAAAATGAGTACGTTTTGACGAAACATTAATCAATCTTATATGGTTAATGTCTTTTGGAAGTTGAGTGTGTCTCTAAGAGCATCTCACAGGAGGGCTAGTGAGCCAAAGATGTGAGCGACCGAAGGCCGAGTTCCCTCCTTTTCATCCTTTTCCCTCTATTTCCTCCCCATTCCCCACCCATCGGCCGCCGAGCTCCGCTAGCCATGCCGCCCAAGAAATTCACTAATCCTCGCATCACCACCAGCAAACCAAATCAGAGAAAGCCGAGAGCACCAATGCATAAATCGGATGGTTGGACCGACACAAAGTGGTTGAAAGATTGCTGGCGAAGGAAAGCCGAAACAGAAGGCCGGAGGTACAGGATGAAGAAGAAGCAGGACACCGACGATGAGGTGGCGGCCCAGGCGCTCATGGAGGAGAAAGCGGCGTCTGAGCGCAACATTAAAGCTACTCGAGAGGCCATGGGCCATCCGCCTCTCCACGCGGGGAACGGCCTACCGTGGGGAAGCCAGGTTGGCATCGGATCTCCGGCGAGTTACTCGTCGTGCTCGCTGGTGCTGTTCCAGGAGAGCCAGATGACGCCGCGCCCGACGTTCTCGTCGTCCACAGAGTGCGATGGCCACCAGCTAGGCGGATTCAACTCAACGTGGTTTTCCCCCACTGCCCTACACCTCGTGGACCCCCTGGCCTGAACATCGACATCAACATGCCCTACGTCGGATCTCCCTCGTACGCCAGTTTGCCAGCGCTGCACCGCGGTCGCCTGGCTTTCCCCCAAAGCAAGGGCGTCGGATCCTCTACCCATCTCGGGGACAAAGATGACCGCATCATGTTCGGCGGAATGTGGGGCGATTCCTACATGGAAGAGATGATTGCCACTAGCTCTGCCATTGTCATGGGCTCGTTCTTCACGCAATAGCATTCACACACCGACGTCGAGCACGGCCTTGAATCACAGGATCTCGCCGACAGCCAGGCGGATGAAGAGGCTGACGATGACCATACGCATGTCGAAGAGGATAAAGAAGTCGAAGATGGAACCACGACGATGATCAAGGGCACAGGGAAGAGGAACAGGAAGCCAAAGATGGCACCATCGGTCGAGCCCCTCATCATCAAGTGGACCTCTCTCGAATATGAGTGCCTCATCGAATCATGGAACTCGGTGAGCCTCGACGCAATCAAGGGCACAAATCAAAAGTCGAAGAACTATTGGAGACATATCAAGCTTGCGTTCACTGAGCACAGCCTAATGAATCCATGTGTGATGAATCATTGGGGGTCGTGCAACAAGCGTGTAGCAAATGGCATGAGATCCAAGAGGAAATCGAGCATCGCACAATCAGCAGCGCTAGCATTGATAGCAAGGTATGCAATTCGCCATCCCTGCACCGAGTTCATGCTATTTTGCGACTGACACTTCGCCTTGCATCTAGCACGTGCTCTCGCCATGTACCACAACGACACGAAGACCGAGTTCAGGTTCCACCATGTGTTCCATAGGATCGAGAAGTGCGAGAACTGGGTGGACACCCGTGAAGGGGTTCGTAGCAGAAACAAAAAATTCCTAGCTAGCGCAACACCTGATGCCAAGATCTATCTATGAGTTCATATAGCAACGGGGATAGATATTTTAGTAACATACCATTATAGACAAAACGCGGTATGTTCCATGGAGAACGTTGGTGATGTAGTTGCACCCGTATCCGACTTCAAGGTTATGTTGCTCCTTGCACGTCACCTCCTGGTCCTTGTACGACAACTCCGGCGCCACAAGTGCTAGGGCCCCCCAAGTATTGCACATGTATAGTGTCCGACAACAACTCCCAATCTCCTTGATCCAGACGGGATGTAGAAGTAGACCCTCTAGAACTGGGATCCAGTAGCATGATAGCGTGCCGGTGGAGTCTTCTCCCACATGCGCAGTTCATCTTAGAACCGCACTCGCGAGATTGAACACACATAGAGAGAAAAAGAAGAAATTCTCTAAATAAAAAGGTCTTAGGAAATTCCCCAATTTTTATTGTTGTATTTAATCGACCAATATAGACGTTCTTATATAGGGGAAAGGGGAGTATCCCTTATTCCCAAAGTCCCGAGGTGGGACAAAAGGAGAGGAGGAGGTGAGAGGCACGTCGGCTAAGGAAGGTGGTGTCTGGCCAGGTGGGGCCCTCCAGCTCGAGGCGCGCGTGTGTTAGTGGCTGGTCGGGGTGGGCCACGCTCGCTTGTCCTGCCAGCCCGCCTGCACCCGCTCGCCCGCCCGTCTGCTTGGCAGGCCAACCGGTGGGGCCCAGTGGTAGCGGCGGCTGCCCCTTTTGCGGTGGCTTCCTTTTGGGCCCTATTCCCTTCGGGGATTTGGCCCAATAGAGAAAGTTGCCCTATTAATTTTCATTTTATATATTTATTTCATATATTATATCATAATTCATATATAAATGCATATTATAAAAACTTCTATTAATATGAAACATCTTTCAGCTTCTTCCGAACACCTTCGGATTCCCCTCAAAACTATTTCGGTAAATTTTCTCAGAACAATTCTAATGCTCTTTCTCATTAGTGATCTCTTCGCTTACATAACGATCGCAAAACTTCATAAGATCCTTAAGTGTCTTACCCTACGGTTTAGGAATGGCACATACAAGATCGATATCTCTCTCCGATCAATGATCAATAGTGGGACCGAGATGCCCATAATGACCCCCATGCATTCTACGAAACTCTATCGTTTGAACTGTAAACTCTATGTCCAATTCCTTTTGTTTCTTTGATACATGACTTGTCTGACATTAGATCTTTAGTATCAACATACTAATCTTGTTATTGACAAGTCTACTTAACTCATTACTATGTTATTGTATCCCATGACCTAGTTAATGATTGCAACCTATTGGATATAGTCTCACCAAGTTGGTCTAGTATATCTTCCCGTCACATAGATGAATAAATCCTAATCTTGATGCATAGGCATCAACCTGTTCCTTTGGAATACCCAATACACATCTTTATTATCACCCAATTACGGTCATGATGTTTGATGTGATGAAAGCAGCCGCGGGAGACATTGATTAATATGATCTCACGGTCTAAGGAGAAGGTCACCTAGTTTATAACCATTGCAACAATAAAACCATGTGATTTGATCACATTGCAATACTTATATGTGTAATATATATCATATCATTCGCTAATGTTATGACTCCGTTGTCAACTGGCATAAATGCTCCATGATCGGGAAACATCGATCATTGGTTGTCCAGCAAACTAGTTGAATAGAGGCTACTAGGGACTTGGTTTGTTTACATATCACAAATGTATCAATGTTTCCTCTTGATACAGTTATAGCACAGTATGAAACTATTATGAACTTAAGATATGATAATAAACCTATTTATTATTTGCCTCTAAGGCATATCTCCTTCAACCCACTTGTCACTCGCCAAGGAAAAGGACAACGTCTACAACCTGGAAGCTCCACCCCTAGCTACCGGTGAAGGAAGGCCAGAGCTCGGCCAGAATAAATCCAAGGTGTTGAAGTCCATGGGCCCGCCTACCGAACGGCTTCATGCATCGATCGAGAAGTGCCTGACCGATGTGAAATCCCATGACCACAAGAGGAAGGAGAAGTCCGAAGAAAGGCGGAGCCAACTGATGCAGAACCAAGGCAAGAAGCTTGACCTTCTCAAGGACAACTTCACAGCAAAGAAGAGGAACACGGGACCTGGCATTCCTCATGGGAAGCGAGGACACTTCGGCGATAAGCCCCGAGGTCAAGGCATTGTATATTGTGCGCCGCAACGCCATTTTGGACGAGGACCTTCCCGCCATGGGCACAACGACAACCACACCGAGCTCTGTGCCAATGCTTTCTGTCGAGCTCTGCCTCCACGTCTTCCAACCCGTTGCTGAGTTCGGCCACAACAGCTACGACGAAGGCTTCGCTGGCCCCTATAGCGGAGGATCCTATCCCGATGAACAAGTGATTTTTTTAATAATTTGGAAGCCAAACCTGGACTACTGCTTTCGATCACCGAACTGCGTGTATGGGCAAGAGTGTGTCGAACTTGTAGTGTTTTTTGGGGCGTGAAGAAGAACTTTCAAATATGTCATAGATTTCTGGGTTTGGTTGGGGAACGCGAGTGGAAAACTGGTCGTTCTCATACCGAAAGTTTCATCCATCCGGGCAAATAGCGTTGGATTTTGTCCTGGAAACGTCCAACAAGTGGAGGTGCTCTAAGCCTTGCCAAAAAAACATCATAAAAGCAGGTGATAAACATAAGATTTTTTGAAAAGGAACATAAATATGGCCTCTAGATTGACGTATGTATATAGTTTTTATTTATTATTTATAACAGATTACCTAGTGCTCCCTCCTCGCCATAATATTACAGGGCATACATGTTTTATGAAAGTCAATATGAAATCTATTTTCGACATTATGGCAGCCACTGGATCTCCTCTCTCCAATACCGAGCTTGTTGACTACATCATTACCGGCCTTGGCCCCGCGTTCAATGCAATTGCGGTGTCTCTCACCATCGGTAAACGCTCTATGTCCTACAATAACTTTTACTCTCAATCCTATCATTTGAGTCTCTTCAGACGCAACAAACTCAGTTCACGAAGTGGTCCTTATCAGCAAACGCTGCCTCGCGGCCCAGACCCTTCTCTAACTCTGGCCAGCCGTATGCTTCAGAGTACCCTCCTGCCCAGTATTGAGGGGGACTCCACACTAGGAACGACGCTTTATAGAAGCCGCAATGCCGCCAGTACGCCGGGGGCAACGATCGCTAGTTCAACAGCGGGTACGGCGACAACAACCGTCAGTTCAACACCAAGGGAACCGGGCGCAATGGCAATAAGTAGTGCACTCGCTGCTAGCTCTGTGGATATTGGGGGCATGAGGCCTTTAATTGTCATAAATATTTCAACCACGACTTCACAAGAGACAAGAAACAACACTCAGCGTTCCGGTAATGTTGCGACCATGAACTATACAGCGCCTCCCCCTGGTTGATGGACACCCGGGATATGAATCATTTTACTAATGATCTTGAGCGACTTCACATCCACGAGCGCCACAGCAGAAAGGATCACATTCAAGTAGCTAATGGAACAGGTTTGTCTATTGCATATATCGGTCATTCTAATTTAGCCGGTTCTTCTATTCTCTTGAATAATGTCCTTCATGTTCTGCACATTAGCTAAAATCTCCTCTATGTTTATTGTCGTGTCTGTGATAATGATGTATTTGTTGAGTTTCACCATTCCTTTTCTATATCAAGGACAAAGCCATGAGGAGAGTTCTGCTTCATGGTAGAAGTCATGATGGGCTCTATCCGGTTCCATATAATTGAGCATCATCATCGTTGCGTCAGGCTAGCTCTAGTGTCAGGTCCCGTCGTCCTAGTGACATCAGCGTCTCAGTCATCCCTCCAATAAAGTCATGCAAAATATTGTTATGCAACATGATTTACCAGTTTTATCATTCTCAAACTCTATTTTAATTTGTGATGCATGTCAACACGCAAAAATCCATCAACTGTCTTATAATGAATCTCATCATGTTTCCACTATGCCTCTTGAATTAATTCACTCTGATGTGTGGGTCAAGTTGTTGCCTCTTCTAGTGGTTATGAATATTATGTTAGTTTGATCGATGACTATTCTCGTTTTTGCTAGATTTATCTTCTCAAACATATGTCTGATGTCGAGCAAGTCTTTTATGCTTTTCAGGGTGTTGAAGGTCTTCTTGACACGAAAATTAAGGTCGTCCAGTCTGATTGGAGCAGCAAATATCATGGGAGACGAGAAAGCAGGCTAAGGGTAGGCCATGCTAGGCATCACCGAGCCAGGAGTGGGCGATCGGGGCAAGGCCGGACCAGACAAGGGCGGGCCATGCGCACCGAGAGATGCGTCTGATGCATGCACATTGGAGTTGCCATGCACGTTGATCGGCGATGCAGCGCCTCCTATGAATGTAGCGATGGGATCCCGAGACAATGAAAAATCAACTTCGTAGCAGTCCGGCCTCTATAGCTAGGTTATCCATGGATTGGTCCATCCTTCGTAGCAGTCCATGTCACCTTTCGCTAGGCAATCTCCAGCCGCAACGTCCTCGACTTCGGTTGTCGATGCGACCGATCATGCCATGGTCACGCGAAATCATGACTCCACCCGATGAGAGAAGCGTTATATATATGGTAAAGTTCGCTATAGCCAGGTCATCGCGCCTTCTTTGCTACACCGGTATCTCATCGGGATGCTCTTCGACAACCAGAATGGTGTGCCGCTATGACTGATGAGTTCTCCACTTTGTGTTGGACACATACCTAGATTTTGGTTCCTCGACCGTCGGGTGTCAATTTTGTTGGTAGTAAATGGGTCTTCAAAACCAATCTTCGACCAGATGGTTCTGACCAGTCGACAAGCACAAGGCTTGTCTCATTTCTCGTAGCTTTAAACAATAGCATGGTATCGAATATGGCGACATGTTCAGTCTAGTGGTCAAGCCAGCTACAGTGCATTTGGTTCTCTCTCTCTTCTAGTTTCTCATGGCTAGACTCTATGTCAGGTTGATGTTAGCAATGTTTTCCTACATGGTTACTTGTCTGAGGATGTTTACATGCAGCAGGCACCTGGTTTCGAGGATGCTCCATACCTTTCTCACGTATGTAAGCTACAATGTGCTATTTATGGTCTTAAGCAGTCACCACAGGCCTGGTACGCTTGTTTGAGTACTCATCTGCATCAGCTGGGCTTCACATCCTCCAAGGATGATACGTCATTGTTCATCTTCTCGCATGATGGTATTCATATTTATATGTTGGTCTACGTTGATGGTATTGTTATTGCTGACTCTAGTCCTGTTGTTGATAGTCCCATGCGCTCTCTTTCCGAGACTTTTCCTATCAAGGATCTTGGTGTGCTTACTATTTTCTCGGACTTGAAGCGGCTTACACTTCCAAGGGTATGACATTGAGTCAACGTAAGTATGCACTTGATCTTCTTCTTCGGTTAGCATGGATAATTGCAAGCCAACTTCAACTCCTTTGGTTGCTAAGGAACACTTGGCCCTAGATACTAGTTCACCATTGGGTACTGATGATTCTTTCATGTGCCATAGTATTGTTGGTGGTTTATAGTATTTGACACTCACACGTCTAGATATTTCTTTTGATATCAACAAGGTGTGTCCGTTCCTCTCCCAGCCTATGGAGTTACATTGGGAAGTTGTTAAGCGTATTCTGCGTTATGTTAAAGGAACTCTGAACACCGGTTTGACTATCCACAAGTCAGCTTCTGTGGGTATTAGCATTTTTACAAATGCAGATTGGGCAGGATGTGTTGACGATCGCTGCTCTACTAGAGGCTTTTGCGGTCTTTGTTAGGTCTAATCTTGTGTCATGGAGTTTGAAGAAGCAGTCTACAGTCTAGCAGTCAACTATAGAGGGTGAATATAAGGCATTAGCCAATGGTGTTGCTGAAGCTATTTGGGTAGAGTCTTTGCTCAAGAAACTTGGGGTTCTCAGCAGCAGTGGCAACCATGGAGCCAGATGGTGCCATAATAGGTATAAATCATAATTTCAGGGTTGCACATATGGTGAAATTCTATTGATTTACAAATAAAATTATTTTTTTCCTAGTATCCGGTGCACCCCCTTGGCACCATGTGGATCCGCCACTGCTCAGCAGCGTGCTCCTATTTTATGGTGTGGTAACTTAGGACCTACTTACCTAACGGTAAATCCAGTATTTTATGCTCGCACAAAGCATATTGAGATAGACTTTCACTTTGTGTGTGAACGAGTAGCTGATGGTGCTTTAGAGGTGAGATTTATTTCTTCAGGTGATCAGTTGGCTAATGTATTCACTAAACCAGCCAGGCAGCAGATGTCACACTGATTCAGAACCAATCTAAATCTTGTATGTACTAGTTTAGATTGAGAGGGTGTGTTAGAATTGGACACGGTGCTTGTACCGTATACAACTTGTATTGGAACCTATCTTGTTGATGTATATATAAACTAATCACCGGTGACACATAGCCACACCAAAAATCCTAAACTTGACTGAGGGCACAGAGGTAAGTTACGTGTATGAAGACTAAGTTACGTGCATGATGACTAAGTTATAAAAAAAAGGACGACTAAATTACATGTATGAACGAGTTTTTTCATGAGTCCAGTCTACACATGCCCACCTCTCTATTGGTCCATGTATTCAGGTTTACACTGCGTCCCATATTTCTGTTCCCGGATCAACTGGAGGTGTAAAAAACATTTGAGGCCGATTTAATTATCGATTGAAACTTTGAAAGTAACTCAATCCAGAACCAAAATATGTTTCCTTTTTTACATGTTGCACCTTTCGTAAAAGCCAAGACAAGCAACAATGCAAATATTAAAGAGATTTCTATTTTCGTGCCCTTGGTTCCTTAGTTGTACTCACTTTTTCCCAGCCGCTTAGTTTTTCCTCACTTTTGACCATCTCCTTCTACGAAACTCTCACACAGTCTGAAACTCGCTATCCGTCAGCCTTGCCGTTATGTGCTGATAAGTGGGGCCACGTTCAGTCGGGTTCCATAGTGGATTCTCGCCGTTACGTGCTGACAAGTGGGGTCATGTTCTGTTGGGTCCCGTAGTGGACCCTTGCCATTAAATGCTGACAAGTGGGGTCGTGTTCAGTCGGTTCCCGTAGTGGACACCTCTCTCCACTTATCCAGATCAGCATGGGACCCACAACTTATCCACATGAGCGCCGGACCCATGGCTTACCTAGGTTCGCATTGCAAGATGGGACCCCGAGCCAGCCTCGTGCCCGCGTCCGAGCCATTGCCTCCCCTTTCTTCTTCTTCTCCGGTGACCGTGGCCCTTCTCTGTAAGCGTGGGCGTGAAATCACGGACCTCCTCCGGCCTCTGCAGCAAGGCTATGCATGGATTTGGTCCATCCTTCATAGCGGTCCATGTCGCCTTCCGCTAGGCCATCTCCAGCCGCGACATCCTCGACAGCTGTTGTCGATGCGACCGGTCACGCCATGGTCACACGAAATCATGACTCCACCCGATGAGAAAAGTGGTATACATATGGTAATGTTCTCTATGATCCAGGTCGTTGCGCCTTCTTTGATACACCAGTATCTCAATGGGATGCTCTTTGAGAACCAGAGTGGTGTGCCGCTATGACTGATGAGTTCTCTGCTTTGCGTCGGACGCATGCCTAGATTTTGGTTCCTCGGCCGTCAGGTGTCAATGTTTTTAGTAGTAAATGGGTCTTGAAAACCAAGCTTCGACCAGATGGTTCCATCTGTTGACAAGCACAAGGCTTGTATCGTTGCTCGTGGCTTCAAACAAAAGCATGGTATCGACTATGGAAACATGTTCAGTCTAGTGGTCAAGCCAGCTTTAGTGCATTTTGTTCTCTCTCTCTTCTAGTTTCTCGTGGCTAGACTCTACGTTAGGTTGATGTTAGCAATGTTTTCCTACATGGTTTCTTTTCTGAGGATGTTTACATGCAGCAGGCACTTGGTTTCGAGGATGCTCTATACCTGTCTCACGTATGTAAGCTGCAATGTGCTATTTATGGTCTTAAGTAGTCACCACATGCCTGATATGCTTGTTTGAGTGCTCGTCTGCATCAACTAGGCTTCACATCCTCCAAGGCTGATACATCATTTTTCATCTTCTCGCACGATGGTATTCGTATTTATATGCTGGTCTACGTTGATGATATTGTCACTGCTAGCTATAGTCATGTTGTTGTTTATCGTCTCATGCGCTCTCTTTCCAAGACTTTTCCTATCAAGGATCTTGGTGTGCTTACCTATTTTCTCAGACTTGAAGCGGCTTACACTTCTAGGGGCATGACATTGACTCAACGTAAGTATGCACTTGATCTTCTTCATCGTGTTAGAATGGAGAATTGCAAGCCAACTTCAACTCCTTTGGTTCCTAAGGAACACTTGGCCCTAGATACTAGTTCACCATTGGGTAATGATGATTCTTTCATGTACCATAGTATTGTTGGTGTTTTACAGTATTTGACACTCTGATGGCTGAGAAATACCACCTCTTTTAGCCATATAAAATGATCCATTTATCTCTCATATCATGTTTCTTTCAGCTATAGCTATGCCTTATATGCATGACTTCTAGTTCTTATTTACTTTCATATGGATTTGCACATTTAGTAGTTTATGTAGAATTTTATCACTTTTCCTTGTCTATGACATGTGTATAGGTGTTGATGATGATTATGGATAAAACAAAGGCAAAAGGAGCAAAGAGAGCATAGTATGGAGGAGCTGTAGGGACCAGCCTTAGCCATTTGAGAGATTGAAAAAGTGAATTTTCCAACTTCTCAAAATAAAGATCCAAGACCACAAGGTTATATCCCTCGACGATACAAACTCAACGAGCCCAAGAACACCCAAAACAGAGTTCGTATGAAAAAATGGCGGCTAAAATACTAAAGGGGCAGACGGTTTGACGAGCAACTATACGGCCGAAGCTATTTTCTGGTCGTATAGCTCCGCCCGTATAGTTGCAAAAAAGGTAGTAGACGACGGGATTTCACCCCAAAAAAGCTCCAGAACCTTCCCTAAGTCATATGACGGTATTGGGGGAACCCTAGGGCACCCCCAAGGCTTATATAAAGGAAGAGGACCCAAGAGAGAGCCATCAAGCCATATCCCTTCAGGGGCGGAGCCCTGCCACCGCTGCCACCCGTCCGATCTCCATTGTGGCGGAGCTCTACCTCAACCACACCTCCAAGATCTAGATATCCCTCAAGACCATCACCATCAAGGCATCCAAGAAAGAATAAGGGGAGGAGAAGGAAGACATCACCACCACGCATCGATCTCCGTCTCCATCATCATCTCCATCTCCATCTCTCTCTTGTGTTTAGTAATTGTAAGATTAAACACAGTTGTGATATCATTATATATTTATATATGTTTTGTTGTTCGTCCATGTGTGAGTTATTGATTCAATTCTTGGTTGAGGTATGATCTAGTGCGCTAAGTTAGAATTTATTGTGATCTACGATGGGTTTATGTGATCCTTTGGTCCGGAAGTGCCTTTTGTCTTGCGGTGACGCACGAGAACCATGCATAGTGCACACAGTGTGACAGCCCAGTAATCAATTAGGTAACGTTTATTTGTTTGAGAAATCTCTTATAGATCACACATATATTTTCCCATCTAGTACTAGTGATTCCGAAGCCTAGAAGCCCTCTCTCATTCCATTCAATCCTACAACTACAATCTCTTTAATTCAGTTCATATTCCTGTTTATGTTTTGTCTTAGTTTATTTTGTTCTTATTAAAAGTTCTTTGTTATTAGATATTTTAAACCTCTCACAATTATCGTTGTTCTAGTAACTTATAGAATAGGCTATTTCTAAACCACGGTTTGGGTGCGGAACATGGCCGCATTGACAACGTGGTTGCAGGGTCATGTTGTTTCTGTTCGTGGATCTTCCATCAGGACAAACTCTTAAATATTTCCTGCTACAAGTACTGCAATAACCCTGTTGTTGGTGAAGGAATCCAGTCATCACACTCACACATCTAGATATTTCTTTTGCTATCAACAAGTTGTGTCAGTTCATCTCCCAGCCTACGGAGGTACATTGGGAAGTTGTTCAGTGTATTCTGCGTTATGTTAAAGGAACTCTGAACACCGGTTCGACTATCCACAAGTCAGCTTATATGGGTAATAGCATTTTTACAAATGCAGATTGGGCATGATGTCTTGATGATCTCTGCTCTACTAGAGGCTTTTGTGGTCTTTGTTGGGTCTAATCTTGTGTCATGGAGTTTGAAGAAGCATCCTACTGTCTAGCGGTCAAGTATAGAGGCTGAATATAAGGCCTTAGTATAACACCCCAAAAATATTAAACAAGATTAGCAAGTTCAAATCACCCAAGTTTAGGGTTAACAAAATCTTTTCTTATTAAATCTCATATGAGTGTATGTGTGAATTGCATTAGTGTATAAATGAGTGCAATTGCCATGTTTGATTGCTACAAATGATAAGGAATGGTTTAAAGATGAATATTACATCATCTAGGCCAATTACAAACAAATTCAAAAGAAAAGACATTAAAATATGAATCATATGATCAAATGGTCATTTTGACCAAAATTAACCACTAGACCACTTTGAGTGTTCCTCGTAAAAGATTTCTAACAGAAACTTTCTCATTTATTTTCACCCCTTGCTAGAAAAATTAAAAGTGAACACAAGCCTACTTTACAAACAAACAGAAAAAATTCCAAATGTATTTAAAGGACATTGCAAAATTGAATCAAGTTCATATGCATAGATCACCATTTTGCAAAAACCACTCAAATCAATTCACCTTGACTTTTCCAAGCAACCATAGACTATCAAGCAAGTACTCATAACACTCACCAAATTTCATCCAAAAATTCAAATCTTGATTTCATGCGCCCATTTGGTCGAGCACCTAGCAGACACAAATAAACACTGCCTAACTTCTACTGTTCTGAGCAGTGATCAATCGCCACTAGTGCCCCTCGACCACAAGCAAGCCGTGGACCAGCCGTGATCACCGCGCCCACCTCTCTGTCTGCCATGTCGAGAGCGCGCTAGAATGCTGCAGCCGACACACGCACACACGCCACGCCTCGCCCTCTCCGCGCATGCCCGCACTCGCCGTGACCCTAGCTACCCCCCAGACACGCCCGTTCGCCGCCGCGTGGACCGTAGCCACTATGCGCCGTCTCGAACGCTGTTGTTCCTGCACGGAGCACAGACCACTCCTGACCGTTCTCGACCGCCCCTTGCCGCTCCATCACTCGCGTGACAACCGCCCTGAAGCACCGTGTTGATCCCTACCCTCAGCCATGCCAATAGCTCACTACAACGACGTCGCTGACGAGCCCGAGCCATGCCGCTTTGTCCCTCTCGATGGTGTATAAATAGAGGCTATCCCAGCCCTCATTCGCCACACCATCTCACTCCCCTCTCTCTCTCAGAAACCTCCTACACCTCTCCCCGGAGCAAGGCGAGCACCACACCACCGGAATTTAGCCGGAGTCCGCCGCTGCAGAGGAGAAAGGAGCCCGTTGATTGCGACCACCCCAGGAGCCGCCGCGACCACCATTCGACTCGCTGTCAATGACAACCTCATTCGCCCCCATCGCCGACCTTAGCTGGAGCCCAGGTGAGCCCCCACGTACCCCCATTATTCGTGCCAGGGTTCAGTTATCGCCTGCGTTGTGTGACGGAGACGACGATTCTCAGCCGTCGATCGCGCTCTAATCGCACGGCCCAGATTGAAACTTATCGCTTCACGTTAAATGAGCCACTGACCAGTGGGACCATCCTGTCAGCAGCCTGCTGTGCCAGCGCAGTGCAGCTAGGCTGGCCCAGTTAGTTTCCCACGCAGAGCCCGTCGATTCAAATAGATTTTTCCCATTTTAGTTAAAACTAGATTCTGTTAGTAGATTCAAAAATCGATTCAAAGATATTCACTAAACCAAATTGAATGATTCCAATTTTTTTAGAAAGGTATTCAAAATATCTATCCAAGCCCATTGGATTCAAACCATTTGAAATAATAGATCACCTATAGTAAAAATAACAAGACAGAGACTTTTCCACATTCAAACATTTTTTAAAAATCAACCATAAATGCTTTTGAGTTGATTCCAACTCTCAAAAATCACATTTGACAAGATCTAGCTGAATATGTAAATATATGTAGGTTTACATGTAGTGATCTTGGACTAGTACTAAAAGAATGCTATATAGGCATTTCTAGTCACTTTAATTGTATTAAATGGTAATTTTAAACTTTATAAAATATGACCTCCACTTTAATCACATTCCCAAGTATTAGAATATGTGGTGATGACATGTGTCAACATGATCCCATATTTTAATTGGAGAATATTAAATCTTAAGTATTCTCAATGAGTAGAAATTACTTTTCCAAAATAAGATAAATAAAATTAGGTCTTTATTTCATGTAATGATTATGATGATGCTAGATCATCAAGTGTGAGCCTTAGTGTGCTAAATAGAAATAGTTAAGTATTTTTTGGTGATTGTGTACCTCATATTCATTTATAGACGATAGTACCGACCCGGGATACGAGGAGGAAGAGTACTACCAAGAAGAAGGAGAAGAGAACTTCAACCACCGCACTACTCAAGGCAAGCTAACACTTGCAAACCTCATATATGTGCAAGCCTAACACTACAAGTTAACTATGCAAGACATCACTAATTGCAAGCTAGAACTATGCAAGCTAACACTTGCAAACTTGATAACCAATGCAAGATGCATTAGGCATGCTTTGGTTATGCAACCTTCATTATACCAATCCCAAGTTTTTACTTGCAAGATTTATTATTTTAGTTTTACCAAAGTATTTACTTTAGTTATGCTTGGTGAGTATTGGAAAAATAGGATAAATACCATAAAGAGTATAAAACTAGGCCTAAGTAGTTATACTTAGATGTCATCAAAAGGCATAAAACTAGAGTTGGATAGTTACACTTGATTAGTACCCCTCATTAGTGAATACCCTCAACTTTAATGGCTAGTGCTAAGCATAAAAGTTGATCACTTTAGATGAGAATACTTGGTGAAAATGATTATGAAAACCTTGGAATGATGATTCATTCTATTGAAATGTTTTGACATGTGTTATGAACACAAAAGGATTTAATGATGAAAATGTTGAGGCATGAGCCTTAGCCCTTTATAAAAACTGGTGGTTGGGTTCGGATGCGATACCATTCCAATTTTACCGTACAACCACAATACCCGAATTGGGTAGGGCTTAACTGGAAGTTTATATGCCTTAGTATGGGTTCCCTCGCGGAAAGAGGTTGAGCTAAGGCTGCCACGTGAATGTGAATGTCCACCTATGCAGTGCCCAGGATGGCAGATGGCCATGGCTGGGAGGCCAAGCTCGTAGGGGAGGTGCCTATACTAGAGTGTGTAATTGAAAGGTTATGATTGATTATCCGCATACTAAGTATGATGATTCGGGGTTATCCTTGACGGATGTATCGAATTTTGTGGAGAAAGTGTACCACCTCTGGAGAGTGTCAAACTATTCGAATAGCCGCGTTCGTGGTCATGGACAGTTGAAGTGACCATACTGTTCGGTTGTCAGATGTTTTTAAAATGACTTGTGAATTGGACTATGACCTTGACTTTACCACAACAGGGTTGTGGATATGAAAACTAGGTTCCCACTTAAGTGATTAAATTAGTGAACTCTTATGAAATAAACCTGGCTTTTTGCAAATAAACCTAGAGCTTAAGATTCCTACTAGAACTATCTTACTTGTTAGTGATAGTTTGCGAGTACTTAAAGAGTACTCATGGCTTTGTCCCTAGCTATTCCCGTGGCCAGACTATGAGGAGGACTACCAGGAAGATGAACAGCAGGAGGTCTATGACAACTAGGATCATCTCCCATCGTCAACATTGCCTGTGACCTTGAAGATGGAGCCCCTACTACGTTTATTTTCCGCTGCTTTGATTGTATTAAGACTAGATCATGAGATCCTTTATTTGTAAGACCTTTATTATGGTTTGTAATGGATGATGTACTGTGGTACCAATTCTGTTATGTCTCGCAAAAATGGTAATCCTGGGATTGCGAGGTATGGCATAACAGGCATCTAGGATTAAAAATCCGGGTGTTGACAAGTTGGTATAAGAGCCATCCTGACCATAGGAGACCCTAGTTAGAATGGACGCCTGACCCAAAAACTTAGTTTCAAAACAAAGGAAGTGAGTATTTATGAAAACCTATTCCCACCCTTATCCCTGAGATTCTTTAAAAAAATCATGTTCCCCAAAAATTCTTGCAATCCTACATAAAATTTGACACACTTGATCACCCCACTAACTTGCTCACCCTAAATTCTTATAGATGGAGGTAAAGTATAGCAAGTTCTACCAGCTGGGTAACGGAGGCCACCTGATCTTTGACAGGGATCTCGATGCACTCGCAGAGTATCTTGAGCGCCCGTACCCAGAATTCTTCGGGGCCCAACTCAATGATCAGCAAGGAGGAGAACTGCAGTGGCTGATAGTTGCAGATCTTAGAGGCAAGATGGAAGCACCCACCTCGGAGAAGATCTAATTCAGGGTTTGGGAGAATAACTAGCTAGATGGATTAGCCAGGGCTATGCAAGAAGCTCTTGCCCGTATGTGTGGACAAAACATCAACCAGATCATTGGAACTCGCTTTGCTCACTACGCAAGGCGTGATTCTATGGGAATGCCCTTGGAGATGCCAGGACACCAGGAATTGAAGCACCAGGTGGATAATCTCGACTTCATGTTGTATGATAGACAGCAAGAGTTGGACAACGCCCCTGCCTACGCTAACCATAACCATGCCATTGTAGTCAAGAAGGACCAGACCCTCGCCATCCTCTCCAAGGAGCACCAATCACTTCGTCGTCAGCGTGATAAGAAGGATCGCACCATCGATCGTCTTCGCAAGAAGGTGGCCACTCTCGAGAAGACCATCCGTGAACAGGAGATCTAGCTTGAAGCGAAGGAGGAGGAAGGTGAAGATATCCATGGAGATCTCTACTCTTACCTCAGTGATGATGACTACCTGGAGGAGGATGCCATGGAGTTCCACACTGATGATGATGATTCCGCCTTCATTGATGATGATTAGATGCACTTGAGCACTACCGTAGGAGTGAGTTGTACCCGATCCCACTGTATCGTAGTTTCACAGAATGGTTCTTAAAACCATCTGTTTTCTATTTGTGTTGTGGTGTGTGTTTGTATTGGGTGCTATGAATGAATGAATGAGAGGAAGTTGTTAGTTTGCAAAATCTGAGTCAAACTCAAAGTTTAAAGCTTTTGAAACAAAACCATGAACCTTAGAGATTTCCCTCTTATCTCATTATCTATCTCATTCTTCAGATGACTCGCGGAAATCCCGAAGGAAGTAGTTCATCTCAGGACCCAATGCTGCAGATTCTGCAAATGCTAGTTTCTGACCGTGAAGCTAGTAGAGCCGAACGTCAAGCCAACTTAGCCACTCTTGAAAGAACATTTCATGGTTTCCTGTGTTCTGAGTGTTAGATAACAATACCGTGGAGTTTTCTCATGTGCGCTAAGTGTGCAGGGATTGTTCTGGTGTTTTGGGGGGCCGGATTATCCGCCCCACCAAGGGCCGGATTATCCGGCCTAACTCATCGATCAAAGGCATCCAAGGCGCGACGCTTGGAGTGGGTTCAGATTTTCTCCCGGAAAATCCAAACTAGGGCGGTTTTTCCTCCCCAGGCCGGTTCACATGGGGCTGGATAATCCGGCCCCCAGAAATCGATCAAAGGCAGCCAAGGCGCGACACTCGGAGTGCGGTCGGATTTTCTCCCGGAAAATCCGAACAGGGGCGGTTTTTCCTCCCTTGGCCGGATAATCTGGCCTTCGCATGGGGCCGGATAATCCGGCCCCCAGTAGGCGATCAAGGGAAGGCTCGGCATGTTGCTCTGAGTGGGGCGGTTTATCTGCCGAATAATCCGAGTTTGTGGCAGAGTTTTTCCCCAGACCGGATAATCCAGCCCTCACTTGGGCCGGATAATCTGGCCCCAAATGACTCCAACGGCTCATTGTCATTCCGGGAGCCTCCAATTTGGTTGTGGAGTTGTGCCCCGCTAGTTGTGTAAAGGCGCCGGTACCCGCCTCGAAGGGTTCCTATAGTGGAAAGGTGGATCGGGCCTTTGGTGGCGGGATCCATCGGAGAACAGGGTGAGGCCTATTATGGCGTGGTGGTCTTAGTACCGCCCACCCCTCCAACGCAGATGTACTTCCCTTAACAAGGAAGGAACTGCGGTAAAACAAATCATGTGTCTCCACGTGCTTCACTACGGTTCACTCATTCCTCTTTCCACCCGCCTCTTACTCGCGAGTAGATAGGTTTGCATATAGGGAAATTCCTCTAAATAGTTATCTAGAGAATTTACCTTTTGTGTTAAGCCTAAAATTGAAAAAGCATTAAAATTTGAAGTAACACCTATTCACCCCCCCCCCTCTAGGTGCCCATACGATCCATTTCAATTGGTATCAGAGCCCCAACTCTTTATTCGGGCTTAACCACCTAAGAGAAGTATGGGTACCAAGGAGAATGAGAATGAGGTTGTGGATAAGGTCACAATGGATGACCTCAAGATGTTGGAAACAACCTTGTTGAAATCCTTTGAGAACAAGATGGAGGAGATGCATCAAATGATTGCTCGCCTCAACTCATCCGTAGCCCCATCTCCATCCTCCTCTGGGGCTGCCACTCCCTCATCCAAGGATAAGGCTAACACCGCATCCAAGGAAGATGAAGTGGTAGGTGAAAAACATAATGGTTCCACCTCCAAGAAGGGAAGTGGTAAGGAGGAATATAGTGAGGTTCATCACTTATATTCCCCCGACCCACCTATTCCTCATCCTCATATAAACAATAGGGGTGATCCACCCAAGCTTACTGCATCTTCTTTTAGTCAATGGCAATTCTTAATGAAGTCTTATGTTTGTAGCTCTTCTATTGAACTTTGGAGAATTATCGAAGAGGGTCTTCATATTGGAGATCACACCAACCTGACAAGAAGAGAAGTTGTGGATAGCCAACTGAATGCTATAGCCCTTCACATGATACAGCTCGGAGTGGGTCCCAAGGACATGCCCCACATTGAACATCTCAACACAGCTAAAGAAGCTTGGGATGCTCTCACCTATCTCTTTATTGGGAATGAAAGCATGAGAAGGAATAGGTATGATTCCCTTAGTAATGAAGATGAAGGATATTACATGTTGGATGGTGAAAACCATGAATACATGTATAGAAGACTCAAGGGCATCGCAACAACGTTTAGAAAGCATGGAGCCACTCACATTGATGATGCTTGGATAAAAAGGAAATACGTGAGTGCTCTAATGCCTTTTGAGCCAACGGACTTGAAGAGCTTGCAAGGTAGACACAACTACCATCAAATGACGTCCAATGAAGTCATGCAAGAAATGGCATCATTCAAGGTTGCTACAAAGAATGCGGAAGATGCCCGTGTTCGTGCCATTGGAATGCAGAAGGGGGTCAATGTTGCTCTAAAGGCTAATATTGTTGAGAAAGATGAGGATGAAAGAGCTTTTGAGAGTACGTCCATGGACTACCCCGATGAAGTCAAACATGCTCATGGTGAGTACATGGCGTTTTACGCAAGGAACTTTTGGAAGGATCCTGCCAAGGCCAAGTCGGAACTCGAACGCAAGAATGGGTCAAGTGGAAGAAGAGAAAGTGGCCCAAAACTGAGAACTTGCTACAATTGTGGAGATAGGATGCACTTTGTGGCTGAGTGTCCATATCAAAATAGAGAAGACAATGGTGGCAGGCTCATCCTTAAAGAAAAATCCAAGGCACCTAAGAAGAAACCATTTATCAAAAAGAATGGCCCTTACAAGAAGCAGCCCAAGATTGTCTTGGTGGCACAAGAAGATTACTCCTCTACAAGTGAAGATGAAGAGGATGAAGATAGTTCTCGCGAGGTGGCTGCTATAGCTACCACATCGACTCCATCATCTCTCTTTGACTCACCAAACAAAAACGTCATCAACAATAACATCACGTGTCTTATGGTAAGAGGATCCGAGGTATCAACTTCTAGTTCTTCATTCCCTAAGACTAACATAAATATGGATATGGATGATCATACTAGTCTTTTGGTAGCAGCCTCTCAATTCTTCGATTGATGCGGGCCTTTTGTAAGTGCCCTTGAAATTTCATACGAAGCTGTAGACTAGCTCTTCCCAACTGCGAATTGATCCACGCGGGAGGTTGTTAAGCCACACACGAGCGGCGCCTTGCAGATGTAGCTGGAGGCATTGCATTGTCGTGCTTGTGGTTCCACCATGGAGCCTGATGGAGGAGATGTGATCCTCCAGCCAGATCTTCGGGTCCTGCGGGCCATCAAATTTCGGGTTCTCTGATGGGAGTTTGAACCCCTTTGGCATTCGCTTCTATCGAATGGCTCTGCTGAAGCAGCTGGCGCCGCAGAGCTCTATTATGTCGTCTTCCGAGTCAGTCGAATGGGCACGCCTCGCGTGCATCTTGTCGACCTTGCGCTGCGTGTTGTCATCACGCGCATCGTAGTCGTAGTCGTGCCGCCATGAGCGGCGTCGCCGTGACAGGTCGTGGTTGTCATCGATGTAGGAGGGTGAAGAGTAGCGTTTGGCCAGAGCTTTATTTTTCTTTGACTCTGGTGTTGGCTCCTTGATGAGGGCAGATTTGACTAGCCCTAGGCCCACGATCGTAGATCGGTGCATGGCAGACCGCGGGTCCCTAGCTGGTGGCTGGTTGTTGAGGAAGTACATGGTGGCCGCTGTCACTGCTGCTTGTGGCATCTTCGGGAGCACATTGCCTCATGTATCCACCATCATGGATGAGAAGTCGAGGACTCGCGCGACCTCTTCTCGCTCCATATCGGTAAGGTGAGCCAGTCGAGAGCGTCTTTTGGCGGTCATATGCTCGTTGCCCTTGGAGGAGGATCCTCCCATGGAGGAGAGTTGAGCTTGCCGAAGGCTCGACTCATTTGCCTCCTTTCTGTGTGCCTCGAGCTGGGCGATTTCTTGCTGCTAGCGCTTGAATTCTTCCTTGAGCAGCCAGTGATAACCCATCAGCATGTCTTGCGATGAGTTTCGTGGCAGGGTGTTACCCCGCAAGGCCTCTCGATAACGAGCCCACTCAGTGTCGTTGAGCTTGATCAACATGCGCTCCTGAGTGTGCTCATTTGTAGTAAGGGTCGGGTGATTCTCTGGCCCGTTGTTGGTGGGTGCTCTATTGGAGGGACCACCATTCACGACTGGGATACCGTCGTTGGAGGGACCAGTACCAGTGTTGTCGCGATTGCCGCCGTTGTCGCCTGTGTTGACGACGGCGCACATGTAGTGATTGGGGAAGCTGTTGCTTCTGGAGCTTTCAGATCCGGAGCCGTAGGCTCCATCCTTTGTGGCTAGATCACCCAGATCAGATTCGCAACTGATGTCGCTGCCTGTGTTCACGACAGTTGTCGGGGCATTGAGTTCGCTCAGGGTGCCGATCGACGGTGGAAACAACGATGCTGGGGCAATTGCGGGGACCATCGGCTGATCAGGGAGGCCAAGTGTGCCCAACTAACCAACTTGGAAGCGTAAGCTCCTGATCGCCAGGCCGATCCCATCACCTACAGACTCGAAATCTGGGAAAGTGGCCGGCGTGTGCACGGTGAAGTCGAAGGCACCAAAAAGGTGGCGAATCTCTGTTGTTGTAGAGTTGTAGATCGCAGTTGACAGGGCCAAAGAAGACGCGACATCAGCACTCCTTGTTCCCACAGACGGCGTCAATTGACGAGTGTTAAACTCATCAATGCCCATTGTTATGGACTTGGGTTTTGGAGAAGGAGGGAGCGCTGGAGGCATCAATCGGCTAGCAAACAAGCACACAAGGATGCAAGGTTTACCCAGGTTCATGCCTCATAGAGGACCCTACTCTTGCTTGTCTTCTCTTGGAATTATCGAGGGAGCCGAAAGTTACAGGGGGCGCAGATGCAATCTGGTGACGATGTGGAAACTAGCGTTGTGATTGTCCTCCTCGCCGCCCCCTCCTAGCCTTTATATAGATAGGCTAGGTCTCGAAATAGCAGATCGAGTTGGTTACAAGTTAGGGTTTTTCCCTTAAACTTTCTATCTTTGAGCTTGCCGTGTGTCGCAAGTAGTCGAAGTCTCCTTCGGTCACCCAAATCTTTGATTGGGCCTTGGTAACGCCATGGGCTTCTTCCAGATTGGATCGTATATACTAAGCTCGAGTACCTGTAAGGTATGCCCATGTCAAAGGGCATCTCCATCGAGCCGACCCGAACGCACGACCAAAACGGTCCGTTTCTGTCCATTTGGGTCGAGTCGCGGTCACTTTGGGGTCGCGGTCCGGCCTGTCCGGCCAGCCATGCCCAGCGGCGCGACCCATCTATCTGCGCCTGGCGTTTCTTGGTGCCATTGCTGGCCAAGCTTTGCCAATGGTCGAACACTCAAATTCGCAGGCAATAGCACACAAACTGACTATCAGATAAATTGGTAGACATGTGCCATCGCCCTTTGGGCATCGCCAACTAGTGGCCAGTGGTTAGGGGCAATATCATACAGAATATTCAAAAGAATGGCGGCATCTATGTTCAAAAGGTTGCATCCACCGTCACCATTGTCGTTCAAGCATCGCGAGCATGGATGGCCTGCTGCCTGCGAGCGACCTAGACCTTGCGGTCGGGGTCAGCGATGGTGTCCAGGTCAGTGAGTATGATGTAATTCTCCTCGGGCATGATATTGGCTTCGGCCTCCTTGGCCTTGGCCTCTGCCTCCACCACCCTAGACCTAGCCTTGGCTTCGGCCTCCATCACCTTTGCCTTTGCCTTTGCCTTTGCCTCGACCTCCATTAGCCTGGCCTTAGCGTTGGCCTCATCCACCTCGATACACCTCGTTTGGAGATCGACAAAGGTCTTACATGTGGCCTCTTTCTCTTTGCGCCGCCTCCCTCTTAGCATGGCCTCTTCCTTCTTCTCCAGGATGTTCGTGAACGTCTCCTAGAATGCCAATGAACTAGCCTGGCGGGCGATGTCGGCCTTCGTAGCCTTGTGGCCTCTAGGCCGGAGGGCACGGGTGCCTACAGGGGTTGCGAAGCCTTCGTCATTGTCGCCGTCTTCTAGGTCAATGACACCGCCCGTAGAAGCATTGTTCTTGCCCTTCTTCTTGTTATCGAGTTATTTCCAAAGGGCATAGCTAGTCTCCCATGTTTTGCAGTCTTTGATCAATGTCCAACCATGTGTCAATGTGAAGGCCTTGTTGTCATTTACCTTCTTGAAGTGCTCCATTGCTTTCATGACCTACACACATGGATGCCAATAATGGCTCAATGCATATGCACGACATCGACAAGGAGAGGAAGAGATTTTACTATGTCAGCCGACAACATGCCTCTTATTTTTCTTTTTGTCACCATCTCGTAAGAGCCTTGGAACTTTCTACACTCGGCATGGATGGTGTCCCATCGCTTGGAGAGAGAGATTATTTTGATCACTGTAGAAGGCGTCCTTGCCGAATTTCCTATTCTCATGGAAGAACATGCCCACCTTTTTCTAGTAGCCAAAACCCTTTTGCTTGGCGCCGCATAGTGAATCTTGCGAAACCTCCATCCATGCCTTGCATAGGATCTTGTCCTCCTCGGTGGTGTATCTCGCGGTTCGTCGGCTCAACTTCTTGCTGTCCACCAGCGACGCCGCAAGTGAAGCGGCCAGCGATGCGGCAGTGACCCCCATGCCCATGGAAGCGCCATCGTTTCCGAACAATGACGCGTTCACAATGTTGTAGGCATCTTGTTGCGTCTCTTGCTGTGTCTCCTGATGGGTCTCTGTGTCCTCGCCATAACCGTCACCATGTCCGTCGGCATAGCCGTCGCCACCCTCATTGATCATGTCGTGCATGCCGTCCTCAGCATTGTTGGCCACGAATTCCTACACTCAATTTGGCCACGATAAACAGACAGGAGCAGCGTGTAGGCAAAGGCAGAAATGTCGAGACCATACCGTGGCGTCGTCGGTCGGCGGCGCGTCGGTCATTCCGCTGAACAGGTTGACTGGCGTCGGCATGTCCACGGTGGAGATGGACCTTTGCTTCTTCGATGCCTCCGTGGTGGTGTCCGCGGTCGTTGGAGTGCGGTTAAGGTCGAAGACGGGCTCTCCCGCCTCCGATGACGCCGTGCGGGGATGAATGAACCGGGAGAGCGAGGCAACGTTCCTAGTGTGGCCTTCGAGCGAAGGAGTGCGCGGGCTTGGTCTCCTGGGATGGCCGCAAGGGGTGGACGTGACGGAACTGGTAGAGGACGCACCGGGCATGGACATGCCGGGGGTAGCGTCGTCGGCATCGAAGGGCACGGTGCCACCGAAAGCGGCAGTCAGTGCTTCGTGCTTTATCATGTTCATGGAGTGCTTGGCGGCATCCACTGCCAGCTCGTTGTGGTTGGCCCTGTTTCGTGCGGCGAGAAAGCGCTCGTTCTCCTCCCGACGCTCCATGTCGAGCTTGGCTTCGGCGAGTCGAGCCCGCGCCGCAAGTCGCTAGCCTGCGTGCTTCTCCGTCTCACTTTTCTGCTCCTCCGGCGTCATGTCCTTGGGAAGATTCTTCGGCCGGCCGCGCTTCTTGGCGGTGGGAACACCGAAGGGCGCAGCTTCGGCCATGGCGGCGGGATCCATCGCCTTTACCGCCGCTCCCGCTAATGGAAATTTGGCAGAGGTTTTTTTAGAGGGAGAAGTGGAGTGTCCGGACCGACCCAACCGTTGCCCAAATTAGATGCACGGATGGATCGAGCCGGACGCGACGAGCCAGATGGGTCGGACCGCTAGCCCGCGCATCCGCGCGGACGCGCCCGGGCTGGTTGGGTCGGCCTGGTAGAGATGCTCTAATCATAGTGAAAGCAAATACTTTGATGGATGGAAATAAATCACCCCGTGCAAGGAAAATTAGCCTAGATGGAAACGAATTTTGCTGCCCCATATTTTAATTAGTGTTGTGGAAATCCAGAATAATTCCGTGCACAAAATAACTGACTTGAGTTTATCTATAGATACATTCGATTCTAGACAAACTCAAGTCAGTTATTTCTAGACGGAGGGAGTACTATTTTCCAGATCAATCAGAATTGCTCCCATAAAGAGAGAATAAGAATTGTGGTAATTAACTGCTCGCCGGATTTCTTGGTGAGAAATAAATCATGCGTAGTAGTATTTTGATTTTCTAGACCTTTTTGTTGGAAGCAAATCATGGTTTATACCATAGAGAAAACCCCTGAAACGTGGAAACTTTTGAGGCTGCACATTTTATTGCCCGATGGTTCGCTAGGTAGTCTGATTGGGTCGTGATCTTTGAGACGCGCTGTCCTAGCAACAAGGTAAGTGTTGCGTCGGTGATTTGTGTCCAAAATTAGGGCCAGCGCCTCTATATATTCCCTCTCCTCCTCCTCCATTGCATCGCATAGTAGAGAGGCACAAGGCAGAGAACAACACCCGCGTTTCCGCCGTTCGACGACCATGTCGCAGCCGCCGCCGCCTCGTTCACTGACCATGACGCAGCCGCCGCTCGAGAAGAAGGTGCTGGAGGTGCAGAAGCAGACGGGAAAAGGGTTCTAGTGGGAGGTCGACCCTGAAGAAGAGCTCAGGGTGGAGGAGCTGCCGGTGTTCGCCAAGGCGCTCGAACGCATGAGGGCCACTGTTGCCCGCCGCGTCTCAAATCAGTAGAAGCCCACGCTTTCGATAATGGCCGGTGGTTTTTGGTTAATGCTTGCTTAGTTAATCTATGAGCCAATAATTTCGTCTTATTTACTGCTTTTTGCTACCGTGTACTATGGTTAGCACTGCACGCTAGTTGGACAAGTTATGTGTTTTCTAGATCAATAAGATATATTTTTCTTCTCCAATGAGCACTCCAACCGTAATTCCTCGTCGATTGAGTTCTTGAGCTTCCTATCTCCGCTTTGCTCTAATTCAATTGATCAGTTCGATGACACTCTTTCATTTTCGCACTAATCATGGTATTATTGGATCGAAGATTTAAGACTGAATTTATTTATTTATTTACGAAAGTTCACCAATCTATTGATACTCATCAACAGCAGTACGAGGGATCCTAAAAGTAGTAGAAATTATTAAAAGATACTTGGATCACCTAGCGATAACTACAAGCACTCGAGCGAGTCGAAGCGCGCCACCGTCCTTACCCCTCTCTCACTGGAGCTGGACAAAACTTGTTGTGGTAGAGCTTGTTCTAGTAGACAGACGGGAAGTCGTCGTGCTAAGTCCCCAAAGATCCACCACACGCGGGTAGCAACCTTCATCAATAAACAGAAGCGTAGATTGGAAGAAACATCGACCAAATCCGGCTAGATCCGCCGGAGACACCTCCACACACCCTCCGGCAACGTTGAACGCACAACCGGAATAGAGACTAGACGGGATGACTTTATTCCATCTTCACCGCCACCGTGCCTTTCTGAGTAGGACACAAAACCTAAACTGACCGGTGAAAACATCAAAAAATGAAGCCCTTCCGTCGACAAGGACCAAGATCTATCACGCCTCCATGACCCTAATAAGGCCATAGGAGGCGAGGCAGACGATAGGCGGCACCGACGGGAGGCAGGAAAACCCTAATCGTCGATGTCTCTTTGCGAACGAAGAGTTACGTTCGGTTTCTTCTCTTGATGATTTGAGGCTGAATTAATTGTTGATTGGAGGTACACAATCCAAAAAAAAAGTAAGTTACCTCGGGGGTGCACCTTTCGTTAAGGTCAAGACAAGAAGCAACGCAAATATCTAAAACCAAAATTGTTTTCCGGCTACCCATGTCAAGGGCAATATAAGCAGAGACAAAAAAAAATGAGTACGTTTTGAAGGTGCTAACGAAACATTAATCAATCTTATATAGTTACTGTCTTTTGGAAGTTGAGTGTGCCTCTACGAGCATATCTACTAGCATTCACAGGAGGGCCATCCCAGGACTTTTTTTTTTCGGATGGTGAAATTTGGTCCAGTCGCGTTCACATCACCCCGCTTTTCACCGAATTTGGCCTAACTTTTATCCGGTGTTTCCAGGCCGATCCCAACGCGCCGAGAGTCACCTAGGAACACCAGATGAAGAGAAAAATCTGATGGGCCAGAGCTATCGGCGACCAAAGGCCGAGTTCCCTCCTTTTCTTCCCTTTCCCTCCATTTCCTCACCATTCCCCACCCATGGACCACATCTCCCGCCACTTCGCCGAGCTCCTCCAGCCATGCTGCCCAAGAAATTCACTAATCCTCGCACCACCACCGGTGAACCAAATCATAGAAAGCTGAGAGCGCCGATGCAGAAGCCGGAAGGTCGGACCGACACAAAGTGGTTGAAGGATTGCCGGCGAAGGAAAGCTGAAACAGAAGGCTAGAGGTACATGACAAAAAAGAAGCATGAAGCCGACGACGAGGTGGCAGCCTAGGCACTCATGGAGGCGAAAGCAGCGTATGAGCGCAACATGGAGGCTACTCGAGTGGCCATGGGCCATCCGCCTCTCGACACGGGGAAGTACGACCTACCTGGGGAAGCTAGGTCGGTGTCGGATCTCCGGCGAGTTACTCGCCGTGCTCGCCGGCGCTGTTTCAGGAGAGCTAGACGATGCCGCGCCTGAGGTTCTCGTCGTCCCCCGAATTCAACAGCGACCAACTGGGCGGATTCAACCCAGCGTGGTCTTCCCCCACTGACCTGCACCTCACGGACCCCCTGGCTTCAACGTCGACATCAACATTCCCTACACCGGATCTCCCTTCTATGTCGATTCGCCAGCACTGCACCGCGGTCCCTTGGCTTTCACCCAAAGCAAGGGCGTCGGATCCTCCACCCAACTCTGGGAGAAAGACGCCCGCATCATGTTCGGCGGAATGACGGGCGACTCCTACATGGCAGAGACGATCACCTCTAGCTATGTCGTTGTCGCGTGCTCGTTCTTCACGCAAGAGCGGTCCCGCACCGATGCCGAGCACGGCCTTGACTCGCAGGATTTCGCTGACAGCCAGGCGGATGAAGAGGCTACCAATGACCATACACATGTGGAAGAGTATGAAGAAGCCGAAGATGGAACCACATCGATGATCAAGGGCAAGGGGAAGAAGAAGAGGAAGCCGAACATGGCACCATCGGCCGAGCCCCGCATCAAGTGGACCGCTCTCGAATATGAGCGCCTCAACAAATCATGGAAGTCAGTGAGCCTCGACGCGATCACGGGCACAAAACAAAACTCGGAGAACTATTGGAGGCGTATCAAGCTTGCGTTCGATGAGCGCAATCTATTGGATCCATACTTCAACAAGGTCCACAGGGATCGCGATGAGAAGGCCGTGAAGAATCATTGGGGGTCGTGCAACAAGTGTTTAGCAAATGGCGTGGGATCCAAGAAGAAATCGAGCATCACCTAATAAGCGACGCTAGCATGGATAGCAAGGTATGCAATTCGTCGTCCCTACTCCGAGTTCATGCCATTTTGTGACTGACACTTCGCCTTGCATCTAGCCCGTGCTCTCGCCATGTACCGCGATGACACGAAGACCGAGTTCAGGTTCCACCATGTGTTCCACAAGATCGAGAAGTGCGAGAAGTGAGTGGACACCCATGAAAGGGTTCATAGCAGAAAACAAAAATTTCCTAGCTAGCGCAACACCCGATGCCAAGATCTATCTATGAGTTCATTCAACAACAGGGATGGAGGTTTCTGTAACATACCCTTATAGACCAAAAGAATTATGTCCCAGGGGACATTGGTGATGTACTCGTAACCGTAGCCGACCTCAAGGTCATGTTTCTCCTTGCATGTCACCTCCTGGTCCTTGTACGACAACTCCGGCGCCACAAGTGGCAGCACCCCCGAAGTATCGCACATGTACGGTGTCTGACGACGACTCCTGCTCTCCTTGATCCAGTCAGGATGCAGAAGTAGACCCTATGGAAATGGTATCTAGCAGCACGATGGCGTGCCGCTGGAGTCATATCACACGTGTGCAGTTCTTCTTGGAACCGCACTCGTGAGATTCAACACACACAGACACACAGAGAGAGAGAGAAAAGGAGAAATTCCCTAAAGAAAAAGGCCTTAGGAAATTCCCCAATTTATATTGTTGTATTTAATCCACCAATATAGACCTTCTTATATAGGGGAAAGCGGAGAACCCCTTCTCCCCAAAGTCCCGAGGTGGGACAAAAGGAGAGGAGGAGGTGGGAGGCACACCGACAAAGGTAGCTGCGGCGCCCGACCAGGTGGGACCCACTAGCCCGCTTGCCCACGGCCCGAGGCTTGCGCGTGGTAGCTACTGGCCGGGGTGGGCCACGCCCACTCGGCCCGCCTGCGCCCGCCCGCCTGCTTAGCAGGCCAGCCGGTTAGGCCTAGTGGTAGTAACAATGGCTGCCACTTTTGGGGTGGCTTCCTTTTGGGCCCTATTCCCTTCAGGATTTGGCCCAATAGAGGAAGTTGCCCTATTGTTTAATTTTAAATATTTATTTAATATATTAATATGTAAATGCATATTACAAAATCTTCTATTAATCCAAAACATCGTTCGGCTTCTTCCGAACACCTTCGGATTCCCCTCGGAATTATTCTAGTAAATTTTCTCGGAATGATTCTGATGCTCTTTGTCATCGGTGATCCCTTTGCTTCCATGGCGATCTTAGAACATCGTAAGATCCTTAAGTGTTTTACACTAGACATGATCAAGATCTCTATCTGATCAATGAATAATAGCGGGACCAGGATGCCCATAATGACCCCATGTATTCTACGAAACTCTATAATTTGAACCATAAACTCTATGTCCAATTCTTTTTGTTTCTTCGATACATGACTTGTCCGAGATTATATCTTTAGTATCAACATACCAATCTCGTTATTGAAAAGTCTACTTAACTCGTTATTGTGATATTCTATGTCATGACCTAGTCAATGATTTCAACCTATTGGATACAGTCTCACCAAGTGGGCCTAGTGTATCTTCGGTCACGCGGATGAACAAATACTGATCTTGATGCATATGCATCAACCTGTTTCTTTGGAATACCAATACACACCTTTATTATCACCCAAAAATGGCCATGACGCTTGATGTGATCAAAATAGCCACATGAGAGAGTGATTAATCTAGTTTCACGGCCTTAGGAGAAGGTCACCTAGTTTCTAATTATTGCAATGATAAACCTTTGTGAAATGATCACATTGCAATACTTATATGGGTAATGTCTATCATATCATTCTCTAATGTTATGACTCTGTTGTCAACTGGCATAAATGCTCCATGATCACGAAACCTCGATCTTCGGTTGCCAAACGAATTAGTTGAGTAGAGGCTACTAGGGACTTGGTTTGTTTACATATCACACATGTATCAATGTTTCCTCTTGATATAGTTATAGCACAGTATGAAACTATTATGAACTTAATTTTAAGATACGATAATAAAACTATTTATTATGTTATAGCACAGTATGAAACTATTATGAACTGAATTTTAAGATATGATAATAAACCTATTTATTATTAGCCTCTAGGGCATATCTCCTTCAACCCACTTGTCACTCACCAAGGCCAAGGATAACGTATGCAACCTAGAATCTCCACCCCAGCTTTCGGCGAAGGAAGGCCAGAGCTCGGACAGAAGAACCCCAAGGCGTTGAAGGACATGGGTCCGCCTTCCGAACGGATTCATGCATCGATCAAGAAGTGCATGGCCGATGCAAAAGCCCATGCCAATAAGAGGGAGGAGAAGTCCAAAGAAAGGCGGAGCCAGCTGCTAAAAAATCAAGGCAAGAAGCTCAACCTTCTCAAGGCCAACTTCACCGCAAATAAGAGGAAGCCAGACCTGTCATTCCTCATGGGAGGTAAGGACACTTCAGCAATGAGCCCCGAGGTCAAGGCGTTGTATTCGGCATGCTGCAACGCCATTCTATATGAGGACCTTTGATAGCTGTGAGATTCGACACAATTTTGATGGCTTTTATTGATGGTTTTCTCCCAGATTTGATCGTTTTCTAGCTTTACCTAACGCTAATACTTCGGTAGTGAAGAAAACTTGGTTTTTAATGTGTGTTTCAGGTTCTGAATGTCAACAGAAGGTTTTAACTAGAGAAACACAATATTCTGGAGAAAACAAGCAAGTCTCTCTTTGGAAGCACTAGATGGGATCTTATAGAAGCTTTAACGAGCAACTATACAGCGGAATATTTTTCCGGACGTATAGTTCCTATCGTATTGTTGCCGCCGCCTCTGTGTTGTCAAAAGGGATTACTTCCATGAAGGGACCGAGGACGAAAACACAACACAACAGCCGCCATACCATCCAGAAGGGAGAAAGAGAAGATCCAGAGAAGAAGGGGAAGACGTTCTTCATCTCTCTCCACGATCTTCGACCTCCTAGCCAATATAACCCCATAGCCACTACTTGTACTTGAGAGAGAGATGGATCTTCACCTTGCAAGAGTAGGGTTTGAGATTGTTTCTTCCCATCTTGAATTGTGTTGGATATTTTGCTATTCTTATTGTGGATCTCCACGGTAATATAAAGACAAATTCCCTTTATTTGATTATATCGATGATCCGTTCTTCTCTCATGTGTGAGTAATTCCCTTGGGCGTGGGAGATGTAGGGGATTGGTGAGATGTGATGTGCCTTCATATGTTTTCCATTAGTTTGTGATTGATTCTAATTATTATATTGTGTGTGCTTGACTATCTGTGGGATGCCTAATTCTTGTTGTCCAATTAAGGGCCCAAACAACATGATGCTTTGTTCTACATAGATAAGATCTTGTTCGCTAGTAGACTGGTGACCCTCGGGTGACACGAGGATATCAATGGAAAATTAGTAGACTCGAGGATAACGAGGAACCACTATGCTTATTGCATTAGTCCGATCCAAGGAGCTTAATCGCTAAGCGACATGAAGGGTCTTAATCGTCTAGTGTCTGACCATGGTTTTGGTAATAGGCTAGTATGATTATTGAAGTTGGGATGAAATCTACCAAGAGGTGTTCTGGCTAATTATGGGTTGCTCGCCTACACATATATTTATAAGATTATAATTGTTACATTAATCATTCATCCACCTGGCATAGTCACTATCACCATGAATTGAATCTCCCCGCGCCTTCTTTTGCCATCAGCAGGAAACAACAAACAACCAAGTTGTTCTTTACTTTTATGCTTTATATTTCTGAAGTTTCATTTTAGTTCTATTTAAATACATCTCATTTAATCAAAATCCCATTCTTATTTCAACACTTGGAGTCAATTCACTCGAAGACCTGTGACAACTTCGGGTGTGATAGAGACTTCACCCATAAATACTTACCTTTGGGATCCCTGTGGGATCAATATCTATACTTTGAAACTAGCTACAAACAATCTATGCACTTGCGGACATCAAGCTATTTTCTGGCGCTGTTGTCGGGGAGCTAAGCGCTAAGTGTTTGTCTTTTGACATTTTAGGTGTTGCTACTACAAAATGTTCTCCCTAGGAGACAAAGGGTCTACATGCTTTGGTAGGACCTATCTACCGGATTATATTGAGCGCATTCCTGCTCAAAGGCGCGAAGAAATTATTGAAAAACTTTTAAGATTAAATAAACTTGAAGTTGAAACCTGGGAAAGCTCTCAGGGAATACAGTGCTCCTGGGATAACTCCCATGAAACCTGGGAAAACTCTCAGGGAATACAGTGCTCCAAGTTATGAATTTCTTAAATAACCAATAGAATTCCATAATCCTAGAGTTAGAGAATATCGATTTGATGGTGGAATTATTAAAATTTTGTAGGAAAAAGGTTTCAGTGGAAGGGACTTCTCTCATGGACCAAAAGGTTTAGACCAAAAGGTTTGCCAAGAGACTTCTCTCGTCTAAAATTGTTTCATTGGTCTCTTAAAGGTAAAGCTCTAGACTGGTTATATTCTCTCCCTCGCCATTACATTAAATGTTGGGAAAACTGCATTGTTAAATTCATAAACAGGTTTAATCCTTTTAAAAAGGTAACTGAACTAAGAAAGAATATTGGCAACTTCAGTCAGACATGGGAGAAAACTACCCACAAGTCTAGGAAAGATTCTTTGGAATGATCAATAGCATTCCTAATCATGGCTATTCTGAATCAACTATTTGCCATTTATTTTACCACGGTCTTAATACTCAATGTAGAGACTTTCTTGAATTCTCAGAAGGAGGATTGATAAATACTTTAAATATTAAAAAATGTTTGGAATTGATGTCTACTAGGGCTAAGAATGATTCTTTATATAATCCTGATTTTGGCACTAAGCTGGAAAAAGGGATGCATCGGATAACTCCTGATCTTATGCCTGAGGTACGCAAAACAATGAAAGAAAAAGGTATACCATCTAAACTTGTTAAGGAAAACAAAGTAGATTTGTTACAAGTTTTAACTAAAGAAGATGAAACTAGAAAAGTTTTTCAAGAATTAAAACATCGACAAGTGAAATCTCATAATAACTTGCATAAGCACTTTCAAAAACACAAAAAGATTTTGGTGGAACTCACGGAAAATTATGATGAGATTGTCCAAGAAATAAAATTATTTCACAAGTATCCTAGTATGATTTAAACCCAGTGTGAACAAATAGCATCTGGTTATCAAATTTTTCTTCGTGATGATAAAGATATTCATGTTTCTACTAATGTTGTCACAAGAAGGGGTGCAGTCCTTACAGGACCCTTAGGAACACCTAAATATGAAGATGAAAAAGAGTGAAAGGAAAAAAACCTTGATCAAAGCAAGCCAAGAAGATGATACATTGGTGGATCCTCAAGATGAAACTAAAACACAAGATCAAACAAGGAGGACCAAAATGATGCACAGGATGATCATTATGACTTTGATGCAAAGACGGTTGATCCAAGAGAAGAAAAAGAGATAAGCAAGGAAGATGAAGTTGTTGTAGTAGAAAAGAAGAAAAGCGATAAGCAACAACAAAAGAAAGCAATAAAAGAGTCTGACCCCCCACAAAAGGTAAAAGACAAGAGTAAGTCAGGTGAGAAAAAGCTTCCTTATCTAGATCAAAAAAAGAAAGCACCAGATCAGGTAATTTATAATTCTTTTACAAAGGCACTTAGTGACCTTAGTTTGGAAATTACTTTTGCGGATGCAATTAAAGTTCCCACCTATTCTAAGTTCCTCCGTGATATTCTTAGTATAAAGAAAGAAATAACTAAAACTGTTGCCATGGTAACTAGTTATCCTGCTAATGGGAAGCTATTGTCTAAGTCTGGAGGTCTTGGAATACCAACCATTTCATGCTCAATAGGTAAAACTGATATTCACAATGCCTTGTGTGATCTAGGAGCAAGATTTAGTGTAATACCATACTCCATCTATACAATTTTAGGATTAGGGGAGTATTCTCCTACTACTATCACTTTACAGATGGCTGACAAGTCCACTAAACAACCAGTTGGTATGATTGAGGATGTTCTACTTAGAGTAGATGAGCATGTTATTCCCACTGATTTTATTATTCTTGAAATGCTAGAAGATGAAAAATTATCCATAATACTTGGAAGACCTTTCCTTAGTATTGCAGGGTCATCAGTTTATTGTGTTGAAGGAAAGATAATCTTCAATGTCTATGATGCTAAAATCATCTGGTATTTTCCAAAGAAGCTAGAAGCAGGAGAAAGATATATTCCACCAGCAAAATGAGTTCATGTGGTAATTGCCTTTGATAAAGGGCAACCCAAGGTAAGAATTCCAGAACAGAGAAGAGGTTGAGTTATTCAACCATTCTTAATAAAATGCTTAATGGGAGTCAAACCATCTCGTCAATAAAATAAAACTAGAGAATAAAAGGTTCATCGCATTCCTACCACTTTTTCACAAACATTCTTGCGGAAGCGCGCTCGTGAAGATACAGCTGCCAAAAAGTAGTAGAAACATCGATTGAATGAGTTTAGAATAAGAATAAAAATAAAAGTTCGAGTTTTTCATCTACAGAAGCTAATTTTTTTCTTTTAATACACTAATGTTGGTCGATAGTTTCTACGACCAACTATACGGCGGGATCATTGCGATCTGGCCGTATAGTTGCGTCTGTATAGCCGTTTTCTGCATAAAGAAACCGTAGTTGGCGGTGCCGCCGCAACTATACGGGCAGAGCAACATCACCCGCCCATATAGTTCCGGCCGTATAGTTTGGTGCGACCACAAAATCACACCAGGGCGGCTAGGTCTTCTTCCCCTCCTTATTATTTCTCTCATATTCTTTCTCCAAACCTCTCAAAATCCACCTAGAACTCTTGATTCTTCACGGATTCTGTTCGTTTGAGTGGAGGAATCAATAGATCGGTATATTTCTCTCCCTATCCATGCTTTATTTTTCAGATTTCCATGGTTGGAACTCTCACATTGATCTAGTGGATGAACTCAAGCTTATTTTGTTTTTCTTATTAATTTCTCATGTTAGGATTGAATTTTTCCATGTAGGATCATTCATATATAATGTAGAAACTATATGCCTAAGGTTTTATGGTGAAATTATTTAGTGCATCACGATGAACAAAATCGGTAACCTCTTTCGTTTGAGCAAGCACCAATGGGGTGAGGGCTCGAGCTCGGGGTCACGAGACGAGCGCAACCCCAAGTTGGCCATGGTTTCATCAAGGAGGGTGCTGCCCACACGTTGGGCCGACCATAACTTTCTCACCGCGGCAGGGTTGAAGGCAGGCTTCGACCTCATGTGCAACAAGGCGGGATTGATGGTACTTGGCTTCACAAGCCACGACACCTACACCGATCTTACCCATGAGTTCCTTGCCTCCTTCTACGATGACCACAGGGAGAAAGGTAATGTGTGCACGGTAAGCTTCACCATGAATCGACAACACTATGAAATAAATTTTGAACAATTTTGCGATGCTTTTGGCTTCCCCCTCGTTGGGGAGCCAACTATTACTAACCTCTATGGCGTCACAAGCGGAGAAACTTGGGAGGTCATTTCTGTTAATGGTGGCACCAACTTCTATCAGAAAAAGATGTCCACCATTCAGAACCCAACCATCTGTTACTACGCCTTGTTCCTTGCCAACACACTACTGGGAAGAGGTGCCACTGGTTCCATGGCCAATGCGGACATGGCAATGATCACCAAGGCTCTCTTTCCCACTGTGCCGCAAAGCCCCCAATCCTGCAGCTCTACTCATCCAACACTTTTGCCACCAAAGCAACAAGACCAAAGGTGATATTCACATTGGTGGATTGGTAACCCACCTTGCCCATGCATTAAATATATACTAATAGTTATGCAATATGTTTATGGTTCCAAGCTTATGGATGTCAAATATTTAACTGCTTGTAGCTTCCTTGGTGTTTACCAAGCTAACCGGAGGCTCCGAGCCTATCAATTTAGTTATCTTGATGATGCACAGGGTGAGCAGGTTCTGTTGCCCTGTCCCCAAGCCTTCTTGATTGTGGAGAAGGACACTTGGATCCTCACCAAGGACCATGTGATGCAGATCATGGCTGAACTCCATCCCGATGAAGAGGAAGATGAAGAAGGAGGAAAGCAGGATGAGGATGAGCAGGAGCATGAGGATGAGCAGGGCATGACCCTTATTGGGAGGGACAGTCGTAGCAGCAGCAAGGAGGATCTTGGGACCCGTGGCCCAACCAGCCACAGTAGGGGTACAGCTACGTCCCCTATCAGGAATTCCAGCAGCTCAACCAGCGCATTGGGGAGATTGACCACACACTTCAGGAAGTGAATAAAGATGTGAGTACTTTGACTCAAAACTTCAGTCACTTCATGAGGTATTTTTGATGCTCCATGCTTGTTTTATATCAACTTTCTTATGTTTTGTTCACACTTTGAGGTATTTTTATACATTTTCCGGAACTAACCTATTAACAAGACGCCACAGTGCCAGTTGCATATTTTCTGCTGTTTTTGGTTTCAAAAAAGCTAGTAAGGAAATATTCTCGGAATTGGACGGGACAAAAGCCAAAGTCAATATTTTACCCGAAGCAACACGGAGACCGAAGGGGAGACGAAGTGGCGCACCAGGGCGGCCACACCTAGTGGTAGCGCAGCCAAGGGGGTGCACCACCACCTGGTGTGGGCCCCTTGCGCCGCCACTGATGTTGCCCTTTCGCCTATAAAAGTGTCCTAATGCGAAAACTGTTGGGGTTCCGTGTATAAAAACAATAAATTTTACTATACGCCCCTGAACCCCTGAAGCTACCAGGACCTATCTATAAGTAATACAGTAACAGGAGGGGCTTTTCACGAACTTACCCTTGAAGACCAAAAAGCATTGTCAACGCTCAAGAGAGTATGGTTGATGTAGACGAGCCGAAGCCAACCTCAAGGTCGTGATGAAGTGCTTGTGCTCCTTGGCTCCAACGACTTGAGTGCCTCAAGTGCGACACCTCGCGGGGAGTTACACAAGTCTGGTGCCTGACGATGACTCCCGCTTCCCCGGTCTAGCAGCAGTTGCGGAAGTAGACCTCCCGGATCCGAATCCCGTAGCGCGACGGCGCTCCGCGGTGAAGATGTCTCTCGCTCGCGCAGTCCAGACTTGGGACCACGGTCACAAGAGAGAGAGGGGGAGAGATAAAATATCAACTGGAGGTCCTCCCAAAAGTGAGAAGACCTTTTTTGATTATTGGTGTATTTAATTTGGGCAAATACCCCCACTATATATAGGAGGAGGGGAGGTACTACCTCCCTCAAAGTCACGGGGTGGGACTAAAGGAGAGGAGGAAGGAGGGGAGGCCGCCGGCCACCTAGTGGGCCCTGCACGGGGGGGCTAGGCCCATCCGGCCACCCCCTTGGCCCCTTCTCTCTCTCTCCTTTCCCTAATAGGCCCTCTCCCCTCCGGGAATTGGCCCATTAAGCCTTTAACCATTTAAATTGATTTTATTTTTATTAAATAATTATGAATAAATGATTAAATCAACATTTAACATTCATTTACACATTATTCAATCTCCGTGGCTATGGAACACCTTCCACCTCCACTCAGGACATCCTCCGGACTTACCGAAACCCTTCCGGTTTTCTCTCTACTATTCTTTGGCGATCCCACCAATCCTATAAACACTCTCTAAGCATCATCAAGCCCTTAAGCGTGATACCCCACTATTCGGGAACACTCCAGACATGGTCGAGACACTCCTGCACCTATGATCGACAGAGGGACCTAGATGGCCGTGTGACCCCTGTGCGTTCCACGAAGATCTTTCGTTGTTTGAACCAAGACAGTCGTGTCTTATTCCCTTTGTCACTCGATACTTGCATTTCCCGAGATCTGATCAATGACATCACCATGTCATGTTCAATCTCGTTACTGAACAATGCTACTTGACTCGTTCCGACAAGTGATATCCCCGTGATCAAATCACACGCTGTGGAGCTATTGGATATAACTTCTACGAGTGGGCCCTTGAGTATCTTCCCGTCACATGGACGGACAAATCCAGCTCTTGACATAGATTGCCTCTACAGTTTCCTCCGAGTACCTGAACACACCTTTATAACCACTGTCTTACCGAGTGGCATTTGATGCTATCTAAGCACTCTCGGGAGACAGTGATTGATATAGCCTCACGGTCTAAGGAATAGTCTAGGAGGATCCATTTCTAATCATCATAACTTGAACTTTATGACATGATCGGGTCACGATGTTTAGGTTGGGTATTGGTTCATCATCTCATTCTCCGAATGAGATGACTCCATTTCCAACTGGCATAAATGCCACATGATCAGGAAACATGATCATCTGTTGACCAATGAACCAGTGACTAGAGTTTCACTGGGAACCCCTGGTTGTTTGTATATCACACGTGTATTGATGTTTCCACTCAATACAGTTATAGCATGATATAAAACTTAATCATAAACTATATGAAATATGATAATAGTCCTTACTACTATTTGTCTCTAGGGCATATTTCCAACAAAAACCCTAAGGACCCGATCAGAAATCCACGAAAGAGTTTGTAGCCGCCGCCATCTCCATCCCTAGATCAGGGGGGATCCAAAGCTCTTCCTGGCACCCTGCCAGAGGGGAGAGATCACCTAGGAGGCCTTCTTCATCACCATGCCTGCCTCCGGAGTGATGCATGAGTAGTTCACCCTTGTACTATGGGTCCATGTAGTAGCTAGATGGTTGGTTCTCCTCCTTTGTGATATCATGTTTAGATCTTTTGAGCTCCATTCATGATCAAGATCATCTATTTGTAATCCTATATGTTGTGTTTGCGGGGATCCGATGGATATTGAGATACTATGTCAGATTGATTATTGACCATATCATGTCTATGTTATTTGTGATCTTCCATGCTCTTCGTTGTTAGTAACTATCTTGGCCAAGTAGATGCTTGCAACTCCAAGAGGGAGTATTTATGCTCGATAGTAGGTTCATGCCTCTAGTAATCTGGGGAAGTGACGGAAATATCTAAGGTTGTAGATGTGCTATTGCTACTAGGGAGAAAACAACAATCCTTTGTCCATGGGGCAATTGTATTATTACTTTACACACTTTTCTTAATGCAATTATCCGTTGCTTGCAACTTAATACTGAAAGGGGTTCGGACGATAACCGGAAGGTGGATTATTAGTCATAGATGCAGTTGGATTATGGTCTATGTATTATGTTGTAATGCCCAATCAAATATCATAGGAGTCAAGATGTCTAGTATATGCATTGTTATGCTTTCTCAATCTGTCAATTGCCCCGCTGTAATTTGTTCAGCCAACATGCTATTTATCTTAAGGAGAAAAAGAGGAGGAGAGTGATTATCAAGAGGAGGAAGAATGGAGCAGCTACCCATGTCTACCTCCCAATAAGAGCAACTCTTTAACTAATACCTTATTTTATTGCCCTCCATGCTTACCAAAGGAGGATGAGTGTGATATTTATATTGTTGAGTTTGTTCATGATGCTGCCGAAAATCATTATGAGAGAGGAAAATATGGTTGTTGGAATTCTCATGTTACTAAAACACCTCTCTTTATATTGAAAGTTCCAAAGTTGCTCTTGTTTTATCTACCCATTCTTGTTACTATGTGCGTCTTTGATTTATTTTCTTACAAGATTCCTATGCATAGGAAGTGGGTTAGACTTAAATGTGTATTATATTTTCTCATTGATGCTCTCTTTTGCTTCAATTCATATTTCTTATGTGAGCATCTTCTCAAATTACTGAGCCAAGCTCAAAGGCGTTAAAGAAAAGCACTATTGGGAGATAACCCAAATTATTTTTACTTTAAGTAAGTTTTTCTTTTGTTGAGTCTTGGAAGTTATTGCCTCAGTAATAACCTCTCCTTATCCTTTTTGTGTGGTTTTTTTGCCAAGAATAACCTCTAATGAGAGAGAAGTAAGACTTGGGAAAGTTGCTGTCCCGAAACAAATTTTTGTGCGTCACTATAAAAAGTTGTGAAAATCCCTATACGTCGGATTGAGCTTTAATTTTATGTTCTTATACCCGAGGTTATTATCTAACTTTAGTTAGTTTAGCACTTTTAGATTTGAGCAACAAAAAGTATTCGAAAAAATCAGTTTTTACCTGCTGGTCTGTTTTGACAGATTTCTGCCATTATTTGCATTTGCCTCTTAATCTCTTTCTGTTTGAGTTCTCTTTGATCACTTGAGCTTTTAGAAGGAATCGCTACAGTAGATTGTGTTTTAATGGAAGTTCTACTTGTGTTGAAACTAAACCCAAAGACTTATTATCTTGAATACACTAATGTTGCTAATGAAGATTGTGTGAAGTTTTGTATGAAGGAAATTTTCAAGTGTAGGGAAGAATAATGTGATGAGATGAAGCATGGACAAAAGCTCAAGCTTGGGGATGCCACCCGTGTCACCCCAATAAATATTCAAGAGGTACAATCGTCTAAGCTTGGGGATGCCCAAGGCATCCCCTTCTTCATCAATAAAAATCTCAGGTTTTCTTCCAAAACACTTCATTTTTATTGTTTCATGCACAATTGTGTTGTTCTTGGAGCGTCTTTGTTTCTATTTTTAGTTTTATTTTGTTTGGTTTTCTTAAATAAATTGGTTGGACCCCTGCATCCATACATTGTTTCAAATAAGTTGATTGGTGTTGGAAAAGAGTAGAAAGCTTCATGTTTATAAGTGGTACAGAAGGAGCTTGTTTTGACTGTGGTATAGACTTTATCATGTCATGTTTGATGTTGCTTTGACTTTATGCTTATTAATTATTGTTGTAGCATGACTTGTTCCAAACAATTGAGATTGCTTAATGTGCCTTGAAAGAATCATGCGTTGTTTTAGCATACAAAGCATAATATTGTGCTATTCTCCTTTGATGCTTTATTTGGGTTGACTTGGCACATGCTTACACCATGTTAAGACTATGAACCAGTCACGTTAGCCTCTATGATCATTTAGTTTTTGACTTGTAATATCACTTTATGCTTTAATTAATAATGTTTTGTCGCTTTGCATGATTATGGCCATTATTGCTCTTTTAGTTGGTCGCTCCTAGTCTTTTGCTAGCCTCCACATGAACCAAGTATGAGTTCTACTCATGCATCCAACCTCCAAGAAAACCAAGTTATTCCAAAGAGACCACTATAAATTCCTATGCATGGTGTGTTACACCATTTCAAGTATATTCATGTTTTTATCTACCTTCCAACCTCTAAGAAAACCAAGTTATTCCAAAGAGTCCACAATAAATTCCTATGAATGGTGTGTTACACCATTTCAAGTATATTCATGTTTTTATCTACCTTCCAAATTAAACTTTTGTTATGTGAAAATTAGTGATTAAAGCTCTCACAAACTTGATGGCACACTTTATTTTCTTGCACTTAATAAACTTGAACCATTGTGTCCATCTATGTTGCTTATATGCTTGCACTTTATAAGTTGTGAATTAGAAGAACCATGATACCATGGGGAACGCTTTCAACATTGCCTTATTATTCAGTTGATATCATGTTCTTTTGTTTATGGATCCCGGCGGTGTGAAATAAAAGGAGAGCGTGTAAGCTCATGGAGTTTGTATGTGTGTTAGAGAAACGCCTGGGCGGCTAGCCTAAGCCATGCCTAATCATGGTGGAAACTTGCAGCATAACCATAGTGAGCATTCTATGAAGCATCCTCAATAAAAACCTATGCAAATAGCAAATAAAAAGATCACTGAGATGCTTGTCTATTGCCTTGTCATTTTGATATGGGATAGCTCCTGTGTCATGGGGCAAGGGGTACCCCATTGGTGGTTCTCTATGATACACATGTACTTACAATGGAAAGAACTTACTTGTGACTAAAGTTGAGTAGCATGAGGTTCGGTACTCGTAAGCAAGGGGCATGAGATTTTCAACTTATAACTTGTCAAGCATATCCTCATATTTGTGTCACTTTAACCTTGATCACCTAAAGATGCTTATGATAGGGGCAATGAGAGCTGAAAGCTAATAAGTACCATAATTTTTGGAAGCTCTTTATGAAACTTGAAATCCCTGCTTCCCTCTGTGAAGGGCCTTTCTTTTTACTTTTATGTTTAGTCTCCATCTTCTATCTTTATGCACCAATTGACAGAGCGTGGTGGTCATTCTTAGTTTAATGTTCATTGTCCCAAAACTTGTTGATTGATTCATAACTGTAACACCCCAGTTTTAGCAAATCTAATATTTAGGGTTGTTTGTGCATTCATGAGCATCTTCCCTTAAAATGCATGCAAAATAAATAAAGCAAAACCCTAATCTTCCCCTCTCTTTGAAAATCCTTCCAAATGGTTTTGAAGATTTCGAAAACTAACAAAAATAGTGGAGCCCAAATGGATACAAGGGCCCTGCAATATTTTACATATTTTATACACTCTGGTATTTTTGGAATAACTAAAATCAGAAAAGAAATTCAAACACAAAGAGAGAAATGAAAACAGAAATTGGAAAAAGCTTTTGTTAAAAAAAAGAGAGCCAGACCAGAACCAGGCCGTCCCAGACCCTTGCTCCCCTCTATCTGCCGTCGTGGCTGGCCTAGCCAGCCCAACATAGGCCCAATACCCCTTCGGCCTAACTCCCCCTTGTCGTCTTCCTCATCGGCAGGCAAGCAGCTGCCTGGCAAGGCCGATGCCATCCGACGCCCGCCATGCCAAGATGCTCGCCTCCTCGCAGCTTCCTGGAGTTGGATAAGACTACCACGACGCCCTCTTCCTCACCCTATCCTCTCACTTCCCCCCCCCCCCCACGGTTCCTTCTCGTCTTCCCTGGAGGCCGAAACCCTAGCACGGCCAGAGCCTCCCGTTGCCGCCGCTCTGGACTACCTCGAGCCCATTTGAGCGTGCCTTCGTGACCCTCTGCTTCTCCTAGTTCGATTGCCCCGGTAAAAGCTAGCCTAAGCCGTCCCCTTTGCCCCAATCGACACCTCCTTCACCGACACCATCCGTCACCTTCACCATCGATTCCGGCCTCCCCGCTCTTCACCGACACCCTGTTGGAGATATGCCCAAGAGGCAATAATAAAGTGGTTATTATTATATCTTTATGTTTATGATAAATGTTTACATCCCATGCTATAATTGTATTAACAGGAAACATTAATACTTGTGTGTTTTGTAAACATAAAAGAGTCCCTAGTAAGCCTCTTGTTAAACTAGCTTGTTGATTAATGGATGATCATGGTTTCCTGATCATGGTCATTGGATGTCGTTAATAACAAGATCATGTCATTAGGAGAATGATGTAATGGACACACACCCATAGTAAGCATAGCATAAGATCAAGTCATTAAGTTCGTGTTGCTACAAGCTTTTCAAATGCATAGTAACCTAATCCTTCGACCATGAGGTTATGTTAATCACCATCACCGGATGGGTACTTTGATGACATCAAACGCTGCTTCGTAATTGGGTGGTTATAAAGGTGACATTGGGTGTTCTGAAAGTATGTGTTGAAGCGCATGGACCAAGATTGGGATTTGTCCATCCATATGACGGATAGATATGCTCTGGGCCCTCTCGGTGGAATGTCATCTAGTTAGCTTGCAAGCATGTGACTAGGTCACAAGGGATGACATATCACGGAACGAGTAAAAGAGTACTTATCAGTAACGAGGTAGAACTAGGTATGGAGATACCGACGATCAAACCTCGGATAAGTAGAGTATCGCGTGACAAAGGGAATTGGTTTCGTATGTTAAATGGTTCTATCGATCACAAAGTCATCGTTGAGTATGTGGGAGCTGTTATGGATCTCCAGATCCCGCTAATGGTTATTGATCGAAGATGTGTCTCCATCATGTCTACATGTTCACGAACCGTAGGGTGACACACTTAAGGTTCGAAGTTGTTTTAAGTAGATATGGAATGTGCGTTGGAGACCGAATGTTGTTTGAAGTCTCGGATTGGATCCGGGACATCACGAGGAGATCCGGAATTGTCCGGGGAATAAGATTCATATATTGGGGATCATATTCTAATTTAGGAAATGTTCCGGAGTATTTGTATGGGGATTCTAGAAGGTTTCGGAATGTTCCGGAAGGTTCTAGAAGATTTCTTGGAGTTTACTTGAAAAACAAGAAAGGATCAAGGAATCCTTGTGGGGTAAGACAAGGATTCGTGGGGGAGTAGGACTCTCCCCCCACCTCCTTGATCCGCCGGCCAAGGGAGAGGGGAGTCCTACAAGGACTCCGCCTCCCCATGGCGCCTCCCTCCTTTATATAGAGGGGTGGAGGCACAAGCCCCCTTGCCCCTTCTACTCTCTAGATCTCAAGTTGCCTCTCTCCTCCTACTTCCCTCTGCTCTAGCTTAGGCGAAGCCCTGCAGAATTCTCTACTCCACCACCATGTCGTCGTGATGTTGGGATTCCATGGAGAGATCCACTACCTCTGCTGCTCGCTGGAACGAGGAGAGAAAGGTCTGCTTCGACTCCGTACGTGTGACCTACTGCGGAAGCGCTGCCGGAACGCGGCGCCGGAAAGATCGTCTACTCGATCTTGAGATCGGCAAGTGATCGACTACATCAACCACGAGATCCGATCTCATAACGCTTTCAGGTCTACAAGGGTTAGTACAGGTCTATCTCGTTGCACATGTCTAATAGATTAGATCTTGGCTTTTATCTAGATTAGATCTGGGTTTTGTTCGTTCTTGCGGTATAAAATTTTTGTTTTCCATGCTACGAACCCATCAGTGGTATCAGAGTCGTGTCTATGCGTAGATCTGTTGCACGAATAGAACACAATGGTTTTGTGGGCGTTGGTGTTCGTGCCGTCTTTTGCTTTGTGTACTTTGCATCTTGCGGTATGGTGGGATGAAGCGGCTCGGGCTAACCTACATGTCATCGCACATGAGACTTGCTCCACAGTTGACGTGCAACTCATATAGCACAAGTGGCTTTGCGGGTGTCTATCTCTCCCATCATAGTATAGATCCAATCTACACTTTGCACTTGCTAGCACCTGTATCAACGTTGTGGTTCAGTTTCGTAGGTAAGATCCATTCTTATTCGAAAGCCCCAAACCACGTAAAACATGCAAAGAAAATTAGAGGCGTCTAACTTGTTTTTGCAGGGTTTTTTTTTGTGATGTGATATGGCCATCATGTGATTGTGATTATATTTGATGTATGCAATGATCCTTGTTGTAATATGGCAACCGGCAGGAGCCTAATGGTTGTCTTTAATTCTGTTAAGACCTGCGTGTCTATTCATCTTGTAATAGCTTTATTCCAAGTAGTTGTAATAGTTGCTAGTGATGATGGACAACCATGAAGCGGCGCCACCGACCTTGACGCAATGCTGGTGATGATGGAGATCATGTTCGTGCTTTGGAGATGGAGATCAAAGGCATAAGAAGAAAGGGCCATATCATATCACACTAATTATGAATTGCCTGTGATGTTAATCCTTTATGCATCTTGTATTGCTTAGATCACGACGGTAGCATTATAAGATGATCCCTCTCACTAAATATCAAGTAATAAAGTGTTCGTCCTTAGTAGGCACTGTTGCTAAGACTCGTCGTTTCGAAGCATCTCGTGATGATCGGGTGTGATAGATTCTACGTGTGCATACGACGGGTGCAAGCCAGATTTGCACATGCGGATACTAAGGTTAATCTTGACGAGCCTAGCATGTACAGACATGGTCTCGGAACACGGAATACCGAAAGGTAAAGCATGAGTCATATGGATGATATGATGAACATGTTGATTGTTCGCCTTTAAAGCTACATCATCTCACGTGATGATCGGACTTGGTGTAGTGGATTTGGTTCGTGTAATCACTAAAACAACTCGAGGGATGTTGTTTTGAGTGGGAGTTCTTTTGTAATTTGGATTAGTCAAACTCAATTTATCATAAACACAATCAAAGTGAATTTGCATAGTTTGTTGTAGTCATTGGCATCCGTTCACCACCTTACGCTTAGTTATAGTTGAGATAGTAGAACTATAGAAATTCTGGATATTTGCTTTACGAACTGGTATCGTATTGTTTTGAGTGTCAATCTAAATTTTAAAAGTCACATTGCAAACTTCCAACAAACTCCGTTTACTCTGTGAAGTTTAATAAATAGTATTAAATCAAGAGTAACAATTCCAGTGTTAGTATCTAATGTATCATGTTTGCCTCCATGATTCTTGATACTCAAAAGATTGTTTTTAATATCAAGTTTATCTAAGAGCTGAAAGCAATGTTTCAGAAACCATCATATGTGAAAGGTATTGCGATATCTAAAACAATGTGTTGGTTACAACATGATAGAGTATACGTCCTCATATTTGATGAGAATTTGTGAAGATTGGAGACGCTAGTCGTCCTAATCCTCCAAAAGGTTTTGGAAAAGAAACATTATACTCGTAATTCACCTTTATAAGGTATAGCAGCTTGATCATGAAAATTGTCATGATAAGGATGAATAGAAGATGTAAGTAAAATGTTTACTACACTAAAAGATTACTAAAGAGTGGAATTTTGAAAGAATGCCAAACATTTGATGAAGGTGATCCACTTCAAAGTGCAAGTTCAAAGGTATTAGTATTTGACTATACACACTTTGTACTATGTGTCATGTGAATGACACCACTATTGATGTTGATAGATTATTTTAAAAGAAAAGGAATTGTTGAAAGAGAATCTATAAAATATTTGGCAGAAAAGAAAAGATTGGAGATGTCTAACTTAGGTATATAGAAGATACATGTTATGGCTGTATTCCGTGGTTGTTAAACAATGTGGTTCTGCGGTATTGGATACCGAATTGGTTGGTATGAAGTGTCATACAGGACAACACAATTCATGAACTACAATGGCCTAAGTAACTAGCAAGAGAATATGTGATGATGTTCATCGAAAACAAACAAAGGGTTGTTGTGTTGCTCGTTAACATCAAAGCTTGCCTTCAAGATTTGTTTCAATAATTGTTATTTTGATCAGGTATTATGACGACAAAAGGTTGTTCAAATAATTACCGTATTCCATAATAGATGGATGATATACAAATCTGGTTGGAGAAATAACGACCATAAAACGAATGCTAAAATGTCGCAAGACACATAATTGAAAGATCACTTGCGAAGTGACATCACCGTTTAAATTATATTAGGGATACATGAAGAAACTCCTTGTTGATGGATTTTTGGAGTCTTTGATTTTGATGAAATGACGCTTGTGATACTTTCCTGGAGATAATTAAAACTCCGTTCGTAGGCCAAAAGAGGAACGGACGACTAACTGATTGGAATTTGTACATATTGATGTATATAGTCCATTATGTGTAGTCGTGGGCGATGGATTTCAACTTCATATGCTTTCTCCGAAGATTTGAGTGAGTATATGTATTTACCTACTCAATAAGGAAGAAGTATGAAACATTTGAAAATGTTCAAAGACTTTCAAGATGAAGTGGAAAATTATTGTAACAAGAAAATAAAAAAAATTATGATTGGATCATAAAGATGTTTGAGTTACAAGTTTAGCAAAACACCTAAGATTTGAGGAATCGTTCCATGGATTTGCATTTCCCAAAACATCATAGGAGTATGGAGTGTTCAAGATATGTAATGAAACCTTGTTTGACATGGTAAGATCAAAGGTGTCATTTATAAAACTGCCATTATATTTTAAAGATTAAAGCTTTAGTGACTACCGCTTTTACACTGAAAAGAGATCCATCGTGATCCGTTGAAATGACACCATATAAGTCATGGTTTGGGATAAAACCCAGGTTGTCCTTTCTTAAATTTTTGGTATGCTAGGCATAAGTAAAATGTTTACAACCAAAGTCGGATGAGCATGTCTTTGTAGGTTATTTCGAATAACCATTGGGTATTCCTCCATAACACCGAAGACAAAAGTGTTTGTCGCTTAGAGTGTCGAGTTTCTTGAGAAGTAATTTTTGGTGAAAAGTCAAGTGGGAGGACAATAGAACTTTGACAAGGTTGTTGAACCTTGGCTAATATGTGCTGAGTTGCACAGCATCGGTAAGTGTCCTGGAGGCAGCAACAATGCTCATGGCTCACGTGCCTCAAAGGTTGTGGTCACGGAGATCTAAGTTACTATTGAACCAAGTAGGTCGGGTAAGTAATCAAATGCCAAGATTTAAGAGTTAAATAATTGTTGTTTAACAATGATGAACCGACTACATGCAAATAATCAATGATGGGCCCTGACTTCGTTAAGTGGCTTGAAGCCATAAAATCCGTGATAATTCCATACACGAGAAATCAAGCTTTGAATTTGAAAGACCCTCTGGAAAGGTGCAAGACCTTACAGTCGTATATGGATCTATAAAGAAATAGACATGGATGTTTCACATCTATGAAATAGTCGACATGTCGGAAAGAGTTTACGACAATGTTCAAGGAATTGACTATGATAAGATTTGATCTTTCATAGCGATATTTAGTCTGGACGGATTAATGTAGCAACCACTACATATATTTTGGTATATGGTAGTTGAACAAACAAAACAAGTTCTTCTAATAGAATGGTTACCTAGGACGTGTACATGACACGATCCAAAGGGTTTTGTTAATTCAAAGGATGCTAAAAGAGTATGCAAAACTTCAATGGTTGAAGTGAGCATCGCAGAGTTGGAATCTTCACCGTGATGAAACCGTTAAAAGGTTTAATTTCATCAGAGACGATGAAGATATTTGCATTTTGCAAGAAATTAAGTGGGAGCGCTAAGACATATTTCTAATACATTATGTGAAAGACATATTGTTGATTAGAAATGATGTATCTTTTATTGACACAGGTTAAGAATTTCATTTCGATGAAAGACTTAGGCATAACCCAAGAATTAGGCATCAATGTCTATATGGATAGATTGAGGCGCTAATATGGTTTTGCCAAATGTACATAGATAAGATGTTGAATGAGTTCAATATGGAAACAACAAGAAAGGTTCTTGACGCACGGAAAGGACTGAATCAAGATTCAAATGTGTTGACACGAGATTCAAGTATTTTGACACTTGGTAAAATCACAAGAATATTTTGATCAATCATTCTTTGAGATGTACACATCCAGATATGTCCTATGCTCTAAATGTTATGAGCATATACCAGAATGACTCATAAGATGATCATTGGACAATAGTAGGGATATTCCTATGATCTTTGGAAGAACTAAGAATATATTACTTATATAGTGGTGACAAATAGTTCATTGTAAATTGTTACATTGATACTAGTTTTGTCACAAATTAAGTTTATCTCAATTTAAACTATGGGTGGCACAATGTAATGGAAAGGAAGTTCCATAACGGATTTGGTTGAGTACCAAAATTAAAACATTGTGACAGATACTACAACAAAAGGCTAAGTATATGACTACTATTGTAGCAGCAAATGAGGGCATTTGCGTCAAGTAGTTTGTTATCAAACTAGGTGTGGTTCATAGCGGGATAAAAAGATACATTGTACGACAATTGTATCAACATGATTTAATCCCAAGGAACTAAAGGTCTCACCAAAGGACCAAATTTATACAATGCCATCTCATTGGAGAATGAGTAATGCATAGAGACGCAAGGACATGCAAATACACACGGACCTGGAAGTGTCAGATCCAAAGATTATGTTTACCACTAGCAATAGTGTCTATACAACACGAGAAAGCCATAGGTGTTGAATGCACAAGTTTTTAACTAGATTATTGACTCTAGTGCAAGTGGGAGACTGTTGGAGATATGCCCAAGAGGCAATAATAAAGTGGTTATTATTATATCTTTATGTTTATGATAAATGTTTACATCCCATGCTATAATTGTATTAACAGGAAACATTAATACTTGTGTGTTTTGTAAACATAAAAGAGTCCCTAGTAAGCCTCTTGTTAAACTAGCTTGTTGATTAATGGATGATCATGGTTTCCTGATCATGGGCATTGGATGTCGTTAATAACAAGATCATGTCATTAGGAGAATGATGTAATGGACACACACCCATAGTAAGCATAGCATAAGATCAAGTCATTAAGTTCGTTTTGCTACAAGCTTTTCAAATGCATAGTAACCTAATCCTTCTACCATGAGGTTATGTTAATCACCATCACCGGATGGGTACTTTGATGACATCAAACGCTGCTTCGTAACTGGGTGGTTATAAAGGTGACATTGGGTATTCTGAAAGTATGTGTTGAAGCGCATGGACCAAGATTGGGATTTGTCCATCCATATGACGGATAGATATGCTCTAGGCCCTCTCGGTGGAATGTCATCTAGTTAGCTTGCAAGCATGTGACTAGGTCACAAGGGATGACATATCACGGAACGAGTAAAAGAGTACTTATCAGTAACGAGATAGAACTAGGTATGGAGATACCGACGATCAAACCTCGGATAAGTAGAGTATCGCGTGACAAAGGGAATTGGTTTCGTATGTTAAATGGTTCTATCGATCACAAAGTCATCGTTGAGTATGTGGGAGCTGTTATGGATCTCCAGATCCCGCTAATGGTTATTGATCGAAGATGTGTCTCCATCATGTCTACATGTTCACGAACCGTAGGGTGACACACTTAAGGTTCGAAGTTGTTTTAAGTAGATATGGAATGTGCGTTGGAGACTGAATGTTGTTCGGAGTCTCGGATTGGATCCGGGACATCACGAGGAGATCCGGAATTGTCCGGGGAATAAGATTCATATATTGGGTATCATTTTCTAAGTTAGGAAATGTTCCAGAGTATTTGTATGGGGATTCTAGAAGGTTTCGGAATGTTCCGGAAGGTTCTAGAAGATTTCTTGGAGTTTACTTGAAAACCAAGAAAGGATCAAGGAATCCTTGTGGGGTAAGACAAGGATTCGTGGGGGAGTAGGACTCTCCCCCCACCTCCTTGATCCGCCGGCCGAGGGAGAGGGGAGTCCTACAAGGACTCCACCTCCCCATGGCGCCTCCCTCCTTTATATAGAGGGGTGGAGGCACAAGCCCCCTTACCCCTTCTATTATCTAGATCTCAAGTTGCCTCTCTCCTCCTACTTCCCTCTGCTCTGGCTTAGGCGAAGCCCTGCAGAATTCTCTACTCCACCACCACGCCGTCATGCTGCTGGGATTCCGTGGAGAGATCTACTACCTCTGCTGCTCGCTAGAACGAGGAGAGGAAGGTCTGCTTCGACTCCGTACATGTGACCTACTGCGGAAGCGCTGCCGGAACGCGGCGCCGGAAGGATCGTCTACTCGATCTTGAGATCGGCAAGTGATCGACTACATCAACCACGAGATCCGATCTCGTAATGCTTTCGGGTCTACAAGGGTTAGTACAGATATATCTCGTTGCACATGTCTAATAGATTAGATCTTGGCTTTTATCTAGATTAGATCTGGGTTTTGTTCGTTCTTGCGGTAGAAAATTTTTGTTTTCCATGCTACGAACCCATCACACCACCACTGTAAACACGGTGAGCTCAGGGTGCTCATGCACCACTTCGCTCTTCCCCTTCCTCTCTAGTTCGCCCCAGCGTCGCGCGCCGCCATCTGCCTTCGCCGCTCACCGTCGCAGTCGCGTCTTCGACGACCCTAACCCAGCGACACCGCCACTGTTCTGTCCAGGGCAGCGCCCCGCATCGAACGCGCCCACCCCTGAAGCCCCGCTCACCACTAGCGCCACGCCCGTGCTCGATCTGAGAGCCCTGCTGGCGTGACGTCATGCTGACGTCACCCATGCGTCAGTAGGTGCGGGTCAATCCAGGTCAAACCGGCCAGTGGCCCCACCTGCCTGCGTGGTAGTTGAGGTGGCCTGAGGCCCCTCTGTCAGCTGCAGTGGGGTAGCTTTTGCCCCGGTGTAAAAAGTTCTGGGTTGTTTAATATTTTCAGAAATGCTTTAAATAATTCTAGAAATTTAGTAAACACTAGAAATTCAATAAATAATTATTTATAACTCAGAAAAATGTTTATATTATATCAAAATGTTCAGAAAAATGAGATCTTTACAATAGACTCATAATCATGCATTGTTCAACAACTTTAATTACAAGTTTAACTAGAAGAATCAATTGAACCCCGCAGGTGATTCTGGGGTCTCTCCTGTATTAGGGTTTGGACCCTCGGATCCCTCTTAAATTGCCAAGCATGATTTAGGATCTCATTTCAATGATATTAAACTTGTCATATCATCATCCCTGCTTGAGCATTGCATCGATGCCATGTGTTGATTGTTGTTCCCCTTTCTTTCCGGTGTTTGCTTCTTTCCGTTAGAATACGATATCGAGGTCGAGATCAAAGACCGAGATCAACACCATCGAAGACCGACAAACAATACTTGACCAACTGTAATCAAGTCAAGTACAAGGCTTCTGAAGATCTATATCTAGGTATCAACAAACAAGGCAAGCATAGCCCCACCATTATACAATCCTATGGTTTCAAAAGCATTTCAATTCTTGCCATGATGCATACGATTCTACTGTGGTCTTTTATCGATAGATAGAGTATCCTATCTGTTGCATCACTCCCTTTGATCTTATATTCCTGATCCACTGCTCCTAGCATAACTAGGTTTGGCTTGTGTGCACTGCTAGACCTGTTATCTGTGTCTTGCTTAGCCATGCATAGCTGTCAGTACTGGTTCATCCAGATGATGTATCAGATGCAGAGAATCTAGTATGACAAGAGAACAAGGTATACCGATGAGGTAAGATCAGTGGTAAAGGTTAAACATGCTAAGGCTTGTATGGGAGGCCACGGTGGGATGTGGTTTTTGTAGTCCCATGCTCGCTACCACTAGGAACCGAGTTCTTGCCTTTGGACCAAGACGAGCGTACAACCACACGGGGTTTATGGGGACCCCTCCGCTGACTAACTTGCCTAGTAGATTCCATGAGTCACATAGTTCGGCATTCCATTCGACATATGCATAGAAAACGTTTTGAAAGATTTGACGGGTGAAGGTGCATCATAACAGGTAGGTAAGCATGGCTGGGGTTGCTTGGGGTCGATGGAGCCCCTGGTAAACCAACCCTAACTCACATCTTTAGGGACCGACTTTGGGATTTGACCCGTTACAGTGGAACCATCCTTAGGGCATGACTCATCGTCTCGGCAAAAGCAAGGTAAAGGTCGTGTCTAACCACCCTCTGCCGGCCTTCCAAGGAAGAGGGCTAATGATCTGGCATTAAGAGTCAGTTAGTACGTTTGGGTAAAGTTGTACACCCCTGCATGGTTAAATCTTTTCGAAAAGCCGTGTTCACGGTTATGAACGCTTGGTGACCGAATTCTAAGATCATAGAGAACTATAACCTAATCGTAAAACTTGGCAGTTCAACGTGTGCTTAAGGATGCTTCCTCATGGGTACGAGGAGGTGATCCTAGTTGTGAGATGAGGATTACTTTGGTGGATATCAAGATGATGATCAATGATTTAGAGATGTCGCTCTCTTATCCCCTTTTAAAATATTCTGATTAGACGAGCTTCTTCTCCCTCTTGTTTTACAAAACAAAGATGGCTTTATGCAAAATAACCCCACCAGCCATAAGTCTTGCAGAGTACACCCTGTACTCACCCTTTCTTTGTTGATACTTTTGTAGCAGAATAAGTGTTCCCTGAAGACGAGTTCTGTATGACATCGACACAGATGAGTAGCTTGGGGTTCCCGGCCGGCAGCCTGGAATCTATGGGCTAGGACGTCATCGTTATGCTTCAGGCCTCTTAGGCCATTTGTTAAGTTTGTTATACTTAATAGCATAATTTGCCTTTCATTGTTTGATATTTGTGGTCAATGACCTCTGCTTGTAATATTTTGGTTCTTCGCTCAATTATGAGCTTGCTGTAATATTTTTTGTGTCGCAGGGTTACTGTTGTGTTACCGATTTCTCACTAGATATCCTCGAGTTCTAGGTTAAGCTTATGTCAGGCTAATGTTTGGATTTGTTTAACCCTGATCCTGGGGGTGTCATAGGCTTTGGTATCAGAGCAGTACCGACCGTAGGAAAACCTTGCTATTGGTCGATGTTGAGTCTAGTGCTTCTGAAAACTATTTCAAAGGTGAAAAGTATTTGTGAAAACTCTAGTATGCTTGTTTTCTCCTTATCCAGTTTCACTCTAACTCTGGGTCATCTTATCTTGTATTAACTTTGGAAAAGTTTTGATATCTCTTCTAGTCTTTCAAAACTTAGGTGCCGTCTAGGCATGCCGTTCTTCAGCCAGTTGACCTAGTGTTGAGTTCTCTAGAGTTGTGTCTGTTGTGTGTTCCTTGTGTTCCCTTTGCTCTACTTCATCCGAGAGATTCCTTTCCATCATGATCTCTCTGTTTTATGGGCCCAAAATATTATATTGTAGGATCCATAGTGTTCTGTTCTAGGCTTTGATATTTCTTTTTGCCTCGTGTGCCTCCCCTTTTGTTTGTTTGGGTACTTTAGAATTTCTTTCTTCTCTTGGAAGCTACCTCATGATTACTACCTTGAAGTGTACGCTGTGTCATGCAAGTAGTAATTACTTCTTTTTCGGGTTCTAACCCTTGGACTTGAACCTAAGGTCCCGGATTGTACTGGATTCTGGTGTTGCGAATCTTGTGCATGAAGCTGATCTTTAACCCAAGATCCATTCCATTGTCCCCTGTCGTTAATGTTCACAAATTATGTCCGGATGGCTGGTACTACAATTCTAGCCTTCAAGCTTGTGGTTATTGTTGCGATTAAATTTCGACAGTTAAGGACTTCTCCTACCACTAGCTATGGCAGATGTTCTTTAATGAAACCAAATAGATCACTACAAGAGTACTCCTCGTGAGTCTCGCATTAATACTCATGACTCTGCCCACCTTTCTCCCTTCTATGCATTGGTTCTCGGAAGATTGATAATCTATGCATCCACATCTCAGGATTCTATCCTGAGCATGTTCCCTTTCCTCTTGTTGTTTCCGACCTCTGTCTATCAGTTGGTAGCCAAGTAGTAATTTGCATTGGTGTCTCCCGATGCAAGATACTCTTGCGGTCCGTCATGACAAACCATTTTGGAATGTCAGGAGAAACAAACTCCAGTACCTTGTCATATCTAGGACTAGGTCAAAGTGTTGTAATCCGCAGATCAAGAGGCTTGATTAGCTTCTATCTGTTCCACCTAAGAGTATCACACTCTTTTATACTAAGAGGTTGTGTTGAGTTTGATGACCCCTTAATGAAGTGATGCTCTTACATATTATTACCCACCCTTCCTCTGAGCTTCCACGCTCGTGAATGATGCGTGTGCGTAATAATGTGGTCATCTGAGATTCTTAGCAATTCTCATTGCTTTGAACTCCAAGGACATTTTGTTATTCCTTAGCGTGATTGGTTAATCCTATCACTAAGCGAAGGATGATTGTGCCACCAAGTCCGTTACCCTGGTGCACTTTCTTTGGTCAAAGAGTTAGGCTTATGCCCAAGCTCTGAGACTATGTCTCTTGCCTTACCAAGCAAGTTTCCTCTCGAACTAAGTCGCATATCGGTGGTTCGTGATATTCTGGATGTCTTCCTAGAAGTATTGATATGTTACCACATGACCGTGTTGTCAACTTCTTGAGTAAGCAAGTTCTCTGAACTGCCCCTTTCTTCAAGGATCCGTACTAGATACCCCTAAACTAGTTGGTTGAGCTTAAACAACAACTTGGAGAGTTGTAAGATAAAAGTTCTATCTAACTTAGTTCCTTCTTAAAGGGATGTCTAGTTTCGCTCGTGTTAAAGAAAGATAGTATTTCCTTCATGGATATGTTATCTTCCCCCACCTTTGATTTGATCTGGGTTATCGTCAAATCAAACTCAGTTCCAAGGACTACCTTGATGATGTTGCTACTCGTGATGTTTCACTTGAGTACGTCCTCATGTCCATTGGTCTGACCAATACTCTGCCTCGTTCATATAACATATGAGTTCATCATCTTGGAGTATCTCGATAAGTTTGTTGTTGAGCCCATCGACAATATCCTTATCTTCTCCATGCTAGAATAGATTCATATGGAACCTTCGACATTAATATTGGAAAAGTTTTGAGAACCTCCTTTGTGTTATCTCGAAGTATGTGTTCTGGGTGTTAGACGTAACCTTCTCCGATTCACGGGAAAATGGTGAAAGGTGTCGTCGTGGATTCGAGTAGAGTTAGCTATGTTCCCTTATGGACACTTGTGTTTCATTGCAAGTACTTGATGTATAAGCAGTTGTCTTCTGACAAGTTGTTAATACATGGGTCTAGCAATTCAGCTCAGTCTATTGCAGCTTAACACTGTAGTTCATGTCTTGAGAATCTAGTGACTTTACCTTTGGGGTAAATGTTGCAAGTCTTCTATTCGCACATGCTGAGTCTGAAGTATCATTCCACTTAACCGAATCTGAATCTCAAGCATATATATGGTTAGTGTTTCTCAAGGTGTTGACATAGGCCTATTTGTAAATCCGGCAAGATTGATGTAATGGTTGACACAATTAGTCAGAAGGCCTATCGACAAATTCTCTTGAATCAGCAATAACAACCACTCTTCATGAGGCTCCTTCTATGTTTATTATAGGAGTTGTGCTTATGGTTTCCTTTGTATCCGAAGTCCGACCTTTAATTGATGTCTATTTACTCAAACATCAAGAAGAACATTTAAAGTAGTGCTGCTAAATGTCTCTCGGTCGATCCTCTAGACCCTTTTACGTTGGCAAGCATCCTGTTGTGCCAAGTAACTGAAGTCTGGTAATGAAGTTTCTTTTTCCTCGTGTCATCAGGAATCGTCTTATCTATTCATCTGGTGGTGCAAAGTGGTATCGCGATCTTTGGCAAAGATTTTGATACTCCTGGATGAATAAAGAGTTTCCTTCGTTTCTCGACCATGTTCATATAGTGACTATGATTTTGGTAATCATTAGTTCCTCTTGTTACATGTTCCTTGTGACTCTTACTTGTCCTCGCCACAAAACAGCTTTCTGTCTTAACCTTCTGTTGAATGAAGAGTGACCCTTCTGTATCCAAAGTAGTTCAACAGTTTGGTTCTCCGTATCTCTGTATCCCCAGAAGCTCTACTTAAGTCATTTAGTAGAGGTTCATCTCTTGAAGTCTGTGGTTTTGTTCTTTATATTGTAAGATCTCCTCTCAGAAGCTTAAACTCTTCTAAAGCTCCATGGTATCAATCCTTATGAAGACCAGTTATCTAACACTTGACACCATCTCCTCTTGTTTCCTCCTTTACCTTGATGTGTTTCATGTTTGCCATCTCAGAGTTGTTTTGAATAGTCCTTTCATGAGTTGACCATGAGATACTCTGTGTGTTGATAGTGTGTTTCCCTCTTATCCTTAGAAGTGACCCTGTTTCTTTCTCCCACTGTCTCTCTTCCTACCTTTGGAATCTCGTGTCGAGATTCTCGTAAGGGGATAGAGCTGTAACACCCCAGTTTTAGCTAATCTAATATTTAGGGTTGTTTGTGCATTCATGAGCATCTTCCCTTAAAATGCATGCAAAATAAATAAAGCAAAACCCTAAAACCCTAATCTTCCCCTCTCTTTGAAAATCCTTCCAAATGGTTTTGAAGATTTCGAAAACTACCAAAAATAGTGGAGCCCAAATGGATACAAGGGCCCTGCAATATTTTACATATTTTATACACTCTGGTATTTTTGGAATAACCAAAATCAGAAAAGAAATTCAAGCACAAAGAGAGAAATGAAAATAGAAATTGGAAAAAGCTTTTGTTAAAAAAAAGAGAGCCAGACCAGAACTAGGTCGGCCCAGACCCTTGCTCCCCTCTATCTGTCGTCGTAGCTGGCCTAGCCAGCCCAACATAGGCCCAATACCCCTTCAGCCTAACTCCCCCTTGCCGTCTTCCTCATTAGCGGGCAAGCAGCTGCCTGGCAAGGCCGATGCCGTCTGACGCCCGGTGCGCCAAGATGCCCGCCTCCTCGCAGCTTCCTGGAGTTGGATAAGACTGCCACGACGCCCTCTTCCTCACCCTATCCTCTCACTTCCACCCCACGGTTCCTTATCGTCTTTCCTGGAGGCCAAAACCCTAGCCCGACCAGAGCCTCCTGTTGCCGCCGCTCTGGACCACCTCGAGCCCATCTGAGCATGCCGTCGTGACCTTCTGCTTCTCCTAGTTTGATTGCCCCGGTAAAAGCTAGCCGAAGCCATCCCCTTCGCCCCAATAGACACCTCCTTCATCGACACCGGCCACCGCCTTTGCCATTGATTCCGGCCTCCCTGCTCTTCATCGACACCGCCCTGCAACCACGGGGAGCTCAGGGTGCTCATGCACCACTCCACGCTTCCCCTTCCTCTCTAGTTCACCCTAGCATCACGCATCGCCGTCTACCTCCGCCGCTCACCGTTGCAGTCGCGTCTCCGATGACCCTAACCCAGCGGCACCGCCACTGTTTTGTCCAGCGCAGTGTCCCGTGTCGAACGCGCCCACCCCCGAATCCCCACATCGCCGCTAGCGCCGAGCCCGTGCTCGATCTGAGAGCCCGGCCGGCGTGACGTCATGCTAATGTCACCCATGCGTCAACAGGCACGGGTCAATCCCGGTCAAACAGACCAGTGGCCCCACCTGCCCGCGTGGCAGTTGAGGTGGTCTGGGGCCCCTCTGTCAGCTACAGTGGGTAGCTTTTGCCCTGGTGTAAAAAGTTCTGGGTTGTTTAATATTTTCAGAAATGGTTTAAATAATTCCAGAAAATTGAGTAAACACTAGAAATTCAATAAATAATTATTTATAACTCAGAAAAATGTGTATATTATATCAAAATGTTCGGAAAAATGAGATCTTTACAATAGACTCATAATAATGCATTGTTTAACAACTTTAATTACAAGTTTAACTAGAAGAATCAATTGAACCTCGTAGGTGATTCCGGGGTCTCTCCTGTATTAGGGTTTAGACCCTCGAATCCCGCTTAAATTGTCAAGCATGCTTTAGGGTCTCATTTCAATGCTATTATACTTGTCATAACATCATCCTTGCTTGAGCGTTGCATCGATGCCATGTGTTGATTGTTGTTCCCCTTTGTTTCTGGTGTTTGCTTCTTCCTGGTAGAATACGATATCGAGATCGAGATCAAAGACCGAGATCAACACCATCGAAGACCAACAAACAATACTTGACCAACTATAATCAAGTCAAGTACAAGGCTTCCGAAGATCTATATCTGGGTATCAACAAACAAGGCAAGAATAGCCCCACCATTATACAATCCTATGGTTTTAAAAGCATTTCAATTCTTGCCATGATGCATACGATTCTACTATGGTCTTTTATCGATAGATAGAGTATCCTATCTGTTGCATTACTCCCTTTGATCTTATATTACCTGATCCACTGCTCCTAGCATAACTAGGTTTGGCTTGTGTGCACTGCTAGAGCTGTTATCTATGTCTTGCTTAGCCATGCATAGCTGTCAGTACTGGTTCATCCAGATGATGTATCAGATGCAGAAAATCTAGTATGACAGGAGAACGAGGTATACTGATGAGGTAAGATCAGTGGTAAAGGTTAAACATGCTAAGACTTGTATGGGAGGCCACGGTGGGATTTGGTTTTTGTAGTCCGATGCTCGCCACCACTAGGAACCGAGTTCTTGCCTTTGGACCAAGACGAGCGTACAACCACACGGGGTTTATGGGGACCCCTCCGCTGACTAACTTGCCTAGTAGATTCCATGAGTCACATAGTTCGGCGTTCCATTCGACATATGCATAGAAAACATTTTGAAAGATTTGGCGGGTGAAGGTGCATCATAACAGGTAGGTAAGCATGGCCGGGGTTGCTTGGGGTCGATGGAGACACTGGTAAACCAACCCCAACTCACATCTCTAGGGACCGGCTTCGGGATTTGACCCATTACGGCGGAACCATCCTTAGGGCGTGACTCATGGTCTCGGTGAAAGTAGGGTAAAGGTCGTGTCTAATCACCCTCTACCGGCCTTCCAAGGAAGAGGGCTAATGATCTAGCATTAAGAGTTGGTTAGTACGTGTGGGTAAAGTTGTACACCCTTGCAGGGTTAAATCTTTTTGAAAAGCCATGTTCACGGTTATGAACACTTGGTGACCGAATTCTAATATCATAGAGAACTATAACCTAATCGTAAAACTTGGCAGTTCGACGTGTGCTTAAGGATGCTTCCTCACGGGTACGAGGGGGTGATCCTAGTTGTGAGATGAGGATTACTTTGGTGGATATCAAGATGATGATCAATGCTTCAGAGATGTCGCTCTCTTATCCCCTTTTAATATATTATGATTAGACGAGCTTCTTCTCCCTCTTGTTTTACAAAACAAAGATGGCTTTATGCAAAATAACCCCACCAGCCATAAGTCTTGCGGAGTACACCCTGTACTCACCCTTGCTTTGTTGATACTTTTCTAGCAGAATAAGTGTTCCCTGAAGACGAGTTCCGTACGACATCGACACCGATGAGTAGATTGGGGTTCCTGGCCGGCAGCCTGGAATCTATGGGCTGGGACGTCATCGTTGTGCTTTAGGCCTCTTAGGCCATTTGTTAAGTTTGCTATACTTAATAGCATAATTTGCCTTCCGTTGTTTGAAATTTGTGGTCAGTGACCTCCGCTTGTAATATTTTTGTTCTTCGCTCAATTATGAGCTTGCTGTAATAATTTTTGTGTCGCAGGGTTACTGTTGTGTTACTGATTTCTCACTAGATATCCTCGAGTTCTAGGTTAAGCTTATGTCAGGCTAATGTTTGGATTTGTTTAACCCTGATCTCGGGGGTGTCACAATAACTTTGATATTGCTTGTTCTTAAATTATTTGTATCTAGTCACCCTTATGAATTTTGAAGGTGTCATGTGCATTTATATTTTGATATACCATGAGGGACAAGTTGAATACCACTCTTATTATGTTTTATATATGTGAAACAAACAAACGTCTGTCAATGCATTGTTATTCATGATCTTTGGTTTGTACCTTTTCATGTTACAACATAGTTTCTATGTCTTATTGTTAGAACTCGATATTTCATGTTCATGTTTAGAGTACTTTGATCCCATCTATCAATGCTTTTCAAATACCTTGATCAAGATTGTGATGGTGCATGTCACCTAAAAAATTATTCTTTTTATCACTTACCTACTCGAGGACAAGCATGAGTTAAGCTTGGGGATGCTTGATACCTGGTAAATGTATCTATAATTTTTGATGCTTCATGCTTGTTTTATATCAATATTCTTATGTTTTGTTCACACTTTGATGTATTTTTATACATTTTCTGGAACTAACCTATTAACAGACGCCACAGTGCCAGTTGCCTGTTTTCTGCTGTTTTTGGTTTCAGAAAAGCTAGTAAGGAAATATTCTCGGAATTGGACGGGACGAAAGCCAAAGTCAATATTTTACCCGAAGCAACACGGAGACCGAAGGGGAGACGAAGTGGCGCACGAGGGCGGCCACACCTGCTTGCAGCGTGGCCAGGGGCGCGCCACCACCTGGTGTGGGCCCCTCACGGTGCCACCGACCTTGCCCTTTCGCCTATAAAAGTGTCCCGATGCGAAAACCCTAAGGACCCGATCAGAAATCCATGAAAGAATCTGTAGTCGCCGCCATCTCCATCCCTAGATCGGGTATATCCGAAGCTCTTCCCGGCAGCCTGCCGGAGGGGAGAGATCACCTAGAAGGCCTTCTTCATCACCATGCCTGCCTCCGGAGTGATGCGTGAGTAGTTCACCCTTGGACTATGGGTCCATGTAGTAGCTAGATGGTTGGTTCTCCTCCTTTGTGCTATCATGTTTAGATCTTGTGAGCTCCGTTCATGATCAAGATCATCTATTTGTAATCCTATATGTTGTGTTTGCGGGGATCCGATGGATATTGAGATACTATGTCAGATTGATTATTGATTTTATCATGTCTATGTTATTTGTGATCTTACATGCTCTCTATTGTTAGTAACTATCTTGGCCAAGTAGATGCTTGCAACTCCAAGAGGGAGTATTTATGCTCGATAGTAGGTTCATGCCTCTAGTAATCTGGGGAAGTGATAGAAATCTCTAAGGTTGTAGATGTGTTGTTGCTACTAGGGAGAAAACAGCAATCCTTTGTCCATGGGGCAATTGTATTGTTTACTTTACACACTTTGCTTAATGCAATTATCCGTTGCTTGCAACTTAATACTGAAAGGGGTTCGGACGATAACCGGAAGGTGGATTATTAGTCACAGATGTAGTTGGATTACGGTCTATGTATTATGTCGTAATGCTCAATCAAATCTCATAGGAGTCAAGATGTCTAGTATATGCATTGTTATGCTTTCTCAATCTGTCAATTTCCCCGTTGTAATTTGTTCACCCCACATGCTATTTATCTTAAGGAGAAACACCTCTAGTGAACTATGGACCCCAGTCCATTCCTTTACCATTGATATACCATCTTCTGTTTACTGTTTACTGTTTTACTTTCTGCAAGCAATTACTATCTTCTGCACTATACGTTTAATCCTTTGTTTTCAGAAAACCAGTGAGATTGACAACCTCACTATAAGTTGGGGCAAAGTTCTGTGGTTGTGTTGTTCAGGATTCCAAGTTGTTAGCAACACCTTGGAGTTGTTTCCTTGCTCCTACTGGTTCGATAACCTTGGTTTCATAACTGAGAGAAAACTTGCTACTGTGCTCATCATACCTTCCTCTTGGGGTTCCCAACGAGCTCTACATTTTCAGACATCAATGACCCACTTCCCCTACTACTACCAGCAGTATCCGCACCAGCCGCCAAATGATGGCAACAACTGAGCCTCGCAATAGCCTAAGCTTGGGGGAGGTTTGAAAACCTCCAAACTTTGCATTCATGTTTTTATTTCTTCTTTTGATTTATTTTAGTTCTTCAAATTTGCATGTTTATTTTCAGTTTTGCATGCCTAAACCAAAAATACAAACAAAATAGTTGTAACTTTATTTGCAAGTTCGTTTCTTTGTTTCTCCCGGAGATAACTTGATTTCAGGTGACTTGGCAATATACAAATACAGAAGGGGGTCGACTCAAATACGAGAATGAAGCAACCAAGAGGAGGTATCACATTCCTTTCATCATCCTCTTTGCAACCTTAAATTGATCCTACAATTATTTACTCACTTGCACTGGAGTCACTCCCCACTTAGCTTGTTATCCTACAAATTCTATTCCTTTGCTTGTGTCTTCTTTTTAGCTTTGAAACATTGAGCAATGAACTTGGTTAAAAATACTTCCTACATTTTTACAACAAGAAAAAGCATCTAAAAGATGACTTGAGTCCATGCTTAGCTCAAAAAATTTGATTTTAGAACTACTCCATACCATTTGAGCTTAATATAAAAAGACTCGATAGTACCCTTGATTGAATTTTTTGATTAAATGGATGCTTCAAAGTAGTAGAAATTATGCCACTACTTTTTCTAATAATTACCGTAAGATATTGCTTTACGCGTGTCATTACAACTCTGTCGTGCTCCATGGGGAACTATTAACTCCGCTGGCCAACGAACGATCTAAATGTGGGAAACCATTTGATTTTGGCTATTGAGTTATGTAAACGTCTGTAGAAGCAATGCTATGACGGGAAAAAAATTTAGTCTCCTCATGGTTTCATATTCCAAGTGAAGTTTTAGTACTCCTCTGGCCCATTATTGCTCAACATTATTTATTGGCATGGTCACGAGTGCACAACACAGCCCCACTTAACATGTTAAAAATAGTGGCATGATTTCTCTATGAAAGAGCTGAATTTTTTGAAAGAAAAAATTAAGAAAAAGGTGCTTTGAGAGTCTTGAAATTTTGATATGGGAGTATATGAGTTGTTCTTAAATTAAATGTTTTGGTGCTAACTTTAGTAATCTTAATTGATTAAACAAACAAGAACAAAAAGTTTTCATCTCTCGATGAAGAGCGACACCAAAAGAATTTGTCTTACTTTCCTAGCTAAACTTTTGACACTTGCTTGGGCATATGATTTATTTGCTAACAAGATATACGTGGTTAGGAAGTGGACTCAGTGCAATCTTGTGAATACTTGTATGATCATATTTAAGATTGCAGGGATTGTGAAGAAAAGAATTTGATGCCAATGCAAACTTGTAAGTTCTTTTATTTTTAGTCTCGAATCTCTGGTATTCTTCCTTATTTCCTTGTCACTCGAGGGCGAGCAACATCTAAGCTTGGGGGAGTTGATAGCTGTAAGATTCGATACAATTTTGATGGCTTTTATTGATGCTTTTCTCCCGGATTTGATTGTTTTCCAGCTTTACCTAACTCTAATACTTCGGTAGCGAAGAAAACTTGGTTTTTAATGTGTGTTTCAGGTTCTGAATGTCAACAGAAGGTTTTAACTAGAGAAACACAATATTCTGGAGAAAACAAGCAAGTCTCTCTTTGGAAGCACTCGAGGGGAGCTTATAGAAGCTTTAACGAGCAACTATACGGCGGGAATATTTTTTGGCCGTATAGTTCCCGCCGTATAGTTGTCACCGCCTCTGTCTTGTCAAAAGGGACAACTTCCATGAAGCGACCGAGGACGAAAAACACAACACAACAGCCGCCATACCATCCAGAAGGGAGAAAGAGGAGATCCGGAGAAGAAGGGGAAGACATTCTTCAGCTCTCTCCACGATCTTCGACCTCCTAGCCAATACACCCCCATAGCCACTACTTGTACTTGAGATAGAGGGATCTTCACCTTGCAAGACTAGGGTTTGAGATTGTTTCTTTCCATCTTGAATTGTGTTGGATATTTTGCTATTCTTATTGTGGATCTCCACAGCAATATAAAGACGAATTCCTTTTATTTGATTATATTGATGATCCGTTCTTCTCTCATGTGTGAGTAATTCCCTTGGGCGTGGGAGATGTAGGGGATTGGTGAGATGTGATGTGCCTTCATATGTTTTCCATTAGTTTGTGATTGATTCTAATTATTATATTGTGTGTGCTTGACTATCTGTGGGATGCCTAATGCTTGTTGTCCAATTAAGGGCCTAGACAACATGATGCTTTGTTCTACATAGATAAGATCTTGTTTGCTAGTAGACCGGCGACCCTCGGGTGACACGAGGATATCAATGGAAAACTAGTAGACTCGAGGATAACGAGGAACCACTTTTCTTATTGCATTAGTCCCATCCAAGGAGCTTAATCGCTAAGCGACCTGAAGGGTCTTAATCGTCTAGTGTCTGACCATGGTTTTGATAACAGGCTAGTAGGATTATTGAAGTTGGGATGGAATCTAATAAGAGGAGTTCCGGCTAATTATGGGTTGCTCGCCTATATATATATTTATAAGATTGTAATTGTTAAATTAATCATTCCTCCACCTGGCACGGTCACTATCACCATGAACTGAATCTCCCTGCGCCTTCTTTTGCCATCTACAGGAAACAACAAACAACCAAGTCATTCTTTACTTTTATGCTTTATATTTTTGAAGTTTACATTTTAGTTCTATTTAAATACATCTCATTTAATCAAAACCCCATTCTTATTTCAACACTTGCAGTCAATTCACTCGAAGACCTGTGACAATTTCTAGTGTGACAGAGACTTCACCCATAAACACTTACCTTTGGGCTCCCTGTGGGATCGATATCTATACTTTGAAACTAGCTACAAACAATCCGTGCACTTGCATACATCAACCTTCCCACCACAGGCACACCAACAACCACGCCAAGCTCTATGCCAATGCTTTCTGCCACCACTGCTTCGCCGAGCTCTGCCTCCACGTCTTCCAACTTGTCACCGAGTTCGGCCACAACAGCTACGACAGAGGCTTCTCCGGCCCCTACCAAGGAGGAGCCTATTCCGGTGAACGAGTGGTTTTTTTAATTATTTGGAAGCTGAACCTAGACTATTGCTTTCGATTGCCAAACTGCATGTATGGGCGAGAGTGTGTCGAACTTGTAGTGGTTTTTGGGCGGGAAGAACAACTTTCAAATATGTCACTGATTTCTGTTTGGATGGAAATGCGAGTGAGAAATTGGTAATTGCCATACGAAAGTTTCATCCATCCGGCCAAATAGCGTCGGATTTTGGCCTGGGAACGCCCAACAAGTGAAGGTTCTTTAAGCCTTGCCAAAAAACATCATAAAAGCAGGTGATAAACATAAGTTTTTTTCTGAAAAGGGACATAACTATGGCCTCTATATTGACGTATTTATATAGTTTTTATTTATTACTGATAACATATTACCTAGTGCTCCCTCCTCGCCATAATATTACAGGGCATACATGTTTTATGAAAGTCAAATTTCATCAAATTTGATCAAGTCTATTTTGAAAATTATCTATATCTACAATACCAAATATCATATGTATACCATAAGAAAATATAAATCTTGATGAATCCAATGGTATTGATTTGATTTGCTAGACGTTGATATTTTTTTATACTTGGTCAAACTTTATATTCCTTCCTTTAAAAAATATTATATGCACTACTAACATGGATATATCTTATAGGTACTCAAGATTAGCCTATATGGTTCAACCCAAGAAGGAGTCCACGGTACAATAAAAGCCTAGCAAGGATTCAGGTGGCCTATTGGAGTTCGACTTCTTGAAGAACACAACAAAGTGTAGATAGAAAACTAAAGGGAAACTCTAACCTGTAACCGACTCGACCTGCTACCCTAAGACCTAGCCTCTCTATATAAAGGCCAGGAGGGGGCGGCGAGGAGAACCAACTCATACACCCCGCATACACCTCGTCAGGTTGCATCTACGTACCCTTGTAACTTTTGACTCCCTCATAATCAAGAGCAGACAAGCAGGAGTAGGGTCCTCTACGATTCCTAAACCTGGGTAAAACCTCATGTCACCTATGTGCTTGTTTTCTAGCCGATCGATGCCTCTAGCGCTCCCCACTTCATCGAACCTTAGTCCAGCAATGATGGGCATTGACGAGTTAACCCCTTGTCAATTGGTGCCGTCTATGGGAAACGGGAGTGCTGATGTTACGGCTTCCTCGACCCCATGAACCGCGATCGACGACTCAGCTGCAGTGGAGACTTGCCCTCTCTTCGGAGCCCTCGACTTCACTGTCCACTTACCGGCGAATCGCCCATATTTCGATTCCGTGGGCGACGGGATTAGCCTGGCGATCGGAAACCTACGTTTCCAAGTTGATTGGCTCGGCATGCTTCGCCTCCCCAATCAGCCGAATATCCTCGTGGTTGCTCCTAAATCGTGGTTCCCATCGCCGATCGACACCCTGAGCAAACTCAACATCTCGGCATCAATCAAGGGCAAGGATGGCAACAACAGTTGCGAGTCCAATCTGTGCGATCTAGTGTCAGAAGACGAAGCCTATGGCTCCAAATCTGAGAGCTGTGGGAGCAATAGCTTCCTCAACCACTACATGTGCGCCGTCATCAACACCGGCGATGGAAGCACTCAAGGGGAAAATGCCAACGGTGGACCCACCAATAATGGGCCGACAAATCGACCCCCTGTCATCAGCCCTATCCTAGAAGACCATCAACCGCCTAACCCTGCGGGTGAACGCGCCAACGAGCGGCAACTGATTGAGCTCAACAACGCTGAGTGGGCTCGATGCAGGGAGGCCCTGCAGGGCAACCCCTACCACCAAACTCATCGCAACAGATGCTGATGGGTTACCATTGGGTGCTCATGCAAGAGTTCAAGCGCTAGCAATAGGTGATCACTCAACTTCATGAGCGTAAAAATAGGGCGGACGAATCAAGTCTCCGGCGAGCAGCGCTATCTTCTATCGGAGGATCCTCTTCCAAGGGCAACGACTATGCAGCCGCCAAAAGGTGCTCTCGACTGGCCCAACTCAATGGCAAGGAGCAACATGAGGCCACTCAGTCCCTCGACTTCTCGTTCATGATAGTGGATACACGGGGCAACGTGCTCCCAAAAACATCGCAAGCAGTGGTGACAACAGCCACCATGTACCTGCTCAACAACTAGCCGCTAGCAGGGGATCCACAATCCGCCATGCACCGATCTACGGTTACTGGCCTAGGACTGGTTGAAGCTATGCTCACCAAATATCCAACGCCAGAGCTGAATAAAAGCAAGGCTCTAGCCAAGTACTACTCGCTCTCCTCTAGCGATGACGAGCATGACATGTTGCGGCGACGCCGCTCACGTCGACATGATCACGACTACGACGCGCGTGATGAAATCACAAAGTGAAAGGTCGACAAGATGCACGCTAGGCGCGCCCGCTCGACGGACTCAGAGGATGAAGGAACGGAGCTTTGCAGCACCGGCTGCTTCAGCAGGGCCATACGACAAACACGAATGGCTAAAGGGTTCAAACTGCCATCAGAGAACCCAAAGTTCGATGGCCTCCAAGACCCGAAGATCTGGCTGGAGGACCACATCTCCTCCGTCAGGCTGCATGGCGGAAACAAGAGCACGACCATGTAGTTCCTCCAGCTGCAGCTGCAGGGCGCTGCCCGCGCGTGGCTCAACAATCTCGATCCGCAGCTAGAAGGAACTGGTCTACAGCTTCGTGCGAAACTTCAAGGGCACTTACAAAAATCTCAAATCAATTGAAGATCTAAAGGCCTCTATCAAAAGCCTGGCGAATCTCTATGCTTCTACATCCAGAGGTGGTCCAGAATTAAAAACTCCGCAGAGGACATCTCCGAGGACCGTGCAATTGACGTGTTCAGTGGCGGCGTACGCCGTAGAGAGCTCAGGGAGTAGCTGGGCCGCTCGATTCCCAAAACAATCGACCACCTGATGGAGATCGCGAATAGGTGGGCCGATGGAGAGGACTCGGTGAAAAACAACCGCGTCCACTTAGACGACGATGACGACCTCGGTCGTAGACGCGACCGTTGAGGAAAGCGACGAATGCATGACTACGAAGACCGCGAAGAAGTCGATATGGTCGCAGATGGCTACATCGATAGACGTGATGGAGGAAACCGCAACAGCGGGTACCATAGCGGTGGCTATTGCAATAGCAGGAAAACCACGTAGGTATGGCAACGTCGTACCCGTGATGAAGCTCCCGGAATGTTGATCCAGGATAAATTATCTGGACCTTGCAACGTTCACTTCTACATCGACAAGTGCAACGGCAAGAAGAAATCCAGTCACCTCCTAAAGGACTACCACGAGTTCCTCAACCTCCACGAAGGCCTTGCCCAGATGAATGGTGACACGATAAATCAGGGCTACGGAGCTGCCCCAGGCACTGTAGCTCATGGAGCGCCACCACCACCGCCTGGACCACCAACACCTGCGGATGCACCAGCCCAGATTAACGGAGGTGAACAATACACACAACCGCTGGGGAACATGGGTATGATCCAAAAAGGACGCCCCTCCAATAGAGTGCAAAAATCAATCATTCGCCAAATAAATCTGGCGATCAACTCTCCACCCTCAACCACTGAGTACCTCAGCGGGTGCGAGCCCTGCATCACCTTCGACAAGCGCAATCATCCATGCCAGGTACCTCGCCCAGGTCATTCTCCTCTGGTGCTCGAGGCGCAAATCGGTGGCTTCGAGATGAGTCGCATCTTCATGGATGGCGGCAGCGACATCAACCTCATGTTCGCCAGCACCCTGCGCGCCATGCGGATCCCCCTCTCGTTCCTAGAAATTTCTGACACAATGTTCCACGACATCATCCTAGGGAAGGGTGGATACCTGTAATGCCCCAGAATCGGGTCTATGCAGGTCTTAGCATTTCCCGCCAAAACCCGCATAGAAGCGATTCAAAGACACCCACCAGACACTTTCGTGTGGGTGGGGTTTGATTACAAGTAGTTACATCACAGCAGTTTACAACAGAGTCCGCAATAAAAATATATATACAACAACGACTCAACGAGTCAAGAATACAAATGATACAATTCGAAGATACAAATCTCGAAGAAAGCGAAATAGTGTCCGAGTACGGACAAGAACCAAATTGGACTAAGAGTCCTGAAGAATAACCAAGTGATGTCCATAAACCCTGCCCAGGCCAAGCCGGAAGGATAACCTTGATAACATCATCGATCTCGTACCTGTCAAAGCCAAAGGGGTGCCGACAAGGGGCAAAGGAAAAAGAGCGGTCAGTACTGAGGCCAGTACACGGTGAGGCTAGAATTCGACGGTCCTCGCCTACATAGGTATGGTGGCTCAGCGGCAGCAAAGCTTGCACTATCTAACTTATAGAGACACACTACAACTTCGTCTATTAGAGCGAGATAAGAGAGCGCTATACGATAAGTATAATATAACACCAAACATTACCCATCCGAAGATTTCCCCCTCGAAGACCAGTCGAGGAAGTCCACTTGCGGAACACACATGGTGGCAATTTTAATTAAGCAGGTGTTTAGTTAATAAGGCTAATTACTAATCATATTATTAGAGAAAAAACATTAATGGAGTTATCTATGATCATGACACCGTACTCCTGAGGCGTCCATAACCGTGGACACACGACTTCTCGAAAAGATTTACCCTGCAGGGGTGCACTACTGTACCCAAACGCATGTTCAATCCTTCGGGCAACATAATACGTGTGCCTTCGGAATCTCACAACAAGAATTATCCTATAACTACACGCGTATCCAAAAGTATCACCTACTGTGTTTTATCCAGCCTAGAGGCACGGCCGAGTCTCAAGGTGGCACAGCGTTCACGACTACTATACAGAACGGTCCTGAAAGATAACTTGTAGAGCTACCCTTGAACCGCCAGCATGTACCGCTTTTATGTATGCAATGTCCAGGCTGTCCACCAAATCATATCATAACCAAGTCTGAAGACATAACAACTCACCCATGTTCAAGAACATATTATGCGTATGCACCAAATGGAAAACCAATTTTTTGACCCTCTAGATAAACGAAAAGCGCCGGTAGTTGAGGGGGGATCCCATGGGCCCCCACGTTTGGTTAGCACAATCAACTCAGAACTAGTATCGTAGAACCAACGGGTCCTAGGTCGGCTCAAGCAGTTCCCAAAGGTGGTCCCTGTCGGGGCCTTATCATTAGGTGAAACCATAACTATAATCAACATCACCAATTTAATTTATCATGTTATCAACCATAACCATATATCACGGTTCACCTGTATGAGAGAGGGCAACAGACCTAAGCATGCGCAATGACTCGCAAGGGCCAAAGCTAGCTTCTCAAACAAAGGCAATAGGGTAACCAAGGCAATATAGTAGAGCAGATAAATAAAAGTACAGTACTAAATCATCGACAATAAGGATAGTAATAGATCAAAGAAAGGAAGTAAAGACTATAAATGCAAAATAGGTAGAATGGAGGAGAATGCTCGCTTGAGAAAATCAACCGAAGGCTCGTCGTATCTTGCGTCAACTAAACGGCCTATCCGGCGAAGAAGCAAAACACTAGAAGTAACAACCGATGCAATATTTAATTCTACGATGGAAGATACGGCATGTTCATGATATGATGCATGGCATAACAGTATGCAACCTAACTTAGCAATATTAAGCGGAATCAGAGTCCCGATAAATAAACATTATGGTTGAAGTTAGTTATCTACCCCGTGAATTAAATGTTGTATTAACAAGGCAAAACATGGCATCAGTTTGCTACACAAATTTAAATGGAGGCGATATAAGACTAGAATAGCACTCATATAGTCTCCATATATAATTATTAGGTGAGTCGACCAAATACCCCAAACAAATGAATATGTATACGAGCATGATCAATTTATATGGAATAAGTTGTGTATAATTTACAAAATAGGGCAAGATAGGTAGGGTTTGCACTTCTGGGATCGAATATCTTGGGGTTCCGAGGGTTCGGGTTCAGCGGGATTGATCTTCGGTTTCCTTGAAGGAGATCATGGCGCTCCGTGTACAAATGTCTTCGGGTCTCGTGAGGTACTCTAGGGGCAATGTAGAACTTGGAAATCTGCACCGGTACTATCTTCTCGACGGCACTATTAACCTCATAATCATGTCCCACTTCTCTTATTCTTGTCCACCAGCAGGTATCGGACAACCAATTGATCGACACCTTGATACCAACGTACTAAAGGTTTGCGCCATTGCAGTTGTAGGGGTTCCGCGTATGAAAACAATAAAATTTTACCCTACGCTCCTGAACCCCTGATGCTGCCAGGACCTATCTATTAGTAATACAGTAACGGGAGGTTTTTTTTGCAAACTTACCATTGAAGACCGAAAAGCGTTATCAATGCTCAGGAGAGCATGGTTGATATAGACGAGCCGAAGCCGATCTCAAGGTCGTGATGAAGTCCTTGCGCTCCCGTGGATCCAACAACTTGAGTGCCTCAAGTGCGACACCTCGCGGGGAGTTACACACGTCCAGTGCCTGACGATGACTCCTGCTTCCTCGATCCAGCAGCAGTTGCGGAAGTAGAGCTTCTAGATCCGAATACCACAGCGCGATGGCGCTCAGCGATGAAGATATCTCTTGTTCGCATAGTCCGAACTTGGGACCACGGTCACGAGAGAGAGGGAGAGAGAGAAAATATCAATTAGAGATCCTCCCAAAAGTGAGAAGACCTTTATTGATTATTGGGTGTATTTATCTGGCCAAATACCCCCACTATATATAGAGGGAGGGGAGGTACTACCTCCTTGAAAGTCCCGGGGTGGGACTAAAGGAGAGGAGGGGGAGGGGCAGCCGCTGGCCTCCCTAGTGGGCCCCGCGCGGGGGGTTGGGGGGGTTGTCCCAGCCGGCCACCCCCTTGCCCCTTCTCCCTCTCTCCTTTCCCTAATGGGCCCTCTCTTCTCCGGGAATTGGCCCATTAAGCCTTTTGACCTTTTAAATTGATTTTATCTTTATTAAATAACTAACCATGTGGCCCTCGCAAAATGCGAGGGCAACATCTTAAGTACCTTTAATGTGTTCGAGAAATAAATTTATGGTTCCATAGTTTCTCAAAATATTTGTATCTCAAAGATATTATTCCGTAGATGCCACTGAAATGTTGTGTTAAGTAAATATTATGGTTTATAAATAGGAATATTTTTAATTTATGGGGAAATTGGCATTAGAAATTCCCCTAAAATGTCTTGTAAACATATTCTACAATATCTTCTATTACTCTATTGTGATTTATTTTCACTCTCTTCCTGCTATCGCCACTGTTCAATCTTCTTGTGATGTATTAGTTGACTTATAACATCACTATTCCAAATTTTGTATATAGTTTTTGCATTTTTAAGCAGTCTCGTTTACTGTATGTCCTCACTAATTAATTTTTTCACCATTGAATGTTCCCAACCGTTTATGAGTGCCCGCAATAGCATCGTCATATATTGTAAACCCCCAATTCTTTAGTTCAAATATTTTAGTCGATCAAAAAGAAAATAGTAAATACTACCTTTGCAATGACATTTTCACTTAAATCTTAAATAATTTGAATTTGTGATAACGATAACCTAACATTAGTGTTGGACTCAGATTTCAAAATAGAAAAAGAATAATGACACATGGTCAGGTGGCATGCAAACAGCCTCGATATAACTCATACTCCCTTTATGATTTTTGTAGTAGATTGTCCAGAGAAGTTAATAAGCTATTTTTCTTCTACATGTCCTCTTTACCGACTATTGAATGTACAATAGAATAATGTGGTTTTGAGTGCTACAAAGCTAATCATAATGAGGTTATCATTGATCAAGCAATAGTTTTTTTTTTTTTTGCAGAAATTGATCAAGATGTACAACAAAGCATGGAAGTGAAAATATTAGAAGTTACCTTGGTCTGCCCCGTGTTAAGAACCTTCCTCATGTAGGACTTCATCATATATATTGATCGCCTAAAAAGGTTAGTAGTTTATGATGTACAATTACATGTATGGAAATAACATAACTAATTCTTAATACCAAATCTAATGGATATATTTCTAGGTCGGAATAACCGAAAATATAAGGCACATAACTATAGAAAGCTCTTCCAACGTCCATATATATAGGTCACAACTTACCTGTTTTCTGTGAGCTTCCTAAGTAAAGTAGTGTTCCATATAACCTGGCATAGTACAGTGTACCACAAATGGCAGTACAACTTTTGTAGTTACTTAGACTAATATGGATGGGTGTGCACAACAAAGGTCACAATGAAATAAACAAAAATGAACCAAGCAGGTTCAATGTGAATATATGAACCATTATCAATTAGCACATTTAGTTCAACTAAGAGAAAAAACATATCATATGTAGGAAAAGAATCTCTAAATTGCATTTACGTCTACAATAGAGATTTATCTAAATGTTTTTATGGTGAAAATAAGCTCAATAATATGTATCGTCACAATGGACCCTTTGTACTAAATTACAACAAAGGGACAGTGTAAGTGCCAAGCAAACTGTATTAATCAACCAATTGTTTTCGGTAGACAGCATGCAATGATGCTCATGCGCACTTCACACAGAATACCACCATGCTGATTATGATGCCTCTTCCTTTGTACATGCATATAGTAAATAAAGAGAATTTATCTTGGTGTCACTCCCCATCGGAAAGAACGGCTGAGATTACAAAATAACACATGTTAGCAAGAATATATGAGGATTTGAAGGTTCTAGATATTCTGTCAAACAACAATGCAATTTACTTTCACTCAGATACCATCAAACATATGTAGTAGAAAATCATCTCAACTAATATGTCAAACAACAAATCCAATTTTCTTTTACTCAGATACCATCAAATGTATATAGTGGAAAATCATCTCAACTAATTGCACATTATTTCTCCCTGGAAAGATAACGAAACACGCTCTTAGAATTCAACCCATGCTGCCCACTGATTTTCTTACGCCAAGATTGTGCAATAAAAAAGTGTTAAGTACAAGCGTCTGTACATGGCCGACCGGTCACTAATCTCTTGTCCTGATTCATATGGTAGATACCTATATTCCTTCTACTACACTTGCCAAAATACAAGGTTGAACTACTGATTACTACAGTTAATAACTCAACGGTATTTGATTACCAATCGTACGTAGGGGAAACTCTTAGGCGCCTAGGCCAAGTACAAAATTATCAAATCGGTGCAATAAAGATGTGTCAGTTACCAATCACATATATGCATCCAACCTTCGACTAAAAAGAATCGGCGTCCTTGATGGAAACCGCCTCGTTCAGACGGCAGAGCTCCAGGAGACGGAGAATTGGATGCTATCCATTGACTTTAATAGTCTCCCCACACCTTTCTAATTTGAATCGTACACCTGCAATTAGCAAACCATCAAAGCACCACGGCTTTCTATATGTTGCTGGAAAACTGTAAAAGTATTTAGACGTAATCTAGGGTTTCGAGTTAGGTGGACGAACATAAAACTTGCCCCAGAATATGAGAGCGGCCCTCTTGGAGAGCTTGCCAAAAAAGTCCCGAGCTCGTTTATTTACCCCATTGCTGATTCCTGATTCCTTCGCTATCAAATATGCTGATCCACGGTCGCCGCGACAGTTGAAAAAATCATGGCAACTCTCAAGGGTGGCAGTTCATTTATCTCCATCAGGCAACTCCAAGTCACCAAGCACGATCTAGGACGACATATGCCGCTTTCGCCGGCCACACATCCAAAGCCCCTTGTTCTATTGTTTGTGGAGCTCCGATCGTTCCTTCTGCCCTTGCATCTCTAATCAAGATATATGCATCCACTTGTTGGAAGTCGGGCGACTGGAGAAGAAAATAAGAATACAGCGGCGGCAGAGGTGCGCGTGAGGACACGATAGGGGAAAATTACAGGGGGCATTGGTGGGTAATTATTGTGTAACTTTAATGTTAATTGATTTTTTCTAAGATTCATCGGTTGTCATCATCTATTTCGTTAAATTGATGATCAGATGTTTCTGATGTTTGTGTTATTTTCTAGAGTATTTCTCTTTTTTCTGGTGAGCCCGTCATGTACTTTTAATATATAATAGATTATGAATAAATGATTAAATCAATATTTAACATTCGTTCACATATTATTCAACCTATGTGGTTATGGAACACTTCCACCTCCACTCCGGACATCCTCCGGACTTACCGAAACCCTTCTGGTTTTCTCACTACTATTCTTCGGCGATTCTACCGATCCTATATACACTCTCTAAGCATCATCAAGCCCTTAAGCGTGATTACCCACGGTTCGGGAACACTCCAGACATGGTCGGGACAATCCCGCACCAATGATCAACAGAGAGACCTGGATGGCCATGTGACCCCTGTGCGTTCCACGAAGATCTTTTGTCGTTTGAACCGGGACAGTCATGTCTTATTTCCTTTGTCTCTCGATACTTGCATTGCCCGAGATCTGATCAATGGCATCAACATGTCGTGTTCAATCTCGTTACCTAACAACGCTACTTGACTCGTTCCGACAAGTGATATCCCTGTGATCAAATCACATGCTACGCAACTATTGGATATAACCTCTCCAAGTGGGCCCTTGAGTATCTTCCCGTCACATGGACGGAAAAATCCCGCTCTTGACATATATTGCCTCAATAGTTTCCTCCGAGTACCTGAACACACCTTTATAACCACCGTTTTACCAAGTGGCGCTTGATGCTATCAAAGCACTCTCGGGAGACAGTGATTGATATAGCCTCACGGTCTAAGGAATGGTCTACGAGGATCCATTTCTAATCATCGTAACTTGAACTTCGTGACATGATCGGGTCACGATGTTTAGGTTGGGTATTGGTTCATCATCTTATTCTCAGAATGAGTTGACTCCATTTCCAACTGGCATAAATGCCACATGATCAGGAAACATGATCATTTGTTGACCAATGAACTAGTGACTAGAGTTTCACTGGGAACCCCTGGTTGTTTATATATCACACATGTATTGATGTTTCCACTCAATATAGTTATAGCATGGTATAAAACTTAATCATAAACTATATGAAATATGATAATGGTCCTTACTACTATTTGTGTCTAGGGCATATTTCCAACAGTCTCCCACTTGCACTAGAGTACAAATACACTAGCTGTATTTGTTCTTTAATCATTGGCACCATATCCGGTACCCTAAACATGCTTGCTCATGGAAGAGGTTGAGTCTTGGGTCTGTACTTTACAGTCCCAAATCCCTTGCAACTTACTAATGTCACCTTGATTGACATTAATACTTTATCATCACATGATAACATCTGTGTGTATGCATCGTCCCTATGGCAGTAGAACGAGGCCTGATTCCAGGAGCCTACAGTGACTTTAGATCAACCTCGAGGGCTTTCTCATGGGCATTGTGCCCTGGGACACATCATTCTACATTAAAAGCGAACTAGCCCCGCCATAACATTATACAAAACTTTAGATGGTACCCTTATCTATTATTATAAATGTATTCATCGAAACACTAGTGCACTCTGTGCAACTTTCGATGTTTTTGTTCACCTCGCTTCCTACTTGACTTTAATTGGTATTTGCAGGAGTTTCCAACATATTCCCTTATAACATAACCCTTTATGTTTCAAGATATGTCATCCTTTATGGATTTGGAAAACATGTCTACAGTTCTCTATTAGACACTGCAGACAAACTTAGCTCAACATTCTGTGATTCACACTTAATCACCTTTTTAAACATTCCTTCTTGGATCATATATTATGTTAAGTTATCATCATGGTTTTCTAAGATAGAACCTATGTCTTGACATAGTGGATGATGATCATCCTTTTCTTTCTTTCAACCATTGATGTTTAAACTTAATACTATTTCTAACTTGAGTTATTAAGGATTAGTTCCTTAATTAACTTCTATTCTGAAACCCTTTTCAGAATCCCTTAAGGAATACTAGATAATATCATAATACACTTATTATCAACTTCAACACCCTCATAAATCATTATTTATTGGTACTTGCGCTTTTATTCTTAACACACTTAAGAATCACTCTATAAGCTCCCACTCAAAATATGTTCCTATCATATTTGGGTATGAGTCAGTACTCTTACTCAAACTATGTTCCTACATATTTGAATTTGAGACTTATATTGCTCCCACTCAAAAATATGTCATTCACATGTTGTTTTAGGAAGACTTTCATAGCTCCCACTCAATTTCATGCAAATTGCACATCTACTCACTATTTTGAACAACTTCAAAATCCTTTGATCAAATATCAAACTTGGATATTTACTATGAGATACTAGTACTTTTACTAGTTTTAAATCCACTAGACATTCAGCACACTTGAATCAAATTCATTTGAATTCGTCCAATACTTGACAAATTGTGCTTTTGTCATTCACCCCCTTTTCCACTATGGCTTTGCAGTCACTTGGGAAAATTCCAAATAACCCCTTTTACTTGTGAGATTCAGCAACGAGTTGCTTTCTAATCTCAAGTGAATTTTGCTTCTAGGATTTCTCATAATTCTAGTTTACCATTATTTCTTTAGTAGTTCGTAGGTATTCCAAGAATCATGACAAATGATTCATAAATGTCTCCATACAAGATATGGGTTACATTTTGAATCCTACTTCATGTAGTGAAAACACCAGTGGGGAAAACACAATGATCATTATCATTGATTCTTTCCTTTGTGAAGAGAATCATTCAGGAACGTTTTCCGTTGCGCTCCTCAACACTCCGATGCATGGATTTGTATCCTCATCGTGTTTTTCACTATCTTCCAATTTGCTCCATAATCGAGAAATATCACTAAAACTGAGATTTCTCAAGAATGCACCATCATATTCGAAGTTTCCAATGAATACTCTACAAGGACTTATTCGCTATTGTTTTGGTTATATCGAATAACCCTAAAACTTTTACGACTATCCATACTAGATATGGATCCGCTTTCACGAATTCAAATGGTTCACTACATTCTAATTGAGTGCTAACTATTTCTAACTAATGGTCTCTACATCTATACTACAACGATTTATTTGGTGTCATATATTTACCCATTTTGATATCTAATATCACATTGTGATGCTTTGCATTTTGACATTTCAAAACGCTTTGCATTTCACAATTTCTTTTATGCCAATTTTATAAAGTTGAATTTCATCACTATTGATCAAATCATAGTAATTAGATTCTCTTTTATATTTATACCCTTTGTTGATGAGACACTTTGATCAAATCAAATAGTTTCATATTCATGTTTCCTTTGGTAAACTTTGTTACACTTTTAAACAATCATATAATGATAAATACCATTTGTCAAAACACAATACATCGAATATGTATTTACTTTTAACAATTCATTAAAACACTTTGTATTCAAGTAATACACGGTGTTCAAGTTAATTTTGCCAAACTTAGGCATGATTTATATGTGATAATAAATCAAATGACTTTCACATATTATCAACATAACTTTTGAATTCAAACAATGGTTTCATTCATTAATGAAATATCATTAAGTTGGGTATTTTAAAGGAATTTCAATATTTTACAAATGTTCATGCATTATCAATTAGTTTCAAACAACAAGGATAATTCACATATAATCAAACAAGTTATGAACACAAATAGAAATCATTCATAAAAGTAGAACAACTGTTTGTTACAAACTGATATGAATAACCGTCTCACAAAATGTGAGACACACTAAAGAAGTTCACAATCTTTTGATTGCAATAACTATCCAAAAACATAAACTAAGTGATAAACATCGAGGGAGAGCGTCGTTGGCCATCATCAGCATGCTCGCCATCACCACACAATGTCACCTCCTCTCCAGCAAGCACCTCTCATGCAGAAGGACCTGTTTTCAGCAAAACAGAACAAGTATCAAATATACTTAACACTGCAAATGTGTTTGCAAGATTATAACATTTATAAAATTGTATATCAAATATATACCTTTTTCATTGATGAGCTCAGCGACATTTGGTTCAACCACCACATATCTGAAATGTGATATGAACTCGTGGAAATCCTGTGTTTCCGCGTCGCCTCTCATAATGCAAATCCTGACTTGTGCTTAGAAGCTTGGTGGCAGCAACCGCAACACAACTCCTATTGCAAAAGAGCTTGCGAACCAGTTGTCCAGGAAGTATGCCAGACTCATGTATGCATCGTATATGCTCAACAAGTGATCGTCCAGTGAGGAGCCCTCCTCCATCTTTATGGAGAGGAAGTCTCCCATCAGCTCATACTCCCACATGCGCACTTGTTCCATGAAATGCGATCTCAGATGTGCCATAACCATTCGGGGATTAAGACTTCCCACCATTGTCCATAGCCCATCCTCCATCCCGAGGCGCATCATCACTGATATGAATGTGGCCATCACACGACGACGGTAGCGGAGATCCCGCTGCTCCTGGGTCTCATGAGAATAGGATGGCTCCAAGTACATCTCGTAGATCATGTAGTCAGCCACTTTGTTCTCAGCGAGGAGATCGAAAAGGCGTATGACCCATGCAGAGAAGTTGGATCCATCTAACTTGAGCTTTTCTCCTTTTAACCAATCGTCAATAGGGAAGGTAATCTCGGGGAGAATCATTTTCTACATTTATAATTGCAAAAGGAATTTAAACTAAGTTTATAATTAAATGAGTTAATAATAACTCCACTCAGAAACACCTATCCCCATAAGGGTTCCTAGTGATAACACGACCCCTATCAGCCACATCTCTCCCGATCATCACGGCCATCAATGTGGGTTCAAGGGTGGACGCTAAACGTCGGTCACATCATTCATGCGACTCGTTCTAGATCTTTCGACCATCCGTGTTCCGAGGCCACGCTTCTATGGCGTGCTAGGCTCGCCAACTCAACCTCAGTGTATTCGCTGTGCAACATGGCTTACACCCACTGTATGCGAACGTAGATATGTCTGACACTCATGCCTGTACCATGGATCGCCTCATACCGAAGAACTTTCTTGGTGGTGCACACTAAGGGGAAACACAATTGTTGGTAATTTTAATAGGGATCATCTTATTAGGCTACCGTCGAGTATCTAATACTAGCACACAATAAGATATACAAACAATAACATTGAATGTAAATGCTATGTGATATGGTCCTTCACATCGTGATCTCCATCTGTCGTCACCGGATTCCGGTGCCAGGGTTCCGGCGCCGTAGACACCAGGGTACCGGTGTCATTCTGGCGTGGTAGTCCGTCACCTCCGTGACTATCTACTACTATGTAACATAAGGTAATCACTTTACCTTTGCCACAACCATATCACAAAGCAACGGCCCCCCTACAAAACAAAGTTAGACGCCTCTACTTTATCTTTGCATGTTTTACATGGCTGAATGGGCTTTCGCACAAGAACCATTCTTACCTACGAACTTTCAGCACACCGCTGATCAACTAGTTGTCTCTACTACACCCCTTTCGGGGCCCTCCATTGAAAATGGTATACCAACTAATGCGAGAGAGACAGAAACCCCCCTAAGCAACTTTATACGGTACAAGCCGTATGTCAAGCGTGGACCAGTCTCGCGAATGAACGCGTAAAGTTGGTTGGGGGCCGCTTCATCAAGCATTGCCGCGGTATACACAAGTACACGTGGGAGGGTTGTTGGGGTTCTGCGTATGAAAACAATAAATTTTACGCTACGCCCCTGAACCCCTAAAGCTGCCAGGACCTATCTATAAGTAATACAGTAACGGGAGGGGCTTTTAGCGAACTTACCCTTGAATACCGAAAAGCGTTGTCAACGCTTAGGAGAGCGTGGTTGATGTAGATGAGCCGAAGCCGACCTCAAGGTCGTGATGAAGTCCTTGCACTCCTTTGGCTCCAACGACTTGAGTGCCTCAAGTGTGACACCTCACAGGGAGTTACACACATCCAATGCCTGACGATGAATCCCGCTTCCCCGATCCAGTAGCAGTTGCAGAAGTAGAGCTCCCGGATCCGAATCCTGCAGCGCGACAGTGCTCCGCGGTGAAGATGTCTCTCGCTCACGCAGTCCAGACCTGAGACCACGGCCACGAGAGAGAGAGAGATAGAGGGGGAGAGAGAAAATGTCAATTAGAGATCCTCCCAAAAGTGAGAAGACCTTTATTGATTATTGGTGTATTTTTAATTTGGCCAAATACCCCCACTATATATAGGGGGGGAGGTACTACCTCCCTCAAAGTCCCATGGTAGGACTAAAGGAGAGGAGGGGGAGGGGTGGCACCGCCGGCCAACCCCATGGTCCCCGCGCGCGGGGGTTGCTGGCCCACTAGGGCACCGGCCACCCCCTTGGCCCCTTCTTCCTCTCTCCTTTCCCTAATGGGCCCTCTCCCCTCCGGGAATTGGCCCATTAAGCCTTTGACCATTTAAATTGATTTTTTCTTTATTAAATAATTATGAGTAAATGATTAAATCAATATTTAACATTCATTCACATATTATTCAACCTCCATGGCTATGGAACACCTTCCACCTCCACTCCGGACATCCTCCGGACTTACGGAAACCCTTCTGGTTTTCTCTCTACTATTCGTCGGTGATTCCATCGATCCTATAAACACTCTCTAAGCATCATCAAGCCCTTAAGCGTGATACCCCATGGTTCGGGAACACTCCAGACATGGTCGGGACACTCCCGCACCAATGGTCGACAGAGGGACCTGGATGGCCATGTGACCCCTGTGCGTTCCATGAAGATCTTTCGTCGTTTGAACCGAGACAGTCCTGTCTTATTCCCTTTGTCTCTCGATACTTGCATTACCTGAGATCTAATCAATGACATCACCATGTCGTGTTTAATCTCGTTACCGAACAATGCTACTTGACTCGTTTCGACAAGTGATATCCCCGTGATCAAATCACACGCTGCGCAGCTATTGGATATAACTTCTCCGAGTGGGCCCTTCGAGTATCTTCCCATCACATGGACGGGCAAATCCCTCTCTTGACATATATTGCCTCAACGGTTTCCTCCGAATACCTGAACACACCTTTATAACCACTGTTTTACCAAGTGGTGCTTGATGCTATCAAAGCACTCTCGGGAGACAGTGATTGATCTAGCCTCACGGTCTAAGGAATAGTCCACGAGGATCCATTTCTAATCATCGTAACTTGAACTTCGTGACATGATCGGGTCACAATGTTTAGGTTGGGTATTGGTTCATCATATCATTCTCGGTAATGAGATGACTCCATTTCCAACTAGCATAAATGCCACATGATTAGGAAACATGATCATCCGTTGACCAATGAACCAGTGACTAGAGTTTCACTGGGAACCCCTGGTTGTTTGGATATCACACGTTTATTGATGTTTCCACTCAATACAGTTATAGCATGATATAAAACTTAATCATAAACTATATGAAATATGGTAATAGTCCTTACTACTATTTGTCTCTAGGGCATATTTCCAATAGTCTCCCACTTGCACTAGAGTACAAATACACTAGCTGCATTTGTTCTCAATCATTGGCACCATATATCCAGTACCCTGAACATACTTGCTCATGGAAGAGGTTGAGTCTTGGGTCTGTACTTTACAGTCCCAAATCCTTTGCAACTTACTAATGTTACCTTGATTGACATTAATACTTTGTCATCACATGATAGCATCTGTGTGTATGCATCGCCGCTATAGCAGCAGAACAAGGCCTAATTCCAGGAGACTACAGTGACTTTAGATCAACCTCGAGGGCTTTTTCATGGGCACTGTGCCCTAGGACACATCATTCTACGTTAAAAGCGAACTAGCCCCGCCATAACATTATACAACACTTTAGATGGTACCCTTATCTATTATTATAAATGTATTCATCGAAACACCAGTGCACTCTGTGCAACTTTCGATGTTTTGTTCACCTTGCTTCCTACTTGACTTTAATCGGTATCTACAAGAGTTTCCAACATATTCCCTTATAACATAACACTTTATGCTTTAAGATATGTCATCCTTTATGGATTTGGAAAACATGTCAGCAGTTCTCTATTAGACACAGTGGACAAACTTAGCTCAACGTTCTGTGATTCAAACTTAATCACTTTCAAACGTTCCTTATTTGGATCACATAATATGCTAAGTTATCATCATGGTTTACTAAGATAGAACCAATGTCTCAACATAGTGGATGACGATCATCCTTTTCTTTCTTTCAACCATTGATGTTCAACTTAATACTATTCCTAATTTGAGTTATTAAGGACCAGTTCCTTAATTAACTTCTATTGTGAAACCCTTTTCAGAATCCCTTAAGGAATACTACATAATATCATAATACACCTATTATCAACTCCTACACCTTATAAATCATTATTTATAAGTATTTGCGCTTTCATTCTTAACACAATTAAGAATTACTCCTATGAGCTCCCACACAAAAATATGTCGTTCACATACTGTTTTAGGAAGAATTCCATAGCTCCCACTCAATTTTATGCAAATTGCATATCCACTCACTATTTTGAATAACTTCAAAATCCTTTGATCAAATATCAAACTTGGAGATTTACTATGAGATACTAGTACTGTTACTAGTTCTGAATCCTATAGACATTCAGCACACTTGAATCAAATTAATTTGAATTTGTCCAATACTTAACAAATTGTGCTTTTTTCATTCACCCCCTTTTCCACTACGGCTTTGTAGTCATTTGGGAAAATTCAAGTAACCCCTTTTACTTGTGACATTCAGCAACGAATTGCTTTCTATTCTCATGTGAATTTTGCTTTTAGGATTTCTCATAATTCTAGTTTACCATTATTTCCTTAGTAGTTCATAGGTATGTCATATTCCAATAATCATGACAAATGATTCACAAATGTCTCCATACAAGATATGGATTACATTTTGAATCCTACTTTATGTAGTGAAAACACCAGTAGGGAAAACACAATGATCAATATCATTGATTCTTTCCTTCTATGAAGAGAATCGTTCAGGAACGTTGTCCGTTGCGCTTCTCAACACTCTGATGCAGGGATATGAATCCTCATCGTGTTTTTCACTAATTTCCATTTGCTCCGTAATTGAGAAATATCACTAAAAGTGAGCTTTCTCAAGAATGCACCAAAATCCAAGCAATCCGAATCTTGCTTTCCTTTTGGTTTCAGCTATGGATTTCGTATTCAAAGTTTCCAATGAATACTCTACAAGGACTTATTCACTATTTTTTGGTTATATCGAATAACCCCAAAACTTTCATGAATTCAAATGGTTCACTATAGATTCTAATTGAGTGCTAACTTTTTCTAACTAATGGTCTCTACATCTACACTACAACGATTTATTTGGTGCCTTCTATTCACCCACTTTGATATCTAATATCACATTGTGATGCTTTGCATTTTGATGTTTCAAAATCCTTTGCATTCCACAATTCTTTTATGCCATTCTTATAAAGTTGAATTTCATTACTATTGATCAAATCATAGTAATTAGATTCTATTTTATATTTATACCCTTTGTGGATGAAACATTTTGATCAAATCAAATAATTTCATATTCATGTTTCCTTTCCTTTGGTAAACTTCTTTACACATTTAAACAATCATATTATAATAATTACCATTTTTGTTAAAACGCAATACATCGAATATGTATTTACTTTTAACAATTCATTAACCACTTTGTATTCAAGTAATACATGGTGTTCAAGTTATTTTGCCAAACTTAGGCATGATATATATGTGATAAGAAATCGAATGACTTTCACATATTATCACATAACTTTGAATTTAAACAATGGTTTTCATTCCGTAATGAAATATCATTTAAGTCAGGTATTTTAAGGCATTTTAATATTTTACAAATGTTCATGCATTATCAATTAGTTTCAAACAACAAGGATAATTCACACATAATCAAACAAGATATGAACACGAATAGAAATCATTCATAAAAGTAGAACAACTGTTTGTTACGAACTCATATGAATAACCGTCTCACAAAATGTGAGACACACTAAAGAAGTTCACAATCTCTTGATTACAATAATCATCCTAAAACACAAACTAAATGATAAATGTTGAGGGATAGTGTCGTCGGCCATCATCATCATGCTCGCCATCAACACGCAGCGTCACCTCCTCTCCAGCAAGCACCTCTCATGCAGAAGGACCTGTTTTCAACAAAACAGAACAAGTATCAAATATACTTAAAAATGCAAATGTGTTTGCAAGATTATAACATTTATAAAATTGTATATCAAATATATACCTTTGTCATCGATGACCTCTCCAGTGATTGGTTCAACCTTTACGTTCCTGAAACGTAATATGAACTCTTGGAAATCAAATGTTTTCGTATCACCACTCATGATGCTATTCCGGACATGTCCTTCGTAGCTAGGAGGCAATCGAAGCAGTATGCCTATCGCAAACGGGTCATCCATCCAGTAATCCACGAAGTGAACCAGTCTCATGTGTGCATCAAGCATGCGCTCCAAGTGACCCTTCAGACATGTATGCTCCTCCATCTGTATGGAAAGGAACTCTCCAAGCAGCTCGTGCTTCCACATGCGCACATGGACTATGAACTCTGCTCTCAGCTGATCCACCATTGAATATGGATCAAGATCACCCATGAGCGGATGGAGTTCATCCACCATCTCGTAACGCATTATTATCTGAATGCAGGTGGACATCTCTTGACGATAGTAGCGGTCTGCCAGCTCTTGGGGGTCTCATAGTGGTTTGGCTCAGTCAAATCCATCGTGCGGCGTATGTAGTCTACCACATGATTCCTAGTAAGGAGATCATTTAGGCGCACAAGCCAGCTAGGGAAGTTGGATCCATCAAGTCTAAGTTTCTCACTCTTTACCCATTCCTCAATGACAAAGTAAGCTTCACGGTGAGCCATCTCTACATTTATAATTGCAAAGGAATTAAGACTAAGTTTATGATTAAATGAGTTAATAATAACTCCACTCAGAAATGCCTATCCCCACAAGGGTTCCTAGTGATAACACGACCCCTATCAGGCACATCTCCCCCGATTGACACGGCCATCGATGTGGGTTCAAAGGTGGATGCTAAACGTCGGTCACATCATTCATGCGACTCATGCTCGATCTTTCGACCATCCGTGTTCCGAGGCCACGCTTCTATGGCGTGCTAGGCTCGCCAACTCAACCTTTGTGTATTCGTTGTGCAACATGGCTTACACCCACTGTATGCGAACGTAGATATGTCTGACACCCAGGCCTGTACCCTGGATTTTACTCTACGCCCCTGAACCCCTGAAGCTGCCAGGACCTATCTATTAGTAATACAGTAACGGGAGGGGCTTTTCGCGAACTTACCCTTGAAGACCAAAAAGTGTTGTCAACGCTCAGGTGAGCGTGGTTGATGTAGACGAGCCGAAGCCGACCTCAAGGTCGTGATGAAGTCCTTGCGCTCCTTTGGCTCCAACGACTTGAGTGCCTCAAGTGAGACACCTAGCGGGGAGTTACACACGTCCGGTGCCTGACGATGAATCCCGCTTCCCCGATCCAACAGCAGTTGTGGAAGTAGAGCTCCCGGATCCGAATCCCGCAGCACGACGGCGCTCCGCGGTGAAGATGTCTAGACTTGGGACCACGGTCACGAGAGAGAGAGGGGGAGAGAGAAAATATCAATTAGAGGTCCTCCCAAAAGTGAGAAGACCTTTATTGATTATTGGTGTATTTTACTTTGGCCAAATTCCCCCACTATATATAAGGGGAGGGGAGGTACTACCTCCCTCAAAGTCTCGGGGTGGGACTAAAGGAGAGGAGGGGGAGGGGTGGCATCACCGGCCACCCCCATGGGCCCCACGCAGGGAGGCTGGCCCACTAGGGCTCCGGCCATCCCCTTGGCCCCTTCTCCCTCTCTCCTTTCCCTAATGGGCCCTCTCCCCTCTAGGAATTGGGCCATTAAGCCTTTTACCATTTAAATTGATTTTTCTCTTTATTAAATAATTATGAATAAATGATTAAATCAATATTTAACATTCATTCACATATTATTCAACCTCCATGGCTATGGAACACCTTACACCTCCACTATGGACATCCTCCGGACTTACCGAAACCATTCCGGATTTCTATCTACTATTCTTCGGTGATTCCACTGATCCTATAAACACTCTCTAAGCATCATCAAGCCCTTAAGCATGATACCCCATGGTTCGAGAACACTCCAGACATGGTCGGGACACTCCCGCACCAATGATCGGTAGAGGGACCTGGATGGCCATGTGACCCCTGTGCGTTCCACGAAGATCTTTCGTCATTTGAACCGGGACAGTCGTGTCTTATTCCCTTTATCTCTCAATACTTGCATTGCCTGAGATCTGATCAATGACATCACCATGTCGTGTTTAATCTCGTTACCGAACAACGCTACTTGACTCATTCCGCCAAGTGATATCCCTGTGATCAAATCACACGCTGCGCAGCTATTGGATATAACTTCTCCGAGTGGGCCCTTCGAGTATCTTCCCATCACATGGACGGAAAAATCCCGCTCTTGACATATATTGCCTCAACGGTTTCCTCTGAGTACCTGAACACACCTTTATTACCACAGTATTACCAAGTGGCGCTTGATGCTATCAAAGCACTCTCGGGAGACAATGATTGATATAGCCTCACGGTCTAAGGAATAGTCCACGAGGATCCATTTCTAATCATCGTAACTTGAACTTCGTGACATGATCGGGTCACGATGTTTAGGTTGGGTATTAGTTCATCATCTCATTCTCGGTAATGATATGACTCCATTTCCAACTGGCATAAATGCCACATGATCAGGAAACATGATCATCCGTTGACCAATGAACCAGTGACTAGAGTTTCACTAGGAACCCCTGGTTGTTTGTATATCACACGTGTATTGATGTTTCCACTCTATACAGTTATAGCATGATATAAAACTTAATCATAAACTATATGAAATATGGTAATAGTCCTTACTACTATTTGTCTCTAGGGCATATTTCCAACAAGGGTAACAACTAAAAGATCAATGCCCACACACTACATCTCGTGTGTTCTACCCGTACTAGCATTACTACGCATAGATCTAGCTCTGATACCACTATAGGGGTTCCGCCTATGAAAACAATAAAATTTTACCCTACGCCCCTGAACCTCTAAAGCTGTCAGGACCTATCTATTAGTAATACAGTAACGGGAGGGGATTTTCGCGAACATACCCTTGAAGACCGAAAAGCGTTATCAACGCTCAGGAGAGCGTGGTTGATGTAGACGAGCCGAAGCCGACCTCAAGGTCGTGATGAAGTCCTTGCGCTCCCGTGGCTCCAACGACTTGAGTGCCTCAAGTGTGATACCTCGCGGGGAGTTACACACGTACGGTGCCTGACGATGACTCCCGCTTCCCCGATCCAGCAGTAGTTGCGGAAGTAGAGCTCCTGGATCTGAATCCCGCAGCGCGACGGCGCTCCGCGGTGAAGATGTCTCGTGTTCGCGCAGTCCAAACTTGGGACCACGGTCGGGACAGAGAGAGGGAGAGAGATAAAATATCAATTAGATGTCCACCCAAATGTGAGAAGACCTTTATTGACTATTGGGTGTATTTATCTGGCCAAATACCCTCACTATATATAGGGGAGGGGAGGTACTACCTCCCTCAAAGTCCCGGGGTGGGAATAAAGGAGAGGAGGGCGAGGGGCAGCCGCCGGCCAGCCCTAGTGGGCCCCACGCGGGTGGTCTTGGCCAGCCCAGCCATCCCCTTGCCCCTTCTCCCTCTCTCCTTTTCCTAATGGGCCCTCTCCCCTCCGGGAATTGGCCCATTAAGCCTTTTGACCTTTCAAATTGATTTTCACTTTATTAAATAATTATGAATAAATGATTAAATCAATATTTAACATTCATTCACATATTATTCAATCTCTGTGGTTATGGAACACTTCCACCTCCACTCCGGACATCCTCCGGACTTACCGAAACCCTTCTGGTTTTCTCACTACTATTCTTCGGCGATTCTACCGATCCTATATACACTCTCTAAGCATCATCAAGCCCTTAAGCGTGATTACCCATGGTTCGGGAACACTCCAGACATGGTCGGGACAATCCCGCACCAATGATCAACAGAGAGACCTGGATGGCCATGTGACCCCTGTGCGTTCCACGAAGATCTTTTGTCGTTTGAACCGGGACAGTCATGTCTTATTTCCTTTGTCTCTCGATACTTGCATTGCCCGAGATCTGATCAATGGCGTCACCATGTCGTGTTCAATCTCGTTACCTAACAACACTACTTGACTCGTTCCGACAAGTGATATCCCTGTGATCAAATCACATGCTACGCACCTATTGGATATAACCTCTCCAAGTGGGCCCTTAAGTATCTTCCCGTCACATGGACAGACAAATCCCGCTCTTGACATATATTGCCTCAAGGGTTTCCTCCGAGTACCTGAACACACCTTTATAACCACTATGGCGGTGGATCAGGGAGCGGGGCCGGCGGTGGCTAAACGAGCCCGGGAGGAGGGCGGCCTTGGCGCTGGTAGGAGCGGAGGCGAGCGGCGACTGTGAGCAAAGGTCGGTGGTGCACGCGGGGTAGAGAGGCGTGGCGGCAACGCACGCGAGGAAGGGAGGCGAGGCAAGAGGCGCCGGGGGATGTGATCGATCGGGAGATGGGTTTCCATGTGCTACGATGTGGGTGGTGTCTGACTAATGCGTGTGTGGTAGGTGCACCGCGTGTGCGTGCCTGTGTCCACCGCGACGTGGTGTGAGGCGTGTTGGCATTGTGTAGCATGTTGGTCTTGGTCAGTCAGGTGTGTGAGGCTAGGGTTTCGTTGTGGGTATTAGGTGGCTAGCTGGGACTTTTGGCCCGGCCGGCTACCTCCCAAAAAAAACTTTTATTTATTTATTTTGTTTTTAAAAGACTTTTGTAAATAGTTTTTAGACAAATAAAATATTCGAAGAAGACCGGGGGTTTTGATTTGAAATAAAAGAAGGGGCTAATTAGAAAACAAAATTAGGTTTTTAGCGAATATATTTTAGACAAAAATATGCATGATATCATGATGAAGCACAGAATAAAAATAATATGCAAATCTAATTGGGGATATTACAACTCGACACCACTAACAAAGCATTTCGTCCCGAGATCCAAGCAAAGACACCGGGGGGAAGGGAGGTTTGATGATCGGATATTCTTGTGCTAGGTTGATGGTCACGACACCACTAACGAGAATTCTTGCTCCGTCTTCAAATTGTCGACACCACCAACAAGAATTGTTGCTCACGACTTTCGAGATAATACTCTGTAGAAACAAAGGCGAAGAAAGAGGTCACTGGGTCACCTCTAACTTCCAAAGGAGGAGTAAGAATCGCACTAATCCACCAACTCAATGTACAAGAGCGAATGACAAGAGTAGTCGGATGGGGATCAGTCCATCGTGCACCCAAAGCATTACTCTGCACATAGACAAGGGAATTGTGCAACCTAACTCTCGAAATTTAGACCGGAGATCTTTACGAAAAGTATTAACAATGATTCAGAAAGATGAGGTCATATCAGAAGTCGCAAAACACCGGAAACATATGAAGAGGGATCAGATCAAAAGATAACTAGATGTAGCACCGCAGTTACAGAAGGAGGGAAGCGGAACACTAAAGATACGATGGAAACCCAACCGCGAGAAATCCTGGACTTGAAGAAGGTAAGAGATCAGATTAAAAAACGCAAAGATAAGAAGAGAAAGAAAAGAGATAAGGAGTAAAAGCAGAGCTAGTTAGATCTATCCAATGCATTTGTAGCAAAATAGTTTTGACACTAAACATCAGCTGTTAGCTAGGTTATCCTATAGACTGGACCAGTGGGGTATCGTAAACCTTTGCTCTGATACCACTTGTAACGCCCCATAATCGGGTCTATGCAGGTCTTAGCATTTCCCGCCAAAACCCGCATAGAAGCGATTCAAAGACGCCCACGAGACACTTTCGTGTGGGTGGGGTTTGATTACAAGTAGTTACATCACAGCAGTTTACAACAGAGTCCGCAATAAACATATATATACAACAACGACTCAACGAGTCAAGAATATAAATGATACAATTCGAAGATACAAATCTCGAAGAAAGCGAAATAGTGTCCGAGTACGGACAAGAACCAAATTGGACAAAGAGTCCTAAAGAATAACCAAGCGGTGTCCATAAACCCTGCTCAGGCCAAGCCGGAAGGGTAACCTTGCTAACATCGTCGATCTCGTACCTCACTACAAGAAATGTGTTAACTTTTGACCTTCTCATAGTGACGGTAATGGAATCGTCATAGATCTATGACGATTCCACACTAGATGGTCATAGGCTATCTAGAGAGTTTAAAACCTTATAGAATTACGACGTTTTGTGTAGGAATCGTCGTAATTTCATCATATTAAATCGTCATAACCTATATGGTACAATTTAGAGCCTTATTTATACCCCCATTATGACCAATTTAAATCGTCATATAGTCTAAAATATGAAACGTTGATTGACTAGATAGCCACATCAGCAATTATGTCTACGTGGCATGTCTATGTGTCCATTTTTGACTACGTGTCATATACATGTGTAAATATATGTTTTTATTCCGCAAAAAGAAGTCAACCTGGTGTTTGAACCAGCAACCTCTCACACACCTCAAGCACCTAACCACTAGGACAAACAATGGTAGTTATCCTATAACTGTAACTGCACTTATAATTCTTTATACCGCCTCCCTCTTTCATAAATAATGTGCAAAAAAGAGTTCCTGCTGGGGGTCGAACACACAACCCCTTGCACTCCTTGGCCGAAGGCAACCACCAGGCCAACGTTCCTTTCTTGTCTTTGTATAGCGCGCCCAATTTATTAATGCTCCGATTGTCTATTGGGCTTTGACCACAGAACTCGATAAAGTAAATTAAATCTGTTCAACCTGTCTGTTGGGCCTTGGCCACAGCCCGTCTATTGGGCCTTGGCCACATCACTTCACATGCCATAAATTAAATCCGGGCCAGCTCGGCTGGCCCGGCTATGTTTTTTTCTTTTGGTTTTTCTGTTTTCTTAATTCTTTTGTATGTCTTTCATATGAAGTCCAAATGAAATGATTTTTGTCTCTATCTTTTTATAAAATTCATTAGATCATCTTAGATTGTTAATCAAGAATACTTTTATTATTTAGCAATAGTGAATTTACTAATTCCATATTAGTCCATAGTAGAGATACCAGAATAATTTAAAATATGATCTTGAAATTAGGGTTTTTAATTCATAATTTTAGGTGAGTACAGTGGATATTTGCAATATTTGAAGTTTGATATTTTCCTTGCAACTATGTCAAATAAAATGATGCGATGCGAAGGTTTTATATTGTTCGGCCCTTTTTAAATGTCTTATGCCCGTTTTAAACTATGGTCAAACGGCGGGCATAAAGATTTTACCTCGGAGATGGGCCTCGCTAAACTTTCATTGGATCTATGATGAAATGGCATATTGTGAACCTAAAAATAATTTTTTTAAAAAAATCAAAAGCATTAGATCATGTGCATGTAGTTCAAACCGGACCCACTTCCTGTTGGTTCGGCAGGAATTTGTCTTTTTCACCAGGGGTGGATGAAAAGGTTTTAAAATCTCTGGTTAGGACATTGTTCATTTAAGGTGGTCTAGTTGAAAAATGAGGTGGTAGCATTTTTGAATTGAACATTTGGTGTTGCTTCACAAAACGCCCCGATTTTGGCACTCAAAAAATAGAAAATAGTTTTTTCATGCGACGAAAAAGAAAACTTTCTCCTGCAACATTGTTAGCCATCCCAAGATGCACATGCGTTCACAATATGGGCACATTATCACAAACTATACCGTGATTCTGGTCATAACATTGGTCGTTTGGCTTGAAAGCCATGAAACCTCGAACATGATAGGTCATTTCTATGAAGGTTTTTTCGAGATGCAATCAATATACCAAGTTTTGTATTTTCCTTGCAACTATGTCACATAATATGATGTCACGCGAAGGTTTTACATTACTCGGATCATTTTTGAATTTTTTATGCCCGTTTCAAACTATGGTCAAAACAGCGGGCATCAATGTTCTTAGCTCGGGGCCGAGCCTTGCTAAACTTGCATTGTTTCTCTAAAGAAACATGATATTATGAGCCTAAAAATGATTTTTTCAAAAAATCAAAAGCATTAGATCATGTAGATGTAGTTCAAACCGGACCTACTTCCTACTAATTCAGTAGGAATTTACCTTTTTCACCAGGGGTGGATGAAAAGGTTTTAAAATCTCTGATTGGAACATTGTTCATTTAAGGTGGTCTAGTATTTTTGAAAAATAAGGTGGTAGCATTTTTGAATTGAACATTTGGTGTTGCTTCACAAAACGCCCTGATTTTGGCACTCGAAAAATAGAAAATGGTTTTTTTGTACGACGAAAAAGAAAACTTTCTCCTACAACATTGTTATCCATCCAAAGATGCACATACGTGCATAATAGGTACATTATCACAAACTACATCGTGATTCTGGTCATAACATTGGTCGTTTGGCTTGAAAGTCATGAAACCTCGAACATGATAGGTCATTTCTATGAAGGTTTTTTCGAGATGCAATCAATATACCAAGTTTGGTATTTTTCCTTGCAACTATGTCACATAATATGATGTCACGTGAAGGTTTTACATTGCTCGGATCATTTTTGAATTTTTTATGCCCGTTTCAAACTATGGTCAAAACGGCGGGCACGAAGGTTCTTAGCTCGGGGCCGAGCCTTGCTAAAATTGTATTGTTTCTCTAAAACAAACATGATATTATGAGCCTAAAAATGATTTTTGCAAAAAAATCAAGAGCATTAGATCATGTACCTGTAGTTCAAACCGGACCCACTTCCTACTGATTTGATAGGAATTTGTCTTTTTCACCAGGGGTGGATGAAAAGGTTTTAAAATCTCCGGTTAGGATATTGTTCATGTGAGGTGGTCTAGTATTTTTGAAAAATAAGGTTGTAGCATTTTTGAATTGAACATTGGTGTTGCTTCATAAAATGCCCTGATTTTAGCACTCAAAAAATAGAAAATGATTTTTTCATGTGACGAAAAAGAAAACTTTCTCCAGTAACGTTGTTCGCCATTCCAAGATGTACATGTGTGCACAATATGGGCACATTATCATAAAATATGCCACAATTCTAGCCATAACATTGACCATTTTACCGAAAAGTGAAACTTAGAATTGAGCTAGCCAATCAGAATAGCGAATCGGACTATCCACGGATCACCCAACAAAGAAGATCTCAGCCGCCCACTAGTCTCCATCCAACCGCCCAAAACTTTTGTTTCCCCTGCCTCCTCATCCTCACACAGTTTATTCCTGAATTGACCGAAACACCCTGTAGTTCTGACAGACAGACATCACACAAGAGTTCAAGGGTAGTTTCATGAAATCATATCAACCTTCTAGATCACAATCGAGAGGGGACAAACCCTAATCCCCTCATGCACTGCCCACCTCGATCTAGATCCCTTCCTCGTTATCCCCTCACGCGCCACCGGCTCAGCACAGCCCCTCCGTCTCCCCAACCTCCGGCCACCACCGCCCTCACCTCTCTTTCCCCGCCTCCCTCTTTCCGTCCCGTCCTCCCACACTGCATCTAGATCGAGCCCCCGACCGTCGTCCTCCCACACCGCATCTTCGTCCCACCGCAAGCTACCAACGCAGGGCGCCTCCGGTTCCGCAAGATGCCGGTGCTACTCCACCGTCGTATCCTCTTATAGCTCCCCTAGCCGCGGTGCTCGACCTCGCCCCCACGCGCATCCCTCAGGAACCTTAGCAGCGGACTTGATCTTGCCCCCACTATGCTCCTCAGGTACCCCTAGCCGACCTAGATCTGGACATCGCTAGCTGCTGCCGTACCCCGTCGTGACTCTGACCTGGTTACCTCCGCCTATCCCAGACCACCGCCAAGCGGCTCCTTGATCCCGCATGTGCGCCCGTGGCTGACCCTAGCCATGGCTGCCGTTTGGCGTTGCAGCCGTGGTGGTCGCCAGCTCTGGCTCCCGCGCCTCCTACATCATCTACGACCCTGTCGTCGTCGCCTACGACCACTACTTTTCCCCTACTTTTCCGCAGTTGTATAGTTTTATCCCCTGATTTCCTGATCTGGTTATACCTTAATATTAGTTTTAATCTGAGATTGATTGGTCAGTTGCCGAGATAAAGTCAACATATAGATAGTTAATCTGCACCCCCACGAAACTGTAGTTTTGTTCGTTTTGCCATTTATCATCTTCATGTAAGCTAGCAATTTATCATCTTACGCTTGTATGCACATAGATTTAGTACATTTTCATGGCATGCTTCCAATTTAATTCAGTATTCAGCATAGCTGCTAGTTTGGAGGGGTAATTGATATGTATGAATTCATTCTGTAATTGTTGGGCTACATGGCAGTAGTAGACAGTTTTAAACATGCATCTTCTATTTCATATGTCTGTCCTAGTTAATTTTTTAGATGAAAACTTGGGAAGTTTCAATTCATGATGTTGGTTACAGACAGTAGTGATGTTTGTATTGATGAAACCATATTGTTCAAGCTATAGGGTAGAGCTTGCTTGCTCCTTAACCAGGTCTATTTTGTTCCCTGTTTTTACCTTATATAATGAATAGTACCAGTTTTGTTCGTGCGAGTTTGATCGTATCATTGTTGTATGTGATGAGATGGTGAAAATTTAATTCCATGACTTGCTCGTCACTTCGTCACTCATGTAGTAGACTACGTAGCTTACCTAGTTGAGGGTACTTGTCATGAGAATAGCGATCTTTATGTTCTTTTGATTCTGAAGCTCTGATCTCTACCTCTATTTTAATTTTGAGCTTGCTGGACTGCATGGCGTGCATGGACGAGGGATGGCGCAACACACCGTCGACAGGATGCCATACACCAAGACATGTTGGAAGGAACCCAAGGAGGGGCGACATTTTATCCGATCCGCTGGCTATCGGTTGCCGGTTGATTCAGATTCATCCATGAGCAGGTGAGCTCAACCAAGCTGCTCGTTTGATTTCCAACATGAATTAGTTTGTATTTTCTTTAGTGCAATTTACTTGCCTAAGTTAAGAGATGAAGTTTTCCAGATATCAATGCAAGCAACAGAATCTAGTTACAAAGGGTTATGAATTGGGAAGTAGTTACAAAGGGGGAAGCTAGTCTGTTCTTGGTCCATTTGTGCTATTTATACCACTAGTTTTATATTCTTTGGTTATTTTATGTTTAAATAGGTGAACCACCTTCTCAAACTATCAACTTGTTTTACTAGCTCGATTCCTGTAGGTGGTGCACTTGAATCTATACTATTATGAATTTACCGGTGCATGCATCTCATTGGTTTCTCGTTGATGTGGTTTTGGCTTATGTTTACTGTATAGCATGTGTATAATTTTGTTTGATGTTGCAGTCAGCATTGGATGATGGTCTTGATATTCCGCAGGGTGACAAGAGCTTTGCGGTCTAAAGAAGGACGAGAAGCAGCTAGATGCAGAGGTTCACCACAAGAGGAAGCTGAAAAGTACCAATCACAATTCAGCGAGTACATCAGGAGGGGGATCGGGACTGATGACATGGAAGCGCCGTACAAGAAGCTTCATGCTGCCATTTGTGCTGGTCCTTTCATGGCCAAATCAACCAAGGAGCCTCCAAAGACACACGAGGTAGCTATATAGCCATCTGTCTATTAAAGTCCCCTAGGGCCTATAGTGATATCTTTATGCATTGAGATGAACTTGCTCTCTATCCCATTTACCTGTAGTTTCGCAAGAGTCTAGCACTCTGCACATTATACGTGTGTGTGGCGTCCATCGACTGGCCGTGCAGCGACATCTGCAAGTCCGTCGACAGGATGAGGGCCATCCACAGCGCCTGCGTGAGGGCGATGAAGCAGTATGGAACTTCACCGCGGCCTGACCAGCTGAACACGACAGCCAGGTACGCACAAATCACCCATAGGTGCTACCCAAATGGGAGATGCATTTAATGATATGTTCTGTTCTTTCTGTACTTTATCTTTTGCATCTGGGATTATGTGGATTACTTTACTGGAACAATCAATTGGCAATTCTAATTTATCTATTGCATTTGTGCCATAATTCTGGATAGTATTTTCTGATACTGTTATCCTGAACATAAATTGAAGTTAGTTATGTATACTGATTTCTGCCTTTATTCTAGATAGTAAATTGCCGATTTATACTGAACGTAAATTGAAGTTAGTTTTTTTCTAAATATTTTCTTACTCCTTTTCTATATTGATTTAATAATAGACTGATGATAGGAGGTCTTCATTGAGCGGCCAAACACAAGATACGGATTATGTCATCAAAGCATGGATGGAACAAGGCCTTGCTATGTACTCTGTTCCTTTTGTATAACTGTATTTTGCTGTGATGTACCAAACGCAAGATACAGATTATGTCATCAAAGCATGGATGGAACAAGGCCCTGCTGTGTACTGTGTTCCTTTTGTATAACTGTATTTTGCTGTGATGTACCAAACACAAGATACAGATTATGTCATCAAAGCATGGATGGAACAAGGTCCTGCTGTGTACTGTGTTCCTTTTGTATAACTGTATTTTGCTGTGATGTAATTAGTTGAGTTAATTCTATATTGTATTCCGAATTTTGTTCATATATGCTGTGATAAAAAAGGTGTGATGTCTCATGTTTTGGTTGCTTGAATGGTCTAGATCAAATAAGAGTGTAAAAATATAAACACAAGCACAAAAAAGAAAAGCAGTAATATGGTATAGGCCTGGAACTAAAGCGTTATATATAAAGCCCAAGGCCCATATTTGAAACCGAGTGTAAAAAGGCCAAGGCCCTAAAAAGAAATAAATTGTAGCAAGGTGAATGCACAAAATGAAATGCCCTGAAAATGATCTTGGCCCTAAAAATAAAAATGCTAGAATTATTGGGCTCAGCCCATTTAGACCACCAAAATGGACCAGGATGATTTCACACTGCGACGATCTCATTTCGTCATAGTTTTGCCACGTCAGATTAGCCACGTATGATCTGACCTGGCAAGGCTAGATGGTCCGTGACGATATTGGATCGTCATAACGCTTATGACGATCCAATATCGTCATAGACAGTTATGACGATTTTACCAAAATCATCGTTATAGTTCATTTGCGATGCCCAGCTTTCGACGATTTTAAAATCGTCATAGACGGACTACTGTGACGATTCTATGACGAAAATGGAGGGTCATGTATAGCCAGATTCCTTGTAGTGCCTGTCAAAGCCAAAGGGGTGCCGACAAGGGGCAAAGGAAAAAAGAGAGCGGACAGTATTGAGGCCAGTACACGGCGAGGCTAGAATTCGGCGGTCCTCGCCTACATAGGTATGGTGGCTCAGCGGCAGCAAATCTTGCACTATCTAACTTATAGAGACACACTAAAACTTCGGCTATTAGAACGAGAAAAGAGAGCACTATACGATAAGTAACCCATCCAAAGATTTCCCCCTCGAAGACCAGTCGAGGAAGTCCACTTGCAGAACACACACGGTGGCAATTTTAATTAAGAAGGTGTTTAGTTGATAAAGCTAATTATTAATCATATTATTAGAGGCAAAACATTAGTGGCATTATCTATGATCATGACACCGTACTCCTGAGGCGTCCATAACCGTGGACACACGGCTACTCGAAAAGATTTACCCTGCAGGGGTGCACTACTATACCCAAACGCATGTTCAATCCTTTGGGCAACATAATACGAGTGTCTTCGGAATCTCACAACAAGAACTATCCAATAACTACGCGCCTATCCAAAGGTATCACCTACTGTGTTTTATCCAGCCTAGAGGCACGGACGAGTCACAAGGTGGCACATCGTTCACGACTACTATACAGAACGGCCCTGAAAGATAACTTGTAGAGCTCCCCTTGAACCGCCAGCATGTACCACTTTTATGTATGCAATGCCCGGGCTGTCCACCAAATCATATCATAACCAAGTCCGAAGACATAACAACTCACCCATGTCCGAGGACATATTATGCGTATACACCAAATGGAAAACCAATTTTATGACCCTCTAGATAAACGAATAGCGCCGGTAGTTGAGGGGGGATCCCATGGGCCCCCACGTTTGGTTAGCACGATCAACTCAGAACTAGTATCGTAGAACGAACGGGTCCTAGGTCGGCTCAAACAGTTCCCAAAGGTGGTCCCTGTCGGGGCCTTATCATTAGGTGAAACCATAACCATAACCAACATCACCAATCTAATTTATCATGTTATCAACCATAACCAGATATCACGGTTCACTTGTATGAGAGAGGACAACAGACCTAAGCATGCGCTACGACTCGCAAGGGCCAAAGCTAGCTACTCAAACAAAGGCAATAGGGTAACCAAGGCAATATAGTAGAGCAGGTAAATAAAGGTACGGTACTAAATCATCGACAATAAGGATAGCAATAGATCAAAGGAAGGAAGTAAAGACTATAAATGCAAAATAGGTAGAATGAGGGAGAATGCTCGCCTGAGAAGATCAACCGAAGGCTCGTCGTATCTCGCGTCAACTCAACGGCCTATCCGGTAGAAAGAATAACCGATGCAATATTTAATTCTACGGTGGAAGATATGGCATGTTCATGATATGATGCATGGCATGACAGTATGCGGCCTAACTTAGCAATATTAAGCAGAATCAGAGTCCCGATAAATAAACATTATGGTTAAAGTTGTTTATCTACCCCGTGAATTAAATGTTGTATTAACAAGGCAAAACATGGCATCAGTTTGCTACACAAATTTAAATGGAGGCGATATAAGACTAGAACAACCCTCATATATTCTCCATATATAATTATTAGGTGAATCGACCAAATACCCCAAACAAATGAATATGTATGCGAGCATGATCAATTTATATGCAATAGGTTGTATATAATTTACAAAATAGGGCCAGATAGGTAGGGGTCGCACTTATAGGATCGAAGGTCTTGGGGTTCCAAGGGTTCGGGTTCGGCGGGATCGATCTTATCATGGCGCTCCATGTACAAATGTCTTCGGGTCTCGTGAGGTACTCTAGGGGCAATATAGAACTTGGAAATCCGCACCGGTACTGTCTTCACGACGGCATTGTTAACCTCATAATCATGTCCCACTTCTCTTATTCTTGTCCACTAGCAGGTATCGGACAACCAATTGATCGACACCTTGATACCAACTTACTGAAGGTTTGCGCCATTGCGGTACCATTGCAACATGAGATTGTAGCTGAGGGCATCGGGTCAGCAGTGAAGTGATCGACCAGGGCTTTGAAACACACACGGACAACATCAAAAGCAACACGTCACCTGCACCTTCCCTGTTCATCAGCACTAGTACAAGGCAGAACGATCAGGGGCAGCAAGCACAGAGAACCCGACCTACAGGAACAACACGATGAGACAGCCCTTGGTCTTGGTGCTGAACAAACTGGGGGAACATCCCCTGGTGATGACATGGATGCGGGGCTGTTCGGTGTCGGGAGAGACGGGGGCAGAGGACGACGCGGCCCAAGCGTTGGCGAGTGGCGGCGCCAGCAGGGCGAGGATGACAGGGTACGCGCGAGGAGGAGCCGAGGTCAGGGAGGCCGGCGAGGTCGACGGCAACCGGAGAGGAACCAGCGGCGCGTCGCGGGTGGAGACCGCAGGGGTGGTGATACTCTGGCGGGCTTGCTGTGATGGCGGAGGTCGCTGGGGTCCCAAGGCGAGGTCGGCGCAGTCTCGAGAGCTCGACGACGGCAAAGGCGAGATGAGCGGCAGGGCGTGCTGCAGTGGAGGCGGTGGATCAGGGAGCAGGGTCGGCGATGGCTAATGAGCCCCGGAGGAGGGCGGCCTTGACGCTGGTAGGAGCGGAGGCGAGCAGCGGCTGGGAGCAAAGGTCGGCGGTGCACGCGGGGCAGAGAGGCGAGGCGGCGGCGCACGCGAGGAAGGGAGGCAAGGCAAGAGGCGCTAGGGGATGAGAACGATCGGGAGATGGGTTTCCATGTGCTGCGATGTGTGTGGTGTCTGACTAGTGCGTGTGTGGTAGGTGCACCGCGTGTGCGTTCCTGTGTCCACCGCGACGTGGTGTGAGGCGTGTTGGCATTGTGTAGCATGTTGGTCTTGGTCGGTCAGGTGTGTGAGGCTAGGGTTTCATTGCGGGTAGTGGGTAGCTAGCTGGGCCTTTTGGCCCGGCCGGCTACCTCCCAAAAAAAACTTTTATTTATTTATTTTGTTTTTAAAGACTTTTGTAAATAGTTTTTAGATAAATAAAATATTCGAAGAAGACCGGGGGTTTTGATTTGAAATTAAAGAAGGGGCTAATTAGAAAACAAAATTAGGTTTTTAGCAAAAATATTTTAGACAAAAATATGCATGATGTCATGATGATGCACAGAATAAAAATAATAGGCAAATCTAATTGGGGATATTTTCCCGGGCATTACAATACCCCTTGGGCAAAATCAACTTGGGCGTCATCTTGGGCACGTCGGAAAACTTCTGGCGAGAGCACCTCGAATTCGAAGTGGTCGACTGACCCTCGCAGTACCATTGTATCCATGGACGTGTCACTTTCGCAAGGTTCATGGCGGTGCCACACTACGCCTACCTATAGATGAAGATATCGGGCCCTAACGGCATTATTACCATCAGCGGAAGCTTCGAGAGGTCAGACAACTACGACAGGGAATTCAACTAAATTTCCCAGTCTTTCGGCACGTACGAGGAGCTGGTGAGGCTGAAGGAGTCGACAGACAACAGTCTACCTCCTCCGAGTAAGCCAAACACACCTGACTAGTCCTTCGACTCATCGGTGCACACCAAGGCGGTCCAGGTCCATCCGACGGACCCGACCAAGACGACCCTCATCGCCAACAACTTGAGTTCTGCATAGGAACTCGCGCTTATCGAATTCCTCCGTGAGCGCTGGGAGATCTTCGCTTGGTGTCCAGCGGACATGCCAGGAGTTCCTAGGAAATTTGCTGAGCACTCACTCCACGTGAATCCTGACGCCAGTCCAGTCAAGCAGTCGATACGTCGACTATCAAAACCAAGGGCAAAGGTGGTCGCTATGGAAGTAAACAGACTCCTCGACACTAACTTTATACGAGAGATCAAGGAAAGCACCTATGTAACTACCTCGGTGAATTACGCTCCTAGTTACAAGCCTGGATGAGCAGAAATGGTTGAAATAGTACGGTGGGGCCCAAATGCCACTCACAGGTAGACCTTTCGGCCGTCCCAACCATTTCCAAACATCGGGACAAGAACGGGCGGCGTAATCGGCAGGCGAAGGGATCAACTACATACACAAATGAGTATGTATGCAAGTCACCATACAATAGTACATCAGAGCCATTCCATCTAAAAAGAAAGGAAATATAGCAGCGCCATACGGCAAGATCCAAATATCCTAGATAGATATAATAGTTTAGTATATCTCCTCATACATCAAACATCAGAGTATCAAGCGGAAGCGGAAGACAAAATCCGAGTACGGATAAGAAGCAAATCGGCATAAGATGCCCGATAAATAAGCACATCCCGCCCACAGATCTCACGGATCCCCGTTCCCGGAATCTCTACACCGAATGATCGTTGCCCACATCGTCCGTCTCCTCCACCCAGTATCCATCTTGCGAGTTCACCTGTTCATCTGAATCAAACAATTTATCGTGTGAGACCCTAGGGGTACTCAGCAAGTCTTTATGCCTCTAAAGGGGACACAACCTGGGGTGACGCAATTGCAGCAAAAGATAAACCCTAACAATTCTAGAGATACTCGCTAACCATCCGCCTAACCAGAGATAGACGGATGTCCGTGACTTAATAACAACAGTTATAACAGTAATATCCACAGATCCATCCTCCTCCTCGCTTCCCGACGAGGAAGCGGACGAACAACCCCCCCATCCGTTGGCAGGTTTATTATCCATTCCATGAGTGTTGTACTATTTACTAGTTAGGTACCTAGTCTAGTCAAATTAAAAGCGGTACTTTAGATATGCTTGTCTATGATCGAGAAACTGTGCTCCAAGTCGTCCATAACCGCGGACACGGCTTTCAGAAAGTTTTACCCTGCAGGGGTGCACAAATAGCAACACACACTCGATCAACCTCGGAAAAACCAAATCAAAACCCAACGAGGCAGTCACGACAAAGCGATCACAGGATTCAGAAATATTTCAGGGGGCCACCCCATTAAGCTACCCGCGACGAAGTTGGCCGACTCCGAGACGGACTCAAGGTTTGCGCCAATGGCTGTAAACGACTGGGAACCCGAAAATGTGACTGGGCTTGTCGATACCGCGAAAACACTCCGCTTTCCTAAACAGTACAGTGTGCAGTACCTCGCACAATTTAAATAAAGCAGTAAAGCATGGCATAAGTACAGGATAGTAAATAAAACCTCAAACTAGTTTGTGGCCCCAAGAAATAAGAATGAATCGAACTCTGGCTCAGGGGGGTTCATAAGCCTCCCGGATGTGGATAGCGCGAATATTCAAGGAACAGGAATCAAGTACTCGGGGTCCTACGGGACACAAGTGAGCCTGAAAAACCAAATAGCGAATATGGCTCACCGATGCCACTTTCATTAGTTATCCCATTACTACTCAGATTAAGTTGTATAGGTACCTCGTTATCCATCAGACACTCACATACCCTACACATGCTGTTCTACGACTCGCATGGCTCAAACAACTCCTGTAGTAATGGCTCATGGGATGGAGGAACAAGCTTCGGTGGGGTTTAAAAGTAAAGGCTATGCAATACTTCGGATTCAAATTAATGCAATCGCGACTCAATGATGCAAGAATAAGATAGAGGCAATAGGTACTATATGTATGCAAGCATGTGGTAGTGCTTGCCTGGCAGCTCAGTTGAAGCGAGAGAAGGATCTGGGTAGTGCTCCTGGGTATCTTGGTATATCCCCTGCTCAACGTCTATTCGAAGAAGAACCAAACAAACAAGAGCCAACATAAATAAAGTGCACAAGCATATGAATTAAATGCATCAAGCAAACAATCATGCCATGATGAATGATGCACAATTTGCATGGCAATAACATAGCATGGCATGGGTGAGGTGTGGAATACAAGTATAAATCATTTTGTTGAGTTTCAATCATGTTTTAACCTCAAATTAGTTGTTGTACACATTATATTTATATGATGCATGCTTCAAAACAAAACATGGAATGCATAAACAGAAAGGTCTCGTCGAGCTAATCATTTTAGACATATCATTTGTTAAATTTGGAGTTATAAAACAAAAGTTATTAATTAATTAAGGTAAAAGGGCATTTTATTGTAATTTTAGTCAACTTGGAAAATAAAGTGTTCAAAATATATTTTGAAGGCCATATTTGAATTCCTCACATTTTTCTGATTTCAAAACATATATTATTGGTATTATTTGGATTTGTATTTTGAAAGTTATTTAAAAACAGAGTTAAATTTGAATTTGAATTAAATTTGAAAAGGTTTGAATTAAACAGATATTCAGAAAAGCTTTTGTTACACGCACAGAACCTAGCCACAGCCAATGACCAGTGGGGCCATGCTGACTGGGCGTCCACGCGCGCAGAAAAACGTTTTACACCGCGGCCTGCTCTAGTCTGAGTGAATGACAGGTAGGGCCAGGGCGACCTCAGGGTCCACTGCGCGCGCAGCCGTCCAGCGGAGGACACGTGGTGGATCCGAGGACTGCGGGTTGAGGAGTACAAATCTCCGAGAGCCTTTTTGCAAAAATGCCACGAAGGCTGACATGTGGGTCTAGAGGGAGCGCGGGTTTAGCCACAAAAAGAAGCAGGGGGTTAAGTGGAAAATGACCATGGCCCGCACTGTGCTTCTTCTCTCTCTGCGCCGAGCGACGCATCGGTGCGCGGCGCGGCCGGGATCGATCCAGGGACCTGGCGTGCGCGCGCGGAGGCAGCAGCAAGTGCGGTGGGGTGGGGGTTGTTGACAGAGAACAGATCGGTAGCTAGGTAGGGTTTCTGCGCGACGCGGAAGCGAGCAAACGCTGCGCTCGCCGGCGCACAGAGCGTGCTCGACACAACATCCGGCGAGGCTAGGGCAGATCAGAGAGGCGGACCATGTCAGGGAGGTACAGGGGCTCACCGAGAGTGTGCTGGCGGCGTTGGTTCGGGCAGGGGCGCTGGCGATCGTCGACATGGCTCGCGGACGGCGGCTAGGGTTTGGCGTCAGCCTTGGCGTCGATCTGGTGGTTCTGGTTCGCCTCCTCCTCGTTGCCGTGTACATGGCGATGCAGGGGACCCTCCTTGCACTCCTAGATCACCTCCAAGTCGTGCTCGTCGCCTGGTACGGTGTAGCCGAGAGGGGGCCGAGGGTTTGCCGGCGATGGGGTAGACGGATGCGGTGGAGAAGAGGGAGGAGAGGCAGGGCGCTGGGGCTGGATCTGGCGAGGCAGAGAGGTGGTGGGGGATGGGATAAAGCAGAGAGGGGTAGGTAGATGCCGTGGGGAGGTGGTAGACGAAAAAGGTGGCTCGGCCACCTTTCTCTCCTCCTCCTTCTCACGTGCTAGGTCGGGCAGGGGCAGGGCAGGGCAGGTGGAGCTGCCAGGTGGGGCAGGGCAGGCCAGGCTCGGTGGATACGGTGGAGGGGCCCTCATGGCAGAGATAGAAAGGAGAGGGGCAGGCTCGGGTTAGGGTTGCACTAGGGTCGGGTTAGGGTTTGTCTTGGCAAGGTGGGAGGTAGCTAGGTGGAGCTAGGGTTTGGTGATAGGGTGGCCAAGTGGAGCCAAGCTAGGAAGAGAGAAGAGAGAGGCCGAGAGGGGTGATGTGGTGGCTAGGGTGGTTAGGTTAGATGAGGAGAGGGGGTATGGTGATAGGGTAGGTGATTAGGGGGTAGGGTTTAGGGTTAGATGAGGGAGAGAGAGATGATCCACTCAAAAATCAAATAAAATCCAAAAGACAAGCAAAAGGTGGTACTTGCATGGGCCATGCATAATAATTAATACCATGCTTATTTTGTGAAACAAGATTATTTTTATGGCATTATTCTTATGCATTCCAAAATGTGGAGTAAGGTCTAAGCAAAAGAACTTGAAAGGATGCCCCATGTGGAGTAGAGGGAGATGACCATGTTTGAATAGAAATGGGACTTGCTAGTGTGTAGGTGCCACTAGGTATTTAGTAATCCCAAAATTATCCCAACATGATGATAACCCCCAAAACAACCCATGTGGAAGCTAGGAAAGGTCCCACTCACAAGGCATGCAAAGATGGCCATGTGGCTCTCATAAACCAATATTGTGAAAACAACATGATGCTAAGATGAGAGCATGTGGAAAAAGAATTGGATCCATCCCAACCCACATGAGCTAGAGGTAAAACCCAATAAGTGCAAAGCTCATATTTAGTTGGATGGTGGAATATAAGGTGGTGAAAAGAAAGGGTGGTGGAGTTAACTAAAAGATATGCCCCCAACTCAACTTGGGCATTTAAACAATATATCAAGAACCAAATACAATATCAAGAGGCAAATACAATTTACAATGCATACGAGAGAAGAACCAAATCAAAAGGGTTTTATATGATGCTCAAATGCAAGGTGGCATGATGACATGAGCATGATATAATGATGATGCAACAATTATATGTTTGAAGTAGCCATTATATAGACTAGGCTAGTAGCATTGCAATTGTTAGACAATTGGGATGCTACAACTCTCCCCCACTAAACAGGAATCTCGCCCCGAGATTCTAGGAAAAAGACAACAACACAAGGAGAGACGGGTGTTTGGAACGAAGGTGACCCTCACGTTCCCAAGTTGATGAACAACGGAATGGTGTGACCACTACACCTTGCAAAACTTGCTAGACTTGTTGCGAGTCTTGCGTTTTGCTTGAGAAACAACGGTTAGAAGAGTTGAAGGATTGTCGTGAGACAAGAAGGATAGGATGGACATAGCTCCGGTTTTCTCAAGAAACATGATAAAAGAATAGACCACTTGTGAAAGAAAGGACAAGATGATGTATCATGGATAAAGAGAGGACACACCGTTAAGATTAAAGATTTATCGATACGAGAGAGGATGAATCTTTGTCTCGCCGGAAGAAAAAGAGCTAGATTGGAGAGGTTTTGAACCACTATGACAATAGCATCGTAACTTCTCTCGGATTGGAGAAATGAAGTACGGAAACAACATTGCCTTCAAACAATAGAGTCCCTTGATATCAACAGAAAGATTTAGTTAGACATTGTCGGATTAGATTCTTCTTGCGCCGGTAAGAACCCAAAGGATCATTGAGGTGCGCGGATATCACTTTCAGAGACGGATGTGAAACTAGATCATGGTGGAATCCCGAGAGGCAAAGAGTATGGATGATCTGGAGTTTATTGTAGAGATACTTATTGCTTTCCTTAGCCTTGAGGCTAACGCAATAGATTTGCGGCTGATGGCATCAACCATAATTGGCTTTACCACGGAAAAAGAATTGATGAAACAAAGAGAGAGATAGTTTCCTTCCATCTTGTTTGGGGATGTAGAGCACCGGTAGAAAGACGAGGACAGAAAAGAGTTTGCGTCTATTTCCACCAGATAATGGAGGATTTTGCTCCGTGTAGAAAGGGTGAGACCACCAACAAGAGATTATTGATTACTTCCTTCGAGAGAGTACTCCGGAAAAACAAGGACGGATGTAAAAGTATCAAGGGATAAAGGCCACTTCTAACTTCCGTGGAATGAGTGAAATCGCATTAATTCACCAATTCAATGTACAAGAGCGAATGATAAGAGTAGTGGTATGGTAGCTACTCCATCCCGCGCTCAAAGCATTACTCCGCACATGAATAAGAAAACCATGCAACCCAACTACCGAAACAGACTGAAGGTATCGATAAGAAGAGCTCATGGAACTCCGTAAGAAAACAAAGATTGATGCAAACGATTCACCGGATTCAAAGATAGATAAAGATGATGATGTTGTCGTCATATCATAAGTAACCACCCACCGGAAAGATATAAAGGAAGATCACAGAGATAACTGCAAGATTCCACAGATAAAGAAAAAGATAGCACCACTTGAACAGAAGGAAAACAAGATCTGGAAGGTCTTCGTGGCCTCCGGTGGATTGAGCATAGATGATAGAACGAGAGGGTTTCAAAAGATCGCTTGACGAGACTGAGGTGAAAAGAACTCCATGTTTTTCTTGAAATGTTTGAGAAAGATTTAGCAGACTTGAGGAAATCTTCGACGGAACGACGATGATAACTTGCCAACAAGGGAAAACTCCGGGTTGGTTGAAGATGGAGGATGGAATTAACAATGGACTTGCTAATTCCAGAATTGAAGTGATGTATTTAGCAGAAGGACGTGGTCGAGATAGGTGACTTCAAGAAGCCAGAATTTCCACTTTGGGAACTTTGCACACAGGCAGTGTTCACGAAGCTTGAGAGAAAGAGACACAGATGATCTTCCATGTCCTTCCCTTGATATCGAATAGGCAAGCATATTATCAACATATACCCCCATGGATTACCAAGATATTCCCAGAATATCAAGTTCAAGAGGCAGGAGAAACAAACAAATGCTCGAACACTTCCTGAGCTCAACGCTCTTAGAAGGATCAATATTAAGAGCACGGATTCGTGTTGGAGAAGAGGCACTGGAAGAATAGATTATCTGGTCCTTCGGAAGAGAAAGAGATGTCACCTGATTCACATTGTCGATCGGATCACCGGTTACAAAGATAAAGAGATCTTGGATAAGAACCGATGATAGATCATAACTTAAGCAAAACTACCTGAGACGAAAAGATGCAATTCCCTCGTATCCAGGAGAATTGTGCAGATATGGGGTTGAAAAAGGTGTGCAGCATGATAAACAGATGATAGACCACCGTAGTGCCTTGAGAAACTCCGGATTGCCAAAGATGCTTGAATATGCATAGATATGATCACGGTGTACTCAAAATGACATGAGATAACCGTCACCATTTGGAGGATAGTGGTGATTGCATTTTCCATATTCCAATCGTCACTTATCATGAGTGGAATATAGCTATGCCGAGAGCCAAATTACAATCACCAGCATCGGATCGACACACGTTATGTAATTAGCCCAAGAGAATTGGAGATGAAATTAAACTCCAGGATTAAACGCCGGTGACAAAAGAATGAGTTAGCATGGACATGCTGATAAAAGGGAGGTAGATAATGTTTCACACACGACTGGAAAGGAGTGTGGAAACACAGGTATATCAAAGAAAAATTTTCCGCATTTTTCGGCATTAGAATACCAATAGATGCGCAAAATCACTTATCAGATAGAGATTAGCAACTGATGGTTTCACAGAATGTGGAGTTGCTAGAAGGAAGGACACCCTTAAGAAGATGGCACCGGTTAACAAGGAGTCAGATAGATCGCGCCGGTTTTCAAAAGCCTGTCAGTATGGAATGTACCAACAGTTGATAACCAAAGGCAGATTGTGATAACAAACTGGATGCAACAGATAGACAAGGAGTTACACACACACACACACACACAACCTATGGTACTACGGAAACCCAGAACACGTGAATCGTAGTTTGAATTTTAAGAAGAGGATTGAAAACGTTACACTTCCTTACCAGAAAAGGGTGGGTGGGTGGTTAAGAAGAAAAGTAGAAGCAGTCCTACTCTCGCGTTTTGTTTTTCCCTAGTATACATAGCTACCAAAATATTTGCTAGACAGACAACGACCATTTGGCTGAGACCCTGAAGGGCGGGATGGCTCTGATACCAATTGTAACTACCTCGGTGAATTACGCTCCTAGTTACAAGCCTGGATGAGCAGAAATGGTTGAAATAGTACGGTGGGGCCCAAATGCCACTCACAGGTAGACCTTTCGGCCGTCCCAACCATTTCCAAACATCGGGACAAGAACGGGCGGCGTAATCGGCAGGCGAAGGGATAAACTACATACACAAATGAGTATGTATGCAAGCCACCATACAATAGTACATCAGAGCCATTCCATCTAAAAAGAAAGGAAATATAGCAGCGCCATACGGCAAGATCCAAATATCCTAGATAGATATAATAGTTTAGGATATCTCCTCATACATCAAACATCAGAGTATCAAGCGGAAGCAGAAGACAAAATCCGAGTACGGATAAGAAGCAAATCGGCATAAGATGCCCCATAAATAAGCACATCCCGCCCACAGATCTCACGGATCCCCGTTCCCGGAATCTCTACACCGAATGATCGTTGCCCACATCGTCCGTCTCCTCCACCCAGTATCCATCTTGCGAGTTCACCTGTTCATCTGAATCAAACAATTTATCGTGTGAGACCCTAGGGGTACTCAGCAAGTCTTTATGCCTCTAAAGGGGACACAACCTGGGGTGACGCAATTGCAGCAAAAGATAAACCCTAACAATTCTAGAGATACTCGCTAACCATCCGCCTAACCAGAGATAGACGGATGTCCGTGACTTAATAACAACAGTTATAACAGTAATATCCACAGATCCATCCTCCTCCTCGCTTCCCGACGAGGAAGCGGACGAACAACCCCCCCATCCGTTGGCAGGTTTATTATCCATTCCATGAGTGTTGTACTATTTACTAGTTAGGTACCTAGTCTAGTCAAATTAAAAGCGGTACTTTAGATATGCTTGTCTATGATCGAGAAACTGTGCTCCAAGTCGTCCATAACCGCGGACACGGCTTTCAGAAAGTTTTACCCTGCAGGGGTGCACAAATAGCAACACACACTCGATCAACCTCGGAAAAACCAAATCAAAACCCAACGAGGCAGTCACGACAAAGCGATCACAGGATTCAGAAATATTTCAGGGGGCCACCCCATTAAGCTACCCGCGACGAAGTTGGCCGACTCCGAGACGGACTCAAGGTTTGCGCCAATGGCTGTAAACGACTGGGAACCCGAAAATGTGACTGGGCTTGTCGATACCGCGAAAACACTCCGCTTTCCTAAACAGTACAGTGTGCAGTACCTCGCACAATTTAAATAAAGCAGTAAAGCATGGCATAAGTACAGGATAGTAAATAAAACCTCAAACTAGTTTGTGGCCCCAAGAAATAAGAATGAATCGAACTCTGGCTCAGGGGGGTTCATAAGCCTCCCGGATGTGGATAGCGCGAATATTCAAGGAACAGGAATCAAGTACTCGGGGTCCTACGGGACACAAGTGAGCCTGAAAAACCAAATAGCGAATATGGCTCACCGATGCCACTTTCATTAGTTATCCCATTACTACTCAGATTAAGTTGTATAGGTACCTCGTTATCCATCAGACACTCACATACCCTACACATGCTGTTCTACGACTCGCATGGCTCAAACAACTCCTGTAGTAATGGCTCATGGGATGGAGGAACAAGCTTCGGTGGGGTTTAAAAGTAAAGGCTATGCAATACTTGGGATTCAAATTAATGCAATCGCGACTCAATGATGCAAGAATAAGATAGAGGCAATAGGTACTATATGTATGCAAGCATGTGGTAGTGCTTGCCTGGCAGCTCAGTTGAAGCGAGAGAAGGATCTGGGTAGTGCTCCTGGGTATCTTGGTATATCCCCTGCTCAGCATCTATTCGAAGAAGAACCAAACAAACAAGGTCCAACATAAATAAAGTGCACAAGCATATGAATTAAATGCATCAAGCAAACAATCATGCCATGATGAATGATGCACAATTTGCATGGCAATAACATAGCATGGCATGGGTGAGGTGTGGAATACAAGTATAAATCATTTTGTTGAGTTTCAATCATGTTTTAACCTCAAATTAGTTGCTGTACACATTATATTTATATGATGCATGCTTCAAAACAAAACATGGAATGCATAAACAGAAAGGTCTCGTCGAGCTAATCATTTTAGACATATCATTTGTTAAATTTGGAGTTATAAAACAAAAGTTATTAATTAATTAATGTAATAGGGCATTTTATTGTAATTTTAGTCAACTTGGAAAATAAAGTGTTCAAAATATATTTTGAAGGCCATATTTGAATTCCTCACATTTTTCTGATTTCAAAACATATATTATTGGTATTATTTGGATTTGTATTTTGAAAGTTATTTAAAAACAGAATTAAATTTGAATTTGAATTAAATTTGAAAAGGTTTGAATTAAACAGATATTCAGAAAAGCTTTTGTTACACGCAAAGAACCTAGCCACAGCCAATGACCAGTGGGGCCATGCTGACTGGGCATCCACGCGCGCAGAAAAACGTTTTACACCGCGGCCTGCTCTAGTCTGAGTGAATGACAGGTAGGGCCAGGGCGACCTCAGGGTCCACTGCGCGCGCAGCCGTCCAGCAGAGGACACGTGGTGGATCCGAGGACTGCGGGTTGAGGAGTACAAATCTCCGAGAGCCTTTTTGCAAAAACGCCACGAAGGCTGACATGTGGGTCTAGAGGGAGCGCGGGTTTAGCCACAAAAAGAAGCAGGGGGTTAAGTGGAAAACGACCATGGCCCGCACTGTGCTTCTTCTCTCTCTGCGCCGAGCGACGGATCGGTGCGCGGCGCGGGCGGGGATCGATCCAGGGACCTGGCGTGCGCACGCGGAGGCGGCAGCCAGTGCGGTGGGGTGGGGGTTGTTGACAGAGAACAGATCGGTAGCTAGGTAGGGTTTCTGCGCGACGCGGAAGCGAGCAAACGCTGCGCTCGCCGGCGCACAGAGCGTGCTTGGCACAACGTCCGGCAAGGCTAGGGCAGATCAGAGAGGCGGACCATGTCAGGGAGGTACAGGGGCTCACCGAGAGTGTGCTGGCGGCGTTGGTTCGGGCAGGGGCGCTGGCGATCGTCGATGTGGCTCGCGGACGGCGGCTAGGGTTTGGCGTCGGCCTTGGCGTCGATCTGGTGGTTCTGGTTCGCCTCCTCCTCGTTGCCGTGTACATGGCGATGCAGGGGACCCTCCTTGCACTCCTCGATCACCTCCAAGTCGTGCTCGTCGCCTGGTACGGTGTAGCCGAGAGGGGGCCGAGGGTTTGCCGGCGATGGGGTAGACGGATGCGGTGGAGAAGAGGGGGGAGAGGCAGGGCGCTGGGGCTGGATCTGGCGAGGCAGAGAGGTGGTGGGGGATGGGATAAAGCAGAGAGGGGTAGGTAGATGCCGTGGGGAGGTGGTAGACGAAAAAGGTGGCTCGGCCACCTTTCTCTCCTCCTCCTTCTCACGTGCTAGGTCGGGCAGGGGCAGGGCAGGGCAGGTCAGGTGGAGCTGCCAGGTGGGGCAGGGCAGGCCAGGCTCGGTGGATACGGTGGAGGGGCCCTCATGGAAGAGATAGAAAGGAGAGGGGGAGGCTCGTGTTTTGGTTGCACTAGGGTCGGGTTAGGGTTTGTCTTGGCAAGGTGGGAGGTAGCTAGGTGGAGCTAGGGTTTGGTGAGAGGGTGGCCAAGTGGGGCCAAGCTAGGAAGAGAGAAGAGAGAGGCCGAGAGGGGTGATGTGGTGGCTAGGGTGGTTAGGTTAGATGAGGAGAGGGGGTATGGTGATAGGGTAGGTGATTAGGGGGTAGGGTTTAGGGTTAGATGAGGGAGAGAGAGATGATCCACTCAAAAATCAAATAAAATCCAAAAGACAAGCAAAAGGTGGTACTTGCATGGGCCATGCATAATAATTAATACCATGCTTATTTTGTGAAACAAGATTATTTTCATGGCATTATTCTTATGCATTCCAAAATGTGGAGTAAGGCCTAAGCAAAAGAACTTGAAAGGATGCCCCATGTGGAGTAGAGGGAGATGACCATGTTTGAATAGAAATGGGACTTGCTAGTGTGTAGGTGCCACTAGGTATTTAGTAATCCCAAAATTATCCCAACATGATGATAACCCCCAAAACAACCCATGTGGAAGCTAGGAAAGGTCCCACTCACAAGGCATGCAAAGATGGCCATGTGGCTCTCATAAACCAATATTGTGAAAACAACATGATGCTAAGATGAGAGCATGTGGAAAAAGAATTGGATCCATCCCAACCCACATGAGCTAGAGGTAAAACCCAATAAGTGCAAAGCTCATATTTAGTTGGATGGTGGAATATAAGGTGGTGAAAAGAAAGGGTGGTGGAGTTAACTAAAAGATATGCCCCCAACTCAACTTGGGCATTTAAACAATATATCAAGAACCAAATACAATATCAAGAGGCAAATACAATTTACAATGCATACGAGAGAAGAACCAAATCAAAAGGGTTTTATATGATGCTCAAATGCAAGGTGGCATGATGACATGAGCATGATATAATGATGATGCAACAATTATATGTTTGAAGTAGCCATTATATAGACTAGGCTAGTAGCATTGCAATTGTTAGACAATTGGGATGCTACAACCTAGGTAGCAAACCCCGTGCTTGTTCCTAAAAAGGACAAGGATATCCTGTGGATGTGCATGGACTTCACTTGCCTGAACAAGCACTGCTCGAAAGATCACTTCCCATTGCTGTAGATCGATCAGATAATCGACTCCACCGCGGGATGCGAACGTCTCTGCTTCCTCGACGCCTACTCAGGATACCATCAGATTCGAATGAAGGAAGAGGACCAGGAGAAAACGGCCTTCATCACGCCCTTCAGTGTTTTCTACTACACAACAATGCCCGTCGGGCGGAAGAACACAGGAGCCACCTACCAACGATGTATGCAGGCATGCCTTAAGAGCTAGCTTGGCCAGAACATCCAAGTTTATGTCGACGACATCATCATCAAAACCAAGGAGGAAGCCACCTTACTCGACGATCTCCGCGAGACCTTCGACAATCTTGACCGCTACCGAATCAAGATGAATCTAGAGAAATGCGCCTTCGGCGTACCATCTGGGCAACTGCTCGAGTACCTCATATCCGCCAGGGGAATCGAGGCCAACCTAAAAAATATAAAGGCTATACTGGCCATGGAAAAGCCAAAGAATGTCAAAGACGTCCAATAGCTGGCTGGGTGAATTGTGGCGCTTAGTTGGTTCATCAGTCGAATGGGCAAGAAGGCGCTACCGTTCTACCAGCTCCTCCGTAAAGCTGAGAACTTCAAATGGACTGACGAAGCACAAGAGGCATTCGAAGATCTCAAGCGCCTACTCTCCATCTCGCCCGTGCTGGTGACGCCCAGGGAGAAATAGCCCATGTTGCTATACATCTACGCCACCAACCAGGTGGTCAACACTGTGCTGGTGCTAGAACGAGCCAAAGACAACAAGGTCCATGGGGTGCAACGCCCAGTCTACTACCTCAGCGAGGTGCTCATGCCAACAAAATAGTGGTACCCACACTATTAGAAGCTGGCTTGCAGCATCTTCATGACCACACGGTGACTGCGCCACTGCTTCCAGGAGCACCCCTTTGTTGTGGTGAATGATGCTCCACTAGGGTACATCCTCAACAACCCCGACGCCACGGAACGAGTCGCTCTGTGGGGAATCGAACTGTCTCCACGATACATTACATACGAGAAGCGACTAGCAATCAAGTCGCAAGTTCTCCTGGACTTCCTCGTTCACTGGATGGAGAATCAGCTCCCAGACACGTCGGATATGTCCTGCCTATGGATAATGCACTTCGACGGATCCAAGCATCGAGAAGGAGTTGGCACCGGTGTCTTCCTGACATCGCCACAGGGTGACAAGATGAGATATGTTCCGCGAATGAAGTTCCGCGCCTCCAACAACAAAGCTGAATACGAGGCTCTGCTCCATGGGATGCGGATGGCCAAAGCTTGCAGCGCAATGCGACTCGTCATCTACGGTGAATCCAAGCTCGTGGTGGACCAAACCATGAATCAGTGCGACGCTCTAAGCCACAACATGATTGCTTACCGCAACCTCTACGACACACTCGAAGGAGACTTCGACGGCTACAAACTGCAGCACATAGGCCGTGAAAGCAACAAAGAGGCTGACATGCTAGCCAACATAGGATCCACCTATGCTCCGGTGCCGCCAAGTGTATTCCTAGAATAGATCTGCGAACGCTCTATCAAGCTAAAGGCTCCCGAAGGACCATCCGACACGTCAAAGGACTTGGGGGTTGTGCCACCTGAAGAACTCGAAGGTCCCAGTAATGCGGAGCAGGGACCCAAACTCGAAGGAACCATGGAGGTCATGCTCATCGAGCCATCCTGGACTCAGCCATACATCACGTACCTGATCAACGAAAGGCTACCAGACGACCCGACAGGCGCACAACACATAGCGCAACACTCAAAAGCTTTCACCATCATCAACGGCGAGCTATTCAAGCGCAGCATCACATGAGTCCTTAACCGATGCGTCTCCAATGGTGATGGGAGAGCCATCCTCATCGAGATAAACGAAGGCACCTTCGGTCCTCATGCCGGGAGTCACACCCTCGTTGCCAAGGATCTACAAGCTGGATTCTACTGGCCAACGGCGATGCGCGATGACAAGGACATCGTCCAAAAGTGCAACGACTGCCAAAGGTTCGCGGACAAACCGCACACACCTGGCGCGGAACTCAGGCCTATACCTGTGGCCTGGCCCTTCACGCAATGGGGACTTGACATGGTCAGAAAGCTACAAAAGTCATCACGTGGAGGTTACACTTTCCTCCTTGTCGCAGTCGATAAGTTCACCAAGTGGATCGAGGCCATGCCGGTGACGAACCAAACGGCCACCACCGTCGTTAAATTCTTCGAGTCCATCGTCTTTAGGTTCGGGTGCCACACAACATCATCACTAACAACGGGATGAACTTCACCTCGAATGAGTTCTAGGATTTCTGTGAAAACCTGGGAATCAACATCAGCTACACTTCGGTAGCACATCCCTAGACCAACGGTTAATTCAAGAAGGCCAACGGCCTCATCTGCAATGGCATCAAGAAAATACTCCTCCGACCACTCGAGCGAGCAGCTGGGTGTTGGGCTGAGGAGCTACCATCAGTACTATGGAGCCTGCGCACAACTCCAAACAACGCCACAAGCTACACCCCGTTCTTCATGGTACATGGCACCGAGGCAGTACTACCTGTAGAAGTGTGTTATAAGGCCCCAAGGGTCGTGGCATACATCGAGGTCGAATCAACAACCACACTCGAAGACTCTATCGAACTCCTTGACGAAGCACACGAAATCGCGGTGGAACGGTCCACGATCTACTAGCAAAGCCTCCGCAACTACCACAACCGCCAACTGCGCCCAAGGTCCTTCATCGAAGGAGATCTAGTCCTGCGACTGAAGCATAAAGGACACCTCAAGCTCGAGTCCCCCTGGAGGGACCCTATGTGATTACCGAAGTAATCCCAGATGGCGCATATTGCTTGAAGGATGTAGAGAGCGGAGTCGCATACTCCAACCCCTGGAACGTCGCGCAGCTGCGCTGTTTCTACCATTACATATTTTCTCTTTTACAATAAGGCTACTTAGCCAAACATTATACCTCCTGATACTCTACAAATAAATAAAGCTAGGTGCCTCCAACTTTGTGTTTTTTTACTTCCATTGCTATTTCTACACTTGGGGGCTGCGCCACCCTGTCAACCTCTTTACACGAACATAACAAAGATCTGAGTAGCTGACCACACTACTAATCGAACCCTTGGTAAAACCAACCCGGCTGCAATGCAACAAGCAGGTTGGCAAGGCGATGAGATGCACAAGCGTCAGACTAATGAAAAGGCACTACATACAATATCGCACTCGCAAAACAACTAAGCTAACAGCTATACATACAAACATGGGTATCAACGCCCAGTCAAAACAATTATACAAGTTTTACAACACCTATACACCCTGTGCAGGTCAATAACTACTCTACTGATGCGATAGAAGAACGTTGGTGCACTCGTCGAACAAATTAACGACGTCTTCTGCTGGACGATCAACAGCTCGATAATGAGGCACCATATTCCACGCCATCCCTGTCGGAGGAGGCGGCAGTCCTACCGCAATAGCATCCAGATCCACATCAGGTCGCTGCATCCACACAAGCGCCAACGCAGCCTTAGCACCCGGAATGAGCTATTGGTGCACGCACTCGCATACGGCATCGATGCTCTGAAACTTCCGCATCAGAGCCAACAGGCTCAAGGGTGCAACATCCAAGGGAAACATTGCCTGGAATATATGCTTCAGGCACGACTGTGCCTTCTTCAAAAAATACAACACTTGCTACACGCGATCTTGCAACGTCCCCAACGCGACTGCACCATCCCGATCGGTCCAAAATAATCCGCGAGCTTCCAGCTGATCCTGAGTCAAGCAACTTAGTCAAATGCTAATACGATCCTTCTCTTCCTGTGGAATGAGATTGACAACTGCAAACAACAGAAATATAAAGGCATTAGCCACCAGAAGACAGCAACACAGACATACTACAACAACAAGGTCGAAGGAACACTAACATTGCAATTGCTCACTGATCTGGGCAACCTCGCGAAGAAGATATGCATCCTACTCCAAAGCTTTTTCTGCCTTCGACTTCCAGAGACGTCGGAAATACCACGGACGACTGGCGCTTCTATCTCTAAGTGCTCCACACGATCACGCAGTCGAGATAACAACGACAGCTCCTCCACCTTCGAATTTGGCTGTGCCATGGGTTCATCAGGAGAAGATTTGTCAGGCGCATCCACAAAAGTCATATCACGCGAATCACTCGAAGGACCCTACCAAGCAGAGGACCAGAAGAATAAGAGACACTATGAACAAAAGGTCGAATGATGCAAGAACAAAGATAATTTATACATCAATAATTGCATCCAAGTTTTCATAGGGGAAACCCCACAAAAGCGGTCTCAAGACAAGGCTAAAACGGTTCATACAGTTACAAAAGGAGACAATGGGGACAAATATGCCTATGCTTCGGCACCCGTGGGCTTCTTCGACTTCGTGGCAGCCTTCGATGCTGTGGACTTTGCTGGAGTGGCGTCTGACGTTGAAGCCCTGGATGCGGTGGGCCCCGACACCATGGACTTTGCCGCTTTCAGCCGCTTTCGCCCCTCTGAGTACCTCGCAAGTGTATCTATGAGCCAAGGCCCATAATCTTGACAATGATTGACAAAAGGAGTGAAAACTACCTACTGGCCATGCGCGGTCACCGGCATCTTCGAGGAGACCTTGTTGGTGTTTAGGTCGACACCATGGGCATGTGCCATCGCCAGACCCGAGGAGGCATTGAGCCCTTTCTAGGCATTCTTGACGTTTGCAGGGACACCTTCGGTGAAGGAATCGATCAGGCCATCTAGGTCTTCAATAAGTTCGTCCTTGGGTACCATCTCCTCTCGAAGACGCCCAAGAACTCCCATGGACTTTTTGGGCGAGTCCTGGACGGAGACGCTACGGTCTTCGACTGCAGCCATGGCGCCGGCCAACGCATCCTCGCGAGCAAGAGCCCGGGGGTCAAAACTCACCCTAGAAGCGTCTGCAATAGATCCATGCAAAACCATCAGAAGCCAAACAAGTGAAGAAAGAAAAGCTTTAATGGCACAAAAACTGCAACAGTAGCATACCTGAAAGCGCTTTAGTGATGGAGAGAAGCTGTTCCATGAATTCTTTTTCTCTGTTTGCGGCAACATCCACCAGCTCCTCTTCACGCTGCTTCGACTCCTGCTTGAGGCGGTTGTAGGCCGCGAGTGCCTCATCTCGCTTGGTCTCCGCCGTGCTGATTCCCTTTTCAAGGGAATTCACCTGATGGAGCAAGTCATTATTATCCTCTACAAAACAAGGACAATAAATCAAGACCAATCAAAACAAATGTGCAGCAGCACAACACAAATTGACAAAACTCACTTTCCAATTGGTGGTCGTTGATATCAAGCCGAGCGTGCTGTAGGCCTAGGTCAACAATCTGTTCACCAAAGTGAGTAGACTCCTGAAGAATGGGATGCGGAAGAAAGACAAATATCATGACTCATTTTTGACCCCAACCACTAACTCTTCGAGTAAGAAAGGTTTGCAAATACTTACGTGGCCATCCAAAGAATCCGAAGTTTCCTTCTAAGTTGATGTCCGAGAAAGAACCAGGTGCTCCCCCATGTTGGGAGAACTCGAGGAATTTGTGCCGTAGTTGGCCGCTATCTTTGGGGAAGGCGCAAGCTCCGCCTCACCTTTATTCTTGGAGTCCATGACTCCCGCCCCTCCAGGAGATGGCAATCATCAAACGAGGATGAGGCGGTCATGCTTTAGCAAAAGCATAGGCCGTGTCATCATCAACATAAGTCACAAGACATAAATTTCAAGACAGTATCAAAATAAAAGACTCACCCATCATAATTTTCGAGGTCAAAGGAATCATACGACCCCTCCTTCTACTTCTTCGTCTTCTTCCGTGATGGAGGAGCAACAACACGCATAGGCACCGATGGAATTGCATCCGCGACATCCACCCCAATCAAAGGATCCTCTGCCGTCTCTAGAGAAGAAGCATCCAAATCCTCTCTTCAGGAGCGCTTGTGAGTGGCGCCCTCACTGCACTTGGGGGCTTCCTGCTCCTCAACAATGGGCAAAGTAGACCCAGATTCATCTTCCTCCATAGCCTCAAAGGGAATTATCCCTTCAAGCTGCGGAGGCAGAACGGTGTTCACCTTCCATTCCTACCAAAGCACATGGTTACATACGCAAAACACCCTATGGGCAAATGAAGCACAGTTGAAGAAGAAATGACGAAGTTACCTCAGGAGGGGGTGACTCGCGTGAAAGGGCAGCACGACAGAATCCCCAGGGAGTTTCTCCTTGTGGATGAACTTGGTCAGTCCCCTGAACCTTTTGTCCACCTCACCTGAGGACAAGTTCTCCCGAGAGACGCGAGTGACGTCGTCTGTGCTAGTACAAAGATACATCGCGCCCTAGCCTGCAGTGGCTGCACCCGACGGTGCATCCAAGTGCGGATGAGGTCCGGGCTGACAATCTCCTTCCCTCAAATGAGCTGGAGATCGCGAACACGCTTATACAAAACTTCGACTTCCTCGGCCTCGCTGGGCATCACCACATTTTTCCAAGACCTTCTCCTCTTCAATTCTGTTTTCGGATCAAAAGGAGCAAGTCCATAATGTTCACCATCGGCCTTCTGATCTCGGATGTAAAACCACTACTCCCTCCATCCCTGGACGGACTCGGATCTCTTGAGAGAGAACTACTGAACATTCAGGTCCATATGGATACCGCAGCCTCCAATGTCATAGACTACATATCCGGAACCCGATTGTCGCTTTAGCTTGAAGATTTTTTTGAAGAGGACAAAGTGCGGCTTGATTCCGAGCCAGCACTCGCATAGAGTGATATATCACGTAATGTGCAAAATAGAGTGTTGGGTCAGCTGATGCAGCTGGAGCCCATAGAAGCAGAGCAACCCTCGCACAAACTTGTGGAGGGGAAGAGAAAGGCCCCAAAGGATGAAAGCAAGGAACATCACCCAAAATCCAATAGGGGGGTCAGGGATTACCTCTAAGCTAGGCATCTTGCAGTCTGCTTCATTGGCAGGAAGCAGACCATCTTGGCGGTGTTGTTGGAGCTCTTGCTCCTTAATGGCGTTGCGTCGCCACGAGCCATTGGTGACACGCATTCCAGCACCCTTCTTCGTCCCGGCTGCAGCAGCAGTACCGGACTCGGTGGCGGCGCCCTTCTTCTTGGCCACAATAGTGGCCATAGCAGATCCATCAGCGGTGGTGCCCTTCTTTTTCCCCATCTTCTGGTGGCGATGAGATCGCATGAAGTAGCTTGGAAAAGTTCTAAGCCTGTCCAGCGTAGTAGCGGGAGGAAGGGCGATGGAGCAGTAGCAAAGAACAATGGCAGCAGTGCGCGAGGAGGAAGAAGATGGATCTGTGGAAAATTAACCGCACAAAGTCCCTACTTAACCACAGGACATGCAATCCAACGGCTCATAGTGATTCACCCAGACGCGTGGCGCAAATCAATGTAGACGTGTGGCGATGCAAACAGTGAACCGTCAGTGCACTTTCGGCACTACGCGCGAGAATCGAGGAGGCATAGTTAAAACAAAGATTGCGTATGCATGGTCAAATCTCAGTCAGAAATGGGGCCCCACCTTCGTCACATCCCGTCAATACTAATTAGGCGGTAAAATGGGACCATCTAATCATCAGCACTGACGTCATCTACTCCAGCAGGAGATTTCTTCGACTACTCTAGCCCTTGCTTGACTCTACAATTCAACCAATTGAAGCCCCTCTTTGAATCAACGATTCGATTATGAAGTCAGGAGCTACTCCCATAGGAGCACTAAAAGCACAATCGACAAAAGATAAAATGACAGCAGTTGACAATTGTTCAAAGTCCCCACTCGAGTCTACGACTCGAATAGGCACTTGGGGGCTAGTCCCATAGGGAGCGCTCGCCACGCACCAGATGAAAACCTTAGTCATTAAAAGTATGTTGACCACGTCCACATTTGAAACGGCGACTCTGCCCCATATTTTCCCTACAAAGAGACTATGTCTCCTGGGCTACCCGAATCACCTCCGCGGTGACTAAAAATTCGGATGCCACATTTACAACGTGAAGGTAAGACCTGAAAAAGGCCTGGCAACACATCTGCTCTACTAGATATAAGTCGTGCCTATAGGCACGATGAAATAAGCCTTGACGGACGTGTCGAGTGATCACACTTAAAACACTGGAATTCGACTTTGTAAGGCCTCCGTGGCAAGAGCCGAATTACGCCAGCATTATTCCGAATTCGAGACCGGGAACTCGAATTTGAGTAGATAGCGTTCTTTTGCCCTAAGGCAGTTAACTGGTCATGATCCGTCGGATGAATCGGGCACGCATATCGACAATCCCTATGTCACAAATTACAGCACCCGAAAGAACTTCGGATGATCCTATATCCCATGCACTCGAAAGACTTATAGTCTCCACCCGAATCTATGATTCGGCTAGACACTCGGGGGCTTCTGACATGGGTATACCTTACAAGTAGTCGAGATTAGCCTATATGGTTCAGCCCAAGAAGGAGTCCACACTACAACCTAAGCCTAGCAAGGATTCGGGTTCCCCATTGGAGTTCGACTTCTTGAAGGACACAACAAAGTGTAGATAGAAAATTAAAGGGAAACCCTAACCTGTAACCGACTCGACCTGCTACCCTGAGACCTAGCCTCTATATAAAGGCCAGGAGGGGGCAGCGAGGAGAACCAACTCATACACCCCCGCATACACCTTGCCAGATTGCATCTGCGCACCCATGTAACTTTTGACTCTCTCATAAGAAAGAGCACACAAGCAGGAGTAGGGTCCTCTACGAGGCCTGAACCTAGGTAAAACGTGTCACATGTGTGCTTGTTTGCTAGCCGGTCGATTCCTCCAGCACTCCCCACTTCCTCGAACCTTAGTCCATCAACGATGGGCATTGATGAGTTATCCCCTTGTCAACTACATTTTCCCAAGGAGTGGGTACTCCAATTGGAAAAATGGTGGACAACACCAAGGCAATATAAAGAGGCTAATTACAAGAGAATTTTGCAATTTATGCATCAAAAACTGATGAGGACATCCCTACTATTGATACACCCGCTGCACCTATGGCAACATTACATAGACCTATCACAAGAACTCGTGCATGTCTACTTAATTACCAGGTACTTTCGTTTCTGGGAGAGATTCCTAATATACATGATAATATGATGCTTCCTAAATAAGATGTGTTCATGTTACTTAGGAATGATGGACCTAGCAAGGACAACAAGAAGGATAACCAATGGAGCATGATCATGCATGGAGATGGTAGCAAGCTTGTGAGGATTGAAGGTGACGCTAGAAGTGAAGATTTCTGAACTTTAAAGACACCATAATGAGAGATGAAGAGATGGACGAAACCAAGACATTGGTACTTCATAATTTCGTCCATATATTCATATCGTGTTGCGTCACCTTTTAATTATGGACTAGGCACACGTAATTTTCGTCCAAATTAATAGGCTGGATTTTGAGAGTCCGTATATGGGGAGGAAATCGACTTAGGAAGGAATTTCGACCGCCTCTCCCAAGGTTGGCTGCATCCCCCCTTCATATACCCCCTTTAGGTCATCATTTACACTCGGATTTTGTTTAAACTAAAAGTTAGCCATCGTTGCAACTACGCCATAGGCTTTAGTGTCTCAGAGGCCTATTGTACTATGCACCTATACATGATCCCACCTTTGCAATAAATCTTTCATCTTTATTCACAATATCTTGATTGCAATATTAGTTCTTACTTGTTCCTAATTTCAGGTAGGAATTAAGACCCTCGCTAGTCAGGCTGATCGTGCTCCTGCAAGATCGGTAAACTACAGAAGATTGGCCTAGTGATTGCATTGACAGTTGTGCTCGCACATGAAGTCGGATTGTCAAGCCCAAAGTCCACCCAAATAGAATTATCACCTGCTCGTGAGTCCCAAACATGAACCAAGTCTGAACAGTCGACCTCCATCACCACTCGCAAAAAACTCGGAGCTTCGCAAAGATGACGCCATCATGTAGCACCATAGTTTCTGCAATCAGCGCATCAGTGATCCCTGGGTATGGTTTACTCCAAACTCCAATGAAGCCATCAAGATTCCTAGCAATGCCTCCCCCTCCACCTTTCAAAGCCTCGACAACAATACCTGCGTTTGTATTAATTTTAATCCAACCTTCATCAGGTGTTCTCCATCCATGGCAATATGGTAAGTACTACGCGAGTGATTTATTCCAACCTTACCGCTAGCATCATATATTCCCCTGACCTTTCCCTCCATAGGCATAGTAGAGAGAGATGCAACACCTGCATTTCCCCATTCAGCGACCATGTTGCAGCCACTGCCTCGTTCACCGACCATGGCACCACTGGACAACAGGAAGAATACGAAAGGGTGGCAGCGCCGGGAGAACTGCTGGGTGGAGAACAGGGAGGCCCGGCATGTCACCTTCTCCAAACACAAGGCTGGGGTCTAGAAGAAGGCCACCAAGCTCGCAGGGGCCTTTAGTTAATGCTTTCTTAACTAATTTATGGGTCAATAATTTATGGGTCACAACTGTAGCCTACACGGTGGTAGTAGCTCCGCACATAGTGATGTCTGTGGTAGAAGGTATGCAACAATTATTACTACGATATCACTTACTACTGAGGCAACTAGAGCTGCTTCGAACACGTGGGTGGTCCTATTATGGAGGACTTTCGTAACGAGAAAAGAATGTGGTTTTCCTAGACAATAATTGATGTAATGTTCTTGTCATCAACATATGAGTTGTCGTTATATTATATATGTAAAAGATAATTTAGTTTATAATGAACTAAGTATCATTGATTCACAATTTTCTGTTTTGGACTTGCTCTATGTTTTGTTCATGTTGCACTAAATGTAATGTATATTCTCATATGTTTGATTATCCTCTTCATATTTCTGACATGTGTTTTGTGCGTTGTTTGTATTGAGTTAAACGTACCTTCTATCCTCATCTGTTGGACTATGCCCTTAACTTTTGACAGTATAGTCTCACGGACGGTTTTCTTACGTTCCTTTCAGTTGGACATTACAATGCCTAGTACACGCACTCATTATCTTTGCTAGAAGTCTTACTACAACACACTCAGTATAGTGCCTACTTATCTATGCCCTACCCATTGCCCCCTCTTCAGAAGGCTTGCCTAACTATACTCACGTGCATGCTAGAACACACTTGTTATCTTTGCATAGTATCGTCTTACGTTATGCTTCTTAGCTACGCCCTTGGGGTGCGAAGAGAAGTCTAGTTAGTATAGAAGGCAAGGATCAATTAAGCCCATCAAGCAAACAAAGGAAATCAGCCTGTTAGGCATGATCGAGTCGATCACGCTAACGAGTTTGATCGCTCCCTATAATCTTGTTATGTACATTGGCCTCTAGCTCATATAAACATGTAACCACTATCGATACAAATGCATCATTTTTTTCCAAAACTGATACAACTATGAACTGACAACACATGGAGTACCATGCACAAATGCATCATTTTTGCCAAAACTGATACAACTGTGAACTGACAACACATGGAGTACCATGATGCAAAGGATACCCACTAATAGACATGACAACCTAAACTAGGTTCATCAATCGAGCAACGGATGTATCTTTCCTTATTATGCCACTCTTCTTTATTTTGCTCATGGTTCCTAATTATGTCCTCCAAAGCCTTTCCTACATGGAAGCAAGCAATGTCCTTTCCATATTCAGGGCTAGCCGCCTTTAACCTTGTGAGTAATCTACAAAGCTCATTTGTAAAAAGAGCCTTAGATCTAAGTGTCAGCACTCCTGCCTCATCAAACTCGTCACTCTAAGACACCACATGCCCAATGTCCACAAACGAGAGGGTGGAGAAACATACAAACCTCCACTATTCACAGAGGCAAGCGACTAGCTAGGCTCTAACGATGGTGGCGAGGGCATCGTGGCCACCGATAAGTCCTGTAATGAGCCATCTCGATCGTAAGCACCGCATATGGTTCCACACACAATCTCTATAGTTATAGTGTGACATGCAGCACCATAGTCATAATCCCATCTAGCCTCTCTTAGAGGAACCGACACATCAGACCATGACAACAAGAAGGGACTACCACAAGGAGAGAGAAAACCATTTAAATGTTATTTGTCAGCCACAAACAACTTATGCTCATTCGATTCAAGTGGAAATGAAGCCTACGTCTAGTGCGCCCTAGGCCACCAGAAGTGCACGCGTCCATTGGGTCCAAAGAATCACCAACGTGCGCCAGCAACAATTTGAGTACTGCCACCTCTTCATGCAGGTTGCGAGGCACCTCCTTGGTGTGGTCAGTGACCAGCTGAAGGTGCTTCGTGGACAGTAAGGCAAACTAAGATTGAAAGATGGTCCTACTTGGTGTTGAGACGAACACCTAGGAGAGGTCCTTGGAGGCACCGCGACATGCAATGACGAGGGGATCACGACCTCAATCCAACTCAGGATGATCAGGCTAATGAGCGGATGTGGAGTTGTTCTTCTCATAAGTAGCATGAGCTTCCAGAGAGCGAACATGAGCGTCTAGGGAGTGAGCACGACATAATCACTCCCGATGAACAGGACGACAACAACGTACATTTTAAGGTATCACAACATGTGCTGACCTCATGGTCACACACGATTCAATGGAAGCACCTCCCACGAGCCCAACGCTTGAGGTGATACTACTCTCCAAACCTCCCTTCTGAAGTAAAGGAGATGACTTGGGAGGAGCTCCGCGACCAGGGTGGTCACCCTGACCCATCTAATTCCAGCCTCCCATGTCTCCTAGCATGGAAGCTGCAGTAGAGAGACCACCGGAAGGCTTCGATGATGCCTTCCCATCATGGCGCAAGTCATTCGAGCCATGAGCTGGGGAAAAAAATCCTTTCTTTGGGATTGTGCCCACATGGGGGAACATCCCATCAGAGCCAAGGCCATTGGAGAAGCCAACAACATATGGCGTGTCATATTCACGGCATTGTCTTCGTCCTTGTCGATAACACCTTTAGCATAGGACTTCAAGGCACAATCGTCCTTCGTCCTATGGAGTAGGTGATGGATTCTTGGGGGTAGCTCATGTCGGATTCGGTAAAACCAAGGTACCCCGGACCCACTAGATATGGGCCCCTACTCCCTGTACTTGAGTTGGACGGGATAACCTTATCAAGGAACTCAGACTTGAGCCTGGTGAGCTTCCCCTGATCTGCTTTATCTAGGAAGGAATTGTTAGTAGTGATGCCACCCTTCATACCCAAGAAGGATACATTAGGCATGACTCAGCCTTGACCACTTTACATGTGGTCCAGCTGCAGTCCAGCATGGTGCCGACTCCATGCCATCAGGCTTGGTTATCACCGCATTTTCCCCCAACATTAATTGTTTCCTTGCCATCGTTTGTAGTGCCTATAAGGATAGGAGAAGGCAAAGTTTGAATGCAGTTGTTTGGGGAGCATGAGGGGCCCAAGGATGTAGGCATGGCAAAGAAGGATGACACCCGGTAAGGAAAAGCATCTCGGGGCATGGACCCACATCAACATATGGGAAAGGATGAGGCGAATCCTTGTCGTGTAGCGGTTACTATCTCTTTATCATGTAAAGGCTGTACCACCTCCCCAAGGAGGAAGGGTGGATGTCTATTCAACCAATGTGGTATCTCCTTATATATGTATAAGTACGACTAGGGCCACGTGAGAAGGATAGAGGATAACTAGTCTCCTTACATAACATTTATCTAGTTGATAGATAATCTTTATTTTGTTGATGGAAAATCTTTATTTCACTAGTTGATGGAAAATCTTTATTTTGTTTAGAGCATTTATCTATCTGATGGAAACAACTTTTGATAAAATGATCTAATTTTCCTGCAACCATTAACGGCGAGTCTTGTCCAAGGGCGTGGAGTGAGATCGTAGTCGAAGGGATCGCACACAGGGAGAAATCACACATGTGTAAAGTAAAAGAGACACATGGAAATAGCGAAATTGATCTTCATTATCAATTATGGTGTCTCTCTCCATACAATCCATAAGTACATATAGGGAGAGAGAGGGTACGTGGATGTGGGCCAGCAAGAGAGTGAAAACCTCACTACAAGAAAGGGTGGAGCCGTAGCAGCCACGTACGGTGGTTTCCCAACACTCCTCCTTGGTCCAACATCCCGTTTTGTCTATATATCAAAAACTCTGAAACCTAGTGCGAAAAATATGTAGAAAGAGTGCATAACATACGTCTCCTCATGTTGCATGAATTTCCTTATTACAAACCTTACTGTGATAAGCATCTTGAAAACTCACATAAGAAAAAAAGACTACGATACACTCAACATTAGGTTGAGTACTCAATAATATGGATCAAAATTCGGAAGTGGGGATGTGAAGAGTCTCCCCAAAGTCTACCATCTAACTAAGTCTCATCATACCAATTCCACGAACGCATCTCTCAAAAAATGATGTCGGTAATGATTAAGTGAACAAACCAGCGAGATTGTCATAGGACTTAGTATGCAATATCCTCACCTCAGTCATCTTCTATAGCTCATGAGAATAAAAGAACTTAGGTCTGATATGCTTTGTGAGATTACTCTTCACATAACTTGACTGCACTTGTGCAACACAAGTTGCATTATCTGCATAGATAATGGTGGGGGTATGTACATTGTTCAGCCCACAGATCTACTGGATGTGGTGAATTATCTGTCGAATCCATGCACACTCTCATGATGCTACATATAGTTCTATGGTTTCTCAGTGGTTTGTGAAAGTCGATATAAGACTTCGCCTAGATGATTTCCAGGAAATTGGAGTTCCACCACAAAGGAAAATGTATCCAGTCTGAGACTTGGAAGTGTGCGGGTCCGAAAGGTTCCCTCCATCTGCATAGCCTACCAATCATGTCTTGATTCCTCCTATAGAACATCCCAAGATCTTTGGTCTCTTGCAGGGATCGAAAGACATCCTTTATGCCTTTCCAATGCCTATTAGTAGGCTTAGAATTGTACCTAGCTAGAAAATGACGGCGAACACAATGTCTGGTCGTGTACAATTTGCGAGGTACATGAGTGCTCCAATGGCGCTCAAGTAGGGGAATTTTGGTCCCAAAATTTCTTCCCCCTTGCATAGGCCTGAATGGGTCCTTATCTTGCTGTAAATACCTCCCAATCATTGTGGTCTCAAAAGGATATGTTGTGTAAAATACAAATCTCTCGAAAACCTCCTAGGTGTTAGCGTACTAGTGCACTAGAATCCCATAAGAGGAATGTTCAAGTTGCAGAACTAGACAGAACTTGGTTTTACCCAAATTCTTCATATCAAATTGTGACATCATGTAGGAACTTGCTTCCTCAATATCTCTAGGTGTGCCAATTATATTCAAGGGATTTCTATTTTTGTTCCCCTGGCTCCTTAGTTATACTTACTTTTCCCCAGCGGCTAAACTTTTCCTCACTTTTTCCCAACCTCTTGTCTGAAACTCTCACAAAGTATGTCCGTCAACCTTACCATTATGTGCTGATGCGTGAGGCCGCATTGGGTCAGGTCTCGTAGTGGACATCTCTCTCCACTTATCCAGTTCAGCGTGGGACCCGCAGCTTATCCATGTGAGCACCGGACCCATGACTTACCCGGGTTAGCGTTGCAAGATGGGAGCCCGAGCTAGCCCCACGCTCGTGCCCATGCTGTTGGCTCTCCTTTCTTTTCCCGCACCCCATTCCTCTTCTTCTCCGGTGATGGCAGCCCTTCTCTGGCCAGCGAGTGATGTTTAGCTTCACTTTGGCCTCCCTTTCATACCAAATTGTTCTAATTTATATGTAGTTTATTGTTATTCCCTCGGAATTTGGGATTTAGGGTTCATGTTATTGTTTTTAGATCCTGAAGAAATACAAGATTTTCGAGTATTTCAAGTGGATCGATGTGTACATTGATAGGCTGACTGGAGGAATTAGTTGGCGCAACTCGGGAGCTCAGAGGGTTGGTTCTGTGGAGAATGATTCCCAATGCAAGTTTGGGTGCCTAGGAAAATTTCAATTTGTTTATCGAGTTAGTGTCTTGGTTGCAATAAAGTTTATCTATGAGGTGAAAGTCAAACTTTATGATTTAGGGAGATGGAAGTATAAGAAATCAGAAAGAAAAATGGCACAACTCTTGAACACTTTCAAATTAAAAACATTATACAACTCTTGATGTAAAAAAGAGAGTTTATCATTTTTAGAGGGTGAAAAGCAATGCATTCACTAAAATCTTTTTGTCTAAAGCATATACCAAAATTATACAACTCTTGAACACTTCAAATTACACTTTGGACATGATAATGTTTTCCTAAGAAAATCTTGGGAGTTTACCAATTTCAGAGAGTGAATAATGCATAGACTAAAGGGATCCCTAAACTAAAATATTTTTGTCTCATGCATATACAAAATTTATACAACTCTTTAACACTTTCAAATTACACTTTGGACATGATAATGTTGTCCTAAGAAAATCTTGGGAGTTTACCATTTTCAGAGAGTGAAAAGTAATGCATAAACTAATGGGATCACTAAACTAAAATATTTTTTGTCTAATGCATATACCAAAATCATACAACTCTTGAACACTTTCAAATTACACTTTGGACATGATAATGGTATCCTAAGAATATCTTGAGAGTTTACCATTTTTTGAGAGTGAAAAGTAATGCAAAAACTTAAGGGATCCCTGAACTAAAACTTTTTATCTCATGCATATACCAATATTATAAAACTCTTGAACACTTTCAAATTACGCTTTGGACATGGTAATGTTGTCCTAAGAAAATCTTGAGAGTTTACCATTTTTAGAGCGTGAAAAGAAATTCATAAACTAAAGGGATCCCTAAACTAAAATATTTTTGTCTCGTGCATATACCAAAATTATACAACTCTTAAACACTTTCAGATTACACTTTATATGATAATGTCGTCCTAAGAAATTCTTGAGAGATTACCATTTTTGAGGGCGTGAAAAGAAATGCATAAACTAAAGGGGTCCCTAAACTAAAATCTTTATGTCTCATGCATATACCAAAACTATACAACTCTTGAACACTTTAAAATTACAATGTGGACATGTTAATGTTGTACTAAGAAAATCTCGAGAGTTTACCATTTTTAGAGCGTGAAAAGAAATTCATAAACTAAATGGATCCCTAAACTAAAATCTTTGTGTCTCGTGCATATACCAAAATTATACAAGTCTTGAACACTTTCAAATTACACTTTGGATATGATAATGTTGTCCTAAGAAAATATTGAGAGTTTACCATTTTTAGAGCGTGAAAATAAATGCATAAACTAAAGGGTCCCTAAACTAAAATCTTTATGTCTCGTGCATATACCAAAATTATACAACTCTTGAACACTTTCATATTACACTCTGGACATGATAAAGTTGTCCTTTAAACATGTTTCCTTCATTTTCATTTGTTTATGGAGGTAAACTATCAGTGGCATGGATAGAGTGGTGGCATGGATAGAGAGGGGGTTATCCTACCCGTTGGATCAGAGATGATCAATGGTTGGTGGGAACAATCCACGTAACATCTGTGTCGACCAATCAGGGCATAACAGCCAAAGTAAGCACACTTTTGGGCTTTTGGGAGAGGGCAAAACTGATTAGTATCAAAAAACCAAGGGCAAAACAGACTAAGAGATTCAAATAAAAAATAGAAACAAGTTAAAAAAATGGAAAATGCGTGTTTTATACAATTAAATATATCTTGGCCTACATCAAATTATTTGTAATTTAAATATACATGAGTGTGCCAATTATGGACTCATTCGGACAAACTATGTTTTGGGAAGGATGTTTTGGGAAAAGGTTTGAGTAGAAAGCCACGCACCTTCATAGCTAGTAGGTGATTTGAGAAGTGGTGGTTTAGGGTAAAACTTGATTTCTCTATGTTCCTTATGGTTTTCTAGGTGTAAGGCACATAAGAAGACTCCATTAGTAGATGCCACTATGTTTTGATCTTTTTTATTTAGTTGTGTATAAAATGACCCAATTAGCAACTAAATCCTATTCATTGACTATGTGTTGACTAGCCACTCGAGGGTAAAACTGAGTATATTGCTCGTGCCAGGGTTAGTACCCGAGGATGAAAGTAAGTACAATTAACGTGCCATTGTTACTCTCGAGAGGATAAATGAGTATGCCTAAAGCGCTAGGGTTAGATTCGAGGGGGGAAACGTGACTTAACGTACGCATGTTGTGGTGCATGGTGTAGTAACGGACGCGTGTCGCGTTGCATGATACAGTAGCATACGCAGTTCATGGTGGTGCAACAAAACATCTCTTCCCATCACCTTTATTATAGTGCCCCTCTCTCTCCCTCTCCGCCTACTCACTCTCACTCACTCACTCGCTCACTCATGCAACTGTCTCCACTGTCCCATCACTTTCTACAAACCCCGAAGAAAACCCCAACCGTGTTGGCGATGGAGAAAAGGATGTGGTGGCCATCATCGCCTCCAAGGTCGCCAGCAAGGAGTCCCCTGTCTCTGTCCAGGCTCCCGCTGAGGCATCAAAGGCAACTGTCGTTCCCGTCCATGCCCCCTCCCCATTTCCGAGGTAGCAGCCGGCGAGGAGGCCCCCACCCCCGCTCGACTGGATCCCTACGAGGAGGAGTACATATGTTTGGTGAACCCCTAAGACACCAGCATCATCAACCCATGGTTGGAGGTAACTAGGGTTTGCTCCCTTCCCTTGTTCTTCTCCCATTACCATCGTTGGATACTAGATCTTGTGTTATTAGGGTTTGGCTGTTCGCATTTCAATCGTTGGATGCTCGATCGGTATTCTTACATCAGCTAATCCTCTAGTGTTTGATCTTGTATTTCGATGAGTCCACCTATTCGCATTTCAAACAGCGACTCCGCCCCATATTTTCCTTGCAAAGAGACTTCATCTCCTAGGCTACCCGAATCACCTCCACGGTGACTAAAAAATCGGATGTTGCGTTTACAACATGAAGGTAAGACCTGAAGAAGGCCTGGCAACGCATCTGTTGCGCTCTACCAGATATAAGCTGTGCCTACAGGCACGATGAAATAAGCCTTGATAGACGCGTCGAGTGATCACACTTAAAACACTAGAATTCGACTTTGTAAGGCCTCTACGACAAGAGTCGAATTACGCCAGCATTATTCCAAATTCAAGTCTGGGGACTCGAATATGAGTAGATAGCGTTGTTTTGCCCTAAGGTAGTTAACTGGTCCTGATCTGACGGATGAATCAGGCACGCATATCGACAATCCCTATGACACGAATTACAACACCCGAAAGAACTTCGGATGATCCTATATCCCATGCACTCGACCTCCAATGGGGCGAACTGCTCCTTAGTGAGTATGGCATCATCAAGAGTATCAACCTTTGGTGTAGTAGGAAGCGCCAATTCCTCAACCTCCATGGTGTCATGGGAATGGCCACGGCAGTCGTTGCCCTGGGCAGCGATTTATAGAATCGGGGGCGAGAGCTGGCGGCCATCTATGGCGAGATGGGGGCGGATGCACATGGGTTTACCCAGGTTCGGCCCCGGAGGGTAAAGACCTACTCCTGCTAGATTAGATTGATGGAGAGCGAGTTACATGGGTGACGAGCTCAGCGTCTAAGCAGCGAGTTGCTCAAAGGGCTGTATGATGGAACGTAAGTACTCAAGCTACCCTAGGGAGGTTTATATAGGGGGTACCTGGCTAGGGTTTATATTATACAACCGAACAAGTTATGGATTCAGAGGATTTTGACCTAATCCGACTGGGCTTCAGCTATGCTCTTGGGCCTTCAGTCTCTAGTTGCCAGGCCATCTTCTCAGTCACGTTCTAGTCAACGTCTTACAGGCCCACTCGCGAGGCCTTCGGCCCGACCGGAATGTCCTGCTGGGCATACCCCAATCAGCATATCCCCACCTGTAGTCCCCGAGGCCATCATTGATTCAGTGTAGGTGTGCATTTGGCAGTCGGAGTAGGTGAGTACAATTTAGACGTCCAGTCGAATCGGTGATGGACTCTGTCGAGAATGGAGGAAGTTTTCCACCCAGCTCCTAGTCACGGCTCTAGCGAACGTATTCTTGCTCGAATCGCTGCTCCTATCGATTGGATAGAGCGTACCTGCAGGCGAGTTGAGTGGAAGAAGCTAGACCGTCAGCTTGGTCAAACTAGCCGTTGGGTAACCCAACGGTAACTTCGGCATAATTACCGCGGGTAACGGCTATCCCGAGATTGGCGGGTAGCACTTTTTATAAGGAGAGCGACGGAAAATCCCTGTAGAACCTCTCCCTTATTCTTCATCCTCGCACATCCCATTCTCCATGTCTCTCCTCGATCCAGATTCCTCGGACCGAGCGACTTCGTTTCTCCCTCGATGGCGCCCCCAAAAGATCTGTGGGGGAAGTCCAAGTGCACCACCGCGCAGCTCAAATCATTCGAGGATGTGGGGGTCCTTTGCAAGGGGAATTGGCGAATTCCCATGCCCTCCGAGACCGAGTCGAAGCCGCGCGTCGGCAAATTCATTTGCTTCCCGAGTCACTTGGAGAGAGGCTTGGGATTCCCCACCTCAGTCTTCTTTCGGCAGTTCTACGTGTACTACGCGATCAAGCCGTTGGACCTTGGCCCGCACAGTGTCGAGCAGCTGGCAATCTTTGTCGCCTTCTGCGAATGCTACCTTGGCTGTAGGCCATACTTCCCGCTATGGCTGGAGCTGTTCCACAGTCGCATCGGGCGCGACGGATTCGGCGGTCCAGTCTTGGCGGCAGGTGGCATCACATTCTAGTTGAAACCAAAGGCAAACTTCTTCAAGCTCCTGCTGCCAAAGAAAGCTGCAAGCGCGTGGAAGAAAAGTTGGTTCTACATGAAGGAAACCACCCCCTCCGATGATGTGGCGCTCCCCGAGTATGTCGCGGAAAGGAGCGAACCCCGTTGGCTGATAGCAGACAAGCTCCCTGATGATCGGAGGATGGCCGTCGCGGAGATGATAGACCAGATCCAGGAGCTGAAGGACAAGGGGTTGTCCATGATTAATCTATACAATTGCTGGCTTGGGCGGTGCTTGGTCCCATTAGCGACCCGGCCCCACAGGATGTATGAATACACCGGGAAGAATGATCCTTCCCGGACCAGCAAGGAGTCGTGGGACGCTGCGGACTACAAGGCCGCTTTGAAGAAGATCACCGACACGGAATTTACCACCATGTTGGCCGGGCTCGCCCCGTATGTGCCCGAGAAGAATGAGGCTCCTACGGTAAGCCACTCTCATTAGATTTATCTTCAGTCATGACTCTCGCGGGGCAATTTGCAACCACATTTTGTAATGTTCATTTGTGGCCATTGTCAGTTGTTTCAGGTCCTCGAGGGTTGGCTTCCCCCACTCGACGAGGAGATTCCCAAAGAACTCGAGCAGGGGACCAAAGTGGAATCCTCTGAGAGTGAAGAAGAAGAGAGGGAGGTTCCTCCCCCAGCACTCGTGGCCCGCAAGACTCGCGTGCAGAAGCAGCACGAGATCGAAGTGAGTCGCAGTTTTGAAGAACGCGATGAAGACGACAAAATTTTGCAGGAGCACAGTTCATGGTGAACGGCCATGCCGGCGAAGCCTGCGTGCAAACCGAAATCACCCACGAAGAAGCCAACTCTGAAGTTGCCATCGCCACCCAGGTTGGTGGTGGCATTTGGGTCAGACGACGAGTCCGATGACAACATGACCAAGACTTCGCCCGAGATCCCGGAGGATATGACTCCGATGATGGGACCGGAAGTTGCGGACACGGTGGTGGAGGTGGAAGTTCCTCTCGCAGTGATCACGCCAACAGGCTCGGCTGCATCGGAGCTAAGAGCTGCTGAAGTTGCGGCATCAAGGTCGCCAGAACCGACGGGGACGACTGTGTCGTCCGGTCCAGAGATTCCTGCGACCACGGCTTCATCATCGAAGAAGCCCGTAGTGTCATGGGCCGCAGGTGTCTTTGAGAAAGGGCTCTCATGCAAGCTGGGCCCGGAGCTGGATAAGCCTGCCCACAACCGCACGAGGCTACGTGTTCTTCCGGTCGCCAAGTGAGTCTAGTATTCTCCTTACCATTCTTGGATGTTTTCTTGCATGATTTCTTTGCTGACCTTGGTGATTTCGCAGGTCTAGTGCCAAGAAGATAGGTCGCCCTACGGTGGATAAAATTCAGCCAGTCGTCGCTGTAGAGGAGGCCGATCCCCCCAGGAAGAGGAAGCCTATTGCAGAGGTCACGCCTACTGAGGGAACGAAGAAGCAGAAAGGAGATGCCGTCGATGCTACGATAGAGGACAGCACCGGGGGAAATGACCCTGCTGCCCGTGTCGAGGGAGTGGTGGTCCTCCAATCGGAGCCAGCCAAGGGGGCTCCATCGACAGAACCATTGGCCCCAACGACTAGCGCTCTGACGAGGGCGGCTGCGTCATTTCCGCGCTTCATGGTGAAGGGATTCCCATTCGTGGCGGAGAACCAATGTCCACAGATTCTGGAGATCATTGATGAGGATGTTGGGCCTCGTCGCGGGTTCACGTCCTTTGTTGTTCCTTCAACGGACGCCAACGAGTTTCATGGCATGCTTGGTGCCGCCATTCAGGTATGTCCAGTCCCCGAGTCCCTGATCGCTTAATTTCAGCGGTCGAGCACTGAATTTCTGCTAGTCGCCAGTCCTCGAGTGTCTAGTCGCTAAATTTCAGCGGCTAGGCACTTAAAATTGTAGTCGTCCGGTCATTGAATGTTTGTTCTGTTCATAGGGCCTGTAGAGGGAATCGTCAGATCGGCAAGCCACAAAGGAATGCCTGGAGCGTGACCTGTGCGTGGCGCAGGAGGCCAACCGACGACTCCAGGAAACTACTGGTGAGTTGTTGTTCTATTTGGCGAGCTTGAGTTGTTGTTGCATGCACGAGACTGACTTGTGTTTCTCCTGCTTTGTAGATGGTCTTTCGACTGCTATTGAAAAGGCCCGTGAAGGGTATGTCCCGGCTGTGGAACTGGATGTGGCGAAGGGGCGGATCGACTCATTAGTGAAGGAACTGGAGGAGGCGAAGGCGTCGATGATCTCTTCCAAAGAGAGGGCCAAGGCCACAGTCTCCATGGCGGAGGAGGAAAGGAACGTTGCTGACTCGATCATCCTTGGGCTGCCGGGCAATCTTGGTGCCCTTGAGAAGCATGTGACGGAGAGCTGCCGAAAACTCCTTGGTGAGTGATTACTCTTTCCTTTGATGTGCGGTGAGTCCCCAAGTGGGTGAGTCCTTAGTGACGTTGGGTGTCTGACATTGCAGCTTTGATAGGACAAAGCGACCCGGTGGTGCAGAACTTCGATGCCTCACAATGCGTGACTGCGGTGGTGAACGTAGCCACCACCTCGGCGTTGTGCGTCCAGGCCGTACTTCAAGGGATGTCCCCCACCGAGGTTATTCCTGGGGGGCAGACTGAAGTATGGCGCTACCTGGAGGAGGCGCCCGCCGTTGTGGAGTGGATGGCGTGTTCGGCCTTCAGGCGCGAGGCCACCACGGTGTTGAGCCTGGGGCTCACGCATTTCCCTGACGACTTCGACCTCGACGATGTCCCCAGTGGCTACCCTTCGGCGACTGGCTCGGTGGAGATGTCGGAGGTGTTGAGGCTGACCGCCAAGACTGCTCCATTCGTGGATCGGGTGCTGGCGATGGGGGACTTGTTGCCATACCAGGAGGCGGTGGTGGCACCGGGTGACCCCGAGCTGGAGCATCGCGACCTGAAGTCGGAGCAGCCCTTCGGTCGGCGTTGTTGAAGTCGTTGATGACGTATTCGACGAATTCGTGGGTGCCATTCGTCCGGGTCAAGGGAAATGGCGGCACTTCTTCATCAGAGCCTGCAAAATAGATTGCTGCCCTAGGGGGATTTTGTAAATTATGCTGAGTGGCCACTTTTGTAATGTGAACAATACATATGTATGGAAGTAAGAGGAGTCAATCAACTCGCAATGCATGATCAAGTGTGTTATATGTTGATTTTTATTCGAGCGAGTCCCCGAGCGCGTCCGCCCTTTAATGGGGTATAACTCGTTTATGTGCATGTGTGTTTGCTTTGAGTTTTCGATTTGGTTGGGGCTGGTTTGTCGTGGCACATAGGGCCAGTCGCTTTGCGACTTCGAGGGGGCTCTGTACTTAGCTATTTTCCCGGGTGCAAGTGGGGTCGCTTTAGGCGAGTCCCCGAGCGTGGTACTTAGTCGTTCTAGGCGCATGCCCATCGTAGGATCTGATACGTTGTTGGTAATGCGTCTCTACCCCTGGCTCGGAAAGCCAGTCGCGTGGCGAGTCCAAGGAAGCTCTCTTACTTGATGTGTTCCCGAGCCGCGTGAGGTTTTCTTGTTGCGAAGTCCCCGTGCGTGGTACTTAACCGTTCAAGTCGCTTTGCACGAGGATGGGGAGGACAGGCCGCTGTGAGAAGCGTTTATCGGTCGTCTTGGCCCGGTAGGCCAGTCGAGCGAGGTGACTCCGATGGTGGCTCCGGGGTGGCGTGTTCATGGACGACACAAGGCCCGAATATCTTCGGTGCCCTTGGGTCGCACTACTTAGCCGTGTCGGTCGTTCGACCAAGGGTTGACTTCCGTAGGTAGCATATTGCTGAATGTACGAGTGCGAGTGGCACAAGAAGATGGCGAGTGGACACAATTTGTGCGATCCGAATGTATTTCATTATATAGCAGCTGAGTACAAGTTTGAGTTCTATGTATAGAACTTTCGGAGGAGGTTTACATTCCATGGCCTTGTGACCTCGAGCTGGCCATTGCCTCGTATGTCGATGAGGTAGTATGCGTCATTGCCGAGGACTCACCCTATGGCGAATGGCCCCTCCCACGGGGGGAGAGCTTGTGCATGCCCTTCTTGTCTTGGACTAGTCGTAGGACCAGGTCGCCTTCCTAGAAGGTGCGGGTCCGGACTCGGCGGTTGTGGTAGCGGCGGTGTCCCTGCTGGTAGATGGTGGTGCGGGAGTGAGCTTGGTCGCGTGCCTCGTCGAGCTGGTCGATTCCGTCTTGGCGGGCGATCTCGTTTGCCGCCTCGACGTAGTTGGCGACTCGAGGTGAATCATGCTCCAGGTCGGTTGCATTACGGCCTCAGCACCGTATACCATGAAGAACAGCGTGAACCCCGTGGACCGGTTGACGGAGGTGCGGATGCCCCATATTACAAAGGGGAGCTCTTCGATCCAGCATCCTGGGGTTCGCTCGAGGGCACCTGAAGTCGCAGTTTGAGCCCATGGTGGACACTTTGATTAGCGTGTTCTGCTTGGCCGTTCGACTCCGGGTGGGTGACTGAGGCGAGGTCGAGTCGTATGTTGTGCTCCTCGCAGAATTCTGCCATGGCGCCTTTGGCAAAGTTGCTGCCGTTGTCCGTTATGATGTTGTGCGGGTAGCCATACCGGTAGATGAGCTCGCGGAGAAACTTGGTGGCAGTCTTGCCGTCGCACTTCTTGATCGGTTTGGCTTCGACCCACTTGGTGAACTTGTCGACAACAACCAGGAGGTGGGTGAATACGGCTGGGGCCTTCTTGAACGTGCCGACCATGTCCATGCCCCATACGGCGAATGGCCAGGTGATGGGGATGGTATTGGGTGCTGAACCAGGGAGATGCGTCTAGTTGGCGTACTTCTGGCACCCGATGCATTATTGGACGATGTCGGTGGCGTCGACGTGCGCGGTGAGCCAGTAGAAGCCGTGTCACATGGCTTTCTCGACCAGCGACCTGGCACCGGCGTGATGGCCATAGTCGCTGGCGTGGATGTATTGGAGGATCTTGCGTTCTTCTTTTGGCTATATGCAGCACTGTAACACGTCGGTCACGCTGCGTTTGTGGAGCTCGTCGTTTATGGTGACGAAGGATTTGCAACGGCGCACTATCATTCGCGCTTTCGTCTCGTTATTTGGAAGGACCTTGTGCTCGAGGAAGGTGACGTATGGTGCAGTCCAGTTGCTGGGCTCCATGACCATGGCGACTAGGGCGGGCTCGGGCTGCAGTGGTATCCCAATGTCGATCTGCTTTGGTGCGGAGACCGAAGGCTTGTGAATGATGTCGAGGAAGACTCCTGCGGGCGATGTCTGCCGAGCCGACCCGATGTGGGAGAGGGCATCTGCCTCCTTGTTTTTGCGCCTGTCGATCCACTCGACTGAGTAGCTGGTGAAGTGCCCTCCCAGCTGGTCTACCGCTTGGCGGTATGCTATCATTGTCGGGGAGACGGCGTCACAGGTCCCCGCGACTTGCCCGGCGACTAGGTCGGAGTCGCCGTAGCATCATAGCCGATTGACGTTCATTTCCTTGGCGGCCCGCATGCCATGAAGGAGGGCCTCGTATTCAGCCATGTTGTTGGTGCAGGGCTTGAAGTCGAGGTGGAGCATGTAGCGGAGCTTATCGACCTTGGGGAAGGTCAGTATGACCCCGGCCCCGGTGCCATCGGAGTCCTTGGAGCCGTTGAAGTGGAGCGACCAGTAATGGAGGTAGGGGAGCTTCTCTGGCTACTGTGCCTCTTCCTAGTCGGTGAGGAAATCGGCCAGGGCTTGCGATTTGATCGCTTTGCATGTCTCATACTTGATGTTGTGGACACCGATCTCGACGGCCCACTTAGCGACTCGCCCAGTCGCCTCGCGGTTGCGGATGATGTCCTGCAGCAGTGCGGAGGAGACGGCCGTGATTGGGTGCTCCTGGAAGTAGTGGGGGAGTCGTCGCTGGGCTCAGAATACTGCGTATACCAATTTCTGGTACTACAGGTAGCGCTGCCTTGAGTCCGTCAGGACCATGCTGATGTAGTAGACAGGGTGTTGTATGGGGTGCTCCTTGCCCTCTTCTGGTCGTTCGACGACCATCACGGCACTGACGACTTGAGTGGAGGCCACCATGTAGACGAGCATTGGCTCTTTGTCGATTGGGGAGGCGAGTAGTGGAGCCGCGAGTAGCACTTCTTTGAGTGCCTTGACCACGTTGTCTGCTTCTGCGTCCCATTGGAACGTGGGATTCTTGTGCATCAGGTGGTAGAGGGGCATCGCCTTCTCGCCGAGCTGGGGAATGAAGCGACTGAGAACCGTGACTCGCACGGTCAACTTCTGGATGTCGCGCAGGCACTCGGGTTTCCCGAGCCGCGTGATGGTGTCGATCTTGGTGGGGTTTGCCTCGATGCCTCGCTTGGAGACCACGTATCCCAGGAGCTGTCCGATGGGGATGCCGAAGGTGCATTTTCCTAGGTTGAGCTTGATGTTGTACCTCCACAGATTTGCGAAGGTCTCGGCCAGGTCGGCGAGTAGGTCATCCTGGCGGGTGGATTTAACCACCACGTCGTCGATGTAGACATGGATGTTGCGGCCAATTTGGTCCGTGGGGCATTCCTGCATGCACCTTTGGTAGGTGGCGCCGACGTTCTTGAGGCCGAACGTCATGGCCGTGTACCAGAAGGCGCCGAATGGCGTGATGAATGTCGTCTTCTCCTCATCCTCGACCGCCATTTTGATCTTGTTCTAGCCATAATACGCGTCGAGGAAGCACAACAACTCCGATCCCGCGGTCGAGTCGATGATCTGGTCGATCCGCGGTAGGACGAACTCCTCCTTTGGGAAGGCGCTATTGAGGTTGGTGTAGTCGATACACATTCTCCAGGTGTTGTTCTTTTTTAGGACCAGGACTGGGTTTGCCAGCCACTTGGAGTACTTGATGGGCCGAATGAAGCCTGCGGCTAGCAGGCGATGTACTTCTTTGGGAATTGCTCGGCGGCGCTCTTCATTGAAGGGACGCATCGACTGCTTCACTGGTCGCACTTTGAGGTCGGTGTTGAGTTTATGCTCAGCGAGTTTCCTCGGGACACCAAGCATGTCAGATGGTTTCCATGCTAAGATATCTCGATTCTCACGTAGGATTCCGATGAGCGCGCTTTCCTATGCGGGGCTCATATGCGCCCCGATGGTGATCGTCTGGCTGGAGTCGCCTGGAACAAGCTCGACGGTTCGGGTGTGCGTGGTCGCTTCAAAGGTGGAACTTGCGGCGGTTGGCTTCTTCAGGATGGTGGGGTCGTCCTTGTCGATGTTGCTCGCGTATTTCATGAGCTCGTCCACGTGGTTTGTTTCCATGGCGATGACAGTGTCGGCGAGCTCGGCGCCTTTGTCTTCGTACTCCATGGCCATGTCGGGGTCGCTGTTGACGTTGGTGATGCTGCTTGGCCCTAGGAGCTTCATCATGTTGTAGGCGTAATGCATGGTCGCCATGAACTTGGCGAACGCCTGGCGTCCTAGGACGCAGTGGTAAGGGCTGCGGAAGTTCACCAACTCAAAGACGATTCGCTCGGTGTGGAAGTTCGCTGGTGTGCCAAACATGACTGGCAGCTTCACCTTGCCGATCGGATACGCCTTCCGACCGGGGACGATGCCGTGGAAAGTGGTGAGTGTCGGCTCGATCGCTGACTCCGGGAGGTGGAGCCTCTTGAATGTGTCCAAGTACATGATGTTGATGGAGCTTCCGTCGTCCATCAGTGTCTTGGGCAGCAAGTAGTTGGCCACTTTGGGCCTGACCACCAGGGTGACTCGCCTTGGGTACTCGATCCTGGGCACGTGATCCTGGCGACTCATGGTGATGCTTTGCTCGGACCAGTTGAGGAAGCGGGGGATGTCGACTTGGGTCACTGCATTGACAGCGACTGCATGGGCGAGCACCTTCTTCTCGTGTTTGGTGTCGAGCCCGGTGAAGGTGTGTAGCGAGCCGACGGTGTTTCTGAACCCGCCGGCAATGCCGTTGTCCCTTGGTGGGTTGTTGTTGGGGTCCTCCCTTGATCGCCTTGCCTTTTCGATCTCCTTTAGAGAATGGCAGTTCGCGGTGGCGTGGGTGGCAGGTTTCCCCTCCCTGCTGTGGTAGACGCAGGGTTGGTTGAGCAGGGCGGCGGGGTCGAATTTTGGCCTTGTCGCATTGTTGGCACGATAGTTTCTGCTGTCGCAGTAATTTACTCCGCCGTGGTGGAAGTTCTTCGGGTCGCGTTGGCCATAACTGGCGTTAGCGACAAAGTCGACTCGCCCGTCACCGCGGAGCTTGCCGGTGAGGCGAGTATTTATATAGCGCATGTCGCGATGTCGCCCGTTGTCGTGGCCTTTAGTGCGCATCTTCCTCCCGACTCGTCATCAGATAGTCCTGGTTGGGGTCCTCCTCCGCGTAACGTTTGGCGATCTCGAGGAGGTCGGGGATGTTGTCTAGCGTCCGATAGACCCTCTTGATCTTAGCGACCAGGGGTTCATACCGGCACGTGTTCTTGAAGCAGTGAATCGTCGTGTCCGGGTAAATGCTGGAAACGTTGATCCATAGTTCCTGCCACCTCTAGATCCATTGGCGGGTCGATTCGTGCAGCCCCTAGATGCATCGCTCCAGGTCCTCAATGGTGGTGGCGCGGGTGTAGGAGCCCTCGAAGTGCCTAACGAAGGTGTCTCGCATCTCCTCCCACGAGTCGATGCTGTCGGCAGGGAGGGTGTTGATCCATTGCCGGGTCGCACCCTCCATCATCAGGGGGAGGTAGCGAGCGGCTAGCAGGTCGGTGTGGCTGGCGATTCCCATCGCCATGAGGTACGTGTCCAGCCACACCGCTGGGTCGTACGTGGGGTCATACTTTTTGATCTCCTTGGGCGCCTTGAAGTCGGCGGGGTACTTCTCGCCTCGGATCATTTCCCTGAAGCACTGGGGGCCGACTCGGCTGAGCGAGCCCCTGGGTTTGGAGTCACCGTGGTTGGTGAGGGTGTGCCTCAAGTCGTTGGGTTGGCGCGCCCGCCAGGCCTGGTTGTTGACGATGTGCGTTCGGGCATCGATGGGTTGCCCATTGGCGGCGACTGTGTTGTTCACTGGCTGCGGCTCATTGGTGGAGAGCGCGGGGTTGGCAGCCTATGGCTGATGCGCCAGGGGCCGGGGTGGTGGGCAGGTGACGGTGTTGGCGACAGTTGGAGGGCCGCTTGAGGATGCCCTGCTTGCTGATGAGCGGGAATACATCCGCCCCCGCGGGTCGACTCCCGCGGCTTGCTGCTCGATGGCCCTGGCGAGTAGGGATTTAGCATACTGGATCTGCAGCACGCCCTCTCCTTGGATGTCGAGGTGGGCGACTGCAGCGTCGGCCGCGATGACGTAGTCCATTGGAGTGGAGTACAGTGGAAGCCCATTGGTATCATGGGCCTATGGTGAGATGATGATTCGCGGCTGGTCCGATGGGGGCGCGTGACCAATGGGTGGCAGTCGGGCCCCAGTCGCTGGTGCGCCGGGTGGTGGTCGGTTTCTGCCACCTGGCGGCGCGTTCTCGCGGTATTCACGCTCGGCTGCGCGTGCGGGGTTGCTTTCGTCATTGAAGTTTAGGACGCGGCCCTGGACGTTGGAGTTCAGGCGGGTCCTGATGCGGCGTTAACGGTAGAGTGACAGCTACTGCATTGTTGCCCGCTCGAGGTGGAATTTCTCACGCTTGGCTAGCTCCCTGCGCTACGCCTCCTCCAGTCACAGGCGGGCTTCCTCCACCTCCGTGGCCATGGCGGTTGGCGGGATCGGCGTGGAGAATGGATATGGCAGGGCGGTCGTGTTGCTCGCCATGTAGATCGCCTTGAAGCAATTGGATCTGGCACGGAAGTCCTCAGGGGACTCTGAGTCGGAGTCGGAATCAAAGGTCCCAAGGATGGAGGGATCCTCGAAGTCCTCAGGGTTGGAGACCCGCGTGATGGAGTCCTCCCGTGACGCTGCGGTGATGGATCCATGACCGAGGCAGGGGTCGAGGAATCGTTGTTGTCGTGGAGAGCCGCGTCGTTCGTGGTGGCGTTAGCCCTGACCACGTTGCTAGCGTCCAAGTCATACTCGGTGGCGAGGCAGCTGATGGAGCAGACCTGCTCCTCCATGAGCAGATCGCAGCGTGGCAGCGATCCACCGACGATCGTCGTTCCCGCCAGGTCGACTACATCGGTGTAGCCGACGAACAAGCTGATGGTGCCGATCGGCATCACCGCGCAATGCGTGATCAGGCACGCCGCCGGGATGTAGCTGCTAGGCAGGATCTATAGTGGCGATTATGCGGCCGGTGGCAATCGGCATATCAATTGGCATGTAGGGTCTCGCCGCAGAACTCAGGCCAGACTGGCCAGGCCCCACGGTGGGCGCCACTGTCATGGGAATGGCTACGGCAGTCGCTGCCATGGGCAGCGATTGATAGAATTGGGGGCGAGAGCTGGCAGCCATCTATGGTGCGAGATGGGGGCAAATGCACATGGTTTTACCTAGGTTCGCCCCCCCGAAGGGTAAAGACCTACTCCTGCTAGATTAGATTGATGGAGAGCGAGTTATAGGGGTGACGAGCTCGGCGTCTAAGCAGCGAGTCGCTCAAAGGGGTGTATGATGGAACGTAAGTACTCAAGCTACCCTAGGGAGGTTTATATAGGGGGGGGGGGGGTACCCCGCTAGGGTTTCAGTATACAACCGAACAAGTTATGGATTCGAAGGCTTTTGACCTAATCCGACTGGGCTTTAGCTATGCTCCTAGGCCTTCAGTCTCTAGTCATCGGGCCTTCTTCTCAGTCGTGTTCCAGTCGCCGTCTTACAGGCCCACTTGCGAGGCCTTCGGCCCGGCCGGAACGTCCTGCTAGGCATCCCCCATTTGGCATATCCCCATCACATGGTGACACCAGCATTCGTGGAGGCCGTAGGGGTGATCTCCATGGGCACAGTGTGTTGGAAATATGACCTAGAGACAAATAGTAATTAGGACTATTATCATATTTCATATAGTTTATGATTAAGTTTTATATCATGCTATAACTATATTGAGTGGAAACATCAATGAACGTGTGATATATAAACAACCAGGGGTTCCTAGTGAAACTCTAGTCACTAGTTCATTGGTCAACAGATGATCATGTTTCCTGATCATGTGGCATTTATGCCAGTTGGAAATGGAGTCAACTCATTCTGAGAATGAGACGATGAACCAATACCCAACCTAAACATCATGACCCGATCATGTCACGAAGTTCAAGTTACAATGATTAGAAATGGATCCTCGTAGACTATTCCTTAGACCGTGAGGCTATATCAATCACTGTCTCCCGAGAGTGCTTAGATAGCATCAAGCGCCACTTGGTAATACAGTGGTTATAAAGGTGTGTTCAGGTACTCGGAGGAAACCGTAGAGGAAATATATGTCAAGAGCGGGATTTGTCCATCCATGTGACGGGAAGATACTCAAGGGCCCAATTGGAGAGGTTGTATTCAATAGCTGCGCAGCGTGTGATTTGATCACAGGGATATCACTTGTCGGAACGGGTCAAGTAGCATTGTTCGGTAACGAGATTGAACATGATATGGTGATGTCATTGATCAGATCTCGGGCAATGCAAGTATCGAGAGACAAAGGGAATAAGACATGACTGTCCCGGTTCAAACAATGAAAGATCTTCGTGGAACACACAGGGGTCACATGGCCATCCAGGCCCCTCTGTCGATCATTGGTGCAGGAGTGTGCCGACCATGTCTGGAGTGTTCTGGAACCGTGGGGTATCACGCTTAAGGGCTTGATGATGCTTAGAGAGTGTTTATAGGATCGGTAGAATCACCGAAGAATTGTAGAGAGAAAACCAGAAGGGTTTCGGTAAGTCCGGAGGATGTCCGGAGTGGAGGTGGAAGTGTTCCATAATCACGGAGATTGAATAATATGTGAATGAATGTTAAATATTGATTTAATCATTTATTCATAATGAATTAATAAATAGAAAATCAATTTAAAAAGGCCAAAAGGTTTAATGGGCCAATTCCCGGAAGGGAGAGGGCCCATTAGGGAAGGGAGAGAGGGAGAAGGGGCAAGGGGGTGGCCGCCTGGGCCAACCCCCCCCCCCCCCCCCCCCCCCGCGCGTGGGGCCCACTAGGGCTAGCCGGCGACCTCCCCTCCCCCTCCTATCCTTTAGTCCCACCCCGGGACTTTGGGGGAGGTAGTACCTCCCCTCCCCCTATATATAGTGCGGGTATTTGGCCAGATAAATACACACAATAAAGGTCTTCTCACTTTTGGGAGGACCTCCAATTGATATTTTCTCTCTATCTCTCTCTCGTGACCATGGTCCCAAGTTCGGACTGCGCGAACGAGAGACATCTTCACCACGGAGCGCCGTCACGCTGCAGGATTCGGATCCAGGAGCTCTACTTCCGCAACTGCTGCTGGATCGGGGAAGCGGGAGTCATCTTCAGGCACCGGACGTGTGTAACTCCCCGTGAGGTGTCGCACTTGAGACACTCAAGTCGTTGGAGCCAAAGGAGTGCAAGGACTTCATCACGACCTTGAGGTCGGCTTTGGCTTGTCTACATCAACCACACTCTCATGAGCGTTGACAACGCTTTTTGGTCTTCAAGGGTAAGTTCGCGAAAAGCCCCTCCCGTTACTGTATTACTAATAGATAGGTCCTGGCAGCATCAGGGGTTCAGGGGCATAGGGTAAAAATTTATTGTTTTCATGCGCGGAACCCCTACAGTGGTATCAGAGCTATATCTATGCGTAGTAATGCTAGTACGGGTAGAACACACGAGATGTAGAGTATGGGCGTTGATCTTTTAGTTGTTACCCTCCCATGTGTACTTGTGTATACCGCAGTAATGCTTGATGAAGCGGCCCCCAACCGACTTTACGCGTTCATTCGCGAGACTGGTCCAAGCCTAACATATAGCTTGTACCGTATAAAGTGGCTTAGGGGGTGTCTGTCTCTCTCGCATTAGTTGGTATGCCATTTGCAATGGAGGGCCCCGAAAGGGGTGCATTAGAGACAACTACTTGATCAGCGTTGTGCTGAAAGTTCGTAGGTAAGAACGGTTCTTGTGCGAAAGCCCATTCAGCCACGTAAAACATGCAAAGATAAAGTAGAGGCGTCTAACTTTGTTTTGCAGGGGGCATTGCTTTGTAATATGGTTGTGGCAAAGGTAAAGTGATTACCTTATGTTACGTAGTAGTAGATAGTCACTAAGGTGACGAACTACCACCCTGGAAAGACATCGGTACCCTGGTGTCTACGGTGCCGGAACCCTGGTGTCTACGGTGCCGGAACCCTGGCGCCGGAATCCGGTGACGACGGATGGAGATCACGACATGAAGGACCATATCACATCGCATTTACATTCAATATTATTCTTTGTATATCTTATTGTGTGCTAGTATTAGATACTCGATGGTAGCCTAATTAGATGATCCATGTTAAAATTACCAACGATTGTCTTCCCCCTTAGTGTGCACCGCCAAGAAAGTTCTTCGGTATGAGGCGATCCATGGTACATGCATGGGTGTCAGACATATCAACATTCTCATACAGTGGGTGTAAGCCACGTTGCACAGCAAATACACTAAGGTTGAGTTGGCGAGCCTAGCATGTGCAGACATGGCCTCGGAATGCGGATGGTCGAAAGATCGAGCACGGGTCGCATGAATGATGTGACCGACGTTTAGCATCCACCCTTGAACCCACATTGATGGCCGTGACGATCGGGGGAGATGTGGCTGATAGGTGTCGTGTTATCACTAGGAACCCTTATGGGGATAGGTGTTTCTGAGTGGAGTTATTACTAACTCATTTAATTATAAACTTAGTCTAAATTCCTTTTTACAATTGTAAATGTAGAAAAGTTCTCCCCGATGCCACCTTTCATGTTGACGATTGATTGGTTAGAAGGAGAGAAGCTCATATTAGATGGATCAAACTTCTCTATAAGGGTTGTGCATCTCCATGTTCTCCTTAGCAAGAATGACGTGGTCGACTACATACTCGATGGGATGGATTTGGATCAGCCCATTGACCTAGAGACCCCAGAGCAGCAGGAAGACCGCTATCTCCATCGGGAGATGGCCTCCTTCATTTCAGTTACAATGTGTTTCGGAATGGTGGACGAGCTGTGGCCTTTCATGGGTGATATCAACCCTCGTACGGTAATGCTACAGCTTAGGACACATTTCATAGAACAAGCATGCATAAGGGAGCATGAGCTGATGGGAGACTTCCTCTCCATTAAGATGGAGGAGAACTCATCACTCGACGACCACTTGGAGCGCATGCATGATGTGTACATGAGGCCTGCATACTTCCTGGATAGCTGGATGATGGCCTCTTTTGCAAATGGCGTTGTGCTGCGGTCGCTGTCACCAAGCTACCAAGCACAAGTCAGGACTTGCATTATGAGAGGCGACGCTGAATCAATGGAGTTCCACCGGTTCATAACACATCTCAGGAATGTGTTGGTTGAACCAAATGTCGCTGAGGTCATCAATGACAAAGGTATATATTTGATATACAATTTTATAAATGTTATAATCTTGCAAACACATATGCAGTGTTAAGTATATTTGATACTTGTTCTATTTTGTGAAAACAGGTCCTTCTGCATGAGAGGTGCTTGCTGGAGAGGAGGTGATGTTGCGTGTTGATGGCGAGCATGATGATGATGGCCGACGACACTCTCCCTCAACATATATTACTTAGTTTATGTTTTTGGATAGTTAATGTAATCAAAAGATTGTGAACTTCTTTAGTGTGTCTCACACTTTGTGAGACGGTTATTCATATCAGTTTGTAACAAATAGTTGTTCCACTTTTATGAATGATTTCTATTCGTGTTCATATCTTGTCTGATTATATGTGAATTATCCTTGTTGTTTGAAACTAATTGATAATGCATGAACATTTGTAAAATATTGAAATGCCTTAAAATACCTAACTTAAATGATATTTTATTACGAAATGAAAACCATTGTTTAAATTCAAAGTTATATTGATAATATGTGAAAGTCATTCGATTTCTTATCACATATAAATCATGCCTAAGTTCGGCAAAATAACTTGAACACCGAGTATTACTTGAATACAAAGTGTTTAATGAATTATTAAAAGTAAATAGATATTCAATGTATTGTGTTTTAGCAAAATGGTAATTATCATAACATGATTGTTTAAATGTGTAAAGAAGTTGACCAAAGGTAACATGAATATGAAACTATTTGATTTGATCAAAGTGTTAAATCAATAAAAGGGTATAAATATAAAAGAGAATCTAATTATTATGATTTGATCAATAGTAATAAAATTCAACTTTATAAGATTGGCATAGAAGAAATTGTGAAATGCAAAGCATTTTGAAATGTCAAAATGCAAAGCATCACAATATGATATTAGATATCAAAATGGGTGAATAGATGGCGCCAAATAAATCGTTGTAGTGTAGATGTAGAGACCATTAGTTAGAAATAGTTAGCACTCAATTAGAATATATAGTGAACCATTTGAATTCGTGAGATAGGCCCCATATCTAGTATGGGTCGTCGTATAAGTTTTGGGGTTATTCGATGTAACCAAAACAATAGCGAATAAGTCCTTGTAGAGTATTCATTGGAAAATTTGAATACGAAATCCATAGCTAAAACCAAAAGAGAAGCAAAATTTGTATTGCTTGGATTTTGGTGCATTCTTGAGAAAGCTCACTTTTAGTGATATTTCTCGATTATGGAGCAAATGGAAGATAGTGAAAAACACGATGAGGTTTCAAAACCCTGCATCAGAGTGTTGAGAAGCACAACGGAAAATGTTCCTGAACGATTCTCTTCACAAAGGAAATAATCAATGATAATGATCATTGTGTTTTCCCCACTAGTGTTTTCACTACATGAAGTAGGATTCAAAATGTAACCCATATCTTGTATGGAGACATTTTTGAATCATTTGTCATGATTCTTGGAATATGACATACCTACGAACTACTAAGTAAATAATGGTAAACTAAAATTATGAGAAATCCCAAAGCAAAAATTCACTTGAGATTAGAAAGCAATTCGTTGCTGAATCTCACAAGTAAAAGGGGTTACTTGGAATTTTCCCAAATGACTGCAAAGCCATAGTGGAAAAGGGGGTGAATGACAAAATCACAATTTGTCAAGTATTGGACGAATTCAAATGAATTAGATTCAAGTGTGCTAAATGTCTAGTGGATTTAAGACTAGTAAAAATACTAGTGTCTCATAGTAAATCTCTCACTTTGATATTTGATCAAAGGATTTTGAAATTGTTCAAAATAGTGAGTGGATATGAAATTTGCATAAAATTGAGTGGGATCTATGAAAGTCTTCCTAAAACAATATGTGAATGACATATTTTTGAGTGGGAGTAATATAAGTCTCAAATTCAAATATGTAGGAACATAGTTTGAGTAAGAGTACTGACTCATACCCAAATATGGTAGGAACATATTTTGAGTGGGAGCTTATAGGAGTGATTATTAAGTATGTTAAGAATAAAAGCGCAAATACCAATAAATAATGATTTATAAGGCGTAGGAGTTGATAATAAGTGTATTATGATATTATGTAGTATTCCTTAAGGGATTCTAAAAAGGGTTTCAGAATAGAAGTTAATTAAGGAACTAGTCCTTGATAACTCAAGTTAGGAATAGTATTAAGTTTAACATCAATGGTTGAAAGAAAAAAAAGGATGATTATCATCCACTATGTTGAGACATAGGTTCTATCTTAGAAAACCATGATGATAACTTAGCATAATATGTGATCCAAATAAGAAACATTTAAAAGTGATTGAGTTCGAATCACAGAACGTTGAGCTAAGTTTGTCCGTAGTGTCTAGTAGAGAACTGTGGATATATTTTCCAAATCCATAAATGATGACATATCTTAAAACATAAAGGGTTATGTTATAAGGGAATATGCTGGAAACTCCTGTAAATACCGATTAAAGTCAAGTAGGAAGCGAGGTGAACAAAACATCGAAAGTTGCACAGAGTGCACTAGTGGTTCGATGAATACATTTATAATAATAGATAAGGGTACCATCTAAAGTGTTGTATAATGTTATGGTGGGGCTAGTTCGATTTTAACGTAGAATGATGTGTCCCACGGCACAATGCCCATGAGAAAGCCCTCGAGGTTGATCTAAAGTCAGTGTAGGCTCCTGGAATCAGGCCTCATTCTACTGCCATAGCGACGATGCATACACACAGATGTTATCATGTGATGATAAAGTATTAATGTCAATCAAGGTGACACTAGTAAGTTGCAAATGATTTCGGACTGTAAAGTACAAACCCAAGACTCAACCTCTTCCATAAGCAAGCATGTTCAAGGTACCGGATATATGGTGCCAATGATTAAGAACAAATGCAACTAGTGTATTTGTACTCTAGTGCAAGTGGGAGACTGTTGGAAATATGCCCTAGAGACAAATAGTAATAAGGACTATTATCATATTTCATATAGTTTATGATTAAGTTTTATATCATGCTATAACTGTATTGAGTGGAAACATCAATACACGTGTGATATATAAACAACCAGGGGTTCCCAGTGAAACTCTAGTCACTGGTTCATTGGTCAACAGATGATCATGTTTCCTGATCATGTTTCCTGATCATGTGGCATTTATGCCAGTTGGAAATGCGGTCAACTCATTCTGAGAATGAGATGATAAACCAATACCCAACCTAAACATCATGACCCGATCATGTCACGAAGTTCAAGTTACGATGATTAGAAATGGATCCTCGTAGACTATTCCTTAGACCGTGAGGCTATATCAATCATTGTCTCCCAAGAGTGCTTAGATAGCATCAAGCGCCGCTTGGTAATACAGTGGTTATAAAGGTGTGTTCAGGTACTCGGAGGAAACCGTAGAGGCAATATATGTCAACAGCAGGATTTGTCCGTCCATGTGACGGGAAGATACTCAAGGGCCCACTCGGAGAGGTTATATCCAATAGCTGCGCAACGTGTGATTTGGTCACAGGGATATCACTTGTTGGAACGAGTCAAGTAGCATTTTGTAGGGGTTCCGCGCATAAAAACAATAAATTTTACTCTACGCCCCTGAACCCCTGAAGCTGCCAGGACCTATCTATTAGTAATACAGTAACAGGAGGGGCTTTTCGCGAACTTACCCTTGAAGACCGAAAAGCGTTGTCAACGCTCAGGAGAGCGTGGTTGATGTAGACGAGCCGAAGCCGACCTCAAGGTCATGATGAAGTCCTTGCGCTCCTTCTGGCTCCAACGACTTGAGTGCCTCAAGTGCGACACCTCGCGGGGAGTTACACACGTCCGGTGCCTGACGATGACTCCCGCTTCCTCGATCCAACATCAATTGCGGAAGTAGAGCTCTCGGATCCGAATCCCGCAGCACGACGGCGCTCCGCGGTGAAGATGTCTCTCGCTCGCGCAGTCCAGACTTGGGACCACGGTCACGAGAGAGAGAGGGGGAGAGAGAAAATATCAATTGGAGGTCTTCCCAAAAGTGGGGAGACCTTTATTGATTATTGGGTGTATTTTCTAGGCCAAATACCCCACTATATATAGGGGGAGGAGAGGTACTACCTCCCCTCAAGTCCCGGGGTGGGACTAAAGGAGAGGAGGGGGAGGAGGTGGCCACCGGCCACCTAGTGGACCCCGGGGGGAGGGGCTAGGCCTAGCCGGCCTCCCCTCTTGCCCCTTCTCCCCTTTCTCCTTTTCCCTAATGGGCCCTCTCCCTCCGGAATTGGCCCATTAAGCCTTTTGATCTTTTAATTGATTTTCTCTTTATTAAATATTTATGAATAAATGATTAAATCAATATTTAACATTCATTCACATATTATGTAATCTCCGTGGCCATGGAACACCTTCCACCTTCACTCCGGACATCCTCCGGACTTACCGAAACCCTTCCGGTTTTCTCCCTTCTTTTCTTCGGCGATTCTATCGATCCTATAAATACTCTCTAAGCATCATCAAGCCCTTAAGCGTGATACCCCACGGTTCGGGAACACTCCAGACATGGTCGGGACACTCCCGCACCAATGATCAACAGAGGGACCTGGATGGCCATGTGACCCCTGTGCATTCCACGAAGATCTTTCGTCGTTTGAACCGGTGATAGTCGTGTCGTGTTCCCTTTGTCATTCGATACTTGCATTGCCCGAGACCTGATCAATGACATCACCATGTCGAGTTCAATCTCGTTACTGAACAATGCTACTTAACTCATTCCGACAAGTGATATCCCCGTGATCTAATCACACGCTACGCAGCTATTGGATATAACCTCTCCGAGTGGGCCCTTGAGTATCTTCCCATCACATGGACGGACAAATCCCGCTCTTGACATATATTGCCTCTACGGTTTCCTCTGAATAACCGAACACACCTTTATAACCACCGTCTTACCAGATGGAGTTTGATGCTATCTAAGCATTCTCGGGAGACAGTGATTGATATAGCCTCACGGTCTAAGGAATAGTCTACGAGGATCCTTTTCTAATCATCATAACTTGAAGTTCGTGACATGATCGAATCATGATGTTTAGGTTGGGTATTGGTTCATCATCTCATTCTCAGAATGAGATGACCTCATTTCCAACTGGCATAAATGCCACATGATCAGGAAACATGATCATCTGTTGACCAATGAACCAGTGACTAGAGTTTCACTGGGAACCCCTAGTTTGTTTGTATATCACACGTGTATTGCTGTTTCCACTCAATACAGTTATAGCATGATATAAAACTTAATCATAAACTACATGAAATATGATAATAGTCCTTACTACTATTTGTCTCTAGGGCATATTTCCAATAGTCTCCCACTTGCACTAGAGTACAAATACACTAGATGCATTTGTTCTTAATTATTGGTACCATATAACCGGTACCTAGAACATGCTTGCTCATGGAAGAGGTTGAGTCTTGGTTCTATACTTTACAGTCCCAGATCCTTTGCAACTTACTAATGTCACTTTGATTGACATTAATATTCTATCATCACATGACAGCATCTGTGTGTATGCATCGTTTCTATGGCAGCAGAACGAGGCCTGATTCCAGGAGCCTATAGTGACGTTAGATCAACCTCGAGGGCTTTCTCATGGGCATTGTGCCCTGGGACACATCATTCTACGTTAAAAGCGAATTAGCCCCGCCATAACATTATACAACACTTTAGATGGTACCCTTATCTATTATTATAAATGTATTCATTGAAACACTAATGCACTCTGTGCAACTTTCGATGTTTTGTTCACCTCGCTTCCTATTTGACTCTAATTGGTATCTAGAGGAGTTTCCAACATATTCCCTTATAACATAACTCTTTATGCTTTAAGATATGCCATCCTTTATGGATTTGGAAAATATATCCACAGTTCTCTAATAGACACTGCGGACAAACTTAGCTCAACATTCTGTGATTCGGATTTAATCACTTTCAAACGTTTCTTATTTGGATCACATATTATGTTAAGTTAACATCATGGTTTACTAAGATAGAACCTATGTCTTAACATAGTGGATGACGATCATCCTTTTCTTTCTTTCAACCATTGATGTAACTTAATGCTATTCCTAATTTGAGTCATTAAGGACTGGTTCCTTAATTAACTTCTATCCTGAAACACTTTTCAGAATCCCTTAAGGAATACTACATAATATGATAATACGGTTATTATCAACTTCTACATCTTATAAATTATTATTTATAAGTATTTGCGCTTTCATCCTTAACATACTTAAGAATTACTCCTTTAAGATCCCACTCAAACTATGTTGCTAACATATTTGGGTACGAGTCAGTACTCTTACTCAAACTATGTCCCTACATATTTGAATTTGAGTCTTATGTTGCTCCCACTTAAAAATATGTCAATCACATATTGTTTCAGGAAGACTTTCATAGCTCCCACTCAATTTTATGCAAATTGCATATCCCTTTACTATTTTGAATAACTTCAAAATACTTTTGATTAAATATCAAACTTGGAGATTTACTATGAGATACTAGTACTTTACTAGTTTTGAATCCAGTAGACATTTAGCACACATGAATCAAATTCATTTGAATTTGTCCAATACTTGACAAATTGTGCTTTTGTTATTCACCCCCTTTTCCTACTATGGCTTTGCAGTCATTTGGGAAAATTCCAAGTAACCCCTTTTACTTGTGAGATTCAACAATGAATTGCTTTCTAATCTCAAGGGAATTTTGCTTCTAGGATTTCTCATAATTCTAGTTTACCATTATTTCCTTTGTAATTCGTAGGTATGTCATGTTCCAAAATCATGACAAGTGGTTCATAAATGTCTCCATACAAGATATGGATTTACATTTTGAATCCTACTTCTTATAGTGAAAAACAATAGTGGAGGGAAAAACACAATGATCAAAATCATTGATTCTTTCCTTCTGTGAAGAGAATCGTTCAGGAACGTTGTCCGTTGCGCTTCTCAACACTCTGATGCAGGGTTTTGAATCCTCCTCGTGTTTTACACTATTTTCCATTTGCTCCATAATTGAGAAACATTACTAGAAGTGAGCTTTCTCAAGAATGCACCAAAATCCAAGCAATACAAGTTTTGCTTTCCTTTTGGTTTGAGCTATGGGTTTCGTATTCAAAGTTTCCAATGAATACACTACAAGGACTTATTTGCTATTGTTTTGGTTATATCGAATAACCCCAAAACTTTCACGAATTCAAATGGTTTACTAATTCTAATTGAGTGCTAACTATTTCTAACTAATGGTCTCTACATATACTCTACAACGATTTATTTGGTGCCTTCTATTCAACCCCTTTTGATATCTAATATCACATTGTGATGCTTTATATTTTGACATTTCAAAACACTTTGCATTTCACAATTTCTTTCATGCCATTCTTATAAATTTGAATTTCATTACTATTGATGAAATCGTAGTAATTAGATTCTCTTTTATATTTATACCCTTTTTTGATGAAACACTTTGATCAAATTAAATAGTTTCATATTCAAGTTTCCTTTGGTAAACTTACTTTACACATTTAAACAATCATTTAATGATAATTACCATTTTCATTAAAACACAATACATCGGATATGTATATACTTTTAACAATTCATTAAACACTTTGTATTCAAGTAATACACGGTGTTCAAGTTATTTCGCCGAACTTAGGCATGATTTATATGTGATAACAAATCGAATGACTTTCACATATTATCACATAACTTTGAACTTAAACAATGGTTTCATTCATTAATTAAATATCATTAAGTTGGGTATTTTAAACAAGGCATTTTAATATTTTACAAATGTTCATACATTATCAATTAGTTTCAAACAATAAGGACAATTCACAAGTAATCAAACAAGATATGAACACGAATAGAAATCATTCATAAAAGTGGAACAACCGTTTGTTACAAACTCATATGAATAACCGTCTCACAAAGTGTGAGACACACTAAAGAAGTTCACAATCTCTTGATTACAAAAAAAATCATCCTAAAACACAAACTAAGTGATAAATGTTGAGGGAGAGTGTCGTCGTCCATCATCATCATGCTTGCCATCAACACGCAACGTCACCTCCTATCCAGCAAGCACCTCTATGCAGAAGGACCTGTTTTCACCAAAACAGAACAAGTATCAGATATACTTAACACTGCAAATGTGTTTGCAAGATTATAACATTTATAAAACTGTATATCAAATATATACCTTGGTCATCGATGACCTCTCCGGCGATTGGTTCAACCTTTACGTTCCGTAAACATAATATGAACTCATGGAAGTCCAATGCTTCTGTATCACCACTCATGATGCTACTCCGGACATGTCCTTTGTAGCTGGGAGGCAATGACCGAAGCAGTACGTCTATCGCAAATGGATCATCCATCCAGTAATCCACGAAGTGAACCAGTCTCGTGTGTGCATCAAACATGCGCTCCAAGTGACTCTTCAGACATGTATGCTCCTCCATCTGTATGGAAAGGAACTCTCCAAGCAACTCGTTCTTCCACATGCGCACATGGCCTATGAACTCTGCTCTCAGCTGATCCACCATCGAATATGGGTCAAGATCACCCATGAGCGGATGTAGTTCATCCACCATCCCGTAACGCATTATTATCTGAATGTAAGTGGACATCTCTTGGCGATAGTATCGGTCTGCCAGCTCTTGTGGGGTCTCATAGTAGTCAGGCTCAGTCAAATCCATCATGCGGCGTATGTAGTCTACCACATGATTCCTGGTAAGGAGATCATCTAAGCGCACAAGCCAACTAGGGAAGTTGGATCCATCAAGTCTAAGTTTCTCACCCTTTACCCCATCGTTAATCTCAAAGTAAGCTTCACGGTGAGCCATCTACATATATAATTGCAAAAGGAATTTAGACTAAGTTTATAATTAAATGAGTTAATAATAACTCCACTCAGAAACACCTATCCCCAGTGAGGGTTCCTAGTGATAACACGACCCCTATCAGCCACATCTCCCTCGATCATCACGGCCATCAATGTGGGTTCAAAGGTGGACGCTAAACGTCGGTCACATCATTTATGTGACTCGTGCTCGATCTTTCGACCATCCGTGTTCCGAGGCCATCTCTGTACATGCTAGGCTCGCCAACTCAACCTTAGTGTATTCGCTGTGCAACATGGCTTGCACCCACTGTATGCGAACGTAGATATGTCTGACACCCAGGCATGTAACCCTGGATCGCCTCATACTGAAGAACTTTCTTGGTGGTGCACACTAAGGGGGAACACAATTGTTGGTTATTTTAACAAGGATCATCTTATCAGGCTACCATCGAGTATCTAATACTAGCACACAATAAGACATACAAACAATAACATTGAATGTAAATGCTATGTGATATGGTCCTTCACGTCGTGATCTCCATCCGCCGTCACCGGGTTCTGGCGCCAGGGTTCCGGTGCCGTAGACACTAGGGTACCAGTGTCATTCCGGCGTGGTAGTTCGTCACCTTCGTGACTATCTACTACTATGCAACAAAAGGTAATTACTTTACCTTTGCCACAACCATATCACAAAGCAACGCCCCCCTGCAAAACAAAGTTAGACGCTTCTACTTTATCTTTGCATGTTTTACGTGGCTGAATGGGCTTTCGCACAAGAACCGTTCTTACCTACGAACTTTCAGCACAACGTTGATCAAATAGTTGTCTATACTACACCCCTTTCGAGGCCCTCCGTTGCAAATGGTATACCAACTAATGCGAGAGAGACAGACACCCCCCTAAGCCACTTTATACGGTACAAGCCCTATGTCCAGCGTGGACCAGTCTCGCGAATGAACGCGTAAAGTCGGTTAGGAGCCGCTTCATCAAGCATTGCTGCTGTATACACAAGTACACATGGGAGGGTAACAACTAAAAGATCAACGCCCACATGCTGCATCTCGTGTGTTCTACCCGTACTAGCATTAAAACGCATAGATCTAGCTCTAATACCACTGTAGGGGTTCCGCGCATAAAAAAATAAATTTTACTCTACGCCCCTGAACCCCTGAAGCTGCCAGGACCTATCTATTAGTAAAACAGTAACGGGAGGGGCTTTTCGCGAACTTACCCTTGAAGACCGAAAATCGTTGTCAACGCTCAGGAGAGCGTGGTTGATGTAGACGAGCCGAAGCCGACCTCAAGGTCGTGATGAAGTCCTTGCGCTCCTTCTAGCTCCAACGACTTGAGTGTCTCAAGAGAGACACCTCGCGAGGAGTTACACATGTCCGGTGCCTGACGATGACTCCCGCTTCCCCGATCCAGCAGCAGTTGCGGAAGTAGAGCTACCGGATCCGAATCCCACAGCGCGACGGCGCTCCGTGGTGAAGATGTCTCTCGCTCGCGCAGTCCAGACTTGGGACCACGGTCACGAGAGAGAGAGGGGGAGAGAGAAAATATCAATTGGAGGTCTTCCCAAAAGTGGGGAGACCTTTATTGATTAATGGGTGTATTTTCTAGGCCAAATACCCCACTATATATAGGGGGAGGAGAGGTACTACCTCCCCTCAAGTCCCGGGGTGGAACTAAAGGAGAGGAGGGGGGAGGAGGTGGCCGCCGGCCACCTAGTGGGCCCCGCGAGGGGGGGGGCTAGGCCCAGCCGGCCTCCCCTCTTGCCCCTTCTCCCCTTTCTCCTTTTCCCTAACGGGCCCTCTCCCTCCGGAATTGGCCCATTAAGCCTTTTGACCTTTTAATTGATTTTCTCTTTATTAAATATTTATGAATAAATGATTAAATCAATATTTAACATTCATTCACATATTATCTAATCTCTGTGGCCATGGAACACCTTCCACCTTCACTCCGGACATCCTCCGGACTTACCGAAACCCTTCCGGTTTTCTCCCTTCTTTTCTTTGGCGATTCTACCGATCCTATAAATACTCTCTAAGCATCATCAAGCCCTTAAGCGTGATACCCCATGGTTCGGGAACACTCCAGACATGGTCGGGACACTCCCGCACCAATGATCAACAGAGGGACCTGAATGGCCATGTGACCCCTATGCATTCCACGAAGATCTTTCGTTGTTTGAACCGGTGACAGTCGTGTCTTATTCCCTTTGTCATTCGATACTTGCATTGCCTGAGACCTGATCAATGACATCACCATGTCGAGTTCAATCTCGTTACTAAACAATGCTACTTAACTCGTTCCGACAAGTGATATCCCCGTGATCTAATCACACGTTGCGCAGCTATTGGATATAACCTCTCCGAGTGGGCCCTTGAGTATCTTCCCGTCACATGGACGGACAAATCCCGCTCTTGACATATATTTCCTCTACGGTTTCCTCTGAATACCTGAACACACCTTTATAACCACCGTCTTACCAGATGGAGTTTGATGTTATCTAAGCATTCTCGGGAGACAGTGATTGATATAGCCTCACGGTCTAAGGAATAGTCTACGAGGATCCTTTTCTAATCATCATAACTTGAAGTTCGTGACATGATCGAATCATGATGTTTAGGTTGGGTATTGGTTCATCATCTCATTCTCAGAATGAGATGACCTCATTTCCAACTGGCATAAATGCCACATGATCAGGAAACATGATCATCTGTTGACCAATGAACCAGTGACTAGAGTTTCACTGGGAACCCCTGGTTTGTTTGTATATCACACGTGTATTGATGTTTCCACTCAATACAGTTATAGCATGATATAAAACTTAATCATAAACTATATGAAATATGATAATAGTCCTTACTACTATTTGTCTCTAGGGCATATTTCCAACACATTGTTCGGTAACGAGATTGAACACGACATGGTGATGTCATTGATCAGATCTCGGGCAATGCAAGTATCGAGAGACAAAGGGAATAAGACACAACTGTCCCGGTTTAAACAGCAAAAGATCTTCGTGGAACGCATAGGGGTCACATGGCCATCCAGATCCCTTTGTCGATCATTGGTGCGGGAGTGTCCCGACCATGTCTGGAGTGTTCCCGAACCGTGGGGTATCACGCTTAAGGGCTTGATGATGCTTAGAGAGTGTTTATAGGATCGGTATAATCACCGAAGAATTGTAGAGAGAAAACCGAAAGGGTTTCGGTAAGTCTGGAGGATGTCCGGAGTGGAGGTGGAAGTATTCCATAATCATGGAGATTGAATAATATGTGAATGAATATTAAATATTGATTTAATCATTTATTTATAATTATTTAATAAAGAGAAAATCAATTTAAAAAGGTCAAAAGGCTTAATGGGCCAATTCCCGGAAGGGAGAGGGCCAATTCCCGGAAGGGAGAGGGCCCATTAGGGAAAGGAGAGAGGGAGAAGGGGCAAGGGGGTGGCCGGCTGGGCCAAGCCTCCCTCCCGCGCGGGGCCCACTAGGGCTAGTCGGTGGCCTCCCCTCCTCTCCTTTAATCCCACCCCGGGACTTTGAGGGAGGTAGTACCTCCCCTCCCCCTATATATAGTGGGGGTATTTGGCCAGATAAATACACACAATAATCAATAAAGGTCTTCTCAATTTTGGGAGGACCTCCAATTGATATTTTCTCTCTCTCTCTCTCTCTCTCTCGTGACCATGGTCCCAAGTTCGGACTGTGCGAACGAGAGACATCTTCACCGCGGAGCGCCGTCACACTGCGGGATTCGGATCCAGGAGCTCTACTTCCGCAACTGTTGCTGGATCGGGGAAGCAGGAGTCATCGTCAGGCACCGGACGTGTGTAACTCCCCGCGAGGTGTCGCATTTGAGGCACTCAAGTCGTTGGAGCCAAAGGAGCGCAAGGACTTCATCACGACCTTGAGGTCGGCTTCGGCTCGTCTACATCAACCATGCTCTCCTCAGCATTGACAACGCTTTTCGGTCTTTAAGGGTAAGTTCACGAAAAGCCCCTCCCGTTACTGTATTACTAATAGATAGGTCCTGGCAGCATCAGGGGTTCAGGGGGTAGGGTAAAAATTATTGTTTTCATGCGCGAAACCCCTACACAGTGGTGGGTGCAGCCATAGGAAAAGGAGGATGCGGGGGAAGAACCGTGGGATCCGCCATTAGAGCTGATGGTGCCTCCCTCTGAACTAATTAAGATGAGGTGTGATTCACAGCCCTTTCGATCCTTGTATTCCTCCACCACATCCTTAGGCACACGACAATGTTGTGAGAAGTGTTCCGTCGAGCCGCAATGGTAGAAATCCTGGTGCCCCTGCTCCCGTTTGCCTGGATAATGCTGCTAAGCTGAAGAGAGTGGCGAGGCGCCTTCTTGCCCCACTTCTTCTTGAGAGGCGCTTGAAATTTGTAGTCGTTGGCATGAAACTCCTGACGTGAACTCCCCCCAAGTGACCGCATAATACTTCTTTGGCAATACCTCATCTCGCGCCTCCTCCACCTAGAGTATGTCCACAAGTGATGCATACTGCTTGTACTTCCCCTCGCGCTAATTCTGCGAGGACTGTATAGTGTCAGGGTGAAAGGTACAGAGAATATTCTCAATATTCTAGCTATCGGTATGGTAACAACACACAGCTGAAGAGAGATACAAATTCGTTGCAACACCTAATTATACTCCCCTACATTCTTGAAGTTCTGGAATTTCGTACGCATCCACTCTGCCACAACACGGGGGCGAACAGTGTACTTCAGTCGCTCGAAACGCAGTTTGAAAGTGTTTTGGAGGTCCAAAGTGCTCCATTTAGCCATGTACTCATTTTTCGAAGTACCGCAAAGATGGTGTCGCCGAAAATGCAGAGCCTGGGCATTCTGGGCAGAGGTGACTTGTGAGGTCCCCGTGCCAATCCCCGTGCCAATCAGGTTGCGTAAATGTGATGAATATACATTGATATTCGTTAACATGATGTTCCAATATTTAAAACATGCTGACTATATTTTTTAGAGCGGTTAAAAGTATTTAAACGATTAAATCTAGCAATGAAAATATGTAGTACAACCATGGTAATGATGGGTACTTGTTAAACACATCACTAACATGAAAATTAGCCGGAAAATTAAATTCCCAAGGCTACTTTAAGCCTAAGCATGCAAGTTCAGCAAACAAAATACTATTCCAAGAACTTACATATAAAAATATTCAACAAGAATAAACTTATACTTAATCTCGAAAAGTATATGTGCTAAAATATTAAATTTCTGCTTGCCAGATTTTTTGGGGCATGGGACCAAATAGGTAGCAGGCTAGAACTGGGCCATCGGCCTGCTTTGCCCCAACCCCTTTTTGGTCGCACCCATGGGTCATGGGTTGTTTTAGGTCTAGCTGCGAGGGCTCCACGTGGGCTGGCCCACCCTCCCGGCCTGCACGCGGGGGGCGGATCTAGGTTTCCCTAGCTCCCTAGTGGTGCGGCAATGGCGTCTGTCTATGATGGCGGCGCTTGAGGGGTGGCGGAAGCCATCAGCCTCCAGCTGGGACAGGAGGCGTGGTGGGCCGCAGCAGGCGACGCACACCGGGGCAACGCATATGGGTGGAGAGATGTGCGCACGAACGAGCAACGATTCCGATGGTTCATGGTGGCCTTGGCACCCCTCCGATCGGAAGACGACGGTGCACGGGTGGAATAGTCGGTGGGTAGTGGGACGACCATGCTCGCGGCATCTTGAGGTAGAGCACATGATGTCAAGTTCACTATGTGTTGCGTATGCGGCCATCTGGGCACGCACGGCTCGGAATGCAGCAACGATCTGCGCATGTGTGTGGCATGCACGAAGGCCACCAGGGCATTGCATGTACGCGGCGATGACGCAGCTGTAATGAGCATCTAGGTGTGCAGCTTGGCGGCTCGGGCGACCTATGCCGCACACATAGACTGGCTCTACGGCAGTGCATTGACGAGGACATACGATGTAACCCCAGGAAATCGAATTCTTCGTATGTTCATCTGGAATCGAGACAAAGTGTGTCATTGCAAGTGCACACTGCGGCGGTGCCATGATCATCTGGATCTTGTTCGCGCACTGACTCCCTATAGTGTAGTCAATGATAGGAATTTGCCACGTCTCTGTACAGGAGAGAGGATTGGTGAATGTGGGCCAGCGATAGGAAAAACCCCACGCCAACAAAGGATAAGACCGTAGAAGCCGCATACGAACAGTTTTCCAACACTAATTACATTGGACACAAAATTCAATTAGAGTATAGTAAGTTTCAATCACAATGGAAGCAAATTCTTTGGTGGATTTAAATAAATCAAGAAAAATGAGCCTGAAAAACGAATATCTCTGCCCATTGTTTTGATGAAAGTCCGGAATAGTGAATAGTGAATAGTGAAAGTGCAACACTGCGGCTCGTTCGCACACCGACTCCCTATAGTGTAGTCAACAGGTCCCCCATAAATACAAGAACATCGACATTGGTCGGCGAGAAAGAGTTAACTCAGTTATCGGGAGGGAAATCCGCGCCATAGGTAAAAAGCTCCGAATAAAAAGGAATACAGATCGCAAAATCGTAATCAAAATAAGATAAAAACATTGTTGCGATCAGATCTGGATTATACATCCGCGATTAGCGACTAGGACCTGCTTGACAAAGGCGATACAGTCAGTTTTTTTTAAAAAAATATCCAAACATATATTAGGCATGCAAGACGCCTCATTAAAACCTTCCAGACCCCTTAGGTACCCTGGTAAGAAAAAATAGTGCGTCAGAAACTTGCAGCCAATTAAACAAGTTTTACATCATCCAGGAGGGTTTGCAACAAAAACCTAGGGAGCTCATCGTCCCGGTTACAATTAATATTCGAATGAAAACTATTTCTAGCCAAATTGTGTGCAGCTTTATTTGCCTCCTGGGACAATGGGAAAAAAGTGATATTTCCCATCCTATGGATCAATTGGAAACAATCAGATAGGATTGGAGCGTAAGGAGATCAAATTTCTACTTCCCCGCTGCAAGCTTTTATAATATCCATACTGTCCGATTCTATAATAACAGGTGAGCAACCAATTCTCTCCACCAATTCCAGTCCCAATTTCAGAGCATAAGTTTCTGCCGTAGCCGCATCTAATAGATTGTTCATTGGTTTTGCTGATCCAGCCATCGCTTCTCCTATTGAATTTCGCACAATTACGGCTACAACTCCTTCTCCACCGGGAAAAAAGAAGCATCCACATTAAGTTTGTAAGTCCTAGGAGGAGGCTTTTTCCATTTCACTTCATGCAGTTTCGGTTCTCCTATTGCTGCACCAAAATTCAGAGTTAAAGCATTTATAGAAAAAGTAGCACTAGTTGATGAGGCCACTGCCTCCCCTCTAACGGCTTGTCTTCTCTGCCACCATATGTACCATCCAGCCACCACGATCGTCTCCTTTAAACCCAGTTGTCCAACAACCGGTGATTTCCCACTTGGCCTTCGAAGGATGTTTTCCAACACTACTGATCCTGAAAGGTCCATCAGGTTTGCTTCTCTAATAAGGTCACCCAGACCAAGTGCTTTCCAAACCTCCTTTGCCCTTTTACAAGTGAAGATAATATGTTTAATATCCTCACATCCTTGCATACAAATTGGGCATTGCGCAGAAACCTTCAGGTGTCTACTTGCAAGCACGTCCATACCAGGTATTATTCCATGCAGAGCTCTCCAAGTAAAAATCTTTACCTTTGCCGGAACATTCAGTTTCCAGAGAATTTCCCACACTGGATTTTTATTAGTAGTTCCTTGTCCATCTGTACGTCTAATCTTACTTCCATATTGATGTTCCCGTTCGGTATAATAGGCCGATCATACAAAGAAATTGTAGGACTTTGTTTTGTGCCACACCACAAAATCATCATCCAGAGAGCTACTCAAGGCAATCTGGAGGACACACCTTGCTTCCATAGGATTGAAAATAGTTTGAATAATGTCCTCATCCCACTGACCTGTAATTGGGCATATTAGTTCATCCACTGTTCGATAGATCACATTCCTTCTCTTTGATTCAATCTTCTTAGAAAACATTCCAGGAACCTAGTGATCCTCCCAAATATTAATGCTTTTACCATTGCCTACTCTCCAAATATGCCCTCTTTTGAAAGTGTGCATACCTTCAATTATACTTTTCCAAGTAAAGGATGATCCCTTCTTTGGGCCAGAGTTCAGCAATTTTCCATTTGGGTAGTATTTTGCCCTTAACACTTGCGCACACAGTGACTCGGGATTATTTAGTAATCTCCAGGTTTGTTTTGATAGCATTGCAAGATTGAACGCATGTAAGTCTCTAAAACCCATACCTCCATCATTCTTTGGTATGCACATTCGCCACCATGTACACCAGTGTATTTTCCTTTGCTCTTCTGAGTCTCTCCACCAAAAGGCCGCCATTGCATCCGTGAGCTCCTTACATACCTTCTTTGGAATTTTAAAGATAGCCATAGCGAAAACTGGAATAGATTGGATCACTGCTTTTAGTAGAATTTCCTTAGCCCCCATAGACATCATCTTCTCCTTCCACCCCTTTAGTCTCTCAAATACTCTTTCAAGAAGGTAAAGGAAATTATCACTTATGTCCAAACCAATCATAGATGATAACCCGAGGTATCTATCAGATAATGCTTCTGTTGTAATATTCAGTTCTTGACAGACATCAGCTTTATCTTGGGCACTATTGGGACTAAAATAGATACTACATTTAGCTTCACTAACCATTTGTCCCGAATTAGCACAGTAAGTATCAAGCGCTTGTTTCAACGAGGTTGCATTACTTAAGTTTGCTTTCATAAGGATCAGGGAATCAATAAATGTGAAACTGATGGTGCATTTCTGCACACCCGCACTCCTTCAATGCCACGAACCTCCTCTTGTTGAGCCAATAAACTCGATAAACCCTCTACACAAATTAAGAACAAGTAGGGAGAAAGGGGATCCCCCTGTCTCAATCCTCTGGTAGGAGTAAAACCTTCTGTTTCTTGGTCATTGTATCTAATCTTGTATCTTACTGACTGGACACACGCCATAATTAGCCCAATAAAATCTGCATGAAAGCCCAATCTATGCAACATTCTCTCCAAGAAACCTCATTCAACACGGTCATAAGCTTTATGCATATCCAGCTTAACTGCACAATATCATGTCTTTCCCTTCTTATTTTTTAGGTAATGTAAACTTTCATAAGCTAGCAGAATATTGTCAGTAATCATCCTCCCAGGTACAAATGCACTCTGAACGGGAGATATAACCTCATCAAGAATGTGTTTAAAACGAAAAGCAATCATCTTAGATATTACCTTGTATAAAACATTGCACGGACTGATTGGTCTGTATTGAGAAATTAACTCCGGTGTCTCCACCTTAGGAATTAAAACAATCACGGTATCGTTACATCCATCTGGAATTGCTTTATTATTAATAGCATCCAAGACCTCCTTTGTTAGCACTTCTCCAAGAATATGCCAGCACTTCTTGAAAAAATTTGCATGTAGGCCATCTGATCCCGGTGCTTTCATGTCACCAATAGAGAAGAGTGCTTTCCTAACATCCTCCGCTGTGAATGGAGCAGTTAGAGTCATATTCATCTGAGCAGTCACTCTCGGCATCACTTTATCTAGCATATTTGCATCAATATGATATACTTTCTTTGAGAAAAGACCAGAGAAATAATCGTTAATCATAGGGTTTAGGTATGTCGTGCCTTCCAACCAATTACCATGACTATCTTTCAGCTTTTCTATTTTGTTTCTCTGCCTCCTAGCATTAGAAACGTTATGAAAAATGGATGTATTCCGATCCCCAAGCTGCAGCCAATTCACCCGGCTGCGTTGAGCCTAGAAAATCTCTTCTTGTTCTAATAACTTCTCCACTTCAGCAGCAAGGTCCTTATGCTTATTGACATTTTCTGGAGTTAAAGCATCACAAGCAATACCTTCCAATTCCTTTTGTGCTGATTTGATCCTTCTACTTGTTTTCTGTAACACTGATCGGTCCCAACGATGAAGCTTTGAGTGTACCGAAGATAATCTTCCCGCCAGATCAGAGTTTAAACATTCGCTAGAATTCCAGGCCTCCTCCACCACATCTCTGAACTGGGCCTCCTTCAACCACCGGGCTTCAAATCGTAGAATTTTTGGCCCAAAGGATTCCTGAGTAGGAATAGGATCACAATTTAGGAGTAAAGGTCTGTGATCAGACCTACTATAAGGAAGATGTTCCAGAGTAGCTAGAGAAAATTTATCTTTCCACGCCTCATTTACCAAAGCTCTGTCTAAACGTTCTCTGATTAAACCCCTGTGCCTGGTGAACTTATCCCCCACATAGCCCAAGTTCGTTAAGTTACACTCGACAAGCACATCTCTGAAATCTTGCATAAATCGCAGTGGTCTTGGGTTTCCACCTTCCTTTTCGGACGGGTAAAGGATTTCATTAAGATCCCCCAAGATCAGCCACGGCATAGTACTTTGGGCATGAAGATCGCGAATTCTCGACCACGTCTCATGTTTATCCGCACACTTTGGTTCTCCATACATGCCAGTGAATTGCCAAATGTTCTCCTGCCCTCTCCCAATAGTAACATCTATGTAATTATCCATCTTATATTGGAGTTCCACTCCAACCTCCTTCTTCAAAGCAACAATAAGCCACCTTTTCGCCCATCGCTTCTCACAACAATTTTATGATCCATCTGCAGCTTGCGACGCAGACATTCAGCAGGCCACTCCTCAAGGTGAGTTTCAGAAAGAAACAGAATATCCGCCCCCCTTCGCTTCTGAATTTTCAGAAGCGCTATTACTGCCGGAGCCCCCTGAAGACCCCGGCAGTTTAATCCTAGGAGTTTCATTGTTCCTGGCGGTCCTCCTTGAGGGAGGCCGCCGATCCATCAATTGTCATATCATCTGTGTACGCATCACCATCCTTTCTCATCTTCTTCTTGTTTGCATTTTTCTGGGGGGTAGCACATGTATCATTTCTCGCGGCCACACCCTCTTCCAACTGTCCCACAAGGTTTGCAACTACTGAAGACCGATTGCCACCCTCTTTCAGAGTTAAATTTGCACCTGTCTCTCCTCCATCATGGGAAGAGTCTATGGCTAGTCTCTTTCTGATAGATGGGTTGTGGAGCTGTATCCTACTTTCCATCAAATCCAGCTTGTTGCTTCCATTAGTCAAGTCTTCATCACTGAATTCCCCCATCGGGTATGAGCTTCTACCTCTCCCTCGGCCCCATGGCTTCGGGTCTCTTTCACTTTCTCCTCTACCTCTGCCACCGCTTCTTCCACGACCTCTACCTCGACCTCTTCATCCATCTGCCAGAATAAAGTCACCCCACTCTAATTTTCTCGGATCATGTTCGCCTGTCCCACATTCCTCATACCAATGTCCAATAAATCCACAGTACCCACAGAAATCCGGTAGTTTTTCAAACTTCAACTGGTAGAAATCCTTCCTCCCATCTTTTGTGATTGACACAAATCTACTAAGTTTTTTGTTTACATCCAACTTCACTTTTATACGAACAAAACTACCAATATAATCCACAGGCAGCTTAATTTGCACCTCCTTAATTTCTCCGACATTACGACACATCCCTTTGATCACTTGTTCCTTCAGATAATTATCAGGCAGTTTATGAACTTGAGCCCATACCATAACCCTATCCATCTTGACTGATCTAGGGTTTGTAAATCCATCATACTCTTCAATAATCAATGCATGGTCCCTAAATAGCCATGGTCCTTGATTCATGGCCTTGTTCCAATCCGCTAGGCGGTTGAATTGTACGGTGAATAAATTGTTGTCCACTCTTCTCCACACCACATCACACGTCGGGTTCCATGCAGATCTTATATCTGCAAACAGGGCACTCTGGCTAAACCCTAGTTTCGACGTATGAACCCTAGCAATTGCCAGCCACTTCGCCTTAATTTCTGGTTCCTCAGCTTTCTCTTCCTAGATGAAATCATCCACCTCATCCTCTTCCAGATGCAATCTCTCCAGAAGTTCATCCACCGCGTCTTTAGTCTCTCCAGCGGCCTTACTCGATTCTCCTTCCTCCGCCATTACTGGAGTGCACGACCCACGCGGGAAGACAACACCGATCAGCGCAGTCGAAGCGAGAGGCGTCAATGATCAGATCCAAACACGCAGACCAAACTCTGAGGGCACCAAGGCGCCGCCGGAGGACAGAAAAACCCCAGTTATTTCGCTAGGGGACTATACCTGGCAACCGCTATAGATCTGAGTCACTTTACCCTTGATACAGTCAGTTGGTAGAGCGGTACATGCTGATAACATGTTTCGCAACTTTTACCTGCAAGTCCGGTCCGAGGACGTGGAGCCAGATCCTAGTCAAAGTGGTCCCTGCACGGAGCAATCACAAATGGGTAAAAAAAAAACAGAAAATAGTGAAATTGGTCTTTATTACTATTAATTATGGTGTTTCTCCACACAATACATATATATATATATATATATATATATATATATATATATATATATAGGGAGAGAGGGTAGGTGAATGTGGGCCAACTAGACCGTAGCAGCCGTACGAAGGTTTTCAACACTAATCAAAATGGAAGCAAATTCTTTGGTGGATGGAAAAAAATCACCCCGTGCAAGGAAAATTAGCCTAGACGGAAACGAATTTTGCTGCCCCATATTTTAATTAGTGCTTTGGAAATCCGGAATAATTAGTTTGTCAAAATACGGAATACTACTATTTTCCAGATCAATCAGAATTGCTTCCCTAAAGGGAGAATAAGAATTGTGGTAATTAACTGCTCGCCGGATTTCTTGGTGAGAAATAAATCATGCATAGTAGTAGTACTAGTAGTATTTTGATTCCCTAGACCTTTTTGTTGGAAGCAAATCATGGTTTATACCATAGAGAGAACCCCTGAAACGTGGAAACGTCTGATTGGGTCGTGATCTTTGAGACGCGCTGTCCTAGCAACAAGGTAAGTGTTGCGTCGGTGATTTGTTTCCAAAATTAGGGCCAGCGCCTCTTATATTCCCCCTCCTCCTCCTCCATTGCATCGCATAGTAGAGAGGCACAAGGCAGAGAACAACACCCGCGTTTCCGCCGTTCGACGACCATGTCGTAGCCGCCGCCACTTCGTTCACCGACAGGAAAAGGGTTCTGGTGGGAGGTCGACCCTGAAGAGCTCGGGGTGGAGGAGCTGCCGGTGTTCGCCAAGGCGCTCGAACGCATGAGGGCCATTGTTGCCCGCCGCGTCTCAAATCAGTAGAAGCCCACGCTTTCGATAATGGCCGGTGGTTTTTGGTTAATGCTTGCTTAGTTAATCTATGAGCCAATAATTTCGTCTTATTTTACTGCTTTTTGCTACCGTGTACTATAATTAGCACTGCACGCTAGTTGGACAAGTTATGTGTTTTCTAGATCAATAAGATATATTTTTCTTCTCCAATGAGCACTCCAACCGTAATTCCTCGTCGATTGAGTTCTTGAGCTTCCTATCTCCGCTTTGCTCTAATTCCATTGATCAGTTCGATGACACTCTTTAATTTTCGCACTAATCGTGGTATTATTGGATCGAAGATTTGAGGCTGAATTTATTTATTTATTTATGAAAGTCCACCAATCTATCGATACTCATCAACAGCAGTACGAGAAATCCTAAAAGTAGTAAAAATTATAAAAAGATACTTGGATCACCTAGCGATAACTACAAGCACTCGAGCGAGTCGAAGTGCGCCACCGTCCTTACCCCTCTCTCACTGGAGCTGCACAAAACTTGTTGTGGTAGAGCTTGTTCTAGTAGACAGACGGAAAGTCGTCGTGCTAAGTCCCTAAAGATCCACCAACCGCGGGTAGCAACCTTCATCAATAAACATAAGCGTAGATCGGAAGAAACATCGACCAAATCCGGCTAGATCCGCCGGAGACACCTCCACACACCCTCCGGCAACGTTGAAAATAGAGACTAGACGGGATGACTTTATTCCATCTTCACCACCACCATGCCTTTCTGAGTAGGACACAAAACCTAAACTGACTGGTGAAAACATCAAAAAACGAAGCCCTTCCCTCGACAAGGACCAAGATCTACCGCGCCTCCATGGCCCTAATAAGGCCACAAGAGGCATATGCGGCACCGACGGGAGGCAGGAAAACCCTAGTCGTCGATGTCTCTTTGGGAAAAGAGTTACGTTCGGTTTCTCCTCTCGATGATTTGAGGCTGAATTAATTGTCGATTGGAGGTACACAATCCAAAACCAAAATAAGTTACCTCGGGCTGCACCTTTCGTAAAGGTCAAGACAAGAAGTAACTCAAATATCTAAAACCAAAATTATTTTCCAGCTACACATGTAAAGGGCAAGACAAGCAGAGACAAAAATGAGTACGTTTTGACGAAACATTAATCAATCTTATATGGTTAATGTCTTTTGGAAGTTGAGTGTGTCTCTAAGAGCATCTCCCAGGAGGGTCCCCAGGATGTTTTTGTGAAATTTCGCCCGGAAGCGTTTTTAGCCCCCGCTTTTCGCCAGATTTAGCCCAACTTTCATCCGGCGTTTCCAGGCCGGTCCCAACGTGCCGGGAGTCGCCTAGGAACGCCGGATGAAGCGAAAACGCTAGTGGGCCAAAGATGTCAGCGACCGAAGGCCGAGTTCCCTCCTTTTCTTCCTTTTCCCTCTATTTCCTCCCCATTCCCCACCCATCGGCCGCCGAACTCCGCTAGCCATGCCGCCCAAGAAATTCACTAATCCTCGCACCACCACCGGCAAACCAAATCAGAGAAAGCCGAGAGCACCAATGCAAAAACCGGACGGTTGGACCGACACAAAGTGGTTGAAAGATTGCTGGCGAAGGAAAGCCGAAACAGAAGGCCGGAGGTACAGGACGAAGAAGAAGCAGGACGCCGACGATGAGGTGGCGGCCCAGGCGCTCATGGAGGCGAAAGCGGCGTCTAAGCACAACATTAAAGCTACTCGAGAGGCCATGGGCCATCCGCCTCTCCACGCGGGGAACGGCCTACCGTGGGGAAGCTAGGTTGGCGTCGGATCTCCGGCGAGTTACTCGTCGTGCTCGCTGGCGCTGTTCCAGGAGAGCCAGACGACGCCGCGCCCGAGGTTCTCGTCGTCCACAGAGTGCGACGGCAACCAGCTAGGCGGATTCAACTCAACGTGGTTTTCCCCCACTGCCCTACACCTCGCGGACCCCCTGGCTTCAACATCGACATCAACATGCCCTACGTCGGATCTCCCTCGTATGCCGGTTTGCCAGCGCTGCACCGCGGTCCCCTGGCTTTCGCCCAAAGCAAGGGCGTCGGATCCTCCACCCATCTCGGGGACAAAGATGACCGCATCATGTTCGGCGGAATGTGGGGCGATTCCTACATGGAAGAGATGATTGCCACTAGCTCTGCCATTGTCATGGGCTCGTTCTTCACGCAATAGCAGTCACGCACCGACGTCGAGCACGGCCTTGAATCGCAGGATCTCGCCGACAGCCAGGCGGATGAAGAGGCTGACGTGACCATACGCATGTCGAAGAGGATAAAGAAGTCGAAGATGGAACCACGACGATGATCAAGGGCACAGGGAAGAGGAAGAGGAAGCCAAAGATGGCACCATCGGTCGAGCCCCTCATCAAGTGGACCTCTCTCGAATATGAGTGCCTCATCGAATCATGGAAGTCGGTGAGCCTCGACGCAATCAAGGGCACAAATCAAAACTCGAAGAACTATTGGAGACGTATCAAGCTTGCGTTCACTGAGCACAGCCTAATGGATCCATGCGTGATGAATCATTGGGGGTCGTGCAACAAGCGTGTAGCAAATGGCATGAGATCCAAGAGGAATCAAGCATCGCACAATCAGCGGCGCTAGCATGGATAGCAAGGTCGCCATCCCCGCACCGAGTTCATGCTATTTTGCGACTGACACTTCGCCTTGCAGCTAGCACGTGCTCTCGCCATGTACCGCAACGACACGAAGACCGAGTTCAGGTTCCACCATGTGTTCCATAGGATCGAGAAGTGCGAGAACTGGGTGGACACCCGTGAAGGGGTTCGTAGCAGAAACAAAAATTTCCTAGCTAGCGCAACACCTAATGCCAAGATCTATATATGAGTTCATATAGCAACGGGGATAGATGTTTCAGTAACATACCATTATAGACAAAACGCGGTATGTTCCATGGAGAACGTTGGTGATGTAGTTGCACCCGTATCCGACTTCAAGGTTATGTTGCTCCTTGCACGTCACCTCCTGGTCCTTGTACGACAACTCCGGCGCCACAAGTGCTAGGGCCCCCCAAGTATTGCACATGTATAGTGTCCGACAACAACTCCCAATCTCCTTGATCCAGACGGGATGCAGAAGTAGACCCTCTAGAACTGGGATCCAGTAGCATGATAGCATGCCGGTGGAGTCTTCTCCCACATGCGCAGTTCATCTTGGAACCGCACTCACGAGATTGAACACACAGAGAGAGAAAAAGGAGAAATTCTCTAAAGAAAAAGGTCTTAGGAAATTCCCTAATTTTTATTGTTGTATTTAATCCACCAATATAGACGTTCTTATATAGGGGAAAGGGGAGTACCCCTTATTCCCAAAGTCTCGAGGTGGGACAAAAGGAGAGGAGGAGGTGAGAGGCACGTCGGCTAAGGAAGGTGGTGTCCGGCCAGGTGGGGCCCTCCAGCTCGAGGCACGCGTGTGGTAGTGGCTGGTCGGGGTGGGCCACGCTCGCTTGTCCTGCCAGCCCGCCTGCACCCGCTCGCCCGCCCGTCAGCTTGGCAGGCCAACCGGTGGGGCCCAGTGGCAGCGGCGGCGGCGGCTTCCCCTTTTGGGGTGGCTTCCTTTTGGACCCTATTCCCTTCAGGGATTTGGCCCAATAGAGAAAGTTGCCCTATTAATTTTCATTTTATATATTTATTTCATATATTATATCATAATTAATATATAAATGCATATTATAAAATCTTCTATTAATCTGAAACATCTTTCAGCTTCTTCTGAACACCTTCGGATTCCCCTCGAAACTATTCTGGTAAATTTTCTCAGAACAATTCTAATGCTCTTTCTCATTAGTGATCCCTTCGCTTACATAACGATCTCAAAACTTCATAAGATCCTTAAGTGTCTTACCCTACGGTTTAGGAATGGCACATACAAGATCGATATCTCTCTCCAGTCAATGATCAATAGTGGGACCGAGATGCCCATAATGACCACCATGCATTCTACGAAACTCTATCGTTTGAACCGTAAACTCTATGTCCAATTTCTTTTGTTTCTTTGATACATGACTTGTCTGACATTAGATCTTTAGTATCAACATACTAATCTTGTTATTGACAAGTCTACTTAACTCATTACTGTGTTATTGTATCCCATGACCTAGTTAATGATTGCAACCTATTGGATATAGTCTCACCAAGTTGGCCTAGTATATCTTCCCGTCACACAGATGAATAAATCCTAATCTTGATGCATAGGCATCAACCTGTTCCTCTGGAATACCCAATATACATCTTTATTATCACCCAATTACGGTCATGATGTTTGATGTGATGAAAGCAGCCGCGGGAGACATTGATTAATATGATCTCATGGTCTAAGGAGAAGGTCACCTAGTTTCTAACCATTGCAACGATAAACCATGTGACTTGATCACATTGCAATACTTATATGTGTAATGTCTATCATATCATTCGCTAATGTTATGGCTCTGTTGTCAACTGGCATAAATGCTCCATGATCAGGAAATATCGATAATCGGTTGCCCAGCGAACTAGTTGAATAGAGGCTACTAGGGACTTGGTTTGTTTACATATCACAAATGTATCAATGTTTCCTCTTGATACAGTTATAGCACCATATGAAACTATTATGAACTTAAGATATCTCCTTCAACTCACTTGTCACTCGCCAAGGAAAAGGACAATGTCTACAACCTAGAAGCTCCACCCCTAGCTACCGGCGAAGGAAGGCTAGAGCTCGGCCAGAATAAATCCAAGGCGTTGAAGTCCATGGGCCCGCCTACCGAACGGCTTCATGCATCGATCGAGAAGTGCCTGACCAATATGAAATCCCATGCCAACAAGAGGAAGGAGAAGTCCGAAGAAAGGCGGAGCCAACTGATGTAGAACCAAGGCAAGAAGCTCGACCTTCTCAAGGCCAACTTCACAGCAAAGAAGAGGAACACGGGATCTGGCATTCCTCATGGGCAGCGAGGACACTTCGGCGATGAGCCCCGAGGTCAAGGCATTGTATATTGTGCGCCGCAACACCATTTTGGACGAGGACCTGCCTGCCATGGGCACACCGACAACCACACCGAGCTCTGTGCCAATGCTTTCTGTCGAGCTCTGCCTCCACGTCTTCCAACCCGTCGCTGAGTTCGGCCACAACAGCTACGACGAAGGCTTCGCTGGCCCCTATAGCGGAGTATCCTATCCCGATGAAAAAGTGATTTTTTTAATAATTTGGAAGCCGAACCTAGACTACTGCTTTGATCGCCGAAGTGTGTGTATGGGCAAGAGTGTGTCGAACTTGTAGTATTTTTTGGGGCGTGAAGAAGAACTTTCAAATATGTCACAGATTTCTGGGTTTGGTTGAGGAACGCGAGTGGAAAACTGGTCGTTCTCATACCGAAAGTTTCATCCATCCGGGCAAATAGCGCCGGATTTTGTCCTGGAAACGCCCAACAAGTGGAGGTGCTCTAAGCCTTGCCAAAAAAAACATCATAAAAGCAGGTGATAAACATAAGCTTTTTTCGAAAAGGAACATAAATATGGCCTCTAGATTGACATATGTATATAGTTTTTATTTATTATTTATAACAGATTACCTAGTGCTCCCTCCTCGCCATAATATTACAGGGCATACATGTTTTATGGAAGTCAATATGAAATCTATTTCCGACATTATGGCACTCTCCAATACCGAGCTTGTTGACTACATCATTACCGGCCTTGGCCCCACATTCAATGCAATTGCGGTGTCTCTCACCGTCGGTAAACGCTCTATGTCCTACAATAACTTTTACTCTCATATCCTCTCGTTTGAGTCTCTTCAGACACAACAAACTCAGTTCACGGAGTGGTCTTTATCAGCAAACGCTGCCTCGCGGCCCAGACCCTTATCTAACTCTGGCTAGCCGTATGCTCCAGAGTACCCTCCTGCCCAGTATTGAGGGGGACTCCCCACTAGGAATGGCGCTTTCCAGAAGCCGCAATGCCGCCAGTACGCCGGGGGCAACGATCGCTAGTTCAACAGCGGGTACGGCGACAACAACCGTCAGTTCAATACCAAGGGAACCGGGCGCAAGGGCAATAAGTAGTGCACTTGCTACTAGCTCTATGGATATTGGGGGCATGAGGCCTTTAATTGTCACAAATGTTTCAACCACGACTTCGCAAGAGACAATAAACAACACTCAGCATTCCGGTAATGTTGCGACCATGAACTATACCGCGCCTCCCCCTGGTTGACAGACACCCGGGATATGAATCATTTTACTAATGATCTTGAGCGACTTCACATCCACGAGCGCTACAGCAGAAAGGATCACGTTCAAGTAGCTAATGGTACAGGTTTGTCTATTGCATATATCGGTCATTCTAGGTTCTTCTATTCGCTTGAATAATGTACTTCATGTTCCGCATATTAGCTAAAATCTCCTCTATGTTTATTGTCGTGTCTGTGATAACGATGTATTTGTTGAGTTTCACCATTCCTTTTTTATATCAAGGACAAAGCCATGAGGAGAGTTTTGCTTCATGGTAGAAGTCATGATGGGCTCTATCCGGTTCCATATAATCGAGCATCATCATCGTTGCGTTAGGCTAGCTCTAGTGTCAGGGTCCCGTCGTCCTAGTGACATCAGCGTCTCATCATCCCTCCAATAGTCATGCAAAATATTGTTACGCAATATGATTTACCAGTTTTATCATTCTCAAACTCTATTTTAATTTGTGATGCATGTCAACGCGCAAAAAGCCATCAACTGTCTTATAATGAATCTCATCATGTTTCCACTATGCCTCTTGAATTAATTCACTCCGATGTGTGGGTCAAGTTGTTGCCTCTTCTAGTGGTTATGAATATTATGTTAGTTTGGTCGATGACTATTCTCATTTTTGCTGGATTTATCTTCTCAAACATATGTATGACGTCGAGCAAGTCTTTTATGCTTTTCAAGGTGTTGAACATCTTCTTGACACGAAAATTAAGGTCGTCCAGTCTAATTGGAGCAGCAAATATCATAGGAGACAAGATAGCAGGCTCGGGGAAGGCCATGCTAGGCATCACCGAGCCAGAGTGGGCGATCGGGGCAAGGCCGGACCAGACGAGGGCGGGCCATGCACACCGAGAGATGCGTCTGATGCATGCACATTAGAGTTTCCATGCACGTTGATCGGCGATGCAACGCCTCCTATGAATGTAGAGATGGGGTCCCGAGACAATGAATAATCAACTTCGTATCAGTCCGGCCTCTACAGCTAGGTTATCCATGGATTGGTCCATCCTTCGTAGCAGTCCATGTCACCTTTCGCTAGGCAATCTCCAGCCGCGACGTCCTCGACTGCGGTTATCGATGCGACCGATCACGCCATGGTCACGTGAAATCATGAGTCCACCCGATGAGAGAAGCGTTATATATATGGTAAAGTTCGCTATAGCTAGGTCATCGCGCCTTGTTTGCTACACCAGTATCTCATCGGGATGCTCTTCGAGAACCAGAATGGTGTGCCACTATGACTGATGAGTTCTCCGCTTTGTGTCGGACACATACCTAGATTTTGGTTCCTCGACCGTCGGGTGTCAATTTTGTTGGTAGCAAATGGGTCTTCAAAACCAATCTTCGACCAGATGGTTCTGACCAGTCGACAAGCACAAGGCTTGTCTCATTTCTCGTAGCTTCAAACAATAGCATGGTATCGAATATGGCGACATGTTCAGTCTAGTGGTCAAGCCAGCTACAGTGCATTTGGTTCTCTCTCTCTCTTCTAGTTTCTCATGGCTAAACTCTACGTCAGGTTGATATTAGAAATGTTTTCCTACATGGTTACTTGTCTGAGGATGTTTACATGCAGCAGGCACCTGGTTTCGAGGATGCTCCATACCTTTCTCACGTATGTAAGCTACAATGTGCTATTTATGGTCTTAAGCAGTCACCACAGGCCTGGTACGCTTGTTTGAGTACTCGTCTGCATCAGCTGGGCTTCAAATCCTCCAAGGATGATACGTCATTGTTCATCTTCTCGCATGATGGTATTCGTATTTATATGTTGGTCTACGTTGATGGTATTGTTATTGCTGACTCTAGTCCTGTTGTTGATAGTCCCATGCGCTCTCTTTCCGAGACTTTTCCTATCAAGGATCTTGGTGTGCTTACTATTTTCTCGGACTTGAAGCGGCTTACACTTCTAGGGGCATGACATTGAGTCAACGTAAGTATGCACTTGATCTTCTTCATCGGTTAGCATGGATAATTGCAAGCCAACTTCAACTCCTTTGGTTGCTAAGGAACACTTGGCCCTAGATACTAGTTCACCATTGTGTACTGATGATTCTTTCATATACCATAGTATTGTTGGTGGTTTTTGACACTCACACGTCTAGATATTTCTTTTGATATCAACAAGGTGTGTCAATTACTCTCCCAGCCTATGGAGGTATATTGATAGGTATATTGGGAAGTTGTTAAGCGTATTCTGCGTTATGTTAAAGGAACTCTGAACACCGGTTTGGCTATCCACAAGTCAGCTTCTGTGGGTATTAGCATTTTTACAAATGCAGATTGGGCAGGATGTGTTGACGATCGCTGCTCTACTAGAGGCTTTTGCGGTCTTTGTTAGGTCTAATCTTGTGTCATGGAGTTTGGAGAAGCAGCCTACTGTTTAGCAGTCAAGTATAGAGGATGAATATAAGGCCTTAGCCAATGGTGTTGCTGAAGCTATTTGGGTAGAGTCTTTGCTCAAGGAACTTGGGGTTCTCAGCAGCAGTGGCGGAGCTAGAGCAGAGGCAACCATGGAGCCAGATGGTGCCATAATAGGTATAAATCATAATTTCTGGGCTGCACATATGGTGAAATTCTATTGATTTACAAATAAAATTATTTTTTCCTGGTATCCAGTGCACCCCCTTGGCACCATGTGGATCCGCCACTGCTCAGCAGCGTGCTCCTATTTTATGGTGTGGTAACTTAGGAGCTACTTACCTAACGGCAAATCCAGTATTTTATTCTCGCACAAAGCATATTGAGATAGACTTTCACTTTGTGCGTGAACGAGTAGCTGATGGTGCTTTGGAGGTGAGATTTATTTCTTCAGGTGATCAGTTGGCTAATGTATTCACTAAACCAGCCAGGCAGCAGATGTCACACTAATTCAGAACCAATCTAAATCTTGTATGTACTAGTTTAGAGGGTGTGTTAGAATTGGACACGGTGCTTGTACCGTATACAACTTGTATTGGAACCTATCTTGTTGATGTATATATGAACTGATCACCGGTGGCACATAGCCACACCAAAAATCCTAAACTTGACTGAGGGTGCAGAGGTAAGTTACGTGTACGAAGACTAAGTTACGTGCATGATGACTAAGTTATAAAAAAAGGGCGACTAAATTACATGTACGAACGAGTTTTTTCATGAGTCCAGTCTACACATGCCCACCTCCCTATTGGTCCATGTATTCAGGTTTACACTGCGTCCCATATTTCTGTTCCCGGATCAACTGGAGGTGCAAAAACCATTTGAGGCCGATTTAATTATCGATTGAAACTTTGAAAGTAACTCAATCCAGAACCAAAATATGTTTCCTTTTTTACATGTTGCACCTTTCGTAAAAGCCAAGACAAGCAACAATGCAAATATTAAAGGGATTTCTATTTTCGTGCCCTTGGTTCCTTAGTTGTACTCACTTTTCTCCATCCGCTTAATTTTTCCTCACTTTTGACCATCTCCTTCTACGAAACTCTCACACAGTCTGAAACTCGCTATCCGTCAGCCTTGCCATTATGTGCTGATAAGTGGGGCCGCATTTAGTCGGGTTCCATAGTGGATTCTCGCTGTTACATGTTGACAAGTGGGGTCGTGTTTTGTTGGGTCCCGTAGTGGACCATTGCCGTTAAATGCTGACAAGTGGGGTCGCGTTCAGTCGGTTTTCGTAGTGGACACCTCTCTCCACTTATCTAGATCATCATGGGACCCACAACTTATCCACATGAGCGTCAGACCCATGGCTTACCTAGGTTCGCATTGCAAGATGGGACCTCAAGCCAGCCCCGTGCTCGTGTTCGTGCCATTGCCTCCCCTTTCTTCTTCTTCTCCAGCGACAGTGGCCCTTCTCTGTAAGCGTGGGCGTGAAATCACGGACCTCCTCCGGCCTCTGCAGCAAGGCTATGCATGGGTTTGGTCCATCCTTCACAGCGGTCCATGTCGCCTTCCGCTAGGCCATCTCCAGCCGCGCCATCCTCGACAGCTGTTGTCGATGCGACCGGTCATGCCATGGTCACACGAAATCATGACTCCACCCGATGAGAAATGTGTTATACATATGGTAATGTTCGCTATGATCCAGGTCGTTGCGCCTTCTTTGCTACACCAGTATCTCAATGGGATGCTCTTTGAGAACCAGAGTGGTGTGCCGCTATGACTAATGAGTTCTCCGCTTTGCGTCGGACGCATACCTAGATTTTTGTTCCTCGGTCGTCAGGTGTCAATGTTGTTGGTAGTAAATGGGTCTTGAAAGCCAAGCTTCGACCAGATGGTTCCGTCTGTTGACAAGCACAAGGCTTGTATCGTTGCTCGTGGCTTCAAACAAAAGCATGGTATCGACTATGGCAACACGTTCAGTCTAGTGGTCAAGCCAGCTTTAGTGCATTTTGTTCTCTCTCTCTTCTAGTTTCTCGTGGCTAGACTCTGTGTTAGGTTGATGTTAGCAATGGTTTCTGCATGGTTTCTTGTCTGAGGATGTTTACATGCAGCAGGCACTTGGTTTCGAGGATGCTCTATACCTGGCTCACGTATGTAAGCTGCAATGTGCTATTTATGGTCTTAAGTAGTCACCACATGCCTGGTATGTTTGTTTGAGTGCTCGTCTGCATCAACTAGGCTTCACATCCTCCAAGGCTAATACGTCATTTTTCATCTTCTCGCATGATGGTATTCGTATTTATATGCTGGTCTACGTTGATGATATTGTCATTGCTAGCTCTAGTCATGTTGTTGTTTATCGTCTCATGCACTCTCTTTCCGAGACTTTTCCTACCAAGGATCTTGGTGTGCTTACCTATTTTCTCAGACTTGAAGCGGCTTACACTTCTAGGGGCATGACATTGACTCAACGTAAGTATGCACTTGATCTTCTTCATCGTGTTAGAATGGAGAATTGCAAGCCAACTTCAACTCCTTTGGTTCCTAAGGAACACTTGGCCCTAGATACTAGTTCACCATTGGGTACTGATGATTCTTTCATGTACCATAGTATTGTTGGTGTTTTACAGTATTTGACACTCTGATGGCTATGAAATACCACCTCTTTTAGCCATATAAAATGATCCATTTATCTCTCATATCATGTTTCTTTCAGCTATAGCTATGCCTTATATGCATGACTTCTAGTTCTTATTTACTTTCATATGGATTTGCACATTTAGTAATTTAGGTAGAATTTTATCACTTTTCCTTGTCTATGACATGTGTATAGGTGTTAATGATGATTAGGGATAAAACAAAGACAAAAGGAGCAAAGGGAGCATAGTATGGAGGAGCTGCAGGGACCAGCCTTAGCCATTTGAGAGGTTGAAAAAGTGAAATTTTCCAACTTCTTAAAATAAAGATCCAAGACCACAAGGTTATATCCCTCGACGATACGAACTCAACAAGCCCAAGAACACCCAAAACAGAGTTCGTATGAAAGAATGGCGGCTAAAATACTAAAGGGGCAGACGATTTGACGAGCAACTATACGGCCGGAGCTATTTTCTGGTCGTATAGCTCCGCCCGTATAGTTGCAAAAAAGGTCACAGACGACGGGATTTCACCCCAAAAAAGCTCCAGAACCTTCCCTAAGTCATATGACGGTATTGGGGGAACCCTAGGGCACCCCCAAGGCTTATATAAAGGAGAGAGGACCCAAGAGAGAGCCACCAAGCCATATCCCTTCAAGGGCGGAGCCCTGCCACTGCCGCCACCCATCTGATCTCCATTGCGGTGGAGCTCTACCTCAACCACACCTCTGAGATCTAGATATCCCTCAAGACCATCACCATCAAGGCATCCAAGAAAGAATAAGGGGAGGAGAAGGAAGACATCACCACCACGCATCGATCTCCGTCTCCATCTCCATCTCTCTCTTGTGTTTAGTAATTGTAAGATTAAACACGGTTGTGATATCATTATATATTTATATATGTTTTGTTGTTCGTCCATGTGTGAGTTATTGATTCAATTCTAGGTTGAGGTATGATCTAGTGCGCTAAGTTAGAATTTATTGTGATCTACGATGAGTTTATGTGATCCTTTGGTCCGGAAGTGCCTTTTGCCTTGCGGTGACGCGCGAGAACCATGCATAGTACACACAGTGTGACTGCCCAGTAATCAATTGGGGAACGTTTATTTGTTTGAGAAATCTCTTATAGATCACACATATATTTGCCCATCTAGTACTAGTGATTCCGAAGCCTAGAAGCCCTCTGTCATTCCATTCAATCCTACAACTATAATCTCTTTAATTCAGTTCATATTCCTGTTTACTTTCCATCTTAGTTTATTTTGTTCGTGTTAAAAGTTCTTTGTTATTAGATATTTTAAACCTCTCACAATTATCGTTTTTCTAGTAACTTATAAAATAGGCTATTTCCAAACCACGGTTTGGGTGTGGAACATGGCCGCATTGACAACATGGTTGCAGGGTCGTGTTGTTTCTGTTCGTGGATCTTCCATCGGGACAAACTCTTAAATATTTTCTGCTACAAGTACTGCAATAACCCTGTTGTTGGTGAAGGAATCCAGTCATCACACTCACACGTCTAGATATTTCTTTTGCCATCAACAAGTTGTGTCAGTTCATCTCCCAGCCTACGGAGGTACATTGGGAAGTTGTTTCAGCGTATTCTGCGTTATGTTAAAGGAACTCTGAACACCGGTTCGACTATCCACAAGTCAGCTTCTATGGGTATTAGCATTTTTACAAATGCAGATTGGGCAGGATGTCTTGATGATCTCTGCTCTACTAGAGGCTTTTGTGGTCTTTGTTGGGTCTAATCTTGTGTCATGGAGTTTGAAGAAGCATCCTACTGTCTAGCGGTCAAGTATAGAGGCTGAATATAAGGCCTTAGTGTAACACCCCAAAAATATTAAACAAGATTAGCAAGTTCAAATCACCCAAGTTTAGGGTTAACAAAAACTTTTCTTATTAAATCTCATATGAGTGTATGTGTGAATTGCATTAGTTTATGAATGAGTGCAATTGCCATGTTTGATTGCTACAAATGATAAGGAATGGTTTAAAGATGAATACTACATCATCTAGGCCAATTACAAACAAATTCAAAAGAAAAGACATTCAAATATGAATCATATGATCAAATGGTCATTTTGACCAAAATTAACCACTAGACCACTTTGAGTGTTCCTAGTAAAAGATTTCTAACAGAAACTTTCTCATTTATTTTCACCCCTTGCTAGACCAAGTAAAAGTGAACACAAGCCCACTTTACAAACAAACAAACAGAAACAAATTCCAAATCTATTTAAAGGACATTGCAAAATTGAATCAAGTTCATATGCATAGATCACCATTTTGCAAAAACCACTCAAATCAATTCACCTTGACTTTTCCATGCAACCATAGACTATCAAGCAAGTACTCATAACCTCACCAAATTTCATCCAAAAATTCAAATCGTGATTTCATGCGGCCATTTGGTCGAGCACCTGGCAGACACAAATAAACACTGCCTAACTTCTACTGTTCCGAGCAGTGATCAATCGCCACTAGTGCCCCATTTCTCTCCCTTGGTCTCCCTTAGCACCTAGCAACGCAGTGGACACAACCCCCCTTTGCCGTTTGCACCAGTGAAGCACCGCCTGAGCTTGCCGCGCCAGTCGACCAAGCCCCGCTCGCCACAGACTGCGCCGCCCTCTCCCACGATGTCCAGGAGACAGGCGCCGCACCACCGCCACCCTCTGTCCACCCTTCGATCGCAAGCAAGCCGTGGACCAGCCGTGATCGCCGTGCACACCTCTCTGTTTGCCATGCCGAGAGCGTGCCAGAACGCTATAGCCGACACACGCACACACGCCGCGCCTCGCCCTCTCCACGCGTGCCCGCACTCGTCGTGACCCTAGCTACCCCCTAGACACGCCCGTTCGCCGCCGTGTGGACCGTAGCCACTGTGCGCCGTCTCGAATGCCATTGTTCCTGCACGGAGCATGGACCGCTCCCGACTGTTCTCGACCGTCCCTTGCCGCTCCATCACTCACATGACAACCGCCCTGAAGCACCGTGTCGACCCCTACCCTCAGCCATGCCAATAGCTCACTAAAACGACGTCGCCGACGAGCCCGAGCCATGCCGCTTTGTCCCTCTCGCCGGTGTATAAATAGAGGCCATCCCAGCCCTCATTCGCTCTCCACTCTCATGGCGCGCCTACTAGGACTCCCCCTCCCATGGCGCACCTACTAGGACTGCCCCTCCTATGGCGTGCCTCCCTCCTTTAAATAGAGGGGAGGGGGCGCCACCCCCTAGACCTCTCCCATAACAGGCCCTAGCCGCCGCCTCTCTCCTCCTCCTTCCCTCTGCTCAGGCTTAGGCGAAGCCCTGCAAAATTCTCTCTCCACCACCACCACCACCACACCGTCGTGCTGCTGGGATTCCGTGGAGAAGATCTACTACCTCCGCTGCTCGCTGGAACAAGGAGAGGAAGGTCTGCTTTGACTCGGCACGTGTGACCGACTGCGGAAGCACTGCCAGAATGCGGCGCCGGAAGGATCATCCACACGATCTTGAGATCGGCAAGTGATCGACTACATCAACCCCGAGATCTAATCTCGTAACGCTTTCAGTTCTACGAGGGTTAGTACAGATCTATCTCGTTGCACATGTCTAATAGATTAGATCTTGGCTTTTATCTAGATTAGATATGGGTTTTGTTCGTTCTTGCGGTAGAAAATTTTCATTTTCCATGCTACGAACCCATCAGTGGTATCAGAGCCTTGTCTATGCGTAGATATGTTGCACGAGTAGAACACAATGATGTAGTGGGCGTTGGTGCTCGTGCCGTCTTTTGCTTTGTGTACTTTGCATCTTGCGGTATGGTGGGATGAAGCGGCTCGGTCTAACCTTACATGTCATCGCACATGAGACTTGCTCCACGCTTGACGTGTAACTTGCTTTGCACAAGTGGCTTTGCGGGTGTCTGTCTCTCCCATCATAGTATAGATCCAATCTACACTTTGCACTTGATAGCACTTGTATCAACGTTGTGGTTCAGTTTCGTAGGTAAGATCCATTCTTATTCGAAAGCCCCAAACCACGTAAAACTTGCAAAGAAAATTAGAGGCGTCTAACTTTTTTTTGCAGGGGTTTTGTGATGTGATATGGCCATCATGTGATTGTGATTATATTTGATGTATGCAATGATCCTTGTTGTAATATGGCAACCGGCAGGAGCCTAATGGTTGTCTTTAATTCTGTTAAGACATGCGTGTCTATTCATCTTGTAATAGCTTTATTCCAAGTAGTTGTAATAGTTGCTAGTGATGATGGACAACCATGAAGCGGCGCCACTGACCTTGACGCAATGCTGGTGATGATGGAGATCATGTCCGTGCTTTGGAGATGGAGATCAAAGGCATAAGAAGAAAGGACCATATCATATCACACTAATTATGAATTGCCTGTGATGTTAATCCTTTATGCATCTTGTATTGCTTAGATCGCGACGGTAGCATTATAAGATGATCCCTCTCACTAAATATCAAGTAATAAAGTGTTCGTCCTTAGTTGGCACCGTTGCTAAGACTCGTCGTTTCGAAGCATCTCGTGATGATCGAGTGTGATAGATTCTACGTGTGCATACGACGGGTGCAAGCCAGATTTGCACATGCGGAAACTAAGGTTAATCTTGACGAGCCTAGCATGTACAGACATGGTCTCGGAACACGTAATACCGAAAGGTAGAGCATGAGTCATATATATGATATGATGAACATGATGATTATTCGCCATTGAAACTACATCATCTCACGTGATGATCGGACTTGGTGTAGTGGATTTGGTTCGTGTAATCACTAAAACAAATCGAGGGATGTTGTTTTGAGTGGGAGTTCATATAGTAATATGATTAAGTTGAACACAATTTATCATAAACAAAATCAAAGTGAATTTCCATAGTTTGTTGTAGTCATTGGCATCCGTTCACCACCTTACGCTTAGTTATAGTTGAGATAGTGGAACTATAGAAATTCTGGATATTTGCTTTACGAACTGGTATCGTATTGTTTTGAGTGTCAATCTAAAGTTTAAAAGTCATATTGCAAACTTTCAGCAAACTCCGTTTACTCTGTGAAGTTTAATAAACAGTATTAAATCAAGAGTAACAATTTCAGTGTTAGTATCTAATGTATCATGTTTACCTCCATGATTCTTGATACTCAAAAGATTGTTTTAATATCAAGTTTATCTAAGAGCTGAAAGCAATGTTTCAGAAACCATCACATGTGAAAGGTATTGCGATATCTAAAACAATATGTTGGTTACAACATGATAGAGTATATGTCCTCATATTTGATGAGAATTTGTGAATGTTGGAGACGCTAGTCGTCCTAATCCTCCAAAAGGTTTTGGAAAAGAAACATTATACTTGCAATTCACCTATATAATCTATAGCAGCTTGATCATGAAAGTTGTCATGATAAGGATGAATAGAAGATGTAAGTAAAATGTTTACTACACTAAAAGATTACTAAAGAATGGAATTTTGAAAGAATGCCAAACATTTGATGAAGGTGATCCACTTCAAAGTGCAAGTCCAAAGGTATTAGTATTTGACTATACACACTTTGTACTATGTGTCATGTGAATGACACCACTATTGATGTTGATAGATTCTTTTAAAAGAAAAGGAATTGTTGAAAGAGAATCTATAAAATATTTGGCAGAAAAGAAAAGATTGGAGATATCCAACTTAGGTATATAGAAGATACATGTTATGGCTGTATTTCTTGGTTGTTAAACAAAGTGGTTCTGCGGTATTGGATACCGAATTGGTTGGTACGAAGTGTCATATAGGACAACACAATTCATGAACTGCAATGGCCTAAGTAACTAGCAAGAGAATATGTGATTATGTTCATCGAAAACAAACAAAGGGTTGTTGTGTTGCTCGTTAACATCAAAGCTTGCCTTCAAGATTTGTTTCAATAATTGTTATTTTGATCAGGTATTATGACGACAAAAAGGTTGTTCAAATAATTACCGTATTCCATAATAGATGGATGATATACAAGTCTGGTTGGAGAAATAACGACCATAAAACTAATGCTAAAATGTCGCAAGACAAATGATTACTTGCGAAGTGACATCGCCGTTTAAATTATATTGAAAGAGATACATGAAGAAACTCCATGTTGATGGATTTTTGGAGTCTTTGATTTTGATCAAATGACGCTTGTGATACTTTCCTGGAGATAATTAAAACTCCGTTCGTAGGCCAAAAGAGGAACAGACGACTAACTGATTGGAATTTGTACATATTGATGTATGTACTCCATTATGTGTAGTCGTGGGTGATGGATTTCAACTTCATATGCTTTCTCCGAAGATTTGAGTGAGTATATGTATATACTTACTCAATAGGGAATAAGTATGAAACATTTGAAAATGTTCAAAGACTTTCAAGATGAAGTGGAAAATCATTGTAATAAGAAAATAAAAGTTTATGATTGGATCATAAAGAAAGATGTTTGAGTTACAAGTTTAGCAAAACACCTAAGATTTGAGGAATCGTTCCATGGATTTGCATTTCCCAAAACACCATAGGAGTATGGAGTGTTCGAGATATGTAATGAAACCTTGTTTGACATGATAAGATCAAAGGTGTCATTTATAAAACTGCCATTATATTTTAAAGATTAAAGCTTTAGAGACTACCGCTTTTACACTGAAAAGAGCTCCATCGTGATCCGTTGAAATGACACCATATAAGTCATGGTTTGGGATAAAACCCAGGTTGTCCTTTCTTAAATTTTTGGTATGCTAGGCATAAGTAAAATGTTTACAACCAAAGTCGGATGAGCATGTCTTTGTAGGTTATTTCGAATAACCATTGGGTATTCCTCCATAACACCGAAGACAAAAGTGTTTGTCACTTAGAATGTCGAGTTTCTTGAGAAGGAATTTTTGGTGAAAAGTTAAGTGGGAGGACAATAGAACTTTAACAAGGTTGTTGAACCTTGGCTAATATGTGCTGAGTTGCGCAGCATCGGTAAGTGTCTCGGAGGCAGCAACAATGCTCATGGCTCACGTGCCTCAAAGGATGTGGTCACAGGGATCTAAGTTCCTATTGAACCAAGTAGGTCGGGTAAGTAATCAAATGCCAAGATTTGAGAGTTAAATCATTGTTGTTTGACAATGATGAACCGACTACATGCAAAGAAGCAATGATGGGCCCTGAATTAGTTAAGTGGCTTGAAGCCATAAAATCCGTGATAATTCCATACACGAGAAATCAAGCTTTGAATTTGAAAGACCCTCTGGAAAGGTGCAAGACCTTACAGTCCTATATGGATCTATAAAGAAATAGACATGGATGTTTCACATCTATGAAATAGTCGACATGTCGGAAAGAGTTTACGACAATGTTCAAGGAATTGACTATGATAAGATTTGATCTTTCATAGCGATATTTAGTCTGGACGGATTAATGTAGCAACCACTACATATATTTTGGTATATGGTAGTTGAACAAACAAAACAAGTTCTTCTAATAGAATGGTTACCTAGGACGTGTACATGACACGATCCAAAGGGTTTTGTTAATTCAAAGGATGCTAAAAGAGTATGCAAAACTTCAATGGTTGAAGTGAGCATCGCGGAGTTGGAATCTTCACCGTGATGAAACCATTAAAAGGTTTAAATTTCATCAGAGATGATGAAGATGTTTGCATTTTTGCAAGAAATTAAGTGGGAGCGCTAAGACATATTTCTAATACATTATGTGAAAGACATATTGTTGATTAGAAATGATGTATCTTTTATTGACACAGGTTAAGAATTTCATTTCGATGAAAGACTTAGGCATACCCCAAGAATTAGGCATCAATGTCTATATGGATAGATTGAGGCGCTAATATGGTTTTGCCAAATGTACATAGATAAGATGTTGAATGAGTTCAATATGGAAACAACAAGAAAGGTTCTTGACGCACGGAAAGGACTGAATCAAGATTCAAGTGTGTTGACACGAGATTCAAGTGTTTTGACACTTGGTGAAATCACAAGAATATTTTGATCAATCATTCTTTGAGATGTACACATCCAGATATGTCCTATGCTCTAAATGTTATGAGCATATACCAGAATGACTCATAAGATGATCATTGGACAATAGTAGGGATATTCCTATGATCTTTGGAAGAACTAAGAATATATTATTTATACAGTGGTGACAAATAGTTCATTGTAAATTGTTGCATTGATACTAGTTTTGTCACAAATTAAGTTTATCTCAATTTAAACTATGGGTGGCACAATGTAATGGAAAGGAAGTTCCATAACGGATTTAGTTGAGTACCAAAGTTAAAACATTGTGACAGATACTACAACAAGAGGCTAAGTATATGACTGCTATTGTAGCAGCAAATGAGGGCATTTGCGTCAAGTAGTTTGTTATCAAACTAGGTGTGGTTCATAGCGGGATCATACTATGAAGATACAATGTATGACAATTGTATCAACATGATTTAATCCCAAGGAACTAAAGGTCTCACCAAAGGACCAAATTAATACAATGCCATCTCATTGGAGAATGAGTAATGCGTAGAGACGCAAGGACATAAAAATACACACGGACCTGGAAGTGTCAGATCCGAAGATTATGTTTACCACTAGCAATAGTGTCTATACAACACCAGAAAGCCATAGGTGTTGAAATCACAAGTTTTTAACTAGATTATTGACTCTAGTGCAAGTGGGAGACTGTTGGAGATATGCCCAAGAGGCAATAATAAAAGTGGTTATTATTATATCTTTGTGTTTATGATGAATGTTTACATCCCATGCTATAATTGTATTATAAGGAAACACTAATACATGTGTGTTTTGTAAACATAAAAGAGTCCCTAGTAAGCCTCTTGTTGAACTAGCTTGTTAATTAATTGATGATCATGGTTTCCTGATCATGGACATTGGATGTGATTAATAACAAGGTTATATCATTAGGAGAATGATGTGATGGACACACACCCATAAGTAAGCGTAGCATAAGATCAAGTCATTAAGTTCGTATTGCTATAAGCTTTCAAATGCATAGTAACCTAATCCTTAGACCATGAGGTTATGTTAATCACCATCACCGGATGGGTACTTTGATGACATCAAACACTGCTTCGTAACTGGGTGGTTATAAAGGTGGCATTGGGTATTCTGAAAGTATGTGTTGAAGCGCATGGACCAAGATTGGGATTTGTCCATCCATATGACGGATAGATATGCTCTGGGCCCTCTCGGTGGAATCTCATCTAGTTAGCTTGCAAGCATGTGACTAGGTCACAAGGGATGACATAACATGGAACGAGTAAAGAGTACTTATCAGTAACGAGGTAGAACTAGGTATAGAGATACCGACGATCAAACCTCGGATAAGTAGAATATCGCGTGACAAAGGGAATTGGTTTCGTATGTTAATGGTTCTATCGATGATGAAGTCATTGTTGAGTATGTGGGAGCCATTATAGATCTCCAGATCCCGCTGATGGTTATTGATCGGAGAGGTGTCTTCATCATGTCTGCATATTCACGAACCGTAGGGTGACACACTTAAGGTTCGAAGTTGTTTTTAAGTAGATATGGAATGTGCGTTGGAGACCGAATGTTGTTCGGAGTCTCGGATTGGATCCGGGACATCACGAGGAGATCCGGAATTGTCCGAAGAATAAGATTCATATATTGGGGATCATTTTCTAAGTTAGGAAATGTTCCGGTGTGTTTGTATGGAGATTCTAGAAGGTTTCGGAATGTTCTGGAAGGTTCTAGAAGAGTTCTTGGTGTTTGCTTGAAAACCAAGAAAGGATCAAGGAGTCTTTGTGGGGCAAGATACAGATTCGTGGGGGAGGAGGATTCCTCCCCCCTCCCAATCCGCCGGCCAAGGAGGGAGGGGAGTCCTACTAGGACTCCCCCTCCCATGGCGCGCCTCCCTCCTTTAAATAGAGGGGAGGGGGCGCCACCCCCTAGACCTCTCCCATAACAAGCCCTAGCCGCCGCCTCTCTCCTCCTCCTTCCCTCTGCTCAGGCTTAGGCGAAGCCCTGCAGAATTCTCTCTCCACCACCACCACCACACCGTCGTGCTGCTGGGATTCCGTGGAGAAGATCTACTACCTCCGCTACTCGCTGGAACGAGGAGAGGAAGGTCCGCTTCGACTCCGCACGTGTGACCGACTGCGGAAGCGCTGCCGGAATGTGGCGCCGGAAGGATCGTCCACACGATCTTGAGATCGGCAAGTGATCGACTACATCAACCCCAAGATCTAATCTCGTAACGCTTTCGGTTCTACGAGGGTTAGTACAGATCTATCTCGTTGCACATGTCTAATAGATTAGATCTTGGCTTTTATCTAGATTAGATCTGGGTTTTGTTCGTTCTTGCGGTAGAAAATTTTTGTTTTCCATGCTACGAACCCATCACACATACCCCCACCGTTCGTGTTAGGGTTCAGTTCTCGCCGGTGCTGTGCGTCGGAGACGATGATGCATAGCTGTCGACTACGCTCTAATCGCACGGCCCAGATTGAAACTTACCGCTTCGCGTTAGATGAGCCACTGACCAGTGGGACCGTCCTATTAGCAACCCTCTGCGCCAGCACAGTGCAGCTGGGTTGGCCCAATTAGTTTCCTGCGCAGAGCCCGTCGATTCAAATAGATTTTCCCATTTTAGTTAAAACTAGATTTTGTCAGTAGATTCAAAAATCGATTCAAAGAGATTCACTGAACCAAATTGCATGATTCCAATTTTGTTAGAAATTTATTCAAAATATCTATCCAAGCCCGTTGGATTCAAACCATTTTAAATAATATATCACCTATAGTAAAAATAACAAGACAGAGACTTTTCCACATTCAAACATTTTTCAAAAAACAACCATAAATTATTTTGAGTTGATTCCAACTCTCAAAAATTACCTTTGACAAGATCTATCTGAATATGTAAAGATATGTAGGTTTACATGTAGTGATCTTGGAATAGTACTAAAAGAATGCTATATAAGCATTTCTAGTCACTTTAATTGTATTAAATGGTAATTTAAAACTTTATAAAATATGACCTCCACTTTAAGTCACATTCCCAAGTATTAGAATATGTGGTGATGACATGTGTCAACATGATCCCATATTTTAATTGGAGAATATTAAATCTTAAGTATTCTCAATGAGTAGAAATTACTTTTCCAAAATAAGATAAATAAAACTAGGTCTTTATTTCATGTAATGATTATGATGATGCTAGATCATCAAGTGTGAGCCTTAGTGTGCTAAATAGAAGTAGTTAAGTATTGTTTGGTTATTGTGTACCTCATATTCATTTATAGACGATAGTACCGACCCGGGATACGAGGAGGAGGAGTACTACCAAGAAGAAGGAGAAGAGAACTTCAACCACTGCACTACTCAAGGCAAGCTAACACTTGCAAACCTCATATATGTGCAAGCCTAACACTACAAGTTAACTATGCAATCCATCACTAATTGCAAGCTAGAACTATGCAAGCTAACACTTGATAGCCTATGCAAGATGCATTAGGCATGCTTTGGTTATGCAACCTTCATTATACCAATCCTAAGTTTTTACTTGCAAGCTTTATTCTTTTAGTTTTACCAAAGTATTTACTTTAGTTAGTGCTTGGTGAGTATTGGAAAAATAGGATAAATACCATAAAGAGTATAAAACTAGGCCTAAGTAGTTATACTTAGATGTCATCAAAAGGCATAAAACTAGAGTTGGATAGTTACACTTGATTAGTACCCCTCATTAGTGAATACCCTCAACTTTAGTGGCTAGTGCTAAGCATAAAAGTTGATCACTTTAGATGGGAATACTTGGTGAAAATGATTATGAAAACCTTGGAATGACGATTCATTCTATTGAAATGTTTTGACATGTGTTATGAACACAAAAGGATTTGATGATGAAAATGTTGAGGCATGAGCCTTAGCCCTTTATAAAAACTGGTGGTTGGGTTCGGATGCAATACCATTCCAATTTTACCGTGCAACCATAATACCCGAATTGGGTAGAGCTTAACTGGAAGTTTATATGCCTTAGTATGGGTTCCCTCGCGGAAAGAGGTTGAGCTGAGGCTACCACGTGAATGTGAATGTCCACCTATGCAGTGCCTAGGATGGCAGATGGCCATGGCTGGGAGGCCAAGCTCGTAGGGGAGGTGCCTATACTAGAGTGTGTAATTGAAAGGTTATGATTGATTATCCGCATACTAAGTATGATGATTCGGGGTTATCCCTGGCGGATGTATCGAATTTTGTGGAGAAAGTGTACCACCTCTGTAGAGTGTCAAACTATTCGAATAGCCGCGTCCGTGGTCATGGACAGTTGGAGTGACCATACTGTTCGGTTGTCAGATGTTTTTAAAATGACTTGTCAATTGAACTATGACCTTGACTTGACCACAACAGGGTTGTGGATATGAAAACTAGGTTCCCACTTAAGTGATTAAATTAGATTCTTTACTTTTGAACGCTTATGAAATAAACCTGCCTTTTTGCAAATAAACCTAGAGCTTAAGATTCCTACTAGAACTATCTTACTTGTTAGTGATAGTTTGCGAGTACTTAAAGAGTACTCATGGCTTTGTCCCTGGCTATTCCCGTGGCCAGACTATGAGGAGGACTACCAGGAAGATGGACAGCAGGAGGTCTATGACAACTAGGATCATCTCCCATCGTCAACATTGCTTGTGACCCTGAAGATGGAGCCCCTAGTACGTTTATTTTCCGCTACTTTGATTGTATTAAGACTGGATCATGAGATCCTTTATTTGTAAGACCTTTATTATGGTTTCTAGTGGATGATGTACTGTGGTACCAATTCTGTTATGTCTCACAAAAATGGTAATCCTGGGATTGTGAGGTATGGCATAACAGGCATCTGGGATTAAAAATCTGGGTATTGACAAGTTGGTATCAGAGCCATCCTGACCATAGGAGACCCTAGTTAGAATGGACGCCTGACCCAAAAACTTAGTTTCAAAACAAAGGAAGTGAGTATTTATGAAAACCTATTCCCACCCTTATCCCTGAGATTCTTTCAAAAAAATCATGTTCCTAAAAAATTCATGCCATCCTACATAAAATTTGACACACTTGATCACCCCACTAACTTGCTCACCCTAAATTCTTATAGATGGAGGTAAAGTATAGCAAGTTCTACCAGCTGGGAAACAGAGGCCACCTGATCTTTGACAGGGATCTCGATGCACTCGCAGAGTATCTTGAGCGCCCGCACCCGGAATTCTTTGGGGCCCAACTCAATGATTAGCAAAGAGGAGAACTGCAGTGGCTGATAGTTGCAGATCTCAGAGGCAATATGGAAGCACCCACCTCGGAGAAGATCCAATTCAGGGTTTGGGAGAATAACTAGCTAGATGGATTAGCCAGGGCTATGCAAGAAGCTCTTGCCCGTATGTGTGGACAAAACATCAACCAGATCATTGGAACTCGCTTTGCTCACTACGCAAGGCGTGATTCTATGGGAATGCCCTTGGAGATGCCAGGACACCAGGAATTGAAGCACGAGGTGGATAATCTCGACTTCATGTTGTATGATAGACAGCAAGAGTTGGACAACGCCCGTGCCTATGCCAACCATAACCATGCCATTGTAGTCAAGAAGGACCAGACCCTCGCCATCCTTGCCAAGGAGCACCAATCACTTTGTCGTCAGCGTGATAAGAAGGATCGCATCATCGATCGTCTTCACAAGAAGGTGGCCACTCTCAAGAAGACCATCCGTGAACAGGAGATCTAGCTTGAAGCGAAGGAGGAGGAATGTGAAGATATCCGTGGAGATCTCTACTCTTACCTCAGTGATGATGATGACTACCTGGAGGAAGATGTCGTGGAGTTCCACACTGATGATGATGATTCTGCCTTCATTGATGATGATTAGATGCACTTGAGCACTACCATAGGAGTGAGTTGTACCCAGTCCCACTGTATCGTAGTTTCACAGAATGGTTCTTAAAACCATCTGTTTTCTATTTGTGTTGTGGTGTGTGTTTGTATTGGGTGCTATGAATGAATGAATGAATGAATGAGAGGAAGTTGTTAGTTTGCAAAATCTGAGTCAAACTCAAAGTTTAAAGCTTTTGAAACAAAACCATGAACCTTAGAGATTTCCTTCTTATCTCATTATCTATCTCAATCTTCAGATGACTCGCGGAAATCCCAGAGGAAGCAGTTCATCTCAGGGCCCAATGCTGTAGATTCTGCAAATGCTAGTTTCTGACCGTGAAGCTAGTAGAGCCGAACGTCAAGCCAACTTAGCCACTCTTGAAAGAACATTTCATGGTCCCTGTGTTTTGAGTGTTAGATAACAATACCGTGGAGTTTTCTCATGTGCGCTAAGTGTGCAGGGACTATTCTGGTGTTTTGGGGGGCCGGATTATCTGCCCCACCAAGGGCCGGATAATCCGGCCTAACTCATCGATCAAAGGCAGCCAAGGCGCGACGCTCAGAGTGGGTTCGGATTTTCTCCCGGTAAATCCGAACTGGGGCGGTTTTTCCTTCCCAGGCCGGTTCGCATGGGGCCAGATAATCTGGCCCCCAGGAGGCGATCAAGGACAGGCTCGGCGCATCGCTCTGAGTGGGGCGGTTTATCTGTCGGATAATCCGAGTTTGTGGCAGAGTTTTTCCCCAGACCGGATAATCCGGCCCTCACTTGGGCCGGATAATCCGGCCCCAAATGACTCAAACGGCTCAGTGGGAGCAGGAGGTATAAAAGCCCCCTCATCCCCATCATGCAGAACTCTTGATTTATTCAAAAATTGTTAGACCCTTTGCAAGACCTCTCTCTCTAGATATCCCACTTCAAGCACCTGAAGGCTTCGATCTTTGGGGGAATTGAAGGAGGAGACTATCTTCATAGCCATCACGAATCAAGCGCATCAACTCCTCTCCATTCATTTGGAGAAATCCCTGGTCTAGTATTCTTACTAATAACTAGATCTTGTATTGTGTTATTGATAACTTGTTCTTGTGGCAGCTTGTTGTCATTCCGGGAGCCTCCAATTTGGTTGTGGATTTGTGCCCAGCTAGTTGTGTAAAGGCGCCGGTACCCGCCTCGAAGGGTTCCTATAGTGGAAAGGTGGATCGGGCCTTTGGTGGTGGGATCCATCGGAGAACAGGGTGAGGCCTATTGTGGCATGGTGGTCTTAGTACCGCTCACCCCTCCAACGCAGATGTACTTCCCTTCACAAGGAAGGAACTGCGGTAAAACAAATCATGTGTCTCCGCGTGCTTCACTATGGTTCACTCGTTCCTCTTTCCACCCGCCTCTTACTTGCTAGTAGATAGGTTTGCATATAGGGAAATTCCTCTAAATAGTTATCTAGAGAATTTACCTTTTGTGTTAAGCCTAAAATTGAAAAAGCATTAAAATTTGAAGTAGCACCTATTCACCCCCCTTGTAGGTGCCCATACGATCCATTTCAATTGGTATCAGAGCCCCGGCTCTTTATTCGGGCTTAACCGCCTAAGAGAAGTATGGGTACCAAGGAGAATGAGAATGAGGTTGTGGATAAGGTCACAATGGATGACCTCAAGACATTGGAAACAACCTTGTTGAAATCCTTTGAGAACAAGATGGAGGAGATGCATCAAATGATTGCTCGCCTCACATCATCCGTAGCCCCATCTCCATCCTCCTCTGAGGCTGCCACTCCCTCATCCAAGGATAAGGCTAACACCGCATCCAAGGAAGATGAAGTGGTAGGTGAAAAACATAATGGTTCCACCTCCAAGAAGGGAAGTGGTAAGGAGGAATATAGTGAGGTTCATCACTTATATTCCCCTTACCCACCTATTCCTCATCCTCATATAAACAATAGGGGCGATCCACCCAAGCTTACTGCATCTTCTTTTAGTCAATGGCAATTCTTAATGAAGTCTCATGTTTGCATCTCTTCTATTGAACTTTGGAGAATTATCGAAGAGGGTCTTCATATTGGAGATCACACCAACCTGACAAGAAGAGAAGTTGTGGATAGCCAACTGAATTCTACGGCCCTTCACATGATACAGCTTGGAGTGGGTCCCAAGGACATGCCCCACATTGAACATCTCAACACAGCTAAAGAAGCTTGGGATGCTCTCACTGATCTCTTTATTGGAAATGAAAGCATGAGAAGGAATAGGTATGATGCCCTTAGTAATGAAGCTAAAGGATTTTACATGTTGGATGGTGAAAACGATGAAGACATGTATAGAAGACTCAAGGGCATCGCAACAATGTTTAGAAAGCATGGAGCCACTCACATTGATGATTCTTGGATAAAAAGGAAATATGTGAGTGCTCTAATGCCTTTTGAGCCAACGGACTTGAAGAGCTTGCAAGGTAGACACAACTACCATCAAATGACGTCCAATGAAGTCATGCAAGAAATGGCATCATTCAAGGTTGCTGCAAAGAACGCGGAAGATGCCCGTGTTCGTGCCATTGGAATGCAAAAGGGGGTCAATGTTGCTCTAAAGGCTAATATTGTTGAGCAAGATGAGGACGAAAGAGCTTTCGAGAGTGCCTCCATGGACTGCCCCGATAATGTCAAACGTGCTCATGGTGAGTACATGGCATTTTACGCAAGGAACTTTTGGAAGGATCCTACCAAGGCCAAGTCGGAACTCGAGCGCAAGAATGGGTCAAGTGGAAGAAGAGAAAGTGGCCCAAAACTGAGAACTTGCTACAATTGTGGAGATAGGCTGCACTTTGTGGCTGAGTGTCCATATCAAAATAGAGAAGACAATGGTGGCAGGCTCATCCTTAAAGAAAAATCCAAGGCACCTAAGAAGAAACCATTTATCAAAAAGAATGGCCCTTACAAGAAGCAGCCCAATATTGTCTTGGTGGCACAAGAAGAATACTCATCTGCAAGTGAAGATGAAGAGGATGAAGATAGTTCTCGCGAGGTGGCTGCTATAGCTACCACATCGGCTCCATCATCTCTCTTCGCCTCGCCAAACGAAAACATCATCAACAACAACGTCACGTGTCTTATGGCAAGAGGGTCTGAGGTATCAACTTCTAGTTCTTCATTCCCTAAGACTAACATAAATATGGATATGGATGATCATACTAGTCTTAAAATGAAAGAAGAAGTTATTGCTTGGGACAACTTTTTCACTAACTTGCAAGGTGAGAACAAACTTCATTTTGATGCTCTTATGAGTCAACTTGCCCAAGCCGAAGATCTCCTTGAAGAAAAGGGCAGAATTGAAAGAGAAGATGCCTTGGAGATAGCCTCTTTGAAGAATGCCTTGGAAGAAGAAGAGGAAGCTCGAGTATCTTTGGAAGAGAGACTCGAATCCATTGGGGAGTCACATGAAGAAGTTGTGGCTCAGCTCATCAAAGAACGTGACAATGCCCTTGCCAAGGTAAAGAAACTAAAGAACGAAAAGATTGAATTTGGGGCTGCTCATGCCAGACTCTCGGAGAAGTTTGAGAAACTTGACATTTCTCACAAGTCATTGGAGAGTGAACACTCTAATCTAAATGAGTCTCATGACCAGCTCCAAACTCAATTGAGGAAGTATGATGTGCCCAACACCTCCACATCATCATATAAAAAAGAATAACCTACAAAAGGATCTCAACACAAAGGTAAAGAAGTTCTAGATGAGATACTTAGCAAGCAAAGATCAAACAATGGAAAAGAGGGTCTTGGTTATATTCCCAAGACAAAGAATAAGAAGAAGAAGAGCAAGACTGCTCAACCAAAGACTAGCACCACCACCAATGACAAGTCTAATTATGATGGTTTTGCAGGGGCTAACAATCCTAACCTTGAGTTATATTGCGATCATTATACTGATGTTTATGCTAGTTATGTAGGTCCTTATGATTGTTACATTCCTTGGTCTATTTGGGTCCCCAAGACCCTTGTCACTAACATGAGAGGACCCATTGAAAAATGGGTACCTAAAACCAAGAAGTAACTTTCTTGCAGGGCTATGCTTCCGGTGGGTCTAAATGGGTACTCGATAGCGGATGCACGAGTCACATGACCGGAAGCAAGGAGATCATCACGGAGATGTGGCTAAATCATGATCATATAACCGTCTCCGATGGTGACAAGTCTAAATATGAGGTATTGGGTCTTGGCAAAGTTGTGGTGGCTCATGATATCTCTCTCGTGGACGTCATGCTTGTTGAGACTCTCGATTACAATTTACTTTCAGTTTGCGCCCTTGGTAAGATGGGCTTTGCAGTTTTTATTGATGCTGATTTGGTGGTACTCTTGTGGAGCAAGTCTCTAAAAGTCGCTTTCGTGGGATATGTCAAAAATGACCTGTACGTGGTGGACTTTTCAGGGAAAACCACTACAGGCCCGATGTGTCTTTTCGGAAAGGCTGACGCGGGTTGGTTATGGCATCGCCGACTAGCCCACGTCAATATGCGATCTTTGCAAAGTCTCCACATGGCTGGCCACATCCTTAGACTAAAAGAAAATGTCTCCTTTGCCAAAGATCTTGTTTGCAGGGCTTGTGTTGAAGGGAAAATGCATGACTCTCCTCATCAAAGGAAGACTATTATTTCGTCAAAAAGGATCTTAGAGCTCCTTCATGTGGACCTCCATCTCATGCAAGCCTCGGTGGGAAGAAGTACTGTCTTGTGGTTATTGATGATTACTCAAGATACACTTGGGTCTATTTCTTCAAGTTGAAGAGTGAAACTCAACAAACGGTCATCGACTTTGCCAACGAGGTTCAACATCAACACAACGTCCCTATTCTGGCAATAAGAAGTGATAACGGCTCTGAGTTCAAGAACTACACCTTAAATGAGTTCCTAAGTGAAGAGGGGATAAGACATCAATATTCTGCTGTGTACACCCCTCAACAAAATGGCGTTGCCGAGAGGAAGAACCGGACTCTAATGGATATGGCAAGGTCTATGCTAGCCGAATTCAAGTCTCCATATAACTTCTAGGCTGAAGCAATCTCTACCGCTTGTCATTCATCCAACCGGTTATACCTCCATAAAATCTTGGACAAGACTCCGTATGAAATACTTACCGGTAACAAGCCAAACATCTCATACTTTCGGGTATTTGGGTGTAAGTGTTTCTTTCTCATCAAGGGAGTTTGATTATCTAAATTTGAGTCTAAGGCTTTAGAAGGTATTTTTGTTAGTTATGGTGCCGAATCCCACACTTATAGAGTCTACAATAAGCTCTTCGGAACTATTCTAGAATCTTGTAGTGTGGTGTTCGAGGAAAATGACGGCTCTCATGCGGGACAAGTTGATGTTTGTGATGCAAATGTTGAAATACCCCAAGATGCCATAAGAAGAATGGGCGTGGGATTTTTCTGCCCCATTGAGGAACCCCTTGTGACGGATCGGGAAGGACAATGCTCTACTCATGAAGAGCCCTCATCTACACATACTCAACATGCTCCAACCACGGGGTTAACCTCTACACCAACTCCACCAATTGCTGAAGGTCAACATGCTCCTAGATGTCCCAGGCCGGATTATCCGGTCGACACCGGATTATCCGGCCACCACTCCCCTGACGACCAAACTATGCATCCCAGCGAAGAAACTGCTGCAAGCTCCAGGCCGGACTTTCCGGCTGACCCCGGATTATCCGGCCCCTCGCCAATTCAATCAAGTTCTAGGCAACCCGATGAAATTGCATGAAGTTATCCTAGGCCGGATTATCCGGCCTCACCCTCGGCCGGATTATCCGGCCCTGAAACTCCTGTTGATCAGCAGCCTCCTGTTACAGCTGCTGACCCACCTCAAGGGAATACTTCATCATCTCCTATTACTGATAATCAGACTTCTAATCAGGTCAAGCAAGTGATTCCAACGAAGACTCAAGTGATGAAACTATTCCACCAAGAGACAAGAAGCTTATTGAACTTCGTCGCAAGGCTCGTGCTGATCAGAACCTTCAGTTAAGGGGTCATACTCTTGACAAAGTTGTAGGTGATCTTTGACGAAGGGTTTCCACAAGAAGGGATTTGGCAAGTTTTGGTGAGCATCAAGCTCATATCTCTATGGTGGAACCTAAGAAGGTGTTTGAAGCTCTTGAAGATCCGGACTGGGTTGTTGCTATGCATGAAGAGTTGAATAACTTGAGCGCAACAAGGTCTAGAAACTAGTGGAGAAGCCCAAGGATTGCCGCAATGTTATCGGCACTAAATGGATATTTAAAAACAAGCAAGATGAGGATGGCATTGTTGTAAGAAACAAGGCGAGACTAGTGGCACAAGGCTATTACCAAGTTGAGGGCATTGACTTCGGCGAGACCTATGCTCCTGTAGCTCGTCTTGAGTCCATCTGTATCCTTCTTGCTTATGCTGCCCATAATAATTTTAAATTGCAGCAAATGGACATTAAGAGTGATTTTCTTAATGGTCCTCTACATGAGCTGGTATATGTAAAGCAACCCCCGGGATTTGAGGATCCTAACTTCCTGAACCATGTCTACAAACTCGATAAGGCACTCTATGGCCTTAAACAAGCCCCACGTGTGTGGTATGAGCACCTTAAAGAGCTTTTGTTAGACCGTGGCTTCGAAGTTGGGCAAATCGATCCCACTCTTTTTACTAAGAAGGTCAAGGGGGAGCTCTTCGTATGCCAACTATATGTAGACGACATCATCTTTGGTTCTACTAATAAAGCTTTTAATGATGAATTTTCAAAGCTTATGATGGGCGAGTTATGATTCTTTCTTGGATTCAAGATCAAGCAACTTAGAGAAGGAACCTTCATCAATCAAGCTAAATACATCCAAGACATGCTCAAGAGATTCAAGATGACGAATCTTAATGGTGTCGCCACTCTGATGCAAACAAAATGTCACCTTGAACTTAACCCCCACGGTAAAGATGTGGACCAAAAGGTATACCGGTCCATGATCGGCTCTCTTCTTTACCTCTACGCATCTAGACCCGATATTGTGTTTAGTGTGGGGGTGTGTGCAAGGTATCAAGCAGCTCCTAAAGAAAACCACTTAGTGGCGGTCAAGAGGATCTTCCGATATTTGGTTCATTCCCCTAACTTTGGTCTATGGTATCCCAAGGGCTCCAATTTCTCTCTATGTGGTTATACTGATTCAGATTGGGCCGGTGATAGGATGATCGGAAATCAACTTCTGGTGCTTGTCAGTTTTTGGGAAGATCTCTAGTTTGTTGGTCTTCTAAAAAGCAGAATTGTATTTCTCTCTCCACCGCCGAAGCTGAATATGTTTCTGTTGCTAGTGCTTGCACTCAGTTATTATGGATGAGGCAAACTTTAAAGGAATACGGTGTCAATTGTGACAAAGTGCCTCTTTTATGCGATAATGAAAGTGCAATCAAAATTGCGTACAATCCGGTACAACACACAAGGACAAAGCATATTGAGATTCAGAATCATTTTATTCGGGACCATGTTGCTTGAGGCGATATTGATCTATCTTTTGTGAGCACGAAGAACCAACTTGCTGATATTTTCACGAAGCCACTTGATGAAGCAAGGTTTTGCTACTTGAGGAATGAGCTAAATATCGTTGATTCAAGGATCTTGTCTTGATTACCCATGCACTCACTCGTACATCTCAGTCTTATTTGGTCTAGATGTGGGCATGGATATAGGGGGAGTGTGGTCCTAATTGATTGGGCTAACCCTCCCCCATAATGCCGAAAGAAAGTCAAATCATTTCTCTTAATATCATTTTGTGATATGTAAGCTTATTGATGAGTATTGGTTATGAACCCAAGATACATCTTCGCGGTGTCATACCATACACTCCAACAAGGTGGCTTCGGCCACCGCCCTCTTCCTTGAGAAGAGTTGGATTTATTTGGATCTTCCTTGATTGTTTTTAGCTCCTCTCTTGTTTTTATGGGAAGCACACTCACTTTTGGCTTTTAGTTGCTTTGATTCTTGCAAATTTGGGTGTGTAGTACCATCTCAGTTTGGTTCTCTTAATCCTAAGCCTTTCCGTACCCCTAAACCATCTATTCTTGCACACAAGTACCTTGCACATCTTGTGGGGGTGTTGTTTGGGGACGCGCGGGCCTGACTCTGTGTGTAATAGAAGTTCAGAGTTTAGACTCTCTGTGTCCCCAACCCTCTCCCTCTCCCTAGCCGCCGCCTGCCGTCCCCCACCCTCCCCGGAGCCTCTCCAGCCACCAGATTTTCTGGGCCTCCTCGGATCTTCTTGCCCATGCCTCCGGGTACCTTCTCCTCCGTGTTCTTCCTTCAATGAGTGAGGGTAACTCCCTCTCTCCCCATATTTGGCTAGATGTGTTATTTGTTGGGTGGAACGTTGTCTAGAAGGATGTTGTTTCATGTAGAAATCATGGTCTTGCAGTTTCTAGGTCCGATCTACTCCTTTGCAGCCAATCTAGGTGAATATGAAAATTTCTGCCAGGGCCGGATTATCTGCCCCTGGCCAGGCCGGATAATCCGGCCAGACAGACTAAAAATAATTCAGTTTCACCTTACTGTATGCACTGCGTAGGATTGGAATATGAACTGTTTGCCTACTTTTTCTATGCTCTCTCTCTTGGACTTGTGTGTATGCTTATCCCCATGCTATCGCCCTTGTTCTCCTCACAGGTGGTTCTAGTGCACCCAAGACTTACAAAAGCCGTCCTCATGCTAAATACTTTAGGGACGACGGCAAGGGTAACTTAGTGGACGAGGTTGAGTTGAGGAGAAGAAAGAACGAAGAGAAGCGCATGGCTGAACAGGCAAAGAGGGATAGAAAGGGTGTGTCCAAGAGGAAGGGCAAAGGGTGAAGGAGATATGCCCTAGAGGCAAATAATAAATAGGTTTTTATTGTCATATCTCAATTAGTTTATAATAGTTTCATATTGTGCTATAACTGTGCCAAGTAGAAACATTGGTACAGGTGTGGTATGAAACAACCAAGTCCCTAGTAGCCTCTATTCATACTAGTTCGTTGGTCATGAAGATGATCTGGGTTTCAAGATCATGGGCATTTATGCCGACTGACAACGGGATCATATCATTGGAGAATGATGTGATTGGACATTCCTCGAAGGATTGCAACACGATCAAGTCATATAGTTCATTGTTGCAAGAGCTATACCTAGACTCCTTCTCCTTAGACCGTGAGCTCATATTACTCATTGTTTCCTAAGGCTGCTTAGACTGCATCAAGCACCACTTGGTAATACAGTGGTTATAAAGGTGTACGTTGGGTATTCCGAAGGAACAGTAGATGACATGTGACTGCAAGACCGGGATTTGTTCACCCACATGACGGGAAAAGATACATACGGCCGGCTTGGTGAGATTACATCCATAAATGTTGCAACATGTGACTAGGTCACGGGGATGTAATATCACGGTAACAAGAAAACGGAACTTGTTGTGAACGATATTGAACAAGGTATGGGATACCAATGATCGGATCTCGGACAAGTTGTATCGAGAAACAAAAGGAAGAGGATGCTACATTTAGCGGTTCAAACGACATTGTCATCAGGAATGCATAGGGGTCACATGGATATCCCTGGTCCCTCTATTGATCATTGATTTAGATCATGTCTAGAGCATTCCCGATCCGTGAGAGGATACACTTAAGGGTATGATGAGAGCGATCATTCGTAAGACGGAATCACAGTAGATAAAGAGAAAGCCAAAATCGTTCCGTACAGAGATCCGAAGTTGTTCGGAGAAATAATAAAGGACCGGAATCATTCCGGGAAAGATCCAAAGTCGTTCGGAGGAAATCGAAAGGGAACCGAAAGGTGTTTCAGGTCAAGACAGATTTTGTAATATGTATTTACATATTAATTAATGTAATTAATATTAAATATAATATTAAAATCTAATTTGAAGGGGTATTCCACTAATGGGTCAAACTTCCTAGTGAATAAAGGCCCATGAGGGAAAACCGAAGGAGGGAAGGGCCAAGAGCGAAAGGGCCAAGGCCTAGGCACCTCAAGGGGGCCCACCTGGCCAGCCTAGGGCTGTGCGCAGGGTGGGGCCCACCCCTGGCCGGCTGGCCCATGAGGCCCATGCGCCTCCCTCCTCCCTCTCCCTTGAATAGTCCCACATGGGAAACCCAAAGGGAAGGGCACACCCGCTCCCCCTATATAAAGGGGTGCCCATGGGTGGGATTGAACACACCAATATTTGGAGAAGTCCTTTGGTTGACTTCCTCCTTCCCTCTCTCTATACCTTGTGACCATGTCCCCAAGTCTGGGTTGTGCGATCAAGGCACACCTACAGCACGCCGTTGCGCTACAGGGATTCCTAGCCAGATATTAACTTCCGCACTCCCGGCGGGATCGGGGAGCCGGTGGTCTCATCATGCACCGGATGTGTACAAAGACACGAGGCGTAACACTTGGGGCGCTTAAATGTCGTGAGCCGGAGCTGTTGCACGATGAATATGAAGAAGGAGCAAGGGTGACCTGCGAGGAGCTTCGCGGCCTTGAGGTCGGCTACGAGTATGACTACTTCAACCACGTTCCCCGTGGAACGTTAACTGCGTACGGTCTACAAGGGTATGTATTCTCTATGCTTCGGCCGTTACCTCATTACTACATAGATAGATCCTATGTAGTTTTTGGGGTTACAGCGTAGGAAATTTTTTGTTTTCTGCTGCGATCCCCAACAGTGGTATCAGAGCCGATCTATGCGTAGGAGTGTTGTACGGCCAGTACGCACAAGTATTGTGCGGGCATTGATCCCTTAGTTGTTAGCCTCTAACATGTACTTGTTTATATCGCGGTATTGTTTGATGAAGCGGCCCGGACCGACCTTACGTGTATTCGTATGCGAGACTAGTTCCATGCTCAACATACGGCTTGTACCATATAAGTGGCTAGCGGGTGTTTGTCTCTCATTCGATAGTGGATATAACATTTACAACGGAGGGCCCCGAAAGGGTGTAGTAGAGACAACTGTCGGATCCATATTGTGGTTGGAAAGTTCATAGTTTAGAAACGGTTCTATTGCGAAAGCCCTAACAACCACGTAAAACTTGCAATAGATAAAGTAGAGGTGTCTAACTTTATTTTACAGGGGGCATGTGATTATGATATGGCATTGGTCGTTATGAAGGTAAAGTAGTTTACTTTTCTATTACTAAGTAGTATAGTATTAGTCATCGTTCCGATGGACAATCTGGTGGAGGCGTTGTGGACTTGGCGTCAAACCAAGGGCAAGATGGAGATCATGCCGGAGCGCTCGATGGAGATCAAGGCGCAAGAAGGACCATATCATATCACATTATACATATGATGTTGATACCTATTTTACATCTTATTGTGTGCTAGTATTTAGATATTGAACGGTAGCAAATAAGATAATCCCTATTGAATTCCAATGTTTCGGGTTCCCCTTGTGTGTGCACCACCAAGAAAGTTCTTCGGGATGAGGCACCCTGTGGTGAGTAGGGGTCAGACATATCTACGTTCGCATACAGTGGGTGTAAGCCATGTTACACAGCGAATACACACAAGTTAGATTTGGTGAGCCTAGCACGCCATAGAAGCATGGCCTCAGAACACAAGAGATCGAAAGATCGAGCATAAATCACATGGATGATGTGATTGGCATTAGTGAATGTCTACCTTTGATAATGCACTGATGGCCATGTAACACGGGGGAGGTGCAGAGGATAGGAATCATGCGATCACTAAAATCGTCCAGGGGATGACAATTTTAGTGGAGACCAATTATAAATTGATCTCTTATTATAAACTTAGTCTAGATGTCTGTTTGCAAATATCTTAACAAATCTTAGCCTATCCCATTGAGGTCCTTTACGACCATGGGACTATATTGCTTAATTTGAAACTTAGCAAAAGGGTCCAACTTCATAGATTAATACCCACGCCTGAGGGATATCCTCGTAAAAGGTGATCTTCTCTTCTTGATACAATAACCATTAGGAGATAATTCGATGACTCTGGAATGTTTGTGTTTTCCCCATAATCATCCAATAAACCATTCTCCATTCGATTGAGAGTTGGGCTAAATTTTATATTCTACAGAATTAGGCACATAGAGTATGAGCCGTTGGATGGGTTTTCCTCCATCATGGATGAAAAGAGAATGTTTGGAAAAACACTTAGCGATCTTGCACTAGAGTTGAGAACTCTTAGAAGGGCTTGATTGCAAATGGAGGTCATGGATGAAAAAGGTATATGTTAGATATACAAAATTATAAATGTGGTTTTTGCAAAACTCGTTGCAGTTTGCAAAGTATTTGATACTTGTCTTGCTTTGTGAAAACAGGATGATCTGCTTGAGAATTGCTGGTTTTGAGGCAACGTGACTTGATGACGGCAAGCAAAACAGTTGATGGCCAACATCACCTCTTCCCTCATAGTTTATCATTTGGATTAGTGGACTTGAATATAATTTTGTAATCCTTGTTTGTGTGTCTTACTTTTGGCAAGACGATTATTCATATGAACAAGTTACAAACCAGTTTGTACTATTCTTATGAACAATACCTTATGGTCACATTACGATTATAAACAAGTTATTCTCATCACTATGTTAATGATAATAGCTTAAAACATTTATAAAGGATTAGAATGCTAAAATATATCCAAAGTTTAATAATGACACTACAGTTTAAGTCGTTTTGGTTATTGCATGTTCTTTATGAAAGATCGGGGTCCTAGATTCTTAATCTAGAGACTTTGCAAAACCATGCCTCTTGGGCAGAATGACTAAAATTCTGCATTCTGGTAAAACGGTATATGCGAAGAAATGTTGAATCTTATACATAGTGATGTATCACATTTTCAATAAATAGTGGAAATCATTAGTTGATTGTGGACTTAAGTGAATAAGTGTATTTACTTAATGAAACATGAAGTTTGAAATGATTTGAATTGTTCAAATGAGTTCATAACTAGATGGGATACTGAATTAACTGAATTAACAAGTCTCTTTGATTTGATCGACATGACTAAGGTATTCAAGTTAAGTTTAGCATAAAAGGGACTTGTGAAAGATGTTTCACAAATTATGATAATTGGATGAATTCAAACTTTGTTGAAATATCCAAACATCATAATCATTTTGTATTAGATACATATTATCTCTCATCAGGGTTATAGTTGTTGTTTAGAGTTAGAGATCAAAATAAGCAAACACTCATTTGAAATACAAAGGAACATCTAAAGATTCATGGAAACAACACCATAAGTGTTATGGCATGTTCGAGTTTCTGGAGATTTCGACAAGTCGAAGTCGTGGTGAATAAACAAGTCTTTGTAGAGCATTCTTAGGAAGATATGAATGCATCGTCCACAATGGGCAAACCTGCTGTTGTCCTAAGTTAATGTGTCTTGATGAAGATACAGGTGGAAGAAAGTAAAAGATAAAAACAAGGTATTTGACCTTACCTCCGAATTGTTGAGTGGCGCAGCGAAATTTGTTTCGTGAATCCAAACTCTACAAATAGAGGAGAAATCAATGATAATGATCATAAAGTTTTAGTGAATACTTTTACTAAAAGAAGTAGGATTCAACTATATATTCTACAAGTTTGTGGAATTATATTATTGATTCACTTGTCATGTTTTGAACAAGACATACCTACAAATTATAAAGAAGCATGATGGACCTGAGTGCGAGAAATGACTAGGAGTCATAAAATCCTATATTAAGTTACATTTAAGATTACAAAGTAACATGTCACTTGATCTTATTAAAGTAAAGAAGTTTACTTGATATTTCTGAATGACTGCAAAGTCATAAGAAGGAAATGAAACTTAATGAATGACAAAAATCTCGATTTGTCGCAAGTTTGGACAAATTCAAGGAGTTGACTACAACAGTAGTGATGCTTAAGTCTTTTGGATTTACACTAGAAATATATGGATATTGAAGTCTCGTAATTGGAATTCTCAAATTGATAATGATCAAAGAATTTTGGAATGTCCAAGATTATCGAGAGGACCTAGATTTGAGTTGGAGAAAATCAGCTTGGCTAATTCATAATATGTATCTGACATATTTTGAGTGGGAGCTAAGTGAAATCCCTGGATCTCAAACATGAATGTCATATTTGAGTGGGAGCATGAAATCATTCTGGGATATGTGGATGACATATGTGAATGATGTGATTGGTGTTAATAATATTTAAGTTAGATAAATAAGGATGAAGTTGAAGTTATTAAACAATAAGATCTATCAAGATAGATTGTGAGTTTAATAAATACTGAATGTCGAATGCTTCCTGGACTTGATTCAGAAAGATGTTCAGAATGTCCTAAGACAAGATTCTGAAGTAACTCAGAATGGAACAAGGTAAGAAAGTAGTTCTTGCTATATGAAGCATTGAGTATTTCAACTATGGTTGAAAGAAAGAGATGCGTTGCATCTCCTGTGCCTCAGTCATAGGTTCTTTCATATAACCATGTTGTATGCTCGACGTAATGTGACCCAAAGTTCTGGTTGGTAGGACAAAGTCTTAACTGTAAGAACGTGTCTTTAAGTGATTCCTAAGTTGATCACTGAACCAGAATTAAGTTTGTACATAAAAGGCAAGAAGCAATTTAAGTGGCATAATTACATTTCATGCACTAGGATCTACATAGATATAGAAGTATAAAGGCTCCATCTGATGTGATGTATAATGTTATGGTGGGGCTAGTTCACTTTTAACGTAGAATGATGTGTCTCAGGGCCTAGTGCCCATGAGAAAGCCCTCGAGGTTGATCTAAAGTCACTGTAAGCTCCTAGAATCTGGCCTCGTTCTGCTGCCATGACTATAGTATATACACAAAGGATAGCGAAGTGTGTTTTGAAGTTTAGATGACAACGGTGAAAACGACCGTCATCATAAACACTAGAAACAAAGTCTCACTTTGTCGCCAAATAAATACTTCGACCCATTATACGATAATGGTGTGAATGTCAAAATTAGGAAGACATTAACGATTTGCAAAAGACATAATGATCTGGTAAAACAGAACATGGACATGATGTTTCCCATGAGCATGCATGATCTGTAAACGCATATGGTATATGGTTTATATGAGTAAAATGCGAGCTAGGTTATTTGTACTCTAGTGCAAGTGGGAGACTAAAGGAGACTAAAGGAGATATTCATACTAGTTCGTTGGTCATGAAGATGATCTGGGTTTCAAGATCATGGGCATTTATGCCGACTGACAATGGGATCATATCATTGGAGAATGATGTGATTGGACATTCCTCGAAGGATTACAACACGATCAAGTCATATAGTTCATTATTGCAACAGCTATACCTAGACTCCTTCTCCTTAGACCGTGAGCTCATATTACTCACTGTTTCCCGTGGCTGCTTAGACTGCATCAAGCGCCACTTGGTAATACAGTGGTTATAAAGGTGTACGTTGGGTATTCCGAAGGAACAGTAGATGGCATGTGACTGCAAGACCAGGATTTGTTCACCCACATGACGAGAAAAGATACATACGGCCGGCTTGGTGAGATTACATCTATAAATGTTGCAACATGTGACTAGGTCACGGGGATGTAATATCACGGTAACAAGAAAACAGAACTTGTTGTGAACGAGATTGAACAAGGTATGGGATACCAATGATGGGATCTCGGACAAGTCGTATCGAGAAACAAAAGGAAGAGGATGCTACATTTAGCGGTTCAAACGACATTGTCATCAGGAATGCATAGGGGTCACATGGATATCCCTGGTCCCTCTATTGATCATTGATTTAGATCATGTCTAGAGCATTCCCGAGCCGTGAGAGGATACACTTAAGGGTACGATGAGAGCGATCATTCGTAAGACGGAATCACAGTAGGAAAGAGAAATCCGAAATCGTTCCGTACAGAGATCCGAAGTTGTTCGGAGAAAGAATAAAGGACCGGAATCATTCCGGGAAAGATCCGAAGTCGTTCGGAGGAAATCGAAAGGGAACCAAAAGGTGTTTCGGGTCAAGACGGATTTTGTAATATGTATTTACATATTAATTAATGTAATTAATATTAAATATAATATTAAAATCTAATTTGAAGGGGTATTCCACTAATGGGCCAAACTTCCTAGTGAATAAAGGCCCATGAGGGAAAATCGAAGGAGGGAAGGGCCAAGAGCCAAAGGGCCAAGGCCCAGGCGCCTCAAGGGGTCCCACCCGGCTAGCCTAGGGATGTGCGTGGGGTAGGGCCCACCCCTGGCCGGCTGGCCCATGAGGCCCATGTGCCTCGCCCCCCCCCCCCTCTCCCTTGAATAGTCCCACATGGGAAACCCAAAGGGAAGGGCACACCCCCTCCCCTATATAAAGGGGTGCCCATGGGTGGGATTGAACACAACAATATTTGGAGAAGTGCTTTGGTTGACTTCCTCCTTCCCTCTCTCTCTATACCTTGTGACCATGGCCCCAAGTCTAGGCTGTGCGATCAAGGCACACCTGCAGCACGTCGTTCCGCTGCAGGGATTCCTAGCCGAATATCAACTTCCGCACTCCCGGAGGGATCCGGGAGCCGGAGGTCTCATCGTGCACCAGATGTGTACAAAGACATGAGGCGCAACACTTGGGGTGCTTAAATGTCGTGAGCCGGAGCTGTTGCACGATGAAGATGAAGAAGGAGCAAGTGGTGACCTGCGAGGAGCTTCGCGACCTTGAGGTCGGCTACGAGTACGACTACTTCAACCACGTTCCCCGCGGAACGTTAACCGCGTACGGTCTACAAGGGTATGTATTCTCTACACTCCGGCCGTTACCGTATTACTACATAGATAGATCCTAGGCAGTTTTTGGGGTTACATCGTAGGAAATTTTTTGTTTTCTGCTGCGATCCCCAACAAAGGGCCCAAGATTAACTATAAGAAGATGGACCCTGTTACCTTCTCGTCCATTCATCATCGGGATTTGTTTGATGAAGTACCGCATGATACGGAGCTGGGTGACTCTCGCTTTTTGTGCGCTAAACAAAAGGGGATCTATGAAGACGTGTATGCTCAGCTAAAGATTCGGCCTATGCATCCTCTGGTTCTTGCTGAGGCCTTGGATAAGCCTCACCTTGTTGATGCTATGTATGTGGCTGAGCGGATGGGGCTGCACCATCTCATGGCCCTCCAATGCTCCTATGATTCTAAGATTGTGAAGCAGTTCTTCTCCACCTTGGTCATTTGCGGTGATGAGCACCGCACCATGAAGTGGATGACTCTTGACAGGCCTATGCAAGCTGACTTCCGTGTTTTTGCTGAGGTTCTTGGCTATCCTTTCCGCCACAGGGACCGTGCTAGTGGCCACCACATCATCACCCAACTCAAGCCCAACAAAGATGCTGCCCTCTCTCCGTGCACCGATGATAATGGTATTGTGGGCACCCTTGCTGGTCTTTCTCCCATCTATGCTAGCTTGGTGGGTCTCTTTCGTGATTCCATCACCCCAAGTGGAGGCAACAATGACAGTATCCGTGGTCACTTGGTTCAGGTTCTGGCCTTCTCTCATGAGGTGGCATCCTGTGAGGATGAGTCTGTGTCATATAAGCTGGATGTGATGGACTTCATTTACCATGAGTTGATCGATGCCATGTTCAACAGGTTGTCCATCCCATATGCTCTGTACATCATGATGCTGATCAAGCACTTGCTCCCCACTGAAGAGTTCAATATTGATGTTGTGCACAAGGCCAAGAAGATCTACACCAAGGTTAGGAAGACCTCTCACCCCTCCTCTGCCCCCGAGGATCTCATGAGGGATGCTCGTGCTAGTGCTCGTAGGCCTCCAATGCCTCCCATTGCTCGTGAGATCAAGCAGCTGAACTGGTTCGAGAGGAACATTCTTTGCATGGGAATGGACACACGCAAGGGTCAGTATGAGGCTTACAAGCAGCGCCATGAGTTGGCTCACTCTCAGCAGCTCATCCTTCACCATGTTTCCGGTGCTTCTGGTGATCCCCCTCCTCTTACTCCTCCCACACCATATGCTCGGTGGAACTCCTCTTCTAGGCTTAACTATGGAGAGCTAGAGCGTCACCTATTTCCTTCTGCAGCCACTGCTGATGCTAAGGATGATGACATCGAGGATCTTGAGGATGAGGACGAGGATGGGAACGAGGACAAGGATGAGGACTACGAGTGATATCTTGGGGCGCTAGCATTGCTCTTCTTCCTTTTTGGTGTCTCGATGCAAAAAGGGGGAGAAGTAGTTTTATTAGGTCTTCAAGGATTTTCATGGGTCGGGCACAAGCATTTGCACTTTTCCTATTCGTCGTTTTCTCGCTTGTGCCCATTTAGCGTTGAACTTTATCTTGTGGTTTGTATGAAACTTTGTGGCTGTGGTTTTGTGGATTATTCTTATGGAATCATCTATCTTATTGGATATTCTTATGGCTATTGGATATCTATATCGAGGAAGGCGCACTCTATGGCTATCATTGGATATTCTTATAATGTATTGAGGACGCTTCTATCACCCTACCGGTGGTATGAGCTTTTCACATTTGTTCCAATGATTTAGACTTTACCCTCTTGTGTGTATTTGTAATCAACTGCAATTGTTTGTATGCACACATTGAGGGGGAGTCTTTATCTTTCATTAAATCTTGTTGCCTTGAGAACTTTCCTACAAATCCTAGTATAGTCATCTAACACCAAAAAGGGGGAGATTGAACGAACATTTCATGGTTCTCTGTGTTTTGAGTGTTAGATAATAATACCGTGGAGTTTTCTCATGTGCGCTAAGTGTGCAGGGATTGTTCTGGTGTTTTGGGGGGCGGATTATCCGCCCCACCAAGGGCCAGATAATCCGTCCTAACTCATCGATCAAAGGCAGCCAAGGCGCGATGCTCGGAGTGGGTTCGGATTTTCTCCCGGAAAATCCGAACTGGGCGGTTTTTCCTCCCCAGGCCGGATAATCTGTCCTTCGCATGGGGTCGGATAATCTGGCCCCTAGAAATCGATCAAAGGCAGCCAAGGCGCGACGCTCGGAGTGCGGTCAGATTTTCTCCCGGGAAATCCGAACATGGGCGGTTTTTCCTCCCTTGGCCAGATAATCTGGCCCCCAGAAGGTGATCAAGGGCAGGCTCGGTGCGTCACTCTGAGTGGTGGCGGTTTATCTGCCGGATAATCCAAGTTTGGGGCGAAGTTTTTCCCCAGAACGGATAATCTGGCCCCAAATGACTCCAACGGCTCAGTGGGAGCAGGGGGTATAAAAGCCCCCTCATCCCCATCATGCAGAACTCTTGATTCATTCGAAAATTGTCAGACCCTTTGCAAGAGCTCTCTCTCTAGATCTCCCACTTCAACCACCCGAAGGCTTCGATCTTTGGGGGAATTGAAGGAGGGGACTATCTTCATCGCCATCACGAATCAAGCGCATCAACTCCTCTCCATTCATTTGGAGAAATCCCTGATCTAGTATTCTTACTAATAACTAGATCTTGTATTGTGTTATTGATAACTTGTTCTTGTGGCAGCTTGTTGTCATTCCGAGAGCCTCCAATTTGGTTGTGGAGTTGTGCCCCGCTAGTTGTATAAAGGCGTCGGTACCCGCCTCGAAGGGTTCCTATAGTGGAAAGGTGGATCAGGCCTTTGGTGGCGGGATCCATCGGAGAACAGGGTGTGGCCTATTGTGGCGTGGTGGTCTTAGTACCGCCCACCCCTCCAACGCAGATGTACTTCCCTTAACAAGGAAGGAACTACGGTAAAACAAATCATATGTCTCCGCGTGCTTCACTACAGTTCACTCGTTCCTCTTTCCACCCGCCTCTTACTCGCTAGTAGATAGGTTTGCATATAGGGAAATTCCTCTAAATAGTTATCTAGAGAATTTACCTTTTGTGTTAAACCTAAAATTGAAAAAGCATTAAAATTTGAAGTAGAACCTATTCACCCCCCCCCCCTCTTGGTGCCCATATGATCCATTTCAACTCTTCAACAGATAGCTCAGATGGCCCACAATAATCAAGGTCAGGGAAACTAGGATAACCATGGATCCAAGCTCAAGAAATTTCAAAATACCAATCCCCCTATATTTAATTAGTCTAAAGAGCCCTTAGATGCTGATGACTGGCTGCAAACCATGGAGAACAACTTAGAGGTCACAGGAGTTGAGGCCAATGAAAAAGTCTTGTTTGCCACCCATTATCTGGCAGGTGATGCAAGAGCCTGGTGGAATAGCACCCGTACCATGAACGGAGGTCATATGATGACTTGGGATGAGTTCAAAATCAAGTTCAGTAGGACTCATGTGCCCCGGGTCTGATTAAGAGGATGAGGGATGAGTTCAAAGATTTGAAGCAAGGAAGGATGATTGTGGTTGAGTACCGTGACAAATTCTTATCTTTATCTAGATATGCCCGTGATGAGACTAACACAGAAGCAAAGAAGAAAGAGAGATTCAAGAACGGACTGCATGATGAGATGCAAACCGTGCTAGTCAACATTCCATTTGATGATCTTGAAGCTTTAGTGGACTCTGCTGTCTAGATGGAAGGAAAGATCAACCAATCCAATGACAACCGCAAGCACAGGATGATGCACCAGCCTGGATCCCACAATACCTAGAAGTATCACCCCAACCCGTCTGCAGGATATGCCCCAAGAAACAACAGACCCCCTATGTCCCGTCCAAACTATCCCAATCGTGGCGGAGGAAACTTGAGGTCTGGAGTAAACCACAACAATAACCCCGGAAACTCCAATAACTTCAACCATCCACCGCCCAAGTCCAACACCAACAATAACAATACTGCCCCAAGGACTGGAAGCAATGTTGTGCCTATTGCAGGAAAAGACAAGTCCCTGATTACTTTCTTTGAATGCAGAGTCAAGGGTCACTACTCCAACGAGTGTCCCAAGAAGCTTGCCGCGGCAACCAATGTGAATGCACCTGCTCAGCAGCAACGCCGTGTTCAGCCTGGAAGGAGATTTGCCCCAGGGAACTCGCTCAACCGCAACGGCCATCTGTTCCACATGAATGCTGAAGAAGCTCAGGAAGCGCCAGATGTCGTGCTGGGTATGGTTTCTGTTAACTCAGTACTTGCAAGAGTGTTGTTTGATTCTCGAGCATCGCACTCGTTTGTTATAGAAGAATTTGCATGCACTAGTAAGATTCAACCAACAAAATTGAAGCATGTTATGATAGTTCAAATACCTAGTTCAACCACCAAAGCTGGAAAAAATTGCAAGGCTGTCCCTATCAGAATCCATGGAATAGATTTTTATGCTAATCAAATAGTATTTGGAACCAAAGGTTTGGAAGTAGTACTAGGAATGGATTGGATGTCGAAACATAAAGGATTAATCGATGATACATTGCAAATGTATCTATAATTTCTGATGTTCCATGCTTGGTTTTATCCACTTTCTTGTGTTTTATCCACACTTTGGAGTACTTTTCATATGATTTTTTGGACTAACCTATTAACAAGAGCCAAAGTGCCAGCTGCCTGTTTTCTGCTGTTTTTGGTTCCAGGAAAGTTAGAAAATGAATATTCTCGAAATTGGACGGGACAAAAGCCAAAGTGCATATTTTTCCGGAAGTCATCAGATACCAGAGTACGAGACGGAGAGGGGCCAGGGGCCCACCACACCACCTGGCCGTGCGGCCCAGCCTGGACCGCGCCAGGGGGTGGTATGGCCGCCTCCGGCACCCCCTCGGCCTCTCCTTCCGCCTATAAGATGCCCTCGGGACCAAAACCCTAACTACCCGATCAAATATCCACGAAAGAGTCTGTAGCCGCCGTCATCTCCATCCCTAGATCGGGAGGGATCTGAAGCTCTTCCCGGCACCCTGCCAGACAAGGGAATTCACCCTGGAGGCCTTCTTCATCACCATGCAAGCCTCTGGTGTGATGCGTGAGTAGTTCATCCTTGGACTACGGATCCATGTAGTAGCTAGATGGCTGGTTCTCCTCCTTTGTGCTTTCATGTTTAGATCTTGTGAGCTCCGTTCATGATCAAGATCATCTATTTGTAATTCTACATGTTGTGTTTGCGGGGATCCGATGGATATTGAGATGCTATTTCAGATTGATTATTGATTCTATCATGTCTTTGTTATTTGTGATCTTTCATACTTTCCGTTGTTAGTAGCTATCTTGGCCAAGTAGATGCTAGAAACTCCAAGAGTTAGTATTTATGCTCGATAGTGGGTTCATGCCTCTGGTAATCTAGGGAAGTGACAGAAATCTCTAAGGTACTAGATGTGCTGTTACTACTAGGGAGAAAACAACAATCCTTTGTTCATAGAACAATCATATTGTTTTCTTTACACGCAGTTCGTAAAGCAATAATCTGTTGTTTGCAACTTAATACTGGAGGGGGTTCGGATGATAACCTGAAGGTGGATTAATAGTCATAGATGCAGTTGGATGGCGGTCTATGTATAATGTTGTAATGCCCAATCAAGTCTCAGAGGCGGTTTGGATGATAACCTGAAGGTGGATTAATAGTCATAGATGCAGTTGGATGGCGGTCTATGTATAATGTTGTAATGCCCAATCAAGTCTCAGAGGAGTCAAGATGATTAGTATATGCATGTATTGCTTTCTCGATGTTTGTCAATTGCCCCGCTGTAATTTGTTCACCCAGCATGTTATCTATCTAAGGAGAGCCACCTCTAGTGAACTATGGATCCCGGTCCTTTTCTTTAGATACAATCTATAAACTGTTACTGCTTTGTGTTTACTTTCTGCAAACTATTACTTCCTTCCATTCGATACGTTTAATCCTTTGTTTTCAGCAAAACACGGTGAGATTGACAACCTCATCGCAAGTTGGGGACAGAGTTTTGTGGTTGTGTTGTGCAGGTCTCCACGTTGCTACTAGCACCGGTAATGCGCCCTGCCAAGGCTCAGCTAGCAACACCTTTGGGGTGTTTCCTTGCTCCTACTGGTTCGATTAAACCTTGGTTTCATAACTGAGGGAAACTTGCTGCTGTGCTCATCATACCTTCCTCTTGGGTTTCCCAACGAGCTCTACATCAACACCGCACCGGCATTTTTCTGGCACCGTACACTGAGCCATCAATCGATTGTGCCAAGAAAGCCATAACCATGACCAGTAGCACTAGAGTATCAGTAGAGCATGTATCTGAGACGCTACCCTGTCAATTCAAATGCAACAAGAGTCTAGCCCAACCAACCCTAGACCAAGTCAGAGTAGTCTATGAATACCCCGACGTGTTCCCAGATGAATTGCCTTGTATGCCCCCAGATCGGGATATCGAGTTCATCATTGAACTAGTTCCTGGAACTGGACCCATAGCTCAGAGACCTTATAGTATGAACCCATCTGAATTAGTGGAGCTGAAGAAGCAATTTGATGCTATGCTGGAGAAAGGTCTGATTCAACCAAGCGCATCGCCATGGAGATCGCCTGTTTTGTTTGTGGATAATAAAGATGGAGGTAACCGTTTGTGCACAGATTACCGGAAGCTGAATGATGTCACCATCAAGAACAAGTACCCACTACCGAAGATAGAGGATCTGTTTGACCAGTTGACTGGTGCTAGAGTGTTTTCTAAGATTGATCTTAGAACTGGTTATCATCAACTTAAGATTTGTGCAACGGATATTCCAAAGACCGCCTTTACCACCAGATATGGATTGTATGAGTACATTGTCATGTCTTTTGGATTAACCAATGCCCCCGCTTATTTCATGAATCTCATGAATAAGATTTTTATAAACATCCTGGATAAGTTTGTCGTTGTTTTTATCGACGATATTCTAATCTATTCCAAGTCAGAAGAAGACCATGAGCTACACCTGAGAACCATCCTTGAAACCCTTAGAGAACATCAGTTGTATGCCAAGTTTAGCAAATGTGAGTTATGGTTGAAGGAAGTAGGATTCCTAGGACATATCGTGTCGGTAGGAGGAATCGCTGTCGATCCCACCAAGATTAAGGATGTTGAAGAATGGAAAGCCCCAACCACTCAAACCCAAGTCCGTGCATTTCTCGAATTAGCGGGATATTACCACAAGTTCGTAGAAGGATTTTCAAGCATCGCAAGACCAATGACCCAACTGTTGAAGAAAGATCAGAAGTTTGAATGGACGGACAAATGTGAAGCAAGTTTTCAAGAGCTCAAGAAGAGATTGATTTCAGCCCCAATTCTGATTATGCCAGATATCAAGAAGCCTTTTGATGTGTATTGTGATGCATCCAAGATTGGTATCGGATGTGTGTTGATGCAAGAAGGCAATGTCATATCATATCTGTCTAGACAACTGAAGCAACATGAGGAAAACTACCCTACCCATGACTTAGAACTAGCAGCCGTAGTTTTAGCTTTGAAGACCTGGCGTCATTACCTTATGGGTAACCGTTGTGAGATTTATTCGGATCACAAGAGTCTGAAGTATATCTTCACCCAGAAGGAGCTGAATATGAGGCAAAGGAGATGGATAGAGTTAATCAAGGATTATGACCTTGACATTCACTATCACCCCGGCAAAGCCAATGTGGTAGCGGATGCTCTTAGTAGACTACCGTGTAGATTAAACACCATGATAAAAGAAGCCAGGCCAAGTTTGCATGAAGAGCTGGAGCAGTTTAGAACGGAGCTAGTTAGCGAAGGATTTTTAGCTAGCATTGAACTTCAACCCACTTTGATCAGTCAGATCCAGGAAGCGCAGAAAGGAACTGCAAGTATCGACGGAATCAAGCGTCGTATCAGTACAGGGAAGGTACCCGGATTCACCAAAGATGAAGAAGGAGTTTTGTGGTACAAAGGATGTATCTGTGTACCAGCAGATTCCGAGTTGAAACAAGTCATCATGCAAGAAGCTCATGATACTATTTATTCTATCCATCCCGGAGGAACGAAGATGTATCAGGATTTGAAGGAGCAATTTTGGTGGCACAAGATGAAGAGAGAAATCGGAAGCTACATAGCCAAGTGTGATATCTGTCAGAGAGTCAAAGCGGAACATCAGCGACCCGCAGGACTTTTGCAACCATTGCAGATTCTAGAATGGAAATGGGATTCTGTCGGAATGGATTTCATCACCGGTTTGCCTACATCTAGTAGGGGAAATGACTCTATTTGGGTCATAGTGGATAGACTATCTAAGGTAGCCCATTTTATACCTATCAAGACCACCTACCAGAGTTCAAAGCTAGCAGAGATGTACATTGCTAGAATCGTCAGTTTGCATGGAACCCCTAAGACCATAGTATCGGATCGAGGAACCCAGTTTACCTCAAGATTTTGGCAAAAAGTCCAAGAAGGATTAGGAACCGAGCTGAACTTCAACACAGCTTATCACCCGCAAACTGATGGACAAACTAAAAGAGTCAACTAAATCTTAGAAGATATGTTGAGAGCTTGTGTGTTAGAATATGGATCAAAATGGGAAGATTGTCTGCCTTTCACAGAATTCTCATACAACAACAGTTATCAAGCCAGTTTGCAAATGGCCCCATTTGAATTTCTGTATGGCAGGAAGTGTCATACCCCCTTGAATTAGTCGCAAGTAGGAGAGAGTCGGATTTTCGGACCCGACATCCTATGAGAAGCCGAAGAGAAGGTTCACAAAGTCCGTGAACACCTCAAGACTGCCCAATCCAGACAGAAGAGTTATGCTGACAAGAGACGTCAAGACCTGACCTTCAATGTCGGAGATTTTGTGTATCTCAAAGTATCACCTTTGAAAGGAATGCAACATTTTCAACTGAAAGGGAAGTTAGCCCCCAGATATATTGGACCCTTCAAGATTTTGAATCACCGAGGGGAAGTATCATATCAACTAGAACTGCCAGAGGAGATGTCATCCATACATGATGTGTTCCATATCTCGTTACTTCGCAAATACCTAGAAGTTTCGGAGAAGACCGAAGTGTTCAAGAACATCGATCACCGAGCCATAGATATCAACAAGGATCTAACCTATCATGAAGTACCCATTCGTATTTTGGAAGAAGCCTTCAGAACCACCAGGACCCGGAGTATCAAGTTTCTCAAGATCCAGTGGAGCAACCATACTGAAGAAGAAGCTACTTAGGAGCGAGAAGATTACATTAGGACTGAGTTTCCAAATCTCTTTAGTTCCTAGTTTTTCTTAAATCTCGGGACGAGTTTTCGTTTAAGGAGGGAAGGTTTGCAACACCCCAAAAATGTTAAACAAGATTAGCAAGTTCAAATCACCCAAGTTTAGGGTTAACAAAAACTTTTCTTATTAAATCTCATATGAGTGTATGTGTGAATTGCATTAGTGTATGAATGAGTGCAATTGCCATGTTTGATTGCTACAAATGATAAGGAATGGTTTAAAGATGAATACTACATCATCTAGGTCAATTACAAACAAATTTAAAATAAAAGACATTCAAATATGAATCATATGATCAAATGGTCATTTTGACCAAAATTAACCACTAGACCACTTTGAGTGTTCCTAGTAAAAGATTTCTAACAGAAACTTTCTCAATTATTTTCTCCCCTTACTAGACCAAGTAAAAGTGAACCCAAGCCCACTTTACAAACAAATAGAAACAAATTCCAAATCTATTTAAAGGACATTGCAAAATTGAATCAAGTTCATATGCATAGATCACCATTTTGCAAAACCACTCAAATCAATTCACCTTGACTTTTCCAAGCAACCATAGACTATCAAGCAAGTACTCAGAACACTCACCAAATTTCATCCAAAAATTCAAATCTTGATTTCATGCAGCCATTTGGTCGAGCACCTGGCAGACACAAATAAACACTACCTAACTTCTACTATTCTGAGCAGTGATCAATCGTCACCAAGCCCCGCTCGCCACAGACCGCACCGCCCTCTCCCACGATGTCCAGGAGACAGGCGCCACGCCACCGCCACCCTCTGTCCACCCCTCGACCGCAAGCAAGCCGTGGACCAGCCGTGATCATCGCGCCCACCTATCTGCCTGCCATGCCGAGAGCGCGCCAGAACGCCGCAGCCGGCACACGCACACACGCGCCTCGCCCTCTCCGCACGTGCCCGCACTTGTCGTGACCCTAGCTACCCCCCAGACACGCCCGTTCGCCGTCGCGTGGACCGTAGCCAATGTGCGATGTCTCGAACGTTGTTGTTCCTGCACGAAGCACGGACCGCTCCCGACCGTTCTCGACCGCCCCTTGCCACGCCATCACTCGCATGACAACCGCCCTGAAGCACTGCGTCGACCCCTACCCTCAGCCATGCCAATAGCTCACTGCAACGACGTCGCCGATGAGCCCGAGCCATGCCGCTCTGTCCCTCTCGCTGGTGTATAAATAGAGGTCATCCCAGCCCTCATTCGCCACACCATCTCACTCCCCTCTCTCTCAGAAACCTCCCACACCTCTCCCCGGAGCAAGGCGAGCACCCACACCGCCGGAATTTAGCTGGAGTCCGCCGCTGTAGAGGAGGAAGGAGCCCGTTGATTGCGACCACCCTAGGAGCCGCCGTGACCACCATTCGACCTGTCGTCGATGACAACCTCATTCGCCCCCATCACCGACCTTAGATGGAGCCCAGTTGATCCCCCATGTACCCCCACCGTTCGTGTTAGGGTCCAGTTCTCGCCGGCGCTGTGCGTCGGAGACGACGATGCTCAGCCGTCGATTACGCTCTAATCGCACGGCCCAGATTGAAACTTACCGCTTCGTGTTAGATGAGCCATTGACCAGTGGGACCGTCCTGTCAGCAACCCTCTACGCCAGCGCAGTGTAGCTGGGCCAGCCCAGTTAGTTTCCCGCGCAGAGCCCGTCGATTCAAATAGATTTTCCCATTTTAGTTAAAACTAGATTCTGTCAGTAGATTCAAAAATCGATTCAAAGAGATTCAGTAAACCAAATTGCATGATTCCAATTTTGTTAGAAAGGTATTCAAAATATATATCCAAGCCCGTTGGATTCAAACCATTTTAAATAATATATCACCTATAGTAAAAATAACAAGACAGAGACTTTTCCCCATTCAAACATTTTTCAAAAATCAACCATAAATGCTTTTGAGTTGATTCCAACTCTCAAAAATCACATTTGATAAGATCTATCTGAATATGTAAAGATATGTAGGTTTACATGCAGTGATCTTGAACTAGTACTAAAAGAATGCTATATAGGCATTTCTAGTCACTTTAATTGTATTAAATGGTAATTTTAAACTTTATAAAATATGACCACCACTTTAAATCGCATTCTCAAGTATTATAATATGTGGTGATGACATGTGTCAACATGATTCCATATTTTAATTGGTAAATCTTAAGTATTCTCAATAAGTAGAAATTACTTTTCCAAAATAAGATGAATAAAACTAGGTCTTTATTTCATGTAATGATTATGATGATGCTAGATCATCAAGTGTGAGCCTTACTGTGCTAAATATAAGTATTTAAGTATTGTTTTGTGATTGTGTACCTCGTATTCATTTATAGACGATAGTACCGACCCGGAATACGAGGAGGAGGAGTACTACCAAGAAGAAGGAGAAGAGAACTTCAACCACTGCACTACTCAAGGCAAGCTAACACTTGCAAACCTCATATATGTGCAAGCCTAACACTACAAGTTAACTATGCGAGCCATCACTAATTGCAAGCTAGAACTATGCAAGCTAACACTTGCAAACTTGATAACCTATGCAAGATGCATTAGGCATGCTTTGGTTATGCAACCTTGATTATACCAATCCAAAGTTTTTACTTGCAAGCTTTATTCTGTTACTTTTACCAAAGTATTTACTTTAGTTAGTGCTTGGTGAGTATTGGAAAAATAGGATAAATACCATAAAGAGTATAAAACTAGGCCTAAGTAGTTATACTTAGATGTCATCAAAAGGCATAAAACTAGAGTTGGATAGTTACACTTGATTAGTACCCCTCATTAGTCTCGGGCAGATCCCGTTCAGCTAGGACCCCTAAGAGAAGGAGGATTACATCAGGACGGAGAACCCCTATGACACCAGCATCGCCGACCCATGGTTTGAGGTAACTAGGGTTTTTTCCCTTCCCTTGTTCTTCCCCCATTCCCATAGTTGGATGCTAGATCGTATGTTATTAGGGTTCGGCTGTTCGTATTTTCAATCGTCGGATGCTAGATATTTTTACAGTAGCTAATCCTTTTGTGTTAGATCTCGTATTTCGTTGAATCCCATGTTCGTATTTCAATCCTATTTTATTTGTCCTCCGAGTTGTAGTTAAGGGATTCCCTAGTTAGTACTAGCGTCGATCTGTAGTTGGGATCAGTATTCGATTTGGCTTGAGATATGGAGATTGGGGAATAATCAGGGGATCTCAATCAGTTAATTTATGCAAATAATCAATCCCGATAATCAAGGTATCTCAATCATATCCTTATTTCACTCTACTGTTTTTTCTAACAGGAGGATAGCAGCGACGTTTGCAGCGACGACGAGTCCAAGGAAACCATGACTCGTCGGGTGCTGAGGAGGCTGAAGTTCGGCCAGTACGACAACTTCTTCGCTGGTGACGTCTACAGGTGGCCCTTTTGCACTAGGAGGCTCCACATCACCGACTTCAACTCCCTCGTGAAGCATGCCAAGGGCGTGAGGACCTGCGTCTTGTCTGTGAACGTCCACGGTTTCAAAGCAAAGCATCAGGCGCTTGGTTTTCACCTCCTCAACCTCCAGAAGGTGGCCATCGAGGAGGGTCGCATGCCCCCGTTTAAGCCCAAGGCGTCCAAGGTCAAGGGACTAGGCAGCAAGAAGTGGAGGAGGCGGAGGCCATTAGGGGCCACTGATCTTGTGTTGCTGCTGCTGTAAATTAGTTTCTTTTGTATTGTATGTGTTAAACTTGTCCGCTACTGCTGAGCAGCCTAATTATCGAACCTCGTTAAGTACCATACTATATATATCATATATTAGCTACTTTATCTACATCAATTCTGTTTACTGAATATATTTATGGTGCTAGTTAGATTTACTGCTCTAGATTTGCTACTAGATTGAGAAAAAACTAGGGCCAAAAGGAACAATGAATGAAAAATCGGAACGAAAATTCTGTGTAGACGAACCTACCTCAAAACAAATTATAGTATAGATAGACCAGTACTTCAAACGATTGATGTAAAAAAACTATAAATACTTTGTTTTCTGGAAGTTGAATGTGCCTCCTGGGTGGCTAGTTACGAGATGCAAAGGATCAACCTACATCAAACAAAAACAAGCAACATAAAAACACTGCTTAATCATCGAAGTCGCCAAGGGAGGCAATGAAGACTTGCAATGAAGGAGAAACTAGCCGTAGAGGATAATATTGCCATGTCTACTCCGGTCTGGCTAACCTGGGCTATGACAACTCTGTCTCCTCCATCGAAGAGGACCACTATCATCTCGCCCTAACTCGAAGGGCATCGCACCCTCGACCAACAGAGTCACTTGTCAAGTTTCATGTCGCCATCTGTAGCATCCCATCTTTCTAACATATGTAATGATACATGGTCCAGTAATATAATTGCTACTTCCTACATATAATTGTTGCATCATAATTATATCATGCTCATGTCATCATGCCACCTTGCATTTGAGCATCATATAAAACCCTTTTCATTTGGTTCTTCTCTCATATGCATTAGTAATTGTATTTGGTTCTTGATATATTGTATTTGGTTCTTGGTAAATGCTTGATGCCCAAGTTGAGTTGGGGGCATATCTTTTATTCAACTCCGCCACCTTTCTTGTCACCACATTATAATTCCACCATCCAACTAAATATGAGCCTTGCATCTTATTTGGGTTTACCTCTAGCTCATATGGGTTGGGATGGATCCTTTTACCACTCCACATGCTTCCATGCAAGCATCATGTTGTTTTCACATTTTTGATATGTGGAGCCACCTTTGCATGCTATGTGAGTGGCATCCCTCTTTCTAGCTTCCATATGGATTGTATTGGAATATTTGCTAATGTTGGAATATTATTGGGGATATTATGCACCTAGTGGAACACACACACTAGCATGTCCCAAATTATATTCAAATTTGAGCATCTCCATCTACTCCACTTGGAACATCTTTCTGATTCTTTTAGCTTGGCCTTACTCCACATTTTGGAATGCATGTGTATAAATGCCATGATTATTATTTTGTTCTCACAAAATTAGACATGGCATTTAATGCTCATGCATGGGCCATGCAACAATCACCACCATTCTATTATTTTGGGTTTTTACTTGGTGTTTGAGTGGATCTCCTCTTTTGAGCTCTCTTTTCTCTCAAACCTTCTCAACTTGATCTAGTTCCTTGCCATGTGCATCAAGCCCTCCATACCTCTCATCTCCTCCATGCATGATCATGTGAGATAATCCCCATATCCTTTCCCCCCTTATACTTGATCATGCCACACATAAAACCCTCTCACCACCTCTTCGCTCATCTCACTCTCCTTATCCATCACCACACCCCTCCACTTTTTCTTGATCTTGTTGGCATGTGGAGAAAACCCTAAACACCCTAACCAACCCACTCGCCCTAGCCTCTCTCTCTCTCTAATCTATCTCTCCAAACCCTAACCAAACCCCACCCCCTCCTCTCTAGCTACCCGAGCCACCACCCGAGCCCTAATCTACCCCTGGCTCGACACCTAACCTAGCTAACCACCCCATCCCGAGCCTCCCCCCTCTAGCCCTAGACCTAGCCGAGCATCTCTCTCTCTCGACCCCTCTCTCTCTCTCGGCCCCTCTCTTTTTCTCTCGCTGCAAAAGAGCCCCACCGAGCCCTTCCTTCCCCTAGCCGGCCCCAGCTGCAGCCCCTCTGTCCCCCGAGCCAGCAGCTCCACGCCGTGCACGTGAAGAAGGAGGGGCAAAAGGTGGCCGAAGCCACCTTTTCCTCCACCGAGCCACCCTACGGAACCCCTCTCCTCTCTCCTCCATATCTACTCCCCCACGTCTCCTCTGCCGTGCCCTAGATCTACCCCGGGCCTCTGCGCCATAGCCCTACCCTAGCTACCCTCCCCTTCCAACTCCGGCCACCACCGTCCGAGCGTCGGTGTCGATCACCGTCCCCTTGAAACAAGGCGGCGGGCGTGGCGTGTGGGTGTCGGGGAAGACCAAGGCGACCCTATGCAACCCCATGTGCCTGCAAACGAGGAGGAGAAGGCCCAGCCACGCGGAACGCCGACGAGGCCGACAACAAAACCCTAGATCCTCCGGCCTCTGCATTGCCGTCGACCTGCTGCTCCCCGGCCCGATCTGACGGCACCAGCAACCTCGCGGTGAGCCACGCACCCTCCCTGACACCTCCCCTTTCCCCTTGGTCGCCTGTGTTTGCCAGACCGTTAGTCGAGCAGCCTCTGTGCGCCGGTGTCGCGTCGCGTTTCCTCGCAGTCGCGTCGCGAGAGCACTCCTAGCCGCGCCGCGCTTACCCTGCATCCACCCCAGCCAGTCCCAGTGGTCACGCCGCCTGCACGCGCGCGATCGATCGCGAGATCGAGCCCCCACCGTGCCGCGCGTGTTCTCTGTCAGTTTCGTCAGAAACGGCGAGAAGAAAAACAGTACCGCGAGGGAACTTTGCAAATACCCCCCCCCCAAACCCTTTTTCCTTAACCCGCGGTACCCCAGGTCCCACCAGGCAGCCTCTCGGCCTTTTTGCAAAGAGGTACCCCAGTTTCTAGGACCTTAACCCGCGGCCCCCTTCGCGCCGCGTGGCCAGCCCACACCCTCTCTCTGTCATGTGGGCCCCGTTTTCCCGCGGACCCACCGGTCAGACGTTGTGGCTGGGTATAGCCGCGGTAAGAAAAACCTTTGTGCTCCTTTTTCCGCCCAGTCAGCCTGGGCCCGGTCGTCAGTGACTGTGGCTAAGGGGGGCTGGGTATAAGAAGTCTGTCAGTTTTCTGTTTTAATTAAAACATTTTCAGAAATGATTTAAATATGGATTTATTTCTGTTTTTAATAACTTTTAATTTGTAAATCCCAATAATACAAATGATATATGTTTCTGAATCAGAAAATTGTGAGGAATTCAAATTTGGTTTTCAAAATATTATTTGGGCACTTTAAAATTTCGAAATTGTTTAAATGTAATAAAAAGGCCTTTTCTTAATTAATTAATAACTTTAAATCTACAACTCCAAATTCGACAAATGATATGTCTAAATCGATCAGCGCGACGATCCCGTTCTAACTATGCATTCCATGTTCTGAATTGTAGCATGCATCATATAAATATTAAGTGGACAACAAGTGTTATGGGAGCAAAACATGACTAAAACTTAATAAAATGCTTTATTCTTGCACCCCACACCTCACCCATGCCATGCTACATTATTGCCATGTAAATTGTGCATCATTCATCATGGCATGCTTGTTTGCTCGTCGCATTTTATATATATGCTTGCGCACTTTATTTATGTTGGCCCTTGTTTGTTTGGTTCTTCTTTCGAATAGACGTCGAGCGGGGAAAATACCAGGAATCCCAGGAGTACTACCCAGATCCGCCTCTCGCTTCAACTGAGTTGTCAGGCAAGCACTACCACATGCTTGCATACATATAGTACCTATTGCCTCTATCTTATTCTTGCATCATTGAGTCGTGATTGCATTAAATTGAATCCCAAGCACAGCATAGCCTTTACTTTTAAACCCCACCGAAGCTTGTTCCCCCATCCCATGAGCCAGTACTACAGGAGTTGTTTGAGCCATGCGGGTCGTAGAACAGCATGTGTAGGGTATGTGAGTGTCTGATGGATAACGAGGTACCTAAACAACTTAACCTGAGTAGTAATGGGATAAATAATGAAAGAGGCACCGGTGAGCAATATCTGCTATTTGCTTTTTCATGCTCACTTGTGTCCCGTAGGACCCTGGGTACTTGATTCCTGTTCCTTGTTTATTCGCACTATCCACATCCGGGAGGCCTTATGGACCCTCCTAATCCAGAGCTTGATTCATTTCTATTTCTTGGGGCCACAAAGTAGTTTGGGGCTTTGTTACTATCCTGTACTTATGCCATGCTTTACTGTTTTATTTTAAGATTGTGCGTGGAGCACCTGTACTGTTTTGGATGCGAAATGTTTTCGCGGTATCGACAAGCCCAGTCACATTTTCGGGTTCCCGGTCGTTTACAGCCATTGACGCAAACCTTGGGTCTGTCTCGGAGCCGGCCAACTTCGTTGCGGGTAGCTTAATGGGGTGGCCCCTGAAATATTTTATGAATTCTGTGATCACTTTGTCGTGAATGCCTCGTTGGGTTTTGAGATGGTTTTTCCGAGGTTGATCGAGTGTGTGTTGCTATTTGTGCACCCGTGCAGGGTAAATCTTTCTGAAAGCCGTGTCCGCGGTTATGGACGACTTGGAGCACAGTTTCTCGATCATAGACAAGTATAACTAAAGTACCGCTTTTAATTTGACTAAGTACCTGACTAGTAAATAGTGCAATACTCATGGAATGGTTAATAAAACTGCCAACGGATGGGTTGTTCGTCCGCTTTCTCATTGGTAAGCGAGAAGGAGGATGGATCTGTTAATTATACCGTTATAACTGTTATTACTAATTAACGGACATCCGTCTATCTTTGGTTAGGCGGATGGTTAGCGAGTATCTATAGACTTTTAGCTATTATATTTTGCTGCAATTGCGTCACCCCAGGTATATGTCCCCTTTAGAGGCATAAAGACTTGCTGAGTACCCCTAGGGTCTCACACGATAAATTGTTTGATTCAGATGAGCAGGTGTATTCGCAAGATGGATACTGGGTGGAGGAGACAGATGATGTTGGCAACGATCACTCGGTGTAGAGATTCTGGGATGGGGATCCGCGAGATCTGTGGGCGGGATGTGTTTATTTATGTGGCATCTTATGCCGATGTGCTTCTTATCCGTACTCGGACCTTGTTTTCCGCTTCTGCCTGGTACTCTGATGTTTGATGTATGAGGAGCTATCCTAAACTATTATCTCTATCTAGGATATTTGGATCTTGTCGTATGGCATTGCAATATTTCTATTTCTTTTAGATGGTATGGCTCTGAGAACAGTTGTATGGTAGCTTGCATACATACTCACTTGTGTATGTAGTTGATCCCTTCGCCTGCCAACTGCGCCGCTCGTTCTTGTCCTGATGTTCTGGAAGTGGTTAGGACGGCCGACGGGTCTACCTGTGGGTGGCCCCTGGGCCCCCACCGTACTATTCTAACCACTTTCGCTCATCCAGGCATGCAACTTAGAGCATAGTGTCCGAGCTAGTTACAAATGGTATCAGAGCCATCACGCCCTTCAGGGTCTCAGCCAAATGGTCATTGTCAGTCTAGCAAATATTTTGGTAGCTATGTATACTAGGGAAAAACAAAACGTGAGAGTAGGACTACTTCCATTTTTCTTCTTACCCACCCACCCACCCTTTTTCTGGTAAGGAAGTGTAACGTTTTCAATCCTCTTCTAAAATTCAAACTAGGATTCACGTGTTCTGGGTTCCGTAGTACCATAGGTTGTGTGTGTGTAATTCCTTGTCTATCGGTTGCATCCAACTTGTTGTCGCTATCTGCCTTTTGGTTATCAACTGTTGGTAAATTCCATACTGACAGGCTTTTGTAAGCCGACGCGATCTATCTGATTTGTTGTAAACCGACGCGATATGTCTTACTCTTTGTTATCCGACGCTATCTTGTTTGGGGTGTTTGTTTCCATAGTTGCTAATCTTTAGGTTCATCTTAAGAAAGAAGGAAGTTGGGATATGTGTTTTACTTATTCATGTGCGGGGTAATGATTTGAGTGCGGGATGGAGTCGTGACCATACCACTACTTTTATCATTTGCTCTTGTATATTGAATCGGTAGAGTTACTAATCTTGCTTCGTTAAGTGGTTTTGAGCATATAGTGGTGTTTTAATGCTGAAATTTGCGGAAAAAATTTCTTTGATAGCTTCATGTACCACACTCCTTGTTCAGTCGTGTGCGATATGCTTAATATATTCTAGGTGCTTTGAACTTTGTTGATATTTTAATATCATCTTAGTAATTTGTATCCTTTAATCTTGGTTAATTCCATTTTGGTACTATTTTGGATTATTATTATTCTCCATTATGATACTGACTTGAGTTTTATATCAATCACAGGATGGCACCACCACGCCGTTCTGAGGAGGACATACCACCTGAACTGGGGGCTGCGTTGGCAAGTATTGCTAATGCCTTGGGAGCAATGCAGCAGAACCAGCAGCGTTTTGAAGAAAGTGTCAGGAGGAATGAGTTTGTTCCGCTACCTCCACCTCCCAAGCGAGGAGACATCAAGAGTTTTCTGAAGTTCAACCCATGCCACTTTGAGGTGTCTGATCAGCCACTTGATGCTGATGATTGGTTGCGTGAGATGTCAAGGTTGCTGATGACTGCTGATGTTCCTGAGCAAGAATGGGTAAAATGTGCCACTCACCTTCTGAAGGGAGATGCAGCTCTATGGTGGGAGAATTACCTGAAGGCAAACCACTCTGAGTTTCAGCCTACTTGGGAGCAGTTCACTGGGGCTTTCAAAGAGCAATATCTGTCAGAAATTGTCATGGAAAGGATGAAGGAAGTGTTTCTCAACCTCAAGCAGGGCAATGACAATGTCAATACCTATATCAGAAACTTCATGAACCTTTCTCGGTATGGTGGCGATGAGATCTCTGATGACAAAAAGAAGCAAAAGAGGTTCAGACAAGGACTCAATGCATCAATCAAATATGCAATCACTCATGCAAGGCCGGGGTCTTTTCTAGAACTCCAACATACAGCTCTGCAGGAAGAAGCAAGTAGGCAAGTGTTTGAGGAGTCCAAGAAACACAGCCGCGACACAGCAAGCTCTTCAGCTATGACAACTCCTTCTAAGCGCCGCATGTGGGTTTCATTCAGCACAGTACTTCTTCTTGGGGTAGCCCAACCATCTTTGTGAAGAAGCGAGACAAGACTGGTAGACTTTGTGTTGACTATCGGGCTCTCAATGCTAAAACCATCAAGAATAAATATCCCCTTCCGCGGATTAATGATCTCTTCGATCAGCTAGCTGGAGTTGTGGTATTCTCTAAACTTAACTTGAGAAGTGGATATCATCAAATCAAGATTCACAAAGAAGATGTTCCCAAAACAACTTTCACCACCCGCTATGGCTTGTACGAGTACATAGTCATGTCTTTCGGTCTTACCAACGCACCTGCCACCTTCTCGAGGCTTATGAACTCGGTTTTCATGGAGTATCTTGATAAGTTCGTTGTGGTCTATCTGGATGACATCCTAGTCTATTCTAAGTCAAAAGAAGAACATGAAGTGTTGGGTCCGCAGCATAGAAAACAAAAAATTTCCTACGATGAGAACTATACGCCAAGATCTATCTACTAGATACAGAGCAACGGGTGGACATACATCCATGGAGAACTTACCCTCGAAGACAACGAGTTTTGTTAACGAGTAGGAACTCGTGGTTGATGTAGTCGTACGCTTGCCGATCTCAAGATCATGTGGAAGTTCGAGCGCCGCAAATCAGCAGCGCATACGTACTCGCACACACGTTCAAGCCACCAGACAACCTCCACCTCCTCGCTCCAGCGAATCAGCGGAAGCAGCAACTCCTTCCAGACGCAAGGCCACCAGGAACATGTATCTCGCTAATCCGAGACCATGGGGGAATATCTAGAGGGGGAGAGAGATCCTTCACGAGGAGGTGTGGTTTGTGAGAGGGGAGAGGGGGCTTTATATAGGAGGGAGGGAGACCCCTCCCCTCCCATAGCCGGCGCATGAGGGGGGGACTCCTCCCCTCCTTCATTCATGTGGTGAACCTCCACTCACATAAACATGGCCTCCACCCAAAATCCCACTCACATGTATTTAATTTCCACCAAATTAAATGCAACTCTCAATTAATAAAACTCTTTTATTTATTTTATTCAGAATTTTGTTAATTACTTTAATTAACAAACATTCACATAAAACCCCTTTCAACATTTCAATATCACATGCAGAACCACTTTCTGCAATTTCACCCGAAACAATTCCGGATTCTATCGAAACAATTCCTGTTTCTATCGAAACATTTCCTGCGCTTTGCAAACCTTTTGTTTGGAACATATGTGCTCCTAAATGGTGTCCGGCAACCCTTAAGTGTGTCACCCTACGGTTCGCGAATAATGCAGACATGATTGAGGCTCCTCTCAGATCAATAATCAGAAGCGGGACCTGGAGATCCATACTGACTCCTGCATATTCAACGATGACTTCTGTGATCTTGAGAACTTTTAACGTCAGCAATTTAATCCCTTTGTCTCATGATATAATACATGTCCGAGATTCGATCATCGGTATCCAAATACCTAGTTTGATCTCGCTACCGACATGCACTCTTTTCTCGTTCCCGTGATATAACATTCTAGTGATCACATCACTTGCTTGCAAGCTATCTTAATGTGATATCACCGAGAGGGCCCAGAGTATATCTATCCGTCATCGGGATTGACAAATTCCACTCTTGATCCATGAGCCTCAACATAACACCTTCATAGCACTGAACCCACCTTTATAGTCACCCTGTTACGGTGTGACGTTTGATGTTATCAAGATACTCTTCCGGTGTTAGCAATTAACATGATCTCATGGTCTAAGGACTAAGACTACTTTGTATGATGTTATAGCAATATAAACATAATGACTTGATCGTAATGCTATACTTCGGATGAATGTTCATCACATCATTTCACAAATGTTGTGACCTTGTTATTAACAACATCCAATGTCCATGATCAGGAAACCTTGATCGTCTTGTTAATCAACAAGCTAGTCTATAAGAGAGGCATAACTAGGAACCCTTTTTGTTTATTAAACACACATGTATTGATGTTTCCTATCAATACAATTATAGCATGCAAAATAAACATCTATCATATACAAGTAATACATAATAACAACTTTATTATTGCCTCTCAGGGCATATTTCCTTCAGTCTCCCACTTGCACTAGAGACAATAATCTAGTGTATATAGTGATAAATCTAACACCCATGGAGTTCTGGTGTTGATCATGTTTTGCCCTAGGGAGTACTTTAGTCAACGGATCTGCTACATTCAGGTCCGTGTGCACTTTACAAATCTTTATATCTCCATCCTTGACATGCTCGTGGATGGAGTGAAACCGGCGCTTAATATGCTTGGAATTCTTGTGAGACCTTGGTTCCTTGGCATTGGCTATGGCTCCATTATTGTCACAATAGATCACCATTGGGTCCAACGCACTGGGAACCACACCCAGTTCAGTAATGAACTCTTTCATCCAAACTGCTTCCTGTGCTGCTTCTGAAGCAGCAACATATTCCGCCTCCGTTGTTGATACAGCCACCACAGGTTGTTTGGAACTCCTACAACTAACTGCTGATCCGTTCAAGAGAAATACATATCCGGATTGAGACTTAGAGTCATCCGGATCAGTGTCAAATCTAGCATCGGCATAACACTTAGCGACTAGCTCTTCTTCACCTCCGTATACAAGAAACATATCCTTAGTTCTTCTCAAGTACTTAAGGATATTCTTGACCGCTATCCAGTGTTCTGAACCTGTATATGATTGGTACCTACTAGTCAAACTAATAGCATGTTCCACATCCGGTCTTGTACATAGCATGGCATACATTATAGAGCCTATGGCTGAGGCATAGGGGATCTTATCCATTATCTCTCTTTCTTTCGCCGTAGCCAGACTTTGAGTCTTACTCAATGTCTTGCCTTGCAACATAGGTAAGAACCCCTTCTTACTTCCGTCCATATTAAACTTCTTTAATATCTTATCAAGGTATGTACTCTGCGATAGCCCAATTAGGCGTCTTGATCTATCTCTATAGATTTTAATGCCTAATATATATGAAGCTTCACCAAGGTCCTTCATCGAAAATTTGCTATTTAGATAACTTTTAACACTGTTTAAAAGATCTATATCATTTCTAATCAATAATATGTCATCCACATATAATATCAGAAATGCCACATTGCTCCCACTCACTTTCTTGTAAATACAAGCCTCTCCATAAGTTTGGACAAATCCAAACTCTTTGATCACCTCATCAAAGCGGAGATTCCAACTCCGGGATGCTTGCTTCAGTCCATAGATGGATCGTTGAAGTTTGCACACCTTATCAGTATCCTTAGGATCGACAAAACCCTTAGGTTGTATCATATACAACTTTTCTTCAATATTACCATTGAGGAACACAGTTTTGACATCCATCTGCCATATTTCATAATCGAAATATGCAGCAATTGCTAACATAATACTAACCGACTTAAGCATCGCTACGGGAGAGAATGTCTCATTGTAGTCAACTCCTTGAATTTGTCGAAACCCCTTTGTGATAAGTCGAGCCTTATAGATGGTTACATTACCATTAGCATCAGTTTTTCTTTTGAAAATCCATTTATTCTCAACGGCCTTTCGATCGTGAGGTAAGTCCACCAAGGTCCAAACCTGGTTTTCGTACATGGATTCCATCTCGGATTTCATGGCTTCTAGCCATTTGTTGGAATCAGGGCTCATCATCGCTTCTTCATATGTCGCAGGGTCATCTATTTCATCAATCATGAAATTCATAACAGGATTGCCGTATAGTTCAGGAGCTGCACGTGTCCTGCTTGACCTGCGAGGTTCGGTAGTGTCCTCTTTCGGAGTTTCATGATCAATATCATTAGCTCTCTCTTCATTAGGTGAAGTCAACTCCAAAACAACTTCTGGTGCTGTGCTACTCGCCATTTCATGAAGAGAAGGTTCAATAACCTCTTCGAGTTCTACCTTCCGACTACTCACACCTTTCGCGAGAAACTCCTTCTCAAGAAAGGATCCATTCTTGGCAACAAAGACCTTGCCCTCGGATCTGTGATAGAAGGTATACCCAATTGTTTCCTTGGGGTATCCTATGAAGACGCATTTTTCTGCTTTGGGTTCGAGTTTATCTGGTTGAAGTTTCTTCACATAAACATCGCATCCCCAAACTTTAAGAAATGACAGCTTAGGCTTGTTTCCAAACCATAATTCATACGGTGTCTTTTCAACGGATTTAGATGGTGCCCCATTTAAAGTGAATGCAGCGGTTTCCAGTGCATAACCCCAAAATGACAGTGGCAAGTCAGTCAGAGACATCATAGATCAAACCATATCCAATAAAGTACGATTACGACGTTCTGACACACCATTACGTTGTGGTGTTCCGGCAGGCGTGAGTTGTGAAACTATTCCACAGTCTTTCATATGTGTGCTAAACTCGTAACTAAGATACTCTCCTCCACGGTCGGACCGCAGAAATTTGATCTTTCTGTTATGATGATTTTCCACTTCATTCTGAAATTCTTTGAACTTTTCAAAGGTTTCAGACTTATGTTTCATCAAATAGATATACCCGTATCTACTCAAATCATCCGTGAAAGTAACAAAATAACGATATCCACCTCGCACCGACACACTCATTGGTCCACACACATCAGTATGTATGATTTCCAATAAATCTGTCACCCGTTCCATTGAACCGGAAAACGGCGTTCTAGTCATCTTGCCCATAAGGCATGGCTCACATGTATCAAATGATTCAAAAACAAGTGATTCCAAAAGTCCATCAGAATGGAGTTTCTTCATGCGTTTAACGCCAATATGACCTAGACGGCAGTGCCACATATATGCAGATATATCATTATCAAGTTTAATCCTTTTAGCATCAACATTATGAATATGCGTAATACTACTATCGAGACCCAACAGAAACAAACCATTCAACACAGGTGCATGACCCCATAAAAGATATTATTCATATAAATCGAACAACCATTGTTTTCAGACTTAAACGAATAACCACTTTGCATCAAACATGATCCGAATACAATGTTCATGCTCAGTGCAGGCACCAAATAACAATTATTCAAGTTTATAACTAATCCCGACGGCATATGGAGAGGCAGCGTTCCGACGGCGATCACATCAACTCTTGATCCATTGCCGACCCGCATTGTGACCTCATCCCTTGCTAGTTGTCGCTTGTTCCGCAGCCCCTGAACCAAGTTACATATATTAGCAACTGATCCCGTATCAAATACCCAGGTGCTACTGCGAGTACTAGTCAAGTACACATCAATAACATGAATATCACATATACCTTTGTTTGCCTTGCCGGCCTTCTTGTCTGCCAAATATTTGGGGCAGTTGCGCTTCCAATGGCCAGTCCCTTTGCAATAGTAGCACTCGATGTCAGACTTAGGGCCAGCTCGGGGTTTCTTTTCAGGCGCGGCAACAGATTTGCCGCCCTTCTTTCCCTTCTGCTTGCCTTTCTTGTCCTTCTTGAAACCGGTGGTCTTATTGATCATCAACACTTGATGTTCTTTCCTAATCTCCACTTCTGCAGTCTTAAGCATTGACAGAAGCTCGGGAAGAGACTTCTTCATGCCCTGCATATTATAGTTCATCACGAAGCTCTTGTAGCTAGGTGGCAGAGATTGGAGAACATGATGTATGCCTAAGTCAATGGGAATCGTTATTCCCAAGGACACAAGCTTATCAGCGTACCCAGACATTTTGAGTACGTGCTCACTAACGGAGCTGTTTTCTTCCATCATGCAGCTAAAGAACTTTTCAGAAGCATTATAACTCTCTATGGCAGCATGGGTATCGAAAATTATTTTCAATTCTCCCATGGTATCAAAAGCATTGCCATTTTCAAAACGTTTTTGAAGTTCTGGCTCTAGCCCATACAGTATGCCGCAATGAACTAAGTTGTGGTCCTCCTGACGAGTTATATAGACGTTCTTTTCCTCGTCAGGGGCATCAGGAGCTGGTGGGGGGCCTAGCGGCGCCTCTAGCACATATTGCTTTTGTGCAGCAGTGAGGAGAATCCTCAAATTCATAGCCCAGTTGGTGAAGTTGCTACCATTCGCAGCAAGTTTCTCTTTCTCCATGAACACATTGAAATTAAAAGCAGGTGGTGCCATCTACAACAGAATTTGTAAAGTTTATTTAGACTAAGTTTATGATAGATTGAGTTCAACTAATCCAAATTACTAATGAACTCCCATTCAAAAATGACATCCCTCGTGTCCTTTTGGTGATTACATGAACCAAATACACTACACCAAGTCCGATCATCACGTGAGTCGGTGTAGCTTCAAAGGCGAGCATCTATATGGGAATCATATCAACTATATGACTCATGCTTAACCTTTCGGTCTGTGTTCCGAGGCCATGTCTGTACATGCTAGGCTCGTCAAGTAAGAACCTTAGTATTCGCGTGTGTAAAACTATCTTACACCCATTGTATGAAAGCGTAGAGTCGAGAACACCCGATCATCACGTGATGCCTCAAAACACGATCCACAAAACGGTGCATACTTAAGGAAGAACACATTTTATCTTGATATCTAAATGAGGGATCATCTTATAATGCTATCAAAAGCGCCAAACTAGCAATATAAGATGCTAACATCTAATGTGTGAAGTGAGGTGATATGGTCCATGCATTTGATCTCTATCATTTGCATCGTGGTATGATCTCTATCATTCCTTTGTGTGTAAGGCCAAGGTCTATAGAACTTACACGTTAAGTGAGTTGTAAGAGTATCTATTATACATCTACTTACAACAATACCATATCAAGACACTAGCCCAGCAACGATCTAAACTAGACGCCTCTAATTTATCAATTGCAAGTTTTACGTGGCTTAGGGCTTTCGGAGATAGAATCGGTCTTACCTACGAACATGAACCACAACGAGGATAACCAAGTTATTAGCAACACGTTGTAAATCAGATATTGACTATAGTAGGAGAGACAGACACCCGCTAGCCACTTATGCAAAACTAGTTGCATGTCAGTCGTGGAACCGGTCTCATGTACGATGACATGTAAGGTTGGTCCGGGCCGCTTCATCCCACTATGCCACCAATATCCAAAGTACATAGAAGATGCAATAACATGATCATCATCGCCCACATATAAACATATGTGTACTACCCGTGCAAAGCATCTACGCATAGATCAGGCTCTGATACCACTGTTGGGTCCGCAGCATAGAAAACAAAAAATTTCCTACGATGAGAACTATATGCCAAGATCTATCTACTAGATACAGAGCAACGGGTGGACATACATCCATGGAGAACTTACCCTTGAAGACAACGAGTTTTGTTAACGAGTAGGAACTCGTGGTTGATGTAGTCGTACGCTTGCCGATCTCAAGATTGTGTGGAAGTCTGAGCGCCGCAAATCAGCAGCGCATCCGTACTCGCACACACGTTCAAGCCACCGGACAACCTCCACATCCTCGCTCCAGCGAATCAGCGGAAGCAGCAACTCCTTCCAGACGCAAGGCCACCGGGAACACGTATCTCGCTAATCCGAGACCATGGGGGAATATCTAGAGGGGGAGAGAGATCCTTCACGAGGAGGTGTGGTTTGTGAGAGGGGAGAGGGGGGCTTTATATAGGAGGGAGGGAGACCCCTCCCCTCCCATAGCCGGCGCATGAGGGGGGGACTCCTCCCCTCCTTCATTCATGTGGTGAACCTCCACTCACATAAACATGGCCTCCACCCAAAATCCCACTCACATGTATTTAATTTCCACCAAATTAAATGCAACTCTCAATTAATAAAACTCTTTTATTTATTTTATTCAGAATTCTGTTAATTAATTTAATTAACAAACATTCACATAAAACCCCTTTCAACATTTCAATATCACATGCAGAACCACTTTCTGCAATTTCACCCGAAACAATTCCGGATTCTATCGAAACATTTCCTACGCTTTGCAAACCTTTTGTTTGGAACATATGTGCTCCTAAATGGTGTCCGGCAACCCTTAAGTGTGTCACCCTACGGTTCGCGAATAATGCAGACATGATTGAGGCTCCTCTCAGATCAATAATCAGAAGCGGGACCTGGAGATCCATACTGACTCCTGCATATTCAACGATGACTTCTGTGATCTTGAAAACTTTTAACGTCAGCAATTTAATCCCTTTGTCTCATGATATAATACATGTCCGAGATTCGATCATCGGTATCCAAATACCTAGTTTGATCTCGCTACCGACATGCACTCTTTTCTCGTTCCCGGGATATAACATTCTAGTGATCACATCACTTGCTTGCAAGCTATCTTAATGTGATATCACCGAGAGGGCCCAGAGTATATCTATCCGTCATCGGGATTGACAAATTCCACTCTTGATCCATGAGCCTCAACATAACACCTTCATAGCACTGAACCCACCTTTATAGTCACCCTGTTACGGTGTGACGTTTGATGTTATCAAGATACTCTTCCGGTGTTAGCAATTAACATGATCTCATGGTCTAAGGACTAAGACTACTTTGTATGATGTTATAGCAATATAAACATAATGACTTGATCGTAATGCTATACTTCGGATGAATGTTCATCACATCATTTCACAAATGTTGTGACCTTGTTATTAACAACATCCAATGTCCATGATCAAGAAACCTTGATCATCTTGTTAATCAACAAGCTAGTCTATAAGAGAGGCATAACTAGGAACCCTTTTTGTTTATTAAACACACATGTATTGATGTTTCCTATCAATACAATTATAGCATGCAAAATAAACATCTATCATATACAAGGAATACATAATAACAACTTTATTATTGCCTCTCAGGGCATATTTCCTTCATGAAGAACACCTTCGGTGTGTCTTAAACAAGCTTCGTGAGAACCGCCTGTATGCAAAGTTCTCCAAGTGTGAGTTCTGGCTGCCTAAAGTCACCTACCTTGGTCACGTCATCTCTGCTAAGGGCATTGCCGTCAACCCAGAAACTGTTCGGACAATTGTTGACTGGCTTCCACCCATAAATGTCAAAGAAGTCCGGAGTTTCCTTGGTTTGGCTAGTTACTGTTGTCGCTTCGTTCAGAATTTCTCGAAGATTGCGAAGCCTCTTACCGATCTCCTCAAGAAAGGCAAGAAATACCTTTGGTCTCCTGCATGTCAAGCAAGCTTTGAAACACTCAAAGAGAAGCTCACTTCCACACCAGTCTTGATTCCTCCAGATACATCAAAGCCTTTCCAGATATTCTGTCACGCCTCCTTGCAAGGATTGGGTGCGGTCCTCATGCAAGAAAAGCAAGTCGTTGCATATGCCTCTCGTCAGTTGAAAATTCATGAGCTCAACTATCCAACACGTGACCTTGAACTCGCAGCAGTTTTCTTTGCTTTGAAAGTATGGAGGCACTACTTGCTTGGCAACCGTTGTGAGATCTTTTCTGATCACAAGAGTCTGAAGTATATCTTCACACAACCTGATCTCAACCTTCGTCAGAGGAGGTGGATTGAAGCAATTAATGATTTCGATTTGACCATCAACTACACTCCGGGCAAAGCTAATGTGATGGCCGATGCCCTCAGTCGAAAAGCTTATGTCAACAACCTCATGGTGGAAGAACAACAGCCTCTCTTGTGCGAGGAATTCCGTCAGCTCAACCTTGAAATTGTGGATCAAGGGTATCTTCTGAACCTTCTGGCAACCCCTCTCTTGGAAGAAAAAGTTCACTCCATTCAACTTGGTGATCCTTACACTAAAAAGATCATCTCCAACATTCAGCTTCCGAAGTATGAGTCCTTCCACGTCGACGACCAAGGCGCTCTTTTCTTTGAACACCGGATGTTTGTTCCGAACTACCCGGGTTTAAGAGAGCAAGTTCTCAAGGAGGCGCATGATTCTGTTCTTTCTATCCACCCTGGCAGCACTAAGATGTACATGGACTTGAAAACACAATATTGGTGGCCTGGGTTGAAACGATATTGTGCCAAGTATGTCTCGGAGTGTGATGTCTGCCGTAGAGTTAAAGTTGTCCATCAGAAACCTTCCAGTCTTGTACAGCCATTGAAGCCTCCGGAATGGAAATGGGAGAAAGTAGAGATGGACTTCATAACTGGTTTTCCAAGGTCGCAGAAGGGCAACAATGCAATCTTTGTTGTCATCGACGGGCTTTCTAAAGTGGCTCACTTCTTTCCCATCAAGGAAACAATTTCTGCAATTCAGTTGGCTGAGCTCTATATCAACAGAATTGTCTCTCTGTATGGGGTTCCTCTTGAGATCAGCTCAGACCATGGAAGCATCTTCACTTCCAAGTTCTGGGGAAGTTTCCAAAATGCTTTGGGAACAAAATTGAACTTCAGCACAGCTTACCACCCTCAGGCGCAAGGACAAGTTGAAAGGATCAATCAGATTCTGGAAGATATGCTCCGTGCTTGCGTTATCTCTTTCGGCATGAAGTGGGAAGAATGCCTTCCTTATGCTGAATTCTCTTACAACAACAGCTTCTAGAAGAGTCTAAAGATGGCACCACTTGAGGTTCTCTATGGACACAAATGCAGAACTCCGATTGGTTGGTCGGGCGCAGGTGAAAGAACATTGTTTGGCCCCGACATTGTAACTCAAGCGGAGGAGAAGGTTCACATCATTCTTGAAAATCTGAAGGTTGCTCAAAGTCGCCAGAAGAGCAACTATGACAGAAAGCACACGGACATGGAGTATGTCCCTGGTGATCTTGTTTACCTTCGTGTCACTACCATGAGAGGCACGCACCGGTTTGGTATCAAAGGAAAGCTGGCTCCTAGATACATCGGTCCTTTCAAAGTTCGTGGAAGAAGAGGATAAGTTGCTTATGCTCTTGAGCTCCCTAAAAAACTCAAGGTCCATGATGTGTTCCATATCTCTCAACTCAAGAAGTGCTTAAAGGACCCCGGCAGGACCGTGGACCATGAGCTTATCAATCTCCAAGAAGACTTGTCTTATCAAGAACACCCCATAAAAATTCTAGAAGTCGCAGAAAGAAGGACTCGCAACAAGTCCATCAAGTTCTGCAAGGTGCAGTGGTCGCACCATTCCGTTGATGAAGCCACTTGGGAACGCGAGGATGAGCTCCGTGCCAAGTATCCTACCCTCTTCGTGTCTTCTTCTTCTTCCTAGAATCTCGAGGAGAGATTCCTGTTTAGTGGGGGAGAGTTGTAGCATCCCATCTGTCCAACATATGCAATGCTACATGGTCTAGTAATATAATTGCTACTTCCTACATATAATTGTTGCATCATAATTATATCATGCTCATGTCATCATGCCACCTTGCATTTGAGCATCATATAAAACCCTTTTCATTTGGTTCTTCTCTCATATGCATTAGTAATTGTATTTGGTTCTTGATATATTGTATTTGGTTCTTGGTAAATGCTTGATGCCCAAGTTGAGTTGGGGGCATATCTTTTATTCAACTCCGCCACCTTTCTTGTCACCACATTATAATTCGACCATCCAACTAAATATGAGCCTTGCATCTTATTTGGGTTTACCTCTAGCTCATATGGGTTGGGATGGATCCTTTTACCACTCCACATGCTTCCATGCAAGCATCATGTTGTTTTCACATTTTTGATATGTGGAGCCACCTTTGCATGCTATGTGAGTGGCATCCCTCTTTCTAGCTTCCATATGGATTGTATTGGAATATTTGCTAATGTTGGAATATTATTGGGGATATTATGCACCTAGTGGAACACACACACTAGCATGTCCCAAATTATATTCAAATTTGAGCATCTCCATCTACTCCACTTGGAACATCTTTCTAATTCTTTTAGCTTGGCCTTACTCCACATTTTGGAATGCATGTGTATAAATGCCATGATTATTATTGTGTTCTCACAAAATTAGACATGGCATTTAATGCTCATGCATGGGCCATGCAACAATCACCACCATTCTATTCTTTTGGGTTTTTACTTGGTGTTTGAGTGGATCTCCTCTTTTGAGCTCTCTTTTCTCTCAAACCTTCTCACCTTGATCTAGTTCCTTGCCATGTGCATCAAGCCCTCCATACCTCTCATCTCATCCATGCATGATCATGTGAGATCATCCCCATATCCTTTTTCCCCTTATACTTGATCATGCCACACATAAAACCCTCTCACCACCTCTTCGCTCATCTCACTCTCCTTATCCATCACCACACCCCTCCACTTTTGCTTGATCTTGTTGGCATGTGGAGAAAACCCTAAACACCCTAACCAACCCACTCACCCTAGCCTCTCTCTCTAATCTATCTCTCCAAACCCTAACCAAACCCCACCCCCTCCTCTCTAGCTACCCGAGCCACCACCCCAGCCCTAATCTACCCCTGGCTCGACACCTAACCTAGCTAACCACCCCATCCCGAGCCTCCCCCCTCTAGCCCTAGACCTAGCCGAGCATCTCTCTCTCTCTCGGCCCCTCTCTTTTTCTCTCGCTGCAAAAGAGCCCCACCGAGCCCTTCCTTCCCCTGGCTGGCCCCAGCTGCAGCCCCTCTGTCCCCCGAGCCAGCAGCTCCACGTCGTGCACGTGAAAAAGGAGGGGAAAAAGGTGGCTGAAGCCACCTTTTCCTTCACCGAGCCACCCCACGGCACCCCTCTCCTCTCCCGTCCATATCTACTCCCCCACGTCTCCTCTGTCGTGCCCCAGATCTACCCCGGGCCTCTGCGCCACAGCCCTACCCCAGCTACCCTTCCCTTCCAACTCGGGCCACCACCGTCCGAGCATCGGTGTCGATCACCGTCCCCTCGAAACAAGGCGGCGGGCGTGGCGTGTGGGTGTCGGGGAAGACCAAGGCGACCCTCTGCAACCCCCTGTGCCTGCAGACGAGGAGGAGAAGGCCTAGCCATGCGGAACACCGACGAGGCCGACAACAAAACCCTAGATCCACCGGCCTCTGCATCGCCGTCGACCTGCTGCTCCCCGGACCGATCTGACGGCACCAGCAACCTCGCGGTGAGCCACGCACCCTCCCTGACACCTCCCCTTTCCCCTTGGTCGCCTGTGTTTGCCGGACCGTTAGTCGAGCAGCCTCTGTGCGCCGGCGTCGCGTCGCGTTTCCTCGCAGTCGCGTCGCGAGAGCACTCCTAGCCGCGCCGCGCTTACCCTGCATCCACCCCAGCCAGTCCCAGTGGTCACGCTGCCTGCACGCGCACGATCGATCACGATATCGAGCCCCCACCGCGCCGCGCGCGTTCTCTGTCAGTTTCGTCAGAAACGGCGAGAGGAAAAACAGTACCACGAGGGTACTTTGCAAATACCCCCCCAAACCCTTTTGCCTTAACCCGTGGTACCCCAGGTCCCACCAGGCAGCCTCTCGGACTTTTTGCAAAGAGGTACCCCAGTTTCCAGGACCTTAACCCGCGGCCCCCTCTGCGTCGCGTGGCCAGCCCACACCCTCTCTCTGTCACGTGGGCCCTGTTTTCCCGCGGACCCACCAGTCAGACGCTATGGCTGGGTATAGCCGCGGTAAGAAAAACCTCTGTGCTCCTTTTTCCGCCCAGTCAGCCTGGGCCCGGTCGTCAGTGACTGCGGCTAAGGGGGGCTGGGTATAAGAAGTCTCTCAGTTTTCTGTTTTAATTAAAACATTTTCAGAAATGATTTAAATATGGATTTAATTCTGTTTTTAATAACTTTTAATTTGTAAATCCAAATAATACAAATGATATATGTTTCTAAATCAGAAAATTGTGAGGAATTAAAATTTGCCTTTTAAAATATTATTTGGGCACTTTAAAATTTCGAAATTGTTTAAATGTAATAAAAAGGCCTTTTCTTAATTAATTAATAACTTTAAATCTACAACTCCAAATTCGACAAATAATATGTCTAAATCGATCAGCGCGATGAGCCCGTTCTAACTATGCATTCCATATTCTGAATTGCAGCATGCATCATATAAATATTAAGTGGACAGCAAGTGTTATGGGAGCAAAACATGACTAAAACTTAATAAAATGCTTTATTCTTGCACCCCACACCTCACCCATGCCATGCTACATTATTGCCATGTAAATTGTGCATCATTCATCATGGCATGCTTGTTTGCTCGTCGCATTTTATATATATGCTTGCGCACTTTATTTATGTTGGTCCTTGTTTGTTTGGTTCTCCTTTCGAATAGACGCTGAGCAGGGAAAATACCAGGAATACCAGGAGTACTACCCAGATCCGCCTCTTGCTTCAACTGAGCTGCCAGGCAAGCACTGCCACATGCTTGCATACATATAGTATCTATTGCCTCTATCTTATTCTTGCATCATTGAGTCGCGATTGCATTAAATTGAATCCCAAACACTGCATAGCCTTTACTTTTAAACTCCACCGAAGCTTGTTACCCCATCCCATGAGCCAGTACTATAGGAGTTGTTTGAGCCATGCGGGTCGTAGAACAGCATGTGTAGGGTATGTGAGTGTCTGATGGATAACGAGGTACCTAAACAACTTAACCTGAGTAGTAATGGGATAACTAATGAAAGAGGCACCGGTGAGCAATATCTGCTATTTGGTTTTTCATGCTCACTTGTGTCCCGTAGGACCCTGAGTACTTGATTCCTGTTCCTTGTTTATTCGCATTATCCATATCCGGGAGGCCTTATGGACCCCCTTGAGCCAGAGCTTGATTTATTTCTATTTCTTGGGGCCACAAAGTAGTTTGGGGCTTTGTTACTATCTTGTACTTATGCCATGCTTTACTGTTTTATTTTAAGATTGTGCGTGGAGCACCTGTACTGTTTTGGATGCGGAATGTTTTCGCGGTATCGATAAGCCCGGTCATATTTTCGGATTCCCAGTCGTTTACAGCCATTGACGCAAACATTGGGTCCGTCTCGGAGCCGGCCAACTTCGTTGCGAGTAGCTTAATGGGGTGGCCCCTGAAATATTTTATGAATCCTGTGATTGCTTTGTCGTAAATGCCTCGTTGGGTTTTGAGTTGGTTTTTCCGAGGTTGATCGAGTATGTGTTGCTATTTGTGCACCCCTGCAGGGTAAATCTTTCTGAAAGCCGTGTCCGCGGTTATGGACGATTTGGAGCACAGTTTCTCGATCATAGACAAGTATAACTAAAGTATCGCTTTTAATTTGACTAAGTACCTGACTAGTAAATAGTGCAATACTCATGGAATGGTTAATAAAACTGCCAACGGATGGGTTGTTCGTCCGTTTTCTCGTTGGTAAGCGAGAATGAGGATGGATCTGTTAATTATACTGTTATAACTGTTGTTACTAATTAACGGACATCCGTCTATCTTTGGTTAGGCGGATGGTTAGCGAGTATCTATAGACTTTTAGCTATTATATTTTGCTGCAATTGCGTCACCCCAGGTATATGTCCCCTTTAGAGGCACTAGGGTCTCACACGATAAATTGTTTGATTCAGATGAACAGGTGTATTCGCAAGATGGATACTGGGTGGAGGAGACAGATGATGTTGGCAACGATCACTCGGTGTAGAGATTCTGGGGATGAGGATCCGCGAGATCTGTGGACGGGATGTGTTTATTTATGTGGCATCTTATGCCGATTTGCTTCTTATCCGTACTCGGACCTTGTTTTCCGCTTCCGCCTGGTACTCTGATGTTTGATGTATGAGGAGCTATCTTAAACTATTATCTCTATATAGGATATTTAGATCTTGCCGTATGGCGTTGCAATATTTTTATTTCTTTTAGATGGTATGGCTCTGAGAACAGTTGTATGGTGGCTTGCATACATACTCACTTGTGTATATAGTTGATCCCTTCGCTGTCGACTACGCCGCTCGTTCTTATCCCGATGTTCTAGAAGTGGTTAGGACGGCCGACGGGTCTACCTGTGGGTGGCCCCTGGGCCCTCACCGTACTATTTTAACCACTTTCGCTCATCCAGGCATGCAACTTAGAGCATAGTGTGCGAGGTAGTTACACCATCACATCAGCAATTTTATGATAAATTGTGAAAGTCGGGACTCAACTCGAGACCTTAGACTCGGATAAACTGTGAAACTCATGAGTTATAAGTAGTTATATAGATGGAGTAGGAAAGATCAGGAGCACAGTGATTTTCATACCTCGGCTAACAGCGTATAGACAGAATTATACCTTCCTCCTGCTTCATGACTCCCGGACGAAACCTTCTTCGTCCTCCTCGAGGAGCACCCCGATAAGGAGCCGTTCCTTCCTCCTCTACACTGTCGGTGACCTTGGTCTCGTACGTCACGCACCAATTACCATTAGCATCCAACTCACTCTTGTGAATCAGCGAATGCTTGGATCGCGGCTGGTATCCCTGTGTAGGGAGTATCAAGTTGATCTGGTACTGCGTCATATGGATCGTCTTCCTATTGTTCTTTCTCCTCTCCTCATCTCTGTTGTAGTATTTTGGCAGCCTGTTGTCTTCATCGCAGTTTTTGTAGTCGACCTCCTCATCTCCAGAGGTGCTTCAGCTTGCATTACTTGGAGTAGTTAGCATAAAACCATCACTTTTCTAATAAAATTTACCAAATGGTACCATTGACATTTCAATCGGAAAAAAACACTTCATTTTGCCAAAGTTTTCGCAGAAAACACTAACCGTGAGTTGAACGTGAATTGACAACGAATCCGACAGGGGAGCCATTTGTCAAGGATTATTTGTTGACGTGGAATGGGTCCCATGTGTCAGCCTAACTAAAAAATAAATAAGTACAAAATATCAGAAAAAACACCACCACACCCCACGTGGAGCGTCATCTGTGCCGCCGTTCTCCTCCACCCACGCAGCCGCCCTGCTCCACACGCACCGCCCATGCTTGCGGCCGAGCACCGCGCCACTCCCTCCCCATGGCCGTCGTGGATCCCCTCCTCGCGGGCCAAGACATGGACGGACAGTCCGGGACTGGACAAGGCAGGCCAATGGCGGTGGTCAACATGATGAGAGAAAAATGGATTTTTTTATTTTTTTCAGAAATTTTGATTTTTAAAATTTGGATGACATGTGGGACCCGGCCCATGTCAGCAAAAAGCTCTTGACAAGTGGGTCTCCCTGTCAGATTCACTGTCAATCTACGATTAATCTCGGATCAGTGTTTTCAGTGAAAACTTCGGCAAAATGCGGTTTTTTTTGCGATTGAAACGTCGACCGGTACCATTTGATAAATTTTACCAGAAAAGTGGTGGTTTTATGCTAACTACTCCATCACTCGGGACGTGTCGTGCTACAGTGGACATGGGTTGCTTTGACAATATCACATATTGAGACATGCTAGATTAACTATGTACCTAAAACGGAAATTCCATATTAGTTGGAGCGGAAATTTCGTTTATGTGTTGGTTCCACCGGGAAACGCGTTTTCTCTTCCGTGAAAAAAAATATGTGCCTGTTTTCCTATTGTTATCCGATTTTCTTTTTTGCGCGCAAAATACATCAATAGTTTCCGCTCCATTTTCAACCCTGCATTGTCATAATCTAAAAGAAACCACTCCCTCCGTCCCAAAATAAATGACTTGAGTTTATCTAGATTTGCATGCATCCATATTGTATATAACTTTTTTTTCTTGTCCAAATCGAGCAGGCCCACAAAAGAGAGCACATCGGCGGCCCACCCGTTCCACCATTTTTCTTCCTTGGAAATTCTAGAGCCTAACTCCCGCAACGCCATAATTCCAGTCTTCAGTTTGCGGCACGTCTCTTTTTCGAACAAAGCACGCGTACTGTTATGTTCAGCGTTCCTCTCGTCTCGCGAGAACAGGCGGCGCTCCCGTCAGTTTTCTCAGAGACGTCTATCGATGGACTTAGGTGCAGATCAGGATTTCCCATACATTTAAGCCTCGCTAAAGACATCAGAAAATCAAGCGATAAAATTTTACACAATTGGAAAAAAGGTGGACAACATCAGGCGATAAAACAGCTTTATTATTGCAAGAGAAAAATACAATTTACAACAGCAACAACAGGTGGCTCGATTATACACTCTTCATCGCAAACACAACCCCCCAGGTTCTGGCGGCACTGAAAAAATGGGATCCTCCGGAGCTGGCGCCTATGGCCTTCAGGTTGCAATCAAGCAAGCAGCAAAGGTTCTCAAGGTGGCATGCTTACAAACTCAGGGTTCTCGGGGTGGCAGGCTTACAAACTTACAACAAGGGAATTGCCAGCCTTTCCGAACACAAAACCAACTGTCGTCGAGTTCTCATGGGAAAAACATTACAGCGACAGGCTCGCAACAAGGAGAGTTCAGCAAGGACGTCTTACTGATGCTAATGGTTCATGGTTCTCAATGGGTATCGCCTATCGTGGTGCGAACTACGTTCAGCTTCCTTTGCCCATTTTCTGTATGGTGTGTCCTGTAAACTTCAATGGCTTGCCGACTCATCACATGAAACCTGCGGCGGCACTGTCCAAGCAGTGTTCAAGCACCATGCGTACTCTAAGCTGCATAAGAAAGTGGCACCTTGAGGCGTTAGATTGAATGCTAAATAATGCTCTGGGGTTAGCTTAAAGACAATCATAGATGACAAATATTTAGCAGCTACCAGCTATGCGTGTAGCACTTTTTTTTAGCATTTTGTTGGTCCAGTCAAGATTCTTATAGCTAACCCGTGCAGCTAAGATTGCATGTGTAACTTTCAGCAAAGCATTGTTCTCACAAATACATGATACATTCTAGTAGTGAATTAAGATACGGCTCCCAGCCAAGTCAGCAATAGCAAACACAAATGAAATTAATAGCTAAACAGACATTCATTGGAAAATAAAAATATGGCTTATTTCAAGATCACTTTATTTTATAAGAAGGCGGTAGTACCTTGCAATCCAAGCAGGGGTCATGTATCATGTTTTTTACTTGTGAAATTACCCCAGCATTTTGTAGTCTGGCTAATCGGGTAGATGAAGCATCACTTTTTGGGTAAACTAAGTTAAGAATGCACCACAAAGTTGCAACTCTCAATTGTCTATCCTTGCTCTGCAGAAAGTTGACCCCAAAAGATGGCTTGATGCAATCTGCTCGGTGAGGAACAATAACATCCATTACAGCTTCCTTGCTTAATTCGTCCCCAGCTGCCAGATTTGTAAGAACCAACATGCCCTGAAGAGAAGGAAATTGAAAGATCAATAAAAACATCATACAATGATATTCGTGTTCTTTTATAAGGCCATAGAACCGCATATTTCAAAAAGAAAATGTGTTACCAAATAATACAGCAGTTTAAGGAAAACTGACCTGGATGCAAACTCCTGGGGCAGATGCACTGTTCAGCTGCCTTGAAATAGCATTTATGACCATGCCATCTTCGCCAATGACGTAATTAACAGCATCCACATAGCCATCAAGAAGATTGTGTACCAGTGCCAAGGTCTGTTCCTGAACAAAATGCTCAGAATCTGCAGAACATTTTACAATTAGAAGTGAAACTAATTCAGCAGTTGCCTAATATCATATCTGAGCATTTAGACATACCACATATGAGGCTTGACAGCGTAGATATGCTTAGCTCCTTCATAATGAAGTCTTTGTCTTTTGAATTCAGAAGGAACATACTATTCCTAAGAGCCAATACAGATTTTAGCCTCAATGTTGGATCCATTGACTTGGATAAATTAACAAGTTGGGAGACGACCCCAGAATGAAGAAGAACAGATTTCCTGGGTGTTAAGTTCACTGCAATATTGCAAATAGCACCCAGGGCAGCAATCTGTGACAAAGATAGTGAATAGGTGAGAAAGTAGACACTCTATCAACTCCTTACGTCTTAGTACCTTTTCACGGTAACAACATGGCTAGTTGACACAAATTTTTGTGTGGCACCAGTGACCAAAGCGATGCTCCATCAGTGAAGCAGGAAGTGGTAGGGCAGTACAAATTACCAAAACCTCCTAAGTTAATCTGCTGGCCTTAAAAGTCTTCCTTACAAAATTGACTATTTACATTATTGTTTAGTTCTACAATATAACCATTACTACTATAACTTCATTATTTGATGGGTGCATATAGTTAAAGTGCAGCAACAACATCAAAGGGAACAAAATTGCATGCAAATAGATAAGTTAACGCCCCATGCATTGAATATAAAATTTCTTTTATAAAACTCACGCACTCTAAAGTTCCTCTGGAAGAAACAAGGAAGATTGGAAGTGCAGCCATGCTAAATTCCATATCCGAAAATGTCATAGAAGATTGCCCGATTCACTTTACCTGAACTGAAGTAGACGAGTCGCACAAAAGCTGGACTAAGGGAGCAACAACTGTATCACAGGATAAGCGACCTGCACTAAGTACCTGCAGATAACCACATCAACTGAATCATTTGAGTGAACACAAAAGGTTGGGATGTAAAGAAGAAGCATGCACCTTACCTTGGATGACCTAGAGATATTCTTCAGACATGAACATGCTGCAACACGGATATCAGCACAGTCATGCTTCAAAGCATCAATTATCAAGGTCGATATCTGTTAAGCAAAATCTGTTATTAGTCACAAATATTGGTTCCGTGATTTAATCATATTCATCCATGTTGGCATGTCAAATGTGAAGAATCAAGTGTACTCTCTCATCAGAAGTTAACACTAACAACAGAAGGTCTCTGCAGAACTTCAATTAACGCTTCAAAAGGTAACCACAACAATAATCAAAAGTACTATCCTACAGAAGCTTTGCATACCTGGCCCGACATAAGTTGAGATCTTGACTCTTCCTCTTTTGAGCAAAGTTCAGCTAAAGCATGCAATATGGTCACTGCCCGCCTTGTCTCCAATGAATTTGCTACCAGATGGTTGCTAAGCTTTGCAACTGCATTTGTTGAAAAGTCTTGTTTTTGCAGTTCCACACTATCCTTTATAAGGGTGGTTAACGCCAAGGGAGCCTCATCTCCTACATGACCAGGTTCTTCGATGAGCTCAAGTAAGACCAGAATCAACTTTGTTTTAATTTGCCTGTCCGGAAAATGACAGGGAGAAGCATGCCCAATTGCAATCAAGCACAGACAAGCAAGTAGTCTTGTGCGTGGGGTTCGATCGTGTATTAACCCAACTATTGAACGGAAAGCTTTTCCGTGGTCCATTGATGCGAACCTTGAAGCAACTTCCCTGTTATTTCTTACGATTGCAGTCATAGAATCTAAACAAGCATCCCGTAGATTCATAGAACCTCCAAAAACACTAACAAGTTTCTGTGGAACTCCAGCACCACATAGTGCTAATTGTTCTGTATTGCTATCACAAGAGTGTGATATAATATTAGCAGCCAGCTCAGTGACATTTTCGTTCTTGCTGTCCAGAAGGGAAAGAAGAAACTCCATATTTTTCTCATTATTGACATCAAACTTCGGAGCTTGTTTTGATTGATATATCATTCTGAGAGCACGGGCACATGCATCAACAACCTGTAATCAGGATGGAAACTTCAGAACAGACCAAATTATTAACCACCACGCATCAGTTGCTACAAACTATTCAATATAGCATGAAACATTCAGATGCAGCACCTAACCACGCTATGCCTAACCTGCATTCAACAAATAGAGAGCTTGCACTGAACCCTTATGCGCCCATGTATTGGTAAGGTACAAGAATACAAATACAAGACTGTTACGGTGAAGTTTAGCTAGTCAGTCAATACTCAGAAGTAGCGACTATACCATTATTAGCTGAACTGGATAGTGTAGCCTAACACAATACTTATATCCTCGCTATGCTCCGGAGCCATTTCAAATTATAAAAATCAGAATAAAATTAGTTTCATAAATTAGCATGTGGGTTGTGTCTTGCATCCTCTTCAACTCCAATTTTGTTGATATTTCTTTCTGTAAGTAAAAGAGGTCAAATTCTTTCGAGGTTTATTAGGAAAAGAAGTTAGATAAACTGGCAGGCCATAATAAGTCCTGAACTGATTAATGCCTGACAGAGTGGTTAGAGTAGTATGTTGAGATGTGACACTAGAGAGTTACCAAAGTAGCCATTTGTTGTTATATGTTGATCCAAATTCTACAAAGTATAGGCCAACTTCTGACTAGTGGAGCGAGGCCCGTCGCCGGGAGGCTTGGGCCGAGTGTACCGTGCCCAACGGGGACGCCTGTGGGGGGTGCGGGGGGCGACAGTCCCCCGCGGTACGGTACGGATCGTTGAAGACCTAGGTTTCCACCGATATATAAACCCCTTGTAAGCCGCCGGTTGGGAGAGTTGCATCTGTGAAATCCCCGGCGTTTGTAAACACTCCTCGATATAGTGAAGTTTCGCTGGCTGGCGCCCGTGGTTTTTTCCTCTCTTTGTTGGAGAGGTTTTCCACGTTAAATCTGTGTCTCCTTGCTGTGTTTTTCGTTTTCGTTCTTCGTTATCTTCTTGTCGCGATTGTAACAAGTGGTATCAGAGCCCCAGGTTCTAATCTAGGGTTTGCGACATGTCGTCATTGAAGTTCGATCTACCACAGCTGGACTACACCACAAGATTCTCCTTGTGGCAGGTGAAGATGCGGGCGATTCTCGCCCAAACTTCTGATCTGGATGAAGCGCTGGATGGATTCGGTGAAAAGGATGCTAAGACCTGGTCCGCTGAAGAGAAGCGGAAGGACCGTAAGGCTTTGTCTTTGATTCAACTTCATCTGTCCAATAATATTTTGCAGGAAGTACTGGAGATGAAATCTGCTGCTGCCCTATGGGAAAAACTGGAAACGATCTGCATGTCAAAGGATCTAACCAGTAAGATGCATGTGAAGATGAAGTTGTTCTCGCATAGATTGCAGGAAGGTGGATCGGTAATGAATCACTTATCTCTTTTTAGAGAGATTATTTCTGATTTGCAATCTATGGAAGTAAAATATGATGATGAGGATCTAGCCCTATTACTCTTATGCTCGCTGCCTAGTTCTTATACACACTTTCGTGATACAATGTTGTTGAGCCATGAGAAGATAACCCTTGATGAAGTGCAAGATGCCCTCAAACAGAGGGAAAAGATGAAATCTATGGTGCAGGCAGATGGGGCGTCCTCCAAGGCTGAAGCTCTGCAGGTTCGTGGCAGGACCGAGCAGAGATTTAACAATCATGGCAACCGAGATAAGAGCAAAGACGGCAGAGGTCGTTCGAAGTCCAAGGGAAAGGACAAGTTCTGCAGGTATTGTAAGAAATCTAATCATGTTATTGATGATTGCTGGAAGCTGCAGAATAAGGAGAAAAGGAACGGTACTTACCAACCGAAAGATAAGGATCAAGGCAATGGTAAGGCTGCTGTTGTTTCTGATAGTTCTGATGGTGAATGCTTAGCTGTTTTTGCTGCTTGTGCTTCTCGTGATGATGAATGGATACTTGATACTGCATGTTCGTTTCATATTTGCTGTAACAAAGATTGGTTCAGTTCATATGAGTCTGTGCAGACTGGAGATTTTGTGCGTGTGGGGAATGACAACCCATGCCATATCGTTGGTGTTGGATCTGTTAAGATTAGGACACATGATGGCGTGACACGCACGTTGAGTGAGGTGAAGCACATACCAAGCATGGCCAGAAATTTGATCTCCCTGAGTACCATGGACGTTGATGGATACAAGTATGCCGGTGGGCATCGAGTTCTGAAGGTATCAAAAGGTTCTCTTATTCACATGATAGGTGATATGAATTCTGCTAAATTATATGTTCTTAGAGGTAGCACTTTGCCTGGTATTGCTGCTGCTGTTACTTCTAATGATTCTGATGATTGTGGTAAAACACATCTATGGCATATGCGTCTTGGGCATATGAGCGAACAAGGCATGGCAGAGTTGGTCAAGAGAGAGCTGATTGATGGTTGCAACTTGAGTAAGTTTGAGTTCTGTGAGCACTGCATCTTTGGTAAGCATAAAAGAGTTAAATTCAATGCTTCCGTTCATACCACCAAAGGCATATTAGATTATGTGCATGCTGATGTATGGGGTCCGTCCCGTAAGACTTCTATTGGTGGTGCTAATTATATGCTTACTATTATTGATGATTACTCAAGAAAGGTGTGGCCTTATTTTCTGAAGCATAAATCTGATGTTTTTGATGCTTTTAAGAAGTGGAAAGTTATGGTTGAAAAACAGACTGAGAAGAAGGTAAAGGTACTACGTACTGACAATGGTATGGAATTCTGTTCTAATGAGTTTGAGGAGTTTTGCAGTAACGATGGCATGATCAGGCATCACACCATCCCATATACTCCTCAGCAGAATGGCGTGGCAGAACGCATGAACAGAACCATCATCTCGAGGGCTCGTTGTATGTTGTCTAATGCAGGTATGCATAGGCGTTTCTGGGCTGAAGCAGCCAACACAGCGTGTTACCTCATCAACAGGTCACCTTCTATTCCACTTGAGAAGAAAACTCCTATTGAGGTATGGTCAGGTTCACCTGCTGATTATTCACAGTTGAGAGTTTTTGGTTGCACTGCTTATGCTCATGTTGATAATGGAAAGTTAGAGCCTAGAGCTGTCAAGTGCATATTCCTTGGTTATGGTTCAGGAGTTAAGGCATATAAACTATGGAACCCTGAAACAAAAAGGATTTTGTTGAGTAGGAACGTTGTTTTCAATGAATCCGTTATGTATCATGACAGCTTGCCATCAGATCCCTCTCCTGTTGCTATTGGAGAGGAGGGAGTTCGTGTGCAGGTGGAGCACCTGCAGAAAACTGTTGATAATAATGCTGTTGTTGATGATACTCATGAGGAAAATATTGATGATGATGTTGTTCAGCACTCACCTACTGTTTTGCAGCAGCCACAGGAATCTATTGCTGCTGATAGACCGAGACGTAACATAGTTCCACCTCGTCGTTTAATTGAAGAGTGTAATCTTGTACATTATGCTTTGAGTTGTGCTGAACAGGTGGAGAACGATTCTGAACCTGCTACATATAATGAAGCCATTGCATCCGTTGACCGCGAGAAGTGGGCATCTGCTATGCAAGAAGAGATGCAATCGCTTGAGAAAAATGGCACATGGGATGTTGTGCGCTTGCCTAAACAAAAGAAGACGGTCCGCTGCAAGTGGATCTTCAAGAAAAAGGAAGGTCTATCTCCCAAAGAGCCTTCAAGGTACAAGGCAAGGTTAGTAGCAAAAGGGTTCAGCCAGATTCCAGGTATTGATTACAATGATGTGTTCTCTCCAGTTGTGAAGCATAGTTCCATTCGTACTTTCTTTAGTATTGTGGCTATGCGTGATCTTGAGCTTGAGCAGTTAGATGTCAAGACTGCTTTTCTGCATGGAGAGCTTGATGAGGAAATATACATGGACCAACCAGAAGGGTTCATAGTGCCTGGTAAAGAGGATTTTGTGTGCAAATTAAAGAAGTCTCTTTATGGCTTAAAGCAATCTCCAAGACAGTGGTATAAAAGGTTTGATTCATTTATGATCTCACATGGTTTTGAGAGGTCTAAATATGATAGTTGTGTTTATATCAAGTTTGTTGATGGGTCACCTATATACTTGCTGCTATATGTTGATGATATGTTAATTGCTGCCAAGGGCATGAAAGAAATCACTACTTTGAAGGCACACCTAAGTAGTGAGTTTGAGATGAAGGATCTTGGTGCTGCTAAGAAGATCTTAGGTATGGAGATTACCCGAGATAGAAAATCTGGTTTGTTATTTCTTAGTCAGCAAAGTTACATTAAGAAAGTTCTTCATCGTTTTAATATGGATGGTGCCAACTCAGTTAGTACTCCTATTGCTCCTCACTTTAAATTGTCAGTTTCTCAATGTCCTACTACTGATGAAGAGTTTGAGTACATGTCAAAGGTGCCATATTCTAGTGCTGTTGGTTCTTTGATGTATGTCATGGTTTGTTCTCGTCCTGATTTATCATATGCTATGAGTTTGATAAGTAGATACATGGCTAATCCTGGTAAAGAACATTGGAAGGCTGTTCAGTGGGTTTTCAGGTACCTTCTTGGCACTTCCAATGCTTGTTTGAAGTTTGGCAGGACCGGTGAGGGACTCGTTGGCTATGTGGATTCAGATTTTGCTGCCGATTTGGATAAGAGAAGATCCCTCACAGGTTATGTGTTTAATGTTGGAGGTTGTGCTGTTAGCTGGAAGGCTACATTGCAGGCTGTTGTTGCACAATCTACTACTGAAGCTGAATACATGGCTATTGCTGAAGCTTGCAAAGAATCTGTTTGGTTGAAAGGTTTGTTTGCTGAGCTTTGTGGAGATGATTCTTGCATTACTTTGTTTTGTGACAGTCAAAGTGCCATATACCTTACAAAAGATCAGATGTTCCATGAGAGAACTAAGCACATTGATGTCAAGTACCATTTTGTTAGAGACATTGTTGCTCAAGGTAAATTAAAGGTATGCAAGATCAGCACTCATGATAATCCTGCTGATATGATGACTAAACCTGTTCCTGTTGCTAAGTTTGAGCTTTGCTCGAACTTAGTTGGTTTAACTGATTAGCCCAAGTGGCTATTGGCGCCGAAAGTATTTGCTTTGTTTGTTCAGGGAGATGGTTGCTGTTGATGCTACAAGGAGGAATTTGTCTCAAGGTGGAGTTTGTTATATGTTGATCCAAATTCTACAAAGTATAGGCCAACTTCTGACGAGAGGAGCGAGGCCCGTCGCCGGGAGGCTTGGGCCGAGTGTACCGTGCCCAACGGGGACGCCTGTGGGGGGTGCGGGGGGCGACAGCCCCCCGCGGTACGGTACGGATCGTTGAAGACCTAGGTTTCCACCGATATATAAACCCCTTGTAAGCCGCCGGTTGGGAGAGTTGCATCTGTGAAATCCCCGGCGTTTGTAAACACTCCTCGATATAGTGAAGTTTCGCTGGCTGGCGCCCGTGGTTTTTTCCTCTCTTTGTTGGAGAGGTTTTCCACGTTAAATCTGTGTCTCCTTGCTGTGTTTTTCGTTTTCGTTCTTCGTTATCTTCTTGTCGCGATTGTAACATTTGTTTTGTTTTTGTTTTGTAACATATTTACCGTGGCGTGATCCAACTTCAATAGTCATGTTGTACGAGGCAAAAAAGCTAAGCTAGGCAGGCCATATAAAATAATGGTTGCCCGTACAATAACACCTCTAAAATCATTTACCCTCTGTATGTTCATGGATCATGTGATCAATTTAGGCTTGGATTTTGATCCATTCCATGTGGAAGAACCTTAGTCTGGCACATCCAAACGAGGCTCACGCTATTATGAACACTCAGTATTACAGGGAGATAGGAAGTTTGAATGCCCTCATAGTTTTGTATATCGTCAGGACTGATAAGTTTAAATTTTAACAAAGGGCATCCAAATCCTATTATGTAAAACAAGAAATTCTCACTTCACAGCAAAAGAATAGGACCTCCAACACAAATCTTCACATCAAGAAAGCACTAGGAAATCATCATGCTACTGCCAAAATTCTTAGCTCAAGCACATACAAGAGCTACAGTTTTACCATCACCAATTATTTCATGCCCAAACCAGGAAAGCCCATCCTATTTATTAGTTCTGATATGTTCATCATGAACACAACACAAAATAAAACTTTCCAGCACATTTATTCCCACCACCAGACCTAACCATTGACCCACTACCGAACTCTCCACATATGAAGCACAAATGAACAGTATCTTAACTCTTTCAACCAAAAGATGATAAATGAAAAGGACATTTGGAAAGAAAAAGAAATGACAACTACCACCGGTACCTCTCGCCTTAACTAAACTGACATACTCTGCAAAAAAAATGGTTCAGCTAATTCTCCTAATTCCAAGCATAAACATTCAGTAACTATCCCCTACTACAAAGTTCCTCTACTGACCAACTCACAAGGTAAACATCATTTTATCACGATTTTTCTTATTCAGCTCGAAACATTTGCTGCAAATACCTTCATGCCAAATAGAATAACTAGTACTTGCTCAGCACTCTTCTCAACACGCTTACAAAGTAGTTGCCACTGACGGTTCACCATGAGCCTCTAGTTGCTTTTTCATCACATCTACAGTTACCATTCACCATGTATATACTAATTCTCACAGAAACAAATAAGTTAGCACTGGTTCTTTCCACCTCCAGCTCAGGGACAAGCACAATTGCTCCCAAATTTACGCAACGATAACAAGGAGAAAGCAGTTTCTGGCTTGCCGTCTTCCACCAACTCTCCTCCACGCAACAGATATTTTCCCAATTGAGCCACGAATCCACGACAGAAACAAAATTCTCTACCCAAAACAGTTTTTGAGCCCCGAAACCGAGCAGGGCATGCAAGGAATGACGGAAAACAAGCAACAAACTAGTGAAGGAAGCAGAGCCTACCTTGTCGTCGGGGTGGGCGAGGAGCCGCGTGAGGTGCCCCACAGCGCCAGCAGCAAGCACGGCCCGCGCGCCATCGTCTACGCCGCACGCGAAGCTCCCTGCGGCGGCCGCCGCCTGTACGAGCGCGGCCGGCGACGCGGCGGGCTCGGCCAGTGCGGCGACGACCGCCGGCACGGCGCCGAGGCGGAGGTAGAGGAGCTTCTTGGTCCGGTTCCCGATGATCTGGTTCTTGATCTCGCGCAGCGCGAGCACCCGCTCCTGCTCCCCCTCCCCTCTCTCTCCGCATCCTCCTCCTGCTGCTCCACCGACGACGCCGGGCCCCCCGGCCGCCAGCCTCGCCGCGAGCTCCTCCGGCCTGGTCCCCATGCAGGAAGGCGTGCAGGAGGACACGGAAGGTGCGGCTGCTGCCTCCTCCACCCGCGCGCCGCCGCTCGCCGTGGCCGGCATCTGGGGGTGGGGGGAGGTCGGCGAGAGGTGCTTGTGTTATTGGCTTATTGCCGCTCCGGGCACCCTTTTTATTTATTTTTTCGAGTTTTGTTTTTGTTTGGTTGGTATTTTATAGAGAGTGACGGCGAGGGAATAAATGGGTGGGTCGGGGCCCTCTAGCCAATGCGCTAGCTCCACGTGGAAATTATTACTTTTTATTTAAGTGTTTATTTAGCTGGTAACTACCCTGAAACCGTGTGCATGTGACGTGGGACAGGTGGTGAAATGATTAGGGGACATTTTTCTATTTGCAGAATTTATTTATTTTAGATATTTTATTTACTCTTTAGATTAGAAGAATTTTTCCTCGGAGGCGGCTGGATCCAGGCCTTGTTTGATAAGATTTGCTGACGTGTCTGATTTCCCTCACTTTTGTTGTATGATTGTCGCAGAAACCTCTAGCGATGAAAATCGATCAAATTATTCTGACAGAAGTATTTTAGGTGTTGGCTTTTCAACGCTGAATTATCAAGCTCCCACTTGCCGGCACCCCCAACCCAATCATTGCAACCATGAATCAACAATAAAGTACCCAAGGAATTCATATATAGAGGGCAACAACTTGTGAAATTATAGAGAATACTACTTCAAATATTCAGATACAAAGCATCTGAGCTCTCAGAACTGCATTTTCGTACTAATCTACCAAAATTATCTACTAGCAAGGTTGGAATTTAACTGTTCATTTAACAGTAGATTTTTATTTTGCAGCCTTTTTCTCGTGATGAAATCTGCTTCTACTGTTGATTTGTTTATAAGAAACATACATGAATGTGTAGCAATAGCATGTTATCATGGGTAGGTCATGAATGCGTCCAGATTTCCTGAGAAAGCCATAATAAATCCCAGCAGTAAACTATCAAAACATTTCAGACTCAATAACTTGATCCATAGGGTAAAAGAGCTTATTATCTAGTAGGTACAAACAGATACGCAATTCACATTATTTTCTCCAGATAGGTCTCTTTAACAACGAGCACATGTCTCAGTCCGACGGATTATGGTACTACAAAGAACTAAAGAATTGGAAGCTCCGGCGAGCAAACAACAAAGTGAACAATATCAATTCTTTGGCACGAACAAATGAAACTATATTTCCATGCTTTTTTTTTGGTCTAACTATGATCGAAACCGTCACCTCGCACAAACCGAGTCGAAAATTTAGCAGTGTGTGCTGCTGGGATAACCTCAGTAGCAGTTCAATTCAGTCTTTGTGGACTGACTGTATCTTGAGGCCCCGTGTACGTCCAGGAGCACCACCAGAAAGAGAAGACAAATCAAGTGCAAGCCTGAGAAAGTAAAGGATCCATATACTCCAAATTGTAAGCTTGAAAATCGTCATTCGTGAATTAATTGTATCACATTCTATAAAAGAGAAGACAAGATAACTTACAAGCTTGCAATTCCTTTTTCTACGTCGTGGATCTCAGGTTGCAACAGAATTTCTGAATCTTGCTTGGATAGAACTGTATAAGATGGTGTGGCTTTGCTATCCGCAGTTGCTGTTCCGTGTAACGCAAAAAACAATCATTAGACATCGCAAAAGTGGTGCAGTAGGGATTCAGAAAAAAGTTTTCTTTTTGCGAAAAAGAAAAAAGAAAAAAAGGTTATATGACTGACTCACAGTAGGAATCATCTGAATCAGCACTTCCATCATCCAACGGAAGTAACTTCTGCAGGTTGCAACAATTCATTAACAACAACAACAAAAGGATTTACAGTGGCAATTCACATCAGAATGAACAATGGATGGAAATGCTCATGTAGTTGCTGAGCTAGCTCAATTACCTTGAAATTCCCATAACATGTTTCAAGGTCATCATTCACCAAAAAATGATCAAAAAGACCAGGTGTATTGGATTGATCAAGCTCTGCCCTGGCATTTCTCAGTCGTTTCTGGATTTGCTCTTCAGCTTCAGTTCCCCTATATGACCAGAGTATATGAATCAAACAAAGTATCGTGCTATAACTGTAAGGGTTTGTAGCCAACAGGCTGCATGAGCTTATACTGTTACAGCGTCTTAGAAACTACAATTATACCGTGCCCGAAGGCGCTTCTCTAGTTCCTCAAATGACGGAGGGCATACAAAGATGAATAGTGCCTCAAGAGAAGAAGCCCTCACAGACCGAGCCCCTTGGACGTCAATGTCGAGAATACACCTCTTAAGTGCAAAAGCAACAAAAGGATGAAAACAAGTCACTTTTCAGAAACATCCATGCAAAGAGGGTAATCGTTTTACCTTCCCCTCATCTGTAACAGCTTCAACTGCTTCAATACTGGTCCCATATAGATTTCCATGAACATGAGCGAACTCAAGAAATTTCCCCTCGCTTATCTCTTTCTCCATCTTGCTTCGCTCCGTGAAGTGGTAGTGGATTCCATCTATTTCCTTTTCCCTTGGAGCCCTTGTGGTGTGGCTAACAGAAAATCCAAATCTTGATGGGAAATCATTCATCAGTTTAGCGATTAATGTGCCTTTACCAACACCAGAAGGCCCGCTAATCACAACTGGCTTTTGACTCCTGCCTAGGACTCCTTTGCTCCAGACAACAACTTCTGTACCTGTTATCTTGCTTTGCTGCTTAACAAAGGAGGTGTTGACCTGAGATGGTGGGAAAAGAGGCATGCTATCAGGTGGGATCATGAAAAAGGGATAAGACTTATGCCTACAAAAGATGATGCACCCAATGTATTAGAATCTAATGAAAGGGCCTAAAGTTCTACAACACGAGAAAGAGTTACAACCTAAAGAGACATGACACTTACAATGACAATCAAAATATGAACCTTAACAAATTAAATCATCAATACGTTTGTTCAAGAAAAATCATCAATACATTTGTAACAGAACGGCAAAAGGAGTTTCACCTTCTCGTTCATAGACAAAATATTTGGAAGGATACAAAAAAAGTAAGTAAGCTGATTGTTATCTCATCCAATCAATGTGTGATTTTCTGAGGGAACCAGGAAAATTTGTAATGTTTTATTTAGCAACTCAACTGAGCCAACTGGTAAATAAACCAGAGAATTTGATATATTGCTGCTGCTCACCTCAAGAAACCAGATTGACTCAATTAATGGGGCACCTTTCTTGACAACTACTAGTATCATATTCTCATTAACCAGAATGGCAGAATGTGCCTCAAAATGGACTGGTTGGGTGCCGAGTACTGTAGGCACAGCCCTGCCATAAGACCAAGATAATAAGGGGGGCTAGCCTATCAAGGCAAAAGTGAAATAAGCGAGTAAAAACCGAGACGATAGGGTGTATACCAAGTTTGAGTTGATTTATCCAAAATTCTAATGCTAATTGTTGATTTGGACTCACCGCCCGATCTGCTGATCAGATACTGCACAAGCAAGAGTATATTACAAAGAATTAGATTTTTACACTGATTACATACTACACAACCAAGAGAATATTGCAACGAATTAGATATACAATATCCCATGGAGTATGCAAGCAACCGACTATAAGCCTAGCCTGGTCATACTATTTTTAAAATAAGAAAAGCATACTATTCATAAGACAGCTAAAGGTAATGTGTTGTTTTACAGTGAAGTGACAGCAGCAAATAGCACTGTGGATGAACTGTCGGGGAGCTAAAATTATTTTGTCACACAATAATTGTCGGTAAACTGGAATTGGTACAGGATTGGTCTACATAAGAAATAAGACAAGTTATAAATGAATGGAAATACAAGTAATTCACAGCCAACATACAGTCTTATGACCGACGGTTGTGGCTGTCTTGAAATCCTTGCCTTCCAAGTTAATTTCCCCATTAACAAACTCTGGTGCCTCTTCACCCTGTTCAATGGGTTGATATTAGAGATATCCATCACCTCATAATGTGTGAATGATGCCGAAACTATGAGCTCACCATGAAGGCTTAATCTAGTAAGCCGTTAGCCTTCCACCTGGAGAGACAAAGCAGCTATCATCAGTACACGCAAATCAAACATTTCAAAGCAATTGATGCAGCATCTTTCTTCACACTTGGTTGGTTAGTAAGATAACCAGCATTGGGTAGTACACTTGGTGTGTGTTGCTGCAACAGCAGCTCTTCTATCTATTATCCTACATGTGAATAACAAGGGGGGGAGGCATGTAGACCTGCACTAAAAGTGAACTGTTGTATTGACAAAACAAAACACTCTGCCATTCACACCATCCACTGCCAGATTCAGGCAGCAAAAGAACAGAGACCGAATCCCATTGCATTTGATTTTCCAACCAAATTGGAAACAGAAACCAAGGAAGGAACCGCCCAATATCGACCCGAGCAGAACACCCCAAGACCCACCTTGATTCACCCACGCAGGATCCGGCGATCTTTACGGCCCAGGAGGCGAGCTTGCAGACCTGGATGAATGAGCAAAGGAAGCCAATCAAGGAGAAATTGCCCTGGAGAGCAATGGGGGGCGCAACTTCGCGGCAACTTTCGCTGGGTTTGGTCAACGTGAGATGGATAAAATAAAGAGGGATCTCGGGGTCGGGGATGCGGGAGAAGAACCGAGACGAATTGGAGTGCGGAGTGGGAGGCTGCGACTTGGACTAATTTATAAGTGGAGTACATTTTTCTATTTGTTCACTTTCCGTGCATCAATGTTCTTCCTAGGATTTTTCTTTTAATTTTGGGGTGTGTGTATTTTGCCGTCTGGATTCTCTGATGGTGACAGATGAAGCCTATAGCATTTCTATCACTTTGCACCTTGGGCTTGTGTGGTATTGCAGTTTCATCAGGGTTTCATACGGAGTAGTTTATTTATTTTATGAGCGGTCTTATTGGAAATTTGTGCTGATTTGGATAAGGACGAGTTGTATGATCCTAGACAAGGAAATTACACTAGATGCTCAGAATTCGTTGGTTTGCATCTGTAGACAAGTGTCACGTCTGACTCGGCGGTGTATAGAAGACAAAAGTTAGAAGAAGTGGAGTCTCTTTCTCAGGATGATCCAAGAACTTTTTCCTCGTTATAAACCGTGGCAGTTCGCAAGCCATGTAAAATGTACTAATGAATATGTGTGTGACATGCGGCATTCTACCGCTGTCTAGCCTCTATATGTGCATGGTTACACCACAAAAGGACTCCTATGTACTATAGTACGAGTAGTATGTAAAATACGACCGAGTAAATCACAATATTTTGGAAAAAATGAAGAAAAGAGATATAGTACGAAGAAGAGTCTACAACATACTACATGAGTGGCATCCAGAGCTTAAATCTTCACGCCACTTAGCAAGTTAGCATCGAAATGTGAATTGTTTCCCTAATTTATAGTCTCTTCCAAGGTAGAAAAATACACAATCAAAAGATTGCTTGCACCGGTCGAAACTAATACTTTCTCCGCCCTAAATTAAATAACTTGAGTTTATCTATATTCGCATGTATCGAGATAGTAAAAGTTGTCTATATATATTAACTCAAGTCACTTATTTTACGATGGAGGGAGGCAATACTAGATAGCCACGCCAACCATTTACTAAAACTACCCAGTTACAAGAATTGTGTGCAAAAGGAGCCATAATATGGTCAACCGTTAAGTGTACTTCCATAATCCAAGTACACGGCATGCAATTTTGTAAGTCTAGATATCTAGTGGAATCCCACTGATTATTCTTGGTGGGTGGTCTGTTCCGTCTACCTTGAGCTTTGATGTGACCACTCATCATGTAAGCAAACCAAAGTTCTCTTTACACACAAAGGTGCACAATGTTTATTCAACAAAAAGCTACTCTAAGTATGGTCCGATTCTTAATCAGTGTTTGTTGTAGACTTCTTATATCCTTTCTCTTTTCTCATTCTACTCCGTTCACTTTCAAAGAAAGGCACCCGAAAATCCACTGTGCACCGGAGGCGTTGTACGCTAATCGTCGTGTAGGGTCGTGTGTATAGCATTTTTCATTGTAATATATGTGAAAGCTGCTTGAAGGAGGTGATGTGGCACATGGATTTGTTCTACATCTAGTCGGGTTGTGACAGGTGTCTGTTGCGGCTGTGCTCATCATTGTTATATGTTGATCCAAATTCTACAAAGTAAAGGCCAACTTCTGATTAAGCGGAGTGAGGCCCGTCGCCGGAGGCTTGGGCCGATGCGGATCGTTGATGATCTAGGTTACCACCGCTATATATACTTCTTGTAAGCCGCCGGTTGGGATAAGTTGCATCTGTGAAATCCCCGGCGTTGTGTAAACACTCTCCGATATAGTGAAGTTTCGCTGGCTGGCGCCCGTGGTTTTTCCCCTCTCTTTGTTGGAGAGGGTTTTTCACGTTAAATCTGTGCCCCCTCGCTGCAATTTTATTTTCGTTCTTCGTTATTTACTTGTCGCAAATCTAATAATCATGTTGGCATTATAGTAGTAGTTACTTCTTAAAAGGCGAGCCATGGTCTTTATATGCGGATTCAAGAATTATTTAAAGCATGGGTAAATAGTGTATTTTAAGACTAGTGACATTATTTTTTATTAAATTAGACTTGTCGGCCGTGTCTACATGGATCGATGCATACATCATTACTCCATCCGACTCAAATTAATTGACATAGATTTGTCCAGATTCGGATGTATCTAGTTTAGTTACTAGATTGAGTCAATTAATTTGGATCGGATGGAGTATAAAAGGCCGGTTCACACCGGTGATATTACGTTGGCATATAATACTATATATGCTATTAATTTATCTATTATATAATTAGTTAAAGCTTATCTTTTTACCCAACATGAAATGAAAATCCAGGCTTGATGTGCCTGTGCCTCCTTTTTCTTTCCTGCGATGATCTCTTCTGCCTCCTTGATAGTGTCGATGTCAATATCTTGACTCTAAAGTTACTTGAACACTTTTAGATACACGCCACATTAACCTTTGCTTCTTTATGAAAAAAATCTCATGATCTCGTTTGTTACCTTCACGTGGCTTAGTGACTACGTAGATATACCACCAGATCCTTTTTTGCTAGAGCAAGTTATCGTGCCTACAAATTGTTAGATATATATACACTTTTTTGTGGGATGTTAGATATCTTATATATAATTGAATAGTTCATTCCCACTAACCAATTCTCTAGACATGCAAGCTATCCACCTCAGTGAATCGCCAACTTAGCAAAAACCTACATGTCATTTTGCATACCCACACGATGGACAGTCCACTCGACTCCTCCAAATCCTGATTCTTGACTTCTCAGATTTCCTCTTCTTTATTTTATTATGATGGTTTCACTTCCATCCCTTTCGCGTCCTTTTCACACACTACAAGAATCTGGACGATCCGTGACTTTTTTTATGACGCGACCTAAAAACGTCGCAGATCCCTGACGTTCTAGAACGCTTCGTCACAACGAGCTCCAAACCCCTCCAGCCCGGTTATCCATGACGTTTCTTGGTTTCGTCGTGGCAGATTCGTCACAGATTTCGTCCCAGGCCCTGAAGCCCAGTTTGCCATTTCGTCTGGTACCAAATTCGTCGTGGATTTCGTCACGACACATGTTCGACACTTTTTTCACATCGACCGTCTCCTCCATGCTTCAACCCCACCTGTCAGCGCACTATGCACGGTAGCACTTCACGGAATCTAGGGGTGATTTTTTAGCCGGTCCCACATGTCAGTCTGTTTGATCAAACTTGCATACAGTGCATGGCTAGTTCACGCGCTAGTTTCGAAAAAAGCCCGTTGATCCAAACTTAAAGTGACAGTTCTGCTTCTTCTCCCTCGTCTCCTCACAGTGGCAGTTCCGCTTCGTCTCCCTCATCTCCTCGTAGTGGCAGTTCCGCTTCGTCTCCCTCGTCTCTTCTTCTCTTCTTCTTCTCCTCGCAGTGGTAGTACTTATTTCTTCCTTGATCAAAACATTTCCGCACGTAAGCCATGGCCAGCAGCCGGATAAAGAGGAACTGGTTCGATCTCCCGGCCAACCCACTTCGCAAGATCACCGACTACTTGTTGGAGAAAGAGGAGTACATCGACACATATGATGCTTGTTAGGAAGTCTGCACCGATTGGCGCCACACTTTAAAAGTGCCCGAATTCCATCTCAACAACTAGATCATGATAGATCACACACTTCTAGACGTCGGCGACTTCACATTCCTCAACCTCGCCACTGGTCGTTGCTTCAGGACGAATCTAATGGACGTCCATCACAGGTTCACATTCACATATGATATATATATAACATTCATTTATTTGTATTTTTATTGTAAACATCTTAGTGCTAACTGATGTCCTCTTCTTCCAAAATATTCTACTTCGTTGGTGTTTCTCGTGGCATTATCGTGCTTGCTCAGAGGGTGGAGTAGTACAAGATTTGGCTTCTGAACCCAATCATTCATAAGTCTAACACTGAGTTTCAAGCATAAATACCATCTGATCTTCTACAATCTGTCATCGTGACGAAGTCCCCGACGATGGTGTTCGTTTGCACAGATTATCCCTATATTATTGCATGGGCCGATGAGAGCATCCCAACTGGGCAATTCAATGAATCATTTGGAGAAGGAATGTATTCACCACCACCTGATATGTTTCTGGTCTACATGACGACATTCCGAGGGGAAGTATATGCATTACTTGAGAATGGGGACATTATATCGACCAACATCCAGTTAGAGCAGCGAGCGAGCACTGTCATGATGACCAAAATAATTTCATCCCCAGTCTTTGAACAGGTACGCGGAAACTACAGATTTTACCTAGTGGAGTCAGATGGTGATCAGCTTCTTGTGTTGAATAGGGATTTCGCCAAAGGCCAACCGGTGTTGTACCGGGTGGACACGGAGAATCGCTCTCTCGATGTTGTCGGTGACATTGGAAGTCATGCCCTCTTTGTTGATTATCATCGGTCTATCTCCATTGACACCAGGTTACACCCTACAGTCAAACCCAGTTGCATATACTACAGGAATTATATCAAATTGTACGATCATGAGGTTCAATCCTAGGAAGAGGAACTAACAATGGTAATGTATGGCTTAAGTCTGGAACATACACCGATGCCTTACCTTCTGGACGAGATACTGGCAGCACATTGCAGACGGAGAGAGTTCTCTGAACATGTGTTGCAGCACGCGGGAGCCGCTGTCGACGAAAAATATAGGGGAGAATGAATCCTATATTCATCCTAGGTTATTTGCTAGCATTTCATGTCTATTTCGAAGTAGAAATTTGTACTGTATTTATATTATTTCGATCAGCAGTATGCGTATTACCTTTTAGATAAAAAATTGTAATGTATTTAATTTTAGTACTTTCAGAATTTAAAGTATTTATTTTTAGTAGCTTCTTCAGAATTCTTTGTATTAGCTTTCAGAATTATGTGCAAGTACTATCTTTCAACTTTTACAATCATAGTACTCAAGTTGTTGTAATTAATGATTCAACAAATCTAATAGAGATCAGAGTCTCATGGAAATCTCTCGAACTCGCGATGAGGGACCCTCTCACGAGCAGCCCAAACGACCGGAATGCATGTGGACAGGAAATCTTTCAGAATTCTTTTGTACTACTAGCTTCCATATAATCCTTTGTAATAGCTTTCAGTTCACACAATCATAACCATACCCGGCAAAATCTTCCAAAAGTAGACTAAACAGGCAAATATATTATATATATATACACTAGGTTTTGAACGACTAATTAATTATTGCAGACTACGTCGTACTAGTTAAGCTTAACAGTTCCCAACCACAACTACACTCTAGACGGTCTCGAACATAAACTTCACGTCCAACATCTCTTATGTGGTCTTCCTACCAGTGATTAGCACGGCTTGTCCAACCTTTAGATCATCTTCACTCTGGTGGAATATCTTCCACCCCTGATTGCTGAAGACGGCACGACCATCTGGGTCAGTCTTATATGCAATTGCGGTGATGTCAAAATCTCCTAGCTGTACTCCAGCCACACCATCATCAGGGATGCCCATGGAGGAAACCACTCTCGTAGGTAATCTCTGCGATGTCACGTCGTAGATTAAAAAAAAAGTAATCATGTCAGACGACGACCACCACAAGTTATATATGGAGCCATACAAGGAACAAACAAAAGGTAGTTTCCATACCATCTTATGTTGGACAAGATTTGTCCTTGTCAAATGGGTCACAAATGGAACCCCGATGAAGGTGTTGATTGGCGGTAGGGTAGCTACGAGGTGTTCCTTCTCATCATCGGTAAGGTGGCATCTTTGGGCAACAACTATAGATTCATATACATCTTCCTCACCACCAAGAACACAGATATAAAGAACAGTTATCCTCGGCACGGGTCTTGTCAAAGAAAAATATAACATTTCTTTCCCGGTAAGATCGTTCTGTGTAATGAATTGCTTCCATCCTTCACCTCCCATGATAGTCATGTTCTTTCTTTTATCGAGGTCAATCTTGTAGGTGCGCCCAAGCACCTTGAAGGGCACACTCTCCTGTGGCTAGATTAAACATGAACCTTGAATTGCATGGCACAATCTGTGCACCAAAAACAAAAGAATCGAACATTAAACAATTATAATGTAGTTTAAAAGAAAATTGCTTGTTACCATGTACCACTGAGTTCTAGAATCCCTCTGAATCTGACAAGTAGATACAAAAGGACATGCCCGATGACAACCTGGATTCGCAATTGCTCTTGCATACTAGACACGACGCCAGGTCCTATTAGGCAATAATGATGAATGTCTAAATGATATATGGAACTAAACTCCCAAAAGAAATAGACCGTATATATACATTAAACATATTATAATTTAAACATCTAAGTTGGGATCCTAGTTTTCTTAGCTTTGCCAATTCTAACAACCACATCATAACCTCGCTTTCTTAGGTCTCTTGACTAGTTGCTTCACATCGTCATTAGATGCTGTGAACCTCGCTTTCTTAGGTCTCTTGACTACAAGTTGCTTCACATCATAATCATCATCATCGGATGTGACATCGATTAAGCCAGCGTTGGTTTTAGAAACCTAAATGGACATTGCAGTAATTAGAATTAATGTTTTGTTTTGTTGCTGTACGGTAGGTTTAACTACTATCTTACAGTCAGTAGTAACAATTTTAAAACCTGCAGTTCAATGCTATGTTGTACAGTAGGCTCCTTCTGTATCAGCCCTTCCATTTTGTAGTATTCACAGTTTCTACAGGCGCCTCTTTCTAATTCTTCCCTTGACAGTGCAGCCATTTGGAGACTTGCTAACTAGAAGAATCAAATAATAATTAGTGAACTACAAAAATCAAATTTAAAAGCATATGGTTTGGTCACCACTACAAGCATTGTCCAATGAGATGAATCTGTATATACCAAGGAGCATGTACAACCATAGTGTCCATGCAAAGATAGTGAGTAGATGCCTATCATCCCATCAACAGTCAAAGTGCCACATTTTCATTATTGACCAGTTGTAAACAATGAAAATCATAAGATTATCCCTTAGCACTAACATAGCTATGAAAAACATAAATTGGGCCTCATACTAATAAAGCACACAAAATCAATGAGATAATCGAACATATAGCAAGAAGCATGCACAACAAATGTGTTTGTACAGAACACGTGCTATATGCACATTATCCCATGGACAGAGATAGTGCCACCCTTTAATCATTGGCCAAATGCATGTGAAGAGAATACAATAACCTACATCAATATATAATGTGGGCCCCATAGTAAGATAGCACACACAAGTCAATGAGATAAATTTGTATCTACCAAGGAGATGTAGAGCCATAGTGGTTGTACAAAGACACTAAGTAGATGGAGATCATCCCATCAACCTGCTAAGTGCCACATATTAGTCATTGGCCAGTTGTAAATAGTTAATATCATAAGATTATCCATCAGCACTAACATATAGCTATGAAAAAACATCAATTTGGTGGGCCTCATACTAACAAAGCACACATAAATCAATGAGATAATCAAGCATATAGCAATAATCATGCACAACAAATGTGTTTGTACAGAACACGTGCTATATGCACATTATCCCATGGACATAGATAGTGCCACCCTTTAATCATTAGTCAAATGCATGTGAAGAGAATACAATGATCTACATCAATATATAATGTGGGCTCCATAGTAAGATAACACACACAAGTCAATGAGATGAATCTGTATCTACCAAGGAGATGTAGAGCCATAGTGTGGTTGTAGAAAGACACTAACTAGATGGAGATCATCCCATCAACAAGCTAAGTGCCACATATTAGTCATTGGCCAGTTGTAAACAGTTAATATCCTAAGATTATCCATCAGCACTAATAGCTATGAAAAACAACAATTTGGGGCATTAATTTGGCGACTACTTCAAGATCATCCAGTGACATAGACAGCAACGCCGCTGCTCTGTCCTAGAACGAGGCGGTGATACTGAGGCCAAGATCCATCGCTGGTGACCTAGATGGAGCACTGACACGGTGAACCTAGAATGAGGAGGTGACGCGGTGAAGGGAAGTAGGTCGAGGAACACTTACGTTGCAGCTGTCATTGATGGGGAGGGGAGGGTGGTTGGTCGTCACCGGGACGGGGAGGGTGGTTGGTCGTCACCGGGAAGGGGAGGGGAGGTGATTTGGTCGTCGCAGGGGAGGGGATTTGGTCATCGCCGGGGAGGGTACGAGAGGGGAGGGGATTTGTCCATCGCCAGGGAGGGGAGGGGATTTGTTCGTCCTAGATCAAGTGCTTAGTGGGGAGCTGCCAATTTCCATCCTAGATCAAGAGATTGGTGGGAAGGAGCTAGATCCTAGTTGTCGATGCCAGTGCAACCATGTTCCTGCTAGGAAGGTTGCCTCCTATGGTGCAGACATTGGTAGAAATTTTTTAGGTTGTCCAAATGAGGTTTGCTGTTACTTGTACTGGATGGACAACCCATGGCCAGCACAGATGCAGAGGATGCTTGCCCAGCTATGTAAGAAGGCAGATTATAAGATGATGATTGAGCTGAGGCTGGCAGATAAAGACACAGATCTGCAGATATCTAAATTGAGGTTGAAGAAAATGAGAAAAGAAATGGAATGCAAGCATGTTTGGTTCATGATGATGCTTAGTGTGGCAGTGACTTTAGGGTATGTTCTTCTTTTTTTTGTTGGCAATTGTGGAAATAAGTATTGAATTATGGATGTATTCTGCTTCCTCTTGGTTTTGACATTTTAGAAATCAGTAAGAGAAATGAGTTTGTTGGATGTTTAGTTAGCTAGCTAGCTAGTAAGTTGTTTTCACTATTCAAGAGATGTATTTAACTTGTTGTACCAAACTTGTTGAAACTAGGAAAAATCATGGTTGCAAAAGTAATATGTATTTATCTTTTGTTGATTTCAAACATGGTGCAACCAGGAAAAATAACCATGGATTTTCTATATTGTTGCAAAACCAGGAACAATCGCATGTGTGTTTCTTAAAGATTCACACTAAAAATATATTTTGAAATGTCGGAAATATGTGCAACCAAAAACAATCATAACAAACAACTTAAAAGGTACTAGTTAAATAGATTCGATCACAACCATCACATACTACTAGTAGTACTTAATTACACAACCCAAACAATATACTATAACAGTACACCCATTACATAAATAGGAGGCAGCAACAGGAGGCAGCAGAGGCAACAGGAGGCAGCAGCAGAGGCAACACAAGGCGGCAGTAGGAGGCAGCTGAGGCAACAGGAGCTAGCAGTTAGGGCCACAGAGCAATGTGACCGAGGTTGGCATACTTGCTCAGGTAAACCATGAAGGCAGCATGCTTGGCCTTCGTATGATTCGCACTCCGCTGTCCTCCACAAGCAATGCCCCCCAGCATGCTGCACGATGTTGTTCAGGTCTTCCGCAATCCTTCTTGCGCAGAAGGGGCACCTGTACTTGTTTGCACCTCGGCGGAAGGGGACCTCCCATTCCTCATCTGCTTCAGGATGTGGCGGCTTTTTGTGTGCCTGGACCACATACTTTCACCGACATTGCTATATGGTTCCTGTGAGTTAGCAAGTAGAGAGAACAAGTCAGTGAATGAAAAAAATTACTCTCCCAAGATCATGAGATCAAACTAGGAAAGGTCTATGTTGAGAGATTAATTTTAGCATGTGCGTACAAGTTGAACCAGCTTTTGAACAAACTAGTCCATCAAACATATATCTGTTTTGCATACATATATGATAAAACAAGTGATATATAAAATTATACTGTTCTTCCAAATAATTTGAAAGAATCTATACAAGTTTCAGTATATAAAGATACATCCAAATTTTAAAAAAACTGAGACATCTTTTTTTTAGGACAGATGGAGTAATTCTTTCCATTTATCTTATCAGTAAATTGGTAAAACAAAAAGAAGTTATGACTAGCTAGTTTTATTCAGTTTGAACATGGTATAAATAGGAATGTGTTTTCTCCTAAATATATACTCGGTGTATTATGAATTTAACAATTTGTTTCCCTAAATAATTAACAGAGATGGACTACACAGAGAAATTTAATTTATCAGCATTATTTTAATGCATCTGTTCATATAAATACACAACTTACTATAATAGAGATTGGATAAAACATGCATGATCCAGTATTTAACATATACGCTCCACTTAAGTTAAAATTATATTGTTTTCTTTCAAATAATTTGAATGAATATCTATACAAGTTTCAATATATATAAAGATACATCCAAATTTTAATAAGAAATCTGAGACATCCTTGTTTTAAGACAGATGGAGTAATTATTTCCACTCGTCTTATCAGTAAATTGGAAAAATAAAAGGAAGTTATGACTAGAACATGGTATAAATAGGAATTTGCTTTCTCCTAAATATACTCAGTTAATTAGGAATTTAACAATTTGTTTCCCTAAATATAATAGAGATGGACATTTATCTGCATTTTAATGCATCTGTACATATGATTTGTTTCCCTAAATATAACAGAGACGGACATTAAATTTATGTTAATATAATCAGGAGCTCGTATGATTACTATATATATGTGACTTTTATTATACAAATCAAACTATACATTGGACAACATGAACACAACCTAGATAAGATATCTGAACTCCACATGAAATTATATCACTAGAAAATATCGATCAAAATGACCAACAAAAGATGATCATATATAGAACTACTAGGCGCCTAAAACTACTAGGGGCAGATCAAATCAAACTAGAAAATGTGCGACTGGAATGACTAGGGGCAGATCAAAATGACCAACAAAAGATGAGCATAGAATTACTAGGTGGAGAAAATAATAATTAATCAAACTCTACAAGATCAGAAAATCCTACAAATTAAAATATGAACAGTAAAATCTGAACACCCCATTCACAGTTCAGATCTAATTACCTCCGGTTCTCCGTCGCTGGGTTCTTTCTCGAACGCGAACAAATCTGTAGGTTCTTCATCCTCGTTGTTGTCAAAGTAATCGTAGTCCACCTTGTTATCTACAACCGCCGCCAGATCTGCAACCGCTTCCTCTTCGACCTTGTTATCTGCTTCCTTCTAGACGATGGCATTGGCATCCTCGGCGATGATGACCTTGGCGTCCTCGGCGACCACCGGTCTTGATCTCTTCATCTTCACGAGAAAACGATCTCGTACTTGTTTCTAGGGTTTCCTTCTGTTCTTTGGAGTGCAGGGAAGAGTGGGATGGAGTGTGGAGAAATGACTAGGAGACGATGGGGAGACCGTGTGGCTGATGTCTTTTAAATGACTGGGAGATGATAGGGCATTTGGGCGTGGGAGCGCACGCAGAGTGGGAATGCAAAACACACGTATACACAACTTGATTTCTTTTGCAGTTAATCATTTTTGGGCATGTCAATGGAAAATGCAAAACCCACACTCGATTTAATTTCTTCTAAATTTTTCAGTAAATCATTGTTACTCTAGATACTCCATGCATGCATGCATGCGGACCAAAAATCTTTCCAACGTGTTTTTGGTTTTTATACACCATGGTTTGACACATAGATCCCCTAGAGTTATTTGCACACATTGATATCCACTAGTCATTGATCCACATGACCATATTGCATTGTTCTTTTTCCAAAACCACATTGATATATCTATATATATATCTACACATGACCATGCATTTTTGGTCTCTATGACCATGATGGTTTGCCACTTGGATCCCCCTAGTCATTGCACATTGCATATTCTGTGATGAAACTTCTTTGTCACACTGGTGCATTATTGCAATGTGTGGAACTTGATTTCCTATGTGTGTTTTGCTTTTTCTACACCATGGTTTTCCACTTGGATCCCCCTAGAGTTATTACACATTGCATATGTGTGTTATTTTCCAAAACCACATTGATATCTGACCACACACACCCCAGTGGATTCTGTGATTCAACTTCTGTCACACTAGTGTGTTTTTGGTCTCTATATATATGACCATGATGGTTTTACACACACATATATATATACAGATCATCCCCTAGAGTGATTGCATGTGTTCTTTTACTATACCACACATTGATATATATCTCCACTAGAGTCATTGATGATCCACGTGACCACATTGCATGTGTTCTTTTCCAAGACCATATTGATGTCTACATGACCACACACACTCCACTAGTGGATTCTTCTCTCTGTCACACTTCTGCATTCATATAATGTGTGGAAGTTGCTTTTCCTATGTGTGTTTTGCTTCTACACCATGGTTTGCCACTTGGGATCCCCCTAGAGTCATTGCACATTGCATATATGTGTTCTTTTCCAAAACCACTTTGATATATATATATCTACATGACCACGCACACTCCAGTGGATTCTATGATGCAACTTCTCTATCACACTGGTGCATTGTAATGTGTGGAAGTTGTTTTCCTATGTGTGTTTTGCTTCTACACCATGGTTTGCCACTTGGGTCCCTGATGACCCACAAGTATAGGGGTGTATCGCAGTATTTTCGATAAGTAAGAGTGTCGAATCCAACGAGGAGCAGATGGTGCTGGCTAGTGGTATGGATCAGGAATTCTCTGCAAATACTTAGCAAACGGATTTTTAGGGGTTTTTGATAATGCAGGTAAATAAAGTACGAGTAAATAAAAGACAATAAGAATAAATGCAGCAAGTGGCCCAATCCTTTATGCAGCAAAGGACAAGCCGGTTGTATTACTTAAGATGACCAAACGTTCTCGAGGATACATGGGAATATTGTTAGTATTACTTAAGATGACCAAACGTTCTCGAGGACACATGGGAATATTGTCAAGTGCTTTCGCTTCATATAGTTGATTAATATTCTTTAGCTTGCTAAGTGTTGTGTGGGTGAACCTATGCTAATGTACCGACCTTCCTAGGACTAATACATACTTGTGATTAAACCCCTTGCAAGAATCCACAAGTACAAGAAAGCAATTAAGGTAGAAACCTAACCACAACTTCAAACTCTAAGACACTCACGTCCCTTGTGCAAAGGTTTTCTAACGGGGGTTCAGGTTTCTGTCACTCCGGCAACCCCTACGATTAGTAGCCAAATACACAATGCATTCCCCTAGGCCCATATAGGTGAAGTGTCATGTAGTCGATGTTCACATGACACCACTAGAAGAAGTACACCACAACTTAATTAACAAACCATTGAATCTTTCTCAACATAATTCCACTACTAACAACATGACTTCTCCCATGTCCTCAAGAACAAAATGAACTACTCACAAGACATCATATGAATCATGATCAGAGATGGAATAATGATGTATAACAATCTGAACATAAACAATAATTTAATGGTTCCACTCAATAGCATCAACTACAAAGAGTAATCAACACCGGGAAAGTTTCCCCTAAGAACTATGCAAGATTCAACCCAACTATTACAGCGAGATGATGGTGGTGATGATGGTGCTGGTAGAGATGATGGTGGTGATGATGATGATGATACCAATGAAGTCCAGCTTGATGGTGGTGTTGATGGCAACGATCTCCCCTCTCCGGGAAGGAATTCCCCGGCAAAATTCTGTCTGCTGGAGAGATCTTTCTCTCTTGGTGTTTTCCGCCCCGCAGAGGCGGCAGAATCTTTCTATGGTTGCTCCCCGAGTCTTAGGGTTTCGGGGGGATAATATACGCCAGAGGGGAGAGGCTAGAGTGGACCAGGGCGGCCACACCACCTGGTGGCACGGCCTGGGGTAGCCCGCGCCAGGGGTGGTGTGGGCCCCCTGTGGCCCATCTCCACTTCCCCTTCTGGCTTCCTTCGTCTTCTAGAAAAATAGGATTTTCCATATATTTTCCCGGATTTTTTGATCTTTGCGAATTTCGCCTCCAAACAGCCCCTTTTCCATCAAAATCCTGACTGCAACGGTCCATGCTCCAAAAGTCATCAACCATGCAAAAACAGATGAAATTACATAAGTATCATCTCTTAATATGAAATATATCAATGAATAACAGTAAATTATAATATAGAATAGTGATGCAAAATGGACATATCAGTCCCCATAGAGTCATTTTGCACATTGCATATATGTGTTCTTTTCCAAAACCACATTGATATCTACATGACCACACACACACTCCATTGGATCTGTGATGCAACTTCTCTGTCACACTGTGCATTCAATGTGTGGAAGTTGCTTTCCTATGTGTATGTGTTTTGCTTCTATACCGTGGTTGGCCACTTGGGTACCCATAGAGTCATTGCACATTGCATATATGTATTCTTTTCCAAAACCATATTGATATCTACATGACCACACACACTCCAGTGGATGTGTAATGCAACTTCTGTATCACACTGTGCATTGCAATGTGTGGAAGTTGCTTTCCTATGTGTGTTTTGCTTCTACACCTTGATGGTTTGCCACTTGGATCCCCATAGAGTCATTGCACATTGCATATATGTGTTATTTCCAAAACCACATTGATATATATATACATGAACCACACATGCACTATTGTCAAAACACGTACTCGTAAAAAAGAAACACATATGAATATACAACAACTACACCATGATAGGGAAGTTGCATTTGAGAACAGGCTCACCCAGGGGTGGGTTCTACCTATATCAACATCCACACTTTAATAAATATGGTAATGCCATATATGAAATATTTCCACATGTTTTTTCCATCTGGTTCACCCGTAAAGAGATTTTTCATACCATACTTTGGATCTCACCTATACCAATATTTTGGCAAAAATCAGCATAACGGATTTTCCTGATTTTTTGGGTTAGTAATTGCTAATTTCTTCAAAAGGTACCCTTTTTAACAAGTATCCTATATGATTAATTTATTTGAGCCACTCATCATGCAATAGACGGCCAGAATACGCCATCAAAAAAATTGACTGACACACCCCACTCAAATTTCACGCGTAGGAGTTAAATTTCACGCCTCGAAATTTCGTCCATGGGATAGACGGATAAGCCCTTCAGCACAACGCCATGCATCATTCACGGAGAGGGCATTTAGGTAATCTAAAAGAAACCCTCCGTATCCCCTCCCACGCCAAAAGTGGACGAGATCCATTTTTCCTCACCTCGCTATCCTCCGCCTCCTCCCTCGCCCTCACCCTCGCTGTTGTCCGTCCTTCCTCCACTCGTCGTCGTCCTTCCCTCTGCCCCTCGCCGCCCTATGCCCCTCCTCACCACGCCACCATCCTTCGTTCCAGTAGACAGCAGCTAGCCGTTGCCGTAGCCCAAACCCTAGCCCGTCGTCACCTTTGCGGTTTCCCACCATGCCGTGCCAACTGTCAAGCTTGTAGGTCTGCAACCTCGCCGTTAACCTCACCCATAAGATCTGCCACCTCTACGTGCACCTCTTCGTAAAGATTTCCCCACTCGCCATGCACCTCTCCGTCAAGGTCTGTTCCCTAGACGCCAAGGTCTGCCCACCCGCGGTCAAGGTCTTCTCACTCGACGTGCACCACGCCAACAAGGTATGCCACCTTCCCGTGCACCTCGTCGACAAGGCCTGCCACCTCGCCGTCAAGTTCTTCCCACTATCCCTACATGTCGCCGTCAAGATCTGCCCACTCGCGGTCAAGGTCTGCTCACTCGGCGTGCACCTCGACTACAAGGTACGCCTACTCGTCGTGCACCTCGTCGTCCACCTAGTCGACATAGTCTGCCACATCACCGTTGACAAGGTGTGCCTACTCGTCGTGCACCTCCTCCACATAGTCTGCTACTAAGGTCCACTGACAAGCCTTGATGCCATGATTTAAGCGTTCCTCCAGGAATAGCAGTAAGAAAAAGGCCCCACAGCCCGAAGGCAAGGAAACACTTACCTTGCTTTTCTGCTGTTTGATTATATTGTTTGTTGCAGATAAATGTTTTTCATAACATGTCTTATGATCAGAATATAAATACAAATTGTTCACAGTGGATTATTTTACACTTGTGATTACTATTGGACAATCAACAACATATGTTATATTCTGCCTACTTGCCTATTTAGTGGCAAGATATAGATGCATATACTACTCATGTTTAATTGTCCTGACCTCCTTATTATTGCAACCAATTGGTGAATTGTCGAGCTTGTAAACTATTAGGCTTATGATCAGTTTGTGTGTGATAAAGGTTGCATTATCCTGTTTGTTGCATTACTTTGGCTATTTCGTGATATGTCTTATGTTCATCGTATAAGTAGTTCATAGTTTACTATTTTACATGATGGTTACTAAGGAAAATGAGCACCATAGGTTATATTTTTCTTAATTGCCTATTTAATTGCACGGTAGATGCTTGTACTGCTTATGTTTAATCGTCATGCCCTTCTTATTATTGCAGTGTATAATACTAACTCTGATCATAGTGGGGAGTAACATATCATGTTACTAGGCTATGTTACTCCCCACTATGACTGGTTTTAATATTATCTTCATAGTGAGCAGTGTCATAGGTCTTATAACATAGACACAATTATTTAGGTTGGTCATAGTGGGAAGTTTGTACACACTAGTATTATGTGTACGATACTAGTGTATAATACCAGCTAGGCCACCCATAGTAGGACTATCATGCAATCCATGTTGTATTTGTTTTGTTGTTTCGTCGTATGTCTTATGATCAGAGTACGAATTGGTCATAGCGGACTGTTCCACCCCATATGTTATATATTAAGCCATATTTGGAGTTCCCTATACATGTTAGAAACACATATGTACAGTGGAATGTGCTTGGAGTGTTGCTTAGAAAAATAATCCAAGCTTTTTCGTAAGAAACAATGCTTATTTGTATTCGAGAGGTGCCAATTTAGACATAATCCTGTTATAAATAAGCACCATTGCTTAACCAAAAATCGGTTTATTTCGCTAAGTACTTCTCTAAGCGTCTTGCATTGTACATGATCTTAGGTTCTTAGTGATACATTGTAAATGTATCTATAATTTTTGATGTTCCATGCTTGGTTTTATCCACTTTCTTGTGTTTCGTTCCAACTTTGGAGTACTTTTCATATGATTTCTTGGACTAACCTATTAACAAGAGCCACAGTGCTAGCTGCCTGTTTTCTGTTGTTTTTAGTTCTAGGAAAGTCAGAAAATGAATATTCTCGGAATTGGACGGGACAAAAGCCAAAGTGCCTATTTTTCCAGAAGGGATCAAGTGCCAGAATACGAGACGGAGATGGGCCAGGGAGCCACCACACCACCTGGTCGCGCGGCCAGGCCTGGCCCGCACTAGGGGTGGTGTGGCCGCTCCCGGCACCCCCTCGGCCTCTCCTTCCGCCTATATATTGCCCTCGGGACGAAAACCCTAAGTACCCAATCAAAAATCCATGAAAGAGTATGTAGCCGCCGTCATCTCCATCCCTAGATCGGGAGGGATCTGAAGCTCTTCCCGGCACCCTGCCGGAGAGGGGAATTCACCCTGGAGACCTTCTTCATTACCATGCAAGCCTCCGGTGTGATGCGTGAGTAGTTCATCCTTGGACTACGGATCTATGTAGTAGCTAGATGGCTGGTTCTCCTCCTTTATGCTTTCATGTCTAGATCTTGTGAGCTCCGTTCATGATCAAGATCATCTATTTGTAATTCTACATGTTGTGTTTGCGGGGATCCGATGGATATTGAGATGCTTTTCAGATTGATTATTGATTCTATCATGTCTTTTTTATTTGTGATCTTGCATGCTTTCCGTTGCTAGTAGCTATCTTGGCCAAGTAGATGCTAGCAACTCCAAGAGTTAGTATTTATGCTCGATAGTGGGTTCATGCCTCTGGTAATCTGGGGAAGTGAAAGAAATCTCTAAGGTACTAGATGTGTTGTTGCTACTAGGGAGAAAACAACAATCCTTTGTTCATAGAACAATCGTATTGTTTACTTTACACGCAGTTCGTAAAGAAATAATCTGTTGCTTGCAACTTAATACTGGAGGGGGTTCGGATGATAACCTGAGGTGGATTATTAGTCATAGATGCAGTTGGATGGCGGTCTATGTATTATGTTGTAATGCCCAATGAAGTATCAAAGGAGTCAAGATCATTAGTATATGCATGTATTGCTTTCTCGGTGTTTGTCAATTGCCCCGCTGTAATTTGTTCACCCAGCATGTTATCTATCTAAGGAGAGCCACCTCTAGTGAACTATGGATCTCGGTCCTTTTTCTTTACATACAATCTACAACTGTTTACTTCTTTGTGTTTATTTTCTGCAAACTTTTACTTCTTTCCATTCGATATGTTTAATCCTTTGTTTTCCGCAAAACACGGTGAGATTGACAACCTCATCACAAGTTGGGGACAAAGTTCTGTGGTTGTGTTGTGCAGGTCTCCACGTTGCTACTAGCATCGGTAGTGCGCCCCGCCAAAGCTCAGCTAGTAATACCTTTGGGGTGTTTCCTTGCTCCTACTGGTTCGATTAAACCTTGGTTTCATAACTGAGGGAAAACTTGTTGTTGTGCTCATCATACCTTCCTCTTGGGGTTCCCAACGAGCTCTACGTCGAACGACGAGCACATCAAGATCTTTTCTGGCGCCGTTGTCGGGGAGTCAAGGACATCTTCACAAGGGGAGTCCCTCATAACCAATCTCTTTACTTTGTTGTTTTTGTTTTGCTTAGTTTTCTTTTTGCTTTGTTTGCCTGTTTTGTTCTTCAAAAAACACAAAAAAATTTAGTTTTACTAGTTTGCTTTCTTATTTGAAAACCCAAAAAAATGACTACTCTTGAAAACACTAAGTTGTGTGACTTCACTAGCACCAACAACAATGATTTTATGAGCACACCTATTGCTCCACCTGTGGCTGAAAATACTTTCTTTGAGATAAAACCTACTTTGCTCATCTTGTTATGAGAGAACAATTTTCTGGTATTGGTAATGAAGATGTTGCTTCCCATCTAAATAACTTTTTTGAACTTTGTGAGATGCAAAAGCATAGGGATATAGATGGTGATATTATTAAGCTGAAATTGTTTCCTTTCTCTTTGAGAGGAAAAGCTAAAGAATGGTTGAATTCCTTAACTAGGAATAGTATTGATTCTTAGACTAAGTGCAAAGATGCTTTCATGGGAAAATACTATCCTCCTACTAAGATTATATCTATGAGAAGTGAAATAATGAAGTTTAAACAACTTGATAATGAGCATGTTGCTCAAGCTTGGGAAAGAATGAAATATTTGGTAAAGAATTGTCCCACTCATGGACTGATTGCTTGGATGATCATCCAAACTTTTTATGCAGGATTGAACTATTCTTCAAGGAACCTATTGGATTTTGCTGCTGGAGGTACCTTTATGACCATCACTTTGGGTGCTGCAACAAAACTTCTGGACAATATGATGGTTAATTATTCTGAATGGCATACTGAGAGAGCTCCACAAGGTAAGAAGGTAAATTCTATTGAGGAAACCTCCTCCTTGAGTGACGAGATTGATATTATTATGTCTATGCTTGTTAATGAGAAAGCCCATATTGATCCAAATAATGTTCCTTTAGCCTCTTTGGTTGCTCAAGAAGAGCAAGTTGATGTGAACTTCATAAGAAATAACAAGTTTGGCAACAATGCTTATGGTAATAACAATTATAGGCCCTACCCTCCTAATAATACTTATGGCTATAATGGTAAACCTGGATTACCTAGTGAAGGAAGAATTTTAGAGGTTGAAAGAGCCACTAAAAACTTCATGCAAATGCAATATGAACAAAATAAGCTATTCACTAAAACTATGGAGGAATAATCTATTATTTTGAAGAACATTAGCCATCAACTTGAGAGTCTAAATAAGGAAATTCCTAGTTTACAATTGAAACTCTCTAATGCTGAAAGAAATATATCATCTTTGTCTGAAGCTCAATCTTCTTTGATCAATAAAATGGCTGCTAAACCTGAAACTAATGATAATCCCTTTGCAGCTACTAATGCTATACAAGTAAGAATTGATGAAAATGTTAGACTATTAGCTGAATTACATGCTAAGTGGGAAAGAGAAGATGAAATTGCTAGAAACATTAGTGTTTCTACTATCACCACCTCTAGTGTTGAGGCTAGTAATATTTCTACTACTTTAGATGATAAATTTGATTTTGACCTTGATGGTTGCAATATCTTTGAAGTTATTAAGTTCCTACAAAAGCTTGCTAAAAGTCCTAATGCCAGTGTTATGAACATGGCCTTTACAAAACACATTACCGATACTCTCATAAAGATTAAGGAAGAAAAGATGAAACATAAAGCTTCTATTCCTATAAAACAAGAGGATGGTTGGGAACCCATCATTAATATGAAAGTGAATGACTTTGATTTCAAAGCTTTATGTGATCTTGATAGTAGTGTTTCCATTATGCCTAGAAGGATTTATGATATGCTTGATTTGCCTCCTCTTGAAGATTGTTATTTGAATGTCCCTATTGATGATAATGCTAAAAAGAAACTCATGGAGAGTCTTAATAATGTTCTTATTATGGTTAACAATGCCTATGTCCTCATTGATTTCTATGTTTTGGATGTTGAATACAATGCTTCTTGTCCTATTACTTTGGGAAGACCTTTTCTTAGAACAGTTGGTGCCATCATTGATATGAAAGAAGGCACCATTAAATATCAACTCCCACTCAAGAAAGGTATAGAACACTTCCCTAAAAAAAGAGAAAAGACTTCTTTTACTTCTCCTATGAAAACAAAATTTGGTCTTAATGCTTCTTCATTTGAGAACACTTGATTCTTTCTTTGCTTCTTATGCCTAACTTAAAGGCGTTAAAGAAAAGTACTTATTGGGAGATAACCCAAAAGTTTTAGATGAGTCTTGGAAGTTATTGCTTCAGTAATAACCTCTCCTTATCCTTTTTATTTTCTTTTTGTGCCAAGAGTAACCTCTAATGAGAGTGAAGTAATGATTGGAAAAGTTGCTGTCCCGAAACAGATTTTTGTGCTTCACCGTAAAAAATCGTGAGAGATCTCTGTATGTCGGAATGAGCTGTAATTGTTTGTGCATCTGACCCAGGTTGTTATCTAACTTTCGTTAGTTCAACACTTCTTGATTTGAGCAACATAAGATCTTCGAAAAAATTCGTCTTTACCTGCTGGTCTGTTTTGACAGATTTCTGCCATTTTCTGCATTTGCTTCTTGTGGGTTCCGTTTTGAGTTCTTTTGGGGAATTGAGCTTTCTGAGGGAAGTGATATAGTATCTAGTGTTCTAATGGAAGTTTATTTGGTGTTAGAACTGAACCTTAAGACTTATTTATCTTGAGTGCACTAATGTTGCTAATAAAGATTGTGTGAAGTTTTGTATGAAGGAAAATTTTCAGGTGTATGGAAGGAATGAGTAATAAGATGAAGGATGGACTAAAGCTCAAGCTTGGGGATGCCACGCGTGTCACCCCAAGAAATATCCAAGAAGTACAAGCGTCAAAGCTTGGGGATGCCCAAGGCATCCCCTTCTTCATCAATAAAAAATCCAGGTTTCTTCCAAACGCTTCATTTTTATTGTTTCATGCACAGTTGTGTTGTTCTTGGAGCGTCTTCTTTTTCGTTTTCGTTTTTGTTTTTAGTTTTCTTGGTTTGCTTAGTTTTCTTAATAAATTGGTTGGACTCCCTCTTTCATACATTGGTTTGCAAATGGTTTGGTTTGGTTTGGAAAAGAGTAGGAAAGTTCATGCTTATGTGGTAAAAAGAGCTCGTTTTTGACTGTGGCCTATGCTTTGTCATGCCATGCTTGATGCTGTTTTGGCTTTATGCTTAGTATTCTTTGCTGTAGCATGACTTGTTATAAACAATTGAGATTGCTTAATGTGCCTTGGATGAATCATGCGTTGTTTTAGCATATTAAAGCATAGTATAGTGGTATTCTCCTTTGATGCTTTATTTGGGTTGACTTGGCGCATGCTCACACCGTGTTATGACTATCACAAGTCACCATAGCCTTTATGATACTTTAGTTTTCAACTTGTAGTATCTCTTTATGCTTTGATCAATGATTTTTTGTCGCTCTGGATGATTATGGCCATTATTGCTCTCTTAGTTTGTCGCTCCCAGTCTTTTGCTAGCCTCCACAACCAAGTATGAGTTCCACTAATGCATCCAACTCCCTAAACCAAGTTATTCCAAAGATTCCACCATACCTACCTACTAGCTTATGCTATTCCAAGTATATTCATGCTTTTGTTTACCTTCCAAATTAAACTTGTTATGAGAAAACTAGTGATTAAAGCTCTCACGAACTTGATGGCACACTTTACTTTACTTGCCCTTAATAAACTTGAACCATTGTGTTGTCTATGTTGTATATGCTTGCACTTATTTGTTGGGAATTAGCAGAACCATGCTTTCATGGGGAACGCTTTCAACATTGCACTTGGTACTTGTACCTAGTTGATATCATGCTCTTTTGTATATGGATGTCGTCGGTGTGAAATGAAAGGGGAGCTTGTAAGTCCATGGAGTTATGTATATGTGTTAGAGAAACGCCTGGGCCGCTGGTCTAATCCATGCCAACATGGTGGAAACCTGCAGCGTAACCATAATGAGCTGTCTATGAAGCATTCTTCTTATAAAAAAAGAGTCCTATATTGAGAAAAAAGATAAAAGAAAAAAAAGATACTATGAAAAGAGGAAAGAGAGAAAAAAGCACCATATTCCCATGGTAAATAAGAAGAATGCTGAGATGCTCGTTGTCTGCTTGCCTTGTCATTTTGATATGGGGATTCTTCCGTATCATCGGGCAAGGGGTACCCCATTGGTGGTTCTCAATGATACACATGTACTTACGATGACAAGAACTTACCGGTGACTAAACTTAAGTAGCATGAGGAGCGGCCCTCGTATACAAGGGACATGATATTTCTGACTTATACTTCGTCAAGCATGTACACCATAGTTTGTTCACTTTAACCTTAATCACGTCAAGATGCTTATGATAGGGGCAATGAGAGCTGAAAGCTATAAGTACCATAATTTTTGGAAGCTCTTTTTGAGACTTGAATCCCTACTTCCTTTTACAAAGGCCTTTCTTCCACCATTATATTGAGTCTCCACCTTCTATCTTTATGCACCTACTTTGAGAGCATAGTGGCCATTCTTAGTTCTATGTGCATTGTCCCAAGACTAGTTGATTGATGCATACTTTGATGTTGCTTGTTTTAAACTATTGTATCTAGTCACTCTTATGAACTTTGAAGGTGTCCTATGCATTTATATTTGCTACTCTATTGAGGGACAAGCTGAATACTATTATGCTATGTTTTCTTTATGTGAAACAAACAAACGTCTTGCAAAGCATTGTTATTCATGAATCTTTTGTTTGTGCCTTTTCATGTTGCATCATAGTTTCTTTGCTTATTGCTAGAACTTTGTCTTTCATGTTATTATTGAAGTACTATGATTCCAGCTTTGAATGTTTTGCAAATACTTTGATCAAGCCTTTGATGGTGCATGTCACCTCAAAAATTATTCTTTCTTTTTATCACTTACCTACTCGAGGACGAGCATGAGTTAAGCTTGGGGATGTTGATACATTGCAAATGTATCTATAATTTTTTATGTTCCATGCTTGGTTTTATCCACTTTCTTGTGTTTTGTTCCAACTTTGGAGTACTTTTCATATGATTTCTTGGACTAACCTATTAACAAGAGCCACAGTGCCAGCTGCCTATTTTCTGCTATTTTTGGTTCCAGGAAAGTCAGAAAATGAATATTCTCGGAATTGGACGGGACAAAAGCCAAAGTGCCTATTTTTCCGGAAGGGATCAAGTGCCATAATACGAGACGGAGAAGGGCCAGGGAGCCACACCACCTGACCACGTGGCCAGGCCTAGCCCGCGCCAGGGGGTGGTGTGGCCGCTCCTGGCACCCCCTCGGCCTCTCCTTCCGCCTATATATTGCCCTCGGGACGAGAACCCGAAGTACCCGATCAAAAATCCACGAAAGAGTCTATAGCCGCCGTCATCTCCATCCCTAGATTGGAATGGATCTGAAGGTTTTCCGGCACCCTGCCGGAGAGGGGAATTCACCCTGGAGGCCTTCTTCCTCACCATGCAAGCCTCCGGTGTGATGCGTGAGTAGTTCATCCTTGGACTACGGATCTATGTAGTAGCTAGATGGCTGGTTCTCCTCCTTTGTGCTTTCATGTCTAGATCTTGTGAGCTCCATTCATGATCATGATCATCTATTTGTAATTCTACATGTTGTGTTTGCGGGGATCCGATGGATATTGAGATGCTATTTCAGATTGATTATTGATTCTATCATGTCTTTGTTATTTGTGATCTTGCATGCTTTCCGTTGTTAGTAGCTATCTTGGCCAAGTAGATGCTAGCAACTCCAAGAGTTAGTATTTATGCTCGATAGTGCGTTCATGCCTCTGGTAATCTGGGGAAGTGACAGAAATCTCTAAGGTACTAGATGTGCTGTTGCTACTAGGGAGAAAACAACAATCCTTTGTTCATAGAACAATCGTATTGTTTACTCTACACGCAGTTCGTAAAGCAATAATCTGTTGCTTGCAACTTAATACTGGAGGGGGTTCGGATGATAACCTGAAGGTGGATTATTAGTCATAGATGCAGTTGGATGGCGGTCTATGTATTATGTTGTATTGCCCAATCAAGTCTCAAAGGAGTCAAGATGATTATTATATGCATGTATTGCTTTCTCGGTGTTTGTCAATTGCCCCGCTGTAATTTGTTCACCCAGCATGTTATCTATCTAAGGAGAACCACCTCTAGTGAACTATGGATCCCGGTCCTTTTTCTTTACATATAATCTACAACTGTTTACTTCTTTGTGTTTACTTTCTGCAAACTTTTACTTCTTTCCATTCGATACGTTTAATCCTTTGTTTTTCGCAAAACACGGTGAGATTGACAACCTCATCGCAAGTTGGGGACAAAGTTCCGTGGTTGTGTTATGCAGGTCTCCACGTTGCTACTAGCACCGGTAGTGCGCCCTGCCAAAGCTCAGCTAGTAACACCTTTGTGTTGTTTCCGTGTTCCTACTGGTTCGATTAAACCTTGGTTTCATAACTGAGGGAAAACTTGGTGCTGTGCTGACCATACCTTCCTCTTGGGGTTCCCAACGAGCTCTACGTCAAACGATGAGCACATCACTTAGCATATGTTGTTGCATCGCCAAGTGTATTCCCCCCTCACACCCCCACACCGCCCACACCCCCCCACAGACCCCACAGACCCCTAGACCCCTATAAGTAGCAAAAAAGAAGGTTGTAGACCAGGTTACATTATCCTGTGTGTTGCATTAGTTTGGCAACCTACGATATTTTTGTTTAAATTGCTCATGGCGACCTGTTAAATGATGAGTACTATATACTATATAATATAAGTTGGTATCGCACCCAGTTTTATATTTCTAGATTAATTGGAATTCTTTATTCATGTTAGAACCACAAATACTACTGATGGAAGAAAGTAGGATGAAAACCATCATGAGAAAGAGTCCATGGATGCAATGACTTAGTATTAGGTTCGTAGCTAGTGTTGTTGCATCCCCAACTGTATTCTCCCCTAAAAAGAGCAACAGTGATCCCTCTGGACCTCGGTATGATCCCGAGGGGGGGTATCTGTGAAGGTGACATATGAGGTGATGAAACACTAGTCACCGAGGAGACTGGGCTGCAGGTAGTCCCCTTATCTGCTAGCTCACCATCTTGTCATGATTTCTCCACAATTAAGGTGTTGCCAAATCATCTTGTGTGGAATTGTTTGCTTACTCTTTTTGCCATATGTTTTGTTCCTCTTTATTTTCCCCAATTGACTGTTACATGTAAAATGTGTAGCTTAAGCAGAGAAAATTTAAGAAGACAACTCCCAGGCGAAGGATGGCTCCTGGTGGTGGATCATCTTGCAAGCGCATAGTGGCATCAGTACTATCTCCAGACACAGAAAATGAGAGACACACGAGGTCCAAGGGGAATCCGCTAAAAGCAGGACTTCCACCTCTAGGTTCCACATGGCGAACAACAAAAGCGGCAAGTTCTGCGACCCATTCACAAGAAACTTGGAGTGCAACCCAGAAGATTTCCAAAGCCGAACTACCTGATGCCCGGCAAACGACCAAAGCTAAACTTCCTGATGCCAGGCAAACTGCCAAAGCCGCACTTCCTAATGCCCTAGAGGTGGCTAGAGCTGCACTTCATTTTCCCCTACTGGTGACCTATGATGCAGTTCCTAATGCCAACCTAGTGGCCAAATCTGCAGTTCCCGATGCTCGGCAAGTAGCTAAACCTTCAGTTCCTGATGCCGGCCAAGTGGCCAAAGTTGTAGTTCCTGATGCTGGCCAAGTGGCTAAAGCTGCAGTTCCTGATGCCGGCCAAGTGGCCAAAGCTACAGTTCCTGATGTCGGCCAGGTGGCTAAAGCTGCAGTTCTTGATGCCCACCAAGGCGAGAAGCCAGCTGCCGCCAATCTACCACCCACCCAAGCCAAGAAGGCAGCAGCCCAAGGCAAGCAACCAGCTGCCCAAGGCGAGCTGGCAGCTGTCCAAAATGAGCAGCACTCTGCCCAAGGCGACCTACCCACTCCCTCTGACTTGTTGGTATGCCGTTCGGCACCTCCCCAAAGCCAGCAGCCATGTACCCAAGGTGTGGAACCCCAACCCACATCCTGCTGTCCTCTGACACGTCCCAAAGCCAACCTGCCACCTCCACAAATCAAGAAGCCACCTTCCCAGGTGAAAAAGTCCGCATCCTTCTATCCATAGGTATCCCCCAAAGGTGACCTCTCCAAATCCAGAAGCCACCTCCCAGCTGTCTGCGAGCACCTCACCGAAGCGACCGTGCATTGTCCCAAACCGATGGGTTAGGTACCCAAGGCCTTGCATCAGCTACCCAACATCTGTGTTCAGCTGCCGATGGCGAGGACTCTGGTACCCAATTTGAGGGTCAGAAGTCAGCTGCCCAATATGATGAGTCAGCTACCGAATATGGGGAATCTCATCCTAGTCATGAAGTAATGTACCAAGACTGCAGTGACTGGTCTCAACGTGGTAATGCGTTAAACCGACTGCTTGCGCACTTATAATCCATTTAATCCCATCATATTACCGTGGAACATTAAATCAACACATTGTATTCCTGTAGATGATGATGCCTACCAGATGTCTCAAGACTTTGATGCACCTTGTTCTGAAGACGCCGAAATGCATAATTTTGAAGATATGGTTCCACATACTGGTCAAGCTCTGGTGGTGAGGGGGAAAACATGGGGAAGAGGCTTGACAAGTTGTCCAAAGGAGGGAGGCTTTCACTTAATGTTCTTCTAGGAAGAACTAGACCAGACAAGCCGGGTGTTGCTGCCAGGTTTGCCAGTGAGTGTGAATTCATAGTAAGGACTAGAATGCCTATCTTACCCCATTGGAAAGAGTACAAGAAGAGAGTTGATGTCCAATCAGACTTCATAGGCAAAGTTTATGTATGTTCTATGACTTAGCTGTCCTTTACCTTCCCTTTTCTATGTTCATGCAAATGCTGATGCTCCATGTTTTATTTCAGCAAAAGTTTTCCATGGACACAAATCACCCTGACATGCGGAATGCTTGCGCAAATCAATTTATGAGGCATGCAAGGAATCAGCGGTATATTCTAAATAAGAAGTATTTTGATCCCTACCCTCTGAACTAAGTTACAAGGAAATGTCTTGATGAAGTGAAACACATGACCGACGAGCAGTGGTGCAAGCTTTTTGATACTTGGTCTGACCCCAGGAAATAGGTCACTTTTCATTTACTCTTTTACTATTACTGCATGTGTTTGAATTGTTTGATTGGAACTACCTCTTATACTATATGGTTTCTGCTTGTGTAGAGTACTTGTGTAATAAACAAGAAGAATAGGAGCAAAGTCTTGTACCCTGCTACCATAGGTTCTCGTAGCTATGAGGTTGTGTGCAACAGTGAGGACGTTGCCTTCAAACTCTTCAAAAAGACGCATCACAGCCCGATAAATGGCTTCACTCCGAATGTTAAGAAAGCAATTATAAGTCCTCTTGAATACTTTTCATCTTCGTAAAATTCAATGCTATCTTCATCTCTCAATTGTATATGATATGATTGTAGTTTGCTTGCTATTTTTCTAAGGTTCGCTTCTATTCCTAATACTGTAGGAAATCATGGAAAAGAAGATGGCTCTAGATGTCCAGGGGGAAGAACCACTTTCTTCCACTGAGGTTGCGCACTTTGCACTCTCGTTGGACAGCAGAAAGCCAATGTTTCTGAAGAACATCGGCCTCCATCCAAGTACATCAAGACGAAGCAGGTATGGCCTTGAAGCGGAACTTTTGGCTGAGAGAGCAGGGTGTGACAAACTGCGCTGTACCATAGAAGAATTGTAGAGAGCGAAAGAAGCTACCGAGGCAGAGAGGCTGCAGTATGCTAAAGACATGAGAGAAATGTAGAAGAAGCAAGAAGAGATGCAGGATAAACAAAACCATACAAACGACTTACTTCAGCAAGTGTTGTCTCAGATGACTCAGCGGAAGCAGCAGCAACAACAGCAACAGCAGCTTCAACTGTCGCAAGGTAAGTGAACTCGTGGTTAATGCTTGTGAGTTCTTGGGCTAGGAAATTAACTGGTGTGGAAACTTGTGAGTCTTTTGGGCAGGGAAACTTCTGAGGCTTTTGGCTCATAAACTGCAGTGGAAAGTTTTTGGCTGTGGAAGCTTGTGAGGCTTTTGGCTCAGAAACTGCTGTGGAAATTTCTGTGGAAACTTGTCCTGAAATTCATTGTCAAATTCTGTATTTTGATGCATGTGGTGTGAAATGTGTCACAAATGATTAGGGCTAGTATAAATTTGCGTGCACAAATGCCCCCCTTATCTCACGGTGACGCCATCCCGCATCCACGACGAAAACAAAATCGTCTCAGTTGTTCTTGACAAAACATTTCCGTCACAGGTAAATGCCGACGTGGCCGCCTTTCATTGGCCAACTATCTAGACGAAACAGAAACATCACAGCCAATGATGACGTTCTCACACAGAATTCATCGTCGGTAGGTGATACGTGTCCCATTTTGATTTGTTAACGTGGCGTTTTGCGGCTTGCCCACGTGGCCTCGTCCGATTGGTGCAAGCTTGGCCGTGCCAACCATCCACGTGTCAGCATGGCGTTGAAAGGTGGCGATGAACAAAATTCGTCACGGCGCGTGTGACGTCATAAACGGGATGTATGGCGTCATGAACGGGTTGCATGATGTCACAGATATGGAGACAACGGAATTAGGTCGTGATAGAAAAAATGTCCGAAACTCGATGACATCGTAGACGGCGAACACGACGTCAGCAAACGTCGCTGACAGCCACCCACAGTGCCATCTGCCACGTGGCCTTGGTCGTGATGAAATAAAAACATCATGAACAATCGGGCCTGGGTTGGGTTGGTCTAGTTTGCCGCGACGAAAATACAGGAACATCGCGATCGGGCATGATGTTTTCAGACAGAAAAAATGTCACAGAATAAATTATGACGTGTGGTTCGTGACCTATTTTTTTGTCGTAGAATTCGTCACGGATGGCCATCTATGATGTTTTGGCCCTCATTCATGACGATATCAGATCGTCATGAAACGCCCAGATTCTTGTAGAGACACGAGCCAACCTCATCTTTCCCCGATCCCTTCCAGCCCCATCATGTGCTCTCATCATCAGGGCCATCTCTAGAAATTGGGGGCACGAGTGCGAAATGCAAAATAAAGCCCTAACTTTGGAAAATTATCATACAATTAAGAACTATCTTATAAACAATGCATGGTCCGATGATGCATAGACGAGCTACCATGGTTATAAACAATGCTTTGATGCGTGCATGATCGACGATTTCTTTCCTAGCAAAAAGATGTCACCATGTTAGGTGGACAATGAAACTGGGGGCACGTCATTGTCAAATGTCTCTTGGCCCTCTGAGTCATGCACCTCGCCGGGAACTTTTTTTACACTAGTGCTTTTGTGACACTTGTCGTTGAATTCATACAAATTTATCGATATGTTTTTTCGAAATGGGGATAGGACCCCGACCTCTGCATTGAAAAAATGCATACGGTCTTATTATATTATTGGAAAAAGGTTTTCAGTCACCGCTGAGTTACAACTTATTATAAATCATGAGTCAGTCAAAGTCTTGACATGAATGAGCCATCTAAAAAACAAGTAAAGCAATGTGCCAAAGGATCAACATGTGAGCCTGCTAACAAGCCGGAAGCCACACTGGCTGAACAAACCCCGCGCAAGCGAAATCAGTTTACTGCACCCAAAATCCATGTCATGTCGATGTGCCTCCGGCCGTAGACATGACCACGGATGGATTCAATGTGTGGTAAGAGGGGTGACCTACAGAAAGAAAGCATGGTTTGAAGTGTTAAAAGTTAAATCATCTGGGCATGCCATATAGCCCATAACAAAGCACACACACCAACTCTAATTTGGTCTTTAGTGTGTTTATAAATTCCATGCAACCAATTCCCAAATAAATTAGTGATGTTTGTGGGAGGTGCCAAACCAAAGGCCATATGTATAATGCGCCATACTATTTTTGCTAGCGGGCACTCAAAAAATAGATGTTGAATAGTTTCCGCCTTATCACATAAGCAACATGATTTGTCCCCTTGGTAAAAAAGTCAGCAAGTTATCTCTAGTTAAAATTAACTTTCTATTCAAAAACCACATGAAAATCTTGATCTTTAGTGGTACTTTAATCTTCCATAAATATTTCCTTAGATAGGTTGTATGTCCATTCATACATCAAGTTACATTGACTTCACCATAAATATGTCTGAATTTGTAAGATTCCAAATAAATTTATCATCCTCGTCAGTCAAGTTTACTTCTATTAACTGATTAAGTATATGGAGCCACCTCGTCCATTTATTCCCAGCAAGGTTTCTTCTAAAATCTATACTTATAGGAAACCTCGAGTGAACATTTGCAACTGAAACATTCTTGTGTTGGACTATATTATAGAGTGAAGGGTACTGTTGAGCCCTGAGGCTTACCCCCCAGCCAACAGTCTTCCCAAAATCAGGTATCTAAGCCATTCCCAACCTTGAAAGTACCCCTTTAAAAAAACTCTTCTTTAAACTTCATCAAACCTTTACAAAAAGGTGAGTCGTCAGCTTTTGATTTGACATGTGATAGAGTATTTGAATGCAAGTATTTATTTTGAAGACGTCCCTACCAAACCCCCTCTTCATTCAAGAGTTTAAACAGCCACTTGCTAAGTAAACACTTGTTTTTAACTTGTAATACCTCTATCCTGAGCCCCCCTTGATCTTGGGGCGACAAATAATGTTTCACTTAGAAAGTCTATACTTTTGCGTCCATTAGTCTGCCAAAAGAATCTTGATCAAAAAATCCAATCTCTTACATACCCCTATGGGTATTTCCAGAAAGGATAGCATGTACATAGGCAGACTAGTAAGAAAAGAATTAATGAGAACTAGATGGACACCGTACGAAAGTAACTTACCAATCCAACTACTAAGTTTAACTTCAAAATGATCTTCTACCGGTTTCCATTCGCCATTTTTTAGTTTCCTAAAGTGAATTGGGATCCCCAAATATCTAAAAGGGAAGACACCCACCTCACAACCGAATATATCTCTGTATTGGTCCTCAACATCCTTTGCTTTGTCAAAATAGAATAATTCACTCTTATGAAAGTTGACTTTTAACCCCGAGAGCTGCTCAAAGATGCACAAAATCAATTTCATATTCAAAGCTTTATCTAAATTATGCTCCATAAATATAATAGTATCATTCGCATACTGAAGTAGTGAAACTCCCCCCTCAACTAGATGAGGTATGAGTCCATCTACTTAACCATCTTCCTTAGCTCTAGCGAGTCCCTTTCTAGTCTGAAAATAATGCCCTATGGCATCATTAACTCTAATACCAACACTTCCTTTGTTAACAATACATTTAATCCAATCACACCATAATGGGTTGAAGCCTTTCATGCAAAGTGTTTGTTGTAAAAAAATCTCAATTAACTTTATCCCCATAAGCTTTCTCAAAATCTATTTCTCAAAATCTATTTTGAGAAGGACAATGTCTAGTTTTTAATGATGAAGTTCATGGATCGTTTCATGTAGAATCACTACACCTTATAGGATATGTTCACTAGGCATGAAGGCTATTTGAGTTGGTCTAATCACTTTGTGAGAAATGCTAGTAACTCTATTCATTCCTACTTTTGTGAATATCTTAAAACTCGCATTAAGTAGACATATTGGCCTATATTCCTCTATCTTTGATAATAATATAATCATTCCAAGTTAAGGTGGAATAGAGGGAAATCACCTGAATGGAAACTCTTAAACATCCACATTAGGTCCTCTTTAATTATGGACCAACAAACTTGATAAAACTCTGTTGGTAGACCATCTGGCTTGGAGCTTTATTTTTCTCCATCTGCATGATAGCCTCATACACACTGGTAGAAAACAGGCCTTTTGTCCGGAGCATTAGTCTCGGTTGTGTTTGGGCCCGGGACTAATGCTCCGGTCCCAATGGCTAAAAACCACCACAGGGCCCCGTGACCTCTAGTGTCGGTTCAAATGGGACCTTTAGTCCCGGTTGGTGACACCAACTGGGACTAAAGGGTTTCTGGCAGGCTAGGGCTGGTGCCAGACCCTTTAGTCCCGGTTGGTTTCTCCAACCGGGACTAAAGATGGACCTTTAGTGCCGGTTGGTGTCTCCATCCGGGACTAATGCGATTCCTATATCATCTTCCTCCCTGCCCTTGAGCCACACTCCATTTTCAAGCTGCTTCTCCTCTCTGTTTCCTCCTAGCTCGAGTTCATCCCCATTTTTCACAAGATTTGTCAAGATTTGGTGGCGCCCCATCTATCCAAGGGTTCTAAAAGGTTAGTGAGTTCATCCTTTCATCTTTCATTGCTAGTTTAGCTCATTTCATGCTCTAAAAGTAGAGGGATTTGTGGGTTTAGTTTGGGAGTAATTTGGCGATAATAACATTTGGTCACTACTTTACTTTGGTTTTAATGTAATGAACTTGTATTAATTTGGTCACTTCTCTATTTATGATGTTGTGTAATGGTTTTTATATACTTAATTATATAATGTAGATTTGGCCACACTCCTTCCCGAGCTCGAGTTCATCACCATTTTTTCACACGATTTATCAAGATTTGGCGGCGCCACATCTACCCAAGTGTTCAAAAAGGTTAGCAACTCTATCTTTTCATATGTAATTGCTGGTTTAACTCATTTCATGCTCTCGAAGTAGAGAGATATGTAACCAGTACATCTTCAAATTCCGGATGGATATAAACAAAATAACATCATCATTATGCATAGACATATATATGTACCATAGTAGACAATAATAATCCCAAAATTGTAACAAAAATAGGGTTAATTCAAATACGCTTCATAAGAAGACACGCTAGCTCAATACATCTTCGAGAAGCTCCTTGAGATTAATATATGGGAGTGCATCTATGGCGTGCTCCTCAAAGATGTCTGAGGATGGGATCCTAAGACATCTTCAAGAAGCTCCACCATAGTGGTGTCCCTCTTGCACCATCTTGTAGTTTATAACTTCTCTAGCTAGATCAATATGCCCGGGAGGTAACAAATTTCACATATATGGGAGTGCCTCTATGGCGAGCTCCTCAAAGATGTCTTAGGACAGGATCCTAAGACATCTTCGAGAAGCTCCGCCGTAGTGGTGTCCTTCTCGCACCATCTTGCAGTTTATACCTTCACAAGGATGCATCTTACCTATTTATAGATTAATCCCCACAACATAGTGTCGACACTCACCCATGACATAGTGTCGCCTCACACCGAACAATGTCGCCACTCACAGCATAGTGCCTCCGCTCACGGCATAGTGTTGACACTCACTCATGACATAGTGTCGCCACCCATGATTAAATAAATCTAAATGTTTAGTCTCGGTTGGTGTCTCCAGCCAGGACTAAAGGTCCATCTTTAGTACGGGTTAGAGACACCATCCAGGACTAAACGGGCTCGCGTTGGCCCCAACATGCGGCAACCTGATGGCTCAATGCACGGCGCCCAGAAAAATGCTTAATGGCGGTGTTGATGTAGAGCTCGTTGGGAACCCCAAGAGGAAGGTATGATGAGCACAGTAGCAAGTTTCCCTCAGTTATGAAACCAAGGTTTAATCGAACTAATAGGAGCAAGGAAACACCTCAAAGGTGTTACTAGCTAAGCTTTGGCAGGGAGCACTACCGGTGCTAGTAGCAACGTGGAGACCTGGACAACACAACCACATAACTTTGTCCCCAACTTGTGATGAGGTTTTCAATCTCACCGTGTTTTGCGGAAAACAAAGGATTAAACGTATCGAATGGAAAGAAGTAAAAGTTTGCAGAAAGTAAACACAAAGCAGAAACAATTTATAGATTGTATGTAAAGAAAAGGACCGGGATCCATAGTTCACTAGAGGTGGCTCTCCTTAGATAGATAACATGCTGGGTGAACAAATTATAGCGGGGCAATTGACAAACACCGATAAAGCAATACATGCATATACTAATCATCTTGACTCCTTTGAGACTTGATTAGGCATTACAACATAATACATAGACCGCCATCCAACTGCATCTCTGACTAATAATCCACCTTTAGGTTATCATCCGAACCCCCTCTAGTATTAAGTTGCAAGCAACAGATTATTGCTTTACGAACTGCGTGTAAGGTAAACAATACAATTGTTCTATGAACAAAAGATCGTTGTTTTCTCCCTAGTAGCAACAGCACATCTAGTACCTTAGAGATTTCTGTCACTTCCCCAGATTACCAGAGGCATGAACCCACTATCGAGCACAAATACTAGCTCTTGGAGTTGCTAGCATCTACTTGGCCAAGATAGCTACTAACAACGGAAAGCATGCAAGATCTCAAATAACAAAGACATGATAGAATCAATAATCAATCTGAAATAGCATCTCAATATCCATCGGATCCCCGCAAACACAACATGTATGAATTACAAATAGATGATCTTGATCATGAACAGAGCTCACAAGATCTAAACATGAAAGCACAAAGGAGGAGAAACCAGCCATCTAGCTACTACATGGATCCGTAGTCCAAGGATGAACTACTCACGCATCACACCGGAGGCTTGCATGGTGATGAAGCAGGCCTCCAGGGTGAATTCCCCTCTCCGGCAGGGTGCCGGGAAGAGCTTCAGATCCCTCCCGATCTAGGGACAGAGACGACAGCGGCTACAAACTCTTTCGTGGATTTTTGATCGGGTACTTAGGGTTTTCGTCCCAAGGGCAACTTATAGGCGGAAGGAGAGGCCGAGGGGGTGCCGGGAGCAGCCACACCACCTCCTGGCGTGGGCCAGGCCTGGCCGCGCGGCCAGGTGGTGTGGTGGCTCCCTGGCCCTTCTCCGTCTCGTATTCTGGCACTTGATCACTTCCGGAAAAATAGGCACTTTGGCTTTTGTCCCGTCCAATTCCGAGAATGTTCATTTTCTGACTTTCCTGGAACCAAAAACAACAGAAAACAGGCAGCTGGCACTGTGGCTCTTGTTAATAGGTTAGTCCAAGAAATCATATGAAAAGTACTCCAAAGTTGGAACAAAACACAAGAAAGTGGATAAAACCAAGCATGGAACATAAAAAATTATAGATAGATTTGCCATGTATCAACTTCCCCAAGCTTAACTCCTGCTCGTCCTCGAGTAGGTAAGTGATAAAAAGAAATAATTTTTGAGGTGACATGCACCATCAAAGACTTGATCAAAGTATTAGCAAAACACTCAAAGCTGGGATCATAGTACTTCAATCATAACATGAAAGACAAAGGTCTAGCAATAAGCAAAGAAACTATGATGCAACATGAAAAGGCACAAACAAAAGAATCATGAATAACATGCTTTGCAAGACGTTTGTTTGTTTCACATAAAGAAAACAAAGCATAAAAATATTCAGCTTGTCCCTCAATAGAGTAGCAAATATAAATGCATAGGACACCTTCAAAGTTTATAAGAGTGACTAGATACAATAGTTTCAAACAAGCAATAACAAGTTATGCATCAATCAACTAGTCTTGGGACAATGCACATAGAACTAAGAATGACCACTATGCTCTCAAAGTAAGTGCATAAAGATAGAAGGTGGAGACTCAATATAATGGTGGAAGAATGGCCTTTTGTAAAAGGAAGTAGGGATTCAAGTCTCATAAAGAGCTTCCAAAAATTATGGTAATTATAGCTTTCAGCTCTCATTGCCCCTATCATAAGCATCTTGAAGTGATTAAGGTTAAAGTGAACAAACTATGGTGTACATGCTTGACGAAGTATAATTCAGAAATCTCATGTCCCTTGTATACGAGGGCCGCTCCTCATGCTACTCAAGTTTAGTCACCGGTAAGTTCTTGTCATCGTAAGTACATGTGTATCATTGAGAACCGCCAACGGGGTACCCCTTGCCCGATGATACGGAAGAATCCCCATATCAAAATGACAAGGCAAGCAGACAACGAGCATCTCAGCATTCTTCTTATTTACCATGGGAATATGGTGCTTTTTTCTCTCTTTCCTCTTTTCATAGTATCTTTTTTCTTTTCTCTTTTTTCTCAATGTAGGACTCTTTTTTTATAAGAAGAATGCTTCATAGACAGCTCATTATAGTTACGCTGCAGGTTTCCACCATGTCAGCATGGATTAGACCAGCGGCCCAGGCGTTTCTCTAACACATATACATAACTCCATGGACTTACAAGCTCCCCTTTCATTTCACACCGACGACATCCATATACAAAAGAGCATGATATCAACTAGGTACAAGTACCAAGTGCAATGTTGAAAGCGTTCCCCATGAAAGCATGGTTCTGCTAATTCCCAACAAATAAGTGCAAGCATATACAACATAGAAGACACAATGGTTCAAGTTTATTAAGGGCAAGTAAAGTAAAGTGTGCCATCAAGTTCGTGAGAGCTTTAATCACTAGTTTTCTCATAACAACTGGAAGGTAAACAAAAGCATGAATATACTTGGAATAGCATAAGCTAGTAGGTAGGTATGGTGGACTCTTTGGAATGACTTGGTTTAGGGAGTTGGATGCATGAGTGGAACTCGTACTTGGTGGTGGAGGCTAGTAAAAGACTGGGAGCGACAAACTAAGAGAGCAATAATGGCCATAATCATGCAGAGCGACAAAACATAATTGATCAAAGCATAAAGTGATACTACAAGTTGAAAACTAAAGGACCATAAAGGCTATGGTGACTTGTGACAGTCATAACATGGTGTGAGCATGTGCCAAGTCAACCCAAATAAAGCATCAAAGGAGAATACCACTATACTATGCTTTAATATGCTAAAACAACGCATGATTCATCCAAGGCATATTAAGCAATCTCAATTATTTATAACAAGTCATGCTACAGCAAAGAATACTAAGCATAAAGCCAAAACAATATCAAGAATGGCATGACAAAGCATAGGCCACAGTAAAAAACGAGCTCTTTTTACCACATAAGCATGAACTTTCCTACTCTTTTCCAAACCAAACCAAACTAAATGCAAACCAAAGTATGAAAGAGGGGGTCCAACCAACTTATTCAAAAAACTAAGCAAACCAAGGAAACTAAAAACCAAAAAGAAAACGAAAATTAAGACGCTCCAAGGAAAACACAACTGTGCATGAAAAATAAAAATGAAGCGTTTGGAAGAAACCTGGGATTTTTATTGATGAAGAAGGGGATGCCTTGGGCATCCCCAAGCTTTGACGCTTGTACTTCTTGGATATTTCTTGGGGTGACACGTGTGGCATCCCCAAGCTTGAGCTTTAGTCCATCCTTCATCTCATTACTCATTCCTTCCATATACCTGAAAATTTTCCTTCATACAAAACTTCACACAATCTCATTAGCAACATTAGTGCACTTAAGATAAATAAGTCTTAAGGTTCAGTTCTAACACCAAATAAACTTCCATTAGAACACTAGCTACTGTAGCACTTCCCTCAAAAAGCTCAATTCCCCAAAAGAACTCAAGAAGGAACTAACAAGAAGCAAATGCAGAAAATGGCAGAAATCTGTCAAAACTGACCAGCAGGTAAAAAAGAATTTTTTCGAAGACCTTATGTTGCTCAAATCAAAAAATGTTGAACTAACGAAAGTTAGATAACAACCTGGGGCAGAAGCACGAAGAAGTACAGCTCAATCCGATGTACAGAGCTCTCTCAGGAATTTATACGGTGAAGCACAAAAATCTGTTTCGGGACAGCAACTTTCCCAATCATTACTTCACTCTCATTAGAGGTTACTCTTGGCACAAAAAAGCAAATAAAAAGGATAAGAAGCGGTTATTACAGAGGTAATAACTTCCAAGACTCATCTAAAACTTTTGGGTTATCTCCCAATAAGTACTTTTCTTTAACGCCTTTAAGTTAGGCATGAAAATTTGAGAAGATGCTCTCATGGGAAATATGAATTGAAGTAAAAGAGAGCATCAAGAAGCAAATTCAAAACACATTTAAGTCTAACCCACTTCCTATGCATAGGAATATTGTATGCAAATAAATGCACAAAGAACAAAGTGACAGGCATAGGAAGATAAAACAAAAGTAACTTCAAAACTTTCAGCACATAGAGAGGTGTTTCATTACCATAAAAACTTCTACAACCATATTTTCCTCTCTCATAATAATTTTCAGTAGCCTCATGAATAAACTCAACAATATAACTATCACATAAGGCATGCTTTTCATGATCTACAAGCACTAGAGCTTTATTATAAACATTTTCAAAAGAGTCCTCGGGAACATAACATTCACCCTCCTTTGATAAGCATGGGGGACAATCAAATAATGTAAGGGATAAAGAATTACTCTCATTAGAAGGTAGGCATGGGTAGATCCATTCTTCCTCCTTTTGTCCATCACTCTCCTTCTCTTTTTCATCTAATGAGCTTTCAGGTTCAGCAATTTCTTTTTCCATGGAGGTTCTAGCAGGCGGTGGTTCATCTATTACCTTAGCAGTCATAATATTGTTCCCAAATAGGAAACTGAGTGAGCTATCCATAATGAAATAGTGATTGGAGCAGAGCTAGTCATAAAGGCAACTTAAGAAAGGAACTAATTTCTTTTTGTGTTTTTGAAATAAGAAAGCAAACTTGTAGAACTAATTTTTTTGGGTTTTTGAAGAACAAAACAAGCAAACAAAGCAAAAAGAAAACTAAGCAAAACAAAAACAACAATGTAAAGAGATTGGTTATGAGGGACTCCCCTTGTGAAGATGTCCTTGATTCCCTGGCAACGGCGCCAGAAAAATGCTTGATGGCTCAATCCACGTCGCCCAGAAAAATGCTTAATGGCGGTGTTGATGTAGAGCTCGTTGGGAACCCCAAGAGGAAGGTATGATGAGCACAGCAGCAAGTTTCCCTCAGTTATGAAACCAAGGTTTAATCGAACCAGTAGGAGCAAGGAAACACCTCAATGGTGTTACTAGCTGAGCTGTGGCAGGGCGCACTACCGGTGCTAGTAGCAACGTGGAGACCTGGACAACACAACCACAGAACTTTGTCCCCAACTTGCGATGAGGTTGTCAATCTCACTGTGTTTTGCGGAAAACAAAGGATTAAACGTATCGAATGGAAAGAAGTAAAAGTTTACAGAAAGCAAACACAAAGCAGAAACAGTTTATAGATTGTATGTAAAGAAAAGGACCGGGATCCATAGTTCACTAGAGGTGGCTCTCCTTAGATAGATAACATGCTGGGTGAACAAATTACAGCGGAGCAATTGACAAACACCGAGAAAGCAATACATGCATATACTAATCATCTTGACTCCTCTAAGACTTGATTGGGCATTACAACATAATACATAGACCGCCATCCAACTGCATCTATGACTAATAATCCACCTTCAGGTTATCATCCGAACCCCCTCTAGTATTAAGTTGCAAGCAACAAATTATTGCTTTACGAACTGCGTGTAAGGTAAACAATACAATTATTCTATGAACAAAAGATCGTTGTTTTCTCCCTAGTAGCAACAACACATCTAGTACCTTAGATATTTCTGTCACTTCCCCAGATTACCAGAGGCATGAACCCACTATTGAGCATAAATACTAACTCTTGGAGTTGCTAGCATCTACTTGGCCAAGATAGCTACTAACAACGGAAAGCATGCAAGATCTCAAATAACAAAGACATGATAGAATCAATAATCAATCTGAAATAGCATCTCAATATCCATCGGATCCTCGCAAACACAACATGTATGAATTACAAATAGATGATCTCGATCATGAACGGAGCTCACAAGATCTAAACATGAAAGCACAGAGGAGGAGAAACTAGCCATCTAGCTACTACATGGATCCGTAGTCCAAGGATGAACTACTCACGCATCACACCGGAGGCTTGCATGGTGATGAAGAAGGCCTCCAGGGCGAATTCCCCTCTCCGGCAGGGTGCCGGGAAGAGCTTCAGATCCCTCCTGATCTAGGGACAGAGACGACGGCGGCTACATACTCTTTCATGGATTTTTGATCGGGTACTTAGGGTTTTCATCCCGAGGGCAACTTATAGGCGGAAGGAGAGGCCGAGGGGGTGCCGGGAGCGGCCACACCACCCCCTGGCACGGGCCAGGCCTGGCCGCGCGGCCAGGTGGTGTGGTGGCTCCTTGGCCCTTCTCCGTCTCGTATTCTGGCACTTGATCACTTCCGGAAAAATAGGCACTTTGGCTTTTGTCCCGTCCAATTCCAAGAATATTCATTTTCTGACTTTTCTGGAACCAAAAACAGCAGAAAACAGGCAGCTGGCACTGTGGCTCTTGTTAATAGGTTAGTCCAAGAAATCATATGAAAAGTACTCCAAAGTTGGAACAAAACACAAGAAAGTGGATAAAACCAAGCATGGAACATCAAAAATTATAGATACATTTGCAATGTATCACAACCCCTCAAGTCCCGATTGGTGTCTCCAACCGGGACTAAAGATGGAGTAGAAAGTTTTTAAATCAGTGCATAGTTTTTAATAATGGAGTAGAAATTTTAGACCGGTACTAATTTTAGCATCATGACTGCGTTTGATATACTTATATAATGCAGATGACCTAGCCATGGATGTATGTTGACCGACGCTCTAGCGAGTTCATTAAAGGCATGCATTCTTTTCTCGATGTGGCTGAGGAAAACAAGTGGAATGGTTTTATGTGTTGTCCATGTGGTGTCTGTCAGAATCAGAAGGATTACTCTTCCTCACAATTCCTTCACAGCCACCTGTTTCGGTCTGATTTCATGTTCGGCCATAATTGCTGGACCAAGCATGGAGAAAGAGGGGTTATGATGAAAGACAACGAAGAAGAAGAGAATGATGACAACTATCCTATGTTCCCTGAATACGGTGGTACTGCAATGGAAGACAATGAAGAAGAAGAAACTGAAGAACCGACATCAGATGAGCCCACTGATGATCTTGGTCAGGCCATTTCTATTACAAAGAGAGACAGGGAAAGTGAAAAAGATAGGTTGAAATTCGAGCAGATGTTAGAGGATCACAAAAAATTGTTGTACCCAAATTGTGAAGATGGCCATAAAAAGATGGGTAGCACATTGGAATTGCTGCAATGGAAGGCACAAAACGGTGTGACTGACAAGAGATTTGAAAAGTTGCTGAAAATAATGAAGAAACTGCTTCTAAAGGATAACGAATTGCCCGTTAGTATGTACAAAGCAAAGAAGGTTGTTCGCCCTCTAGGATTAGGCGTGCAGACTATACATGCATGCCCTAATGACTGCATCCTGTACCACGGTGATGAGTATGAGAATTTGGATGCATGCCCGGTATGCACTACATTGCGGTATAAGATCAGATGAGATGACCCTGGTGATGTTAAGGGAAAGCGCCCCAGGAAGAGGGGTTCCTGGCAAGGTGATGTGGTATGCTCCTATAATACAATGGTTGAAATGTTTGTTCAGAAACAAAGAGCATGCCAAGTTGTTGCGAAGGCACATGGAAGACCGTAAGAAAGACGCAATGTTGAGACACCCCGTTGATGGGTCGCAATGGAGAAAAATCGAGAGAGAGTTCCCGGACTTTGCAGGTGACTGATACCTTTGATCCGGATTACGGATGTAGTATAGCTCTTTTTCCCTAGTATACCTAGGTTTATCGAATCCTTGGGAAACAGAAAGCATAGTGAAGTTACTTTAACGGACCTTCGGGAGTTTTAGAATTCTTTTTGTGTTTTTATCAGACCAAGAGTTTGTTGTATTTTGTTGTTGTTGATGATGGAGAAAGAGGGCCTAGGGCGTTCGGTTTCACCTATAGCTATGCAAAACATCTGATGGGAATAAAAGATAAAAATAAAGTATACATGTAATTATTAGAGCAAGATAAATTATATGTGGGCAGTGCATCTATAATTGCTATTGCCTCCGTAACCGCTTATAGCAATAACCTACTAGTCTCATCAATAGAAGAAAGAGAACTAATGATATGCATAGTGATGTCATCGTTAATCCCAAGTAAATCCCTCACATACAGCCGTACTACCCCTTCTGTCACTAGGGTTCCCAACCTGCAGATTAGTCATTACTCATACTCCCTATACCTATCTCAATCCTCGAGGTCTTGGGTACCTGACAAGTCCTTAGACTGAGGCAAGAGAGGATATAATAATCATCATGTCATACAAACTAATACATGATCCCATCTATGATAAATAACATGGACAAAAGCTACATGGCTAGGTCGAAGCCCTTAGCCCAAGGAGAATTACTTCACACATAGAGATGAGATCAAAGATCATAAACATTGTAGTGTAAATCATGAGATTGATAACAAATAGTTTTACAATGTCGCCAATCAAAGATGAGATCTACTATTACAAGTGGTGGAATATGGCTATGGTGGTGGAGAAGGGTTTGGAGATTAGATCTAAGTCTATTCCTCCGGTGGCTCTTCGGTGTTGTGGATGGAGATCTAGAGACAGCTGATGATCGGAAAGAGATCACTTTTCTCGTCGCCCGAGGCCTCTTTATATAGGGGTCCCTTCACGAAAGTTGTTCTGTTTGACCTAGCGGTGTCGATGGCAACTATACGATTGGAACTATATGGCCTGAATTTTATTCCCGCCGTATAGTTGGTCGTTAAAATGTTTGTCTCCACTTCACGACTCCTGGTTTCTTTGGGTTGTTGGAAATCTTGTATCTTTGACTTCAATGTCGTGATTCCCATCATCAAACGTCATTATCTACGCAGGGAAAAATAGAAAGAAAGGATTGCATGCCCTTTGATCATTAGGCATTAGTGGGAGGGTTTAGAGAGATATTTCATCAAAAATATGAATAATATCCAGTTTAAATGTGGACGTAGATGGCTATATTTCAGAGCCATCAACCTCCTCAAGCTTAAACTTGATCGTCCTCGAGCAAGAAAACCAAAATCAAAAAGGAACTCAGCATTTAAACTTAAATAACGAGATGATGATTTTACTCATGATTGGTAGTCTCATGTTTCCTCCACTTTATAAATCTAAAAAACTTCAACATAGATAGAGTAATGGCAAGCATATCATATGGGTTTTTATGCATCCTTATAACGCAGCAAAATTATTTTCAACATGGATGATTCAAATGAGTAAACTTTATTCCATGTCATGTAATCAACTCATAGGCTTTCCTTTGAACAATAAAGTATAATCATGTAAAATTAAGAGTGTGAGAGTTTGTCATGAATAACATATACACTAGAGTTTCTCAATTCTCCCACATCAATAAATCAAGACTCTTCAAGCACTACTTTTATATTCATTGTCCTTCAAGAATTTCAGTCCTTAAGTAATTGAGAGCATGCCAAAGATTTTAATTAGTTTATCGGGTTCTGATGGACACTCGTGGCATCACTAAGATTTTTGTTCCTTTTGTACAATGATTACTCATAATAGCTAGAGGAGTGATTCCATCATAAACACAGCTACCCGGGAGTGCCAAGAATCTTACCCATTATAGCATTGCTGCTACATTTGTTTAATCAACTCATAGCTAAAATCTAGGAGTTTCCTCCATGAATATCGTTTGTAGGCTAGCGGAGTTGTTGGCATCCCATGAAGTTTGACACGCACAAAGCTATATCATTCTTATGATTCACAAGTCAAACTTTGGCATCCTCACAAAACCGCTAAACATTAATTCAATCAAACAAATCTTTTAAAGAGAGCTATCAAGTCAAACAACATTTTCTGTGGTGTTGAGTGTCTCTAGAAATAACCCTTCAAGACTAAACACTACAACACTCAAGCCTTCAATTGTGAGATTTTTATTATTACAATTGTTTAGCAAATTTTTAGGCAAGACTTGGTTAACTACAAGAGCTAGAACAAAACGTACCCAACTAAATACCCATGCAAACAAAATTTTACTACAATACAAAGACTCACTCCACCAATATAATATCTCAACATTTACTACTAACTATCATGGGTTTCTCAAACTTAAAAAGTAGAGAGTCATAAGGCATACCTCTCATGTTTGGTTCCACTTCTCTCTTCCTTTTTGATTCGTTTCTTGGAAACTCGAAGTCGATCACTCTCCTGCAAATGTGTGAAAGCAACAAGGAGAATAAAAAAGAAGGAAGAGGAAAAATAAATATAAATGGAAAAATCTTTTTGTTGTTTTTAAGAGAGGTAGTTAAAGAATAGAAAATTGGCGACAAATCTCGTCTAGAAAATCTCGAAAGCAAATAAAAATAACTAAAGATAAGGTGTTGGGGAAACTAACACGAGTGCTTATAAACTCGAATTAAAAACATAACCTCGAAATAAATAAAAGCAAATTAACGCCAAATAAATATAATGAGGAAACTTCCCCAAGCATAGGCTTTTGCAAGCCCTTCAAATCATTGTGGTGGCGGGAAAAAGTTGGAACTCTAGTTCGCAAATTGAGTTGATAAATTACTAGTTGTTCCTTGGAGGTTCAAGGAGAGGCTATGTATCCTCTCCACGGTCCCTCCAAGTTCTTGGAAGTCCTGGTATGTAGCGAACCGGGTTGGTGGCTGCTCCTCTTGATAAGGAACTTCTTTCTCCTCTTCTTGGTCCTCGTCCTCATCCGAAATCTCCTCCTTGGGTTGGTGTTGCTCAACCTGCAAGTCATATAGCAAACGTCCTTACTTGATAGAGAAAAGACCATTAGGCATAGGAGCAGGGTAGAGACACCTAGCTCCAGCAATATGCAAGTAATAAATACCACCTCTCCCAGTGAGCATTCCACAAGCCTTTAAAGTAGAGAAACCAACACATCGCTCACCTAGCACTGGTTGCAACTCACCTTGGTCGATACCTAGGGTAATTGCAAGCACGGTAATGATGCCTCCACCTGTGATTGGTCCTTGGCTGTGGGAGGATTGGTGCTCTAGGTAGCGCACAAGGATTGCGCACAAGTTGAGTGACAAGTCGCAGTTGTTGTAAGCATCTTTTGCAAGGACTAAGATGTCCTCCTTATTGAGTCTCGTGAACTCATTTCGTGCCTGCAAGGTGTTAGCAATAACATAGAACAAATAGCGAATTGCAGAATGTTGAATATTCTTCCCCTTGCTTACTCTAGAAGTAAAGCTCATTCTATTATAATATTTTTCTGGGGAAGCGTCTAAGCCAGTAAAGGATGCGCGCAAGTCATTATCATTATTGTTTGGAAAATTAAAGCATGCGCACCATTCATCTAGTGATAAAGTGTAATTGTTGTTCATAAGTCGGAAAGAAATCGTGTCCTCTCCATGCCATAGTTTAACGGTGCTTTGCAAAGAACTTAGAAATTAACCAGTGATAAGTAGGCACATCATTGAATACAAAGTTTTGTAGGACAATCCTATTGCAAAGTAAATTGAAGTCATTAGAAATACCGATTTGGTTAAATATAATGGGGCAAGCCCACTTGGTTGCTGATACATTGCAAATGTATCTATAATTTTTGATGTTCCATGCTTGGTTTTATCCACTTTCTTGTGTTTTGTTCCAACTTTGGAGTACTTTTCTTATGATTTCTTAGACTAACCTATTAACAAGAGCCATAGTGCCAGCTGCCTGGTTTCTGCTGTTTTTGGTTCCAGGAAAGTCAGAAAATGAATATTCTCGGAATTGGACGGGACAAAATCCAAAGTGCCTATTTTTCCAGAAGGGATCAAGTGCCAGAATATGAGACGGAGAGGGGCCAGGGGCCGGCCACACCACCTGGCCGCGCGGCCAGGCCTGCCCCGCGCCAGGGGGTGGTGTGGCCGCTCCCGGCACCCCCTCGGCCTCCCCTTTCGCCTATATATTACCCTCGAGACGAAAACACTAAGGGCCCGATCAAAAATCCACGAAAGAGTCTGTAGCCGCCGTCATCTCCATCCCTAGATCGGGAGGGATCTGAAGCTCTTCCCGGCACCCTGTCGGAGAGGGGAATTCACCCTGGAGGCCTTCTTCATCACCATGCAAGCCTTCGGTGTGATGCGTGAGTAGTTCATCCTTGGACTACGGATCCATGTAGTAGCTAGATGGCTGGTTTCTCCTCCTTTGTGCTTTCATGTTTAGATCTTGTGAGCTCCGTTCATGATCAAGATCATCTTTTTGTAATCCATACATGTTGTGTTTGCGGGGATCCGATGGATATTGAGATACTATTTCAGATTGATTATTGATTCTATCATGTCTTTGTTATTTGAGATCTTGCATGCTTTCGGTTGTTAGTATCTATCTTGGCCAAGTAGATGCTAGCAACTCCAAGAGTTAGTATTTATGCTCGATAGTGGGTTCATGCCTCTGGTAATCTGGGGAAGTGAAAAATCTCTAAGGTACTAGATGTGTTGTTGCTACTAGGGAGAAAACAACAATCCTTTGTTCATAGAACAATCGTATTGTTTACTTTACACGCAGTTCATAAAGCAATAATCTGTTGCTTGCAACTTAATACTGGAGGGGGTTCGGATGATAACCTGAAGGTGGATTATTAGTCATAGATGCAGTTGGATGGCGGTCTATGTATTATGTTGTAATGCCCAATCAAGTCTCAAAGGAGTCAAGATGATTAGTATATGCATGTATTGCTTTCTCGGTGTTTATCAATTGCCCCGCTGTAATTTGTTCACCCATCATTGTTATCTATCTAAGGAGAGCCACCTCTAGTGAACTATGGATCCCGGTCCTTGTCTTTTACATACAATCTACAACTGTTTACTTCTTTGTGTTTACTTTCTGCAAAATTTTACTTCTTTCCATTCGATACGTTTAATCCTTTGTTTTCAGCAAAACACGGTGAGATTGACAACCTCATCGCAAGTTGGGGACAAAGTTATGTGGTTGTGTTGTGCAGGTCTCCACGTTGCTACTAGCACCGGTAGTGCGCCCTGCCAAAGCTCAGCTAGTAACACCTTTGAGGTGTTTCCTTGCTCCTACTGGTTCGATTAAACCTTGGTTTCATAACCGAGGGAAAACTTGCTGCTGTGCTCATCATACCTTCCTCTTGGGGTTCCCAACGAGCTCTACGTCGAACGATGAGCACATCAGGTCACAACATTGGTGGAATGATGTGATGAACATTCATCCGAAGTATAGCATTATGATCAAAGTCATTATATTTATATTGCTATAACATCATACGAAGTAATCTTAGTCCTTAGACTATGAGATCATGTTAATTGCTAACATCGGAAGAGAATCTTGATAACATCAAACGTCACACCGTAACAGGGTGACTATAAAGGTGGGTTCAGTGCTACGAAGGTGTTATGTTGAGGCTCATGGATCAAGAGTGGGATTTGTCCATCTCGATGACGGATAGATATACTTTGGGCCCTCTCTGTGATATCACATTAAGATAGCTTGCAAGCAAGTGATGTGATCACTAGAATGTTATATCACGGGAACGAGAAAAGAGTGCATGTCGGTAACGAGATCAAACTAGGTATTTGGATACCGATGATCGAATCTCGGACATGTAATATATCACGAGACAAAGGGATTTATTTATGACGTTAAAGGTTCACACAATCACAAGAGTCATCGTTGAATATGTGGGAGTCAGTACGGATCTCTAGGTCCCGCTGCTGATTATTGATCAGAGAGGGGTCTCGATCATGTCTGCATTATTCGCGAACCGTAGGGTGGCACACTTAAGGGATACCGACACCATGTAGGAGCAAATATGTTTCATATAAAGATTAAGAAAGCGCTGGAATCATTTCGATGAAAACCGGAATTATTTCGGGTGAAATTGCTAAAACTGGTTCTGCATGTGATATTGAAATGTTGCAGGGGGTTTTATGTGAATGTTTGTTAATTAAAGTAATTAAAAAATTCTGAATAAAATAAATAAAATAGTTTTATTTAATGAGAGCTTGCATTAAATTTGGTGGAAATTAAATGCATGTGAGTGGAAGTGTGAGTGGAGGCATATTTATGTGAGTGGAGCATCCACCACATGAATGATGGAAAAGGTGGGGGCACCACCATGGCTGCCACGCCATGGCCCTTGGGTGCCCCCTCTCCTCCTCACAACACACACCTCCTCGTGAAGGATATCTCTCCCTCCCTAGTTATTCCCCATGGTCTCGGATTAGCGAGATACATATTCCTGGTGGCTTTATCTAGCAAGGAGTTGCTGCTTCTGCTACTTTGCTAGAGCAAAGGATGGAGGTTATCGGGGTACCAGACGTGTGTGCAATCACGGATGCACCGCTGCTTTGTGGTGCTGGACTTGGTGGTGCTAGACTTGCTGGAGCTAGATCTGATGGACGTGCTGGAGCCAGACCTGGTGGACTTCATCACGATCTTGAGATCGGCAAGTGTACGACTACATCATCCACGAGTTCCATCTCGTTAACAAAGCTTTGTTGTCTTCGAGGGTAAGTTCTCTATGGATGAATATCCACCCGTTGCTTGTATCTAATAGATAGATCTTGGCGATAGTTCCCATCGTAGGATTTTTTTGTTTTCTATGCTGCGAACCCAACAGTGGTATCAGAGCCTGATCTATGCGTAGGTGCTTTGCACGGGTAGTACACATATGTTTATATGTGGGTGATGATGATCATGTTATTGCATCTTCTATGTATTTTGGATATTGGTGGCATAGTGGGATGAAGCGGCCCGGACCAACCTTACATGTCATCGCACATGAGACCGGTTCCACGACTAACATGCAACTAGTTTTGCGTAAGTGGCTGGCGGGTGTCTGTCTCTCCTACTATAGTCAATATCTGATTTACAACGAGTTGCTAATAACTTGGTTATCCTCGTTGTGGTTCCATGTTCGTAGATAAGACCGGTTCTATCTTCGAAAGCCCTATGCCACGTAAAACTTGCAATGGATAAATTAGAGGCGTCTAGTTTAGATTGTTGCTGGGCTAGTGTCATGATATGGTAATGTTGTAAGTTGATGTATGGTAGATACCCTTACAACACACCTAATGTGTAAATTCCATAGACCTTGGCCTTACACACAAAGGAATGATAGAGATCATACCACGATGTACATGATGGTGATCAAATGCATGGACCATATCATTCCACTTTACACATATGATGTTTGCATCTTATATTGCTAGTTTGGCATTTTAGTAGCATTATAAGATGATCCCTCATTTAAATATCAAGATAAAATGTGTTCTTCCTTAAGTATGCAGCATTCTATGGATCGTGTTTCGAGACATCACGTGATGATCGGGTGTACTCGACTCTACACTTTCATACAACGGGTGTAAGACAGTTTTACATACGCGAATACTAAGGTTCTTACTTGGCGAGCCTAGCATGTACAGACATGGCCTCGGAACACGGTCCGAAAGGTTAAGCATGAGTCATATAGTTGATATGATGCCCATATTGATGCTCGCCTTTGAAGCTACACCGACTCATATGATGATCGGACTTGGTGTAGTAGATTTGGTTCATGTAATCACCAAAAAGGCATGAGGGATGTCATTTTTGAGTGGGAGTTCATTTCTATTTGGATTAGTCGAACTCAATTTGTCATAAACTAAATCAAAGTGAATTTACATAATTTGTTGTAGTCATTGGCATCTGTTCACTACCTTATGCTTAGTTTTAATTGAGATAATAGAACTATAGAATTCTGGATATTTACTTTACAAACTGGTATCGTATTGTTTTGAATGTCAATTTAAAGTTTAGAAGTCCTATTGCAAACTTTCAGCAAACTCTATTTACTCCATGAAGTTTAATAAGTAGTATTAAATCAAGAGTAAGAATTCTAATGTTAGTATCTAAAGTATCATGTTTGCCTTCATTATTATTCATATTCAAAAATTGTTTTAATATCAAGGTTATCTAGGAGCTGAAAATTGTTTCAGAAACCATCATGTGTGGAAGATATTGTGATATCTGAAACAATGTTTTTGGTTGCATTATGATAGAGTACAATTTAACAAAATACATGTTCTCATATTGTATGAGAATTTGTGAAGGATGGAGATGCTAGGCATCCGGATCTCCCAAAAAGGTTTTGGGAACTAACATTATACTCATGATTCTTCCTTATAGGCTATAGTAGCTTGATCATGAAAGTTGTCATGATAAGGATGAATAGAAGATATAAGTAAAATGTTTACTACATTAATAGATTACTAAAGAATGGATTTTTTGAAAGAACACCAAACATTTGATGATGGTGATCCACTTCAAAGTGCAAGTCCAAAGGTATTAGTATTTGACTATATACGCTTTGTACTATGTGTCATGTAGATGACACCACTATTGATGTTGATAGATTCTTTTAAAAGAAAAGGAATTGCTGAAAGAGAATCTATAAAATATTTGGCAGAAAAGAAAAGGTTGGAGATGTCCAACTTAGGTATATAGAAGATATACATGTTATGGCTGTATTCTTTGCTTGTTAAACAATGTGGTTCTGAGGTATTGGATACCGATGTTGGATACCGAATTGGTTGGTGTGAAGTGTCATACAGAACAATACAATTCATGAACTGCAACGACCTAAGTAACTAGCAAGAGAATAAGTGATGATGTTCATCAAAAACAAATAAAGTGTTATTGTGTTTTCGTTGTCATCAAACCTAGCCTTCAAGATTTGTTTTAATATTGTTATTTTGTTCTGGTATTACGAGAACAATGGTTGTTCAAATAATTACCGTATTCCCTAAAGGATGGATGAACTTTTACAAGTCTAGTTGGAGAAATCACATCCATAAACATTATTGCTAAATGTCGTAAGACAAATGATTGGAAGATCACTTATGAAGTGGCATCGCTGTTTGAATTATATTGGAAAGAAAACATGAAGAAACTCCATATTGATGGATTTTTGGAGTCTTTTGATTTTTGATCAATTGACGCTTGTGAAACTTTCCTTGAGATAATTGAAACTCCGTCCATAGGCCAAAGAAGAACGGGTGACTAACTTATTGGATATTATGCATGTTGATGTATATAGTCCATTATGTGTAGCCATATGCGATGGATATTTTTGCTTCATATGCTTTCTCCAGAAATTTGAGTGAATATATCTATATATTTACTTAATAAGGAAGAAGTATGAAACATTTGAAAAATGATCAAAGACTTTCAAGATGAAGTGAAAAATCATTGTAACAAGAAAATAAAATAGTTTATGATTTGATCATAAAGGAAGATATTTGAGTTACAGGTTTAGCAAAACACCTAAGATTTCAGGAATTGTTCCATGAATTTGCATTTCCCGATAAACCACATGAGTATGGTATGTTCGAGAGATCAAATCAAACCTTGTTTGACATGGTAAGATCAAAGGTGTCATTTATAAAACTGCCATTATGTTTTAAGGATTAAAGCTTTAGAGACTACCGCTTTTACACTGAAAAGAGCACCATCGTGATCCGTTGAAATGACACCATATGAGTTATGGTTTGGGGTAAAACCTGAATTGTCTTTTCTTAAATTTTGGTATGCTATGCATAAGTAAACTGTTTAAAACCAAAGTCAGAAAAGCACGTCTTTGTAGGTTATCCCAAAGAATTTGTTGGGAATTCCTCCATAACACCGAGGACAAAAGAGTTTGTCGTTTGGAACGTCAAGTTTTTTTAGAAGGAATTTTTCGTGAAAAGCTAAGTGGGATGACAATAGAACTTTGATAAGGTTGTTGAACCTTAGCTATATGTGCTAAGTAGCGCAGCGCCGGAAAGTGTCTCGGTGGCGGCCACAATGCTCATGGCTCTTGTGATTACAAAGGGTGTGATCTTGGAGATTAGAGTTCCAATTGAACCATGTGGGTCGATAAGAATCAAATAGTAAGATTTGAAACAGAAGTCGTTATTATTTTGATAATGATGAACCGACTGCATGCAAAGAAGCGATGATGGGACCTGACTCCATAAAATCACTAGAAGTCATAGAATCCGTGATAGTATCCATACACGAGAAATCAAGTTTCTGAACTTGGAAGACTCTCCGGAAAGGCGTGAAGCCTATTGGTCGTGTTTGGATCTATAAAGAAATAGACATGGATGTTTAACATCTATGAAATAGTCGACATGTCAGAAAGAAGTTTACGACAAAGTTCACGGAGTTGACTATGACAAGATTTGATCTTTCATAGAGATATTTAGTCTTGACGGATTAATGTAGCAACCACTACATATAATTTGGTATATGGTAGTTGAATAAACAAAACAAGGTTCTTCTAATAGAATGGTTACCTAGGACGTGTACATGACATGGTCCGAAGGGTTTTGTTAATTCAAAGGGTGCTAAAAGGGCATGCAAACTTCAATAGTTGAAGTGAGCATAGCGGAGTTGGAATCTTCACCATGATGAAAATGTTAAAGGAGTTTAATTTCATCGAAGATGATGAAGATGCTTGAATTTGCAAGAAATTAAGTGGGAGCGCTGAGACAAATTTCCAATACATTATGCAGAGTACATATTGTTGATTGGAAATGATGTATATTTTATTAACACAAGTTAAGAATTTCATTAAAATAGGATTTTGATGAAAGACTTGGGCAAAACCGGAATATTTGGCATCAATATCTATATGGATAGATTGAGGCGCTAATATGGTTATGCCAGACGTACATATATGAGATATTGAAAGGGTTCAATATGGAAACAACAAGAAAGGTTCTTGCTACATGGAAAGGATTGTATCAAGATTCAAGTGTTTCAACACTTGGTGAGTAAAATCACATGAAGATTTTGATCGATTATACCGTGATATGTATATATCCAGATATGTCCTATGCTCTAAATGTTATGAGCACATACCAGAATGATTCATAAGATGATCATTGGATGATAGTAAAGATATTCTTATGAGCTTTGGCAGAACTAAGAATATATCATGTATAAGTGACAAATAGTTAAAGGTAGTTCATTGTAAAGTGTTACATTGATACTAGTTTTGTCACAAGATACAAATTAAATTTATCTCAATTTAGACTATGGGTGGCACAATGTAATGGAAAGGATGTTCCATGATGGATTTGGATGAGTTCCAAAGTTGAGACATTGTGACAAATACTACAACAAAAGGCTAAGTATATCACTGCTATAGTAGCATCAAAGAAGGGCATTTGTGTTAAGAAGTTTGTTATCAAACTAAGTGTGGTTCAAAGTGGGCTAATACTTTGAAGATATATTGTATGACAATAATATCAACATATTTTAACCCGAACAAACTAAAGGTCTCACCAAAGGACCAAATTTATATAATGCCATCTCATTTGAGAATGAGTGATGCGTAGAGACGCAAAGACATGCAAATACACATGGACCTGAAACTGTCAGATCTGGAGATTATGTTAACCACTAGCAATCGCGTATATGCAACACCAGAAAGCCATAGGTGTTCAATACGCCAAGTTTTTAAACTAGATTATTGACTCTAGTGCAAGTGAGAGACTGAAGGGAATATGCCCGAGAGGCAATAATAAAGTGGTTATTATCTTATTCCTTGTTTATGATAAATTTTTATTTTGCATGCTATAATTGTATTAATTTGGAAACGTTAATACATGTGTGTTTAATAAACAAAAGGAAAGTTCCTAGTTATGCCTCTCTTATAAACTAGCTCGTTGATTAACAAGATGATCAAGGTTTCCTGATCATGGACATTGGATGTCGTTAATAATGAGGTCACAACATTTGTGGAATGATGTGATGAACATTCATCCGAAGTATAGCATTACGATCAAAGTCATTATGTTTATATTGCTATAACATCATACGAAGTAATCTTAGTCCTTAGACCATGAGATCATGTTAATTGCTAACATCGGAAGAGTATCTTGATAACATCAAACGTCACACCGTAACAGGTGACTATAAAGGTGGGTTCAGTGCTACGAAGGTGTTATGTTGAGGCTCATGGATCAAGAGTGGGATTTTTCCATCCCGATGACAGATAGAAATACTTTGGGCCCTCTCGGTGATATCACATTAAGATAGCTTGCAAGCAAGTGATATGATCACTACAATGTTATATCACGGGAACGAGAAAAGAGTGCATGTCAGTAACAAGATCAAACTAGGTATTTGGATACCGATGATCGAATCTCGGACATGTAATATATCATGATACAAAGGGATTTAGTTACGATATTAAAGGTTCACACGATCACAAGAGTCATCGTTGAATATGTGGGAGTCAGTACGGATCTCCAAGTCCCGCTGCTGATTATTGATCGGAGAGGGGTCTCGGTCATGTCCGCATTATTCGCGAACCGTAGGGTTACACACTTAAGGGATACCAACACCATTTAGGAGCAAATATGTTTCAGATAAAGATTAAGAAAGCGCTGGAATCATTTCGATGAAAACCAGAATTGTTTCGGGTGAAATTGCTAAAACTGGTTTTGCATGTGATATTGAAATGTTGTAGGGGTTTTTTTGTGAATGTTTTTTAATTAAAGTAGTTAACAAAATTCTGAATAAAATAAATAAAATAGTTTTATTTAATGAGAGCTTGCATTAAATTTGGTGGAAATTTAATGCATGTGAGTGGAAGTGTGAGTGGAGGCATATTAATGTGAGTGGAGCATCCACCACATGAATGATGGAAGAGGTGGGGGCACCACCATGGCTGCGATGCCATGGCCCTTGGGTGCCCCCCTCTTCCCTATAAAATCCCCCCTCTCCTCCTCACAACATACACCTCCTCGTGAAGGATCTCTCTCCCCCTCTAGTTATTCCCCATGGTCTCGGATTAGCGAGATACATGTTCCCGGTGGCTTTATCTGGAAAGGAGTTGATGCTTCCGCTGCTTTGCTAGAGCGAGGTACGGAGGTTGTCGGGGTACCGGACATGTGTGCGATCACGGATGCACCGCTGCTTTGCAGTGCTGGACTTGGTGGTGCTAGACTTGATGGAGCTGGATCGGATGGACGTGTTGGAGCCGGACCTGCTGGACTTCATCACGATCTTGAGATCGGCAAGTGTACGACTACATCAACCATGAGTTCCATCTCGTTAACAAAGCTTTGTTGTCTTCGAGGGTAAGTTCTCTATGGATGAATATCCACCCGTTGCTTGTATCTAATAGATAGATCTTGGCGATAGTTCCCATCGTAGGAAATTTTTTGTTTTCTATGCTACGAACCCAACAGAAGCTACCAATATAAATAATGTTATATTATAGGATCTTATGGAAGCACGAATAGTGGACAATGAAGTGGTTATGCTAGACCTTGGAACTTCAGAATTCATCGAAGGTAAGGTTCGAGGTAATGAAACTTCTAAACCAATGACCCCTATATATTGTGGAGAAACTTTCTTATATGGAATTTGTGAGCCAATTTCCACTATAAATATTATGTCTTCATCACTTTATGAGGAACTCTGCTATAATTTAAATAATCCAGATGTGGAACCGGTGGACACTACTATTAAACTGTCTAATAGAACCAATATAAAATCGGAAGGTGTAATCAAAAATATCTATGTCTTTGTTGGATCATGTACCCCCTTGATTTTCATATTGTTGACATGCCTCGAGATTCTTTTTTTCCTATTCTTTTAGGCAGGCCTTTTATTTCCATCACCAAAGCTCAAGTTGATAATAAGAAGGAGACTATTTTACTGATGTTTGGAGAAGAGGAAATGACATTCCACTTCGCCAAACTAAAGAAGAGGCCATATGAAGTGGAGGATATCAAGGAAGAGAAAACGATTGCCGAGCTGGCATCAATTCACTTCAGTATTCCATAAGGTGAATTAGAGAGGAGACTGGTTAATTGGGAGGAAGCAGCAGATGATGAGGAGAAACAAGACATGGATGATTACCTTGATTCAATTCCGGAAGCTCAAAATCCACATGACTATGAAGAACTGGTAAGAAAAGGAGATGAAGAGCCTCCACTAATTGAATTAAAACAACTTCCAAACGATATGAGGTATGAGTTTTTAGATAATGAAAATAAATTTCCTGTTATTATTAGCAAGGATCTATCAGAAAATGAAACAAATAAACTCATTTCAGTTTTTGTTAAGCATCGTGAAGCCTTTGGATATACACTAAGTGATATTAAAGGAATAGATCCATCTATTGTAACACATAATATTACCATGCTTGATGATGTTGAACCTGTAGTAGATACACAAAGAAGGCTTGATCCTAAAATGAAGGAAGTAGTAAGAAAAGAGGTTATACGCTTACTAGATGCTGGCATAATATATCCTATTTCTGATAGTAAGTGGGTTAACCCAGCTCATTGCATACCAAGACAAGGTGGTCTTGATGCTGCTATGAATGAGGATGGTGAGCTAGTTCCTATAAGGCCCGTTGTAGGATACCGTATGTGCATTGATTTTAGGAAGCTAAACGCGAGACACAGAAAAATCATAAACCTATACCATTCATGGATAAAATTTTAGAAAGACTTAGTAATAATTCTTATTTTTGTTTTCTTGATGGTTATTCTAGATATTCTCAAATTTCCATACAACCGGAAGATCAAGAGAAACCAACTTTCACTTGCCCTTATGGCACATATGCTTATAAATTAATTCCATTTGGCTTATGTAATGCAGCAACAACTTTTCAAGAATGTGTTCTAAATATTTTTGATGATTTTGTTGAGAATACTATGGAAGTTCTAACAAATGATTTTGTTGTTTGTGGAACAACTTTTGATAATTGCCTCTACAATCTGACCAAAGTCTTGTAGAGATGCAGGCAATCAAATTTGGTTTTGAATTGGGAACAATGTCGTTTCATGGAAAGAGAAGGTAAAGTTTTTGAGCATAAAGTTTCGGAGATAGAAATAGATAAAATTAATGTAAATGCTATAGAAAATCTTCCAATACCTCAGTACATTAAAAACCTAAAAATGTTTCTGGGACATGCATGATTTTATAAGCGATTTATAAAAGATTTTGCTAAAATAGCTATGCCCCTCACCAATCTTCTTGATAAAGAAACTCCATTCTACTTAGATCATGACTGCATTGCAGCTTTTGAGAACCTTAAGAATAAACTAGTTTCAGCACCTATCATGCAATCTCCAAAATGGGATGAACCTTTCGAAATCATGTGTGATGCTAGTGACTATGCTCTAGGGGCTGTGTTGAGATAGTGAGACGGAAATAATTTGAATGTTATTTATTACGCTAGTAGACCTCTCAATAAGATTCAAAAACATTACGCTACTATAGAAAAAGAGTTCCTAGCTATAATTTTTGCTTGCGACAAATTTAGATCTTACATCATTAATTCTAAGGTAATAGTTTATATGGATCACCAAGCTTTGTGTCACCTCCTTGTGTAAAAGGATGCTAAGCTCAGGTTCATTAGGTGGGTTTTATTACTACAAGAATATGATTTGTAGATAGTAGATAGGAGGGGTAAAGATAATCCTGTAGCAGATCATCTCTCTAGGATGGAGGGAGTAATTAATAACCCCATACCTATTAATAAATCATTTCCGGGAGAATATTTAGCAAACATTGAAATTGATGACCCATGGTATGCGGATTACACTAATTACTTAGCAAAAAAAAATTGTAGCTCCTGGTATGTCAAGAAATCAAAGGATGAAATTCTTTAATGATCTTAAATATTACTTTTGGGATGATCCATATCTATATCGTCATGGACCTGACGGACTTCGGAAGTGTGTTTCTAACCATGAAATGAATGCGATATTGAAAGCTTGCCAGGACAGTCCGTATGGAGGGCATCATGCAGGAAAGAGAACTGCTGCAAAGGTACTTCAATCCGGATTCTATGGCCCACCTTGCTCAAGGATGCATACATGTATGTGGAATACTGCGATGCTTGCCAAAGAAGAGGTAATATAGGTAGGAGACAAGAAATGGAAATGAATTATTGTCTCATAATTGAACCCATTGATGTATGGGGAATGGATTACATGGGACCATTTATAAAGTCTAATAGAGAATTGAAGACCATACTTGAGAAGACGGTGGACAAATCAAGAAAAGATTGGTCATACAAGTTAAATGACACTTTATGAGCATATCGTACTGCGTTTAAAAATCCAATTGGTATGACACCTTATAAGATGGTGTACGGTAAGGCATGCCATTTACCTTTAGAATTGGAACACAAAGCTTTTTGGGAAATCAAGAACCTAAATTATGATCTTAAAGCAGCAGGGGAGAAGCGTTTATTAGATATTCATGCTTTATATGAGTTTAGAAGTGAAGCCTATAAGAATGCTAGGTTGTTTAAGGAAAAAGTGAAAAGATGGCATGATAGAAAAATAGAGAATAAGAATTTTAAAAGTGGATACAAAGTGTTGCTCTATAATTCTCGTCTTAAGTTGTTTCTAGGAAAGCTCAGATCAAAGTGGGAAGGCCCATATATAGTTGAAGAAGCTTATTCATTGGGAGCAGTGAAACTCCAAGGAAAGACACCCTCTCTTGCATGGGTGGTAAATGGACAACACTTGAAGCATTATCGAGTAAAACAAGATATAAGTGCACTCACCATAGAAGTAATCACCCCCGAAGAAGTGATTAAGCAAAGGTATACAAGGAATGGCAACTGCAAGAAGAACACACTCGATACGGAATGAGCAATACTACCGTCAAGCTATTGACCATAAAAGAGGGCTTCATGGGAGGCAACCCATGCGAAATTAAGGTTTGAGTAAGTTTTTAAATTTTCAGTTAAAGTTCTATTTGAATATTGTGTTAAATAAGAAACATTTGATGCTCTAGCAAAGAAGAAGGAAGATTGATAAAGGCATAATTGGTCGAAAATCTAAGCTGACATTTTCCTATCAAAACTTGATATTTCGTTAAGTTTCAGATTAATAAAGAATCCTTGGAGAAGCAGAAATTTTTTGGTGGACACAGAAGGTTTAACGACCAACTATACGGCGGGAATAAAAATTCCGACCACACAGTTGCGGTCGTATAGTTGTTGCGACATCACCCCTTCCATACACAAAAGGTACTGAGAGTTTAACGACCAACTATACAGCCAGAATTAAAAATTCCGCACGTATAGCTATGTTCGTATAGATATGAATGCCTTTGACAAAATAATTTCCTGAGTACTGAGAGTTTAACGACCAACTATTTGGTCAGAATTAAAAATTTCGCCCGTATAGTTGCGGTCGTATATTTATCGACCCATCTCCAAAAAAAATATTCAGAGTCTAGAGAGTTTAACGACCAACTATACAGCGGGAATAAAAATTCCCGCCTATATAGTCCCGGTCGTATAGTTGGTTCCACCATAGATGTAATCTATAGTCGGTTCATAACTATACGGCGGGAGCTATACGGGTCACGCCCGTATAGTTGCTCGTTACGAAAGGTGGCTAGGGTTTTCGACCTCTCCTTTTAAAGCTAATCGCATCTAACCTTTTTCATGAAGTTTTCACAGGGCTATAGCCTCTAGCCTCAAAAAATCCTCACCATCCCTATACAAGCCCTTGTAACAACATCCGTGCAGCGAAGCCATGCAGCATTTCCATGTCAACAAGATCTAGAAGAAGAAAGAAGAGAAGCTCGTGAATAGAATCAAAGAAGTAGAACCTAAAGGATCATCGTCATCATCCAGCCTGGAGATCAAGCCTCTCCCAAATTGGGAGGACATGTTCCCGCAAAGGATGGAGATGATGAGGCAAGCTGAGCGAGGAAGGAACAAGGACAAGTATCTCCCTAATCCTTATCGTTACAACATAGGATCCTATTATAAACCTCCTCTTAGTCCATCACCTCTTAAACCTAAGAAGGTGCGGCAAGATGAGATTCATGATAAGATCCATGAGTTAGAAAAGGCTTCAAAGGCATGTGTTGAAACAATTGGAGAAGGGATTGACTCCTATAGGATGATGAGCAAAGACCTTGAGAAGAAGGTCGATGACATCGATGGTAGAGTTGGTTTCTTAATTAAAATTGTCTTTGAGTTGACAGATGAGAAGAAATTCCTCAAGAAGAAAATGTTTAAGCTCCAATACGACATGACCGAGCTCAGCATCCGCTTTGCAAACATAGTGAAAGATGGCAACACAAAAGAAGAGGGCGGCACTCTTTCTACCTAGGAGGAGGAATAGGTACCAACAAGGAGTTAATTGATCCCGCCTGGCTTGATTCCAAGCTTGGGAAGATCTTTCAAGACCTTGTAATCTACCTTATAAGTTTTATATTACAGTTTTGCATTAGTTCAAACTAGGAATAAATTTTGCATCATTAGAATTCCCTTCAGGAATAGTCGATCCTTTTAATGAAATTCCGAGTTTATTATTATATATGGAGCAATATTGAGTTTGTGTTTGCTTTATTGATATATGAATGGCTTGAGTATAATTTTACTTGCGCTTGATGATAGCAATAGGAGTCTTCCACACTATTGGTATTAATGGAACATATAAAGATAATTTGGTCAATATGTTGTAAGTCTACGGTTTGATTTACAAAGAAAAATTATCTGTAAAATTAAGTTAAAAAAGAAACCTTGAACAAAGGAAAATAAAAGTGCTATTAAAATAGAGTGAGAACAAGTCGAGGTAGAATCTTCAAGTCATAAAAATGCTTCATATACAATTGGAATTTGATAATTGAGATTGTTAAACTTTGGATTCCTACATGAAGTGGAATGTATGGCTAGCTACTTTGCACAACACTTAAACAAAAGTGTGAGCATATATAAACAAAAGAGAAAAAGAGGAAGAGGAAAACGAGTGAGTGTGCACAGAGAAAATAGGCATATACCACTGTATTGTAGTATGACAAAGAGACTCTTTTGAGATTTTGAATCCCAAGTGAATACGTTCATCCTAAAACACTTGGGACTACCTCGCTAACTCATCCGGTTGAACCGGATACTTTTACATTATGTTGAGATTCATCTTTTATGAACTATTGATCACTAAGGTGTGGAAGCCTGCTAATACTATTCAGATGGTTCAAGTAAGGTACTATTCATGAACTTATTCCTATGTATCATATATGATAAACACATGCTGCAACTGCCTCATTGATTTTAATCGACTCAGCTTCATGAATTTGAGGATCACATCCATTAAGATAAACTTGCTCGGGACGAGCAAGAGTCTAAGCTTGGGGAAGTTAATGAGTGCATATTTGCATCATGTTTTACATTATTATTTTGCATTGTAGATGTAGGATCTTGGTATTTTAGGCGCTCGTGCGCACATTTTATGTCTGTTTTCACCAGGATCAAGACAGATGATGGATCCAATGGGTACAATTACTGGAGCAGTTGTAATGTGGAGAAAAGGAGTCAAAAACAACGTAAATCGCTTATTTGGGAAATATTAATAATACCAGAAGAAAACTAGAAGCAAACAAAGGAGACAGAGGGCTCAACGACCAACTATACAACCAGAATAAATTTCCTGGCCGTATAGTTGGAGCTGCCTCCGCCTCCTCAAATAGTTTCACCCCGTGCAACTAGATCAGATAGGGGAAACTCCATGTCTGAGTATATCTCTGAAACCACACCTCTAGAAGGCATCTAGAGGGGGAACTCATCCACCAGGGATCCATCTTCAACCTGCGCAGATCCGGGAGGCTAAGGCATCGATCTTCATCATCCACCGCTGCATCACCACCATCTCCATCCATCCCATCTAGATCTTGTCTAGATCTTGGTGTAATTCCCATACTCGGTGTGGATTTATACAAGTACTATTCATCTATGATTGTTCCCATTACCATTGCTATGATGTTGATTGCCTACATGTCTGAGTAGATCTATAGTTCTAGGGGAGATGGAGAAACCCTAGCATATGATTGAGATGAGATAGAGATTATTATGTTATACATCATTATGTGTATGTGCTAATTGTCTTCATCTTGATGTTGGGAGTTGTGCACCTCCTTAATATTTGCCTCTTATGAGGACTCGATGAAGGGGATTACTTGCTGCTAGACGGAGGGATGATAGAACTTACTGTGACTATAAAGCTATTGTCAATCCTTACGTGCTAACTTGGGGAATCAAGGAGAACTCATCAAGCCATGTCCATGCCACGGGAGAAATCCCTTAATAGCGGGATAATACGATTGATGTCGTTTATTCGTCAGTTGTGGTTATGAAGGATGATGCGAGCAGCGGTTGCTGCCTATTCATCCATATGTGGAGCTCCTCCCACATACATACACATTATGAGAATATTCGTTATAATAATATTGATTGCTTAGTCTAAATTGCTAGCGATGTATCCACCACTCCCCGAGAACACCTTTTCCCATTGCAGTTCCAAAGTTCTATTACACACACGATTCTTACTTTCTGCATTAAGTTTTACTTTACTTTAAATTATCTTGTTCAACCAAAAAACTAAAAACAACTCTACCTTTCTTGCATCTTAAAGTTATTTCTTAAGTACTTCATTTAGTTGTAATTAAAAGCATTTTAGTATTTAACCTACTACTCCCTGTGGGATCGATATCTTTATTTCGAAACTAGCTACAAACGATCTGTGCAGTTGAAGTCATCAAGGAGCATTACTATAATCAAGTTCTTTAGGCTCCTCTCTTTGGATTCTCATAATCTTGAGGTATTCAACGGGATTGGGCTCAGCTTTACCTGCAAATTTAGCTAGAATGAGAGTTTGACTCTCGGTTATCTTACCTAGCTGTGCCTCAACAATCCTCATTCTTTCTTGGAGGGCCTCCAAATCATTCCTCAAACTTATAGATTGGTTAGATAATTTACCAAGCATAGCATCATGGTTCTCCGTTATTTTAACAAGGATATTTTTGCTCATTTTGTGAGTCTATAAAGGACTTAAGTGTTTCTTGGAGACTACCATTACTTGATCCCATATTATTATTAGAGTTACCTGCAGGACCAGAATAGTGTTTCTGAAAATTAGGATTATAATTCTTCTTTCAAGCAGGGTTATAATCATTATGAGCTATGAAGTCTACTTCTTCAATATTTGTTTCTGGGATAGCTCTTACCTTGTTTTCCTTACCTTTTACGGCTAATATGAGCTCATCCAGCTTAGCATTGAGTTCTTTATTTTCTTGTGCTAAGATGGAGTTCACCTTCTTCGTGTTTGATCTATCCACATGCCACTAGGCATGGTTGTCTTGCATATTGTCTAGCAGCTGCTTTGCTTCGGTAATATATTTACCCATAAATGTTCCTCCAGTTGTAGTATCAAGCATAGACTTAGATACATGATTTAGAGCATTATAAAATAAATGGAGAATTAACCAATCTTCCATCCCATGACTGGGATAGTTTCTCATGCATTCTTTCATCCTCTCCCATGCAAGCGCTAGTGGCTCACGCTCTTCCTGTCTAAAACTAGTAATATTAGATCTTAGTTGCATAGTCTTCGCAGGTGGGAAGAATTTAGTCATAAATAAAGAAGTACATTCCACCCATGATGCAATAGTATTTCGAGGCAAAGATAGCAACCATTCTTTTGCTCTTCCTCTAAGAGAGAAAGGAAATAAGCGCAATTTGACCGCATCAGGGTCAACATCTTTTATAAGCATCATATCACATATTTTAGTGAAAGTATTCAAGTGCATACCTGCGTCCTCAACAACAGAGCCTCCAAATTGATTCTGTTGAACCAAACTTAAATAATGGGGCTTAATTTCATAGTCACCAGCAACAATTGTTGGCTGAGTAATAGGAGTACGCAAATAATCATTGTTGGGAGTTGCAAACTCCCCAAGCTTCTTTTCAGCCATATTTCCTATGTTTTTGGGTTTTCTTAAATAGAGACTTATGATAATAAAAACAAGAATTTAAAAACTAGATACTTTTTTGGTTTTTCAAATAAATACTGAAAGCAAATTAACAAAATGAAAAACAGGAATTAAAACTAGCAAGGTTCCTATTAACCTCACCAGGGTAGCTATTGCTTCCCCGACAACGGTGCCAGAAAAAAGGTTGATACCTTCGATCCGGATTACGGATGTAGTATAGCTCTTTTTCATAGGTTTATCGAATCCTCGGGAAGCAAAAAGCATAGTGAAGTTACTTTAACGGACCTTCAGGAGTTTTAGAATTCCTTTTGTGTTTTTACCGGACCAAGAGTTTTCTATATTTTGTTGTTGTCGATGATGGAGAGAGAGGGCCTAGGGCGTTTGGTTTCACCTATAGCTGTGCAAAACATCTGATGGGAATAAAAGATAAAAATAAAGTATGCATGTAATTGTTAGAGCAAGATAAAGTATATGTGGGCAGTGCATCCATAATTGCTATTGCCTCCACAATCGCTTATAGAAATAACCTACTAGTCTCATCCATAGAAGAAAGAGAACTAATGATATGCATAGTGACGTCACCATTAATCCCAAGTAAATCCCTCACATACAGCCGTACTACCCCTTCTGTCACTAGGGTTCCCAACCTGCAGATTAGTCATTACTCATACTCCCTATACCTGGCTCAATCCTCGGGGTCTTGGGTACCTGACAAGTCCTTAGATTGAGGCAAGAGAGGATACAATAATCATCATGTCATACAAACTAATACATGATCCCATCTATGATAAATAACATGCACAAAAGCTAGATGGCTAGGCCTAAGTCCTTAGCCCAAGGAGAATTACTCACACATAGAGATGAGATCAAAGATCATAAACATTGTAGTGGAAATCATGAGATTGATAACAAATAGTCTTACAATGTCACCAATCGAAGATGAGATCTACTATTACAAGTGGTGGAATATGGCTATGGTGGTGGAGAAGGGTTTGGAGATTAGATCTAAGTCTATTCCTTTGGTGGCTCTTCGGTGTTATGGATGGAGATCTGGAGGCGGCTGATGATCGGAAAGAGCTCCCTTTTATCATTGCCCGAGGCCTCTTTATATAGGGGTCCCTTCACGAAAGTTGTTCTGTTTGACCTAGCGATGTCGATGGCAACTATACGACTGAAATTTTATTACTGCTGTATAGTTGGTCGTTAAAGCGTCTGTCTCCATTTCACGACTCCTGGTTTCTTCGGGTTGTTGGAAATCTCATATCTTTGACTTTAATATAGTGATTCCCATCATCAAACGTCATTATCTACGCAGGGAAAAATAGAAAGAAAGGATTGCATACCCCTTTGATCATTAGGCATTAGTGGTAGGGTTTAGAGAGATATTTCATCAAAAATATGAATAATATCCTGTTTAAATATGGATGTAGATGGCTATATTTCAGAGCCATCAGTGGCGCGAGGAACTTATGGTTTGGTCTAAGTACAAATGGCATGAATCCTTTTGGGAAGCATAGCTGCAGTCATAGCACCTGGCCTGTGACTCTATGTATCTATAACCTTTCTCCTTGGTTGTGCATGAAGCGTGATGTCTGCATGTGCGCAGATCAATTGTAGGTAGTTTCGAAATAATAGTATCAAACTCATAGGGAGCTATTTGGTTAAGGTCTTTATGCCCCTCATCACTGTCACCCAAGGATACTTGTAAGCCGCCTTTTATTTCAAGTAAAGGGTGTTTGAAATGTTTTTGGTTGAATGCAGAAAAGTAATTAAAACAAGTAAAATAAAGCGAGTAGCAAAAGCATTTGGATAAGTGTAACAACCTCGGACCCTACGCTCTAAGTTCAAGCCTGGATGAACCAAAAGTGGTTAAGGAATTTTACAGCGGGGGCCCAGGGCCACCCACGTGTAGGCCCGTCGACCGCCCTAACCACTTCCATGAACATCGGGACAAGAGCGAGCGGCGTAGGCAACAGGCGAAGAGATCAAATACATACACAAGTGAGTATGTATGCAAGCTACCTTACAACAGTTTTCAGAGCCATACCATCTAAAAGAAATAGAAATATTGCAATGCCATACGGCAAGATCCAAATATCCTAGATAGAGATAATAGTTTAGGATAGCTCCTCATACATCAATCAACATAGTATCAAGCGGAAGGTGGAATCAAGATCCGAGTATGGATAAGAAGCAAATCGGCATAAGATGCCACATAAATAAACACATCCCGCCCACAGATCTCACGGATCCTCATCCCCGGAATCTCTACACCGAGTGATCGTTGCCAACATCATCTGTCTCCTCCACCCAGTATCCATCTTGCGAATACACATGTTCATCTGAATCAAACAATTTATCGTGTGAGACCCTAGGGGTACTCAGCAAGTCTTTATGCCTCTAAAGGGGACATATACCTAGGGTGACGCAATTGCAGCAAAAGATAATAACTAATAAGTCTATAGATACTCGCTAACCATCCGCCTAACCAATGATAGACGGATGTCCGTTAATTAGAAACAATAGTTATAACAGTATAAAGTAACATATCCATCCTCCTTCTCGCTTACCAACGAGAAAGCGGACGAACAACCCATCCGTTGGCAGTTTTATTACTCGTTCCTTGGGTATTCCACTAATTACTAGTCAGATATTTAGTCAAATTAAAGACGGTACTTTAGTTATGCTTGTCTATGATCGAGAAACTGTGCTCCAAGTCGTCCATAACCGCGGACACGGCTTTCAGAAAGATTTACCCTGCAGGGGTGCACAAATAGCAAAACACACACGATCAACCTCGGAAAAACCAAATCAAAACCCAACAAGGCTTTCACGACAAAGCAATCACAGGATTCATAAATCATTTCAGGGGGCCACCCCAATAAGCTACCCGCAACGAAGTTGGCCGGCTCCGAGACGGACCTAGGGTTTGCGAGAACGGCTGTAAACGACCGAAAACCCGAAAGTGTGATTGGGCTTGTCGATACCATGAAATAGTGCCGCGATCCTAAATAGTACAGGTGCTCCACGCACAATCGTAAATAAAGCGATAAAGCATGGCATAAGTACAGGATAGTAATAAAGCCCCAAACTACTTTGTGGCCCCAAGAAATAAAGTGCAAATCAAGCTCATGCAAAGGGGGATTCATAGAGTCTCCCGTATGTGGATAGTGCGAATAGTCAAGGAACAGGTATCAAGTACTCGGGGTCCTACGGGACACAAGTGAGCATGAAAAACCAAATAACATATATTGCCCACCGGTGCCTCTTTCATTAGTTATCCCATTACTACTCAGGTTAAGTTGTCTAGGTACCTCGTTATCCATCAGACACTCACAAACCCTACACATGCAATTCTACGACTCGCAAGGCTCAAGCAACTCCTGTAGTAATGGTTCATAGGATGGAGGAACAAGCTTCGGTGGGGTTTAAAAGTAAAGGCCATGCAATACTTGGGATTCAGTTTAATGCAATCGCGACTCCATGATGCAAGAATAAGATAGAAGCAATAGGTACTATATGTATGCAAGCATGTGGTAGTGCTTGCCTGGCAGCTCAGTTGAAGCGAGAGATGGATCTGGCTAGTACTCCTGGGATTCCTGATAATTCCCCTGCTCAGCGTCTATTCGAAAGAAGAACCAAACAAATAAGGGCCAGCATAAATAAAGTGCACAAGCATATAAATAAAATGCGACAAGCAACCAAGTATGCCATGATGAATGATGCACAATTTACATGGCAATAATGTAGCATGGCAAGGGTGAGGTGTGGGGACAAGAATAAATCATTTTATTAATTATTTGGTCAAGTTTTATTACCATAAACAGTTCTGATTATTTAATATTTATATGATGCATTCTGCAATTCATATCGTGGAATGCATAATCAGAACGGGCTCGTCGCGCTGATCGATTTAGACATATTATTTGTCAAATTTGGAATTACCGAATTAAAGTTATTAATTTATCGAGATAACGGCATTTATTGCAAATTTAATCATCTCGAAAATTTAAATTAGTCAAACATTATTTTGGATGGCATATTTGACTTCCTCACATTTTTCTAATTCAAAAACATATATTATTTGTATTATTTGGATTTGTCAATTAAAAGTTATTTAAAACTGGATTTAAAATCATATTGAACATTTCTAAAATTATTTTGTTTAAACAGAAAAGGAAACAGGGAATATTTGCACATAGGCAGACTTAGCCACAGACGCTGACAGGTGGGGCCGTGCTGAGCTGGCGGAAGCCAACGCGCGGTAGACTTTTTCTACCGCGACCGAAACGAGCCACCGCAGCTGACAAGGGGGTCGTGCCTCAAACGGGCCCACGCGCCAGCGGGTGAAGCGGCGGGTGCCACGCGGCGCAGACGGGGACTGCGGGATGAGGATGCGAAACCCGCGGTGCCTTTCTGCAAAAGCTCCACCGCGGATGACATGTGGGGCCGTGTGGAGCGCGGGTTGCGTGAAACAAAAAGCAAGGGGGTTATAAGGAAAACGACTGCGCCCTAATGTTTTTCTTCTCGCCTGTTTACTGACAAAACTGACGCCGGAAGAAACAGGCACGGCGGGGGCTCGAACTAGCGATGCAGCGCGTGCGCACGGCGGCGGCTACCGCTGCGGCTAGCTGGGTTAGATGCTAGGAACCGGCGGCACGGCCAGAAGAGGTATTGCGGCACTACGGCGGGTAGACGAACGCGAGCGCGGTGCACCGAGGCTTCTCGACGGGTGGATCTACACGTCCAGGAAGAGGTAGACAGGGGGAGGTGTCTGGGAGGCGCAGAGGCTCACCGTGGTTGTGTTGGTGGTGGCGGAACGGGGCGGGGAGCAGGGGATCACCGGGGGAGCTAGCGACAGGCGGTTAGGGTTTCTTCTCGGACTCGAGGTTGTGCAGCAGGTGCTGGGCCTCCTCCTCCTCGCCTCCATGTACAGGATGATGCAGGAGCTCATCTTAGTCTTCCTCGACAACCCAAACACCACGCCCGCCTCCTGGTACGGTGTAGTCGAGAGGAAGCCGACGGTGAGGTTGTCGGGGATGGAAGAGAGAGGGGGTAGCAGGAAGGTGGTCTGGCAGCGATGGGCAGAGCCCTGGGGAATATCTGAGGCTGCAAGGCAGAGGGAGAAGGAGATAAGGGCTAGGGGAGGGGGAGATGCACATGGGGAGGCTCGGGATGGAAAAGGTGGTGGTGCACCTTTTTTCTTCTCACACGCGGGCCGGTGGACCTGGGGCTCGAGGAGAAAACCGGGAGGGTGTCCAGCTAGGGCCAGAGGGGAGGCACAGGTGGCTCGGGTGGGGTAAGCTTGGCAGCGAGGAAAGAGAGAAAAGGGAGAGGGGGATGGCTTGGCTAGGGTTTAGGTTAGGAGGGTGGCTCGGCCTAGAGTAGAAGGGGATGGGGTTGGGGCCGAACTAGGCCACAAGGCTGGTGGTGGCCTCGGTTTGGGGAGAGGGAATGATGAGTGGGTGAATCTAGGGATAGCAATGGTTAGAAAAATAGGGGGGTTAGGTTTATAGATAGGTAGGTTAGATAGAATTTAGGATTTGTATTTGAATAGTTTCAAATGAGTATGCCCCAACCAAAAACAAATCCATCTATCCAAAGGACAAGAGATAGAAAAGGTGGAGGGGATGATTAACTTACAGGGGTAAGAGAGAAAGGATTTAGGTGAAGTGGGAAAACATATACTCCATGTGGTGCATGCATGCCATAAGGCTTAACAAAACAAAAACAAGGAGTAGATGCCCCAGGATGGTGGAGTTCAAACAAAATTGAGCCAACTTGAATTGATTCCAAAAGAACCATGCTCCACTCAAAAATCCAAGAAAACCCACAGAAAGAAGATGGTGGTGATCTTGCATGGCTCATGCATGAATAGTAAATGCATTCTCTAGTAGTGAAAACCACTAGAATAACTCATGGCATTTATATGAGCAAGGTTTCAAGAATTTGAATATAGCCCAACAAAAGGAAAGGAAGCTTGTTTACCACATGGACTAAATACAAGATCATGCATGAATATAAGGTGGCCAAGCTTGTGTGTATGTGCCACTAGCCAACATGAACAACAATTGTATTCCTCCATGAGCTTATATTCAAATTTAAACCATATGGGAGCTTGACAAGGCACTCCACTCACATGGCATGCAAAGGTGGCCATGTGGCTCTCCACATATCAATAATGTGAGAACAACATGATGCATATATGGGAGCATGTGAAATTGTAAGTGGATCCATCCCAACCCACATGAGCTAGAGGTAAAACCAAATAAATTGCAAGGCTTGCATATAGTGGGATGGTTGAATAATGGGGTGGTGACAAGAAAGGTGGTGGAGTTAATAAAATATATGCCCCCCAACTCAACTTGGGCATCAAGCATTTATCAAGAACCAAATACAATATATCAAGAGGCAAATACAATTAATAGTGCATATGAGATAAGAACCAAATGAAAAAGGGTTTTATATGATGCTCAAATGCAATGTGGCATGATAACATGAGCATGATATAATTATGATGCAACAATTATATGTAGGAAGTAGCATTTTATTATTAGACCATGTAGCATTACAGATGTTAGACAGGTGGGATGCTACAACTCTCCCCCACTAAACAGGAATCTCGCCCCAAGATTCTAGGAAGAAGAAGACACGAAGAGGGTAGGATACTTGGCATGGAGCTCATCCTCGCGTTCCCAAGTGGCTTCATCAACGGAATGGTGTGACCACTGCACCTTGCAGAACTTGATAGACTTGTTGCGAGTCTTTCTTTCTGCGACTTCTAGGATTTTTGTGGGGTGTTCTTGATAAGACATGTCTTCTTGGAGATTGATAAGCTCATGGTCCACGGTCCTGCCGGGATCCTTGAAGCACTTCTTGAGTTGAGAGATATGGAAAACATCGTGGACCTTGAGTTTTTCAGGTAGCTCAAGAGCATAAGCGACTTCTCCTCTTCTTCCACGAACTTTGAAAGGACCGATGTATCTAGGAGCCAGCTTCCCTTTGATACCAAACCGGTGCGTGCCTCTCATGGGAGTGACACGAAGGTAAACGAGATCACCAGGGACATACTCCATGTCCGTGTGCTTTCTGTCGTAGTTGCTCTTCTGGCGACTTTGAGCAACCTTCAGGTTTTCGAGAATGACGTGAACCTTCTCCTCCGCTTGAGTTACAATGTCGGGGCTTAATAATGTTCTTTCACCTGCTCCCGACCAAGCAATCGGAGTTCTGCATTTGCGGCCATAGAGAACCTCAAATGGTGCCATCTTTAGACTCTTCTGGAAGCTATTGTTGTAAGAGAACTCAGCATAAGGAAGGCATTCTTCCCACTTCATGCCGAAAGAGATGACGCAAGCACGGAGCATATCTTCCAGAATCTGATTGATCCTTTCCACTTGCCCTTGTGACTGAGGGTGGTAAGCTATGCTGAAGTTCAACTTTGTTCCCAAAGCATTTTGGAAACTTCCCCAGAACTTGGAAGTGAAGATGCTTCCATGGTCTGAACTGATCTCGAGAGGAACCCCATACAGAGAGACAATTATGTTGATATAGAGCTCAGCCAACTGAATTGCAGAAATTGTTTCCTTGACGGGAAAGAAGTGAGCCACTTTTGAGAGCCTGTCAATGACAACAGAGATTGCATTGTTGCTCTTCTGCGACCTTGGAAAACCAGTTATGAAGTCCATCTCTACTTTCTCCCATTTCCATTCCGGAGGCTTCAATGGTTGAAGAAGGCCAGAAGGTTTTTGATGGACAGCTTTAACTCTGCGGCAGACATCACACTTAGAGACATACTTGGCACAACATTGTTTCAACCCAGGCCACCAATACTGTGTTTTCAAGTCCATGTACATCTTTGTGCTGCCAGGGTGGATAGAAAGAACAGAATCATGAGCTTCTTTAAGAACTTGCTCTCTCAAACCCGGATACTTCGGAATGAACATCCGGTGCTTAAAGAATAGAGTGCATTGGTTGTCAAGGTGGAAAGGTTCATACTTCGGAAGCTGAATCTTGGAGATGATGTTTTAGTGTAAGGATCACCAAGTTGAATGGAGCGAACTTTTTCTTCCAAGAGAGGGGTAGCTATCAAGTTATGAAGATAGCCCTGAGGTACAAGCTCGAGGTTGAGTCGACGGAATTCCTCGCACAAGAGAGGTTGTTGTTCTTCCATGATGAGGTTGTTCACATATGCCTTACGACTGAGGGCATCGGCCATCACATTTGCTTTGCCCAGAGTGTAGTTGATCGAAAGATCAAAGTCATTGATGGTTTCAATCCATCTCCTTTGGCGAAGGTTGAGGTCTGGCTAAGTGAAGATATACTTCAGGCTTTTGTGGTCAGAAAAGATCTCACAACGGTTTCCAAGCAAGTAGTGCCTCCATACTTTTAGAGCGAAGACAACCGCTGCAAGTTCAAGATCATGTTTTGGATAGTTGAGCTCAAGAGTTTTCAACTGACGGGAAGCATAAGCAACGACTTGCTTTTCTTGCATGAGGACCGCACCCAATCCTTGCAAGGAGGCGTCACAGAATATCTGGAAAGGCTTTGATGTATCTGGAGGAATCAAGACTGGTGTGGAAGTGAGCTTCTCTTTGAGTGTTTCAAAGCTAGCTTGACATGCAGGAGACCAAAGGTATTTCTTGCCTTTCTTGAGGAGATCTGTAAGAGGCTTCGCAATCTTCGATAAGTTCTGAACGAAGCGACGGCAATAACTAGCCAAACCAAGGAAACTCTGGACTTCTTTGACATTTTTGGGTGGAAGCCACTCAACAATTGTCCGAACAGTTTCTGGGTTGATGGCAATGCCCTTAGCAGAGATGACGTGACCAAGATAGGTGACTTCGGGAAGCCAAAATTCACACTTGGAGAACTTTGCATACAAGCGGTTCTCATGAAGCTTGTTTAGGACACACCGAAGGTGTTCTTCATGTTCTTCCTTTGACTTAGAATAGACTAGAATGTCATCCAGATAGACCACGACGAACTTATCAAGATACTCCATGAAAACCGAGTTCATAAGCCTCGAGAAGGTGGCAGGAGCGTTGGTGAGACCGAAGGACATGACCGTGTACTCGTACAGGCCATAGCGGGTGGTGAAAGTTGTTTTGGGAACATCTTCCTTGCGAATCTTGATTTGATGATATCCACTTCTCAAGTCAAGCTTAGAGAATACCACAGCTCCAGCTAGCTGATCGAAGAGATCATTAATCCGCGGAAGGGGATATTTATTCTTGATGGTTTTTGCATTGAGAGATTGGTAATCAACACAAAGTCGATCAGTGCGGTCTCGCTTCTTCACAAAGATGGTTGGGCTACCCCAAGAAGAAGTGTTGTGCTGAATGAAACCCAACTTCTCTTGTTCATCAAGCTGACGTTTGAGTTCAGCCAATTCAGCAGGACCCATTTTATAAGGCCGCTTGGAGATAGGAGCGGTACCAGGTTCAAGCTCAATCACAAACTCGACCTCTCGGTCAGGAGGCATACCTAGTAACTCTTCAGGAAAAACATCTGGGAACTCACGGACTACTGGAACATTTTGCAAAGCTTCCATAACATCAATGTCTTGGACACCCAAAGAGTAGAGCTGAATAGAAGGAGTTTGCTTTGGAGAATAGACTATGTGGCCTTTAGGAATTTTCAAAGAAACCGAGTGTTCAGCACAATCAATCACAGCTTCATTGGCTTTCAACCAATCCATGCCCAATATGACATCAATATCCGAATTGCCCAATTCAATGAGGGATGCAGGAAAAATTTGGTTGCCAATTTCAATTTGGTTCCCATGGCTTATTTGAGAAGCCTTCATAGTTGTCCCCGGTGATTGCACCCTAAGAACCTTGGACAAGGATTGAATCGGAAGACCTTGTTGCTGAGAGAACCTCTGAGACACAAAAGAATGCAATGCACCAGTATCGAATGACACTCGTGCAGAAACTGAGTTAACAGAAAGCATACCCAGCACAACTCCAGGTGCATGCTCGGCTTGAGCGACGTTGACATAGTTGGCACGAGCAACAGTGGACCCGGGCTTGGTGTTGATGTTGAGAGCCCGAGGTGGAGGTGCACGAACCATAGAAGGACTTGCTGCAGGTCTTGGAGGTGGAGGAGGAAGAGCTTTGTGTTCATGGGATAACTCCAGTGTTGATGCCCAGTGTTCCCACAAGTGTAACAAGCACCAGGTGGACGTGGAGCAGCGTAGCCAGGGACTCCGCCAGGCGCTCTAGGGTAGTTGTGGTTGTAGCCCCTAGGAGCAGCGTTGAAGGAGTTTGGTGGCCTTGCTGTGTAGCTTGGAGGTCTTGGTGGAGCCGGGAGAGGCGGTGCGGTATTAGGAACCCACACGCGGCGCTTAGAAGGAGTTGCCATAGCTGAAGAGCTTGCTGCGTCACGGCTGTGTTTCTTGGACTCCTCGAACACTTGCCTACTGGCTTCTTCCTGCAGAGCTGTATGTTGGAGTTCCAGAAAAGACCCCGGCCTTGCATGAGTGATTGCATATTTGATAGATGCATTGAGCCCTTGCCTAAACCTCTTTTGTTTTTTCTTGTCATCAGAGATCTCATCGCCACCATACCGAGAAAGATTCATGAAGTTTCTGATATAGGTGTTGACATTGTCATTGCCCTGCTTGAGGTTGAGAAAAACCTCCTTCATTCTCTCCATGACAATTTCTGACAGGTATTGCTCTTTGAAAGCCCCAGCGAACTGCTCCCAAGTAGGCTGAAAACCAGAGTGGTTTGCCTTCAGGTAATTCTCCCACCATAGAGTTGCGTCTCCCTTCAGAAGGTGAGTGGCGCATTTTACCCATTCTTGTTTAGGAACATCAGCAGTCATCAGCAATCTTGACATCTCACAAAGCCAATCATCAGCATCCAGTGGCTGATCAGACACCTCAAAGTGGCGCGGGTTAAACTTCAGAAAACCCTTGATGTCTCCTCGCTTGGGAGGTGGAGGTACCAGGGCAAACTCATTCCTCTTGACACTTTCTTCAAAGCGTTGCTGGTTCTGTTGCATTGTTCCCAAAGCATTAGCAATACTTGCCAACGCAGCCCCCAGTTCAGGTGGTATGTCATCCTCAGTGCGGCGTGGTGGTGCCATCCTGTGATTGATATAAAACTCAAGTTAGTACCATAATGGAGAATAATAATAATCCAAAATAGTACCAAAATGGAATTAACCAAGATTAAAGGATACAAATTACTAAGATGATATTAAAATATCAACAAAGTTCAAAGCACCTAGAAGATAGTAAGCATATCGCACACGACTGAACAAGGAGTGTGGTACATAAAGCTATCAAAGAAAAAAATTCTGCAAATTTCGACATTAAAATACCACTATATGCGCAAAACCACTTAACGAATCAAGATTAGTAACTCTACCAATTCAATATACAAGAGCAAATGATAAAAGTAGTGGTATGGTCGCGACTCCATCCCACACTCAAAGCATTACTCCGCACATGAATAAGTAAAACGCATATCCCAACTCTCTTCCTTCTTAAGATGAACCTAAAGATTAACAACTACGGAAAACAACCACCCCTAACAAGATAGTGTTAGATAACAAAGAGTAAGACAGATCGCGTCGGTTTACAACGAATCAGATAGATCGTGTCGGTTTAGCAAAGCCTATCGGTATGGAATGTACCAACAGTTGATAACCAAAAGGCAGATAGCAACAACAAGTTGGATGCAACAGATAGACAAAGAATTACCCACACACACACACACACTCACACAACCTATGGTACTACAGAACCCAGAACACGTGAATCCTAGTTTGAATTTTAGAAGAGGATTGAAAATGTTACACTTCCTTACCAAAAAAGGGGTGGGTGGGTAAGAAGAAAAATGGAAGCAGTCCTACTCTCGCGTTTTGTTTTTCCTTAGTATACATAGCTACCAAAATATTTGCTAGACTGACAACGACCATTTTGGCTGAGACCCTGAAGGGCGTAATGGCTCTGATACCAGTTGTAACAACCTCGGACCCTACGCTCTACGTTCAAGCCTGGATGAACCAAAAGTGGTTAAGGAATTTTACAGCGGGGGCCTAGGGCCACCCACGTGTAGGCCCGTCGACCGCCCTAACCACTTCCATGAACATCGGGACAAGAGCGAGCGGCGTAGGCAACAGGCGAAGAGATCAAATACATACACAAGTGAGTATGTATGCAAGCTACCTTACAACAGTTTTCAGAGCCATACCATCTAAAAGAAATAGAAATATTGCAACGCCATACGGCAAGATCCAAATATCCTAGATAGAGATAATAGTTTAGGATAGCTCCTCATACATCAATCAACATAGTATCAAGCGGAAGGTGGAATCAAGATCCGAGTACGGATAAGAAGCAAATCGGCATAAGATGCCACATAAATAAACACATCCCGCCCACAGCTCTCACGGATCCTCATCCCCAGAATCTCTACACCGAGTGATCGTTGCAAACATCATCTGTATCCTCCACCCAGTATCCATCTTGCGAATACACCTGTTCATCTGAATCAAACAATTTATCATGTGAGACCCTAGGGATACTCAGCAAGTCTTTATGCCTCTAAAGGGGACATATACCTGGGGTGACGCAATTGCAGCAAAAGATAATAACTAATAAGTCTATAGATACTCGCTAACCATCCGCCTAACCAATGATAGACGGATGTCCGTTAATTAGAAACAACAGTTATAACAGTATAAAGTAACAGATCCATCCTCCTTCTCGCTTACCAACGAGAAAGCGGATGAACAACCCATCCGTTGGCAGTTTTATTACTCGTTCCTTGGGTATTCCACTAATTACTAATCAGATATTTAGTCAAATTAAAGACGGTACTTTAGTTATGCTTGTCTATGATCGAGAAACTGTGCTCCAAGTCATCCATAACCGCGGACACAGCTTTCAGAAAGATTTACCCTGCAGGGGTGCACAAATAGCAACAGACACACGATCAACCTCGGAAAAACCAAATCAAAACCCAACGAGGCTTTCACGACAAAGCAATCATAGGATTCATAAATCATTTTAGGGGAGCACCCCAATAAGCTACCCGCAACGAAGTTGGCCAGCTCCGAGACGGACCCAGGGTTTGCGAGAACGGCTGTAAACGACCGAAAACCCAAAAGTGTGACTGGCCTTGTCGACACTGTGAAATCGTGCCGCGATCCTAAATAGTACAGGTGCTCCACGCACAATCGTAAATAAAGCGGTAAAGCATGGCATAAGTACAGGATAGTAATAAAGCCCCAAACTACTTTGTGGCCCCAAGAAATAAAGTGCAAATCAAGCTCATGTAAAGGGGGATTCATAGAGTCTCCCGTATGTGAATAGTGCGAATAGTCAAGGAACGGGTATCAAGTACTCGGGGTCCTACGGGACATAAGTGAGCATGAAAAACCAAATAACATATATTGCCCACCGGTGCCTCTTTCATTAGTTATCCCATTACTACTCAGGTTAAGTTGTCTAGGTACCTCGTTATCCATCAGACACTCACAAACCCTACACATGCAATTCTACGACTCGCAAGGCTCAAGCAACTCCTTAGTAATGGTTCATAGGATGGAGGAACAAGCTTCCGTGGGGTTTAAAAGTAAAGGCCATGCAATACTTGGGATTCAGTTTAATGCAATCGCGACTCCATGATGCAAGAATAAGATAGAAGCAATATGTATTATATGTATGCAAGCATGTGGTAGTGCTTGCCTGGCAGCTCAGTTGAAGCGAGAGATGGATCTGGGTAGTACTCCTGGGATTCCTGATAATTCCCCTGCTCAGCGTCTATTCGAAAGAAGAACCAAACAAACAAGGGCCAACATAAATAAAGTGCACAAGCATATAAATAAAATGCGACAAGCAACCAAGTATGCCATGATGAATGATGCACAATTTACATGGCAATAATGTAGCATGGCAAGGGTGAGGTGTGGGGACAAGAATAAATCATTTTATTAATTATTTGGTCAAGTTTTATTACCATAAACAGTTCTGATTATTTAATATTTATATGATGCATGCTGCAATTCATATCGTGGAATGCATAATCAGAACAGGCTCGTCGCGCTGATCGATTTAGACATATTATTTGTCAAATTTGGAATTACCGAATTAAAGTTATTAATTTATCGAGATAACGGCATTTATTGCAAATTTAATCATCTCGAAAATTTAAATTAGTCAAACATTATTTTGGATGGCATATTTGACTTCCTCACATTTTTCTAATTCAAAAACATATATTATTTGTATTATTTGGATTTGTCAATTAAAAGTTATTTAAAACTGGATTTAAAATCATATTGAACATTTCTGAAATTATTTTGTTTAAACAGAAAAGGAAACAGGGAATATTTGCACATAGGCAGACTTAGCCACACACGCTGACGGGTGGGGCCGCCCTGAGCTGGCGGAAGCCAACGCGCGGCAGACTTTTTCTACCGCGACCGAAACAAGCCACCGCAGCTGACAAGGGGGCCGTGCCTCAAACGGGCCCACGCGCCAGCGGGTGAAGCGGCGGGTGCCACGCGGCGCAGACGGGGACTGCGGGATGAGGCTGCGAAACCCGCGGTGCCTTTCTGCAAAAGCTCCACCGTGGATGACATGTGGGGCCGTGTGGAGCGCGGGTTGCGTGAAACAAAAAGCAAGCGGGTTATAAGGAAAACGACCGCGCCCTACTGTTTTTATTCTTGCCGGTTTACTAACGAAACTGACGCCGGAAGAAACAGGCACGGCGGGGGCTTGAACTGGCGACGCAGCACGCGCGCGGCGGTGGCTACCGCTGCGGCTAGCTGGGTTAGATGCTAGGAACCGGCGGCGCGACTAGAAGAGGTACTGCGGCACTACGGCGGGTAGACGAACGCGAGCGAGGTGCACCGAGGCTGCTCGACGGGTGGATCTACACGTCTAGGAAGAGGTAGACAGGAGGAGGTATCTGGGAGGCGCAGAGGCTCACCGCGGTTGTGTTGGTGGTGGCGGAACGGGGCGAGGAGCAGGGGATCACCGGGGGAGCTAGTGACCGGCGGTTAGGGTTTCTTCTCGGACTCGAGGTTGTGCAGCAGGTGTTGGGCCTCCTCCTCGCCTCTGTGTACATGATGATGCAGGAGCTCGTCTCGGTCTTCCTCGACAACCCAAACACCACGCCCGCCTCCTGGTACGTTGTAGTCGAGAGGAAGCCGACGGTGAGGTTATCGGGGATGGAAGAGAGAGGGGGGTAGCAGGCAGGTGGTCTGGCAGCGATGGGCAGAGCCCTAGGGAAGATCTGAGGCTGCAAGGCAGAGGAAGAAGGAGATATGGGCTAGGGGAGGGGGAGACGCACATGGGGAGGCTCGGGATGGAAAAGGTGGTGGTGCACCTTTTTTTCTTCTCACACGCGGGCCGGTGGACCTGGGGCTCGAGGAGAAAATCGGGAGGGTGTCCAGCGGGCCAGAGGGGAGGCATAGGTGGCTCGGGTGTGGTAAGCTTGGCAGTGAGGAAAGAGAGAAAAGGGAGAGGGGGATGGCTCGGCTAGGGTTTAGGTTAGGGGGTGGCTCGGCCTAGAGTAGAAGGGGGATGGGGTTGGGGCCGAACCAGGCCACAAGGTTGGTGGTGGCCTCGGTTTGGGGAGAGGGGATGATGAGTGGGTGAAGCTAGGGCTAGCAATGGTTAGAAAAAGAGGGGGGTTAGGTTTAGAGATAGGTAGGTTAGATAGAATTTAGGATTTGTATTTTAATTGTTTCAAATGAGTATGCCCCAACCAAAAACAAATCCATCTATCCAAAGGACAAGAGATAGAAAAGGTGGAGGAGATGATTAACTTACAGGGGTAAGAGAGAAAGGATTTAGGTGAAGTGGGAAAACATATACTCCATGTGGTGCATGCATGCCATAAGGCTTAACAAAACCAAAACAAGGAGTAGATGCCCTAGGATGGTGGAGTTCAAACAAAATTGAGCCAACTTGAATTGATTCCAAAAGAACCATGCTCCACTCAAAAATCCAAGAAAAATCACACAAAGAAGATGGTGGTGATCTTGCATGGCCCATGCATGAATAGTAAATGCATTCTCTAGTAGTGAAAACCACTAGAATAACTCATGGCATTTATATGAGCAAGGTTTCAAGAATTTGAATATAGCCCAACAAAAGGAAAGGAAGCTTGTTTACCACATGGACTAAATACAAGATCATGCATGAACATAAGGTGGCCAAGCTTGTGTGTATGTGCCACTAGCCAACATGAACCACAATTGTATTCCTCCATGAGCTTATATTCAAATTTAAACCATATGGGAGCTTGACAAGGCACTCCATTGATGACCCACAAGTATAGGGGGTGTATCGCAGTATTTTCGATAAGTAAGAGTGTCGAACCCAACGAGGAGCAAAAGGTGCTGGCTAGTGGTATGGATCAGGAATTCTCTGCAAATACTTAGCAAATGGATTTTTAGGGGTTTTTGATAAAGCAAGTAAACAAAGTACGAGTAAACAAAAGACAGTAAGAATGAATGCAGCAAGTGGCCCAATCCTTTATGCAGCAAAGGATAAGCCGGTTGTATTTCTATAGATGACCAAACGTTCTCGAGGACACATGGGAAGACTGTCAAGTGCTTTCGCTTCATATAGTCGATTAATCTTCTCTAGCTTGCTAAGTGTTGTGTGGGTGAACCTGTGCTAATGTACCGTCCCATCCAAGACTTAATACATACATGTAATTAAACCCCCTTGCAAACATCCGTAAGTACAATAAAGTAATTTAGGTAAAACCTAACCACATCTTTAAACGCTAAGACCCTTACGTCCCTTGTGCAATGGTTTCCTAACGGGGGTTCAGGTTTCTGTCACTCCGGCAACCCCTACGATTAGTAGCCAAATACACAATGCATTCCCCTAGGTCCATATAGGTGAAGTTGATGGGTTCGTAGCATGGAAAACAAAAAAATTCTACCGCAAGAACGAACAAAACCCAGATCTAATCTAGATAAAAGCCAAGATCTAATCTATTAGACATGTGCAACGAGATAGATCTGTACTAACCCTCGTAGATCCAAAAGCGTTACGAGATTAGATCTCGGGGTTGATGTAGTCGATCACTTGCCGATCTCAAGATCGTGTGGACGATCCTTTCGGCGCCGCGTTCCGGCAGCGCTTCCGCAGTCGGTCACACGTGCGGAGTCGAAGCAGACCTTCCTCTCCCTGTTCCAGCGAGCAGCGGAGGTAGTAGATCTTCTCCATGGAATCCCAGCAGCACGACGGTGCGGTGGTGGTGGTGGAGTAGAGAATTCTGCAGGGCTTCGCCTAAGCCGGAGCAGAGCGAAGGAGGAGGAGAGAGGTGGCGGCTAGGGTTTGTTATGGGAGAATACTAGGGGGTGGCGCCCCCTCCCCTCTATTTAAAGGAGGGAGGCGCCATGGGAGGGGGAGTCCTAGTAGGACTCCCCTCCCTCCTTGGTCGGCGGATTGGGAGGGGGGAGGAATCCTCCTCCCCCACGCCTCCTCCCCCACGAATCCGTGTCTTGCCCCACAAAGACTCCTTGATCCTTTCTTGGTTTTCAAGCAAACTCCAAGAAATATTCTAGAACCTTCTAGAACATTCCGAAACCTTCTAGAATCTCCATACAAACACTCCGGAACATTTCCTAACTTAGAAAATGATCCCCAATATATGAATCTTATTCTCCGGACAATTCTGGATCTCCTCGTGATGTCCCGGATCCAATCCGAGACTCCGAACAACATTCGGTCTCCAACGCACATTCCATATCTACTTAAAAACAACTTCGAACCTTAAGTGTGTCACCCTACGGTTCGTGAATATGCAGACATGATGGAGACACCTCTCCGATCAAAAACCATCAGCGGGGTCTGGAGATCCATAACGGCTCCCACATACTCAACGATGACTTCGTGATCGATAGAACCATTAACATACGAAACCAATTCCCTTTGTCACGCGATATTCTACTTATCCGAGGTTTGATCGTCGGTATCTCCATACCTAGTTCTACCTCGTTACTGATAAGTACTCTTTACTCGTTCCATGTTATGTCATCCCTTGTGACCCAGTCACATGCTTGCAAGCTAACTAGATGACATTCCACCGAGAGGGCCCAGAGCATATCTATCCGTCATATGGATGGACAAATCCCAATCTTGGTCCATGCGCTTCAACACATACTTTCAGAATACCCAATGACACCTTTATAACCACCCAGTTACGAAGTGGTGTTTGATGTCATCAAAGTACCCATCCGGTGATGGTGATTAACATAACCTCATGGTCGAAGGATTAGGTTACTATGCATTTGAAAGCTTATAGCAATACAAACTTAATGACTTGATCTTATGCTACGCTTACTATGGGTGTGTGTCCATCACATCATTCTCCTAATGATATAACCTTGTTATTAATGACATCCAATGTCCATGATCAGGAAACCATGATCATCATTTAATCAACAAGCTAGTTCCACAAGAGGCTTACTAGGGACTCTTTTATGTTTACAAAACACACATGTATCAGTGTTTCCTTATAATACAATTATAGCATGGGATGTAAACATTCATCATAAACACAAAGATATAATAATAACCACTTTTATTATTGCCTCTTGGGCATATCTCCAACAGTCCCCCACTTGCACTAGAGTCAATAATCTAGATTACATGGTAATATACCTAACACCCATGGCGTTCTGGTGTTGGTCATGCTTTGCTCTAGGGAGAGGTTTAGTCAACGGATCTGCCATATTCAGATCAGTGTGTACTTTGCAAATCTTTATGTCACCATCTCGGACATACTCGCGAATAGCATGGAAACGTAGCTTGATGTGCTTCAGCTTGCTATGTGACCTTGGCTCCTGTGCATTAGCTATGGCACCTATGTTGTCACGGTAGATGGCCATCGGGTCCAACGCACTGGGAACCACGCCAAGTTCAGTAATGAACTCCTTCATCCATATGGCTTCTTGTGCAGCCTCCGAAGCAGCTGTGTATTCCGATTCAGTTGAAGATTTCGCCACAACACTTTGCTTGGCACTCCTCCGGCTCACTGCAGCACCATTCAAAATAAATACGTATCCAGACTGTGACTTCGAGTCATCTGGATCGGTGTTCCAACTAGCATCAGTGTAACCGTTTACAACAAGCTGTTCATTACCTCCATAAGAAAGAACCATATCCTTAGTCCTATTCAAGTATTTTAGGATATTCTTGACCACTGTCCAGTGCTCCATTCTAGGATCACTTTGATATCTGCTAGTCAAACTAACAACATGTGTTATATCCGGTCTTGTACATAGCATGGCATACATGATAGAACCTATGGCCGAGGCATAGGGAATATTATTCATCTTTTCTCTATCTTTTGCCGTAGCCGGACTTTGAGTCTTACTCAAGGTCTTACCTGACAACATGGGCACGAACCCTTTCTTGCTCTCTTCCATTCTAAACTTCTTTAGAACTTTGTCTAAGTATGTACTTTGTGAAAGCGCTATTAGGCGTCTTGATCTATCTCTATAAATCTTGATGCCTAGAATATATGCCGCTTCGCCAAGATCCTTCATTGAAAAACTATTATTCAAATAGGTTTTGATGCTATTAAGAAGTTCTATATCATTCCCAATCAATAATATGTCATCTACATATAGTACTAGGAATGCTACAGAGCTCCCACTCACTTTCTTGTAAATACAAGCTTCTCCATAAGTTTGTATAAATCCAAAGTTTTTGATTACTTTATCAAAATGTTGATTCCAACTCCGGGATGCTTGCTTTAGTCCATAAATGGAGCGCTGAAGTTTGCATACCTTGTCAGCATCACTAGGATCGACAAAACCCTTGGGTTGTACCATATACAACTCTTCCTCAATGTCACCATTAAGGAACGCTGTTTTGACATCCATCTGCCAAATCTCATAATCGAAATATGCAGCAATTGCTAACAAAATCCTCACAGACTTTAGCTTCGCTACTGGTGAGAAAGTCTCATCGTAGTCAACTCCTTGAATTTGTCAGAACCCTTTCGCGACAAGATGAGCTTTATAGACGGTAACATTACCATCAGCATCTGTTTTTCTTTTGAAAATCCATTTGTTCTCGACAGCCTTATGGCCATCCGGTAAGTCCACCAAAGTCCATACTTGGTTTTCGTACATGGATCCCATTTCGGATTTCATGGCTTCTAGCCATTTGTCGGAATCTGGGCTCACCATAGCTTCTTCATACGTCGCAGGGTCATCAGTGTTGTCCACCAACATGACGTTCAAGGCAGAGTCATACCAATCAGGAGTGGTACGAACCCTCGTTGACCTGCGAGGTTCAGCAGTAACTTCGTTCGAAGTTTCATGATCACCATCATGAGCTTCCTCTCCAATTGGTGCAGGCGGCACAAAAACATCTTCCGGTGCTGCACTACTCTCAACTCCGAGAGAAGGTTCAATAACCTCGTCGAGTTCTACTTTCCTTCCAGTCACTTCTTTCAAGAGAAACTCCTTTTCAAGAAAGGATCCATTCTTGGCAACGAAAACTTTGCCTTCGGATCTATGATAGAAGGTATACCCAATTGTTTCTTTAGGGTATCCTATGAAGACGCATTTCTCCGCTTTGGGTTCAAGCTTATCAAGCTGTAACTTCTTTACATACGCTTCGCAACCCCAAACTTTAAGGAACGACAACTTAGGTTTCTTACCAAACCACAGTTCGTACGGTGTCGTTTCAACGGATTTAGATGGTGCCCTATTTAAAGTGAATGCGGCTGTCTCTAATGCATAGCCCCAAAACGATAGTGGTAAATCTGTAAGAGACATCATAGACCGAACCATATCTAAGAGAGTTCGATTAAGACGTTCGGACACACCATTACGCTGTGGTGTTCCCGGCGGTGTCAACTGTGAAAGTATTCCAAATTTCTTTAAATGCATGCCAAACTCATAACTCAAATATTCACCTCCGCGGTCAGAACGCAGAAACTTAATCTTCTTGTTACGATGATTTTCCACTTCACTTTGAAATTCCTTAAACTTCTCAAAAGTTTCGGACTTATGTTTCATAAAGTAGACATACCCATATCTACTTAAGTCATCCGTGAAAGTGAGAACATAACGATATCCACCACGCGATGCTACACTCATTGGACCGCACACATCGGTATGTATTATTTCCAATAAGTCTGTAGCTCGCTCCATTATTCCAGAGAATGGAGTCTTAGTCATTTTTCCCATTAGACATGCTTCGCATCTTTCAAGTGATTCAAAATCAAGTGATTCAAGAAGTCCATCAGAATGGAGTTTCTTCATACGCTTCACTCCAATGTGACCAAGACGACAGTGCCACATGTATGTAGAATTATCATTCAATTTTATTCGTTTAGCATCTATGTTGTGAACATGTGTATCACTACTATCGAGATTCAATAAGAATAAACCATTCATCTCAGGTGCATTACCATAAAAGATATTACTCATATAAATCGAACAACCTTTATTCTCAGACTTAAAAGAGTAACCGTCTCACAATAAACAAGATCCAGATATAATGTTCATGCTTAACGCAGGCACCAAATAACAATTATTTAAATTTAAAACTAATCCCGAAGGTAGATGTAGAGGGAGCGTGCCGACGGCGATCACATCAACCTTGGAGCCATTTCCAACGTGCATCGTCACCTCGTCTCTTGCCAGTCTTCGTTTATTCCGCAGCTCCTGTTTCGAGTTACAAATATGAGCAACCGAACCAGTATCAAATACCCAGGTACTACTACGACTACTAGTAAGATACACATCAATAACATGTATATCGAATATACCTTTCTTCTTGATGTTGCCAATCTTCAAATCCGCCAGGTACTTGGGGCAGTTACGCTTCCAGTGACCAGCACCCTTGCAGTAGAAGCACTCAGTTTCAGGCTTAGGACCAGCCTTGGGCTTCTTAGCAGGTGCGGCAGCTTTCTTGCCGTCCTTCTTGAAGTTGCCCTTTTTCTTAGGCTTGCCCTGTTTCTTGAAATTGGTGGTCTTATTGACCATCAACACTTGGTGCTCCTTTTTGATCTCCACTTCAGCAGTTTTCAGCATGGACGATAGTTCAGGCAACGTCTTGTTCATGCAGTGCATATTGTAGTTCATCACAAAGTTCTTATAACTCGGTGGCAGTGATTGGAGGACACGGTGAATCCCTAACTCATTAGGAATCGTTATCCCCAACTCTTGGAGCTTGTTTGCGTGCCTAGACATGGTGAGCACGTGCTCGCTAACGGAGCTTCCCTCTTCCATCTTGCAGGTAAAGAACTTTTCGTAGGCCTCATAGCTCTCCACGGCCGCGTGAGTCTCAAAAATGAGCTTGAGCTCCTTAATGATCTCGAACGGGTCGTGGTGCTCAAAACGCTTCTGGAGCTCCGTTTCTAAACCATACAGGATGGCACACTGAACTGTGGAGTAATGATTTTTCCGAGTGGCGTAAACATTCTTTACGTCATCGGTGGCATCATATGCAGGTGGGTCACCTAGCGGTGCTTCGAGCACATAGGTCATCTGACCAGCCCTGAGGACAATCTTCAGACCACGGAGTCAGTCCGTGAAGTTGCTTCCATTGTTCTTAAGCTTTTCTTTCTCTAGGAACGCATTGAAATTGATGGAGAGATTTGTCATAATCTACAACAAATTTGCAAGTAGTTTAGACTAAGTTTATGATAAATTGAGTTCAATTTTAATTCTTAAATTAACTAGGTGAACTCCCACTCAAAACAACATCCCTCACGTTGTCTTAGTGATTACACGAACCAAGTCCACTACACCAAGTCCGATCTTCACGAGAGAAGATGTAGTTTCATCGGCGAACAATCTTCATGTTCATCATATCACTTATATGATTCATGCTCTACCTTTCGGTATTCCGTGTTTCGAGAGCATGTTTGTACATGCTAGGCTCGTCAAGATTAACCTTAGTTTCCGCATGCGCAAATCTGGCTTGCACCCGTTGTATGCACACATAGAATCTATCACATCCGATCATCACGAGATGCTTCGAGACGACGAGTCTTAGCAACGGTGCCAACTAAGGACGAACACTTTTATTACTTGATATTTAGTGAGAGGGATCATCTTATAATGCTACCGTCGTGATCTAAGCAATACAAGATGCATAAAGGATTAACATCACATGCAATTCATAATTAGTGTGATATGATATGGCCGTTTCTTCTTATGCCTTTGATCTCCATCTCCAAAGCACGGACATGATCTCCATCATCACCAGCATTGCGTCAAGGTCAGTGGCGCCGCTTCATGGTTGTCCATCATCACCAGCAACTATTACAACTACTTGGAATAAAGCTATTACAAGATGAATAGACATGCAGGTCTTAACAGAATTAAAGACAACCATTAGGCTCCTGCCGGTTGCCATATTACAATAAGGATCATTGCATACATCAAATATAATCACAATCACATGATGGCCATATCACATCACAAAACCCCTGCAAAAACAAGTTAGACGCCTCTAATTTTCTTTGCATGTTTTACGTGGTTTGGGGCTTTTGAATAAGAACGGATCTTACCTACCAAACTAAACCACAACGTTGATACAAGTGCTATCGAGTGCAAAGTGTAGATTGGATCTATACTATGGTGGGAGAGACAGACACCCGCAAAGCCACTTGTGCAAAGCAAGTTACACGTCAAGCATGGAGCAAGTCTCATGTGCGATGACATGTAAGGTTAGCCCGAGCCGCTTCATCCCACCAGACCGCAAGATGCAAAGTACACAAAGCAAAAGACGGCATGAGCACCAACGCCCACAAAACCATTGTGTTCTACTCGTGCAACAGATCTACGCATAGACAAGGCTCTGATACCACTGATGGGTTCGTAGCATGGAAAACAAAAGATTTCTATCGCAAGAATGAACAAAACCCAGATCTAATCTAGATAAAAGCCAAGATCTAATATATTAGACATGTGCAACGAGATAGATCTGTACTAACCCTCGTAGATCCGAAAGTGTTACGAGATTAGATCTCGGGATTGATGTAGTCGATCACTTGCCGATCTCAAGATTGTGTGGACGATCCTTTCGGTGCCGCGTTCCGGCAGTGCTTCCGCAGTCGGTCACACGTGCGGAGTCGAAGCAGACCTTCCTCTCCCTGTTCCAGCGAGCAGCGGAGGTAGTAGATTTTCTCCACGGAATCCCAGCAACACGACGGTGTGGTGGTGGTGGTGGAGTAGAGAATTCTGCAGGGCTTCGCCTAAGCCAGAGCAGAGCGAAGGAGGAGGAGAGAGGCGGCGGCTAGGTTTTTTTATGGGAGAGTACTAGGGGGTGGCGCCCCCTCCCCTCTATTTAAAGGAGGGAGGCGCCATGGGAGGGGGAGTCCTAGTAGGACTCCCCTCCCTCCTTGGCCGGCGGATTGGGAGGGGGGAGGAATCCTCCTCCCCCACGAATCCGTGTCTTGCCCCACAAAGACTCCTTGATCCTTTCTTGGTTTTCAAGCAAACTCCAAGAAATCTTCTAGAACCTTCCAGAACATTCCGAAACCTTCTAGAATCTCCATACAAACACTCCGGAACATTTCCTAACTTAGAAAATGATCCCCAATATATGAATCTTATTCTCCGGACAATTCTGGATCTCCTCGTGATGTCCCGGATCCAATCCGAGACTTCGAACAACATTCGGTCTCCAACGCACATTCCATATCTACTTAAAAACAACTTCGAACCTTAAGTGTGTCACCCTACGGTTTATGAATATGCAGACATGATGGAGACACCTCTCCGATCAATAACCATCAGCGGGATCTGGAGATCCATAACGGCTCCCACATACTCAACGATGACTTCGTGATCGATAGAACCATTAACATACGAAACCAATTCCCTTTGTCACGCGATATTCTACTTATCCGAGGTTTGATCGTCGGTATCTCCATACCTAGTTCTACCTCGTTACTGATAAGTACTCTTTACTCGTTCCATGTTATGTCATCCCTTGTGACCCAGTCACATGCTTGCAAGCTAACTAGATGACATTCCACCGAGAGGGCCCAGAGCATATCTATCCGTCATATGGATGGACAAATCCCAATCTTGGTCCATGCGCTTCAACACATACTTTCAGAATACCCAATGACACCTTTATAACCACCCAGTTACGAAGCGGTGTTTGATGTCATCAAAGTACCCATCCGGTGATGGTGATTAACATAACCTCATGGTCGAAGGATTAGGTTACTATGCATTTGAAAGCTTATAGCAATACGAACTTGATGACTTGATCTTATGCTACGCTTACTATGGGTGTGTGTCCATCACATCATTCTCCTAATGATATAACCTTGTTATTAATGACATCCAATGTCCATGATCAGGAAACCATGATCATCATTTAATCAACAAGCTAGTTCCACAAGAGGCTTACTAGGGACTCTTTTATGTTTACAAAACACACATGTATCAGTGTTTCCTTATAATACAATTATAGCATGGGATGTAAACATTCATCATAAACACAAAGATATAATAATAACCACTTTTATTATTGCCTCTTGGGCATATCTCCAACAGAAGTGTCATGTAGTCGATGTTCTCAACGCAACTCCCCTAGGCCCATACACCACTAGAAGAAGTACACCACAACTTAAATAACAATCTATTGAATCTTTCTCAACGCAACTCCACTACTAACAACAAGACTTCTCCCATGTCCTCAAGAACAAAATGAACTACTCACAAGACATCATATGGATCATGATCAGAGATGGAATAATGATGTATAACAATCTAAACATAAACAATAATTCAATGGTTCACTCAATAGCATCAACTACAAAGAGTAATCAACACTGGGAAAGTTTCCCCTATGAACTATAGCAAGATTCAACCAATTGTTACAGCAATATGGAGATGGTGATGAGGGTGTTTATGGTGACGATGGTGGTGATGATGATGATCCCGATGAAGTCCAGCTTCATGGTCGTGTTGATGGCGACGCTCGCCCCTCTCCGGGAGGAATTCCCCCGGCAGAAATCTGTCTGCCGGAGAGATCTTTCTCTCTCGGTGTTTTCCGCCCCGCAGAGGCGGCGGAATCTTTCTGTGGTCGCTCCCCGAGTCTTAGGGTTTTGGGAGGAAGATATACGCCAGAGGGGAGAGGCTGGAGTGGGCCAGGGTGGCCACACCACTCCCTGGCGTGGCCTAGGCTATCCTGCGCCATGGGGTGGTGTGGGCCCCCTGTGGCCCACCTCCACTCCATCTTCTGGCATCTTGAGTCTTCTGGAAAAATAGAATTTTCCGTGTATTTTCCCGGATTTTCTGATCTTCGCGAATTTTGCCTCCAAATAGCACCTTTTCCATCAGAATCCTGACTGCAGCGGTCCATGCTCCAAAAGTCATCAACCATGCAAAAACAGATGAAATAACATAAGTATCACCTCTCGATACGAAATATATCAATGAATAATAGTGAATTAAGACATAGAATAGTGATGCAAAATGGACGTATCAACTACCCCAAGCTTAGACTTCGCTTGTCCCCAAGCAAAACTGAGCTCAATAAACATGACCTCAGATTTATGGAGTGAAGAGTCGATAAAAGAATACGGACAAGAAGCATCACATTCATCAAATACACAGATCAAAATAGAAGACAACTCACTATTATACAACTCAACTTGCAATGAGTAAAGGAAACACAATAAAGATACATAGAGTAAATCATCATTGGTAATGGCAAACTTAGCTCTTGGTCGAAGAATAGTTGATAATTTGCTGGAGTTCACAAATAGCTGGTTTTTCAATGAAAGCTTTCAAAGTAGTAAACTTCAAGATAAGAGCAATGTGCAAAACAAGGAACATAAGAAACATGATTGAATAAATCATCATATGAATGAATGAAACACATCAACTCAAAATACTTGCTGAGATAGAAGGGAATAGGTTTACTGACTCAACTACAAAGTAAAAGAAAGGCCCTTTAAAGAGGGAAGCAGGGATTACAAGTCTCATAAAGAGCTCCCAAAAATTATGATACTTACTAGCTTTCAGCTCTCATTGCCCCTATCATAGGCATCCTTAGGTGATTAAGGTTAAAGTGAGGTCCAATCTGAGTTATATGCTTGATAGCCTATAAACTGAAAATCCCAAGTCCCTTGAGTACGAGGGCCGCTCCTCATGCTACTCAACTTTAGTTACCGGTAAGTTCTTGTCATCGTAAGTATGTGCGTATCATTGAGAACCGCCAACGGGGTACCCCTTGCCCGATGATACGGAAGAACCCCCATATCAAAATGACAAGGCAAGCAGACAATGAGTATCTCAGCAATCTTCTTATTTACCATGGGAAAATGGTGCTTTTTTCTCTCTTTCCTCTTTTCATAGTATCTCTTTTTTTTCTTTTCTTTTTCTCAATAGCTATCTCTCTCTTTTTTTATAAGAAGAATGCTTCATAGATATCATTATGGTTACGCTGCAGGTTTCCACCATGTCAGCATGGATTAGACCAGCGGCCCAGGCGTTTCTCTAACACACATACATACCTCCATGGACTTACAAGCTCCCCTTTTATTTCACACCGACGACATCCACAAACAAAAGAGCAAGGTATCAACTGGGTATATATTTACAAGTGTTGAAAGCGTTCCCCGTGACAGCACGGTTCTGCTAATCCCCAGCCTATAATTTGCAAGAATATAACTTTCATGGAGATTTCACAATGGTTCAGGTTTATTAAGTGCGGAAAATAAAGTGTGCCATCAAGTTCGTGAGAGCTTTAATCACTAAATTTCTCATAACAAGTTTAATTTGGGAGGTAGACAAAACAGGAATTTACTTGGAATAGCAATAATGCTACTAGGTAGGTATGGTGGACACAAATGGTAAAGGTTTTGGTTTAAAGGAGGTGGATGCACGAGAAGAATTCCCTCTTAGTACAGGTTTTTGGCTAGCAAGGCTGGGTAGCAAGTATAAGAGTTGAAGGAAACAAACTAACATACAAATGATAAAGACAAACATGCAATCTTCCTTGGAAGCACAAAAGATCTTAACTAGAGAATACTAAACTTATGAGCAAATCAAGAAAGAAAGATGATGAAATTATTTTTCTCTCGAGTACTTCTATCTTTTTCTTTTCAACTCTCAGAAAGGTGTTGCTACTGACCGAGCCAGGTTTGCCAAAACCAACTAAATTAACTCAAAGATCCCAAAGTGCTACCAATACTAACAACAAGATCAATCATATAACAACGAATTGAAAACTAATATAAGCTATGCAAAGGAGTGAATGATAGAACTTCTCATTAATATTCCATAACGGAAACTCACACCAAGGGATACAAATCTAACGAGAGAGGGGACACTTCCATAATGCAAACCATACTACATAATAACTCCTCTATTCATGATATGACTCTACTAATAAAGTAAAAAGATAGAAGATAGTGATGTGATACCGCGGCACTCCCCCAAGCTTGGAACAAACCAAGGGGATGCCAAACCTGATGACGAATTACTCCTTTGGTGGTGGTGGTATCCTCTTGATGAGCTCCTTGATCATTTTCCCAAAGTCCTCAGTCTCGAAGGTGAGAGTACGAATCAACTCCGAGTTGTGCTCAATGCGGCCCATAATCATTTCAGTTTGTGGATCCCAGCTCTTGTGATTCTTCTTCCATTCTTCCCACTTGGAGTCTTCTTTTCCTGCATGGTTATGGGTAAAGGTATGGAAGGTACTCTTGGTGTTTGGAGAGGGTGTCCTCTCCTCTTCACTTTCACTCTTGATCTCCTTCTCCTTCCTGGGGTCTTGGAGGTCTTCCTCCATGGGCTCCTTCCCTTTATCCTTGGCAGACACCATTGTGCTTCTAAACTCTCAAAGAGTATGTCCTGACAGAAACAGATCAAAACAAAAACACGACGAAAACACAATATACGAACCTCGGAAGATCTGGGGGGTTATATATTACGAAGCTTCATATCAAAACGAAGGTACTGGAAGAAAACGAGTCGGAGGCGGAGTCCGGAGTGGCCTCACCACCTGGTGGCGCGGCCAGGGGTGGACCCGCGCCATGGGGTGGTGTGGGCCACCCTGGCTCCGTTTCCGTCCCTTTTTCGCTTCGTAGCTTTCCTTATTGACTGAAAACTGCAAAAATATAGTTGGATTGTATTTTCGTGGAACTTTTCTTACCAGAACTGTTACCTATTTGAATACGAACTCTACAGGTCTCTGAATTTGGTATCTAGTAGATCCTTCCGGAGTCATCACTTGAATATCATCGATATCTTCATCTTCATATACTTATTACTTGAGTCATAAAACCTTTATCTTCCTTATTACACCATTATCTCCACTTTCCTGGAAATTTCTTTCACACAAAACTTCACACAATTCTTATTAGCAACATTAGTATAAGTGAAGTGATAAAACCTTTTGAGTCTAACTTCAACTGAAAACCATCAAAACAAAAGCTACTGTAACAACTCCTTCTGAAAACTCAAAAAGAATTCAAAAAGGAAATCGAATAAAGAAGCAAATGCAAGAGTGGCTAAATCTGTCAAAACAGACCAGCAGGTAAAGATCAATTTTTTCGAAAATCTTTTGTTGCTCAAATCAAAAAGTGCAAAACTAACGAAAGTTAAACAACAACCTGGGGCAGAAGCACAAAAAATTACAGCTCAATCCTACATACAGAGATCTCTCACAAATTTTTACGGTGAAGCACAAAAAAAAATCTGTTTCAGGACAGCAACTTTCCCAAATATTACTTCTCTCTCATTAGAGGTTGATCTTGACACAAAAACCAAACAAAACGGATAAGGAGCGGTTATTACTGAAGTAATAACTTCCAAGACTCAAAGAAACAAAAACAAACTGAAAGCATAAACAAATTGGGTTGTCTCCCATAAAGCTCTTTCTTTATAGCCATTAAGATGGGCATGATAATTTTGAAGAAGCTCTCATAGGGATATGATTTGAAGTGAAAGAGAGCATTAAGAAGCAAAAACACCCACACATTTAAGTCTAACCCACTTCCTATGCAAGGGGATTTTGTAAACAAACAAGTTATTGAAACCAAAGGCAACTTGCATAAGAAGGCAAAAGAAGTGCAACATAAAAACTTTCAGCATAAAACGGGGAAACTTGATATTATTGAGATGCATAAGAACGCTTTTCCCTCTCTCATAATAACTTTGAGTATCATACATAAACTTAACAATATAGCTATCACAAGGACTATCATAGCAATGATCACTTATTCTAACAGAAAACACGGGAATACTAGCTCTCATAACACTACTTTGTGAAACAATATTAGAGGTATCCTTACAAAGGATAGTGTGTCCCTCTTTTTCATATTTAGCAACAAAGTCTTTCACATTTGCTATTATAGGTTCATCAACCATTTGTTTATCAGGTTCAACAGCTTTACTAGTACTTTCATTAACCATACTAGCTATCATAGAATGTTCCTTTACCTTAACTGGAAAAGGCATTCTCTCAATATAAGGTTCAGGTAAAACATGATTAGTAGTATAAACTTCAGTATTTCTTGAAGGAACACTCTTAGCAATATCTTTATAAGGCTCATGATACTTATTCCACTTCTTTTTAGGCACTTCAATATAGGAAGCAAGAGCCTTAAAATAAGAAGCAATAGCTTGAGAGTCTAGACCATAAGCATTTTTAATATTTTGAAAGTCGTCAGTTCCCATAAAAGATTCAATGCATTCATAATCATAATTTATACCTGACTTTCTACCTTTGTAATTCTCCCAAGCTTCAGCATTGTCTTGAATATGATCTAGAAGGTCACATTTAACTTCTTCTTCCATACGAGTGAATGATCCAGCACAAGAAGCATCTAATAAATCCTTATCATGTAGAGGGAGCCTTGCATAAAAGTTATTGATAATGATATTATTGGGGAACTCATGAATGGGACATTTGAGCATTAGTAACTTCAATCTCCCCCAAGCTTGAGTTGTACTCTCTCCATCAAGAGGCCAGAAGTTGTATATTTGATTCCGATCTTTATGAATCTCCCTAGGAGGATAAAACTTTGAGTAAAAGAGAGGCACTATTTCCTCCCATTCCAGAGCTTGACCATTCTTCAGCAGCTTATACCATTCCTCAGCTCTTCCTTTCAGTGATAATGAGAATAACTTCTTCTTAACTTGATATGTAGTAATACCTGCACACTTGAACAACCCGCATAATTTGTGTATAAAGAGTAAATGATCACTGGGATGGACAGTTCCATCCCCAACATAGTAGTTATCCATAACACGATCAATAATTCTTGTAGGTATTTTGAAAACATCTTTCTTAGCAGGTGGTGGCTTATCTACTACCTTAGCAGTGGTAGTAGCATTACCAAATAAGAAACTCATCGAATTATCCATAACGAAAATAAAGCAACTAGCAGAAGTAAACAATACTCACAGTAGAAGTTTCCTTTACCAGTTCCACTCTCCAATAGCGCTTCACTCCTCGGCAACGGTGCCAGAAAATAGTCTTGATGACCCACAAGTATAGGGGGTGTATCGCAGTATTTTCGATAAGTAAGAGTGTCGAACCCAACGAGGAGTAGAAGGTGCTGGCTAGTGGTATGGACCAGGAATTCTCTGCAAATACTTAGCAAACGGATTTTTAGGGGTTTTCGATAAAGCAAGTAAACAAAGTACGAGTAAACAAAAGACAGTAAGAATGAATGTAGCAAGTGGCCCAATCCTTTATGCAGCAAAGGATAATTCGGTTGTATTTCTATAGATGACCAAACGTTCTCGAGGACACATGGGAAGACTGTCAAGTGCTTTCGCTTCATATAGTCGATTAATCTTCTCTAGCTTGCTAAGTGTTGTGTGGGTAAACCTGTGCTAATGTACCGTCCCATCCAAGACTTAATACATACTTGTGATTAAACCCCCTTGCAAACATCCGTAAGTACAAGAAAGTAATTAAGGTAAAACCTAACCACAGCTTTAAACTCTAAGACCCTTACGTCCCTTGTGCAATGGTTTCCTAACGGGGGTTCAGGTTTCTGTCACTCCGGCAACCCCTACGATTAGTAGCCAAATACACAATGCATTCCCCTAGGCCCATATAGGTGAAGTGTCATGTAGTCGATGTTCACATGACACCACTAGAAGAAGTACACCACAACTTAAATAACAATATATTGAATCTTTCTGAACGCAACTCCACTACTAACAACAAGACTTCTCCCATGTCCTCAAGAACAAAACGAAGTACTCACAAGACATCATATGGATCATGATCAGAGATGGAATAATGATGTATAACAATCTAAACATAAACAATAATTCAATGGTTCACTCAATAGCATCAACTACAAAGAGTAATCAACACCGGGAAAGTTTCCCCTATGAACTATAGCAAGATTCAACTAATTGTTACAACAATATGGAGATGGTGATGAGGGTGTTGATGGTGATTATGGTGGTGATGATGATGATGATGATCCCGATGAAGTCCAGCTTGATGGTGGTGTTGATGGCGACGATCTCCCCTCTCCGGGAAGAAATTCCCCCGGCAGAAATCTGTCTGCCGGAGAGATCTTTCTCTCTCGGTGTTTTCTGCCCCGCAGAGGAGGCGGAATCTTTCTGTGGTCGCTCCCCTAGTCTTAGGGTTTTGGGAGGAAGATATACGCCAGAGGGGAGAGGCTGGAGTGGGCCAGGGTGGCCACACCACTCCCTAACGCGGCCTGGGCTTGCCCGCGCCATGGGGTGGTGTGGCCCCCCTATGGCCCACCTCCACTCCATCTTCTGGTATCTTGAGTCTTCTGGAAAAATAGAATTTTCCGTATATTTTCCCGGATTTTCTGATCTTCGCGAATTTTGCCTCCAAACAGCACCTTTTCCATCAGAATCCTGACTGCAGCGGTCCATGCTCCAAAAGTCATCAACCATGCAAAAACAGATGAAATAACATAAGTATCACCTCTCAATACGAAATATATCAATGAATAATAGTGAATTAAGACATAGAATAGTGATGCAAAATGGACGTATCATCCACTCACATGGCATGCAAAGGTGGCCATGTGGCTTTCCACATATCAATAATGTGAGAACAACATGATGCATATATGGGAGCATGTGAAATTGTAAGTGGATCCATCCCAACCCACATGAGCTAGAGGTAAAACCAAATAAATTGCAAGGCTCACATATAGTGGGATGGTGGAATAATGGGGTGGTGACAAGAAAGGTGGTGGAGTTAATAAAAGATATGCCCCCCAACTCAACTTGGGCATCAAGCATTTATCAAGAACCAAATACAATATATCAAGAGGCAAATACAATTAATAGTGCATATGAGATAAGAACCAAATGAAAAAGGGTTTTATATGATGCTCAAATGCAATATGGCATGATGACATGAGCATGATATAATTATGATGCAACAATTATATGTAGGAAGTAGCATTTTATTATTAGACCATGTAGCATTATAGATGTTAGACAGGTGGGATGCTACAATAAGTGGTTGAGATCAATAATGCTAAAGCGTTCTCGACACTAGCATGTTATAATTAATCATAATTAGGATAACCTATTTATTGTGTCATGATATGTGGAGAGAGAGCTCCATAATAAGATGTTCACTACCAGGCTCATACGCACTCACTTTGTTGAGCCAAGAATGAGGTCACCTCTAAATAACCACCGCGATGTCTGAGAGTAGTCACCCATACAGACCACCGCAATTAAGGGTCTCCCCATGGATATCGTAATTAGCTTAGGGAATCTCTCTTTAATCCTCCTTTGACCGTGCAGGTTGCTAGCTGGTGCTTATAGTCACAATAGCTCGGGGCACACTTCCTAACATGTCCAAAGGATTTCACCCTCTTGTTTAGACTTGAAGGCAAATGATATGTGGCCGACTACACATACCATCTAAAGAGAGAGGTCAAACACACATCATACATACATCATAGACCAATAAGTCAATGGACACAGGTATAGATCATCTTTATTTCAATGCATAATCATGCTAGGGTTTCTCCATATCCCCAATAACTAGGAAAACTACTCATACATGGAAGCAATAAACGACATCATCATAATCAAATGGATGGATAAAACTATGGAGATAAATCTAGTGCAAACCACAATTAAATCTGGAATTACAACAAGATCTAATGAATGAAAGATGGGGTAGTAGGGGTGATGGTGATTGATACCTTCGATCCGGATTCACGGATGTAGTATAATAGCTTTTTCCCTAGAAGACCTAGGTTTAATCGAACCTTGGAAAGCAATGCTAAAAGGAAATAAAAAGGACATGTCTATAAGACTTTGTTTGTTTGTTTTACCTTAGTTTACCGGACTAATCTAGATTACTTTTATAATGGGTTGAATCAATGGATGGAGATAGGCCAGGGTTGAAGATCCAGCTGCAGCTACACATCATATGGGATAAAATATAATAATAAGCATAGTCATGTGTAATGTTTGAACGGAGATAATCTCTTCTAGGCAACACATCCTAATATACAAGAGCCCCTGTGATGCAGCGGGAATAGCAACAGTCTTTTAATCCAACCGAGTGCACACCGAAGCAACAAGCTACACACGATTATTAAGTGTAAAACACAGATCAAAGCTTTAAGTGGTGATGTTGTTGTGATCCCGAATGGGTCGCTAAGCGAAGACCATACTATCATTTTTGTCACTAGGGTTCCTATGAGATCACCGCTAGCCAAGTATCTCACCTCAAGCCTTTGTCAATCTATGGGCCCTTGGATACATACAAGTCCACAAATCAAGACAAGAGACAAAGAAACAAAAGATACAAATCTCAATTACAAACAAAATACAACACTCCCATGAATTAGATGCACATAATCGTTGCAAGGTTTCTCCCCAACCCGCAGCCGATGTGGATCACTCATTGATAACAAATAGATCGGAGATAGAAAACATCATACAAATACTTAGATTGAAATCAAATATTCTTACAATGGTCGCCAAAGCACAAGGAGATCTAAAGTACAAAGTAATGGTTATGGCTAGTGGAGGGGACAGATGATGGAAGTGTTGAACAATGGATGAACAATGGCGTGGATCTCCTTTGGTGGTGGTGTGATGTAATCTGAGAATGGTGGCTCTGTGGCCGACGGTTGGAGCCTCAAAATATATAGGCATCTTCACGAAAGTCGTAGGGTTTGACGAGACGAAGCCAACGCCACCTGCTATGGGCGGACGGTACGGGTGGGCCCTGCCTGTACCAGTGGTCGTCAAGCTTGCTGACGCCTAGGAATAGCTTCCCAATTACTTGGCCGTGTATACTTACTCAAAAACCTTCATTATGACTCCTAATTTCGCATTAAAAAACTTGATTTTCTGCACAACACAATTCAAAGAATGGTTTCGCATATCTTTGCAATTATTAGTCATTAGTGGCAAGAATTGGGAGTTTCCTGTCAATTGCTTGACCAAAAACAATGTTTAAACGCAGTGGAAGATGGCTAATTTTGGAGCCATCAACTTCCCCAAAGCTCAAACCTTGATCTCCCTCGAGCAAGAAGAAACAAAAGAACTATAAGGAATTCAGCATTTAAACTTGAAACAACAAGAATAAGAATTCACTTACAGTTGGTAGTCATATGCGCTTAGCACTTTGTTCATTTGCGAGGATTACTGAAGTTAGAGAGATGACAAGAGTACTATACAAGCTTTGGTAAGTCAAGACAATCAAAGTAAAGTTTAATATAAGTATAAATAACTAGAAGTGTAGCAAACAATCCAATTCTTCTAATTAACTCTTAGCTTACCAAGGAACACTAGGATGTTTTAAATAGCATGATTGAGTAAGAGAGTTTCGTGTCCTAAGTAGCATAACAATGAAGTGTCTTATTTACACGCACATCAATAAATCTAGTCTATCAAAAACACTTCTAATCCAATCATTATTTTTAAGAAAAATTCGTAGAGTAGTAATGAGACCATGCCAAGGACTTGTTAAGTGGATCCTCATAGATATCTTTTTCTTTTATTCTTTCAAGGATTGCTGGTTGTTTCTTTTGCAAGTGTTTGCACAACCTTTGAGAGTACCAATATTTTTGCCCATATATTGACACGTATGCCACTCATGTCATCAACTCATAGTCGAAATCCGGGGTTATACCATAGATCGTTCAAAAGCTAGCATAGTTGTTGGCATCCCAAAGGTGTGCATTAGAGACATAGAATTGTCTCTCTTATTTCTATTTTTTGATCTAGTATCGCGGTTTGATCCATATGGTTAGCTTTGGCATGCATCACAATTACCACTAGACTTTATTTCAATCAAGCAACTCCTTTCAAGAGTGTCGTCAAGACTATCAAAATATCTATAGGGTTAAGTATCTTCAAGGGTATACTCTCAAGACAATCATTTATCAAACAAGTCATAAATTTTAGACTTTTTCTTATTGTACTTGTTTGACAATATTATTTCCAAGGCAAGACTCGATTAGCTAAAAGAACTAGAGCAAGAGCTTCAACAACTAATCATCATACTAATAAAAAGCTTTAATCTAACCATATTAAATTACTCCCACAAGCATGGCATCTTAGCAAATCAACGAACTAAGATAAACAACTCAAACTTCAAAAGCAGGAGACATAGGACATACCTCTCATAAGTGACTCCATGATCCTCTTCCTTATAGGGATGTGTTCCTGCAAAACTCAAACACAATTATTCTCATAATAATATTAAAGCAAATATGCAATGTGCGAATCCACATTTACAAAAAAGGAAGAACAGAAAACTCTTTTTGTATTTTCAAGAATAGGGATTAAAGAATAGAAAATAACTTGTGACCAGGCAAGGGTTTTAAGAAAAGAAGAACAAAGAAAAAGCAAACTAAAAAATGAAAGCAAACTTAAAAAGAAAGGAAAAAAGCAAAGTGTTGGAACAAGCCAACACGAGTGTTTCAAAGCTCTCAAGGAGCTGGAGTACAACCTCGTTATTACACAAATAAATTTTCCGAGGGAACACATCCCCAAGCTCAGGCTTTTGCAAGCCCTTTTGTTGCTCATTGTGGTGGTGGTGGATAGTTTTCCACGTTCCATTGGCTGCTCCAATCATGGAACTGGGTGGCGAGGCTTGCAGTAGCATCTCGGAAGTTGATGGAGAGGTTGTTTATGTTTTGAATATTTCCTTCGAGTGCATATATATCTTCATAGGTGGTGTAGTAGTTTGGTGGCTACTCGTCTTGTCCGGGTCCTCCTTGTTCTACTTCTTCATCTTCTCCTCCTCCCATGGGTATCTCTTGTTGCGGTAGATTAGCCTCAACCTGTGGGTCAAAATGCAAAATGTCCATCCTCGATAGAGAATAAATCGTTAGGCAAAGGATATGGGATGAAGTGATCTGCTCCAGGTATATCGAGGAAGTATCTACCATGAGTTTTAGAAACCATACCACATGCTCTTAAAGTAGGGAGACCGAGACGGTGACTTCCTGTCAATGGCTGGATGTTACCTAGGTTGATGTGAAGTACGCGTGCAATAACGGTCACAACTCCCCCTCCGCATATGGGTCCTCGAGATTGAAGAGCTTGATGCTTAAGGTAAAACACGAGAAGAGCGCCAAATTTGGCGTTAAGTTACAATTAATAAAAGCAGCCTTTGTGAGGATCAACATGTCCTCCTCATTAACTCTAATAAACTCACCACGTGCCTGCATGGTGTTAGCAATCACATAAAATAAATAGCGAATAACAGGATGGTCAATTTGGTTCCCCTTGGGTGTGTTTTCGCGAATTTTCATTAAAGTAAAGTACTATAAAGGGGAAGGATTTAAAACAAATATAGTTGTGCGCACATCGGTGGTGTTGTTAGCAAACCCAAAACATTGAGCCCAATGGTCGAGTGTTAGGATGTACTCACAGTTCATAAGACGGAATTTGATGCGATCAATTCCAGGCCTTTGTTCCTCGGTACAACCGTAAGGGTCCACTGTATGCGTCAAAGTGCTAAAAAACTCAAGTATCAAGCGACGATACGTGGCAAAATCCTGAAAGACAAAATCATACAAACCAACATTGTTGCAAAGTAAATCAAAATCAGTATGAATACCAAGTTGGTTCAGGATATAAGAATACACCCACTTGGTGGATTTGATTTCTCGGAGCTTGGTTCAGCTGAAAATCCTCGGTGAACTTGATACCAAGTGACTCGGGGGGTCAACGTATCAATGGGTGGTGTAGAGGACTTCACAACCATCTCACGTGTACGGCTCCTCGTGTTAATCTAAAATAATAAGATAAAAGTAAATAAAAAATTTAGTCCATATAAACATACCATAAGTGATTCTCTACACTAATTACAAAAGGAACTCCTCTAAAACAATACTAAGCATGCTCAATATCAAGATTGAATCAAGAACAAGACCTAAGTCTAGATTGGCAATGGTGAAAGATTGAGTGAAGATTTTGTCCAAATAAGTTGAGAATCGGAGGAGAATCATACCTTAGATCGATTGAGTGCGAGGAATCGAAGAAAGATTAAGTAAATTTGAAGATCCAATGGAGATGATTTGGAGTTTGGAGGAAGAAGAAAGAGAAAGATTTGTTTTGGGGATTTTAGGTTACCTCCTTGGGCTAGTTATGGCGGCCGCGTACGTGGTACGAGCGGGCGGTACGGCCAGAGCCCGCCTATACCGGGTGACATACCTTGGGGGCGATGACTCTCTTCTGGCAGTGCACTCGGTACGGGCGTTCGCGCTCGTACTGCTAGTCGTTATCCATTCTGTATCTTTGCTTGAAACCTGATGTTTGCTCGAGGGTATGGTACGGGCGCTCTGACAGTACCAGTGGTCGTTAAGAGCACTATTTCCTGCGGCAAAAATCAGAATTTCTATCTTCTTGCGGTTCGATGTGGTATGGGCGCACGGTACGGTCCATTTCGGCCGTACCGATGGTCATTATGAGCACTGTGAGCTACAAAACTCAATTTTTTTGATTAGAAGCTCTGTGCGCCTTTGCACATCTTATCAAAGGACAAAATAACAGCAAATATACTACATAAATAATCAACAATACTACTTAGGCCATGTGTTAGTAAAATAAAAGATCGAGGATTACCTTATTTCTTCTCCTCTCTCCAAAGGTTTTCTTGAACACTCTTTATAGAAACAAAAACAAAACAAAACAAAAACTAAACTAAACTAACACAAAAGTAAAAACTTTATTTCACATGGGTTGCCTCCCATGAAGCGCTTCTAGTTAAGGTCAATTAGCTTGACCCCGATGGTAATCATTTAGGTTTAAGAAGTGGAATGCCCACTCCAAAATAGTTGGCTTTTAAAGTAATTATACCATCATCATCGTTAGGCTTGGCCTTCTTTTTCCTAGGGAAGTGGACTATAAAAGTATCTCTAGATGGTAGCCATATTCTCACATTCCCCTCATTTAAATTAATTAAAGCCTTAATAGTTCTTAGGAATGGCCTACCTAAAATTATAGGTGGCATGGGATCTTCAAGCATGTCCACAATAAAAGGATCAATAAGAGCGGGACTACCTTTAATTTTAACAATTATATTTTCTTTTTTCCCAACAACTTGTTTATAAGTTGAATTAGCTAGATGGAGTCTCAATTCAGTAGTGACAAATGGCCCCAAGTTTAGTTTGTCAAATAATCTTTTGGAAATTATTGAGACGCTCGCACCAAGATCACAAAGTGTGGATATCTCATTGACTCCCAACTTAACTTTAATAGTGGGTTCAAATATATCATCTAGCTTAGCAAGAAGCTTATCAGCTAGTCTTTTATACTCCATCTCTAACTCGCGAACTTTATATGCTACTTGTTGTATAAATTGTTGCTACATAGCATCATTACCTTGTTCTATGTCGGGGTTCTTCACGGTGATCATCTTTAGTAGATCTTCCACGGTATATTCTGGTATCGGCGCCTTGCTATAATCTAACTCTGCAGGTTTCTCTTCATTGGTTACCACCCTCATCATCTTGAGGTCTTCTATCGGATTTGGCTCAGGTTTTCCAGCAAACTTTGCTAGTATGAGAGCTTGTCTCTCAACTACTTTACCCAACTGAGCCTCCATGGTCTTTGTCCTTTCCTGTAGAGCTTGCACATCATTTCTAATTGCAACGGCCTGTTAGATAATTTTCCTATACTACTTTCATGGTTCTCCATGATTTTAATAAGCATGTTATTTCGCTCAGTTTGAGCTTGTATAAAGGTTCTAACAGTTTGCTCAAATGAGAGATTGCCATGATTTGCTCCATTAGTATTATCATAATTGTTGTAAGGAGATCTTGCAGGATTAGGATAATATTTTTGAACATTAGAAGCATAATGATTTTTCCATGTAGGATTAAAAGGAGTATAATGGGTTGAATCAATGGATGGAGATAGGACAGGGTTGAAGATCCATCTGTAGCTGCACATCATATGGGATAAAAGATAATAATAAGCATAGTCATGTGTAATGTTTGAACGGAGATAATCTCTTGTGGGCAACACATCCTAATATACTAGAGACCCCATCATACAGCAGGCATAACAATAGTCTTTTAATCCAATCGAGTGCACACCAAAGCAACGGGCTACAAATGATTATTAAGTATAAAACACAGATCAAAGCTTTAAGTGGTGATGTTGTTGTGATCCCGAATGGGTCGCTAAGTGTTGGCTCCAATATTTGCCATCTTCCATTGCGTTTAAACATTATTTTTGGTCAAGAAATTGCCAAAAAAAACTCTCAATCCTTGCCACTAATGACTAATAATTGCAAAGATATGCAAAACCTCTCCTTGAATTATGTTGTGTAGGAAATCACGGCTTTTAATGCGAAATAAGGAGTCATAATGAAGGATTTTGAGGAAGTACACATGGCCAAGTAATTGGGAAGTTATGCCAGGGTGTTAGTATGCTTAACGACCACTGGTACGGGAAGGGTCCGCCCGTACCGCCCGCCCGTACCATGGGGCGACGGCTTTGCCTTATCAAACCCTACAAATTTCGTGAATACGCCTATATATTTTGAGGCTCTAGCCACCAGCCAAAGAGCCGCCATTCTCAGATTACATCACACCACCACCAAAGGAGATCCACACCATTGTTCATCCATTGTTCATCACTCCCACCATCCATCCATCCACTAACCATAGCCATTGGTTTATACTTTAGATCTCCTTGTGATTTTACGACCATTGTAAGAATATTTGATTTCAATCTAAGTATTTGTATGATGTTTTATATCTCCAATCTATTTGTTATGAGTGAGTAGTCCTCATGGGCTACGGGTTGGAGAGAAACCTCGCAGCGATTTTGTGCATCTAGATCATGGGAGTATTGTATTTTGTTTGCAACTGAGATTTGTATCTTTTGTTTCTTCGTCTCTTATCTTGATATGTGGACTTGTAGGTACCCAAGATCCCATAGATTGATAAAGCATTGAGGTGAGATACTTGTCTAGCGATGATCTCATAGGAACCTCAATGACAGAAAGGGTAGTACGGTCTTCGCTTAGCGCCATATTCAGGATCAACAACAACATCACCACTTAAAGCTTTGATATGTGTTTTACACTTAATAATCGTTTGTAACTCGTGGCTTTGGTGTGCACTCGGTTGGATTAAAATTCTATTGCTATGTCTGCTGCATCATGGGGGCTCTAGAATATTAGGATGTGTGGCCCACAAGAGATTATCTCCATTCAAAAATTATACATGACTATGCTTATTATTATCTTTTATCCCATTTGATGTGCAACTGCCGGTGGATCTTCAACCCTGGCCTATCTCCATCCATTGATTCAACCCATTATAAAAGTAATCTAGATTGGTCCGATAAACTAAGGTAAAACGAACAAACAAAGTCTTGTAGACGTGTCCTTTTTATTTCCTTTTAGCATTGCGTTCCGACGTTTGATTAAACCTAGGTCTTTTAGGGAAAAAGCTATTATACTACATCCGTGAATCCAGATCGAAGGTATCAGCCCTTTTTCTGGCGCCGTTGCCGGGAAGCAATTTCGCTATCCTGGTGAGCTCACTAGTGACCTTGTTTTTAGTTTTATTATTAGTTGTAGTTTAATTATTGTTATTAGTTTACTTTCTTGTTATCTATTTGAAACCCCAAAAAAATAGCTACTTGTTATTCGTCTTTGTTACTTAAAAAAATACCAAAAAAGTTAAGAGCCATGGCTCAAAAGAGATTAGGGGAGTATGTTACTCCCACTGATGATTTTATTCGTGCACCCATCACTTAGCCCATAGTTGATGCGGAAACATATGAAATAAAGCCTAAACTTTTAAGTTTGGTTCAACAAAACCAATTTGGGGGCTCATCCGCCAAAGATTCGGGTTTGCACTTAAATACTTTTACTGAAATTTGTGACATGTGGCGTATTAAGGATGTAGATCCAAATTTTGTTAAACTAAGATTGTTTCCTTTCTCTCTTAGAGGAAAGGCTAAGGATTGGTAGCTAGCTCTACCAAAGGGCACTATTAAATCTTTGGAGGAATGTACTAATTTCTTTATGATTAAATTTCCCTCCAGCTAAGCTATGCAGCTAAGATCCAACATTACAAGCTTTAGACAATAAGACCGTGAGCCACTAGCGCTTACGTGGGAAAGGATGAAACAAGCTGTAATGAATTGTCCTAGTAATGGGATGGAAGAGTGGCTTATATTACATTTTTTTTATAATGGTCTTAACCCAATTTCTAAGTCTATGCTAGATATTGCAGCAGGAGGAACAATCATGGGAAAGCAAGCGAGTGTTGCAAAGAAGTTACTTGATGATATGCAAAATAACCATGCCCAATGGCATGTGGAAAGAACCACGAAGAGAGTAAGTTCAATTACTGAGGTAAATAATGAAGAGCTTACATCTAAGGTAGATGAGTTGCTTAGCTTAGTAAAGGGTAAGGAAGATACCCAAGTTAATGCTATCACTACCAATGTTAATGATGTTAATTTTATAGCTCGCACTCCTTTTAATCCTGCATGGAAAAATAATCATGCTTACAATGTTAAAAAATATCATGCTAATCTTGCAGGAGCTCCTTATTATAATTATGATAATACTAATGGAGCAAATCATGGCAATCTCCCGTTTGAGCAAACTGTTAGAACATTTATACAAGCTCAAACCAAGAAAAATTATATCTTATTAAAATCATGGAGAACCATGAAAGTAGCATAGGAAAATTATCTAACCAGGCCGTTGCAATTAGAAATGATGTGCAGGCTCTACAAGAAAGGACAAAGACCGTGGAGGCTCAACTGGGTAAACTAGTTGAGAGCCAAGCTCTCATACTAGCAAAATTTACTGGAAAACCCGAGCCAAATCCGGTAAAAGACCTCAAGATGATGAGGGTGGTAACCAATGAAGAAAAACCTGAAGAGCTGGATTATAGCAACGCGCCAACACCAGAATATACCATGGAAGATCTATTGAATATGATCACTATAAAGAATCTAGGTATGGAACAAGGTAATGATGCTATGTACCAACAATTTATACAACAAGTAGCATCTAAAGTTCAAGATTTAGAGATAGAGTATAAAAGACTAGCTGATAAACTTCCAACTAAGCTAGACGATATATGTGAGCCCACTATTAAAATTAAGTTGGGAGTCAATGAGATATCCGCACTTTGTGATCTTGGTGCGAGCGTCTCAACAATTTCCAAAAGTTTTTTTGATAAATTAAACTTGGGGCCATTTTTTACAACTAAATTGAGACTCCATCTAGCTGATTCGACTTATAAACAAGTTGTTGGGATCAAAGAAAATATAGTCGTTGAAATTAAAGGTAGTTCTGCTCTTATTGATCTTGTTATTGTGGACATGCCTGAAGATCACATAGCACCTATAATTCTAGGTTGGCCATTCCTAAAAACTATTAAATCTTCGATTAATTTACATGAAGGGAAAGTAAGAATAGGGCTACCATCTAGAGATCCTTTTGTAGTCTGCTTCCCTAGGAAGAAGAAGGCCAAGCCTAATGATGATGATGATGTAATTACTTTAAAAGCCAACTATTTTGGAGTGGGTGTTCCACTCCATAAACCTAAGTGATTGCCATCAAGGTCAAGCTAATTGACCTTAACTAGAAGCGCTTCATGGGAGGCAATCCATGTAAAATAATTTTTTCTTTATGTACTAGTTTTTGTTGTTTTATTTTTGTTGTTTTATTTTTGTTTTTAATAAAGAGTGTTCAAGAAGACCTATGGAGAGAGGAGAAAAATAAGGTAATCCTCTATATTTTATTTTACTAACACATGACTTAAGAAGTATTGCTGGATCTTTACTTAGTATATTTGTAGTTATTTTGTCCTTTGATAAGATGTGCAAAGTCACACAGAGCTACTAATCAAATTCTTTGAGTTTTGCAGCTCACAGTGTTCTTAACGACCACTGGTACAGTCGGAACTGACCGTACCGTGCTCTCATACCACATCAAGCCAAAGGAAGATAGAAATTCTAATTTTTTTCACAGATATCAGTGTTGATAACGACCACTGGTATGGTCAGACGCGCCCGTACCGTGCGCCCCGTACCATACCCTCGAGTAAACATCAGATTTGAAGCAAAGACACGGAGTAGACGACCAGCCGTACGAGTGCACGTGACCGTATCGCGTGCTTGTACTGAGTGCACCGCCTGGTAGCAGCCATCGTCCCCAAGGTAAGTCACCCAGTACGGGCGGGCTTCGGCCGTACTGCCCGCCCATACAACGTACACGGTTGCCATAATCAGCCCGAAGAGGTAACCTAAAAATCCCCAAAATCAATTTTTCTCTTTCTTCTTCCTCCAAACTCCAAACCACCTCCATTGGATCTTCAAATTTACTTAATCTTTCTTCGATCCTTCGCACTCATTCGATCTAAGGTATGATTCTCCTCTACCTCAACTTATTTGTGCAAAAGCTTCACTCAATCTTTCATCATTGTCAATCTAGACTTAGGTCTTGTTCTTGATTCAATCTTGATATTAAGCATGCTTAGCATTGTTTTTAGAGGAGATTTCTTTTGTAGTTAGTATAGAGAATCACTTATGCTATGTTTCTATTGTACCAAAAAAATATTAGCAATCTTTATTTACTTTGTCTTATTTTTATTTATTAGATGAACACAAGAAGCCGTACACGTGAGATGGCTGCAGAGTCCTCCGCACCACCCGTTGATACGTTGATCCCCGAGTCACTTGGTATTGAGTTCACCAAGGAGTTCCAGCTGAACCATTTCAATCGTCTCAAGCTCCGAGAAATCAAGTCCACCAAGTGGGCATGTCCTTATATCCTGAACCAACTTGGCATTCATGCTGATTTCAATTTACTTTGCAACAATGTTGATTTGTATGATTTTATCTTTTAGGATGTTGCCACGTATCACCACTTGATGCTTGAGTTTTTCAGCACATTGACGCACACGGTGGATCCTTACGGTTGTACCGAGGAACAAAGGCCCGGATTTGATCGCATCAAATTCCGCCTTATGAACTATGAGTACACTTTGACACTTAGCCAATGGGCTCAATGCTTTGGGTTTGCCAACAACACCACCAATGTACACACAACTACTTTTGTTTTAGATCTTTCCCCTTTGCAGTACTTTAATTTGATGAGAATTCGTGGAAACACACCCAAGAGGAACCAAATTGATCATCCTGCTATTCGATATCTATTCTATGTAATTGCTACCACTCTGCAGGCACATGGTGAGTTTACTAGAGTTAATAAGGAGGACATGTTGATCCTCGCAAAAGCTGTTATTGTCAATTGTAACTTAATGCCAAATTTGGACGATCTTTTCGTGTTTTACCTTAAGCATTAGGCTCTTCAATCTCGAGGACCCATATGCGGAGGAGGAGTTGTGACCGTTCTTGCACGTGCACTTCGCATCAACCTAGGTAAAATCCAACCGTTGATAGGAACTCACTGTCTCGGTCATTCTACTCTAAGAGCATGTGGTATGATTTGGTAGATATTTCTTTGATATTCCTAGAGCGGATAACTTGATCCCATCTCCTTTGCCTAACGGTTTATTCTCTATCGAGGATGGACATTTATGTTTTGATGCGCAGGTTAAAGCTAATCTACCCTAACAATAAATACCCATGGGAGTATGAGAAGATGAAGACGTAGAACAAGGAGGACCCGAACAAGATGAGCAGCCACCAAACTACTACACCACCTATGAAGACATCTACGCACTCGAAGGAAATATTCAAAACATGAACAACCTCTCCATCAACCTTCGAGATGCTACTGCAAGCCTCGCCACCTAGTTCCATGATTGGAGCAGCCAATGGAATGTGGGAGACTATCCACCACCACCATAATGTGTAACAAAAGGGCTTGCAAAAGCCTAAGCTTGGGGATGTGTTCCCCCGGCAAATTTATTTATGTAGTAACGAGGTTGTACTCCAGCTCCTTGGGAGCTTTGAAACACTCGTGTTGGCTTGTTCCAACACTTTGCTTTTCCCTTTGCTTTCGTTTTAGTTTGTTTTTGTTTTTCATTTGTTTTCTTTTCTTAAACCCTTGCTTGGTCGCAAGTTCTTTTCTATTCTTTAATCCCTATCCTCAAAAATACAAAAAGATTTTTCCATTTTCATTTTTTTGTAAATGTGGATTCGCACTTTGCCTCTTTGCTTTAATATCATTGTGAGAGTAATCATGTTTGAGTTTTGAAGGAACACATCCCTGTAAGGAAGAGGATCATGAAGTCACTTATGAGAGGTATGTCCTATGTCTCCCACTTGTGAAGTTTGAGTTGTTTATCTTAGTTGGTTTATTTGCTAAGATGCCATGCTAGTGGGAAGTAATTAAATATGGTTGGAGTAAGACTTTTTATTAGTATGATGATTAGTTGTTGAAGCTCTTGCTCTAGTTCTTTTAGTTAACCGAGTCTTGCCATGGAAATAAAATTGCCAAACAAGTACAATAAGAAAAATTCTGAATTTACGACTTGTTTGATGAATGATTGTCTTGAGAGTATACCCTTGATGATACTTAACCCCATAGATATTTTGATAGTCTTGACGACACTCATGAAAGGAATTGTTTGATTGAAATAAAGTCTAGTGGTAATTGTGATGCATGCTAAAGCTAACCTTGTGGATCAAATCGGGGTACTAACTCAAAAAAAAGTGAGATAACTTTGTTCTATGTCTCTAATGCACACCTTTGGGATGCCAGCAACTCCGCTAGGTTTTGAACGATCTTTGGTATAACCCCGGATTTAGGCTATGAGTTGATGACATGAGTGGCATACGTGTCAATATATGGGAAAAAGTATTGGTATTCTCAAAGGTTGTGCAAACACTTACAAAAGAAACATTCAGTGATCCCTGAAAAAATAAAAAAAAGATATCTATGAGGATCCACATAACAAGTCCTTGGCATGGTCTCATTACTACTTTACGATTTTTTCTCGAAAGACAATAATCGGATTAGAAGTGTTTTTGATGGACTTGATTTATTGATGTGGGTGTAAATAAGACACTTCATTGTTATACTACTTGGGACATTAAACTCTCTTACTCAATTATGCTATTTAAACATTCAAGTGTTCCTTGGCAAGCTGAGAGTTAATTAGAAGAATTGGATTGATTGCTACACTTCTAGTTACTTATATTTATATTAAACTTTACTTTGATTGTCTTGACTTACTAAAGCTTGTATAGTATTCTTGTCATCTCTCTAAATTTGATAAGCCTCGCAAATGAAAGAAGTGTTGAGCACATACGCCTACCAACCATAAGTGAATTCTTATTTGTTTCAAGTTTAACGCTGAATTCCTTATAGTTCTTTTTGTTCTTTTTGCTCGAGGGGGATCAAGGTTTGAGCTTTGGGGAAGTTGATGGCTCCAATATTTGCCATCTTCCACTTTGTTTAAACATTGTTTTTGTTCAAGCAATTGCCAAAGAAACTCTCAATCCTTGCCACTAATGACTATTAATTGCAAAGATATGCAAAACCTCTATTTGAATTATGTTGTGCAGGAAATCACGACTTTTAATGCGAAATAAGGAGTCATAATGAAGGATTTTGAGGAAGTACACACAACCAAGTAATTGGAAAGCTATGCTAGGGCGTCAATACGCTTAATAACCACTGGTACGGGCAGGGCCCACCCGTACCGCCCGCCCGTACCAGGTGGCGATGGCTTCATATCGTCAAATCCTACCATTTTCGTGAAGACGCCTATATATTTTAAGGCTCCAACCACCGGCCAGAGGGCAGCCATTCTCAGATTACATCACAACACCACCAAAGGATATCCACACCATTGTTCATCCAGTGTTCATCACTTCCACCATCCATCCATCCACTAGCCATAGCCATTGCTTTGTACTTTAGATCTCCTTGTGATTTGGCGACCATTGTAAGAATATTTGATTTCAATCTAAGTATTTGTATGATGTTTTATATCTCCGATCTATTTGTTATGAGTGAGCAGTCCTCATGGGCTTACGGGTTGGGGAGAATCCGTGCAACGATTTTGTGCATCTAGATCATGGGGGTATTGTATTTTGTTTACAATTGAGATTTGTATCTTTTGTTTCTTCGTCTCTTGTCTCGATCTATGGACTTGTAGGTACTCAAGATCCCATAGATTGTTAAATGCTTGAGGTGAGATACTTGGCTAGCGGCAATCTCATAGGAACCTCAGTGACAGAAAGGGTAGTACAGTCTTCGCTTAGCGCCCCATTCAGGATCAACAACAACATCACCACTTAAAGCTTTGATCTGTGTTTTACACTTAATAATCGTTTGTAACCCGTGGCTTTGGTGTGTACTCGGTTGGATTAGAAGTCTATTGCTATGTTCGCTACATCACGGGGGCTCTAGAATATTAGGATGTGTTGCCCACAAGAGATTATCTCCATTCAAACATTATACATGACTATGCTTATTATTATCTTTTATCCCATTTGATGTGCAGCTGTAGGTGGATCTTCAACCTTGGCCTATCTCCATCCATTGATTCAAACCCATTATAAAGTAAACTAGATTGGTCCGGTAAACTAAGTTAAAACGAACAAACAAAGTCTTGTAGATGTGTCCATTTTATTTCCTTTTAGCATTGCTTTCCGAGGTTCGATTAAACCTAGGTCTTCTAGGGAAAAAGCTATTATGCTACATCCGTGAATCCAGATCGAAGGTATCACTAAGCAAAGACTGTACTACCCTTTCTGTCATTGGGGTTCCTATGAGATCATCGCTAGCAAAGTATCTCACGTCAAGCCTTTATCAATCTATGGGATCTTGGGTACCTACAGGTCCATAGATCGATACAAGAGACAAATAAACAAAAGATACAAATCTCAATTGCAAACAAAATACAATACTCCCATGAATTAGATGCATATAATCGTTGCGAGGTTTCTCTCCAACCCACAACCCGTGAAGACTACTCACTCATAACAAATAGATCGGAGATAGAAAACATCATACAAATACTTAGATTGAAATCAAATATTCTTACAATGGTCGCCAAATCACAAAGAGATCTAAAGTACAAAGCAATGGCTATGGATAGTGGTGGGATGGATGATGGAAGTGATGAACAATGGATGAAAAATGGCGTGGATCTCTTTTGGTGGTGTTGTGATGTAATCTGAAAATGGTGGCTCTCTGGCCGGCGGCTGGAGCCTCAAAATATATAGGCATCTTCACGAAAGTCGTAGGGTTTGACGAGACGAAGCCAACACCACCTGGTATGGGCGAACGGTATAGGCGGGCCCTGCCCGTACCAGTGGTCGTTAAGCTTGCTGACGCCTGGGAATAGCTTCCCAATTACCTGGCCATGTAGACTTCCTCAAAAACCTTCATTATGACACCTGATTTCGCATTAAAAACCGTGATTTCCTACACAACACAATTCAAAGAAAGGTTTTGCATATCTTTGCAATTATTAGTCATTAGTGGTAAGGATTAAGAGTTTCTTGTGAATTGTTTGACCAAAAAAATGTTTAAACATGGTGGAAGATGGCTAATTTTGGAGCCATCAGTGATGTGATGGTTGATGATGAAGGGGATGATGCGATGTCCTCCAATAATCTGTGAAGCAGCAGAGATTTTCCCTTCTCCAAGTTCCTCCTTCAGATCCCTTTCTAGTGTGGTTTTTGTGTCTCAAGATTGCTATAAATGTCGGATCTGTGATCCCTCTTTGCCAGGAGAAAGTATTTGACGAGACGATCGTGTTGTCGCATGGTACGTGTGGGCTCCGCCCGTACCACTAGTCGTTAACACTGCAGTAGCCTTCCTTCATGTTTTCTATTCTCCCAGGTGCGAAGATAAATTAATTAAATTACTTTTATCACTTAAAAATATCATATTACAACATAATATGATAGTCCCAATTGATATGTTCATAAGAGACTTTAATAATTCGGGATCCTGTTGAAACAAGGACAAAAGGTGCGCGCAAACGTAGTAAAATACCAAAAACCCTATTCTATTTATGCAAAATAAAATGTAAATATGCTTCAATTTTGGACTCATTAAAGCGGAAGTTCATTATGATGCCAATGCTCATCCAAGGTCCGAAGCAACCCAGCAACAAAATAGATGTGTACTTAAGGCCATTTTTTGAAGAACTTTTACAGTTGTGACACAGACAAGGTGTATGTGTGTGGGATGAGCACAAACATGACAAACTTGACCTACGATCGTTGCTGTTCATAACCATCAATGATTGGTCTGCTCTTAATAACATTTCAAGACAGATAAACAAAGGATACAATGCATGCACACACTATTTAGGTGAGACTGAAAGTATATATTTGAATAAATATAAAAATAATGTGTACCTGGAGAATCATCGATTTCTTCTGCCCAGTCATCCCTTAAAACGAAAGTCAATCATTTCAATGGTGAGACAGATCACCGGAGTAATCCGCCATACTGGCGATGATGTATTTGATATGGTGAAGAATTTAAAAGTAATCTTTGGAAAGAGTTCTGGCAGACAACCTGTCCCGAATGATTCTAGCGGACACGCACCCATGTGGAAGAAAAAATCTATATTTTGGGAGTTGTCCTATTGAAAAGTCCTAGAGGTCCGCTTTGCAATTGACATGATGCACCTGACGAAGAATCTTTGCGTGATCCTGATAGGCTTCTTAGACGTGTATGTGAAGAATAAAGATACACTGGAAGCATGTCAAGACCAATAACATATGAAAGACCGAGATAGCATGCATGCAGAGCAGTTTCAAGGTCCTACCAGTTACGCTCTTATCAGAAGAAGAGAAGGAAATATTTTTTGAATGCAAGAGCAGTATCAAGGTCTCGTCCGACTTCTCGTCGAATATAAAGAGAATAATAAATATGGCAGTGAAAAAAAATCCAAAACCTAAAGTCTCATGACTGCCTTGTGCTTATGACGCAATTGCTTCCTGTTACATTGAGCGGGCTTCTACCGGATAATGTTCGAGTACCCATTGTGAAGCTATGTGCGTTTCTCAATGCAATTTCTCAGAAGGTAATCAATCTAGAAAGTCTACCAAGGTTATAAAATGATGTGATCCAATGTCTGGTCAGCTTGGAGTTGGTGTTCCCACCATCCTTCTTCAATATTATGACGCACCTCCAAGTTCACCCAGTCGAAGAGATTACCATTCTCGGTCCTGTATTTCTACACAATATATTCCCCTTTGACAGGTTTATTGGAGTCTTAAAGAGATATGTTCATAACCGTGCTAGGCCAGAAGGAAGCATCTCCAAATTCATGAGACCTTCTATCATTGTTGTGGGTCCTTCACATTCACTACATCAATGTGGATCACATCTAGGGATGGCAATAAATGTTTTCAGCTATTTGTAATTCATGGTTTAATCACGAAACACGCTACTTCTAATGTCTGGATTGCTAAAAGAAAATTTTGGTTAAAGTAACCCATTGTATGGGAAATACTTCAAGAAGTTATGCAGAGACGTCATGTACTGTTAAATAGAGCACCTACCTTGCATAGATTAGACAGCCTTTCAACCCACTTTAGTAGAGGAGCGTACTATTTCTTTACACCCATTAGTGTGCAAGGGTTTCAATACAGACTTTGATGAGATCAAATGGATGTTCATCTACCTTTATCCTTGGAAGTTTAGGCAGAATCCCGCTTACTTATGTTTTCTCATATGAATCTCTTACTCCCACCATTGGAGATCCTATTTGCGTACCAATCCAATATGTTCTTATCGTGCTTTATGTATTAGCGATTAGAAACTAGTGAGATATTTGTGCAAATAGACGTAATAGTTGTGAAAACTATCAAAATCAAAAAGTAAATTACAATAATAATAATTCTAATTGTACGAAAGATAAAGAAACCCACATTTTCTAATTCTTATGATGCACTAGGATCTTTTAGACAGAGACTTATCAGTTTAGACACTCCTTTGTGGCTACGATGGAAACATGATCAACACATCATCGGGTCAAGAGAAGTTCCAATTGAAGTTCAATATGTCTTTGTGGACTTATTATGAGATTTATGCCCACTATCTAATAGTGGAAAATAGAAAAAAAGAAATTTCTTCTGTATACATTCGAACCACTCTTGGTCATATTTCTTTTTATAGAGAAAAGAGAAAGCCATACAAGGATTTAGTCGGACATATTCATACATTAATCTAAACAAGGAAGTTAGATTCGGCAATGCCCCTCCTTTTTTATGGGGCATTCCAATATATATATATATATATATATATATATATAGTGGCGCTATTTGACATTCAGGGTGTACAATAGTTATTTTTCACCCACCCTCTATCTTTCAAACCTTATATGATTTTTACGTCACGTAAATTTTCTCTTATCTCGAAAGTCAAGAAGAACATAAGAAAATTTAGACATGTCGTAAAAAAATCCGTTTATATGCCGTATAAAAATACGACGTAAAATGCATATTTTCTATGTATTTTATACTATAATGACTCATAAATCATATTTTTATGTTGATTTTTTTACGTTTCTAATAAACATGAACATAATTATTAGTATACAAAACATAAATTTCTATATGTGAGAACATAAAAATATATGGGGGTGCAAAATAACTATTCTGCACCGCTGAATAGGGTTTCTCTCTCTATATATATGCATTTGCCGCTCGAAATCAAGATGAAATCAAGATGTCAAAATTAGTAAATCTGATTCGTAAATCTGATTCATAACTGTCTTTTAAATACAACCATTTCGAGCACAACCAATATATATATCAAAAACCCCTGATCTGCCAAGGAAGCCCTCCTTAGATCTGTCAATTACGTAATGGCTGGAGTCCTCCTCCTAGTGATCTAGAATTGGGAGAAGCTGGTAGGTATTATTATGGGTCAATTTGTCTTTTTAAGTTTCTATTATGGGTCAATTAATTGGGCTACTCCATCGATTGCAGCAAACAAGAAGCCCCATGTTTCGGCCCAAAGTAAACCTGTAATTTCCAGCCCAGTCAAGCCCTACAAAACAACCTGGAATTCTTGGCGAGGACCGACGAGCGACCACAGATTGAGACCTAAACCAAACGGGACGGAGGAGAGGGGAGCGGAGGTCGGGTGCGAGCGCGATGGCGGCGTCGCTGGGGCGGCTCAGATCCGCTATCTACGATAAGGAGGAGAGGAAGACGTGCGTGACATCCTTCCCTCTCTATGTACCTCCAGTCTCGGTTTCCTCCGCCTTCTCCTGCGTTTGTGCGGCACAAAATTCGATTTGCTTAGATGCTGATACCGTTGCAATACAACAGTTTAGCCATAGTTTAACTTTGCTATTGACCATATGTTCATCATTAGAGGAAGTGAGCTTCTTTTTGTTTGGTTCGCTTTTGGTATTTTAAGGCTTAACGGCCTCTCGGATTGGGTGGATGCAGGCAGTACCAGTCGCACATCCGGGGCCTTAATGCGTACGATCGCCATAAGAAGTTCATGAATGACTACGGTATACTCCCTCCGTTTCAAAATATAAGATGTTTTAGTTTTGTGAAGCAAATGTATGTAGACTTCTTTTAGTATGTAGGTTCACTTAGGTTTTGAGTGAATCTACACACTAAAACAAGTCTAGATACATTTTCTTCACAAACCTAAAACATCTTATATTTTGAAACTGAGGGAGTAGTTTGTTATGATTAACTTCGTTTTGCGGCTAAAGAATTTTGTGGCTGTGTTGTTGATTGGCTCGGTGAGGCTAAGGTCATATTTCTCTGACGGTGGGCAAAATAGTAGAGATAGGATTGTAGCATCTGGATAAATGAACTGTGATGTTAGGCAAACCTAATTAAGTATAGGAACATCAGCACACTGCTCTAAGCAAAAGGGAACATGATAAACTTATAATTTGCAACTTTATCAAGTTCCAGTTGTGTTGTTACACTAAATGTCACATGTACAGATGCACACATTACTACGTTCTCAAATGGGGGGTTGGTTGCTCTTTCTAAATACAGATTATATGCATTCTTTATGTAATTGAGTGCAATCGTTTATAAATAACTCCCTCAGCTGAGGACGATTCAAGACCCTCTCCTGGACTTGACATCTTCCAATCAAATCTTGAGAGCTTCTCCGGGAGGGATGGGAGGTTCTGTCATGGGAGAACTCTCAGCTCAGGACATCCTGCAAGCTCCAACTTCAAACAGGCATTAGCTACATTCTTGTATACAAGGCTTATCTTTCTCATTGTAGCAGCTTTTGTTGCTGCTGCTGCTGCTGTATGTTTGAACGGAGGATTGCTCCTCCCTCTTAGTCATATCATTGATGACCGACCAACACATTCACTTGGGGAATGCAAAGGCCCATAATTTTAGATCAGTTGCTCCAGTTATGTTTAGATATCTCAAGTTGGTTAGCTGCTGAACTGGTGGAAAGATCACACATGATTTGCAGTTTATCAAGTTCAAAATTTAACTGAAGACAAATGGGTGCCAACGTGCCAAGTGAAAATCCCCCAACATGTAGATCTTCCAGGCTATCTGGAGGAATTAGCTGCTCAAGGACCTTTTCGCTATAACTAGCATGCATCTGGCTTACTAGTACCTATTTGTTTTGAGTTAAACTGGGTCTCGTCAATTGCAAATCATATGCATTCCATCAATTGCATAGCTACTCAATTTTAGGTATCTTTAAATAGTTGGACCAATTACAGTTGCCATGATTGGGTCTGGATTTATTGGTTGCTGACCTGTACCAATTTCTCCAAGCTCAAATTGTTGGTCATCGGTTATATGCCTAACTGAGAGGAGTGATCCTTTGTTAAAGAAGATCTAATACCGGTTGCTATGGAAGTTGACCTGTTTGAAGTATTTGAGCTTATTGACTGCCCTGAGCAGAGATCTTCCACGACAACTTGGACAGATGGTCACCAGCTTGAAATTTTTGTACAAGAAGAACAAGCTGCTTGGGATGTCAGAGAACCTCATGTTTCTCTCCGAGAAGCTTCAGTTCAAAGATGTCAAGTTCTCGAGCGGGTCTCAAACCTTTCTCAACTGAGGGCTGTTTATACTTTATAATGATTGCATCACAACAAATTTGTACCACCTCCAGTTCAAAGAGATCTCCCCCGTAGAGAGGTCACAGAATTGACCATCTACAGCAAAAAAAAAGGATAATCGCTTGTAATGAGCTATTTATTTTCTTTGTTTAGTTTCCAGAAACTACTGAATAATACTTTTGTCAGGATAAGTGGCAGCACATACAGATGTACTTGTCATGATGCTCATAGATTGTTGCAGCAGCCTGCTTTACACTTTATAATTAACATAACTAGTTAGCTGAACTTTTATGTAATTGAGTAGCCATAGCCATCACACTTCGTATCTGCTTGATGTAATCAGTAGACAGGTAGATAGTGGTGAGCAGCCTGCTTTTGGAATACCTTGATATCTATTATTGATAATTTGATACCCAACTCAGCAGAATGAAAATTTCCACAACTGCTGAAGCATGATGATGTATTTCACATAATTTCCCTTCTCTTTTGAAAAGGAAACCAGGACTGTGGCTTATAATGAGTCTTTATTTGCTTTGTCTTGGTTTCCAAAAGCAACTGAATGATGAACAGTCCCCTCTACTGTAGAAAGAATTGGGGGCTACCGTCATCCGTACATAGATTATGGGTATTTATATAATAGATGTTACTTGCCACCTACCTTGATGTGGAGCAGATCCTAGTTTGCCATCTTTTTTCACTTGGAAATTATTGTCCTGGTTCTCAGTCTGAACAATATTGATATTTTGACTTTTTTTTACTTGGAAATTATTGTCCTGGTTCTCAGTCTAATGAACAATGTTGATATTTGACTGGCAGTTTATTTTTTAATTGGATAATAGACATTTTAACCAATACAAACAAAGTGTCTTGGATTTTTTGGGGTTCTTCAGCAATTGGTTTTGGTGGGTGACGCGCATAATGAATTTGCTAATGGTTGACTACAATTAGAAGACTTTGTTGTGGACATAGAGGAGAAAACTACCAGTACTTTGTATGAATGGATAACAACGAAAATGGATTTCTGTGTAGAAAACAGTGAAATAAGGGATAGACAACCACCCTCGTTGTAGAAAGAATTGTGTATCACACTTATCTTTACATATTTACTCTTTCAGCGACTGACTTATGTATATTTTTGTTGATATAGAACTATAGATGACATCTTCCTTTCTCTATGATGCATGTTAGATGTTAACACTGAAAAATATATTTTGTTCAATAGTTCAGTTTTATGGCCATGGGAAGAATGTGGACAACAGTTTACCGATCAAAACTGATAAAGATACACTGAGAGAAGGATACAGGTAATATCCATCAGTGTTCAGTCTCCATTGTTAATTATTCATTATAAAATATGTACTAGTGGTTTGTTGAATACTCGCTAATCCACTCTTCAATTTTGTAAAAGATTTATTCTTTCTGACGAAGATGATGTGGATTCTACCTGGGGGAAGAGGCTGGTCAAACGTTACTATGACAAGCTTTTCAAGGAGTATCCTTTTTAGTAGACGTGCTATTTAAATTGTTTTATCTTCTGAGAAACGCTAATTTGTGACATACTTGCTTATAGCATTTTGTACAATCACATGTTCAGCTATGTGTGGAAGAGCCTTACATCAGACAAGTTTCTCACATCTGCACATCTTTAGCTGACAGCCTAATTAGCTCAACTTTGCAACAATACTAGTTGCAAGCGTAAGAGTCTGGTTATATAAGTAGTAATATTTGAATAAGGCATATGAATACAATGTTATGCCAATATAGTATATCTATTATTTACTATGTTACTAAATGGGTTGCAAAGGAACGTGGTGAGTTTCTCCCAACAGTACATAATGCTCTCCTTAAAAACAGGTTACATTTTTTTGAGCTGGAAAAAAACAGGTTACATAAGGCTCATTTGCAAAGGAAAACTGTTCACGTGAATAGTGCATGCCTGCGTAGAGTTTCTTCATTTCTTGTGTTTCATTGCTGTCTATAATAATTGGACAGCGATATATTAACTTAAAATGACTGTCTTTGAAGTTCTGAAGTCCTTTAGAAAATGGGAACATGAAGCATGAGGAAATTATGACATCAGTGTTGGTCGTGCTCCATGTTCACCACTAAAATTCTTCCCATAGATTTGTTGCCCCTGTTAATCAGGAGTACGCAGACCTTGCATGCATTGAGATTGTCTTTGGTGTGGGATCTACTATTTTTTTTTTAATGTTATTGACCTTAAGTTTATCCTGCTTAGAATACTTAACTTGATAGATATTGCATTGCTGACATGTCCCAGTATAAAAAAGGCAAGGTACGGCCCATATGTGCTAATCATTCATGTATTTTTACTAAGTATGATAATCTTTTTCTGTAATTTCTCCTGGTTGCTCTTGAGTGCCATGGACAAGAGAGTTGCTCTTGTTGCTCGGCATGATATTCTTTTCCTTTAATTTCTGACAAACACGATGTGGATTCTAGAAGTATCTTCATCAAAAGAAAAGAATAATACCCAACCAGTTGTGATATTCTTTTTTCATTTATTCCATATTCATAACATTGTATTGGATGTGCTTGTACAGCACTATTGAGGTAAGTTTAATGTTTTGGGATCATGGAACTGCACAGAGAACCTTGCTTACTAGCACATCTATGTTTGCATAACATGTTAAGGTCTGACGAGCACACACATGCACACATGGATATCTGATTTGTTTTTTTAGTTGAAATCATCTTGTTTGTCCTTATTGTCCTTAGTAAATAGAAATGAACTGAAAATACTCATTTTGTTGTTGAAATTATTTGTGTTATCCTTGGATATGAATTGCAGAGTCCCTTATTTTTTGCAGATTGGATTGAGATGGAGAACAGAAAAAGAGGTGATATCTGGGAAAGGTATCCCCTTCATATTCTCATCTTTAAGATTCCGTGTACAAGGATCAACCTGAAAAATGTGACTGAAATAGTGAAATTTAAATAGTACATGTATTTCTGTATCTATTGAGTATTAATAAACCATCTGGATATAAATCTGGAACCTAGAAGAGGAATGTAATTTTTTAACTAGGTATACCCAAGCTGACAGTTTCTTCTGTTTAAATTATTGATACTGGACAATTTTTTTAGATGTACCTCTTGACATACACCTTATATCTTGCACAAAACAAAACTCTGAAATAGCATAGAGCTGAAGTTGTCTGTCGGAGATGCCCGTTCTCTCAAGGGAATCTTCTAAACATGGTTTGTCACTTCTTTATCAACATCATATAAATTCCTTACTGATGTCCGACATATGTTTTTTTTACTCAGGGCAGTTTATCTGTGGCAATAAGAAGTGCGATGAAAATGTGGGGCTTGGTAGTTACGAGGTATGTTCATTTAATCTTTTTTTATCTTGTTGCTGATGCAACAATACTTAAAATGCTTATGTTCATTTAATAACTTTGTTCTGTTGTATATGTATTACTTAATTATTTTCTTTTTCAGGTGAATTTTTGTTATGTCGAAGCAGGGGAGCAGAAACAAGCACTTGTGAAGTTGGTAGCTTGCAAGAGGTTAGCTACTCCATATTACACTTGTGTGAACCCAGTCTCTCCACTACATATTGATTATTTAGCTTGATTGCTGTACATTATGAAAGATGTGCAGAAAAGCTTGCTCATAAGAGGCAAAAAGAGAAAGAAAAGGAGAAAGAGCTTTCCGGTGAAGAGGAACTGGAGCTGAAAGGAAGGGACAAGAGAAAGAGGTACATCTAGTTCCTGTCCACCTCCGTATTGTACCTGATGGTATTTGACATGCTTGTTCACACTGTAGAGAACATGACGACGAAAGTGAAGGTACCACAGAAGATGAATCAGTCGAGAAACGTAGCAGAAAGAAGAAAGGTAGAGCGATTGGATTACCTCTTTGTAAGGCAATACAATGCTTGTAGTACTTGAAACAGTATATCTTGGTGTGTGTTTATAAATTAAAATGCTATTAGCATATAGTTGTAGTTCACTGAAACCTATTTCTTTGTTGGGCCTATTGTTCTGTACACATAGATGTTATGTTAATCTGGGTGTTTTTCCTGGGGTACTTATGTGCACACCTTGCTGGTTATACAGTCTCAGGTTAGTGACAGCAGCCAGTAGGTACATTACATAGTGTTATCATCTTATGCTATGATGCCTTTATCAGTTGGTTTGTTAGTGGATTTCATATTTGCAGTCTGCATGCAAGTTGATTGCTAGAAGGGAATAATAAAATATGAATTCTCTCCATTCTATATCTAATGATTTGCAAAATCCTGTAGACTGCGAAGGAACTTGGAAGATGAAAGTGGGCAAGAAAGATGACGACTTCGAGGAGTTTCTCGAAGGCATGTTCCCGTGACCTGGTGAAAAAGGAAATCAGCACCACATGTGTTAATAGTGCAGGCGAAAGGGTTTTGATGTTGAAGATGACTTGTAATCTGTTGTTGCCTGGAAAATACCATATGGTGTGTCACTCAGTTTCTGACTTATTGTTTGAGGCGGATCATTAAAGAGGAAGCTCGTCTTTGAGTTGCCGCTGGAGCAAAACTTTTGAGTGTTGTGATGTTGGGAGAGCAATCCTGTATTTGTACCTTTTTGTTTTGTTTTGTTTTGTTGTTCCATGTCAAAACTCTCCTTATTTAATGGATGGAGGCAAGTCTTTTGCCTCCCTTTCAAAAAGAAAAACTTATAGTTTGAGACTTTGAGGTCACTTTTCGAGAGATACCTGACGGATTTCACTGAAATCGAGAATACAAATTTACAAAGTGACAATTCAGTTGTGAACTTGAGAGTTGAGGCATTATTTTTCATATGTTGTCTACTCGAGTGAGAGACACGTTGGAGGATGCTGATCGAAACAAGTCAAAACAGCTGCCACAGCAAAAGGTAGGTCTCGATCCAGAGCTTTGCGAGCTATGGCTGTGGTGCCTGGTGCAGAAGAATAGTGAGGCGCAGGGAGAGGAAGCTCTTGCAGAGGAAATCAACCGTCAATTTGAGATATTCGAGGACTAGAGCAAGAAGTCGGCGGTGGAGGCTACCAAGAAGTAGAGATGCAGTTAGTTGGTTATAGCTAGGTTTTATTTCTTATATTGAGCTTGCGCATGGTGCAGCTCCCTATTGGGTTTACAAGCATGTGCATGGTTGAGTAGTTAACTGTGCCTTAGCATAATAGTAGTATATGGGAGCTTTTGGGCTATAGTAGTGGTTGAAAATTTACTTGACGATACAAGGCAGAGAACGCCTTGGACGGTGTATGGTACAAAATATGTTGGATATAAGTGATCTGCAGTTTTTTTTAGATCCAATAAGTTAAATTAAGGTCTTTTAAGAGGTTTTTATTTACGGCCATTGGATACCCTGATCGGGGGCATCCTGGCCGTCCATCTTTGGGTGAAGGTTCCCCTGTTGCTGGTGTTGCTATAAAAGGGAACTGAGAGCTGAAGCTAGGGTTTACTCTTTGCTCTCTCTTTCACTTCTCCCTCACTCACCGATCAAGATCAACACTAAAAGCACCAGGAAGAAATCCTCACAATCAGCACAAGAACAACAGTGGTAGCAGATTAAAGAGGAAGCCATGGCTGGACCTCCTGATCAAGGTACACACCCCTGACCCTCTTCTCTGTGGCTAAAATCTCGAGCTAGTTGATCCTAAGGGATCTAACAGTGGTATCAGAGCATCTAGCTCTAAGCTTGAGCCCTCTTTATCAAGTTATTATGTTCTAGTGAACTTGTTCAACTTGTTTTGATCAAGTTTTGGTGTTGTGTTCAAGCTCAAGATCAAGTTTATCTTATGTTTATGCTTATGTTGTTTTTATTATTGTTCCTGAGCTAAGAGTCATTTTCGTTTTAGCCCTAAACTCACTAAATTTTGAGTCCTAACTGAGAAAGATCAGGCCAAGGGTTTATTTTATACCCTTTGATGTGGGGATTTAAGTTTTTGTGTTAACCCTAAGAGAAATCCCCAATTTCTAAGGAAGCCCTAACCCTAGTTCATCTTTTGGATAAACCCTAAATTCCCCAGTTACTAACGAACCCTAACTCTAATTCCCAAATTGGAGGAACCCTAACCCTAATTTCTCAAATTAAAGAACCCTAACCCTAATCTAATGATGTAAAGGGTGGCAGAAGCTTACCTTATGGGCCTCGTCGCCATCGTTGGCCACAACGGCGCTGGAGCCAACCTTCTAAGCCGACATGTGTGCTCGGGCTCGTACCCGAGCCGCTTTGTCTGCCGCACCGGACCATGGCGGTGCTTCCTCGCGCGCTTGTCACCGTAGGAGCTCACTGCGGTGACGGACTTGGCGTTGCTGGTCGACGCCGTTGTAGGGATGCATGCACGCGCGCTGTCCCCACACATAGGGCGCCTCCCAGAGCCGCTCGGTGGAGGTGCATGCTAGCCAAAGCCGCATGCAGCTCTAGCGAGGGGGTCTGGTCGACGCTGCGCCTTCTCCTCCGTGGCGATGGTGCTTGCCGCCCCGCTTCTCTCCCTCTCTCGCTCGCAGCGGGGAGGCATAAGAAAGGGAGGGGGAAATGTGGGCTAGGGTTCAGGTGGGAATCATCGCACATCGGTTTTGTTCTGACCTGGCGCACCCTCTGCCGTTGGATCGCATCCAATGGTATGCGGTGCTGGTTGCTTAACGGGCCAGGTGGGACGCGGGAGGGGGCGAAGGGGAGACATGTTGGGCTAGTTTCGGCCCAATCTGGAAGTTTTTTCTTTTAAAATTAAAATAGAAGGTTTTTTGGGGGGTTTTGGGGCCAAAATTCTTTTTAGGCCCAGATAATGAATAAATTTTAAGGATGAATGTTTATAAGTTAGGGCTTATATAAATAAGTTTTGGGGCTAAATGTTTGGCATATTTTATTATGCCAATTATGTAACATGGTTGTATGATATTTTATTCTTTTTGTCACGCAATGTTTCATACCTAAGCAGGTTTAATGTGTTTTATTATGCTTAGTTGACTATTTTGTGTTGTTATTCAAATAAATTATGATGATAATGTTTTGCTGCAAAATAAAGTTTGTAAATCCTCAAATTAAGCATGGCTTATGTCTATCATTCTGGCCAAAGCTTATTGATGGACATTTTGACCATGAAATTTTATTGGTCTGATTCACTTCTTGCCAAAGCTGATGTGTTCCATATTGATGAAAGAGTTCCTTATCTGAGAGGATTTAATTAAGTGTGGCTTATATCTGTCATTCTAGCCAAAGCTGATTGACAGATGGTTTGATCACAAAAATTTAATGATCATGTCTATTTCTAGCCAAATCTGATGTGGACTAGATTAATAAAAGAAAGTCAAAGATGGTTATGCTTACTCAAAGCATTTGTTTTTATTTTGCAGCATCTAATGCCTCTTAAATTGTCAGAATCATTAATGACATAGAACAGTTGACTGGTAGCAATTTTGGTACTTGGAAGGAGAAGCTTGAGATCACTTTAGCTTTGTTAAATATTGATTATGCCCTCCTTAAGGATCCTCCTATAGCACTTGCTAAGGGTGATGAGAATTATGATGCCCTAAAAAGGGTTTATGATGATGAGAAAACTAACTGGGAGGACTCAAATCGTAAGTGCCTCATGATTATTAAGGGCTCCATCACTCAAAGTATGAGAGGAGTTGTTCCAGACTCTCAGGCTGCCAAGGGTTACCTTGGAAAGATTGATAACTAGTTTAAGGGATTATCCAAAATTTATGCAACAACTCTCATTAGAAGGCTTATTGATGAAAGGCATGATCCAACTAGGAGTCTGAGAGAGCATATCATGAGGAAAATTAACATGGCCACTAAACCATGGAAATGGAAATCTCTGAAGTTTTCCTACTCCATTTTATTATGTTATCCTTGCCCACGAAGTTCTCTTTGTTCACCATCAATTACAATGCGATGGATTCTAAATGGGGCATGGATGAAATGATGGCCACATGTGTACAAGAGGAGGAAAGGCTTAAAGCTGGACGAGTTGATCATGTCAACTAGTTCAAGCACTCTCGGAAGAAGAAAATTCAAAAGTTTATGAAGCCCAAACCTACTCAGTTTAAAGATAAAGGGCAATCTTCTAAGTTTTGTCAGCAAAAGAATTCTAACAGAGCTCCTAATGCAGATGCACACCCTAATGTTGATGGTAAAGATCCCAATGGATGTCGCTTTTGTGGAAAAAGCGGACACATTCAGAGGGATTGTATTGGGTTCATGAAATGGCTTAATAAGAAAGGTACTAATGTTATAACCTTTATTGATGAATACCTTTATGTTAATTATGCCACCAATACATGGTGGGTTGACTCATGTGCAACAATTCATGTTACAAATTCCTTATAGGGTTTCGATATGAAAAGGACCCTAAAAAGAGGGGAACGAACCATAGAGTTGCTAATGGTGTTGAGGTTGAGCCTGAGGCTATTAGAGAGTTCTCACTTATGCTCCATAGCGTCTTTATGCTTCATTTACGTAATGTACTTTATGTACCCTCTATGATACGAAACTTTGTGTTCGTATCATGCTTAGATGATGATGGTTTTCACTGTGACTTTGGGAACAAGAGATGTATAATTATGTTTGACAATAATAATGTTGGTATTGCCTTCCAACAAGAAAAACTTTATCTTGTTTCCTTAAGTGATTCCATAAATGAAGTTGATCCCTCTCTTAAAATAAAAGTTAGTACCAAGTGTAAGCGCAATGATGATGTTGGGACTTCTTAGAAACTATGGCACTATCGTATGGTTCATATTTCGAGGGGCAGAATCGAGCGTCTCATTAAGGAGCAAGTTCTTCATCCTTTAGATTTCTCAGATGCGGATCTAGTTCATTGCATCAAAGGGAAATATGCTAAGAGAATCAAGAAAGGTGCAAATCGAAGCACGGGATTTTTAGAAATTGTTCACATGGATATCATTGGTCCGTTTAATGTGAAATCAGTGGATGGTTTTGATCCCTTCATAGCATTCACTGATGACTTCTCCCGCTATGGATACATTATTCCTATCAAAGAAAGATCTAAGGCACTAGAAAAGTTCAAGATATTTAAAGCTGAAGTTGATAATCAAGCTGGTAAAAATATCAAAGTTGTAAGGTATAATCGTGGTGGTGAGTACTACGGGAAACACACTTCTTATGGCCAAATTCCTGGACCTTTTGCTAAGTTTATATAGGAAAATGTATTGTATTCCAGTATTCAGCACTGGGCGAACCTTAGCAAAATGGAGTTGCTGAAAGGAGGAATCATACTCTTATGGACATGGTGTAAAGTATGTTAAGTCACTCCACTTTGCCGATTGGTTTATGGATAGAATCTCCAAATACAGCTACACATATTCTTAATAAGGTCCCTAGTAAATTGGTGCCAGAAATGCCGTATGAATTATGGACTAGGAGAAAACCTAACCTGAGTTATTTGCATGTGTGGGGCTGCCCTGCCGAGGCAAGAGTTTTTAATCCAATTATGGGAAAGTTAGACCCCAAGACTGTCAGCTGCCATTTTATTGGATATCTTGACAAATCTAAGGCATATCATTTCTATTATCCAAAGCAATTCACCAAGTTTGTTGAAACAAGACACATCGTGTTCTTGGAAAGTGATATGTTGAGGGGGAGCATGACTCCTAGGGAAATAGCCTTGGAGGAGAAACGGGAATATGTCCCGATACCTATGATGCAAGAGCTAGTGTTTCCTGTTCATGTTGAGGTTACACCTCCAGTTGAGAGAACTGCTAATGCTACACCTGCTGAGATACATGTAACACCTTCAGAGTCCATACCTAATAATACTTCTATGGAAGATGCTCAACAACCTGAAGTTGTGGTTGACGTACCAAATATTGAACCTCTCAGAAGATCAAAGTGGGCTAGAAAGTCCGCTATTCTTGATGAATATGTCACTTATATGAGTGAGGATATGAATGATTCGATGTTGGATGATGATCCTGCATCATTTAAGGAAGCCATACAAAGTGATCATTCATCGGAATGGCTTGATGCTATGAAAGATGAAATGAAGTCCATGAGCACTAATGATGTATGGGACTTAGTAGAAATTCCTAAAGGAGCCAAAACTATGGGCAGTAGATGGGTCTATAAGACCAAATGAGACTCCAAAGGTGATACCGAAAGGTTCAAAGCTAGGCTTGTGGCTAAGGGCTTCACTCAAAGAGAAGGTATTGATTATAACAAGACTTTTTCACCTGTCTCTTCTAAGGACTCGTTCAGAATTATTATGGCACTTGTGGCTCATTATGATATGGAGTTGCATTAGGTGGATGTCAAAACGGCATTTCTGAATGGTGAAGTACATGAGGATGTCTACATGGCTCAACCGGAAGGTTTTGTTATGGAAGGGAAGGAATATTTAGGATGCCATCTTAAGAAATCCATTTATGGATTGAAGGAAGCCTCAAGGCAATGGTACTTCAAGTTTGATCAAGTCATAAAGATTTTTGGTTTCAAAGAGAATGAAGTGGAAAATTGCATTTATGTGAAGTTCAAGGGAAGCAATTTTGTGTTCTTGATACTGTATGTTGATGAAATACTCTTAGCCAGTAGCGATAAGAATATGCTGCTGGAAACTAAAAGGTTTCTCTCTTCAAAGTTTGATATGAAAGATCTCGGTGAAGCCGCTTATGTCTTAGGCATTCAAATTCACCGAGATAGATCCAGAGGAATCTTGGGGCTATCACAAAGAGCGTATATTGAGAAGGTACTCAAAAAGTTCAATATGCATAAGTGCTCAGCCTCGCCTGCTCCTATTGTCAAGGGCGATAAGTCTGGGACTTTCTAGTGCCCAAGTAATGATTATGAATCTGTGCAGATGAAGTCAGTTCCATATGCTTCAATTATTGGAAGTATGATGTATGCACAAGTGTGCAATCTCCCTGACTTAGCATTCATAACCAGGATGCTTGGCAGATACTAGTCTAATCTAGGGTTGGATCACTGGAAGGCTGCTAAGAAAGCCTGGAGTTATTTGCAAGGCACTAAAGGCCTCATGCTCACATACAAGAGAATTGATAACCTCGAGGTGGTGGGTTACTCAGATGCTGATTTTGCAGGGTGTGTTGACACTAAGAAATCCACATCGGGTTATATTTTTCCCTAGCAAAAGGAGCTATTTCTTGAAAAAGCAACAAGCAAAATGTTACTACATCGTCAATAATGCATGTAGAGTTTGTGTCATGTTATGAGGCAACCGGGTAGGTAGTACGGCTGAAGAGTTTCATTCTAGGTTTAAGAGTGATTGACAGTATATCTGAGCCACTCACTCTTTTCTGCGATCAATCTGTAGTGATCTACTCGAGTAACAACAAGTCAAGTGGTGCTGCCGAACATATTGACATCAAGTATCATGTTGTGAAAGATAGAATCCAGGACCAGACAATAAGTATTAAGCATATAAGGTCTAATGCAATGTTAGTAGATCCACTCACGAAATGCCGGCCACCAAGTGTGTTTAAAGAGCACGTTGCTAGCATGGGATTGGGAGAAAGCTTTTGATCCTGGAATTGGGACCGTTCTGACACATCTCCCCATAATTCTAATAAGGGTTCTTCTTTTCGATGGAATGGTGTACTATAGTCAATTAGTTCAATTGTACTTAACTGACCATTGCAATTTATTGTCTCTGTATAAGTTTCAACAAAGGGATGAGCTCATAAGTTTGTAATATGTATAAGTTTATGGAGCTCCTAAGTTAAAGAAATTCCGTTTTGAAATAAAGTGGTGTATAGTAGTAACTAGGTTCTGCGGCACTCTATGACCGTTGTAATTCTGTTGTCTCATATGCTATTTTGTTGATAAATGGGCTTGTAAGTTTAGCCTTACGATCAAGGGGGAGAATGTTGGATATAAGTGATCTTCAGGTTTTTGTAGATCCAATTAGTTAAATTAAGTTCTTGTAAGAGGTCTTTATTTATAGCCATTGGATGCCTTGATCGGGGGCATCCTGGCCGTCCATCTTTGCGTAAGGTTCCCCTATTGTTAGTGTTGCTATAAAAGGGAACTGAGAGATGAAGCTAGGGCTAACTCTCTGCTCTCTCCCTCACTTCTCCCTCACTCACCAATCAAGATCAACACTAAAAGCACCAGGAAGAAATCCTCAGAATCAGCACAAGAACAATAGTGGTATCAGATCAAAGAGAAGGCCATGGCTGGACCTCCCAATCGAGGTGCACACCCCTGATCCTCTTCTCCGTGGATCAAATCTTGAGCTAGTTGATCCTAAGGTATCTAACAGAATCATCATCCGGTTTGGTGCATGGAGAGGAACACCACGCTAGGTGAGTGCACCCTCGCTCTCTTGATGAAGGTCGTGTCGGATAGCAGGATATCGTCGGTGTGGACAGAGGAGGAGCCCTGCTGCTACCAGCATCAGTACTGAGCTAATACCGGTCAATACGCTTAGCTAGTTAGAGTGTTGGTGGCTCCATGAAAAATGCATCTCCCCTCCCAGGTCGCTCGCGCGGCGGCGGCTCCGGAGGGTCACCATCGCCCTGCCCTAGGACCTTACCCCCGTGGCTACCCTGGCTGCTGCCATCGCCGGTGTCGGCGATGGTGGCGGCGCCCGACCGCCAAAGGCGGGGGGCAAGGAGGCGCATTGGGTGGACTCTCCCCCGCGCGAAGGTGAGGCCTAATGGATGCATGGTGGCCGCGCCCTCGATGGACAGCACGGGAGATGGGCGGCGGGATGTGGTGGTCTGGTCCACGACAGCACGGCGGACCGGCTGGCCTAGCGCCAGCTCGATCTAGGAAGCACGTTCCCGATTTGCGTGGGCCACGGCTGTTGCAACCTTGTGCGCCGATTTCCTGCTGTGGTGATGGTTCTTCCTCCTTCATTGTCGTTGGGTGGTGGATGGTGGCATGGGGGCATGCTCGTCCGCTTTGTTGAATAAAGGAGGCGGTCCTAGGATTCCTCTTGCACCAAGATGCGGATCTACTTGTTGCTTGCCCTCTTTGATCTAGTCGGAGTGGCGAGTTCTAGAAGGCTTCACCGACAAACTCCCATGGGCAAATAATGCCTAGAGATTGTTGGATTGGAGGGATTCAATCACGTGCAACCATGTTTTCTGACTATTTGGTTTTAGAGAGAGCGAGGCGAAGCTCTGCAGACTATTGCCATCACGGAACATGTATTTAGTTCCATGGTGAAGTCATTATGCAATGAATGCCATGGAAGCCGAGATCAGAGGAATACCAATGGTGGTTTGTGTCCTAGTGGCGATGGGGAATTGGCTTAGTGATTCGTGACTTCTATAAGAGACATCAGAAAGTGGGGGCAGCAGCACCGGAGAAGTTCGCAGTCTTATCTTGCAGGGTGAAAAGCCAAGGTCTGACCTTAATTGGTTGTGCCTGGCAACTATCTTGTTGAAGACATTAAAGTATGGGTATGGGTGCATTATCTCAAGCCACATTGCTCGTATCTATGATATTTAGCTCATGCCTCAACTCTTAGAATCTTCTTCGTAAAGGGGCTTGGTGAATAAATCCGCTAGATTCTTCTCGGTGCTAATATAAGAGAGGTCAATATCTCCACTAGACACATGCTCCTAGATGAAGTGATGGCGAATATCAATATGCTTTGTTCTTGTGTGTTGCACCGGGTTGTGGGAGATCTTGATTGCACTTTCATTATCACAAAGAAGAGGCACTTTTCACAAGTGATAATGTAATCCTTCAATGTTTGCCTCATCCACAACAACTGAGCACAACAACTAGCGACCGCAATATACTCGGCCTCGGCAGATGACAAGGAGACATAATTTTGCTCCACAACAAATTTAGCCACTTGGTTATGAGTAGTAATACCCCTTTCAAGATCACAAACAATATTTTCAAGGATAAGTCCTTCTCACACGAGCTTGGTGATCCTTTTTGCTTCACGACAAGCTTGAGCTTCATCAAGAGATTCTTGAGAAACTACTTGGTCATCACCACTATTTTGATCCTCGTCTTGACCCTCAAATTGAGATTGCTCCTCTTCATAAGCTTGCTCAGCATTTTGACTTTGTCCATCTTCATGAGCTTGACCTTGGTCAAGATGGGGTGATAAACACCCATCATTCAATTGTTCTTGACCTTGATCATGTGTTATCTCTTCAATCATGGTATCTTGATGGTTATGGGGTTGATGAAGATCTTGAGTAGGTGAGGGCTCCACTTGAGTAGAGCATTATCCTTCTCCTTCCACCACAAGGGTCCCTCAACGGGGCAGAAAAATCCCACTCCCATTCTTCTTATGGCTTGAGGAGGAATTTCATCACCTACATCACCAAGATCAAATTGCCCCACATGGGAGCCTTAATGCTCATCAAACTTTACATTACTAGAGACTATAACTTGCCTGGTGGACTTGTTATAGACTCTATAAGCATGAGAGTCTGATGCATAGCCAACAAAGATACCTTCAATAGCTCTAGTATCAAATTTAGATAATCGGTTACCTTTCTTGAAAATATAGCACTTACATGCAAACACATGAAGGTAGTGGGTACTTGGTTTCTTACCAGAGAAGATCTAGTAAAAGGCCATGTTCAAGTTCTTGCGAAGGTAAACACGGTTGGCAATGTGACAAGCGGTTGAGATAGCTTTGGACCAAAAATTATATGATGACTTGAACTTCGCAATCATGGTTCTTGCCATATCCATAAGAGTCTGGTTCTTCCTTTCCACCACACGGTTTTGTTGAGGGTTACAAGGAGCGGAATATTGATGCTTAATGCCCTCATCACTAAGGAACTCATCCAAGGTGTAGTTATTGAACTCATTACCATTGTCACTTCTAATATCCAAGATCTTCTTGTTATGTTGACATTGAACTTCATTGGCAAAGTCGATGACGGTTTGTTGAGTCTCACTTTTCTTCTTGAAGAAATGTGCCCAAGTGTATCTTGAGTAGTCATCCACAATAACCAAGCAATACTTATTTCCCCCAAGACTATCAAAAGATGGAGGACCAAAGAGGTCCATGTGAAGGAGCTCTAGGATCCCATTCCTTCAATACAAGCCCTACACACACAATCTTTGACAAAACAAACATTATATTTTAGTCTAAGGACGTGACCTCTGATGACTGCAAGTGCACAGATCGTTTGTAGCTAGTTTAGAAATAAAGATATCGATCCCACAGGGACCAAGAGTTTTAAGTCTAATAATTATTGAAATAAATATTGTGATAGAAATGCTAAATAAAGTTCTAAGTGATAATATAAAATGTGAATATTGTGTAAAAAGGTGTTTTTGGGTTTTGGGTATAAGAGCAATAATAAAGTAAAGCAAAATAACTTAATACAGAAAGTAAGTATCGCGTATGTAAGAGAGATTGGAACTGTAGTAGGGGAAAAGCGTTCTCAATGAGTAGCGGATACACCACTGGTATTGTAAAGATTTAAGATAAAGATTATCATCATGAACATTCTCAACTATGTATGTGTGGGAGGAACTCCGTATTTGGACGAATAGGTAGCAACCGCTACTCACATCATCCTCATAACCACAACAGTCAGCAATCGACATCAATCGAATCACTGCGCTATTAAGGGACGTAATCCCGTAGGACGTATCTGATACATTGCAAATGTATCTATAATTTTTGATGTTCCATGCTTGGTTTTATCCACTTTCTTGTGTTTTGTCCACACTTTGGAGTACTTTTCATATGATTTCTTGGACTAACCTATTAACAAGAGCCACAGTGCCAGCTGCCTGTTTTCTGCTGTTTTTGGTTCCGTGAAAGTCAGAAAATGAATATTATCGGAATTGGACGGGACAAAAGCCAAAGTGCCTATTTTTCCGGAAGACTCACGGAGCCAGAGTACGAGACGGAGGAGGGCCAGGGGCTGGCCACACCCCCCAAGGCGCGGGCTGGGCCTGGCCGCGCCAGGGCATGGTCTGGCCGCCCTAGGCCACCCCTTGGTCTCCCTCTTCGCCTATAAGAATCCTTCTGACCTAAAAACTCCGGGGGGTTCGACATTTTTCCAGAAGGAGTTCCGCTCCGCTACCACCACCAGAAACTCCGTTCTGGCACCCTGCCGGGACGGGGAATTGGAGAAGATCATCGCCATCATCATCACCATCGCTTCTCCATCGACCATCCATGTTTCCCCCATCTATGAGTGAGTAATCCCCTGCTGTAGGCTATGGGGATGGTAGGGATTGGATGTGATCGTTCATGTAATGGCATCAGATTGTTAGGGCATGGTGCCTAGTATCTTTTATTAGTGCTTTATGACTTTGTTGCGACTTGTTGTGCTTAATGCTTGTCACTAGGGCCCGAGTGCCATGATTTCAGATCTGAACATGTTATTGATTCATTATGATAGTATTGTTTTTGGTCTTATCTGCAAGTTGTATACACACGTTGTTGTCCGGAACCGATGGCCCCGAAGTGACAGAAATCGGGATAACCGGAGGGAATGGCTTTGATGTGAGTATCACATGTGTTCATGGAGTGTTAATGCTTTGCTCCAGTGCTCTATTAAAAGGAGCACCTTAATTCCCAGTAGTTCCCTTGAGGCCCCGCTGCAAACGGGCTGGCAGGACAAAAGATGTTGTGCAAGTTCTCATTGCGAGCACGCATGACTATATATGGAACACATGCCTAGGATTATCTAGTACTTGGATGCTTTATCTTATTTATCTGCAATTGCCCTATGTTCTGATTGCTATGTGAATTGTCTTGTCCATGCAATGCCCGTCCATCCATCCCTATGCCTATCGTACTCGAATCCTATTGTTACTACTGTTGTTACTATTATCTTTACTTTACTACTGCTGCTACTTTACTATTCCTACTACAAAATTGTTGCTACTGATAAACTGCTGTGAGCAAGATTGTTTCCAGGTGCAGCTGAATTGACAACTCAGTTGTTAAGGCTTATAAATATTCTTTGGCTCCCCTTGTGTCGAATCAATAAATTGGGTTTCACTTCCCTCGAAAATACTGCGATACACCCCCTATACTTGTGGGTCATCAAGACTATTTTCTGGTGCCGTTGCTTGGGAGCATAGCTTTATTTATCAAGTCCACTTGGAATCACTATTGTTCAAGCTAAGTTTATTTCCGCCTTGTTTGCTTCTTTCTTTATCAAAAATAATAATAAAAAAAATTTAGTTCCTACTCTAGTTGTTATTTTCGTTGGTCTGTTATTGTCTTGCTTTATCATGCTTGTTGTCAATGGTTGGTTTCTTTGAAACTAAATCTTATTGGCAAGGTGGGTTCACGGAAGATCAAAAAGATTATTGTAAGGAACACCGCTTGTCACAAAAAGGGAAACACTTACGGGAACAAATTGATAAATTGTATACCATTGCTATAAACATGTGATCTACTTATAATGTTACTTATTGCTTTGATAAATATTGTTGCTATAGGAGGTACAAACACCTCCCTTTTCAATGTGAGTATAATGATAATGTTACCATATCTTCTTATGTTAAAGGAAATTATGACCTTTATGATGTAGAACAAATTGAAGAATTTATTGCTTGGAAGGGTGCATTTGAACTTGCTAGTTTGCTTGAAAATATTGATGATTCACCTTATAAATATGAGGTTTATGGTATACTTAAATTTTTCTTTGATAATTACAAGGAAGAAAATGGCTATATTCTTGAATATATTAATAGATGCTTTCCACAAATGGAAGAGACTAATGCCTTGCAGGATCCTATGGAAGAAGAAATTGATGAACCTGAAATCTCATTAGATGAAAAAGAGGAGGAGAGTGATGAACAAAAGGAGGAAGAATGGATTAGCTACCCATGACTACCTTCTAATGAGAGTAACTCTTTATCCCTTACATTATTTGATTATCCCCCATGCTTACTAAAGGAGGATGAATGTTATGTTCCTGAGGATCCTTTTTAAAATGTTTATGATAAAGTTCTAGTGCTTGTAGATCATGAAAAGCATGCTTTATGTGATAGTTATATTGTTGAGTTTATTCATGAGGCTACTGAAAATTATTATGAGAGAGGAAAATATGGTTGTAGAAGTTTTCATGGTATTGAAACACCTCTCTATGTGCTTAAAGTTTTGAAGTTACTCTTGTTTTATCTTCCTATGCCTGTCACTTTGTTCTTTGTGAATTTATTTGCATACACGATTCCTATACATAGGAAGTGGGTTAGACTTAAATGTGTTTTGAATTTGCTTCTTGATGCTCTCTTTTACTTCAACTCATATTTCTTATGAGAGCACCCTCTCAAACTATCATGCCTGAAGATGATAATATGTCTATTATTCTTGGGAGACCTTTTCTTAAATACTGCAGGAACTGTTATTAATTGTATTCAAGGGAAGGTGACCTTCAATGTTAATGACAAGGAACATACTGTCTATTTCCCCAAGAAGATTGATAGGACTTATGGCTTTGAATTCAATTGAACATGTTGAGGGCATTCAAGTTGGAGAAATATATTGTCACATACCAAGAGAAAAATTTGAAACTATTATGATTGGGACATTGCTATCAAGGTTGAGGTAACATAATCATTAATGGAATACAAAGTTTTGTCTCACATGGAATTGTTTTGGTAACAAGACCTGATCAACCTTGTTAACAAAAGGATTTCATTAAAAAAACAATGTTTTCACCATGATTATCTCCGCTTACTTCTATTCTATCTATTTTAGTTTTTGCTTATGCCTAACTTAAAGGCGTTAAAGAAAAGTACTTATTGGGAGGTAACCCAAAAGTTTTAGATGAGTCTTGGAAGTTATTACTTCAGTAATAACCACTCCTTATCCTTTTTATTTGCTTTTTGTGCCAAGAGTAAACTCTAATGAGAGAGAAGTAATGATTGGGAAAGTTGCTGTCGCGAAACAGATTTTTGTGCTTCACTGTAAAAATTCGTGTAAAATCTCTGAACGTCTTTTTGAGGCGTGAATTTTTGTGCTTCTGACCCAGGTTGTTATCTAACTTTCGTTAGTTCAACACTTTTTGATTTGAGCAACAGAAGGTCTTCGACAAAATTCGTCTTTACCTGCTGGTCTGTTTTGACAGATTTCCGCCATTTTCTGCATTTGCTTGTTGTTGGTTCCTTTTTGAGTTCTTTTGGGGAATTGAGCTTTTTTGAGGGAAGTGATACAGTAGCTAGTGTTCTAATGGAAGTTTATTTGGTGTTAGAACTGAACCTTAATACCTATTATCTTGAGTGCACTAATGTTGCTAATAAAGATTGTGTGAAGTTTTGTATGAAGGAAAAAATTTCAGGTGTATGGAAGGAACGAGTAATGAGATGAAGGATGGACTAAAGCTCAAGCTTGGGGATGCCACGCATGTCACCCCAAGAAATATCCAAGAAGTAAAAGCGTCAAAGCTTGGGCATCCCCTTCTTCATCAATAAAAACCCAGGTTTCTTCCAAATGCTTCATTTTTATTGTTTCATGCACAGTTGTGTTGTTCTTGGAGCGTCTTATTTTTTGTTTTCGTTTTGGTTTTTCGTTTGCTTGTTTTTCTTAGTTTGCTGAATAAATTGGTTGGACCTCCTCTTTCATGCATTTGGTTTTCAAATAGTTTGGTTTGGATTGGAAAAGAGTAGGAAAGCTCATGCTTAAGTGGTAAAGAGAGTTTGTTTTTGACTGTGGCCTATGCTTTGTCATGCCATGCTTGATATTGTTTTGGATTTATGCTTAGTATTCTTTGCTGTAGCATGACTCGTTATAAACAATTGAGATTGCTCAATGTGCCTTGGATGAATCATGCGTTGTTTTAGCATATTAAAGCATAGTATTATGGTATTCTCCTTTGATGCTTTATTTGGGTTGACTTGGCACATGCTCACACCATGTTATGACTATCCCAAGTCACCATAAGCCTTTATGATCCTTTAGTTTTCAACTTGTAGTATCACTTTATGCTTTGATCAATGATGTTTTGTCGCTCTGCATGATTATGGCCATTATTGCTCTCTCGTTTGTCGCTCCCTTACTATTGCTAGTCTTCACTTTCACTAAGTATGTTTTACTAAAGTTTCCAACTCCCTAAACCAAATATTGCCAAAGTGTCCACCATACCTACCTATTAACATCATTTGCTACTCCCGTGCATATTCATTGTGCCTTGTTTTCTTCCGAATAAAATGTTTGCTTGTTATGAGAAAGTTAGTTAGTAAAGCTCTCACGAACTTGATGGCACACTTTATTTTCTGCACTTAATAAACCTGAACCATTGTGACTGTCCATGAAAGTTATATGCTTGCAAATTATAGGTTGGGGATTAGCAGAACCGTGCTGTCACGGGGAACGCTTTCAACACTTGTAAATATATACCTAGTTGATACCTTGCTCTTTTGTTTGCGGATGTCGTTGGTGTGAAATAAAAGGGGAGCTTGTAAGTCCATGGAGTTATGTATGTGTGTTAGAGAAACGCCTGGGCCGCTGGTCTAATCCATGCTGACATGGTGGAAACCTGCAGCGTAACTATAATAAGCATTCTTCTTATAAAAAAGATAGATAGCTATTGAGAAAAAGAAAAAAAAGAGATTTATGAAAAGAGGAAAGAGAGAAAAAAGCACCATTTCCCCATGGTAAATAAGAAGATTGCTGAGATACTCATTGTCTGCTTGCCTTGTCATTTTGATATGGGGATTCTTCCGTATCATCGGGCAAGGGGTACCCCGTTGGCGGTTCTCTATGATACGCACATATTTACGATGACAAGAACTTACCGGTAACTAAAGTTGAGTAGCATGAGGAGCGGCCCTCGTACTCAAGGGACATGGGATTTTCAGTTTATAGTCTGTCAAGCATATAACTCAGATTGGACCTCACTTTCACCTTAATCACATTAAAGATGCTTATGATAGGGGAAATGAGAGCTCAAAGCTAATGAGTACCATACTTTCAACATTTGGAAGCTTTTCAAACTATTCAAAACCATTTCCTTTACTTGTTGAGTCTCCATATATTCCTTGAGCACTTTCTTGAGAGCATAGTGGCCATTCTTAGTTCTATGTGCATTGTCCCAAGACTTATTGATTGATGCATACCTTGATATTGCTTGTTTTAAACTATTTGTATCTAGTCACTCTTGTAAACTTTGAAGGTGTCCTATGCATTTATGTTTGCTGCTGTATGAGGGACAAGCTGAATGCCATTTTGCTATGTTTTCTTTATGTGAAACAAACAAACGTCTTGCAAAGCATTGTTATTCATGAATCTTTTGTTTGTGCCTTTTCATGTTGCATCATAGTTTCTTTGTCTTATTGCTAGAACTTTGTCTTTCATGTTATGATTGAAGTACTATGATCCCAGCTTTGAATGTTTTACAAATACTTTGATCAAGTCTTTGATGGTGCATGTCACCTCAAAACTTATTCTTTCTTTTTATCACTTACCTACTCGAGGACAAGCAGGAGTTAAGCTTGGGGATGTTGATACATTGCAAATGTATCTATAATTTTTGATGTTCCATGCTTGGTTTTATCCACTTTCTTGTGTTTTGTCCACACTTTGGAGTACTTTTCATATGATTTCTTAGACTAACCTATTAACAAGAGCCACAGTGCCAGCTGCCTGTTTTCTGCTGTTTTTGGTGTCAGGAAAGTCAGAAAATGAATATTCTCGGAATTGGACGGGACAAAAGCCAAAGTGCCTATTTTTCCGGAAGACTCATGGAGCCAGAGTACGAGACGGAGGAGGGCCAAGGGCTGGCCACACCCTCCCAGGCGCGGGCTGGGCCTGGCCGCGCCAGGGCATGGTCTGGCCGCCCCAGGCTGCCCCTCGGTCTCCCTCTTCGCCTATAAGAAGCCTTCTGACCTAAAAACTCCGGGGGGGGGGGGGTGACGTTTTTCTAGAAGGAGTTCCGCTCCGCCGCCACCACCATATTCCACAAACAGCACCAGAAACTCCGTTCTGGCACCCTGCCGGGACGGGGAATTGGAGAAGATCATTGCCATCATCATCACCATCGCTTCTCCATCGACCATCCATGTTTCCCCCATCTATGAGTGAGTAATCCCCCACTGTAGGCCATGGGGATGGTAGGGATTGGATGAGATCGTTCATTTAATGGCATCAGATTGTTAGGGCATGGTGCCTAGTATCTTTTATTAGTGCTTTATGACTTTGTTGCGACTTGTTGTGCTTAATGCTTGTCACTAGGGCCCGAGTGCCATGATTTCAGATCTGAACATGTTATTGATTCATTATGATAGTATTTTTTATGGTCTTATCTGCAAGTTGTATACACATGTTGTTGTCCGAAACCGATGGCCCCGAAGTGATAGAAATCGGGATAACCGGAGGGAATGGCTTTGATGTGAGGATCACATGTGTTCATGGAGTGTTAATGCTTTGCTCCGGTGCTCTATTAAAAGGAGCACCTTAATTGCCAGTAGTTCCCTTGAGGCCCCGCTGCAAACGGGCTGGCAGGACAAAAGATGTTATGCAAGTTCTCATTGCGAGCATGTATGACTATATATGGAACACATGCCTAGGATTATCTAGTACTTGGATGCTTTATCTTATTTATCTGCAATTTCCCTATGTTCTGATTGCTATGTGAGTTGTCTTGTCCATGCAACGCCCGTCCATCCATCCCTATGCCTACCGCACTCAAATCCTATTGTTACTGCTATTGTTACTACTGTCTTTACTTTACTACTGCTGCTACTTTACTATTCCTACTACAAAACTGTTGCTACTGATAAACTGCTGTGAGCAAGATTGTTTCCAGGTGCAGCTGAATTGACAACTCAGTTGTTAAGGCTTATAAATATTCTTTGGCTCCTCTTGTGTCGAATCAATAAATTGTGTTTCACTTCCCTCTAAAATACTGTGATACACCCCCTATACTTGTGGGTCATCAGTATCCCATGGCATGGATAGTGTTCCGTGAGTTTCCTCGGTTTCCCAAGTTGATACGTAAGGGGTGCCAACAACTTTATAGTAACTATAAGTGCTAGCACGCCTCCGTCTACCAATAAGTAATTCCCTCCATCAAGTCCCCACGAGAGGCAAATATTGAGAGGTCGACTTCTCTCAACGTAAAGATGTAGAGAATATAACATATGGTCACAGTGATGAATATCATAATAGACTTTATCTTATTTCAGTCTCATACTAGGGTTTCTCCATCTCCCCAAGAACTAATGTTCTACTCAGACATGGAGGCAATCAACATCATGGCAATGGTAATGGAAACAATCATAGATGAATAATACTTGTATAAATCCACAACGAGTATAGGAATTACAACAAGATCTAGACAAGATGTAGATGGGATGGATGGAGATGGTGGTTATGCAGCGGGTGATGATGAAGATCGATGCCTTAGCCTCCTGGATCTGTGCAGGGCGAAGATGGATCCCTTGTGGATGAGTTCTCCCTCTAGACGCCTTTCGGAGGTGAGGTTTCTGCAATTTCTGGGTGTTCTATATGTCGTCTCCTTGAACCAATTGCACGGGGTGAAACTATTTTACGAGGCGGAGGTGGCGCCAACTATACGGCCGGAGCTATACGGCCGGAAAATTTGCTCCCACCGTATAGTTGGTCGTTGAACCTTCTGCCTCCCTTGTTCGCTTCTGGTTTTCTTCTGGTATTATTAATATTTCCCAAATAAGCGATTTACGTTGTTTTTGACTCCTTTTCAACATAGTACAACTAATCCAATAATTTTATCCATTGGACCCATCATCTGTCCTGATCCTGGTGAAAATAGACATAAAATGTGCGCACAAGTGCTGTAAAATACCAAGATCCTACATCTACAATGCAAAATAATAATGTAAAACATGATGCAAATATGCACTCATCAACCTCCCGTGTGGAGACCTTGTAAATACCTCATATTGACATGGGTAAGACGGCGATGCCAAAGCCATCCCACGTCAGCTTTAGCCATTAGGCAAGACGTGATAGGTGTGGGTTTCTTATCAAAGTCCACCACATACAAACCATTCTCGGCATGCCCAACAAAGGCTATATAGAGAGTCCTGGTCCACATGAGAACCACAATCATAGGGGTAATGTAGGACACAAAGACCATAAGAGTGAGTTGATGAATGATGTCTACGCACTTCTATTCTTGTAGACAGTTGTTGGGCCTCCAAGTGCAGAGGTTTGTAGAACAGTAGCAAGTTTCCCTTAAGTGGATTACCCAAGGTTTATCGAACTCAGGAGGAAGTGGTCAAAGGTATCCCTCTCAAGCAACCCTACAATCAAGATACAAGAAGTGTCTTATGTCCCCAACACACCCAATACACTTGTCAGGTGTATAGGTGCACTAGTTCGGCAAAGAGATAGTGAAATACAAGTAATTATAAGTGGTAACGGTGCCAGAAAAGAGCTTGACGGGTAGGAAGAGACTAAAGGCAATCTGAAATAAAGATGGAAGCAATCAAACATGTAACAGATCTAGTTCCAAACGGTGTTTCAATGCTTAAAAACAAGGCCTAGGGATCATACTTTCACTAGTGAACACTCTCATATAAATATCATCTCTTTATGATACTACTCTGAACTACTCTCCGGTTGGATAACTCTAATCCACAGTAGGGCTATAACAACACACCTCAAAGTTTGCTTTCCCCATCTAGATAACCCCTCACTATCACCTTGAGCGCTAGATGGTTCCAACAAACACCACAGTCTCATAGAGACATCCAACTCAAATTATACTCATGACAAGTATTTATGTAACCTTAGCCAAAGTGCCACACAGTGTGCACACTGTCAACTTCACACACGTGGGGATAAGCAGAGATTCATTAAAGCACTTGAGTAGCAGAATAGATCTATAGATTACAAAGCTCATGATCTCATAAGATCACGCATAGAGAGAGAGAGAGATGAACACATAGCTACCGGTAGAGCCCTTAGCCTCGAGAGAGAACTACTCCCTCCTCATCATGGGAATTAACAACGGCGATGGAGATGGTGGTGGATATCGATGGAGATGGCTCCAGGGGTAATTCCCCATCCTGGCAGGGTGCCGGAACAGAGACTTCTGTCCCCCAAATCTCCTCTTCGGTGGCGGTGGCGCTGCGGAACTTTTCGTGGAATTCTGATCTTGTACCTAGGGTTTTTGTCCCAGGGGGATTTTATAGGCGAAAGGGCAAGGTCGGTGGAAGCCCGAGGGGCCCACACCACCTCGTGGCATGGCTAGGGGGATCCGCGCCACCCTATGGTGTGGACAGCCCCTGGCCCCTCTCCATCTCGTATTCTGGCTCTGTGAGTCTTCTGGTAAAATATGGACTTTGGATTTTGTCCCGTCTAATTGCGAGAATATTTATTTTCTGGCTTTTCTGAAACCAAAAACAGCAGAAAACAGGCAACTGGCACTGTGGCATTTGTTAATAGGTTAGTTCCAGAAAATGTATAAAAATATCTCAAAGTATGAACAAAACATAAGAAATTAGATACTAAACAAGCATGGAAGATAAAAAATTATAGATACATTTATGACGTATCAACATCCCCAAGCTTAACTCCTGCTCGTCCTCGAGTAGGTAAGTGATAAAAAGAATAATTTTTGAGGTGACATGCACCATCATAATCTTGATCAAGGTATTTGTAAAACATTGATAGCTGGGATCATAGTACTTTAACATAGACATGAAAGATAGAGTTCTAACAATAAGACATAGCAACTATGTTGTAACATGAAAAGGTACGAACAGAAGATTCATGAATAACAATGCTTCGAAATATGTTTCTTTGTTTCACATATAGAAAACATAATGAGAATGGCATTCAGCTTGTCCCTCATAGTGTAGCAAAACATAAATGCATAGGACACCTTCAAAGTTCATAAGGGTGACTAGATACAAATAGTTTAAGAACAAGCAATATCAAAGTTATGAATCAATCAACAAGTCTTGGGACAATGCACATTAAACTAAGAATGGCCACTATGCTCTCTCAATAGGTGCATATAGATAGAAGATGGAGACTCAACATAAAGTAAAAGAAAAACCTTCATAGAAGGAAGCAGGGATTCAAGTCTCATAAAGAGCTTCCAAAAATTATGGTACTTATTAGCTTTCAGCTCTCATTGACCCTATCAAAAGCATCTTGAAGTGATTAAGGTTAAAGTGAACAAACTATGGAGTATATGCTTGACAAAGTATAAGTTGGGAATCTCATGTCCCTTGAATACGAGGGTCGCTCCTCATGCTACTCAAGTTTAGTTACTGGTAAGTTCTTGTCATAGTAAGTACATGTGTATCATAGAGAACCGCCAACGGGGTACCCCTTGCACATGATACAAGAGCTATCCCATAATCAAAATGACAAGGCAAGCAGACAATGAGCATCTCAATAATCTTCTTATTTACCATGGGAAAATGGTGCTTTTTTCTCTCTTTCCTCTTTTCTCATCCTTTTTTCCTTTTCTCAATCTCTATCTCTTTTTTATAAGAAGAATGCTTCATAGATTGCTCACTATGGTGATGCTGCAAGTTTCCACCATGATTAGGCATGGCTTAGGCTAGCGGCCCAGGCGTTTTTCTAACACACATACATAACTCCATGGACTTACAAGCTCCCCTTTCATTTCACACCGACGACATCCATAAACAAAAGAGCATGATATCAACTGGGTACAATGTACAAGTGCAATGTTGAAAGCGTTCCCCATGACAACATGGTTCTACTAATCTCAACGTATAAGTGCAAGCATATACAACATAGATGACACAATGATTCAAGTTTATTAAGTGCAAGAAAAGTAAAGCGTGCCATCAAGTTCGTGAGAACTTTAATCACTAATTTTCACATAACAAGTTTAATTCGGAAGGTAGATAAAAACATGAATATACTTGGAATAGCAATAATGCTAATAGGTCGGTATGGTGGACTCTTCGGAATAACTTGGTTTTATTTGGATTTGGATGCATGAGTGGAACTCATACTTGGTATGGAGGCTAGCAAAAGACTGGGAGCGACCAACTAAGAGAGCAATAATGGCCATAATCATGCAAAGTGACAAAACATCATTAATTAAAGCATAAAGTGATATTAAAAGTCAAAAACTAAATGATCATAGAGGCTATGGTGACTTGGTATAGTCAAACATGGTGTGAGCATGCGCCAAGTCGACCCAAATAAAGCATCAAAGGAGAATACCACAATACTATGCTTTAATATGCTAAAACAATGCATGATTATTTCAAGGCACATTAAGCAATCTCAATTGTTTGGAACAAGTCATGATACAACAATAATCACTAAGCATAAGGTCAAAGCAATATCTAGCATGACATGATAAAGTCTAATCCATAGTCAAAACAAGCTCCCTTTTGTACCACTAAAGCATGAAGCTTTCTACTCTGTTCCAACACCAATCGACTTATTTGAAACAACTCACAAAGATAATAATAAATAAAGATCAGTGGGATTGTCTCACAAATCCACAAAGAAGAACTCAAAAGTTCTAAGCTAAAAGCACAAGAAAATTAAGGCTAAACCCAGTGCTAGCAAAAGAGAACACTCACAAAACAATGAGAATGAAAACTAGAGTGTTCTTAACAATGAAAGTAGAGTGTGTCTCTCTCCAAAAGAAGTGCTGGGATCCAACCAACTTATTGAAGCAAACAAAGCAAAAGAAAACTAAAAACAAAAACAAATACTCTCCAAGAACAACACAATTATGCATGAACCAATAAAAATGAAGTGTTTGGAAGAAACCTGAGATTTTTATTGATGAAGAAGGGGATGCCTTGGGCATCCCCAAGCTTTGGCGCTTGTACTTCTTGAATATTTCTTGGAGTGACACAGGTGGCATCCCCAAGCTTGAGCTTTTGTCCATTCTTCATCTTATCACATTACTCTTCCCTACACTTTAAAATCTCCTTCATACAAAACTTCACACAATCTTCATTAGCAACATTAGTGTACTCAAGATAATAAGTCTTTTGGTTCAGTTTCAAAACAAGTAACTTCCATTAAAACACAAGCTACTGTAGCACTTCCTTTAAAAAGTTCAAGTGATCAAAGAGAACTCAAAGAGAAAGAGATTAAGAAGCAAATGCAAATAATGGCAGAAATCTGTCAAACCAGACCAGCAGGTAAAAACCAATTTTTTGAAGACCTTCTGTTGCTCAAATCGAAAAGTGTTGAACTAACAAAAGTTAGATAACAACCTGGGGCAGAAGCACAAAACATTACAGCTCAAACCGACGTACAGAGATTTTTCACGAATTTTTACAGCGAATCACAAAAATCTGTTTCGGGACAGCAACTTTCCCAAGTCTTACTTCTCTCTCATTAGAGGTTACTCTTGGCACAAAAACAACACAAAAAGGATAAGGAGCGGTTATTACACAGGTAATAACTTCCAAGACTCAACAAAAGATTCCTAACAAAATTTGGGTTATCTCCCAATAAGTTCTTTTCTTTAACGCCTTTAAGCTAGGCTCAGTAATTTGAGAAGATGCTCACATAAGAAATATGAATTGAAGTAAAAGAGAGCATCGAAAAGAAAATATAAAACAAATTTAAGTCTAACCCACTTCCTATGAAAAATAATCTTATAAAGAAACAAGTCATGAAAGCACAAAGCAACAAGCATAGGAAAGCAAAACAAGTGCAACTTCAAAAATTTCAACATAAAGAGGGGAAACTTAATATTGTTGAGATACATAAAACCATGTTTCCCTCTCTCATAATAACTTTCAGTAGCATCATGAATAAAATTAACAATATAACTATCACATAAAACATTCTTATCATGAGACACATGTATAAAAGAATTAATACTCCCCACATAAACATAGTCATTCTTATTAATCATAGTGGGAGAAAATTAAACAAAATAGCTATCATTGTTATTCTCATCACCATAATCATCAAATATAGGAGGCACATTGTAATCATAATTAATTTTCTTGTCAATAGTAGGTGGACTGAAAATATCATATTCATCATTGTAATCATCATATATTGGAGGTATAGTATCATCAAAGTAAATTTTCTCCTCCGTGCTTGGGGTACTAAAAATATCATGCTTATCAAAACCAGCTTCCCCAAGCTTAGACTTTTCCATAGCATTAGCAATAATGGTATTCAAGGAATTCATACTAATAACATTGCTATTAGCACTCAAATAAAGTTCCATAGGTTTTTTAATATTCTCTGCAAACACTTCATGTCCTATCTCAAGATAAATACTATAAAGCTCTCTAATTTTGTTGTTGTTTTCCATTAAGCCTAACTAGTGAAAATAAAAACAAGAAACAAAAAGATATAATTGCAGAATCTAAAGGAAATAACTTCAAGCACTCACACACTAGTAACAGTACTAGAAGATAGCTTAGTAGAAAGAGGATGTGAGTACCTTTTAACTCACCTCCCCGGCAACGGCACCAGAAAATAGGTTTGATGGCGCGTAATTGACGTGGGAGCTTCTTCTTCTTCTTCTTCAATCCCTGGCAACGGCGCCAGAAAATAGCTTGATGTCTATGCACTTCTATTCTTGTAGACAGTTGTTGGGCCTCCAAGTGCAGAGGTTTGTAGAAAAACATCAAGTTTCCCTTAAGTGGATTACCCAAGGTTTATCGAACTCAGGGAGGAAGTGGTCAAAGATATCCCTTTCAAGCAACCCTGCAATCAAGATACAAGAAGTCTCTTGTGTCCCCAACACACCCAATACACTTGTCAGGTGTATAGGTGCACTAGTTTGGCGAAGAGATAGTGAAATACAAGTTGTATGGATAATTATAAGTGGTAACGGTGCCAAAAAAGAGCTTGACGGGTAGGAAGAGACTAAAGGCAATCTGAAATAAAGATGGAAGCAAGCAAACATGTAACATATCTAGATGCAAATGGTGTTTCAATGCTTAAAAACAAGGCCTAGAGATCATACTTTCACTAGTGAACACTCTCATATAAATATCATCTCTTTATGATACTACTCTGAACTACTCTCCGGTTGGATAACTCTAATCCACGGTAGGGCTATAACAGTACACCTCAAAGTTCGCTTCCCCCATCTAGATAACCCCTCACTATCACCTTGAGTGCTAGATGGTTCCAACAAACACCAAAATCTCATAGAGACATCCAACTCAAATTATACTCATGACAAGTATTTATGTAACCTTAGCCAAAGTGCCACACGGTGTGCACACTGTCAACTTCACACACGTGGGGATAAGCAGAGATTCATTAAAGCACCTGAGTAGTAGAATAGATCTATAGATTACAAAGCTCATGATCTCATAAGATCATGCATAGAGAGAGATATGAACACATAACTATCGGTAGAGCCCTTAGCCTCGAGAGAGAACTACTCCCTCCTCATCGTGGGAATCAGCAACGGCGATGGAGATGGTGGTGGAGATCGATGGAGATGGCTTCGGGGTCAATTCCCCGTCCCGACAGGGTGCCGGAACAGAAACTTCTGTCCCTCGAATCTCCTCTTCGGTGGCGGCAGCACTACGGAACTTTTCATGGAATTCTGATCTTGTACCTAGGGTTTTCGTCCCGGGGGGATTTTATAGGCGAAAGGGCAAGGTCAGTGGAGGCCTGAGGGTCCCACACCACCTGGTGGCATGGCTAGGGGGGACCCGTGCCACCCTATGGTGTGGACAGCCCCTGGCCCCTCTCCGTCTCGTATTTTGGCTCGATGAGTCTTCTGGTAAAATATTGACTTTGGATTTTGTCCGGTCCAATTCCGAGAATATTTATTTTCTGGCTTTTCTAAAACCAAAAACAGCAGAAAACAGGCAACTGGCACTGTGGCATATTATTAATAGGTTAGTTCCAGAAAATATATAAAAATACCTCAAAGTATGAACAAAACATAAGAAAGTAGATACTAAACTAGCATGGAACATAAAAAATTATAGATACATTTACGACGTATCAATGAACGTAAAATAAATTGTAATGAAAGGGTTTTGACAAGCATAATGTCCACAATGGATATATCCGGTGTGACCACTAGCTTTCCCAAACCCACTACCTTAGAGGTTGATCCATCTCCATAGGTGACACACATATTGGAAGTATTAGGTTTCGTCTCATCAAGCATCTCCTTGCTTCCGGTCATATGACTAGTGGCACCACTATCAACCACTCATTTTCTTCCACCGAAAGCATAGTCCTACAAGAAATAAATGCTTGGTCTTAGGTATCCATTGTTGTATGGGTCCTATTTTGTTAGTCAAAAGGATATTAGGAACCCAAAAGGCCCAATTATAATCATCATCATAAGATTGCCAACATATTTAGCATAAACATGACCATCATAAGATTTCAAGAGAACATAGGATGGGTTATATTTTCCTGCAAACTCATCATGAGAGGGTTCATCACCACTCTTAATGACACATGATTCCTTCTCTTTTGCCTTCTCCCCATCCTTTAGAAAAGTAATATTTTTGGAAGAGGGAGTGGGTTAGTTCTTCTTCTTCCCGCCCTTCCTCTTCTTCTTTGACTTAGTTGCAAATCCAAGTCCTTCCTTGGCCACATTGTCCCCTTGATTACTCAAAAGGTCATTTAGGCTTTTATCACCTTGTATGCATGATACAAGGCCCTTATCAATTGTGGCCTTCAACCTATTGTTCTCCTCAAGAAGCTCTCCATACTCACAAAAAGTGTTAGTAGAACATGAAGCACTACTAGTTGACAAGGTCGAGACTTCTTTTGTCACTTGAGTTTGAAGTTGTTCATATAACTTCAAAAGATTAGATAATTTTCTCAATAGGACCTCATGTTCCTTCTTGAGTTTCTCAAATCCTTCATTTAGTCAATCATGACCAACCCTAAACTCAAGCTTTTCCTTTTTAAGAACTTTAGCTAATGCAAGAGCATGGTCACATTCTTTAACAAGTTTTGAGGCCTTTAAATTAAAAGATTCTTCACGAGCAATATTTGTCTCTTCGGAGCAACTCTTTTACTTTGCTCTTCCACAAGAGCATCGAACAAGGCGGCAATCTTCATGGTTGATGAGCATGTCCAAACATCTCTGAGATGGAATCATCTATCTAATTGATGATATATCGTGCCTCACCTAGTTAGCTCATTAGAGCCTCAACACAAACCTTGGCTTCACCTTCCAAGTTATTTAAGCAACTAGTGGATTCCACTATTTCCTTCTTAATCTTGAGACTCATATTATCATCATAGGAAGATGCATCAATAGAAGGAGTAAGTGGGGATAGTGGAGTTACCACATGTAGGGTTGGTGACGAGCTTGTTTTCATTGGGATAGTCGAAGAGGGATGTAGGTGAGGTGGTTATGGTAGTCGTAGCAGAAGCGGTAGCAATTGTGGCAATGGCAGTGACATGGGTATGATTACTCGGGTACTTATGATCTGCTACCCTGGTTGTATAAAGGCTCACGACCCATGAAGATTTAAGATGATGGCCTAGGAAGCATCTGAAAGAAACCTTAGTTATATTAGGAAAGTAAAGATGAACCGACATTGTATTGACATTGTAATCTAACATATGTAACCTATCCATATACGGCTTTGGGACCCGACCTATCATATATAGGGCAGGAGAAGCCTATGAGGAGGTACCGAAAAACCCCCAAGTGATCTATAATATTATTGTCCACTAATAATCAGGCGACTTCGACTCCCTTGTTTGCCTGACATCCGACGAAATCCCCAACATTCTCTTTTGCGTGAAACCCTAAGTCCATAACCATGGGCATTGCTGAGGTTACCCCTCGTCAATTGGTGCCGTCTATGGGAAACCTGAACGCTGGAGTCATAGATTTGGCGGACCCCTCTTCATCAAGCAATAATCCAACGGAAGCGGCACCACGCCTGCCCACCCCTGTTTCAGTACCCGCTGATTTCAACGGCGGATCCGATCTCATGATCGGAAGTTTCCACTTTAAAGTGGAGGATCCCGAAGAACCACACCTCTCGGCTCCGATCTCATCGGGACCATCGGTCGAAAAAACTGCGCCTACGGCGATAGTTGCGTCCTCCATCGGATCATCTACAGAAGTCACAATGCAGGCCAAGGCAACTAAAGAAAACAAGGAAAACACGGCAGATCTAGGGGATCTTGATGGTCTTTATGACGATCTCTCTTTCGGATCAGACCCCTAGCCAACCATGCCACGTGGATCAAGCCAATAAACATGGAACCCAAAGAAAGTGATGAGATTATCGACTTTGGAATTAGGATGCCTGAAATTTATGTAGAGCAGAAACTGCTGGACTTCGTTGATCCCCTGGACAGTGTCTCCCTCAGTTCCGATGATGACGTCACTAGTTCATACATAACTCAGCACCAAGTGTGCGTGATCATCGAGGACGCCTCAACTCAGCAGGAGTCCAACGGCAACCCTATTTTTGACCCCGATGATATTTTGTCAAGCGATAATGCAGGAAATCACAGAAACAAAGGAGACCCGACGAACAACCGCGTTATCCTAGGAGGAGGAGAACCACACAGAGGCGAGAGGCAAACTCTCCGGCTACCGGCCGAAGCATGGCAAAAAGCAAGAGCAACAATTTCGAGTGTAGTTCTGATGACAGCCAATGCCTCACGTGAAGATCTACTGGCATATGATGTCTGCAAGTGCACAGATCGTTTGTAGCTAGTTTCGAAGTATAGATATCGATCCCACAGGGAGCCCAAAGGTAAGTGTTTATGAGCGAAGTGTCTATCACACTCAAAGTTGTCATAGGTTTTCGACTGAATTGACTACAAGTGTGGAAATAAGAATGAAATTTGGATTAAACTGGATGTACTTAAATAAAACTAAAATGTAAACTTCAGGAATAAAAATCATAAAAGTAAAGAACAATTTGATTGTTTATGGTTTTCTATAGATGACGAAGAAGGCACGGGGAGATATAGTTCATGGTGATAGTGACTGTGCCAGGTGGACGAATGATAAGTGTAACAATTATAATCTTATAAATATATGTGTAGGAGAGCAACTCATAATTATCCGGAACTCCTCTTGGTAGATTTCATCCCAACTTCAATAATCCTACTAGTCTGTTACCGAAACCATGGTCAGTCACTAGACGATTAAGATCCTTCAGGTTGCTTAGCAATTAATCTCCTTGTATCGGACTAATGCAATAAGCACAGTGGTTCCTCGTGATCCTCGAGTCAAACTAGTTTCCCATTGATATCCCCGTGTCACTCAGGGGTTGCCGGTCTACTAGCGAACAAGATCCTATCTATGTAACAAAGCATCATGTTGTCTGGGCCCTTAATTGGACAACAAGCATTAGGCATCCCACAGATAGTCAAGCACGCATAATATAATAATTAAAATCAATCACAAACTAATGGAAAATATATGGAGGCACATCACATCTCACTAATCCCTTACATCTCCCATGCCCAAGGAACTTACTCACACACGAGAGAACAAAGCATCATCGATATAATTAAATAAAGGGAGTTCTTCTCGATATTACCATGGAGATCCACAATAAGAATGGAAAAGTAATCCAACACAATTAAAGATAGGAAGAAACGATCTCAAACCCTAATCTTGCAAAGTGAAGATCTCTCTCTCAAGTACAAGTAATGGCTATGAGGGTGTGATGGCTAGGAGGTCGAAGATCGTGGAGCGAGATGAAGAACGTCTTCCCCTTCTTCTCCGGATCTCTTCTTTCTCCTTTCTGCTGGGATGGCAGCTGCTGTGTTATATTTTCGTGTCTGGCCTCTTCATGAAAGTTGTCCCTTTTGACAAGACGGAGGCGCCGAAAACTATATGGCGGCAACTATACGGCCAGAAAAATATTCTCGTCGTATAGTTGGTCGTCAAAGCTTTTGTACGCCTCCCTTGATTGCTTCCAAAAAGAGACTTGCTTGTTTTCGCCTGAATATTGTGTTTCTCTTGTTAAAACCTTATGTTGATGTTCAGAACCTAAAACACACATTAAAAACCAAGTTTTCTTCCCTACCGAAGTATTAGCGTTAGGTAAAGCTAGAAAACGATCAAATCCAGAAGAAAATCATCAATAAAAACCATCAAAAATATGTTGAATCTCATAGATATCAACTCCCCCAAGCTTAGATGTTGCTCGCCCTCGAGTGACAAGAAAATAAGGAAGAATAGCGGAGATTCGAGACTGAAATAAAAGAACTTACAAGCTCGAATTGGTGTCAAATTCTTTTCTTCATAATTCCTGCAATCTTAAACATGATCATACAAGTATTCACAAGATTGCACTGAGTCCACTTCCTAACCACGTATATCTTGCTAGCAAATAAATCATATGCCTGAGCAAGTGTCAAAAGTTTAGCTAATTAAGTGAAACAAATTCTTTTGGCGTCTCTCTTTGTTGAGAGATGAAAACTTTTTTCTCTTGTTTCTTTAATCAATTAAGAGTACTCAAGTTGGCACCAAAACATTCAATTTAAGAACAACTCATCTCTTCCGATGTCAAAATTTCAAGACTCTCAAAGCACCTCTTTACTTTCCTTTTTTTTCAAAAACTTCGGCCCTTTCATAGATAAATCATGCCACTATTTTTAACATGTAAATTGGGATTGTGTTGCGCACTCGTGACCATGCCAATATATAACTGTTGAGAAATAGTGGGTCAGAGGAGTACTACAACTTCACTTGGAACGTGAAACCACAAGGAGACTAAAATTTGACCTGTCATAGCATTGCAGCTACAGACGCTTACATAACTCAATAGCCGAAATCAAGTGGTCTCCCATATTTAGATCGTTCATTGGCTAACGGAGTTAATAGTTCCCCATGGAGCACGATAGTGTTGTAATGACACGTGTATAGCAATATCTTATGGTAATTATTAGAAAAAGCAGTGGCATAATCGCTACTACTTCGAAGCATCCATTTTATCACACAATTTCATTCAAGGGTGCTATTGAGTCTATTTACATTAAGCTCAAATGGGGTTGAGTAGTTCTAAAAATCAAATCCTTTGGACTAAACGTGGACTCAAGTCATCTTTTGGATGATTTTTCTTGTTGTAAATTGTTGGAAATATTTTTAACCAAGTTCATTGCTCATTATTTCAAAGCTAAAAAGGAGACACTAGCAAAGGAATAGAATTTATAGGATAGCAAGCTAAGTGGGGAGTGGCTCAAGTGCAAGCGAGTAAATAATTGTAGGTTCAATTTAAAGTTGTATAAAAGGTGATGAAAGGAATGTGATACCTCCTCTTGCTTGCTTTGTTCTCGTACTTGAGTCGAACCCCCTCTATATTTCCCTATTGCCAAGTCACCTGAAATTGAGCAATCTCCGAGAGAAACAAAGAAACAAATTTGCAATAAAAGTTACAACTAATTGTTTTGTATTTTTGTTTAGGAATGTAAACTGAAAGTAAACATGCAATTTTGAAGAAGTAAAATAAATCAAAAAAAGAAATAAAATATGAATGCAAGGTTTGGAGGTTTTCAAAACTCCCCCAAGCTTAGGCTTTTGTTAGGCTCAGTTGTTGCCGTCATTCAGCGGCTGGTGCGGATACTGCTGGTAGTAGTCAGGGAAGTGGGTCATGAAGTGACTGAAGTTATGAGTTAAGGCACTAACATCTTCATTCACTCCTTGTAAAGTGTGGTCAATCTCCCCAACGCACTGGTTGAGCTACTGAAATTCTTGATAGGGGACATAGTTGAACCCCTGCTGCGGCTGATTGGGCCATGGGTCCCATGATCCCCCTTGTTGCTACTGTTGTCCCTCCCAAGCAGGATTGTATTCCTGCTCCTGCTCCTGCTCATCCTCATCCTGCTACTCTCCTTCTTCATCTTCTTCTTGATCAGGCTGGAATTCAGCCATGATCTCCACCACTTGATCCTTGGTGAGGATCCAGTTGTCCTTCTCCACAACCGTGAAGGCTTGTGGATAGGGCAATGGAACCTGCTCAAACTGATATGCTCGGAGCCTCTTGTCAGCTCGGTAAACACCGAGGAAACCACAAGTAGTTAAATATTTGGCATTCATAAGTTTGGAGCCGTCAACAGGTTGCATCATAGGTAACATAATGTTCAATGCTAGGGAAAGTTGGGTTACCAATCCACCAATGCGAATGTCACCTCTCTTTTTGTTTCTCTGGTGGCGAAAGTGCTGGAGGAGTAGAGCCACAGGACTAGGGCTTTGCGGTGCATTTGGGAAGAGTGCCTTGGTGATCATGGCCATGTCCGCATTGGCCATGGAACCGATATCTCCTCTTCCTAGTAGTGTATTAGCGAGGAACAAGGCGTAGTAGCGAACTATTGGGTTCTGAATGGTGGACATGTTCTTCTGGTAGAAGTCCCTGCCACCGTTAATAGAAATAACCTCCCAAGTTTCTCCACTTGAGATGCTATATAAATTTGTAACAATTGACTCCCCATCGCGAGGGAAGCCAAAAGCATCACAAAATTGTTCGAAAGTTATTTCATAATGCTGTTGGTTCATGGTGAAGCTTACCGTGCACGCATTACCTTTCTCCTTGTGGTCATCCTAGAAAGAGGCAAGGAACTCATAGGTGAGCTCGGTGTAGGTATTGTGGCTTGCGTAGGCGAGTAGAGATAGCCTTGAATTTGCACACATGAGGTCGAAGTCCACCCTCAACCCTACCGCGGTGAGAAAGCTATCATCGACCCAACGTGTGGGAATCACTCTCCTTGATGAAACCATGGCCAACTTGCTATTGAGCTCGGCTTAGAGCCCCGAGCTCTCGCCATGTTGGTGCTTTCTCTTGCAAAAAATGCTACCAATTTTGTTCATCTTGATGCACTGAAAAATTTCACCATGAAACCTTAGGCATATAGTTTCTATATGACATATGAATGATTCTATGTGGAAAAATTTAATCCTAACGTGAGAAATCAGAAGGAAAAACAAAATAAGCTTGAGTTCATCCACTAGATCAATGTGAGAGTTTCAACCATGGAAATCTGAAAATAAAGCATGGATAGGGAGAGAAACATACCGATCTGTTGATTCCCCAACTCAAACGAATGAAATCCACGAAGAATCAAGAATTCTAGGTGAGTTTTGAGGGGTTTGGAGAGAATATGAGAGAAAAAGTGAGGAGGAGGAAGAACCCTAGCCGCCCTGGCATGATTAAGTGGTCGCGCCGAACTATACGGCCGCAACTATACAGGTGGGATAAGTAGTTCCCAAACTATAGTTGTGGTGGTGTCGATAATTAGGGTTTCTTTATGCTAGATCGCAGCTATACGGGCACAACTATACAACCAAATCAAAATGGTCCCGCCGTATAGTTGGTCGTCAAACCTTCTGTGTCCTCGAGATAAAATTTCCGAGATAGGCATCGATAACTATATAGCCAGGGATTTTATTCCCGCCGTATAGTTGGTCGTTAAACCATCAGTACCCTAGGAGAGAATTTTGACGAAGGAATCGATATCTATATGGCCATACTATACGGCCGGAATTTGTATTCCCGCCGTATAGTTGGTCGTTAAATCTTCTGTACCTACGAAAGAAAATTTGTTGATGGCAAAGATATCTATATGGCCAAACTATACAGGCGGAATTTTTATTCCCGCCGTATAGTTGGTCGTTAAACCTTCAATAGTCATCAACAAATTTCTATTTCTTCGAGAATTCTATCTTATCCTGAAACTTAGCGAAACACCTTGTCTTAATGACAGTAAAAACTTTCGACCAACAACAACATGTATAGAGCAGGATTTTTAGTACTACTGAACTTCTTCTCCTCAACTTGAGATTCACTTTTTAATCTGGACAAAATGATTAAGCTAGTTTTTGTAGATAAAACTCAAACTTTTATTTTTATACTTATTCTACGCTTGTTCAATCGATATTTCTACTACATTTTGACAGCTGCATCTTCACGGGCGCGCTTCCACAAGAATGTCAATGAAAAAGTTGTAGGAATGCGATGAACATTTCATTCTTTAGTTTATTTTATTAATGTGATGGGCTGACTCCCATTAAGCATTTTATTAAGAATGGTTGAATATCTCAACCCCTTCTCTGTTCTCGAATTCTTACCTTGGGTTGCCCTTTTTCCAAGGCACTTACCACATGAACTCGTTTTGCGGTGGAATATATCTTTCTCCTGCTTCCAGCTTCTTCAGAAAATACCGGATGATTTCAGCATCATAAACATTGAAGATTATTTTTCCCTCAACACAATCAACTGACGCTCCTGCAGTACTAAGGAAAGGTCTTCCAAGTATTATGGATAATTTTTCATCCTCTCGCATTTCAAGAATAATAAAGTCAGTGGGAATAACATGCTCATCTATTCTAAGTAGAACATCCTCAATCATACCGATGGGTTGTTTAGTGGACTTGTCAGCCATCTGTAAAGTGATAGTAGTAGGGGAATATTCCCCTAATCCTAACATTTTATAGAGGGAATATGGCATTACACTAACTCCTGCACCTAAATCACATAAGGCATTGTGAATATCTGTTTTGCCAATTGAGCCTGAAATAGTTGGTATTCTGGGATCTCCTGATTTAGACAATAGCTTCCCATTAGCAGGGTAACTAGTCACCATGGCAACAGTTTCAGTTATTTCTTTCTTTCTACTAAGAATATCACGGAGGAATTTAGAATAGGTGGGGACTTTTATTGCATCCGCAAATGGAATTTCTAGACGAAGATCAACAAGTGCCTTATTGAAAGAATCATAGATTACCTGATCCGGTGCTTTCCTTTTTCGATCTGGATAAGGAAGCTTTTGCTCACCTTTCTTATTCTTGTCTTTTACCTTTTGTGGGGGATCAGGCTCTTTTGTTGCTGCTTATCGATTTTCTTCTTTTGTACTACAACAACTTCATCTTCATTGCTCTTTTTCTTCTCTTGGATCAACTATCTCTACATCAGAGTCATAACAGTCATCCTGTGCATTATTTTGGTCCTCCTTGGTTTGATCTTGTGTTTCTTGAGTAGTTTCATCTTAAGGATCCACCAGTGTATCATCTTCTTGGCTTGCTTTGAGCAAGGCTTTTTCCTTTCGATCTTTTTCAGCGTCATATTCTGGTGGTCCTAATGGTCATGTAACAACTGCACCTCTTCTTGTAACAACATTAGTAGAAATAGGAATATCTATATCATCTTGAAGAAAAATTTGATAACCAGATGCTATTTATTCACATTAGGTTTCAATCATACTAAGATACTTGTGAAATAATTTTATTTCTTGGCCAATCTCATCATAATTTTCTGTGAGTTGCTCCAAAATCTTTATATGTCTTTGAAAATGCTTATGCAGGTTATTATGAGATTTTGCTTTTCGATGTTTTAATTATTGAAAAACTTTTCTAGTTTCATCTTCTTCAGTAAAAACTTGTAACAAGTCTACTTTATTTTCCTTAACAAGTTTAGAAGGTATACCTTTTTCTTTCATTGATTTGCGTACTTCAGGCATAAGATCTGGAGTTATATGAAGTATCCCTTTTTCCAGCTTAGTGCCGAAATTAGGCTTATATAAAAAATCATTCTTAGCCCTAGTACACATCAATTCCAAACATGCTTTATTAGTTAAAGTATTTATCGATCCTCCTGCTGATAGGTCAAGCAACTCTCTGCATTGAGTATTAAGACCATGGTAAAATAAATGGCAAATAGTTGATACAGAATAGCCATGATTAGGAATACTATTGATCATTCCAAAGAATCTATCCCATGCTTGTGGGTAGTTTTCTCCCACGTTTCAGTTACCTTTTTAAAAGGATTAAACCTATTTATGAATTTAACAATACAATTTTCCCAACATTTAATGTAATGACAAGGGAGAGAATTTAACTAGTCTAGAGCCTTACCTTTAAGAGACCAACGAAAAAAAATTAGATGAGAGAAGTCTATTGGCAAACCTTTTGGTCCAAGTGTTGTCATCACATCATCAAACTCTCTAATATGTCTTCCTGGGTCTTCATCTTCCCTTCCACTAAAAGCTTTTTCCTATAAATTTTTAATAATTCCACCATCAAATCGATATTCTCTAACTCCAGGATTAGGAAATTCTATTGCTTGTTTAAGGAAAGCAAAGTTTGGAGCACTGTATTCTCTGAGAGTTTTCTCAGGTTTCTTGGGAGTTGTCCTATAAATGGACATGATTTCCATGAAATCACTCAGGTTTTCAACTTCAACCTTATCTGATCTTAAAAGTTTTTCAATAATTTCCTCATGCCTTTGAATAGACACGCGCTCAAAATAATCTAGTAAATAGGTCCTACCAGAGCGTGTAGACCCTTTATCTCCTAGGGAGACCATTTTGTAGTAGTAACACCTGAAATGTCAAGAGATAAACACTTAGCGCTTAGCTCCCTGGCAGCATCGCCAGAAAATAGCTTGATGTCTACAAGTGCATAGATCATTTGTAGCTAGTTTCGAAGTATATATATTGATCCCACATGGAGCCCAAAGGTAAGTGTTTATGAGCAAAGTCTATGTCACACTCAAAGTTGTCACGGGTCTTCGAGTGAATTGACTACAAGTGTGGAAATAAGAATGAAATTTGGATTAAACTGGATGTATTTAAATAAAACTAAAATGTAAACTTCAGGAATAAAAAGCATAAAAGTAAAGAACGATTTGATTGTTTATGGTTTTCTACAGATGACGAAGAAGGCATGGGGAGATATAGTTCATGGTGATAGTGATTGTGCCAAGTGGACGAATGATAAGTGTAACAATTATAATCTTATAAATATATGTGTAGGAGAGCAACCCATAATTATCCGGAACTCCTCTTGGTATATGTCATCCCAACTTCAATAATCCTACTAGTCTGTTACCAAAACCATGGTCAGTCACTAGACGATTAAGATCCTTCAGGTTGCTTAGCAATTAAGGTCCTTGGATCGGACTAATGCAATAAGCACAGTGGTTCCTCGTGATCCTCGAGTTAAACCAGTTTCCCATTGATATCCCCGTGTCACTCGGGGGTCGCCAGTCTGCTAGCGAACAAGATCCTATCTATGTAGAACAAAGCATCATGTTGTTTGGGCCCTTAATTTGACAACAAGCATTAGGCATCCCACAGATAGTCAAGCACACATAATATAATAATTAAAATCAATCACAAACTAATGGAAAATATATGGAGGCACATCACATCTCACCAATCCTTTACATCTCCCACGCCTAAGGAACTTACTCACACATGAGAGAACAAAGCATCAGTGATATAATTAAATAAAGGGAGTTCTTCTTGATATTACCGTGGAGATCCACAATAAGAATGGAAAAGTAATCCAACACAATTCAAGATAGGAAGAAACAATCTCAAACCCTAATCTTGCATCTCTGTCTCTCTCTCTCAAGTACAAGGAATGGCTATGAGGGTGTGATGGCTAGGAGGTCAAAGATCGTGGAGCGAGATGAAGAACGTCTTCCTCTTCTTCTTCAGATCTCTTTTTTCTCCTTTATCGATGGGATGGTGGCTACTGTGTTATGATTTCGCGTCTGGCCTCTTCAAAAAGTTGTCCCTTTTGACAAGATGGAGGCGGTGGAAACTATACGGCCGGAAAATATTCCCACCATATAGTTGCTCGTAAAAGCTTCTGTACGCTTCCCTTGATTGCTTCCAAAAAGAGACTTGATTGTTTTCACCTGAATATTGTGTTTCTCTTGTTAAAACCTTCTGTTGATGTTCAGAACCTGAAACACACATTAAAAATGAAGTTTTCTTTGCTACCAAAGTATTAACATTAGGTAAAGCTAGAAAACGATCAAATCCAGAAGAAAACCATCAATAAAAACCATAAAAAAATATGTCGAATCTCACAACTATCAGCATACCAATACTTGCTTCATCACAAAAAAAGACCGACTAAGGATGCAGAGGCAGCTCGACGAAAGGAAAAGACTAGCTGACGAATCCACCCTTCGGCGGGGCCATCTAGGTTCTACCCGAGGATTAGGAAGCGTAACCGGAGGAGCGCAACCAAGGAGAGGAGCCTCACGGCTGCAAAATATCCTTGAAGCTGAAAGAAACGAGATGACGCGAGATCTTGATTTATCATTCATGTTAGTAGATCCAACATACACATCAAAGAAAAAACAGCCCAAGATGCAATAGTAGCCACACAAACGTACTTGCTCACAACTCAACTCGCACCCGACGATCCTCGTGCAGCTCTCCACCGCTCTGCCCTAATGAATCTCAGCATGGTAGGAGCATCTCTCGCACAAGTAGACCATGGAATCACATGACAACCCAATAGATCCCCACGCTGTTGCAACAACCCTCAGCGGGTGGGGCACACTCGACGATCACAATCGCCACATCAAGTCCACTTTTCCAGCTCCAAGGTGCGAAACGACGCAAGCGACGATACACATTGCAGGATTGATAGATCCAGAGAAGAGCATAGCATGCAAAGATATTATGACGAGGAAAGCAAAGATGAACATGAACTATGTGGAGCTAGTTGCTTTACCCGACGGGTTCACAAAACTCCAGTACCTAAGGACTTCAAACTCCCCCATGATCATCACAAGTATGATGGTTTCCAAGAACCCGAAACTTGGTTGGCAGGTTATTTAGCAACTGTCAAATTACAGGGTGGCTCCAAGGCTAGCGCAACGCAGAGCTTGCAACTGCATCTAACTGGCGCTACACGATCCTGGCTAAGGCAGCTACCCGAAGATTCCATCAGCAGTTGGAACAATCTTGAGGACAAATTCATCCTAAATTTCCACTCCACATTCAAGCGACCCACGTCTTTGGAACAATTACGAGCATGCAAGCAAAACTAGGAGAACCAATACGGGCCTTCATCTAGGGATGGAACATTATAAAAAAGTCGGCTGGAGCTATATTCGACGAAAGGGCAATCAATGCCTTTAATGATGGCATTTTTTGGCAAGAATTCATCAAAGTATTGGGACGAGTCAATCCCAAGACGATCTCACAGCTGATGGACATGGCAATCGCTGGGCCGATGGAGAAGATGCGGTACACAATAAGAGAGCCCGTTCACCCAAAGAATACAGGGATAGGCACAATAATGACAGATGATGATGAAGCAACAATGGATATAGCGGACCAAGCTATGTCGCGGATGGTTTATCCGGAGGGGACAACCGAAGAAGCAACGATTACAACAATGGGTATCGCAACAGTAGGGACGACGCCGGTGGAAGCCAGCCACATCAGCGACCAGCCAAGAAATCGAGACCCACCAATGTCTGCAGGGAAAATGCTAGAAGGACCCTGCAATATGCACTTTTATGTCGACTCAACAGGCAAAAGGCGATCCAATCACCTCCTGAAGGATTGCTGAACATTTTTAAAGATGCAGGAGCTATGCAATGCAAGAGCAACCGAGGCAACAAACCGAGGTTACGCCACTACACCTGACGCTTTGTCCATCGGTGCACTACTACCACCGCCGGTGCATCCACTAGTTGGGAAGCCGCAAAACACAGTAAACCAAGAAGATGAGTATCCAAGGTCGAAAGGAGCAATGTTAATGATCCAGAAAGGGCGACCCTCTAATAGGACACAGAAGTCGATTACAAGACAAGTAAATATGGGAACAACAACACCACCTCCCACACCCAAATATCTTCATTGGTCAGAAAAAGAAACCACATCCAATAGAGCCGATCACCCGCTTTGGGTACCACTTCCGGGTCAATCAGCCTTAATAGTGGAAGCACAAATTAGCGGTTTTGACATGAGCAAGGTTTTCTTGGACGCAGGAAGCAGCATCAACCTCATCTACGCCAAAAACTTACGGGCAATGAATTGGTCCTTGACAAACCTAGCGCCTACAGACACAACTTTCCACGGGATAGTTCCGGGAAAAGCCGAGGTTCCTCTGGGCAAAGTTTACCTCGACGTAGTATTCGGATCAAGGAACAACTTTAGACGTGAAAACTGAAGTTTAAAGTTATGGATTAGCCATCACAGTACCACACGATCCTAGGACGACCATCTTTTGCTAGATTCATGGCAGTATCCCACTATGCTTATTTGGTGCTAAAAATGCCAGCCCCAAACGGGGTCATAAAAGTAAGAGGAAGTTTTAGTCGCTCGGGTAGCTGTGATCAAGAATTCAACAAAATATCAGAATCTTTTGGGATGGAGACAGAATTTGGCCAGCTAAAAATTGTGGACGTAGACCTACTAGATGAAGGACCTATCCCTAGTGAGCAAACTTTGGAAAATCAGGCGCACCATGCACCCGCAAAAACAACCCATCCGACCTCCACTTTCGGTCCCGCATAGGAAGGCGTGCTCATCGACGTTCCCCGTGAGAATTGGGAAACTATTGGAAACTCCATCAAAACACAAGAATCCCAAAAGGAATCCGACGAGCACCCAACAAGGTCAAACACAATAGACAATGAACAATCTAGCCAACGAATAAAGGCCATTAGAGAGAATGTTCCTCGCCTCACAAATACATGGTGCATCGCAGAGATAAAAAAAGCAACATGGGTAGCCAACCCAGTACTCGTCCCCAAAAAAGGCGCTGGCCTAGGCATATGCATCGATTTCCCAACTATAAGCGATCCAGCAAACAAACCACCTTTCTCTCTGGTCCACCGTGTAGACACGATACCTCCAGTCGAAAAGATGAAACCCCCCTTAAACCCACACGGAGCATGATGGAGCACCTCAAGACATAAGAAAGTATTTTAGGAAGATTTTTTACTTTTATGCATTTTATATTTAATAAGGCCAATGCCTAGGCGAACTAGCCAAAAATGTACCCTCTAATATTCGACGATAAATAAAGAAAAGTTCAAAAAACTGGGTTTCGAGATCTATGTTTTTCTATGATGGCTCTGAAATCTAGCCATCTACGTCCACATTTAAACTGGATATTAATCATATTCTTGATGAAATATCTCTCTAAACCCTGCCACTAATGCTCATATTCAGAGGGGTATACAATCCTTTCTTTTGTATTTTTCCTGTGTAGATAATGTCATTTAAAGGAGGGAATCACTACATTAAAGTCAAAGGTACGAGATTTCCAACAACCAGAAGAAACCAGGAGCCGAACAACGGAGGCAAACACTTTAACGACTAACTATATGGCCAGAGCAAAAATTCCGACCGTATAGCTCCGGTCGAATAGCTGGTGTCGCCACTGTTAGGTCAAACAGAACAACTTTCATGAAGGGACCCCTTATATAAAGAAGCCTCGGGCGACGAGAAAACAGGCCAGACCTCGCCAAAAAGTCTCTACCACAGATCACCAGCCGCCTCCAGATCTCCAAACCCTTCTCCATATCCATAGCCATATTCCACCACTTGTAATAGTACATCTCTTCTTCGATTGGTGACATTGTAAGACTATTTCTATCAATCTTATGATTTTCATTACAATGTTTGTGATTGTTGATCTCATCTCTATGTGTGAGTAATTCTTCTTGGGATAAGGGCTTCGGCGTAGCCATGTAGCAATTGTGCATGTGATTTATCATAGATGGGATCGTGTATTAGTTTGTATGACATGATGATTATTGTATCCTCTCTTGCCTCAATCCAATGACTTGTTAGGTCATACGTCCAAAACGTATCTACTTTCTCGAATACTTTTGCTATTGTTTCTTCTCTAATTTGTGTGATTTGGATATAACTAGACTAACGTTGTTTTCAACAGAATTGCTTTGGTGTCTTGTTTTTGTGCAGGAATTCAACTTTCAGGAAAAATCTGGAAAATATCACAAAATCCCTATTTTACCAGAAGACTCACGAAGCCAGAAGACGAGACGGAGTGGGGCCACGAGGGGCCCACACCACCAGGACGCGCGAGCCAGGCCACGCCAGGGGGTGGTGTGGCCGCCTCGGACTCCGCCTCGACCTCTCGTTTCGCCTACATAAGCCCTCTGACCTAAAACAAATGGGGGTTCGACGTTTTTCCAGATAGAGTTCCGTTGCGCCGCCACAACAGAAGCCGCAATTCGGAACCAGAAATTCCGTTCTGGCACCCTGCCAGGATGGGGAATTGGAGGAGATTATCGCCATCATCATCACTATCGCTTCTCCATCAATCATCCATGATTATCCTATCCATGAGTGAGTAATCCCCCACTGTAGGCTATGGGGATGGTAGGGATTGGAAGAGATCGTTCATGTAATGACATCAGATTGTTAGGGCATGGTGCTTAGTATCTATTGTTAGTGCTTTTTTACATTGTTGCAACTTGTTATGCTTAATGCTTGTCACTAGGGCCCGAGTGCCATGATTTCAGATCTGAACATGTTATTTATTCATGAGGATATTATTGTTTATGATCTTACCTGTAAGTTGTATACACATATTGTTGTCCGGAACCAAAGGCCCCAAAGTGACAATAATCGGGATAACCGGAGGGGATGACTATGATATGAGGATCACGTGTGTTCATGGAGTGTTAATGCTTTTCTCAGGTGCTCTATTAAAAGGATCACCTTAATTGCCAGTAGATTCTCTTGAGGCCCCACTGCAAACGGGATGGTAGGACAAAAGATGTTGTGCAAGTTCTCATTATGAGCACGTATGACTATGGAACACATGCCTATGATTATTTAGTACTTGGATGATTTACCTTATTTATCTGCAAATGCCCTATATCTGGATTGCTATATGAATTGTCTTGTCCATGCAATGCCCGTCCATCCATCCCTATGCCTATCGCGCTTTAATCCTACTGTTTACTACAATTGTTACTACTGTCTTTACTTTCACTACTGCTTTTTACTTTGCTATTGCTACTATAAAACTATTGCTACTGATAAACTATTGCGAGCAAGATTGTTTCTAGGTGTAGTTGAATTGACAACTCAGTTGTTAAGGCTTATAATTATTCTTTGGCTCCCCTTGTGTCGATTCAATAAATTGGGTTTTACTTCCCTCGAAGACTATTGCGATCCCCTATACTTCTGGGTCATCAAGACTATTTTCTGGCGCCATTGCCGGGGATCATAGCTCTATTTATCAAGTTCACTTGGAATCACTATTGTTCGTTGGCATCCATTCATCATGGGTCAATCTCATGATGGGAACCTATATTACCATCCACTACAAGGAGAGGTACGGATCTGAACTCCTCTGTTGCTCTTGATTCACCACCACCACATACACATGCTACACATACTCCTACTTCTGCTGAATCCGAAACTTCTGATACTTATGATGCTGCTTCTACTGTGCTTGATAAGAGCAGTTCATTAGGTCCTTTCCTAGATGCTACGATTGCGAGAACTATAGCTGGAAATACTGAAACTCCTAATGAAGACACTACTACACCTGTCAGTTCACCTGAGTCTATAGAGAGCTACGATATTGAAAACGGATATATAGAAATGACTGATGAATTTATTAAAGAATGTCAAAATACTCATGATAAAAGTGCTATTAAGAGTCTCCTTGAGAGACGTACTATAAAACCCAAATTATCTCCTGAAACTAAGTTCACTACATCTCCCATAAACATTAAAGATAAGGATTATGATTTCTCCCTTGATTTATCTTACATAAACATTGTTGAGAAAGAACCTTTTTGTGGGACTAAGAATGAAAGTGTTGTAGCACATATGACTGAGCTTTCTACCATGAGTGGCCTATTTTCTGATGATATTAAGATGCACACCTACTTTGTTGCTAAAATTTTGCCTTTTTCACTGAAAGGAGGAGCTAAAGCTTGGTTTAATAATTTACCTCCTATATCTATTGATAGCCCTGATTGCTTGATTAGTACTTTCTTTCAAAAATATTCCCCTCCTAGTGCTAGACATGTCATTTTGTAGGAACTTTTTGATTTTAAACAGGGAGAAAAGGAGATATTTCCTGAATCATGGGCAAGGTTTTGTGCTTTGATTCATGCACAGCCTGGATGTCCATTACCTAAAAATGAGCTTCTCGATATATATTATAATGGACTAACTGAAGAATCTAGGACATACCTAGATAGTTGTGTTGATTATGTTTTCAGGAAGAGAACTCCCAAAGAAGCTGAGGAATTAATGGCTAAAATAAGCAAGAATTATGATGAATGGACTTCACCTAAGTCAACTACACCTGAGTTAACTATGCCCAAGCCAACACCAATACCAAAGAAGAGGGGAGTGATTGAACTAAATGATGAAGTGATGAAGGAAGCTAAGAAATGTCTTAAGGAGAAGGGTATTAAAGCTGAAAATGTGAAGAATCTACCTCCTATAGAAGAATTATGTAAGCCAATCTCCTACTCATCCACTATTGAGGTACACTCTCTCCAACATTTTGATGAAGGTGATATTCCTTATTCTAAACCTCCTGATCAATGCTTAAAAGAATTTGATATTTTTGTTGTTAAGCAAGATAATTTTAATAAAAGGGTGCAGAATCATTTAATGGAAAACTCTAGAGTTATTATTGAGTTAAGAGATATTGTGGAAAGAACCTCTAATGACGTTAAAATGCTTGTTAAACATTTCCAAATGGTTTAAACTCAAATTTACCAGCTTATTAAAGTACAAAAAAATTGTTAGTGAATGCTGCTAAAGAAAAACATGCTTATGAAATTAGAACTAGAAGTGGTGCTGCCACCCAGGATCCTCTATATCCTGAGGGGCATCCTAAAAGAATTGAGCAGGATTCTCAACAAATTGAAAATAGTGGTACTTCTCTTAAGAGAAATAAAAAGAAACATAAAACTATTATAGAGTCTTCTTAACCTGCTAAAGATCCTAATAGTATATCTATCTCTGATGCTGAAACTGAAAGTGGTAATGAGGAAAATGATGCTCCTAATAAAGAAAAAGTTGAAGAAGAACCTGAAAGGCACACTAAGAATACTAAATACACTAAAGAAGATTTTGTTGCTAAGAAACATGGTAGTGAAAGAGAGCCTTGGGTCCAAAAACCTATGCCTTCCCTGATAAGAAACACAAGTTAAAGGAGGAAGACCACTATAACAAGTTTTGTGAGTGGATGAAACCTTTATTTTTGCAAATTCCTTTAACTGATGCTATTAAAATGCCTCCTTATTCAAAGTATATGAAGGATACTGTTTCTAATAAAAGGAAGATCCCTAATGAGAAAATTTCTACTTTGCTTGCTAATTATTCCTTCAATGGTAAGGTTCCAAAGAAACTTGGAGACCCAGGGATTCCAACTATTCCTTGTTCTATTAAAAATAATTATGTTAGAATTGCTTTATGTGATTTGGGAGCAGGAGTTAGTGTTATGCCTTTTTCTCTCTACAAGAGACTTCAATTGGAGAAATTAATACCAACTGATATATCTTTGCAAATGGCTGATAAATATACTACTATTCCTGTCGGTATATGTGAGGATGTTCCTATTCAAGTGGCTCATAATTGTTTGATATTAACTGACTTTGTTGTGCTTGAAATGCCTGAAGATGATAATATGTCTATTATTCTTGGGAGACCTTTTCTTAATACTACAGGTGCTATCATTAATTGTAATCAAGGAAAAGTAACTTTTAATGTTAATGATAAGGAGCACAGTATTTATTTCCCCAAGAAGATTGATATGACTTATGGCTTAAATTCAATTGAAAATATTGAGGGCGTCCAAGTTGGAGAAATATATTGTCCCATACCAAGAGAAAAATATGAAACTATTATGATTGGGACTATTGCTATAAGGGTTGAGGTAACATAATCATTTAGTGGAATGCAAAGTTTTGTTTCATATAAAATTGTTTTGGTAACAAGACCTGATCAACCTTGTTAACAAAGGGATTTTAATGAACAAAACAATGTTTTCACTATGATTATCCTTTCTCACTTTTACTTTATCCATTTTTGCTTTTTTGCTTTTGCTTAGTTTACTTTTATATTTTGTTAGTTGCTTGCATATTAGAGTGTCTTAGAACTTCTGAAGTTTAGGTTTTGTTTTGTTATTGCATCATTTCAATTCTATCTTTCTGCCAGAAAATCATTCATCAATACCTGAAAATTGCTCAAAAATAAAGTATCTCGAAAAATTCCAGAAAATTCATATTAAATTTTTACGTGAAAAAAGGGGCAGAGAAGTACCTGGAGTGACCTAGGGGGGGGCACCAGGCAGGCACACCACCTGGTGGCGTGCCTGGCCATGGTGTGGGCCACCCCTGGCCCTCCACTTATTCTCCTTCCTGCCAATCCTTTCTCTCTCTTGAGAAAACACTAGTTCATTGCTAAAACCTGTGTTCTTGCTGTTCTTGCTCGTGATTTTTCAATCTCCTTGCTCAGCCCATCTTTGCTGCTGAGATTTGGAGCATTTGTTCTCCGGTATGTGACTCCTCTGCTTGTCCAAGTAGATTTGTGATTAGTGGTTTATATCTTGAGTATTTTGCTACTATAGGTGACAGGTTATGTGAGCTTGTAAGCTTGTTCAATGCTTAGAGAACTTGTTTTGAGGCATGTTTAGGCCTCTTACAAATCCCTATAAGTAATTCCTTTCATTATGCAATCACTCTACAATCACTTGTATGATGGTTGACTAAATTTCAGAATAGCGGAGATGAACAACCACACTTTCGGATAAGTATTTGAGAGAGACACACCCAGGAGGGAAAGGCCTTTGAGATCAGCTTCTCAATTTATGCCATCATATAATGAAGATCTTATTGCACCATGCTTTGGCAATGAAGGAGATGAGGGAGATGCTCACCCATCTACCTTCCCTTGTTTTGCCTTTTTGCAAGCTGCAGGGATTCTCGATGATTTCTTACTTCTTGTTCAGAGGGTTGGTCTGACCACTTAAATGGAAGATGAGAGTGAGCAATATGCCGTGCTCACCAAAACTTTAGTTGAAAGTTTCATTTTCACTAACACCCCTTATCGGTCAACTGTTTCGTTCAAAATCTATAATATGCCTATTACCATGCCATTGGAAAGGTTTTGCAGCATTATAGGCATTGGCATGACTAGGACAGTGAAAAAGATTCAGGGTCGACCCGCTGACTTGCTGGAGCTCTATCGAAGTGTGACAAATGATGATGACCGTACGGCTCAGCGCGGGAAGATAAGAAACATTGAACTCCCAGCTCTTAGATATTTTGCTTACTATCTTGCCACTAGCATTCTTGGTAGGGAGAACACTAGTAATATTTCTAATTATCATTTAGCCTTCCTCGCTGCCGCACTTAATAATGATACCAAGTATAATCTTGGTTCCCTCATTGCTCGCCGCCTAGCTGCTAGAGGACCCATCTATGGGGGCATTATTGTTGCACGCATGGTTGCTGCCTTGGAACTTTCTGTTGATCCTAATGATATTGTGTTGACACCACAAAGGCTTGATCTTGCTGCTATGAAAACACATCTTTGTTACTACTAACTCTAGTGCAGAGAGTTTACTTTACAGGATGTTGTTCACTGACGGAGATTAGAGGGAAATTCCCTTGCCACAACCTACTTTGTTCAGTATTTGCAGGATACCATGGTCGCGCTCCAAGGAGGAGGTGTACGAGCAACTTTGCTTGCTTGGTTTCCACATGTGGCACCAGGGGGATGTGCCCTCTTATGACTACTCTGCGCACTACGCTGGGGCATCCTCGAGTTTGTATCAGGATGAAGGCACTTCTTCGCCATATTATGGAGGCGCTTCATCTTGGCCAGCTTGGGATTGATCTCAACTTAGGCCAAAATCCTAAGCTTGGGGGGAGGTACACCGACATCACACTCATCTACATATCATGTTCAGTCGGTACTTTGTATATCCATGTTTTGTTTTCTTTTTAGTTTTTGTTCTTGCTTTATTTCTGCTTTCCAAAACACAAAAAGACCAAAAACATTTTCATTATTTCTCTTTGTTTTCTTCTTCTTTTAGCCTTGGTTTGCTTCATCCTTTTTTAGTTTTGTTTTGATTATTCAAAAAACCCAAAAAGTCTTTGCTTTGTTTGCTCTTTCCTTTGGTTCTTGTCTTTAAAAAATCGAAAACCCAAAAATATTTGTTGTTGTTCTCTGGTTTTGTAAAGTTCGTTGCAGGGTTCAGCGGTCCTCGGTGACTCCTTGGAGTTTGGTTTTATCTTATTATTCAAGTCACACAAGTGAAAGGCAATGATAATTTATGACAAGTCGAGGTGTGGTAAGAGGCTGGTATGAACTCTATTTGTTTTTATTTTTTGTACATATACTCATCATTGTGATCATGCTTAGTCTGTTTATGTAAGGTGTATGTTATTTAATGGATACTTAGTAGTCCTTGCCTTCTTATGATCAGTTCCAAACCATTATAGTTCGTAACATGTCATATAAATGTTTGCTCGCATTGTTCTATTCATAAACTTGGTATGACATTGTGGTGTCCTCTGATGCCTACGCACGCTTCTATCCTTGTAGACAGTGTTGGGCCTCCAAGTGCAGAGGTTTGTAGAATAGCAACAAGTTTCCCTTAAGTGGATCACCCAAGGTTTATTGAACTCAGGGAGGAAGTGGTCAAAGGTATCCCTCTCAAGCAACCCTACAATCAAGATACAAGAAGTCTCTTGTGTCCCCAATAGACCCAATACACTTGTCAGGTGTATAGGTGCACTAGTTCGGTGAAGAGATAGTGAAATACAAGTGGTATGGATAATTATAAGTGGTAACGGTGCCAGAAAAGAGCTTGACGGGTAGGAAGAGACTAAAGGCAATCTGAAAAAAAGATTGAAGCAAGCAAACATGTAACATATCTAGTTGCAAACAGTGTTTCAATGCTTAGAAACAAGGCCTAGGGATCACACTTTCACTAGTGAACACTCTCATATAAATATCTTCTCTTTATGATACTACTCTGAATTACTCTCCGGTTGGACACTCTAATCCATGGTAGGGTTATAACAGCACTCCTCAAAGTTCATAGTCCCCATCTAGATAACCCCACACTGTCACCTTGAGCGCTAGATGGTTCCAACAAACACCACAATTTCATAGAGACATCCAACTCCAAATCTAACTCATAACAAGTATTTGTAATCTCTAGCCTAAGTGCCACCATGGTGTGCATGCTATGACTTTCACATACGTGGGGAGAGCCAGAGATCTATTAAAGCACTTGAGTATCAAGGTAGATCTACTTGATTACAAGGCTCATGATCACAATATGATCATGCATAGAGAGAGAGATGAACACATAGCTACCGGTAGAACCCTTAGCCTCAAGGAAGAACTACTCCCTCCTCATCATGGGAATCAGCAACAACGATGGAGATGGTGGTGGAGATTGATAGAGATGGCTCCGGGGCCACTTCCCCATCCCGGCAGGGTGCTGGAATAGAGACTTCTGTCCCCCAAATCTCCTCTTTGGTGGTGGCGGCGCTGCGGAACTTTTCGTGGTTGGAGGCTGGATTATTTAGGGTTTTCTCATCGAGAGGCTTCTTATAGGCGAAGAGGCGATGTCAGAGGGTGGACCAGGGGCCCACACCACCTGGTGGCGCGACCAAGGGTAGCCCGCGCCACCATATGGTGTGCCCACCCTGGTGCCCTACTCCGTCTTTGCTTCGTGTTTCCATGTTGCTCCGGGAAAAATAGACATATTGGCTTTTGTCCCGTCCAATTGCGAGAATATTCATTTTTTAGCTTTTCTGAAACCAAAAACAGCAGAAAACAGGCAACTGGCACTGTGGCATCTTGTCAATAGGTTAGTTCCAGAAAATGTGTAAAAGTACTCCAAAGTGTGGAAAAACATAAGAAAGTAGATATAAAACAAGCATGGAACATCAAAAATTATAGATATGTTAGCAACGTATCAACATCCCCAAGCTTAACTCCTGCTCGTCCTCGAGTAGGTAAGTGATAAAAAGAAAGAATAATTTTTGAGGTGACATGTACCATGACAATCTTGATCAAGGCATTTATATCATTGATAGCTAGGATCATAGTACTTCAACATAGCATGAAAGATATAGTTCTAACAATAAGACATAGCAACTATGTTGTAACATGAAAAGGTACAAACAAAAGACCATGAATAACGATGCATTGAAAGACGTTTGTTTGTTTCACATATAGAAAACATAATAAGAATAGTATTCATCTTGTCCCTCATAGTGTAGCAAACATAAATGCATAGGACACCTTCAAAGTTCATAAGGGTGACTAGATACAAGTAGTTTAAGAACAAGCAATATCAAAGTTATGCATCAATCAACAAGTCTTGGGACAATGCACATTAAACTAAGAATGGCCACTATGCTATCTCAATAGGTGCATAAAGATAGAAGATGGAGACTCAACATAAAAGTAAAACAAAGGTCTTCATGGAAGGAAGCAGGGATTCAAGTCTCATAAAGAGCTTCCAAAAATTATTGTACTTATTAGCTTCCAGCTCTCATTTCCCCTATCATAAGCATCTTGAAGTGGTTAAGGTTAAAGTGACACAACTAAGAGGATATGCTTGACAAGTTATAAGTTGAAATCTCATGCCCCTTGCTTACGAGTACCGAACCTCATGCTACTCAACTTCAGTCACAAGTAAGCTCTTGTCATTGTAAGTACATATGAATCATAGAGAACCGCCAACGGGGTACCCCTTGCCCCATGACACAGAAGCTATCCCATATCAAAATGACAAGGCAACAGACAATGAGCATCTCAGTGATCTTTTTATTTGCTATTTGCATAGGTTTTTATTGAGGATGCTTCATAGAATGCTGATTATGGTTATGCTGCAAGTTTCCACCATGATTAGGCATGGCTTAGGCTAGTGGCCCAAGCATTTCTCTAACACACATACAAACTCCATGATCTTACAAGTTCCCCTTTTATTTCACACCCCCGGGATCCATAAGCAAAATAATCATGATATCAACAGAATAATAAGTGCAATGTTGAAAGCATTCCCCATGATACATGGTTCTGCAAACTTGAACTTATAAGGCGCAAGCATATAGGCAACAAAGATGGACACAATGGTTCAAGATTATTAAGTGCAAGAAAGTAAAGTGTGCCATCAAGTTCGTGAGAGCTTTAATCACTAATTTTCACATAACAAGTTTAATTCGGAAGGTAGATAAAAACATGAATATACTTGAAATAGCAAATGCTAATAGGTAGGTATGGTGGACTATTTGGAATAACTTGGTTTTATTTGGAGTTGGATGCATGAGTGGAACTCATACTTGGTATGGAGGCTAGCAAAAGACTGGGAGCGACCAACTAAGAGAGCAATAATGGCCATAATCATGCAAAGCGACAAAACATTATTAATTAAAGCATAAAGTGATATTACAAGTCGAAAACTAAATGATCATAGAGGCTATGGTGACTTGGTATAGTCTTAACATGGTGTGAGCATGCGCCAAGTCAACCCAAATAAAGCATCAAAGGAGAATACCACAATACTATGCTTTAATATGCTAAAACAATGCATGATTCTTTCAAGGCACATTAAGCAATATCAATTGTTTATAACATGTCATGATACACCAAAAATCACTAAGCATAAAGCCAAAACAATATCAAGCATGACATGACAAAGCATAGGCCACAGTCAAAAACAAACTCCTTTTTATACCACTTAAGCATGAAATTTGAATACTCTTTTCAATCCAAACCAACTTATTTGAAAACTAATGTATGAATGAGGGGGTCCAACCAATTTATTCAAGCAAACTAAGCAAACGAAAACCAAAAACTAAGAACAAAGACGCTCCAAGAATAACACAATTGTGCATGAAACAATAAAAATGAAGTGTTTGGAAGAAACCTGGGATTTTTATTGATGAAGAAGGGGATGCCTTGGGCATCCCCAAGCTTTGACGCTTGTACTTCTTGGATATTTCTTGGTGTGACACGGGTGGAATCCCCAAGCTTGAGATTTTTTCCATACTTCATCTTATCACATTACTCTTCCCTGCACTTAAAATTTTCCTTCATACAAAACTTCACACAATCTTCATTAGCAACATTAGTGTACTCAAGATAATAAGTCTTTTAGTTCAGCTTCAACACAAGTAAAACTTCCATTAAAACACAAGCTACTGTAGCACTTCATTTAAAAGTTCAAATGATCAAAGAGAACTCAAAGAGAAAGAGATTAAGAGGCAAATGCAAATAATGGCAGAAATCTGTCAAAACAGACCAGCAGGTAAAAACTAATTTTTTTGAAGACCTTCTGTTGCTCAAATCTAAAAGTGTTGAACTAACGAAAGTTAGATAACAATCTGGGTCAGAAGCACAAAACATTACAGCTCAAACCGACGTACAGAGGTTTTTCACGAATTTTTACAGGGAAGCACAAAAATCTGTTTTGGGACAACAACTTTCCCAAGTCTTACTTCTCTCTCATTAGAGGTTACTCTTGGCACAAAAACCACACAAAAAGGATAAAGAGCGGTTATTACAGAGGTAATAACTTCCAAGACTCAACAAAAAAGGGTTCCTAACGAAATTTGGGTTATCTCCCAGTAAGTGCTTTTCTTTAATGCCTTTGAGCTAGGCATAATAATTTTGATGATGCTCACATAAGAAATATGAATTGAAGTAAAAGAGAGCATCAATAAGCAAATATGGAACAAATTTAAGTCTAACCCACTTTCAATGAAAAATAATCTTGTAAAGAAACAAGTCATGAAAGCACAAAGCAACAAGCATAGGAAAGCAAAACAAGTGCAACTTCAAAATTTTCAACATAAAGAGGGGAAACTTAATATTGTTGAGATGCATAAAACCATGTTTCCCTCTCTCATAATAACTTTCAGTAGCATCATGAACAAAATTAACAATATAACTCTCACATAAAACATTCTTATCATGAGCCACATGCATAAAATAATTATTACTCCCCATATAAGCATAGTCATTATTATTAATCGTAGAGGGAGAAAATTCAACAAAATAGCTATCATTATTATTCTCATCACCATAATCATCAAATATAGGAGGCATATTGTAATCATAATTAATTTTCTCCTCAATAGTAGATGGACTGAAAATATCATATTCATCATTGTAATCATCATATATTAGAGGTATATTATCATCAAAGTAAATTTTCTCCTCCGTGCTTGGGGGACTAAAAATATCATGCTGATCAAAACCAACTTCCCCAAGCTTAGACTTTTCCATAGCATTAGCAATAATGGTGTTTAAAAAATTCATACTAATAATATTGCTATTAGCATGCAAATAAAGTTCCATATGTTTTTTAATTTTCTCTTCAAACACTTCATGTCCTAACTCAAGATAAATACTATAAAGCTCTCTAATTTTGTTGTTGTTTTCCATTAAGCCTAACTAGTGAAAATAAAAACAAGAAACAAAAAGATATAATTGCAGAATCTAAAGGAAATAACTTCGCGCACTCACACACACCAGCAACCGCACTAGAAGATATCTTAGTAGCCAGAGGATGTGAGTACCTTTTACCTTACCTCCCCGGCAACGGCGCTAGAAAATAGCTTGATGTCTACACACGCTTCTATCCTTGTAGACAGTGTTGGGCCTCCAAGTGCAGAGGTTTGTAGAACAGCAGCAAGTTTCCCTTAAGTGGATCACCCAAGGTTTATTGAACTCAGGGAGGAAGTGGTCAAAGGTATCCCTCTTAAGCAACCCTGCAATCAAGATACAAGAAGTCTCTTGTGTCCCCAACAGACCCAATACACTTGTCAGGTGTATAGGTGCACTAGTTCGGCGAAGAGATAGTGAAATACAAGTGGTATGGATAATTATAAGTGGTAACGGTGCCATAAAAGAGCTTGACGGATAGGAAGAGACTAAAGGCGATCTGAAATAAATATGGAAGCAAGCAAACATGTAACAGATCTAGTTGCAAACGGTGTTTCAATGCTTAGAAACAAGGCCTAGGGATCATACTTTCACTAGTGAACACTCTCATATAAATATCTTCTCTTTATGATACTACTCTAAACTACTGTTGGACATTCTAATCCGTGGTAGGGCTATAACAGCACTCCTCAAAGTTCGTATTCCCCATCTAGATAACCCCACACTGTCACCTTGAGCACTAGATGGTTCCAACAAATACCACAATTTCATAGAGACATCCAACTCCATATAACTCATAACAAGTATTTGTAATCTCTAGCCTAAGTGCCACCATGGTGTGCATGCTATGACTTTCACACACGTGGGGAGAGCAAGAGATCTATTAAAGCACTTGAGTAGCAAGGTAGATCTACTTGATTACAAAGCTCATGATCACAACATGATCATGCATAGAGAGAGAGATGAACACATAGCTACCGGTAGAACCCTTAGCCTTGAGGAAGAACTACTCCCTCCTCATCATGGGAATCAGGAATGGTGATGGAGATGGTGGTGGAGATCGATGGATATGGCTCCAGGGGCACTTCCCCGTCCCAGCAGGGTGCCGGAACAGAGACTTCTGTCCCCCAAATCTCCTCTTCGGTGGCGGCGGTGCTGCGGAACTTTTCATGGTTGGAGGCTGGATTATTTAGGGTTTTTTCATCGGGAGGCTTCTTATAGGCAAAGAGGTGATGTCAAAGGGTGGACCAGGGGCCCACACCACCTGGTGGTGCGTCCAGGGGTAGCCCGCGCCACCATATGGTGTGCCCACCCTGGTGCCCTACTCCGTCTCTGCTTCGTGTTTCCATGTTGCTCCTGGAAAAATAGGCATATTGGCTTTTGTCCCGTCCAATTGCGAGAATATTCATTTTTTAGCTTTTCTGAAACCAAAAATAGCAGAAAACAGGCAACTGGCACTGTGGCATCTTGCCAATAGGTTAGTTCCAGGAAATGTGTAAAAGTACTCCAAAGTGTGGACAAAACATAAGAAAGTAGATATAAAACAAGCATGGAATATCAAAAATTATAGATACGTTACCAACATATCATCCTCCTCTGAATATTTTATTTGAATCGACTTGGCACATGCTCACGCATGCATATGACTAAACAAAAGTCAGTTAAGCCTTGATGATTTATTCTGCCTCAGAGTTCTTGTGTCACTTCTATGCCATTATTGATTTTGTTTTGTTGTAAGCATGATTATGGCAGTTACTGCTCTCTCGATTGTCGCTCCCTTTCTATTGCTAGCCTTCACTTGTGTTGAGTATAAACCTTACTCGTGCATGCAACTCCCTAAAACCAAAGTTGTCAAAGAGTCCACCATATCTACCTATTAGCATCTTTGCTATTCCTTGCATATTTATTATGTTGTGTTTTCTTCCATATAAGAATGTTTGCTTGTTATGTGAAAATTAGTTAGTAAAGCTCTCATGAACTTGATGGCACACTTTACTTTCTTGCACTTAATAAACCTGAACCATTGTGCCAATCTATGTTGCGTATATGCTTGCGCTTTATAAGTTGTGAATTAGCAGAACCATGTTACCATGGGGAACGCTTTCAACATTGCACATTATTCAGTTGATATTATGTTCTTTTGCTTATGGATCTCAACAGTGTGAAATAAAAGGGGAGCTTGTAAGCTCATGGATTTTGTATATGTGTTAGAGAAACGCCTGGGCCGCTAGCCTAAGCCATGCCTAATCATGGTGGAAACTTGCAGAATAACCATAGTGAGCAATCTATGAAGCATCCTCAATAAAAACCTATGCAAATAGCAAATAAAAATATCACTGAGATGCTCACTGTCTGCTTGCCTTTTCATTTTGATATGGGAAAGCTCCTGTATCATGGGGCAAGAGGTACCCCATTGGCGGTTCTCTATGATACACATGTACTTACAATGACAAGAACTTACTCGTGACTAAAGTTGAGTAGCATGAGGTTCGGTACTCGTAAGCAAGGGGTGATACATTGCAAATGTATCTATAATTTTTGATGTTCCATGCTTGGTTTTATCTACTTTCTTATGTTTTGTTCCAATTTTGGAGTACTTTTCATAGACTTTCTTGGACTAACCTATTAACAAGATGCCACAGTGCTAGTTGCCTGTTTTCTGCTGTTTTTGGTTCCAGAAAGTCAGAAAATGAATATTCTCGGAATTGGACAGGACAAAAGCCAAAGTCGATATTTTATCGAAACACTCACGAAGCCAGAAGACGAGACGGAGAGGGGCCACAGGGTGGCCACACCACCCCTAGGCGCGGGTCCCCCTGGCCATGCCAGAGCATGGTGTGGGCCCCCTGGCCGGCTACCGACCTTGCCTCTTTCGCCTATATATATATCTCCCGATGCAGAAACCCTAAATCGACAAGCCTCCAGCCATGCAAAGTTCTGCAGCGCCGCCGCCACTGAAGGGGAGATTCGGGGGACAGAAAGTCTCTGTTCCGGCACCCTGCCGGGACGGGGAAGTGCCCCCGAAGCCATCTCCATCGATCTCCACCTCCATCTCCATCAACATTGCTGATTCCCATGATGAGGAGGGAGTAGTTATCTCTCGAGGCTAAGGGTTCTACCGGTATCTATGTGTTCATTTCTCTCTCTATGCATGACCTTATTGAGATTATGAGCATGTAATCTATAGATCTACTTTGCTACTCAAGTGCTTTAATAGATCTCTGCTCTCCCCATGTGTGTGAAAGTGACAGCGTGCACACCATGGTGGCACTTAGGCTAGAGATTACAAATACTTGTTATGAGTTATATTTGGAGTTGGATGTCTCTATGAAATTGTGGTGTTTGTTGGAACCATCTAGTACTCAAGGCGACAGTGTGGGGTTATCTAGATGGGAAATGCTTACTTTGAGGTGTGATGTTATAGCCCTACCATGGATTAGAGTGTCCAACTGGAGAGTAGTTAAGAGTGGTATCATAAAGAGAAGATATTTATATGAGAGTGTTCACTAGTGAAAGTATGATCCCTAGGCCTTGTTTCTAAGCATTGATACACCGTTTGCAATTAGATCTGTTACATGTTTGCTTGCTTCCATCTTTATTTCAGTTTGCCTTTAGTCTTTTCCCACGTCAACCACATGCTAGCAAGCTATTTTCTGGCACCGTTACCACTTATAATTATCCATACCACTTGTATTTCACTATCTCTTCGCCGAACTAGTGCACCTATACACCTGACAAGTGTATTGGGTGTGTTGGGGACACAAGAGACTTCTTGTATCTTGATTGCAGGGTTTCTTGAGAGGGATACCTTTGACCACTTCCTCCCTGAGTTCGATAAACCTTGGGTGATCCACTTAAGGGAGAACTTGCTACTGTTCTACAAACCTCTGCACTTGGAGGCCCAACAACTGTCTACAAGAATAGAAGTGCGTAGACATCAAGCTATTTTTTGGCACCGTTGCCGAGGAGGTAAGGTAGAAGGGACTCACATCCTCCGGTGTGAGTGCTCGAAGTTATTTCCTTTAGATTATGCAATGTTGTTTTTCTGTTTCTTGTTTTCACTAGTTACGCTTAATGGAAAACAACAAAAATATTAGAGAGCTTTATAATATTTATCTTGAGTTAGGACATGAAGTGTTTGAAGAGAAAATTAAAAAACCTATGGAACTTTATTTGCATGCTAATAGCAATGTCGTTAGTATGAATTCTTTGGACACCATTATTGCTAATGCTATGGAAAAGTCTAAGCTTGGGGAAGCTAGTTTTTATGAAAATGATCTTTTTAGTTCCCCAGCTTTGGAAGATAGCTATTCTATTGCTTATGATGATACTATGCCTCCAATATATGATGATTGCAATGATGAATATCATATTTTCAGTCCACTTACTATTGAGGAGGAAATTAATTATGATTACAATATGCCTCCTATATTTGATGATTATGGTGATGAGAATAATAATGATAGCTATTTTGTTGAATTTGCTCCCACTACAATTAATAAGAATGACTATGTTTATGTGGGGAGTATTAATTCTTTTATGTATGTAGCTCATGATAAGAATGTTTCATGTGATAGTTATATTGTTAATTTTATTCCTGATGCTACTGAAAGTTATTATGAGAGAGGGAAACATGGTTTTATGCATCTCAATAATATTAAGTTTCCCCTCTTTATGTTGAAAGTCTTGAAGTTGTACTTGTTTTGCTCTACTATGCTTGTTGCTTTGTGCTTTCATGACTTGTTTCTTTACAAGATTCCTATGCATAGGAAGTGGGTTAGACTTAAATGTGCTTTGAATTTTCTTCTTGATGGTCTCTTTTACTTCAATTCATATTTCTTATGTGAGCATCTTCTCAAACTATCATGCCTAACTTAAAGGCGTTAAAGAAAAGTACTTATTGGGAGATAACCCAAAAGTTTTAGATGAGTCTTGGAAGTTATTACTTTTGTAATAACCGCTCCTTATCCTTTTTTATTTGCTTTTTGTGCCAAGAGTAACCTCTAATGAGAGAGAAGTAATGATTGGAAAAGTTGCTGTCCCGAAACAGATTTCTGTGCTTCACCGTGAAAATTCGTGTAAAATTGCTGTACGTCCTTTTCAGGCATGAATTTTTGTTCTTCTGCCCGAGGTTGTTATCTAACTTTCGTTAGTTCAACACTTTTTGATTTGAGCAATAGAAGGTCTTTGAAAAAATTCGTCTTTACCTGCTGGTCTGTTTTGACAGATTTCTGCCATTTTCTGCATTTGCTTCTTGTTGGTTCCTTTTTGAGTTCTTTTGAGGAATTGAGCTTTTTGAGGGAGTGCTACAGTAGCTAGTGTTTTAATGGAAGTTTTATTGGTGTTAGAACTGAACCTTAAAGACCTACTATCTTGAGTGCACTAATGTTGCTAATAAAGATTGTGTGAAGTTTTGTATCAAGGAAAATTTTCAGGTGTATGGAAGGAATGAGTAATGAGATGAAGGATGGACTAAAGCTCAAGCTTGGGGATGCCACGCGTGTCACACCAAGAAATATCCAAGAAGTACAAGCGCCAAAGCTTGGGGATGCCCAAGGCATCCCCATCTTCATCAATAAAAATCACAGGTTTCTTCCAAACGCTTCATTTTTATTGTTTCATGCACAGTTGTGTTGTTCTTGGAGCGTCTTCTTTTTCATTTTTGTTTTGGTTTTTCACTTGCTTTGTTTGCTTAGTTTGCTGAATAAATTGGTTGGAACCCCTCTTTCATACATTGGTTTTCAAATAGTTTGGTTTGGTTTGGAAAAGAGTAGGAAAGCTCATGCTTAAGTGGTAAAGAGAGTTTGTTTTTGACTGTGGCCTATGCTTTGTCATGCCATGCTTGATATTGTTTTGGCTTTATGCTTAGTATTCTTTTCTGTATCATGACTTGTTATAAACAATTGAGATTGCTTAATGTGCCTTGGATGAATCATGCGCTGTTTTAGCATATTAAAGCATAGTATAGTGGTATTCTCCTTTGATGCTTTATTTGGGTTGACTTGGCGCATGCTCACACCATGTTATGACTATACCAAGTCACCATAGACTTTATGATCCTTTAGTTTTCAACTTGTAGTATCACTTTATGCTTTGATCAATGATGTTTTGTCACTCTGCATGATTATGGCCATTATTGCTCTCTTAGTTTGTCGCTCCGAGTCTTTTGCTAGCCTCCACAACCAAGTATGAGTTCCACTCATGCATCCAACTCCCTAAACCAAGTTATTCCAAAGAGTCCACCATACCTACCTACTATAATATGCTATTCCAAGTATATTCTTGTTTTTGTCTACCTTCCAAATTAAACTTGTTATGAGAAAACTAGTGATTAAAGCTCTCACGAACTTGATGGCACACTTTACTTTTTTGCATTTAATAAACTTGAACCATTGGGTCCTTCTTTGTTGCGTATATGCTTGCGCTTTATATGTTGAAATTAGTTGAACCATGTATCATGGGGAACGCTTTCAACATTGCACTTGTACTTTGTACCCCGTTGATATCATGTTCTTTTGCTTATAGATCCCGGCGGTGTGAAATAAAAGTGGAACTTGTAAGATCATGGAGTTTGTATGTGTGTTAGAGAAACGCCTAGGCCGCTAGCCTAAGCCATGCTTAATAATGGTGGAAACTTGCAGCATCACCATAATGAGCACTCTATGAAGCATCCTCAATAAAAACCTATGCAAATAGCAAATAAAAAGATCGTTGAGATGCTCATTGTTTGCTTGCCTTGTCATTTTGATTATGGGATAACTCCTGTATCATGTGCAAGGGGTACCCCGTTGGCGGTTCTTTATGATACATATGTACTTACAATGACAAGAGCTTACTTGTGACTAAAGTTGAGTAGCATGAGGTTCGGTCTTCGTAAGTAAGGGGCATGAGATTTGGTCTTATAACTTGTCAAGCATATCCTCTTAGTTGTGTCACTTTAAACTTAATCACTTCAAGATGCTTATGATAGGGGCAATGAGAGCTGAAAGCTAAAAAGTACCATATTTTTTGGAAGCTCTTTATGAAACTGGAATCCCTACTTCCTTCTATGAAGGCCTTTATTTTACTTTTATGTTGAGTCTCCACCTTCTATCTGTATGCACCTACTTTGAGAGCATAGTGGCCATTCTTAGTTCTATGTGCATTGTCCCAAGACTTGTTGATTGATGCATAACTTTGATATTGCTTGTTTTAAACTATTTGTATCTAGTCACTCTTATGAACTTTGAAGGTGTCCTATGCATTTATATTTGCTACTCTATGAGGGGCAAGCTGAATGCCATTATGCTATGTTTTCTTTATGTGAAACAAACAAACGTCTTGCAAAGCATTGTTATTCATGAATCTTTTGTTTGTGCCTTTTCATGTTGCAACATAGTTTCTTTGTCTTATTGCTAGAACTTTGTCTTTCATGTTATGATTTAAGTACTATGATCCCAGCTTTGAATGTTTTACAAATACTTTGATCAAGTTTATGATGGTGCATGTCACCTCAAAAATTATTCTTTCTTTTTATCACTTACCTACTCGAGGACGAGCAGGAGTTAAGCTTGGGGATGTTGATACATTGCAAATGTATCTATCATTTTTGATGTTCCATGCTTGGTTTTATCTACTTTCTTTTGTTTTGTTCCAACTTTCGAGTACTTTTCATAGACTTCCTTGGACTAACCTATTAACAAGATGCCACGGTGCCAGTTGCATGTTTTGTGTTGTTTTTGGTTCCAGAAAGTCAGAAAATGAATATTCTCGGAATTAGACGGGACAAAAGCCAAAGTCGATATTTTACCTGAAGACTCACGGAGCCAGAAGACGAGACGGAGAGGGGCCACAGGGTGGCCACACCACCCCTAGGCGCGGGTCCCCCTGGCCGCGCCAGGGCATGGTGTGGGCCCCCTGGCCAGCCACCGACCTTGCCTCTTTCGCCTATATATCTCCCACGATGCAGAAACCCTAAATCGACAAGCCTCTAGCCACGAAAAGTTCCACAGCGCTGCCGCCACCGAAGGGGAGATTCGGGGGACAGAAAGTCTATGTTCTGGCACCCTACCGGGACGAGGAAGTGCCCTCGGAGCCATTTCCATCGATCTCCACTGCCATCTCCATCAACATTGCTGATTCCCATGATGAGGAGGGAGTAGTTCTCTCTCGAGGCTAAGGGTTCTACTGGTAGCTATGTGTTCATCTCTCTCTCTCTATGCTTGACCTTATTGAGATCATGAGCTTGTAATCTATAGATCTACTTTGCTACTCAAGTGCTTTAATAGATCTCTGCTCTCCCCATTTGTGTGAAAGTGACAGCATGCACACCATGGTGGCACTTAGGCTAGAGATTACAAATACTTGTTATGAGTTATATCTGGAGTTGGATGTCTTTATGAAATTGTGGTGTTTGTTGGAACCATCTAGTACTCAAGGTGACAATGTGGGGTTATCTAGATGGGAAAGGCTTACTTTGAGGTGTGCTGTTATAGCCCTACCATGGATTAGAGTGTCCAACCGGAGAGTAGTTAAGAGTAGTATCATAAAGAGAAGATATTTATATGAGAGAGTTCACTAGTGAAAGTATGATCCCTAGGCCTTGTTTCTAAGCATTGATACACCGTTTGCAATTAGATCTGTTACATGTTTTCTTGCTTCCATCTTTATTTCAGTTTGCCTTTAGTCTTTTCCCACATCAACCACATGCCAACAAGCTATTTTCTGGCACCGTTACCACTTATAATTATCCATACCACTTGTATTTCACTATCTCTTCGCCGAACTAGTGCACCTATACACCTGACAAGTGTATTGGGTGTGTTGGGGGACACAAGAGACTTCTTGTATCTTGATTGGAGGGTTGCTTGAGAGGGATACCTTTGACCACTTCCTCCCTGAGTTCGATAAACCTTGGGTGATCCACTTAAGGGAAAACTTGCTGCTGTTCTACAAACCTCTGTACTTGGAGGCCCAACAACTGTCTACAAGAATAGAAGTGCGTAGACATTAAGGGGCATGAGATTTTCAACTTATAACTTGTCAAGCATATCCTCATATTTGTTCACTTTAACCTTAATCACCTAAAGATGCTTATGATAGGGGCAATGAAAGATCAAAGCTAATGAGTACCATACTTTCAACATTTGGAAGCCTTTCAAACTTTGAAATATTTTTCCTTCAGTTTTATGTTGAGTCACCATTTATTGTTTGAGCACCTTCCCGAGAGCATAGCTGTCATTCTTAGTGTAATGTGTTTGTCCCAAAACACGGTTAATTATGACATAGCTTTGACGCTTGTATCTTTGATATTTTTATTTCTAGTCTTCACTTAAACTTCAGAGGTGCCTTGGCATTTATGTTTTGCTCCAAAGAAAGGCAAGCAAGATACCACTTTATCATACCTTGTTATGAGCACTACAATCTTGCATATGCTTATGTGTCATGTTTCTTATTATTAATGAGTTGGAGTCTCTTCATAGCTTGCATGACCATTGGGTAAACTTATTTACATACTCCGTATTATGTATTGCCTAAATATTTGATCATATGCTGGGAATATATACATCTTATGAAGCAAATGTGTTCGTGAAAGTTTCTTTTATCACACTCAGTTTTCAACTGAATTGCTTGAGGACAAGCAATAAGCTAAGCTTGGGGGAGTTGATATGTCCAAAACGTATCTACTTTCCCGAACACTTTTGCTATTGTTTCTTCTCTAATTTGTGTGATTTGGATATAACTAATGCGGACTAACACTGTTTTCAGCAGAATTGCTTTGGTGTCTCGTTTTTGTGCAGGAATTCAACTTTCAGGAAAAATCCTGGCAAATATCGCAAAATCCCTATTTTACTAGAAGACTCACGAAGCCAGAAGACGAGACGGAGTGGGGCCACGAGGGGCCCGCACCACCTGGCCGCGTGATCCAGGCCAGACCGCGCCAGGGGGTGGTGTGGCTGCCTCGGACTCCGCCTCGACCTCTCCTTTTGCCTACAAAAGCCCTCTGACCTAAAACAAATGGGGGTTCGACGTTTTTCCAGATAGAGTTCCGTTGCGCCGCCACCATTAGAAGCCGTGATTTGGAACTAGAAACTCCATTTGGCACTCTGCCGGGATGGGGAATTGGAGGAGATCATCACCATCATCATCACTATCGCTTCTCCATCAACCATCCATGATTCACCCATCCATGAGTGAGTAATCCCCCGCTATAGCCTATGGGGATGGTAGGGATTGGATGAGATCGTTCATGTAATGGCATCAGATTGTTAGGGCATCGTGCCTAGTATCTATTGTTAGTGCTTTTTGACATTGTTGCAACTTGTTATGCTTAATGCTTGTCACTAGGGCCCGAGTGCCATGATTTCAGATCTGAACATGTTATTGATTCATGAGGATATTATTGTTTATGATCTTACCTACAAGTTGTATACACATATTGTTGTCCGGAACCAAAGGCCCAAAGTGACAATAATCGGGATAATCGGAGGGGATGGCTATGATATGAGGATCACGTGTGTTCATGGAGTGTTAATGCTTTGCTCTGGTGCTCTATTAAAAGGAACACCTTAATTTCCAGTAGATTCCCTTGAGGCCCCGCTGCAAACGGGCTGGCAGGACAAAAGATGTTATGCAAGTTCTCACTATGAGCACGTATGACTATATATGGAACACATGCCTATGATTATTTAGTACTTGGATGCTTTACCTTATTTATCTGCAAATGCCCTATATCTGGATTGCTATATGAATTGTCTTGTCCATGCAACACCCGTCCATCCATCCCTATGCCTACCGCGCTTTAATCCTACTGTTTACTCCAATTGTTACTACTGCCTTTACTTTTACTACTGCTTTTTACTTTGCTATTGCTACTATAAAATTGTTGCTACTAATAAACCACTGCGAGCAGGATTGTTTCCAGGTGCAGCTGAATTGACAACTCAGTTGTTAAGGCTTATAAATATTCTTTGGCTCCCCTTGTGTCGAATCAATAATTTGGGTTTTACTTCCCTCGAAGACTGTTGCGATCCCCTATACTTGTGGGTCGTCATCAGGTACCCAAGACCCCGAGGGTTGAGCTAGGTATAGGGAGTATGAGTGATGACTGATCTGCAGGTTGGGAACCCCAGTGACAGAAGGGGTAGTACGGCTGTATGTGAGGGATTTGCTTGGGATTAACGGTGACATCACTATGCATATCATTAGTTCTCTTTCTTCTATGGATGATACTAGTAGGTTATTGCTATAAGCGGTTGCGGAGGCAATAGCAATTATGGATGCACTGCCCGCATATAATTTATCTTGCTCTAACAAGTACACGCATACTTTATTTCTATCTTTTATTTCCATCAGATGTTTTTCACAGCTACAGGTGAAACCGAACGCCCTAGGCCCTCTCTCTCTCCATCATCAACAACAAAAAAAGACACAAGCTATTGGTCCAGTAAAAACACAAAAGGAATTCTAAAACTCCTAAACGTATATTAAAGTAACTTCACTACGCATTCGCTTCCCGAGGATTCGATAACCTAGGTATACTAGGGAAAAATAAGCTATACTACATCCGTAATCCGGATAGAAGGTATCAACTCTTTTTCTGGCGCCGTTGCCGGGGAAGCAATAGCTACCCTGGTAAGGTTATTAGGAACCTTGCTAGTTTTAATTCTTGTTTTTCATTTTGTTTGTTTGCTTTCAGTCTTTATTTGATAAACCAAAAAAAATAATTAGTCTTTAAATTCTTGCTTTTACTGTTATAATTCTTTATCTAAGAAAACCCAAAAACATAGGAAGTATGGCTGAAAAGAAGCTTGGGGAGTTTGCTACTCCCAATATTGATTATTTGTGTACTCCTATTACTCAGCCAGCAATCACTGCTGATGATTATGAAATTAAGCCCTGTTACTTAAGTTTGGTTCAACAAAATCAATTTGGAGGCTCTGCTATTGAAGACGCAGGTATGCACTTGAATACTTTCACTGAAATATGTGATATGATGCGTATAAAAGACGTTGACCCTGATGCGGTCAAATTGCATCTATTTCCTTTCTCTCTAAGAGGGAGAGCTAAAGAATGGTTGCTATCTTTGCCTAAAAATACTATTACATCATGGGTGAGATGTACTTCTTTATTTATGACTAAAATTTTCCCACTTGCAAAGACTATGCAACTTCGATCTAATATTACTGGCTTTAGACAGGAAGAGCGTGAGCCACTAGTGCTTGCATGGGAGAGGATGAAAGAATGCCTAAGAAACTGTCCTAGTCATGGGATGGAAGATTGGTTAATCCTCCATTTATTTTATAATGCTCTTAATCATGTGTCTAAGTCTATGCTTGATACTGCAGCTGGAGGAACATCTATTGGTAAACACATTACCGAAGCAAAGCAGCTGCTAGATAATATGCAAGACAACCATGCCCAATGGCATGTGGAAAGATCAAACACAAAGAAGGTGAAGCCTATCTCACCACAAGAGAATGAAGATCTCAATGCTAAGTTGGATGAGCTCATACTAGCCGTAAAAGTTAAGGAAACTCAGGTAAGAGCCACCCCCGAAACAAACATTGAAGAAATAGACTTCGTAGCTCGTAATGATTATAACCCTGCTTGGAAGAAGAGTTACAATCCTAACTTTCAGAAACATTATGCTAGTACTACAGGTAACTCTAATAATAATATGGGAACTAGTAATGGTAGTCTCCAATAAACGCTTAAGTCTTTCATAGACTCACAAAATGAACAAAATATTATTCTAGTCAAAATTATGGAGAACCATGATGCCATGCTTGGTAAATTATCTAACCAAGCTGTTAGTTTGAGAAATGATTTGTAGGCCCTTCAAGAAAGAACAAGGATCGTTGAGGCACATCTAGGTAAGATAACCGAGAGTCAAACTCTCATTCTAGCTAAATTTGCAGGTAAACTTGAGCCCAATCCTGTTGAAGAACTCAAAATGATGAGGATCCAAAGGGAGGAGCCTGAAGAACTTGACTATAGTAATGCTCCTTCACCAAGTTACACCGTTGAAGATCTCGTAAAGAGGATCAATGTCAAGATTCCGGTAAGTGAAGGTAGTGAGGAAGCTATGTACCAACATTTTGTCAATCAAGTAGCAATAAAGGTGCGTGAGCTTGAAGAAGAATACAAGCAAATTGCTGAAAAATTACCAATTAAACTAGATGACATATTTGAGCCTACTATTAAGATTAAAATTGGAACCAATGAGATAGCTGCACTTTGTGATCTAGGTGCAAGCATCTCAACAATTCCAAAGAGTCTTTTTAACAAGTTAAATCTTGGCTCCTTTGAAATTAATGAGTTAAAATTGCATCTAGCAGATTCTACCTACAAACAAGCTATACGAATTAAGGAGAACACTTTAGTATACATTAAAGGTTGTCCTGATCTCATTGATTTCATTATAGTTGACATGCCTGAAGATGCTACTGCTCCTATTATATTAGGCCATCCTTTCTTAAAAAATATAAAGGCTTTGATTAACCTACATGAAGGGAACATGAAGCTGTAATTGCCTTCGCGGGATCCTTTTGTTATTCATTTCCCCCGGAAGAAGAAAGCCAAGCATGATGAAAAGGAGGCCATCACTTTGAAGGCCAATTACTTTGGAGTGGGTGTTCCACTCATCTGGCCCAAGTGAGTATCATCAAGGTCAAGCTATTGACCATAAAAGAGCGCTCCATGGGAGGCAACCCATGTGAAATAAAGGTTTGAGTTAAGTTTTTAGTTTTAGTTTAAGTTTATGTTAAATAAAGAGTGCTAGCAAACTCCATTCAAGGAGAAGAAGTTCAGTAGTACTTGAAATTCCGCTTTATTCATGCTATTGTTGGTCGACAATATTTACTGTCAATTTTCTGTCAAAAACAAGGTATATCACTAAGTTACAAGAAAAGAAATAGTTTACGAAGAAACAGGAATTTTTTTATGCACATAGAGAGTTTAACGACCAACTATACGGCGGGAATAAAAATTCCGGCCGTATAGTTCCGGCCGTATAGATATCTTTTCCATCGAAATTTTTTCTGCAATATGAACAGAGAGTTTAACGACCTACTATACGGCGGGAATAAAAATTCTGGTCGTATAGTTCTGGTCGTATAGATATCAATGCCTCCATACAATTTCTTTTCATATATACTAAGAGTTTAACGACCAACTATACGGCGGGAATAAAAATTTTGGCCGTATAGTCCTGGTCATATAGATATCGATGCCTTTGCAAATTTTCTTTCGTAGGGACAGACAGTTTAACGATCAACTATACGGCCGGAACATTTTGTTCTGCCCGTATAGTTGCGCCACTAGGAGGAAACCCTAAATTTTTGACAAAAGACCAACTATATGGCCGAAACACATTGTTCCGACCGTATAGTTCCACCCGTATAGTTGCGTCTAACCACAAAATTGCACGGGAAGGTACTCCCAACTCCAAAACTTCAATCCTTTTTCTTTCTTCTACCTCCAAACTCTCTCAAAGCCTCAAGAGATCTCCATCTCTACTCAATTTCGTTCGATTTCCACGCACACAAGTGATCTATGGTATGTTTCTCCTTAGATCCTCTAATTACTTTTTGCAAATTCATCTTTGATCTATTGTCATTATCAATCTAGGGTGAGACCTACTATGAACCAATTGCCATGATTTTATTGCCTAGATTATTATTTTTAGGAAAATTCTTTAGTGTGCTTTGATGAGGAATATATTATACTTACTATGGTTGGATCAAAAAGTTTTATTTTTTGCCTTTCTTCAATGTTTTAGATGATGAACGCAAGGATCCAAACTCGTGCTCATGCCATCGCTAGCGCTTCTCGGGTTGCCGCTCAGGAACGCATGGGGATACGGTTCAGGGATGAGGCCCATCGTGATCGCTTCAACAGGACCAAGAACCGCGAAGTGAAGGCCGCCAAGTGGGCTTGCCCCATTATATTGAACCAACTCGGTATTTCTGATGAATTTAATTTACTTTCCAATAGAACTGATCTTCAAAAATTTGTGTACAATGATGTACCTACTTATCGCCGCTTAACCATTGAATTCCTAAGTTTGTTGTAAAGCACCGTTAAACAATGGCAAGGAGAGGACACTATTTCTTTCTATCTAATGAACAACAACTACACGTTAACATTAGATGAATGCTGCGCATGCTTTAATTTGCCAAACAATGATGTTCATGCTTTAGGCGCATCCTTTACTGTCTTAGAACCTTCCCCTAAACAATACTATAATGGAATGAGTTTCACTACTAGAATAAACAAGGGGAAGAATATTCAACATCCTGCAATTCGCTATGTGTTCTATGTTATTGCTAATACCTTGCAGGCATGTAATGAGTTCACGAGACTCAATGAGGAGGACATCTTAGTCCTTGCAAAGGCTGCTTACATCAACTACAACCTGTCACTCAACTTGGGCGCCATCCTTGTGCGCTACCTGGAGCACCAAGCCTATCAAAGCCAAGGGCCAATCACAGGAGGAGGCGTCATCACTGTGCTTGCCCATGCCCTAGACATCAATCTAGGTGAGTTGCAACCCGTACTAGGTGAGACACGTATTGGTTTCTCCACTTTGAGAGCCTGCGGGATAATCACTAGGAGAGGTTGTGCTTATTACCTGCATATTGCTGGAGCTGGGCGTATCTACCCTGCTCCTATGCCTAATGGTCTTTTCTCTATCGAGGAAGGACGTTTGCTATACGATTCGCAGGTTGAGCAACACCAACCCGAGGAAGAGATTTCGGAGGAGGATGAGGACCAAGAGGAGGATCAAGAAGTTCCTTATCAAGAGGAGCAACTACAAACCCGGTTCTCCACATACCAAGATTTCCAAGGAGTTGGAGGGACTGTGGAGAGGATCCATAGCCTCTCTTTGAACCTCCAAGAATCAACAAGTAACCTCTCAACTCAATTTGCAAACTGGAGTAACGAATTTTTCCCGCCACTACAATGATTTGAAGGGCTTGCAAAAGCCTAAGCTTGGGGAAGTTTCCTCATGTATCTTTATTTGTCATTTATTTGATTTTATTTATTTCGAGGTTGCGTTTTTATTTGATTTTATAAGCACTCGTGTTGGTTTCCCCAACACTTTATCTTTAGTTCTTTCTATTTTTCTTTCGAAATTTTCTAGCCGAGCTTTGCAGCCAATTTTCTATTCTTTAAAGTTCCTTATCTTAAAATTCACAAAAAGATTTCTCCATTTTTCCTTATTTTCCCTCTTTCTTTTCTTTCCGCCTCGAGGTCTTCATATATTTGCAGGAGAGTGGTCGACTTCGAGTTTCCAAGAAACAAATAAAAAAGGAAGAGAGAAGTGGAACCAAACATGAGAGCTATGCCTTATGACTCCCCACTTATGAAGTTTGAGAAACCCATGCTAGTTAGTAGTAAATGTTGAGATATTATATTGGTGGAGTGAGTCTTTGTGTCATAGTAAGATTTTTCGTTTGCATGGGTATTTAATTGGGCTCATTTTGTTCCAGCTCTCGTAATTAACCAAGTCTTGCCTAAAAATTGCTAAACAATTTTAATCAAAAAAAGTCTCACAATTGAGGGCTTGGGTGTTGTAGTGCTCAGTCTTGAAGGTTTATTTCTAGAGACACTCAACACCACTGAAAATGTTAATTTATTTGATAGCTCTCTTTAAAAGGATTTGTTCGATTGAATTAATGTTTAGCGGTTTTTGTGAGCATGCCAAAGTTTGACTTATTAATCATAAGAATGATATAGATTTACACGTGCCAAACTTCATGGGATGCCAACAACTCCGCTGGCCTACGAACGATCTTCATGGAGGAAACTCCTAGATTTTGGCTATGAGTTGATTAAACACTTGTAGCAGCGATGCTATAGTGGATAAGATTCTTGGCACTCCCGGGTAGCTATAATCATGATGGAATCACTCCTCTGGATATTATGAGAAATCATTATGCAAAAGGAACAAAAACCTTAGTGATGCCACGAGTGTCCATCACAGCCTGATAAACTAATAAAAATCTTTGGCATGCTCTCAATTACTTAAAAACTGAAATTCCTGAAGGACAATGAATATAAAAGTAGTGCTTGCAAAGTCTTGATTCATTGATGTGGGAGAATTGAGATACTCTAGTATATATGCTTTTCATGACAACTCTCACACTCTTAATTTACATGATTATACTTTACTATTCAAAGGCAATCCTATGAGTTGATTACTTGACATGGAATAAAGTTTACTCATTTGAATCATCCATGTTTACAATAATTTTGTTGCGCTATAAAGATGCATAAAACCCATATGATATGCTTGCCATTACTCTATCTATGCTGAAGTTTTTCAGATTTATGAAATGGAGTAAACATGAGACTACTAATCATGAGTAAGATCACCATCTCGTTATTTCACTTTAAATGCTGAGTTCCTTTTTGATTTTGGTTTTCTTGCTCGGGACGATCAAGTTTAAGCTTGGGGAGGTTGATGGCTCTGAAATATAGCCATCTACGTCCATATTTAAACTGGATATTAATCATATTGTTGATGAAATATCTCTCTAAACCCTGCCACTAATGCTAATATTCAGAGGGGTATGCCATCCTTTCTTTTGTATTTTTCCTGCACAGATAATGTCGTTTAAAGGAGGGAATCACTACATTAAAGTCAAAGATACGAGAATTCCAACAACCAGAAGAAACCAGGACCCGAACAACGGAGGCAGATGCTTTAACGACCAACTATATGGCCGGAGCAAAAATTCCGACCGTATAGCTCCGGTCATATAGTTGGCGCCGCCACCGTTAGGTCAAACAGAACAACTTTCGTGAAGGGACCCCTATATAAAGAAGCCTCAGGCGACGCGAAAACAGGCTATACCTCACCAAAAAGTCTTTGCCACAGATCACCAGCCGCCTCCAGATCTCCAAACCCTTCTCCATCTCCATAGCTATATTCCACCACTTGTAATAGTAGATCTCTTCTCCGATTGGCGACATTGTAAGACTATTGCTATCAATCTTATGATTTTCATTACAATGTTTGTGATTGTTGATCTCATCTCTATTGTGTGAGTAATTCTCCTTGGGCTAAGGGCTTCGGCCTAGCCATGTAGCAATTGTGCATGTATTTTATCATAGATGGGATCGTGTATTAGTTTGTATGACATGATGATTATTGTATTCTCTCTTTCCTCAATCCAAGGACTTGTCAGGTACCTAAGACCCTGAGGGTTGAGCTAGGTATAGGGAGTATGACTGATGACTGATATGCAGGTTGGGAACCCCAGTGACAAAAGGGGTAGTACGGCTGTATGTGAGGGATTTGCTTGGGATTAACGGTGACATCACTATGCATATCTTTAGTTCTCTTTATTCTATGGATGAGACTAGTAGGTTATTGCTATAAGCAGTTGTGGAGGCAATAGCAATTATGGATGCACTGCCCACATATAATTTATCTTGCTCTAACAAGTACACACATACTTTATTTGTATCTTTTACAGATGTTTTGCATAGCTACACGTGAAACCGAACGCTCTAGGCCCTCTCTCTCCATCATCTACAACAACAAAAGACGCAAGCTATTGGTCCGGTAAAAACACAAAAGGAATTCTAAAACTCCCGAAGGTCCGTTAAAGTAACTTCACCACGCATTCGCTTCCCGAGGATTCGATAACCTAGGTCTACTAGGGAAAAAGAAGCTATACTACATCCATAATCTGGATCGAAGGTATCATTCTACTCATCAATTCAATACATGGGGGCTTCAACAATTACGCCAAAAATGCTAAATTGTCGGGTCCTATATAACATATAAATAAAGGTTGTCCTACGCGAATAAGAAAAATATCGTATAAATATACGACCTTTTTGACAAATACAATGGCGTCACACAATATTTCTCTAAAGTACAAAGGTACACAATGAAGAAAAACAGTCAGATGGCAAAATATGAAGAAATCTTCGTCTGCCTCTAGGCACCTCCGAACAATCCTAATAGGAGGACTATGGGCGGCGGCATAATGAGGCGCCATATTAACAAGCCCACCACCAGGCAGGAGAGGCAGCCCCAACGATACAGCATCCAAGTCCAGTGTCGGATGGTGCGCGTGCACCCAAGAAAGCGCAAGTTTGGCACCTGCCACAAGTTGGAGCTACACAAAGTGATGAATCCTCTAACCCTGCCGAAACTTTGCCAGTAAATCAGATAGAGTCTGAGGCTGAGGATCCTGGGGAAACATGGCATTGTATACAATGGCCAACGATCTGCGGTAGCACTCGACAAGTTGTTCCACTCTGACACACGGTCTTGAAGTCTGTTTCGGAATTTTGAGACGCATCCACAAGATCTTGGATTCGATTGAGCAGACGTTGGTTTTCTTTCCTCTCGCATAATAGAATGCCTACATAAAAAAGAGGGAGAAAAAATTAAAAACCCTGTAAACAAATAGGAAGCAACACAAAATAACATGGAAGACTCACACAACATCTTTTCGCTTGCCCTGGAAATTTCCTCCAAGAAGTATGCCTCACGATCCAGGGCCTGGCGAGTTTTTGACTATGCAATATCCACCATCAATTGGACAACCCGAAGTTTTCCTTCAAGTTCTTCACATGCTCAGTTTTCTCTGCATACAACGACGGGTCTATTGCACGAACAACAGTAGTCGTAGTCGCACCCAACCCAGATGAAGATGGGATCGCATCCTAAGTCTAGGCAGGCACAGAAGGAGTCGCTGAATCACACAATATTTGGCAGGGCACACAAAATACAGAGCCTTCAGCACACAAGGGACAATTCATATATATATATGCAGAAGTTGTCTCTCAGCAAAAGGACGCGCTTAAACAAGATAAGCCAAGTTCATTACAGTAATGGAAGCAAAAGATACTAAAGTCTAAAAAACAAACTATGGAGCAGTCTTTTCTACAGATAAAGCCACACTAGCGGATGGAGCGCTAGTTGTAGGAATAACTGGAGCAACATTCGATGAAGGGGCACCAGCCGAAGAAGGGGCAACTGATTTTGCCGGATCCACGCCTATGCCCCAAATTAGCCGAGATTACTTCTTGGCCCTCTTAATGAAAGGCTTCAAATCAACTGTTTGGCCACTGGAGGTGACTGGGATAGAGGAGCCAACCTTCTGCCAGTCGACCTTCTCACCATGCACTGTGCGCCATCGCCAATGCCATCGAAGTTTCAGCGCCACTCTTCGACTACATGATGCTGTAGCCAACAAGCGGGCTTGGATTAGCGCCAAAAATAGCGACAAGGTTGTTCAGATCAGCCGACACTTCTTTCACTGGAAAAACTTCGGCATGTAAGCTTTTAAAGGAACGGTGCGAGCAGACAAGAAGATTGCACCCACGAACACTATTAGCCTCTAAAGTGCCAATAGCATCTGATAAAGGTTCAACCCTCTTATCTTGGTCCAACACCAAATTCTGGCCAGTCAGCTCTGCAAATACGCAAGTAAAAGTAGGAATCAAAGAGAAGAAGCAGAAGAAAAACAAAAAAAATCTTGAAGGTAGCACACTCATGAGGCAATGAAGCGTTGAGGGACTCCAAGCGCTTCCGAAGATTTTCATCTCAGGTAGCAACCTATTTCGCCTTTTCTTCGGCGTCAGCACTGGCTTTCTAGTTAGCCTCCTCCAGCGCCTTCTCGGCGACCCGCATCTTAGCCTCCAAATCTTTGGCATGCTTTACTGCCTCGTCCCGAATGACCCCGGACTCTTTGGCAGCGACTGGACAATTGAAAAGTAAACACAAAACTTAGGAAAAAGGAGGGTGTGGAAGTGCTCAAATTCTTAAAGACAAAACAAACATACCTTTCAGTTCTTCGGCTTCGTTATGGATCCTGATAAAGTGAGAAGCCATATCGACCATCTCACGCATCAAAGGCTGCAAAACACAAAGAGCAGAGCATCAGGAAAAATAAGCAAAGAGAGAAGCCACAAAACACACTAAAAACAAAGAATTACTTACATCCTTCATATCCACTTCGGAGGGATTCTTGGATATCACCACACCGATGCCAGCCATTTTTCTTCTTTTATGTGGTGGCAACTTTGGCAAAGTGGCGACATCTTTTTGGATATTCTTATCCGCAGGTGACGCGTGCGTTTCCTTTGGATCTATGGACGGTTGCGGATATTTCACCGAAGGAGGGGGAACAGATGTACCGGGAGGAGACATGGGAGGATCTTCCTCGTCATCACCACTACAAAAGTAAACACAAAAAAACTCAATAACTTGCTCATCCGAAAAATCAATAAAGGGTCAACGAGTACTTACGAAGAAACGTCCTGCATAAAGTGGAACAGGTTCATCTGGGGAGGAGCCGATGAAACCGGGATGACATGTAGAGGCTTTGAGCCAGTGGAGTCATCTGAGACTTCAATTGTCTCTGTTGCATCAGGACATTTTCTTTTTTCGCCAAAGGGCACCATGCAAAAATCTTCAAAGCGAGCCGACAGAAGAGACTGAGTCCTCATTGAAGATTCAGTGATAGACGCCTCCATCTCCTCATCGACAGCAGTCCCATGAAGGGAATATGCCCGAGAGGCAATAATAAAGTGGTTATTATCTTATTCCATGTTTATGATAAATGTTTATTTTACATGCTAGAATTGTATTGATCGGAAACATCAATAGATGTGTGTTTAATATACAAAAAGGGTTCCTAGTTATGCCTCTCTTATAGACTAGCTTGTTGATTAACAAGATGATCAAGGTTTCCTGATCATGGACATTAGATGTTGTTAATAACAAGGTCACACCATTGGTGGAATGATGTGATGAACATTCATCCAAAGTATAGCATTACGATCAAAGTCATTATGTTTATATTGCTATAACATCATACGAAGTAATCTTTATCCTTAGACCATGAGGTCATGTTAATTGCTAACACCGGAAGAGTATCTTGATAACATCAAACGTCACACCGTAACAGGGTGATTATAAAGGTGGGTTCAGTGCTACGAAGGTGTTATGTTGAGGCTCATGGATCAAGAGTGGGATTTGTCCATCCCGATGACGGATAGATATACTCTGGGCCCTCTCGGTGATATCACATTGAAATAGCTTGCAAGCAAGTGATGTGATCACTAGAATGTTATATCACGGGAACGAGCAAAGAGTGCATGTCGGTAACGAGATCAAACTAGGTATCGAGATACCAATGATCGAATCTCGGACATGTAATATATCGCGGGACAAAGGGATTTAGTTACTAGCGTTAAAGGTTCTCACGATCACAGAAGTCATCGTTGAATGTGTAGGAGTTAGTATGGATCTCCAGGTTCCGCTGCTGATTATTGATCGGAGAGGGGTCTCGATCATGTCTGCATTATTCGCGAACCGTAGGGTGACACACTTAAGGGATACCGACACCATTTGGAGCAAACATGTTTCAGATAAAGATTTAAGAAAGCGCTGGAATTATTTCAATAGACACCGAAACTGTTTCGGGTGAAAATGCTGAAATTGGTTCTGCATGTAATATTGAAATATTGCAGGGGGTTTTATGTGCATGTTTTTTAATTCAAGTAATTAACAAAATTCTGAATAAAAATAATAAAAGAGTTTTATTAAATGAGAGAGCATTAAATTTGGAGAAATTTAATGCATTTAAAGTGGAAACTTTAAAAGAGAATGTGAAGGGGCATTTTAATGTGGAGGGGTTACCACCACATGAATGGAGGAGGTGAAGGGTCACCTCCCCCATGCGCCGGCCATGAAGGAGGGGTACCCTCCCCTCCCCCTATAAAAGGCCCCCCTCTCCTCACTTCTAACACACACCTCCTTGTGAAGGATCTCTCTCCCCCTCTAGTATTATTTCCCCATGGTCTCGGATTAGCGAGATACATGTTCCCGGTGGCTTTATCTGGAAAGGAGTTGCTGCTTCCGCTGCTTTGCTGGAGCGAGGGACGGAGGTTGTCGGGGTACCGAACGTGTGTGCGATCACGGATGCACCGCTGCTTTGCGGTGCTGGACTTGGTGGTGCTGGAGCTGGATCTGATGGACGTGCTGGAGCCGGACCTGCTGGACTTCATCACGATCTTGAGATCGGCAAGTGTACGACTACATCAACCACGAGTTCCTACTCGTTAACAAAGATCGTTGTCTATGAGGGTAAGTTCTCGTTGGATGTATGTCCACCCGTTGCTTTGTACCTAATAGATAGATCTTGGCGTGTAGTTCACATCGTAGGAATTTTTTTTTGTTTTCTATGCTGCGGACCCAGGTGTGGTATCAGAGCCTGATCTATGCGTAGGTGCTTTGCACAGGTAGTACACATATGTTTATATGTGGGCGATGATGATCATGTTATTGCTTCTTTCATGTATTTTGGATATTGGTGGCATAGTGGGATGAAGCGGCCCGAACCATCCTTACATGTCATCGTACATGAGATCGGTTCCACGACTGACATGCAACTTGTTTTGCATAAGTGGCTGGCGGGTGTCTGTCTCTCCTACTATAGTCAATATCTGATTTACAACGAGTTGCTAATAACTTAGTTATCCTCGTTGTGGTTCATGTTCGTAGGTAAGAATGGTTCTATCTCCGAAAGCCCTAAGCCACGTAAAACTTGCAATTGATAAATTAGAGGCGTCTAGTTTAGATCGTTGCTGGGCTAGTGTCTTGATATGGTATTGTTGTAAGTAGATGTATGATAGATACTCTTACAACACATTCAACGTGTAAGTTCCATAGATCTTGGCCTTACACACAAAGGAATGATAGAGATCATACCACGATGCAAATGATATAGATCAAATGCATGGACCATATCATCTCACTTTACACATTCCATGTTAGCATCTTATACTGCTAGTTTGGCGCTTTCTGTAGCATTGTAAGGTGATCCCTCATTTAAATATCAAGATAAAATGTGTTCTTCCTTAAGTATGCACCGTTCTATGGATCGTGTTTCGAGACATCACGTGATGATCGGGTGTTCTCAACTCTACGCTTTCATGCAACGGGTGTAAGACAGTTTTACACACGTGAATACTAAGGTTCTTACTTGGCGAGCCTAGCATGTACAGACATGGCCTCGGAACACGGACCAAAAGGTTAAGCATGAGTCATATAGTTGATGTGATGACCATATTGATGCTCGCCTTTGAAGCTACACCGACTCACGTGATGATCGGACTTGGTGTAGTGGATTTGATTCATGTAATCACAAAAAAGGCACGAGGGATGTCGTTTTTGAGTGGGAGTTCATTTCTAATTTGGATTAGTCGAACTCAATTTGTCATAAACTAAATCGAAGTGAATTTGCATAATTTGTTGTAGTCATTGGCATCTGTTCACTACCTTATGCTTAGTTTTAATTGAGATAATAGAACTATAGAATTCTGGATATTTACTTTACGAACTGGTATCGTATTCTTTTGAATGTCAATTTAAAGTTTATAAGTCCTATTGCAAACTTTCAGCAAACTCTATTTACTCCATGAAGTTTAATAAGTAGTATTAAATAGAGAGTAAGAATTCCAATGTTAGTATCTAAAGTATCATGTTTGCCTCCATGATTATTGATATTCAAAAGTTGTTTTAATATCAAGATTATATTGGAGCTGAAAATTGTTTCAGAAACCATCATGTGTGAAAGATATTGTGATATCTGAAACAATGTTTTTTGGTTGCATTATGATAGAGTATAATTTAGCAAAATACATGTTCTCATATTGTATGAGAATTTGTGAAGGATGGAGATGTTAGGCATCCGAATCTACCAAAAAGGTTTTGGGAACTGATATTATACTCGTGATTCTTCCTTATAAGCTATAGTAGCTTGATCATGAAAGTTGTCATGATAAGGATGAATAGAAGATGTAAGTAAAATGTTTACTACACTAATAGATTACTAAAGAATGGATTTTTGAAAGAATGCCAAACATTTGATGCTGGTGATCCACTTCAAAGTGCAAGTCCAAAGGTATTAGTATTTGACTATATACGCTTTGTACTATGTGTCATGTGAATGACACCACTATTGATATTGATAGATTCTTTTAAAAGAAAAAGGAATTGCTGAAAGAGAATCTATAAAATATTTGGCAGAAAATATAAGGTTGGAGATGTCCAACTTGGGTATATAGAAGATATACATGTTATGGTTGTATTCCTTGCTTGTTAAAAAAATGTGGTTCTTAGGTATTGGATACCGAATTGGTTGGTATGAAGTGTCATATAGGACAACGCAATTCATGAACTACAATGGCCTAAGTAAACCAGCAAGAGAATGAGTGATGATGTTCATCGAAAACAAATAAAGTGTTATTATGTTTTTCGTTGTCATCAAACCAAGCCTTCAAGATTTGTTTAAATAATTGTTATTTTGTTCCGGTATTATGAGAACAATGGCTGTTCAAATAATTACCGTATTCCATAACGGATGGATGAACTTTTACAAGTCTAGTTGGAGAAATCACATCCATAAACACTATTGCTAAAATGTCGCAAGACAAATGATTGAAAGATCACTTATGAAGTGACATCGCTGTTTAAATTATATTGGAAAGAAAACATGAAGAAACTCCATGTTGATGGATTTTTGGAGTCTTTGATTTTGATCAATTGACGCATGTGAGACTTTCCTCGAGATATTTGAAACTCCGTCCATAGGCCAGAGAGGAACGGATGACTAGCTTATTGGAAATTGTGCATGCTGATGTGCATAGTCCATTATGTGTAGCCATATGCGATGGATCTTTTTTGCTTCATATGCTTTCTCCGAAAATTTGAGTGAATATATCTGTATATTTACTTAATAAGGAAGAAGTATGAAACATTTGAAAATTGTTCAAAGACTTTCAAGGTGAAGTGGAAAATCATTGTAACAAGAAAATAAAGAGTTTATGATTCGATCATAAAGGAAGATATTTGAGTTACATGTTTAGCAAAAACACCTAAGACTTGAGGAATTGTTCCATGATTTGTGTTTCCCGATAAACCATAGGAGTATGGCATATTCGAGAGATAAAATCAAACCATGTTTGACATGGTAAGATCAAGGGTGTCATTTATAAAACTGCCATTATGTTTTAAGGATTGAAGCTTTAGAGACTACCGCTTTTACACTGAAAAGAGCACCATCATGATCCATTGAAATGACACCATATGAGTTATGGTTTGGGATAAAACCCGAATTGTCTTTTCTTAAATTTTGTTATGCTATGCATAAGTAAAATGTTTACAACCAAAGTCGGATAAGCACGTCTTTGTAGGTTATCCCAAAGAATTTGTTGGGAATTTCTCCATAGCACCGAGGACAAAAGAGTTTGTTACTTGGAACGTCAAGTTTCTTGAGAAGGAATTTTTCGTGAAAAGTTAAGTGGGAGGACAATAGAACTTTGATAAGGTTGTTGAACCTTAGCTATATGTGCTAAGTAGCGCAGCGCCGGAAAGTGTCCTGGTGGCGGCCACAATGCTCATGGCTCTCGTGATTACAAAAGGTGTGATCTCGGAGATTAGAGTTCCTATAGAACCATGTGGGTCGGTAAGAATCAAATAGTAAGATTTGATAAGCAAGTCGTTATTGTTTTGACAATGATGAACCGACTACATGCAAAGAAGCGATGATGGGCTCTGACTCCATAAAATGACTAGAAGTCATAGAATCCGTGATAGTATCCATACACGAGAAATCAAGTTTCTGAACTTGGAAGACCCTTCGGAAAGGCGTGAAGCCTATCGGTCGTGTTTGGATCTATAAAGAAATAAGACATGGATGTTTAACATCTATGAAATAGTCGACATGTCGGAAAGAAGTTTACGACAATGTTCAAGGAGTTGACTATGACAAGATTTGATCTTTCATAGCGATATATAGTCTTGACGGATTAATGTAGCAACCACTACATATAATTTGGTATATGGTAGTTGAATAAACAAAACAAGGTTCTTCTAATAGAACGGTAACCTAGGAGATGTACATGACATGGTCCGAAGGGTTTTGTTAATTCAAAGGGTGCTAAAAGGCCATGTAAACTTCAATAGTTGAAGTAAGCATAGCGGAGTTGGAATCTTCACCATGATGAAACTGTTAAAAGAGTTTAAATTCATCGGAGATGATGAAGATGCTTGCATTTGCAAGAAATTAAGTGGGAGCGCTGAGACATATTTCTAATACATTATGTAGAGGACATATTCTTGATTGGAAATGATGTATCTTGTATTGACACAAGTTAAGAATTTCATTAAAATAAGATTTCGATGAAACACTTGGGCAAACCCGGAATATTAGGCATCAATATCTATATGGATAGATTAAGGCGCTAATATGGTTGTGCCAGACGTACATATATGAGATATTGAAAGGGTTCAATATGGAAACAGCAAGAAAGGTTCTTGCTGCATGGAAAGGATTGTATCAAAATTCAAGTGTTTCAACACTTGGTGAGTAAAATCACATGAAGATTTTGATCGATTATACCATGATATGTATATATCCAGAATGTCCTATGCTCTAAATGTTATGAGCATATACCAGAATGTTTCATAAGATGATCATTGGACAATAGTAAAGATATTCTTATGATCTTTGGAAGAACTAAGAATATATAATGTATAAGTGACAAATAGTTAAAGGTAGTTCATTGTAAAGTGTTACATTGATACTAGTTTTGTCACAAGATACAAATTAAATTTATCTCAATTTAGACTATGGGTGGCACAATGTAATGGAAAGGATGTTGATGGATTTGGATGAGTTCCAAAGTTGAGACATTGTGACGGATACTACAACAAAAGGCTAAGTATATGACTGCTATAGTAGCAGCAAAGGAGGGCATTTGTGTTAAGTAGTTTGTTATCAAACTAGGTGTGGTTCAAAGTGGGCTAATACTATGTAGATATATTGTGTGACAATAATACCAACATATTTTGAGCCGAACAAACTAAAGGTCTCACCAAAGGACCAAATCTATACAATGCCATCTCATTTGAGAATGAGTGATGCGTAGAGACGCAGAGACATGCAAATACACACGGATCTGAAACTGTCAGATCCAGAGATTATGTTAACCACTAGCAATAGCGTATATGCAACACGAGAAAGCCATAGGTGTTCAATACGCAAAGTTTTTCAAACTAGATTATTGACTCTAGTGCAAGTGGGAGACTGAAGGGAATATGCCCGAGAGGCAATAATAAAGTGGTTATTATCTTATTCCATGTTTATGATAAATGTTTATTTTACATGCTAGAATTGTATTGATCGGAAACATCAATACATGTGTGTTTAATATACAAAAAGGGTTCCTAGTTATGCCTCTCTTATAGACTAGCTTGTTGATTAACAAGATGATCAAGGTTTCCTGATCATGGACATTGGATGTTGTTATTAACAAGGTCACACCATTGGTGGAATGATGTGATGAACATTCATCCGAAGTATAGCATTACGATCAAAGTCATTATGTTTATATTGCTATAACATCATACGAAGTAATCTTTATCCTTAGACCATGAGATCATGTTAATTGCTAACACCGGAAGAGTATCTTGATAACATCAAACGTCACACCATAACAGGGTGACTATAAAGGTGGGTTCAGTGCTACGAAGGTGTTATGTTGAGGCTCATGGATCAAGAGTGGAATTTGTCAATCACGATGACGGATAGATATACTCTAGGCCCTCTCGCGGTGATATCACATTAAGATAGCTTGCAAGCAAGTGATGTGATCACTATAATGTTATATCACGGGAATGAGAAAAGAGTGCATGTCGGTAACGAGATCAAACTAGGTATGGAGATACCGATGATCGAATCTCGGACATGTAATATATCGCGGGACAAAGGGATTTAGTTACTAGCGTTAAAGGTTCTCACGATCACAGAAGTCATCGTTGAATGTGTAGGAGTCAGTATGGATCTCCAGGTCCCGCTGCTGATTATTGATCAGAGAGGGGTCTCGATCATGTCTGCATTATTCGCGAACCGTAGGGTGAGACACTTAAGGGATACCGACACCATTTGGAGCAAACATGTTTCAGATAAAGATTTAAGAAAGTGCTGGAATTATTTCAATAGACACCGAAACTGTTTCGGGTGAAAATGCTGAAATTGGTTCTGCGTGTAATATTGAAATGTTGCAGGGGGTTTTATGTGAATGTTTGTTAATTAAAGTAATTAACAAAATTATGAATAAAAATAATAAAAGAGTTTTATTAAATGAGAGAGCATTAAATTTGGAGAAATTTAATGCATTTAAAGTGGAGACTTTAAAAGAGAATGTGAAGGGGCATTTTAATGTGGAGGAGTTACCACCACATGAATGGAGGAGGTGAAGGGTCACCTCCCCCATGCGCCGGCCATGAAGGAGGGGTACCCTCCCCTCCCCCTATAAAAGGCCCCCCTCTCCTCACTTCTCACACACACCTCCTTGTGAAGGATCTCTCTCCCCCTCTAGTATTATTTCCCCATGGTCTCAGATTAGCGAGATACATGTTCCTGGTGGATTTATCTGGAAAGGAGTTGTTGCTTCCGCTGCTTTGCTGGAGCAAGGGACGGAGGTTGTTGGGGTACCGGACGTGTGTGCGATCACGGATGCACCGCTGCTTTGCGGTGCTGGACTTGGTGGTGCTGGAGCTGGATCTGATGGACATGCTGGAGCCGGACCTGCTAGACTTCATCACGATCTTGAGATCGGCAAGTGTACGACTACATCAACCACGAGTTCCTACTCGTTAACAAAGCTCGTTGTCTACGAGGGTAAGTTCTCGTTGGATGTATGTCCACCCGTTGCTTTGTACCTAATAGATAGATCTTGGCGTGTAGTTCACACCGTAGGAATTTTTTTGTTTTCTATGCTGCGGACCCAACATCCCAGCCATAGGAAGATCGTCGGATACAGAAGGATTGGCTGGGAGCTCACCGCTTTCGGGGAGAGGAGGAAGCAAAGATAGATGATCATAATCCTATATGACAGAAGACCAACAATCAAAAGGGAGGATACTCATAAAGAATAAAAGCGCATCCGCATAAAAAGTAAAGGAAAAAAGGAAGCCAATGGAAATTTACCTCTAGAAGGCGTTTCTTCTTTCCAAATGGCTCTACACGGCAATCAGAGGGAACCAAAATTTTCTTGGTCAGCATGGTGAAGTTCTGAACCCTTTTTTCATAGACCTTGAGGGTAAGATCATTGGTGAAATCCTCATCGGGTCTTTCTTGCCGGTATATGCCCACATACCAGAAAGCCTGACCTGAAGAGGCTGCACATGGGTCCATAGAAAATACGCCAGGAGTTAAAGTCCCAACAATTCCTTGCCAACCTCGTGACGCAGTTTGTCAATGTGGGTAAGAAGGGGTTCAATCTCTATGATTTCTTTAGGAGTTGGACGCTGATACCAAGAATCGAGTTTTGACAAGGTTTTTTTGGGGGGGGGGGGTCAAAAGGGGCTAAGCCAAAATATTGACCCTCGACTTTTTGATCCTTGATGTAAAACCATTTGGTTTTCCACCCTTGGATGGAATCAGTAATCTTGAAGTAAAAATAATCGACTTTGGAGCGAACGGAGAAAATGGCGCCACCAACATCATGAACAATGGTGTCGGTGGCATTATGACAAACATAGAAAAAGTACTTCCACATGCCCCAATGGGGATGGATCCCGATGAAGCATTCACAAAGGGTAACAAAGCAAACAACATGAAGGATGGAGTTGGGCATGAGTTGATACAGTTGCACACCATAGACAAAGAGGAGACCTCAAAGAAATTCATAGACAGGGAGAGAAAGGCCACGAAATAAAAAGGAGAGAAACATTACCCTCCAGCCAGATTCGGAGATGGGAGCGGCTTCATCCCCTGGAAGCTTGAAGGTGCCTTCCTCAAGATGACCGGAGTTCCGTGCCTCACGCAAATCTCGCATGGAACACTTTGACGGGGCCCGTCCGATGGCCCTCTTTAATGTGGCCTTGGTGGCCGTAGCGGAAGGTCCCACCCTGCTCTTATCCATGGTGATTGAGGAGCAGCACTAGCACGCGGGGGAAAGAAGGAGTAGGCGAGAGAGGCAAAGACAGGCAGAGCACAAGGAAGAATATGAAGCCAGTGAAGAAGAGGTAAAAGCAGTAAAACAAGCCTCATTTCCTTTATAAAGAGACAAAGCACGCAACTCCGCCATTCGATGTAAAATCAAACCATCAGAAACACATAAGATGGTGACGCGTGTCATAAGATATCAAAAGGAAAAAATCCTAAGCAGTTATTACTGCGGTAAAACGGAGAAACCCCGCATGACACCTCATTCTTCGTGCGGAAATGGGGACATGCAGTCAAAAACTCCGCTGAATACGCCACCCACGCGTCATCATTACTGCTGCACGGTCCCACATTCGAAACATCCCATCGAGACGTGTCTTTGGGAAACCACGGTGTAAATTCGTCATCGGTGACATCATACCATACAAGTCACAAAGAAAACTTCAGCGATATCAAAAGGACAAGGACCCAAGTAAAAGAATCAAAAAATTGAGTCAAAGAAAATTCCTTAGCAAGAGAGACTTTGAGACTACAATCGAATACAAATATCTTGACTATGGCCTCCGGGGCTACTCCTATCGGGAGCGCTGGGCGCGCACCCGACAAAACACAGGGTGACATTGTCAAAAATATTTACAACATAAGTTTTAGAGCCTATGTCCCGATGAAAACATCCGAACATAGCCTCGGGGGCTACTCCTATCAGGAGCGCTATCACGCACCTGACGAAGAAAGTTCATTTGTTCCAAGACAATACCCGAAGATTAAATTATCCTCGTGTGTTAAGATCAATAAGTATTGGTATCCACAAAATAATTACTCCTATTGGGAGAATCTACAGGAACTGGTAACCTTCAGCAATTCTAACAGCCAAACAAGGCAATCGATAAAATATATACAAAAATCTCAGATTTTGCCTGACGCAACAAACAATCCGAATGACGTGTCCACGACATGAAGATAAGACCTCAGGATTCATCATGTATATCCTGGTAATCGCACAAGAATGCGCTCTACCAGTAAAATAGCCGTATCAACGATACGATGAAAAATCTCGACGGACGCGTTGGGTACCCGATAAAATAGAATTGGAATTCAGTATTCGATAAGACCTCAACGGCTCGAATTGAGTTATGCTAGTTATAATTTTGAGTTCAGGCCTGGGGACCTGAATTTGATGTAGGTCTACAATGTCTTTGCCCGGGAGCAATTAACTGATTTCCGATCCATCGGATGCATCAGGCCTATTGTACCAAATCCCTATAAATCATGAAATCTCAGAACATAGAAAAACGGAAAATATCTATGATTCAGGTAAAGTCTCGCAGGCTACTGACATGGCTATGATTACTCGGATACTTATGATCTGCTACCCTGGTTGTATAAAGGCTCACAACCCATGAAGATTCAAGATGATGGCCCAGGAAGCATCTGATAGAAACCTTAGTTATATTAGGAAAGGAAAGATGAACCGACATTGTATTGATGTTGTAATCGAACATATGTAACCTATCCGTATATGGCTTTGGGCCCTGGCCTATTATATATAGGATGGGAGAAGCCTATGAGGAGGTACCGAAAACCCCCCAAGTGATCTGTAATAGTATTGTCACTAATATTTAGGCGACTTCAACTCCCTTGTTTGCCTGACATCCGATGAAATCCCCAGCATTCTCTTTTCCACGAAACCCTAAGTCCATAACCATGGGCATTGCTGAGGGTACTCCTCGTCAGGCAGCTACACCCACAATCTCTCCATCATCTTCATCATCACTCTCATTCTCATTATTCTCTTCGTATTCTTCATGAGCCAATAAAACATATTTTTGTGGCTCCTAGTTGGGGTAGTTCTTGTTTTGGACTTTCTTGATGAAGTTCTTGTTTGGATTGGTCTTGAACTTGGACTTTAATATAAGCCGTCCTTGATGGTCTTCTCTCTTCTCATATGGGCACTCGGCAATAAAGTGGTTGGTTTCCCCACAATTGTAACACGGTCTCAACTTGGGTCTTGAGCTACTTGTGACGATCTTTGAGGGATTACCCTTTACTTGGTTCTTCCAAAACCTTCTTGAGACTAAGTCCAATTGCTCATGCAAGGCACACTTTATGTCTTCGTCATCGCCTCATATCACTTCCACAAATTCATCTTCTTCTTCATATACATGAGCCTTGGATTTCAAACCAATATTTGGAGAATCCATTCTCCAATCACGAGCGAGAGCATCATCAGCGGTCTTGTTCATGATTCCAAGAGCCACAACTCACTCAACACTTCATTAGAGGACATGGCATAGAGGTCTGCCCTTGAGCGAATATTGTTGGCCATTTCTCTTTGGAAGGGCAAGATAGCTTGCATGAAATTGCGCTTGTTCCACTTTTCATCCACATCCCTATTTCCATGGTCAATCATCCTACTCAAAAGGGCCATGAACCTCTAATAGAGCTCTTCGGGAGTCTCATATTCCTTTCCAAAGAAGGCATCAGCTTGATAGTGCATTTCTTCAAACTCGGAGCTTTGAGTGCTTTTGTTGCCAATATAGACTCTTTGGAGAGAACTCCAAGCTTCCTTGGCGGTCTCATAAGATCGAATGTGGGTCATTTGCTCATGAGTCAATGCAACTCTGATAATGGCCATGGCAGTGGCATTGAGTTGATTGTTTATCTCCTCCGTGGGTGTCATGTTATGGGGGTTGAAGGGAAAGAAGCCATGCTCCACAACCTTCCAAAGATGAACACTAGAACTTTTGAAGTGAGAGGGCATTAGATATTGCCAATTGGAGAAATTGGATTCATCAAGCTTAGGTGGTAGACCACGATGGTTTATATGAGGTGTTGGGAGGGGAGCATTTTTATAGCTAGGAGGTGGTGGCATTTTCCCCATAGGATTCCCTTTTTCCTTGTTGTCATCCTCACTGTTGGTAGATTCCTTAGGGAGATCTTCCGACGGTTTGGTACCCAGTGATGTTTTATCATCGGAGTCGACAACGATGACATCCTTTTTGCCAAGGTATAATTCGAACATGGCTTTCATCTCTTGTCAGACTGTATCAATGGATTCGTTAAATTCTTTCCTAGAGATAGGAGTCTCATCGGAAGAATTCTCACCTTCCTTACTCTTGTCGCTCATACTATCTTAGGCAGTTAAGACAAAGTATGATACCAATTGAAAGACCGGTATAAGCTACTAGAGGGGGTGAATAGGCGCTACTCAATTTTTAGCTTCTTTTCAAATTAAGGCTTGACACAAAGTAAGTTCTCTAAATATGCAACTACGTGAGAGAACCTATGTGGAGACCCATCATACCACTGCATGTGTAGTACACTATAGTCATTGACATGACATCCATAGAACACCGTTCCGCAAATATCACATCCCTCAGAGTGGTACAACAGAAACATTGCGGGTCCATATTACAAACATACACACTTCATTATTATTACAATACCAGAAGTTCGAAACTTCAAGTGAATCAAACTTACAAACCATATCACTTACTTCATAAGTTTAGCGTAAAAATGAAAGACACAACAATGAGAAAGACATGAGCTCAACAACTTATTCTATAGGTTGCGTGACGCTCAGCTCATCCTAGGTAACTACGATCCGGCCTGACAACTACTCTGACTCGTTGTATTCAGCTCCATAGTGTATCCCATAGTCCACCCCTTCGATTCCACCGGATAGTCCCAGCTCTTCATAGTAGACGTCGTTTTGGACTTCGGTAGCATACGCCTGGTCATCCTTCTGCTCCTCAAAGTCTAGAAAGGGGTTCAAAGGAAAGAGTGAGTAACAACGTTACCTAGCAAGTTCACTATATGCAAGGTGGGAAGTTTGATGCTCCAACTACCACCTCGGACTATAAGTCCTTGGTACTATGCAACTTTAGTAAACATTTCTTCAATGATTAATTTTATTATCAAAAACTATGCCCACCAGCCTTCACAGGTTGACTAGAACTTCATGGAGTTCCTTTCCTGCCGTGTTCGTAGCTCCTTCCCGAAACAGGGAGTAACAAGTTACAGTTCTTACACTTTATAGAGGTGCGTTGCTTTACCCATGAGAGATCAACTCCTTGTTGCACAACTAGGCATACTTTCCCGTCCACAATATTGTGATGTGGGGCCTAGTAGGTGATCCAAGCCAATCACTGCCCCTCTCTGCAACCCCACATGAAGAAACGATCCTCCAGAACATGCCCCACCTTTGTTAAGCCCCATATAGGACCGACTAAAACTATGGTAGGCACCCGAAGAGTCTATGAGACGGTTATGCCCTGGCAAGCTCCCTTAAAGGTCCAACTAAACCACTGACAACCTCTCAAGATAATCTAGACACCAAAATCATGGGAAACTAAGGGGTTCCACCCATGTGCTAGGTTTCTCCACGAGAAATCCTCAGCCTCATGATCAGGTCATCCGTCCATGCGAAAGTAAGAAGATCCAGCTGACTTCTCTGTCCTATTCCAAATCTCACGGTTAACGCGTAATATACGGCGCTAGAATGACTAATGTCATGGGTTATTAAGTCATATCTGTTCTGCAACTAGAATCTTAGATTCCACTACAATTCTTAATATTTATCATCACTTAGGATGATAATAGCATTTCATTTGTTTGGGAAATACTTATTTTATATCTCTTTTATAACATAGGTGATTACACACAATTTTTGAATACTTTCATAAAGACTCTTCAAAGGACATGAGCAAGTGATGAACTTGCCTTGTGACTGTAAGGTAGTGAAGTCGGATACTTCCACTTGACCTTGAGCTTCGGTTTGTACAAAATACCATTATTGCCCGGTAAGGACAATATTTAAAGAAGCAATATGCAAAGCATAGTAATGTCATGCAATGATTTATTATCTTTCTTCTTTGCGTGTTTTACCCACCTTATAAACGTTTTATGTTTCTTTTCATTAATAAAAGAAAAGTATTACTCAAGAACCATTAAATTCGTATAATTTTTATATTTAGTATTATTATCATAACTAGTATTATTCTAAGAGTTTAAAATTGAATTTATTTAATTTTAACTCTTTTAAATGTTTAATTATAATTCCTTTAAAGAAATAAGACTTTATTTTTATCACACTTGTTTTAGTTTTCAAAAATACAAACTAGGATTTTTCTATAATAGTACTTCCTTTTAGGATCTTAAAAATGAATTTTATTCAATTTTAAGTGTTTTGTATATTTTTATAAAATTCCAGAGGAAGGATATATAACAATAATAACAGTTCTAAATTTAATTATGTAAAATCCTTTTTTTTCTTGAATAGAGGGCATCTTTGTGATATCATTGGTATTTTATTTATATTTTTATGATTTTTATTTTACTTCTTAGAACCTTTTAAGTCCTAGGGGTATTTTGGTCTTTTGATAATTTACTTGGATTTCTCTTTTAAATCTGGACGTAGCCCATTGGGCTAGCCCAGCCCTCACTCAGCCCACTTGGGCTGGTCAAACCCTCTCCATTGAGGGGCACTGGACCACACCGGCCTAGTACGCACCCCTCCCTTCTCTCGCTCTCTCGTGTTCTCCCTCACCCCGCTGCGGCGTGGTGTCACCGACGCCATTGCCGCTTGATTACCGCCTCCCTGGGCCTCCCCGGCCATCACCGTGGTGCATGGCGAGGTAGTCGGTGCCGCTCCATCGACTGGTCCTGTTCGATTGGCCTTTGGACCCCTCTCCCGTCTAGGTTGACTCCACCCCGAACCCTAAGGTTTGGTGGCTGTCAGCGATGTGGGGGTTTCGCCGCCCTATGGTGATGTGCTATGGCTCTGGTGGCCTTATGATGCCACCGCTGCTTCTCGTGTAGCTGTGGCCATCACCTCATGGCTTGGCGCGGGTTGTAGCACCCTAGGGTGCTCCCCGTGCCGCCGTGTGTGCTCGTCGACCTCTCTTCTTCCTCTTCGCAACTCTAGCGAGGACCACGATTAAGTGCTTCTGTCCTCCATCTTATTCTTCCTCTACCTCTCTCGTTACCCTCTCTGTGCCAACGGTGAGGAACACCCTAGTTAGGGTTCTATCCCTCTGTGTTGATTATTGCCTATTGATGGGTTGGAGTTGCTAATAGCTCTGTATATTGGTGGACTATGAAATTGATAACAGTGGCTCTACTAAATGCATTCTTCTATAATATTGGATTATTTTCTCTTGTAAACTTTGTATGCTGTGACTCTGATCTAGGTTGAGAGTGGATTTGTTCCATACTAGAACATGTAGTTGGCTTCCTATTCAAATACTACTGATGCACCCTTGTTGATAGATTCTTATGTAAAGCAGAATGACTCCTAAGTACTGTATTAGGAAAATGATTGAGTATATTTTTGAAAGAATTGGATTATGAAATCCCTGGGTAGAATCTGCTTGGTTAGGATGAATCCTTGTGACACCTTCATTTGAATGGCACACAAGCTTTATCCTGATACTGGGCTCTCTTCTATTTGTATTCTAGAGTGTCTGTGAATTGAAAAACTCTATTGGATAAATTAGCCTGTGGTACTCATTAATTTTATCAAGCCTGTGATGCTAGTCTGAGGAAAAGCTATGGAAAATAGCTGTTTTCACCTTCTTAAATGATCTTATATGGATAACCTCAAAATATCATTCCTACAGTGCTTTGGGAAATTAATTTGACAACCTTGATAAGTTTAAGATGATAGATCTTGACTGTTTAAGCTGGATCCAGAAGCTATAAGTATTTCTGAGGTGCTACCATCCATGGGATGTGCCCAGAAATCTCCACTTAAGGTTGCTGTCTAATTAGATGTAGAAACATATGTTATTGTCCAAGATCAGTGATGCACAGGTTGAGATCTTGGTGTGCTTGCAAAGATTAATTGTTTGGCTTTGTTTTATTTCTTTTGTGATGGATACACCCCACTTGGGTGTCTTTCTAAGAAGATTGATACGTTGCTAACATATCCATAATTTTTGATGTTCCATGCTTGGTTTTTATCTACTTTCTTATGTTTTGTCCACACTTTGGAGTACTTTTACACACTTTCTAGGACTAAACTATTAACAAGATGCCACAGTGCCAGTTGCCTGTTTTCTGCTGTTTTTGGTTCCAGGAAAGTCAGAAAATGAATATTCTCAGAATTGGACCGGACAAAAGCCAAAGTCGATATTTTATCGGAAGACTCACGGGGCCAGAAGACGAGACGGGGAGGGGCCACAGGGTGGCCACACCACCCCTAGGCACGGGTCCCCCTGGCCGCGCCAGGGCATGGTGTGGGCCCCCTGGTCGGCCATCGACCTTGCCTCTTTCGCCTATATATCTCCCCCGATGCAAAAACCCTAAATAGTCAATCAGAAATCCACGAAAAGTTCCGCAATGCCGCCGCCACCGAAGGGGAGATTCAGGGGACAGAAGGTCTCTGTTCCAGCATCCTGCCGGGATGGGGAAGTGCCCCCCGGATCCATCTCCATCGACTCCACCGCCATCTCCATCGTCGTTGCTGATTCCTATGATGATGAGGGAGTAGTTCTCTCTCGAGGCTAAGGGTTCTACCGGTAGCTATGTGTTCATCTCTCTCTTTATGCATGATCATATTGTGATCATGAGCTTTGTAATCAAGTAGATCTACCTTGCTACTCAAGTGCTTCAATAGATCTCTACTCTCCCCATGTGTGTGAAGTTGACAGTGTGCACACCATGGTGGCACTTAGGCTAGAGATTACAAATACTTGTTATGAGTTATATTTGGAGTTGGATGTCGTTATGAAATTGTGGTGTTTGTTGGAACCATCTAGTGCTCAAGGCGACAATGTGGGGTTATCTAGATGCGGAAAGCGAACTTTGAGGAGTACTATTATAACCCTACTATGGATTAGAGTGTCCAACCGGAGAGTAGTTCAGAGTAGTATCATAAAGAGAAGATATTTATATGGGAGTGTTCACTAGCGAAAGTATGATCCCTAGGCCTTGTTTCTAAGCATTGAAACTTCATTTGCAACTAGATCTGTTACATGTTTGCTTGCTTCCATCTTTATTTAAGTTTGCCTTTAGTCTCTTCCCACGTCAACCACATGCCAGCAAGTATTTTCTGGCACCATTACCACTTATAATTATCTATACCACTTGTATTTCACTATCTCTTTGCTGAACTAGTGCACCTATACACCTGACAAGTGTATTGGGTGTGTTGGGGACATAAGAGACTTCTTGTATATTGATTGCAGGGTTGCATGAGAGGGAATATCTTTGACCACTTCCTCCCTGAGTTCGATAAACCTTGGGTGATCCACTTAAGGAAAAACTTGCTGTTGTTCTACAAACCTCTGCACTTGGAGGCCCAACAATTGTCTACAAGAATAGAAGTGCGTAGACATCAAGCTATTTTCTGGCGCCGTTGCCGCGGAGGTAAGGTAAAAGGTACTCACATCCTCCGGTGTGAGTGCTCGAAGTTATTTCCTTTAGATTCTGCAATTTTGTCTTTTTGTTTCTTGTTTTCACTAGTTAGGCTTAATGGAAAACAACAACAAAATTAGAGAGCTTTATAGTATATATCTTGAGTTAGGACATGAAGTGTTTGAAGAGAAAATTAAAAAACCTATGGAACTTTATTTGCATGCTAATAGCAATGTTGTTAGTCTGAATTCTTTGGACACCATTATTGCTAATGTTATGGAAAAGTCTAAGCTTGGTGAAGCTTGTTTTTATGAAAATGATCTTTTTAGTCCCCCAAGCACGGAGGAGAAAATTACTTTGATGATACTATGCCTTCAATATATGATGATTATAATGATGAATATGAAATTTTCAGTCCACCTACTATTGAGGAGAAAATTAATTATTACTACAATATGCCTCCTATATTTGATGATTATGGTGATGAGAATAATAACGATAGCTATTTTGTTGAATTTGCTCCCACTACAATTAATAAGAATGACTATGCTTATAGGGAGAGTAATAATTATTTTATGCATATGGCTCATGATAAGAATGTTTTATGTGATAGTTATATTGTTAATTTTATTCATGATGCTACTGAATGTTATTATGAGAGAGGGAAACATGGTTTTATGCATCTCAATAATATTACGTTTCCCCTCTTTATGTTGAAAGTCTTGAAGTTGCACTTGTTTTGCTTTCCTATGCTTGTTGCTTTGTGCTTTCATGACTTGTTTCTTTACAAGATTCCTATGCATAGGAAGTGGGCTAGACTTGAATGTGCTTTGGATTTGCTTCTTGATGCTCTCTTTTACTTCAATTCATATTTCTTATGTGAGCATCTTCTCAAACTATTATGCCTAACTTAAAGGCGTTAAAGAAAAGTACTTATTGGGAGATAACCCAAAAGTTTTAGATGAGTCTTGGAAGTTATTACCTCTGTAATAAACGCTCCTTATCCTTTTTATTTGCTTTTTGTGCCAAGAGTAACCTCTAATGAGAGAGAAGTAATGATTGGGAAAGTTGCTGTCCCGAAACAGATTTCTGTGCTTCACCGTAAAAATTCATGTGAAATCTTTGTAGTCCTTTTGAGACGTGAATTTTTTGCTTCTTCCCCAGGTTGTTATCTAACTTTCGTTAGTTCAATACTTTTAGATTTGAGCAACATAAGGTCTTCAAAAAAATTCGTCTTTACCTGCTGGTCTAATTTGACAGATTTCTGCCTTTATTTGCATTTGCTTCTTGTTGGTTTCTTTTTGAGTTCTTTTGGGAATTGAGCTTTTTAAGGGAAGTGCTACAGTAGCTTGTGTTTTATTGGAAGTTTTATTGGTGTTGAAACTGAACCTAAAGACCTATTATCTTGAGTGCACTAATGTTGCTAATAAAGATTGTGTGAAGTTTTGTATGAAGGAAAAATTTCAGGTGTGTGGAAGAAACGAGTAATGAGATGAAGGATGGACAAAATCTCAAGCTTGGGGATGCGACAAGTGTCACCCCATGAAATATCCAAGAAGTACAAGCGTCAAAGCTTGGGGATGCACAAGGCATCCCCTTCTTCATCAATAAAAATCCTAGGTTTCTTCCAAACACTTCATTTTTATTGTTTCATGCACAGTTGTGTTGTTCTTGGAGCGTCTTCTTTTTCGTTTTTGTTTTGGTTTTTGTTTGCTTGGTTTGCTTAGTTTGCTGAATAAATTTGTTGGACCCCCTCTTTCATACATTGGTTTTCAAATAGTTTTATTTGGATTGGAAAAGAGTAGGAAAGTTCATGCTTAAGTGGTAAAGAGAGCTTGTTTTTTGACTGTGGCCTATGCTTTGTCATGCCATGCTTGATATTGTTTTGGCTTTATGATTAGTATTCTTTGTTGTAGAATGACTTGTTATAAACAATTGAGATTGCTTAATCTGCCTTGGAAGGATTATGCGTTGTTTTAGCATATTAAAGCATAGTATTGTGGTATTCTCCTTTGGTGTTTTATTTGGGTTGACTTGGCACATGCTAAAACCATGTTATGACTATCCCAAGTCACCATAGTCTTGATGATCCTTTAGTTTTTGACTTGTAATATCATTTTATGCTTTTATTAATAATGTTTTGTCGCTCTGCATGATTATGGCCATTATTGCTCTCTTAGTTGGTCGCCCCTAGTCTTTTGCTAGCCTTCGTAACCAAGTATGAGTTCCACTCATGCATCCAACTCCTTAAACCAAGTTATTCCAAAGAGTCCACCATACCTACCTACTAGCATATGCTATTCCAAGTATATTCATGTTTTTGTTTACCTGCCAAATTAAACTTGTTATGAGAAAACTAGTGATTAAAGCTCTCACGAACTTGATGGCACACTTTACTTTTCTTGCCCTTAATAAACTTGAACCATTGTGTCATCTATGTTGTATATGCTTGCACTTATATGTTGGGGATTAGCAAAACCATGTTGTCATGGGGAACGCTTTCAACATTGCACTTGTACTTTGTACCTAGTTGATATCATGCTCTTTTCTCTATGGATGTCGTCGGTGTGAAATGAAAGGGGAGCTTGTAAGTCCATGGAGTTATGTATGTGTGTTAGATAAACGCCTGGGCCGCTGGTCTAATCCATGCTGACATGGTGGAAACCTGTAGCGTAACCATGATGAGCTATCTATGAAGCATTCTTCTTATAAAAAAAGGTCAGATATTGAGAAAAAAGAGATATGAGAAAAGAGGAAAGAGAGAAAAAAGCACCATTTTCCCATGGTAAATAAGAAGATTGTTGAGATGCTCGTTGTCTGCTTGCCTTGTCATTTTGATATGGGGATTCTTCCATATCATCGGGCAAGGGGTACCCCGTTGGCGGTTCTCAATGATACACATGTACTTACGATGACAAGAACTTACCGGTGACTAAACTTGAGTAGCATGAGGAGCGGCCCTCGTATTCAAGGGACATGAGATTTCCAACTTATACTTTGTCAAGCATATACACCATAGTTTGTTCACTTTAACCTTAATCACTTCAAGATGCTTATGATAGGGGCAATGAGAGCTGAAAGCTAATAAGTACCATAATTTTTGTAAGCTCTTTATGAAACTTGAATCTCTGCTTCCTTCTATGAAGGCCTTTCTTTTACTTTTATGTTGAGTCTCCACCTGCTATCTTTATGCACCTACTTTGAGAGCATAGTGGCCATTATTAGTTCTATGTGCATTGTCCCAAGACTTGTTGATTGATGCATAACTTTGATATTACTTGTTTTAAAATATTTATATCTAGTCACTCTTATGAACTTTGAAGGTGTCCTATGCATTTATATTTGCTACTCTATGAGGGACAAGATGAATGCCACTATGCTATGTTTTCTTTATGTGAAACAAACAAACGTCTTGCAAAGCATTTTTTTATTCATGAATCTTTTGTCTGTGCCTTATCATGTTGCAACATAGTTTCTATGCCTTATTATTAGAACTATATCTTTCATGCTATGTTAAAGTACTATGATCCCAGCTATCAAATACTTTGATCAAGTTTATGATGGTGCATGTCACCTCAAAAATTATTCTTTCTTTTTATCACTTACCTACTCGAGGACGAGCAGGAGTTAAGCTTGAGGATGTTGATACATTGCTAACGTATCCATAATTTTTGATGTTCCATGCTTGGTTTTTATCTACTTTCTTATGTTTTGTCCACACTTTGGAGTACTTTTACACACTTTCTAGGACTAACCTATTAACAAGATGCCACAGTGCCAGTTGTCTGTTTTCTGCTGTTTTTGGTTCTAGGAAAGTCAGAAAATGAATATTCTCGGAATTAGACCGGATAAAATCCAAAGTCGATATTTTACCGGAAGACTCAAGGAGCCAGAAGACAAGACGGAGAGGGGCCATAGAGTGGCCACACCACCCCTAGGCGCGGGTCCCCCTGGTCGCACCAGGGAATGGTGTGGGCCCTTGTCAAGACCCGGATTTTTAATCCCAGATGCCTATTATGCCATACATCGCAATCCCATGAATACCATTTTTGCAAGACATAACAGATTGGATATCACAGTACATCATCCATTACAAACCGTAATAAGGTCTTACACGAATAAAGGATCTCATGATCCAGTCTTAATACAACAAGCAACGGAATAAATAATAATCGTAGCGGTGGAGTCCATCTTCAGGGTCACAGGCAATGCTGACGATGGAAGATAGTCCTAGTTATCATAGCCGTCCTGCTGTCCTCCATCTTGGTAGTCTCCTTCATAGTCTGGCCACAAGAATAGCCAGGGACAAAAGCCATGAGTACTCTTTAAGTACTCGCAAACTATCACTAACAAGTAAGGTAGTTCTAGTGGGAAATGCCAACTCTAGGTTTATTTGTAAAGTTAAGTTTGAAACCTAAGCTGAGTTCAGAAACAAAGAAAGATCAAATAAAGTTCTAGAATCACTTAAGTTGGGAAGCTAGTGTCATAGTCACAACCCTGTTGTGGTCAAGTCAAGATTCATCATTCATATCATAAGTCATTTTGAAAACATCTGACAATGGAACAGTATGGCCACTCCAACTGTCCATAACCGCGGACGCGGCTATTCGAATAGTTTGACACTCTGCAGAGGTGGTACACTTTCACCACAAAATTCGATACATCTATCAGGGATAACCCTGAATCATCATACTTAGTATGCAGATAATCAAACATAACCTTTCCTTTACACACTCTAGTATAAGCACCTCTCCTATGAGCTTGGCCTCCCAGCCATGGCCATCTGCCATCCTCGGCACTGCATAGGTGGACAACATTGAGAGGTAGCCTCAGCACAAACCTCTCCCACGAGGGAACTAATACTAATGCATATAAACTTCCGGCTAAGCCTTATCCAATTCAGGTATTGTGGTTGTACGGTAAAATTGGAATGGTATCACATCCGAACCCAACCATCAGTTTTTTTAAAAGGGCTAAGGCTCATGCCTCAACATTTTCATCATCAAAAACCATTTGTGTTTCTCAACACATGTCAAAACATCTCAATAGAATGACTCATCATTCCAAGGTTTTTACAATTCATTTTCACCAAGTATTCCCATCTAAAGTGACTCAAGTTTTAGTTTAGCTCTAAACTACTAAGTTAAGAGTGTTCACTAATGTGGGATGCTAATGTCAATCTCATGCCATAGAATGACATCTAAATCTAACTAGATAGGTCAAGTTTTATACTTTTTATGCTACCTTTAAAAAATTAAAGGACTTTAATAAAGTAAACAAAGTAAAGCTTGGAGATAAAACTTGGGATAGGTAATAGTCAAAGTGGTATAACCAAAGCATGCCTAATGCATCTTGCTTAGGTTATCTAGCTTGCAAGGGTTAGCTTGCATTGTTAATGATGGCTTGCTAGTATAATACTTGCAAGGGTTAGCTTGCCTTGGGTAGTGCAGTGGTTGAAGTTTTCTTTCTCCTCCTCTTGGTAGAACTCCTCCTCCTCGAAAGCTTGGTCGGTACTATCGTCTATAAATACATATGGGATACACAATCACCAAACAAAGCTTAACTAGTCTACTTAGCACACTAAGGCACACATTTGATGATCTATTATCACCACAAGCATCACAAGGTTTAATTAACTAGCTTCAATCTTTTTATTTGAGAAAAGTAATTTCTACTCATTGAAATTAACTAAGATTTAATATTCTCTAATTAAAATATGGGATCATGTGGACACATGTCATCACCACATATTCTAACATATGGTAATGTGATTTAAAGGTTGGATCACTTTTTAATAAGTTTAAGTTTAATATTTAATGATTTAAAGTGACTAGAAATGCCTATATAGCATTATTCTGGTACTAGTCCAAAGTCACTGCGTGCAAACCTTAAGATTATTACATATTCAGATAGGTATAGTTAAATTTGATTTTGAGAGTTGGAATCAACTCAAAAGCTATTATGGTTGATTTTAGAAAAATGTTTGAATGTGCAAAAGCTTCTGTCTTGTTATTTTTACTAGGAGAGATCTCTAACTCTAAAAGATTTAAATCCAACGGGCTTGGATAGATATTTTCATTACCTTTCCAACAAAATTGGAATCACTCCATTTGGATTTGTAAAACTCTTTGAATTGATTTTTGGACTAAGGGACATAATTGATTTTCAGTCTAAATAGAAAAACCTAATTTGAATTAAACGGGTTAGCGCGGGAAACTAAATGGGCCGGCCCAGTAACGCTCAGCGGCACAGAGGGCTGTTGACAGGTGGGTCCCGCATGTCAGCGGTACATAAAACCCGAAGCGGTATGGGCGATCTGGGCCACACGATTAGAACGCAGATCGACGGTTCACGGTCGTCGTCAACGACGGACTGGTCGCCAGCGAGACCGAACCCTAAACGGCCGGCGGGGGTCTACCAGGGATGTACCAGGGCTCTAGCTAGTGCGGCGAGGCGGGCGATCAAACTGGACAGCGACGGTGAGCTCAAGCGAAGTCGTGGCAGGGGTTGAGGTGGACGAAATCGACGGGGACTTATCCTCCTCTACAGAGGCTACCTCCGGTGGAATTCCGGCGAACGGCGGCTCGAGCGGCTCCGGCGAGAGAGGGGAAATGGTCAGTGGAGAGAGGGGAGTGGAATGGTGTGAAGAGATGGTGCTAGGGTGGCCTCCTTATATAGGCTCGACGAGGGGACCGACGGGTGTGGGCTGGCGTCTCCGGCGAGGGCGGTACAGAGGGCTACCGACATGGGCGAGGTAGGCGGACGGTGGGCGGTCTGGTAGCGGTCAGCTATGGTGCAATGGTGTGGCTAGGGGCGGTGGCATGTGGTCGAGGGCTTCACGCGATCTGGGAGACAGAGGCGGTGCTCGACGGTGATCATGGCGACTATGGGTCGCGCGGCGGTGCACGGCCGTGTCTTATGGGTTACTGGGTTCAAGGTGGAGCTGCGTGCGTGATTTGGTGTCAGGGCTTGGTCGGTGGCGTGCTGGCGGCGATCGCGCTCTGGCGTGCGCTGCGCACGGCGCAGAGAGAAAGGACGGCGATGTTGTGGGGTGGTCCAGTGGCTGGGGTTGATCGAGGGGTGAACCGTGGGTGGTGGTGAGGTCACGCCTTGCTTCCTGGAGCGGCGGAGAGGGGCTGGTGGTCGCCTGTGACTGGTGCACGCTTGGCCGGCGATCATGGCGTCGGGGCGGCATGGCACTGGCGCCAGGGGCTAGAGATAGGGTGGGTTTTTGTCTGGTTAGACCTGGGGGAGACCAGAGTGATCAATGCACACCAAATGGCTCGACAATATTAGATCCAAAACAATAATAGTTAGGCCATAATGATTCTACTTACAAGGTGTTCAATCAAATGGCCGCAAGAAACTTTTTATTTGAATTTTGGGCTGATTTTTGGTGGAGTGATGTATCTTATGCTTAAGCATCTAGGTGTGCTTGGGATTTTAAAATGGAGTTCATTTGAGTGGTTTTCGAATTAGTGTGATCTTGATACATACACTAGATTCAATTTTCAAATGTCATTTTAAATTAGAGTTTGAATGATTTTGGGAGATCACAAAGTGGCTTTGGCACATCACTACTTGTACTAGTAAGGGGTGCAAAGATCCACAATTATCTCTGTTGGCATTTGAGTCCTAGGAACACCCAAAGTGTCCTAGTTAGTTAAAATGGCACAAATGACCATTTCTTTATTTTATTCTTTTTTATTTCTTTTTCGTTGGGATTTGTTTGGGAATGATCTAGATGATGTTTAATTCACCTTAGAATCATTTTACAACCAATAGATCACTCAAACATGGCAATTCAAAACAACTCCTAATTTAAATGCACACACATATGAATGCTTAATTATTTTAATGGAAAAGTTTTTGTTAACCCTAAATTGGGTAGATTTGATCTTGGTTAACCTTGGATTAAGTTTTGGGATGTTAAAAACCTTCCCCCCCTTAAAGAAAATCTCGTCCCGAGATTTACGAAAGAAAACTAGGAACTAAAGAGATCGGGGAACTCTGTCCTAATGTAATCTTCCCGCTCCCAAGTGGCTTCTTCTTCGGTATGCTCCATTGAATCTTGAGAAATTTGATACTCCGAGTCCTGGTGGTTCTGTAAGCTTCTTCCAAGATACGGATGGGCACTTCACGATACGTCAGATCCTTGTTGATCTCAACATCTCGGTGATCGATGTTCTTGAAAACTTCGGTCTTCTCCGACACTTCTAGGCATTTTCGAAGTAACGAGACATGGAACACATTGTGGATGGCTGACATCTCTTCTGGCAGTTCCAGTTGATACGATACTTCTCCTCGGTGATTCAGAATCTTGAAAGGTCCGATATATCTAGGGGCTAACTTTCCTTTTAGACTAAAGCGTTGCGTTCCCTTTAGTGGTGAAACCTTGAGATACACAAAATCTCCGACATTGAAAGTCAGGTCTCTCCTTCTCTTGTCAGCATAACTCTTTTGTCTGGATTAGGCAGTCTTGAGGTGCTCATGGACTTTGTGAACCTTTTCTTCGGCTTCTCGGAGAATGTCGGGTCCAAAAATCTGACTCTCTCCTACTTGCGACCAATTCAAAGGGGTACAACACTTTCTTCCGTATAGGAACCCAAATGGGGCCATTTGCAAACTGGCTTGATAACTGTTGTTGTATGAGAATTCTGCGAAAGGCAGACACCCTTCCCATTTTGATCCATACTCCAAAACACAAGATCGCAAAATATCTTCTAAGATCTAGTTGACTCTTTCAGTCTGTCCATCAGTTTGTGGGTGATAAGCTGTGCTGAAGTTCAATTTGGTTCCCAATCCTTCTCGAGGTAAATTGGGTTCCTCGATCTGATACTATGGTCTTGGGGGTTCCATGCAGACTAACAATTCTAGTAATGTACAACTCTGCTAGCTTCGAACTCTGATAGGTAGTCTTGACAGGTATAAAGTGAGCTACCTTAGATAGTCTATCAACGATGACCTAGATTGAGTCATTTCCCCTACTAGAAGTAGGCAAGCCGGTATAAAGTCCATTCCAACAGAATCCCATTTCCATTATGGAATTTGCAATGGTTGCAATAGTCCTACGGGTCTCTAATGCTCTGCTTTGACTCTTTGACAGATGTCACACTTGGTGATGTAGCTTCTGATTTCTCTCTTCATCTTGTGCCACCAAAATTGCTCTTTCAAATCTTGATACATCTTTGTTCCTCCGGGGTGGATAGAATAAAGAATATCATGAGCTTCTTGCATGATAACTTGCTTCAGCTCCAAATCTGCTGGCACATAGATACGTCCTTTGTACCACAGAAGTCCTTCTTCGTCTTCGGTGAATCCAGGTACCTTTCCTGTACCAATACGACGTTTGATTCCATCGATACTTTCCTTTCCTTTCTGGGCTACCTTGATTTGGCTAATCAAGGTGGGTTGAATTTCAATGCTAGCTAGAAATCCTTTGCTAACTAGCTCAGTTCTAAATTGCTCCAACTCCTCATACAAACTTGGTTGCTTCTCCTTGATCATGGTGTTTAACCTGCACGGCAATCTGCTAAGAGAATCCGCTACCACATTGGCTTTTCCAGGGTGATAGTGAATGTCAAGGTCCTAATCCTTGATTAACTCTATCCATCTCCTTTGCCTCATATTCAGATCCTTCTGAGTGAAAATATACTTCAAGCTCTTGTGATCTGAGTAAATCTCACAGCGATTTCCCATAAGATAATGACGCCATGTCTTCAATGCCAAGACTACGGCTGCTAATTCAAGGTCATGGGTCGGATAGTTCTGCTCATGCTGCTTCAGTTGTTGAGACAGATAAGCGATCACTTTGCCTTCTTGCATCAATACACATCTGAGGCCAATCTTGGATGCATCACAATATACATCAAACGGCTTCTTGATATCTGGCATGATCAATATTGGGGCTGAAATCAATCTCTTCTTCAGTTCTTGGAAACTGGCTTCACATTTGTCGGTCCATTCAAACTTCGTGTCCTTCTTCAACAATTGGGTCATGGGTCTGGCTATGCTCGAGAATCCTTCTACGAACTTGCGGTAATATCCCGCTAATCCGAGAAATGCACAGACTTGGGTTTGAGTGGTTGGGGCTTCCCATTCTTCGACATCTTTAATTTTGGCGGGATCAACAGAGACTCCTCCGGCAGACACAATATGTCCTAGGAATCCTACTTCTTTCAACTAAAACTCACATTTTCTGAACTTGGCATACAACCGATGCTCTCTCAGGGTTTCCAGGATGATTCTCAGATGTTGCTCATGCTCTTCTTCTGACTTGGAGTAGATAAGGATGTCGTCGATAAACACAACGACAAACTTGTCTAGAAAATTCATAAAGATCTTATTCATCAGATTCATGAAATAAGCAGGGGCATTGGTTAATCCAAAGACATGATTGTATACTCGTATAAACCATAACGAGTAGTAAAGGCGGTCTTTGGAATATCCGTTGCACGAATCTTAAGTTGGTGATAACCAGTCCTAAGATCAATCTTTGAGAACACTTGGGCACTAGTCAACTGATCAAATAGATCCTCTATCTTTGGCAAAGGGTACTTATTTTTGATGGTGACGTCATTCAACTTTCTGTAATCGATGCACAACCAGTTGCCTCCATCTTTCTTGTCGACGAATAACACTGGTGACCTCCATGGCGATGCGCTTGGTTGAATCAAGCATGTTGCTAACATCGCATCCAACTGCTTCTTCAACTCTACTAACTCTGAGGGGTTCATTCTATAGGGTCTCTGGGCTATTGGTCCAGTTCCGGGGATTAGTTTGATAATGAACTCAATATCCCTATCTGAGGGCATGCTTGGGAATTCATCTGGGAATACGTCGAGGTATTCACAGACTACTCTAACTTTGTCTATGGTGGGTAGGGCTAGACTCTTGTTGCACTTGAATTGATGGGGTAAGGTTTCAGATATATGCTCTACTGTGACTCCAGATCTACTGGTCATGGTGATGGGTTTCTTTGCACAGTCTATCAATCCTTTATGCTTTGACATCCAATCCATTCCTAGTACTACTTCCAATACTTTGGTTCCAAGTACTATTAGATTAGCATAAAAATCTATCCCATGTATTCTGATAGGCACAGCTTTGCAATTTTTTCTAGATTTTGTAGTTGAACCGGGAATTTGAACTATCATGACATGCTTCAAATTGGTTGGGTGAATCTTACTAGTGCATGAAAATTCTTCGGTGACAAATGAGTACGATGCTCCAAAATCAAACAACACTCTTGCTAAAACTGAGTTGACAGAAAACATACCCAGCACTACATCTAGCGCTTCTTGGGCTTCTTCGGCGTTCATGTGGAAGAGACGGCCGTTGCGGTTGTGAGGGTTCCCTGGAGAAAATCTTCTTCCTGGTTGAACACGACGCTGCTGTTGAGCTAGGGCATTCACATTGGCAGTGGCGGCAATCTTCTTGGGACACTCATTGGAGTAGTGACCCTTCACTCCACACTCGAAACAAGTAATCTAGGACTTGTCTTTTGCTGCCACGGGCACAACATTTCTTCCAGTTCTGGGTGCAGTGTTGTTGTTGTTGTTGCTCTTGGGAGGTGCACGGTTGAAATTGCTGGTGTTGCCAGGGTTGTTGTTATTTCCTCCGGACTTCACATTGCCTCCGCTACGGTTGGGGTAGCTTGGGCAAGACGTTGGGGTCGGTTGTTTCTTGGTGCATACCATGCAGACGGGTGGGAATGGTACTTCTGGTGACTGTTGGATCCATCTTGGTGCATCATACGACGTTTGCGTTTATCGTTTGCCTGGTTAATCTTCCCTTCCATCTGAGTGGCAGAGTCGACTAGCTCTACGAGATCCTCGAAGCGGATGTTGACGAGGACAGTCTGCATCTCATCATGCAGTCCGTTCAGGAATCTCTCCTTCTTCTTGGCCTCCGTGTTGATCTCATCAGGTGCATACCTGGCAAGCGACAGGAATCTGTCACGGTACTCCACTACAGTCATTCTGCCTTGCTTCAGCTCTCTGAATTCATCCCTCATTCTGGTGACTAGACCATGTGGCACGTGGGTGCGACTGAACTTGATTTTGAAGGCTTCCCATGTCATCACTTGACCAAGGTTCATGATGCGGATGTTGTTCCACCAGGCTCTTGCATCTCCTGCCAAATAGTGGGTGGCAAAGAGAACCTTCTCGTTGTCATCAACTCTGGCTACTTCCAAATTTTTCTCCATTGTCTGCAACCAGTCATCGGCATCTAGTGGGTTCTCCGAAGTGCTAAAGATTGGGGGATTGGTATTCTAGAAGCTTTTCAGCTTGGATCCTTGATGATCCTGATTTCCATGCCCTTGGTTGTTTTGGGCCATTTGAGCTATCTGCTATAGAGTTGCTAAGTTGGCATGGCGCTCTACCCAGCTTGCTTCATGGTCTGCAACTAGCATCTGCATAATCTGCAGCATTGGGTCCTACTATGAGCTGCTCCCTCCGGTGTTTCGACGACTCATCTGAAGATTGAGATAGATAAAGGGGTAAGAGGGAAAGTTCTAAGGTTCATGATTTTGATTTCAAAGCTAAAACTTTGAGTTTGACTCAGGTTTTGCAACTAACTTCTTTTCATTCATTCAAACAAGCACACGATACAAACACACACACACCACAACATCAAAGGAAAACAGATGGTTTTAAGAACCATTCTGCAAGCTACGATACATTGGGACCGATACTCCTCACTCTACGATAGTGCTCTAGTGCATCTACTCATCATCGATGAAGTCGGAGTCATCATCGTCGGTGTGGAAGTCCACGACATCCTCCTCCAGAAAGTCATCATCATTGCTGAGGTAAGAGTCCATATCTCCCTTGATGTCTTCACCTTCCTCTTCTTCTTCCTTTGCTGCAAGCTGAGCTTCTTGCTCCTTAATGGTCTTCTCGAGGTCGGACACCTTCTTGCGAAGACGGTCGATGGTGCGATCCTTCTTTTCACACTGGCGGCGAAGAGACTGACGGTCCTTGACAAGCAGTGAGAAAGTCTGGGCCTTCTGGGCGGCAATGGCAAGGTTGTGGTTAGCGAACTCCCTAGCATTGTCCAACTCCTTCTGGCGGTCATACAACAGGAAGTCAAGGTTCTCCACTTGACGCTTCAACTCCGGGTGACTTGTCATCTCCATTGGCATTCCCATGAAGTCACGCCTTGCATAGTGAACGAAGCGGGTTCCTTGGATTTGGTTTACACTCAGGGCACACAGACGTGCAAGAGCTTCATGCATTGCCCTGGCTAATCCATCTAGCCAGTTGTTCTCTCTTACGGAGAACTGGATTCTCCTGGACGTTGGTGCTTCTATACTTCTTCGGAGATCAGCGGTGACTAGCCATTGTAAATCTCCTCCTGGGGTCCAGGAAGTTGAGCTCCAAGGAATTTCGGATGTGGGCGTCCCAAGTACTCTGATAGTGCGTCAAGATCCCTCTCGAAGATCAGCTGGCCTCTGTTGCCCAACTGGTAGAACTTGCTGAACTGAGTCTCCATCTATAAGAATTAAGGATGAGGAAGTTAGTGAATTGATCAAGTGTGTAAAATTTTATGTAGTAATGTAAGAATTGGAGGAACATGAATTTTTTTGAGAGAAAGAATTCCCAAGGGTAAGAGAGGAAATAGTTTTCATAAATACTCACTTTGGTTTTGAAACTAAGTTTTTGTTCGGACGTCCATTCTAACTAGGGTCTCCTATGGTCAGGATGGCTCTGATACCAACTTGTCAACACCTGTATTTTTAATCCCAGATGCCTGTTATGCCATACATCGCAATCCCAGGATTACCATTTTTGCGAGACATAACAGACTGGATACCACAGTACATCATCCATTACAAACCATAATAAGGTCTTACACGAATAAAGGATCTCATGATCCAGTCTTAATACAACAAGCAACGGAATAAATAATAAGCGTAGCGGTGGGGTCCATCTTCAGGGTCACAGGCACTGCTAACGATGGAAGATAGTCCTAGTTATCATAGTCGTCCTGCTATCCTTCATCTTGGTAGTCTCCTTCATAGTCTGGCCACGGGAATAGCCAGGGACAAAAGCCATGGGTACTCTTTAAGTACTCGCAAACTATCACTAACAAGTAAGGTAGTTCTAGTGGGAAATGCTAACTCTAGGTTTTTTTGTAAAGTTAATTTTGAAACCTAAGCTGAGTTCCAAAACAAAGAAAGATCAAATAAAGTTCTAGAATCACTTAAGTTGGGAAGCTAGTGTCATAGTCACAACCCTGTTGTGGTCAAGTCAAGATTCATCATTCATATCATAAGTCATTTTGGAAACATCTGACAACAGAACAGTATGGCCACTCCAACTGTCCATAACCACGGACGCGGCTATTCGAATAGTTTGACACTCTGCAGAGGTGGTACACTTTCACCACAAAATTTGATACATCTGTCAGGGATAACCCTGAATCATCATACTTAGTATGCAGATAATCAAACATAACCTTTCCTTTACACACTCTAGTATAAGCACCTCTCCTATGAGTTTGGCCTCCTAGCCATGGCCATGTGCCATCCTAGGCACTGCATAGGTGGACAACATTGAGAGGTAGCCTCAACTCAAACCTCTCCCGTGAGGGAACTAATACTAATGCATATAAACTTCCGGCTAAGCCTTACCCAATTTAGGTATTGTGGTTGTACGGTAAAATTGGAATGGTATCGCATCCGAACCCAACCATCAGTTTTTTTAAAAGGGCTAAGGCTCATGCCTCAATATTTTCATCATAAAAAACCATTTGTGTTTCTCAACACATGTCAAAACATCTCAATTGAATGACTCATCATTCCAAGGTTTTCACAATTCATTTTCACCAAGTATTCCCATCTAAAGTGACTCAAGTTTTAGTTTAGCTCTAAACTACTAAGTTAAGAGTATTCACGAATGTGGGATGCTAATGTCAATCTCATGCCATAGAATGACATCTAAATCTAACTAGATAGGTCAAGTTTTATACTTTTTATGCTACCTTTAAACAAGTAAAGGACTTTAATAAAGTAAAGAAAGTAAAGCTTGGAGATAAAACTTGGGGTAGGTAATAGTCAAAGTGGTATAACCAAAGCATGCCTATTGCATCTTGCTTAGGTTATCTAGCTTGCAAGGGTTAGCTTGCATTGTTAATGATGGCTTGCTAGTATAATACTTGCAAGGGTTAGCTTGCCTTGGGTAGTGCAGTGGTTGAAGTTTTCTTCCTCCTCCTCTTGGTAGAACTCCTCCTCCTTGAAAGCTTGGTCGGTACTATCGTCTATAAATACATACGGGATACACAATCACCAAACAAAGCTTAACTAGTCTACTTAGCACACTAAGGCACACATTTTATGATCTATTATCATCACAAGCATCACAAGGTTTAATTAACTAGCTTCAATCTTTTTATTTGAGAAAAGTAATTTCTACTCATTGAAATTAACTAAGATTTAATATTCTCTAATTAAAATATGGGATCATGTGTACACATGTCATCACCACATATTCTAACATATGGGAATGTGATTTAAAGGTTGGATCACATTTTAATAAGTTTAAGTTTAATCTTTAATGATTTAAAGTGACTAGAAATGCCTATATAGCATTATTTTGGTACTAGTCCAAAGTCACTGCATGCAAACCTTAATATTATTACATATTCAGATAGGTATGGTTAATGTGATTTTTGAGAGTTGGAATCAACTCAAAAGCTATTATGGTTGATTTTAGAAAAATGTTTGAATGTGCAAAAGCTTCTGTCTTGTTATTTTTACTAGGAGAGATCTCTAACTCTAAAAGATTTAAATCCAATGGGCTTGGATAGAGATTTTCATTACCTTTCGAACAAAATTGCAATCACTCCATTTGGATTTGTAAAACTCTTTGAATTGATTTTTGAACTAAGGGACATAATTGATTTTCAGTCTAAATAGAAAAACCTAATTTGAATTAAACGGGTCAGCACGAGAAACTAAATGGACCGGCCCAATAACGCTCAGCAGCGCAGAGGGCTGTTGACAGGTGGGTCCCGCATGTCAGCGGTACATAAAACCCGAAGCGGTATGGGGCGATCTTGGCCACACGATTAGAACGCAGATCGACGATTCACGGTCGTCGTCAACGACGGACTGGTCGCCGGTGAAACTGAACCCTAAACGGCCGGTGGGGGTCTACTGGGGATGTACCAGGGATCCATCTAGTGCGGCGAGGCGGGCGACGAACTGGACGGCAACGGCGAGCTCATGCGGAGTCATGGCAGGGGCTGAGGTGGACGAAATCGATGGGGACTTCTCCTGCTCTGCAGCGGCTACCTCCGGTGGAATTTCGGCGAACGGCGGCTCGAGCTGCTCCGGTGAGAGTGGGGAAATGGTCAGTAGGGAGAGGGGAGTGGAATGGTGTGAAGAGATGGTGCTGGGGTGGCCTCCTTATATAGGCTCGACGAGGGGACCGACGGGTGTGGGCTGGCATCTCCGGCGAGGGCTGTATAGAGGGCTACCGGCATGGGCGAGGTAGGCGGACGGTGGGTGGTCTGCTAGCGGTCAGCTACGGCGCAATGGCGCGGCTAGGGGCGGTGGCATGTGGTCGGGGGCTTCACGCGCTCTGGGGGACATAGGCGGTGCTCGACGGTGATCATGGCGACTGTGGGCCGCGTGGCGGTGCACGACCATGTCTGGCGGGTTGCTGGGTTCAAGGCGGAGCTGCGTGTGCGATTTAGTGTCAGGGCTTGGTCTGTGGCGTGCTGGCGGCGATCGCGCTCTGGTGTGCGCTGCGCACGGCATAGAGAGAAAGGGCGGCGATGCTGTGGGGTGGTCCAGTGGCTGGGGTTGATCGAGGGGTGGACCGTGGGCGGCGGTGAGGTCATGCATTGCTTCCTGGAGTGGCGGAGAGGGGCTGGTGGTCGCCTGTGGCTGGTGCACGCTTGGTCAGCGATCATGCCGTCGGGGCGGCATGGCACTGGCGCCAGGGGCTAGAGATAGGGTGGGTTTTGGTCTGGTTGGACCGGGGGGAGACCAGCGTTATCAATGCACACCAAATGGCTCGACCAGATTAGCTCCAAAACAGTAATAGTTAGGCCATAATGATTCTGCTTACAAGGTGTTCGATCAAATGGCCGTAAGAAACTTTTGTTTGAATTTTGGGCTGATTTTTGGTGGAGTGATGTATCTTATGCTTAAGCATCTAGGTGTGCTTGGGATTTTAAAATGGAGTTCATTTGAGTGGTTTTTGAATTAGTGTGATCTTGATACATACACTAGATTCAATTTTCAAATGTCATTTAAAATTAGAGTTTGAATGATTTTGGGAGATCACAAAGTGGGCCTTGGCACATCACTACTTGTACTAGCAAGGGGTGCAAAGATCCATAATTATCTCTGTTGGCATTTGAGTCCTAGGAACACCCAAAGTGTCCTAGTTAGTTAAAATGGCACGAATGACCATTTCTTTATTTTATTCTTTTTGATTTCTTTTTCTTTGGGATTTGTTTGGGAATGATCTAGATGATGTTTAATTCACCTTAGAATCATTTTACAACCAATGGATCACTCAAACATGGCAATTCAAAACAACTCCTAATTTAAATGCACACACATATGAATGCTTAATTATTTTTAATGGAAAAGTTTTTGTTAACCCTAAATTGGGTAGATTTGATCTTGATTAACCTTGGATTAAGTTTTGGGATGTTACAACCCCTGGACGGCCATCGACCTTGCCTATTTCACCTATATATCTCCCCCGATGCAAAAACCCTAAATAGTCAATCAGAAATCTACGAAAAGTTCTGCAGCGCCACCGCCACCGAAGGGGAGATTCGGGGGACAGAAAGTCTCTATTCTGGCACCCTGCCGGGACGGGGAAGTGCCCCCGGAGCCATCTCCATCGACTCCACCGCCATCTCCATCGTCGTTGCTGATTCCCATGATGATGAGGGAGTAGTTCTCTCTCGAGGCTAAGGGTTCTACCGGTAGCTATGTGTTCATCTCTCTCTCTCTCTATGCATGATCATATTGTGATCATGAGGTTTGTAATCAAGTAGATCTACCTTGCTACTCAAGTGCTTTAATAGATCTCTCCTCTCCCCATGTGTGTGAAGTTGATAGTGTGCACAACATGGTGGCACTTAGGCTAGAGATTACAAATACTTGTTATGAGTTATATTTGGAGTTGGATGTCTTTATGAAATTGTGGTGTTTGTTGGAACCATCTAGTGCTCAAGGTGACAGTGTGGGGTTATCTAGATGCGGAAAGCGAACTTTGAGGAGTGTTGTTATAGCCCTACCATGGATTAGAGTGTCCAACCGGAGAGTAGTTCAGAGTAGAATCATAAAGAGAAGATATTTATATGAGAGTGTTCACTAGCGAAAGTATGATCCCTAGGCCTTGTTTCTAAGCATTGAAACTTCGTTTGCAACTAGATATGTTACATGTTTGCTTGCTTCCATCTTTATTTAAGTTTGCCTTTAGTCTCTTCCCACATCAACCACACGCCAGCAAGTATTTTCTGGCACCATTACCACTTATAATTATCTATACCACTTGTATTTCACTATCTCTTCGCCGAACTAGTGCACCAATACACCTGACAAGTGTATTGGGTGTGTTGGGGACACAAGAGACTTCTTGTATCTTGATTGTAGGGTTGCTTGAGAGGGAATACCTTTGACCACTTCCTCCCTGAGTTCGATAAACCTTGGGTGATCCACTTAAGGGAAAACTTGATGCTATTCTACAAACCTCTGCACTTGGAGGCCCAACAACAGTCTACAAGAATAGAAGTCGTAGACATCAAAGATCTCATATGAAGCAACACATGCTTAGATAAGATTTAACATGTGATGGTTTTGTGTAGACTCGCCACACAACTTGCTTGTTGGTGATGTTGTGGTGTTGCTTGATCTTGGTGACTTGATCTTGGTGACTTGATCACTCCCTAGAGCCTGTTTTGCACACCCTAGGTTCTGGTTCTGTTCCTCCTTGATCCTGTGACCTTGTGCTTGTCCTTGATATCCTCTTGCACCACCCCCTCCTTATGTCACCATTCTGTGGTGATTTGCTGATTGATTTGGTAAGCTATCTGGTGGATTTATTTGAGAAGTGGACAAACTTGCTTTGTTCTTGCAGTGTGTTTGAGTAGAGAAAATGAGCTTCCTAGTAGTTGTGCTACGGGTGTGAACTCCTTTTTGACTGCTTGTGCTGTTGTTGCTGTTTGGACAGCACACCACATGCATTTAGGTGACTAAGCTGCCTTACTGCTAGGCTGTTTGTGGATCAGATCAAGTGAATCGACTTTCACTTCTTATCTTTTTACTGGTTACTGTCCTGGTGAAACTTGCCCCTTTCTCTATTCTCAATGATGTAATAAGAATAGTGCACTACACTGTTCCCTACTAAGAGTAAAACTAACAATTTAATATATTGTTTCTCCTTTTTGTTTCTTTTATTTTGCAGGAACAAAGATCTGGATTGTCAAGACTTAGTATAGGAGTAGATAGATTTTCATTGTAACCTTCTTCTTATCCTTTTGTAAAGAATCTTGTAAAGATATTCTTATAAGTTAATAAAGTTTTATTTCATTAAATTCATTTCCTGTAATAATCTGTTTTGGTGTATTGATCTCAATTGTACTATTATTATGGAATAAAGAAAAGAAATAAGAATTCATTTCTTATTTGACTTTCCTTGTATTAAGTTCCTATTATGGTTCAATATACCTTTAACATAATCAAGCAATATTACTAATTCATTTTGGAAAACAATGTTATATTACTCACTTCTATTTTCCAAATATTTTCCAAATGATTTAAATTCAAACTTGAGTTCAAATAATTTCCCCCCAAAACTCATTAATTTCTAAGAGTCATGTCAAAAGTTTATAGCAATCACCAGAAAGAGCTATTCCTACCTTTTGTTAGTGAAAGAAACTGTAATCCCTTTAGGCTTTGGTTTGGCGAAAAATTTCCCCAGATTTTAGAGATGAATGCATGCACATGTGCAGATTCCTATTTCTACCCTTTGTTGGTTCCTAAATGCTAGGGTGTTATAGACTTCCCCCCTTATATTAAACTTCGTCCCGAAGTTTGCTGATGTGTACTTGAATAGTTCTGGATATGCTCCCCTTAAATCATCCTCTTTCTCCCATGTGGCTTCTCGCTCCGGGTGATGTTGCCATTGTACTTTGCAATATTTGATTGCCCTATTTCTCAACCTTTTCCAGTTCCCTTCCAGAATTTTACAGGGTTTCTCAACAGAAGTCAAATCTACTTGTAACTCAATTTCTTAATGTGTAATTGCATCATCGGGAACTTTAAGACATTTCCGTAGTTGTGACACATGGAAAACATTATGAGCCTGAGCCAGTCTTTTTGGTAACTCAAGAGCATAAGCTATTGTTCTATTCTGACTCAGTATCTTGAATGGTCCGATATATCTTGGACTTAGTTTTCCTTTGACTCCGAATCTCTTAACTCCCTTCATTGGACTTACTTTGAGATATACCATATCCCCCACTTCCGGATGCCATGATCTTCGACTTTGATCAGCATAACTCTTCTGTTGACTTTGAGTTATCTTCAATCGATCTCTAATAATGTCGATGATATCTTGCTTCTCCTTGATATAGTCTGGTGCAAATTCCTTGCTACTACTAGGCTCATACCAACATATTGGTGATCTACATCTTCTCCCATAAAGTACCTGGTATGGTGCTGCTTTCAAACTACTCTGGTAATTATTGTTGTAGGAAAATTCTGCCAATGGTAGATGATCTTCCCACGAACCTCCAAAATCTAATGCACAAGCTCTAAGCATGTCCTCCAAGATTTGATTGGTTCTTTCTGTTTGGCCTCCATTTTCTGGATGATAGGCTGTGCTGAAATCCAACTTTGAGCCAAGTGCTTCATGTAATTGTTTCCAAAATGTTGAAGTAAACACAGATCCTCTATCTCATACAATTTTCTTGGGTACTCCGTGCTTACTTACTATCTCGTTGACATAGATTTCTACTAACTTCTTAGCATTATCTTTTTGATTTACTGGAATAAAATGTGCACTTTTCGTGAATCTATCCACAATCACCCATATCATATCCTTCCGCTTTGTTGTCATGGATAATCCTGTGATAAAATCCATACCAATTTCTTCCCACTTCCATTCCGGAATTTCCAAAGGTTGTAATGGTCCTGCTGGACTTTGATGTTCTGCTTTTACTCTTTGGAAAGTATGGCACTCAGATACATACTTTGAATATCCCTCTTCATGTTATTCCACCGGAATAATTCCTTAAGATCCATGTACATCTTCGTACTCCGTGGATGAATTGAATATGGTGTCTCATGTGCTTCTCGGAGTATCACCTCTCTGATCTCTGGTACATCTGGTACACAAAGACGGTTTTGGAACCATAAAGATCCATAATCTCCTAGGTGAAAAACTGATTTTTGTCCTTCGGAAATTCTTCTGATTTCTTCAGCAATGAATGGATCATCAAGTTGATGTCGATAGATCTCATGACGAAGATCACTGCTTTTCTCTTCTACAACCCTCATGGTAGCTAAGCCTACACGAACTCCTATCTTTAGAAATTGTATTTCTAACCTTTCCAAATCCATTTGCAACTCTTTTGGTAATTCTCTATTGATGGGTTGAGTATCCATACTCTTCCGACTTAAAGCATTTGCTACTACATTGGCCTTTCCTAGAGTATAGTTAATTGTAAGGTCATAATCCTTGATCAACTCCAGCCATCTTTTCTACCTCATATTCAGCTCCTTCTGAGTGAAGAAATATTTGAGACTTTTATGATCCGTGTATAGTTCACACCTTGCTCCATAGAGAAAATGCCTCCATCCTTTTAAAGCAAAGACCACTGCTGCTAACTCCAAATCATGTGCTTGGTATTTGACTTCATGAGGTTTGAGTTGTCTTGACCCATAAGCAATTACCTTGCGATCTTGCATTAGCACACATCCTAGTCCTTCTTTGGATGCATCACAGTATACTGTGTAATCTTTTCCTGTTTCAGGAACTGCTAAGATTGGTGCGGTGGTTGATGTCTACGCACTTCTATTCTTGTAGACAGTTGTTGGGCTTCCAAGTGCAGAGGTTTGTAGAACATCAGCAAGTTTTCCCTTAAGTGGATCACCCAAGGTTTATCGAACTCAGGGAGGAAGTGGTCAAAGGTATTCCCTATCAACCAATCCTGCAATCAAGATACAAGAAGTCTTGTGTGTCCCCAACACACCCAATACACTTGTTAGGTGTATAGGTGCACTAGTTCAGCGAAGAGATAGTAAAATACAAGTGGTATGGATACAAGACAATGGTGCCAGAAAATAGATTGATGGCGTGGAAGAGACTAAAGGCAAACTGAAATAAAGATGGAAGCAAGCAAACATGTAACAGATCTAGTTGCAAAAGGTGTTTCAATGCTTAGGAACAAGGCCTAGGGATCATACTTTCACTAGTGAACACTCTCATATAAATATCATCTCTTTATGATACTACTCTGAACTACTCTCCGGTTGGACACTCTAATCCATGGTAGGGCTATAACAGCACACCTCAAAGTTCACGTTTCCCATCTAGATAACCCCCACTGTCACCTTGAGCACTAGATGGTTCCAACAAACACCGCAATTTCATAGAGACATCCAACTCCAAATATAACTCATAACAAGTATTTGTAATATCTAGCCTAAGTGCCACCATGGTGTGCACGCTGTCACTTTCACACACATGGGGAGAGGAGAGATCTATTAAAGCACTTGAGTACCAAGGTAGATCTACTTGATTAAAAAGCTCATGATCACAATATGATCATGCATAGAGAGAGAGAGATGAACACATAGCTACCGGTAGAACCCTTAGCCTCGAGGAAGAACTACTCCCTCATCAGCATGGGAATCAGCAACGGTGATGAAGATGGTGGTGGAGATCGATGGAGATGGCTCCGGGGGCACTTCCCCGTCCCGGCAGGGTGCCGGAACAGAGACTTTCTGTCCCCTGAATCTCCCCTGCGGTGGCGGCAGCGCTACAGAACTTTTCGTGGCTGGAGGCTTGACTATTTAGGGTTTTTGCATCGGGAGGCTTCTTATAGGCGAAGAGGCAAGGTTGGTGGGTGGACCAGGGGCCCACACCACCTGGGGGCGTGGCCAGGGTGGACCCGCGCCACCACATGGTGTGGCCGCCCTGTGGCCCCTCTCTGTCTCGTCTTCTGGCTCCATGAGTCTTCCAGTAAAATATCAACTTTGGCTTTTGTCCCGTCCAATTTCGAGAATATTCATTTTCTGACTTTCCTGGAACCAAAAATAGCAGAAAACAGGCAACTGGCACTATGGCATCTTGTTAATAGGTTAGTCCAAGAAAGTGTATAAAAATACTCCAAAGTTGGAACAAAACATAAGAAAGTAGATAAAAACCAAGCATGGAACATCAAAAATTATAGATACGTTAGCAATGTATCAACATCCCCAAGCTTAACTCCTGCTCGTCCTCGAGTAGGTAAGTGATAAAAAGAAAGAATAATTTTTTAGGTGACATGCACCATCATAAACTTGATCAAAGTATTTGTAAAACATTGATAGCTGGGATCATAGTACTTCAACATATCATGAAAGATAAAGTTCTAACAATAAGACATAGCAACTATGTTGCAACATGAAAAGGCACAAACAAAATATTCATGCATAACAATGCTTTGCAAGACGTTTGTTTGTTTCACATAAAGAAAACATAGCATAGTGGCATTCAACTTGTCCCTCATAGAGTAGCAAACATAAATGCATAGGACACCTTCAAAGTTCATAAGAGTGACTAGATACAAGTAGTTTAAGAACAAGCAATATCAAGTTATGCATCAATCAACAAGTCTTGGGACAATGCACATTATACTAAGAATGGCCACTATGCTCTCTCAATAGGTGCATAAAGATAGAAGATGGAGACCCAACATAAAAGTAAAAGAAAGGCCTTCATAGAAGGAAGCAGGGATTCAAGTCTCATAAAGAGCTTCCAAAAATGATGGTACTTATTAGCTTTCAGCTCTCATTGCCCCTATCATAAGCATCTTGAAGTGATTAAGGTTAAAGTGAACAAACCATGGAGTATATGCTTGACAAAGTATAAGTTGGAAATCTCATGTTTTTGAATATGAGGGCCGCTCCTCATGCTACTCAAGTTTAGTCACCGGTAAGTTCTTGTCATAGTAAGTACATGTGTATCATAGAGAACTGCCAACGGGGTACCCCTTGCCCGATGATACGGAAGAATCCCCATATCAAAATGACAAGGCAAGCAGACAACGAGCATCTCAGCAATCTTCTTATTTACCATGGGAAAATGGTGCTTTTTTCTCTCTTTCCTCTTTTCTCATATCTCTTTTTTTCTTTTTCTCTTTTTCTCAATATCTGACTCTTTTTTATAAGAAGAATGCTTCATAGACAGCTCATTATGGTTACGCTGCAGGTTTCCACCATGACAGCATGGATTAGACTGGTGGCCCAGGCGTTTCTCTAACACACATACATAAATCCATGGACTTAGAAGCTCCCCTTTCATTTCACACCAACGACATCCATAAACAAAAGAGCATGATATCAACTAGGTACAATGTACAAGTGCAATGTTGAAAGTGTTCCCCATGACATCATGGTTCTGTTAATTCCCAACGTATAAGTGCAAGCATATACAACATAGACGACACAATGGTTCAAGTTTATTAAGGGCAAGAAAAGTAAAGTGTGCCATCAAATTCGTGAGAGCTTTAATAACTAATTTTCACATAACAAGTTTAATTCGGAAGGTAGATAAAACTATGAATATACTTGGAATAGCAATTGCTAATAGGTAGGTATGGTGGACTCTTTGGAATAACTTGGTTTTAGGAGTTGGATGCATGAGTAGAACTCATACTTGGTTATGGAGGCTAGCAAAAGAGTGGGAGCGACCAACTAAGAGAGCAATAATGGCCATAATCATGCAAAGCGACAAAACATCATTAATTAAAGCATAAGGTGATATTACAAGTCGAAAACTAAAGGGTCATAAAGGCTATGGAGACTTGGGATAGTCATAACATGGTGTGAGAATGCGCCAAGTCAGCCCAAATAAAGCATCAAAGGAGAATACCACAATACTATGCTTTAATATGCTAAAACAACGCATGATTCTTTCAAGGCACATTAAGCAATCTCAATTGTTTATAACATGTCATTCTAGAGTAAAGAATACTAAGCCTAAAGCCAAAACAATATCAAGCATGGCATGAAAAAGCATAGGCCATAGTAAAAAACAAGCTCTCTTTACCACTTAAGCATGAACTTTCCTACTCTTTTCCAATCCAAACCAAACTATTTGAAAACCAATGCATAAAAGAGGGGGTCCAACCAATTTATTCAAGCAAACTAAAACAAAAAAAACAAAAAAGAAGACGCTCCAAGAACAACACAATTGTGCATGAAACAATAAAAATAAAGTGTTTGGAAGAAACCTGGGATTTTTATTGATGAAGAAGGGGATGCCTTGGGCATCCCCAAGCTTTGACGCTTGTACTTCTTGGATATTTCTTGGGGTGACACGCGTGGCATCCCCAAGCTTGAGAGTTAGTCCATTCTTCATCTCATTACTCACTCCTTCCATACACCTGAAATTTTTCCTTCATACAAAACTCCACACAATTTTTATTAGCAACATTAGTGCACTCAAGATAATAAGTCTTTAGGTTCAGTTTCAACACCAATAAAACTTCCATTAAAACACAAGATACTGTAGCACTTCCCTCAAAAATCTCAATTCCCATAAAGAACTCAAAAAGGAACCAACAAGAAGCAAATGCAAATAATGGCAGAAATCTGTCAAAACAGACCAGCAGGTAAAGACGAATTTTTTCGAAGACCTTATGTTGCTCAAATAAAAAAGTGTTGAACTAACTAAAGTTAGATAACAACCTGGGGCAGAAGAACAAAAATTCACGCCTCAAAAGGACGTACAGAGATTTTACACGCATTTGTACGGTGAAACACAGAAATTTGTTTCAGGACACTAACTTTCCCAATCATTACTTCTCTCTCATTAGAGGTTACTCTTGGCACAAAAACCACACAAAAATGATAAGGAGCGGTTATTACAGAGGTAATAACTTCCAAGACTCATCTAAAAATTTTGGGTTATCTCCCAATAAGTACTTTTCTTTAACGCCTTTAAGTTAGGCATGATAGTTTGAGAAGATGATAACATAAGAAATATGAATTGAAGTAAAAGAGAGCATCAAGAAGCAAATTCAAAGCACATTTAAGTCTAACCCACTTCCTATGCATAGGAATCTTGTAAAGAAACAAGTCATGAAAGCACAAAGCAACAAGCATAGTAAAGCAAAACAAGTGCAACTTCAAGACTTTCAACATAAAGAGAGGAAACTTAATATTATTGAGATACATAAAACCATGTTTCCCTCTCTCATAATAACTTTCAGTAGCATCATGAGTAAAATTAACAATATAACTATCACATGAAACATTCTTATCATGAGCCACATGCATAAAAGAATTAATACTCCCCACATAAACATAGTCATTCTTATTAATTATAGTGGGAGCAAATTCAACAAAATAGCTATCTTCCAAAGTGTGTTCATTTGTAAACATATCATCATTGGAAGGAACATGGATAGCACTAATAGTACAGCAATTATTAATATCATCATTTTCAGAATTGGTACCAAAGAGATTTTCAATATCAAAAGAAGTGTGCTTTTCCCAATCATGATCACTACTATAAGTAACAGGCATAGGAACATCATCGAGTTTAGACTCATCAAAAACTATAATAGGAGCAACATGCTTAGGGGGAAATACCGCTTCCTCCCTCCTTTTACTCCTCATTTTCTTCTTTATCTTCTTCTCTTTAGGAGGGAGAGGCTTGAATGGAAGCTTCTCCATATACCCTGGTTTATTATTAGAGACAATAGAAGAAACTTTGGAGGATTCCTTATTTTCATTAATAAGATCAAAACACATATTAGTCCTATCATATTTTGGTAAAATCTCATCTTCTATAATATTTTGTATGTAAGTATTTGTGTGGCAATTATCAACACAATAAAGATGACAACCATGCAGGACACTATTCATATCAAAATCACCCACATCTACCAAAGAGGTTTTTCTTGATAACTCTTCACACCCCAAAATAATGTAAGTTCATCATGTTGATTAGGAGTGATCATGTCATCACAATACAAACTTGCAGTACTCATTGGATTAGAAGGGCTATTATTATGGCCTGAGCATTGAAAATTGAAATGACCCACTTCGAAGCAAAGTTCACAAATAAAAGGATAAAGGGCACAAACTTTTTTACCAAGATCATTTAAAGCCCTATACCACATTCTAGTTATTTCATTCCTGTGGGTGATACAATATTCTTATTCAATTTGAATATTCTCACAAGGTCTATGTATTCCACAAAAATTAACATGCTTATAATAAATAGTACTTTCAGAGGTTTGAGCATGTTTATTATTATCATTAATAACAATTTCATTTTCCATGCAAGTGTCTTTAAAAGGCTCATGATACATGTCCCATTTTTCTTTAGGAGCATTAATATGAGAAGCAAAGGCTTTAAAACAATCAACAAGAATTTGAGGATTAAGACCATATTTAGCACTAAGCTCTTGAAAATCAGAAGTTTCAGCGAAAGACTTAATGCAGTCATACTCATAGTTTATACCTGGTTCTTTACTTTTGTCGTTATCCCAATCTTCGGTATTGCTTTGAATTGTTTCAAGAATATCCCACTTAGCTTTGACCTCCTTACTTGTGAAGGACCCCTCTAAACAAGTCTCTAGATAGTCCTTGTAATGTCCTGAAAGCCTTGCATAGAAATTATTAATAACAATATTACCGGGGAGCTCATGAATGGGACATTTGAGCATTAGTGACTTCAATCTCCCCCATGCTTGGGCAATACTTTCTCCATCATGTGGATGAAAATTATAAATGTAATTCCTATCTTTATGAATTTCATGAGGAGGATAAAATTTAGAGTAAAAGAGAGATTCAAGTTCCTTCCACTCCAAATGATGAGGATCATCTAGTAGCTCATACCACTCCCTTGCTTTGCCCTTAAGTGAAAAAGAGAATAGCTTCCTCTTAACTTGCTTCATTGAAATACCTGCAAACTTGAACAACTCGCATAATTCGGGTATAAACAATAAATGATCACCAAGATGGACAGTTCCACCTCCCAAGTAACAGTTGTTCATAACATGTTCAACAATTTTTATAGGTATTTTAAAAGAGATGGTTTCAGTATGTGGATATAAAATATCACAAGTATCATTAGAATTACCACATATGGGAGATAAAGTATCATCAGAGCAAATTTTCTTCTTTAAAGCTGGGGAACTAAAAATATCATTTTCATAAAAACTAACTTCCCCAAGCTTAGACGTTTCCATAGCATTAGTAACAAAGGTGTTCAAAAGATTCATACTAATAATATTGCTATTAGCATGCGAAGAAAGTTCCATGGGTTTTTTAATTTTCTTTTTAGACAATTCATGTTCTACATTAGGAAAAATACTAAAAAACTCTCTAATTTTGTTGTTGTTTTCCTTTAAGCCTAACTAGTGAAAACAAGAAACAAAAAGACAAAATTGCAGAATCTAAAAAAAATAACTTCGAGCACTCACACCGGAGGATGTGAGTACCTTTTACCTTACCTCCCCGGCAATAGCGCCAGAAAATAACTTGATGTCTACGCACTTCTATTCTTGTAGACAGTTGTTGGGCCTCCAAGTGCAGAGGTTTGTAGAACAGCAGCAAGTTTTCCCTTAAGTGGATCACCCAAGGTTTATCGAACTCAGGGAGGAAGTGGTCAAAGGTATTCCCTCTCAAGCAATCCTGCAATCAAGATACAAGAAGTCTCTTGTGTCCCCAAGACACCCAATACACTTGTCAGGTGTATAGGTGCACTAGTTCGGCAAAGAGATAGTAAAATACAAGTGGTATGGATACAAGACAACGGTGCCATAAAATAGCGTGATGGCGTGGAAGAGACTAAAGGCAAACTGAAATAAAGATGGAAGCAAGCAAACATGTAACAGATCTAGTTACAAATGGTGTTTCATGAAGGGAATATGCCCGAGAGGCAATAATAAAGTGGTTATTATCTTATTCCATGTTTATGATAAATGTTTATTTTGCATGCTATAATTGTATTAATTGGAAACATTAATACATGTGTGTTTCATAAACAAAATACAAAGTTCCTAGTAATGCCTCTCATATAAAGTAGCTCGTTGATTAACAAGATGATCAAGGTTTCCTGATCATGGACATTGGATGTTGTTAATAACGAGGTCACAACATTGGTGGAATGATGTGATGAACATTCATCCGAAGTATAGCATTACGATCAAAGTCATTATGTTTATATTGCTATAACATCATACGAAGTAATCTTAGTCCTTAGACCATGAGATCATGTTAATTGCTAACACCAGAAGAGTATCTTGATAACACCAAACATCACACCGTAACAGGGTGACTATAAAGGTGGGTTTAGTACTACGAAGGTGTTATGTTGAGGCTCATGGATCAAGAGTGGAATTTGTCAATCCCGATGACGGATAGATATACTCTAGGCCCTCTCGGTGATATCACATTAAGATAGCTTGCAAGCAAGTGATGTGATCACTAGAATGTTATATCACGGGAACGAGAAAAGAGTGCATGTCGGTAACGAGATCAAACTAGGTATTTGGATACCGATGATCGAATCTCGGACATGTATTATATCATGAGACAAAGGGATTTAGTTACTAGCATTAAAGGTTCTCAAGATCACAGAAGTCATCGTTGAATGTGTAGGAGTCAGTATGGATCTCCAGGTCCCGCTTCTCATTATTGATCTGAGAGGGGTCTCGATCATGTCTGCATTATTTGCAAACCGTAGGGTGACACACTTAAGGGATACCGACACCATTTGGAGCAAATATGTTTCGGATAAAGATTTAAGAAAACGCTGGAATTATTTCAATAGACACCGAAACTGTTTCGGGTGAAATTGCTGAAATTGGTTCTGCATGTAATATTGAAATGTTGCAGGGGGTTTTATGTGAATGTTTGTTAATTCAAGTAATTAACAAAATTCTGAATAAAATTAATAAAAGATTTTTATTAAATTAGAGACCATTAAATTTGGAGAAATTTAATGCATTTAAAGTGGAGACTTTAAAAGAGAATGTGAAGGGGCATTTCAATGTGGAGGAGTTACCACCATATGAATGGGGGAGGTGAGGGGTCACCCCCCATGAGGCACCGGCCATGGGGAGGGGCACCCCCTCCTCCTATAAAAGGCCCCCCTCTCACTCCTTCTTCGACACACCTCCTCGTGAAGGATCTCTCTCCCCCTCTAGTATTATTCCTCCATGGTCTCGGATTAGCGAGATACATGTTCTCGGTGGCTTTATTTGGAAAGAAGTTGTTGCTTCTGCTGCTTTGCTGGAGCGAGGGACGGAGGTTGTTGGGGTACCGGATGTGTGTGCGATCACGGATGCACCGCTGCTTTGTGGTGCTGGACTTGGTGGTGCTGGACTTGCTAGAGCTGGATCTGAAGGACGTGTTGGAGCCGGACATGCTGGACTTCATCACGATCTTGAGATCGGCAAGTGTACGATTACATCATCCACGAGTTCCATCTCGTTAACAAAGCTTTGTTGTCTTCGAGGGTAAGTTCTCCATGGATGTATATCCACCCGTTGCTCTGTATCTAGTAGATAGATCTTGGCATATAGTTCTCATCGTAGGAATTTTTTTGTTTTCTATGTTGCGAACCCAACAGTTGTAACATCCCAAAATTTCATCTGAAATCATCATCATTGCACTCATATCATCATGGCATGTAATTGCATTGCATTTAGAATGTCCTCCAAAAATTTGGTGCAATTTTGAGCCATGAATAAAAAGATATGAATTATTTTGAAAATAGAATCAAAGAAAATGCTATATTACCTATTAAGACCAAGTAAATACTTTGGATTAAAATAGAAGATAAATATGTTTTATAATACCCTAAAAACCTAATTTGAGTTTTTACAAATGATCACAAATTGGTTTGAATCAAATTGAATCCTTAAATCAAAAGTTTTGGAGAAAACAGTATTAGAAAAAGAAAAAGAGTAAAGGAGGAAAAAAATAAGCAGCAGACAGCTTCTGGCCTTTTGGCCCAAACCCAGCCCACTAAGCCCACCCGGCTTTTCCCCTCTCCCCTGTTTTTCTTACCGCGCCACTGACTACCCCCTCCCGCTGATAGACCGACCCCACGCCACGTCACCCTACCACCCCGTCGTCTTCAACCCCCGGTGACGAACCGCCCCCCCTTCTCTGCCGTTTCGAATCGATTCGATTCCGGCCGTTTCTCGTAGTAATTCCCTCGGTGATTACCTCTACTTAATCCCCTTAACCCTCCTCATCATATTCCCCCAGTCGCCACCCCCTAAGAGCCCCCAGGCTCCCCAAATTTCGAGCTCGGACCGCCGCTCACTGACAGTACTCTGGCGACAATTCCGGTGAACCCAGGCCGCCCGGCGCCCTCCCCTCTGTCCCATCTGTTTCACCATATCCTAGCGCACCTACTAACCGAGCCACGTGCTCCCTCTTGCTCTAGGTCGACGACTCGGACCAAGTCCGGCGAACTAACTCTGCCGCCACCGTCCGACGGTTTTTCCGGTAAGGGCAAGGTTCCCGCCGCTCCTTTTTGGCCACTGCTAGATAGTGCAGAACCAGGCGCATTCCCCTGATCCTTTTATTTGTCTGCTCGAGAACCAGATCGGCATCACCGTCTCGTGGCTGTGACCTCCGCCATCGACGCAACTCCGGCGAGGAATACCGAGCGAAGCAGAGCTCCCCTCTCTCCATCGCGACCACCAACCAGATCGCCGAGACCACGGCAAACCCTCGTTAAGACTGCCTTTTCCCCTAACCCTCTAGAATCACCGGAACCTTGCTCACCTGATGTGTTGCCGCCGCGCGCTGTCGCTAGCATCGCCAGTCTCCGGCGAGATGTTTAGTAGCCGTTCGATCAAATCCTACCGGATAGGATTAGATCACTAAACGAAAGGGTACGGGCTAATTAGATCCGTCTGTAGTTACTTAAGATCTGACGGCCCACAGCGATCGATCCGACCGAACCGGTACCAGCCAATAGGAAAGCGCCACGTCGCCAGGCTATTTCGTTTAAATAGAAAAATAGACAGATTTAGTATTTAACTTAGAAATTCAATAACTTTTGATCCACAAATCAAAAAAAAATACAAATTTGGTGTCTATGGATTCAAAAAAATAAGACCTTTATTATAGAGGCCTTGTTTCACACTTTTGCCTCTGTAAAATTGGATTTATAGGCAGAACCTTTTTAGGAGTATTTTGCTCATGAAAATTGTTCTATAAATTATTTTTGAGTATTTCTTATGCATTTAGATGAGGTATTCTACCCTCTGTACTGTAGACCCTGTGAATTATAGAGTTGAGATCATATCATTGCATTTTGCATGCATTCATGTTTTTGTAATGTTTTATTGATTGAATTATTATTGTTGTATTGATCTTGTGTAGATTGTGTGGATTGTGAAGTTTGTTGTTGTGAGGATTGTACCTATTCCCCTAGCTACCAAGGCAAGTGATATTTCATCCCATGTCCTATTATTTTCACTATTGCACTAGTGATATTTTGGTAGATCTTAGCATGATAGAATTATTCATATGTTACCATACTATGCTATGCTACCCTATAGTCTATATCTTGGTAGTATCCCCTAGTTAAAAGACTTTGTATGCTAGAATGCTTAGCTATGCTAGTAGAATTCGTGGGTGGAAAATACATATCAAGATAGTATGGAAAGATATGATTTTTGTTTGACTAAGAAAACAACTATTATTAATGAAACACCTGGGTGGATTGGGACTTGCTTGGATTATGTTGAGTGGTTACTCAGGGGCCATGTCTATGGTCAGCTGGTGTATCACACTTGTGGATGGCCACCCAGGAACAAAGAGATTGGAGACATTCTTGTCATGAAGCTTTCAGTGCAACCACATGGCATATGGGCTCTGCCTTGACCAACTAAGTTGCAAGAACTCAGCCAGATGGACAGAAGGTGGTAGATATGATAGGATGGAACGCGTCCGTGGTGGTCTGAGGGATTGCTTCTGAAAAGTCTTGTCTCGATGCATGTCGAGTCTTGTGGGGAAAGTGCACCACCTCTCGAGAGGGTAAAACTAAGTACTTAGCCGTGTCCCCGGTTATGGACAATTTCTGAGCCTCAAGACAGTGAAGTAGTTCAATAATCTCCTCATCCAAATTTCTCTAAGATAAAAACTTGTGGGTGAACATGGGTAAAGGTTCAGTGATGTCTATCATTGGTACCTTATAGCTAGAATGAAAAACTTCTTCAAAAAAACTATAAGTTAAACTAATTTTAGCAAAGCCAGCCATAACCCCACTTAGCCATATATTCATGTAGTTGTTAGATTATACTAAGTACCTATGGTGTCACTTGCCAATACAATTCCAAATGTATTGACCCTTGTGGCTGTAACTTATTATGTTGTATGATACTCTGATGATGAGTAGGGTTGCGGGTCTACACTCGACATGCTTGCCTGTGGCGCATGAAGACTAAAGACTCTATTATTATTATGCTATGTAACGTGAACTTTAAGTGTCTTAGCCTTGGGCTAAGTGAGTTGTAAGAACCATTATATTCCTGGATATGCGACGTAATAATGACCTTTGTTTCTGTGTACTTCATCTTAAACTGTGGGTGCTAGCATTTTCGATCCAGGGACTAGCACTGCAATCACAGGGATCTTACCTTATTATGGTGAGATATTACAGATGGTATCAGAGCATTGTGTTGCCTGTAGGTTCGTGACCCTAGAATGGATTAGACTAAGGAGAACCCTTAGGAAAAATAACTCTATATTTCAGACCTCACACTTGTCTTTTCATCTCGTAAAGCTTTCCCTAATCATCCTTCTCATCTATTTTTGTAGATGTCCACCATCAATGAATCTATCAAGAAGGGACCACTGATGACTATGACCCTAGAGTGTGAGACAGAATTTCCCAATGTACTCAAGAACCTCATGCTCGGCTTGGGGATGAATGGTGAAGCCATGTACAAGGGATTTCCTGTGATAGATGAAGGACAAGAGTATTGGTGGGTGCAAATCCACTTGTACAAGAACAAGGAAGACGATCCCAAGAGTACGGGATTCTGCATGTTCACCAACTCTGAAATGCACCCGTCATTCTTTGACTCTGCAAGGAATGCTGCATGGAAAGCTATTGAAGAGCTTGGGGAGAGACTCAAGTATAGAATGCTCAATACTCAGGAAGATCTCAAGGAGGAGAAGTGTCTTGTCCAAGACTCAAAGGCCACTGTGAACGTCTAAGTAAGGATATCATAGGCCTAGCTTTGGAGCTATGTGACCAAGACAAGCAGATGGCTGCCAAGGATGCCCAGATTGCCACCTTGGTTAAGAAGGAGTGAGATATTAGTTGGACCACCACCCTTGGCATTTTATCACGTTAGTATTTCGATCATACCAACCTATGTGGTATGACAAAAATAAGTTATGTCTGGAACCTTGAGTGCTTGAGTTGAATTAATGTAATGCTACTTGGAATGTCTTGTTGGTTGATTTTTCTTTTATTTTGTGACTTGTATTTTTTCCCTATTGTGTGTTACTAATTTTCTCTATACTATGCAAAAGATGCCGAATTTTGTCTACAGCACGGCCGAGGATTTCAAAGGGACTCGCTTTGGGACTCATATGTTGGAGCTAGTCCAAGTGCTCGCTCTTCCAATCCCCACTATTCAGGGACTTCAGCTGAGGAAGTTTCAGAGGAAGGACTTATGGGGATTTAGAGTTACCCAGCCAAGGCGTGAGACAGAGCCCCAAACTGGGGAGATTACCTTCAAGATTCTCCATGATGACATGGTGAGGGGCCTCGACGTCGCTATGCAGGAGCTGTCGGGACGCCTATGTGGACGTCACTCTTCTGAGATCAAGAGCCACTACTTCCACTTATTTGGGAGGCGCGACGAGGATGGAGAGCCTATTGTGTTGGACAAGGCCACTAAGGAGTCTATCAAGCCCGTGCGTCACTACCTCCAGGACTTAGAGAGCCTTATCAGACACCTTGATACTGATAGGACTAACGTGATGCTTAGCAATGATGAACTACGATTCCAACTCAAGGAGAAGGACAAGGCCTTCCAGGAACAGGAAAATCGAATCAAGGAAATGGAGAAGAAGTTTGAAGACCAAGAGAAGAAATTCAAGAGCCAAGAGAAGAGAGTTCAGGAGAAGAACAAGAAGATTAGAGACTTGGAGACCGAGTTAGAGCTGGAGAACATTGAGCTGGAAGTGGATCACGAGGTGATAGAGAGGCTACGCACACAGAAGAGAGAGTTACAAACAAAGATCGATGCTTTGACTACAAGCTTAGAGGAATACAAGGCAGGATTCGCCGCAGCAGGACTTGCTCTAGTGGAGGAGGAAGTTGACATGGAGGAGTAGTGATACTATTCCATCTGCCTATCGTTTTATTATTATTGAGTTGCATAGGTCATACCGACTTGTGGGTGACTATGCTAGTATGTTATTTTTGCAAACTCTGTTATTGTGTGATGTTGGAACTTGCATGTGCTTGTTTGTCTGATTGTTGTTTTACTTGGGTTATCTATCATTACTTACCCTTACTAAACCCACAGATGCCTCCCCAATGCAACAACGAGGATAACAATGACAATGGCAATGGAATGCAGCAGATGATGGCTGCACAGACCCAATTGATGCAAATGATGACTCAATTTATGGCAAACCAGAATCAGAACAACAATAATAACAATAACAACAACCAGAACAATCCACCACCTCTGGATATGCTGACCAGATTTCTAAGGCTGAGACCTGCTAAGTTCTCGGGTACCTCTGACCCCATGGTAGCAAACGATTGGCTATGTTCTGTGAATAAGGACCTAATTACGGTTGGATGCACGGATGCAGAAAAAGTCAGATTCGCAGCACACTTATTGGAAGGTCATGCAGCTGCTTGGTGGGACAATTTCCAAATTACTCACCCTATTGAGGAAGTGACTTGGGCAATGTTTGAAGATGGGTTTCGCACCACTCACATCTCTGCTGGAATAATGGGGTTGAAGAAAAAGGAGTTTCATAACCTCAAGCAATGCCACCGTAGTATTTCTGAATACATTGAGGAGTTCAATAATTTGTCACGTTATGCACCCGATGATGTTGACACTGATGCGAAGAGGAAGGAGAAGTTCCTAGATGGGCTGAATGATGAAATTTCTATGCAACTATCTGTTGCATATGTTCCAACTTATCAATCTTTGTGTGATAAAGCTACCATCCTGGAAAACAAGATGAAACAAGTGGAGGGTAGAAAGAGGAAGCACCATTTTGATAAGTTTGGATCAGGATCTCCTCACAAGCGCTCTCATGGTGAAGGAAGTGGGAGTTCAGGATTCCACAAGAATGGGAATCATAATAACCATCGTAACAATAACCACAACCATGATGGAAACAATCATCGTGGGCATAACAAAGGTGGATTCAAGAACAATCACAATAATCATGGCCATGGGAACCAAAACAGTCAAAACTGTCACAGTCAGCTAGCGAAGAAAGACATCAGTCAGGTGGAATGTTTCAAGTGTAAGAAGACAGGACACTATGCTAATGAATGCCCAGAAAAGAAGACTTATGGGGCTAAGCCAAACCCATTCCAAACGGGTCATGTGAATCACATTAATGTGGAGGAAATTCAAGAAGGAGCTAATGCCGTGATCGGTAAGTTCAAGATTAATGCCTTTCCTGCACTTATCCTTTTCGATACTGGTGCATCGCATTCATTCATTTCAAGAGCATTTGTAATCAAAAACGAACTCTCCACTGAAACTATTGGATGTCCTATAAAGGTAAGTTCTCCGGGTGGAGAAATGATAGTAAATTCAGGGTGCCGACATATCATCCTAGAAATTGGAAAGCACAAGTTCCTGATTAGTTTAATAATCCTAGAGTCCCAAGGATTAGATGTTATATTAGGGATGGACTGGTTGACCCGTTATGAAGGGGTGATTGATTGTGCCAAGCAAACTGTTATGCTCACTACCCGAGAAAAGAAAAGGATCAGGTTCAAGTCTAACTTTGAACCCAAGGGGAGCAAGGTTAATTCTCTTAAGGGGGTTAGCCTAGATAATGTGCCAATAGTGAAGGAATATCCAGATGTGTTCCCCGAGGAATTACCTAGCATGCCACCAGATAGGGACGTGGAGTTTCTGATAGACCTATTGCCAGGAACGAGGCCTATAGCAAAGAGACCTTATAAAATGTCGGTGGACGAGTTAAAAGAACTCAAGAAACAGCTGGGAGAACAGTTGAAAAGGGGATTTATCCAACCAAGCTCGTCGTCTTGGGGAGCACCAGTCTTGTTTGTCGAGAAGAAGGACCGAAGTCAAAGGCTATGCATAGATTATCATTCACTTAATGAAGTGACCATAAAGAATAAGTATCCCCTGCCTAGAATAAATGATCTCTTCGATCAGCTAGAGGGAGCATGTGTGTTCTCAAAAATTGATCTTCGATCAGGATACTTCCAACTAAAGATTAGAGAACATGACATACCTAAGACCGCATTCACCACTAGATACGGGTTGTATGAATATACAGTGATGCCATTCGGATTGACTAATGCACCGGCCTACTTCATGAACATGATGAATAAGGTATTCATGGAATTCCTTGACAAGTTCGTAGTGGTATTCATCGATGATATATTGGTATATTCCAAGAGCAGCAAAGAACATGAAGAACATCTACACCTGATTCTAGAGAAACTTAGAGAACATAAACTTTATGCCAAGTTCAGCAAATGTGAATTCTGGCTGAATGAAGTGGGTTTTCTTGGACATATAGTATCTGGAAATGGTATAGCTGTTGATCCAGCAAAAGTGGCAGCTGTGACAGAATGGGAACCTCCTAAATCAGTTAAAGAAATCTGTAGCTTCCTTGGCCTAGCAGGGTACTATCGGAGGTTCATTGAAAATTTCTCTAAGATTGCAAAGCCCATGACTAATCTGCTGAAGAAGGAGAATAAGTTTAATTGGACAGAAGCTTGCGAAACCAGCTTTCAGGAATTGAAAAAGAGGCTAGTGTCAGCACCAGTGTTATGTTTGCCAGATCTTGAGAAAAACTTTCAAGTATACTGTGATGCATCTCACCAAGGATTAGGAGGTGTACTGATGCAGGAAGGTAGAGTTGTAGCTTATGCATCAAGACAACTCAAAAATCATGAAGTAAGCTACCCTACTCATGATCTAGAGTTGGCATCAGTTGTGCATGCCCTAAAAACATGGAGGCATTATCTTCTGGGAAAACGTTGTGAGATGTTCACTGATCACAAGAGTCAGAAATACATTTTTACACAGAAAGAACTCAACATGAGACAAAGAAGATGGCTAGAACTTATCAAAGATTACGACTTAAGTTTGCAATACCACCCTGGAAAGGCAAACATCGTAGCCGATGCATTAAGCCGCAAGGCTCATGTAAATGGCCTCAATAAAAGAGAATTGCCGGAGGAGTTATGTACCCAATTTAGAGAGCTGAGACTTGAAATAGTGCCTGAAGGGTACCTTGCATCCTTGGAAGTGCGACCCACACTAATGGACAAAATTCAAGAAGCCCAAAAGTTGGACAAAGAAATAGAAGAAATCAAAAGTAAAGTTAGTGAAGGCAAGGCAAAAGGATTCCATGTAGATGATCAAGGAATCTTATGGTACGAAAAACGTATCTGTGTTCCGCAGGACCTTGAACTTAAGAAGTTGATCTTACAAGAGGCGCACAACTCACCATATTCAATTCATCCTGGCAACACCAAGATGTATATGGATGTTAAGGAGAGGTTTTGGTGGAATAATTTAAAGAAGGACATAGCAGAGCACATTGCCTTGTGCGACGTGTGCAGTCTTGTAAAGGCAGAACATCAGAAACCGGCAGGATTATTACAACCACTGCCAATACCTGATTGGAAATGGGATAAAATTGGTATGGATTTTATCACCAAACTACCCAGGACTAAATCTGGATACGATTCCATATGGGTTATCGTTGACCGCTTGACAAAAGTGGCCCATTTCATTCCAGTAAAGACCACTTATACAAGTGCAAAGCTAGCCAAGATTTACATGAATAGAATAGTATGTTTGCATGGGGTACCTAAAAGTTTCGTGTCTGACAGAGGAACTCAGTTCACTTCGCACTTTTGGCGACAACTTCATGAGTCACTGGGAACTCGGTTAGAATTCAGCACTGCATTTCACCCACAAACTGATGGGCAGACAGAAAGGACCAATCAAATATTAGAGGGTATGCTAAGAGCATGTGCGTTAGATTATGGATCCAGTTGGGATGAAAGTCTACCATACGCAGAGTTTTCCTACAATAACAGCTATCAATCAATCATAGAAATGGCCCCATTTGAATTCCTTTATGGAAGGAAGTGTACTACACCATTGCTGTGGAATAGAGTAGGATAAAGAAATTTGTTCAGGCCAGACCTAATCCAAGAAGCTGAAGAGAAAGTCAAGATGGTAAGGGATAGGCTAAAGGTAGCCCAATCTCGGCAGAAGAGCTATGCCGATCCAAAATGTAGAGAGGTTACCTATGAGTTGGTGATAGAGCTTATCTCAGGGTATCACCACTTCGTGGTGTGAAGAGATTTGGAATCAAAGGAAAATTAGCACCACGCTATGTAGGGCCTTTCAAGATTTTGAGTCGCAAAGGAGAAGTGGCATATGAGATAAAATTACCAGAATCTTTGTCAGCAGTTCATAATGTATTCCATGTTAGTCAGCTGAAAAAGTGTCACCCGGAGATGGAAGAAACTTTGTTGAAAGACACTATACCATTGGAGGAGGTTCAGCTAGATAATGATCTCACTTATGAAGAGAAACCTATTAAGATTATAGAGACCGCAGAAAGAATTAACCGTACCAAGACCATCAAATTCTGCAAAGTGCAGTGGAACCATCACACTGAATCAGAAGCAACCTAGGAGCAAGAGGATGAACTTCGGAGAGATCACCCTCTCCTATTTGCTAGCCAACCCGAATCTCGAGGGCAAGATTCATCTTAAGGGGGTTAGATTTGTAAGATCCCAAAATTTCATCTAAAATCATCATCATTGCACTCATATCATCATGGCATGTAATTGCATTGCATTTAGAATGTCCTCCAAAAATTTGGTGCAATTTTGAGCCATGAATAAAAAGATATGAATTATTTTGAAAATAGAATCAAAGAAAATGCTATATTACCTATTAAGTCCAAGTAAATACTTTGGATTAAAATAGAAGATAAATATGTTTTATAATACCCTAAAAACCTAATTTGAGTTTTTACAAATGATCACAAATTGGTTTGAATCAAATTGAATCCTTAAATCAAAAGTTTTGGAGAAAACAGTATTAGAAAAAGAAAAAGAGTAAAGGAGGAAAAAAATAAGCAGCAGATAGCTTCTGGCCTTTTGGCCCAAACCCAGCCTACTAAGCCCACCCGGCTTTTCCCCTCTCCCCTATTTTTCTTACCGCGCCACTGACTACCCCCTCCCGCTGACAGACCGACCCCACGCCACGTCACCCCACCACCCCGTCGTCTTCAACCCCCGGCGACGAACCGCCCCCCCCCCCTTCTCTGCCGTTTCGAATCGATTCGATTCCGGCCGTTTCTCGTAGTAATTCCCCCGGTGATTACCTCTACTTAATCCCCTTAACCCTCCTCATCATATTCCCTCAGTCGCCACCCCCCGGAGAGCCCCCAGGCTCCCCAAATTTCGAGCTCGGACCGCCGTTAACTGACAGTACACTAGCGACAATTCCGGTGAACCCAGGCCGCCCGGCGCCCTCCCCTCTGTCCCATCTGTTTCACCATATCCTAGCGCACCTACTAACCGAGCCACGTGCTCCCTCTTGCTCCAGGTCGATGACTCCGACCAAGTCCAGCGAACTCCCTCTGCGGCCACCGTCCGACGGTTTTTCCGGTAAGGGCAAGGTTCCCGCCGCTCCTTTTTGGCCACTGCTAGATAGTGCAGAACCAGGCGCATTCCCCTGACCCTTTTATTTGTCTGCTCGAGAACCAGATCGGCGCCACCGTCTCGTGGCTGTGACCTCCGCCGTCGACGCAACTCCGGCGAGGAATACCGAGCGAAGTAGAGCTCCCCTCTCTCCATCGCGACAACCAACCAGATCGTCGAGACCACCGCAAACCCTCGGTAAGACTGCCTTTTCCCCTACCCCTCTAGAATCACCAGAACGTCGCTTACCTGACGTGCCGCCGCCGCGCGCCGTCGCTAGCATCGCCAGTCTCCGGCGAGATGTTTAGTAGCCGTTCGATCAAATCCTAGCGGATAGGATTAGATCACTAAACGAAAGGGTACGGGCTAATCAGATCTGTCCGTAGTTACTTAAGATCTGACGGCCCACAGCGATCGATCCGACCGAACCGGTACCAGCCAATAGGAAAGCGCCACGTCGCCAGGCTATTTTGTTTAAATAGAAAAATAGACAGATTTAGTATTTAACTTAGAAATTCAATAACTTTTGATCCACAAATCAGAAAAATACAAATTTGTTGTCTATGGATTCAGAAAAATAAGACCTTTATTATAGAGGCCTTGTTTCACACTTTTGCCTCTGTAAAATTGGATTTATAGGCAGAACCTTTTTAGGAGTTTTTTGCTCATGAAAATTGTTCTATAAATTATTTTTGAGTATTTCTTATGCATTTAGATGAGGTATTCTACCCTCTGTACTGTAGACTCTGTGAATTATAGAGTTGTGATCATATCATTGCATTTTGCATGCATTCATGTTTTTGTAATGTTTTATTGATTGAATTATTATTGTTGTATTGATCTTGTGTAGATTGTGTGGATTGTGAAGTTTGTTGCTGTGAGGATTGTACCTATTCCCCTAGATACCAAGGCAAGTGATATTTCATCCCATGTCCTATTATTTTCACTATTGCACTAGTGATATTTTGGTAGATCTTAGCATGATAGAATTATTCATATGTTACCATACTATGTTATGCTACCCTATAGTCTATATCTTGGTAGTATCCCCTAGTTAAAAGACTTTGTATGCTAGAATGCTTAGCTATGCTAGTAAAATTCGTGGGTGGAAAATACATATCAAGATAGTATGGAAAGATATGATTTTTGTTTGACTAAGAAAACAACTATTATTAATGAAACACCTGGGTGGATTGGGACTTGCTTGGATTATGTTGAGTGGTTACTCAGGGGCCATGTCTATGGTCAGCTGGTGTATCACACTTGTGGATGGCCACCCAGGAAAAAAGAGATTGGAGACATTCTTGTCATGAAGCTTTCAGTGCAACCACATGGCATATGGGCTCTGCCTTGACCAACTAAGTTGCAAGAACTCAGCCAGACGGACAGAAGGTGGTAGATATGATAGGATGGAACACGTCCGTGGTGGTCTAAGGGATTGCTTCTGAAAAGTCTTGTCTCGATGCATGTCGAGTCTTGTCGGGAAAGTGCACCACCTCTCGAGAGGGTAAAACTAAGTACTTAGCCGTGTCCCCGGTTATGGACAATTTCTGAGCCTCAAGATAGTGAAGTAGTTCAATAATCTCCTCATCCAAATTTCTCTAAGATAAAAACTTGTGGGTGAACATGGGTAAAGGTTCAGTGATGTCTATCATTGGTACCTTATAGCTGGAATGAAAAACTTCTTCAAAAAAACTATAAGTTAAACTAATTTTAGCAAAGCCAGCCATAACCCCACTTAGCCATATATTCATGTAGTTGTTGGATTATACTAAGTACCTATGGTATCACTTGCCAATACAATTCCAAATGTATTGACTCTTGTGGCTGTAACTTATTATGTTGCAGGATACTCTGATGATGAGTAGGGTTGCGGGTCTACACTCGACATGCTTGCATGTGGCGCATGAAGACTAAAGACTATTATTATTATGCTATGTAATGTGAACTTTAAGTGTCTTAGCCTTGGGCTAAGTGAGTTGTAAGAACCATTATACTCCTGGATATGCGACGTAATAATGACCTTTGTTTCTGTGTACTTCATCTTAAACTGTGGGTGCTAGCATTTTCGATCCAGGGACTAGCACTGCAATCACAGGGATCTTACCTTATTATGGTGAGATCTTACAACAGTGGTATCTGAGCCTGATCTATGCGTAGGTGCTTTGCACGGGTAGTACACATATGTTTATATGTGGGCGATGATGATCATGTTATTGCTTCTTTCATGTATTTTGGATATTGGTGGCATAGTGGGATGAAGCGTCCCGGACCAACCTTACATGTCATCGCACATGAGACCGGTTCCACGACTGACATGCAACTAGTTTTGCATAAGTGGCTGGCGGGTGTCTGTCTCTCCTACTATAGTCAATATCTGATTTACAACAAGTTGCTAATAACTTGGTTATCCTCGTTGTGGTTCATGTTCGTAGGTAAGATCGGTTCTATCTCCGAAAGCCCTAAGCCACGTTAAACTTGCAATTGATAAATTAGAGGCGTCTAGTTTAGATCGTTGCTGGGCTAGTGTCTTGATATGGTATTGTTGTAAGTAGATGTACAATAGATACTCTTACAACACACTCAACGTGTAAGTTCCATAGACCTTGGCCTTACACACAAAGGAATGATAGAGATCATACCACGATGCAAATGATAGAGATCAAATGCATGGACCATATCATCTCACTTTACACATTAGATGTTTGCATCTTATATTGTTAGTTTGGCATTTTAGTAGCATTATAAGATGATCCCTCATTTAAATATCAAGATAAAATGTGTTCTTCCTTAAGTATGCACCATTCTATGGATCGTGTTTCGAGACATCACGTGATGATCGGGTGTACTCGACTCTATGCTTTCATACAACGGGTGTAAGACAGTTTTACACAGGCGAATACTAAGGTTCTTACTTGGCGAGCCTAGCATGTACAAACATGGCCTCGGAACACGGACCGAAAGGTTAAGCATGAGTCATATAGTTGATATGATGCCCATATTGATGCTCGCCTTTGAAGCTACACCGACTCACGTGATGATCGGACTTGGTGTAGTGGATTTGGTTCATGTAGTCACCAAAAAGGCACGAGGGATGTTGTTTTTGAGTGGGAGTTCATTTCTAATTTGGATTAGTCGAAGTCAATTTGTCATAAACTAAATCGAAGTGAATTTGCATAATTTGTTGTAGTCATTGGCATTTGTTTACTACCTTACGCTTAGTTTTAATTGAGATAATAGAACTATAGAATTCTAGATATTTACTTTACGAACTGGTATCATATTGTTTTGAATGTCAATTTAAAGTTTAAAATTCCTATTGCAAACTTTCAGCAAACTCTATTTACTCCATGAAGTTTAATAATCAGTATTAAATAAAGATTAAGAATTTAAATGTTAGTATCTAAAGTATCATGTTTGCCTCCATGATGATTGATATTCAAAAGTTGTTTTAATATCGAGGTTATCTAGGAGCTGAAATAATTGTTTCAGAAACCATCATGTGTGAAAGATATTGTGATATCTGAAACAATGTTTTTGGTTGCATTATGATAGAGTATAATTTAGCAAAATATATGTTCTCATATTGTATGAGATTTGTGAAGGATGGAGATGCTAAGCATCTGAATCTCCCAAAAAGGTTTTGGGAACTAACATTATACTCGTGATTCTTCCTTACAGCCTATAGTAGCTTGATCATGAAAGTTGTCATGATAAGGATGAATAGAAGATGTAAGTAAAATGTTTACTACACTAATAGATTACTAAAGAATGGATTTTTGAAAGAATACCAAACATTTGATGATGGTGATCCACTTCAAAGTGCAAGTCCAAAGGTATTAGTATTTGACTATATACGCTTTGTACTATGTGCCATGTGAATGACACCACTATTGATGTTGATAGATTCTTTTAAAAGGAAAAGGAATTGCTGAAAGAGAATCTATAAAATATTTGGTAGAAAAGAAAAAAGTTGGAAATGTCCAGCTTAGGTATATAGAAGATATACATGTTATGATTGTATTCCTTGCTTGTTAAACAATGTGGTTCTTAGGTATTGGATACCGGTATTGGATACCGAATTGGTTGGTATGAAGTGTCATACAGGACAACGCAATTCATGAACTGCAATGGCCTAAGTAACTAGCAAGAAGAATAAGTGATGATGTTCATCGAAAACAAATAAAGTGTTATTGTATTTTTCGTTGTCGTCAAACCTAGTCTTCAAGATTTGTTTAAAATAATTGTTATTTTGTTCCGGTATTATGAGAACAATAGTTATTCAAATAATTACCGTATTCCATAAAGGATGGATGAACTTTTACAAGTCTAGTGGGAGAAATCACATCCATAAACACTATTGCTAAAATGTCGCAAGACAAATGATTGAAAGATCACTTATGAAGTGGCATCGCTGTTTAAATTATATTGGAAAGAAAACATGAAGAAACTCCATGTTGATGGATTTTTGGAGTCTTTGATTTTGATCAATTGACGCTTGTGAAACTTTCCTCGAGATAATTGAAACTCCGTCCATAGGCCAAAGAGGAACGGATGACTAACTTATTGGATATTGTGCATGTTGATGTATATAGTCCATTATGTGTAGCCATATGCGATGGATCTTTTTGCTTCATATGCTTTCTCCAAAAATTTAAGTGAATATATCTATATATTTACTTAATAAGGAAGAAGTATGAAACATTTGAAAATTGTTCAAAGACTTTCAAGATGAAGTGGAAAATCATTGTAACAAGAAAATAAAGAGTTTATGATTCGATCATAAAGGAAGATATTTGAGTTACACGTTTAGCAAAAACACCTAAGATTTGAGGAATTGTTCCATGATTTGTGTTTCTCGATAAACCATAGGAGTATGACAAATTCGAGAGATGAAATCAAACCATGTTTGACATGGTAAGATCAAAGGTGTCATTTATAAAACTGCCATTATGTTTTAAGGATTAAAGCTTTAGAGACTACCGCTTTTACACTGAAAAGAGCACCATCCTGATCCGTTGAAATGACACCATATAAGTTATGGTTTGGGATAAAACCCGAATTGTCTTTTCTTAAATTTTGGTATGCTATGCATAAGTAAAATGTTTACAACCAAAGTCGGATAAGAACGTCTTTGTAGGTTATCCCAAATAATTTGTTGGGAATTTCTCCATAACACCAAGGACAAAAGAGTTTGTTACTTGGAACATCAAGTTTCTTGAGAAGGAATTTTTCACGAAAAGTTAAGTGGGAGGACAATAGAACTTTGATAAGGTTGTTGAACCTTAGCTATATGTGCTAAGTAGCGCAGCGCCGGAAAGTGTCCCGGTGGCGGCCACAATGCTCATGGCTCCCGTGATTACAAAGGTTGTGATCTCGGAGATTAGAGTTCCCATTGAACCGTGTGGGTTGGTAAGAATCAAATAGTGTGATTTGATAAGCAAGTCGTTATTGTTTTGACAATGATCAACCGACTACATGCAAAGAAGCGATGATGGGCCCTGACTCCATAAAATGACTAGAAGTCATAGAATCCGTAATAGTATCCATACATGAGAAATCAAGTTTCTGAACTTGGAAGACCCTCCGGAAAGGCGTGAAGCCTATCGGTCGTGTTTGGATCTATAAAGAAATAGACATGGATGTTTAACATCTATGAAATAGTCGACATGTCGGAAAGAAGTTTACGGCAATGTTCAAGGAATTGACTATGACATGATTTGATCTTTCATAGCGATATTTAGTCTTGATGGATTAATGTAGCAACCACTACATATAATTTGGTATATGGTAGTTGAATAAACAAAACAAGGTTCTTCTAATAGAATGGTTACCTAGGACGTGTACATGAAACGGTCCGAAGGGTTTTGTTAATTCAAAGGGTGCTAAAAGGGCATGCAAACTTCAATAGTTGAAGTAAGCATAGCGGAGTTGGAATCTTCACCATGATGAATCTGTTAAAAGAGTTTAAATTCATCGGAGATGATGAAGATGCTTGCATTTGCAAGAAATTAAGTGGGAGCGCTGAGACATATTTCTAATACATTATGTAGAGTACATATTGTTGATTGGAAATGATGTATCTTGTATTGACACAAGTTAAGAATTTCATTAAAATAAGATTTCGATGAAATACTTGGGCAAAACCGGAATATTAGGCATCGATATCTATATGGATAGATTGAGGCGCTAATATGGTTGTGCCAGACATACATATATGAGATATTGAAAGGGTTCAATATGGAAACAACAAGAAAGGTTCTTGCTGCATGGAAAGGATTGTATCAAGATTCAAGTGTTTCAACACTTGGTGAGTAAAATCACATGAAGATTTTGATCGATTATACCGTGATATGTATATATCCAGATATGTCCTATGCTATAAATGTTATGAGCACATACCAGAATGATTCATAAGATGATCATTGGACGATAGTAAAGATATTCTTATGAGCTTTGGAAGAACTAAGAATATATCATGTATAAGTGACAAATAGTTAAAAGGAGTTCATTGTAAAGTGTTACATTGATACTAGTTTTGTCACAAGATACAAAATTAAAAATTTATCTCAATTTAGACTATGGGTGGCACAATGTAATGGAAAGGATGTTCCATGATGGATTTGGATGAGTTCCAAAGTTGAAACATTATGACGGATACTACAACAAAGGGTTAAGTATATGACTGCTATAGTAGCAGCAAAGGAGGGCATTTGTGTTATGTAGTTTGTTATCAAACTAGGTGTGGTTCAAAGTGGGCTAATACTATGAAGATATATTGTATGACAATAATATCAACATATTTTAACCCGAACGAACTAAAGGTCTCACCAAAGGACCAAATTTATACAATGCCATCTCATTTGAGAATGAGTGATGCGTAGAGACGTAAAGACATGCAAATACACACGCACCTTAAACTGTCAGATCCGGAGATTATCTTAACCACTAGCAATCGCGTATATGAAACACCAGAAAATCATAGGTGTTCAATATGCAAAGTTTTTCAAACTAGATTATTGACTCTAGTGCAAGTGGGAGACTGGAGGGAATATGCCCGAGAGGCAATAATAAAGTGGTTATTATCTTATTCCATGTTTATGATAAATGTTTATTTTGCATGCTATAATTGTATTAATTGGAAACGTTAATACATGTGTGTTTAATAAACAAAATACAAAATTCCTAGTAATGCCTCTCATATAAACTAGCTCGTTGATTAACAAGATGATCAAGGTTTCCTGATCATGGACATTGGATGTTGTTAATAACGAGGTCACAACATTGGTGGAATGATGTGATGAACATTCATCCGAAGTATAGCGTTACGATCAAAGTCATTATGTTTATATTGCTATAACATCATACGAAGTAATCTTAGTCCTTAGACCATGAGATCATGTTAATTGCTAACACCAGAAGAGTATCTTGATAACACCAAACGTCACACCGTAACAGGGTGACTATAAAGGTGGGTTCAGTACTACGAAGGTGTTATGTTGAGGCTCATGGATCAAGAGTGGAATTTGTCAATCCCGATGACAGATAGATATACTCTAGGCCCTCTCGGTGATATCACATTAAGATAGCTTGCAAGCAAGTGATGTGATCACTAGAATGTTATATCACGGGAACAAGAAAAGAGTGCATGTCGGTAACGAGATCAAACTAGGTATTTGGATACCGATGATCGAATCTCGGACATGTATTATATCATGAGACAAAGGGATTTAGTTACTAGCATTAAAGGTTCTCACGATCACAGAAGTCATCGTTGAATGTGTAGGAGTCAGTATGGATCTCCAGGTCCCGCTTCTCATTATTGATCTGAGAGGGGTCTCGATCATGTCTGCATTATTTGCAAACCGTAGGGTGACACACTTAAGGGATACCGACACCATTTGGAGCAAATATGTTTCGGATAAAGATTTAAGAAAACGCTGGAATTATTTCAATAGACACCGAAACTGTTTCGGGTGAAATTGCTGAAATTGGTTCTGCATGTAATATTGAAATGTTGCAGGGGGTTTTATGTGAATGTTTTTTAATTCAAGTAATTAACAAAATTCTGAATAAAATTAATAAAAGAGTTTTATTAAATGAGAGAGCATTAAATTTGGAGAAATTTAATGCATTTAAAGTGGAGACTTTAAAAGAGAATGTGAAGGGGCATTTTAATGTGGATGAGTTACCACCACATGAATGGGGGAGGTGAGGGGTCACCCCCCATGAGGCGCCGGCCATGGGGAGGGGCACCCCCTCCTCCTATAAAAGGCCCCCCTCTCACTCCTTCTTAGACACACCTCCTCGTGAAGGATCTCTCTCCCCCTCTAGTATTATTCCCCGATGGTCTCGGATTAGCGAGATACATGTTCCCGGTGGCTTTATCTGGAAAGGAGTTGCTGCTTCCGCTGCTTTGCTGGAGCGAGGGACGGAGGTTGTCGGGGTACCGGACGTGTGTGCGATCACGGATGCACTGCTGCTTTGCGATGCTGGACTTGGTGGTGCTGGACTTGCTGGAGCTGGATCTGAAGGACGTGCTAGAGCCGGACCTGCTGGACTTCATCTTGATCTTGAGATCGGCAAGTGTATGACTATATCATCCATGAGTTCCATCTCGTTAACAAAGCTTTGTTGTCTTCGAGGGTAAGTTCTCCATGGATGTATATCCACCCGTTGCTCTGTATCTAGTAGATAGATCTTGGCATATAGTTCTCATCGTAGGAAATTTTTTGTTTTCTATGTTGCGAACCCAACATTTCAATGCTTAGAAACAAGGCCTAGGGATCATACTTTCACTAGTGAACACTCTCATATAAATATCATCTCTTTATGATACTACTCTGAACTACTCTCCGGGTGGACACTCTAATCCATGGTAGGGCTATAATAGCACACCTCAAAGTTCGCTTTTCCCATCTAGATAACCCCACACTGTCACCTTGAGAACTAGATGGTTCCAACAAACACCGCAATTTCATAGAGACATCCAACTCCAAATATAACTCATAACAAGTATTTGTAATCTCTAGCCAAAGTGCCACCATGGTGTGCACGCTGTCACTTTCACACACATGGGGAGAAGCAGAGATCTATTAAAGCACTTGAGTAGCAAGGTAGATCTACTTGATTACAAAGCTCATGATCACAATATGATCATGCATAGAGAGAGATGAACATATAGCTACCTATAGAACCCTTAGCCTCGAGGAAGAACTACTCCCTCATCATCATGGGAATCAGCAACGACGATGGAGATGGTGGTGGAGATCGATGGAGATGGCTCCAGGGGCACTTCCCCGTCTCGGCAGGGTGCCGGAACAGAGACTTTCTATCCCTCGAATCTCCCCTATGATGGCGGTGGTGATGTGGAACTTTTCGTGGCTGGAGGCTTGACTATTTAGGGTTTTTGCATTTGGGAGGCTTCTTATAGGCGAAGATGCAAGGTCGGTGGGTGGACCAGGGGCCCACACCACCTGGTGGCATGGCCAGGGTGGACCCGCGCCACCACATGGTGTGGCTGCCCTGTGGCCCCTCTCCATATCGTCTTCTGGCTCCGTGAGTCTTCCGGTAAAATATCAACTTTGGCTTTTGTCCCGTACAATTCCGAGAATATTAATTTTCTAACTTTCTTGGAACAAAAGACAGCATAAAACAGGCAACTGGCACTGTGGCATCTTGTTAATAGGTTAGTCGAAGAAAGTGTATAAAAATACTCCAAAGTTGGAACAAAACATAAGAAAGTAGATAAAAACCAAGCATGGAACATCAAAAATTATAGATACGTTAGCAACGTATCAGTGGTTAATCTGGTTTTCAATTCCTGAAAACTTGCTTCGCACTTATCATCCCATATGAATGGTGTATTCTTTCTTAGCAATTTGGTCATTGGTCCAGCTATCTTGGAAAAACCTTCAATGAATCTCTGATAATAGCCTGCCATGCCTAAGAAACCTTGGATTTTTTTCACATTAGTTGGTGCATTCCATTCTATCACTGATTGTACTTTGGACGGATTTACGGCAATTCCATCCTTACTGATCACATGACCAAGAAATTCTACCTTGTCCAACCAGAATTCACACTTGCTGAATTTAGCATATAGCTTATGTTCTCTCAAAATTTGCAATGCTACCCTCAAATGATCTACATGAACTTCTTTATCCTTAGAATATATCAAAATATCATCAATGAACACTATGACAAACTTATCCAGATAAGGCATGAAGATTTTGTTCATCAAATTCATGAATATTGCTGGTGCATTGGTCAATCCAAAAGGTACGACGAGGTACTCATGGTGTCCATACCTTGACACAAATGCTATTTTTGGAACATATTCAGGTTTGATTTTTATCTGATGGTACCCTGATCTTAGATCAATCTTGGAAAATACTCCAGCTCCTTTGACTTGATCAAATAGATCTTGAATTCTTGGCAATGGGTATTTGTTCTTGATGGTGACATTGTTGAGATTTCTGTAATCACCACACATTCTTCGTCCTCCATCCCTTTTATCCACAAAAATTACCGGAGTTCCCCATGGGGATACACTTTCCTGAATAAATCCTTTTCTGGCTAACTCATCAATTTGGTCCTTAAGCTCTTTTAATTTTTTTGGTCCCATCTTGTACGGTGCTTGGGCTATTGGTGTTGTACCCGGTATTGAATCAATGGTGAATTCTATTTCTCGATCAGGTGGCATTCCTGGTAATTCTGCTAGAAAAACATCTTGAAATTTGTTCACTACAGGAATATCTTCCAATTTGACCTCCTTCAATGAGTTCAATTGTAGATCTACCATGATATGACTATGTCTATCTGCCTGATAGACTATCCTTCCTCCACTTGGAGACTTAATTGTAATGGTTTTATCCTCACAATTGATCTGAGCTCCATACTCAGTCATCCAATCCATTCCCAACACTACTGCTATTCCCCTTAATGGAATCACATAAAGATCCGCATAATAGGTTTGACCACAGATTGAGATAACTTGGTTTAATTTTATGTTTCTAACTACCACGATCCTCCAGTGGTAACTACGGTCATAGGTTTTTCTAACGGTGCCCTTCTAATCCCGAACTTATCACAAAATTGTTCAGATATAAATGAAGTAGTTGCACCCATATCAAATAGAACTTTTCCAATATTTGTGAGAATATTGAGCGTACATATCACCGCTTGATCCGAGTTATCCACCTCCTCCAATGTTGCGCAATTCAACTTTCTAGTAGGTCTACCCCTCTTGCCATTATCATTCTTGACAAAATTTCCTCCTCTGTTAGGCTGTCCACCTCCACCTCTTGCTTGAACACCGCCTGATGTAGGCCAACCACCTGGTGGTTTCTTGGGACAATCGGGCTTCATGTGCCCCTTCTGACCACACCCATAGCATATGATCACCGGCTTTAGGCAATCCTTACTAAAGTGCCCTGGAAGCTTACAATTGTGACAAATGACATTCCTCCTGGTTGAGGTTGTACCACAATTGGGGTTGTTACCATTGTTAAAGGACCTATTTCAAGCTTTGAACTCCATATTAGGTTTAGGTTTACTTGCTTGGATCCTCTTGGTTTACTTCTTTGCTCTCTTCCTTCGGTCCTCTTGGACATTCTTGTAATCATCCTCAAATGTGATGGCTGCATCAAGCAGTTCTTCAAAAGTCGCTTTATTGGCTAGCCTCAGCTGCATCTTCACAAATGGATTTAAACCACGCAGGAAACCTTTCTTACTTTTTTCCTTAGTGCTCACTTCATCCTCAGCATAACGAGATAGTTGACTGAACTCTCGGATGTACTTCATGACACTGGTATATCCCTGCTGAAGTTCTTCAAACTCCCTACGCTTCAGTTTAATAACACTTTCCGGAACATGATATTCACGGAATCTCTGCTTAAACTCCTCCCAGGTATACTCCCTTCCTGGAGGTTGCATTGCTAACTGATTCTCCCACCATGATGTTGCAGGTCCGGTTAAGAGATGTGTTGCATACCTCAACTTTTCCTCATCATTGCAACCTACAGCCTTAAGTTTTCTCACGGTATCTGCTAGCCAATCCTCTGCATCCATTAGCTCAGGGGCTGATGCAAAAGGTAACGGCCTTGCATTCTGAAAGTCAGAAAGACTCACACCACATCCTTCAGGTTCCCTCTGATGTCCCACTCAATCCACTAACCCATCCATAAACTTGTTCTGGGACTCTTGCATCATTTGCATGTACTGCATAAAGTTTTGTTCCATCAACGGCCTCATTGGTGGTGGTGGTAAATTTGCCTGCATTCTGGCGTCTTCATCCGCCTTTCCCTTAGCTTCGTGCTCCATGCGCTGCTGTTTAGTCTTGTCCTCTACACCCATTTCCATACCCCCTAGTCCTGTAACATAAAGCGAACACTCATAATTACATCATGCATATGTGTTCTGAGCTTAGCTTCTGATACGTTGCAAACGTATCTATAATTTTTGATGATCCATGCTTGGTTTTATCTACTTTCTTATGTTTTGTCCACACTTTGGAGTACTTTTTATACACTTTCTGGGACTAACCTATTAACAAGATGCCACAGTGCCAGTTGCCTGTTTTCTGTTGTTTTTGGTTCCAAAAAGTCAGAAAATGAATATTCTCGGAATTGGACGGGACAAAAGCCAAAGTTGATATTTTACCGGAAGACTCATGGAGCCAGAAGACGAGACGGAGCGGGGCCACAGGGCGGCCACACCATGTGGTGGCGCGGGCTAGCCCTGGCCACCCACCGACCTTGCCTCTTCACCTATAAGAAGCCTCCCGATGCGAAAACCCTAAGTCGTCAAGCCTCCAGCCACGAAAAGTTCCGCAGCGCCGCCGCCACCGAAGGGGAGATTTGGGGGACAGAAAGTCTCTGTTCTGGCACCCTGCCGGGACGGGTAAGTGCCCCCGGAGCCATCTCCATCGATCTCCACCACCATCTCCATCACCATTGCTGATTCCCATGATGAGGAGGGAGTAGTTCTCTCTCAAGGCTAAGGGTTCTACCGGTAGCTATGTGTTCATCTCTCTCTATGCATGATCATATTGTGATCATGAGCTTATAATCTATAGATCTACCTTGCTACTCAAGTGCATTAATAGATCTTTGGCTCTGCCCATATGTGTGAAAGTGATAGCGTGCACACCATGGTGGCACTTAGGCTGGAGATTACAAATACTTGTTATGAGTTATATTTGGAGTTGGATGTCTTTATGAAATTGTGGTGTTTGTTGGAACCATCTAGTGCTCAAGGTGATAGTGTGGGGTTTTCTAGATGGGAAAGGCTTACTTTGAGGTGTGTTGTTATAGCCCTACCATGGATTAGAGTGTCCAACTAGAGAGTAGTTCAGAGTAGTATCATGAAGAGAAGATGTTTATATGAGAGTGTTCACTAGTGAAAGTATGACCCCTAGTCCTTGTTTCTAAGCATTGAAACACCGTTTGCTATTAGATCTATTACATGTTTACTTGCTTCTATCTTTATTTCAGTTTTACTTTAGTCTTTTCCACGCCATCAAGCTATCTTCTATCACCGTTACCACTTATAATTATCTATACCACTTGTATTTCACTATCTCTTCGCCGAACTAGTGCACCTATACACCTGACAAGTGTATTGGGTGTGTTGGGGACACAAGAGACTTCTTGTATCTTGATTGCATGGTTGCTTGAGAGGGAATACCTTTGACCACTTCCTCCCTGAGTTCAATAAACCTTGGGTGATCCACTTAAGGGAAAACTTGCTGCTGTTCTACAAACCTCTGCACTTGGAGGCCCAACAACTGTCTACAAGAATAGAAGTGCGTAGACATCAGCTTCATGCATAGAACTAGTCACACAATGGAAAACAAAATCCAAATAAGAACCAAATATGCATTTCACATATTATACATTACAACCAACATAGTTAGTACAACGTCATTACAAACCCATACCATTTAGGTATTACAAACTCATGTGGATGCTATCTCACTTATTTAATTACATCAAGTGCTCAGACTCTAACTTCCGTATCACCACTGGAATACTCCTCCTCAAGGTCACGCTCCCCAGAAGCTGCGACATTCATCATACATACCCGGAGTACAATCGCGCTGACGTGAAGTACGATGCACCGTTTGTGGAACGACTTGCCTCTTCGATGGACGATACTCAGTATCAGAAGTATCCGGACTTGACACATCATCCAGCTGAAGTGCGTCCATACCTTCCAACTCATCTGAGGTATCTTCAGAAACATCCTCATCACTGTCTTCTTCAATCGCCTCCTGTATCCCGACTCCAGAGTAATCAACAGAATATTCTGCTTCCGGTGCTCCCCAAGTACTCTGCTGGGTATGATAGTCTTCATCTATAATTGGATAGTGCATGTTATCTAGAGTAGGATAATGTTCTGGTGACTCAAACACCCTTTCTTTAGGATCTTCCTCATTAGACTCTACATCCTCCATGTGGACATACCTTCCATCAACGGAATAAGACCTCACTCCCATCCGACTAGTTTGCCCGGTATCACCAACAGAATCTTCCACAGGAATAGGATTCCCGGCAGATCCATCCATCAATCCGTACCCCCCATCCTTCAAAGTTTCCAATAGGTAGTTCCGAGTCCTTGATTCCCCAAGGATTCCGTGGTACTAGATGGCTAGTACCCTCATTAGGATATCTAGTGGGTTCTGGCATAGGTGAATAAGGATATGGTGTGAAATATCTTAGATCTATCGATATATCCTTAAAAGTTGGGCTAACCCTACCCACTGCTTCGTTCTCCAGTTGAGATGCTAACTTCTCCCTTCGTTCAGGATTAGTTAAATCCTCTAGCATATCAATATGATCCTCCACAATAACCTGATGTGTCTTATACAAATACCCAACTATCAGTTGATACTGATCCATAAATTTGGAAGCTAGTTTTGGATGCTTCTTTACTAAAGTAAGATGATCCGGTACTGGCTCCATGTCTATAGAGTCACGAGGAATCACATAATATGTGCTTCTAGCTAACTCTTGTGCTTTGTGCTCCCGAATATTGGATATCACCTCCAGAATAGCAACATGGTATGCTGCTAGGTGGCTTCTACCTTCACCCATAGGTAAATCATGATATAAACCAAGATTTTCTGGTAGTTGGATGCTAACACAATATTTGGCTAACATTCGCCCATCATGGTATGTCAAGGTACTAACTGGAATAGTAGTTGTGCAACCAAAAACCCTCAGAAGTTCTCGAAGCTGTTCAGTTAAAGTCCCCTGATAATCATCGAGAGTCTCTATTTCCTTACCAAAGTCCGTTTTGGAAACTTTGGTGCCTTTTTCACTGTATACAAAATATTCATAATTAGTAACCATTAATTATCATGATGCATCACCATTAAGAATTACCGCACTAAAAGATATAACAAAATATTCCCAATTGAATATTCATCATATAATCTAGAGAACTCTTTATCATTGCTCCTAGACTCCTACAGGTAGTTCCCTTTACTAGGTTTCCAACCTAAGGTCAAAGCAATTGCTCTAATACCAGGTGCGGAGACCCAGCATACCACTGCATGTGTAGTACACTATAGTCGTTGACATGACATCCATAGAACACCGTTCCGCAAATATCACATCCCTCAGAGTGGTACAACAGAAACATTGTGGGTCCATATTACAAACATACACACTTCATTATTATTACAATACTAGAAGTTCAAAACTTCAAGTGATTCAAACTTACAAACCATATCACTTATTTCATAAGTTCAGCAGAAAAATGAAAGACACAATGATAAGAAAGACGTGAGATCAACAACTTATTCTATAGGTTGCATGCTGCTCGGCTCATCCTAGGTAACTACGATCCGGCCTGACAACTACTCTAACTCGTTGTCTTCAGCTCCATAGTATATCCCATAGTCCACCCCTTCGATTCCACCGGATAGGTCCAGCTCTTCATAGTAGACGTCGTTTTGGACTTTGGTAGCATACACCTGGTCATCCTTCTGTTCCTCAAAGTCTAGCAAGGGGTTCAAAGGAAAGAGTGAGTAATAGCGTTACCCAGCAAGTTCACTATATGCAAGATGGGAAGTTTGATGCTCTAACTACCACCTCGGACTATGCAATTTTAGTAAACATTTCTTGAAAGATTGATTTTATTATCAAAAACTTAACATCAGCCTTCACAGGTTGACCAGAACTTCATGGAGTTCCTTTCCTACCGCGTTCATAGCTCATTCCCGAAACAGGGAGTAGCAAGTTACAATTCTTACACTCTACAGAGGTGCGTTGCTTTACCCATGAGAGATCAACTCCTTGTTGCACAATCGGGCATACTTTCCCATCCACAATACCGTGATGTGGGGCCCAGTAGGTGATCCAAGTCGATCACTACCCCTCTCCGCGACCCCGCATGAAGACACGATCCTCCATGACATGCCCCACCTCTGGTAGGCACCCGAAGACTCTATGAGATGGTTATGCCCTGGCAAGCTCCCTTAAAGGTCCAGTTAAACCACTGACAACCTCTCAAGATAATCTAGACACCAAAATCATGGGAAACTAAGGGGTTCCACCCATGTGCTAGGTTTCTCCACGAGAAATCCTCATCCTCATGATTAGGTCATCCGTCCATGCAAAAGGAAGATCCTTCCCATTCCAAATCTCATGGTTAATGTGTAATATACGGCGCTAGAATGACTAATATCATGGGTTATTAAGTCCTATCTATTCTGCAACTAGAATCTTAGATTCCACTGCAATTCTTAATATTAGCATCACTTAGGATGATAATAGCATTTCATTTGATTGGGAAAATACTTATTTTCTATCTCTTTTAGAACATAGGTGATAACACACAATTTTTAAATACTTTCATAAAGACTCTTCAAAGGACATGAGCAAGTGATGAACTTGCCTTGTGACTACAAGGTAGTGAAGTCGGATACTTTCACTTAACCTTGAGCTCCGGTTTCTACAGAAGACCATTATTACCTAGTAAGGACAATATCTAAAGAAGCAATATGCAAAGCATAGTAATTTTATACAATGATTTATTATATTTCTTCTTTGCGTGTTTTACCCACCTTATAAAGGTTTTATGTTTCTTTTCATTAATAAAAGAAAAGTATTACTCAAGAGCCATTAAATTCATATAATTTTTATATTTAGTATAATTATGACAACTAGTATTATTCTAAGAGTTTAAAATTGAATTTATTTAATTTTTAACTCTTTTAAATGTTTAATTATAATTCCTTTAAGGAAATAAGACTTTATTTTTATCACACTTGTTTTACTTTTCAAAAATACAAACTAGTATTTTTATATAATAGTACTTCCATTTAGGATCTTAGAAATGAATTTTATTCAATTTTAAGTGTTTTGTATATTTTTATAAAATTCCAGAGGAAGGATATATAACAATAATAACAGTTCTAATTTTAATTATCTAAAACCCTATTTATTATTTTTTCTTGAATAGAGGACATCTTTGTGATATCATTGGTATTTTATTTATATTTTTAGGATTTTTATTTTATTTCTTAGAACCTTTCCTAGGGGTATTTTGGTCTTTTGATAATTTACTTAGATTTCTCTTTTAAATCTGGACCTAGCCCATTGGGCTGGCCCATCCCTGACTCGGCCCACTTGGGCTGGTCAGGGGCATTGGACCACACCGGCCCAGTATGCACCCCTCCCTTCTCTCGCTCTCTCGTGTTCTCCCTCGCCCCGCTGCGGCGTGGTGTCGCCGACGCCGTTGCCGCTTGATTACCGCCTCCCTAGGCCTCCCCGACCGTCGCCGTTGTGCATGGCGAGGTAGTCGGCGCTGCTCCATCGACTGGTCCTGTTCGATTCACCTTTGGACCCCTCTCCCGTCCAGGTTGACTCCACCCCGAAACCTAGGGTTTGGTGGCCACCAGCGATGTGGGGTTTCGCCGCCCTATGGTGCTGTGTCGTGGCTCTAGTGGCCCTATGATGCCGCCGCTGCTGCTCGTGTAGTTGTGGCTGCCGCCTCATGGCTCGACGCGGGTTGCAGCACCCTCGGGTGCTCCTCGTGCCGCCGTGTGTGCTCGTCAGCCTCTCTGCTTCCTCTTCTCAACTCTAGCGAGGACCACAAGTAAGTGCTTCTATCCCCCATCTTATTCTTCCTCTACCTCTCTCGTTACCCTCTGTGTGCCTACGGTGAGGAACACCCTAGTTAGGGTTCGTCTGTGCTGTTAGGGTTCTATCCCTCTGTGTTGATTATTGCCTATTGATGGGTTTGGAGTTGCTAATAGCTCTTTATATTGGTGGACTGTGAAATTGATAATAGTGGCTCTACTAAATGCGTTCTTCTATAATATTGGATTATTGTCACTTGTAAACTTTGTATGATGTGACTCTGATCTAGGTTGAGAGTGGATTTGTTCCATACTGGAACATGTAGTTGGCTTCCTGTTCAAATACTACTGATGCACCCTTGTTGATAGCTTCTTATGTAAAGTAGAATGACTCCTAAGTACTGTATTAGGAAAATGATTAAGTATCTTTTTGAAAGAATTGGATTATGAAATCCCTTAGTAGAATCTGCTTGGTTAGGATGAATCCTTGTGACACCTTCATTTGAATGGCACACAAGCTTTATCCTGATACTGGGCTCTCTTCTATTTGTATTCTAGAGTGTCTGGGAATTGAAAAAATCTTTTGGATAAATTAGCATGTGGTATTCATTAATTTTATCAAGCATGTGATGCTGGTCTGAGGCAAAGCTATGGAAAATAGCTGTTTTCACCTTCTTAAATGATCTTATATGGATAACCTCAAAATATAATTCCTACAGTGCTTTGGGAAATTAATTTGACGACCTTGATAAGGTTAAGATGATAGATCTTGGCTGTTTAAGCTGGATCTAGAACTATAAGTATTTCTGAGGTGCTACCATCCATGGGATGTGCCTAGAAATCTCCACTTAAGGTTGTTGTCTAATTAGATGTAGAAACATATGTTATTATCCAAGATCAGTGATGCACAGGCTGAGATCTTGGTGTGCTTGCAAAGATTAATTGTTTGGCTTTGTTTTATTTCTTCTGTGATGGATACACCCCACTGGGGTGTCTTTTTGAGAAGATCTCATATGAAGCAACACATGCTTAGATACGATTTAACATGTGATGGTTTTGTATAGACTCACCAGACAACTTGCTTGTTGGTGATATTGTGGTGTTGCTGACTTGATCTTGGTGACTTGATCACTCCCTGGAGCCTGTTTTGCACACCCCAGGTTCTGGTTCTGTTCCTCCTTGCTCCTGTGACCTTGTGCTTGTCCTTGCTATCCTCCTGCACCACCCCTCCTTATGTCACCATTCTATGGTGATTTGCTGATTGATTTGGTAAACTATCTGGTGGATTTATTTGAGAAGTGGACAAACTTGCTGTGTTCTTACAATGTGTTTGAGAAGAGAAAATGAGCTTCCTAGTAGCTGTGCTACGGGTGTGAACTCCTTTTTGACTGCTTGTGTTGTTGCTGCTGTTTGGACACCACACCACATGCATTTAGGTGACTAAGCTGCCTTGCTGCTAGGCTATTGGTGGATCAGATCAAGTGAATCGACTTTCACTTCTTATCTTTTTACTGGTTACTGTCCTGGTGAAACTTGCCCCTTTCTCTAATCTCAATGATGTAATAAGAATAGTGCACCACACTGTTCCCTACTAAGAGTAAAACTAACAATTTAATATATTGTTTCTCCTTTTTGTTTCTTTTATTTTGCAGGAACAAATATATAGATTATCAAGACTTAGTATAGGCGTAGATAGATTTTCATTGTAACCTTCTTCTTATCCTTTTGTAAAGAATCTTGTAAAGATATTCTTATAAGTTAATAAAGTTTTATTTCATTAAATTCATTTCATGTAACAATCTGTTTTGGTGTATTGATCTCAATTGTAATATTATTATGGAATAAAGAAAAGAAATAAGAATTCATTTCTTATTTAAGTTTCCTTGTCTTAAGTTCCTATTATGGTTCAATATACCTTTAACATAATCAAGCAATATTACTAATTCATTTTGGAAAACAATGTAATATTACTCACTTCTATTTTCCAAATGATTTAAATTTCAAACTTGAATTCAAATAATTCCCCCCCAAAACTCATTAATTCCTAAGGGTCATGTCAGAAGTTTATAGCAATCACCAGAAAGAGCTATTCCTACCTCTTGTTAGTGAAAGAAACTTTGATCCCTTTAGGCTTTTGTTTGGTGAAAAAATTCCTCAGATTTTACAGATGAATGCATGCACATGCGCAGATTCCTATTTCTACCCTTTGTTGTTTCCTAAATGCTGGGGTGTTACAACCTATATGACAAGCAAACATGCAACAACAATAATGAGTAAATGATAGAAATAACCGATAGTAGACACGAAGATGTTTTCCCGAAGTTCCTTACTTTTGAGGGGAAGTACGTCTCCGTTGGAGGGGTGGGCGATACTAAGACCACCAGCGCAACAAAAGGCATCACCCTATTCTCTCACGCACCCGCCTCAAGGCAAGCGCACGATCCACTACGCGGTGGCCTTGAAGGCAGCGACTGAAACCTTGTACAACTTCTTGGGACACTTCTCCACAACTGAATGGGAGGCTCCCAAGACGATATCAAAGCTCGTACACACGAGGATGAGCTATGGAGGGCGATGTCTTCAAGTTAGGGTTTCCTCAAACCCTAGAGCAACAACTTCTTACACAAATGGTGGGGAAACACAAATCCCCTCAGTGAAAAGCTAGGTCTAGGTCTCCTCCCTTGATTCCCCAAAGGGCATCAAGTTCTAGTGGCTAGGAGGACCAGAGTCCAGGCCAAAGACCTGGTCGGAGTCTCCAGGCACCGGCACCGGAGTCTCTGATGTGGAGCTTGACTCCGGGCTAGATTCTAGAGGGGTGTACTAGGAGCATTCCTAGGAGGGCCGGAGTCTAGGGCGAAGACCAGGCCGGAGTCTCCAGCCACGAACACCAGAGTCTTCAGTCCTGAGCCCTAGAGTCTTCGGACTCAGGGCAACTTCTGCTCTCCACTTCCATTTCAGGCAGCCTCTTCTTGATTCTTTCTCGACCCTTTCTCCATTGCGAGTTTGAACATCGTCTTGTGCCTTTTTAAAGTTAAGACCTGCACAGTACTTAGCACATGATATAAACTCACTTGTGTTGACAACAAACACCAAAACATCATTAAGACGGGAAATGCCCTTTCAGGGGGAACCCTCACCCACACTCAATGCCGGCGAGCACCGGAGGAGAGGGGCCAGCTGACCCGACTTTGGTGGAAGTAAGAAACAAGAGAGGGGCAGAGAGCGAGAGGAGCTTGGCCGGTTGTTGAAAGTCCTTTTTGTCCTTGTCATTAGTAAATGGTATATAGGGTTCCACAATGTTTTCCCAAGAACATAAAAAAGAGCAACCTCGAACATAGTATCAATTTTCTCATAAAATTCCTTTTGAACAGCTGTAAGCTCCCTCTCAGGTTTGCCTTGGATGGCGTTATAGCATCCCATATTTTGAAATCGTAGGACTGCTCTCACACATCATCTTTTATAATGCACACCCTCAAAAAGAGGTAGCTTCACATATGCAATGGAGTAACTTGGATTGAAATGCCTATAATAAGGTTCTTGAATTGTTGGAAATATAAGCAATTTAACAGAAGATTTAATCCAAGTAAACATTGAATAAAACATGACTAAGATAGTCAGCCAATTCATCAAACTATGTAACATACTATTGGTAAATCGCCTGTTTATTTAGATTAAATCTTCTATTAAATTGTTTATATTTCCAACAAATATGACATGTGGTCATCTCGCTTTGCACGACCGACGTGAATCTGTCGAGTGTCGAATGGTTAGAAAGCCACTCGACAATACTCTTATTGCCAACATTTTACTTTGTCATAACTTGAACAAACTAGGCATCATCCTATGTTCCACGATTTTCAATTTTCAAATGTTTCTTGTATCCGCTCTGTTCTAAAATATAAGATTTTTAGCCTTTGTCTGAAACACATATATCTATATGTCTTTTATTGTGTAGGTTTGAAACAAATGAGTGAATCTAGACACTAAAAAAGTCTAGATATATGTGTTTAAAAAAAAGCTAAAACATGTTATAATTTGGAACAGAGGGAGTATATGTGAGAAACAATATTAGGACTCAAGGCTGTTATGGTCCTGCTTCCTCTCCAGTAGTAGGAGTAAGATCAGTACCATAGACAGGGATAGATTGTCCCCCTTGTTTTCATCACCCTTTTTTTTAGAAGCAAACACTCAACAATCAGCACAAGATTTATGCTGAATACAAGCCTATACTACCTGAATTTGAAGGGCAGCCGAGTTTCCTAGAACAAGCTTTGTGCATGGGAATAAAATAAAATAAAATACACAGTGATTGGAAACACAAAAGTTTGGTTGGCATTCGACGCCAAACGAAAACCCTCGTTTTATATCTGGTTCCAACAAAAAATTACAAAATCTGTTAAAATATGCTGGCTGTGGGGTTCGAACCCACGCGCACTTATGTGCAGAAGATCTTAAGTCTTCCCCCTTAACCACTCGGGCAAACCAGCTGATTGATATTCAAGCTTACACAAAAGGTATTTGACATATACTTTCACAGATATTGCCAAATCTGGGGAGGAAACCGATAAAGCCCACCTACTACACAAGTACACATACGCGCGTACACGGCAGCACACAGTATGCTTCACTTCTGCGGCATCTCTTCACCTATGCCCCCTCCAACTTCTCTAAAATTCACATCTCTCCATCGCCGCTCTGAACTCCGGCGACGGCGGTGATGAGGGGCTCCGACCTGATAAACGTGGTCCTCCCGGTGGAGCTCCTGGAGGAGGTGCTCCGCCGCGTCGTCAGCGACAAGCGCGACCGCGACGCATGCGCCCTCGTTTGCCGCCGCTGGCGCCCCCTCGAGCGCGCCACGCGCCCGTCCGCCAAGCTCCCGGCCTCCGGGGCCGGCGCGGACGAGGTCATAGGCCTCTTCGCGGAGCGGTTTCCCGCGCTCGTCGACGTCTCCATCGACGAGCGCCTCTCAGCTGATGCCGGCGCGGTCGCCGGCCCCGCTTCTAGATCGCGCCGCCCCGTGAGTACCCTCGATCTGATAGCCAAATGTGCTCCTTGTGGCGCGTCCGTACGCGAATTGTCAGAATTCTAGCCCCTTGCGCTTATTTTTGGGATCAAGTATCGGGAAGAACTTATTTTGACGAAACATCGTGAGGAATTTAAGGCTTTTAGTTTTGTCGAACATATTGCCGTTGTTATGAAGGCTTTCTAATGGAATGGAACAGTTCATCGATTTTTGTCTGTTTTCCTGTTGCAACATGCGGCTTGTGCATTACGGAATTGTATATTGTAGGCGACTTGCATTTGCATAACTTGAATACAATGCAGGACATTGTAGCATTGTGATCATTTCAAAGGACACCCTTAGACGTTAGTTCACTGACTAGCAATGCTGCAACATTTGAAGCATACACTAAAATACTACTTCTGGTACTGGATGCAGGGGATTAGCAGTAGCCCACCTGGGCGCCCTAGAAGAATCTACCGGATGCCACGCTTTTCAAGGTTTGTATCCCCACACCGGAAGGAACAGACATCCGGTGCTGATGGGATAGAGAGCACTTGTTTGACTGGTGCTGGCTTAGCTAATCTCGCCAGAGGCTGTAAAGGGCTTGAAAAACTGAGCCTAGTATGGTGTTCTGCCATATCTTCAACAGGCTTAGTGAGAATAGCAGAGAATTGCAAGAAGCTGACTTCTTTGGATATCCAGGTAATGTCGTGCTATCTGTTCTGCAGATTTTGGTCTGTTGTTGACTTTATGAGCTCTGTGATTTCTCATGTGTATTTTCAGAAGACTTCAAACATTAGCCTCTGTGTATTCAGCATTGTGGTGCATTGCTTATAACGTTATCTGAGAATGTACATTGAGTGGTTATGGATTTTGTTCAATCAAAGGCATATATTTATATACTTGAGTAGTTCCATCCACACATTTGTAGACAAAATACATATATATCTTTTCTTGAGCAGTCTTAGTAGTCAATGCCAACTTTTGGAAAAAAACGTGCAGGCTTGCTATATTGGAGATCCAGGACTTGTTGCTATTGGGGAAGGCTGCAAGCTACTTAACAATTTGAACTTGCGCTTTGTTGAAGGCTCAACGGATGAAGGCTTGATTGGCCTAGTGAAGAACTGTGGACAATCACTGGTTTCTTTTGGTGTTGCTACTTGTGGTTGGATGACTGATGCATCTTTGCATGCTGTTGGATCCCACTGTCCTAACCTTGAAATCCTGTCACTGGAAGTTGAAAATGTTAAAAATGAAGGAGTGATAGCTGTTGCTAAAGGATGCCGCTTGTTGAAAACTTTGAAGTTGCAATGTATTGGTGCTGGCGATGAGGCCCTAGAAGCTATTGGTTCATGTTGTTCGTTATTAGAAAGCTTATCGCTAAATAACTTTGAAAGATTCACAGACAGGTAATCAGTGTAATTTCAGTTTAATCTGCTGATGCACAAACTCCACTTTTGTGCCATATGCTTGTTTGTTTGTTACTCCCTCCATAATACAAGATGTTATTACAACCAATATATACAAGATGTTATTACAACTAATATAATAACATCTTGTATTATGGGACGGAGAGAGTACTAAATTTCTGTTTGGACTTTCTATGCTTAGGCAAAGATATTCTGCTATCCTTTATACAATTCTCAGTTTGATATATGCTACATAGTGGGCATTGCTAAACTTACTTTACTAGGATGTTATGAGGATATATCTGTTGTTTCCCATTGAATTTTTATTTCTCAATTGTAGGTATTGACCATCCATTAATTCCTGTTGTTCCAACTTGTGCTTCTTCTGTTAGTTTTTTAGGTCTCTTAATGATTTGCTGACCTCCTTTTGCATTTGCAGGAGCCTTTCCTCCATTGCTAGAGGGTGCAAGAATCTTACAGATCTTGTTCTCAATGATTGCCTGTTACTAACTGATAGAAGCCTTGAATTTGTAGCACGCAGCTGCACAAAAATAGCACGTCTGAAGATCAACGGTTGTCAGAATATGGAAACTGCTGCACTGGAGCACATTGGACGATGGTGCCCGTATGTTTTTGTTGAGAACTTGATCTGATAAAAGTTTTCTTCATTTGATATTTATGATTTATGTAGATTGATAATCGTATGTTAATCAAGTGTGTTGTAGTTCAAGTAAGTGAATTAGTATGGTATAAGAATTGTCTTTTAAGAGGAATATGTTAGAGAACTGGATCTGTAGAACATTTACAATATAATCATGGGCTATCCTAGTATGCAACTGGGCGAGAAACTCTTTCACATTACTATGTGAGTGTTAGCTTACCTGCACTTTTTAGCTTTGTATGATTGTTTGCATGTGTGGTAATTGTACATGCTTTCTCATCTTAACGAAGCAGGGGCCTTTTGGAACTCTCTCTAATTTACTGCCCAAGGGTCCGGGATAGTGCATTTCTGGAGCTTGGTAGAGGATGTTCCCTTCTCCAATCTCTTTATTTAGTTGACTGTTCAAGAATAGGTGATGATGCTATGTGCCACATAGCTGAAGGTTGTAAGAACCTAACAGAAATTTCCATTCGGCGTGGTTATGAGGTAAGTTCCAAGTTTACATCAATTTACTGCATGTATGGAGAATGGGAAAATTTTCCTTATGGTCAGTTTATGTTTTGGTTCTGTTTGGCCTAGAGCTTTGTAAAAATTTCTTCTTTATATCTTGTAAGAAATTGGTTGCTTCTCAAATACTCCCTCCGTTCCAAAATATAAGATTTTTTAGTCTTTTTCTGAAACACATGTATCTAGACGCCTTTTACTGTTTAGGTTCGGAGCAAAATAAGTGAACCTACACACTAAAAGGCGTCTAGATACATGCATGTATTTTAGAAAAATGCTAAAACATCTTATATTTGGAACAGAGGGAGCATAAAATAGGGTGTGTTTAGGTGGAGCATCGTGATCTAGTTACATGCACATTTTGAAATCCAGAACTTTTATCTGTTTGGTTGATTGAATTCTTTTGGTATGCAGATAGGAGACAAAGCATTGATATCGGTTGCCGAGAATTGTAAATCACTTAAAGAGTTAACGCTACAATTTTGTGAGAGGTAAATACCGTCACACATTTATGTCTTGCCGATGTATATTGTTCCTGTACTGAAGTACATCTTTTTGATGATATGTTGACATCTCAGTTTGTGAATTTTGTTTCAACTCTCTTTTCAGGGTATCTGATACAGGGCTGGCTGCAATTGCTGAAGGTTGCTCTCTTCAAAAGTTAAACTTGTGCGGATGCCAATTAATCACTGATAAAGGACTGACTTCCATTGCAAGAGGATTCCCTGATATTGTCTTTCTGGATATAAGTGTTCTCCCGGTACATACTTATGACACTGAATTTACTGTACTATCAATCATCCAATCATTGAGAATTAAAATGGTCTCTAGTTCAATTGTTGTTGCTCAAACTAAGTTCCAGAAACTGTCTGTAAGGCTGATTAGCTCTATTTCAGCTAACAGAAAACTTGCACCTCTTGTTTTAATCCTATACGTGGTCTTTCACAGGGTGGGAAACCTGTTAACTATTTTCCCTAGCACACCTTTATGAGTTTGAATTAACTGTAGCTCCATTTTTACCCAAAGAACTAAGTGTGACACTTTGATGTTAGACTGGATACAACTCAGAATCCAGTCTCAGATCCAAGTTCTGTTATACAGGAAATTTTGAAATTTTGTAACAGGGTACCTTGTCTTTATAACTGTTGGATTTATCAGTTAAATCCATATATTTGAAGTAGTGAAACATAAGAATGTAGTATAAGCAAATAAACAAAAAGTTTTATAAGAAGTGGAACCTGTAAAGGAATCTGGCGCTAATGTTACTAGATTGTGTTAATTTTCTAAGAAGTAGAGAGGTCCATTTAGGATTATCCTGATTGTAATTAGCAATCCAATTCTTGTATCCTTGTTGATGATTTCCCTCCAAACTGCAGCTCATAGGGGACATGGGGCTAGCAGAGATTGGTGAAGGTTGCCCCCAGCTTAAGGACATTGCACTGTCGCACTGCCCAGGGGTGACTGATGTTGGTCTGGGACACCTCGTGAGGGGGTGCTTGCAGCTGCAGACAGGTCAGTTGGTGTACTGTAAGCAGGTGACCAGCACCGGAGTAGCGACTGTCGTCTCGAGCTGCTCTAGGTTGAAGAAGCTCCTTGTTGAGGAGGCGAAGGTCAGTGAGAGGACGCGGCGGAGGGCAGGACCCATCTTATCATTCCTCTGCAATGGGATCTAGCTTCAAAAGAGAAAAAAGTTGTGTTGTACTATTACAAATCTTCTTTGTTGTTTAGTCTTTCCAAAGCAGCTTAGTACCTTACTGAACCTTCAGAAAAAGTTGTTGTATCAAAGTCAAAAAATTGTCGAACCAAATTAGATGTTGTATCAACTTTATGACTCAAACTGGTGATCCGAAAAAAACTCAAACTGGTGAATTGTTCCCCCTTGAAATAAATGTATGATTCTATAGTGCTGCAGAAACAAACCTTTGGCTACAGTTATTCTTTGTTCCAGCTGGTGGATCAGCTGCTGCCTCTCCCAGCTTTTAGTGAGATACTACCTTTTACAAGAGAGTATAATCTGTTTGTCACGCTTGGTATTGCTTCAGCCAGCAATATTCCAATTCCAAATGGATTGCTTCCTGTAGCATCTGGAATAGTAAAACACAAAGATAAAAATGAAGCTAGAATCTTCGCCTGTGATGAAGAAGCAAAGAACCTTTGTCTTCTCCCTCTTTTCCAAACATCCTTTTCTGTCAGGAACATCATCCCAGCAGCAAGGAAGGAATAATGGATTCCCATCTCCCACACTTTCCGCTACCTTGTTCCTTATCCACTCTAACCCAGAGCATCTATAAAGTCCATTCCTCCATTTTCGCTTATCAAGAATCAAAAACAGCACCCACGAACTTGTGCCAAGGCTTCCGATGGAGAAAGCCATGGGTGGCGGCGACGATGCGGCGAGGGCCGTCGGCATGTGCGACCGGTTCCTGACGTTCCTCACCAAGAACCTATCGATGAACAGGCAGAAGAACATCACCGAGGGGCCAAAAGATGGCGGCGGCGATCACATGACTCATGCACAGGAGGAAGACGACGAGTTCACGGTGAAGATCGAGAAGGCCGACTTCAAGTTCAGCCAGGAGGAAGAAGAGCAGAGGAGCGTCACTGCCACCATCCTAGAAGAGACAAGTGCGGATGCGAGAGCAAGGGATCAGCTCAAGGAGGCCGTGGCTGAAGCTAGTCGCAAGGTGGCGGCGACGGAAGCGAGTTTGGCAGCAGCGGCCGCGGCGGTGCAGGAGAAGAAGGTGAGGAAGTCCGTGACCATTAAGGAGGAACCCGCAGGCGACAAGGAGAAGGCGAAGAAGTCCATGTCCAAGAAGAGGCAGGCGTCGTTGTCTAGCGGCGCCGCCGGAGTCGAGGAGCCGGTCCCGAGGCCGCCGCTGAGGTGGGGGCTCCGGCCGAGGATGCCGGCGGCGAACCTGAGGGTGCCGTCCAACATCAATGAGAAGTCGTCCAACTTCATCGAGGAGCGCAGGAAGGGCTTCGGCGCCGGCGGCAAACGGGAGAAATGAGCTCTGCAGCTCCTCACAACATGGCGTTCAGTATGTATAAAAGTGTGTGCGTGTGTTCATTGTGTGTAAGTATGTGTTGGTTTGGATAATTGATACGCACTAGTTGTGTCCGAGGGATTGATGATGATCACAAGAGTTTGTAACTGTAAACAAGTTTGTCAGATTCATGCCGATGTTACTGTTTCGTGTTAAATCTACAGTTTGGGTATTTGCTAGTAGTAGTAGTTTTTTTTTTTTTTTTTGCGGGGCTAGTATTTGCCCTCCTACCTGAATTGATTGATTATACTCATCGAACGCACCTATTTTATCAAATGGACGCGTAACGGTGCTGTGCCAGTAGTCTACTTTCAAACAGGCTAAAACTTACTTTCCGTCTTTGCTCTTCTGATAGTTCTCATTTTTTTTGGTAATTTGTTTGGGTAAATTTCCCTTTTTGTGTTTGGCAGAAAATATACCACAGTTTCCAGATTCTGACAAACAGTTGAAAGGTATAATGAAACAAAACCTTTTCCATGTTTTGAGTTCTATAGAACTAGAAAATATCTCTGATAATATAGGTGTAGATTTAGATAGAATTATTGAACCTATATGTAGTAGCTTTAATTCTAGTTCCAGTACTCATCGTTGTTCTTCATGTGATAGTGATGAATTTGATGAAGAGGCTGAAGGTTGGATAGAAGTAGTGAATAAATCTCGGGGCAAGCACCCAGAAAAAAATTTCCATGTTAATTGCTTTTTGGAATTGAAGAAGTACTTCTGCTCCTGGTAGACAAAAGTACATTGAGGACAACATCATTCCTCTGCAGGTTGATTACATAGGTTTCAAGAGACTAAGAAAGATAATTTAGCAGATCCTTTTTGAAAACACTCATAGGTAATATAAATTTTGCTTGGAATCACCTGCCCTCCATTGGGACCGCTAGTGGTATCCATGTAGGAGTTAATCTAGACCTATTTGATGTTATAGCTTGGGATATTAAATCCTTTTCAGTTAGTGTAGTAGTTAAGAATAAAGTTACTGAAGTTACTAGTAGATTTACTACTATCTATGGTTCAACTTATGAAGAGAAAAAGTAGGAGTTTATTTCTGAATTGCATGAGCTTTTCATTAACAGGGATGGCCTTGCTATGGTAGGAGGTGATTTTAATTTAGTTAGAACTTTAAATGATAAAAGCAATAGAAATGTGGACTTTAAGTGGGCAGAAAAGTTTAATGCTTGGATAGAAATGTGGGCTTTGATGGATATAGGTCTTGCAGGTATAGCATATACTTGGGCTAATAATCAAGTAGATTTAATTATGAGTAAGATAGATAGAATCTTCTATACTACTAGTTTTGATGCTATTTTTTCCTTTAGCTAATGCTAGAACTTTGGCTAGGATTGGAAGTGACCATACCCCCATCCTTTGGGATTTTGGGGAAGGGAAACCTCCCAAATCAACCAGGTTCAGATTTGAAAAGTGGTGGATCAGTAGACCTGATTTCAAAGATGTGGTTACCAAAGCTTGGTCCATGCAAGTTAATAGTAGTAATGTCTTGGACATTTGGCAAAGTAAAGTTAGAATGTTTAGAAAATTAGCTAAAGGTTGGAGTGTTAATATAGAGGCTGATGTTAGGAAAAACAAGAGAAGCTTGATGGAGGAATATGATATTCTTGACATCAAATCTGAGACTTGTCCTCTCTCTAAGGAAGAGCATAATATGCTAGAGGTTATTCTAAGAGAATTAAATAGTTTTTGGATTCTGGAAGAAACCAAGGCTAGTCAAAGATCTAGAGATATGAATGTTTTGGAAGGAGATATGAATATTGCATATTTTCATGTTGTAGCTAATCAGAGAAGGAGAAAGAAGCTCATTAATGTTTTAGATGTACCAAATGGCCATGTTACTGATACTTTGGATATGCTTAACGTAGCTTCTGATTACTATGAATCCTTCTTTAGCTGGGAACAAAGACCTGATATTGGGCTTAAGGATAATTTGTTCTCTGCTGATGAAAAAGTTAGTGACCTTGAGAATCAAATTTTGGGCTCAGTTTTTACTGAAGAGGAAATTAAGATAGTTGTTTTTGGTTCTTATGCTGAAGGGCCCCCTACCCTGATGGTCTTTCCTTTATGTTTTATCAAGGTTTTTGGGACACCATAAAATCTGATCTTGTTAATATGCTAATGCTTGGTCAGATGATAATCTAGATATTTTTAGGTTAAAATTTTCCATGATCACTCTGATCCCAAAAGAGAATGATACTAGAACTATAAACAAATTTAGGCCTATTAGTTTACTTAATTGCTCTTTCAAAATCTTTATAAAAGTCCTTACTAATAGACTAGCTATTATTATCAACATGCTTATCTCTAGTTGTCAATCTGCTTTCATTAGAGGTAGATTTATTCATGAGAGTGTGGTTACTATCCATGAGATCATTCATGAAGTCCATAGGAAAACGGACAAAGCTTTGGTCCTTAAAATTGATTATGAAAAAGGCTTATGATAGGGTAAATCTAGATTTTATTTATGAAATCCTAGAACTTAGAGGTTAATGTCCCTCTTTCATAAGATTTTTTAAACATATTACTAAGGGAGGTTCAATTGGGGTCAGAATAAATAACTCTGAAAGTGATTTTTTCCTCACTGGTAAAGGTCTCAGACAGGGGGATCCCATTGCCCCCTCCTTTTTAATCTAATGATAGATGTCTTTTCTAGAATGCTAATTAAAGGTGCTGACTATAACCTTATTAGAGGTCTTTGTCCAAACTTTCTCCCTGGAGGAGTGGTGTGTCTGCAGTATGACGATGACACACTTCTTTTTATGGAGAGTGACAGTAGAGTTGCTATTAATCTTAAGTGGATTCTCACCTGTTTTGAACAAATTTCAGAAATGAGAATCAATTATCATAAAAGTGAGTTGATACCTATTAATATGGAATCCATAGAATTGCAACCTTTCTTAGATATTTTTAAATGTGTAGCTAGAGATTTCCTAGTAAAATACCTTGGGATACCTCTACATTTTGACAAACTTAGGAGGGAGGATTTGCAGCCACTAACAGAAAGTATTTTAAATAGGATTACATGCTGGAGAGGGAAGTTACAATCTTATGCAGCCAAAAAGATTCTTATTCGGGCTTGCTTATCAAGCATTCCCATTTATCTTCTTTCTTTAAATTTCCAAAATGGGCTCTGAAACTCTTAGATACTCACATGGCCAACTTATTTTGGAATGATGAGGAAGACAATCATAAGATTCATCTAGCTAACTAGCCTTCTATTTGTATGAAAAAGGATTTTGGAGGCCTAGGCATCCCAAACTTTAAGGATTTAAACTTAGCTTCAATTGGTTCTTGGGTTAAAAGATACATCCAGAATGAGGGTGCTCTCTAGAGGAAAATAATAGATGCTAAGTATAATACCAGAAATCCTAATATTATTTGTTGTCATGATGTCCATCCTTTCACCTTTTGGAAGAGAGTTATGTGGGCCTCTAGTGCAGTTAAAATAGGATAGACATCTATTAAATTCTGGAAAGATATTTGGTTTGGTAATACCCCCCTAGCTACTCAGTTTTGGGACGTTTATGTGGTCTCTAACTAGCAAACTAAGACAATTGCTGAGCTGTGGGACAGTAATCAACTTAGATGTGACTTTAGGAGAACTTTCACTGAACCTATGATGCTTCAGTGGCAAGAAATCCAAGAGATCACTAGAAGTTTAATTCTCTTTGACTCTGAGGACCAACTAATTTGGCAGCATGAATCAAAAGGAGTCCATTCTTCTAGTTCTATGTATTCTCTGATTAATTTTAGAGGGGCCACCAAGATTTTCTGCCCTGCTGTGTGGAACCTAAAAATTCCTCCTAGGATCTAGGTGTTCTTATGGCTCTTTTCCTAGAACAAAATTCTTACTCGAGATAACCTTAGAGCTAGAGATATTCCTAAACCTTTAGAATGTACTTTCTGCAAAGAGTTCGAATCTGTGAAACATCTTTTCTTGGAATGCATAGTTGCACAGATTTTGTGGCTTGATGTTTATGAGATCTTTGGTATTCTAGTTATTGATTTTGAATCTATTGGCTCTAGATGGCTGGACAATAAAAAGTTCTTGCATTTTAATGTAATTACTTCTGTTGTTCTTTGCAGCATATGGAATCATAGAAATAGTTTAGTCTTTAACAAATTTTCTTTGTTAACTATCAAGCAGGTTTGGCATCTGGTTCTTATGTACCTGAGAAATTGTAAGGTTCCCTTCAAGGAGCAAGAAAGGGGAAATATCGATCAGTTCACGGAAAGGATGATACACAAACTAAAAAAACCTCTGGCGATCCAAGCAAGCTGATTTGCACTGGGTTTGAGTGGATCTCAACCTGGAAAACAACACTGTTTCGAGTCATGACAGCCGGACTTCGCTAGAGTACCCGAGGAACACCCTGAACTGAAGAAGACGGGTCTATTCATGTGGTGTTCTAGGTGTATCTTGAGTTTGTTGTTTCTATCTTCCGAGTGAACTTGTAACTTTTGCTATCTATCTATTCATGTGCTCTTCCAAAACTTTCCTTCCAAAGTTTTAGCTGTCGGTGCTTAGAACTTGTAGCTTTTGCTTTTGTGTGCATTGGAATGTTCATACTCGGGTTGGTTTCATTATTTTAATGGAACCGGGGAGAAAATTCCTTTTGATCTAAAAAAAATTCTGAACATTTGGAATTTTCAAACATTCAAAATTTGTCAAAACTTATAGTCCCTCCGTCCAGAAATAAGTGACTTGTATTCGTGTATCTAGACGTGTTTTAGTATATAGATACATTCGAATCTAGATAAATCAAAGTCAGTTATTTGTGGACGGAAGGAGTAGAAAATTTCAACTTTTCGGAAACTACATGATGGAATTCAAGAGACACGAGTTCTTTTAATTCACATGGAAGAGTTTTTTTTTACTAAACGAGGTCCCTCGTTGATTTCATATAAAGAAACCGCCAACCGTTTTACAAAGAGTAAACAAAAAGCAAAATGAAAGAAAAACAAAGTTCTCGAGAAGAACTTACTTCTCAAGAAGAACTCCAGCAAACTTTTCTACCAGCAGCACTTGAGCTAACTATTAAGTACCTGGTATAATATTAATATTCCCACATTTGACAGATTGCATTTCTTAAAAGATCAATTAGGTCTTGTCTGTGTCAATCGTTTAAATCAGGTGTTGGATACAGTGCACAATTCATATGCAGGAGCCGGTTTGTAAAGTCTTTATGGGAAGCTATACTCTGATTCTCGTTTCTTCCCGTGGTCTTTCTAATATCCTTGTTATTGATGGTATCGGTGTAGTCGTGTGGTAGTACTCTCAAAATACTGACCAAGCGAAGAAAGCAACATTTTTATCTTAATAACTGGAGGATCCTACGCAACATTTTTGACATGGAAGAGTGAAATACAGAAGCTGCAAATGCTCAAATACACTCGTAGGCATCCAGCTCTTTGGATCATAATCCACTAGTTACAATACAGGACATTCTAGTAATAGCTATAGAAATTATCAAAGCCTATCAGATTATTAGCATTTGGGCAACAGAGCAGCTTCAGTGCCTTACGTCAGAACTAAAGCGACTTGTGATCTGCTTGCGCCGCACCTTCTCTTGAAACTCCGTTCCTGCTGCCTCTGATCGTCGCATCCCGTCCTCTTCCTGCCGTCGTGACGTTCGCCCTGATAACCATACGAAGCTGCTTCCATGTTGGCCATGGCATCGACATGGTGCGGGCCCATCGGGTAACCTCCACCGTAAGCGTAAGGCATGCCGCCGTAGCCGTAGTACATGGAAGGATCAGCTGACCACGGGAAGAAAGGATTGTAGCATGCCGGAGGGAACGGATAGAAGCCGTAGGGATGACCAGCATGGTTGGCGGCGCGCGCTCCCGCTGTGTCCGTCGTCTCCCGTTCCATTCTTGGCTCCTGCGCCGCCGCTGGAGCGGACGTGGACTCACTTCCGTCACCGTGCTCCGACTCCAAGGATGCGCCCTTCTTGGAAGAAGCATGGCTGTGTTGCGAGGCGGCCGGACTCTGAGTCTCCGTGGCGACCGCGTTGCTGCCGACAGAGCTCCTCTGCTTCTCTGTTATTCCACACGAAGCGCTGCTACTGGCCCTGGCGGCGAGAATGTGGGAGATGGTGGTGCGCAGCGCCGGGTTGGGGATCAGGTCGTCGGCGCGCGCCTGTGCCCCGCACGCGCACTTGGAGTTTGCGACGATGTGCGCTCTGATGCACCGGTCGCAGAAGCTGCTGAAGCAGCACTTGCTCGTCATCACCGCGTCGGCCATCACATTCTTGCAAATCCTGCAGTGGAGATCCGCCGGGACGCCGTCGCCGTCGTCGTGGTCGGTCGGCGCCTGGGGAAGCATCGCCCTGGCCTTTCCGAAGTCGAATCTTGGGTCGCCATTGGTGGGGCAGTGCTGGATGAAGTGTCCCGGGACGCGGCACCTGTGGCACACGTACCCGGCCGCCGGCACGCGCCCATGGTAACACTTGAGTTCCGCGGCGTCGATCACCGCGCTGATAGCCTTGGCCTCGTCGTCGTCCTCGGACCTCGAGGCAGAAATAGAACCCGACGAAGAGGAACCGCCGCCGTCTTGATTCGCTTTGGGGCGTTGAGTGGATGGCGACGTCACGATGGTATCGGTGGGAGGCCCGGCGACCCGGCGCACCACCACCGTCGAGTTGCGCAGGACCAAGGCGCTGTCATCCATGTACTCCTCGCCGGTATGCGCGTCGGAGATCGCGATGCCCTCCCTGGGGCCCCGGCCGCGCGTCCGGCCGTGGCCGTGGAGGCTTGTCCCCATGATCAGGCGCTTCAGCTCGCCGACGGAGACGGTAGGCGCCGCGACGGGCAGCGAGAACGTGTCCACGCCGCTCCTGTACCGGTAGTACACAGCCATCACCTTCCCTCGAGATTGGTTGGTCACGTACGGCGACAGAGACGAACGACGGTGCTCGTCAGTTGCGTCGGTCACACGCTCGTTGGAGAGGCCAGGAAGCGAGGAATATGCATCACAGCGATCTAGGTTCATGGCCTTATATCACGGGCAATACCAATCCGAGAAGGTTTCGAGCCTCTCTCATCATTCCTGAACCGCCTCCGATCTGGGTAACTTTTTTTGACGGAAGTATCTTGCGGGAGCTTGTACGAGCTGTAGTCGGTCTACGCGTTTTCCCTTTCAGGTCCTTGCTTAGCAGCGGCGACCACACGGAGAATGCCTGTTTCATGTCAACATACGAAAGAGCAATCTCTCCTGGACGGCAAAGAGACAGAGAACCGGCATGAACAGAAAATTGCTGCTGAACTCGTTCGAGCCCCTAGATGTTTCACGTTGGTCCAATCAAGAATTTTGCCAGATCATCAATAAATTTCAGACCAGTTTGAATATTTGAAATATTCCCTAAAGTCAATCGTGTAGGGGACTCCCTCTATTTCACATATACTCCCTCCGTTCAGAAATATAAAGATTTTAGCTTTATGAAATAAATGTATCTAGACACGTTTGTTTTAGTGTATAGGTACACTCCGAACCTATACACTAAAAAGACGTTTACATAAATTCGATTCACACAGCTAAAACGTCTTATATTTCTGAACGGAGGGAGTACTAAATCTTTTTAGCAAGCTAGAACAGAGGGAGTATACGACTACTATCCCACGAAGCGCGAGGACAGGAGATAGGCGGCCGGGACCGTAAAAACCATGTAGGTTTCGTCCTTCTTGCCAGCATTCCCGTTGCCACTCTATCTTCGGTGGCCTTGGTGCCTTGGAGGTGTGGCAGACTACGGAATTTTGCCAGCAGGAAGGTTTAAGTTTTTTGTTTAGACTATTTTTAGTGTTTTTTGGGATGTTGAGGAGGCGACTACGTCCATAAATCAAAATAAGATCCACTCCGCACTACCCTCGCTCTAGTGATGCGCCTAGCGCCGGCGGAGGACGCATGGAGTCGTGTGTCTGGCAGATCTCTTAAGATCCGGTCATTTTTCGTATTCGTTGGTGTTGTTCAAGGTCAATATCTTCCCATCTACGGTTGACATCTTTAACGATAGTTGCTGCTCTGATGTGAGGGTCCTTTGGGCCTTAGCATGACAATTTCTGGTCTGTCTACTACAACAAGTTTTATTTTGATAGGCTTTGCCCGACTCTAGTGATGAAGAGGCGATGACGACGGTGCGCCTTTGACTCATGCTAGTGTATGTAGTCATCGTTAGGTGGCCGACTGACCCATTTGTAGTTTTTATTACTTTTGAGCTCATTTGTGTTGTTGTTTATGATTATTAATAGATCGGTGAAATTTCACAAAAATAAAATAAAATAGAGGAAGTATTTCTGATAGTGTATTCATAAGTTAAAGATTGCCATGTATATATATCATCGTATATGTGATTTGACTGTGGAACTATGTATTTATATTGTTCATACTAAATCGTCCTTGGTCCCAAAGTTATGTAGGATATATAACTTAGACTAATATGCAAGTCGGTGGATGACTCGAATTCACTTGTTATGTGCATGATGATGCCAATCCGACTTACACTGACTCAGCTAAAGTCTTTAGTGAGCCGAATTGATCGATATTCAGATATAGCGAGTAAGTTTTCATTTGTATGTCTCGATCAACGGAATTCTTAGACATGAGGTAATCACATGATCTGAGTTGGATCGTCCAGTTTAGGTTCTGTCAAATATTGTTTCCTACTAGGTAGTTATAAAGGCAGAGTTGTGGCAAGATATGAAGATAGATGCGTGACGTGAAATGTCAATACGAGATTTCCCCTCCTACATGGAGAGATATTCTCTATGCCCTTTCGGTGACTTGATTCGGAGAGCATGCATTTTTCCCTTTCACGTCCTTGCTTAGCAGCGGCGACCACACGGCGAATGCCTATTTCATGTCAACATGCGAAAGAGCAATCTCTCCTGGACGGCAAAAAGTTGTAATCTAGAGGAAGACGATTGCAGAGACAGAGAACCGACATGAACAGAAAAATGCTGTTGAACTCATTCGAGCCCCTAGATGTTCCACGTTGGACCATTCAAGAATTTTGCCGGATCATCGATAAATTTCAGACCAGTTTGAATATTTGAAATATACCCTAGAGTCAATCATGTAGGAGACTCCCTCTATTTCACATATAAATCTTTCCAGCAAGCTAGAACAGAGGGAGTGATGACACTTAGGACGAGAGAACAGAGACCCCGCGTCTCTCGCCCCCCCCCCCCCCCCCGAGAACGATGAGGGGCCGCCACCCCTTCCCCGGCCGACCTCCCCCCTCCCCTCACCTCCCCCTTCGCCGCCGTCGGCTTGGGCCATCGGGCGAAGCCTGGGCGACGCCGGCAGCGGCGGACCTCCACTCCCCGCATCATGGAGGGCAGGTCGGGGCCGACCTCTCCTTGACGGCAGTGCTCCTCAGGAGCCTCTAGCCCGGCGGCGGCATGGTCGGGTGGTGGTGCCGCGTCCATGCGGCGGGCGTCCTAGAGGCTGGAGCTAACGTCGCTGGATGTCCTCCCGATCGGAGCAGATCGAGTCCAGATGGGCTCGGGATGGGCCCTAGATGGGCTTGGGCGGGCCGCGGTGCAGCGCTGGTGGAGCTCCCTGGAGATGGCGGCGGCGGCTTGGCTTGGATGGGGGACGGCGGTGTTGCGGACTGCCCATTGCAGCAGGGCGGCTAGGGCTTTACGGGCCTGTTTGGGCTTAGTCGGGCCTGCCCAGGCCTAGTGTGCCCCGGCTGCGCTATCCGGTCAATGACCGTCTCCTGGCGGTGGAGGTGGATTCCTCCTGCAGGATGCGAGGCTGCTATCCTTTGTTCCGACGATGTCGTGTGCCCCTGTTGTTCAGGGAACGCACCAGTATCCACGAAGAGACGGTGATGGTGATCTTGAGATCGTGGTGGCACATAATGGCGGGCGACAAAGCTAGGTGGTGGTGCTCTGTGGAGCCAGGGTTTTGTGGGCAGAGGTTGAGAGAAATTCCTGTCGGTCGTCCGACGCTGACGCGGTGCCGCATTCGAGTGGCACCATCCCTTCCTGGAGGGCGTCGAGGGAATCCTCTGCCCACTTGACTCTGAGTGCCGGGGGAAACCCTAGGACCATGGTCCAAGTAGCAACGCCGTGTTGACGGTGCTTCCCCATGAAGGGGCTGCTTGGCACTCGGTGCTGCGGGGTTCCTGAAGCATGGTGGGACAAAGTTGGAGGGTGCAGCAGTTTCGGGTCATCATCGCTTCGTCGATTCGCCATTGTCTTCTTTTATTTTCTTTTTGGGCATGTTTTTGCTGCTGCCCCGGCTCTTTTGGTGCGAACTATTGTATTGGTGTATCGGTGTGTTTGCTATATTAATATAGCGTGGCGAAAGCCTGATTCGAGAATAGAGGGAGTATATGACTACTATCCCACGTACCGGTACACGAAGCATGAGGACAGGAGATAGGCAGCGGCGACCGTAAAAACCATGTAGGGTTTCGTCCTTCTTGCCAGTGTTGCCGTCGCCACTCTGCCTTCGGTGGCCTTGGTGACATGGAGTGTCACAGACCACGGAATTTCGCTAGCAGGAAGTGTTAGAGTATTATGCATATACGGTTGTTATGATAGTTTAGATAGAGTTAGAATCATAACTTAATTTGTACTCCTAGATAATTTACGCCTATATATACTCACCCATGAGGCTCAATAATATATCCATCAAACTCATACTCTTTCATAGTATCAGCCTAACCGGTCCAAACCCTAGCCGCACGCTTCCTCCGTGCCGCCCCCGGGGGGGGGGGATCGATCTCCATGATCTCCGCCGAGGCCGCGAAATTTGTCGCAGGATTCGTCCGCCGATCTGCGATCGGCTGCCCTGATGAATCTTTTCCGATCTACTAGATCGGTTGTTCTCTCCACCGGTCAATTGGCCGGTCTTCTTTTTTTGGTTTACCGATGATAGATCGGACTGAGTCGCGCACCGCCGTTGTTGTCGTTGCGCATCTACTCCGACCATATGCATCGATGATCTACACCGCGCCCGTGCGCCTACCTCCTCCGCTATCGCGCCTGCCTCGGCAGGCTGTCGCGGCCTCACGGAAGGCTGCCGCGCACCGCAGACAGCTGCTACGCCTTCCTTGGAAGGTTGTCACGGTCGCCTCCCCTCAGATCGTCTTCATCGTCATTGCCCGAGACATCACCGACAATGCCGCCATCGACTCCGATCTACGCGTCGTCCACGCCATGGCGCATACGGTGCATCGTCGGTCTGATCAACCGATCCCATGACTCTCTATGCCAAGCATGTCCTCGAGTACGCGCCTACCACTGATCGAGCTACGCCGCTGCGTCGTCCCTTCGGGCCGCAGCGTCACCGCCTTTGGTCCATCCTACCGGCTTCCAAGCGCGCATTCCTTGACGTGTACGTCGCTGGTGGTCTCTCAGCCGCTACACCGACTTGCGTCCTGCAGCTATGCCGCCCCAATGGGTTATAGCATCACTGCATGCAGTCTATATCGCCATCCCGGCGCACCGACACCCTAGGCTATCTCCACACCACCTCCATGGTGCAGGTCGTCTACGTCCACGCATGGTCTTCGTCACATCGGATTCTTCTTCACCTATATCGAGTACCGCCACCGCGCCAATCTAGGCGTCCAACATGACTACTCCAGGCCGCCGTTGGTTTCGCCGCCTTCTAGTGGCGGACCTTCATGGAGGCCAAACTAGGCCATGGCCTCCCCAACATTGTTGTAAATTCTTTAATTAGTAGCGTTGCTAAGACTAAATTAATGAAAATTAGGACTAATTATAGCTATTAAATGGTTTAATCAGCATATTATCCCCCCTTAATTTCTCTCCAAGGTTCACCACTGCCGCCTTCTACGTCTTCGTCCCTGCCCTTGCGTGCCTGGTATTGGCAACACCGGTGCATGTCTTTGTTCCCGACGCATCCCCAAGCCTGGCAATCTCGGATTGGCGCCTCATCTTCATCGTCCTCGACAAAGTCTTCTTCAGCATCGACACCTTCCTCTATGACTGCCTCGACTGCATCACCGATAAGCTCTTCTTTGCGTACTCAGTTCTGGCAAAATCGGAGTGTGCGTTCTTCCTCGACGTGCGCCTAGTTCTGGCAAAACTATGGCTGCACCTCGTCCTCGACGGCTAGACTGCATCGACTTCGGCATCGATACCCCTCGACAAGATATCTCGGCCCCACAGCAAGCCTCCATGGACCCTCAGCAAGCCTTCGCGGACCCTCGGCAAGCTATCGTGGCCCCACGACGTCTGCCTCGATGCATCTCCATCCTCCTCCTCACGCACTATGCGTATGCGGCTTCACGTGCAGCTACCTTGACACCGGCATCCCCGACCACGGTATTGACCACAGTGACCCCTCGCGACGGCTACCCGACCTCGGCACCGCCTCAAGCTCTCGGCTCCCTCGACATCGGCACAAGGGCTATCACCTCGTCGAAGCATCTCACTAGCTTCCTCTAAAGTCCAAGTTACCGCAACACGACACCATCCACGATGTTCCCACTCGGACAGCGGGGGATGTCAGCCTACTGGATGCTACTTCGATTTATCTCCAGTCTGACCGTCCGCAGTGTTCTAGTTGTTCACGATGCTACCGCTACGACTGTGGGGGAATGTTAGAGTATTAGGCATATACAGTTGTTATGGTAGTTTAGATAGAGTTATGATTTGTTTACGTACAATTCTAACTTGACTTGTACTCCAAGATAATCCCCTGTACGTCTATATATACTCGCCCATGAGGCTCAATAATATATCCATCATATTCTGCCAAACTCATACTCTTTCAGGAAGGTTCAAGTTTTTTGTTTAGACTATTTTTAGTGTTTTTTTAGGATGTTGAGGCGGCAACTACGTCCTGAAGTCAAAATAAGGTCCTCTCCGCACTATCCTCACTCTAGTGGTGCACCTAGCACCGACGAAGGGCGCATGGAGTCGTGTATCCGGTAGATCTCTTAAAATCCTATCGTTTTTTGTATTCTTTGGTGTTGTTCAAGGTCAATATCTTCCGATCTACGGTTGACATCTTCAGCGATAGTTGTTGCTCTGATGTGCTGGTCCGTTGGCCCTTAGCATGACAATTCCCAGTCTGTCTACTACAACAAGCTCTACTTAGATAGGCTTTGCCCGACTCTAGTGATGAAGAGGCGAGGACGATGGTGCGTCTTCAGCTCATGCTAGTGTATCTAGTCATCGTTAGGTGGTCCACTGATCCATTTGTTGTTTTTATTACTTTTGATCTCATTTGTGTTGTTGTTTATGATTATTAATAGATCAGTGGAATTTCGCAAAACTAAAATAAAATAGAGGAAATATTTCCATAGTGTATTCATAAGTTAAAGATTGCCATGTATATATATATATCATCGCATATGTGATTTGATTGTGTAACTATTTATTTATATTGTTCATACTAAATCGTCCTTGGTCCCAAAGTTATGTAGGATATATAACTTAGACTAATATGCAAGTCGGTGGATGACTCAAATTCACTTGTCATGTGCATGGTGATGCAAATCCGACTTAGACTGACTCAACTAAAGTCTTTAGTGAGCCAAACTGATCCATATTCAGATATAACGAGTAAGTTTTCATTTGTATGTTTTGATCAATGGAATCCTTAGACATGAGGTAATCACACGATCTGAGTTGGATCGTCCGGTTTAGGTTCTATCAAATGTTGTTCCCTAACAGGTGGTTATAAAGGCAGAGTTGGGGCAAGGTATGAAGATATATGCGTGACATGAAATGCCAAGACAAGATTTTCCCCTCCTACATGGAGAGATATTCTCTATGCCCTTTCAGTGACTTGATTCGGAGAGCATGGCCATGCACAATCTAGCTAAATGTTAGCCGAAGACTTATCCTCCTAAGTGTTAGGCAGGAGAATCATAGTCAGGATGAGAAAAGACTCGAGCTATTAAAGGGATGCCAGTAACTTGCCTATAGCTTGACAAGGTATATCGTGAGATAAAAATAGGACTTGGAGGATAGTCACGTCGGGAAGGTTTTGTCATCATGACTCTATGGTACTTGGGAGTTGGAATGTTCTGCTAGGATCCTATGTCAGTTGATCGATGGTGAGTCAGACTCCAACCATGTCTGGGTTACTGTGATCCTGTGGGGTCACACACTTAAGAGTATGGAGCTACCGTATGAGAAACTGGATAGGTTGGACCTAAGCCAGACTGGAACTGAGCCAACGAGTTGGAATCATGTGGTTGAATATTAGAGTTTTAGTAATCAGACTGCAAGTGTTGTGAAGCCCGCATTTACTCCCTATATATAGTGAGGCAGTGGCTACCCAAGTGGTATAGTTGGATCATTCCATGCATTGGAACATCGTCTTCCTTGAGAAAGAGTTTCTCAGTCGGGAAGTCGGTGGGAGCACGGTGCAACTTGAAGAAGTCCGAGAGGAAACGACTAGAAGCAAGTCAGCAAAAGCCTTGGAGGCTGAGCTAGTTGTGGAACCTGAGAAAACAATTGCACCTGACCTGCAAAGATCTACAAATTGTGAAGTGTTCGTGGTGTTCGTGATATATTATTATTAGACATATGTGCCCGTAACTTATTAGGAAGCGAGGGTAAGTTCTGATTGCAAATCATGGTGGGAAGTCATGGGATCTGAGTTAAAATCTATGGACAAAAATCAAGTTTGCATCTTGGTTGATGTGCCAGATGGTGTAAGAGGCATTGTGTGACACCCCCAAGATTAAGGCTAGACAAATCCCAGACCTCTGTCTGATATAAGCCTAACCTAAATCTCAAAAGCGTACAAAGAGAGAATCGGTAACATTATAGTGACCCTACGATACAAAAGTTATTACAGCAAGCTCATAACTGAGCAAGGAACCAAAATATTACAAGTAGAGGTCACTAACCACAAACATCAAACAACGGAAGGAAAATTATGCTATTAAGTATAGCAAACTTAACAAATGGCCTAAGAGGCCTAAAGCATAACGATCACGTCCCAATCCATAGATTCTAGGCTATCGACCGGGAACCCCAAGCTACTCGTCGATGTCAATGCCGTAACGAACTTTTCTTCTATGGTAACACTTACCTGCTGCAAAAGTATCAACAAAGCAATGCTGAGTACAAGGTGTACTCCGCAAGACTTATGGCTGGTGGGGTTATTTTGCATAAAGCTAACTTTCTTTATAAAAGAGAGAGGAGAAGCTTGACTAAGTAGAACCTTTTAAAAAGGGGTAAGAGAAAACGATATCACTAGCTTTGATCTTATTTTGATATCCATCGAATCTTTATCAGCTGAATCTACCAACTAGGATCACCCCCTCGATCCCTAAGGAAGCATCCTTAAGCACACCTCACTTCTCTTGTCAAGTTTTACGATTAGGTTATTCTTCTCTATGATCTTTGAATCCATTCTCAAGTCATTCATAACCCTGGACACGGCTTTGCGAAAAGATTATTACTCTCTAGGGGTGTACAACTTTACCCACACGTACCAACCGATTCTTAATGCCAGTTAACATTAGCCCTCTTCCTTGGAAGGCCGGTAGAGAGTGGTTGACCACGACCTTTACCTTGATTTCGCCGAGACCATGAGTCACGTACTAAGGAGATGCCGACGTAACAGGTCAAGTCCTGAAGTCGGTCCCTAGAGATGTGTGCAGGGTTCAAGATTACGGAGGCCGTGCCTCTCTTGTTCCCGGCCATGTTTACCTACCTATATGAATGCACCTCCTCCACCTCCTTCAAGAATGACAAGAATGCATATATCGAATGGAACGCCCGAACTATGTGACTCATGGAATCTACTAGGCAAGTTAGTTGGTCGAGGGGGTTTCCAGGCCCCCGTGTGGCTGTACGCTCGTCTTGGTTCAAGGGGCAAGAACTCAGATCCTAGTGTGGCAAGTATGAGACTGCAAAAACCACAACCCGACGTGGCCTCCCATACAAGCCTTAGCATGTTTAACTTTCATCTCTGATCATACCACGTCATCCTGTCCAACTAGGTTCATTCGCAGATCTGATTCATCAACCGAATGGACCAGTGGTAACAACTATGCTTGGCTAAGCACAACATATATAATAGCTCTAGTGAAGCTCATAAGCCAAAACCTAGTTATGCTAGAAGCAGTGGATCAGGGAGTATAGGCTACAAAGGGGAACATGCATCAGATAGGATTATTGTATCTACCGATAAAATACTTTGGAATCATATGCACATGAAAAGAATGAAATAATTTGAAATCCTATGATTATATCATGTGTGGGGTTTTGCTTGCCTTGGCCTGTTGATACTCAACTATAGATCTTCAGGGTTCATCTGCTTGGCATTATTTGTCGATAACCTTCGATGTTGTTGATCTCGATCTTCAATCTTGGACTCGATCTCGTTGCTCACATCAACTCCGAGGTCTACCAAGAAGAAACAAAAACACCGGAAAGGAAACCATCATTCAACACATGGCATCAATGCAATGCTCAATCAAGAATGATGATATTACAAGTTAAAGTGTATTGTAATGAAACCCTAAGGCATGCTTGGTAATTTAAGCAGGGTCCGAGGGGTACCAACCCTAATTCGCAGAAACCCCGGATGCATATGAGAGGGGTCAGTTTGTTCTTCTAATTAAACTTGTCATTTAAGTTGCTTAACAATGCATGATTATGAGTCTATTGTGTAGATCTCATTTTTCTGAACACTTTGATATATTATACATATTTTTCTGACTTAAAATGAATTAGTTATGATTTTTCTCATTTTTAATCCATTTTTAAATCAATTAAACATTTTTGGAATATTTAAATTAATTTTCTAGCTGGCCCCACATGTCAGAAGTTTAATAATTTCAAAAATTATTTTCCAAAAATATTAAAACCCGATAGACAGGGCCCACAAGGATTATTATCAATTCTAGAAAACAATTATAAAACATTTAAATAAAAGAAAAAAAGGGGATTATGGCGTCATGCTGATGTCAGCGTGACATCAGCAATGGAGCACCTCCCAGGTGCTACTCGAATCGAGCAACTGGGAGCACGCGGGGCTTCGGGGGTGGGGGAAATTAACGCGGGCGAGCATGAGGAGGAAGAAACCGGCGGCCGCTCCGAAATAGTCACCGGAGACGGTGACACAACGACGGCGAGCGGCTGCGGCATGTGGTCGTGGGGATGACGACAGAGAGCGAGAGGGAGGAAAAGGAGAGGTCCGGGAGGACCGTGATCTCACCCTGAGCACGTCGGTGGTGATAGTGAGGCCAGGTGAGGTTGGGCGGCGCCGGAATTCGTTGACGACCGCGGCGGCCTAAGACGAAGAAGAGGGCTCGATTCCGGCGATCCGAGACGCGCCTGCTTGCATGGTTGGTCGGGGATGAACGAGGAGACGATGATAGTTCCAACGGTGGTCTCATCTGGAGCTAGGGTGGTCGGAAACAGTGGGGATGACGACGACCGGCGAGCTAGGGTTTCGGGTAGAGGTGGAGGAGAAGAACTAGGGCATGACTAGGGTTTTCTCGCGGCGCTAGGGTACTTGTAGATGGCCAGGATGTCGATAGCGGTGATCTTGGCGCACGACGAGTATCTTAGCGGGGCAGGGACGGCACCGGCAGCGACAGCGAGGCGGTTCTTCGTCGGGGACGAAGACAATGACGGACAGACGGGGCCGAAGCGGTACGACCGGGGTGGGCTGGCTGGGCTACTGATGGGCCGCGACAAAGATTGCTAGGCGGGCTACTGCTGGCTGCTAACTTCTGCACGCGGGTAGAGAACAAGAAGAGAGGGGAGTTGGGCCGCGCCCAGAATAGCTTAGGTTTTTTTATGTAAGACCTTTTTATTTTCTATTTTTCTGTTTTTCTCTTTTGTATTTTCATTGTAAATCTGTTTTGGATATTTTCAAAATACCAGAGGTTGTTGTAAACATTTTAAAATACTATAGGACCCTTTATAACCATTTGGGTTCCATACTTATGATAATTTTCAAAATTCAAAACCTTTTTGAAGTGATTTGGGAGAGAGAGAAAATTAGGGTTTTTAGGGTTTTCTTCTTTCTCTTAATGCATGATTTATCAAACCATGAGATGCATGCTATGCTCATGATACACAAAAAAATCCTAATTACTATTTGTAAAACTAGGGGTGTTACAGTTCTATCCCCCTTAACAGAATCTCGTCCCGAAATTCCTAGGTAGGAAGATAGAAGAACAGGGTTACACTAGACTTCGACGATCTTCTCGAAGAGGTTGATCCATGCCACCATTATTGAATGAATGAAGCACTTCATTTCTTCGAGGTAGTGATGGCCCAAAATATATCGAGCTCGTCGGGGAACCCCAAGAGGAAGGTATGATGAGCACAACAGCAAGTTTTCCCTCAGTATGAAACCAAGGTTTAATCGAACCAGTAGGAGCAAGGAAACACCCCAAAGATGTTGCTAGCTGAACGTTGGCAGGGCACACTACCGGTGCCAGCAGCAACGTGGAGACCTGCACAACACAACCACAGAACTCTGTCCCCAACTTGCGATGAGGTTGTCAATCTCACCGGTTTTGCTGAAAATAAAGGATTAAACATATCGAGTGGAAGAAAGTAATAGTTTGCAGAAAGTAAACACAAAGCAGTAAACAGTTTGTAGATTGAAAGTAAAAGAAAGGACCGGGGTCCATAGTTCACTAGAGGTGGCTCTCCTTAAGATAGATAACATACTGGGTGAACAAATTACAGCGAGGCAATTGACAAACATCGAGAAAGCATACAAGCATATACTAATCATCTTGAATCCTTTGAGATTCGATTGGGCATTACAACATTATACATAGACCGCCATACAACTGCATCTATGACTAATAATCCACCTTCAGGTTATCATCCGAAACCCCTCCAGTATTAAGTTGCAAGCAACGGATAATTGCATTACGAATTGCGTGTAAAGTAAACAATACGATTGTTTTATGAACAAATGATTGTTGTTTTCTCCCTAGTAGCAACAACACATCTAGTACCTTAGAGATTTCTGTCACTTCCCCAGATTACCAGAGGCGTGAACCCACTATCGAGCATAAATACTAACTCTTGGAGTTGCTAGCATATACTTGGCCAAGATAGCTACTAACAATGGAAAGCATGCATGATCACAAATAACAAAGACATGATAGAATCAATAATCAATCCGAAATAGCATCTCAATATCCATCGGATCCCCGCAAACACAACATGCAGAATTACAAATAGATGATCTTGATCATGAACGGAGGTCACAAGATCTAAACATGATAGCACAAAGGAGGAGAACCAACCATCTAGCTACTACATGGACCCGTAGTCCAGAGATGAACTACTCACACATCACACCAGAGGCTTGCATGATGATGAAGAAGCCCTCTAGGGTGAATTCCCCTCTCCGGCAGGATGCCGGGAAAAGCTTTAGATCCCTCCCGATCTAGGGATGGAGATGACGGCAGCTACAGACTCTTTCATGGATTTTTGATCAGGTACTTAGGGTTTCCGTATCAGAGGCAATATATAGGCGGAAGGAGAGGCCGAGGGGGTTCCTGGGCTGGCCACACCACCCCCTGGCGCGGGCCAGGTGGTGTGGACGCCCTCTGGCCCTTCTCCGTCTCGTATTCTGGCTCCAGGTGTCCCTTGGTAAAATAATGACTTTGGCTTTTGTCCCGTCCAATTCCGAGAATATTCATTTTCTGACTTTCCTGGAACCAAAAACAGCAGAAAACAGGCAGTTGACACTGTGGCTCTTGTTAATAGGTTAGTCCAAGAAATCATATGAAAAGTACTCCAAAGTGTGGACAAAACACAATAAAGTAGATAAAACCAAGCATGGAACATCAAAAATTATAGATACATTTGCAATGTATCAGGTAGCTGCACACACTAAGGGAAAGAGGGAAGGACACAGAACCACGAACAGAGTGTCTCATGGTCAACTCATGGATAGATGTTTCATAACAACTCTGGAGGCAACGAGCATGAAACACGTTAAGGTAACAGAGGAAACAAGAGGAGATGGTTTCAAGGTGTTAGATAGTTGGTCTTCATAAGGATTGAGACCATGGAACTTTAGAAGAGTTTAGGCTTCTAAAAAGGAGAGCGTACAATGGAAAGAACACGGCCATAGACTTCAAGAGATGAAACTCTACTAGATGGCTTAAGTAGAGCTTCTAGGGATACATAGATACATATAATCAAGTTGTTGAACTACTTTTGATATAGAAGGACCACTCTTCATTCAATAGAAGGTCAAGATAGAAAGGTCGTTTTAGTGGAGAGGACTCATAAGAGTCACAAAGAACATGTAACAAGAGGAACTTCTAATTATCGAAATCATAGTCGCTCTTCGAGCATGTTACAGGAACCGAAGGAAACTCTTTTATTCATCCAGGATTATCAGAATCTTTGCCAACGATTATGATATCACTTTACACCTCTAAGATGAATATATAAGAAGATTCCCGATGACATGAGGAAAAAGAAACTTCATTCTTAGACTTCATTTACTTGGCACAACGAGGTGCTTGCCAACATAAAAGGGTCTCGAGGATCGACCGAGAGACATTTTGCAACACTCCTTTAAATGTTCTCCTTGATGTTCAAGAAAGCAAACATCAAGTAAAGGTTGGACTTTGTTTACAAAGGAAACCATAAGCACAACTCCTATAACAAATCATAGCAGATGCCTCATGAGGAGTGGTTGTTGTTGCTGAATCAAGATAATGTGGAAATAGGTCTTCCAGCTAATTGTGCCAACCATTACATCAATCTTGCCAGATTTTCAAAGAGACCCACGTCAAAAACCTTGATGATCACCAACCATCGTTGCTGCTTGAGATTCAGCTCTGGTTAGGTGGAATGATACTTCAGACTCAACATGTCCGAATAGAAGACTTTCAACATTTACCATACACGTAAAGTTAATAGATTCTCAATAGGTGGACTACAATGTCAAGCTCCAAAAGATGAGCAATATTGCAAAACCCATATATTAGCAAGTTATCAAAGATAATTGCACCTACATGAACTATTTGCAACATAATACAAATGAATCCTTATTGGGAAACATTTAGGAGGATGCTGAAGTTTTAAGAACTTCTTCTCTTCCATGAAAAATCAGTTAGTGGCTGAGCGTGCTTAGAGAATATTCTCGAATTGTGAAGGTATCAACCTACCATATCAAGAATACTTCGCACATGCTTGACTGACTTGAAACAATTCCCGAGGAAACAAAAATAACTCTTCCCGAATTCACGGCGACAATTTTCAACCATTGCACATGAACTGGAGAAGGTTACTTCTAACATATAGAACACATACTTCAAGATGACACAAAGACGGTTCTCAAAAGTTTCCAACATTACCGCCAACTGTTCCATATGAATCTAATCTAGCATGGAGAAGATAAGGATGCCATCGATGGGCTCAATAACAAACTTATCATGACACTCCAAGAAGATAGACTCACATGTGGTATGAACAAAACAACAATATTGGTCAGACCAAAGAACATGAAGATGTACCTAGGTGGAACATCACGAATAGATACACCATCAGGATAGTCCTTAGGACTGAGTTTGATTTGACAATATCCCGAATCAAATCAAAGGTAGGGATGATAACATTTCCACAAAGAAAACACTATCCTTCTTCAGCACGAACAAAACTAGACATCCCTTTAGGAGGAACACGTTTGATAGAACTTTTGTCTTATAACTCTCCAAGTTGTTGTTTAAGCTCAACCAACTGGTTTAGGGGTATCCAGTATGGATCCTTGGAGAAAGGAGCAGTTCAAAGAACTTGCTTGCTCAAGAACTTGACTACATGGTCATGGGCAACATGGCAATACTTCTAGAGAGACATCTAGAATATCACGGTCCACCGATATGTCACTTAGTTCGGGAGAAAACTTGCTTAGTAAGGCAAGTAGACATAGTCTCAGGGCTTTGGCACAATCTTAACTCTTTGACCAAAGAGAGTGTACCAGAATAACGGACGTGGTAGAACAGTCAAACTTCGCTTAGTGATAGGGTTAACCACCACGCTAAGAATGACACAAATGTCCTTGTTGAGGTCCAAAGCAATAATGATTGCTAAGAATCTCAAATGGCCACATTATTACGCACACACATCATTCTTGAGCGCAAAAGCTCAAAGGGAGGGTGAGTAAAGATGTATAAGAGTATCGCTTCATTAAGAGTGTGATACTTTAAGGTAGAACATAACAAAAGCTAATCATCTCCTATTGTTCTGCATATTACAACACTTTGACCTGGTCCTAGATATGACGAGGTACTGGAGTTTATTTCTCCTGACATCCCAAAATGGTTTGTCTTGACGGACCACAAGAGTATCTTGCATCTAAAGACATCGATGCACATTTACTACATGGCTACCAACTGGTAAACAAAGGTCGAAAACAACAAGGGAAAAGGAACAAGCTCAGAATGTAATCCCGAGATGTGGATGCATAAGTCAAAAATCTTCTGAGGATCGATGCTGAAAAGGGAAGGTGTGGTAGAGTCACGAATATAGAAATGAGACTCACGAGGAGCTCTTTTGTCGTGATCTATTTGGTTCCATTAAAGAACATCTGCCATAACATGTGGTAGGGGAAGTCCTTTGTTTGTCGTAATTTAATCACAACAATAACCACAAGCTTGAAGGTTGTACTAGAAGGTACTAGCCATCCCAAGGTAATGTTTAAACACTAACAACAGGGATCAACAAAATGGATCTTGGGTTAAAGGTCAGCTTCATGTACAAGATTCACAATGCCAGAATCTAGCACACTTAGGGATCTTTGGTTCAAGTCCAGGGGTTAAAACCCAAGAAAGGAGTAACTACTATCTTGGTTGCACAAAGGTTACCACAAGGTAGGAATCACGAGGTAGCTTTGAAGAGAAGTATCAACTTCTAAAGTACCCAAACAAATGAAAAGAAGGCACACAAGGCGAAAGGAAACCTCGAGACCTAGAACAGAACACTGTGGAACCATCAACATACTGTTGTGGGTCCATAATATAGAGAGATTATGATGAAAAGGAATCTCTCAACTGAATAAGAGAAAAGGGTAACAAGGAACACACACACAACTGACTTTGGGGAACTCAACACTAGGTCAACTGGTTGAGAAACGACATGCCTAAAAGGCACCTAAATTTTGAAAGAAGAGACGAGATAGCAAAACTTTTCAAAGTCAACACAAGATAAGATGACCCAGAGTTCGAGCGAAACTGGATAAGGAGAAAAAGAAGCATACTAGAGTTTTCGCAAATACATTTCATCTTTGAAATAGTTTTCACAAACACTAGACTCAACATCAACCAATAGCAAGGTTTTCCTATAGTCGGTACTGCTCTGATACCAAAACCCGTGACACCCCAAGATTAAGGCTAGACAAATCCCAGACCTCTGTCTGATATAAGCCTAACCTAAATCTCAAAAGCGTACAGAGAGAGATTCGGTAACATTACATTGACCCTACGACACAAAAGTTATTACAGCAAGCTCATAACTGAGCAAAGAACTAAAATATTACAAGCAGAGGTCACTGACCACAAACATCAAACAACGGAAGGCAAATTATGCTATTAAGTGTAGTAAACTTAACAAATGGCCTGAGAGGCCTGAAGCATAACCATGGCGTCCCAATCCATAGATTCCAGGTTGCCGACCGGGAACCCCAAGCTACTCGTCGATGTCAATGTCGTAACAAACTCTTCTTATACGGTAACACTTACCTGCTGCAAACGTATCAACAAAGTAAGGCTGAGTACAGGGTCTACTCCGCAAGACTTATGGCTGGTGGGGTTATTTTGCATAAAGCTAATTTTCTTTGTAAAAGAGAGAGGAGAAGCTCGACTAAGTAGAACCTTTTAAAAAAGGGTAAGAGAAAATGATATCACTAGCTTTGATCTTCTTTTGATATCCACCGAATCTTTATCAGCTGAACCTACCATCTAGGATCACCCCCTCGATCCCCGAGGAAGCATCCTTAAGCACACCTCACTTCTCTTGTCAAGTTTTACGATTAGGTTATTCTTCTCTATGATCTTTGAATCCGTTCCCAAGTCGTCCATAACCGTGGATACGGCTTTTCGAAAACATTATTATCCTATAGGGGTGTACAACTTTACCCACACATACCAACCAATTCTTAATGCCAGTTAACATTAGCCCTCTTCCTTGGAAGGCCGGCAGAGAGTGGTTGACCATGACCTTTACCTTGCTTTCGCCGAGACCATGAATCACGCCCTAAGGAGATGCCGCCGTAACGAGTCAAGTCCCGAAGTCGGTCCCTAGAGATGTGCGCAGGGTTCAAGATCACTTTGGAATTGTATGCACATGACAAGAATGAAATACTTTGAAATCATAGGATTATATCATGTGTGAGGTTTTTCTTGCCTTTGCTTGTTGATACTCAACTATAGACCTTCAGGATTCATCTGCTTGGCATCGTTTATCGATAACCTTCGATGGTGTTGATCTCAATCTTCAATCTTGGACTCGATCTCGTTGCTCACATCAACTCCGAGGTCTATCGAGAAGAAGCAGAAACACCGGAAAGAAAAGCCTCATTCAACACATGGCATCGATGCAATGCTCAATCAAGAATGACGATATGACAAGTTAAACTATATTGTAATGAAACCCTAAGGCATGCTTGGTAATTTAAACAGGGTCCGAGGGGTACCAACCCTAATTCGGAGAAACCCCGGATGCATATGAGAGGGATCACTTTGTTCTTCTAATTAAACTTGTCATTTAAATTGCTTAATAATGCATGACTAAGATTCTATTATATAGATCTCATTTTTCTGAACATTTTGATATATTATACATATTTATCTGACTTAAAATGAATTAGTTGTGATTTTCTCATTTTAATCCATTTTTTAAATCAATTAAACATTTTTGGAATATTTAAATTAATTTTTCAGCTGGCCCCATATGTCAGAAGTTTAATAATTTCAGAAATTATTTTTCAAAAATATTAAAACCTGACAGACAGGGCCCACGGGGATTATTGTTAATTCTAGAAAACAATTATAAAATATTTAAATAAAAGAAAAAGGGGATTATGGCATCATGCTGATGTCAGCGTGACATCAGGCATGGAGAACCTCCTAGGTGCTACTTGAATCAAGAAACTGGGAGCACGCGGGCCTTCGGGGGTGGGGGCAATCGACGCGGGCGAGCGCGGGGAGCAAGAAACTGGCGGCGCCACTCCGAAATAGTCACCGGAGACGGCGGCACGACGACGGCAAGTGGCGGCGACGGCAGGTGGTCGTGGGGAGGACGGCAGAGAGCGAGAGGGAGGAAAAGGAGAGGTCCAGGAGGATCGTGATCTCACCCTGAGCACGACGGTGGTGACGGCGAGGCCAGGTGAGGTCGGGCGGCGCCGGAATTCGTCGACGACCGCGGCGGCCTGAGGCGGAGAAGAGGGCTCGATTCGTGATGATTCGGGACACGCCTGCTTGCGTGGTTGGTCGGGGATGAACAAGGAGACGATAGTGGTTCCAACGGTGGTCTCATCTGGAGCAAGGGTGGTCGGAAACAGTGGGGACGACGACCGACGATCTAGGGTTTCTGGCAGAGGAGGGAGAGAAGAACTAGGGCACAACTAGGGTTTTCTCGTGGCGCTGGGGTACTTGTAGACGGCCAGGACGTCGGTAGCGGTGATCTTGGCGCACTGCGAGTATCTCAGCGGGGCAGGGACGGCATCGACGGCTACAGCGAGGCGGTTCTTTGTCGGGGACGACGACGACGACGGACAGACGGGGCCGAAGTGGTACGGCGGGGGTGGGCTGGCTGGGTCATTGATGGGTTGTGGCAAAGATTGCCAGGCGGGCTGGCTGCTAACTGCTACGCGCGAGCAGAGAACAAGAAGAGATGGGAGTTGGGCTGCGCCTAGAATAGCTTAGGGTTTTTATTTTTTTATGTAAGACCTTTTTATTTTCTGTTTTTCTCTTTTGTATTTTTATTTTAAATCTGTTTTGGATATTTTCAAAATACCAGAGGTTGTTGTAAACATTTTAAAATACTACGGGGTCCTTTATAACCATTTGGATTCCATACTTTTGATAATTTTCAAAATTCAAAACCTTTTTAAAGGGATTTGAGAGAGAGAGAAAATTAGGATTTTTAGGGTTTTCTTCTTTCTCTTATGCAGGATTTATCAAACCATGAGATGCATGCTATGCTCATAATTCACAAAACAAATCCTAATTACTATTTATAAAACTAGGGGTGTTACACGTTGAGTGCAAATAGATCTTTAAGAAGAAAGCTTACATGGATGAAAATGTTTATGTCTATAAAGCATGACTTGCCGCAAAGGGGTTCCGACAGGTTCAAGGAGTTTACTGCGATAATACCTTCTTGCTGGTAGCGATGGTTAAGACTGTTCGGATCATGTTAGCCATGGTAGCCTATTTTGACTACGAGATATAGCTGATGGATGTCAAGACTGTTTTCGTTGATGGAAATTTAATCGAGGACGTGTAGTATGATACAAACTTTATAAATCTATTTAATGGTTGAAGTAAGCATCTAGGAGTTGGAACATTTGCTTTATTGAAGTAGTCAAATCCTTTGACTTCATCAAGGGTGAACAGGAATCTTGTTTGTTCAAAAAGTTTAGTGGGAGTTCAATGAATTTTCTGATCTTATATGTGGATGTCATATTACTGATTGGAAGGATGGCAAGATGCTACAAGAAACCAAGAAATAATTGGAAAAGAGTTTTTCGAGGAAAGACTTAGGTGAGACGTCTTACATACTAGGAATCATGATCTATGATCAAACCAACTCATTAGATTGAGTCAGAGTAGATATTTGTACAAATTGTTGAAGAATTTCAACATGGAATAGGCTAAGAAGGTGTTGTTACTTATGTCACGTGGTGTCCGGCTTAGTAAGACTAAACGTCCTTAAACGAATGATGAGCGGAGTTAGATGAGTGCGATTCCGTATGCTTCAGTAGTCAAATCAATCATGTACGTCATGGTTTATACTACTTTTATTAATAATGAAATAAAGAGCCGCATGCATCGCTTTGATGCAGAGGCTGGGGTTATTCCCCTATTCGAAAAAAAATGTACACCATGATTTGTACTAGGCTAGATGTTTCCAATACTCTTAGTGTTACTAGCAGATACCAGGTTGATCCCGTCGAAACCCACTAGACCACATTTAAGAAGGACGAATCATATGTTCGTAGTTTATGGAGATGAGGATAAAGTTGGTGTAAAAGGTTACACGGATGCTAGTTATTTTACTGACTCAAATGATTATTGTTCATAATATGGATATGTGTTCGTAATGAATGTAGGCGATGTGAGCTGGAAGGGTTCCAAGCAAGAAGCGTTGTCCAACTATACAATGTAGGCTGAGTATATTGTCTCCTCAGAGAAAAAAAAAGTTGCTGAGATTAAGAATTTCCTGATTAACATTTGTGTGGTCTAGGACGCGTCCAATATGTTAGACGTGTATTATAAAATATTAATGCTATTGTATAAGCCAAAGAACCTACATAACACTAGAAGAACAAACACATACTCAAATAGTACCACCTCATTCGCCAATTTGGGGTAATATCAAGTTATGCATAGTACGCACGGATGCAAAACATTGCAGATCTGATATTACGAGGAAGCAAGTCTTGGATTACTGAAGCATGCAGCCAGTCCTTTGAATAATGGAAAGAGTCGTACATGGCCTCGTTCAAATTTTCGTGGCTAGACCACTTTCAGTCCTAAGGCCAGTCGTTAGTCCGATAAGATGTTATATCGATGTCTAATTTCTTGAAGCGTCGTACTTTTAATCATAACCTAAAATAATATAGATGTAAGAAGTACACTATAAACACATCACCATCAAGTAGTTCATTATTTGACCTTAATACACATTCAAGCATGGTGTATCTTCACTTATAACGCCAAAATTAAGGTAAACACTCTACATCGGATTATTCTGACACCGTCCATCTCTGTTCCAATCCTATGGTCTGCATGCACTTTAATTAATAGAAAAAATTATTGTCTTAACCCCGCACGTTTGACCACCTCAATCTCCAAAATTACGAGCAGTTATTGCTCCAAAAATAGATCTTCTTCCCCGGTCTGACGATTCCCCGCCGCGCTGCCACTCCTTTCGACATCGCGCGGCGACACAACTCCTCTCTCCACCACGTGAACTGTCCCAATCCAGTCGTGACCTGCACGTCCACCTGGATTGATTTCGGCGTCGGCGCGGGATGCCGTTCCATGGTGCCGCAAGGGAGTAGGCGCCTCCATAGTAGCAGAGGTCACCATCTAGAAAAAGCACTTTCCCAGTGGAGTTCTTTAGGAGAGGTCCAAGGATCATCCGCTTTGTGAAGATAGGTATGCTTACTGGTTGTTTGATTTCTCAAGCACTAATATATTTTTAATTTTATATTGTTTGCAGCAAGATCATGGGCGAATTGTACCATTGAGATCCTCAAGGTTGCTATTTTTGACGAGCTGGAAACTCCATGCTCCATCGAGGATCTCCGGTGTTCTTGTTGGCTTTGCTCTAGATCTTGGCACGAGGATGTCGATGATTGCGACCATGAACTGCGGTAGCTATGCTAGTAGAGTCCAAGTCGCAAAGACGAGAAAAATAGCGCTCGGCCGATGCTTCATGACATCAACGCCACCGTTTCCTGTTGAGAGTGGAGATGTTGTGCTTCCGTTGTCACATATGCAATGCTTCAGGGTTGTGTATATCAAGTTTCCTTGTTCCTCTGTACCATGTGCTTCCTAGGGTTTAGTACCGCATGTGTGCTTCTGTATCATTCGTGACATGTATCGATTTTTTTTTACAAAATGTTTCCAAGCACCTATTTGATCCATTCTTTGCACAAAAAATGGCAATGTTTCGATACATCTTTGTTCCTACTTCAACAATTATCAAACTGTGTTTCCAATGGCTTAATAGTCAATACCCACAACAAACAGTACTACTGTACATGTTATATTTTTCAATCATAAACACCATACAATTTCCTAGGAGATATACACGCTACACTACGTTGACTACGATAATAATGTTTGGCACCACATTATGAATGCTTCAACAATCATAAAACTATTGTTTCAAGTGCAACTATATAGTGCTTCATAGTATAACCAAATCATGGCATTGCTTGGGAAAAAACATGAGAAAATCATGAAGCATAGCCTAGTAGTTTGGACACATGTTCATTGTATGATGGAAACAAGTATTATGGAATGGAAGAGAAGTATTCTCTGTGGTAGATGGAATCATGCCTGATTATACGTATCTGGAGTAAATTTCAGGAGCATATATATGGAAGCATCTTGTTTTGGAAACCATCGATAGAGTGGGACACTTGAAGCAACGTGATTAGCGGAAGCTACTTTTACGGGAGTGATTAACGGAGCGGGCCGCTGTTTAAGGGATGCTCGACTGTTTGTTGTTTCCACGCATGGTGCCTGGTAGAAATCCAACGGCGATGCTGCTTCCAATCCTACGACAAGAAATTGGTCTGATGGAAAAGAAGGTATCGGGCGTAACCAATAAGCATAAATGACATAACTATTCAAAGCAAAAAAAAATGTTATGTACATACTAACATGCATTTAACGAACCATCTTCATTTGTTATGTTTTCCATACCCAAATAGTAAAACTAAACAAAATCCTAGACATTGCATGAATTGCACACATGTAAATAAAAATGTAGATTTAAAGTGATCAAACCAACAATTCAAGGAAGAATGAATATGCCGAGGGAATCCTAAGCTTAATAATTTCATGCTAAACATAGAAAATACATTTATGCATTGATATTTTTTTTATTAAATTTTGATTAGAAGATTGTATCGCTTTCTTCATCTCAAATGTTCCACTGGAACATAAAGTCTTATCCCTTTCGACAACAGACTAGTGGTCTAGTAACGAGGGAAGGTTGTTCATATATAAAATATATATGAAGGCGACACTATGGTTCAAATGAAGGAGATATGCTGTAGAAGCCAATAATAAAGTTATTTTATTGTTATATATCTCTAATGTTCATAACAGTTTTGTATCATGCTATTACTGTATTAAGCGGAAACATTAATACATATGTGGTATATAAATAACCAGGTCCTAGTATCCTCTAGTACTAGTTCCTTGGAAAGCTGATTATCAAGGTTTCCTAACCATGGACTGATACAATCGTCAACTGACAATGAGGTCACTTAATGAAGTGATGGACACACCCGACCATAGAATTTCAATGTGATCTAGTCACAATGTTGAACGTTGCGATATCTAGCAAAACGTAGTAACTTAATCCTTTGACCGTGAGATCATGTTTAATCATTATCTCACGCAACTATTTTGATCACATCAACCGTCATGGCCGTAACTGGGTGGCCATAAAGGTGTGTGTCAGGTATTCCAGAGGAATAGTTGATGTGTATATATCAAGATCGGGATTTGCCTATCCAAGTGATGGATAGATATTCTGGGTCCACTCGGTGAGATTACATCAATGAGCTTGCAAGTATGTGACTAGGTCACATGTATGTAATATCACGGGAATGAGTAAGCATGTTTATCAGTACAAGATCGAACTGTATATGATACATGATATTAGGTCTTGGATAAACCAAGTATCGTTGTGTAAAGGGAATAATACTCGACATTTAGAAGGTTAAAGTGAACAACCAAATTCATGGAGTGTGAAGGGACCATCATGTGTTTTTAGATACCGCTGTTGGTCATTAATTGGAGAGATGTCTCGATAATGTCTAAACATTCCCAAACTGTAAGGGTGTCACACTTAAGGGCAATAGACGTTGTGGGTTGATCCGCAACCGAAAGAGAAATAGGAAGAGAGAGAACCGAAACTGTTCCGGAGAGATACCGAAGTGTTCGAAAGATATTTAAAAGGAGTTTTGACTAAATAGAAATTAAATAAATTGTATTTAATATTTAAATTAATGAATTAATATTAAATATATTTATTTAAAATAAAATAAAAATGAAAAAGCCACATGGGCCAACCCTGGAAGGGAGGTCCAAGAGGGAGAGGCGCCTAGGACTAGAGGGAAAGCAGCCAAGGTGGGACTGGCGCGTGGATGATGCCCACCCCTCCCACCTCCTCTCGGTGTTTAGTACAACCCCAGGACTTGGAGAGGTGGGAGTTGACATGGTTATACCCTACGGGTACGTAATTTCAGCATACCTGGTCCAGCCCAAGGAAGGCCCACGGTCAATATACGCCAGTCCATGAAGATTTTCGGGTGGCCCAGGCCCATGACGCCTTCGGATCCTTGAAGAACAAGACTAGAGTTTCAATACAACTTGTAACCTACTCATATCGGTACCCGAGACCTAGCCTCCCCATATATAAAGGCTAGGAGGGTCCAACGAGGAGGACACAGACACCCAACAACGATTACACCCTGCGATTACGACATACACACCTCCACGCCAGATCGAATCTGCGCACCCTGTAACTTTCGGTTCCGCCGCAATAAAAGAGCAGACAAGCAGGAATAGGGTTTTCCCTCCGGGGGCCTGAACCTGGGTAAATCCCGTGTCCCCTGGTTGCTTGTCTGTTAACCGTGCCACGATCTCCAGCATCCCCATCTTCTCCAAAACCCAAGTCCATAACAATGGGCATTGACGAGTTGAAACCTCGTCAATTGGCGTCGTCCGTGGGAATTGGGGCTGCTGATTGTGCGGTCGTGACGGTTCCGACCCGATCGATCTACAACTCCTCGGCGACGGAGAATCACCTCCTCTTCGGCGCTTTCGACTTCACCGCCCACTCGCCGGCCACCATGAAGGATTTCGAGCCCGTAGGCGACGGACTCGAAATTCTGTTCGGAAGCTTCTGCTTCCAGGTGGGACAAGCTGGCACCCTCCGCCTCCCCGAGCGGATGCCCGTGCCGCCGATCAGGCCCGCTTCGTGGGCTCCACACCCCGTGCTACGCACGTCACCATCAACAGATGAGTTCTATAGCAGCAGCTGCTGCAACTCCGATCTGTGCGATCCACCTTCGGATGAAGGGACCTACGGTTCCGAATCCGAAAGCTGCGGCAGCAGCCAACCAATCTGCAGGCGCTATCTGTGCGCCGCAATCATCCAAACCGACGAGGAAACGCCTAGGGGCTGCGCCAGCACCGCCGGGTGACCTTCCACAATCTTCGGATGCGGTGACCTGCTGCGGTCTTCGACCGCAGCGACCCAATACGATCCTCGGCTCCAGCGACTTGGGGGCTCCATCCGCTCTGGTGACCCACTATGGCCTTCGGCTGCGATGACCTGCTGCATCTTTCGGATGCGTCGACCCGACGCGATCTTTGATTGCCGCAACTGGCCGCATCGGCTTCAGTGACCACGACTCGGGGGCTCCCTCGACATCGGCGACCCAATGCGGTTTTCGGCTGCGATGACCCGATACATCCTTCGGATGTGGCGACCCCGTGCGGTCTTCGACCGCGACAATCTTCGGATGCGAAATTCGCTGCCGCCATCGACCCCAAGGAACCCGTCGCTGCTATGACCGTGGTCCACCGCGTCGACTACGTCCGCCGTGTGACCCGCTACCGCGTCGACTTCGCCATGACAACCAACAAAGCTAAGTTTGCCTCTACTCGGAGTTGATTCTTTTATTTTTAACTTGCACTCGAAACACTCGGGGGCTGCGCCCTCTTCGAGTAACCTAATGTGTCATCGGCTCCACGCACTCGAGCACCTCGAACGCGACAGCCCGAGTAGCTGATTCTGCCTGATCGTCGAATCCTTGAACTCCGAGTGCCTCGGCAAGGTACTGAGACTAACGGTAATCAGGCTAACGAAAAGGCCTAGCATACAGTGCAAAAGTGTCGACTCGATCGGCACCAGAATCTTACGGTACAAGCCGACAGGCAAATATTCTTTACAAGATACAAGTATTTCACAATTCTTTATGTTTTCTGCAGCTTACAAGGACATCGACCGCGTCGAGCTATTCTATTAGGTCCTCCAACAGGAGTCGACAAAAGAGCTGGCTACGCCATACAATCAAGACCCGAGTCGAGTCCCTCCTTGGATGGTTGCATCGCTTGATGCTACGAAGACACGATATTGGTCGCTCACCCGACAGAAGCAACGGTGTTGACTTCATCCGCAACGTCGAGTCCTTCCGGCTAAACGCCGCACGACTCCGCCACGTCGACTCCGACTGCATCATCGATTCTTGGCTCCTTATGCATGAGACGCTGACTCGATGCACTTCCGGGTCAGTGATTTGTCCTCGCATGAGTCTCCACTCGAGTCCGCGACTCGACTAGACACTCGGGGGCTACTCCTATCAGGAGCGCTGGTCGCGCACCCGATGTACTTCCGGGTCAGCGCTACGCCCACGAGATTTTCCTACTACCGTTGCATGATACAAGACTCGAGTCTCTGCCCGAGTCTACGACTCCGCCAGACACTCGGGGGCTACTCCAAACTGGAGCGATGGCCGTTCACACACAAGAGCTTCGAGTCCTACGTCAAGTCCACGACTCCACTACGGACTCGGGGGCTACTCCCATAGGGAGGAAGGATTTCAGCATCCGAAAATTTTCGAGTCCTACGGACTAAACAACTGAGCAATGCTTGCACTAAAAGTCTCCGCTCGAGTCTACGACTCGAACAGACACTCGGGGGCTACTTCCATAGGGAGCGCTGGTCGCGCACCCTATGAAATCTTCGACTGCGATCTTCCGGATCCGCATGCAAAAACTTTTCGGCAACTCTGCCCCAATTAATGCTAAGTGAGTAACATCCTCCTTGGCCACCCGAAACACCTCCGCGGTGATAAACATTCGGATGCTGCGTCTGCGACGCAAAGATAAGACCTACAGATATCATCTGATGGCCTGGCAACGCACCTGACTGCGCTCTGCTAGTATGAATCCGTACCAGCAGGTACGATGAAAAATCCCGACGGACGCGTTGGGTACATCATTTAAAAACACTGGAATTCCACTCCTGTAAGTCCTCCGCGGCCTGAGTCGAATTACGCCAGCATATGTTCCGGGTTCGAGTCGAGGGACTCGCACCTGAAGAAGATCGTGTTGTTTTGTCCTAAGACGATTAACTGACCCTGATCCGTCGGGTGAGTCAGGCACACGCATCAACAATCCCTATACATTATCTTGAAAGACAGAGTTACACCCGAAGGATTGAAGAGTCCTCAGCCGAATCTACGATTCGACTAAACACTCGGGGGCTACTGACATGGTTATACCCTATGGGTACGTAACTTCAGCATACCTGGTCCAGCCCAAGGAAGGCCCACGGCCAATATACGCCAGCCCATGAAGATTTTCGGGTGGCCCAGGCCCATGACGCCTTCGGATCCTTGAAGAACAAGACTAGAGTTTCAATACAACTTGTAACCTACTCGTATCGGTACCCGAGACCTAGCCTCCCCATATATAAAGGCTAGGAGGGTCCAACGAGGAGGACACAGACACCCAACAACGATTACACCCTGCGATTACGACATACACACCTCCACGCCAGATCGAATCTGCACACCCTGTAACTTTCGGTTCCGCCGCAATAAAAGAGCAGACAAGCAGGAGTAGGGTTTTCCCTCCGGGGGCCTGAACCTGGGTAAATCCCGTGTTCCCTGGTTGCTTGTCTGTTAACCGTGCCACGATCTCCAGCATCCCCATCTTCTCCAAAACCCAAGTCCATAACAATGGGCATTGACGAGTTGAAACCTCGTCAGGAGTATCCAGTTTTTTCCATTATATAGGGGTCTATTTCTCAACCAAATCTCATCCCATAATTTGTCTTTGCCATTCTCTCTCTCCCTCCCTCTCTCCCTCTCTGCGTGTTCCCTAGTAAGGAACGTGCTCCACGAGGTAGAGAGTTCTCCACCCAGCGCATGCTGTTGAAATCGGTCTGGATCTTTTTCTTCCTCTTCTTCGCTGGACCGGGGCCCGGGAGAAGTCTTTTACACCGGACGTGTGTAAAACTCGACGAGGCACTACTATTAGTGGTGCTGATCACTTGAAGCCTTCTAGATATCGAGGTCTGCTATGCTCGGCTTCATTAGCAATATTTGTGCGGGAAAGTAATCCCACGTCAGGTCTTTAAAGGTATGAACACTATATCCCTCTAGTTACTGTACTTCTGTATAGATAGATCTTAGGTTGGTGCGTTCTCGTAGTAGGAATTTTTTTGTTTTCTGCCACGGAACCCCTTCATGAAATGCCAACACTAAAAGTTAGAATTGAACTATATGTGTTCTCTATTTCATGAAATGCACAATTGTTTTTGCTAAACAAAATTATTTAACATTAGCTTCTACATTCAGTGCTGAAGGGATCTGATGCATGTCGCCAGTGGTGAATCCACAGTACGTCATACCCCGCGGTCGAGGCGTGAAGACTTATTAGTACTGCATAATAGTAGGGAAAAAGGGAACCCAATGCATGCAAATCTGATTAGGTTTGACTCGTTGTCCAGCAAAAGAAACAACCGATCCAAAATTCCAAAGACCAGATGCCTAGCGCATCAAGTGGCCACTACATCGCTACCGTGAGTATGCATTGTCGAGGCATCGCCTCGATCAAAATCGTAGTCTGCTGAACTACACGCTGCCGCACCACTGCGACCTGGACGATCGGCATGCCGTAACGCTGTAACACCGTCAGGTTAAAGCCTGGCTCACCCTTCGCCAGCGGCGACGAGCCCACCCAGCCACTAGGAGCACACAACCACGATACTAGCGTGATCGACACCGACACGCCGTTCTACCCTACGCGCTGCCGCAAAGTAATTATCCAAGTACATTTTTCTACTTTAATCCTAGAATCACATATATCACTTGGCATGAATAATTAAATACAAATCAATTGATATTTTTTTGATTAATCTTGTTTAGTTTTATAATAAAGGGATTGTATCGCCTGTGACTAAACTATGATTATCATCACAGAGTAATGTTATATGGGTCGTACATATTGCCAGTTATGGAGACTTTCATGTCCTTAAGAAAGGGTGTCAAATAAGTCAAGCAAATACTATTGTAAGTTATTTTTTTATGCATATTATATATATACTTTCTTATAAAGCAAAAATCCACTAACTAGCAATTATGATATCCCAACATGCAAGCTATCCACATCATCCACCGTTTTAGCCAATCAATTGGCCATGTCATCTCATGCCATTTATTTATGGTACATGCAAGCTATCCATGCCATCTACTTCTTAGCTATATAATTTTCCATGCCTCGATTTTTTATTCGTCAAATATACAACATCATCTACTCAATTAGCCAATCAAATGTCCATGTCATCCCACTAATATCTATTAAGAAGTAATATTTATTTACATGCAAGCATCACCAATTTATATCCATCTAATATACAACAATTTCATGTCAATTAAATTTAGCATCATGAATATTTTTATCAAATGAATCTTGAATATTTTTATAGAAAAAACCACGTTTAATACGTGTTATACCATTTCATTTATACAATAGAGTTTCTTAAAAGATGCCAACTGCAACGCGTGGTATTCTTCTAGTTATATTCTATATCTAAATAGGAGTCCCCCACTAAAGAATTTCTCTCAACATGCAAGCTTCCCACATCATCAAGATTGCAATTGGTCCACATCATCCAGTCATCCACGTCATTTTGTCATCCAAGTTTACTCTTTCTTATATATCTAAACATGAGTCCCCCACTAAAGGATTTCTCTCAACATGTAAGCCTCCCACATCATCAAGATTGCAATTAGTCCACATCCTCCAGTCATCCACGTCATTTAGTCATCCAGGTTTACTCTTTGCATGAATGGCCCATTAACCTTTTAATGATGGAAACAACTTCACTTTATCTTCTACCTCATATCCAGAAAACAAAGTGCGCCATTAACTCTTTATATTCTCGGCACCACTTCCCATCAACAAGTAACACACGTCTTCTCGCCTACCCGCCATCGCCATCCATAAAACCCATCAGACAGTACTGACAAGGTCACTTCACCATTTCCATGGGATCCCCACAATATCCCCTCTCCTGCACCATCCATCTTCCTCTCCTTCCTCTATTTCTAGAACATCTACTTCCCTGTACTGCAAGGCCAGCCAACAGCATGTGCAGGTAACCAATTGATGGCACCCATGGCATCATTGGGTTCTGATTGAATCGTCAATCAACAATGACTAGACACATGGCGATGTAGTATCACGAAGTCATTCTTTTCAGTTCTCACTAGACTTTTCTGCCCATGTAGATTTGAGTTTGTTGTTTTATTTATACAATCTTGGTTGGCAGCTCTTTTTTTTGCATATTGGTATTAGTAGTTCATAGATCCAGTTCGATTTAATACTTCATACTACAAGCCGTAGGTACCTGCTCACAAAGTCATAAGGAATTGGTATGGCCCCGCTCCTCTTGGTTTCTTATATTCAGAGTAAGTACTCCATGGGCAATTGAGTACCATTAATGTCAGAGAGGACTAATCTGCTTCTTCCACATTCAGCAGAAAATTTGTTGAAGCAATATGCTACTATTTGGTTTTAAGCACCCATTGTCAATTATATAAATTTATTACTTATTTTATACTCCCCACTATATGCGGGTTTATTCAGTCATGAATTTTCTATGAAAAGTCAATCATGAACGTTTATCTTATTCATATGGACCAGTAGAAGATAAAATTTAAATCCGCCTTTGCTTTATACACATTGTTTATGGTTATATTTTTTATTGCTGGGAGATGTATCACACCCTATATCAGAGTGAATCAGATTTCTGTTACTATTAGTACAGCTCATGGTTTAGAAATTTTGTAACGCATTAAGAAGTTTCACTTAGATGCTTTCGAGCTAGGAGCTCCTAGCAATTTTTTCCATTGCAGACGCTGTTATGCAGTTATGCTTGGATTAGTTGGAAGTTTTCTGATTCGAGCTTAGGTACAACTATTCTCTCTTTCCTGACGTTGTTTTACTTACAATTCACATTTTATTTCAGGATTCAGAGCTAAATGAATAATGTAGTGAGTATTCTTCGGTGTTGGAGCTAAACGATGAATATGGAGATGGACCTTTTATATGATGCGGTTTGCACAACATACAACTTTTCATTGTTTCAAGCTGCTCTTTTCTGCAACTTCGCGCGAGTGATAAGAACAAGAGGCATGGGAGTCTTTCATCATGTGATTCTATCTTTTTGTTGACGCGCTTCTATACAATGACGGTCCTAGGAGTGACATCTGCTAATCATTCATTCATCTATTTATTTCTTTCGGATGTATTTTGATGTGGGCAGGCCTCAACATGGATATAAGCGTTGCACTATTAAAAATAAATATATGCCACTACTGGGCAGTACAATAACAGAACACCCACCAGGATTTGAAGTAGAAGACCGACCAAAGCATCTCTGAGAGATTCTGATTTCCACATATCATTCCATGCTTTCATTGTATAATAACTACTTCTGTCAATTTTAGCAACTGCCATGTTTGTTGTATAGATGTCAATATGTTTATTAGCATCCATACAATGTAGCTCAACTTGACCAATGAGGGATAAGGAGTGCAATTATTGATGGTAAGGCTTTTTGTTTGGCAGTTTTATTTTCCTTTTTTTTGGTGTTGTAAGAGTTGTATAATCAAGAAACGGAGTCCTCCCGCCGACAAAGACCTGGATCCACTGCGCCTCCATAACCCTAAGGCCAGAGGAGACATGGCAGATCGGCGGCGGCGCCGACGAGAAACAGAAGCTAGACCTATTCGCCCATATCTCGAGCGATGGGACTCGCAACTCTGCTTTATTGTGACTTAAAATTGCGTCTTTCATACACAACGAAGTTTGTTCTCAAAAAAATCCCACAGGAAATTTACTAGTTAGTACTGTGTTTGAACCGGTAATTTATGCAACTTTGTAACTTCATATTTCATCTTCATACTATTTCTTTCTTACAATGCAAATTCTACAATTATTTACCAAATAGATAAATATATTTATTAAAACAGCCGTCGAATTTTGGTGCGGCATACCCATTGATAAAATCCTAGGTCCATCACCGCATGTGGCTACAAAGTTTTGCTTATGGAAGCTATAAACTTAGAATAGATAGATACGACTAACGTTCACCTTAGGGGTAATCTTAATTAAAGAAAATATTAGCAACAAATCAACAATTTCTAGTCCCTATGAAATCTCAACTCTATTAGTGTTAAAATAGAAAAGTTGAGAATAATGTTCACAAACCATCTCAAACCGTAAATGGAGAAAAAGTGAAAATCTGAAGTGGTTACTTAAAATCTTGAAACAAATTAGAACAATATTTATAATAAGTAGTACAACTCGCACTATATTAAATTAAAGAGTCAATCGTTGTCTTAATAAAATTCAACTATGTCCGTTTATCCTATGGAAGCCATCATTTTATTGTCCTAGGAAATGTAACATAGCTATTTCTTTGGCTGCAGTAGGACAATAGAAAATATTAACTATACAAAAATTGTGAATTTTAACACTTTTTCTTTACATGGACATAAATACTTGGAGTTTAAATGTTCATACTTTACGTAGTATAGAGACCCAAAAATTCATCTTTCCCAATCTTTTTTGGGGTTTGTTCAATGTTCTCCAAGTAGGTGTATGGTGGACTCAGATGCTCATTTTCCTCTTAATTTTTCAACCACCTACTGATCTCATAGCTCAATTATAATATTATTATTGGTGTCGATCTTATTATTAGTTGGACTAGGCCAAGTTAAATAAATTACCATTACATATTTATACTAATTGTTTTACTTATAGATGACTCATTCTGTCGCTATATATAATTTGTTATTCATCTATCAACATGCAAATTTATCTAGTATATTTCTATCTTCTCCACAAATAACTATATTTTTGTGACAATAAATAATAAAATTATGAAATGAAATATCCGATGTTATACTATTGTAGCGTGTTTTGTGAATACACTGTGGTAAAGTGAAATTATATGTTGTCATTGAAATCTTTCACGGATTTTTAAAATTTAGTATGCAAATGTTTCACTAAACTAATTTCATACGAGTCTAACAAAGCTAAAATAGACGAAGTCTCTTTTTTCATATATTAAAGAGTTGCCACTTGATGTTGTATTGCAGTATATGTATGTGTTTGTGTCCATTCTTAATAACCTTGTAGATGGTTCTCCAACTTATAAGAGTCTAACAAATATACTTATCAGGATTTTTTTGAGGGTAATATACTTTTTGGTATTGAGTGAACTGTTCCCTTGACTAAACTTTTAACTCTACTGTCAAGGTATACTCGGTTTTCTTGCCCCTTAGTTGCACATTGTACGCATGTAAAAAACATCAGGGTCTATGTGGTTCATAGCAAAAGTAGAGAAAAAGTATAGGATAGGAAGCTTACATTTGTGGCCTATTCTTCCGTTCGGGAATGGAGCAAAGGAAAAACATAGAATTAGTGCCATCCCGAAATCACCTTTTTTTGAAACCAAAGCGCCAATCCCCTGTAATCTGGTGAACAAAGCAAAGCAATTGCAAGTCTAAACCCAATCGTGGCACATAGCAGTGCAGATCCTCCCTAAATTTCTCAGTTCAAGTTGGTGATTCTACCGAAACATCCTTGTTCTTGTTCATTCTGCTTCGCCCTCTTGAGTCTTGTCTCTACCAGCACACAGGCGCCTCCCTACGCAACCGGCCAGCTAAGACCAGCCCAGCCCAGTTCACTTCAGCCTACCGACCGATTCGGAGTTCAAACCGACTCGGAGAAGAAAACAATCGATCACATTAATGATCCCCTCCCTGTTGCAGATTCGAAATTTCTGATCGCGTCGAGAATTCCAGATCGCTTCGCGACGGCGAACATCCTCGATGGCCGTCTGCGACCCCCTGTCGAACCTTCCCGACGACCTCCTCCGTCGGGTCCTCCACTTCGCCCCCTTGAGGGAGGCCGCGTCCAGCAGCGCGCTCTCGACGCGGTGGCGCGGGCTCTGGCGCTCCTCGGGCGCCGTGAACCTCGAGACGCGCGTGGAGGACGACAGCGGCCGCTACATGTACTACGGCGACGCCGCCGACGACCCCTTGTTGTCGCGGCGTGACGCTTTCGTCTCTGCCGCCAACGCGGCGCTCGCTGCCTCCGAAGCTGCCGTCACGAGGCTCACGTTCCGTGTGGAGGGCGTAAAAAACTCGATCTACAAGTTCCTGTACCCAGGCAAGGACTCGATCTACAAGAGAATCGACGTGGTCACGGACTTGCTCGCCCACCCGGCGGCGCGACGCGTCGAGGAGCTGCGGCTCGCCGCAGGGGAGTTCGATCGCCTCGAGTGCTCCGTGGACCAAGAGGTCACGTCGTTGCGCACGGGTTTATACGATCTCAGCTTCCCCTGTCTGCCGTCGGGGACCCTCCGCGTGCTGGAAGTCACCGGCTGTAAAGGCTTCGTGCCGCCGGCGGGCGTGTTCCCGTTGCTAGCATCGCTTTGCCTACAGTTGTGCAGAATCCTGCTCGAACATCTCCAGTGCGTCATCAACGCCGCCCCTTCGCTCGCCACCCTACACCTCCAGTCCGTCAAGCTCGAGGGAAATGATGGCCCTGGTGGAGCAGCAACAGGCAAATAAGTCTTGCTGCGCCTCCGCTGCCCGTCGGCTACAGCGCTCCTGCTGGAGAAGTGCAGCTGGGGGGAGGAGGCCAGGGAATACGTCCACGTGGAGATCGACGCGCCGAGGCTACGGCGCTTCACGCACAAGGGGCATCTCCGGCAGATCTCGCTGAGCTCTCAGCCGCCGGATTTGGCACGGGTGGAACTGCACATTTTCGATGAATATGCTCTCGCCCCCGCCAGAGACACGAACCTGCGCCGCGTGATCTTCTGGCGATTCGTTCACAACTTCAGCTACGTCAGGGAGCTGAAGCTGAGGGTGAACCACCTCGAGGACATCGCCGTCGTTGGCGCCGCCGAGCGGACTGATCTCCTGCGCCCGTTCGATAACCTCGTGCGCCTCGAGCTGGAAGGATCGCACAGGCCCAAAGGTAACACTGCCTCGGTGGCGATCGCTAACCTGCTCCGGTGCTGCCCCGTTGCCCGTGACCTCCACATCAGCCTGACCACGGCGCAGGGCGGTTCCTCCATCAATATGGGCCATTCATTTCGTCTAATCCAATGGCCATTCTCAACTAGTACTCCAGCGAAACTACAAAGGAGTACCGGCTAAGAAAAACTAGGAGTACCCTGAGTTTGAGGGTAAAGACGTAATCACATCGACAATTTGCAAGGATGCCCCGAGAATTTAATACGGGTGCCTTATTGTGAATATCTGTTTCACACGGAACCCTAATCTTCTATTCACTATGAGGGGTGCTGGCGGCCGGCTGCCACGGTCGTCTGACATTGCCAACCACGGTGACGCCGGCATACCCGGCTATATCCTGTTGGATCAGGCTGGGACATGAACTACTGTACGAGCAATACCAATTAATTAGCTGGCATTGTTGATAATTGATCGGAATGAGCTGATCAAAAACTGGCATTGGGTCGCAATTTCGGTGTAAGGAATTAAGAGTTGGTACGATGATACATCTGCTAACTTTCTTATAATTTGGAGAACACTCTGCTGCTATATATTCATTCATAAAAAAAATTACAGATCAACTCATGTGATCGTTCAACCGCACACGATTGTCCAGTAAGCCATAGCTTGATGGATCGAGATGCAGTGGCGAAACACACAAAGGTGACGAGACGACCGGCCGAGCTGCTGCGAGGAGGACGAGAACAGATTAGCGGCGGCGACGACGGTTCGAACGGACCAAGCGGTGACCACGAACAGCGTCGAGCGTTTAAATCGGAGATACACCTCCTGGACCGGAATTAGTTCTTTTCTTAGAGACCGGAATTAGATCGGGCTACGGGATAAAAGACTAAACTACCCTTTTTAATGGAGAGCTGGATTTAATTTGTACTCCCATCTCCACGTCGAGAGTACCGGGGTACCGTAAAACTCACCCAGTAGTATCATCGTCGCCGCCTTCACCTTCCAGAGGAAAGACTCGTCACTCCAATCTGCGGCGCAGGAAATGCTGGATGGAGTTGCTGAGATCGTCTCGGGATTTCCTATGCAAGAATTCGCGCACGTGCGCCAGTTGTTTGTGAGAATCAGCCTTGGTCGTGCTCAGGTTTATGTGGAGGTCGCGAAGCTCCGCCGCAATGCTCGGCTCCGCCGCACCGACCACCACAATGTGCTCGAGGTGTTGTACCGCCAGCTTCAACTCCTTGGCGCTGCGGAAGTTGTGAATGAATTGCCAGAAGAGCAAGCGATGGCGGCATGGATCATTATTGCGGTAATCAGCGACGAAATGCAGGTCCACGCGAGTCAAATCCGGCAGCGGCTGTGGACTCATCGAGAGATGCCGAGGAATCCCCTTGTACCTGAAGCGGCGTAGCATGGGCGCATCGATCTCCAGCTCGTGCCCCGCGGCCTCTGGCCAGCCGCATCTGTCCAGCACGAGCCATGTGGTGGCCGGGCAGTGGAGGCGGGCCACTGTGCCCTGTTCTTCGCCATGATGGCTGCATAGAAAGACGGATGCGAGGTAAACCGTGTGGAGTGTCGGCGCGGTGAAGATGATGCTCTGAAGATGCTGGAGCGGGACATAGCAGTTTTCCAACCGTAAATACGTCAGCCGCGGGAACGCGACGTCCGCCGGCAGGTTATAGATTCTGCAACCAGTGAGATCTAGCACGCGGAGCGTCTCCGACGGCAGCGACTCGAGGCTGAGCTCGCAGACCCCAGTTGCGTACGAGCTTACCTCGTGGTCGAAGAACGCGCTGTAGTTGTCCATGGCAGCAGCGATCTGGAGCTCCTCGACAAGCCGCGCCCTGGGGTGGGAGAGCACGTCCGCGACCACATGGTTGTTGTCCGACCTGAACACGTCGCCGCGGTACAGGAAATCGCGGATCTTGTCGTCGGTTGTGGCGCCCCGCTAAAACAACTATTAGAAAATCGCGGTGTTTTTTGCATGCATCATCATGACCGCATGCTCATGTCATCATCATGTCACATTGCATTTTAGCATCGTCATGTCATCTTGCATTTGTTTGCATAAAACTATTTTCAAAAAGTCTAGTTTTGGTTTTCTAAATACCCCGTCTTTATTTCTAATCAAAACGCCGGGTTTTTCCGGATCTTTTATGTGTCTAAAAACTAATTGCAAAAGTCTATTCAAAATTAAATAAAATTTGTTTTGTTTTTTGAAGGCAGCCAGCCAGGCCCAAAGCCCAGCCGGCCACCTCCTCCCTAGCCTAAACCCTACCCGACCAACTCCCTCACCCGCCGCCCGCGCAGCAGCACACACGCACACACGCGCTAACGCACACCGACACACACCAACCCGACGTACCCCTCCCGCCCACACAATGCCACCTACCCCCACCTGGTCTCCACCCGGCACGTACTCCCTCACCAACACGCACGCCACCCCAATCCCCATCCACCACTCGCACGCCACGCGGCCCACCTCCCGGTCCCACCACCCTTGTCCACACGCGAGGCACGCCTCGTCCGGACGCGCTCCTCTCTCTCTCGGTCTCCCCCCAACCTTTCCCCACCAACCCTCCTCGCACAATCTCCTCCTCTCCAACCACCGCCACCATGGCCCCATCTCCCTCGCCGGAGCGTCAACCGCCCCATGGCCCCATCTCCCTCGCCGCAACTCCCTGCTCCAGCCCCGTCAACCGCCGCTGCGGCCACCTCCTATTTGGCCTATGCCACCCATACCCTCGGCCTTCTTCCTGCAGCGCCGTCAGACGCTACTCGTGCTCCTCTGCATAGACTCCTTGCTGCATGTGCTCCGCCGTCCCCGCTTGAGCTCTGTCCCAGTTTGTTCTGGAGCCCACGCCTCCTTCCGATGCTGCCGTCCGCTCCTTGTGTCAATGAGTTCGCGTCGTGTTGCCTCTTGGATCCCTGTCGGTGGGTATGGTTCAACCCCCAGATATGTGTTCCATATGCCTGCTTGAGTTGCTCTGAATCGATCCCTAGTCCTTTTTGTTCTCGACAAGGAGACGTGGTGAATAGCTGGGGCCATCCTAAGGGTGTGGTGACGATGGTGTGTGTTGGAGTGAGGCAATGTTGATCGCCCGAAGACCACGCGGCCCATTTACATCCCGGCAAGATCTACCCCGACGAACAAGTGGCATTGACCCTGCAAGTTTGACACCGACAAAGGATGGACCGACAAGATCTTCATCACGGACGCCAAGATCTACTTCCAAACGTGTTGACCGATGATCGAGATGGCATACCAAGGTCTTCATCCCGGTACGACAAGAGCATCGCAATGGATTCGAAGACCCGAACCCCGGATTCGAAGACTGAACCCTGGCGTGCCAAGTTCTTCGACCCGGAGGACCGATCCATCGGATGCGACAAGACCCTTCTCGGAACCACCAAGTACTTCCTCTCAGGCGCCAGGACCCGAACCTGGAGACCGCCAAGATCGCCACCGGAACGACAAGTACTTCTTCCCGGAACGCCAAGACCGACTCGATGGCGCGAACCCGACAAGATCTTCGCGACGACAAGATCGACACCGACCAGGGCGAATCCGATGATCCTCCGACGCCAGACCAAGTCCTTCGACCTCCGTCCCGGTCCTCGTCGAACTCTGAGACCCGAACCCCCGGAACCCAAGATCTTCCAAACCCAGATGTGTGCCCCTAAGCCTCTACTTTTATAATATGACATTACCAACTGTCGCATATTAATTGTTCATCTCGCATGCATATCATGTGGGTTGGGGCATTATGCCGATTCACCTCATAATTAAATATGGAGTCTATATGCGGGCTATTCTAGTCTTATATCGGCTCCATTTAAATTGGTTTAGCAAACCGATGCCATGGGTTGCCTTGTTAATACAACATTTAAATTGCGAGGGTTCTAAATAACTTGAACCACATAATTAATTGTCGGGACCCCGGTTCTGCTTAATACTGCCTAATTGCACCGCATCTGCATCATATCATAATCATGCCGGATCTTCTGCCGTAGTATTAAATATTGCATCCGGTGTTTCATTTAGTGCTTTGCTTCTTCGCGGATTAGGACGATGAGTTCATGCGAGTATCGACAAGTTCTCCGGATATGAACCTCTGGCAGTGTTTCCCAGACGAGCATCTCCTCCCCTTCTACCTATTTTGCATTTATAGTCTTTATTTCCTCCTATTGATCTACTGCTATCCGTGTCGTGATGCTTTAGTTTCCGAACACCAGTTATATCACGTGCAGCCTCTATATTGCCTTGGACACCTCCTATCATCCGTGTTTGGTAGATAGCTGGCCTTGCGAGTCGTAGCTGCTTGCTCAGGTGCGATCTCGTATTGTCAAGTACCACAGTTGTTGAAATGCTGGCAGATGCTTATTGGTGGATATGCTTACTGGTGGAGATGATCATGACTTTAAATACAACTATTAAAATGCTAGATATAACTAATGCAGAGGCATCGGTGGGCAATAGATGTTATTTGGTTCTTCCACGCTCACTTGTGTCCCGTAGGACCTCGAGTACTTGATACCTGTTCCTTGACTATTCGCACTATCCACATCCGGGAGGCCTTATGGACCCCCCTAAGCCAGAGCTTGATTCATTTATATTTCTTGGGGCCACAAAGTAGTTTGGGGTTTTATTACTATCCTGTACTTATATCATGTTTTACTGCTTTATTTAAGATTGTGCGTGGAGCACCTGTACTGTTTTGGATCGCGCCACGTTTTCGCGGTATCGACAAGTCCAGTCACACTTTCGGGTTCCCAGTCGTTTACAGCCGTCGTCGCAAACCCTGGGTCCGTTCTGGAGCCGGCCAACTTCGTTGCGGGTAGCTTAGTGGGGTGGCCCCCTGAAATATTTTATGAATCCAGTGATCGCTTTGTCGTGAATGCCTCGTTGGGTTTTGAGTTGGTTTTTCCGAGGTTGATCGAGTGTGTGTTGCTATTTGTGCACCCCTGCAGGGTAAAACTTTCTGAAAGCCGTGTCCGCGGTTATGGATGACTTGGAGCACAGTATCTCGATCATAGACAAGCATAACTAAAGTAGTGCTATAAATTTTGAAGGAAATATGCCCTGAGAGGCAATAATAAAGTTGTTATTATGTATTCCTTGTATATGATAGATGTTTATTTTGCATGCTATAAATTTATTGATAGGAAACATCAATACATGTGTGTTTAATAAACAAAAGGGTTCCTAGTTATGCCTCTCTTATAGACTAGCTTGTTGATTAACAAGATGATCAAGGTTTCCTGATCATGGACATTAGATGTTGTTAATAACAAGGTCACAACATTTGTGAAATGATGTGATGAACATTCATCCGAAGTATAGCATTACGATCAAGTCATTATGTTTATATTGCTATAACATCATACAAAGTAGTCTTAGTCCTTAGACCATGAGATCATGTTAATTTGTAACACCGGAAGAGTATCTTGATAACATCAAACGTCACACCGTAATAGGGTGACCATAAAGGTGGGTTCAGTGCTATGAAGGTGTTATGTTGAGGCTCATGGATCAAGAGTAGAATTTGTCAATCCCGATGATGGATAGATATACTCTGGGACCTCTCGGTGATATCACATTAAGATAGCTTGCAAGCAAGTGATGTGATCACTAGAATGTTATATCACGGGAACGAGAAAAGAGTGCATGTCGGTAACGAGATCAAACTAGGTATTTGGATACCGATGATCGAATCTCGGACATGTATTATATCATGAGACAAAGGGATTAAATTGCTGACGTTAAAGGTTCTCACAATCACAGAAGTCATCGTTGAATATGCAGGAGTCAGTATGGATCTCCAGGTCCCACTTCTGATTATTGATCTGAGAGGAGTCTCAATCATGTCTGCATTATTCGCGAACCGTAGGGTGACACACTTAAGGGTTGTCGGACACCATTTAGGAGCACATATGTTCCAGACAAAAGGTTTGCAAAGCGCAGAAAATGTTTCAGTAGAAACCGGAATTGCTTCGGGTGAAATTGCAGAAAGTGGTTCTGCATGTGATATTGAAATGTTGCAAGGGGTTTTATGTGAATGTTTGTTAATTAAAGTAATTAACAAAATTCTGAATAAAATAAATAAAAGAGTTTTATTAATTGAGAGTTGCATTTAATTTGGTGGAAATTAAATACATGTGAGTGGGATTTTGGGTGGAGGCCATGTTTATGTGAGTGGAGGTTCACCACATGAATGAAGGAGGGGAGGAGTCCCCCCCCTCATGCGCCGGCTATGGGAGGGGAGGGGTCTCCCTCCCTCCTATATAAAGCCCCCTCTCCCCTCTCACAAACTACACCTCCTCGTGAAGGATCTCTCTCTCCCCTCTAGATATTCCCCCATGGTCTCGGATTAGCGAGATACATGTTCCCGGTGGCCTTGCGTCTGGAAGGAGTTGCTGCTTCCGCTGATTCGCTGGAGCGAGGAGGTGGAGGTTGTCCGGTGGCTTGAACGTGTGTGCGAGGACGGATGCGCTGCTGATTTGCGGCACTCGGACTTCCACACGATCTTGAGATCGGCAAGCGTACAACTACATCAACCACGAGTTCCTACTCGTTAACAAAACTCGTTGTCTTCGAGGGTAAGTTCTCCATCGATGTATGTCCACCCGTTGCTCTATATCTAGTAGATAGATCTTGGCGTACAGTTCTCATCATAGGAAAATTTTTGTTTTCTATGTTGCGGACCCAACAAATTTGACTTAATATGTGACTAGTAATAAGCTCAAGTATAACGGGATGGATATTAAAAATGCCAACAACTGGTGGATCTGGGTTGTATCGTGTCTTGATATATGTGCCTAGTAAGTATTGCAACTCCAATGGAATGTGATAAAAGTGCCAACAACTGCTAGGTTTTGAGATTCCTCAGGACAATTATATCTGACTAGTAAATATTCCAACTACAACGGAATGTTAACTAAAACTGCCCACTACTTATGCTATCAGGATGACTCATGCTATATACCTGACTAGTAAATACTGCAACTATAATGGAATGAGTAAAACTGCCAACTGTGTGAGTTCCTTGGTCTGACTTCCTCGTTTGGTCTCGAGGGGGAAATACCAGGATGGGTATGTTTGGTGTTAGTATCAGGTTGGATCTGGATAGGTCTTTCTTACCCCTCTCTGATAACCGCCAGTTGTATCGAGTCTCTATAGGTTGTTTAGTGCCGCTGCCCTGCCGCTTTAGCCCACCATACCTATGTAGGCGAGAGCCGCGGAATTCTAGCCTCGCCGTGTACTGGCCTCAGTACTGACGCTCCTCTTTTTCCTTTGCCCTTTGTCGGCACCCCTTTTGTTTTAGCAGGTTTGAGATTGACGTCGTTAGCAGGGTTACCCTTCCGGCTTGGCCTGGGCAGGGTTATGGACGCCATTGGTTATTCTTCAGGGCTCTTAGCCCCATTTGCATCTTGTCCATAGTCGGACGCTCTAACGCTTTCAAGGTGATTTGAATCTTTGTATAGTATATCTGTATTCTTGACTCATGGAGTCGTTGTTGTATATATCTGTTCTGTGAGTCCCATCGAGGACTGTTGTGTAATGGTATTACTTCGTTTTCCACCCGCACGAAAGTGCCTGGTGGGCGTCCTTGAATCGTTTCTATACGGGTTTGGCGGAAAGGGCTAAAACTTGCATAGGGCCGATTCGAGGGTGTTACAGAGTGGTATCAGAGCCCAGTAGTTGCGATACCCCACAAGTCCAGCATGTAGGATAACCTAGCTAACGGACGATCTAGAGTGTCAAAACCATTTTGCAAAATCGGTTGGATAGATCTGACTAGGTCTGATTTTACTCCTTATCCCTCTGCTATTCTCCTCTTACCTCTGCGTGTTTTGAATCCGCTCTCTTATCTTTTCTTCGAGTCCAGGAATTCCCGTGGTAGGGTTTCCGTCGTACCTTCAGGGTTTCGCTTCCTTCTTTGGTAACGGTGTTTCTACATCCGGTCTTCGTGCTATCTGAGTAATCCTTCATCTGTTGGACTTCTCTCTGTTCCTTCTTGTGACTTCCGGTGTTTTCCGACGCGACGACATCATCTACGCCAGATCCGATGCAGAGCCTGCATCACTCCTTTGTTTCCGAACCTCGTTTGTCGAGATCTTCAGTCTGGTTCCGAGAATGGCTGCACGCTTTTCTACTGATTGTGCGGAGTAATAGTTTGGGTGCGTGATGGATTGGCCCCTATGCCGACTACTCACTCTATTTGCTCGTGTACATTGAAGTGGATGAGAATGCATCGGTTCTCTCTTTCTATCGAAGTTAGAGGTGGCTTTATTTTTGGATACCTTTACCTTCGTTCTTTGTTTCCCGAAGTGTCCTCTCGACGATCACGGACAACGACCTCTTGTTAGTGGTGTCGCGAGGATCGACACGAAGCGAGAAGATTCAGATCGCCGACCTTCTTCCCGGTACCATGAGGTGGATCTCGAGGGCGAGATCCATTGTTAGTGGTGTCGAATTGTGGCGCCCCCGCTAAAACCACTACTAGAAAATCGCGGTGTTTTTGTGCATGACATCATCATGACCGCATGCTCATGTCATCATGCCATATTGCATTTGAGCATCGTCATGTCATCTTGCATTTGTTTGCATAAAACTATTTTCGAAAAGTCTAGTTTTCATTTTCTAAGTACCCGTCTTTATTTCTAATCAAAATGCCAGGCTTTTCCGGGTCTTTTATTTGTCTAAAAACTAATTGCAAAAGTCTATTCAAAATTAAATAAAATTTGTTTTGTTTTTTTGGAGGCATCCAGCCAGGCCCAAAGCCCAGCTGGCCACCTCCTCCCTAGCCTAAACCCTACCCGGCCTACTCCCTCACCCGCCGCCAGCGCGCGCAGCAGCACACACGCACACACGCGCTAACGCACACCGACACACAGCAACCCGACGTACCCCTCCCGCCCACACAACGCCACCTACCCCCACCCGGTCTCCACCCGACACGTACTCCCTCACCAACACGCACGCCACCCCAATCCCCATCCACCACTCGCACGCCACGGCCCACCTCCCGGTCCCACCACCATTGTCTGCACGCGAGGCACGCCTCGTCCAGACGCGCTCCTCTCTCTCCCGGTCTCCCCCTAACCTTTCCCCACCAACCCTCCTCGCACAATCTCCTCCTCTCCAACCACCGCCACCATGGCCCCATCTCCCTCGCCGGAGCACCGCCGCCCCTCTCACCGGCCAGCGCCGCCCAGGGCTCCTCCTCGCCAAGCCTCCTCCTGCGAGCCCTGCCGCCGTCTCTCCTTCCCCGTCGCCCCGTCCTTCTCGCCTCCAACTTCTCTCGCCGGCCGTCCTCTTCCGCGAGCCGACCCCGCCGTCGCCGGCTCCCCTTCGCCGCCCCGGGCCCCGCTCTTTCGCCACGTGCCTCCCCGCCTTCCTCCGAGTTTCCTCGCTGACCTGCGCCCTGGCCGCCCCTCTCCTCTGCTCACCGAGCCACCGCGTGGTTCCCACACCGAGGCCATCTGCCGCCAGTACCGTCGGCCTCCCAGCGTCCAGCGCCGCCCGGAGCAACTCCCTGCTCCGGCCCCGTCAACCCCCACTGCGGCCACCTCCTATCCGGCCTATGCCGCCCATACCCTCGGCCTTCTTCCTGCAACGCCGTCAGACGCTACTCGTGCTCCTCCACATAGACTCCTTGCTGTATGTGCTCTGCCGTCCCCGCTTGAGCTTTGTCCCAGTTTGTTCTGGAGCCCACGCCTCCTTGCGATGCTACCGTCCGCTGCTTGTGTCTCTGAGTTCACGTCGTGTTGCCTCTTGGATCCCTGTCGGTGGGTATGATTCAACCCCTAGATATGTGTTCAATATGCCTGCTTGAGTTGCTCTGAATCGATCCCTAGTCCTTTTTGTTCTCGACAAGGAGACGTGGTGAATAGCTGGGGCCATCCTAAGGGTGTGGTGACGATGGTGTGTGTTGGAGTGAGGCAATGTTGATCGCCCGAAGACCACGCGGCCCATTTACATCCCGACAAGATCTACCCCGACGAACAAGTGGCATTGACCCTGCAAGTTTGACACCGACAAAGGACGGACCGACAAGATCTTCATCACGGACTCCAAGATCTACTTCCAAACGCGTTGACTGATGATCGAGATGGCATACCAAGGTCTTCATCCCGATACGACAAGAGCATCGCAATGGATTCGAAGACCCGAACCCCGGATCCGAAGACCGAACCCTGGCGCGCCAAGTTCTTCGACCCGGAGGACCGATCCATCGGATGTGACAAGACCCTTCTCGGAACCACCAAGTACTTCCTCTCAGGCGCCAGGACCCGAACCTGGAGACCGCCAAGATCGCCACCGGAACGACAAGTACTTCTTCCCGGAACACCAAGACAGACTCGATGGCGCGGACCCGACAAGAGCGACACCGACCAGGGTGAATCCGATGATCCTCCGACGCCAGACCAAGTCCTTCGACCTCTGATCCCGGTCCCCGTCGAACCCTGAGACCCGAACCCCCGGAACCCAAGATCTTCCGAACCCAGATGTGTGCCCCTAAGCCTCTACTTTTATAATATAACATTACCAACTGTCGCATATTAGTTGTTCATCTCGCATGCATATCATGTGGGTTGGGGCATTATGCCGATTCACCTCATAATTAAATATGGAGTCTATATGTAGGCTATTCTAGTCTTATATCGGCTCCATTTAAATTGGTGTAGCGAACCGATGCCATGGGTTGCCTTGTTAATACAACATTTAAATTGCGAGGGTTCTAAATAACTTGAACCACATAATTAATTGTCGGGACCCCGGTTCTGCTTAATACTGCCTAATTGCACCGCATCTGCATCATATCATAATCATGCCGGATCTTCTGCCGTAGTATTAAATATTGCATCCGGTGTTTCTTTTAGTGCTTTGCTTATTCACGGATTAGGCCGATGAGTTGATGCGAGTATCGACAAGTTCTCTGGATATGAACCTCTGGCAGTGTTTCCCAGGCGAGTATCTCTTCCCCTTCTACCTATTTTGCATTTATAGTCTTTATTTCCTCCTGTTGATCTATTGCTATCCGTGTCGCGATGCTTTAGTTTCCGGAGACCAGTTATATCCCGTGCAGCCTCTATATTGCCTTGGACACCTCCTATCACCCGTGTTTGGTAGATAGCTAGCCTTGCGAGTCGTAGCTGCTTGTTCAGGTGCGATCTCGTGTTGTCAAGTACCACAGTTGTTGAAATGCTGGCAGATGCTTATTGGTGGATATGCTTACTGGTGGAGATGATCATGACTTTAAATACAACTATTAAAATGATAGATATAACTAATGCAGAGGCATCGGTGGGCAATAGATGTTATTTGGTTCTTCCACGCTCACTTGTGTCCCGTAGGACCCTGAGTACTTGATACCTGTTCCTTGACTATTCGCACTATCCACATCCGGGAGGCCTTATGGACCCTCCTGAGCCAGAGCTTGATTCATTTCTATTTCTTGGGGCCACAAAGTAGTTTGGGGTTTTATTACTATCATGTACTTATGCCATACTTTACTGCTTTATTTAAGATTGTGTGTGGAGCACCTGTACTGTTTTGGATCGCGTCACGTTTTCGCGGTATCGACAAGTCCAGTCACACTTTCGGGTTCCCCGTCGTTTACAGTCATCGTCGCAAACCCTGGGTCCGTTCCGGAGCCGGCCAACTTCGTTGCGGGTAGCTTAGTGGGGTGGCCCCCTGAAATATTTTATGAATCCTGTGATCGCTTTGTCGTGAATGCCTCGTTGGGTTTTGAGTTGGTTTTTCCGAGGTTGATCGAGTGTGTGTTGCTATTTGTGCACCCCTGCACGGTAAAACTTTCTGAAAGCCGTGTCCGTAGTTATGGACGACTTGGAGCACAGTATCTCAATCATAGACAAGCATAACTAAAGTAGTGCTATAAATTTGACTTAATATCTGACTAGTAATCAGCTCAAGTATAACGGAATGGATATTAAAAATGCCAACAACTGGTGGATCTGGGTTGTATCGTGTCTTGATATATCTGCCTAGTAAGTATTGCAACTCCAATGGAATGTGATAAAAGTGCCAACAACTGCTGGGTTTTAGGATTCCTCAGGATAATTATATCTGACTAGTAAATGTTCCAACTACAATAGAATGTTAACTAAAACTGCCCACTACTTATGCTATCAGGATGACTCATGCTATATACCTGACTAGTAAATACTGCAACTATAATGGAATGAGTAAAACTGCCAACTGTGTGAGTTCCTTGGTCCGACTTCCTCGTTTGGTCTCGAGGGGGAAATACCAGGATGGGTATGTTTGGTGTTAGTATCAGGTTGGATCCGGATAGGTCTTTCTTACCCCTCTCTGATAACCGCCAGTTGTATCGAGTCTCTATAGGTTGTTTAGTGCCGCTACGCTGCCGCTTCAGCCCACCATACCTATGTAGGCGATAGCCGCTGAATTCTAGCCTCGCCGTGTACTGGCCTCAGTACTGACGCTCCTCTTTTTCCTTTGCCCTTTGTCGGCACCCCTTTTGTTTTAGCAGGTTTGAGATCGACGTCGTTAGCAGGGCTACCCTTCCGGCTTGGCCTGGGCATGGTTATGGACGCCATTGGTTATTCTTCAGGGCTCTTAGCCCCATTTGCATCTTGTCCGTAGTCGGACGCTCTAACGCTTTCAAGGTGATTTGAATCTTTGTATAGTATATCTGTATTCTTGACTCATGGAGTCGTTGTTGTATATATCTGTTCTGTGGGTCCCATCGAGGACTGTTGTGTAATGGTATTACTTCGTTTTCCACCCGCACGAAAGTGCCTGGTGGGTGTCCTTGAATCGTTTCTATGCGAGTTTGGCGGAAAGGGCTAAAACTTGCATAGGGCCGATTCGAGGGTGTTACATCGGTGCGGGCCTCCAAGCGTAAGGAGAGCCTCGTGACGGGGTTGTCGGTGCCGTACAGAGCCGACTTGGCGGCGTAGACGAAGGCATCGCGATGAGATTCGAAGCGGATTTCAGAGTCGCGGCGCTGGCGGTAGTTGCTGTAGTAGTTGGTGTCGTCGTCCTCCAGGGCGCGTGCCACGAGGTTGACGGCGTCCGAGGAGCGCCAGACCGAGCGGAAACGCGGTGACAGCGCGTAGGTGGACGCGGCCTCCTTGGCGGGGGAGAATTGGAAGATGCGGCGGATGAGATCGTCGGGGAGCTCCGAGAGACGGTCCATCGTAGGCGTCGGCGGCGCAGCTGCTTGCGAATCGATCTTGATGGGATTGTAATCTGGGGAAGAGATCGGTTTACAACTTTGCAGTTGAGCCTGAGTCGGTGCCGAGGCGGAAACGGCTCCGTAGCGCTCGGCCGTTCTGTATGCTCGTTTCGTCCAAGGATCTTTATCTTTATCTTTATCTTCTATACTATTAAAGGTTTACGGTTTTGATGGTACGCCATTTTTTATTACCGAATTTACCCTATAAATTAGAAAATACTACACCTTTGCCACCGCAAATTATATATACCGCGTCCACGTTCTGGAGTCAACGTGTTAGGCCTTTCACAATGGAGGGTCTCTTAGCACGTTTTCATAGGAGCACTTAAAACTTAAGAAACAACTATGACAATGGAGTGTTTTTTAGTTGGTGTTTCTTAAAAGGGTTGTATTTAATGATTCAATTCTCATAAATGTTTGTGATTGGTCTAGCCAAGTTTTTTGCCTATGATACCGTGCAAAGGGTGTAGCTTAGCTAAGATATAACAACACTCTCTTTTTTCATTAAATGACATGCCACATAGGCAAAGCACCTAGGATACTGCGCTAAGCAACAACCATTGTGAAAGGCCTTAGGTCCCCGATCCCTCCGCCCTCCTGACGTCCCTTTTTTCGTCCGGCCACCACGCTGCCTCCCCTCCTCTGCTGTGCCGCCTCCCCTCCCCTCCTCTATTGCGCTGCCTTCCCTCCTCTGACGTGCCACAGAGCCTATGCTACTGCGCCACAACGCCTTCCCTCCTCTGCTGCGCTACCGCGATGGAGGTGAGTGCTCGACCCGCTGTTGGCGCTGCAGATCCCGACGAGTGCTCGCCTTCCTCCCGCTGCCGGAGGATCAGTACAGCTCGGCGTGGATGGGGAAGTGCTCGACCGGCCGTTGGCCCTGTAGATCCTTGCGAGTGCTCGCCTTCCTCCCGCTCGCCGGAGGAACGGTACAGTAGGAGCTACAGTAGGAGGGGCTCTCTGCAGGACTCGAGCAAGTCTGCCTGATGAACTGATGGTAAACCTTGGCAACTCTTTTGAGTGGATTCCACGGCACCAACCAATTCCTGCAATCTTTTTCTTTTTCAGCCTTCTCCCATATTAAGCTCCGGCTCGACGGCTCCTCACAGGACTACCTGGTCTAAGTAACCTGCAACACAGGGGAGCCGTGCCTCCCGTGCATAACACGTCGGCGATGTTCAGTTTTACGCAGGGTTGCCTTCCGATGAACAGATGGGACGAGCTCAGTGCTTTCTTCCATAAATCTGGGTACTTTTTCTATATTTGAAACTTGAAATCAGTGCCAAAGTTCTCACAAATAAATAAGTAAATAAATAAACAAAGATAAAGGCAGATCTAGACGTTATTGGCTCACTGTCTTTCTGCTGATTGTAGTGCACAGATTATCTTCGGGTGAATGCTCTGAATGGCCGGGTTCCAATGCCTGATGGCTCTTTGGGAGGGCCATGGGACTACACCAATGCAGATTCTTTCATTCGCTATTACCCGTCGACAGGGATATGAATATATGATATACTCCGTACATGGCTGGGAGCTTGGTACTCCTATGTTCATTCAGCATATTATTTGTGCAAACAAGAAAGCAAAAAAGGATTTTTTTTTAATAATATTGTTCTGAAGTAACTTTACGGTAGGAAAGAGATCCTGGTAAGTATGGCTATAACAAATCCCCGATAGGTTTGAACAAAAGAAACCCAAACAAGTATGTGGGCGTCGATATCAGGTAGTGCTGAGCTATCATCACTTGTAAAGAGCAAAGGGTGATCATAAATGATTGTTACCTTGGCTTTTTTTCCACGTTTAGGCTCTGAACCTGCAAAGGACGGAGCATGGTCCAAATAAGTAGCATCCTGATGTCTGACGCTGAATACTAATGATACTTAACTGTTCATATTGTTTTTTTTTTGAACGAAAACTGTTGATATTGTTGAAGTTACAAACAAAAGAAATAGTTTTGTGTGCCTGAAATCTGCAAAACACGGATGCTGATATTCGTGGCTCTATTTAACTTGAATTCATACTCTGGTTTAGTTTTGTTCGGGTGTCATATACAACAACACAAGTGTGCTGTTTAATTTTACGAGTCTGCTACATGATTCAGCACGTGAGTGGTCTATTGATCTTTGATTTTCATAGGAATGGGTTGAAGCACATAATAGTCAATACAACAAGCTCTAAACTTTATCCACATAATATTTTGTCATGCTTAACATACATAAGGGATCAGCGGGATTTTTTTGATCTTTTTTTACACAACAACAAGATATACGTGATGGAAAACGCATGAGCTGCCACATCTTTTCTTTTCTATATTTTGATTTGGACTTTCTCCTTTATACAAGCACAAATGCTACTTCAATTGTTAGAGTTGGATGCAAGTTTCATTTATATTTTCCTCACTATATAATTCATATAAGTTTACACATAAGGAATCATCGGGACTTTTTTAATCTTGTTTTACACAACAACGAGATATATGTGATGGAAAACGCATGAGCTGCCTCATCTTTTCTTTTCTATATTTTGATTTTGACTTTTTCCTTTATACAAGCACAAATGCTACTTCATTTGTTACAGTTGGATGCAAGTTTCATTTATATTTTCCTCACTATATGATTCCTGATCCAACCTAGCAGCTAGCTTAGGTAGTACGATCGAAGAACGATGCACGCAAAAAAAATGGGGACACAACCTGGCAGCTAGCTAGGAAGCTAGCCGAGTGAATGGATGAGGAAATCTTCCTAGATGGATTCAAATGGAATAAATAAAGATGACGATGGAAAGTTGGATCACGAAACGCCTGCAAGTGGATGGGTGACCCGATACCTATGCGCACCTCTAAATTTGTCCCACCACACTTCTAGCACACCGAATCGTTTAGTACCAAATAGAACCTTCAAGAAGGAAAGCGTCGTCGACACGACGCTGCTGCCCGGACCAGTGCACTGGACCTAGGGTTTTTCCGGCAATCGGAATAGAGTGGGCGAGGGATATCCATGATGCTCTCCAGGAAGGAATAGTGCAACCAGAAGACAAGTGTGTCGGTGTCGGACAGACCGGCAAGGATTTCTTCCTAACCTCAACCACAAAAAAAACCTACGCGATTCGGAGCACCACCACCAACCTCGGCACCCACTAGCACGCGCCACCACGATCTTGCAGTCACAATTGTCATCATCTCATCGTGCACTAGAGAGCGGCCCACAAGACGGAGGGGGGCAACATTGCTCGAGCTTGGGATGGCAGTACTACAAGCATGCGGGAGGAGCCCACCTCCACCACCAAGAGGCTAGAAATTTTTGATGAAAAGATTGACTACGGTTCATAGGGGTAAGGTGGAGGGTTCACCGGTGTGTCATATAGGTTCTTTACCAGACCAATTGAGTGACGCTTATTTATGTCTACCGAAACTTAATTGGTATGCATCATTTTAAATTATATGAAATTTATTTGTGAAAGACCCGACGTGAAAAAAAATATACAGAGGACCGTGGCAGCACACGGGCATTCAACTAGTTATTATTAAAAAGGCTTACGGTCTTGATGGTACGTCTTTTTTAATGTCCGATTCTACCCCTGCGCGTTAGAAAATATTACCCTTTTGCCACTGCTAAGTGACCGGAAGCCTTCGGTATCCCAAGTCCCCGAGCGCCTACGACAACACAAACGAATCAGGTGTGATCTCCGGCTCAAAAAAAAAGGTGTGATCTCCTCAAAACAGCATCGGGTGCGGTCTCGACGTCGACGTGTATGTGCCCTTGCACTGCTTGACCGAGGTACCCATGGACAAACTCGATCGGCATATATAACCCGGCTAGCCGCGAACCGATCGACTTCGGGTGCAACACCGTCGCCCTCTCCACCCTTCCTCGATCAATGGTCAGAGAACGGTGGTCGGTAGGAGCCGATGGATGACATGAGCAACGCCGTTCTGGGCCTAAGGGAGTGGTGCTAGAGGGGCTCTGGCTGCATCCGTCGGGACACTTCGGCACGGCGTGCAAAGCGACCACGGCGGAGGTCAGCTGCCTGGCAAGCAGACTCCTCGGCCGCATACTTGCCAATCATAACCGGTGCGCCACGTTCGTTCCCGTGGCTACACGGATGGGTCCTCCTGCTACCTTGCCCACACGCTCGCGTGCTGCTTCTTGATGGATCTAGACTCTAGAGTGTTAGCTAGCATTCATCGTGCTGATAAGCCCATCCTTAATTACTGACGCGGGTGTGTTTGTAGTCACATCAATACACACTTTAGTTATTCTACAGCATCGACACCGTCCAAGTTAGAAGTTCAGCCTTCAGTGTGCTACTCAGCAATTAGTGTACTTGGTACATGTTGGACCTGATATTTGCTCCAGGTGAGGAAATCTATACCACCGCTATGTTCTGAAGGTACCAACTTATTCAAAAGCTGCATGTTTTGCAAAAAGATCCTATGCATTGATTATAACTGAACAAAGGAGCTAATATCCTCCTGCCACTGCAACTATATTATACTAGCTTGCTTGCATATGTATAAAAATATCTCTAATGCAGAAAACAAATAATATGCCAAAAAGCTCTAATTCCCTGTCACTGCCACCGGAGTCAACCTACATGTTATTTCATAAATTTGAACTATCATAGCACCGAAAACAACATGACTTGCTACATATTCAAAACAGCAGCAAGTGCAGGGCTGAAAGTAGACTTTAGTTTCAGAGTACTGTACTCTAGCCAACATCTGCTTCTTCATATATCACATGCGGTTCTCCTACATGGTTCAAAAAAGTTTTATACGTCTTCACATTCTCTTCAAAATTAATTTTCAATGCATTATATTATCCATATGATAGATGATAATTTATAGACATGAAAGCTAAACCCACAAATTAATATTGTTGCTGGTGCATGTGTTAAGATTATGCTTGATACTTATTCTTTTTGTCTCTTCAGTGGTCGACTTCCTACTGTTCGTCTTTTGTAATCTTAACATGCATTTTTCTGTTCCGTAGCAACGCACGGACATTTAGCTAGTTATTATTATTAAAGCAAAAGAGGACATGATGGTGGTACGTCGTTCTGAATTTGCCCCTCAACTGGAAACAAATTACGGGCAGTGCCACCGCTGAGATCCCTCGCTGGTTGCCCGCTGCGGCGCTGTCCTTGTCCCGTCCATACTGGTTGGCTAGCCACGTTCTTCCCCCACTGCGCCGCCCATGAGCAGCAGTTGATTTCCACTCTTCCCCTCACAACCGAACCAGCAACGCGGCGGCGCATGTATACCACGACCACCCTCCCGCTCACTTCCTCTCCTGCTAGGCATGGCGCCGCCTCCCTCCCCAGTATCTCTTTCCCCACCGCGGCACTGATCTGTCTGTACTCTGCAGGTACGGGGCGAGAACCTTGCGGAGGCGAGGGTAACGAGATGGCGACCATCCACCTTCCGGCGCAGGCACGACGCTGCTGGCCGCCCTCATCTCTTTTCCTGGATCGCCGCCCTCTCCTCTCTACAGGTACGACTCATCAGCCTTGTCATTGTGCTCGACAGAGTCTGACCCTGCTGAAGCTGCACCCAACACCGGTGTTGCCGCTCCCGGAAGGTTCATCGACCTCCAGGAGCACTCCGCACGTCACCGTATCCCCTACTCCCTACTTCCAGCAGTTGCTCCCCGACCGGTCCCCAACCCCTGCTGCTGCTGATGGTTGACTGCCTGCTGCTCTCGGCGTCCTCCTCTACCTTCTGCTGATTGTTGCCTGCCCGAACGAGCTGAAGGTAGGATGTTGAATCCCATGTCTTTGATATATGTTACTTCTTGTCCTTACATGTTCCTCAATGTTGCAGTGCTGCAAGTCCAAGCACATCTTTTTCTTCTGTCCTACCGATTAACCACTGTGTGTGTAATTTGCTTGTGATTGAGTAAGAGAAGGCACTGAATCAGTTGAGGACCTTGGTGCCACAAGCATGGCCCTTTCCAAAGTTTGACAGACTGCTCCATCAATAAACCTGAGCATAGTTTTGTCATCTCACAATCCTACAACTGATGTTTTTCGCACAAGCCGACGAAGCAGGTGACCAAGCGCAAGTCACCACAGCTTCAGGTGAATGATAGAGGGGTGACAAGGCAGAACTTTCATGAGATGAGATCTCATTCGTCAGCTGCTTACCTTTTCTTTTCTTTTCCCCGACGACAAGATCATCCCCTATCTTGTCGCTGATGCACATCACTAGAATATTGTTGTCATTCTTTCTAATCGATATATAAGCCCCAAAATCTTATGGTATACATTCAGTCGACATAGCTGACTCAATGGTAGAGAAACTAAGATAGGGCCATTTAGGATTCCCGATTGATGTTTACTGTGTATGTATTAATGTATATTAACTCATGTTTGTGCACTTTTTGACTGTGTATGAACCATGTGCCGCTTAATTGTCCCACCACTGCAAGTGGAACATTCTATATCTACTTGCCCTGGAGAAAATTGGTCCATCTTGGGAATCTGGAGAAGAGGTGTGTAGGACGATGACAAGGCGCTGGAGTAGCTTGAAAACGTTGACCACGACTTCTACACCTTCGGGAACGAGCAAAGTGCAGACAGGTAGGTACTTCATTGCATTTGCTTTGCTCCATGAAATATTTTTTTAATTGGTATCAAGTTTGCAACTGAACTTGACCGATGCAATGTACATCTCTGAACTGAACTGTATATGCAGGGGAGGTGACCATATTATACAAGAGGAAGAATGGACGGTCTGGGCTCATCATCCTCAAGCAGGACGGCCATGTCGATAAGGAGACTATTGTCATGGCCAACAGAAAGGAGCACTGCATTGCCTGATGACTCCTCCTCTTCTCTGCAAGATGATGTTTTCATGTGTACCTTGTCAGATGTCATAATAATGACAATTGAAGCAGTGAGTAGGACAGCAGGCTGCTCTTCTGGATAAGTTTCTCAACTTGTAAATTATGGTGTTGTAGGAAATTTCAGCTATTAAGGCGCCCATCCTTTGCTTAGTCTAGATGCTGATACAACCTCGTGCTTATATTGCACTGAAAATTATTCAAAATTTATCGACTCATCTTTACTGCATGTCCAAGAAAAGCTACATAACAGAGACTCTGTTTTTATGCTTCTGCAGACAGACTGAAAATTCTTTATACAACGGATGGCTTCAGTTATATACAGATCTGGTATTTGACCTGCAGATGAGCTGGACATCTCATGCATTGGAACATTGGATGCAAGACAAACCAGCTTGGCTTACTGACGCTCCAGTGTACAACGACGCTCAAGCTTGGTATGCCATCTTGTTTCACCTCTCTTTTTCAGCAAAGTTGTTTCTCTCCTTGTAGTCTCCTTTCTGTATACATGCACACATGTATAAAGCTTATCTGTTTTCCTCAATGTGATATGATTTGTACTAGCAATCTGATATGATTTCGTGTAGACACTTTCCTTTTCAGATTACTAGACCATTGGAAAAAATGAAACTAAATGAGATGCTATTGTTGGCATTTTGCGACAATGTGCGGCCAATGTAGACAAAAGTTACTTAAAAATAGCTTTGGCGTTTTATCACAGCAATGAGCCTACACTGTAAACAAAACCAATGTGCGAATGTCTTAGTTCGACACTTCTTTAAACTACAAGTGACAGAGAGAGGATATGGACACCACAAGTCTATGTGTTGGGGGCTGTAGGAAAGGAGAACCAGGTGAATAATACAAAAATATGAAGTATTGCGATATAATTATCCGTTGCATATATTGGAGAAATATAGTTTTTCCCATGTGACTATGCATTTCCTGATTTATTTTTTTCTTTATCTTATCAGGTTCTAAGCCTTAGCTGTACGATCTTAACTTGGAGACATTTCTTGTTCGGTGTTAAGTTTGGTTGTAGCTACCTTGGTTCAGAGTTGCATTTCCTTGACATCTTATTTGGTGCTTAAGGTGTACTTTTGTTGTCATTCAAGTTGGCGAGGGAATACTGTCACATATATTTGGAAGATATATCTACAATACTGTCGGATTTGGGGTTTACTCCGAGGTGCAGAAATTACCAAAATGAACCACAATTCAAATGGGCCTTTTTGGAGCCTTGTAGATTAATTTCTGAAAAAACTGCTCCAGAGTATCCATATCAGTTCTGATGCATTCATGATATTGGTTTGTAAGCATATGGACTGTCGAACAACTGCAAGCAATGGTATTGGTTTAACTTTGGAATTGTACCAATTTTAGCACTTTTGTAGGTTATGATATTGGTTTACCACAAGCAATAATATTGGTTTACCTAGGATCCAAGTGCAGCAAATCCTGGGACTGTACATCCCGTGGATACGTTTTAGGTTTTGATCCTAGGTGGAATTAAAAGCTTTAAATAGCTAATGAATATAAATGATTTATTTTCTCTACAATTTAAATTTTACATGCCTGTGATTAGTTTCACCTTGCAAAAATACCATGTCCATTCTTTTGAATTCATTAATCTAGCAACGACATGTCAACTTTAAGATCTCAGCAGAAAAATAGTGCTACTGGTACTACCTTTCAGTTCACAAAGTGCAACATTATCTTCAGACAAAGAGAACTTCGCCATGATACTAGCTTATAGTTTCAACTAGAAAAAGGAGTATTACAATCATTTCCTCTTTTTCCCGTACGATTTGTTGTTCTATTCTGTAGCAATGGTTGCCTAACTTGAGAATGAGATTATTAGATAGGTTGTTTATTTCTAAGCATATGTTGTTAAATAATACCTTTATTAAAATACTCCCTCCGTTCCAAAATGCAAGATCCTTGAACTAGGCTTTCACCCTGCTTTATAAATAAAGCCAAATGGCCAAACCGATAAATAGTGATAAGGAGTTCCTCTTACAAGCAAATCAAAGATACACTGTGAAGCATAAGAAGCATCTAACTTGCCACCGAAGACGACTAGACTAAGACGACCGGAGCTCCACGACAACGCCTCCAAGAAGGTAACGACGCCATAAGCGCCGCCGCCGCCGAGATCACAAGGGTCTAGGGTTTTCACCCAGAGCCCTAATATGGTGAGAGTAGCCACAACAACGCCCTCAAGAGGGTAATGACACCCACAAGCGTCGCCGTTGTCAGCGTCGAAGCGCTAGGCTTTTGCCTAGAAAAACTCTCGCCACATTCGGTATCTCGGACCAACACCAATCCTCGAGCCGAGCTTCCAAACATGATCTGGGTGCTGCCATCGCTAGGAGCCCCCGATGCCTACTCCTTGCCACCCTCATGGTCCAAAGAGAAGAGCCATCACCACCACCACGTCGCCCCGCCGTCGAGACGCCTATGCAGTCCACCTTCCGGGGCCGCCGCCCCGGCATCTGGGAACTCACGTCCGTGTACCAAGGACTGACGCGTGACCTGCGAGGCGGAGGAAGGAGCTAGGTATGAACTGGAGGGAATCATAGGCATGACCACCTGTTGGAGAACCGTCCTCCACCGCCGTAGGCGATTGCCAGCCAGACACGGCTGCATGGCCACACTAGGCCTAGACAGGCCCAAATCAGACCCGTAAAGGCCCCACAACCATGCTACAGCACGCAACCCACGTCGTCGTTACCCTCCTGCTCGAGCCCCTCCATGCCCTACCTCTAGAGGGCGACAGAGCCGTGCACAGGCAGGCCCGCCTAGGCCCAGATAGGTCCCACAGGGCCCAGATCTGGGCCATCATCGTACTGGCCGGCCGTCAGCACCACGTCGCCCCCGCTGCTCCAGCGTCATCCCCATGCCACCCTATCGCCACGAACCTCCGCGCCACCAGTGGGAGCTCCAGGAGAGGCAGACATGTCGTTGCCATCAAGAGACTGTAGCCATGGCGAGGAAGGGTCGTTGCCACCTCTACTTGTAGGGGCCGCCCCTAGCGCCGCCCGCTGGCCACCACCGCGCCAGTACATGGCCACCCCGTCTCTAGGGAGGGCTCCATCTCGCTCGGGCCTTCGGCGCCGGGTGAAGAAGGGCTAACCGCCGCCGGCACTGCACGGGCTTCACCGGCGACTCACGCCAGCGGCGGCCAGGGAGAGGTGGGAAGGGAAGAGGGGCGCTGGACCTAGGGTTTCTGCCCCTAGGTCGCTAGGGAGCGACCGAGGAGCGGGGTGTTTTCCCCTTGGGAACTTTAGGTATATCCAAAATGTAAGATGTTAGCCTTTCTATGAAACATGTGTATCTAGACGTCTTTTAGTGTGTAGGTTCTCTCATTTTTCTTCGAACCTACACACTAAAAGATATCGAGATACATATCTGTACTAAAAGCTAAAACATCTTATATTTTGGAAGAAACGGAGTACATATTAAACAAAGTGTAATTATATCTGTTTCAAAATATTATTTTGGTATCTCTTTCTGCAAATGCTGAAGCTTTAGGTGTATTATGTTTACATGTGAGCTGGGGCAACGCACGGGTATTCAACTAGATAAGTGAAATCGCTGTTTAAATTATATTGGAAAGAAAACATGACGAAACTCCATGTTGATGGATTTTTAGAGTCTTTGATTTTGATCAATTGACACTTGTGAAACTTTCCTCGAGATAATTGAAACTCCGTCCATAGGCCAAAGAGGAACGGATGACTAATTTATTAGATATTATGCATGTTCATGTATATAGTCCATTATGTGTAGCCATATGCGATGGATCTTTTTGCTTCATATACTTTCTCCAGAAATTTGAGTGAATATATCTATATATTTACTTAATAAGGAAGAAGTATGAAACATTTGAAAATTGTTCAAAAACTTTCAAGATGAAGTGAAAAATCATTGTAACAAGAAAATAAAAGAGTTTATGATTTGATCATAAAGGGAGATATTTGAGTTACATGTTTAGCAAAACACCTAAGATTTGAGAAATTGTTCCATAATTTATGTTTCCCGATAAACCATAGGAGTATGGCATATTCGAGAGATGAAATCAAACCATGTTTGACATGGTAAGATCAAAGGTATCATTTATAAAACTGTCATTATGTTTTAAGGATTAAAGGTTTAGAGACTACCGCTTTTACACTGAAAAGAGCACCATCGTGATCCGTTAAAATGACACCATATGAGTTATGGTTTGGGAAAAAACCCGAATTGTCTTTTCTTAAATTTTGGTATGCTATGCATAAGTAAAATGTTTATAACCAAAGTCGGATAAGCACGTCTTTGTAGGTTATCCCAAAGAATTTGTTGGGAATTTCTCCATAACACCGAGGACAAAAGAGTTGGTTACTTGGAACATCAAGTTTCTTGAGAAGGAATTTTTCGCGAAAAGTTAAGTGGGAGGACAATAGAACTTTGATAAGGTTGTTGAACCTTAGCTATATGTGCTAAGTAGCACAGCGCCGGAAAGTGTCCCGGTGGCGGCCACAGTACTCATGGCTCCCGTGATTAGAAAGGTTGTGATCTCGGAGATTAGAGTTCCTATTGAACCGCGTGGGTCTGTAAGAATCAAATAGTGTGATTTGATAAGCAAGTCGTTATTGTTTTGACAATGATGAACCGACTACATACAAAGAAGTGATGATGGGCCCTGACTCCATAAAATCCCTAGAAGTCATAGAATCCGTGATAGTATCCATACACGAGAAATCAAGTTTCTGAACTTGGAAGACCCTCCGGAAAGGCGTGAAGCCTATAGGTCGTGTTATAAAGAAATAGACATGGATGTTTAACATCTATGAAATAGTCGACATGTCGGAAAGAAGTTTACGGCAATGTTCAAGGAGTTGACTATGACAAGATTTGATCTTTCATAGCGATATTTAGTTTTGACGGATTAATGTAGCAACCACTACATATAATTTGGTATATGGTAGTTGAGTAAACAAAACAAGGTTCTTCTAATAGAATGGTTACCTAGGACGTGTACATGACATGGTCCGAAGGGTTTTGTTAATTCAAAGAGTGCTAAAAGGGCATGCAAACTTCAATAGTTGAAGTAAGCATAACGGAGTTGGAATCTTTACCATGATGAAACTGTTGAAAGAGTTTAAATTCATCGGAGATGATGAAGATGCTTGCATTTGCAAGAAATTAAGTGGGAGCGCTGAGACATATTTCTAATACATTATGTAGAGGACATATTGTTGATTGGAAATGATGTATCTTGTATTGACACAAGTTAAGGATTTCATTAAAATAAGATTTCGATGAAAGACTTGGGCAAAACCGGAATATTTGGCATCAATATCTATATGGATAGATTGAGGCGCTAATATGGTTGTGCCAGACATACATCTATGAGATATTGAAAGGGTTCAATATGGAAACAACAAGAAAGGTTCTTGCTGCATGGAAAGGATTGTATCAAGATTCAAGTGTTTCAACACTTGGTGAGTAAAATCACATGAAGATTTTGATCGATTATACCGTGATATGTATATATCCAGAATGTCCTATGCTCTAAATGTTATGAGAACATACCAGAATGATTCATAAAATGATCATTGGACAATAGTAAAGATATTCTTATGAGATTTGGAAGAACTAAGAATATATCATGTATAAGTGACAAATACTTAAAGGTAGTTCATTGTAAAGTGTTACATTGATACTAGTTTTGTCACAAGATACAAATTAAAATTTATCTCAATTTAGACTATGGGTGGCACAATGTAATGGAAAGGATGTTCCATGCTGGATTTGGATGAGTTCCAAAGTTGAGACATTGTGACGGATACTACAACGAAAGGCTAAGTATATGACTGCTATAGTAGCAGCAAAGGAGGGTATTTGTGTTAAGTAGTTTGTTATTAAACTAGGTGTGGTTCAAAGTGGGCTAATACTATGAAGATATATTGTATGACAATAATATCAACATATTTTAACCCGAACGAACTAAAGGTCTCACCAAAGGACCAAATTTATACAATGCCATCTCATTTGATAATGAGTGATGCGTAGAGACGCAAAGACATGCAAATACACACGGACCTGAAACTGTCAGATCCGGAGATTATGTTAACCACTAGCAATCGTGTATATGGAACACCAGAAAGCCATAGGTGTTCAATAAACAAAGTTTTTCAAACTAGATTATTGACTCTAGTGCAAGTGGGAGACTGAAGGGAATATGCCCGAGAGGCAATAATAAAGTGGTTATTATCTTATTCCATGTTTATGATAAATGTTTATTTTGCATGCTATAATTGTACTAATTGGAAACATTAATACATGTGTGTTTAATAAACAAAATACAAAGTTCCTAGTGATGCCTCTCATATAAACTAGCTCGTTGATTAATAAGATGATCAAGGTTTCCTGATCATGGACATTGGATGTTGTTAATAACGAGGTCACAACATTGGTGGAATGATATGATGAACATTCATCCGAAGTATAACATTACAATCAAAGTCATTATGTTTATATTGCTATAACATCATACAAAGTAATCTTAGTCCTTAGACCATGAGATCATGTTAATTGCTAACACTAGAAGAGTATCTTGATAACACCAAACGTCACACCGAAACAGGGTGACTATAAAGGTGGGTTCAGTACTACGAAGGTGTTATGTTGAGGCTCATGGATCAAGAGTGGAATTTGTCAATCCCGATGACGGATAGATATACTCTGGGACCTCTCGGTGATATCACATTAAGATAGCTTGCAAGCAAGTGATGTGATCACTAGAATGTTATATCATGAGAACGATAAAAGAGTGCATGTCGGTAACGAGATTAAACTAGGTATTTGGATACCGATGATTGAATCTCGGACATGTATTATATCATGAGACAAAGTGATTTTAGTTACTAGCGTTAAAGGTTCTCACGATCACAGAAGTCATTGTTGAATGTGTAGGAGTCAGTATGGATCTCTAGGTCCCGCTTCTGATTATTGATATGAGAGGGGTCTCGATCATGTCTGCATTATTCGTGAACCGTAGGATGACACACTTAAGGGATACTGACACCATTTGGAGCAAATATGTTTCAGATAAAGATTTAAGAAAGCGCTGGAATTATTTCAATAGACACCGAAACTGTTTCGGGTGAAATTACTAAAATTGGTTTTGCATGCAATATTGAAATGTTGCAGGGGGTTTTATGTGAATGTTTTTTAATTAAAGTAATTAACAAAATTCTGAATAAAATTAATAAAATAGTTTTATTAAATGAGAGAGCATTAAATTTGGAGAAATTTAATGCATTTAAAGTGGAGACTTTAAAAGAGAATGTGAAGGGGCAAATTTATGTGGAGGGAGTTACCACCACATGAATGAGAAGGTGAGGGGTCACCCCATGGGGCGCCGGCCATGGGGGAGGGGTACCGCCCCTCCTCCTATAAAAGGCTCCCCTCACACCCCTTCTTCCACACACCTCCTCGTGAAGGATCTCTCTCCCCCTCTAGTATTATTTCCCATGGTCTCAGATTAGCGAGATACATGTTCCCGGTGGATTTATCTGGAAAGGAGTTTCTGCTTCCGCTGCTTTGCTGGAGCGATGGACGGAGGTTGTCGGGGTACCGGACGTGTGTGCGATCACGGATGCACCACTGCTTTGTGGTGCTGGACTTGGTGGTGCTGGACTTGCTGGAGCTGGATCTGAAGGACGTGCTGGAGCCGGACCTGCTGGACTTCATCACGATCTTGAGATCGGCAAGTGTATGACTACATCATCCACGAGTTCCTACTCGTTAACAAAACTCGTTGTCTTCGAGGGTAAGTTCTCCATGGATGTATATCCACCCGTTGCTGTGTATCTAGTAGATAGATCTTGGCGTATAGTTCTCATCGTAGGAAATTTTTTATTTTCTATGCTGCGAAACCCTTCAGTGGTATCAGAGCCTGATCTATGTGTAGGTGCTTTGCACGGGTAGTACACATATGTTTATATGTGGGAAATGATGATCATGTTATTGCATCTTCTATGTATTTTGGATATTGGTGGCATAGTGGGATGAAGCAGCCCAGACCAACCTTACTTGTCATCGTACATGAGACCGGTTCCACGACTGACATGCAACTTGTATTGCATAAGTGGCTGGCGGGTGTCTGTCTCTCCTACTATAGTCAATATCTGATTTACAACGAGTTGCTAATAACTTGGTTATCCTCGTTGTGGTTCATGTTCGTAGGTAAGAACGGTTCTATCTCTGAAAGCCCTAAGCCACGTAAAACCTGCAATTGATAAATTAGAGGCGTCTAGTTTAGATCGTTGCTAGGCTAGTGTCTTGATATGGTATTGTTGTAAGTAGATGTATGATAGATACTCTTACAACACACTCAACGTGTAAGTTCCATAGACCTTGGCCTTACACACAAAGGAATGATAGAGATCATACCACGATGCAAATGATAGAGATCAAATGCATGGACCATATCATCTCACTTCACACATTAGATGTTAGCATCTTATACTGCTAGTTTGGCGCTTTTTTGTAGCATTATAAGATGATCCCTCATTTAGATATCAAGATAAAAATGTGTTCTTCCTTAAGTATGCACCGTTTTGTGGATCGTGTTTCGAGACATCACGTGATGATCGGGTGTACTCGAATCTACGCTTTCATGGGAACGGGTGTAAGACAGTTTTACACACGCGAACACTAAGGTTCTTACTTGGCGAGCCTAGCATGTACAGACATGGCCTCGGAACACGGACCGAAAGGTTAAGCATGAGTCATATAGTTGATATGATGCCCATATAGATGCTCGCCTTTGAAGCTACATCAACTCACGTGATGATCGGACTTGGTGTAGTGGATTTGGTTCATGTAATCACCAAAAAGGCACGACGGATGTCGTTTTTGAGTGGGAGTTCATTTCTAATTTGGATTAGTCAAACTCAATTTTTCATAAACTAAATCAAAGTGAATTTGCATAATTTGTTGTAGTCATTGGCGTCTGTTCACTACCTTATGCTTAGTTTTAATTGAGATAATAGAACTATAGAATTCTGGATATTTACTTTACAAACTGGTATCGTATTGTTTTGAATGTCAAATTAAAGTTTATAAGTCCTATTGCAAACTTTCAGCAAACTCTATGTACTCCATTAAGTTTAATAGTAGTATTAAATCAAGAGTAAGAATTCCAATGTTAGTATCTAAAGTATCATGTTTGCCTCCATGATTATTGATATTCAAAAGTTGTTTTAATATCAAGATTATATAGGAGCTGAAAATTGTTTCAGAAACCATCATGTGTGAAAGATATTGTGATATCTGAAACAATGTTTTTGGTTGCATTATGATAGAGTGTAATTTAGCAAAATACATGTTCTCATATTGTATGAGAATTTGTGAAGGATGGAGATGCTAAGCATCCTGATCTCCCACAAAGGTTTTGGGAACTAACATTATACTCGCGATTCTTCCTGATAGGCTATAGTATCTTGATCATGAAAGTTGTCATGATAAGGATGAATAGAACATGTAAGTAAAATGTTTACTACACTAATAGATTACTAAAGAATGGATTTTTTGAAAGAACACCAAACATTTGATGATGGTGATCCACTTCAAAGTGCAAGTCCAAAGGTATTAGTATTTGACTATACACGCTTTGTACTATGTGTCATATGAATGACACCACTATTGATGTTGATAGATTCTTTTAAAAGAAAAGGAATTGCTGAAAGAGAATCTATAAAATATTTGGCAGAAAAGAAAAGGTTGGAGATGTCCAACTTCGGTATATAGAAGATATACATGTTATGGCTGTATTCCTTGCTTGTTAAACAATGTGGTTCTGAGGTATTGGATACCGGTATTGGATACCGAATAGGTTGGTATGAAGTGTCATACAGGACAATGCAATTCATGAACTGCAATGGCCTAAGTAACTAGCAAGAGAATAAGTGATGATGATCATCGAAAACAAATAAAGTGTTATTGTGCTTTTCGTTGACGTCAAACCTAGTGTTCAAGATTTGTTTTAATAATTGTTATTTTGTTCCGGTATTATGAGAACAATGGTTGTTCAAATAATTACCATATTCCATAAAAGATGGATGAACTTTTACAAGTCTAGTGGGAGAAATCACATCCATAAACACTATTGCTAAAATGTCGCAAGACAAATGATTGAAAGATCACTTATGAAGTGACATCGCTGTTTAAATTGTATTGGAAAGAATACATGAAGAAACTCCATGTTGATGGATTTTTAGAGTCTTTGATTTTGATCAATTGACACTTGTGAAACTTTCCTCGAGATAATTGAAACTCCGTCCATAGGCCAAAGAGGAATGGATGACTAATTTATTGGATATTATGCATGTTGATGTATATAGTCCATTATGTGTAGCCATATGCGATGGATCTTTTTGCTTCATATACTTTTTCTAGAAATTTGAGTGAATATATCTATATATTTACTTAATAAGGAAGAAGTATGAAACATTTGAAAATTGTTCAAAGACTTTCAAGATGAAGTGAAAAATCATTGTAACAAGAAAATAAAAGAGTTTATGATTTGATCATAAAGGAAGATATTTGAGTTACATGTTTAGCAAAACACCTAAGATTTGAGAAATTGTTCCATGATTTATGTTTCCCGATAAACCATAGGAGTATGGCATATTCGAGAGATGAAATCAAACCATGTTTGACATGGTAAGATCAAAGGTATCATTTATAAAACTGCCATTATGTTTTAAGGATTAAAGCTTTAGAGACTACCGCTTTTACACTGAAAAGAGCACCATCGTGATCCGTTAAAATGACAACATATGAGTTATGGTTTGGGAAAAAACCCGAATTGTCTTTTCTTAAATTTTGGTATGCTATGCTTAAGTAAAATGTTTATAACCAAAGTCGGATAAGCACGTCTTTGTAGGTTATCCCAAAGAATTTGTTGGGAATTTCTCCATAACACCAAGGACAAAAGAGTTTGTTACTTGGAACGTCAAGTTTCTTGAGAAGGAATTTTTCGTGAAAAGTTAAGTGGGAGGACAATAGAACTTTGATAAGGTTGTTGAACCTTAGCTATATGTGCTAAGTAGCGCAGCGCCGAAAAGTGTCCCGGTGGCGGCCACAGTACTCATGGCTCCCGTGATTACAAAGGTTGTGATCTCGGAGATTAGAGTTCCTATTGAACCGTGTGGGTCGGTAAGAATCAAATAGTGTGATTTGATAAGCAAGTCGTTATTGTTTTGACAATGATGAACCGACTACATGCAAAGAAGCGATGATGGGCCCTGACTCCATAAAATGACTAGAAGTCATAGAATCCGTGATAGTATCCATACACGAGAAATCAAGTTTCTGAACTAGGAAGACCCTCCGGAAAGGCGTGAAGCCTATCGGTCGTTGATACATCCAAAACATATCTACTTTCCCAAACACTTTTGCTATTGTTTCTCCTCTATACTTTTTGATTTGGATGCAACTAATGCGAACTGACGCTGTTTTCAGCAGAATTGCCTTGGTGTCTACTTTTTGTGCAGAAAATCAACTATCACGAAAAATCCCGGAAAATATGCCAAAAATCTTATTTCACCCGAAGACTCCAGGAGCCAGAATACGAGACGGAGAAGAGCCAGCGGGTGGCCACACCACCTGGTGGCGCGGGCCAGGCTAGGCCGCGCCAGGGGGTGGTGTGGGCCCCCCAGGCACCCCCTCGCCCTCTCTCTTCACCTATAAGGAGCCTTCTGACCTAAAAACTTTGGGGGGTTCGACATTTTTCCAGAAGGAGTTCCGCTCCGCCGCCACCACCAGATTCCACGAAATAGCACCAGAAACTCCGTTCTGGCACCCTGCCGGGACGGGGAATTGGAGGAGATCATCGCCATCATCATCACCATCGCTTCTCCATCGACCATCCATGTTTCCCCCATCTATGAGTGAGTAATCCCCCGCTGTAGGCTATGGGGATGGTAGGGATTGGATGAGATCGTTCATGTAATGGCATCAGATTGTTAGGGCATGGTGCCTAGTATCTTTTATTAGTGATTTATGACTTTGTTGCGACTTGTTGTGCTTAATGCTTGTCACTAGGGCCCGAGTGCCATGATTTCAGATCTGAACGTATTATTGATTCATTATGATAGTATTGTTTCTGGTCTTATCTACAAGTTGTATACACACGTTGTTGTCCGGAACCTATGGCCCCGAAGTGACAGAAATTGGGATAACCGGAAGGGAAAGGCTTTGATGTGAGGATCACATGTGTTCATGGAGTGTTAATGCTTTGCTCCGGTGCTCTATTAAAAGGAGCACCTTAATTGCCAGTAGTTCCCTAGAGGCCCCGCTGCAAACGGGCTGGCAGGACAAAAGATGTTGTGCAAGTTCTCATTGCGAGCATGTATGACTATATATGGAACACATGCCTAGGATTGTCTAGTACTTGGATGCTTTATCTTATTTATATGCAATTGCCCTATGTTCTGATTGCTATGTGAATTGTCTTGTCCATGCAACGCCTGTCCATCCATCCCTATGCCTACCACACTTGAATCCCACTGTTTACTGCTTTTGTTACTACTGTCTTTGCTTTACTACTGCTGTTACTTTGTTATTCCTACTACCAAACTGTTGCTACTGATAAACTGCTGTGAGCAAGATTGTTTCCAGGTGCAGCCGAATTGATAACTCAGTTGTTAAGGCTTATAATTATTCTTTGGCTCCCCTTGTGTCGAATCAATAAATAGGGTTTCACTTCCCTCGTAAATACTGCGATACACCCCCTATACTTGTGGGTCATCAAGACTATTTTCTGGCGCCGTTGCCGGGGACCATAGCTTTATTTATCAAGTTCACTTGGATTCTCTATTGTTCGCTGCTATCCATCCATCATGGGTAAGTCTCGTGATGGCAAGTTTCCTATTTTACCATCCACTACAAGAAGAGGTACGGTTCTGAACACCTCTGCTGCTCTTGATTCACCATCTGTTATAAGTAAGCTCGTTACACCACCACATACACATGCTACACACACTGCTACTACTGCTGAATCTGAAACTTCTGATGCTTATGATGCTGCTTCTACTATGCTTGATAAGAGTGGTTCATTAGGTCCTTTCCTAGATGCTACGATTGCTAGAACTATAGCTGGAAATACCGAAACTCCTAATGAAGACACTACCACACCTGTTAGCTCACCTGAGTCTAGTGAGAGTTATGATATTGAAGAATATTATGTTGAGATGACCGATGAGTTTATTAAAGAATGTAAGAACACCCATGATAGGAGCGCTGCTAAGAGTATCCTTGAGAGGCGTACTATTAGACCCAAATTATATCCTGCTGCTAAGTTTGCTGCTTCTCCCATAAATATTATAGATGAAGATTATGATTTCTCTCTCGATCTATCTTACATAGCTATTGTCGAGAAAGAACCTTTTTGTGGGACTAAGAATGAAAGTGCGGTAGCACATATGAATGAACTTTCTATCATGAGTGGCTTGTTTTCTGATGATATTAAGATGCGTACTTACTTTGTTGCTAAGATTTTCCCTTTTTCACTGAAAGGAGAAGCTAAAACTTGGTTTAGTAATTTACCTCCTGGATCTATTGATAGCCCTGAGTGCTTGATTTGTACTTTCCTGCAGAAATATTTTCCTCCCAGTGCTAGACATGCTATTTTGCAGGAACTTTTTGATTTTAAACTGGGAGAAAAAGAGGTATTGCCCGAATCTTGGGCAAGGTTTTGTGCTTTGATTCATGCACAGGCTAGAAGTCCATTACCTAAGAATGAGCTTCTTGATATATTTTATAATGGACTAACCGAGGAATCTAGGACATACCTAGATAGTTGTGCTGATTGTGTTTTCAGGAATAGGACTCCTAAGGAAGCTGAGGAATTAATGGCTAAAATAAGCAAGAATTATGAAGATTGGACTCCTCCTAAACAAGCTATACCTGAAGTAATTGTACCTGAACCATCTATTCCTGTGCCTATTCCAACATCAAAGAAGAGGGGAGTTATTGAATTAAATGATGAAGTGATGAAGGAAGCTAAGAAATTTCTTAAGGAGAAGGGAATTAAAGCTGAAGATGTCAAGAATTTACCTCCTATAGAAGAATTATGTAAGCCTATTCCCTACTCATCCACTATTGAAGTACACTCTCTCCAACACTTTGATGAAGGTGATATCCCTTACTCTAAACCTCCTGATTAATGCTTAGAAGAATTTGATATCTTTATTGTTAAGCAAGATAACTTTAATAAAAGGGTGCAAAATCATCTAATGGAAAACACTAGAGCTATTGTTGAGTTGAAAGATATTGTGGAAAGAACCTCTAATGATGTTAAAATGATTGTTAAACACTTTCAAATGGTTCAAACTCAAATAGATCAACTCGTTAAAGTGCAAAACGACTTGCTAGTTAATGCTGCTAAAGAAAAACATGCTTATGAAATTAGAACTAGAAGTGGTGCTGCTACCCAGGATCCTCTATATCCTGAGGGGCATCCCAAAATAATTGAGCAGGATTCTCAACAAGCTGAAAATAGTGGTTCTACTCGTAAGAAAAGGAAAAAGAAACATAAAACTGTTGTAGAACCTTCTGAACCTGCTACAGATCCTAATAGTATATCTATCTCTGATGCTGAAACTGAAAGTGGTAATGAAGAAAATGAAGTTCCTAATGAATAAAAAGTTGAAGAAGAACCTGAAAACCACACTAAGAATACTAAATACACCAAAGAAGATTTTATTGCTAAGAAACATGGTAGTGAAAGAGAACCTTGGGTCCAAAAACCTATGCCTTTCCCCGATAAGAAACACAAGTCAAAGGAAGATGAACACTACAATAAGTTTTATGAGTGGATGAAGCCTTTATTCTTGCAAATTCCTTTGACTGATGCTATTAAATTGCCTCCTTACTCAAAGTATATGAAGGACATTGTCTCGAATAAAAGGAATATCCCTAATGAAGAAATCTCTACTTTGCTTGCTAATTATTCCTTCAATGGTAAGGTTCCTAAGAAACTTGGAGATCCAGGGATTCCAACTATCCCTTGCTCTATTAAGAACAGTTATGTTAGAACTGCTTTGTGTGATTTGGGAGTTGGGGTTAGTGTTATGCCTTTCTCTCTCTATAAGAGGCTTCAGCTTGAAAAATTGATTCCAACTGATATATCTTTGCAAATGGCTGATAAATCTACCACTATTCCTGTGGGTATATGTGAGGATGTACCTGTTGAGGTGGCTCACAATTGCTTAATACTAACTGATTTTGTTGTGCTTGAAATGCCCGAAGATGATAATATGTCTATTATTCTTGGGAGACCTTTTCTTAATACTACAGGAGCTGTTATTAATTGTAATCAAGGAAAGGTGACCTTCAATGTTAATTACAAGGAACATACTATCTATTTCCCCAAGAAGATTGAAAGGACTTATGGTTTAAATTCAATTGAACATGTTGAAGGCATTCAAGTTGGAGAAATATATTGTCCCATACCAGGAGAAAAATTTGAAACTATTATGATTGGGACCATTGCTATCAAGGTTAAGGTAACATAATCATTAGTGGAGTACAAAGTTTTGTCTCATATGCAATCGTTTAGGTAGCAAGACTTGATCAACCTTGCTAACAAAAGGATTCCATTGAACAAAACAATGTTTTCATTATGATTATCTCCATTTATTTCTATCCTTTGCATTTTACTTTTGCTTTCGTTTAGTTTTCTTTGTGTTGTTAGTTGCTTGCATGCTAGAAATTCTATAGTTCTAGCCTTGTTTTGTGTTTGCATCATGTTTCCAAAAGAAAAAAAATCTGTCTGTCAGAAAAACCATTCTTCTATTTCTGAAAAAAAGCCCAAAAATAAAGTGTCTCGAAAAATTCCAGAAAATTCATATTAAATTTTTACATGAAAAAGGGGCAGAGGAGTACCCTGTAGGTACCAGGGGGGCCCACCAGGCAGGCACATCATGTGGTGGCACGGCCAGCCCTGGGTGGCGCCATGCCCTGGTGTGGGCCACCCCTGGCCCCCCACTACCTCTCTCACCTGCCACTTTCTTCTCTCTCCTGAGTAAGCTCCAGTTCATAGCTCAAAATCGTGTTCTTTCTGTGCTTGCTCTCGATTTTTTCGATCTCCTTGCTCAACCCATCTTTCTTGCTGAAATTTGGAGCATTTGTTCCTTGGTATGTGACTCCTCCCCTTGTCCAAGTAGATTTCTGTTTAGTAGATTATATGTTGAGTATTTTGCTGCTGTAGGTGACTGGTTATGAGAGCTTGTAAGCTTGTTTTATGCTTAGAGATATAGTTTTGATGCATGTTTAGGCCTCTTGCAAGTCCCTATGAGTAGAATCCTTCTTTATATTTACTTTGCAATCACTTGATTGATAGGTGTTTAAATTTCAGAATACCAAGCATGAACAACCATACTTTTGGAGAGATATTTGAGAGTGATGCACCTAGGAGGTCGAGGCCCTCAAGAACAGCCTCTCAAGCTAGGCCATCATACAATGAAGATCTCATTGCAACTCGTATTGGTAGTGAAAGGGATGATGGGGATGCTCACCCATCCTCTTTTCCTTGTTTTACCTTCTTACAAGCTGCAGGTATTCTTGATGATTTCTTGCTACTGATTGAGAGGGTTGGTTTTACCTCATATATGCAAGATGAGAGTGTGCAATACGCTATGCTCACCAAAAAATTTGTTGAGAGCTTCACGTTTACTAACACACCCTGTCAGTCTACTGTCTCTTTTAAAATCTATGATCTGCCCTTCACCATGCCTTTGGAGAGATTTTGTAGTATTGTAGGTGTGCGTATGACAGGGACCGTGAAGAAAATTCAAGGGTGACCCGCTGATTTGTTGGAGCTTTACCGAGGGGTGACCAATGATGATGACCGCGTAGCGCAGCACGGAAAGATAAGAAATATCCAACTTCCTGCTCTTAGATACTTTGCATACTATCTTGCCACTAGTGTATTGGGTAGGGAGAACACTAGCAATATCTCCAACTATCATTTAGCTTTCCTTGCTGCTGCGCTCAACAATGATACTCGGTACAATCTTGGTTCGCTTATTGCTCGCCGCCTAGCTGCTAGGGGGCCTATCTATGGGGGCATCATTGCATCGCGCATAGTCAATGCATTAGGTTTTTCAGTGGATCCCGATGATGCTATGCTAGCACCATAGAGGCTTGACCTTGTTGCCATGAAAATGCATCACTTTGTCACTGCTACCTCTGATTTGAACAATCTAGTATATAGGATGCTTTTCACTGACGGGGATGAAAGGGAGATCCTTTTGCCACAGCCTGCTTTATTCAGTGTTCACAGAAGACCGTGGTCACGCTCCAAGGAGGAGGTGGACGAGCAGCTTCGCTTGCTGGGTTTCCACTAGCAACACCAGGAGGATGTGCCCTCCTATGATTACTCCGCACATTACGGAGGGACATACTCGATCTCGCACCAGGACGAGGGTACCTCCTCGTCGTACCACGATGACACTTCATCCTGGCTAGCTTGGGATTGATACCCACTTAGGCCAAAAGCCTAAGCTTGGGGGGAGGTACGCCGACACCGCACTCATCTCCATATCATGTTGCGTCGGTACTTTGTATATCCATGTTTTCGTTCTCTTTTTAGTTTTCGTTCTTCTTTGCTTTTGCTTTCTAAAAAACACAAAAAGACCAAAAATATTTTTGTTGTTTCTCTTTGGTTTGCTTCTTCTTTTTTCCTTGGTTTGCTTTTCCCTTTTTGCTTTGTTTGAACTATTCGAAAAACCCAAAAAGATTTTGCTTTGTTTGTTTTTCCCTTTTGGTTCTTGTTTAAAAATCGAAAACACCAAAAATATTTGTCGTTCTTCTTTAGTTTTTGCGAGTTTGCTACAGGGTTTGGCAGTCCTCAGTGTATATTGGTTTCATATTATTATTCAAGCCACACAAGTGAAGAGCAATAATGAGGATCAATGACAACTTGAGGCGTGGTAAGAGGCTGGTAACGAACTCTATTTGTTTTCATTTTTGTACATATATTCATCATTGTGGGCATGCTTAGTCCATTCATGTAGAGTGTATGTCTTCTTTGGATGCTTAATAGTTCTTGCTTTCTCATGATTAGCTCCAGCTTGCTAATAGTTTGTGGCATGTCTCATGAATGTTTGCTTGCATTGCTCTATTCATAAATTGGTATGACACCATGGTATCCTCCTCTGAATGTTTCATTTGAATTGACTTGGCACATGCTCACGCATGCACAAGACTGTGATAATCAGTTAAGCCTTGATGAATTATTTTGCCTTGAGGATCTTGAATCACTTTCATGCCATGAGTAGTCCTGTTTTGTTGCGAGCATGATAATGATAGCTATTGCACTCTCGTTTGTCGCTCCCTTACTATTGCTAGCCTTCATCTCCACTGAGTGTTTTACTCATGTTTCCAACTCCCTAAACCAAATTTTTCCAAAGTGTCCACCATACCTACCCATTAGCATCATTTGCTACTTCCGTGCATATTCAATATGCCTTGTTTTCTTCCGAATAAAATGTTTGCTTGTTATGGGAAAATTAGTTAGTAAAGCTCTCACGAACTTGATGGCACACTTAATTTCCTGCACTTAATAAACCTGAACCATTGTGAACTCTCCATGAAAGTTATATGCTTGCAAATTATAGGCTGGGGATTAGCAGAACCGTGCTGTCACGGGGAACGCTTTCAACACTTGTAAACATATACCCAGTTGATACCTTGCTCTTTTGTTTGCGGATGTCGCCGGTGTGAAATAAAAGGGGAGCTTGTAAGTCCATGGAGTTATGTATGTGTGTTACAGAAACGCCTGGGCCGCTGGTCTAATCCATGCTGACATGGTGGAAACCTGCAGCGTAACCATAATGATATCTATGAAGCATTCTTCTTATAAAAAAAGAGAGATAGCTATTGAGAAAAAGAAAAAAAAAGAGTTTTATGAAAAGAGGAAAGAGAGAAAAAAGCACCATTTTTCCATGGTAAATAAGAAGATTGCTGAGATACTCATTGTCTGCTTGCCTTGTCATTTTGATATGGGGATTCTTCTGTATCATCGGGCAAGGGGTACCCCGTTGGAGGTTCTCAATGATACGCACATACTTACGATGACAAGAACTTACCGGTAACTAAAGTTGAGTAGCATGAGGAGCGGCCCTCGTACTCAAGGGACTTGGGATTTTCAGTTTATAGTCTGCCAAGCATATAACTCAGATTGGACCTCACTTTCACCTTAACCACATTAAAGATGCTTATGACAGGGGCAATGAGAGCTCAAAGCTAACGAGTACCATACTTTCAGCATTTGGAAGCCTTTCAAAATTATTCAAAACATTTTTCTTCTACTTGTTGAGTCTGCACATATTCTTTGAGCACCTTCTTGAGAGCATAGTTGTCATTCTTTGTGTTTGCTCCATTACTTGATTATTTGTGTTATGACTTTGGTGCTTGTATCCTTGATATCTTTACTTCTAGTCATCACTTGAACTTCCGAGGTGCCTTGATATTCATAATCAAAGGAAAGCGAGATACCACTCTATCATACCTTTCTATGAGCATTGTAATGTTGCTTATGTTTGTGCCTCATGCTACTTATTATTCTTGAGTTGGAATCTCTTCATACCTTGCAAAGACTATTAAGTAGACTTGGTTGCATACTCTTTATTATGAACTGTCTAAGTAGTTGATCACATTGCTGAGAATATTTACATCATATGAAACAAATGTGTTCCTGAAAGTTCTTTTATCGCACTCAGTTTTCAACTGAATTGCTTGAGGACAAGCAATAAGGTAAGCTTGGGGGGAGTTGATACGTCCAAAACGTATCTACTTTCCCGAACACTTTTGCTATTGTTTCTCCTCTATACTTGTGTGATTTGGATGCAACTAATGCGAACTGACACTGTTTTCAGCAGAATTGCCTTGGTGTCTACTTTTTGTGCAGAAAATCAACTATCAGGAAAAATCGCGGAAAATATGCCAAAAATCCTATTTCACCCGAAGACTCCAGGAGCCAGAATACGAGATGGAGAAGAGCCAGGGGTGGCCACATCACCTGGTGGCGCGGGTCAGCCAGGCCCCGCCAGGGGGTGGTGTGGGCCCCCCAGGCACCCCCTCGCCCTCTCTCTTTTCCTATAAGGAGCCTTCTGACCTAAAAACTTTGGGGGGTTCGACGTTTTTCCAGAAGGAGTTCTGCTCCGCCGCCACCACCAGATTCCACGAAACAGCACCAGAAACTCCGTTCTGGCACCCTGACGGGACGGGGAATTGGAGGAGATCATCGCCATCATCATCACCATCGCTTCTCCATCGACCATCCATGTTTCCCCCATCTATGAGTGAGTAATCCCCTGCTGTAGGCTATGGGGATGGTAGGGATTGGATGAGATCGTTCATGTAATGGCATCAGATTGTTAGGGCATGGTGCCTAGTATCTTTTATTAGTGATTTATGACTTTGTTGCGACTTGTTGTGCTTAATGCTTGTCACTAGGGCCCGAGTGCCATGATTTCAGATCTAAACGTATTATTGATTCATTATGATAGTATTGTTTCTGGTCTTATCTACAAGTTGTATACACACGTTGTTGTCCGGAACCTATGGCCCCGAAGTGACAGAAATCGGGATAACCGGAAGGGAAAGGCTTTGATGTGAGGATCACATGTGTTCACGGAGTGTTAATGCTTTACTCCGGTGCTCTATTAAAAGGAGCACCTTAATTGCCAGTAGTTCCCTAGAGGCCCCGCTGCAAATGGGCTGGCAGGACAAAATATGTTGTGCGAGTTCTCATTGCGAGCACGTATGACTATATATGGAACACATGCCTAGGATTGTCTAGTACTTGGATGCTTTATCTTATTTATCTGCAATTGCCCTATGTTCTGATTGCTATGTGAATTGTCTTGTCCATGCAACGCTCGTCCATCCATCCCTATGCCTACCGCACTCGAATCCCACTGTTTACTGCTTTTGTTACTACTGTCTTTGCTTTACTACTTTTGTTACTTTGCTATTCCTACTACCAAACTATTGCTACTGATAAACTGCTATGAGCAAGATTGTTTCCAGGTGCAGCTAAATTGATAACTCAGTTATTAAGGCTTATAAATATTCTTTGGCTCCCCTTGTGTCGAATCAATAAATTGGGTTTCACTTCCCTCGAAAATACTGCAATACACCCCCTATACTTGTGGGTCATCAGTCGTGTTTGGATCTATAAAGAAATAGACATGGATGTTTGACATCTATGAAATAGTCGACATGTCGGAAAGAAGTTTATGACAATGTTCAAGGAGTTTACTATGACAAGATTTGATCTTTCATAGCGATATTTAGTTTTGACGGATTAATGTAGCAACCACTACATATAATTTGGTATATGGTAGTTGAGTAAATAAAACAAGGTTCTTCTAATAGTATGGTTACCTAGGACGTGTACATGACACGGTCCGAAGGGTTTTGTTAATTCAAAGAGTGCTAAAAGGGCATGCAAACTTCAATAGTTGAAGTAAGCATAGCGGAGTTGGAATCTTCACCATGATGAAACTGTTGAAAGAGTGTAAATTCATCGGAGATGATGAAGATGCTTGCATTTGCAAGAAATTAAGTGGGATGCTGAGACATATTTCTAATACATTATGTAGAGGACATATTGTTGATTGGAAATGATGTATCTTGTATTGACACTAGTTAAGAATTTCATTAAAATAAGATTTCGATGAAAGACTTGGGCAAAACCGGAATATTTGGCATCAATATCTATATGGATAGATTGAGGCGCTAATATGGTTGTGCCAGACATACATATATGAGATATTGAAAGGGTTCAATATGGAAACAACAAGAAAGGTTCTTGCTGCATCAAAAGGATTGTATCAAGATTCAAGTGTTTCAACACTTGGTGAGTAAAATCACATGAAGATTTTGATCGATTATACTGTGATATGTATATATCCAGAATGTCCTATGCTCTAAATGTTATGAGAACATACCAGAATGATTCATAAAATGATCATTGGACAATAGTAAAGATATTCTTATGAGATTTGGAAGAACTAAGAATATATCATGTATAAGTGACAAATAGTTAAAGGTAGTTCATTGTAAAGTGTTACATTGATACTAGTTTTGTCATAAGATACAAATTAAAATTTATCTCAATTTAGACTATGGGTGGCACAATGTAATGGAAAGGATGTTCCATGATGGATTTGGATGAGTTCCAAAGTTGAGACATTGGTGACGGATACTACAACGAAAGGCTAAGTATATGACTGCTATAGTAGCAACAAAGGAGGGCATTTGTGTTAAGTAGTTTGTTATCAAACTAGGTGTGGTTCAAAGTGGGCTAATACTATGAAGATATATTGTATGACAATAATATCATCATATTTTAACCCGAACAAACTAAAGGTCTCACCAAAGGACCAAATTTATACAATGCCATCTGATTTGAGAATGAGTGATGCGTAGAGACGCAAAGACATGCAAATACACACGGACCTGAAACTATCAGATCCGGAGATTATGTTAACCACTAGCAATCGCGTATATGCAACACCAGAAAGCCATAGGTGTTCAATACACAAAGTTTTTCAAACTAGATTATTGACTCTAGTGCAAGTGGGAGACTGAAGGGAATATGCCCGAGAGGCAATAATAAAGTGGTTATTATCTTATTCCATGTTTATGATAAATTTTTATTTTGCATGCTATAATTGTATTAATTGGAAACATTAATACATGTGTGTTTAATAAACAAAATACAAAGTTCCTAGTAATGCCTCTCATATAAACTAGCTCGTTGATTAACAAGATGATCAAGGTTTCCTGATCATGGACATTGGATGTTGTTAATAACGAGGTCACAACATTGGTGGAATGATGTGATGAACATTCATCCGAAGTATAGCATTACGATCAAAGTCATTATGTTTATATTGCTATAACATCATACGAAGTAATCTTAGTCCTTAGACCATGAGATCATGTTAATTCCTAACACCAGAAGAGTATCTTGATAACACCAAACGTCACACCATAACAGGGTGACTATAAAGGTGGGTTCAGTACTACGAAGGTGTTATGTTGAGGCTCATGGATCAAGAGTGGAATTTGTCAATCCCAATGACGGATAGATATACTCTAGGCCCTCTCGGTGATATCACATGAAGATAGCTTGCAAGCAAGTGATGTGATCACTAGAATGTTATATCACAGGAACGAGAAAAGAGTGCATGTCGGTAACGAGATCAAACTAGGTATTTGGATACCGATGATCGAATCTCGGACATGTATTATATCATGAGACAAAGGGATTTTAGTTACTAGTGTTAAAGGTTCTCACGATCACAGTAGTCATCGTTGAATGTGTAGGAGTCAGTATGGATCTCCAGATCCCGCTTCTGATTATTGATCTGAGAGGGATCTTGATCATGTCTGCATTATTCGCGAACCGTAGGGTGACACACTTAAGGGATATCGACACCATTTGGAGTAAATATGTTTCAGATAAAGATTTAAGAAAGCGCTGTAATTATTTCAATAGACACCAAAACTGTTTCGGGTGAAATTACTAAAATTGGTTCTGCATGTAATATTGAAATGTTGCAGGGGGTTTTATGTGAATGTTTGTTAATTAAAGTAATTAACAAAATTCTGAATAAAATTAATAAAATAGTTTTAAATTTGGAGAAATTTAATGCATTTAAAGTGGAGACTTTAAAAGAGAATGTGAAGGGGCAAATTTATGTGGAGGGAGTTACCACCACATGAATGAGAAGGTGAGGGGTCACCCCTTGGGGCGCCAGCCATGGGGGAGGGGCACCCCCTCCTCCTATAAAAGGCCCCCCTCACACCCCTTCTTCCACACACCTCCTCGTGAAGGATCTCTTTTCGCCTCTAGTATTATTTCCCATGGTCTCGGATTAGCGAGATACATGTTTCCGGTGGCTTTATCTGGAAAGGAGTTGCTGCTTCCGTTGCTTTGCTAGAGCGAGGGATGGAGGTTGTCGGGGTACCGTACGTGTGTGTGATCACGGATGCACCACTGCTTTGTGGTGCTGGACTTGGTGGTGCTGGACTTGCTGGAGCTGGATCTGAAGGACGTGCTGGAGCCGGACCTGCTGGACTTCATCACGATATTGAGATCGGCAAGTGTACGACTATATCATCCACGAGTTCCTACTCGTTAACAAAACTCGTTGTCTTCGAGGGTAAGTTCTCCATGGATGTATATCCACCTGTTGCTCTGTATCTAGTAGATAGATCTTGGCATATAGTTCTCATCGTAGGAATTTTTTTGTTTTCTATGCTGCGAAACCCTTCATGTTCTATTTTCTGGATCGAACCGTTTTTTGCTACATGTAGCAAAAGCGGGCTGTTTTGTAGCAAAAGCGGGAATTGATCTATTTTAGGGACACGTGGCGCGCAGAGGACCCGAGGGATCGTGGGGAGTTATCCCCGGGGGACGCGTAGCGCTTCCCTATTATTAACCTCATTTAGTTAAATATTTAGATTTAATTCTATTTAGATAAAGTTTAGATCATTAATATAAACCGGAGGGAGCATACCTGACCAACGTGCCGCCCGACGGCAAATCATGGTCTTAGCGGGCTAGGCACGTCACGGTCCACCACGGCATGTTAAGTTAACAGGTAGTGCGGTGCCGACACGTGGGCTTGACCCCGACTCCCAGGAACGGCCCCTCTCCTTACCGTGCCGACCCGCCTCACGTAAGCACTGTTGGGTCGGTTTGCCCATAGTGTCTTTTTTTGGCCTAAAATGCTTCAAAAAATCGAAAAAATATAGATAAATTTGTATGGGGTAAAACAAACTTTATTAATAGATGTATTATTAAAACCTTCCACTCTAAAAGTAAAAAAGTACAACTTGCTCGAAAAGAAATAGAATATTATAATAACTACAACTAATTAGTTCCTTGCATCTTGCTTCACGTGGAAAGCAATGTGGCGATGCAGATGACCGGTTCCACTCCCTATTGCATAGGCGATTATCTTCTTGCATCTTTTGCACGTATCTCTTCTCTTCTAGACACCATCCTTTTCATAGTCTTCACCGTCGAAGTGCTATCACACAACCAACCTAGGCATGGGAGCAGCCGGAGCACCAACTCTGAACCCTAGAGCATCCATATCAATAGGTAAATCTTGTGAAGCTAATAACTTGCAAATAGCTTGTGTTGGTAGAAAATGTGGCGGGCGTGCTACTCTATTTAAAGCACAAAGTAGGCACATATGGCATAAATGGACCTTTGTTGGCACACAAACATGTATGGCACTAATGTGCCTCCGTTAGCACGTTTGGAGCTAAAGTGTCACATGGGATAAAATTGAGCTTTATTATTTGCTGCCTCATTAAAACCCTCCATCCCTATGGACCTGCCTTAAAAATTGAACAATTCTAGCTGTCGTGGTGGTGTCACGGCAGATGCCATGGGTAGGCTAAAGATGGGGCCAATGTGTACCAGTGGTATCCGGGGAGGAATAGCATAGTGATTCTACACACGGTAGCTAGAACAATACATACACAATGAACTGCTCAAAAATCTTATATTATGATCCACCAGCCAACACAGATGCTCCTTGAGATGTATTGTAGAGAGGAAGGAGATGAAGTGCTCCTACCCTTTATGCTTTAGGGCTCTTCGCTTAGCAAAAAGATCGACCCCTCCTATGGAGGCCCTGGCTCACCTTATAAAAGGGTGGCCAGGATACATCTAGGGCTTATGTGGCCCTATATATGCTTGTCCCAAAGAGGTAACTCAGCGCGCTCATTTCCCCTGTCCAGAGCCTCTGTTAGGCAATGGCACAGAGCCCACGCGCTATGACCGTTGCCGCCAGAGACTGTCATGTCCGTGACGATCTCTTCTGTCTTCTGACTCTCTGACCCTTGTTGGTAGTGCTTGTCTCTCCCTGGATTCCCTTTGGAGAGAGAAAAGCGCTGACCCTGAACTCCTTGAGCAAGAGAACTCCTGACTCAGCCTAGGTAAGGTTAACCCGGCCAAGTTAGTACCTACAAAGGGAAAATAGTTCTTTCCTCGTGGCCACATACCTTGTATCTCGGCCGAGTCTTGCCATTGCTTCCTGGCTCAGGGCAACCTGGTTGTAACCCGGCTGGCCCTTCTATGATTCGGTCAGCACATGCTTTGACCTGACTTTACCTCGATGGACCTTGTTCTTTAACCTCGGCTTTACCCTACCTAGGGTCATCCCCCAACATTAGTCCCTGAAGCTGGTGCGGTCTCAACAACTTTAGCTGGAGAGGCCACATCAGGTTCATTCTTACTCGGATCATGGTCCAACTTGCCGACTTACATATATGTCGATCAGCACCAATCTTGACTTGACGTCTCCTTATGATGATTCGGTTTTCACCTTGACTCTTCTTGGCTCTTTCTGAGTTACTTATCATTGGCCGAGTCGTAGTTTTGCATCCGGGTTAACCCTCTTAGATGCATATATTCTCATGTACACCTCCCCGTATCCTACGTGGAAGGGCAATCATCACCTTTGCCGCATTTTAAGGGCCAGCGCGTCAGTTACTACGCATGCCGTCAAAGATTACTATGCGCCCATCACATCGTGGGGCGCATGTTCGATAACCGCAGAGCCACGTCACGTCACTTGGTCTCCTGCGCCGTGCGACCCTTCATGTGGCCAGCTGCTGATTGGTTTGTTCCAGAAATACACGCCTGCACCATGCGGCTTGGTGCACAACACGATCACACTACCCCCGCTAGGGGAGTGGTTAAATAGGAGAGCATGGGGAGTTCCTAGCTCACTTCCCCCCGTTCGCCTCTCTCCCTTCTTCTTCTTCTTCCTCGCAGTGCCGCTGCTCCCGCTTAGCGATAGCGCCACCGCTGCCGTTCTCTGCTTCTCGCTCGTTCCGCCACCGAAGCGCTACTCGCTGCCGCTACGAGGCCGTGGCAGTCAAGTCAGTTCTCTTCCGGTTCGTATTACGCATCTGAGGAAGAGGATCTGGAGATGCCCCAAGACGTCACCATCATCGAGGAGCATGAAGAGGGCGGCGCCGCCCATGAGCGCGGTGCTTGGGCAGGTTCTTGGGTGACCCAAGACGATATTGATTGGGTCATCTGCACCCACCGCGTCCCCGCTGGAGTTAGCTGCTGCCTCCCTGGTGATAAACTTGTCCCCGCTCCCGAGCCCGGTGAGTTTGTGGTATTCCTTTCCCACTTCGCCCGCGGCTTCGGCCTTCCTACCAGTGACTTCTTCCATGACTTCCTCACCACTTTCGCACTCCAACCCCATCATCTCCCCACGAACACCATCGCTTCTCTTTCGGCTTTTGTTTCTAGAGTCGAGGGGTATCTCGGCTTGTGGCCCACGATTCATATCTGGTTCAAGTTCTTTGGTTTCCAGGCTAACATCATTCCGAGTAAGGAACTTCGCCCCGCTGCCAAGTCTTTGACCCAATGTGGGGCGGCCTCCATCTCTCCTCGGTGAGACTCCGTATTTCCCCGGGTTACGGGCTCGGAGTCCTGCAAAGGGCGGGCCAAGATGTTCTTTTATGTGAGGAACGATACCCTAGAGGACAAGATTCGACTGCCTCCTTTTTCTGTTGGCATCCCTGATAAGAATCGATGGAGCCGGATCCCCAAGAAGTCAAGCACCTTAGTTCACCTGGTGGAGAAGCGTATTCTTGAGCTGATAACAGAGGAGATGTCCGGCAAGGATCTAATGCTTACTTTCATCCAGATCCGAAACTGCCTGCTACAGAAACACACCCACAAACTCCGCCACATGAGTGGTCATCTTGACCCTAACCGAGTTTCATCGATCGAGCTCTCCGACTCTCAGATCTTCTGCCGAGTTAAGTCTATCTTCAAGACACCCTTGACCCAGGATTGGGAGTAGGGGCTAGAGCACTTCAACCAAGATAGGCTAGCTTCCCAAGTATGTCTCTTGCGTAACTTTCTTCCGAGTTAACTTTTATGTTGGCTCTCATTACTTATCTAACCATTTTGCTTTGCTTCACGCAGAAATTCCTTCAGCAAACCTTAGATGACACCATGATTTTAGCCCTCAAGTGGGGCAAGGATCAGGATACCTTGGACCAGGAGGAGTCAGACTCCGAGCAGTTCATGCCTGTTCCGGACTCAGGCTCCAGCCGATCCTCTGGTAAGACCTCCGTCTTAAAGGATTGGACGGACGATGATGATGATGATGAATGTGAAGTTCTCGAGGTACTTGATCTGATGCCTATTTCTTATGCCTTTTCAGCTGATCTCGCTCTAGCTAACATGGCTTGTGAGGTGCACAACGACCCTCCTCTTGCTGTGGGTTGATGTGCTCATCGTTCGATGTAGATCTTGTTGGGAACCCCAAGAGGAAGGTATGATGAGCACAACAGCAAGTTTTCCCTCAGTTATGAAACCAAGGTTTAATTGAACCAGTAGGAGCAAGGAAACACCCCAAAGGTGTTACTAGCTGAGCTTTGGCAGGGCCCACTACCGGTGCTAGTAGCAACGTGGAGACCTTCACAACACAACCATAGAACTTTGTCCCCAACTTGCGATGAGGTTGTCAAGCTCACCGTGTTTTGCGGAAAACAAAGGATTAAACGTATCGAATGGAAAGAAGTAAAAGTTTGTAGAAAGTAAACACAAAGCAGTAAACAATTGTAAATTGTATGCAAAGAAAAAGGACCGGGATCCATAGTTCACTAGAGGTGGCTCTCCTTTGATAGATAACATGCTGGGTGAACAAATTACAGCGGGGCAATTGACAAACACCGAGAAAGCAATACATGCATATACTAATCATCTTGACTCCTTTGAGACTTGATTGGGCATTACAACATAATACATAGACCGCCATCCAACGGCATCTATGACTAATAATCCACCTTTAGGTTATCATCCAAACCCCCTCCAGTATTAAGTTGCAAGCAACAGATTATTGCTTTACAAACTGCATGTAAAGTAAACAATACGATTGTTCTTTGAACAAAGGATTGTTGTTTTCTCCCTAGTAGCAACAACACATCTAGTACCTTAGAGATTTCTGTCACTTCCCCAGATTACCAGAGGCATGAACCCACTATCGAGCATAAATACTAACTCTTGGAGTTGCTAGCATCTACTTGTCCAAGATAGCTACTAACAACGGAAAGCATGCAAGATCACAAATAACAAAGACATGATAGAATCAATAATCAATCTGAAATAGCATCTCAATATCCATCGGATCCCCGCAAACACAACATGTATGAATTACAAATAGATGATCTTGATCATGAACGGAGCTCACAAGATCTAAACATGAAAGCACAAAGGAGGAGAACCAGCCATCTAGCTACTACATGGATCCGTAGTCCAAGGATGAACTACTCACACATCACACCGGAGGCTTGCATGGTGATGAAGAAGGCCTCCAGGGTGAATTCCCCTCTCTGGGAGGGTGCCGGGAAGAGCTTTAGATCCCTCCCAATCTAGGGATGGAGATGACGGCGGCTACAAACTCTTTCGTGGATTTTTGATCGGGTACTTAGGGTTTTCGTCCCGAGGGTAATATATAGGCGGAAGGAGAGGCCGAGGAGTGCCGGGAGCAGCCACACCACCCCCTAGCGCGGTCCAGGCCTGGCCGCATGGCCAGGTGGTGTGGTGGCTCCCTGGCCCTTCTCCGTCTCGTATTCTGGCACTTGATCCCTTCCAGAAAAATAGGCACTTTGGCTTTTGTCCCGTCCAATTCCGAGAATATTCATTTTCTGACTTTCCTGGAACCAAAAACAGCAGAAAACAGGCAGCTGGCACTGTGGCTCTTGTTAATAGGTTAGTCCAAGAAAACATATGAAAAGTACTCCAAAGTTGGAACAAAACACAAGAAAGTGGAAAAAACCAAGCATGGAACATCAAAAATTATAGATACATTTGCAATTTCCATTTGCAAACGTATCCATCATTTTTGATGTTCCATGCTTGGTTTTATCTACTTTCTTCTGTTTTGTCCACACTTTGGAGTACTTTTCATATGATTTCTTGGACTAACCTATTAACAAGAGCCACAGTGTCAGCTACTTGTTTTCTGCTGTTTTTGATTTCAGGAAAGTCAGAAAATGAATATTCTCAGAATTAGACGGGACAAAAGCCAAAGTCAGTTTTTCACCGAGGGACACCAGGAGCCAGCATACGAGACGGAGAGGGGCTGGGGCCCGGCCACACCACCTGGCCGCACGGGCTGGGCCTAGCCGCGCCAAGGGGTGGTCTGGCCGCCCCAGACACCCCCTCAGTCTCCCTCTTCACCTATAAGATGCCTTCTGACCTAAAAACTCAGGGGGGGTCGACATTTTTCCAGAAAGAGTTTCGCTCTGCCGCCACCACCAGATTTCGTGATTCGTAACCAGGAACTCCGTTCTGGCACCCTGCTGGGACGAATAATTGGAGGAGATCATCGCCATCATCATCACCATCGCTTCTCCATCGACCATTCATGTTTCCCCCATCTATGAGTGAGTAATCCCCCGCTGTAGGCTATGGGGATGGTAGGGATTAGATGAGATCGTTCATGTAATGGCATCAGATTGTTAAGGCATGGTGCCTAGTATCTACTATTACTGCTTTTTTACTTTGTTGCGACTTGTTATGCTTAATGGTTGTCACTAGGGCCCGAGTTCCATGATTTCAGATCTGAACATGTTATTGATTCATTATGATAGTACTGTTTATGGTCTTACCTGCAAGTTGTATACACACGTTGTTGTCCGGAACCAATGGCCCCGAAGTGACAGAAATCGGGATAATCGGAGATAATGGCTTTGATGTGAGGATCACATGTGTTCACGGAGTCTTAATGCTTTGCTCCGGTGCTCTATTAAAAGGAGGACCTTAATTGCTAGTAGTTTCCTTGAGGCCCTGCTGCAAATGGGCTGGTAGGACAAAAGATGTTGTGCAAGTTCTCATTGCGAGCACGTATAACTATATATGGGACACATGCCTAGGATTATCTAGTACTTGGATGCTTTATCTTATTTATCTGCAATTTCCCTATGTTCTTATCGCTATGTGAATTGTCTTTTCCATGCAATGCCCGTCCATCCATCCCTATGCCTACCGCACTCGAATCCTACTGTTTACTGCTAATACTTTACTACTGCTGTTACTTTACTATTGTTACTACAAAACTGTTGCTACTGATAAACTGCTGTGAGCAAGATTGTTTCCAGGTGCAGCTGAATTGACAACTCAGTTGTTAAGTCTTATAAATATTCTTTGGCTCCCCTTGTGTCAAATCAATAAATTGGGTTTCACTTCCCTCGAAAATACTGCGATACACCCCCTATACTTGTGGGTCATCAGTACGCTCGTCTTGGTTCAAGAGGCAAGAACTCAGATCCTAGTGGTAGAAAGTATGGGACTGCAAAAACCACAACCCAACATGGCCTCCCATCAGCCTTAGCATTTTTAACTTCCATCTCTAATCATACCACGTCATCCTATCATGCTAGGTTCATTCGTAGCTCTGATTCATCAACCGGATGGACCAGCGGTAACAGATAAGCTTGGCTAAGCACAACAGATATAACAGCTCTAGCAAAGCTCATACGCCAACCCTAGTTGTGCTAGGAGCAGTGGATCAGGGAATATAGGCTACAAAGGTAACATGCATCAGATATGATTACTCTATCTATCGATAAAAGACTTTGGAATCATATGCACATGGCAAGAATGAAATACTTTGAAATCATAGGATTATATCATGTGTGGGGTTTTGCTTGCCTTGTTTGTTGATACCCAAATATAGAACCTCAGGTTCATCTGCTTGGCGTCATTCGTCGATAACCTTCGATGGTGTTGATCTCGGTCTTCAATGTTGGACTCGATCTCGTTGCTCAAATAAACTCCGAGGTCTACCGAGAAAAAGCAGAAACACCGGAAAGGAAAGCAACAATCAACACATGGCATTGATGCAATTCTCAAGCAATTATGATGATATGGCAAGTTAAATTGTATTGAAATTAAACCCCTATGACATGTTTGGCAAATTAAACGGGGTCTGAGGGGTCCAGACCCTAATTCGGAGAAACCCCAGATGCATATGAGAGGGGTTAGTTTGTTCTTCTAATTAATATTGTCATTTAAGTTGCTTAACAATACAAGATTATGAGTCTATTGTGCATATCTCATTTTTCTGAACATTTTGATATATTATACATATTTTTCTAAGTTAAAATGAATTAGTTATGATTTTTCCCAATTTTAAGCCATTTTTAAATCATTATTAAAACAATTAAACATTTTTGGAATTTATTAAATTATTTTCCAGCTAGCCCCACATGTCAGACTTTTATTAATTTCAGAAATCATTTCCAAAAAGAATAAAACCCTGACAGACAGGGCCCACCTGTCAACAATTTTATTTAATAAAACAATTACATAAAACATTCAATAAAAAGAAAACCTTTATGACCTCATGATGACGTCACCCTGACGTCAACAATGGAGGACCTCCTCTGCCGATCAAGGATCTCTCGATCCTTTGAGCGCGGGCAGCGAGAGCAGGTGCGCTGGGTGCGGGCTTGCGCGCTGAGCAACTTAGAAGTGGCACCGCTCGAACTTGGTCACCGGAGACGGAGGCACGACAACGACGAGCGGTGGCAGAAGTAGGTGGTTGTGCGGAGGATGACAGAGAGTGAGAGCAAGGAAACAGAGAAGCTAGGGAGAACCAGGAGCTCACCCTAAGCGCGATGGAGGGTGTGGCGAGGTTGGGCGAGGTCAACGGACGATGAATTGACAGCGAAGGTGGCGGCCTGACTCCGGGAAGGAGCTGTCAATTGGGGCGGTTTGAAGCTTCTCCGGTTCGGGCGCTAGGACAAGGAGAACAAGGAGAAGAAGGTGATTCCAACGATGGCCTCGGAATAGCGAGGGGAGCTTGGGAACAGCGAGGCGCTGGGATGTCTGGGGCTAGGGTTTAGCCACGAGGAGGAAAGAGGGAGGGAGAGTAAGAGGAAAAGTGGGGCACGACTAGGGTTACTCGCAGCAGTGCAGGGGATCTTGTAGACGTCTGGGGCGATGGCGGTCATCACGGCGCGGCCGGCGGCATCGGGTGGCCTCGGGTGCGCCAGGTAGCTGCTTCCTCCAACGGAGGAAGACGACAAGGAAGAAAGAGGCCGAAGGGGTACCAGGCCACTGACGGGCTGACTTAGGCCAGGTTGGGTTGCGCCTGGCTGCAGGTTGCTGAGGGTGGGCGGCAGAGAGAGGAGAGGAGAAGCTAGGCTCGGCCCAAGAAGATTAGCTATAGGTTTTTCTTTCTGAAATCTTTTTCCAAAATCTGTTTTATGTTTTCCATTTTGTATTTCCAAATTCAAACCAGTTTTGAGTTATTTCAAAATACCAGAACTTTGTAAAGTATGTGAAATACTGTGGGGCCCTTGTAGTCAATTTGGGCTCCTTATGTTTTTGGGTTTTCAAATTATCAAAATGATTTGAGAGGGTTTTCAAGAGAGATTGGAAGAATAGGGTTTAGGGTTTTGCTTTAGTGTTTTCTTTGCATGCATTTTTATTTAGTAGTGATGATGATACTCATGAATGCACAAACATTTCCTAATTAGAGACTAATAAAACTAGGGGTGTTACATATCATCAGCAATTATATTGCCCGAGACACCATATGTATAGACCAGAAGAAGTCTTGAACCACCGACAGATCTTGCTAACCACCACCTACTAGGATCATTCTCCTCATCATCCTCAACAAACTCATGTGTCAGGTACAACACATCGCGTGGCGACAGGATAAGGATAGTACCTTCAAAGGGAAAGGAAATGTAACATGGAAATAATACTCATATTGATTTGACATTGTAGAAGTTGATATACAGTACTATTTTCAAAAATCTTGATTATACTTAAGATGTTTGATTACGTACAAAATGCCAACCTAGGGAGATGCTATGGAAATTCTAATTCTTTTTGAAATGGGGATATGCTATAGAAATTCTCCTAGAGACATAGTTTGATTCATAGGATCAAATGAAATAGGAAATAATCCAATAGGATCTTGAATGTAAAGTTCATAGGGAAAAAAGCTAGGTTGGATCCTACAAGATTCTGGTGTCTTATATACCAAAGGAAAACCAACAAGGATTATTTCTAGGAGGTTTAATATCTTATCTTATCTTATCTTATCTTATCTTATCTTATCTTATCTTATCTTATCTTATCTTACCACTATATAGTGTATGAATAACTTTGAATATTGACTGTTGGATTAGGACTTGCGAATCCCAACATTGTCAATGTTGGATCTTCTTTTCCATTCTAGCATCTACTTGAAGATTCTATTGATAGTATTTAGCATAATGAACGCTATGCACAATCCTCAAAACACACTTCTCCATCATTCTAGAATCTTCTCCTTCATTTCTCAAGACCATGTTAACAATACAAGTACTAATACCTAATAAACATTGACTTCTACATGATAGAAAATACAAGAACTAAATATGCACCCATACTTTATAGATGTCGATCAAATTTCTAATTTTGTGAGCTTTACCTAGTATTATAATTATATATAGTTATGATATATCATATGTCTAGTATCTGAGTCTCACGTAAATACTACTAGTAGATACCATATTTTCCATGAATGTACTAGTACTAGGAGACAAGGCAATACTATCAGCAGAACTCAATCCTATGAATCAAATTACTTATATGTAAGAAAACTTAGTAAAGATTGCATTCCTCTGAAATTCCTAGGGAATTCGTACGAATCAAGGAGGCTAAAATTCCAACGAAACTTTAGAAAAAATAGCTTACATTGATTCAGGAATAATATCTGAGTCTCAGATAAGTACTTACTACTAGTAGATACCATATTTTCCATGGGATGTACTAGGAGACGAAGCAATACTATCAGCAGAACTCAATCATATGAAACAAACTACTTATATGTAAGAAAACTTCCTAAAGATTGCTTTCCTCTGAAATTCCTAGGGAATTCCTTCGAATCAAAGAAACTAAATTTTTTATGGAATTCATACTAACCAATGAAAGTTCAGAAAAATTAGCTTGCATCGATTCAGGAACAAAGCTAATAAAATACGTAGGGAGGAGAATTTACCAAGCTCTAGAGACTTCCATGCATAAACACAGCCGTTCTCGGTCACGGCGAACACATGATCGTGTTGGATAATAGCATCGCAGTATCTGAAGTAGCCCTGGAACTTGTTCACACAAACTGACCATCCATGACTATCATTCCCGTTAATGACATCAATCTTGAATTCGAAAATGGTGACTAGAGAGAAATCTTTGTATCCCCCAGCAGCTGTCGAAACTTGGCAAATGACTATCTTCTGCAGTTTAGTACGTCGACCTTCATCAGCATCATCCTAAAATGTAAGTGCAGAACCTTCGGTCGGTTCAAACCCTGACACTTGTGGAATAACAATCTTGCAATGAGTGTACATGTTGACAAGGTCCCAAGTGAAATCGGGCCCAACTGTGATGATCCAATCTCCATTTCCGCCTGCTCGCTGCTCATCAAAACCATTTGGCATCACAACTTCGGAGGAGAACCTGTCCAGCAGCGTCAGCTTGCACTGGCTGCCTGCCACTTCGAAGCAGTCTTTGGATTCCCACGGTCTCACCGTCGGGTGAGAATGAAGAACACATGGGACGCCAAACGGATGAGAAGAAGGCGTAGTTCCGCTCTCTTTTTCTGATTGAAGAATATGTTTGGAAGAACCGATGAGGCTCATGGTGGTGGTGGCGTCGCAATGGTTGATGAGTACTTAAAGAGGGCCTTCGGTGAACACCTTCTGAAACTGCTCAGGATCTTTATAGACCTTGCTCGATCTCACCATGGAAGGAGGCTGCGGATGGTGGTTTGGGGGCTTTCTTTGGGGTGGGGTGGGTGGGGGAGGGAGGGAAGATCGTTGGCGTGAGCTGGCGGCCAGTCTGAGATGGAGAAGACAAAGGCTAGTGGTGCGTAGTAGTACTACTAGTAGTACTACAGAAGGTGGGCGAGTGGGGGGTGGGTATCCAATTGAGGCTAGTTGCACAAACCTCCAACAATTAGAGTTGTTGTTGCAAAGAGCTCCAACTGTTGAGCCCCGGGTATGTAAGAAATAATGTTAAGAGGGCTAATTGAAAATGTTGTGCTATGTGCAGCATTTGTACCCAAAAGTAATTGTAGTAGTTTCTTCCAACTATACTATCTTGATTATCAAGAGTTCCCTGCAATTTCGAATCCAATTGTTGGAGGTTTGTGCAATTTCCACCCTCCTCATGTTTCTAGGAAGCTCTATGACCCTATGTTTCAAAGAAAAAAAGATCAAAGACAAAAAAAACCATCTCTCAGGGCTCATTTGGTTTGCAGGATTCTCAAAACATAGAAAGAGGAAACTACAGAAATTTGGATCAAGTATGTGTTTGAATCACAGGGAAAGCAAAGCAATTATACCATGAGGTTGGAGTGGATGGAAATTTTCCTAAAAAATAGAGGGCAAAGAAATACTTTGAAGGAATCTCAATTCCCGTGTTTTTCCTATTCCTATATTTTTCCTATCCTGTATTCCAAACGGGACATAATTCCTATATATTGGAATCCTATGAATCAAAAAACATGGTAGGATTATGTCCTAAGGGACAAGATCCTTCACAAAACCTTTGAATTTTCTTTGAATCAAAGAAGGAATAAAAAAGGTTTCATGTCTCAAGAAAAAAAGGAACTCCACCTCTTGGAGAAAAAAAGGAACTCCACCTCTTGGACAATTCAGTGTGACGAGAGTATCTACTAAAGTCTATGTCTAGTACTAGCTGTAGGGCCCAATGGTAGCACGTTATTACTAGTACTAGTATATATCAGTCTTTGTAGGTGCCTCGAAGGAAACAAAATAAAGCTCTGCAGGTAATAAATGGCCATGGAAATTTCCAAGATACATAATCTTTTGCTTGTTTATTTTGATCTGGGCGATAGCCGGATGATAGATGAGTACTAGCTTCTTCATGTCTTGAGACATCGAGCTGGAGTAGAAATTTGGATATCTAAAAACCTGAATTATCATGCCAAACCAATGCTCGTTGCATGCTGCTTGTCAAACAGACTTACTGCACTACTTTACTGCGCGTCCGAAAAATTACGGAGTATAAGAAGTATTAGTACATTAATATTACACATAGAGTTCCACATTCATCTTGTAGCACCAAAAGCAGAAGTTGTGCCAATATAGTACTGTAGTGGTCACGTCTAGGTTTCCTTACAGAGAAAAATAGTAGGATGAGCAACAAGATCTATCTATTTTTGTACTCCTATTTGTGTATACTAATAGTACTACGTACTCAGTAACAACACAAGCATGTGCTCCACTAGTGAGCCTCCGCACGCAGGGTAATCCAGTACAAAGTATATTGCCATCGCATGATCGCGTGATTATTATGCATTGGTCCATGCTCTAGTCATGGGCATGTGCCGTAGCAGTAAAACATTTGTGAAAAATAAATTACTCATAAATAATTACTCCCTCCATCCTAAAATAGTAGTTACTGACTTGGCTTTGTCTAGATACACATGTATTGCGACGTATTTTAGTACTTAGATGCTCTCTCATTTCCAAATTAGAAAGCATACTAGGTTTTGTCAAAGTCAATATTTATAAAGTTTGACCAACTATATATACAAAAATGCCAACTTACATAATGTCAAATGCATATAATAGGAAAACATGGTTCATGATAATTCTGATAACATTGAGTTGATGTCGTAGATATCCATATTATTTTCTAGATATTTAGGCAAAATTCCAGGGCAGCCTATCCTACACGCTGGACCCACATCGATGTGCCGTCCATACCAGCGCAATTTCAACGGCAATCCTGATTCAAGACTTAAATCAAGTCGAATTGACAAGCTTGGGCATAAAATTCCATAATCACTGAGTTAGATGACAAAAACGAAGCACCGTAAAAACAGTTAGTGTGTTTATCTCTAGTCCATGTCGTAGAAGTGAACAATTATATAAAAGTTGTAATAAACCCCTAAATACTCCATAATAACATTAGCAGCAAACTTAGTTTACATCCAAAATGCATCCTTCCTAGAACCAAAAGAGAACCTACATGCGACTACTACTAGTAAACTAGAGTAGTAAAATAGTACTACTAGTAGTACTACTAGTAGTACTATTTATCTGCTAATACACCATTACAGTCTTGAATCAGCCATAGTTTAAGATTATTTTTTCATGTCGATGCAAATCCAGAAAGATACATGGATAGACTGTCCAACCTTCATTAGGAACCGTGGCGGCACCCCGAGGTATGTCCTGAGTTTGTCGGACAAGAAGTTGGCTGGCGACGAGCTACTCGTCAGCTTGATTACCGCATTAAGGCTCTCGACCATCGAGAAGTCCGCCGACCCCGGCGGGCCAGGCGCACACAGTTTCACCGTGTACCGCGGCCACAAGCACCTGTCCTGCCTGATGCACACCAAGGACATGACGGCGGCCAGGCCGAGCATGCTGATGGTCAGGCCGAACACGGCACCGTCATGCCCACAGAGGAAGCGCGTGAATCCCCTCGTGCTTGTTGCGAGCATGCGATCTTGTGCTCGTTGAGCTTGTCAAAGGCGACCAAGCTAAAGCAGCTGTCGTAGGGGCACTCAATCATCGCCTCAGACTGGACAGCGTCCATAGCAGCCGGCTCACGGTCGAATCCACCAATGCGGTACACGAACTTGTGGGAGTGGTTACAGAGGGAAGATCGGCTCGTCGACGTAGTGCCCGCCGACCTAAAACCCGGGTTGGGTGGGTGTACTGAAGAATATTGATTGAGTTTCGTATTGTACTGTAAGATTGTACAGGAATACGCTAGGCATCGGCGCACCGGTGGCAGCTGCACTTGTCCACTTTTTTCTTAGACAGTGTCCACACGCTGTACATGATTCGTCAAAACAAAAAGGTTGCAAAAAGTTGACAGGTGAGTAAAGCAGGTGTCACGCTGTACTATACCAGACACTACAGTACAGACAGAGGGAGAGACCGAGGCAAGAAGATCCAGGTGAGTGAGAGGCAAGAAGATCTACTCCTGGATAGAGACGAAAAGCATACGGCCTAGTGCAGGGTGTACAGTGCTGCAGAGGAGAGACCGGGGACTGCATGCATGTCTTCGACACTAACCTGTAATTAACTTTTTTGGTCTCATCAAATTTAAATGGCCTTAATAATCCTAGACAGAGGGAGTACTACTACTGGTAGTAGTACATCTTAGAACAAATCAAACAAACTAGTACTGCATTTATTAGTGGTACTTTTTTTTGAGAAATTATAATTAGTTGTAGTACTTAGATATGTGAAAAACCAATCCAAGTTACTACTCCAATAGAGAGTACGATCACTCTGTTTTATGTATTGTTATTTACTATACGTACTAGTAGTTAAAGTTAAAATGTAGATTATTTCAGAATAAATTTTGGCTCTACAATATCTAGAATACGCGTAAACCTCAAAAGACACTTCATTGCTTATTTTCAGGAATCTTGTGCTAAATTCATGGACTTGGATGTAATTTTCATTTTTATAAGGTCCTTGATGTAACTTGTACTTCCATCGACCGCGTGTTAACTAAAGCACCTCGCTCCTATGGGACCTACCACAATTAAAAAATAATTACATTGCCCCGATTATCACACAAAGTGGAACATGGTTTCTTATAATTTCAAAGTTTTTAGAAATATGTTGTTTCAAGCTTCCGAGCTAACTTTGCACACTTTAGTGACTTTTTGTCGATTAAACGAAATTAGGTCAAACATTTGCTACACAAGGGCAATTGATTGCTATAGAATTAAATGTATTTTTAGAGGTAGATGGGTGCATCTTTATGTAGTAAACAATACCGTCGGTTTTAGTTTCCAACTATCATGAAAGAATATTTAATTCTCAATTTGTCGAGTGATGACGAGATTGTTCTTTTATGTAAAGAAACTCCGAAGAATATGGATCTGAATACCACAAGACAAGTTTTCAGACATAAAGAGTGGATCAACATGTTGTACTGACGATACCCATGTTTTATGATCTTTCAAATTTCCAAGCTAACTCCGCCAACTCGAATGACTTTATAGCAATTATTTATCGAATTTAGGTCAAATTTGAACTACAAGTAAATTATAGGTTGCTTTGAAATTTTTATGAAAAATCTTCTGGAGGTACCTATTTAGGGGTCAATTAATATATCATAAACCACCGAGAGTTTTGATGACACGTTCAACTTCTTGCTAATAAGATTTTGCATCTTGAAAGTTTAACAAAATTAGGTAAAACTCGAGCTACAAGTAAGCGCAAAAGATCAGTCTTGAGTTAAATGTCTGTCGATATTTGAATGACTTCCTAGCTAACTCAGCCCATTTGAATGACTCTATGTCGAAATATTAAAATTAGGTCAAATTTGAAACTACACGTAAATTGTAGGTTGCTTTGAAAGTTCTGTGAAAAAGCTTTTGGGGGTACCCATCGAGGGGTCACAATCAATATGTCAGAAACCACCGAGAGTTTTGACGATATTTTTAACTTCTTGCTAAGATTTTGCATCCTGACAGTTTAACGAAATTAGGTCAAACTTGAGCTACAAGCAAGTAAGCGCAATAGATTTCTCTTGAATTAAATGTCTTTTCAAGGGTAGATGGGTGCATATTCTTGTAGTAAACAATGCTGTCAGTGTGAGTTTCCAACTATTAGGAAAGAACATTCTCAATTTTTTGAGTGATGTCGAGATTATTCTCTCCTATAGAGGAAGTCCAAAGAATATGGATCTGAAAGCCACAAGCCAAGTTTTCACACATATATAGTGGACCAACATATTGTACTTACGATTTCCCGTGTTTTATGAGTTCTCAAACTTCCTATAGCTTATCGCTCTGCCATTTGAATGACTTTATGTCGATTAATCAAAATTAGGTCAAATTTGAACTATATACTATAAGTAAATTGTAGGTTGCTCTGAAAGTTTTACGAAAAAGCTTTTGAAGATACCCATCGAAGGGTCACAATCAATATATGAGAAACAACCGAGAGTTTTGACAACAGGTTTGACTTTATACTAAGATTTTGAATCATGACACTATTTAACGAAATTGGGAACTTGAGCTACAAAGTAAGCGCGATAGATTGCTCTTGAAATATATGACTTTTCAGAGGTAGATGGGTGCATTTTCTTGTAGTAAACAGTGTCGTCGGTGTGATTTTCCAACTATCAGGAAAGAACATTCAATTCTCAATTTTCCAAGTGATGACGAGCGATCGAGGGGTCAAAATTAATATATCAGAACTCAATGAGAGTTTCGATGATATGTTCATCTTCTTGCTAAGACATTGCATCTTGACAATTTAACGAAATTAGGTCAAACTTGAGCTAGCTACAAGTAAATGCCATAGATTTCTCTAGAATTAAATGTCTTTTCAGAGGTAGATCATCAGTGCATCTTCTTGTAGTAAATAGTGTCGTCGGTGTGAGTTTCCAACTATTAAGAAAGAACATTCAATTCTACATTTTCCGAGTGAAGAATACGAGCAAGGTTGTTCTTTTTCCTAAAGAAAAATCTGAAGAATATTGGATCTGAATGCCACAAGTCAAGTTTACATACATATATATTGGACCAACATGTTGTACCAACGATTCCCATGTTTTATGAGTTTTCAAACTTCCCAGCCATCTCTGCCCATTAGAATGACTTTATGTCGATTTATCAAAATTAGATCAAATTTGAAACTACATGTACTAGTAAATTGCATGTGCCCTGCATGTGAGACTCAAATAATAGACATCTGGCATATCATCACTATATAAAATTATAATAGCCAAAGTAGAAAAAATATAATAGGTAAAATTTGAACTACTACAAGTAAACTGTGTAGGTTGCTTTGAAAGTTTTACGAAAAAGCTCTTATAGGTACCCATCAGAGGGGGCAGCGGGGGGGGGGTCAATTAATATACTATTAGAAACCACAGAGAGTTCTGACGACAGGTTCATCTTCTTGCTAAGATTTTGCATATTGACAGTTTAATGAAATTAGGTCAAACATGAGCTACAACTAAGTGCGATAGATTGCTCTTGAATTTAATGAAATTAGGTCAAACTTGAAATACAAGTAATAAATTGTAGGTTGCTTCTATGAAAAAAGCTTTTGAAGGTACCCATGAGCGGTTAATTAATATATCAGAAACCATAGAGAGTTTTGACGAGTGGTTCGACTTCTAGCTAAGATTTTGCATCATGAAAATTTTGAACACCTTTTGAAAACGATCACATGAAATAGGGAGAGAGGGGAAATGATTATTCTATTCTCTATGGGAAACCCACAAGCTTGAGGTGCACCTTAGGCTTAAAGATACAAACTTTTTTTCCACAATGTATATGGTGAACCTTAGCAGATTCCACATACTAGGCCATAAGGTGCGCTTTTGTAAAGATTGCTGATGCCCTTATTAGAGAAAAAAGCAAATAGTATATTAGTAGTACACTAGTAGTTGTACTCATTTCTTTGCTTAGACATATGCTCACCTCTGTCCATGCGTTCTACATGCTAAGAGAATAAAACGTAGGCAGGGTAAGAGGGCAGCAACGACGAGGAGTTGAAGGCGGTCTGATGTTAGAGGAAAGTTATGATGGGTTCCTGACATGAGGTACTCCCGCGGCCACTCTACTAGTAGTAAATTTCAGGACCTATGCATGCAAACGAAATTGTGTGTTTTCTCTCTCCTTTGCTGCCTCTCACCATCCATCCTCCCTCTCTCCTCCCCATTCCCCACACGCACCGGTCTGGCTGATCTCTCCCTCATCCACAGCGTGGTGTTGCGCACGTGTGCCTTGGTACGACAGCTCTGTGTCTCTGGCATGTTCGGCAACCGCGTTGGTGTGGAGTAGGGATGAGGAGTACATAAGAAGGAAAACACTTTGGTCCTTGGTGGCAAAAAATTCAAACTTTTCTAGTTTTTGAAAGTTTCACTTGCTTCCCGAACATCGGGAGGGACGGTTACTCAAAAGATCGGCCATTCGCAGTACTTCTTATCTTATCTTCATCTTGTCTTATCTCTTACAATATCATACCATACCACTGTATAGTGTATGGATACCTTCGAACATTGACCGTTGGATCAAGACCGACAAATCCAAACATTGCTAACCATTGGATCTTCTTTTCCATTCTTAGCATGTACAAAGATTCTACTGATAGTATTTATCACGATAAATGCTAGTATGCGCAAACCTCAAAACACACACTTCATTGCTCAGTTTCAGGTTCCTTGTGCTAAATGCATGGACTTGGGTGAAATTTTCATTTTTATTAGGTCCTTGTTGTAACTTGTACTTCCACTGGCCATGTTAACTCTCAAGCACCTCGCTCCTACGAGACCTACCACGGTTAAAAGAAAATGCAACCGTCTCAATTATCACACAAACTAGACCACAGTTTCTTATACGTAATACCCAAGTTTTTAGTACTAGGATTTCTCAAGCTTCCTAGCTAACTTCGCACACTTTAGTGACTTCTTGTCGATTAATGAAATTAGGTCAAACTTGAGCTATAAGTAAGCGTGATAGATTGCTCTTGAATTAAATGTATTTTCGGAGGTAGAAAGGTGCATCTTCTTGTAGTAAACAATGTCACCAGTGTGAGTTTCCAACTATCAGGAAATAAAATTCTCAGTTTCCGGAGTGATGACGAGATGGTTCTTTTCCATAAAAGAAAGCCTGAATAATATGGATCTCAATGCCATAAGCCAAGCTTCTAGACATATTAAGTGGACCAGCGTGTTTTACTTATGATTCCCATATGCTTTTTGAGTTTTCAAACTCCCTAGATAATTAACTCTACCCACTTGAATGACTACATGTCGATTTATCGAAATTATGTCAAACCTAAACTATAACTAAATTGTAGGTTACTTTGAAAGTTTTACAAAAAAGCTTTTGGAGATACCGTACCGATCGGGGGGGGTCACAATCAATATATGAGAAACAAACGAGAGTTTTGACAACAGGTTTGACTTCTTGCTAAGATTTTGCATCGCATGACACTATTTAACGAAATTGGGTCAAACTTGAGCTACAAGTAAGCATGATAGATTGCTGTTGAAGTATATGATTTTTCAGAGAGGTAGATGGGTGCATTTTCTTGTAGTAAACAGTTTCGTCAGTGTGATTTTCCAACTATATCATGAAAGAACATTCAATTATTCTCAATTTTCCGAGTGATGACAAGCGAGGTTGTTCTTTTCTGTAAAGAAATGTCTAAAGAATATTGGATCTAAATGCCAGAAGCCAAGTTTACCGACATATATAGTGGACCAACATGTTGTACCAATGATTCCCATGTTTTATTTATGAGTTTTCAAATTTCCTAGCTAACTCTGCCCATTTGACCAAATGACTTTATGTCGATTTATTGAAATTAGGTCAAATTTGAAACTACAAGTAAATTGTAGGTTGCTTTGAAAGTTTTACGAAAAATCTTTTGGAGGTACCCATCGAGGGGTCACAATTAATATATCATAAAACACCAAGAGTTTTGATGATAGGTTCAACTTCTTGCTAAGATTTTGCATCTTGACAATTTAACAAAATTAGGTCAAACTTGAGCTACAAGTAAGCGCGATAGATTGCTCTTGAATTAAATGTATTTTCAGAGGTATATCGGTGCATCTTGTTGTAGTAAACAATGTCGTCAGTGTGAGTTTCCAACTATCAAGAAAGAACATTCAATTCTACATTTTTTGAGTGAACACGAGCGAGGTTAGTTGTTCTTTACCGTAAAGTGAAGTCCAAAGAATATTGGATGTGGATGCCACAAGCCAAGTTGACAGACATATATAGTGGATCGACAACATGTTGTACTTCCGATTCCCATGTTTTATGAGCTTTCAAACTTCCTAGCTAACTCTGCCCATTTTAATGACTTTAAGTCGATTTATCGAAATTAGGTCAAATTTGAAATTATAAGTAAATTTTAGGTTTTGCTTTGAAAGGTTTACGAAAAAGCTTTTAATTTGGAGGTACCCATCGAGGGGTCACAATTAATATATTGGAAAACAACGAGAGTTTTGACGATAGGTTCAACTTCTTGCTAAGATTTTGCATCTTGACAATTTAACGAAATTAGGTCAAACTTGAGCTCCAACTAAGCGCGATAGATAGCTCTTGAATTAAATTTCATTTTAGAGGTAGATGGGTGCATTCTCTAGTAGTAAGCAGTTGCTTACTCAATATGTAGAGCTCGTTGGGGAACCCCAAGAGGAAGGTATGATGAGCACAACACCAAGTTTTCCCTCAGTTATGAAACCAAGGTTATCGAACCAGTAGGAGCAAGGAAACACCTCCAAGGTGTTGGTTCCAACTTGGAATCCTGCACAACACAATCACAGAACTTTGCCCCCAACTTATAGTGAGGTTGTCAATTTCACCGATTTTGCTGAAAACAAATGATTAAACGTATTGTGTAGAAGATAGTAATTGCCTTACAGAAAGTAAAGAGAAAACAGTAAATAGATCGTAGATTGATGGTAAAAGAATGGACCAGGGTCCATAGTTCACTAGTGGTGATTCTCCTTAAGATAGATGACATGTTGGGTGAATAAATTACATCGGGGCAATTGACAAACATCGAGAAAGCATACATGCATATACTAATCATCTTGACTCCTATGAGATTTGATTGGGCATTACAACATTATACATAAACCGTAATCCAACTACATCTATGACTAATAATCCACCTTCAGGTTATCATCCGAACCCCCTCCAGTATTAAGTTGCAAGCAACAGATAATTGCATTAAGCAAAGTGTGTAAAGTAAACAATACGATTGTTCTATGAACAAAGGATTGTTGTTTTCCCCCTAGTAGCAACAACACATCTAGTACCTTAGAGATTTCTGTCACTTCCCCAGATTCCTAGAGGCATGAACCCACTATCGAGCATAAATACTCCCTCTTGGAGTTGCTAGCATCTACTCAGCCAAGATAGCTACTAACAACACAAAGCATGCAAGATCACTGTCGTGGTGGTGGCACGGCAGATGCCATGGGTAGGCTAAAGTTAGGGGCCAATGGATGCTAGTGGGATCTGGGGAGGGAAGATGTAGTGGATTCTACACACAGAAAGCTAACGCAAAGATCTGTATTTCTCCTTCCTTGAGTTACAAGTGCTCCTTGAGCTGTATACAAGGAGAAAGAGAGAACTTTACCAGCCTAACGGTACCAGGAATCAGTCGATCCCTCCCTCAGGGTCCAAGCCTGCCCTTATAAAGGAGGACCTTTAGTTCCCTTAGGGCTGATGTGGCAAGCATATTCGAGGAATATGCTTGTCCCGATATAGTAGTTTGGCGCCCCCCTTTCCCTGTCGCTCCCCTAATGACGGCAAGGTTCCAGAGGGGCCCTCCTGTGTGCCTCGGGCTTCAGGACTGTCACCTCCGTGACCTCCTTCTGTCTCTCTGTTGCTCTGCCCCTTTGTCCCTAGTGCTTGGCTTCGCTCTGATTCTTCCTAGCCCGCTACTAGAGTTTGACTTTAGGCTTCTCCTTCTCCTGCAAGCTTCGTATCATTCGGCCCTGCCTCGCGTAACTTCGGCTTGTTCTTCACCTGCATCAAGATTACTTGGGCTAACCCGGCCGACTTACGCTGTATCTCGGCCGGGTAATGCCTTGCCCTTACCACAAGGGTCCTGTCCTTTCCTATCTTGGCCGACCTCTACAGGATTCGGCCGACTCAGAGTGTAACTCGGAAACTAGACGGGGAACACCCTTTCATCTTTCCCCGTCTTTACCCTATCCAGGGTTACCTCCCCAACATTAGTCCCCGAAGCTGGTACGTTCCCGCTGATAACCTCGGCCGGGTCGTATCAGTTTCACGACGCCCGTTATGTATTGTTTCCGAGTTATATTGTCGTGGTGATAGAGCCGTATCTTGTAGCGCACGCCTCATCCCACGTGTCATTCTCATCATTATTTCTCTAGTTTTTTGTTCCTCTACAACGTTTACTGACTAGCTACAGTTACTGTCGCGCCTGTCGCGCCGTTGCTGCGACGCCTCGTGCGCCGTTCTTGTTGGGGATCGTGAGTTCCCTGGTCAATCGTGTGACCTTCGGTGTGGTTCCGCTTAGCGACGTGTGGTCGTGCCGCGCACATGATCCGCGCCGCCAACTGCTACACCCACGATCCCACTACCTTGCCTGCGGCTTGGTTATAAAGGGGGCGCGGCGCCTGGGAGTTTCTTTTTTCCCCTTCTCGCTCGCCCGCACCCTTCTTCTTCCTCGCGTTTTTTCGCTTGTTCGTGGTTCCGCCGCCGCGCGCTTAACTGGTTCTGCGACGAGGGGGACTCCGCCGTGCTGCTCCACCTGCCTCGTCGCCGTTCACCTGTTCTGGCGTCGTCGCTGGTGAGTTCTTTTTGGTCGTGCCGCCTAGACTTCCCTCTAGATCTCTTTGTTTCCTCTTTGCTTGTGCTGCGGTTCTGTCTTCGTTCCGCCGCCATTTTTGCGTAGAACTGCGACGGGGCCTCGTAGCTCTAAGTTTTCCTCCGCCGCGAGCTGTTCCTCCGGCGATCTTTCCGGCGAAATCATGTCTAGTTCCTTTAGTGGTGCATTGGTTGAGGATGATGATGCTGGCTCTGGGCCCGAGCGGGGCTCGTGGCAGGGCTCCTCTGTTACCCGGCGGGAGATCGAGTGGCTCATCCGAACCCGGAGGATTCCCGCCGAGGTCTCTTGTCGTTTACCCGGCAATGAGTTATCTCCAGAACTCAAGGAGGGTGAGTATGTAGTTTTTATGTCACATTTCTCGCGTGGCTTCGGTCTCCCTCTTAGCTATTTCGCAAGAGAGTTTCTCGACTACTTCGGCCTTCAGCCGCATCATCTTCCTGCGAACGCCATCGCTTCTCTTTCTGCATTCATCTCCGCCTCCGAGGGATACTTCGGCCTATGGCCGTCCGTTCACGTCTGGGCGAAGTTCTTCCAGATTCGTTCTAATGTGGTCCCGGACAAGTCTCTGCACCCTTCCGAGAAACTGCTTACTTAGTGCAGGGCGGCATCCATTACACCTCGGAGGAAGTCTGTATTTCCTCGCGTCACCGGGTTAGAATCGTGCAAGAAGTGGCACAAATCTTTCTTTTACGTCAAGAACAGAGGAACAGAAGACAAGATTCGGCTCCCTGCCTTCTCCATTGGTCCACCTTCCAAGGTAAACTGGACTTACAATCCAAGGAGGAGCCACGTCTTGGCCGAGCTCTTCGAGACTCGGCTCAAAGAATTGATCCGGGCCGGGTTACGCGGCGAGGACTTGATGGCTACCTTCATCAGTAGCCGAATTTGCCCATTCCAGAAAAGGACGCACAAACTTTGCTACATGAGTGGTCCGCTTGATCCCAACCGAGTCTCGACCGTCGAGCTGGACAATTACCTTGTCTTCAAGCGCGTCCGAGCTATATTTAAGACGGAGATGCCTGAAGATTGGACCTGGGGATTGAAACCGTTTACCCGCGAGCGTCCTCCTCCCGCAGTAAGTTTTAACCCTCAATGCTTTGATTCTCTTTTGTTTTCATAGATGTTTTCCCTAACCTTCCTTATCCTTCGCCTCATAGAGGTTCGTGGAGCAAAAGGACGAGGACGCCGAGGTTTTGTCGCTTCCGTGGACTGCGGATCGGAATACCCCGGACGTTGGGGAGCCGGACTCCGAAGAATTCGTCCCTAAGTCGGATCCTGCTATGGCTCGCGTTCGTGGCAAAACTTCGGTCCATGAGGAGGAAGGTGATTCGGACGAGGTCCAAGCTCTTGAGGTAGTTGCCGCAATGCCTATTTCTTATGCATTTCCGGCTTCTACTTTCTCAGCTAATCCGGCCGGTCAGGTCCACGACGCCGAGCCTATTGCATCCCGGCCCCCAGTTACCTCGGGGAAACGCGGGGCTTCAGCTATTGCTTCAGAGGCGGCCCCCAAGAAACGAATGAAGAAGTCTGCTCCGAACCCTCCCAGGCGCAAGACCATGCCTGGGGTTGCAGGGTAAGTTCGTTTTGCTCGTATCTCTTGTTTCCATATTTCTGTTTTTCCTACTGACCCCCTTTTTTCTTTTTTATTTTCGCAGTGCTCCGCTTTCCGTTAAGCCTGGCGGTCCTATCATGACTAGCCGCCCGATTCGGCAGCCGTCTCCTCCGCCTGTTGAAGATACTAGGATTCCTAGTCCTGCTCGTGCTACGTCTCCTCCAGCTCCACCTATGTCACCCCCTTGTCACGATGCGCCTGATATTCGCGCCTCCGAGATTTCTACTGAACCCGTTGCCCCTCCACTGAATCCGAGCCTGTCCACCGAGCCTCTTTCTACCTCGGTGGCTCCTACTGTAATACCCCGGCGCCCTCAGCGCCTGTAATCCCTCCTGCTTCTAAGGGCACTGTTCCCACTGCCGAGGTATCAGCTTCTGCTGGTGCCTCCACAATAAGAAAAGCTGCTCCCACTAAAACTTCCACTTCCCAAAAAGGTCTTGCCGGCTCTTCTCAGCCTAGTATTGCCGACGTGCTGCGCAAAGGAACTGCGCCTACTAAAGCCTCTGTTACCTCTGCTGCCAACACCTAGCTTGCTCTTCATACAAGCCCTGCTGCTGCAGTGGTTACACAACATGTCCGAGGTAAAGTTTTAACCCGGACGGCTAGTGGGAACAGCCTCGGCTCGCTGGTGGAATATGCTCATAACTGGAATGCTGCTGATCAGCTTGAGGGCAATCGAAACAGTCAGCCGTTTCAACTCTCCGACATCAGCAGCCGTTTGGATCAAGCTGCCAAGATCATTCTGGATAGCAACAAGATGAACGAGGTAATTGCTACTTCTCGGGGTTTAGACTGATTCTCCATATGCTATTATATATACATTAGTCCCCGAAACTTGCAAACGAGTAACTTGTTATTTGCTTGGAAGTTTTTATAGTGCTATACTTAGTTCTACTTAATTTATGGCTCGAGCCTATATCCGAGTAGATCTATCTTAAACTTTTGCTTAAATTTTCCCTAGCTGTTCTTTGAATGTCTAGCCACCTAGATCCGCGTTAAGTTTTCGCTTAACTCGGATTTGCTTTAGCTTCGAATATCCAGCCACCTAGATCCGGGTTAAGTTTTCGCTTAGCTCGGATCTATTTTGGCTTCGAATATCCAGCCACCTAGATCCGGGTTAAGTTTTCGCTTAGCTCGGATCTGCTTTAGCTTCGAATATCCATTCATTGTTTGTTCCATTGCTCAGGTTGCGCATGACCGGTGGACTACTGAATTTCAAAGACTGCTGTTCTCGCACAAGAAGTTGGAAGAAAAATATGAAAAAGTTATTCCTGTGGTGAAAAAAGCAGGTATGCCCGATCATTTTCCTTGTCATCTCTATTATTGTCATTGTTTTGTCTGCGGGATGCCGGCTTACTTTGTGGGTTAACAGGTAACATCAATAATCTCAACATTCGTGTTGAGAAGAAAGTCAAGAGCTTGGAAGGTTAGTTTTCCATCTACCTCGTACTTTTACTTTTCTAAGACGTGCACTAAGTTTCTTTTACTTTGTTTGGCTTTGATCAAGCCGAGATATGAACCTTTGCATCATCTCACCAAAATTGTACGCCCATGCCTGATGTAATGCTGCATTTGTTAGAACAAGGCGCTACCCATTCGGCGCAGCTAAAAGAAAAGGATGACGAGATAGCTCGCCTACGCGCCGAGGTGGAGGCCCTTAAGCTTTCTCAGAAATCCGAGCTGGAGAAGGTCGATCAGGAGTTCTCCGAGGAGAAGAACATGCTGGCTTTGGAATTGCAAAAGCATAACGAGCTCTTAGAGGCTGCCGAGCTGAAAACTCGAGGAATGAGCGAGGAAATTGCTCGCTTTGAGAAGAACAAGATTGTCTGGGCGAAGGACCTTTAGCTGATGATGAGTTTCATTCATCGTAAGCATCTTAACACAGCCGGATTATCTTTCTTCCTTCTGCTGCCCTCTGACGCCTCCCTTTTTTGCGCAGGTCATTTTCCTGAGGCTAAACCCGTGAGCTCTAAAGCGGTCCTTGCTGCTCGTGCGCGCCGAGGTCTCCCTGTTGATGTGAACTTTGAATATTCAATAGAAGATTTCTTGGTTTCTGTCGGCGCTGCCCTTGGTCCGGTGAAAATTATGGGCAGGGACTTGGTGCTGGCAGCTATTCGAGCCCACCGTGCTCTCTGGCCGAATACCTCTGGAACTCCTAAGATCAGCGAGATCGAATTGCTGGTGACTAGATTGAATGCCACTGAAAAGCAACTAAGTCTTTGGAGGGAATCTGCCGGGCGAGCTGGCGCGGATATGGCCCTCACCGTTATCATGTCATGGTACGAAGACATTTCTCTTGATATCCTGAGGAATTTTCGCACAGGTTCCCGTTGGGTTGAGGATCCCACCTTTGTTGCTCTTCGGCAAGCTCGCGCCTTTCAACTCGTCGAGTATGTCGACGTGCACACCTGGAATGAAGGGCCGAGTTTTCTTTCAAACCCGGACGAGGAGGTCGTAGTTGAGGATGCCTCAGATGACTCAGCTGAGCAGGGGGGAGATGAAGATGACTCGGCCACTTCTGGTGACTCCAGTTCGAGCTCTGATGACAACGACGACGCGCGATCCTCCTCCAAGGGTACCGGGCATTCCACTGCACAAATTGATGCTCCTCAGCAGCCTCAGGCTTCGACCGAGGTTGCACCTAGGTCTGCGGAGGGCGAGGTAACCTCGGCCGAAGTTCCTCCTACCTCGGAGTCCCTAGCCCCTGACCAGGTTGCCGTCTCTCCAGTGAAAAACGTTTAAGTCATTTTCTATCCCTGGTATGCCGGGCGTATGATGTCCGTGGAATACACTTTTACTTCCTGTATGACCTTGAATCTCCTTTTGCCGTACATTGCTGCGACATATAAGTTTGCAGTTATTATAACTTTGCTTAAGTTGGTTGCCATCCGAATTCTTGCTTTGATATCCTGCATATTTTGGTGTTAGAATTTATCTTTGTCTTTGTTGTCTCATGTTTTAGTTGAGTAATCTGTGTGTGAGCTTCATACGGGGTTGATCTGTTCTTATCCTGAGTGCCGAAGTGTGATACCCTTTCCGTATCAAAGATTGACTACCACTTTGGAACAATTCATGGCAGTCCCCGAGTGATTGCCTGTTCTGCTGAAGTTCAGTGTGCAAACTAACTTTCAGAAAAAATACAAGACCACCACCGAGGTGCTGCTCAGGGCATCAAGTTTTGGTGCTCAACATAGCTCTGGGGCGGTATATGGTGGTCTTCTAGCTGCTGCTTTGACTGCCGAGGTTTTAATACATAACCTGAAATTCAAATAACATATGGCAGTCCCCGAGTCACTGCTCTGGATGCCGAGATTCAATACATAACATGAAATTGAAATAACATATGGCAGTCCCCGAGTCACTGCTCCGGATGCCGAGGTTCAATACATAACATGAAATTGAAATAACATATGGCAGTCCCCGAGTCACTGCTCCGGATGCCGAGATTCAATACATAACATGAAATTGAAATAACATATGGCAGTCCCCGAGTCACTGCTCCGGATGCCGAGGTTTAATACATAACATGAAATTGAAATAACATATGGCAGTCCCCAAGTCACTGCTCCGGATGCCGAGGTTTAATACTTCATTGGTCCTTGACCTTGAAATACTATGCTATGAGTAAAATGGACGAAGCAGGGCTACGTTCCATGGCCGCTTCGTTTCTTCGCCAGCTTTGTCTGCCTTGTCCTTTCCGGGGGATTGAGCATCAATTAGATAATAGGCATCGTTATGTAATGCCTTGCTCACGATGAATGGTCCCTCCCATGGAGGTGACAGCTTGTGCATGCCGGCCGTGCGTTGTACCAGTCTGAGGACTAAATCTCCTTCTTTGAATACCCTTGGATTCACCTTTTTGCTGTGATATCGTCGTAGGTTCTGCTGATAAATAGCTGATCGTGATAGTGCCAGTTCTCTGGCTTCTTCTAGCAGGTCTACAGTATCTTGCTGAGCTATTTCGTTCACTTCAGAGGTTGTATACTGAGTAACTCTTGGCGAGTCATGTATTATGTCGGCTGGAAGCACGGCCTCTGCCCCATATACTAGAAAGAATGGTGTGTACCCTGTTGACCTATTTGGAGTAGTTCTGAGGCTCCATAATACGGCTGGGAGTTCCTCAATCCAACATCCTGCCGACCTTTGCAGTGGTTCAACAAGTCGTGGTTTTATTCCGGACAATACTAGTCCATTAGACCTTTCCACCTGGCCATTAGATGCTGGGTGAGCCACAGAGGCAATATCTAACCTTATGTATTTTTCTCTACAAAATCTGGCAAAGGCTCCTTCTGCAAAATTTGTGCCATTGTCTGTAATGATACTGTGTGGGTACCCATATCTTAAAATAATATCTTTGAGGAATCTCACTGCTGTGGGCCCATCGCATTTTCTTATTGGTTTCACTTCAATCCATTTTGTGAACTTGTCCACCATAACCAATATGTGGGTCATTCCCCCTCGGGCCGGCTTAAATGGTCCCACCATATCTAAGCCCCATACAGCAAATGGCCAAGTGATGGGTATTGTTTTTAACTCGGCCGATGGCATATGTATTTTGGTTGCGTATCTCTGGCAACCATTGCATTTTTCCACCAACTCTTTGGCTTCCTTCAACGCCGTCGGCCAATAAAATCCATGCCTGAATGCTTTGGCTACCAATGCACGAGATGAGGCATGATGTCCACACTCTCCTTGATGTATATCTAGGAGGATTTCCCGGCCTTCTGCCGAACTCACACACTTCTGCAATACGCTTGTGACACTTCTTTTATACAGCTCATTGTTTATGATCGTGTAAGCTTTCGCTTTTCTTACGGTTTGTCTTGCTAATACTTCATTGCTTGGTAATACCGCGTCCTTAAGGTAAGAGAATATGGGTTGCGCCCATGGTGGTGTGACTTTTTCTGGTATGGTCTCACTGTCTATTTCCATATTTTCTGCCGACATATTTACCTCGGCCTTCTCCATAATTGTGCTTACTTCTGCTGTCCTCCTCTTGGGGGATTCCGAGTTATATTGCTGATCTACCTCCATCGGCATATTGTCTGCTGCTGAATTAGCCGGGATAAAGATAGATTCGGATTCTGGTGAAGGGATTATTGATGGTTTTCTGAGGTGTTCCAGGGCAATACCCAGTGGAATTGACTGCCGGGTTGATCCGAGCTTTGACAATGTGTCTGCGGCGTCATTTTCTGCCCGAGGTATGTGGTGAAGCTCACATCCTTCAAAGTATCCACTGATCTTTTGCACATGAAATCTGTATAAGGCCATATTAGCATCTAGTGCGTCCCAATTGCCAGAGACTTGATGTACCACTAGGTCCGAGTCCCCATAGCATAGGATTCGGCGTATGCCAATTTCTTTTGCTACTTTCAATCCATGGACCAGTGCTTCATATTCGGCTACGTTGTTGGATGCAGCAAAATGTATCTGTAGCACATATTTTAGCTGATCTCTTTTAGGCGAAGTTAATACTATTCCTGCCCCCAAACCATTTCTTAGTTTGGAACCATCAAAATGCATCGTCCAATAATTTGGATCTGGTAATGGTGGCTCATATTGCACTTCGGCCCAATCTACGAAGAAATCGGCGACTGCTTGAGATTTGATTGCATCTCTCCTATCAAATTGTGGAGCGTAAGGTGACAATGCGATTGCCCATTTTGCTATTCGGCCACTTGCATCTTTATTGCTCAATATGTCGGCTATGGGTGCTTCACAAATCACTCTGATGGGATGCTCTTCGAAATAATGTTTAAGCTTTTTCGCCGACATATACACCCCATAAGCCATTTTCTGATAATGTGGGTAATTCTGTTTTGAAGTGGACAACACCTCACTCAAATAATATACCGGCCTCTGTACCGACTTATTATTTTTGAGTCGTTCTACTATGACTACAGCACTCACTACTCTATTTGTGGCCGCTATGTAGAGTAACATAGGCTCTTTTGATAATGGAGAAGCCAAGATAGGTGTTGTGACCAGCATTTTTTTCAACTCATGAAACGCGCTGTCCGCTTGTGGAGTCCAAACGAATTTGTCTGATTTCTTCATCAGCTGATATAGTGGTAGTGCCTTTTCTCCCAGCCGACACACAAACCGGCTGAGCGAGGCTAGACAACCTGTGAATTTTTGTACATCATTTAAGCATTTCGGCAATTCCATTCTTTCTACTGCCTTTATCTTCGTTGGGTTGGCCTCTATACCTCGGCTAGATACAAGAAAACCGAGCAATTTTCCTGCCGGTACGCCAAACGTGCACTTTTCCGGGTTAAGTTTCATTCGGAATCTTCTCAAGTTTACGAAAGTTTGGCGTATATCCTCCAGTAAGGTTTTGCTTTCCTTAGTTTTGATGACCACGTCATCTACATATACTTGTACATTTTTCCCTATTTGATCGTGTAGACATTTTTGCATGCATCTCTGATATGTTGCTCCTGCATTTCGTAGGCCGAATGGCATCGTGCGATAGCAATAAGCCCCGTACGGGGTAATAAATGCAGTCTTTATTTGATCGGCCGGATTTAACGGTATCTGGTGGAAACCAGAGTACGCGTCTACAAATGATAATAACTCACAACCAGCGGTCGAGTCAATGACTTGGTCTATTCTAGGTAATGGAAAAGGATCTTTTGGACACTCCTTGTTCAGGTTCGTGTAATCGATACACATTCGCCATACAATGGCTACATTGGGATTATCCTTCTTCTTTTCTACCAGCACCGGATTTGACAACCAATCCGGGTACAGCACCTCCATGATGAACCCGGCTGCGAGGAGCCGAGCTATTTCATCCCCTATTATTTTTCTCCTGTCTTCGGCGAAGCGGCGGAGAGGTTGCTTCACCGGCCTTGCTCCAGGCCTTACATTCAAAGAGTGCTCAGCCAACTCCCTCGGAACACCTTGCAGATCCTGAGTTGACCACGCAAATATGTCCCGATTCTCACGGAGGAAATTGGTGGGCTCGCTTTCCTATTTAGCGTCCAGGCCTGCACCAATAGTAACAGTACGCTCTGGGAATTGCTCATCTATTTGAAACTTCTTCGTTTCTTTAGTCGGCTGAAAAGAAACACTGCCATGCAGGTTGGCTAGTGCCGGCATGTTCAGCTGCGCCGACTGAGCGAGGGCTGCTACCTCCTGAATCCTTCTTTTTTCTCTTGCTATAACCAATGACTCGGCCAAATTTGACCCGGCTGAAGCACACTCCATTGACTTCTTGTAATCCCCTGCAACTGTTATCACTCCTTGTGGTCCGGGTAGCTTCATCTTCAGATAACTTACATGACAGCTGCCCATGAATTTGGCCAATGCTGGTCGTCCGAGTAAAGCATGATAACAACTCTCTAGATCCACCACCTCAAACTCTAAGTTTTCTGCTCTGCAGTTATCCCTTGTGCCGAATAAGACATCGACTCGGACCTTACCAATGGGTTCACATGAAAGCCCTGGCACTATCCCATGAAAAGTGGTCCTTGTAGACTGCAACATATTCTGCGATATTCCAAGTTTATGCATGGTATCTTTGTACATGATGTTGATACTACTTCCATTGTCAATGAGTACTTTTGAGAATTTCACATTGATGCTTGGTCCGACAAATGTCGGATCCAACACGAGTGCATATGACCCAGGATTTGGCATTATTCTGGGATGATCCTTTATGCTCCAAGTTACTTCCTGATCAGACCAAGGCATATATCTCGGTATCACCGGCATAACTGCATTTACTTCCATATGCCGGTGTTGCACACTCTGTTTGTCTTGCTGTTCCGTTGTGAACACGCAATAAGACTGATGATGTTCTCTGTAATCATTACGTCCCGTATTTGCCGGGTTTGTTCTTCCATCCTGGACTTGGTTCATCACTTGATGCACCGCGTCTCTTTGATCCGAGTTATCGTACCTAGGGGGAGGGGGTGGTAACATTAGTTGCTGTGCATTTGCTCCAGTCAATTGCGGTTGACGCTGCTAATGTACTTGGTGGGGTGCCTGAACCGCTGCGGGGTTACCCACTGCATTTTTCATCCATGCACACTGGCGGGTTGTATGGTTAGCTGGTCTGGATGGGTTTGACGTGTGAAATTTACACGGCTGATCTAACATGGATGCGAATGTGTATTTCGGCCTTTCCTGCCACTGTTTCTTTTGTTCGGGGGTCCATTGCCCTTTTCCTTCATTCCTTGGTGTCCACTGCTGAGGACCATTCTTTTGCCGTTGAGCTGCTCCGTGATTCGGCTGATCTTGCGCTACTGCCGCTACTTGGGCCGAATTGTATCTATAATCCGGTCTTTCCTCTCTTCTTCTTCCTCTGAAATCACCGCGCCTAGATGACCTGGCGAAATCTCTTGCATAATGATCCTGTTGCTCGCGGTGATCTGCCGACATTAATTCTGGTTGCGTAGGATCTCCTAATGCGTAGGAGTCCGCTATTCTGATAGTTTCTGCCAATGTGGTCGGCATATCTCTCTGCAAACGTTGCCATAAAACTCTGCCATAACGGCATCCTTGCGTGAACCACGCTATTGCTTGCGATTCTATGACTCCTTCACATGAGTTTCTCAGGTTGCACCACTGAGTTAAAAATTCTCTATCTGTTTCATTCGGCTTCTGCTTGCACATGGCTAACTGTTGTGGCCTGTTTGGCCTCCTGTATGTACTGGTAAAGTTGCTGACAAACATTTCTTCAAAATCCAGCCAACAGTTGATACTGTCGGCTGGTAGATTATTCAGCCAAACTCTAGCTGGTCCTTCCAGCATTTGTGGTACATATCGTACAGCCCATTGTAAGTTTCCACACGCTATTTTTACAGCAGTGGCATAGTCAATCAACCAGTCTTGTGGTTTGGTACTTCCATTGTATGTTTTCGTGCCCCTTGCCAGCTGAAAGTTCGGCACAGGAGGTTCGCTCATGATCCGTGGTCCAAAGCATGCTGGCCCTGGTGGACCCTGTTCTTCCAATAACTCGGACCTGTATAGCCGATCCAGCTTCACCCTTGCATCATTTGATGGCAAATCTCTGTACAGAACTTTGTCCTGTATTCCATAACGATTGTTTCCGCCATGAATTGCATATTCCATTTCGGAATAACCATCATTGTATCTCTCATTAATTTGATTGTGGCGAGCTGGCCCTGTTTCTCTTTCCTGCCGGGGTTCATGCCTCGGTTGCGGGTTGAGTGGCCGTTCTCTCCTTACTTCGACCGGGGTGTTGTTCTCATGACTGCCTCTCGCGGGCTCTCTTCTGCCGAGGTCTCCGTCGCCTCGGCTTCCGCCGTCTTTCTCCACACGACCGTGATTCCTCTCCCCACTGTTACCTCGGCTTGCATTGCCTCTGTTTTCATTGGCCTTTCCGGCCATTGCCGGATCATACGGGACAATCTGCTTGTTCCTCTTTCCCGAGGTTACTGCTCTGTCTCTTCGAGCATTATCTCCGGGTGAAGATGCTGTTGCCACAGACAGAGCTGGTGCTGCTCCTACCGAATGAACCATTCGCGAGGCCCCCGGCCTCACCGGGTTTGCTCTGAGCATTTCCTCATTCTGCTGGTTCGCGATGCGCACCAGCTTGTTTACTCTTTCTTGTTGTTTTTGCCGGGCCTCTCCGGTCAACCCTTCTAACTCTAAAGCTGCGGCATTTGCCGCTCTTAGGTTTCTTGCCGGGGTGCTGTACCTCGGCAAACCTAAATCCTCTGATTCTGCTTTATGAGCTTCATGCTCTTTATTGATGTCATCCATGAGGTTCTTCCCTCTCAATTTTAGTTCGTCCACCCGTTCGGGCGCGACGTCAAGCTTATTTGCTTTGGCATACTCTCGCAGGGTCCTGTTTAAGGACTCCCGCAAGGCCGACACCTTTTTTGCCTCTATCAGCACCTTTTGCCTGGTTTCTTCCAACTCTGCCTGAGCATTTGCCGGGTTAAGTATCGGCGCTACAGGTGTAGTCAAGCTTTCTATGGTCGCCTGAAGAATATTTTCTGGCCTTTCCAGAGGTGGCCCTCTTACCCTTGGTGCCTTTGGGGTGGTGTCTTGCACCTCGGTCGGGTTGGTTGTCGGTGGGATTACCTCGGTGGGCATTGGCGATGTCTGCCTGTGCGCGCCCTGTACACCGGTGGCGGGTTCTCTTCCTGCTCCGGCAGCCGCTACTCCAGTTTGCACCCCGGCCACGACCATTACCTCGACGCTACCTGCAGGATGTGCTCCAGGCGGATGGCCTGCAGCGTTAAGAGGTGGATCTCCTGCAACAACAACTTGGTGAGGGTAAACACCAGAGATGTCGACGCCGACATAAACCTGGTGCCCGCCCAGGTTGATGAGAACACCATTACGCGGGGGAGCCTTTCCCCTGAAGCTCCCTGCATTGTCGCTGACATAATCACAGAGACCAAATCTCTGGACTAAGCCAGAAACAACGCGCTCGCCAGTCTTGATGAAGTTTCCCGTCCGGATCATAACTCCAGCTAGCACCGCTGCTGGCCCCACGGTGGGCGCCAACTGTCGTGGTGGTGGCACGGCAGATGCCATGGGTAGGCTAAAGTTAGGGGCCAATGGATGCTAGTGGGATCTGGGGAGGGAAGATGTAGTGGATTCTACAGACAGAAAGCTAACGCAAAGATCTGTATTTCTCCTTCCTTGAGTTACAAGTGCTCCTTGAGCTGTATACAAGGAGAAAGAGAGAACTTTACCAGCCTAACGGTACCAGGAATCAGTCGATCCCTCCCTCAGGGTCCAAGCCTGCCCTTATAAAGGAGGACCTTGAGTTCCCTTAGGGCTGATGTGGCAAGCATATTCGAGGAATATGCTTGTCCCGATATAGTAGTTTGGCGCCCCCCTTTCCCTGTCGCTCCCCTAATGACGGCAAGGTTCCAGAGGGGCCCTCCTGTGTGCCTCGGGCTTCAGGACTGTCACCTCCGTGACCTCCTTCTGTCTCTCTGTTGCTCTGCCCCTTTGTCCCTAGTACTTGGCTTCGCTCTGATTCTTCCTAGCCCGCTACTAGAGTTTGACTTTAGGCTTCTCCTTCTCCTGCAAGCTTCGTATCATTCGGCCCTGCCTCGCGTAACTTCGGCTTGTTCTTCACCTGCATCAAGATTACTTGGGCTAACCCGGCCGACTTACGCTGTATCTCGGCCGGGTAATGCCTTGCCCTTACCACAAGGGTCCTGTCCTTTCCTATCTCGGCCGACCTCTACAGGATTCGGCCGACTCAGAGTGTAACTCGGAAACTAGACGGGGAACACCCTTTCATCTTTCCCCGTCTTTACCCTATCCAGGGTTACCTCCCCAACAATCACAAATAACAAAGACATGATAGAATCAATAATCAATCTAAAATAGCATCTCAATATCCATCGGATCCCCCCAAACACAACATGTAGAATTACAAATAGATGATCTTGATCATGAACGGAGCTCACAAGATCTAGACATGGTAGCACAAAGGAGAAGAACCAACCATCTAGCTACTACATGGACCCGTAGTCCAGGGATGAGCATCACACCGAAGGCAGGCATGGTGATGAAGAAGGCCTCCAGGGTGATCTCTCCCCTCCGGTAGGGTGCCGGGAAGAGCTTCAGATCCCTCTCGATCTAGGGATGGAGATGGCGGTGGCTATAGACTCTTTCGTGGAATTTTGATCGGGTACTTAGGGTTTTCATCCCGGAGGCAATATATAGGAGAAGGGGCAAGGTCAGTGGTGTGCCAAGGGGCCCACACCACCTGGTGGCACCGCTAGGGCTGGCCGCGCCACCACCAGGTGTGGCTGGCCTGGATCCCCTCTTCGTCTCCCCTCCGGACTCTGTATTCCTTCTAGTGAAATATTGACTTGGGATTTTTTCTGGTCCAATTCCGAGAATATTTCCTTACTAGCTTTTCTGAAACCAAAAATAGCAGAAAACATGCAACTGGCACTGTGGCATCTTGTTAATAGGTTAGTTCTAGAAAATGTGTAAAAATACTCCAAAGTGTGGACAAAACATAAGAAAACAGATATAAAACAAGCATGGAACATCAAAAATTGTAGATACATTTCAACGTATCAGCAGTGCCGTGGGTGTGAGTGTCCAACTACCAGGAAAGAACATTCAATTCTACATTTTCCAAGTGAAGACGAGCGAGGTTAGTTGTTCTTTTCTGTAAAGAGAAGTCCAAATAATATTGGATGTGGATGCCACAAGCCAAGTTAACAGACATATATAGTGGATCGACAACATGTTGTACTTGCGATTCCCATGTTTTATGAGTTTTCAAGCTTCCTAGCTAACCCCGACCATTTGAATGACTTTATATCGATATCTCAGAATTAGGTCAAATTTGGAACTACAAGTAAATTGTAGGTTTGTCTTTGATAGTTTTACGAAAAATATTTTGGAGGTACCAATCGAGGGGTCAATATTAATATATCAGAAACCAGCAAGAGTTTCGATGATAGGTTCAACTTCTTGCTAAGACTTTGCATCTTGAGAATTTAACAAAATTAGGTCAAACTTGAGCTAGCTACAATTAAACGCCACAGATTGCTCTTAAATTAAATGTATTTTCGGAGGTAGATCATCGGTGCATCTTCATGTAGTAAACAGTGTTGTCAGTGTTAGTTTCCAACTATCAAGAAATAACATTCAATTCTACATTTTCCGAGTGAAGAATACGAGCGAGGTTGTTCTTTTTCCAAAAGAAAAGTCTAAAGAATATTGGATCTGAATGCCACAAGCCATGGTTACATACATATATATTGGACCAACATGTTGTACCAACGATTCCCATGTTTTATGAGTTTTCAAACTTCCCAGCTAACTCTGCCCATTAGAACGACTTTATGTTGATTTATCGAAATTAGGTCAAATTTGAAACTAAAAGTACTAGTAAATTGCACGTACCCTGCACGTGAGACTCAGATAATAGACATCTAGCATATCATCACTATATAAAATTATAATAGGTAATTCATAAAAAATATAATAGGTAAAATTTGAACTACTACAAGTAAACTATGTAGGTTGCTTTGAAAGTTTTATCAAAAAGCTCTTAGAGGTACCCATCGGAGGGGGCGGGGGGATCAATTAATATACTATCAGAAACCATAGAGAATTCTGACAATAGGTTTATCTTCTTGCTAAGATTTTGCATCTTGACAGTTTAATGAAACTAGGTCAAACTTGAGCTACAACTAAGTGTGATAGATTGCTCTTGAATTTAATGAAATTAGGTCAAACTTGAACTACAAGTAATAAATTGTAGGTTGCTTTGAAAGTTCTATGAAAAAATCTTTTGAAGGTACCCATCGAGGGGTTAATTAATATATCAGATCACAGAGAGTTTTGATGAGTAGTTCGACTTCTAGCTAAGATTTTGCATCATGAAAATTTTGAACACCTTTAAAAAACGATCACATGAAATAGGGAGAGAGGGGAAATGATTTTTCTATTCTCTATGGGCAACCCACAAGGTTGAGATGCACCTTATGCTTAAAGATACAAACTTTATTTTCTCCACAATGTATATGGTGAACCTTAGCTGATGCCACATACTAGGCCTTAAGGTGTGCTTTTGTACACATTGATGATGCCCTTATTAGGGATAAAGCAAATATTATATTAGTAGTACACTAGTAGTAGTACTCATTTCTTTGCTTAGACATATGCTCACCTCTGTCCACGTGCTGTACATGCTGAGAGAATAAAACATAGGTAGGGTAAGAGGGTAGCACCGAAGAGGAGTTGAAGGTGGTTCGATGTCAGACGAAAGTTATGATGGATTCCTGACACGAGGTACTCCTGCGGCCACTCTACTAGTAGTAAATTTCAGGACCTATGCACGCACAACAAATTGTGTGTTTTCTCTCTCCTTCACTGCCTCTCACCATCCATCCTCCCTCTCTCCTCCCCTTTCCCGTCGCGCACCGACCTAGCTGATCTCTCCCTTGCCCACAGTGTGGTGTTGCGCATGTGTGCCTTGGTACGGCAACTCTGTGTCTCTGGCGTGTTCGATAGCAGCATTGGTGTGGAGTAGGGATGAGGAGTACATAGGAAGGAAACCACTTTGGTCCTTGGAAGCAAAAAAATCAAACTTTTCCGGTTTCGAAATTATCACTTGCTTCCCAAACATCGGGAGGGAAGGTTACTCAAAAGATCGGCCATTCGCAGTACTTCTTATCTTATCTTTATCTTGTATTATCTCTTACAATACCATACCATACCACTATATAGTGTACAGTTAACTTCAAACATTGGTCGTTGGATCAAGACCGGCAAATCCAAACATTGCTAACTGTTGGATCTTCTTTTCCATTCTTAGCATCTACAAAGATTATACTGATAGTCTTTAACACGCTGAACACTAGTATGTGCAAACCCCAAAACACACACTTCATTGCTCAGTTTCAGGGTCCTTGTGCTAAATGCATGGACTTGGTTGCAATTTTCATTTTTATGAGGTCCTTGATGTAACTTTTACTTCCACCAACCATGTTATCTCTGAAGCACCTCGCTCCTACGAGACCTACCACAGTTAAAAGAAAATGCAACTGCCCCAATTATCACACAAACTGGACCATAGTTTCTTATACGTAATACCCAAGTTTTTAGTACTAGGATTTTCAAGCTTCCTAGCTAACTTCACAAACGTCAGTGACTTCTTGTCGATTAACTAAATTAGGTCAAACTTGAGCTACAAGTAAGCGCAATAGATTGCTCTTGAATTAAATGTATTTTTGGAGGTAGATTGGTGCATCTTCTTGTAGTAAACAATGTCATCAGTGTGAATTTCCAACTATTAGGAAATAAAATACTTAGTTTTCCAAGTGATGATGAGATGGTTCTTTTCCATAAAGAAAGCCCGAAGAATATGGATCTCAATGCCATAAGCCAAGCTTCTAGACATATTAAGTGGACCAACGTGTTTTACTTACAATTCCCATATGTTTTTGAGTTTTCAAACTCCCTAGCTAATTAACTCTTCCCACTTGAATGACTACATGTTGATTTATGGAAATTAGGTCAAACTTTAACTATAAGTAAATTGTAGGTTGCTCTGAAAGTTTTACGAAAAAGCTTTTGGAGGTACAGTACCGATCGGGGGGGGGACAATAAATATATGAGAAACAAACGAGAGTTTTGACAACAGGTTTGACTTCTTGCTAAGATTTGGCATCGCATGACACTTTAACAAAATTGGGTCAAACTTGAGCTACAAGTAAGCGCGATAGATTGGTGTTAAAATATATGACTTTTCAGAGAGGTAGATGGGTGCATTTTCTTGTAGTAAACAGTGTCATCGGTGTGATTTTCCAACTATATCAGGAAAGAACATTCAATTATTCTCAATTTTTCGAGTGATGACGAGCGAGGTTGTTATTTTTCGTAAAGAAATGTCTGAAGAATATTGGATCTGAATGCTAGAATCCAAGTTTATCGACATATATAGTCGACCAACATGTTGTACCAATAATTCCCCTGTTTTATTTATGAGTTTTCAAACTTCCTAGCTAACTCTGCCCATTTGACTGAATGACTTTATGTCTATTTACCGAAATTAGGTCAAATTTGAAACTACAAGTAAATTGTAGGTTGCTTTGAAAGTTTTATGAAAAATCTTTTGGAGGTACCCATCAAGGGGTCACAATTAATATATCATAAAACACCGAGAGTTTTGACGATAGGTTCAACTTCTTGCTAAGATTTTGCATCTTGACAATTTAACAAAATTAGGTCAAACTTGAGCTACAAGTAAGGGCGATAGATTGCTCTTGAATTAAATGTATTTTCAGAGGTAGATCGGTGCTTCTTGTTGTAGTAAACAATGCCGTTAGTGTGAGTTTCCAACTACCAGGAAAGTATATTCAATTCTACATTTTCCGAGTGAAGACGAGCGAGGTTAGTTGTTCTTTACCGTAAAGAGAAGTCCAAACAATAATTGATGTGGATGCCACAAGCCAAGTTGACAGACATATATAGTGGATCGACAACATGTTGTACTTGTTATTCCCATGTTTTATGAGCTTTCAAACTTCCTAGCTAACTCTGCCCATTTTAATGACTTTAAGTCGATTTATCGAAATTAGGTCAAATTTGAAACTACAAGTAAATTGTAGGTTTTGCTTTGAAAGTTTTACAAAAAAGCTTTTAATTTGGAGGTAGCCATCGAGGGGTCACAAATAATATATCGGAAAACAACAAGAGTTTTGACAATAAGATCAACTTCTTGCTAAGATTTTGCATCTTGACAATTTAACGAAATTAGGTCAAACTTGAGCTACAAGTAAGCGCGATAGATAGTTCTTGAATTAAATGTCATTTCAGAGGTAGATGGGTGCATTTTTTGGTAGTACGAAGTGGCGTGGGTGTGAGTGTCCAACTACCAGGAAAGAACATTCAATTCCACATTTTCCAAGTGAAGACGAGCGAGGTTAGATGTTCTTTTCCGTAAAGAGAAGTCCAAAGAATATTGGATGTGGAAGCCACAAGCCAAGTTGACAGACATAGATAGTGGATTAACAACATTGTGTACTTGCGATTCCCATGTTTTATGGGTTTTCAAGCTTCCTAGCTAACCCCGCACATTTGAATGACTTTATGAAAATATCTCGGAATTAGGTCAAATTTGAAACTACAAGTAAATTGTAGGTTTTGCTTTGATATTTTTACTAAAAAGCTTTTGGAGGTACCCATCGAGGGGTCAAAATTAATATATTAGAAACCAGTGAGATTTTCGATGATAGGTTCAACTTCTTGCTAAGATTTAGAATCTTTAAAATTTTGAACCCCTTTTGAAAACGATCACATGAGAAATAAGGAGAGAGGGGAAATGATTTTTCTATTTTTTATGGGCAACCCATAAGCTTTTGAGGTCCACCTTAGGCTTAAAGATAACTTTATTTTCTCCATACTCTATAAGGTAAACCTTAATTAGCGGATGCCACATAGGCCTTAAGGTGTGCCTTTTTACATATTGCGGATGACCTTAGGCCATCACCTATGTATGTAAAAAGTTGTTGATAAGATGGCTCATAACATGACCATGAATATGAGTTGGAAATTGCAATTTTTCATGATTGTATAACATCATCCTCCCAACATGATGTAATTTATCTCATAATTTTTTGAAACTCCTAAGTATGATGTTCATTCTTCTTCAAGATCCTAAGCATTGGGAGTAAGAGCATGGATGATTAGTTGAGGTGTTGGATTGAGGGAGTACGACCTTCAATTCCTGAACACAGAGGGAGTATAGCCTACCAAATTTCTGTTATTACATGGACCATGACCAAATTCAAAACCAAAAATCCCGCGTATCCGGACATAGTTCGTTCCCCAAAATTTCAGATACTTCGAAATTCCCATTCGACCCCTATTAAATTTGGTGGGTGGGGGTTTCTCTCGTAAATTTCCCAGTATAGTGCTAGCAGTACCTAAACCCTGCCCCCTCTCTCCTCCAGGAATACGTCACCGGTCGGAACATCCCTGATGCACTTTAGCTGGCGTACCCGCCACACCTGATCTGCTCAACGAACCCTGTTGTTCGGCGCGCTGATCACATCATCGACCGCCTAGGATCTGCTCCACGGACACCATGGTCCAGCGTTCTGCTCGTATCCTCGCCCGCTCAATATCTGCTTCCCCGTCATCAACACCCACTACGACCGTAGCACCTTCAGTTACCTCGACGTGACCCGTGAGGATGCGGAGGAGGCCTAGACGCCACCCCGACCGAGGTAAAACCAGATCTCCTTGCGCGATTTGTTTGTTGGCAATGTACTGTATTCGTGCTAAATTTCCTAACTAACAGGTTCTTTACTTGATATACACCTATTATGTACTAAATTAACCCGTTGTGATTATGCTTAAACTCCACGCATTGAACTGTTTTTATATACTGTACTATTTCTTTGTGAATTATTAGTCACTTAACATATTTGTTTACATTCTTTGTTGTACCTGTCCACATGAGATATGATTATATAATATCTCTCTCATTCGCCGATTTACAAACTATAGTATTTCCATCGTGCTATTGTCTTGCTATCCTATACTACACGTTTACACACGTCATACTATTTGTCCATTATGTACTGTCGGTTTGATCCCTCTTAACCTGCGGCTCAAACTGTTTGTTATTATTATGCAAGGAGCAACCTTAGTTTGCACACAATACCATAGAGTGAATGGCTCCGATAATCTCGTAAGACCCCATCACTTTTATTTCACTTCATGCCAACGTATATCATGTTGGAACCTGTTTGTATTTATAGTTGGCCTTACCTTTATGCAGAGGAGCAACAATGGAGTACATACTCCGCCCATCCACACGAGCCGCCGTAGATATCATGTAACACTTACCATAAGGCCCCCACCCGAAGTTTGGTCCTTGCCACATTTTTTGTTTGCTTAAATTTACCATTTGTCTTTCTTGTCTTCATATTTGTTTGCTAAAAATTAGTGTCAAACATTTTAGCCCCACTATGGACTGCTTTTGTTCCATGTGCTTAGTTCAATTTCCTAGATATGGAGAGGCCGGGTGTATTACATCTGAGTTTTTTGATAATAAGAACAAGGCCACACTAGCAATAAAATCCACACATGTATCATAAGTAACTTTGTGCACTTCATCTCACTCTTGTATCTACTGTGTATCATAGTTACATGAACTAGCTATTTTAATACGAGGCACTTGATGGTTCAGTTTGTTGTTCTCAAGCCACTGAACCGTTGAAATTATCTGGCTATTCATGAATAATTTAATGTATGATTGCTTGATTCATTGTTTGTTTGAAATTATCTGGCTAGCATATTCGAGGCTCACAATTAATGTGTTTTTGTTGGTTGAGTTACTCTTTTTTGTCGATTAAATCAGTGGCAGATTTCGTTGTGTAGTGCCTGGCTATTTTATATATGAGAAACATAATGGCTTAGTTTTCGTATTCTTTTTATTCATGTTCTGCACATTCTAGTTTGAGTAGTCTGCATCAGGTACTTTGGTTGATTGCTCGCATTGTTATTCGAAATGAACTTGTAGTTTGTTTCCCAAGTCTGTTGTTTAAGTAACTTGTTTTGTCTTGGTCTCAGCCATCTTCAAATAGAGTAGTCATTTCACAGAGCAGCACATGCTCGCATCGCTCCATGGCACCAGCGGGTCCACTTATTCAATAAGAAATAGATGTATGAGCCACCACTATTAATTGCTTCCTTCCTTATATTACCGCATTGACACATTTAAAATTCATGGTGGTGTGATTGCATGGTAATCCTGTTATAACTTGTTTTGTGTTTGTTTCAGGCTGCAAATGACCCTCTAAATGCCAAACAAAGACCCGCTTCTCCAAGTTTAGATTTTGTTTCACACAACAGTAGTGACAATACCTGTTGCTCATGGCACACTGCTTCGATTGATCCTCTTTTTCTAGTCAAAATATTATTTGAGGATGCCCTCCAAGATTCCCGTGATATTGTTGAGCAAGAAGCCAACAAAACAGATTCAATAATCACCATAGCACGCAAAGACTTATATGAATTGAAAAATAGGCAAGCTTTGATGCAGAACATACTTAATAATCTCATATGCAGCTCTCATGCGAAGCCAGTTGTTACATGTCTCGTGATGCAAGCTCCATAGAGACCTTTTCTGTAACACCAGTTATAGTGATTTTTTAGTTGTCTGGACTCTGATGCAACTTTTATGCTTCATTTTATTACTATCAAGTTTACTGGGGATTGTAATAATCTAATGTAATTCGCACTTGTAATTTGTTTGAGGATTGTTACAAACTGAGCATCTATTAGAATTACTACACACACATGAAAAAACCGTGAAATTGTAAGAGGTACAACACACGATCTACTGGAATAGGGAGAACATCCATTGTATTACACGGGCACCATAGAACTTGCAAAATTCATAGACGTTCACTCAACAAAGTGAACACATAAAGAGCTGACTAGAAGAGAATACATCAGGAGCAGACCCACACAATCCATCAATCTGAAGGATAGCCGTCGTAGTAATCGTAGTGGGTGGTACCATCCTCGCCATAAAGCGACACCATCTGTAGCTCAGAATGCTCGACAATTCTGCAATACTCCGCCAGCAATCGATCGAGTTCGAAAGGATAGTCATTGATCCATAATCCTCCTACTCCATACCCATATACAACCCTTGGCTCCTCTTCCCACGCAAGATCCTCAAAGTTGTAAGATCTAATCTCGGATAGGTCTGCATAGTATATGCTGCCGGCCTGCACCGTGGGTACCCTGGCACTGTCGACGCAGACGCACCAATTGTCAGCAACGAAGAGAGCACGACTTCCGATGCCTCTGACCGACTGAAGGACACGGTTCTAGGTATCAACCTGGTAAACAACTGTCCTGCCACCGTAGACCAGGCCACTCAAAACGAACAATAACTCCTCATCGGACTTGACGAGGTAAAAATGATTCTCTCGGAACTGGCAGCCTGGAACAGGGCCTACAACGATGGGATGCATCTCCAGGGTTCATGCGGAGCACTGTAGCTGGACATCTCCATGAGCAACATCACACATAGTCGAGAGGATAGACCCGTATCTGTCTGTGATGAAAACATCACCGGCATAAGAAGTCATGCTTCGGAGTTCCTGAAGTCATACGGTGAGTACCACCCTTCACCAAAGACCAGGCGACTCCCTTCCTCAGTGCTCTTATCTGCCCACTGAATGGTGGTGTTCTGATGGTTTGATGTAAACACCATCAATGACGGGAACATCGTCACAGCGACAGAAGCCACCTGCTCGGTCGGTATCTCCGCCCTCAGGTGCTTGATAGCGCCCGAGAAGGGGTTGTACAACCATGGCTTGTACAGTTGCACCCTCTGTCCAAGCACAAGGAGGCCGCCAGTTGTGCTACCGACATAAAAGTACCTTCCAGAGAGAGAGGGAGGAAAAACAGAGATTCAGTTAAGGTAAACAGACTAAAATTCAATCAAGCTAAACCATGGAGAAAAACCCTGGGCAACAACTGGACAAAGAAACAGAACTTGAAAAACAGATAGTATAGGATGCGAATGCAAAAAAAGGATCGCATATATATAGATGAATATAAAGAAAGCACCTGTGAATAACCCGTCTAATCTTCTTCTTAAGGTGGCGGCCAGTTCTCACGTTCAACAACGTGATGGCAGCGTCGTCTACCCGATACTCCTCCGAAACCTGGTGCTCTAGAAAAATCCAGTTGGCTGGCATAAAGTGCTCCTCCGTGAAGCCGCGCCAGGCGCTGCAGACTGCCTGAAAGGCGGCATAGTAGTCCAAGTCGTCCATTGAAAGGAAGATATCACCTATCTTCTAGACGAGACCCTCAGGGAGACCAGCCCATGGCGAGTCTTCCTGCTACTTGCCGGCCATGGATGATGGTGTTCGTGTGGTCTCGGTCCCATCCTATGGTACAGGAAGCAGTTCCAGAGACACATATTTAAACAAAGGTCTGGGAAAGCCAAGCGAATCGAGTGGAAACGAGATAACGACATGCACACAGCAACCGCAAGCACGTTTCATCAAACTGGCATGGGCACGTGCATGCGCACGTGCACTAATTACGATAAACGGTCATGCACACCAGCGTACGACTCCTGGGAGCACGCGAGTGTGTAGGTGTAGGACGATACTAGTAGTAGTAGTATCATAACCTCATTGTATTTAATTATCCGAAAATCTAAACAGAAAACATGCGCTCCCTGGTCCCTCGGGGCACACGCAAATGCAGGGCATTTTCCATTTTTTGCATGGCATTTTCCATTTTTCAATTTCTCCTTTTGGCTGTGCCCTTGGATGCTCACCGTGTGGCCAGATGGGGTGTATGCTCCGTGGAGCTAAAAACCTCATGTTCTCTCAATAGCACGATCGTCAATTATTGAGGTATATACGTTTTTAGTCCCACAACTTGCACCGCCGGAGCGTTTCAGTCTCATATCTTGCAAAGTGAGCAACACTAGCCCCACAACTTGTAACCAGGAACATTTTAGTCCAATTCAATCAAATTTCTATGATTTTGTCCGAATTCGTCGTAACTAATTCTAGAAGTGACATGTGGCATCATAATTTTTGCAAAATGACCCCTATGTATTTTTTCCTGCCAGTTGTGACCTTGGTACGACCTGACAGGAGGATATGAATAAGAAAACAAATAAGAAAACTACCAATGCATTGTAGGGTATCGAACTGATTACCTGCGCTACTGAAGAAATTAACCTTTCCACTACAACATGCACGCATAGGTCATTAACTGAAGAGCACTCCAGCTGATGTGTTTTTTATTTTGGATATTCAAAAATATGTCTTCCGAAGATGTGGAAAAATCTAAAAAAAGATCCAAATTCTCTATTCAAAATAATTTGTGTTCTAGGCTATAATTACAACTCAAGTTTATTCCTTTTCATTTTTGCAAATAAGAAAAAACTCAAGTTTATTCTAGACACTGCAGCTAGCTACTAGGTTAACGACAAAGCTGTACAATTGATATTATGGACCATGCCAACATAGACATGAGAATTTTTGCATTCGTATGTGTTTTTTTATTGTATAAATAATTACGTCCTCATAAGTACTCCTCGTCTGGCATAATTACGTCCCATCAAGTACTCCTCGTCTCACATGAGTAACAACTAGCATCTACCGGTATAGTGGCTTGTGGGTGTGTGCGTCTTTGTACAAAAGTGTTAAGTTCGAATCCATTCTCCTCTTAGATATTTAACTATTTTATTTGTATGTCTACTAACAGGTGGCCCACCTATCAGTCCGCATAGAGACACAAATGACATAGAAAAATATAGAGGGGTCATTAAAAAAATCAACGTCATTTGTGGACAAATTAAGTCAAATTCACTGAAATTCGATTAAATTGGACTAAAATGCTCTCAAGATATAAGTTGTGGGACTAGTATTGCTCATTTTTCAATATATGGGACTAGAATGCTCTCACGGTACAAGATATGGGACTAAAGGTGTATATACCTCTTAATTGTTTTACAGCCTCAATTGCTAGGTCGGAGGACCAATTAATGCTCCTAGTTTTGCTTAATTACTCCTCTAGTTAACCATAAAATATGAACCAGCACGTCGTGTAATGCTCCTGGCCGATCATGTTGTTAAAACGGGAGTGCATCCATTGGCTTGCATGTTCTCAATTAGATGCGGTGGCCACGTGCATTGCCTAGATTTTAGTATTACTACTGCATGCAATATTTAGCTACAAAAGCGAGTAGGTGAAGTTAATTCTCTAAACTAGTACTACTCCGGCCTAGTAATACCGAACACAAGGAGTACCTCAAGTGTGGTTATACGGATGATCAGTTGATTAGACTCTCGTCCATGAATTCATGACCATATAGCCGTATGTTCTACCACATTTTTTACTACTACTAGTAGTACATGAACGCTAGCAAAATTCAAAATCTCAATCAAGTGGCAAAATCACACACACCAACTTTGAACCATTTCCTGTCTAACCGTTTCAAAAACTTTGAGCCAAAATCTCCCACCGAGGGAGTAGCATTTTTATATTATTAGTATTATTAAATGGATGCTAGACAAATTCAAAATCTCAATCAAGCGGCAAATCTGCAGACCCACTCTGAAGCATTTCTCGCCCCGCCGTTTCAAAAACTTTGAGGCAAAATCTCCCACCGGGGAGTACCATTTTTTGTATTATTATCAGAAAATGGGCGCTAGTCAAATTCAAAATCTCAATCGAGCGACAAAACCGCACACCGACTTTGAAGCATTTCCTGCCCCTCCATTTCAAAATCTTTGAGGCAAAATCTCCCATCGAGGGAGTACCATTTTTGTATTATTATCAGATGGGCGCTTGTCAAATTCAAAATCTCAATCGAGCGGCTAAACCATACACTGACTTTGAAGCATTTCCCACCCCTTAGTTTTAAAAACTTTGAGGCAAAATATCCCACCAGGGCAGTACCATTTTTATATTATTATTAGATGGACGGTCGCCAAATTCAAAATCTCAATCAAGCGGCAAAATCACATACCTATCTTGAAGCATTTCCCGCCCCTCAGTTTCAAAAACTTTTGACTTCAAAATTCCCATTCTACCCATTGTTCTGACGCCCTATGGGCAAGCTAAAGTCGGTAGCTTGGGGGCACGATCGTAATTTATGTTTATGTTCACCTCCTTATTCCGGATTCGCCCAGATTTTCTCGCTGGTCCTTCCAAAAATCCCATCCCCCTCTCTCCCACGCCATCACCTCCACGACCACCATGCACACCGGCCGGCGACAATTCCACGGCGGCCGGAGCCGCTTGAGCTGCGGTCTCGTGCACTGTCGTGGAGCCGCTTCACCGATGCTCACCCACCGGATTTGGTTCACCAGGTATCTCTACCACTGCACTAGAGCTGCGGTGTCGTTCACCATGCTGATGGTGTCATCGACCACCCAATCTCTACTTCCCGGCCACCGAAATCTACGCAACTGTACCGGATCCGCTTCACCGGTGTACACTGGACGTGATCTAGTTCAAGGACTTCCATGTCCATCACTCTAGACCAGCTGCTCGGCCGTTGCCGTTCACTGCGCTGGATCTGCCTCAGCGACGCTCTCGTCCACCGTGCTCAAGCTGGCATCAACCGCCCAAGATCTGCTTCCCCGACGCCAATAGCCACCACAACCGCAGCACCCTCGGTGACCTAGACGTCACCCGCACCGTACCGATGATGCTTAGACGCCTTACCGACCAACGTTAACCAAACCTGCAACCCGTTTTTGTTTTGCCAGTAGTATAGAAGGTTCAAGCCTGTCACAGTGAACTGCATTTTTGTCATCAAGTCCGTACATACAAGTCAGTGGGCATGCATGTTCTTCATGCTAGTACATACAAGGTCATTACACATGTTGGTTTGCATTTGCTGCTCTACAAATTTCAAGTCATGGACATGTCTGTTATTTTGTCATGCACATGTTCTTAGCTACTCCATACAAAAGTAATTGCCTGCTACCGTGTAATTCTTGCAAAATCCGAAGTCAATGAAAAATATTAGTGTGGATTACCTGCTCTACAGTTGCTGAATCTATCTGGTTGATCCTAAGATCAGTTCCTGCTATTATTTCCTCATTGGCATCATTCTGCTATCCTGTAGTAGCCGTTTAAACTTTTCGTACTAATTTGATTATAATTTTGTTGTTGCCATCTGGTTCTTCAAAAGCTGCATCACTAACAATTTCCTTTTTCTTGCATATAGCTCAAAATGGAACAATGAACATGTTGGTTTGCATAGCCTATTCTACAGGTTTCTAAGGGATGCCATTACTTCCTTATGTGGTGCTGGTTTTTCCTAAGCAACGACATAACTTTCCTCTACTATGTAGTTCACTCGTGGTTTGCATTCCTGCTCTAGAAGTTCTCTTATGATGCCATTATAATTTCTATCTGGTTGATTCTTAGCTATGACAGTAACTACATGTCATTGTGTAGCTCACAGAAAATTCTAAGTCACCCAACGACTCTATGCATCCCAGGAGATGCCACTGCTTGCATATATATTTGCTGAAATGACCTCGCTTGTTTATATTTGCTGAAATTTTAAGAAACATTTTGTTTGATTGCTCATTTCATTCTAGGCACACTTTTATTATGCTTGTTTGTCCTGTTCTATAGGTTCACGAGCGACGCCATTATATCTCGCGTCTGTTTCTAGGTCTGATTCGTCCTAAGACACGACATAACTATCCTCTACAATATATAGTTCATTCGTGGTTTGCATTCCTGCTCTACAAGTTCTCGTATGATGCGGTTATAATTTCTATCACGTTCATTCTTTGCTATGACAGTAACTACATGGCATTTTGTGGCTCAGCGCAAATTCTGAGTCACCCAACATCTCTTGCATTTTAGGGTATAGAACTGCTTCCATATATATTTATTGAAATGACCTGGCTAGTTTATTTTTGCTAAAATTCTAAGCCACACACACATTATTTGATTGCTTGTTTCACGGTAGGCACACTTGTTTAATGCGTGCTTGCTTGTCCTGTTTGTTTGACGTGTTGGTCAATAATTGAACCATTGACCAGTTGTAAACTCCAGATCATAGCTCTTGTCATATCAGTCAAATGAGTAGTTTGTCTTGTTTGATGTATTAACTTGTTATTACTTAGTTTTAGATTGTAATTATTGCTATCGCCACCAAAGAGGGGGCTGCAAGATCATGTCTCCTCCAATGTAGCTGTCACACTCAAAGGAAGATGCAGGTGATCAATTAAGAAAGCAAATTGAGGACTCTGCTATTAACTTGATTGTCAACTGAAATGCCAATTTTTCTTTCCCTTGAGTTGATAATATGTAATAATTTTAAGAAGTTTGCAGCTGATGTAATATCTAGATAACTCACGTAGGCCATGTAGGCATTTAGTTGACGCTATCCACACATGGCGGTAGTCGTTGCGGTAACTACGCTAGGCAGGTCGATTAGGGAACAATACCGTGCTTTGTTATTGGCCGGTCATATATTCGGCCGACGATGAACAGTAAAAAATGCTAGATTATTATACACATTTTATGATATTGGCATGGGCTTCAGAAAGGCCGAAACTGTAAAAGGTCATAAACATAACGGGCTGACCCACAAGTGGTAATAGGCCGTAATAGTAACATGTCATAGTAGGCTGTAATAGTAGCAGGCCAGAGCAGAAACAACCCATCACAGTAATAGGCAAGGAACCGTATAATCTCAGAACAGTAAAAGGCCAAAATAGTAGCTGGCCTCAATAGTAAAGGGCCGCAATAGTAAAATACCAGAAAAGGGACAGGCCCGAATAGTAACAGCCCAAGAAATTTCCAAGCGAGGGCAGTAACAGGCCAACACATTTACCAGACTAGAATAGTAAAGGGCCGCTTGTGGGCCTAAACAGCTAGAGGCCAGAATAGTGAAAGGCCAGAATAGTAATAGGCCAAAATAGTAACATACCATCTCAGAGAAGGGCTATTAGTAGGCGACCCACGATAGGCTGCGATAAACAGTGATGGGCTGACCGTAGGCCTTAAATGTATAGGAGCGACTTGGCGCAGCCTGCTAATGGGCCGCAGAGTGTTGGACCAACATGGGCCTTCTTTAGGCTGAAACAGAATTGTGCCTGAAAGTTCGCGGGCCGCTGCTGGCTATAACTTTGGACCCATTTCAAAGAGTGCAGGACAAAATAGTAATAGGCCATCTTCTTATTGGGATCTCCAAACGAGCCGGCTCAGTTAGTATTTAGCAGGCCCTGGCTAGGCCTGGCTTCTGCCGCAGTTTCTATGACCATTAAAGGCGGTAACCGGCTGCTAACATTGGTTGTCACGTGGCAGTTTGCATGACGTCAGCAGTCAACGCGGCTGCCGAACAGATCTACAACGAAACAAGTTTTCGTGGCTGAAGGGTGCGATCCGCCACGGTCAGGAAAAAATCATGGTAGATTCTTTTGTGAAGGGGCTTTTACCACAAAGGCCATCCGTCGTAGAAGACTTTTTATCCACGAAAAACGAGCCTTCAACCACGAAAATCGTCCGTTGTAAAAGCCAACTTTTCTTGTAGTGCGTACCACCCATACCAGACACCATCATGACCGCCTCGTCAAATAGTTTCTCCTGGCAAAGATGAGATAGATATCCGACATTCACAGCCACCAGAAACCACGAAACACCACATCCGAGAGGGATCTAAAGGAGAAACTTGGCTAGAGTAAAATCCCGGCTGGTTCACGGATCATCGGAGGACAACACATCATCCCCTTCATCATTAACCGCTGCATATTCATCACCACCATTACTCCATCTTTCATCTATTAGATATTTTTGTAATTCTAGATCCAATTGTGGTTTGCATTAGATATACCCCCATACTTTAATCCATTCATTTGATTATGATGATGGTGTTGATTGCTTCCATGAGTGAGTAGTTCCTTTTGTTCTTGGGGAGATGGAGAAACCCTAGCACCAATATGAACTTGTAATAAATATGATATATTCATGTGTCCATATGACTTGCGTGTCTATGATTTAATTATTATTTGTGTTTGATTTCTCTCTTTCGATCATATGTGAAGTCGACCACATATCATTTGCCTTCAGGACTAAAGGGAGGAAGAAACCCTTTGGACGTGTCTTGGAAGCATACCTGGAATGCCCCGTGACAGATTGGCGTCGGCTCATAACCTAAACAGTCAAAGGGGGATTAAAGAGGGACTCCCTCAGCTAATTACGATATCCATAGGGAAACCCTTAATGGCGGTGGTCTGTATGGGTGATTGCTCTCAGACATTGCAGTGGTTATTTAGAGGTGACCTCACACATGGCTCAACAAAGTGGCTTCCTACGAGCCTTGTCGTGAACATCTTATTATGGGGCTCTCTCCACACATATCATCACACAAGAAGTATGTTAGCTTGATTACATATAACAATAACACTATGCTAGTGGTGTATCCTACATCCCCGAGAATGTGTTTTAGCCCTATTGAGTTCAACCACGCTTTCATACAATCTTGTTACTTGTTTTCTTTTACTTGTTTTGATTACTTTTCTGCAAACAACCGTAAACCATTCAAACACCCTTTACTTGAGATCAAAGACAACTTATAAGTATTCTTTGGTAGAGAGTAACGAGGGGCATTGATACATTGCAAATGTATCTATAATTTTTGATCTTCCATGCTTGGTTTTATCTACTTTCTTGTGTTTTGTTCCAACTTTGGAGTACTTTTCATATGATTTCTTGGACTAACCTATTAACAAGAGCCACAGTGCCAGTTGCCTGTTTTCTGCTGTTTTTGGTTCCAGGAAAGTCAGAAAATGAATATTCTCGGAATTGGACGGGACAAAAGCCAAAGTTCCTATTTTACCGGAAGACTCACGGAGCCAGAATACGAGACGGAGGAGGGCCAGGGCCTGGCCACACACCCCCAGGCGCGGGCCCCCTAGGCCGCGCCAGGGCATGGTGTGGGCCCCCTGGCCAGCCACCGACCTTGCCTCTTTCGCCTATATATCTCCCCCGAGGCAAAAACCCTAGATCGTCAATCAAAAATCCACAAAAAGTTCCGTAGCGCCGCCGTCACCAAAGGGGAGATTCGGGAGATAGAAAGTCTTTGTTCCGGCACCCTGCCGGGACGAGGAAGTGCCCTCGGAGCCATCTCCATCGATCTCCATCGCCATTTCCATCACCATTGTTGATTCCCATTATGAGGAGGGAGTAGTTCTCTCTCGAGGCTAAGGGTTCTACCGGTAGCTATGTGTTCATCTCTCTCTCTATGCATGATCTTATTGAGATCATGAGCTTGTAATCTATAGATCTACCTTGCTACTCAAGTGCTATAATAGATCTCTGCTCTCCCCATGTCTGTGAAGTTGACAGTGTGCACACCATGGTGGCACTTAAGCTAGAGATTACAAATACATGTTATGAGTTATATTTGGAGTTGGATGTCTTTATGAAATTGTGGCGTTTATTGGAACCATCTAGTGCTCAAGGTGACAGTGTGGGGTTATCTAGATGGGAAAGGCTTACTTTGAGGTGTGCTGTTATAGCCCTACCATGGATTAGAGTGTCCAACCGGAGAGTAGTTAAGAGTAGTATCATAAAGAGAAGATATTTATATGAGAGTGTTCATTAGTGAAAGTATGATCCCTAGGCCTTGTTTCTAAGCATTGAAACACCGTTTGCTATTAGATCTATTACATGTTTGCTTGCTTCTATCTTTATTTCAGTGTTACTTTAGTCTTTTCCATGCCATCAAGCTATTTTCTATCACCGTTACCATTTATAATTATCCATACCACTTGTATTTCACTATCTCTTCACCGAACTAGTGCACCTATACACCTGACAAGTGTATTGGGTGTGTTGGGGACACAAGAGACTTCTTGTATCTTGATTGCAGGGTTGCTGGAGAGGGGATACCTTTGACCACTTCCTTCCTGAGTTCGATAAACCTTGGGTGATCCACTTAAGGGAAAACTTGCTGTTGTTCTACAAACCTCTGCACTTGGAGGCCCAACATCTGTCTACAAGAATAGAAGTGCATAGACATCAAGCTATTTTCTGGCGCCGTTGCTGGGGAGGTAAGGTAAAAGGTATTCACACCGGAGGATTAAAGAAGAAGAACCTCCCACGGCAAACGCCTATTTTCTGGCGCCGTTGCCGGGGAGGTAAGGTAAACGGTACTCACATCCTCCGGTGTGAGTGCTCGAAGTTATTTCCTTTAGATTCTGCAATTTTGTCTTTTTGTTTCTTGTTTCACTAGTTAGGCTTAATGGAAAACAACAACAAAATTAGAGAGCTTTATAGTATTTATCTTGAGTTACGACATGAAGTGTTTGAAGAGAAAATTAAAAAACCCATGGAACTTTATTTGCATGCTAATAGCAATGTTATTAGTATGAATTCTTTGAACACTATTATTGCTAATGCTATGGAAAAGTCTAAGCTTGGGGAAGCTAGTTTTGATGAGCATGATATTTTTAGTCCCCCAAGCACGGAGGAGAAAATTTACTTTGATGATACTATGCCTCCAATATATGATGATTACAATGATGAATATGATATTTTCAGTCCACCTACTATTGAGGAGGAAATTAATTATGACTACAATATGCCTCCTATATTTGATGATTATGGTGATGAGAATAATAACGATAGCTATTTTGTTGAATTTGCTCCCACTACAATTAATAAGAATGACTGTGCTTATGTGGAGAGTATTAATTCTTTTATGCATGTGGCTCATGATAAGAATGTTTTATGTGATAGTTATATTGTTAATTTTATTCATGATGCTACTGAAAGTTATTATGAGAGAGGGAAACATGGTTTTATGCATCTCAATAATATTAAGTTTCGCCTCTTTATGTTGAAAATTTTGAAGTTGCACTTGTTTTGCTTTGCTATGCTTGTTGCTTTGTGCTTTCATGACTTGTTTCTTTACAAGATTCCTATGCATAGGAAGTGGGTTATACTTAAATGTGCTTTGAATTTTCTTCTTGATGCTCTCTTTTACTTAAATTCATATTTCTTATGTGAGCATCTTCTCAAACTAGCAAGCCTAACTTAAAGGCGTTAAAGAAAAGTACTTATTGGGAGATAACCCAAAAGTTTTAGAAGAGTCTTGGAAGTTATTATCTCTGTAATAACCGCTCCTTATCCTTTTTATTTGCTTTTTGTGCCAAGAGTAACCTCTAATGAGAGAGAAGTAATGATTGGGAAAGTTGCTGTCCCGAAACAGATTTCTGTGCTTCACCGAAAAAATTCGTGTAAACTCTCTGTACGTCCTTTTGAGGTGCGATTTTTTGTGATTATGTCCCAGGTTGTTATCTAACTTTCGTTAGTTCAACACTTTTTGATTTGAGCAACAGAAGGTCTTCGAAAAAATTCGTCTTTACCTACTGTTCTGTTTTGACAGATTTCTGCCATTATTTGCATTTGCTTCTTGTTGGTTCCTTTTTGAGTTCTCTTTGGGGAATTGAGCTTTTTGAGGGAAGTGCTACAGTAGATAAGTGTTCTAATGGAAGTTTTATTGGTGTTGGAACTGAACCTAAAGACTTATTATCTTGAGTACACTAATGTTGCTAATAAAGATTGTGTGAAATTGTGTATGAAGGAAAAAATTCAGGTGTATGGAAGGAATGAGTAATGAGATGAAGGATGGACTAAAGCTCAATCTTGGGGATGCCACGCATGTCACCTCAAGAAATATTCAAGAGGTACAAGCGTCAAAGCTTGGGGATGCCCAAGGCATCCCCTTCTTCATCAATAAAAATCTCAGGTCTTTCTAGACACTTCATTTTTATTGTTTCATACACAATTGTGTTTTTCTTGGAGCGTCTTTGTTTTTTTTAGTTTTTCTTTTGTTTGGTTTGATTAAATAAGTTGGTTGGATCCCAACACACTTCTTTTGGAGAGATACACACTCCATTTTCATTGCCTATAACACTCTAGTTTTCACTCTTATTGTTCTGCGAGTGTTCTCTTTTGCTAGCACTGTGTTTAGCCTTAGTTTTCTTGTGCTTTCAGATTAGAACTTTTTAGTTCTTCTTTGTGGATTTGTGAGACAAGCTAACTGATCTTTATTGATTATTATCTTTGTGAGTTGTTTCAAATAAGTCGATTGGTGTTGGAAAAGAGTAGGAAAGTTCATGTTTAAGTGGTATAAAGGGAGCTTGTTTTTTACTGTGACTTAGGCTTTATCATGTCATGCTTGATATTGTTTTGGCTTTATGATTAGTGATTTTTGCTGTAGCATGACAAGTTATAAACAATTGAGATTGCTTAATGTGCATTTGAAGAATCATGCGTTGTTTTAGCATATTAAAGCATAGTATTGTGGTATTCTCCTTTGATGCTTTATTTGGGTTGACTTGGCGCATGATCACACCATGTTATGACTATCCCAAGTCACCATAGCCTTTATGATCCTTTAGTTTTCAACTTGTAGTATCACTTTATGCTTTGATCAATAATGTTTTGTCGCTCTGCATGATTATGGACATTATTGCTCTCTTAGTTGGTCGCTCCCAGTCTTTTGCTAGCCTCCACAACCAAGTATGAGTTCCACTCATGCATCCAACTCCTAAAACCAAGTTATTCCAAAGAGTCTACCATACCTTGGGTGTGTTGGGGACACAAGAGTTGATTGCAGGGTTGCTTGAGAGGGGATACCTTTAACCACAGCCTCCCTGAGTTCGATAAACCTTGGGTGATCCACTTAAGGGAAAACTTGCTGCTGTTCTACAAACCTCTGCACTTGGAGGCCCAACAACTGTCTACAAGAATAGAAGTGCGTAGACATCAGGCATAAAGACCTTTACCAATAGCTTGGAATATACTTGGAATAGCATATGCTAATAGGTAGGTATGGTGGACTCTTTGGAATAACTTGGTTTTAGGAGTTGGATGCATGAGTGGAACTCATACTTGGTTATGGAGGCTAGCAAAAGACTGGGAGCGACCAACTAAGAGAGCAATAATGGCCATAATCATGCAGAGCGACAAAACATCATTAATCAAAGCATAAAGTGATATTACAAGTTGAAAACTAAAGGATCATAAATGCTATGGTGACTTGGGATAGTCATAACATGGTGTGAGCATGTGCCAAGTCAACCCAAATAAAGCATCAAAGGAGAATACCACAATACTATGCTTTAATATGCTAAAACAATGCATGATTCATCCAAGGCACATTAAGCAATCTCAATTGTTTATAACAAGTCATGCTACAACAAAGAATACTAAGCATAAAGCCAAAACAATATCAAGCATGGCATGACAAAGCATAGGCCACAGTCAAAAACAAACTCTCTTTACCACTTAAGCATGAACTTTCCTACTCTTTTCCAAACCAAACCAAACTATTTGAAAACCAATGTATGAAAGAGGGGGCCCAACCAATTTATTCAGAAAACTAAGCAAACAAAGCAAACGAAAAACCAAAACAAAAACAAAAAAGAAGACGCTCCAAGAACAACACAACTGTGCATGAAACAATAAAAATAAAGCGTTTGGAAGAAACCTGGGATTTTTATTGATGAAGAAGGGGATGCCTTGGGCATCCCCAAGCTTTGACGCTTGTACTTCTTGGATATTTCTTGGGGTGACACGCGTGGCATCCCCAAGATTGAGCTTTAGTCCATTTTTCATCTCATTACTCATTCCTTCCATACACCTAAAATTTTTCCTACATACAAAATTTCACACAATCTTTATTAGCAACATTAGTGCACTCAAGATAATAAGTCTTTAGGTTCAGTTCCTACCCCAATAAAACTTCCATTAAAACACAAGCTACTGTAGCACTTCCCTCAAAAAGCTCAATTCCCCAAAAAGAATTCAAAAAGGAATCAACAAGAAGCAAATGCAAATAATGGCAGAAATCTGTCAAAACAGACCAGCAGGTAAAGACGAATATTTTAGAAGACCTTATGTTTCTCAAATCGAAAAGTGTTGAACTAACGAAACTTAGATAACAACCCGGTGCAGAAGCACAAAAATGCACGCCTCAAAAGGACATACAGAGATTTTACACGAATTTGTTTGATGAAGCACATAAATCTATTTCGGGACAGCAACTTTCCCAATCATTACTTCTCTCTCATTAGAGGTTACTCTTGGCACAAAAAGCAAATAAAAAGGATAAGGAGCAGTTATTACTGAAGTAATAACTTCCAAGACTCATCTAAATCTTTTGGGTTATCTCCCAATAAGTACTTTTCTTTAACGCCTTTAAGTTAGGCATGATAGTTTGAGAAGATGCTCACATAAGAAATATGAATTTAAGTAAAAGGGAGCATCAAGAAGAAAATTCAAAGCATATTTAAGTCTAACCCACTTCCTATACATAGGAATCTTGTAAAGAAACAAGTCATGAAAGCACAAAGCAACAAACATAGTAAAGCAAAACAAGTGCAACTTCAAGACTTTCAACATAAAGAGGGGAAACTTAATACTATTGAGATGCATAAAACCATGTTTCCCTCTCTCATAATAACTTTTAGTAGCATCATGAATAAAATTAACAATATAACTATCACATAAAACATTCTTATCATGAGCCACATGCATATAACTATTACTCTCCACATAAGCATAGTCATTCTTATTAATCATAGTGGGAGCAAATTCAACAAAATAGCTATCATTATTATTCTCATCACCATAATCATCAAATATAGGAGGCATATTGTAATGATAATTAATTTTCTCCTCAATAGTAGGTGGACTAAAAATATCATATTCATTATTGTAATCATCATATATTGGAGGTTTGGTATCATCATAAGCAATAGAATAGCTATCTTCCAAAACTGGGGAACTAAAAAGATCATTTTCATAAAAACTAGCTTCCCCAAGCTTAGACTTTTTCATAGCATTAGCAATAATGGTGTTCAAAGAATTCATACTAATAACATTGTTATTAGCACGCAAATAAAGTTTCATAGATTTTTTAATTTTCTCTTCAAACACTTCATGTCCTAACTCAAGATAAATACTATAAAGCTCTCTAATTTTTTTTGTTATTTTCCATTAAGCCTATCTAGTGAAAACAAGAAACAAAAAGACAAAATTGCAAAATCTAAAGGAAATAACATCGATCACTCACACCGGAGGATGTGAGTACCTTTTACCTTACCTCCCCGGCAACGACGCCAGAAAATAGCTTGATGTCTACGCACTTCTATTCTTGTAGACAGTTGTGTTGGAAATATGCCCTAGAGTCAAATAGTAGTAAGGACTGTTATCATAATTCATATAGTTTATGATTTAGTTTTATATCATGCTATAACTGTATTGAGTGGAAACATCAATACACGTGTGATATACAAACAACCAGGGGTTCCCAGTGAAACTCTAGTCACTGGTTCATTGGTTAACAGATGATCATGTTTCCTGATCATGTGGCATTTATGCTAGTTGGAAATGAGGCCATCTCATTCTAAGAATGAGATGATGAACGAATACCCAACCTAAACATCATGACCCGATCATGTCACGAAGTTCAACTTATGATGATTAGAAATGGATCCTCGTAGACTATTACTTAGGCCATGAGGCTATATCAATCACTGTCTGCCGAGAGTGCTTAGATAGCATCAAACGCCATCTGGTAATACGGTGGTTATAAAGGTGTGTTCAGGTATTCGGAGGAAACCGTAGAGGCAATATATGTCAAGAGCGGGATTTGTCTGTCCATGTGACGGGAAGATACTCAAGGGCCCACTCGGAGAAGTTATATCCAATAGCTGCGCAACATGTGATTTGATCACGTGGATATCACTTGTCAGAACAAGTCAAGTAGCATTGTTCAGTAACGAGATTGAACACAACATGGTGATATCATTGATCATATCTCGGGCAATGCAAGTATCCAGAGACAAAGGGAATAAGACACGACTGTCCTGGTTCAAACAAAGAAAGATCTTCGTGGAACGCACAGGGGTCACATGGCCATCCAGGTCCCTCTGTCGATCATTGGTGCGGGAGTGTCCCGACCATGTCTGGAGTGTTCCTGAACCGTGGGATATCACGCTTAAGGGCTTGATGATGCTTAGAGAGTGTTTATAGGATCGGTAGAATCACCGAAGAAAAGGAGAGAGAAAATCGGAAGGGTTTCGGTAAGTCCGGAGGATGTCCGGAGTGGAGGTGGAAGGTGTTCCATGGCCACGGGGGTTGAATAATATGTGAATGAATGTTAAATATTGATTTAATCATTTATTCATAATTATTTAATAAAGTGAAAATCAATTAAAGGTCAAAAAGGCTTAATGGGCCAATTTCCGGAGGGAGAGGGCCCATTAGGGAAAGGAGAGAGGGAGAAGGGGAAAAGGGCCTGGCCGGCTGGGCCTAGCCCCCCACGTAGGGCCCACTAGGTGGCCGGCGGCCACCTCCTCCCCCCTACTCTCCTTTAGTCCCACCCCGAGACTTTGAGGGAGGTAGTACCTCCCCTCCCCTATATATAGTGGGGTATTTGGCCAAGATAAATACACCAATAATCAATAAAGGTCTCCCCACTTTTGGGAGGACCTCTAATTGATATTTTCTCTCTCCCCTCTATCTCTCGTGACCATGGTCCCAAGTCTGGACTGCACGAGGAAGAGACATCTTCACCGCGATGCGCCGTCGCGCTGTGGGATTCGGATCCGGGAGCTCTACTTCCGCAACTGCTGCTGGATCAGGGAAGCGGGAATCATCGTCAGGCACCGGACGTGTGTAACTCCCCGCGAGGTGTCGCACTTGAGGCACTCAAGTCGTTGGAGCCAGAAGGAGCGCAAGGACTTCATCACGACCTTGAGGTTGGCTTCGGCTCGTCTACATCAACCACGCTCTCCTGAGTGTTGACAACGCTTTTCGGTCTTCAAGGCTAAGTTCGCGAAAAGCCCCTCCCGTTATTGTATTACTAATAGATAGGTCCTGGCAGCTTCAGGGGTTCAGGGGCGTCGGGTAAAATTTTATTGTTTTCATACGCGGAACCCCTACAGTGGTATCAGAGCTAGATCTATGCGTAGTAATGCTAGTACGGGTAGAACACACGAGATGTAGCGTGTGGGCATTGATCTTTTAGTTGTTACCCTCCCACATGTACTTGTGTATACCGCAGTAATGCTTGATGAAGCGGCTCCCAACCGACTTTACGCGTTCATTCGCGAGACTGGTCCACGCTTGACATACGGCTTGTACCGTATAAAGTGGCTTAGGGGGGTGTCTATCTCTCTCGCATTAGTTAGTATACCGAAAGGGGTGTAGTAGAGACAACTACTTGATCAGCGTTGTGCTGAAAGTTCGTAGGTAAGAACGGTTCTTGTGCGAAAGCCCATTCAGCCACGTAAAACATGCAAAGATAAAGTAGAGGCGTCTAACTTTGTTTTGCAGGGGGGGCGTTGCTTTGTGATATGGTTGTGGCAAAGGTAAAGTGATTACCTTTTGTTACATACTAGTAGATAGTCACGGAGGTGATGAACTACCACGCCGGAATGACACCGGTACCCTGGTGTCTACAGTGCCGGAACCCTGGCGCCGGAACCCGGTGACGGTGGATGGAGATCACGACGTGAAGGACCATATCACATAGCATTTACATTCAATGTTATTGTTTGTATGCCTTATTGTGTGCTAGTATTAGATACTCGACGGTAGCCTAATAAGATGATCCCTGTTAAAATTACCAACAATTGTGTTCCCCCTTAGTGTGCACCACCAAGAAAGTTCTTTGGTATGAGGTGATCTAGGGTTACATGCCTGGGTGTGAGACATATCTATGTTCGCATACAGTGGGTGTAAGCCATGTTGCAAAGCGAATACACTAAGGTTGAGTTGGCGAGCCTAGCACGCCAGAGAAGCGTGGCCTCGGAACACGGATGGTCGAAAGATCGAGCACGAGTCGCATGAATGATGTGATCGACGTTTAGCGTCCACCCTTGAACCCACATTGATGGCCGTGACGATCGGGGGAGATGTGGCTGATAGGGGTCGTGTTATCACTAGGAACCCTTTTGGGGATAGGTGTTTCTGAGTGGAGTTATTATTAACTCATTTAATTATAAACTTAGTCTAAATTCCTTTTGCAATTATAAATGTAGATGGGACCTTTCGTGTTGACAATTGAATGGTTAGAAGGAGAAAAGCTCAGATTAGATGGATCGAACTTCTCCATTTGGGTTGCAAGTCTCCATGTTCTCCTTAGCGAGAATGACGTGGTTGACTACATACTCGACGGGATGGATTTGGATCAGCCCACAGACCTTGAGACCCCAGAGGAGTGGAAAGACCGCTATCTCCGTCGTGAGATGGCCTCCTATATTTTAGTTGTGATGCGTTTCGGAATGGTGGACGAGTTGTGGCCTTTCTTGGGTGATGTCAACCCTTGTTCGGTAATGCTACAGCTTAGGACACATTTCGTGGAGTAGACACGCATTTGGGAGCATGAGCTGATGGGAGACTTCCTCTCCATTAAGATGGAGGAGAACTCATCACTGAACGACCACTTGGAGCACATGCATGATGTGTACATGAGGCCTACATACTTCCTGGACGTCTGGATTACGAGCTCTTTTGCAAACGTCGTTGTGCTGCGGTCGCTGCCACCAAGCTACCAAGCACAAGTCAGGACTTGCGTAATGAGGGGCGACATGGAAACAATGGAGTTCCACCGGTTCATGACACATCTCAGGAATGTGTTGGTTGAACCAGATGTCACTCAGGTCGTCAACGACAAAGGTATATATTTGATATATAGTTTTATAAATGTTATAATCTTGCAAACACATTATAGTGTTAAGTATATCTGATACTTGTTCTGTTTTTCTTAAAACATGTCCTTCTGCATGAGAGTGCTAGCTGGAGAGGAGGTGACGTTGTGTGTTGATGGCGAGCATGATGATGATAGCCGACGACACTCTCCCTCAACATTTATCATTTAGTTTATGTTTTAGGATGATTATTGTAATCAAGAGATTGTGAACTTCTTTAGTGTGTCTCACACTTCGTGAGACGGTTATTCATATGGGTTTGTAACAAACAGTTGTTCCACTTTTATGAATGATTTCTATTCGTGTTCATATCTTGTTTGATTACTTGTGAATTATCCTTGTTGTTTGAAACTAATTGATAATGCATGAACATTTGTAAAACACTAAAAATGCCTTGTTTAAAATACCTGACTTAATGATATGTTCATTAAAGAATGAAACCATTGTTTAAATTCAAAGTTATGTGATAATATGTGAAAGTCATTCAATTTCTTATCACATATAAATCATGCCTAAGTTCGGCAAAATAACTTGAACACCGTGTATTACTTGAATACAAAGTGTTTAAAGAATTGTTAAACGTAAATACATATTCGATGTATTATGTTTTTAACGAAAATGGTAATTATCATTATTGTTTAAATGTGTAAAGTAGTTTACCAAAGGAAACATGAATATGAAACTATTTGATTTGATCAAAATGTTTCATCAATAAAAGGGTATAAATATAAAAGAGAATCCAATTACTATGATTTGATCAATAGTAATGAAATTCAACTTTATAAGAGTGGCATAAAAGAAATTGTAGATGCAAAGCATTTTTGAAACGTCAAAATACAAAGCATCACAATGTGATATTAGATATCAAAGGGGTTGAATAGAAGGCACCAAATAAATCGTTGTAGTGTAGATGTAGAGACCATTAGCTTAGAAATAGTTAGCACTCAATTAGAAGGTAGTAAACCATTTGAATTCGTGAAAGTTTTGGGGCTATTCGATATAACCAAAACAATAGCGAATAAGTCCTTATATAGTATTCATTGGAAACTTTGAATACAAAACCCATAGCTGAAACCAAAAGGAAAGCAAGATTCGTATTGCTTGAATTTTGGTACATTCTTGAGAAAGCTCACTTTTAGTGATGTTTCTCAATTATGGAGCAAATGGAAATTAGTGAAAAACACGATGAGGATTCAAAACCCTGCATCAGAGTGTTGAGAAGCGCAACGGACAACGTTCCTGAACGATTCTCTTCACAGAAGGAAAGAATCAATGATTTTGATCATTGTGTTTTCCCCACTAGCGTTTTCACTATATGAAGTAGGATTCAAAATGTAATCCATATCTTGTATGGAGACATTTGTGAATCACTTGTCATTATTTTTTGGAATATGACATACCTACGAACTACTAAGGAAATAATGGTAAACTAGAATTATGAAAAGTCCTAAAAGCAAAATTCCCTTGAGATTAGAAAGCAATTTGTTGCTAAATCTCACAAGTAAAAGGAGTTACTTGAATTTTCCCAAATGACTGCAAAGTCATAGTAGGAAAAAGGGGTGAATGACAAAAGCACAATTTGTCAAGTATTGGATGAATTCAAAAGAATTTGATTCAAATGTGCTAAATGTCTACTGGATTTAAAACTAGTAATAGTACTAGTATCTCATAGTAAATCTCCAAGTTTGATATTTGATCAAAGGATTTTGAAATTGTTCAAAATAGTGGGAGGATATGCAATTTGCATAAAATTGAGTGGGAGCTATGAAAGTCTTCCTAAAACAATATGTGATTGACATATTTTTGAGTGGGAGCAATGTAAGTCTCAAATTCAAATATGTAGGAACATATTTTGAGTGGGAGCTTATAGGAGTAATTCTTAAGTATGTTAAGAATGAAAGCGCAAATACTTATAAATAATGATTTATAAGATGTAGAAGTTGATAATAGGTGTATTATGATATTATGTACTATTCCTTAAGGGATTCTGAAAGGGGTTTCAGAGTAGAAGTTAATTAAGGAACTGATCCTTAATAACTCAAATTAGGAATAGTATTAAGTTTAACATCAATGGTTAAAATAAAGGAAAAGGATGATCGTCATCCACTATGTTGAGACATAGGTTCTTTCTTAGAAAACCATGATGATAACTTAGCATATTATGTGATCCAATTAAGGAACGTTTGAAAGTGATTAAGTTTGAATCACAGAATGTTGAGCTGAGTTTTGTCCGCAGTGTCTAATAGAGAACCGCAGACATGTTTTCCAAATCTGAAAAGGATGACATATCTTAAAACATAAAGAGTTATGTTATAAGGGAATATGTTGGAACCTCCTATAGATACCAATTAAAGTCAAGTAGGAAGAGAGGTGAACAAAACATCGAAAGTTGCACAGAGTGCACTAGTGTTTCGATGAATACATTTATAATAATAGATAAGGGTACCATCTAAAGTGTTGTATAATGTTATGGCTGGGCTAGTTCGCTTTTAACGTAGAATGATGTGTCCCAGGGCATAGTGCCCATGAGAAAGCCCTCGAGGTTGATCTAACGTCACTATAGGCTCCTGGAATCAGGCCTCGTTCTGCTGCCATAGCGACGATGCATACACACAGATGCTATCATGTGATGATAAAGTATTAATGTCAATCAAGGTGACATTAGTAAGTTGCAAAGGATTTGGGACTGTAAAGTACAGACCCAAGACTCAACCTCTTCCATGAGCAAACATGTTCTAGGTACCGGTTATATGGTGCCAATAATTGAGAACAAATGCAGCTAGTGTATTTGTACTCTAGTGCAACTGGGAGACTGTTGGAAATATGCCCTAGAGTCAAATAGTAGTAAGGACTATTATCATATTTCATATAGTTTATGATTAAGTTTTATATCATGCTATAACTATATTGAGTGGAAACATCAATACACGTGTTATATACAAACAACCAGGGGTTTCCAGTGAAACTCTAGTCACTGGTTCATTGGTTAACAGATGATCATGTTTCCTGATCATGTGGCATTTATGCCAGTTGGAAATGAGGTCATCTCATTTTGAGAATGAGATAATGAACCAATACCCAACCTAAACATCGTGACCCGATCATGTCATGAAGTTCAAGTTACGATGATTAGAAATGGATCCTCGTAGACTATTCCTTAGACTGTGAGGCTATATCAATCACTGTCTCCCGAGAGTGCTTAGATAGCATCAAACGCCATCTGGTAATACGGTGGTTATAAAGGTGTGTTCAGGTATTCGGAGGAAACCGTAGAGGCAATATATGTCATGAGCGGGATTTGTCCGTCCATGTGACGGGAAGATACTCAAAGGCCCACTCGAAGAAGTTATATCCAATAGCTGCGCAGCGTGTGATTCGATCATGGGGATATCACTTGTCGGAACGAGTCAAGTAGCATTGTTCAGTAATGAGATTGAACACAACATGGTGATGTCATTGATCAGATCTCGGGGAATGCAAGTATCAACAAACAAAGGGAATAAGACACGACTGTCCCGGTTCAAACGACGAAAGATCTTCGTGGAACGCACAGGGGTCACATGGCCATCCAGGTCCCTTTGTCGATCATTGGTGCGGGAGTGTCCCGACCATGTCTGGAGTGTTCCCGAACCGTGGGGTATCACGCTTAAGGGCTTGATGATGCTTAGAGAGTGTTTATAGGATCGGTAGAATCACCGAAGAAAAGAAGAGAGAAAACCGGAAGGGTTTCGATAAGTCCGGCGGATGTCCGGAGTGGAGGTGGAAGGTGTTCCATGGCCACGGTGATTGAATAATATGTGAATGAATGTTAAATATTGATTTAATCATTTATTCATAATTATTTAATAAAGAGAAAATCAATTAAAGGTCAAAAAGGCTTAATGGACCAATTTCCAGAGGAAGAGGGCCCATTAGGGAAAGGAGAGAGGGAGAAGGGGCAAAGGGGCTGGACGGCTGGGCCTAGCCCCCCTCGCGGGGCCTACTAGGTGGCTGGCGGCCACCTCCTCCCCCCTCCTCTCCTTTAGTCCCACCCCGGGACTTTGAGGGAGGTAGTACATCCCCTCCCCCTATATATAGTGGGGTATTTGGCCAAGATAAATACACCAATAATCAATAAAGGTCTCCCCACTTTTGGGAGGACCTCTAATTGATATTTTCTCTCTCCCCCTCTCTCTCTCGTGACTGTGGTCCCAAGTCTGGACTGCACAAGCAAGAGACATCTTCACCGAGGAGCGCCGTCACGCTGCGGGATTCGGATCCGGGAGCTCTACTTCCGCAACTGCTGCTGGATCGGGGAAGCGGGAGTCATCATTAGGCACCGAACGTGTGTAACTCCCCGCCAGGTGTCGCACTTGAGGCACTCAAGTCGTTGGAGCCAGAAGGAGCGCAAGTACTTCATCACGACCTTGAGGTCGGCTTCGGCTTGTCTACATCAACCACGCTCTCCTGAGCATTGACAACGCTTTTCGGTCTTCAAGGGTAAGTTCGCGAAAAGCCCCTCCTGTTACTGTATTACTAATATATAGGTCCTGGTAGCTTCAGGGGTTCAGGGGCGTAGCGTAAAATTTTATTGTTTTCATACGTGGAACCCCTACAAGTTGTTGGGCCTCCTAGTGTAGAGGTTTGTAGAACAGCAGCAAGTTTTCCCTTAACTGGATCACCCAAGGTTTATCAAACTCATGGAGGAAGTGGTCAAAGGTATCCCCTCTCGAGCAACCCTGCAATCAAGATACAAGAAGTCTCTTGTGTCCCCAACACACCCAATACACTTGTCAGGTGTATAGGTGCACTAGTTCGGCGAAGAGATAGTGAAATACAAGTGGTATGGATAATTATAAGTGGTAACGGTGATAGAAAATAGCTTGATGGCATGGAAAAGACTAAAGTAAAACTGAAATAAAGATGGAAGCAAGCAAACATGTAACATATCTAGTTGCAAACTGTGTTTCAATGCTTAGAAACAAGGCCTAGGGATCATACTTCCACTAGTGAACACTCTCATATAAATATCTTCTCTTTATGATACTACGCTGAACTACTCTTCGGTTGGACACTCTAATCCATGGTGGGGCTATAACAGCACACCTCAAAGTCCGCTTTTCCCATCTAGATAACCCCACACCGTCACCTTGAGCATTAGATGGTTCAAACAAACACCACAATTTCATAAAGACATCCAACTCCAAATATAACTTATAACAAGTATTTGTAATCTCTAGCCTAAGTGCCACCATGGTGTGCACACTCTCAACTTCACACAAATGGGGAGAGCAGAGATCTATTAAAGCACTTGGTAGCAATGTAGATCTATAGATTACAAGCTCCTGATCTCAATAAGATCATGCATAGAGAGAGATGGACACATAGCTACCGGTAGAACCCTTAGCCTCGAGAGAGAACCATTCCCTCCTCATCATGGGAATCAGCAACAGCGATGGAGATGGTGGTGGAGATCGATGGAGATGGCTCCGGGGGCACTTCCCCGTCCCGGCAGGGTGCCGGAACAGAGACTTTCTGTCCCCCGAATCTCTCCTTTGGTGGCGGTGGCACTGCAGAACTTTTCGTGGCTGGAGGCTTGATGACTTACGGTTTTTGCATCGGGAGGCATCTTATAGGCGGAGAGGCAAGGTCGGTGTCCGGCCAGGGGCCCACACCATGCCCTGGCACGGCCTGGGCTAGCCCGTGCCACCACATGGTGTGGCCACCCTATGGCCCCTCTCCGTCTCGTCTTCTGGCTCCGTGAGTCTTCCGGTAAAATATCGACTTTGGCTTTTGTCCGGTCCAATTCCGAGAATATTGATTTTCTGACTTTCCTGGAACCAAAAACAGCAGAAAACATGCAACTGGCACTGTGGCACTTGTTAATAGGTTAGTCCAAGAAATCATATGAAAAGTACCCCAAAGTGTGGACGAAACATAAGAAAGTAGATAAAACCAAGCATGGAACATAAAAAAATATGGATACGTTTGCAAGGTATCAGATGCCAAGCCCTTCTTCCAGGTCAAAACATTGCTGCAAGACACTTGTTACACTTCTCTTGCATAACTCAGTATGGTATATGCCTTTGCTCTTCTCTGCACTTGCCCGGAGAGTACCTCATCACTTGGCAAAATTCCATCTTTCAATAAATCGAATATTGGTTGTGCCCATGCTGGTATAGCACGAGCCTGGAAAAGTACTTCGTCAACCTCCATTGGATCGACCGACATAACCTCTGCCAGATCAATCTCAATAGTCCTCGGGTTCTACAAAGCAGTGCCCGGGTTCGCCGAGGTAGTCCCCGGGTTTGGCCAGGTAGTCCCCGTGTTTACCGAGGTATTCCCCCAGTCAATGTCCATTGGGACAGCTTCTGATCTGGGGTTTGCCACGATATAAATTGACTCAGATTTTGGTGAAGGGGTAATAAATGGTTTTCTCAGATGCTCCAAAGCAACTCCTGGTGGGATGGCTTGCCGAGATGAACCTAATTTAGACAACATGTCGGCCACATCATTTTCAGCTCTTGGCACATGATGGAATTCACATCCCTCAAACTACCCATATATTTTTTGGACATGAAATCTATAAAGAGCCATGTTTGCATCTAACGCATCCCAATGACCAGACACTTGCGGCGCCACTAAATCCGAATCTCCGAAGCACTGTATCCGACGTATCCCAATCTCTTTGGCCACTTTTACTCCGTGCACGAGTGCCTCATACTCGGCCACATTGTTTGATTCTCGAAAGTGGATCTAAAGCACATATCTCAATTGGTCTTTCTTGGGTGAGGTAAGGACTACCTTGGCCTCTAATCTGTCCTTCAACTTTGATCCATCAAAGTGCATCCTCTAGTAGTTTGAATCCGGCAGGGGTGGAACGTATTTCATTTCCGCCCAATCCACCAAAAAGTTTGCCACAACCTGAGACTTGATCGTGTCTCTTCTATCATATTATAAAGCATAAGAGGCTAATTCAATTGCCCATTTGGTGATCCGGACACTTGCATCCTTGTTTCTCATTATCTCGGATATAGGCGCTTCACATATCACCTTCACCGGGTGTTCTTCAAAATAGTGCTTAAGCTTCTTGGCCGCCATATAGACGCCATATGCCATCTTCTGATAATGAGGATAGTTCTGCTTTGAGGTGGACAATACCTCACTTAGGTAATATACTGGACTCTACACCGACTTACTCTCCTTGTTAAGCTCTACCACTATCACAGCACTTACGACTCAGTTAGTCTCTGCTATGTAGAGCAACATTGGCTCTTTGGATAATGGTGAGGCTAACACAGGTGCAAAAGCTAGCATCTTTTTGAGCTCATGAAATGCACTATCTGCTTGTAGTGTCCATATGAACTTATCCGATTTTTCATTAGCTGATAGAGAGACAATGCATTTTCTCCTAGCCGACATACAAACTGACTTAATGACGCCAGGCAACTAGTGAACTTCTAAACATCATTAACACACTTCGGCAGCTCCATTCGCTCAATTTGATCATGCAAGCATTTTTTGCATGCATCTTTGGTATGTTGCCCCTGCATTACGTAAGCCAAATGGCATGGTGCGATAGCAATAATCCCCATACAGGGTAATGAAAGCAGTCTTTATTTGATCATACGGGTTCAAAGGTATCTGGTGGAAACCAGAATATGCATCTAAAAATGATAATAGCTCACACCCAGCGGTCGAGTCAATGACCTGATCTATCCTCGGCAGTGGGACTGGATCTTTTGGACATGCCTTATTCAGGTTCGTGTAATCGATACACATACGCCATACCACTGCTATGTTCAGATCATCTTTCTTATTTTCTACCAGCACCGGATTAGACATACAATCCGGGTACAACACTTCCATGATAAACCTGGCTACAAGGAGCCGAGCTATCTCATCACCAATGACTTTTCTCCTATCTTCGGTGAAGCGGCGGAGAGGTTGCTTCACCGGTTTTGCACCAGGTATGACATGCAAAGAGTGCTCGACCAGCTCCCTCGGTACACCTTGTAGATCCTGTGTGGACCAAGCAAACATATCCCGATTATCACGGAGGAAGCTGACGAGCTTGTTTTCCTATTTGTCGCCAAGGCCCGCACCAATGGTTACAGTGCTCTCCGACCTTCTTGGTATCCTTTGTCGGCTAAAACGACACACTCCTGTGCGGGTTACTCAAAGCCGACATATTCAGCTGCACGGACTAAGCTAGTGCCGCAACCTCTTGGATCCTTCTCTTCTCTTGAGCGATAACCAGTGACTCAGCCAAGGTTGACCCGGCTGAGGCACATTCCATGGAGCAACTAAAGTCCCCTGCTATGGTGATGACCCCATTTGGTCCTGGCATCTTCCGCTTTAAGTAACGGATGTGGTCACTTGTCATAAACTTTGAAAGAGCTGGTCTACCGAGTAATGCATGGTAGCTGCTGTCCAAATCCACAACCTTGAACTCCAAATTTTCTATCCCACAATTGTCCCTTGTGCCAAATAAAACATCAATCCGGACCTTCCCAACAAGCTCACAGGACAAACCTGACACAATGCCATGAAAAGTGGTCTTTGTTGCCTGCAGCATATTCTCTGAGACTCCCAATTTGTGCATGGTATCCTTGTACAGTATATTGATACTGCCTCCATTGTCAATCAACACCTTGGAAAACTTTACATTGATATTTGGCCCGATGAAAGTTGGGTCAAGTACCAAACCATATGACCCAGGACTCTACATGAGCCTGGGGTGATCCTTGATACTCCAAGTTATTTCCTGATCCGACCAATGCATCATGTACCTCGGCACAACTGGCATAACTGCATTGACTTCCATATGTTGCTGCTGCACCCTTTTTCTATTAGTTTCTTCTGTGGTGAACACATAGTAACTCTGATGGTGCTCCCTGTACTCATTTGTTCTATCACTATTGGGGTGTCTTTGGTTCGGCTGGTTCTAGTCGTTCACGTGATGCACTGCATCCCTTCCAACCTGTGAGCTGCAGTTGCCGAGGTTGCTGGGGTAGTCCCATGTTACCTTGATCTGTGTTACCTCGTCCTGCCCGCTGAAACCACCCGCACTGCCGAGTTTTATGATTTGCCGGCTTACTCGGATTTGGTGTATGAAACTTGCATGGTTGGTCCAGCATAGCCTCGTATGTATACCTCGACATGTCCTTTCTTTCTTTCCACTGCTTTTTCTGTTCATTAGTCCAAGGCTTCTTGCCATCACTTTTCTATGCCCAATGCTGGCCACTACCCTTTTGTCGCTGGCTATTCCCAGCTCCAGGCTAATCTTGGTCCACCGCAGCAACTTGCTGTGAGCCATATCTGTAATCTGGCCTCTCATCTCTTCTTTTACCCCGAAAATCATTTTGCCGGGTTGACCCCGCTCCATCACGAGGGTAATATTCCTCATTTGACCCGCTTGCGATAATCTGAGGTTGAGTTGGATCACCCAATGCATATGAGTCGGTGATTCTGAATGTTTCTGCCAACATAGTTGGCATATCGCTTTGTAGTCTTTGCCATAGCACACTTGCATATCTTCATCCTTGTACAAACCAAGCAATTGCCTGTGACTCGATCACCCCTTCACATGAGTTACACATGTTGCACCACCGAGTCAGAAACTCGCGATCCATCTCATTCGGCCTCTATTTACACATTGCCAGCTGCTGTGGCCTATTCGGCCTCTTGTATGTGCTTGTGAAATTGCTGATAAACATTTCTTCAAAATATAGCCAATAGTTGATACTTCCTGCTGTCATATTATTAAGCCAAACTCTTGTTGTTCCTTCTAGCATTTGAGTCACATACCTCACTGCCCATCTTAGATTGCATGTGGCAATGTTCACTTCTGTCGCATAGTCAATTTGCCAATCTTCTGGCTTGGTACTTCCGTCATATGTTTTTGTCCCTCTAGCCAACTGGAAGTTTGGCACAGGTGGTTCCTTCATAATCCGAGGTCTGAAGCATGCCGGGGCCTTGTCCTTCCATCATTTACGACCTATAAATCCAGTGCAACTTCAACCTTGCATCATCTGGCTGCAGTTTCCTATTTCCTAGCCTCGACCCTATCACATGATGATCTGGCTTGGGAAACCAAGCATTTGCCATTGCCGAATAAGCATCATCATATATTCTTTGACCCGGGTTGACATATGGTTGTTGCATAGCTGGGCTGGCACTTTGCTCTTGCCGAGGTATGTACTGTTGTTGGTGCTGTCAAGGTGGATTTTATCCAACTCCTGCTGAGTTACACTATCTGGCATTGTCGTACCCAGCGTTTCCTTGTCCTGCATGGCCTTGGCCGTGGTTACCTCGTTCGGCTTCACTGGGTCATATGGGATCATTTGTTTGTTTTTTCTCCCTAAGGTTACTACATCTTCTCTCCTTGGGCCCGCATAAGGGGATGATGCTGCCCCGGCGGATTTTTTCGGAGCGCCCCCTACTGAATGAACAACATGGGAACCTCCCGCTCTCACCAGGTCTACCTTGAGTAATTCATCATTATGTTTGTTAGCAATTTTTACCAGGTGAATAACTCTTTCCTGTTGCCTCTCCCGGGCTTCGGTTAGTCCCCCTAACTCGGACACTACTGCATCCGCAGCCCGAAGGTTCTTTGCCGGGGTGCTATACCTCGGGAGTCCTACTGTCACAAGGCTAGATGAATGCCCCGGCCTAGGTACATACTCCTTGTCTATCTCACTAATAAGGTTTCTACCCCTAATCTTCACACCGCCCATACGGGTGGGACTAATCCTATTTGCCTTTGCATACTCACACAACGTGATGTTCAACGACTGCTGAAGTGTCGCTACTCTCTTTGCCCATGCTAACATCTTCACCCAGGTCTCCTCTAGCTCGGCATGTGCCTGAGCCAGATCTACTATAGGTGCTATAGGAGTATTAAGGCTCTCTATTGCCTGCTACAAGATGTTCTGCGGCCTCAATAATAGTGGACCTCTAGCCCTAGGTACCTTGGGTGTTGTCTCCGGGTCTTCTACCAGATCCTTGCTTGCTCATGCGTTAGGCACAGTCATCATCACCATGACGCAACTAGCGGGGCGAGTGATATGCGGACCGCGAGCCACGTTGAGAGAGGCTTCTACTCCCTCGACGACGTGCTATGGGTGTAAGTAGGACTCATCAATGCCGATGCAGATCTTGTGGATGCCGAAGTTGACAAAGAGCCCATTGCACGGAGGCGGGCGATTGGCGAAGCTGCGCACGTTGTCGGTGACATAGTACAACAATCCCTAGTGCTGGAAAAATCCAGAGGCAATGCGCTCGACGGTGACGATGAAGTTTCCCGTCCGGATCTTGAGTCTAGATAGCACCTCTGCTGGCCCCACGGTGGGTGCTAACTGTCATGGTGGTGTCATGGCAGATGCCATGGGTAGGCTAAAGATGGGGCCAATGTGTACTAGTGGTATCCGGGGAGGGATAGCATAGTGATTCTACACATGGTAGCTAGAACAAGACACACACAATGAACTGCTCAAAGATCTTCTATTATGACCCACCAGCCAACACAGATGCTCCTTGAGCTGTATTGTAGAGAGGAAGGAGATGAAGTGCTCCTGCCCTCTATGCTCTAGGGTTCTTCCCTTAGCAAAAAGATCGACCCCTCCTATGGAGGCCCTGGCTCACCTTATAAAGGGGTGGCCAGGGTACATCTAGGGCTGATGTGGCCGGGTATATGCTTGTCCCAAAGAGGTAACTCGGCACGCTCCTTTCCCCTCTCTAGAGCCTCTATTAGGCAATGGCACAGAGCCCATGCGCTATGACCGCTGCCGCCAGAGACTGTCACATCCGTGATGATCTCTTCTATCTTCTGACTCTCTGACCCTTGTCGCTAGCACTTGTCTCTCCCTGGATTCCCTTTGGAGAGAGAAAAGCGATGACCCTAAACTCCTTGTTGAGCAAGCTAACTCCTGAATCGGCCTAGGTAAGGTTAACCCGGCCAAGTTAGTACCAGCAAACAGAAAATGGTTCTTTCCTCGTGCTAACATACCTTGTATGTCGGCCAAGTCTTGCAAGTGCTTCCTGGCTCAAGGCAACCTGGTTGTAACCCGGCCGGCCCTTCTATGATTTGGCCAGCACATGCTTTGACCTGACTTTATCTCGGTGGACCTTGTCCTTTAACCTCGGCTTTACCCTACCTGGGCTCATCCTCCCAATATAGGATAAAAATCGAGCTTTATTATTTGTTGCCTCATTAAAACCCTCCATCCCTAGGAGGAAAAAAGAGTACATTAGGCTCTAAAAGTCTCGGTTACAAAAAGAGTAAGAAAATTACAAAAACAATAAGAAAGATACAAATAATACAACTAAATATCCTATTCTTCTTCCTCTTTGTCAATCAACATTTTCGATGCCGACAAATAGATCTTCGTCCAATGTAGTGTGTTGGGCTCTCCGTTTGGCTAGTTTCCCATCTTTCACGGCCATTAGTGTTCTCACCATATCCGAGGCTAGACTGGTTCTTATCTCATCAAGTCCTTTCAGCTAGACTGAAAGTGTACTCCGATGATACCATTGAGACATGTATCGATGGCACATCCTTAGCAAATATGGAAAGCACATGGTATCAGATCTTGTGCGCATTCGACCACTGCAATATGTTTAAGTTTTCATCCTCCTCATGTGGGATCTTGTCGTAGTTGAGGTACTTTGCTAACTCCCCGCCACCTAAAACCGTCGATGATGATGGTGTCGAAGAGGAGGCCGAAGAGGAGGAAGAACCAAATATCTTGTTCCACACTTCTTTCTTATTGCTTGTAGTTGGTGATTGTGGAGGCCGTTGGACCCGAGTGGTGATGTACTTTAATTCGTACTTACGGAAAACTTCCGAAAGCTTGTCACGAACATTAGTGAAATAATTGGAATAATATATATTCACGGCAGCACCTAAGACTTCTAGAGCATCACCAAGCCTGTCTAATTTGGCCCTAGGATCCAAAATAAATGGAAATGCATACAGAACTGGAATTTCACTCCAATATTTTAAGTTTTATTTTAGAAATAGCTTCATGTAAAATAGAATCATTTTCTAATTTTCATGTCTAAATGAAACCTATGAAAAGGTTTACCCCAAGCCTTGCAAAACCTCATATAGTCCTTAATTTGACCATAAAGAAAATTTCTATGCGAAATTTCTCAAGGTGTGGGTGCAAGTTCTTCAAAACAGTTTTAGCAATAAGATTAATTATATGGAAAGCACAATGTTGATGCAGTAAAAAAGATTGATCATATGTGCCAAATATAGGACCAAGGGTATTCATTGCGTTAGTATTTGACGAACCATTATCCAAAGTTACTGCAAAGATCTTGTCCGTGAGACCAAAGTTATCTACAACTTTAATTATAGCTTCATCAATATTATGTTCAGTATGTTTAGCATCAACTAATTCAAATCCTATGATTACTTTTAGTATTTCCCAGTCTTGGTTAACCTAATTAGCAACCATGCTAATATAGTCTTTCTTAGGCCTACCTCTCTAGATATTAGATGTTAAAGACACTGAAAAAGTGCATATAGTAAAATCTTCTTTTATTTGCTTAAGACCCTCTCATAATTTTTTCATGTCCCAAGATTTGGTTTGTATAGAAACAGGAGTGAAAGTAGGAGTATGGAATTTTCGAATATATTTGATGAAAGCGGGAGATTCTCCAAAACCTAGAAGTAAATCATTTGAAGCAATTAGCTTGCAAGATATTTTCTCTGTTTGTCTTGGTCATAGATGAAATTACGTACCGTACCGTCGGATGTGAATCCAATCCGCATCTCGATCAATGTGGCTTGTTCATCCTTGTTCCTATGTCAGGCAATGTGCCTCATCATGTGGCCGGTTCCTCCTTTGGCCCGCGAGGACACTAGCTTCCTGTAGCTGGGCCAGTTGCATCAAGCTCGCGTCTTTGTGACACCATCCTCCTCAAATTCTTCTTCCTCGAAGAAATCCCTCACAACTGAGGTTTTTTACGCATGTTGGTGCTAGTGGTGGTGGCGTAAGTTCTTTGGCTTGTGGAAGATTGTTGGGAGGAATGTGAAAATGGAGAAACTTGGGAAGAGTGTGCAAAATGCGGACTTTGTGTATAGGAGGTGTTGGGATCGACGAGAGAGCTCAGAGGAGGGGTGTTGGTAGTTCTCGTTATAGCAGTGCCTAAGAAGGCTAGATAGAGGATGGGAGCAAGTCTGGCGACTACGATGGCGTCCACAGACGAGATTGGGAACAAGCAAGTGTAGCGGGACAAAGGAAGTACCTAGGTTCGGAGCCCTCTATATGAGAGGTAAAACTCCTACTCCTGCCGATCTGACTATCTGCATGAAGAACACAAGTGCTACAAGCGCTCCTCAAGTTGTATGTGTGCTAGCGAACTAATAGAGTCCAACCCCATAGAGTGTGTGTGTGTGTGTGCTCGTGAGAGAGAGAGAGAGCTACTGCGATGACCCAGCATACGACTGCATGATGTAGTACACTATAGTCGTTGACAAAACACCAATGAAACACCATTCCACTAGTATTACATCCCTCGGAGTGGCACAACAGAAACATTGCGGGTCCAAGATATGACTATAGATTACAACTCGACTCTTTACTAAAGATCCTTAGAACACTCTAGGTTATAGAGGAAGAAAGCAACTCATTACAAAGAAGAACCAAAAATAAAACTCATAACTATCATACTAATATGACTAAACTCTGAACTATCTGATTTGCAATTGCTGCTATTGCAATACTTTATAGAAGTAGGTTCTATGGCTAGAGATGATACTCCTATCTAATCAGGAACTTTATCTTCACTTTTGTTGATGTATGTAGAATTCATTGATTTAGCTATAGACTCTTGGTGTATCCTCTTTAGTATCACTTGATGTTGATGACGTCTTCCATGGCTTTAGAATATAGCAAGGGTTAAGAAGGTACGGTTGAATACGAGCATACTCATCAAGTTTACTAAAAAGGACTATTTGATACACTATGTATAACCATAGACTACAGGTTGTAGGCTATGTAGATTTTCGTAAACATTTCTTCAATGGTTGCTTTCTGAAAAGCTATGTTCGTCAGTCTTCACGGGTTGATTAGAACTTCGTGGAGTTCCTTTCCTACAACTTTCACAGCTCCTTCCTAGAATAGGGAGTAACATGTCATACTTTTTTATACTCTACAAAGGTGCGTTTCTTTACCCATAAGAGATCCTTATCCATGTTGCACAACCAAGTAGCGAGACTTATCCACACTTCCTTGGTATGGGGCCCGGTATAAGGACCCAAGCCGATCACTGCCCTTCTCCGCGACCATGTATGCCCACCCTTTTGCTAGCTTAGGACAACGACAATACCGGTTTACATTCCCGAACAGAGCAATCCATCGTAGACATCTAGTATCGGGGAATTAACGGTTCCCACCCTTGCATGTGCCTAAATGTAGGATCATTGCTCCAATAAAAGTTGTCTGTTGACATACGAAAGAAAGAAGATCCAACTGACTTCCCCAGAGCCCATATAGATCTTATGGTTAACGGGTAATCAACGGCACAAGAATCATTACCGACATTTGTTATTAATTCCTAGATGATACTTTCCCGTGCAAACGGAACCTCCACCAGTCCACAAACCATACCATGGTTCCATTTTCCCGCCATACTTGGTTACACCACTCGGGTTGATAACCATTAAGTCATATTATTAAGAAAACTAGTCATTAACCCATGCAACTGCATGGGCTAGTTTTATTTTAGGAAAATGATTGTGTTAAAATTTAGCAACATTTCCTGAGTGTAAATTTTCTACACAAATAGGAAAAGAAGAGTATTATACAATAACTTTTGAAACAGTGTCTTCCAGAACACATAATTGTTTGCACGGTAATTCATATGATTGAATTTATATATTTCTTCATTTGATATTTGATTAGAGTTTTTTTATTATTTGTATGATATTATCTTCAGCTTATAGGAACAATTTTATTTCGTAGTTGTGTTACTATTCAACAACTTCATATTTGAGTACCATTAAGATTACATGTCTGCGTTGTCAAATACAACTTTCTGCTGGCTACGGATAGTTAAGAACAACATCATAGTCTATCCCATGTAATAATATCATAATATGTATTAGTTGGTCAATAGAGCTAACCGTGTGGTAACCTATTTTGGAGCAAAAGCAAAATTCATAACAACTTGTTCAATATAGCAGCAACACCTTTGTTAGTTATCTAGTATATAGCCGGAGTATTTCAAAGGATGATAAGGTGCAAAAGTAAAAAAACAAAAACTTACCTCACTGCATATTTGGTGGGAGAAATAAGAAGAGAAACTCAACATATATATCTGCTAGAAAATATGAGAAAATAAATTACGTAGTGTAGATTTCAAAATTTCAGACAAAGATCAACTATGACTATAAGTAATAAATAAATGATGTCATCATATTCTCATTTGTGCATATGGTAGAAAACAGAACAATTAATGCACTCTGGGTCCGGCATGTGCACATATCTATACCTAATAATAAAAAACGCAACGTTTCTGTCCTTCGTCCGTCGGGAAAAGACCAATTTACCCTTGACAGTTCGGAGCAATTGCATCTACTGCCACCGCTTAGTCAACAGCCCCGTTGGCTTCGCTTCCCCCGCCCGAGTAACTTCCGCCGCGCGAGATAGGGCCGACAGAGCCGCCCAACTCCTATCTCACAACTCGCCATCACCATCCCCGCCTAAGCTCGTGCACGAGCTGGGGCGGCCGGACCTCGCCATCGCCATCCCGCCATCCGGCTGGACCTCGCCACTCGCCAGGACCCCGCCACCGCCCTCCCGCCGCCCGGTCAGACCTTGCCATTGCCATCCCCTTCGGCCGCGCGAGAAAGATGATGGGGATTAATTCCCGGAGATGCCGCCGCCTCAGGGATTGGAGGGCGTTCCCGAGCGGCTGCAACGGTGGGCTCGCACAGGAGCGGCGACTGCGGCTTGGGCACGGTGGAGCTCGGGAGCACGGCGCTGGTGGCCAGAATCGGAGGAGAGGAGGCGCGTCGGAGAGCCTCTGGGCGAGCTTGCTGGCGAGGCTCGCGCGGCCGGCAGGGCGCAGAGGCGCGGTTGCGGCCGGGGTCGACCACCTCAGGGATTGGATGGCGCGCCCGAGCGGCTGCAACGGTGGGATCGCACGGGAGCGGCGAGTGCGGCTTGGGCGCGGTGGAGCTCGCGAGCACGGCGCTGGCGGCCGGAATCGGAGGAGAGAAGGCGCCGCGGAGAGCCTCTGGGCGAGCTTGCTGGCGAGGCTCGCTCGGCCGGCAGGGCACAGAGGTGCGGTTGCGGCCGGGGTCGACGGAGGGAGGCCGTGCGACGGCGAACGAGGTCGGGCGAGGCGGCTGCGCGAGGTAGGCAGAGGGTCGAGGCGGGGCAGACGCGGCCTCGGCAGGAGCTCGGGAAGGCGACGAGCGGCGAAGGGAGCTCACAGGGCGGCGGGGCCCTGGCTGTGGTGGCGATGCTGCCGAGCTGGGGACGGGGCTCATGGCGATGCAGCTTGGTGAGCGGCCGCAGCGGTCGAGGTGGAGTGAGGCGACTCAGGCGGCAGGGTGGCAGGGTGGTACACTATTGACATCAAGTGTATCAACTCAGCTTTGTCAGGAGTCAGGACATAGTTCTGAGTGAATGAGTTCTCACCAGTGGTTCATCATCTTTGCCAGAACCTGCAGATAAAATCTACTCCGCTTTTTTTTTCTCAATAAATATCACAGAATAAAATACTGTAGGCTCTCTTTCTGGTTCCTTTTGTTCAACCATGGTCATGATCGAGGGAAGCTCAAACGAACCTAAGTTGGCCTTTGAGCTTGGTTCTAACTTGAGCTCAGCTCGGACAGAACTGGTGTAATCTAGAGCTTGGTTTGACAAAGCTTGTTAACTCGAGAAAAGGCAATGTTATCTTTTGTGAAAATCTTGTTCTGTTCAGCATGAACCGAAATGAATTAGCTACAGAAAGAACTAATCCAGGCCGTCACCTCATAGAGCAAGTGCTTCATCTTCTCACTGATGAGCATGCTCTCGCCCCTGAGCGCCACACAGATCGCTGGATGCAGCCACCGCGCGCCGGCAAGCTAGGCGTCCACCGCCGGGTGCCCCGCCATGACGTGGCACCACCACGTCGGCCGTCCAGGTCAATCTGTCGTTGGACTGCATCTGCAAGTTCGAGGACAAGTTTGGTTGTGGGACATGCTCGTATGTGTGCATTGCATGCCGTTGGGATGACGAACCAGATCTTCATCGCAGTGCAGATGGTGTCGTGGAACAAGATGGATCGGATGGCTACCGACTGGCGGTTGAATGCAAGAACGCCAGGGCCGCTGTGGAGGTTCCAGGGTTGGTCGACAGGTGCGTGCGTGGGGCTTTCTCATGCGTGTCCTGTAGGGCTTCTACTATGTTGCGTGGGGCTTTCTCGTGCGTCAGAAACAGCTAAAAGGACGCTAGCTTCGACGGTCACGTAGAATCAATACTAGGAATTTTAGTCCCACCTTCCTATATTGCACCAATCCTGACCAGTTTATATACGTTGGAAATTTGTCCAAAGCATCATCAAGCTATTAACAAGCGGCCACACTTAGTATATGGCATGAGCGGTTAATTAAATGGGATTGTGGATTGCATGATGCGCATGGTGTAAAGAGTACCTTGCATCCTATCTTAACTAAAACGAGAGCTTAAACTGGATTGTTGAGCCAGCACCTGCGCACCGGAGCAAGTCTTTCCGGAGACAATAGATGAACTCTCTCACCAGGTGTATTATGCCTGTGAGATAAACCGTTCTAACTAAAAAAAATTATCAACAAATGATTTTAATAAAATGCTCACTTGAGCTCTATATCATCATATTTTTCTCCCGGTGCAACGCACGGGTATATGTGCTAGTCATACGTGAAAAACCTAATGTCCTCACATATCATTTCGAGAAGCGCATGTTATTAAATCTTAGAAGAGCTCTAAGCTCCCTGAAATTGAAGCTCTCTCCGTTATCCTAGAGGCGTGTTCCCTCTTAGAATCGCTATGGGTCTTGCACGGAAATTTCTTTCGTGTCGGTTGTCGACAGAGATGGTCAAACCGACTATCATTGCGATTTCTCGCGTTGTGACTGGGTACGGTCAAACCGGCTATCTCTTCGGCGTTACCTTCTGCCGCCACAACCTCCCCATACGCCACCCCTTTTCCCGCACCACACATCTCATCTGGCTCACCCTTCCCCGGCGAGCATGCACCACCACACCATGTCACCATAGATGCTTCGCCCCTCTTGCAAGGATCAGTGGGTGGTATAGCTGTTGGATGTAGACGAGAGATAGTCTGGGGAGTAGTGGGTGGGAAGGAATTGACGGTGGTCGGTGGTGGTGCCGGGGGCTCCGAATTCGTGGCATGCTGCTCACATCGGTGCGGTGCTGCTCTTCTCCTTTGCCTCCCTCTTGAACTCCCTCTCTTCGTCAGTGTCCTGACCCTCCCATCCAGGTTGAGGAAGATCGGGAAGGGCAGATCCCGATTGGAGATGCAGCGGTTGCGCCGGTGGCCGCAGGTCACCACCACCACCTCTGGAGAGGCCTCCTCGACTGCGCGGTTTCATCGGTGCCAGCCTATGTGCCTCGGCTTGGGCTCTGCGCCGTTCCTGATTTGCGTTGGACTTGCTTGTAGCCCTTTAGCAGCCTATGTCTTCTTGATAGGTGTATGGAGGATGAACTGGCGACAGAGACGGATGTAGAGCTCTAGGTTGATTTCATAGAAACACTAGAAAAGTATCCCCACATGGAGGAGGCTAGGGTGGAATACCAATTTCTGAGTACAGCCCCGACAAGCGGGCACCCTGTCCACCGACATCCATTGGTACAGCTGGGAGCGTCTCAGATGAGCACAGTGAGGCCACGGACGCGCGGTCCATGCTTGTGGTGCATACGGTGCTTCCAGAACATTACAATAATCTAAGTAAGTCAAGGTCCGGAGACAAATCCATGGAGAAATCTCTCTAATCGGTCAGAAAGAGGAGCAGAGGAAGCAGTTAACGCAGTCCTGCATAAAAGAGTGCAAATAGTAGAGCCAGCTAGGTAAATGAGCTAGGTTCTATCTCCTTGGCTTCCAAGTCTCAATTCATAATTCCTCTCAAGAAAGTAATCTGATTCAGCAAGTGCAATCCCATGCAAGGTTGACTAGAGCTATTTTTTGTTTGGCTACATATCTTTAGATGTTAAAAATAGTCCTTCCGCTCCACCTACACTCTGCAATATTAACACACCACTCATTCTCAAAACACGCATCGCAATTAAAATTGATAGAAAATAATCAGTCCTTCTCACTCTTTACAGGTTCTCTGTTCTGCTCATTTGTCCCCTTATGGCTCTGGTTCAATTTTTATCCCGATCTTGTGTGCATAAATTTGTAGGTTGTCTTTATTTCTCTCTCTACGATTGCCATCGCATGCCCAGATCGACGGTCATAGGCAGAGCAGCGAGGTGCAGGTCGCAGAGGCGGCCATCCAGATTCTAGGATGCACTATTCGTCCTCTGCGAGACTCATCCATGCTCTGGTTCTTTGTTCGTCGTCGCCCACTTTGTATCCATAGATCCGGCTATGACAAGCCTAGGCAATACCAGGTCCCCTCCCATCCACCTTACTATTTCTTCTATGCTTTTCAGGATGCAACATTAGGTCTGCTTACTATTGACAAGCATTGCATGAATACGAAGAGAAGCAGATCGAGGTAGCAGTTCATAGTGCCCTATCATACAGTATAATATAGCAGACACTGTACACGCATATTCAGTCCTTAAAGTTGGAATATCTTGGTTATGTGCTTTTCAGGTTGTTTGAGATGTGCAGTTTACAGTAACAGGTAAATTAAATTATTTGTGCCAACATTTGAGTTTTTTGCTCTGTTACTCAGGGTTGAAGACCACGTAAGTTGTTCATGTGTACTCATATTGAAAACATGAGGCCATGCCATACTAGGCTGAAGCTAAAACTAATAACGGCTTAGAAGTTAATTTATCTTTATTTCAGCTTAATCTATTGGAAATGAAGACTATACTTGAGTTTTCTTCTCGCCTAAATGAAGAGTTGTGTTGAATTATTTAGTTTTTGGCGAAGAGCTTGCAAGATAAACTTAATCACATTCTTAATTACATCATATATAGCTCACAGTCTTGATATGTCTACTACTTTCAGTTCCTTAGATTGAAATAATATAGATCATGTACATATATTGCAACAGAAGTCAAAAATCAAAGATATGTTTGGAATCCGTTGACTTTGAAAATATCAACGGAAGCCAGCGCTTGGTTCTCAATTATGTTCTTGAAATATCCAGTAGTTTAAATGAGTAGAAGTATATGTTTGAGCTTCTTCGTTTGGTTCGAAAGATCATATGCAAGAGTTTGTGTAGGGGAATGTTTGTTTTGAGGCGCATGATGACCAAAGATTGCTTCTGCGAAAATGTCAGAAATATATTTTTTATTTACGGTTGATAGTATTGGTTGTTACCTCAGATATTTAGGGTGTGTTTGGTAGCCCGGGGCTACCCAGAATCCATATCTCCACTCATACAAGCTGGACTTAGACAAGCTCAACTCAGATTTTCTTGGGTGTTTGGTAGCCCAGGTTTGCTGAAACAAGCTGGATCCAGATGTTGTTTGATGGCTCGTGTAAGATCAGAGACGTTATTGTCCAAGTTTTCACACACAGGTCCTTCCACAGAAAAGCAAAAAGCAATCAGGTCCTCAGACTACAAAACATAAAAGCAATCGGGTCCCTGCTATGTTGCCGCGGCGCTGCCGGCGCGAGGAGCAGCCGCCACGCCCCGCCGCCGTCGCCCTGTGCCTCTACCACGAGCCGCCGCTGCCAGGAGGTCACGCCAGGAGGTCGCGCTCGACGTATCGTCGCCAGGTCGTTGCACCAAGAGCTCGCGCTCGAGGAAGCCGAAGCCGGGAGGTCGCTGCGGTGCTGCCGGCGAGGAGTCGCAGCCACGCCTCGCTCTCGTCGCCCTGTGCCTCTACCATGAGCCGCCGCTGCCAGGAGGTCGCGCTCGAGGAAGCCGAAGCCAGGAGGTCACTCCAGGACGCATCGCCGCCAGGACGTCGCACCAGGAGCTCGCGCTCGAGGAAGCCGAAGCCAGGAGGTCGCGGCGGCGCTGCCGGCGCGAGGATCCGCCGCCACAGCCCGCCGTCGTCGCCATGTGCCTCTACCACGAGCCGTCGGTGCCAAGGGAGATGAGCGTGCGGGGACGGGGACGAGAGGGGGAGAGGAACGTGCGGGGACTTGGAGAGAGGGAAATGATGGTGCGGGGCAGAGACCCCTGTCGGTCTGGAGCGAGGCGCGGGACGGACCCGGCACTGCCGAGTTGTGAAGCAACCGGGCAGGGCCGATGCGCTATTTTCGTATCAAGTGAGCATAGGTGAGGGGAGCCGATCCGATCTACCAAACAACAAAACGAGAGAAAAAGTGGGGTGAGGTGAGATTTTCTGAGTAGCCTCAGGCTACCAAACACACCCTTAGTTTGCCATCTTATCTCAAACGGACATATTCATGTGAACTAATAGGTAAGTATATGTAAGTCATTCTCCTGCAAGCAATTTATAGTTTATAGGGAACATGCTAATGAAGCTACTCTTGCTGATGTAAAATATTTTTTGTTTAGTCCATGTACCATTTTATAATACATATTTGCAACTCATTTGTCTGCAAGTAATTCAAGGAAAATTATTCTTCCATGGTGTAAAACAATCTTTCTTTAGTCCGGTGCTCCGATTGACTAAAAAAACACACGTAGTATGGTTTTCCTCAGCTTTAGGATTGATTGGAATAAGAAGTTCAAATAAATTTGTCTTCTATTGTTTATAATTCTGGTTGCTTCTTATTTATATCTTTCCAAGTCTTCAGTCACTATTGTTCAACAATAGATACACTTATTTATTTTATAGGCTCTACCAAAGGATTAACTCAAGAAGATATTAGTACATCTCTCCATATTATTGCTGCCGATGAATGGACATATTGCTGTAGCACATGCTCAGAGATTCCCTCAACCAACCGTTTTCATGGATAATTTTCTAGATTCTGATATAATTTTTTGAACCGCTCTACTGCGAAAGAAACGTAACTAATGGTTATTGATTGGAAATTTAACATCAGTTTTCTTTTCAGATCGCGGCAATGCAAAAGGTGGTGTCAAGCAGAATTCCTTTAATAGCACTAAGAGCTACCTGGCATTGTCTGGCTATTAGCTCCCACGGCGTCGTCTGCGGTCACAACCCTTGCTATGTGTTGTCTTCATACCCGAGACACACTTGGCTGGTACACGAGTACAAGACCATATGTCGGTTCACTTGGTTGAGCACCGGAGCACTTGAAAATCTCTCCTCTTTGCCCCTGTCATCTGATTCACACACCACACATGTTTATCACGGCAATACCGTCCCCCTTTCCCCGATAGATCGAAGCCGGGTTCTTCCACGACGGTGCAGCTGATTCATAAATCGTGTCTCTAGCTGTCAGAGCTAACACACTTGTGTAATTTTTCCAAACCCCTCCACTCTACTTCACTTTAGTCTTAGCATCCTCAGGTAGCGATATCTCCGCATAACAAAGGTGGCTGTTTGTTTCGTCAAGATCCCTTTATATCATATAATATTCTTCTATCTATAGTCAAATTGAGAAAGAGTACGAGTTATTATCCTATAGACGCCATGTAAATTCATGCATAGAGTATATATTATCGTATTCTTGTATTATAGCTCTGTTGTTATCATATTGTTTCCTTTTCTCTCTTGGCTGCCACCCACAAATATTTGTTAGTTCAGTAGTTTGCTTTGGTAGTACATTTTCCTCTGCATTTTTGTTCTTCATTTCACTTTATTTTTGACAATTCTTCTTCATTGCACTTTACTAAATAGTAAATGGACATGTGCCATGCAGTCAAAATCGAAAATACACAAACCGGCATGTGGAAAATACGACGCAGCAACGCGCGCGGGTCCTTCTAGTGGATCCTAAGTCTTCTTGTTTTTCCGATGATTACAGTTGCACAATTGTACATAGACACAGCGAATCAAGAAATTTTCTAGATCAAAACATAAGAGAAGACTATAAACACATGGAAAGTTGATATCTGTGTAACTATGGAAATGGAATATCATGTTGCAAGAATAACTTTGTCAATGAATTATCAATTATTATGTTTTGAATAATTGAGTGATGATCAATAACCCTCCCTCGCAAACAACATATATGAGAGCAAGTCTGGAATTGACACAAAGCATGAACGCCACCTCCAGTATTATGAGTACCACTACTATTGCAAACCCAGAATGTCATGCCATTCTTGTCTCTTCGGACTGCAACCCCATATGTGAATCACTCCAGCAAGTATATGCCTTTTAGCTAACTGGAAAACATCGCAAAAGAAAGACCATTAGAAATCAATTCATGGCATGACAAAGAAGTCCGGAAGATGATAACAAATAATTATATTAGCAACAATAGAGTATCAATTTAGTCCCTTCTCGTGCGAAAACATCATCAACGCATTTTTCCAAGTGAAATTAGTACTCCCTCTATCACAAAATAGCTGACTCAACTTTGTCTAGAAATATATGTATCAACACAGTAAAATATGTCTTAATACATGTGTACCTAGACAACATTGAGTCACTTATTTTTTGACAGAGTGAGTATGTGATTTACATACCGCAGAAATATTTAATACTAAAAATGAAACTTTAATTGAGTTTGCTGTCACATGACTTTCTAGTGGTGAACCTCATTCTGCTTTCTAATGGTCAATCTGGATTGTGTACAAATTCTTCTTCGGGAAGGATTGAAAACTATGTTACACCATATTTGAAAACATTCCTGCATGTGCAAAGGCTTGGCTGGATTCCTTGGAAAATATATTCGTTTCGGCAGAACCAAATACTCATCTAAGTTAATGATCTCCATAAAGAAACTCTTATTAATTGATGGCTTCCTGTAATGCTTAGCACTAAACTGCTCGGAGGAGGGCGAGACGACGGCTAGGATAGATCGGCCAAAACGGCTGTCATCCTATCTAGTTCAACCTGCATGGGCCATAGTGGGAATTTATGGCTTAAGAAGAAAAGAAATATCAGAACATGGTAAAATTAGAACCTGAGCACATCCAGCAAAATAATTAGGACCTGAATTTTTGTAGATGGATTCGATTAAACGTGCTTCAGAACTGCACCTGTAGTTTCCTATCGCTTGCTCTCTCTCTCTCTCTCTCCATCCATCTGTCCATTACATGGCTTGCATGTTCTTCTTCAGTTTATTGCTCTTGGAATTCACCTCACGCACCTAGTACCGCACCATCGATTCATCGCTGCTCTGTAGTTCCTCCCGACGCCGATGTTTGTCTTGTATAGAGTGTCCAATATGTTGCTAATTTGGCGGGGTTCCAGAACTCCACGCTTTCGTGCCGCCAGTTGCGATTGACGTATATCGATCATAGAAGCCAACAAAGGCTCACGTCTAGACATCAAATTGATTCTATTCTCTCATGCCGCTTCTGTGCCTTGGGATTGGGAAATCACCTGCCGGCGTGTGGTAACATCTAGTTCCTCGCTGCCACATGTGCGTCCAAATTTTGACATGCATCTATACGGATATTGGAGCGATCCAATTAATGTTAGAATAGACCGATTGTTTCAGATCTCCTTTTCTTGTTAACCGCATATGGATATCAGACTTTAAATCTTCAACCGTGCAGAACTCTAAAAGATAATATGACTTGACGACCATGGGTTGTAAGATTTCAGGACTGTAGCAAATAACACTTCACAGTCCTACATTAGATCTCAACCGTAGAATTTATATCCTTTGGTTATTTCTATGTGTTTTCTTAGGATTAACGTGGAGTCTCGTATGGTGCCTCCAATTAGTAAATATATAAGATAGTATTTTATTCCTTCCTTTTTGAAATGTAGGTGATGACAATAATAGTTTGTAAATACTTGATAGAAAATAACCAAAGGACATGAGAAAGTGTGAACTTGGCTTTGTGATTACAAGATTATTTAATCACGGTCTTCAAGATAACATAAGGTCCGATATCTGAAAATACCATCATTTGTCCGGTAAGGACTAATATTTAAAGAAGCAAGATGATGGGATGCATAAGTAATGCCACGCATGTTGTAAAACCCTAAAGTAATACCTAATATTGTGAATGAGTTTAAATTAGGTTGTTTTGTTAAGATTTATTTTATCTTCTAGTTTACTTCATAGTCAAATGTGGATTCTAAAAACCTAAAAGTTAACACAAAAGGGCATATACGTATAATAACATAACTAATTGATGTTGATTGGTATCAACTCCTGTGAAAGGTCATGTTTTAAGTTGTTAAGACTTAAAAGAAATATCATAAGTTTTTTTTTGATACAAGAAAAGGAATAACTTTTAAAGAAAATATTTCTTATACTTGATTAAGTAATCCTAAAAGGTTATCAAGGTGTAAACTATAAATATGTGTTTAATTCTAAGAAGAATTTCTTACTTAAGCTATTAAGGTAAAGTAGTTTTCTCCTAATTAATAATGATTTTAAGCATTTAAATCACTATCTTTAAATTTAAAGGAAATGATGATATTCTCCTAATGTAATATATTATAGGTAGTGCTAGCAAATCCAAAGGGAATTTACTTTGATTAAAAGTTGATAAAAGAAAGTATATTCATTTTCTTTAATATAAGAAATGAATTTTATAAGTTTGTTTCTTATCCTTTAATTTTAGTAATTCTAATTTGACTTGGAATTTAATATTTAGTATTTTTATGGTATAGTGGATTAATTTCTGTACCAAAAGTGAATTTTATTTATTGTTATGATTTTTCTTTATTTTCCTTATTCTATTGAAAGATTTAATGGTTTTACCTTTTTAATGGCATTTATTTAACTAAAACCATTAATGTCATATTTTGAATAGATAGAGATTATTTTTATGATTTTATTTATTTATTATAAGTATTTTTAGGATTTTATATGAACTTCATATGCATTGTTCTAGTTTGGAAATATTTTATAGACTTTATTAAATGGAATATTATTTTGTGATGCACAACTAGTTGAGTTATGGCCCAATTTAGTTAAAACAGAACTTGGTCCAACTGGACCGATTCGGTTCAGCCTAACGGGCCGGCCCAGTTTGGGTTGGCGTCAATCCCCACCCGACCCCTCTTTCTCTTTTGCTTGCCGCACACACAGGAACCTATCCTCATCCTCTCACGTGTGACTCCACTACCACAAGCACCACCGCTTGCCGCCATGGCCACCACCTCCTATGCCCACTGCTGCCACCTAATGATGTCGCCCCACTGGGTTCCTTCCCCTAGTACCCTGCCATCTCGACTACAGCCTGCTCCCGTGCGGGTTCCTGCCCACGGCTAACTCTAGCCATGCGGTCTAAGCTGGTGGCAAAGCTCCCGTGCCTGGATGCTTCTTGAGGATGATGATGACATCCTCACTCTGCCAAATGCCCCCAGGAGCTTCTTCTCACCACTTCCACAACATCTGCGACCTCGACAACCACTATCTACTACTGCCTTGGGCTGGCAGTGGCCTCCCTTATATTGGTGAGGTAGTAGGCTCGGTTGGCCCCCTTTTCTCCTTCATCTACTTTAGCTAGGCTCGGTTGTGCCTCTGATTTGGCAAGTGCAGGTATGATCCATCCCTTCTTTGCTTTATCTTCTTTGTATTGTATAGGATTTGGTGGATGTGATGTGGTGTTGATCTCCTATTTATCACAATCAAATGAGTGTGGAGATATGCTTTGTTGCTAGGTGGTAGTGCTGTTTGTAAGTTCCTAGTAATGAGCTATAGGTTCTAGTTATGATGATTAATGGCCTGGCCAATGATCCATAATGTTCATCTTTGGTGTTTTTGGTTGTGCTAAAGGTTGGGGTGTTGCTGCTAGTTTGGCCAGTGATCCAAAGTTTCATGCTATTTGATCCTAGGACTGTCTGTAGTACATTATTTCCTAGGATTGGTATTGTGGTGTTGATAGCTTGATATAAATAGAATTAGTTAGTTATTTGTACACAATTATCTCTAGTTTGTGAATCTATTTGGGAATGTATGTTCTAATGGATATAGTGGAATATATCTTGTGTATGTAGTTACAAGGTATAACAGTTCATAAGCATGAACATTTGAATTAGTTGATTACTTCTTGTGTCAATGGCATGGTCTTAGTGTTAGTATTATACACATTGTATTTCTAGAATACTAATAAGAGCATGATCGAGTTTAAATAATCCAACATGCCTAATAGATTCTTGTGTTACTTCTTAGCTCCTATACTTTTAAAATAGAGAACACATATTGTATTCTTTATGCAAAGATTTATTTAATGTGTAGTAGTGTATAGATGGTTATTGTTTGATTATGTTAGCATGCTAGAAATGCATGCATCATATATAATGGATTATTTGTTGTATAGCTAGGATGATCTTATTAGTGTATAGTTGATTTTAATAAGGTTTAACTTGTTTAGATCATAGTACGTGTAGTCATCCTAGTTTTTGAATAAATCTGGTTTGGCATCTATTTCTTCTTATTCTAAATGACTTTATTAAGACGTAAATAGTTGGTTCAATCTTGCTTGTGTATATAGTGCTTATTTTAATAACTTGATCATTTGCCTATTCAGATTACGGTGAGTACTGGATTTCCTTCTCCTTTACTTACTGCCCTAGAATGGTGGATATTCTTGGTGACTCCATGACAGTTGTTTGACCAATGAAATGCTAGAAATATGTTTCCTATATTCCACTAGCTTCCTAGCTTTTCCCTAGGATTTTATAGAATCAAATGCTCATGTTCATGATGTTGGTTTGGTAAAAAAAAAAGGCTCCCCTTGTTTTAATGTTGGAGCACAACCTATGCTTCAACTTTACTTACTAGAGCTACATTGTTTAGTTTAAACTTTTAGTAGACATTGGTTCTTATCAGGTTATATACTCTACTACCTTTAGATTAAAATAGAGTGAAGCAAGCTGTATTACTATCAAGGTGAGTGTATCCTACATAGGATGCATATACTATTATAAGTATGTGATGTATAGATGTTCCCTAGTTTCCCATAACATGCTAGAATATACAAATATTCTCACAAACAACTATTGGTTCACCTCTTTGAACCCCTGCATGATACTATAAAATCTTTTCTTGGTATTTGCTGTCGCAATTGGATCTGGTATTGTTTTATTTGGTCTGGTTGATCCAAAAATTGGCTTTTCTTGCTATTTAGATTCTATGCTAAATTCTTGTGGCCTTGCTCTTTGACTTGTAAGATTGATTGATAATGTATTCATTCACATGCATCATCTTGAGTAGATTTGTGTTTGTGTGTGGTGGACACAGCTAATGCTAGATAGAATAAAGTTGTAATAATAGATGCTTGGTTAGATCATAGTTTAGCAACATGATGCTTGACTGCTTCTGTTAGAGTAGCTGATAACTTATGGTTGTAGATATCCTGCTTCTTGTGGATAACCTAATCAGTTGCTGGTGGTCACTGAAGTTTTGTTGGTAAACCTTCTCCTCCTAGTAGCTAAATCTGCTTCAGCTCCTCCTAGTGCCTAGATCTTCTTCCAGATATTTAGATTTAGTCTTGTAGTTGTTCTTGATATGCTCCTAGATTTTGGTGATCTTTGGCTAGTAGATGATGCATCTAATCACTAGCTAAGCTACTAGTTCTAATCTTGATATTCCCGTAGTCTAGCTAGTATATGTACTTCCAAACTGAGCTACAAATCTTAATCTTCTAATGTAGAGAAAAAGGCTATGGCTGGGATGTGTGTGTTTGCTGAAATGGTTGCTAGCACAAGTACTGTGTGACTTTTATACTACTAGACCTTTTGCTATGGAGGTGACAACACTCCACATGCATGTGATGACTAAGATGCTTGCAAGTGGGTTCCATCTAGTGCAACCAGTCAAGTATCTCTTCTTTACATCATAGACAAGCATACGATGGTTGCCCTTATCCTAGTCCTTGGCTTTCAATTTATTTATTTATTTTGATTCTACCAAGAGTACAAACTCCTACTGGATTGTTTGTTTGTTTGTTCTGTGGGTACGTTCTCATTACCTCATAGTAAGATCAATACTTACTTTAAGAATTTGATCATTTAATTTCTCAAGTTACCCTGAATATTTTGTTAGTCCTAATTTACTTGCTATTTTGTTTGACATGGAATAAAGGATAATTGGGAAGATTTAGAAGATCAAGACTTAGTTTAGGAGTTTAATTTAGTCTGATGTAAATTTTTTATCCCTATTCTTGTAATTTTATTTTATTTAATTTGTTAGTTGTATTATTCCATAAATATTGTAAAATATACTTTTGGGAATATCTACTTTTAATATTTGACTCTTGGTGTTGTATCTCTCGTTTACTTGTATTATTAAATACCATGGGATTGTAATGTCTACCCTTTTGGGATAATAATTCCAATGTGGTGATATATTATTACTCCATATGCCTTATTTTAAATTCCAATTATATTTCAAATTCATATTTGAATTATTATTATTATTCACATTGGAATTAAATTCAAACAGTTTCCCCCAAAAACAAATATGTTCCACAAAGGTCATGTTGAAATCCATCGCACCTGCCCTGACATTTCCATCAGAACAAGAGAGACTTTAATATTCCTATACCTCTTTTAGTTTTGCGCAAAAATTCTTCAGATTTTCTAATGCATGAATGCAATGCACACACATGTGGTATCTCTTTTTCTAACCTAAAACCCTGGGATGTTACAACTACCTAGCAGGGAGACTGGCTCCAAGTGAGGATGCTGCAGCAACGTAAGCCTCCCTGGTGCACTTATAAAGGATACCTAGGGAACAAGGTTTGCCCCACATGCCTAACTACACTATTTGGTGTGTCATCTGATGATGTAGTGTGCAGTGCTACGCTATTGCCTATGTAGAGGTACTGGGGGTAGCGTGGCCACAATGTCACATGTCTTCTGGCAAGTCCCCGTTGTCTCCTTGTCGCGTGTTCTTCCTTGCCTGGGAATCCAATGCTGAGTTGATCGATAGGATGTAAGATAGCCGGTATCACCTAGAGTAGAAGGAACCGGCCAGACCGATCCGACTAGGAGGTGGTGGAGAGAGCTGGGCACAGCCACCGATCCTAAGGTATCGAGCAGTAGCGGCCGGGGATGCCCAGATGTCCTGGAGGCGAGTCGGCCCATCCATGGAGGCCGTAGAGGCCCAGCCGAGGCGAGGTGAATGGGCCGGCTAGGAGCGGCCCAGGCAGGGGCGCCCAAGTGGATGGAGGAAGCAGGGTGGGATGGAGCAAGGTGGGCCGGCTGGCTGCCCTGTCGGGAAGTAGCACGGAGCCCAGTCAGGGCTGGTCGAAGAGGTCCAACCGGGGGCAAAACCAGCCAGACAGGGATTTTCACAAAGGACCAAGCGACACGCCTCTCAGAAGGGCGGCTGGAGATTTCCCCGGATTGTCTGACTTGCCCTAGAGTTTTGACTCGGTCCAGATAAGCTGCCCCTCCTAGGGGTGTAGATTATCCACCCCCAGGGATTTTCTCAAAGGACCAAGCGGTGTGGCTCTTCGAAGGGGGGCCGGAGATTTCACCCAGATTATTGCGTCCCGACCGGATCTTTGTCCCCGTACGGATTATCCGACCCCTTCTTAGGCCGGATTATCCAACCCTAGTTAACTCCAATGGCTCCATCTCTAGGAGGGGATACAAATACCCTTCCCCATCTTCATTTTGGGGTTGCTGTATCTGACGAAAAAGCGCTGCTATGCTCAAATCGATTTGCATCAAGATCTCCACTTTCATCCATCCGAAGGCCTTTCCCTTTGGACAATTTAAGGAGGAGGTCTTGATCTACATCTTCACTGGAGATATCATCACTTCCTCTCCCATTCATTTCAGGGGCTCTTGATCTAGAGTTTCATTCGAATTTCTAGATCTCGGTTTCATTACTTGATCACTTGTTTTATGGTGGCAGCTTGTTGTCATCACGAGAGCCTCCAATTAAGTTGTGGATGTGTGTCCCAATCTAGTTGTAAAGGCACCGGTTCTCGCCTCGAAGGATACCACATAGTGGAAAGGTGGATCAAGCCAGTTGTGGCGAGATCCATCGGAGAACAGGGTGAGGCCTATTGTGGCATGGTGGTCTTAGTACCGCCCACCCCTCCAACGCAGATGCATTTCCCTTAACATGTAAGGAACTACGGTAAAACAAATCCCGTGTCTCTGCATGCTCCACTATCGGTTACCTTGTTCCTCTCACTGCCTTTACCGTTTAGTAGCTAGGTTGATATATAGGGAAATTAACCGTAGGTGCATATCCAGAGAATTTACCTTTGTGTCAAGCCTAAAATTGAAAAGGTATTAATATTTGGAGTAGCACCTATTCACCCCATCTAGGTGCCCATCCGATCCATTTAAATTGGTATCAGAGCCTCAGCTCTTTATTCGCGCTTTACTGCCTAAGTGAGTATGGCCTATGGGTACTCGTGGAGATGGTAGTGATGATGTGGAGAAGGTCACCATGGATGATATCAAGAGTATGGAAACAATCTTGATTAAAACCATGGAGACCCAATTGCAAGAAATGTGTGACATGATGGCGTGTTTCTTTCCACCCACAAACTCACCTCCCTCTCCCACATACGTCACAACTCCTCTTTCAAAGGACAGAGCTAAGGCTAAATCCAACAAAAAGGAGTTGGAGGATGAAGATAAAAATAAGAGCTCCTCTTCCAAAAAGGGAAGTGGTAAGGAGGATTATAGTGAGGTCTCTCACCTATACTCACCTGATCCACCAATCCCTCACCCTCATATAAACAATAGGGGTGATCCACCCAAGCTTAGTGCATCTTCCTTTAATCAATGGCAATTTTTGATGAAATCACATGTCTTCAGTTCATCCATTGAGTTGTGTAAGATTATAGAGGTTGGTCTTCATGTTGAAGATTCAACCAATATGACTCAAAGAGAAGTTATTGACAGCCAACTCAATGCCACTGCCCTACACAATATACAACTAGGTGTGGGTCCCAATGACATGCCACATATTGAACATTTTAGCACAAGCAAGGAAGCTTGGGATACCCTCACCGAGTTGTTCATCAGAAATGAGAGCATGAGAAGAAATAGTTATGATGTTCTAAGTAATTAAGTAGAAGGATTCTACATGATGGATGGTGAGGATCATGAAGATATGTATAGATGACTCAAGTCCATTGCCATCACATTTAGAATCCATGGTGTCACACACACTGATGAGCTTGGACCAAGAGGAAATATTTAAGTACTCTTATTCCATTTGAGCTCATGGATCTAAAGAGTCTACAAGGAAGACACAACTACCACCTCATGACTTCCAACGAAGTTATGCATGAAATGGTTGTTTTCAAAGTTGCAGCCAAGAACACTGAAGATGCTCGTGCGCGAGCCCTTGGTATGCAAAAGGGTGTTAATATTGCCTTGAAGGCCAACGTGGTTGAGCAAGAAGAAGACGAAAGGAACATTGACATAACTTCCATGAGTTGTCCCGAGGAAGTCAAGTGTGCACATGGTGAGTACATGGCGTTCTATGCAAGGATTTTTTTTGGAAAGATTCTGCTAAGGCAAAATCTGAGCTTGAACGTAAGAACGGGTCAAGTGGAAGAAAGGAAAATGGTCCAAAGGTAAGATCTTGTTACAATTGTGGAGACTGTTTCCATTTTGTTGCTTAGTGCCCCTATCAAAATAGAGAATACCATGGGAGTAGATTGGTTCTCAAGGATAAGTCAAAAGCCCCTCGCAAGAATCCATTCAACAAGAAGAATGTTCCTTACAAGAAGCAACCAAAAATAGTATTGGTGGCCTAAGAGGAGTACTTATCTGCAAGCAAAGACAAAGAAGATGATGAAAGCCCAAGAGAAGTGACAGCCATAGCCACCACTTCCACACCAACCACTTCACTCTTCAACTCGCTAAATGAGAACCTCTCCAACATGAACGTAAATTGCCTTATGGCAAGGGCTTCCGAGGTATCACCTTCCACCACTTCCTTTCCTAAGACTACTATGAATGTTGATATGGATGATCCTACTAGTATAAAGGTAAAGGAATAAGTTATTGCTTTGGATCATTACATAACTAACTTGCCAGGTGAGCACAAGAGTCATTTTGAGGCCCTCATGGATCAACTTGTTCATTTGGAATAACTCCTTGAAGAGAAGGGCAAAATGGAAAGAGAAGATGCAATTGAGATAGCATCTCTGGAAATGCTCTAGAGGATGAGGAAGAGATTCGAACTTCTCTTGAGGAGAGGCTTGAGTCCATCGAGGAGTCACATGACAAGATTGTGGCTAAATTAATAAAGGAATGTGATCATGCTATTGCTAAAACAAGAAAACTTAAAAAAGGAAAAGGTTGAATTTGGGGCTGCTCATGCTAGACAAACCGAGAAGATAGAGGAACTTGACATCTCCCACAAGGCTTTGGAGAGTGAACACTCACTTCTCAGTGAGTCTCATGATCAGCTCCAAACTCGACTAGCTAAATGTGATGTTCCTAGCACCTCTAACTTTTTGTGTGATCATGCAGAAATTCTTGAGGAAACGCTAGATTGAAGAATGAGCTTACGAAGTCATATCTTCCCAAAGGTAATGATGTTCTTGATGACCTATTGAGTAATCAAAGGTCAAACAATAGGAAGGAGGGAATTCTCTATGTCCCCAAGACAAACAAGAAGAATAACAAGAAGAAGAAGACCAAGTCAACTCAAGCTAAGACAAGCACCACTATAGTAAATGACACCATGAAGAACAAAACTACTCATGATGGTTTTGCAGGAATCACTACCCCACTTATGAGTTGTTTTGTGACTATTATGGTGATGTTTATGCTAGATATGTTTGTACCTTTGATGGTTATCTTGAATGGACTATTTGGGTTCCAAACAACCTTGTTTCTAACATGAGAGGACCCATTGAAAAATGGGTACCTAAAACCAAGAATTAATTTTCTTGTAGGGTTATGCTTCCGGTGGGTGAAAATGGGTGCTTGATAGTGGATGAACAAGTCACATGACCAGAAGCAAGGATATCATCATGGAGATGAGTGTTGGGGAACATGCTACGGAAAACAAAAAGAATCTAGCGCATAACCAAGATCCAATGCAAGGGGTGAGGTAACGTATCATACCCTCCACCGGTATCCACACGTACAACTTGAACGGCACCGCATCAGGGCGAGATCAAGAACTCGTGGTCGAAGCTAGAACGTGTCAATGAAGATCCAGTAGCACTCCGTCGTCCATTGAGATTAGATCTAGATGGGGTAGAAGAAGAGCTGTTGTAGGTATTTGGTGAAGATCTCCTCCACGTGACAAAGACGACGATGCGAGGAAGAAGAAGAGGACCGGAGGACGAAGTGGCGGCGGCGGTGTTGGTCGGCGGTGGCTCAGGGTTGGGGCTCCTTATGAACTTGTGTATACTTTCCCTTGCCCTCTCCCCTCAATATATAGGCGGATTCCTTCCTCCATAGAGGATAGTAGGACTAGGATTCACATCCTACAAGGACTCCTCCTTTTTCCTTTCTTCCACCAATTTGAAAGAGAAAAGGAGAGAGGAAGTCCATATCCAATACGGAGTTCGTATCTAATATGGAATCCTCCCCAAAACCAACTTGGGGGCAAGTTTGAGACTAGGGAGGATTCCTCCTCCCCCACTGCCTCGCCCCACCGCTCTTCTTCCACACGCTGGCCTAGGGAGGCCCTGGCCGACTCGGCCAGGGTCTCCTCCCCCGCCCCGCGCTTGTGGGCCTAGTGGGACCATGTGTCCCTTCGGCCCATGTGACCCACTGGGATATTAATAAATAATAATTTCGTATTTATTATTATTATAAATATTTATTCTGAAGCTTCCCAAGTTAAATTTTGGACACCTTCGAATTAATTCGAAACCTTCCTAAAATATTCTCAGCATCCTCTTTTAATGTCCGGAACAATTCCGTCCACTCTCGGTGATATCCCAGACTCCTATGGAATATTCCGAGACACTCCGAAACATCCTTTCGGAACTACTTCATCTAACTATCTCATTCACACTCACATTCTAAAATACCGAAAGCGTGTTAAGTGTGTGACCCTATGGGTTCAGATATTTGCGGACATGTCCGGAACTCATTCTGCAATAATGATTACTATCAGTGTCTTGATACAAGTAGCAACCCCCGCAAGTAACATGAAGATATTTATCATGTGAACTGTAGTATTGAGTCTGATACATATCGTATTGATTCATCGATAGTTTACATTGCCTGAGATAAAACACTAGGTTATTCTTGTTTCTGGCATGTACTCTTTACTCATACTGTACTATCGATGTTCCTGTATTCAATAACTTGATCATGTGTCCGGTCAGACGATGATGAACATCATAGTACATGAGTGGGCCTAGAGTGTATCTCTCCATTGTTAGGAGTATCAATTCCTAGAAGCACACCATGTGAATGATTGACGAACCATCTGGTACAAACAAGCATCAACTTTATAATTACTCCATTAAGAGCAATGTTTGGAGAATCATTCCATGTCCATATTGTACCCAAGTTCATATGTGTCTCGTGGTCTAACGATTTCTAGTAAAGGCAATAAAATATCTGTGAGATTAAACCGATAACTATATTGACGATGCGTTTCACGGTATCTCATGTTTGGGTCTATCCATCGTCGTTGTTCTCCAACAACTCAGATCATATATGTTACTGGAACACCACAAACATTTTGTCACTTTTCCATAGTTAGGAAACCAAAACTATCATTGACATACATACTAGTCTCAAAGGCAAGACTAGGGATATCTTTATTTGGTGTTTATCATCCCACACATGTATTAGGGTTTTCCTCCAAATACACATTATTCGGAACTAGTACAATTATAGCATAGAACGATAAACTTAATTATGAAACATAAATATGAATAATAAAACATTATTATTGCCTCTAGGGAATATTTCAATCAGTCTCCCACTTGCACTAGAGTCAATAATCTAGTTTACATTTAGCAATCTAACACCTATGGTCTTCCCGGTGTTGTTCATGCTTTGCAAGTGTGAGTAACTTTGTCAACGGATCTGCCACATTCAGATCTATATGAATTTTTCACATCTTGATGTCACCATCATGCACGAACAAGGGTATCCTCACTATGCCTCACTGACCAGGGTGACCCACTTCGGGTAGAGCTTTGCTTCATGGGAGGCCCAGTCAAGGAGAAGAGACGGAGTCCAGTCCGGCTACGGGAAGGCCCAGATGACTTACCGACATAGGCCCATAGTGTTACTTGTAGTCCAAGATGTACTCTATAACCGATTCTTAGTCATAGCCGGATAGGTCTCTCCTGTAAACCCTAGGCTGGATATCTATATAAGCCATCATAGGGAGAGCCTTTAGGGCACCCTCACAATAGTCTACAATCTCAACTTGCACAGGCGAAACCCTTGTAACCCATATTCCGGCTCTGCCGTATTACTAGATTGCTAGCAGGAGTAGGATCCGTCCAAAGCCGTCGGATTCGAACCTGGGTAAGCTTGTGTGCTCACTGTCCCGGAATACCGTACGTCTCAAACCCCTCTCTTCCACACGCCCCGAGGACCCCCTCATGGCGTACTTGTCATCAATCCGACGACAGTTGACACCCACCGTGGGGCAAGTGAGCTTCGGATCTATGTTCCAAGCAGAATCTGAAAGAATCGGAATCGGCGAGACTATCACCGTTGATCGCATCCTCTACGCCAGTGACGTCCCTCTCATCGTTCTCGACGAGACCTAGATTCCGGCTAGGGAAGCTGTGACCGCCTACACCATCATGTCTTTCGGCGAGATCGATGTGTACATCGGATTCGCTGAACCTGCCCCACCCACCCCAGCGGTGATGATAGAGGCGGAAGAATTTTCCAGGTCCCCTTTGTCTGTGGAGGTGGCAGCGTTCTAGATCCCAGAAAACCCTAATCCCACCCAGCCCCCACCCGTTGCGGAGACAGTGGAAAAGGCCGAACCTGAAGCAGATCTTGCGGTTCAAGTCGAATCTGGAGTGGATCTCCCTAGCGAGGCCGAATTCCAGATTGATCCACCCGCCGAGGTCGAAGTCTAGGAGGAGCACAACAACAACCTTGGTTCCGTCTCTGCCAACACCGGAATAGACCAACCTTTCCTGAGGCATACGTTGAGGCGCATGATTCTGCAAGGCGCAAACGTGGATGAGGTTCTCGAAACCATCAAGATCTTTGAGGAAGCCCACGAGGAGAGGCACAACTACCTCAGGACCCGCACATCGCACTTCGTCGGGTATGTTGGATCCGGATCCGGCTCTACCGATGCTGGAGACAACACAGACTCGGTGCTGGAGGTGATCGGAACAAACACCGACTTACCCGCATCCTCGGATGACTCGATGACGTTTTCTCCGTGGAATATGAAGAGGAGTACAACTCCAAAGCTACAGAAGAAGGAGAAGCCATGGATGAAGGATCTGGAGAAAACTCTCCCAAAACGCAGGGTGACATGGATCTTGGAGATAATCCCGAGGTCCAGATGTCCGAAAGTACCGAGCAGAGCTCGACTCCGGGAAACGGACCCAAAGCCGTCTTTGCGACCGGTGGTGCCAAGAAGGCAAAGAAGAAGAACAAGAAGAACAAGACCTCGGCAAAAGAACTTCCGGCAGAGGAGGTGATCTCCGAGGTATACGAGGAAGACTCAGATGGAGCACTTATCCTAGACGAGCCCAAGGAAGAATCGGTGGATGGACACGTGGTCACCTTAGGTGCCCGTAAACTCATCGATGCTGCATTAACCACACCTATCCCTACTGCGGCAGAACTCAGTGCTGCAGAATTGGACAAAAGGGCCCAAGCCCTCGAAGCACGTCGCCAAGTACTCCTGGATGAAGCTAAGAACATCGAGGAAGAGAAGAAGCGCTTGGCCAAGGCGGAGAAGCTCATCTCTCTGCAACATCAGAAGAGCCGGAAAGGCCACATAAGGGCTAACAAATTTCTGGAAGTGCAAAAGGTTTTCTTTGAGGAAGATCCGGGGATGCCTCGGCTCGACAGTAAAGGAGATCTGGTATACCCAACACTAGTACAAAACACCACCGCAGCTCGGGACATCCTGGCAAATAATCCAGGCCTAGAAGAGGTTCGATTGGGCATTAAGCTACTCACCAAGGGTCTGGAGCAGTAGAAGGTCGCAAAATCCGGGAGAGGAAAGTTGGTCTCTCAATCCGACCAATGTCGCACGGATCTGGCCTGGAACGACATAAGACCCCAACGGGTTCCGGAAAACATCACTGTTCCGACCGTCAGGAAGACAATCACTCAAGAACCGGATCTTCAGAACAGCACCACAGAGCTGCACGTGACTGGCGCAACGTTGCTCCAGCTGCCGAGCAAGAGGCGATTGCTGCACTATATCCGAGAAATCCTCCCTGGCAAGAATTGAATGATCGCAGGGAAGAAGACAAAGAGAAGCGTCGGGAGGAGGACCGACAAAGAATGCCACCTCCTAGACATACAAGCGATCCGGCTGATCCCCACCGTGCTGGGAGTGACGGACGAGGAACGACGGACACCGTGCCGAGTCAAGCCGGTAGGGGGCTCGTCATAATGAAAATCCTCCCTGGAACCAGAATAATGATGCTCCGGGCGGAGACCGGTGATCAACCGGAAACAATCCAACTGCTCCACCCTCTCCATCAAGTAGCCATCACAACGGCTCTCAAGGAGGCCAAGGAGGGCGTCGTGGCGGAGGTGGTGGCAGAAGCCGAAGTCTGGCTCCAAGGCACCGCAACCACAGCCGTCAATTAGGACGGCGATCTCTGTCCCCAAGTGATGCGAGACACCGGATTAACTCCAACATAGAATCACATCGCTATGAAAATGATGATATATATGTAGGCCCAAAATGCTTCGGACCACATATAACAGCAACCATATTCCCGGAAGGATTTGCTATCTCAAGACATATCCAGCCCTACGACGATGTAGCTCGGCCAGATACTTGGCTCCAGGATTTCTTCCAAGCTTGCTGCATCGCCAAAGGCGGAAACAACCTGGTCGCGACCCGGTATCTCCCACTTATGTTGCGGAAGACGACACGGTCATGGCTCAATGAACTTCTGGAGAACACCATCCACAACTGGTATGACATGCAAAGCGCGTTCTTTCAGAATTTCGAAGGCACATATCGGAGGCCCTGTACGGCAGGAGACCTACAGTGTTGCACCCAGAAAGCCAGAGAAACTTGCCGAGATTACCTCGAACGATGGATCGACACTAGGAACTCCTGTGAGGGAGTAAACGATCAAACTGCGATTGAAGCTTTCATTGCAGGACTCCCAATTGGTTTACTACATCATCTTTGAAGTGTGACAAGGTCACTGATTTGGGAGAGATGATAGAAACAGCGAGCAAGTATGCAGATGTTGACGACGACGCAGAGGGATTACTCAACACCCTAATTGTGCCACAGTCGGCAAAACAACCAAACCAGCAAGCTCAGAAGCGCAAGAATACCTCGGAAGAAAAACCCAACACGGAAACGGCAGTGGTCACTGCTACTTTCGGGTCTGGAGGACGAGGAGGACACGGCGGCGGCCGCGGGCGCGCTCGTGGGACATCAAGAGTCCAGGGTAGAGGAGACCAGCAACCTGGCAAAACCTACTCCTGGGCCGACATTGCCAATAACCCATGTGTGCATCACTTAGATGCCAATGGGGGCTCGTCTCACACAAACGCCGAGTGTCGTTTTAATGACGACATCAAGAAAGACGATACTGCTGGCTACAGGGCTAAGCGGAAGAAGGGAAAGAAGAATCCCAAAAAAGATAAAGAGACCAAGGAGGATTCTGACATGGAGGAAGCTGATCCTTCAAATCCCAAGCCGGAAGGGAAGAAAAACTTCCCAACAAAGAAAGACACTTATGTCACCTTCCTCAGATCTCAACCAGCTAAGGTCAAGAAAGCAGTTCTGCATGAGCTCAACGCAACAGTTCCAGTTGTCCCCCAATTCTTGGACTGGTCGGAAGTGGCAATCACCTTTGACCGTGTTGATCATCCGCCTAAGTTGAACAGGCAAGGAAAATACGCCTTAGTCGTCAATCCACTTATTGATGGCTATGGTTTCTCCAAGACTCTCATGGATGGCGGCAGCAACATTAACATCTTATATGTCGAAACACCACACCAGATGTGAATCTCAGAGACCCAGCTGAATTACAGCTCTGTGATCTTTCACGGAGTTGTCCCAGGAAGACAAGCAAATTCCCTAGGAGAAATCACTTTGGATGTTACCTTTGGAACTCCAAAGAACTATCGGACGGAAGCACTTTCCTTCGAAGTGGTCCCGTTCAAGAGCGCGTACCATGCTATATTCGGACGTCTGGCTTACTGGGCTTTTATGGCTCGTCCGTGTTACATTTACAATATGATGAAAATTCCAGGTCCCAAAGGCGTGGTCACCATCAGGGGAGACCCAAAGAACGCGCGAGAGTGCGAGGACGGAAATTCCGCCTTTGCTGAAGTCGTGCTGCACGCCCAAGAATACCAGGAGATCAAGAAGACCATTGATCCGTCCGAGATGCCCGCGACAAAGAAGGAGGTGAGAAAGCCGAATCCGGAGTTCAAGGCATCAGAAGAGACGAAGAAGATGCCGTTGAAGGATGATAACCCCTCCAAGGTGACCCAGATAGGCGTATGCCTAGATAGCGCATAGGAAAGTGCGCTCGTCAAGTTCCTCCAAGCAAATCAAGATATCTTCGCATGGCAGCCATCTGACATGACCGGAGTACCTAGGGAACTTGCCGAGCACTCTCTAAATGTACACCCGAATGCTAAACCCACCACACAGTCCCTATGATGTTTCGGCAATAAAAAGCGTAAGACAATAGCTAAGGAATTAGCCCGGCTCGAGTTAGCCGGATTCATAGAAGAGGTCATCCACACTGAGTGGTCGGCCAATCCTATAATGGTCCCTAAAAAGGACACCACTGATTTAAGGATGTGTGTTGATTATACTGCCTTGAACAAGGCTTGTCCGAAAGATCCGTTCGATCTTCCTAGGATTGATCAAGTTATCGATTCTACGGCAGGCTCGGAACTCCTATGTTTTCTCGACGCATATCCGGTTATCACCAAATTCGGATGAAGGAATTTGACAAAGTCAAAACTTCATTCATAACCCCCTTCGGAACCTTCTGTTTCGCTATGATGCCCTTTGGGCTCAAGAACGCAGGAGCTACGTACCAGCGCACTATGCAGCGTTGCATCCACAACCAAATCAGACGCAATGTACATGCATATGTGGATGACATTGCGGTGATGTCCAAAAAGAAGGAAACCTTAATTTCCGACTTGGAGGAAACGTTCGCCAATCTACGAAAATACAACATAATGCTTAACCCGAAGAAATGCTTCTTTGGAATACTAGCCGGAAAATTGTTAGGTTTTATCGTGTCTCAAAGAGGCGTAGAGGTAAACCGGGACAAGATTAAGGCTATACTCAATATTTCCAGGCCAACTCGCATGAAGGACGTTCAAAGACTAACTGGTTGCATTGCCGGAGTGAGTCGGTTTGTAAGCCAGCTCGGTGAAAGAGCCGCACCACTATACAAGCTTTTGAAAAAGACCAAAAAGTTCGTTTGGACCGACGAAGCTGAAGCTACAATACAAGACCTAAAAGCAGTACTCTCATCTGCTCCCATCCTTGTAGCACCGGAACCACAGGAACCGATATTGCTATATCTCGCTGCAACAAACAGGGTCGTCAGTATCGTCATGGTAGTGGAGAGACTAGAGGAAAATCAAGAACACCTGGTGCAGCGTCCGACTTACTATCTCAGCAAGGTCTTAACTGAATCAAAGCAGCGATATCCGCACTATCAAAAGCTGGCTTATGGTGTGTTCTTAGCATCTCGTAAGTTACGACATTATTTTCAAGAACATCCAATTACCATGGTGAGCACAGCTCCCATGAGAGACATAATCAACAACACTGACGCCACAGGACGTGTCGCCAAATGGGGCATAGAGCTTTTAGCTTTCGACATTGAGTACAAACCTCGTACAACAATCAAATCCCAAATCTTCGCTGACTTTGTCGCTGATTAGACAGAGACAATGGAGAATATGACCCTGCCAGAGTTGGAGTACTGGACCTTACATTTTGACGGGTCTAAGGCGCTCGGGGGCTGGCATGGTACTCAAATCACCCCAAGGAGAAAAACTTTTCTATGTATTGCAGTTCCACTTCACGGCAATGAATAACATTGCCGAGTATGAAGCACTACTGCATGGAATCCGAATTGCTAAGGATATCGGCATCCGACGTTTAATGTGTTATGGAGATTCGGATCTTGTTGCCCAACAAGTGTCGGATATCTATAATGCGAACAAACACATGGAAGCATATAGGGCTGTCGTGGACGAACTATCTAAATCGTGTGAAGGGTTTGAAGTTCAACACATCCCTTGAACAGAAAATGAGGAAGCAGATGCACTATCTTGAATAGGGTCTGCACAGAAAAAGGTTCCGGATGGCGCTTTTTTGGAGCACCTCAAAGTTCCCTCTATAAAGGGAGTAGACGAGGAATATCCGACCAAATCCGACTCACCTTTAGTAGGAGTTCTAGCTGTGATTCCCAGCTGGACTCAACCCTACCTTGATTACTTAGTAGACGGAAAATTACCCGAAGACGAAGTTCTGATCCGGCAGATCGTCCGACGAGCAAAATCCTACACTATAATTGGTGGTGAGCTCTATAAGAGGAGTGCATCTGGGGTCTTTTAGCACTATGTATCTCCGGAAGAAGGAGTGGAAATCTTACGAGAGATCCACGAAGGCGAGTGTGGTCACCACGCTGCAGCCAAGTCTCTAGTGGCAAAAGCTTTCCGACACGGTTTTTTCTGGCTTACAACCAAGGCAGATGCCGAACGGCTAGTCAAGACGTGCAAGGGCTGCCAAAAATACGCCAAACAAGCTCACGTTCCGGCTGATCAGCTGCGAACAATACCTATAACATGGCCTTTCGCGGTGTGGGGGCTTGACATGGTAGGACCATTTAAACGGGCTCCAAGTGGATTTACTCATCTCTTAGTGATGGTGGATAAATTCACAAAATGGATTGAGGCTAAACCCGTCACTAGTTGTGATGGACAACAACCAGAAGATTTGTCGAGGATGTCATAATCCGATAAGGTTATTCGCATAGCATTATCACGGACAACGGGAGTAATTTCACTATGGGAGAGCTTGCCGAATTCTGCAACAAACAAAATATCTGTCTTGACATTGCATCAATCGCACATCCATAAGCTAATGGACAAGTCGAAAGAGCGAATGGTTTAATCCTACAAGGCCTAAAACCAAGACTCTAAGCACCACTACGACGTGTTGCGGGGGCTTGGGCAGAGGAATTACCTTCTATAATATGGAGCTTACGAACAACTCCGAACAGGTCAACCGAATACATGCCTTTCTTCTTGGTTTATGGCGCAGAAGCAGTTCTTCCTAGTGATTTAATTCACACTTCTCCTAGAGTTGCCGCGTATATTGAAGAAGATGCCGAATTCTTGACAAAATGATCTCGACTTAGTCGAAGAAGTTCGCGTCTTTGCTAAGATGAGATAAACAGCCTATCAGTAGAAGTTACGCAAGTATCATAGCCAGAGAGTCAGAAACCGGTCTTTCAATAAGGGCGATTTGGTTCTCTGACTTGTGCATAAAAGAAAGCACAAACTTTCCCCAATATGGGAAGGGCCCTTTTTAGTTAGTCGAGTATTGCACAATGGTTCTTACTATCTAACTGATATGTGGCCAGTCAAAGAAAGACCTGCTACTAAGAAAAGGAAGAGAGCTGGAGGCAGTACAACCCCAGAAGAATTAGACAGACCATGGAATATTGCTCAGCTACATCCCTTGTATTCTTAGTTTATCTTTCTTTGTAATCATATATGTGTACATGTTCAAGTGAGAAATAAAGTATTGGTTGCCTCAAATATTTTCTGAGAAGTTATTTACCATCTTATTTCCGAATGATCATGTCACAATCGAAAATCCCAGAATACTTGAAAGTACTTTATGCTCATGTTTGTTCTGGTTTAGATTTCTGATTCTAAAATTGCTACCTTCGGGTATAAATCTAAATTTTCTATTCTATACTTTGGTTATTTATCCGATTGCCAGATTCGGGCATTTTCCGAGTAGTGAATTGTTGGTACTGGAAGCCGGCTTTGTTTCCGAGTTTAAACTGGTTTAGCAATTGAGCTCCGTTGCTCGGCAAAGTTTCCGTGCTAAAGGTTGGCCAACTCACGAAAGGGACGAGGCGGAAAGCCAGATAAACAATAAGTACAGACAAAAAACATAAAGTGCTTATGAAAATATTTCAGGCACGAAAAAATTATAAAGACAAAAAGTGCTAAAGAGATAAAATAAAAACTTAGCACCAGCAAAAGTATCATACTACTGATTTATAACCCAAATTGTTTTCAGAATAATACATTGTTTGTTCTTATACTCTACAATGCAGGGGAAGAAGAAGGAGCTGCCGGCTCACTAGAGACATCAGCCTCGCCTCGATATCTTTCCGAGACATTCAAATCCGAGATGGTTTGTTCGTCGTCGGAAACTTCACCAGTTCCTTCGGCGGGCGGAGGCGGCGTCTCTACGTGAGTGAAGAAGGGAGTATCATAGCTGGTCAAGTCAGCTAAATGGCACCCATATCCGGCACAGGAGTCCATGATTGCTTTGATGTCCTGCTCCTGACCGTCTTCATCCACAGTAGAATACCCTCTGGTCACTTGCCAGATCTCCATGCTTCCATGGTGGCTCATGACAATGGTGAGAGCGTTCTGCGCTGCGGTCAGCGTGTAGGACATGTTCTAGTCCTGGATAAGCTGGGGCATCTCCTTGTCTTTGTCTCGCACTTCAAAGTCGGACACGTTATGCATGTCCAGAACCTTGAGAACTTCGCCAATATCCTCAAGGGATTAACAGAAGTCATGAAGAAAATCTCCGACTTGTGTAAGCCGGTTAGTGCGAGAAACGGCCGAGGATGAGTCCAGTAAGTTCAGAGGACCTGTGCATTTAATGCAAAAGGGTTAATAAAATAAATCCGGACTCCAAAGAGTCGGAAGATGCAGAAAAGTCAGAAAGAAGGAAACATACTGAAGATGACATCGTCGACTTTGGTCTTCTCCTCCCGAAGGCTCTGGAGTTCAGCCCGGAGTGCATCAGCAATATCCTTCTATCTGAACAATTCATTGCTGAGACCTGAGATTTTCTTATCCTGGAGCGCAATCTTACAGTCATGCTCCTCGGTTGCCATGGAGGAGGATTCGAGAACTTGAGCAATGCTCTTCTCATGATCCGCCTTAAGCTTATTCAGCTCTTGGCGGAGGTCTTTGTTTTCCACCTCCAGGGTTTTCAGATTCTCTGCCTCCTCAATCATAGCACATTATTTGCTTTACCACTATTGTAGTCAAAAGAACAACAGTTGAACAAAAATTCGACTATGAAATAAAAGGCAAGGGTTGAGTACTGAAATGTTTACCTTCAGCCTCATCCCTAGATACTTTCAGTTGAGCATTTTCAAGCCGGAGAGCTCTGATTTCTCTCCGCTTGTTACAGATATTCTTCAATAATTCCTGGTTATATGAATTAACTTTCTGTAGGTCAGAATACCCAGAGTCAGAAGTCTACTAAAGACTCGGGCTAATATTTTTTACTAATATCAGCACGAGCCTTGGGGGTACACTAGTTGTCGTCGGATTGATGACAAGTACGCCATGAGGGGGTCCTCGAGGCGTGCAGAAGAGAGGGGGGTGAGACGTACGGTATTCCGGGACAGTGAGCACACAAGTTTACCCAGGTTCGAATCCGCCGGCTTTGGACGGATCCTACTCCTGCTAGTAATCCAGTAATACGGCAGAGCCAGAATATGGGTTACAAGGGTTTCGCCTGTGCGAGTTGAGATTGTAGACTATTGAGGTTATGCCCTAAAGGCTCTCCTAGGACGTCTTATATAGATATCCGGCCTAGGGTTTACAGGAGAGATCTATTCGGCTACGACTAAGAGTCTGTTACAGAGTACATCTTGAACTACAAGTAACACCATGGCCTAAGATGGTAAGTCTTCTGGGCCTTCCCGTAGCCGGATTGGACTCCGTCTTCTCTCCCTGACTGGGCCACCCATGAAGCAATGCTCTAACCCAAAGTGGGCCACCCTGGTCAGTGAGGAACTGTGAGGATACCCGGAAAGTATATCCCCAACAGCAGCCCCTGGAGGCCTCCAAGATCCAAAGTCGTATTTATCATCGTCTAGCTTGATCTTCGGCTTGCAGAATCTTGAAGGGTTCCTGAAACTTCACAACAAAAGATACGATCCGTGTCTTAAAAAATAAGTCGGACCTTTCAGTTGGTAACTCGGATTTTCTAGCTCATTTTCAAACTAAGCCGGAACTTGGTCTCTAACGCCACCTGACACAAGCATGGTCAAGTCACGTCATCTGACAGCGTTCCGTCAGCATGACCGTTGGTGGGTCCGCGGTCTGCGGAACCGAGGCGCCGTTTCAATGTGTGCATGGAGATCGAGGTGACACAATCATCGCGCGGGCCCTTCCCAGTTCTTTCCACGATGCGTGGCGGTTACACTGTAGTGTTTGCACGAATCTTGGCGCAGGTAGGTGGATATAAGGGGTTTAGATTTCTTCTTCTCATCCCCGCCAGTCCTTTGCCGTTCCTTCCTTCCCAATCTTCCCACGCGCACAGAGCCTCCTCGTCCTGCTCCCACAGAACTCCTAGCGCCGCCACCTTAAGGTCACTTTTTCCACCGGAGAAAAATGGCTTCATCTTCGTCTTCCTCTGGTCTGGCAGCAGCGGCGGAAGCAGCAGCGGAGAAGGAGAGTTTCCGGGGAGTCTGGATCCCCTGCGGCCTCAACGAGGAGGGCCTCAAGAACGCGGATAAGGAGGGGCTTCTCGCCGCCGGCGACTGGCGGACTGGCTTCGGGGAAACTGTCCCCAATCCGCGCGAGGGCAAGCGCGTCCACTTCGGCACCCATCTGGACCGAGGTTTGTCCTTTCCTCCCTCGAAGTTCTTCTCCGAGGTGATTGACCACTATGGAGTTCAACTCCACAATCTTCCTCCCAGTTCCCTTCTAGAAATGAGCGCATATGCTGCGCTTTGTGAGGGCTTCCTCGGCATTAGGCCGAGTTTGCTTCTCTTCCGGTACTATTTCCATGTCCGGAGAAATTCTATTACTGCCGGGGTTCCTTACATCACCGGTACCATTAGTTTTTCTGTTAGACGAGACCGGGCATATCCCAAAATTTCTGCCAGTGACTCGGTCAAACAATGGCCAGCCACTTTTTTCTACCATAGGGATATTCCGGCTCTCGACAAAGTTACTGCTTTGCTGGCTTTTGTCGACGGAGCTGCCACGGCCCAACCTTCCTGGGACGAGGCTGCTCCGGCTCTCACCGATGATCTGATCCTCGCTAAGAGGCGGATCGAATACCTTATCAAGCACAAGGGTTTGAAAGGATCCGACTTAGTCCAATGCTAGGTCTCACGTCGGATCCAGCCACTTCAGTACCACGGGGATAGACTGATGCACTCCATCACGTCTTCCAAAAAAGACTCTCTCCGCATCAGCCCCAAAGCCTACTCTACTCAAGGCTACATCAGCCATATCAAGTGGCTGCACAAGGGGCGGATCGAGAGGAGGATTCCGGAGATTTCTCTGGATATGCACATGGCAGAAAACCCCGTGGTAGCGGTAAGCTTCTATCAGAACATCTTCTGCGTGTTTCACTTTTCGAGTTATATCGCAGTGCTGATTTGTGTTCTTACTTTCAGCTTGCTGACCTCCCCGAGTCAGAGTTTGCTCCACTTGAAGGATACCCTCCTGAGTTTTCTTAGGAGACAGAAGTAGTCCCATTGCTGGATCTTGCACTCAAGAAGCGCAAAGCTCCGACAGTGGCAGTTGGCACAAAGGAGGTGCCAGTCATGAAGAGGTAACCTTCTGTCACAACTTTTCCGCCTTTGTTGTTTACTCAAGTTTCTTTCCGAGATGTAATGTTTCCGTCTTTACTACCTTCTCAGAGCAAAATCAATCATCAAGGGTAAGGGGAATGGAACTTCCTCGAAGCCCTTGCACCAGACGAAGCTTACAATAGCTTCCCCTGCCGTGGCTCCTCTGACTCCAGCCCCTCAACCTTCTGCAACTCCGGCGATCATCCCTTCTCTGGTGATTGCAGAAGATCCGGCTCCTCAAGCAGAGCCGACGATCCTTGGGTCGCATACTGATGTCACCGCGAGTGCGTCAGGTCAAGATAAGGGTGAACCCTCTTCGGGTAATGATCCCTCGGCTGAAGTCTTCGCTGAAAACCTCCTCAACAATCCGGGTCTTGCCAAATTTGGCCTAACCCAGAAATCTGCAGAGGAGATCCAACGGCTAGCCAGGCAAGTCCTGGACAAAAGCCATCTATCCCCCGAAGAGGAGGCGCAAGAAGCAGAGGACGTCAAGTTCTCCAACCTTCTCACTCAAGTCCGCCTTCGCGACGAGAGGATCAGGACTGGCGAGCTTCCAACAGCTCCAGTGATCCCTCTTACTCTCGCCGAGAAGGTGGCAGCTGAAGTGAACACGGGTTTAGACAAACTCACCCGCGAGCAATATGTAAGTCGGAATTCCAAGTCTTGTTTTTACATTATGTTATATCATATCCTCTAGCCCCCAAGCATGAAGTAGGATATAGAATCCGAGTTTATGCTTTCATTAGGATGCTAAAGAACGAACTAGTGTAGCCCCCAAGGCTCGTGCTGATATTTAGTAAAAATATTAGCCCGAGTCTTAAGTAGCTTTCTGACTTTGGGTATTCTGACTTACAGAAAGTATGTTCCTATAACTAGGAATTATTGTCCAATGTCTGTAATAAGCGGAGAGAGATCAAAGCTCTCCGGCTTAAAAATGCTGAGCTCAAGGTAACCAAGGACGAAGCCGAAGGTAAACATTTCGAGATTCAAACCTTGCCTTTTGCTTTTTAATGTCGAATTTTTCCGAACTGTTGTTCTTTTTGTCTTACAGCGTTGGTGAAACAATCCATCGCTATGATTGAAGAGGCCGAGAACCTCAAAACCCTGGTGGTGGAAAACAAGGGACTTTGCCAAGAGCTGGATAAGCTCAAGGCGGATCATGAAACGAGCATAGCTCAAGTCCTGGAATCCTCCTCCATGGCTACTGAAGAGCGCGATCGCAAGATTGCCGCTCAAGATAAAGAAATCTCGGACCTCAAGAATGAGCTTTGCAGAGACAAGGATATATCCCAGGCGCTCCGGGATGAACTCCAGAGTCTCCGGGAGGAGAAGACCAAGATTGACGACATCATTCTTGGTATGTTCCACCATTCTAACTTATCTTTTCTTCGACTGTTATCAATGTCAGATTTTTCTTGACTTGTTTTGTGTATAGGTCCTCTAAAGTTGTCGGAATCTTCCTCGTCCGAGCCCCGCACTCACCGGCTTACCCAAGTCGGTGATCTTCTTCATGACTACCGCCAGTCCCTTGAGGACATTGGCGAGTCTCTCAGGATTCTGGACATGCCAAGCATGCCGGATTTTGAGGTGTGGGACAGGGCTAAGGAGATGCCGCAGCTTGTTCGGGACTGGAATATGTCCTACGCGCGGACTGCCACGTAGAATGCCCTCTCCATGGTCATGAGCCACCATGGAAACATGGAAATATGGCAAGTGACTAAAGGGTACTGCAAGGTAGACGAAGACGGCCAGGAGCAGGACGTTCAAGCCATCATGTACTCCTGCGCTGGATATGGGTGCCACGTAGCTGATCTGACCAGCTACGAGATCCTCTTCTTCACCCGCGTGGATAGTCCGCCTCCTCCTGCAGAAGAAGCCAAAGAAGTTTCCGATGATGAACACACCAACTCGGATGCGGATATCTCGGAACGATATCAAGGAGGAGTGACCAGCGAGCCAGTAGATCCTTCATCTCCTCCTGCATCATAGACCACAAACTTATGTATTATTCTGTGAAAGAACATGATGCGTTTTGTAAATATTAAGTACTATGACGTTTTGTTAGTGCTAAGTTTTTTATCTATTCAGCACTTTTGTCCTTAGACCTTTTTTTGTGTGCCTGAAAATTTTCACAAGCACTTATATTTTCCATCTCGACTTATCGTTTATCTGGCTTTCCGCCTCGTCCCTTTCGTGAGCCGGCTAAACCTTCAACCGGAAACTTTGCCGAGCAACGGAGCTCAATTGCTAAACCAGTTTAAACTCGGAAACAAAGCCGTCTTCCAGTACCAACAATTCACTACTCGGAAAATTCCCGCATCCGGCAATCAGATAAATAACCAAAGTAAAGACTAGAAATTTTTAGAGTTATACCCGAAGGTAGCAGTTTTTAGAAATCGGAAATCTAGACCAGAACGAACATGAGCATAAAGTACTTTCAAGCATTCTGGGATTTTCGACTATGACATGGTCATTCGAAAATAAGATGGTTTAAGAATTTCTCAGAAAAACTTGAGGCAACCAAAACTTTTATTTCTCACAGAACATGTACATATGTATGATTACAAAGAAGGATAAACTAAGAATAAAAGGGACGTAGCTGAGCAATATTCTATGGTCTATCTAACTCATCCGAATTTGTACTGCCTCCAGCTCTCTTTCTCTTCTTAGTAGCAGGTCTTTCTTTGACTGGCCTCATGTCAGTTAAGTAGTACGATCCATTGTGCAATACTCGACTAACTAAAAAGGGTCCTTCCCATACTGGGGAAAGTTTGTGCTTTCTTTGTTGCATAAGCCGGAGAACCAAATCACCTTTATTGAAAGATCTATTTCGGACTCTCTGGCTATGATACTTGCGTAACTTCTACTGATAGGCTGTAGATCTCGTTTCAGCAACGACGCGAACTTCTTCGACTAAGTCGAGATCATTTTGTCGAGAAATCTCGGCATCCTCTTCGATATACGCGGCCACTCTAGGAGAAGTATGAATTAAATCACTAGGAAGAACTACTTCTGCGCCATAGACCAAGAAGAAAGGTGTGTATCCTGTTGACCTGTTTGGAGTTGTTCGTAAACTCCAAATTACAGAGGGTAGTTCCTCTGCCCAAGCCCCCGCAACACGTCGTAGTGGTGCTTCTACTCTTGGTTTCAGGCCTTGTAGAATTAAACCATTTGCTATTTTGACTTGTCCGTTAGCATGTGGATGTGCGACTGACGCAATGTCAAGCCGGATACTTTGCTCATCACAGAATTCGGCCAGTTCTCCCATAGAGAAGTTACTCCCGTTGTCCGTGATAATGCTATGCGGATAACCATACCGGATTATAACATCCTCGAAAAATCTTTTGGATGTTGCTCCATCAAAACTAGTGACAGGTTTAGCCTCGATCCACTTAGTGAATTTATCCACCATCACTAAGAGGTGAGTAAATCCACTTGGAGCTCGTTTAAAAGGTCCTACCATATCAAGCCCCTAGACCGCAAAAGGCCATGTTATAGGTATTGTTCGCAGCTGATCAGCCGGAACATGAGCTTGCTTGGCGTACTTTTGGAAGCCTTTGCATGTCTTGACTAACCGTTCGACATCTGCCTGAGCTGTAAGCCAGAAAAATCCATGTCGAAAAGCTTTTGCCACTAAAGATTTGGCTGCAGCGTGGTGACCACACTCGCCTTCGTGGATTTCCCTTAAGATTTCCACTCCTTCTTCCGGTGATACACAGCGCTGAAAACCCCCAGAAACACTCCGTTTATGGAGCTCACCCTTAACAATAGTATAGGCTTTTGCTCGTCGGATAATCTGCCTGCTCAGCACCTCGTCTTCTGGTAATTTGCCATCTACCAAATAATCGAGGTAGGGTTGAGTCCAGCCGGGAATTACAGTCAGAACTGCTATCAAAGGTGAGTCGGATTTGGTCGGATATTCCTCATCTACTCCCTTTATCGAGGGAACTTTGAGGTGCTCTAAAAATGCGCCATCCGGGACCTCTTTCCATGCAGAGCCTATTCGAGATAGTGCATCTGCTTCCTCATTTTCTACTCGAGGGATGTGTTGAACTTCAAACCCTTCGAACGATTTAGATAGATCATCCACGACAGCTTTATATGCTGCCATGTGTTTATTTGCATTACAAATATTCGAGACTTGCTGAGCAACAAGATCCAAATCTCCGTAACACATCAAACGCCGGATGCCAATATCCTTGGCAATCCTGATTCCATGCAGCAGTGCTTCATACTCGGCAATATTGTTTGTCGCTGTGATGTGGATCTGCAACACGTATAATAGTTTATCTCCTTGGGGTGATTTGAGTACCACGCTAGCCCCCGAGCCCCCTCGAGCCTTAGACCCATCGAAAAAGAGGGTCCAATATTCCGACTCAGGGAGGACCATGTTCTCCTTCGTCTCTGTCCAATCAGCGACAAAGTCAGCAAGGATCCGGGATTTGATTGCTGTCCGAGGTTTGTACTCAATATCGAAAGCTGAGAGCTCTATGCCCTATTTGGCGACACGTCCTGTGGCGTCGCTGTTGTTGATTATGTCTCTCATGTGAGCTTTGCTCACCACGGTAATTGGATGCTCCTGAAAATAGTGTCATAACTTACGAGATGCTAGGAAAACACCGTAAGCCAACTTTTGATAGTGCGTATATAGCTGTTTTGATTCTGTCAAGACCTCGCTGACAAAATAAGTCGGACGCTGCACCAAGTGTTCCTGATTTTCCTCTGGTCTCTCTGCCACCATGATGATACTAACGACCTTATTTGTCGCTGCAATATAAAGCAACATCGGTTCCTGAGGTTCCGGCGCTGCGAGGATAGGAGCAGATGAGAGTACCTTCTTCAGGTCTTGCAGTGCAACTTCAGCTTCGTCAGTCCAGACAAAATTTTTGGTCTTCTTCAGGAGTTTGTATAATGGTGCGGCTCTTTCACCAAGCCGGCTTACAAATCGACTGACCGCAGCAATGCAACCAGTTAATCTTTGTACGTCCTTCAGGCGAGTTGGCCTAGAAATATTAAGTATAGCCTTGATTTTGTCGCGGTTCACCTCTATGCCTCTTTGAGACACGATGAAGCCTAACAATTTCCCGGCTGGTATTCCAAAGAAACATTTCTTCGGGTTAAGCATGATGTTGTATTTTCGTAGATTGGCGAACGTTTCCTCCAAGTCGGAAATGAGTGTTTCCTTCTTTTTAGACATCACGGCGATATCATCCACGTATGCATGTACATTGCATCCGAGTTGGTCGTGGAGGCAACGCTGCATCGTGCGCTGGTACGTAGCTCCTGCGTTCTTCAACCCAAAGGGCATCGTAACAAACCAGAAGGTTCCGAAGGGGGTTATGAATGAAGTTTTGACTTTGTCAGATTCCTTCATCCGGATTTGGTGATAACCAGAATATGCGTCGAGAAAACAGAGGAGTTCCGAGCCTGCCGTAGAATCGATAACTTGATCAATTCTAGGCAAAGAACGGATCTTTTGGACAAGCCTTGTTCAAGGCAGTATAATCAACACACATCCTTAAATTAGTGGTGTCCTTTTTAGGGGCCATTACAGGATTGGCCGACCACTTAGTGTGGATGACCTCTTCTATGAATCCGGCTAACTCGAGCCGTGCTAGTTCCTTAGCTATTGCCTTACGCTTTTCGTCGCCAAACCGTCGTAAGGACTGTTTGACGGGTTTAGTGTTTGGGTTTACATTTAGAGAGTGCTCGACAAGTTCCCTAGGTACTCCGGTCATGTCAGATGGCTGCCATGCGAAGATATCTTGATTTGCTTGGAGGAACTTGACGAGTGCGCTTTCCTATGCGCTATCTAGGCCTACGCCTATCTGGGTCACCTTGGAGGGGTCATCTTCCTTCAACGGTGCTTTCTTCGTCTCTTCTAATGCCTTGAACTCCGGATTTGGCTTAGTAACCTCCTTCTTCGTTGCGGGCATCTCGGACGGATCTATGCTCTTCTTGATCTCCTGGTACTCCTGGGCGTGCAGTACGGCTTCAGCAAAGGCGTCATTTCCATCCTCGCACTCTCGCGCTTTCTTCGGGTCTCCCCTGATGGTGATCACGCTGTTGGGACCTGGAATTTTCATCATATTGTAAATGTAACATGGACGATCCAAAAAAGCCCAGTAAGCCGGACGTCCGAATATAGCGTGGTATGCGCTCTTGAACAGGACCACTTCGAAGGAAAGTGCCTCCGTTCGATAATTCTTTGGAGTTCCAAAGGTAACATCCAAAGTGATCTCTCCCAGGGAATTAGCTTGTCTTCCTGGGACAACTCCGTGAAAAATCACAGAGCTATGGTTTAGCTGGGTCTCCGAGATCTTCATCCGGCGTAGCGTTTCGACATAGAGAATATTGATGCTGCTACCACCGTCCATGAGGGTCTTGGAGAAACCATAACCGTCAATAAGTGGGTTGACGATTAGGGTGTATTTTCCTCGCCTGTGTAACGTAGGCGGATGATCATCGCGGTCAAACGTGTTTGCCACTTCCGACCAGTCCAAATACTGGGGGACAGCCAGAACTGTTGCATTGAGCTCGTGTAAAACTGCTTTCTTGACCTTTGCTCGTTGAGATCTGAGGAAGGTGACATAAGTGTCCTTCTTGGTGGGAAAAGTCTTCTTCCCTTCCGACTTGGGATTTGAATCATCAGCTTCCTCCATGTCGGAATCTTCCTTGGTCTCCTTGTCTTTTTCGGGATTTTTCTTTCCCTTCTTCCGCTTAGCTTTGTAGCCCGCGGTGTCATCTCTTTTGATGTCATCATTGAAACGACATTCAGCGTTGGTGTGGAAAGAGCCCCCACTGGCGTCTAAGTGATGCACACATGGGTTATTGGCAATGTCGGCCCAAGAGTAGGTTTTGCCTGGTTGTTGTTCTCCTCTACCTTGGACCCTTGATGTCCCACAGCCATGCCCGCGGCCTTCACCACGTCCTCCTCGTCCTCCAGACCCGGAAACAGTAGTGACTACTGCTGTTTCCGCGTTGGGTTTTTCTTCCGAGGTGTTTTTGCGCTTCTGAGCTTGTTGCTTTGGTTGTTTTGCCGACTGATGCACAACTAGGGCATTGAGTAGTCCTTCTGCATTGTCGTTAGTGTCTGCATACTTGCTCGCTATTTCTATCATCTCTCCCAAATCGGTAACCTTGTCACACTTCAAGCGATGGCGCAGTAAACCAATAGGGAGACATGCGATGAAAGCTTCAATCGTAGTTTGATCATTTACTCCTTCGCAGGAGTTCTTGGTGTTGATCCATCGTCGGAGGTAATCCCAGCAAGTTTCTCCGGCTTTCTGGGTGCAACACTGTAGGTCTCCAACCGTACAGGGCCTCCGATATGTGCCTTCGAAATTCCGAAAGGACGCGCTTTGTAAATCATACCAGTTATGGATGGTGTTTGCCGGAAGTTCATTGAGCCATGATCGTGCCGTCTTCTGCAACATAAGTGGGAGATATCGGGTTGCGACCAGGCTGTTTCCGCCTTTGGCGATGCAACAAGCTTGGAAGAAATCCTGTAGCCTGGTGTCTGGCCGAGAAATGCTGTCGTAGGCTTGGATATGTCTTGAGATAGCAAATCCTTCCAAGAATTTTGTAGCTCTGATGCGTGGACCGAAGAACTTTGGGCCCACGTACACGTCATCGTTTTCATAGCGCCGAGCCTCTATGTTGGAGTTAATCCTGTGTCTTGCGTCATTCAGGGATAGAGATCGTCCCGAATGCCGACTGTGGCTGTGGTGCCGTGGAGCCGGACTTCGGCTTCTGCCACCACCTCCTCTGCCATGTCGTCCTCCTTGCCCTCCATGGGAGCCGTTGTGATGACTGTGTGGTGGAGAAGGTGGAGCAGCTGGATAGTTTCCGGCTGATCGCCGGCCTCCGTCCGGAACGTCATTATTCCGATTCCGGGAGGGTCTTGACTACGACGAGCCCCCTGCCGGCTTGTACCTACATGGTTTCCGTCGTTCCTTCATCCGTCGTTCCCACCATAGTGAGGCTCAGCCAGACGGTTCTCATGCCTAGGAGGCGGCATTCTCTGATGATCCTCCTCTCGATGTTTCTCTTTATCTTCTCCCCTTCGATCCTTAGATTCTTGTCGGGGATGATTCATCGGATTCAGGGCAGCGATGGCGTCTTTCTCGGCCGCTGGTGCGACATTGCTCCAACCGCGTGTGGTTTTGTGATGCTGTCCTGACGATCCGGTTCTCGAATAATTGTCTTCCCATCATTCGGGGCGATAATACTGCTCCGGAACGTAATGGGGTCTTACATCAGCCCATGCCGGATCTGTGCGACATTGGTCAGCATCTGAGACCAGTTTTTGACTTCCGGACAGGGCGACCTTTTGCTGCTCCAGTCCCTTGTTGAGTAGCTTGATACCCAAACGGATCTCCTCTGGTCCTGGATTAGCCGATAGAATTTCTCGGGCTGCCACGGTATTTTGTACTGGTGTTGGGTATACCCAATCTCCGTTGCTATCTTTCCGTGGCTTCCCCATATCATCTCCAAAAAGGACGGCACGAACACGTGGGAATTGGTTGTCATCTATGTGACGCTTCCGTGTCTTCTGATGCAGACGAGACATGTACTCCTTGTTCGACATGCGTTTCTTCTCCACCTCGATCTTTTTGGCTTCATCGAGGAGTTGTTGACGACGCGCTTCTAGGGCTTGCGCCCTTTCATCCAGCTCATCTGCAGTAAGTTCTGCAGCTGTAGGGATAGGTGTAGTTAATGCCACATCGATGAGTTTACGCACACCTTCAGTGATCACGTGTCCATCCACCGATGCTTCTTTCTTCAGCTTGTCTGGGATCAGTGCTCCGTCCGAGTCTTCTTCGTATTCCTCGGCAATTACTTTCTCTGTCAGAGGGTCTTTTGCCGGGGTCTTGTTTTTCTTGTTCTTCTTCTTTGCCTTCTTGGCAGCGCCAGTAGCAAAGACGGCTTTGGGCCCGTTTCCCGGTGTCAAGCTCTGATCGGTACTTTCGGACATTTGGACTTCGGGATTGTCTCCGAGGTCCATGTCATCCTGTGCTTTGGGAGAGTGTTCCCCGGATCCTTCATCCATGGCTTCTCCTTCTGCAGCTTCGGAGTTATACTCCTCTTCATATTCCGCGGAGAACTTTCGGAAATCTGCTAACGTCATCGACTCATCCGAGGATGTGGGTACGTCAGCGTTTGTTCCAATTGCCTCCAGCATCGAGTCGGCGTTTTCTCTAGCATCGGCAGAGCCGGATCCGGATCCCACGTATCCGACGAAGTGCGATGCGTGCTTCCTGAGGTACCTGCGGCTTTCGCGATCAGCCATATCGAAACTTTTGACGGTCTCGAGGATTGCATCTGTGCTTTCGCCTTGCAGTATCATACGTCGTAGTGTGTACCCTAGGAAAGGCCTGTCTGTTCTAGAATCACCAGAGCCGGAATCAGTGTCGTTGATATGCTCCTCCTGGATTTCGACTTCCACGGGTGGGTCGATCTGGGATCTGGCTCCTCCGGGGAGATCCACTCCAGATTAGACGTTGACCGCTAGGTCTTCTGCAGGTTCGGATTTCTCCACTGTCTCCGCAACTGGTGCGGGCTGGGTGGGATTAGGGTTTTCTGAGATCCGGAACTCTGCCGCCTCTGCGGACAAAGGGGACCCAGAAAATTCTTCTGCCTCTATCATCACCGCTGGGGTGGGTTGGGCAGGTTCAGCGAAACCAATGTAAATGTCGATCTCGCCAAAAGACATGATTGTGTAGGCAGTCACGGCCTCCTTTGCCGGAATCCAAGTCTCGTCGAGAACGATGAGAGGGACGTCGCTGGCGTAGAGGATGCGACTGACGGCAATAGTCTTGCCGATGCCGATTCTTGCAGATTCCGCTCGGAACGCAGATCCGTAGCTCACTTGCCCCATGGTGGGTGCCAACTGTCGTCGGATTGATGACAAGTACTCCATGAGGGGGTCCTCGAGGCGTGCGGAAGAGAGGGGGGTGAGACGTACGGTATTCCGGGACGGTGAGCACACAAGTTTACCCAGGTTCGAATCCGCTGGCTTTGGACGGATCCTACTCCTGCTAGTAATCCAGTAATACGGCAGAGCCGGAATATGGGTTACAAGGGTTTCGCCTGTGCGAGTTGAGATTGTAGACTATTGAGGTTATGCCCTAAAGGCTCTCCCTAGGATGGCTTATATAGATATCCGGCCTAGGGTTTATAGGAGAGATCTATCCGGCTACGACTAAGAGTCTGTTACAGAGTACATCTTGAACTACAAGTAACACCATGGCCTAAGTTGGTAAGTCTTCTGGGCCTTCCCGTAGCCGGATTGGACTCCGTCTTCTCTCCCTGACTGGGCCGCCCGTGAAGCAATGCTCTAACCCGAAGTGGGCCACCCTGGTCAGTGAGGAACTGTGAGGATACCCGGAAAGTATATCCCCAACACTAGTTCATTCTTTGGCATCCTAAGGAAACATAAATCTGAATTGTCTATCCAACTTCATGCTTGGGAGCTAGAGGATCTGATATGGAATAAAGTAAAAGTTGGAATTCCCACTTACATGTTATTCATGAGTGAGTTTGCTCAAACTCATGTTCACTTCTGTGGTAACCTTCTCGGCAAGAGTAAGCGGGATCACTCGTGGTGCTGGAAGCTCGCCGGTTCTCAGCCTCTCGTCGCGAAGATGGACTTGTTCAAGAAGTTCAGAGTACTTGACGTCCTCTGCTTCTTGTGCTTCTTCTTTGGGAGAGATAGTCCGACTTTCTAGGCATTGTCGGGCCAGCCGTTGGATCTCCTCCACAGATTTCCGAGAAAGGCCAAGTTTGGCAAGACCCAGATTGCTGAGGAGATTGTCAGCAAAGACCTCTGCCGAAGGATCATTACCCGAAGAGGGTTCACCCTTATCAAGACCTGAGTCACCCATGGTGACGTCAGTTTGCGACCCAAGGATCGCTGGCTCTGCTGATTGAGCCGGATCTTCTACAACGGTCGGAGACAGAGTAATCTCCAGCACTGCAGAAGGCTGAGGAGCAGGAGTCGGAGGAGCTATGGCAGGAGAAGCCAAGTTTAGCATTGAATGGCGCAGGGGCTTCGAGGCAACTCCCTTCCCTTTGCCCTTGGTGAGATGTTTAGCTCTGAGAAGGTAATAGAACAAAGAACATTACATATCGGAAAAGAATTTTGAATAAAGTACAAAAGTGGAATTTGTGAGGAAAGTTACCTCTTCACAACGGGAACCTTCTTAGTGCCAATGGACACTGTCGGAGCCTTACGCTTCCGAGTAAGGGTCTCCGGTAGTGGAACCAATTCTCCATTATCTTGACAAATCTCAGGAGGATATCCCTTGATAGGAGCAAGCTCCAACTCGGGGAGGTCAGCAAGCTGAAAAGAGACGACATATTTCAGTATTGCAAAAACAACTAAAAGATGAACACATGAATCGAGTTACTGCTAGAAACTTACCGGCACTATAGGATCTTCTGTCGTATGCATGTCCAAAGACAACTCTGGGATATTTCTCTCAATCTGCTCCCTTAGCAGCCACTTAATTTGACACACGTAATCTTTATCCATGTAAGGCTTGGAGTAGATTCGGAGCGAGTCCTTCTTGGACGCCGTGATGGAGTGCATAAGCCGGTCTCCATGATGTTGTAGAGGCTGGATCCGGCGTGCCACCTAGCAGTGAACTAAGTCGGACCCTTTTAGGCCCTTGTGCTTCATCAAATATTCGATCCGCCTCTTGGCAAGAAGCAGATCGTCACTAAGAGCCGGCGCATCTATGTCCCAGGACTCTTGGGGCGTGGAGGCACCATCCACGAAAGCCGGCAAAGCAGTAGCTTTGCCGGGAGCAGGAATATCCTCATGATAAAAGAAAGTGGACGACCATTGCTTGACTAACTCACTGGCCATAATCCGAGGATAGACACGCTCTCTTCTAATAGAAAAACTAATAGTACCGATAATATATGGATTACCGGCAGTGATGGAATTTCTCCGGACATGAAAGTAAAACCGGAAAAGAGTAAGGCTCGGCCTAATGCCAAGATACCCCTCGCACAAAGAAGCGTACGCGCTCATATCTAAGAGAGAGTTCGGGGGAAGATGATGGAGTTGAACTCCGTAGTGATCTATAACCTCAGAAAAGAAGTCTAAGGGAGGGAAGCTCAAACCTCTGTCGAGGTGAGTGCCGAAGTGTACCCACATGCTATCACGGGGGTTGGGGACGGTTTCGCCAAAGCTGCTCTGCCAGTCGCCAGCATGGAGAAGTCCTTCGTCCTCCATGACGTGGAGCTTGGCGTCGTCAAGGACGCACGGGATCTAGACCCCGCAGTTGCTCTCCTTCTCCGCCACCGTTGTTGTCACTGCCGTTGCCGCCGTGCCGGAAGATGATGCTGAAGCCATTTTTCCTATACGCCGATGACCTTGGATGGGCGGCGCTGGAGGTTCCTAGGGAGAAGAGGAGCTCTGGGTTCATGGGGAGATGTTGGGGAGAAGGAAATGGCGCAAGTGCTGGTGAAGAAGATGGGGAAAAGGATCCTCACCACTTATATCCTCCAGCCGCACCAAGATTCGTGTAAACGCAACAGTGAACGTGCCATGCATCGTGGAAAGAACTGGGTATCCCCCGCGCGATGATTACGCCGCCTCGACCTCCATACACACATTAAAATGGCGCCTCGGTTCCATGAAAGGCGGACCCACCAACGGTCGTGCTGACAGGAATGTCTATCAGTGACGTGACTTGACCATGACTAGTGTTAGGTTAAGTTAGGGACTAAGTTCTAGCTTAGTTTGAATTTCGAGCTGGAAACCCGAATAACATATTCATAGGTCCGGCTCATTTGAGACTCGGATCCTATCCTTTCTTTTTTGAAGTTTCAGGAACCCTTCACGATTCTGCAAGCCGAAGATCAAGCTAGACGATGATGAAATCCGACTTTGGATCATGGAGGCTTCCGGGGGATCCTGTTGGGGATATACTTTCCGGGTACGCTCAGTGTGCCTCACTAACCAGGGTGGCCCACTTCGGGTTAGAGATTTGCTTCACGGGCGGCCCAGTCAGGGAGAAGAGACATAGTCCAGTCCAACTACCGGAAGGCCCAGATGACTTACCGACATAGGCCCATAGTGTTACTTGTAGTCCAAGATGTACTCTGTAACCGATTCTTAGTCGTAGCCGGATAGGTCTCTCATGTAAACCCTAGGCCGGATATCTATATAAGCCGTCCTAGGGAGAGCCTTTAGGGCACCCTCACAATAGTCTACAATCTCAACTTGCACAGGCAAAACCCTTGTAACCCATATTTCGGCTCTGCCATATTACTGGATTGCTAGCAGGAGTAGGATCCATCCAAAGCCGGCGGATTCGAACCTGGGTAAGCTTGTGTGCTCACCATCCCGGAACACTGTACCTCTCACACCGCTCTCTTCCACACGCCCCGAGGACCCCCTCATGGCATACTTGTCATCAATCCAACGACAGGTGGGACCTTGGTTCTTTTGCTTGAGCGATGGCACCATTGTTGTCACAATGAATCTCCATTGGCTCTAACGCACTTGGAACCACACCATTGTTTTCACGATGAATCTCCATCGTCTCCAAGGTCAGCGCTTTTCTCTCTCTATTGGGTTTCCCTGTAGAGACAGTGCTAGAGACAAGAGCCAGAGAGATAGAGATAGAGCACAGGCCCACGAGCAGGATGATGTTTGACCGCCAATGGGCAGACAACGTGGAATCTGGGGCATTGCCTCATAGAGGCTGACGACATACGAAAGGAGAGCACAATTTTTCAATTTTGGGGAGAGCATCTCTAAGGAATATACTGGCCACGTATGCCCTAAGTGTAACCTGGCCACCCTTTTATAAGGTGAGATAGGGCCTCCAAGGAGAGGTTCGGTCATTTTGGTTAAGGGAAAACCCTAGTGTGAGAGTAGATAGCAAGATAGCTTCATCTCCTTCCTCTCCTCAATACATCTCAAGGAGCATCTGTATTCACCATTGATCTACATAATAGAGATCTCAGTGTGCGGAATCACTACACTATCCCTCCCTGGACACCACTAGTGCCCATTGGCCCCATATTTAGCCTACCCATGTCATCTGCCGTGACACCATCATGACAGTTGGCGCCCACCGTGGGGCTAGCAGCATCGCTAGCTTGTGTCAAGATCTAGACAGAAACTTCATCGCCACAAGAGAACGCATCGTCTCCGGGCTGGTTCAGCGGTTCGGTGTGCTGGACTTCGTTAGCAACAACACGCACAGCATTGGCAACCGCCCGCCTCCGTGCAACGGGCTCTTCATTAGCTTCAGTACACACAAGATCTACATCAGCATCGATGATTCCTGCGCATACCTGCAGCGAGTCACCGTGGTGGGAGAACCTACTCTCAGCGCCACTCGTGGTCCACGTATCGCTCGCCCCGCCAGCTGCGTTGAGGTGATGATGACCGCGCTAGATGCAAGCACGAGCAAAGACCCAACAGAAGAAGGAGAGGTAACTCCCAAGATAGCTAGGGCTAGAGGTCCACCGCTAGAAAGGCCAGAAAACATACTACATCAAGCCATAGAAAGCCTAACTACACCTATAGCTCCAAAGTAGATCCGGCTCAGGCACAGGACAAACTGGAGGACACCCGGCAGAAAATGTTAGCGGGGGCCAAAAAAGTAGTAGCAGCTCAGCTGGCATTGAACATCACGCTGCGTGAGTGTGCTAGGGCAAACAAGATTAACACTAGTCCCACCCGCATGGATGGTGTTAATATTAGGGGAAAGAACCTCATCAGTGAAATAGACAGGGAATATGTGCCTAGGCCAGGATATTCGGCTAACCCCATGTCAACCCCATGTCAGTAGGGTTGCCGAGGTATAGTACCCCGACAAAGAACCTTAGGGCTGCAGATGCAGCATCAGCCGAGTTAGAAAGGTCTGACCGGCAAAGCTCGGGAGAGGCAGGAAGCAAGAGTCATAAAGCTGGTGCGCATCACGAACCAACAAAATGAAGAGATTCACAGGACTAACATGGCAAGGGCAGGAGGCTCCCGCATCATTCATTCGGCTGGGGGTGCTCCTGCAAAATCAGCCGGGGCAGCATCTTCACCTGAGGCAGATCCAAGGAGAGAAGAGGTGGTAACCTCAGGCATAAGATCCATGCAAATGGTTCCATATGACCCGGTCATAGCTGGGAAAGGCAAAGTAGTACAAGGGAATAATGATAGAGGAAGTGTTAGCCGAGGCAACGGTTGTGACACCCCCGGGATTAAGGCTAGACAAATCCCAGACCTCTGTCTAACATAAGCCTAACCTAAATCTCAGAAGCGTACAGAGATAGAATCGGTAACATTACAGTGACCCTACAACACAAAAATTATTACAGCAAGCTCATAACTGAGCAAAGAACCAAAATATTACAAGCAGAGGTCACTGACCACAAACATCAAACAACAAAAGGTAAATTATGATATTAAGTATAGCAAACTTAACAAATGGCCTAAGAGGCCTGAAGCATAACGATGACGTCCCAATCCATAGATTCCAGGCTGTCGACCGGGAACCCCAAGCTACTCGTCGATGCTGTAACAAACTCTTCTTCTATGGTAACACTTACCTGCTGCAAAAGTATCAACAAAGCAAGGCTGAGTACAGGGTGTACTCCACAAGACTTATGGTTGGTGGGGTTCATTTGCGTAAGGCTAACTTTCTTTGTAAAAGAGGGAGAGGAGAAGCTCGGCTAATAGAACCTTTTAAAAGGGGATAAGAAAACGATATCTCTAGCTTTGATCTTCTTTTGATATCAACCGAATCTTTATCAGCTAAACCTACCAACTAGGATCACCCCCTCGATCCCTGAGGAAGCATCCTTAAGCACACATTACTTAACTTGCCAAGTTTTACGATTAGGTTATAGTTCTCAATAATCTTAGAATCCGTTCCCAAGTTGTCCATAACCATGGACACGGCTTTTCGAAAAGATTATTACCCTGCAGGGGTGCACAACTTTACCCACATGTACCAACCGACTCTTAATGCCACTATATATTATCCCTCTTCCTTGGAAGGCCGGCAGAGGGTGGTTGGCCACGACCTTTACCTTGCGTTCGCCGAGACCATGAGTCACGCCATAAGGAGATGCCGACGTAATGGGTCAAGTCCCGAAGCCGTTCCCTAGATATGTGAATAGGGTTTGAGATTACGGAGGCCGTGCCTCTCCCATTCCCTCCCACGCTTACCTACCTGTATGAATGCACCTCCTCCACCTTGATGTCTACGCACTTCTATTCTTGTAGACAGTTGTTAGGCCTCCAAGTGTAGAGGTTTGTAGAACAGCAGCAAGTTTTCCCTTAAGTGGATCACCCAAGGTTTATCGAACTCAGGGAGGAAGTGGTCAAAGGTATCCCCTCTCAAGCAACCCTGCAATCAAGATACAAGAAGTCTCTTGTGTCCCCAACACACCCAATACACTTGTCAGGTGTATAGGTGCACTAGTTCGGTGAAGAGATAGTGACATACAAGTGGTATGGATAATTATAAGTGGTAACGGTGATATAAAATAGCTTGATGGCGTGGAAAAGACTAAAGTAAAACTGAAATAAAGAAGGAAGCAAGCAAACATGTAACAGATCTAATAGCAAACGGTGTTTCAGTGCTTAGAAACAAGGCCTAGGGATCATACTTTCACTAGTTAACACTCTCATATAAATATCTTCTCTTCATGATACTACTCTTAACTACTCTCCGGTTGAACACTCTAATCGATGGTAGGGCTATAACAACACACCTCAAAGTAAGCCTTCCCCATCTAGATAACCCCACACTGTCACCTTGAGCTCTAGATGGTTCCAACAAACACCACAATTTCATAAAGACATCCAACTCCAAATATAACTCATAACAAGTATTTGTAATCTCTCGCCTAAGTGCCACCATGGTGTGCACGCTGTCACTTTCACACACATGGGGAGAGCAGAGATCTATTAAAGCACTTGAGTAACAAGGTAGATCTATAGATTACAAGCTTATGATCTCAATAAGATCATGCATAGAGAGAGAGAGATGAACACATAGCTACCGGTAGAACCCTTAGCCTCGAGAGAGAACTACTCCCTCCTCATCATGGGAATAAACAATGGTGATGGAGATGGTGGTGGGGATCGATGGAGATGGCTCCGGGGGCACTTCCCCGTCCCGGCAGGGTGGCAGAACAAAGACTTTCTGTCCCCCGAATCTCCCGTTCGGTGGCGGTGGTGCTGCGGAACTTTTCGTGGATTTCTGATTGACTATTTAGGGTTTTTGCCTTGGGAGGAATATATAGGCGAAGGAGGCAAGGTTGGTGGCCGGCCAGGGGGCCCACACCATACCCTGACGAGGCCTGGGGGTACCCGCGCCTAGGGGGTGTGGCCAGGCCTTGGCCCTCCTCCGTCTCATATTCTGGCTCCGTGAGTCTTCCGGTAAAATAGGAACTTTGGCTTTTGTCCCGTCCAATTCTGAGAATATTCATTTTCTGACTTTCCTGGAACCAAAATTAGCAAAAAACAGGCAACTGGCACTGTGGCACTTGTTAATAGGTTAGTCCAAGAAATCTATGAAAAGTACTCCAAAGTGTGGACAAAACACAAGAAAGTAGATAAAACCAAGCATGGAACATCAATAATTATAGATACATTTGCAATGTATCAACATCCCCAAGCTTAACTCCTGCTCATCCTCGAGTAGGTAAGTGATAAAAAGAAAGAATAATTTTTGAGGTGACATGCACCATCATAAACTTGATCAAAGTATTTGTAAAACATTCGAAGCTCGGATCATAGTACTTCAATCATAACATGAAAGACAAAGTTCTAGCAATAAGACATAGCAACTATGTTGTAACATGAAAAGGCACAAACAAAAGATTCATGAATAACAATGCTTTGCAAGACGTTTGTTTGTTTCACATAAAGAAAACATAGCATAGTGGCATTCAGCTTGTCCCTCATAGAGTAGCAAACATAGATGCATAGGACACCTTCAAAGTTCATAAGAGTGACTAGATACAAATAGTTTAAAACAAGCAATATCAAAGTTATGCATCAATCAACAAGTCTTGGGACAATGCACATAGAACTAAGAATGGCCACTATGCTCTCAAAGTAGGTGCATAAAGATAGAAGATGGAGACTCAATATAATGGTGGAAGAAAGGCCTTCATAGAAGGAAGTAGGGATTCAAGTCTCATAAAGAGCTTCCAAAAATTATGGTACTTATAGCTTTCAGCTCTCATTGCCCCTATCATAAGCATCTTGAAGGTGATTAAGGTTAAAGTGAACAAACTATGGTGTACATGCTTGACGAAGTATAAGTTAGGAATCTCATGTCCCTTGTATACGAGGGCCGCTCCTCGTGCTACTCAAGTTTAGTTACCGGTAAGTTCTTGTCATTGTAAGTACATGTGTATCATAGAGAACCGCCAACGGGTACCCCTTGCCCGATGATACGGAAGAATCCCAATATCAAAATGACAAGGCAAGCAGACAACGAGCATCTCACCAATCTTCTTATTTACCATGGGAATATGGTGCTTTTTTCTCTCTTCCCTCTTTTCATAATCTTTTTTTTCTTTTGCTCTTTTTTTTCAATATAGGAATTTTTTTTATAAGAAGAATGCTTCATAGACAGCTCATTATGGTTACGCTGCAGGTTTCCACCATGTCAGCATGGATTAGACCAGCGGCCCAGGCGTTTCTCTAACACATATACATAACTCCATGGACTTATAGGCTCCCCTTTCATTTCACACCGACGACATCCATAGACAAAAGAGCATGATATCAACTAGGTACAAAGTACTAGTGCAATGTTGAAAGCGTTCCCCATGACAGCATGGTTCTGCTAATCCCCAACAAATAAGTGCAAGCATATACAACATAGACGGCATAATGGTTCAAGTTTATTAAGGGCAAGAAAAGTAAAGTGTGCCATCAAGTTCGTGAGAGCTTTAATCACTAGTTTTCTCATAACAAGTTTAATTCGGAAGGTAAACAAAAACATGAATATACTTGGAATAGCATATGCTAATAGGTAGGTATGGTGGACTCTTTGGAATAACTTGGTTTAAGGAGTTGGATGCATGAGTGGAACTCATACTTGGTTGCGGAGGGTAGCAAAAGACTGGGAGCGACAAACTAAGAGAGCAATAATGGCCATAATCATGCAGAGCGACAAAACATCATTGATCAAAGCATAAAGTGATACTACAAGTTGAAAACTAAAGGATCATAAAGGCTATGGTGACATGGGATAGTCATAACATGGTGTGAGCATTCGCCAAGTCAACCCAAAAAAAGCATCAAAGGAGAATACCACAATACTATGCTTTAATATGCTAAAACAACACATGATTCTTCAAAGGCACATTAAGCAATCTCAATTGTTTATAACAAGTCATGCTACAGAAAAGAATACTAAGCATAAAGCCAAAACAATATCAATCATGGCATGGCAGAGCATAGGCCACCGTCAAAAACGAGCTCTTTTTACCACATAAGCATGAATTTGCCTACTCTTTTCCAATCCAAACCAAACTATTTGAAAACCAATGTATGAAAGAGGGGGTCCAACCAATTTATTCAAAAAACTAAGAAAAAAATAAAATAAAAACCAAAACCAAAACAAAAAGAAGACGCTCCAAGAATAACACAACTGGGCATGAAACAATAAAAATGAAGCGTTTGGAAGAAACCTGAGATTTTTATTGATGAAGAAGAGGATGCCTTGGGCATCCCCAAGCTTTGACGCTTGTACTTCTTGGATATTTCTTGGGGTGACACGCGTGGCATCCCCAAGCTTGAGCTTTAGTGCATCCTTCATCTCATTACTCATTCCTTCCATACACCTGGAATTTTTCCTTCATATAAAACTTCACACAATCTTTATTAGCAACATTGGTGCACTCAAGATAATAAGTCTTTAGGTTCAGTTCCAACACCAATAAAACTTCCAATTAAACACAAGCTACTATAGCACTTCCGTCAAAAAGCTCAATTCCCCAAAAGAACTCAAAAAGGAACCAACAAGAAGCAAATGCAAATAATGGCAGAAATCTGTCAAAACAGACCAGCAGGCAAAGACGATTTTTTTCGAAGACCTTCTGTTGCTCAAATCGAAAAGTGTTGAACTAAGGAAAGTTAGATAACAACCTGGGTCAGAAGCACAAAAATTCACGCCTCAAAAGAACGTTCAGAGATTTTACACAAATTTTTACGGTGAAGCACAGAAATCTGTTTCGGGACAACAACTTTCCCAATCATTACTTCTCTCTCATTAGAGGTTACTCTTGGCACAAAAAGCAAATAAAAATGATAAGGAGCGCTTATTACTGAAGTAATAACTTCCAAGACTCATCTAAAACTTTTGGGTTATGTCCCAATAAGTACTTTTCTTTAATGCCTTTAAGTTAGGCTTGATAGTTTGAGAAGATGCTCGCATAAGGAATATGAATTGAAGTAAAAGAGAGCATCAAGAAGCAAATTCAAAGCACATTTAAGTCTAACCCACTTACTATGAATAGGAATCTTGTAAAGAAACAAGTCATGAAAGCACAAAGCAACAAGCATAGGAAAGCAAAACAAGTGCAGCTTCAAAATTTTCAACATAGAGAGGGGGAACTTAATATTGTTGAGACACATAGAAACATGTTTCCCTCTCTCATAATAACTTTCAGTAGCATCATGAATAAAATTAACAATATAACTATCACATAAAACATTCTTATCATGAGCCACATGCATAAAATGATTATTACACTCCACATAAGCATAGTCATTCTTATTAATTGTGGTGGGAGTAAATTCAACAAAATAGCTATCATTATTATTCTCATCACCATAATCATCAAATATAGGAGGCATATTGTAGTCATAATTAATTTCCTCCTCAATAGTAGGTGGACTGAAAATATCATATTCATCATTGTAATCATCATAAATTGGAGGTTTGGTATCATCATAAGGAATATAATAACTATGTTCCAAAGCTGGGGAACCAAAAATAACATTTTCATAAAAACTAGCTTCCCCAAGCTTAGACTTTTCCATAGCATTAGCAATAATGGTGTCCAAAGAATTCATACTAACAACATTGCTATTAGCATCCAAATAAAGTTCCATAGGTTTTTTAATTTTCTCTTCAAACACTTCATGTCCTAACTCAAGATAAATACTATAAAGCTCTCTAATTTTTTTTGTTGTTTTCCATTAAGCCTAACTAGTAAAAACAAGAAACAAAAAGACAAAATTGCAGAATCTAAAGGAAATAACTTCGAGCACTCACACCGGAGGATGTGAGTACCTTTTACCTTACCTCCCCGGCAATGGCGCCATAAAATAGGCGTTCGCCGTGGGAGGTTCTTCTTCTTTAATACTCCGGTGTGAATACCTTTTACCTTACCTCCCCGGCAATGGTGCCAGAAAATAGCTTGATGTCTACGCACTTCTATTCTTGTAGACAGTTGTTGGGCCTCCAAGTGCAACGGTTTGTAGAACAGCAGCAAGTTTTCCCTTAAGTGGATCACCCAAGGTTTATCGAACTCAGGGAGGAAGTAGTCAAAGGTATCCCCTCTCAAGCAACCCTGCAATCAAGATACAAGAAGTCTCTTGTGTCCCCAACACACCCAATACACTTGTCAGGTGTATAGGTGCACTAGTTCGGCGAAGAGATAGTGAAATACAAGTGGTATGGATAATTATAAGTGGTAACAGTGATAGAAAATAGCTTGATGGCATGCAAAAGACTAAAGTAAAACTGAAATAAAGAAGGAAGCAAGCAAACATGTAACAGATCTAATAGCAAACGGTGTTTCAGTGCTTAGAAACAAGGCCTAGGGATCATACTTTCACTAGTGAACACTCTCATATAAATATCTTCTCTTCATGATACTACTCTTAACTACTCTCCGGTTGAGCACTCTAATCGATGGTAGGGCTATAACAGCACACCTCAAAGTAAGCCTTCCCCATCTAGATAACCCCACACTGTCACCTTGAGCTCCAGATGGTTCCAACAAACACCACAATTTCATAAAGACATCCAACTCCAAATATAACTCATAACAAGTATTTGTAATCTCTAGCCTCAGTGCCACCATGCTGGGCACACTGTCACTTTCACACACATGGGGAGAGCAGAGATCTATTAAAGCACTTGAGTAGCAAGGTAGATATATAGATTACAAGCTCATGATCTCAATAAGATCATGCATAGAGAGAGAGATGAACACATAGCTATCGGTAGAACCCTTAGCCTCGAGAGAGAACTACTCCCTCCTCATCATGGGAATCAGCAATGGTGATGGAGATGGTGGTGGAGATCGATGGAGATGGCTCCGGGGACACTTCCCCATCCCGGCAGGGTGCCGGAATAGAGACTTTCTGTCCCCCGAATCTCCCCTTCGGTGGCGGTGGCGCTACAGAACTTTTCGTGGATTTCTAATTGACTATTTAGGGTTTTTGCCTCGGGAGGAATATATAGGCGAAGGAGGCAAGGTCGGTGGCTGGCCAGGGGGCCCACACCATGCCCTGGCGTGGCCTGGGGGTACCCGCGCCTAGGGGGGTGTGGCCAGGCCCTGGCCCTCCTCCGTCTCGTATTCTGGCTCCGTGAGTCTTCCGGTAAAATAGGAACTTTGGCTTTTGTCCCGTCCAATTCTGAGAATATTCATTTTCTGACTTTCCTGGAACCAAAAACAACAGAAAACAGGCAACTGGCACTGTTGCACTTGTTAATAGGTTAGTCCAAGAAATCATATGAAAAGTACTCCAAAGTGTGGACAAAACACAAGAAAGTAGATAAAACCAAGCATGGAACATCAAAAATTATAGATACATTTGCAATGTATCACACCTCCTTCAAGAACGACCAGAATGCATATGTCAAATGGAACACCCGAACTATGTGACTCATGGAATATACTAGGCAAGTTAATTAGCGGAGGGGTCCCCATAAACCCCTGGCTGTACGCTCATCTTCGTTCAAGAGGCAAGAACTCAGATCCTAGTGGTGGCAAGTATGAGACTAAAAAACCACAACCCGATGTGGCCTCCCATACAAGCCTTAGCATGTTTAACTTTCATTTTTGATCATACCACGTCATCCTGTCTATCTAGGTTCATTCGTAGCTTTGATTCATCAACCGGATGGACCAGCGGTAACAAGTAAGCATGGCTAAGGACAGACGAATATAGCAGCTCTATCGAAGCTCATAAGCCAAACCCTAGTTATGCTAGGAGCAGTGGATCAAGGAATATATGCTACAAAGGTAGCATGCATTAGATAGGATTATTGTATCTATCGATAAAAGACTTTGGAATCATATGCACATGGCAAGAATGAAATACTTTGAAATCATAGGATTATATCATGTGTGGGGTTTTGCTTGGCTTTGCCTATTGATACCCAACTAAGTAGATCTATAGGTTCATCTGCTTGGCATCATTCGTTGTTATCCTTCGATGGTGTTGATCTCGATCTTCAATCTTGGACTCGATATTGTTGCTCACATCAACTCCGAGGTCTACCGAGAAGAAACAGAAACCCCGGAAAGGAAAGCAACAATCAAAGCATGGCATCGATACAATGCTCAAGCAAGGATGATGATATTACAAGTTAAATTGATTTGAAATTAAACCCTAAGACATTCTTGGCAATTTAAATGGGGTCCGAGGGGTGCAAACCCTAATTCGGAGAAACCCTAGATGCATATGAGAGGGGTTATTTTGTTCTTCTAATTAAATTTGTCATGTAAGTTGCTTAACAATGCATGAGTATGAGTCTATGGTTTAGATCTCATTTTTCTGAACATTTTGATATATTATACATATTTTTCTGATTTAAAATGAATTAGTTATGATTTTTCCAAATTTTAATCCATTTTTAAATCATTATTAAAACAATTAAACATTTTTGGATTATATTAAATATTTTTCTAGCTGGCCCCACACGCCAGACTTTTATTAATTTCAGAAATTAATTCCAAAATGAATAAAACCCTGACAGACAGGGCCCACCTATCATATTAATATTCCAGAAAACAATTATATAAAACACGGACTGGTTGTTTTTGTACTGAGGCTCTCCTAGCCTCAGCGGCTGACGGCTGGGCCCGAATGCCATGTTGGGGGACCACGTAGGCATCTAGGCCCACTCGCCGGTTGACAGGGTCAACCATGGCCGGCCGACTCAGGTGGTCGCCGGAGCGGCGGTTTGGACGCGCGCGCAGGCTCGGGAGTAGAACGGTGGTGGTCCCGCTTCTAAATGGTAACCGGAGCCGGCGACGCGACGACAGCGAGCGGCAGCGACGACAGAGGGTCAACGGGAAGGGGAACCAGAGTGCGAGGGAGAAGGAGGAGAGCACTAGCATGCTCAGGAGCTCACCAGGGTTGCGATGGAGGGGTCGACGAGGCTAGGGGAGGCCGGACGGAGTGGAATCAATGGTGGCCGGCGTCAGGAGAGGTGCGGTCGGCAACGAGGATTCACGGTGCGCAGGGCCGATTCCTCCTACGAGGATGCTCAGCACGACGAGGTGGTCACGGTGGCGTAGTCGAGAAGGAGTGGGACGGCGCGGGTCGACGGCGACGAATGACACCTGCGTCGATTAGGGTTTCGGCCTCGCGGAAGAACGAGAGAGGGGGAGGCAGAGAGGAAGGAAGAGGATAAGAGGGAGTAGGGCATCGCAGAGGGTCTTATCCACGTCTCCAGGGCGGCAGTACGCATCCCAGCGTGGCGGCGAGGCGATGGCATCCGGCGTGCCACGCAGCTGCTTCGCCGGTCGCGAGGAAGACGTCACGGAAAGAAAGGCCGAAGGGGTACTGGTTTGGGATGGGCCAGTCTTGGCCACGCCTGGGCTACTGGCGGCGACAGATAGGGAGAGGGCGGACTGGGTTGCGGCCTAGTTTGGTTAAAAGCACTTTTTTCTGTCAAAACCTTTTTCCAAATCTTTTTTTCTATTTCCATTTGTAAATTCCATTTCAAAAATATTTTTGATAATTTCAAAAATATCAGAACAGTTTATAAAATATGAGGAACACCCTAGGGCTCTTCACACTATTTGGGCTCCAACATTTTGGTAGTTTTCAAAATAATAGAAACCATTTGAAGGTTTTCAAAGAGAGGGAAAGATTAGGGTTTTAGGGTTTTGTCTTCTTCCATGCATTTTATTTAAAGAGGATGATGCTCATGCTATGCACAAATTAACCCCTAATTAGTATTAGTAAAACTAGGGGTGTTACAGTTCTATCCCCCTTAACAGAATCTCATCTCGAGATTCCTAGGTAGGAAGATAGAAGGAACAAGGTTACACTAAACTTCGACGGTCTTCTCAAAGAGGTTGGTCCATGCCACCATCATTGAATGAATGAAGCGCTTCAATTCTTCGAGGTAACTGCACACACTAAAGAGGAGAGGGAAGGACACATAACCACAAATAGTGTATCTCATGGTCAACTCGTGGATAGATGTTCCTTAACATCTCTAGAGCCAACAAGCATGAAATACGTCAAGGTAAAGAGGAAACAAAGGAGAAGGTTTCAAGTTGTTAGATAGCTGGTCTTCATAAGGATTGAGACCATGGAGCTTCAGAAGAGTTTACGCTTCTGAAAAGGAGAGTTTACAAAGGAAAGAACATGACCATAGACTGCAAAAGGGGAACCTCTAATAAACAACTTAGGTAAAGCTTCCAAGGTACAGAGATACGGAAAACCAAGTTGTTGAACTACTTTTGATATAGAAGGATCACACTTTCGTTCAGCAGAAGGTCAAGACAGAAAGGTATTTTGGTGTAGAGGACTCATAAGAGTCACAAGGAACATGTAACAAGAGGAACTGTTGATTATCAAAACCATAGTCGCTCTTCGAACACATTAGAGGAACCGAAGGGAATTCTTTATTCATCCAGGGCTATCAAAATCTTTGCCAGTGATCATGATATCACTTTACACCACTAAGATGAATATGTAAGAGGATTCCTGATGACACGAGGAAAAAGAAACTTCATTCTTAGACTTTAATTACTTGGGACAACAATACGCTTGCCAACCTAAAAGGGTCTAGAGGATCGACCGAGAGACATTTAGCAACACTGCTTTAAATGTTCTCCTTGATGTTCGAGACACGGAACATCAAGTAAAGGTCGGACGTCGGATACAAAGGAAACCATGAGCACAACTCCTACAATAAATCATAGAAGATGCCTCATGAGGAGTGGTTGCTATTGCTGATTTAAGAGAATGTGGCAATAGGTCTCCCGGCTAATTATGTCAACCATCACATCAGTCTTGCAGATTTTCAAAGAGACCCACGTCAAAAACCTTGATGAACACTAACCATCATATCTGCTTGAGATTCAGATTTGGTTAAGTGGAAAGATACTTCAGACTCAACATGTCCAAATAGAAAGTTTGCAACATTTACCACAAAGGTAGAGTTACTAGATTCTCAAGTCATGGGTTACATTGTTACGCTCCAAATGAATGAGCTAGGTTGCAAAAACCAAGTATTAGCAAGTTATCAAAATATAATTGCCCCTACATTAATTGATTGCAACAAAACACAAATGCATCCTTGTTGTTGGGAGACATTTAGGAGGATACTGAAGTTTGTAGGACTTCTTCTCTCCCATGACAAATCATCAGTGGCTTAACGTGCTCAGAGGATGTTCTCGACATGGAAAGGTATCAACCTACCATATCAAGAATAATTCGGACATGCTTGATTGACTTGAAATGATTCCCGAGGAATTAAGAATAACTCTTCTAAAATCCACGGCGACAACTTTCAACTATTACTGGTGAACTGGAGAAGGTCACTTCTAACATCCAGAACATATACTTCGAGATAACTCGAAGAAGGTTCTCAAAAGTTTCCAATAGTACTGCTAACTGTTCCATATGAATCTAATCTAGCATGGAGAAGATAAGAATGTCATCGATGGGCTCAATAACAAACTTATCATGATACTCCAAGAAGATAGACTCGCATGTGGTATGAACAAACAACAATATTGGTCAGACCAAAGGACATGAAGATGTACCTAGGTGAAACGTCACGAGTAAATACGTCATCAGGATAGTCCCTAGGACTGAGTTTGATTTGACGATAACCCAAATTAAATCAAAAGCGGGGAAGATAACATACCCACGGAGGAAATACTGTCTTTCTTCAACACGAACAAAAATAGATATCCCTTTAAGAGGAACAAGTTTGATAGAACTTTTATCTTACAACTCTCCAAGTTGTTGTTTAAGCTCAACCAACTAGTTTAGGGGTATCCAGTATGGATTCTTGGAGAAAGGAGCAGTTCAGAGAACTAGCTTGCTCAAGAACTTGACATCATAGTCACGTGGCAACATGGCAATACTTCTAGTAGACATCTAGAATATTACGAACCACCGTTATGTCACATAGTTCGAGAGGAAACTTGCTTGGTATGGCAAGAGACATAGTCTCAGAGTTTTGACACAAGCCTAGCTCTTTGACCGAGGAGAGTGTACTAGAATAACGGACTTGGTAGCACAGTCATTCTTTGCTTAGTGATAGGCTAACCATCACGCTAAGAATGACACAAATGTCCTTGTTGGGGTCCAAAACAATAATGATTGTTAAGAATCTCAGATGGACACATTATTACGCACACACATCATTCACAAGCACAAGGGCTCGGAGGAAGGGTGGGTAAAGATGTGTAAGAAAATCACTTCCTTAAGAGGGTTATGAAACTCAGCACGACCTCTTGGTATATAAGGGTGTGATACTTTAAGGTAGAATATCTCAGAAGCTAATCATGCCTCTTGATCTGCGGACTACAACACTTTGACATGGTCCTGGATATGACAAGGTACTGGAGTTTGTTTCTCCTGACATTCCAAAATGGTTTGTCATGACGGACCACAAGAGTATCTTGCATCGGGAGACAACAATGCAAATTACTACTTAGCTACCAACTGATAGACAAAGGTCGGAAGACAACAAGGGAGAAGAACATGCTCAAGATAGAATCCTGGGATGTGGATGCATAGATTATCAATCTTCCAAAAACCAATGCATAGAAGGAATAAGGTGTGGCAGAGTCACGAGTATAGATGCGAGACTCACGAAGAGTACTATGTTCGTGATCTATTTGGTTCCATTAAAGAACATCTGTCGTAACTAGTGGTAGGGGAAGTCCTTAATTGTCACAATTCAATCGCGACAAAGACCACAAGCTTGAAGGCTAGAATTGTAGTACCAGCCATCCTGAGGTAATGTTTGAACATTAACGACAGGGGTCAACGGAGTGGACCTTAGGTTAAAGATCAGCTTCATGTACAAGATTCTCAACACCAGAATCCAACACAATCCGGGATCTTCGGTTCAAGTCCAAGGGTTAAAAACCGAGAAAGAAGTAATTACTACTTGGGTGACACATCATACACTGCAAGATAGTAATCACGAGGTAGCTTCCAAGAGAAGAAATGACTTCTAAAGCACCTAGACAAATAAAAAGGAGGCGTACGAGGCAAAAGGAAACCTCGAGGCCTAGAACAGAACACTATGGTACCTACAATATAATATTGTGGGCCCATAAGGTAGATAGATCATGATGGGAAGGAATCTCTCAACTGAAGCAGAGCAAGGGGAAACAAGGAATTCACAACACACACAACTCTAGAGAACTCTCCACTAGGTCAACTAGCTGAGAAACGACCTGCCAAAAAGGCACCTAAGTTTTGAGAGACTAGAAGAGATATCAAAACTTTTTCCAAATCAACACAAGATAAGATGACCCAGAGTTAGAGCGAAACTGGATAAGGAGAAAAAGAAGCATACCAGAGTTTTCACAAATACGTTTCAGCTTTAAAATAGTTTTCACAAGCACTAGACTCAACATCGACCAATAGAAAGGTTTTCCTACAGTCGGTACTACTCTGATACCAAAACCTGTGACACCCCCGGGATTAAGGCTAGACAAATCCTAGACCTCTGTCTGGCATAAGCCTAACCTAAATCTCAGAAGCATACAGAGAGAGAATCGGTAACATTATAGTGATCCTACGACACAAAAATTATTACAGCAAGCTCATAACTGAGCAAAGAACCAAAATATTACAAGCAGAGGTCACTGACCACAAAAATCAAACAATGGAAGGTAAATTATGCTATCAAGTATAGCAAACTTAACAAATGGCCTAAGAGGCCTGAAGCATAACGATGACGTCCCAATCCATAGATTCCAGGCTGCCGACCGGGAACCCCAAGCTACTCGTCGATGCTGTAACAAACTCTTCTTCTATGGTAACACTTACCTGCTGCAAAAGTATCAACAAAGCAAGGCCAAGTACAGGGTGTACTCCGCAAGACTTATGGCTGGTGGGGTTCATTTGCATAAGGCTAACTTTCTTTGTAAAAGAGGGAGGAGAGAAGCTCGGCTAATAGAACCTTTTAAAAGGGGATAAGAAAACAATATCTCTAGCTTTGATCTTCTTTTGATATCGACCGAATCTTTATCAGCTGAACCTACCAACTAGGATCACCCCCTCGATCCCTGAGGAAGCATCCTTAAGCACACATTACTTAACTTGCTAAGTTTTACGATTAGGTTATAGTTCTCTATGATCTTAGAATTCGTTCCCAAGTCGTCCATAACCGTGGACACGGCTTTTCGAAAAGATTATTACCCTGCAGGGGTGCACAACTTTACCCACACATACCAACCGACTCTTAATGCCACTATAGATTAGCCCTCTTCCTTGGAAGGCCGGCAGAGGGTGGTTGGCCACGACCTTTACCTTGCGTTCGCCGAGACCATGAGTCATGCCCTAAGGAGATGCCGCTGTAACGGGTCAAGTCTCGAAGCCAGTCCCTAGAGATGTGAACAAGGTTTGAGATTACGGAGGCCGTGCCTCTCCCATTCCCTGCCACGCTTACCTACCTGTATGAATGCACCTCCTCCACCTCCTTCAAGAACGACCAGAATGCATATGTCGAATGGAACACCTGAACTATGTGACTCATGGAATCTACTAGGCAAGTTAATCAGCGGAGGGGTCCCCATAAACCCCGTGTGGCTGTATGCTCGTCTTGGTTCAACAGGTAAGAACTCAGATCCTAGTGGTGGCAAGTATGGGACTGCAAAAACCACAACCCGACGTGGCCTCCCATACTAGCCTTGGCATGTTTAACTTTCATTTTTGCTCATACCACGTCATCCTGTCCAGCTAAGTTCATTCGCAGCTCTGTTTCATCAACCAGATGGATAACTAAGCATGGCTAAGCACAGACGAATATAGCAACTCTATCGAAGCTCATAAGCCAAACCCTAGTTATTCTAGGAGCAGTGGATCGGGGAATATAGGCTACAAAGGTAACATGCATCAGATAGGATTATTGTATCTATCAATAAAAGACTTTGGAATCGTATGCACATGGCAAGAATGAAATACTTTGAAATCATAGGATTATATCATGTGTGGGGTTTTGCTTGCCTTTGCCTGTTGATACCCAACTAAGTAGATCTTCAGGTTCATATGCTTAGCATCATTCGTCGTTATCCTTCGATGGTGTTGATCTCGATCTTCAATCTTGGACTCGATATCGTTGCTCACATCAACTCCGAGGTCTACCGAGAAAAAACAGAAACACCGGAAAGGAAAGCAACAATCAAAACATGGCATCGATGCAATGCTCAAGAAAGGATGATGATATTACAAGTTAAATTGATTTGAAATGAAACCCTAAGACATGCTTGGAAATTTAAACGGGGTCCGAGGGGTGCAAACCCTAATTCGGAGAAACCCCGAATGCATATGAGAGGGGTTATTTTGTTCTTCTAATTAAATTTGTCATGTAAGTTGCTTAACAATGCATGCGTATGAGTCTATGGTTTAGATCTCATTTTTTTTGAACATTTTGATATATTATACATATTTTTCTGATTTAAAATGAATTAGTTATGATTTTTCCCAATTTTAATCCATTTTAAAATCATTATTAAAACAATTAAACATATTTGGATTATATTAAATATTTTTCCAGCTGGCCCCACATGTCAGAATTTTATTAATTTCAGAAATTAATTCCAAAATGAATAAAACCCTGATAGACAGGGCCCACCTATCATATTAATACTCTAGAAAACAATTATATAAAACATTTAATAAAAAGAAAAGCTTTACTACATCATGCTGACGTCATCATGACGCCAGCACACGGACTGGGTGTTTTTGTACTGAGGCTCTCCTAGCCTCAGCGGCTGATGGATGGGCCCGAATGCCATGTTGGGGGACCACGCAGGCAGCTAGGCCCACTCGCCGGTTGACAGGGTCAACCACGGCCGGCCGGCTCAGGTGGTCGCCGGAGCGGCGGTTTGGACGCGCGCGCAGGCTCGGGAGTAGGGGCGTTCGACGCAGGGGACCAACGCGAGTAGAACGGTGGTGGCGCCACAACTAAATGGTAACCGGAGCCGGCGGCGCGACGACGGCGAGTGGCGGCGATGACAGAGGGTCGACAGGGAGGGGAACCAGAGGGCGAGGGAGAAGGAGGAGAGCACTAGCATGCTCAGGAGCTCACCAGGGTTGCGATGGAGGGGTTGACGAGGACAGGGGAGGCCGGACGGAGGGGAATCGACAGTGGCCGGTGTCGGGAGAGGTGAGGTCAGTGACGTGGATTCACGGTGCGCGGGGCCGATTCCTCCTACGAGGATGCTCAACACGACGAGGCGGTCACAGTGGCATGCTCGAGAAGGCGCGGGTCAATGGCGACGAATGACACCTGCGTCAGCTAGGGTTTCGGCCTTGCGGAAGAACGAGAGAGGGGGAGGCAGAGAGGAAGGAAGAGGATAAGGGAGGAGTAGGGCGTCATTGAGGGTCTTATCCACGTCTCTAGGGCGGCAGCGCGCATCGCAGCGCGGCGGTTAGGCGACGGCATTCGGCGTGCCACGCAGCTGCTTCGCCGGTCGCGAGGAAGATGACACAGAAAGAAAGGCCGAAGGGGTACTGGGCTGGGGTGGGCCGGTCTTGGCCACGCCTGGTCTGCTGGCGGCGACAGATAGGGTGAGGGCGGACTGGGCTGTGGCCTAGTTTGGTTAAAAGCACTTTTTCTGTCAAAACCTTTTCCAAATCTGTTTTTCTATTTCCATTTGTAAATTCCATTTCAAAACTATTTTTGATAATTTCAAAAATATCAAAATAGTTTATAAAATATGACGAACACCCTGGGGCCCTTCACACTATTTGGGCTCCAACATTTTGGTAGTTTTCAAAATAATAGAAACCATTTGAAGGTTTTCAAAGAGAGGGAAAGATTAGGGTTTTAGGGTTTTGTCTTCTTCCATGCATTTTATTTAAAGAGGATGATCCTCATGCTATGCACAAATCAAACCCTAATTAGTATTACTAAAACTAGGGGTGTTACAACGGTGGTCACAGAAACCCCGGCCAAGGCAATGGAAATCAAGGAAACGCTAGGCATGACAATGACGGACAACATAACTCGATAGGAGCAGGACAGTACCCCTCGTATTAGCAACAATATGTACCTCAGCAAGAGCAAAGTGCGGGACCAGCTATGCAGTAGCAATATGCTCATCCGGGGCAAAACAGGTACAATGATGGTTACTCAACTATGGACAACGTTGGGTTTCCTAGGATGGATCATCACCTGATGGGAAGTGCAATGGGATCAAGGCTGGGAAACAAGAATTTGCCGCTGGATGATGCAATATTGAAGCTGGACATAATATATAGGTCGGAAATGATGAAAGGGCATGGTCCTCCGGGTCCTGCATGCTTCAAACCACGGATCATGAGAGAACCACCTGTGCCAAACTTTCAGTTGGCTAGAGTATCAAAGACATATGATGGTACCACCAAACCACAAGATTGTTTGATGGACTATGCCATAGTTGTGCACATTGTGTAGGGCAATCTCAGATGGGCGGTAAAGTATGTGCCTCAGATGCTAGAGGGACCAACAAGAGTCTGACTGGATAATCTACCACCGGGAAGTATCAACTGCTGGTTGGATTTCGAGGAAATGTTCATCAGTAACTTCACTAGCACGTATAAGAGGCCAAACATGCCACAACACTTGGAAATGTGTAAGCAGAGGCCGAATGTGACTGACTGAGAGTTTTTGACTCGGTGGTACACATTGTGGAACTCGTGTGAAGGTGTGATCAAGTCACATGCAATTGCTTGGTTTGCACAAGGGTGTAGACATGCAAGTGTACTGTGGCAAATGCTATAGAGGGATTGCCAACTATATTGGCCGAGACAATCAAAATTGCAAACTTATATGCATTATGGGATCCGACCCAACCCCTGCTTATGTTGGCTGAGCCGAATGAGGAGTATTACTCTAGGGATGAGGCCGGGTCATCTCGGTGGAATGATTTCCGGGGCAAGAGAAGAGATGAAAGGTCGGATTATCGGTACAATTCAAACCATGTTGTTGTAGTAACTCAAGATCTGCTAGAAGCTGGGAGATACCAACGACAGAAGAATAGTAGCCAACAGTGGACACAAAAGAATGATGGCAAGAAAACTTGGACCAATGAATAGAAAAATCAATGCCAAGAAAAAAGAGATAGGCCCAGATATACCTACGAGACTATGTTGGATCAACCATGTAAATTTCACACGCCCATCCCGAGTAAACCGGCGAATCATACGACCCGGCAGTGTGAATGCTTTCAGTGTGCTGGACAAGGTAATATGGGACCACCTCAGGCACCTCGGTAGCCACAGCTCACAGGATTAAATGCTCAACAAATGATGTTGTTGCCACCCCAGCCGAGGCATGAAAATAGGAAAGAAGGGAAGTGCATAGGGTGGAGGAACAGAATCAGGCGAACTATGAAAATGTTGGCTGAGGTGGCCGAAATGACTATGGGGAGCATCATCAGAGCTATTGTGTGTTCACCATAGAGCAGAACGACAGACAAAGTGTGCAAAGGCGACATATGGAAGTAAACGCGGTTATGCCGGCAGTGCCAAAGTACATGTACTTGTCAGATCAGGAAATCACATGGAGCATAAAGGACCACCCCAAGATCATGTCGAGTCCTAGAGCATATGCTCTAGTACTTGATCCGACATTCATTGGGCCAGGTCTGAACATGAAGTTCTCCAAGGTGTTGATTGATAATGGCAGCAGTATCAATATACTATATAAGGACACAATGCATAAGTTGAGAATCTCGGAAAACATGCTCCAAGCGACTAAGACCACATTCCATAGCATTGTGTCGGGTTTTTCATGCGAGCCAATTGGGAAGGTTCAGATAGATGTCTTATTCGGCACGAGAGAGAATTGTTGGACAAAAAACCTGGAGTTTGAGGTTGCAGATCTAGAAAATTGTTACCATGCACTACTAGGCAGGCCAGCTATATTCAGGTTCATGGCATGTTGTCACATAAGCTATTTGAAGATGAAACTACTAGGGCTGAATGGGGTCATCACCATCGTAGGAGATTATAGGAGTTCTATGCAATGTGCCTTGGCTAGATCAAATTTGGCTGAGTCACTCGTGATAGCACAGGAAAATAAAAGGATCCATGATGCAATGGCACTGGCTCAGTCGGCTCCGCTGAGTATGCCGACACTGAGTAACCCACATGGGAGTGTCTCATTCCAGCCGACTAAGGACACCAATAAAGATTCAATTAATGACCAGTTCCCAGAGTGCACCATGACTATTGGTGCAGGCCTGAATGACAAATAGGAAATCAAGCTCCTCAGCTTCCTCCGTGATAATCGGGATATCTTTGCTTGGTCCATAGAGGATCTGCAAGGTGTACCGAGGGATCTGGCTGAGCACTCTTTGCATGTCAGTCCTGATGCTAGACCCGTGAAGCAGTCTCTATGCCGCTTCGCCGAGGATATGAGGAAAATCATAGGGGATGAGATAACTCGGCTCCTTGCAGCCAGGTTTATCATGGAAGTGCTTCATCCAGATTGGTTGTCTAATCCGATGTTGGTGGAAAATAAAAATGATGATCCGAATGTTGTCATGGTATGGCAAATGTGCATTGATTACACAGACCTGAACAAGGTGTGTCCAAAGGATCCATTCCCTCTGCTGAGGATAGAACAAGTCATTGACTCGACCGCTGGGTGTGAGCTCTTATCGTTTGTAGACGCGTATTCTGGTTTCCACCAGATACCGTTAAACCCGATTGATCAAATAAAAACTGCTTTTATTACCCCATACGGGGCTTATTGCTATCGCAAATGCCATTCGGCTTATGTAATGCAGGGGCAACATATCAAAGATGCATGCAAAAATGCTTGCACGATCAAATTGGCAAAAATGTCCAAGTGTATGTTGATGATGTGGTGATAACAACCAAGGAGAGTCATACTCTCTTAGATGATATTCGGAAAACATTTGCAAACTTAAGAAGGTTCTGAATCAAACTTATCCTGGAAAAATGCACCTTCAGTGTCCCCGTCGGAAAATTACTCAGTTTCCTTGTGTCCAGCAGAGGTATCGAAGCTAAGCCAACTAAAAATCCAAGCTATTGAGCAAATGGAATTGCCTAAGTGTCTCAATGATGTCCAAAAGTTCACATGTTGCTTGGCATCATTGAGTCGGTTTGCATGTCGGCTGGGAGAAAAGGCTTTACCTCTCTATCAGTTAATAAAAAAGTCGGATAAGGTCATATGGACACCGAAGGCGAATGACGCATTTCACGAACTAAAAAATATGTTAGCATCTGCACCAGTGTTAGTCTCACCACTATCCAAAGAGCCGATTTTGCTCTACATAGCAGCGACCAACCGAGTCATAAGTGTCGTGGTAGTGGTGGAGCGTGACGAGGAAGGTAAGTCGGTGCAGAGGCTAGTCTATTACCTAAGTGAGGTACTTTTTGCTTCAAAGCAAAACTATCCCCATTATCATAAAATGGCATATGTCATCTATATGGTGGCCAAAAATCTAAAGCATTACTTTGAAGAACACCCCATAAAGGTGATATGTGAAGCACCCATATCCGAGATAATGGGAAATAGAGATGCAAGTGGCCGAATTGCCAAGTAGGAAATTGAGCTAGCCCCATATGCTCCACAAGATGATAGGAGAGATGCAATCAAGTCACAGGCAGTGGCCGACTTTTTTGTGGATTGGTCTGAGATGTAGTATGAACCACCATTGCCTGATTCGAACTTCTGGAGAATGCACTTTGACGGGTCAAAGTTGAAGGATGGTTTGGGTGCCGGGGTAGTACTTACATCGCCTAAGAAAGACCATCTAAGATATGTGCTACAGATTCACTTTAGAGCATCAAACAATGTGGCAGAATATGAGGCACTTGTACATGGCTTAAAGGTAGCAAAAGAAATTGGAATATGTTGGATCCAGTGATTTTGGTGATTCGGATTTGGTGGTATAGCAAATTTCGGGTCATTGGGATGCTTTGGATGCAAATATGGCTCTATATAGATTCCACGTGCAAAAGATTTGTGGGTAGTTTGAACGATGTGAATTCCATCATGTACCTCGAGCTAAAAATGATGCAGCCGACGTATTGTCGAAAATTGGTTCGTTCCGGCAAGCAATCCGGCCAGGCGTAGCTTTGGATCACCTCAAAAAACCATCTATCAAACTATATACCAGCCAATCCTGGATCCGAGGTTGTCCCAATGGACATTGATTGGGGGAATAGTTCGAGTAACCCGAGGACTACATCGGCACACCTAGGGACTACCTCGGTAAACCCAGGGACTGTCTCACAGAACCTAGGGACTGTTTGGCTTAACCCCGTAGAAGTTATGTCGACTGACCCAATGGAAGTGGATGAAGAGATTTTCTCGGCATGAGCTATACCAGCATGGGCACAACCAATTTTTTGCTTCTTGAAAGATGGGAGTTTTCCAAGTGACGAGGTACTCTCTAGGGAAATTCAGAGAAGAGCAAAGGCATATACCATAATAAATGCCGAGTTGTACAAGAGAAGTGTCACAAGTGTCCTTCAGCGGTGTGTTGATCCGGCAGAAGGCCAAGAGATCCTCCAAGATATACATCAGGGTGAATGTGGGCATCATGCCTCGTCCAGAGCTTTAGTCGGCAAGGCATTTCAACGTGGATTTTATTGGCCTAGTTCTTTGCAAGATGTTGAGGACCTTATGAAGAAGTGCAACGTGTGCTAGAGGTATTCGAGCAAAATTCATATGCCATCCTCCAAACTCAAAACTATTCCTATCACTTGGCCGTTTGCTATATGGTGTTTGGATATGGTTGGACCATTTAGGACGGCCCGAGGCAACATGACTCATATCGTAGTCATGGTGGACAAGTTTACAAACTGGATTGAGCTCAAGCCAATCAGAAAGTGTGATGGACCCACTGCCGTATCATTCCTCAAGGACATCATCCTAAGATATGGGTACCCACACAGTAACATAACAGATAATGGCACAAATTTCACCGAGGGAGCATTTGCTCGGTTCTGCCAAGATAAGAGAATAAGACTTGATGTTGCATCAATTTCACCGAGGGAGCATTTGCTTGGTTCTGCCAAGTGGAGATATCCAATGGGCTAGTACTGTCCGGGATAAAACCCCGGCTCATTGAGCCGTTGCAAATATCAGCGGGGTATTGGATTAATGAACTCTTGACAGTGCTATGGAGCCTAAGGACAACTCTGAATCGATCAACTAGCTATACGCCATTCTTTCTAGTATATGGGGCAGAAGCTGTATTACCAGCCGACATAGTGCATGACTCGCCTAGAGTCACCCAATACACAAAAGCCGAAGTGAAAGAAGCCCGGAAAAATGATGTTGATCTCCTGGAAGAAGCGAGAAAGTTGGCCTTGTCCAGATCCACCATATATCAGCAAAACCTCCAACGCTATCATAGCAGGAAAGTGAATCCCCGAGTTTTCCGGGAAGGAGATTTGGTACTTCGGCTGGTGCAATGCACTGCTGGCATGCATAAGCTCTCACCTCCATGGGAAGGACCATTCATCGTGAGCAAAGCATAGCAAAATGTTGCATACCATCTTATAGATGCTCAACTGCAGGAGAAGAATAAGGCGAACAGGGTAGGAGAAGAGTCAAAAAGGCCATGGAATGTAGCACTCCATCCATTTTACATGTCGTGGTGGTGTCACAGCATATTCCTGGTATAGGCTAAAGTTGGGGCCAATGGACGATGGAGGAATCCGGGGAGGGATGATGAAGTGAAGACCTCATATGGAAAAACTCAGAGAGATACGATATACCCAGGTTCGAGGCTCTCCTAGTGAGTTAACACCTCTACTCATGCATCTAATCTCATATATCTTGCCATGCTTGTGGCTACAATGGTGCTCCTTGAGCTGTACTCTTATGCCTCTCATGGAGAGAGAAGAGGAAGAAGAAACCATGCTCCTAGTGAGCAGAGGGAGAAGATCCCTTCGGGGGCCTCCCGTGTAACGATACCCCTAGTGCTCCTTATAAAGGGGAGCCTAGGGGACATGGTATGTCATGACAAGTACTCCTATGAGCTGTCTAGTGGGGGCTTGCCTAGTTATCTTGTCCTTTAATGAGTCACCGGTCTAATCCCTTCGGCATATTCCTTAGCATCTTAGGAGATGCCCAGCATATTCCCTAGCATCTCCCAAGATGCCCAGCATATTCCTTAGCATCTTGGACCAAATGGGCCAGTCTGAGCCAGAGGCGTTCCAAGACGGGCACCTGATGTAGGCTTGACTTGACTTGTACGCATGTCGATGTAGAGGTCAATAGAACATCCAAATATGAGCAAAGTGGCCTCCGAGATGAAGTAATTCGGCCCGGGGAAGTGAAATTTAGCCATGGGGGAGGATAACTCGGCCCAGGGGAGAAATGGGGCCCACCTGGATAGTGAACAATGCCCCAGCCGAATTAAGATGTGCCCAGCCGGGTCAGTGTTGATTTAGCCCAGCAGAGGGAAGTCCTGCCGTGTTAACCTCCATTCTAGCCGAAGTAAAAGGGAGGGCCTAGCCGGGTGAGCTAAAATGGCCCAGCCGGGTCTCACTCACTCGGCCTAGGTGGGGCAACGAGAAGGAGGCCTAATCAGGGTGGCCCAGGCGGTGGAGTGGAACAGGCATTGCGGAGTGGTGCGGTGAAGTCTAGCGGTGGGCCGACTGACCCTCACTCGGCCCACCCGGGTGAAGTGGCGCTAGGGTTTGGAGACGAGGTGGTGGCATGCTGTAGGCTCCCCGCGGTGGGCCGAATCCGGCCAACCCGGGGGAAGCAGACGAGGGGGTGAGGTGTTTGGTGTCGATGCGCTAGCGGGAACTTGGTGACGGGAAGATTCGGTGGAGGCAATGACCCTGCGGGGTGCGTCGTTATAGGAGATTCCCCGTGGTAGGCCGAATCCAGCCCACCCAGGGGTAGTTGGCGAGGTGGCGTGGGGTGCTAGTAACTGGCGAGGTGGCGTGGGCCGAGTGATCCGGCCCAGCCAGGTAACGTGGTAATTCGGCCCCGGCAGGCCGAACTTTGCCTAGGGGACGCGTCTTGAGGCCGAATTTATGCATAATTCGGCCTAGAGAGCTTCTTTCCTTTTTCTTTTTAGCTTTTTCTTAATTCCTTTGATATTCATGTACTTTCTATTCATATGACTCATCAACTCTAGGTTACCTGGGGTTACATCCCCAACATTAGTCCCCAAGGCTATGTCGGATTCGTAGAATCATGCATAGGCTTCAAATAAAATATCTCTAGAGTTGTTAGCGACATATAGTCCCTTTTCTCCTTTTTAATATATCCTTGGCAAGAATTGACCCCAACTGACATACAACCTTCGTGGCATTCATCATATGATCCTCCTTGGGTAAGTTTGTGACTTCTGGCCTGCTTTGGCTCTGGCCTTAACCCATACGGGTAAGTTTTTGACCTCTAGCCTTATTCGACTCTAGTCTTAACCCATTCGGGTAAGTCTCTTGGCGTCTGGCCTGATTTGGCTCTGTCCTTAACCCTTTTAGGTAAGTCTCTTGGCTTCTGGCCTGATTTGGCTCGGGCCTTAACCCATTTGGGTAAGTATCTTGGCTTCTGGCCTAATTTGGCTCTGGCCTTAACCCATTTGGGTAAGTCTTTTGGCTTCTGGCCTAATTTGGCTCTGGCCTTAACCGATTTGGGTAAGTCTTTTGGCTTCTGGCCTGATTTGGCTCTAGCCTTAACCCCTTTGGGTAAGTTTGCGGCTTCTGTCCTGATTTGGCTCTAGCCTTAACCCTTTTGGGTAAGTCTCTTGGCTTCTGGCCTAATTTGGCTCTGGCCTTAACCCATTTGGGTAAGTCTCTTGGCTTCTGCCTGATTTGGCTCTGGCCTTAACCCTTTTGGGTAAGTCTATTGGCTTCTGGCCTGATTTGGCTCTGGCCTTAACCCATTTGGGTAAGTCTCTTGGCTTCTAGCCTGTTTTGGCTCTGGCCTTAACCCATTTGGGTAAGTCTTTTTGCTTCTGGCCTGATTTGGCTCTCGCCTTAACCCATTTAGGCAAGTCTTTTGGCTTCTAGCCTGATTTGGCTCTAGCCTTAACCTATTTGGGTAAGTATTTTGGCTTCTGGCCTGATTTGGCTCTGGCCTTAACCCATTTGGGTAAGTCTTTTGGCTTCTAGCCTGATTTGGCTCTCGCCTTAACCCATTTGGGCAAGTCTTTTGGCTTCTAGCCTGATTTGGCTCTAGCCTTAACATATTTGGGTAAGTATTTTGGCTTCTGGCCTGATTTGGCTCTAGCCTTAACCCATTTGGGTAAGTCTTTTGGCTTCTGGCCTAATTTGGCTCCGGCCTTAACCCATTTGGTAAGTTTGTGGCTTCTGGCCTGATTTGCCTCTAGCCTTAACCTATTTGGGTAAGTTTGTGGCTTTTGTCCTGATTTGGCTCTAGCCTTAACCCTTTTGGGTAAGTCTCTTGGCTTCTGGCCTAATTTGGCTCTGGCCTTAACCCATTTGGGTAAGTCTCTTGGCTTCTGGCCTTATTTGGCTCTGGCCTTAACCCTTTTGGGTAAGTCTATTGGCTTCTAGCCTGATTTGGCTCTGTCCTTAACCCATTTGGGTAAGTCTCTTGGCTTCTAGCCTGTTTTGGCTCCGGCCATAACCCATTTGGGTAAGTCTTGTGGCTTCTGGCCTGATTTGGCTCTCGCCTTAACCCATTTTGGCAAGTCTTTTGGCTTCTAGCCTGATTTGGCTCTGGCCTTAACCTATTTGGGTAAGTATTTTACGCAGGAGGAAATTGATGCTGTTCAATAGGATTTGCATTGGATTTGCTTCTGGCCTGATTTGGCTCCGCCTTTAACCCATTTGGGTAAGTCTTTTGGCTTCTGGCCTTATTTGGCTCTAGCCTTAACCCATTTGGGTAAGTTTGTGGCTTCTGGCCTGATTTGGCTCTGGCCTTTACCCATTTGGGTAAGTCTTTTGGCTTGTGGCTTGATTTGGCTCTGACCTTAACCCTTTTGGGTAAGTCTTTTGGCTTGTGGCCTGATTTGGCTCTGGCCTTACAAATTGTAATCTGAGTTATCTGATCTGCTGAGTTATATGACTCAAAATTGACATCAGTCTCTGTTTTGAGTTACTTGACTCAAAATCCGAGTTACTTGACTCAAATCTGAGTTACTTGACTCAAATCTGAGTTACTTGACTCAAATCCGAGTTACTTGATTCAAATCCGAGTTACTGGACTCAAATCCGAGTTACTTGACTCAAATCTGAGTTACTGTTGCTGAGATATGATATGGCCTTACGATATACTGGCAAACTGCCATAAACTTGGATCCGAGATACGAATCCGAGATGTGATTTTGAGTTATGATATGACTTCATGATATGATGACATACTTCCATAGATATGGATCCAAGATACAGATCCAAGATTGAATATGATGTGTTATTGATATGCTGGCACTGCCATCCAAGATATGGAACAAACCGATTTGAGGTATAAGATAACTTGGTAAGCTGAGTTAGAATCCGAGTTACCAAGTAACTTGGCAAGATGAAATAAAATCTAAGTTATCCTTTAACTAGGAAATTGAAGTAAATGCTAATTACCTTGTAATTAGGCAAATTGAAGTAAAATCCGAGTTACCATGTAACTAGGAAATGGAAGCAAATCCGAACTACTCTGTAATTAGGCAAAGTGAATCAAAATCTGAGTTACCATGTAACTAGGAAATTGAAGCAAATACAATTTACCCTGTAATTAGGCAAACTGAAGTAAAATCTGAGTTACCATGTAACTAGGAAAGACGAAGTAAATACCAGACTGAGTTAAAACTGAGTTACTAGGTAACCAAGTAAGTTGAGGTAAATCCGAGTCACAAGGTAACTTGGCAAGCCGATGCATATACGAATCCACGTTAAGGATATCCTGGCAAGCTGTAAACACCAATCCGAGTTAAATCTGAGTTACCAGGTAACCTGGCCGACTGAGTAAAATCCGAGTTACAAGGTAACTTGGCAAGATGAAATACAATCCTAGTTACAAGGTAACTAGGTGAGTTGAGTTAAATCCGAGTTACAATGAGCCTCAATGACTTGGTGTGTTATCTTATCATCAAAGGCAGCCTAAAGACACAAAGAAATTGACATATACGAGATCATGGCATATCCTAAGTCTACTCTAAGTTATAGTTTCATGTAAGGAGACACCGAGTTCCCGAGCTACTTTTTCTATCCTTAGGTGACTCAAATGAAACGTTGGCTAGTCCCCTGGTTGAGTTATCTCTTTCTCGGGGTGAACAACTAGGTGATTGAGGGTGATAGTCCCCAAGTGACATTCAGGGCTATCTCATGTGCATGTTTGTTGAGTTACTCGTTACTCACTACATCTTTGGTGAGGAGGTTGAGTTATCTAGTTGAGTCACTCCCATTGAGTCAGCTAACACTTACATTACTTTTGGTGAAGAGGTTGAGGAAGAGGTTGGGTCTTCTCAACAAGGGAGGCTTGTATGCCAACTCCCCTGCTCCCTATACGTTGAGGAAGAGGATGCAGCGACTTTTTATCGATGGTGAAGCAGAGCTTGATGAAGACATTCCCATCCGGATGGTAACCCAACCAGCGCCACTGATCAGCCCCACGGTGGGCGCCAAATGTTGTGGTGGTGTCACGGCATATGCCTGGTATAGGCTAAAGTTGGGGCTAATGGATGATGGAGGAATCCGGGGAGGGATGATGAAGTGAACACCTCATACGGAAGAACTCAGAGAGACATGATATACCCAGGTTTGAGGCTCTCCTAGTGAGATAACACCTCTACTCCTGCATCTAATCTCATATATCTTGCCATGCTTGTGGCTACAATGGTGCTCCTTGAGATATACTCTTATGCCTCTCATGGAGAGAGCAGAGGAAGAAGAAACCATGCTCCTAGTGAGCATAGGGAGAAGAGCCCTTCGGGGGCCTCCTGTGTAACAATACCCCTAGTGCTCCTTATAAAGGGGAGCCTAGGGGACATGGTATGTCATCACAAGTACTCCTATGAGCTGTCTAGTGGGGGCTTGCCCAGTCATATTGTCCGTTAATGAGTCACCGGTCTTATCCCTTCGGCATATTCCTTAGCATCTTCGGAGATGCCTGGCATATTCCCTAGCATCTCCTGAGATGCCCAGCATATTACTTAGCATCTTGGACCAAAGGGGCCTGTCTGAGCCAGGGGCATCCCAAGACTGGCACCTGACGTAGGCTTGACTTGACTTGGACGCATGTCGATGTAGAGGTCGATGGAACGTCCAAATATGAGCAAAGTGGCCTCCGGGACAAAGTAATTCGTCCCGGGGAAGTGAAATTCGGCCATGGGGGAGGATAACTCGGCCCGGGGGAGAAATGGGGCCCACCTAGATGGTGAACAGTGCCCTAGCCGAATTAAGAGGTGCACAGCCGGGTCACTATTGATTCGGCCCAGCAGAGGGAAGTCCTGCCGGGTTAAGCTCTAGCCTAGCCGAGGTAAAAGGGAGGGCCTAGCCGGGTGAGCCAAAATGGCCTAGCCGGGTCTCCGTCACTCGGCCCAGGCGAGGCAACAAGGAGGAGGCTCAGTTGGGGAGGCCCAGGCGATCGAGTGGAGCAGGCATTACGGAGCGGTGCGGTGAAGTCCTGCGGTGGGCCGAGTCACTCGGCCCACCCGGGTGAAGTGGCGCTGGGGTTGGAGACAAGGTGATGGCGCACTATAGGCTCCACACGGTGGGCCGAATCCATCCCATCCGAGGGAAGCGGACGAGGGGGCGAGGCGTTTGGCGTCGAGGCGCTAGCGGGGACTTGGCGACTGGGAGATTCGGTGGAGGCGATGACTCGGCGAGGTTCATCATTGAGGAGATTCCCCATGGCAAGGTGGCGTGGGTCGAGTGATCCGGCCCAGCCTGTTAACATGGTAATTCGGCCCTGGTAGGCCGAACTTTGCCCATGGGACGCGTCTTGAGGCTGAATTTAGGCATAATTTGGCCTGGAGAGCTTCTTTCCTTTTTCTTTTTAGCTGTTTCTTAATTCATTTGATATTCATGTCCTTTCTGTTCATATGACTCATCAACTCTGGGGTACATGGGGTTAAATCCCCAACATTACACTTAGCTGAAGTGTATGTATTCCGAACTCTCATGTGTCGGCATGTATGTCAGCAATGATCTTATCAATGAAATCTCGGCAAATCGAGCAGAAACTCGGAGAATGCCTTAGTAGTAATTGTATTTATTTTGTATTTACATTTTATATGTCGCCTGGCTTAAATTTCTTACCCCTTAGCTGAGTTAGTAATGTGCCGGCACCAAAGGCTAACTTTTCGACTTGCTGCTATCCAAAAAGATTGGCTTCATGGCAAGCAAAAGAACAAGCTTGAAAATTCTAAACACATGAAAAAAGGCTAAGGAAGGAAACATAATCGAGCCGACATTTGTTTTTGGACTAACCCCTGTATTTACTTTCTTTACTATTATGCTGAATCATTTTGAGCCAATCCTCATAATTTCAATTATTATTTATTTAATTTTTTGACATCGGACTCGTAAGTTGAATTCCAAATAAAGGTAGACGCGAGACGAGTCATCAAATTGAGCAAACAAGAAAATGAAACTCGAGGACTTCGCCCAAATAGATTCGACATAAAGAGCATAACAGTAGGAAAACAACTTAAATTGTTTCATACATTTGCACCCGACATACCGGGGATTTAACAAAGTTTAAAGTTTGTGTGCTTAAGCAGCGGCGGGCAGCCGGATCATCTACAGCAGGAGGTGGAACAACAACTTTAGGATTAGGAACCTCGGCTTCCCCTTCCTCATCCGGGTTAGCCTCGGGATCCTCAGGATCCTCCTAATCTTCATCTGTGCCTTCCTCGACGTATTCATCATACACCTTGTCGAGGAAGCTCGGCCCCTCAGTCCAAGCATGGATATTACCATATTGGATTAACTGATAAGCTCGGTCCTGACATTGTTGGATGAAGGCCGGGTCAGTTGTCCGCTGGAGCCAGTGCGCATGTTCAGAAGTGTATCCAGGTTGATATCGTCGTACCAAGATAGCACGAAGGATAAAGTTATGTCGGCAGTAACTCGCGCGACGGACTCTCGCCATACATTCAAGGTTATCTCGCTTTCCATCAGTTTCTCGGCCAGCTGGGAGGGGCGTTTGGGTGCAGTTTCTTGAGGCCAGAGGACATGGAAAACCCGGATGGCAACATTTAGAAGATCTACTGATGCGTCCAAAATGTATCTACTTTCCCGAACACTTTAGCTATTGTTTCTCCTCTATACTTGTGTGATTCGGATGCAACTAATGCGGACTGACACTGTTTTCAGCAGAATTGCCTTGGTGTCTACTTTTTGTGCAGAAAATCAACTATCAGGAAAAATCCCGGAAAATATGCCAAAAATCCTATTTCACCCGAAGAATCCAGGAGCCAGAATACGAGATGGAGAAGAGCCAGGGGTGGCCACACCACCTGGTGGCGCGGGCCAGGCCAGGCCACGCCAGGGGGTGGTGTGGACCCCCCAGGCACCCTCTCGGTCTCTCTCTTCGCCTACAAGGAGTCTTCTGACCTAAAAACTTCAGGGGGTTTGACGTTTTTCCAGAAGGAGTTCCGCTCCGCCGCCACCACCAGATTCCACGAAACAGCACGAGAAACTCCGTTCTGGCACCCTGCCGGGACGGGGAATTGGAGGAGATCATCGCCATCATCATCACAATCACTTCTCCATCGACCATCCATGTTTCCCCCATCTATGAGTGAGTAATCCCCCACTGTAGGCTATGGGGATGGTAGGGATTGGATGAGATCGTTCATGTAATGGCATCAGATTGTTAGGGCATGGTGCCTAGTATCTTTTATTAGTGCTTTATGACTTTGTTGCGACTTGTTGTGTTTAATGCTTGTCACTAGGTCCCGAGTGCCATGATTTCAGATCTGAACATGTTATTGATTCATTATGATAGTATTGTTTTTGGTCTTATCTACAAGTTGTATACACATGTTGTTGTCCGGAACCTATGGCCCCGAAGTGATAGAAATCGGGATAACCGGAAGGGAATGGCTTTGATGTGAGGATCACATGTGTTCATGGAGTGTTAATGCTTTGCTCCGGTGCTCTATTAAAAGGAGCACCTTAATTGCCAGTAGTTCCCTAGAGGCCCCGCTGCAAACGGGCTGGCAGGACAAAAGATGTTATGCAAGTTCTCATTGCGAGCACGTATGACTATATATGGAACACATGCCTAGGATTGTCTAGTACTTGGATGATTTATCTTATTTATCTGCAATTGCCCTATGTTCTGATTTCTATGTGAATTGTCTTGTCCATGCAACGCCCGTCCATCCATCCCTATGCCTACCGCACTTGAATCCCACTATTTACTGCTTTTGTTACTACTGTCTTTGCTTTACTACTGCTGTTACTTTGCTATTCCTACTACAAAACTGTTGCTACTGATAAACTGCTGTGAGCAAGATTGTTTCCAGGTGCAGCTGAATTGATAACTCAGTTATTAATGCTTATAAATATTCTTTGGCTCCCCTTGTGTCGAATCAATAAATTGGCTTTCACTTCCCTCGAAAATACTGCGATACACCCCCTATACTTGTGGGTCATCAAGACTATTTTCTGGCACCATTGCCCGGGAGCATAGCTTTATTTATCAAGTTCACTTGGATTCTCTATTGTTCGCTGCTATCCATCCATCATGGGTAAGTCTTGTGATGGCAAGGTTCCTATTTTACTATCCACTACAAGAAGAGGTACGGTTCTGAACACCTCTCCTGCTCTTGATTCACCGGCTGTTATGAGTAGGTTCCTTACACCACCACATACACATGCTACACACACTGTTACTACTGCTGAATCTGAAACTTCTGATGCTTATGATGTTGCTTCTACTATGCTTGATAAGAGTGGTTCATTAGGTCCTTTCCTAGATGCTACGATTGCTAGAACTATAGCTGGAAATACCGAAACTCCTAATGAAGACACTACCACACCTATTAGCTCACGTGAGTCTAGTGAGAGTTATGATATTGAAGATGGTTATGTTGAGATGATTGATGAATTTATTAAAGAATGTAAGAACACCCATGATAGGAGCGCTGCTAAGAGTCTCCTTGAGAGGCGTACTATTAGACCCAAATTGTCTCCTGATGCTAAGTTTGCTGCTTCTCCCATAAACATTATAGATGAAGATTATGATTTCTCTCGATCTATCTTACATAGCTATTGTCGAGAAAGAACCTTTTTGTGGGACTAAGAATGAAAGTGCGGTAGCACATATGAATGAACTTTCTACCATGAGTGGCTTGTTTTCTGATGATATTAAGATGCGTACTTACTTTGTTGCTAAGATTTTTCCCTTTTCACTGAAAGGAGAAGCTAAAACTTGGTTTAGTAATTTACCTCCTGGATCTATTGATAGCCCTGAGTGCTTGATTAGTACTTTCCTGCAGAAATATTTTCCTCCCAGTGCTAGACATGCTATTTTGCAGGAACTTTTTGATTTTAAACAGGCAGAAAAAGAGGTATTGCCTGAATCTTGGGCAAGGTTTTGTTCTTTGATTCATGCACAGGCTAGAAGTCCATTACCTCAGAATGAGCTTCTTGATATATTTTATAATGGACTAACCGAGGAATCTAGGACATACCTAGATAGTTGTGCTGATTATGTTTTCAGGAATAGGACTCCTAAGGAAGCTAAGGAATTAATGGCTAAAATAAGCAAGAATTATGAAGATTAGACTCCTCCTAAACAAGCTATACCTGAAGTAATTGTACCTGAACCATCTATTCCTGTGCCTATTCCAACATCAAAGAAGAGGGGAGTTATTGAATTAAATGATGAAGTGATGATGAAAGCTAAGAAATGTTTTAAGGAGAAGGGAATTAAAGCTGCAGATGTCAAGAATTTACCTCCTATATAAGAATTATGTAAGCCTATTCCCTACTCACCCACTATTGAGGTACACTCTCTCCAACACTTTGATGAAGGTGATATCCCTTACTCTAAACCTCCTGATCAATGCTTAGAAGAATTTGATATCTTTATTGTTAAGCAAGATAACTTTAATAAAAGGGTGCAAAATCATCTAATGGAAAACACTAGAGCTATTGTTGAGTTGAAAGATATTGTGGAAAGAACCTCTAATGATGTTAAAATGATTGTTAAACACTTTCAAATGGTTCAAACTCAAATAGATCAACTCGTTAAAGTGCAAAACGACTTGCTAGTTAATGCTGCTAAAGAAAAACATGCTTATGAAATTAGAACTAGAAGTGGTGCTGCTACCCAGGATCCTCTATATCCTGAGGGGCATCCCAAAAGAATTGAGCAGGATTCTCAACAAGCTGAAAATAGTGGTACTACTCGTAAGAAAAGGAAAAAGAAACATAAAACTGTTGTAGAACCCTCTGAACCTACTATAGATCCTAATAGTATATCTATCTCTGATGCTGAAACTGAAAGTGGTAATGAAGAAAATGTTGTTCCTAATGAAGAAAAAGTTGAAGAAGAACCTGAAAACCACACTAAGAATACTAAATACACCAAAGAAGATTTTATTGCTAAGAAACATGGTAGTGAAAGAGAACCTTGGGTCCAAAAACCTATGCCTTTCCCTGATAAGAAACACAAGTCAAAGGAAGATGAACACTATAATAAGTTTTGTGAGTGGATGAAACCTTTATTCCTGCAAATTCCTTTGACTGATGCTATTAAATTGCCTCCTTACTCAAAGTATATGAAGGACATTGTCTTGAATAAAAGGAAGATCCCTAATGAAGAAATTTCTACTTTGCTTGCTAATTATTCCTTTAATGGTAAGGTTCTAAGAAACTTGGAGACCCAGGGATTCCAACTATCCCTTGCTCTATTAAGAACAGATATGTTAGAGTTGCTTTGTGTGATTTGGGAGATGGAGTTAGTGTTATGCCTTTCTCTCTCTATAAGAGGCTTCAACTTCAAAAATTAATACCAACTGATATATCTTTGCAAATGGCTGATAAATCTACCACCATTCCTGTGGGTATATGTGAGGATGTACTTGTTCAGGTGGCTCACAATTGCTTGATATTAACTGATTTTGTTGTGCTTGAAATGCCCGAAGATGATAATATGTCTATTATTCTTGGGAGACCTCTTCTTAATACTACAGGAGCTGTTATTAATTGTAATCAAGGAAAGGTGACCTTCAATGTTAATGACAAGGAACATACTGTCTATTTCCCCAAGAAGATTGAAAGGACTTATGGTTTGAATTCAATTGAACATGTTTAAGGCATTCAAGTTAGAGAAATATATTGTCCCATACCAAGAGAAAAATTTGAAACTATTATGATTGGGACCATTGCTATCAAGGTTGAGGTAACATAATCAATAGTGGAGTACAAAGTTTTGTCTCATATGCAATTGCTTTGGTAGCAAGACTTGATCAACCTTGTTAACAAAAGGATTCCATTGAACAAAACAATATTTTCATTATGATTATCTCCGTTTATTTCTATCCTTTGCATTTTAGTTGTTGCTTTCGTTAAGCTTTCTTTTTGTTGTTAGTTGCTTGCATGTTAGAACTTCTGTAGTTCTAGCCTTGTTTTGTCCTTGCATCATGTTTCCAAAAGAAAAATCTGTCTGTTAGAAAATCATTCTTCTATTTCTAAAAAATGCCCAAAAATAAAGTGTCTCGAAAAATTCCAGAAAATTCATATTAAATTTTTACGTGAAAAAAGGGGCAGAGGAGTACCTGGGAGGTACCAGGGGGGCCCACCAGGAAGGCACACCACATGGTGGAGCGGCCAGCCTTGGGTGGCACCATGCCCTGGTGTGGGCCACCCCTGGCCCCCCACTAACTCTCTCACCTGCCACTTTCTTCTCTCTCCCGAGTAAGCTCCAGTTCATATCTCAAAATCGCGTTCTTGCTGTGCTTGCTCTCGTTTTTTTCGATCTCCTTGCTCAGCCCATCTTTCTTGCTGAAATTTGGAGCATTTGTTCCCTGGTATGCGACTCCTCCCCTTGTCCAAGTAGATTTGTGTTTAGTGGATTATATGTTGAGTATTTTGCTGCTATAGGTGACTGGTTATGAGAGCTTGTAAGCTTGTTTGATGCTTAGAGATATAGTTTTGATGCATGTTTAGGCCTCTTGCAAGTCCCTATGAGTAGAATCCTTCTTTATATTTACTTTGCAATCACTTGTTTGATAGGTGTTTAAATTTCAGAATACCAAGCATGAACAACCATACTTTTGGAGAGATATTTGAGAGTGATGCACCTAGGAGGTCAAGGCCCTCAAGAACAGCCTCTCAAGCTAGGCCATCATACAATGAAGATCTCATTGCAACTCGTATTGGTAGTGAAAGGGATGATGGGGATGCTCACCCATCCTCTTTTCCTTGTTTTACTTTCTTACAAGCTGCAGGTATTCTTGATGATTTCTTGCTACTGATTGAGAGGGTTGGTTTGACCTCATATATGCAAGATGAGAGTGCGCAATACGCTATGCTCACCAAAACTTTTGTTGAGAGCTTCACGTTTACTAACACACCGTATCAGTCTACTGTCTCTTTTAAAATCTATGATCTGCCCTTCACCATGCCTTTGGAGAGATTTTGCAGTATTGTAGGTGTGCGCATGACAAAGACCATGAAGAATGTTCACAGGAGACCGTGGTCGCGCTCCAAGGAGGAGGTGGACGAGCAGCTTCGCTTGTTGGATTTCCACGAGCAGCACTAGGAGGATGTGCCCTCCTATGATTACTCCACGCATTACGGTGGGACACACTCGAGTTCGCACCAGGATGAGGGGACCTCTTCGTCGTACCAGGGTGACACTTCATCCTGGCCAGCTTGGGATTGATACCTGCTTAGGCCAAAAGCCTAAGCTTGGGGGGACGTATGCCGACATCGCACTCATCTCCATATCATGTTGCGTTGGTACTTTGTATATTCATGTTTTTGTTCTCTTTTTAGTTTTCGTTCTTCTTTGCTTTTGCTTTCCAAAAACACAAAAAGACCAAAAATATTTCTGTTGTTTCTCTTTGGTTTGCTTCTTCTTTTTTCCTTGGTTTGCTTTTCCCTTTTTTCTTTGTTTGAACTATTCGAAAAACTCAAAAAGATTTTGCTTTGCTTGTTTTTCTCTTTTGGTTCTTGTTTAAAAATCAAAAACACCAAAAATATTTGTCGTTCTTCTTTGGTTTTTGCGAGTTTGCTACAAGGTTCGGCAGTCCTTAGTGGATATTGGTTTCATATTATTATTCAAGACACACAAGTGAAGAGCAATAATGAGGATTAATGACTACTTGAGGCGTGGTAAGAGGCTGGTAACGAACTCTATTTGTTTTAATTTTTGTACATATACTCATCACTGTGGGCTTGCTTAGTCCGTTCAAGTAGGATGTATGTTATCTTTGGATGCTTAGTAGTTCTTGCTTTCTTGTGATTAGCTCCAACTCGCTAATAGTTTGTAGCATGTCTTATGAATGTTTGCTTGCATTGCTCTATTCATAAATTGGTATGACACCGCGGTATCCTCCTCTGAATGTTTCATTTGAATTGACTTGGCACATGCTCACGCTTGCATAGGACTGTGATAATCAGTTAAGCCTTGATGAATTATTTTCCTTGAGGATCTTGAATCACTTTCATGCCATGAGTAGTCTTGTTTTGTTGCAAGCATGATAATGACAGCTATTGCTCTCCCGCTTGTCGCTCACTTACTATTGCTAGCCTTCACTTCCACTGAGTGTTTTACTCATGTTTCCAACTCCCTAAACCAAATATTTCCAAAGTGTCCACCATACCTACCTATTAGCATCATTTGCTACTCCCGTGCATATTCATTATGCCTTGTTTTCTTCCGAATAAAATGTTTGCTTGTTATGGGAAAATTATTTAGTAAAGCTCTCACGAACTTGATGGCACACTTTATTTCCTGCACTTAATAAACCTGAACCATTGTGAACTCTCCATGAAAGTTATATGCTTGCAAATTATAGGCTCAGAACCGTGCTGTCACGGGGAACGCTTTCAACAGTTGTAAATATATACCCAGTTGATACCTTTCTCTTTTGTTTGCGGATGTCGTCGGTGTGAAATAAAAGGGGAGCTTGTAAGTCCATGGAGTTATGTACGTGTGGTAGAGAAACGCCTGGGCCGCTGGTCTAATCCATGCTGACATGGTGGAAACCTGCAGCATAACCATAATGATATCTATGAAGCATTCTTCTTATAAAAAGAGAGAGATAGCTATTGAGAAAAGAAAAAAAAGAGTTTTATGAAAAGAGGAAAGAGAGAAAAAAGCACCATTTTCCCATGGTAAATAAGAAGATTGCTGAGATACTCATTGTCTGCTTGCCTTGTCATTTTGATATGGGAATTCTTCTGTATCATCGGGCAAGGGGTACCTGTTGGCGGTTCTCAATGATATGCACATACTTACGATGACAAGAACTTACCAGTAACTAAAGTTGAGTAGCATGAGGAGCGGCCCTCGTACTCAAGGGACTTGGGATTTTCAGTTTATAGTCTGTCAAGCATATAACTCAGATTGGACCTCACTTTCACCTTAACCACATTAAAGATGCTTATGATAGGGGCAATGAGAGCTCAAAGCTAACGAGTACCATACTTTCAGCATTTGGAAGCCTTTCAAATTATTCAAACCTTCTCTTCTACTTGTTGAGTCTCCACATATTCTTTGACCACCTTCTTGAGAGCATAGTTGTCATTCTATGTGTTTGCTCCATTACTTGATTATTTGTGATATGACTTTGATGCTTGTATCCTTGATATCTTTACTTCTAGTCATCACTTGAACTTCAGAGGTGCCTTGATATTCATAATCAAAGGGAAAGCGAGATACCACTCTATCATACCTTTTTATGAGCATTGTAATGTTGCTTATGTTTGTGCTTCATGCTACTTATTATTCTTGAGTTGGAATCTCTTCATAGCTTGCAATGACTATTAAGTAGACTCAGTAGCATACTCTCTATTATGAATTGTCTAAGTAGTTGATCACATTGCTGAGAATATTTACATCATATGAAGCAAATGTGTTCGTGAAAGTTCTTTTATCGCACTCAGTTTTCAACTGAATTGCTTGAGGACAAGCAAAAATTTAAGATTGGGGGGAGTTGATACGTCCAAAATGTATCTACTTTCCCGAACACTTTTGCTATTGTTTCTCCTCTATACTTGTGTGATTTGGATGCAACTAATGCGGACTGGTGCTGTTTTCAGCAGAATTGCCTTGGTGTCTACTTTTTGTGCAGAAAATCAACTATCAGGAAAAATCCCGGAAAATATGCCAAAAATCCTATTTCACGCGAAGACTCCAGGAGCCAGAATACGAGACGGAGAAGAGCCAGGGGGTGGCCACACCACCCTGTGGCGCGGGCCAGGCCAGGCCGCGCCAAGGGGTGGTGTGGGCCCCCCAGGCACCTTCTCGGTCTCTCTCTTTGCCTATAAGGAGTCTTCTGACCTAAAAACTTCAGGGGGTTCGACGTTTTTCCAGAAGGAGTTCCACTCCGCCACCACCACCAGATTCCATGAAACAGCACCAGAAACTCCTTTCTGGCACCCTGCCAGGACGGGGAATTGGAGGAGATCATCGCCATCATCATCATCATCGCTTCTCCATCGACCATCCATGTTTCCCCCATCTATGAGTGGGTAATCCCCCGTTCTAGGCTATGGGGATGGTAGGGATTGGATGAGATCGTTCATGTAATGGCATCAGATTGTTAGGGCATGGTGCCTAGTATCTTTTATTAGTGCTTTATGACTTTGTTGCGACTTGTTGTGCTTAATGCTTGTCACTAGGGCCCGAGTGCCATGATTTCAGATCTGAACATGTTATTGATTCATTATGATAGTATTGTTTTTGGTCTTATCCACAAGTTGTATACACACGTTGTTGTCCGGAACCTATGGCCCCGAAGTGACAGAAATCGGGATAACCAGAAGGGAATGGCTTTGATGTGAGGATCACATGTGTTCATGGAGTGTTAATGCTTTGCTCCGGTGCTCTATTAAAAGGAGCACCTTAATTTTCAGTAGTTCCCTAGAGGCCCCGCTGCAAACGGGCTGGCAGGACAAAAGATGTTGTGCAAGTTCTCATTGCGAGCACGTATGACTATATATGGAACACATGCCTAGGATTGTCTAGTACTTGGATGCTTTATCTTATTTATCTGCAATTGCCCTATGTTCTGATTTCTATGTGAATTGTCTTGTCCATGCAACACCCGTCCATCCACCCCTATGCCTACCGCACTCGAATCCCACTATTTACTGCTTTTGTTACTACTGTCTTTGCTTTACTACTGCTGTTACTTTGCTATTCCTACTACAAAACTGTTGCTACTGATAAACTGCTGTGAGCAAGATTGTTTCCAGGTGCAGCTCAATTGACAACTCAGTTGTTAAGGCTTATAAATATTCTTTGGCTCCCCTTGTGTCGAATCAATAAATTGGGTTTCACTTCCCTCGAAAATACTGCGATACACCCCCTATACTTGTGGGTCATCATCTACCCCGAATGTCTTCATCACCTTAACCCTGGCCGAGAGACTGACCAACGAGTCATCCATGTCATACGCCGTAGAGGCACCAGAAGAAACACCCTTTTGAGCTCGAAACTTCTGAATAACAGTGGCATCGCGAGTTTGGGATTCTGGAAAGTTGCCTAAAAGGCAAGTAAAAGGAACAAATTAGTAATAGAAACAGAAAACATAAGAGGAATATCGGCACATAAGAAAAAATCAGGGGAAAACTCACGATATATGACACTGTTGATTCAGGTGAGTTCCATCAACCAAGCAGCAGCCTTTTTCCTGAGATTCTCCAACTTAAGGTTCACCGAGTCAAATTTGACCTCGATCTCTTTCATAAGAGCCTGCTCCTTCTTGAGTTGGGTCTTGAGCCGGTCCTTCTCTTCAGCAAAGGCCTAATCAACCTTATCAAGCTCGGCTTTATGAAGCTTCTTCAATTCTTCATTCTTGGCACGGAGCCGAGATATCTCATCATATTTCTTCTTCAGTTGAGTGATGGCTCCGATTTTTTCCATCTTCCACTGTGTTTAAACGTTGTTTTTGGTCAAGCAATTTCCCAAAGAACTCTCAACTCTTGCCACTAATGACTAATAATTTCAAAGATATGCAAATCCCTTCTTTGATTTATGTTGTGAAGGAAATCACTGATTTTAAAGTGAAATAAGGAGTCATAATGAAGGGTTTTGAGGAAGTACACATGGCCATGTATTTGGAGAAGCATTCCAGGGTGTCAACACACTTAACGACTACTGGTATGGGCGCGGTCCGCCCGTACCGCCCGCCCGTACCAGGTGGCGACGGCTTTGTCTCGTCAAACCCAACAACTTTCGTAAAGACGCCTATATATTTTGAGGCTCCAACCGCTGGCCAGAGAGCCGCCATTCTCAGATTGCATCACACCACCACCAAAGGAGATCCACACCATTGTTCATCCATTGTTCATCACTTCCCCCATCTATCCATCCACTAGCCATATCCATTGCTTTGTACTTTAGATCTCCCTGTGATTTCGCGACCATTGTAAGAATATTTGATTTCAATCTAAGTATTTGTATGATGTTTTCTATCTCCGATCTATTTGTTATGAGTGAGTAGTCCTCACGGGCTATGGGTTGGGGAGAAAACTCACAGCGTTTATGTGCATCTAGATCATGGGAGAATTGTATTTTGTTTGGAATTGTGATTTGTATGTTTTGTTTCTTCGTCTCTTGTCTCGATCTGTGGACTAGTAGGTACCCAAGATCCCATAGATTGATAAAGGCTTGAGGTGCGATACTTGGCTAGCGGCAATATCATAGGAACCTCGGTGACAGAAAGGGTAGTACGGTCTTCGCTTAGCGCCCCATTCAGGATCAACAACAACATCACCACTTAAAGCTTTGATCTGTGTTTTGCAATTAATAATCGTTTGTAACCCGTGGCTTTGGTGTACTCTCAGTTGGATTAAAAGTCTATTTCTATGCCCCCTGCATCACGGGGGCTATAGAATATTAGGATGTGTTGCCCATAAGATATTATCTCGATACAAACATTATACATGAATATGCTTATTATTATCTTTTATCCCATTTGATGTGCAGCTATAGGTGGATATTCTACCCTGGCCTATCTCCATCCATTAATTCAAACCCATTATAAATTAAACTAGATTGGTCCGATCAACTAAGGTAAAACAAACAAACAAAGTCTTGTAGACGTGCCCTTTTTTATTACCTTAGCAGTGCTTTTCGAGGTTCGATTAAACCTAGGTCTTCTAGGGAAAAAGTTATTATACTACATCCGTGTATCCGGATCAAAGGTATCACTGAGCCTGATGCTGGCCTGCTTGTTCAAGAAAGTGAAGCATCTATTCAGGCATGGAAACACAATCCTGAAGAGACACTAAAAACATTTTGACCTAGCAGAACCGAGGTATAATTACCTGCCAAGCCAGAAGGAAGAGGTGCAAAGGATAAAGGGCAAGTGGAAACATACCTTGTAGCTCTGCCACTTGCTTCTGCAGCTCCTTGTTCTGGGTTTCCACATCAGCTGTCGGAATCCGAGTCATAAGTTAACTCGACAAGACAGGAACAAAAGGATCAAAACTAAAGGAAAATAAGGCAAAGACTTACTTTTCTTCTTCAGCTCTAGCAACAGTGCCTTATGCTTCGCGGAGAGCTCTTTGTGTGCATCAAGGAGCCGCTAGAATTCGGCAGTACGCTGGTTGGTGGTAGTCTGAAAAGAACAACTGTTAGTCACTCAGTGGTATGGATATTCGAAGCTACTAAAAAATCCGAGTCAAGTGGAACTTAACCCGGCTCTAGGTGGCTGGATATTCGAAGCTACTAAAAATATAAGTCAAGTGGAACTTAACCCGGATCTAGGTGGCTAGATATTCGAAGCTACTAAAAAATCCGGGTCAAGTGGAACTTAACTTGGCTCTAGGTAGCTGGATATTTGAAGCTACTAAAAAATCTGAGTCAACTGAAACTTAACCCGATTCTAGGTGGCTAGATATTCAAAATTACTCAAGATTCGAACCGAGTAAACTCAATCCGAATCTAGGTGGCTAGATATTCGAAGCTACTGAATGATCCGAGTCAAGTGGAACTAAACCTGGCTCTCTAGGTGGCTAGATATTCGAAGTTACTCAAGTTTCAAATCGAGTAAAATCGATCTGAAACTAGGTGGCTAGATATTTAATCTTAAAGGGAATTTGGGATAAGTTAAAATTATTCGGCTAAATACTTTGGATCAGCTAAGAGGACAAGTTAATTCACTAAGTTTGAAACTACAGGAGCATCTGCATGAGTAATAAATTACTCCCCCGGAGGCTCGGGGACTAGAGGATATGTACATATGTACTTATGCAAATATAAGAGAGATAATCGAGATGCTTACCTCCATCATCCGGCCAGCATCATTGATAGCTTTGCTAGAAGTGTACATCTTTGCGCCTATCTCGGCAGGACCGAACTTATCTGGATTCCCGGAGCTGACCTCGAAGTACTCAGCATTGTTCCGGTTCTCGGCATATTCAGCGAGTGAGTTGAGGCTTCCACCGCTTAGAGTCTGAGTGAGGACTAAGCCTTTCCCATGAGCTGCTTACTGGGTGACCTTTGCAGCGGCCGGGCTGGTATGCAATGTGATATGTTTATCCAAAGTAGAGCCAGAAGCATCACTACCATGTTGCATCATAGAGGCAATAGTGTGTTGGCTAGATCCATCCGCTGATCCCTTCGGCACTGCCTTGGTCACCTCGGCAGTTTTCTTCACCTTGATGGAAGATTTGGCCCACTGTTGGGAAGTTGTTGACTGAGCGTTGGCTGCCGAGCCTGGCATAGGCCGAGATTGTGAAGCTGATGAAGATCTGGCATGCGGGATCTACCAAGGCTGGTCCTCTCGTAGAGTCTTAGGAGACTCGGATGATGCTGCTGGCTACTGCTGAGTAGGAGCTGATGCGGAAGATGGTTGACAATGAGGCTATGGCTGAGTCTGATGTTGAACTAGTGCAAGAGTTTCCGACACCTCGGTAGAAATTGTTCGGCATATGCATTGTCAGCGCCATGATCTTCTTCTTCTCGCTGGGGAGAAGAGAGGTCACCCTGTTGGTCCGGCATAACCACATCCTCCATGGTGCCCCCTCCACCATGCTGACATTGTCCTCCTCCCGCCGATTGAAGGAAATATGCCCTGAGAGGCAATAATAAAGTTGTTATTATGTATTCCTTGTATATGATAGATGTTTATTTTGCATGCTATAATTGTATTGATAGGAAACATCAATACATGTGTGTTTAATAAACAAAAAGGGTTCCTAGTTATGCCTCTCTTATAGACTAGCTTGTTGATTAACAAGATGATCAAGGTTTCCTGATCATGGACATTGGATGTTGTTAATAACAAGGTCACAACATTTGTGAAATGATGTGATGAACATTCATCCGAAGTATAGCATTACGATCAATTCATTATTTTTATATTGCTATAACATCATACGAAGTAATGTTTATCCTTAGACCATGAGATCATGTTAATTGCTAACACCAGAAGAGTATCTTGATAACATCAAACGTCACACCATAACAAGGTGACTATAAAGATGGGTTCAGTACTACGAAGGTGTTATGTTGAGGCTCATGGATCAAGAGTGGAATTTGTCAATCCAGATGATGGATAGATATACTCTGGGCCCTCTCGGTGATATCACATTAGGATAGCTTGCAAGCAAGTGATGTGATCACTAGAATGTTATATCACAGGAACGAGAAAAGAGTGCATGTCGGTAACGAGATCAAACTAGGTATGGAGATACCGATGATCGAATCTCGGACATGTAATATATCGAGAGACAAAGGGATTTAGTTACAAGCATTAAAGGTTCTCACGATCACAGGAGTCATCGTTGAATGTGTAGGAGTCAGTACGGATCTCCAGGTCCCGCTGCTGATTATTGATCGGAGAAGGGTCTCGATCATGTCTGCATTATTCGCGAACCATAGGGTGGCACACTTAAGAGTTACCGGACACCATTTTGGAGCACATATGTTTCAGACGAAAGAATTGCAAAGCGCAGGAATTGTTTCAATAGAAACCGGAAATTGTTTCGGGTGAAACTGCAGAAGGTGGTTCTGCATGTGATATTGAAATATTGCAAGGGGCTATGTTTGTTAATTAAAGTAATTAACAAAATTCTGAATAAATTTAATAAAAAGAGTTTTATTAAATGAGAGAGCATTAAATTTGGAGAAATTTAATGCATTTAAAGTGGAGACTTTAAAAGGGAATGTGAAGAGGCATTTTAATGTGGAGGGGTTACCACCACATGAATGGGGGAGGTGCGGGGTCACCCCCCCATGCGACGGCCATGGAGAGAGGGGGCACCCCCCTCCTCCTATAAAAGGCCACCCATTCCCTCCTTCATCCACACACTTCCTTATGAACGATCTCTCTCCCCCTCTAGAATTATACCCCCATGGTCTCGGATTAGCGAGATACATGTTCCCGGTGGCATTTCGTCTGGAAGGAGTTGCTGCTTCCGCTGGATCGCTAGAGCGAGGAGGTGGAGGTTGTCCGGTGGCTTGAACGTGTGTGCGAGTGCGGATGCGCTGCTGGGTTGCGGCGCTCTGACTTCCTCACGATCTTGAGATCAGCAAGTGTACGACTACATCAACCACGAGTTCCTACTCGTTAACAAAACTCGTTGTCTTCGAGGGTAAGTTCTCCATGGATGTATGTCCACCCGTTGCTCTGTATCTAGTAGATAGATCTTGGTGTATAGTTCTCATCGTAGGAAATTTTTTGTTTTCTATGCTGTGGGCCCAACAGTGGTATCAGAGCCTGATCTATGCGTAGGTGCTTTGCGCGGGTAGTACACATATGTTTATATGTGGGCGATGATGATCATGTTATTGCATCTTCTATATACTTTGGATATTGGTGGCATAGTGGGATGAAGCAGCCCAGACCAACCTTATATGTCATCGTACATGAGACCGGTTCCACGACTGACATGCGACTAGTTTTGCATAAGTGGCTAGCGGGTGTCTGTCTCTCCTACTATAGTCAATATCTGATTTACAACGAGTTGCTCATAACTTGGTTATCCTCGTTGTGGTTCATGTTCGTAGGTAAGACCGGTTCTATCTCCGAAAGCCCTAAGCCACGTAAAACTTGCAATTGATAAATTAGAGGCGTCTAGTTTAGATCGTTGCTGGGCTAGTGTATTGATATGGTATTGTTGTAAGTAGATGTATGATAGATACTCTTACAACTCACTTAACGTGTAAGTTCCATAGACCTTGGCCTTACACACAAAGGAATGATAGAGATCATACCACGATGCAAATGATAGAGATCAAATGCATGGACCATATCACCTCACTTCACACATTAGCATCTTATATTGCTAGTTTGGCGCTTTTGGTAGCATTATAAGATGATCCCTCATTTAGATATCAAGATAAAATGTGTTCTTCCTAAAGTATGCACCGTTTTGTGGATCGTGTTTTGAGGCATCACGTGATGATCGGGTGTTCTCGACTCTATGCTTTCATACAACGGTGTAAGATAGTTTTACACACGCAAATACTAAGGTTCTTACTTGACGAGCCTAGCATGTACAGACATGGCCTCGGAACACGGACCGAAAGGTTAAGCATGAGTCATATAGTTGATATGATGCCCATATAGATGCTCGCCTTTGAAGCTACACCGACTCACGTGATGATCGGACTTGGTGTAGTGGATTTGGTTCATGTAATCACCAAAAGGACACGAGGGATGTCGTTTTTGAGTGGGAGTTCATTAGTAATTTGGATTAGTTGAACTCAATCTATCATAAACTTAGTCTAAGTATATTTTACAAATTTTGTTGTAGATGGCACCACCTGCTTTTAATTTCAATGTGTTCATGGAGAAAGAGAAGTTTGCTGCGAATGGTAGCAGCTTCACCAACTAGGCTATGAATTTGAGGATTCTCCTCACTGCTGCACAAAAGCAATATGTGCTAGAGGCGCCGCTAGGCCCCCCACCAGCTCCTGATGCCCCTGACGAGGAAAAGAACGTCTATATAACTCGTCAGGAGGACCACAACTTAGTTCATTATGGCATACTGTATGGGCTAGAGCCAGAACTTCAAAAACATTTCGAAAATGGCAATGCCTTTGATACCATGGGAGAATTGAAAATGATTTTCGATACCCATGCTGCCGTAGAGAGTTATAATGCTTCTGAAAAGTTCTTTAGCTGCATGATGGAAGAGAACAGCTCCGTTAGTGAGCACGTACTCAAAATGTCTGGGTACGCCGATAAGCTTGTGTCCTTGGGAATAACGATTCCCATTGACTTAGGCATACATCATGTTCTCCAATCTCTGCCACCAAGCTACAAGAGCTTCGTGATGAACTATAATATGCAGGGCATGAAGAAGTCTCTTCCCGAGCTTCTGTTAATGCTTAAGACTGCAGAAGTGGAGATTAGGAAAGAACATCAAGTGTTGATGATCAATAAGACCATCGGTTTCAAGAAGGACAAGAAAGGCAAGCAGAAGGGAAAGAAGGGCGGCAAATCTGTTGCCGCGCCTGAAAAGAAACCCTGAGCTAGCCCTAAGTCTAACACCGAGTGCTACTATTGCAAGGGGACTGGCCATTGGAAGCACAACTGCCCCAAGTATTTGGCGGACAAGAAGGCCGGCAAGGCAAACAAAGGTATATGTGATATACATGTTATTGATGTGTACTTGACTAGTACTCGTAGTAGCACCTGCGTATTTGATACAGGATCGGTTGCTAATATATGTAACTCGGTTCAGGGGCTGCGGAACAAGCGACAACTAGCAAGGGATGAGGTCACGATGCGGGTCGGCAATGGATCAAGAGTTGATGTGATCGCCGTTGGAACGCTGCCTCTCCATATGCCGTCGGGATTAGTTATAAACCTGAATAATTGTTATTTGGTGCCTGCACTGAGCATGAACATTGTATCCGGATCGTGTTTGATGCAAAGTGGTTATTCGTTTAAGTATGAAAACAATGGTTGTTCGATTTATATGAATAATATCTTTTATGGTCATGCACCTGTGTTGAATGGTTTATTTCTATTGGATCTCGATAGTAGTATTACGCATATTCATAATGTTGATGCTAAAAGGATTAAACTTGATAATGATATATCTACATATATGTGGCACTGCCGTCTAGGTCATATTGGTATTAAACGCATGAAGAAACTCCATTCTGATGGACTTTTGGAATCACTTGATTTTGAATCATTTGATACATGTGAGTCATGCCTTATGGGCAAGATGACTAGAACGCCGTTTTACGGTTCAATGGAACGGGCAATAGATTTATTGGAAATCATACATACTGATGTGTGTGGACCAATGAGTGTGTCGGCGTGAGGTGGATATCGTTATTTTGTTACTTTCACGGATGATTTGAGTAGATACGGGTATATCTATTTGATGAAACATAAGTCTGAAACCTTTGAAAGGTTCAAAGAATTTCAGAATGAAGTGGAAAATCATCGTAACAGAAAGATCAAATTTCTGCGGTCCGACCGTGGAGGAGAGTATCTTAGTTACGAGTTTAGCACACATATGAAAGACTGTGGATAGTTTCACAACTCACGCCTGCCGGAACACCACAACGTAATGGTGTGTCAGAATGTCGTAATCGTACTTTATTGGATATGGTTCGATCTATGATGTCTCTGACTGACTTGCCACTGTCATTTTGGGGTTATGCACTGGAAACCGCTGCATTCACTTTAAATAGGGCACCATCTAAATCCATTGAAAAGACACCGTATGAATTATGGTTTGGAAACAAACCTAAGCTGTCATTTCTTAAAGATTGGGGATGCGATGTTTATGTGAAGAAACTTCAACCGGATAAACTCGAACCCAAAGCGGAAAAATGCGACTTCATAAGATAACCTAAGGAAACGATTGGGTATACCTTCTATCACAGATCCGAGGGCAAGGTCTTTGTTGCCAAGAATGGATCCTTTCTTGAGAAGGAGTTTCTCGCGAAAGGTGTGAGTAGTCGGAAGGTAGAACTCGAAGAGGTTATTGAACCTTCTCTTCATGAAATGGCGAGTAGCGCAGCTCCAGAAGTTGTTTCAGAGTTGACTTCACCTAATGAAGAGAGAGCTAATGATATTGATCATGAAACTCCGAAAGAGGACACTGCCGAACCTCGCAGGTCAAGCAGGACACGTGCATCTCCTGAACTGTACGGCAATCCTGTTATGAATTTCATGATTGATGAAATAGATGACCCTGCGACGTATGAAGAAGTGACGATGAGCCCTGATTCCAACAAATGGCTAGAAGCCATGAAATCCGAGATGGAATCCATGTACGAAAACCAGGTTTGGACCTTGGTGGACTTACCTCACGATCAAAAGGCCGTTGAGAATAAATGGATTTTCAAAAGAAAAACTGATGCTGATGGTAATGTAACCATCTATAAGGCTCGACCTTTCGCAAAGGGGTTTCGACAAATTCAAGGAGTTGACTACGATGAGACATTCTCTCCCGTAGCGATGCTTAAGTCGGTTAGGATTATGTTAGCAATTGCTGCATATTTCGATTATGAAATATGGCAGATGGATGTCAAAACTGCGTTCCTCAATGGTAATATTGAAGAAGAGTTGTATATGATACAACCTAAGGGTTTTGTCGATCCTAAGGATGTTGATAAGGTGTGCAAACTTCAGCGATCCATCTATGGACTGAAGCAAGCATCCCGGAGTAGGAATCTCCGCTTTGATGAGGTGATCAAAGAGTTTGGATTTGTCCAAACTTATGGAGAGGCTTGTATTTACAAGAAAGTGAGTGGGAGCAATGTGGCATTTCTGATATTATATGTGGATGACATATTATTGATTGGAAATGATATAGATCTTTTAAACAGTGTTAAAATTTATCTAAACAGCAAATTTTCAATGAAGGACCTTGGTGAAGCTTCATATATATTAGGCATTAAAATCTATAGAGATAGATCAAGACGCCTAATTGGGCTATCGCAGAGTACATACCTTGATAAGATATTAAAGAAGTTTAATATGGACGGAAGTAAGAAGGGGTACTTACCTATGTTGCAAGGCAAGACATTGAGTAAGACTCAAAGTCCGGCTACAGCGGAAGAAAGAGAGATAATGGATAAGATCCCCTATGCCTCAGCCATAGGCTCTATAATGTATGCCATGCTATGTACAAGACCGGATGTGGCACATGCTATTAGTTTGACTAGTAGGTACCAATCTGATCCAGGTTCGGAACACTGGATAGCGGTCCAGAATATCCTTAAGTACTTGAGAAGAACTAAGGATATGTTTCTTGTATACCGAGGTGAAGAAGAGCTAGTCGCTAAGTGTTATGTCGATGCTAGCTTTGACACTGATCCGGATGACTCTAAGTCTCAATCTAGATACGTATTTCTCTTGAACGGAGCAACAGTTAGTTGGAGGATCTCCAAACAACCTGTGGTGGTTGGATCAACGACGGAGGCAGAATATGTTGCTGCTTCAGAAGCAGCGCAGGAAGCGGTTTGGATGAAGGAGTTCATAACGGAACTAGGTGTGGTTCCTAGTGCGTTGGACCCAATGGTGATCTATTGTGACAATAATGGAGCCATAGCCAACGCCAAGGAACCAAGGTCTCACAAGAATTCCAAGCATATTAAGCGCCGGTTTCACTCCATCCGCGAGCATGTCAAGGATGGAGATATAAAGATTTGTAAAGTGCACACCGACCTGAATGTAGCACATCCGTTGACTAAAGTACTCCCTAGGGCAAAACATGATCAACACCAGAACTCCATGGGTGTTAGATTTATCACTATATAAACTACATTATTGTCTCTAGTGCAAGTGGGAGACTGAAGGAAATATGCCTGAGAGGCAATAATAAAGTTGTTATTATGTATTCCTTGTATATGATAGATGTTTATTTTGCATGATATAATTGTATTGATAGGAAACATCAATACATGTGTGTTTAATAAACAAAAAGGGTTCCTAGTTATGCCTCTCTTATAGACTAGCTTGTTGATTAACAAGATGATCAAGGTTTCCTGATCATGGACATTGGATGTTGTTAATAACAAGGTCACAGCATTTGTGAAATGATGTGATGAACATTCATCCGAAGTATAGCATTATGATCAAGTCATTATGTTTATATTGCTATAACATCATACGAAGTAATCTTTATCCTTAGACCATGAGATCATGTTAATTGCTAACACCGGAAGAGTATCTTGATAACATCAAACGTCACACCGTAACAGGGTGACTATAAAGATGGGTTCAGTACTACGAAGGTGTTATGTTGAGGCTCATGGATCAAGAGTGGAATTTGTCAATCCAGATGACGGATAGATATACTCTGGGCCCTCTCGGTGATATCACATTAGGATAGCTTGCAAGCAAGTGATGTGATCGCTAGAATGTTATATCACGGGAACAAGAAAAGAGTGCATGTCGGTAACGAGATCAAACTAGGTATGGAGATACCGATGATCGAATCTCGGACATGTAATATATCGAGAGAGAAAGGGATTTAGGTACAAGCGTTAAAGGTTCTCACGATCACAGGAGTCATCGTTGAATGTGTAGGAGTCAGTACGGAACTCCAGGTCCCGCTGCTGATTATTGATCGGAGAAGGGTCTCAATCATGTCTGCATTATTCGCGAAGCGTAGGGTGGCACACTTAAGAGTTATCGGACACCATTTTGGAGCACATATGTTTCAGACGAAAGAATTGCAAAGCGCAGGAATTGTTTCAATAGAAACCAGAAATTGTTTCGGGTGAAATTGCAGAAGGTGGTTCTGCATGTGATATTGAAATATTGCAAGGGGATATATGTGAATGTTTGTTAATTAAAGTAATTAACAAAATTCTGAATAAATTTAATGAGAATGTGAAGAGTTTTATTAAATGAGAGAGCATTAAATTTGGAGAAATTTAATGCATTTAAAGTGGAGACTTTAAAAGGGAATGTGAAGAGGCATTTTAATGTGGAGGGGTTACCACCACATGAATGGGGGAGGTGGGGGGTCACCCCCCATGCGCCGGCCATGGAGAGAGGGGGCACCCCCCTCCTCCTATAAAAGGCCACCCATTCCCTCCTTCATCCACACACCTCCTTGTGAAGGATCTCTCTCTCCCTCTAGAATTATTCCCCCATGGTCTCGGATTAGCGAGATACATGTTCCCGGTGGCATTTCGTCTGGAAGGAGTTGTTGCTTCCGCTGGATCGCTGGAGCGAGGAGGTGGAGGTTGTTCGGTGGCTTGAACGTGTGTGCTTGTGCGGATGCGCTGCTGGGTTATGGCGCTCGGACTTCCTCATGATCTTGAGATCGGCAAGTGTACGACTACATCAACCACGAGTTCCTACTCATTAACAAAAATCGTTGTCTTCGAGGGTAAGCTCTCCATGGATGTATGTCCACCCGTTGCTCTGTATCTAGTAGATAGATCTTGGCGTATAGTTCTCATCGTAGGAATTTTTTTGTTTTCTATGCTGCGGGCCCAACACCGATATGGGTGGTTATTCGGCGTAGCGGGAGAGTTCTCCCGAACTAGGCTGAGAACGGGAACATCGTCATGAGGAGGAGAAGGTGGTCCCTCATGGATGGGAGAGGTGATGCTGGAGCCACTCTAGGGGATATGCACGGTGGCCCTAAAAAGTTAAATAGAGAAAAAGACCAAGACAAATAAGAAAGAGAGAAACAAGAAATACAGGAAAAGAGAAATATGAAACACAAAAATAACTCGGAGAAAGGGGCTTACCCAGACATAGCTGGAGGAGCTTTGGGTGCGGCAGCCCTCTGGGTCACGGGCTTCTTGCCATATTTCGTAACCCTCTTCCCGACCCGGGAAGATTCGGCTGGAGGAGCCAAGGTTGCGGCATGCTTCTTCATCGTGCCTTGACCTCCCGTGGCAATGGGAGGCATATTATGCACCTTCCCAGTCGGGTTAGCTGGAGTGGGATCAGTCGAAAAGGCGTATGAGATGGGCATTGGGTCAAATATCTCCAGGATCTCATAGTCATCATCATCATCATCTGTCCAATCCTTTAAGACAGAAGTCTTACTGGAGGATCGACCAGAGCTAGTGTCTGGGACGTGTCGTCGGATTGATGACAAGTACGTCATGAGGGGGTCCTCGAGGCGTGCGGAAGAGAGGGGTGTGAGACGTACGGTATTCTGGGACGGTGAGCACACAAGTTTTACCCAGGTTCGAATCAGCCGGCTTTGGACGGATCCTACTCCTGCTAGCAATCCAATAATACGGCAGAGCCAGAATATGGATTACAAGGGTTTCGCTTGTGTGAGTTGAGGGTCTAAAGTATTGGGTGCCCTAAAGGCTCTCCCTAGGACGGCTTATATAGATATCCGGCCTAGGGTTTACAGGAGAGATATATCTGGCTACAACTAAGAGTCGGTTACAGAGTACATCTTGAACTACAAGTAACATTATGGGCCTAAGTCGGTAAGTCTTCTAGGCCTTCTCGTAGCCGGATTAGACTCCGTCTTTCTCCCTGACTGGGCCCCCATGAAGCAATGCTCTAACCCGAAGTGGGCCACCCTGGTCATTGAGGAACTGTGAGGATACCCGAAAAGTATATCCCCAACAGCAGCCCCCGGAGGCCTCCTAGATCCAAAGTCGGATTTATCATCGTCTAGCTTGATCTTTGGCTTGCAGAATCTTGAAGGGTTCCTGAAACTTCACAAAAAATACGATCCAAGTCTTAAAAAATAAGTAGGACCTATCAGTAGGTTACTCGGATTTTCCAGCTCGATTTCAAACTAAGCCGAAACTTGGTTCCCAACGCCACCTGACACAAGTCATGGTCAAGTCACGTCATCTGATAGGCATTCCGTCAGCATGACCGTTGGTGGGTCCGCGGTCCACGGAAGCGAGGCGCCGTTTCAATGCGTGCATGGAGATCGAGGCGACGCAATCATCGCGTGGGTCCTTCCCAGTTCCTTCCACGACGCGTGGCGGTTACACTGTAGCATTTGCACGAATCTTGGCACAGTTAGGTGGATATAAGGGGTTTGGATTTTTCCTTCTCCTTTCGACCAGTCCTTTGCCATTTCCTTTCCTCCCAATCCTCGTGCGCGCATAGAGCTTCCTCGTTCTTGCCCCATAGAACTCCTAGCGCCGCCCCTTTTAGGTCATCTTCTCACTGGAGAAATGGCTTCATCTTCTTCCTCCGGTTTGGCGGCAGCGGCGGCGGCGACGGCGGAAGCAGTAGCGAAGAAGGAGAGCTTCCGGGGAATCTGGATTCCCTGCGCTCTCAACGAGGAGGGCCTCAGGAACATGGAGAAGGAGGGACTTCTTGCCGCCGGCGACTAGCGAAGCGGCTTTGAAGAAACCGTCCCCAACCCGCACGACGGCGAGCGGGTACACTTCGGCACCCATCTCGACCGAGGTTTGTCCTTTCGTCCCTCGGAGTTTTTCTCCGAGGTGATAGATCATTACGTAGTTCAACTCCATAACCTTCCTCCCAACTCTCTCTTAGAGATGAGTGCGTATGCTTCGCTTTGTGAGGGCTTTCTCGGCATTAGGCCGAGTTTGACTGTCTTACGGTATTATTTCCATGTCCGGAAAAATTCCATTACCGCTGGTGTTCCTTACATCACCGGCACTATCAGCTTTGCACTTAGACACGACCGGGCTTATCCCAAAATTCTAGCCAGTGACTCGGTCAAACAATGGCCGACCACGTTTTTCTATCATAGGGATATTCCAGCTCCCGACAAAGCTACCGCTTTGCCGGCTTTTGTCGACGGAGCCGCCACGGCCCAGCCTTCCTGGGACGAGGCTGCTCCGGCTCTTTCCGACGATCTGATCCTTGCTAAGAGGTGGATCGAATATTTGATTAAGCACAATGGTCTGAAGGGATCCGACTTGGTCCAGTGCTGGGTCGCACGTCGGATCCAGCCACTTCAGTACCACGGGGATAGACTGATGCACTCCATCACATCTTCAAAAACCGACTGCCTCTGCATCAGCCCCAAAGCCTACACCACTCAAGGCTACATAAGCCAGATCAAGTGGCTAATCAAGGAGCAGATCGAGAGGATAATTCCGAAGGTTTCTCTGGATATGCATACGGTGGAAAACCCCTTGGTGCCGGTAAGCTTCCATCATCACACCTTTCATTCTTTGAGTTATATTGCAATACTGATATGTTTTCTTCTTTTCAGCTTGCTGACCTCCCCGAGTCGGATCTTGCTCCGCTCGAAGGATATCCTCCGGAGTTCTCTCAGGAGGTAGAAGTGGTCCCATTGCCGGACCTTGCGCTCAAGAAGCGCAAAGCTCCGATAGTGGCTATTGGCACAAAGGAGGTGCCCGTTGTGAAGAGGTAACATTCAATCACAACTTCCGCCTTTGTACCTTATTCAAATTTCTTTCCGAGATGTAATGTTTTCCGACTTTTACTACATTCTCAGAGCAAAACCGCTCCTCAAGGCCAAGGGGAAAGGGATTCCTTCGAAGCCACTGCGGCAGACGAAGCTTACCATAGCTTCCCCTGTCGTGGCTCCTCCGACTCCTGCCCCTCAACCTTCTGCAACGACGGTTATCTCGCCGGACGCTGCAGAAGATCCGGCTCCTTCAACGGGGCCTGCGAACCTTGGATCGCAAACTGACGTCACCACGGGTGCGTCAGATCTAGATAAGGGTGAACCCTCATTGGGTTGATCCCTCGGCAGAAACCTTTGCTAAAAACCTCCTGAGCAATCCGGGACTTGCCAAGTTTGGCCTATCTCGGAAATCTGCCGAAGAAATCTAGCGGCTTGCCAAGCAATGCTTGGAGAAGAGAACTTTATCCGCCGAGGAAGAAGCGCAAGAAGCAGAGGGCGTCAAGTTCTCCGACCTTCTTGCTCAAGTGCGCCTCCGTGACGAGAGGATTAGGACTGGTGAGCTTCCAACAGCCCTAGTGATTCCTCTGACTCTCGCCGAGAAGGTGGCTGCTGAAGTTAACGCGGGTTTGGATAAACTCACCCGCGAACAATATGTAAGTTGGAATTCCAACTCCTGTTTTTCCATTATGTTATATCATATCCTCTAGCCCCCAAGCATGAAGTAGTATATATATTCCGGGTTTATGCTCCATTAGGATGCCAAAGAACGAACTAGTGTAGCCCCCAAGGCTCGTGCTGATATTTAACAAAAATATTAGCCCGAGTCTTAAGTAGCTTTCTGACTTTGGGTATTCTGACTTACAGAAAGTATGTTCCTATAACCAGGAATTACTGACCAATGTCTGCGATGAGCAGAGAGAGATCAAAGCTCTCTGGCTTAAAAATGCTGAACTCAAAGTTGCCAAGGATGAGGCCGAAGGTAAACATTCCGAGACTCAAACCTTGTCCTTGTATTTTCAATGTTGAATTTTTTTGAACTTTTGTTCTTTTTGACTTACAGCGCTGGTGAAACAATCCGTCGCCATGATTGAAGAGGCCGAGAACCTCAAGACCCTGGTGGTGGAGAACAAGGAGCTTCGCCAAGAGCTGGACCAGCTCAAGGCTAATCATGAAAAGAGCATAGCTCAAGTCCTTGAATCCTCCTCCATGGCCACTGAAGAGCGTGATCGCAAGATTGCTGCTCAAGATAAAATAATCTCAGACCTCAAGAATGAACTTGGCAGAGAGAAGGATATGTCCCAAGCACTCCGGGCTAAACTCCAGAGTCTCCGGGAGGAGAAGACCAAAATTGACGACGTCATTTTTAGTACGTTCCATCTATCTGACTTGTCTCTTTCTTCGACTTTTATCAATGTCGGATTTTTCTTAACTTGTTTTGTGTATAGGTCCTCTGAACTTGACGGACTCTTCCTCCTCTGAGCCCCGCACCCACCGGCTTACCCAAGTCGGTGACCTGCTTCATGACTTCCGCCAGTCCCTTGAGGACGTCAGCGAAGCTCTCAAGATTCTGGACATGCCAAGCATGTCGGATTTTCAGGTGCGGGACAAGGCGAAAGAGATGTCGCAGCTTGTTCGGGACTGGAACATGTCCTACGCGCGGACTGCTGCGCAGAACGCTCTCACCATGGTCATGAGCCACCATGGAAACATGGAGATATGGCAAGTGACCAGAGGGTACTGCAAGGTAGACGAAGACGGCCAGGAGCAGGACCTTCAAGCCATCATGCACTCCTGCGCCGGATATGGGTGTCACGTGGCTTACCTGACCAGCTACGAGATCCCCTTCTTCACCCACGTAGATACTCCGCCTCCTCCTTCGGAAGAACCAACAGAAGTTTCCGACGATGAATGCACCATCTCGGATGCGGACATCTCAGAACGATATCAAGGCAGAATCTCCAGCGAGCCGGCAGCTCCTTCATCTCCTCCTGCATCATAGACCAGAATTTTTTGTATTATCCTGAAAGAACATGATGCGTTTTGTAAATATAAAGTACTATGACTTTGCTAGTGCTAAGGTTTTGATCTATTCAGCACTTTTGGCTTTAATTTTTTGTGTGCCTGAAATGTTTACATAAGCACTTGTATTTTTTCGTCTCTACTTATCGTTTACCTGGCTTTTCGCCTCGTCCCTTTCGTGAGCCGGCTAAACCTTCTGTCGGAAACTTTGCCGAGCAACGGAGCTCAATTGCTAAACCAGTTTAATCACGGAAACAAAGCCAGCTTCCAGTACCAACAATTCACTACTCGGAAAATGCCCGCATCCAGCAATCAGACAAATAACCAAAGTAAATACTAGAAACTTTAGAGTTATACCCGAGGGTAGCAGTTTTAGAATCGGAAATCTAAACCAGAACGAACATGAGCATAAAGTACTTTCAAGCATTCTGGGATTTTCGACTATGACATGACCATTCGGAAATAAGATGGTAAAAAACTTCTCAGAAAAATTTGAGGCAACCAAAAAATTTATTTCTCACAGAATCATGTACATATATATGATTACAAAGAAGGATAAACTAAGAATAAAAGGGACGTAGCTGAGAAATATTCCACGGTCTGTCTAACTCATCCGGATTTATACTGCCTCGAGCTCTCTTTCTCTTCTTAGTAGCAGGTCTTTCTTTGACTGGCCTCATGTCAGTTAGGTAGTACGATCCATTATGCAATACTCGACTAACTAAAAAGGGCCCTTCCCATACTGGGGAAAGTTTGTGCTTTCTTTGTTGCACAAGCCGGAGAACCAAGTCACCTTTATTGAAAGATCTATCTCGGACTCTCTGGCTATGATACTTGCGTAACTTCTGCTGATAGGTTGTAGATCTCATTTCAGCAACGACGCGAACTTCTTCGACTAAGTCGAGATCATTTTGTTGAGAAATCTTGGCATCCTCTTCCATATACGCGTCTACTCTAGGAGAAGTATGAATCAAATCACTAGGAAGAACTGCTTCTACACCATAGACCAAGAAGAAAGGTGTGTATCCTGTTGACCTGTTTGGAGTTGTTCGCAAACTCCAAATTACAGAGGGTAATTCCTCTGCCCAAGCCCCCGCAGCACGTCGTAGTGGTGCTTCGAGTCTCGGTTTTAGGCCCTGTAGAATTAAACCATTTGCTCTTTCAACTTGTCCGTTAGCCTGTGGATGTGCGACTAACACAATATCAAGCCGGATATTTTGCTCGTTGCAGAATTCAGCCAATTCTCCCATAGAAAAGTTACTCCCGTTGTCCGTGATAATGCTATGTGGATAACCATACTGGATTATAACATCCTCGACAAATCTTTTGGTTATTTCTCCATCACAACTAGTGACAGGTTTAGCCTCAATCCATTTTGTGAATTTATCCACCATCACTAAGAGGTGAGTAAATCCACTTGGAGCTCGTTTAAAAGGTCCTACCATATCAAGCCCCCAGACCGCAAAGGGCCATGTTATAGGTATTGTTCGTAGCTGGTCAGCCGGAACATGAGCTTGCTTGGCGTACTTTTGGCAGCCTTTGTACGTCTTGACTAATCGTTTGGCATCTGCCTGAGCTGTAAGCCAGAAAAATCCGTGTCTAAAAGCTTTTGCCACTAAATATTTGGCTGCAGCGTGGTGACCACACTCACCTTCGTGGATTTCCCTTAAGATTTCCACTCCTTCTTCCGGAGATACATAGCGCTGAAAACCCCCAGAAACACTCCGTTTATGGAGCTCACCTTTAACAATAGTATAGGCTTTTGCTCATCGGATAATCTGCCGGCTCAGCACCTCGTCTTCGGGTAGTTTGCCATCTACCAAATAATCGAGGTAGGGTTGAGTCCAGCTGGGAATTACAGCCAGAACTGCTATCAAGGGTGAGTCGGATTTGGTCGGATATTCCTCATCTACTCCCTTTATTGAGGGAACTTTGAGGTGCTCTAGAAAAGCGCCATCCGGGACCTCTTTCCACGCAGAACCTATCCGAGATAGTGCATCTGCTTCCTCATTTTCTGCTCGAGGGATGTGTTGGACTTCAAACCCTTTGAACGATTTAGATAGATCATCCACGACAGCTTTATACGCTGCCATGTGTTTATTTGCGTTATAAATATCCGACACTTGCTGAGCAACAAGATCTGAATCTTCGTAACGCATCAAATATGGGATGCCAATATCCTTAGCAATCCAGATTCCATGCAGCAGTGCTTCATACTCGGTAATATTGTTTGTCGTTGTGAAGTGTATCTGCAACACGTATAAAAGTTTATCTCCTTGGGGTGATTTGAGCACCACGCCATCCCCCGAGCCCCCTCGAGCCTTAGAACCATCGAAAAAGAGGGTCCAATATTCCGACTCAGGGAGGATCATGTTCTCCTTCGTCTCTGTCCAATCAGCGACAAAGTCGGCAACGATCTGGGATTTAATTGTTGTCCGAGGTTTGTACTCAATATCGAAAGCTAAAAGCTCTATGCCCCATTTGGCGACGCGTCCTGTGGTGTCATTGTTGTTGATTATATCTCTCATGGGAGCTTTGCTCACCACGGTAATTGGATGCTCCTGAAAGTAATGTCGTAACTTACGAGATGCTAGAAAAACACCATAAGCCAACTTTTGATAGTGCGGATACCGCTGTTTTGATTCTGTCAGAACCTCGCTGACAAAGTAAGTCGGACGCTGCACCAGGTGTTCCTGATTTTCCTCTGGTCTTTCCACCACCATGACGATACTAACGACCTTATTTGTCGCAGCAATATAAAGCAACATCGGTTCCTGAGGTTCCAGCGCTGCGAGGATAGGAGCAGATGAGAGTACCTTCTTCAGGTCTTGCAGTGCAGCTTCAGCTTCGTCAGTCCAAACAAAATCTTTGGTCTTTTTTAGGAGTTTGTATAATGGTGCGACTCTTTCTCCAAGCCGGCTTACAAATCGACTGACCGCAGCAATGCAACCAGTTAGTCTTTGTACGTCCTTCAGGCGGGTTGGCCTGGAAATATTGAGTATAGCCTTGATTTTGTCTCGGTTCACCTCTATGCCTCTTTGAGACACGATGAAACCTAACAATTTTCCGGCTGGTATTCCAAAGAAGCATTTCTTCGGGTTAAGCATGATGTTGTATTTTCATAGATTGGAAAATGTTTCCTCCAAGTCGGAAATCAGTGTTTCCTTCTTTTTGGACATTACCGCAATATCATCCACGTATGCATGTACATTGCGTCCGAGTTGGTCGTGGAGGCAACGCTGCATCGTGCGCTGGTACGTAGCTCCTGTGTTCTTCAGCCCAAATGGCATCGTAACAAAACAGAAGGTTCCAAAAGGGGTTATGAATGAAGTTTTGACTTTGTCAGATTCCTTCATCCGGATTTGGTGATAACCGGAATATGTGTCGAGAAAACAGAAGAGTTCCGAGCCTGCCGTAGAATCGATAACTTGATCAATTCTAGGCAGAGCGAACGGATCTTTTGGACAAGCCGTGTTCAAGGCAGTATAATCAACACACATCCTTAAATCAGTGGTGTCCTTTTTAGGGACCATTATAGGATTGGCCGACCATTCAGTATGGACGACCTCTTCTATGAATCCAGCTAACTCGAGCCACGCTAGTTCCTTAGTAATTGCCTTACGCTTTTCGTTGCCAAACCGTCGTAGGGACTGTTTGACGGGTTTAGCATTCGGGTTTACATTTAGAGAGTGCTCGGCAAGTTCCCTAGGTACTCCGGTCATGTCAGATGGCTGCCATGCGAAGATGTCTTGATTTGCTTGGAGGAACTTGACGAGCGCGCTTTCCTATGCGCTACCTAGGCCTACGCCTATCTGGGTCACCTTGGAGGGGTCATCATCCTTCAACGGTGCTTTCTTCGTCTCTTCTGATGCCTTGAACTCCGGATTTGGCTTTGTCACCTCCTTCTTCGTTGCGGCCATCTCGAACGGATCTACGCTCTTCTTGATCTCCTGGTACTCCTGGGCATGCAGCACGGCTTCGACAAAGGCGGCATTTCCATCCTCGCACTCTCGTGCTTTCTTCGGGTCTCCCCTGATGGTGATCACGCTGTTGGGACCTGGAATTTTCATCATATTGTAAATGTAACACGGACGAGCCATAAAAGCCCAGTAAGCCGGACGTCCGAATATAGCGTGGTATGTGCTCTTGAACAGGACCACCTCGAAGGAAAGTGCTTCCGTCCGATAGTTCTTTGGAGTTCCAAAGGTAACATCCAAATTAATCTCTCCCAGGGAATTAGCTTGTCTTCCTGGGACAACTCCGTGAAAGATCACAGAGATATGGTTCAGCTGGGTCTCCGAGATCTTCATCCGGCATAGCGTTTCGACATAGAGAATATTGATGCTGCTACCACCGTCCATGAGGGTCTTGGAGAAACCATAACCGTCAATAAGTGGGCTGACGATTAAGGCATATTGTCCTCGCCTATGTAACTTAGGCAGATGATTGTCACGGTCAAACGTGATTGCCACTTCCGACCAGTCCAGATACTGGGGCACAGCCGGAACTGTTGCATTGAGCTCGTGTAGAACTGCTTTCTTGACCTTTGCTGGTTGAGATCCGAGGAAAGTGACATAAGTGTCCTTCTTGGTGGGAAAGTTTTCTTCCCTCCCGGCTTGGGATTTGAAGCATCAGCTTCCTCCATGTCGGAATCTTCCTTGGTCTCCTTGTATTTTTCGGGATTTTTCTTTCCCTTCTTCCGCTTAGCTTTGTAGCCCGCGGTGTCATCTCTTTTGATGTCGTCATTGAAACAACATTCAACGTTGGTGTGGGACGAGCCCCCATTGGCGTCTAGGTGATGCACACATGGGTTATTGGCAATGTCGGCCCAAGAGTAGGTTTTGCCTGGTTGCTGTTCTCCTCTACCTTGGACCCTTGAAGTCCCACGGCCACGCCCGCGGCCTCCGCCACGTCCTCCTCGTCCTCCAGATCCGAAAACAGTAGTAACCACCGTTGTTTCCGTGTTGGGTTTTTCCTCCGAAGTGTTCTTGCGCTTCTGAGCTTGTTGCTTTGTTTTTGCTGACTGAGGTACAGCTAGGGCATTGAGCAATCCCTCTGCATTGTTGTCAGCATCTGCATACTTGCTCGCTGTTTCTATCATTTCTCTCAAATCAGTGACCTTGTCACACTTCAAGCGATGACGCAGTAGACCAATTGTGAGACATGCAATGAAAGCTTCGATCGCAGTTTGATCATTTACTCCCTCTCAGGAGTTTTTGGTGTCGATCCATCGTCCGAGGTAGTCTCGGCAAGTTTCTCCGGCTTTCTGGGTGCAACGCTGTAGGTCTCCGACCGTACAGGGCCTCCGATATGTGCCTTCGCAATTCCGAAAGAACGCACTTTGCATGTCATACCAGTTATGGATGGTGTTCCCCGGAAGTTCATTGAGCCATGATCGTGCCGTCTTCCACAACATAAGTGGGAGATATCGGGTTACGACCAGGCTGTTTCCGCCTTTGGCGATGCAGCAAGCTTGGAAGAAATCCTGTAGCCAGGTATCTGGCCAAGCAATGCCATCGTAGGCTTGGATATGTCTTGAGATAGCCAACCCTTCCGGGAATTTTGTAGCTCTGATGCGTGGTCCGAAGCACTTTGGGCCCATGTAGATATCATTGTTTTCGTAGCGCCGAGCCTCTATGCTGGAGTTGATCCTGTGCCTTGCGTCGTTCGGGGATAAAGATCGTCCCGAATGTCGGCTGTGGCTGCGGTGCCTTGGAGCCGGACTTCGGCTTCTGCCACCACCTCCTCCGCCATGTCGTCCTCCTTGCCCTCCTTGGGAGCCGTTGTGATGACTGTGTGGTGGAGAGGGTGGGGCAGCTGGATAGTTTCCGGCCGATCGCCGGCCTCTATTTGGAACGTCATTATTCCGATTCCGGGGAGGGTCTTGACTATGACAAGCCCCCTGCTGGCTTGTTCCGGCGTGGTTTCCGTCGTTTCTTCGTCCGTCGTTCCCACCGTGGTGGGGCTCAGCCAGACGGCTTGCATGTCTAGGAGGTGGCATTTTTTGATGATCCTCCTCCCAGCGTTTCTCTTTATCTTCTCCCCTTCGATCGTTAGATTCTCATCGGGGAGGATTCCTCGGATTCAGAGCAGCGATGGCCTCTTTCTCGGCCGCTGGTGCGACGTTGCTCCAGTCGCGTGCAGTCCTGCGATGCTGTCCTGACGATCCGGTTCTCGAATAATTGTCCTCCCGTCGTTCGAGGCGATAATGCTGCTCCGGAACACAGTGAGGTTTTACGTTAGCCCATGCCGGATCTGTTCGACATTGGTCGGAATCTGAGACCAGTTTTTGACTTCCGGACAGGGCGACCTTTTGCTGCTCCAGTCCCTTGTTGAGTAGCTTGATACCCAAACAGATCTCCTCTGGTCCTGGATTAGCCGATAGAATTTCTCGGGCCGCCACGGTATTCTGTACTGGGGCTGGATATACCCAATCTCCTTTTCTATCATTCCGTGGCTTCCCCATCTCATCTCCAAAAAGGACGGCACGGATATGTGGGAATTGGTTGTCATCTGTGTGATGCTTCCATGTCTCCTGATGCAACTGAGACATGTAGTCCTTGGTTGCCATGCGTTTCTTCTCCACCTCGATGTTTTTGGCTTCATCAAGGAGTTGTTGACGACGCGCTTCTAGGGCTTGGGCCCTTTCGTCCAGCTCTTCAGCAGTAAGTTCTGCAGCTGTAGGGATATGTGTGGTTAATGCAGCATCGATGAGTTTACGCGCACCTTCGGTGATCACGTGTCCATCCATCGATTCTTCTTTTTTCTACTCATCTGGGATAAGTGCTCCATCCGAGTCTTCTTCGTATTCCTCAGCAATCACCTCCTCAGCCAGAGGGTCTTTTGCCAGGGTCTTGTTCTTCTTGTTCTTCTTCTTCGCCTTCTTGGTAGCGCCGGTAGCAAATACGGCTTTGGGTCCGTTTCCCGGAGTCAAGCTCTGATCGGTACTTTCAGACATCTGGACTTCGGGATTGTCTCCGACGTCCATGTCATCCTGTGCTTTGGGAGAGTGTTCCCCGGATCCTTCATCCATGGCTTCTCCTTCTTCTGCAGCTTTGGAGTTATACTCCTCTTCATATTCCGTGGAGAACTTTTGGAAATCTACCGACGTCATCGATTCATCCGAGGATGCGGGTACGTCGGCGTTTGTTCCAATTGCCTCCAGCATCGAGTCGGTGTTCTCTCCAGCATCGGCAGAGCTGGATCCGGATCCCACGTATCTGACAAAGTGCGACGCGTGCTTCCTAAGGTATCTGCGGCTTTCGCGATCAGCCATGTCGAAACTTTTGATGGTCTCGAGAATTGCATCCGCGCTTTCGCCTTGCAGTATCATACGTCGTAATGTGTACCTTAGGAAAGGTCTGTCTGTCCCAGCATCATCAGAGCCGGAATCAGTGTCACTGATATGTTCCTCCTAGATTTCAACTTCCGCGGGTGGGTCGATCTGGGATCCGGCTCCTCTAGGGAGATCCACTCCAAATTCGACTTGGACCGCTAGATCTTCTTCAGGCTCGGATTTCTCCACTATCTCCACCACTAGTGCGGGCTAGGTGGGATTAGGGTTTTCTGAGATCCGGAATTCTGCCGCCTTCGCGGACAAAGGGGACCCAGAAGATTCTTCTTCCTCTATCATCACCGCTGGGGTGGGTTGGGAAGGTTCAGCGAAACCGATGTAAACATCGATCTCGCCAAAAGACATGATTGTGTAGGCAGTCACGGCCTCCCTAGCCGGAATCCAAGTCTTGTCAAGAACGATGAGAGGGACGTCGCTGGCGTAGAGGATGCGATCGACGACGATAGTCTTACCGATTCTGATTCTTGCAGATTCCGCTCAGAACACAGATCCGAAGCTCACTTGCCCCACGGTGGGCGCCAACTATCGTCGGATTGATGACAAGTACGCCATGAGGGGGTCCTCGAGGCGTGCGGAAGAGAGGGGTGTGAGATGTACGGTATTCCGGGACGGTGAGCACATAAGTTTTACCCAGGTTCAAATCAGCCGGCTTTGGACGGATCCTACTCTTGCTAGCAATCCAGTAATACGGCAGAGCCGAGATATGGATTACAAGGGTTTCGCCTGTGTGAGTTGAGGGTCTAAAGTATTGGGTGCCCTAAAGGCTCTCCCTAGGACGGCTTATATAGATATCCGGCCTAGGGTTTACAGGAGAGATCTATCCGGCTACGACTAAGAGTCGGTTACAGAGTACATCTTGAACTACAAGTAACATTATGGGCCTTCTCGTAGCCGGATTGGACTCCGTCTTTCTCCCTGACTGGGCCACCCGTGAAGCAATGCTCTAACCCGAAGTGGGCCACCCTGGTCATTGAGGAACTGTGAGGATACCCGGAAAGTATATCCCCAACAGGACGGGCATGAATTCCTCAGAATCCGGCTCCTCGGGATCCGAGGTATCCTGATCCTTGCCCCAAGTAAGGGCTGGGGTCTGGGTGTCGTTAATCGTCTACTGAAGAAATTTCTATATAAAGGAGCACAGGAAGGTCAAATAAGTAATAAAGGCCAGCATAAAATATAACTCAGAAAGGAGTCACCCGAAGGACGTACCTTGGGAACAGGCCTATCTCGGCTGAAGGGCTCCATTCCCTATTCCCAATCCTTGGTCAAGCCCGTTTTGAAGATGGACTTGACTCGGGGATGGATCGGAGCATCGGATAACTCGACTGAGGAAACTCGGTTGGGGTCGAGGTGACCGCTCATATAGCAGTTCTTATGGCTGTGTTTCTACGGTAGGCAAACTTGGCTGCGGATGAAGGTAATCATCAAATCCTCGCCAGTTAACCCAACGTCCGTCAGCTCGAGGATGCGCTTCGTCACAAGAATGACGAGGCCATTGTTCTTCTTGGGGTCAAGGTCCCAATTCTTCTTGGTGGGGACACCGACTGACAAGGCAGGAAGCCGAATCAAGTCGGCCGGGGTATCATTCTTCACATAGAAGAACGTCTTAGCGCACCCTTTGCAAGATTCGAGGCTGGTAATTCGGGGAAAGATAGAACATTTTCGGGATGAAATGGATGTCACCTTGCACTGAGTTAAAGATTTCTCGCCGAGGCGAAGCTCATTGTTGGGGACAATGTTGGGTTTGAACTGGAAGAACTTGGCCCAGATATTGACATCGGGCCAAAGGCCGAGATATCCCTCAACGCCAGAGGCTAATGCAGAGAGAGAGGCAAGGGAATTTGCGGGAATATGATGGGGTTGCATACCAAAGGTTTCGAGAAAGTCTTTGAAGAAGTTACTAACTGGAAGGCCGAAGCCACGAGTGAAATGGGAGACGAAAATGACAAACTCACCGTCCTCGAGGACAAGAGCTTGCTCATCACCGAGGAGGCGACAACTGACCACTAGGGAGAATACGACACGTACACACGAGCCAATCTATCTCCGTCCGCGTGACCTTCGAGCCAGACTAGGCACCACGCTCGTGGGGGGCGCCGCCCTCCTTGTGTTCTTCCATGGCGACTACTTCCTACAACATCTCCAAATCCCCTTCTTCATATATGGATCTCGATTTGGGGGAAAGAGGCTTGGATTGGCGTGGCCCCATAGCGGCGGCGAGGAGCGGTGCTATAGTGGAGCGTTGGAAGCATGGAGAGCAGAGGAGCGGCACAATCGCTCGAGAAGAGAGCAGCGGCGGCATGATACATTGCAAATGTATCTATAATTTTTGATGCTCCATGCTTGGTTTTATCCACTTTCTTGTGTTTTGTCCACACTTTGGAGTACTTTTCATATGATTTCTTGGACTAACCTATTAACAAGAGCCACAGTGCCTGCTGCCTGTTTTCTGCTGTTTTTGGTTCCAGGAAAGTCAGAAAATGAATATTCTCGGAATTGGACGGGACAAAAGCCAAAGTGCCTATTTTTCCAAAAGACTCCAGGAGCCAGAATACGAGATGGACGAGGGCCAGGGGATGGCTACACCCCTCCAGGCGCGGGTTAGGCCTGGTCGCGCTAGGGCCTGGTGTGGTGGCCCCAGGCACCCCCTCGGTCTCCCTCTTCTCCTATAAGATGCCTTCTGACCTAAAAACTTTGGGGGGTTCGACTTTTTTCCACGAAAAGTTCCACTGCGCCGCCGCCACCGAAGGGGAGATTCAGGGGACAGAAAGTCTCTATTTCGGCACCCTGCCAGGACAGGGAAGTGCCCCCGGAGCCATCTCCATCGATCCCCACCATCATCTTCATCGACCATCCATGTTTCTTCCATCTATGAGTGAGTAATCCCCCGCTGTAGGCTATGGGGATGGTAGGGATTGGATGCGATCATTCATGTAATGGCATCAGATTGTTAGGGCATGGTGCCTAGTATCTTTTATTAGTGCTTTATGACTTTGTTGCGACTTGTTGTGCTTAATGCTTGTCACTAGGGCCCGAGTGCCATGGTTTCAGATCTGAACATGTTATTGATTCATTATGATAGTATTGTTTTGGGTCTTATCTACAAGTTGTATACACACGTCATTGTCCGGAACCTATGGTCCCGAAGTGACAGAAATCGGGGTAGCCGGAAGGGAAAGGCTTTGATGTGAGGATCACATGTGTTCACGGAGTGTTAATGCTTTGCTCCGGTGCTCTATTAAAAGGAGCACCTTAATTGCTAGTAGTTCTCTAGAGGCCCCGCTGCAAACGGGCTGGCAAGACAAAAGATGTTGTGCAAGTTCTCATTGCGAGCACGTATGACTATATATGGGCCACATGCCTAGGATTGTCTAGTACTTGGATGCTTTATCTTATTTATCTGCAATTCCCCTATGTTCCGATTGCTATGTGAATTATCTTATCCATGCAACGCCCGTCCATCAATCCCTATGCCTACCGCACTCGAATCCCACTGTTTACTGCTTTTGTTACTACTGTCTTTGCTTTACTACTGCTGCTGCTTTGCTATTCCTACTACCAAACTGTTGCTACTGATAAACTGCTGTGAGCAAGATTGTTTCCAAGTGCAGCTGAATTGACAACTCAGTTGTTAAGGCTGATAAGTATTCTTTGGCTCCCCTTATGTCGAATCAATAAATTGGGTTTCACTTCCCTCGAAAATACTGCGATACACCCCCTATACTTGTGGGTCATCAAGACTATTTTCTGGCACTGTTGCCAGGGAGCATAGCTTTATTTATCAAATTCACTTGGATTCACTATTGTTCAAGCTAAGTTTATCTTTCTCCTTGTCTGCTTGTTTCTTTATCAAAAATACAAAAAAAATTAGTTCCTACTCTAGTTGTTGTTTTCATTGGTCTGTTATTGTCTTCATTTATCATGCTTGATGTCAATGGTTGGTTTCTTTGAAACTGAATCTTATTGGCAAGGTGGGTTCGCGGAAGATCAAAAATATTATTATAAGGAACACCGCTTGTCACAAAAAGGGAAACACTTATGGGAACAAATTGATAGATTGTATACCATTGCTAGAAATGCGTGCTCTACTTATAATGTTACTTATTGCTGTGATGAGTCTTGTTGCAGAAAGAGGTATAAACACCTCCCTTTTCAATGTGAGTATAGTGATAATGATACCATATCTTCCTATGCTAAAGGAATTTATGACTTTTATGATGCGGAACAAATTGAAGAATTTATTGCTTGGAAGGGTGCTTTTGAACTTGCTAGTTTGCTTGAAAATAATGATGATTCACCTTATAAGTATGAGGTTTATGGTATACTTAAATTTTTCTTTGATAATTACAAGGATGAAAATAACCATATCCTTGAATATTTTAATAGATGTTTTCCACAAATGGAAGAGACTAATGCCTTGCAGGACCCTATGGAAGAGACTAATGCCTTGCAAGATCCTATGGAAGAAGAAATTGATGAACCTGAAATCTCATTAGATGAAAAAGAGGAGGAGAGTGATGAAAAAAAGGAGGAAGAATGGATTAGCTACCCATCCTACCTTCTAATGAGAGTAACTCTTTATCCCTTACATTATTTGATTGTCCTCCATGCTTACTAAAGGAGGATGAATGTTATATTCCCGAGGTTTCTTTTGAAAATGTTTATAATAAAGCTCTAGTGCTTGTAGATCATGAAGAGCATGCTTTATGTGATAGTTATATTGTTGAGTTTATTCATGAGGCTACTGAAAATTATTATGAGAGAGGAAAATATGGTTGTAGAAGTTTTCATGGTATTGAAACACCTCTCTATGTGCTGACAGTTTTGAAGTTACTCTTGTTTTATCTTCCTATGCTTGTCACTTTGTTATTTGTGAATTTATTTGCATACATGATTCCTATGCATAGGAAGTGGGTTAGACTTAAATGTGTTTTGAATTTGCTTCTTGATGCTCTCTTTTACTTCAACTCATATTTCTTATGAGAGCATCCTCTCAAACTATTATGCCTGAAGATGATATTATGTCTATTATTCTTGGGAGACCTTTTCTTAAATACTGCAGGAGCTATTATTAATTATAATCAAGGGAAGGTGACCTTCAATGTTAATGACAAGGAACATATTGTTTATTTCCCCAAGAAGATTGAAAGGACTTATGGCTTGAATTCAATTGAACATGTTGAGGGCATTCAAGTTGGAGAAATATATTGTCCCATACCAAGAGAAAAATTTGAAACTATTATGATTGGGACCATTGCTATCAAGGTTGAGGTAACATAATCATTAGTGGAATACAAAGTTTTGTATCATATGAAATTGTTTTGGTAACAAGACCTGATCAACCTTGTTAACAAAAGTATTTCATTGAACAAAACAATGTTTTCACCATGATTATCTCCGCTTACTTCTATTTTATCCATTTTCAGTTTTTTGGTTTTGCCTAACTTAAAGGCGTTAAAGAAAAGTACTTATTGGGAGATAACCCAAAAGTTTTAGATGAGTCTTGGAAGTTATTACCTCTGTAATAACCGCTCCTTATCCTTTTTATTTGCTTTTTGTGCCAAAAGTAACCTCTAATGAGAGAGAAGTAATGATTGGGAAAGTTGCTGTCCCGAAACAGATTTTTGTGCTTCACCGTAAAAATTCGTGAGAGAGCTCTCTAAGTCGTATTGAGCTTTAATTTTTTGTGCTTCTGCCCCAGGTTGTTATCTAACTTTTGTTAGTTCAACACTTTTTGATTTGAGCAACATAAGGTCTTCGAACAAATTCGTCTTTACCTGCTGGTCTGTTTTGACAGATTTCTGCCATTTTCTGCATTTGCTTCTTGTTGGTTCCTTTTTGAGTTCTTTTGGGGAATTGAGATTTTTGAGGGAAGTGCGACAGTAGCTAGTGTTCTAATGGAAGTTTATTTTGTGTTAGAACTGAACCTTAAGACTTATTTATCTTGAGTGCACTAATGTTGCTAATAAAGATTGTGTGAAGTTTTGTATGAAGGAAAAATTTCAGGTGTATGGAAGGAATGAGTAATGAGATGAAGGATGGACTAAATCTCAAGCTTGGGGATGCCACGCGTGTCACCCCAAGAAATATCCAAGAAGTACAAGCGTCAAATCTTGGGGATGCCCAAGACATCCCCCTCTTCATCAATAAAAATCCCAGGTTTCTTCCAAACGCTTCATTTTTATTGTTTCATGCACAGTTGTGTTGTTCTTGGAGCATCTTCTTTTTCGTTTTTGTTTTGGTTTTTAGTTTGCGTGGTTTGCTTAGTTTTCTGAATAATTTGGTTGGACCCCCTCTTTCATACATTGGTTTGCAAATAGTTTGGTTTGGTTTGGAAAAGAGTAGGAAAGTTCTTATTTTTGTGGTAAAAAAGAGCTCATTTTTGACTGTGGCCCATGCTTTGTCATGCCATGCTTGATATTGTTTTGGCTTTATGCTTAGTATTCTTTTCTGTAGCATGACTTGTTATAAACAATTGAGATTGCTTAATGTGCCTTGGATGAATCATGCGTTGTTTTAGCATATTAAAGCATAGTATAGTGGTATTCTCCTTTGATGCTTTATTTGGGTTGACTTGGCGCATGCTCACACCATGTTATGACTATCTCAAGTCACCATAGCCTTTATGATCCTTTAGTGTTCAACTTGTAGTATCACTTTATGCTTTTATCAATGATGTTTTGTCGCTCTGCATGATTATGACCATTATTGCTCTCATAGTTTGTCGCTCCCAGTCTTTTGCTAGCCTCCACAACAAAGTATGAGTTCCACTCATGCATCCAACTCCCTAAACCAAGTTTTTCCAAAGAGTCCACCATACCTACCTACTAGCTTATGCTATTCCAAGTATATTCATGCTTTTTTTACCTTCCACTTGTTATGAGAAAACTAGTGATTAAAGCTCTCACGAACTTGATGGCACACTTTACTTTATTGCCTCTAATAAACTTGAACCATTGTGTCTTCTATGTTGTATATGCTTGCACTTATTTGTTGGGAATTAGCAGAACCATGCTTTCATGGGTAACGCTTTCAACATTGCACTTGGTACTTGTACTTAGTTGATATCATGCTCTTTTGTATATGGATGTCGTCGGTGTGAAATGAAAAGGGAGCTTGTAAGTCCATGGAGTTATGTATATGTGTTAGAGAAACGCCTGGGCCGCTGGTCTAATCCATGTTGACATGGTGGAAACCTGCAGCGTAACCATAATGAGCTGTCTATGAAGCATTCTTCTTATAAAAAAAAGAGTCCTATATTGAGAAAAAAGAGAAAAAAAGAGATACTATAAAAAGAGGAAAGAGAGAAAAAGGCACCATATTCCCATGGTAAATAAGAAGAATGCTGAGATGCTCGTTGTCTGCTTGCCTTGTCATTTTGATATGGGGATTCTTCCGTATCATCGGGCAAGGGGTACCCCGTTTGCGGTTCTCTATGATACACATGTACTTACGATGACAAGAACTTACCAGTGACTAAACTTGAGTAGCATGATGAGCGGCCCTCGTATACAAGGGACATGAGATTTCTGACTTATACTTCGTCAAGCATGTACACCATAGTTTGTTCACTTTAACCTTAATCACTTCAAGATGCTTATGATAGGGGCAATGAGAGCTGAAAGCTATAAGTATCATAATTTTTGGAAGCTCTTTATGAGACTTGAATCCCTACTTCCTTTTACAAAAGGCCTTTATTCCACCATTATATTGAGTCTCCACCTTCTAACTTTATGCACTTACTTTGAGAGCATAGTGGCCATTCTTAGTTCTATGTGCATTGTCCCAAGACTAGTTGATTGATGCATAACTTGTTATTGCTTGTTTGAAACTATTGTATCTAGTCACTCTTATGAACTTTGAAGGTGTCCTATGCATTTATATTTGCTACTCTATTGAGGGACAAGCTGAATACTTTTATGCTATGTTTTCTTTATGTGAAACAAACAAATGTCTTGAAAAGCATGTTATTCATGAATCTTTTGTTTGTGCCTTTTCATGTTGCATCATAGTTGCTTTGCTTATTGCTAGAACTTTGTCTTTCATGTTATGATTGAAGTACTTTAATCCCAGCTTTGAATGTTTACAAATACTTTGGTCAAGTCTTTGATGGTGCATGTCACCTCAAAAATTATTCTTTCTTTTTATCACTTACCTACTCGAGGACGAGCAGGAGTTAAGCTTGGGGATGTTGATACATTACAAATGTATCTATAATTTTTGATGCTCCATGCTTGGGTTTATCCACTTTCTTGTGTTTTGTCCACACTTTGGAGTACTTTTCATATGATTTCTGGGACTAACCTATTAACAAGAGCCACAGTGCCAGCTGCCTGTTTTCTGCTGTTTTTGGTTCCAGGAAAGTCAGAAAATGAATATTCTCGGAATTGGACGGGACAAAAGCCAAAGTGCCTATTTTTCCAAAAGACTCTAGGAGCCAGAATACGAGACGGAGGAGGGCCAGGGGCTGGCCACACCCCCCAGGCGCGGGCTAGGCCTGGCCGCGCCAGGGCCTGGTGTGGTGGTCCCAGGCACCTCCTCGGTCTCCCTCTTCGCCTATAAGAAGCCTTCTGACCTAAAACCTTCAGGGGGTTCGACGTTTTTCCATGAAAATTTCCGCTGTGTTGCCACCACCGAAGGGGAGATTCGAGGGACAGAAAGTCTCTGTTCCGGCACCCTGCCGGGACGGGGAAGTGCCCCCGGAGCCATCTCCATCGATCCCCACCATGATCTTCATCGACCATCCATGTTTCTTCCATCTATGAGTGAGTAATCCCCCGCTGTAGGCTATGGGGATGGTAGGGATTGGATGAGATCGTTCATGTAATGGCATCAGATTGTTAGGGCATGGTGCCTAGTATCTTTTATTAGTGCTTTATGACTTTGTTACGACTTGTTGTGCTTAATGCTTGTCACTAGGGCCCGAGTGCCATGATTTCAGATCTGAACATGTTATTGATTCATTATGATAGTATTGTTTTGGGTCTTATCTACAAGTTGTATACACACGTTGATGTCCGGAACCTATGGTGCCGAAGTGACAGAAATCGGGGTAGCCAGAAGGGAAAGGCTTTGATGTGAGGATCACATGTGTTCACGGAGTGTTAATGCTTTGCTCCGGTGCTCTATTAAAAGAAGCACCTTAATTGCCAGTAGTTCCCTAGAGGCCCTGCTGCAAACGGGCTGGCAGGACAAAAGATGTTCTGCAAGTTCTCATTGCGAGCACATATGACTATATATGGGACACATTCCTAGGATTGTCTAGTACTTGGATGCTTTATCTTTTTTATCTGCAATTGCCCTATGTTCTGATTTCTATGTGAATTGTCTTATCCATGCAACGCCCGTCCATCAATCCCTATGCCTACCGCACTCGAATCCCACTGTTTACTGCTTTTGTTACTACTGTCTTTGCTTTACTACTGCTGCTGCTTTGCTATTCCTACTACCAAACTGTTGCTACTGATAAACTGCTGTGAGCAAGATTGTTTCCAGGTGCAGCTGAATTGACAACTCGGTTGTTAAGGCTGATAAGTATTCTTTGGCTCCCCTTGTGTCGAATCAATAAATTGGGTTTCACTTCCCTCGAAAATACTGCGATACACCCCCTATACTTGTCGGTCATCACAGCAATGGTGACACGATGAAGAAGGAGAAGAGGAGGCGAGTGGGGGAAACTGGCTAAGGACCTCCCATGCTCCCCTATTTAACCACGCCCCAGATCGTTGGTAGTGGGATCAGTAACTCCCACTAGCCACACGATGCATGCATGTATTCCACCAACTAACGCATGAGAAGCGAGCCACACGGACGGTTACATGTCACAGAAGGTCAAACGACGCATCGTGGCTCTATGGTTATCGAAGGGGCACGCCATGATGTGATGGGGGCGTAGTAACCCCTGACACTGCGTGGCAGTAACTACTGCAATGACCCTTAAAACGAGGCAAAAGCAATGATTACTCTCCATGTAGGATATGAGTAGGAGTACACGAGAAGATAGGCATCTAAGAGGGATACCCCGGATGCAACACTACGACTCAGCCAACGAGATGTATCTCGAATAAAGCCAAGGAAAGTCAAAGTGAATATCAAGTTGCCAAACAGTGCATCCGAGTTAAAATCGGTATAGGCCAACATATATGTATGTTGGCAATACGTACAATGATCCGGATAAGTTTGAACCTATTGTGGCCTTTCGAGCTAAGGCTGATAAAACCGCACCAGCTTCAGGGACTAATGTTGGGAGGATGACCCCAGGTAGGGTCAAGCCGAGGTAAAAGGACAAGGTCCACCGAGTCATAAACATGTCAAAGCATGAGCTATCCGAATCATAGAAGGGTCGGCCAAATCACGTCTGGGTTACCTTAGGCCAGACAACACCAGTGAGACTCGGCCAACATATGTAGTATGTCGACACGAGTAGTGAGTTCTGTTCTCTTTGCATGTACAATCTTGGCCGAGTTAGCCAAATGAGAGCCAAGGTACGGGTTGGTGTACACTGGAAGGAAGAAATCGTCTCCAAGGTCAGCACTTTTCTATCTCTACTGGGTTTCCCTATAGAGACAAAGCTAGAGACAAGAGCTAGAGAGATGGAGATAGAGCACATGTCCACGAGCATGATGATGTTTGACCGCCAACAAGCAGACAACATGGACTCTGGGGCATTGCCGCATAGAGGTTGACAACATACAAAAGGAGAGCACCGTTTTTCTATTTCAGGGAGAGCATCTCCAAGAAATATACCGGCCACGTATGCTCTAAGTGTAACCTGGCCACCCCTTTATAAGGTGAGCCAGGGCCTCCAAGGAGAGGGTCGGTCATTTTGGTTAAGGGAAAACCCTAGTGTGAGAGTAGAGACGGGATATCTTCATCTCCTTTCTCTCCTCAATACATCTCAAGGAGCATCTGTATTCACCATTGATCCATAATAGAGATCTCAGTGTGCAGAATCACCACACTATTCATCCCCAGATACCACTTGTGCACATTAACCCCATCTTTATCCGACCCATGGCATCTGCCGTGACACCACCACGATAGATTTCATGGCTTCTTGCCATTTGATAGAGTCATGGCCCATCTTAGCTTCTTTGTATGTAGTTGGTTCATCGTTGTCTAACAATAATACTTCATCTTCAAATCTTATGACTGGAAGACGAACTCTACCAGATCTACGTGGTTCAATAGGAGCATTTAATTTCCGGGACTACAACTCTTGTAGGCGTGACAACTTCTGATGGCGCCATAGGCATTTCTAGAATAGTTTCTAGTTCTACAGTACTCTGCCCATCCAACTTTGGTTCATTGACCTCATTAAGCTCTATTGTCCTCCCACTCAAACCTTTAGCGAGAAATTCCTTCTCAAGAAATGTTCCACCTCACCCAGCAAAAATCTTGCCTTCAGTTTTGTGGTAGAAGGAATACCCAATAGATTCCTTAGGGAAACCTACAAATATGCATTTGTACAACTTGGGATCAAGCTTGTTTGGCTGTAAACGTTTCACATGAGCTTCACAACCCCAAATTTTAAGAAACGATAAGTTGGGTTTCCTGCTAAACCACAATTCATATGGTGTCGGTTCAACAGACTTTGATGGAGCTCTATTAAGTGTAAAAGCTGCAGTATCTAAAGCATATTCCCAAAATGACAAAGGGAGATCGGTTAAAGACATCATAGATCTCACCATGTCCAACAAAGTTTGATTACACCGTTCTGACACTCCATTTTGTTGGGGTATTCCCGGAGGCGTAAGCTGTGAAATGATTCCATGAGCTCTAAGATGTTCGCTAAACTCGTGACTCAAATATTCACCTACACTGTCCGACCATAGAAGCTTTATTTTCTTGCCACGTTGATTCTCTATTTTGTTCTGAAATTCTTTAAATTTTTCAAATGTTTCAGACTTATGCTTCATAAGATAAATATAACCATAGCGACTCATGTCACCGGTAAAGGTTATAAAGTAGAGGAATCCACCGCGTGCAGGTATACTCATTGGAACGCATACATTGGTATGTATTATTTCCAATAAGTCACTTGGTTGTTCAACATAACCATTAAACAGTGATTTGGTCATCTTTCCCATCAAACATGCTTCACATGTATCAAAATATTCAAAATCAAGTGAACTCAAAAGTCCATAACTATGGAGCTTCTTCATGTGTTTATGTCCAATGTGACCTAATCTGTAGTACCACAGATATGTGGTATTCAATTCATTTGTCTTTTGGTGTTTAGCCTCAGTGTTATGGATATGTGTACCACAGTCAAGATCAATCATAAACAACCCACTCTTCACGTGAGTGTGTGCATATAAGACACTATTTCATATAAATCGAACAACCATTATTCTCTGATTTAAATGAATAACCATCTTGTAAGATACAATATCCTGATATTATATTCTTACATAATGTAATCGCAAAGTAACAATTACTAAGTTCTAATATTAATCCTTACGGTGGATGTAGAGGTCTTATGCCGATGGCAATCACTACAATGCTTTCTATATTCCCGACGTGCATCGTCACCTTGTTCTTGCCAAGCTTCCTAGTATTTCGTAGCTCCTGTATCGAATTGCAAATATTAGCAACCGATCCAGTATAAAATAGCCAAGAGTTACTCTTTGGACCTTGCAAGTAAACATCAATAACATGTATATAAGATATACCTGAACTAGACGATCCAATCTTCTTTTTATTCGCTAAGTACTTTGGACAGTTCCTCTTCTAGTGACAGTTCTCCTTGTAGAAGAAACACTCAACGTCTAGGGCTGTACCTAGCTTAGACACTTTGCCTTTGTTAGAGGCGTGGCGCATATCCTCCTTCTTCTTGTCGCCCCCAAACTTGTTATTCTTGAAACGAGTGGTTTTATTCACCATCATCGCATGATGGTGTTCTCCTGTATGTCCTTTTCAGCCACCTTCAATATCATGAATAGTTCGGCCAATGTTTTGTTCATCCCATGCATGTTGAAGTTCATGACAGACCCATCAAATCTAGGTGGGGGTGATTTTTGGATTATGTTGGTTCCCGATTCAGAAGGAAAGGAAACACCTAGCGCTTCTAACCTATGAACATACCCGTGCAACTTGATTATATGGGCACTAACCGGGCCTCCTTCCGCCATCTTGCAATACAGAAAATCTTGAGAGATCTCATATATTTCTACTCGGGCTTTCTTCTTAAATGTGCCCCTCAATTCCATAATTGTTTCATATGGACCCCAATCTTCAAACCTCCTTTGAAGGTCTGGTTCCATGGATGCAAGTATAGCACATTGGAAAGTGATGTAGTCATCACTATGTTTCTGAAAGACATCTTGCGCAGCCTGAGTTGCATTATTATCAGGCGCATCATCAATATTTGCTTCCAAGACATAGTCTTTCTTAGCACCTTTCAGTACTATCCTTGTGTTGCGGAACCAATCCACAAAATTTGTACCAGATTCATGAAGTTTCACTTTCTCTAATATACCAGCTAAAGGGAAGTTGTTGTTGTGTGCCATTGATCTAAAAACAATTGCAAATTCATTTAGACATTGTTTCATAATTAATGAACTACACAAGATTAACAACTTCAATTCAGAGTGTAGCTCCCACTTAAATCTATATCTCTCATGATTGATACTTAGTGATTCAATATTACATCGCGCGATATGGAATAAGACCGGCAGTGCGACCATTTCGCTCCCACATTATGAATGTTGCTAGGTGCACCCATGTTACATGACCCACACTAGTTCGATGCCCATGTTATGTGGTGCCTAACTTAGGGAGAACACGTGATAACTTGATATTTTAAGTGAGAGGTCACCCTATTTATTATGACTATAACGCAACAAACAAAGTGCATAAAAGGATAAACATCACATGAAATTCATATAGTGATATGGTATAGCATTTTGCGTCAATGATCTCCATCATCAACATCTTCCGACGTGTTGTACTCCTCCAGACACCTTGGGCATAGCATCGAGGTACATCGTTGCTTGATCATCATCACCAAGTATTGCTTTTACAACTATTGATACTCTATCTAATAAAGTAAAAACAACTATGGCTATTACAATAATAATATGATAATCATCATGGTGCCTGCCACTCATGCCCAACGATATTAAAACATAAGACATCTCATACATCACATTGCAAACATCTCATTGCTATACTACATCACTTCCTGCAAAAACAAGTTAAACACCTCTAACACGCTTTGCTAACCTACGGGGCTCTATGGTGACGTAGAGAACCGTTCTTTTACCTATGTGGTAAGAAACCATCATGATCGATCGACTTGCTTATTAACTTGCTTGGCGTGTGTCCCGATTGCACTATAAATAGTACAATAGCTTCAATAGACTTCATCAATCCTCGTGACCCCCTGTGAACTTCACAAAATTCAAAAAATCCCAAAGTGCAAAATTTCTCTCGACTATTGTAGAAAAACAGGCACCCGACAGAGTTGTTTTGTGCACCCGTAGTACACTTCACAAACCAGTCTTGATCCAAAGATCATAAAGTCGGCTCCGGCCGCTAATCACACAATACCACCAAAATCCAAATTGCAACAATTGGTTCGCAAGAACGAGCTTAACAATGCCAGAATTCGACTATTCCTCTATCTGTACATGTGCCTACGCATAGACCGCTTTGATACCACTGTTGGGGAATGTACTACGGAAAACAATAATTTCTAGCGCAAAACCAAGATCCAATGCAAGGGGTGAGGTAAAGGATCATACCCTCTAAGATCAAACTAGCAGAAGTTTGTCGATGATGAGGTTGGCCATGCGTTGATCCCTGCAACAAGACTTAACAAGTCGCGAGAAGATGTATTATCCCATGGATGACTCCAAAGATCTAGTGCTCCAAGAGTCGCACCTCCACCGACATCCACACATACAACAGGAACGACACCACGTCGAGGCGAGATCAAGAACTCGCAATCAAAGCGGAACATGTTGATGAGATCCAGCAGCACTCCGTCACCCGTCAAGATTAGATCTAGACAGGGTAGAAGATGAGCTATTGTGGGTGTTTGGAGAAGATCTCCAAGCGATGAAGATGAAGACGCGAGGAAGAAGAAGAGGAACGGAGGCCGAAGTGGCAGCGGCTAGCGGCGGTGGTGGCCGGCGGCGGAGGCGACGGTGGTGGCTCGGGTTGGGGCTCCTTGTGAACTTGTTTATACTTTCCCTTGCCCTCTCCCCTCAATATATAGGCAGATTCCCTCGTCCATAGAGGAGAGTAGGACTAGGATTCGTATCCTACAAGTACTCCTCCTTTTTCCTTTCTTCCACCAATTTGAGAGAGAGAATGAGAGAGGAAGTTCGTATCCAATACGGAGTCCTCCCCAAAACCAACTTGGGGGCAAGTTTGAGACAAGTGAGGATTCCTCCTCCCCCACCGCCTCGCCCCACCGCTCCTCCTCCACCAGCCGGCCTGGGGAGGCCCTGGCCGACTCAGCCAGGGTCTCCTCCCCTCGCGCGCGTGTGGGCCCATGCGGCCCTTCGGCCCATGGGCCCCACTTGGATATTAATAAATAATGATTTCATATTTATTATTAATATAAAATATTTATTCCGAAGCTTCCCGAATTAAATTGCGAACACATATGAATTAATTTGAAACCTTCCTAAAATATTCCCAACGTCCTCTTTTAATGTCCGGAAAAATTCCGTCCACTCTCGGTGATATCACGGACTCCTCTGGAATATTCCAAGACGCTCCAACACATCCTTTCGGAATTACTTCATCCAACTATCTCATTCACACTCACATTCTAAAATGTCGAAAGCGTCTTAAGTGTGTGACCCTATGGGTTCGAATATTTGTGGACATGTATGGAACTCATTATGCAACAATGATTATTATCAGTGTCTTGATGCAAGTAGCAACCCGGCAAATAACAAGAAGATCTTCCTCATGTGAACTGTAGTATTGAGTCCGATACATATCGTATTGGTTCATCGATACTTTACATTACCTGAGATAAAACACTAGGTTATTCTCATTTCCCGTCATGTACTCTTTACTTATATCGTACTATCGATGTTCCTGCGTTCAAGAACTTGATCACATGTCTGGACAGACGATGACGAACATCATAGTATATGAGTGGTCCTGGAGTGTATCTCTCTATCGTCAGGAGTATCAATTTCCGCAAGCACACCATGTGAACGATTGGCGAACCATCCAGTACTAACAAGCATCAACTTTATAATTACTCTATTAAGAGCAACGTTTGGAGAATCTTGCGATGCCCATATTGTACCCAAGTTCATATGTGTCTCGTGGTCTAATGATTTCTAGTAAAGGCAATACAATGCTTGTGAGACTAAACCGATAACTATATTGATGATGCGTTTCATGGTATCTCATATTTGGGTCTATCCATCGCCGTTGTTCTCTAACAACTCCGATCATATATGTCATTGCACCACCACAATCATATTGTCACTTTTCCCATAGTTAGGAAACCAAAACTATCATTGATACACATACTAATCTTAAAGGCAAGACTAGGGATATCTTTATTTGGTGTTTATCATCCCACACATGTATTAGGGTTTTCCTCCAAATACACATTATTCGGAACTAATACAATTATAGCATAGAACAATAAACTTAATTATGAAACAAAAATATGAATAATAACACATTTATTGTTGCCTCTAGGGCATATTTCCACCAATGATGCCTCATCAAGACCAAATAACCGTCTCCTATGGTGATAATTCCAAATCAAAGGTATTGGGTCTTGGCAAGGTAGTGGTTGCCCACGATATCTCTCTCGTGGACATCATGCTTGTTGAGATCCTTGGGTATAATTTACTTTATGTTTATGCCCTTGGTAAGATTGGCTTTGTTGTTTTTATTGATGATTATATTGTAGTACTCTTGTGGAGCAAGTCTCTTAAGGTTTCTTTCGTTGGTTACGTAGAAAATGACTTATACGTGGTGGACTTTTTGGGGAAAACAACTGCAGGTCCGATGTGCTTGTTTGGAAAGGCTGATGTGGTCGGGCTATGGCAACGCCGACTAGCCCATGTCAATATGAGAACTTTGCAAGGTCTTCACAAGGGTGGACACATTCTTGGACTAAAATACAATGTTTCCTTTGCCAAAGATCATGTTTGTAGGGCATGTGTTGAAGGAAAATGCATGACTCTCCCCATCGAAGGAAGACAATTATTTCATCAAAGAGGATCTTAGAGCTCCTTCATGTGGATCTTTTTGGTGCTCTGTCTCATGTAAGTCTCGGTGGGAAGAAGTATTGCCTTGTCATTGTTTACGACTACTCAAGGTACACATGGGTCTACTTCTTCAAGTTGAAGAGTGTGACTCAACAAACCATCATCGACTTTGCCAATGAGGTTCAATGTCAACACAACATCCCCATATTTACAATAAGAAGTGATAACGGCTCTGAGTTCAAGAACTATACCCTGCATGAATTTCTATGTGAAGAGGGGATAAGACACCAATATTCCACTGCATACACCCCTCAACAAAATGGTGTAGCCGAGAGGAAAAATGGACTTTGATAGATATGGCAAGGTCTATGTTGGCTAAATTCAAGTTCCCGTATAATTTCTAGGCTGAAGCTATATCCATTGCATGCCACTCATCAAACCGGCTTTACCTCTCAAGATCTTGGACAAGACTCCCTATGAAATACTTACCGATAATAAGCCCAATATATCATACTTCTGGGTATTCAGTTGTAAGTGTTTGTTTCTCATTAAAGGAGTCCGTTTGTCGAAATTTGAGTCTAAGGATATAGAAGGTATTTTTGTTGGTTATGGTGCTGAATCCCACACTTATAAAATCTACAACAAGACCTCCGGAATTGTTGTAGAATCTTGTAGTGTGGTGTTCGAGGAAAATGACGGCTCCCATGTGGGGCAAGTTGATGTTTGTGATACAGACGTTGAAACACCCCACGACGCCATAAGAAGAATGGGTGTGGGATTTTACCGCCCCATTGAGGAACCAATTGTGGAGGATCAGGAAGGACAATGCTCTACACAAGTAGATCCCTCATCTACACAAGATCAACAAACTCCACCTGCTGAAGCAAATAATGTACCTACTCAACAAATTACTGAAGATCATCCCTCAACTAATCAAGCTGGAAGTCCAGGCCGAATTATCTGTCCCCAACAGGCGGATTATCCGGTCCAGCATCTCCCTCTAGTACCAGCCACAAGCTGGTTTTAGTGGAAACTCCCAGGCTGGATTATCCAGCCCATCCCTGGGCTAGATTATCCGGCCCTGCAAGTCCAGCACAATAACCTCCTGATATGGTTGCTAATCAAGATCAAGGGCAAGACTCCCCTCCTACAGTCAGTGTTGAACCTACTACTAATCAAGGTCAAGTTAATGGTCAATACGAGGACCAGAATGTTGAATATATTCCTCCAAGAAAAAATAAGGAAATCAAAACTTGTCACAAAGCTCGAGCTGAAAGAAATCTAGAACTCAGAGGTCATACACTTGATTAAGTGGTTGGTGATCTAAGAAGAAGGGTGTCCATTAGAAGAGAGTTGGCAAGCTTTAGTGATCATCAAGATCATATCTCCATGGTGGTACCTAAAAAGGTTTTTGAAGCTCTTGAAGATCCAGATTGGGTATTGGCTATGCATGAAGAGCTCAACAACTTCGAGTGCAACAAAGTGTGGAAGTTAGTGGAGAAACCCAAAGAATGTCGCAATGTTATCGGCATGAAGTGGTTTTTCAAAAACAAGATGAGAATGGGATTGTTGTAAGAAAAAAGGCAAGATTGGTAGCACAAGGTTTCTCTCGAGTGGAAGGCATTGACTTTGGCAAAACTTATGCTCCAGTGGCTCTCCTTGAGTCGATCCGTATCCTTATTGCATATGTTGCAAATCATAATTTTAAAATACAACAAATGTATGTTAAGAGTGACTTTCTTAATGGTCCATTACATGAATTGGTGTATGTTAAGCAGCCCCCGGACTTCGAGGACCTCAACTTCCCGAACCATGTCTACAAACTCGATAAGGCGCTCTATGGCCTTAAACAAGTCCCACGTGCGTGGTATGAGCATCTTAAAGATTTGTTGTTAGATCGTGGCTTTGAGGTTGGGCAGATTGACCCTACTCTTTTTACTAAGAATTTTAATGGGGAGCTTTTCGTATGCCAATTGTATGTTGATGACATTATTTTTGGCTATACTAACAGAGCTTTTAACAATGAATTTTCAAAGCTTATGACTGACATGTTTGAGATATCTATGATGGGAGAGTTAAGGTTCTTCCTTAAATTTGAGATCAAACAACTAAGGGAAGGAACCTTCATATATCAAGCGAAGTACATTCAATACATGCTCAAAAGATTCAAGATGACGGACCTTAATGGTGTTGGTACACCAATCCAAACCAAATGCCATCTTGAATTAAATCCCAATGGTAAAGATGTGGATCAAAAGGTATACCGGTCTATGATCGGATTGTTGCTTTACTTTTGTGCATCTAGATCCGATATTGTGTTGAGTGTAGGAGTGTGTGCAAGGTATCAAGTGGCTCCTAAAGAAAGCCACTTGGTGGCAGCCAAGAGAATCTTCCAATATTTGGTTCATTCCCCTAACTTTGGTTTGTGGTATCCAAAGGATCTAATGTCTCTCTATGTGGGTATACGGATTCTGATTGGGCTAGTGATAAGGATGATAGAAAATCAACTTCCAAAGCTTGTCAATTTCTAGGCAGATCATTGGTTTGTTGGTCTTCTAAGAAACAAAATTGTATTTCTCTCTCCACCGCTAAAGCTGAATATGTAGCTGCTGCTAGTGCATGCACTTAGTTGTTACGGATGAGGAAACTTTAAAGGAATTCAGTGTCCATTGTGACAAAGTGCCTCTTTTCTATGACAATGAGAGTGCTATTAAAATTTCATACAATCTGATACAACATACAAGAACCAAACATATTGAGATTCGCAATCATTTTATATGAGACCATGTTGCTTGTGGAGACATTGAACTACCTTATATAAGCACGAAGGATCAACTTGTGGATATTTTCATGAAGCCTCTTGATGAAGCTAGATTCTGCTACTTGAGGAATGAGCTATATATCGGGGATTGAAGAAGATTGACTTGATTCCCTTGCATACACACCTATGTCTTAACCTTTATTTAGTTTAGATGTGGGCATGGACATAGGGAGAGTGTGGCCCTAATTATTAGGCTAACCCTCCCCCCATAATGCCGAAAGTAAGACAAATCATTACTCTTAATATCATTTTGTGATATGTGATATTATTGATGAGTATTCATCATGAACCCAACATACATCTTTGCAATGTTATACCATACACTCCTAAATGGTGGCTTCGGCCACCGCCCTCTTCTTATGAAGATCTGGTTCTATGTGGATCTTTTTGGTTTTTATTGCCTATCTCTTGTTCTTATGGAAAACATACCCAATATTGGCTTTTCATTGATTTTGGTTCTGGCAATTTTAGGTGTGTAATACCATCTCAGTTCGATTATCTAAACCTAAGCCTACTCCCACCTTAAGACATCTCTCTGTATTGCACACAAGTCCATTTGACACCTTGTGGGGTTGTTTGAGGTTATGCTGGCCTGAATCCTGTGTAACTAGGAATGTTTAGAGAGGGCCTGATTATTGTGAGGACCAGAACTTAACTTCTAGACCCCCTGTGTTTATTCGTAAATCCCAAGACCAATGTTGATGACACAGCAAAATGAATATCATTGCAGACGTACAAAAGTAATTTGTTACGAAGTCTGGATAACAACATAGTGAAATATCGAGTGACATTTATTACATCCAGAAAACACAATGGAAATATAAAACACGTAGCGACTCCATCTCAACCACAAGAAGTCGATGTAGTCCACGACGCCTCACTCATCAGTGTCATCATAATAGTCATAGTCATCTCCTTCTCCATAGTTCTCTGAAGTATCAACAAAAGCATTGCCATGACTACATGACATACTCAACATACCCCTTATGAAAAACCTATAATATCTACATGTGGCTTCAAGGAAGGTTGTATGGTTCTTTTGCATAAAATGAATTTTATTTGCAATATGGTAATAGTTTTGATAAAAGCGGTTTTAGATGAAAACATGTTTATCATCAATGTGGTTAAATTTCTCATCAGTGTGATTGTCCACGAAAATTCACATAGTTCATAGATTCTAGGATAAGGATAGGGGTAAAGAGGGAAGTAGCAAGACAAGATCCCGTATGTTAAGAAAGATTCATGTGTCGTCCATAACCGTGTACACGGCTAGTTTAAACTCTACAGAGGTTGTATAATTTTCCCACATGATTGATACGTCATAAACGTATCTATAATTTTTGATGCACCATGCTTGTTCTATATCAACTTTCTTAAGTTTTGTTTACACTTTGAGGTATTATTATACATTTTATGGAACTAACCTATTAACAAGATGTCGCAGTGCCAGTTGCCTATTTTCTGATGTTTTGGTTTCAGAAAAGCTAGTAAAGAAATATTTTTGGAATTGGACAAAACAAAAGCCGAAGTTCCTATATTTCCCGACACAAGACAGAGTCCAAAGCAGAGACGGAGGAGGGCAGCGAGGCGGCCACACCCTATGGTGGCGCGGGTACCCCCAGGCACACCACCAGGTGGTGTGGCCCCCTCGGGCCTCCACCGACCTTGCCCCTTCGCCTATATATTCCCCCCGAGATGAAAACCCTAAATACAGGGTCAGAATTCCACGAAAAGTTCTACGGCGCCGCTGCCACCAAAGAGGAGATTCGAGGGACAGAAGTCTCTGTTCCGGCACCCTGCCGGGATGGGGAAGTGCCCCCGGGGCCATCTCTATCGACTCCAACACCATCTCCATCGCCGTTGCTAACTCCCATGATGAGGAGGGAGTAGTTCTCTCTCGAGGCTAAGGGCTCTACCGGTAGCTATGTGTTCATCTCACTCTATGCGTGATATTATTGAGATCATGAGCTTTGTAATCTATAGATCTATTCTGCTACTCAAGTGCTTTAATTAATCTCTGCTTATCCCCACGTGTGTGAAGTTGATAGTGTGCACATCGTGTGGCACTTAGGCTAAGGTTACAGAAATACTTATCATGAGTATCATTTGAGTTGGATGTCTCTATGAGATTGTGGTGTTTGTTGAAACCATCTAGCGCTCAAGGTGACAGTGAGGGGTATCTAGATGGGGAATGCGAACTTTAAGGTGTGTTGCTATAGCCCTACATCGTCCAACTGGAGAGTAGTTCAGGGTAGCATAATGAAGATAAGATATTTATATGAGAGTGTCCACTAGTGAAAGTATGATCCCTAGGCCTTGTTTCTAAGCATTGAAACACCATTTACAATCAGTCCTGTTATATGTTTGCTTGCTGCCACTCTTATTTCAGATTGCAATTACCACTTATAATCATCCATATTAGTTGTATTTCACTATCTCTTTGCCGAACTAGTGCACCTATACACCTGATAAGTGTATTGGGTGTGTTGGGGACACAAGAGACTTCTTGTATCTTGATTGCAGGGTTGCTTGAGAGGGATACTTTTGACCACTTCCTCCCCGAGTTTGATAAACCTTGGGTAATCGACTTAAGGGAAACTTGCTGATGTTCTACAAACCTCTGCACTTGGAGGCCCAACAACTGTCTACAAGAATAGAAGTGCGCATACATCAAGCTATTTTCTGGCGCTGTTGCCGAGGAGGTAAGGTAAAAGGTACTCACATCTTCTGGCTACTAAGCTATCTTCTAGTATTGTTGCTGGTGTGTGAGTGCTCGAAGTTATTTCCTTTCGATTCTGCAATTATATCTTTTTGTTTCTTGTTTTTATTTTCACTAGTTAGGCTTAATGGAAAACAACAACAAAATTAGAGAGCTTTATAGTATTTATCTTGAGTTAGGACATGAAGTGTTTGAAGAGAAAATTAAAAAATCTAGGGAACTTTATTTACATGCTAATAGCAATGTTATTAGTATGAATTCTTTGAACACCATTATTGCTAATGCTATGGAAAAGTCTAAGCTTGGGGAAGCTGGTTTTGATGAGAATGATATTTTTAGTCCCCCAAGCATGGAGGAGAAAATTTACTTTGATGATACTATACCTCCGATATATGATGATTACAATGATGAATATGATATTTTCAGTCCACCTACTATTGAGGAGAAAATTAATTATGATTACAATATGCCTCCTATATTTGATGATTATGGTGATGAGAATAATAATGATAGCTATTTTATTGAATTTGCTCCCACTACGATTAATAAGAATGACTATGCTTATAGGGAGAGTAATAATTATTTTATGCATGTGGCTCATGATAAGAATGTTTTATGCGATATTTATATTGTTAATTTTATTCATGATTCTACTGAAAGTTATTATGAGAGAGGGAAACATGGTTTTATGTCTCTCAACAATATTAATTTTCCCCTCTTTATGTTGAAAATTTTGAAGTTGCACTTGTTTTGCTTTCCTATGCTTGTTGCTTTATGCTTTCATGACTTGTTTATTTACAATATTATTTTTCATAGGAAGTGGGTTAGACTTAAATTTGTTCCATATTTGCTTCTTGATGCTCTCTTTTACTTCAATTCATATTTCTTATGAGAGCATCATCAAAATTATCATGCCTATCTTAATGGCTATAAAGAAAGAGCTTTTAGGAGACAACACATTATATTTTTACTTTCAGTTTATTTTTGTTTTGTTGAGTCTTGGAAGTTATTGCCTCAGTAATAACCTCTCCTTATCCTTTTTGTGTGGTTTTTGTACCAAGAATAACCTCTAATGAGAGAGAAGTAAGATATGGGGAAGTTGTTGTCCTGAAACAGATTTCTGTGCGTCACTGTAAACAATCGTGAAAAATCTCAGTACGTCGGATTGAGTTGTAATTTTTTGTTCTTATGACCCAGATTATTATCTAACTTTTGTTAGTTTAGCACTTTTATATTTGAGCAACATAATTTCTTCAAAAAAACGGTTTTTACCTGCTGGTCTGTTTTGACAGATTTCTGCCATTATTTGCATTTGCCTCTTAATCTCTTTCTCTTTGAGTTCTCTTTGATCACTTGAGCTTTTGGAAGGAATTGATACAGTAGCTTGTGTTTTAATGGAAGTTTTACTTGTGTTGAAACTAAATCCAAAGACTTATTATCTTGAATATACTAATGTTGCTAATGAAGATTGTGTGAAGTTTTGTATGAAGGAAATTTTCAAGTGTAGGGAAGAATAATGTGATGAGTTGAAGTATGGACAAAATCTCAAGCTTGGGGATGCCACCCGTGTCACCCCAAGAAATATTCAAGAGGTACAAGCGTCAAAGCTTGGGGATGCCCAAGGCATCCCCTTCTTCATCAATAAAAATCTTAGGTTTTCTTCCAAAACACTTCATTTTTATTGTTTCATGCATAATTGTGTTGTTCTTGGAGCATCTTTGTCTTTGTTTTTAGTTTTATTTTGCTTTCTTTGCCGCAATAAGTTGGTTGGATCCCAACACACTTCTTTTGGAGAGAGACACACCTCGTTATTCATTGCCTAGAACACTCTATTTTTCACTCTTATTGTTCTGTGAGTGTTCTCCTTTGCTAGCACTACGTTTAGCTATAGTTTTCTTATTCTCTTAGAACTTTTTAGTTCTTCTTTATAGATGGGTGAGACATGATCTCTGGTCTTTATTGATTATTATCTTTGAGAGTTGTTTCAAATAAGTCGATTGGTGTTGGAAAAGAGTAGGAAGTTTGATGCTTATAGTGGTACAAAAGGAAGCTTGTTTTGACTGTGACTTAGACTTTATCATGTCATGCTAGATGTTGATTTGACCATATTCTTAGTGATTATTGTTGTAGCATGACTTGTTTCAAACAATTGAGATTGCTTAATGTGCCTTGAAAGAATCATGCGTTGTTTTAGCATACAAAAGCATAATATTGTGGTATTCTCCTTTAAAGCTTTATTTGGGTTGACTTGGAACATGCTTACACCATGTTAAGGCTATGAACCAGTCACCATAGCCTCTATCATCAGTTAGTTTTTGACTTTCAATATCACTTTATGCTTTAATTAATAATGCTTTGTCGCTTTGCATGATTATGGCTATTATTGCTCTCTTAGTTGGTCGCTCCCAGTCTTTTTCTAGCCTCCACCTGTACCAAGTATGAGTTTCACTCATGCATCCAACCTCCAAGAAAACCAAGTTATTACAAAGAGTCCACTATAAATTCCTATGCATGGTGTGTTATACCATTCCAAGTATATTCATGTGTTTATCTATCTTCCAAATTAAACTTTTGTTATGTGAAAATTAGTGATTAAAGCTCTCACAAACTTGATGGCACACTTTATTTTCTTGCACTTAATAAATTTGAACCATTGTGTCCATCTATGTTGCTTATATGCTTGCATTTTATAAGTTGTGAGTTATCAGAACCATGTTACCATGGGTAACACTTTCAACATTGCACTTATTATTCAGTTGATATCATGTTCTTTTGTTTATGGATCCCAACAGTGTGAAATAAAAGGGAGCTTGTAAGCTCATGGAGTTTGTATGTGTGTTAGAGAAACGCCTGGGCGGCTAGCCTAAGCCATGCCTAATCATGGTGGAAACTTGCAGCATAACCATAGTGAGCATTCTGTGAAGCATCCTCAATAAAAACCTATGCAAATAGCAAATAAAAAGATTGCTGAGATGCTCATTGTCTGTTGCCTTGTCATTTTGATATGGGAAAACTCCTGTGTCATGGGACAAGGGGTACCCCGTTGGCGGTTCTCCATGATACACATGTTCTTACAATGACAAGGACTTACTTGTGATAAAGTTGAGTAGCATGAGGTTCGGTACTCGTAAGCAAGGGGCATGAGATTTTCAACTTATAACTTGTCAAGCATATCCTCATATTTGTGTCACTTTAACCTGAATCACCTCAAGATGCTTATGATAGGGGCAATGACAGCTGAAAGCTAATAAGTACCATACTTTTTGGAAGCTCTTTATGAAACTTGAAATCCCTGCTTCCCTCTGTGAAGGGCCTTTCTTTTTACTTTTGTGTTGAGTCTCCATCTTCTATCTTTATGCACCTATTGAGAGAGCATAGTGGTCATTCTTAGTTTAATGTGCATTGTCCCAAAACTTGTTGGTTGATTCATAACTTTGATATTTCTTGTTCTTAAATTATTTGTATCTAGTCACCCTTATGAACTTTAAAGGTGTCCTATGCATTTATGTTTTGCTATACCATGAGGGACAAGCTGAGTACCACTCTTATTATGTTTTCTATATGTGAAACAAACAAGTGTCTTTCAATGCATTGTTATTCATGATCTTTTGTTTGTACTTTTTTATGTTGCAACTTAGTTGCTTTGTTTTATTATTAAAACTATATCTTTCATGTTTATGTTAGAGTACTATGATCCCAGCTATCAATGTTTTACAATACCTTGATTAAGATTGTGATGGTTCATGTCACCTCAAAAATTATTCTTTTTATCACTTACCTACTCGAGGACGAGAAGGAGTTAAACTTGAGGATGCTTGATACGTCATAAACATATCTATAATTTTTGATACTCCATGCTTGTTTTATATCAACTTTCTTATGTTTTGTTTACACTTTGAGGTATTTTTATACATTTTCTAGAACTAACCTATTAACAAGATGCCGCAGTGCCAGTTTCCTGTTTTCTGCTATTTTGGTTTTAGAAAAGCTAGTAAGGAAATATTCTCGGGATTGGACAAAACAAAAGACGAAGTTCCTATTTTTCTCGACACAAGACGGAGTCCAAAGTAGAGACGGAGGAGGGCATCGAGGCGGCCACACCCTATGGTGGCGCGGGTACCCCCCAGGCGCACCACCAGGTGGTGTGGGCCCCTCGGGCCTCCACCGACCTTGCCCCTTCGCCTATATATGCCCCCCGAGATGAAAACCCTAAATACAGGGTCAGAATTCCACGAAAAGTTCCACAGCGCCACCGCCACCGAAGAGGAGATTCGAGGGATAGAAGTCTCTGTTCCGGCACCCTGCCGGGACGGGGAAGTGCCCCCGGAGCCATATCCATCGACTCCGCCGGCATCTCCATCGCTGTTGCTGACTCCCATGATGAGGAGGGAGTAGTTCTCTCTCGAGGCTAAGGGCTCTACCGGTAGCTATGTGTTCATCTCTCTCTATGCGTGATATTATTGAGATCATGAGCTTTGTAATCTATAGATCTATTCTGCTACTCAATTGCTTTAATTAATCTCTGCTTATCCCCCACATGTGTGAAGTTGATAGTGTGCACACCGTGTGGCGCTTAGGCTAAGGTTACAGAAATACTTATCATGAGTATAATTTGAGTTGGATGTCTCTGTGAGATTGTGGTGTTTGTTGGAACCATCTAGCGCTTAAGGTGACAGTGAGGGGTTATCTAGATGGGGAATGCGAACTTTAAGGTGTGCTGTTATAGCCCTACATCGTCCAACTGGAGAGTAGTTCAGGGTAGCATTTTGAAGAGAATATATTTATATGAGAGTGTCCACTAGTGAAAGTATGATCCCTAGGCCTTGTTTGTAAGCATTGAAACACCGTTTACAATCAGTCCTGTTACATGTTTGCTTGCTGCCACTCTTATTTCAGATTGCAATTACCACTTATAATCATCCATATTACTTGTATTTCACTATCTCTTCGCCAAACTAGTGCACCTATACACCTGACAAGTCTATTGGGTGTGTTGGGGACACAAGATACTTCTTGTATCTTGATTGCAGGGTTGCTTGAGAGGGATACCTTTGACCACTTCCTCTCTGAGTTCGATAAACCTTGGGTGATCCACTTAAGGGAAACTTGCTGATGTTCTATAAACCTTTGCACTTGGAGGCCTAACACTGTCTACAAGAATAGAAGCGTGCGTAGACATCAATGACACAATCCTGTCTTGATGCCCACCAGTCGTCGCTGGTTTGATACACATCCGTTGGTGTACCAATAGAGAGATTATGATTAAGTCTTTTAGCTAGATCTCGCAAAGATGTGACATGCCCACCGGGTATGGTGCACGGAACTGAGAGTATGTCCCCAAACCGGTCCCCCCATCGGTGCCAAAGACTCCCCCGCAGGTAGACATCACATCAGTGGTACCGCGACATCGACACCTAAGGCTAACTAACTTACTTGACCAAGCCAGTGCCCATTATAGCATGTGGTTGTACGGTGGTCACAATCTTCAAATCCAAGACTTATTAGGCCCTCATGTGGAACGGACGATGGATTGCCCCCTCCAACTAGTGAAGGTCAGCAAATCGCTCCTTCCTTTGATCCAGTTGTAGAATAGGGTAGAGGAAGCAACAACAACTTCTAGCTCATCGAGCTCATCAAATTTCAAATAGGGGTGTATGTGACCTGAGGGTCATCCAGTTCCTCCGAAGAGGGGAGATCAAGGATCCTACTTATTATTGAGCATGGCTAAGCAAATTCTACTCTAATAGGACTACTATATAGTATGTACTCAGGGTATTGTATGGTGATAGGTAAATCAAGATATGTGTGTAACAAAATAACATATATTTGTAAAACAATAAAAATGCACTTTACAAAACTTGGGATAAGATATGCTAAGGGGCATGACTTCGTTGATGAATCTTTCTTCTTCAATAAGATGATTATATCCACATCCAAACTCGTCACTCCCTACTCGTTGTGACGCTAGCAAATGACAACCAGATAAATACCAAGGCAGTAAATACCAATTGAAATACAAATCAGAATGAATGTATGAGTTGGTGTAGAATAGGACATAGGACAATTTAGTAAGGATTGAGGAAGTGAGTTGTAGTAACTAGAATATGAATCAATCGAATGGGTAGCTAGCATTCTAGGATTTAGGGATATATTACCTCAACATAATGTTGTGATAAGATATATGGATAGGCTTGATAGGTTTAGACGGATCGAGCTATATTGGCTGGTCTACTATTCTGAACTAATAATAGCACATGTTAGGAAAATAATATGGTTTTGTTATAGCCACTATAGGTGGTATAGATATATTATGCAATGCACAACCATAATAGTGATAATAAAGGGACGCAAAAAGATACCGTGACCATACACGCATACAACACTAGATCACATGAGCTAAACATACACATGTATGCATGCATAATCTAAGATAAGCATATCTGGTGCATGCGGTGATGAGCAACATCTATAATTCCACGGCCATGCATTTAGCAAGTAGTACTGACAGTAACATGGTATTTAAATGCAACAATTAACAGTGTTATGTTCACAATAAAATTACGTACTAGTCTACTACTCAACACGATGAGAAACATGCACTAAATAAATCCTAGCAAATTAACATGGTACTATAAGCAGGATGAACATATTGTACTAATTATGGTTTACAAACCATTTGACATGCTCTATCGATAATACATTAGCTGATTTACAATTGAAAAGATGCACGTGGGACAATAATTAAATCCAGTAGTTACTTATACAGCTAAACAAGTGTGAGACTATATAGAGAATATGATTCAACTTCTGCTAAATACATCTACAACTAAGCATGTATAAATAATTTGAAAAAGCTGCTATCTGACTAACATATGTAACCTAGCAGATGATAATCGGTTCATAGGGATGCAAAGAATTCAAACTAGACAGACACGAATAACCTAAATGGCTAGCAGTAGTACAAACAGTACACTAGGGAGATGAAATACACGAACATGATAATATACTAATATCGGATCTCTTTTTAAGATTAATAAACGTTAAACATGCTCGCATATAACTACACAGATTTCTAAGATTAAAAGGAAAGTTTTTGATGTTGGGCTTAAATTGAAACCGCTCGTTAGACTATAACATGCCAATGTTATGGACGGCATTCGGTTCACCGGCCGCGCGACAAGCTACAAAGCTACGGTCAGGGTTCATGTCTAGAAGGTAGGCATATGTGCAACTAGGGTGTGGATATAAGGATTTCTCACTGAGCTCACCGAGTACGACGTAGTTGCCTGGCGAAGATGATGGACCGAGTTTGAAGAGACACATGGTATAGTCAACATGATCAAAGGATTAAACTTGGATTTGGTTGTTCATCTGCTCACGGTCGTCTAGCGCAGCAGGTCAGGCTCTAGTTGTCGAAATTGCCAGAAACGCAAGCGGCGCGCCGGCCCCAGCTCTCGCTAGATTGGATCTATGTGTGAGCCTATGGCTCAGGTAGCAGTACGAGATGGAAAAGGAGATAAATTAACGGCGTTTTGGGACTATATAGGAGGACGACCTGCATTCTAGTTGATGAGATTAAAGTAGAGAATCAATGGGCGAAGCAGTTTCTGTGAGCTGCCGTTTCTTGTCTAACTGGTGACCTGCTAGCTGCTTGAACGTGTGTTTGGGAAGAGTAAGCAGTGCGACGCTTCGACGTGCTCTGCTGGGAACCTGGGACTCTGTCCTGTATGAGCGTGCAATCAAGGGATGGGTTAGCTGGGCCGTATTTGCTGGTTCAGCTGGACTTGATGGCCTCAGTCGGTTGAAGCCATGCAGCAAGAAAAGAAAGGAAAAGAAAGGCTACTGATTATACTTGTTTCGGTGGTGGACAAGAAAATAAAAATAGAAAAGGTAGATGAGAGAAATTGTACGACTCGATGCATGCATATATATACATGAGAAAGGAATAGAATGAAACACGAGAAAGGAATAGAAAGAAACACAAGATGGATAGAAATTATAGATATACACGTGGTGCACTTATATGCACGTGCATGGCTACATGATCAGATCTCATGGAATTATTGGAAAGAATCAAATATTAAAAAGAAATCAATAAATCAAAACCAATTCAAAGGTGAAGATTTTAATTCCCTGAAGTTAACAAAAAGACAATCTAATTTGAGGGACAAAAAAACTAAAATTTATACTCACGATGCTATTAATTCATGTTAAAGCGGTTTGCATAAGAAATTTTCAGATTAGCTTTCATTAGTTAAATAAAATTTTCTAGTCCTCATTTTCAGATAATAGTTTTTTTTGAAAACTCCAAAAAATCGCTCTGTGACAATTATCTGCCCCTAGTGGGGCGGATTTTTCCATTTAAGGCTGGGAGTCGGGGGGAGAGGCTCAAAAATAGCAACACACTCCTCCCCAACTCCCTCCTCTTCCACAGCCGCCACCCGGTGCTCCCCCAACAGCCGGTTCCCACGGATTTCAAACGGATCCGCTCCTCCTCCACCCCGGGTATCTTTTCCTCCAAGTAGACCTTCCGATGAGTGAGGGTAACTCCCACTTTCCTTGATTTTGTGTGGACTGGTTGTTTTGTTGTTGAAACTGAGTAGAGGCTACCCATTGGCTCATATGCATGTTAATTTCAGTAAATTATCTACATGTACGCCTCTGATCTGAATCAAATAGCAAAATTTCGCCAGGGCCAGATTATTCGCCCCTGTCTAGGCAGGATTATCCGACCTGGAAGGTTCAGACCTGCTGTTGTTTCATTCATTTTACTCCATCTTGTAGTTGCATCTTGGTTGCTTTCTAATGTGTTTAACAATTCCTTCTGGACTTGTGTGTGCTTATCTTGTACTACCCGCTTACTCATTTCACAGGTGGTTCTCGTGGTCTGTCTAAGACCTATCAGCGTCGTCCTCGTGCTTGGTATTTGTGTCCCAACACAAAAGGTGGTTTTAGTGATGAGGTTGAAGTAAGGAGGCAGGCACAAGAGACTAAGAGGATGGTTGAACAGGCAAAGAGAGATAAGAGGACTCGGGCTGCTTCGAAGAGAAAGGGCAAGGAAACTAGGGTCAACTATAAGATCTTGGACATCATTGAGTTCTCCACCCTTCGGCAGTGTGATTGGTTTTCGAATGCTACGCGCGATGCGGATCTTGATGACCCCAATTTTTGGTGTGCCCCTCAGATGTACATATTTTAGGACATCTACTCTAGCTGGAAGATGCGCCCCAGGCGGCCTCTGGATTTGGCCGCCACAAAGAACAAGCCTCATTTCGCTCATGCTCTGTAACACCCTCGAATCGGTCCTATGCAAGTTTTAGCCCTTTCCGCCAAACCCGCATAGAAATGATTCAAGGACGCCCACCAGGCACTTTCGTGCGGGTGGAAAACGAAGTAATACCATTACACAACAGTCCTCGATGGGACCCTCAGAACAGATATATATACAACACGACTCCAAGAGTCAAGAATACAGATATACAATACAAAGATCCAAATCACCTTGAGAATGATACAGCGTCCGAGTACGAACAAGATGCAAATTAGGCTAAGAGCCCTGAAGAATAACCAATAGCGTCCATAACCCTGCCCAGGCCAAGCCGGAAGGGTAACCCTGCTAACAACGTCGATCTCAAACCTGCTAAAACAAAAGGGGTGCCGACAAAGGGCAAAGGAAAAAGAGGAGCGTCAGTACTGAGGCCAGTACACGGCGAGGCTAGAATTCGGCGGCTCTCGCCTACATAGGTATGGTGGGCTGAAGCGGCAGCACAGCGGCACTAAACAACCTATAGAGACTCGATACAACTGGCGGTTATCAGAGAGGGATAAGAAAGACCTATTCGGATCCAACCTGAAGCTAACACCAAACAAACCCATCCTGGTATTTCCCCCTCGAGACCAAACGAGGAAGTCAGACCAAGGAACTCACACAGTTGGCAATTTCACTCATTCTGTTATAGTTGCAGCAATTACTAATCAGATATAGATAGCATGAGTCATCCTGAATCATAAGTAGTGGGCAGTTTCAATTAACCATTCCGTGGTAGTTGGAACATTTACTAGTCAGATATAATTATCCTGAGGAATCCCAAAACCCAGCAGTTGTTGGCACTTTTATCACATTCCATTGGAGTTGCAATACTTACTAGGCAGATATAACAAAACAACCCAGGTCCACCAGTGGTTGGCATTTTTAATATCCATTCCGTTATAGTGAAGCTGAATACTAGTCAGATATACTAAGTCAAATTTATAGCACTACTTTAGTTATGCTTGTCTATGATCGAGATACTGTGCTCCAAGTCGTCCATAACCGCGGACACGGCTTTCAGAAAGATTTACCCTGCAGGGGTGCACAAATAGCAACACACACTCGATCAACCTCGGAAAAACCAACTCAAAACCCAACGAGGCATTCACGACAAAGCGATCACAAGATTCATAAATATTTCAGGGGGCCACCCCACTAAGCTACCCGCAACGAAGTTGGCCGGCTCCGGAACGGACCCAGGGTTTGTGACAATGGCTGTAAACAACTGGGAACCCGAAAGTGTGACTGGGCTTGTCGATACCGCGAAAACATTCCACGATCCAAAACAATACAGGTTCTCCACGCACAATCTTAAATAAAGCAATAAAGCATGGCATAAGTACAGGATAGTAATAAAGCCCCAAACTACTTTGTGGCCCCAAGAAATAGAAATGGATCAAGCTCTGGCTCAGGGGGGTCCATAAGGCCTCCCGGATGTGGATAGTGCGAAAAATCAAGGAACAGGTATCAAGTACTCGGGGTCCTACGGGACACAAGTGAGCGTGGAAGAACCAAATAACATCTATTGCCCACCGATGCCTCTGCATTAGTTATATCTAGCATTTTAATAGTTGTATTTAAAGTCATGATCATCTCCACCAGTAAGCATCTACCAGCATTCCAACAACTGTGGTACTCGACATCACGAGATCGCACCTGAGCAAGCAACTACGACTCGCAAGGTCAGCTATCTACCAAACAACAGGTATTAGGAGGTGTCCATGGCAATATAGAGGCTGCACGGGATATAACTAGTGCACGGAAAACTAAAGCATCACGACAAGGATAGCAATAGATCAACAGGAGGAAATAAAGACTATAAATGTAAAATAGATAGAAGGGGGAGAGATGCTCGCCTGGGAAACACTGCCAAAGGATCATAACCGGAGAACTTGTCGATACTCGCATCAACTCATCGGCCTAATCCGCGAAGAAGCAAACACTAGAAGAAACACTAGATGCAATATTTAATACTACGGCAGAAGATTCGGCATACTTATGATATGATGCATGGCATGGCACAGATGCGGTGCAATTAGGCACTATTAAGTGGAACCGGGGTCCCGACAAATAATTATATGGTTCAAGTTATTTATCTACCCCGCAAATTAAATGTTGTCTTAACAAGGCAAAACATGGTATCGGTTCGCTACACAAATTTAAATGGAGTTCGGAATAAGACAAAGATATCCCGCATATAGACTCCATATTTAATTATGAGGTGAATCGGCATAATGCCCCCAAACCACAGACAAGTATGCATGCATCAACAATTTAATATGCGACAGTTGATAATGTCATATTATAAAAACTAGTTGAATGCCCGTGCGTTGCTATGGTATTAAATACGTGGGTATGGTCGAAAGTGTCAGGTTAGGTTAGCTCAGAAGGAGAATTGTATTTGTTGAATATAGTATTTTTCACTTTAAATATTTTGACATGTAAAAGGAGAAGCAAGAGTAAGGCAACAACACTAAATCTGCGCTCACTTTTACTATTTTTTCACTTCAGCCAGAAACAATTTTTTCTTATAATGTTTATATGCCATCCATTTGTATTCTATATGAGACTTTAGTTGTCAGATTAGGCAAGCAATATATGTAACAAGCTAGCACATGTTCATGTAGCTAAGAAGAATTAGGAGTGTCTAGGTAAAAAAGATATAGAAAATATTTTAGTCATGAGAAATGTCAACTTCAAAAGTATATTTTCTCTAGGACTCCATGTCTATGTGTTATCGTTCTGAAATTACAGGGAAGGTGTACAGGTGTGTGGGATAGTGAGAGGGTAAGATAAGCACAACCATCTAAGCAAACTGAAATGCCTACAATAAGCCTAATTTTATAGTTTAGGCTCATACACTCCCAATCAAATTTAGAGGAAGAAATCACACATCACTTAGAATTGCAAAGCAAAAAAAGCTACAAGTAAAAGACCTAGATGATATGCATGTGAACTTTGCTCCAGCATCGAACAAGACAGTACACAACCTTACGAACATTTAAATCTCCTTAAGACATAGTACACCATGACAACATCAGGAACTAATCTATATACATGCACGTACTATTTGAACTGTTGTTATATCGAAAATTACTTGTGTTTGAAACAAAAAGATCTGGGCGGGTGAAAACAGGTATTAAATATGAAATCAAGATATCTATTAAAACAAATGAACTAAGAACAGATGAAAAATCTCAACGCCAGCCGCATCTTACTGCTTGTCTACTATTAATCCTTGTGTTCACCAATTAATCATGAGCACGGCCTGGATGAGGACGTCCAATGGATAAGCCAAATCAAGTAATATGGCCACTCTTACAAGGTGATACAACCATACATGTACCTCTGCTCAGTTTGGTCATCTTTGTCAGGATGTAGCCAGCTTCATAGGCTACGTTTTGGCATGAGGTTATACTCTGAAATCATTCCCAGAGGATAATGATTAAATATGCTCTGAAACTAATTTACCTGTCAGTGCATTCAATAATAAGACCATGCTGAAGTTGGCAGTAGATAAAATCATTCGAAAAATGAAGTTTAAGATTATAGATCCTATTTGTGTTATGCATACGAATACCAACCTGCTACGACTCCTTCATCTCCGGATTTGGCTCGGGCTGTGGTGCACCTTCGTAGGCGTCGGCAGCCACCATCCTACCCATATCACTCCATTTGAATTAATGCACAAAATCATGTAAATCTTCTAACATATTTCAAGAGCATGTTTCATTCATAATGATCAAATTTTTCCAGAGCTCCAAAATGAACCACAATGATTTTTTTTGCCGCTTTTCCTTGCAAAACCATGCCATGTGTGGTTTTTGAGTCCACTTGTTACTTTCAAATATTTCTAAAATCATGATTCAAGAAGATATGACAATGCTAGACATAACTTTTGGAACAACAAGACCCCGGCAAGAATCAGGTCAATGTAACTACCTCGGTGAATTACGCTCCTAGTTACAAGCCTGGATGAGCAGAAATGGTTGAAATAGTACGGTGGGGCCCAAATGCCACTCACAGGTAGACCTTTCGGCCGTCCCAACCATTTCCAAACATCGGGACAAGAACGGGCGGCGTAATCGGCAGGCGAAGGGATCAACTACATACACAAATGAGTATGTATGCAAGCCACCATACAATAGTACATCAGAGCCATTCCATCTAAAAAGAAAGGAAATATAGCAACGCCATACGGCAAGATCCAAATATCCTAGATAGATATAATAGTTTAGGATATCTCCTCATACATCAAACATCAGAGTATCAAGCGGAAGCGGAAGACAAAATCCGAGTACGGATAAGAAGCAAATCGGCATAAGATGCCCCATAAATAAGCACATCCCGCCCACAGATCTCACGGATCCCCGTTCCCGGAATCTCTACACCGAATGATCGTTGCCCACATCGTCCATCTCCTCCACCCAGTATCCATCTTGCGAGTTTACCTGTTCATCTGAATCAAACAATTTATCGTGTGAGACCCTAGGGGTACTCAGCAAGTCTTTATGCCTCTAAAGGGGACACAACCTGGGGTGACGCAATTGCAGCAAAAGATAAATCCTAACAATTCTAGAGATAATCGCTAACCATCCGCCTAACCAGAGCTAGACGGATGTCCGTGAATTATTAATAACAGTTATAACGGTAATCTTAACAGATCCATCCTCCTCCTCGCTTACCGACGAGGAAGCGGACGAACAACCCCCATCCATTGGCAGTTTTATTATCCATTCCATGAATGTTGCACTATTTAATAGTCAGATACTTAGTCAAATTAAGAGCGGTACTTTAGTTATACTTGTCTATGATCGAGAAACTGTGCTCCAAGTTGTCCATAACCGCGGACACGGCTTTCAGAAAGTTTTACCCTGCAGGGGTGCACAAATAGCAACACACACTCGATCAACCTCGGAAAAACCAAATCAAAACCCAACGAGGCAGTCACGACAAAGCGATCACAGGATTCAGAAATATTTCAGGGGGCCACCCCATTAAGCTACCCGCGACGAAGTTGGCCAACTCCGAGACGGACTCAAGGTTTGCGCCAATGGCTGTAAACGACTGGGAACCCGAAAATGTGACTGGGCTTGTCGATACCGCGAAAACACTCCGCTTTCCTAAACAGTACAGTGTGCAGTACCTCGCACAATTTTAAATAAAGCAGTAAAGCATGACATAAGTACAGGATAGTAAATAAAACCTCAAACTAGTTTGTGGCCCCAAGAAATAAGAATGAATCAAGCTCTGGCTCAGGGGGGTTCATAAGCCTCCCGGATGTGGATAGCGCGAATATTCAAGGAACAGGAATCAAGTACTCGGGGTCCTACGGGACACAAGTGAGCCTGAAAAGCCAAATAGCGAATATGGCTCACCGATGCCACTTTCATTAGTTATCCCATTACTACTCAGGTTAAGTTGTTTAGGTACCTCGTTATCCATTAGACACTCACATACCCTACACATGCTGTTCTACGACTCGCATGGCTCAAACAACTCCTGTAGTAATGGCTCATGGGATGGAGGAACAAGCTTCGGTGGGGTTTAAAAGTAAAGGCTATGCAATACTTGGGATTCAATTTAATGTAATCGCGACTCAATGATGCAAGAATAAGAAAGAGGCAATAGGTACTATATGTATGCAAGCATGTGGTAGTGCTTTCCTGGCAGCTCAGTTGAAGCGAGAGAAGGATCTGGGTAGTGCTCCGGGGTATCTTGATATATCCCCTGCTCAGCGTCTATTCGAAGAAGAACCAAACAAACAAGGGCCAACATAAATAAAGTGCGCAAGCATATGAATAAAATGCATCAAGCAAACAATCATGCCATAATGAATGATGCACAATTTGCATGGCAATAAAGTAGCATGGCATGGGTGAGGTGTGGAATACAAGAATAAATCATTTTATTGAGTTTTGGCCCCATTTTATCCTCATATTAGTTGCTGTAAACAATATATTTATATGATGCATGCTGCGATACAAAACATGGAGTGCATAAACATAAAGGTCTCGTCGAGCTAATCATTTTAGACATATCATTTGTGAAATTTGGAGTTATGAAACAAAAGTTATTAATTAATTAAGGTAAAAGGGCATTTTAAAGTAATTTTAAACAATTTGGAATTTTAAGTGTTCAAAATATATTTTGAATGACATATTTGAATTCCTCACATTTTTCTGATTTGAAAACATATATTATTTGTATTATTTGGATTTGGGAATTAAAAGTTATTTACAAACAGAATTAAATTTTGAATTTAAAATAAATTTGAAAAGATTTGAATTAAAACAGAATACAGAAACTCCTTTTGTTACCCAGCTCAAAGCTAGCCACAGTCAATGACCAGTGGGGCCATGCTGACTGGATGACACAGGCGCACAGAAATTCTTCTGTCACCGCGAGCTAACCTAGCCACTGCGTTTGACAGGTGGGGCCTGCGGCCACGGGGTCCACGTGACAGCGGCGAGAGGAAAAGAAACTGACAGGTGGGGCTGAGCTGGAGTGCGGGTTGAGGTTCTGGAAACAGGGGGGTTCCTCTGCAAAACTTACGCGGAGGCAGACAGGTGGGTCCAAGAGGAGCGCGGGTTGCGTGCGCAAAACAGCAGGGGGTTACGTGCAAAAAGGGCGCCGTACTGTTCCTCTTCTCCGCGGCAGAGGACAGATCGGTGCGCGTCCGACGCAGGCGCGGCGCGGGAAATCGAACTCCGGACATGGCGTGCGCGCGCGGAGGCGGTAGCCACTGGGCTGGGGGCGGGTTGGTGTTAGGAGGGCGGACGGGGCCTAGTTGGGGCTTGGCGCTTCGCGGGAGTGAGCAGACAGAAGCGAGCGACGGCGCGCGGAGGGCGCTCGACGAAAGGGCAGGCGGATCTAGGCGACGATGGCGAGGCGGAGCATGTCCAGGGGGTTTAGGGGCTCACCGAGAGTGTGTCGATGGTGGCGGATCGGGCCGGCGAGCAGCAGGATGACGGTGATGCAGAGGCCCAGCGGTTTAGGGTTTCGGGGTCGGCGTCGCGATGTTCTTCGGCTCCGGCCCTTCTCCTCATCGCTGACGGTTACTGGACGAAGCAGAGAAGCCTCCTCGTCCTTCTCGATCACCTCCTCGTCGCGCTCGTTGGCTAGATCGGCGCAGCGTGGTTGGAGCAGACGGTGGCCGGCGTTGGGGGTAGACGGTGGTGGAGAGGAAGGAGAGAAGAAGGCGAGGCCCTGGGCGGATCCGGGAGGGGCCAGAGGCGAGAGAGAGGGGGTAGATAGGGATGGGAGAGGAGAGGGGTGCCGTGGGGGAGTGGTAGATGGAAAAGGTGGCTTCGGCCACCTTTTTCTCCTTCCTCCTCCTCACGTGCTCGGTCGGCCAGGGGCAGGGCAGGCAGGGGGTGGCTTCCAGGTGGGGCAAGGTGAGGCCAGGGAGGCAGGCTCGGCGTGGTGGGGTAGCACGGCAGAGAGAGCTAGAGAGAGAGAAGGAGAGGGGAGGCTCGGGCTAGGGTTAGAGGCTCGGGCTCGGGTGAGCTAGGCTCGGTTAGGGTTTGGGTAGAGGGTAGCTAGGGCAGGGGTGAGGTGGCCAGGGAGAGAGGGTGGCCGGTGGGGCCAGCTAGGTAGAGAGAAGAGAGAGGCCGAGAGGGGGTGATGTGGTGGCTAGGGTTTGGTTTAGAGGAGGGGTGAAGAGAGAGGAATGGTATGGTAGCTAGGATTTGCCTTTGTCAAGATCAAGCCAAGCACATGCCAAGCTCCAACAAGATCAAGACAAGAAAAGAGAGGGATGTGGTGATATGGTGAGGGGTTTAAGCAAGATCAAGATGAGACCAAGCCAAAAGAGGAATAGATAGAAAAGGGTGTGATGGAAAGGATGGAGATGTTGATGGGGTTTTAGGGTTAGATGCTTGCATGCATCAAGCAAGATCAAGCATAAGAGGTTAGAGAGAGATATAGGGAAAAGATCCACTCAAAATTCAAATAAAAACCAAAAGGCTCGAAAAAGGTGGTACTTGCATGGCCCATGCATAAATAATTAATGCCATGATTATCCTTGTGAAAACAATATTATTAACAAGGCATTATTACTATGCATTACCCAAAAATGTGGAGTAAGGCCAAGCAACAGAAAACAAGTGAATGTTTCAGATGAATTAGATGGAGATGCTCACATTTGATTATAATTGGTACTTGCTAGTGTGTTTATTCCACTAGATGTTTAGTAGTCCCAATAATACCCCAACATGAGCATAAATCCATGATAACCCATATGGAAGCTAGGAAAAAGGGTTCCACCCACAAGGCATGCAAAGGTGGCCATGTGGCTCTCATATATCAATAATGTGAAAACACCATGATTTTAAGATGAGAGCATGTGGAAAAAAATTGGATCCATCCCAACCCATATGAGCTAGAGGTAAAACCCAATAAAGTGCAAAGCTCATATTTAGTTGGATGGTGGAATTACAAGGTGGTGACAGAGAAAGGTGATGGAGTTGAATAAAAGATATGCCCCCAACTCAACTTGGGCATTTAAACAATATATTAAGAACCAAATACAATATCAGGAGGCAAATACAATTAATAATGCATATGAGATAAGAACCAAAAGAAAAAGGGTTTTATATGATGCTCAAATGCAAGGTGGCATGATGACATGAGCATGATATAATTATGATGCAACGATTATATATAAGAAGTAGCCATTATATTACTAGACCAAGTAGCATTACAATTGTTAGACAATTGGGATGCTACAACTCTCCCCCACTATACAGGAATCTCGCCCCAAGATTCTAGGAAGAAGAAGAAGACACAAAGAGGGTAGGATACTTGGCACGGAGCTCATCTTCACGTTCCCAAGTGGCTTCATCAACGGAATGGTGCGAACACTGCACCTTGCAGAACTTGATGGACTTGTTGCGAGTCCTTCTTTCTGCGACTTCAAGGACTTTTGTGGGGTGTTCTTGATAAGACAGATCTTCTTGGAGATTGATAAGCTCATGATCCACGGTCCTGCCGGGATCCTTGAAGCACTTCTTGAGTTGAGAGATGTGGAAAACATCATGGACTTTGAGTTTTTCCAGGAGCTCTAGAGCATAAGCAACTTCTCCTCTTCTTCCACGAATTTTGAAAGGACCGATGTATCTAGGAGCCAGCTTTCCTTTGATACCGAAGCGGTGCGTGCCTCTCATGGGAGTGACACGAAGGTAAACGAGATCACCAGGGACATACTCCATGTCCGTGTGCTTCCTGTCATAATTGCTCTTCTGGCGTCTTTGAGTAATCCTCAGATTTTCAAGAATGATATGCACTTTCTCCTCCGCTTGAGTCATAATGTCAGGGCCAAACAATATTCTTTCTCCTGCACCCGACCAACCAATTGGAGTTCTGCATTTGCGACCATAGAGAGCCTCAAATGGTGCCATCTTTAGACTTTTCTGAAAGCTGTTGTTGTAAGAGAATTCAGCATAAGGAAGACATTCTTCCCACTTCATGCCAAAAGAGATGACGCAAGCACGGAGCATATCCTCCAGAATCTGATTGATCCTTTCAACTTGTCCTTGCGACTGAGGGTGGTAAGCTGTGCTGAAGTTCAACTTTGTTCCCAAAGCATTCTGGAAACTCTCCCAGAACTTGGAAGTGAAGATGCTTCCACGGTCTGAACTGATCTCAAGCGGAACCCCATACAGAGAGACAATTCTGTTGATATAGAGCTCAACCAACTGAATTGCAGAAATGGTTTCCTTGACGGGGAAGAAGTGAGCCACTTTAGAAAGTCTGTCAATGACAACAAAGATTGCATTGTTGCCCTTCTGCGACCGCAGAAAACCAGTGATGAAGTCCATCTCCACTTTCTCCCATTTCCATTCCGGGGGTTTCAATGGCTGTAGAAGACCGGAAGGTTTCTGATGGACAGCTTTCACTCTGCGGCAGACATCACACTCCGAGACATACTTGGCACAATATCGTTTCAAACCCGGCCACCAATATTGTGTTTTCAAGTCCATGTACATCTTTGTGCTGCCAGGGTGGATAGAAAGGACAGAATCATGCGCCTCCTTGAGAACTTGCTCTCTCAAACCCGGGTAGTTCGGAACAAACATCCGGTGTTCAAAGAAAAGCGTGCCTTGATCATCGACGTGGAAGGACTCATACTTCGGAAGCTGAAGTTTGGAGATTATCTTTCTTGTGTACGGATCACCAAGCTGAAAGGAGCGAACCTTTTCTTCCAAGAGAGGAGTTGCCAGAAGGTTCAGGAGATACCCTTGTTCCACAATTTCAAGGTTGAGCTGATGGAATTCCTCGCACAAGAGAGGCTGTTGTTCTTCCATCATGAGGTTGTTGACATAAGCTTTGCGGCTGAGAGCATCTGCCATGACATTAGCTTTGCCCGGAGTGTAGTTGATGGTCAAATCAAAATCATTGATTGCTTCAATCCATCTCCTCTGCCGAAGGTTGAGATCAGGCTGAGTGAAGATATACTTCAAACTCTTGTGATCAGAAAAGATCTCACAACGGTTGCCAAGCAAGTAGTGCCTCCATACTTTCAAAGCAAAGACAACTGCTGCGAGCTCGAGGTCATGTGTAGGATAGTTGATCTCATGCATCTTCAACTGTCGAGAGGCATAAGCAACAACTTGTTTTTCTTGCATAAGGACCGCACCCAATCCTTGCAAAGAGGCGTCACAGAAGATCTGGAACGGCTTAGATGTGTCTGGAGGAACCAAGACTGGTGTGGAAGTGAGCTTCTCTTTGAGTGTCTCAAAGCTTGCTTGACATGCAGGAGTCCAAAGGTATTTCTTGCCTTTCTTGAGGAGATCGGTAAGAGGCTTCGCTATCTTCGAAAAGTTCTGAACGAAGCGACGGCAATAACTAGCCAAACCAAGGAAACTCCGCACTTCTTTGACATTGACAGGAGGAAGCCATTCAACAATTGTCTTCACGGTTTCCGGGTTAACTGCAATGCCCTTGGCAGAGATGACGTGACCAAGATAGGTTACTTGAGGCAGCCAAAACTCACACTTGGCGAACTTTGCATACAAGCGGTTCTCACGAAGCTTGTTTAGGACACACCGAAGGTGTTCTTCATGCTCTTCCTGTGACTTAGAGTAGACTAGGATGTAATCCAGATAGACCACAACGAACTTATCAAGATACTCCATGAAAACCGAGTTCATGAGCCTCGAGAAGGTGGCAGGTGCGTTGGTGAGACCGAAAGACATGACTGTGCACTCATACAGGCCATAGCGGGTGGTGAAAGCTGTTTTGGGAACATCTTCCTTGCGAATCTTGATTTGGTGATAACCACTTCTCAAGTCAAGCTTAGAGAAAACCACAGCTCCAGCTAGCTGATCGAAGAGATCATTAATCCGCGGAAGGGGATATTTATTCTTGATGGTTTTAGCATTGAGAGCCCGATAGTCAACACAAAGTCTATCAGTCTTGTCTCGCTTCTTCACAAAGATTGTTGGGCTACCCCAAGAAGAAGTACTGTGTTGAATGAAACCCAACTTCTCTTGTTCATCAAGTTGACGTTTGAGTTCAGACAACTCAGCAGGACCCATTTTATAAGGCCGCTTGGAGATGGGAGCGGTACCAGGTTCAAGCTCAATTACAAACTCAACCTCACGATCTGGAGGCATACCTGGCAACTCTTCAGGAAAGACATCTAGGAACTCACAGACCACCGGAACACTCTGAATAGCTTCCATAGCATCAACATTCAGAGCCGCCAAAGAGAAAAGCTGGATAGCAGGAGTCAGACTTGGAGAATAGACTATATGGCCTTCAGGAATCTTCAGAGAAATCGAGCGTTCAGCACAATCAATCACAGCTGCATTTGCTGTCAACCAATCCATGCCCAAGATGACATCAATGTCAGAATTGCCCAGAACAATTAAGGAAGCCGAGAACGAAGAGCCACCAATCTCAATTTGATTGCCATGGCTGATTTTAGAAGCTGCCATTGTTGCTCCAGGAGAAAGGACCATTAACCGCTTAAGGAGAGGATCCATAGCTAACCCATTCTCATATGCAAACTTGGTTGACACAAAAGAATGCGATGCACCAGAATCAAACAAAACTCATGCAGGGACTGAGTTAACGGATAGCATACCCATCACAACACCAGGTGCATGCTCAGCTTGAGCGGCGTTGACACAGTTGGCACGAGCAACAGTAGACCCGGGCTTGGTGTTGATGTTGAGAGACCGAGGTGGTGGTGCACGAACCAAAGGAGAGCTTGCCGCAGATCTTGGAGGTGGTGGAGGAAGAGCCTTGTTCTTCATCGGACAGCTCCAGTTTTGATGCCCAGTGTTTCCACAAGTGTAACAAGCACCAGGTGGACGTGGAGCAACGTAGCCAGGGACTCCGCCAGGCGCTCCAGGGTAGTGGTGGTTGTAGCCCCTGGGAGCAGCAGTGAGGAAGTTTGGTGGCGTTGCCGCGAAGCTTGAAGGTCTTGGTGGAGCCGGGAGCGACGGTGGGGTGTTAGGAACCCAGACACGACGCTTAGAAGGAGCTGACATAGCTGAAGAGCCTGCTGCATCACGGCTGTGTTTCTTTGACTCCTCAAACACTTGCTTACTTGCCTCTTCCTGCAGAGCTGTATGCTGAAGTTCCAGAAAAGACGCCGGCCTTGCATGTGTGATTGCATATTTAATCGATGCATTGAGCCCTTGCCTGAACCTCTTTTGCTTCTTCTTGTCATCAGAGATCTCATCGCCACCATAACGAGAAAGGTTCATGAAGTTCCTGATGTAGGTATTGACATTATCATTGCCCTGCTTGAGGTTGAGAAACACTTCCTTCATCCTCTCCATGACAATTTCTGACAGATACTGCTCTTTGAAAGCTCCAGTGAACTGTCCCCAAGTAGGCTGAAAACCAGTGCAGTTTGCTTTCAGGTAATTCTCCCACCAGAGAGCTGCATCTCCCTTCAGAAGGTGAGTAGCACACTTTACCCATTCTTGCTCAGGAACATCAGCAGTTGCCAGTAACCTTGACATCTCACGCAACCAATCATCAGCATCAAGTGGTTGATCAGAAACATCAAATTGGCGTGGGTTGAACTTCAGGAAGCTTTTGATGTCTCCTCGCTTGGGAGGTGGAGGTAGCGGAACAAACTCATTCCTCCTGACACTTTCCTCAAAACGCTGCTGGTTCTGCTGCATTGCTACCAAGGCATTGGCGATGCTTGACAACGCTGCCCCCAGTTCAGGTTGTATGTCCTCCTCAGAACGGCGTGGTGGTGCCATCCTGTTATTGATATAAAACACAAGTCAGTACTATAATGGAGAATAATAGTAATCCAAAATAGTACCAAGATGGAATTAATCAAGATTAAAGGATACAATTTACTATGGTGATATTAAAATATCAACAAAGTTCAAAGCACCTAGAAGATATTAAGCATATCGCACACGACTGAAAAGGAGTGTGGTACACAGATATATCAAAGAAAATTTTCCACAAATTTCGGCATTAAAATACCAATAGATGCGCAAAATCACTTAACGAATCAAGATTAGTGACTCTACCAATCCAATATACAAGAGCGAATGATAAGAGTAGTGGTATGGTCGCGACTCCATCCCGCACTCAAATCATTACTCCGCACATGAACAAGTAAAACACATATCCCAACACCTTCTTCTCACGATGAACCTAAAGATTAGCAACTACGGAAATGAACACCCCAAACAAGATAACGTCGGATAACAAAGAGTAAGACAGATCGCGTCGGTATACAACGAATCAGATAGATCGCGTCGGTTTGCAAAAGCCTGTCGGTATGGAATGTACCAACAGTTGATAACCAAAGGTAGATTGTGATAACAACTTGGATGCAACAGATAGACAAGGAATTACACACACACACACACAACCTATGGTACTACGGAAACCCATAACACGTGAATCCTAGTTTGAATTTAAGAAGACGATTGAAAACGTTACACTTCCTTACCAGAAAAGGGTGGTGGTTGGGTAAGAAGAAAAGTGGAAGCAGTCCTACTCTCGCGTTTTGTTTTTCCCTAGTATACATAACTACCAAAATATTTGCTAGACAGACAACGACCATTTGGCTGAGACCCTGAAGGTCGGGATGGCTCTGATACCAATTGTAACTACCTCGGTGAATTACGCTCCTAGTTACAAGCCTGGATGAGCAGAAATGGTTGAAATAGTACGGTGGGGCCCAAATGCCACTCACAGGTAGACCTTTCGGCCGTCCCAACCATTTCCAAACATCGGGACAAGAACGGGCGGCGTAATCGGCAGGCGAAGGGATCAACTACATACACAAATGAGTATGTATGCAAGCCACCATACAATAGTACATCAGAGCCATTCCATCTAAAAAGAAAGGAAATATAGCAACGCCATACGGCAAGATCCAAATATCCTAGATAGATATAATAGTTTAGGATATCTCCTCATACATCAAACATCAGAGTATCAAGCGGAAGCGGAAGACAAAATCCGAGTACGGATAAGAAGCAAATCGGCATAAGATGCCCCATAAATAAGCACATCCCGCCCACAGATCTCACGGATCCCCGTTCCCGGAATCTCTACACCGAATGATCATTGCCCACATCGTCCGTCTCCTCCACCCAGTATCCATCTTGCGAGTTTACCTGTTCATCTGAATCAAACAATTTATCGTGTGAGACCCTAGGGGTACTCAGCAAGTCTTTATGCCTCTAAAGGGGACACAACCTGGGGTGACGCAATTGCAGCAAAAGATAAACCCTAACAATTCTAGAGATACTCGCTAACCATCCGCCTAACCAGAGCTAGACGGATGTCCGTGAATTATTAATAACAGTTATAACGGTAATCTTAACAGATCCATCCTCCTCCTCGCTTACCGACGAGGAAGCAGACGAACAACCCCCATCCGTTGGCAGTTTTATTATCCATTCCATGAATGTTGCACTATTTACTAGTCAGATACTTAGTCAAATTAAGAGCGGTACTTTAGTTATACTTGTCTATGATCGAGAAACTGTGCTCCAAGTTGTCCATAACCGCGGACACGGCTTTCAGAAAGTTTTACCCTGCAGGGGTGCACAAATAGCAACACACACTCGATCAACCTCGGAAAAACCAAATCAAAACCCAACGAGGCAGTCACGACAAAGCGATCACAGGATTCAGAAATATTTCAGGGGGCCACCCCATTAAGCTACCCGCGACGAAGTTGGCCGACTCCGAGACGGACTCAAGGTTTGCGCCAATGGCTGTAAACGACAGGGAACCCGAAAATGTGACTAGGCTTGTCGATACCGTGAAAACACTCCGCTTTCCTAAACAGTACAGTGTGCAGTACCTCGCACAATTTTAAATAAAGCAGTAAAGCATGGCATAAGTACAGGATAGTAAATAAAACCTCAAACTAGTTTGTGGCCCCAAGAAATTAGAATGAATCAAGCTCTGGCTCAGGGGGTTCATAAGCCTCCCGGATGTGGATAGCGCAAATATTCAAGGAACAGGAATCAAGTACTCGGGGTCCTACGGGACACAAGTGAGCCTGAAAAACCAAATAGCGAATATGGCTCACCGATGCCACTTTCATTAGTTATCCCATTACTACTCAGGTTAAGTTGTTTAGGTACCTCGTTATCCATCAGACACTCACATACCCTACACATGCTGTTCTACGACTCGCATGGCTCAAACAACTCCTGTAGTAATGGCTCATGGGATGGAGGAACAAGCTTCGGTGGGGTTTAAAAGTAAAGGCTATGCAATACTTGGGATTCAATTTAATGCAATCGCGACTCAATGATGCAAGAATAAGAAAGAGGCAATAGGTACTATATGTATGCAAGCATGTGGTAGTGCTTGCCTGGCAGCTCAGTTGAAGCGAGAGAACGATCTGGGTAGTGCTCCGGGGTATCTTGATATATCCCCTGCTCAGCGTCTATTCGAAGAAGAACCAAACAAACAAGGGCCAACATAAATAAAGTGTACAAGCATATGAATAAAATGCATCAAGCAAACAATCATGCCATGATGAATGATGCACAATTTGCATGGCAATAAAGTAGCATGGCATGGGTGAGGTGTGGAATACAAGAATAAATCATTTTATTGAGTTTTGGCCCCATTTTATCCTCATATTAGTTGCTGTAAACAATATATTTATATGATGCATGCTGCAATTCAAAACATGGAGTGCATAAACAGAAAGGTTTCGTCGAGCTAATCATTATAGACATATCATTTGTGAAATTTGGAGTTATGAAACAAAAGTTATTAATTAATTAAGGTAAAAGGGCATTTTAAAGTAATTTTAAACAACTTGGAATTTTAAGTGTTCAAAATATATTTTAAATGACATATTTTAATTCCTCACATTTTTCTGATTTGAAAACATATATTATTTGTATTATTTGGATTTGGGAATTAAAAGTTATTTACAAACATAATTAAATTTTGAATTTAAAATAAATTTGAAAAGATTTGAATTAAAACAGAATACAGAAACTCCTTTTGTTACCCAGCTCAAAGCTAGCCACAGTCAATGACCAGTGGGGCCATGCTGACTGGACGACACAGGCGCACAGAAATTCTTCTGTCACCGCGAGCTAACCTAGCCACTGCGTTTGACAGGTGGGGCCTGCGGCCACGGGGTCCACGTGACAGCGGCGAGAGGAAAAGAAACTGACAGGTGGGGCTGAGCTGGAGTGCGGGTTGAGGTTCTGGAAACAGGGGGGTTCCTCTGCAAAACTTACGCGGAGGCAGACAGGTGGGTCCAAGAGGAGCGCGGGTTGCGTGCGCAAAACAGCAGGGGGTTACGTGCAAAAAGGGCGCCGTACTGTTCCTCTTCTCCGCGGCAGAGGACAGATCGGTGCGCGTCCGACGCAGGCGCGGCGCGGGAAATCGAACTCCGGACCTGGCGTGCGCGCGCGGAGGCGGCAGCCACTGGGCTGGGGGCGGGTTGGTGTTAGGAGGACGGACGGGGCCTAGTTGGGGCTTGGCGCTTCGCGGGAGTGAGCAGACAGAAGCGAGCGACGGCACGCGGAGGGCGCTCGACGAAAGGGCCGGCGGATCTAGGCGACGATGGCGAGGCGGAGCATGTCCAGGGGGTTTAGGGGCTCACCGAGAGTGTGTCGGTGGTGGCGGATCGGGCCGGCGAGCAGCAGGACGACGGTGATGCAGAGGCCCAGTGGTTTAGGGTTTCGGGGTCGGCGTCGCGATGTTCTTCGGCTCCAGCCCTTCTCCTCCTCGCTGACGGTTACTGGACGAAGCAGAGAAGCCTCCTCGTCCTTCTCGATCACCTCCTCGTCGCGCTCGTTGGCTGGATCGGCGCAGCGTGGTTGGAGCAGACGGTGGCCGGCGTTGGGGGTAGACGGTGGTGGAGAGGAAGGAGAGAAGAAGGCGAGGCCCTGGGCGGATCCGGGAGGGGACAGAGGCGAGAGAGAGGGGGTAGATAGGGACGGGAGAGGAGAGGGGTGCCGTGGGGGAGTGGTAGATGGAAAAGGTGGCTTCGGCCACCTTTTTCTCCTTCCTCCTCCTCACGTGCTCGGTCGGCCAGGGGCAGGGCAGGCAGGGGGTGGCTTCCAGGTGGGGCAAGGTGAGGCCAGGGAGGCAGGCTCGGCGTGGTGGGGTAGCACGGCAGAGAGAGCTAGAGAGAGAGAAGGAGAGGGGAGGCTCGGGCTAGGGTTAGAGGCTCGGGCTCGGGTGAGCTAGGCTCGGTTAGGGTTTGGGTAGAGGGTAGCTAGGGCAGGGGTGAGGTGGCCAGGGAGAGGGTGGCCGGTGGGGCCAGCTAGGTAGAGAGAAGAGAGAGGCCGAGAGGGGGTAATGTGGTGGCTAGGGTTTGGTTTAGAGGAGGGGTGAAGAGAGAGGAATGGTATGGTAGCTAGGATTTGCCTTTGTCAAGATCAAGCCAAGCACATGCCAAGCTCCAACAAGATCAAGACAAGAAAAGAGAGGGATGTGGTGATATGGTGAGGGGTTTAAGCAAGATCAAGATGAGACCAAGCCAAAAGAGGAATAGATAGAAAAGGGTGTGATGGAAAGGATGGAGATGTTGATGGGGTTTTAGGGTTAGATGCTTGCATGCATCAAGCAAGATCAAGCATAAGAGGTTAGAGAGAGATATAGGGAAAAGATCCACTCAAAATTCAAATAAAAACCAAAAGGCTAGAAAAAGGTGGTACTTGCATGGCCCATGCATAAATAATTAATGCCATGATTATCCTTGTGAAAACAATATTATTAACAAGGCATTATTACTATGCATTACCCAAAAATGTGGAGTAAGGCCAAGCAACAGAAAACAAGTGAAAGTTTCAGATGAATTAGATGGAGATGCTCACATTTGATTATAATTGGTACTTGCTAGTGTGTTTATTCCACTAGATGTTTAGTAGTCCCAATAATACCCCAACATGAGCATAAATCCATGATAACCCATATGGAAGCTAGGAAAAAGGGTTCCACCCACAAGGCATGCAAAGGTGGCCATGTGGCTCTCATATATCAATAATGTGAAAACACCATGATGTTAAGATGAGAGCATGTGGAAAAAAATTGGATCCATCCCAACCCATATGAGCTAGAGGTAAAACCCAATAAAGTGCAAAGCTCATATTTAGTTGGATGGTGGAATTACAAGGTGGTGACAGAGAAAGGTGATGGAGTTGAATAAAAGATATGCCCCCAACTCAACTTGGGCATTTAAACAATATATTAAGAACCAAATACAATATCAGAAGGCAAATACAATTAATAATGCATATGAGATAAGAACCAAAAGAAAAAGGGTTTTATATGATGCTCAAATGCAAGGTGGCATGATGACATGAGCATGATATAATTATGATGCAACGATTATATATAAGAAGTAGCCATTATATTACTAGACCAAGTAGCATTACAATTGTTAGACAATTGGGATGCTACAGTCAACCACATAAGTTAATCCATCACAACTTAAAACATAACATGTGAAAATAAAATAGGACCTAAGCTGGCTCATGCCGTTGTAACCTGCACAATTAGAAAGACAACACAAACTGTGTCTTCTTGCAGTAGCTATGCATTTTGTCGAAAGAGAAACCGGGAGGGTGGAACTTCAGCAAGATTTGCAGCCATACAAACTGAAGCATGTACCAAGCAGATCACCCTTTGGTGGAGAGAATTGGTTGTTGCCTTAGCCTCACGAAATGCTGAGTGTTCACATTCTGTAGCCTCCTGTAATAAGTAAATAATTAGATCCATCCTGCATATTATTTAAGGCTGTAGATGTTAGCATATTTTTTTATAGACTTATTCTAACTTGAAGATATTGAACTTAAGATAAAATTATAGGCATGATTAATAAGAATGGAGGGAGTATATATGAGTACAAATTTCAGCACAAACAAATGTGTGGATGTATAATAGATTACACGTTTGTTAATTTTTATAGCCTAGAAATATTTCGTTATCAAATCTTATCGTAATACATTGTCAGCATCTTATACACTTGCGAAAAAAACATCTCTACAAACAGACAGAGTGAGCGGAAGTAACTCAGACAACAAATGGGTGAGACGTCATGATATGGCTATTACGAGGACGCGGGTGTGACTGCTGCTGCCATCGGCGGCTTCCGTCTCCTATGGGATACACGACGATGTAATTGGCCTCACTGACCATTCTACATTCTATAAAACTGATTGCTGGTCTAATTACAGGCTTATACACCTAAACAGCACAAGAGCTGAAGAGCACTGGCTAAATCAGTAGAGTGAAGAGTACTTGATGCCATTAGGCAGGATGGTTAAGTCGCTCTCTGGAATCTTGGAGCTCCTAAACTGCCAAATGAACCAAGCAAAGAGTAGAGACGCTTAGCCCAATCTCATCTGATGCTAAAACCTGAACAACTAAAGCTGGACAAGATATGATCGAGCACAAGGATTCTTACAACTATGGTGCCGGCTTCTCCTCCTCCGGCGGCAAATCCCCACACCTGCAGCACAAAACCATCAAGAACACACGAGCTGATAAAGCTGAACCCGGAAGGAATTGTCGAGTGATGGATATGGTATTGAGAACCTGTAGTGGCCGCGGCTAGCGAGGCCAACCATCTGGGGAGGCATCTGAGTGACAGCAGCGGCGGGCAAAGGCGGTTGTCTGCCGCACCATCTTGGCCGACGACATGGAGCACGAGTGCAGGCAGATCTTGGGAGAGGAGTGCCAGGCGGCGGGGAGTTGGGTATCTCCCGGTCCGGCGCATGGCCGTGGTCCGCATGAGATGAGGGTATGCGTAAGCTCGTGGCAGTCAGAGAGCTCGGACCAATCGCGGCATGAGAGCTCGAAGGTAGGCACGATGTAGTCAGAGAAGCTTGGGCGTAGATCTCGGAGGCGGGCGGGCATGATGTGGGACGGAGGAGTTCGGCCAGGAGGCAGCGTTACATGCTCGGTCTAAGTGCATTGGATGCTGGGAGGAGGGGTGCCCGACGGCGTGGTGGTGCGGCGGCGCGGGGGAACCGATGGAAGAGGCGCTGGGGGGATTTGATGGAGGAGGCACGGTGGGGACTGACGGGAGGGAATCCGGTGGTTCTTGGCGGTGGATTTCCAGGACTGCGGGTTATTTCACAGAAACTTGAGGGGCTAAACCACAAAAGTGCACGACGGACGAAAAAATTGCAGACGAAAACCACCGTAAGGTAAATTATATATAGTAAAGATAGGGGCTTAGGGTCACACATCTGGGTTCGGCAGATCTTGGTTCCGGGGTTCGGGGGGGTTCGGTCTCAGGGTTCGACGGGGATTGATCTTGCATCCGGGAAGAAGGACTTGGTTCGGCGTCGAGGCGCATCGGATTCGCCCTGGTCGATGTCGATCTTATCATCGCGAAGATCTTGTCGGGTCCGCGTATCGGGTCGGTCTTGGCGTTCGGGGTGAAGAACTTGGCGTCCTCGAGGAAGTACTTGGCGTATCCGTGTCGACGACCTTGGCGTCCGGGTTCTCGGGTATCGGATCCGGGAAGAAGTACTTGTCGCATCTGTGGCTTTCGGGTCAAAGAACTTGGCGCGCCAGGGTTCGGTCTTCGGATCCGATTAGAAGAACTTGGCGTTCCGTGAAGGTGAACTTGTCAGTTCCACGGTCTTTGGTCCCGTGTCGGCGTGCTTGTCATCCGTGATGGCGATCTCGATGTTCTAGGTCAGGAACCTCGTGGTTCGGCTCCGGTAGAAGCTCTTGTCGGTCCCACCCCAAAGGCATGGTTGTTTCGCGACGGAGACCTTGGCGCTTATGTTGACGACTATCCGGTTTGGTGATCTTCGGTTCCATGTTGCCAATCTTGTCAACGCACGACTACACGATTCTGGTGTAGATCTTGCCGAGACCAAACTTGGACGAAGAGGAGCAGACGCGGAAAACGGTTTACATGCGGGCGAAGTGCACGACTCGCGAACATCACATTGCAGCGGCTACTGCAGGACCCCTTGGGCGAGCACGCGCGGGAGGGAGGAGATGGTGTCCACAACAGGGACAGAGACGGACGGAGGCGCCCAGGTGAGGCTCTGTGCGGCTTGGGGGTCGCGGAGTAGAGGCCGAGGAGCGGCGGCATCCCTGCAACGCTCGGAAAAGGGGCATCGGGAGAGGGCGGTCGGAGGCGAGGAAGGGACGGCGCCGGGGAATCGCGCAGAGCAGACGGAGGGCGCGAGGCCGGCGGGTCGAGGACAGGGGAGCTCGGGGAAGCTGTGCAGGGACCGGCAGGGGAAGGACCTGGCGGGCGGGGAGGAGCAGAGGAAGGCTGGGCATGGGGAAGGAGGCCGGCATGGGGCGAGGTCGCCGACCAGGCGGCGGAGATGTTTGCCGAGGCGGCAGACCCGGGCCTAAGCGAGGCGGTGAGGGGCGGCTCGAGAAGATCTGGGCGGCGGTAAGGAGCTCGGGCGGTCGCGGCCAGAGAACGGGGCGAGGGCGGCAGCGGGCTTGAGGCGAGGAGGGGGAGGAGCGGGGGCGCCGGTCGAAGGAGTGGCGGAGGATCTCGCCGGTGGCGGGGTAGGTAGGGGAAGGAGAGGCGCCTCGGTGGGGAACACGGGCTGGGTCAGAGAGAGAGAGGGAGCGGGAGGGGGGGCAGGCGTTGTGGTGGGGCCGTGGGGTAGGTGGCGTCGATGGCGTGCGACCAGGTGGGCGGGAGCGGAGTGGGTTGGCACGGGGTAGCGTGCAGGTGGGTGAGGCGGGCCACGCGGCGGCATGTGTGGGCGTGAAAGGGCAGGCGCGGGGTGGGGTTCGCTGCGGCGTGCATGCGTGCGTGGGTGTGAGGGGAGGTGGCGGTTGTTGGTTGGCTGGAGTGAGGTGGAGGTGTGAGGTGGAGGGAGGGGATTGGTCAGGGTGAGGTGGAGGGAGGCTGGGTAGGATAGAATTGGGTAGAATTAGGACTAGATATTTTTAGACTAGGGTTTGGAGGTGGCCGGCCGGGCTTTCGGGCCTAGCAGGCTGCCTCCTAAAAATAAACAAATAATTTTATTTATTAAAAACAAGGCTTTTGCAAACCGTATTTAGACAAACCAAAATATTCCGGAGAAGCCCGGTTTTAAATTTGAAATAAAGACGGGGCGTTTAGAAAACAAAACTAGACTTTTTCGAAAATAGTTTAGACAAAAACCATGCATGATGATGACGATGCTCAAATGCAATGTGGCATGATGACATGAGCATGCGGTCATGATGATGCAATGCACAAAAACACAGCGATTTTCTAGTAGTGGTTTTTGCGGGATGCCACAATTCGACACCACTAACAATGGATCTCGCCCTCGAGATCCGCCTCATGGTACCGGGAAGAAGGTCGGCGATCTGAATCTTCTCGCTTCGTGTAGATCCTCGCGACACCACTAACAATGATTCCTTCTTCGTCTTGGATCGGCGACACCACCAACAAGGGTCGTTGCGCGTGTTCGTTGAGAGAACACTCCGTAGAAACAAAGACGAAGATAAAGGTCTCAAAAATAAGGCCACCTTTAACTTCTGTGGAAGGAGTGAAAATTGCATTGATCCTCCGATTCAATGTACAAAGCGAATGATAAGAGTAATGGTATGGTCATGACTCCATCCCGCACTCAAAACATTACTTTGTACATGAATAGTTGAATTATGCAATCGACTCTCGAAATCAGACTGAAGATCTCAACAAGCGGGGTTCGGAACAAAGGAGGTGATGCATGCTCTGCATCGGATATGGCGTAGCTGATGTCGTCGCGTCGGAAACACTTCAAGGCATGAGAAGGAACAAAGAGAAGTCCAACAGATGAAGGATTCCTCAGATAGCATGAAGACCGGATGTAGCAACACTGTTATCAAAGGAGGAAGCGAAACCCTGAAGGTACGACGGAAACCCAACCACGAGAAATCCTAAACACGAAGAAAAGATAAGAGGACAGATCCAAAACACGCAGAGGTAAGAGGAGAATAGTAGAGAGTTAAGGAGTAAAAGCAGACCTAATCAGATCTATCCAACCGATTTTTGCAAAATAGTTTTTACACTCTACTTCGGCCGTTAGCTAGGTTATCCTACAGGCTGGACTTGTGGGGTATCGCAACTGCTGAGCTCTGATACCACTCTGTAACACCCTCGAATCGGCCCTATGCAAGTTTTAGCCCTTTCCGCCAAACCCGCATAGAAACGATTCAAGGACGCCCACCAGGCACTTTCGTGCGGGTGGAAAACGAAGTAATACCATTACACAACCGTCCTCGATGGGACCCTCAGAACAGATATATATACAACACGACTCCAAGAGTCAATAATACAGATATACAATACAAAGATCCAAATCACCTTGAAAAGGATACAGCGTCCGAGTACGGACAAGATGCAAATTGGGCTAAGAGCCCTGAAGAATAACCAATGGCGTCCATAACCCTGCCCAGGCCAAGCCGGAAGGGTAACCTTGCTAACGACGTCGATCTCAAACCTGCTAAAACAAAAGGGGTGCCGACAAAGGGCAAAGGAAAAAGAGGAGCGTTAGTACTGAGGCCAGTACACGGTGAGGCTAGAATTCGGCGGCTCTCGCCTACATAGGTATGGTGGGCTGAAGCGGCAGCGCAGCGGCACTAAACAACCTATAGAGACTCGATATAACTGGCGGTTATCAGAGAGGGATAAGAAAGACCTATTCGGATCCAACCTGAAGCTAACACCAAACAAACCCATCCTGGTATTTCCCCCTCGAGACCAAACGAGGAAGTCAGACCAAGGAACTCACACAGTTGGCAATTTCACTCATTCCGTTATAGTTGCAGCAATTACTAATCAAATATAGATAGCATGAGTCATCCTGAATCATAAGTAGTGGGAAGTTTCAATTAACCATTCTGTGGTAGTTGGAACATTTACTAGTCAGATATAATTGTCCTGAGGAATCCCAAAACCCAGCAGTTGTTGGCACTTTTATCACATTCCATTGGAGTTGCAATACTTACTAGGCAGATATAACAAAACAACCCAGGTCCACCAGTGGTTGGCATTTTTAATATCCATTCCGTTATAGTGAAGCTGAATACTAGTCAGATATACTAAGTCAAATTTATAGCACTACTTTAGTTATGCTTGTCTATGATCGAGATACTGTGCTCCAAGTCGTCCATAACCACGGACACGGCTTTCAGAAAGTTTTACCCTGCAGGGGTGCACAAATAGCAACACACACTCGATCAACCTCGGAAAAACCAACTCAAAACCCAACGAGACGTTCACGATAAAGCGATCACAGGATTCATAAATATTTCAGGGGGCCACCCCACTAAGCTACCTGCAACGAAGTTGGCCGTCTCCGGATCGGACCCAGGGTTTGTGACAATGGTTGTAAACGACTGGGAACCCGAAAGTGTGACTGGGCTTGTCGATACCGCGAAAACATTCCACGATCCAAAACAATACAGGTGCTCCACGCACAATCTTAAATAAAGCAGTAAAGCATGGCATACGTACAGGATAGTAATAAAGCTCCAAACTACTTTGTGGCCCCAAGAAATAGAAATGAATCAAGCTCTGGCTCAGGGGGGTCCATAAGGCCTCCCGGATGTGGATAGTGCGAAAAATCAAGGAACAAGTATCAAGTACTCGGGGTCCTACAGGACACAAGTGAGCGTGGAAGAACCAAATAACATCTATTGCCCACCGATGCCTCTGCATTAGTTATATCTAGCATTTTAATAGTTGTATTTAAAGTCATGATCATCTCCACCAGTAAGCATCTCCACTAATAAGCATCTGCCAGCATTCCAACAACTGTGGTACTCGACATCACGAGATCGCACCTGAACAAGCAACTACGACTCGCAAGGCCAGCTATCTACCAAACAACAGGTATTAGGAGGTGTCCATGGCAATATAGAGGCTGCACGGGATATAACTGGTGCACGGAAAACTAAAGCATCACGACAAGGATAGCAATAGATCAACAGGAGGAAATAAAGACTATAAATGCAAAATAGGTAGAAGGGGGAGAGATGCTCGCCTAGGAAACACTGCCAAAGGATCATAACCGAAGAACTTGTCGATACTCGCATCAACTCATCGGCCTAATCCGCGAAGAAGCAAACACTAGAAGAAAGACCGGATGCAATATTTAATACTATGGCAGAAGAACTTGGCGTTCCGTGAAGGTGAACTTGTCGGTTCCGCGGTCTTTGGTCCCGTGTCAGCGTGCTTGTCATCCGTGATGGCGATCTCGATGTTCCAGGTCAGGAACCTCGTGGTTCGGCTCCGGTAGAAGTTCATGTCGGTCCCACCCCAAAGGCATGGTTGTTTCGCGATGAAGACCTTGGCGCTTATGTTAACGACTATCCGGTTTGCCGATCTTCGGTTCCATGTTGCCGATCTTGTCAACGCATGACTACACGATTCCGGTGTAGATCTTGCCGAGACCAAACTTGGACGAAGAGGATCAGACGCGGAAAACGGTTTACATGCGGGCGAAGTGCACGGCTCGCGAACATCACATTCAGCGGCTACTACAGGACCCCTTGGGAGAGCACGCGTGGGAGGGAGGAGATGGTGTCCACAACGGGGACAGAGGCGGACGGAGGTGCCCAGGCGAGGCTCTGTGCGGCTTGGGGGTCGCGGAGCAGAGGCCGGGGAGTGGCAGCGTCGCTGCAACGCTCGGAAAAGGGGCACCGGGGGAGCTCGGGGAAGCTGTGCAGGGACCGGCAGGGGAAGGACCTAGCGGCGGTCGATGGCCTGGCAGGCAGGGAGGAGCAGAGGAAGGCCAGGCGTGGGGAAGGAGGCCGGCGTGGGGTGAGGTCGCCGGCCGGGCGGCGGAGATTTTTGCCGAGGCGGCGGAGCCAGGCCTGAGCGAGGCGGTGAGGGGCGGCTCGAGAAGATCTGGGCAGCGGTGAGGAGCTCGGGCGGTCGCGGCCAGAGAACGGGGCGAGGGCGGCAGCATGCTTGAGGCGAGGAGGGGGAGGAGCGGGGGCGCCGGTCGAAGGAGTGGCGGAGGAGCTCGTCGGCGACGGGGTAGGTAGGGGAAGGAGAGGCGCCTCGGTGGGGAACACGGGCTGGGTCAGAGAGAGAGAGGGAGCGGGGGGGGGGCAGGCGTCGTGGTGGGGCCGTGGGGTAGGTGGCGTCGGTGGCGTGCGACCAGGTGGGCGGGAGCGGAGTGGGTTGGCGCGTGGTAGCGTGCAGGTGGGTGAGGCGGGCCACGCGGCGGCAGGTGTGGGCGGGAAAGGGCAGGCGCGGGGTGTGGTTCGCTGCGGCGTGCGTGTATGCGTGGGTGTGAGGGGTGGTGGCGGCTGTTGGTTGGCTGGAGTGAGGTGGAGGGAGGGGATTGGTTAGGGTGAGGTGGAGGGAGGCTGGATAGGATAGAATTGGGTAGAATTAGGACTAGATATTTTTAGACTAGGGTTTGGAGGTGGCCGGCCGGGCTTTCGGGCCTGGCGGGCTGCCTCCTAAAAATAAACAAATAATTTTATTTATTAAAAACAAGGCTTTTGCAAACCGTATTTAGACAAACCAAAATATTCTAGAGAAGCCCGGTTTTAAATTTGAAATAAAGACGGGGCGTTTAGAAAACAAAACTAGACTTTTTCGAAAATAGTTTAGACAAAAACCATGCATGATGATGACGATGCTCAAATGCAATGTGGCATGATGACATGAGCATGCGGTCATGATGATGCAATGCACAAAAACACAACGATTTTCTAGTAGTGGTTTTTGCGGGATGCCACATGCTCTTGCTGTGACTGAGAAGATGGGGCTGCATCATCTTATGGAGATATAGTGTGACTATGACACTACGCTGGTTCAGTAGTTTTTATCTACGCTCGTGATTTGTGGGGATGAGACTCGCACTATGAAGTGGATGTCAGGTTCCCAATTCTTGTCAACTGACTTCTACACCTTTGCTCAGTTACTCTGCTACCCCTTCCGGGGCAGTGATAGTTCCTGTGTGTAGCATCCCATCTGTCTAACATCTGTAATGCTACATGGTCTAGTAATAAAATGCTACTTCCTACATATAATTGTTGCATCATAGTTATATCATGCTCATGTCATCATGCCACCTTGCATTTGAGCATCATATAAAACCCTTTTCTTTTGGATCTTGTCTCATATGCATTTATTAATTGTATTTTGCCTCTTGATGAATTATATTTGCTTCTTGATATAATGTTAAATGCCCAAAATGAGTTGAGGGCATATCTCTTTAATTCCTTCCACCCATTATCTTCTCAATTTCATTCCTCCTTTGAATCCATCTTTATTCTACCAAATGTTGTCAAGTGGGCTCACCTTTTTGCCATGTGTTTTGAACTCATGCTCATTTGAAAATATATGGATCTATACAACTTGCAAAAACTATCTTGCCATTATCTCCCTTTTATCTATGTGCATGTGCCATCTTCATTTATTCCTTTGATATAGCACATACCATTTATTTCCTTTTTGTAATGCCACATGCAATAACAAAGCCCACCCTCCATTCTCTTTTGGAATTTTGGTCCTGGGTTATTCGAATGCCCAAACTTGAGCCAGTTTTATTTGATTCAAATCTTTCTTCCTAGAACACACCTAGCTCTCTACCTACCCAGCCGTGTGTATGCATGCACCACACACACACCTATATCTAAAAACTAACCCAACCGAACCATGCTTTTCCTTTTCTTTCTTTGCCTTTGCCTGAACTTGGAGCTCTGTTTAAACTCATCGAGTTCTGAATCAAGTGCACCGCTATTGCAACCCAACCTGTAGAGAGCAGGATCTGTTTCCCTTCTTTGTGAGGCAAGCACGCCCCGCTCGTGACGCCTGCCAGCCTCGCGTGGTCCTCCTTCAAAAGCGAGCGCAACAAAGGAATCCGAGGCAATCTCTCCGCTCTTCTTTTCCTCCTCACCAAGTCAGATCGGATCGAGACCTCGGCATGCCATGATCTCCGCCCCTAGACACTAGTTGTGCCGCTGTTTTCGGACACCGGAGAGGCCACCGCAGCTGAGCCAGGGAGCTGCGTGTCATCTAACACTGCTCCCGGAGAAGCTCGCAAGGAGGTGAAGGCAAGTGCACGTCGCTGTTCACCTTGCCGTCCCTGTGAACTTACAACCACCGACGCCACGACCGAGCTGCCACTTGAGCATCGTCACCTCGCTGCCGGCTGCTTCCTGGACTTCTTCCCGGAGCTCCTGGTCACCACCGGCACTGCTTCCAGTGGGAATTGATCACGGTGAGCATCCTCTCTCCGTTCCCCTCCCTCTGGCATCCTCTCAGTCGATCAGAAGCTCATGCCTGCCGGTTTCTTGTTTTCCAGCCGAGCCGCTTGCCATGTTGCCGCACGCACGAGCAGCAGTAGCAGCAGCAGACACCACTTGGGGCCCTGTTGTTCGAAGAATTGCGGCCGCTACAGTCCTCCCTAGGACAAACCACCTGAGCGAGTATTGTAGCCGAGGGCCCCCTCTTCGCCTTTTGTTTTTGTGCCACCATGAGATTCGCCTCCGTTTGGTCGCCACCGTCGTCAGAAAACGACCAGATCCGCCGCCGGCACGGCCTCATTTCCGTCAGTGAGCAGCAGCAGCGCCTGAAAACCCCTCTGTTCTTCCGCAGTTTCCGATCGCTATGGTCTGCCTCCGTGCGAGCTTGCTAAACGGAAGATGTAGCCCGCACAACCCTCTACAGCTTTCATTTTTACGGCATGGCGTAATTCGTCGCTGTTAGTCGCCATCGTCGTTGCAACTCCAGCCCGAGCTTGCAGTTTTCTTGCCGTCGATGTGCAGTTCGTCAGTTCGGGCGCAGCAGTTTTGCAGAAAAGTCCCCGCAAGTTTTTGTCGATCACACGTCGGTCCCTCCGCAACCCTGCCAGGCCCACCAGTCATCCCCTCCCCCATTTTGCAAAAAGGCACCTCCACTTTTGGATTAGCAACCCGCGCTCCCCGGATCGCACACGTGTCAGCGTCCGATAGCCGCGAGTGCGCTGTGGCCCTACCGCCCGGAGGCCCACCAGTCAGCCTCTGTGGCTGGGATTCCCCGCAGTGAGAAAACCCCGGACCAGCCCGCTGCACCAGCTGGCGCTGACTCAGCGCTGACCCCACGCGGCAGTGACTCGGGCTAGACCCACCTGAGTACAAAAAGTTTCTGTCAGCCTTTTCCAAATAAAAATAATTTCAGAAAATGCAAATATGTTTTAATACCCAAAATCTAATAACTTTCTATTGATAAATCCAAATAATACGAATAATATATGTTTTTGAATCAGAAAAATGTGAGGATTTCAAATATGCCATCCAAATTAATGTTTGACTAATTTAAATTTTCGAAATTGTTTAATTGCAACAAAAATATCTTTTCTTAATTAATTAATAACTTTAATTCTATAACTCCAAATTTGACAAATAATATGTCTAAATCGATCAGCGCGACGAGCCCGTTCTAACTACGCATTCCTTGATATGAATTGTAGCATGCATCATATAAATATTAAGTGGACAGCAAGTGTTATGGAAACAAAACATGACTAAAAACTTAATAAAATGATTTATTCTTGTCCCCACACCTCACCCTTGCCATGCTACATTATTGCCATGTAAATTGTGCATCATTCATCATGGCATGCTTGGTTGCTTGTCGCATTTTATTTATATGCTTGTGCACTTTATTTATGTTAGCCCTTGTTTGTTTGGTTCTTCTTTCGAATAGACGCCGAGCAGGGGAATTATCAGGAATCCCAGGAGTACTACCCAGACCCATCCCTCGCTTCAACTGAGCTGCCAGGCAAGCACTACCATATGCTTGCGTACATATAGTACCTATTGCCTCTATCTTATTCTTGCATCATTGAGTCGCGAATGCATTAAATTGAATCCCAAGTACCGCATAGCCTTTACTTTAAACCCCACCGAGCTTGTTCCTCCATCCCATGAGCCATTACTACAGGAGTTGTTTGAGCCATGTGAGTCATAGAACAGCATGTGTAGGGTATGTGAGAGTCTGATGGATAACGAGGTACCTAAACAACTTAACCTGAGGGGTATGGGATAACTAATGAAAGAGGCACCGGTGGCCAATATCTGTTATTTGGTTTTTCATGCTCACTTGTGTCCCGTAGGACCCCGGGTACTTGATACCTGTTCCTTGACTATTCGCACTATCCACATACGGGAGACTCTATGAATCCCCCTTTGCATGAGCTTGATTTGTACTTTATTTCTTGGGGCCACAAAGTAGTGTGGCGCTTTATTACTATCCTGTACTTATGCCATGTTTTACTGCTTTATTTAAGATTGTGCGTGGAGCACCTGTACTGTTTTGGATCGTGACACGTTTTTGCTGTATCGACAAGCCCAGTCACACTTTCGGGTTCCCAGTCGTTTACCGCCGTCCACACAAACCCTGGGTCCGTTCCGGAGCCGGCCAACTTTGTTGCGTGTAGCTTAGTGGGGTGGCCTCCTGAAATATTTTATGAATCCTATGATTGCTTTGTCGTGAAAGCCTCGTTGGGTTTTGATTTGGTTTTTCCGAGGTCGGTCGTGTGTGTGTTGCTATTTGTGTACCCCTGCAGGGTAAATCTTTCTGAAAGCCGTGTCCGCGGTTATGGACAACTTGGAGCACAGTTTCTTGATCATAGACAAGTATAACTAAAGTACTGTCTTTAATTTGACTAAATATCTGACTAGTAAATAGTGCAATATTCATGGAATGATTAATAAAACAGCCAACGGATGGGTTGTTCGTCCGCTTTCTCGTTGGTAAGCGAGAAGGAGGATGGATCTGTTACGTTATACTGTTATAACTGTTGTTCCTAATTAACGGACATCCGTCTATCTTTGGTTAAGCGGATAGTTAGCGAGTATCTATAGACTTGTTAGTTATTATCTTTCGCTGCAATTGCGTCACCCAGGTATATGTCCCCTTTAGAGGCATAAAGACTTGCTGAGTACCCCTAGGGTCTCACACGATAAATTGTTTGATTCAGATGAACAGGTGTGTTCGCAAGATGGATACTGGGTGGAGGAGACAGATGATGTTGGCAACAATCACTCGGTGTAGAGATTCCGGGGATGGGGATCCGTGAGATCTGTGGGCGGGATGTGCTTAATTATGTGGCATCTTATGCCGATTTGCTTCTTATCCGTACTCGGATTTTGTTTCCCGCTTCCGCTTGATACTCTATTGATTGATGTATGAGGAGCTATCCTACACTATTATTTCTATCTAGGATATTTGGATCTTGCTGTATGGCGTTGCAATATTTCTATTTCTTTTAGATGGTATGGCTCTGACAACTGCTGTAAGGTAGCTTGCATACATACTCACTGTGTATGTATTTGATCTCTTCGCCTGTTGCCTACGCCGCTCGCTCTTGTCCCGATGTTCTTGGAAGTGGTTAGGGCGGCCGATGGGCCTACACGTGGGTGGCCCTGGGCCTCCGCTGTAAAATCCTTAACCACTTTTGGTTCATCCAGCCTTGAACTTAGAGCGTAGGATCCGAGGTTGTTACAATTGGTATCAGAGCCATCCCGCCCTTTAGGGTCTCAGCCAAATGGCCGTTGTCACTCTAGCAAATATTTTGGTAGTTATGTATACTAGGGAAAAACAAAACACGAGAGTAGGACTGGTTCCATTTTTCTTCTTACCCACCCACCCACCCTTTTCTGGTAAGGAAGTGTAACGTTTTCAATCCTCTTCTAAAATTCAAACAAGGATTCACGTGTTCTGGGTTCTGTAGTACCATAGGTTGTGTGTGTGTGTAATTCCTTGTCTATCTGTTGCATCCAACTTGCTACCGCTATCTGTCTTTTGGTTATCAACTGTTGGTACATTCCATACGGACAGGCTTTTGTAAACCGACGCGATCTATCTGATTCGTTGTAAACCGACGCAATCTGTCTTACTCTTTGTTATCTGACGCTATCTTGTTAGGGGTGTTTGTTTCCGTAGTTGCTAATCTTTAGGTTCATCTTAAGAAGGAAGAAAGTTGGGATATGTGTTTTACTTATTCATGTGCGGAGTAATGATTTGAGTGCGGGATGAAGTCGCGACCATACCACTACTTTTGTCATTCGCTCTTGTATATTGAATTGGTAGAGTTACTAATCTTGATTCGTTAAGTGGTTTTGCGCATACAGTGGTATTTTAATGCCGAAATTTGCAGAATTTTTTTCTTTGATAGCTTTGTGTACCACACTCCTTGTTCAGTCGTGTGCGATATGCTTAATATCTTCTAGGTGCTTTGAACTTTGTTGATATTTTAATATCATCTTAGTGATTTGTATCCTTTAATCTTGGTTAATTCCATTTTGGTACTATTTTGGATTATTATTATTCTCCATTATGGTACTGACTTGAGTTTGATATCAATCACAGAATGGCAACACCATGCCGCACTGAGGAGGACATACCACCTGAACTGGGGGCTGCGTTGGCAAGTATTGCTAATGCCTTGAGAGCAATGCAGCAGAACCAGCAGCGATTTGAAGAAAGTGTCAGGAGGAATGAGTTTGTTCCGCTACCTCCACCACCCAAGCGAGGAGACATCAAGAGCTTTCTGAAGTTTAACCCGCGCCACTTTGAGGTGTCTGATCATCCACTAGATGCTGATGATTGGCTGCGTGAGATGTCAAGGTTGCTGATGACTGCCGATGTTCCTGAGCAAGAATGGGTAAAATGTGCCACTCACCTTCTGAAGGGAGACACAGCTCTATGGTGGGAGAATTACCTGAAGGCAAACCACTCTGGTTTTCAGCCTACTTGGGAGCAGTTCACTAGGGCTTTCAAAGAGCAATACCTGTCAGAAATTGTCATGGAAAGGATGAAGGAAGCATTTCTCAACCTCAAGTAGGGCAATGACAATGTCAATACCTACATCAGAAACTTCATGAATCTTTCTCGGTATGGTGGCGATGAGATCTCTGATGACAAGAAGAAGCAAAAGAGGTTCAGGCAAGGGCTCAATGCATCTATCAAATATGCATTCACTCATGCAAGGCCGGGGTCTTTTCTGGAACTCCAACATACAGCTCTACAAGAAGAAGCCAGTAGGCAAGTGTTCGAGGAGTCCAAGAAACACAGTCGTGACGCAGCAAGCTCTTTAGCTATGACAGCTCCTTCTAAGCGCCGCGTGTGGGTTCCTAATACCGCACCGCCGCTCCCGGCTCCACCAAGATCTTCAAGCTACGCGGCAAGGCCACCAAACTCCTTCAGCGCTGCTCCTAGGGGATACAACCACAACTACCCTCGAGCGCCTGGCGGAGTCCCTGGCTACGCTGCTCCACGTCCACCTGGTGCTTGTTACACTTGTGGGAACACTGGGCATCAACACTAGAGTTGTCCCATGAACAACAAAGCTCTTCCTCCACCACCTCCAAGACCTGCAGCAAGTTCTTCTATGGTTCGTGCACCTCCACCTCAGGCTCTCAACATCAACACCAAGCCCGGGTCCACTGTTGCTCGTGCCAAATTTGTCAACGTCGCTCAAGCTGAACATGCACCTAGAGTTGTGATGGGTACGCTTCCTGTTAGCTCAGTCCCTACACGCGTTTTGTTTGATTTTGGTGCTTCGCATTCTTTTGTTTCTCATAAGTTTGCACATGAGCATGATCTGGCTATGGGTCCTCTATTGCATCGTCTCGTGGTACAATCTCCTGGGTCAAACATGAGGGCTGCTCATATTAGCCATGGCAATCAAATTGAGATTGGTGGCTCTTTGTTCCCGGCTTCCTTAATCATTCTGGGCAATTCTAACATTGATGTTATCTTGGGCATGGATTGGTTAACAGCAAATGCAACTGTGATTGATTATGCTGAACTCTCGGTTTCTCTGAAAATTCCTGAAGGCCATATAGTCTATTCTCCAAGTTTGACTCCTGCAATTTAGCTTTTCTCTTTGGCGGCTCTGAATGATGATGCTATGGATGCTATTCAGAGTGTTCTGGTGGTCTGTGAGTTCCTAGATGTTTTTCTGAAGAGTTACCAGGTATGCCTCCTGACCGAGAGGTCGAGTTTGTGATTGAGCTTGAACCTGGAACCGCTCCTATCTCCAAGCGGCCTTATAAAATGGGTCCTGTTGAGTTGGCTAAACTCAAACGTCAGCTTGATGAACAAGAGAAGTTGGGTTTCATTCAGCATAGCACTTCCTCTTGGGGCAGCCCAACAATCTTTGTGAAGAAGCGAGACCGGACTGATAGACTTTGTGTTGACTATCGGGCTCTCAATGCTAAAACCATCAAGAATAAATATCCCCTTCCGCGGATTAATGAACTCTTAGATCAGCTAGCTGGAGCTGTGGTATTCTCTAAGCTTGACTTGAGAAGTGGATATCATCAAATCAAGATTCGCAAGGAAGATGTTCCCAAAACAGCTTTCACCACCCGCTATGGCCTGTATGAGTACACGGTCATGTCTTTCGGTCTCACCAATGCACCTGCCACCTTCTCGAGGCTTATGAACTCGGTTTTCATGGAGTATCTTGATAAGTTCGTCGTGGTCTATCTGGATGACATTCTAGTCTATTCTAAGTCAAAGGGAGAACATGAAGAACACCTTCGGTGTGTCCTAAACAAGCTTCGTGAGAACCGCCTGTATGCAAAGTTCTCCAAGTGTGAATTTTGGCTTCCCGAAGTCACCTATCTTGGTCACGTCATCTCTGCTAAGGGCATTGCCATCAACCCAGAAACTATTCAGACAATTGTTGAGTGGCTTCCACCCAAAAATGTCAAAGAAGTCCGGAGTTTCTTTGGTTTGGTTAGTTATTGCCGTCGCTTCGTTCAAAATTTCTCGAAGATTGCGAAACCTCTTACCGATCTCCTCAAGAAAGGCAAGAAATACCTCTGGTCTCCTGCATGTCAAGCAAGCTTTGAAACCCTCAAAGAGAAGCTCACTTCCACTCCAGTCTTGATTCCTCCAGATACATCAAAGCCTTTCCAGATATTCTGTGACGCCTCCTTGCAAGGATTGGGTGCGGTCCTCATGCAAGAAAAGCAAGTCGTTGCTTATGCTTCCCGTCAGTTGAAAACTCATGAGCTCAACTATCCAACACGTGACCTCGAACTCACAGCAGTTGTCTTTGCTTTGAAAGTATGGAGGCACTACTTGCTTGGCAACCGTTGTGAGATCTTTTCTGATCACAAGAGTCTGAAGTATATCTTCACACAACCTGACCTCAACCTTCGTCAGAGGAGGTGGATTGAAGCAATTAATGATTTCGATCTGACCATCAACTACACTCCGGGGAAAGCTAATATCATGGCCGATGCTCTTAGCCGAAAATCTTATGTCAACAACCTCATGGTGGAAGAACAACAGCCTCTCTTCTGCGAGGAATTCCGCCAGCTCAACCTTGAAATTGTGGATCAAGGGTATCTTCTGAATCTTCTGGCAACCCCACTCTTGGAAGAAAAAGTTTGTTCCATTCAACTTGGTGATCCTTACACTAAAAACATCATCTCCAAGATTCAGCTTCCGAAGTATGAATCTTTCCACCTTGATGACCAAGGCACTCTATTCTTTAAGCAACGGATGTTCGTTCCGAAGTATCCGGGTTTGAGAGAGCAAGTTCTCAAAGAAGCTCATGATTCTGTTCTTTCTATCCACCCTGGCAGCACTAAGATGTACATGGATCTGAAAACACAATATTGGTGGCCTGGATTGAAACGATATTGTGCCAAGTATGTCTCCAAGTGCGATGTCTGCCGCAGAGTTAAAGCTGTCCATCAAAAACCTTCTGGTCTTCTACAGCCATTGAAGCCTCCGGAATGGAAATGGGAGAAAGTAGAGATGGACTTCATAACTGGTTTTCCAAGGTCGCAGAAGGGCAACAATGCAATGTTTGTTGTCATCGACATGCTTTCTAAAGTGCCTCACTTCTTTCTCGTCAAGGAAACAATTTCTGCAATTCAGTTGGCTGAGCTCTATATCAACAGAATTGTCTCTCTGTATGGGGTTCCTCTTGAGATCAGCTCAGACCGTGGAAGCATCTTCACTTCCAAGTTCTGGGGAAGTTTCCAAAATGCTTTGGGAACAAAGTTGAACTTCATCACTACCTATCACCCTCAGTCGCAAGGGCAAGTTGAAAGGATCAATCAGATTCTGGAAGATATGCTCCGTGCTTGCGTCATCTCTTTTGGCATGAAGTGGGAAGAATGCCTTCCTTATGCTGAGTTCTCTTACAACAATAGCTTGCAGAAGAGTCTAAAGATGGCACCATTTGAGGTTCTCTATGGCCGCAAATGCAGAACTCCGATTGGTTAGTCGAGCGCAGGTGAAAGAACATTGTTTGGCTCCGACATTGTAACTCAAGCGGAGGAGAAGGTTCACATCATTCTCGAAAACCTGAAGATTGCTCAAAGTCGCCAGAAGAGCAACTATGACAGAAAGCACACGGACATGGAGTATGTCCCTGGTGATCTCGTTTACCTTCGTGTCACTCCCATGAGAGGCACGCACCGGTTTGGTATCAAAGGAAAGCTGGCTCCTAGATACATCGGTCCTTTCAAAGTTCGTGGAAGAAGAGGAGAAGTTGCTTATGCTCTTGAGCTCCCTGAAAAACTCAAGTTCCATGATGTTTTCCATATCTCTCAACTCAAGAAGTGCTTCAAGGATCCCGGCAGGACCGTGGACCACGAGCTCATCAATCTCCCAGAAGATCTGTCTTATTAAGAACACCCCACAAAAATCCTAGAAGTCGCAGAAAGAAAGACTCGCAATAAGTCTATCAAGTTCTGCAAGGTGCAGTGGTCACACCATTCCGTTGATGAAGCCACTTGGGAACACGAGGATGAGCTCCGTGCCAAGTACCCCACCCTCTTCGTGTCTTATTCTTCTTCCTAGAATCTCGGGGCGAGATTCCTGTTTAGTGGGGGAGAGTTGTAGCATCCCATCTGTCTAACATCTGTAATGCTACATGGTCTAGTAATAAAATGCTACTTCCTACATATAATTGTTGCATCATAATTATATCATGCTCATGTCATCATACCACCTTGCATTTGAGCATCATATAAAACCCTTTTCTTTTGGATCTTGTCTCATATGCATTTATTAATTGTATTTTGCCTCTAGATGAATTATATTTGCTTCTTGATATAATGTTAAATGCCCAAAATGAGTTGAGGGCATATCTCTTTAATTCCCTCCACCCATTATCTTGTCAATTTCATTCCTCCTTTGAATCCATCTTTATTCTACCAAATGTTGTCAAGTGGGCTCACCTTTTCGCCTTGTGTTTTGAACTCATGCTCATTTGAAAATATATGGATATATTCAACTTGCAAAAACTATCTTGCCATTATCTCCCTTTTATCTATGTGCATGTGCCATCTTCATTTATTCCTTTGATATAGCACATACCATTTATTTCCTTTTTGTAATGCCACATGCAATAACAAAGCCCACCCTCCATTCTCTTTTGGAATTTCGGTCTTGTGTTATTCGAATGCCCAAACTTGAGCCAGTTTTATTTGATTCAAATCTTTCTTCCTATAACACACCTAGCTCTCTACCTACCCAGCCGTGTGTATGCATGCACCACACACACACCTATATCTAAAAACTAACCCAACCGAACCATGATTTTTCTTTTCTTTCTTTGCCTTTGCCTGAACTTGGAGCTCTGTTTAAACTCATCGAGTTCTGAATCAAGTGCACCGCTGTTGCAACCCAACCTGCAAAGAGCAGGCTCTGTTTCCCTTCTTTGTGAGGCGAGCACGCCCTCCTCGTGACGCCTGCTAGCCTCGCGTGGTCCTCCATCAAAAGCGAGCGCAGCAAAGGCATCCGAGGCAATCTCTCCGCTCTACTTTTCCTCCTCACCAAGTCAGATCGGATCGATACCTCGGCATGCCATGATCGCCGCCCCTAGACACTAGTTGTGCCGCTGTTTTCGGACACCGGAGAGGCCACCGCAGCCGAGCCGGGGAGCTGCGTGTCATCTACCACTGCTCCCGGAGAAGCTCGCAAGGAGGTGAAGGCAAGTGCATGTCGCTGTTCACCTCGCCGTCCCTGCGAACTTACAACCACCGACGCCACGGCCGAGCCGCCACTGGAGCATCGTCACCTCGCTGTCGGCTGCTTCCTAGACTTCTTCGTAGAGCTCCTGGTCACCACCGGCACCGCTTCCAGTGGGAATTGATCGCGGTGATCATCCTCTCTCCGTTCCCCTTCCTCTGGCATCCTCTCAGTCGATCGGAAGCTCATGCGCCGCCGGTTTCTTGTTTTCCAGCCGAGCTGCTCGCCGCGTTGCCGCACGCACGAGCAGCAGTAGCAGCAGCAGACACCACTTGGGGCCCTGTTCTTCGAAGAATTGCGGCCGCTACAGTCCTCCCTAGGCCAAACCACCTGAGCGAGTATTGTAGCCTAGGGCCCCCTCTTCGCCTTTTGTTTATGCGCCACCATGAGATTCGCCTCCGTTTGGTTGCCACCGTCGTCGGAAGACGACCAGATCCGCCGCCGGCACAGCCTCATTTCCGTCAGTGAGCAGCAGCAGCGCCTGAAAACCCCTCTGTTCTTCCGCAGTTTCCGGTTGCTGTGGTCCGCCTCCGTGCGATCTTGCTAAACGGAAGATGTAGCACGCACAACCCTCTACAGCTTTCCTTTTTACGGCATGGCGTAATTCGCCGCCGTTTAGTCGCCATCGTTGTTGCAACTCCAGCCCGAGCTCGCAGTTTTCCTGCTGGCGACGTGCAGTTCGTCAGTTCGGGCGCTGCAATTTTGCAGAAAAGTCCCCGCAAGTTTTGTCGATCACGCGTCGGTCCCTCCGCAACCCCGCCAGGCCCACCAGTCAGCCCCTCCCCCGTTTTGCAAAATGGCACCTCCACTTTTGGTTTAGCAACCCGCGCTCCCCGGATCGCACACGTGGCAGCGTCCGATAGCCGCGCGCGCGCTGTGGCCCCGTCGCCCGGAGGCCCACCAGTCAGCCTCTGTGGCTGGGATTCCCCGCGGTTAGAAAAGGCCGTACCAGCCCGCTGCGCCATCTGGCGCTGACTCAGCGCTGACCCCGCGCGTTAGTGACTCGGGCTAGACACACCTGAGTACAAAAAAATTCTGTGAGCCTTTTCCAAATAAAAATAATTCCAGAAAATGCAAATATGTTTTAATACCCAAAATCTAATAACTTTTTATTGATAAATCCAAATAATAGGAATAATATATGTTTTTGAATCAGAAAAATGTGAGGATTTCAAATATGCCATCCAAATTAATGTTTGACTAATTTAAATTTTCGAAATTGTTTAATTGCAACAAAAATGCGTTTTCTTAATTAATTAATAACTTTAATTCTATAACTCCAAATTTGGCAAATAATATGTCTAAATCGATCAGCGCGACGAGTCTGTTCTAACTACGCATTCCTTGATATGAATTGTAGCATGCATCATATAAATATTAAGTGGACAGCAAGTGTTATGGGAGCAAAACATGACTAAAAACTTAATAAAATGATTTATTCTTGTCCCCACACCTCACCCTTGCCATGCTACATTATTGCCATGTAAATTGTGCATCATTCATCATGGCATGCTTGGTTGCTTGTTGCATTTTATTTATATGCTTGTGCACTTTATTTATGTTGGCACTTGTTTGTTTGGTTCTTCTTTCGAATAGACGCCGAGCAGGGGAATTATCAGGAATGCTAGGAGTACTACCCAGATCCATCCCTCGCTTCAACTGAGCTGCCATGCAAGCACTACCACATGCTTGCATACATATAGTACCTATTGCCACTATCTTATTCTTGCATCATTGAGTCATGAATGCATTAAATTGAATCCCAAGTACTGCATAGCCTTTACTTTAAACCCCACCGAGCTTGTTCCTCCATCCCATGAGCCATTACTATAGGAGTTGTTTGAGCCATGTGAGTCGTAGAACAGCATGTGTAGGGTATGTGAGAGTCTGATGGATAACGAGGTACCTAAACAACTTAACCTGAGGAGTATGGGATAACTAATGAATGAGGCACCGGTGGGCAATATCTGTTATTTGGTTTTTCATGCTCACTTGTGTCCTGTAGGACCCCGAGTACTTGATACCTGTTCCTTGACTATTCGCACTATCCACATACGGGAGACTCTATGAATCCCCCTTTGCATGAGCTTGATTTGTACTTTATTTCTTGGGGCCACAAAATAGTTTGGGGCTTTATTACTATCCTGTACTTATGCCATGCTTTACTGCTTTATTTAAGATTGTGCGTGGAGCACCTGTACTGTTTTGGATCGTGACACGTTTTCGCTGTATCGACAAGCCAGTCACACTTTCGGGTTCCCAGTCGTTTACCGCCGTCCACACAAACCCTGGGTCCGTTCTGGAGCCGGCCAACTTTGTTGCGGGTAGCTTAGTGGGGTGGCCCCCTGAAATATTTTATGAATCCTGTGATTGCTTTGTCATGAAAGCCTCGTTGGGTTTTGATTTGGTTTTTCCGAGGTCGATCGTGTGTGTGTTGCTATTTGTGCACCCCTGCAGGGTAAATCTTTCTGAAAGCCGTGTCCGAGGTTATGGACGACTTGGAGCATAGTTTCTCGATCATAGAAAAGTATAACTAAAGTACCGTCTTTAATTTGACTAAATATCTGACTAGTAAATAGTTCAATATTCATGGAATGATTAATAAAACTGCCAACGGACGGGTTGTTCGTCCGCTTCTCGTTGGTAAGCGAGAAGGAGGATGGATCTGTTATGTTATATTGTTATAATTGTTGTTCCTAATTAACGGACATATGTCTATCTTTGGTTAGGCGGATGGTTAGCGAGTATCTATAGACTTGTTAGTTATTATCTTTCGCTGCAATTGTGCCACCCCAGGTATATGTCCCCTTTAGAGGCATAAAGACTTGCTGAGTACCCCTAGGGTCTCAGACGATAAATTGTTTGATTCAGATGAACAGGTGTGTTCACAAGATGGATACTGGGTGGTGGAGACAGATGATGTTGGCAACGATCACTCGATGTAGAGATTCCGGGGATGGGGATCCGTGAGATCTGTGGGCGGGATGTGCTTACTTATGTGGCATCCTATGCCGATTTGCTTCTTATCCGTACTCAGATCTTGTTTCCCGCTTCCGCTTGATACTCTGTTGATTGATGTATGAGGAGCTATCCTACACTATTATTTCTATCTAGGATATTTGGATCTTGCCGTATGGCGTTGCAATATTTCTATTTCTTTTAGATGGTATGGCTCTGACAACTGTTGTAAGGTAGCTTGCATACATACTCACTTGTGTATGTATTTGATCTCTTTGCTTGTTGCCTACGCCGCTCGCTCTTGTCCCGATGTTCTTGGAAGTGGTTAGGGCGGCTGACGGGCCTACACGTGGGTGGCCCTGGGCCTCCGCTGTAAAATCCTTAACCACTTTTGGTTCATCCAGGCTTGAACTTAGAGCGTAGGGTCCAAGGTTGTTACAGTGTGGGCATCGCATTTGTAGCCCTAATCATCCCAACAAGGACGCTTTACTCTCAGCGTGCTATGGACCCAACGGTGTGGTTGGAAAGGTTGAGGGTCTTTTTCCTATCTACTCTTAGATGGTTTTTATGTTCCGTGATTGCATTCTTCCGAGTGGAGGTAACAATGATAGCATTCGTGATCATCTGGTTAATTTACTTGGCTTTGCATATGAATGTGCCAATAGTGAAGACCCCTCTGCGGATTACACCTTGGATGTTATGGACTTCATTTATCACGAGATGGCTGACGCAATGTGTGATACATTGCAAATGTATCTATAATTTTTGATGTTCCATGCTTGGTTTTATCTCCTTTCTTGTGTTTTGTCCATACTTTGGAGTACTTTTCATATGATTTCTTGGACTAACCTATTAACAAGAGCCACAGTGCCAGCTGCCTGTTTTCTGCTGTTTTTGGTTCCAAGAAAGTCAGAAAATGAATATTCTCGAAATTGGACGGGACAAAAGCCAAAGTGCCTATTTTTCCGGAAGACTCACGGAGCCAGAATACGAGACGGAGGAGGGCCAGGGGCTGGCCACACACCCCCTAGGTGCGGGCTGGGCCTGGCCGTGCCAGGGCATGGTCTGGCCGCCCCAGGCACCCCCTCGGTCTCCCTCTTCGCCTATAAGAAGCCTTCTGACCTAAAAACTCCGGGGGGTTCGTGTAACTACCTCGGTGAATCACGCTCCTAGTTACAAGCCTGGATGAGCGGAAATGGTTGAAATAGTACGGTGGGGCCCAAATGCCACTCACAGGTAGACCTTTCGGCCGTCCCAACCATTTCCAAACATCGAGACAAGAACGGGCGGCGTAATCGGCAGGCGAAGGGATCAACTACATACACAAATGAGTATGTATGCAAGCCACCATACAACAGTACATCAGAGCCATTCCATCTAAAAAGAAAGGAAATATAGCAACGCCATACGGCAAGATCCAAATATCCTAGATAGATATAATAGTTTAGGATATCTCCTCATACATCAATCAACAGAGTATCAAGCGGAAGCGGAAGACAAAATCCGAGTACGGATAAGAAGCAAATCGGCATAAGATGCCCCATAAATAAGCAGATCCCGCCCACAGATCTCACGGATCCCCGTTCCCGGAATCTCTACACCGAATGATCGTTGCCCACATCGTCCGTCTCTTCCACCCAGTATCCATCTTGCGAGTGTACCTGTTCATCTGAACCAATAATTTATCGTGTGAGAACCTAGGGGTACTTAGCAAGTCTTTATGCCTCTAAAGGGGACACAACCTGGGGTGACGCAATTGCAGCAAAAGATAAACCCTAGCAATTCTATAGATACTCGCTAACCATCCGCCTAACCAGAGATAGACGGATGTCCGTGAAATAAGAACAATAGTTATAACGGTAATCTTAACAGATCCATCCTCCTCCTCGCTTACCGACGAGGAAGCGGACGAACAACCCCCCATCCGTTGGCAGTTTTATTATCCATTCCATGAGTATTGCACTATTTACTAGTCAGATACCTAGTCTAGTCAAATTAAAAGCGGTACTTTAGTTATACTTGTCTATGATCGAGAAACTGTGCTCCAAGTCGTCCATAACCGCGGACACGGCTTTCAGAAAGTTTTACCCTGCAGGGGTGCACAAATAGCAACACACACTCGATATGCCTCGGAAAAACCAAATCAAAACCCAACGAGGCAGTCACGACAAAGCGATCACAGGATTCAGAAATATTTCAGGGGGCCACCCCATTGAGCTACCCGCAACGAAGTTAGCTGACTCCGAGACGGCCTCAAGGTTTGTGGAGCCGGCTGTAAACGACTGGGAACCCGAAAGTGTGACTGGGCTTGTCGATACAGCGAAAACGGGTCACGGACCTAAACAGTACAGTGTGCATTACCTCGCACAATTTAAATAAAGCAGTAAAACATGGCATAAGTACAGGATAGTAAATAAAACCTCAAACTAGTTTGTGGCCCCAAGAAATAAGAATGAATCAAGCTCTGGCTCAGGGGGGTTCATAAGCCTCCCGGATGTGGATAGCGCGAATATTCAAGGAACAGGAATCAAGTACTCGGGGTCCTACGGGACACAAGTGAGCCTGAAAAGCCAAATAGCGAATATGGCTCACCGATGCCACTTTCATTAGTTATCCCATTACTACTCAGGTTAAGTTGTTTAGGTACCTCGTTATCCATTAGACACTCACATACCCTACACATGCTGTTCTACGACTCGCATGGCTCAAACAACTCCTGTAGTAATGTCTCATGGGATGGAGGAACAAGCTTCGGTGGGGTTTAAAAGTAAAGGCTATGCAGTACTTGGGATTCAATTTAATGCAATCGCGACTCAATGATGCAAGAATAAGATAGAGGCAATAGGTACTATATGTATGCAAGCATGTGGTAGTGCTTGCCTGGCAGCTCAGTTGAAGCAAGGGATGGATCTGGGTAGTGCTCCTGGTTCTCTTGATATATCCCCTGCTCAGCGTCTATTCGAAGAAGAACCAAACAAACAAGGCCAACATAATTAAAGTGCACAAGCATATGATTAACTGCATCAAGCAAACAATCATGCCATGATGAATGATGCACAATTTGCATGGCAATAAAGTAGCATGGCATGGGTGGGGTGTGGCATACAAGAATAAATCATTTTATTTAGTTTTGGCCCCAATTTATTCACATATTAGTTGCTGTACACATTATATTTATATGATGCATGCTTCAAATTAAACCAAGGAATGCATGAACAGAAAGGTCTCGTCGAGCTAATCATTTTAGACATATTATTTGTTAAATTTGGATTTATAAAACAAAAGTTATTAATTAAATAAGGGAAAAGGGCATTTTAATGTAATTAAACCAACTTGGAATTTTAAATGTTCAAAATATATTTTGGATTGCATATTTGAAATCCTCACATTTTTCTGATTTGAAAACATATATTATTTGCATTAAATGGATTTATATTTCAAAAGATAATTAAAAACAGATTTAATTTTGAATTTGAATTAATTTGAAATAAGTTTGAATTAAAACAGATATCTAGAAAACCTTTTTATACCCAGGAACAGCTAACCCCAGTCACTGACGGGTAGGGCCAGTGCTGACTGGGACTCCACAGCGCGCAGAAAACGTTTAACACCGCGGCCTAAACTAGCTTAAGCGAATGACATGTGGGGCCACGGCACACATGGACCCGCGTGTCAGCGAGCGGTCGCGCGGGGGCTGCTAGGTGGGCCGAGCGAGGGAGCGCGGGTTAAGTCCGGAGAAACAGAGGGGCTTCTCTGCAAGATCTTCGGGGTGGCTGGCAGGTGGGGCTTGGTGGACCGCGGGTTGAGTCGAAAAAGAAAGCAGGGGGGGTATGCGCAAAACGACCGCCCGTACTGTTCCTCTTCTCCGCGAGCAGAGGACAGTTCGGTGCTCGCACGCGCGGACGCGACGCGGGGATTCGAACGTGGGACCTAGGGCTCGCGCGCGGGGGCGGAACCACTGCGCTGGCCTGGGCTTGGTGTCAGGGAGGCGTGCGTGGCCTAGCTAGGGTTTCTGTGCAGCGAGGGAGAAGCAGACGCTACGCTCGCCGGCGCACCGAGCGTGCTCGATGAAACGCAAGACGGCTCTGGACGATGATAGCGTGGCGGAGCATGTCCAGGAGATCAGGTAGCTCACCGAGAGTGTGTCGGTGCGGTTGGATCGGCTCGAGACGCAGAGGATCGGCGTCGAGGCAGACGGCCAGAGGATCTAGGGTTTGCGTCGGGCTCGCGCTGGTTCGGGTGGCTCCAGTCCGTCTCCTCCTCGTCGCCGGGCTCAGGGTGAAGCAGAGAAGCGTCGTGGATCTCCCAGGCCGCTCCACGGACGTGCTGCTCGGCTGGATCGGCGGGACGCGGTGGAGGCCGAGGGTTTTGCCGGCGATGGTGTAGCCGGATGCGGTGGAGAAGAGGGGGAGAGGCAGGGCGCTGGGGCTGGATCTGGGGTAGCTGGGCAAGGCAGAGAGGGTGGATAGGGACGGAGAGGAGAGGAGGTGCCGTGGGGGGGGGAGTGGTTGGAGATAAAGGTGGCTTCGGCCACCTTTTCCCTCCTTCCTCCTCACGTGCTCGGCAGGGCAGGACCAGGGCAGGGAGCTGGCATGTGGGACCAGGGTGAGGCTAAGGAGGCAGGGGCAGGCTCGGGTGGTAGGGTCCTCAGGCAGAGAGAGAAAAGAGAGGGAGGGAGGAGCTCGGGTTGGGGTGGTGGTAGCCTCGGGCTAGGGTTGGAGCTAGGGTTTGGGTGAGAGGGTGGCCAAGTGGGGCCAAGCTAGGTGAGAGAGAGAGAGAGGCCGAGAGGGAGAGAGGGGTGTAACATGCTAGGGCTAGGGTTTAGCTTAGATGGGGTTAGGGTTAGATGGGTAGGTGAATAGGGTGGTAGGGTTTAGGATTAGATAGAGGATTAGGGGAGGATGGTTAGGGTTTAGATAGGATACACAAGATCATGCATGGATGGTGGAGAAAAAGGAGAGGGAGGTGAAGAAAAGAGAGAGAGATGGATAGAAGTGTGTGGTTTAGATTCATTCAAAAATGCAAATGAAATCCAAAAAAACAAGCAAAAAGGTGGTACTTGCATGGCCCATGCAAAATATTTAATGCCATGTTGATTCTTGTGAAAACAATATTATTTCATGGCATCATTATTATGCATCCCAAAATTGGAATAAAGGCCAAGCAAAAGAATTAACAAGGATGCCCCATGTGGAGTAGATGGAGATGACCATTTTTGAAATACCATGGGACTTGCTCGTGTGTATATTCCACTAGGTAGTTAATAAGCCCACAAAATATCCCAACATGATGATAACCCCAAAACAACACATATGGTAGCTAGAGATAGGGTTCCACCCACAAGGCATGCAAAGGTGGCCATGTGGCTCTCATATATCCATAATGTGAAAACAAAATGATGCCAAGATGAGAGCATGTGGAAAGAATTGGATCCATCCCAACCCACATGAGCTAGAGGTAAAACCAATAAGTACCAAGCTCATATTTAGTTGGATGGTGGAATTATAAGGTGGTGAACGAAAGGTGGTGGAGTTAATAAAAGATATGCCCCCAACTCAACTTGGGCATTAACAATATATCAAGAACCAAATACATTATCAAGAGGCAAATACAATTAACAATGCAAATGAGAGAAGAACCAAAACAAAAGGGTTTTGTATGATGCTCAAATGCAAGGAGGCATGATGACATGAGCATGATATGATGATGCAACAATTATATATTTGAAGTAGCCATTATATAGACTAGGCTAGTAGCATTGCAATTGTTAGACAATTGGGATGCTACAACTCTCCCCCACTAAACAAGAATCTCGCCCCGAGATTCCTAGGAAAAAGAAAAACAAAACAAGGAGAGGCGGGTGTTGATGAACAACGGAATAACTTGCTAGACTTGCTGCGAGTCTTGCGTTTGCTTGAGAAACAACGGGTTGGAAGAGCTGAAGGATTGTCGTTACACAAGAAAGATAGGATGGACAAAGCTCCGGTTTGCTCAAGAAACAAGATAAAAGACTTGAACCACTTGTGAAAGAAAGGACAAGATGATGTATCATGGATAAAGAAATACACACCGTTAAGATTATAGATTTACCGGTACTAGAGATGATGATTCTTTGTCCCGCCGGAAGGAAAAGAGCTAGATTGGAGAGGTTTCAACCACTATGACAATAGCATCGTATCTTCTCTCGGATTTGAGAAATGAAGTACGGAAACAATATTGCCTTCAAACAATAGAGTCCCTTGATATCAACAGAAAGATTTAGTTAGACATCGACGGATTAGATTCTTGTTGTGCCGGTAAGACCCAAAGGATCACGCGATTGAGGGGCGCGGATATAACTTCCAGAGACGGATGTGAAACTAGATCATGGTGGAATCCCGAGAAGCAAAGACTATGGGGGATCTGGGGTTTATTGTAGAGATACTTATTGCTTTCTTTAGCCTTGAGGCTAACGCAATAGATTTACGGCTGATGGCATCAACCATAATTGTCTTTGCCACAGCAAAGAATTGATGAAACAAAGAGAGAGATAGTTTCCTTTCTTCTTGATTGGGGATGTCGAGCACCGGTAGAAAGACGAGGATAGAAAAGAGTTTGCGTTTGTTTCCACCAGATAATTGAAGATTTGCTCCGGGTAGGAAAAGACGAGATCACCATCAAAAGATTATTGATTACTTTCTTCGAGAGAGCACTCTGGAAAACAAGGACGGAAGTAAAAGTATCGAGGGATAAAGGCCACTTCTAACTTCCGTGGAATGAGTGAAATCACATTAATTCACCAATTCAATGTACAAGAGCGAATGATAAGAGTAGTGGTATGGTAGCTACTCCATCCCGCACTCAAAGCATTACTCCGCACATGAATAAGAAAACCATGCAACCCAACTACCGAAACAGACTGAAGGTATTGATAAGAAGAGCTCATGGAACTCCGTTAGAAAACAAGGATAGATGCAAACGATTCACCGGATCCAAGATAGATAATGGTGATGATGTTGTCGTCATATCTGAAGTACCAAGCCACCCGAAAGATATGAAGGAAGATCACGGAGACAACTGCAAGATTCAACAGCTACAGAAAAGATAGCACCAACTTGAGCAGAAGGAAACAAGATTTGGAAGGTCTTCATGGCCTCCGGTGGATTGGGCATAGACGATAGAGCAAGAGGGTTCCAAGAGATTACTTAACTAGATTGAGGTGAAAGAACTCCATGTTCTTCTTGAAATGATTGAGGGAGATTTAGCGGTCTTGAGGAAACTTTAGCGGAACGACGATGATAACTTGCCAACAAGGAACTACTCTGGATTGGTTGAAGATGGAGGATGGAATTAACAATGGACTTGCTAATTCTAGAATTGAAGCAATGTATTTAGCAGAAGGACGTGGTCGAGATAGGTGACTTCAAGAAGCCAGAATTCACGCTTTGAGAACTTTGCACACAGGCAGTGTCCTCGAAGCTTGAGAGAAAGAGACATAGATGATCTTCCATGTTCTTCCATTGATATGGAATAGGCAAGCATATTATCAACATATACCACCATGGATTAGCAAGATATTCCCAGAATATCAAGTTCAAGAGGCGGAAGAAACAAACACATGGTCGAAACACTTTCTGAGCTCAACGCTCTTTGAAAGATCAACGTTAAGAGCACGGGTTCGTGTTGAAGAAGATGCACTGGAAGAATAGATTATCTGGTCCTTCGGAAGAAAAAGAGATGTCACCTGGTTCACATTGTCGATCGGATCACCGATTACAAAGATAGGGATCTTGGATAAAGAAACGATGATAGCTCATACCTTAAGCAAAGCTATCAGAGACGAAAAGATGCAATTCCCTCGTATCACAAAGAATATTGCAGATATGGGGTTGAAAAAGATGTGCAGCATGATAACAGATGATAGACCACCGTAGTGATTTGGGAAACTCCGGATTAAGCGCCGGTGACAAAGAATGAGTTAGCATGGACCTGCTGATAAAAGGAAGATAGATAATGTTTCACACACGACTTGAAGGAGTGTGGAAACACAGATGTATCAAAGAAAAAATTTCTGCATTTTTCGGCATTAAATACCAATAGATGCGCAAAATCACTTAGCAGATAGAGATTAGCAACTGATACTTGCACAGAATGTGGAGTTGCTAGAAGGAAGGACACCCTTAAGAAGATGACACCGGTTAGCAAGGAGTCAGATAGATCGCGCCGGTTTTCAGAAGCCTGTCAGTATGGAATGTACCAACAGTTGATTACCAAAGGCAGATTGTGATAACAAACTGGATGCAACAGATAGACAAGGAATTACACACACACATACACATACACACAACCTATGGTACTACGGAATCCCAGAACATGTGAATCCTAATTTGAATTTTAAGAAGAGGATGGAAAACGTTACACTTCCTTACCAGAAAAGGGTGGGTGGGTGGGTAAGAAGAAAAGTGGCAGCAGTCCTACTCTCGCGTTTTGTTTTTCCCTAGTATACATAACTACCAAAAATATTTGCTAGACAGACAACGACCATTTGGCTGAGACCCTGAAGGTCGGGATGGCTCTGATACCAATTGTAACTACCTCGGTGAATTACGCTCCTAGTTACAAGCCTGGATGAGCGAAAATGGTTGAAATAGTACGGTGGGGCCCAAATGCCACTCACAGGTAGACCTTTCGGCCGTCCCAACCATTTCCAAACATCGAGACAAGAACGGGCGGCGTAATCGGCAGGCGAAGGGATCAACTACATACACAAATGAGTATGTATGCAAGCCACCATACAACAGTACATCAGAGCCATTCCATCTAAAAAGAAAGGAAATATAGCAACGCCATATGGCAAGATCCAAATATCCTAGATAGATATAATAGTGTAGGATATCTCCTCATACATCAATCAACAGAGTATCAAGCGGAAGCGGAAGACAAAATCCGAGTACGGATAAGAAGCAAATCGGCATAAGATGCACCATAAATAAGCAGATCCCGCCCACAGATCTCACGGATCCCCGTTCCCGGAATCTCTACACCGAATGATCGTTGCCCACATCGTCCGTCTCTTCCACCCAGTATCCATCTTGCGAGTGTACCTGTTCATCTGAACCAATAATTTATCGTGTGAGACCCTAGGGGTACTCAGCAAGTCTTTATGCCTCTAAAGGGGACACAACCTGGGGTGACGCAATTGCAGCAAAAGATAAACCCTAGCAATTCTATAGATACTCGCTAACCATCCGCCTAACCAGAGATAGACAGATGTCCGTGAATTAAGAACAACAGTTATAACGGTAATCTTAACAGATCCATCCTCCTCCTCGCTTACCGACGAGGAAGCGGACGAACAACCCCCCATCCGTTGGCAGTTTTATTACCCATTCCATGAGTATTGCACTATTTACTAGTCAGATACCTAGTCTAGTCAAATTAAAAGCGGTACTTTAGTTATACTTGTCTATGATCGAGAAACTGTGCTCCAAGTCGTCCATAACCGCGGACACGGCTTTCAGAAAGTTTTACCCTGCAGGGGTGCACAAATAGCAACACACACTCGATATGCCTCGGAAAAACCAAATCAAAACCCAACGAGGCAGTCACGACAAAGCGATCACAGGATTCAGAAATATTTCAGGGGGCCACCCCATTGAGCTACCCGCAACGAAGTTAGCTAACTCCGAGACGGCCTCAAGGTTTGTGGAGCCGGCTATAAACGACTGGGAACCCGAAAGTGTGACTGGGCTTGTCGATACAGCGAAAACGGGTCACGGACCTAAACAGTACAGTGTGCATTACCTCGCACAATTTAAATAAAGCAGTAAAACATGGCATAAGTACAGGATAGTAAATAAAACCTCAAACTAGTTTGTGGCCCCAAGAAATAAGAATGAATCAAGCTCTGGCTCAGGGGGGTTCATAAGCCTCCCGGATGTGGATAGCGCGAATATTATTGGAACAGGAATCAAGTACTCGGGGTCTTACGGGACACAAGTGAGCCTGAAAAACCAAATAGCGAATATGGCTCACCGATGCCACTTTCATTAGTTATCCCATTACTACTCAGGTTAAGTTGTATAGGTACCTCGTTATCCATCAGACACTCACATACCCTACACATGCTGTTCTACGACTCGCATGGCTCAAACAACTCCTGTAGTAATGTCTCATGGGATGGAGGAACAAGCTTCGGTGGGGTTTAAAAGTAAAGGCTATGCAGTACTTGGGATTCAATTTAATGCAATCGCGACTCAATGATGCAAGAATAAGATAGAGGCAATAGGTACTATATGTATGCAAGCATGTGGTAGTGCTTGCCTGGCAGCTCAGTTGAAGCAAGGGATGGATCTGGGTAGTGCTCCTGGTTCTCTTGATATATCCCCTGCTCAGCGTCTATTCGAAGAAGAACCAAACAAACAAGGCCAACATAATTAAAGTGCACAAGCATATGATTAACTGCATCAAGCAAACAATCATGCCATGATGAATGATGCACAATTTGCATGGCAATAAAGTAGCATGGCATGGGTGGGGTGTGGCATACAAGAATAAATCATTTTATTTAGTTTTGGCCCCAATTTATTCACATATTAGTTGCTGTACACATTATATTTATATGATGCATGCTTCAAATTAAACCAAGGAATGCATGAACAGAAAGGTCTCGTCGAGCTAATCATTTTAGACATATTATTTGTTAAATTTGGATTTATAAAACAAAAGTTATTAATTAAATAAGGGAAAAGGGCATTTTAATGTAATTAAACCAACTTGGAATTTTAAATGTTCAAAATATATTTTGGATTGCATATTTGAAATCCTCACATTTTTCTGATTTGAAAACATATATTATTTGCATTAAATGGATTTATATTTCAAAAGATAATTAAAAACAGATTTAATTTTGAATTTGAATTAATTTGAAATAAGTTTGAATTAAAACAGATATCTAGAAAACCTTTTTATACCCAGGAACAGCTAACCCCAGTCACTGACGGGTAGGGCCAGTGCTGACTGGGACTCCACAGCGCGCAGAAAACGTTTAACACCGCGGCCTAAACTAGCTTAAGCGAATGACATGTGGGGCCACGGCACACATGGACCCGCGTGTCAGCGAGCGGTCGCGCGGGGGCTGCTAGGTGGGCCGAGCGAGGGAGCGCGGGTTAAGTCCGGAGAAACAGAGGGGCTTCTCTGCAAGATCTTCGGGGTGGCTGGCAGGTGGGGCTTGGTGGACCGCGGGTTGAGTCGAAAAAGAAAGCAGGGGGGGTATGCGCAAAACGACCGCCCGTACTGTTCCTCTTCTCCGCGAGCAGAGGATAGTTCGGTGCTCGCACGCGCGGACGCGACGCGGGGATTCGAACGCGGGACCTAGGGCTCGCGCGCGGGGGCGGAACCACTGCGCTGGCCTGGGCTTGGTGTCAGGGAGGCGTGCGTGGCCTAGCTAGGGTTTCTGTGCAGCGAGGGAGAAGCAGACGCTACGCTCGCCGGTGCACCGAGCGTGCTCGATGAAACGCAAGACGGCTCTGGACGATGATAGCGTGGCGGAGCATGTCCAGGAGATCAGGTAGCTCACCGAGAGTGTGTCGGTGCGGTTGGATCGGCTCGAGACGCAGAGGATCGGCGTCGAGGCAGACGGCCAGAGGATCTAGGGTTTGCGTCGGGCTCGCGCTGGTTCGGGTGGCTCCAGTCCGTCTCCTCCTCGTCGCCGGGCTCAGGGTGAAGCAGAGAAGCGTCGTGGATCTCCCAGGCCGCTCCACGGACGTGCTGCTCGGCTGGATCGGCGGGACACGGTGGAGGCCGAGGGTTTTGCCGGCGATGGTGTAGCCGGATGCGGTGGAGAAGAGGGGGAGAGGCAGGGCGCTGGGGCTGGATCTGGGGTAGCTGGGCGAGGCAGAGAGGGTGGATAGGGACGGAGAGGAGAGGAGGTGCCGTGGGGGGGGGGAGTGGTTGGAGATAAAGGTGGCTTCGGCCACCTTTTCCCTCCTTCCTCCTCACGTGCTCGGCAGGGCAGGACCAGGGCAGGGAGCTGGCATGTGGGACCAGGGTGAGGCTAAGGAGGCAGGGGCAGGCTCGGGTGGTGGGGTCCTCAGGCAGAGAGAGAAAAGAGAGGGAGGGAGGAGCTCGGGTTGGGGTGGTGGTAGCCTCGGGCTAGGGTTGTAGCTAGGGTTTGGGTGAGAGGGTGGCCAAGTGGGGCCAAGCTAGGTGAGAGAGAGAGGCCGAGAGGGAGAGAGGGGTGTAACATGCTAGGGCTAGGGTTTAGCTTAGATGGGGTTAGGGTTAGATGGGTAGGTGAATAGGGTGGTAGGGTTTAGGATTAGATAGAGGATTAGGGGAGGATGGTTAGGGTTTAGATAGGATACACAAGATCATGCATGGATGGTGGAGAAAAAGGAGAGGGAGGTGAAGAAAAGAGAGAGAGATGGATAGAAGTGTGTGGTTTAGATTCATTCAAAAATGCAAATGAAATCCAAAAAAACAAGCAAAAAGGTGGTACTTGCATGGCCCATGCAAAATATTTAATGCCATGTTGATTCTTGTGAAAACAATATTATTTCATGGCATCATTATTATGCATCCCAAAATTGGAATAAAGGCCAAGCAAAAGAATTAACAAGGATGCCCCATGTGGAGTAGATGGAGATGACCATTTTTGAAATACCATGGGACTTGCTCGTGTGTATATTCCACTAGGTAGTTAATAAGCCCACAAAATATCCCAACATGATGATAACCCCAAAACAACACATATGGTAGCTAGAGATAGGGTTCCACCCACAAGGCATGCAAAGGTGGCCATGTGGCTCTCATATATCCATAATGTGAAAACAAAATGATGCCAAGATGAGAGCATGTGGAAAGAATTGGATCCATCCCAACCCACATGAGCTAGAGGTAAAACCAATAAGTACCAAGCTCATATTTAGTTGGATGGTGGAATTATAAGGTGGTGAACGAAAGGTGGTGGAGTTAATAAAAGATATGCCCCCAACTCAACTTGGGCATTAACAATATATCAAGAACCAAATACATTATCAAGAGGCAAATACAATTAACAATGCAAATGAGAGAAGAACCAAAACAAAAGGGTTTTGTATGATGCTCAAATGCAAGGAGGCATGATGACATGAGCATGATATGATGATGCAACAATTATATATTTGAAGTAGCCATTATATAGACTAGGCTAGTAGCATTGCAATTGTTAGACAATTGGGATGCTACAGTTCGTTGTTTTTCCAGAAGGAGTTCCGCTCCGCCGCCACCACCAGATTCCACAAAACAGCACCAGAAACTCCGTTCTGGCACACTGCCGGGATGGTGAATTGGAGGAGATCATCGCCATCATCATCACCATCGCTTCTCCATCGACCATCCATGTTTCCCCCATCTATGAGTGAGTAATCCCCCACTACAGGCTATGGGGATGGTAGGGATTGGATGAGATCGTTCATGTAATGGTATCAGATTGGTAGGGCATGGTGCCTAGTATCTTTTATTAGTGCTTTATGACTTTGTTGCGACTTGTTGTGCTTAATGCTTGTCACTAGGGCCCGAGTGCCATGATTTCAGATCTGAACATGTTATTGATTCATTATAATAGTATTGTTTATGGGCTTATCTGCAAGTTGTATACACATGTTGTTGTGCGGAACCAATGGCCCTGAAGTGACAGAAATCGGGATAACCAGAGGGAATGACTTTGATGTGAGGATCACATGTGTTCATGGAGTGTTAATGCTTTGCTCCGGTGCTCTATTAAAAGGAGCACCTTAATTGCCAGTAGTTCCCTTGAGGCCCCGCTGCAAACGGGCTGGCGGGACAAAAGATGTTGTGCAAGTTCTCATTGCAAGCATGTATGACTATATATGGAACACATGCCTAGGATTATCTAGTACTTGGATGCTTTATCTTATTTATCTGCAATTGCCCTAGGTTCTGATTGCTATGTGAAATGTCTTGTCCATGCAACGCACGTATGATGTTGCTTCTACTGTGCTTGATAAGAGTGGTTCATTAGGTACTTTCCTAGATGCTACGATTGCTAGAACTATAGCTGGAAATACCGAAACTCCTAATGAAGACACTACCACACCTGTTAGTTCACCTGAGTCTAGTGAAAGTTATGATATTGAAGATGGTTATGTTGAGATGACCGATGAATTTATTAAAGAATGTAAAAACACCCATGATAGGAGCGCTGCTAAGAGTCTCCTTGAGAGGCGTACTATTAGACCCAAATTGTCTCCTATTGCTAAGTTTGCTGCTTCTCCCATAAACATTATAGATGAAGATTATGATTTCTCTCTCGATCTACCTTACATAGCTATTGTCGAGAAAGAACCTTTTTGTGGGACTAAGAATGAAACTGCGGTAGCACATATGAATGAACTTTCTACCATGAGTGCCTTGTTTTCTGATGATATTAAGATGTGTACTTACTTTGTTGCTAAGATTTCCCCTTTTCACTAAAAGTAGAAGCTAAAACTTGGTTTAGTAATTTACCTCCTGGATCTATTGATAGCCCTGAGTGCTTGATTAGTACTTTCCTGCAGAAATATTTTCCTCCTAGTGCTAGACATGCTATTTTGCAGGAAGTTTTTGATTTTAAACAGGGAGAAAAAGAGGTATTGCCCGAATCTTGGGCAAGGTTTTGTTCTTTGATTCATGCACAGGCTAGAAGTCCATTACCTAAGAATGAGCTTCTTGATATATTTTATAATGGACTAACTGAAGAATCTAGGACATACCTAGATAGTTGTGCTGATTGTGTTTTCAGGAATAGGACTCCAAAGGACGCTGAAGAATTAATGGCTAAAATAAGTAAGAATTATGAAGATTAGACTCCTCCTAAACAAGCTATACCTGAAGTAATTGTACCTGAACCATCTATTCCGGTGCCTATTCCAACATCAAAGAAGAGGGGAGTTATTGAATTAAATGATGAAGTGATGAAGGAAGCTAAGAAATGTCTTAAGGAGAAGGGAATTAAAGATGCAGATGTCAAGAATTTACCTCCTATTGAAGAATTATGTAAGCCTATTCCCTACTAATCCACTATTGAGGTACACTCTCTCCAACACTTTGATGAAGGTGATATCCCTTACTCTAAACCTCCTGATCAATGCATGGCAGAATTTGATATCTTTATTGTTAAGCAAGATAACTTTAATAAAAGGGTGCAAAATCATCTAATGGAAAACACTAGAGCTATTGTTGAGTTGAAAGATATTGTGGAAAGAACCTCTAATGATGTTAAAATGATTGTTAAACACTTTCAAATGGTTCAAACTCAAATAGATCAACTCGTTAAAGTGCAAAACGACTTGCTAGTTAATGCTGCTAAAGAAAAACATGCTTATGAAATTAGAACTAGAAGTGGAGCTCCTACCCAGGATCCTCTATATCCTTAGGGGCATCCCAAAAGAATTGAGCAGGATTCTCAACAAGCTAAAAATAGTTGTTCTACTTGTAAGAAAAGGAAAAAGAAGCATAAAACTATTGTAGAACCCTCTAAACCTGCTATAGATCCTAATAGTATATCTATCTCTGATGCTGAAACTGAAAGTGGTAATGAAGAAAATGAAGTTCCTAATGAAGAAAAAGTTGAAGAAGAACCTGAAAACCACACTAAGAATACTAAATACACCAAAGAATATTTTATTGCTAGGAAACATGGTAGTGAAAGAGAGCCTTGGGTCCAAAAACCTATGCCTTTCCCTGATAAGAAACACAAGTCAAAGGAAGACGAACACTATAACAAGTTTTCTGAGTGGATGAAACCTTTATTCCTGCAAATTCCTTTGACTGATGCTATTAAATTGCCTCCTTACTCAAAGTATATCAAGGATATTGTCTCGAATAAAAGGAAGATCCCTAATGAAGAAATTTCTACTTTGCTTGCTAATTATTCCTTCAATGGTAAGGTTCCTAAGAAACTTGGAGACCTAGGGATTCCAACTATCCCTTGCTCTATTAAGAACAGTTATGTTAGAACTACTTTGTGTGATTTGGGAGCTGGAGTTAGTGTTATGCCTTTCTCTCTCTATAAGAGGCTTCAACTAGAAAAAATAATACCAACTGATATATCTTTGCAAATGGCTGATAAATCTACCACTATTCCTGTTGGTATATGTGAGGATGTACCTGTTCAGGTGGCTCACAATTGCTTGATATTAACTGATTTTATGTGCTTGAAATGCCTGAAGATGATAATATGTCTATTATTCTTGGGAAACCTTTTCTTAATACTGCAGGAGCTATTATTAATTGTAATCAAGGAAAGGTGACTTTCAATGTTAATGACAAGGAACATACTGTCTATTTCCCCAAGAAGATTGAAAGGACTTATGGTTTGAATTCAATTGAACATGTTGAAGGCATTCAAGTTGGAGAAATATATTGTCCCATACCAAGAGAAAATTTTGAAACTATTATGATTGGGACCATTGCTATCAAGGTTGAGGTAACATAATCATTAGTGGAATACAAAGTTTTGTATCATATGAAATTGTTTTGGTGACAAGACCTGATCAACCTTGTTAACAAAAGGATTTCATTGAACAAAAAAATGTTTTCACCATGATTATCTCCGCTTACTTCTATTCTATCCATTTTAGTTTTTGCTTATGCCTAACTTAAAGGCATTAAAGAAAAGTACTTATTGGGAGATAACCCAAAAGTTTTAGATGGGTCTTGTAAGGTATTACTTCAGTAATAACCGCTCCTTATCCTTTTTATTTGCTTTTTGTGCCAAGAATAACCTCTAATGAGAGAGAAGTAATGAGTGGGAAAGTTGCAGACCCGAAACAGATTTCTGTGCTTCACCGTAAAAATTCGTGTAAACTCTATGAACGTCTTTTTGAGACGTGGATATTTGTGCTTCTGCCCCAGGTTGTTATATAACTTTCGTTAGTTCAACACTTTTTGATTTGAGCAACAGAAGGTCTTCGAAAAAATTTGTCTTTATCTGCTGGTCTGTTTTGACAGATTTCTGCCATTTTCTGCATTTGCTTCTTGTTGGTTCCTTGTTGAGTTCTTTTGGGGAATTGAGATTTTTGAGGGAAGTGCTACAGTAGCTAGTGTTCTAATGGAAGTTTATTTGGTGTTAGAACTGAATCTTAAGACCTTTTATCTTGAGTGCACTAATGTTGCTAATAAAAATTGTGTGAAGTTTTGTATGAAGGAAAATTTTCAGGTGTATGGAAGGAATGAGTAATGAGATGAAGGATGGACTAAAGCTCAAGCTTGGGGATGCCACGCGTGTCACCCCAAGAAATATCCAAGAAGTACAAGCATCAAAGCTTGGGGATGCCCAAGGCACCCCCTTCTTCATCATTAAAATTTCAGGTTTCTTCCAAACGCTTCATTTTTATTGTTTCATGCACAGTTGTGTTGTTCTTGGAGCGTCCTTTTTTTTGTTTTTGTTTTGGTTTTTCGTTTGCTTGGTTTTCTTAGTTTTCTGAATAAATTGGTTGGATCTCCTCTTTCATACATTGGTTTTCAAATAGTTTGTTTTGGTTTGGAAAAGAGTAGGAAAGTTCATGCTTATGTGGTAAAAAAGAGCTTGTTTTTTACTATGGCCTATGCTTTGTCATGCCATTCTTGATATTGTTTTGGCTTTATGCTTAGTATTCTTTGCTGTAGCATGACTTGTTATAAACAATTGAGATTGCTTAATGTGCCTTGGATGAATCATGCGTTGTTTTAGCATATTAAAGCATAGTATAGTGGTATTCTCCTTTGATGCTTTATTTGGGTTGACTTGGCGCATGCTCACACCATGTTATGACTATATCAAGTCACCATAGCCTTGATGATCCTTTAGTTTTCAACTTGTAGTATCACTTTATGCTTTGATCAATGATCTTTTGTCGCTCTGCATGATTATGGCCATTATTGCTCTCTTAGTTTGTCGCTCCCAGTCTTTTGCTAGCCTCCACAACCAAGTATGAGTTCCACTCATGCATCCAACTTCCTAAACCAAGTTATTACAAATAGTCCACCATACCTACCTACTATCTTATGCTATTCCAAGTATATTCATGCTTTTTGTTTACCTTTCGAATTAAACTTGTTATGAGAAAACTATTGATTAAAGCTCTCACGAACTTGATGACACACTTTACTTTTCTTGCCCTTAATAAACTTGAACCATTGGGTCCTTCTTTGTTGCGTATATGCTTGCGCTTTATAAGTTGAAATTAGCAGAACCATGTTTCATGGGGAACACTTTCAACATTGCACTTGTACTTCGTACCCCGTTGATATCACGTTCTTTTGCTTACGGATCCCAGCGGTGTGAAATAAAAGTGGAACTTGTAAGATCATGGAGTTTGTATGTGTGTTAGAGAAACGCCTGGGCCTCTAGCCTAAGCCATGCCTAATCATGGTGGAAACTTGCAGCATCACCATAATGAGCACTCTATGAAGCATCCTCAATAAAAACCTATGCAAATAGCAAATAAAAAGATCGCTGCGATGCTCATTGTCTGCTTGCCTTGTCATTTTGATTATGGGAAAGCTCCCGTATCATGTGCAAGGGGTACCCCGTTGGCAGTTCTTAATGATACACATGTACTTACAATGACAAGAGCTTGCTCATGACTAAAGTTGAGTAGCATGAGGTTCGGTCTTCGTAAGTAAGGGGCATGAGATTTCGGTTTATAACTTGTCAAGCATATCCTCTTAGTGGTGTCACTTTAACCTTAATCACCTTAACGATGCTTATGATAGGGTCAATGAGAGATGAAAGCTATAAGTACCATAATTTTTGGAAGCTCTTTATGAGACTTGAATCCCTACTTCCTTCCATGAAGGCCTTTCTTCCACTTATATATTGAGTCTCCATCTTCTACCTTTATGCACCTACTTTGAGAGCATAGTGGCCATTCTTAGTTCTATGTGCATTGTCCCAAGACTTGTTGATTGATGCATACCTTGATATTGCTTGTTTTAAACTATTTGTATCTAGTCACTCTTGTAAACTTTGAAGGTGTCATATGCATTTATGTTTGCTACTCTATGAGGGACAAGCTGAATGCCACTATGCTATGTTTTATTTATGTGAAACAAACAAACGTCTTGCAAAGCATTGTTATTCATGAATCTTTTGTTTGTGCCTTTTCATGTTGCATCATAGTTTCTTTGTCTTATTGCTAGAACTTTGTCTTTCATGTTATGATTGAAGTACTATGATCCCAGCTTTCAATGTTTTACATGTACTTTGGTCAAGTCTTTGATGGTGCATGTCACCCCAAAAATTATTCTTTCTTTTTATCACTTACCTACTCGAGGACGAGCAGGAGTTAAGCTTGGGGATGTTGATACATTGCAAATGTATCTATAATTTTTGATGTTCCATGCTTGGTTTTATCTCCTTTCTTGTGTTTTGTCCACACTTTGGAGTACTTTTCATATGATTTCTTGGACTAACCTATTAACAAGAGCCACAGTGCCAGCTGCCTGTTTTCTGCTGTTTTTGGTCCTACGAAAGTCAGAAAATGAATATTCTCGGAATTGGACGGGACAAAAGCCAAAGTACCTATTTTTCCGGAAGACTCGCGGAGTCATAATACGAGACGGAGGAGGGCCAGGGGCTGGCCACACCCCCCCAGGCGCAGGCTGGGCCTGGCCACGCCAGGGCATGGTCTGGCCGCCCCAGGCACCCCCTCGGTCTCCCTCTTTGCCTATAAGAAGCCTTCTGACCTAAAAACTCCGGGGGGTTCGACGTTTTTCCAGAAGGAGTTCCGCTCCGCTGCCACCACCAGATTCCACGAAACAGCACCAGAAACTTCGTTCTGGCACCCTGCCGGGATGGAGAATTGGAGGAGATCATCGCCATCATAACCACCATCGCTTCTCCATCGACCATCCATGTTTCCCCCATCTATGAGTGAGTAATCCCCCGCTGTAGGCTATGGGGATGGTAGGGATTGGATGAGATCGTTCATGTAATGGCATCAGATTGTTAGGGCATGGTGCCTAGTATCTTTTATTAGTGCTTTATGACTTTGTTGCGACTTGTTGTGCTTAATGCTTGTCACTAGGGACCGAGTGCCATGATTTCAGATCTGAACATGTTATTGATTCATGATGATAGTATTGTTTATGGTCTTATCTGCAAGTTGTATACACACGTTATTGTCCAGAACCAATGGCCCCGAAGTGACAGAAATCGGGATAACCGGAGGGAATGGATTTGATGTGAGGATCACATGTGTTCACGGAGTGTTAATGCTTTGCTCCGGTGCTCTATTAAAAGGAGCACCTTAATTGCCAGTAGTTGCCTTGAGGCCCCGCTGCAAAGGGGCTGGCAGGACAAAAGATGTTGTGCAAGTTCTCATTGCGAGCACGTATGACTATATATGGAACACATGCCTAGGATTATTTAGTACTTGGATGCTTTATCTTATTTATCTGCAATTGCCCTATGTTCTGATTGCTATGTGAATTGTCTTGTCCATGCAACGCCCGTCCATCCAGCCCTATGCCTACCGCACTCGAATCCCACTGTTTACTGCTATTGTCACTACTGTCTTTACATTACTACTGCTATTACTTTGCTATTCCTACTACAAAACTGTTGCTACTAATAAACTGCTGTGAGCAAGATTGTTTCCAGGTGCAGCTGAATTGACAACTCAGTTGTTAAGGCTTATAAATATTCTTTGGCTCCCCTTGTGTCGAATCAATAAATTGGGTTTCACTTCCCTCAAAAATACTGCGATACACCCCCTATACTGATGGGTCATCAATGTGCAACATGCATTCTATTCCATATGCTCCTTATATTATGATGCTCATCAAGGCCATGATCCCAATGAGGATTTCAGTGATCCACTCGATGGGGTTCACAAGGTCAATAAGCCATATATCAAGAAAAAGAAGACCACCTCCTCTTTCACAGTGTCTGATTTTTTATGGGTGATGCCCGAGCTGGTGGTAGCACTCATGGAAGGAGGGCCCCCTTTTCCGACCATTGCTAGAGAGGACAAGCAACTCAACTGGTTTCAGTGTAACGTTCTTTGCATGGGTGTGGATAGTCACAAGGGACAATACGAGGCATACTGTCAACATCATGACATGGCTCACACCTAGCAGCTCATTCTTCACCATGTCTTTGGGACATCTGGCAATCCCCCGAAGTAGTCTGTCCCCACTCCATATTCTCAATGCAACACCTCATGCACAATTATGGAGAGATGGAGCACCACTTGTTCCCTGCCTCGGCAAGAGCTCCTACACCTCCTCTGGTTGCTGATGATGAGGATGATGAGGAGGAGTACGATGATGAGGATCAGGACGAGGACGAGGACACGGACGAGGACGAGTGATCTCCTGGGTCGTTAGCATTGCGCTTTTCCCTTTTTAGCATTTCGATGTCAAAGGGGGAGAAGTAGTTCTATTAGGCTATCGAGGGTATTTGCATGGGTCAGGTACAAGCTTATTTGCTTTTTGAGTGCTTTTCTATCCTTGCTTGTACCCATTTAGTGTTGAACTTTTATTTGCTCCTTTGGTTTGTATTGTTGAGACTCTATGGTTATCATCATGGATCTATCTATTGAGACTATGGTTATTGTCATGGATTTATCTATGGAATTCTGGACATGGACCAATCTTCGAAGTTATCACCGTGAATATCTTTATTGAGATGGTGTCATCATTGGAATTATCAATATGGATTTATTGAAATGGTATTACCTATATATGAGTGAGAACTTCGGTATGGTGGGTATGATAAATCTATTTATCATTTGTTCTTAGTTTCCAATTCATAAAGAGTCTTGTACCTATATGTCTGTATTTGTATTCAAATGCAAACTACTTATATGCACACATTTAGGGGAGAGTCTCTTTATCCTTTGGAATGATGATGTTTATTAGGGCTCTATTAGAAATCTTAGTATTGTCATCTAAAACCAAAAGGGGGGAGATTGAAAGAACATGTTATGATCCCTAGAGTTTTGTGTGTCAGATAACAATACCAAGGACAATTTAATTGTGTGGTGAGTGTTGTAGATTCAACTTCCAAAAAGGGATTCTTGGTCAAATGAAGCTTTTCAAAGAATCTGGATCCGCCCATGGCTAGGGCCGGATTATCCGCCCCCTGGCGAATTCCACTAAGTACCATAGCCGTGTCGCTCTAAGAGGGGGTCGGAGTATTCCCCGGATAGTCCGACCAGGGCTAGAGCTTTTTCCCTGGATGGATAATCCGCCCCTCCTAGGGGCGAATTATCCACCCCCAGGATTTTTGCAAAGGACTAAGAGGCGAGCCTCCCAGAAGGGGGCCAGAGATTTCCCTGGATTGTCCCACTTTCCCCAGAGTTTTGACTTGGGCCAGATAATCCTCCCCTCCTAGGGGCGGATTTGAAGGGTTCGCAACATAGAAAACAAAATATTTCCTACGATGGGAACTATACGCCAAGATCTATCTACTAGATACAAGCAACGGGTGGATATACATCCATGGAGAACTTACCCTCAAAGACAACAAAGTTTTTTTAACGAGTAGGAACTCGTGGATGATGTAGTCATACGCTTGCCGATCTCAAGATCATGTGGAAGTCCTAGCGTCGCAAACCAGCAGCGCATCCGCACTCGCACACACGTTCAGGACACCGAACAACCTCTGCCTCCTTGCTCCAGCGATGCAGCAGAAGCAACAACTCCTTCCAGACGAAATGGCACCGGGAACATGTATCTCGCTAATCCGAGACCATGGGGGAATAATTCTAGAGGGGGAGAGAGATCCTTCACGAGGAGGTGTGTTGGAAGAAGGGTGAGAGGGGTGGAATTTTATAGGAGGAGGGGGGTATCCCTCCCCATGGCCGGTGCCCCATGGGGGTGACCCCTCACCTCCCCCATTCATGCGGTGGTAACTCCCTCCACATTAAAATGCCCCTTCACATTCTCTTTTTAAGTCTCCACTTTAAATGCATTAAATTTCTCCAAATTTAATGCTCTATCATTTAATAAAACTCTTTTATTAATTTTATTCAGAATTTTGTTAATTACTTTAATTAACAAACATTCACATAAAACCCCCTGCAACATTTCAATATTACATGCAGAACCAATTTCAGCAATTTCACCCGAAACAGTTTCGGTGTCTATTGAAATAATTCCAGCGCTTTGCAATTCATTCGTCTGAAACATATTTGCTCCAAATGGTGTTGGTGTCCTTTAAGTGTGTCACCCTACGGTTCGTGAATAATGTAGACATGATCGAGACCTCTCACAGATCAATAATCAGAAGTGGGACCTGGAGATCCATACTGACTCCTACACATTCTATGATGACTTCTGTGATCGTGAGAACCTTTAACGCTAAGTAACTAAATCCCTTTGTCTCGCGATATATTACATGTTCGAGATTCGATGATCGGTATCTCCATACCTAGTTTGATCTCGTTACCGACATGTACTCTTTTCTTGTTCCCGTGATGTAACATTCTAGTGATCTTATCACTTGCTTGCAAGCTAACCAATGTGATATCACCGAGAGGGCCCAGAGTATATCAATCCATCATCAGGATGGACAAATCCCACTCTTGATCCATGAGCCTCTACATAACACTTTCGTAGTACTGAACCCACCTTTATAATCACCCTTTCACGGTGTGACGTTTGATGTTATCAAGATACTCTTCTAGTGTTAGTGATTAACATGATCTCATGGTCTAAGGACTAGGATTACTTCGTTAGATGTTATAGAAATATAAACATAATGACTTTGATCGTAATGCTATACTTGGATGAATGTTCATCACATTATTCCACTAATGTTGTGACCTCGTTATTAACAACATCCAATGTCCATGATCAGGAAACCATGATCATCTTGTTAATCAACGAGCTAGTTTATAAGAGAGGCATAACTAGGAACTTTACTTTTGTTTATTAAACACACATGTATTAACGTTTCCAAATTAATACAATTATAGCATGCAACATAAACATCTATCATATACTTGGAATATGTATAATAACAACTTTATTGTTGCCTCTCAAGGTATATTCCCTTCAGTCTCCCACTTGCAATAGAGACAATAATCTAGTTACATGGTGATCAATCTAACACACATGGAGTTCTGGTGTTGATCATGTTTTGCTCTAGGGAGAGTTTTAGTAAACGGATCTACTACATTGAGATCCGTATGTACTTTACAAATCTTTATATCTCCATCCTTGACATGCTCACGAATGGAGTGAAACTGGCGCTTAATATGCTTGGAATTCTTGTGAGACCTTGGTTCCTTTGCGTTGGCTATGTCTCCATTGTTGTCACAATAGATCACCATTGGATCCAACACACTAGGAACCACACCCAGTTCGGTAATGAACTCCTTCATCTAAACTGCTTCCTGTGCTGCTTCTAAAGCAACAATATATTCCGCCTCCGTTGTTGACCTTGTTACCACGAGTTGTTTGAAGCTCCTCCAACTAACTGCTGCTCCATTCATGAGAAATACGTATCCGGATTGAGACTTAGAGTCATCCGGATCAGTGTCAAAGCTTACGTCGACATAATAATTAGCGACCAGCTCTTCTTCACCTTCGTATACGAGAAACATTTCCTTAGTTCTTCTCAAGTACTTAAGGATATTCTTGACCGCTGTCCCGGGTTCCAAACCTGGATCAGGTTGGTACCTACTAGTCAAACTAATAGCGTGTGCCACATCCGGTCTTGTACATAGCATGGCGTACATTATAGAGCCTATGGCTGAAGCATAGGGGATCTTATCCATTATCTCTCTTTCTTCCGCTGTAGCCGGACTTTGAGTCTTACTCAATGTCTTGCCTTGCAACATAGGTAAGAACCCCTTCTTACTTTCGTCCATTTTAAACTTCTTTAAAATCTTATCAAGATATGTACTTTGTGATAGCCCTATTAGGCATCTTGATCTATCTCTATAGATCTTTATGCCTAATATATATGATGCTTCACCAAGGTCCTTCATAGAAAATTTGCTGTTTAGATAACTTTTAACACTGTTTAAAAGATCTATATCATTTCCAATCAATAATATGTCATCCACATATAATATTAGAAATTCCACATTGCTCCCACTCACTTTCTTGTAAATACAAGCCTCTCCATAAGTTTGGACAAATCCAAACTCTTTGATCACCTCATCAAAGCGGAGATTCCAACTCCGTGATGCTTGCTTCAGTCCATAGATGGATCGCTGAAGTTTGCACACCTTGTTAGCATCCTTAGGATCGACAAAACCCTTTAGTTGTATCATATACAACTCTTCTTCAATATTACCATTGAGGAATGCAGTTTTGACATCCATTTGCCATATTTCATAATTGAAATATGTAGCAATTTCTAACATAATCCTAACTGACTTTAGCACCACTACGAGAGAGAATGTCTCATCGTAGTCAACTCCTTGAATTTGTCGAAACCCTTTTGCGACAAGTCGATCTATATAGACAGTTACATTACCATCACCATCAGCATCAGTTTTTCTTTTGAAAATCCATTTATTCTCAACAGCCTTTCGGTCGTGAGGTAAGTCCACCAAGGTCCAAACCTGGTTTTCGTACATGGATTCCATCTCAGATTTCATGGCTTCTAGCCATTTTTTGGAATCCAGGCTCATCATCGCTTCTTCATACGTCGCAGGGTCATCTATTTCATCAACCATGAAATTTACAACAGGATTCCCGTAAAGTTCAGGAGCTCCATGTGTCCTGCTTGACCTGCGAGGTTTAGTAGTGTCCTCTTTCGGAGTTTCATTATCATTATCATTAGTTCCTTCTTCATTTGGTGAAGTCAACTCCAGAACAACTTCCGGTGCTACGCCACTCGCCATTTCATGAAGAGAAGGTTCAATAACCTCTTTGAGTTATACCTTTCGACTACTCACACCTTTTGTGAGAAACTCTTTCTCTAGAAAGGATCCATTCTTGGCAACGAAACCCTTGCCCTCGGATCTGTGATAGAAGGAATACCCAATTGTTTCTTTAGGGTATCCTATGAAGATGCATTTTTCCGCTTTGGGTTCGAGTTTATCAGGCTGAAGTTTCTTCACATAAACATCGCATCCCCAAACTTTAAGAAATGATAGCTTAGGTTTGTTTCCAAACCATAATTCATACAGTGTCGTTTCAACGGATTTAGACGGTGCCCAATTTAAAGTGAATGCAGCGGTTTCCAGTGCATAACCCCAAAATGACAGTGGCAAGTCAGTCAGAGACATCATAGATCGAACCATATCCAATAGAGTACGATTATGATGTTCTGACACACCATTACATTGTGGTGTTCCGGCAGGTGCGAGTTGTGAAACTATTCCACACTCTTTCATGTTTGTGCTAAACTCGCAACTTAGATACTCACCTCCACGGTCAGACCGTAGAAATTTGATCTTTCTATTACGATGATTTTCCACTTCATTCTGAAATTCCTTGAACTTTTCAAAGGTTTTCAGACTTATGTTTCATCAAATAGATATACTCGTATCTACTCAAATCATCCGTGAAAGTAACAAAATAGGGATATCCACCTCGCGCCGACACACTCATTGGACCGCATACATCAGTATGTGTGATTTCCAATAAATATGTCGCCCGTTCCATTGAACCGGAAAACGGCATTCTAGTCATATTCCCCATAAGGCATGGCTCACATGTATCAAATGATTCAAAATCAAGTGATTCCAAAAGTCCATCAGAATGGAGTTTCTTCATGCGTTTAACACCAATATGACCTAAACAGCAGTGCCACATATATGCAGATATATCGTTATCAAGTTTAATTCTTTTAGCATCAACATTATGAATATGTGTAACACTATTATCGAGATCTAATAGAAATAAACCATTCATCATAGGTGCATGACCATAAAAGATATTATTCATATAAATCAAACAACCATTATTTTTGGATTTAAACGAATAACCACATCGCATCAAACAAGATCCGGATATAATGTTCATGCTCAGTGCAGGCACCAAATAACAATTATTTAAGTTTATAACTAACCCTGATGGTAGGTGGAGATGTAGCGTTCCAACGGCAATCACATCAACTCTTGATCCATTGCCGACAGGCATCTTGACCTCACCCCTTGCTAGCAGTCGCTTGTTCCGCAGCCCTTGATTCGAGTTACGTATATTAGCAATTGATCCATTATCAAATACCCAGGTGCTACTGCGAGTACTAGTCAAGTACACATCAATAACATGTATATCATATATACCTTTGTTTGCCTTGCCGGCCTTTTTGTCTGCCAAGTACTTGGGGAAGTTGCGCTTACAATGGCTAGTCCCCATGCAATAGTAGCACTTGGTATCAGACTTAGGGCTAGCCCGGGATTTCTTTTTAGGCACAGCAACAGATTTTCCTCCCTTCTTTCCCTTCAATTTACCATTCTTGTCTTAATTGAAACTGGTGGTCCTATTGACCATCAACACTTGATGCTCTTTCCTAATCTCCACTTCTGCAGTCTTAAGCATTGACAAAAGCTCGAGGAGAGTCTTCTTCATGCCCTGCATGTTATAGTTCATCACGAAGCTCTTGTAGCTAGGTGGCAGAGATTGGAGAACACGATGTATGCCTAAGTCAATGGGAATCATTATTCCCAAGGACACAAGCTTATCGGCGTACCCAGACATTTTGAGTACGTGCTCACTTACGGAGTTGTTCTCTTCCATCATGCAGCTAAAGAACTTTTCTTAAGCATTATAACTCTCTACAGCAGCATGGGTATCAAAAATAATTTTCAATTCACCCATGGTATCAAAGGCATTGCCATTTTCGAAACGCTTTCGAAGTTCTGGCTCTAGCCCATACAGTATGCCGCAATGAACTAAGTTGTGGTCCTCCCGACGAGTCACATAGGCATTCTTTTCCTTGTTAGGGGCATCAGGAGCTGGTGGGGGTCCTAGAGGCGCTTCTAGCACATATTGCTTTTGGGCAGCAGATAGGAGAATCCTCAAATTCATAGGCTAGTTGGTGAAGTTGCTACCATTCGTAGCAAGTTTCTCTTTCTCCATGAACACATTGAAATTAAAAGCAGGTGGTGCCATCTACAACAGAATTTGTAAAGTTTATTTAGACTAAGTTTATGATAGATTGGGTTTAACTAAACTCCCACTCAAAAACAACATCCCTCATGTCTTTTTGGTGATTACATGAACCAAATTCACTACACCAAGTGTGATCATCACGTGAGTTGGTATAGCTTCGAAGGCGAGCATCTATATGGGCATCATATCAACTATATGACTCATGCTTAACCTTTTGGTCCGTGTTCTGAGGCCATGTCTGTACATGCTAGGCTCGCCAAGCAAGAATCTTAGTACTCGCGTGTGTAAAACTATCTTACACCCGAATTATCATCGTGGATTCAAGTACACCCGATCATCACGTGAAGTCTTGAAGCGGAAAAACATAAACGATGCGTACTTAAGGAAGAACACATTTTTATCTTGATATTTAAATGAGGGATCATCTTATAATGCTACTAAAACGCCAAACTAGCAATATAAGATGCGAACATCATATGTGTAAAGTGAAATGATATGGTTCTTGCATTTGATCACTATCATATGCATCATGGTATGATCTCTATCATTCCTTTATGTGTAAGGCCAAGGTCTATGGAGCTTACACGTTAAGTGTGTTATAAGGGTATCAACTATACATCAACTCACAACATTACCATATCATGACACAAGCCCAGCAACGATCTAAACTAGACGTTTCTAATTAATCAATTGTAAGTTTTTATGTGGCTTAGCGCTTTCTAAGATAGAACCGTTCTTACCTACGAACATGGAACCATAGCGATGATAACCAAATTATTAGCAACTCATTGTAAATCAGATATTGACTATAGTAGGAGAGATAAACACCCGCCAGCCACTTATGCAAAACTAGTTGCATGTCAGTCATGGAACCGGTCTCATGTGCGATGACATGTAAGGTTGGTCCGGGCCGCTTCATCCCACTATGCCACCAATATCCAAAGTACATATCAGAAGCAATAACATGATCATCACCGCCCACATACTCTTATATGTTCTACCCGTGCAAAGCACCTACGCATAGATCAGGCTCTAATACCACTGAAGGGTTCGCAGCATAGAAAACAAAAAAATTCCTACGATGAGAACTATATGCCAAGATCTATCTACTAGATACAAGCAACTGGTGGATATACATGCATGGAGAACTTACCCTGAAAGACAACAAATTTTTGTTAACGAGTAGGAACTCGTGGATGATGTAGTTGTACGCTTGCCGATCTCAAGATCGTGTGGAAGTCCGAGTGCCGCAAACCAGTAGCGCATATGCACTCGCACACACATTCAAGCCACCGAACAACATCCGCCTCCTTGCTCCAGCGATGCAGCAGAAGCAGCAACTCCTTCCAGACGAAATGCCACCAAGAACATGTATCTCGCTAATCCGAGACCATGGGGGAATAATTCTAGAGGGGGAGAGAGATCCTTCACGAGGAGGTGTGTCGGAAGAAGGGTGAGAGGGGTGGCCTTTTATAGGAGGAGGGGACCATGGCCAGCACCCCATGGGGGGGGTGACCCCTCACCTCCCCCATTCATGTGGTGGTAACTCCCTCCACATTAAAATGCCCCTTCACATTCTCTTTTAAAGTCTCCACTTTAAATGCATTAAATTTCTCCAAATTTAATTCTCTCTCATTTAATAAAACTCTTTTATTAATTTTATTCAGAATTTTGTTAATTACTTTAATTAAAAAACATTCACATAAAACCCCCTGCAACATTTCAATATTACATGCAGAACCAATTTCAGCAATTTCACCCAAAACAGTTTCGGTGACTATTGAAATAATTACAGCGCTTTGCAATTCATTCGTCTAAAACATATTTGCTCCAAATGGTGTTGGTGTCCCTTAAGTGTGTCACCCTACGGTTCGTGAATAATGCAGACATGATCGAGACCCCTCTCAGATCAATAATCAGAAGCGGGACCTAGAGATCCATACTGACTCCTACACATTCTACGATGACTTTTGTGATCGTGAGAACCTTTAATGCTAAGTAACTAAATCTCTTGTCTCATGATATATTACATGTCCGAGATTCGATCATCGGTATCTCCATACCTAGTTTGATCTTGTTACCGACATGTACTCTTTTCTCGTTCCCGTGATGTAACATTCTAGTGATCTTATCACTTACTTGCAAGCTAACCAATGTGATATCACCAAGAGGGCCCAGAGAATATCTATCCGTCATCGGGATAGAAAAATCCCACTCTTGATCCATGAGCCTCTACATAACACTTTCGTAGTACGGAATCCACCTTTATAATCACCCTTTCACGGTGTGACGTTTGATGTTATCAAGATACTCTTCTAGTGTTAGTGATTAACATGATCTCATGGTCTAAGGACTAGGATTACTTTGTTAGATGTTATAGCAATATAAACATAATGACTTTGATCGTAATGCTATACTTCGGATGAATGTTCATCACATCATTCCACTAATGTTGTGACCTCGTTATTAAGAACATCCAATATCCACGATCAGTAAACCTTGATCATCTTATTAATCAACGAGCTAGTTTATAATTGAGGCATAACTAGGAACTTTCCTTTTGTTTATTAAACACACATGTATTAACGTTTCCAAATTAATACAATTATAGCATGCAAAATAAACATCTATGATATACTTGGAATATGTATAATAACAACTTTATTATTGCCTCTCAGGGCATATTCCCTTCAAGATTATCCGCCCTAGGGATTTTCTCAAAGGACCAAGTTTCGTGGCTCTCAGAAGGGGGTTAGAGATTTGGCCCAGATTATTGCATCCTGGCCGGATCTTTATCCTCGGATGGATTATCCGGCCCCTTCTTAGGCTGGATTATCCGACCCCAGTTGACTCAAACGGCTCTATCTCTTGTAGGGGATACAAATACCCCTCCCCATCTTCATTTTGTGGTTGCTGGATCTGACGAAAAAGGGTTGCTCTGCTCAAATCGATTTGCATCAAGATCTCCACTTTCTTCCATCCAAAGGCCTTGTCCTTTGGGGAATCGAAGGATGAGGCCTTGATCTACATCTTCACTAAAGATATCATCACTTCCTCTCCCATTCATTTGGGGGGCTCTTGATCTAGAGTTTCATCCGAATTTCAAGATCTTGGTTTCATTACTTGATCACTTGTTTTATTGTTGCAAATTGTTATCATCATAGGAGCCTCCAATTAAGTTTTGGATGTGTGCCCCGATCTATTTATAAAGGCACTGGTTCCCGCCTCAAAGGATACCACATAGTGGAAAGGTGGATAAGAACAGTTGTGGAGAGATCTATCAGAGAACAGGGTGAGGCCTATTGTGGCGTGGTAGTCTTAGTACCGCCCACCCCTCCAACGCAGACATACTTCTCTTAACAAGGAAGGAATTGCGGTAAAATAAATCATGTGTCTCCGCGTGCTCCACTATCGTTTACCTCGTTCCTCTCACTGCCTTTTCCCTTTAGTAGCTAGGTTGACATATAGAGAAATTCACCATAGTTGCATGTCTAGAGAATTTACCTTTGTTTCAAGCCTAACATTGAAAAAGTATTAAAATTTGGAGTAGCACCTATTCACCCTCCCCTCCTCTCTAGGCGCCCATACGATCCATTTCAGGTGCCGAATCTACTCAATGCGGGTAGGCAGTCTAAGAAGAGGCGGCGCAGCTAGGTACCAAAGAATCTTGGGTCGGTGGAGGAGGAGAGGGAGGTGAGAGCCGAGGCATCGCATAAGGAAAAAGGTGATGGAGGTTCGCCTGCAGAGTTCATCGGAAGGCCCATATAGGGATACGCTGCTACAACTCGTAATATTTGGTTTATATAGTCCCCGTGCACTTTTTTTTGGCTAAAAAAGGTGTTTTCCATGTGCCTAACAATCTCAATTTATAGAGTCTCGCAATTAGAACAATAACAAGTATCCTAATTAATCATCTCCTCACTCCCGTGCCTACCGACCACCGCCTCCTACCAAGGCTAGCCATGGTCATCTTCCACTCCCACTCGCAGCCTCTTCAATGCCATCGTGCCGACAATCACAATGACCATTATCCACTCCACGATAGTGCCCAGGACAGTAGCGACAGCTCATTGCATCTAAGAGGTGGCAGACCTCCAAGGGCACGCTCCTATGATGACATGGTTGCAACCTCGATCGATTTGGCAGCAGGGACAACGTCGACATCTGCCTTGAGCACCACCAGATTATATCAGGCTACATGAGCTTTGAGGACATGATCGTATCCAGGGAGTTCCGTGTGGGCAGTGACTGGCCACAAGCCGCGGGGATCAACGACCCGCTCATGAGGACATCATCGCGGCAGTATTCGTGCGGGGCGCACCCACGCTAAAACCGACGCCAATCACCTGGTCCACTAGGAACACGGCGCGCCAACGCCATGCATTGGTTTATCAAGAAGTATGTCGCCCGTTGCTTGTCCCTCATCGCGAGAGCCTTCAGCTATATACCAAGCGTTGCGGCGCATTGATCGGTCCACCGGGTCATCCATGGTTCTATGAACCTCTCTACTAGAATTGATCGTTCTTAGAGATCGGTCTAGTCAGAGACTTGGTTAGCTCGTCCAAACGGTCGTATAGTACCGTGGAATCTTGGGAACTTTCTCAGTAGAAATCCGCTGTGTGTTCCGAACGGCCGGTGACCGGCATCGAATTTGGCGCGGGTACGCCCCACACGAGTACCTCCGCGAAGATGTTCTCACGAGCGGGTCGCTAATCCCCGCCTCTTGTGGCTAATCACTACCCACACCAACATCCTTGGAGACAATCACGTCCTTGAAGCTCATGTAGCCTGATCCAGTCTTGTGGTGCTCGAGGGAGCTATATGATGTCGTTGCTTCCACATTGGACTAAGGTCGCAACCATGTCATCATAGGAGCGTTCCCTTGGTGCTCTGCTGCCACCGAGCAGCAACGAGTCGTCGCTATTGCCTTGGGCGCCGTTGGGGAGTAGATCATGGTCATTGTGATTTTTGGCGCGATGGCACATAAGAGGCTGTGAGTGAGAGTGGAAGATGACCATGGCTAGCCTCGGTAGGAGGCGGGGAATGTTCGTTTGCGGTACCAAAGTTGGTGGGTGAGCGCACCGTGGTACCCGAGTTGCCATCAAACGCGCGGAGGGGCCATAGTAGCTTCGCCAATTGTCCAGAAGGGCCAAATGGGGGTGAATACAAATCTAACGGCCAAACGGTCGTTTGAACCAGACGAAAAACGGTTGAACTCAAATACCGCCTTTAGGTCAACTCTTCTTGGCCCTCCATGTTAGTATTCCCCATTATCTTTTGCAGTCATGGACTAGCTTACCCCTGCGTGGACCAGATCCCTGAGTGGACGAGATCTATTTCTTTGCTCTGCTCTAGTCTTCTCCCCTGCTCCCCTCCCCATAACATTTGCTCAGCTTCGGCTGCTCGTCTCAGATCGGAGCTCACACTTGCTCTAATTTGCATCTCCGCCATGTCCGGTCAACCTCCCACGCCTCTAAACGAAGCTCGCAGCCGTCGCCATTGCATCGTCCGCCGTATCGGAGCTTCGCGTCCCCGGACTAATATCTCGCCTCTGGCTAGTCCTTCTCGCACGGCGGAGCGCGTCCCGTCGGGTGATCCAGGTCGGCGACCGGCCTCGGGAAGTTGCGTGCTGCCGCGCACCCCAGGCATGGTAGCCCTGGCACAGCAGTGCTTCCCGCGCTCTCATGGCCACCGTGCTGGGCGTCCGTCCCGCCGTGTCACCGGCAGAGTTGCTGTCGGCTTTCAGGTCTCATTTTGGGATCAGACGAAATGAGGTCAACATTGAGGTATGCGTGCCGCCATTCGATTTTTTGTCCGGTTCAAGCACAGCTCAGACACCGAGCGCGTTCTGCATTCTTCCCGTTCTTTTGAGTGCTGCGGGGAGAAAATGAGCTTCATGCATTGGCATCGCGCCTGTGGGTGGGAAGATCGCTTGGGGCAGCTTCGTTTCTTCTCCAAACTCGGCTTTGACGGCCTCCCATTGGATGCTTGGGAGCCGGAGGCCCTCAAGCAGGTCGTCAGTAGCCTTGGCGGAGAGCTGGTGGAAATCGTGGCACCGAGCGACAGATGGGTCATCGAGGTAAAGGCATGGCTAAAAGATCCTGACGCCATTCCTAAGATGTACGAGGTGCAGATTCCAAGCAGGGCAGGGCGACAGCTTTGCGGGAAGCACCCGGTCATCATCCACCTGGAGGAGGTTCTGGACTCGGTACATGGCATTCAGGGCCCCGAAGAGGCTGCCAGAAAGCGCCCTCGTCGCCTACAGTGTTGGCCTGGAAGGATCGATGGCACAGGACCGCCACCGTTTCGCGACGGGGCACACAGTTTCAGTGCGGGGACCAGGCTTGGACGAGCTGGTGGTTCTAATTTCCCTCGAGTGAATACAGAGCTCTAGTGAATTGCCGTGGTATGTGTGGCTAATGAGCGTAACCGGAAGTTAGCATCGACTAAAAATGTGTAATAGTTTGAATCGATGTAGTACGTGTGTGTAATAGTTTGAATCGATGTAGTATGTGTGGGTAATGAATTTGATGTAGTTTGTGTGCGTGTAATAGTTTGAATCGATGTAGTTGAACACCGTACTTTATAATTTCTGTGAATAACCAAGGACAACCTCATGAAAAGAGGGTGGTCTGGCAATGAGCAATGTCAATTCTGTGGATGCCAGGAAAATATAGTCCATCTCCTCTTCAAGTACTCCCTCCGTTTTAAAATATAAGATGTTTTAGCTTTGTGAAAATAGTGTATCTAGACATCTTTTAGTGATGGTGCTTTCTAAACCTAGATGAACCTACATACTAAAAGAGGACTAGATACACTTCATTCACAAAGCTAAAACATCTTATATTTTGAAACGGAGGGAGTACAAGGTAGCTACATTTGTAACACGTTGAACTGCAGGACCATTTTGCAAGCAACACAAGACAAAGGAAAAAATGGTTTACAGCACAGACAGCAGACGCAAAATCTGTAGTCTGGGATAAAAAGATGCCAGTTAACTGGATTGAACCACGACTAGTAATTGAAGGAAATAGGTACTTGATAGTATTTTCTTACAATAGTAGTACTTCCATACAAAAGGGTCTTATACCTGCACAAAAGTGGGCTAAACTTCCTACTAGTTTATAGAACAATTCGTCAGCATTTCATCTACAAAAGCCATTCTTCAGTCTGAACTTAACTATTCTGCACTGAAGAACCAACAGATCTCCACCAAAAAAGTTGGCTGGCCAATTGCCTTGAGAGGACATAAGTTCTTTGATCATTTAACCCAAACTGATCTATTGCCTTCCCGCCAAACTACAAGAAATCTGCATCGTTCATGCACGAGCGATTTGCGTGCGCCAGTCCTAGTTCAGTTGGACCATTCGCGCCGCCGCAACGATTTCTTTGAAACTGAAATTCGACGTCTCCTTCTCGGGATCGTAGGTCCATGTGAACTCGAACCTGAATTCTAGGGCTGAGCTGGTGCCCGCCGCCGGCTTCGGCTGTGGAACAATCCAGCATGCTGAGTGTAGACGCTTGGTCCCCGCCACGGTACGGCCTTCGACGGTGCGTAGGATGGAGCGTCTTTGCCGCAGACGGCGCGCTCCCAGCCTACCCCACTGAGGTAAGGTAGTCCACGCCAAAGCGTGGACGCGAGAGTTCCTAGACCTTGGCGCTGCCCTGTTCGAGGGTGTGTACCCTCGGCGGCGGCATGCTCTCATGAACGATTTGATACGTACCTTGTTCCCACTGCCTAGAGCATGTCGTAATGCCGTTGCGTGATTTCTCCACATCGCTCTCTTGGCCCTGCTTGCCGCATCTAGCACTGACGACGGCGCAGTCGCTGCCGCGGCCGATTCGGCACATTTGGGGAAATCATCCGCCTTGCAGGGCAATGGGAGACCAGACTTGAAGTAGAGATTCATGGCCTGCCTTAGAGGGGCTAAATACCCCAGTTTCGGCGGCTGTCGTGGCGGCGGCGGCTTAGGTGGGGCCATGTTACCCTAGTTGGTGCGGCACAGAGGAGTTGCGCAAGGTGAACTATGGTTAGTCGGAGAAGGGGAGTGAAAGACTGACAGTAGGTTTGGACTACGGGCACGCGTGAAAATAACCATTTCCCATTTCCTTAGAGGGTAATAATTCGACACTCGTTGCATTAACATCTCAATCTTTATTTCCATTCTCAGCATAAGAGTGCGAACGTATTAAAATGATCGGTCGTGGCTATCCACCTCATCGGGCAATGTACCAGGACAGGTAGGAGACGGGACCGGGTTTCATTTTAGAAATGTTGACAACTGTGCCCTTATGTTTATACGATATTATTTATATGCCACCATGTACCGTCGAGTGTAGCAACACCATCAGAAACAGGGGATAACGACGTGGCGTGTTTTATTTTTTTAAAGGGCATCAGAAACAGGGGATGCCGACGTGGCATGTTTTCTGACTGGCAGGCCCGCCCCCTCTGTTGGAGATATGCCCAAGAGGCAATAATAAAAGTGGTTATTATTATATCTTTGTGTTTATGATGAATGTTTACATCACATGCTATAATTGTATTATAAGGAAACACTAATACATGTGTGTTTTGTAAACATAAAAGAGTCCCTAGTAAGCCTCTTGTGGAACTAGCTTGTTGATTAATTGATGATCATGGTTTCCTGATCATGGACATTGGATGTCATTAATAACAAGGTTATATCATTAGGAGAATGATGTGATGGACACACACCCATAGTAAGCGTAGCATAAGATCAAGTCATTAAGTCCGTATTGCTATAAGCTTTCAAATGCATAGTAACCTAATCCTTCGACCATGAGGTTATGTTAATCACCATCACCGGATGGGTACTTTGATGACATCAAACACCGCTTCGTAACTGGGTGGTTATAAAGGTGTCATTGGGTATTCTGAAAGTATGTGTTGAAGCGCATGGACCAAGATTGGGATTTGTCCAGCCATATGACGGATAGATATGCTCTGGGCCTCTCGGTGGAATGTCATCTAGTTAGCTTGCATGCATGTGACTGGGTCACAAGGGATGACATAACATGGAACGAGTAAAGAGTACTTATCAGTAACGAGGTAGAACTAGGTATGGAGATACCGACGATCAAACCTCGGATAAGTAGAATATCGCATGACAAAGGGAATTGGTTTCGTATGTTAATGGTTCTATCGATCATGAAGTCATCGTTGAGTATGTGGGAGCCATTATGGATCTCCAGATCCCGCTGATGGTTATTGATCGGAGAGGTGTCTTCATCATGTCTACATATTCACGAACCGTAGGGTGACACACTTAAGGTTCGAAGTTGTTTTAAGTAGATATGGAATATGTGTTGGAGACCGAATGTTGTTCGGAGTCTCGGATTGGATCCGGGACATCACGAGGAGATCCGGAATTGTCTAGAGAATGAGATTCATATATTGGGGATCATTTTCTAAGTTAGGAAATGTTCCGGAGTATTTGTATGGGGATTCTAAAAGGTTTTGGAATGTTCCGGAAGGTTCTAGGAGATTTCTTGGAGTTTGCTTGAAAACCAAGAAAGGATCAAGGAGTCCTTATGGGGCAAGACATGGAGTCGTGGGGGAGGAGGACTCCTCCCCCCTCCCAATCCGCCGGCCAAGGAAGGGAGGGGAGTCCTACTAGGACTCCCCCTCCCATGGCCCCTCCCTCCTTTAAATAGAGGGGTGGGGGCGCCACCCCTTGCCCCCTCCACTTCAAACCCTAGCCGCCGCCTCTCTCCTCCTCCTTCCCTCTGCTCAGGCTTAGGCAAGCCCTGCAGAACTCTCTACTCCACCACCACCACCACACCGTCGTGCTGCTGGGATTCCGTGGAGAAGATCTACTACCTCCGCTGCTTGCTGGAACAGGGAGAGGAAGGTCTGCTTCGAATCCGCACGTGTGACCGACTGCGGAAGCGCTGCCGGAACGCGGCGCCGGAAGGATCGTCCACGCGATCTTGAGATCGGCAAGTGATCGACTACATCAACCACGAGATCCAATCTCGTAACGCTTTCGGATCTACGAGGGTTAGTACAGATCTATCTCATTGCACATGTCTAATAGATTAGATCTTGGCTTTTATCTAGATTAGATCTGGGTTTTGTTCATTCTTGCGGTAGAAAATTTTTGTTTTCCATGCTACGAACCCATCACCCTCCACCTTCGACGGCGCGCATCCCAGGTTCGAGGGGTGGTGCCGCCCACCAACACATTATTGTGCAATTTTCCATGTGGGACCTGAATTCCGGTGTTGAGCTGATGCCTGTGTCGAACATAGAGAGTTCTGAAAGAACTACTAAAAATAAATACTTTGAATTCTAGAAGTACTAAATTTAAATACATTACAATTTTGTCTGAAAGGTAATACGCATTCTGATCATCAAAATAATATAAATACAGTACAAATTTCTACTTCGAAAAATAGACCTGAAAATGCTAGCAAATAACCTAGGATGAATATATGATTCATTCTTCCTTATATATTTCGTCGGCGGCGGCTCCCGCGTGCTGCAACACATGTTCAGAGAACTCTCTCCGTCTGTAGTGTGCTGCCAATATCTCGTACAGTGGGTAAGGCCTCGGTGTATGTTCCAGACTTAAGCCATATATTACCATTGTTGGTTCCTCTTCCCAGGCTTGAACCTCATGATCGTACAGTCTGATAAAATTCCTGTAGTATATGTAACCGGGTTTGACTGTGGGGTGTAACCTGGTGTCAATGGAGATATACCGATTGCAACCAACAAAGAGGGCACGACTTCCAATGTCACCAACGGCCTCGAGAGAGAGGTTCTCCGTGTTCACCCGGTACAACACCGATTGCCCTTTGGCGAAATCCCCGTTCAACACAAGAAGCAGATCACCATCTGACTCCACAAGGTAAAATTTGTAGGTTCCGGGTACCTGTTCAAAGACTGGGGCTGAAATTATTTTGGCCATCGTGACAGTGCTCGCGCTGCTCTAACTGGATGTTGGTCGACAAGATGTCTCCATTCTCAAGTAATGCATATACTTCCCCTCGGAATGCCGTCATGCAGACCAGAAGCGTATCAGGAGGTGGTGAATACAATCCTTCTCCAAATGATCCATTGATTTGCCCCGTTGGGGTGCTCTCATCGGCCCATGCAATATGATCTGGATAATCAGTGCAAACGAACACCATCGTCGGGGACTTCGTCACGACGACATATTGCAGAATATCAGATGGTATGTGTGCTTGAAACTCAGTGTTAGACTTGTGAGTGATTGGGTTCAGAAGACGAATCTGGTACGGCTCCACCCTCAGAGCAAGCACGATGACGCCACGAGAAACACCGACGAAGTAGAATCTTTTGGAAGAAGAGGGCATCAGTTAGCACTAAGATGTTTACAATGGAAAATACTGATACATTGCAAATGTATCTATAATTTTTGATGTTCCATGCTTGGTTTTATCCACTTTCTTGTGTTTTGTTCAGACTTTGGAGTACTTTTCATATGATTTCTTGGACTAACCTATTAACAAGAGTCATAGTGCCAGTTGCCTGTTTTCTGCTATTTTTGGTTCCAGGAAAGTCAGAAAATCAATATTCTCGGAATTGGACGGGACAAAAGCCAAAGTTCCTATTTTACCGGAAGACTCACAAAGCCAGAAGGAGAGTCGGAGAGGGGCCACAGGGTGGCCACACCACCCCTAGGCGCGGGCAACCCTAGGCCACGCCACCAGGTGGTGTGGGCCCCCTAGCACTCCACCAACCTTGCCTCTTCGCCTATAAGAAACCTCCCGATGCATAAACCCTAGATCATCAAGCCTCCAGCCATGAAAAGTTCTGCTGCGCCACCACCACCGAAGGGGAGATTCGTGGGACAGAAAGTCTCTGTTCCGGCACCTTGCCGGGACGGGGAAGTGCCCCCGGAGCCATCTCCATCGATCTCCACCGCCATCTCCATCACCGTTGTTGATTCCCATGATAAGGAGGGAGTAGTTATCTCTCGAGGCTAAGGGTTCTACTGGTAGCTATGTGTTCATCTCTCTCTCTATGCATGATCTTATTGTGATCATGAGCTTGTAATCTATAGATCTACCTTGCTACTCAAGTGCTTTAATAGATCTCTGCTCTCCTCATGTGTGTGAAAGTGACAGCATGCACACCATGGTGGCACTTAGGCTAGAGTTCTCAAATACTTGTTATGAGTTATATTTGGAGTTGGATGTCTTTATGAAATTGTGGTGTTTGTTGGACTCATCTAGTACTCAAGGTGACAGTGTGGGGTTTCTAGATGGGAAAGATGAACTTTGAGGTGTGTTGTTATAGCCCTACCATGGATTAGAGTGTCCAACCGGAGAGTAGTTCAGAGTAGTATCATAAAGAGTGTTCACTAGTGAAAGTATGATTCCTAGGCCTTGTTTCTAAGCATTGATACACCGCTTGCAATTAGATCTGTTACATGTTTGCTTGCTTCCATCTTTATTTCAGTTTTACTTTAGTCTTTTCCATGACATCAAGTTATTTTCTATCACCGTTACCATTTATAATTATCCATACCACTTGTATTTCACTATCTCTTCGCTGAACTAGTGCACCTATACACCTGACAAGTGTATTGGGTGTGTTGGGGACACAAGAGACTTCTTGTATCTTGATTGCAGGGTTGCTTGAGAGGGGATACCTTTGACCACTTCCTCCCTGAGTTCGATAAACCTTGGGTGATCCACTTAAGGGAAAACTTGTTGTTGTTCTACAAACCTCTGCACTTGGAGGCTCAACAACTGTCTACAAGAATAGAAGTGCGTAGACATCAAGCTATTTTCTGGCGTGGTTGCCGGGGAGGTAAGGTAAAAGGTACTCACATCCTCCGGTGTGAGTGCTCGAAGGTATTTCCTTTAGATTCTGCAATTTTGTCTTTTTGTTTCTTGTTTTCACTAGTTAGGCTTAATGGAAAACAACAACAAAATTAGAGAGCTTTATAGTATTTATCTTGAGTTAGGACATGAAGTGTTTGAAGAGAAAATTAAAAAACATATGGAACTTTATTTGCATGCTAATAGCAATGTTGTTAGTATGAATTCTTTGGACACCATTATTGCTAATGCGATGGAAAAGTCTAAGCTTGGGGAAGCTAGTTATGAAAATGATCTTTTTAGTTCCCCAGCTTTGGAGGATAGCTATTCTATTCCTTATGATGATACAAAACCTCCAATTTATGATGATTGCAGTGATGAATATGATATTTTCAGTCCACCTACTATTGAGGAGAAAATTAATTATGATTACGATATGCCTCCTATATTTGATGATTATGGTGATGAAAATAATAATGATAGCCATTTTGTTGAATTTGCTCCCACTACAATCAATAAGAATGACTATGTTTATGTGGGGAGTATTAATTCTTTTATGCATGTGGCTCATGATAAGAATGTTTCTTGTGATAGTTATATTGTTAATTTTATTCATGATGCTACTGAAAGTTATTATGAGAGAGGGAAACATGGTTTTGAGCATCTCAATAATATTAAGTTTCCCCTCTTTATGTTGAAAGTCTTGAAGTTGCACTTTTTTTGCTTTCCTATGCTTGTTGCTTTGTGCTTTCTTGACTTGTTTATTTACAAGATTCCTATGCATAGGAAGTGGGTTAGACTTAAATGTTCTTGGAATTTGCTTCTTGATGCTCTCTTTTACTTCAATTCATATATCTTATGTGAGCATCTTCTCAAACTATCATGCCTAACTTAAAGGCGTTAAAGAAAAGTACTTGTTGGGAGATAACCCAAAAGTTTTAGATGAGTCTTGGAAGTTAAGTAATAACCGCTCCTTATCCTTTTTATTTTCTTTTTGTGCCAAGAGTAATCTCTAATGAGAGAGAAGTAATGATTGGGAAAGTTTCTATCCCGAAACAGATTTCTGTACTTCACCGTAAAAATTCTTGTAAAATCTCTGAACGTATTTTTAAGGCATGAATTTTTGTGCTTCTACCCCAGGTTGTTAACTAACTTTCGTTAGTTCAACACTTTTTGATTTGAGCAACACAAGGTCTTCGAAAAAATTCTTCTTTACCTGTTGGTCTGTTTTGACAGATTTCTGCCATTTTCTGCATTTGCTTCTTGTTGGTTCCTTTTTGAGTTCTTTTGGGAAATTGAGCTTTTTGATGAAGTGCTACAGTAGCTAGTGTTTTAATGGAGGTTTATTTGGTGTTATAACTGAACCTTAAGACCTATTATCTTGAGTGCACTAATGTTGCTAATAAAGATTGTGTGAAGTTTTGTATGAAGGAAAATTTTCAGGTGTATGGAAGGAATGAGTAATGAGATGAAGGATGGACTAAATCTCAAGCTTGGGGATGTCACACGTGTCACCCAAGAAATATCCAATAAGTACAAGTGTCAAAGCTTGGGGATGCCCAAGGCATCCCCTTCTTCATCAATAAAAATCCCAGGTTCCTTCCAAACGCTTCATTTTTATTGTTTCATGTACGGTTGTGTTGTTCTTGGAGCGTCTTGTTTTTCGTTTTTGTTTTGTTTTTTCGTTTGCTTGGTTTTCTGAATAAATTGGTTGGACCCCCTCTTTCATACATTGGTTTGCAAATAGTTTTGTTTGGTTTGGAAAAGAGTAGGAAAGTTCATGCTTATGTGGTAAAAAGAGCTTGTTTTTGACTGTGGTCTATGCTTTGTCATGCCATGCTTGATATTGTTTTGGCTTTATGCTTAGTATTCTTTGCTGTAGCATGATTTGTTATAAACAATTGAGATTGCTTAATGTGCCTTGGATGAATCATGCGTTGTTTTAGCATATTAAAGCATAGTATAGTGGTATTCTCCATTGATGCTTTATTTGGGTTGACTTAGCGCATGCTCACACCATGTTATGACTATCTCAAGTCACCATAGCCTTTATGATCCTTTAGTTTTCAACTTGTAGTATCACTTTATGCTTTGATCAATGATGTTTTGTCGCTCTGCATGATTATGGCCATTATTGCTCTCTTAGTTTGTCGCTCCCAGTCTTTTGCTAGCCTCCGTAACCAAGTATGAGTTCCACTCATGCATCCAACTCCTTAAACCAAGTTATTCCAAAGAGTCCACCATACCTACCTACTAGCTTATGCTATTCCAAGTATATTCATGCTTTTTGGTTACCTTCCAAATTAAACTTGTTATGAGAAAACTAGTGATTAAAGCTCCCACGAACTTGATGGCACACTTTACTTTACTTGCCCTTAATAAACTTGAACCATTGTGTCGTCCATGTTGTATATGCTTGCACTTATTTGTTGGGGATTAGCAGAACCATGCTGTCATGGGGAACGCTTTCAACATTGCACGGGTACTTTGTACCTAGTTGATATCATGCTCTTTTGTATATGGATGTCGTCGGTGTGAAATGAAAGGGGAGCTTGTAAGTACATGGAGTTATGTATATGTGTTAGAGAAACGCCTGGGCCGCTGGTCTAATCCATGCTGACATGGTGGAAACCTGCAACGTAACCATAATGAGCTGTCTATGAAGCATTCTTCTTATAAAAAAAGAGTCCTATATTGAGAAAAAAGAGAAAAAGAAAAAAAGATTGTGAAAAGAGAAAAGAGACAAAAAAAGCACCATATTCCCATGGTAAATAAGAAGATTGCTGAGATGCTTGTTGTCTGCTTGCCTTGTCATTTTGATATGGGGATTCTTCCGTATCATCGGGCAAGGGGTACCCCGTTGGCGGTTCTCTATGATACACATGTACTTACAATGACAATAACTTACCGGTGACTAAACTTGAGTAGCACGAGGAGCAGCCCTCGTATACAAGGGACATGAGATTCCTAACTTATACTTTGTCAAGCATGTACACCATAGTTTGTTCACTTTAACCTTAATCACTTCAAGATGCTTATGATAGGGGCAATGAGAGCTGAAAGCTATATGTACAATAATTTTTGGAAGCTCTTTATGAGACTTGAATCCCTACTTCCTTTTATAAAATGGCCTTTCTTCCACCATTATATTGAGTCTCCACCTTCTATCTTTATGCGCCTACTTTGAGAGCATAGTGGCCATTCTTAGTTCTATGTGCATTGTCCCAAGACTAGTTGATTGATGCATACCTTGATATTTCTTGTTGTAAACTATTTGTATCTAGTCACTCTTATGAACTTTGAAGGTGTCCTATGCATTTATGTTTGCTACTCTATGAGGGAAAAGCTGAATGCTACTATGCTATGTTTTCTTTATGTGAAACAAACAAACGTCTTGCAAAGCATTGTTATTCATGAATCTTTTGTTTGTGCCTTTTCATGTTGCATCATAATTTCTTTGTCTTATTGCTAGAACTTTGTCTTTCATGTTATGATTGAAGTACTTTGATCCCAGCTTTGAATGTTTACAAATACTTTGGTCAAGTCTTTGATGGTGCATGTCACCTCAAAAATTATTCTTTCTTTTTATCACTTACCTACTCGAGGATGAGCAGGAGTTAAGCTTGGGGATGTTGATACATTACAAATGTATCTATAATTTTTGATGCTCCATGCTTGGTTTTATCCACTTTCTTGTGTTTTGTCCACACTTTGGAGTACTTTTCATATGATTTCTGGGACTAACCTATTAACAAGAGCCACAGTGCCAGCTGCCTGTTTTCTGCTGTTTTTGGTTCCAGGAAAGTCAGAAAATGAATATTCTCGGAATTGGACGGGACAAAAGCCAAAGTGCCTATTTTTCCAAAAGACTCCAGGAGCCAGAATACGAGACGGAGGAGGGCCAGGGGCTGGCCACACCCCCCAGGCGCGGGCTAGGCCTGGCCGCGCCATGGCCTGGTGTGGTGGCCCCAGGCACCTCCTCGGTCTCCCTCTTCGCCTCTAAGAAGCCTTCTGACCTAAAACCTTCAGGGGGTTCGACGTTTTTCCACGAAAATTTCCACTGCGTTGCCACCACCGAAGGGGAGATTCGAGGGACAGAAAGTCTCTGTTCCGGCACCCTGCCAGGACGGGGAAGTGCCCCCGGAGCCATCTCCATCGATCCCCACCATGATCTTCATCGACCATCCATGTTTCTTCCATCTATGAGTGAGTAATCCCCCGCTGTAGGCTATGGGGATGGTAGGGATTGGATGAGATCGTTCATGTAATGGCATCAGATTGTTAGGGCATGGTGCCTAGTATCTTTTATTAGTGCTTTATGACTTTGTTACGACTTGTTGTGCTTAATGCTTGTCACTAGGGCCCGAGTGCCATGATTTCAGATCTGAACATGTTATTGATTCATTATGATAGTATTGTTTTGGGTCTTATCTACAAGTTGTATACACACGTTGTTGTCCCGAACCTATGGTGCCGAAGTGACAGAAATCGGGGTAGCCAGAAGGGAAAGGCTTTGATGTGAGGATCACATGTGTTCACGAAGTACTATGATCCCAGCTTCGAATGTTTTACAAATACTTTGATCAGGTTTATGATGGTGCATGTGACCTCAAAAATTATTCTTTCTTTCTATCACTTACCTACTCGAGGACGAGCAGGAGTTAAGCTTGGGTATGTTGATACATTGCAAATGTATCTATAATTTTTGATGTTCCATGCTTGGTTTTATCCACTTTCTTGTGTTTTGTTCCAACTTTGGAGTACTTTTCATATGATTTCTTGGACTAACCTATTAACAAGAGCCATAGTGTCAGTTGCCTGTTTTCTGATGTTTTTGGTTCCAGGAAAGTCAGAAAATCAATATTCTCAGAATTGGACGGGACAAAACCAAAGTTCCTATTTTACCGGAAGACTCACGGAGCCAGAAGGAGAGTCAGAGAGGGGCCACAAGGTGGCCACACCACCCCTAGGCGCGGGCAACCCTAGGCCACGCCACCAGGTGGTGTGGGCCCCCTGGCACTCCACCGACCTTGCCTCTTCGCCTATAAGAAGCCTCCCGATGCATAAACCCTAGATCATCAAGCCTCCAGCCACGAAAAGTTCCGCTGCGCCGCCACCACCGAAGGGGAGATTCGGGGGACGGAAAGTCTCTGTTCCGGCACCCTGCCGGGACGGGGAAGTGCCCCTGGAGCCATCTTCATCGATCTCCACCACCATCTCCATCACCGTTGCTGATTCCCATGATGAGGAGGGAGTAGTTCTCTCTCGAGGCTAAGGTTTCTACCGGTAGCTATGTGTTCATCTCTCTCTCTATGCATGATCTTACTGTGATCATGAGCTTGTAATCTATAGATCTACCTTGCTACTCAAGTGCTTTAATAGATCTCTTCTCTCCTCATGTGTGTGAAAGTGACAACGTGCACATCATGGTGGCACTTAGGCTAGAGTTCTCAAATACTTGTTATGAGTTATATTTGGAGTTGGATGTCTTTATGAAATTGTGGTGTTTGTTGGACTCGTCTAGTACTCAAGGTGACAGTGTGGGGTTTCTAGATGGGAAAGATGAACTTTGAGGTGTGATGTTATAGCCCTACCATGGATTAGAGTGTCCAACCGGAGAGTAGTTCAGAGTGGTATCATGAAGAGAAGATATTTTTATGAGAGTGTTCACTAGTGAAAGTATGATCCCTAGGCCTTGTTTCTAAGCATTGATACACCGCTTGCAAATAGATTTGTTACATGTTTGCTTGCTTCCATCTTTATTTCAGTTTTACTTTAGTCTTTTCCACACCATCAAGTTATTTTCTATCACCGTTACCACTTATAATTATCCATACCACTTGTATTTCACTATCTCTTCGCTGAACTAGTGCACCTATACACCTGACAAGTGTATTGGGTGTGTTGGGGACACAAGAGACTTCTTGTATCTTGATTGCAGGGTTGCTTGAGAGGGGATACCTTTGACCACTTCCTCCCTGAGTTCGATAAACCTTGGGTGATCCACTTAAGGGAAAACTTGTTGTTGTTCTACAAACCTCTGCACTTGGAGGCTCAACAACTGTCTACAAGAATAGAAGTGCGTAGACATCAAATACCAATAAATATCGGATGTGAATGTGAACCTGCGATGGACGTCCATTAGATTTGTCCTGAAGCAACGACCAGTGGCGAGGTTGAGGAAGGTGAAGTCGCCAACGTCTGGAAGTGTGTTATCTATCATGATCTAGTTGTTGAGATGGAATTCGGTCACCTTTAAAGTGCGGCGCCAATCGATGCAGACTTCCTGACAAGCAGGATAGGTGTCGATGTACTCCTCTTTCTCCAGCAAATAGTCAGCGATCTTGCAAAGTGGGTCGGCCGGGAGATCGGCCCAGTTCCTCTTCATCCGGCTACTGGCCATGGCTTACGTGCGGGAATGTTTTGATCGAGGAAGAAAGAAGAACTACCACCGCGAGGAGAAGAAGAAGAGGATAACAGACGAGGGAGACGAAGCGGAACTGCCACTGCGAGGAGACGATGAGACGGGGGAGAAGAAGCGGAACTGCCAATTCAAGTTTGGATCAACGGACTTTTTTTCCGGAACTAGCGCATGGACCAGCCATGCACTGCATGCATGTTTTGATCAAACAGACTGATATGTGGGACCTGCTAAAAATTCCGTGAAGCGCTCCCCGTGCATAGTGCGCTGACAGATGGCATGTTTTCTGACAGGTGGGCCCGCCTCCTCCACCCACGACGGCGCGCGTCCTAGGTTCGAGGGCTGGTGCCGCCCACCAACACATTATTGTGCAATTTTCCATGCTTTGTCACAACCAGCTCCGCTCCGCTCCTCTCCTCTGCTCCTGCCGCCACCACTCCGCTCAGTCGTGCACCGCTCTCGTCGTTCCCTTGGGCCATCGTCCTCCCGCCCTCCCCTCCCTGCCATCCCCTCACGTCCCCTCCCCTCCCTTCCCTGCCCTGTCTCCTTGCCGCCGCCCACCGCCCAGGCGCGTTTGGAAACAAAAACCGAGAGTCGGCTGTTAGGTTAGGGGCCCAACGACGCTGGTGATCCGGATCCTGCTCGGAGATGGATCCTGCGAGGCTTGAGAGCAAGGATATGGGTCCTGCACAGCTGGAGAGCACAGAATCTCCTTCAAGTCTGGAGAGCACAGAGGACAACAAAACGGGGGGAGAGGTAGCGGGGTGCAGAGCTTTGGAGGTATGGAGCCCGGAGAAGGTGCCATGCGTCCACATTGAAAGGTAAGAACTGTGATTCCTTATCTGCATACCCCAATTAGCGTTTATAGTCCCGTGGTGATGCCAAGGATATGGGTTGGTAACCGCAGGACGTCTGTACAGCTTGTCCTTGAGCATGATGCTTTGTCAAGCGAGCATGAAGGCACTGAAACGTGTGGCGGTGCAGATGATGATGAGAAAGTATATCCAGACGTGGCTGCTGACCCTGATAGGATGGAGAGTAGGGAATATTTGGTTGATTCGAACTTTGAGCCTAACTATGGGACTGATGAGGAAGAGGAATGTGAAGATGTGGAAATGGGATGTAGATACGACAACGAAGAAGTGGACAGGCCAGTGATACACTTTGACAGGGACAATCCTACAATTGATGAGGGGACTGTCTTTGATAATGTGGAGGACTGCAGATATGCAGTTGCAACCTATGCAATCAGAGTTGGGTTCGAATTTATCATTGAAAAGAGCGACCAAAAGAGATTTAGGGTGCACTGTAGGGAAAGTAATGTGTGTAAATGGAGATTACATGCATCTCCAATGCGGGGTGGACACCCATTTCAGGTTGCAATAGCTATATTTAGTTTCAGTATTTCTCATATTTATTCTACTGATAACTAGCTCTGAATTATTTGGATTCTTATCGAATGCAGATCAAAGTAAACACGAAGGAACACAACTGCCCTAATACTTCTTTATGTGGTAAAATTAGACCGGTGACTACCAAGTGGATTGCTGCTACTGTACTTGACTGGGTGAGGCAGGATCATAACATTGGACCAGCTGAACTCAGAGCAAAGATTAGCAAAAAGTTTAACGTTCTGATTCCTTATCACAGAGTCTTTGATGGTAAGGAGATGGCTCTAGACTTCATTCAAGGCAAGTGGAATGACAGTTTTCATATGTTGTATAGTTTCAAAGCTCAGGTAGAGAAAACATCACCTGGTAGTGTTGTTGACATCGATTACGAGGTTGTGAAAGGGAGAGAGAAGGTCTCGAGGGGGGTCAGGTATAAGCAGGCAGATAAGATATGCTTCAGGAGATGTTTTGTCTGCCTAAAGGCATGCTGGAAGGGGCTCCTAGACGGCTGCAGGCCATACTTGGCAATAGTCGCAACTTCTTTAACAGGGAAGTTCAGGGGACATGTTGCTTCTGCTTGTGCTTTGGACACGCATAATTGGCTTCTACCCGTAGCTTATGCTGTTCTGGAGGATGAATCAAATGAAAGCTGGACATGGTTCATGCAGAGACTACAGGAAGTAATTGGTCACCCTGAAGGCTTGGTGATACACACCAGTGCATCCGAGGGTCTTGAGAATGTTGTTGATGCTGTGTTTCCTAGGGTTGAGCATAGGGAATGCATGCGGCACCTCGCTACTAACTTCATGAAGAAGTTCGAAGGAAAGATCTTTGAAGAGGACTTGTGGCGATCAGCATACACATACATCCCAAGCACGCATGCTACTTACTTGCAGAACATGTATGTAGTTCCAAAGGTGAAAAAATACCTTGAGGAACATCACACCAAGCTATGGGCCAGAAGCAAGTTTGGTGAGTTAAGCAAGGTGGATTTTGTATGCAATAATTTGGCAGAGAGTTTCAATGATAAGATTTCGGGCATGAAGACACTTGGAATTGTTATTTTGTTGGATGCAATAAGACAGTGCATAATGGTGAAGATAGATTTAAGGCAAAGAATTTGTACAAGAAAAATTTTAGGCCATAAAATAGTTCCAAAGGTGGTTATGTCAGTGAATGCAAGAACCAGGGCAATGAGAACGATAAAGATGAGGGTGGTCAGAAGTTCCAGAACATTGGCTGAGGATTATGCAGAATACAAGCGTGGAAGTGAATGGAGGTACACTGTAGACATTGGAAACAAGTCTTGTTCATGCAGGCAGTGGCAGATTACTGGTCTGCCATGTCACCATGCAATTTACTTCATCTTAAAGCTTAGAGGTAACGGAGCTAAAATAGAGAACTATGTCGACAACTATTTCTCTGTGGACAAGTTTGCTGCAACTTATGCAGAAAACGTACCACCTATGGCCGATGAAAATGATTGGGAGATTGTCGATCCAGGGTTCAAACTTCAACCACTAGTTCTTAGGAGGCCACCTGGGAGGCCTAGAAAGCTAAGGATCGTAGCCTCCACCGATAAAGGTCCAAGGCTTGGTGCTAGGAAAAGGAAATGCGGACGTTGTTGCGGATTTGGCCATATCAAGAGGTTGTGCAAAAACCCAGTTACACATGCTATTGTCCCTGTTCACACCCCGGTGGTAGAAAATGAGGCTTCTCAGCCAGAACTGGCGGAAGAGCAGCGTGAAGACGGTGATGAACACTCGGAGGAAAACGTACGTAAGCAGCCAATTTATGAAGAAGTGGAGGTGCCGGCAAGAAAAGGGTGTGAAAAGAAACAAAAGGGTAAGCGGAACGGGCAGGAAAGGACAAATAATGGAGGTGTATTAGAATATGAAGAAGTTGCAGGGGTGATTGAGGATGTTCTTGAGGATCTTTCGGCTAACTGCGGGAGAAATAATAAATCCCTGCCAATTTCATCTTTGTACGATTCTCCGGATGAAAGGTAAGCTTAAAAATTGTTTTATTTGCCATTTTATCATTTTTTTATCCTCATCAACTGATGCTTAATGTAGCGTGGGCTAGCAGACTAATAAGAGGAGCAGAAAGATGCGGGCACAGTAACGTCCTATCTTGAATTGTATCATTGAAACTAAACTAGCCGTGTCGTCTTTATTTATATCTGGCGCGTGCAACGTGTCTGTGATGGGGACATGTGGACCAGATTACATTTTTTTTAAATATTATTACATTAATTTTTTACCTGCGTTTGCACGCGGTTACTAGTTCCCATCTCCCTTGCATTCCCATCTCCTCTAGCGCACTCCAGAATTATGGTTGTGCCATCAAGTAAGCAGAGTCAACGTATTGTCCCATCAGGTGTGAACGCAATGACTTTGTTTGTTCAGAATTTGACGACTTTTGATTAGTTTGAAAGATAGAGAAACCTAAAACATGTATCTAGACATGTTTTGGGTATAGACACATTTATTAAATATCTAAAAAAACTAAGTCAGTTATATCTGGACAGGAGTAGTACACTATTACAACACGCTCGATCCCTTCTCCTCAGGCGCACTCCAAATTACGGCTGTGCCATCAAGTGCTGGGAGCAGAGTCAGCGTATTGTCCCATCAGATATGCCAGGGAACGCGCGAACTTTATTTTCAGGATCGGACGAGTTTCGATCAACTGGTTTCAAAGACAAAGACAACTAAAACATGGCCAACATATATAGATTATGACGATAATCGACCATGACTCAGGTGACCCAGATCCAAAGAGCGCATTAAGATACCGTACATAGATTTAATTTATGCTTAAGTGGCCCTAATCGACTATGACGCTTCTGCAGTCTCCATCATTGACGACGTTGTCCGCATCGCCACCAGCCTCCTCCGTGTCGGAATCGATGCCGATGTTCCCGGCAGCGTTCCTCCTCCTCATGGATTCTTCACGGTGTGCTGCATCGATAACGGTGGAGGTCATATGCCCAGGCACTGCCCAGAAGCACTGCCTCCCTTCGGGGTTGTGCAGATCCGGGTGGATCTCCCGCCGGTGGGTTCCGCACAGCTCAATCAACGCAGCCCACTCCTTCTTGAACAGCTTTCGCCAGTAGGCGCTCGTACACGAGTACCGTGCCATTGCCCTCTTCCGCTCCGACAGCTGGCGGCGGCGCTCCTCGATCTGCCTCGTCAACGTGTTGTTGCGCAAGAGCGACGCGATAGGAACCCCGGCGTATCGGAGCTCGAAGCCGGCCGGAAGCCTCGCTAATGGCGGCGCGAGTATGCCGTAGTGGGCGAACATCTGAGCCTCGTGCAAGCTGAGTTTCGGCCTCTCCTTCTCCATGGCGATGAAGGAACACGATCTGATTTTTGGCCCCGAGGTTAAGGGGATAAAGGCAAGGACGTAGGCCCAGCGTAGTTGCCACGGCCAATCAGTTCGCAGAACAGACTTCTCGCGGATCGCCCTCGCGAAGGACATCACTATCGTCCACGCACCCTGATCCAACGGCGCCTAACAATAGGGGATCGGGTCTTCTAGAAGCCCAGAGCGGTTGCTGGTTAGTTCTGCGTCCCGATTGTTTGTGGCCAACGGCGGTAGTTGAAAATAATCCACATTTCAATGACACTGGTGGATCCATAGGTGGTATGTGAAAAGAACACACATGCAAAATGACTCTGGTTGTTGTTACTAAAAAGAACACACATGCAATGACACTGGTGGATCCATAGGTGGTATGTGAGAAGAACACACATTTCAATGACTCTGGTTGTTGTTACTAAAAAGAACGCACATGCAATGACACTGGTGGTTCCATAGCTGGATTGTGAAATGAACACACATGCAATGACACTGGTGGATCCATAGGTGGTATGTGAGAAGAACACATATTTCAATGACTCTGGTTGTTGTTACTAAAAAGAACACACATGCAATGACACTGGTGGATCCATAGGTGGTATGTGAAGAGATCACACATGCAAAATGACTCTGGTTGTTGTTACTAAAAAGAACACACATGCAAAATGACACTGGTGGGATCCATGGGTGGATTGTGAAAATAATACACATGCAATGACACTGGTGGATCCATAGGTGGTATGTGAAAAGAACACACATGCAAAATGACTCTGGTTGTTGTTACTAAAAAGAACACACATGCAATGACACTGGTGGATCCATGGGTGGATTGTGAAAAGAGCACACATGCAATGACACTGGTGGATCCATATGTGGTATGTGAAAAGAACACACATGCAATGACTCTGGTTGTTGTTAGTGAAAAGAACACACATGCAATGACACTGGTGGATCCATGTGTGGTCTCTGAAGAGAGCACACATGCAATGACACTGGTTGTTGTTACTAAAAAGAACACACATGCAATGATACTTGTGGATCCATAGGTGGATTGTGAAGAGAACACACATGCAATGATACTCGTGGATCCATAGGTGGTATGTGAAAAGAACACACATGCAAAATGACTGGTTATTGTTACTAAAAATAACACACATGCAATGACACTCGTGGATCCATGTGTGGTCTCTTAAGAGAACATGCATTTCAATGACACTAGTGGATCCATAGCTGGATTATGAAGAGAACACACATGCAATGACACTGGTTGTTAGTGAAAATAACACGCATGCAATGACACTGGTGGATCCATAGGTGGTATGTGAGAAGAACACACATGCAAAATGACTCTGGTTGTTGTTACTAAAAAGAACACACATGCAATGGCACTGGTGGATCGATAGGTGGATTGTGAAACGAACACACATGCAATGACACTGGTGGATCCATATGTGGTATGTGAAAAGAACACACATGCAATGACTCTGGTTGTTGTTAGTGAAAAGAACACACAAGCAATGACACTGGTGGATCCATGTGTGGTCTCTGAAGAGAGCACACATTTCAATGACTCTGGTTGTTGTTACTGAAAAGAACACACATGCAATGACACTAGTGGATCTATGTGTAGTCTCTGGAGAAAACACACATGCAATGACACTGGTTGTTGTTACTAAAAAGAACACACATGCAATGACACTTGTGGATCCATAGGTGGATTGTGAAGAGAACACACATGCAATGACATTCGTGGATCCATTGGTGGTATGTGAAAAGAACACACATGCAAAATGACTGGTTGTTGTTACTAAAAAGAACACACATGCAATGACACTTGTGGATCCATGTGTGGTCTCTGTAGAGAACACGCATTTCAATGACACTGGTGGATCCATAGGTGGATTGTGAAGAGAACACACATGCAATGACACTGGTTGTTGTTAGTGAAAAGAACACACATGCAATGACACGGGTGGATCCATAGTTGGTATGTGAGAAGAACACACATGCAAAATGACTCTGGTTGTTGTTACTAAAAAGAACACGCATGCAATGACACTGGTGGATCCATAGGTGGATTGTGAAATGAACACACATGCAATGACACTGGTGGATCCATAGGTGGTATGTGAGAAGAACACACATTTCAATGACTCTGGTTGTTACTAAAAAGAACACACATGCAATGACACTGGTGGATCCATAGGTGGTATGTGAAGAGATCACACATGCAAAATGACTCTGGTTGTTGTTACTAAAAAGAAACACATGCAATGACACTGGTGGATCCATGGATGGATTGTGAAATGAACACACATTTCAATGACACTGGTGGATTCATAGGTGGTATGTGAAAAGAACACACATGCAAAATGACTCTGGTTGTTGTTACTAAAAAGAACACACATGCAATGACACTGGTGGATCCATGAGTGGATTGTGAAAAGAGCACACATGCAATGACACTGGTGGATCCATATGTGGTATGTGAAAAGAACACACATGCAATGACTCTGGTAGTTGTTAGTGAAAAGAACACACATGCAATGACACTGGTGGATCCATCTGTGGTCTCTGAAGAGAGCACACATTTCAATGACTCTTGTTGTTGTTAGTAAAAAGAACACACATGCAATGACACTGGTGGATCCATGTGTGGTCTCTGAAGATAACACACATGCAATGACTCTGGTTGTTGTTACTAAAAAGAACACACATGCAATGACACTGGTGGATCCATAGGTGGATTGTGAAGAGAACACACATGCAATGACACTGGTGGATCCATAGGTGGTATGTGACAAGAACGCACATGCAAAATGACTGGTTGTTGTTACTAAAAAGAACACAGATGCAATGACACCGGTGGATCCATGTGTGGTCTCTGTAGAGAACACATATTTCGATCACACTGGTGGATCAATATGTGGTATGTGAAAAGAACACACATGCAATGACTCTGGTTGTTGTTAGTGAAATGAACACACATGCAATGACACTGGTGGATCCATAGGTGGTATGTGAGAAGAACACACATTTCAATGACTCTGGTTGTTGTTACTAAAAAGAACGCACATGCAATGACACTGGTGGATCCATAGGTGGACTGTGAAATGAACACACCTGCAATGACACTGGTGGATCCATAGGTGGTATGTGAGAAGAACACACATTTCAATGACTCTGGTTGTTGTTAAAAAAAAGAACACACATGCAATGACACTGGTGGATCCATAGGTGGTATGTGAGAAGAACACACATGCAAAATGACTCTGGTTGTTGTTACTAAAAAGAACACCCATGCAATGACACTGGTGGATCCATATGTGGTATGTGAAAAGAACACACATGCAATGACTCTGGTTGTTGTTAGTGAAAAGAACACACATGCAATGACACTGGTGGATCCATGTGTGGTCTCTGAAGAGAGCACACATTTCAATGACTCTGGTTGTTGTTAGTGAAAAGAACACACATGCAATGACACTAGTGGATCCATGTGTGGTCTCTGAAGAGACCACACATGCAATGACACTGGTTGTTGTTACTAAAAAGAACACACATGCAATGACACTTGTGGATCCATAGGTGGATTGTGAAGAGAACACACATGCAATGACACTCGTGGGATCCATAGGTGGTATGTGAGAAGAACACACATGCAAAATGACTGGTTGTTGTTACTAAAAAGAACACACATGCAATGACACTGGTGGATCCATGTGTGGTCTCTATAGAGAACACACATTTCAATCACACTGGTGGATCCATATGTGGTATGTGAAAAGAACACACATGCAATGACTCTGGTTGTTGTTAGTGAAAAGAACACACATGCAATGACACTGGTGTATCCATAGGTGGTATGTGAGAAGAACACACATGCAAAATGACTCTGGTTGTTGTTACTAAAAAGAACACACATGCAATGACACTGGTGGATCCATAGGTGGATTGTGAAATGAACACACATGCAATGACACTGGTGGGTCCATAGGTGGTATGTGAGAAGAACACACATTTCAATGACTCTGGTTGTTGTTACTAAAAAGAACGCACATGCAATGACACTGGTGGTTCCATAGCTGGATTGTGAAATGAACACACATGCAATGACACTGGTGGATCCATAGGTGGTATGTGAGAAGAACACATATTTCAATGACTCTGGTTGTTGTTACTAAAAAGAACACACATGCAATGACACTGGTGGATCCATAGGTGGTATGTGAAGAGATCACACATGCAAAATGACTCTGGTTGTTGTTACTAAAAAGAACACACATGCAATGACACTGGTGGATCCATGGGTGGATTGTGAAATGAACACACATTTCAATGACACTGGTGGATTCATAGGTGGTATATGAAACGAACACACATGCAAAATGACTCTGGTTGTTACTAAAAAGAACACACATGCAATGACACTGGTGGATCCATGAGTGGATTGTGAAAAGAGCACACATGCAATGACACTGGTGGATCAATATGTGGTATGTGAAAAGAACACACATGCAATGACTCTCGTTGTTGTTAGTGAAAAGGACACACGTGCAATGACACTGGTGGATCCATGTGTGGTCTCTGAAGAGAGCACACATTTCAATGACTCTTGTTGTTGTTTGTAAAAAGAACACACATGCAATGACACTGGTGGATCCATGTGTGGTCTCTGAAGAGAACACACTTGCAATGACAATGGTTGTTGTTACTAAAAAGAACACACATGCAATGACACTGGTGGATACATAGGTGGATTGTGAAGAGAACACACATGCAATGACACTGGTGGATCCATAGGTGGTATGTGAGAAGAACACACATGCAAAATGACTGGTTGTTGTTACTAAAAAGAACACACGTGCAATGACGCTGGTGGATCCATGTGTGGTATCTATAGAGAACACACATTTCAATCACACTGGTGGATCCATATGTGGTATGTGAAAAGAACACACATGCAATGACACTGGTTGATCCATAGGTGGTATGTGAGAAGAACACACATGCAAAATGACTCTGGTTGTTGTTACTAAAAACAACGCACATGCAATGACACTGGTGGATCCATAGATGGATTGTGAAATGAACACACATGCAATGACACTGGTTGTTGTTACTAAAAAGAACACACATGCAATGACACTGGTGGATCCATGGGTGGATTGTGAAATGAACACACATTTCAATGACACTGGTGTATTCATAGGTGGTATGTGAAAAGAACACACATGTAAAATGACTCTGGTTGTTTTTACTAAAAAGAACACACATGCAATGACACTGGTGGATCCATGAGTAGATTGTGAAAAGAGCACACATGCAATGACACTGGTGGATCCATATGTAGTATGTGAAAAGAACACACATGCAATGACTCTGGTTGTTGTTAGTGAAAAGTACACACATGCAATGACACTAGTGGATCCATGTGTGGTCTCTGAGAGAGCACACATTTCAATGACTCTGGTTGTTGTTAGTGAAAAGAACACACGTGCAATGACACTAGTGGATCCATGTGTGGTCTCTGTAGAGAACACGCATTTCAATGACACTAGTGGATCCATAGGTGGATTGTGAAGAGAACACACATGCAATGACACTGGTTGTTGTTAGTGAAAAGAACACACATGCAACGACACTGGTGGATCCATAGGTGGTATGTGAGAAGAACACACATGCAAAATGACTCTGGTTGTTGTTACTAAAAAGAACACACATGTAATGACACTGGTGGATCGATAGGTGGATTGTGAAATGAACACACATGCAATGACACTGGTGGATCCATATGTGGTATGTGAAAAGAACACACATGCAATGACTCTGGTTGTTGTTAGTGAAAAGAACACACATGCAATGACACTGGTGGATCCATGTGTGCTCTCTGAAGAGAGCACACATTTCAATGACTCTGGTTGTTGTTAGTGAAAAGAACACACATGCAATGACACTAGTGGATCCATGTGTGGTCTCTGAAGAGAACGCACATGCAATGACACTGGTTGTTGTTACTAAAAAGAACACACATGCAATGACACTTGTGGATCCATAGGTGGATTGTGAAGAGAACACACATGCAATGACACTCGTGGGATCCATAGGTGGTATGTGAGAAGAAGACACATGCAAAATGACTGGTTGTTGTTACTAAAAAGAACACACATGCAATGACACTGGTGGATCCATGTGTGGTCTCTATAGAGAACACACATTTCAATCACACTGGTGGATCCATATGTGGTATGTGAAAAGAACACACATGCAATAACTCTGGTTGTTGTTAGTGAAAAGAACACACATGCAATGACACTGGTGGATCCATAGGTGGTATGTGAGAAGAACACACATGCAAAATGACTCTGGTTGTTGTTACTAAAAGAACACGCATGCAATGACACTGGTGGATCCATAGGTGGTATGTGAGAAGAACACACATTTCAATGACACTGGTTGTTGTTACTAAAAAGAACACACATGCAATGACACTGGTGGATCCATAGGTGGTATGTGAGAAGAACACACATGCAAAATGACTGGTTGTTGTTACTAAAAAGAACACACGTGCAATGACACTGGTGGATCCATGTGTGGTATCTATAGAGAACACACATTTCAATCACACTGGTGGATCCATATGTGGTATGTGAAAAGAACACACATGCAATGACACTGGTGGATCCATAGGTGGTATGTGAGAAGAACACACATGCAAAATGACTCTGGTTGTTGTTACTAAAAACAACGCACATGCAATGACACTGGTGGATCCATAGATGGATTGTGAAATGAACACACATGCAATGACACTGGTTGTTGTTACTAAAAAGAACACACATGCAATGACACTGGTGGATCCATGGGTGGATTGTGAAATGAACACACATGCAATGACACTCGTGGGATCCATAGGTGGTATGTGAGAAGAAGACACATGCAAAATGACTGGTTGTTGTTACTAAAAAGAACACACATGCAATGACACTTGTGGATCCATGTGTGGTCTCTGTAGAGAACACACATTTCAATCACACTGGTGGATCCATATGTGGTATGTGAAAAGAACACACATGCAATAACTCTGGTTGTTGTTAGTGAAAAGAACACACATGCAATGACACTGGTGGATCCATAGGTGGTATGTGAGAAGAACACACATGCAAAATGACTCTGGTTGTTGTTACTAAAAAGAACACACATGCAATGACACTGGTGGATCCATAGGTGGATTGTGAAATGAACACACATGCAATGACACTGGTGGATCCATAGGTGGTATGTGAGAAGAACACATATTTCAATGACTCTGGTTGTTGTTACTAAAAAGAACACACATGCAATGACACTGGTGGATCCATAGGTGGTATGTGAAGAGATCACACATGCAAAATGACTCTGGTTGTTGTTACTAAAAAGAACACACATGCAATGACACTGGTGGATCCATGGGTGGATTGTGAAATGAACACACATTTCAATGACACTGGTGGATTCATCGGTGGTATCTGAAAAGAAAACACATGCAAAATGACTCTGGTTGTTGTTACTAAAAAGAACACACATGCAATGACACTGGTGGATCCATGAGTGGATTGTGAAAAGAGCACACATGCAATGACACTGGTGGATCAATATGTGGTATGTGAAAAGAACACACATGCAATGACTCTGGTTGTTGTTAGTGAAAAGGACACACGTGCAATGACACTTGTGGATCCATGTGTGATCTCTGAAGAGAGCACACATTTCAATGACTCTTGTTGTTGTTAGTAAAAAGAACACACATGCAATGACACTGGTGGATCCATGTGTGTTCTCTGAAGAGAACACACATGCAATGACACTGGTTGTTGTTACTAAAAAGAACATACATGCAATGACACTGGTGGATCCATAGGTGGATTGTGAAGAGAACACACATGCAATGACACTGGTGGATCCATAGGTGGTATGTGTGAAGAACACACATGCAAAATGACGTGTTGTTGTTACTAAAAAGAACACACATGCAATGACACCTGTGGATCCATGTGTGGTCTCTGTAGAGAACACACATTTCAATCACACTGGTGGATCCATATGTGGTATGTGAAAATAACACACATGCAATGACTCTGGTTGTTGTTAGTGAAAAGAACACACATGCAATGACACTGGTGGATCCATAGGTGGTATGTGAGAAGAACACACATGCAAAATGACTCTGGTTGTTGTTACTAAAAGAACACGCATGCAATGACACTGGTGGATCCATAGGTGGTATGTGAGAAGAACACACATTTCAATGACTCTGGTTGTTGTTACTAAAAAGAACACACATGCAATGACACTGGTGGATCCATAGGTGGTATGTGAAGAGATCACACATGCGAAATGACTCTGGTTGTTGTTACTAAAAAGAACACACATGCAAAATGACATAGGTGGGATCCATGGGTGGATTGTGAAAAGAAAACACATGCAATGACACTGGTGGATCCATAGGTAGTATGTGAAAAGAACACACATGCAAAATGACTCTGGTTGTTACTAAAAAGAACACACATGCAATGACACTGGTGGATCCATGGGTGGATTGTGAAAAGAACACACATGCAGTGACACTGGTTGATCCATATGTGGTATGTGAAAAGAACACACATGCAATGACTCTTGTTGTTGTTAGTGAAAAGAACACACATGCAATGACACTGGTGGATCCATAGGTGGTATGTGAAGAGATCACACATGCAAAATGACTCTGGTTGTTGTTACTAAAAAGAACACACATGCAAAATGACACTGGTGGATCCATGGGTGGATTGTGAAAAGAGCACAAATGCAATGATATTTGAATGGTACGGGTGGATCCATAGGCGGATTGTGAAAAGAGATTTTCCCTCTCTCTCTCTCTCACAAATCTCATAAAAGCCCAAACGTGTGGACATCCCAAACATGTGCTCACTCTGGGTGCTATGCCCTGATTGGCTGACAGAGATGTCACGCGGATCGTCTCCACCAACCATTGATCCCATGTGATCCAACGGGCAGGATAACCCTCCCTTCTCCACTTTTTTATGCATGGTCAATCCGTTCCACCTCTCTATCCGTGCCACCGATACTAAACCCCCATAAACAAGTGAAAATCCATCTATCTAACTAAAATAAATGATCATATTTCGAAGAAGCCATCGTCTTCGTCTTCTGGTTCGTCCTCGTCTTCGTCAACACCATGGTCCCCGCCATCGCCGTCGTCGGTGCCCTCCTCTGACGACTCAACACTGCCCCCTTCCTCGAATAAGCGCGCTATCTCCTTGTCGGAGTACTCCTCCTCCTCTTCATAGTCCCACGGGTCCACACATGTGGATCCATATGTGGTATGTGAAAAGAACACACATTTCAATGACTCTGGTTGTAGTTACTAAAAAGAACACACATGCAATGACACTGGTGGATCCATAGGTGGTATGTGAAGAGATCACACATGCAAAATGACTCTGGTTGTTGTTACTAAAAAGAACACACATGCAAAATGACACTGGTGGGATCCATGGGTGGATTGTGAAAATAATACACATGCAGTGACACTGGTGGATCCATAGGTGGTATGTGAAAAGAACACACATGCAAAATGACTCTGGTTGTTACTAAAAAGAACACACATGCAATGACAGTGGTGGATCCATGGGTGGATTGTGAAAATAGCACACATGTAATGACACTGGTGGATCCATATGTGGTATGTGAAAAAGAACACACATGCAATGACTCTGGTTGCTGTTAGTGAAAAGAACACACATGCAATGACACTGGTGGATCCATGTGTGGTCTCTGAAGAGAGCACACATTTCAATGACTCTGGTTGTTGTTAGTGAAAAGAACACACATGCAATGACACTAGTGGATCCATGTGTGGTCTCTGAAGAGAATAAACATGCAATGACACTGGTTGTTGTTACTAAAAAGAACACACATGCACTAACACTGGTGGATCCATAGGTGGATTATGAAGAGAACACACATGCAATGACACTGGTGGATCCATAGGTGGTATGTGAAAAGAACACACATGCAAAATGACTGGTTGTTGTTACTAAAAAGAACACACATGCAATGACACTGGTGGATCCATGTGTGGTCTCTGTAGAGAACACACATTGCAATGACACTGGTGGATCCATAGGTGGATAGTGAAGAGAACACACATGCAATGACACTGGTTGTTGTTAGTGAAAAGAACACACATGCAATGACACTGGTGGATCCATAGGTGGTATGTGAGAAGAACACACATGCAAAATGACTCTGGTTGTTGTTACTAAAAAGAACACACATGCAATGACACTGGTGGATCCATAGGTGGTATGTGAGAAGAACACACATTTCAATGACTGGTTGTTGTTACTAAAAAGAACACACATGCAATGACACAGGTGGATCCATAGGTGGTATGTGAAGAGATCACACATGCAAAATGACTCTGGTTGTTGTTACTAAAAAGAACACACATGCAATGACACTGGTGTATCCATCGGTGGATTGTGAAATGAACACACATTTCAATGACACTAGTGGATTCATCAGTGGTATCTGAAAAGAACACACATGCAAAATGACTCTGTTTGTTGTTACTAAAAAGAACACACATGCAATGACACTGGTGGATCCATGAGTGGATTGTGAAAAGAGCACACATGCAATGACACTGGTGGATCCATATGTGGTATGTGAAAAGAACACACATGCAATGACTCTGGTTGCTGTTAGTGAAAAGAACACACATGCAATGACACTGGTGGATCCATGTGTGGTCTCTGAAGAGAGCACACATTTCAATGACTCTGGTTGTTGTTAGTGAAAAGAACACACATGCAATGACACTAGTGGATCCATGTGTGGTCTCTGAAGAGAATAAACATGCAATGACACTGGTTGTTGTTACTAAAAAGAACACACATGCACTGACACTGGTGGATCCATAGGTGGATTATGAAGAGAACACACATGCAATGACACTGGTGGATCCATAGGTGGTATGTGAAAAGAACACACATGCAAAATGACTGGTTGTTGTTACTAAAAAGAACACACATGCAATGACACTTGTGGATCCATGTGTGGTCTCTGTAGAGAACACACATTGCAATGACACTGGTGGATCCATAGGTGGATAGTGAAGAGAACACACATGCAATGACACTGGTTGTTGTTAGTGAAAAGAACACACATGCAATGACACTGGTGGATCCATAGGTGGTATGTGAGAAGAACACACATGCAAAATGACTCTGGTTGTTGTTACTAAAAAGAACACCCATGCAATGACACTGGTGGATCCATAGGTGGTATGTGAGAAGAACACACATTTCAATGACTCTGGTTGTTGTTACTAAAAAGAACACACATGCAATGACACTGGTGGATCCATAGGTGGTATGTGAAGAGATCACACATGCAAAATGACTCTGGTTGTTGTTGCTAAAAAGAACACACATGCAAAATGACATAGGTGGGATCCATGGGTGGATTGTGAAAAGAAAACACATGCAATGACACTGGTGGATCCATAGGTAGTATGTGAAAAGAACACACATGCAAAATGACTCTGGTTGTTACTAAAAAGAACACACATGCAATGACACTGGTGGATCCATGAGTGGATTGTGAAAAGAGCACACATGCAATGACACTGGTGGATCCATATGTGGTATGTGAAAAGAACACACATGCAATGACTCTGGTTGTTGTTAGTGAAAAGAACACACATGCAATGACACTTGTGGATCCATGTGTGGTCTCTGAAGAGAGCACACATTTCAATGACTCTTGTTGTTGTTAGTAAAAAGAACACACATGCAATGACACTGGTGGATCCATGTGTGGTCTCTGAAGAGAACACACATGCAATGACACTGGTTGTTGTTACTAAAAAGAACATACATGCAATGACACTGGTGGATCCATAGGTGGATTGTGAAGAGAACACACATGCAATGACACTGGTGGATCCATAGGTGGTATGTGTGAAGAACACACATGCAAAATGACTGGTTGTTGTTACTAAAAAGAACACACATGCAATGACACCTGTGGATCCATGTGTGGTCTCTGTAGAGAACACACATTTCAATCACACTGGTGGATCCATATGTGGTATGTGAAAATAACACACATGCAATGACTCTGGTTGTTGTTAGTGAAAAGAACACACATGCAATGACACTGGTGGATCCATAGGTGGTATGTGAGAAGAACACACATGCAAAATGACTCTGGTTGTTGTTACTAAAAGAACACGCATGCAATGACACTGGTGGATCCATAGGTGGTATGTGAGAAGAACACACATTTCAATGACTCTGGTTGTTGTTACTAAAAAGAACACACATGCAATGACACTGGTGGATCCATAGGTGGTATGTGAAGAGATCACACATGCAAAATGACTTTGGTTGTTGTTGCTAAAAAGAACACACATGCAAAATGACATAGGTGGGATCCATGGGTGGATTGTGAAAAGAAAACACATGCAATGACACTGGTGGATCCATAGGTAGTATGTGAAAAGAACACACATGCAAAATGACTCTGGTTGTTACTAAAAAGAACACACATGCAATGACACTGGTGGATCCATGGGTGGATTGTGAAAAGAACACACATGCAGTGACACTGGTGGATCCATATGTGGTATGTGAAAAGAACACACATGCAATGACTCTTGTTGTTGTTAGTGAAAAGAACACACATGCAATGACACTGGTGGATCCATAGGTGGTATGTGAAGAGATCACACATGCAAAATGACTCTGGTTGTTGTTACTAAAAAGAACACACATGCAAAATGACACTGGTGGATCCATGGGTGGATTGTGAAAAGAGCACAAATGCAATGACATTTGAATGGTACGGGTGGATCCATAGGCGGATTGTGAAAAGAGATTTTCCCTCTCTCTCTCACACACAAATCTCATAAAAGCCCAAACGTGTGGACATCCCAAACATGTGCTCACTCTGGGTGCTATGCCCTGATTGGCTGACAGAGATGTCACGCGGATCGTCTCCACCAACCATTGATCCCATGTGATCCAACGGGCAGGATAACCCTCCCTTCTCCACTTTTTTATGCATGGTCAATCCGTGCCACCTCTTTATCCGTGCCACCGATACTAAACCCCCATAAACAAGTGAAAATCCATCTATCTAACTAAAATAAATGATCATATTTTGAAGAAGCCATCGTCTTCATCTTCTGGTTCGTCCTCGTCTTCGTCAACACCATGGTCCCCGCCATCGCCGTCGTCGGTGCCCTCCTCTGACGACTCAACACCGCCCCCTTCCTCGAATAAGCGCGCTATCTCCTTGTCGGAGTACTCCTCCTCCTCCTCTTCATAGTCCCACGGGTCCACGTCACTCTCCTCCGCTCCTACCTCCAACTGATCGATGAAAGCCTCCTCGTTGGCCGAGTCGGACTCGTCCAAATAGCTATCTCCTCTCTTCTTCCTGGTATTCTTCTCGTTCCTCTTCTTGTCCGTACTCGCCGGCGCAACACGCGCCCCTGTCCTGGCTGCTACTTTGCGCTCGTCTGACGCTGCAGGTACCCCATGCTCCTCCTGCGTGGCCGGTACGAGCTTCGACGTTGCGGTGTCCTCGAGTGCCGATGTCGATGGATCCTGGCACGATCGGACACGACGTGCTGCCTCAGCAGGCAACTCGCGAGCGCGGACGATGCAGCGAAGAGCCGGGGACGCAGGACGGTCAGTGGACGGCTTGGACCTGCCATTGCCACAGCGAGGGGTTATCGTGCTCGAGGTAGTTGCTCTGAATGGTCGATGGAGGGTACACAGAGTGGGGTGCCGATATGATCAAGGACGAGCAGCGGGTTCGTGCGTCGTGTCCACGCGTGCATTTGTCTATTATCAAAGAAAAAAGAAGAAAGAAGTAATATCTCGCATACTGAACATAATTTGATCACAACTAAAGTGGCACAGCGTATTCTAGACTCGTAAATATCCCGTGTGTGCCTGTCACGTGGAGTTCGACGGAGTTGGACGCGCCGACGTGATCGTGCAGCAGTTGCGCGCGTCATTGCCCCATCAACACATGACACACACACGCGGGATGTGCGCGCTGATTCCCGTGACGACCACCCGGCTCGCACTCCCCTTATTATATACTGGATTTTGGGCGGCACCGAAGACCATTGAAGTGTCCATCGCAATAAAGACAAGTCCCATCGATTCCCTACCCCTGCCTCCCTGGCTTCTTTGAGAAGGTAGACCGTACACGGTGGTCTTGTATATTAGTACTAGTACTACTGGACCACGGCATGTACTCTTTACTCTTCTCCCACACTAATAATCACTATCTCCTTCCTCCTGCCTCCGCCACACTCACCCTGCAAGCCATGGCTCCACTGAGGAGGGGGAGAGGCTGGTCAACGATCCTCGCGGAGAAAAGGGAGAGAAATCTCCGCGAGGCACTTCTTGCTCTACTAGCCGCTCAAGCCTACCCTCTCATCGAGGCCCAATCTCCCTCGACAATGGTGCCGAATGTTCTAGCAGGCGAGGGCTCCTCCCGGTACGGTCTCCTTATTCTACTTCTTCTCTATCTCCCTCTCCATCATGATCTTAATCAGCTTCTTCTTGTTTTTCTTCTTCTTCTGGCTCTTCCTCTTCTACGTATTACAGGTCGGCCATGGAGCCCGAATCCACCATGACGGAGGCGTTGCAGGACCCGTTCGGCCCCGTTCCATGTCTCAGCGAGGTAGTAAATCTCCATGTTGTTATTTCTCCGAGTTATGATGTGGATTTCTTAGATGCTGTCCGCCCCGCATTGGTTTTTCTTCTTCTTTTGCGAGTTATATTTGTTTTCATGAATATGACTGGATCTCTTGGACTTTCCTTAATACCGCTGTTCATAGATTCACTATGGATTTTTTGTGATTAGGATTAGTTTATCGTGGTCATGAATAGATCTCCAGGTCCATTTTTTAACACTGCGGCCAATAGATTCAACGGGGATTTTTTTGATCTGTATTAGTATTCACCTGAGACCTGGAGTGTAATTGTAGAATTCCTATTTCAATTAACATGAACGATGCAACGATCGAAGGCCGAGTACCGTGAGAAGGTGGCCGTGATCAGTTCCAAGATTGCCAACCAACATGAGCTTGCATGCTCCCTCGCCCAAGCTAATGAGAGCCTATGCAAGAAATTATCTGTGCAGAAGGAGATCTCGCTAGATTTTGCACGTGACGTCGTTAGGCTGCAGAAAGTGCTCGGCCGTAACTTGATCAGGCAAGAACAGGCCATCAAGATAATCAACGAGCTCACGGAGGAGAAGAAGAATCTCGTGGAAAGGTGCATTCTCCTGCAGGACGAAGTCAGCGAGGCACTCAGAGGACACGTCGAGGAAACCAAGGCTACCATCCGAGCCTACCATGACAGGAACCGTTTCCTGGATGCAGTCAAGGAGATGAAGGTGGACATGAGCAGAGGGATCACCGTACTCGAGGGTGTTCGAAAAGAGAACGAGGAGCTAAGGGCATGTTTGGAGGCGTACCGGAGCAATGCCCAAGTCTGATTCCCGTTAGCAGGGACACGAATAGCAGTTCGTCCTCCTCTCCTTTTGTAATGTTTAGGGTTCAGGGAGCAATGCCCATGTCTGCTTCCCATTATAGGGTGCAATAAGAATCCTAGGGCAACTCCTTATCTATCTGGACATGTGTTGGTGTTCATGTTCATGAATGGACACCATGTTCTCTTTCCATATGTATCTGGACATGGGTTTCTGCATTATGAGTTTGCCACTCTCCCACTACTGTTTGGTGATATTGGGAAAAACCCACATCACACTAAACTGCTGATAAATCTTATTTGTCTTCAAATTTGAAATTATGATAGTGCCACTAGTCGATTCATAAAATGTTGATTAGTCCTAGATTGCTTCTTCCTTGAAATTATGACAGTGCCACTAGTCGATTCAGTTAATTATGGAAACTAACCAGCTTGTCCTGGTGAACTGAACAAACCATACCATGTATTTTTGTTGTAGGGAAAGAGGCGAAAGATCGACCAGGACCTGGCGACCTGGCTAAATGACAAGATAGCAATCCAAAGGGAGAAGCAGAATTCCTAGAAACTGGCATTTGACCAACTGCGTGCTGAATTCGTGGTCCTTTCTGACAAGTGCCAGAAACTGAAAGAGTTAAACACCGAATGGGCGAAGCTACACAGTGAAGGTCGCGCCTCGGCTAGGAAGCAGATGGAGATCATGAAAGGGATCTTGAAGGAAAATCGTATGGCTACGGACAAAATTCTCTGCCATGTGACAGAGCGCTGGAACCTATAGCTGAAGCACGACATAGTACTGAAGGAGCTAGCCAATCTTGGGGAGGAAAACAGGCAACTCTGGGCCAGGCTCGCTTGAACACAACATATGTCTATTTAGTACTGAACTGCCTGGTTTATCCTCTGCAGTGGTGATTTTGTAAGCGTGAACTTAACTCTATGCATGATATGTGTGTTCGTCTGAAATTAGTTTGCTTGAGGATTGAGTTTGGCTTAGTTTGGAAAGCGCAACTACAAGTCTTACAATTAACTAGTTTCAGGCATTGGTACAACATAAATTATTCATCTCGAATTTCCTTTATCCTCTATAGTCTGTCCTTGTTCACCCTCGCGCGCCTTCTTTAGTTCCTTCAACAGATCCACAATGCAGCACTCTAGCTTCTTCTTGTCTTCCCTGAGCTGATCCCTCTCCTTTTCTGCATTATGAATCAGCAACATGTGACTATCCTGAAGCTTCTTTGCAGTTCCAACAACCAAGCTCCCATCGATTCCATCAGTTAGCTTTGACTGCAAATTCTTGATTTCTTGTTCCAGCTCCTTATTTCGTACCGACAGCTTATAATTTTTTTCAGCTGCATCACTTACATCAGTAAATCTCCCCGACCTTTCCAACTCATACATCTCCCATAACTATGCCAAACATTTCTGAAGTGCATCTGGCCACTCAAGATCCACCCACTCTACTGCTTTACACACCGGGCCAACCTAAAAACACACACACTATAGTGTTATGAACATGCACGATACATTTTACTTCATGTCACAGTTGCACATAATGTAAACAAACCTGATTTGTACAGCCCAAAAACCTTCTCCCAGTGTTACTGCCTTCGAATGCAACATATCTCCTCAGTTTTAGCCCATGGTCACATGGCACTTCTCCATCGAGATCTAGGCCCTCCCATTAGGAGTCGTAGATCGTCCTTGGTACCTATAGGTAAATGCAAAGCTGAAATCGAACACGATTGCATGCACATCTAGTCGGGCTCAGATCGAGTGATTTACCATTGCCTAACCCTATCCCAAGAAAACAGAGGAACTCACAACATGGAAGGAATACTCGATGTCGGAGAGAAGGCTATCACTGCTCGACTGGTCATCCTCGCCATTCAAGGACAGCATGGCGAATGCGACGGCGACGACGACGGTGTCGGCAAGAGAGAGAGAGAGAGAGAGAGAGAGAGAGAGAGAGCAGCCCTTCTACCGCTACAATGATGACTAAATTGGCATGTTACAATAGTTTAATGGATACCATGCCCTTTCCCTGGATTACTGTCTCCTGCCTGATATGGATTCTCTTCACACATTCTCATTTCAAATATTAAACCTGCACTCCCTCCATCCCAATTTCATTGCCTAACGAAAACATACCAGTATATTACATCATCCAAAGAAACAAAATCATGTCAACTACAAGGTACTTATGCATCACTTCTTTAGTCATGGTTTCACAAAACATTACATTATAATCTCCCAACAAACATAACCACGACATGGTTTCACAAAACATCACATTACAATCTCTCAACAAACATAATCACAGAAACAAGTATATTACATCAACTCAAGAAACAAAATCATGTCGACTACAAGGTACTTACACATCACTTGTCTTGTCATGGTTTCACAAAACATTACATTACAGTCTCTCAACAAACAAAATATCAGAAACAAGTACAGTACATCATCTCAAGAAACATAATCATGTCAACTACAATGTATTTATGCATCACTTGTCCAGTCATGGTTTCACAAAACATTACATTACAATGTCCCAACAAACATAATAACTGAAACAAGTACGGTACGTCATCTTAAGAAACATAATCATGTCAACTACAATGTACTTATGTCTTATTACAACAATGATGGTTTCAGTGAGTGACATGTCCGAAAATCTCAACAGCTCGCACATCATTATATCGCAATCTCTCAACAAACATAATCATAGAAGCACGCTCTAAATGCAATAGCAGTCAATATTACAAATACAGGCAGGGGAACCCCGCGGTCCATATGACAAGCCCAGGGTAGCAGCTCTCATCAGATCTCATCAACGTCGACCACCTCATTCTGTTCAGCCACTACAGGGGCATCTACATCCACTATAACCTGTTCAACAACATCAGAAATGGTACCAAGGAAGAACACCTTCCTGGTTTGCTTCTTTTGCCGCATAATCTGCATAAGATCTTCAGTATCCAAAACATCTATGAATTGCTGCTTCTTATGATGCCACCACCGGATTTTTGCCATCTGCTTAGGGCCAATAGTGATTTCCTTACCGTTCATCTCTCTCATTTCATCAAGAGTTATGTTTTTGGAATCGACAGTGATCTCCACAGTACATGACGAAACTGGCTTATTAAATCCCTCATCAAGTTTTGCCATGTATGAATCCACCTCTATGCATATACTGAACTTATCCAGATCAGCATCTATTGGTCCGTATTCTCTAGAAGCAGAAGCTCTGGCAGCAAGATCTCCAGCATCTACATACATATCATCAATCATCGCTTCAACTTTCACCTTACGATCAACTGCACAACACTCCCAAACCATCTGAAGCTCATGGGAGTGCTCAATTTGCTGATAGGTATCATTCATGTTGCACCACACCAATTTTGTCCTCTGTCTAGAACCCAGGGAATTCTAGCGGCACGCATATCTACCAGCTGCGAAACAGACACAACCTCTTTGCAATTCACAAGCAGATGCACATCTTGCCCGAACACAACCCTCTCGCAACCAAAATCAAGCTTTGCAGTGTACTGCCGAACATGAACTGTGAACTCATATAGGTCACTTGTATCAAAACTGTGCCTAATTTGATTAAAAAGGGGAACATTTCAGTTCATTCGATTCTATTATGCTGTAACTAATCTACTTGCAAGATAAGGCATAGATAAGAAAAATTCACCTCTCGCTCTTCTCCCGGGTTTTTTTCTTCGAGATTTGAGTGCTGCATCCGCCCACCGGAGACGAACAATCCGCCACCGGCCTTGCTTTTCTCTTCAACCCGCTGCTCGTAGGTACCTTGGGAGCAGAATCCTTGATGGCCTCCTCGTTAACCGGGGCTGAAGACCTCGCCGCAGCTACGCGTTGAGCCCCAGACTTGGGCCCCGACGGACCCTTTTCAGTCGGCGACGTAGCTACAACCTTCGCCTTGCAAGACATGCTGGGCCGCCGTCGCCGGATTCAGTGTCAGGGGAGGGAGAAAAAAGGTCCTCTGCCGCCAGCAGATTTAGGGTTGGGGAAGGGAAGAAAAGGGACCGCCGCCGCCGCCGCAGCAAGATTCAGTGTCGAGAGTTAGGAAAGTACAGTAATGGATTTGCCCCTACGACACGTGTAGGGTGGCTAAGAAGAGTGACCGGCGAAGGAGGGGCACAGCAGGAACTAGTGTAACGGAATATCCTGACTTAACGGGCGCGATTTGAAAATATTTGGTTTGGCTATCATTCACTCGAAAGACCCCTCTCAGCAATTGGCGCCCCAACTTTTCGAATTGCGGTGATAAAAATTAACTTGGATACCGCGTTGCCTGTCCACCCCAACTTTCGGGCCACAAAATGATATTCTCTAGGAGGCGGCAGCGGGTACGCACGGGAGTGAGGAGGTGACTAATTAGGATAGTTGTTCTCGTTCTAATCGCGAGACTCTATATATCAAGATTGTTAGGCGCCCAAAAAACACCTCTTTTGAGGGAAAAAACGAAAAACACCTTAGTAGGCCCTATTTAAACCAAATATTATGAGCCGTAGCAGTGCATCTCTACATGGACCTCGAAGGCGGCTGGGAGATCTGTTTTGCTACTGCAATGACCAGTCAAGCAGTGGATATTTTCTAGAGTTCGATCTGAGAAAGAGGTGATGTGGCTACTTGTGATAGGTTAAAATTGGAAATCTCTAGTATTGTCGTTATAATCTTTCACTTGGTCAACGTGGGTCGCTAATTGGGATCAAATCGGTCACTCTTTAATATATCTACTAGGTGGACATGCGCACTTCGCCGCACCGCCTACAGTCTATTTATTAGAGCGTGATAGGTGTGTTGTATTCACTGCTGTTAACACATTTTGTTTTGTTTGTGTTACCATAAATTAAATATATGAGCATGTGCGGGTTGAGTGTTTTAATCGGTAGACAAATGTGTCATTTACGTGTTACACATATCTGAAACTAAGAGATCTAACCTTAGACGCAAGAAGTGGACCCTTATTTCATATTAAAGCTCATAAGCAACATAGGGGTACCAGTGTTTTTTCAAATAAACAAAAAGGTATATTGAGAAAACTTCAAACAAAAATACATCGAGCAATAGACCAAAGTAAAAACTGATAATGTCAAAATAAGCTAACTTATGAAGATCACACGGTAACCTTGTTTGACTCCAAATTGATGCTTGCAACTATTTGGATTGCAGAGCTAAAGGGAAGGCACAACTTTGTATTCAATATTTATAAGTGGATGGATTATTAAATGATTAATTTAGTCAATATAGAGAACCAGATTACATATATACTAATTCTATGCAGGATTTATACTTGATATATTCCAAATTATTCACTGGTTCAATAAAATTTAAAAGAGAAGGTATGGCTGGAAGTTGCCACGAATCTTTACATAGCCTAGTGGTTGGGTCGCAGTTGGCGCATCCCAGCGACCGGAGTTCAATCCCTATCAGGGACGAATTTTCAGAATTCTCATGCCGACCCGCTTCTACTATATCAAAAAAGTGTCTAACTCCTCCTAGCACTGTTTCATCTAATATGTAATCAAGTTTTATAAATTCTGTACATCAAAATGAAAAATAGAAATTATGACATTTCTTTTGGACCCACTTAGTTGATGGAACCCGCTTGTTCATTAATCATAAAGCATGCTCAAAGTCAAGGGTACTGGAATTTTTGTTAACTCGTGTAGAAATTGTAGAACAACGTAGAACATGTATCAATTTACACAAGCATCTCATATATTCTCAAGATATGCTAATATATTGAAAAGAAAATTCAGTTGCGGAGCCTAAGAGGGGCCAAAATTGTTGATGTCACATGAAACATGACCGTTTCTCACAAGGAGCAACTATTTATTGCCTGTTAGCGCTCCACACTTTTCGTTCATCGATTCTTCCGTTTATTTACTGTAGATTCCGGGTTCTATCCAATCGCTCAACGCCGCATCTATTATATGTTGATCCAAATTCTACAAAGTAAAGACCAACTTCTGACGGAGCGGAGCGAGGCCCGTCGTCGGAGGTTTGGGCCAACTTCCATGAGAGAACAAAGCACATTGATATCAAGTACCATTATGTTCGTGATGTTGTTGCACAAGGTACACTGAAGGTATGCAAGATAAGCACTCATGATAATCCCGCTGATATGATGACAAAGCCTGTTCCTATTACTAAGTTTGAGCTATGCTCAAGCTTAGTTGGTATAACTGTTTAGCCCAAGTGGTTGTTGGTGCCGCAAGTGTTTTCTTTGTATGTTCAGGGAGATGATTAATATTGATGCTACAAGAAGGAATTTGTCTCAAGGTGGAGTTTGTTATATGTTGATCCAAATTCTACAAAGTAAAGACCAACTTTTGAGGGAGCGGAGCAAGGCCCGCGGTATGGATCATTCATGACCTAGGTTACCACCGCTATATAAACCTCTTGTAAGCCGCCGGCTAGGATGAGTTGCATCTATGAAATCCCCGGCATTGTGTAAACACTCCCCATTATATTGAAGTTTTGTTGGCTGGCGCCCGTGGTTTTTTCCTCTCTTTGTTGGAGAGGTTTTTCCACGTTAAATTTGTGTCCCCTTTGCTATGATTCCTTTATCGTTCGTCGTTATTTGATTGTCGCAAAGATAACAAGTGGTATCAGAGCCCTAGGTTCTAATCTAGGGTTTGCGACATGTCGTCATTGAAGTTCGATCTACCGCTGTTGGACTACACCACAAGATTCTGCTTGTGCGTAGGTGAACATGCCGACGATTCTCGCCCAAACTTCAGATCTGGATGAAGCGTTGGAAGGATTCGGGAAAAAGGATGCTAAGAGCTGGTCTGACGAAGAAAAGTGGAAGGATCATAAGGCTTTGTCTTTGATTCAACTTCATCTGTCCAATAATATTTTGCAGGAAGTTTTAGCAGAGAAATCTACTGCTGCTCTTTGGCTGAAACTGGAATCGATCTGCATGTCAAAGGATCTAACCAGTAAGATGCATGTGAAGATAAAGTTGTTCTTGCATAGATTATAGGAAGGTGGATCGGTGATGAATCACTTATCTATTTTCAAAGTGATTATTTCTGATTTGCAATCTATGGAAGTAAAATATGATGATGAGGATCTAGCTCTATTACTCTTATGCTCGCTGCCTAGTTCTTATACACACTTTCGTGATACAATATTGTTGAGCCGTGATGAACTAATCCTTGATGAAGTACAAGAGTCCCTCAAACAGAGGCAAAATATGAAAACTATGGTGCAGGCATATGGGGCGTCATCCAAGGCTGAAGCTCTGCAGGTTCATGGCAAGATCGAGCATAGATTTAATAACTATGGCAACCGAGATAAGAGCAAAGACAGCAGAAGTTGTTTGGCGTCCAAGGGAAAAGACAAGTTCTGCAGGTATTGTAAGAAATCTAATCATGTTATTGATGATTGTTGGAAGCTGCATAATAAGGAGAAAAGGAACGGAACTTACCAACCAAAAGATAAGGATCAAGGTACTGATAAGGATGTTGTTGTTTCTAGTGATAGTTCTGAAGGTGAATGTTTAGCCATTTTTGCTGCTTGTACTTCTCGTGATGATGAATGGATACTTGATACTGCTTGTTCGTTTCATATTTGCTATAACAAAAATTGGTTCATGACGAGGGGTAAACTCGGCAATGCCCATGGTGATGGACTTGGGGTTTCGCGGAAAAGAAGAGCGCTGGGGATTTCTTCGGCTTAACAGACAAACAAGGGAGGCGATTTACCCAGGTTCAGGCCTCGTAGGGGAAACACTACTTCTTGCTTGTCTGCTTGTATTATCATTGGATAAGTACAAGCTCGTTGAGTCGTCTAGATGCGATCTCGCCAAGAGAGAGAGAGAGGTGTGCGTATTATAAGATTGGTTGCCCTCCCTGTTGGCCCCTCCTAGCCTTTATATATGGGGAGGCTAGGTCTCGGGTACCAATACGAGTTGGTTTACAAGTTAGATTTCATATCTAGTCTAGTATTGGACTTCGTTATCTTGTTCCACCAGAATTATGTGTCCTTGTAGGTTTCATATCAGCCAAACTGTTGTAGGCTTCATGGATTTTGACAAATCTTCGGGTGAGGCTTCTGTTGGGCCACACCATATATACCAATAATAGGCGCCCTAAGGGTTATACCCATGTCCGTAGCCCCCGAGGCTATGTTCGGATGCTTGCACCGAGCATAGGCTCAAAGTCCTTTTTTAATATGCTCAGAAGGTGAACTCGAAGATTTCTTCGGATGCGTGAACTTGTCAGTGTCTTGTTTGGCTGATGCAATGGATGACGTTGTCTTGTTCTTGAAGTGATGTCAGCATTTTCATCGAGTGCTCCCGATGGGAGTAACCTTTGACGCTACACTAGGGTAGACTCAAAGTTATGCTTCTTCATTATAGATATTCTTCTGTCGACTCCTGTTTGGAGAATTTCTGGTTTTTCTATCGGGTGCGCGGTCAGCGCTCTCGATGGGAGTATCCCCCGAGGCTATGTTCGAATGAGTCTTCATCATCCAAGAAATTTCTTGACTCACGTGTTGTAGCTTTGCTTTTATGTCGACTCCGTAGGAGGAATTTTTATATCGAATAAGCAAACTATCAGTTTAATAAGTTTCTCGTGAGGATTTTGGTATAACGAGTCTAGTGCATCCGACGGATCGGGAACCAGTTAATTGCTCTTGGGCAAAGACATCATGAACCTACTTCAAACTCGAGTCTCCGCACTCGAATTTGGTATATGCTGGCGTAATTCAGCTCGGGCCGCGGAGGTCTTATCGAGTACGGAATTCTAGTTTTATGTTTTATGGGTACCCAACGCATCCGTCGGGATTTTTCATCGTATCGTTGATACGGATAATAACTAGCAGAGCGCATTCTGGTGCGATTACTAGGCCACACAGGACGGACCTTGGGGTCTTACTTTCATGTCGAGAGACACGGCATTCAGACATATTATTGCGGCAGACACGGTCTGAGAATTCTTAATAATTTATTGACTCCGTAGGAGGATTTTGCTTTTTCTGTCGAGTGTGCAAATATGATCTTCATCCGAGAAGGTTCTCTACTCAGGTTCTTGTTCGTAGCAATGTAAGTTGTTTTTGTCGACTTCGTTAGAGGATATATTTTCATCAGGCGCGCGACCAGCGCTCCTGATGAGAGTATCCTCTGAGGCTATGTTCGGATGCTTGCACCGGAGCATAGGCTCAGAGATCTTCATCCGAGAATTTCTCTGTTTAGACAAAATAGGGATCCTGCAAAAGACATGTAGATTATGTAAAGTTTATTAATGTATCAGCCGAAAGCATAGCTTGTTGTAATTTGGAATCTTGATATATTTTTGATGATGGCTATGGCGGTTGCGCCCCTCGCGAGACCTTTTCGTTAGCCTGATGCCCATTAGGCTGGATCAGCTGCTCGGGTCAAAGCGTGTTTTTGACGTATTTCATGTGGGAGCCGAATTTTTTTTAAGTTTGTGCCGAGTAGCGAAGCCCCTGAATATAGGAGTATGATTATGTAATATTTTTTTTGACTGAGCCCCCGGGTATCGGGTGGAATAGAGTAATGAAAAGTAGACTCGGTTAAGAGAACTTAGCTTTATTGATATCATGTGCACGAAGATGATGTTCGTCCGAGGAATTTCTCGACTCGGGTCTTGATTTTTATCGGGTGAGCATAAGCTCATGAATTTTCCTTATCCGAGAAGGTATTCAAAAGAATAGCTTGATGTAGATGACTTTCTTGCAAAAAACATAGAGAATTTGTGAAGCAATTGCATCTTGTAAAGAATATCGCTTTTTAATTTGTCATAACATTTTCTGGTGCCATCGGACCCGACACTTTTGTACCGTAATACGAGACCTTTTCATTATCCTGATGCCCTTATTCTCAGTACCTTGCCGACCTGTCAGTTGAGATGCAACTGGATCGGAGTTTAAGGATTCGACGCTCAGACAGAGTCAGCTATTCGGAAAATCGCGTATGAGGTACTCGAGTGCACAAAGTCGATGACACTTAGGTTAATTGAAGAGGGTGCAGCCTCCTAGTGTTGAGTGCGACTAAAGTAAGAAAGAAATCAACTCGAATTAGAGAACTTAGCTTTGTTGGTAGTCGACGAAGTTGAAGTGGCCGGAGGAGGTGGAGCCGATGACGGCAATGGGTCACCGTATCCGAAGATTTTATAGAGGAGCCGAAGATTTTTGCCGGTCGTCGCAGCCTAAGAATTTGGTCAGTCGCCGTAGCCGAAGATTGTAGATGGTTGGTGCAGCCGAAGATTGTAACGGGTTGCTAGAGCCGAAAAAGCCTCCGAGTGTAGATTTGATGTGGTGCGAGCGTCATCGTCAGAGAGGTCATCCGCGATGTCCGTATTTGTTATTCCGCACATTGCGTTCGCGCCTCTTGTTTTCACGACCGGTTCTTGTGCTTATGTAAAAAAAAATTAGTGTAAAAGATTAGAATCAAATAAAATAACAGATTTGTATAATAACTAATGCATAAAAGCAATGAGATTAAATTGAAAAAATCCTGGCATGATAGGACTCTTCCGCTGTGCTCGACAGGGTCGCGTGACTGCTGCCAAGGCTGATCCGATCCGATTGATTGTCTTTTCATGACGTGTCAACCATGTCTTTCAACAATCGCTTTTTTCTCCTCGGGTACCGATCTGGTCAAAGGAATTTTTTTTTATTTCCTTGACATTAAGTGGCGTGACTTGCTTCTTGTGTTTTGAGTCAACCTTCTCCACGGATTCATTTTTTCTTTTGTACGTGGAGTCTTTGGCAGTAGTAAGTGGTACTTGCTCTTTCCTTTTTTTTTATCTCGCTTGAACTGCCCAGGAGACAACTATTGGAGCTGGACTGATGTGTAGGACCACCACGGAAAAGAGTTCAGATTCGACACACGCACGATTGCGTATCGCATCGTTGGCTTCGTTGACAACCTTGAATTAACTCCATCTGCCAGGCGTGCTACTTAGGAAAATACTAGACTTAACCAAACCAATCCGATCTAGACTCCAATATCAGCTCTTATCTCCATGTTGAGGACTCGTGGTTCTGCCGCATGAATCGTCGGGTCCGATGATAATCGGTTGCTGCTGATTGCTTTCAATCCTGTCAAATGCGGCGGCACGACGGAGCTGAAACGGATCGTCGACTCGTTGCTTGATCAAGAAGAAGCCGTCGAATCCATGATTCCAACGCTGACGGCGTCGATTGACGAGGGGTAAACTCGGTAATGACCATGGTGATGGACTTGGGATTTCGTGGAAAAGAAGAGCGCTGAAGATTTCGTCGGCTTAACAGACAAACAAGGGAGGCGATTTAACCGGTTCAGACTCTCGTAGAGGAAACCCTACTTTCTTCTTGTCTGCTCATATTATCATTGGAGAAGTACAAGCTCGTTGAGTCATCTAGATGCGATCTCGCCGAGAGAGAGAGAGGTGTGCGTATTGTAAGATTGGTTGCCCTCCTCGTTGGCCTATCCTAGACTTTATATATGGGGAGGCTAGATCTCGGATACCAATACGAGTTGGTTTATAAGTTAGACTTCATATCTAGTCTAGTCTTGGACTTCGTTATCTTGTTCCACCAGAATTCTGTCCTTGTAGGCTTCGTATCAGCTAAACTGTCATGGGCTTCATGGATTTTGACAAATCTTCGGGTGAGGCTTCCGTTGGGCCACACCATATATATTAATAATAGGCACCAAAGGGTTATACCATGTCAGTTCAGTTCATATGAGTTTGTGCAGATTGGAGATTTTGTATGTGTGGGGAATGACAACTCATGCCATATTATCGGAGTTGGATCTATTAAGATCAGGACACATGATGCCGTGACGCGTACGTTTAATGAGGTGAAGCACATACCAAGCATGGCCAGCAATCTGATTTTCCTAAGTACCATGGACGTTGATACATACCAGTACACTGGTGGGCGTAGATTGTTAAAGGTATCAAAAGGTTCTCTTATTCACATGATAGGTGATATAAATTCTACTAAGTTATATGTTCTTAGAGGTAGCACTTTGCCTGGTATTGCTACTGCTGTTACTTCTAATGATTCTGATGATTGTGGTGAAACAAATCTGTGGCATATGCGTCTTGGGCATATGAGTGAACATGGCATGGCACAGTTGGTAAAGAGAGAGTTGATTGATGGTTGTAACTTGGCTAAGTTTGAGTTCTATGAGCGCTGCATTTTTTGTAAGCATAAAAGAGTTAAATTCAATGCTTCCGTTTATACCACTAAAGGCATATTAAATTATATGCATGCTGATGTATGGGGACCTTCCTGTAACACTTCTATTGGTGGTGCTAATTACATGTTTACTATTATTGATGACTACTCAAGAAAAGTGTGGCCATATTTTCTGAAACATAAATCTGATGTTTTTGATGTTTTTAAAAAGTGGAAAGTTATGGTAGAAAAGCAAACTTAAAAGAAGGTAAAGGTACTACGTACTGACAATGGTATGGAATTTTGTTCTAATGAGTTTGAGGAGTTTTGCAGTAATGATGGTATGATCAGGCACTCCATGATCCCGTACACTCCTCAGCAAAATAGCGTGGCTGAGCGCATGAAAAGGACCATCATCTCGAGGGCTCGCTTTATGTTGTCCAATGCAGGTATCCATAGACGTTTCAGGGCTGAAGCAGCCAACACAGCGTGCTCCTTCATCAACAGGTCACCTTCTATTCCACTTGAAAAGAAAACTCCCATTGAGGTATGGTCAGGTTCGTCTGCTGATTATTCACAGTTGAGAGTTTTGGTTGCACTTCTTATACTCATGTTGATAATGGAAAGTTAAAGCCTAGAGTTGTTAAGTGCATATTCCTTGGTTATGGTTCAGGAGTTAAAGCATATAAACTATAGAATCCTGAAACTAAAATGATTTTGTTGAGTAGGAACGTTGTTTTCAATGAATCTGTTATGTATCATGACAGCTTGCCATCAGATCCCTCTACAGTTGCTATTGGAGAGGAGGGAGTTAGTGTGTAGGTGGAGCACCTGCAGAAAACTGTTGATAATAATGTTGTGGCTGATGATACTCATGAGGAAAATGTTGATGATCACGTTGTTCAGCACTCACCTATTGTTTTGCATCAACCACATGAGTCTATTGCTACTGATAGACTGAGGCGTAACATAGTTCCACCTCGTCGTTTAATTGAAAAATGTAATCTTGCTCATTATGCCTTGAGTTGTGCTGAATAGGTGGAACATGATACTGAACCTGCTACATACAATGAAGTTATTGCATCCGTTGACCGCGAGAGGTGGGTTTCTGCTATGCAAGAAGAGATGCAATCGCTTGAAAAGAATGGCACGTAGGATGTTGTGCGTTTGCCTAAACAAAAGAAGGCCATCCGTTGTAAGTGGATATACAAGAAGAAGGAAGGTTTGTCTCGTAATGAGCCTCATAGGTTTAAGGCAAGGTTACTAGCAAAAGGTTTCAGCCAGATTCTAGGTATTGACTATAATGATGTTTTCTCTCCGGTTGTGAAGCATAATTTCATTCGTGCTTTCTTTGGTATTGTTGTTATGCATGATCTTGAGCTTGAGCAGCTAGATGTAAAGACTGCTTTTCTGCATGGTGAACTGGAGGAGGAGATTTACATGGACCAACCTGAAGGGTTCATAGTTCCTGGAAAAGAGGATTTTTTGTGCAAATTGAAGAGATCGCTTTATGGTTTGAAGCAATCTCCAAGACAGTGGTACAAAAGGTTTGATTTATTTATGATCTCACAAGGTTTTAAGAGGTCTTAGTTTGATAGTTGTGTTTATATAAAATTTGTTAATGGATCACCTATATACTTGTTGCTACATGTTGATGATATGTTAATTGCTGCCAAGATCATGAAATAAATCACTACTTTGAAGGCACACCTAAGTAGTGAATTTGAGATGAAAAATCTTGGTGCTGCTAAGAAAATCCTAGGTATGGAAATTAAACGGGACAAAAAATCTAGGTTGTTATTTCTTAGTCACCAAAGTTACGTTGAGAAAGTTCTCCAACTTTTAATATGCATGATGCAAAGTCTGTTAGTACTCCCGTTGCTCCCCACTTTAAATTGTCAACATTGGAATGTCCTAGTTCTGATCAAGATATTGAGTACATGTAACGAGTTCCTTATTCTAGTGTTGTTGGTTCCTTGATGTATGCCATGGTTTGTTCTCGCCCAGATTTACCATATGATGTGAGTTTGGTGAGTCGTTATATGGCTAATCCTGGTAAAGAACATTGGAAAGTTGTTTAGTGGATTTTCAGGTACCTCTGTGGCACATTGATGGCTCAGTGTTGATGTGGAGCTCGTTGGGGAACCCCAAGAGGAAGGTATGATGAGCACAGCAGTAAGTTTCCCTTAGTTATGAAACCAAGGTTTAATCGAACCTGTAGGAGCAAGGAAACACCCCAAAGGTGTTGCTAGTTGAGCCTTGGCAGGGCGCACTACCGATGCTAGTAGCAACGTGGAGACCTACATAACACAACCACAGAACTCTACCCCCACTTGCGATGAGGTTGTCAATCTCACCGGTTTTGCTAAAAAAGGATTAAACGTATCGAATGGAAGGAAGTAATAGTTTGCAGAAAGTAAACACAAAGAAGTAAACAGTTTGTAGATTGTATGTAAAAGAAAGGACCGGGGTCCATAGTTCACTAGAGGTGGCTCTCCTTAAGATAGATAACATGCTGGGTGAACAAATTACAGCAGGGCAATTGACAAACATCGAGAAAGCAATACATGCATATACTAATCATCTTGACTCCTTTGGAACTTGATTGGGCATTACAACATTATACATAGACCTCCATCCAACTGCATCTATGACTAATAATCCACCTTCAGGTTATCATCCAAACCCCCTCCAGTATTAAGTTGCAAGCAACAGATTATTGCTTTACGAATTGCGTGTAAAGTAAACAATACGATTGTTCTCTGAACAAAGGATTGTTGTTTTCTCCCTACTAGCAACAACACATCTAGTATCTTAGAGATTTCTGTCACTTCCCCAGATTACCAGAGGCATGAACCCACTATCGAGCATAAATACTAACTCTTGGAGTTGCTAGAATCTACTTGGCCAAGATAGCTACTAACAACGGAAAGCATGCAAGATCATAAATAACAAAGACATGATAGAATCAATAATCAATCTGAAATAGCATCTCAATATCCATCGGATCCCCGCAAACACAACATGCACAATTACAAATAGATGATCTTAATCATGAACGGAGCTCACAAGATCTAGACATGAAAGCACAAAGGAGGAAAACCAGCAATCTAGCTACTACATGGACCCGTAGTCCAGAGATGAACTACTCATGCATCACACCAGAGGCTTGGATGATGATGAAGAAGGCCTCCAGGGTGAATTCCCCTCTCCGGTAGGGTGCTGGAAAGAGCTTCAGATCCCTCCCGATCTAGGGATGGAGATGACAGCGGCTACAAACTCTTTCGTGGATTTTTAATCGGGTACTTAGGGTTTTGGTCCCGAGGGCAATATATAGGCGGAAGGAGAGGCCGAGGGGGTGCTGGGGTCGGCCAGACCACCCCCTGGCGCGGGCCAGGCCTGGCCACGCGGCCAAGTGGTGTGGCCAGCCCCCCAGCCCTTCTCCGTCTCGTATTCTGGCTCCAGATGTCTTCCAGAAAAATAGGTATTTTGGCTTTTGTCCCGTCCAATTCCGAGAATATTCATTTTCTGACTTTCCTGGAAGCAAAAACAGCAGAAAACGGGCAGCTGGCACTGTGGCTCTTGTTAATAGGTTAGTCCAAGAAATCATATGAAAAGTACTCCAAAGTGTGGACAAAACACAAGAAAGTAGATAAAACCAAGCATGGAGCGAGCATCAAAAATTATAGATACATTTGCAATGTATCACACATCAAATGCTTGCTTGAAGTTTGGCAAGATTGGTGAGGGACTCGCAGGCTATGTGGATTCAGATTTTGTTGCCGATTTGGATAACAGGAGATCCCTGATAGGTTATGTGTTCACGGTAGATGGATGTGCTGTGAGTTAGAAGGCAACACTGCAACCAGTTGTTGCTCTATCTACAACCGAAGCAAAATATATGGCTGTTGCAGAAGCTTGCAAAGAGTCTGTTTGGTTAAAAGGTTTGTATGATGAGCTTTGTTAGTATTATTCTAGCATTAACCTGTTCCATGACAGTCAAAGTACTATTTAACTTACTAAGGATCAGATGTTCCATGAGAGAACAAATCACATTTATATCAAGTACCATTATGTTCGTGACGTTGTTTCACAAGGTACACTAAAGGTATGCAAGATAAGCACTCATGATATCCTGCTGATATGATGACAAAGCATGTTCCTATTACTAAGTTTGAGCTATGCTCAAGCTTAGTTGGTATAACTGTTTAGCCCAAGTGGTTGTTGGCGCCGAAAGTGTTTTCTTTGTTTGTTCAGGGAGATGATTACTGTTGATGCTACAAGAAGGAATTTGTCTCAAGGTGAAGTTTGTTATATGTTGATCCAAATTCTATAAAGTAAAGACCAACTTCTGACGGAGCAGAGCAAGGCTCGTGGTATGGATCGTTGATGACCTAGGTTACCACCGCTATATAAACCTCTTGTAAGCCGCCAGTTGGGATGAGTTGCATCTGTGAAATCCCCGATGTTGTGTAAACGCTCCCCGGTGTTGTGTAAACGCTCCCTGTTATAGTAAAGTTTCGCTGGCTGACACCCGTGGTTTTTTTCTCTCTTTGTTGGAGAGGTTTTTCCACGTTAAATATGTGTCTTTGCTGTGATTCCTTTATTGTTCTTCGTGATTTTATTGTCGCAAAGCTAACAGCATCATCGCATGCCTCGCGAGCCTTCTCCTTTTCAATTCCTTTTTGTCCACCATCCGTCCCTGATTTTTCCAGTGAAAGTGGTGAGGATGATGCGACATCTTCGCGTAGTCTCGCATAGGAGTGTCTCTACCCACGCCGCCCCTCTCTCTCTCTCACCCCCACCGTCCCATGCTCTCACCTCCGCCTTATCTTCCTCACCACCGGCAAAGCGTGGTGGCAGACGGGTGCGCGAGGTCGGGGTGATGTTGAGTCGGTACTAGGTAGGTTCGAGGCGGGGAAGCAGAGGCGGCTAAATGCGGAATCTGGACAGGAGGCGGTGGCCTCGTGAGTGGATGGGGCGGAGGGAGCATAGGTGAGAGGGAGAGCTCAGGAGCGGGGGAGGGGGCTTCTCCTTTTCAATTCCTTTTTTTCGCCATCACTCCCTGATTTTTCTAGTCAAAGCGGGGAGGATGATGCGACATCTTCACGTAGTCCCGCATAGGAGCCTCTCTACTCACGCCGCCCCCTCTCTCACCCCCACCGTCCCACGCGCTCACCTCCTCCTTATCTTCCTCACCATCGGCAAAGCGTGGCGGCGTACGAGTGGGCAAGGTCGGGGGCTATGTTGGATCTGTACTGGGCAGGTTCGAGGCGGGGAAGTAGAGGCGGCCGACGTTGGATGCGGGAGGTGTACGGGAGGCGGTGGCCTTGTGAGTGGATGGGATGGAGGGAGTAGAGGTGAGAGGGAGAGGTCGGGAGCGGAGGGGCCTTCTCCTATTCAATTCTTTTTTTCTGCCATCCGTCCCTGATTTTTCTAGTCAAAGCGGTGAGGATGATGCGACTTCTTCCCATAGTCCTGCATAGGGGCGTGTCTACCCGCCCCACCCCCTCTCTCACCCCCACAGTCCCACGCGCTCACCTCCTCCTTATCTTCCTCACCCCCACAGTCCCACGCGCAAGGTCGGGGACGATGATGAATCGGTACTGGGCAGGTTCGAGATGGGGAAGCATAGGCGGACGACGTTGGATGCGGGAGCTGGACGGGAGGCGGTGGCCTCGTGAGTGGAGGGGGCGGAGGGAGTGGAGGTGAGAGGGGGAGCTCGGGAGCGACGCAGGTTGCTGGGGGAGACGGAGGAGGGGCTGGGATGGGCGGGATCTCAGGTGGAGGGGAACATGATCGAGATGGGATGGGGGCGGGGACGGGAGGGACCAGCTCGTAAGATTTCGGTCAACACCTGAAACGCACGGTTAATATGACTCAGAGTGAAATCAGACGGCCAGAAACACGCGCGCGGACAGATGGCCTCAGATGGCTCGCTTTTGCTTAGGCTAGAGACCTAATTAATCTGATGTGCGTTGCTATTGGTTGATTTAATTTGTATTAAACATTTCTAAGTTAGTAATAATTTCAGCATTGTATAGACAAGATATATGTATATTGTTATTAATACTAAATCTGGTTATCTGTTTGCCTTTACGATCATGCATGCGGTGTGGTGCTCCAGACACTATCTCCTATCCTCCTGATTTGTCCCTGTGTCTGAGGGACCTGTCAAACAAACATTATATCTGTCTTTAGGGCGTCTTCAAAAAAGATTGGACACCGGGGTTCTTTGGGCACCTAGCGGTGGATTCGTCCAATGGCATCCCTAACCAACGGACCATATCTGAGTTTTTTTTTCATTCTCTATAGAAAACAATAATTAAATAGCCATACTAGTATTTATACATTACAACTAAATTTAAAATTTTAGAACAAACTAAACAACAGTTAGCTTTGATCAACAACAAAAAACAATTTTGCAAATACATCTAGCAAGCAGCAAACATCATCAATTGGCTTTGGTACAAGAAACATTGCTCCATTTATTATCAGCTAATAGATATATATTAGGTACAGATATAGATATAGATATTTCTGTTTTCGTTTTTCTAGTCCTCTTTTTATTTTATTTTTTCAGTTTTTTACATTATTTATTATTTTACTTTTCATAATCATATGCATATTTTTTATCTTCAGCCGCATGAACATTTATATTAACTGCATTTTTGTGTCAAAAAAAATTAACTGCATTAACAATTATGTTGAACCTCGTGAACAAGTATTTTGACCGTATAAACATTTGTTGTCTCATGAATAACTTATTTTAAAAGCGCAAAAAAGTTTTAGAAAATTTAACTGACATGTTCACTTACAACTTGGTACCAAAAAAATACAGCATTGAGCATACTTTATGCCCCAAAAAAGTGAAGGCTTACTGAATGTGGAAGGCCTCTGATTCAGTACAACCCCCTACCCCTAAACTCGTATAAACTCGTGTATTCTTCACATGGACGGCTCATATCTTGATACCCCTTCGTAATTACTATAGTCAGGTATATGTAGCCCGGTATAAAACACGTATAGCCTAACCCGTCTTTCTAACAAACGTATTTGTACTAGTATGTATGTTCGCAAAAGGAAAAAAAAAAGTACAGCTGTACGCGCCGGATCATGGCCAGCGATGGCCATGGCCGCAAGCTCTGCGAGCTGGTAGTGGTGGCGGTCAGGCCGGATCATTGTCGTCGACCGTCGTGGCCGCGAGCTCCCTAGCTGGCAGTGGTGGAAGTCGTCTCCGGCGAGCCGGTGACTTGACCTGGCCGGCGAGGTGGTGGCGGCGCGACGCGTAAGCTGGGCGGCGGCCTGTCGGACAGTCCGGACTAGTGTCCGGCGAACTACTGGACTCGGCGGCTTGGCCGGCTTCTTGTCCGGCACGTCTTGTCCCTACCAGCGTGGACGGGCCACAAGGATGTCCAGAAACAAAAACAACGAAGAAGGCGGTGGCGGCGATGATGGCTGGCGGCGGCGGATGCGACGAATGCTAGAGGCGGCGGTGATCGGCAGTGGTGATGACGATGGCCGGCACCGGGAGGAAGACGGGTCGAGGGCGTATGCCTATACGTCCCGATCTGTATCTTATACTAGTATTGGATACAGGTTTATACGAGTTTAGGAGGAGGGGGTTGTACTGAATCAAAGGCCAATGTGGAACTATAATATATTCTCATATGTTTGCAGGTATATGCTCATCATCTTCTCCATTTATGTTTGGAAGAGATCGCAAAATTTCCATAATCCAACCAGAATGAGTGCTAGTTATCTCAGAAGAGGCAAACTCTCCGGCTACCAGCCGAAGCATGGCAAAAAGCTAGAGCGACAATTTTGGGTGCAGTCCCCATGACAGCTGATGCCACGCGTGAAGATCTACTAGCATACCAATATTTGCTTCATCATAAAAAAGAGACCTGCTAAGGATGCAGAGGCATCTCGATGAAAGAAAAAGGCTTGCCGACGAATCCAGCATACGACGAGCAGAGCTAAGCTCTACCCGAGGATCAAGGAGCATGACAGGAGGAGCACCGCCAAGAAGGGGAACATCTCAACTATAGAACATCCCCGAAACAGAAAGAAGCGAACTGATCCGAGACCTGGATCTATCGTTTATGTCAATAGATCAAGTAGGAAACATTAAGGCAAAAGCGGCTAAAGCAGCAATTGTGGCCGCACAAACATACCTGATCACAACTCAACCTGCACCCGATGATCCTCGTGTATCTCTCCACTGCTCCGCCCTGATGAACCTCGGCATGGTAGGAGCATCTCTCACGCAGGCAGAGTAGGGAACCACGCGGCAACCCGATAGATCCTCACGCTATTGCAGCAGCCCTCAGTAAGTAGGTCACACCAGATGATCACGATCGCCACATTGGGTCCACTTCTCGGGATTAGAGCTATGGAATGACGCAAGAAACGATATTACACAACGAAGGATCGATCGATCTAGGTACGAGCGTAGCAGCCGAAGATACTATGATGGTGAAAGCGAGGAAGAGCAAGAACTATGCAGAGTCAGTTGCTTTACCCGACGGGTTCGCAAGACTCCAGTACCAAAAGACTTCAAATTACCTCACGATCGTCAAAAATACGACGGCTTTCAAGAGCCCGAAGCTTGGTTGACAGATTATCTGGCCACAGTTAAGCTACAAGTTGGCTCTAAGGCTACCACAATGCAAAGTTTGCAGCTGCACTTAACCGGCGCAGCTCGCTCTTGGTTAAGACAACTATCCAAAGATTCTATCAGCAGCTGGAATGGCCTGGAGGACAAGTTCATCTGAAATTTCCAATCCATTTTCAAGCGACCTGTGTCTCTGGAACAATTGCGAGCTTGTAAACAAAAACTAGGAGAGTCAATATGAGCTTTCGTTCAGTGGTGGAACATTATCAAAAACTCGGCTGAAACCATATCCGATGAAAGAGCAATTGATGCTTTCAACGATGGACTTCGATGGTAAGAATTCATTGAAGAGCTGGGGCAAATCAAACCAAGGACAATTTTGTAGCTGATGGATATAGCCAACCACTGGGACGATGGAGAAGATGCATTACACAACAAAAGAGCCCGCTCCCCCGAAGAAGACAGGGACATGCGCAATAACGATAGAAGGCGACGAAACAATTATGGGTATAGCACACCAAGTTACGTCGCGGCCGGTTTCTCTAGAGGGGAAAATAGACGAAGTGATGATTACAATAATGGGTACCGCAGTATCAAGGATGGCGCTGGTGGAAGCCAGCCCCAGCAACGGTACTAGCCAACAAATCGAGACCCACCTATGTCGACAGGACAAATGTTGGCAGGGACATGCAATATGCACTTCTATGTCGACTCAACAGGGAAAAGGCGATCCAATCACCTCCTAAAGGATTGCCGAGCATTATTAAAAATGCAAGAGATATGCAACGCAAGGGCAACTGAAGCAGCAAATCGAGGCTATGTTACTACACCTAGCGCTTTTGCTATCGGTGCACCACCACCACCACCGGGGCATCCGCTAGCAGGACAACCACAAAACATAACAAACCAAGAAGATGAGTACCCTAGATCAAAGGGAGAAATGTCGATGATCAAGAAGGGACGACCCTCTAATAGAACACAGAAGCTGATCACCAGACAAGTAAACATGGCAGAAACAGCACCACCCCCTACGCCGGAGTATCTTCATTGGTCAGAACAAGAAATAACCTTCAACAGAGCTGACCACCCACTTCGGGTCCCACGACCTGGTCAATCAACACTAATAGTGGAGGCACAAATCGGTGGGTTCGACATGAGCAAGGTTTTCTTGGATGCAGAGAGCAGCATCAACCTCATTTATGCCAAAACTCTACGGGCAATGAATTGGTCCCTGACAAATTTAGCACCAACAGATACAACTTTTCACGGAATAGTTCCAAGCAAAGCCGAAACTCCTTTGGGCAAAGTGCACCTCGACATGGTCTTCGTTTCGAGAAGCAACTTCAGGCGCGAAAAACTAGAGTTCGAAGTCATGGACTAGCCATCACAGTATCACGCGATCCTGGGATGACCAGCTTTCGCTAGATTCATGGCAGTACCCTACTATACATACCTGGTGCTAAAAATGCCATCCCCCAATGGGGTCATAACAGTAAGAGGATGTTCCAGCCGCTCGGCTAGCTGTGATTGAGAATTCAACAAAATATCAGAATCCTTCGGGATGGAGACGCAATTTTTCGCCAGCTATAAATTTCGGATGAAGAACTATTACAGGAAGGACACGTCCCTAGCAAACAAACCCTAGAAAATCAAGTACACCATGCACCCGCCAAAGCTACTTATTTGGCTTCCACTTCCGGTCCCACATAGGAAAGCACGCTCGTTGAGTTTCCACATGAGAGTTGGGAAATCATAGGAAACAACGACAACAAGAAAAAAGCCCAAAAGGAACTCGGTGAGCACCCAGGAAAATCAAGCATAGCTGCCAAAGGAAAACCCACCCGACAAAAATAAATCCATTGGAGAGCAAACTCCTCGCCTCACAAGTGCAAAAAACCCAGTAAACCAACTACTTTTCCCTCTAGTCTGCCGTGCAAATATGGCGCTTCCAGTCGAGAAGATGAAACCTACCTCAAGCCAACAAGGAACATGATGGAGCACCTCAAGACAGAAGCCACAGTTTTAGGAAAATTCATTACTCTTATATTCAATAAGGCCAACGGCTAGGCGATTACGCCCATGCAATGTATCCATTTATACTTATCAACAAATAAAGAAAGTACTTCTCGGCATAAAAATTTCTAAGGCACATGAAGGCAATTATGCAGAAGACATCAGTTCATCGGGTCCTCAACAAAAGAATACAATATACAATCAAAATCTCGTATAAAGAATACAACCTTTTTGACAAGTATAAAATAGCTCTATATAGTATTTCTTCTAAAAAGTACAAAGCTACACAATAGAAGCAGAAACAGTCAGAGAGCAAAGTCCATAAAAAACTCCTGGTCTGCCTCTAGGCACCTCCGGACAATCCTAGTCCCAGGTCTACGAGTGGAAGCATAGTGAGGCGCCATACTAACAAGACCACCATCAGAAGGAGGGGCAACTCCGATGATATGATGTCCAAATCGAGTGCCATATGATGTGCATGGACCCAAGACAACGCAAGATTGGCACCCGCCACAAGTTGAAGTTTACAAAATGATGAATCTGCTCACCCTGTCAAAACTTCGCCATCAAATCAGCTAAAGTCTGAGGCTGAGGATCCCGAGGAAACATTGCATTGTAAACAATGTCCAGCGATCTACGACAACACTCGACAAACTGCTCCACCTTGGATATGCGGTCCTGAAGCATAGCCACGGCATAAGAACAACGCTGATCAATCCAAAAATCCGTCCTGGAATTTTGAGAAGAAGACACGAGAGCTTGAATTCGGTTGCGCAGACGTTGAGTTTACTCCCTCTCACACAATCGAATGCCTACAAAAAAAAGAAAAAACATTGGCATCCCACAAAAATGGGAGCAGCAGGAAGCAAAAGTAAAAGGACTTACACAACATTTTCTCACTCGCACCGGAATTCTTGTCCAAGAAGTACGCCTCACAATCAAGGTCCTGGCGCGTTTTCGACTAGGCAACATCCACCATTGATTGAACAACCCGGAGTTTCCTCCCAAGCTTCTTCACCTGCTCAATTTTTTCAGCATATAATGGCGGGTCCACTGTACAAACAATAACAGTCTCGGTTGCACCCATCCCAGATGTGGACGGGGTTGCATCCGACGTCTGCGCAGGCACAAGAGGAACCGCTGAATCACTCAAAATCTAGCAAGGAATACGAAAGATAGAAACCCTTCATCAAACAAAGAGCCATTCAGAAGCATATGTATAGAAATCTTATTTTCATAAGGAAGCATTCCAGCAACAGGATAAGTTCAATAGTCATTACAATAGTAGAAGAAACACGGAAAACTACAAAACAAAGCTATGGAGATGATTTTTCCAAGGATAAAGTCGCGCTAGCAAAAGGAGCACTAGCTATAGCAGGGGTAGCAGCCGAAGAAGGAGCACCAATCGAAGAAGGAGCAGTTGATCTCTCCGGACCTAAGCTTATGCCCAGAAACAGCCGAGAATATTTATTGGCTCTCTTAATGAAAGGCTTCAAATCAACTGTTTGTCCTTTGGAGTTTACTGGGATAGAGGAGCTAACCTTCTCCCAGTCGACTTGCTCGCCGTGCACCATCGCTAATGCCATTGAAGTTTCGGCGCTGCTCTTCGATTGCTTCACACTATATCTAACCAGAGGGCTTGGATCAACACCAAAAATAGTGACGAGGTTGTTCAAATCAGCAGGCACTTCCTTTGACGGAAAGACTTTGACATATAGGCTCTTGAAGGCGTGGCGTGAGCGGACAAGAAGGTTGTGCACATGAACACTGTTAGCCTGCAAAGTGCTAACAGCATCCGATAAAGGATCAACCTTTTTATCTTCATCAAGAAGCAAATTTTGGCTTGATAGCTCTACACATACCAAAAAAGGGGGGACAGTAAGAACACGGAAGCAATGAGGACTGAAACAAAAATTCTCCCTTGCCAAACAAAAAACTTACAAGTCAAGGAAGCATTGAGGGTCTCTAAGCGCTTCCGAAGATTTTCATCTCGGGTGGCAGCTTGTTTGGCTCTTTCTTCGGCATTAGTGCTGACTTTCTATTTGGCCTCTTCCAAAGCTTTTTTAGCGATCCGAAGTTTGGCCTCCAGATCGTCGGCACGCTTCAACGCCTCGGTCCGGATGACCTTGGATTCCTTGGCAGTGGCTAAAGAAATCAGAAAATAATGAAAAAAGTTAGAAAAATGGGAGGAAGCACAAAAATCGCAAAAAGATGAAAATATACCTTTTAGACCTTCGGCTTCATTATGGATCTTGATGAAGTGAGAGGCCATATCAACCATCTCACGCATCATAGGCTGCGAAGAAGGACATTAGGAAAGACAAGTAAAGGAGGATCCATGGTGAAATTAAAAATCACGGATGTACTTACGTCTTGCATATCCACCTCGACAGGGCTCTCAGATATCATCACGCCTTTGCCAGCCAATTTTATTATCTTCTGCGGTAGTGGTATCAGCAAAGCGGCAACATCCTTCTCGATAAGTGGATCCGTAGAAGACGTGAGCAAATCCTTCGGGTCCTTGGCAGAAGGAGAAAAAGAAGTGCGAAGAGGAGACAAGGGAGGGTCTTCCGCATCATCATGACTACAAGAGAAAGGATAAAAAATAGGGAAGCATCAGCAACCGAATCATCCGACAAAATAGTAAAAAGGCGATAAGTACTTACAAAGATACGTCCTGCGCAAAGTGGAATAGATTGATCTGGGAGGAGCCTACGACAATGGATCGATACCCAAAGGTTTTGAGGCTGTAGAATCATCCGAGTCTTCGATCGTCTCCGTGTCATAAGGAAATTTCCTTTTTTTGCTAGCAGGCGCGACGCGAAAATCTTTAGAGCGAGCCGACGAAAGCGATGACGTCCTTGATGACGATTTTGCGACAGATGTCTCCATATCCTCATTAGCTGCTGTCCCAGTCATAGGGAGATCGTCGGAAGTAGAAGGATTGGCGGGAAGCTCACCGCTCTCAGGAAGAGGAGGAAGGCAGGATAGATGATCATGATCCTATGCAAACAGAAGACTAGCAATCACAAAAGATAACAATTGCAAAAGAACAAAAAATAGAGAGGAAAAAAGAGCAAAAGAGAAAGGAATTTACTTCGGGAAGGCGGTTCTTCTTGCCAAAAGACTCTATGTGACAATCAGAAGGAACCACACTCTTTGTTGTAAGGGTTGTGAAATTATGAACCCTTTTTTCATAAACCTTGAGGGTCAGATCGTCCCGAGAAATCCGCATCGGGTCCTTTTTCCGGTATATGCCCACATACCGGAAAGCCAGGCCTGCAGAGGCTACACGCGGATCCGCAAGAAATACGCCAGAATTTGAAGACCCGACAATTCCTTGCCAACCTCATGCCGCAGTTGAAATACGGACAAGGAGGGGTTCGATCTCCACCATTTCTTTAGGTGTGGGATGCTGATCCTAGGAGTCAAGTTTGCGGAAAATTTTCTTAGGGTCAAAGGGGGCTAACTCGAATGACTCACCCTCGAATGATTGATCCTTGATGTAAAACCACTTGGTTTTCCACCCTTGGGTGGACTCAGCAAGCTTAAAATCAAAGTAATCTACGCCGGAGCGAACTGAGAAAATGGCGCCACCAACATCATGGACGATGGTATCGGTGACATTCCGACAAACATAAAAGAAATACTTCCACAGACACCAATGGGGATGAATCCCGAGAAAGCCATCACATAGAGTGACGAAACAAGCAACATGGAGGATAGAGTTCGGCGTGAGCTGATACAGCTGCACGCCATAAACAAAAAGGAGACCACAAAAGAATTCATGGACAGGGAGAGAAAGGCCGCGGAAATGAAAGCAGAGAAACATTACACTCTAGCCCGATTTGGGGATTGGAGAAGCTTCGTCCCCGGGAAGCTTGAAGGTACCCTCCGCCAGATGGCCGGAGCTTTGTGCCTCACGCAGCTCCCGCATCATGCACTTGGAAGGGGCCCATCTGACGACCCTTTTCCTGGTGGCCTTGGCGGCCGTGGAGGAAGTTCCCACCTTGCTTTTGCCAATGGTGATGAAGGAGCGACACTAGCACGAAGCAGGAGTTCACAAGAATGATACAGGAAGGCAAGAACGAAAGGAAGAAGATGAAGTCAGCGAAGGAGAGGTAAAAAGTAGTAAAAGGGATTCCTCCCCTTTATAAAGAGCCACAGTATGCAGTTAAAACCGTTCGATCTAAAATTGAACCATCGCAAGCACACAAGATGGTGACATGTGTCCATGGTTCCTCTAAAAGGAAAATATCTTTAGCAGTTATTACTGCGGTAAAAACAGGAGAACCTCGCGCGACGCCTCGATCTTCATGTAGAAAAGAGGACGTGTAGTCAAAAAATCTACTGAGCACGCCACCAAGCGTCATCATTATTATTGCACGTTCCCACATTCAAAACGTCTTGTCAAGAGATATCTTCTGGAAATCAACAACATAAACTTCATCATTAGTGACGTCATAGCAAAACAATTCATAAAAGTGTGGCTCAGAGGAAAGGATACAAACCCGAAGGAAAAAATAGGGAGTCGAAGTAAATTCCTGCATGAAAAGATTGAGACTACAATCGAATACAAAAATTCGACTGTAGCCTCGGGGGCTACTCCTATCGGGAGCGCTGGTCACGTACTTGATAAATATTTGAGAAAACATTGACGTCATAGTAAAAGATTTTCAAGCCTATGTCCTGATGCATACATCTGAATATAGTCTCGGGGTCTACTCCTATCAGGAGCGCTGACACGCACCTGATAAAGAAAAAACAAAAACTCCTGTTGAGAGGGTCTATAAGAAACAAAAATCAAGCATCCGACAAAATACAAATAATCTTGGATTGCATCCAAACGCGACAAAAATCCGAATGCCATGTTCAAAAACATGAAGGTAAGACTCCGGGATTCGTCCTGTGTGACCTGATAATCGCACAAGAATGCGGTCTGCAAGTAATATATCCGTATCTATGATACGATGAAAAATCCCAACGGACACGTTGGGTACCCGATAAAATAGAACTGGAATTCAGTATTCGATAAGACCTCAGCGGCCCGAACTGAGTTACGCTAGTAATAAATCCCGAGTTCAGGCCTAGGGACTTGAATTTGATGTAGGACAACCTTGCTTTTGCCCAGGAGCAATTAACTGATTCCTGATCTATTGGATGCATCAGGCTCGTTGTTCCAAATCCCTAGAAAGTTAAAAATTGTAAAAACAAAGGGAAAGGACTAAGCATATCTTTGAGACTCGAGCCGAATCTATGATTCATGTAGAGTCTCGGGGGCTACTGACATAGGTATGATTCCCGGGTACCTATGATTCGCTACCCAGGCCTAAAGAAAGACTTACGACCCATGAAGAGTCAAGATGATGGCTCAAAAGAGCAACCGACAAAGGCTGTAGTTGAATTAGGAAAGAGGAAAAAGAACCGACATCGTGTTGGTATTATAATTATGTATATGTAACCTATCCGCATACAGCTTTGAGACCCGTCCTATTATATATAGGACGGGAGAAGCCTAGGCGAGATCACCGAACAATCTCCAAGCAATCTGTAATAGTGCAATTCCCCAAATATTTAGGCGACTTTGGTTCCATTGTTCTCCTAATATCCGACAAAATCCCCAGCGTTCTCTTTCCGCAAAACCCTAAGTCCTTCTTCATGGACATTGCCGAGGTTACCCCTCGTCAATAGGTTCCATAGTGTTTAGATCTAGTTCTGTGATATGTAGGCGTGTGTTCCTAATTTAGTTGTAGGTGCTAACAAGAGAACTTGCACAACGTATATTATCCTACCCTCTAATTTCACCGGGGACAACTTGGAACTAAGGGTATGTAAGGTATACCTTTTCAAATTGCCTGAAACAATACATTAACACTCCATGAACACACAGAGTCCTCCAATTATAGCATCTCCCCTTGTTTTCCATAGGGTATCACTGTAGTTCACATGTTCAACACTATAACGCGTGATACAGTATGTAAAGTGACTCCCAAACACTCATATATGATAGGGCAATAAAAGTTTAGAACTAAGATTGTGCTATTTGGACCATAATAACAAGCATTAAGCATAGAATAAGTGCATCAATGTCCATACCAGAACATCCACAAGACAAATACCATAAATCCAGGTGGCTAAACTTTATTACATGATCAATATCATCCAATTCCCATCCACCTCACATTCCTATAGGTAACTACTCACACATGGTGCTTGTGAGGGACACATGGTTGATGGAGATGAGCTTAGTGATGATGGTGGTGAAGACGGCATCGAATTTCCCCTTTCTAGCATGGAGAGGAAGATCAATCTAATCCCCCAAAATGAAGATAGTGGTGACGACAACGCTTTGGTTCATGAAATACCCCGTGCCTCTAGGATGAAGGGCCTTTAGGGCAAATAAATACACCAGTGAGAGGGAGGAGGCGAGGTGGTTCTCGAGGTCAATGAGGCATATAAAAACTACCAAAGTGTGGGTGATGGGGATGTGGTTCAACATCTATTGATTGCTAAGAGTAAACTTGTAGTTCAACATCAGTTAGAGACAACGTATGATAAGTCATGGCATGAATATTGATTAAAGCAGAACAAGATGGCATGGTGAACATCAAAAATAGAAGTCTACAATTTTGTCTTTGATAATTGCTTTCAAGTGAATAAGGTAAAAGCCTACACCTAAATGGGTGAAGGAGATATGCCCTAGAGGAAAATAATAAAGGTGTTTATTATGATATCTCAATAGTTCATAATAGTTTTATATCATGCTATAACTATATCAAGCGAAAACATTGATACATGTGTGGTATATAAACAAACTCAGGTCCCTAGTAGCCTCTATTCGACTAATTCATTGGACAATAGTTGATCAAGGTTTCCTAATCATGGGGCTATTAAAGCTAAGTCACAATGAAGTCATATCATCTAAAAGATGATGTGATGGACATTTCCCACTAATGATTGTTGCAACATGATCATGTCACTTAGTTCACAGTTGCAATTGTCAGAAACGAAGTGCCCTAATCATTAGACCGTGAGACCATATTAATCACTATCACCTGAGGTTTGCTTTGACTGCATCAACTGTCATGCCCATAACTAGGTGACCATAGAGGTGCATGTTGGGTATCCCGAAGGGGTATGTTGAGGCCTATGTATCAAGATCAGGATTTATTCTCCTATGTGACGGTGATAGCTGTGAGACTCGACACATTTTTAATGGCTTTATTTGATGGTTTTCTCTCGGATTTGATCGTTTTTTGGCTTTACCTAACGCTAATACTTTGGTAGCAAAGAAAACTTGGTTTTTAATGTGTGTTTCAGGTTCTGAACATCAACAGAAGGATTTAACTAGAGAAACACAATATTCTAGAGAAAACAAGTGAGTCTCACTTTGGAAGCATGTGAGGGAAGCTCACAGAAGCTTTAATGAGCAACTACACGACGGGAATATTTTTCCGGGCGTATAGGTCCCACCGTATAGTTGTCGCCGCCTCTGTCTTGTCAAAAGGGACAACTTCCTGAAGGGACGGGGGACGAAAACACAACGCAACAGCCGCCACACCATCCATAAGGGATGAAGAAGAGATCCGGAGAAGAAGGAGAAGATGTTCTTCATCTCGCTCCACGATCTTCGACCTCCTAGCCAATACACCCCATAGCCACTACTTGTACTTGAGAGAGAGAGGGATCTCCACCTTGCAAGACTAGGGTTTGAGATTGTTTCTTCCCATTTTTAATTGTGTTAGATATTTTTCTATTCTTATTATGGATCTCCACGGTAATACAAAGACAATTTCCCGTTATTTAATTATATTGATGACCCGTTCTTCTCTCATGTGTGAGTAATTCCCTTGGGCGTGGGAGATGTAGGGGATTGGTGAGATGTGATGTGCCTTCATATATTTTCCGCTAGTTTGTGATTGATTCTAATTACTATATTATGTGTGCTTGACTATTTGTGGGATGCCTAATGCTTGTTGTCCAATTAAGGGCCCAGTCAACATGATACGTACACATATAAGATCTTGTTCGCTAGTGTACAGGCAACCTTCGCGTGACACGGGGATATCAATGGAAAGCTAGTTGACTCGAGGATAACGAGTAACCACTATGCTTATTGCATTAGTCCGATCCAAGGAGCTTAATCGCTAAGCAACCTGAAGGGTGTTAATCATCTAGTGTCTGACCATGGTTTTGGTAGTAGGCTAGTAGGATTATTAAAGTTGTGATGAAATCTACCAAGAGGAGTTCTAGATAATTATGGGTTTCTCACCTACACATATATCTATAAGATTATAATTGTTACATTTACCACTCGTCCACCTGGCACAGTCACTATCACCATGAACTGAATCTCCCCGCGCTTTCTTTCGCCATTTGCAGGAAACAACAAACAAGAAAAGTCGTTCTTTACTTTTATGCTTTATATTTCTGAAGTTTACATTTTAGTTTTATTTAAATCTATCGCATTTAATCAAAACCCCATTCTTATTTCAACACTTGCAGTCAATTCACTCAAAGACCTGTGACAACTTCGGGTGTGACAGTGACTTCACCAATAGACACTTACCTTTGGGCTCCCAGTGCGATCGATATCTGAACTTTGAAACTAGCTACAAACAATCTGTGCTCTTGCAGACATCAAGCTATTTTCTGGTGCCGTTGTCGGGGAGCTAAGCACTAAGTGTTTTTCTTTTGACATTTCAGGTGTTGCTACTATAATATGTTCTCCTTAGGAGACAAAGGGTCTACACGCTCTGGTAGGACCTACCTGCTAGATTATATTGAGTGCGTGCCTGCTCAAAGGCGCGAAGAAATTATTGAAAAACTTTTAAGATTAAATAAAGTTGAAGTTAAAAACCTGAGTGATATTATGGAAATTATGTCTATTTACATGACAAATCCTATGAAACCTAAGAAAACTCTAAGGGGATACAATGCTCCAAGTTCTGAATTTCTTAAACAACCAATAGAATCCCCTAATCCTGGAGTTAGAGAATATCGACTTGATGGTGGAATCATTATAATTTTGCAGGAGAAAGCTTTTAGTGGAAGGGAAGATGAAGACCCAGGAAGACACATTAGAGAATTCAACGATGTGATAACATTGCTTGGACCAAAAAGTTTGCCTAGAGACTTCTCTCGTCTTAAATTATTTCGATGGTCTCTTAAAGGTAAAGCTCTAGACTGGTTATACTCTCTCCCTCACCATTATAATAAATGTTGGGAAAACTGCATTACTAAATTCATAAGCAGGTTTATTCCTTTTAAAAAGGTATCTGAACTAAGAAAGAACATAGGCAATTTTAGTCTGAACATGGGAGAAAACTACCCACAAGCCTGGGAAAGATTCTTTGGAATGATCAATAGTATTCCTAATCATGGCTATTCTGAACTAACAATTTTCCATTTATTTTACCATGGTCTCAATACTGAATGTAGAGAGTTGCTTGACTTCTCAGCAGGAGGATCAATATATACTTTAACTATTAAAGAATGTTTGGAATTAATGTCTACTAGGGCTAAGAATGATTCTTTATATAATCCTGATTTTGGCACTAAGCCGGAAAAAGGGATACTTTGGATAACTCCTGATCTTATGCCTGAGGTATGCAAAACTATGAAAGAAAAAGGTATACCTTCTGAACTTGCTAAGGAAAACAAAGAAGATTTGTTCCAAGTTTTAACTGAAGAAGATGAAACTAGAAAAGTTTTTCAAGAATTAAAGCATCGACAAGTAAAATATCATAATAACTTGCATAGGCATTTCCAAGAACATAAAAAGATTTTGGCAGAACTCACGGAAAATTAGGATGAGATAGGCCAAGAAATAAAATTATTTCATAAGTATCTTAGTATGATTGAAACCCAGTGTGAGCAAATAGCATCTTGTTATCAAATTTTTCTCCATGAAGACGAAGATATTCCTGTTTCTGCTAATGTTGTCACAAGAAGGGGTGAAGTTGTTACAGGACCCTTAGGACCACCGGAATATGAAGCTGGAAAAGAGTGCAAGAAAAAAGCCTTGCTCGAAGCAAGCCAAGAAGATGATACGTTGGTGGATCCTCAAGATGAAACTGAGACGCAAGAGCAGACCAAGGGGGACTAAAATGATGCACAAGATGATCATTAGGACTCTAATGCAGAGACAGTTGATCCAAGAGAAGATAAAGAAACAAGTAAGGAAGATGAAGTTCTTGTAGTAGAAAATAAGAAAAGCAATAAGCAGTAACAAAAGAAAGCAACGAAAGAGCCTAACCCCCCGCAAAAAGGTAAAAGACAAGAGTAAGTTAGGTGAGAAAAAGCTTCCTTATCTTGGTCGAAAAAATAAAGCACTGGATGAGGTAATTTATAATTATTTTACAAAGGCACTTAGTGACCTTCATCTGGAAATTCCATTTGCGGATGCAATCAAAGTTCCTACTTAAGGTAAATTTCTTGATGATATTCTTAGTAGAAAGAAATAAATAACTGAAATTGTTGCCATGGTAACTAGCTATCCTGCTAACGGGAAGCTATTGTCTAAGTCTGGAGATCCTGGAATACCAACTATTTCATGCTCAATAGGTAAAACAGATATTCACAATACCTTATGTGATCTAGGGGCAGGAGTTAATGTAATGACATACTCCCTCTATAAAAGGTTAGGATTAGGGGAGTATTCTCCTACTACTATCACTTTATAGATGGCTGACAAGTCCACTAAACAACCTATTGGTATGATTGAGGATGTCTTACTTAGGATAGATGAGCATGTTATTCCCACTGATTTTATTATTCTTGAAATGCCAGAAGATGAAAGACTATCTATAATACTTGGAAGACCCTTCCTCAGTACTGCAGGTGCATTAATAGATTGTGCAGAAGGGAAGATAATCTTCAATGTTTATGATGCTGAAATCAACCGGTATTTTCCCAAGAAGCTAGAAGCAGGAGAACGATATGTTCCACCAGCAAAACGAGTTCACGTGGTAAGTGCCATTGATAAGGGGCAACCAAAGGTAAGAATTCAAGAAGGGATAAGAGGTTGAGTTATTCAACCATTCTTAATAAATGCTTGATGGGAGTCAACTCATTTTCGTCAATTTAGTAGAATAAAGAATAAGAAGTTCATCGCATTCCTACCACTTTTGTGCAGACATTCTTGCAGAAGCGCTCCCGTGAAGATGTAGCTGTCAAAAAGTAGTAGAAACATCAATTGAATAAGTAGAGAATAATAATAAGAATAAAATTTTGAGTTTTCTATTTACAGAAGCTAAAATTTTGCTTTTAATATGCTAATGTTGGTCAATAGTTTTTACTGTCATTTTTTGTTAAAAACTAGGTATTTCGCTAAGTTATGGGATAAGAAGGTATCCTCAAAGAAATAGAATTTTTTTGATGTTTACTGATGGTTTAACGACCAACTATAGGGCGGAATAAAAAATTCCAGCCGTATAGCTCCGGTCATATAGTTATCTTTGCCATCAACAAATTTTCTTCGAAGGCACAGAGAGTTTAACGACCAACTATACGGCAGGAATAAAAATTCCGGCCGTATAGCTTCGGTTGTATAGATATCAATGCCTCCGTACAAAAATTTCTGAAAGGTACTGAGAGTTTAACGACCAACTATATGGCAGGAATAAAAATTCTGGCCATATAGCTCCTGTCGTATAGATATCGATGCATTCGTAGAATTTCATCACAAAGGTATTGAGAGTTTAACGACCAACTATACGGCAGAAATAAAAATTCTGGCCGTATAGCTCCGGTCGTATAGCTATCAATGGCTTCATAGAATTTCATCCCAAAGGTACAGAGAGTTTAACAACCAACTATACGGCGGGAATAAAAATTCTGGCCATATAGTTCCGGTCGTATAGATATCAATGCTAGTTTTAGAAATTTATCTCGAGAGGCATATGGTTTAATGACCAACTATATGGCGGGATCATTTTGATCTGGCCATATAGTTGTGCCCGTATATCTATTTTCTGTATAAAGAAACCCTAGTTGGCGGTGCCGCCGCAACTATATGGGCGGAGCAACATCACCCGCCCGTATAGTTCCGGCCGTATTGTTCGGTGCGACCACTTAATCGCGCCAGGGTGGATAGGTCTTCCTCCTCCCCTCATTATTTCTCTCATATTCTCTCTCCAAACCTCTCGAAATCCACCTAGAACTTTTGATTCTTCATAGATTTTGTTCGTTTGAGTGGGGGAATCAACAAATCGGTGTGTTTCTCTCCCTATCCATGCTTTATTTTCAGATTTCCATGGTTGAAACTCTAACATTGGTCTAGTGGATGAACTCAAGCTTATTTCGTTTTTCCTATTAATTTCTCATGTTAGGATTGAATTTTTCCATGTAGAATCATTCATATATCATATAGAAACTATATGCCTAAGGTTTTGTGGTGAAATTTTTTAGTGCATCACGATGAATAAAATCGGTAACCTTTTACATTCGAGCAAGTGCCAATGGGGTGAGGGCTCAAGCTCGGGGTCCCGAGCTTCGCGCAACTCCAAGTTGGACATTGTCTCATTGCGGAGGGTGCTGCCCACATGTTGGGCCAACCACAAGTTTCTCACCGTGGTAGGGATAAAGGAGGACTTCGACCTCATGTGTAGCAGGTCGGGGTTGGCGGTGATTAGCTTCACAAGCCACGACACCTACGTTGAACTCACCCACGAGTTCCTTGCTTCCTTCTATGAAGACCACAAGGAGAAAGGTAACATGTGCACGATCAGCTTCACCATGAACTGGCAGCACTATGAAATAAATTTCATACAATTTTGTAATGCTTTTAGCCTCCCTCATACTGGGGAGACCAATGTTACTAACTTCTATAGCGTCACAAGTGGAATGACTTGGGAGATTATTTCTGTTAATGGTGGCAGGCACTTTTATCCGAAGAAGATGTCCACCATTCAGAACCTAACCATTCGCTACTATGCTCTGTTCCTCACCAACACACTACTAGGGAGAGGTTACACAGGCTCCATGGCCAATGCAGACATGGCAATGATCACCAAGGCTCTCTTCCCTACTTCACCGCAGAGCCCCAGTCCTGCAGCTCTACTCATCCAGCACTTCCGCCACCAAAGCAACACGACCAAAGGTGATATTCGCAATGGTGGGTTGGTAACCCACCTTGCCTATGCATTAAACGTTGTACTACCTGTCGTGGAACCTGTTGACGGGTCCAAACTTATGGACGTCAAATATTTGACTGCTTGTGGCTTCCTTGATGTTTACCATGTTAACCAGAGGCTCCGAGCATATCAATTCAGTTATCTTGATGATGTACAGGGTGAGAAGGTTCAGTTGCCCTGCTCCCAGTCCTTTTCAATTGTGGACAAGAACACTTGGATCCTCACCAAGGACCAAGGGACGATGATCTTGGCCGAGCACCAGCCCGAGGAGGAGGAAGATGAAGGGCAGCAGGATGATGAGGAGCAGGACAAAGAGCAGGGACACGACCCTACTTGGGAGGGACAACAACACTAGCAGCAAGGAGGAGCATGGGACCTGTGGCCTAACCAACCATAACAGGGGTACAGCTACGTCCCCTACCAAGAGTTCCAGTAGCTCAACCAACGTGTTGGGGAGATCGACCACACTCTTCAGGATGTGAATGAAGATGTGAACACTTTGACTCACAACTTCAGTCACTTCATGACCCACTTCCCCGACTTCTACCAGCAGTATCCACACCAGTTGCCAAATGACAGCAACAACTAAGCCTGGCAATTGCCTAATCTTGGGGGAGGTTTGAAAACCTCCAAACTTTGCATTCATATATTTATTTTCTTCTTTTGATTTATTTTATTTACTTCAAATTTGCATGTTTACTTTCATCTTTGCATGTCTACACCAAAAAGACAAAAAAATATTAGTTGTAATTTTATTTGCAAAGTTTGTTTATTTGTTTCTCTCGGAGATTGCTTAATTTCAGGTGACTTGGCAATAGGAAAGCTTAGAGGGGTTTCGACTCGAATACAAGAACAAAGCAAGTTAGAAGAGGTATCATGTTCCTTTCATCATCCTCTATGCAACCTTAAATTGATCCTACAAATATTTACTCGCTTGCACTAAGGACGCTCACCACTTAGCTTGTTATCCTATAAATTCTATTCCTTTGCTAGTGTCTCCTTTTTAGCCTTGAAATAATGAGCAAAGAACTTGGTTTAAAATACTTCCAACATTTTTACAACAAGAAAAAGCATCTGAAAGATGACTTTAGTCCAAGTGTAGCCCGAAGAATTTAATTTTGGAACCACTCCATCCCATTTGAGCTTAATACAAATAGACTTGATAGTACCCTTGATTGAAATTGTTTGATGAAATATATGCTTTGAAGTAGTAGAAATTATGCCACTACTTTTTTGATAATTACCGTAAGATATTGCTTTACACGTGTCATTACAACTTTGTCATGCTCCATGGGGAACTATTAACTCCGCTGGCCAACGAACAATCTAAATGTGGGAAACCACTTGATTTTGGCTATTGAGTTATGTAAACGTCTGTAGCAGCAATGCTATGATGGGTAAAATTTTTAGTCTCCTCGTGGTTTCATGTTCAAGTGAAGTTGTAGTACTCCTCTAGCCCATTATTTCTCAACAATTATTTGTTGGCATGGTCACGAGTGCACAACACAACCCAATTAAACATGATAAAAATAGTGGCATGATTTCTCTACGAAAGAGCTAAAGTTTTTGAAAGGCAAAAGAAATGAAAGAGGTGGTTTGATAGTCTTGATATTTTGACATGGGATAGATGAGTTGTTCTTAAATTATATGCTTTGAAGCCTACTTTAGTACTCTTAATTGGGTAAACAAACAAGAACAAAGGTTTTCATCTCTCTATAAAGAGAGTGACCAAAAGAATTTGTCTCACTTTCCTAGTTAAACTTTCGACACTTGCTTGGGCATGTGATTTATTTGCTAACAAGATACACGTGGTTAGGAAGTGGACACAGTGCAATCTTGTGAATACTTGTATGATTATATTTAAGATTGCAGGGATTATGAAGAAAAGAATTTGACATCAATTCAAACTTGTGAGTTCCTCTATTTTTAGTTTCGAATTTCCGCTATTCTTCTTTATTTCCTTGTCACTCGAGGGTGAGCAACATCTAAGCTTGGGGGAGTTGATAGCTATGAGATTCGACACATTTTTGATGGCTTTATTTGATGATTTTCTCTCTGATTTCATCGTTTTCTGAGTTTACCTAACTCTAATACTTTGGTAGCAAAGAAAACTTGGTTTTTAATGTGTGTTTCGGGTTCTGAACGTCAACAGAAGGATTTAACTAGAGAAACACAATATTCTGGAGAAAACAAGCGAGTCTCACTTTGGAAGCATGTGAGGGAAGCTCACATAAGCTTTAACGAGCACCTATACAGCGGGAATATTTTTCCAGCCATATAGTTCCTGCCGTATAGTTGCTGCCGCCTCTATCTTGTCAAAAGGGACAACTTCCGTGAAGGGACGGGGGACGAAAACGCAAAACAGCAGCCACCACACCATCTAGAAGGGAGAAAGAAGTGATCCGGAGAAGAAGGAGAAGACATTCTTCATCTTGCTCCACGATCTTCGACCTCCTAGAAAATACACCCCATAGCCACTACTTGTACTTGAGAGAGAGAGAGAGGGATCTCCACCTTGCAAGACTAGGGTTTGAGATTGTTTCTTTGTGTTGGATATTTTTCTATTCTTATTGTGGATGTCCAAGGTAATACAAAGACGATTTCCCTTTATTTAATTATATTGATGATCCGTTCTTCTCTCATGTGTGAGTAATTCCCTTGGGCATGGGAGATGTAGGGGATTGGTGAGATGTGATGTGCCTTCATATATTTTCCGCTAGTTTGTGATTGATTCTAATTACTATATTATGTGTGCTTGACTATCTGTGGGATGCCTAATGCTTGTTGTCCAATTAAGGACCCATACAACATGATACCTTGTTCTACGCAGATAAGATCTTGTTCGCTAGTGGACTGGCGACCCTCGGGTGACACGGGGATATCAATGGAAAGCTAGTTGACTCGAGGATAACGAGTAAACACTGTGATTATTGCATTAGTCCGATGCAAGGAGGTTAATCGCTAAGCAACTTGAAGGGTCTTAATCATCTAGTGTCTGACCATGGTTTTGGTAGCAGGCTAGTAGGATTATTGAAGTTGGGATGAAATCTACCAAGAGGAGTTCCAGCTAATTCTACACATATATATATAAGATTATAATTGTTACATTTACCACTCGTCCACCTGGCACAGTCACTATCACCATGAACTGAATCTCCCTGCACCTTCTTTCGCCATCTGCAGGAAACAACAAACAAGCAAAGTCGTCGTTCTTTACTTTTATGCTTTATATTTCTGAAGTTTACATTTTCTTTTTATTTAAATCTATCGCATTTAATCAAAACCCCATTATTATTTCAACACTTGCAGTCAATTCACTCAAAGACCTATGACAACTTCGGGTGTGATAGAGACTTCACCAATAGACATTTACCTTTGGTCTCCCTGTGGAATCGATATCTGAATGTCGAAACTAGTTACAAATGATCATGTGTGCTCTTGCAGACATCCGACAGGAAGATACACTGGGCCCACTCGGTGAACTACATCCATAAGTTGTGCAGCATATGACTAGGTCATGGGGATGGAATTTCATGTGAATGAGTAAAACAATACTTGTTGGAAACGAGATTGAACAAGGTATTATGATACCGATGATCAGATCTCGGACAAGTCTAGCATCGAAATAACAAAAGGAATTGGATATATTGTTTAAGGTTCGAGACAAAGGTGATTCGTGGAGTGCATGAGGGTCATTATGGGCATCCTAGTCCTGCTATTTATCATTGATCAGAGACTATGTCGATCATGTCTGTGACATTCCGGAACCATTGGGGAACACACTTAAGGGCACTACAATCATTAGAGATCTTCCTGTAAGATGGAATCACTGAAGAGAGAGAGAGACCAGAATCATTCCGAAGGAGATCTGAAGTTGTTCGGAGAAAGAAAGAAAGGAAAAGACTGAAAGGTGTTTCAGATAAATAGCAATTTATAATATACATTTATTACATTATGAATTGATATATACTAAATAAATATTTAAATTAATATTAGAGGGAAACTTCCTCAACAGGGCCAAAACCCCTGAGGGAATCGGCCTAGGAGGAAGTCACCTGAAAAGACAATAAAAAGCAGCTCAAAACACACTATCTGTGGGCCAGGTAGCCCACACATGTGATGGGCTGGCAGGCGTTGCGCACTGCACGGGCAACACCCAACTGGCCACCGTGCGCGGGCCGCAGTCGGCCATCCCACCTAGGCAGGCGCGTGCGTGGGTAGGCTCTAGGTGCTGATGGGTTGCATGCCGGCCCACCCGGCCGCTGCTCTCTGCACCGCCCTACCGCCTCGGGCCACTGTGCGCTAGTAGGCTACAGGCGCGGGTGGCCGACCCACCCAGGTGCCATGCTAGCTGTTGTTGCTGGCCGCGTTGGCTGGGCCACACACAAGCAGGTGGCCAGCCCACCTAGTCTATGTGCTGCTGCCGCCACTGGTAGCAGCTGGGCTGCTGTGGTTTTGGCCCAGCCGGCTTGTTGTCTCCTTCCCTTTCATTCTTTTTCTATTATTAGTCCCACATGGGTAAGCCTTTGGGAAAGGCACACCTCTCCTCCTTTATATAGGGGTGCCCTTCGGACGGGTATGACTACATTAGCCATGCTCCTACATGATCATAATGCTCTTACGGTCTATAAGGGTATGTTACCATTGTCTTCCTCTGTTACTCCATTACTTCTTAGATAGATCCTGGCTAGCAGGATGTTCCAATGTAGTAATTTTTTTTATTTTTTTTCCACAGAACCCCTTTCAGTGGTATCAGATCCGATCTATGTGTAGTATGCTAGTACAGATAGACAAATGCATAGTGTGGGCATTGATACTCAAGTTGTTACCTTCCCACATGTATTTGTTTATATCGTGGTACTGTGAGATGAAGCGGCCAGACCGACCTTACGCGTAATCTTACATGAGACTAGTTCCATGCTTGACATATGGCTTGTACCGTATAAGTGGCTAGCAGGTGTCTGCCTCTCTCATAGTAGTTGATATAGAATATACAACAGAAGGCCCCGAAAGGGGTGTAGTATAGAAAACTATTGTATCCATGTTGTGGTTAAAAGTTCGTAGGTAAAAACAGTTCTATTGCAAAATTCTAACAGCCACATGAAATCTGTAATAGATAAATTAGAGGCTTCTAACTTTATGTTGTAGTGAGGAAGAATGGATTGTAGTCAGTTGATTGGTTGGGTGTGGTGCGCGAGTTCCATAGCATAGATGGTGTTTCTTCTATCCAGCACCCGAGTGATCTCATCAGCGGCTCCACCAGCTGGGGCTTGATGCTGGCTAGAACTAGGTTGTTTGCTCTTTCATATTACCCATTTAACTGAGGGTGGGCGATGGATGCCAAGTCCAGCTGGATGCCCTTGTCCCGGCAGAATCGTGCGAAGGCCCCCTTGGCAAAAAAAGTGTCGTTGTTAGTGATGATGTTGTGGGGGTAGCCGTATCACATGATAATGTCCTTGAAAAGTTTGATGGCCATGGGGCCGTTCAGCTTGTTTATGGGCTTTCCTTCAATCCACTTGGTGAATTTGAAACCGCCACTAGGAGATGTGTCATTCCTGGTCACATAGTCTTGAAAGCGCCGACCATGTCAAGCCCCAAGACGGAAAATGTCTATGTGATGGGGATTGTCTTGAGAGCTGCATCCGGGATGTGCTTCTATTGGCTGAAGCACTGGCAACTGTTACACGCTCGCACCATTTCATCGCCCTCCTCTAGCACATATGGCTAGTAGAAACCATGGCAAAATGCCTTGGCAACTATGGCTCTCAATGAAGCATGGTGGTTGTACTCCCCCTGGTGGATATCCACGAGTAGTTGGATGTGCTCCTCTTGACTTACACAACACTGATAGATGCCGCGTATGCTGCACTTGTACAACTCATTGTTGATGATGGCGTATGCACGTACTTGGCGTAGAATTTTCCTTGCTATGACCTCTTCATTTGGGAGTTAACCTATGGCGACGAAATCAATGAAAGACTGCGACCATGATGATATCTCTCAGGTGGTGAACATGGTATGGATGACCATCTGTGCCTCTTCTTCTTCAGCCGGCTGGGATTCGTCGGGTGGTCTACCGGGTGGAAGGGATGACCCGGCAGCCCCCGGGCACCTAGAGCCGAGAGGGGGTAGCGGGTCCTTCGATCCAGCAGCCCCTGGGATACTTTGTTTAGCAGCTTATGGGTCCTCGGAGACAGCAACCCCCGGGTCCACTGCCAGGATAATCGACTCGGATTCTGGAGATGGTTGGATGGAGGGCTTATGCAAGTGCTCCAGGGATACACCAGGTGGGATAGCTTGTCTTGTTGAGCAGACTCGTGCGAGCGTGTTGACAGCTTCATTGTTAGCGCGAGGGACATGGTGGAATTCACACCCCTTGAAACAAGCGCACGTCTACTGGACAAAGAACTAGTACAAGACCATGTTTGGTTCCTTGGCATCCAGTCACCTGAAACATGCTGCACACTAGGTCTGAATCCCCGAAGTAGAGGATCTAGTGTATTCCAATCTCCTTCACTAGCTAGAGGCCATGAATGAGTGCTTCGTACGTAGCAACATTATTGGATGCAGTGAAGTGGATTTGCAGCACATACTCAAGCCGATCTCCCTTGGGATAGGTGATGACGATGCCAGCTCCCAAGCCCCCACGCATCTTGGATCCATCAAAGTGTAGCTTCCAACGCGAGGAATCGGGAACCAGTGGTAGGTACTGAGTTTCTGCCCAATCGACTAGGAAGTTAGCTAGGGCCTAGGCCTTGATTGCTGTTCTTGGCTCATACTGCATGTAGTGGGCGGCTAGCTCGATGCCCATTTTACCACTTGGCCGGTGGCATCTTTGTTGCCAATGATCTCAGAGAGTGGTTCCATGGCCACCACGCAGATGGAGTTCTCTTGGAAGTAGTGCTTGAGCTTCTTGGCGGCCATGTACACGCCATACACCAGCTTCTAGTAATGGGGTCACTACAAGAAAAGTTTCCTTCCGCAACGAATTGGCTCGACGGTCGTTGTAGATGGCGCGTCTTCCGCGATGAAATTCTCGGCTCGGCCGTGGCCGATGGAAAACTTTTTTCCCGGTTTCGCGGCCCTCTACTATGACGGATCTGCTAAAAACATGGAGGATGCTCGGCTGGCGCGTGGCAGGAGCAAGATTTTTGTTTCCTCACACGATGTTGACTCGCCGAAGTCTTTTGAGGCGTGTGGGTCCTGGACGTCAGTGTCTCTAGCGGACCATACTTTTCGGTCACGCCTCCCTGATTTGAACTCGAAAACGTTGCTCGATGCATCTACCGTTTAGTCAGGATGCTAGGTCCCACATGTCAGCCTCTCATTAGAAGGATCATGTGCATGATGGATTTTTTTCCTTCGCTCGTGTGTCAACACCCGGATTTTTAATCCCAGATGCCAGTTATGTCATACATCGCAATCCCAGGATTACCATTTTTGTGAGACATAACAGATTGGATATCACAATACATCATCCATTACAACCCATACATAAGGTCTTACACAAATAAGGATCTCATGATCCAGTCTTAATACAACAAGCAGCGGAATAAATAATAAGCGTAGCAGTGGGGTCCATCTTCAGGGGCACAGGCAATACTGACGAAGGCAGATAGTCCTAGTTATCATAGCCGTCCTACGGTCCGTCATCTTGGTAGTCTCCTTCATAGTCTGGCCATAGGAATAGCTAGGGACAAAAGCCATGAGTACTCTTTAAGTACTCACAAACTACCACTAACAAGTAGTATAGTCCTAGTGTAAATGCTAACTCTAAGTTTATCTATAAAGTTAAGTTTGAAACCTAAGCTGAGTTCAGAAACAAAGAAAGATAAAATAAAGTTCTAGAATCACTTAGGTTGGGAAGCTAGTGTCATAGTCACAACCCTGTTATGGTCAAGTCAAGATTCATCATTCATTTCATAAGTCATTTTGAAAATATCTGACAACGAAACAGTATGGCTACTCCAACTGTCCATAACCGCGGACTTGGCTATTAGAATAGTTTGACACTCTGCAGAGGTGGTACACTTTCACCACAAGATTCGATACATCTGGCAGGGATAACCCTGAATCATCATACTTAGTATGCAGATAATCAAACATAACCTTTCCTTTACACACCCTAGTATAAGCACCTCTCCTATGAGCACGGCCTCCCAACCATAACCATCTGTCATCTTGGGCACTACATAGGTGGACAACATCGAGAGGTAGCCTCAACTCAAACCTCTCCCGTGAGGGAACTAATACTAATGCATATGAACTTCTGGCTAAGCCTTACCCAATTCAGGTATTATGGTTGTACGGTAAATTTGGAATGGTATCGCATCCGAATCCAACCATCAGTTTTGTAAAAGGGTTAAGGCTCATGCCTCAACATTTTCATCATCATAAACCATTTGTGTTTCTCAACACATGTCAAAACATCTCAATAGAATGACTCATCATTCCAGGGTTTTCATAATTCATTTTCACCAAGTGTTCCCATCTAAAGTGACTCAAGTTTTGATCTAGCTCTAAGCTACTAAGTTAAGAGTGTTCAGTAAGGTGGGATGCTAAGATCAATCTCATACCATAGAGTGACATCTAAGGTTATCTAGATAGGTCAAGTTTTATACTCTTTATGCTACCTTCAAAACAAGTAAAGGACTTTGGTAAAGTAAAGGAAGTAAAAGCTTGGAAATAAAACTTAGGGTAAGTAATAGTCAAAGGGGTATAACCAAAGCATGCCTATTGCATCTTGCTCAGATTATCTAGTTTAATTCTAGCTTGCTAAGTATTATGCTTGCAAGTGTTAGCTTGCATTGTTAATGATGGCGTGCCTTGTGCAGTGTAGTGGTTGAAATTTTCTTCCTCCTCCTCTTGGTAGAACTCCTCCTCCTCGAAAGCTTGGTCGGTACTATCGTCTATAAATACATACGGAGTACACAGTCACCAAACAATACTTTACTAGTCTACTTAGCATTCTAAGGCACACATTGGATGATCTAATATCATCACAAGCATCACAAGGTTTCATTAACTAATTCATTCTTTTTATTTAAGAAAAGTAATTTCTACTCATCGAAAATAACTAAGATTTAATATTCTCCACTTAAAATATGGGATCATGTGGACACATGTCATCACCACATATTCTAACATAGGGGAGTGTGATTTAAGGGTTGGTTCATATTTACTTTGGTTTAAGTTTAATATTTAATGATTTAAAGTGACTAGAAATGCCTATATAGCATTCTTTTGGTACTAGTCCAAAGTCCCTGCATGTAAACCTTAATATTATTACATATTCAGATAGGTATGGTTAATTGTGATTTTTGAGAGTTGGAATCAACTCAAAAGCTATAATGGTTGATTTATAAAAATATTTGAATGTGCAAAAGCTTCTGTCTTGTTATTTTTACTAGGAGAGATCTCTAACTCTAATTGAATTAAATCCAACGGTCTTGGATAGATCTTTTCAGTAGCTTTCTAAAAAATTTGAATCACTCAATTTGGCTTAGTAGATCTTTTGAAATTGATCTTGAAACTAAGGGACAGAAGTGAGTTCAAACTAAAATGGAAAAATCTATATTTGAAATCATGGGCTAGCACGGGAAAACTAATGGGAGGGCCCAGTGGCGCTCCGCGGTCCGGATGACAACTGACAGGGGGGTCCCGCAGGTCAGCGGCACATCAAACACGAAGCGATACAGGGCAACATGGACCGCACGATTAAAAAGAAGATCTACGGCTGAGGATCGTCGTCCCCGGCGAATAGGTCACCGGCGAGAGCTAACCCTAGCTGCTCGGTGGGGGTGTAATGGGGGCATACCAAAGCTCCAGCTACTGCGGCGAGGCGGGCAAACGAACTGGTGGACGAGGGCGAGTTCATGCGTGGTCGCGGTGGCTCCTAGGGTGGATAAAATCGACGGCGCCTCTCCTCCTCTGCTACGGCAAGCGCCGGCGAAATTCCGGTGAACGGCGGCTCGCCTTGCTCCGGGGATGGGGTGGAAGGATCAGTGGAGAGAGGGGAGTGAGATGGTGTGAGTAGTTGGTGCTGGGGAGGGCTCCTTTTATAGGGCGACGAGGGGACCGAACGGCACGACGGTGAGCTCGTCCGTAACGTTGATACAGGCGGCTAGAGGCATGGGCAGCATAGGCGGACGGTGGCCTGCCTCCTGGCGGTACTCTACGGCTTCAATGCGCGGTTAGGGGCAGTGGCGTTTGGTCGGGAGCGTCCCGCACTCTGGAAGACAGAGGCGGTGCTCAACGTGGCGCTCTGCGACTATGGGTCGCACCACGATACACGATCGTGTCTAGCGGGTTGCTGGGGTCGAGGCGGAGCGGCGTGCACGGTATTAGGTCGGGGGACGGTCTGTGGCGTGCTGGCGGTGAAGGCACTCTGGCGCGCTCTGGCTACGCGCAGAGAGAATGGGCGGCGGTGCTAGGGAGTGGTCCAGTGGCTGGCAGTGGCCGTGGGGTGGACCGTGGGCGGCGGTAGGATGGCGCCTAGCTTCCTGGAGCGGCGGAGAGGGGCTGGCGGTCTGCTGCTGTGTTGGCAACGTTGGCCGGCGAGCATGGCGTCGGGGCGGTGTTGCACTGGCGCCAGGGGCTAGAACTAGGGTGGGTTTTGGTCTAGTTGGGCTCAGGGGAGGCAAGAGTGATCAATGCAAACCAATTGGCTTGACATGAATTGATCAAAACAGTATTAGTTAGGCCAAAGTTGATTATGTCTGCCAGGTGTTTGTAGAAATGGCCGAAAGAAATTAAGTTTTGAATTTTGAGATGATTTTTGGTGGAGTTGTTTGTCACATTCTTAAACATCTGTGGTTGCTTGGGTTTTGAAAATGGAGGTCATTTGAGTGGTTTTTGAATAAGTGGGATCTTCTCATATGAACTACATTCAATTTTCAAATGCCATTTAAAATTAGTGTTTGAAAGTTTTTGGTACATCACAAGGTGGGCCTTGGTAGATCACTACTTGTACTAGCAAGGGGTGCAAAGATCCACAATTGTTTCTGTTAGGTTTTGAGTTCTAGGAATAGCCAAAGTAGGTATGTTGGTTAAAATGGCACAAATGACCATTTGGTTATTTTATTCATTTTGATTTGTTTTTCTTTGGGATTTGTTTGGGAATGATCTAGATGACGTTTATTTCACGAAAGAATCATTTTACAATCAATGGATCACTCAATCATGGCAATTCAAAACAACTCCTATTTAAATGCACACACATATGAATGCTTTAATATTTTTAAATGGAAAAGTTTTTGTTAACTCTAAATTTGATGATTTGGATCTTGATCACTTGGATTTAAAGTTTTGGGATGTTACAAACCTTCCCCCCTTAAACAAAATCACGTCCCGAGATTTACGAAAGAAAACTAGGAACTAAAGAGATCTGGGAACTCTGTCCTAATGTAATCTTCTCGCTCCCAAGTGGCTTCCTCTTCGGTATGGTTGCTCCATTAGATCTTGAGAAATTTGATACTTCTGGTCCTGGTGGTTCTGTAGGCTTCTTCCAAGATACAGATGGGCACTTCACGATATGTCAGGTCCTTGTTTATCTCCACCGCTCTGTGATCGATGTTCTTGAAAACTTCAGTCTTCTCCGGCACTTCTAAGCATTTGCGAAGTAACGGGATATGGAACACATTGTGGATAGCTGACATCTCCTCCGGTAGCTCCAGTTGATACGATACTTCTCCTCGACGGTTCAGAATCTTGAAGGGCCCGATATACCTAGGGGCTAACTTTCCTTTCAGACTAAATTGTTGTGTTCCCTTCAATGGCGAAACCTTGAGATATACAAAATCTCCGATATTGAAGGTCAGGTCTCTTCTTCTCTTGTCAGCATAACTCTTTTGTCTGGATTGGGCGGTCTTGAGGTGCTCACGGACTTTGTGCACCTTTTCTTCGGCTTCTCTGAGAATGTCGGGTCCGAAGATCTGACTCTCTCCTACTTGCGACCAATTCAAAGGGGTGTGACACTTTCTTCCGTATAGGAACTCAAATGGTGCCATCTGTGAACTAGCTTGATAACTGTTGTTATATGAGAATTCTGCGAAAGGCAGGCAGTCTTCCCATTTTGATCCATACTCCAAAACACAAGCTCTGAGCATATCCTCTAAGATTTGGTTGACTCTTTCAGTCTGTCCATCAGTTTGCGGGTGATAAGCGGTGCTGAAATTCAACTTGGTGCCTAATCCTTCCTGGACTTTCTGCCAAAATCTCGAGGTAAACTAGGCTCCTCGATCTGATACTATGGTCTTGGGGGTTCCATGCAGACTAACAATTCTAGCAATATACAACTCGGCTAGTTTTGAACTCTGGTAGGTTGTCTTGACTGGTATAAAGTGAGCTACCTTGGACAGTCTATCAACAATGACCCAGATTGAGTCATTTCCCCTACTAGAAGTAGGTAAACCGGTGATAAAGTCCATTCCGACGGAATCCCACTTCCACTCTGGAATCTGCAATGGTTGCAACAGTCCTACGGGTCTCTGATGCTCTGCTTTGACTCTTTGACAGATGTCACACTTGGCGATGTAGCTTCCGATTTCTCTCTTCATCTTGTGCCACCAAAATTGCTCCTTCAAATCTTGATACATCTTCGTTCCTCCGGGGTGGATAGAATAAAGAGTATCATGAGCTTCCTGCATGATAACCTGCTTCAGCTCCGAATCTGCTGGCACACAGATACGTCCTTTGTACCACATAACTCCTTCTTCGTCTTCGGTGAATCCAGGTACCTTTCCTGTACCAATACGGTGTTTGATTCCGTCGATACTTTCATTTCCCTTCTGGGCTTCCTTGATTTGGCTGATTAACGTGGGTTGAAGTTCAATGCTAGCTAGGAATCCTTTGCTAACAAGCTCAGTCCTAAACTGCTCCAACTCCTCATACAAACTTGGCTGCTTCTCCTTGATCATGGTGTTTAGCCTACATGGCAATCTGCTAAGGGCATCCGCTACCACATTGGCTTTGCCGGGGTGATAGTGAATGTTAAGGTCATAATCCTTGATTAACTCTATCCATCTCCTTTGCCTCATATTCAGCTCCTTCTGAGTGAAAATATACTTCAAGCTTTTGTGATCTGAGTAAATCTCACAGCGATTACCCATCAGATAATGACGCCATGTCTTCAATGCCAAAACTACGGCTGCTAAGATCATGGGTCAAATAGTTCTGCTCATGCTACTTCAGTTGTCGAGACAAATAGGCGATGACTTTGCCTTCTTGCATCAATACACATCCGAGACCAATCTTGGATGCATCACAATACACATCAAACGGCTTCTTGATATCTGGCATGATCAAAATTGGGGCTGAAATCAATCTCTTCTTCAGCTCTTGGAAGCTGGCTTCGCATTTGTCAGTCCATTCAAACTTCTTGTCCTTCTTCAGCAATTGGGTCATGGGTCTGGTGATGCTCGAGAATCCTTCTACGAACTTGCGGTAATATCCCGCTAATCCGAGAAATGCACGGACTTGGGTTTGAGTGGTTGGGGCTTCCCAAGCTTCGACATCTCTGAGTTTGGTGGGATCAACAGCGACTCCTCCGGCAGACACAATATGTCCTAGGAATCCTACTTCCTTCAGCCAAAACTCACACTTGCTGAACTTGGCATACAACTGATGCTCTCTCAGGGTTTCTAGGATGATTCTCAGATGTTGCTCATGCTCTTCTTCTGACTTGGAGTAGATAAGGATATCATCGATAAACACAACGACAAACTTATCTAGCAAATTCATAAAGATCTTATTCATGAGATTCATGAAATAAGCAGGGGCATTGGTTAATCCGAAAGACATAACCGTATACTCGTATAAACCATAGCGAGTAGTAAAGGCGGTCTTCGGAATATCCGTTGCACGAATCTTAAGTTGGTGATAACCAGTCCTAAGATCAATCTTTGAGAATACCTGGGCTCCAGTCAACTGATCAAATAGATCCTCTATCTTTGGCAAGGGGTACTTGTTTTTGTTGGTGACATCATTCAACTTCCTGTAATCAGTGCACAGGCGGTTGCCTCCATCTTTCTTATCGACGAATAACATTGGTGATCTCCATGGCGAAGCGCTTGGTTGAATGAGGCCTATTGCCAACATAGCATCCAACTGCTTCTTCAACTCTACTTACTCTGAGGGGTTCATGCTATAGGGTCTCTGGGCTACGGGTCCGGTTCCGGGGATTAGTTCGATAATGAACTCAATATCCCTATCTGGGGGCATACCTGGCAATTCATAAAAATCTATCCCATGTATTCTGATAGGCACAACTTTGCAAAATTTTCTAGCTTTTTTGTAGTTGATCCAGGAATTTGAACTATCATGACATGCTTCAAGTTGGTTGGATGGATCTTACTAGTGCATGCAAATTCTTCGGTGACAAATGAATGCGATGCTCCCGAATCAAACAATAATCTTGCTAAAACTAAGTTGACAGAAAACATACCCAGCACTACATCTGGCGCTTCTTGGGCTTCCTCGGCGTTCATGTGGAAGAGACGGCTGTTGCGGTTGTGAGGGTTCCCTGGGGCAAATGTACTCCCTGGTTGAACACGATGTTGCTGTTGAGCTGGGGCGTTCACATTGGCAGTGGCAGCAGTCTTCTTGGGACACTCATTGGAATAGTGACCCTTCACTCCACACTCGAAACAGGTGATCTGATACGTGTCTTTTGCTGCCACAGGCACAACATTGCTTCCAGTCCTGGGTGCAGTGTTGTTGTCGTTGTTCTTGGGAGGGGCACAGTTGAAATTGCTGGTGTTGCCGGAGTGATTGTTGTTTCCTCCGGACTTCACATTGCCTCCGCTACGGTTGGGGTAGCTGGGGCGAGACATTGGGGGTCGGTTGTTTCTGGGTGCATATCCTGGTGAGGGGTTGGGACGGTACTTCCAGTGACTGCTGGATCCAGTTTGCTGCATCATACGATGTTTGCGGTTGTCGTTTGCCTGGTTAATCTTCCCTTCCATCTGAATGGCCGAGTCGACTAGCTCTTCGATATCCTCGAAGCGGATGTTGAAGAGGACAGTCTGCATCTCATCATGCAGTCCGTTCAAGAATCTCTCTTTCTTCTTGGCCTCCATGTTGATCTCATCAGGTGCATATCTGGCAAGTGACAGGAATCTGTCACGGTACTCCACCACAGTCATTCTGCCTTGCTTCAACTCTCTAAATTCATCCCTCATTCTGGTGACTAAGCCCTGCGACACGTGGGTGCGGCTGAACTTGATTTTGAAGGCTTCCCATGTCATCACTTGACCATGGTTCATCAGGCGGATACTGTTCCACCATGCTCTTGCATCTCCTGCCAAGTAGTGGGTGGCAAAGAGAACTTTCTCTTTGTCATCAACTCTGGCTACTTCTAGATTGTTCTCCATTGTCTGCAACCAGTCATCTGCATCTAATGGGTTCTCTGAAGTGCTAAAGATTGGGGGATTGGTGTTCTGGAAGTTCTTCAGCTTGGATCCTTGATGATCCTGATTTCCATGCCCTTGGTTGTTGAGAGCTATCTAGGCGATATGTTGCAGTGTTGCTAGATTAGCTTGGCGCTCTGCCCTGCTTGCTTCTCTATCTGCAATGAGATTCTACAGGATCTGCAGCATTGGGTCTTGCAACGAGCTGCTCCCTCCTTGGTTTCCCTGAGTCATCTGAAGATTGAGGTAGATAAAGGGGTAAGAGGGAAAGTTCTAAGGTTCATGGTTTTAGTTTCAAAGCTAAAACTATGAGTTTGACTCAGGTTTTGCAACTAACTTCATTTCATTCATTCAAGCAAGCACACGATACAAACACACACACCACAATAACAAGGAAAACAGATGGTTTTAAGAACCATTCTACAAGCTACGATACAGTGGGACCGATACATCTCATGCTACAATAGTGCTCGAGTGCATCTACTCATCGTCGATGAAGTCGGAGTCCTCATCGTCAGTGTAGAAGTCCACGGCATCCTCCTCCAGAAAGTCATCATCATTGCTGAGGTAAGAATCCATATCTTCCTGGATGTCTTCACCCTCGTCTTCTTCCTCCTTTGCTGCAAGCTGAGCTTCTTGCTCCTTGACGGTCTTCTCGAGGTCGGCCACCTTCTTGCGAAGACGGGCAATGGTGCGATCCTTCTTCTCGCACTGGAGGCGAAGAGACTGATGGTCTTTGACAAGCAGCGAGAAAGTTTGGGCCTTCTGGGTAGCAATGGCACGGTTGTGGTTGGCGAACTCCCTAGCATTATCCAATTCCTTCTAGCGATTGTACAATAAGAAGTCAAGGTTCTCCACTTGACGCTTCAGCTCCAAGTGACTGGGCATCTCCATCGGCATTCCCATGAAGTCACGCCTTGCATAGTGAGAAAAATGGGTTCCTTGGATTTGGTTGACACTAAGGGCACATAGATGTGCGAGAGCTTCATGCATTGCCCTGGCTAATCCATCTAGCCAGTTGTTCTCCCTTACAGAGAACTGGATTCTCCCGGACATTGGTGCTTCTATGCTTCCTCGAAGATCAGTGGTGACTAGCCACTATAAATCTCCTCCTGGGGGTCCAGGAAGTTGAGCTCCAAGAAACTCCAGATGTGGGCATCCCAATAACTCAGATAGTGAATCTAGATCCCTTTTGAAGATCAGCTAGCCTCCATTGCCCAACTGGTAGAACTTGCTGAACTGAGTCTCCATCTACAAGAATTAAGGATGAGGAAGTTAGTGAAGTGATCAAGTGTGTCAAATTTTATGTAGTAATGTAAGAATTGGAGGAACATGAATTTTTGAGAAAGAATGAATTCCCAAGGGTAAGAGAGGAAATAGTTTTTCATAAATACTTACTTTCGTTTTGAAATTAAGTTTTTGTTCGGACGTCATTTCTAACTAGGGTCTCCTATGGTCAGGATGGCTCTGATACCAACTTGTCAACACCCAGATTTTTAAGCTAAGCTGAGTTCAGAAACAAAGAAAGATAAAATAAAGTTCTAGAATCACTTAGGTTGGGAAGCTAGTGTCATAGTCACAACCCTGTTGTGGTCAAGTAAGGATTCATCATTCATTTCATAAGTCATTTTGAAAATATCTGAAAAACGAAACAGTATGGCCACTCCAACTGTCCATAACCGCGGACGCGGCTATTCGAATAGTTTGACACTCTGTAGAGGTGGTACACTTTCACCACAAGATTCGATACATCTGTCAGGGATAACCCTGAATCATATAAACTTCCGGCTAAGCCTTACCCAATTCAGGTATTGTGGTTGTACGGTAAATTTGGAATGGTATCGCATCCGAATCCAACCATCAGTTTTGTAAAAGGGTTAAGGATCATGCCTCAACATTTTCATCATCATAAACCATTTGTGTTTCTCAACACATGTCAAAACATCTCAATAGAATGACTCATCATTCCAAGGTTTTCATAATTCATTTTCACCAAGTGTTCCCATCTAAAGTGACTCAAGTTTTGATCTAGCTCTAAGCTACTAAGTTAAGAGTGTTCAGTAAGGTGGGATGCTAAGATCAATCTCATACCATAGAGTGACATCTAAGGTTATCTAGATAGGTGAAGTATTATACTCTTTATGCTACCTTCAAAACAAGTAAAGGACTTTGGTAAAGTAAAGGAAGTAAAAGCTTGGAAATAAAACTTAGGGTAAGTAATAGTCAAAGGGGTATAACCAAAGCATGCCTATTGCATCTTGCTCAGATTATCTAGTTTAATTCTAGCTTGCTAAGTATTATGCTTGCAAGTGTTAGCTTGCATTGTTAATGATGGCCTGCCTTGTGCAGTGCAGTGGTTGAAATTTTCTTCCTCCTCCTCTTGGTAGAACTCCTCCTCCTTGAAAGCTTGGTCGGTACTATCGTCTATAAATACATACGGAGTACACAATCACCAAACAATACTTAACTAGTCTACTTAGCATTCTAAGTCACACATTGGATGATCTAATATCATCACAAGCATCACAAGGTTTTATTAACTAATTTCATTCTTTTTATTTAAGAAAAGTAATTTCTACTCATTGAAAATAACTAAGATTTAATATTCTCAACTTAAAATATGGGAGCATGTGGACACATGTCATCACCACATATTCTAACATAGGGGAATGTGATTTAAGGGTTGGTTCATATTTACTTTGATTTAAGTTTAATATTAAATGATTTAAAGTGACTAAAAATGCCTATATAGCATTCTTTTGGTACTAGTCCAAAGTCACTGCATGTAAACCTTACTATTATTACATATTCAGATAGGTATGGTTAATTGTAATTTTTGAGAGTTGGAATCAACTCAGAAGTTATTATGGTTGATTTTATAAAAATGTTTGTATGTGCAAAAGCTTCTGTCTTGTTATTTTTACTAGGAGAGATCTATAACTCTAATTGAATTAAATCCAACGGGCTTGGATAGATCTTTTCAGTAGAAATTTGAATCACTCAATTTGGCTCAGTAGATTTTCTGGAATTGATTTTTAAACTAAGGGACAAAAGTGAGTTCAAACTAAAATGGAAAAATCTATATTTGAAATCATGGGCTAGCGCAGGAAAACTAACGGGCCGACCCAGTGGCGCTCCGCGGTGCGGATGACAAATGACAGGGGGTCCCACAGGTCAGCGGCACATCAAACGCGAAGCGGTATGGGGCAACATGGACCGCGTGATTAAAAAGAAGATCTATGGCTGAGGATCGTCGTCCCCGGCGAACAGGTCGCCGACGAGAGCTAACCCTAGCGGCCCGGTGGGGGTGCAATGGGGGCACACCAGGGCTCCAGCTACTGTGGCGAGGCGAGCAAACGAACTGGTGGACGAAGGCGAGTTCAGGCATGGTCGTGGTGGCTCCTGGGGTGGACGAAATCGACAGGTCCTCTCCTCCTCTGCTGCGGCAAGCTCTGGTGAAATTCCGGTGAACGGCGGCTTGCCTTGCTCTGGGGATGGGTGGAAGGATCAGTGGAGAGAGGGGAGTGAGATGGTGTGAGTAGTTGGTGCTGGGGAGGGCTCCTTTTATAGGGCGACGAGGGGACCGAACGGCACGACGGTGAGCTCGTCGCTGACGTTGATACATGCGGCTAGAGGCATGGGCGGCGTAGGCGGACGGTGGCCTGCCTCCTGGTGGTGCTCTACGGCTTCAATGCGTGGCTAGGGGCGGTGGCGTTTGGTCAGGAGCGTCTTGCACTCTGGAAGACAGAGGCCATGCTCGACACGGTGCTCTGCGACTGTGGGTCGTGCGGCGGCGCACGGCCATGTCTGGCGGGTTGCTGGGGTCGAGGCGGAGCGGCGTGCACGGTATTAGGCGGAGCGGCATGCTAGCGGTGAAGGCGCTCTAGCGCGCTCTGGCTGTGCGCAGAGAGAATGGGCGGCGGTGCTGGGGATTGGTCCAGTGGCTGGCAGTGGCCGTGGGGTGGACCGTGGGCGGCGGTAGGATGGCGCCTAGCTTCCTGGAGCGGCGAAGAGGGGCTGGCGGTCTGCTGCTGCGTGGGTAAGGTTGGCCGGCGAGCATGGCATCGGGGCAGCATTGCACTGGCGCCAGGGGCTAGAACTAGGGTGTGTTTTGGTCTAGTTGTGCTCAGGGGAGGCAAGAGTGATCAATGCAAACCAATTGGCTCGACAAGATTTGATCAAAACAGTATTAGTTAGGCCAAAGTTGATTCTGTCTGCCAGGTGTTTGTAGAAATGGCCGAAAGAAATTAAGTTTTGAATTTTGAGATGATTTTTGGTGGAGTTGTTTGTCACATGCTTAAACATATGTGGTTGCTTGGGTTTTGAAAATGGAGGTCATTTGAGTGGTTTTTGAATAAGTGGGATCTTCTCATATGAACTACATTCAATTTTCAAATGCCATTTAAAATTAGTGTTTGAAAGTTTTTGGTAGATCACAAAGTGGGCCTTGGTACATCACTACTTGTACTAGCAAGGGGTGCAAAGATCCATAATTGTTTTTGTTAGGTTTTGAGTTCTAGGAATAGCCAAAGTAGGTATGTTGGTTAAAATGGCACAAATGACCATTTGGTTATTTTATTCATTTTGATTTGTTTTTCTTTGGGATTTGTTTGGGAATGATCTAGATGATGTTTATTTCACCTAAGAATCATTTTACAATCAATGGATCACTTAATCATGGCAATTCAAAACAACTACTATTTAAATGCACACACATATGAATGCTTTAATATTTTTAAATGGAAAAGTTTTTGTTAACTCTAAATTTGATGATTTGGATCTTGATCACTTGGATTTAAAGTTTTGGGATGTTACATCGTGCTACCCTGTTCCGAGTTGATGCGCTGCTCGACGCATCTACCGTTTAACCAACTTCCTGAGCCCCACATGTCATCCTCTCATTAGAAGAAACGTGTGTATGATGGATTTTTTCCTTGGCTCGTGCTACCCCGTTCCGAGTTGATAGCGCTACTCGACGCATCTACCGTTTAACCAACCTCCTGAGCCCCACATGTCATCCTCTCATTACAAGAAACATGTGTATGGATTTTTTACCCTCTGTCGCGCCTTCGTGTTCTGAACTTGATAGCTTTGCTCGCTACATCAGCCGTTTATTCAGGCTGGTGGGTACCTTATGCCAGCCTCACATTAGAAGAATCGTGGATATGATGGAATTTTTTCTTCTCTAGCACTACCCTGTTTCGAACTAGATAGCGTTGCTCGACGAATCTGCCGTTTGCTCACGCTGCTAGGTCCCCCATTTCAGCCTCTCATTAAAAGAAACGTGTACATGTTGAACTTTTTTCTCGCTCGCGCCTCCCTGTTTCGAACTGGCTACATTGCTCGATGCAGCATCTATATAAGGTAGCGCTGCTGGGTTCCACATATCAGCCTCTTTGTAAATGAAACATGTGTATGATGTACTTTTTTTGGCCATGTCCGCTGTTTTGACCTTGGAAACTTGCTGGGTCCCATATGTCAACCACCTCTGTGCAGGAAACGTGTCTATGCTGGGTCCCAGCAGACAACCTCTATTCGAAAGAAACGTGTGTATGTTGGACTATTTTTTCAGGTCCCAGATGTCAGCCTCAGAGTACAAAAAATGCTCAAAAAGGACGAATTAAAAAGACTCTAGGCTAACACGGGGCGGATGCGCTATTCGTCATGTCTTATATTCCATGGGCTCACTCCTAAATTAAATGGGCTACGGTCGGTGGCCACAAGACCACGAAAAGGCCGAATTAAAAGGTAGTATTGGGCTATGCTTGGGGCTAATAGGCTAATTTCATGGGCTATGCTTGGGCCTGCTGGGTCCGACATGTCAGCTTCTCTGTAAGTGCAATGTGTGTGATGGACTTTTTTTTCGGCCGCGTCCGCTGTTTTCACCATGGCAGCCGTGTATGGTCTTACTGCTGGGGCCCTTATGTCAGCCTCTTTGGCATGTTTTGGCTTAAGGGTCCCCGATGCAGCCTTGTATGTTCTGTCTGGTGGGTCCCTGATGCGAGCCTCTTTGTACAAGTATTTAAACTTTTGTTTCGAACCCACCCTCAAAACATACTCCAGGGACGTTGCATGCTGGTGGGTCCGTGATGTCAGCCTCTTTGTAATGCGATATTGCTAGAATAAAAAAATGTAAACCCAAGATACACACACACACACAAAGGCGATTCGAACAAGACCTCCAAATCAAATAAACGTAAACTGAGTGCCAAATACAACAAATATATTTATAGAAAAAATATCATTAAACTTTTATTAGTACTACAACTTCTGTATTAGTCTTCTTAAAATATTTTGTGTGTCTATGTTTATCTCTTTTAAAATATAATAGGGCAGCGCTCCTAGAATCTCAATTTATAAAATGCCACATAATGGGTATTTTCTTAAAAACATGGGTAGGCAGAGTTTTTTATTATGAGAGGTGGGGAGGCAATGCCCAAAAGGCCGAATTAAAAAGAGTTTGGCTATTGCTCTATGTGGGTTATATTCCATAGGCTATGCTCCATGAGCTTCATTCTCAAATTTCACTGGCATGTGCTCAGCAGTCCGCTGACCCGTAAAAGGCCAAACTAATATGTTCTCGGCTATGCTCCATGGGCTCCTTTCCAAAATTTCTGTTGGCCTGTGGTCAGCAGTACCTGACCCCGAAAAGACTGAATTAAAATGTCCTGGGCTAAAGAGGGGCTGGATGAGAGATTCAGTATCTTTCCTTCTTGAAATTCAATAGCAGTACAGAGAGAATCTGTTCTTGTTCCAGCTAAAAAACTTGGCCCACGATCAGTTTGGCATGTTCTCCGAATAGACTCAATCATTGGAGCAAGCAAAACTGACGATCAAGTCTACTTCTCTGTGAGTACCTCCTCCTTACGTCAATACCTCTATGACCGCCCATAGCAACCCAAAATGCCCAAGACTCATCTAGATAATTGTAACAATGCTAAGTTTCAAAAGAAAAGCAAGACAATCTGATGCACTTCATCTAACCAAGTACCAGTACATCACAGTTTGTTCTACAAAATATTGTACTAATAGTAACGACATAACATTTGACAGATTCATTAGCATTTGGAAGATTCGGCAGTATAGAATAGACCGTAAAAATATCAGATATATTCCCGGTTCATATTCAGCAGCACTTGACAGATTGTGGCAGTACATAGACAGTGACCAAAAGAATTGACAGATTCAGCAATGCGGACTTTGAAATTCAATAGATGTAGCAAGGACCGATTCAAAAGGAAAGCGAGACCATATTCTGCACTCGACCGGTCGATCTGAACAAGTACCGAACAAAACTTTTGATAGGTTTAGTAGCATTTGAAAGATGCAGCAGTACATAATAAGAAAGAAAAAACGACAGATTCACAGTTCACATTCAGCGTCACTTGGACATATTCAGCAGCATTTCAAAGTGATAGATTCAGTTTGCCCTTTTCTCTGAACACTCATCATTGGAAGAAACAAAACTGACGATCAAGTCTGCTTTTGTGTGCATGCCTCCTTCTCGCATTAATGCCTGTGTGTGACCTCCATAGGCAACTCAAAATATCCAAAGTCCTGTCTAGATTATGAGTTTATGACAAGGCCAAGTTACAAAAGAAAAGCAAGACCATCTACTGCACTTGATCTAAACTGAGCTATCCTATTACATAGTATTACGATTACTTATGGTAGTTTCATTCCAATCGTGGGCATTGGCGATGCTCGTGATGAACCATAATGGAGTCTTCAGAGATTTCCATGCAACGTTGGTTGAGAAACCAATAGCTGCTTCTTCGGTATTTAGACTGAAGCAGCATATTTCAGGAAACGGCGTATATCCAAGTCATATTGTATGGTGGGAGGTGTAGACACAGTTTCTTCTTGTCAGATATCCTGGGGCAACATCTGCACCGCCTACGGCAATATTAATCGGATAGTTCAATCCAAGGAAAAGGGAATATGCTCCCAGGTTAGCAATCTCTATCCATGGCTTAGGTGGATACAAGTAAGCAGTGTCCTTTGATTACACCTTCCAGCCAAACCCAGTAGCATAGGTGCCACAAGTGCGACCGCAGCGATCAACACTATGATCAGCAACAGGATTGCCATGACCATAATAAGTACCGCCATAAAACTCCTCATCAGTAACACCCACAGTATGGATAAGAAGAAGGCGAGATTCATCTATAGATATTGCTAAGAACCATGAACCAGGTTCATGCTCATCATCATCTATGGCATCAAGGTTTTCCCTCCTCGAGATGCGTGACAGGTGGTGACGGGAGCAGAATAGGACCTACAAAAAGAAATGACGGCCAAATCAGCCAACACTAGTTTACATCCATTAAAACTGAAGCTAGTGTTCAGAACAGGAATGGATCAAACTTACCAAAATACAGATGATTCCAAACATAAACACTGCCACTCTCAGTGGCTGCAAACAACAGACCCTTGTGGATGAGTGCATTGCTGTATCTGAAATAGCACTAGAACTGGTTCTCAAGAACTGTCCATGCATACTCATCGCCATCAAGGGTAGCAATTGAGTAGTCAAAGATAGCGACGAGAGAGAAATCAAAATAATCAGCCATAGCTGTGGGAGCTCGGCAAATAGCAATCTTCTGGAGGAGAATAGGGCGATCATTATGCATGAATGTAAATGGATCGTTGGTGGGTACAAACTCATTGACTTGTGGGAGAGGAACACGTTGATGAGTGTACACATTGACAAGCTCCCACTTGCACTCGAACCCAACAGTGGCGATCGAATCTCCATTGGCACCTACCCACTTCTTACCCATATAATTCGGGAACACAGCATCGAAGGAGAACCTGTCCAACGGCGTCAGCTTGCATGTCGTGCCCTTGCCCTCGAAGTACTCGTTGCATTCCAATGGTATCTTAGTCGGATGAGAATGAAGAACACAGGGGAGGCTAAACGGCTGAGAAGCATGTAAAGTTGCACTATATTTTGCCGAGTCAAGAAGATGTTTGTACGAACCAGCGAGGCTTGGGGCGGTGATAACGTCGCATCTGGTTATGAGTTCTTCAAGCGAGCCTTCGGTAAAAACATGCTGGAACAGCTCAGAATCATCACTGTCCTTGCTCGGTCCTGCCATCACAAGGGAGCTGATGGAAGTTGGGACAGTGGCTTGATTTGGTTTTCTGGAAAAGAGGGAAGATCGATGGCGGCAGGCGGGATAGGGAGAAGAATAAACACTCTCATATTGTGCGGTGAACAGGATCAGAAAGCGGCATTCTGGAGGAGAAGAACGGCGGCGCTTGGCGTAGAAGTGGGGATAGAGCGTATAGGCGAGGTTGAATAAAATGAAAACGGACGCATGTTCCTATGATCCAGTTCCCTTCAGAATAGTACTACTCTGCTCCCAGTTCCCTCCACAATAAATCTTTCTTGTAAATCAAAGAGGAAGTAGTATGAAGAGTAGGGCCCGATCATCTGCTCTCTCGAGGAGCCGAACCCAACTATTTTCTTTGCTCAATTTTATGGTCCTTTATGCTAAATGCATGGGCCTCAGTGTAATTTTACCTTTTTTTAGGTCCTTGGTGTAAATGTACCCCCACCATCTTTGTAAAATTCTAACCAAAAAGTGTAAGTTGTGAAATTTGAAAAATTTAAGATTAGTTGTCAACGAGTATGAAAATTCTTGGATTTCAAGCTGAACGACCAAGGTCAAGGCCATATACACATCATACTTTATGGTGATAATGCCATGTCCAAGAATTAGCATGCCGAGAGATTTGGACATATTTTGAAAACAATCGAAGATGAAGTAGTACGAAGAGTATGGCCGATCAGCTGCTCTCTCGAGAAGGAGCCATACACGACTGTTTTCCTTGCTTATTTTTAGGGGGGTGCTAAATGAATGGACATCAATATAATTTTCCCTTTTTTGGGTACTTGATGTAAAATGTACTTCCACACACCGTGTAAAATTCTAACCTAAAACTGCAAGTGGTGAAATTTAGACGATTTTAAGCTTACTTGTCAATGAGTATGAATATTCTTGGATTTCAGTCGAGCAACCAAGGTCAAGGCCATATAAACATCATACTTTATGCTGATGATCCCATATCAGAGAATCTTCATGGCAACAAATTTGGCCATATTTTGAAAATAATCAAAGAGGAAGTAGTACGAAGAGTTTGGCTCAGATTAACTGGTCTCTCGGTAAGGAGACAAAACAAAAAGTTTTCCTTTGTAGGGTCCTTTGTGCTAAATGTATGGACCTCCATGTAATTTTCCCTTTTTAGGTCCTTGATGTAAAATGTACTCCCACTGGCCGTGTAAAATTCTAAACTAAATGTAAGTGGTGAAATTTAAACAAATTTAAGCTTAGTTGTCAATGAGTATGAACCATATTCTTGGATTTTCAAGACAAATGGCCAAGGTCAAGCCATATCTACACCATACTTTATGCATATGATCCCAAATCCAAGAAATTGCATGCCGACAAATTTGGCCATATTTTGAAAACAATCGAAGATGAAGTAGTGTGAAGAGTATGGCTCGATCAGCTACTCTCTAGAGAAGGAGTCAAACCCGACTATTTTCCTTGCTTAATATAAGGGACCTTTGTGCTAAATGTATGGACCTCGGTGTAATTTTTAGTTTTTTTAGGTCCTTGATGTCAAATGTACTTCCACACACGTGTAAAATTCTAACCTAAAAGTGTAAGTGGTGAAATTTCGACGATTTTAAGCTTACTTGTCAACGAGTATGACCATTATTGGATTTCAAGCTGAACGACCAAGGTCAAAGCCATATCAACATCATACTTTATGTTGCTGATCCCATATGAGAGAATTTGCATGGAAACAAATTGCACAATTTTGAAAACAATCGAAGAGGACGTAGTGTGTAGAGTTTGGCTCAGATCAGCTGATCTCTCGAGAAGGAGCCAAACCAGATTTTTTTTCCTTTTAGGGAGCTTTATGATAAATGTATGGACCTCAATGTAATTATTGCTTTTTTCACGTCCCTTGTGTAAAATGTACTCTGACCAACCATGTAAAAATCTAACCTAAAAGTAAGTGGTGAAATTTAAACAAATTTAAGCTTAGTTGTCAATGAGTATGAACCATTATGGATTTCAAGATGAACGACCAAGGTAATGATCCCATATTCAAAAATTTACACCCCGACAAATTGTGCCATATTTTGAAAATAATCTAAGATGAAGTAGTATGAAGAGTATGGCTTGATCCGCTACTCTCTCGAGAAGGAGCCGAACCCCACTGTTTTCCTTACTTAATTTTAGGGTCCTTTGTGCTAAATGTATGGACCTCGATGTAATTTTCCCTTTTTAGGTCCTTGATATAAAATTTACTTCCATGCCCGTGTAATATTCTAACCTAAAAGTCTAAATGGTGAAATTTCGATCATTTTTTAGCTTACTGGTCAACGAGTATGACCACTATTGGATTTCAAGCCAAACGACCAAGGTCAAGGCCATATATATCAACCATCATACATTATGTTGATGATCCCATATGAGAGAATTTGCATGGCAACAAATTTGTCCATATTTTGAAAACAATTTAAGAGGAAGTAGTATCAAGAGTTTGGCTCAGATCAGCTGATCTCTCGAGAAGGAGCCGAAGTAGAAAATTTTCCTTTTAGGATCCTTTATGCTAAATGTATGGACCGCGACGTAATTTTTGCTTTTTTGAGGTCCCTAATGTAAAATGTACTCCGATTGACCGTCTAAAGTTCTAACCTAAAAGTAAGTGGTGAAATTTAAATGAATTTAAGCTTAGTTGTCAATGGGTACGAACCATTCTTGAATTTCAAGATGAATGACCAAGGTCAAGGCCATATCTACATCATACTTTATGTTGATGATCCCATATTCAAGAATTTGCATATCGACAAATTTGGCCATATTGTGAAAACAATCGAAGATGAAGTAGTATGAAGAGTGTGGCTTGATCAGCTACTCTCTCGAGAAGGAACCGAACCCTACTTCTTTGCTTGCTTCATATTAGGGTCCTTTGTGCGAAATGTATCCACCTCGATGTAAGTTTCCCCCTTTTTAGGTCCTTATTGTCAAATGTACTCCCATCGATCGTGTAAAATTATGACCTAAAAGTAAGTGGTGAAATTTAAACGAATTTGACCTTATAGTTGTCAACGAGTATGAACATTCTTTGATTTCAAGCTGAAAGACCACAAGGTCGAGGCTATATCTCTACATCATACTTTATTCTGATGATCGAGTATCCCAGAAATTGCATGGCGATAGATTTGTCCATATTGTGAAAACAATCGAAGAGAAAGTAGTATGAAGAGTACCACTCGATCAACTGCTCTCTTGAGAAGGAGCCGAACCTGATTGTTTTCTTTGCTCAAATTTAGGGTCCTTTGTGCTAAATGTATGGACCTCAATGTAATTTCCCCCTTTTTAGGTCTTTGATGTAGAATGTACTCCCACCGAGCGTGTAAAATGCTAACCTAAAAGTAAGTGATGAAATTTCAACGAATTTAAGCATAGTTGTCAACAAGTATGAAAAAATCTTGGATTTTCAAGCCGAACAACCACGAGGTCAAGGCCATATCTCTACATCATACTTTATGTTGAAGATCCCATATTCAAGAATTTGCATGGCGACATATTTGGCCATATTTTGAAAACAATCGAAGAGGAAGTAGTATGAAGAGTATGGCTCGACCAGCTGCTCTCTCGAGAAGGAGCCAAACCCGACTATTTTCTTTGCTCAATTTTAGGGTCCTTTGTGCTAAATGTATGGACCTCGATGTAATTTTCCCTTTTTTAGGTCCTTTATGTAGAATGTACTTTATGCTTATGATCCCATATCCAAGAATTTGCATGCCGACAAATTTGGCCATCTTTTGAAAACAATCGAAGATATTAAAAACAAAAAATAATCAATTTCATTTTCCAAGTGACAGGAATTTATTTTCTGAAAAGCAAGTAAGAAGAATTTATTTCCTTTTTTTGTTAAAAAATAAAGAGCGATAAGAGACTATATGAGCATAGAGGAGGCATCGAGAGATCTGCGAAGAGGAGCATTTGAAGGCGGTGCGATGTCAGAGCAAAGTTGGGATGGGTTCCTGACACAAGGTACAGGGTACAGTCAGTAGAGTAAATTTCAGGACCACAATATATATGCATGCAAAACAAAATGTGTTTTATCTCTCCTTCACTCCCCATCACCACCCCCACACCCCGGCCGACTGATCTCTCCCTCGTCCACAAAGTGGCGATGCGCACGCGTGTCGACCGACAACCTACCATTGGTGGCTCCGTTTCTTTGTCGGCGGCTCCGTGTCTTTGTCTGGCGTGTTCGTCAGCTGCGTCGGTGGGAACCATTTTGGTCCTTGGTAGCAAAAAGTATTACTATTACAGTAGTACGTACTACAATAGAGTAGCAATTCAAACATTCTCGGTTTCGAAATTTTCACTTCCTTCACAAACATTCGGGGGGGGAGGATATTCAAAAGATCGCCATTCACAGTACTACTAATACAAGTACGAGTACTACTTAAGTGCTGGACAAGGAATTGGTTGATCTGGCCAGCAAAAACACAAAAACGTCCCATCGCATTGGATGCTCACCATTATGATCTGACCAGCCTACCTAATCCGCACTACTCCACCTCCATACCCTAGGAAGAGGAAGCACCAAGCATACCCGCAACAAGCTGGTTCGAAAGTGAGGAGCGCTCCTTTTTTTCTTCAGTGAAGCAAGTAATACTCCGTCCTTCCCAAATTAGGACGCGTATTACTTCTGGTCAGAGTCAATTTTAATAAACTTTGACTAAATGTACGACATCAACTCAATGTCACCTATGTATAAGGTGAAATTTTGCCATAAGATGGAACCCACATAGCTTATGGAAATAGCTATAATGTATGAGGTCAAGTTCACCATAAGTTGGGACCCACTTCTCTATTAAAAGTACACACAAGCAAGAGAGAGAGGAGAGAGTAAAATAATTTTTTATTGCTTATGGGCAACCCACAAGCTTGTAGGTCACCCTTAAGGAAATTCTCCTAAAGTGAACCTCCACTATGTATATGGATAGCCTCATGGACTAATTTTTGTCTTGTCGATAGCCTTTATGGACTACGATATTTTCATATTATATGCATTTGTCATTAGGAAAGTTAGTATGTTTTTACGTATAGTTGGTCGAACTTTATAAAGATTGACTTTTACCAAACCTAATATGCGTCCAAAATTGGGAAAGAGGAAGCACTATGAAGAGTATAGCTCGATCAGCTGCTCTCTCGAGGAGTTGTACCCGACTGTTTTCAATTCCTTGTTTGGTTTTAGGGTCCTTTGTGCTAAATGTGTGGACCTCGATGTAGTTTTCCCTTTTTTGGATCCTTGATCTAAAATGTAGTCCCACCATCCGTTTAAAATTCTAACCAAAAACTGTAAGTGGTGAAATTTAAACGAATCTAAGCTTACTTCTCAACGGGTATGAACATTCTTGGATTTAAAGCCAAACGACCAAGGTCAATGCCATATCAACATCATACTTTATGTTGATGGCCCTATACGAGAGAATTTGCATGCCAACAGATTGTGCCATATATTTTGAAAACAATCAAAGAGGAAGTAGTATCAAGAGTTTAGCTCAGATCAGCTGATCTCTCGAGAAGGAGCCGAACTAGAAAAATTTCCTTTTAGGGTCCTTTATGCTAAATGTATGGACCTTGATGTAATTTTTGCTTTTTTCAGGTTCCTGATGTAAAATGTACTCCGATTGACCGTGTAAAGTTCTAACCTAAAAGTAAGTGGTGAAATTTAAACGAATTTAAGCTTAGTTGTCAACGGGTATGAACCATTCTTGTATTTCAAGATGAACGACCAAGGTCAAGGCCATATCTACATCATACTTTATGCTGATGATCCCATATTAAAGAATTTGCATATCGACAAATTTGGCCATATTTTGAAAACAATCGAAGATGAAGTAGTATGAAGAGTGTGGCTCGATCAGCTACTCTCTCGAGTAGGAACCGAACCCTACTATTTTGCTTGCTTAAAATTAGGGTCCTTTGTGCTAAATGTATGGACCTCGATGTAATTTCCCCCCTTTTAGGTCCTTGTTGTAAAATGTACTCCCATCGACCGTGTAAAATTCTAACTTAAAAGTAAGTGGTGAAATTTAAACGAATTTCAGCTTATAGTTGTCAACGAGTATGAACATTCTTTGATTTCAAGCCAAAGGACCACAAGGTCGAGGCTATATCTCTACATCATACTTTTTTTTGATGATCGAGTATCCCAGAAATTGCATGGCGATAGATTTGGCCATATTGTGAAAACAATCGAAGAGAAAGTAGTATGAAGAGTATGGCTCGATCAACTGCTCTCTTAAGAAGGAGCCAAACCCGATTGTTTTCTTTGCTCAAATTTAGGGTCCTTTGTGCTAAATGTATGAACCTCGATGTAATTTCCCCCTTTTTAAGGTCTTTGATGTAGAATGTACTCCCACCGACCGTGTAAAATGCTAACCTAAAAGCAAGTGATGAAATTTCAACGAATTTAAGCATAGTTGTCAACAAGTATGAAAAAATCTTGGATTTTCAAGCCGAACGACCACGAGGTTAAGGCTATATCTCTACATCATACTTTATGTTGATGATCCCATATTCAAGAATTTGCATGGTGACAGATTTGGCCATATTTTGAAAACAATCGAAGAGGAAGTAGTATGAAGAGTATGGCTCGACCAACTGCTCTCTCGAGAAGGAGCTGAACGCGACTATTTTCTTTGCTCAATTTTAGGGTCCTTTGTGCTAAATGTATGGACCTCGATGTAATTTTCCCTTTTTTATGTCCTTTATGTAGAATATACTTTATTCTTATGATCCCATATCCAAGAATTTGCATGCCGACAAATTTGGCCATCTTTTGAAAACAACCGAAGATATTAAAAACAAAAAATAATCAATTTCATTTTTCCAAGTGATAGGAATTTATTTTCTGAAAAGCAAGTAAGAAGAATTTATTTCCTTTTTTTGTTAAAAAATAAAGCGAGATAAGAGACTATATGAGCACAGAGGAGGCATCAAGAGAGCTGCGAAGAGGAGGATTTGAAGGCGGCACGATGTCAGAGCAATCCTGGGATGGGTTCCTAGCACGAGGTATAGGGTACAGTGAGTAGAGTAAATTTCAGGACCACAATATATATGCACGCAAAACAAAATGTGTTTTATCTCTCCTTCACTCCCCCATCACCACCCCCACACCCCGGCTGGCTGATCTCTTCCTCGTCCACAAAGTGGCGCTGCGCACACGCATCGACCGACAACCTGCCATTAGTAGCTCCGTTTCTTTGTCGGCGGCTCCGTGTCTTTGTCTGGAGTGTTCGCCAGCTGCGTCGGTGGGAACCATTTTGGTCCTTGGCAGGAAAAAGTATTACTACTACAGTAGTACGTACTACAATAGAGTAACAATTCAAACTTTCCTGGTTTCGAAATTTTCACTTCATTCACAAACATCCGGGGGGGAGGATATTCAAAAGATCGCCATTCGCAGTACTACTAATACAAGTACGAGTACTACTTAAGTGCTAGACAAGGGATTGGTTGATCTGGCCAGCAAAAAAACGTCCCATCGCATTGGATGCTCACCATTATGATCTGAACAGCCTACCTACTCCGCACTACTCCACCTCCGTACCCTAGGAAGAGGAAGCACCAAGAACACCCGTAGGAAGCTGGTTTGAAAGTGAGGAGCGCTCCTTTTTTTTCTTCCATGAAGCAAGTAGTACTCCCTCCTTCCCAAATTAGGACGCGTATTACTTCTGGTCAGAGTCAATTTTAATAAACTTTGACTAAATGTACGACATCAACTCAATGTCACCTATGTATAAGGTGAACTTTTGCCATAATATGGGACCCACATAGCTTATGGAAATAGCTACAATGTATGAGGTCAAGTTCACCATAAGTTGGGACCCACTTATCTATTAAAAGTATATACAAGCAAGAGACAGAGGAGAGAGTAAAATAGTTGTTTATTGCTTATGGACAATCCACAAGCTTGTAGGTCACCCTTAAGGAAATTCCCCTAAAGTGATCCTCCACTATGTATATGGATAGCCTTATGGACTACTTTTTTTCTTGTGGATAGCCTTTATGGACTACTATATTTTCATATTATATGCATTGGTCATTAGAAAATTCAGTATGTTTTTACATATAGTTGGTCGAAATTTATAAAGATTGTGTTGGACCAAACCTAATATGCGTCCAAAATTGGGAAAGAGGAAGCAGTATGAAGAGTATGGCTTGATCAGCTGCTCTCTCGAGGAGTTATACCCGACTTTTTTCAATTCCTTGTTTGGTTTTAGGGTCCTTTGTGCTAAATGTATAGACCTCGATGTAGTTTTCCCTTTTTTAGGTCCTTGATCTAAAATGTAGTCCCGCCATCCGTGTAAAATTCTAACCAATAAGTGTAAGTGGTGAAATTTAAACGAATTTAAGCTTACTTCTCAACGGGTATGAACATTCTTGGATTTCAAACCAAATGACCAAAGTCAAGTCCGTATCAACATCATACTTTATGTTGATGGCCCCATACGAGAGAATTTGCATGCCAACAGATTGGGCCATATATTTTGAAAGCAATCAAAGAGGAAGTAGTATGAAGAGTTTGGCTCAGATCAGCTGATGTCTCGAGAAGGAGCCAAACCAAAAAGTTTTCCTTTTATGATCCTTTGGGCTAAATGTATGGACCCCAATGTAAATTTCCCTCTTTAGGTCTTTGAGGTAAAATATGCTCCCACCGCGACCGTGTAAAATGCTAACCTAAAAGTAAGTGGTCAAATCTAAACGAATTTAAGCTTAGCTGCCAACGAGTAGGAACTTTCTTGGATTTCAAGTCAAACAACCACATGGTCAAGGCCATATCTCTAAATCATACTTTATGTTGATGATCCCATATCCAAGAATTTGCATGGCGACAAATTTGGCCATATATGTAAAACAGTCAAAGAGGAGATAATATGAAACATATGGCTCGATTAGTTGATCTCTCGAGAAGGAGCCGAACGAACCCGACTATTTTCTTTGCTCAATATTATGGTCATTTGTGCTAAATGTATGGACCTCAATGTAATTTCCCTTTTTAGGTACTTGATGTAAAATGTACTCCCACCGCCCGTGTAAAATTCTAACCTAAAAGTAAGTGGTGAAATTGAAACAAATTTAAGCATAGTTGTCGAGGAGTACGAAAAATTCTTGGATTTCAAGACGAACGACCATGGTCAATGCCATATCAACATCATACTTTATGCTGATAACCCCATATCAGAGAATTTGCATCGCAACAGATTTGTCCATATTATTTTGAAAATAATCAAAGAGGAAGTAGTATGAAGAGTTTGGATCAGATCAGCTAGTAATCTCTCGAGAAGGAGCCGAACCAATGCAACAAAAGGTTTTCCTTTTAGGGTCCTTTGTGCTAATTGTATGGACATCGATGTAATTTTCCCCTTTTTTAGGTCCTTGATGTAAAATATGCTCCCACTGGCCGTGTAAAATGCTAACCTAAAAGTAAGTGGTGAAATTTTAATGAATTTAAGCTTAGTTGTCAACGAGTATGAACTTTCTTAGATTTCAAGCCAAACGACCACAAGGTCAAGGCCATATCTCTACATCATACTTTATGCTGATGATCCCATATCAAAGAATTTGCATGGCGACAGATTTGGCCATATTTTGAAAAAAATCGAAGAGGAAGTAGTATGAAGAGTATGGCTCGATCAGCTACTCTCGTGAGAAGGAGCCGGACCCAACTGTTTTCCTTGCTTGATTTTAGGGTCCTTTATGCTAAATGTATGGACCTCGATGTAATTTACCCCCTTTTAGGTCTAAAAGTGTAAGTGGTGAAATTTATAGGATTATTTTAAGCTTACTTGTCAACGAGTCTGAACATTCTTGGATTTCAAGCCAAACGACCATGGTTGTCAAGGCCATATCAACATCATACTTTATGCTCATGATCCCATGTTAGAGAATGTGCATGGCAACAGATTGGGCCATGTTTTGGAAACAATCGAAGAGCAAGTAGTATTAAGAGTTTGGCTCAAATCAGCTGATCTCTCGAGAAGGAGTCAAACTAGAATGTTTTTACTTTTAGGGTCCTTTATGCTAAATGTATAGACCTCAATGTAATTTTTGCTTTTTTGAGGTTCCTGATGTAAAATGTACTCCGATCGACCGTGTAAAGTTCTAACCTAAAAGTAAGTGGTGAAATTTAAACGAATTTAAGCTTAGTTGTCAACGAGTATGAACCATTCTTCAATTTCAAGACGAACCACCAAGGTCAAGGCCATATCTACATCATACTTTATGCTCATGATCCCATATCCAAGAATTTGCATGCCGACAAATTTGGCCATATTTTGAAAACAATCGAAGATGAAGTAGTCTGACGAGTATGGCTTGATCATCTACTCTCATGAGAAGGAGCCGGACCCGACTGTTTTCCTTGCTTAATTTTAGGGTCCTTTGTTCTAAATGTGTGGACCTCGATGTAATTTCCCCCTTTTTTAGGTCCTTGATGTAGAATGTACTCCCACCAACTGTGTAAAATGCTAACCTATAAGTAGGTGATGAAATTTCAACGAATTTAAGCATAGTTGTCAACGGGTATGAAAAAATCTTGGATTTCAAGCCGAACGACCACGAGGTCGAGGCCATATCTCTACATCATACTTTATGTTGATGATCCCATATTCAAGAATTTGCATGGCGATAGATTTGGCCATATTTTGAAAACAATCGCAGAGGAAGTAGTACGAAGAGTATTGCTCGACCAGCTGCTCTATCGAGAAGGAGCCAAACCCGATTGTTTTCTTTGCTCAATTTTAGGATCCTTTGTGCTAAATGTATGGACCTCGATGTAATTTTCCCCTTTTTTTAGGTCCTTTATGTAGAATGTACTTTATGTTTATGATCCCATATCCCAGAATTTGCATGCCGGCAAATTTGGCCATCTTTTGAAAACAATCGAAGATATTAAAAACAAAAAATAATCAATTTCATTTTCCCAAGTGACATGAATTTATTTTCTGAAAAGCAAGTAAGAATTTTTTTTCGATTAGCTGCTCTCTCGAGGAGCCGTACCTGACTATTTTTAATTCCTTGTTTGGTTTTAGGGTCCTTTGTGCTAAATGTATGGACCTCGATACAATTTTTCCTTTTTTAGGTCCTTGATGTAAAATGTAGTCCCACCGTCCATGTAAAATTCTAACCAAACAGCGTAAGTGGTGAAATTTAAACAAATTTAAACTTACTTGTCAACGAGTATGAACATTCTTGGATTTCAAGCCAAACGACCAAGGTCAAGGCCATATCAACATCATACTTTATCCTGAATTTGCATGGCAACAGATTTTTCCATATTATGAAAACAATCGAAGAGGAAGTAGTATGAAGAGTTTGGCTCAGACCAGCTAATCTCTCGAGAAGGAGCCGAACCAAAAAGTTTTCCTTTTACGGTCCTTTGGGCTAAATGTATGGACCTCCATGTAAATTTCCCTTTTTTGGTCTTTGATGTAAAATATGCTCCACCGATCGTGTAAAATGCTAACCTAAAATTAAGTGGTGAAATTTAAACGAATTTAAGCTTAGCTGTCAACGAGTATGAACTTTCTTGGATTTTAAGCCAAACGACCACAAGGTCAAGGCCATATCTCTACATCAAACTTTATGATCCCATATCCAAGAATTTGAATGGCGACCGATTTGGTCATATTTGTAAAACAAGCGAAGAGGAAGTAGTATGAGACATATGGAGCGATCAGTTGCTCTCTCGAGAAGGAGCCGAACCCGACTACTACTCCCTCTGGCCCAAATTAATTGACTTGCATTTATCAGATTCGAATGCATCTAGCACTAGAACATGTTTATACACATCCGAATCTAGACAAATTCGAGTCAAGTAATTTGAGGGAGTACAATAGAGTAGCAATTCAAACTTTCCGAGTTTCGAAATTTTCACTTCCTTCACAAACATCGGGGGAAAGGATATTCTATAGATCGTCATTCGTAGTACTACTAGTACTACACGGTACAGCGAGTAGTAACAAAAGAAACTGTTTTTTGACAATAGTACCAAAATAAAAGATGTCCAAAAAGAAACTTCATTCAACCATTAAGGGGTTGTTTGGTTAAGTGGCTATCCAGTGGATAACACGGGATATCCACTTTTTTTGGTTATCCAGTGTTTCGTTTAGAGGGTGGAGGGGATATGGATAACCACTTTTGGCTCAAAATGGTGGTTGAGCATATCCCACAAAAAGAGCTAGATGAGCTCAACCACTTTTGGATAGCTCCTCCGAAGCATTTTCTTGTTCGTTCACCCTTCCTATCGAGAGAAAATAACCATATTTTGTTGCCTATGGGCTCGACAAGATGGCGTCCATAGCGTAGGCCATCGGGCAGAGCGGGTGTTCGAATACGAATGCTGGCGTAGGCCGTCGGGCAGAGTGGGCAGGTAGAAGGGGCGCAGGCAGGAAGGTTGACACGGGGTCGAAGGCAAAAAGGTGGCGAGCTGCCGGCGGTCGTGGCTGCTGCTAGGGAAGTGGTGAGGCGGATGAAGAAGACAAGGTGAAAGAGGAAAATGAAAAAAACAGTTGGGCCAATAGATTTTGACTGGCTATCCCTAACCACTTTTTATCACACTTTACCAGACAAAAAAGACTACCCCTAACCAGTTGGTTGGGGATATCCTCATCCCTAAATGACATCCTCTAAACCAAACAGCCCCTAACATAACAGCACGAGTTTACATATAAAGGACTCACTGCTGAACTAGTGCAGGTTCGGCGCCTCCTAGCACTAGTCCGTGCTGCCAGTGGCAGCTCGTGACATTGGCACCAATGCCAGCTCTAGCGACACAGCCGACTCCTGACTCATCGGCACCTCCGGATAATGCGGAGGCACCTCCTGAGCCATCGGCGGCACCTCCAGATAACGCGGCGGCACCTCCGGATAAGGCGCGGCACCTCCTGGGCCATCAGCGGCACCTGCGGATATGGTGGTGGTACCTCCGGAGCCATCGGTAGCTCCGGGAGGACACTGTGGATGAAGTTGCCGTTGTTGGGGAACCGGTCCTAGTAGTTGGTTAAAATGTTGGCGCTAGTGAACACCACCATCTCACAGCCGTAGTGGAAGCCCTGGCCATAGAGGAGACGGGCGTCCCTGAAGTTGACGAACTTGACCTTCAACGTCCCGTTCGAATTGTCGTGGAGGCGATACATACCGTACCCAGCATCGAGGAAGGCGCACGCCAGTTGCCACTTTGTTCTCCGCGGGGAGAAGGCCCAAATGCGCAAGGAATTGTCCTCCTGTGCGGCGATGCTGGGGTCTTTGCACTTCGGTATGGTGGGCGGCAGCCGGAAGGTGGCCATGGATGACAGATGAGGACGGAGATGGTTGCTGGAAGCGGGGGATTAGAGATGGATTGGTGGTGCAGGGAAGGGGAGAGGATAAATACTACTAGTAGGAAGGAGATGATCCGATATTAATGTGGCAGATTACCGAAGCTTGGGGACAATAAATGTCGCTAGTGAAGCCGATGCGTGTGGCAAATATCGATGACGATGACTAGGGTAAGCAATTGGACAGAACGCTGACTCTGCTTCCCGCACTCGATGGCCCAGTAATAATTTCGCCGTGCGTCCAAGGCGACCGCGACCTCCCCCATCTGTGGGCCCTACATAGATGATTGAGTTGATCGGTGAAAACAAATTGATAAAGTGAGCTCTTTCCTACTCCTTCTGGTTCGAGATTTTCTATATCTATAATATCTATACCACTAATATAGTACAACAGTTTTTGAATTTGGTTTTTCCCTTCAGTTCTAGAACCTTCCCAACATTGAGTAATCTAAGTCGTTGATCTGCTATGTCCACTCTTGCATCTATGCCTGGCACTTGTTCAGGTGGGAAGCATCACAACAGTCACCTCTTCTTTCCCATGTAAGCTTCCGCGTAATGGAGTACAACTGTGCAGGCGCAGCAGTGCAGAGAAGGTTGGGGCCCGTGGTGGTCTAGGCCAACTTTCCTTCTGTTTGCCTCGTGCCTCTACCCAAAAATTAGCTCTAGGTGGATGTTTTCTTTCTCTTCCATATTAGCCTGCTCTTCATAGTGCTAAATAACTTAGGCTAGTAAAACTTTCACATGTTACTACAGTACCTTCAAAGTGTACTGGGTGAAAACAAATATACACCATTACTTTTTATAGATGTGGCTCTTTCATATTTTTTTGAGCTTTACCTATTACAGAGCATAATTTTATATAGTGATGATATTTCATACTTTATTATTATGTGTGTGTCACGTGCTAACTTACTAATAAAAGGGTGGTGCACAAATACAAAGAGGCCACTAATCTTGTCCAACTAAACCAGGAATTTGTAAATAATAAGGCCTCAAAATATACAAAAAGGACCCTAGTACAAAAAGGAAAGGCGCAATCAGGTAGAGCTTCATTGATTATCAGTTGTGGTATACTAAAAGAAGGGCACGGCTCGAGGCCAGATCAGAGAGTCCTTATTTCCCCCCACCCAAATCGCAATGCTTGGACAGTCACTCTGAAGATGGAAGCCACCATTCTCAACTGTTCCTCCTGCTCCCAGCCCCTCAAGCCCTGGTGGGTCTACACGGTCTCTCCATTTCTTCCTCACAATCCATTGATTTTTCTTTTGTCGGTTCGTCCGTGCAACTATTTTATTTTTCGAACTTCCATTTCTATAGTGCGTGGATATTCATCTAGTCTGCCACCGCTGCATCCACAAAATCACCTCCTGCCAGAAGTGCGAGCACCCTAGCGGCAGATTCACCCACGAGCCCGCCATGGACGCTGTCCTATCAGCGGCTAGGGTCGAGTGCGCCCACAAAGGCTACAGTAGTTTGCTGCCCTACTATGAACTCCACGAGCACGAAATCATGTGTCGGTATGCTCCCTGCACTTGCACGGAGACCCGCTATGACTTCGCCACCCCGTCGCCAGCGCTCGTCGCCTACCTCGAAGCGGTCCACTAGGTCCAAGTGCACAAGATCTAGTATGCCACCACCAAAGCTTTCTAGGAGCTGGTGCCGCTGCCGGGCGAGCCATCCCGCCGGCTCATCGTTGTTGGGGAGCAGAACGGCGCCGTGTTCGTTCTGACGATTGGCTCGGTAAGCACGGCCCCCCTTGTGTCTGCGGTCTATGTTAGGGCCACGATGGGCGACTTGCCGGTGTATAGCTTAAGGATGTGGGCGGAATGCTCGCCGCTGCTCTCCTGGACGGACGGTAGCAGGAGGACCGGCAGCGTGACGGTGGAGCTCGACGCGCCGAGCTCCGCTAAGCTGGGCGTGGTTGCGTTTGAGGACCTTACGTCTTACCTGGCAGCACCACCTCATTACCTGGTCGGTCCTGCTACCTCGAAGGAGCTGCATTTCTTCTTTCGCGTCGAGTTTTAGTGGTGATGTAAGCTGCTATTAATTGGTTTAATTGCAGAATGATCTTTTGCATACCAGGAATGATGGATTTTGTAGTACTAGTACTCTATCTCTGTCCCAAGAAATAAGGCTTCCTTATTTTTGTTTTTTGTTTGACCAAGATTTACTCTAAATATATATAAAGAATGTTGGTACTATACAAATTTAGCATCATTGCAAAGTTGTTTCAATATGAATTCATCGAAACCAATTTTACACATATAAGTAAATTTTAGTTGCTCCATTTATTCGGACAAACTTTACTTTCGAGCATGTGTGTGCCTTATTCCTTGAAACGGAGGTACTAGATGAGTTCGTGGATGTAGTACTCTCCTGAGTATTTTTCATGAAGTCTTAACTTTCGATGGGTTGGGTGCATCAGTGGATGTACTTTGCTGAGTAGTAAGTTGAATAGTATTAAGACTCTCTGTTTAGGAAGGCCAGAGGACTAATTTGCAAAACTACCAAGTAGATGAACTCTAATTAATTTATGCATGCAGGACTAGTTTTACATGCATGAGACGCTAGATAAAAAAAGGGGAACATGATAAGAGATGAAACAACATGCATTGGGAGATTGAGAAAAAATAGAGATATCTAAATTAATGAGTCACGGGAATTAAGACAATAAAGAGGATAGGTCTTATTATAATTTCTAACAATTTTAAAAAACTCTTTGACCTAATAATCCCAAACAGAGGTAGGAGTACTGGTCTACATACATTCGGGAGTACTAGTATGTATTACTACTACTACTAGTATAATAGTGGAGTACGGTAGTAGTATTACTCCCCTCCAATTCATATTAATTGTCACTGGATTGGATGTACTCGTATCTAGCACTAAAACATGTCTAGATACATCTATTTTTGTGACAAGTAAATATAGCCATTTTTGAAATAGTACTAGTTTGGTTGGAAAAAATCATATTTTTTCTGCAGTAGGGACGGTGGTTTTTTGCTAGTAGTACTAGTACATAGCAGAGAGTAGTAATATATATATTTATATTGTACTAACTCAACATACATTCGGGCAATCGACAAATGTTCATCTTGTGGTTCTGCTACTACATTGCTACTAGCAGTTTTTCAGGTGCCCATTCACCCTCTGTCTTTCAGCAGTACTCCGCCTATAAAATTATAATCTGCCATGGTTGTTGATTGACAAGACAATTCATTCAAAATAAAAGAAACCGCTATGATTCCTTGCATTAATACTTGCCTCCACCCCTTGCATGCCTGCAGTATATACATGCATTAACTTCTGCGAGTAGTATAGTACAAGTAGGAGTAGTACCAAGCAAGGATATACCGACACGCAAAGATATACTCGTAGGTCACATGGTTTACCATTCTGAGTCTTCGTCTTCTTCTTTGGTATGCTTGCCCTTGCCCTTCTTCCTTAGTTCTTTTTTTGGTTGAACATTTCGAGAGTTTATTGACCCCTCTCGAAGTTCACTATCCGCATGTATACCTCGTAGGTCGCATAGGCGTCGAGGCTTGCATACTTGATCTGTTCTTCGGTTAGGGGCATGTTCCCCCACTGCTTGTGGTCCACATACTCCTTCATGACTTTGTAACGGATGTCTATGAGGGCCACCGCGTAGTCAGCCAAAGAATCCTTCTCATTCGTGGAGCCGGCAGGCTTCCACCTCTTTTGGATGTCCACAAAGTTCATTACTGGTACTAGAGAATGCCTAAGCCTGATACGGTCGTTGCCGATGTCGACGCCTGCAAAGAAAATGTTAGGGTTGGCGAGGAACTCTGCTAGCTTTGAGCATCGCTGGTCGGCCTGGCAGATGTGGTAGACCAGGCAATCCATGCCCACACATAGCTGGACGATAGCAGCCTTCTGCGTCAATGATTGCTCATTGGTTTACTCGACGTCGAGGCCAACAATCTTGTCGTCCGTTTCCTCCAGGAGCTTTTGAATTTTCTCGATGTAATCGTTCACCACCGATGCTCTGTTGGTATACGCCACCTGTAGTGTGGTGTTGCGAGGGTCCACGAAGTAGTACATCTTGTCCAACAGCGCCGCCATGGACTGTGATTGGCGTCTTCTTTTGTTTTGCAGAGGTCCGGCCGGGTGACAGAAAAGGAATGGGATAGAGAAGAAAGGAACCGCTAGGAAGATCGGGAGATGCATGCATGAGCGGTTCTAGAGACGAAAGGGCATGCAGTTTCCCCCTGGCCCCGCCCACGTACTCCTATAGAATATAATTTATTTATGGATCGGTTTTACGGACGCGGATTATTTACGGCTATAGGTTGATTTCTAGATTATACAAAAAGTACAAGAACTAAACACACGGGATACTTTATGAACGAAGCTCGAAAGTATAAATATTTTTTGAGTTTCACCTACTACTATAATTTTATATAAAAAATGATATGTCATACTTATATTATCTGACTTACGTGCAAGGCACTTGCAACTCACTAGTTATTTCTTATCTTATCTTATCTTATCTTACCACTATATCTCTACCATTATAATGGAGAAGTTTTGAATTGGATCATTAGCACCAATCCTTACCGTTGGACTATTAGATCCAATGGTTCATAGCACATGGATTCATGTTGAATAGTACCTACAGCAAACTCCACCATTTTCGAGAACCATCATGTCAGCACCCCCAAAATTTTATAGCATAGTAGGCTATATTCTCTCTACTACTACAATAGAGCAGTTTTGAATTGGATCCATATCACCAATCCTGACCGTTGTGCTATTAGATCCAATGGTTCAGATGAGCTGGATTCATGTTGAATAGTACCTAGACGTCCGGCATATCACCACTATATAAAATTTTAATAGGTAAAGCATAAAAAATATAAATTTGATCAACATCTATAAAGTATGGGTGTATATTTGGTTCTTGTACTTTTATATCATTTAGAAGTCAACAATTATTAGCTATCTAAAACTTGAAAATTCTGGTAACATGGTCTAGAGAAACGAGGGAGAAGATTCTAGAATGATGGAGAAGTGTGTTTTGAGTTTTGTGCATACCATTCATTGTGATGAAGACTATCAACAAAATCTTCTAGATGCTAGAATGGAAAATAAGATCCAACGGCTGGAAATGTTGGGATTCGCGAGTCTTGATCCAATGGTCAATATTCAAAGTTATTCGTACACATTTCCAGCGTTGGATCAAGACTCTCGAATCCCAACATTGCCAGCAGTTGGATCTTCTTTTCCATTTTAGCATCTAAAAAGTACTACTCCCTCTCTCCATAAATAACTTACATTCGAATGTATCTATATACTAAAATGCGTCTAAATATATTCGAATCTATACAAAACGAACTCAGTTATTTTTGGATGAAGGGAGTACTTTTGATAGTCTTTAGCACAATGTATGCATATTAGACCATACACTATGTGAGCACAAAACGAACCAAAGAGCCACATGGTTCGGTTCCATACATATTTAGCGAACCATACAAGGGATTCAATGCATCAGAGAAAAGAAGCGAACCAACAAGTCAATGCGGTTCAAAGGATTGGATCTGTCATGAGCAATGCATTAGGCCCACATGGTAGAGAGAGAGATGTTAGCTTTGTAGAGAGAGGATGCACATAAAATAGAACTGCATGGCTGACGCACTCATCAGGCTCTAAATAAAAAGCGACTTCACACGTTGCAGCAAAACACCACCGGTTCCTAACTCTGACACATTTTTCTTTGAACCGAATACATGTAGTACATGGTCTTACTACTCCAAGTTACTTACCACTCAGACCAGTCTTAGAGCATCTCTAGCATGGAAAATAATAGTGCGCTATTTCACGCTATGTAACGTGATATAGCGTATTTGGAGAGTGCACGATATTTTTTAAAGATTTTTCTCAGTATGGCGCTATTTTTTAAATAGCATGCTATATCGCGCTAAAACATCATAGCGTTAGCGCTATTTCAAGTATAGGGTGTTATTTTTTTGTTGGCGGGTGTGGAGTAAGATAACAATATGATGAATATGTTGAGTAAGCAAACATACAATGCAAATTTGATTGTTAAACTTAAGTGATCTTGTCAAGCCACCGCCTCCTCCTGCAGCACATGGCGCTATACCTAGATTCAGCCCTACCGGTTATCCTCCAACTTGGATAGCACCGGAATCGATTATGTATGTGGAAGTATTACTCTAGAAAATTCATTACATGCTGAAATCGTTTATATTCATGATATACCTGTTATATTTTTTAATTTTTATAAAAAGATGTTCTGTAAAATAGCGCATTATTAGCATGCTATAACTCTCATATCGTCTGAAGAAAAGCCATGCTAAATTAAATAGCACTCTAGTATTTTTTGCCTTGATATCTAGTTGCTTGTCTAAATTTGGTAGTCTCTTAGGCCTTCCGCAGTGTGTGAAAAAATCGGTGCCCAAATCACTTTACAAAAATCAGGCACTGGTGCCCTCCGTTGCCCGATCAATGCCACCAAAAATTTTCAAGGAACCGGAGCACCTAGGTGCTCCGATGCCCCAAACTCTTCACCCAATAGAATAGAAATATATATGTACTATGCATGTTGTTGAGAGGACCTTCACTAAAGATAAGCCATGGAGATTGGTCTAGTTAATTTGTCTATCACGTTGTGGGACAACTATTTATTTTTGGCCAAAGTGATCACATTGTGTGCTCGGTGCCTTAAAAGAATTTCTAGGCATCGCTTATGAGGTGGCATCGACCAAAGTGATCACATTGTGAGCTATTTAGACTATTTGTGATCACTTATCTATCTATTGGGCATCGACCATGCTATGGAAGGCCGAGCATCTCTAGTGGCTTGTCTAAATTTGGTAGTCTACACCTTTACTTTATAGATAATGGTGTAAAAAGACACGACTTTAGTTTTCTAGTGGATAGTCTATATGTCCATCTGCACATAAATACTCAATATACATAGCAAATCAGTACAACAAATGCTTTGATTTGGCGCGGGAGCGAGCTCGCGAGCGACCAACTTTGCTTTAGACATGGTGGCTCGGTTGTCCAAATATGGATAACGAGTAGCCTGTTTGGAGGATGTCTAAATTTTAGACCACCGGATACACAAGCCACCAGATGCATTTTTGGTCCATGGTGGTATATATTTGGCTAAAAAAAATTAAATAATACGAATTATTTAATCAATATCACAAATAATACACAAAATTAGAAATTTTGAAAAATAGCGTGGCCTCGGTAGTTCAACTACCGGTTAGTACTTATCAGTAATTGAACAACCGATAGGTCATTGAACAACCGATTAGTACTTGTCAGTAGTGCCACCATAAGCTGACCTATCGGTTGTTCAATTACCGACTAGTACTAATCGGTAGTTAAACTATCGACTAGTACTTGTCGTTAGTTGAACTACCGAGGTCGCGCTATTTTTTAAAATTTCTAAATTTGTGTATTATTTGTGATATTGATTAAATAATTCGTATTATTTTAAAAAAATGCCTATATTTGGCTTAGACTACCGGATACACTAGCCACTAGAGATTCTCTTAGGCTGGTCATAGCGGAAAACATACTACTCTAGTTCATCTTACTACGTACCTTCATGTGTGTACGTAATTGAGCCGAAGATAGAGACCTTATTTTTGCAGAAATGGCTCCGAAAATATTCCATACCTAGAAAGGCTAGGACATTACAGTAAACTATTTTTTCTAGTCATTGGACTATAGATACTCCTAGGATAGAATGGAATATTATTATTCTATATCTTTTAAACTGTATAGCCAAATTCAAAATTTCAGAGCGGCAAATTCTCCCGCCTCGCCTCCACCGAAATATTTCGATTGGTCACACGCCCCAACTTGTAGCCGTACGAAATTCCTTTTCTACCCCTAACAATGGCCTATCTACTAACGTCGGGGCGTGGGTATGGTTCGTAATCCCCCTCCCCCGGGGGGCCAGGGGTCCCCACTGCTCTGAAGCTGGGTAGTCCACCTTCCACCGACGCCATTTCTCCCAAAGCACTCTGAAAAACCCTAACCCCTTTCTCACCTCCGGCTCCTGCACCACCGCACGGCCCATCCCCGCAGCGCTTCGCCGGCCTACACGCCACTCAACCCCCTCTCACCTCCAGCACCTGCACCACTGCACCGTTATCATCTCCGCCGCACTTCGTTTGCCTACATGCCACCCAACCCCATATCTCACCTCCAGATCCTGCACCACCGCACTAGAACATCACCGCCACACTTCGCCAGCCCACACGCCACCCCAAACCCCCTATCCCACCTCCGGCTCCTGCACCACCGCACTTCGCGGGCCTACACGCCATACCTCTATACCGTATACTCTACCAGTCTACGGGATTAGCCGACGTCCACCTTACCGAACCCTAGTTCGCCTTACACCCTCTTCCATACAACCGTGTTAGTTTTGCTGACTCCCTAGTCCATAGCACCTGACCTGCTTCACCTACGTCGGTGTGCGCTGCATTAGATCTGCTTCATGGACTCAACAGTCCACTACACTTGATCTGCTTCACCGACGCTCTTGTGCAGCGCCTTGAATCCATAATCGGTCGTAACAGATCTACTTCACCGACGACGCCGTGCACTACACCGGATCTCCTTCATCGGCCATCTTGTCAAGCAAGCCAGACCCATCAACAACCTCCACAGATCTGCTTCATAGACGTCGCCGAGATCTATCTACTTCAGCCCAACTAACCACTACCGGGCACCCTCGGCATCCTTGACGTCACCTGCAAAGATGTCGTGTATGCGTAAACGACGTTGTGGCCTAGGTAAACCAGATCTGCTTGTTCGTTCGTTTCAATATAGCAGGTATGAGCCTGCGACAGTGAACTGCATTTCTATATTCGTGGTAAATTCCTGCCTCAGTACTAGCTTAATTGATATCCCACTCTCCCTTGATAAATTTGGTGTAGTCAATGTTAAATCCAGGCGTTAAACTACTCCTTCTGTTTCGAGGTATAAGGCGTCCTTGTTATGCGTGTTTTTCTTTGACCAATAATTACTCTTAATATACATAAACAATTTTGGTAGTACAAAATAGACATCATTAGAGTTCATTGGTATTATGCAGTTCATGGCAAATGTTAATTCACTGAACATCTGAGGCTGCCTACCTGTTCAACAAGTTCACAAGTTATGTCATAATGTGCACATGCTTTGTCTATTGCTACAATATTGACTACATGTAATTTTGGAGTTCATTGGTAGTTTTAAGCCATTGAACATGTAGGTTAACATTCCCTGCTCTACAAGTTCAGAATTTATGCTATTTTAATTTCAATCTGGTTATTCTAAGCAAACACAGTAACTGCCTTCTCTTATGTAATTCATCGCAAATTTTATATCATTGAACTTGTTGGTTTTGCATTCCCTCTGCAAGTTATGCCATTATTGTTTGTTTCAATTAAGCTCCGACAGTAGCTGCCGCCTATTGTGTACTACTACCTCTGTTTCAAAATATAAGATGTTTTTAGCTTTGTGATAGGAGTGTATCTAGACACCATTTAGTGAGGAGGTTTACTCCAAATGTACATGAACATATACACTAAAAGTGGTCTAGATGATGACTTATACTTTTTAAATGGAGGGAGTACATCCATTCCCTAAAAGAAGGCCTATACAACTTTAAAGTCAACCAATGATGACTTTTACCAAGCTCATAGAAAAATATATTAAGGGTTAATTTGTGGCATTTGTGTCTATGAAAATATATGCCCTGATGTATCGAATGGCATTGGTTTGGTATGGTAGATGTTCCTGGTATGTTCTACAAACTTGGTCCATTTTTGCTTCGACTGACTTGCAAAAAATGTATACGCCTTATTTACTTTGGATTGGATGTAGTATTACATGGCATGTTTTAAGGCACTTAACATGGTTATCTGCATGCCCTGCTCTATAAATTCAAGTTTCTCAATTATAATTTCTGTAGCAGCAGTATCTACCTTCTATTATGTAGTTCATGGCATTTTAAGTCACTTCATAGATGGGTTAGCATTCCCTGCTCTATAAGTTCATGAGATATACCATTATAATGTCTATCTTGTTCGTCCAAATGTTAGTACAGTAACTGTCTGCTCTATAGAAGGTGACACTTTTTATGGCACTTCTCATATTTGTTTGCAATCCTATTTCACAAGTTAAATCATTGTAATTTCTCTCTTGTTTGTGCTAAGGAGTGACTGTAACTGCATTCTATTTTGTCGCCATGGTAATCTTTATTTCATTTAAATGTTTGTTTATATTCTGCCATTCCCTGCTCTACGTGTTCACAGGTGATTATACTATAATGTCTATCTAGTTCTTTGTAAACAGCAATAGCCACTATCTAATATTATTTCCTCTCACAGGGAACACGGAGAATCGTAGAGTGAATCGCCCCTACAATCTTGTAAGTACCTGTTGCTTTGTATTGCTGAATACAAACCTGTTTTATGTGAATGAGTGACCTGAACCTATATGTAGAGGAGCAACAATAAAGTAGATGGATCGTCTATCCAAGTACTCGATGCGGTGGATGTCTTCAAAGAACGAACTGACAACAGGATGTCCTCCAACAGGACTGCACAAAAAGAAATAGTAAGTCTTTTGTTTTTACTAAGATGTGCATAGTGTCAGATGCTTGTTTGTACAAGGTACCACATGATTCAGATAATTATTAGAACAAGGTTGACCTTAACCAAGACTGGACAAAAACCAGACGTAAATCTCTCGATTTATAATTCAATGTGCTCACTTGATTTTGGTGATGATCTATTCTTTCTATATTTGACTTGTGTTCATTTATCTATCTATTATGTGGTGCTAATTTAAGTATATCCACTTTTATGCTAATTTATAGTCTATTATTGTATTTTTCTACTATAATTAAGAGTTTGAATGCACTCTGGAGGTAGTCACATTGTCTAGTGTCGGCACCACATGAGTTGGCCAATGATTAGAACAAGATGACCTTTAACGGTACTGCACAAAGACCGAACGTAAATCCCTTGATTTGTAATTCAATTTGTGGTAGAGATCTCTTTTTGCTATATTTGACTGATGATCTTCTATCTATATATATACGTTAACTAGACCGTGATTAGGTGGTGGTGATTGAAGTATATCCACTTTTATGCTAATCTATATTCTATGATAATATTAGAGATCGCCACCATGATTAAGCTTATATGCACTCTGGAGGTAGTAACATAGTCTAGTGTTATATGTACGAGACTAGTATAAATTACTTGGTCTTGGTGGGGAGTAACTTGGACTAGTAAAAATACATACAATACTAGTCCAAGTTACTCTACCAACACTAAAGGGTGTCTAGATACATTCATTTCACAAAACCCATGACATCTTATATTTTGAAACAGAGGGAGTTCTATCTAGACTACTCATAGTAAGATTGTCATAGCTATTATCATCTAATATGATCCCCAGTTACTATATATATGTACTATGACCATGTTAATATGATCTGGAAGTCTATCGTGCACCTGTTGTTTGATTGCTTAATTCATTACCTCAATAGCTACTCTACATGATGCACATATAGAGTCTATTGCCAATTTTATTCTTTAGTTTGCTCGTCATTAAAGCAATGTAATGATTTTCTTAACTTAAACGGTCAGAGCACCGCCCTGTCAAGGCGAAGCTACGGGTTTGATCCCCATCAGTCCCAAACTAGGGATGGCAATTTCTATGAGAAATATAATGTTTGATTAATAATAAACAAGGGATTTTCATCTATACATCATCAGGTGATCTTGCGAGTTTAATATTAGCCACCATATGGTTCAATTGGTTATGGTTCCTATGAATTTTTAGTTGACTTGTGATTGTATCAATGCTATATTCTGACGTGGTTCCTAGACATACATTTTTTAAATACTTCATTGACCTTGCAAGGTGCACAATGTATCATTTGTTTGTTTGTCTATTGGATTTTCTTGCCTGGTTATATGTACAATGATACTGTCAGCAGTTGGAAATACAATAGCTGTCGGCATTACAAAGAAGGTTTGTGCTACTTTTTGGATGCATCCAACTATTGTTTGGCAGCAAATGACCTCTTCTTTTTTTATTTACTAGCCCGATGATCAAAATATTTGAATGATCTAGCTACTGAAAAGGAATGGTTGATATCTTGTTTGTCTAAAATGATTCTGATAGTCTATTTAAGACACTTGGTTTATTGCTTGTTTTTCCAAGGTACCATCATAGTTGCCTGATGATTAAAGCAATGCCACATGTGGTTGTAGGTAACTTTTTTGGCTAGTTCATACTATAGACCATTTTTAAACGCTATTCTTATATTTTAGGTTAATGTTTTATTGTCCTGACCAGTTCTAAGCAGCTCAAGGAATCTCATGCACCTCTTTTTGTTATATTTCTATATTTCTGTTATGCAGTGATATGATTAGTTTATGAGGGAAAGAGTCGAGTTGCTTGATTCCCTACATTATTACCACACTAGTTCAGTTAGTCTGCATGAGACAGACATGTTGATGGCTTGATTTGTTATATTAGGACAATCGCAATTTTGAAATTCTTTGACAACAAACATGGTGTTTTTTCGCCTGCTTTGCTGCTCTAACTTAATATGTCTTAGTTTCAGCATGCAAATAACCTATAGTGTTTTTTCTAAAGTGGCTATGATACTGGCACATATACGCATCAGTCCAGGACATCGATAGTTCCTGTTATTCCGGAAAGAGATGTACGAGGCACATCATTAATTGTTCCTGGCCAATGATGATTTTGAATTATTTTACATATAAGATGGCTGCCAGTTAGCTGGTACGCTGTGCTGACTTGTTTTCTTTGTTTCAGGCTGCACATGAAGCTATGGGGGCAGAAGGGAGGAATCCTACGTTAAGTATTGAGGTCATTTCACAAAGCAGCAGTGACAGTGATTATTGCTTGCATCAGCCCACAGTTTCAGTTTTTCCAGCAGAAAGAGGTGTTACAGCTGCACTCCAAATAATTGATTTAATTGAACAAGAAACAGAGCAAATAGATGGAATAATCACGATTACACATGAACAGATACAAGAACTAAAAAATCGACAAGATTTGACGGACCATCTACTTGATAATCTCTTCTACAGCTGTCATGGTATGCCAGTTGTTACTTGTATGGGGATGTAAGCTCCGTAGTAGAAACCCTATTCCAACACATGTCTCGTGATGTCTCTGTAATGCTTCATCTTGTTTTTGTTGAAAGTCTGGTCTGTAATAAATTTCAAAAAATATCTTTTGATGTAATAGGGTGATCCTAGCACAGCCATTAGCGGGCTGAAATATTAACGGACTGTTTAAAACCAGAATTTCTCCATAGTTATAGAATATCCAAATATGCTGGCCAGCAGATGGGCCAAATAAACACTAAAAGGCCATAAGTGGCAGGTCAGTATATTGGTGGGCCTCATAAGTTGCCAAGGCCCTAAAAATGTACAGGGCTGAACAGCAACAGGCGAGAACAGTAAAGGGCCCGAATTGTAATGGGCCCGAATATTGATATACATGAACAGTAAAGAGCTGAAACAGTAAAAGGCCTAAATAGTAAAAAGCCTGCGCAGTAGAGGGCCTGCATAGTAAAATGGTCTAAAGAGTAAAAAGCCTAAACAGTAAATGGCCTGAACAGTAAATGGCCTGAACAATAAAAGGCCATAAGAGCAAAAGGCCTAAATAGTGAACGGTCGGAACAGTAGAAGGCCAGAACAGTAAAGGATCCTAACACTGGCAACCCAGAAATGTAAAAGGCCATAATAGTAAATGGGTAAAACAGGAGCGGACCCCACGGGCCGTAGGAACAGTAACAGGCTGCCTGCAGGCCTTAACAGTGCCTGGCCTTCTAGCGCAGGCCCCTAATAGGCCGCATATTATTCTACCAAAGTGGGCCTTCTTTAGGCTGAAACTGTAGCGGGCCTGAAATCGTACGAACCTGGAAGGGTTCATTAATGGGCCACATCAAACAGTACACGTCGTGAGAGTAAAGGGTCGTAATCTTATTGGGCTCTCCTCGTCGGCCGGCCCACTTAACAATTAGCAGGCCTTGTCTGGGCCAGGCTTCTTCCACGGTTTCTATGACCGTTAACGACGGTAACCGGCCGTTAACGATGGTAACCGGCCATTAACGGCGGGTGCCACGTGGCATTTTTGCATGACGTCAGTAGTCAACGCAGGTGGCAAACAGATCTACGATGGAACAAGTTTTCGTGGCTGAAGGGTGCGATCCGCCACGGTCAGAAAAAAACATGATAGATTCTTTTGTGACAGGACTTTTACCACGAAGGGCATCCGTCGTAGAAGACTTTTTAGCCACGAAAAATGGGCCTTCAACCACGAAAATCGTCCGTTGTAAAAGCCATCTTTTGTTGTAGTGGGTAGTTATGCTTTGAGAGCGGGAGCACCCCGCTCAGATAGTGCACTGGGCGCTGGACCAGCTACGCATTCCCTTCTTCTGGCTTCTCAACCACGAGAATGACATTGATGACCCGGTTGGTGGCTGTGATGTACATCAGCATCAGCTCCTTCATAGCCGACGCCGCTAGGAAGGGTGGAGTGGAGAGCATGAATTTGAGTTCATGGAAAGCCGTATCCGCCTAGACAAACCAGCCTGTTTCTATATGAGCCGGTACATCGGGAGTGCTTTCTCGCCCAGCCGGCTGAAGAACCATCTGAGAAAGGCTAGGCATCTAGCGCACTTCTGCATGTTGTGCAAGTTTTTCAGCGGACTATCTTCTAGGTTGGCCTCGATCCCTCTTTATGAGATGAGGACCGATGAGCTGGCCGGGTAGGATGCCAAGGACGCACTTCTCTGGGTGGAGCTTCATCTAGAACTAGCAGAGGTTCGCAAACATCTCCTTCAGGTCCTCACGGAGAGTGCCTTTCTCTTTGGTTTTCGCTACCACATCATCAACATAAGCATGTACGTTTCTCCCAATTTGCGTCTGCATGCATTTCTACATGTAGTGCTGCTAGGTTGCACCTGTATTTTTCAAACCGAATGGCATGGTGAAATAACAATAAGACCATATGGGGTAATAAAGGCTGTATTTATTTGATCCACATGATTAAACTTAATCTGGTGATAGCCGGAATAGGCATCCAGATAGGATAGTAGCTTGTAGATGGCCGTGGAATCGATCAGTTGATCTATCCGGGACAAGGCGAAAGGATCTTTTGGGCAGGCCTTCTTTAGGCTAGTATAGCCGATAAACATGCACAATGGCTTGTTCTTTTTCAGCACCAATACTGGGTTTCCCAACCACTCTGGGTGGTACACCTCCATAATGAAGTCGTCTTCGAGGAGTCGGGTGATCTCCTCACCAATGGTCTTCCTCTTCTCCTTGTTAGAGAGATGCAGAGATTGCTTGACCGGCTTCGCATCTGGCCGGACATGAAGAGAGTGCTCAGAGAACTCCCTCGGAACACCTGGCATGTCATTTGGGGACCATACAAATATATCCTGATTCTTACAGAGGAATTTGACGAGCGCACTTTCCTATTTGCTATCCAGACCGGCTCTCACCATGACAAATTTGTCCGGCTAGGCCTCGTCTAGCAAAATCTTCTTGGTTCGCTTAGCCAGCTTGAATTGTGTCTCACTAGATGCCTTAGGGATGCCAGTCGGCATCTCTGCTTACGCCAGCGCCACATTCTAGTGAATGATGCGCAACTCTTCTGTGATGACCAGCGACTCAGCCAACTTGGAGCCAATGGAGGCGCACTCCATTGACCACTTGTAGCAGCTGCAATAGTGATCACTACCTTTGGCCCTGGGAGCTTGAGCTTAAGGTACGCGTAGTGGGGTACCTCCATGAACTTGGTGAGCGCTGGGTGGCCGAGGAGAGCATGGTAGGCACTGGCAACGTTGACCACCTCAAATCAACTGGGCTCGAGGCAGAAGTTGTCCTCCGCTCCGAAGATGACGTCTAGCCGGATCTTCCTAATAGGGGAGCATGAGGTACCCGACATGATGTCATGGAAGATAGTGGGTGTGTGCTAAAGCTAGGACTTAGTGATGCCGTGCCTCTCCATGGTGCTATGGTAGAGGAGGTTAATGTTGCTGCCATCGTCAATGAGTATGCACGAGAATCGGTAGGATTGCTTCTGGGAGATGAGGATGGGATCGAGCACCATCACCTAGCTGCATGGGTGCAACAGGACACTTGGTTGGTCCTCCTGACTCCAGGTGATCTGCTTCTCTAACCAATTGAGTTACTGGGGAATAGGGGGCAATGATGTTCACTTTCGCCTCGCGGCGCCTCTTTTTGTGATTGTCATCCAGCTCGGAGGTGAGGACGTGGAAGTTGCCCACCTGGCAGGGGTAATCATCATCGGTCATGGTTGCCTGGTGGACCACAAGCTGGGGGGTGGAGGGGGTGGGAGGCCTCCCTGCTTGGTTATTCTCTCGGTCCAATTGCATTGACGGTTTAGGTTCATAGCCGGCTTGTTACCGCTTCTGTGGTACTTTCATAGCCCGTCAATCGTCTACTCAAATGTGTACTTGGATTTCCATGCCCGGTCATCCGGCTTGTACCGCCTGCTTCTTCCTGCAGCTGGTTCCCCTTGGACCGTAGAAACTTACTTGGAACCTTAGCATTTATCCAACTACTCGTCCTTCTCTTGCCTTGGTGGTTATCATGGTTGTGCTGCTGGAGATATGTTTGCATTGGAATATGCCGGTTGGGGCCTGCCAGTTGGATCCTTGGTGAAAATTTGCCCTTGGTCATCTACCATGATGGCCTTTTTCATCACGGAGTCGGTAGTGGCGTACTTGTTCGCAATGTCCATCCTGTGAACCATGGTCTGGGGCTCTGCCTGGTTTAGCTTGTGCTTCAGCATCGTGCCATCTCGGCACCTTCTAGTGAAGAAATCGATTGCTTGGCGCTCATGTACCCCTTCAATGGAGTTGTGCGGGCTTGTCCACCAGGTGAGGTAAGCATGGTCGGACTCGTCCTTTACCTGGACGCAGAGGGACAGATCGTGAGGCTAGCCTGGCCACTTGTATGTGTCGGTGAAGTTTTAGGCGAATGCTTTCTCAAAGTCCAGACATGCATTGATGCTGCCCTCCGGAAGGTTGTTCAACCATGACCTGGCCGAGTCTAGGAGCATGAGGGGGATGTAGCGGATAGCTACAGCCTTGTTGACTTTAGCGATGTCCATTGCGGTGGTCTAGTCTACCAGCCAATCTTCCGGATTGGCGGTGCCGTTGTACTTGGGAGTATCTCTGGGGAGCAAAAATCCCTCGGGAAATGGCTCATTCTGGATGCGTGGCCCGAAGCACTTCGGTCTGGCTAGACTTTTCTCCTCTGCGCTATGCAATTGGATCAGCAGATTGATGCGCCTGTGAGCATCCGGAACATCCGGCTCGTGGGGACCGAGCCGTCTGGTTAGACGAGACCGGGGGATCTTGTACCTAACCGACTCCGCTAGTGGGCTCACGTTGCCTGCTGGTGACTACAGCTAGATCATAGTTGTGTTCGCCCCTGCTGCTAGATGCACCGGACATCTGGTTGTTCTATCTTGGTCCATGCAGCGAATATGCCTCGTGAGCCGCCCCCATTGTGGATTTGCGGATTTGCCACCACCGGGGATCTAGGTTCTTGCTTCCCACCTAAGGGATGGGGCCCGTCCGCCACCTGCATCCGATTGGCAGTGTTGAGAAGGAGTTGGACGCGCTATTGCTAGCGACACAGCTCCTCCCCTTCAAAGGTTCTCCAACTCAGCTAATGTGGCTCCGGTTCATGGGCCAGCTACGTGGTCCATCTCCGCGCTAAGGTCACGACCTCGGTGCTGAATGTACCGGATCGTGATGGGTGCGGAGTTGTACTATGCATGGTGGAATTTAGCCAGGACTAGGAAGTAACAACTAGGAGGTTCACTAGGAAGTTCTGGCAAGTTGACTCTATGGAAGTGAAGGCTGCAGCCAGATCCGCCTTAGGGTTGACGGGGTTGAGAAGGAGCTGAATGGAGATTTCCAGTGGGTCGAGATCTCACTCGCGAGAGGTGGATCCGCCTCCGTCCACCTGTCGCTCGAGGATGGGGTTGCGGTTCTCAGAACTGACCATCATGACCTTGATACTGCAGCTGATGGCATCGATGCAGGGAGCGACGTAACCAATTGGTGGGTCAGAGACGGTGAGAACCTCATAAGGGAATTCCTCGGCGATGGTGGCGATGTAGACACGGTGGTCACTGAAGTGAAGGATGGAGCTGCCGTCTACGAACATTTCCCCGGTGAAACACGATGCATTGTTGATGACGTGGTCGAATGTGCCGAGAGTGAGCACGAGGCCAGAGGCTATGTGCTCGCCGGTGACGAGAGGAAGTCCCATGCAGAAGGAGACCCTAGCCGCTGCGCTGAGCCGCACGGTGGGCGCCAACTGTCATGGGGTGGAACACGGTAGTACCATCTAGGATGGTTTAAGAGGGAGCGATCAGGGGGAAGCGGAGGCGTCTGTGGGCAGAATTGTATACAAGCACCACAAACACGGGTCAAGTACCTAGGTTCGGGGCCCTCTCTGTGAGGTAACGCCCCTAAGTAGGCAAAATCTCACTATATGAGAGCAAATACAGAATACAAAGGCTCCTTGAGCTGTATACCAGATGAACTGGGGGAAATAGGAGAAAGGAGAGATCAACCTCGCAATGGAGGCACTGTCCCTTATATACTAGCTAGGCGTGCAGATTACAAGGGATGGCTAGCTGGTGTGGGCCAGCCGGTGGGACCCAGTGCAATAGTCAATGCTACAGTGGTCCACCATACCGGACGTATCAGCTTTATCCCGCGTCAAAGGGACATCACGCCAAACAGTTAGTAGCCATTGCTCTTTAGCTGATGCAAAGATGGAGGATCCGGAGGCGTGGTACTGTTCCGTCATCACACTCTTCGGATTACCGGCACTAATTCTGAGGTGACCAACTAGAGCGGGCCAGCTTGTCTGGTCTTCTGGTTGACTGCCTAGACGGGGCCAGCCGGGTTGATCTTGGGATTTCCCAGCTGGGCGGGGCCAGTCGGCCTGTTCTTTATGCTTGATGGTCATCCTGTTGGAGATATGCCCAAAAGGCAATAATAAAAGTGGTTATTATTATATCTTTGTGTTTATGATGAATGTTTACATCCCATGCTATAATTGTATTATAAGGAAACACTAATACATGTGTGTTTTGTAAACATAAAAGAGTCCCTACTAAGCCTCTTGTTGAACTAGCTTGTTGATTAATTGATGATCATGGTTTCCTGATCAAGGACATTGGATGTCATTAATAACAAGGTTATATCATTAGGAGAATGATGTGATGGACACACACCCATAGTAAGTGTAGCATAATATCAAGTCATTTAGTTCGTATTGCTACAAGCTTTCAAATGCATAGTAACCTAATCCTTCGACCATGAGGTTATGTTAATCACCATCACCGAATTGGTACTTTGATGACATCAAACACCGCTTCATAACTGGGTGGTTATAAAGGTGTCATTGGGTATTCTGAAAGTATGTGTTGAAGCGCATGGACCAAGATTGGGATTTGTCCATCCATATGACGGATAGATATGCCCTGGGCCCTCTCGGTGGAATGTCATCTAGTTAGCTTGCAAGCATGTGACTGGGTCACAAGGGATGACATAACATGGAACAAGTAAAGAGTACTTATCAGTAACGAGGTAGAACTAGGTATGGAGATACCGACGATCAAACCTCAGATAAGTAGAGTATCGCGTGACAAAGGGAATTGGTTTCGTATGTTAATGGTTCTATCGATCATGAAGTCATCATTGAGTATGTGGGAGCCGTTATGGATCTCCAGATCCCCCTGATGGTTATTGATCGAAGAGGTGTCTCCATCATGTCTGCATATTCACGAACCGTAGGGTGACACACTTAAGGTTCGATGTTGTTTAGGTAGATATGGAATGTGCGTTGGAAACCGAATGTTGTTCGGAGTCTCGGATTGGATCTGAGACATCACGAGGAGATCTGGAATTGTCCGGAGAATAAGATTCATATAATGGAGATCATTTTCTAGGTTCGGAAATGTCCCGGAGTGTTTATATGGGGGTTCTAGAAGGTTTCGAAATGTTCCGGAAGGTTCTAGAAATTTCTATGGAGTTTACTTGAAAACCAAGAAAGAAAAAGGGGAAACTTGGGGGGAAGGAAACTCCCCCAAAGCCCCCCTTGTGCGCCAGCCCTAGGAGGTGGGCCTAGGGGCGGGAACCCTAGGCCGCACCCCTCCCTCTATATATAGAGGGGTGGAGGCGTCCCCCCCCCCCCTTGCCCCTCCACTCTTGCCCTAGCCGCCTCTCTCATCCTCCTTCGCTCTACTCAGGCTTAGGCGAAGCCCTGCAGAATTCTCTACTCCACCAACACCACCACATCGTCGTGCTGCCGGGATTCCGTGGAGAGATCTACTACCTCTGCTGCTCGCTGGAACGGGGAGAGGAAGGTCTGCATCGACTCCGCACGTGTGACCGACTGTGGAAGCGCTGCCGGAACGCGGAGCCGGAAGGATCGTCTACTCGATCTTGAGATCGGCAAGTGATCGTCTACATCAACCACGAGATCCGATCTCGCACAAGGTTTTCAGATCTACAAGGGTTAGTACAGATCTATCTCGTTGCACATGTCTAATAGATTAGATCTTGGCTTTATCTAGATTAGATCTGGGTTTTGTTTGTTCTTGCGGTTGAATTTTTTTGTTTTCCACTCTACGAACCCTTCAGTGGTATGGGTTCGTAGAGTGGAAAACAAAAAAATTCAACCGCAAGAACAAACAAAACCCAGATTGTAGAGTGGAAAACAAAAAAATTCAACCGCAAGAACAAACAAAACCCAGATCTAATCTATTAGACATGTGCAACGAGATAGATCTGTACTAACCCTCGTAGAACCGAAAGCATTACGAGATTAGATCTCGGGGTTGATGTAGTCGATCACTTGCCGATCTCAAGATCGTGTGGACGATCCTTCCGGCGCCGCATTCCGGCAGTGCTTCCGCAGTCGGTCACACGTGCGGAGTCGAAGCAGACCTTCCTCTCCCTGTTCCAGCGAGTAGCGGAGGTAGTAGATCTTCTCCACGGAATCCCAGCAGCACGGCGGTGTGGTGGTGGTGGTGGAGTAGAGAATTCTGCAGGGCTTCGCCTAAGTCGGAGCAGAGCGAAGGAGGAGGAGAGAGGCGGCGGCTAGGGTTTGTTATGGGAGAGGTCTAGGGGGTGGCGCCCCCTCCCCTCTATTTAAAGGAGGGAGGTGCCATGGGAGGGGGAGTCCTAGTAGGACTCCCCTCCCTCCTTGGCCGGCGGGTTGGGAAGGGGGGAGGAGTCCTCCTCCCCCATGAATCCGTGTCTTGCCCCACAAGGTTTCCTTGACCCTTTCTTGGTTTTCAAGCAAACTCCAAGAAATCTTCTAGAACCTTCCAGAACATTCCGAAACCTTCTAGAATCTCCATACGAACACTCCGGAACATTTCCTAACTTAGAAAATGATCCCCAATATATGAATCTTATTCTCCGGACAATTCCGGATCTCCTTGTGATGTCCCGGATCCAATCCGAGACTCCAAACAACATTCGGTCTCCAACGCACATTCCATATCCACTTAAAATAGCTTCGAACCTTAAGTGTGTCACCCTACGGTTCGTGAATATGCAGACATGATGGAGACACTTCTCCGATCAATAACCATCAGCGGGATCTGGAGATCCATAACGGCTCCCACATACTCAACGATGACTTCCTGATCGATAGAACCATTAACATACGAAACCAATTCCCTTTGTCACGCGATATTCTACTTATCCGAGGTTTGATCGTCGGTATCTCTATACCTAGTTCTACCTCGTTACTGACAAGTACTCTTTACTCGTTCCATGTTATGTCATCCCTTGTGACCTAGTCACATGCTTGCAAGCTAACTAGATGACATTCCACCGAGAGGGCCCAGAGCATATCTATCCGTCATATGGATGGACAAATTCCAATCTTGGTCCATGCGCTTCAACACATACTTTCAGAATACCCAATGTCACCTTTATAACCACCCAGTTATGAAGTGGCATTTGATGCCATCAAAGTATCCATCCGATGATGGTGATTAACATAACCTCATGGTCGAAGGATTAGGTTACTATGCATTTGAAAAGCTTGTAGCAATACGAACTTAATGACTTGATCTTATGCTACGCTTACTATGGGTGTGTGTCCATCACATCATTCTCCTAATGATATAACCTTGTTATTAATGACATCCAATGTCCATGATCAGGAAACCATGATCATCCATTAATCAACAAGCTAGTTCCACAAGAGGCTTACTAGGGACTCTTTTATGTTTACAAAACACACAAGTATTAATGTTTCCTGTTAATACAATTATAGCATGGGATGTAAACATTTATCATAAACATAAAGATATAATAATAACCACTTTATTATTGCCTCTTGGGCATATCTCCAACAGTCTCCCACTTGCACTAGAGTCAATAATCTAGTTAAAAACTTGTGCATTCAACACCTATGGCTTTCTGGTGTTGTATAAACACTATTGCTAGTGGTAAACATAATCTTCGGATCTGACACTTCCAGGTCCGTGTGTATTTGCATGTCCTTGCGTCTCTACGCATTACTCATTATCTAATGAGATGGCATTGTATAAATTTGGTCCTTTGGTGAGACCTTTAGTTCCTTGGGATTAAATCATGTTGATACAATTGTCATACAATGTATCTTCATAGTATTATCCCGCTATGAACCACACCTAGTTTGATAACAAACTACTTGACGCAAATGCCCTCATTTGCTGCTACAATAGCAGTCATATACTTAGCCTTTTTGTTGTAGTATCTGTCACAATGTTTTAACTTTGGTACTCAACCAAATCCGTTATGGAACTTCCTTTCCATTACATTGTGCCACCCATAGTTTAAATTGAGATAAACTTAATTTGTGACAAAACTAGTATCAATGCAACAATTTACAATGAACTATTTGTCACCACTATATAAATAATATATTCTTAGTTCTTCCAAAGATCATAGGAATATCCCTACTATTGTCCAATGATCATCTTATGAGTCATTCTGGTATATGCTCATAACATTTAGAGCATAGGACATATCTGGATGTGTACATCTCAAAGAATGATTGATCAAAATATTATTGTGATTTCACGAAGTGTCAAAATACTTGAATCTCGTGTCAACACACTTGAATCTTGATTCAGTCCTTTCCGTGCATCAAGAACCTTTCTTGTTGTTTCCATATTGAACTAATTCAACATCTTATCTATGTACATTTGGCAAAACCATATTAGCGCCTCAATCTATCCATATAGACAGTGATGCCTAATTCTTGGGTTATGCCTAAGTCTTTCATCGAAATGAAATTCTTAACCTGTGTCAATAAAAGATACATCATTTCTAATCAACAATATGCCTTTCACATAATGTATTAGAAATATGTCTTAGCGCTCCCACTTAATTTCTTGCAAAATGCAAACATCTTCATCGTCCCTGATGAAATTAAACCTTTTAACGGTTTCATCACGGTGAAGATTCCAACTCCGCGATGCTCACTTCAACCATTGAAGTTTTTCATACTCTTTTTAGCATCCTTTGAATTAACAAAACCCTTTGGATCGTGTCATGGACACATCCTAGGTAACCATTCTATTAGAAGAACTTGTTTTGTTTGTTCAACTACCATATACCAAAATATATGTAGTGGTTGCTACATTAATCCGTCCAGACTAAATATCGCTATGAAAGATCAAATCTTATCATAGTCAATTCCTTGAACATTGTCGTAAACTCTTTTCGACATGTCGACTATTTCATAGATGTGAAACATCCATGCCTATTTCTTTATAGATCCATATACGACTGTAAGGTCTTGCACCTTTCTAGAGGGTCTTTCAAATTCAAAGCTTGATTTCTCGTGTATGGAATTATCACGGATTTTATGGCTTCAAGCCACTTAACGAAGTCAGGGCCCATCATTGCTTCTTTGCATGTAGTCGGTTCATCACTGTCAAACAACAATGATTTAACTCTCAAATCTTGGCATTTGATTACTTACCCGACCTACTTGGTCCAATAGGAACTTAGATCTCCGTGACCACATCCTTTGAGGCACGTGAGCCATGATCATTGTTGCTGCCTCCGGGACACTTACCAACGCTGCGCAACTCAGCACATATTAGCCAAGGTTCAACAACCTTGTCAAAGTTCTATTGTCCTCCCACTTAACTTTTCACCAAAAATTCCTTCTCAAGAAACTCGACATTCTAAGTGACAAACACTTTTGTCTTTGGTGTTATGGAGGAATACCCAATGGTTATTCGAAATAACCTACAAAGACATGCTCATCCGACTTTGGTTGTAAACATTTTACTTATGCCTAGCATACCAAAAATTTAAGAAAGGACAACCTGGGTTTTATCCCAAACCATGACTTATATGGTGTCATTTCAACGGATCACGATGGAGCTCTTTTCCGTGTAAAAGCGGTAGTCACTAAAGCTTTAATCTTTAAAATATAATGGCAGTTTTATAAATGACACCTTTGATCTTACCATGTCAAACAAGGTTTCATTACATATCTTGAACACTCCATACTCCTATGGTGTTTTGGGAAATGCAAATCCATGGAACGATTCCTCAAATCTTAGGTGTTTTGCTAAACTTGTAACTCAAACATCTTTATGATCCAATCATAAACTTTTTTTTTTCTTGTTACAATAATTTTCCACTTCATCTTGAAAGTCTTTGAACACTTTCAAATGTTTCATACTTCTTCCTTATTGAGTAAGTATATACATATACTCACTCAAATCTTCGGAGAAAGCATATGAAGTTGAAATCCATCGCCCACGACTACACATAATGGACTATATACATCAATATGTACAAATTCCAATCAGTTAGTCGTCCGTTCCTCTTTTGGCCTATGAACGGAGTTTTAATTATCTCCAGGAAAGTATCACAAGCGTCAATTTGATCAAAATCAAAGACTCCAAAAATCCATCAACATGGAGTTTCTTCATGTATCCCTTTCAATATAATTTAAACGGCGATGTCACTTCGCAAGTGATCTTTCAATCATTTGTCTTGCGACATTTTAGCATTAGTTTTATGGTCGTTATTTCTCCAACCAGACTTGTATATCATCCATCTATTATGGAATGCGGTAATTATTTGAACAACCTTTTGTCGTCATAATACCTGATCAAAATAACAATTATTGAAACAAATCTTGAAGGCAAGCTTTGATGTTAATGAGTAACATAACAACCCTTTGTTTGTTTTCGATGAACATCATCACATATTCTCTTGCTAGTTACTTAGGCCATTGCAGTTTATGAATTGTGTTGTCCTGTATGACACTTCATACCAACCAATTCGGTATCCAATACCGCAGAACCACATTGTTTAACAACCAAGGAATACAGCCATAACATGTATCTTCTATATACCTAAGTTGGATATCTCCAATCTTTTCTTTTCTGCCAAATATTTTATAGATTCTCTTTCAACAATTCCTTTTCTTTTAAAAGAATCTATCAACATCAATAGTGGTGTCATTCACATGACACATAGTACAAAGTGTGTACAGTCAAATACTAATACCTTTGGACTTGCACTTTGAAGTGGATCACCTTCATCAAATGTTTGGCATTCTTTCAAAATTCCATTCTTTAGTAATCTTTTAGTGTAGTAAACATTTTACTTACATCTTCTATTCATCCTTATCACGACAACTTTCATGATCAAGCTGTTATAGCTTATAAAGGTGAATTGTGAGTATAATGTTTCTTTTCCAAAACCTTTTGGAGGATTAGGACGACTAGCGTCTCCAACCTTCACAAATTCTCATCAAATATGAGGACGTATACTCTATCATGTTGTAACCAATACATTGTTTTAGATATCGCAATAACTTTCACATATGATGGTTTCTGAAACATTGCTTTCAGCTCTTAGATAAACTTGATATTAAAAACAATCTTTTGAGTATCAAGAATCAAGGAGGCAAACATGATACATTAGATACTAACACTTGAATTGTTACTCTTGATTTAATACTGTTTATTAAACTTCACAGAGTAAACGGAGTTTGCTGAAAGTTTGCAACAGGACTTTTAAACTTTAGATTGACACTCAAAACAATACGATACCAGTTCGTAAAGCAAATATCCAGAATTTCTATAGTTCCACTATCTCAACTATAACTAAGCGTAAGGTGGTGAACGGATGCCAATGACTACAACAAACTATGCAAATTCACTTTGATTGTGTTTATGATAAATTGTGTTCAACTTAATCATATTACTATATGAACTCCCACTCAAAACAACATCCCTCGATTTGTGTTAGTGATTACACGAACCAAATCCACTACACCAAGTCCGATCATCACGTGAGATGATGTAGTTTCAATGACGAACAATCATCATGTTCATCATATCATATATATGACTCATGCTCTACCTTTCGGTATTCCGTGTTTCGAGACCATGTCTGTACATGCTAGGCTCGTCAAGATTAACCTTAGTTTCTGCATGTGCAAATCTGGCTTGCACCCGTTGTATGCACACGTAGAATCTATCACACCCGATCATCACGAGATGTTTCGAGACGACGAGTCTTAGCAACGGTGCCAACTAAGGACGAACACTTTATTACTTGATATTTAGTGAGAGGGATCATCTTATAATGCTACCGTCGCGATCTAAGCAATACAAGATGCACAAAGGATTAACATCACAGGCAATTCATAATTAGTGTGATATGATATGGCCCTTTCTTCTTATGCCTTTGATCTTCATCTCCAAAGCACGGACATGATCTCCATCATCACCAGCATTGCGTCAAGGTCAGTGGCACCGCTTCATGGTTGTCCATCATCACCAGCAACTAACAACTACTTGGAATAAAGCTATTACAAGATGAATAGACACGCAGGTCTTAACAGAATTAAAGACAACCATTAGGCTCCTGCCGGTTGCCATATTACAACAAGGATCATTGCATACATCAAATATAATCACAATCACATGATGGCCATATCACATCACAAAAACCCTGCAAAAACAAGTTAGACGCCTCTAATTTTCTTTGCATGTTTTACGTGGTTTGGGGCTTTCGAATAAGAACGGATCTTACCTACGAAACTGAACCACAACGTTGATACAAGTGCTATCAAGTGCAAAGTGTAAATTGGATCTATACAATGGTGGGAGAGACAGACACCCGCAAAGCCACTTGTGCAAAGCAAGTTACACGTCAAGCGTGGAGCAAGTCTCATGTGCGATGACATGTAAGGTTAGCCCGAGCCGCTTCATCCCACCATACCGCAAGATGCAAAGTACACAAAGCAAAATACGGCACGAGCACCAACGCCCATAACACCATTGTGTTCTACTCGTGCAACAGATCTACGCATAGACACGGCTCTGATACCACTGATGGGTTCGTAGCATGGAAAACAAAAAATTTCTACCGCAAGAACGAACAAAACCCAGATATAATCTAGATAAAAGCCAAGATCTGATCTATTAGACATGTGCAACGAGATAGATCTGTACTAACCCTCGTAGAACCGAAAGCATTACGAGATTAGATCTCGGGGTTGATGTAGTCGATCACTTGCCGATCTCAAGATCGTGTGGACGATCCTTCCGGCGCCACATTCCGGCAGCGCTTCCGCAGTCGGTCACACGTGCGGAGTCGAAGCAGACCTTCCTCTCCCTGTTCCAGCGAGCAGCGGAGGTAGTAGATCTTCTTCACGGAATCCCAGCAGCACGACGGTGTGGTGGTGGTGGAGTAGAGAATTCTGCAGGGCTTCGCCTAAGCTGGAGCAGAGCGAAGGAGGAGGAGAGAGGCGGCGGCTAGGGTTTGTTATGGGAGAGGTCTAGGGGGTGGCGCCCCCTCCCCTCTATTTAAAGGAGGGAGGCGCCATGGGAGGGGGAGTCCTAGTAGGACTCCCCTCTCTCCTTGGCCGGCGGGTTGGGAAGGGGGGAGGAGTCCTCCTCCCCCACGAATCCGTGTCTTGCCCCACAAGGTTTCCTTGACCCTTTCTTTGTTTTCAAGCAAACTCCAAGAAATCTTCTAGAACCTTCCAGAACATTCCGAAACCTTCTAGAATCTCCATACAAACACTCCGGAACATTTCCTAACTTAGAAAATGATCCCCAATATATGAATCTTATTCTCCGGACAATTCCGGATCTCCTCGTGATGTCCCGGATCCAATCCGAGACTCCGAACAACATTCGGTCTCCAACGCACATTCCATATCTACTTAAATCAGCTTCGAACCTTAAGTGTGTCACCCTACGGTTCGTGAATATGCAGACATGATGGAGACACTTCTCCGATCAATAACCATCAGCGGGATCTGGAGATCCATAACGGCTCCCACATACTCAACGATGACTTCGTGATCGATAGAACCATTAACATACGAAACCAAATTCCCTTTGTCACGCGATATTCTACTTATCCGAGGTTTGATCGTCGGTATCTCTATACCTAGTTCTACCTCGTTACTGACAAGTACTCTTTACTCGTTCCATGTTATGTCATCCCTTGTGACCTAGTCGCATGCTTGCAAGCTAACTAGATGACATTCCACCGAGAGGGCCCAGAGCATATCTATCCGTCATATGGATGGACAAATTCCAATCTTGGTCCATGCGCTTCAACACATACTTTCAGAATACCCAATGTCACCTTTATAACCACCCAGTTACGAAGCGGCGTTTGATGCCATCAAAGTATCCATCCGGTGATGGTGATTAACATAACCTCAGGGTCGAAGGATTAGGTTACTATGCATTTGAAAAGCTTGTAGCAATACGAACTTAATGACTGGATCTTATGTTACGCTTACTATGGGTGTGTGTCCATCACATCATTCTCCTAATGATATAACCTTGTTATTAATGACATCCAATGTCCATGATCAGGAAACCATGATCATCCATTAATCAACAAGCTAGTTCCACAAGAGGCTTACTAGGGACTCTTTTATGTTTACAAAACACACAAGTATTAATGTTTCCTGTTAATACAATTATAGCATGGGATGTAAACATTTATCATAAACATAAATATATAATAATAACCACTTTAGTATTGCCTCTTGGGCATATCTCCAACAATTAGAGCCGTGTCTATGCGTAGATCTGTTGCACGAGTAGAACACAATGGTTTTGTGGGCGTTGGTGCTCGTGTCGTCTTTTGCTTTGTGTACTTTGCATCTTGCGGTATGGTGGGATGAAGCGGCTCGGGTTAACCTTACATGTCATCGCACATGAGACTTGCTCCACACTTGACGTGTAACTTGCTTTGCACAAGTGGCTTTGCGGGTGTCTGTCCCTCCCACCATAGTATAGATCCAATTTACACTTTGTACTTGATAGCACTTGTATCAATGTTGTGGTTCAGTTTCGTAGATAAGATCCGTTCTTATTCGAAAGCCCCAAACCACGTAAAACATGCAAAGAAAATTAGAGGCGTCTAACTTGTTTTTGTAGGGGTTTTGTGATGTGATATGGCCATCATGTGATTGTGATTATATTTGATGTATGCAATGATCCTTGTTGTAATATGGCAACCGGCAGGAGCCTAATGGTTGTCCTTAATTCTGTTAAGACCTGCGTGTCTATTCATCTTGTAATAGCTTTATTCCAAGTAGTTGTAATAGTTGCTCGTGATGATGGACAACCATGAAGTGGCGCCACTGACCTTGACGCAATGCTGGTGATGATGGAGATCATGTCCGTGCTTTGGAGATGGAGATCAAAGGCATAAGAAGAAAGGGCCATATCATATCACACTAATTATGAATTGCCTATGATGTTAATCCTTTATGCATCTTGTATTGCTTAGATTGCGACAGTAGCATTATAAGATGATCCCTCTCACTAAATATCAAGTAATAAAGTGTTCGTCGTTAGTTGGCACCGTTGCTAAGACTCGTCGTTTCGAAGCATCTCGTGATGATCGGATGTGATATATTCTACGTGTGCATAAAACGGGTGCAAGCCAGATTTGCACATGCAGAAACTAAGGTTAATCTTGACGGGCCTAGCATGTACAGACATGGTCTCGGAACACGGAATACCAAAAGGTAGAGCATGAATCATATAAATGATATGATGAACATGAAGATTATTCGCCGATGAAACTACATCTTCTCTCGTGAAGATCGGACTTGGTGTAGTGGACTTGGTTCGTGTAATCACTAAGACAATGTGAGGGATGTTGTTTTGAGTGGGAGTTCACCTAGTTAATTTAAGAATTAAAATTGAACTCGATTTATCATAAACTTAGTCTAAACTACTTGCAAATTTGTTGTAGATTATGGCGAACCTCTCCATCAATTTCAATGCATTCCTAGAGAAAGAAAAGCTTAAGAACAATGGAAGCAACTTCACGGACTGGCTCCGTGGACTGAAGATTGTCCTCAGGGCTGGTCAGTTGACCTATTTGCTCGAAGCACCGCTAGGTAACCCACCTGCAGAAGATGCCACCGATGACGTAAAGAATGTTTACGCCACTTGGAAAAATCACTACTCCACAGTTCAGTGTGCCATCCTGTACGGTTTAGAAACGGAGCTTCAGAAGCGCTTTGAGCACCACGACCCGTTCGAGATCATTAAGGGGCTCAAGCTTATTTTTGAGACTCACGCGGCCATGGAGAGCTATGAGGCCTCCGGAAAGTTCTTTAACTATAAGATGGAAGAGGGAAGCTCCATTAGCGAGCACGTGCTCACCATGTCTGGGCACGCAAACAAGCTCCAAGAGTTGGGGATAACGATTCCTAATGAGTTAGGGATTCACCGTGTCCTCCAATCACTGCCACCGAGTTATAAGAACTTTGTGATGAACTACAATATGCACTGCATGAACAAGACGTTGCCTGAACTATCGTCCATGCTGAAAACTGCTGAAGTGGAGATCAAGAAGGAGCACCAAGTGTTGATGGTCAATAAGACCACCAATTTCAAGAAACAAGGCAAGCCTAAGAACAAGGACAACTTCAAGAAGGACGGTAAGAAAGCTGCCGCACCTGCTAAGAAGCCCAAGGCTGGTCCTAAGCCTGAAACTGAATGCTTCTACTGCAAGTGTGCTAGTCACTAGAAGCGTAACTGCCCCAAGTACCTGGCAGATCTAAAGAACGGCAACATCAAGAAGAAAGGTATATTTGATATACATGTTATTGATGTGTATCTTACTAGTAATCGTAGTAGTGCCTGGGTATTTGATACTGGTTTGGTTGCTCATATTTGTAACTCAAAACAGGAGCTGCGGAATAAGCAAAGACTGTTGAGAGACGAGGTGACGATGCGCGTTGGAAATGGCTCCAAGGTTGATGTGATCGCCGTCGGCACGCTCCCTCTACATCTACCTTCGGGATTAGTTTTAAATTTGAATAATTGTTATTTGGTGCCTGCGTTAAGCATGAACATCATATCTAGATCTTGTTTATTGCGAGACGGTTACTCTTTTAAGTCTGAGAATAAAGGTTGTTCGATTTATATGAGTAATATCTTTTATGGTAATGCACCTGAGATGAATGGTTTATTCTTACTGAATCTCGATAGTAGTGATACACATGTTCACAACATAGATGCTAAACGAACAAAATTGAATGATAATTCTACATACATGTGGCACTATCGTCTTGGTCACACTGGAGTGAAGCGTATGAAGAAGCTCCATTCTGATGGACTTCTTGAATCACTTGATTTTGAATCACTTGAAAGATGCGAAGCATGTCTAATGGGAAAAATGACTAAGACTCCATTCTCTGGAATAATGGAGCGAGCTACAGACTTATTGGAAATAATACATACCGATGTGTGCGGTCCAATGAGTGTAGCATCGTGGGGTGGATATCGTTATGTTCTCACTTTCACGGATGACTTAAGTAGATATGGGTATGTCTACTTTATGAAACATAAGTCCGAAACTTTCGAGAAGTTTAAGGAATTTCAAAGTGAAGTGGAAAATCATCGTAACAAGAAGATTATGTTTCTGCGTTCTGACCGCGGAGGTGAATATCTAAGTTATGAGTTTGGCATGCATTTAAAGAAATGTGGAATACTTTCGCAGTTGACACCGCCGGGAACACCACAGCGTAATGGTGTGTCCGAACGTCATAATCGAACTCTCTTAGATATGGTTCGGTCTATGATGTCTCTTACAGATTTACCGCTATCGTTTTGGGGCTATGCATTAGAGACAGCCGCATTCACTTTAAATAGGGCACCATCTAAATCCGTTGAAACGACACCGTACGAATTGTGGTTTGGAAAGAAACCTAAGTTGTTGTTCCTTAAAGTTTGGGGTTGTGAAGCGTATAAAGAAGTTACAACCTGATAAGCTTGAACCCAAAGTGGAAAAATGCGTCTTCATAGGATACCCTAAAGAAACAATTGGGTATACCTTCTATCATAGATCCGAAGGCAAAGTTTTTGTTGCCAAGAATGGATCCTTTCTTGAGAAGGAGTTTCTCTCGAAGGAAGTGACTGGAAGGAAAGTAGAACTCGACGAGGTTATTGAACCTTCTCTCGGAGTTGAGAGTAGCGCAGCATCGGAAGATTTTTTTGTGCCGCCTGCACCAATTAGAGAGGAAGCTAATGATGGTGATCATGAAACTTCGAACGAAGCTGCCACTGAACCTCGTAGGTCAACGAGGGTTCGTACCACTCCTGATTGGTATGACCCTGCCTTGAACGTCATGTTGGTGGACAACACTGATGACCCTGCGACGTATGAAGAAGCTATGGTGAGCCCAGATTCCGACAAATGGCTAGAAGCCATGAAATCCGAAATGGGATCCATGTACGAAAACCAAGTATGGACTTTGGTGGACTTACCAGATGGTCGTAAGGCTGTCGAGAACAAATGGATTTTCAAAAGAAAAACAGATGTTGATGGTAATATTACCGTCTATAAAGCTCGACTTGTCGCGAAAGGGTTCCGACAAATTCAAGGAGTTGACTACGATGAGACATTCTCACCAGTAGTGAAGCTAAAGTCTATGAGGATTTTGTTAGCAATTGCTGCATATTTCGATTATGAGATTTGGCAGATGGATGTCAAAACGGCGTTCCTTAATGGTGACATTGAGGAAGAGTTGTATATGGTACAACCCAAGGGTTTTGTCGATCCTAAAGATGCTGACAAGGTATGCAAACTTCAGCGCTCCATTTATGGACTGAAGCAAGCATCCCGGAGTTGGAATCAACATTTTGATAAAGTAATCAAAAACTTTGGATTTATACAAACTTATGGAGAAGCTTGTATTTACAAGAAAGTGAGTGGGAGCTCTGTAGCATTCCTAGTACTATATGTAGATGACATATTGTTGATTGGGAATGATATAGAACTTCTTAATAGTGTCAAAGCCTATTTGAATAATAGTTTTTCAATGAAGGATCTTGGTGAAGCGGCATATATTCTAGGCATCAAGATTTATAGAGATAGATCAAGACGCCTAATAGCGCTTTCACAAAGTACATACTTGGACAAAGTTCTAAAGAAGTTTAGAATGGAAGAGAGCAAGAAAGGGTTCGTGCCCATGTTGTCAGGTAAGACCTTGAGTAAGACTCAAAGTACAGCTACGGCAGAAGATAGAGAGAAGATGAATAATATTCCCTATGCCTTGGCCATAGGTTCTATCATGTATGCCATGCTGTGTACAAGACCGGATATAGCACATGTTGTTAGTTTGACTAGCAGATATCAAAGTGATCCTGGAATGGAGCACTGGACAGCGGTCAAGAATATCCTAAAGTACCTAAATAGGACTAAGAATATGGTTCTTTCTTATGGAGGTGATGAACAGCTTGTTGTAAACAGTTACACTGATGCTAGTTGGAACACCGATCCAGATGACTCGAAGTCACAGTCTGGATACGTATTTATTTTGAATGGTGCTGCAGTGAGCTGGAGGAGTGCCAAGCAAAGCGTTGTGGCGAAATCTTCAACTGAATCAGAATACATAGCTGCTTCGGAGGCGGCACAAGAAGCCATATGGATGAAGGAGTTTATTACTGAACTTGGCGTGGTTCCTAGTGCGTTGGACCCGATGGCCATCTACTGTGACAACATAGGTACCATACCTAATGCACAGGAGCCAAGGTCACATAGCAAGCTGAAGCACATCAAGCTACGTTCCCATGCTATTCGCGAGTATGTCCAAGATGGTGACATAAAGATTTGCAAAGTATACACTGATCTGAATGTGGCAGATCCGTTGACTAAACCTCTCCCTAGAGCAAAGCATGACCAACACCAGAACGCCATGGGTGTTAGGTATATTACCATGTAATCTAGATTATTGACTCTAGTGCAAGTGGGATACTGTTGGAGATATGCCCAAGAGGCAATAATAAAAGTGGTTATTATTATATCTTTGTGTTTATGATGAATGTTTACATCCCATGCTATAATTGTATTATAAGGAAACACTAATACATGTGTGTTTTGTAAACATAAAAGAGTCCCTAGTAAGCCTCTTGTTGAACTAGCTTGTTGATTAATTGATGATCATGGTTTCCTGATCATGGACATTGGATGTCATTAATAACAAGGTTATATCATTAGGAGAATGATGTGATGGACACACACCCATAGTAAGTGTAGCATAAGATCAAGTCATTTAGTTCGTATTGCTACAAGCTTTCAAATGCATAGTAACCTAATCCTTCGACCATGAGGTTATGTTAATCACCATCACCGGATGGGTACTTTGATGACATCAAACACCGCTTCGTAACTGGGTTGTTATAAAGGTGTCATTGGGTATTCTGAAAGTATGTGTTGAAGCGCATGGACCAAGATTGGGATTTGTCCATCCATATGACGGATATATATGCTCTGGGCCCTCTCGGTGGAATTTCATCTAGTTAGCTTGCAAGCATGTGACTGGGTCACAAGGGATGACATAACATGGAACGAGTAAAGAGTACTTATCAGTAACAAGGTAGAACTAGGTATGGAGATACCGACGATCAAACCTCGGATAAGTAGAGTATCACGTGACAAAGGGAATTGGTTTCGTATGTTAATGGTCCTATCGATCACAAAGTCATCGTTGAGTATGTGGGAGCCGTTATGGATCTCCAGATCCCGCTGATGGTTATTGATCGGAGAGGTGTCTCCATCATGTCTGCATATTCACGAACCGTAGTGTGACACACTTAAGGTTTGATGTTGTTTAGGTAGATATGGAATGTACGTTGGAGACCAAATGTTGTTCGGAATCTCGGATTGGATCTGAGACATCACGAGGAGATCCGGAATTGTCCGGAGAATAAGATTCATATAATGGAGATCATTTTCTAGGTTCGGAAATGTCCCGGAGTGTTTATATGGGGGTTCTAGAAGGTTTCGGAATATTTCGGAAGGTTTTAGAAATTTCTATGGAGTTTACTTGAAAACCAAGAAAGAAAAAGGGGAAATTTGGGGGGGAAGGAAACTCCCCCCAAGCCCCCCTTGTGCGCCAGCCCTAGGAGGTGGGCCTAGGGGTGGGAACCCTAGGCCGCACCCCTCCCTCTATATATAGAGGGGTGGAGGCGCCACCCCCCTTGCCCCTCTACTCTTGCCCTAGCCGCCTCTCTCCTCCTCCTTCGCTCTGCTCAGGCTTAGGCGAAGCCCTGCAGAATTCTCTACTCCACCACCACCACCACGCCGTCGTGCTGCTGAGATTCCGTGGAGAGATCTATTACCTTCGCTGCTCGCTGGAACGGGGAGAGGAAGGTCTGCATCGACTCCGCATGTGTGACCGACTGCGGAAGCGCTGCCGGAACGCGGCGCCGGAAGGATCGTCTACTCGATCTTGAGATCGGCAAGTGATCGTCTACGTCAACCACGAGATCCGATCTCGCACAAGGTTTTCGGATCTACAAGGGTTAGTACAGATCTATCTCGTTGCACATGTCTAATAGATTATATCTTGGCTTTTATCTAGATTAGATCTAAGTTTTGTTCGTTCTTGCGGTAGAAATTTTTTGTTTTTCATGCTACGAACCCATCACATCCGACCTGGTTCAACCGGACTAAACCGTCTAAGCCTATCCAAGGTAATCCCACCGACAATGTACATGTTATTGTGAAGGCTGGTCAATGACCAACTCATTTTTTGACAATCTAAAATGATGAAGTATCTAAATTGTTAACTACCCTGTAATTCAGTCACTCTGATACATACGTTTGTACTAATTGCAGCAAGGACACAGTAAGAAAGCAAATGGACTCAAGTGCAAAGACATATAGCAATTGAATTTTCTGAAGCCATGTACCTGTAGCAGCACATCGCGATTGCAATGTGCTTGTGCCCAGCGGAGAGAGGAACTCCAACGGATGGGGCTGGTTAAGATGTATTCCGGACATCCAGGCTCACGACGAGGCTGTCGTCATGGAATTTTCTGAAGCCATGTACCTGCAGTAGCACATCACGAATGCAATGTGCTTTTGCCCAGCAGAGAGAGGGACTCCAGCGGATGGGGCTAGTTAAGCTGTATTTCGGGCATCCAGGGTCACGACGAGGCTGTAGTTGTACGGTTTCACGGCGAAGGTGCCGTCATCCAGGTTCAGGGCGAGAGCTCCATCTAGGCATGTCAAGCGACCGAGGGCGTCGTACAGGATCTCAGTGATGGAGATCGTTGATGGCGAGATTACTCCGTGACCAGTTTCCTTGTTTTTCTCTCATTAGTTCTTTTTTGGAAAAAATGATCAGGTTTGAGGACGTGCGGCGCGGGGCACGGTTTCGGGATGAGTTTTAGCTTCCTCATATTTGCTTTCTAGTTTGTTTTGCCATAGAATTGGATTTTGCTTTCCTTTAAAGACTATTAATGAAAGCTCTTTCGTCTTGCCCGTGAGTTTAGTCCGACGTTGAAAATTGCTAAATGCACACCGAGATATAATTAGACTAAGGCCGGTCGTTAGATTACCTTTAGTGAGTCGGATCGTGTGGTTTTTTAGTCCGTCCAAGTATGGTTTGCGGGGTATGTTTAGCGAAGTTCTTGCTCGGTCCTTTATAAGAAGTAGAGATAGAGATAATGTAAAAATTAACAAATCCAATTCGTTTGAGAGAACAATAACGTCCAGTTCTTAATTCTCATTAAATTCCCCACTTTTTGTATAACATTGAATCTTAGTGGATAAAATTGAAAAATAAATAAACAAAACTAATTTGTTTTAGAAAACAAATAATGCCCACTTCTTATTTCTCATTAAATTCTCCACTTTTTGTAGTACTGTATAACATTGAATCTTAGTGGAGAAAAGGGGAAAAAAATGAATAAAAGTACATCGTCCTAGCTTTTACAATAAGAATCATTTGTTAATACAATGAAGGATCTATGCGATTACAAATCCCTGTTTGCATATTTATTTTTTCATACTCTATTTTTTACCAATCATATTTAAGAATATTGGACCCATATTATACGCCGCCGTACGTTTACGGTAGACCCTGTGTACTCGAGGTAATTAGCTCTATGGCTGAGTGAGGCCATTGGCGCCACATGTCTTGAATTCTGGTGGCGGCGGGGGCAGGCTGGTCTCCGGCGTGGGCCCGTCCTCGACGATGAACGCCGTGGCCATGCCCATGATGATGTGGAACTCAAAGTGGCAGTGCAGGTACCACATCCCGGGGTTGTCGGTGACGAACCGCACGGCGGCCCATCCGGTCCTGGGCACCTGCACCGTGTTCCTCAGCTGCGGGTTGTGGTAGTTGAACTTGGCGGGGTCCGTCTTGGGATCGTAGTTGCCAAGCCCCATGGCGAGGACGAAGAAGTCGTAGCCATGGAGGTGCATGGGGTTGGAGTCGCTCTGCAGCAGCGCCGTGCTCTGGAAGATGATCTCCACGGAGGTGCTGTACCGGAACCTCCGGAGCTTGGTCGCCTTGAACGTCGGCTCCAGCGCCTCTTCTAGCGGGCCTGGCGGGATCAAGTCGCGGTCGGTGTAGTTGTACGGGCGCGGCGGGCGGTCCGGGAGATCCTCCGTGTACAGCCCACTGGTCCGGCGCTCGTAGTACCTCTCGAGGAGTGACGCGTTGGTCGGTTGGCGGAAGGAGACGTTGTTCATGGTGGCCACCACGATGGTGTCGGCACTCCGGCGGCGCTTGCACGACGTGGTGTTGTTGCGGCAGATTGAGCCGAGGCCGAGCGTGAAGAAGAGGCGTTCGTCGACGTGCATGGGGACGCGGTGCCGGTCCGGGTGGGCGAGGCCGGTGAGGTTGCTGTGGAAGTAGTAGGACGGCATGGTGTTGTGCTGGTCCGGCATGAGCGGCGTCGGCACGGGCAGCCCGTTGTTTTTGCTTTCGGATCCGGCGTAGCGGACCAGACCCCGGGAGACGAACACCGGGATCTGCGGGTCGGGCTCCGGTGGCTGGTTCGCGAGAGCCACCATGTGGTAGTGCGCCGGCGGGGCGTCTGCGGCCATGAGCACGTCGATGGCCTCTCCCGGCGCCAGGGTGACCATGTCCGTCTTGTACGGCGTGAGGTAGTTCCCGTCAGCACCGACCACCGTGAACGTGTGCCCAGCCACCTTGAAATAGTACTCGGAGAAGAGCGCCATGTTCAAGATCCGCAGCAGGTAGGTCTCCCCGCGCACGACGTCGAGAACGAAGCTCTCCTCGGGCTTGCCGGAGCAGTTGCTGAGGTCGCCGAGCTTGCCGTTGATGGTGGCCGACAGCGGGTTGTCGTCGAAGTTGCCGTCGTGCATCCTCCTGTCGAGCTCGACGAGGTCGAGCTGCCACCACTCGCCGATGATGATGGGCATGTCCCTGGTGGGGGTTGGGAACGGGTACCTCCCGTCCTTGGGGCGGATAACGAAGGCTCCCGCGACGGTGGCGCGGAGGCAGGTGACGTGGGCGTGCCACCACAGCGTGCCGACCTGGCCGGTGACGTTGAAGCGGTACACGCGCTTGCCGCCGGGAGGGACGGGGCACTCGGTGACGAAACCGGCGCCGTCGGACCAGCAGCTCCTCATCTGCCTGACGCCGTGCCAGTGGATGGTGAGGCCGTGGGGGAGACGGTTCTCGACGTGTACGACCACCGTGTCGCCATCGGTGACGTCGATCGTGGGGCCTGGGAGCTGCCCGTTCACCACGTAGATCTTGGTTGTGTTGCACAGGTGTGTCTGGTTCATCTCGTGCACCTGATCATCATCAATTAATTGATTATTGGTCAATACAGGTCAAGGTGTATATATCCGAAAACAACGCCGACCGAAAATCATACCGAACATAACCAGACATCGAAAATGCTATACTTACGGACACCTTTCTACGGAACGTGGCTACGGACTGACGTGGTGGTGGTCAGTTGGTGCATATCGTTCTCTACTCCGTGATTTCAGGGACTCAAATCTTTCGCTGCTCTCCACGTCTGTCCGTAGCCAAAATTCTGTAACTATTTGTCCGTAGGTGTAGCATTACTCACCAGACATTGTCTTCGGGACATCTAATCTAAAGAAGAAAAACCATATTGTACTCACGACAAAGGTGTGCTCCACGACCGCCGCCTCACCGCCGGCCGCCGCTGCGAGAGCCGCAAAGGCCACGGCGCAGAAGATGGTCGCCACCATGGAGAGGTTCTCCATGCGTGATTGCTCTACAAGCTCAGTGATGTGTGCTTGTTTTTACTAATTAGCTAGTTGCTGCAAGGATGGTTTTGCTAAGCGCGTGAGCTGCGGTCAATTTATACGCCCTCAACGGACGGGAGACGCCCGAATAGATCGGCCGTCTGCAATGGTTGACCGGGCCAATCAAATCGAGCAAAAGGAAACCGACGGCGAGACGATCAGGGTGCCAAAGCGGAGCTTCATGGGAATGTGAAGAGAGATTAGCAATTTAGCATCATTCATTGGCTGGCACTTATACTTTTTGTTGCACTTTTACCTTGAGAGCTAATTAGTTTAACTAATCCTGGCAAGTACGTCAATCGCGGTTAGTAAGCTATAGACTTGAGGGGAAACTTCATCGCCGCTGAATTAACGACGGAGGAGATGGTGATGAGTTCACGGACGACATTAGAGCGCCAGAAAGGGTCGAGCAACAAGACTTAGGTTAACTGAAATCAAAATAAACACAAAGACTTGTCCACCTACCGCTACCAACCCAGGCATTGGTCAGACTCTCGATGTTTCAGCTGCTAGGAAGACGTATTTAATTACTCTTGTTTTGGCATTGACATCTGATTCTCGGATACATCCAATTGGTGGTAGAGCTTCTTGTTATACTCCACGAGCCTTGACTTATGTCGCAGCATGTCTACAAGTCCAGACCATTACAACTGTAGTGTACATTGACCTTTCCTTTTCGGAAGCGACCATGCATATACATGCACGCACTAGAATCTTTGTCAAACGTTGTTTGAGTTTAGATTGTTAGTATATATGTGGACGGTCATTGTTTCTAGATGAGAAATATTTCGTTGAACCTATATTAAGACTGGCAAGAAGTATTTTTTTTAGCCAATTGTTGTGCTTTTGTGATATTTGTTCATAATATTATATTTTTGAATGACATTCATCATAATATAAATTATGTGCGATATGGTTTATGCATATGATATTTTTATGTATCCAATACAATATTTGGTACATACCAACTGTAAAAGTTTAAACTTTTCTACCCGACCGGCCAGTATTGCATTATAAAGTGGCTGGCCGCATCATTTGAAGATGCTGCAAAAGTGCAAATGGAAAGAAGCATGTAGGAGGTCTGCTTTTCTCGGTCGACCACGTGAAACAATTTGAACATATATGCTCAAAGCAGCAGCGAATAAGTCAAATCAATATATGTAATAAAAAACTGTCGGTAGTCAATGGTCAAATTACGATATCCACTCGTTTACTTTATACTCTTAATACTATAATGTTTTCACATTTTCACTATACCCATATACTCCCACGAATATCAGAGTATAACGACTCGTTTGCTAGATACTTAATTTGTATGTAAAGTTCGCTTGCATAGTCCCACGAATATCTATGCATGTCTGCCTTTGGGGGGAAAACTTTGGTTTCGGCATTCTGAGGGAATATAGTGATAACAATTTTGAAAAGAAACCAAGTGTGTGTGTGTGTAGGTAGGGGGGGGGGCTTGTTATACCGGAGAAGAAACATTTGAGTGTTATTTGGTCACAAAAGAGATGCCATCAGAGTAGCATGATTTGGGAAAAATATTGAAAATAAGGTCAAGTTCTTCATGCGAGCCGTCATCTAGGACCACGAAAGTGCTCACGGATGTTGGCATCAAAGGTTTCCCCATATCCTTCTCTACGGCCTCTGCTCGGCCCAATTCAAGCTAGACCGACAATCATATTACCTTTCATCGTGGCCTTGTCTTTAGTTTGATGCATGGTGCTGGAGGGTGAATTTTTGGAACATTGGATACTCTGGGTGAACAGTAAGTCAAAACAAATACTAAATAAAATAAAATAATATAAAATAATTTTTTTGCATGCGGAGGATGCATTCAAGTATGTGTGTACGAAGTTCTAAATTTGAATTCGAAAGTATGTTACTTATATAAAAATACGAACATCCTCATGAACGGTATAAGTTGCTGGAAGATCATTGTGCAAGTTCCGGGTTTCTTTTTTTAAGCCACATACATACATATTTTTTTTCTTAAAATTGTTATAAGTATCAATGTTGTATTCACATGCATGATTTATCTAAAATATACCGAAGCTTCAGAGTACAATTTTCTAGGGCCAGTTTAGAAACTGAGTTCCAAAGTACCCAGGTTCCACAACGATTTTTAGCATGGTGCTATCTAAGCTCATGCTTCGCATGCTACTTCTCATCGACCCTGGACTTCGACAACAATCATGTTCGTGGATCATTGCATCAAGAGTAACCCCAAAGCACTATGGACATTTCTAGATGAAAGGCATTAGATAGGTGCTTAGATTTAACCTTAACAAAGCTAGAAAGGTCATAAAACTAGTGTTTTACAAGGTACATGTCAAGTTTGCTAGTTCCAAATTCATTAGAAATTAAAGAGAAGCAAAATATAACTACTGGAAACAATAATTGGCTTCTCGCTAAAACCAGCGCATCGTGAAAGTATCTAAGTGAAGGTAATATGCCCAAGAGGAAATAATAAAGTGGTTATTATCTTATTCCATGTTTATGATAGATGTTTATTTTTTATGCTATAATTGTGTTAATTGGAAATGTTAATATATGTGTGTTTAATAAACAAATAAGAGTTCCTAGTTATGTCTCTCATTTAAACTAGCTCGTTGATTAACAAATGATCAAGGTTTCCTGATAATGAACATTGGATGTTGCTAATAACGGGGTCACAACATTAGTCGAATGATGCGATGAACATTCACCCAAAATATAGCAATATGATCAAAGTCATTATGTTTACATTGCTATAACATCTTATACGAAATAATCTTAATCCTTAGACCATGAGATCATGTTAATCACTAACACCAGAAGAATATTTTGATAACATCGAACGTCACACCGTAAGAGGGTGACTATCAAGATGGGTTCAAGTATTATGAAAGTGTTATGTAAAGGCTCATAGATCAAGAGTGTAATTTGTTTATCCCGATGATGAAGAGATATACTTAGGACCCTCTCGATGATATCACATTGACACATCTTGCAAGCATGTGAATGTTATATCACATGAATGAGAAAAGAGTACTTATCGATAACGAGATCAAACTAGGTATGGGGATATCGATGATCAAATCTCGGACAAATAATATATCGCGATACAAAGGTATTTAGTTATGATGTCAATGGTTCTCACGATCACAAGAGTCATCGTTAAATGTGTGGGAGTCAGTAAGGATCTCCAGGTCCCGCTGCTGATTATTGATCAAAGAGGTGTCTCGGACATGTCCGCATTATTCTCGAACCGTAGGCTGACACACTTATGGTATAATGATACCAAATGGGGCAGATATATTATCAGAGAAAGGATTGGAAAGCGCTGGGATTATTTCGATAAGCTCTGGAATTGTTTCAGGTCAAATTACTGAAATTGGTTTCAGATGTAATATCGAAGTAATGCAAGCGGGTTATGCAAATGTTTGTTAATTAGGTAACTAAAAAATTCAGAATAAAAGAAATAAAAATTGTTTTTATTAATGAGAGCTTGCATTTATTTTGGTGAAAAATTAATGCAACATGAGTGGAGTTGGAATTTATGTGGAAGGGCTTAGTGGAAACTCCATCCACATGAATGAGGGAGAGGTGGGGGCACCCACCATGGACACCGCCCATGGAATGGGGGCTACCCTCCCAATAAAAGGAGGCGCTGGACTCCTCTCCTTTCACACCTTCTGGTGAAGGATCTCTCCCCCTCTAGCAACTTTCCCATGGCTTCGGATTAGCAAAGTGCATGTTCTCGGTGGTTTCTCTGAAAGGATCTACTGCTTCCGCTGCTTTGCTGGAGCGAGTTCTCGGAGGTTGTCAGGGTGCTGAACGTGTGTGCTAAAATGGATGCGCTGGTGGTTTGCGGCACTCTACAAATTGATCTTCAGATCGACAAGATTACGACTACATCATCCACGAGATTAATTCTCGTAACGCTTTTTGGTCTTCGAGGGTAAGTTCTCTATGGATGTATATCCCGTTGCTTGCATCTAGTAGATAGATCTTGGTGCTTAGTTGTTCATATTGTAGGATTTTTTTTGTTTTCTATGATGCGAACCCAACAATGTTATTAGAGTCAGATCTATGCGTAGATACTTTGTACGAGTAGAACACATATGAGTATGTGGGTGTTGATGATCATGTTATTGCATCCTCTTGTGTATTTTGTATATTAGCAGCATAGTGGGATGAAGCGGCCCAGACTAACTTTACATGTCCTCGCATATGATATATGTTCCACGATTGACATGCAACTAGTTTTGCATAAGTGGCTAGCAGGTGTTTGGCTCTCCCACTATAGTTGATATCTGATTTACAACGGGTTGCTAATAATTTAATTATCATTGTTGTGGTTCTATATTCGTAGGTAAGAACGTTTATATCTCTGAAAGTCCTAAGCCACGTAAAATATGCAAATAGAAATTAGAAGCATCTAGATAATTTTTACTAGGCATGTGTTATGATATGGTAAATGTTATAATTTTAAGCATGGTCGGATACTCTTGAAAAATTATGAAAAACCAAAGTGGAAGCGCCATAGACCTTGGTGTTACACAAATAGAATGATGGAGATCATACTATGATGCACAAGATAGTGATCAAGTGCAAGAACTATATCATATCACTTTTTGCATATGATGTTTGTTTGCATATTATTTTGCTTGAATAACACTTAGTAGAATTATAAGATGATCTCCCATTTAAATATCAAGATAACAAAAAGTATTCTTCCTTTAGTATGCACCATTAAGAAAGTTCATCGTTTTGAGACACCACATGATGATCGGGTGTGATAGACTCTACATTCGCATAAAACGGGTGTAAGCCAGATTTACACACGCGGGTGCTAAGGTTCTTACTTGATGAGTCTAGCATGTACAAATATGGCCTCGGAATACAAACCAAAAGGTAAAGCATGAGTCATATAGTTGATATGATGATCATACTGATGCTCGCCTTTATAGTTGCACCAATTTACGTGATGATCGGTCTTGGTGTAGTGAATTTGGTTCATGTAATCACCCAAACGACTTGAGAGATGTTGTTTTTGAGTGGGATTTCATTTGGTAATTTGGATTAATTTAAACTCAATCTATCATAAACTTAGTATAAATAAACTTTGCAAATTCTGTTGTAGATGACACCACTTGCTTTTAATTACAATGTGTTCATGGAGAAGGAGAAACTTGCAACAAATGGTACCAACTTTACCAACTAGACCCTTAACTTGCAGATTCTCCTCACTGATGCACAAAAGCAATATGTGCTAGAAGCACCGCTAGCCCCCCCACCACCAAATGATGCTCCTGACGATGTAAAAAAAGTTTACTTAAGTCATCAGGAGGACCACTATATGGTTCATTGCGGTATATTATATGGGCTAAAGCCATAACTTCGAAAGTGTTTCGAGAATGGCAATGCTTTCGATACCATGGGTGAATTGAAAATGACTTTCATACCCATGCCGCTGTGGAGAGTTATGAATTCTCTGAAAAGTTCTTTGGCTGCATGATGGAGGAGAATAGCTCCATTAGTGAGCACGTACTCAAAATGTCTGGGTACGCCGATAAGATCATAGCCTTGGGAATAACGTTTCCCATTGAGCTAGGCATACATCGTGTTCTCCAATCTTTACCACCAAGCTATAAGAGCTTCGTGATGAACTATAACATGCAGGGCATGAAGAATGAAATGGCACTTGATCTCTCTATGTGTTTTGGTGTTGATAACAAACATTGTGGTTGGTGGACTGGTTTCATATGGACTCTTGAAGACAATGTTTCTTTTTGGATTTCTGTTTATTTTGTTGTTTTTGGATTCCATACTTCAAGAGGGGGTCCACCTCGGAAGGATGAGGGGGAATCATGTTTCTTGCACAAACCTTCTTTGCAGCCCCACAACCTTCCTAGTTTCCAGGGAGAGAGAGAGTTTCTAGAGCTTTTGAGTTATTTGTCATTCTGGCCAGACGTACCGGTGAAGCACCGGTAGTTCTAGTCGTAGTTCTTTTGGAGCTGGCATCACCGGTAGTACCAGACCAAGTACCGACCTAGTACCATTGAGGACTGGTTTGCTCCTAGTCATCTCTCTGTTTGAAACCAGTTTTAACCAGAACTTACATTGGAAGTTGACCGGTAGTATCAGCCTGAAGCTCCGATCGATCTTGAACAGAACTTCCGGCTGGCACTACTAGGTCTCTTCCACAAGTCCTCGCCTGTGGTACCAGGGTATTCAGTACTTCCACTGTGTGACCGATAGTTCCGGTCAGGAATTTCGTGACCCAGAACTTCTGTCCCTAGTTTCGATATAGTTCCGGTGAGGGTTGGAATCACCCCAGTAACCTCTCTATTTTCATATTGGTTACTAGATGAACTTGGTCGAAAGTTGGCCGGTAGTATCGGCTGGAAGTTCTAGTCGCACTCTGGTGGCACTTCCGCATGTACTCCAATGCAAGTTTCCAAGGCTTTCGAGCCATTGGAACTAGCCTGATAGGAAGTTCCGGCTCCCCATCGGTAGTACCAGTGGTGTCATGGAAGTGGGAAACAGTTCGAAGGAGGGGCCTATTTAAAGGGCCCTTCTTCCTCCTCCCCACCTAACTCTTTGACTTTCTCTCTCCTCCATTAATACAAGATCTCAATCTTCCTAGATCTCTCTTCCTAGCCATCCAAACCTCTTGATCTTTTGAGGAGTGGGAGAGGTGCCCTAGATATCCACTTCCACTGAAGAAAATTTGATTCCCCCCACCCTTCCATTGTGGATCTTTTTACTCTTGGATTCTTGGAACCCTAGACGGTATAGGACATCCTTCAAGATTAGGCATGTGTTGTGAATCTTCGTGGAGTTGTCGAGGGCACTCCAATTGAGTTGTGGAGATTTCTCTCAACCTTGTTGTAAAGGTTTTGGTTGGCGCCTTCAAGGTCACCGGTTAGTGGATCGTGAGCTCGCCTTTGTGGTGAGATCACCAGAGAAGAAGGTGAGGCTTTTGTGGTGCTTGGGTGACCTTGTGTGGCCCCAACACCTCTCCAACGTAGACGTAGATTCCTTGGAAGTGAACTATGGGAATTGCATTTTCGTGTCTCCTTGCCTATTTACTCGCTCCTCTCCTTTACTACTTTTTTGTACCAAGTTTGTTACTTGTTGTTGTTCTCTCCATATTGGATTGTTCCCCTAGCTGCATCTCTAGAGAACTTAATTTTATGCAAAGCCTAAATTCAAGAAAAATATAAAAAATTGTATTCTCCTATTCACCTCCTCTAGTCGACCTTAGTTGGTCCTTTTAGTTGGTATCAGAGCCAAGGCTCTTATTTCGAGCTTTACCGCCTAAGAGACTATGGCCGCTGACGAGGGTAGTGGTGGTGAAGCCACCAAGAATTTGGCCTCCATGGATGACCTCAAGCGATTAGAGACATCCATGTTGACCAAATTCGAGGAAATGATGAACCTTTTGCATTCATTTAAGCCTAATGCCATGGATACCACTCCCCAAACCGCAGAGCCTCCCCCGAGGTCGCTCACGTTGTGGACGCTACTCACTTGAGTTTGGGCTTTGTCGCTCAAATGGCAAAACATCAAGTGAGAGCATGGAGGGGCTCTGTGACTTGACTTCCAAAGGGGAAGGGGATGAAAAGGACCACTCGGCGGTTTCCTCACCTCCGAAGTATACCGTGGAACCGATTATCCTCATGCCTCATATCGTTCCTCAAGGAGCACCCCCTATGTTACATACTTCAAACTTCGCCAATTGGCAATATCTAATGAAGTCTCATATTTCTAGCTCTTATATCGAGTTAACACTACTAGAAAAATGATTATAGGTAGATTTTAATTCTGTGGCGCATATATAAAAAATACTCCACTAAAATTAATTCTGTGGCGCATGTAGCAAATGCTCCACAGAATTTCTGCAATTCTGTGGCGCATATAGATATATGCGCCACAGAAAGTGAGAATTCTGTGGCGCATATAGCCATATGCGCCACAGAATTCCTGTGGGCCCATGTAGGCCTGACCCCAGCACATGGGCAGGCTAGAATTCTGTGACGCATATGGATATATGCGCCACAGAATGTCAAAATTCTGTGGCGCATATAGCATATGCGCCACAAAATTCTCACTTTCTGTGGCGCATGTAGCTATATGTGCCATAGAATTTTGACATTCTGTGGAGCATTTTCCATATGCGCCACAGAATGTGCAAAACAGATCTACAAAAGGTGGCAGCCACCCTTTCCCTTCTTCCCACCATCTCCAACTAGCTCGTCCCCCTCCTCCCTCCCACTCCATTTTGCTCATACTCACCTCTATTGTTGATAGCTAGACCTACTTTGGTGTAACCGAACTGTTGGCCGGCACCCAGATATCTCGACCATGGCTATTTTGTATACAAGTAAGTAATTGAAGTTTTACGAGAAAAAAAGTACTTCATCCGTCTCAAAATAGATGTCTTAGATTTGTTAAAAATTGGATGAATCTATATACTAAACAGTGTCTAGATCCATACAAATTTTGAAAAAGTTGAGACAACGGAGGGAGTAAATAAAGTTTCTACAGGGGCATGATGTTGCAAGGCAAACCATCTCCATCGGACATGGTTAGCTCACTTAATTAACTGATAGTACGTGCGAGTATGAACTACTGCATCGAGCTGGCCAAAAACTTCCCGCGTCAAATATTTTCGAGGAATTTCGAGTGGACTTCCGGCCCACCGGGCCCGGCCTGTCCTAGACTTGACCTAACCACATGTCTCTCTCCCCCTCCATTCCCTTCCAGCCGTCATCCTCGTGATGACCGCGATCCCCTTTACCGTGTACCCCAGCCACGCAGCTTGCTGCCGCAGCCCCTCTACCATCTCCTCGCTCCAACCCCCTAGCCGACGCCTTCTCCAATCTCAATCATGCGCGAATCCTAGCGGGCCCCTTGCAGGTCGGCGTCCGCGGCAAACCCTAGCGCCGCCGCACGGGCTCATCCGAGAAAGGAGACGCCGGTCGCCCGACAACCACAGCGGCGCAGCAGGCTTGTTCGCCGGTGCACGCGGCTCCGTCGATCTCGCCTGCCCGCGTCGCGCCCGTGGCTGAGGCTGATGCATGCCGGCGAGGCGCCGCTGGCCAGAAGGATGCGGCGACGACGGAGCGAGGCAGAGGGCCGTCGCCCGCCTCACGTAGCTCGGAGATGGCGCCCAGGGGAGTGCGGCTGGTGTGCTGGTGCATGCTGGCCACCATGACGCGCAGTCGCAGGTCCACATCACCGCCTCTAACCTCGACTATAATGAGCTCGCATCCACTGGACTGGTTGCCGTGAAGGTGAGGACCCCTTTCCGTCTCTACTAGTTCTAGAATTAGTTCGCTGTGGACAGGACAAAAGCTGGAATCCTAGCTTTAGTTTCTTCTAATCATTTATCGTGATGTACAAAAATAGTTAGCTTGATCCTGCATGCAATTTGTGTTTTCCTACCATTCGTTTATTATTGATGTAATTTTGGTTTGTGAATCCGTATGATTGCTCTGTGTTTTTAGTCTAATTTTGTAGTGGTGCTCTGTTTCTGTGATTCCTCACATTAAACAAGTTTGTTTGTACTGAATCCTAGCGCTCAGTTCAGCCATTAGTTTAGGGAGAAAAAGGTTCACTCCGATGATTGATGCATGCTTGCCGTTCTCTCTGACATATCTAGGCACAAGTTTAGGTTGGTTACATTGTTCGAGCTGGTCATTGTCTACTAGCTGGAGATTGCTCCTGTCGTACCTCACTTGATCTAAGCTTTGTCCATGCTTAGTGCAGCAAATCTTTCTAGTAAAATAATAGATAGAGGATTTAATTTTGCACTTGAAAAAAATTTGATCGTGTATCTTTTATTTCTTGGTGTCGTTTCATTGATTTTACATGTTCAAATAGTAGTATAGCATCCACAAGGATATCATTTGGGACCTGATTTTGGTATTGACCTCCATATAGGCATTAATTAAGATATAAGAGCAGTTTACACTCCAAATTACTTTAAATATTTTGTGTTGGAAGTACCAGTTAATGTGATGTGCTAACAATCATTCCTGTGACAATACTTTAACACTCGGGAGTACAAGGATGAGAGGTTAGAACAGTTCAGTCACACACAAGACTCCAAAATATCGGGATATTTCCTATGCACGCGGTGGCCAAGTGGAGGAGACACGTGTGGAAGAAGAACCGGACGAAGATCTTGGTGTCGCTCCTCCTCACCGGCATCGCGGTTACGGTATACTACATTCTGTCCTAAGCTAGGCGGTGACAACATCGCGCGGTTGTAAGTTATGTGAGTGAGATGAACACTTGTGAAATATACTTGTACACTTATTCGGTTCTAAGTGATGTGATTGATGAACACTTGTGAACATTCGTGCTTGTTGATGTATTATATGTGAACTGGAACATTTGTACTGCTGTGTGCAGCTTTTCTGTGAATTTCTGTTAATTTTTGTGTATTTCCTGTAATATACCTGTATTTGTACCAGATTATGAAAATTTCGAAATTCTGAAAAAAAAAAGGATTCTATGGAGCATATGGCTATATACGCCACAAAATGTACCATAGAATTTCGTGGTGCATATAGCTATATGCGCCACAGAATCTAGGATAAAATTCTGTAGTGCATATAGCCATATGCGCCACATAATTTTGAGAATTCTGTGGCGCATATGCATATGCGCCACAGAAATATAATTTTAGTGACGATAATTTAGTGGCGACCACTAGATGTGCCACAGAAATCGTTTTTGGTGCGCCACTGATAACGTTTTTCCTAGTAGTGTAATGAGGATTGTGGAAGAACAATTCTCACTGTATGATGCAAAGAAGTTGACATGAGCCGAGGTTGTGGATAAGCAACTCAATGCCACCACTTTGGGCATGATTCAGAAGGCTTTGAACCCCAAGGAATTTTCTCACATTCGCCACTTCTCCACCGCCAAACAAGGTTAGGATCATCTCACCAAGCTATTTGTGGGGAATGCAAGAATTCAAAGCTCCAAGTTTGATGAGGTTAATAGTGAGTCTGATGGCTTTGCTATGCAAGATGATGAGACTCCCAAAGATATGTATCGGTGACTCAAGGTTCTTTGCGTCACCATGAGGGATCTTGGAGCTATCTATGTTGATGACAAGTTCATGAAGAGAAAGTTTATTCAAGCTCTTCTTCCCTTTGAAGAACAAAAGCTCAACTCCATCAAGGGAAGAAGCAACTATCACATCATGACACCACAATAAGTCTTGAGTGAAGTGATTGCCATGACGATCGCCAAGAAGAATGCGGAATCCGCACGTGCTCGAGCCTATGGATCTCAAAAGGTGAATCTTGCCTTGAAGACCAAAGTGGTAGAAGTTAATGAAGAAGAAGACATTGGTGAGTGTCCTCAAGGGGACATCAAGTATGCCTTCAATGAGCACATATCACTTGCATCAAAAGCCTTTTGGAACAAGCCGGACATGAAGTCAAGCTCAAGGTACAACACAAGATTCAACTCAACGACAAAGGCTTCTAAAGTGAGGTCTTGCTACAATTGCAATGACAAGAGTCACTTTGTAGCCGGATGACCCTTAGAGAATAGAGAATACAATGGTGGTTGTCTTATATGTAAGAGCAAGTCAAGACCTCCTCATCCAATGAACAAGAACTTCCTAAGCGAGAACCTCGCAAACAAGTTGAGAGCAATTGTGGTCCATGAAGAATACTTCTCGGGCACGGAGGATGATGATGATAGTGAAGGTCAAGGTGGTGAAATTGTGAGAGTTTCTGCTATTGCCACTTCTTCTACTCCACAAATGTCCCTCTTTGACTCTCTGAATGAGAACATCTACCCAACCCAAAAGTGTCTCATGGCCAAAACCATCGAGGTAACACCCACTTCCAAATCCATTTCAAATGAACATCCTTTGCATGATCTTGATAGTCTCAAGTTAAAGAAAGAGATGGTAAGAATGCATGATTTCATTGATCATTTGGATGATGATACTAAAATTTTGTTTAAAACTCTTGTAAGCCAACTTGATCATGCTAGGGTAATTCTAGATGAAAAGGAAGAACTAATTGACTTGCTAGGTAAAAATGAAAGAGATGTCACCGATGAAATTGCTTCCCCTTCACAATCTCTTCGGGATGAACAAAATCTGAGATTCACTCTTGAGGAAAATGTCACTAAGCTTGTAGAGGATCACAATTCTTCCATGTCTCAACTCATTACTACAACACGGATCTTGGGCGCTGGCGCTTATAGACGCCGAGACATAGCCTTAGTCGCCGCACCCGCATTGGCATGGTAAACAAAGCCGCCAGGGATAACTACGTTAGGAATTCACGAACTGTGGTAGATTTTTGGCGTGGCACAACATGATCCATCAAACTAGCGTTCCGTGGTGCGACAGAGGATATGCCTTGTTACATTTATGTAGACGGTAGAAATTTGGTGCCGCGTACCCGTGAATTATTTTCGTGTTACACCTTCCAACATCAGTGAAAGTTATTTACATTAACAATAACTGATTTTACTTTGCTAATCTCATTGTGATACAAACATTCCATTTTATTCATATATAAAATATTCATTATATCATATCATATTACACTAAATTTTAGCCCCTCTCTAATCATTAAATTAGAGTTAGAACTGCTAATGACATAGAGGGTCTTGAGCCCCTCTATATTCAGCAGATCTACCTCTAAAACATAAAACTACACCTAATTAGGAAAAAAAATCCTATCTAATCCTAGTCTTCTTGAGCGCCTCTCTATTTCGATCGACATCAACATCATGTCGGCGCTGAATATTCTATGCTCGCCAACATCATCGAAATAGATCTGAGTTTGAGCACATGCCATATGCTGGTAACTTTGCATGGAACTAAAAAAATAACACAAAAGAATATTAAGAGGAGAAAGAGCAAAGTAGAGGATCTAAAAGAGAAAGCCAACGATAGGATGAGGACCAAACCTGTGGATCGGACAAGCAAACAGTGGGCCTGCGCAAGATGTAGCACGGCGGGGCCACGCAAGATGCGGCGTGGCTGGGCAGCGCAACATTCAGCGAGCCAATGGCCGCACAAGATCTGGTACATTACGGCAACGCTAGGTCATGAGCTATCCAGTTGAGATGCTGCACATGGAGTTCTTGAGTTGGAGGTGTCTGTGAGATATGGTGACTGATAATGGGATTAGTTGCTAGGGTTCCTCTATATTATATAGAGTAGGGAGTGGGGTGGAGGGATCTAGCTTTTTGGGCCGCATTCGCAAGGGCCCATAAAGTAATTGCATAACATTTGCATTCTCCCTGTAGCCACACACGAGAAGTTGGGTATGATGACAAAAAATGTAAATAGATGAGTCTAATAGGGAACAACTTGGAAGTGGTGGGTCTCACCACTTATAGTGTGATGTGTTTGACCAGCCAGCACATCGCTTACCATCCATGATGTAATCGTAACAACATCCATCGAGCTACTGCGGCATTCGCTGGTGCTACGCTTGCCAGTCAGGTACCACATCACCATTATCCACTGGCATCGAGTGTGCCACGGCGTATAAGTGGCTGCCACGACAAAATGGTGTCACGACAACCCATCTGCCGCCTAACCAACTTTTACTAGTTCTTTTGGCTTATGCTTCCCCAAAAATCCGCCAGGTATGGGGGGTATTTTGGTAGTGAATGAGAAAGTTGAGTTTGGTGTTGGTCATGATAGGAGTCCAGAGGATCTTGAGAAATTCAAACAGGAACACCACGCCTTGTAGAGTAAATTCTCAAGCCTCTTTGAATCCCATGAGCAACTTAAAAATCAATTGAATAATGAACAATCAAAGTCTTCCACTATGCATATTGTAGATTTGCCTCGTTCTTCTAACCCTTGTTGCAAGCATGTGACTCTTGTTGAAGAGAATAAGAAGTTAAAATATCAACTTACAAAAGGGCAAGTTGACAAGAGAAGAGTTGGGTTCATCCCCAAGCCAATGGAAGAGTTTAAGAAACATGAAACGTAAAGTTTGATGAACAACATGAATCCCTCGTGAGGAAAGATGGTGTTAGTGATCCTAGTGATGAAATTCCTCCTCAAGCTAGAAGAAGAATGGGTGTGGGATTCTTCTGCCCCATTGATGAACCCATTTTGGCCAAAGGATATGGACCATGCTCAACTCAAGTGGATTCCTCACTCTCACAAGATCATATCACCCCTCAAGGAGAAATTGTTGCACCTCAAGATCCTCCAAACTCTTCCCAAGCTCCTCATGTACATGACTCTTCGAGTTCCGATCAATGTCAAGATCTTAAAGATCTACCTCTTCAAGATATTGGTTCATCACAAGATAATGACCAAGTTCAAGATATTATCGATCAAGGTCAAGCCAATGATGATCAAGGACAAGACAATGTCTCTCCAAATATTGATAATGATTATCCAATGGTTGATATTGATGAAGATAGTGATCAATGTTGTGCTTATAGTCAAAGCGGGGACTCAAATGGTGGTGATGACCAAGTGGTTGTGTCGTCGAATTGATGACAAGTACACCATGAGGGGGTCCTCGAGGCGTGGAGAAAGATGGGGTGTGAGACAACGGTGTTCCGGGACGGTGAGCACACAAGCTTTACCTAGGTTCGAATCCGCCTATGGTGGATAGATCCTACTCCTGCTAGCAATCCAGTAATACAGCAGAGCCGTAAGTATAGATTACAAGGGAGGTTTCGCCTGTGCGAGTTGAGGTTGTGATTCTCAATGCCCTAAAGTTCTATCCCTAGGACGGCTTATATAGTCATCCGGTCAGGGTTTACAGGAGAGTCCTATCCGGCTATGATACAGAGTCGGTTACACAGTACATCTTGGACTACAAGTAACACTATAGGCCTAAGTCGGTAAGTCTTTTGGGCCTTCCCGTAGCTAGATGGGCTTCCAACTTATCTCCCTGACTGGGCCACCCGTGACGCATAGCTCTAACCCGAAGTGGGCCACCCTGGTCAGCAAGTCATACTGGGTATACCTAGAAAGTATATCCCCAACAGTAGCCCCCAGAAGCCTCCAAGATCAAAGTCGAATCACATCATCTAGCTTGAATCTTCTTCGATTGTAGAATCTTGAAGAGTTCCTGAAACTCCAGAACAAAAGTAGGATCCGAGTCTCAAACGTGAGTCAGACCTATTAATATCTTATTATTACTTTCCTCCTCGATTTCAAACTAAGCCAGAACTTGGCTAGTGACGCAATCTAATGTCATTCAAGGTCTAGTCTTGTCACTGAAAGAGATTCCTGTCAGTGTGACCGTTGGTGGGTCCGCTTCGTGCGGAACTAAGGCACCGTTTCAATATGTGCGCGGAGATCGAGGCGGCACAATCTTCTCGGGGAAGTTACCTTTCTCCTTCCACGACATGTGGCATAATGTTTATGAATTTACACTAATCTTGGTGTAGACGAGGATTATAAGGGGTAAAAATCTCCTCATTTTCTTCTCACCCATGCCATTACCTTCCTTCTCCCCGAGCCCAAACCTGCGCTTCCATCTGCTTCTCCTCCTTTCCCCCAAAACTCCATAGCACCGCCCATCCTAGGTCATTTTCTCTGGTGAGATGGCAGATGCATCCAGCTCTGGTGCAGTGGCATCGACAGCGGAGGCGGAGGACAAGGGCCATCGCGAGGTCTGGATCCCCTGTGTTCTAGACAACGGGAAGCTTTGTGGCGTCGAGTCAGAAGGTCTTCTCTGCACCGACGAGTGGAGGATCGTCTTCGAAGAGCCTCTCCCTGCCCCCCACGACGACAAGCGGGTACACTTCGGCACTTACCTTGATAGAGGTTTGAGTTTTCCTCCCTCATATTTCTTTTTCGAGGTGATTTTGCATTATGGTGTTTAGATCCACAATCTTCCTCCCAATTCTATTCTAGAGATTAGCGCTTTCGTCTCTCTTTTTGAGGGTTATCTCGGAATCAAATCGAGTCTTACTTTCTTTCGGTACTATTTTAGTACTAGGAAAAACTCCATCACTGTCGGTGTTCCATACATAACCGGAACTCATAGCTTAGTCCTTAGGAGAGACCGAATCTATCCTAAGGTCATAGCTAGTGAATCAGTGAAGAGGTGGATGTCCATGTTCTTTTATCATATGGACAAACTAGCTCTCGGCAAGCAAGAAAGCTTGACAACTTTTGTTGATGGTGCCACCGCTCCCCAAGAATCATGGTACAAAGAAGCTCTGGCTCTTACTGAAGATTTGATCCGCGCTAAGAGGTGGATTGAATTTTTGATGAAGCACAGAGGATTGAAAGGATCTGACTTAGTACATTGCTGGCTAGCTCATCAGATTCAACCTCTCTAACACCATGGGGACCAGCTGATGCACACGATCACCAAGAGCAGAAAAGACAGCTTGAGGATTTGCGGGCTCTCGATTCCCAACAAGGATTATGAGACATGGGTCCGATGGCTGATCAAGGAGTGGATATACCAGAAAATTCCAGATGTCTCTCTGGACATGTTCACGGTAGATAAGCCCTTGAACCCTATAAGATTTTTGACTGACTTCCCCTATACTTTCTTATTTGTATGTTTTATTCGCAATGCTAAGATATTCCATCTTTTAGCTTGCTAACGTCCCCGAGTCAGAGCTTGCTCCTCTCGAGGGATATCCGCTTGAGGACCTAGTTCCTCAAGAGGATGAAGAGCTGGAAGTGCTGCCATAAGCGCTTACCTGGATGCGCAAGGCTCTGGTCATGCAAGCTGGCCCACAAATGATGCTAGTTGTCAAGAAGTAAGTTCTTCCATCAAACCATATATTTTTGTTTATGTTCTTTCCAGGTCATAATGATCTTGTTCTGTTACTGTCTAGAGCTAAATCAATCATCAAAGGAAAAGGAAATCCAGGAAAGGTTCTATGCCAGCAGAAGCTAGCCATTGTCTCGCTCGCTGCTGCGCCTCCGACTCCTACTTCAATCCCATCCTTAGTGCCGAAATATATTCCGTCTTCGTGCACTGAGGATGTTATGGCTCAGTCTGAAGAGCATGTGAACCAAGGTTCACAAACTGACATCACCATGGGTGACTCGGGAGTTGATATGGGTGAACCCTCTAAGGGTAATGATCCCTCAGCCAAAACCTTTGCAGGGAACCTTCTGCAAAATCTGGGTGTTGCCAAACTTGGCATTCACTGCTTGGAGACCAGAAACACTACGGCTGAGGAGGATTCCATGGAGTCAACATAAATGCTGACATACTGGCTTCCCCTGAGGATTCCATGACGTCGTCAAGTCAAGCGTGAGATCTGTGGCGATACCCTACACTCCAATCGACTGGTTGATCGCCACCGGCTGCATGGTTGCTAGCGGCAGATTCCTCCAGATCCTGCCGAGCAGCTACATACTGACGTCGCGCCCGGTTACTCATCCCGTGATGATGCCAGTCGGCACCATCAACCTCTTCATTGGGTTCACAGACGGCATCAACCTGGTGGAAATGGCAATAATCGGCGGATCACCTCCATGCGATCTGCTCTCGGAGGAGCAGGTCCGCTCCATCACCCACCTCGCCTCCGAATATGACTCGGCCGCCAACATGCGGCCGGGAGCGACGCGACTCTCCGCAACAATGTCGACTCATTGGCCCCTATGTTGGCTGCCGGATCCATCACCGCCATGTTGCACGAGGACTCCATCACGTGAGTCTGCAACGCTGAGAATTTCGAGGATCCCTCCATCCTACAGATCTTTGACTCTGATTCTGGATCGGAGTCCCCCGACGAGGCACGGACCAGATCCAATCGCTACAATGCCATCTACATGGAGGGTAGTAGCGTGCCTCTAGATACCTTCACCACGCCCCTCCCGGCAATGGCAACGGCGACAGAGGTCGAATAATACCGCCAGCAGCTGGAGGCGGCAAAGGTTAGGGAGCAGGTCGAGTGTGAGAAATTTCACCTCGAGCAACAAACAGAGCGAGAGCTATCGCTCCACCACCAACGCCGTATTAAGAGTTGCCTCAACCCTCCGTTCAGGGGCGCGCCCTGAACTTTGACGATGAGCGCTACCCTGTACGCGCGGTCGAGCTCGAGCACTGTCGTAACGCACCACCGGGTGGCAGTCACATGACACTCGAGGCACCTATGCACTACCACAACGCACCACCTGGTGGCAGTCGCATGAATTGCCAAGCCCCACGGTGGGCCCCACTTCAACATCAGCTTGAGACCCAAGTCCACCGCCAAGCATATTAACTCACCAAGCTCATCAAAGATGGCCATATCCTTGATAATGTCTATGGAGATTTCAATAGGGGTTCTACTGAAAGAGTTATGCCATAGAGGAAAATAATAAGTGTATTATTTGATATATCTCCTATATGTTCATAATACATTTCATATTGTGCTATAACTGTGTTAATACGAAATGTTAATACACATGTGGTATGTGAACAAACCGTGTCTCTAGTTACCTCTAGTGAACTAGTTCATTGGTCATGAGGATGATCTGGGTTTCAAGATCATGGGCATTTATTACAATTGACAATGAGGTCATGTAATTAGTTGAATGACATGATAGACATACATCCGACCATTATATCTTAATGAGAACTAGTTACAAAGTTCACCATTGATGACAAAACACAGAGAACCTCGCAACCTGATCCTTTGACTGTGAGGTAATGCAAATCACCATTCCGGAGGAGGCTTAGATAGTTATCAAGTATCATCTCGTAAAAGGGTGATCAAAAAGGTGCTACTCAGGTTTCCCAAAGGGATGCGTAGAGGAGTACATATCAAGACTAGGATTTGTCTAATCCATGTAATGGATAGATACATGTGGCCATCTCGGTGATGTTGCATTAATGAAGCTTGCAAGCATGTGACTTGGTCACGGAATCCAACGACATGGGAACAAGTAAATAAGTTCATTGGTAACGAGACCGAACTAAGGTATGGGGATACTAAAGATCAATTCTCGAATGAATTAGGTATCATATGACAAAGGGAACGGGAAACAACTATCTCACGGTTCGAGCAATTGTAGTCATGAAACGCATGGGGGTCACATGGCCATCCAGGTCCCTCTGTTGATCATTGATGTGAGAGTAGTCTCGATCATGTTCGGATTGTTTCTGAACCAAAGGATGTCACGCTTAAGGGTAGGGATGCTTAGGGTAGATGAGGTATCGTAGGAGAAATAGAGAAAGAGAAACCGGAATAGTTCTGGGTAACATCCGATGGAGATCGTAAGGGGTCCAGAAGGTGTTCCGGAGTGATGGAATAATATGATATGTGTAAATGTTAATTGGAGAATTAATATTAAATATATATTTTATTTTATTATTAAAGTCAGCCAAATGCTAATGGGCCTCACCCGAAGGGGAGGCCCAAGAGGAAAGGCGCCTAGGGAGAGGGGGGCATCCGGCCTGGGATTAGTGGGCCACCCTAGTGGGGCCCACCTAGGGCCGGCGGCTGCCTCTAGGTGGCCGGAAGGTGTGGGGATTAGTCCCACACCGCCTGGCCTCTAGGTGGTGTGCCCCTCCCACTATATATAGGGGTCTCCCCTCCCCCTTTGGAATCATCCCATTCCCTCTCATTCTCTCTCTCTCATCCATTGAGGACTTCCCTAGAATATTGGGGAGGACTTTGTGGGTGAGTTCTCCACCTTCACACCGCTGTTGTGTGATCAACAATCTGGCATCTACTTCTTCTGCTGCTCGGCTGGATCAGAGTCTAGTTGACGTCTCCTACACTGGACGTGTGGCGAACTTCGGAGGCACCACACGTGAGGTGCTGCTCGTCTTCATCAATATACGCCTTCCTATGTAAGGCGTGCCTCGATCTTCAAAGGTATGAATACCGTCTTTCTCTTCTATTACTTATGTCTACATAGTATAGATCCCGGTATTAGTGTTCGAGTAGATAGAATTTTTTTCTTCTACGAAACCCTTCAGTGGTATCAGAGCCAGGTTTATGGGTAGACATGTCATACGGATAGAAGACATAGTAATATGTGGGCATTGATTCTCTAGTTACTACCCTATTTTATGTTCTTGTTCATATCGTGACACTGTTTTATGAAGCGGCCCCCAACTAACCTCACGTGGTGATTCACGAGACTAGTCCATGAATTAAAGTGGCTTAGGGGGGTGTATGTGTCTCTACAGTAGTTGATATGGCATTGACATTGGAGGGCCCTGAAAAGGGAAGAAGAACGGCAATCATTGAATCCATGTTGTGGCTCCATGTTCATAGGTGGGAAGGGGTTCTACCGCGAAAGCCCTAAAGCCGCGTAAAACTTGCAATAGATAATATAGAAGCGTCTATTTTTTATTGCATAGGGGCATGTGTTGAGACATGGTAATGAAAAGTTTATGAAACTTTCTTTGAAGCTATTGATGCTGATCAAGATGGTTTAAACATGTCATAACACTTTACTTTATGAAGTATTACTTATTATGCTAGTGTAATTATATATACATTTGACAGTAGCATAATAAGATAATCCCTCTCAGTATTCTAGTTATCGTATTCCCCTTGTGTGTGCACCACCAAGAAAGTTCTTCGATATGAGGCAGGCCGTGATGATCGGGTGTCAAACATATCTACGTTCGCATATAGTGGGTGTAAGCCATGTCGCACTACGAATACACACAAGTTAGAACTGGCGAGCCTAGCATGTGACAAACATGGACTCAGAATACAAGAGACCAAAAGGTCGAGCATGAATCACATGGATGATGTGATCGACATTAGGGAATGTCCACCTTTGATACTGCACTGATGGCCGTGATGATCGGGGAGGTGTAGGGGATTGGGATCATGTGATCACTAAACGAGTGGAGGGATATTCGTTTGAGTGGGAGCTATTTTGTTTTAAATATGATAGTACAATTAAAACTTGAACTCATTATTATGAACATGGTCTAAACACTTTGAAAATCCATTGTAGATGTCTCGCCCACCCACCTTCAACCTTAGCACTTTCCTCGAGAAGGACAAGCTGAAAACTAATGGAACCAACTTCACCGCATGGTTCCGCAATCTTAGGATCCTCCTAGTCCCCTACAAGTTGACTTATGTCATCGAGGCTGAGCTTCTGGCTAAGCCTGCAGATTCCGCCTCTCAGGACGAAAAGAATGTCTAGCAGTCCAAGGCGGACGATTTCTCCCTCATTCAGAGTGGAATGCTCTACGCTTGGAGCCGGAGCTTCGAAAATGTTTTGAAAAGATGAATTCTTTTGAGATTGACGAGGGTTTAACTCATCAATGCCCATTGTTATGGACTTGGGTTTTGGAGAAGAAGGGAGCACTAGAGACATCTATCGGCTAGCAAACAAGCACACAGCGGACTCAAAGATTTACCCAGGTTCGGGCCTCGCAGAGGTCCCTACTCCTGCTTGTCTGCTCGTGGAATTATCAAAGGAATCGAGGATTACAATGGTGCGCATATGCAATCTGGAGAGGGTTGTGGAAACTAGGGTTGCATGTGTCCTCCTCGCCGCCCCCTCCTAGCCTTTATATAGATAGGATAGGTCTCGGGTAGCAGGTCAAGTCGGTTACAGGTTAGGATTTTCCCCTTTGAACCTTCTATCTTTAGCTTCTTCTTGTTCTTCAAGCAATCGAGAGTCCGTAGGTTACTCGAGTTCTTCATTTGGGCCTTGGCGACACCGTGGGCCTCTACTGTATTTAGGCCGTATATACCAAGCTCGGATACCTGTAGGGTATACCCATGTCAGTAGCCCCCGAGTGTCCAGTGGAATCGCATATTCGATTGGGGACTTTATGAATCCTTTCAAGTGCATGACCGAGTATGTTTTTCGACTTCTCTATTTAAGTCATAGGGATTGCTGATGTGCGTGCCTGTTTTAACCGATGTATCGGTATCAGTTAACTACCTTAGGGTAAAACAAGGCCATCTACTCGAACTCGAGTCCCCGGACTCAAATCCGGAAAAGTGCTGGTGTAATTCGACTCAAGCCGCGGAGGTCTTATAGGAGTCGAATTCCAGTATATGGGTGTGAGCTCTCGACGCGTCCATTAAGGCATGTTCATCGTACCTGTTGGCATGGATATATTTCTGGTAGTGCCCAGAAAATGCGTTGCCAGGCCTTATTCAGGTCTTATCTTCATGCTGCAAGCACGACATCCAAATTTTGGGTTTGATTTGATTATCCATGTTCCTGTAAAAAGAAGAAAAAAAATCGTAGGGTGTGCGACCAGCGCTCTCTATGGGAGTAGCCCCCGAGTGCATGGTGGAGTCGAAGACTCGAGCAAGGACTAAAGTAGTCGAAATCTTCTGCTACGTAATTTTGGATGACGTCAGTGCTGACGATTCCATGACCTCAGTTGCCCGCGTGAGTGAGTTTGACGGGACGGAACGAGCGGTGGGTCCCATTTCCTGACTCTGATTTGACCGGGCGTGCGTAATATTTTTTTTAACTGCTCCTCCTCGATTTCCGCGTGTAATGGGAGTAGTGGGGGATGGTTCACGCTTCAGGTCCTCCACGTGTCGAGCACGATGAACGCCACACGTCTGATAGGGTTTTTCTTAGCCGTTGGATTGCATCTTCCAGGGGGTTAAGTAGCGATGCAGCAATGGTAAATTTCACATCTGCTCCTTTTCTGCCTGTGCCTCCGTCGTCATTGCCGCTGCTCCTCTGCTTCTTTGTGTTCCTTTCCTTCGCGGCGCTGGACCAGCTCCGCGTATTTCCCAGCTACTTCCTCCGGTCACACCGCCGCCGCGGAATGGGGAAGAAAAAGGGAGGTGCTACGGCCGATTCCGCTGCCGCCGTGGCTGCTACGAAGAAGAAGGGTGGCTCCGCCGCTGTGGGCACCAGCACCGCCGTTGCCGGAAAAAAGAAGGGCACGGGCACTTGCGTCACCAATGGTGCGTGGCGCGCATCCGTGATAAATGCTTCTGAGCTTCATCTTCTGCGCCAGGACGGAGTTTTGTCTTCCGCAGTCGCGGACGCGCGCGTCCCTGGCAGCGAGGTAATCCCCTCTCCTCCTGCCGGCTTTAGGGTGATGTTCCTAGCGTTCATCATCCGTGGTCTTTCGTTGCCCCTACATCCTTTCTTTAGGGGCCTTCTCTGTTTTTACGGGCTCCAGCTCCATCAGCTGTCCCCAAACTCCATCCTCCATGTAGCTTGCTACATTACTCTTTGTGAGTGCTGGCTCGGAATCGAGCCGCACTTCGGCCTCTTCAAGCGCCTCTTCAAGTTGAAGCACCAATCGACGTCTGGCTCCGTAGTCTACGATGTAGGCGGCTGCGGTATCCAAGTCGACCCCTCCGTCACGTATTTCGACATCAAGCTGATGATGTCCGTCCAAGGGTGGAGGGACAAGTGGTTCTACGTCCGCGACCAGGAAGCCGACGGAGACCACTACGGACTCGCGCCCTTCGACCCTGCAACACCGTGCAAGAGGAGGCACTCCTGGAAGAACGTGATTATGCCCGGCGAGTCCGTGGAGACGGATGTGCTATACGAGCACGTCTGCGACCTCGAGAGTCGCATGGGAAAAGAAGAGGGAGGCTGCACCCTCATTCGCACATGGCTGCACCGTCGCGTCCAGCCCCTGCAGGCTAGAGTCCACCCCATGTTCCAGTGGGCTGGCACGGACGATGTCACTCGCGTGTCTGCCGATGGCATGTCCGTGAGTGAGGTAGATAAAAGGGTGCGACTAGTCACCAAGTACACCGTCAAGGATGTGCTTCCCAATGAACCAGACGTTCCTCCGTTCGATGCTGCTAACCCTCCTCCCGAGGTACAATTGTGCTACGTAGTAGCGTTGTTTGTCGATTGCTTCTTTGTTGTTTCTTGACTTTGTGCTAAATTGTTTTCTGTATGCAGGATTGGGCGGTGTCGCCATGTATGCCCCCTCTTCCCGAGGGGGTTATTCCTCGTGAAGCCTTAGAAGAGGACGAGTCAGAGTCGACCATCCCATCTGATATCGAGGAAGAAGTCCTCGAGTCGAGTGGTCCGGACACTCGCAAGAGTTCGTGCAGCAAGGATTGAGATGTGTCGTCCCCTTCAACTCCAGAAGGTGCAGGTGTTGGTGCAGAGTCACCGATCCCCGCCGTTCTTGTGAGTGCCATGGCGCCATCCTCTCGCAATAAGATGTGTCTTCCGAAGGAATCGTCGTCAGAGTCGGGGGATCAAACCTTCGATTTTGATAAGTTTGATTGGTAAGCATTCGAGTCTTCCTTTTGGTTCTTCTTTGGAGTTGCATTCTCTTGATATTGGTTTGATTTTGTAGTCAGCAAGCGTCGTCATCTTCTGACGATGTACAATTTTTGAAAGAATCTGGAGTCGCGACCTCCAAAGCCAAGAAAGTGGCTGAGCGCACTCCTTCTCCTCCGTTGGCAGCCCACTCCGGCCATAATTCATCGAGTTCTTCACACGATGTGGAGCACCAGATGGTTATCCGGACGACTGCGAATCCATCGACTTCGGAGTCTTTGGAGGATCATGTGAGTGTAGTATTTGTCTCCTCTATTTTTTGCAGTCGAATGTATCATCTTCTACCATCTTGCTTATCCTTGGCTGTTTTCTTCCGTTGTAGCTTATTATGAAGGAAGCCGCTCGTTTAGCGGAGCAAGTCATTGCGATGGGTCGCCAGCATGCAATGCTGGATACTCGCCACCGCGCAGTTGAAAGTAAGTGTCCTGCTTCTTCTTTGTCCTCCTTGTGATATATTCAATTGATAGCTTGTATTTGTTTGTTTCGTAGGTGAGCATAATGCACTCCTCCGTGAAGTCGCTTCCCTTGAAAAGGCGCTTGCCACAGCGGTAAAGAGTCGCGATGAGGCAATCGCACCATGTGACGAATCGCGGAAACGCGAAGAGGATCTGCGTGCCTCTGCCGTGGCTAGAGAGAAGTTGTTAGAGGAATAGCTTTTCTCGATCGCCAAGGCTCTCTCAGGTACCTTGTTCGGATTTCATTATTGTTCTTCTTTCGAATTTGTCGTTGGCGCTGACCTTCGTGCCGATGCATGGGTTCTGTGTAGATGCCGATGATTTGAGCTTCGACCCTCAGGCCCTCCGTCGTGACGATGCCTTGGCGGGTGCTCTTTCAGCAGTTGAGGACCGCAGCGCCGCCATTCAAGGGATACTCTCCAATACCAAGGGCATGCTTAGTCGCCTCCGGGAAGAGCTGGCGCCCAAGGCTGAGCTGATCGAGAATATGGACGAAATAGTGGAGTCCCTTGCCGGGGTCGTCCCTGCAATCTTCAAGAACTCGCTTCGTGCGGCTGGTGCTTCGATGTCACTCGCAATGGTGCAGGCCCATGGAGTCGAAGTTGATCCTGCGGCGGTTTCTAAGGCGATGCCTGTCAACGCCGATAGCTAGCAGGTAGTCTTTGCTCCCTTCGCAACTACTTGTGCCAAGTACGGCCCGCAGCTGATCAATACAGTTGCGAAGTACTCTGAGGAGCTTCAGCGCACCAAGAAAGCTGCGAGGGCTGCGACGTCAGGGGCCGGCGGGAAGTCTGTGTCATCTGATACTGCCACAGACTCGATGAGGCCCCCAAAACCGAAGTCGAAGTCGAAGAAGCGAGTTGCTCCTCAGTAGTCGCATCTTGTAATAGTTAAAATGGATTATGTCTTTTGTGAAGAACATGCCTATTGGCGAGTGTATCTGCTGATACTTTTGTTAATCTTGAATGCACTTGAATCTTTTTTCTATGCCTCGCCTTAGTCCTCTTATTGTCTCTTGCTTGACTTGTGGTAGGGCACATCAGGTGATCCTTTGAGGGAGCCTCAGGATTCGCCGCCCCTTCATGACACTTTGGCACCGCCGCGCTCAAGGGTGGAGGAGCTCTCTCTGCTCTCGCGACTCCATGACTGCGTGAAGCAGTTGGAGCATGAATTTCCCATACTCCACGGAAATGCGGACGTACGAAAGTCGAAAGCGGAGAAAGCCCCTGCTCGAGAACAATATCTGCTAGGGGAGGTGACACAATTGGGTGATCAATTCAAATGTTAGTCTTCATCTTTCCTGTCGTTTCCTTGTAGTCATTTGCAGTAGTTCATTGTTCTCATATTTTTCCTTTGCTTGGTATAGTTGTTAGTGCCTGTCATCCGCAGGATGAGAAGGATCACATTGCCATTCGCATGAATGACCTGGCCCAAGAGCAGCTTCAGGCGAGTGGGTACTTCTGGGTAGATTGTGATCGCGCAATCGCACTAGCGACCCTACAGGATCGTGCGTCGCGGGTGCTTCACTTCTTGAAAAGTCACAATCATGCTTGAGGAATATTTACTAGATGATGTTCCCTCTGGACGTTGTTCCGTCGAGCATGCTGGCCCTTCTCGCTAAATTCCATAACTTAAGTGCGGTCCGCGAGTGTGTATGGCAACAGTTGGTGGCTGGTGCCAAGGCTGCCATGTCACTAGTGCGAGTGCATAGGCCTGATGTGGACGTTGCCGAAATTGCGGCTGGGCCACCTGCGCCGCCAGCGGGTTCTACTTGGAACATGGTGCCGCACTACCAGGCAGTGGATCGCCCAGCAGAGGAGATCGTCGATTTCTTTGAGGAGCAGACCAATGTTCTCTTGCTGCAACAGTAGTTTTACTTTGTATCCTGCACATAGTTGTACCAGTGTTGTAAAGTTCGTATGTATGCTGTGTATAATTGATTGACGATGATGTATAAAAGAGCTTGTTAGCGTGTATGTTTTGTGAGTGCATTGCACTATGCGATTCCTTTTCGTTAGCCTAGCTTTGTGTTTATCTCAGTCCCTTGTCAACCTGTCAGTTGCGTTGCAACTGGGTTGATGTTTTGTCAAGGGTTTCGATTGGTGTGCCATCTACTCAGGATATCGTGTTTTAGTTCGTAGAACAGATGTGTATAGGGTGGCGCAGCCCCCGAGTGGATGATTTGCGGAAAATTTAAAGAAAAACACAGAGTTTCGGGGCACTTAGCTTTATTTATTTCCGGGGTAGTACGAAGTACAATGTGTGGCTGAGTAGCCTTGGCTGAGTAGCCTTATTTGCAATGTAAAAGTAAATAGCGACTAAGGGTAGAAGCGTCGTAGCTACGTGACGTTCCAGGAATTGGAGTATGCGACTCCTGTCTCTAAATCTTGAAGGCAATAGGCGCCACCTGGGATTACTTCTGTAATCACGTATGGTCCCTCCCAGGGGGACTCGAGCTTGAGATGCCCTTGCTGCTTCAGTCGCAGGACCAGGGCGGCTTCGATGAAGGATCTGGGGCGTAGCCTCCTGCTGTGGTAGTTGCGCAGGTTCTGCTGGTAGATCGTTGATCTCTCCACAGCGATTTCTCTTGCCTCGTCAAGGAGGTCGACGGAGTCTTCGAGTTGACTCCTGCTCGTTGTAAGTGACCATGTGCGATGCTTTGTATCGTACTTCAGCGGGTAGTACCGCTTCAGCCCCGTGCACCATGAAGAATGGGGTGTATCCTGTAGCACTGTTTGGAGTTGTGCGTAGGCTCCAGAGTACTGATTGTAAATCGTCTGGCTAGCAACCTGCGGCTTGTTCGAGTGGCCGGAGGAGTCGTTTCTTGATGCCGCCGCAAACGATCCCGTTGGTTTGTGGATGTGCCACCGAGGCATAGCTGACGTTGATTTCCAGGTTCTCACAAAATTCTTGGAACTCCTTGGATGTGAAGTTCGTCCCATTGTCCATGATGATGCTGTGTGGTACTCCGAAGCGGTAGACGATGGACTCGAAGAACTTGACTATGCTGTATCCAGATTGATTGGTCACTGGCGTGGCCTCTATCCACTTGGTGAATTTGTCGACTATGACCTAGAGGTAGATGTTGCCTCCTCGTGAGGACTTTGGGAGCTTGCCGACCATGTCGATTCCCCATTGCGTGAAGGGCCAGGCCAATGGTATTGGCCGGAGCTCTACGCCAGGTGTGTGCATCTTGTCCGTGAATCGCTGGCACACGTTGCATTTCTGGACGATGTCCTTGGTGTCGCGCATGGCCGTAGGCCAGTAGAATCCATCTCGTAGAGCTTTGGCGACGAGGGCGCGGCTGCCGGCATGGTGCCCGCAGGTCCCCTCATGGATGTCGAGGAGAACAACTCTTCCCTCGGCCGTGGAGACGCATCGTTGGAGCACTCCTGTGATGCTGCGCTTGTATAGTTCGCCGTTGATAACAGTGAATGCCTTGGATCATCGCGCGATGTGCCGTGCGTCAGTCAGGTCGTCCGGTAGCCTCTTGCTAAGAAGATACGTGATGTATGGTTGAGTCCATGATGGCTCGATCATCATGACGCTCATTGGTCCTTCGAGCCCTGTATCCAGCTCCAAGTCGTCGAGTGCCATTGGCTCATTGCGCGGCATAGCCCCCGAGTCCGTTGCTGCGCTTGTTTTCTTCTCTGCGGCCTTTGGCTTGATGGAGCGTTCGCAGATGCGCTCGAGAAATACCCCAGGTGGTATGGGGGCGCAGGTAGAGCCTATGTTGGAGAGTGCGTCTGCCTCTTCATTGCTTTCGCGACCTATGTGCCGCAGCTCGCAGCCGTCAAAATCCCCTTCGAGTGTGTCGTAGAGGTCATGGTAGGCGATCATATTGTCGTTCAGTGCGTCGCACTCGTGCATTGTCTGGTTGACGACCATCTTGGAGTCGCCGTATATTATGAGCCTTTTGGCGCGGCAGGCTTTTGCCATCCTCATCCCGTGTAGCAGGGCCTCGTATTCAGCTTCGTTGTTGGAGGCGGTGAACTGCATTTGCAGGATATATTTCAGCTTATCTCCCTGGGGTGATGTCAGCATGACACCTACGCCAGCTCTGTCCTTCCGCTTGGATCCGTCGAAGTGCATTGTCCAGAGGTAGGACATATCTGGTTTTTCAGGGAGCTGATTCTCCATCCAGTGCACGAGGAATTTAGGGAGAACTTGCGATTTGATGGCGTCGCGTTTTTTGTATGTGATGTCTCGTGGAGACAGTTCTATTCCCCAAAGTGCAACTCATCCGGTGGCGTCGGGATTGTTGAGGATGTGCCCAAGCGGGGCGTCGTTGACTACCGCAATTGGGTGTTCCTGGAAGTAGTGGCGTAGTCGCCGAGCCATCATGAAGACGCCGTACGCCAGTTTCTGGTAGTGCGGGTACCGCTGTTTTGTTGGCGTAAGTACCTCGCTGAGATAGTAGACTGGGCGCTGTACCCCGTGGACCTTGTTTTCTTCGGCTTGTTCGACTACAAGCACTGTGATGACCACCTGGTTGGTGGCGGAGATGTATAGCAACAACAGTTCTCTTTCTTGTGGTGTCACCAGTACTAGCGAGGTGGATAGCAGGCGCTTGAGGTCTTCGAATGCCTCCTGCGCCTCATTGGTCCATTCGAACTTGTCAGCTTTGCGGAGGAGTTGGTAGAAGGGCAGTGCCTTTTCACCCATCCGACTGATAAATCGACTGAGAGCCGTAATTCGCCCAGCCAGCTGCTGGACGCCCCTTATGTTTTTCGGCTTCTCCATGGCCAGTATAGCTTTTATTTTCTTCGGGTTTGCTTTGATCCCTCTCGCGGAGATAAGATACCCGAGTAGTTGTCCAGATGGTACACCGAAGGCGCACTTGTCCGGATTGAGCTTGATCCGGTAGCGATCGAGGTTGGCGAAGGTTTCGCGCAAATCGTCGATTAGTGAGGCTTCCTCTTTGGTCTTGATTACTATGTCGTCGACATAGACTTGAATGTTGCGACCGAGTTGGTTCTTGAGGCAAGCCTGCATGCACCCCTGGTAGGTGGCTCCTGCGGTTTTTAGCCCGAAGGGCATTGTGTTGTAGCAGAACACACCAAAAGGCATTGTAAACGCTGTTTTTCTTGGTCTTCCTCCTTCATTCGAATCTGGTTATAGCCTAAGTAGGCGTCGAGGAAGCAGAGGCGCTCGCATCCCGCGGTGGAGTCGATGATCTGGTCGATTCGCGGTAGCGGGAAGTGGTCCTTTGGATAGTACTTATTCAAAGAGGTGAAGTCCACGCACATCCGTAGGATATCCGTGTCCTTTTTTGGTACTAGCACCGTGTTGGCGAGCCAAGTGCTTTCCTTGATCTCGCGTATGAATTTGGTGTCGAGGAGTCTATTGATCTCCATTCTGATTGCCTTTGCTCTCGGTTCAGATAGTCGCCGAATTGTTTGCTTAACTGGCCTTGCGTCTGGGTTGACGTTGAGTGTGTGCTCGGCGAATTCCCTAGGAACTCCTGGCATGTCCGCTGGACACCAGGCGAAGATTTCCCAGTGCTCACGGAGGAATTTGACGAGCGTAAGTTCCTATGCGGGACTCAAGTTGTTGGCGATGAGGGCCGTCTTGGGGGGATCCGATGGGTGGACCTGAACTTTCTTTGTGTGCACCAACGAGTCGAAAGATAGGTCGGGTGAACTTGGCCGGCTCAGGGGAGGTAGACTGTTGTCTGTCGACTCCTTTAGTCTCGCGAGTTCTTCCTGCATGCCGAAGGACTGGGAAATTCTATTGAATTCCCTGTCGCAATTGTCGGATCTCTCAAAGCTCCCGTTGACTGTGATGACACTGTTAGGTCCTGGCATTTTCATCTGCAGGTAGGCGTAGTGTGGCACTGCCATGAACCTAGCGAATGCGACACGTCCGAGGATGCAGTGGTACTGCGAGGGCCAATTGATGACCTCGAAATCGATGAGCTCGCGCCAAAAGCTTTTCGGTGTGCCAAAGATGACGTCGAGGTTGATTTTGCCAAGGGGATATACACCCTTGCTTCGGACAATGCCGTGGAATGTTGTGTCTGAGGCCTCTAGGTAGGTCAGAGGGATCCTCATTGCTCGCAAGGTACTCGCGAACATAAGGTTGATGCCGCTTCCACCATCCATAAAGACACGACTCATGTCGAAGCCTCCAATTTGTGCCTCGAGGACGAGGGGACAATGGCCTGGGCGAGGTACTTGGCGCGGGTGGTCACGCTTGTCGAAGGTGATGCAGGACTCGCTTCTGCTGAGGTACTCAGTGGTATATGGTGGCGAGTTTGTGGCCAAGTTGACTTGGCGAGTGATGGCCTTCTGCACCCTATTCGAGGGGCGTCCCTTTTGGATCATCATGGTACCCATGGCCTGTGGGTATGGTTCGCCTCCCTGGTGCTGGTCCGGTGCAGCTGCATTTGGGGGTAGTCTAGGTGGTGGTGGCGGAGCGCCATGTGCCACGGCGCCTGGAGCGGCTCCGTAACCCCTTTCGACTGCGCTACGATTCAACCGAGCCAGTCCCTCATGTAGTTTGAGGAATTCGCGGTAGTCTTTGAGGAGGTGGCTGGACTTCTTCTTTCCGTCATGCTTGTCGATGTAGAAGTGCGCAGTGCATGGCCCGGACAGCTTGTCTTCAATCGATGTTGCGGGTGCCTCATCACGATTGCGGAGCTGCCACACTTGCGTGGTCTTTCCGGAGTCGCGGTATCCGCCGCTGCGGTAGCCGCTGTTGCGGTTGTCGTCGCGTCTGTCGGCATAGCCGGCTGCGACCATGTTGATGTCATCGCGGTCATCGTAGATGCACATGCGGCGTTTGCTTCGGCGGTCGCGTCTGCGCTCGAGTTCTGCCTCGTCGTCGGAGTGAACGCGATTTTTCACCGAATCTTCTGCATCTTCCTAGCGATTCGCGATTTCCATCAGGTGGTCGATGGTTTTGGGTTTTGAGCGGCCCAGCTCCTCCCTGAGCTCTATGCGGCGTACGCCGCTGTTGAATGCGTCAATCGCACGATCCTTTGAGATGTTCTCTGTGGAGTTCTTGATGATGGACCACCTCTGGATGTAGGAGTGTAGCGATTTGCCCGATCTTTGCTGGCAGCATCTCAGCTCTTCGATTGATGCTGGCCGTTTGTACGTGCCCCTGAAGTTTCACACGAAGCTGTATACCAGTTCTTCCCAACTGCGAATGGATTCGCGTGGGAGGTTGTTGAGCCATGCTCGGGCGGCACCTTGCAGCTGTAGCTGTAGGCATTGCATAGCTGTGCTTCGACTTCCGCCGTGAAGCCTGACGGAGGAGATGTGGTCCTCCAACCAAATCTTTGGGTCATGTAGGCCGTCAAACTTCGGGTTCTCCGACGGGAGTTTAAACCCCTTGGGCATTCGCTTTTGCCTGATGGCCCTGCTGAAGCATCTGGCGCCATAGAGCTCCACATCTTCGTCTTCTGAGTCAGTCGACCGAGCACGTCGCACCCTTGATTTATCAATCTTGCGATGTGTGAGGTCATCGTGCACATCGTAGTCATGGTCGTGTCGCCGTGAGCGGTGACGTCGAGACAGATCGTGACTGTCGTCGCTGGATGAGGGCGAGGAGTAGCGTTTTGCCAGAGTCTTGCCTTTCTTTGGTTCTGACGCCGACTCTTTGTCGAGGGCGGCCTCGATTAACCCCAAGCCTACGATCGTGGATCGGTGCATGGCCGCTCGATGGTCTCCAGCTGGCGGCTGGTTATTGAGGAGGTACATGGTGGCCACCGCTACCGCGGCTTGTGGCGTTTTCGGGAGCACATTGCCACGCGTATCCACCATCATGGAGCCGAAGTCGAGGACTTTGGTGGCTTCTACACGTTCTTGTTCATTGAGGTGGGCGAGTCGAGATCGTCTCTTGTTGGCGATGTACTCGTTGCACTTGGAGGAGGATCCCCCATGGGAGGAGAGCCCAGCTCGTCGGAGGCTTGACTCATCAGCCGCCTTTTTTCATGCCTCGAGTTGCGCGATTGTTTGTAGCTGGCGCTTGTATTCCTCTTTCAGGAGCCAGTGGTAGCCCATCAGTAGTTCTTGCGGGGAGCCGAAGGGTAGAGGTTGGCCTCATAGGGCTTCGCGGCAATGAGCCTACTCGAGATCGTTGAGCCTGATCACGACGTGTTCGCTAGTTTGCTCGTTGATCATGGTTGGAGGTTCGACTGCTCCTCCATTGTTGACAGGGGCGCCGTTGGTGGGGTCGCCGTTTGGTGGTGGTCCGCCATTGGGTATGCCGCCATTGGTTGGTCCGCCGTTTGGCGGGTCAGTTTCATGGCCACCGTTGCCCATGTTGTCGCGATTGGCGGAGGTGTCGCCCGCGTTGATGACGGCGCACATGAAGTGATTGGGGAAGCTGCTGCTTCCGCAACTTTCAGATCCGGAACCGTAGGCTCGGTCTTCAGTGGCCAGATCGCCCAGATCGGATTCGCGACTGCTGTTACTGACCGTATTCTCGACTGTTGTCGATGTATGGGGCTCACTGAGGGTGCCGATCGGCGGAGGGAACCATGATGCTGGAGCAATCGATGGTACCGTTGGCTGGTCCGGCATGCGAAGCATGCCCATCTGACCAACTTGGAAGCAGAAGCTCCCGATCGCCAGGCTGATTCCGTCGCCCACGGATTCGAAGGCGGGGCGAGTGGATGGTGAAGTCGAACGCGCCGAAGAGCTGGCGAATCTCTGTTGTTGCAGAGTTGTAGATCGCGGTTGATGGGTCCAAAGAAGCCGCGACATCAACACTCCCAATTCCCACAGATGGCGCCAATTGACGAGGGTTTAACTCATCAATGCCCATTGTTATGGACTTGGGTTTTGGAGAAGAAGGGAGCGCTGGAGACATCTATCGGCTAGCAAACAAGCACACAGGGGACTCGAAGATTTACCCAGGTTCGGGCCTCGCAGAGGTCCCTACTCCTGGTTGTCTGCTCGTGGAATTATCAAAGGAATCGAGGATTACAATGGTGGGCATATGCAATCTGGCGAGGGTTGTGGAGACTAGGGTTGCGTGTGTCCTCCTCGCTGCCCCCTCCTAGCCTTTATATAGAGAGGCTAGGTCTCGGGTAGCAGGTCGAGTCGGTTACAGGTTAGGGTTTTCCCCTCTGAACCTTCTATCTTTAGCTTCTTCTTGTTCTTCAAGCAATCGAGAGTCCGTAGGTTACTCAAGTTCTTCATTTGGGCCTTGGCTACACCGTGGGCCTCTACTGTATTCAGGCCGTATATACCAAGCTCGAGTACGTGTAGGGTATACCCATGTCAGAGATCATTGAGGATCTCAAGGCTGTCTTTGCTCCACAGGCTCGTGCAGAGAGGTATGATGCTTCTAAGCTCTTATTCTCTGCTAAAATTGAAGAGCACAGCAGTATCAGTGAGCATGTAGTCAAAATGTCTGGCTACGTTAAGTGTTTGAACACCCTGGATTGCAAAATCCCCGAGGAGCTCGCAATTGATAGGGTGCTGCACTCGCTGCCCCTAGCTATAAGAGCTTTGTGATGAACTATAACATGCAAGGGATGACTAAGACCCTTGCTGAGGTGTTCGCCATGCTCAAAACTACTGATGTAGAAATCAAGAAGGAGCACACGGTGTTGATGGTCAATAAGACCACCAACTTTAAGAAGCCAGGGCAAAAGGGAAAAGGCAAGGGAAAGAAGTCCAAAAAGGATGGCAAGTTCGTTGCTAGTACCTCAAAGACTACCAAGTCTGGCCCTAAGCCCGACACTACGTGCTACTACTCCAAGGGGATGGGCACTGGAAACACAACTGCCCCAAGTACCTTGAAGACAAGAAAGCCGGCAAGATAGCCGCCAAGGACAAATGTATATGTGATATACAGGTTATTGATGTGTTCCTTATAAGCGCCAGGAGTACCACCTGGGTATTTGATACTAGTTCTGTTTCTCACATTTGTAACTCTCGGTAGGATCTGCAGAGTAGGAGGCGCCTGAGGAAGGACGAGGTGACGATGCGTGTCGGCAATGGTTCGAGAGTCGAAGTGATGGCCGTCGGCACCCTGCATCTTCGACTACCATCAGGATTATTCTTGGTTTTGAATAAATGCTACTATATACCCGCATTGAGTATGAATATTGTGAGTGGGTCTTGCTTGTTGCAAGATCATTATTCGTTTAAATTAGGAACAAAAGGTTGTTCAATTTATATGAATGATATTTTCTATGTTCATGCCCCTGTGTGTGATGGCTTATTCTTACTTGATCTTGATTTTGATACACACATCCATAATGTTGATGCTAAATGTTGTAAGCATAATGATGATAATTCCATGTTTATGTGGCATTGCCATCTTGGTCACATTGGCGTAAAACACATGAAGAAGCTTCATTCTAAAGGGCTTCTTAGATCATTGGATTTTGAATCCCTTGATACATGTGAGCCATGCCTCATGGGAAATATGACTAGAAACCTTTCTCCGGGACAATGGAGAGATCTATAGACCTACTGGGAATCATACATATGCATGTATGTGTACTAATGAGCGTCTCAACATGCAATGGTTATCGTTACTTTGTTACCTTTATGGACGACTTGAGTATATGGATATATCTACTTAATGAAGCACAAGTCTGAAACCTTTGAAAAGTTCAAGGAATTTCAGAAAGAGGTAGAGAATCAACTTAACAAGAGAATCAAGCATCTTCAATCGGATCGAGGAGGCGAGTATTTGAGTTATGAGTTTAACATGTACTTAAAGGACTGTGGGATTATCCGACAGCTTACGCCAGCCGGAACATCACAGTGTAATGGTGTGTCGGAATGACGTAACCGAACTCTATTAGATACCGTGCGGTCCATGATGTCTTTAACCGATTTGTCTGTGTCTTTTGGCGATACACATTGGAAACCGCTGCTTTTATTTTAAACCGAGCACCATCCAAATCCGTGGAGACAACTCCATATGAGATATGGTATGGCCAGAGGCCAAAGTTGTCGTTTCTAAAAGATTGGGGCTGTGAGGCTTACGTCAAGAAACTACAGCCTCACAAACTCGAACCCAAGTCAAAAAATGTATCTTTGTAGGATACCCAAGGGAAACGATTGGGTATACTTTCTACAACCAGGCCGAAGGCAAAACGTTTGTCGCGAAAGCCGGCACCTTTCTCGAGAAAGAGTTTCTTGCTAAAGGAGTTAGTGGAAGGAAAATTGAGTTAGATGAAGTTGTTGACCCTTCTCTCCAAATTCCGAGTAGCGCAACGGAAGCTGTTCCGAAACCGCTCTCCAACATGGAGGAAGAGCCCAATGATGATGACCAAAACAACAACGTTGAGACTCCTGAGGTTCGCAGGTCGACAAGAGTTCATGCCACTCCTGATTGGTACAATAGCCTTGTGATGTCTGTCATTCTAGATGAACAATAAGAACCTGCAAACTACGAAGAAGTTATGGATAGTGTTGACTCCGAGAAATGGCTAGAAGCCATGAAATCCAAAATAGGATCCATGTATGAAAACCAAGTTTGGACCTTGGTAGATCTTCTGGAAGGCCACAAGGTCGTGGAAAATAAATGGATCTTTAAGAAAAAGACAGATGCGAATGGTAATGTGACCATTCACAAAGCTTGACTTGTTGCAAAGGGGTTTCGACAAATTAAAGGAGTTGATTACAATGAGACTTATTCTCCCATAGTGATGCTTAAGGCTGTCTAGATTTTACTAGCAATTGCTGCTCATTTTGACTATGAAATTTGGCAAATGGATGTCAAGACCGCATTCCTCAATGGTCACATTGATGAAGAGTTGAATATGATGCAACCGGAAGGTTTTGTTGATCCTAAGGATGCTGGAAAGGTGTGCAAGCTTCAATGGTCCATTTATGGATTGAAGCAGGCATCTCGGAGCTAGAACCAACGTTTTGATCAAGTGATCAAGAGTTTTGGACTTTTCCAAAATCAACAAGAGCTCTGTGTTTACAAAAAAGCGAGTGGGATCTCAGTTGTTTTCTTAGTAGTATATGTGGATGACATACTGCTTATGGGAAATGATGTGGATCTTATGAGAAGCGTGAAAGCATATTTGAGTAGTCAATTTTCCATGAAGGATCTAGGTGAAGCTGCATACATATTAGGAATCAAGATCTATAGAGATAGATCAAGATGCCTAATTGCATTAAGTCAGAGTACTTACATCGAAAAGATTTTGAAGAGGTTCAAAATGGACAATAACAAAAGGGGCTTTGTACCAATGATGAAGAATTGCAAAATGAGTATGACTCAATGTCCGGTAATGGATAATGATAGAGAAAAGATGTCTTACATCCCCTATGTGTCAGCCATAGGATCTATCATGTATACAATGTTAAGTATGCAACCTGATGTGGTATTGGCTCTTAGTTTGACGAGCAGATACCAAAGTAATCCAGGACCTGATCACTGGACAACTGTGAATCATATCCTAAAGTATCTGAAAAGAACAAAGGATATGTTCCTAATCTATGGAGGAAGTGATGGAACTCACATCATGATGACTCAAAGTTTCAAACAGGATTTGTGTTTCTAGTGAATGGTGGGGCGGTAAGCTAGAAGATTAAGAAGCAGCCGGTGGTGGCGTGGTCTTCAATAGAGTCTGAATACATTGCTGGAGCTGATGCAGAAATGAAGCTGTTTGGCTAAGGAATTTCGTCATCGAACTAGGAGTCTTTCCAAATGCGCAAGACCCCGTGATGATCTATTGTGATAACGCGCGAGCTATTGCAAACGCAAAGGAACCAAGGACTCATTCCACAGCTAAACACATCAAGCTTAGATTTCAGGTCATCTGGCAGAATGTTGACGAAGGTGAAGTCAAGATTTTCAAAGTAGATACGGAACTGAATGTGGTAGATCCTTTGACCAAAGCTCTCCAACAAGACAAGCACGGACAACACCGAGATTCCATTGGTGTTAGGTTCCTGCCTTTTGTAAACTTGTTTTATTTGTACTCTAGTGCAAGTGGGAGACTGAAGGAGTTATGCCCTAGAGGCTGCTAATAAAGTGTATTATTTGATATATCTCCTATATGTTCATAATACGTTTCATACTGTGCTATAACTATGTTAATACGAAACGTTAATACACGTGTGGTATGTGAACAAACCGTGTCTCTAGTTACCTCTAGCGAACTAGTTCATTGGTCATGAGGATGATCTAGGTTTCAAGATCATGGGTATTTATGCCAATAGACAATGAGGTCATGTCATTAGTTGAATGACATGATAGACATACATCCGACCGTTATATCTTAATGAGATCTAGTTACAAAGTTCAGCATTGATGATAAAACACAGAGAACCTCGCAACCTAATCCTTTAACTATGAGGTAATGCAAATCACCATTCTAGAGGAGGCTTAGATGGTTATCAAGTATCATCTCGTAAAAGGGTGATCAAAAAGGTGCCACTCAGGTTTTCCAAAGGGATGCGTAGAGGAGTACGTATCAAGACCAGGATTTGTCTAATTCATGTAATGGATAGATACATGTGGCCATCTCGGTGACGTTGCATTAATGAAGCTTGCAAGCATGTGACTTGGTCACGGAATGCAATGACAGGGGAACAAGTAAACAAGTTCATTGGTAACGAGACCGAACTAAGGTATGGGATACCGAAGATCAAGTCTCGAATGAATTAGGTATCATATGACAATGGGAACGGGAAATGACTATCTCACGGTTCGAGCGATTATATTCGTGAAACGCACGGGGGTCACATGGCCATCCAGGTCCCTCTGTTGATCACTGATGTGAGAGTAGTCTCGATCATGACCGGAGTGTTTCTGAACCGAAGGATGTCACGCTTAAGGGTAGGGACGCTTAGGGTAGATGAGGTATCATAGGAGAAATAGAGAAAGAGAAACCAGAATAGTTCCGGGTAAAATCCGATGGAGATCGAAAGGTGTCCGGAAGGTGTTCCGGAGTGAAGGAATAAGATAATATGTGTATTTGAATGTTCATTGGAGAATTAATATTAAATATATATTTTATTTTATTATTAAAGGCAGCCCAATGCTAATGGGCCTCACCCAAAGGGGAGGCCCAAGAGGCAAGGCGCCTAGGTAGAGGGGGCTAGCCAGCCTGGGCTTAGTGGGCTGTCACAGTGGGGCCCACCTAGGGCTGGTGGCTACCCCTAGGTGGCCGGCGGGTGTGGGGATTAGTCCCACACCGCCTAGCCTCTAGGTGGTGCGCCCCCCACTATATATAGGGGTCTCCCCTCCCCCTTTGGAATCATCCCACTCCCTCTCATTCTCTCTCTCCACCTTCACACGACCGTCGTGTGATCAACAATCCGGCGTCTACTTCTTCTGCTGCTCGTCTGGATCAGAGTCTGTTGACGTCTCCTACACCGGACATGTGACGAACTTCGGAGGCACCACACTTGAGGTGTTGCTCGTCTTCATCAATATACACCTTCTTGCGTAAGGCGTGCCTCGTTATTCAAAGGTATGAATACCATCTTTCTCTTCCGTTACTTATGTCTATATAGTATAGATCCTGGTATTAGTGTCCGAGTAGATAGAATTTTTTGTTTTCTGCTACGAAACCCTTCATCTACTACTAGAAGGCAATTAACTTCCTTTAACTCTCACCATGCTTTTATCTCTCATGTTGAACCCCAAAAGATCTTCGAAGCATTTGAAGATGATGATTGGTGTGATACTATGAATTAAGAACTTGACAACTTCAAGTGGAACAAGGTGTGGACATTAGTGAAGCAGCCAAAAGATTGTCAAAATGTCATCGGGACCAAGTGGATATTTAGGAACAAATGTGATGCCAATGGGATAGCCGTCCACAACAAGGCAAGGTTGGTGGCCCAAGGATACTCTCAATTTGAGGGCATTGACTATAGTAAAACTTATGCCCCCATTGCTCGTCTAGAATCTATTTGCATGCTTCTTTCTTATGCCGCTCATCATAATTTTAAATTGCAACAAATGGATGTTAAGAGTGCTTTCCATAATGGTCCTTTAAAAGAACTGGTTTATGTCAAGCAACCTCTGGGTTTTGATAATCCTCTCTTCCCGGACCATGTATACAAACTTGATAAGGCACTCTATGGCCTTAATCAAGCCCCACATGCATGGTATGAGTTCCTTAGAGAGATCTTGATAGACCGTGGTTTTGAACTAGGGATAATAGACCCTACTCTTTTTACTAAGAGATTCGGAGGAAAGTTGTTCATTTGCCAAATCTATGTTGATGACATTATTTTTTGATCTATTAACAAAGCTTTTAATGAGGATTTTTCCAAGCTCATGACCGACTGCTTCGAGATGTCTATGGTGGGGGAGTTGGAATTCTTTCTTGGCTTTGAAGTCAAGCAATTAAGGAAAGGGACTTTCATTAACCAATCCATGTACATCCAAGATATGCTCAAGAAGTTCAATTTGGACCAAGTGAATGGTGCCAAGACCCCTATTCCCACAAAGGTTAATCTTGATCTTGAATCCAAGGGTAAGGATGTGGATCAAAATATCTATCGCTTTATGATTGGTTCTTTGCTTTATCTTTGTGCATCTCGACTGGATATCATGTTGAGCATGGGTATGTGTGCAAGATTCCAAGCCGCACCAAAAGAAAGCCACATGGTGGCGGTTAAGCGAATCTTTGTTCGTACCCCAAACTTTGGGTTATGGTACACCAAGGGAGCCAAGTTTTACCCATTGGATACGTGTATTCAGATTGGGAGGGAGACAAAGTGGAAAGGAAGTCAACCTCCAGTGCTTGCCAATTCCTTGGAAGATGATTGGTATGTTGGTCGTCAAAGAAGCATAACTGCATGTCCATGTCCACCGCCAAAGCCGAATACATCTCCGCTGCAAGTTGTTATGCTCAATTGCTATGGATGAAGCAAACTTTGAAGGATCTTGGTCTATCTTTGGTCAAGGTGCGACTTCTTTGTGAAAATGAGAGTGTCATTGCCCACAACCTGGTGCAACACAACAATACCAAGCATATTGATATTGTCATCATTTCATCCGGGATCATGTTGCAAGAGAGGATATTTCTTTGGAGTATGTTCCCACCAAGGCTAATCTAGTGGATCTATTCACGAATCCACTTGATGAAGTAAGGTTCCGAGAGTTAATTCATGAACTAAATATCATAGATTCAAGCAATGTGGCTTGAGTAGCTTGCACACCTACCCGTTTCTCAAAGGATATCTTCATTTGGATGTAGGCATGGATTTAGGGGGAGTGTAGTTCCTCATATGAACCAACATTAACCCTATTATGCGCACAATGACGTATTCATTCTCTCTCAAGGAGATAAAACTAGCTTCAATGATGAGTTTTGGTAATGAACCCAAGCTATATCTTTGTGGTCTCAAGCCAAATTACTCATATATGGTGGCCTTGTCCACTGAACGTTTTGTCTTGATTTCTTTTGGTTTCCTTCTTGGTTCGTTTTGGTGTTTTTATCATTTTTGGTGTTCCTTTGGTTCTTTACCTGCCCTTGTTTGTGTATCCTAAGCCTATCTACTTCCTTAAAAAACATGTATCTCTTGCACAAGTTCATTCATTTCCACATTTCGAATCTGGAAAAGTTTTTCTGGTGGCACTATAAGTTCCGGCTAGACACCGATACTACTGGTCCTAGGATGAGTTCTCCGAAACTTTTCCCCAGAATGGTACTACTAGCCGCACCTGGAACTCCTGCATGACCGGAAGTTCTGGCCCTTGGCCATTACTATCGGTTGTGTTTTTGACCTATAAGTAGTGGGCCTAGGAGGAAAATGGGAATCATTCCTCCCATTTTCCTCCTAGACCCACCTCTTATAGGAACTAGCTGCTAGTGAAGAACTACCCACGAAGGCACCACCGACTCCTCCGTCTCCGGCCTCCCTCTCCAGATCGTCTCTATGGGAACCTTCCCCACCTCGATATCCCGCCATGGACCCTAGTATTCGCCCTCAACTCCCTCCATTAATGTAGATCTTGCTCATTCCTTTGCTTGAGTTAGGGCACACAATGTCTAGGCATGTTCTTTGGTTAGAACTTCTTGAGGAGATCTTGGTGGGAGTAGGGTGACCACATTGGTGTAGATTGTTCTCATACATTTGTCGATCTTGCTCTCATTTCCTCTAGATCTGGTGAACTGTCCTGGTCATGACCACACCGGTACTTCCTGTGGGTGCAACTGGTACTTCTAGCTGACTGATCTAGCCGATAGTTCCAGCTATTCACCGGAACTTATGATGAACACGAGCATTATCTCGCCCCGTGTATTTTTTCAATCTACACGTTATTTTCCTGTTGAATTTGTGCACTTACCCCTGTTCCCTCCCTTCATATATTCTTTCTTCTCAGGGAAAGGTGGTTCCGGTGGTGGCAACAAGCGCTCTTATGCCTATTTTGCCAAGTATCCCAATATCATACTGTCACAGGTCCTCCACCAGAGATTAAAGATGAAGACCTTGAGATTTTTCGTCCCTCCACTTAGAAAGCCCGTCATAAAGAAACAACAGCTTACCGTGCAGCCAAGGCCGAAGGGAAGAAACCTGCTACCTCCAAGAAGGAAGCAACCAAGGGACCCGCAACCAATAAGAAGAATATTCCCAAGTGTCCCTTGGAAGCTTATGAAGATTTTTTCTACAAAGACCCATATCTTGTTCCTCGTGACCATCGCACTAGAGACCCCATCTTTCACACTGCTCGGCAAGGGGAGATGTATCTTGAAGTGTGCGTGCCGTTGAAGCATGTGGTCGTCCCTTAGAAGCATATCAATGTGGGCCACATGGAGACAAAGATTTCTTACTTTGGTGAAGTCCTTGACATGTGCAGGAGGTTTGGGCTTCTCAGGATTATATATGCAGCATCGTAAGAACTTTGTTGGGATAGCCATTTCTTAGTTCTACTACACTCTCTTCATGGATTATGACCCCATGGATGTGACCATGAAGTGGATTACTTATAACCAGCTGAACTGTCAAGTGGTCTATGTTTGCGGATATTTTTGGGTATCCTATTCAAGCAGACGCTAGTGCCAATGGGTGGAGATGCCATGGGGAGAAGTCCTCCCCTGTTGAAATTTTGGAACCTCTCTATATTTTGGGTTGGGGAGTCAATGGTCAAATCGCTCACCTTCTTATCATCTACGATATCATGCATCATGTGTATCAAAACACTATTGCACCCAAGGAAGGTAACTTTGATCAGATCCATGCTTTCTAGATTGACATCATGCTATAAACATATCTTCACAAGGATTCAAATGTGAGTCTTGATGTGATGAACTACATATACAATGAGATTTGGCTCGCCATGCTTGAGAAGCGGTCTTGGCCCTATGCTCCCTATATTCAGACTCTCATCAATGCCAAGTGGTTGCAAGATACCAAATAACGGTTTCCTAAGGATGGGTTCTCCATCCATGAGGATAAACTCCTTTGTGTGAAAAAGCATGTGAAGCCTAGGACTCAAGAGGAAAAGGAGGCTACTATTTGGAAGGCTAAGAAAGAAAAGGCTAAGGTTGCAGGCCAGGTTGTATCTAGTGATGATGATCATGAGGGGTATGTTCCGCCCCCAAGCTAGAGAGGTAGCCCTCTTGGTCCAAGACCTTTATGAGTAAGATCAAGAAGTCATTTTGCTTCATGCAACACCATGAGTAATAAGATTATGTGGACATGAGGCACAATGTCAAGAGGGAGAAGACCATCATGAGGAAGCTCGACATTGATGTATCCCCATAATCGAGCTCTATCATAGTGCCCAAGGCCTAGTGGGTGGACGATAATTGCAAGTGGACCAATAGTGAGAATGAAGATCAAGACATCATCTCCAGTCCTCTGCCATCCAGTTGAGCGCATGCCACCTAGAACCCCGAGCCTCCCTCTCTGTATCTTGGTGGTTGGGGCACGTAGTTTGGTCTTTGCCCCTTTTTGCGTCTTGATGTCCAAGGGGGAGAAAGATGTCTATTAGGTTTCTACGAGATTTGCATGTGGTATGTCATGAGCTCGTTCTTGTTTTGATCCTTTTATGCTCGTGAACATTCTTATTTCTATATGTGTGGTTGTGGACCTCGTTATGTGTGTTACTCTATGTATGATACTATGTGCTATGGTATCTATGTGGCATCTTTGTGGTTTTCTAGTGGTGTTTATTATTGTTGGATGTATATGGTCGAGCCTATTCTATCCTTGTCCTAAATTTGGCATCCCACCATATGTTGTTTAGTGCAAAGGTATGAATTCTGTCTTTCTATCTTAGTTCCTTGCACTTGTATAGTGTTTGTGAAGTTGGGGGGATCTTACCCTTTTATGTGTATGTTGCATTCCATAAGCACACTCAAGTCATGCACACATCTAGGGGGAGTCTCACTCTCTATCTTTGCAAGTTTGTATGTTTCTCTTTTCTATCTATATGCAAATCTTATGGGGTTGTCATCAAACACCAAAAAGGGGGTGAATGAAAGGGCATTGATCTCTCTATGTGTTTTGGTGTTGATAACAACTGCACTTGTGGTTTAATTGTGTTTCTAAGTTGTAGGAACTATATATGAGCACATTGTGGTTGGTGGACCTTTTTTGTTAGGACTCTTGAAGACAATGTTTCTTTTCAGATTTCTCTCTATTTTGTTGTTTTAGGATCTACTATCAAGAGGGTGTCCACCTCGGAAGGATGAGGGGGAATCATGTTTCTTGCATAAACCTTCTTTGCACCCCCACAGCTTTCCCAGGTTTTATCAAGAGAGAGAGAGAATTTCTGGAGCTTTTTAGATGTTTGTTGTTCTGTCCGGAAGTACCAGTGAAGCATCGGTAGTTATGCTCATAATTTTCAGCGGGGCTGGCATCAGCGGAAGTATCGGCCCAAGTATCGGCCTAGTACCCGGTGAGGACTAGTTTCCTCCTAGTCATCTCTCTGTTTGCAAACCAATTTTAACCAGAACATGTAATGGAAGTTGACCGGTAATACCGGCCTGAAGTTCCAATCGATCTCGAATGGAACTTCTGGCTGGCACTACTAGGTCTCTTCCACGGGTCTTCGCCTGTGGTACTAGGGCATTCAGTACTTCCGCCACACAACTGGTAGTTCTGGTCAGGACTTTCACGACCTAGAACTTCTGGGCCTAGTTCTGATCTAGTTCTGGTGAGGGGTGGCATCACCCTAGTAACCTCTCTGTTTTAAATATTTGTTATTAGCGAAACTTGATTGGAAGTTGGCCGGTAGTACCAGCTGGAAGTACCGGTCGCACTCTGATGGAACTTCCGCCTGTACTCCAAGGAAAGTATCCAAGGCTTTCGAGCCGTTGGGACTAGCCTGATCGGAAGTTCCAGATCCACATTGGTACTGCCGGTGGTGTCACGGAAGTGGGCAACGGTTCGAAATGGATGGGCCTTTTTAAAGGGCCCTTCTTCCTCCTCCCTACCTAACTCTTTAACTTTCTCTCTCCTCCATTAATACAAGAGCTCAATCTTCCTAAATCTCTCTCTAGCCATACAAACCTCTTGATATTTTGAAGAGTTTGAGAGGTGACCTAGATCTCCACTTCCACTGAAGGAAATTTGATTGCCCCCACCCATCCATTGTGGATCTTGTTAATCTTGGATTATGGGAACCCTAGATGGTGTAGGATGTCCTCCAAGCTCGGGCATGTGTTGTGAAGCTTCGTGCAGTTATTGTGGGCACTCCAATTGATATGTGGATATTTCTCTCAACCTTGTTGTAAAGGTCTCGGTTGGCGCCTTCAAGGTCACCGGTTAGTGGATCGTGAGTTCACCGGAGAAGAAGGTGAGGCCTTTGTGGCGCTTGGGTGACCTTGTGTGGCCACAACACCTCTCCAACATAGACATAGCTTCCTTGGAAGTGAACTACATGAATTACATCTTTGTGTCTCCTTGACGGTTTATTCGCTCCTCTACTTTACTACTTGTCCTTACCACTTTGTTACTTGTTGTTGTTCTCTCCATATAGGATTATTCACCTAGGTGCATCTCTAGAGAACTTAATTTTGTGAAAGCCTAAAATTCAAGAAAAAGATAAAAAATTGGTAGTATCCTATTCACCCTCCTGTAGTCAACGTTAGTTGGTCCTTTCAAAGAAGTCTCTTCCCGAGCTTCTATTTATGCTTAAGACTGTTGAAGTGGACATCAGGAAAGAACATCAAGTGTTGATGATCAATAAAACCACCTGTTTCAAGAAAGACAAGAAGGGCAAACAGAACGGTAATTCCAAGAAGGGTGGCAAAGCTATTGCTACACCTGATAAGAAGATCCAGGCTTGCCCTAAGTCTGATATTGAGTGTTATTATTGCAAGGGGACTGCACATTGGAAGCGCAACTACCCCAAATATCTGGCAGACAAGAAGTCTGCCAAGATGAACAAAGGAATATTTGATATACATGTTGTTGATGTGCAACTGGGTATTTGATACTAATTCAGTTGCTAATATATGTAACATGAAACAGGGGATGTAGAATCGGTGACCACTAGCAAGGGATGAGGACACAATGTGTATTGGCAATGGATCAAGAGTTGATGTGATCGCTGTTGGGATGTTGCCTCTCCATTTACCGTATGGATTAGCTTTAAAACTGAATAATTGTTATCTGGTGCCTGTGTTGAGTGTGAACATTATATCTAGATCGTTGCAAGATGGTTATTCGTTAAAGTCCAAGAACAATAGTTCCTCGATTTATATGAATGATATCTTTTATGGTCATTGCATGTGATGAATGGTTTATTTCTTTTGGATCTTGATAGTAGTATTACACATATTATTAATGTATATGCCAAAAAGATTAAACTTATTGATGATATATCTGCAATTATAGGGCACTGCCGTCTAGGTCATATTGGTATAAAGCGCATGAAGAAGCTCCATTCTGATGGACTGTTAGAATCACTTGATTTTTAATCATTTGATACATGTGAACAATGCCTTACGGGCAAGATGACTAGAAACTCGTTTTGTGGTACAATGGAGTGGGTGACAGACTTGCTATTAATCATACATACTGATGTATGTGGTCCAATGAGTGTGTTAGCGTGTGGTGGATATTGTTATTTTGTTACTTTCACGGATGATTTGTGTAGATATGGGCGTATCTACTTGATGAAACACAAGTCTGAAACTTTTGAAAAGTTCAAGGAATTTTAGCATGAAGTGGAAAACCATCGTAATAGAAAGATTAAATTTCTACTGTCTGCTCGTAGAGGTGAGTATCTTAGTTACGAGTTTGGCACACACATGAGAGAGTGTGGAATAGTTTCACAGCTCACACCTGCCGGAACACCACAACGCAATAGTGTATCTAAGCATCGCAATCATACCTTACTAGATATGGTTCGATCTATGATGTCTCTGACTGACTTGCCACTTTCATTTTGGGGTTATGCACTAGAAACACCTGCATTCACTTTAAACATGGCACCATCTAAATCCGGTTGAAATGACACCGTATGAATTATGATTTTGGCAACAAAACTAAGATGTCATTTCGAAAAGTTTGGGGATACGATGTTGATGTGAAGAAATTTCAACCTTATAAATTCGAACCCAAAGCGTAAAAATGCACCTTCATAGGATACCCTAAAGAAACAATTGGGTATTCCTTCTATCACAGATCTGAAGGCAAGGTTTTCATTGCCAAGAATGGATCCTTTCTACGCGAAAGGTGTGAATAGTAGGAAAGTAGAACTCGATGAGGTTATTGAACCTTCTCTTCATGAAATGGCGAGTGGCGCTGTGATGGCTGTGAAATATAGCCATCTACGTCCACATTTAAACTGGATATTATTTATATATTTCATGAAATATCTCTCTAAACCCTGCCACTAATGCCTAATGATCAAAGGGGTATGAAATCCTTTCTTTCTATTTTTCCCTGCGCAGATAATGACGTTTGATGATGGGAATCACAACATTAAAGTCAAAGATACGAGATTTCAAACAACCTGAAGAAACCAGGAGTCGTGAAGTGGAGACAGACGCTTTAACGACCAACTATACGGCCGGAATAAAATTCTGGCCGTATAGTTCCGATCGTATAGTTGCCATCAACACCGCTAGGTCAAACAAAACAACTTTCATGAATGGACCCCTATATAAAGAGGCCTCGGGCGACGAGAAAAGGGAGCTCTTTTCGATCATAGCGGCCCCCAGAACTCCATCCACAACACCGAAGAGCCACCGGAGGAATAGACTTAGATCTAATCTCCAAACCCTTCTCCATCACCATAGCCATATTCCACCACTTGTAATAGTAGATCTCATCTTTGATTGGCGATATTGTAAGACTATTTGCTATCAATCTCATGATTTACATTACAATGTTTATGATTGTTGATCTCATCTCTATGTGTGAGTAATTCTCCTTGGGCTACGGGCTTCGGCCTAGCCATGTAGCTTTTGTGCATGTTATTTATCATAGATGGGATCATGTATTAGTTTGTATAACATGATGATTATTGTATCCTCTCTTGCCTCAATCTAAGGATTTGTCAGGTACGCAAGACCCCGAGGATTGAGCCAGGTATAGGGAGTATGAGTAATGACTATGCTGCAGGTTGGGAACCCTAGTGAAAGAAGGGGTAGTACGGCTATATGTGTGGGATTTACTTGGGACTAATGGTGACGTCACTATGCATATCATTAATTATCTTTCTTCTATGGATGAGACTAGTAGGTTATTGCTATAAGCGGTTGCGGAGGCAATAGCAATTATAGATGCACTGCCCACATATAATTTATCTTGCTCTAACAATTACATGCACACTTTATTATTATCTTTTATTCCCATCAGATGTTTTGCACAGCTACAGGTGAAACTGAACGCCCTAGGCCCTCTCTCCATCATCGACAATAACAAAATATAGCAAACTCTTAGTCCGGTAAAACACAAAAAAGAATTCTAAAACTCCCGAAGGTCTATTAAAGTAACTTCACTACGCTTCTGCTTCCTGAGGATTCGATAAACCTAGGTCTACTAGGGAAAAAGAGCTATACTACATCTGTAATCCGGATCGAAAGTAGCAACCCTTTTTCTAGCACCGTTGCTGGGGAAGCAATAGCTATCCTAGTGAGGTTAGTAGGAACCTTGCTAGTTTTAATTCTTGTTTTTAATTTTGTTAATTTGCTTTCAGTCTTTATTTGAAAAACCAAAAAATTAGTTAGTCTTTAAATTATTGTTTTTATTATCATAAGTCTCTATTTAAGAAAACCCAAAAACATAGGAAATATGGCTGAAAAGAAGCTTGGGGAGTTTGCAACTCCCAAGAATGATTAATTGTGTACTCCTATTACTCAGCCAACAATTGTTGCTGATGATTATGAAATAAAGCCCCATTATTTAAGTTTGGTTCAACAAAATCAATTTGAAGTCTCTACTATTGAGGAGGCAGGTAGGCACTTGAATACTTTCACTAAAATATGTGATATGATGCGCATAAAAGATGTTGACCCATATGCGGTCAAATTGCGCTTATTTCCTTTCTCTCTTAGAGGAAGAGCAAAAGAATGGTTGCTATATTTGCCTATAAATACTATTACATAATGGGTGGAGTGTAATTCTTTATTTATGACTAAATTTTTCCCACATGCAAAGACTATACAACCAAGATCTAATATTACTGGTTTTAGACAGGAAGAGCGTGAGCCACTAGCGCTTGCATGGGTGAGGATGAAAGAATGCATGATAAACTATCCCAGTCATGGGATGTAAAATTGGTTAATTCTCCATTTATTTTATAATGCGCTTAATCCTATGTCTAAGTCTATGCTTGATACTGTAGCTAGAGGAACATTTATGGGGAACCATATTACTAAAGCAAAGCAGCTGCTAGACAATATGCAAGACAACCATACCCAGTGGCATGTGGATAGATCAAACACGAAGAAGGTGAACTCCGTCTCACTAGAAGAAAATGAAGAACTCAATGCTAAGCTAGCCGTAAAAGGTAAGGAAAACCAGGTAAGAGCTATCCCAGAAACAAATATTGAAGAAATAGACTTCATAGCTCGTACTGATTATAACCCTGCTTGGAAGAAGAATTATAATCCCAATTTTCAGAAATACTATTCTAGTCCTGCAGGTAACTCGACTAATAATATGGGATCAAGTAATGGTAGTCTCCAAGAAACACTTAAGTCCTTTATAGACTCACAAAATGAGTAAAACAATATACTTGTTAAAATAACAGAGAACCATGATGCTATGCTTGGTAAATTATCTAACCAAGCTGTAAGTTTGAGGAATGATTTGCAGGCCCTCCAAGAAAGAACGAGGATTGTTGAGACACAACTAGGTAAGATAACCGAGAGTCAAACTCTCATTCTAGCTAAATTTGTAGGTAAAGCTGAGCCCAATCCTATTGAATACCTCAAGATGATGAGATTATACTAATGCTCCTTCACCAAGTTACACCGTTGAAGATCTTGTAAAAAGTATCAACATCAAGATTCCGATAAGTGAAGGAAATGATGAAGCTATGTATCAACACTTCGTTAATCAGGTAGGAATAAAGGTACGTGAGCTTGAAGAAGAATATAAGAAAATTGCTGAAAAATTACCTGTTAAGCTTGATGATATATTTGAGCCTACTATTAAGATTAAAATTGGGACAAATGAGATATCTGCACTTTGTGATCTAGGTTCAAGCATTTCAACAATTCCAAAAATTCTTTTTAATAAGTTAAATCTTGGCTCTTTTGAAATCACCGAGTTAAAATTACATCTTGCAGATTCTACCTACAAACAAGCTGCAGGGATTAAAGAAAACACTTTAGTATACATTAAAGGTTGTCCTGCTCTTATTCATTTTATTATTTTTGACATGCCTGAAGATGCTACTACTCCTATTATATTGGCCGTCCATTCTTGAGAACTATTAAGGCTTTGATTAATCTACATGAAGGGAACATGAAGCTTCAATTGCCTTCGCGTGATCCTTTTGTTATTCATTTTACTAGGAAGAAGAAAGCCAAGCATGATGAAAAGGACTTGTTAGGTACCCAAGACCCCGAGGATTGAGCCAGGTATAGTGAGTATGAGTAATGACTAATCTGCAGGTTGGGAACCCTAGTGACAGAAGGGGTAGTACGACTGTATGTGAGGGATTTACATGGGACTAATGGTGACATCACTATGCATATCATTAGTTCTCTTTCTTCTATGGATGAGACTAGTAGGTTATTTCTATAAGCGGTTGCGGAGGCAGTAGCAATTATGGATGCACTACCCACATATAATTTATCTTACTATAACAATTACATGCACACTTTATTATTATCTTTTATTCCCATCAGATGTTTTGCACAGCTACAGGTGAAACTGAACGCTCTAGGCCCTCTCTCTCCATCATCAACAACAAAAAAGACATCAAACTCTTGGTCCAATAAAACACAAAAATAATTATAAAACTCCCGAAGGTCCGTTAAAGTAACTTCACTACGCTTATGCTTCCCGAGGATTCGGTCAACCTAGGTCTACTAGGGAAAAAGAGCTATACTACATCCGTAATCCGAATCAAAGGTATCACGCAGCACAGGAAGTTGTTCCAGAGTTGAATTCACCTAATAAAGAGGGAACTAACGATAATGATCATGAAAATCCAAAAGAGGACACTACCAAACCTCACAGGTCAAGAAGGACATGTGCAGCTCCTGAACTGTATGGAAATCCTATCATGAATTTCATGGTAGACGGAAATAATGACCCTGCGATGTATAAAAAAGATATGATGATCCTGTATCCGAACAAATGGCTAGAAGCCATGCAATACAAGATGGGATCCATGTACAGAAACCAAGTTTGGACATTGGTGGACTTACCTCATGACCACAAGTCCGTCAAGAACAAATGTATCTCCAAGAAGAAAACTAATTCCGATGGTAGTGTGACCATCTATAAAGCTCGACTTGTCGCAAAGGGGTTTCAACAAATTCAAGGATTTGACTACAATGAGACATTCTCTCCCATATCAATGCTAAAGTCGGTTAGGATTATGTTATCAATTGCTCCATTTTTCGATTATGAAATTTGGTAGATGGATGTCAAAACTACATTCCTTAATGGTAACATTGAGGAAGAGTTTTATATGTTACAACCAAAGGGTTTTGTCGATCCTAAGGATGCTAACAAGGTATGCAAACTTCAGCAATCCATTTATGGACTGGAGGAAGCATCCCATAGTTGGAATCTCCACTTTGATGAGGTGATCAAAGGGTTTGGGTTTGTCCAAACTTACGGAAGAGCTTGTATTTACAAGAAAGTGAGTGGGAGCTTTGTGGAATTTCTAATATTATATGTGGATGACATATTGTTGATTCGAAATGATACAGATCTATTAAATAGTGTTAAAAGTTATCTAAACATCAATTTTTCAATGAAGGGCCTTGTTGAAGCATCATACATACTAGGCATAAAAATAATAGAGATAGATCAATACGCTTAATTGGACTATCACAAAGTACATAACTTTACAAGATTTTGAAGAATTCCAAAATGGAGGGAAGTAAGAAAGGGTTCTTACCCATGTTTTAAGGTAAGACATTGAGTAAAACTCAAAGTCCAGCTACGATAGAAGATAGAGAGATGATGGATAAGATCCCCTATGCCTTAGCCATAGGAACTATCATATATATCATGTTGTGTACAAGACCAGATGTGGAACATACTATTAGTTTGACTAGTAGGTACCAATCTAATCTAGGTTTAGAACATTGGATAGCAGTCAAGAATATCCTTAAGTACTTGAGAAGGACTAAGGACACGTTTCTCGTGTACGGAGGTGAAGAAGAGCTCGTCACAAAGTGTTACATTGATGCTAGCTTCAACATCAATCTGAATAACTCTAAGTAACAATTCGGGTACGTGTTTCTCATGAAAGGAGCAACGATTAGTTGTTGGAGTTCCAAACAACCTGTGGTGGCGAGATCACCAACATAGGTGGAATATGTTGCTGCTTCACAAGTGTCACGGGAAGCAGTTTGGATGAAAGAGTTCATAACTGAACTAGGTGTGGTTCCTAGTGTGTTGGACTGAACAGTTATCTATTTTGACAACAATGGAGCCGTAGACAATGCCAAAGAACCGAGATCTCACAAGAATTCTAAGCATATCAAGCACCGGTTTCACTCCATCCACAAACATGTAAAGGATGGAGGTATAAAGATTTATAAAGTACATACATATCTGAATGTAGCAGACCCGCTGACAAAAATTCTCCCTATGGCAAAACATGATTACCATTGGAACTCCATGGGTGTTAGATTTATCACTATGTAATCTGGATTATTGACTCTAGTGCAAGTGGGATACTAAAGAGAATATCCCCGAGAGGCAATAATAAAGTGGTTATTATCTTATTCCATGTTTATGATAGATGTTTATTTTTTCATGCTATAATTGTGTTAATTTGAAACATTAATACATGTGTATTTAATAAACAAATAAGAGTTCCTAGTTATGCCTGTCATTTAAACTAGCACGTTGATTAACACATGATCAAGGTTTCCTGATCATGGACATTGGATGTTGTTAATAACGGGGTCACAACATTACTGGAATGATGTGATAAACATTCACCCAAAGTATAGCAATACGATCAAATTCATTATGTTTACATTGCTATAACATCTCATATGAAGTAATCTTAATCCTTAGACCATGAGATCATGTTAATCACTAACACCGGAAGAATACTTTGATAACATCAAACGTCACACCGTAATAGGGTGACTATAAACATGGGTTCAGGTATTCTGAAAGTGTTATGTAGAGGCTCATGGATCAAGAGGGTAATTTGTCCATCTCGATGGCGGAAGGCTGTACTAAGGGCCCTCTCGGTGATATGACATCGACACAACTTGCATGCACGTGATTGGATCACATAGAAAGTTATATCACGGGAACAGGAAAAGAGTACTTATCGGTAACAAGATCAAACTAGGTATGGGGATATCAATGATCGAATCTCGGACAAGTAATATATCACAAGACAAAGGGATTTAGTTACGATGTCAATGGTTCTCATGATCGAGTCATAGTTGAATGTGTGGGAGTCAGTACGGATCTCCAGGTCCCGCTGCTGATTATTGATCAAAGAGGTGTCTAGGTCATGTTCGCATTATTTACGAAATGTAGGGTGACACACTTGAGGTATAACGACACCAAATGGGAAGATATATTATCAGAGAAAGGATCTGAAAGTGCTGGGATTATTTCAATAAGTTCTAGAATTGTTTCGGGTCAAATTGCTGAAATTGTTTTTAGATGTAATATCAAAGTAACGCAAGGGCATTTATGAAAATGTTTTTTAATTAAAGTAATTAACAAATTTTCAATAGAATAAATAAAAATTGTTTTTATTAATGAGAGCTTGCATTTATTTTGGTGGAAAATTAGTGCAACATGAGTGGAGTTGGAATTTATGTGGAACAGCTTTGTGGAAGCTCCACCCACATTAATGAGGGAGTGGTGGGGGCATCCACCATCGCCGCAGGCCATTGCATGAGGACAGCTCCCCTCCCCTATAAAAGGAGGTGGTGGCCTCCTCTCCTCACATGCCTCCTCATGAAGGATCTCTCTCCCCCTCTATCAAATTCCCCATGACATCGGATTAGCGAAGTACATATTCTCGGTGGTTTCTTTGGAAGGATCTGCTACTTCCGCTGCTTTGCTAGTGCAAGGACTCAGAGGTTGTCGAGGTGCTGAATGTGTGTGCGATCACGGATGCGCTATTGGTTTGTGGCGCTCTACAACTCGATCTTGAGGTCGGCAAGAGTATGACTACATCATCCACGAGATTAATTCTCGTAATGCTTTTCAGTCTTCGAGGGTAAGTTCTCCATGGATGTATATCCACATGCTTCTTGCATCTAGTAGATATATCTTGGTGCCTAGTTTTTTTTGAGAACTTACAGCAGGAGAGCCTCCTACTGCTGATATTTTTATTAAAAAAGATAGAGATTACATATATCTTGGTGCTTAGTTGCTCATATCGTAGGAATTTTATGTTTTCTATGATGAAAACCCAACACTAAGCAGTCACAACACTTGCTCTCCTCCTTACATTCTATTTCTGGAGCTGCATGAATATGAAAATTTAGGAAATAAAGTTAGCTAGGTGACAAGGAATTGCACCTTTAACAAATCCGCAAAATATGACTTTTGTTGACTAGAAAAACTGTGAAGGATGGCAATGAACTCCACAATATTATCCTGGTCCTAGTGGCAACCAACATATATTTCACTCATGCCACTCCACATGAAAGGGCGTGGTGACATGAGACAAAAATGTGATCGCATCATTTGGCTGGCCAAGGATGGCAGACGAACTCTCCAAAGGCCCTACCATGTCAAAATTTGCTCTCCCCATGAGGAATAGTTCTTGATAAGTTGAGTTGACGCACAATATGAGAGTTTTGAGTATCATGACTTTGTTGGACGCTGGACAGAAGTTTCTAGTGACCATGATTCGACATTTGGCAATGGAGTCCGCCAAGTGTTATTATGCCATGATTTAATCATGACATCTAGGATGAACAGAACCACATTATTATGAAAACAAAGAACATGAATTGAAAAGTAAATCTGTCAACCAACAAACGACATGCAACTACAAGCAACATCTAACACTACTCTTGACATAACACGGCTTGTAGAGAAAAAATTGCAAGAAAATGTTGTCTCGAAGAAGAGAACGACGCAAAAGTGTTGTTGTCACCAGACTTAACCACTCAAGACCATATCCTTTCTTAAAAGATTGAATTCCAGCCCATATTCTCTACCAAGTATAAGAAGATCCCTTCTCCAATTTGGCATTTAAAAGATCACCCATAGGATGATACTTTGTCTTCAAAACCCTAGCACACAAAGAATCTGGTTCACAAAGTAATCTCCAAACCTGTCTTGCCAACATCACCAGTTTAAAACATTCAAGGTCTTTGACTCCCATACCCCTTTATTATTTAGAATGCACATCTTCCACCACACAAACCAATGCATATATTTTCGATCATCATCATATCCTCACCAGTAATGGAACCATAGCATCTATGAACCCTTCTATTACTTGTTTAGGGAGTCTGAATATTGACATAGCATGTGCTAGAATAACTTTCAAGAGCAATTCTTTTCCTCCATGAGTGAGTAACTTCTACATAGAACCTTTCAACCTGTTACATATCCTATCCACCAAATGCATAAAGCAATCGGTTTATCCACACCACCTACGGCGACATCCCTAGATACTTATTAGTGATAGCTTTGGTTAGAATATCAAGCTCCACACAAATTGTCTCCTTTACTTCCAGCAGCGTTCAAGGACTAAAAGAAATGCTTGATTTTTCAACACTAACCAATTGACACGAAGATTCACATCAATCATCCTAATTTATGGAGAGTTTTAGAATTCTGAATATCAGCTCGCATTAAGAAGTGAGTCATCTAAAAATAAAATATGAGATACTATACAAGCATCTCGGCGTACCTCCACTCCGATCAGATTCCTAGCTTCCTCATCATGTTTAAGCAAGCTCGAAAGCCCCTCAACACATTACAGGAACAAATAAGGAGATATGGGATCCCCTTTCCGCAACCCCGAGAAGGTACAATAACATACGATTCATAGCCATTGACATGAACTTGGTATTTGACCGATCTAACATAGTCCATACACTACAAGAAAAGTTTCCTAATGCAACGAATTGGCCCGACGGTCGTCGTAGAAGGCGCATCTTCCACGACGAAATTCTCGGCTCGACCGTGGCCGATGGAAACCATTTTTTCTGGTTTCGCAACCCTCTACTATGACAGATCTGCTAAAAACATGGAGGAAGCTCGGCCAGCGTGTGGCAGAAGCATGATTTTCATTTCCTCGCACAATGTTGACTCGCCAAAGTCTTTTGAGGCGTGTGGGTCCCGGACGTTAGTGTCTCTAGCGGACCATACTTTTCAATCGTGCCTCCTAGATTTGAACTCGATAACGTAGCTCGAGGCATCTGCCGTTTAGTCAGCTGCTAGGTCCCACATGTCAGCCTCTCATTAGAAGGATCGTGTGTATGATGGAATTTTTTTCTTTGCTCGTGCTACCTTGTTCCAAAGTTGATAGTGCTGCTCGATGCATCTACCGTCTAATCAACCTCCTGGGACCCACATGTCATCCTCTCATTAGAAGAAACATGTGTATGATGGAATTTTTTCCTTCACTGGCGCTACCCCATTCCGAGTTGATAGCGTTGCTCGACGCATCTACCGTTTAACCAACCTCCTGAGCCCCACATGTCATCCTCTCATTAGAAGAAACGTGTGTATGATGGATTTTTTCCTTCGCTCGCGCTACCTTGTTCCGAACTTGATAGTGTTGTTCGATGCATCTACCGTTTAATCACGATGCTGGGCCCCACATGTCATCCTCTCATAAGAAGAAATGTGTGTATGTTGGATTTTTTACCCTCTGTCATGCCTTCATGTTCCGAACTTGATAGCATTGCTCACTGCATTAGCCATTTATTCAGGCTGGTGGGTCCCTTATGTTAGCCTCACATTAGAAGAATCATCGGTATGATGGAATTTTTTTATTCTCTAGTGCTACCCTGTTCTGAACTAGATAGCGTTGCTCGACGAATCTGCCGTTTGCTCACGCTGCTGGGTCCCCCATTTCAGCCTCTCATTAGAAGAAACGTGTGCATGCTGAACCTTTTTCTTGCTCGCGCCTCCCTGTTTCGAACTGGCAACGTTGCTTGATGCAGCATCTGTATAAGGTCGCGCTGCTGGGTCCCACATATCGGCCTCTCTATAAATGAAACATTGATTGCTCGATGCAACATCTGTATAAGGTCTCTGCTGGGTCAAACATGTCAGCGTCTTTGGAAATGCAAAGTGTGTATGATGGACTCCGCTATTTTGACCTTAGCAATGTTGCTAGGTCCTAGATGTCAGCCTTCTTTGTGTAATAAACGTGTGTATGCTGGAAAAAATATAAAAGAACGACAGAGATTATACTATATATTATATATTTATATTGAAAAAACTAGGAATCAAACTCAAGACTTCAACAAATGGGAACCGCATGTGCTTCCACTACGCCAGAACCATCTATGCCACTACTGGAAAAGATTACATTTAGAAATGTTGAAATCACTTAAAATGAAAAGGCAGCGACCCTGACGACTTGCCATAAAAAAATTCTAAATGCTCTATACAAATACAACATGGGTAGGAGAAGCTTGTCCTATACTTTATCAGAATGGCACGGAAATACTAAATTAAGACGGTTTTGGGCGATAAAAAAAAACTTGGGTCCAATCTTGTGAACCAATAGGCTTCTTATCATGGGCTCCTTACCGAAACTTCTTCAGTGTGGTTCAAGCTTAAAAACCAAGTAATAATGTGTTGAGAGTTGGCGGCCAACATCCAACCTGAACCCAAAAGGATAAATTAGCAAGGTTTTGGGCCACAATTGGGTAGAATGTAGTACTATTTTCTAATAACCTCCTCACTGAAAATTCAATGTACTCAATATGTCGCGGGTCGGCAGTCCACCTGACCCGGCAGGCTAAATTTGCAAGGTTTTGGGCCAGTGTTGGGTCGAATGTGCAATCTTTTCACTAGGTCCTTAGTGAAAATTCAATGTAGTTCATACCCCATCCTCCAAAAAAAATGCAGTTGGTACCCCAAAGAATATATACTCTGCTCACCACGAAAGGCTAATTAAGGGTTTTTCTTTTGAAACAAGAATATGGGAAGTTTTTTGTCCGAAGTGGGGTTGAAATATTCGTTTTCATAGGCTGAGTAGTAAAAATATATTGTACTGAAGGTCGATGGTACACCTGACCTGGCTGTACCTACGCCGAATCCGAAAGAATGAAGTTGGAAATGTAGAAAAGTGACCGATATTGCGCCTTATTATACATAGCGAACATAGCGAGGAACTTGGGCAGCACAGGATTCGAACATGGAAAGTACTGGAGGGAGTTTGACTGATTGACATAAAATCGTGTCATATCAAGTCTTACAGCATGCAATCATCTTTTCAACAAAGGATATATTTCGAGATGGTTTGGATGGCTTTGAATCGGCCTAAGTGCCCAATCGATTTGATGTACTCAAAACCTTGTAATCATGCCATATAAACTATTGGCGATAAACACACGATGGCCTTGACTTGCCCAGCCGCAGACAGCTCGGGTAAGCACCAGCTTAAACTGATCACTCGAAGTTGTATGCTTCCGTACGATGAGAATAGTACATGCCGCAATTAGCGCCAACATGTGGCATTGTCATCATGCAAAAAGTCTCAGAATTCGCACATTTAGTTCACAGTTTCGAACACAATAATACAACCAGTTTATACACTAGCACAGACAGTACAATGTCAGCACATCAGAGCTTGATTTGTTCATGTCACATTAGAGCTTGAGTTGTTCATTTCACATACAAAAGAATGAGCAAGGATACATACTGTATTGAACAAGTAATTTCACAGTAGCGCCAAAAGTATGCCATGTATCAGAGACAATATGGGGTCTGCGTAAACAATTTTTATTTTTTGGAATATAGGCATAAACATTTGCGGCTATCATCCTAGGGCATCTCAGCCTGCTTTGGCGTTCTGAGCCAAGATCAATTACGGCCTAGTTAAGGCCTGTTTCGTGGCTCTATAAGAAGCAGTGCCCTACTTTTCCCTGTTCGCTAAGAGGAAAGAAGGAATATTCCTCTCAAAACACAAAGCTGCACGAGGTGAGATGGTTAAAAAAATGCACGAGTCGCGTATATACAAGCCAGTAACAGTACTGAAAACTATAGTATAGAAATCACGCTACGAAATAAGCACGACTACATGTATTATACCGTGGAAGGCAATACTAAATACAAAAGCACAACAGGGATCATATAAACTGATTCAAGCTAGCCACTAAAACCAGTGTACTAACAGTCAACTATTGAACTATGATGCAAAAAAAGATGACACAATGATACACCAGAAAGATCCACAACTCAGTCTAGGGACAACACAATGAGCATACCAAACCTAAACTAGGCCTAAACCAAATTGCCGCCTATCACATAGAGTTCCAACCATCTTTGGGAAGGCTGATAACTGCCACAGGCTCACCTTCAGTTAGATGCAGGTTGCAGCGTTTAATCTAAGGGAATTGTTCCCACGAAATCTCCTGTATGTTGTGTACACACAGTTTTTCCTCATGAATGGGAACAATGTACCATCAACAGCCTTGCATCCGCGTTTCTTTATCATCTTGTCAATGATTGGATAATTGAGACCGAGAAACAGAGAGTTGTCCCCCAGGCTGTTAACCTGCCTCCAAACGATGACCCCTGGAGGTCCAGCAGAGCTAGGATCCTCTTCAAAAATGTAGACACGAGAGGCAGGATATAGGCGTAGGTTAGTCCTATTTTGAGCATGATGAATGATTTCACCCTCTTCGCCATGGGAAATCCCCATGCCATACGTTGTAATTATGATCATCAAGCGTTCACCATCAGCCGATCGAGCAAGGAACCACATGCCTGGCCGATCAATCATAATAGGTGCTGGGATTACAAACGGAAGCTCCTTGTTTCCTTCAACATCTGAATTCAAGACAAAAAGTGCATTAATGGCATACATATTCTAACACCAGCATTCTTCATTGTTCATGCTAACAGTGTCAATAGGCAAATCCTGACAATAATATTACTCAATATTATTGTCAAATAATATTACTCAATAAATTAGGAATTGCATTTCTTACTCTGCTATTCTGAATATTTGGATTTCTTGCTTATCTTAGTTTCCTAGTTGTTGTAAGTTTCAAAAGAGGAAGCGCCACTTTTTTTGATATAGAGGCATGTCCACTTGAATCCTATAGGATTAGATGCCTACAGTATTTTGGATCAAGTGGTGTTTGATTGCATAGGAAAACCAAAGGAATTGTACAAAGAGGTTGGAGTGGATGGAAATTTTCCTCCAAAATAGAGTGCAAAGGAATCCTTTGAAGGAATTCCTAAGGATTATACTCTTTCAAATCAAACAGCATTTTATAGAAAAAAAATCCTAAGGATCCAAATCCTACAAAAATCCTACACAATTCCTTTGAATCCCAAGGAAAAATCCAAAAAGGAAAGATTGGTGTCTTACAAAAATCTTATGTGATTCCTACAATCCGAGGAGGGCCTGAAAGTATAAATAGATAAAGAAACCCGGCTTCACTGTGTTGTGCTCACAATTGAGATGCTGTTTAATAATACCTTTCATATTTTGACAATGAACGAACTTAGTAGTGCAGGGACGCCATCATACACTATATTTTTGGAAGGCATATTACTGGTACTAATTCATTACTGGCAATGGTTCATTCATTTTTTAGGATATAAAGCATGTGCTCATTCAGTCATATGAAAGGTAAAACATAAACAAGGTAGTTAAAGAACAACTTCACTGAATCACTCGCAATGTATCATCATGGAACTAGAATTACCTTCCGATGCGGGATCCCAGCAGTAGGTGCAACCTTGACTTGTGACCGCAAAAATGAGGCCACCGTGTTCAATGTCACCGTAGTACTATCGTCTTCCAAGACCTGAATGCTCCAGACATCTCCAAACTTGGCTACCGCCTTCCAGGTAGGCAATTTCACCGTCGAACAACGTGAGGAGCTTATAGTCTATGTAACCCCCAGCTTCTATGGGCACTCTGCAGATTACGATCTTCAACAGCTCAAGAGATCCATCCCACGACTTATTAAACTTTTCTCCATACCTGCGGATTCGCCAAAAAAAACTTTTGAAATGTGAATGAGTTCAGAAATGACTACATGTAACTGGGGGAACCCTGGCTAGCTAGTAACATTACAGGTTATATACTGCATGTGAGGTGGCCGCAATGTCATAAGTATCCATCGATGGAAGGTCGATTACTCGATAGGTGTAGATGTTTGCTAGGCACCAGGCCTCGCACTGGTCCACCACGGCGAGCCAGTCCCCGTTCATGCCAACCTAGAATTTTTCATGCATGAAGAGCAAGATGGTGGTGCGTTGAGGATGGTCGAGGGTCACCATGTCATACACCGTGTCGTGCAGACGATGTACCCTCGTATCGTCATAGTGCTCATCGAACCAATAAGAAGACTGAGGCATCAGTAGGCAGGGTTCTTTCCAATGGTGAACAGTCCATTTTGTACCTTCGTTGTTGGCAATACGATCGTACAGTAGCTTGCAGCATGCGGCTAGCCTGACGGTGTTGGAAATGTCCAAACGCTGAACGATGAGGCCAACATCGTCCGCGCTGAGTTGATCCCACTTGCATCGCCCGCTGAGCTTCAAATCGGCCATCATAGCCGGATGGATTTAGGCGGATGCCAAGTGCGGCTGGGGTTTTCTGTAGGAAGAGAGGAGCGTTAGAAGAGAGAGAGTGGGGGAGATCGCGGGCGGAGTGGAGACTAGGGAAGAAGATGGAGAGGCAAAGAAAAAAAATGAGGGAGGAAATTTTACTTGCTCTGCTCTGTCTAGTCAACAACAGCATCAAGGACACCGCCGCCTAGACTTTACTGTATGTTAGACTAGCACGCCACACAACTAGTAATTTGACAATACTCCTACTTACTACGTATCAGAGGTGCAGTATTGTCTAGTTACATCAGTTTGACCAGAGGGTTTTCTTTTTATAGCTTTCATTTCAACATAGTGTACTAGTATTTTCAGCGGAAAATAGGAGGACGAACTACTAGTAGTAGTAATAGCCGCGACATAGACACATGTACTTTCATCTTGTTCCCCTACATGCAGAACTCGTAGCACAGAACCGAAAATATATACACCGGATATAATGCGCAGTACGGGTGTGTCCATGGTATTTTTGGCATGTTGCATGTGTTCATATATGTTCTAGTACAAGGTACATGGAATTACACGTGTACAGCATGTTGGGTCCACAGCATAGAAAATAAAAAAATTCCTACGATGAGAACTATACGCCAAGATCTATTTACTAGATACAAAGCAACGGGTGGACATACATCCATGGAGAACTTACCCTTGAAGACAACGAGTTTTGTTAACGAGTAGGAACTCGTGGTTGATGTAGTCGTACGCTTGCCGATCTCAAGATCGTGTGGAAGTCCGAGCGCCACAAATCAGCAGCGCATCCATCCTCGTGCACACGTTCAAGCAACCGGACAACCTCCACCTCCTCGCTCCAGCGAATCAGCGGAAGCAGCAACTCCTTCCAGACGCAACGCCACCGGGAACATGTATCTCGCTAATCCGAGACCATGGGGGAATATCTAGAGGGGGAGAGAGATCCTTCACGAGGAGGTGTGGTTTGTGAGAGGGGAGAGGGGGGCTTTATATAGGAGGGAGGGAGAGCCCTCCCCTCCCATAGCCGGCGCATGAGGGGGGGAGACTCCTCCCCTCCTTCATTCATGTGGTGAACCTCCACTCACATAAACATGGCCTCCACCCAAAATCCCACTCACAAGTATTTAATTTCCACCAAATTAAATGAAACTCTCAATTTAATAAAACTCTTTTATTTATTTTATTAAGAATTTTTTTAATTACTTTAATTAACAAACATTCACACAAAACCCCTTGCAACATTTCAATATCACATGCAGAACCACTTTCTGCAATTTCACCCGAAACAATTCCGGTTTCTATCGAAACATTTCCTGCGCTTTGCAAACCTTTTGTCTGAAACATATGTGCTCCTAAATGGTGTCCGGAAACCCTTAAGTGTGTCACCCTATGGTTCGCGAATAATGCAGACATGATTGAGACTCCTCTCAGATCAATAATCAGAAGCGGGACCTGGAGATCCATACTGACTCCTGCACATTCAACGATGACTTCTGTGATCGTGAGAACCTTTAATGTTAGTAATTTAATCCCTTTGTCTCATGATATAATACATGTTCGAGATTCGATCATCGGTATCCAAATACCTAGTTTGATCTCGTTACCGACATGCACTATTTTCTTGTTCCCGTGATATAACATTCTAGTGATCACATCACTTGCTTGCAAGCTATCTTAATGTGATATCACCGAGAGGGACCAGAGTATATCTATCCGTCATCGGGATTGACAAATTCCACTCTTGATCCATGAGCCTCAACATAATACCTTCATAGCACTGAACCCACCTTTATAATCACCCTATTACGGTGTGACGTTTGATGTTATCAAGATACTCTTCCGGTGTCATCAATTAACATGATCTCATGGTCTAAGGATAAAGATTACTTTGTATGATGTTATAGCAATGTAAACATAATGACTTGATCGTAATGCTATACTTCGGATGAATGTTCATCACATCATTTCACAAATGCTGTGACCTTGTTATTAACAACATCCAATGTCCATGATCAGGAAACCTTGATCATCTTGTTAATCAACAAGCTAGTCTATAAGAGAGGCATAACTAGGAACCCTTTTTGTTTATTAAACACACATCTATTGACGTTTCCTTTAAATACATTATAGCATGCAAAATAAACATCTATCATATACAAGGAATACATAATAACAACTTTATTATTGCCTCTCAGGGCATATTTCCTCCACAGCATGCAACCGCACAGAAAAATGAGAGACATGCAAGGGCACCAGATTTCGCTCAAGTCAAGCAACGTTCATGACTTTGTGTGGCTCTGATTCACTGACATGTGGGCCCTGTTAAGGGGCATGTTCGTCTGCGGTACCAAAGTTTGCAGGCCAGCGCATGGCGGTACCTAAGTTGCCTGAAATTGCCGCGTTTTGAAAAGTTGGGCCGCCAACTCTCGAGAGGGGCCATTTTGAGGCAAACTCATCTCACCCCTGCCAAATTCAAACATTCCGTTAAACTGCCCCATGAAGTAGACGGTTGGGACCCTCATGTCAGTCATCTGTCTGTGACGCGAGCGCCAACGCGGCAACCTCTTAGGCAAATCGAGCAACTAAGTGGATTGGATGCGTTGACCAATTTCACAAATCCATTCCCACCTTTCCCCTGGCACCGGCAGTGTCTGAATCCACCCTCCAGGCAGGACGGTCCCTTCAGACATTTGAATTTTGGTGCCAAGTTGCTGCGCCTAGTTGCTGATCCCGAGCTCCAATGGCGCATGCTGTAGCCGCTGTTGCGAGGCTCTAGCCCGCCTCTGCCGCCGACGACGAGCCGAGCAGCTCGGAGGATGGCAGATCCTACTACCAAGGAAGAAGAAGTTCTGGCCACAAGCGGGTGAGCTATCCTTCTCTTTGCTATTCGCACTAATTATAGTTGCTAGCTGGCTACTGAACCTCAAATCGTTTGTTAGCCCAACGCTGACAAACATATTTTGTCCATAGTTTTCTGTCAAGTGGGATCTCCGCGGACCACCCTTACCTAGTTACAGTAGTCCTCTTTAGGTGCGACTCTAAGGGCAAGTGGTATGGACACCATTGTATCATGATGGAAGAAGCGCCTGCGCAGATATGCACTATATCTAGTATGGTTGTTGCTCTGTGTAATCATGATGAATTATGGCCAAAGCAGTCTGCAAAGTTCAGATTCATGGATGAACATGGCATCATGGTTCCTCTAACATGTGACAGTTAGCTAATTGGGTTGATGAAAAGGTATGCTTCAACTTGCATGTTTGAGCTGAAATGTGATGTACTGGATGTGGAAGCTGCTGCAACTGGGAGTCGCCCTTCTATTCTTGGACAGGGTGGTTGCTCGAACCCAATTAGCTCCTGGTAAGAAAAAGTCTCTTGGGGTTCGCATGTTTGTGCTGAATTGTAATTTTTGTTTTATTTACTCTGTAGATATTGGGAAGTTATGCAATAGTCCTATTTCTTTGACAGGAAGCGTCGCAAGGTTAGAAACATGACTGCCGGGTCACTCATTTTTCTGCCCGAAGAAATTAAAAATGAGTGGAAAGATGATGCTGGACACGATTCTGGTGCCCATTGTCCCGTCGATGCAGAGTACGTGAAGCTAAGAAAATTGGCACCGAGAAAGAGGAAGAAGGCAGGAAATGAAGAAGCCAGTGAACGTGAAGGCTTGGCACCCAGGCTGCGTAAGAAGGCTGCTGGTAATGAAGATGCATAGTAATGTGTTGAACTTGAACCTATATATATAATTCGGTTAAATTCTAGAGCTCTGTGTGTGGTATTTTGCTAGGCGAAACAATCTACCCACGTTCTCTGAGTAAAATGTACCGTGACTTAGGGTTTGGAAACGCCCGAGTCAGTAGTTGAATCCGAAATTGTGATTGTGCCACTGCTATCTGAAAACACGTAGCACCGGTTCCATGATTGCTGAGGGGCAGGAGGTCTCCAAATACGACGGAATGTAAGTGGCACAGAAATAAATTATTTAAGCTGCTTCACTCCACGAAGCAGCAACTTATTTCAGCTGCTGCACATAATGACATTGCAACATAAACAGGAATGGCAACCGATAATGCCCAGATGAGGAGGAAATCGGTACCACTTTCTGGCCTAATCTTGAGCCTGTCTATCTCACCGCCTCTCTGCTCCTGCATCTTCTGCATCTGACGAAGCTCCTAGATCTCCAGTAACTAGGTGTACGTGCTTCCACTTTATAAATTGTGGTTGTGCCATTTGCATGCCACCAAATCCACGTAGATTACGTTTAAATAAACCACCAATGTCAGAATACACTAGTAGAAAAGGGGTCTTTGGTCCATGGTCACATTCCCAATCCGGGATAGAGATCTAAATCGAGGCAGAAATTGATCTAAATCGCAAATTCTTCCACAAATTAATCGAGACATAGATCTAAATCGAGGCATTTTATTAATTCAACCACAAATTCTTCTAAACAAAGGTGCGATTTCACATCCTACATTAATTCAACCACTAGTCAACAATTTCACTTCCGCTGCCACTGTCCTCCGAGCCGCCGGCTTCCTCGTCGTCATCGGATGGAACCTCCACGATTTCCGCATTGTTCGCGAGACGGAACACCTCTTTGCGGCGAGCGGCGGCGATGACGGTGTACTTGTTCCGTCCAGGGACGGACCAAAACCTCTCCCGCCCTTCTCGGTTGCGGAGATCCCGGTGCACCACACGCCCGTAAACGATGCAGTTGCCAATCTTGGCCTTCTGCTCCTTCTTGAACAGCACCGGCCAGTACGGGCTGGCCGTCGCTTACCGGGGCAGCGCCCTCTTCCACGTGGGCATCTGGCGGCGGCGTGTCGTGATTTCGCTCTCCATCACGGCTGCGCCGGGGACGAGAAGCGGAGCCACCGGCACCCCCGCATAGCTGATGCACCATCCGTGGGGCACCGTCGCGGCCGGCGGCGCGAGGATGTCGAAGTGCACGAACAACAACGCCTCGTAGAAGTTCAGCGAGGGCATCTCCATGGCGGCGTGGCGGAGATTGGAGAGGGAGCAAGGGGATGGACGACGAAGCAACGACACGGTGGAGATTGGAGAGGGCGAGGGGATGGACGACAAAGCGACGCGCTGTGGCGCCTCCTATTTGTACACGAGGACGAAGAAGCAACGGGCGGAATATCCAAGGGGCATTGGTCAGACAAAAGGAAGTAATGCAGGGTTAAGACAGATTAACGTGCGACCAATTTTTTTCCTCCCAAGACTCCGGGGCCAATAGTTCAGACCGCTAGGTCAATAAGTACAACTATTACAACTTAAAAAAGGCACGGAGCTCAAGCTAAATAGAACTAGTTATCACACATCTCCTTGATCTTCCTAATCTTAGCCCGATGCGCATCTTCCTACGAGAGCACGGATCGAATCGTCTGCTCCTTCCTTTTAGCATCTTCGTTGCACAGCTTCAATTGTTTCTCTGCATTTTTCCTCATGCACTTGTCAATACTCGTAGTTGTGAACTGCAGGACTTTGGCCTGGTGAAGATCCTTCCTTGCTTGAGTCAGTTCTTGCTCTGCTTTAGCCTTCAGGGCCAACTCTGCGTCTCTCTCCTTCTCGACTTTGCTAACCTTGTATTCCACCCACCTGAGATCTCGCTTATGCTTGGTCGTGTTAACTGGTTCCCATAGCTTCATCTCAACACTGTCAAGAAGTGAGCTAAATGCGGATTCTTTCAACTCAACAGTCATTTCCCATAGTTTGTCCAACGTTTTCTGCATCGATTTGGGCCACTCTGGGTCTACCCATTTGACAACACCGCAACTTCCGCCTCGCATCATTGCATGATGTCCTTGACACCGTAGAAACCTCCTGCCTGCGTTTCGTCCTTCGAACGCTACAAATTTAGCGGGCACATATCCATGTTTACATATCAGAGGACTGTCTTCATTCGCTAAACCATGATAGTCGGCGTCATACATCGTCTGGTTGGCCTAACACATCATACGCGCATGAGTAAACGGAGTAGATCTGGCTCAAAAAATAGATAACTGGCCACGAATGATAGAGATAGAGATGTGACGACTCACATCGAAATCACTTTCCCTGTCGTCACGACGTGTTTCCTTGCCGTCTCCCCTTGAACCCATGGTGAGAGGGGAGGGGGGTGGCTACCGGAGAGGGGATTGGGATGGAGGCGCCGTCGACTTGCGACTATGGTAGGATGGGAGTGAAGTGGGGAAAGTGGCTTCGAGGGGAAGGAAGAGAAGTAATGGGGATGTGACACTAGGATATGGCCCACTCAACTCGTGAGTCGTGACACTCGCAACTGGGGAGCCCCTGGTGTTGCCAGTTTGTCCAGAGCAAGCGTGGCCAATCATGCCGCAGAATAGACTACTCGCGGATCGATCTCACGAAAACCATCCCAATCGTCCAAGCGCCCCGATCGAACGGTATGTAACAATCATCAAGCAGAACAACTATGTTAAGGTGTGCCTTCTAGAAGACTCGGTCTAACGCTAAGGTTAGGGCTCTCCTAAGGTTAATTAGGATCCATATGTGGTTTATGAAAAGAACACGCATCCAATGACACTGATGGATCCTTATGTGGTTTGTGAGAAGAACACACATGCAATCACACTGGGTGGATCCATATGTGGTTTATGATAGGAACACACATGCAATGGCACTAAGTGTGGTTCATGAGAAGAACACATATGCAATGACACTGGTGTATTCTTATGTGGTTTGTGAGAAGAATAGACATGCAATGACTCTAGCTATTGTTCATGGGAAGAACACACATGCAATGACACTAGTGTATCCATGTGTGGTTTATGAGAGGAACAGACATGCAATGACTGTGGTTCATGAAAAGAACATAAATGCAAGGACACTGGTGGATCCATGTGTGGTTTATGAGAAGAACAGACATGCAATCACACTTGGTGGATCCATGTGTGGTTCATGAGAAGAACACACATGCAATGACACCAGTGGATCCATGTGTGGTCTGTGAGAGGATCACACATGCAATGACTCTAACTGTGGTTCATGAAACGAGCAGACATGCAATGACACCGGTGGATCCATGTGTGGTCTGTGGGAGGAACACACATCCAATGACATTGCTCGATCCTTATGTGGTTTGTGAGAAGAACACATATGCAATGACACTGGTGGATCCATGTGGGGTTTGTGGGAAGGACACACATGCAATGACTCTAGATGTGGTTCATGAAAAGAGCAGACATGCAATGACACCGGTGGATCCATGTGTGGTCTATGAGAGGAACACACATCCAATGACACCGGTGGATCCTTATGTGGTTTGTGAGAAGAACACACATGTAATGACACTGGTGATATGTGGTTTGTGAAAAGAACACACACATGCAATGCCACTGCTGGATCCATATGTGGTTTGTGAAAAGGACAGACATGTAATAACACTGGGTGGATCCATGTGTGGTTCATGAGAAGAAGACACATGCAATGACACTGGTAATATGTGGTTTGTGAAAAGAACAAACACGCAATGACTCTAACTGTGGTTAATGAAAAGAGTAGACATGCAATGACACTGGTGGATCCATGTGTGGTTAATGAGAAGAACACACATGCAATGACACTGGGTGTGGTTCATGATATGGTTTGTGAGAAGAACACACATGCAATGACTCTAGCTGTGGTTCATGAGAAGAACACACATGCAATGACACTGGTGTATCCTTATGTGGTTTGTGAGAAGAACACACATGCAAGGACTCTAGCTGTGATTCATGGAAAGAACACACATCCAATTACTCTAGCTGTGGTTCATGAGAAGAACACACATGCAATGACACTGGTGGATCCATGTGTGGTCTGTGAGAGGATCACACATGCAATGACTCTAACTGTGGTTCATGAAAAGAGTAGACATGCAATGACACCGGTGGATCCATGTGTGGTCTGTGGGAGGAACACACATCCAATGACACTGGTAGATCCTTATGTGGTTTGTGAGAAGAACACAGATGCAATGACACTGGTGGATCCATGTGTGGTATGTTGGAAGAACACACATGCAATGACTCTAGATGTGGTTCATGAAAAGAGTAGACATGCAATGACACCGGTGGATCCATGTGTGGTCTATGATAGGAACACACGTCCAAAGACACCCGTGGATCCATGTGTGGTTTGTGAGAAGAACACACATGCAATGACACTGGTGATATGTGGTCTGTGAAAAGAACATACATGCAATGACGCTGGTAGATCCATATGTGGTTTGTGAAAAGGACACACATGCAATAACACTGGTGGATCCATGTGTGGTCTATGGGAAGAACACACATGCAATGACACTGCTGATATGTGGTTTGTGAAAAGAACAGACATGCAATGACTGTAACTATGGTTAATGAAAAGAGCAGACATGCAATGACACTGGTGGATCCATGTGTGGTTAATGAGAAGAACACACATGCAATGCCACTGGGTGTGGTTCATGATATGGTTTGTGAGAAGAACACACATGCACTGACTCTAGATATGGTTCATGAGAAGAACACACATGAAATAACACTGGTGTATCCTTATGTGGTTTGTGAGAAGAACACACATGCAAGGACTCTAGCTGTGGTTCATGGAAAGAACCCACATCCAATGACTCTAGCTATGGTTCATCAGAAGAACACACATGCAATGACACTGGTGGATCCATGTGTGGTCTGTGAGAGGATCACACATGCAATGACTCTAACTGTGGTTCATGAAAAGAGTAGACATGCAATGACACCGGTGGATCCATGTGTGGTCTGTGGGAGGAACACACATCTAATGCCACTGCTGGATCCTTATGTGGTTTGTGAGAAGAACACACATGCAATGACACTGGTGGATCCATGTGTGGTCTGTGGGAAGAACACACATGCAATGACTCTAGATGTGGTTCATGAAAAGAGCAGACATGCAATTACACCGGTGGATCCATGTGTGGTCTATGAGAGGAACACACATCCAATGACACCGGTGGATCCTTATGCGGTTTGTGAGAAGAACACACATGCAATGACACTGGTGATATGTGGTCTGTGAAAAGAACACACATGCAATGATACTGGTGGATCTATATGTGGTTTGTGAGAAGGACAAAATGCAATCACACTGGGTGGATCCATGTATGGTATGTGGGAAGAACACACATGCCATGACACTGGTGATATGTGGTTTGTGAAAAGAACAGACATGCAATGACTCTAACCGTGGTTAATGAAAAGAGCAGACATGCAATGACACTGGTGGATCCATGTGTGGTTAATGAGAAGAACACACATGCAATGACACTGGGTGTGGTTCATCATATGGTTTGTGAGAAGAACACACATGCAATGACTCTAGCTGTGGTTCATGAGAAGAACACACATGCAATGACACTGGTGTATCCTTATGTGGTTTGTGAGAAGAACACACATGCAAGGACTCTAGCTGTGGTTCATGGAAAGAACACACATCCAATGACTAGCTGTGGTTCATGAGAAGAACACACATCCAATGACACTGGTGGATCCATGTGTGGTCTGTGAGAGGATCACACATGCAATGACTCTAATTGTGGTTCATGAAAAGAGCAAACATGCAATCACACCGGTGGATCTACGTGTGGTCTGTGGGACGAACACACATCCAATGACACTGTTGGATCCTTATGTGGTTTGTGAGAAGAACACACATGCAATGACACTGGTGGATCCATGTGTGGTATGTGGGAAGAACACACATGCAATGACTCTAGATGTGGTTCATGAAAAGAGCAGACATGCAATGACACCGGTGGATCCATGTGTGGTCTATGAGAGGAACACACATCCAATGACACCGGTGGATCCTTATGTGGTTTGTGAGAAGAACACACATGCAATGACACTGGTGATATGCGGTCTGTGAAAAGAACACACATGCAATGACACTGGTGGATCTATATGTGGTTTGTGAGAAGGACAGACATGCAATCACACTGTTTGGATCCATGTGTGGTATGTGGGAAGAACACACATGCAATGACACTGGTGATATGTAGTTTGTGAAAAGATCATACATGCAATGACTCTAACTGTGGTTAATGAAAAGAGCAGACATGCAATGGCACTGGTGGATCTATGTGTGGTTAATAAGATGAACACACATGCAATAACACTACGTGTGGTTCATGATATGGTCTGTGAGAAGAACACACATGCAATGACTCTAGCTATGGTTCATGAGAAGAACACACATGCAATGACACTATTGTATCCTTATGTGGTTTGTGAGAAGAACACACATGCAATGACTCTAGCTGTGGTTCATGGAAAGAACACACATCCAATGACTCTAGTTGTGTTTCATGAGAAGAACACACATCCAACGACACTGGTGTATCCATGTGTGGTCTATGAGAGGATCACACATGCAGTGACTCTAATTGTGGTTCATGAAAAGAGCAGACATGCAATGACACCGATGGATCCATGTGTGGTTTGTGGGAGGAACACACATCCAATGACACTGCTGGATCCTTATGTGGTTTGTGAGAAGAACACACATGCAATGATACTGGTGGATCCATGTGTGGTCTGTGGGAAGAACACACATGCAATGACTCTAGATGTGGTTCATGAAAAGAGTAGACATGCAATGACACTGGTGGATCCATGTGTGGTGTATGAGAGGAACACACATCCAATGACACCGGTGGATCCTTATGTGGTTTGTGAGAAGAACACACATACAATGACACTTGTGATATGTGGTATGTGAAAAGAACACACATGCAATGGCACTGGTGGATCCATATGTGGTTTGTGAAAAGGACACACATGCAATGAAACTGGTGGATCCATGTGTCGTGTGTGGGAAGAACACACATGCAATGACACTGGTGATATGTGGTTTGTGAAAGGAACAGACATGCAATTACTCTAACTATGGTTAATGAAAAGAGCAGACATGCAATGACACTGGTGGATCCATGTCTGGTTAAAGAGAAGAACACACATGCAATGACACTGGGTGTGGTTCATGATATGGTTTGTGAGAAGAACACACATGCAATGACTCTAGCTGTGGTTCATAAGAAGAACACACATGCAATAACACTGGTGTATCCTTATGTGGTTTGTGAGAAGAACACACATGCAAGGACTCTAGCTTTGGTTCATGGAAAGAACACACATCCAATGACTAGCTGTGGTTCATGAGAAGAACACACATCCAATGACACTGGTGGATCCATGTGTGGTCTGTGAGAGGATCACACATGCAATGACTCTAACTATGGTTCATGAAAAGGGGAGATATGCAATAACACCGGTGGATCCATGTGTGGTCTGTGGGAGGAACTCACATCCAATGACATTGGTGGATCCATATGTGGTTTGTGAGAAGAACACACATGCAATGACACCGGTGGATCCATGTGTGGTCTGTGGGAAGAACAGACATGCAATGACTCTAGATGTGGTTAATGAAAAGAGCAGACATGCAATGACTGAAGGAAATATGCCCTGAGAGGCAATAATAAAGTTGTTATTATATATTCCTTATACATGATAGATGTTTATTTTGCATGCTATAATTGTATTGATAGGAAACATCAATACATGTGTGTTTAATAAACAAAAAGGGTTCCTAGTTATGCCTCTCTTATAGACTAGCTTGTTGATTAACAAGATGATCATGGTTTCCTGATCATGGACATTGGATGTTGTTAATAACAAGGTCACAGCATTTGTGAAATGATGTGATGAACATTCATCTGAAGTATAGCATTATGATCAAGTCATTATGTTTATATTGCTATAACATCATACGAAGTAATCTTTATCCTTAGACCATGAGATCATGTTAATTGCTAACACCAGAAGAGTATCTTGATAACATCAAACGTCACACCGTAACAGGGTGACTATAAAGATGGGTTCAGTGCTACGAAGGTGTTATGTTGAGGCTCATGGATCAAGAGTGGAATTTGTCAATCCAGATGACGGATAGATATACTCTGGGCCCTCTCGGTGATATCACATTAGGATAGCTTGCAAGCAAGTGATGTGATCACTAGAATGTTATATCACGGGAACGAGAAAAGAGTGCATGTCGGTAACGAGATCAAACTAGGTATGGAGATACCGATGATCGAATCTCGGACATGTAATATATCGAGAGACAAAGGGATTTAGTTACAAGCGTTAAAGGTTCTCACGATCACAAGAGTCATCGTTGAATGTGTAGGAGTCAGTACGGATCTCCAGGTCCCGCTGTTGATTATTGATCGGAGAAGGGTCTCGATCATGTATGCATTATTCGTGAACCTTAGGGTGGCACACTTAAGAGTTACCGGACACCATTTTGGATCACATATGTTTCAGACGAAAGAATTGCAAAGCGCAGGAATTGTTTCAATAGAAACCGAAAATTGTTTCGGGTGAAATTGCAGAAGGTGATTCTGCATGTGATATTGAAATATTGCAAGGGGCTATATGTGAATGTTTGTTAATTAAAGTAATTAACAAAATTCTGAATAAATTTAATAAAAGAGTTTTATTAAATGAGAGAGCATTAAATTTGGGGAAACTTAATGCATTTAAAGTGGAGACTTTAAAAGGGAATGTGAAGAGGCATTTTAATGTGGAGGAGTTACCACCACATGAATGGGGGAGGTGAGGGGTCACCCCCCCATGTGCCGGCCATGGAGAGAGGGGGCACCCCCCTCCTCCTATAAAAGGCCACCCATTCCCTCCTTCATCCTCACACCTCCTTGTGAAGGATCTCTCTCCCCCTCTAGAATTATTCCCCCATGGTCTCGGATTAGCGAGATACATGTTCCCGGTGGCATTTCGTCTGGAAGGAGTTGCTGCTTCCGCTAGATCGCTGGAGCGAGGAGGTGGAGGTTGTCCGGTGGCTTGAATGTGTGTGCGAGTGCGGATGCGCTGCTGAGTTGCGGCGCTCAGACTTCCTCACGATCTTGAGATCGGCAAGTGTACGACTACATCAACCACGAGTTCCTACTCGTTAACAAAGCTCGTTGTCTTTGAGGGTAAGTTCTCCATGGATGTATGTCCACCCATTGCTCTGTATGTAGTAGATAGATCTTGGCGTGTAGTTCTCATCGTAGGAATTTTTTTGTTTTCTATGTTGTGGACCCAACAGTGGTATCAAAGCCTGATCTATGCGTAGGTGCTTTGCACGGGTAGTACACATATGTTTATATGTGGGCGATGATGATCATGCTATTGCATCTTCTATGTACTTTGGATATTGGTGGCATAGTGGGATGAAGCGTCCCGGACCAACCTTACATGTCATCGTACATGAGACCGGTTCCACGATTGACATGCAACTTGTTTTGCATAAGTGGCTGGCGGGTGTCTGTCTCTCCTACTATAGTCAATATCTGATTTACAACGAGTTGCTAATAAATTAGTTATCCTCGTTGTGGTTCATGTTCGTAGGTTAGGCAGGTTCTATCTCCAAAAGCCCTAATCCACGTAAAACTTGCAATTGATAAATTAGAGGCCTCTAGTTTAGATCGTTGCTGGGCTAGTGTTTTGATATGGTATTGTTGTAAGTAGATGTATAATAGATACTCTTACAACTCACTTAACGTGTAAGTTCCATAGACCTTGGCCTTACACACAAAGGAATGATAGAGATCATACCACGATGCAAATGATAGAGATCAAATGCATGGACCATATCACCTCACTTCACACATTAGATGTTAGCATCTTATATTGCTAGTTTGGCGCGTTTGGTAGCATTATAAGATGATCCCTCATTTAGATATCAAGATAAAATGTGTTCTTCCTTAAGTATGCACCGTTTTGTGGATCGTGTTTTGAGGCATCACATGATGATCGGGTGTTCTCAACTCTACGCTTTCATACAACGTTTGTAAGACAGTTTTACACACGCAAATACTAAGGTTCTTACTTGACGAGCCTAGCATGTACAGACATGGCCTCGGAACACGGACCGAAAGGTTAAGCATGAGTCATATAGTTGATATGATGCCCATATAGATGCTCACCTTTGAAGCTACACCGACTCACATGATGATCGGACTTGGTGTAGTGGATTTGGTTCATGTAATCACCAAAAGGACACGAGGGATGTTGTTTTTGAGTGGGAGTTCATTAGTAATTTGGATTAGTTAAACTCAATCTATCATAAACTTAGTCTAAATATACTTTACAAATTCTGTTGTAGATGGCACCACCTGCTTTTAATTTCAATGTGTTCATGGAGAAAGAGAAACTTGCTGCGAATGGTAGCAACTTCACAAACTGGGATATGAATTTGAGGATTCTCCTCACTGCTGCACAAAAGCAATATGTGCTAGATGCGCCGCTAGGCCCCCCACCAGCTCCTGATGCCCCTGACGAGGAAAATAACGTCTATATAACTCGTCAGGAGGACCAACACTTAGTTCATTGTGGCATACTGTATGGGCTAGAGCCAGAACTTCGAAAGCGTTTCGAAAATGGCAATGCCTTTGATACCATGGGAGAATTGAAAATGATTTTTGATACCCATGCTGCCGTAGAGAGTTATAATGCTACAGAAAAGTTCTTTAGCCGCATGATGGAGGAAAACAGCTCCGTTAGTGAGAACGTACTCAAAATGTCTGGGTACGCCGATAAGCTTGTGTCCTTGGGAATAACGATTCCCATTGACTTAGGCATACATCATGTTCTCCAATCTCTGCCACCTAGCTACAAGAGCTTCTTGATGAACTATAATATGCAGGGCATGAAGAAGTCTCTTCCCGAGCTTCTGTCAATGCTTAAGACTGCAGAAGTGGGGATTAGGAAAGAACATCAAACGTTGATGATCAATAGGACCACCGGTTTCAAGAAGGACAAGAAAGGCAAGCAGAAGGGAAAGAAGGGCGGCAAATCTGTTGTCGCGCCTGAAAAGAAACCCCGAGCTGGCCCTAAGTTTGACACCGAGTGCTACTATTGCAAGGGGACTGGCCATTGGAAGCGCAACTGCCCCAAGTATTTAGCGGACAAGAAGTCCGGCAAGGCAAACAAAGGTATATGTGATATACATGTTATTGATGTGTACTTGACTAGTACTCGCAGTAGCACCTGGGTATTTGATATGGGATCGATTACTAATATATGTAACTCGGTTCAGGGGCTGCGGAACAAGCGACAACTAGCAAGGGATGAGGTCACGATGCGGGTCGGCAATGGATCAAGAGTTGATGTGATCGCCATCGGAACGCTGCCTCTCCATATGCCGTCGGGATTAGTTATAAACCTGAATAATTGTTATTTGGTGCCTGCACTGAGCATGAACATTGTATCCGGATCGTGTTTGATGCAAAGTGGTTATTCATTTAAGTCTGAAAACAATGGTTGTTCGATTTATATGAATAATATCTTTTATGGTCATGCACCTATGTTGAATGGTTTATTTCGGTTGGATCTCGATAGTAGTATTATGCATATTCATAATGTTGATGCTAAAAGAATTAAACTTGATAATGATATATCTACATATATGTGGCACTGCCGTCTAGGTCATATTGGCATTAAACGCATGAAGAAACTCCATTCTGATGGACTTTTGGAATCACTTGATTTTGAATCATTTGATACATGTGAGCCATGCCTTATGGGCAAGATGACTAGAACGCCGTTTTCCGGTTCAATGGAACGGGCGACAGATTTATTGGAAATCATACATACTGATGTGTGTGGACCAATGAGTGTGTCGGCACGAGGTGGATATCGTTATTTTGTTACTTCCACGGATGATTTGAGTAGATATGGGTATATCTATTTGATGAAACACAAGTCTAAAACTTTTGAACAGTTCAAAGAATTTCAGAATGAAGTGGAAAATCATCGTAACAGAAAGATCAAATTTCTACGGTCCGACCGTGGAGGAGAGTATCTTAGTTACGAGTTTAGCACACATATGAAAGACTGTGGAATAGTTTCACAACTCACGCCTACCGGAACACCACAATGTAATGGTGTGTCAGAACATCGTAATCGTACTTTATTGGATATGGTTCGATCTATGATGTCTCTGACTGACTTGCCACTGTCATTTTGGGGTTATGCACTGGAAACAGCTGCATTCACTTTAAATAGGGCACCATCTAAATCTGTTGAAAAGACACCGTAAGAATTATGGTTTGGAAACAAACCTAAGCTGTCATTTCTTAAAGTTTGGGGATGCGATGTTTATGTGAAGAAACTTCAACCGGATAAACTCGAACCCAAAGCGGAAAAATGTGTCTTCATAGGATACTCTAAGGAAACGATTGGGTATACCTTCTATCACAGATCCGAGGGCAAGGTCTTTGTTGCCAAGAATGGCTCCTTTCTTGAGAAGGAGTTTCTCGCGAAAGGTGTGAGTAGTCGGAAGGTAGAACTCGAAGAGGTTATTGAACCTTATCTTCATGAAATGGCGAGTAGCGCAGCTCCAGAAGTTGTTTCGGAGTTGACTTCACCTAATGAAGAGAGAGCTAATGATATTGACCATGAAACTCCGAAAGAGGACACTACCGAACCTCGCAGGTCAAGCAGGACACGTGCAGCTCCTGAACTGTATGGCAATCCTGTTATGAATTTCATGATTGATGAAATAGATGACCCTGCGACGTATGAAGAAGCGATGATGAGCCCTGATTCCAACAAATGGCTAGAAGCCATGAAATCCGAGATGGAATCCATGTACGAAAACCAGGTTTGGACCTTGGTGGACTTACCTCACGACCGAAAGGCCGTTGAGAATAAATGGATTTTCAAAAGAAAAACTGATGTTGATGGTAATGTGACCATCTATAAGGCTCGACTTGTCGTAAAGGGGTTTCGACAAATTCAAGGAGTTGACTACAATGAGACATTCTCTCCTGTAGCGATGCTTAAGTCGGTTAGGATTATGTTAGCAATTGCTGCATATTTCGATTATGAAATATGGCAGATGGATGTCAAAACTGCGTTCCTCAATGGTAATATTGAAGAAGAGTTGTATATGATACAACCTAAGGGTTTTGTCGATCCTAAGGATGCTGATAAGGTGTGCAAACTTCAGCGATCCATCTATGGACTGAAGCAAGCATCCCGGAGTTGGAATCTCCGCTTTGATGAGGTGATCAAAGAGTTTGGATTTGTCCAAACTTATGGAGAGGCTTGTATTTACAAGAAAGTGAGTGGGAGCAATGTGGAATTTCTGATATTATATGTGGATGACATATTATTGATTGGAAATGATTTAGATCTTTTAAACAGTGTTAAAAGTTATCTAAACAGCAAATTTTCGATGAAGGACCTTGGTGAAGCTTCATATATATTAGGCATTAAAATCTATAGAGATAGATCAAGACGCCTAATTGGGCTATCGCAGAGTACATACCTTGATAAGATATTAAAGAAGTTTCATATGGACGGAAGTAAGAAGGGGTACTTACCTATGTTGCAAGGCAAGACATTGAGTAAGACTCAAAGTCCGGCTACGGCGGAAGAAAGAGAGATAATGGATAGGATCCCCTATGCCTCAGCCATAGGCTCTATAATGTATGCCATGCTATGTACAAGACCGGATGTGGCACATGCTATTAGTTTGACTAGTAGGTACCAATCTGATCTAGGCTCGGAACACTGGATAGCGGTCAAGAATATCCTTAAGTACTTGAGAAGAATTAAGGATATGTTTCTTGTATACGGAGGTGAAGAAGAGCTAGTCGCTAAGTGTTATGTCGATGCTAGCTTTGACATTGATCCGGATGACTCTAAGTCTCAATCCGGATACGTATTTCTCTTGAACGGAGCAGCAGTTAGTTGGAGGAGCTCCAAACAACCTGTGGTGGCTGGATCAACGACGGAGGCGGAATATGTTGCTGCTTCAGAAGCAGCGCAGGAAGTAGTTTGGATGAAGCAGTTCATAACGGAACTAGGTGTGGTTCCTAGTGCGTTGGACCCAATGGTGATCTATTGTGACAATAATGGAGCCATAGCCAACACCAAGGAACCAAGGTCTCACACGAATTCCAAGCATATTAAGCGCCGGTTTCACTCCATCCGCGAGCATGTCAAGGATGGAGATATAAAGATTTGTAAAGTGCACACGGACCTGAATGTAGCAAATCCGTTGACTAAAGTACTCCCTAGGGAAGAACATGATCAACACCAGAACTCCATGGGTGTTAGATTTATCACTATGTGAACTAGATTATTGTCTCTAGTGCAAGTGGGAGACTAAAGGAAATATGCCTTGAGAGGCAATAATAAAGTTGTTATTATATATTCCTTATACGTGATAGATGTTTATTTTGCATGCTATAATTGTATTGATAGGAAACATCAATACATGTGTGTTTAATAAACAAAAAGGGTTCCTAGTTATGCCTCTCTTATAGACTAGCTTGTTGATTAACAAGATGATCAAGGTTTCCTGATCATGGACATTGGATGTTAATAACAAGGTCACATCATTTGTGAAATGATGTGATGAACATTCATCCGAAGTATAGCATTACGATCAAGTCATTATGTTTATATTGCTATAACATCATACGAAGTAATCTTTATCCTTAGACCATGAGATCATGTTAATTGCTAACACCAGAAGAGTATCTTGATAACATCAAACGTCACACCGTAACAGGGTGACTATAAAGATGGGTTCAGTGCTACGAAGGTGTTATGTTGAGGCTCATGGATCAAGAGTGGAATTTGTCAATCCAGATGACGGATAGATATACTCTGGGCCCTCTCGGTGATATCACATTAGGATAGCTTGCAAGCAAGTGATGTGATCACTAGAATGTTATATCACGGGAACGAGAAAAGAGTGCATGTCGGTAACGAGATTAAACTAGGTATGGAGATACCGATGATCGAATCTCGGACATGTAATATATCGAGAGACAAAGGGATTTGGTTACAAGCGTTAAAGGTTCTCACGATCACAGGAGTCATCGTGGAATGTGTAGGAGTCAGTACGGATCTCCAGGTCCCGCTGCTGATTATTGATCGGAGAAGGGTCTCGATCATGTCTGCGTTATTCGCGAACAGTAGGGTGGCACACTTAAGAGTTACCGGACACCATTTTGGAGCACATATGTTTCAGACGAAAGAATTGCAAAGCGCAGGAATTGTTTCAATAGAAACCGAAAATTGTTTCGGGTGAAATTGCAGAAGGTGATTCTGCATGTGATATTGAAATATTGCAAGGGGCTATATGTGAATGTTTGTTCATTAAAGTAATTAACAAAATTCTGAATAAATTTAATAAAAGAGTTTTATTAAATGAGAGAGCATTAAATTTGGGGAAACTTAATGCATTTAAAGTGGAGACTTTAAAAGGGAATGTGAAGAGGCATTTTAATGTGGAGGAGTTACCACCACATGAATGGGGGAGGTGAGGGGTCACCCCCCATGCGCCGGCCATGGAGAGAGGGGGCACCCCCCTCCTCCAATAAAAGGCCACCCATTCCCTCCTTCATCCTTACACCTCCTTGTGAAGGATCTCTGTCCCCCTCTAGAATTGTTCCCCCATGGTCTCGGATTAGTGAGATACATGTTCCCGGTGGCATTTCGTCTGGAAGGAGTTCCTGCTTCCGCTGGATCATTGGAGCGAGGAGGTGGAGGTTGTCCGGTGGCTTGAACGTGTGTGCGAGTGCGGATGCGCTGCTGAGTTGCGGCGCTCGGACTTCCTCACGATCTTGAGGTCGGCAAGTGTATGACTACATCAACCACGAGTTCCTACTCGTTAACAAATCTCGTTGTCTTCGAGTGTAAGTTCTCCATGGATGTATGTCCACCCGTTGCTCTGTATCTAGTAGATAGATCTTGGCGTGTAGTTCTCATCGTAGAATTTTTTTGTTTTCTATGTTGCGGACCCAACAATGACACCGGTGGATCCTTATGTGGTCTATGAGAGGAACACACATCCAACTACACCAGTGGATCCTTATGTGGTTCATGAAAAGAACACACATGCAATGACACTGGTGATATGTGGTCTGTGAAAAGAACATACATGCAATGCTACTGGTGGATCCATATGTGGTTTGTGAAAAGGACAGACATGCAATCACACTGGGTGGATCCATGTGTGGTTCATGAGAAGAACACACATGCAATGACACTGGTGATATGTGGTTTGTGAAAAGAACATACATGCAATGACTCTAACTGTGTTTAATGAAAAGAGCAGACATGCAATGACACTGGTGGATCCATGTGTGGTTAATGAGAACACACATGCAATGACACTGGGTGTGGTTCATGATATGATTTGTGAGAAGAACACACATGGAATGACTCTAGCTGTGGTTCATAAGAAGAACACACATGCAATGACACTGGTGTATCCTTATGTGGTTTGTGAGAAGAACACACATGCAAGGACTCTAGCTGTGGTTCGTGGAAAGAACACACATCCAATGACTCTAGCTGTGGTTCATGAGAAGAACCCACATCCAATGACACCGGTGGATCCATGTGTGGTCTGTGAGAGGATCACACATGTAATGAGTATAAGTGTGGTTCATGAAAAGAGCAGACATGCAATGACACCGGTGGATCCATGTGTGGTCTGTGGGAGGAACACACATCCAATGACACTGGTGGATCCATATGTGGTTTGGAGAAGAACACACATGGAATGAAACCGGTGGATCCATGTGTGGTATGTGGGAAGAACACACATGCAATGAGTCTAGATGTGGTTCATAAAAAGAGCAGACATGCAGTGATACCGGTGGATCCTTATATGGTTCATGAAAAGAACACACATGCAATGACACTAGTGATATGTGGTCTGTGAAAAGAACACACGTGCAATGACACTGGTGGATCCATATCTGGTTTGTGAAAAGGACAGACATGCAATCACACTGGGTGATCCATGTGTGGTTCATGAGAAGAACACACATGCACTAACCCTGGTGAGATGTGGTTTGTGAAAAGAACAGACATGTAATGACTCTAACTATGGTTAATGAAAAGAGCAGACATGCAATGACACTGCTGGATCCATGTGTGGTTAATGAGAAAAACACACATGCAATGACACTAGGTGTGGTTCATGATATGGTTTGTGAGAAGAACACACATGCAATGACTCTAGATGTGGTTCATAAGAAGAACACACATACAATGACACTGGTGTATCCTTATGCTGTTTGTGAGAAGAACACACATGCAAGGACTCTAGCTGTGGTTCATGGAAAGAACACACATCAAATGACTCTAGCTGTGGTTCATGAGAAGAACACACATGCAATGACACTAGTGGATCCATGTGTGGTTTGTGAGAGGATTACACATGCAATGACTCTAACTATGGTTCATGAAAAGAGCAGACATGCAATGACACCGGTGGATCCATGTGTGGTCTGTGGGAGGAACACACATCCAATGACACTGCTGGATCCTTATGTGGTTTGTGAGAAGAACACACGTGCAATGACACTGGTGGATCCATGTGTGGTCTGTGGGAAGAACACACATGCAATGACTCTAGATGTGGTTCATGAAAAGAGCAGACATGCAATGACACTGGTGGATCCATGTGTGGTCTATGAGAGGAACACACATCCAATGACACCGGTGGATCCTTATGTGGTTCATGAAAATAACACACATGCAATGACACTGGTGATATGTGGTCTTTGATAAGAACACACATGCACTGACACTGGTGGATCCATATATGGTTTGTGAAAAGGACACACATGCAATGACACTGGTGGATCCATGTGTGGTATGTGGGAAGAACACACATGCAATGACACTGGTGATATGTGGTCTGTGAAAAGAACAGACATGCAATGACTCTAACTGTGGTTAATGAAAAGAGCAGACATGCAATGACACTGGTTGTGGGTCATGATATGGTTCATGAGAAGAACACACATGCAATGACACTGGTGTATCCTTATGTGGTTTGTGAGAAGAACACACATGCAAGGACTCTAGCTATGGTTCATAGAAAGAACACACATCCAATGACTCTAGTTGTGGTTCATGAGAAGAACACACATCCAATGACACTGGTGGATCCATGTGTGGTCTGTGAGAGGATCACAAATGCAATGACTCTAACTGTGGTTCAAGAAAATAGCAGACATGCAATGACACTGGTGGATCCATGCATGGTCTGTGGGAGGAACACACATCCAATGACATTGCTCGATCCTTATGTGGTTTTTGAGAAGAACACACATGCAATGACACTGGTGGATCCATGTGTGGTCTGTGGGAAGAACACACATGCAATGATTCTAGATGTGGTTCATGAAAAGAGCAGACATGCAATGACACTGGTGGATCCATGTGTGGTCTATGAGAGGAACACACATTCAATGACATCGGTGGATCCTTATGTGGTTTGTGAGAAGAACACACATGCAATGACACTGGTGGATCCCTGTGTGGTTCATGAGAAGAACACACATGCAATGACATTGGTGGATCCATGTGTGTTCTGTGAGAGGAACACACACCAAATGACACTGGGTGTGGTTCATGAAAAGAATAAAAATCCAATGACACTGCTGGATCCTTATGTGGTTCATGAAAAGAACACACATGCAATGACACTGGTGGATCCTTATGTGGTTCATGAGAAGAACACACATCCAATGACACTGGTGGATCCATGTGTGGTCTGTGAGAGGATCACACATGCAATGACTCTAACTGTGGTTCATGAAAAGAGCAGACATGCAATGACACCGGTGGATCCATGTGTGGTCTGTGGGAAGAACACACATCCAATGACACTGCTAGATCCTTATGTGATTTGTGATAAGAACACACATGCAATGACACTGGTGGATCCATGTTTGGTCTGTTGGAAGAACACACATGTAATGAATCTAGATGTGGTTCATGAAAAGTGCAGACATGCATTGACACCGGTGGATCCATGTGTGGTCTATGAGAGGAACACACATCCAATGACACCGGTGGATCCTTATGTGGTTTGTGAGAAGAACACACATGCAATGACACTAGTGATATGTGGTCTGTTAAAATAACACACATGCAATGACACTGGTGGATCCATATGTGGTTTGTGAAAAGGACAGACATGCAATCACACAAGGTGGTGGTTCATGAGAAGAATAGACATGCAATGACACTGGTGATATGTGGTTTGTGAAAAGAACAGACATGCAATGACTCTAACTATGGTTAATGAAAAGGGCAGACATGCAATGACACTCGTGGATCCATGTGTGGTTAATCAGAAGAACAGACATGCAATGACACTGGGTGTGGTTCATGATATGGTTTGTGAGGAGAACACACATGCAATGACTCTGGCTGTGGTTCATGAGAAGAACACACATTCAATGACACTGGTGTATCCTTATGTGGTTTGTGAGAAGAACACACATGCAAGGACTCTAGCTGTGGTTCATGGAAAGAACAGACATCCAATGACTCTGGTTGTGGTTCATGAGAAGAACACACATACAATGACACTGGTGGATCTATGTGTGGTCTGTGAGAGGATCACACAAGCAATGACTCTAATTGTGGTTCATGAAAAGAGCAGGCATGCAATGACACCGGTGGATCCATGCGTGGTCTGTGGGAGGAACACACATCCAATGACACTTCTGGAGCCTTATGTGGTTTGTGAGAATAACACACATGCAATGAAACTGGTGGATCCATGTGTGGTCTGTGGGAAGAACACACATGCAATGACTTTAGATGTGGTTCATGAAAAGAGCACACATGCAAAGACACTGGTGGATCCATGTGTGGTCTATGAGAGGAACACACATCCAATGACACTGGCGGATCCATGTGTGGTCTTTGAGAAGAACACACATGAAATGACTCTAACTGTGGTTCATGAAAAGAGCAGACATGCAATGACATGGATCCATGTGTGGTCTGTGGGAGGAACACACATCCAATGACACTGCTAGATCCTTATGTGCTTTGTGGGAAGAACACACATGCAATGACACTGGTGGATCCATGTGTGGTCTATGGGAAGAACACACATGCAATGACTCCAGATGTGGTTCAGAAAAGATCAGACATGCAATGACACTGGTGGATCCATGTGTGGTCTATGAGAGGAACACACATCCAATGTAATCGGTGGATCCTTATGTGGTTTGTGAGAAGAACACACATGCAATGACACTGGTGGATCCATGTGTGGTTCATGAGGAGAACACACATGCAATGACATTGGTGGATCCATGTGTGGTCTCTGAGAGGAACACCCGTCCAATGACACTGGGTGTGGTTCATGAAAAGAACACACATCCAATGAAACTGCTGGATCCTTATGTGGTTCATGAAAAGAACACACATGCAATGACACTGGTGGATCCTTATGTGGTTCATGAGAAGAACACATATCCAATGACACTGGTGGATCCATGTGTGGTCTGTGAGAGGATCACACATGCAATGACTCTAACTGTGGTTCATGAAAAGAGTAGACATGCAATGACACCGGTGGATCAATGTGTGGTCTGTGGGAGGAACAGACATCCAATGACACTGCTGGATCCTTATGTGGTTTGTGAGAAGAACACACATCCAATGACACTGGTGGATCCATGTGTGGTCTGGGGAAGAACACACATGCAATGACTGTAGACGTGGTTCATGAAAAGAGCAGACATGCAATGACACTGGTGGATCCATGTGTGGTCTATGAGAGGAACACACATCCAATGACATCGGTGGATCCTTATGTGGTTTGTGAGAAGAACACACATGCAATGACACTGGTGGATCCATGTGTGGTTCATGAGAAGAACACACATGCAATGAAATTGGTGGATCCATGTGTGGGCTGTGAAGGGAACACACGTCCAATGACACTGGGTGTGGTTCATGAAAAGAACACACATGCAATGACACTGTTGGATCCTTATGTGGTTCATGAAAAGAACACAGATGCAATGACACTGGTGGATCCTTATGTGGTTCATGAGAAGAACACACATCCAATGACACTGGTGGATCCATGTGTGGTCTGTGAGAGGATCAAACATGCAATGACTCTAACTATGGTTCATGAAAAGAGCAGACATGCAATGACACCGGTGGATCCATGTAGCATCCCAATTGTCTAACAATTGTAATGCTACTTGGTCTAGTAATATAATGGCTACTTCAACTATATAATTGTTGCATCATCATTATATCATGCTCATGTCATCATGCCACCTTGCATTTGAGCATCATATAAAACCCTTTTCCATTTGGTTCTTATCTCATATGCATTGTAAATTGTATTTTCCTCTTGATATTGTATTTGGTTGTTGATATTGTTTAAATGCCCAAGTTGAGTTGGGGGCATATCTCTTACTAACTCCACCACCTTTCTTTCACCACCTTATAATTCCACCATCCAACTAAATATGAGCTTTGCACTTAATTTGAGTTTACCTCTAGCTCATGTGGGTTGGGATGGATCCAATTCTTTTTCCACATGCTCTCATTTTAGCATCATGTTGTTTTCACATTGTGATGTATGAGGGCCACATGGCCACCTTTGCATGACTTGTGAGTGGAACCCTTTTTCCTAGCTTCCATATGGATTATCATGGAATTATGCTCATGTTGGAATATTTTTGGGACTATTACGCATCTAGTGGCACATACACACTAGCAAGTCCCAATTATATTCAAATGTGATCTTCTCCATCTACTCCACTTGGGACTTTCTTCTAAATTCTTTTGCTTAGGCCTTACTCCACATTTTGGAATGCATAAGAATAATGCCATGTAAATAATCTTGTTTTCACAAAATAAGCATGGTATTAATTATTCTGCATGGCCCATGCAAGTGCCACCTTTTCTAGTATTTGGTTTTTATTTGAATCTTGAGTGGACCATCATCTCTCTCTATCTCTATCCTTTCTTTTGGCTTGATCTAAGTTAGTCTAGCTTAAACCCTATCATCACATCCCTCTCTTTTCTTGCCTTGTTTTTGTTTGATCTTGGTTGTTCTTGGCTTGACCTTGTCCATAGCAAACCCTAGCTTCAAACCACTCCATCTCTCTCTAAACCCTAAGCCCTACCCTCTCTTCTTTATCTTTTCTCCAATCTACATCTAATCAAAACCATACCCCCATCTAACCCTAACCCTCACATCCCCCTCTCACCTAAACCCTAAGTCTACCCCTCTCTCGGCCTCTCTCTCTCTCACCTAGCTGGCCCCACCATGCCACCTAGCTACCCACCCAAGCAAGCCCTAGCCGAGCCATACCCCCTCTCCCCTCCTACCCTAGCTCTAACCCGAGGCTACTCCTCCTTCTCTCTTTTTCTCTCTATGCCATAGGGGCCCCTCCAGCCCGAGCCTGTCCCTGCCTCCTTGCCCTCACGTCGACCCCACCTGGAAGCCTCCCACCTGCCCTGCCCTGGTCCAGCCCGAGCCTGCCAGCACGTGAAGGAGGAGCAAAAGCGGCCGACGCCACCTTTCCCCTCCACCACGCCAACTACCCCTCCCTTACTCCGTTCCTATCCACCCCACCACCTCTCTGCCTCGCCCAGCTACCCCCAGATCTACCCAGGACGCTCCCCTCTCTCCCTGCCGTCCCTCACCACCGCCACACCATCGCCGACAAAACCCTCGGCCTCCACCGCCCCCTCCTTATCCAGCCGGTGGCGTGGCGCTCTAAGGTGTCGAGGAAGACCACGCAACTCCCCTACGTCACCCTGTACACGGAGCCAGGAAGGAGAAGGCCAGGACACTGGACACCGTCGACGCCCGAGCCCAAACCCTAGCTTCGCCGGCGTCTGCCTCACCGCCGATCCGCTGCTCGCCGGCCCGATCCAACACCGTCAACCAACTCTCGGTGAGCCCCTAAACCTCCTGGACATACTCCGCCGCGCTGTCGTCGTCTAGGGCCGCTTTGCGTTTCATCGAGCACGCTCTGTGCGCCGGCGAGCGCAGCGTCTGCTCGCTTCCGCCCCGCATAGCACCCTATCTAGGCCGCGCCGACCCTCCCTGACACCAAGCCCAGGCCAGCGCAGTGGCTCCGCCCTCCGCGCGCGAGCCCTAGGTCCCGCGTTCGATCTCCCACCCCGCTCTGCACCGCGCGCGAGCACCGATCTGTCCGCGAGGAAGATCCACAGTGCCGCGCCCTCGTTTTGCAGATACCCCCTTGCGTCTTTTTGATGCTTAACCCGCGGTCCGCCTGGCCCACTAGTCAGCCGCCGCGGAATTCTCCCAGAAAACCCCCTGGCTTTTTGTAACCCTTGACCCGCGCTCCAGCCCAGCCCCACCTGTCAGTTCCTGGCCCGCTCGTCTCTGTCACGTGGTCCCCTGTGGCCCTGACCCCACCTGTCGGTCTCTGTGGCTGGCCTAGCTCGCGGTGACAGAATCTTTTTCTGCGCGCGTGTGTCCCAGTCAGCAGTGGCCCACCGGACATTGGTTGTGGCTAGGTTAGTCTGGGTAACAAAAGTATTTCCGTAATCTGTTTTAATTCAAATCTTTCCAAAATTATTTCAAATTCAAATTTAAATCTATTTTTAATTAACTTTTAAAATACAAACCCAATTAATGCAAATAATATATGTTTTCAAATCAGAAAAATATGAGGAATTCAAATATGCCCTTCAAAATATATTTTGGACACTTTATTTTCGAAATTAATAAAAATTACATTAAAATTCCCTTTTTCCCTAATTAATTAATATCTTTTGTTTTATAACTCCAAATTTAACAAATAATATGTCTAAAATGATTAGCTCGACGAGACCTTTCTGTTTGTGCATTCCATCATCAGTTTTGCAGCATGCATCATATAAATATAATGTGTACAGCAACTAATATGAGGATAAAATATGACTAAAACTCAATAAAATGATTTATTCTTGTATTCCACACCTCACCCATGCCATGCTACTTTATTGCCATGCAAATTGTGCATCATTCATCATGGCATGATTGTTTGCTTGATGCATTTAATTCATACGCTTGTGCACTTTATTTATGTTGGCCCTTGTTTGTTTGGTTCTTCTTCGAATAGACGCTGAGCAGGGGATATATCAAGATACCCAGGAGCACTACCCAGATCCTTCCCTCGCTTCAACTGAGCTGCCAGGCAAGCACTACCACATGCTTGCATACATATAGTACCTATTGCCTCTTTCTTATTCTTGCATCATTGAGTCGGGATTGCATTAAATTGAATCCCAAGTATGGCATAGCCTTTACTTTTAAACCCCACCGAAGCTTGTTCCTCCATCCCATGAGCCGTTACTACAGGAGTTGTTTGAGCCATGCAAGTCGTAGAACAGCATGTGTAGGGTATGTGAGTGTCTGGTGGATAACGAGGTACCTAAACAACTTAACCTGAGTAGTAATGGGATAACTAATGAAAGTGGCACCGGTGAGCCATATCTGTTATTTGGTTTTTCAGGCTCACTTGTGTCCCGTAGGACCCCGAGTACTTGATTCTTGTTCCTTGAATATTCGCGCTATCCACATCCGGGAGGCTTATGAACCCCCCTGAGCCAGAGCTTGATTCATTCTTATTTCTTGGGGCCACAAACTAGTTTGAGGTTTTATTTACTATCCTGTACTTATGCCATGCTTTACTGCTTTATTTAAATTGTGCGAGGTACTGCACACTGTACTGTTTAGGTAAGCGGAGTGTTTTCGCGGTATCGAAAAGCCCAGTCACATTTTCGGGTTCCCAGTCGTTTACAGCCACTGACGCAAACCTTGAGGCCGTCTTGGAGTCAGCTAACTTCGTTGCGGGTAGCTCAATGGGGTGGCCCCCTGAAATATTTCTGAATCCTGTGATCGCTTTGTCGTGACTGCCTCGTTGGGTTTTGATTTGGTTTTTCCGAGGCATATCGAGTGTGTGTTGCTATTTGTGCACCCATGCAGGGAAAAACTTTCTGAAAGCCGTGTCCGCGGTTATGGACGACTTGGAGCACAGTTTCTCGATCATAGACAAGCATAACTAAAGTACCGCCTTTAATCTGCCTAAGTACCTGACTAGTAAATAGTGCAACACTCATGGAATGGATAATAAAACTGCCAACGGATGGGGGGTTGTTCGTCCGCTTCCTCGTCGGTAAGCGAGGAGGAGGATGGATCTGTGGATATTACCGTTATAACTGTTATAACTGTTGTTCTTAATTCACGGACATCCGTCTATCTCTAGTTAGGCGGATGGTTAGCGAGTTTCTATAGAATTGTTAGGGTTTATCTTTTGCTGCAATTGCGTCACCCCAGGTTGTGTCCCCTTTAGAGGCATAAAGACTTGTTGAGTACCCCTAGGGTCTCACACGATAAATTATTGGTTCAGATGAACAGGTACACTCGCAAGATGGATACTGGGTGGAAGAGACGAACGATGTGGGCAACGATCATTCGGTGTAGAGATTCCGGGAACGGGGATCCGTGAGATCTGTGGGCGGGATGTGCTTATTTATGGGGCATCTTATGCCGATTTGCTTCTTATCCGTACTCGGATTTTGTCTTCCGCTTCCGCTTGATACTCTGATGTTTGATGTATGAGGAGATATCCTAAACTATTATATCTATCTAGGATATTTGGATCTTGCCGTATGGCGTTGCTATATTTCCTTTCTTTTTAGATGGAATGGCTCTGATGTACTATTGTATGGTGGCTTGCATACATACTCATTTGTGTATGTAGTTGATCCCTTCACCTGCCGATTACGCCGCCCGTTCTTGTCCCGATGTTTGGAAATGGTTGGGACGGCCGAAAGGTCTACCTGTGAGTGGCATTTGGGCCCCACCGTACTATTTCAACCATTTCTGCTCATCCAGGCTTGTAACTAGGAGCGTAATTCACCGAGGTAGTTACAATTGGTATCAGAGCCATCCCGCCCTTCAGGGTCTCAGCCAAATGGTCGTTGTCAGTCTAGCAAATATTTTTGGTAGCTATGTATACTAGGGAAAAACAAAACGCGAGAGTAGGACTGCTTCCATTTTTCTTCTTACCCACCCACCCAACCTTTTCTGGTAAGGAAGTGTAACGTTTTCAATCCTCTTCTTAAAATTCAAACTAGGATTCACGTGTTCTGGGTTTCCGTAGTACCATAGGTTGTGTGTGTGTGTGTGTAATCCCTTGTCTATCTGTTGCATCCAAGTTGTTATCTCTATCGGCCTTTTGGTTATCAACTGATGGTACATTCCATACCGACAGGCTTTTGCAAACCGACGCGATCTATCTGATTCGTTGTATACCGACACGATCTGTCTTACTCTTTGTTATCCGACGTTATCTTGTTTCGGGTGTTCGTTTCCGTAGTTTCTAATCTTTAGGATCATCTTTAGAAGAAGGTGTTGGGATATGTGTTCTGCTTACTCATGTGCGGAGTAATGATTTGAGTGCGGGATGGAGTCGCGACCATACCACTACTCTTATCATTCGCTCTTGTATATTGAATTGGTAGAGTCACTAATCTTGATTCGTTAAGTGATTTTGCGCATCTATTGGTATTTTAATGCCGAAATTTGTGGAAAAATTTTTCTTTGATATATTTGTGTACCACACTCCTTTTCAGTCGTGTGCGATATGCTTAATATCTTCCAGGTGCTTTGAACTTTGTTGATATTTTAATATCATCTTAGTAAATTGTATCCTTTAATCTTGATTAATTCCATTTTGGTACTATTTTGGATTATTATTATTCTCCATCATAGTACTGACTTGTGTTTTATATCAATCACAGGATGGCACCACCACGCCGTTCTGAGGAGGACATACAACCTGAACTGGGGGCAGCGTTGTTAAGCATCGCCAATGCCTTGGCAGCAATGCAGCAGAACCAGCAGCGTTTCGAGGAAAGTGTCAGGAGGAATGAGTTTGTTCCGCTACCTCCACCTCCCAAGCGAGGAGACATCAAAAGCTTCCTGAAGTTCAACCCACGCCAATTTGATGTTTCTGATCAACCACTTGATGCTGATGATTGGTTGCGCCGCCCGTTCTTGTCCCGATGTTTGGAAATGGTTGGGACGGCCGAAAGGTCTACCTGTGAGTGGCATTTGGGCCCCACCGTACTATTTCAACCATTTCTGCTCATCCAGGCTTGTAACTAGGAGCGTAATTCACCGAGGTAGTTACAATCCATGTGTGGTCTGTGGGAGGAACACACATCCAATGACACTACTATATCCTTATGTGGTTTGTGAGAAGAACACACATGCAATGACACTGGTGGATCCATGTATGGTCTGTGGGAAGAACACACATGCAATGACTCTAGATGTGGTTCAGAAAAGAGCAGACATGCAATGACACTAGTGGATCCATGTGTGGTCTATGAGAGGAACACACATCCAATGACACTGGGTGTGGTTCATTATATGGTTTGTGAGAAGAACACACATGCAATGACTCTAGCTGTGGTTCATGAGAAGAACACACATGCAATGACACTGGTGTATCCTTATGTGGTTTGTGAGAAGAACACACATGCAAGGTCTCTAGCTGTGGTTCATGGAAAGAACACACATCCAATGACTCTAGCTGTGGTTCATGAGAAGAACACACATCCAATGACACTGGTGGATCCATGTGTGGTCTGTGGGAAGAACACGCATCCAATGACTCTAGATGTGGTTCAGAAAAGAGCAGGCATGCAATGACACTGGTGGATCCATGTGTGGTCTATGAGAGGAACACACATCCAATGACATCTGTGGATTCTTATGTGGTTTGTGAGAAGAACACACATGCAATGACACTGGTGGATCCATGTGTGGTTCATGAGGAGAACACACATGCAATGACATTGGTGGATCCATGTGTGGTCTATGAGAGGAACACACGTCCAATGACACTGGGCGTGGTTCATGAAAAGAACACACATCCAATGAAACTGCTGGATCCTTATGTGGTTCATGAAATGAACACACATTCAATGACACTGGTGGATCCTTATGTGGTTCATGAGAAGAACACACATCCAATGACACTGGTGTATCCATGTGTGGTCTGTGAGAGGATCACACATGCAATGACTCTAACTGTGGTTCATGAAAAGAGCAGACATTCAATGACACCGGTGGATCAATGTGTGGTCTGTGGGAGGAACAGACATCCAATGACAATGCTGGATCCTTATGTGGTTTGTGAGAAGAACACACATCCAATGACGCTGGTGGATCCATGTGTGGTCTGGGGAAGAACACACATGCAATGACTATAGACGTGGTTCATGAAAAGAGCAGGCATGCAATGACACTGGTGGATCCATGTGTGGTCTATGAGAGGAACACACATCGAATGACATCGGTGGATCCTTATGTGGTTTGTGAGAAGAACACACATGCAATGACACTGGTGGATCCATGTGTGGTTCATGAGAAGAACACACATGCAATGACATTGGTGGATCCATGTGTGGTCTGTGAAGGGAACACACGTCCAATGACACTAGGTGTGGTTCATGAAAAGAACACACATCCAATGACACTGGTGGATCCTTATGTGGTTCATGAAAAGAACACACATGCAATGACACTTGTGGATCCTTATGTGGTTCATGAGAAGAACACACATCCAATGGAACTAGTGGATCCATGTGTGGTCTGTGAGAGGATCAAACATGCAATGACTCTAACTATGGTTCATGAAAAGAGCAGACATGCAATGACACCGGTGGATCCATGTGTGGTCTGTGGGAGGAACACACATCCAATGACACTGCTAGATCCTTATGTGGTTTGTGAGAAGAACACACATGCAATGACACTGGTGGATCCATGTCTGGTCTGTGGGAAGAACACACATGCAATGACTCTAGATGTGGTTCAGAAAAGAGCAGACATGCAATGACACTAGTGGATCCATGTGTGGTCTATGAGAGGAACACACATCCAATGACATCAATGGATCCTTATGTTGTTTGTGAGAAGAACACACATGCAATGACTCTAGCTGTGGTTCATGAGAAGAACACACATGCAATGACACTGGTGTATCCTTATGTGGATTGTGAGAAGAACACACATGCAAGGTCTCTAGCTGTGGTTCATGGAAAGAACACACATCCAATGACTCTAGCTGTGGTTCATGAGAAGAACACGCATCCAATGGCATTGGTGGATCCATGTGTGGTCTGTGAGAGGATCACACATGCAATGACTCTAACTATGGTTCATGAAAAGAGCAGACATGCAATGACACCGGTGGATCCATGTGTGGTCTGTGGGAAGAACACACATCCAATGACACTGATGGATCCTTATGTGGTTTGTGATGGCTCAGTGTACGGCGCCAGAAAAGTGCTGGTGCGGTGTTAATGTAGAGCTCGTTGGGAACCCCGAGAGGAAGGTATGATGAGCATAGCAGCAAGTTTCCCTCAGTTATGAAACCAAGGTTTAATCGAACCAGTAGGAGCAAGGAAACACCCCAAAGGTGTTGCTAGCTGAGCCTTGGCAGGGCGCACTACCGGTGCTAGTAGCAACGTGGAGGCCTGCACAACACAACCACAGAACTTTGTCCCCAACTTGAAATGAGGTTGTCAAACTCACCGCGTTTTGCGGAAAACAAAGGATTAAACGTATCGAATGGAAAGAAGTAATAGTTTGTAGAAAGTAAACACAAAGCAGTAAACAGTTTATAGATTGTATGTAAAGAAAAAGGACCAGGATCCATAGTTCACTAGAGGTGGCTCTCCTTAAGATAGATAACATGCTGGGTGAACAAATTATAGCGGGGCAATTGAGAAACACCGAGAAAGCAATACATGCATATACTAATCATCTTGACTCCTTTGAGATTTGATTGGGCATTACAACATTATACATAGACCGCCATCCAACTGCATCTATGACTAATAATCCACCTTCAGGTTATCATCCGAACCCCCTCCAGTATTAAGTTGCAAGCAACAGATTATTGCTTTACGAACTGCATGTAAAGTAAACAATACGATTGTTCTATGAACAAAGGATTGTTGTTTTCTCCCTAGTAGCAACAACACATCTAGTACCTTAGAGATTTCTGTCACTTCCCCAGATTACCAGAGGCATGAACCCACTATCGAGCATAAATACTAACTCTTGGAGTTGCTAGCATCTACTTGGCCAAGATAGCTACTAACAATGGAAAGCATGCAAGATCACAAATAACAAAGACATGATAGAATCAATAATCAATCTGAAATAGCATCTCAATATCCATCAGATCCCCGCAAACACAACATGCAAAATTACAAATAGATGATCTTGATCATGAACGGATCTCACACGATCTAGACATGAAAGCACAAAGGAGGAGAACCAGCCATCTAGCTACTACATGGATCCGTAGTCCAAGGATGAACTACTCACGCATCATACCGGAGGCTTGCATGAATGAAGAAGGCCTCCAGGGTGAATTCCCCTCTCCGGCAGGGTGCCGGGAAGAGCTTCAGATCCCTCCCGATCTAGGGATGGAGATGACGGCGTCTGCAGACTCTTTCGTGGATTTTTGATCGGGCCCTTAGGGTTTTCGTCCCAAGGGCAATATATAGGCAGAAGGAGAGGCCGAGGGGGTGCCTGGGCTGGCCACACCACCCCTTGGCGCGGGCCAAGCCTGGCCGCCCTATGGCCCCTCTCTGTCTCGTATTCTGGCATCTGATGACTTCCGGAAAAATAGGCACTTTGGCTTTTGTCCCGTCCAATTCCGAGAATATTCATTTTCTGACTGTCCTGGAACCAAAAACAGTAGAAAACAGGCAGCTGGCACTGTGGCTCTTGTTAATAGGTTAGTCCAAGAAATCATATGAAAAGTACTCCAAAGTGTGGACAAAACACAAGAAAGTGGATAAAACTAAGCATGGAACATCAAAAATTATAGATACATTTGCAATGTATCAACATCCCCAAGCTTAACTCCTGCTCGTCCTCGAGTAGGTAAGTGATAAAAAGAAAGAATAATTTTTGAGGTGACATGCACCATCAAAGACTTGATCAAAGTATTTGTAAAACATTCAAAGATGGGATCATAGTACTTCAATCATAACATGAAAGACAAGGTTCTAGCAATAAGACAAAGAAACTGTGATGCAACATGAAAAGGCACAAACAAAAGATTCATGAATAACAATGCTTTGCAAGATGTTTGTTTGTTTCACATAAAGAAAACATAGCATAATAGTATTCAGCTTGTCCCTCATAGAGTAGCAAATATAAATGCATAGGACACCTTCAAAGTTCATAAGAGTGACTAGATACAAATAGTTTAAAACAAGCAATATCAAGTTATGCATGAATCAACTAGTCTTGGGACAATACACATAGAACTAAGAATGGCCACTATGCTCTCAAAGTAGGTGCATAAAGGTAGAAGATGGAGACTCAATATAATGGTGGAAGAAAGGCTTTTTTATAAAAGGAAGTAGGGATTCAAGTCTCATAAAGAGCTTCCAAAAATTATGGTACTTATAGCTTTCAGCTCTCATTGCCCCTATCATAAGCATCTTGAAGTGATTAAGGTTAAAGTGAACAAACTATGGTGTACATTCTTGACGAAGTATAAGTTAGAAATCTCATGTCCCTTGTATACGAGGGCTGCTCCTCATGTTACTCAAGTTTAGTCACCGATAAGTTCTTGTCATTGTAAGTACATGTGCATCATAGAGAACCGCCAACGGGGTACCCCTTGCCCGATGATACGGAAGAATCCCCATATCAAAATGACAAGGCAAGCAGACAACGAGCATCTCAGCAATCTTCTTATTTACCATGGGAATATGGTGCTTTTTCTCTCTTTCTTCTTTTCATAATATCTCTTTTTTTTCTTTTTCTCTTTTTTTCTCAATATAGGACTCTTTTTTTATAAGAAGAATGCTTCATAGACAACTCATTATGGTTACGCTGCAGGTTTCCACCATGTCAGCATGGATTAGACCAGCGGCCCAGGCATTTCTCTAACACATATACATAACTCCATGGATTTACAAGCTCCCCTTTCATTTCACACTGACGACATCCATATACAAAAGAGCATGATATCAACTTGGTACAAGTACCAAGTACAATGTTGAAAGCGTTCCCCATGAAAGCATGGTTCTGCTAATTTCCAACAAATAAGTGCAAGCATATACAACATAGACGACACAATGGTTCAAGTTTATTAAGGGAAAGAAAATTAAAGTGTGCCATCAAGTTCGTGAGAGCTTTAATCACTAGTTTTCTCGTAACAAGTTTAATTTGGAAGGTAAACAAAAGCATGAATATACTTGAAATAGCATAAGGTAGTAGGTAGGTATGGTGGACTCTTTGGAATAACTTGGTTTAGGGAGTTGGATGCATGAGTGGAACTCATACTTGGTTGTGGAGGCTAGCAAAAGACTGGGAGCGACAAACTAAGAGAGAAGTAATGGCCATAATCATGCAGAGCGACAAAACATCATTGATCAAAGCATCAAGTGATACTACAAGTTGAAAACTAAAAGATCATAAAGGCTATAGGTGACTTGAGATAGTCATTACATGGTGTGAGCATGCGCCAAGTCAACCCAAATAAAGCATCAAAGGAGAATACCACTATACTATGCTTTAATATGCTAAAACAACACATGATTCATCCAAGGCACATTAAGCAATCTCAATTTTTATAACAATTCATGCTAGAACAAAGAATACTAAGAATAAATCCAAAACAATATCAAGCATGGCATGACAAAGCATAGGCCACAGTCAAAAACGAGCTCTTTTTACCACATAAGCATGAACTTTCCTACTCTTTTCCAAACCAAACCAAACTATTTGAAAACCAATGTATGAAAGAGGGGGTCCAACCAATTTATTCAACAAACTAAGAAAACAAAAGCAAACGAAAAACCAAAACAAAAATGAAAAAGAATACGCTCCAAGAACAACACAATTATGCATGAAACAATAAAAATGAAGCGTTTGGAAGAAACCTGGGATTTTTATTGATGAAGAAGGGGATGCCTTGGGAATCCCCAAGCTTTGACGCTTGTACTTCTTGGAGATTTCTTGAGGTGACATGCGTGGCATCCCCAAGCTTGAGCTTTAGTTCATCCTTCATCTCATTACTCATTCCTTCCATACACCTGAAAATTTTCCTTCATACAAAACTTCACACAATATTTATTAGCAACATTAGTGCACTCAAGATAAATAAGTCTTAAGGTTCAGTTATAACACCAAATAAACTTCCATTATAACACTAGCTACTGTAGCACTTCCCTCAAAAAGCTCAATTCCCCAAAAGAACTCAAAAAGGAACCAACAAGAAGCAAATGCAGAAAATGGCAGAAATCTGTCAAAACAGACCAGCAGGTAAAGATGAATTTTTTCGAAGACCTTCCGTTGCTCAAATCAAAAAGTGTTGAACTAAGTAAAGTTAGATAACAACCTGGGGCAGAAGCACAAAACTTCACGCCTCAAAAAGACGGTCAGAGATTTTACACAAATTTTTACGGTGAAGCACAGAAATCTGTTTCGGGATAGCAACTTTCCCAATCATTACTTCTCTCTCATTAGAGGTTACTCTTGGCACAAAAAGAAAATAAAAAGGATAAGGAGCGGTTATTACTGAAGTAATAACTTCCAAGACTCATCTAAAACTTTTGGGTTATCTCCCAATAAGTACTTTTCTTTAACGCCTTTAAGTTAGGCATAAGAAGCAAAGAAAGAATCAAGTGTTCTCAAATGAAGAAGCATTGAAACCAAATTTTGTTTTCATAGGAGAAGCAAAATAAAACTTCTCTCTCTTTTTAGGGAAGTGTTCTATACCTTTCTTGAGTGGGAGTAGATATTTAATGGTGCCTTCTTTCATATCAATAATGGCACCAACAATTCTAAGAAAAGGTCTTCCCAAAGTAATAGGACAAGAAGCATTGTATTCAACATCCAAAACATAGAAATCAACGGGGACATAGGAATTGTTAACCATAATAAGAACAACATTAAGACTCCCCATGAGTTTCTTTTCAGCATTCTCATCAAGTGGGACATTCAAATAACAATCTTCAAGTGGAGGCAAATCAAGCATATCATAAACCCTTCTAGGCATAATAGAAACACTACTATCAAGATCACATAAAGCTTTGAAATCAAAGTCATTCACTTTCATATTAATGATGGGTTCCCAACCATCTTCTTGTTTTATAGGAATAGAAGCTTTATGTTTCATCTTTTCTTCTTTAATCTTTATGATACCATCAGTAATGTGTTTTGTAAAGGCCATGTTCATAGCACTAGCATTAGGACTTTTAGCAAACTTTTGTAGGAACTTAATAACTTCAGAGATATTGCAACCATCAAGATCAAAATCAAAATTATCATCTAAAGTAGTACAACTATTACTATCCTTAACACTAGTGGTGGTGATAGTAGAAACACTAATGTTTCTAGCAATTTCATCTTCTCTTTCCCACTTAGCATGTAATTCAGCTAATAGTCTAACATTTTAATCAATTCTTACTTGTATAGCATTAGTAGCTGCAAAGGGATTATCATTAGTTTCAGGTTTAGCAGCCATTTTATTCAAACAAGATTGAGCATCAGCCAAAGATGCTATATTTCTTTTAGCATTAGAGAGTTTTTCCTCAATAGTTTTATTGAAAGCAGTTTGTTTACTAATAAAGTCTTTAAGCATAACTTCAAGTTCAGAGGGAGCACTCCTATTATTATTGTAGGAATTTCCATAAGCATTACCATTGTTGGGAGGATATGGCTTATAATTGTTGTTACCAAAATTATTCCTATAAGCATTATTGCCAAAATTGTTATTTCTTATGAAGTTCACATCAACTTGCTCTTCTTGAGCAACCAAAGAAGCTAAAGGAACATTATTTGGATCAATATGGGCTTTCCCATTCACAAGCATAGACATAATAATATAAATCTTATCACTCAAGGAGGAGGTTTCCTCAACAGAATTTACCTTCCTACCTTGTGGAGCTCTCTCAGTATGCCATTCAGAATAATTAACCATCATATTATCTAGAAGTTTTGTTGCAGCACCCAAAGTGATGGTCATAAAGGTACCTCCAGCAGTAGAGTCCAATAGGTTCCTTGAAGAATAGTTCAATCCTGCATAAAAAGTTTGGATGATCATCCAAGCAGTCAGTCCATCAGTGGGACAATTCTTAACCAATGATTTCATTCTTTCCGAAGCTTGCGCAACATGCTCATTATCAGATTGTTTAAACTTCATTATTTCACTTCTCATAGATATAATCTTAGCAGGAGGATAGTATTTTCCAATTAAAGCATCTTTGCACTTAGTCCAAGAATCAATACTATTCCTAGTTAAGGAATTCAACCATTCTTTAGCTTTTCCTCTCAAAGAGAAAGGAAACAATTTCAGCTTAATAATATCACCATCTACATCCCTATGCTTTTGCATCTCACAAAGTTCAACAAAGTTATTTAGATGGGCAGCAGCATCTTCATTACCAATACTAGAAAATTGTTCTCTCATAACAAGATTGAGCAAAGCAGGTTTTATCTCAAAGAAAGTATCTTCAGGCACAGGTGGAGCAATAGGTGTGCTCATAAAATCATTGTTGTTGGTGCTAGTGAAGTCACACAACTTAGTGTTTTCAAGAGTAGTCATTTTTTTGTGTTTTAAATAAGAAAGCAAACTAGTAAAACTAATTGTTTGTGTGTTTTTGCTAAATAAACAAGCAAACAAAGCAAAATAAAAATAACAAAGTAAAGAGATTGGTTATGTGGGACCCCCCTTGTGAAGATGTCCTTGACTCCCCGGCAACGGCGCCAGAAAAATGCTTGATGGCTCAGTGTACGGCGCCAGAAAAATGCTGGTGCGGTGTTGATGTAGAGCTCGTTGGCAACCCCAAGAGGAAGGTATGATGAGCAAAGCAGCAAGTTTCCCTTAGTTATGAAACCAAGGTTTAATCGAACCAGTAGGAGCAAGGAAACACCCCAAAGGTGTTGCTAGCTGAGCCTTGGCAGGGCACACTACCGGTGCTAGTAGCAACGTGGAGACCTGCACAACACAACCACACAACTTTGTCCCCAACTTGCGATGAGGTTGTCAATCACACCGTGTTTTGCGGAAAACAAAGGAGTAAACGTATCGAATGGAAAGAAGTAATAGTTTGTAGAAAGTAAACACAAAGCGGTAAACAGTTTATAGATTGTATGTAAAGAAAAAGGACCGGGATCCATAGTTCACTAGAGGTGGCTCTCCTTAAGATAGATAACATGCTGGGTGAACAAATTACAGCGGGGCAATTGACAAACACCGAGAAAGCAATACATGCATATACTAATCATCTTGACTCCTTTGAGATTCGATTGGGCATTACAACATTATACATAGACCACCATCCAACTGCATCTATGACTAATAATCCACCTTCAGGTTATCATCCGAACCCCCTCCAGTATTAAGTTGCAAGCAACCGATTATTGCTTTACGAACTGCGTGTAAAGTAAACAATACGATTGTTCTATGAACAAAGGATTGTTGTTTTCTCCCTAGTAGCAACAACACATATAGTACCTTAGAGATTTCTGTCACTTCCTCGGATTACCAGAGGCATGAACCCACTATCGAGCATAAATACTAACTCTTGGAGTTGCTAGCATCTACTTGGCCAAGATAGCTACTAACAACGGAAAGCATGCAAGATCACAAATAACAAAGACATGATAGAATCAATAATCAATCTAAAATAGCATCTCAATATCCATCGGATCCCCGCAAACACAACATGCAGAATTACAAATAGATGATCTTGATCATGAACGGAGCTCACAAGATCTAGACATGCAAGCACAAAGGAGGAGAACCAGCCATCTACCTACTACATGGATCCGTAGTCCAAGGATGAACTACTCACGCATCACACCGGAGGCTTGCATGGTGATGAAGAAGGCCTCCAGGGTGAATTCCCCTCTCCGGCAGGGTGCCGGGAAGAGCTTCAGATCCCTCCTGATCTAGGGATGGAGATGACGGCGGCTACAGACTCTTTCATGGATTTTTGATCGGGCCCTTAGGGTTTTCGTCCCGAGGGCAATATATAGGCGGAAGGAGAGGCCGAGGGGGTGCCTGGGCTAGCCACACCACCCCCTGGCGCGGGCCAAGCCTGTCCGCACGGCCAGGTGGTGTGTCCGCCCTATGGCCCCTCTCCGTCTCGTATTCTGGCATCTGATGACTTCCGGAAAAATAGGCACTTTGTCTTTTGTCCCGTCCAATTCTGAGAATATTCATTTTCTGACTTTCCTCGAACCAAAAACAGGCAGCTGGCACTGTGGCTCTTGTTAATAGGTTAGTCCCGAAATCATATGAAAAGTACTCCAAAGTGTGGACAAAACACAAGAAAGTGGATGAAACTAAGCATGGAACATCAAAAATTATAGATACATTTGCAATGTATCAGTTTGTGAGAAGAACACACATGCAATGACACTGGTGGATCCATGTGTGGTCTGTGGGAAGAACACACATGCAATGAATCTAGATGTGGTTCATGAAAAGAGCAGACATGCAATGACACCAGTGGATCCATGTGTGGTCTATGAGAGGAACACACATCCAATGACACCGGTGGATCCTTATGTGGTTTGTGAGAAGAACACACATGCAATGACACTGGTGATATGTGGTCTATGAAAAGAACACACATGCAATGACACTGGTGGATCCATATGTGGTTTGTGAAAAGGACAGACATGCAATCACACTAGGTGGATCCATGTGTGGTTCATGAGAAGAACACACATGCAATGATACTGGTGATATGTGGTTTGTGAAAAGAACAGACATGCCATGACTCTAACAGTGGTTAATGAAAAGAGCAGACATGCAATGACACTGGTGGATCCATGTGTGGTTAATGAGAAGAACACACATGCAATGACACTGGGTGTGGTTCATGATATGGTTTGTGAGAAGAACACACATGCAATGACGCTAGCTGTGGTTCATGAGAAGAACGCACATGCAATGCCACTGGTGTATCCTTATGTGGTTTGTGAGAAGAACACACATGCACGGACTCTAGCTATGGTTCATTGAAAGAACACACATCCAATGACTCTAGCTGTGGTTCATGAGAAGAACACACATCCAATGACACTGGTGGATCCATGTGTGGTCTGTGAGAGGATCACACATGCAATGACTCTAACTATGGTTCATGAAAAGAGCAGACATGCAATGACACCGGTGGATCCATGTGTGGTCTGTGGGAGGAACACACATCCAATGATACTACTGGATTCTTATGTAGTTTGTGAGAAGAACAGACATGAAATGACATTGGTGGATCCATGTGTGGTCTGTGGGTAGAACACACATGCAATGACTCTAGATGTGGTTCATGAAAAGAGCTGACATGCAATGATACCGGTGGATCCATGTGTGGTCTATGAGAGGAACACGCATACAATGACACACCAGTGGATCCATGTGTGGTTCATGAGAAGAACACACATGCAATGACACTGGGTGTGGTTCATCATATGGTTTGTGAGAAGAACACACATGCAATGACTCTAGCTGTGGTTCATGAGAAGAACACACATGCAATGACACTGGTGTATCCTTATGTGGTTTGTGAGAAGAAAACACATGCAAGGACTCTAGCTGTGGTTCATGGAAAGAACACACATCCAATGACTCTAGATGTCGTTCATGAGAAGAACACACATGCAATGACACTGGTGGATCCATGTGTGGTCTATGAGAGGATCACACATGCAATGACTCTAACTATGGTTCATGAAAAGAGCAGACATGCAATGACACCGGTGGATCCATTTGTGGTCGGTGGGAGGAACACACATGCAATGACACTGGTGGATCCATGTGTGGTCTGTGGGAAGAACACACATGCAATGACTCTAGATGTGGTTCATGAAAAGAGCAGACATGCAATGACACTGGTGGATCCATGTGTGGTCTATGAGAGGAACACACATCCAATGACACCGGTAGATCCTTATGTGGATCATGAAAATAACACACATGCAATGACACTGGTGATATGTGCTCTGTGAAAAGAACACACATGCAATGACACTGGTGGATCTATATGTAGTTTGTGAAAAGGACACTCATGCAATGACACTACTGGATCCATGTGTGGTCTATGGGAAGACCACACATGCAATGACACTGGTGATATGTGGTTTGTGAAAATAACAGACATGCAATGACTCTAACTGTGGTTAATGAAAAGAGCAGACATGTAATGACACTGGTGGATCCATGTGTGGTTAATGAGAAGAACACACATGCAATGACAATGGGTGTGGTTCTTGATATGGTTTGTGAGTAGACCACACATGCAATGACTCTAGCTGTGGTTCATAAGAAGAACACACATGCAATGACACTTGTGTATCCTTATGTGGTTTCTGAGAAGAACACACATGCAAGGACTCTAGCTGTGGTTCATTGAAAGAACACACATCCAATGACTCTAGCTGTGGTTCATGAGAAGAACACACATGCAATGACACTGGTGGATCCAGGTGTGGTCCGTGAGAGGATCACACATGCAATGACTCTAACTGTGGTTCATGAAAAGAGCAGACATCCAATGACACCGGTGGATCCATGTGTGGTCTGTGGAAGGAACACACATCCAATGACACTGCTGGATCCTTATGTGGTTTGTGAGAAGAACACACATGCAATGACACTGGTGGATCCATGTGTGGTCTATGGGAATAACACACATGCAATGACTCTAGATGTGGTTCATGAAAAGAGCAGACATGCAATGACACTGGTGGATCCATGTGTGGTCTATGAGAGGAACACACATCCAATGACACCTGTGGATCCTTATGTGGTTCATGAAAAGAACACACATGCAATGACACTGGTGATATGTGGTCTGTGAAAAGAACACACATGCAATGACACTGGTGGATCCATATATGGTTTGTGAAAAGGACACACATGCAATGACACTACTGGATCCATGTGTGGTCTGTGGGAAGAACACACATGCAATGACACTAGTGATATGTGGTTTGTGAAAAGAACAGACATGCAATGACTAACTGTGGTTAATGAAAAGAGCAGACATCCAATGACACTGGTGGATCCATGTGTGGTTAATGATAAGAACACACATTCAATGACACTAGGTGTGGTTCATGATATGGTTTGTGAGAAGAACACACATGCAATGACTCTAGCTGTGGTTCATGAGAAGAACACTCATGCAATGACACTGGTGTATCCTTATGTGGTTTGTGAGAAGAACACACATGCAAGGTCTCTAGCTGTGGTTCATGGAAAGAACACACATCCAATGACTCTAGCTGTGGTTCATGAGAAGAACACACATCCAATGACACTGGTGGATCCATGTGTGGTCTATGAGAGGATCACACATGCAATGACTCTAACTGTGGTTCATGAAAAGAGCAGACATGCAATGACACCGGTGGATCCATGTGTGGTCTGTGGGAGGAACACACATCCAATGACACTACTGGATCCTTATGTGGTTTGTGAGAAGAACACACATGCAATGACACTGGTGGATCCATGTGTGGTCTGTGGGAAGAACACAAATGCAATGACTCTAGATGTGGATCATGAAAAGAGCAGACATGCAATGACACTGGTGGATCCATGTGTGGTCTATGAGAGCAACACACATCCAATGACACCTGTGGATCCTTATGTGGTTCATGAAAAGAACACACATGCAATGACTCTGGTGATATGTGGTCTGTGGAAAGAACACACATGCAATGACACTTGTGGATCCATATATGGTTTGTGAAAAGGACACACATGCAATTACACTGATGGATCCATGTGTGGTCTGTGGGAAGAAACACATGCAATGACCCTAGTGATATGTGGTTTGTGAAAAGAACAGACATGCAATGACTAACTGTGGTTAATGCAAAGAGCAGACATGCAATGACACTGGTGGATCCATGTGTGGTTCATGGGAAGAACACACATGCAATGACACTGGTGTATCCTTATGTGGTCTGTGAGAAGAACACACATGCAAGGTCTCTAGCTGTGGTTCATGGAAAGAACACACATCCAATGACTCTAGCTGTGGTTCATGAGAAGAACACACATCCAATGACACTGGTGGATCCATGTTTGGTCTGTGAGAGGATCACACATGCAATGACTCTAACTGTGGTTCATGAAAAGAGCAAACATACAATGACACCGGTGGATCCATGTGTGGTCTGCAGGAGGAACACACATCCAATGACACTACTGGATTCTTATGTGGTTTGTGAGAAGAACACACATGCAATGACACTGGTGGATCCCTGTGCGGTCTATGGGTAGAACACACATGCAATGACTCTAGATGTGGTTCATGAAAAGAGCAGACATGCAATGACACTGGTGGATCCATGTGTGGTCTATGAGAGGAACACGCATCCAATGACACAGGTGGATCCATGTGTGGTTCATGAGAAGAACACACATGCAATGACACTGGTGATATGTGGTCTGTGAAAAGAACACACATGCATTGACACTGGTGGATCCATATGTGGTTTGTGAAAAGGACACTCATGCAATGACACTACTGGATCCATGTGTGGTCTGTGGGAAGAACACACATGCAATGACACTTGTGATATGTGGTCTGTGAAAAGAACACACAAGAAATTACACTGGTGGATCCATATATGGTTTGTGAAAAGGACACACATGCAATGACACTGGTGGATCCATGTGTGGTCTGTGGGAAGAACACGCATGCAATGACATTGGTGATATGTGGTTTGTGAAAAGAACAGACATGCAATGACACTAACTGTGGTTAATGAAAAGAGCAGACATGCAATGACACTGGTGGATCCATGTGTGGTTAATGAGAAGAACACACATGCAATGACACTGGGTGTGGTTCATGATATGGTTTGTGGGAAGAACACACATGCCATGACTCTAGCTGTGGTTCATGAGAAGAACACACATGTAATGACACTGGTGTATCCTTATGTGGTTTGTGAGAAGAACACACATGCGAGGACTGTAGCTGTGGTTCATGGAAAGAACACACATCCAATGACTCTAGCTGTGGTTCATGAGAAGAACACACATCCAATGAAACTAGTGGATCCATGTGTAGTATGTGAGAGGATCACACATGCAATGACTCTAATTGTGGTTCATGAAAAGAGCAGACATGCAATGACACCGGTGGATCCATGTGTGGTCTCTGGGAGGAACACACATCCAATGACACTGCTGGATCCTTATGTGGTTTGTGAGAAGAACACACATGCAATGACACTGGTGGATCCATTTGTGGTCTGTGGGAAGAACACACATGCAATGACTTTAGATGTGGATCATGAAAAGAGCAGACATGCAATGACACTGGTGGATCTATGTGTGGTCTATGAGAGGAACACACATCCAATGACACCTGTGGATCCTTATGTGGTTCATGAAAAGAACACACATGCAATGCCACTGGTGATATGTGGTCTGTGGAAAGAACACACATGCAATGACACTTGTGGATCCATATATGGTTTGTGAAAAGGACACACATGCAATTACACTGATGGATCCATGTGTGGTCTGTGGGAAGAAACACATGCAATGACCCTAGTGATATGTGGTTTGTGAAAAGAACAGACATGCAATGACTAACTGTGGTTAATGCAAAGAGCAGACATGCAATGACACTGGTGGATCCATGTGTGGTTCATGGGAAGAACACACATGCAATGACACTGGTGTATCCTTATGTGGTCTGTGAGAAGAACACACATGCAAGGTCTCTAGCTGTGGTTCATGGAAAGAACACACATCCAATGACTCTAGCTGTGGTTCATGAGAAGAAGACACATCCAATGACACTGGTGGATCCATGTGTGGTCTGTGAGAGGATCACACATGCAATGACTCTAACTGTGGTTCATGAAAAGAGCAAACATACAATGACACCGGTGGATCCATGTGTGGTCTGCAGGAGGAACACACATCCAATGACACTACTGGATTCTTATGTGGTTTGTGAGAAGAACACACATGCAATGACACTGGTGGATCCATGTGCGGTCTATGGGTAGAACACACATGCAATGACTCTAGATGTGGTTCATGAAAAGAGCAGACATGCAATGACACTGGTGGATCCATGTGTGGTCTATGAGAGGAACATGCATCCAATGACACAGGTGGATCCATGTGTGGTTCATGAGAAGAACACACATGCAATGACACTGGTGATATGTGGTCTGTGAAAAGAACACACATGCATTGACACTGGTGGATCCATATGTGGTTTGTGAAAAGGACACTCATGCAATGACACTACTGGATCCATGTGTGGTCTCTGGGAAGAACACACATGCAATGACACTTGTGATATGTGGTCTGTGAAAAGAACACACAAGAAATTACACTGGTGGATCCATATATGGTTTGTGAAAAGGACACACATGCAATGACACTGGTGGATCCATGTGTGGTCTGTGGGAAGAACACGCATGCAATGACATTGGTGATATGTGGTTTGTGAAAAGAACAGACATGCAATGACACTAACTGTGGTTAATGAAAAGAGCAGACATGCAATGACACTGGTGGATCCATGTGTGGTTAATGAGAAGAACACACATGCAATGACACTGGGTGTGGTTCATGATATGGTTTGTGGGAAGAACACACATGCCATGACTCTAGCTGTGGTTCATGAGAAGAACACACATGTAATGACACTGGTGTATCCTTATGTGGTTTGTGAGAAGAACACACATGCGAGGACTGTAGCTGTGGTTCATGGAAAGAACACACATCCAATGACTCTAGCTGTGGTTCATGAGAAGAACACACATCCAATGAAACTAGTGGATCCATGTGTAGTATGTGAGAGGATCACACATGCAATGACTCTAATTGTGGTTCATGAAAAGAGCAGACATGCAATGACACCGGTGGATCCATGTGTGGTCTCTGGGAGGAACACACATCCAATGACACTGCTGGATCCTTATGTGGTTTGTGAGAAGAACACACATGCAATGACACTGGTGGATCCATTTGTGGTCTGTGGGAAGAACACACATGCAATGACTTTAGATGTGGATCATGAAAAGAGCAGACATGCAATGACACTGGTGGATCTATGTGTGGTCTATGAGAGGAACACACATCCAATGACACCTGTGGATCCTTATGTGGTTCATGAAAAGAACACACATGCAATGCCACTGGTGATATGTGGTCTGTGGAAAGAACACACATGCAATGACACTTGTGGATCCATATATGGTTTGTGAAAAGGACACACATGCAATTACACTGATGGATCCATGTGTGGTCTGTGGGAAGAAACACATGCAATGACCCTAGTGATATGTGGTTTGTGAAAAGAACAGACATGCAATGACTAACTGTGGTTAATGCAAAGAGCAGACATGCAATGACACTGGTGGATCCATGTGTGGTTCATGGGAAGAACACACATGCAATGACACTGGTGTATCCTTATGTGGTCTGTGAGAAGAACACACATGCAAGGTCTCTAGCTGTGGTTCATGGAAAGAACACACATCCAATGACTCTAGCTGTGGTTCATGAGAAGAAGACACATCCAATGACACTGGTGGATCCATGTGTGGTCTGTGAGAGGATCACACATGCAATGACTCTAACTGTGGTTCATGAAAAGAGCAAACATACAATGACACCGGTGGATCCATGTGTGGTCTGCAGGAGGAACACACATCCAATGACACTACTGGATTCTTATGTGGTTTGTGAGAAGAACACACATGCAATGACACTGGTGGATCCATGTGCGGTCTATGGGTAGAACACACATGCAATGACTCTAGATGTGGTTCATGAAAAGAGCAGACATGCAATGACACTGGTGGATCCATGTGTGGTCTATGAGAGGAACACGCATCCAATGACACAGGTGGATCCATGTGTGGTTCATGAGAAGAACACACATGCAATGACACTGGTGATATGTGGTCTGTGAAAAGAACACACATGCATTGACACTGGTGGATCCATATGTGGTTTGTGAAAAGGACACTCATGCAATGACACCACTGGATCCATGTGTGGTCTCTGGGAAGAACACACATGCAATGACACTTGTGATATGTGGTCTGTGAAAAGAACACACAAGAAATTACACTGGTGGATCCATATATGGTTTGTGAAAAGGACACACATGCAATGACACTGGTGGATCCATGTGTGGTCTGTGGGAAGAACACGCATGCAATGACATTGGTGATATGTGGTTTGTGAAAAGAACAGACATGCAATGACACTAACTGTGGTTAATGAAAAGAGCAGACATGCAATGACACTAGTGGATCCATGTGTGGTTAATGAGAAGAACACACATGCAATGACACTGGGTGTGGTTCATGATATGGTTTGTGGGAAGAACACACATGCAATGACTCTTGCTGTGGTTCATGAGAAGAACACACATGTAATGACACTGGTGTATCCTTATGTGGTTTGTGAGAAGAACACACATGCAAGGACTGTAGCTGTGGTTCATGGAAAAAACACACATCCAATGACTCTAGCTGTGGTTCATGAGAAGAACACACATCCAATGAAACTAGTGGATCGATGTGTAGTATGTGAGAGGATCACACATGCAATGACTCTAATTGTGGTTCATGAAAAGAGCAGACATGCAATGACACCGGTGGATCCATGTGTGCTCTATGGGAGGAAAACACATCCAATGACACTGCTGGATCCTTATGTGGTTTGTGAGAAGAACACACATGCAATGACACTGGTGGATCCATGTGTGGTCTGTGGGAAGAACACACATGCAATGACTCTAGATGTGGTTCATGAAAAGAGCAGGCATGCAATGACACCAGTGGATCCATGTGTGGTCTATGAGAGCAGCACACATCCAATGACACTGGTGGATCCAGGTGTGGTTTTTGAGAAGAAAACACATGCAATGCCACTAGTGATATGTGGTCTGTGAAAAGAACACACATGCAATGACACTGGTGGATCCATATGTGGTTTGTAAAAAGGACACACATGCAATGACACTGGTGGATCCATGTGTGGTCTGTGGGAAGAACACACATGAAATGGCACTGGTGATATGTGGTTGTGAAAAGAATAGACATGCAATGACTCTAAATGTGGTTAATGAAAAGAGCAGACATGCAATGACACTGGTGGATCCATGTGTGGTTAATGAGAAGAACACACATGCAATGACACTTGGTGTGGTTCATGATATGGTTTGTGAGAAGAACACACATGCAATGACTCTAGCTGTGGTTCATAAGAAGAACACACATGCAATGACACTGGTGTATCCTTACGTGGTTTGTGAGAAGAACACACATGCAAGGACTCTAGTTGTGGTTCATCGAAAGAACACACATCCAATGACTCTAGCTGTGGTTCATGAGAAGAACACACATGCAATAACACTGGTGGATCCATGTGTGGTCTGTGAGAGGATCACACATGCAATGACTCTAATTGTGGTTAATGAAAAGAGCAGACATGCAATGACACCGGTGGATCCATGTGTGGTCTGTGGGAGGAACACACATCCAATGACACTTCTGGATCCTTATGTGGTTTGTGAGAAGAACACACATGCAATAACACTAGTGGATCCATGTGTGGTCTGTGGGAAGAACACACATGCAATGACTCTATATGTGGTTTATGAAAAGAGCAGACATGCAATGACACCGGTGGATCCATGTGTGGTCTATGGGAGGAACACACATCCAATGACACTGCTGGATCCTTATGTGGTTTGTGAGAAGAACACACATGCAATGACACTGGTGGATCCATGTGTGGTCTGTGGGAAGAACACATATGCAATGACTCTAGATGTGGTTCATGAAAAGAGCAGGCATGCAATGACACCGGTGGATCCATGTGTGGTCTATGAGAGCAACACACATCCAATGACACCGGTGGATCCATGTGTGGTTTGTGAGAAGAACACACATGCAATGCCACTGGTGATATGTGGTATGTGAAAAGAACACACATGCAATGACACTGGTGGATCCATATGTGGTTTGTGAAAAGGACACACATGCAATGACACTGGTGGATCCATGTGTGGTCTGTGGGAAGAACACACATGCAATGGCACTGGTGATATGTGGTTTGTGAAAAGAATAGACATGCAATGACTCTAACGGTGGTTAATGAAAAGAGCAGACATGCAATGACACTGGTGGATCCATGTGTGGTTAATGAGAAGAACACACATGCAATGACACTGGGTGTGGTTCATGATATGGTTTGTGAGAAGAACACACATGCAATGACTCTAGCTGTGGTTCATAAGAAGAACACACATGCAATGACACTGGTGTATCCTTATGTGGTTTGTGAGAAGAAAACACATGCAAGGACTCTAGTTGTGGTTCATCGAAAGAACACACATCCAATGACTCTAGCTGTGGTTCATGAGAAGAACACACATGCAATGACACTGGTGGATCCATGTGTGGTCTTTGAGAGGATCACACATGCAATGACTCTAATTGTGGTTCATGAAAAGAGTAGACATGCAATGACACCGGTGGATCCATGTGTGGTCTGTGGGAGGAACACACATCCAATGACACTTCTGGATCCTTATGTGGTTTGTGAGAAGAACACACATGCAATGAGACTAGTGGATCCATGTGTGGTCTGTGGGAAGAACACACATGCAATGACTCTAGATGTGGTTCATGAAAAGAGCAGACATGCAATGACACTGGTGGATCCATGTGTGGTATATGAGAGGAACACACATTCAATGACTCTAACTGTGGTTCATGAAAAGAGCAGACATGCAATGACACCGGTGGATCCATTTGTGGTCTGTGGGAGGAACACACATGCAATGACACTGGTGGATCCATGTGTGGTCTATGAGAGGAACACACATCCAATGACACCAGTGGATCCTTATGTGGTTCATGAAAAGAACACACATGCAATGACACTAGTGATATGTGGTCTGTGAAAAGAACACACATGCAATGACACTGGTGGATCCATATATGGTTTGTGAAAAGGACACATATGCAATGACACTAGTGTATCCATGTGTGGTATGTGGGAAGAACACACATGCAATGACACTAGTGATATGCGGTTTGTGAAAAGAACAGACATGCAATGACTCTAGCTGTGGTTAATGAAAAGAGCAGACATGCAATGACACTGGTGGATCCATGTGTGGTTAATGAGAAGAACACACATGCAATGACAGTGGGTGTGGTTCATTATATGGTTTGTGTGAAGAATACACATGCAATGACTCTAGCTGTGGTTCATGAGAAGAACACACATGCAATGACACTGGTGTATCCTTATGTGGTTTGTGAGAAGAACACACATGCAAGGACTCTAGCTATGGTTCATGGAAAGAACACACATCCAATGACTCTAGCTATGGTTCATGAGAAGAACACACATCCAATGACACTGGTGGATCCATGTGTGGTCTGTGAGAGGATCACACATGCAATGACTCTAACTGTGGTTCATGAAAAGAGCAGACATGCAATGACACCGGTGGATCCATGTGTGGTCTGTGGGAGGAACCCACATCCAATGACACTGCTGGATTCTTATGTGGTTTGTGAGAAGAACACACATGCAATGACACTGGTGGATCCATGTGTGGTCTGTGGGTAGAACACACATGCAATGACTCTAGATGTGGTTCATGAAAAGAGCAGACATGCAATGACACCGGTGGATCCATGTGTGGTCTATGAGAGGAACTGATACGTCCAAAACGTATCTACTTTCCCGAACACTTTTGCTATTGTTTATCCTCTAAACTTGTGTGATTTGGATGCAACTAATGCAGACTGACGCTGTTTTCAGCAGAATTGCCTTGGTGTCTACTTTTTGTGCAGAAAATCAACTATTAGGAAAAATCCCGGAAATTATGCCAAAAATCCTATTTCACCCGAAGACTCCAGGAGCCAGAATACGAGACGGAGAAGAGCCAGGGGGTGGCCACACCACCTGGTGGCGCGGGCCAGGCCAGGCCGCGCCAGGGGGTGGTGTGGGCCCCCCAGGCACCCCCTCGGTCTCCCTCTTCGCCTATAAGAAGCCTTCTGACCTAAACACTCCGGGGGGTTCGACGTTTTTCCAGAAGGAGTTCCACTCCACCGTCACCACCAGATTCCACGAAGCAGCACCAGAAACTCTGTTCTGGCACCCTACATGGACGGGGAATTGGAGGAGATAATCGCCATCATCATCACCATCGCTTCTCCATCGACCATCCATGTTTCCCTCATCTATGAGTGAGTAATCCGACGCTGTAGGCTATGGGGATGGTAGGGATTGGATGAGATCGTTCATGTAATGGCATCGGATTGTTAGGGCATGGTGCCTAGTATCTTTTATTAGTGCTTTATGACTTTGTTGTGACTTGTTGTGCTTAATGCTTGTCTCTAGGGCCCGAGTGCCATGATTTCAGATCTGAACATGTTATTGATTCATTATGATAGTATTGTTTATGGTCTTACCTGCAAGTTGTATAGATACGTTGTTGTCCGGAACTAATGGCCCCGAAGTGACAGAAATCGGGATAACCGGAGGGAATGGCTTTGATGTGAGGAGCACATGTGTTCACAGAGTGTTAATGCTTTGCTCCGGTGCTCTATTAAAAGGAGCACCATAATTGCCAGTAGTTCCCTTGAGGCCCCGCTGCAAACGGGCTGGCAGGACAAAAGATGTTGTGCAAGTTCTCATTGCGAGCACGTATGACTATATATGGAACACATGCCTAGGATTATCTAGTACTTGGATGATTTATCTTATTTATCTGCAATTGCCCTATGTTCTGATTGCTATGTGAATTGTCTTGTCCATGCAACGCCCGTCCATCCATTCCTATGCCTACCGCACTCGAATCTTACTGTTTACTGCTATTGTTACTTCTGTCTTTACTTTACTACTGCTGCTACTTTGCTATTCCTACTACAAAATTGTTGCTACTGATAAAATACTGTGAGCAAGATTGTTTCCAGGTCCAGCTGAATTGACAACTCAGTTGTTAAGGCTTATAAATATTCTTTGGCTCCCCTTGTGTCGAATCAATAAATTGGGTTTCACTTCCCTCTAAAATATTGCGATACACCCCCTATACTTGTGAGTCATCAAGACTATTTTCTGGCACTGTTACCGGGGAGCATAGCTTTATTTATCAAGTTCACTTGGATTCTCTATTGTTCGCTGCTATCCCTCCATCATGGGTAAGTCTCGTGATGGCAAGTTTCCTATTTTACCATCCACTACAAGAAGAGGTACGGTTCTGAACACCTCTGCTGCTCTTGATTCACCATCTGTTATAAGTAAGCTCGTTACACCACCACATACACATGCTACACACACTGCTACTACTGCTGAATCTGAAACTTCTGATGCTTATGATGCTGCTTCTACTGTGCTTTATAAGAGTGGTTCATTAGGTCCTTTCCTAGATGCTACGATTGCTAGAACTATATCTAGAAATACCGAAACTCCTAATGAAGACACTACCACACCTGTTAGTTCACCTGAGTCTAGTGAAAGTTATGATATTGAAGATGGTTATGTTGAGATGACTGATGAATTTATTAAAGAATGTAAAAACACCCATGATAGGAGCGCTGCTAAGAGTCTCCTTGAGAGGCGTACTATTAGACCCAAATTATCTCCTATTGCTAAGTTTGCTGCTTCTCCCATAAACATTATACATGAGGATTACGATTTCTCTCTCGATCTATCTTACATAGCTATTGTCGAGAAAGAACCTTTCTGTGGGACTAAGAATGAAAGTGCGGTAGCACTTATGAATGAACTTTCTACCATGAGTGGCTTGTTTTCTGATGATATTAAGATGCGTACTTACTTTGTTGCCAAGATTTTCCCCTTTTCACTGAAAGGAGAAGCTAAAACTTGGTTTAGTAATTTACCTCCTGGATCTATTGATAGCCATGAGTGCTTGATTAGTACTTTCCTATAGAAATATTTTCTTCCTAGTGCTAGACATGCTATTTTGCAGGAACTTTTTGTTTAAAACAGGGAGAAAAGAGGTATTGCCTGAATCTTGGGCAAGGTTTTGTGCTTTGATTCATGCACAAGCTGGAAGTCCATTACCTAAGAATGAGCTTCTTGATATATTTTATAATGGACTAACCGAAGAATCTAGGACATACCTAGATAGTTGTGATGATTGTGTTTTCAGGAATAGGACTCCTAAGGAAGCTGAGAAATTAATGGCTAAAATAAGTAAGAATTATGAAGATTGGACTCCTCCTAAACAAGCTATACCTGAAGTAATTGTACCTGAACCTTCTATTCCGGTGCCTATTCCAACATCAAAGAATAGGGGAGTTATTGAATTAAATGATGAAGTGATGAAGGAAGCTAAGAAATGTCTTAAGGAAAAGGGAATTAAAGCTGCAGATGTTAAGAATTTACCTCCTATAGAAGAATTATGTAAGCCTATCCCCTACTCATCCACTATTGAGGTACACTCTCTCCAACACTTTGATGAAGGTGATATCCCTTACTCTAAACCTCCTGATCAATGCTTAGAAGAATTCGATATCTTTATTGTTAAGCAAGATAATTTTAATAAAAGGGTGAAAAATCATCTAATGGAAAACACTAGAGCTATTGTTGAGTTGAAAGATATTGTGGAAAGAACCTCTAATGATGTTAAAATGATTGTTAAACACTTTCAAATGGTTCAAACTCAAATAGATCAACTCGTTAAAGTGAAAAAAGACTTGCTAGTTAATGCTGCTAAAGAAAAACATGCTTATGAAATTAGAACTAGAAGTGGTGCTGCTACCCAGGATCCTCTATATCCTGAGGGGCATCCCAAAATAATTGAGCATGATTCTCAACAAGCTGAAAATAGTGGTTCTACTCGTAAGAAAAGGAAAAAGAAACATAAAACTGTTGTAGAACCCTCTGAACCTGCTTTAGATCCTAATAGTATATCTACCTCTGATGCTGAAACTGAAAGTGGTAATGAAGAAAATTAAGCTCCTAATGAAGAGAAAGTTGAGGAAGAACCTGAAAACCACACTAAGAATACTAAATACACCAAAGACGATTTTATTGCTAAGAAACATGGTAGTGAAAGAGAACCTTGGGTCCAAAAACCTATGCCTTTCCCTGATAAGAAACACAAGTCAAAGGAAGATGAACACTATAATAAGTTTTGTGAGTGGATGAAACCTTTATTCTTGCAAATTCCTTTGACTGATGCTATTAAATTGCCTCCTTACTCAAAGTATATGAAGGATATTGTCTCCAATAAAAGGAAGATCCCTAATGAAGAAATTTCTACTTTTCTTGCTAATTATTCGTTTAATGGTAAGGTTCCTAAGAAACTTGGAGATCCAGGGATTCCAACTATCCCTTGCTCTATTAAGAACAGTTATGTTAGAACTGCTTTGTGTGATTTGGGAGCTGGAGTTAGTGTTATGCCTTTCTCTCTCTATAAGAGGCTTCAACTAGAAAAATTAATATCGACTAATATATCTTTGCAAATGGCTGATAAATCTACCACTATTCCTATTGGTATATGTGAGGATGTACCTATTCAAGTGGCTCATAATTGCTTGATATTAACTGATTTTGTTGTGCTTGAAATGCCTGAAGATGATAATATGTCTATTATTCTTGGGAGACCTTTTCTTAATATTGCAGGAGCTGTTATTAATTGTAATCAAGGAAAGGTGACCTTCAATGTTAATGACAAGAAACATACTGTCTATTTCCCGAAGAAGATTGATAGGACTTATGGTTTGAATTCAATTGAACATGTTGAGGGCATTCAAGTTGGAGAAATATATTGTTCCATACCAAGACAAAAATTTGAAACTATTATGATTGGGACCATTGCTATCAAGGTTGAGGTAACATAATAATTAGTGGAATACAAAGTTTTGTCTCATATGAAATTGTTTTGGTAACAAGACCTGATCAACCTTGTTAACAAAAGGATTTTGTTGAACAAAACAATGTTTTCACTATGATTATCTTCGTTTACTTCTATTCTATCCATTTTAGTTTTTGCTTTCGTTTAGTTTTCTTTTTGTTGATTAGTTGCTTGCATGTTAGATTGTCTTAGAACTTCTGTAGTTCTAGCTTTGTTTTGTCCTTGCATCATGTTTCCTAGAAAATCTGTCTGTCAGAAAATCATTCTTCTATGTCTGAAAATGCCCAAAAATAAAGTTTCTCGAAAAATTCCAGAAATTTCATATTAAATTTTTACGCGAAAAAAGGGGCAAAGGAGTGCCTGGGAGGTACCAGGGGGACCCACCAGGCAGGCACACCACCTGGTGGCGCGGCCTGCCCTGGGTGGCGCCATGCCCTGGTGTGGGCCACCCCTGGCCCCCCACTAACTCTCTCACCTGCCACTTTCTTCTCTCTCCCGACTAAGCTCCAGTTCATTGCTCAAAATCGCGTTCTTGCTGTGCTTGCTCTCAATTTCTTCGATCTCCTTGCTCAGCCCATCTTTCTTGCTGAAATTTGGAGCATTTGTTCTCTGGTATGTGACTCCTCTCCTTGTCCAAGTAGATTTGTGTTTGGTGGATTATATCTTGAGTATGTTGCTGCTGTAGGTGACAGGTTATGAGAGCTTGTAAGCTTGTTTGATGCTTAGAGATATAGTTTTGATGCATGTTTAGGCCTCTTACAAGTCCCTATGAGTAGAATCCTTCATTATATTCACTTTGCAATCACTTGTTTAATAGGTGTTTAAATTTCAGAATACCAAGCATGAACAACCATACCTTTGGAGAGATATTTGAGAGTGATGCACCTAGGAGGTCGAGGCCCTCAAGATCGGCCTCTCAGTTTAGGCCATCATACAACGAAGATCTCATTGCAACTCGTATTGGTAATGAAAGGGATGATGGGGATGCTCACCCATCCACTTTTCCTTGTTTTACTTTCTTACAAGTTGCAGGTATTCTTGATGATTTCTTGCTACTGATTGAGAGGGTTGGTTTGACCTCATATATGCAAGATGAGAGTGAGAAATACGCTATGCTCACCAAAACTTTTGTTGAGAGCTTCACGTTTACTAACACATCCTATCAGTCGACTGTCTCTTTCAAAATTTATAATCTGCCCTTCACCATGCCTTTGGAGAGATTTTGCAATATTGTATTTGTAAGCATGCCAGGGACCGTGAAGAAAATTCAAGGGCGACCCGCTGATTTGCTGGAGCTTTACCGAGAGGTGACCAATGATGATGACCGCATGGCGCAACGCGGAAAGATAAGAAATATCCAACTCCCTGCTCTTAGCTACTTTGCATATTATCTTGCTACTAGCGTACTGGGTAGGGAGAACACAAGTAATATCTCCAACTATCATTTAGCATTCCTTGTTGCTGCGCTTAACAATGATACTCGGTACAATCTTGGCTCGCTTATCGCTCACCGCCTAGCTGCTAGGGGGCCTATCTATGGGGGCATCATTGCCTCGCGTATAGTCAATACATTAGGTCTTTTAGTGGATCCCAATGATGCTATGTTGGCACCACAGAGGCTTGACCTTGTTGCTATGAAAACTCATCACTTTGTCACCGCTACTTTTGATTTGAATAGTCTAGTATATAGGATGCTTTTCACTAACGGGGATGAAAGGGATATCCTTTTGCCACAGCCTTCTTTCTTTAGCGTTCACTTGAGACCGTGGTCGCGCTCCAAGGAGGAGGTGGACGAGCAGCTTTGCTTGCTGGGTTTCCACGAGCAACACTAGGAGGATGTGCCCTCCTATGATTACTCCGCACATTACGGAGGGACATACTCGAGCTTGCACCAGGACGAGGGGACCTCTTCGTCGTACCACGGTGACACTTCATCCTGGCCAGCTTGGGATTGATACCCACTTAGGCCAAAAGCCTAAGCTTGGGGGAAGGTACGCTGACACCGCACTCATCTCCATATCATTTTGCGTCGGTACTTTGTATATTCATGTTTCGTTCTCTTTTTAGTTTTTGTTCTTTCTTTGCTTTTGCTTTCTAAAAAAACACAAAAGACCAAAAATATTTTGGTTGTTTCTCTTTGGTTTGCTTCTTCTTTTTGCCTTGGTTTGTTTTTCCCTTTTTGCTTTGTTTGAACTATTCGAAAAACCCAAAAAGACTTTGCTTTGTTTGTTTTTCCCCTTTGGTTCTTGTTTTAAAAATTGAAAAAAAACCAAAAATATTTGTCGTTCTTCTTTGGTTTTGTGAGTTTGCTACAGGGTTCATCAGTTCTCAGTGGATATTGGTTTCATATTATTATTCAAGCCACACAAGTGAAGAGAAATAATGAGGATTAAGGACAGCTTGAGGCGTGGTAAGAGGCTGGTAATGAACTCTATTTGTTTTCATTTGTGTACATATACTCATCAATGTGGGCATGCTTAGTCCGTTCATGTAGGGTGTATGTTATCTTTGGATGCTTAGTAGTTCTTGCTTTCTTATGATTAGCTCCAGCTCGCTAATAGTTTGTAGCATGTCTTATGAATGTTTGCTTGCATTATTCTATTCATAACTTGGTATGACACCGTGGTATCCTCCTCTGAATGTTTCATTTGAATTGACTTGGCACATGCTCACGCATGCACATGACTGTAATAATCAGTTAAGCCTTGATGAATTATTTTGCCTTGAGGATCTTGAATCACTTTCATGCCATGATTAGTCCTGTTTTGTTGCAAGCATGATTATGACAGTTATTGCTCTCTTGTTTGTCGCTCCCTTACTATTGCTAGCCTTCACTTACACTGAGTTTTACTCAAGTTTCCAACTCCCTAAACCAAATATTTCCAAAGTGTCCACCATACCTACCCATTAGCATCATTTGCTACTTCCGTGCATATTCAATATGCCTTGTTTCCTTCCGAATAAAATGTTTGCTTGTTATGAGAAAGTTAGTTAGTAAATCTCTCACGAACTTGATGGCACACTTTATTTTCCGCACTTAATAAACCTGAACCATTGTGACTGTCCATGAAAGTTATATGCTTGCAAATTATAGGCTGGGGATTAGTAGAACCGTGCTGTCACGGGGAACGCTTTCAACACTTGTAAATATATACCCAGTTGATACCTTCCTCTTTTGTTTGTGGATGTCGTCGGTGTGAAATAAAAGGGGAGCTTGTAAGTCCATGGAGTTATGTATGTGTGTTAGAGAAACGCCTGGGCCGCTGGTGTAATCCATGCTGACATGGTGGAAACCTGCAACGTAACCATAATGATATCTATGAAGCATTCTTCTTATAAAAAAAGAGAGATAGCTATTGAGAAAAATTAAAAAAGAGATTTATGAAAAGAGGAAAGAGAGAAAAAAGCACCATTTTCCCATGGTAAATAAGAAGATTGCTGAGATACTCATTATCTGCTTGCCTTGTCATTTTGATATGGGGATTCTTCCGTATCATCGGGCAAGGGATACCCCGTTGGCGGTTCTCTATGATACGCACATATTTACGATGACAAGAACTTACCGGTAACTAAAGTTGAGTAGCATGAGGAGCGGCCCTCGTACTCAAGGGACTTGGGATTTTCAGTTTATAGCCGGTCAAGCATATAACTCAGACTAGACCTCACTTTCACCTTAACCACATTAAAGATGCTTATGATAGGGGCAATGAGAGCTCAAAGCTAATGAGTAACATACTTTCAGCATTTGGAAGCCTTTCAAAATTATTCAAAACCTTTTCCTTTACTTGTTGAGTCTCCATATATTCTCCGAGCACCTTCTTGAGAGCATAGTTGTCATTCTTCGTGCTTGTCCCATTACTTGATTATTTGTGTTATGACTTTGATGCTTGTATCTTTGATATCTTTACTTCTAGTCATCACTTGAACTTCAGAGGTGCCTTGACATTCATAATCAAAGGCAAGCGAGATACCACTCTATCATACCTTTTTATGAGCACTACAATGTTGCTTATGCTTATGCTTCATGCTACTTATTATTTTTGAGTTGGAATATCTTCATATCCTGCAATGCCTATTAAGTAAACTTAGTTGCATACTCTTTATTATGAATTGTCTAAGTAGTTGATCACATGCTGAGAATATTTACATCATATGAAGCAAATGTGTTCGTGAAAGTTCTTTTATCGCACTCAGTTTCAACTGAATTTCTTGAGGACAAGCAATAAGCTAAGCTTGGGGGGAGTTGATATGTCCAAAATGTATCTACTTTCCCGAACAATTTTGCTATTGTTTCTCCTCTAAACTTGTGTGATTTGGATGTAAATTTTCAGCAGAATTGCCTTGGTGTCTACTTTTTGTGTAGAAAATCAACTATCAGGAAAAATCCCGGAAAATATGCCAAAAATCCTATTTCACCCGAAGACTCCAGGAGCCAGATTACGAGACGGAGAAGAGACAGGGGTGGCCACACCACCTGGTGGCGCGGGCCAGGCCAGGCCGCGCCAGGGGATGGTGTGGTCCTCCCCAGTGTAACATCCCGAAACTTCAATCCAAGTTTATCAAAGATAAAATCATCCAAATTTAGGATTAACAAAACCTTTTCCATATTTAAATGAAAGCATTCATATATGTGTGCATTTAAAATAGGAGTTGTTTTGAATTGCCATGATTGTGTGATCCTTTGCTTCTAAAATGTTTCTTAGGTGATTTAAACATCATCTACACCATTCCCAAACTTTTCCTAAAAGAAATCAAATCAAAAAGAATTAAAATGAAGGAATGGTCATTTGGACAAATTTAACTCTCATGCCTACTTTGGCTATTCCTAGTACTCAATTATTAACAGAAACAATTCTTGATCTTTGCACCCCTTGCTAGTACACACAATGAGGTACCAAGGCCCACCTTTTGATCTACTAAAAACATTCTATAAACTAATTTAAATGACAGTTTAAAATTGAATCTAATGCATATGCATAGATCACCCCTATTTCAAAAACCATATAATTGAGCACCATTTTCAAAACCCTTGCAACCAGAGACTACCTAGCACTAGTGGAGATCACTCAAAAATTTTGAACTCAAAATTCAAACTTTGGTCTCTTGCGGCCATTTCATCGAACAGGTGGCAGACACAGATCAAACATTTGTCAAAACACTATAGTGTGCAGTGCTTCTTGTCACCATTTGGGCCTAACTCGGTCCCCTTGTCCCCCCAGCTCAAACCCTGGCCCTAGCTCTCTCTCCCTCTCCCCTAGCTGCTCTAGTGCCAAGCCGCCCGACGCCATGCGCCAGGTCGACCATGGACAGCTCGCACAAAGCCGCCCCGCGCTCTCCTTCGCCCGCTGGCAGACAGGCGCCATCACACCGCACTGCCTCGACCAGCCCTTGACCAAAATCGAGTGGAGGACAAGCCCCAGTTGCTCGCGCCCACGCCTCTGTCCGCCATGCCGATCACCCCGGAGTGCCGCGTCCGCCAGAGCAGCACCGGCCTCACCAAGCCCTAGCCTTGCGTGGTGGCACTCGCAGCAGGCCCAACACCTCGCCAGACACGCCCGTATGCCGCCGCTTGACCCATAACCGCCGCATTTCTTGTCGAGCACCTGCGGCCACCGTGCAGTGTGCGGAAGCTCCCGATCAATAGAGATAGCCCCTTGCCGCGCCATCAAGCCATAGAGGATCGCCAGGAGACCGACCACCGTCCACCTACCTCGCCCATGCCCTTAGCTCGCTGTGTCGTCGCCCACGTCGAGCTCTGCCCATGCCGCTCTGCACCCTTCGCTCCCCTATATAAGGAGGCCTCCCCAGCAACTCTTCACACCATTCTCATCCCCACCTCTCACTCTCACTCCCCACAGCCAGCCGGAGCCGCTCGAGCACCAGAACACCGGAATTGCAGCCGGAGCAGCCGCCTCGGGAGGAGAAGGGCGCTGTTGATCCAGGCCATCCCAGGAAGCGCCGCTTGTACCAGGAGAACTGCCGTCGTCTTCCACTTCGTTCGCCCGCCTCGCCGACCCAGTTGGAGCCCCGCTACGCCCCCACTGCACCCTCACCGACCGTGCTAGGGTTAGCTCCCGTCGTGTCCTGTTCTGACGAGGACGATAGCTGTGAGCCGTCGATCTACCCTCTAATCGCATGGCCACCTTTCATCCATACCCCTTCGGTACCCCCTGTTCCACTGACGGGTGGGGCCCTCGCTTAAGCCAGCCCGCGACGCTGCGTGGATCGCAGTGGGCCGGCCCATTTCGTTCCCGCGTACGTTTCAAATTCAAATTAGGAATTTTCCTTTTAGTTAGAATATAGTTTTTGTCCAGTGTTTCAAGATTCAATTCTGTGAGTTTGACAAATCCAAATTGCATGAAACTAATTTTGTCTGAAAGGTATTAAAATGATCTATCAAATCCCGTTGGATTTAATTCATTTAGAGTTATAGATTTCTCCTAATAAAAATAAGAAGACAGAAGCTTTTGCAACTTGAAACATTTTTATAAAATCAACCAAGTTAGCTTTTGAGTTGATTCCAACTCTCAAAAATCACATTTCATCATATCTATCCAAATATGTAATAATATTAAGGTTTATAGGCAGTGACTTTGTACTAGTACCAAAATAATGCTATATAGGCATTTCTAGTCACTTTAAATCATTAAATAATAAACTTAAACCAAAGTAATATTGATCCAACCTTTAAATCTCATTCCCACATGTTAAAATATGTGGTGAGGACATGTGTCCACATGATCCCATATTTTGGTGGTGAATATTAAATTTTAGTTAATATTTCAATGAGTAGAAATTACTTTTCCAAAATAAAAAGGTTGAAACTATTGAATTAAACTTCTGATGCTTGTGATGATAATAGATCATCAACTATGTGGTTTAGAATAATACTTAGCCTAGTTAAGGATTGTTTGGTGATTGTGCACCCCCTATGTATTTCTAGACGATAGTACCGACCAATCCTTCGAGGAGGAGGAGTTCTACCAAGAAGAAGAAGAAGAAAACTTCAACCACTGCACCAACCAAGGCAAGCTATTAGTAGCAAGCTAACCCTTGCAAAACATGCTTTAGTAAGCTATTGTAGCAAGCTAGAATAAAACTAGATAGTTTAGTAAAGATGCCTTAAGCATACTTTGATCACACCCCCTTTTACTATTAGTACTCCAAGTTTTATTAACAAGTTTTACCTCCCCTTAGTTTACACAAAGTTCTTTAATTAATTTTGAAGGTAGCATAAAGAGTATAAAACTTGACCTACTTAGAAACCTTTAGATGTCATTTCTATGGCATGAGATTGATCCCACCTTTTCACCTTAGTGAACACTCTTAACCTAGTGTTTTAGAATAGATCAAAACTTGAGTCACTTTAGATGGGAACACTTGGTGAAAATGAATTGTGAAAACCTTGGAATGATGACTCATTCTATTGAGATGTTTTGACATGTGTTGAGAAACACAATTGGTTTATGATGATGAAAATGATGAGTCTTGAGCCTTAACCCTTTTATAAAACTGATGGTTGGATTGGGATGCGATACCATTCCAAATTTACCGTACAACCACATTACCTGAATTGGGTAAGGCTTAGCTAGAAATTTATATGCATTAGTATTAGTTCCCTCACGGGAGAGGTTTGAGCTGAGGCTACCTCTCAATGTTGTCCACCTATGCAGTCCCCAAGATGACTGATGGTCATGGTTGGGAGGCCATGCACATAGGAGAGGTGCTTGTACTAGGGTGTGTAAAGGGAAGGTTATGTTTGATTATCTGCATACTAAGTATGATGATTCAGGGTTATCCCTGACAGATGTATCGAATCTTGTGGTGAAAGTGTACCACCTCTGTAGAGTGTCAAACTATTCGAATAGCCGCCTCCGCGGTTATGGACAGTTGGAATGGCCATACTGTTTCGTTGTCAGATGTTTTCTAAATAACTTGAAATGAATGATGAACCTTGACTTGACCACAACAGGGTTGTGTAGATGAAAATAGCTTCCCAACTTAAGTGATTCTAGACTTTTATTTTATCTTTTCTTGCTTCAGAACTCAGCTTAGGTTTCAAACTTAACTTGATAGTTATTCTTTAAATTCAGTACTTTAACTTAGAATCGTAACCCTTGCTAGTAGTAGTTTGCGAGTACTTAAAGAGTACTCATGGCTTTTGTCCCTGGCTATTATCATGGCCAGACTATGAAGGAGATTATCAAGATGATGGTCAGTAGGACGGCTATGATAACTAGGACTATCTGCCTTCGTCAGCATTGCCTGTGCCCTTGAAGATGGACCCCACTGCTACGCTATCGTTTATTTCCGCTGCTTGTTGTATTAAAGACTGGATCATGAGATCCGTATTTGTGTAAAACCTTATGTATGGTTTGTAATGGATGATGTACTGTGATATCCAATCTGTTATGTCTCGCAAAAATGGTAATCCTGGGATTGCGAGGTAGGGCATAACGGGCATCTGGGATTAAAAATCCGGGTGTTGACAAGTTGGTATCAGAGCCATCCTGACCATAGGAGACCCTAGTTAGAATGGACGTCCAAACCAAAAACTTAGCTTCAAAACCAAAGTGAGTATTTATGAAAAACTATTTCCCCTCTTACCCTTGTGAACTCATTCTTCCTCAAAAATACATGTTCCTCAAAAGTCTTACATTACTACTTAAAATTTGACACACTTGATCACTTCACTAATTTCCTCATCCTAAATTCTTGTAGATGGAGACTCAGTTCACCAAGTTTTACCAGTTGGGAAACGGAGGTCAGATGATCTTCAAGAGGGATCTGGATTCACTGTCAGAATTACTGGGACGCCCACATCCGGAGTTTCTTGGAGAACAATTTCCAGGACCCCCAGGAGGAGACCTACAATGGCTAGTCACCGCAGATCTTCGAGGAAGCATTGAAGCACCAACTTCCGGGAGAATTCAGTTCTCTGTGAGAGAGAACAACTGGCTAGATAGATTAGCCAGGGCAATGCATGAAGCTCTCGCACGTCTATGTGCCCTCAGCGTCAACAAGATTCAAGGAACCCGTTTTGCCCACTATGCAAGACGTGACTTCATGGGAATGCCAATGGAGATGCCAAGTCACCCAGAATTGAGGCGTCAAGTGGAGAACCTTGACTTCTTGCTTCATGACCGACAGCAGGAACTAGACAATGCCAGAGAGTTAGCCAACCAGAACCGTGCCATTGCCGACCAGAAGGCCCAGACTTTCACACTGCTCGTCCAAGATCGCCAGTCTCTTCGTCGCCAGCGTGCAAAGAAGGATCGCACCATCGCCCGTCTTTGCAAGAAAGTGGCCGACCTCGAGAATACCGTCAAGGAGCAGGAAGCTCAGCTTGCCGCCAAGGAAGAAGATGATGAAGGAGAAGACATCCAGGGAGATATGGATTCCTACCTCAGCAATGATGACGATTTTCTGGAAGAGGATGCTATGGAATTCTACACTGATGATGAAGACTACGACTTCATCGACGATGAGTAGATGCACTAGAGCACTGTCGTAGCATGAGATGTATCATCTCATTGTATCGTAGCTTGCAGAATGGTTCTTAAAACCATTTGTTTTCCCCTTTGCTTGTTGTGGTGTGTGTTGTATCGTGTGCTTGCTTGCATGAATGAAAAAGAAGTTAGTTGAAAAACCTGAGTCTAACTCAAAGTTGTAGCTTTGAAAACCCAAAACCATGAACCGTAGAATTTCCCTCTTACCCCTATATCTATCTCAATCTTCAGATGACTCGTGGAAACCAAGGAGGGAGCAGCTCATCGCAGGACCCAATGCTGCAGATCTTGCAGAATCTCATCGCGGACCGTGAAGCAAGCAGGGCCGAGCGTCAAGCCAACTTAGCAACATTGCAGCAGATCGCCCAAATGGCTCTCAACAACCAAGGACATGGAAATCAGGATCACCATGGATTTAAACTCAAAAATTTTCAGAACACCAATCCCCCAATCTTCAACCAATCTGAAAACCCATTAGATGCTGATGACTGGTTATAGACCATGGAAAACAACCTCGAAGTTGCAGGAGTTGATGAGAATTAGAAAGTTCTCTTTGCCACTCACTATCTGGCGGGAGATGCAAGAGCTTGGTGGAATAGCGTCCGCAACATGAACCATGGCCAGGTGATGACCTGGGAAGCATTCAAGGTCAAGTTCAGCCGCACCCACGTGCCGCAAGGTCTTGTCAACAGGATGAGAGATGAATTCCGTGAACTAAAGCAAGGAAGATTGACTATAGTAGAGTACCATGACAAATTCTTGTCACTTGCCAGATATGCACCGGATGAAATCAACATGGAGGCCAAGAAGAAAGAGAGATTCTTAAACGGCCTGCATGATGAGATGCAGACTGTCCTCGTCAACATCCGTTTCCAGGATCTTGAAGAGCTAGTCGACTCTGCCATTCAGATGAAAGGGAAGATTAACCAGGCAAACGACAACCGCAAGCGTCGTATGATGCAGTAGTCTGGATCCAGTAGTCACCAGAAGTACCGTCCCAACCCCTCACCGGGATATGCACCAAGGAACAACCGACCCCCACATTCTCGCCCAAGCTACCCCAACCATAGCGGAGGAAATGTGAAGCCCGGAGGAAACAATCACAACTCCGGCAACGCCAACAACTTCAACTGTGCCCCTCCCAAGAGCAACAACAACAACACTGCCCCCAGAACTGGCAGCAATGTTGTACCTGTCGCAGTCAAGGACAAGTCCCAGATCACTTGTTTCGAGTGTGGAGTGAAGGGTCACTACTCCAATGAGTGTCCCAAGAAGACTGCCGCCAATGCCCCTGTGAATGCCCCAGCTTAGAAGCAGCGTTGTGTTCAGCCAGGGAGGAGATTTGCCCCAGGGAACCCGCACAACCGCAACGGTCGTCTCTTCCACATGAACGCAGAAGAAGCCCAGGAAGCACCAGATGTAGTGCTGGGTATGTTTTCTGTCAACTCAGTTTTAGCAAGAGTATTGTTTGATTCTGGAGCATCGCATTCATTTGTCACCGAAGAATTTGTATGCACTAGTAAGATTCGCCCAACCAACCTGAAGCATGTCATGATAGTTCAAATCCCCGGTTCAACTACAAAAGCTAGAAATATTTGCAAAGTTGTACCTATCAGAATACATGGGATAGATTTTTATGCCAACCTAATTTTACTTGGAACCAAAGGTTTGGAAGTAGTACTAGGTATGGACTGGATGTCAAGGCATAAAGGACTGATAGACTGTGCTAAGAAAGACATCACCATGACCAGTAGTTCTGGAGTAACCGTAGAACATATCTCTGAAACCTTACCCCGTCAATTCAAATGCAACAAAAGTGTAGCCCTGCCTACCAATGACCAAGTCAGAGTAGTCTGTGAATACCCCGACGTATTCCCAGATGAATTGCCAGGTATGCCCCCGGATAGGGATATAGTGTTCATTATCGAACTAATCCCCGGAACCGGACCTATAGCCCAGAGACCCTATACCATGAACCCCTCAGAGTTAGTAGAACTGAAGAAGCAGTTGGATGCCATGTTAGCAACCGGCTTGATTCAACAAAGTGCATCGCCATGGAGATCACCAATGTTATTCGTCGACAAGAAATATGGAGGCAACCGTCTGTGTATAGACTATAGAAAGTTGAATGATGTCACCATCAAGAACAAGTACCCCTTGCCAAAGATAGAGGATCTATTTGATCAGTTGACTGGAGCTCAGGTATTCTCAAAGATTGATCTTAGGACTGGTTATCACCAACTTAAGATTCGTGCAACGAATATTCCGAAGACCGCCTTTACTACTCGCTATGGTTTATACGAGTATACGGTTATGTCTTTTGGATTAACCAATGCCCCTGCTTATTTCATGAATCTCATGAATAAGATCTTTATGAATTTCCTAGATAAGTTTGTAGTTGTGTTTATCGACGACATCCTTATCTACTCCAAGTCAGAAGAAGAGCATGAGCAACATCTGAGAATCATCCTAGAAACCCTGAGAGAGCAAGTGTGAGTTTTGGCTGAAAGAAGTAGGATTCCTAGGACATATTGTGTCTGCCGGAGGAGTCTCTGTTGATCCCAGCAAGATCAAAGATGTCGAAGAATGGGAAGCCCCAACCAATCAAACCCAAGTTCGTTTATTTCTCGGATTAGCGGGATATTACCGCAAATTCGTAGAAGGATTCTCGAGCATAGCCCGACCAATGATCCAACTGTTGAAGAAGGACAAGAAGTTTGAATGGACAGACAAGTGTGAAGCCAGTTTCTAGGAGCTGAAGAAGAGATTGATATCATCCCCAATTTTGATCATGCCAGACATCAAGAAGCCGTTTGATGTGTATTGTGATGCATCCAAGATTGGTCTAGGATGTGTATTGATGCAAGAAGGCAAAGTCATCGCGTATCTGTCTCGACAACTAAATTAGCATGAGCAGAACTATCCGACCCATGATCTTGAGCTAGCAGCGGTGGTTCTAGCGTTGATGACATGGCGTCATTATTTGATGGGTAATCACTGTGAGATTTACTCAGATCATAAGATCTTGAAGTATATCTTCACCCAGAAGGAGTTGAATATGAGGCAAAGAAGATGGATAGAGTTAATCAAGGATTATGACCTTGACATTCACTATCACCCCGGCAAAGCCAATGTGGTAGCGGATGCTCTTAGCAGATTGCCGTGTAGGCTTAACACCATGATCAAAGAGAAGCAACCAAGTTTGTATGAGGAGTTGGAGCAGTTCAGGACTGAGTTAGTTAGCAAAGGATTCCTAGCTAGCATTGAACTTCAACCCACTTTGATTAGCCAGATCAAAGAAGCCTAGAAGGGGAATGAAAGTATCGACGGAATCAAACGTCGTATTGGTACAGGCAAAGTACCTGGATTCACCGAAGACGAAGAAGGTGTATTGTGGTACAAGGGACGTATCTGTGTACCAGCAGATTCGGAGCTGAAGGAAATTATCATGAAGGAAGCTCATGATACTCTTTATTCTATCCACCCCGGAGGAACAAAGATGTATCAGGATTTGAAAGAGCAATTTTGGTGGCACAAGATGGAGAGAGAGATCGGAAGCTACATCGCCAAATGTGACATTTGTCAAAGAGTCAAAGCAGAGCATCAGAGACCTGCAGGATTGTTGCAACCATTGCAGATTCCGGAATGGAAATGGGATTCCGTCGGAATGGACTTTATCACCGGTTTACGTACTTCTAGTAGGGGAAATGACTCAATCTGGGTCATAGTTGATAGACTATCCAAGGTAGCCCACTTCATACCAGTCAAGACAACCTACCAGAGTGCAAAACTAGCAAAGCTGTACATTGCTAGGATTGTTAGTCTGCATGGAACCCCCAAGACCATCGTATCAGATCGAGGAACCCAGTTTACTTCAAGATTTTGGCAGAAAGTTCAGGAAGGTTTAGGAACCAAGTTGAATTTCAGTACCGCTTATCACCCGCAAACAGATGGACAGACTGAGACAGTCAACCAGATCTTGGAGGATATGCTGAGAGCTTGTGTGTTGGAATACGGATCAAAATGGGAAGACTGCCTGCCCTTCGCAGAATTCTCATATAACAACAGTTATCAAGCTAGTTTACAGATGGCACCATTTGAATTCCTATACGGAAGAAAGTGTCGTACCCATTTGAATTGGTCGCAAGTAGGAGAGAGTCAGATCTTTGGACCCGACATTCTCCGAGAAGCAGAAGAGAAAGTTCACAAAGTTCGTGAGCACCTCAAGACCGCCCAATCCAGACAAAAAAGCTATGCTGACAAGAGAAGGAGAGACCTGACTTTCAATGTCGGAGATTTCGTATATCTCAAGGTTTCACCATTGAAGGGAACCCAACGCTTTAGTCTGAAGGGAAAGTTAGCTCCCAGATATATCGGACCTTTCAAGATTCTGAACTGCCGAGGAGAAGTATCGTATCAGCTGGAATTGCTGGAAGAGATGTCAGCCATCCACAATGTGTTCCACATCTCGTTACTTTGCAAATGCTTGGAAGTGCCTGAGAAGACTGAAGTTTTCAAGAATATCGATCATAGAGCAGTGGAAATCAACAATGACCTGACCTATCGGGAAGTGCCCATTCGTATCTTAGAAGAAGCCTACAGAACCACCAGGACCAGGAGTATAAAGTTTCTCAAGATTCAGTGGAGCAACCATACCGAGGAGGAAGCTACTTGGGAACGCGAGGATTACATTAGGACAGAGTTCCCAGATCTCTTTAGTTCCTAGTTTTCTTGTAAATCTCGGGACGAGATTTTATTTAAGGGGGAAGGTTTGTAACATCCCAAAACTTCAATCCAAGTTTATCAAAGATCAAATCATCCAAATTTAGGATTAACGAAAACTTTTCCATATTTAAAATGAAAGCATTCATATATGTGTGCATTTAAAATAGGAGTTGTTTTGAATTGCCATGATTGTGTGATCCTTTGCTTCTAAAATGTTTCTTAGGTCATTTAAACATCATCTACACCATTCCCAAACTTTTCCTGAAAGAAATCAAATCAAAAAGAATTAAAATGAAGGAATGGTCATTTGGACAAATTTAACTCTCATGCCTACTTTGGCTATTCCTAGTACTCAATTCTTAACAGAAACAATTCTTGATATTTGCACCCCTTGCTAGTACACACAATGAGGTACCAAGGCCCACCTTTTGATCTACTAAAAACATTCTATAAACTAATTTAAATGACAGTTTAAAATTGAATCTAATGCATATGCATATATCACCCCTATTTCAAAAACCATATAATTGAGCAACATTTTCAAAACCCTTGCAACAAGAGACTACCTAGCACTAGTGGAGATCACTCAAAAATTTTGAACTCAAAATTCAAACTTTGTGTCTCCTGTGGCCATTTCATCGAACAGGTGGCAGACACAGATCAAACATTTGTCAAAACACTATAGTGTGCAGTGCTTCTTGTCACCATTTGGGCCTAACTCGGTCCCCTTGTCCCCCCAGCTCAAACCCCGGCCCTAGCTCTCTCTCCCTCTCCCCTAGCTGCTCCAGTGCCAAGCCGCCCGACGCCATGCGCCAGGTCGACCATGGACAGCTCGCACAAAGCCGCCCCGCGCTCTCCTTCGCCCGCTGGCAGACAGGCGCCATCACACCGCACTACCTCGACCAGCCCCCGACCAAAATCGAGCGGAGGACAAGCCCAGTTGCTCACGCCCACGCCTCTGTCCGCCATGCCAATCACCCCGGAGCGTCGCGTCCGCCAGAGCAGCACCAGCCTCGCCAAGCCCTAGCCTTGCGTGGCGGCACTCGCAGCAGGCCCAGCACCTTGCCAGACACGCCCGTATGCTGCCGCTTGACCCATAGCCGCCGCATTTCTTGTCGAGAACCTGCGGCCACCGTGCAGTGCGCGGAAGCTCCCGACCAATAGAGATAGCCCCTTGCCGCGCCATCAAGCCATAGAGGATCGCCAGGAGACCGGCCACCATCGGCCTACCTCGCCCATGCCCTTAGCTCGCTGTGCCGTCGCCCACGTCGAGCTCTGCCCATGCCGCTCTACACCCTTCGCTCGCCTATATAAGGAGGCCTCCCCAGCAAGATCTCTTCACACCATTCTCATCCCCACCTCTCACTCTCACTCCCCACAGCCAGCCAGAGCCGCTCGAGCACCAGGACGCCGGAATTGCAGCCGGAGCCGCCGCCTTGGGAGGAGAAGGGCGCCGTTGATCCAGGCCATCCCAGGAAGCGCCGCTTGTACCAGGAGAACCGCCGTCGTCTTCCACTTTGTTCGCCTGCCTCGCCGACCCCGCTAGAGCCCCGGTACGCCCCCACTGCACCCTCACCGACCGTGCTAGGGTTAGCTCCCGTCGTGTCCTGTTCCGACGAGGACGATAGCTGTGAGCCATCGATCTACCCTCTAATCGCACGGCCACCTTTCATCCATACCCCTTCTGTACCCCCTATTCCACTGACGGGTGGAGCCCTCGCTTAAGCCAGCCCGCGACGCTGCGCGGAGCGTAGTGGGCCGGCCCATTTCGTTCCCGCGGACGTTTCAAATTCAAATTAGGAATTTTCCTTTTAGTTAGAATATACTTTCTGTCCAGTGTTTCAAAATTCAATTCTGTGAGTTTGACAAATCCAAATTGCACGAAACTAATTTTGTCTGAAAGGTATTAAAATGATCTATCCAAGCCCGTTGGATTTAATTCATTTAGAGTTATAGATTTCTCCTAATAAAAATAAGAAGACAGAAGCTTTTGCATCTTGAAACATTTTTATAAAATCAACCAAGTTAGCTTTTGAGTTGATTCCAACTCTCAAAAATCACATTTCATCATATCTATCCAAATATGTAATAATATTAAGGTTTACAGGCAGTGACTTTGGACTAGTACCAAAATAATGCTATATAGGAATTTCTAGTCACTTTAAATCATTAAATAATAAACTTAAACCAAAGTAATATTGATCCAACCTTTAAATCTCATTCCCACATGTTAGAATATGTGGTGAGGACATGTGTCCACATGATCCCATATTTTGGTGGTGAATATTAAATTTTTAGTTAATATTTCAATGAGTAGAAATTACTTTTCCAAAATAAAAAGGTTGAAACTATTGAATTAAACTTCTGATGCTTGTGATGATAATAGATCATCAACTGTGTGGTTTAGAATAATACTTAGCCTAGTTAAGGATTGTTTGGTGATTGTGCACCCCCTATGTATTTCTAGACGATAGTACCGACCAAGCCTTCGAGGAGGAGGAGTTCTACCAAGAAGAAGAAGAAGAAAACTTCAACCACTGCACCAACCAAGGCAAGCTATTAGTAGCAAGCTAACCCTTGCCAAACATGCTTTAGTAAGATATTGTAGCAAGCTAGAATAAAACTAGATAGTTTAGTAAAGATGCCTTAAGCATACTTTGATCACACCCCCTTTTACTATTAGTACTCCAAGTTTTATTAACAAGTTTTAGCCCCCCTTAGTTTACACAAAGTTCTTTAATTAATTTTGAAGGTAGCATAAAGAGTATAAAACTTGACCTACTTAGAAACCTTTAGATGTCATTTATATGGCATGAGATTGATCCCACCTTTCCACCTTAGTGAACACTCTTAACCTAGTGTTTTAGAATAGATCAAAACTTGAGTCACTTTAGATGGGAACACTTGGTGAAAATGAATTGTGAAAACCTTGGAATGATGAGTCATTCTATTGAGATGTTTTGACATGTGTTGAGAAACACAATTGGTTTATGATGATGAAAATGATGAGGCTTGAGCCTTAACCCTTTTATAAAACTGATGGTTGGATTCGGATGCGATACCATTCCAAATTTACCGTACAACCACATTACCTGAATTGGGTAAGGCTTAGCTGGAAATTTATATGCATTATTATTAGTTCCCTCACGGGAGAGGTTTGAGCTGAGGCTACCTCTCAATGTTGTCCACCTATGCAGTGCCCAAGATGACTGATGGTCATGGTTGGGAGGCCATGCTCATAGGAGAGGTGCTTGTACTAGGGTGTGTAAAGGGAAGGTTATGTTTGATTATCTGCATACTAAGTATGATGATTCAGGGTTATCCCTGACAGATGTATCGAATCTTGTGGTGAAAGTGTACCACCTCTGTAGAGTGTCAAACTATTTGAATAGCCGCGTCCGCGGTTATGGACAGTTGGAATGGCCATACTGTTTCGTTGTCAGATGTTTTCTAAATAACTTGAAATGTATGATGAACCTTGACTTGACCACAACAGGGTTGTGTAGATGAAAATAGCTTCCCAACTTAAGTGATTCTAGACTTTTATTTTATCTTTTCTTGCTTCAGAATTCAGCTTAGGTTTCAAACTTAACTTGATAGTTATTCTTTAAATTCAGTACTTTAACTTAGAATCATAACCCTTGCTAGTAGTAGTTTGCGAGTACTTAAAGAGTACTCATGGCTTTTGCCCTGGCTATTATCATGGCCATACTATGAAGGAGATTATCAAGATGATGGTCAGCAGGACGGCTATGATAACTAGGACTATCTGCCTTCGTTAGCATTGCCTGTGCCCTTGAAGATGGACCCCACCGCTACGCTATCGTTTATTTCCGCTGCTTGTTGTATTAAAGACTGGATCATGAGATCCGTATTTGTGTAAAACCTTATGTATGGTTTGTAATGGATGATGTACTGTGATATCCAATCCGTTATGTCTCGCAAAAATGGTAATCCTGGGATTGCGAGGTAGGGCATAACAGGCATCTGGGATTAAAAATCCGGGTGTTGACACCCAGGCACCCCCTCGGTCTCCCTCTTCGCCTATAAGAAACCTTCTGACCTTAAAACTCCGAGGGGTTCGACGTTTTTCCAGAAGGAGTTCCGCTCCGCTGCCACCACTAGATTCCACGAAACAGCACCAGAAACTCCGTTCTGGCACCCTGCTGGGACGGGGAATTGGAGGAGATCATCACCATCATCATCACCATCGCTTCTCCATCGACCATCCATGTTTCCCCCATCTATGAGTGAGTAATCCCCGCTGTAGGCTATGGGGATGGTAGGGATTGGATGAGATCGTTCATGTAATGGCATCGGATTGTTAGGGCATGGTGCCTAGTATCTTTTATTAGTGCTTTATGACTTTGTTGCGACTTGTTGTGCTTAATGCTTATCACTAGGGCCCGAGTGCCATGATTTTAGATCTGAACATGTTATTGATTCATTATGATAGTATTGTTTATGGTCTTACCTGCAAGTTGTATACACACGTTGTTGTCCAGAACCAATGGCCCCGAAGTGACAGAAATCGAGATAACCGGAGGGAATGGCTTTGATGTGAGGATCACGTGTGTTCATGGAGTGTTAATGCTTTGCTCCGGTGTTCTATTAAAAGGAGCACCTTAATTGCCAGTAGTTCCCTTGAGGCCCCGCTGCAAACGGGCTGGCAGGACAATAGTTGTTGTGCAAGTTCTCATTGCGAGCACATATGACTATATATGGGACACATTCCTAGGATTATCTAGTACTTGGATGCTTTATCTTATTTATCTGCAATTGCCCTATGTTCTAATTGCTATGTGAATTGTCTTGTCCAACCAACGCCCGTCCATCCATCCCTATGCCTACCGCACTCGAATCTTACTATTTACTGCTATTGTTACTGCTGTCTTTACTTTACTACTTCTGCTACTTTGCTATTCCTACTACAAAACTGTTGCTATTGATAAACTACTGTGAGCAAGATTGTTTCCAGGTGCAGCTGAATTGACAACTCAATTGTTAAGGCTTATAAATATTCTTTGGCTCCCCTTGTGACGAATCAATAAATTGGGTTTCACTTCCCTCGAAAATACTGCGATACACCCCCTATACTTGTGGGTCATCAGGAACACGCATCCAATGACACCGGTGGATCCATGTGTGGTCCATGGGAAGAACACACATGCAATGACACTGGTGATATGTGGTGTGTGAAAAGAACACACATGCAATGACACTGGTGGATCCATATGTGCTTTGTGAAAAGGACACACATGCAATGACACTGGTGGATCCATGTGTGGTCTGTGGGAAGAACACACATGCAATGACACTGGTGATATGTGGTTTGTGAAAATAACAGACATGCAATGACTCTAACTGTGGTTAATGAAAAGAGCAGACATGCAATGACACTGGTGGATCCATGTTTTGTTAATGAGAAGAACACACATGAAATGACACTAGGTGTGGTTCATGATATGGTTTGTGAGAAGAACACAAATGCAATGACTCTAGCTGTGGTTCATGAGAAGAACACACATGCAATGACACTGGTGTTTCCTTATGTGGTTTGTGAGAAGAACACACATGCAAGGACTCTAGTTGTGGCTTATGGAAAGAACACACATCCAATGACTCTAGCTATGGTTCATGAGAAGAACACACATGCAATGACACTGGTGGATCCATGTGTGCTATGTGAGAGGATCACACATGCAATGACTCTAACTGTGGTTCATGAAAAGAGCAGACATGCAATGACACCGGTGGATCCATATGTGGTCTGTGGGAAGAACACACATCCAATGACACTGCTGGATCCTTATGTGGTTTGTGAGAAGAACACACATGCAATGACACTGGTGGATCCATGTGTGGTCTGTGGGAAGAACACACATGCAATGACTGTAGATGTGTTTCATGAAAAGAGCAGGCATGCAATTACACCGGTGGATCCATGTGTGGTCTATGAGAGGAACACACATCCAATGACACCGGTGGATCCATGTGTGCTTTGTGAGAAGAACACACAAGCAATGACACTAGTGATATGTGGTCTGTGAAAAGAACACACATGCAATGACACTGGTGGATCCATATGTGGTTTGTGAAAAGGACACATATGCAATGACAGTGGTGGATCCATGTGTGGTCTGTGGGAAGAACACACATGCAATGGCACTGGTGATATGTGGTTTTTGAAAAGAACAGACATGCAATGACTCTAACTGTGATTAATGAAAAGAGCATACATGCAATGACACTGGTGGATCCATGTGTGGTTAATGAGAAGAACACACATGCAATGACACTGGGTGTGGTTCATGATATGGTTTGTGAGAAGAACACACATGCAATGACTCTTGCCATGGTTCATGAGAAGAACACACATGCAATGACACTTGTCTATCCTTATGTGGTTTGTGAGAAGAACACACATGCAAGGACTCTAGATGTGGTTCATGGAAAGAACACACATCCAATGACTCTAGTTGTGGTTCATGAGAAGAACATACATGCGATGACACTGGTGGATCCATGTGTGGTATCTGAGAGGATCACACATGCAATGACTCTAACTGTGGTTCATGAAAAGAGCAGACATGCAATGACACCAGTGGATCCATGTGTGGTCTGTGGGAGGAACACACATCCAATGACACTGCTGGATCCTTATGTGGTTTGTGAGAAGAACACACATGCAATGACACTGGTGGATCCATGTGTGGTCTGTGGGAAGAACACACATGCAATGACTCTAGATGTGGTTCATGAAAAGAGCAGACATGCAATGACACTGGTGGATGTCTATGAGAGGAACACACATCCAATGACACCGGTGGATGCTTATGTGGTTCATGAAAAGAACACACATGCAATTACACTAGTGATATGTGGTCTGTGAAAAGAACACACATGCAATGACATTGGTGGATCCATATATGGTTTGTGAAAAGGACACACATGCAATGACACTGGTGGATCCATTTGTGGTCTGTGGGAAGAACACACATGCAATGACACTGGTGATATGTGGTTTGTAAAAAGAACAGACATGCAATGACTCTAACTATGGTTAATGAAAAGAGCAGACATGCAATGACACTGGTGGATCCATGTGTGGTTAATGAGAAGAACACACATGCAATGACACTGGGTGTGGTTCATGATATGGTTTGTGACAAGAACACACATGCAATGACTCTAGTTGTGGTTCATGATGGCTCGTGGTTGATATAGAGCTTACTGGGAACCGCAAGAGGAAGGTATGATGAGCACAGCAACAAGTTTCCCTTAGTTATGAAACCAAGGATTAATCGAACCAGTAGGAGCAAGGAAACACCCCAAAGGTGTTGCTAGCTGAGCCTTGGCAGGGCGCACTACCGGTGCTAGTAGCAACGTGGAGACCTGCACAACACAACCACACAACTCTGTCCCCAATTTGCGATGAGGTTGTCAACCTCACCGTGTTTTGCTGAAAACAAAGGATTAAATGTATCGAATGGAAAGAAGTAATAGTTTGTAGAAAGTAAACACAAAGCAGTAAACAGTTTGTAGATTGTATGTAAAATAAAAAGGACCAGGATCCATAGTTCACTAGAGGTGGCTCTCCTTAAGATAGATAACATGCTGGGTGAACAAATTACAGCGGAGCAATTGACAAACATCGAGAAAGCAATACATGCATATACTAATCATCTTGACTCCTTTGAGACTTGATTAGGCATTACAACATTATACATAGACCGCCATCCAACTGCATCTATGACTAATAATCCACCTTCAGGTTATCATCCGAACCCCCTCCAGTATTAAGTTGCAAGCAACAGATTATTGCTTTACGAATTGCGTGTAAAGTAGACAATGCGATTGTTCTATGAACAAAGGATTGTTGTTTTCTCCCTAGTAGCAACAACACATCTAGTACCTTAGAGATTTCTGTCACTTCCGCAGATTACCAGAGGCGTGAACCCACTATCGAGCATAAATACTAACTCTTGGAGTTTCTAGCATCTACTTGGCCAAGATAGCTACTCACAACGGAAAGCATGCAAGATCACAAATAACAAAGACATGATAGAATCAATAATCAATCTGAAATAGCATCTCAATATCCATCGGATCCCCGCAAACACAACATGCAGAATTACAAATAGATGATCTTGATCATGAACGGAGCTCACAAGATCTAGACATGAAAGGACAAAGGAGGAGAACCAGCCATCTAGCTACTACATGGATCCGTATTCCAAGGATGAACTACTCACGCATCACACCGGAGGCTTGCATGGTGATGAAGAAGGCCTCCAGGGTGAATTCCCCTCTCCGGCAGGGTGCCGGGAAGAGCTTCAGATCCCTCTCGATCTAGGGATGGAGATGACGGCGGCTACAGACTCTTTCATGGATTTTTGATCGGGTACTTAGGGTTTTCGTCCCGAGGGAATCTTATAGGCGGAAGGGGAGCCCAAGGGTGTGCCGAAGGTGGCTAGACCACCCCCTGGCGCAGGCCAGGCTGGGCCGTGCGGCCAGGTGGTGTGGTGGCCCCCTGGCCCCTCTCCGTCTCGTATTCTGGCATCTGATGACTTCCGGAAAAATAGGCACTTTGGCTTTTGTCCTGTCCAATTCCGAGAATATTCATTTTCTGACTTTCCTGGAACCAAAAAATGCAGAAAACAGGCAGCTGGCACTGTGGCTCTTGTTAATAGGTTAGTCCAAGAAATCATATGAAAAGTACTCCGAAGTGTGGGCAAAACACAAGAAAGTGGATAAAACCAAGCATGGAACATAAAAAATTATAGATACATTTGCAATGTATGAGTTCATGAGAATAACACACATGCAATGACACTAGTGTATCCTTATGTGGTTTGTGAGAATAACACACATGCAAGGACTCTAGGTGTGGTTCATGGAAAGAACACACATCAAATGACTCTAGTTGTGGTTAATGAGAAGAACACACATGCAATGACACTGGTGGATCCATGTGTGGTCTGTGAGAAGATCACACATGCAATGACTCTAACCGTGGTTCATGAAAAGAGCAGACATGCAATGACACCGGTGGATCCATGTGTGGTCTGTGGGAGGAACACACATCCAACGACACTTCTGGATCCTTATGTGGTTTGTGAGAAGAACACACATGCAATGACACTGGTGGATCCATGTGTGGTCTGTGGGAAGAACACACATGCAATGACTCTAGATGTGGTTCATGAAAAGAGCAGGCATGCAATGACACCAGTGGATCCATGTGTGGTCTATGAGACGAACACACATCCAATGACACCGGTGGATCCATGTGTGGTTTGTGATAAGAACACACATGCAATGACACTGGTGATATGTGGTCTGTGAAAAGAACACACATGCAATGACACTGGTGGATCCATATGTGGTTTGTGAAAAGGACACACAAGCAATGACACTGGTGGATCCATGTGTGGTCTGTGGGAAGAACACACATGCAATGACACTGGTGATATGTGGTTTGTGAAAAGAACAGACATGCAATGACTCTAACTGTGGTTAATGAAAAGAGCAGACATGCAATGACACTGGTGGATCCATGTGTGGTTAATGAGAAGAACACACATGTAATGAAACTGGGTGTGGTTCATGATATGGTTTGTGAGAAGAACACACATGTAATGACTCTAGTTGTGGTTCATGAGAAGAACACACATGCAATAACACTGGTGTATCTTTATTTGGTTTGTGAGAAGAACACACATGCAAGGATTCTAGCTGTGGTTCATGGAAAGAACACACATCCAATGACTCTAGCTGTGGTTCATGAGAAGAACACACATGCAATGACACTGGTGGATCCAGGTGTGGTCTGTGAGAGGATCACACATGCAATGACTCTAACTGTGGTTCATGAAAAGAGCAGACATGCAATGACACCGGTGGATCCATGTGTGGTCTGTGGGAGGAACACACATCCAATGACACTGCTGGATCCTTATGTGGTTTGTGAGAACAACACACATGCAATGACACTAGTGGATCCATGTGTGGTATGTGGGAAGAACACACATGCAATGACTCTAGGTGTGGTTCATGAAAATAGCAGACATGCAATGACACTGGTGGATCCATGTGTTGTCTATGAGAGGAACACACATCCAATGACACCGGTGGATCCTTATGTGGTTCATGAAAAGAACACACATGCAATGACACTTGTGATATGTGGTCTGTGAAAAGAACACACAAGAAATTACACTGGTGGATCCATATATGGTTTGTGAAAAGGACACACATGCAATGACACTGGTGGATCCATGTGTGGTCTGTGGGAAGAACACGCATGCAATGACAATGGTGATATGTGGTTTGTGAAAAGAACAGACATGCAATGACTCTAACTGTGGTTAATGAAAAGAGTAGACATGCAATGACACTGGTGGATCCATGTGTGTTTAATGAGAAGAACACACATGCAATGACACTGGGTGTGGTTCATGATATGGTTTGTGAGAAGAACACACATGCAATGACTCTAGCTATGGTTCATGAGAAGAACACACATACAATGACACTTGTGTATCCTTATGTGGTTTGTGAGAAGAACACACATGCAAGGACTCTAGCTGTAGTTCATGGAAAGAACACACATCCAATGACTCTAGCTGTGGTTCATGAGAAGAACACACACGCAATGACACTGGTGGATCCATGTGTGGTCTGTGAGAAGATCACACATGCAATGACTCTAACCGTGGTTCATGAAAAGAGAAGACATGCAATGACACCGGTGGATCCATGTGTGGTCTGTGGGAGGAACACACATCCAATGACACTACTTGATCCTATGTGGTTTGTGGGAAGAACACACATGCAATGACACTGGTGGATCCATGTGTGGTCTGTGGGAAGAACACACATGCAATGACTCTAGATGTGGTTCATGAAAAGAGCATACATGCAATGACACCGATGGATCCATGTGTGGTCTATGAGAGGAACACACTGATACGTCCAAAACGTATCTACTTTCCCAAACACTATTGCTATTGTTTCTCCTCTAAACTTGTGTGATTTCGATGCAACTAACATGGACTGATGCTGTTTTCAGCAGAGTTGCCTTGGTGTCTACTTTTTATGCAGAAAATCAACTATTAGTAAAAATCCCGGAAAATATGCCAAAAATCCTATTTCACGCGAAGACTCTAGGAGCCAGAATACGAGACGGAGAAGAGCCAGGGAGTGGCCACACCACCTGGTGGCGTGGGCTAGGCCAGGCCGCGCCAGGGGGTGGTGTGGGCCCCCCAGGCACCCCCTTGGTCTCCCTCTTCGCCTATAAGAAGCCTTCTGACCTAAAAACTCCGGGGGGTTCGACGTTTTTCTAGAAGGAGTTCCACTCTGCCCCCACCACCAGATTCCACCAAACAGCACCAGAAACTCCATTCTGGCACCCTGCCGGGATGGGGAATTGGAGGAGATCATCTCCATCATCATCACCATCGCTTCTCCATCGACCATCCATGTTTCCCCCATCTATGAGTGAGTAATCCCCCGCTGTAGGCTATGGGGATGGTAGGGATTGGATGAGATCGTTCATGTAATGGCATCGGATTGTTAGGTCATGGTGCCTAGTATCTTTTATTAGTGCTTTATGACTTTGTTGCGACTTGTTGTGCTTAATGCTTATCACTAGGGCCCGGGTGCCATGATTTCAGATCTGAACATGTTATTGATTCATTATGATAGTATTGTTTATGGTCTTACCTGCAAGTTGTATACACACGTTGTTGTTCAGAACCAATGGCCCGGAAGTGAGAGAAATCGAGATAACCGGAGGGAATGGCTTTGATGTGAGGATCACATGTGTTCATGGAGTGTTAATGCTTTGCTCCGATGCTCTATTAAAAGGAGCACCTTAATTTCTAGTAGTTCCCTTGAGGCCCCGCTACAAACGGGCTAGCAGGACAAAAGATGTTGTGCAAGTTCTCATTGCGAGCACATATGACTATATATGGGACACATTCCTAGGATTATCTAGTACTTGGATGCTTTATCTTATGTATCTGCAATTTCCCTATGTTCTGATTGCTATGTGAATTGTCTTGTCCATGCCACGCCCGTCCATCCATCCCTATGCCTACCGTACTCGAATCTTACTGTTTACTGCTGTTGTTACTGCTGTCTTCACTTTATTACTGCTTCTACTTTGCTATTCCTGCTACAAAACTGTTGCTACTGATAAACTACTGTGAGCAAGATTGTTTCCAGGTGCAGCTGAATTGACAACTCAGTTGTTAAGGCTTATAAATATTCTTTGGCTCCCCTAGTGTCAAATCAATAAATTGGGTTTCACTTCCCTCGAAAATACTGTGATACACCCCCTATACTTGTGGGTCATCACACACATCCAATGACACCGGTGGATCCATGTGTGGTTTGTGAGAAGAACACACATGCAATGACACTGGTGATATGTGGTATGTGAAAAGAACACACATGCAATGACACTTGTGGATCCATATGTGGTTTGTGAAAAGGACACACATGCAATGACACTGGTGGATCCATGTGTGGTCTGTGGGAAGAACACACATGCAATGACACTGGTGATATGTGGTTTGTGAAAAGAACAGACATGCAATGACTCTAACTGTGGTTAATGAAAAGAGCAGACATGCAATGACACTGGTGGATCCATGTGTGGTTAATGAGAAGAACACACATGCAATGACACTGGGTGTGGTTCATCATATGGTTTGTGAGAAGAACACACATGCAATGACTCTAGCTGTGGTTCATGAGAATAACACACATGCAATGACACTGGTGTATCCTTATGTGGTTTGTTAGAAGAACACACATGCAAGGACTCTAGCTGTGGTTCATGGAAAGAACACACATCCAATGACTCTAGCTGTGGTTCATGAGAAGAACACACATGCAATGACACTGGTGGATCCATGTGTGGTCTGTGAGAGGATCACACATGCAATGACTCTAACTGTGGTTCATGAAAAGAGCAGACATGCAATGACACTGGTGGATCCATGTGTGGTTAATGAGAAGAACACACATGGAATGACACTGGGTGTGGTTCATGATATGGTTTGTGAGAAGAACACACATGCAATTACTCTAGCTGTATCAACATGTGGTTTATGAAAAGAACACACATGCAATGAGACCGGTGGATCCATGTGGTTTATTACAATAACACACATGCAATGAACTCTAGTGGGTCCATGTGGTTTATGAGAAGAACACACATCCAATGAACTCTAGTGGATCTATCTTGGCATAATTTGATGTATGCCATGATGTATTTCATTGTACAAGACACTCACTTTCCATTTTTATACTACTCAGTTTTGCCCTTGGTTTTATGTGGTACTACTCAGTTTTGCCCCCCTCTCTCTATCTTTCGTAGAAGCCCAAACCTGTGCTCAACCTGTCTGCTACTGCCTGATTGGTTGTCACAGTTGTCACGCGGATCGTGCGCACCAATTGTTGATTCTGTGCGATCCAACGATGATCGTTGCACACATCGTGCCCTTCACAGTACAGCGTGAGACAGCACGGACGTCTCCCTCAGCAAGACTTCTACAAGAAGGAACACGATGTCATCCATGGAAAAAGTCGTCGAGCGGTCATGTCATGTTTAATCAAGTCTGAAAAGCCTACTACTGCTACTACTACTACGATGCCACAACACATGCGTCATCGAGTGCACGGTCGTCGATGGACAGCTGCAATTTATTGCCACTTGATTTTAATAAGACATATCCCATTTTTTACGCAGCGGCTCTCAATCGCCAATTTTAGGGCCGTGTCAAACTTCATACATAGAAATTGTGTATGCGCCTTTGCATGCGGCTCAATACAGAACTGCCATGCATGCCTCGGGAAAAAAGTGACGTACCGTGCGCGTGTCGTGGTGCATGGTGCAGTAGACTGCGCGGCGCGTTGCACGGTGGTGCAACGAAACGTGCACCTCTCCACCTTAACTATAGAGCCCCTCTCCACACACCCACTCTCACTCTCGCTCACTGTCCCCACGTAACCCTCTCTACTATCCTACCAGCATCCGAAAACTCCTGAGAATACCCCGTCCGTGCCGGAGATGGCCGAGGAGGATAAGGTGGCCATCGTCGCCTCCGTGGCTACCGGCGAGGAGGCCCCTGTCTCCTCGCCGGTCCCCCTTGACACGTTGAAAGCATATGCCGTCCCTGTCCCGTTCTGGCCCCCGTCCCTGCTATCGACGAAGCCGCCGAAGGGGAGCCCCCCGCCGGCGAGGAGGCCCCCGCCGGTCACAAGCAGATCAAGAACTTCTTGGGCACCTACGATCCAGATAAGTACATCTCTCCGCTGAACCCCTACGACACCGACATCGACGACCCATGGTCGGAGGTAACTAGGGTTTGCTCCCCTCCCCTGGTTCTTCTACCGTTCCCATCGTTGGATGCTAGATGTTTATTAGGATTCGCTTGTTTGCATTTCGATTGCTCGATCTTATTACATCATCTACTCCCCCATTTTCCTTTTCTTCCAATAGGTTTCCTGCAGCGACGTCTGTAGCGATGACGAGTCCATACACACCAAGACTCGTCAGGTGCTAAGGAGGCTGCGGGCCTGCCAGTACGACGCCTTCTTTAGGGGCGGCCCCTGGCGCTGCCCCTTCCGCAAGGGGATCAACTTCTGCTGTGTGACTCTCGCCGGCGGCACCGACTTCATCTCCTTAATGAAGCATGCAGAGGCCACGGGCTCCAGCATCAACAAAGGTGGCGAGCGCGAGACCGTGAAAATCAATGCCTACATCGCTGAACACCGAGCTCTCGGCATTCACCTCCGAAACCTCTAGCGGTTGGCCATCAAAGAGGGTCGCATTCCTCCAATCAGGCCCAAGCCCCCAAGATCAAGGGACTAGGCAGCAAGAAGTGGCGGAGGCGCCGGAGGGAGGCGGAGGCGCTGGTGAATGAACGGGTCATATGTCTCCCTGAATGTACCTACTGCTGCGGAGGCTGCTGCTGCTAAGCAGCTTCTTTTGATTTTCTATATTTTGCTTGCATCCTATTTCTAGCTGAATGCATCGAACCTCGTTAAGCAACCTACTTTCTATCGCTATATCCTATTTAGTGGCGCACAGCTATATCTACATTTGTTTTTTTTCTGCATGAATGTATTCTGCCTCGTGTGATTTGTTGCTCTAGATTTGCTACCTGATCGGAGGCAAAAAGAGGTCTAAAAGGGAATGAATTATCGAAGAGAGAATCTTCTCTATATTTTCTACCAATTTGGGCAAAATGAAACATATCTGTTTAGCGAGAGAGGAAAGGGGTACTCTTTCAAACTGCCAGTTAATGAGCTACCATCTTGACGAGGCCCCACCTTGACGTCGCCCTCTACAAGAAGGAACACGATGCCATCCATGGGAAAAGTTGTCGAGCAGTCATGTCACGTTTAATCAAGTCTGAAAAGCCTACTACTGCTACTACAACACATGCACAGGGCAACGGGGTCATCAAGTGCATGGTTGTCGACGGGACGTTGCAATTTATTGCCACTTGATTTTAATAAGACATATCCCATTTTTACGCAGCACTCTCAATCTCACTTCCAACTAGGCCCTACCGCTCATAACTTCCATGAGTCAAGGGCCCCCCTCGAGTATATCTAACGTTGCTAGAAATTGGTTCCGCGCCACTTGCATGAAGTGGAATCGAGGTCTGCCATGAGCGTGTTTTCAATGCAGATCTAAAGTGGAGATCATGGCTGTTTCAAAAAAAGGGAACCCAAAAAAAAGGGTGGAGATCGTGGTAGCCCCCCGCCCACCACACGTGTCCACTCGAGGACTACGAACGGCCCGGTGTTTATAACCCCCCTCAACCTTCTTCTTCCATGTGCTCGTGTCATTTTCCCCCAGTCTGTCTAGTCCCAAGACCCCAATCTTCACCTACCGCGCGCGCCGAAGCTCCCTCACTTGCACTACCTCCTTCCCTTGGTGCGCCATGAAGCGTACGCATGGAGACGAGCCGGAGGTGAAGCCAGTTGAAGGCGTAGAAGCAGATGGCTCGGTCGTTGCCAAGCAGGCGGAGGCGTCTTCTCTGGGCATGAACACCGCTCGTCACCGTGCCGTCGAGGGTGCGAGCTCATCCATCCAGCCAGTAGCCGTCGCTGCCGAGAAGCAGGTGGTAGCCGTCGCCGCCGAGTAGCAGGTAGTAGCTGTCACCGTTGAGCAGCAGGTTGCCGACAATGTCGTGGTGCCAGTGACAGATCTGGATGGGGGCAGGCGGCAGGCGGAGGCAATCCGGTGATCTACATCAACGACCCCATCACCGTACAAGAAATCTTCGACGCAATCGTGGAGAATCATGAGTTCGAGGAGGAGGTCCCAGATGAGGAGTCTGAGGTACTACATTTCTAGCTTCTCTAGTCGCAGCCGCGGTTTTCACTGTTCATACATAGGATTTGCTCAATCGTGTACAGATTATTTTGCTCTTGAAGTAGGGTAGTATATATATGATTCGATCGGTTGATTGATGCATCTGCCATCTAGTCACAAAACCCCAATCCGTCTAGTCACAAAACCCCAATCTTCTCATCTGCCATCTAGTTGAGTTTGCTACTTGATTGTTGATTTCGATACACAGCAGGCCTATAACATTACATTTCTATTCCTTACTGAGCCCAATGATTCAATTTTTCCCCAAAATAGTGCAAGGGCATCTGATAGTGTCGTTTTCTTAGGGATGGTTAGTGAACCTGAGGCAGCAATGCACATAAACAATATAGGTTGTGTTGTTGGTATTTTGGTTCTCCGACTCCATCGCTGAAAAAAACGAGGCCCTAATTTTTCTCTCATATGGAACCTAAATATATAATATTTGTATTGTTTCTGATCTATGAATGCGTTGTATGATGCATATGTATATCCCTGAATATTGTTTTGTACGATTACGTTTCAATTTCTTATTGTGGCCAATGATTCAAATTTGCCCCAAAGAGAGGCATACACATTGGTGTCAGATTTTTTCAGGGATGAGTGAGTGAACCTGGGGCCATGTACAAGATCAATATAAGCTGTGCAATTGTTACTTCGTTCGCTTACGCCATCTCTGTAGAAACTTATGAGGTTGCAATCTTTATTCTACATTCATAGAACTATGATATTTGAATTATCTATTCTATGCATTCATAGTGTATAAGAATTACATTTTAGTTTGTCACCAAGGCCAATGATTGAAATTTGCGCCAAAAGAGTTCAAGGGGAGACACGTATGATGGTGTCATGTTTTAGGGATGGGTTGGTGAACCTGAGGCAGCAATGCACACAAACAATATAGGTTGTGCTGTTGGTACTTTTGTTCTCCAACTCCATCTCTGAGACAAATTATGAGGCCCTTGATTTATTCTCATATGGAACTACATATATAATCCTTGAATTGTTTCTGATCTTTTAATGATTGGTATGATGCATATGTATATGAATAGTTTTGATCATAAGTATTTTTAACATGTACCTGAAGATTAATTGTTTGGTTTTTATTTATAATTACAATATTTAGGCTTGTTTTTGTACCTGACTATGTATATCCCTAAATATTGTTTTGTACGATTACATTTCAATTTCTTATTGTAGCTAATGATTCAAATTTGTCCCAAAGAAAGGCATACACATTGGTATCAGATTTTTTCAGGGATGAGTTAGCGAACCTGGGGCCATGTACAAGATCAATATAAGCTGTGCAATTGTTACTTGGTTCGCTTACGCCATCCCTGTAGAAACTTATGAGGCTGCAATCTTTATTCTACATTCATAGAACTATGATATTTGAATTATTTATTCCATGCATTCATAGTGTATAAGAATTACATTTCAGTTTGTCACCGAGGCCGATGATTGAAATTTTCCCCAAAAGAGTTCAAGGGGAGACACATAGGATGGTGTCGTGTTTTAGGGATGGGTTGGTGAAACTGAGGCAGCAATGCACACAAACAATATAGGTTGTGATGTTGGTACTTTGGTTTGCCAACTCCATCTCTGAAACAAATTATGAGGCCCTAGATTTATTCTCATATGGAACTACATATATAATCCTTGAATTGTTTTTGATCTTTTATTGATTGATATGATGCATATGTACATGAATGGTTTTGATCATAAGTATTTTTAACATGTACCTAAAGATCAATTGTTTGGTTTTTTATTTATAATTACAATATTTAGGCTTGTGTTTGTACCTGACTATGTATATCCCTGAATATTGTTTTGTACGATTACATTTCAATTTCTTGAGTTGTAATACAATTCAATCATATGTATGAGTTCTAAGTTATGTTCTTAAAAATCAACAGGAGGATGATGATGAAGTGGACGATATCAAGGTATCCAGGGACAACAAGAGCCGCAACGTGCTGAGGTGGTTATGGTGTGGGCTAATCCGTTTCCACCGTAGGGGAAACTGTTTTGCCCATTCTGTGGTAGAGCAATCAACGTTGACCTCGACAGCATGATCCAGCACGCGGATGGCATTGCCACAGGGGAAGGCAGAAGCCATAGGCCGATCACCTTGGTGCGGCACGCAGCCTTTGGCAAATTCCTTCGAGATTATGTCAGGACTGGCCTGCATCCCATCTACTAGGCTGTCTCTGCCTCCTGCTAATGCCCCTTCCCTGCTAGGCATCTCCATGTCACGGCCTCCTGCTGTCACCCCTGCTTTTATTTTGTTCTAGTTAATTATTACCTGTGTGTGGCATGTAAGACAATATATCCGTGATGTCTCTGGTGAACCTTCTAGTGTTCAATTATATTTACTGATCATGCTCATGCACACTACAAAATATTTCTAGTGCTCGATTATATTATAATTATCAAGAAATACATCAACAAGTTAAATTGGTCGAAATTTTGTATTGAAGTAACTAAATGTATCAAAGACATAATAAACTAGAAACTAAAATCTAGTTCAAACACATAATATATCACCACCACTTGTTGTCGTCCTTGACTTGCTTCCCCTTCAACCGCTTGATGTCGCCACCGTCTCAAGATCCCTGCTCGTCCTGAAACCGCTTTCTGTCCTCCTCGCGCTTCTTCTCCTGGGCTAACTTGCAACCAGGGCATAGCTCTCTCACGAAAAATCCCACCTTAACCATCCCATCTTTCATGGTAATGAGCTTATTGTACAACTCGTACGCCATGTAGGCGTCTCTGGCTACATACTCGAGGTGCACCTGGCTCATCGGCTTCCACTCCCAGTAGTCGTGATCGAGTCTCTTCAATTTCTTCAGTTTTTCATAGGATTTATCGATGATTTCTGCTGCCAGATCACCCATGCCATCCTTCGCTGGGTATGGTTTGATCTTGTATAGATTTTGGATGTCGATGTGGTGCCCATCTGGGATTTTTATCAACGCACGAGAAAGCATAATTGTGTCATTTGTGATATCCACGCTAGTGAAAGTTATCCCTTTCCTACACAAGAACTCGACCAGAGCCGGACAATGCATCTCAGTTGGTTTACTCCTGCACTTAGATGGTTTTAGGGATGTAAGGGAACAAGGGATGCAGAAGTGGTGATCTCAAATTTCAATTTCACATACCTACAGAAGTGGTAAACGAGGACCTCCTCATGTATGGCGATTTGCACGACAGCAATCTCTTGAGGAGGATTTTTTCGCTTATTTGCACGGGTGTACTTCAAGTCTAGCCCCACAAACTTGTGCTTCTCTTTCTCAAGAAATTTCTCAAACCTGGCGAGAGTTATCTCCACAGTTGCTTCATCATTTGTGTACACCACTGTCAAAGTCGTGGTGCCATGGGCAGGGACCAACTGGCTCTCTGTTGTGCGTTTCCCATCGTCCATGCCTGCAAGGAAATGGGTGAAAGGAAATGCCTGCAAGGAACTACCTGCGAGAGGAAGAAGAAGATGAACCGACGGTTCTAGAACAGAGGAAGAAGAAGCGCCCTGGAAAAACTGCAGAGGATTGACTGAGGAAGAGGAATGACTGCAGAAGAAACGTGGTCACTACAACTTTCGGTTCGAGAACTCACCGTGGTTACGTGGAGATCGTGGCAGTGCCGCCGGTTCAACAAGTGGGGCTAGTTCCTGCGATAATATGGAATTAGCTGTGCATTTTTCTATGCGAGAAATTGAGAGAAATCATTTATATTTTGTCTTTCATAATTAAACACAATGAAGTTGGTACAACCCAAGAGATTTGAACAAAAGAGATTTGCTAGTTTAACATACAACAACACAAAAGTTTCTGAGCATGTATTCTTGAAATTTAAATTCCAATGATTTATTCAGAAGTTCTGAGCTACAACCGACATTACATAGCCAACGCTCTCATCTTCGTCCTCCTCGTGCTGCTCGTCGTTGTCGTCTTCCGCATCCTCTTGTTTCCTCTGCCGGACCGGTGACCACCTCAATAATTAGCTTGATATAGTGCCTTATCACCTTGACCTTGATGACGAGCAGATCATCAAGGAAAATTCTATTTTTAGCACAGAATACAGCCTAGGGGTCGGTGAACTCAATGCAATCGTCATATACTTCCGATATGCGATATCGCCCCAAGATTTTGAGGCCTTTGTTACAATTATTCTTCATGCATACACAATAGAACCCTTATAGGTCCAACATGACAGAACTTGAGATACCACAGAGACCTCGGCAGAGGTGGCAGAATTGGTGCAGGTGCAACCACGGCGACGGCAAGCTCGGATTCTAGAGGATGAAAATAGAACCGAGCATGGTCGGCACGGTGACAGATCTCACCGGGAACCAATTCTCGTCCCTGCACCGTGCCATGGGTGCGTCCATGGTGAGGGCGAGCTCCGACTCGGGATGGGGAGGATAGCGGGGCCGAGCAGGTTCGTCACGTCCCAGCTCTACGCCATGGCCGTGACCACAGATTGCCGCTCTAGGGAAGAAGAAGACGCGTAATGGATGCAGGCGCCAACGCTGCAAGCCTATAGGGAGGAGAACTGGGCTGAGCAGGTTCGTCCACATCCTAGCTCCACGGCATGGCTGCGACGCCCCACAGATTGCCGCTCCGGGGAAGAAGAAGACGCATAATGGATGCAGGCGCCAACGCTGCAAGCCTAATTGGCACCTAAGCAACGGGAGCAACATAACAGCGAGAACTGACAGGGGGGCAACTTGACGACCGTTAGCCTCATTTTTTGTATTGAAACATAAAGTTGAATTCGTGCTGAAAAAGACCCTCTGAGTATTTAGCACATCAACTGTAGTCATCCCGGCTGATTTCAGGGAACTAGGGTACCGCGTTGCCTGGGCGACCCAACTTTCGGGCCGCAAAATGATATTCTCCCTATTAAGGTTGGCTCCACGTGCCAGTGAGAATCTGCATGCACCATGCGCTTGGAGCCACTAGGTACGTCCATGATGGAAATTACAATTTGCAACTAGCTGCACCGGCAACAAGCTGTTGCATGTGGCACTTCCAAGTTTTCAGAAAATGTGAAATAAATCATGAACATAGATCATATTTATATAGTTCATCTAAAAATTTCCATCCCAAAAATATTACTAGGACATGGCCTGGCCACCACAAAATGAACAAATGAACACAAGACATTGTTCGCTTAGGTTTTTTCTTTTTCATTGACACAGGTCACATAAGATCTTATTGTGGGACCGAATATTGTAGATGCACAAGATACAACATAGCCAATGTTCTAGATTTATTTCACATTTTTTGAGAACTCGAAAGTGCAACAAATAATAAAGGGGTGCGGGCGCAACGAGTTGCAGAATATTCAACCCACACTGACTAAAACTATGGCTTGCATACAGAAGGAGTTTGATCAAATCGCAGGCCTTGCACTACATTACGGCGAAATGAGTGTTAGAGTACAACAAGTTAACATCTGAGGCCATACGATACAAATAAGGCGAAGGAAATAATTCAAGATACACAAATCTCTATTCCATAACCGTTAATTATGCCGGTTCCAATCCTTCGTGTTGGCCAAGCTTGGGATGAACCACAACGGAGTCTGCCGCCAATTCCACCCAATGTTTTTAGGGAAATTCCAGCCAATGTTGGTTGACAAACCAACAACAGCGTCTTGAGCATTCATACTGATGCGGCATATTTTAGGACAAATATTAAATCCACCAAGACTAACTGCATGAGGTGAGGTGTATACATAGTTGCTCCTCATTAGATCTCTAGGGCCAAGTCCTGCCGTGCCAACTGGAATGGTAATTGTATAGTTCAATCCAAGGAAGATAGAAAATGCTCCAAGGTCTAAAACCCTTCACCATTGCCTCGGTGCAAGTAACCTACTAGTGTCAATCGAGAACACATGGCAGCAAAACCCAGTAGAATAGGTGTGAATATTGTGGCCGTGATGATAACCAACATTTTTAGCCACGGGATAAGTAGTGTCATACCGCCTAGCACTAACACCCACATTATTGATCAGAATAAGGCTACCACCATCAGGAGATCTTGCTAACCACCACAAATCATGAGTGTACTCACAATTACTGTCTAATTCAGGTGGCCCCAGAAGACGCACATGACCTTGCAAGGAAAGCACATTCAGAGGTCAGCTAAGCAAAATTTGAATGATGAAGCTTGAAAATTTAAGGATGGAAATTTTACCCCATGCCAGAGGATCCCATGCATAAACATTGCCAATCTGAGTTATAGCATAGACAACTCCATTGTGGATAATTGCATCGTGATAGCTGAACATGCTAAACTGGTTCTCAAGAACTATCAACATACCATGAGAACCATCAAGGAAGGTAATTACCGTGTCGAAGATGGCCAGGACAGAGAAATCCTTATAGTTCCCAGCAGCTGTGGGAACTCGGCAAATGGCTATCTTCAGTAGATTAGTAGGCTGACCAGCCGCGATAAACTTAAGTACCTCGGGTGTGGCCTCAAAATCAAAGATCGCTGGTAGAGGAATCAGGCGACGAGTGAACACATTCACAAGCTCCCAGTTCTAGGTGAGGGCAACAGTGGCGATCCAATCTCCATGGGTGCATGCCCACTTATTACCCTCACAATATGGCATCACAACATCGGAGGAGGACCTGTCCAGCGACGTCAGCTCGCACAAGATCCACCTGAACTTCTTCTGGGGCTTCTGCTTGCCCCTGCTGCAATATTAGCTGCCCCTATAGAACTGCTTCATGTGATTGTCGCGGTAGAAGACATTGTACTCACGTAGTACCTCAGTTGAGTGAGAGTGAAGAACACAGGGGAGACTAAACGGATGAGATTTCGACGAGGATGCACTATGTGTTGCTGAGTAAAGATAATGTTTGCAACAGGTGGCGAGGCTCGCGACGATGATGACGTCGCATCTAGCAGAGGTTTCTTCAAGGGGTGATGTCTACGCACTTCTATTCTTGTAGAAAGTTGTTGGGCCTTCAAGTGTAGAGGTTTGTAGAACAGCAGCAAGTTTCCCTTAAGTGGATTACCCAAGGTTTATCGAACTCAGGGAGGAAGTGGTCAAAGGTATCCCTCTCAAGCAACCTTGCAATCAAGATATAAGAAGTCTCTTGTGTCCCCAACACACCCAATACACTTGTTAGGTGTATAGGTGCACTAGTTCGGCGAAGAGATAGTGAAATACAAGTGGTATAGATATAAGACAACGGTGCCAGAAAATAGCTTGATGGCATGGAAGAGACTAAAGGCAAACTGAAATAAAGATGGAAGCAAGAAAACATGTAATAGATCTAATTGCAAACGGTGTTTCAGTGCTTAGAAACAAGGCCTAGGGATCATACTTTCACTAGTGAACACTCTCATATAAATATCTTCTCTTTATGATACTACTCTGAACTACTCTCCAGTTGGACACTCTAATCCATGTTAGGGCTATAACAGCACACCTCAAAGTTCAGTTTCCGCATCTAGATAACCCCACACTGTCACCTTGGGCGCTAGATGGTTCCAACAAACACCAAACTTTCATAGAGACATCCAACTCCAAATATAACTCATAACAAGTATTTGTCATCTCTAGCCTATGTGCCACCATGGTGTGCACACTATCACTTTCACACACATGGGGAGAGCAGAGATCTATTAAAGCACTTGAGTAGCAAGGTAGATCTATAGATTACAAGCTCATTATCTCAATGAAGGAAATATGCCCTGAGAGGCAATAATAAAGTTGTTATTATGTATTCCTTGTATATGATAGATGTTTATTTTGCATGCTATAATTGTATTGATAGAAAACATCAATACATGTGTGTTTAATAAACAAAAGGGTTCCTAGTTATGCCTCTCTTATAGACTAGCTTGTTGATTAACAAGATGATCAAAGTTTCCTGATAATGGACATTGGATGTTGTTAATAACAAGGTCACAGCATTTGTGAAATGATGTGATGAACATTCATCCGAAGTATAGCATTACGATCAAGTCATTATGTTTATATTGCTATAACATCATACAAAGTAGTCTTAGTCCTTAGACCATGAGATCATGTTAATTGCTAACACCGGAAGAGTATCTTGATAACATCAAACGTCACATCGTAACAGGGTGACCATAAAGGTGGGTTCAGTGCTATGAAGGTGATATGTTGAGGCTCATGGATCAAGAGTGGAATTTGTCAATCCCGATGACGGATAGATATACTCTGGTCCCTCTCGGTGATATCACATTAAGATATCTTGCAAGCAAGTGATGTGATCACTAGAATGTTATATCACGGGAACGAGAAAAGAGTGCATGTCGGTAACGAGATCAAACTAGGTATTTGGATACCGATGATCGAATCTCGGACATGTATTATATCATGAGACAAAGGGATTAAATTGCTGACGTTAAAGGTTCTCACAATCACAGAAGTCATCGTTGAATATGCAGGAGTCAGTATGGATCTCTAGGTCCCGCTTCTGATTATTGATCTGAGAGGAGTCTCAACCATGTCTGCATTATTCGCGAACCATAGGGTGACACACTTAAGGGTTGCCGGACACCATTTAGGAGCACATATGTTCCAGACAAAAGGTTTGCAAAGCGCAGGAAATGTTTCGATAGAAACAAGAATTGTTTCGATAGATACCAGAATTTTTCGGGTGAAATTGCAGAAAGTGGTTCTGCATGTGATACTGAAATGTTGCAAGGGGTTTTATGTGAATGTTTGTTAATTAAATTAATTAACAAAATTCTGAATAAAATAAATAAAAGAGTTTTATTAATTGAGAGTTGCATTTAATTTGGTGGAAATTAAATACATGTGAGTGGGATTTTGGGTGGTGGCCATGTTTATGTGAGTGGAGGTTCACCACATGAATGAAGGAGGGGAGGAGTCCCCCCCCTCATGCGCTGGCTATGGGAGGGGAGGGGTCTCCCTCCCTCCTATATAAAGCCCCCCTCTCCCCTCTCACAAATCACACCTCCTCGTGAAGGATCTCTCTCCCCCTCTAGATATTCCCCCATGGTCTCGGATTAGCGAGATACATGTCCGCGGTGGCCTTGCGCCTGGAAGGAGTTGCTACTTCCGCTGATTCGCTGGAGCGAGGAGGTGGAGGTTGTCCGGTGGCTTGAACGTGTGTGCGAGGACGGATGCGCTGCGGACTTGCGGCGCTCGGACTTCCACACGATCTTGAGATCGGCAAGCGTACGACTACATCAACCACGAGTTCCTACTCGTTAACAAAACTCGTTGTCTTCGAGGGTAAGTTCTCCATGGATGTATGTCCACCCGTTGCTCTGTATCTAGTAGATAGATCTTGGCATATAGTTCTCATCATAGGAAAATTTTTGTTTTCTATGCTGCGGACCCAATAGTGGTATCAGAGCCTGATCTATGCATAGGTGCTTTGCACGGGTAGTACACATATGTTTATATGTGGGCGATGATGATCATGTTATTGCATCTTCTGTGTACTTTGGATATTGGTGGCATAGTGGGATGAAGCGGCCCGGACCAACCTTACATGTCATCGTACATGAGACCGGTTCCACGACTGACATGCAACTAGTTTTGCATAAGTGGCTAGCGGGTGTCTGTCTCTCCTACTATAGTCAATATCTGATTTACAACGAGTTGCTAATAACTTAGTTATCCTCTTTGTGGTTCATGTTCGTAGGTAAGACCGGTTCTATCTCCGAAAGCCCTAAGCCACGTAAAACTTGCAATTGATAAATTAGAGGCGTCTAGTTTAGATCGTTGCTGGGCTAGTGTCTTGATATGGTATTGTTGTAAGTAGATGTATGATAGATACTCTTACAACTCAGTTAACGTGTAAGTTCCATAGACCTTGGCCTTACACACAAAGGAATGATAGAGATCATACCACGATGGAAATGATAGAGATCAAATGCATGGACCATATCACCTCACTTCACACATTAGATGTTAGCATCTTATATTGCTAGTTTGGCGCTTTTGGTAGTATTATAAGATGATCCCTCATTTAGATATCAAGATAAAATGTGTTCTTCCTTAAGTATGCACCGTTTTGTGGATCGTGTTTTGAGGCATCACGTGATGATCGGGTGTTGTCGACTCTACGCTTTCATACAACGGGTGTAAGACAGTTTTACACACGCGAATACTAAGGTTCTTACTTGACGAGCCTAGCATGTACAGACATGGCCTCGGAACACGGACCGAAAGGTTAAGCATGAGCCATATAGTTGATATTATGCCCATATAGATGCTCGCCTTTGAAGCTACACTGACTCACGTGATGATCGGACTTGGTGTAGTGGATTTGGTTCATGTAATCACCAAAAGGACACGAGGGATGTCGTTTTTGAGTGGAAGTTCATTAGTAATTTGGATTAGTTGAACTCAATCTATCATAAACTTAGTCTAAATATATTTTAAAAATTCTGTTGTAGATGGCACCACCTGCTTTTAATTTCAATGTGTTCATGGAGAAAGAGAAACTTGCTGCGAATGGTAGCAACTTCACAAACTGGGATATGAATTTGAGGATTCTCCTCACTGCTGCACAAAAGCAATATGTGCTAGAGGCGCCGCTAGGCCCCCCACCAGCTCCTGATACCCCTGACAAGGAAAAGAACGTCTATGTAACTCGTCAGGAGGACCACAACTTAGTTCATTGCGGCATACTGTATGGGCTAGAGCCAGAACTTCGAAAACATTTCGAAAATGGCAATGCCTTTGATACCATGGGAGAATTAAAAATGATTTTCGATACCCATGCTGCCGTAGAGAGTTATAATGCTTCTGAAAAGTTCTTTGGCTGCATGATGGAAGAGAACAGCTCTGTTAGTGAGCACGTACTCAAAATGTCTGGGTATGCCGATAAGCTTGTGTCCTTGGGAATAACTATTCCCATTGACTTAGGCATACATCGTGTTCTTCAATCTCTGCCACCTAGCTACAAGAGCTTCGTGATGAACTATAATATGCAGGGCATGAAGAAGTCTCTTCCCGAGCTTTTGTCAATGCTTAAGACTGCAGAAGTGGAGATTAGGAAAGAACATCAAGTGTTGATGATCAATAAGACCACCGGTTTCAAGAAGGACAAGAAAGGAAAGGAGAAGGGAAAGAAGGGCGGCAAATCGTTTGCCGCGCCTGAAAAGAAACCCCGAGCTGGCCCTAAGTCTAACACCGAGTGCTACTATTGCAAGGGGACTGGCCATTGGAAGCGCAACTGCCCCAAGTATTTGGCGGACAAGAAGGCCGACAAGGAAAACAAAGGTATATGTGATATACATGTTATTGATGTGTACTTGACTAGTACTCGCAGTAGCACCTGGGTATTTGATATAGGATCAGTTGCTAATATATGTAACTCGGTTCAAGGGCTGCCGAACAAGCGACAACCAGCAAGGGATGAGGTCACGATGCGGGTCGGCAATGGATCAAGAGTTGATGTGATCGCCGTCGGAACGCTGCCTCTCCATATGCCGTCGGGATTAGTTATAAACCTGAATAATTTTTATTTGGTGCCTGCACTGAGCATGAACATTGTATCCGGATCGTGTTTGATGCAAAGTGGTTATTCGTTTAAGTCTGAAAACAATGGTTGTTCGATTTATATGAATAATATCTTTTATGGTCATGCACCTATGTTGAATGGTTTATTTCTGTTGGATCTCGATAGTAGTATTACGCATATTCATAATGTTGATGCTAAAAGGATTAAACTTGATAATGATATATTTGCATATATGTGGCACTGCCGTCTAGGTCATATTGGCGTTAAACGCATGAAGAAACTCCATTCTGGTGGACTTTTGGAATCACTTGATTTTGAATCATTTGATACATGTGAGCCATGCCTTATGGGCAAGATGACTAGAACGCCGTTTTCCGGTTCAATGGAACGGGCGACAGATTTATTGGAAATCATACATACTGATGTGTGTGGACCAATGAGTGTGTCGGCGTGAGGTGGATATCGTTATTTTGTTACTTTCATGGATGATTTGAGTAGATACGGGTATATCTTTTTGATGAAACATAAGTCTAAAACCTTTGAAAAGTTCAAAGAATTTCAGAATGAAGTGGAAAATCATCATAACAGAAAGATCAAATTTCTGCGGTCCGACCGTGGAGGAGAGTATCTTAGTTACGAGTTTAGCACACATATGAAAGACTGTGGAATAGTTTCACAACTCACGCCTGCCGGAACACCACAATGTAATGGTGTGTCAGAACATCGTAATCGTACTTTATTGGATATGGATTCGATCTATGATGTCTCTGACTGACTTGCCACTGTCATTTTGGGGTTATGCACTAGAAACCGATGCATTCACTTTAAATAGGGCACCATCTAAATCCGTTGAAACGACACCATATGAATTATGGTTTGGAAACAAACCTAAGCTGTCATTTCTTAAATTTTGGGGATGCGATGTTTATGTTAAGAAACTTCAACCAGATAAACTCGAACCCAAAGCAGAAAAATGCGTCTTCATAGGATACCCTAAGGAAACGATTGGGTATACCTTCTATCTTAGATCCGAGGGAAAGGTCTTTGTTTCCAAGAATGGATCCTTTCTTGAGAAGGAGTTTCTCGCGAAAGGTGTGAGTAGTCAGAAGGTAGAACTCGAAGAGGTTATTGAACCTTCTCTTCATGAAATGGCGAGTAGCGCAGCACCGGAAGTTGTTTCGGAGTTGACTTCACCTAATGAAGAGAGAGATAATGATATTGATCATGAAACTCTGAAAGAGGACACTACCGAACCACGCAGGTCAAGCAGGACACGTGCAGCTCCTAAACTATACGGCAATCCTGTTATGAATTTCATGATTGATGAAATAGATGACCCTGCGACGTATGAAGAAGCAATGATGAGCCCTGATTCCAACAAATGGCTAGAAGCCATGAAATCCGAGATGGAATCCATGTACGAAAACCAGGTTTGGACCTTGGTGGACTTACCTCACGATCGAAAGACCGTTGAGAATAAATGGATTTTCAAAAGAAAAACTGATGCTGATGGTAATGTAACAATCTATAAGGCTCGACTTGTCGCAAAGGGGTTTCGACAAATTCAAGGAGTTGACTACGATGAGACATTCTCTCCCGTAGCGATGCTTAAGTCGGTTAGGATTATGTTAGCAATTGCTGCATATTTCGATTATGAAATATGGCAGATGGATGTCAAAACTGCGTTCCTCAAAGGTAATATTGAAGAAGACTTGTATATGATACAACCTAAGGGTTTTGTCCATCCTAAGGATGCTGATAAGGTGTGCAAACTTCAGCGATCCATCTATGGACTGAAGCAAGCATCCCGGAGTTGGAATCTCCGCTTTGATGAGGTGATCAAAGAGTTTGGATTTGTCCAAACTTATGGAGAGGCTTGTATTTACAAGAAAGTGAGTGGGAGCAATGTGGCATTTCTGATATTATATGTGGATGACATATTATTGATTGGAAATGATATAGATCTTTTAAACAGTGTTAAAAGTTATCTAAACAGCAAATTTTCGATGAAGGACCTTGGTGAAGCTTCATATATATTAGGCATTAAAATCTATAGAGATAGATCAAGATGCCTAATTGGGCTATCGTAGAGTACATACCTTGATAAGATATTAAAGAAGTTTAATATGGACGGAAGTAAGAAGGGGTACTTACCTATGTTGCAAGGCAAGACATTGAGTAAGACTCAAATTCCGGCTACGGCGGAAGAAAGAGAGATAATGGATAAGATCCCCTATGCCTCAGCCATAGGCTCTATAATGTGTGCCATGCTATGTACAAGACCGGATGTGGCACATGCTATTAGTTTGACTAGTAGGTACCAATCTGATCCAGGTTCGGAACACTGGATAGCGGTCAAGAATATCCTTAAGTACTTGAGAAGAACTAAGGATATGTTTCTTGTATACGGAGGTGAAGAAGAGCTAGTCGCTAAGTGTTATGTCGATGCTAGCTTTGACACTGATCCGGATGACTCTAAGTCTCAATACGGATACGTATTTCTCTTGAACGGAGCAGCAGTTAGTTGGAGGAGCTCCAAACAACCTGTGGTGGCTAGATCAACGACGGAGGCGGAATATGTTGCTGCTTCAGAAGCAGCGCAGGAAGCGGTTTGGATGAAGGAGTTCATAACAGAACTAGGTGTGGTTCCTAGTGCGTTGGACCCAATGGTGATCTATTGTGACAATAATGGAGCCATAGCCAACGCCAAGGAACCAAGGTCTCACAAGAATTCCAAGCATATTAAGCGCCGATTTCACTCCATCCGCGAGCATGTCAAGGATGGAGATATAAAGATTTGTAAAGTGCACACGGACCTGAATGTAGCAGATCCATTGACTAAAGTACTCCCTAGGGCAAAACATGATCAACACCAGAACTCCATGGGTGTTAGATTTATCACTATATAAACTAGATTATTGTCTCTAGTGCAAGTGGGAGACTGAAGGAAATATGCCCTGAAAGGCAATAATAAAGTTGTTATTATGTATTCCTTGTATATGATAGATGTTTATTTTGCATGCTATAATTGTATTGATAGAAAACATCAATACATGTGTCTTTAATAAACAAAAGGGTTCCTAGTTATGCCTCTCTTATAGACTAGCTTGTTGATTAACAAGATGATCAAGGTTTCCTGATCATGGACATTGGATGTTGTTAATAACAAGGTCACAGCATTTGTGAAATGATGTGATGAACATTCATCCGAAGTATAGCATTACGATCAAGTCATTATGTTTATATTGCTATAACATCATACAAAGTAGTCTTAGTCCTTAGACCATGAGATCATGTTAATTGCTAACACCAGAAGAGTATCTTGATAACATCAAACGTCACACCGTAACAGGGTGACCATAAAGGTGGGTTCAGTGCTATGAAGGTGTTATGTTGAGGCTCATGGATCAAGAGTGGAATTTGTCAATCCCGATTACGGATAGATATACTCTGGGCCCTCTCGGTGATATCACATTAAGATAGCTTGCAAGCAAGTGATGTGATCACTAGAATGTTATATCACGGGAACGAGAAAAGAGTGCATGTCGGTAACGAGATAAAACTAGGTATTTGGATACCGATGATCGAATCTCGGACATGTATTATATCATGAGACAAAGGGATTAAATTGCTGACGTTAAAGGTTCTCACGATCACAGAAGTCATCTTTGAATATGCAGGAGTCAGTATGGATCTCCAGGTCCCGCTTCTGATTATTGATCTGAGAGGAGTCTCAGTCATGTCTGCATTATTCACGAACCGTAGGGTGACACACTTAAGGGTTGCCGGACACCATTTAGGAGCACATATGTTCCAGACAAAAGGTTTGCAAAGCGCAGGAAATGTTTCGATAGAAACATGAATTGTTTCAATAGAAACTGGAATTGTTTCGGGTGAAATTGCAGAAAGTGGTTCTGCATGTGATATTGAAATTTTGCAAGGGGTTTTATGTGAATGTTTGTTAATTAAAGTAATTAACAAAATTCTGAATAAAATAAATAAAAGAGTTTTATTAATTGAGAGTTGCATTTAATTTGGTGGAAATTAATTACATGTGAGTGGGATTTTGGGTGGAGGCTAGGTTTATGTGAGTGGAGGTTCACCACATGAATGAAATGTTGGGTCCGCAGCATAGAAAACAAAAAATTTCCTACGATGAGAACTATACGCCAAGATCTATCTACTAGATACAGAGCAACGGGTGGACATACATCCATGGAAAACTTACCCTCGAAGACAACGAGTTTTGTTAACGAGTAGGAACTCGTGGTTGATGTAGTCGTACGCTTGCCGATCTCAAGATCATGTGGAAGTCCGAGCGCCGCAAATCAGCAGCGCATCCGTACTCGCACACACGTTCAAGCCACCGTACAACCTCCACCTCCTCGCTCCAGCGAATCAGCGGAAGTGGCAACTCCTTCCAGACGCAAGGCCACCGGGAACATGTATCTCGCTAATCTGAGACCATGGGGGAATATCTAGAGGGGGTGAGAGATCCTTCACGAGGAGGTGTGTGTTTTGTGAGAGGGTAGAGGGGGGCTTTATATAGGAGGGAGGGAGACCCCTCCCCTCCCATAGCCGGCGCATGAGCGGGGGACTCCTCCCCTCCTTCATTCATGTGGTGAACCTCCACTCACATAAACATGGCCTCCACCCAAAATCCCACTCACATGTATTTAAATTCCACCAAATTAAATGCAACTATCAATTAATAAAACTCTTTTATTTATTTTATTCAGAATTTTGTTAATTACTTTAATTAACAAACATTCACATAAAACCCCTTGCAACATTTCAATATCACATGCAGAACCACTTTCTGCAATTTCACCCGAAACAATTCCGGATTCTATCGAAACAATTCCTGCTTCTATCGAAACATTTCATGCGCTTTGCAAACCTTTTGTTTAGAACATATGTGCTCCTAAATGGTGTCCGGAAACCCTTAGGTGTGTCACCCTACGGTTCGCAAATAATGCAGACATGATTGAGACTCCTCTCAGATCAATAATCAGAAGCGGGACCTGGAGATCCATACTGACTCCTGCATATTCAACGATGACTTCTGTGATCGTGAGAACCTTTAACGTCAGCAATTTAATCCCTTTGTCTCATGATATAATACATGTCCGAGATTCGATCATCGGTATCCAAATACCTAGTTTGATCTCGTTACCGACATGCACTCTTTTCTCGTTCCCGTGATATAACATTCTAGTGATCACATCACTTTCTTGCAAGCTATCTTAATGTGATATCACCGAGAGGGCCCAGAGTATATCTATCCGTCATCGGGATTGACAAATTCCACTCTTGATCCATGAGCCTCAACATAACACCTTCATAGCACTAAACCCACCTTTATAGTCACCCTGTTACGGTGTGACGTTTGATGTTATCAAGATATTCTTCCGGTGTTAGCAATAAACATGATCTCATGGTCTAAGGACTAAGACTACTTTGTATGATGTTATAGCAATATAAACATAATGAATTGATCGTAATGCTATACTTCGGATGAATGTTCATCACATCATTTCACAAATGTTGTGACCTTGTTATTAACAACATCCAATGTCCATGATCAGGAAACCTTGATCATCTTGTTAATCAACAAGCTAGTCTATAAGAGAGGCATAACTAGGAACCCTTTTTGTTTATTAAACACACATGTATTGATGTTTCCTATCAATACAATTATAGCATGCAAAATAAACATCTATCATATACAAGGAATACATAATAACAACTTTATTATTGCCTCTCAGGGCATATTTCCTTCAGTCTCCCACTTGCATTAGAGACAATAATCTAGTTTATATAGTGATAAATCTAACACCCATGGAGTTCTGGTGTTGATCATGTTTTTCCCTAGGGAGTACTTTAGTCAACGGATCTGCTACATTCAGGTCCGTGTGCACTTTACAAATCTTTATATCTCCATCCTTGACATGCTCGCAGATGGAGTGAAACCGGCGCTTAATATGCTTGGAATTATTGTGAGACCTTGGTTCCTTGGCGTTGGCTACGGCTCCATTATTGTCACAATAGATCACCATTGGGTCCAACGCACTGGGAACCACACCCAGTTCCGTAATGAACTCTTTCATCCAAACTGCTTCCTGTGCTGCTTCTGAAGCAGCAACATATTCCGCCTCCGTTGTTGATCCAGCCACCACAGGTTGTTTGGAACTCCTCCAACTAACTGCTGCTCCGTTCAAGAGAAATACGTATCCGGATTGAGACTTAGAGTCATCCGGATCAGTGTCAAAGCTAGCATCGACATAACACTTAGCGACTAGCTCTTCTTCACCTCCGTATACAAGAAACATATCCTTAGTTCTTCTCAAGTACTTAACGATATTCTTGACCGCTATCCAGTGTTTCGAACCTGGATCAGATTGGTACCTACTAGTCAAACTAATAGCATGTGCCACATCCGGTCTTGTACATAGCATGGCATACATTATAGAGCCTATGGCTGAGGCATAGGGGATCTTATCCATTATCTCTCTTTCTTTCACTGTAGCCGGACTTTGAGTCTTACTCAATGTCTTGCCTTGCAACATAGGTAAGAACCCCTTCTTACTTCCGTCCATATTAAACTTCTTTAATATCTTATCAAGGTATGTACTCTACGATATCCCAATTAGGCGTCTTGATCTATCTCTATAGATTTTAATGCCTAATATATATGAAGCTTCACCAAGGTCCTTCATCGAAAATTTGCTGTTTAGATAACTTTTAACACTGTTTAAAAGATCTATATCATTTCCAATCAATAATATGTCATCCACATATAATATCAGAAATGCCACATTGCTCCCACTCACTTTCTTGTAAATACAAGCCTCTCCATAAGTTTGGACAAATCCAAACTCTTTGATCACCTCATCAAAGCGGAGATTCCAACTCCGGGATGCTTGCTTCAGTCCATAGATGGATCGCTGAAGTTTGCACACCTTATCAGCATCCTTAGGATCGACAAAACCCTTAGGTTGTATCATATACAAGTCTTCTTCAATATTACCATTGTGGAAAGCAGTTTTGACATCCATCTGCCATATTTCATAATCGAAATATGCAGCAATTGCTAACATAATCCTAACCGACTTAAGCATCGCTACGGGAGAGAATGTCTCATCGTAGTCAACTCCTTGAATTTGTCGAAACCCCTTTCTGACAAGTCGAGCCTTATAGATGGTTAGATTACCATCAGCATCAGTTTTTCTTTTGAAAATCCATTTATTCTCAACGGCCTTTCGATCGTGAGGTAAGTCCACCAAGGTCCAAACCTGGTTTTCGTACATGGATTCCATCTCGGATTTCATGGCTTCTAGCCATTTGTTGGAATCAGGGCTCATCATCGCTTCTTCATATGTCGCAGGGTCATCTATTTCATCAATCATGAAATTCATAAGAGGATTGCCGTACAGTTCAGGAGCTGCACGTGTCCTGCTTGACCTGCGAGGTTTGGTAGTGTCCTCTTTCGGAGTTTCATGATCAATATCATTAGCTCTCTCTTCATTAGGTGAAGTCAACTCCAAAACAACTTCCGGTGCTGCGCTACTCACCATTTCATGAAGAGAAGGTTCAATAACCTCTTCGAGTTCTACCTTCCGACTACTCACACCTTTCGCGAGAAACTCCTTCTCAAGAAAGGATCCATTCTTGGCAACAAAGACCTTGCCCTCGGATCTGTGATAGAAGGTATACCCAATTGTTTCCTTGGGGTATCCTATGAAGACGCATTTTCCGCTTTGGGTTCGAGTTTATCCGGTTGAAGTTTCTTCACATAAACATCGCATCCCCAAACTTTAAGAAATGACAGCTTAGGCTTGTTTCCAAACCATAATTCATACGATGTCTTTTCAACGGATTTAGATGGTGCCCTATTTAAAGTGAATGCAGCGGTTTCCAGTGCATAACCCCAAAATGACAGTAGCAAGTCAGTCAGAGACATCATAGATCGAACCATATCCAATAAAGTACGATTACGACGTTCTGACACACCATTACGTTGTGGTGTTCCGGCAGGCGTGAGTTGTGAAACTATTCCACAGTCTTTCATATGTGTGCTAAACTCGTAACTAAGATACTCTCCTCCACGGTCGGACCGCAGAAATTTGATCTTTCTGTTACGATGATTTTCCACTTCATTCTGAAATTCTTTGAAATTTTCAAAGGTTTCAGACTTATGTTTCATCAAATAGATATACCCGTATCTACTCAAATCATCCGTGAAAGTAACAAAATAACGATATCCACCTCGCGCCGACACACTCATTGGTCCACACACATCAGTATGTATGATTTCCAATAAATCTGTCGCTCGTTCCATTGAACCGAAAAATGGCGTTCTAGTCATCTTGCCCATAAGGCATGGCTCACATGTATCAAATTATTCAAAATCAAGTGATTCCAAAAGTCCATTAGAATGGAGTTTCTTCATGCGTTTAACGCCAATATGACCTAGACGGCAGTGCCACATATATGCAGATATATCATTATCAAGTTTAATCCTTTTAGCATCAACATTATGAATATGCGTAATACTACTATCGAGATCCAACAGAAACAAACCATTCAACACAGGTGCATGACCATAAAAGATATTATTCATATAAATCGAACAACCATTGTTTTCAGACTTAAGCGAATAACCACTTTGCATCAAACATGATCCGGATACAATGTTCATGCTCAGTGCAGGCACCAAATAACAATTATTCAGGTTTATAACTAATCCCGACGTCATATGGAGAGGCAGCGTTCCGACGGCGATCACATCAACTCTTGATCCATTGCCGACCCGCATCGTGACCTCATCCCTTGCTAGCTGTCGCTTGTTCCACATCCCCTGAACCGAGTTACATATATTAGCAACCGATCCCGTATCAAATACCCAGGTGCTACTGCGAGTACTAGTCAAGTACACATCAATAACATGTATATCACATATACCTTTGTTTGCCTTGCCAGCCTTCTTGTCTGCCAAATACTTGGGGCAGTTGCGCTTCCAATGGCCAGTCCCTTTGCAATAGTAGCACTCGGTGTCAGACTTAGGGCCAGCTCGGGGTTTCTTTTCAGGCACGGCAACAGATTTGCCGCCCTTCTTTCCCTTCTGCTTGCCTTTCTTGTCCTTCTTGAAACCGGTGGTCTTATTGATCATCAACACTTGATGTTCTTTCCTAATCTCCACTTCTGCAGTCTTAAGCATTGACAGAAGCTCGGGAAGAGACTTCTTCATGCCCTGCATATTATAGTTCATCACGAAGCTCTTGTAGCTAGGTGGCAGAGATTGGATAACACGATGTATGCCTAAGTCAATGGGAATCGTTATTCCCAAGGACACAAGCTTATCGGCGTACCCAGACATTTTGAGTACGTGCTCACTAACGGAGCTATTTTCTTCCATCATGCAGCTAAAGAACTTTTCAGAAGCATTATAACTCTCTACGGCAGCATGGGTATCGAAAATCATTTTCAATTCTCCCATGGTATCAAAAGCATTGCCATTTTCGAAACGTTTTCGAAGTTCTGGCTCTAGCCCATACAGTATGCCGCAATGAACTAAGTTGTGGTCCTCCTGACGAGTTATATAGACATTCTTTTCCTCGTCAGGGGCATCAGGAGCTGGTGGGGGGCCTAGCAGCGCCTCTAGCACATATTGCTTTTGGGCAGCAGTGAGGAGAATCCTCAAATTCATAGCCCAGTTGGTGAAGTTGCTACCATTTGCAGCAAGTTTCTCTTTCTCCATGAACACATTGAAATTAAAAGCAGGTGGTGCCATCTACAACAGAATTTGTAAAGTTTATTTAGACTAAGTTTATGATAGATTGAGTTCAACTAATCCAAATTACTAATGAACTCCCACTCAAAAATGACATCCCTCGTGTCCTTTTGGTGATTACATGAACCAAATCCACTACACCAAGTCCGATCATCACGTGAGTCGGTGTAGCTTCAAAGGCGAGCATCTATATGGGCATCATATCAACTATATGACGCATGCTTAACCTTTCGGTCCGTGTTCCGAGGCCATGTCTGTACATGCTAGGCTCGTCAAGTAAGAACCTTAGTATTCGCGTGTGTAAAACTGTCTTACACCCGTTGTATGAAAGCGTAGAGTCGAGAACACCCGATCATCACGTGATGCCTCAAAACACGATCCACAAAACGGTGCATACTTAAGCAAGAACACATTTTATCTTGATATATAAATGAGGGATCATCTTATAATGCTATCAAAAGCGCCAAACTAGCAATATAAGATGCTAACATCTAATGTGTGAAGTGAGGTGATATGGTCCATGCATTTGATCTCTATCATTTCCATCGTGGTATGATCTCTATCATTCCTTTGTGTGTAAGGCCAAGGTCTATGGAACTTACACGTTAAGTGAGTTGTAAGAGTATCTATCATACATCTACTTACAACAATACCATATCAAGACACTAGCCCAGCAATGATCTAAACTAGACGCCTCTAATTTATCAATTGCAAGTTTTACGTGGCTTAGGGCTTTCGGAGATAGAACCGGTCTTACCTACGAACATGAACCACAACGAGGATAACCAAGTTATTAGCAACTCATTGTAAATCAGATATTGATTATAGTAGGAGAGGCAGACACCCGCTAGCCACTTATGAAAAACTAGTTGCATGTCAGTCGTGGAACCGGTCTCATGTACGATGACATGTAAGGTTGGTCCGGGCCGCTTCATCCTACTATGCCACCAATATCCAAAGTACATAGAAGATGCAATAACATGATCATCATCACCCACATATAAACATATGTGTACTACCCGTGCAAAGCATCTACGCATAGATCAGGCTCTGATACCACTGTTGGGTCCGTAGCATAGAAAACAAACAATTTCCCACGATGAGAACTATACGCCAATATCTATCTACTAGATACAGAGCAACGGGTGGACATACATCCATGGAGAGCTTACCCTCGAAGACAACGAGTTTTGTTAACGAGTAGGAACTCGTGGTTGATGTAGTCGTACGCTTGCCGATCTCAAGATCGTGTGGAAGTCCGAGCGCCGCAAATCAGCAGCGCATCCATACTCGCACACACGTTCAAGCCACCGGACAACCTCCACCTCCTCGCTCCAGCGAATCAGCAGAAGCAGCAACTCCTTCCAGACGCAAGGCCACCAGGAACATGTATCTCGCTAATCCGAGACCATGGGGGAATATCTAGAGGGGGAGAGAGATCCTTCACGAGGAGGTGTGTGTTTTGTGAGAGGGGAGAGGGGGGCTTTATATAGGAGGGAGGGAGACCCCTCCCCTCCCATAGCCGGCGCATGAGGGGGGGGACTCCTCCCCTCCTTCATTCATCTGGTGAACCTCCACTCACATAAACATGGCCTCCACCCAAAATCCCGCTCACATGTATTTAATTTCCACCAAATTAAATGCAACTCTCAATTAATAAAACTCTTTTATTTATTTTATTCAGAATTTTGTTAATTACTTTAATTAACAAAAATTCACATAAAACCCCTTGCAACATTTCAATATCACATGCAGAACCACTTTCTGCAATTTCACCTGAAACAATTCCGGATTCTATCGAAACAATTCCTGTTTCTATCGAAACATTTCCTGCGCTTTGCAAACCTTTTGTTTGGAACATATGTGCTCCTAAATGGTGTCCGGAAACCCTTAAGTGTGTCACCCTACGGTTCGCGAATAATGCAGACATGATTGAGACTCCTCTCAGATCAATAATCAGAAGCGGGACCTGGAGATCCATACTGACTCCTGCATATTCAACGATGACTTCTGTGATCGTGAGAACCTTTAACGTCAGCAATTTAATCCCTTTGTCTCATGATATAATACATGTCCGAGATTCGATCATCGGTATCCAAATACCTAGTTTGATCTTGTTACCGACATGCACTCTTTTCTCGTTCCCGTGATATAACATTCTAGTGATCACATCACTTGCTTGCAAGCTATCTTAATGTGATATCACCGAGAGGGCCCAGAGTATATCTATCCGTCATCTGGATTAACAAATTCCACTCTTGATCCATGAGCCTCAACATAACACCTTCATAGCACTGAACCCACCTTTATAGTCACCCTGTTACGGTGTGACGTTTGATGTTATCAAGATACTCTTCCGGTGTTAGCAATTAACATGATCTCATGGTCTAAGGACTAAGACTACTTTGTATGATGTTATAGCAATATAAACATAATGACTTGATCGTAATGCTATACTTCGGATGAATGTTCATCACATCATTTCACAAAGGTTGTGACCTTGTTATTAACAACATCCAATGTCCATGATCAGAAACCTTGATCATCTTGTTAATCAACAAGCTAGTCTATAAGGGAGGCATAACTAGGAACCCTTTTTGTTTATTAAACACACATGTATTGATGTTTCCTATCAATACAATTATAGCATGCAAAATAAACATCTATCATATACAAGGAATACATAATAAAAACTTTATTATTGCCTCTCAGGGCATATTTCCTTCATGAAGGAGGGGAGGAGTCCCCCCACCTCATGCGCCGGCTATGGGAGGGGAGGGGTCTCCCTCCCTCCTATATAAAGCCCCCCTCTCCCCTCTCACAAACCACACCTCCTCGTGAAGGATCTCTCTCCCCCTCTAGATATTCCCCCATGGTCTCGGATTAGCGAGATACATGTTCCCGGTGGCCTTGCGTCTGGAAGGAGTTGCTGCTTCTGCTGATTCGCTAGAGAGAGGAGGTGGAGGTTGTCTGGTGGCTTGAACGTGTGTGCGAGGATGGGTGCGCTATTGATTTGCGGCGCTCGGACTTCCACACGATCTTGAGATCGGCAAGCGTACGACTACATCAACCATGAGTTCCTACTCGTTAACAAAACTCGTTGTCTTCGAGGGTAAGTTCTCCATGGATGTATGTCCACCCGTTGCTCTGTATCTAGTAGATAGATCTTGGCGTATAGTTCTCATCGTAGGAAAAATTTTGTTTTCTATGCTGCGGACCCAACACTCAATAAGATCATGCATAGAGAGAGAGATGAACACATAGCTACCAGTAGAGCCCTTAGCCTCGAGGAAGAACTACTCCCTCCTCATCATGGGAGTCAGCATCAGCGATGGAGATGGTGGTGGAGTCGATGGAGATGGCTTCGGGGGCACTTCCCCGTCCCAGCAGGGTGCCCGAACAGAGACTTCTGTCCCCCAAATATCCTCTTCGGTGGTGGTGGTGTTGTGGAGGTTTTTGTGGCTGGAGGCTCAACTTTCTAGGGTTTTTGACCCGGGGGCTTCTTATAGGCGAAGAGGCAAGGTCAGTGGCTGGCCAGGGGGCCCACGCCATGTCCTGGCATAGCCTAGGGCTGCCCGTGCCAAGGGGTGGTGTGGCCGCCTTGTGGCCCCCCTTCGTCTCTCCTTCGGACTCCATGTGTCTTCCGGTAAAATATTAACTTTGGCTTTTGTCCCGTCCAATTCCAAGAATATTCATTTTCTGACTTTCCTGGAACCAAAAACAGCAGAAAACAGGCAACTGGCACTGTGGCATCTTGTTAATAGGTTAGTTCTAGAAAGTGTATAAAAATACTCCAAAGTGTGGACAACACATAAGAAAGTAGATATAAAACAAGCATGAAACATCAAAAATTAAAGATACGTTAGAAACGTATCAACATCCCCAAGCTTAACTCCTGCTCGTCCTCGAGTAGGTAAGTGATAAAAAGAAGAAGAATTTTTGAGGTGACATGCACCATCACAATCAAGATCAAACCATTTGCAAGCATTGAAAGCTAGGATCAAAGTACTCTAAACATGAGCATGAAAGATGAAGTTCTAACAATAATACATAGTGACTATGCATGCAACATGAAAGGATACAAACAAAGATCATGAATACCAATGCATTGAAAGACGTTTGTTTGTTTCACATATAGAAAACATAGCATAGTGGCATTTAGCTTATCCCTCATGGAGTAGCAATACATAAATGCATAGGACACCTTCAAAGTTCATAAGGGTGACTAGATACAAATAGTTCAAGAACAAGCAATATCAACATTATGAATCAATCAACAAGTTTTGGGATAATCCACATTAAACTAAGAATGTCCACTATGCTCTCTCAATAGGTGCATAAAGATAGAAGATGGAGACTCAACATAAAAGTAAAAGAAAGGCCTTCCTAGAAGGAAGCAGAGATTCAAGTCTCATAAAGAGCTTCTAAAAATTATGGTACTTATTAGCTTTCATCTCTCATTGCCCCTATCATAAGCATGTTGAAGTGATTAAGGTTAAAGTGAAAAAAACTATGGAGTATATGCTTGACAAAGTATAAGTTGGAAATCTCATGTCCCTTGAATACGAGGGCCGCTCCTCATGCTACTCAAGTTTAGTTACCGGTAAGTTCTTGTCATAGTAAGTACATGTGTATCATAGAGAAACGCCAACATGGTACCCCTTGCCCGATGATACGGAAGAATCCCCATATCAAAATGACAAGGCAAGCAGACAATGAGCATCTCAGCAATCTTCTTATTTACCATGGGAAAATGGTGCTTTTTTCTCTCTTTCCTGTTTTCTCATATCTCTTTTTTTCTTTTTCTCTTTTTTTTCTCAATATCTAACTCTTTTTTATAAGAAGAATGCTTCATAGATAACTCATTATGGTTACGCTGCAGGTTTCCACCATGACACCATGGATTAGACCGGCGGCCCAGGCGTTTCTCTAACACACATACATAACTCTATGGACTTACAAGCTCCCCTTTCATTTCACACCGATGACATCCATAGACAAAAGAGCATGATATCAACTCGGTACAAAGTACAAGTGCAATGTTGAAAGCGTTCCCCATGACAGCATGGTTCTGCTAATCCCCAACATATAAGTGCAAGCATATACAACATAGACAACACAATGGTTCAAGTTTATTAAGGGCAAGAAAATTAAAGTGTGCCATCAAGTTTGTGAGAGCTTTAATCACTAGTTTTCTCATAACAAGTTTAATTCGGAAGGTAGATAAAAACAAGAATATACTTGGAATAGCAGATGCTAATAGGTATGTATGGTGGACTCTTTGGAATAACTTGGTTTTAGGAGTTGGATGCATGAGTGGAAATCATACTTGGTTATGGAGGCTAGCAAAAGACAGGGAGCGACCAACTAAGAGAGCAATAATGGCCATAATCATGCAAAGCGACAAAACATCATTAATTAAAGCATAAAGTGATATTACAAGTCGAAAACTAAAGGATCATAGAGGCTATGGTGACTTGGGATAGTCATAACATGGTGTGAGCATGTGCCAAGTCAACCCAAATAAAGCATCAAAGGAGAATACCACAATACTCTGCTTTAATATGCTAAAACAACACATGATTCTTTCAAGGCACATTAAGAAATCTCAATTGTTTATAAAATGTCATGCTACGGCAAAAATCACTAAGCATAAAGCCAAAACAATATCAAGCATGTCATGATAAAGTCTAAGTCATAATCAAAAACAAGCTCCTTTTATACCACTTAAGCATGAACTTTCCTACTCTTTTCCAATCCAAATCAACCTATTTGAAAGAACTCACAAAGATAATAATAAATAAAGATCAGTGAGCTTGTCTCACAAATCCAAAAAGAAGAACTAAAAATTTCTAAGCTTAAAGCACAAGAAAACTAAGGCTAAACACAGTGCTAGCAAAAGAGAACACTCACAAAACAATAAGAATGAAAACTAGAGTGTTCTAGGCAATGAATAACAGAGTGTGTCTCTCTCCAAAAGAAGTGTGTTGGGATCCAACCAACTTATTTAAGCAAACCAAACAAAAGAAAACTAAAAACAAAAACAAAGACGCTCCAAGAAAAACACAACTATGCATGAAACAATAAAAACGAAGTGTCTAGAAAGACCTGAGATTTTTATTGATGAAGAAGGGGATGCCTTGGGCATACCCAAGCTTTGACGCTTGTACCTCTTGAATATTTCTTGGGGTGACACGGGATGGCATCCCCAAGCTTGAGCTTTTGTCCATTCTTCATCTCATTACATCATTCTTTCCCTACACCTGAAAATTTCCTTCATACAAAACTTCACACAATCTTCATTAGCAACATCAGTATACTCAAGATAATAAGTCTTTGGGTTCAGTTCCAACACCAATAAAACTTCCATTAAAACACAAGATACTATAGCACTTCCCTCAAAAATCTCAATTCCCCAAAAAGAACTCAAAAAGGAATCAACAAGAAGCAAATGCAAATAATGGCAGAAATCTATCAAAACAGACCAGCAGGTAAAAACCAACTTTTTCGAAGACCATATGTTGCTCAAATCTAAAAGTGTTGAACTAACGAAAGTTAGATAACAACCTGGGGCAGAAGCAAAAATATTCACGCCTCCAAACGACGTACAGAGATTTTACACGAATTTTTACAGCGAAGCACAAAATCTGTTTCGGGATAGCAACTTTCCCAAGCATTACTTCTCTCTCATTAGAGGTTACTCTTGGCACAAAAAGCAAATAAAAAGGATAAGGAGTGGTTGTTACATAGGTAATAACTTCCAAGACTCATCTAAAACTTTTGGGCTATCTCCCAATAAGTACTTTTCTTTAACTCCTTTAAGTTGGGCATGATAGTTTGAGAAGATACACACATAAGAAATATGAATTGAAGTAAAAGAGAGAATCAAGAAGAAAATTCAAAGCACATTTAAGTCTAACCCACTTCCTATGAAAAATAATATTGTAAAGAAACAAGTCATGAAAGCACAAAGCAGCAAGCATAGGAAAGCAAAACAAGTGCAACTTCAAAATTTTCAACATAAAGAGGGGAAACTTAATATTATTGAGATGCATAGAACCATGTTTACCTCTCTCATAATAACTTTCAGTAGCATAATGAATAAAATTAACAATATAAATATCACATAAAACATTCTTATCATGAGCAACATGCATACAAGAATTAATACTCTCCCTATAAGCATAGTCATTCTTATTAATCGCAGTGGGACAGAAAATTCAACAAAATAGCTGTCATTATTATTCTCATCACCATAATCATCAAATATAGGAGGCATATTGTAATCATAATTAATTTTCTCCTCAATAGTAGGTGGACTAAAAATATCATATTCATCATTATAATCATCATATATTGGAGGCATAGTATCATTAAAGTAAATTTTCTCCTCCATGCTTGGGGGACTAAAAATATCATGCTCATCAAAACCATATTCCCCAAGCTTAGACTTTTCCATAGCATTAGCAATAATGATGTTCAAAGAATTCATACTAATAACATTGCTATTAGCATGCAAATAAAGTTCCATAGGTTTTTTAATTTTCTCTTCAAATAGTTCATGTCCTAACTCAAGATAAATACTATAAAGATCTCTAATTTTGTTGTTGTTTTCCATTAAGCCTAACTAGTGAAAACAAGAAACAAAAATACCAAATTGTAGAATCTAAAGGAAATAACTTCGAGCACTCACACCAGAGGATGTGAGTACCTTTTACCTTACCTCCCCGGCAACGACGCCAAAAATAGCTTGATGTCTATGCACTTCTATTCTTGTAGACAGTTGTTGGGCCTCCAAGTGCAGAGGTTTGTAGAACAGTAGCAAGTTTCCCTTAAGTGGATTACCCATGGTTTATCAAACTCAGGGAGGAAGTGGTCAAAGGTATCCCTCTCAAGCAACCCTGCAATCAAGATACAAGAAGTCTCTTGTGTCCCCAACACACACAATACACTTGTCAGGTGTATAGGTGCACTAGTTCGGCGAAGATATAGTGAAATACAAGTGGTATATATATAAGAAAATGGTGCCAGAAAATAGCTTGATGGCATGGAAGAGACTAAAGACAAACTGAAATAAATATGGAAGCAAGCAAACATGTAACAGATCTAATTGCAAACTGTGTTTCAGTGCTTAGAAACAAGGACTAGGGATCATACTTTCACTAGTGAATACTATCATATAAATATCTTCTCTTTATGATACTACTCTGAACTACTCTCCGGTTGGACACTCTAATCCATGGTAGGGATATAACAGCATACCTCAAAGGTCACTTTTCGCATCTAGATAACCCCACACTGTCACCTTGAGCACTAGATGATTCCAACAAACACCACAATTTCATAGAGACATCCAACTCCAAATATAACTCATAACAAGTATTTGTAATCTCTAGCCTAAGTGCCACCATGGTGTGCACGCTATCACTTTCACACACATGGGGAGAGCAGAGATCTATTAAAGCACTTGAGTAGCAAGGTAGATCTATAGATTACAAGCTCATGATCTCAATAAGATCACGCATAGAGAGAGAGAGATGAACACATAGCTACCAGTAGAGCCCTTAGCCTCGAGGAAGAACTACTCCCTCCTTATCATGGGAGTCAGCATTGGCGATGGAGATGGTGGTGGAGTCAATGGAGATGGCTTCGGGGGCACTTCCCCATCCCGACAGGGTGCCGGAACAGAGACTTCTGTCCCCCGAATATCCTCTTCGGTGGTGGCGGTGCTGTGGAGGTTTTCGTGGCTGAAGGCTCGACTTTCTAGGGTTTTTGTCCCGGGGGCTTCTTATAGGCGAAGAGGAAAGGTCGGTGGCCGTCCAGGGGGCCCACACCATGCCCTGGCGCGGCCTAGGGTTGCCCGCACCAAGGGGTGGTGTGGCCGCCCTGTGGCCCCCCTTCGTCTCTCCTTCGGACTCCATGTGTCTTCTGGTAAAATATTAACTTTGGCTTTTGTCCCGTCCAATTCCGAGAATATTCATTTTTTGACTTTCCTGGAACCAAAAACAAAAGAAAATAGACAACTGACACTGTGGCATCTTGTTAATAGGTTAGTTCCAGAAAGTGTATAAAAATACTCCAAAGTGTGGACAAAACATAAGGAAGTAGATATAAAACAAGCATGGAACATCAAAAATTATAGATACATTAGCAACGTATTAGGGGGCCATCGGAAAACACCCTAGAAGTGTCACTATCATCGATCAATTGGGCCATCCCGAGGAAGAGCTCGAGACGGTGGGGGCGATGGCGTTTGGTTTTGATTGGGGGTTTTGGAGGAGAGAGCGAGCGGTAGCTAGCAGGGCGAGACGGAAAATAGTCTATCAAACTGGGCACCGGAGCTGATCCTAAAGCGGCATGGTGGCATTGGTGCGTGCCTGTATTGGTGTGCGAGTGGTAATGTCCGTCCCCGGGACGCTAGAGGTGAAGTGAGGATGGAGTTCAAGGCAAAGAGAAATACGGAATGAAATAAAACCAAGTGTGCCTTCTTTCTCTCTGCTAAATCTACAGTGCCTATCGAACTGGGCTACGGAGATGCTCCGAAAGCGGCATGGCAGCGTTGGCGTATGCTAAAGGTGGGCGAGTGGGGATTAGCGAGAAGATGGAGAGGAAGAGGACGGAGAGCAAAGGAAAATAGAATAAATCGATTAAAATCGTACCGCCTACCGAGCGTGGTTTTTCTCTCTTCTCTGCGTTTCCTGGTGCCTATCGAGTAAATAGGTCAGGCCTTTTTAGGAGTAGTACCGCATAAGCTAGCCTAGAACAGGATGGAGCTGTACTGTCCTCTCAAATAAATGGTCATGGCAGAGAGACGGTTTGGAGTATACTCGGAGCTCCTCTTGCCGAACGTAATAATCCTTGGATCTTCTACATTCATCATCTTGTGCAGTCACATTTGGAACAAGTACTACTTTACTACTACTACTGTAACTAATAAACACATAAAGGTTCCACCGGTAATTAAGGAACCAAAACTGGAATACTACTACTCTCAAACTCTTGTGTCGTACAACAACAAAATGCTCACAAAATGGGCTACCAATACGGCAGTACCATCTGTACACCCACATGCTGCCACCTCAAATAAGCTTGCCTGCCACACCGCCAATTTCCTCTCCCCTATCGGCCTCTACGCCCCTATTACCGGACCCAAAATCGAACATCTCTCAGTTAAATAAAGAAAAAAAGTCGACAATCTCTCAAAAAAATCAACCATCCACCAAAAGAAAATCCATTGTCTAATGCTTCCCGTTCATTATGAACGGACGGTCGCAATTGCTCGAGCGCCGCGCGGGGGTAGTAGTCATCTGAGCTACTGGTTGTAGCTCCACGAAATCATGCGCCTGGAAGCGGCAGAAGAATTTATTCTCTGTCAGTGATGGAAGAAGATCGACGATATATAGTACCAAATCAACAAGTCAGTGGGTTTATCCGTCTGACCAGTGAGAGCCGACACGAGGGGTAAACAGCTTGAAGCGCAGCGGAACATGTGCCTTTAAGGCATACAGTACGTACACCTCCGTTCTGATTTAGGATGGTCACATAGTGCTAAATAACTTAGACTAATACAATAACTTGCACATGTACCTGCATCATAGTGGATAACAATATGTGTGTAGTATCACGCAAAGGCCTAGTTAATTAGGTTGTACTCCCTCCATTTAGAAATATAAGAGGTTTTAGCTTTGTGAATCGAATGTATCTAGACTTCTTTTAGTGTATGGGTTCGTAGAGGTTAAGAGTGAACCTATACACTAAAAGGCGTCTAGATACATTCATCCCACAAAGCTAAAGCTCCTTATATTTCTGAATGAAGGGAGTAAAATCATATACTACTAGTCTTGGTATGTGTGATGTTATGGTAACTAGCTAAGTTATTACGTCACTCTTTTTTCATTAATTAACTCTAAAAAGACATTTAATTTGAGACAAGTATCTACGCATACTTGTAGTTTAAGTTTGTCAAGATGCAAAATCTTAGGAAGAAGTTCAACCTCTTGTCAAAACTCTCTGTGGTTTCTGATATGGAGTATATTAATTGACTGTCTGATGGGTGCCTCCAAAAGCTTTTTCTTAAAACTTTCAAAGCAACCTACAATTTACTTGTAGTTCAAATTTGACCTAATTTTGATGAATCTACATAGAGTCATTCAAGTGGCGGAGTTATCTAGGAAGTTTGAAAACTCATAAAACATAGGAATCGTTAGTACAACATGTTGGTCCACTATATATACTAGTAACTTGCATGTGCCTTGCACGTGAGACTCAGATAGTAGACGTATGACATATCATCACTATATACAATTATAATTGGTAAAGCACAAAAAATTATAAATTCGATCAACATCAATAAAGTATGGGTGTATATTTGGCCCTTGTACTTTGTATCATTGTAGAAGTCAAACATTATTAGCTACCTAACATATGAAATTTTTGATAACATGGTCTAGAGAAAGAAGGGAGAAGATTCTAGTATGATGGAGAAGTGTGTTTTGAGGTTTGTGCATAGCATTCATTATGCCGAAGACTATCAATAGAATCTTCCAAATGCTAGAATGGAAAAGAAGATCCAACAACTAGAAATACTGGCATTCATGAGTCTTGATCCAACAGTCAAAATTCAAAGTTATCCGTACACTATATAGTGGTTTGTAATGAATACTATCAAAAGAATCTTCAAGATGCTAGAAAGGAAAAGAAGATCCAACGACTGGAAATGTTGGGATTCGCGAGTCTTGATCCAACGGTCAATATTCAAAGTTGTTTGTACACTATGTAGTGGTAAGATCATGTAGAAGTCAACGATTATTAGCTACTAGTAAGTTGCACGTGAGACTCAGATAGTAGACTATGCCATATCATCACTATATACAACTGTAATTGGTAAAGCACAAAAATTATAAATTTGAGCAACATCTATAAAGTATGGGTGTATATTTGGTCCTTGTACTTTGTATCATCATGTAGAAGTCTAAGATTATTAGCTACCTAACACATGAATTTTTTGATCACATGCATGGTCTAGAGAAACGGGGGAGAAGATTCTAGTATGATGGAGAAGTGCGTTTTGAGAGGTTTATGCATAGTGCATTCATTGTGTTCAAGACTATCAATAGAATTTTCTAGATGTTATAATGGAAAAGAAGATCCCGCGGCTAGAAATGCAGGGATTCATGAGTCTTGATCCAATGGTCAACATTCAAATTTGTTCGTACACTATATGATGGTAATATAAGATAAGATAAGATACTAGTAAGTTGCATGTTCCCTGCACGTGAGGCTCAGATAATAGACGTCTGGCATATCATCACTATATAAAATTATAATAGGTAAAGTGGAAAAATATAAATTTGATCAACTTCAATAAAGTCTGGGTGTATATTTGGTTCTTCTACTTTGTATCATCATGTGTAGAAGTCAAAGCTTATTAGCTACCTAACACTTGAAATTTTTGGTAACATGGTGTAGAGAAACAAGGGAGAAGATTCTAGTATGATGGAGACGTGTGTTTTGAGAGGTTTATGCATAGTACATTCATTGTTTGCAAGACTATCAATAGAATCTTCTAGATGCTAGAATGGAAAATAAGATCCAATGGCTGGAAATGTTAGGAGTCGCGAGTCTCGATCCAACGGTCAATATTCAAAGTTATTCGTACACTATATAGTGGTAAGATAAGATATCTAAAAACATGGCTTGTGGCCTTTAGATCCATACTCTTTAGATTGTATTTACAGAAAGGAATAATCTCGTCATCACTCGGAAAATTAAGAATGATATTTCCTGATATTTGGAAACTCACATCGACGACATTTTTTACTATAAGAAGATGCACCCGTCTACGTCCGAAAAGACAATTAACTCAAGAGTAATCTATCACATTTACTTCTAGCGCAAGTTTGATATAATTTTGTTAAATTGTCAAGATGCAAAATCTTAGCAAGAAGTTGAACTTGTTGTAAACACTATCGGTGGTGGTTTGTGATATATTAAATCAGCCCCCAATGGTTACCTCCAAAAAACGTAAAACTTTCAATCCAACCTACAATTTACTTGTAGTTCAAAATTGAACTAATTTCAATAAATCAACATAAAATCAATTTCATGTGGGCAAAGTTAGCTATAGGAATACGTTTGAAAACTCATAAAACACAGGAATCATAAGTACAACATGAGGGTCCACTATATATGCCTGAAAGCTTGGTTTGTGGCATTCAGGTCCATATCCTTCGGACTTTGTTTACGAAAACAAACAATAATCTCATCATCACTCGAAAAATTGAGAATGTTCTTTTCCTGATAGTTGGAAACTCACACCAGTGGTACTGATTACTACAAGAAGATGCATCCATCTACCTCCAAATAGACATTTAATTAAAGAAAATCTATCGCGCTTACTTGTAGCTCAAGTTTGAGCTAACTTTTTGTTAAATTGTCAAGATGCAAAATCTTAATTAGAAAGGAGTTAAAAACCTATTGTCAAAACTCTCGGCTGTTTTCTGATATATTAACTGAGCCCCCAATGGGTACACCTCCAAAATATTTTTATAATTCTTTATAAGCAACCTATAATAATTTAGTTGTTGTAGTTCAAGTTTGACCAAATTTCGATAAATATAGGCATGAAGTCATTCAAGTGGGGCAAATTTAATTAGATATATAGGGAGTTTGAAAACTCATAAAACATGGGAATCGTAAGTTAACATGTTGGTCCACCTAATATGTCTAAAAGCTTGGCTTATGGCATTGAGATCCATATTCTTCAGACTTTCTTTACATAAAAGAACCATCTCGTCATCACTCGGAAAACTGAGGATTTTCTTTCCTCATAGTTAGAAACTCACACCGACGATATTGTTTACTAGAAGAAGATGCACCCATCTACCTACGAAAATAAATTTATTTCAAGAGCAATCTATCGCGCTTACTTGTAGCTCAAGTTTGATCTAATTTCGTTAAATCGACAAGAAGTCACTGAAGTGTGCTAAGTTTGTTAGGAAGCTTGAAAAATCCTAGTACTAAAAACTTGGGCATTACGTATAAGAAACTGTTGGTCCAGTTTGTGTGATAATTAGGGTGGTTGCATTTTCTTTTAACTATGGTAGGTCGATGCTTGAGAGTTAACACGATCGATGGAAGTACAACTTACATCAAGGACCTCATAAAAAATGAAAATTGCATCCAAGTCCATCCATTTAACACAATGACCCTAGAACTGAATAATGAAGTGTGTGTTTTGTGGTTTGCGCATACTAGCATTCATCGTGCTAAAGACTATCAATAGAATCTTTCTTGATGCTAAGGGAAAATAGAAGATCTAATGGTTCGCAATGTTTGGATTTGCCAGTGTTTATCCAGCGGTCAATGTTCCAAGTTAATTCGTACACTATAGAATGGTGGTATGGTATTGTAAGAGATAAGACAAGATAAAGATAAGATAAGAAGTACCGCAAATGGCCGATCTAATGTTTGGTCTCGTAGGAGTGAGGTGCTTGAGAGACGGTCAGTGGAAGTACAAGTTACATCAAGGACCTCATAAAAATGAAAATTGCATCCAAGTCCATGCATGCATTTAGCACAAGGACCCTTAAACTGAGCAATGAAGTGTGTGTTTTGAGGTTTGTGCATACTAGCGTCCATTGTGCTAAAGACTATTGGTAGAGTCTTTCTAGATGCTAATATTGAAAAAGAAGATCCAACGATTAGCAAAGCTTGGATTTTCCAGTCTTGATCCAACGGTCAATGTTCAAAGTTTGGATTTTTCAGTCTTGATCCAACGGCCAATGTTCAAAATGGGTTCAAAATTGCCTTCCCTCCCGATGTTTGGCCGATCTTTTGGATAACCTTCCCTCCCGATGTTTCGGATGCAAGTGAAAATTTCGAAGACCGGAAAACTTTGAATTTTTATGCCGCCAAGGACCAAAGTGGTTTCCTTCCTATGTACTCCTCATCCCTACTCCACACCAACGCACGGCTGTCGAACACGCCAGAGACATAGAGCCACCGTACCAAGGCACATGTGTGCAGCGCCATGTTGTGGACGAGGGGAGAGAGATCAGCCGGACCGGTGCAAGAGGGGAAAGGGGAGGAGAGATGGAGCATAGGGAAGGACAGAGAAAACACACGATTTGTTTTGCGTGCATAGGTCCTGAAATTTACTACTAGTAGAGTGTACACTATAAGGCCGTAGGGGTACCTCGTGTCAGAAACCCATCATAACTTTGCTCTGACATGGAACCACCTTCAACTTCTCTTTGTTGTTGCCCTCTTCCCCTGCCAACGTTTTATTCTCTCAGCATGTACAGCGCATGGACAGAGGTGACCATATGTCTAAGCAAAGAAATATACTACTCCCACATTGTGTAAAAAAGCACACCTTAATAAGGCTCAGATAGTAAACATATGACATATCATCACTATATAAAATTATAATTGGTAAAGCACAAAAAATTATAAATTTGATCATCTATAAAGTATGGGTGTATATTTGGTCCATGTACTTTGTATCATCATGTGTAGAAGTCAAATATTATTAGCTACCTAACACTTGAAATTTTTGGTAACATGGTCTAGAGAAACGAGGGAGAAGATTCTAGTATGATGGAGAAGTGTGTTTTGAGAGGTTTATGCATAGTGCATTCATTGTGTTCAAGACTATCAATAGAATCTTCTAGATTCTAGAATGGAAAAGAAGATCCAACGGCTAGAAATGCTGGGATTCGCGAGTCTTGATCCAACGGTCAACATTCAAAGTTATCCGTACACTATATAGTGGTAAGATAAGATAAGATAAGATCATGTAGAAGTCAATAATTATTAGCTATGAGGGAGAAGATTCTAGTATGATGGAGAAGTGTGTTTTGAGGTTTGTGCATAACATTCATTATGCTGAAGACTATCAATAGAATCTTCTAGATGCTAGAATGGAAAAGAAGATCCAACGGCTGGAAATGTTGGGATTCACGAGTCTTGATCCAACGGTCAATATTCAAATTTATTCATACACTATATAGTCGTAAGACAAGATAAGATATCTCTATCTCTACTACTATAGTGGAGCAGTTTTGAATTGGATCCATAGCGCCAATCCTAACCGTTGGGCTATTGGATCCCATGGTTCAGAGAAGCTGGATTCGTGTTGAATAGTACCTAGAGCAAACTCCACCATGCATGTTCTAGAACCATCATGTTACCACCCCCAAAATTTCATAGCATAGTAGACTATATTCTCTCTACTTACTACTATAGTGGAACCGTTTTGAATTGGATCCATAGCACTAATCATGACCATTGGGTTATTAGATCCAATGGTTCAGAGCAACTGGATTCGTGTTGAATAGTACTCCCTCCGCCAAAATATAAGGCGCCTAAGGATTAGTCAAAATTCAACATTTTTTAAGTTTGACCATGATTATACACAAAAATATAAAAATTTAGAATACTAAATTAATTCAATAGATTCACCATAAAGTATATTTTCTTAATATGTCCATTCAATATTATAGATGTAGATATTTGTTTCTAAATATTTGGTCAAAGTTAGTAAGGTTTGACTTTTGACCAATCCTTAGGCGCCTTATATTTTGGGACGGAGCAAGGGAGTACAGACCTAGATGCTAGAATGGAAAAGAAGATCCAACGGTTAGCAATGTTTGGATTTGCCAGTCTTGATCCAACTGTTAATGTTCAAAGTTAATCTCTACACTATATGTAGTGGTATGGTATATATTGTAAGAGATAAGAGACAAGATAAAGATAAGGTAGAAGTATTGCGAATGGCGATCTAATGGTAGGCCTCGTAAGAGCGAGGTTCTTGAGAGTTAACACGATCGGTGTAAGTACAAGTTACATTAAGGACCTCACAAAAAATGAAAATTGCATCCAACAAGTCCGTGCATTTAGCACAAGGACTCTTAAACCGAGAAATGAAGTACTATGTGTTTTGAGGTTTGCGCATACTAGTGTTCATCGTGCTAAATACTATCAGTAGAATCTTTCTAGATGCTAAGAATGGAAAAGAAGATCCAACGATTAGCAATGTTTGGATTTTCCAATGTTGATCCAACGGTCAATGTTCAAATAAGTTAATCCCTACACTATTTAGTGGTGGTATGCATGGTATTGTAAGAGATAAGAGACAAGCTAAAGGTAAGATAAGAAGTACTACGAATGGCCGATCTAATGGTAGGTCTTGTAGGAGCGAGGTGATTGAGAGTTAACACGGTCGGTGGAAGTACAAGTTACATCAAGAACCTCGTAAAATGAAAATTGCATCCAAGTCCATGCATTTTAGCACAAGGACCCTAACACTGAGCAATGAAGTACTGTGTGTTTTTAGGTTTGTGCATACTAGCGTTCATCATGCTAAAGACTATCAATAGATCGAATCTTTCTGAATGCTAAGAATGGAAAAAAGATCCAACAGTTAGCAATGTTTGGATTTGCCAGTCTTGATCCAATGGTTAATATGTTCAAAGTTAATCCCTACACTAGGTAGTGGTATGGTATTGTAAGAGATATGAGACAAGATAAAAGATAATATAAGACGTACTGCGAATGGCCGATCTAATGGTAGGTATCGTAAGAGCGAGGTTCTTGAGAGTTAACACGGTGGGTAGAATTACAATTTACATCAAGGACCTCATAAAAAATGAAAATTGCATCCAAGTCCATGCATTTGGCACAAGGACCCTGAAACCGAGTAATAATGAAGTATTGTGTATTTTGAGGTTTGCACATACTAGTGTTCATCGTGCTAAGGACTATCAGTAGAATCTTTCTAGATGCTAAAATTGGGAAAGAATATCCATCGGTTAGCAATGTTTGGATTTGCCAGTCTTGATCCAACAGTCAATGTTCAAAGTTAATCGGTTAGCAAAGTTTGACCTAATTTCATGAAACAGTGAGCAAAGTTTGACCTAATTTCATTAAATAGTTAGGATGCAAAATCTTAGCAAGAAGATGAACCTATCGTCAAAACTCTCAGTGGTTTCTGATATATATTAATTGACCCTTCCCCCCGATGGGTACCTCCAAGAGCTTTTTCGTAAAAATTTCAAAGCAACCTACAATTTACCTATAGTAGTCCAAATTTTACCTAATTTCGATAAATCAACATAAAATCATTCAAGTGGGTGAAGTTAGCTAGGAAATTTGAGAACTGATAAAACATGGGAAATCGTAAGTGCATCGTGTTGGTCCACTATATATGTGTGAAAACTTGGCTTGTGGCATTCAGATCCATAGTCTTGGACTTTCTTTAGGGGAAATAACAATATAGTCATCAGTCGAAAAATTAAGAATGTTCTTTCATAAGATAGTTGGGAACTCACACTAGCGGCATTGTCTACTACAATAAGATGCACCTATATCTACCTCATAAAAGACTTTTAAATCAAGAGGAATGTATTGCACTTACTTGTAGCTAAAGTTTGGCCAAGTTTTGTTAAACTGGCAAGATGCAAAATCTTAGCAAGAAGTTGAATTTGTCGTCAAAAAGCTTGTTGGATGGTTTCTCATATATTAACTGTGACCCCCCGATGGGTACCTTCAAAAGCTATTTCATAAAGCTTTCACAATAACCTAAAATTTGCTTGTAGTAGTTCAAATTTGACCTAATTTTGATAAATCGACATAAGGTCATTCAAGTAGGCGAAGTTAGGTAGCGAGTTTGAGAATTCATAAAACACATGAAATCATAAGTACAATATGTTGGTCCACTATATATATATATGTGTGTGTGTGTGTGAAAACTTGGCTTCTGGCATTTAGATCGATATTAACTTCCTTTACGAGAGAGAATAATCTTGACATCACTCAAAAAATTGAGAATGGTCTTTCCTGATAACTGGAAACTCACACTGACGACATTGTTTACTACAAGAAGATGCACCCATCTACCTACAAAAAGACATTTAATTCAAGAGCAATCTATCGCGCTTACATGTAGCTCAATTCTGACTTAATTTTGTTAAATTGTCAAGATACAAAATCTTAGAAAGAAGTTGAACCTATCATCAAAGCTCATAGTGGTTTTTGATATATTAATTCACCCCTCCCCTGAAGGGTACCTCCAAAAGCTTTTTCATGAAACTTTCAAAGCAACCTACAATTTACTTGTAGTTCAAATTCGACCTAATATAATTTCGATAAATCGGGATAAAGTCATTCAAGTTGGCAGAGTTAGATAGGAAGTTTGAAAGCACATAAAACATGGTTATCATCAATACAACATGTCGGTCCACTATATATATATATATATATGCCTAAAAACCTGGATTGTGGCATTCAGATCCATATTCTTTGGACTTTCTTGACGAAAAATAACAATCTCGCTTGTCATCTCTCGGAAAATTGAGAATTGAATGTTCTTTCCTGATAGTTCGAAACTCACACCGACGACATTGTTTACCGTATATTGATTTTTTTCAATGAGTATACTATTTAATACTGTATATAGTTGGTCAAACTTTGTAACGGTTGAATTTGACTAAACCTAATATGCTGAGTAATACTCCCTGCATTTAGAAATATAAGACGTTTTAGCTTTGTGAAATGAATGTATCTAGACACCTTTTAGTGTATGGGCATCTAGATACATTCGATTCACAAAGCTAAAACATCTTATATTTTTTAACAGAGGGGGTATTAAATAAATGGAGTATAGGATAAGATTAGGAAAACAACATTTTCTTAGAACCCTCACAAGCTTTTTCTTAGCATCACAGATCTGAATATTACATTGACACTGATGGTTAACCAAACTGCAAAAAGAGCAAACCCAAACACATACGGAGTAGTAGAACAATTTAACAACTTCTAGGGGGACTCCGCGGTCTTCTCAGATGACTTGGCAGCATCCTTCACGGGCAACTTGGCTACATCCTCCACGGTACCATCGCCAAGCAGGGACTCGTTGATGTTGGGAAGCACGCCGCTATTCGCGATGGTAACACCGGCCAGCAGCTTGCTGAGCTCCTCGTCACGCATGACGCCGAGCATCTCATGCCTCGGGATGATGCAGATCTTCTTGCTGTCCTTTGCGGCTTACCCGGCGAGCTCCAGCACCTCGGTGGTGAGGTACTCGAGAACGGCCGCGAGGTAGATGGGAGCCCCGAAGCCTATGCGCTGGGAGTATCGACCTCCTTGAGGTAGAACCCGATCCGGCCGATGGGGAAATGCAGCCCGGCCTTGATGGACCTCGACACCTGCTTCTTCCTGCGGCTTCCTGGTGCGAGACTGTGACTTGGAGTGGCCAGATCAGGATTAGGAAGCCAGCGACATGACTTCTTTTTCTCCATGGCCTTTATCGCCGCCACCTGGGTCTTCTTCTTTCCACGGGGAGCTCCGGTCTTCGGAGCCATAGATGCAAAGTCTAAGAGGTAGAAAGGTTAATTGTGGAGGGCCGGTGAAGGTGCACAGGTCCCTTGTATTGAAACTTTAGCAGCATCGTCTTTACTGTTTTGCAAGTATGAATTTTTAATAGGAGTACTACTAAAAGACTGTGTGCATGTTTCCTTATTTTGTTTCACTTTTTTGAAACATGGTCAGATGTGTTAGCATGGAAATTCATACAAAGAAGTTGTATCTTTCAAAACAATAGTCGGTTTTCAGTATGACTGCGTGGGTACAATAATTAGTACTATATGAATTTCTGACAAATTTACAAGCAATCTATCACGCACTTGTAGTTCAAAATTTACCTACTTTGGTTTTATTGACAAAATGTCATTTAATTATGCGAAATTAGCTAGAAGGCCTGAAAATTCATGAAACTTGTTAACCATGAAACATACTCTATTTTTGTGTGAAATTTAGTGTGTTGTGGCATTCGGAGCCATACTCTTTGCCTTTTCTTTAAAAAATAATTATATGTGGCACTTCTAAAATAATTTAACAAAATTATATACATAAAGTTGAAAAGTCCAATTAACAACATTAGTATGCCATGCCAAGATGCACCCCGTCTACCCGAAATGGACACGACCTTTGTCATTATTTAACTTGAAACCGAAGTATATGTTAACACATCGCTGGTCATATTGTGAAGAAGTGTTTTTAAACCTTGTCAAAATTCATGTTTATCGTTTACGGAAGAGGACACCATACATAAGTTCTTAACATTTTTTATTGGTTTCTTTACTTTTCTTTAATTTATCCCAATAAATGGGACGAGTGTTATAGATATGACCTTGGCATTGGTAACTTGGCTTAAAATGTGAAAAATGTTCATACATGGTTATGACCATATTGTGTAGCAAGTTTTTCAAAAGTTGTCCAAATCCATGTTTGTAGTTTTCATCCAAACAAGCACAAATATAAGAGGACACCATTTAAGTTTCAACTATGTATCATTACCACCCCCCTCCCGCAAAAAAAAACTATGTATCATGACACACATTGAAATAAGTATTTTCATATAGTACAAACATGCGGTGGAAATTATCTATATTTTGCTAGAATACAGTGAGTGCGCTCTAAGCCAAATTATTCGGATGTACTTAATTACTAAAAACAAATCCTATCACTTGGAAAATGAAAAGCATTTTCCTAAAAGTTCGGAACTCTCATTGACAACATTATTTACCAAAGCCAAGATGCTTCGTAGAACAAGATATAGTACACTGCCCGCCTCTTCTCTGGACGCCATTTAATTTTGCACTCAGGCACGCTTCTTAGGTGGGGGGCGGGAAGAGACCTCCTCATCGTCGTCCTCAGCCTCCTCCCCGTCATCATCCTCGGCCTCCTCCTTGTCGTCGTCTTTGGCCTCCTCCTCAAGGTCGACCTCAGACTCCTCCTCTTCCTCAGTATCATCTTCCGTCTTATCGGATTCGCTCGGCGTTGGTGGTGGTGTGCCTTCGAAAAAGCGCTGCCAGTGGCTATCTTCTTCATCAGAGGAGTCAGACAGCGGTAGCAGCCATGACCCGTCGACTGAGGCTGGGCTTCCAGGTGGAGTTTCGGGCCCTTTCCCATTTGTCAGGTCAATCAACGTGTTCTGCAGAGAGTTGTCATACGACATTTTGGAAGGAAATAGAGAGAGATTGAGTCCTATGAAATGGTGGGTTGGGTGTTTTGGGTGAAAGTAGGGGTGCATACTATTGCAATTTATAATGTCTATTTATAGTCGTGATTATGTTAATACCCTGAAAACTATCCCAAAATATCATAAATAGATTGTACCAGACTCGTCCCATCAACAAAAAAAGGATTATACCAGACTTGTCGGTTCTTGATTTTTCTCGGCCCTGAGAATTCAGGAGGCGCCCCGCTTTATCCAAAACTGAAGCGAATCATGCAGATTATGCCGAATTACTCGGTGTCTCTTACTTCCTCCGTTAAAAGTTAAGTGTATATAGTAGTACATACTTATCTAGCTACAGTACTACTAGTATACGTATACTCTTCACAAAGTTGCATCACCGAACTTGATTGATGGTGGTATGGTGTGGGCCTCATCTTTTTCTGCACCACTGCATCTCAAACTAGAAGTATAATCATTGCACGAAAGCTTATACGAGAAGGAAGGAGAAATGGAGAGGATAGTGGATGGATGGTGAGAGGGGGCGAAGGAGAGAGAAAATCTACTACGTAGTAGTATGTGTACTAGTACTGCGTGTCACGACCCATCGTAATATATAAACCTTTAGCCGAAGTTAAATACGAACCATGATCAACTATAGTATGTGTGAAACCATTGGCTTGTGGCATTCTGAACCATATTATTTGGACTTTCTTCACACAAAAAACATCACCGTCCTCACTGGTAAAATTGAAATTCTTTTTTCCTAATTGTTGGAAACTCCCACATGCAACAATGCTTACTACGCCAAGATGCACCCATCTACCAAACTATCATGGGAACTCTATCAACTTGTAAACTATGATGTCAATATGGCCTTGATGACCTTAGTCGTTTGGGTTGAAATAAACCCAATAGTGTCCATACACATGGTAGGACAATATTATGAAGCTATTTTTCCAAAACTTATCTAATCCCATAATTATAGTTTTCATGGCACGTGGTGTACAAGACATGATAGGACATCATCAGTAAAACTTTTCTTTTTTCTTTTTCGTTTATTCAATGTGATTAATGTTCAAAATGGGTTCAAAATTTCCTTCCCTCCCGATTTTTGGGAAGCAGGTGAAAATTTTGAAAACTGGAAAAGTTTGAATTTTTGTGTCGTAAAGGACCAAAGTGGTTTCCTTCCTATGTACTCCTTGTCCCTACTCCACACCAACGTGCGGCTGCCAAACATGCCAGAGACACAGAGCCACCGTACCAAGGCACACGTGTGCAGCGCCACGCTGTGGATGAGGGGAGAGAGATCAGCCGGACTGGTGTGCGAGGGGAAAGAGGAGGAGAGATGGAGAATAGGGAAGGAGAGAGAAAACACACGATTTGTTTTGCGTGCATAGGTCCTGAAATTTACTACTAGTAGAGTGTACACTGTAAGGCCGCAGGAGTACCTCGTGTCAGAAACCCATCATAACTTTGCTCTGACATTGAACCGCCTTCAACTTCTCTTCGATGTTGCCCTATTCCCTACCAATGTTTTATTCTCTCAGCATGTACAGCGCGTGGACAGAGGTGACCATATGTCTAAGCAAAGAAATATACTACTCCCGTATTGTGTTAAAAAGCACACCTTAATAAGGCTCAGATAGTAAACGTATGACATATCAAAACTATATAAAATTATAATTGGTAAAGCACAAAAAATTATAATTTTAATCAACATCTATAAAGTATGGGTGTATATTTGGTCCTTGTACTTCGTATCATCATGTGTAGAAGTCAAATATTATTAGCTACCTAACACTTGAAATTTTTGGTAACATGGTCTAGAGAAACGAGGGAGAAGATTCTAGTATGATGGAGAAGTGTGTTTTGAGAGGTTTATGCATAGTGCATTCATTGTGTTCAAGACTATCAATAGAATCTTCTAGATGCTAGAATGGAAAAGAAGATCCAACGATAGAAATTCTAGGATTCGCGAGTCTTGATCCACGGTCAACATTCAAAGTTATCCATACAGTATATAGTGGTAAGATAAGATCATGTAGAATTCAATGATTATTAGATACGAGGGAGAAGATTCTCGTATGATGGAGAAGTGTGTTTTGAGGTTTGTGCATAGGATTCATTATGCTGAAGACTATCAATAGAATCTTCTAGATGCTAGAATGGAAAAGAAGATCCAACGGCTAGAAATGTTGGGATTCACGAGTCTTGATCCAACATTCAATACTCAAAGTTATTCGTACACTATATAGTCGTAAGAAAAGATAATATAAGATATGTCTATCTCTACTACTATAGTGGAGCAGTTTTGAATTGGATCCATAGCACCAATCCTGACGGTTGGGCTATTGGATCCAATGGTTTAGAGAAGCTGGATTCGTGTTGAATAGTACCTAGAGCAAACTCCACCATCATGTTCTAGAACCATCAAGTCACCACCCCCAAAATTTCATAGCACAGTAGACTGTATTCTCTTTACTTACTACTATATTGGAACAGTTTTGAATTGGATCCATAGCACTAATGATGACCGTTGGGCTATTAGATCCAATGGTTTAGAGCAACTGGATTCATGTTGAATAGTACTCCCTCCGCCAAAATATAAGGCGCCTAAGGATTAGTCAAAAGTCAACATTTTTTAAGTTTGACCATGATTATATACAAAAATATAAAAAATTAGAATACTAAATTAATAGTAATAGATTCATAATAAAGTATATTTTCTTAATATGTCCATTCAATATTGTAGATGAAGATATTTTTTCTAAATATTTGGTCAAAGTTAGTAAGGTTTGACTTTTAACCAAACCTTAGGCGCCTTATATTTTGGGACGGAGCGAGGGAGTACAGACCTAGATGCTTGAATGGAAAAGAAGATCCAACGGTTAGCAATGTTTGGATTTGCCAGTCTTGATCCAACTGTTAATGTTCAAACTTAATCTCTACACTATATGTAGTGGTATGGTATATATTGTAAGAGATAAGAGACAAGATAAAGATAAGGTAGAAGTATTGCGAATGGCGATCTAATGGTAGGCCTCGTAAGAGCGAGGTTCTTGAGAGTTAACACGATCGGTGTAAGTACAAGTTACATTAAGGACCTCACAAAAAATGAAAATTGCATCCAACAAGTCCGTGCATTTAGCACAAGGACTCTTAAACCGAGAAATGAAGTACTATGTGTTTTGAGGTTTGCGCATACTAGTGTTCATCGTGCTAAATACTATCAGTAGAATCTTTCTAGATGCTAAGAATGGAAAAGAAGATCCAACGATTAGCAATGTTTGGATTTTCCAATGTTGATCCAACGGTCAATGTTCAAATAAGTTAATCCCTACACTATTTAGTGGTGGTATGCATGGTATTGTAAGAGATAAGAGACAAGCTAAAGGTAAGATAAGAAGTACTACGAATGGCCGATCTAATGGTAGGTCTTGTAGGAGCGAGGTGATTGAGAGTTAACACGGTCGGTGGAAGTACAAGTTACATCAAGAACCTCGTAAAATGAAAATTGCATCCAAGTCCATGCATTTTAGCACAAGGACCCTAACACTGAGCAATGAAGTACTGTGTGTTTTTAGGTTTGTGCATACTAGCGTTCATCATGCTAAAGACTATCAATAGATCGAATCTTTCTGAATGCTAAGAATGGAAAAAAGATCCAACAGTTAGCAATGTTTGGATTTGCCAGTCTTGATCCAATGGTTAATATGTTCAAAGTTAATCCCTACACTAGGTAGTGGTATGGTATTGTAAGAGATATGAGACAAGATAAAATATAATATAAGACGTACTGCGAATGGCCGATCTAATGGTAGGTCTCGTAAGAGCGAGGTTCTTGAGAGTTAACACGGTGGGTAGAATTACAATTTACATCAAGGACCTCATAAAAAATGAAAATTGCATCCAAGTCCATGCATTTATCACAAGGACCCTGAAACCGAGTAATGAAGTACTATATGTTTTGAGGTTTGCACATACTAGTGTTCATCATGCTAAAGACTATCAATAGAATCTTTATAGATGCTAAGAATGGAAAAGCAGATCCAACGGTTAGCAATGTTTGGATTTGCCAGTCTTGAGATCCAATGGTCAATGTTCAAAATAAGTTAATCCTTACACTATGTAGTGGTGGTATATATGGTATTATAAGAGATAAGAGACAAGATAAAGATAAGAAGTACTCCGATTTGCCGATCTAATGGTAGGTCTCATAAGAGCGAGGTGCTCGAGTGGTCGGTGGAAGTACAAGTTACATCAAGGACCTCATAAAAAATTAAAATTCCATCGAAGTCCGTGCATTTGGCACAAGGACCCTGAAACCGAGTAATAATGAAGTATTGTGTATTTTGAGGTTTACACATACTAGTGTTCATCGTGCTAAGGACTATCAGTAGAATCTTTCTAGATGCTAAAATTGGGAAAGAATATCCATCGGTTAGCAATGTTTGGATTTGCCAGTCTTGATCCAACAGTCAATGTTCAAAGTTAATCGGTTAGCAAAGTTTGACCTAATTTCATGAAACAGTGAGCAAAGTTTGACCTAATTTCATTAAATAGTTAGGATGCAAAATCTTATCAAGAAGATGAACCTATCGTCAAAACTCTCAGTGGTTTCTGATATATATTAATTGACCCTTCCCCCCGATGGGTACCTCCAAGAGCTTTTTCGTAAAAATTTCAAAGCAACCTACAATTTACCTATAGTAGTCCAAATTTTACCTAATTTCGATAAATCAACATAAAATCATTCAAGTGGGTGAAGTTAGCTAGGAAATTTGAGAACTGATAAAACATGGGAAATCGTAAGTGCATCGTGTTGGTCCACTATATATGTGTGAAAACTTGGCTTGTGGCATTCAGATCCATAGTCTTGGACTTTCTTTAGGGGAAATAACAATATAGTCATCAGTCGAAAAATTAAGAATGTTCTTTCATAAGATAGTTGGGAACTCACACTAGCGGCATTGTCTACTACAATAAGATGCACCTATATCTACCTCATAAAAGACTTTTAAATCAAGAGGAATGTATTGCACTTACTTGTAGCTAAAGTTTGGCCAAGTTTTGTTAAACTGGCAAGATGCAAAATCTTAGCAAGAAGTTGAATTTGTCGTCAAAAAGCTTGTTGGATGGTTTCTCATATATTAACTGTGACCCCCCGATGGGTACCTTCAAAAGCTATTTCATAAAGCTTTCACAATAACCTAAAATTTGCTTGTAGTAGTTCAAATTTGACCTAATTTTGATAAATCGACATAAGGTCATTCAAGTAGGCGAAGTTAGGTAGCGAGTTTGAGAATTCATAAAACACATGAAATCATAAGTACAATATGTTGGTCCACTATATATATATGTGTGTGTGTGTGTGTGAAAACTTGGCTTCTGGCATTTAGATCGATATTAACTTCCTTTACGAGAGAGAATAATCTTGACATCACTCAGAAAATTGAGAATGGTCTTTCCTGATAACTGGAAACTCACACTGACGACATTGTTTACTACAAGAAGATGCACCCATCTACCTACAAAAAGACATTTAATTCAAGAGCAATCTATCGCGCTTACATGTAGCTCAATTCTGACTTAATTTTGTTAAATTGTCAAGATACAAAATCTTAGAAAGAAGTTGAACCTATCATCAAAGCTCATAGTGGTTTTTGATATATTAATTCACCCCTCCCCTGAAGGGTACCTCCAAAAGCTTTTTCATGAAACTTTCAAAGCAACCTACAATTTACTTGTAGTTCAAATTCGACCTAATATAATTTCGATAAATCGGGATAAAGTCATTCAAGTTGGCAGAGTTAGATAGGAAGTTTGAAAGCACATAAAACATGGTTATCATCAATACAACATGTCGGTCCACTATATATATACATATATGCCTAAAAACCTGGATTGTGGCATTCAGATCCATATTCTTTGGACTTTCTTGACGAAAAATAACAATCTCGCTTGTCATCTCTCGGAAAATTGAGAATTGAATGTTCTTTCCTGATAGTTCGAAACTCACACCGACGACATTGTTTACCGTATATTGATTTTTTTCAATGAGTATACTATTTAATACTGTATATAGTTGGTCAAACTTTGTAACGGTTGAATTTGACTAAACCTAATATGCTGAGTAATACTCCCTGCATTTAGAAATATAAGACGTTTTAGCTTTGTGAAATGAATGTATCTAGACACCTTTTAGTGTATGGGCATCTAGATACATTCGATTCACAAAGCTAAAACATCTTATATTTTTTAACAGAGGGGGTATTAAATAAATGGAGTATAGGATAAGATTAGGAAAACAACATTTTCTTAGAACCCTCACAAGCTTTTTCTTAGCATCACAGATCTGAATATTACATTGACACTGATGGTTAACCAAACTGCAAAAAGAGCAAACCCAAACACATACGGAGTAGTAGAACAATTTAACAACTTCTAGGGGGACTCCGCGGTCTTCTCAGATGACTTGGCAGCATCCTTCACGGGCAACTTGGCTACATCCTCCACGGTACCATCGCCAAGCAGGGACTCGTTGATGTTGGGAAGCACGCCGCTATTCGCGATGGTAACACCGGCCAGCAGCTTGCTGAGCTCCTCGTCACGCATGACGCCGAGCATCTCATGCCTCGGGATGATGCAGATCTTCTTGCTGTCCTTTGCGGCTTACCCGGCGAGCTCCAGCACCTCGGTGGTGAGGTACTCGAGAACGGCCGCGAGGTAGATGGGAGCCCCGAAGCCTATGCGCTGGGAGTATCGACCTCCTTGAGGTAGAACCCGATCCGGCCGATGGGGAAATGCAGCCCGGCCTTGATGGACCTCGACACCTGCTTCTTCCTGCGGCTTCCTGCGGCTTCCTGGTGCGAGACTGTGACTTGGAGTGGCCAGATCAGGATTAGGAAGCCAGCGACATGACTTCTTTTTCTCCATGGCCTTTGTCGCCGCCACCTGGGTCTTCTTCTTTCCACGGGGAGCTCCGGTCTTCGGAGCCATAGATGCAAAGTCTAAGAGGTAGAAAGGTTAATTGTGGAGGGCCGGTGAAGGTGCACAGGTCCCTTGTATTGAAACTTTAGCAGCATCGTCTTTACTGTTTTGCAAGTATGAATTTTTAATAGGAGTACTACTAAAAGACTGTGTGCATGTTTCCTTATTTTGTTTCACTTTTTTGAAACATGGTCAGATGTGTTAGCATGGAAATTCATACAAAGAAGTTGTATCTTTCAAAACAATAGTCGGTTTTCAGTATGACTGCGTGGGTACAATAATTAGTACTATATGAATTTCTGACAAATTTACAAGCAATCTATCACGCACTTGTAGTTCAAAATTTACCTACTTTGGTTTTATTGACAAAATGTCATTTAATTATGCGAAATTAGCTAGAAGGCCTGAAAATTCATGAAACTTGTTAACCATGAAACATACTCTATTTTTGTGTGAAATTTAGTGTGTTGTGGCATTCGGAGCCATACTCTTTGCCTTTTCTTTAAAAAATAATTATATGTGGCACTTCTAAAATAATTTAACAAAATTATATACATAAAGTTGAAAAGTCCAATTAACAACATTAGTATGCCATGCCAAGATGCACCCCGTCTACCCGAAATGGACACGACCTTTGTCATTATTTAACTTGAAACCGAAGTATATGTTAACACATCGCTGGTCATATTGTGAAGAAGTGTTTTTAAACCTTGTCAAAATTCATGTTTATCGTTTACGGAAGAGGACACCATACATAAGTTCTTAACATTTTTTATTGGTTTCTTTACTTTTCTTTAATTTATCCCAATAAATGGGACGAGTGTTATAGATATGACCTTGGCATTGGTAACTTGGCTTAAAATGTGAACAATGTTCATACATGGTTATGACCATATTGTGTAGCAAGTTTTTCAAAAGTTGTCCAAATCCATGTTTGTAGTTTTCATCCAAACAAGCACAAATATAAGAGGACACCATTTAAGTTTCAACTATGTATCATTACCACCCCCCTCCCGCAAAAAAAAACTATGTATCATGACACACATTGAAATAAGTATTTTCATATAGTACAAACATGCGGTGGAAATTATCTATATTTTGCTAGAATACAGTGAGTGTGCTCTAAGCCAAATTATTCGGATGTACTTAATTACTAAAAACAAATCCTATCACTTGGAAAATGAAAAGCATTTTCCTAAAAGTTCGGAACTCTCATTGACAACATTATTTACCAAAGCCAAGATGCTTCGTAGAACAAGATATAGTACACTGCCCGCCTCTTCTCTGGACGCCATTTAATTTTGCACTCAGGCACGCTTCTTAGGTGGGGGGCGGGAAGAGACCTCCTCATCGTCGTCCTCAGCCTCCTCCCCGTCATCATCCTCGGCCTCCTCCTTGTCGTCGTCTTTGGCCTCCTCCTCAAGGTCGACCTCAGACTCCTCCTCTTCCTCAGTATCATCTTCCGTCTTATCGGATTCGCTCGGCGTTGGTGGTGGTGTGCCTTCGAAAAAGCGCTGCCAGTGGCTATCTTCTTCATCAGAGGAGTCAGACAGCGGTAGCAGCCATGACCCGTCGACTGAGGCTGGGCTTCCAGGTGGATTTTCGGGCCCTTTCCCATTTGTCAGGTCAATCAACGTGTTCTGCAGAGAGTTGTCATACAACATTTTGGAAGGAAATAGAGAGAGATTGAGTCCTATGAAATGGTGGGTTGGGTGTTTTGGGTGAAAGTAGGGGTGCATACTATTGCAATTTATAATGTCTATTTATAGTCGTGATTATGTTAATACCCTGAAAACTATCCCAAAATATCATAAATAGATTGTACCAGACTCGTCCCATCAACAAAAAAAGGATTATACCAGACTTGTCGGTTCTTGATTTTTCTCGGCCCTGAGAATTCAGGAGGCGCCCCGCTTTATCCAAAACTGAAGCGAATCATGCAGATTATGCCGAATTACTCGGTGTCTCTTACTTCCTCCGTTAAAAGTTAAGTGTATATAGTAGTACATACTTATCTAGCTACAGTACTACTAGTATACGTATACTCTTCACAAAGTTGCATCACCGAACTTGATTGATGGTGGTATGGTGTGGGCCTCATCTTTTTCTGCACCACTGCATCTCAAATTAGAAGTATAATCATTGCACGAAAGCTTATACGAGAAGGAAGGAGAAATGGAGAGGATAGTGGATGGATGGTGAGAGGGGGCGAAGGAGAGAGAAAATCTACTACGTAGTAGTATGTGTACTAGTACTGCGTGTCACGACCCATCGTAATATATAAACCTTTAGCCGAAGTTAAATACGAACCATGATCAACTATAGTATGTGTGAAACCATTGGCTTGTGGCATTCTGAACCATATTATTTGGACTTTCTTCACACAAAAAACATCACCGTCCTCACTGGTAAAATTGAAATTCTTTTTTCCTAATTGTTGGAAACTCCCACATGCAACAATGCTTACTACGCCAAGATGCACCCATCTACCAAACTATCATGGGAACTCTATCAACTTGTAAACTATGATGTCAATATGGCCTTGATGACCTTAGTCGTTTGGGTTGAAATAAACCCAATAGTGTCCATACACATGGTAGGACAATATTATGAAGCTATTTTTCCAAAACTTATCTAATCCCATAATTATAGTTTTCATGGCACGTGGTGTACAAGACATGATAGGACATCATGAGTAAAACTTTTCTTTTTTCTTTTTCGTTTATTCAATGTGATTAATGTTCAAAATGGGTTCAAAATTTCCTTCCCTCCCGATTTTTGGGAAGCAGGTGAAAATTTTGAAAACTGGAAAAGTTTGAATTTTTGTGTCGTAAAGGACCAAAGTGGTTTCCTTCCTATGTACTCCTTGTCCCTACTCCACACCAACGTGCGGCTGCCAAACATGCCAGAGACACAGAGCCACCGTACCAAGGCACACGTGTGCAGCGCCACGCTGTGGATGAGGGGAGAGAGATCAGCCGGACTGGTGTGCGAGGGGAAAGAGGAGGAGAGATGGAGAATAGGGAAGGAGAGAGAAAACACACGATTTGTTTTGCGTGCATAGGTCCTGAAATTTACTACTAGTAGAGTGTACACTGTAAGGCCGCAGGAGTACCTCGTGTCAGAAACCCATCATAACTTTGCTCTGACATGGAACCGCCTTCAACTTCTCTTCGATGTTGCCCTATTCCCTACCAATGTTTTATTCTCTCAGCATGTACAGCGCGTGGACAGAGGTGACCATATGTCTAAGCAAAGAAATATACTACTCCCGTATTGTGTTAAAAAGCACACCTTAATAAGGCTCAGATAGTAAACGTATGACATATCAAAACTATATAAAATTATAATTGGTAAAGCACAAAAAATTATAATTTTAATCAACATCTATAAAGTATGGGTGTATATTTGGTCCTTGTACTTCGTATCATCATGTGTAGAAGTCAAATATTATTAGCTACCTAACACTTGAAATTTTTGGTAACATGGTCTAGAGAAACGAGGGAGAAGATTCTAGTATGATGGAGAAGTGTGTTTTGAGAGGTTTATGCATAGTGCATTCATTGTGTTCAAGACTATCAATAGAATCTTCTAGATGCTAGAATGGAAAAGAAGATCCAACGATAGAAATTCTAGGATTCGCGAGTCTTGATCCACGGTCAACATTCAAAGTTATCCATACAGTATATAGTGGTAAGATAAGATCATGTAGAATTCAATGATTATTAGATACGAGGGAGAAGATTCTCGTATGATGGAGAAGTGTGTTTTGAGGTTTGTGCATAGGATTCATTATGCTGAAGACTATCAATAGAATCTTCTAGATGCTAGAATGGAAAAGAAGATCCAACGGCTAGAAATGTTGGGATTCACGAGTCTTGATCCAACATTCAATACTCAAAGTTATTCGTACACTATATAGTCGTAAGAAAAGATAATATAAGATATGTCTATCTCTACTACTATAGTGGAGCAGTTTTGAATTGGATCCATAGCACCAATCCTGACGGTTGGGCTATTGGATCCAATGGTTTAGAGAAGCTGGATTCGTGTTGAATAGTACCTAGAGCAAACTCCACCATCATGTTCTAGAACCATCAAGTCACCACCCCCAAAATTTCATAGCACAGTAGACTGTATTCTCTTTACTTACTACTATATTGGAACAGTTTTGAATTGGATCCATAGCACTAATGATGACCGTTGGGCTATTAGATCCAATGGTTTAGAGCAACTGGATTCATGTTGAATAGTACTCCCTCCGCCAAAATATAAGGCGCCTAAGGATTAGTCAAAAGTCAACATTTTTTAAGTTTGACCATGATTATATACAAAAATATAAAAAATTAGAATACTAAATTAATAGTAATAGATTCATAATAAAGTATATTTTCTTAATATGTCCATTCAATATTGTAGATGAAGATATTTTTTCTAAATATTTGGTCAAAGTTAGTAAGGTTTGACTTTTAACCAAACCTTAGGCGCCTTATATTTTGGGACGGAGCGAGGGAGTACAGACCTAGATGCTTGAATGGAAAAGAAGATCCAACGGTTAGCAATGTTTGGATTTGCCAGTCTTGATCCAACTGTTAATGTTCAAACTTAATCTCTACACTATATGTAGTGGTATGGTATATATTGTAAGAGATAAGAGACAAGATAAAGATAAGGTAGAAGTATTGCGAATGGCGATCTAATGGTAGGCCTCGTAAGAGCGAGGTTCTTGAGAGTTAACACGATCGGTGTAAGTACAAGTTACATTAAGGACCTCACAAAAAATGAAAATTGCATCCAACAAGTCCGTGCATTTAGCACAAGGACTCTTAAACCGAGAAATGAAGTACTATGTGTTTTGAGGTTTGCGCATACTAGTGTTCATCGTGCTAAATACTATCAGTAGAATCTTTCTAGATGCTAAGAATGGAAAAGAAGATCCAACGATTAGCAATGTTTGGATTTTCCAATGTTGATCCAACGATCAATGTTCAAATAAGTTAATCCCTACACTATTTAGTGGTGGTATGCATGGTATTGTAAGAGATAAGAGACAAGCTAAAGGTAAGATAAGAAGTACTACGAATGGCCGATCTAATGGTAGGTCTTGTAGGAGCGAGGTGATTGAGAGTTAACACGGTCGGTGGAAGTACAAGTTACATCAAGAACCTCGTAAAATGAAAATTGCATCCAAGTCCATGCATTTTAGCACAAGGACCCTAACACTGAGCAATGAAGTACTGTGTGTTTTTAGGTTTGTGCATACTAGCGTTCATCATGCTAAAGACTATCAATAGATCGAATCTTTCTGAATGCTAAGAATGGAAAAAAGATCCAACAGTTAGCAATGTTTGGATTTGCCAGTCTTGATCCAATGGTTAATATGTTCAAAGTTAATCCCTACACTAGGTAGTGGTATGGTATTGTAAGAGATATGAGACAAGATAAAATATAATATAAGACGTACTGCGAATGGCCGATCTAATGGTAGGTCTCGTAAGAGCGAGGTTCTTGAGAGTTAACACGGTGGGTAGAATTACAATTTACATCAAGGACCTCATAAAAAATGAAAATTGCATCCAAGTCCATGCATTTATCACAAGGACCCTGAAACCGAGTAATGAAGTACTATATGTTTTGAGGTTTGCACATACTAGTGTTCATCATGCTAAAGACTATCAATAGAATCTTTATAGATGCTAAGAATGGAAAAGCAGATCCAACGGTTAGCAATGTTTGGATTTGCCAGTCTTGAGATCCAATGGTCAATGTTCAAAATAAGTTAATCCTTACACTATGTAGTGGTGGTATATATGGTATTATAAGAGATAAGAGACAAGATAAAGATAAGAAGTACTCCGAATTGCCGATCTAATGGTAGGTCTCATAAGAGCGAGGTGCTCGAGTGGTCGGTGGAAGTACAAGTTACATCAAGGACCTCATAAAAAATTAAAATTACATGTTCTAGAGCAAACTCCACCATGTTCTAGAACCATGATGTCACCACCCGCAAAATGCATAAAATAAGTCTATTAAGCTATCTACACATATTGAGAATACAACCTATTGTGCTTTGAAATTTTGGGGTTGGTGACATGATGGTTCTAGAACATGGTGGAGTTTGCTCTAGGTACTATTCAACATGAATCCAGCTGCTCTTAACCATTGGACCTAACAGCCAAACGGTCAAGATTGGTGCTATATATGGATCCATTTCAAAACTGCTCCATTATAGTAGTAGATATATAGATAAAAAGCACACCTTAATAAGGCCTACTATGTGGCATCCGCTAAGGTTCACCTCAAGCTTTTGTGTTGACCATAGAGAATAGAAAAATCATTTTCAAGAGGCAAAATCTTAGTAGCTAGAAGTCAAATAGTCTCAACTGATATATTAATTGACCGCTCGATGGGTACCCCCAAAAGCTTTTTACATAAAACTTTCAAACCAAGCTACAATTTATTGCTCGTAGTTCAAATTTGACCTTTTATTCCGATACATCGACATAAAGTCATTCAACAAGTGGACAGGGTTAGCTAGGAACCTTGAAAACTCATAGAACATGGGAATCGTAAGTAAAACACATTGGTCCACCTAGCTAATATGTCTAGAAGCTTGGCTTATGGCATTGAGATCCATACTCTTTGGACTTTCGTTACGGAAAAGATTCATCTCGTCATCACTCATAAAACTGAGAATTTTCTTTCCTGATTGTTGGAAACTCACATCGACGACATTGTTTACTACAAGATGATACACACATCTACCTCCGAAAAGACAAATAATTCAAGAGAAATCTATCACACTTACTTGTAGCTAAAGCTTGACTTAATTTCGTTAAATTGACAAGAAGTCATCGAAATGCGTGAAGTTAGCAAGGAATCCTAGTACTAAAAACTTGGGTATTACATATAAGAAACCGTGGTCCAGTTTGTGTGATAATTGGGGCGGTTGCATTTTGTTTTAACCTTGGTAGGTCTTGTAGGAGCGAGGTGCTTGAGAGTTAACACGGTCAGTGGAAGTACGTACAAGTTACATCAAGGACCTAATAAAGAATGGAAATTACATCCAAGTCCATGCATGCATTTAGTAAAGGACCCTGAAACTGAGCAATGAAGTATTGTGTTTTGAGGTTTGCGCATACTAGCGTTCATCATGCTAAAGACTATCAGTAGAATCTTTCTAGATGCTAAGAATGGAAAAGAAGATCCAATGGTTAGCAATGCTATTTGGATTTGCTAGTCTTGATCCAACTGTTAATGTTCAAAATTAATCTCTGCACTATATGTAGTGGTATGGTATTGTAAGAGATAAGAGACAAGATAAAGATAAGATAAGAAGTACTGCGAATGGCCGATCTAATGGTAGGTCTCGTAAGAGCGAGGTGCTTGAGAGTTAACACGGTCGGTGAAAGTACAAGTTACATTAAGGACCTCATAAAAAATGAAAATTGCATCCAACAAGTCCGTGCATTTAGCACAAGGACCCTTAAACCGAGTAATTAAGTACTATGTGTTTTGAGGTTTGTGCATACTAGTGTTCATCGTGCTAAGGACTATCAGTAGAATCTTTCTAGATGCTAAGAATGGAAAAGAAGATCCAACGCTTAGCAATGTTTGGATTTGCCAGTCTTGATCCAACGGTCAACGTTCAAATAAGTTAATCCCTACACTATGTAGTGGTGGTATGCATTGTATAGTAAGAGATAAGAGACAAAGATAAAGGTAAGATAAGAAGTACTGTGAATGGCCGATCTAATGTTAGGTCTCGTAGGAAGCGAGGTGCTTCGAGAGTTAACACGGTGGGTAGAATTACAATTTACATCAAGCACCTCATAAAAAATGAAAATTGCATCCAAGTACATGCATTTAGCACAAGGACGACCCTGAAACTCAGCAATGAAGTGTATGTTTTGAGCTAGAGGTTTACGTATACTAGCGGTCATCGTGCTAAAGACTATTAGTAGAATCTTTCTAGATGCTAAGAATGGAAAAGAATATCCAACGGTTAGCAATGCTTGGATTTGCCAGTCTTGATCCAACGGTCAATGTTCAAAGTTAATCCGTACACTATATGTAGTGCGTGGTATGGTACGGTATTGTAAGATATATGAAAATATAAAAATAAGATAATAAGAAGTACTATGAATGGCCTATCTAATGGTTGGTCTAGTAGGTGCGATGTGCTTGAGAGTGAACACGGTCGGTGGAAGTACAAATTACATATCAAGGACCTCATAAAAAATTAAAATTGCTTCCAACTCCATGCATTTAGCACAAGGACCCTAAAACTGAGCAATGAAGTGTGTGTTTTGAGATTTGTGTATACTAGCGTTCATCGTTCTCATCAAGACTATTAGTAGAATATTTTTAGATGCTAGGAATGGAAAAGAGGATCCAACAGTCAGCAAAATGTTTGGATTTGAGAGTCTTGATCCAACTTGTCGTCAAAACTCTTGTTGGATGGTTTCTCATATATTAATTGTGACCCCCGATGGGTACCTCCAAAAGCTTTTTCGTAGAACTTTCACAGTAACCTAAAATTTACTTATACTAGTTCAAATCTGACCTATTTTCGATAAATTGACACAAAGTCATTCAAGTGGGTGGAGTTAGGTAGGAAGTTTTGAATTGGATCCATAGTACCAATCGTGACCGTTGGGCTGTTAGATCCAGTGGTTCAGAGTAGTTCGATTCATGTTGAATAGTATCTAGAGCAAACTCCACCATGTTCTAGATAGTTATTATTAATATACTTAATGTATGCCTTTTTCTCTAACAAGACTATTGGTTAATAACAACTTAATGTTCGTTAAATCACATTTCATACAGTATATATGAGTGTGGCACGTGCCTGTGTGTGTGCGTGTGTGTGTGTGCGTGTGAAAACTTTGGCTTGTGGCATTTATTTAGATCAATATTCTTCAGACTTCCTTTACGGGAGAGAATGATCATGACATCACTCGGAAAATTGAGAATTTCATTTCCTGGTAGTTGGAAACTCACACTGACGACATTGTTTACTACAAGAAGATGCACCCATCTACCTCTGAAAAGACATTTAATTCAAGAGCAGTCTATCATGCTTACTTGTAGCTCAAGTCTAACTTAATTTCATTAAATTGATGCAAAATCTTAGCAAGAAGTTGAACCGTACCTATATATCATCAAAACTCTTGGTGGTTTCCCATATATTAATTGACCCCTCCCCCCGATATATATGGGTACCTCCAACAGAGATCTTTCGTCAAACTTGCAAAGCAACCTACAATTTACTTGTGGTAGTTCAATTTGTACCTAATAATTTCGATAAATCGGCATAAAATCAATCAAGTGGGCGAAGTTAGCTAGGAAGTTTGAGAACTCATAAAACATGGGAAATCGTAAGTACAACATGTTGGTCCATAATATATGTTTGAACACTTGTCTCGTGTGTCATTCAGATCCGTATTCTTCAGACTTGCTTTACAGGAAAGAACAATCTCGTCATCACACTCGGAAAATTGAGAATGTTCTTTCCTAAGATAGTAGGAAACTCATAGTGATGGAATTGTTTACTACAGCAAGATGCACCTATAGACCTCTGAAAAGATATTTAATTCAAGAGCAATCTATATTGCGCTTACTTGTAGCTCAAGTTTGACCTAATTTTGTTAAATTGTCAAGATGCAAAATCTATCTTAGCAAGAAGTTAAACCTATTGTCAAAACTCTTGGTGTTTTGTGATATATTAATTGACCCCTCGATGGGTACCTCCAAAAGCTTTTTCGAAAAACTTTCAAAGCAACCTACAATTTTCTTAGACACAAGGCTAGTAAATTTCTAAGCTACGTATAGTTAGGGCGTGTCCAATGTCTAGAAGTAGCTATGAAAACTACTTTTTGTCCAGTGTTTAGAACTGAAGTGGGTCCACACAACCATGCTAAAAACAAAAAACAGATTGTTATCCACTAAATAGTGGGCCCTCCCAATTGATTCTCTTAGACATAAGTCTAGCACTAGAATCACCTTGAAGAATATTTTTGTTAGCACTACCCACTCCACCGTTAAGATATATGTTTAAGACTTGACAGCGTGCTTGCTTTGATGTCTGGGGCCAATGGGCTCACTACCGTGGGGCCCCATTGTTATTAGTGGTCTAGTTATATCCTATAGCAGCCAGTGAATGTTAGCTCTGACTCCTCTAGCTCTTCCTTCTCGATGAAGCCTCGACACTCGGCTTTGAAGGATGGTTATGAGGGCAGTAGGTGCCTATGGTGACTTTGTCAAGCTCAAGCCCCCCAATGGACATTCTGAAGACACAATCTTTTGGAGGTCCTCATAGGGGTAGGATGCGCGTTCATGCGTTCATAGGGGTGAGTGTGTGTATGCATTTGTGAGCGTGTGTGTTTTGTAGTGGATTTTCGCAAAAATGAGAGAGATGGGCCTTCCATTTGTATTAAGTTTTTCTCGGTTTTCCCAAAGTAATTGTAATGGTCACTGGTGTCTAGGATCTATGGGCTCACTACCGAGGGCCACATTATTAGTGGTTCAATTACATCCCATAGCAGCCAACGAATATGAGCTCCAACCCCTAGCACTTCCTTCGCCACGAAGCCTCGGCGCTCGACTTTGAAGGATGGTTATGAGGGTAGTGAGAGGCGACGTTCCCGTCAATATATAGCGATGTTCCTATGGTGACTTCATCAAGCTCAAGCCCCGCGGGATCAGTGTTAAGATCTAGTCTTTCTGAAGTGCTCATAGGTGTAGGGTGTGCGTACCTGCATTCATAGGGGTGAGTGTGTGTACGCATTTGTGAGAGTCTCTGTTTTGTAATGGGTTTTTGCAAAAAGAGAGGGGGCCTTTGGTTTATTTATTGAGTTTTGATCTGTTTTCCAAAAGTACTCCATGTAATGCAAGTCAAACTAGGTTAGTGATGTTTGGGGGCCCACGGGCTCTCTAGCGCGGGCCCCAGTTATCAGTGGTCGAGTTAAATCCAATACGGAATAGTAGCCAGCAAATGTGAGGACCGGATCCCCTACCTCTTCCTTCTCCACGAAGCCTCTATGCTAGGATTTGAAGGGCTCTTTTTTCGAGCAATGTCGGTAGATTCAGTCATGTCGGTCCGGCGAACGACGGGGGATCTTGATGCGCAAGGCAGCCGGGTTAGGGTAAGTACACCAGAGTTCATGGTATCAGTTTATATTCTCGAATTCATCTTATGGGTTCTCTCCTTTTGGGGTTTTTCTCTATTCTCCCCGTCTCCATCGACGATGTTTCATGGGTTTAGATGCCGGCACGGATGGTTGACGCGAGTGGTACGGCATCGTTAACGATGCAGATCTCCGGCTCTAGTGCAACTACGCCCTGGCGCCCCATTGCCGCATCGCGTTCGAGGGAACGAACTTCAGCCGTAGGTTCTTCGGTTGCAACTACGAACGTGAGCGCTGCACATTCATCCACTGGGTAGATCTACCGTACTCACTTTCACTGCAGCGCGCGATGATGTCACTTTGGTTACAGCTCGAGATCCGCGATGACCTCGAAGAGGAGGAGCAGGAGCGCCATCAGATGCATGCCGAGGAGATGGCTGCAGAGTTAACGGATATCTCCAACTCAATGCACTCAGTCGTAAATAGGATAGATGCTCTTAGATTTGGGTAATTAGAGCTGGACATTAGGTTCTTAACCAAGTATGGTCTACAATCTAGATATTTAGCCTGATCATGATGCTTTTGGTGGCTGGCTGTAGATTCCACTAACAATTAAGTAATCCCCTTTTGTTTACTAGTACTTACCATCTCATAGTAATGCCATGTTAAATTACACTAGGTTAATCAATATGGGAGTAGTTGACAGTCTACTTACAACGCTTTTGGAGTTTGTGGTTACTACTAATTGATCTGGTTTATGTGTTACTGGTATCTCTATCTATATACGAGTATCGCTACATTTTTTGCACATTTCTGCACCTCCCCCGCTGCGCACCTTCTTTACCCAGCGGCGTCCACCTTTCCATCGCATCAGTGCAATCTTCGGTGAGTACGCAACCATCCGGATGGTTGTTTAGGTGATTGTTATTTGAAATAGTAGATCTATATGCCACATTAGGAAGATGGGATCGCCATGGATGTAGCCATGGAATTAGTTATAAGGTCCACAGAAAATAGGTAAGTATATGCTGCCAAGAAGAGTCTTTTGAGGATGGGAAGCTTGCCCTGGCTTTATTTCAAAGAACGTCCTCGGTTGAACAATTCAGATGTAATTTGCTGCATATCGTTCATACATAGATTGTTGTTTGATGGTGTCCTGCATTGCTGAGTTCTTTAAATTATATTGTTTGTTAAAGGGTAACACGCCCAATCTTTGGCATCAGATTAATGCATGTATCCTTCTTTGCATTGCGAAGTTGATGTGTTCATTCCTAAAATTTACTGGTTTTGCTGCATTCATTTAGCATCATGCGCATGTCCCACCCGTGGAGGAGGCTTTATTGAGTGACAAGTGTGTTTATGTATCCAGGTGCTTTGCTGGAATTTCAGTAACCTATGCTTTGTCCCTGAAAACATTTTTTCGATAAAGAGCGCTTTATTATTTAAAATGTCCCCTAAAATATACTGATCATTTTTGTTGCATCATGATTTGTAGAAACAAAGGCATTCTGATTTGTTGCCACTTACTACTAAGGCCATGACTGCTCATGTGCCAGCTAAGAAGACAAACCCTGAAGTACGGCCCTTTTCATGTCGGTTCTATTTCCCATGTTTGGGAAATATGCCTCTATGGTTCTTTGCCATTTGCAGTACCACTGTGGAGCTTGCACGATGTGTGCAGCTGAATTTGGATTGTGAAACATGAATTTGGTTTTTTTTTGAAATGAGAATCTGGTTTAATTTTGGATTTGTTATCTGCAGTTTCCACCTTACTCATATTACTCATGGCGTAATGGTGCTGGTCACATCGAGGATTTGACAATTGCCCATCTCCGGGAGAAATACAAAGCTCATAGACACATGATTTCGTGCCTTCAAGAGAAAGTGAAATACCAGGACGAACAGATTAGGCGCCTGAAGGAAGAAGTGTCCACATCCACTAAGGGGATAGCTGATTTGACTGCAGGATGGAATACATCAATTTCAGTTGCTCATGATGCTGCTGTTGATTTTCAAAAGTTCATGGCTGACAACTTAGTCCCCGAGTTGCTTGATGTGGATGGCAACGAGATGATTGGCCAGGTGTACGACCAGATCTTGGAATAGGTGGGAATGCGAGCTGGCAATATTTTCAATTCAGCTCTAGAAGCAGATGAGACCCTGGAAGAAATTCGAGATTTTCCACGCCCATACAGTCCTGATCCTGCAAAAGATGAGGAAATCTGTAAACCATATTGACTGCTCTACTTTCATTTTTTGAAGGGTTTGGGTCTCTTGTGAGGATGACTGTTTGTTAAGTCAGGTACTATAACTGTTTTTTTCCTCTGCTGGTGTGTGATGTCCATGAATCTATATATTTGATGTACTATTATGAAATATATATTGGACCTGGCTTTATGTGACTATATTAGGCAACAACAGTCATCTTATTCGAACTTGCGGTGGTTTTTTATCTTTCAATTTTTTTCCTTCTGAGATCTGTTAATGATGATGTTAATGCTAGTTGCGAGTGATTTGTTAGCATGTTTCTGGTAGTAAACAAAAACTTATAGTTGTAGATTGTGGAATTTCAGATCGATGTTTGGACTCTAGATCTTGATGTCATAGAAAGGGCAGGCTTTTACCACCTGAAATATTTTACCTAGCAATTGATTGTATCACACAAATAAGTGCACAAACTTGATGTCTGTAGGTGGGAAAATGAGCAACGCAAGTGCACAAACTTGTATCGATCGTGTGGTTGCTACTATTAATATAGCCGTGGTTTCCCCTAAAAAAAGCGGGGTTCGCAAAAAAAATAGTGGGGCGAAAGTTAGTTTCGAGTTCGAGGTAGCTCAGTCATGTGCCCCTCGACCCCATCATCATCTTCTCTGCCTGGCCGCCCTCCCTCGACCGGACCGTCCCTGCCACTCCACCATTGAACACCACCGCACCATGATACATTGCAAATGTATCTATAATTTTTTGATCTTCCATGCTTGGTTTTATCCACTTTCTTGTGTTTTGTTCCAACTTTGGAGTACTTTTCATATGATTTCTTGGACTAACCTATTAACAAGAGCCACAGTGCCAGCTGCCTATTTTCTGCTGTTTTTGGTTCCAGGAAAGTCAAAAAATGAATATTCTCGGAATTGGACGGGACAAAAGCCAAACTGCCTATTTTTACGGAAGTCATCAAGTGCCAGAATACGAGACGGAGAAGGGCCAGAGGCCGGCCACACCACCTGGCCGCGCGGCCAGGCTGGGCCCGCGCCAGAGGGTGGTGTGGTGGCCCCTAGCACCCCCTCGGCCTCCCCTTCCGACTATAAGATGCCCTCGGGACGTAAACCCTAAGTACCCGATCAAAAATCCACGAAAGAGTCTGTAGCCGCCGTCATCTCCATCCCTAGATCAGGAGGGATCTGAAGCTCTTCCCGGCACCCTGTCGGAGAGGGGAATTCACCCTGGAGGCCTTCTTCATCACCATGCAAGCCTCCGGTGTGATGCGTGAGTAGTTCATCCTTGGACTACGGATCCATGTAGTAGCTAGATGGCTGGTTCTCCTCCTTTGTGCTTTCATGTCTAGATCTTGTGAGCTCCGTTCATGATCAAGATCATCTATTTGTAATTCTGCATGTTGTGTTTGCAGGGATCCGATGGATATTGAGATGCTATTTCAGATTGATTATTGATTCTATCATGTCTTTGTTATTTGTGATCTTGCATGCTTTCCGTTGTTAGTAGCTATCTTGGCCAAGTGGATGCTAGCAACTCCAAGAGTTAGTATTTATGCTCGATAGTGGGTTCATGCCTCTGGTAATCTGGGGAACTGACAGAAATCTCTAAGGTAGTAGATGTGCTGTTGCTACTAGGGAGAAAATAACAATCCTTTGTTCATATAACAATCGTATTGTTTACTTTACACGCAGTTCGTAAAGCAATAATCTGTTGCTTGCAACTTAATACTGGAGGGTGTTCGGATGATAACCTGAAGGTGGATTATTAGTCATAGATGCAGTTGGATGGCGGTCTATGTATAATGTTGTAATGCCCAATCAAGTCTCAAAAGAGTCAATATGATTAGTATATGCATGTATTGCTTTCTCGGTGTTTGTCAATTGCCCCGCTGTAATTTGTTCACCCAGCATGTTATCTATCTTAAGGAGAGCCACCTCTAGTGAATTATGGATCCCGGTCCTTTTCTTTACATACAATCTATAAACTATTTACTGCTTTGTGTTTACTTTCTGCAAACTTCTACTTCTTTCCATTCGATACGTTTAATCCTTTGTTTTCCGCAAAACACGGTGAGATTGACAACCTCATCACAAGTTGGGGACAAAGTTTTGTGGTTGTGTTGTGCAGGTCTCCAAGTTGCTACTAGCACCGGTAGTGCGCCCTGCCAAAGCTCGGCTAGTAACACCTTTGGGGTGTTTCCTTGCTCCTACTGGTTCGATTAAACCTTGGTTTCATAACTGAGGGAAACTTGCTGCTGTGCTCATCATACCTTCCTCTTGGGGTTCCCAACAAGCTCTACATCATCATCGCACCAGCACTTTTCTAGGCGCCATACACAGAGCCATCAAGCGTTTTACTGGCGCCGTTGCCGGGGAGTCAAGGACATCTTCACAAGGGGAGTCCCTCATAACCAATCTCTTTACTTTGTTATTTTTGTTTTGCTTTGTTTTCTTGTTTTGTTATTCAAAAACACACAAAATTTAGTTTCACTAGTTTGCTTTCTTATTTGAAAACCCAAAAAATGACTACTCTTGAAAACACTAAGTTGTGTGACTTCACTAGCACCAACAACAATGATTTTATGAGCACACCTATTTCTCCACATGTGCCTGAAGATACTTTCTTTGAGATAAAACCTGCTTTGCTCAATCTTGTTATGAGAGAACAATTTTCTGGTATTGGTAATGAAGATGCTGCTTCCCATCTAAATAACTTTATTGAACTTTGTGAGATGCAAAAGCATAGGGATATAGATGGTGATATTATTAAGCTGAAATTGTTTCCTTTCTCTTTGAGAGGAAAAGCTAAAGAATGGTTGAATTCCTTAACTAGGAATAGTATTGATTCTTGGACTAAATGCAAAGATGCTTTTATTGGAAAGTATTATCCTCCTGCTAAGATTATATCTATGAGAAGTGAAATAATGAAGTTTAAACAACTTGATAATGAGCATGTTGCTCAAGCTTGGGAAAGAATAAAATCTTTGGTAAAGAATTGTCCCACTCATGGACTGACTGCTTGGATGATCATCCAAACTTTTTATGCAGGATTGAACTATTCTTCAAGGAACCTATTGGATTCTGCTATTGGAGGTACCTTTATGACCATCACTTTGGGTGCTGCAACAAAACTTCTGGACAATATGATGGTTAATTATTCTGAATGGCATACTGAAAGAGCTCCACACGGTAAGAAGGTAAATTCTGTTGAGGAAACCTCCTCCTTGAGTGATAAGATTGATATTATTATGTCTATGCTTGTTAATGGGAAAGCCCATATTGATCCAAATAATGTTCCTTTGGCTTCTTTGGTTGCTCAAGAAGAGCAAGTTTATGTGAACTTCATAAGAAATAACAATTTTGGCAACAATGCTTATGGTAACAATGCTTATAGGAACAATTTTGGTAACAACAATTATAAGCCATATCCTCCCAACAATGGTAATGCTTATGGAAATTCTTACAACAATAATAAGAGTGCTCCCTCTGAACTTGAAGTTATGCTTAAAGACTTTATTAGTAAGCAAACTGCTTTCAATAAAACTATTGAGGAAAAACTCTCTAATGCTGAAAGAAATATAGCATCTTTGGATAAAGCTCAATCTACTTTGAATAAAATGGCTGCTAAACCTGAAACTAATGACAATCCCTTTGCAGCTACCAATGCTATACAAGTAAGAATTGATGAAAATGTTAGACTATTAGCTGAATTATATGCTAAGTGGGAAAGAGAAGATGAAATTGCTAGAAACATTAGTGTTTCTACTATCACCACCACTAGTGTTGAGGCTAGTAATAGTTTTACTACTTTAGATGATAAATTTTACTTTGATCTTGATGGTTGTAATATCTCTGAAGTTATTAAGTTCCTACAAAAGCTTGCTAAAAGTCCTAATGCTAGTGATGTGAACATGGCCTTCACTAAACACATTACTAATGCTCTCATAAAGATTAAAAAAGAAAAGATGAAACATAAAGCTTCTATTCCTATAAAACAAGAAGATGGTTGGGAACCCATCATTAATATGAAAGTGAATGACTTTGATTTCAAAGCTTTATGTGATCTTGATAGTAGTGTTTCTATTATGCCTAGAAGGATTTATGATATGCTTGATTTGCCTCCTCTTGAAGATTGTTATTTGAATGTCCCACTTGATGATAACGCTAAAAAGAAACTCATGGGGAGTCTTAATGATGCTCTTATTATGGTTAACAATTCCTATGTCCCCGTTGATTTCTATGTTTTGGATGTTGAATACAATGATTCTTGTCCTATTACTTTGGGAAGACCTTTTCTTATAACAGTTGGTGCCATCATTGATATGAAAGAAGGCAACATTAAATATCAACTCCCACTCAAGAAAGGTATAGAACACTTCCCCAAGAAGAGATAGAAGATTTATTTTGCTTCTCCTATGAAAACAAAATTTGGTCTTAATGCTTCTTCATTTGAGAACACTTGATTCTTTCTTTGCTTCTTATGACTAACTTAAAGGCGTTAAAGAAAAGTACTTATTGGGAGATAACCCAAAAGTTTTAGATGAGTCTTGGAAGTTATTCTTATTCTTTTTATTTTCTTTTTGTGCGAAGAGTAACCTCTAATGAGAGAGAAATAATGATTGGGAAAGTTGCTGTCCCGAAACAGATTTTTGTGCTTCACCGTAAAACTTCGTGAGAGAACTCTGTATGTCGGAATGAGCTGTAAGTTTTTGTGCTTCTTCCCCAGGTTGTTACCTAACTTTCGTTAGTTCAACACTTTTTGATTTGAGCAACAGAAGGTCTTCGAAAAAATTCGTCTTTACCTGCTAGTCTGTTTTGACAGATTTCTGCCATTTTCTGCATTTGCTTCTTGTTGATTCCTTTTTGAGTTATTTTGGGGAATTGAGCTTTTTGAGGGAAGTTCTACAGTAGCTAGTGTTCTAATGGAAGTTTATTTGGTGTTAGAACTGAACCTTAAGACTTATTTATCTTGAGTGCACTAATGTTGCTAATAAGATTGTGTGAAGTTTTGTATGAAGGAAAAATTCCAGGTGTATGGAAGGAATGAGTAACGAGATGAAGGATGGACTAAAGCTCAAGCTTGGGGATGCCACGCGTGTCACCCCAAGAAATATCCAAGAAGTACAAGCGTCAAAGCTTGGGGATGCCAAAGGCATCCCCTTCTTCATCAATAATTCCAGGTTTCTTCCAAACGCTTTATTTTTATGTTTCATGCACAGTTGTGTTGTTCTTGGAGCGTCTTCTTTTTCATTTTAGTTTTGGTTTTTAGTTTGCTTGGTTTTCTTAGTTTTCTAAATAAATTGGTTGGACCCCCTATTTCATACATTGGTTTGCAAATAGTTTGGTTTGGTTTGGAAAAGAGTAGGAAAGTTCATGCTTATGTGGTAAAAAGAGCTCGTTTTTGACTGTGGCCTATGCTTTGTCATGCCATGCTTGATATTGTTTTGGCTTTATGATTAGTATTCTTTGCGGTAGCATGACTTGTTATAAACAATTGATATTGCTTAATGTGCCTTGGATGAATCATGCGTTGTTTTAACATATTAAAGCATAGTATAATGGTATTCTCCTTTGATGCTTTATTTGGGTTGACTTGGCACATGCTCACACCATGTTATGACTATCTCAAGTCAACATAGCCTTTATGATCCTTTAGTTTTCAACTTGTAGTATCACTTTATGCTTTGATCATTGATGTTTTGTCGCTCTGCATGATTATGGCCATTATTGCTCTCTTAGTTTGTCGCTCCCAGTCTTTTGCTAGCCTCCACAACAAAGTATGAGTTCCACTCATGCATCCAACTCCCTAAACCAAGTTATTCCAAAGAGTACACCATACCTACCTACTAGCTTATGCTATTCCAAGTATATTCATGCTTTTGTTTACCTTCCAAATTAAACTTGTTATGAGAAAATTAGTGATTAAAGCTCTCACGAACTTGATGGCACACTTTACTTTACTTGCCCTTAATAAAACTGAACCATTGTGTCATCTATGTTGTATATGCTTGCACTTATTTGTTGGGAATTAGTAGAACCATGCTTTCATGGGGAACGCTTTCAACATTGCACTTGGTACTTGTACCTAGTTGATATCATGCTCTTTTGTATATGGATGTCGTCGGTGTGAAATGAAAGGGGAGCTTGTAAGTCCATGGAGTTATGTATATGTGTTAGAGAAACGCCTGGGCCGCTGGTCTAATCCATGCTGACATGGTGGAAACCTGCAGCGTATCCATAATGATCTGTCTATGAAGCATTCTTCTTATAAAAAAAGAGTCCTATATTGAGAAAAAAAGAAAAAAGAGAAAAAAAAGAGATACTATGAAAAGTGGAAAGAGAGAAAAAAGCACCATATTCCCATGGTAAATAAGAAGATTGATGAGATGCTTGTTGTCTGCTTGCCTTGTCATTTTGATATGGGGATTCTTCCGTATCATCGGGCAAGGGGTACCCCGTTGGCGGTTCTCAATGATACACATGTACTTACAATGACAAGAACTTACCGGTGACTACACTTGAGTAGCATGAGGAGCGGCCCTCGTATACAAGGGACATGAGATTTCTAACTTATACTTCGTCAAGCATGTACACCATAGTTTGTTCACTTTAACCTTAATCACTTCAAGATGCTTATGATAGGGGCAATGAGAGCTGAAAGCTATAAGTACCTTAATTTTTGGAAGATCTTTATGAGACTTGAATACCTACTTCCTTTTATAAAGGCCCTTCTTCCACCATTATATTGAGTCTCCACCTTCTATCTTTATGCACTTACTTTGAGAGCATAGTGGCCATTCTTAGTTCTATGTGCATTGTCCCAAGACTAGTTGATTGATGCATACTTTGATATTGCTTGTTTTAAACTATTGTATCTAGTCACTCTTATGAACTTTGAAGGTGTCCTATGCATTTATATTTGCTACTCTATGAGGGACAAGCTGAATACTTTTATGCTATGTTTTCTTTATATGAAACAAACAAACGTCTTGCAAAGCATTGTTATTCATGAATCTTTGGTTTGTGCCTTTTCATGTTGCATCATAGTTTCTTTGCTTATTTCTAGAACCTTGTCTTTCATGTTATGATTGAAGTACTATGATCCCAGCTTTGAATGTTTTGCAAATACTTTGATCAAGTATTTGATGGTGCATGTCACCTCAAAACTTATTCTTTCTTTTTATCACTTACCTACTCGAGTACGAGCAGGAGTAAAGCTTGGGGATGTTGATACATTGCAAATGTATCTATAATTTTTGATGTTCCATGCTTGGTATTATCTACTTTCTTGTGTTTTGTTCCAACTTTGGAGTACTTTTCATATGATTTTTTGGACTAACCTATTAACAAGAGCCACAGTGCCAGCTGCCTGTTTTCTGCTATTTTTGGTTCCAGGAAAGTCAGAAAATGAATATTCTCGGAATTGGACGGGACAAAAGCCAAAGAGCCTATTTTTCCGGAAGTCATCAAGTGCTAGAATACGAGACGGAGAAGGGCCAGAGGCCGGCCACACCACCTGGCCGCGCGGCCAGGATGGGCCCGCGCCAGGGGGTGGTATGGTGGCCCCTGGCACCCCCTCGGCCTCCCCTTCCGACTATAAGATGCCCTCGGGACGTAAACCCTAAGTACCCAATCAAAAATCCACAAAAGAGTCTGTAGCCGCCGTCATCTCCATCCCTAGATCGGGAGGGATCTAAAGCTCTTCCCGGCACCCTGCCAGAGAGGGGAATTCACCCTGGAGGCCTTCTTCATCACCATGCAAGCCTCCGGTGTGATGCATGAGTAGTTCATCCTTGGACTACGGATCCATGTAGTAGCTAGATGGCTGGTTCTCCTCCTTTGTGATTTCATGTCTAGATCTTGTGAGCTCCGTTCATGATCAAGATCATCTATTTGTAATTCTGCATGTTGTGTTTGCAGGGCTCCAATGGATATTGAGATGCTATTTCAGATTGATTATTTATTCTATCATGTCTTTGTTATTTGTGATCTTGCATGCTTTCCGTTGTTAGTAGCTATCTTGGCCAAGTAGATGCTAGCAACTCCAAGAGTTAGTATTTATGCTTGATAGTGGGTTCATGCCTCTGGTAATTTGGGGAAGTGACAGAAATCTCTAAGGTACTAGATGTTCTGTTGCTACTAGGGAGAAAACAACAATCCTTTGTTCATAGAACAATCGTATTGTTTACTTTACATGCAGTTCGTAAAGCAATAATCTGTTGCTTGCAACTTAATACTGGAGGGGGTTCGGATGATAACCTGAAGGTGGATTATTAGTCATAGATGCAGTTGGATGGCGGTCTATGTATAATGTTGTAATGACCAATCAAGTCTCAAAGGAGTCAAGATGATTAGTATATGCATGTATTGCTTTCTCGATGTTTGTCAATTTCCCCGCTGTAATTTGTTCACCCAGCATGTTATCTATCTTAAGGAGAGCCACCTCTAGTGAACTATGGATCCCGGTCCTTTTCTTTACATACAATCTATAAACTGTTTACTGTTTTGTGTTTACTTTCTACAAACTTTTACTTCTTTCCATTCGATACGTTTAATCCTTCGTTTTCCGCAAAACACGGTGAGATTGACAACCTCATCGCAAGTTGGGGACAAAGTTTTGTGGTTGTGTTTTGCAGGTCTCCACGTTGCTACTAGCACCGGTAGTGCACCCTGCCAAAGCTCAGCTAGTAACACCTTTGGGGTGTTTCCTTGCTCCTACTGGTTCGATTAAACCTTGGTTTCATAACTGAGGGAAACTTGTTGCTATGCTCATCATACCTTCCTCTTAGGGTTCCCAACGAGCTCTACATCATCATCGCACCAGCACTTTTCTGGGCGCCATACACAGAGCCATCACACCGCCGTTTTCTGGTATGTACGTCCCCAACCTCTAGCCATTACGGGCTTTCTGAAGGATAGGATGCATTTATAGGAAATGGAATCGGTGTTGGCGGATGCATTTGCTGCGTTGGTGGATGCTTGTAAAGCAGAGGTGGATGCCGAAGCAGCACCAGCGGATACATGTGAAGCGGATGCAGAGGCCGATCTTGTACCGCATCGCAGTCTTGGGCAGTGTTGAGTGATGCTTGGAAAGCGGTGGAGGCACGGTCGAAATCCTCGTCGGCTGCTGTTGGAACAAATTTCGGCTATGTTGGCAGCTGCCGCCAAAGTGACGGCTGCGTGGGATGCTAGGAATGCGTCATCTCGTGGTCGTTCTTCTTCAGCGTCAACGGCTATGGCTCGTCATTCGTCAGCGATGCTTGGTCCATCTGCTCAGAACTCGTCGACCCTATTGTAAGTTCTGCGTTGGATTTTGTCTCCCTGACTTCCTCCCTCTTTTGTGTATTCTGCTCCGGGGTTTTTTCTGGATGCAGTGGATATTATTTTGAACTAGCAGTACTGGGAACATAAAAATCTATTTAATCACAAACTAGTGATCCAAATGGGATGAAACTTTCACAGGATTTGAATCCTAGGCACTAATGATTTACTGATTTTTTGTCAACATTTTTCGAATAGTTTTACTTTTTAGTTCAAAATATGAACTACTGTCAAACGTTTGAGCTAAGATGGAAGGTGGATCCTGGGGCAAGTCACTGTGAGACTTGGGTTCACCAAGTCACTGAAGCTGCGTCCGTTTTTTCTCCTCTTCTTTATGATAAAACCAGAAAATTCGGGTGGGGGCCTTTCTGTCCTCCCCGGTGACCTAAAAAAGTTCTTCATTCCCTTTGCCCAGTTCCGACATGCTGAAGCATTTTGCGGTGCTTTCGTACTACTCTGGTTGATTCCTTGTGTTGTTTAGGTTATTTTGTTCATAGACTCTGCTTTTTAGGTAGTTTTTCAGATGGGTGCAGTTTAGGAAATTCCGATGATAAATTTTCCTGTCAAAATGTATGATGTATTATGGTGTTTACTTAATTCTTTTTTTAGGGGTGTGCATTGTGCATTGTGTTGTTTACTTAATTCTGATGATGCACTTGTGCTATTATCATCATCCTACCAGCTTTGGTGGAAGAACATATGCAACAATCAACAACTTGCCAGGCGATGTACTTGGTCAGATTCTTGTCAGGCTTCCTCTGCACCCATCCTGCATACTGAGGGCATCAGTCGCCCAAAAATGTTGGATGGACTTCATGGGAAGCAACGATTTCAAAAGGCTAACCCTGTCACACAACAAAGGAATGCCGTTACTTGGGTTTTTCACCAACAGCTTCGAGGACGCTCGATTCTTAACAGATCATAATCTTGACCAATCCATCTTCCAGAAGCTGAACAGGCTAGTGGAAGTACATAAAGCCTACAAACCATATGTACTGAGATGTTGCAATGGTAGGGTGCTACTTCATTATCCGCAAGGGTCTAATATGATAAAGGCCTGGGATCCAATCAATGGAAGTGAAACAGTGATACCAGAACCACCAATTTGGCAGAGACGTGAGTATGATAGTGCAACAATTCTCTGTTCGAGAAATCATGGGCAATTGTCTTCACACTATTGCAGGAATTTCTGGGTTGTTTGGATAGTAACCAACGGTAACCAAGCACTGGTGCAGAGGTACTCATCAGAGTTAGGAAAATGGGAGGACTGGATTGAACCTGCTCAAATGCTGGCTAAGATTGATCGCATGCCATCAACTCTCATAGGGGACATTTTATACTGGCCAACAATGAACTCCAGATATATAATTGCCTTCGATAACGTGACAACAAAACTGTGTTATATTGAGTGCCCCCATGAGACACATGATATTTCCAGAAGCAATTTTTTCATCGCTAAGGGGCATAATGGAGATGTTGCTCTTGCGGTTATAAGAGACTTAAGTCTAAACACGTGGTCCAGTGCAAGATCATCAACATGCAAATGGGAAGCTTGGGTCCCTCATATAAATGTTGAGTTGGATACTCTCCTTGGCCTTGATAAATCATGGGCATATGGTGGGAAATATGCAGTAAGGTTACTCTGCGCATTTGAGGATAGAGAAATGGTGGTTATATGGGCAAAGAAGGGAGTATTCGAATTAGATCTCAGCAACATTAAGTCTAAGAAGTTCAGATCTCGTAAACCTGGTTAGCACGGTCATTCATGTGCAACCCTTGCATTTTTGTACACCTATAATTTTGCTGATCATTTTGTTCATTTCCTTCAGCAACCGACATGATTCGGAATGCTAAATCAAAGAAACGAAAAGGAAGTCCTGTCAGCAACACAGCTGATTCAGACTGCAACATCAAGGATATGAAAATAACACTCGAATGAACAAGCAAGGCTTGTTTGGGCAAGCATGTGTTTGCCCAGGTTGTGTTATTTGGAGCTGCAGTCTGATATTTGTTTGTTTTGGTAGTTGATGGAACTATGGCGGCACCTTTGTTTGTGCTGCAGTCACAGCGGCAGGGGCTAGAATATTAGAGCTATCTGTTCATTTTGGGGGCCTATGTGTGTCTGATAAAACATTGTTTTATATGATGAAATGGTTTTCTCTATATAGTAGTGTATGCGTGATGAAATCTTGTTTTATTTGTTCTACATATATTTTAGCTGGTCTTTGTGTTTTGATAGTATGCTATAGTAGGAGTATTTGTTTCGCATCAGGCTTTTTATATGATCTGAATTAGTACTACCATTTAGTTAGTGCTTCCTGTAGAAGAGTCTGTGCCGACACCTAAATAATTAGTAGACCTTGGTTGCACACCATTTTCACATGCTTGAATCAGAGCTACTTTAGACATTTGTTTGTTGTTATGTTAAACAAACATTCTTGTATCGGAGATCTGCATTTTCATACGCGTGGTAGATAATCACTCTCCTTGACTTGGATTCCTGAAATAGAGGGAGAATGGCTTGTTTTTTTAATTATTCTTTAGACAATCTCTAAATTCAAAATCACTATCGACCACCAAAACCTACCACCTACCCGTTTGAATCGGAGGCATGAGTTGTTGTGAGTCTCGCCTTAAATTCCTGACCAGATGGCGTTCAAACTACACAACCTTTTTTGTAGTAATAAAAATTTGGCCGGTAGCCAAATTCAAAATCGTAATCGAGCAGGAAAATAACCCACCGAACCCGAAGCATTTCGCACCCCCTCTGTTTCAAACATTTTTAGGCAAAATACCCACCGAGGTAGTACCATTTTTATATTATTACATGGACCCTAGGAAAATTTAAAGTATGAGTCAAGCGGCAAAATTTACCGCATATGCTGTGTTAATGGAAGGTATCCAAGTTTCTGTGCAAAAAAATGTTTATGGATGATCAGTTGATGTGACTCTCGGCTTGAATTCCTGGACAGATAGCGTACGGTATATTACCTTTTTTCTATTAGTAGATGGAGGCTAGCCAAATTCAAAATCTCAATCAAGCGGCAAAATCACCCACATACCAAGCATTTCCCGCCCCACCGTTTCATAAACTTTGAGCCAAAATATCCCACCGATCGGGGGAATACCACTTTTCTATTATTATTATTAGATGGGCGCAAGCCAAATTCAAATTCTTAATCGAGCGGCAAAACCACACACCGACATTGAAGCATTTCACGCCCTTCCATTTCAAAAACTTTAGAATTTAAAATTCCAAATCTACCCATTGTTCAGACGACAAATGGGCATTCTAAAGTCGGTAGCTCGGGGGCACGATCGTAATTATTTTTTCTGCTCACCTCTATGGTCCCAATTCCCCCAGTTTTTCCCGCTGGCCCTCCCAAAAATCCCAAGCTCCTCTGTCCCCTCCACGACCACCGCGCACACCGCCTTGAGATACAGTCTCGTGCACCAACGCGCATCCGCTTCACCGATGCTCACCCACTAGATCTAGGAGCTGCGGTGTCTTTCACCACGCCGATGGCGTCATTGACCGCCCAAGATGTGGTTCCTCGCTGTCGAAAGATACCCAATCATACCGGATCCGCTTCACCGGTGTCCACTAGGTGTGATCTAGTTCAAAGAGTTCCATGTCCACCGCTCTAGACCAGCTGCACGACCGTCGCCGTTCACTACACCGGATCTGCTTCAGCGACGCTCTCATCCACCACTTTCAAGCCGGCATCGACCGCTGCTGACTCATGTACTAATGAGATCATTGGGGAACCCCAAGAGGAAGGTATGATGAGCACAGCAGTAAGTTTCCCTCAGTCATGAAACCAAGGTTATCAATCCAGTAGGAGCAAGGAAACACCCCAAAGGTGTAGCTAGCTGAACTTTGGCAGGGTGCACTACCGGTGCCAGCAGCAACGTGGAGACCTGCACAACACAACCACTGAACTCTGTCCCCAACTTGCGATGAGGTTTTCAATCTCACCAGTTTTGCTGAAAACAAAGGATTAAACGTATCGAGTGAAAGAAGTAATAGTTTGCAGAAAGTAAACACAAAACAGTAAACAGTTGATTATAGATTGATAGTAAAAGAAAGGAACGGGATCCATAGTTCAGTAGAGGTGGCTCTCCTTAAGATAGATGACATGTTGGGTAAACAAATTACAGCGGGGCAATTGACAAACATTGAGAAAGCAATACATGCATATACTAATCATATTGACTCTTTTGAGACTTGATTGGGCATTACAACATTATATATAGACCGCCATCCAACTGCATCTATGACTAATAATCCACCTTCAGGTTATCATCCGAGCCCCCTCCAGTATTAAGTTGCAAGCAACAGATTATTGCTTTACGAACTGCGTGTAAAGTAAACAATATGATTGTTCTATGAAGAAAGGATTGTTGTTTTCTCCCTAGTAGCAACAGCACATCTAGTACCTTAGAGATTTCTATCACTTCCCCAGATTACCAGAGGCATGAACCCACTATCGAGCATCAATACTAACTCTTGGAGTTGCTAGCATCTACTTGGCTAAGATAGCTACTAACAACGGAAAGCATGCAAGATCACAAATAACAAAGACATGATAGAATCAATAATCAATCTGAAATAGCATCTCAGTATCCATCGGATCCCCGCAAACACAACATGCAGAATTACAAATAAATGATCTTGATCATGAACGGAGCTCACAAGATCTAAGCATGATAGCACAAAGGAGGAGAACCAGCCATCTAGCTACTACATGGACCCGTAGTCCAGAGATAAACTACTCACGCATCACACCGGAGGCTTGCATGATGATGAAGAAGGCCTCCAGGGTGAATTCCCCTCTCCGGCAGGGTGCCGGGAGGAGCTTCAGATCCCTCCCGATCTAGGGATGGAGATGACAGCGGCTACAGACTCTTTTGTGGAATTTTGATCGGGTACTTAGGGTTTTGGTATCGTAGCCAATATATAGGCGGAAGGAGAGGCCGAGGGGGTGCCTGGGGCGGCCAGACCAGCCCCTGGCATGGGCCAGGCCCGGCCACGCGGCCAGGTGGTGTGGCCGGGCCCCAGCCCCTCTCCGTGTCGTATTCTGGCTCCAGGTGTCCCTCGGTGAAAAACTAACTTTGGCTTTTGTCCCGTCCAATTCCGAGAATATTCATTTTCTGACTTTCCTGGAACCAAAAACAGCAGAAAACAGGCAGCTGGCACTGTGGCTCTTGTTAATAGGTTAGTCCAAGAAATCATATGAAAAGTACTCAAAAGTTTGGACAAAAGATAAGAAAGTAGATAAAATCAAGCATGGAACATCAAAAAAATATAGATACATTTGTAATGTATCAACATCGCCAAGCTTAAATCCTGCTCGTGCTCGAGTAGGTAAGTGATAAAAAGAAAGAATAATTTTTGAGGTGACATGCACCATCATAAACTTGATCAAAGTATTTGTAAAACATTGATAGCTGGGATCATAGTACTTCAATATAACATGAAAGACAAAGTTCTAGCAATAAGGCAAAGAAACTATGTTGCAACATGAAAAGGCACAAACAAAAGATTCATGAATAACAATGCTCTGCAAGACGTTTGTTTGTTTCACGTAAAGAAAACATAGCATAATAGTATTCATCTTGTCCCTCATAGAGTAGCAAACATAAATGCATAGGACACCTTCAAAGTTCATAAGAGTGACCAGATACATATAGTTTAAAACAAGCAATATCAAGGTTATGCATCAATCAACAAGTCTTGGGATAATGCACATAGAACTAAGAATGGCCACTATGCTCTCAAAGTAGGTTCATAAAGGTAGAAGGTGGAGACTCAACATAAAAGTAAAAGAAGGGCCTTCATAGAAGGAAGTAGGGATTCAAGTCTCCTAAAGAGCTTCCAAAAATTATGGTACTTATTAGCTTTCAGCTTTCATTGCCCCTATCATAAGCATCTTGAAGGTGATTAAGGTTAAAGTGACACAACTAAGAGGATATGCTTAACAAGTTATAAGCCAAAGTCTCATGCCCCTTACTTACGAACACCGAACCTCATGCTACTCAACTTTAGTCACAAGTAAGCTCTTGTCATTGTAAGTACATATGTATCATAAAGAACCGCCAACGGGGTACCCCTTGCACACGATACAGGAGCTATCCCATAATTAAAATGACAAGGCAAGCAGACAATGAGCATCTCAGCGATCTTTTTATTTGCTATTTGCATAGGTTTTTATTGAGGATGCTTCATAGAGTGCTCATTATGGTGATGCTGCAAGTTTCCACCATGATTAGGCATGGCTTAGGCTAGCGGCCCAGGCGTTTCTCTAACACACATACAAACTCCATGATCTTACAAGTTCCACTTTTATTTCACACCGCCGGGATCCATAAGCAAAAGAACATGATATCAACGGGGTACAAATTACAGGTGCAATGTTGAAAGCGTTCCCCATGATACATGGTTCTGCTAACTTCAACTTATAAAGCGCAAGCATATACGCAACAAAGATGGACGCAATGGTTCAAGTTTATTAAATGCAAGAAAGTAAAGTGTGCCACCAAGTTCGTGAGAGCTTTAATCACTAGTTTTCTCATAATAAGTTTAATGTGGAAGGTAGATAAAAACATGAATATACTTGGAATAGCATATGCTAGTAGGTAGGTATGGTGGACTCTTTGGAATAACTTGGTTTTAGGAGTTGGATGCATGAGTGGAACTCATACTTGGTTGTGGAGGCTAGCAAAGACTAGGAGCGACAAACTAAGAGAGCAATAATGGCCATAATCATGCAGAGCGACAAAACATCATTGATCAAAGCATAAAGTGATACTACAAGTTGAAAACTAAAGGATCATAAAGGCTATGATGACTAGGGATAGTCATAACATGGTGTGAGCATGCGCCAAGTCAACCCAAATAAAGCATCAAAGGAGAATACCACTATACTATGCTTTAATATGCTAAAACAACGCATGATTCATCCAAGGCACATCTCAATTGTTTATAACATGTCATGCTACGAAAAAGAATACTAAGCATAAAGCCAAAACAATATCAAGCATGGCATGACAATGCATAGGCCACAGTCAAAAACAAACTCTCTTTACCACTTAAGCATGAGCTTTCCTACTCTTTCCAATCCAAACCAAACTATTTGAAAACCAATGTCTGAAAGAGGGGGTCCAACCAATTTATTCAGAAAACTAAGCAAACCAAGCAAACGAAAAACAAAAGCGAAAATGGTAAACAAGACGCTCCAAGAAATACACAACTGTGCATGAAACAATAAAAATGAAGCGTTTGGAAGAAACCTAGGATTTTTATTGATGAAGAGGGGGATGCCTTGGGCATCCCCAAGCTTTGACGCTTGTAATTCTTGGATATTTCTTGGGGTGACACGCGTGGCATCCCCAAGCTTGATCTTTAGTCCATCCTTTATCTCATTACTCATTCCTTCCATACACCTGAAATTTTTCCTTCATACAAAACTTCACACAATCTTTATTAGCAACATTAGTGCACTCAAGATAATAAGTCTTTAGGTTCAGTTCCAACACCAATAAAACTTCCACTAGAACCCTAGCTAATGTATCACTTCCCTCAAAAAGCTCAATTCACCAAAAGAACTGAAAAAGGAACCAACAAGAAGCAAATGCAGAAAATGGCAGAAATTTGTCAAAACAGACGAGCAGGTAAAGACGAATTTTTTCTAAGACCTTCTGTTGCTCAAATCGAAAAGTGTTAAACTAACGGAAGTTAGATAACAACCTGTGGCATAAGCAAAAAAATTCACGCCTCAAAAGGACGTACATAGATTTTACACGAATGTGTACAGTGAAGCATAGAAATCTGTTTCGAGACAGCAACTTTCCCAATCATTACTTCTCTCTCATTAGAGGTTACTCTTGGCACAAAAAGCAAATAAAAAGGATAAAGAGCGGTTATTACTGAAGTAATAACTTCCAAGACTCATATAAAACTTTTGGGTTATCTCCCAATAAGTACTTTTCTTTAACGCCTTTAAGTTAGGCATAAGAAGCAAGAAAAAGGATCAAGTGTTCTCAAATGAAGAAGCATTAAGATTAATACCAGAAATATCTTCAACAAGGCAAGGTATCTCATCCAAATAAGTTCTAGAGGATCCTCTCTCAATGCTCTTGGGTTCACTATTTTCATCAAACGGGTTTTCGGGAACAATCCAATCAAGATTCTTTTCTATGGCTTCATGCATTGCTACAAGTTTGAAAGGTATTGGTATCTTAGTTTCATCCCCATTAGGTTCAGTTTTTTACATCTTTTCTCGTGTACCAATAACATCTACACATGAGCCTAGCTTATTAAACGTTCAAAAACTTTCCTAGCCTCCTTGGCAACATCATAGAATTCCTTAAGCAAAGTTTCCAGAATAAAATCCCTCTTTTCAGGGTCATCAATTTCTTTAAGTTTAAGAAACATTACTTGCATCAAGGGGCTAAGGTTAACAAACCTAGCTTCCAACATGTGAACTGAAGAAGCTGCAGCAATTTCATAATTTGGAGCAAGTTCTGCAAGGGATCTATCCTCAATATCCTCATGCTTACTAACATGATTAAAGAATTCTTCAATATTATCTTTTCCAATTATAGAACCACTACTTATTGAAAGGTCTTTTAGGGTGAATTTAGGGATCCACATGGTGAGCTAAGGGAGAGGTAACCACTATATAAAAGACTTAATTTTTTTTTATGTTTTTAATAAAGAAAGCAAACTTGTAAAACTAATTTTTTTGTGTTTTTGATAAAGAAACAAGCAAACAAAACAAAAGTAAACTAAGCAAAACAAAAACAACAAAGTTAAGAGATTGGTTATGAGGGACTCCCCTTGTGAAGATGTCCTTGACTCCCCGGCAACGGCGCCAGAAAAATACTTGTTGACTCGTGTACTAACGAGCTCGTTGGGGAACCCCAAGAGGAAGGTATGATGAGCACAGCGGTAAGTTTCCCTCAGTTATGAAACCAAGGTTATCAATCCAGTAGGAGCAAGGAAACACCCCAAAGGTGTAGCTAGCTGAACTTTGGCAGGGCGCACTACCAGTGCCAGCAGCAACGTGGAGACAAGCACAACACAACCACAGAACTATGTTCCCAACTTGCGATGAGGTTGTCAATCTCACCGGTTTTGCTGAAAACAAAGGATTAAATGTATCGAGTGGAAGAAAGTAATAGTTTGCAGAAAGTAAAGACAAAAAGTAAACAGATGATTGTAGATTGATAATAAAAGAAAGGACCGGGGTCCATAGTTCACTAGAGGTGGCTCTCCTTAAGATAGATGACATGTTGGGTGAACAAATTACAGTGGGGCAATTGACAAACATCGAGAAAGCATACAAGCATATACTACTCATCTTGACTCCTTTGAGATTCGATTGGGCATTACAACATTATACATAGACCGCCATCCAACTGCATCTATGACTAATAATCCACCTTCAGGTTATCATCCGAACCCCCTCCAGTATTAAGTTATAAGCAACAGATAATTGCATTACGAATTGCGTGTAATGTCAACAATATGATTGTTCTATGAACAAAGGATTGTTGTTTTCTCCCTAGTAGCAACAGCACATCTAGTACCTTAGAGATTTCTGTCACTTCCCCAGATTACCAGAGGCATGAACCCACTATCGAGCATAAATACTAACTCTTGGAGTTGCTAGCATCTACTTGGCCAAGATGGCTACTAACAATTGAAAGCATGCAAGATCACAAATAACAAAGACATGATAGAATCAATAATCAATCTGAAATAGCATCTCAATATCCATCGGATCCCGTAAACACAACATGCAGAATTACAAATAGATGATCTTGATCATGAACGGATCTCACAAGATCTAAACATGATAGAACAAAGGAGGAGAACCAGCCATCTAGCTACTACATGGACCCGTAGTCCAGAGATGAACTACTCACGCATCACACCGGAGGCTTGCATGATGATGAAGAAGGCCTCCAGGGTGAATTCCCCTATTCGGAAGGGTGCCGGGAAGAGCTTCAGATTCCTCCCAATCTAGGGATGGAGATGACGGCGGCTACAGACTCTTTCGTGGAATTTTTATCGGGTACTTAGGGTTTTGGTATCGGAGGCAATATATAGGGGGAAGGAGAGGCCGAGGGGGTGCTTGGGGCGACCAGACCACCCCTGGCACGGGCCAGGCCCGGTCGCATGGCTAGGTGGTGTGGCCAGCCCCTCTCCGTCTCGTATTCTGGCTCCATGTGTCCATCGGTGAAAAACTGACTTTGGCTTTTGTCCCGTCCAATTCCGAGAATATTCATTTTCTGACTTTCCTGGAACCAAAAATAGTAGAAAACAGGCAGCTGGCACTGTGGCTCTTGTTAATAGGTTAATCCAAGAAATCATATGAAAAGTACTCCAAAGTGTGGACAAAACATAAGAAAGTAGATAAAACCAAGCATGGAACATCAAAAAATTATAGATACATTTGCAATGTATCAACCGCCCAAGATCTGCTTCCCCGACGCCAACAGCCACCGCAACCGCAACACCCTCGGTGACCTGGACGTCACTCTCACGGTACCGATGATGCTTAGATGCCTCTCCGACCAAGGTTAACCAAATCTCCAACCCGTTTTTGTTTTGTCAGTGGTATAGCAGGTTCAAGCCTGTTGTAGTGAACTGCATTTTTCTAATCGTGCTAGTACATACAAGTCACTAGGCATGCCTATTCTTCGTGCTAGTACATACAATGTCATTAGACATATTGGTTTGCATTCGCTGCTCTACAAATATCAAGTCATGCACATGTCTGTTATTTTGTCATGCACATGTTATTATCTTAGCTGCTCCGTACACTAGTAAATGCCTGCTATTGTGTAGTTCTTGCGAAATGTAATGTCAGTGGGAAATATTAGTGTGGATTCCTTGCTACACAGTTACTGACTCTATCTGGTTATTCCTGAGCTAAGTTCCTGCTATTATTTCCTCCCTGGCATTTTTCTGCTATCCTGTGGTACCCGTTCAAACTCTTCGTACTAGTTCGATTATAATTTTGTTGTTGCCATCTGGTTCTTCAAAAGCTGCAACACTGACCATTTTCATTTTCTTTGCGTAGAGCTCAAAAAGGAAACACTGAACATGTTGGTTTGCATAGCCTACAGATCCACCAGCGATGCCATTATATATTTTCTGTATCTGGTGCTGGTTCGTCCTAATCAATGGCATAATTATTCTTTACTATATAGTTCATTCGTGTTTTCCATTCCTTCTCAACAAGTTCTGGTATGATGCGGTTATAATTTCTATGTGGTTCATTCTTAGCTATGATAGTAACTGCATGCCATTGTGTAGCTCACCGCAAATTCCGAGTCACCCAATGTCTCTTGCATTCCAGGAGATACCACTGCTTCCATATATATTTGCTAAAATGACCTGGCTAGTTTATACTGAAATTCTAAGAAACACTTTGTTTGATTTCTCATTTCATTGTTGGCATACTTGTCTAATGCTTGTTTGTCTTGTTCTACAGGTTCACAAGCCACACCATTATATCTCGTATCTGGTTGTGGTTCGTCCTAGGCAACAATATAACTATCCTCTACTATATAGTTCATTCATGGTTTGCATTCCTGCTCTACAAGTTTGTATTATGCAGTTATAATTCCTATCTGGTTTATTCTTAGCTATGAGTAGTTTGTCTTCTTTGTTGTATTAACTTGTTATTAGTTAGTTTCAGCCCTGCAATTATTGCTATCGCCACCAAAGAGAATCTCAAGGTGTTTCCAATGTAGCTGTCACACTCAAAGGGAGATGCAGTTGATGGATTGAGAAAGAAAATTGAGGACTCTGCTATCAACTTGATTCGCAACTGAAGTACTGAATTTTCTTTCCCTTTTGTTCATATTTTGTAATATTTTTAAAAAGTTTGCAGCTGATGTAATATCTAGATAACTCGCATAGGCCATGTAGGCATTTAGTTGACGCCGTCCAAGCATGGCGGTACCATAACTACGCTAGCCAGGTCGATCAGGTTTCAGAATTACCGAAACAGTAACGGTAACTGGCCAAAACAGTAACATGACAAAACAGTGACAGACCAAAACAACAATGGTAACTGGCTAAAACAGCAACATGCCAAAACAGTAATAGACCAGAACAGTACCAGGCCAAAATAGTAACAGGCCAAAACAGTAACAGGCCAAACAGTAGTAGGCCAAAACACCAGCAAACCAGAACAGTGGCAATCCAGCACAGTAACAGGCCAGAATACTAACAGGCCAGAACAGTAACAAGCCTGAATAGTAACAGGCCATAACAGGGGCAACCAGCATAGTAACGGGCCAGAACAGTAAAGGGCCACAACAGTAACAGACATGAATAGTAGACGGCCAGAAGAGTAACAAGCCAGAATAGTAAAAGGCCAGAATAGTATCAGACCTTCTCAAAAGTGGGTCGTTCGTAGGCGGCCCATGACAAGCTGTGAGAACAGTGACGGGCTGACCATGGGCTTTAACAGTATCGGGCCTACTTGACGCAATCTATTAACGGGCCACACAGTATTTGAAAAGTGTGGGCTTTTGTAGGCCGAAACAGTAACGGTCCTGACATTCGTGGGCCGCTGCTGGCCACATCTTTGGGCCCATTTCAAACATTGTCGGACGAAATAGTAACGGGTCGTAATCTTATTAGGCTCTCTTGATGGGCCGGCCCACTTAATTATGAGCAGGCCTTGGCTGGGCCTGGCTTCTACCATGGTTTTCGTGGCTGCTAACGGTGGTAACTGGTCGTTAACGGTGTTTGCCACGTGGCATTTTGCATGACATCAGCAGTCAACGTGGCTGGCGAACAGATCTACGATGGAACAGGTTTTCCTGGCTGAAGGGTGCGATCCGTCATGGTCAGGAAAAAAATCGTGATGGATTCTTTTGTGATAGGGCTTTTACCACGATGGGCATCCGTCGTAGAAGACTTTTTAGCCATGAAAAATGGGCCTTCGACCATGAAAATCGTCCGTTGTAAAAGCCAACTTTTCTTGTAGTGATAATTAGTTGGATCCATCTCAAGTCAAAGCCAAGTCAGATGATCACCCTCTCCAAAAAATACCATTCAACATGGTCATAAGTTTTTATGCATACCAAATTTAATAGCATACAAACCATACTTCACATTCCTTTTCTTCTTGATAGCATGCTAAGACTCATAAGCAACCAAGAAATTATCATTTACTGAACTACTATGGACAAACGCACTTTGCGTTAGTGATATATCTCTAGAAGAATTGTTTTCAGCCTCTTTGCAATTATTTTTGAAATAGCCTTGTACAACACATTACAAGGACATGACAGAATTGAGTAAACTTCTCCAGACTATCCACCTTCATTAGTACGGATGTCAAGGTAATTTTTATGAACCAAATAAGATGTGATGTTTAAGTCATTGCACCACAAGCCCACAGTAGAAGCAAACCACCACCTTTATCACTAACGAACATGATCATTTGATCAGAAGACATCTACCTCATCAATCTGTCTGCCCTAGCTTTATTTAGGTGTGTTTTGGACCAAAAAACACATCCAAGAATGAGCTCCTCGTGAGCTACTCAGATGTTCCTATCGTCTCGCTTCCCGTCTCTGGGCAACACGCAGTGTGCCGCTTCGCCCCCTTCCTCGACCGCTGCCGCCGGCAAGCGCGCCGCTAGAAGGCTGTCCTCACTGTCCTCGCCTCTAGAGTGGGCGCGAGGGGCTTTGGCTCGAAGTTTTGGGCGATGGCCAATGACAGCTCGAACAAGGAGCCGCTATACTCTGCCATCAAGGTTGCGGCGCTGGAGGGATTTCTAGCATCGGCAATGCTGGAGACTTCCTAGATCTAGCATGGACGCTGGTGGTGGTGGAGAAATGGAAACTAAGGAAGCGGTGGTGGAGGTCGACCTTCACGCTTCGGTGGAGGTTTGATACGTCCATTTTGCATCACTATTCTATGTCTTAATTCACTATTATTCATTGATATATTTTGTATTGATAGGTGATACTTATGTTATTTCATCTATTTTTGCATGGTTGATGACTTTTGGAGCATGGACCGCTGCAGTCAGGATTCTGATGGAAAAGGTGCTGTTTGGAGGCAAAATTCACGAAGATCAGAAAATCTGGGAAAATATATGGAAAATTCTATTTTTCCAGAAGACTGAGGATGCCAGAAGATGGAGTGGAGGTGGGCCACAGGGGGCCACACCACCCCATGGCACGGGCAGGCTTAGGCCATGCCAGGGAGTGGTGTGGCTACCCTGGACCACTCCAGCCTCTCCCCTCTGGCGTATATTAACCTCCCGAAACCCTAAGACTCGGGGAGCAACCATAGAAAGATTTCGCTGCCTCTGCGGGGCAGAAAACACCGAGAGAGAAAGATCTCTCCGGCAGACAGATTTCTGCCGGGGGACTTCCTTCCTGGAGAGGGGAGATCGTTGCCATCAACACCACCATCAAGCTGGACTTCATCGGGATCATCATCACCACCATCATCACCATCATCACCATCAGCACCCTCATCATCATCTCCATATTGCTGTAACAATTGCGTTGAATCTTGCATTGTTCATAGGGGAAACTTTCCTGGTGTTGATTACTCTTTGTAGTTGATGCTATTGAGTGAACCATTGAATTATTGTTTATGTTCAGATTGTTATACATCATTATTCCATCTCTGATCATGATCCATATGATGTCTTGTGAGTAGTTCGTTTTGTTCTTGAGGACATGGGAGAAGTCTTGTTGTTAGTAGTGGAGTTGTGCTGAGAAAGATTCAATAGTTTGATATTTAAGTTGTGGTCTACTTCTTCTAGTGGTGTCATGTGAACGTCGACTACATGACAATTCACCAATATGGGCCTAGGGGAATGCATTGTGTATTTGGCTACTAATCGTAGGGGATGCTGGAGTGACAGAAACCTGAACCCCCGTTAGGAAACCATTGCACAAGGGACGTAAGGGTCTTAGAGTTTAAAGATGTGGTTAGGTTTCTACCTTAATTACTTTCTTGTACTTACGGATGTTTGCAAGGGGTATAATCACAAGTATGTATTAGTCTTGGATGGGGCGGTACATTAGCATAGGTTCAACCACACAACACTTAGCAAGCTAAAGAAGATTAATCAGCTATACGAAGCGAAAGCACTTGACAGTCTTCCCATGTGTCCTCGAGAACATTTGGTCATCTATAGAAATACAACCGGCTTGTCCTTTGCTGCATAAAGGATTGGGCCACTTGCTGCATTCATTCCTACTGTCTTTTATTTACTCGTACTTTGTTTACTTGCTTTATCGAAAACCCCTAAAAATCCGTTTGCTAAGTATTTGCAGAGAATTCCTAATCCATACCACTAGCCAGCACCTTCTTCTCCTCGTTGGGTTCGACACTCTTACTTATCAAAAATACTGCGATACACCCCCTATACTTGTGGGTCATCAAGACTATTTTCTGGCGCCGTTGCCAGGGAGTGAAGCGCTATTGGAGAGTGGAACTGGTAAAGGAGACTTCTACTGTGAGTATTGTTTACTTCTGCTAGTTGCTTTATTTTTGTTATGGATAATTCGCTGAGTTTCTTATTTGGTCATGCTACTACCACTGCTAAGGTAGTAGATAAGCCACCACCTGCTGAGAAAGATGTTTTCAAAATACCTATAAGAATTATTGATCGTGTTATGGATAACTACTATGTTGGGGATGGAACTGTCCATCCCGGTGATCATTTACTCTTTATACACAGATTATGCGGGTTGTTCAAGTGTGCAGGTATTACTACAGATCAAGTTAAGAAGAAGTTATTCTCATTATCACTGAAAGGAAGAGCCGAGGAATGGTATAAGCTGCTGAAGAATGGTCAAGCTCTAGAATGGGAGGAAATAGTGCCTCTTGTTTATTCAAAGTTTTATCCTCCTAGTGAGATTCATAAAGATCGGAATCAAATATACAACTTTTGGCCTCTTGATGGAGAGACTACAGCTCAAGCTTGGGGGAGATTGAAGTTACTAATGCTCAAATGTCCCATTCATGAGCTCCCCAACAATATTATTATCAATAACTTTTATGCAAGGCTCCCTCTACATGATAAAGATTTATTGGATGCTTCTTGTGCTGGATCATTCACTCGTATGGAAGAAGAAGCTAAATGGGACCTTCTAGATCGTATTCAAGACAATGCTGAAGCTTGGGAGAATGACAAAGGTAGAAAGTCAGGTATAAATTATGATTATGAATGCATTGAATCTTTTATGGGAACTGATGACTTTCAAAATATTAAAAATGCTTATGGTCTAGACTCTCAAGCTATTGCTTCTTATTTTAAGGCTTTTGCTTCTTATATTGAAGTGCCTAAAAAGAAGTGGGATAAGTATCATGAGCCTTATAAAGATATTGCTAAGAGTGTTCCTTCAAGAAATACTGAAGTTTATACTGCTAATCATGTTTTACCTGAACCTTATATTGAGAAAATGCCTTTTCCAGTTAAGGTAAAGGAACATTCTATGATAGCTAGTATAATTAATGAAAGTACTAGTAAAGCTATAGAACCTGATAAACAAATGGTTGATGAACCTATTGTAGCAAATGTGAAAGACTTTGTTGCTAAATATGAAAAAGAGGGACACACTATCCTTTGTAAGGATACATCTAATATTGTTTCACAAAGTAGTGTTATGAGAGCTAGTATTCCTGTGTTTTCTGTTAGAATAAGTGATCATTGCTATGATAGTCCTTGTGATAGCTATATTGTTAAGTTTATGCATTATACTGAAAGTTACTATGAGAGAGGGAAAAGTGTTCTTATGTATCTCGATAATATCAAGTTTCCTCGTTTTATGCTGAAAGTTTTTATATTGCGCTTCTTTTGCCTTCTTATGCAAGTTGCCTTTGGTTTCAATAACTTGTTTGTTTACAAAATCCCCTTGCATAGGAAGTGGGTTAGACTTAAATGTGTGTGTTTTTGCTTCTTAATGCTCTCTTTCACTTCAATTCATATCCCTATGAGAGCTTCTTCAAAATTATCATGCCCATCTTAATGGCTATAAAGAAAGAGCTTTATGGGAGACAACCCAATTTGTTTTTGCTTTCAGTTTGTTTTTGTTTCTTTGAGTATTGAAAGTTATTACTTTGGTAATAACCGCTCCTTATCCGTTTTTGTTTGGTTTTTGTGTCAAGATCAACCTCTAATGAGAGGGAAGTAAGATTTGGGGAAGTTGCTTTCCCAAAACAGATTTTTGTGCTTTACCGTAAAAATTCGTGAGAGATCTCTGTATGTCGGATTGAGCTGTAATGTTTTGTGCTTCTGCCCCAGGTTGTTATTTAACTTTTGTTAGTTTCACACTTTTTGATTTGAGCAACAGAAGATTTTCGAAAAAATTTATCTTTACCTGCTGGTCTGTTTTGACAGATTTTGCCAATCTTGCATTTGCTTCTTTATTCGATTTCCTTTTTGAATTCTTTTTGGGTTTTTGGAAGGAGTTGCTACAGTAGCTTTTGTTTTGATGGTTTTCAGTTGAAGTTGGACTCAAAAGGTTTTATCACTTCACTTATACTAATGTTGCTAATGAGAATTGCGTGAAGTTTTGTGTGAAAGAAATTTCCAGGAAGTGGAGATAATGGTGTAATAAGGAAGAGAAGGGCTTTATGACTCAAGTAATAAGTATATGAAGATGAAGATATCGATGATATTCAAGAGATGACCCCGGAAGAATCTACTAGATACCAAATTCAGAGACCTACAAAGTCCGTGTTCAAATAGGTAACAGTTCTGGTAAGAAAACATCCGCAAAAATACAATCCAACTATATTTTTGCAGTTTTCAGTCAATAAGGAAAGTTTTGAAGTGAAAAAGGGACGGAACCGGGGTGGCCCACACTACCCCATGGCGCGGGACCACCCTTGGCCGCGCCACCAGGTGGTGAGGCCACCCAGGACTCCGCCTCTGACTCGTTTTCTCCCAGTACCTTCCTTTTGATGTGAAACTTCGTAATATATAACCCCCGGATCCCCCGAGGTCCAGATATCGTGTTTTTGTTTTGATCTGTTTCTGCCAGGACATACTCTTTGAAAGTTTAGAAGCACAATGGTGTCCGCCAAGGATAAAGGGAAGGAGCCCATGGAGGAAGACCTCCAAGACCCCGGGAAGGAGAAGGAGATCAAGAGTGAAGGTGAAGAGGAGCAAGGCCAACTTCCGCATACCGGCACCACCATTGCAAGAATTGGAGTGGTGAAACCTGCCAAGATTAGAAGGACTGCACAGATGCAGACTGGGGGGAAAGCTCCTCGTCACAGTTTGGCTCCACGGTCACTTCCTCCATGCACCAGGAATCCTTTCCATACCCTTATCCATGAGCATCAATACCAGAATATGCCCAAGGAGAAATTACCCTCCAATTGGGATTTGCCTCGTTCTAGCCATGCAGGAAAAGAAGACTTCAAGGAGGAAGAGTGGGGAAAGAATAGCAAGAGCTGGAATTCTCAACCCGACATGATCATGAGCCGCATTGAGCAAAACTCGCAGCTTATTCGTAATCTCACCTTCGAGATTGAGGAGTTGGGGAAACTGATCAGAGAGCTCATAGAGAGGATACCACCACCGCCTAAGGAGTAATTCGTCATCAGGTTTGACATCCCCTTGGTTTGTTCCAAGCTTGGGGGAGTGCCACGGTATCATATCACTATCTTCTATCTTTTTACCTTATTAGTAGAGTCATATCATGAATAGAGGAGTTATTTTGTAGTATGGTTTGCATTATGGAAGTGTCCCCTCTCTCGTTAGATATGTATCCCTTGGTGTGAGTTTCCGTTATGGAATATTAATGAGAAGTTCTATCATTCACTCTTTTGCATAGCTTATATTAGTTTTCAATTCGTGGTTATATGATTGATCTTGTTGTTAGTATTGGTAGCACTCTGGGATCATTGAGTTAATTTAGTTGGTTTTGGCAAACCTGGCTCGGTCAGTAGCAACACCTTTTTGAGAGTTGAAAAGAAAAAGATAGAAGTACTCTAGAGAAAAATAATTTCATCATCTTTCTTTCTTGATTTGCTCATAAGTCTAGTATTCTCTAGTTAAGATCTTTTGTGCTTCCAAGGAAAATTGCATGTTTGTCTTTATCACTTGTATGTTTGTTTGTTTCCTTCAACTCTTATACTTGCTACCCAGCCTTGCTAGCCAAAAACCTGTACTGAGAGGGTATTCTTCTCGTGCATCCACCTCCTTTAAACCAAAACCCTTAACATTTGTGTCCACCATACCTACCTAGTAGCATTATTGCTATTCCAAGTAAATTCTTGTTTTATCTACCTCCCAAATTAAACCTGTTATGTGAAAATTAGTGATTAAAGCTCGCATGAACTTGATGGCACACTTTACTTTCTTGCATTTAATAAACTTGAACCATTGGGTCCTTCTTTGTTGCGTATATGCTTGCGCTTTATGAGTTGAAGTTAGTTGAACCATGTATCATGGGGACCGCTTTCAACACTTCATTGGTACTTGTACCTAGTTGATATCATGTTCTTTTGCTTATGGATCCCGGCGGTGTGAAATAAAAGTGGAACTTGTAAGATCATGGATTTTATATGTGTGTTAGAGAAACGCTTGGGCCGCTAGCCTAAGCCATGCCTAATCATGGTGGAAACTTGCAGCATAACTATAGTGAGCATTCTATGAAGCATCCTCAATAAAAACTTATGCAAATAGCAAATAAAAAGATCGCTGAGATGCTCACTGTCTGCCTGCCTTGTCATTTTGATTATGGGATAGCTCCTAAGTCATGTGCAAGGGGTACCCGTTGGCGGTTCTCAATGATACGCATATATTTACAATGACAAGAGCTTGCTCGTGACTGAAGTTGAGTAGCATGAGGATCGGTACTCCTAAGTAAGGGGCTTGAGATTTCAACTTATAACTTGTCAAGCATATCCTCTTAGTTGTGTCACTTTATCCTTAACCACCTAAAGATGTCTATGATAGGGGCAATGAGAGCTGAAAGCTAGTAAGTATCATAATTTTTGGGAGCTCTTTATGAGACTTGCACTCCCTGCTTCCCTCTGTGAAGGGCCTTTCTTTTACTTTGTAGTTGAGTCAGTAAACCTACTCCCTTCTATCTCAGCAAGTATTTTGAGTTGTTGTGTTTCATTCATTCATATGATGATTTATTCAATCATGTTTCTTTTGTTCCTTGTTTAGCACATTGCTCTTATCTTGATGTTTACTACTTTGAAAGCTATCATGGAAAAACCAGTTATTTGTGAACTCTAGCAAATTATCAACTATTCTTCGACCAAGAGCTAAGTTTGCCATTACCAATCATGATTCACTTTGTGTATCTTTATTGTGTTTCCTTTACTCATTACAAGTTGAGTTATATAATAGTGAGTTGTTTTCTATTATGATCTATGTATTAGATGAATGTGATGCTTCTTGTCTGTATTCTTTTATCGACTCTTCACTCCATAAACTTGAGGTCATGTTTATTGAGCTCAGTTTCGCTTGGGGACAAGCGAAGTCTAAGCTTAGGGGGAGTTGATACGTCCATTTTGCATCACTATTATATGTCTTAATTCACTATTATTCATTGATATATTTCGTATTAAGAGGTGATACTTATGTTATTTCATCTATTTTTGCATGGTTGATGACTTTTGGAGCATGGACCGCTGCAGTCAGGATTCTGATGGGAAAGGTGCTGTTTGGAGGCAAAATTCGCGAAGATCGGAAAATCCGAGAAAATATACGGAAAATTCTATTTTTCCAGAAGACTCGGGATGCCAAAAGATGGAGTGGAGGTGGGCCACAGGGGGCCCACACCACCCCATGGCGTGGGCAGGCCTAGGCCGCGCCAGGGAGTGGTGTGGCCGCCCTGGCCCACTCCAGCCTCTCCCCTCTGGCGTATATCAACCTCCCAAAACCCTAAGACTAGGGGAGCAACCATAGAAAGATTCTGCCGCCTCTGCGGGGCGGAAAACACCGAGAGAGAAAGATCTCTCCGGCAGATAGATTTCTGCCGGGGGAATTCCTTCCCGGAGAGGGGAGATCGTCGCCATCAACACCACCATCAAGCTGGACTTCATCGGGATCATCATCATCATCACCACCATCATCACCATCAGCACCCTCATCATCATCTCCATATTGCTGTAACAATTGCGTTGAATCTTGCATAGTTCATAGGGGAAACTTTCCCGGTGTTGATTACTCTTTGTAGTTGATGCTATTGAGTGAACCATTGAATTATTGTTTATGTTCAGATTGTTATACATCATTATTCCATCTCTGATCATGATCCATATGATGTCTTGTGAGTAGTTCGTTTTGTTCTTGAGGACATGGGAGAAGTCTTGTTGTTAGTAGTGGAGTTGTGTTGAGAAAGATTCAATAGTTTGATATTTAAGTTGTGGTGTACTTCTTCTAGTGGTGTCATGTGAACATCGACTACATGACACTTCACCTATATGGGCCTAGAGGAATGCATTGTATATTTGGCTACTAATCGTAGGGGTTGCCGGAGTGACAGAAACCTGAACCCCCGTTAGGAAACCATTGCACAAGGGACGTAAGGGTCTTAGAGTTTAAAGTTGTGGTTAGGTTTCTACCTTAATTACTTTCTTGTACTTACGGATGTTTGCAAGGGGTATAATCACAAGTATGTATTAGTCTCGGATGGGGCGGTACATTAGCACAGGTTCACCCACACAACACTTAGCAAGCTAAAGAAGATTAATCAGCTATACGAAGAGAAAGCACTTGACAGTCTTCCCGTGTGTCCTCGAGAACGTTTGGTCATCTATAGAAATACAACCGGCTTGTCCTTTGCTGCATAAAGGATTGGGCCACTTGCTGCATTCACTCCTACTGTCTTTTATTTACTCGTACTTTGTTTACTTGCTTTATCGAAAACCCCTAAAAATCCGTTTGCTAAGTATTTGCAGAGAATTCCTAATCCATACCACTAGCCAGCACCTTCTGCTCCTCGTTGGGTTCGACACTCTTACTTATCGAAAATACTGCAATACACCCCCTATACTTGTGGGTCATCAAGGTTCATGGTCAAATATGGTGCCAAACCCTAGATTTGTTCCGTCCCTACTTCAGTAGGAGCAGTGGGAGGTAGATCCCGTTCCGGTGAGGTGTACACTGTGGGCACCTCCACGCGGAGATCTGGCAGCATCGCCCTCGTTAGTGACTTTCGGAATCATGGTGTTTCCCCTCTCCGGGAGGGCGGCGCTAGCCCCGGCGATGGTGCTGGGGTTGGGCTGATCCTAGGTTTCGGGAGTGCGAGTGATCAAGGGGAGCTGCAGGTGCCCAGTCGCTTGGTGGGCCGGTGATTGAGGCACGGGAGAGTGTGGCCCAGGTGGTGCTGTCTTGTTCGGGTGTGGTGCCTAAACAAGGGGCCCAGCCCACTATGGCCTAGTCCAACGCTTCTCACTCGACCCCCTCCCACTCACTCGCCCCCACCCACCCCGCCCTAGTACTTAAGTGGTTCTGGCAGCCGCGAGGAACCCTAGATCCATTTCTCCTCTTCCCCGCCTCCTTTCGCGACCTCTGCTTCTGAAACCTCCTCCTCTTTACATCTACCGGTTCTTCGGCTTCCACGGCTTCCATGGAACACAACGACCGCAAGTGGCGAGAGGGCCATGGCTCAAGCAAGCACTCGTACGCGGAGATGGGCTAGAGTGGCTTTCGGCATGTGGATAAGCTCATGGAGGGTGAGATATGTCAGCTGCTAGAGAAGCACTGGGACCGCCAGCGTGACAGATTGCCGGTCCATCTCTCTAAGGCACCATGCAGAGATAGGGAAGCGGCACGCTTCCCTGAGGGTGCTGCCAACTCGCGCAGGGGGGAGGAGGTCCTCGTCCTCCTTGCAAGAAGATAGTTGTGAATAAGTACAAGAAACAACCAGTGCTGGCGCCGGCGTCCTCTACCCCGAGGACGTCGACGGGTGGTTCGTCCCGCTCTCAAGAGGAAGTGATGGACGTGGATCTAGTGAGGTCCAAACAAAAAATCAATTGCTTTAACTGATACCAATTGAAAGGGAAACGGATGTCGCCTAGAGGGGTGAATAGTTATGGTTTAGGCTCTAATAAATGCAGAATAAAACTTAACGTTTAATTTATCGCCAAAACCTATATCCGCTAGGTTCACTAAGTGCACCAACAACCTATTCTAAGTAAGACAAGCAACAAGGTGATAGCAAGATATAATACTTCAAGCATGATGTCTATCACAATGTAAATTGCATAAGTAAAGGGCTTGGTTGAGAAATAACCGATGGACGTGGAGCCGATGATTTGTTATCCTGAAGTTCACTTCCAAAAGAAGCTACGTCTCCGTTGGAGAGGTGCGATGGCGCAATGTACTTCGAATGCCACAGATGTCTCACCTTGAAGTGTGGTCGCTCGATGCTCACCCAACTCCACACAAGGCCTCACCCCAAGATGCGAAGGCACGCAAACCACTGACGCCACAAAAGGCTCACCCTGTTCTCCTGTGAGCTCACCACAAAGTCCTACCCATGATCTGCTATGGGACACTTGAGGGTGGTCACCGAACTTGTACAAGGCTTGGGGAAATCTCCACAACTCAATTGGAGGGCTCAAGAAACGCCACAAAGGCTCCACAATGCCACAACAAGCCACAAGCTTGATGAATCTCCACAACTCAGTTGGAGGCCTCAAGGACACACCACAACTCCACACAACCATCTAGGGTTCCAAGAACCCAAGAGAAACAAGCCCAAGAGCTTGAAATCTCCAAATCTCCGAGGAGAACCCAAACCTATGCACCAAATGCAAGACACAAGTCCTTCACTCTCAAATTCCACCAAAGCTACAACAGTTGTTGGGGGAATAAGAGAGGAAGAACACAAAAGGATAACACAAAACTCTCCAAGATCTAGATCCCAATGATTCCTTCACAACGAAGGGATTGGTTTGGTGGGGGTTGTATATCTAGATCTTCTATCTCAAATCCCTCAAAAATATGCAAGAATCATAGGAGGGGGAAGGGAGAGGGCAAGCTCTTCAAGGTCAACAATGGAGGAGAGAGAAAGCCAAGAACCAAGAAAAGCAAGTGACCCATGAAGGGGAAGAGGAGATCCTTTTAAAGGGCTCCCTGATATGCCCGTTATGCACAGAATCATGCACGGCCTATAGTACCGCTGGGTGGGCGGTACTACCGTCGGCACCCTTTCAACAGTCAGAAACGCGAGGCAAAAAGAGAAAAATACCTGGCCAGAACTACCGCCGGAAACTCCGGTCGAAGTTCTAACAAATAGACGCGACCAAAATAGAGAGCATACTGAAGGGTGCAAAAGATGATCGGAAGTTGGGCCGGAATTTCCACCGGTACTACCGGCGGCAAAAACCCGAGCAGTACTTCCGGTCAAGTACCGGCCCAAGTTCCGCCAAAAAGAACACACCAAAACAGAGACCCTACTGAACCGAAACTAGGATGACCGGAAGTGGCTCTGGTACTTCCGCTGGTACTACCGGCGGCAAGAATGCCCTAGCGGTACTACCGGTGGAGAGCCGAAACTTTCGGTCAGGGAAACTTCAGAAATCAAAACTGCAATAACTTTCGCATCCGAACTCCAAATGAGATGAAACCAATTTTGTTGGAAATATAACAACATGGAGAATATAAGGGAGAAAATACCATGAATATTGGGTATCACCAAGGGATAAAATACCATGAATATATATGTGAGATATCTCCAAAGGTCTAGAGCTGGAAAACCCACAAGATCCAAAACACAAGAAGATATGCAAGGGAAATATGTTTTTGATGAACTAGAGCTTGTTATGAAAATAACCACAAGCTGTAGATACTCACATGGACAAGATCCAAAAACAACAACCAAGAAAGATGATGCTATGTATGCAAAGGTTTGAGCTCTCACCGAAAGATACGATCGAGCTACTCACTCGAGAGCCCCTCTTGATAGTACGGCTATCTGTCCTAAACCCGGTCTCCCAACACTACAAGAGACCGGTAAAATAGAAAGCCTATCAAGATCATACCTTTGCCTTGAGCATTCCACTTGAGCTTGATGTAGATTGTCTTGTCCTTCTCAAGATGGATAACCTTTCTAGATTACTCTTGCCTGCTATTGCTTGATGAAGACTTGTGACGTGCTCCCCCATACTCCATGGGGAAACCTCTTCTTTGAACTTGTCTTCATCACTCCATGATCACTGAGGATGGCAAGCTTCAAGCATGAGATCTTCTAGAGATGGCGCACCTTGAGCTTGCCCTTCATTTTTGATGATGCCTTGAAGATAGCCATTATGAACTCCATCTTCTTCTTCAAGACACTCTTGGTCTTCTTCTACTACTACTTGATTCCAATAGGCACAAAGCCCTTGGATATTGCTTCTTCTTTTTCAACCTTGAAACCAACACATGGTCCAAGCGATGCCAATGGACAAACCTACAAGTGCAACTTAATTTACACATTAGTCCATTGAGATTGTCATTAATTACCAAAACCACACGTGGGAGCATACATGCCCTTTCACTCGGCCTAGCTACTTCCAATCTGGTTGCACCCTGCCTCCCCACTGTGCGCTTTGTGATGTGGACGGGCACACCACGGGAATGTGCCCGACAGCTTCCAAACCTCTAGTGTTGATTTACTATGGAGTGGCGGTGGATGGGTTCGGCTTCTTCGCTATCAAAAACCTCCAACCCCTCCCAGTGAGAAGAATCCCAACCTGGCGTACATGGTTGCTGACGATCCGAAAGCGTCTGAACCCATGATTGAAGAGATGGTTTATGAGAATTGGAATTGGGAGGTTACTAGGCTAAGTGAGACGGACTTTTCGGTAACTTCCCCAACCCAGATAGACTTCGCCTATGGTGAAACATGGTGGATGTGATGCTTCTAGAGAGTAAGAACAGAGTGATTGTACTCGAGGAGATAGCTCCTCTGCTTGGCAACATGGGGGCACTCAAGGAAACGTGTGTAGCATCCCAATTGTCTAACAATTGTAATGCTACTTGGTCTAGTAATATAATGGCTACTTCAAAACATATAATTGTTGCATCATAATTATATCATGCTCATGTCATCATGCCACCTTGCATTTGAGCATCATATAAAACCCTTTTTGTTCGGATCTTCTCTCATATGCATTGTAAATTGTATTTGCCTCTTGATATTGTATTTGGTTCTTGATATATTGTTTAATGCCCAAGTTGAGTTGGGGGCATATCTTTTATTTAACTCCACCACCTTTCTCTGTCACCACCTTATAATTCCACCATCCAACTAAATGTGAGCTTTGCACTTTATTTGGGTTTTACCTCTAGCTCATGTGGGTTGGAATGGATCTAATTCTATTCCACGTGCTCTCATCTTAGCATCATGTTGTTTTCACAATATTGATATATGGGAGCCACATGGCCACCTTTGCATGCCTTGTGAGTGGAACCTTTTTTCTAGCTTTCATATGGGTTGCCTTGGGGTTATTATCATGTTGGGGTATAATTGGGACTATTAAACATCTAGTGGAATAAACACACTAGTAAGTCCCAATTATAAAAAAATGTGATCATCTCCATCTACTCCATCTGGAACTTCCCTTTAAATTCTTTTTTGCTTGGCTTTTAATCCAATTTTGGGAATGCATAATAATAATGCCATGTTAATATTATTGTTCTCACAAGATTAAGCATGGCATTAATTATTCTGCATGGGCCATGCAAGCACCACCACATTTAAGTCTTTTGGATTTTTATTTGAATTCTTGGGTGGTTCATCTCTCATCTTTTTCTCTTCTTATCTTTTGGCTTGATCTAGTTTGTCTTGCTAAAATCCATCATCACACCACATCCCTCTCTTTCTCTTTCCACATGTTCTTGCTTGATCTAAGTTTGTAGCATGCAAGCTTCTAGCACCCTAGCTCTCACCCCTTCTCTCTTATCCTCTATCTAGATCCTCCCTAATCATCTATCCCCTCCCTCCTAAACCCTAATATATACCTAATCTAAACCTTTTCCCCCTCTCTTCAAACCCTAGTTACCACCCCTCCCTCTCTCTCGGCCTCACTCCTCTCTCACCTAGCAGGCCCACCTGGCTACCCCTCTCCCTGGTCCCACCTCATCTACCCCCTCCCTCTCTCTACCCCAACCCTAAACAAACCCTAACCGAGGCACCCTACCTAGCCCGAGCCTCCCTATCCTCTCTTCCTCTCTTCTCTCTGCCGAGCAGGCCCCACACCGAGCCTACCTCCTTGGCCTCACCCTGTCCCACCACCACCTGCCCCTGCCTGGTCCTGCCCGACCCTAGCACGTGAAGGAGAGGAGGGAAAAAGGTGATCGAGCCACCTTTTCCATCTACCCCGCTCCCCCACGGCATCCTCCCTCCTTCTGCTTTATCTCCTTCTCCACGACACCTCTGGCCTCTCCCACATCTCCCCAGGGCCGTGCCCACCTACTCCATCCTCCCCATCTACCCCTACCGCCTCCGTCTACCCCATCGCCGGCCAAACCCTCGGCCTCCACCGCCCCTACTCACACCAGCCGGAGGCGTGGCGCTCAAGGCTGTCGAGGGAGTCGTGGACGCTCCCCTGCATCGCCCTGGACACGTCGTCGCGGAGGAGAAGCACCAGAGCGTCGAAACCAGCACCGGCCGAAGCGAAACCCTAGCCCCGCTCGGCTTCTGCCTCGTCGTCGATCCGCTGCACGTCTGCCCGATCCGAGCCCGCCATCAAGTCCGCGGTGAGCCCCCCGCTTCCCCTCGACACCTTCCTTTTCGCTGTCGCTTCCTGTATGCGCCGGACCCGCCGATGAACACCCTCGGTGCACCGACGAGCTCGCGCGCCTGCTTGCTCCCGCGTCACGCAAAACCCCATCTAGCCGTGGTTCCCCCTCCTGACACCAACCCTAGTTAGCCGCAGCGGTATCCGCCGCCGATCGCGAGCCCCAGGTCGCGGGTTCGAGTTCTCCCCCGCGCGTGCCGCGCTCCGCCTATCGCGCATCGATCCCTCGTCAGAGAACCGAGAAGAAGTACAGTGCTCGTTTCCCTTTTGCAGATACCCCCCTGCTGTTTTGCGCGCGCAACCCGCGGTCCAGCCTGGTCCCACCTGTCTTCCTCTGTGTAGTTTTGCAGAAAAGCACCCGTCCTTCCAGAACCTTAACCCGCACTCCCTCACCACGCCACGTGGTCAGCCCTCCCCCTCTCTCTGTCAAGTGGGCCTGCGAGCCAGTGGGTCCCATCTGTCAGTCTCACGGGCTGGTTACCTCCGCGGTGATAAAAGCTTTTCTGCGCGCTGAGCTGCCCAGTCAGCACATGACCCCACCTGTCACCGTCTGTGGCTTGAACTAGGCTGGGTAACAACAGTATTTCTGCTTTTCTGTTTAAATTCAAATCTTTTTCAAACTTAATTCAAATTCAAATTTAATTCTGTTTTTAAATATCTTTTAAAATATAAACCCAAATAATCCAAATAATATATGTTTTGAAGTCAGAAAAATGTGAGGAATTCAAATATGGCCTTCAAAATATATTTTGAACACTTTATTTTCCAAGTTAATTAAAATTACAATAAAATGCCCTTTTACCTTAATTAATCAATAACTTTTGTTTTATAACTCCAAATTTAACAAATGATATGTCTAAAATGATTAGCTCGACGAGACCTTTCTGTTTATGCATTCCTTTGTCTGTTTTGAAGCATGAATCATATAAATATAATGTGTACAGCAACTAATATGAGGATAAAATGAGGCTAAAACTCAATAAAATGGTTTATTCTTGTATCCCACACCTCACCCATGCCATGCTACTTTAATGCCATGCAAATTGTGCATCATTCCTCATGGCATGATTGTTTGCTGCTCGCATTTAATTCATATGCTTGCGCACTTTATTTATGTTGGCCCTTGTTTGTTTGGTTCTTCTTCGAATAGACGCTGAGCAGGGGATATATCAAGAGAACCAGGAGCACTACCCAGATCCTTCTCTCGCTTCAACTGAGCTGCCAGGCAAGCACTACCACATGCTTGCATACATATAGTACCTATTGCCTCTTTCTTATTCTTGCATCATTGAGTCGCGATTGCATTAAATTGAATCCCAAGTATTGCATAGCCTTTACTTTTAAACCCCACCGAAGCTTGTTCCTCCATCCCATGAGCCATTACTACAGGAGTTGTTTGAGCCATGCGAGTCGTAGAACAGCATGTGTAGGGTATGTGAGTGTCTGATGGATAACGAGGTACCTAAACAACTTAACCTGAGTAGTAATGGGATAACTAATGAAAGTGGCATCGGTGAGCCATATTCGCTATTTGGTTTTTCAGGCTCACTTGTGTCCCGTAGGACCCCGAGTACTTGATTCCTGTTCCTTGAATATTCGTGCTATCCACATCCGGGAGGCTTATGAACCCCCCTGAGCCAGAGCTTGATTCATTCTTATTTCTTGGGGCCACAAACTAGTTTGAGGCTTTATTTACTATCCTGTACTTATGCCATGCTTTACTGCTTTAATTAAGATTGTGCGAGGTACTGCACACTGTACTGTTTAGGTAAGTGGAGTGTTTTCGCGGTATCAACAAGCCCAGTCACATTTTCGGGTTCCCAGTCGTTTACAGCCATTGACGCAAACCTTGAGTCCGTCTCGAATTCGGCCAACTTCGTCGCGGGTAGCTTAATGGGGTGGCCCCCTGAAATATTTCTGAATCCTGTGATCGCTTTGTCGTGACTGCCTCGTTGGGTTTTGATTTGGTTTTTCCGAGGTTGATCGAGTGTGTGTTGCTATTTGTGCACCCCTGCAGGGTAAAACTTTCTGAAAGCCGTGTCCGCGGTTATGGACGACTTGGAGCACAGTTTCTCGATCATAGACAAGAATAACTAAAGTACCGCTTTTAATTTGACTAAGTACCTGACTAGTAAATAGTGCAACACTCATGGAATTGATAAAAAAACTGCCAACGGATGGGGGAGGTTGTTCGTCCGCTTCCCCGTCGGTAAGCGAGGAGGAGGATGGATCTATTAAGATTACCGTTATAACTGTTATTAATAATTCACGGACATCCGTCTATCTCTGGTTAGGCGGATGGTTAGCGAGTATCTCTAGAATTGTTAAGGTTTATCTTTTGCTGCAATTGCGTCACCCCAGGTTGTGTCCCCTTTAGAGGCATAAAGACTTGCTGAGTACCCCTAGGGTCTCACACGATAAATTGTTTGATTCAGATGAACAGGTAAACTCGCAAGATGGATACTGGGTGGAGGAGACGGATGATGTGGGCAACGATCATTCGGTGTAGAGATTCCGGGAACGGGGATCCGTGAGATCTGTGGGTGGGATGTGCTTATTTATGGGGCATCTTATGCCGATTTGCTTCTTATCCGTACTCGAATTTTGTCTTCCCCTTCCGCTTGATACTCTGATGTTTGATGTGTGAGGAGATATCCTAAACTATTATATCTATCTAGGACATTTGGATCTTGCCGTATGGCGTTGCTATATTTCCTTTCTTTTTAGATGGAATGGCTCTGATGTACTGTTGTATGGTGGCTTGCATACATACTCATTTGTGTATGTAGTTGATCCCTTCGCCTGCCGATTACGCCGCCCGTTCTTGTCCCGATGATTGGAAATGGTTAGGACGGCCGAAAGGTCTACCTGTGAGTGGCATTTGGGCCCCACCGTACTATTTTAACCATTTCCGCTCCTCCAGGCTTGTAACTAGGAGCGTAATTCACCGAGGTAGTTACAACGTGTGTGTGTCTGTATGGTATCCCCAGCACCTTGTTAGGTAGCTATGACTCCTGTTGGTAAACCTATGCATGTGGGTGTGCTTTCTCTGTTTAAAGAAACCAAGGCTATGCTGATGAAAATCCTTACCCCTATTCCAAAGAAACTGGCTTTCTCCTTCGTGGTTTTTGTCAACACGAAAGGCTTCAAGATTGACATGATCCCGAAAAAGCATGGGAAAGGAGATAGTGTGGCTCCACCACCTCCTCCACCTCGCCCAGCAGATGACCGTGACCATGAGGACGAGGATGCGGAGACCAACGACCGCACCTCCTCTGACCCTCACTAGAAACACTAGAAAGGCAGCTCCAGCGCGAAGGTTTTGGTCAGGCTGAATCAGGACAAGGGGCAAAATCGGGGCAACGGTAATTGATGATGGATGGCAACCAAGAGGGGAAAACCTCTTCCTTTAAGAAGTAGGAACGTAGAACTTCTAATGGCAAGGACACTGGTAGTGCGCCAGTTGCTCCTACCTGTGCGACCTATGTGCGCCCCTGCCCATCTTCGGCTCTTGCTAGGACTCACTTGGAGAAATTCAATCAGGTTGGCTCTCACTTCGTATCACCCTCCTTTGACGAGAAATTGTCTGAAGCAGACTCCCCTTTGCCACCCTCTTTGCTCCCTACCTCCAAGAACGTGCCAATGTCTCCGCTATCCTCTGAGTCGCTAGAGGAATCGTCAGAAGATGGGGAAAGAGTGCAATTCCCTCTTACACTCCTGGGAATATGTAGCGCATGTCGGTGGACAAGCGGTGGGAGATTGGGTGGGAGAGCCCCAATGAATGGAATTTGAGAACAAAACTCCGGCAGTCCGCTCTAAGAAATTGAAAGCTGCTAAAGTGCAGCCCCCGCTTGCTTTTGTGGATATCTCCAAGGAAGAAGTAGTCTCTCAAGGTATCTCCAAAGGAAAACACTCTATTCCTCTCGTATCCTCGGTTTTGACCACACCCTCCAAGTCCGCCTCCTCCTCCTAGCTCTACAAAGAGGGTTGAACGAGTCGGGCCGCTCAAGCCACTCCATCGTCCTCCATGACGCGAATCCAACGGCGTAGGGATAATGATGCTGAACCTATCCTGGAGAAGGGAGGGTAAGTCTCCCTCTGTTGATCAGTCCTTTTTACCGCTCATGGAGTTGCCAGATTCTCATTTACTTGAAGTTGCTTTGGATTCGGGTTTCTCGCTTTCTGCATCTTCTTCGTCTTCATCTCTCCTCTCTCTCATCCATGCTAAAGAGCTCGCGCAAGCCGCGCTGGCTCTTGCCGTAGTTAATGCGAATCTACGAGAAGCAGTGGATAACTCGTCGGCCCTACCTCGGCTATTGCAGCACCGAATAGCACTAGTATGGATCTAGCTGTGGTGGCCCAGACTAGGCAGGATCAGGGCAGTGTGCCCTCTGCTAATCCTCCCCCACCCAAGTCTCAAAAGCCTAGGAAAGGTTTAACCATTGCAAACATTGTTAGTCCTAGTTCCAACCTGAGGAAAACCCTAGCTCACCAACAAGGCCTTTTAGCGAGCAGCCCAGATGAGAGCTCTGGGATGGAACCTCCGGGGATTTCGGTGCAGAGGTCATCGAAATCAACTCTAGGAATACCTGCGTAGAATTAAGATAGATATTCTTTTCCTTCAGGAAACCATGTGCCAAGATTTCTTCCCGCATGAACTAGAGATCCTAGAACTTGGGGACAAATTTTTCTAGGAATGGATCCTAGTCAATGGAAGATCGGGGTGTCTCCTGCTGGGCATCAGAGACTCATTGTTTGAAGTAGGAGAAAAGAACCAAGGGGAGTTCTTTCTTAGTGCTTCCCTTCTCCATAGGGAATCGAACTTCATTTTTTCTCTTTCATTGGGGTGTATGGAACTACTAATCATGCCAATTCTGGTAGATTCCTAGAGGATCTTGAATCCACGATGCAAGCGTCCAGATATCCAGTGGTGATAGCGGGTGAATTTAACATGATTTGAGGCCAAGCAGACAAGAACAACCAGAACATTGACTGGCAACATGCTAATTGGTTCAATAACGTTATCACTAGGCTTCAACTGCGTGATATTGCTTGCTCAGGAGCTGGGTTTACCTGGTCTAACCACCAACTTAATCCAGTGCGTAGCGAGTTGGACCGGGTCCTGGTTTCCCCTGAGTGGGACATCAGGTTTCCGCTAACCTTGATTTGCACCGAATCGAGTATCGGCTCCGATCATACGCCTCTGCTCCTGGACATTTGATATTTCGCTCCTCCTAAACCTAACTGTTTCTTCTTCAAAAATGGGTGGCTTTCTTCTCCTAACTTCCTTGGCCTGCTATCTAACAAATGGAATCAAGTTCGGGCTCTTCTGGCCCATAGACGTGACTCCATTGATTCTTGGAAAGTTCACGCAGACTGTTGGGTCCACAGCATAGAAAACAAAAAAATTCCTATGATGAGAACTATACGCCTAGATCTATCTACTAGATACAGAGCAATGGGTGGACATACATCCATGGAGAACTTACCCTCGAAGACAACGAGTTTTGTTAACGATTAGGAACTCGTGGTTGATGTAGTTGTACGCTTGCCGATCTCAAGATCGTGTGGAAGTCCGAGCACCGCAAATCAGCAATGCATCCGTCCTCACACACACGTTCAAGCCACCGGACAACCTCCACCTCCTCGCTCCAGCGAATCAGCGGAAGCAGCAACTCCTTCCAGACACAAGGCCACCGGGAACATGTATCTCGCTAATCCGAGACCAGGGAATATCTAGAGGGGGAGAGAGATCCTTCACGAGGAGGTATAGTTTGTGAGAGGGGAGAGGGGGGCTTTATATAGGAGGGAGAGAGACACCTCCCCTCCCATAGCCGGCGCAGGAGGGGGGACTCCTACCCTCCTTCATTCATGTGGTGAACCTCCACTCGCATAAACATGGCCTCCACCCAAAATCCCACTCACATGTATTTAATTTCCACCAAATTAAATGCAACTCTCAATTTAATAAAACTCTTTTATTTATTTTATTCAAAAAAAATTTAATTACTTTAATTAACAAACATTCACATAAAACCCCTTGCAACATTTCAATATCACATGCAGAACCACTTTCTGCAATTTCACCCGAAACAATTCCGGTTTCTATCGAAACAATTCCTGTTTCTATCGAAACATTTCCTGCGCTTTGCAAACCTTTTGTCTAAAACATATGTGCTCCTAAATGGTGTCCAGAAACCCTTAAGTGTGTCACCCTACGGTTCGCGAATAATGCAGACATGATTGAGACTCCTCTCAGATCAATAATCAGAAGCGGGACCTAGAGATCCATACTGACTCCTGCACATTCAACGATGACTTCTGTGATCATGAGAACCTTTAACGTTAGTAATTTAATCCCTTTGTCTCATGATATAATACATGTCCGAGATTCGATCATCTGTATCCAAATACCTAGTTTGATCTTGTTACCAACATGCACTCTTTTCTCGTTCCCGTGATATAACATTCTAGTGATCACATCACTTGCTTGCAAGCTATCTTCATGTGATATCATCGAGAGGGCCCAGAGTATATCTATCCGTCATCGGGATTGACAAATTCCACTCTTTATCCATGAGCATCAACATAACACCTTCATAGCACTGAACCCACCTTTATAATCAGCCTGTTACGGTGTGACGTTTGATGTTATCAAGATACTCTTCCGGTGTTAGCAATTAACACGATCTCATGGTCTAAGGATAAAGATTACTTCGTATGATGTTATAGCAATGTAAACATAATGACTTGATTGTAATTCTATACTTCAGATGAATGTTCATCACATCATTTCACAAATGATGTGACCTTGTTATTAACAACATCCAATGTCCATGATCAGGAAACCATGATCATCTCGTTAATCAACAAGCTAGTCTATAAGAGAGGCATAACTAGGAACCCTTTTTGTTTATTAAACACACATGTATTGACGTCTCCTTTCAATACAATTATAGCATGCAAAATAAACATCTATCATATACAAGGAATACATAATAACAACTTTATTATTGCCTCTTAGGGCATATTTCCTTCAGTCTCCCACTTGCACTAGAGACAATAATCTAGTTTACATAGTGATAAATCTAACACCCATGGAGTTCTGGTGTTGATCATGTTTTGCCCTAGGGAGTACTTTAGTCAACGGATCTGCTACATCTAGGTCCATGTGCACTTTACAAATCTTTATATCTCCATCCTTGACATGCTCGCGGATGGAGTGAAACCGGCGCTTAATATGCTTGGAATTCTTGTGAGACCTTGGTTCCTTGGCGTTGGCTATGGCTCAATTGTTGTCACAATAGATCACCATTGGGTCCAATGCACTAGGAACCACACCTAGTTCCGTTATGAACTCCTTCATCCAAACCGCTTCCTGCGCCACTTCTGAAGCAACAACATATTACGCCTCCGTCGTTGATCCAGCCACCACAGGTTGTTTGGAACTCCTCCAACTAACTGCTGCTCCGTTCAAGAGAAATACATATCCAGATTGAGACTTAGAGTCATCTAGATCGGTGTCAAAGCTAGCATCGACATAACACTTAGCGACTAGCTCTTCTTCACCTGCGTATACAAGAAACATATCCTTAGTTCTTCTCAAGTACTTAAGGATATTCTTGACCGCTATCCAGTGTTCCGAACCTGGATCAGATTGGTACCTACTAGTCAAACTAATAGCATGTGCCACATCCGGTCTTGTACATAGCATGGCGTACATTATAGAGCCTATGGCTGAGGCATAGGGTATATTATCCATTATCTCTCTTTCTTCCGCTGTAGCTGGACTTTGAGTCTTACTAAATGTCTTGCCTTGCAACATAGGTAAGAACCCCTTCTTACTTCCGTCCATATTAAACTTCTTTAATATCTTATCAAGGTATGTACTCTGTGATAGCCCAATTAGGCGTCTTGATCTATCTCTATAGATTTTAATGCCTAATATATATGAAGCTTCACCAAGGTCTTTCGTCGAAAATTTGCTGTTTAGATAACTTTTAACACTATTTAAAAGATCTATATCATTTCCAATCAATAATATGTCATCCACATATAATATCAGAAATGCCACATTGCTCCCACTCACTTTCTTGTAAATACAAGCCTCTCCATAAGTTTGGACAAATCCAAACTCTTTGATCACCTCACAAAGCGGAGATTCCAACTCCGGGATGCTTGCTTCAGTCCATAGATGGATCGCTGAAGTTTGCATACCTTATCAGCATCCTTAGGATCGACAAAACCCTTAGGTTGTATCATATACAACGCTTATTCAATATTACCATTGAGGAGCGCAATTTTGACATCCATCTGCCATATTTCATAATCGAAATATGCAGCAATTGCTAACATAATCCTAACCGACTTTAGCATCACTACGGGAGAGAATGTCTCATCGTAGTCAACTCCTTGAATTTGTCGAAACCCCTTTGCGACAAGTCGAGCCTTATAGATGGTCACATTACCATCAGCATTAGTTTTTCTTTTGAAAATCCATTTATTCTCAACGGCCTTTCGATCATGAGGTAAGTCCACCAAGGTCCAAATCTGGTTTTTGTACATGGATTCCATCTCGGATTTCATGGCTTCTAGCCATTTGTTGGAATTCGGGCTCATCATCGCTTCTTCATACATCATAGGGTCATCTATTTCATCAATCATGAAATTCATAACAGGATTGCCGTACAGTTTAGGAGCTGCACGTGTCATGCTTGACCTGCGAGGTTCGGTAGTGTCCTCTTTCGGAGTTTCATGATCAATATCATTAGCTCTCTCTTCAATAGGTGAAGTCAACTCCGAAACAACTTCCGGAGCTGCGCTACTCGCCATTTCATGAAGAGAAGGTTCAATAACCTCTTCGAGTTCTACCTTCCGACTACTCACACCTTTCGCAAGAAACTCCTTCTCAAGAAAGGATCCATTCTTGGCAACAAAAACCTTGCCCTCGGATCTGTGATAGAAGGTATACCCAATTGTTTCCTTAGGGTATCCTATGAAGACGCATTTTTCCGCTTTGGGTTCGAGTTTATCTGGCTGAAGTTTCTTCACATAAACATTGCATCCCCAAACTTTAAGAAATGACAGCTTAGGTTTCTCTCCAAACCATAATTCATACGGTGTCATTTCAACGGATTTAGATGGTGCCTGATTTAAAGTGAATGCAGCGGTTTCCAGTGCATAACCCCAAAATGATAGTGGCAAGTCAGTCAGAGACATCATAGATTGAACCATATCCAATAAAGTATGATTACGACATTCTGACACACCATTACGTTGTGGTGTTCCGGCATGCGTGAGTTGTGAAATTATTCCACAATTTTTCATATGTGTGCTAAACTCGTAACTAAGATACTCTCCTCCACGGTCGGACCATAGAAATTTGATCTTTCTGTTACGATGATTTTCCACTTCATTCTGAAATTCCTTGAACTTTTCAAAAAGTTTCAGACTTATGTTTCATCAAATAGATATACCCATATCTACTCAAATCATCTGTGAAAGTAACAAAATAACGATGTCCACCTCGCGCCGACAAACTCATTGGTCCACACACATCAGTATGTATGATTTCCAATAAATCTGTCGTCCATTCCATTGAACCGGAAAACGGCGTTCTAGTCATCTTGCCCATAAGGCATGGCTCACATGTATCAAATGATTCGAAATCAAGTGATTCGAAAAGTCCATCAGAATGGAGTTTCTTCATGCGTTTAACGCCAATATGACCTAGACGGCAGTGCCACATATATGTAGATATATCATCATCAAGTTTAACCCTTTTAGCATTAACACAATGAATATGCATAATACTACTATCGAGATCCAATAGAAATAAACCATTCAACACAGGTGCATGACCATAAAAGATATTATCCATATAAATCGAACAACCATTGTTTTCAGATTTAAAGGAATAACCACTTCGCATCAAACATGATCCGGATACAATGTTCATGCTCAGTGCAGGCACAAAATAACAATTATTTTGATTTATCACTAATCCCGATGGCATATGGAGAGGTAGCGTTCTGACGGTGATCACATCAACTCTTGATCCATTGCCGACCCGCATCATGACCTCATTCCTTGCTAGCTGTCGCTTGTTCCGCAGCCCCTGAATCGAGTTACATATATTAGCAGCCGATCCCGTATCAAATACCCAGGTGCTACTGCGAGTACTAGTCAAGTACACATCAATAACAGGTATATCACATATACCTTTGTTTTCCTTGCTGGCCTTCTTGTCCGCCAAATACTTGGGGCAGTTGTGCTTCCAATGGCCAGTCCCCTTGCAATAGTAGCACTCGGTATCAGACTTAGGGCCAGCTCGGGGTTTCTTTTCAGGTGCGGCAACAGATTTGCCGCCCTTCTTTCCCTTCTGCTTGCCTTTCTTGTCCTTCTTGAAACCGGTGGTCTTATTGATCATCAACACTTGATGTTCTTTCCTAATCTCCACTTATGCAGTCTTAAGCATTGATAGAAGCTCGGGAAGAGACTTCTTCATGCCCTGCATATTATAGTTCATCATGAAGCTCTTGTAGCTAGGTGGCAGAGATTGGAGAACACGATGTATGCCTAAGTCAATGGGAATCGTTATTCCCAAGGACACAAGCTTATCGGCGTACCCAGACATTTTGAGTACGTGTTCACTAACGGAGCTGTTCTCTTCCATCATGCAGCTAAAGAACTTTTCAGAAGCATTATAACTCTCTATGGCAGCATGGGTATCGAAAATCATTTTCAATTCTCCCATGGTATCAAAGGCATTGCCATTTTCGAAACGCTTTCGAAGTTTTGGCTCTATCCCATACAGTATGCCGCAATGAACTAAGTTGTGGTCCTCCTGACGAGTTATATAGACATTCTTTTCCTCGTCAGGGGCATCAGGAGCTGGTGGGGGGCCTAGCGGCGCCTCTAGCACATATTGCTTTTGTGCAGCAGTGAGGAGAATCCTCAAATTCATAGCCCAGTTGGTGAAGTTGCTACCATTCGCAGCAAGCTTCTCTTTCTCCATGAACACATTGAAATTAAAAGCAGGTGGTGCCATCTACAACATAATTTGTAAAGTTTATTAGACTAAGTTTATGATAGATTGAGTTCAACTAATCGAAATTACTAATGAACTCCCACTCAAAAACGACATCCCCCGTGTCCCTTTTGGTGATTACATGAACCAAATCCACTACACCAAGTCCGATCATCACGTGAGTCGGTGTAGCTTCAAAGGCGAGCATCAATATGGGCATCATATCAACTATATGACTCATGCTTAACCTTTCGGTCCGTGTTCCGAGGCCATGTCTATACATGCTAGGCTCGTCAAGCAAGAACCTTAGTATTCCGCGTGTGTAAAACTATCTTACACCCGTCGTATGAAAGCGCGGAGTCGAGTACACCCAATCATCACGTGATGTCTCGAAACACGATCCATAGAACGATGCATACTGAAGGAAGAACACATTTTATCATGATATCTAAACGAGGGATCATCTTACAATGCTACCAAAAGCGCCAAACTAGCAGTATAAGATGCTAACATTTAATGTGTAAGGTGAGATGATATAGTCCATGCATTTGATCTCTATCATTTGCATTGTGGTATGATCTCTATCATTCCTTTGTATGTAAGGCCAAGGTCTATGGAACTTACACGTTAAGTGTGTTGTAAGAGTATCTATCATACATCTACTTACAACAATACCATATGAAGACACTAGCCCAACAATGATCTAAACTAGACGCCTCTAATTTATCAATTGCAAGTTTTACATGGCTTAGGGCTTTCGGAGATAGAACCGGTCTTACCTACGAACATGAACCACAACGAGGATAACCAAGTTATTAGCAACTCGTTGTAAATCAGATATTAACTATAGTAGGAACGACAGACACCCGCTAGCCACTTATGCAAAACTAGTTGCATGTCAGTCGTGGAACCGGTCTCATGTACGATGACATGTAAGGTTGGTCTGAGCCGCTTCATCCCACTATGCCACCAATATCCAAAATACATAGAAGATGCAATAACATGATCATCATCGCCCACATATAAACATATGTGTACTACCCGTGCAAAGCACCTACGCATAGTTCAGGCTCTGATACCACTGTTGGGTCCGCAGCATAGAAAACAAAAAAATTCCTATGATGAGAACTATATGCCAAGATCTATCTACTAGATACAGAACAACGGGTGGACATACATCCATGGAGAACTTACCCTCGAAGACAACGAGTTTTGTTAACGAGTAGGAACTCGTGGTTGATGTAGGCGTACGCTTGCCGATCTCAAGATCGTGTGGAAGTCCGAGCGCCGCAAATCAGCAGCGCATCTGTCCTCGCACACATGTTCAAGCCACCGGACAACCTCCACCTCCTCGCTCCAGCGAATCAGCAGAAGCAACAACTCCTTCCAGACGCAAGGCCACCAGGAACATGTATCTCGCTAATCCGAGACCATGGGGGAATATCTAGAGGGGGAGAGAGATCCTTCACGAGGAGGTGTAGTTTGTGAGAGGGGAGAGGGGGGCTTTATATAGGAGGGAGGGATACCCCTCCCCTCCCATAGCCGGCGCATGAGGGGGGGGGACTACTCCCCTCCTTCATTCATGTGGTGAACGTCCACTCACATAAACATGGCCTCCACCCAAAATCCCACTCACATGTATTTAATTTCCACCAAATTAAATGCAACTCTCAATTTAATAAAACTCTTTTATTTATTTTATTCAGAATTTTGTTAATTACTTTAATTAACAAACATTCACATAAAAACCATTGCAACATTTCAATATCACATGCAGAACCACTTTCTGTAATTTCACCCGAAACAATTCCGGTTTCTATCGAAACAATTCCTATTTCTATCGAAACATTTCCTGCGCTTTGCAAGCCTTTTGTCTAAAACATATGTGCTCCTAAATGGTGTCCGGCAACCCTTAAGTATATCACCCTATGGTTCGCGAATAATGCAGACATGATTGAGACTCCTCTCAGATCAATAATCAGAAGCGGGACCTAGAGATCCATACTGACTCCTGCACATTCAATGATGACTTCTATGATTGTGAGAACCTTTAACGTTAGTAATTTAATCCCTTTGTCTCATGATATAATACATGTTCGAGATTCGATCATCGGTATCCAAATACCTAGTTTGATCTCGTTACCGACATGCACTCTTTTCTCGTTCCCGTGATATAACATTCTAGTGATCACATCACTTGCTTGCAAGCTATATTAATGTGATATCACCGAGAGGGCCCAGAGTATATCTATTCGTCATCGGGATTGACAAATTCCACTCTTGATCCATGAGCCTCAACATAACACCTTCATAGCATTGAACCCACCTTTATAATCACCCTGTTATGGTGTGACGTTTGATGTTATCAAGATACTCTTCCAGTGTTAGCAATTAACATGATCTCATGGTCTAAGGATAAAGATTACTTCATATGATGTTATAGCAATGTAAACATAATGACTTGATCGTAATGCTATACTTCGGATGAATGTTCATCACATCATTTCACAAATGATGTGACCTTGTTATTAACAACATCCAATGTCCATGATCAGGAAACCTTGATCATCTTGTTAATCAATAAGCTAGTCTATAAGAGAGGCATAACTAGGAACCCTTTTTGTTTATTAAACACACATGTATTGACGTTTCCTTTCAATACAATTATAGCATGCAAAATAAACATTTATCATATACAAGGAATACATAATAACAACTTTATTATTGCCTCTCAGGGCATATTTCCTTCACAGACAGCCTCCGTCGTTTCCTGAAAGGGTGGGCCGCAAATGCCAATAGTGTCCAAGGCCGGAAAAACCTGGATCCCCCAACAAATCCAAGAGCTAGACAAGTTGGTAGATTCCAGCAGGCTAGGAGAAGAAGGATGGGCTCATAGATACCATCTTGAGAATCGTGTAGTGCATATTTATCAGACGGTAGACGTAGAGGGGTGGGATTAAGTGGACACTTCAAGGGAATGCGAACACGAAATTCTTTCACTCTATCACTAACGGTAGACGTAGAAAAATGTCTAATTAAATCTCTATCCACACCCTTTGGTGTGATCTCGGACTTCTTGACCATTCAGGAACATGTTTAATCCTTCTAACGCAACCTTATGGGTGCAGATGAGCCCTACTCCCTCTCCCTTAACCTCGACCTATGGCCAGGGGATCAGAGAGTTTCATTGGAGGAGAACGAGGCGCTAGCACTCACCTTCCTTATCGAGGAACTAGATGTAGTTCTAAAGGAATCCAAGACCAAATATTGCCCCAAGCCTGGATGGTTTCCCGGTGGCTTTGTTTAAGTCTATTTGGCCTATTCTTAAACCTCTTATTCTCAAGATTCTGAATGATTTTATGTTGGGACGAGTTGATATTTTTCTTTTGAACTTTGGTATTCTATCTATGATTCCAAAAGTTCCTAGGGCTAATGATATTAAGCAGTTCTTCCCTATAGCTCTTATCAATGTTATCTTTAAACTGGTTTCGAGAGCCCTAGCCTCCAAATTGTCTGTGATAGCGCATCGCACAATCTCCCACTCCCAAATGGCTTTCATCAAGGGTCGGCTTATTCATGATGGATCCCTGGCCCTACATGAGATTATCCATGAGCTTGTGGGTAAGAAATCAAAGGCGGTTACCCTCAAGCTAGACTTTGATAAAGCCTATGATAGAGTCAGTTGGTCGTTCCTTCGTGACGTCCTGAAATGAAAGGGCTTTGATTCAGGAGTAGTGCACAAACTTATGCAACTGGTTATGGGGGGGACAGCCGACAATTAACATTAATTGGGTAGTTGGACCCTTTTTTAGAAACAATAGGGGAGTACGTTAGGGTGATCCTATCTCCCCTCTCTTGTTTGATTTCATGGCGGATGCGCTAGCAGCAATCCTAGACAGGGCAACTACTGTTGGTCTCATCTAGGGGGTGGTGCCTCACCTTATCCCAAAAGGAGTAATGCACCTCCAATATGCAGATGATACTATCTTGCTCTTGGACCTTAATGATCAGTGCTTAGCCAATATCATGATTATAATTATTTGCTTCGAAATTGCTTCTAGCCTTAAGATTAATTTTCTAAAAAGTGAGGCTTTTTTCTTAGAGTAGACCAGGCAGAAAGGGAAAGAGTTGCTTGGCTGCTTAATTTTAAAGAGGGTGCCTTCCCCTTTACCTAGCTGGGCTTCCCTATGGCGGATAAAAACCTAAGTATGTATGATTGGGAGAGTTTAGTTGCTATTGTGGGTCGCAGAGTTGACCCATGGCAAGGAAGGTTCATGTCCTCTGCCACCAGACCGACTTTGGTGAATTCCTCCCTGTCTAGCCTTCCTATGTTCTATATGAGCATGTTCCTACTAACAGATGGCACTCATGGTGGCTTTCAAAAACACATAGCGAGGTTCTTTTGGGAGGGAGTTAGTGGTAATAAGAAGTACCATTGGGTCAATTGGCCTGATGTCTGTAGACCCAAAGACCTGGGTGGACTTGGGGTTCTGAACTCTAAGATCCTCAATGTCGTCTTGATGCTCAAATGGATTTGGAGATTGTCCAATCCTGAGGAAGGCCATAATCTCTAGCACAAGCTTCTGCTTTACAAATACCAGAATGTGAGTGATGTTCTCAATGGCCCCTGCAAGAGCGGTTCTCAGTTCTGGAGAAGTATCAATCGAATTAAAAACCTGTTTCGACTAGGGACCAAATTCTCGGCGGGGAACAGTTCTAGGGTTCGTTTTTGGATAGTCTGGTGGCTGGGAGATGGCCCCATTGCCTCCAGGTTCCTAAGGTTATTCAACATATGCGTGCACCTGGACATTCTTGTTGCTCAGGCTAAATCTTCGAGTAGTTGGCAGGTGTCTTTCAGACGTACCTTTGGTGCAGAAGAACTAGGTATGTGGAATCAGATGATGCAGGAGCTTGCGGTGGTGCAGCTCTCGGACCAAGCTGATTCTATATCTTGGGCGCTAGAACCTTCAGGCATCTATTCGGTTTCCTGAATGTACAGAAGGGTTTTGGTTGGGACTACTGAGCCTGTCAATGACATCATCTGGAAAGCCAATCTCCCGCTAAAAATATTTTTTTCACTTGGCAACTGGTTAAAGGTCGCCTCCCTATGAATGACCTGATCCACGAGAGGCACAGCCCCATAGAGGGCGAGTGCTGCCTCTATGAGGGTAGGGAGATAGCGCCCACACATTCTTCCAATGTTCTCTAGCCCAGTTCTGCTGGAGTGGAGTTTGAGATATGCTGAATGTAACTTGGAATCCAAAATTCTTTAGTGGTTTTTTATGTGCATATTTTACAATATCTCTCTCCAAAAGCTAGCCGGGCAATTTGTATTTTGTTTTCTACCCAATCTTGTGCCTTGTGGAATGTTCGAAATAAATTTACCATTGAGCACAAGTTCCATAACCAACCGGCTGACCGTTTTTTCAAATCCTTGATCTTCTTGTAAAGATCTGGACAGATGGGTTGTTCTCTTGGCGGGCGCTAGGGAGCTTCACCGCCTCTCCTAATCCCCACATGAAGCCCCCACCTAGCTGAGACTGCTATCGTCTCCCTCGCAGTTCTCGAATTTCGCTTCTTGGACTAGTGTAGGCTTGTCAGTAGGGTTGTGTGATGTTCTCTGACTAGATGGACCTAGCACGCTTTGCCGCACCATTCTTTATTGTTATTGTTTAATTTTTTGGTATGATGTGTATGCTTCTGGCTCCATGTGGGCGTTTTCCTGGCGCCATTGAATATAATAGTGGAGGTGATGCAACCGTAGATGTGATGGCGGATGTCGAGGCTTAGATATGTGCGGTAGTAGAGGAGGTACGATGAATGAGCCAAACCCACTTAGTTCACTGCGAACTATGGCACAATGAAGAGCAAGATATCGCACATCACGGCTAGACACTGACAACCAGGCCCAAAACCAGACGACTTTGCTGGAGCAGTCGGCCCGAAGCTTGATAATTTGTTCAAAAGAGATAAAAACTTGCTAACTTAATGCAAATTACACAGGAGGGCGCCTAAATTAATATGGTTCTAAAACACAATTTCTGATCAAATTGGACATCACCGGTTATTAGGATCAAACACCCCTACTGAAATAAAACCATCATAAGTCGATATGACCAAGATATAGTTCATAAGTTGATATGCATTTTCAGTTTTCTTCGATTCAACCACATTGAGCATATAACTGGAAAAAAGGAGCACACAAAAATCTAGAATAGTTTGACATCCACTCATAAAATAGTTGGTTTGAATAGATAAGCTAGGTATCTTTAAATAAAACAATGGTGGATGGAGTTTAGCCTCACAGTACCCGCATCATCTCATTTTCATGGTCATTGTATGGCCAAAAAACAGGACAAAGTCTTCAACAGATGTTCAGTATACAGAACTACAGCTCCACTTGTTTTGGAAAAAGAACACAAAAATGAGATACATATGTGATATGTCTCTCTCCTTTACTTTCCAGCTAAAGATCCGCCTTCCTGGAATATAGGCAGACTACAGAAATGACATATTAAATTGTTGTCTTCTCTACATTCCAGATGCAACTCCACCTTTGGAAGGAAACAAAAAATTGCTAAATTCTTCTCTTCTACAACTTCACTATCTAGTTCATCCCTTGGCACTTGGCACAACAAGTCCAATTTCTCTGAGGGTAGATGGAAGTGTATATTGCAGGTTGTTAGGTTTTATGCTTATTGTCACAAATAAACTTTTAGTCTTGGAACAACATCCTAATGGGGAAAATATGTTTTTTTATAAACTTCTCCATTCGCTCTGGTCGTTCATCTTTAGTCTCGAAAATGGTCGTAGATATACATCCCTAGGTTGAAATAATAGATGTGGTTAGATCTATTTTCATGGCACTCTTGCAGCATACATGAAAGCTTTCCAAGAATATGCATCTGAAATATGAATTGACATAACAAAAATAAAAGAGATCTTCTAATTTGCAATGGCACATTCACATATAAATCCACTCGATCATCTCACATCAAAGGTAGTTCAAGAAGTGTTCAGCAAAAAAGTGCTATCAAGTTTGAAGTCCATAGTATGACAATGATGTGAGGAAGGCCATTCAATACTATCAATATGAGTATACTCCATTGTGATCTCATACCTCATTCTAAAATATAAACTCCAGAGCTGACTATTTTAATGCAGTTCATCTAAGACCGGACATGAACACTTTTCCATTTCAGAAAATAATACATTAATTACTTGTTATGAAAAGAACTGTGCTAGGAAGAAAAAGGGCTAGTCTAGATTCAATATCCTGGCATATTTCTTCATGTAAAAACAGTTTATGTGCATACTTATTTAAATGAATAAATAAAATAGAGTAGGATACTCTAGTATTACTTCTAGAAAATAAAATATAAAAATTTATACCTTACATTATCTCTCATATTCGAGACTTCTTTTCAAGTTCATCCACAATTCTACTTAACAATTCAGTGATGAGGCCAACAATATACTACAAATAAAAAGTTGGCATTGTGTACATTTGGCCATTGTAGCACAAAGTTTTGCAGAGAGTTGTGTCTCAATACTCTGTACAACTTCACCAGGATGTTTTGATACCGTTCAAAATTATAAAATGTAGATCACCACAAAGTTTTGCGCAATGGCTTGATTCTGTAAAGTTGCATTGGAAATTTTAAAATCATAAACCAATCACCATGTACACTATCGTACCTCGACATGGTGGATCCTCACAGTTAGAGTTGGGCATGCGGACGAAACTCGAATCGGAAGCAACGTGTGGAGGAGATACGGCAAAAAAAACGCCCACAACTTTGCTTCGAGAGCGAATCATCGTCTCTTTTTTAAACAAATCAAATTGCAATCTTCGAATCCCATGATCTTCTTTTTTTCTGCATACAACATTTCCAAAGTTCCGATAACTAAGTCTTTATTTTCACGTGACAAATATAAATATAGGAGAATTAGTATCGAAGAACAAACTACCTGTATCTTCAAACACTAAGATCTTGAGTGTCCAGTCACACCTGTTGGTACCTCTTATGCACTTCAAACTTGTCTTTATGGTGGAACCAAACTTGGGTATAAAGACAACCAGATGTGTTGCAGACTTCTCCTTTACATGCCCATAGCTGAATCAGCCTAGTTGCAGGGGACCATCAACGTCCGAGTGGCATATTTGTATCTGTGCATATACAGATGAGATTTTCCCTTGCCAACTCAATAGATAAATGCATAGAACCTGAGAACCAATTGACGCACACATGACACATGAGTACATGACTTTGTGCAAAAGCCAAAAGATATGCTAGATTCTGCGTTGGGAACCGGTAGTAACATCAAGCTAGGACCAGATGAACACATACCGATCAAATCTTAGACCCGATGGCACGAGCATTGCTTACCTTGCATCATGGATACCATATGTCGTGCATGCCCGGAGGCGCCCGTTGGCCTTGTCCAGCGCAAGTATGCAGGGAAGAAGCTGAGATGCTAGATGCCTCCAGCACCGTGCACACACATGCGCTCAATATAGACGGGGTCGAGCTCGACAATAACCTATCGCGACCGCGGCAGATCAGCGGGCGGCCAGTGTCGACGAGGACGACGAAGAACTCGAATCGGACCCAGCCGGACGGGTCCGCGACACGGGAGAGGAGAGCGACGCGGACGACCTTGCGGCCATGCGAGCGGACGATGGGCGGCGGCCGGCGTCTTCATTGGCAGCGCGGCACATGGCAAGGGCCCTGGAGGTCTCCTGCAGGCAGATCCCATTCTGGCTGCTCCTCCAGGATCTAGTGTGTCGCCATCGCCGGCAAATCCCTCGCCGTGAGAGAGGGAAGAGAGAGGAGGGATGTGCGGTTGGAGAAGAACGACAGCCGCTGAACGGGAAAGAGGATAGGAGAGCAGAGAAGTCGGTTTGCCTTGAGTCTTTTTTTCGCAGGGTTCGGTCAAACCAACGTATTTTCACCCGGAGCAAGCACGTGCACTCAATTCCAGTCAAACCACCGCGATTTCACCCAGAGCAAGCACGTGCACTCAATTTCAGGGAGCTTAGAGCTCCTAGAAGATACTTTGGATGTCTTATTCTGTCAGTGCTCACCAGTGTGGCGCCCTGTGTTTGTGGTTGTAATACCTATCTGTTGGTTGTCGAACTCTGGGCTTTATTAATTTAAAGTCGGGCTGTTAGGGGCTGTATGCGTCTTTTATTAAAGAGAAAACACATCCAATTTTAATCGCGCGTGGACAGTGCGTGAGGAGCTTCCACCACACGGTGCGATCTGTTTGTTCCGTGCGTGGGATTGAGACCCGAGCTCGACTACAAGTTCGTGCATAGTTAAACCGATCCAACCAAGAAACCCTAAACTAAAGACCTAGGTACGTGACCCTAAAAAAAAAAGACCTAGGTACGTGTGCAGATCTGCGCGACGTCATACGTTCCCTTGGCGGCGCCTCCACCTCGATCAGCGATGGCTGGCCGCGACCGCATCTCCGATCTTTCCGACGATCTGCTGCAGCATATCCTCTACTTCGCGCCTGCCAAGGAGGGCGCGTCAACCACCGCGCTCGCGCGGCGGTGGCGCAAGCAGTGGCTCTCCTCGGGCGCCGCCAACCTCGACACGCGCTCCTACCCCGGCGATAGGTTGCAGTTGTACAGCAAGCGAACCGCCTTCTTGCGCGACGCCGACGTGGCTCTCGCGGCGCACGGCCGCCGTTGGCCCCTCAGGAAGCTCACCTTCCACGTGGAAGGCCACCAATCCGACGGCGTCGAGGTATTCCTGTGCATCGGCGAGGACTGCCGGAAGGACGACATTGTCGACCGGGTGCTCACGCACCCGGCCGCCCGCCCCGTCGAGGAGCTCTGCGTCGACGCCTACGCCGATCGCAACCGATTCGAAGATCGCCACGAGAGTGGATATTACGACCTTAGCGTCGCGTCGCTACCCTCCAAGAACCTCCGCGTCCTGCGCATCTCCAGCTGCAAACACCTCCAGGTGCCTCCGGCCGTCGCCGCTGCTGTCGCGTTCCCGCATCTGGAGGAGCTGCGGCTGCACTTCTGCAAAGACGTGCCGCTCGAGGGTCTCCAGCGCGTCATCGACTCGGCGCCGCAGCTCGCGATCCTGGACCTCCACTCCGTAACCATATTCAGCTCTTCTCCACAGTACGATGACTCGCCGCCGCCAGTAACACTCCGCTGCCCTTCCGTCACCGCCATCTTGCTGTCTGATTGCACCTGGAGGAACCGTGTCCACGGATGGCACAGGGCCGGCGTAAATCTGGACGCGCGGATGCTGCGATGCTTCGCATACAAGGGGAAGTTTGACTGGCCGGTGGTCTTGAAATCAAAAGACACTAGCCGCCTCACACGATTGGACATCGACTTCTACCCTGACCCGTATGACCACCCAACATGCGCCTCCTTCTGGCAATCTGTCGAGAGCTTCAGCAACGCCAAGGTCTTCAAGCTTAAATCGAGGCACATCGAGCACATCACCATCGTCAGCGGCATCACCAGGACGACACTCTTCCGCAACCTCCAGCGCCTCGAGCTGGAGGCGCAATACAAGCCAGGACAGAGCAAGGCCACAGGAGAGGCGATCGGATACCTCCGCCATTGCTGCCCCGTGATTCGTCAACTCCGGCTCTGTCTCAGGACGAGCACGGCATCGGAGGTGCATTCCTTTAAAGGCGACCAGTACGAACCAGACGTCTTCGCAATAAAAGATCGGCTTGATTTCGGTAAATCGGTCGATCGCTTCTTCTCTCGTCGCAAACTGAAGAAGCCGACGATCACTCACGAGGTCTCTGATCAAATCGATGGCTTGAGTGGGGAATCCTTCACCTGCCTGCAGAGTAGCCTACGGTCCGTGAGCTTGCGGTTCCCGAAGCAGGAGGAGTCCGACTGCTTTGGGGTGCGACTGGCCAAATTCTTCGCTGAGAACGCCATTGTTCTTGAAGAGATGTATATCGACGGCGGCAACCAAAAATTGCATGACCACATCAATCACACGGTTGCCAGATGGACTTCTGGCTCGGCCTCGGGACTTGCTGTCTTACCCCTTGAAAGACAAAAGTTGGCAATACAGTAACTCTTCAAGGCTGAAGTTTTCTGAAGTTTGGTGGGAAATTCATTCATGCCGTCGCACAGAGAAATTTGTCCGAGTGTAACAAGAAAAACTCCAGAAATCACCTACAACCAAGTTCGAAGAATTGATGCGAATGCTGGCCGTTAGGAAATTTGCGGATCTGCACACAAAATGAATGGATTACTGTGCAAGGAAGAAATGATGTGGATGCACCGCTCTACAATCCGTCCATGCCTAAAGGAGGGGAACACGAAATTCTTTCATAGCAAGCTGATTCACGTAGCAGAAAAAGTAGGCCGAAAATAATTGGTAGGTGATGGTATAATTCACATAGAGGAGGCGACGTTCATGGGACACACTCCCAGTTTGCCACAACCTACCTTAAAAAATGAGGTCTTTTATGGTACCCTTAGATAAATAATAGCCATCCATTTTCGTGAATCTAAAGGTCCATATCAATGTATACTGGTGTTAAAATCGTGACTAGTATGATTATACTAGTACAACTTTAAGGGTGAATTCGGTATACTACGGAAAATATCCTGTAGGTGAGAAAGAAGTGGCCCAACAGAGCCCAACGTCTCACGCAATGACCTGTTAGTATTGGAAAATCAACATGACTATAACTATTCGTTCGGACTTGCTGTTTCCTGGCTCGCCCGTGATCGAGAGGGTCTCAACGAGCTGTTCCTCCACGTCCTCCTGATGAAGGCCAGCTCGCTGCTCAGTGCTTCCAGGTGCTCGACTGCATCACTTGTGAGGATGTGGCACCTTGGTTGAGCCGACATTGCTGCGCCCTACCAAACGGTAGGAGGAGCGGGGCGCAGTGTTGGAAGAGACGAGCGGCGGCGATATTTGAGGAGAGAAGCTGCGTCTACGCAGAACGACGATGATACTGCTATGGTTGCGTAGTACGAGGACGGTGGAGATGTCGGAGGACCAGACATGTGTCCACGGCAGCGGACACGATGCTCAAATTGTTCTGTATTGAAATTAGTTATCGTTGCACACTGTGATTAGATTGTAGGTTTAGAACAATGACTTGATTTTGTCATTGCATTGCTTGTTGTATTTGTTACCGAGCAATGACTTGATTCCTGGTTTCGAATGGTAGAGTGTGATTCAATTCTACCGTCAATTCTACATGGAATGATTCAGTTCTCTTTAACTTATTATTATCACCAGAAGCCCAAGATCATATGTGAAGAAAATTTAGACGGCCCCTACATTAGCTGACAGAACCAGCAGGGCGGATGCGACGTCGGCGGCGTCCATGGCGGAGGAATGAGTTGGAGGAGTAATCAGGTGAGTAGGGGCGGCGGCGGCAGCGGCGAAGTTGGAGTAGCACGGCAGGGTAGGAACCGCCGGCACCTCGGCGCCTGCGTAGGCGCAAAGTTTGGAGCAGGCGTGGGGGAGAGATGCCGATGTGGAGAGCCGGCGGCGGCGCAGGCGACGGCTGTCGAGGTCCAGGTCGAGCGAAGGTAGCTTGGGAACTGCCATTTATTTGGAATGACGACGTTCGGTATGGGCTGGGCATCACCTGGGCCTAATCTTTATCAGCAGGTCGTGAAAAAATTCCCCAGCTGAGTTGCCTAAATTACCCACGCCTATTAACCGTTGGATCAATTTATACTAGTCCATTTCCTAGCAGATACTGTAAAAATTGCCTAAAAAATAGGACCGTTTAGATCTCAGGTGCCTGATTTTTTAGTCATGTCTCAGTTGTTGACATCATCCTATTATTTTGTGCTAATTCTTAGTTGCAACTAAAATTTATACCAATTCTCTATTGCAACCTAGTTGCAACTCATTAAATTTCCAGTTATAACTTAGTTGAACTCATGTGTAACTTCCACACTGCAGGAACCGTGAGGTATATCCAATAGTGGAAGAGGCCATAGGTTGCAGTTGTACGGCAAGCGAAACGCCTTCGTGCGCGACCCTGACGTGGCTCTCGCCGCGCACGGCCGCCGTTGGCTCCTTAGGAAGCTCGGCTTCCACGTGGAAGGCCCACCAATCCGACGGTGTCGACGTATTCCTGTGCATCGGTGAGGACTGCCGGAAGGATGACATTGTCGACCGAGTTCTCACGCACCCGCCCGCCCCGTCGAGGAGCTCTGTGTCGACGCCTACGCCTATCGCAACCTAATCGAAGATCGCCACGAGACTGGATATTACGACCTTAGCGTCGCGTCGCTACCCTCCAAGAACCTCCGCCGTCCTGCGCATCTCTAGCTGCAAACACCTCCAGGTGTCTCCGGCTATCGCCATTGCCGTCGTGTTCCCACATCTGGAGGAGCTGCGGCTGCACTTCTGCAAAGACATGCCGCTCGAGGGTCTCTAGCGCGTCATCGACTCCGCGCCGCAGCTCGCCATCCTGGACCTGCACTCTCTAACCGTAATCATCTCTTCTCCAGAGTACGATGACTCATCGTCGCCGGTAACAATCCACGGCCCTTCCTGATAGAATACGTGATAGACTTGTATTTGTACACGTGTTAGGGCTTGTAAATGTACCAACACGTTGTAACGTTGTATCGTAACTTGGTTGTATATAATATATATGAGAGGAGCGCCGGACTCTTTGTGCCATGCAACCCATATTGTTTTCCTCTAAATTACTTTATGGTATGAGAGCCTAGCTCCTGACCTAGATCAGACGGCTTATTTGCGTTTCCGCCTGCTCACACCGTCGTCGAGCGCGGCGGAGTCCTGGCACATCAGCCTAACCCTCTACATCAACACTGGGTTCAACAGGACCAGGCCATCTTCTCGGCCTTCGTGTCATCCATGACTGAGGGGGTGGTTGGCATGGTGATGTTCGCCGCCACTGCGCAGGAGGCGTGGGAGACTCTTTTTGGCACGTTCGCCGCCACCACAGTGGCACACTCCTCCGGCATCCGCCAACAGATGGCTGAACTCAAAAAGGAGGGCAACATGACCGTGACAGTCTACTTCCACAAGATGAAGGCTCTCGCTGATGAGCTTACTAGCATCAGTCAGCCCCTCCGAGATACGGAGCTGATCTCCTATCTTCTGGCCGGTCTTGGACACGAGTACGACGCGCTCTATGAGGTCGTCAACGCCCGCACCACACCCATGCCTGTCCGAGACTTATACGCGCAACTTTTGGCAACGGAGCATCGTCAGTCATCGCGCCGCTCTCAACCTGGGCTGCACTATCCGGTGGCTCACCTTCGCTCCGGCCCAAGGGAGCTCCTATGGAGCCCATGTCGCTGCATACACTGTGCCTCGCGGGGGTGGCTTTCGCCCTAACTTCCGCCCGGATGCGCGGCCGCAGCAGCCCACAGCGCCAAAGCCTTCGGCCCAGAACGCGCCTGGGAAGCCCAATTACGGCCGAGGTACAGTAGTGTGCCAACTATGCGGTATACATCGCCACACAGCGGCCAAATGATACAAGAGCTTCAACAAGGATTTTCTTGGTATCGGCAATGACGGGAGCAACACCGAGCGCCAGATTGCTATGGCGGCCAATGCCGTCTCACATGGCGTTCATGGGGGACATGTGATGAACGCAGACCCAGCGTGGTATGCGGACTCGGGTGCCACTCATCATGTCACACATGAGCTCGAGAAGCTCACCACTAGTGAGCCCTATTACGGCAACGAGCACGTCCACACGGCAGAGCAGGTATGCGTACTCATAATATTAGCCATGCTCTTTTACCCACTTCGTCCTCTAAACCACTTAATCTAAATCATATCCTTCATGTTCCTGGTGCTCATCATAATCTTTTGTCCGTGAGTAAACTTTCATATGACAATAATGTTTTCATTGAGCTTCATCCTCATGATCTTTTTGTAAAGGATCGGGACACGAGGGAACCCATTCTTAGAGGTCGTTGCCATGGTGGTTTATACGAGATTAAATCCCTTGTCATCAAGCAAGCACTCAGCAGTGTCAAAGTCTCACGCGATATGTGGCACAGTCGTCTAGGTCATCCAGCCTTGCAAGTCATTCAACATGTTCTTCACAGCCATGATTTAGCGTCTATCCTAGAGTCAAATAAAAATAAGAGGGTTTGTGATGCTTGTCAACAAGGGAAGAGTCATTAATTGCCCTTTTCTTTGTCCACTCGTGTAACAAAATCTCCACTAGAGATTATTTATTCTGATATCTAGGGCCTGCCCAAACTTCTGTTAGTGGACACCGTTTTATGTAAGTTTTATTGATGCTTACAGTCATTTTACGTGGCTCTATCTACTTAAACATAAATCTGATGTCTATGATGTGTTCCTTCAGTTTCAAAAACATGTTGAACGCCTCCTTAATTGTAGAATTATTCATGTCCAAACTGATTGGGTGGAGAGTATGAGAAACTTCATCCCTTCTTTCATAACCTAGGCATCTCATCGAGTTTCATGTCCACACACTCATCAACAAAATAGCACTGCTGAACGTAAACACCATCACATCGTTGAAACTGGTCTTACTTTGCTTGCACATGCTTCTGTCCCTCTGTGTTATTGGAATGATGCTTTTGCTACAGCATGTTTCCTCATAAATAGGCTTCCTAGTCGCACTATTGATATGAAAACCCCTCTTGAGCGACTTCTCAAAGAAATTCATGATTACACTTTCTTCAAGGTGTTCGGCTACGCATGTTGGCCTCATCTTCGACCATACAACAATCATAAGCTCGAGTTCCGTTCTAAAAAAGTGTGTGTTTCTGGACTATAGTTTGTTACATAAAGGGTACAAATATCTCCATGTTTCTTCCAATCGAGTTTATATCTCTAGGGACGTGATCTTTGATGAGAACGTTTTTCTCTTTACCAACATGCCCTCTCCTCAAACACCTACATTCACGAAATCATTGTTACTTTTCGGTGACCAATTTATGGATACTGCATATGCTCCGCCTTTGCTTGCTAACCATGGTGCAGGAACAGGCCGGGGTGCTCGTCTGGAACTTCTTACTCCAGAAAATGAAGATGTTGCCCCTGTTACTACATAGGTGCAGCATCACGTCGATCAGCAACCCATCATGCATGGTCCTGCATTGGAGTTGCTGCCCATGCATGGCTCGTCCGGCTCCACTCCTGGCTCTGCTGCGTCACCCCAGCACGTGGAGGAGTCGACCGCTCCTTCCTTGGTCCCCACGTCCGGACGAGGCGACTTCATGCCTGCACTTGATCGCCAGAGTGCTCCCTCACCTGTTTCAATTCCCGCGTCGCCCACATGCTCTCCTGACCGGGCTGCCTCCCTGTCTCATGTCCCCTTTGATCCAATAGGATCGGACGAGGAGGCTCCAGCTGCGTCGCCGCCTGCTTCCACACTAGCTGCACCGAGTACATCACCAGTACAATCGGTGCCTCTTGGACCTATTATGTGTCGACGTCAAGGGATTGTGCAGCCCAAAGTACGCACTGACGGTACATTGGCCTGGAGCAGTGTTCTGGCAGCACGAGAAGCCTCAAAAGACACAGTTGAACCGTGTGATTACCGTGAGGCACTCCGCATTCCTCATTGGCGTGCGGCAATGGAGACAGAGTTTTCGGCCCTTCAGGCTAATGGTACGTGGAATCTGGTACCTCCTGTTTCCGGCGTTAATTTAATTGACTCTAAGTGGGTGTTCAAGGTGAAATTGCATGCCGATGGTTCCATTGAACGTTATAAAGCCCGATTAGTTGCTAAGAGATTCAAGCAACGGTATGGTCTGGACTATGAAGAAACATTTAGTCCTATGGTCAAGCCAGCAACTATCAGATTGTTGCTCTCTATGGCTCTTTCTCGCAGGTGGCACCTCCGTCAGCTTGATGTCCAGAATGCTTTTCTCAATAGATTTTCTTATGAGCAAGTATACATGCGATAACCTCCTGGTTTTGTTGATCCTACTAAACCTGATCATTACTGTTACCTTGTAAAATCACTCTATGGCCTGAAGCAGGCTCCTCGGGCCTAGCATGCTCGGCTCAGTTCAGTACTTGGTTCACTGGGTTTCTCACCGTCAGCTACCGATATATCCCTATTTATTCTTCAGCGATCAGATGTCACTATTTATCTACTGGTATACGTTGATGATATCATTGTTGTCGGCTCGACTGCCTCAGCTATTCCCAGATTAATTGCTCAGCTCAGATCTGAATTCTCTGTCAAAGATCTTGGTGTCCTACATTATTTTCTGGGTATTGAGGTGCGTTCACCTTCGTCTGGTAGTTTGCTTCTTCGCCAACGGAAGTATGCTCTTGAGGTTCTGGCGTGTGCTGGTATGTTAAAGTGCAGTCCTGTTACTACTCCTATGGTGTCATCTGAACGTCTGTGTAGTACTGATGGTGTTATTCTCTCAGCTGAGGAGGCGACTCGGTATCGCAGTCTTGTTGGTGGTCTTCAGTACCTTAGAGTGACACGACCAGACTTTGTCGTTTGTTGTCAATAAGGTCTGCCGGTACCTTCATGAGCCTCACGCTCCTCATATGTCCGCAGTCAAGCGCATTCTTCGTTATGTGCGCTTCACCCTGGATAGTGGTCTGTTGTTCCGGGCCTCTACCTCTACACTGCTCTCAGCGTTCTCAGATGCTGACTGGGTTGGCAGTATGGATGATCAGCGATCCACAGGGGGGATATGCGATATTTTATGGAGGTAAATTGATCGCCTAGAGTGCTCGTAAGCAGTCTACGGTTTCCAGGTCAAGCACCGAGTATGAGTATAAAGCTCTTGCTAATGCCACAGCAGAGCTTGTCTGGGTTTAGTCTTTGTTACAGGAGCTTGGAGTTACTCAAGCGCGACCTCTGGTGTTATGGTGTGACAATATTGGAGCGACATATCTGTCTTCAAACCCAGTATTTCATGCAAGGACAAAGCATATTGAGGTGGATTTTCACTTTGTCCGCGAGCGTGTTACTCAGAAGCAGCTTCAGATCCGGTTCATCTCCTCTAAAGACCAAGTTGCTAATATCTTCACGAAACCACTCTCATTGCCTTTGCATGAGCATTATAGACGCAATCTCAATCTTGTTTCCCCTGTTGAGATTGAGGGAGGGTGATAGAATACGTGATAGACTTGTATTTGTACATGCGTTAGGGCTTGTAAATATACCGACACGTTGTAACGTTGTATTGTAACTTGGTTGTATATATATATATATATATATATATATATATATATATATATATATATATATATATATATATATATATATATATATGAGAGGAGACACGCATGACTCTTAATGCCATGCAACCCATATTGTTTTTCTCTAAATTACTTACTTCCGTCACGTCCATCTTCCTGTCTGATTGCACCTGGAGGAGCCGCATCCACGGATGGCACATGGTCGTTGTCAATCTAGACGCGCCGATGCTGCGATGCTTCATATACAAGGGGAGGTTTGACTGGCCAGTGTGGTTGAAATCATAAGCCACTAGCCTCACACGATTGGACGTCGACTTCTACCCTGACTCGTATGACCACCCAACAGGCGCCTCCTTATGGCAATCTGTCAACAGCTTCAGCAATACCAGGGTCTTCAAGCTTAAATCGAGCCACATCGACCACATCATCGTCGTCAGCGACGGGGAGACAACAAGGACGACAGTCTTCCGCAACCTCCAGCGCCTCGAGTTGGAGGCGCAGTACAAGCCAGGACAGGGCAAGGCCATAGGAGAGGCCGTCGGATATCTCCTCCATTGTTGCCATGTGATTCATCAACTCCCTCTCAGCCTGAGGATGAGCATGGCATCGGAGGTGCATTCGTATAAAGGCGACCAGTACGAACCAGATGTCTTCGCAATAAAATACTAGCTTGACTTTTTTAGATCATAGGCCAAAAGGATTAACGTTAAATTAATAACGTTGACAACAGCGAAATAAATACAAAGTACTGAACCTGGCTTACAATGCAACAATGCACAGGCACACAAGATAACGACTATGGGAGGCACTACAACCAGAAACGTGAAAAACCGACCGCGACTATTAGAGTAGACTACGCGATGGAGGAGCAGACGTTGGACGAGCTGAGTGTCGGTGCGGTGACCCAGCATACCACTGCATGATTTAGTATATTATAGTCATTGACATAACACCAATGAAATACCGTTTGACTAGTATTACATCCCTCAGAATGGTACAACAGATCCAAGATATGACTATAGATTACAACTCAACTCTTTACAAAAGATCCAGAGAACACTCTAGGTTAAAGAGGAAGAAAACAACTTCTTACAAAGAAGAACCAGAAATAACGACCCAAAACTATCATACTAATAAGACTAGTATCTAAACTATTTGGCTTATAATTTCTGCTATTGCAATACTCTACAGAAGTAGGTTTTATGGCTAGAGAATATACTCCTATCTACTCAGGAACTTCGTCTTCACTTCAGCTGATGTGTATGTTGACTCCATTGACTTTATTGAAGAACTTGAGCTTTCGGTGACGACTCCTTGAGGATGAGTTGGTGTTGACGCCGTCTTCAACAGCATTAGAACCTAGCAAGGGTTAAGAAGGTATGATTGAGTACGAGCGTACTCAGCAAGTTTACTAAAAAGGAGTGTTTGATGCACTATCTACAGCCACAGACTATAGGTCGTAGGCAATACAGGTTTTTGTAAACATTTCTTCAAATGTTCTTTTATTATGAAAAGCTATGTCCGTCAGCCTTCGCATGTTGATTAGAACTTGCGTGGAGTTCCTTTCCTGCCGCGTTCGTAGCTCCTTTCTAGAATAGGGAGTAACATGTCACAGTTTTTACACTCTGAAGAGGTACGTTGCTTTACCCATGGGAGATCAAATCCTTGTTGCACAACCGGACGATCTTTTCCGTCCACAATTTCGTGATGTGGAGCCCGGTAGATGATCCAAGCCAATCACTGCCCTTCTCCGCGACCCCGCATGAAGGCACGACCCCCCAAGCAGAACAACCTCTATTAACCCGCATCGCGGATATAACTATGGTTCACTCCTTGAGGACTCTAGTGAGCAGAACGAGAACCTAGTCGCCCCATCGATATGAGGACCTACCTATGATCGTGTAACACCCCAGTTTTAGCTAATCATCAATTTAGGGTTGTTTGTGCATTCATGAGCATCATCTCTTAAAAATGCAAGAAAAAGCACAAAGTAAAACCCTAAAACCCTAGTTTCCTCTCCCTCAAATGAATTCAAAAGAGTTTGAATTTTGAAAGAAAACTACCAAAAATGTTGGAGCCCAAATAATATAAGGGCCCTGCTGTATTTTCATACTTTTATAAATCCTCTTGTATTTTTGAAATACCCAAAACCAGTTTTGAAATGAAAATACAAAGAGAAAATAGAAAAGGAAAAATATTTGCTAAAATAAAAACTGCAGCAGACCCGTAGCAGGCCGGCCCATCTCCCGTCTTCCCTCTCTGCCGCCTATCCGTGCAGTAGTCAGCAGCCCGCAACAGCCAACCTTAGCCCATCCCAGATACCCCTTCGCATGTCGTCTTCCTCGCGGAGAGGAAGCAGCTGGGTGTCGCCGTCGATCACCTCGGTGCTAAGATCCCCGCCCCGTCACCCTAGAGCCGAGGATAAGACCACCCGAGGCTCTCTCCGATCCTCATCCTCTCTCACTCTCCCTGGCGACCTCCCTCTCCCGTTTTCCCCTCTGGCCAAAACCCTAGCCGGGCCAGAGCCTCTCTGGACCACCTCGAGCCCAGCTGAGCACACCGTAGCGACCCACTGCTCCTCCTAGACTGTTTTCCCCAACTCGCGCAAGCCGGCGAGCCCTCAATCGCCGAAATTGACCACCTTGTCCCCAACTCCGGCAGCTGCTCCCCGCCATCGATTTGCACGACCTCGGCCTTCCCCATCCTCGTCGACCCTCCAGACATGTCGAGGGTAAGCTCACGGTGCTCCTGGACCCTTCCCTTCCTCCCCTTCCTCTCTGGTTCGTTCCCACTCGTGCGCCGCCATCCGGCGCCACTTTCCGTCGTCGTAGTGCTTGCTCCGGTGACCTTTCCATAGCAGCGCTGCCCCTATTAGGCTCGCCCAGATTCCTCGGTTCGAACGCGTCTAGTCCCGCAGCTCCGCGCGCACCCCAGCGCCGTCATCGGCGACCACCTGATGGTGGCCGTCGCGTGACGTCACGACGTTGTGATCCTGACGTGGCCGTGGACCCGTGGACCGCCACGGTGGCACCTGACGTGGCCCTTGGTCCACAGGTCAGCCTCTATGGCTAGCCTCTGCGTTGGAGAGAAAAGTTTAGGGTTAGGTCTTGGTGACGTCAGCCTCTGTCACGCTGACGCAATAAACCTTTTTAATTATTTTAATAATTTCAGAAATTGGTTTAATCTTATAAATTTAATAACTAATTATTTATAAGTCTGAAAAATATGTATTATATATCAAAATATTCAGAAAAATAAGATCTATCTCATTGCATCAAAATCATGCATTGTTCAACAACTATAATTACAAGTTTAATTAGAAGAACAAATGAACCCCCGTAGGTGATTCTGGAGTCTCCTGTATTAGGGTTTGGACCCCTCGGATCCCGCTTAAATTGCCAAGCATACTTTAGGGTTTCATTTCAATATTATTAAACTTGTCATATCATCATCCTTTCTTGAGCATTGCACAAATGCCATGTGTTGATTGTTGCTTTCCTTTCCGGTGTTTCTGCTTCTTCTCGGTAGACCTCGGAGTTGATGTGGGCAATGATATCGAGATCGAGATCGAAGACAAAGATCAACACCATCGAAGATCAACGAACAATACTTGACCAACTGTAACCAAGTCAAGTACAAGGTTTCCGAAGATCTATATCTGGGTATCAACAGTCAAAGGCAAGCATAGCCCCATCATTATACAATCCTATGGTTTTAAAAGTATTTCATTCTTGCCATGATCGATAGATAGAGTATCCTACCTATTGCATTACTCCCTTGAGCTTATATTACCTGATCCACTGCTCCTAGCATAACTAGGTTTGGCTTGTGTGCACTGCTAGAGCTTATATCTGTGTCTTCCTTAGCCCTACTTAGCTGTCAGTGCTGGTTCATCCAGATGATGTAAAGATGCAGAGAATCTAGTATGACAGGAGAACGAGATATACTGATGAGGTAAGATCAGTCGCTAAGGTTAAACATGCTAAGTGATGAGAGAATACCAATCGGGATATGCCCACGAAGCGGAGTCGCCAGCTGGAGCGAGCCGACTGAAGCCTAACCCTAGGCGGACCGACTCGCCAAATACGGCGACTAGCGCATACTGGATCTAGACGACACGCCGACTGAAGGTCCAAAACGGCGACTCTAATAGAAAGCCCATTAGCACTCCAATAGAATCCAAACAGCATCTCTCATTTGATTACTTTAGACGATTGATTATTTTATTTGGGTCTGATCCCTACATATTGCACATACTGCATCTAGTTCCTAGACGATTCTATTATTTTGGATCGATGAAGCAGGACGGTGCAGTCACCCGTAGATCTCCAGTATTGGGACAAGATCGGTTTCACGCTTTTTTATTACTCTATTTACTTTCGTCTCTTTCTTTGATTGTTCTGCCAATCCCTTAATTATTTTATTTAGTCCTAATCATCCAAGTATCTGACGCATAGTGTAGAGGATTTGTCATGAACGCAGGATCAGATATTTTTTATGGAACAATTTGTTCTGTTGGTCGGCAAGTGCACCGAGTCCTGCAGCGGCAGTTACATCCGATTTGGTCTACACGCCAGCACAACCCAGTCGTGTTCACAGCAATCGAGACTGCTTTGTTTTAGCTACAGGAAACAGACATACCGCCGAGTAGCATTGAGGATTAGACTCTATCAGATGCTATTTTTCTAATTATTTGATTCGATCTGCAAAGCTTAATTTTTAAATATTTATTTCTAGTTTGTACTATATTTTGTATGTAGATTTATCAATCAGTCTGTGGCCAAGTCCATTCCATCCACGACGCGACTCGCCATTGTGTCTACTTCATCCGCCGCGTGACTCTGCATCCACTGTGTTGACATCGGGTTCGCTGCGTCGACTCGCTCGTCATGGAGTCGCCACGCTCGCGGACTCGGCGTCACGGACTCGCTACCACTACTCGGGCCGCCGTGTCCCCTCCTTCCGGCTAAACGCCGCACCGGACGCCCGGGGACTCGCCCGCCGTGAACTCTCCATGCTACCGGCTAAACGCCGCACGACTCCACCACACGACTCCATCAGAGCAACGGTCCGATCGAGCTCGCTACCACTATTCGGGCCGCCGCGTCCACTCCTTCCGGCTAAACGCCACACCGAATGCTCGGGGACTCGTCCGCCGCGAACTCTTCATGCTACCGGCTAAACGCCGCACGGCTTCGCCACGCGACTCCATCGGACCAACGGTCCGATCGAGCTCGCTACCACTACTCGGGCCGCCGCGTCCACTCCTTCCGGCTAAATGCCACACCGGACGCTCGGGGACTCGTCCGCCGCGAACTCTCCATGCTACCGGCTAAACGCCGCACGGCTCTGCAACGCGACTTCGTCCGACCGATGGTCCGATCGAGCTCGCTACTACTACTCGCCAAGCTACCGGCTAAACACCGCACGGTTCCACCACGCGACATCCGTCCGCCACGTCGACCCCGTGTCCGCCGCGTCGACTTTGCCATAGCGTGAACTCCGTCCGCCGTGTCGACTGCGTGTCCACCGCGTCGACCTCGCCCTAGGACGACCTACATCCGCCGCATCGACCCCCGTGTCCGCCGCGTCGACTTCGCCCTAGCACTACCTACGTCCGCCGCGTCGACCCCGTGTCCGCCGTGTCGACTTCGCCCTAGCGCAACCTACGTCCACCGCGTCGACCCCGTGTCCGCCGAGTCGACCCCGTGTCCGCCTTGTCGACTTCGCCATAGCACGACCTACGTCCATCGTATCAACCCCGTGTCCGCCGCGTCGACCCCATGTCCGCCGCGTCGACTTCGCCATAGCGTGACCTCTGTGCGCCGCGTTGATCCTTTGTCCGCCGCGTTGACTTTGCCATAGCACGACCTCCGTCCGCTGTGTCGAATCTATGTCCGCCGCGTCGACTCCGCCAAAGCGCGCCTATACTTCTGCTACGTCGAATGCATATGTCGTGCCTTCTAAGGGCATGTCATCGTACGAGTCGCCAGAGAGGGTCGCATGCCACGCTGCATGGACTCACCACTGGGCGTCTCTCCCCCCGGGAAAATCAGTTCGCCTATGTTAACCTTTGAAAGAGCGACTCGCAATGGCCAACTAGTGCGGACGAGGACTCGCAAACCGAGCCTCGGATCGTCCACGAAAAACGCTAACCGAGAGCCATCATTGGAGTCACCTTACTCGACTGGCCTTCCGGGCTAAGACAAATGGCAGTGCTACACAAACAACACCATGTCCTCCTCAACCTTAGACAGTACGACTCGCATGGCCAAGTACTGCGGACGAGGACTTGCAAACCAAGCCTCGGATCGTCCAGGAAGAACGCTAAGCTGAGAGCCATCTTTGGAGTCGCCATGCGACTGACCCCTGGGCCAAGATGAGAGACTCGCTAACAAAAAAGCGCAATCAACGTCATCGTGGACTCGCAATCATCACGGACTCGCCACACTCGGGGACTCTCCCCTCGCGGACTCGCTCACCGCGAACTCTCCCCATGTGGACTCGCCATACTCGGCAACAACCACTACTATTTTCAGAATATCTATCTCTAAAGAGCCTCAAGTCGCCTCTACAAGCCAACTCGAGCCTCGGGGACTATTCCTAGGCATACTGCATGTGTGCGTGGTTCCACGACCACAGCTCGCCACGCTCGGGGACCCGCCACCGCGGACTCGCCCTCACGTACTCAACACGTTCGGGGACTCGCCACCACGGACTCGCCCTCGCGTACTCAACACGCTCGGGGACTCGCCACAGCGGACTCGCCCTCGCGTACTCAACACTCTCGAAGACTCGCCACCGCGGACTCGCCCTCACGTACTCAACACGTTCGGGGACTCGCCACCACGGACTCGCCCTCGCGTACTCAACACGCTCGGGGACTCGCCACCACGGACTCGCCCTCGCGTAGTCAACACGCTCGGGGAATCGCCACCGCGGACTCACCCTCGCGTACGCAACACGCTCGGGACTCGCCACCGCGGACTCGCCCTCGCGTACCCAACACGCTTGGGGACTCGCCCTCGCGTACTCAACACGCTCGGGGACTCGCCACCGCGGACTCGCCCTCGCGTACCCAACACGCTCGGGGACTCGCCACCGTGGACTCACCCTCGCGTATTCAACATGCTCGGGGACTCGCCACCACGGACTCGCCCTCACGTACTCGCCATGCTCGAGGAATCGCCCCTCAAGGACTCGTCTTGCGTATTCCTCTGCACCGACTTGGCGACTTCACCATCAATGATTTGGTGACCTCCATGTCCTCTACGACAGTAAGTCGACAAGGCGCCGGCCAAACTTCTCTAAGAGGCGACTCCATCCAATGACGACTCGCCCGACGCATCAACTCGCCTTGGCGATTGGGCTACTTCATGAGCTATTTCTCTGTTTCAGAAGCTCTCCAACGACACACCATCGACTCCACCCTAGAATCACCTGCGCCAATTCCGTGGCTTGAAGTCATCGCAGAGTCCCTGACACGCTCGGGGACTACTGATGGGGGAATTTGGGGTATGCCCACAAAGCGGAGTCGCCAGCTGGAGCGAGCCGACTGAAGCCTAACCCTAGGCGGATCGACTTGCCAAATACGGCGACTGGCGCATACTTGACCCAGACGACACGCCGACTGAAGGCCCAAGACGGTGACTCCAATAGAAAGCCCATTAGCACTTGTAAATCCTAACTGGCTGTATATATAAAGCCACCAGGGGCACCCCTTTGGGGGACAACTCGCTCACGTCATATTAGATCTAGTCTCTTCCTCCGCCTATGGCGGCTCCATGTAATCCAATCTATGAACATATACTGGATTGATAGCAGGACGTAGCGATCCTCCATGGAGGGGACGTGAACCTGGGTACATCGTGTGCCAATCTCGCTCCCGGATTCTCCTATGTCGCCTTGCCCTTTCCTCTACGTAGGCTACCCTATAGCATCTGCCGTGGTCAATACCATGACAGTTGGCGCTCCGGAAGAGCTCGGCTGTCGTGGATAGGTTCTCTCCATGATGGCAATTTTGCTGAGCATCCTATCATCCATGACGCCTTCAGCGAAGGCAGAAATGACCTCGGCATCAGTGGCCCCACGAACCCTAACAAGGCACTGATTGAAGCACTACAGGTATTTGTGTAGGGTCTCGCCGGGCTCCTGGCGTACCCGCCGGAGGTCTTCATACCTGAAGGGGTGCCCGTCCGTTTCCCTGGACTTGACGATGAAGAGGTCTCAGAGCTCGGACCACGATCCGATGGACCCTTCCGGGAGGTTTAGAAGCTAGGTACGTGTCACGGCCTCGAGTTCCATAGGGAACCAGTTGGCTAGGACACGGTCGTTCCCACTTGCTGACTCCATGCCCATCATGTAGAGCTGTAAGAATTCCATAGGACTAGTGGTGCCATCGTAACGCGGAGGCATCCCTGGCTTTGAACTTGGGTGGCCATACAACCCGCTGGAGGTGTTCAGTGAGCACGGGGCAGCTGGTGCTACGGGTCTCGATGCTGCCGGCGAGTGCCGCTCAGTTCTAGTGGCCCGCGTCCGCAATGTCTTGGGCGATTCAGGCCTCGCAAACTCGTCACCACGCTAGGGTCACTCGGGTGTCTTCCATCGAGCGAGTGACTTGCACCTATCCTGAGTTCCGCATAGGGCCATGCCCCGCTTGGAGGTCACCCATCCCCGGAGCCCTCGGTCCTGATGGTGAGAGGGGGAGGGGAGGCGCTCCATGGGCCAGCTCGCCTGCCTGTGCCCCTAACACCGTGGAGTTGTCCTAGGTGACGTTCACGAGTACCATGAGGCGCTCCCGTGATTCCTCCCGTACAGACTCGGTGGCGAGTAGCGGAGAAGCTCTTTCACCATGAGTCGGGCGGCTTCCGGTGTGAGCGCGGCGTGATGGCCTTCAGGTGACGAAGTACTCGAGGAATATATCTCCTTGCGCGGCCCCGAACGAGGGTGCTGGGAGGATCTCCCAGTGCCTCCAGAAGGTGTCGAGGTTGGGAGGATGATGCGTCACAAGCCTCGACCCCCTCTCGTCCTTCCCTACCAAGTGGAGCTCTCCTAAGTATAGACGTGCGCGACTATGATGTCGCTGCCGGCTGAAGTTCTCAAAATCATGCCTCAGGCCCCTACCTATCGCGCCAAATGTTGGAGAATGTGTCCCACAAAGGAACAAGGTGTCCAACAAAACCTGAGTCATGAGGGGGGTGAACACGGGTTCTAAGCTTCTCAATGACGGTGGTGACGGCGGAGTACCAGCACGATAGAGAGTGACACAGGATTTTTTTACCCAGGTTCGGGACCCTCGTGAGGAGGTAAAATCCCTACTCCTGCTTTGTTGTATTGCTCATGGTGTCTCGCAAGGGTACAATGGTGGATGAATGTCTAGGGTTTGAGATCGCAGGGATCGACCCATTCTATGGTAGGCGGATCCCTCCTTTTATAGGGGCGCCGGGCCTCTTGCACTAAATATTCGGCGGGAAGGGTCACCACATTCCCGCCCAAGGGGCCTCAAGAACTTCCCAGCTCCCGGTGGTCGCGAGTTGGCTCCACTGGTGGATTTTGGCCCACCGCTAAGGTTACCGATGATGTCCTTCCTATATCAATGCGTCACACCGGGTCTTCTTGCACCAAAGCGGCAATGTCGAGCGTTGCAGCGTCTTGACATCGCCATCCCTCCTTTACCACCGAGGTTGGTAGGCAGCATGTTACTTTCCCGAGGGAGACCGGTCATAGCTTGGTCCGACTGTTGGATCCTCGCCTTGTGGGGGGTGGTGGAGTTACCGTTGTGCCCCTAGGCAGTGCCTCGCCAAGGGGTCTATAACTCTAGTGGGGCCGGTCTTGGCATCCGTTCGTGCTCGTAACTCCTTCCTGGCGTCTGGAGGGGCGCGTATCTCGCGAGGCCTCGGGAGGGTGCAACATGAGGGCCCGGCAACATGACAGGACGTGGTACGCCTTGTACCAATAGTCCGACATATGTGAAGGTTTACTAGGGCAATTTGTCAAGAGTTGATGGTTTCAACCATAATGTTTGTGCAAGTTAATAAAATATGCAGCTCATGAGCGTTTGATCACTTCTTTGAAAGTTTTCGGTACGGGGTTAGATTAATAAAACTTCTTGATTGTAGAGCGTTTTATCATTTCTTGGTGAAGAGTATTTCACATACACTGCTAGTGTTTTCTCAAGGTAAGTAACATGTAGTAATAATTTTACTTACACATTAGACTCTCTCTGTTGCATAACTTCCTTGTCATAACAAACTACTAAAAACTATACTCATCCATGAACCTATATTAACAAGAACAATGAACACAGGTCAAGGGTTCAATCATGAACCTACTAATTGTAAAGAAATTAAATCAGTAGTTTAGCACCTATTTCAAATATTTTTCATTTAAGGTTTCGGAGAAGGCGTTGGTGTTCGCCCTAAGGAAGTAGCCTCTACGAGTGTGTTACAGGGTATGAAATATGCATGTCAAAATTTTCATTTTTCTTACTTCTGACCTGGATCAACCTTTCTATTCCTCTTTTGTCTTTAATTTTAACATATGTTTCTGAATGGTTGTTCAGTTTGTTCGCTCTTGTGGATGTAATGTAAGTACATTGCTTTCACAATCACAATTGATTGTTAAAATTCTATTTTTTGATATGCCTCTTGGTTTGGATTTTACTGGTAGTTATCGCAAGTCTACATTAATTTCCAACAGTTTGATTGGGTGGTTCTTCACAAAATTCCTTCTCCAAATATAGTCGCTGGCAAAAATTCAATGATAATATGAACTGAACATACTACGAATGAGTAAACTCTATTTCTTTAATCCCACACGGTGAATTTTAGTGGTTGAGAATTAGGTGATGCTGAGTAGTGTGTAATTGTTTTTGCTTTAGCTTGTATGTGGATTCCCTGGTAGTTAGGAATTTCATAAATATGCATCCAAAAGAGAGTATCAACTATCCGTTGATATTATATACTACTATTTTTCGAAGATAGTCTGCATCAACCGAATAGGCTCTGAACTATATGTTCTGAATTCTATTCTCCTTAGATTTGGGCATGGTTCAAGCGGGTATGAGGTCCGCGAGAAAGATTACATGGATATTTCCTCTTTTCGAGCACGTAGAAGCACAAGCTATCTTTGGCTGTCTTGATGATATTTGTTGTGCTTGAGTTAGCAAGTAATTTTTTCGATCTAGGATCATACTACATAAGTAATATTTTACATTTCATTTGTCAATAGTTGTCGTTGTATATATCCACATTTGTTGCAGGAAGAGACAGAAAGCAAGGCGGATGCACTTTTTGTTGATTATACACAGTGGATTTTGTTGAGAGAGAGAGAGAGGGAGGGAGGGAGAGGGAGGGGGAGAGGGGGAGGGAGAGAGTGAGAGAGAGACATCTCGCAATCTTGCTAAAGTTGAGAAATGCAGTGCTTCTTACCAAAGGTAAATATGCATGAAAATATGATCTATATGTTCGTTGGGAGCTGCCATGCTCTGCATTTTTCTTCATTTGTTTTATTTAGTTCTACATTGTGTAGTATACTAAAATCATAGTCATTATTATGTTCAGTCCATTATATTTGGATGGCCTGTAGTAGTATGATCTTGTGAGGGATATAAGTTGAGATAATTTATACTTCTGTTCTATATGGCTGGGTCACCATGAGAATTTACTTATATCTATTTTCCTATTCAGTTGGTTCCACATAAAGGCAAAATAGTATTATGTACATATTTTTAAACTCCGCATAAGGCACCATAATTGGTTATTGCATGATGGGTGCCATAACAGATTCTTACAATGATGGTAACAAACCAGCAGTTGCATCCTCTTTAAATTCTCCAACCTTTATAGCAGTTTATATATTTTCATGGAATTAGGTAAAAAGGCCTTTGTCATGGCCTCATGGGGAAGCATTCATTTTAGTTATCGCTTACACTACACATTTTTCATATGATCACACGAGTTGCCGTGCCTAAGGTAGCTAGGATGGAATCTTAGTGGTTTAGCCTTTATTTAGTTTGCACTGGTGCAATCCATCGAATTTTCAAACATACGGTTCACTACTTCCAAATAACATGCATTGCTCCTTAGCTTGATTTATGTTTCATGGTTATTGGATTATAGAGCTGAAGTATGCTATTTCCTAGAATTACTCACCCTGCGAGGAGGTAGAGCCGTAGAGATATGCTTGATGATATGCTTTAGTGGATTGGAGCCATGGTGTGATTCAGATGTGAATTTCAGTAGTGTTTGATTATTTGGATCTATATTTTATTTGTGAGGTTAGAATTGATCGCGTTTTTGGGATGAAGATAAGAGCTTAACTCTGATGTTGATCAATAGTTAATGCTTGTATATTTTTAATTCCAAAAAAATCCATCCTGATATTTTGTTTTGGATATATTTTCTTGCCAAGAGCATATATTGTGTCTGCCGATGGATACACCAAGTAAAAGGTGCACACTTCTAAAGATTTCGATTTTTTTACCTACATAGAAGATTTCCACTAATGATTGTGCTGATGTTTAAGCAATTATTAACAATAATGTGTAGTCATTTTCTACTAGATCGTACATCGATTTTGTGTGGAGGCTGATGGTTGTACTTCAGATTGCAGACAATGATCTGTTAGTAAGTGATACGTCATAAACGTATCTATAATTTTTGATGCCTCATGCTTGTTTTATATCAACTTTCTTATGTTTTGTTCACACTTTGAGGTATTTTTATACATTTTTCTGGAACTAACCTATTAACAAGATGCCACAGTGCCAGTTGCCTGTTTTCTGCTGTTTTTCGTTTCAGAAATCTAGTAAAGAAATATTATCGGAATTGGACTGGACAAAAGCCAAAGTCAATATTTTACCAGAAGGAACACGGAGTCCGAAGAGGGGCCACGAGGTGGCCACACCCTATGGCGGCGCGGCCAGGGGGCGCGCCACCTGGTGGTGTGGGCCCCTCGGGCCTCCACCGACCTTGCCCCTTCGCCTATAAAAGTACCTCGGGACGAAAACCCTAAAGACCCGATCAAAAAATCCACGAAAGAGTCTGTAACTGCCGCGATCTCCATCCCTAGATCGGGGGGATCCGAAGCTCTTCCCGGCACCCTGCCGGAGGGGAGAGATCATCCTGGAGGCTTTCTTCATCACCATGCCAGCCTCCGGAGTGATGCGTGAGTAGTTCACCCATGGACTATGGGCCCATACAGTAGCTAGATGGTTGGTTCTAGTCCTTTGTGCTATCATGTTTAGATCTTGTGAGCTTTGTTTTGATCAAGATCATCTATTTGTAATCCTATATGTTGTGTTTGCGGGGATCCGATGGATATTGAAATACTATGTCAGATTGAGAATTGATTCTATCATTTCTATGTTATTTGTGATCTTGCATGCTCTTCGTTGTTAGTAACTATCTTGGCCAAGTAGATGCTTGCAACTCCAAGAGGGAGTATTTATGCTCGATAGTGGGTTCATGCCTCTAGTAATCTGGGGAAGTGACAGAAATCTCTAAGGTTGTAGATGTGTTGTTGCCACTAGGGAGAAAACAACAATCCTTTGTCCATGGGGAAATTGTATTGTTTACTTTACACACTTTGCTTAATGCAATTATCTGTTGCTTGAAACTTAATACTGGAAGGGGTTCGGATGATAAACTGAAGGTGGATTATTAGTCATAGATGCAGTTGGATTATGCTCTATGTATTATGTTATAATGCCTAATCAAATCTCGTAGGAGTCAAGATGTCTAGTACATGCATTGTTATGCTTTCTCAATCTGTCAATTGCCCCGCTGTAATTTGTTCACCCAACATGTTATTTATCTTAAGGAGAAACACCTCTAGTGAACTGTGGACCCCAGTCCATTCCTTTACCATTGATATACTATCTACTGTTTATCGTTTACTTTCTACAAGCAATTACTATCTTCCACACTATACATTTAATCCTTTATTTTCAGCAAAACTAGTGAGATTGACAACCTCATTGTAAGTTGGGGCAAAGTTCTATGGTTGTGTTGTGAAGGATTACAAGTTGTTAGCAACACCTTGGAGTTGTTTCCTTACTCCTACTGGTTCGATAACCTTGGTTTTATAACTGAGGGAAAACTTGCTATCGTCGGATTGATGACAAGTATGCCATGAGGGGGTCCTCGAGGAATGCGGAAGAGAGGGGTGTGAGACGTACGGTGAGCACACAAGTTTACCCAGGTTCGAATCCGCCGGCTTTGGACGGATCCTACTCCTGCTAGCAATCCAGTAATACGGCAGAGCCAGAATATGGGTTACAAGGGTTCGCCTGTGCAAGCTGATATTGTGATTGTAAGGGGTGCCATAAAGGCTCTCCCTAGGACGACTTATATAGATATCCGTCCTAGGGTTTACAGGAGAGATCTATCCGGATACGACTAAGAGTCGGTTACAGAGTACATCTTGAACTACAAGTAACACTATGGGCCTATGTCGGTAAGTCTTCTGGCCTTCCTGTAGCCGGACTGGACTCCGTCTCTTCTCCCTGACTGGGCCGCCCGTGAAGCAAAGCTCTAACCCGAAGTGGGCCACCCTGGTCAGTGAGGAACTGTGAGGATACTCGAAAAGTATATCCCCAACAGCAGCCCCCGGAAGTCTCCAAGATCCAAAGTCGGATTCATCATCGTCTAGCTTGATCTTCGGCTTGCAGAATCTTGAAGGGTTCCTAAAACTTCAAAACAAAAGATACGATCCGGGTCTCAAAAGTAAGTCGAACCTATCAGTATGTTATTCAGATTTCCAGCTTGATATTCAAACTAAGTCGGAACTTGGTCTCTAACGTCATCTGACACTGGTCATGGTCAAGTCACGTCACTGACAGACATCCTGTCAGCACGACCGTTGGTGGGTCCGCCGTTCGCGGAACCGAGGCACCGTTTCAATGCACGCGTGGAGATCGAGGCAGCGTAATCATCGCGTGGGGGCTTCCCAGTTCTTTCCACGACGCGTGGCGTGTGTACTATGCCATTTGCACGAATCTTGGCGCGGTTCTGTGGTTGTAAGGGGTGAGGATTTCCTTTCCCTCATCTTCTTCACCTATTCCCCATGCTGTTTCCTTCTCCTCCACTTCTCCCACGCGAACAGAGCTCCCTTGCCTCCAGATTCCCAGCACCGCCCACCCAAGGTCACCCAAGATTCCCAGCAAACTGAAATAAAGATGGAAGCAAGCAAACATGTAATAGATCTAATAGCAAACGGTGTTTCAGTACTTAGAAACAAGGCCTAGGGATCATACTTTCACTAGTGAACACTCTCATATAAATATATTCTTCTTTATGATACTACGCTAAACTACTCTCCGGTTGGACACTCTAATCCATGGTAGGGCTATAAAAGCACACCTCAAAGTAAGCCTTTCCCATCTAGAAAACCCCACACTGTCACCTAGAGCACTAGATGGTTCAAACAAACACCACAATTTCATAGAGACATCCAACTCCAAATATAACTCATAACAAGTATTTGTAATCTCTAGCCTAAGTGCCACCATGGTGTGCACGCTGTCACTTTCACACACATGGGGAGAGCAGAGATTCATTAAAGCACTTGAGTAGCAGAATAGATCTATAGATTACAAGCACATGATCTCAATAACATCATGCATAGAGAGAGATGAACACATAGCTACCGGTAGAACCCTTAGCCTCGAGAGAGAACTACTCCCTCCTCATCATGGGAATCAGCAACGGTGATGGAGATGGCGGTGGAGATCGATGGAGATGGCTCCGGGGGCACTTCCCCGTCCCGGCAGGGTGCCGGAACAGAGACTTTCTGTCCCCCGAATCTCCCCTTCGGTGGCGGCGGCGCTGTGGAACTTTTCGTGGATTTCTGATTGACTATTTAGGGTTTATGCATCGGGAGGAATATATAGGCGAAGGAGGCAAGGTCGGTGGCCATCCAGGGGGCCCACACCATGCCCTGGTGCGGCCTGGGGGTACCCGCGCCTGGGGGTTGTGGCCAGGCCCTGGCCCTCCTCCGTCTCATATTCTGGCTCCGTGAGTCTTCCTGTAAAATAAGAACTTTGGCTTTTGTCCCGTCCAATTCTGAGAATATTCATTTTCTGACTTTCCTGGAACCAAAAATAGCAGAAAACAGGCAACTGGCACTGTGGCTCTTGTTAATATGTTAGTCCAAGAAATCATATGAAAAGTACTCCAAAGTGTGGACAAAACACAAGAAAGTAGATAAAACCAAGCATGGAACATCAAAAATTATAGATATATTTGCAATGTATCAACATCCCCAAGCTTAACTCCTGCTCGTCCTCGAGTAGGTAAGTGATAAAAAGAAAGAATAATTTTTGAGGTGACATGCACCATCATAAACTTGATCAAAGTATTTGTAAAACATTCAAAGCTGAGATCATAATACTTCAATCATAAAATGGAAGACAAAGTTCTAGCAATAAGACAAAGAAACTATGTTGCAACATGAAAAGGCACAAACAAAAGATTCATGAATAACAATGCTTTGCAAGATGTTTGTTTGTTTCACATAAAGAAAACATAGCATAGTGGCATTCAGCTTGTCCCTCATAGAGTAGCAAACATAAATGCATAGGACACCTTCAACGTTTATAAGAGTGACTAGATACAAATAGTTTAAAACAAGCAATATCAAGGTAAGCATCAATCAACAAGTCTTGGGACAATGCACATAGAACTAGGAATGGCCACTATGCTCTCAAAGTAGGTGCATAAAGATAGAAGGTGGAGACTCAATATAATGGTGGAAGAAAGGCCTTCATAGAAGGAAGCAGAGATTCAAGTTTCATAAAGAGCTTCCAAAAATTATGGTACTTAATAGCTTTCAGCTCTCATTGCCCCTATCATAAGAATCTTGAAGTGATTAAGGTTAAAGTGAACAAACTATGGTGTACATGCTTGATGAAGTATAAGTTAGAAATCTCATGTCCCTTGTATACGAGGGCCGCTCCTCATGCTACTCAAGTTTAGTCACCGGTAAGTTCTTGTCATCGTAAGTACATGTGTATCATAGAGAACCGCCAACGGGGTACCCCTTGCCCGATGATACGGAAGAATCCCCATATCAAAATGACAAGGCAAGCAGACAACGAGCATCTCAGCAATTTTCTTATTTACCATGGGAATATGGTGCTTTTTTCTCTCTTTCCTCTTTTCATAATCTCTTTTTTTTCTTTTTCTCTTTTTTCTCAATATCGGACTCTTTTTTTATAAGAAGAATGCTTCATAGATAGCTCATTATGGTTATGTTGCAGGTTTCCACCATGATAACATGGATTAGACCGGCGGCCCGGGTGTTTCTCTAACACACATACATAACCCCATGGACTTAGAAGCTCTCCTTTCATTTCACACCGACGACATCCATAGACAAAAGAGCATGATATCAACTAGGCACAAAGTACCATGTGCAATGTTGAAAGTGTTCCCCATGACAGCATGGTTCTGCTAATTCCCAACAAATAAGTGTAAGCATATACAACATAGACGACACAATGGTTCAAGTTTATTAAGGGCAATAAAAGTAAAGTGTGCCATCAAGTTCGTGAGAGCTTTAATCACTAGTTTTCTCATAACAAGTTTAATTCGGAAGGTAAACAAAAACATGAATATACTTGGAATAGCATATGATAGTAGGTAGGTATGGTGGACTCTTTGGAATAACTTGGTTTAAGGAGTTGGATGCATGAGTGGAACTCATACTTGGTTGTGGAGGCTAGCAAAAGACTAGGAGCGACAAACTAAGAGAGCAATAATGGCCATAATCATGCAGAGCGACAAAACATCATTAATCAAAGCCTAAAGTGATACTACAAGTTAAAAACTAAAGGATCGTAAAGGCTTATGGTGACTTGGGATAGTCATAACATGGTGTGAGCATGCGCCAAGTCAACCCAAATAAAGCATCAAAGGAGAATACCACAATACTATGCCTTAATATGCTAAAACAACGCATGATTCTTCAAAGGCACATTAAGCAATCTCAATTGTTTACAACAAGTCATGCTACAACAAAGAATACTAAGCATAAAGCCAAAACAATATCAAGCATGGCATGACAAAGCATAGGCCACAGTCAAAAACAAGCTCTCTTTACCACTTAAGCATGAACTTTTCCTACTCTTTTTCAATCCAAACCAAACTATTTGAAAACCAATGTATGAAAGAGGGGGTCCAAACAATTTATTCAGAAAACTAAGAAAACAAAGCAAACGAAAAACCAAAATGAAAACGAAAAAGAAGAAGCTCCAAGAAAAACACAACTATGCATGAAACAATAAAAATGAAGTGTTTGGATGAAACCTGGAATTTTTATTGATGAAGAAGGGGATGCCTTGGGCATCCCCAAGCTTTGACGCTTGTACTTCTTGGATATTTCTTAGGGTGACACGCGTGGCATCCCCAAGCTTGAGCTTTAGTCCATTTTTCATCTCATTACTCATTCCTTTCATACACCTGAAATGTTTCCTTCATACAAAACTTCACACAATCTTTATTAGCAACATTAGTGCACTCAAGATAATAAGTCTTTAGGTTCAGTTATAACACCAATAAAACTTCCATTAAAACACAAGCTACTGTAGCACTTCCCTCAAAAATCTCAATTCCCCAAAAGAACTCAAAAAGGAACAAACAAGAAAACAAATGCAAATAATGGCAGAAATCTGTCAAAACAGACCAGCAAGTAAATAGGAATTTTTTCGAAGACCTTATGTTGCTCAAATCGAAAAGTGTTGAACTAACGAAAGTTAGATAGCAACCTGGGGCAGAAGCACAAAAAATCACGCCTCAAAAGGACGTACAGAGATTTTACACGAATTTTTATGGTGAAGCACAAAAATCTGTTTCAGGACAGCAACTTTCCCAAGCATTACTTCTCTCTCATTAGTGGTTACTCTTGGCACAAAAACCACACAAAAATGATAAGGAGAGGTTATTATTAAAACAATAACTTCCAAGACTCAACTAAAACTTTTGGGTTATCTCCCAATAAGTACTTTTTCTTTAACGCCTTTAAGTTAGGCATGATAGTTTGAGAAGATGCTCACATTAGAAATATGAATTGAAGTAAAAGAGAGCATCAAGAAGCAAATTCAAAGAACATTTAAGTCTAACCCACTTCCTATGCATAGGAATCTTGTAAAGAAACAAGTCATGAAAGCACAAAGCAACAAGCATAGGAAAGCAAAACAAGGGCAACTTCAAAATTTTCAACATAAAGAGGGGAAACTTAATATTGTTGAGACACATAAAACCATGTTTCCCTCTCTCATAATAACTTTCAGTAGCATCATGAATAAAATTAACAATATAACAATCACATAAAATGTTCTTATCATGAGCCACATGCATATAATAATTATTACTCTCCACATAAGCATAGTCATTCTTATTAATTGTGGTGGGAGCAAATTCAACAAAATAGCTATCATTATTATTCTCATCACCATAATCATCAAATATAGGAGGCATATTGTAATCATTCATTTTCTCCTCAATAGTAGGTGGAAAAATATCATATTCATCATTGTATTCATCATATATTGGAGGTACAGTATCATCAAAGTAAATTTTCTCCTCCGTGCTTGGGGGACTAAAAAGATCATCTTCATAAAAACTAACTTCCCCAAGATTAGACTTTTCCATAGCATTGGCAATAATGGTGTTCAAAGAATTCATACTAATAACATTGCTATTAGCATGCAAATAAAGTTCCATAGGTTTTTTAATTTTCTCTTCAAACACTTCATGTCCTAACTCAAGATAAATACTATAAAGTTCTCTAATTTTGTTGTTGTTTTCCATTAAGCCTAACTAGTGAAAACAAGAAACAAAAAGACAAAATTGCAGAATCTAAAGGAAATAACTTCGAGAACTCACACCGGAGGATGCGAGTAACTTTTACCTTACCTCCCCGGCAACGGCGCCAGAAAATAGGCGTTTGTCGTGGGAGGTTCTTCTTCTTTAATCCTCCGGTGTGAATACCTTTTACCTTACCTCCCCGGCAACGGCGCCAGAAAATAGCTTGATGTCTACGCACTTCTATTCTTGTAGACAGTTGTTGGGCCTCCAAGTGTAGAGGTTTGTAGAACAGCAGCAAGTTTTCCCTTAAGTGGATCACCCAAGGTTTATCGAACTCAGGGAGGAAGTGGTCAAAGGTATCCCCTCTTAAGCAACCCTGCAATCAAGATACAAGAAGTCTCTTGTGTCCCCAACACACCCAATACACTTGTCAGGTGTATAGGTGCACTAGTTCGGCGAAGAGATAGTAAAATACAAGTGGTATGGATATTTATAAGTGGTAATGGTGATAGAAAATAGCTTGCTGGCGTGTGGTTGACGTGGGAAAAGACTAAAGGCAAAATGAAATAAAGATGGAAGCAAGCAAACATGTAATAGATCTAATAGCAAACGGTGTTTCAGTACTTAGAAACAAGGCCTAGGGATCATACTTTTACTAGTGAACACTCTCATATAAATATATTCTTCTTTATGATACTACGCTAAACTACTCTCCAGTTGGACACTCTAATCCATGGTAGGGCTATAAAAGCACACCTCAAAGTAAGCCTTTCCCATCTAGAAAACCCCACACTGTCACCTAGAGCACTAGATGGTTCAAACAAACACCACAATTTCATAGAGACATCCAACTCCAAATATAACTCATAACAAGTATTTGTAATCTCTAGCCTAAGTGCCACCATGGTGTGCACGCTGTCACTTTCACACACATGGGGAGAGCAGAGATTCATTAAAGCACTTGAGTAGCAGAATAGATCTATAGATTACAAGCACATGGTCTCAATAAGATCATGCATAGAGAGAGATGAACACATAGCTACCGGTAGAACCCTTAGCCTCGAGAGAGAACTACTCCCTCCTCATCATGGGAATTAGCAACGGTGATGGAGATGGCGGTGGAGATCGATGGAGATGGCTCCGGGGGCACTTCCCCGTCCCGGCAGGGTGCCGGAATAGAGACTTTCTGTCCCCCGAATCTCCCTTCGGTGGCGGTGGCACTACGGAACTTTTCGTGGATTTCTAATTGACTATTTAGGATTTATGCATCGGGAGGAATATATAGGCGAAGGAGGCAAGGTCGGTGGCCAGCCAGGGGGCCCACACCATGCCCTGGCGCGGCCTAGGGGTACCCGCGCCTGGGGTGTGTGGCCAGGCCCTGGCCCTCCTCCGTCTTGTATTCTGGATCTGTGAGTCTTCCGGTAAAATAGGAACTTTGGCTTTTGTCCCGTCCAATTATGAGAATATTCATTTTCTGACTTTCCTAGAACCAAAAACAGCAGAAACAGGCAACTGGCATTGTGGCTCTTGTTAATAGGTTAGTCCAAGAAATCATATGAAAAGTACTCCAAAGTGTGGACAAAACACAAGAAAGTAGATAAAACCAAGCATGGAACATCAAAAATTATAGATACATTTGCAATGTATCACCCTCCCTCGGAATTCCTTTCCGAGGTGATAGATCACTATGGTGTTCAACTTCACCATCTCCCCCCAAACTCTCTTTTAGAGATGAGTGCCTATGCGGCTTTGTGTGAGGGGTACCTCGGCATTAGGCCGAGTCTCATTCTTTTCCGGTTTTACTTCCATGTCCGGAGAAACTCCATCACCGTCGGTAATCCTTACATTACCGGCACAATTAGTCTTTCGGTTAGACGCGAGCGTGTCTATCCTAGGATTTTAGCTAGCGAGTCGGTCAAACAGTGGCTGGCTACCTTCTTTTATCATAAGGATATTCCCGCTCCCGGCAAAGCCGCTGCTTTGCCGGCTTTCGTCGATGGAGCCGCCACGCCTCGAGCGTCTTGGGACGAGGCCGCTCCGGCTCTCAGTGACGATCTGATTCTCGCCAAGAGACGGATCGAGTATCTGATGAAGCACAAGGGCCTGAGAGGGTCCGACTTGGTACAATCTTGGCTGGCACGCCGGATCCAGCCTCTCCAGCACCACGGCGACCGACTGATGCATCCCATCACGGTGTCGAAAAATGACTCCCTCTGCATCAGTCCCAAGGCTTTAAAGCCATAGGATTACATAAGCCAAATCATATGGCTGATAAAGGAGCGGATCGAGAGAAAGATCCCGGATTTGTCCCTGGACATGCATACAGCGGAAGACCCTGTAGTGCCGGTAAGCTTCAGCAATAAACCCTTTTTATATGTTTCACCTTTAATTTGTTTCGCAACACTAAGATATTATATTCTTTTAAGCTTGCCGACCTCCCCGAGTCGGAATTTGCTCCTATCGAGGGATATCCTCCCAAGTTTTCTCAGGAGGAGGAATTGGTCCCACTGCCGGATGTTATGCCCAGGAATCACAAAGCTCCGACAGTGGCCATCGGCACAGAGGAAGAGCCAGTTGTGAAGAGGTAACTTTCCACACAACTTTCGCCTTTGTACTTTACTCGCAATTTCTTCCGAGACGTAATGTTCTTTATTCTATTACTTTCTCAGAGCTAAGCAGCTCATCAAGGGAAAGGGGAAGGGGAATATCTCGAAGCCCCTGCGTCAGATGAAGTTAACCATGGCTTCTCCTGCCGTAGCTCCTCCGACTCCTGCCCCTCAACCTTCTACAGTGCTGGTGATTACTCCATCCACGGTCGTCGCAGAAGATCCGGCTCCCTCAACAGGGCCAGCGACCCTCGAGTCGCAGACTGACGTCACCATGGGTGGCTCAGGTTTTGATAAGGGTGAACCCTCCTCGTGTAATGATCCCTTGGTAGAGACCTTCGCCGAAAATCTCCTGAATAATGCGGGACTTGCCAAATTTGGCTTGTCTCGGAAATCTGTGGAGGAAATCCAGCGGCTGGCCCGACAATGCCTGGAAAGCCGTCATCTCTCTGCCGAAGAAGAAGCACAAGAAGCGGAGGACATCAAGTACTCCGATCTTCTCGAACAAGTCGGCCTTCATGATGAGGGACTAAGATCTGGTGTGCTTCCACCACCTCCGGTTATTCCACTCACCCTCGCCGAGAAGGTTACCACTGAGGTGAACATGTGCTTGAGCAAGCTCACACATGAACATCATGTAAGTCGGAATTCCAACTCACGCTTTTCTTTATTATGTTTTATATCATATCCTCTAGCCCCCAAGCATGAAGTTGGATAAATAATCTAGGTTTATGCTTCATTAGGATGCCAAAGAATGAACTAGTATAGCCCCCAAGGCTCGTGTTGATATTAGCTACAATATTAGCCCGAGTCTTTAGTATACCTCTGACTCTGGGTATTCTGACTTACAGAAAGTTAATTCATATAACCAGGAATTGTTGAAGAATGTCTGCAATAAGCGGAGAGAGATCAGAGCTCTCCGACTTAAAAATGTTGAGCTTAAAGTTTCTAAGGATGAGGCCTAAGGTAAACATTCCGAGACTCAAGCCTTGTTGTGTTTTCATAGTCGAATATTTTTGCTGAACTGTTGTTCTTTTTGACTTACAGCACTGATAAAGCAGTCCCGTGCTATGATCGAAGAGGCCGAGAATCTGAAGACCCTGGTGGTGGAAAACAAGGATCTCCGCCGAGAGCTAGACCATCTTAAGGCGGATCATGAGAAGAGCATTGCTCAAGTTCTCGAATCCTCCTCCATGGCCACCATGGAGCGTGATCGCAAGATTACACTCCACGAGCAGAAAATCTCGGATCTCAATGATGAGCTTTTCAGAGAGAAGGACCTTTCCGAGGCGCTCCGAGCTAAACTCTGGAGTCTTCGTGAGGAGAAAACCAAAGTTGATGACGTCATCTTTGGTATGTTTTCCATCTTTCTGATTTGTTTACATTCTTCGACTCTTTCGATGTCGGATTTATTTAACCATTTTGCATTATATGCATAGGTCCTCTGAACTTGACGGACTCCACCTCTGCCGAGCCTCACACCCACCGGCTTACCCAAGTCGGTGATTTGCTTCATGAATTCCGCCAATCCATTGAGGATATTGGCGAAGCTCTCAAGGTTCCGTACATGCATAGCATGTACGACTTTCAGGTGCGGGACAAGGCAAAGGAGATGCCGCAGCTTGTCCAGGACTGGAACATGTCCTATGCGCGATCCGCAGCGCAGAACGCTCTCACAATGGTCATGAGCCACCGAGGAAGCATGGAAATCTGGCAAGTGACCAGAGGGTACTCTACTATGGATGAAGACAGCTAGAAGCAAGATATCAAAGCCATCATGGACTCCTGCGCCGGATATGGGTGCCACGTAGCTGACTTGACCAGCTACGACACTCCCTTCTTCAACCGCGTGGACACGCCACCTCCGCCTCCATAAGAAGCATCCAAAGTTTCCGATGATGAACAAACTAGATCGGATTTGGACATCTCGGATCATTATCAGGGTGCGGCTGATGTGTCCAGCGAGCCGGCAGCTCCTACCTCTTCTCCTGCATCATAGATCATCAGAAACAAATGTGTTATTCTGAAAACATTATGGGTCTGTAAATATGTAGTATTATACTTTTGCTAGTGCTAAGTTTTAATCTATTCAGCGCTTTTGGCTTAAAACTTTTTGTGTGCCTGAAATGTTTACATAAGCACTTATACTTTTTTGTCTACACTTATTGTTTATCTGGATTTCCGCCTCGTCCCTTTCGTGAGTCGGCTAAACTTTTAGCTCGGAAACTTTGTCGAGCAATGGAGCTCAATTGCTAAACCAGTTTAAACTTGGAAACAAAGCTGACTTCCAGTACCAACAATTCATTACTCGGAAAATACCCGCATCCGGCAATCAAACAAATAACCAAAGTATAGACTAGAAACTTTAGAGTTATACCCGAGGGTAGCATATTTAGAATGGGAAATCTAAACCAGAACAAACATGAGCATAAAGTACTTTCAAGTATTCTGGGATTTTCGACTGTGACATGATCATTCAGAAATAAGATGGTAAAAACTTCTCAGAAAAAATTTGAGGCAACCAAAACTTTTATTTCTCTCAGAACATGTACATATATATATGATTACAAAGAAGGATAAACTAAGAATAAAAGGGACGTAGCTGAGCAATATTCCATGGTCTGTCTAACTCATCCGGATTTGTACTGCCTCTAGCTCTCTTTCTCTTCTTAGTAGAAGGTCTTTCTTTGACTGGCCTCATATCAGTTAAGTAGTACGATCCATTGTGTAATACTCGACTAACTAAGAAGGGCCCTTCCCATACTGGGGAAAGTTTGTGCTTTCTTTGTTGCACAAGCCGGACAACCAAATCACCCTTATTGAAAGATCTGTTTCTAACTCTCTGGCTATGATACTTGCGTAACTTTTTTCTGATAGGCTGTTGATCTCATTTCAGCAACAACGTGAACTTCTTCGACTAAGTCGAGATCATTTTGTCGAGAAATCTCGGCATCTTCTTCGATATACGTGGCCACTCTAGGAGAAGTGTGAATCAAATCACTAGGAAGAACTGCTTCTGCACCATAGACCAAGAAGAAAGGTGTGTATCCGGTTGACCTGTTCGGAGTTGTTCGTAAACTCCATATTACAGAAGGTAATTCCTCTACCCAAGCCCCCGCAGCACACCGTAGTGGTGCTTCGAGTCTCGGTTTTAGGCCTTGTAGGATTAAACCATTTGCTCTTTCAACTTGTCCATTAGCCTGTGGATGTGGGACTGATGCAATTTTATTCGTTGCAGAATTCGGCCAGTTCTTCCATAGAAAAATTACTCCCGTTGTCCGTGATAATACTATGCGGATAACCATACCGGATTATAACATCCTCGACAAATATTTTGGCTGTTGCTCCATCACAATTAGTGACGGGTTTAGCCTCAATCCATTTGGTGAATTTATCCACCATCACTAAGAGGTGAGTAAACTCACTTGGAGCCCGTTTAAACGGTCCTACCATATCAAGCCCCTAGACCGCGAAAGGCCATGTTATAGGTATTGTTCACAGTTGACCAGCCGGAACGTGAGCTTGTTTGGCATACTTTGGGCATCCCTTGCACGTCTTGACCAGCCGTTTAGCATCTTCCTTAGCTGTAAGCCAGAAAAAACCGTGTCTGAAAGCTTTTGCCACTAAAGATTTGGCTGCAGCATGGTGACCACACTCGCCTTCGTGGATTTCTCTTAGAATTTCCACTCCTTCCGGAGATACGCAGCGCTGAAAGACCCCAGATACACTCCGCTTATAGATCTCACCACTAACTACTATATACGCTTTTGCTCGTCGGATAATCTACCGGCTCAGAACTTCGCCTTCGGGTATTTTGCCATCTACCAAATAGTCAAGGTAGGGTTGAGTCCAACTGGGAATTACAGCCAGAACTGCTACTAGAGGTGAGTCGGATTTGGTCGGATATTCCTCGTCCACTCCCTTTATTGAGGGAACTTTGAGGTGCTCTAAAAAAGCGCCATCCGGGACCTCTTTCTGTGCAGAGCCTATCCGAGATAATGCATCTGATTCCTCATTTTCTGCTCGAGGGATGTGTTGAACCTCAAACCCTTCGAACGATTTAGATAGATCATCTACGACAGCTTTATATGGTGCAATGTGTTTATTTGCGTTACAAATATCCGACACTTGTTGATCAACAAGATCCGAATCTCCGTAACACATCAAACGTCGGATGCCGATATCCTTAGCAATCCGGATTCCATGCAGTAGTGCTTCATACTCGGCAATATTATTTGTCTCTCTGAAGTGGATCTGCAACACGTATAGAAGTTTGTCTCCTTGGGGTGATTTGAGTACCACGCCAGCCCCCGAGCCCCCGCGAGCCTTAGACCCATTAAAATATAGGGTCCAATATTCTGACTCAGGGAGGGTCATATTCTTCTTCGTCTCTGTCCAATCAGCAACAAATTCGGCAAGGATTTGGGATTTGATTGTTGTCCGAGGTTTGTACTCAATATCGAAAGCTGAGAGCTCTATGCCCCATTTGGCGACGCGTCCTGTGGCGTCACTGTTATTGATTATATCTCTCATGGGAGCTGTGCTCACCATGGTAATTGGATGTTCCTGAAAATAATGTCATAGCTTACGAGATGCTAAGAACACACCATAAGCTAGCTTTTGATAGCGCGGATACCGTTGTTTCGATTCTGTCAAGACCTTGCTGACAAAGTAAGTTGGACGCTGCACCAAGTGTTCCTGATTTTCCTCCGGTCTCTCCACTACCATAACGATACTGACGACTTTGTTTGTCGCGGCGAGATAAAGCAACATCGGTTCCTGTGGTTCCGTTGCAGTGATGGCCCAAATTATATCGAGCTCGTTGGGGAACCCCGAGAGGAAGGTTGATGAGCACAACAGTAAGTTTTCCATCAGTACGAAACCAAGGTTATCAATCCAGTAGGAGTAAGGAAACACCCCAAAGGTGTTGCTAGCTGAGCCTTGGCAGGGCGCACTACCGTGCTAGTAGCAACCCGAAAACTTGCAAAACACAACCACAAAACTTTGCCCCCAACTTGCGATGAGGTTGTCAATCTTGCCGGTTTTGCTGAAAACAAAGGATTAAACGTATCGAATGGAAGGAAGTAATAGTTTGCAGAAAATAAACACAAAGTAGTAAAAAATTTGTGGATTGTATGTAAAAGAAAAGCACCGGGATCCATAGTTCACTAGAGGTGGCTCTCCTTAAGATAGATAACATGTTGGGTGAACAAATTACAGCGGGGCGATTGACAAACACCGAGAAAGCAATACATGCATATACTAATCATCTTGACTCCTTTGAGATTCGATTGGGCATTACAACATTATACATAGACCACCATCCAACTGCATCTATGACTAATAATCCACCTTCAGGTTATCATCCGAACCCCCTCCAGTATTAAGTTGCAAGCAACAGATAATTGCATTACGAATTGTGTGTAATGTCAGAAATACGATTGTTCTATGAAGAAAGGATTGTTGTTTTCTCCCTAGTAGCAACATCACATCTAGTACCTTAGAGATTTCTGTCACTTCCCCAGATTACCAGAGGCATGAACCCACTATCGAGCATAAATACTAACTCTTGGAGTTGCTAGCATCTACTTGGCCAAGATAGCTACTAACAACGGAAAGCATGCAAGATCACAAATAACAAAGACATGATAGAATCAATAATCAATCTGAAATAGCATCTCAATATCCATCGGATCCCCGCAAACACAACATGCAGAATTACAAATAGATGATCTTGATCATGAACGGAGCTCACAAGATCTAGACATGAAAGCACAAAGGAGGAGAACCAGCCATCTAGCTACTACATGGACCCGTAGTCCAGAGATGAACTACTCACGCATCACACCGTAGGCTTGCATGACGATGAAGAAGGCCTCCAGGGTGAATTCCACTCTCCGGTAGGGTGCCGGGAAGAGCTTCAGATCCCTCCCGATCTAGGGATGGAGATGACGGCGGCTATAGACTCTTTCGTGGATTTTTGATCGGGTACTTAAGGTTGCGTCCCGAGGGCAATATATAGGCGGAAGGAGAGGCTGAGGGGGTGCCTGGCTGGCCACACCACCCCCTGGTGCGGCCAGGCCTGGCCCGCACGGCCAGGTGGTGTGGTGGCCCCCTGGCTCCTCTCCGTCTCGTATTCTGGCATCTGATGACTTCCGGAAAAATAGGCACTTTGGCTTTTGTCCCGTGCAATTCCGAGAATATTCATTTTCTGACTTTCCTCGAACTAAAAACAGCAGAAAACAGGCAGCTGACACTGTGGCTCTTGTTAATAGGTTAGTCCAAGAAATCATATGAAAAGTACTCCAAAGTGTGGACAAAACACAAGAAAGTGGATAAAACCAAGCATGGAACATCAAAAATTATAGATACATTTGCAATGTATCAACATCACCAAGCTTAACTCCTGCTCGTCCTCGAGTAGGTAAGTGATAAAAAAGAAAGAATAATTTTTGAGGTGACATGAACCATCAAAGACTTGATCAAAGTATTTGTAGAACATTCAAAGCTGGGATCATAGTACTTCAATTAAAACATGAAAGACAAGGTTCTAGCAATAAGACAAAGAAACTATGATGCAACATGAAAAGGCACAAACAAAAGATTCATGAATAACAATGCTTTGCAAGCCGTTTGTTTGTTTCACATAAAGAAAACATAGCATAGTAGTATTCAGCTTGTCCCTCATAGAGTAGCAAATATAAATGCATAGGACACCTTCAAAGTTCATAAGAGTGACTAGATACAAATAGTTTAAAACAAGCAATATCAAGTTATGCATCAATCAACTAGTCTTGGGACAATGCACATAGAACTAAGAATGGCCACTATGCTCTCAAAGTAGGTGCATAAAGGTAGAAGGTGGAGACTCAATATAATGGTGGAAGAACGGCCTTCATAAAAAGAAGCAGAGGTTCAAGTTTCATAAAGAGCTTCCAAAAATTATGGTACTTATAGCTTTCAGCTCTCATTGCCCCTATCGTAAGCATCTTGAAGTGATTAAGGTTAAAGTGGACAAACTATGGTGTACATGCTTGACGAAGTATAAGTTAGAAATCTCATGTCCCTTGGATACGAGGGCCACTCCTCATGCTACTCAAGTTTAGTCACCAGTAAGTGATGGCTCTGTGTATGGTGCCCAGAAAAGTGCTGGTGCAGTGTTGATGTAGAGCTCCTTGGGAACCCCAAGAGGAAGGTATGATGAGCACAACAACAAGTTTCCCTCAGTATGAAACCAAGGTTTAATCGAACCAGTAGGAGCAAGGAAACACCCCAAAGGTGTTACTAGCTGAGCTTTGGTAGGGCGCACTACCGGTGCTAGTAGCAACGTGGAGACCTGCACAACACAACCACAAAACTTTGTCCCCAACTTGCGATGAGGTTGTCAATGTCACTGTGTTTTGCGGTAAACAAAGGTTTAAACGTATCGAATGGAAAGAAGTAAAAGTTTGCAGAAAGTAAACACAAAGAAGTAAACAGTTTGTGTATTGAATGTAAAAGACAAGGACCGGGATCCATAGTTCACTAGAGGTGGCTCTCGTTAGATAGATAACATGCTGGGTGAACAAATTACAACGGGGCAATCGACAAACATCAAGAAAGCAATACATGCATATACTAATCATCTTGACTCCTTTGAGGCTTGATTGGGAATTACAACATTATACATAGACCTCCATCCAACTGCATTTATGACTAATAATCCACCTTCAGGTTATCATCCGAACCCCCTCCAGTATTAAGTTGCAAGCAACAGATTATCGCTTTACGAACTGCGTGTAAAGTAAACAATACAATTGTTCTATGAACAAACGATTGTTGTTTTCTCCCTAGTAGCAACAACACATCTAGTACCTTAGAGATTTCCGTCACTTCCCCAGATTACCAGAGGCATGAACCCACTATCGAGCATAAATACTAACTCTTGGAGTTGCTAGCATCTACTTGGCCAAGATAGCTACTAACAACAGAAAGCAAGCAAGATCACAAATAACAAAGACATGATAGAATCATAATCAATCTGAAATAGCATCTCAATATCCATCGGATCCCCGCAAACACAACATGCAGAATTACAAATAGATGATCTTGATCATGAACAGAGCTCACAAGATCTAAACACGAAAGCACAAAGGAGGAGAACCAGCCATCTAGCTACTACATGGATCCGTAGTCCAAGGATGAACTACTCACGCATCACACCGGAGGCTTGCATGGTGATGAAGAAGGCCTCCAGGGTGAATTCCCCTCTCCGGCATGGTGCCGGGAAGAGCTTCAGATACCTCCCGATCTAGGGATGGAGATGATGGCGGCTACAGACTCTTTCGTGGATTTTTGATCGGGTACTTAGGGTTTACGTCCCGAGGGCATCTTATAGTCAGAAGGGGAGGCCGAGGGGGTGCCAGGGCTAGCCTCACCACCCCTGTCACGGGCCAGGCTGGGCTGCGCGGCCAGGTGGTGTGGTGCCCCCCTGGCCCCTCTCTGTCTCATACTCTGGCATCTCATGACTTCCGGAAAAATAGGCACTTTGGCTTTTGTCCCGTCCAATTCCGAGAATATTCCTTTTCTGACTTTCCTGGAACCAAAAACAGCAGAAAACAGGCAGCTGGCACTGTGGCTCTTGTTAATAGGTTAGTCCAAGAAATCATATGAAAAGTACTCCAAAGTTGGAACAAAACACAAGAAAGTGGATAAAACCAAGCATGGAACATCAAAAATTATACATACATTTGCAATGTATCATGCAACAAGGATAGGAGCATATGAGAGTACTGTTTTCAAGTCTTGTAGTGCAGCTTCAGCTTCGTCGGTCCACACAAAATCCTTGGTCTTTTTTAGGAGTTTGTATAATGGTGCGGCTCTTTCACCGAGCCGGCTTACAAACCGACTGACTGCAGCAATGCAACCAGTTAGTCTTTGTACGTCCTTCAGGCGAGTTGGCCTGGAAATATTAAGTATAGCCTTCATTTTGTCTCGGTTCACCTCTATGCCTCTTTGAGACACGATGAAACCTAACAATTTTCCGGCTGGGATTCCAAAGAAGCATTTCTTTGGATTAAGAATTATGTTGTATTTTCATAGATTGGCGAATGTTTCTTTCAAGTCGGAAATCAATGTTTCCTTCTTTTTGGACATCACCGCAATATCATCCACATATGCATGTACATTGCGTCCGATTTGATCGTGGAGGCAACGCTGCATTGTGTGTTGGTACGTAGCTCCTGCGTTCTTTAGCCCAAAGGGCATTGTAACAAAACAGAAGGTTCCAAAGGGGGTTATGAATGAAGTTTTGACTTTCTCAGATTCCTTCATCCGGATTTGGTGATAACCAGAATATGCGTCGAGAAAACAGAGGAGTTCCGAGCCTACCATAGAATCGATAACTTGATCAATCCTAGGCAGAGCAAACGGATCTTTAGGACAAGCCTTGTTCAAGGCAGTATAATCAACACACATCCTTAAATCAGTGGTGTCCTTTTTAGGGACCATTACAGGATTGGCCGACCACTCAGTATGGATGACCTCTTCTATGAATCCGGCTAACTCGAGCCGTGCTAGTTCCCTAGCTATTGTCTTACGCTTTTCATTGCCGAAACATCGTAAGGACTGTTTGACAGGTTTAGCGTTCGGGTTTACATTTAAAGAGTGCTCGGCAAGTTCCCTAGGTACTACGGTCATGTCAAATGGCTGTCATGCGAAGATATCTTGATTTGCTTTGAGGAACTTGACGAGCGCGCTTTCCTATGCGCTATCTAGGCCTACGCCCATCTGGGTCACCTTGGAGGGGTCATCATTCTTCAACGGTGTCTTCTTCGTCTCTTCTGATGCCTTGAACTCCGGATTCGGCTTTGTCACCTCCTTCTTTGTTGCGGGCATCTCGGACGGATATATGCTCTTCTTGATCTCCTGGTACTCCTGGGCGTGGAGCACGGCTTCAGCAAAGGCGACATTCCATCCTCACACTCTCGTGCTTTCTTCGGGTCTCCCCTGATGGTGATCACGCCGTTGGGACCTGGAATTTTCATCATATTGTAAATGTAACACGGACAAGCCATAAAATCCCAGTAAGCCGGACGTCCGAATATAGCGTGGAGTTCCAAAGGTAACATCCAAAGTGATTTCTCCCAGGGAATTTGCTTGTCTTCCTGGGACAACCCCGTGGAAGATCACAGTGTTGTGGTTCAGCTGGGTCTCCGAGATCTTCATCCGGCATAGCGTTTCGACATACAGAATGTTAATGATGCTACCACCGTCCATGAGAGTCTTGGAAAAACCATAACCGTCAATAAGTGGATTGACGATTAAGGCGTATTTTCCTCGCCTGTGCAACTTAGGCGGATGATCAGCGCGGTCAAACTTGATTGCCACTTCTGACCAGTCCAAGAATTGGGGGACAACCGGAACTGTTGCATTGAGCTCATGTAGAACTGCCTTTTTGACCTTTGCTAGTTGAGATCCGAGGAAGGTGACGTAAGTGTCTTTCTTGGTCGGAAAATTTTTCTTCCCTTCTGGCTTGGGATTTGAAGCGTCAGCTTCCTCCATGTCGGAATCTTCCTTGGTCTCTTTATCCTTTTCGTGATTCTTCTTTCCCTTCTTCCGCTTAGCTTTGTAACCAGCGGTATCATCTCTTTTAATGTCGTCATTGAAACGACACTCGGCGTTTGTGTGAGACGAGCCCCCATTGGCGTCTAAGTGATGCACACATGGGTATTGGCAATGTCGGCCCAAGAGTAGGTTTGTCCGGGTTGCTGGTCTCCTCTACCTTGGACTCTTGTCATCCCACGACCACGTCCGCGGCCACCGCCATGTCCTCCTCATCCTCCAGACCCGAAAGTAGTAGTGACCACTACCGTTTCCGCGTTGGGTTTTTCTTCCGAGGTATTCTTGCGCTTTTGAGATTGTTGCTTTGGTTGTTTTTTCGACTGTGGCACAACCAGGGCGTTAAGTAATCCCTCTGCATCGTCGTCAACATCTTCATACTTGCTCGCTGTTTCTATCATCTCTCCCAAATCAGTGACTTTGTCACACTTCAAGCGATGACGTAGTAAACCAATTGGGAGACCTGCAATGAAAGCTTCAATCGCAGTTTGGTCATTTACTCCTTCACAGGAGTTCTTGGTGTCGATCCGTCATCCAAGATAATCCCGGCAAGTTTCTCTGGCTTTCTGGGTGCAACGCTATAGGTCTCTGACCGTACAGGGCCTCCGGTATGTGCCTTCGAAATTCCGAAAGAATGCACTTTGCATGTCATACCAGTTGTGGATGGTGTTCTCCGGAAGTTCATTGAGCCATGATCGTGCCGTCTTCCGCAACATAAGTGGGAGATATCGGGTTGCAACTAGGCTGTTTCCGCCTTTGGTGATGCAGCAAGCTTGGAAAAAAATCCTGTAGCCAAGTATCTGCCGAGCTATGCTGTCGTAGGCTTGAATATGTCTTGAGATAGCAAATCTTTTCGGGAATCTTGTAGCTCTTATGCATGGTCCGAAGAACTTTGGGCCCACGTATATGTCATCATTTTCATAGCGACATGCCTCTATATTGGAGTTGATCTTGTGCCTTGCGTCATTTGGGGATAGATATCGTCCTGAGTGACGGTTATGGCTGCGGTGCCTTGGAGCCGGACTTCGGCTTCTGCCACCACCTCCTCCACCACGACGCCCTCCTTGGCCTCCTTGGGAGCCGTTGTGATAGTTACTTGGTGGAGAGGGTGGAGCAGCTGGGTTATTTCCGGCTGAACACCGGCCTCCGTCCGGAGCGTCATTATTCCGGTTTCGGGGAGGGTCTTCATTGTGACGAGCCCCCTTCCAGTTTGACTCGGCACGGTGTCCGTCGTTCCTTCGCCCGTCATCCGGATGACTTGCATGTCTAGGAGGTGGCATTCTTTGTCGGTCCTCGTCCCGACGTTTCTCTTTATCTTCTTCCCTGTGGTCCTTCGACTCTTGCCGGGTAGGATTCCTCGGATTCAGTCCAGCAATTGCCTCTTTCTCCGCAACTGGGTTAACATTACGCCAGTCACGCGCAGCTTTGTGGTGCTGTCCTGAAGATCCGGTTCTTGAGTAGTTGTCTTCCCGACGGTCGGAACGATGTTGCTGTTCTGGAACATGTTGGGGTCTTACGTCAGCCCATGCCGGATCTGTGCGACATTGATCAGAATCGGAGACCAGTTTTTGACTTCCGGACAGGGCGACCTTTTGCTGCTCTAGTCCTTTGTTGAGTAGTTTGATTCCCAACCGGATCTGCTCCGGGCCTGGATTAGCCGATAGGATTTATCGAGCTGCAACGATGTTCTGTACTAGCATTGGATACACCCAATCCCCATTGCTGTCATGTCGAGGCATCCCAAGTTCTCCTCCGAAAAGGATTTTGTGAATCTGCGGGAATTGGTCGTCATGAGTATGACGCTTCCTGGTCTTTTGATGTTGCCTGGAGTTGTACTTCTCTGTAGTTGCCATGCGTTTCTTTTCCTCCTCAATGTTTTTGGCTTCATCGAGGAGTACTTGGCAACGTGCTTCTAGGGCCTGGGCCCTCTCGTCCAGCTCTTCAGCAGTAAGTTCTGCAGCTGTAGGAATAGATGTAGTTAATGTAGCATGGATGTGTTTACGCGCACCTTATGTGATCACGTGTCCATCCACCGACTCTTCTTTGGGCTCGTCTGGGATAAGTGCTCCATCTGAGTCCTCCTCGTATTCCTCGGCAATCACCTCCTCTGTCGGAGGGTCTTTCGCTGGGGTCTTGTTCTTCTTGTTCTTCTTCTTTGCCTTCTTGACAGCGCCGGTAGGAAAGACGGCTTTGGGTCCATTTCCCATAGTCAAGCTCTGATCGGTACATTCGGACATCTCGACCCCGGGATTATCTCTGATTTCCATGTGATCCTGCATTTTGGGAGAGTTTTCCCCAGATCCTTCATCCATGGCTTCTTCTTCCTTTGCAGCTTTGGAGTTATACTCCTCTTCATATTCCACAGAGAACTTTCGGAAATATGCTGACGTCATCGACTCATCAGAGGATGCAGGTACGTCAGCGTTTGTTCCGATCGCCTCCAGCACAGAGTCGGTGTTGTCTCCAGCATCTGTAGAGCCGGATCCGGATCCCACATATCCGATAAAGTGTGATGTGCCCCTCCTGAGATAACTGCGGTCTTCATAGTAGGCTTCATCGAAACATTTGATGGTCTCGAGGATTTCATCTACGCTTGCATCTTGCATAATCATGCGTCTTAGCGTGTATATCAGGAAAGGCCTGTCTGTCCTGGCGTCATCAGAGCCGGAACTAGTGTCGTTGCTATGCTCCTCCTGGATTTCAACTTCAGCGGGTGGGTCGATCTGGGATTCCATCTCTCTAGGAAGTTCCACTCCAGATTCAACTTGGACCGCCAGGTCTGCTTCAGGCTCGGATTTCTCCACTATCTCCGCAACGGGTGCAGGCTGGGTGGGATTAGGATTTTCTGAGATCTGGAATTCTGCCACCTCCGCGGACAAAGGGGACCCAGAAGTTTCTTCTGTCTCTATCATCACCGCTGGGGTGGGTGGGGCAGGTTCAGCAAAACCGATGTAAACATCGATCTCGCCAAAAGACATGATGGCGTAGGCAGTCACAGCCTCCCTAGCCGGAATCCAGGTCTCGTCGAGAACGATGAGAGGGACGTCGCTGGCGTAGAGGATGCTGCGACCGACGACGATAGTCTCGCCGATTTTGATTCTTGTAGATTCCGCTCGGAATGCAGATCCGAAGCTCACTTGCCCCACAATAGGCGCCAACTTTCGTCGGATTGATGACAAGTATGCCATGAGGGGGTCGTCGAGGCATGCGGAAGAGAGGAGTGTGAGACGTACGGTGAGCACACAAGTTTACCCAGGTTCGAATCCGCCGGCTTTGGATGGATCCTACTCCCGCTAGCAATTCAGTAATACGGCAGAGCCGGAATATGGGTTACAAGGGTTCGCCTGTGCGAGTTGAGATTGTGATTGTAAGGGGTGCCCTAAAGGCTCTCCCTAGGACGGCTTATATAGATATCCGGCCTAGGGTTTACAGGAGAGATCTATCCGGCTACGACTAAGAGTCGGTTACAGAGTACATCTTGAACTATAAGTAACACTATGGGACTATGTCGGTAAGTCTTCTGGGCCCGTAGCCAGACTGGACTCTGTCTCTTCTCCCTGACTGGGCCACCTGTGAAGCAAAGCTCTAACCCGAAGTAGGCCACCCTGGTCAGTGAGGAACTGTGAGGATACCCGAAAAGTATATCCCCAACACTTGCTACTATGCTCATCATACCTTCCTCTTGGGGTTCCCAACGAGCTCTACATATTATGAGCCATCAGTAAGCCCAACATACGTGTTAATTACTCTAGTTTGCTCTGCTATGTGGATCCAGTGAAGGTTCTACACTATGATGAATAGTAGGGTTTTGTATCACACGCATTCCATGATAGGTTCTTCAAAAGGAGCAATCTACGTTGAGGTTGATGGTTGCGTTTCATGGTGCAAATTCTGAGCAGCTATAGCACGCAAGATATAAGATTGTTCTTCTATGGGTTGATACTATATTGTGGTTTTTTTTCCGGAGAAATTACGAGAGCTTTATTCAAATGAAAGCATTCACTGGGCAGTCAGCTAGAAGGCTGCTAACCAGGAAGCTAGGAGTGTCATCCATCCAACTCTCGGTCACACACAATGTGCTTGCATGCTTTGCACATAGGTGAGCCGGGTAGTTGGCTGTTCTCAATACATGTTGGATACTAAAAAACTTGAAAGAACTAGCTAGCTCTCCAATTTCTAACAAGATAGGAGCCACAATAGAACGGGAATTGTGGCGAGTGTTCCAGAGATTTACTAACTCCAGGCAGTCCGTCTCCATCATCACGTGCGTGAGTCCTCGAAGTTTAGCAAAAAGGGTACCATCTCGCACTGACAGGCTCTCGGCGATCAGCGGGTCCGTGACCCCAGGTAATGGCTTACTCCATGCCCCGATGAATTGGCAAGCGGACCTGGCGACCCCTCATGCTCCCCCTTACTCTCATTGATGTTGACAGAACCATCAGTGTTGATCTTTATGAACTCAGCTTCAGAAGGTCGCCATCCATGTCCAGGCAGAACAACCTGCTGCCGTGGAAACTCGAGGAGAGCCAACGCTTCTCTCTTTGCCTTCACAGAGAAGGAAGGATCCGGTTGCTCCTCATCATGCTTCAGTCTATTGCGCGAGTGCCAAATCAACCACATAACCGTGACAATTTTTGCTTGCTCTTGATCTGAGAATTGTTGGTCACAAAGAATATCTTTGGCCCAAGTCTGGGGATGCAGCCACGGTAGATATACGTCCAACCACTTCTCGCATGAGAGCATTTGATTAGGGCATGCATCAAATCTTCATCCATCGCCAAGCATATGTTGCATCTTCTCAAAACCTTGATGTGTCGACGCTTTAGGGTGCATTCATCCGGCAGGATCCCACGCAGCACCCGCCACCAGAAAACCCTCACCTTCGGCACAACTTTTAATTTCCATAAGGATGTCCACATCTGTTGTTCGGTCTCTGAAGTTCCTGTTACCGTCCCTTCATCTAGAGCTGCACGCTCTTTCTGATTCACTAGAGCACGGTACGCCGATTTAACAGAGTACACACCCGATATTTCATGATTCCAAGCAAAGAAATCCTCGCCACCACCATTCCGCAAAGGTATATTGAGAATAGCCTCTGCATATGGTGCTACGAACACTAACCTGACCAGATTACTCCGCCAAGTCCAATTTTCTGAGTCAATAAGCTGGCTAATAGTCACTAGCTCACTGGGTCTCACATCCTCCGTATCTGCAGGCTTTAGAATAGGCGACATCGAGACAGTACCAGGTATCCACTTGTCTGTCCAGATGGAAATTGAAGTGCTGTCACCCACTCTCTTGATCAAGCCTGCTTGCAATGCTTTCCGACCCGCCACAATTGCTCGCCAAGTCGCAGAAGCTGAATTAGGGGCAGTAGCTTCCATAAACTCACAGTTAGGGAAGTATCGCCCTTTCAAAATCCTGGCACATAGGGAATTTGAATTAGTCATGAAACGCCAACCATGTTTCCCCAGTAGTGCCAAGTTGAAGACACGCAAATCGCGGAATCCCATTCCGCCTTTCATTTTCGGTGTGGTCAGATTGCTCCAAGAGACCCAATGCATGGATTTCCTGTCGAGCGAGCTACTCCACCAGTATTTCGCCATAGCTGCTGCAAGGCTTTTGCACACCTTCTTGGTCAAGAGGAAGCACATCATACTATATGTTGGAATGGCTTGAATAACTGCCTTCAGCAACACTTCTCTTGCGGCACACGCCATCAGCTTCTCTGACCAACCCTGCATTTTACTCCTTGAAATCTCCCCAATGTGATCAAACGTACCACTTGTGATTCGACCCACCGCTGTTGGTAAACCCAAGTACCGTTCACTAAAAGCCTCCACACTAATATTTAGTGTGTTCTTCATGCACTGCCTGGTTGTCTCGGGAGTATTTGTAGTGAAGAAGATTGCACTCTTATCTCTATTGACCCGCTGACCTGAACACTCTCCGTAGATCCGCAGTATTTCATTGAGTCTAACCGCACTCTGCACATTTGCATTGATAAAAATGAGGCTATCATCGGCAAACAATAGGTGATTAACCCAAGGTGATCTATAGCTCACTTTGATCCCTTTGTCCACATAATTACCACCAAAGAACTTTAGTAGAGACGTGAAGCCCTCCGCGCATAACAGGAACAGGTAAGGTGACATCTCCCTGACGATGCCCTCGTGAAGGAGTAAAATAAGGTAGGAGCTCTCCATTTACTTGAACCGCAAACCTGACTGAAGTAACACACTTCATGATCAGCCTGATGAAATTTATATTAAAACCCATTTTGAGCAAGATTGCCTCCAAATAGTGCCATTCGACGCGGTCATAAGCTTTCATCATATCTAGCTTAACCGCAAAAGAAAAGTTTTTACCCTTCTTCCTTCTCCTCATGGCATGTATACTCTTAAAAGCGACCAGCACATTGTCGGTGATGAGGCGACCAGGGACAAAGGCGCTCTGCTCCTCACTAATCATCTCATCCATGCAGCCTCTCAGGCGATTAGTAACCGCCTTCGCCGCGATCTTGTAAAGGACATGACATAGAGAAATCGGCCGGTACTGCGAGATTGACTGCGGGTTGCGCACCTTTGGAATTAAGGTGATAGATGTGTCATTTAGCCCTACAGGTAACTCGCCACCATTCAGAAAATCCAAAATAGCTGGAACAATCTCATGCTGCATGAGCTGCCAATGCCTTTGGAAAAAACCCGCGGTAAACCCATCAACTCCAGGTGCTTTAGAGGTTGACATTTGGAAGAGAGCATCACGTACCTCCTCAGAGCTAAAAGGTTTACCCAAGAGACAATTCATAGCCGGAGTCACCCGCTCCGGAACATACCCCAACAGCTCGTCCATATTACGGAACCCTCGAGAGGAATAGAGCTCCTGATAGAACGCCTGTACTTCTGATTTATCCTCCTCTTCATTCGCACAAAGAGACCCATCTTGCCGTCTTAGATTAGATATCTTATTAATACGTCTCCTATGGGCAGCTTGTGCATGAAAATATGCGGTGTTGCGGTCCCCTTCACGAATCCATTGAACACGCGAGCGTTGTCGCATCCAGACTTCCTCCTGACGTAGGGCTTCGCCAAGTTGTCTGACCACACTTTTCTCTTCGTCTGAAGGTCCACAACCCACAGACTAGCATCTCAGTCTGTCTAGTTTTTTCTGCAGATTTCGAACTTTCTTTGCTAGACCACCAAATTCTTCCACACCCCACGGCTCAAGCACGTCTTGTACAGACTTTAGCGCATCAACAATTCCTTGAAGCCCATGGTTGGTCTGATTCCTGTGCCAATACTCCATGACTAGATTATCATAGTCCACATGAGTCTGCCATACATTTTCATATCTAAACTGTCTTGGCCTACGCTGTGGTGCTCCATTTAAATTTCTCCTCAGCTCTGTTAGCACAAGACAATGATCTGACTCGGCTGTACTAATATGACGTACCCGAACATGTTCAAAACACCCCAAGAACTCAGCGCACGATCCAGCCGCTCTTTAACATTGGTCTGGCCATCCTGTCTATTGTCCCATGTGTAGGCCACTCCCGTCCACCCCAGGTCCTAAAGAGAACAGTCCTTGACCGCCTCGCGAAAGGCGCGCATTTGCCACTCAGGCCTCGGGTGCAGACTGAAATGCTCAGACCCATAAAGGGTCTCATTAAAGTCTCCCATACATAACCACGGCCCTCCGAACACAGAGTGCAAAGTCCGAAGAAACCTCCAACTTTGATGTCGATTTTCAGCTTTTGGCTCTCGGTAGAAGCCAGTAAACCTCCATTTAGGTGAAGATGAATATGTTGCCTGTACCAATGCATCAATTTGATTAAAGCTGAAGTTCTTTATCTCCACGGAAACTGCATTGGACCAAAACAAGCCGATACCATCACTTAGACCATCACTGTCTACAGCAAAACACCCCACAAAGCCTAACTTGCTCCGCAGAGCCTCCACCCTTTTACCTCTAATCTTTGTTTCCATAACAAAGAGTAGAGTAGGACCTTCTTGCTTCACAATACTGTGAATCTCGCGAACTGTCTCCTGGTTCCCAAGCCCTCGACAGTTCAAAGACGCACAACTCATTGGGACTGGCAGGACTGCTCCGCAGCCGCTGCCATATTTCCAGAATTTGTCGGCGTCGGTTTCTTCCTAAGAGGCTCTTCTTCATTGAGGTGATCCTGCTCAAAAACCTCTGCATTTGGTTCAGGACCCTTATTTGAATCCACAAGAACCTTATCAGCACCACTTCCATCCGTGATGGCAAGGGCGGGAGCCACCCTTTTATAAACCTGCTGAACCTGACCTCCTTTCCGTTTAACACTCGTCTTCCTTTTATCCGGAGATGTCACTTCAGCACCCGGTTCAGCGGCTGTGTTAGAGGAGTTCGATGCATGCCTGCTATTCTGCGAAAACGACCTCTCCCTAGACGCATGGTCCACCGAATTAGCTTTTTTCCTATCATCCGCCCGCAACTCTGGCCCGAAAGGTAAATTACCTTTATCATCTCGACTTCCAGGCATTGGGCAAAAACTATCAGAATGCCCCAAGCGGCCACATGAGAAGCAGAAGTATGGAATATGTTCATACTGAATTTCATACCAGTCCGTACTCCTCCTCTTAGCTGATTCAATCAACATCCCTCTCCTCAAGGGTTTAGACACGTCCACCATGATTCTAGCCCTCAGGAAACCTCCAACAGAATCGACCGTCACATAAGATGCATTCTTGTCAATCTGCCTAGCGATCGCCTTCCCCCACGTCTCGTTCATCAGATTAAAGGGTAGGTTGAATACCCTCGCCCATAGCTGAAGCTTATCAAACTTTAGCTCCGATGGCCGCATGTGATCCACGAATTCCTCCAGAACCACCGCATTGTTGCTCACATGCCACGGTGAGCCCGTCTTGACACGATCGCAATCCCTTTGGGTATCGAAATCCGCCACAAACATGTTTACTCCAACAGATCTAAACGTCAGCCCCTTGGGATTTCCCCATGCAGGTCGCAAAGCACCCGTGATCGTATTGATATGAAACACATTATGGTAAAGTACCTTCCCAGCCAACGACCACTTCTGCTTCACACCATCTACCTCGCGATCATCCAGCACCAGGGGAGTTGCTTCTTCCTCCGTGATATCCAATCTCCCTAGCGCCTCCTCCATCTGGACTCTTGCAGATCTCGGCGAGAGAGGGCCATCCTTGCCCCTGCCGCTGCCAGTTGAGGCCGCCATGATCAGCCTCGAACACTTCTCACACGACCTTCACCCACAAAATCGATCTAGCCCAGCCGCCACCAATGGTGGGCAAGGACGCAAAGGTCCTCCCTGGATCACCGCGAGTAGAAGACAAGGAGAGACACGATATGGGGAGACGAGCAGTGTTAGGGAGAACCTCCAGTAACCAAGAGAAACAGATCGCCACGCCGACGAGATCGAACGTGCGCCGCCGTGTCCCCAGGAACCCTAATCGCCTCGCGGGGAGACTCCTAGTTTTCCGGGTATAATCGGATTGGGGTGGAGTTGTTGATACTATATTGTGGTTGACGGTTGCACTTCACCTTGTGAAGGCTGCAAAAATCGCAACAGGCCTCCGTATCCAGAATATATGTTGGCTCGGCTTTTCTGAATAAGGGCTTCTCGACAAGTTCCTGAGCTAGCCTTTAATATGTAACGTGAAATTCAAGTTGAACTATCTAAAAAAACATTTAAATCAAATCTATAGGAATGAAAATCTAAACCGTATGTTACTTCTGTGTGCTGCCTGCCTGCTCCACTAGCTTCCCATTTGGATACCAAGGTTTGAGTTTTTTATATGATTTCTTTCAGAATATTGTGAGAATGTTTTTTATAGTTAAAATGGTTTGATGTTGTCAGATGTACATTACTAGAAGATCTACAACACGGTAGATTCGATATAGTAGCACCACTAGAGAAATAAGTTGTCGACTACATGTCCAGTTGTGGACCTACAACAAATTGTAAAGAAAACTTATTATCTGAGCTAGGTATGGAACATAGCTGAAATTGTGAGTAACATGTTTTGTTCTTTGGTTGGTGAAATCACACATATATTGCTAAAAAAGAATCGCTAGCCAGTGTGCAGAATCAAGAGTGTAAATACATATTTGCCATGATTTTGTGGGTGTGTAAAGAATATTTTGATTTGTTCTGTTACAAAGGTTTATTCGTATCAATTTCCTAGCATGAGGCACTCCATGTGGCAAACTGAATAGATAGATTCACCTGAGAAAAATTATCGATTGGCAATGCTTCAGCAGTGTCGTATATATGCCCCTGAACAAGCTCATAGAGAAATGCAATTTCTATATAATCTTGCATCTCCTGCCTAGTTACACACTGGCATGTTTTCAGATAGTTGGTCCTATGCTTTTTAAAATGCTATTTTCTATTAGAGCTCTGAAGTGAAGAATGTAAGAATGTGTTATCTTTATTGATTACTATTAGCTGTAACTATCTGGACAATCGTCGGCCATTCAGACATATATTTTCACTGAGAAGCATGTGGCGAGAAGGCTTGGCTAGTAGAGAAGCTACGGAGTGTCGCCATGGTTAGTGACACTAAAATTACAAATGTATTACACCCGGCAATATCACAAATTAAACGTGTTACACACGACAATATCACAAATTAAAGCGCCCGCGAGTATATCGCAACAACCATGTTACGTGACAACACTATGTAGGAGGCGATACGAAGCTCGCATATTCGTCCGGTTGTACTTATGCACGAGAATGATAGAAACAATGTGCATCTTCAGCTAAGTCTATTCATGATGTGCATGTCTCCATTAATATATGTATTGTTCTGTTGTTTGGTGTACAAATCTTGGAACTTATATTTTATAATTAGAAAATATATGGAAACTTATTTAAGTGGAAATATACATATTTCATTTATGTTCATATGATTTAGAGATTTTTTCACATGTACTGAATAAAATGTCCAAGCATGTTTAAATTAATGTTCATATACATAGAAAAATATTCATGTATTTCATAAGAAAATGTTTATATACATCATATGATGATGTATATAAATCTCAGTAAAAATGTCCATGTATTTAAAAAAACAATAAAAGTAATTCAAAGGTATAAAAGAAAATATATCTTATGTATTTATGATGAAAAATAAAAGCTCATGCATTTAAAAAACAACGTTCTTGTATTAATGAGAAAAAAAAATTGAGAAAAAAAAGGATTAAAAAGATCAAGTATTAAGGAGAAAAAACACAAATATTGAGACAAGAAATATATTAAATCAGCAAAAATAATATGAATTTACCTTCTTCGAATGGCCAACTGGCGTAGAAACTTGTGAGTAGCTCCTCATGTTCGCCGCCATTTCCTATTTGAGACTTGTATTTCCAAATAGGGATCCGATGCCTATGGGCAGGTGTCTTGTGGCCAACCACATGTAAGGTTTCATTTATTTCTATATTTCTTTGTTTATTGCTATTTCAGATTCTTTTAGGTCTAGCATTTTTTATTTTTAATACATGATTTTTCCCTCCATAATTAGATATTTTAATATTCTTCTCATTTTCTTTATTTTTAATTTTCATGTTTTCTTTTACAGTTTTTTATACACATGAACATCATAACAAATAATAGCGCATGAAAGTTGCGACTGATTCTACTATCCATGTTGCCTCGATTATTTTTGGCTGTTGGATGGACCACGGGAAGGACAAGCAGCGGCATCGTGGCGGAGCCGCCGCTCCGGGTTTCCTGCCGCGGAGAACTCACACGCCCTTTCCTGCCCAACATCGTTGGACTATGGGCCCCGGTCTGCCCCTTGGGCCACGTCTTAGCGGATGTGGGCGACGACAGCCTTCATGAGAAACGTTTAGAGGGAGAAAGGTGCTCCGCACCTGCTGGGTCGTGGGGCTCGTCGATGGCTGACATGGCAGCGAAAAACCTCTACCACCGGGGGTTCCCGCGGCCGAGAGTCGACGTGACAGCGGAGACCCTCGCCCTCCACAACTGGTTCTTGCGGCCGAGAGTCGACGAGGCAACGGAGACCCTCGCCCTCCGCAGGTTCTTGCGAACGAGATCCGTGATGGCAACAAAAACCCTCTACCTTCGTGGCTTCTCGCAGCCGAGAAAAGAGCTGGCAGTGGAAACACTCGGCGTGCGTGGGTTCTCGCGGCGACGTCGTACTATGGGTCCCGTTTGTGAGGAAAGATCTCTCACATACGACGATAATGCGTGAGGTTCCAGCAACGCGCCATGCCTCGCGTACATGTCATTTTCGGAGAGCGCACGTCGTTCCCTCATGAATTTCCCGCGCACATGTTGTTGGCTATAAAACATGGCGCATGACCCCTTGCATCCAAAACACATGAACTAGTCTTTCTTCTCTCTTACACTTGTTGATTAGTTTATTTTTTTGCTCCTGCACACTTTTTTGGTACGAGTTCATACTTACGTTACTTTTGTATGTCTTTCGAACAGGTATGTCGGTGGAACACGTTCCTTCATGCCGGGAGAAGGAGACTCATGACGACAAGGCTTTGAACTGTCGTCTCCTTGATGATGAGTGTCTGTGCCGGGAGAAAGAGACTATTGACAATAAGGCGGCGAAGACGACGAGAGTCTGAAGCTTCATGGCGACGCACGTAAACGTCTCGAGCACCGAAGCATCGTAGATGACGATGTATCCCTTTTTGTTAGTTTCTTGAAGGCTCATGCGGCTGCGTCGAATGGAGAAGCACCGATGACCGAATACGTGACTACACTGACGGACGATACACCTTCTTCTGGCTCATGCCTCACGGCATGGTCGCCTGGAACGGCAGAAGCATGCTCGCCGCCATGGTACGCGGAAGCCAACATGGATGAAGAACAGTACGACCCTAGGGACCTAGACTTTTTTATGGCCTCCTTAAGGATCTCTCGGACTAGGATGACCATGCTGACGTATCGAGTCCACGTAGTCGTTATGTTTTAGGTCTACGTCATTGTAAATGTTGTTGGTGTTGTTTTCTATTGTACAATTGTAAACTCTCTTTGACGGCGTTATTATAAACGTTTGTCGTCATGCTTCGTATTACTATTGTAATGTTATAAAATCATTTTCATGGTATTGTTATAAATGTGTGTCGTTGCACTTTCTGTTATTATTGTACTATTGTCAACTCCTTTGAAGGTATAGTTATAAACGTGTGGCGTCGCACTTTCTGTTACTATTGTACTATTGTGAAGTTCTTTTGATGTTATTATTATAAACATGTGTCGTCGCACTTCATGTTGTCTTACTTATGAATCGTTTAGCATGTATTCTGTCGGTTTCGATGTATTTAATGTCAATATCAATGTCTTTTCATTACGTTGCTGATCTTTGGCAGTCCAGAGTGCTCATTGTCAGATTTGGTGATGTGCATACATATATCGCCTTATTTTTGTTAGTCATGTTTTCCCTTCGTCTCGAGTTGCACACTGACTACATGGATCTAAGAGTCAAATGACGTGACAGTTTGAGTAAATCCACGCTGCCATTATACTTATATCGAGGACGCGCGCACGTCGGCACGTGCACGACGTGCATTCAGAAACTCACGTAGCTCCACCAGCTTCTGGGATCCACGGCGCTCGTGTACGGTTTATGGCTTTGTGTGCCATCGCCTCAGTTTACCCAGGAGGCGCAAACAGAGCTCTAGTTCTCTTTGTATATGAACACATCATGATGTATGTGAGCCTCTATATGAATATTCTTATGTGTAGGGAAATCAATTTGTAATAGATAAACACTAATTCAGAAATACATGAACATTTTATTCATTACATGTGAACAACATACAAACTATATCGAGAAAATATAAATTTTATAACCTTTCCTTAAGCTAGAAAAAAGCATGTTTTATATATATTTCACTAAAAACCATAACAAGTATTTTGCAACGAAGGGAGTAATTTATTAGTAAGTATTCTTACTACATTATTGTCATTATAGAAAATAATTGTAGTAGTACTGTTATTCTTGTGTGTAATTGCATAGATTGGACAATGTGCAGTATGTATGTATACTCTATAGCTCATCTGTGGGCAGGATGTCTAGATAAAAAAAATTAATAGGTTTATTATTTAAATTTCTTTTATCATGAGGTAATTTTTATCCATTTTTACGGCGGGGTGTCATTTTCGTGTATCGATGCCAGTGTGTGTTGTTCAACATATAGATGGTTGAAAACCAACCTGTGGTTGGGTGGCTAGAAGGTGGCTGTACCCCAGTCCATCAAAGTTCAAACCCCAGATTCAATATTGTGTGTTGTATAAAAGGAGGAATACTATTTCTGTGGGAGGTGATGTTCCTGTCGACAGCGAAGCACCCGTGATAACTTCGGCAATCTCAAGACCCGATCTGCTAGCTTAGTCTCTCGGAGATGCTCATAGGATTAGGGTGTGCGTGTGTACGCTCATAGGCTGAGTGTATGTAGTGTATGTACGTGTTGTGAGCGTCTACGGTTATACCGTGTTTAAAAAATATATAGATGGTTCCATACACGCGAAAAAAATGGACGATCCGGTGTGTCAGTATGTGTATCTGTGGGCAGCGACCAACTCTTGTCTTTACGGAAAGAGCTCCACCCGTTGAGTTGCGGCTCTACATATGCCACATATATAGTCTAGTCGTGGTTGAATGGATCAAATGATTCCGGTGCATGTCTAGATCTACGCCGTGTGTAGCCTGGCTCTCCGGCTGAGCCGGTCTGCATGCATAACATGGTTAGTCAATTTTCGTTTTTTCATCTTTCCAGTTTCACTTAAAAACAATTAGTAAACATGCACGTGCCACTCACGTTTAATCCAGCCCCGTTCATAAGCAGGTGTGAACTATGCGACGGCACAGGGCCCTAAAAATTTGGGGCCCCAAAATTTCAGGCCCAAGCTCGATCGATCCTGCCATATCTTCTATCTCCCACAGCTTAGACCAGAACATGATTTTTAGCGCTAGCCATGCGTGAACCTAGACCAGATCAATCGACGATCTAAGCACAAATTGATCGATCCAACGATGCTGCCAAGGACAGAGAGGTATTGATCTGGCCGACGGGGGCCTCCCAGTGTGTGGTGGTCCTTTATCGATGGCGGGAAGGCAGCCCAGATGCAGGGACGGGAGACGGCATGCGATCCTGGAAGTTCTTGGAGGCTGCTCTCTAGAAGTCACAGTGCGTCTCTTATCTATCCTAGTTTTCTTCTGTTGTCCTCTCGGTTTATGGACTTTTCAATGCCGTTGGTTTGGTTGTGTAATGGGTTGCATCGTTTCCTGACTTCAATGTGTTATTATAAATATGCAATCTGTAGGGATGTGTCTAGATTATTCTCAAAGATCAGCCAGTAGTAGTATATATGCAGACATTATCTTCTTTTGTTTTGTCCCACAAAGCCCCGAAAGATTATTTCATGAAAAATTAAGTGATTTGATGAAAAATTAAGTTTGTTCCGTAGTTGCCCCCGAACCCTGACCCTGCCTCTTTCGGTGTTTCAACTTCCTCCATGCTTGCCCAGCCGGCCGATGTCCTGACTGCTGATCAATTCATAATTGGATCTATTTCGTTAAGTTATAGATAAAATTGATTCGACATGTTAGTACATATAGAGTTATAACTAAGTCGTTACACTGGTGGAAAAAGGGCCTCTAGTCCCGGTTCATAAGGGCCATTGGTCCCGGTTCCCGAACTGGAACCAATCACTCGGGACTAATGCTAGTCCCGGCTCGCGCACGAACCGGGACCAATGGGTCTCCACGTGGGCGGGCGCGCGACGAGGGGGGGGGGGGGGGGTTGGATCATTGGTCCCGGTTCGTGGAAAAAACCGGGATCAATGGGTCCCCACGTGGCAGCGCCAGAGACGGGCGGGGTGGATCATTGGTCCCGGTTCTTGGCACGAACCAGAATCGTTGGTCTCTATGCCGCGGCAGGATTTTCGGGCTATTTTTCTGCCGCGGCAGGGTTTCGGGCTATTTTAGGGCTATTTTTCTGCCGCAGCAGGATTTTTTTATCAATTTAATGGTACTACATATATACAGCAATAATGAAACCACGATATATATATTACACATCATGCATGATACAAATATATACACCGTCTCATCCGTCTTCTTGGTCGAAACATATTATAATTACAAACGATACTCTCACACGAATTTGATCTAATTTATATCTTCTTTTATACACTACTTCACCCTTCCAAATGAAGCAGGTAATAATATTCTCCTTTCGGATCTATGACTTGTTCTAACAAGAATCCGGCAATTTCCTCTTGAATTGCTTGCACGCGTTCTTGTGATAGAAGACCGTCCCGCATCCGTTTGATCTAATATAAAGAAGATGATCAATATATATGAATGAAACTAAACACAATTGGTGGTAATAAAATAAAGTTGTGATTATTGTTTATCGTACTTCAATTTTTTTGATGTTCCGGTCTGCCCCCTTCTCTTTGATCGTCTGGCGAATGAACTCGCAGACATAGTATCCACATAAGTTATTCCCAACTTCCTGCCTCAAGCACTTTACGAGAACGGAGTTCAATTAAAATAATAATCAAGCATGATAATGGTGGTATTGAAACTAGAATCAAAGAGATGCATGGATCTAGCAAGTAGTACTTACAGTCAATGGTTGAAATGTAAGCTCTGGCTTCCAAACATCCCTAGTTTTGGCGGTGAACCATTTCCAAGCCTTCTGGAGGCATTCCTGCATGTCCGCCCACTTTTCTAATGGTGTGCGTTTCGAGTCCAGGACTTTTACTACTCCGATATCAACAACAATGATTAACAGAATATAGTGGAAACTTGACACACTAACAAAATATAACAGGAGTCAATTATACGTTTAACATTGAGTAAGCGAAAATAGAATGTGTACAAGACAGTAACACTCACCCAGCGTTGTAAGGAAATAGTATTTCCCTTCTATTGTTGAAATACTTCAAGGATTGGAACAAGTTATCCTTTGTCTCTTTGGGATTTGTTTTTAGAGTAACTTCATGAACGAAATTACAGTCAACAAACCCAATGTCATAGATTTGTCCTTTGTTGCATTCTTGAATCTTCATTCTGCATATATAATTAGTATAGTGATTAGTAAGATTATACAAGCAACGAATAAGCTGAGCTAGAAAGAATGAATTACAGAAATTAATAATACTTACAAACAATAGGCACTGACGATAGCTTTGTCGAGGGCGTCTTGTTGGTAAAACTGAAATAATTCTGGAAATTCAATCAGTATGAAGCCATCTCCATGACCGTAATGGTGGTGTTTATATGCAGCATAGATCTAGTTTTTGGAATCAGCACAAGCTTGGATGTACCAGTTATGCAATCTTCGCATTTTTGTTGGTAGATCTTTGACTAACTCGGGTTTGACGAGAGGAGTCCCGTACTAGTACACGTATGTTGTTTCTTGGTACCCCTCGAACTCATGCATACGGCTCATGTACTCAGTAATAGACAGTCCATATAATTAGGCTTTTTCTCCGTACAGTCGAACAAACTCCGGATCAATGTTCGGATCATGCCGCTCCTGGATCATCCACTCATTGGTATCGTACACTTTTAGCGGTTCGATCGATTGATTTTTCTGTTGTCCGAGCTAGGCAACTTCTTTCCCGACTCTTCGCTCTTTTGCCTCAGCCGACTTGGTAATAGAGCGATTATAGTCTAATGTGAGCGCTATGGGTTGGTGAAGCTGAATCTTAAGCGCGGCTGCTTTGGCTTTATCTTCTGCGGTGACCGGGAAAAATGCCTCTATCGGCTTTTTTTGTTAGCCATGTCAATCTTCGACTTTTCATAATGGGCAGCTGCGGCCGCATCAGTTTCCTCATCTATCTTCTCGCAAGGTAGCTTCTTCATATTCTGATGAGGTACTCTTGGGAGGGGCGATAGCTTACGTTTCGGTGATCGGAACGTGCTCTTGCTGCTGCTGGTGGTGCTGCCCCCCTTAGTATACTTCCGCTTTTGTCTCTGAGGCTCAGGGGACAAAGACGGCTGACGCGGTGGCGGAGACGGCTGAGGCGGCGATGGAGACGGTTGTGTTGAGTGGTGAGGCGGTGAAGGCGACGGTTGCGCTGGAGAATGGTGAGGTGGCGGCGAAGGTGGATTGCTGCTCTAAGGAGTGGGTGGCCTTGGTAGCACATAATTTAGAAGCATGATGCGCTCCTTTAGCCATAGAATAGTCCTCCCTTTGGCTTCTTCTAGTTGAGTCAGCTCCATATCTTCCCCTGCAGGGTGGTCTAGCTTCAGCTCCTCAAAATCTTCCTTCACCTCATCCACCGTGACGACAGCGTATCCTTTTGGAACCGGTTTGCAACTCCAAGTTGGGTTAGGCGCAATTGGTACCGCCATGCCGACCGCCGCCATCACCCTTAAGTTCATAACCTGCACCTTTAGCTCACAAGCTATTATCTCCGTGATATCATCCACTGGGTAGCGTTTAGGAGGAGATGTCGTCGATGCATCATCATCAACATCATGGAGCTGTGTGGAAGTGACGCTGCTTTTCTTATTAGATAGGGTGCCGGTACCCTCGAATGCAGCTTCTACCATGTGCCGCTGAGATTGGCCGCTAGTACCTTGTTGGCTAAGTCTGTCGAGTTGATCCTGGTGCCGCTTTAATGCTTCTTCTACATTACGCAGCCGGTCTGCAGCGGTCGCTTTCTCAGCTGCCTCCCTTTCCTTTCTCCTCTGATGCATTTTATCGGGATATCTCTTCATTTTCGGGGGGAAGGCAACCTTCCACGGTTGGAGCCTGGTGTGCCTCGTGCTCGTCCGTCGTGTTCAGGATTTTTAAGGGCCCGTGTGAGCTCGTCATTCTCTATCGGGAACGAACCGTCCCGCTGCAACATCATCTACTGCATTTCTAATATCGTCGATGGGCAGTAGGGGATCATCTTTGTGCTGATTATATATTGCCCTCCCTTCTTTGTCCAACGTGCCCCCATGGCCGTAAAACCAGTTTCTCGCCCGTGGTGTCCATGTTGCGGGCTCTGGTCTGATCCCAGCAGCTATGTAATTGACCTCAAGAGCATCCCACTTAGACATGCAACCGGCGTAGCCAGCAGGCCCCATGTTATGATGGTACAGTTTCTTAGCAGCGTCTCCGTATTTATTCTAGACCTTTCCTTAGCTTTCTCCGATGTCTTGTACTTCACAAAATCCTCCCACTGGTGTCTTAACTTAGCATAGTCGACTTCATTGAAATTCGGAGTCTTCTCTACCTTGACAAAGTTATTGTACAGTTTCTTCTTCCAGTTCTTGAATGCATCGGCCATCTTGCTGAGAGAAAACTTCTTGACTCTTTGCACAAGCTCCCTTCTTGCTCTCTCCTCCTCATCTGGAGTCACATATGGTACCGGCAGGAGGAAATTAGTCATGAGCTTGTCAAAAAGCTTATCTTTGGCGTTGTCGCCGACATACGAGACTCCACCGCCGCTTGGCCGATTCCATTCTTGAACGGTGATCGGGATGTGGTACCTCACAAGAACTCCGCATTGCTTGACAAATTTTCTTGCGACATCGACGGGAGCTTGTGGTTCGCCATCTACACCGACCACTTCGATCCTATACCTCACAGTGTCATCCAACTTTTTTGTTGGGCCTCGTTTCATTCTTACGGAAGAAGTTCTCGATCCGGAGGGCTAAAAGAAGAAAGAGTGTTAATATATGTATGTATATATATAGACAGCAGCATTTTAATTACAAAAATACATATATACACCTCGCCGGTGTTTGCAAGATTTAAGGTTCCGCCGGAGCCGTCGCCTTCTTCCTTATCGGCTTCTCCCCTGTCCCAGGCTTTGGCTTCTACCTCACCGGAGCTGTCTCCTCGGTTGAGAGACTCATCTCCCTGACCAGAATCGTTCAGAAACTCACTCGTGACATCGATATCGATATCTTCATTTTCGCAGATCAGCCCTTGGAGGATGTTTTCCTGATGTGTTGGATCCATAGTATCTGCAAGTTAAACAATCAACACATGGCATCGATAATGATATGACAAGTTAAAAATAGTTGAAATTTAACCCTAAGGCATGCTTGGCAATTTAAGTGGGATCCGAAGGGTCCAAACCCTAGTACAGGAGAGATCCTAAAATCACCTACGAGGGGTTGATTTCATTCTCTTATTAAACTTATAATTAAAGTTATTGAACAATACATGATTATGAGTCTATTGTGTAGATCTCATTTTTCTGAACAATTTGATATATTATACATATTTTTCTGACTTAGAAATAATTAGTTATTGAATTTATAAGATTAAACTCTTTTCTGAAATTATTTAAACAAATATTAAACTTTTACTGCGTCATTATGACGTCAGCTCGGGGTGGGGTTGTTTTTTCTCCACGGCTAAACTAGCCACAGAGACTGACGCGGGGGGCACAAGCCACCTCAGATGCCACGCTGGCAGGGCTTGGTCAGCGTCCACGTCATGCACACGCGACGCCACGTCGACACCACCATGGCGCCACGTAGGCTCGCCGGCGAACTGCTAGGTGGTGGTAGAAGACGGCGAAGAGAAGCGCGCGGGGTGACGCCACTGTCCCGGTTCGAACCAGCGCGATGCGGGCTACCTAAAATGGGCGGCGCCGCTACGGGAGGTGCGCCGGAGCAAGCTGTTTGACGGTGGCCGGCGGCTGGCGGTGGCAGGTGCTCGTGGGGAGGACGATACAGTGAGGGAGGGAGACGTAGGAGTAGTGCTGGAGCACCAGTGGCTCACCAGGAGGCCGATGGAGGGTGCGGCGAGGCCGGAGGAGGCTAGGCGCTGCCGGAATCAGTGGAGAACGCGGCGGCCGGAGTCGGGGAAGGTAGGGTCGATTGCAGCGAGGTGGAGCTTCCTTGCCTGCTCGCGGCGGTGGACAGTGGCGCTCGGCGACGGGCGTCGACGACGTGAAGCGGCCGCTCTGGATTTGGACAGCCTGCCGGCGTGATTTTGCTCCGCCGCAAATTTTCCTTAGCCGCGCGTTGATGTGCTCTGTGAATTGGGGAGTTGGAGAGGAGGAAGGGCCGGGGCTGTTAACTGTACAGACCATTGGTCCCGGGTCGTCCCAATAACCGGGACCAAAGGACCAACGGTCCTGATTCGTGCCACCAACCGGGACCAAAGGTCTGGGGCAGGAGCGTTGCTGTGCTGCCACGTGCGCGGGCCTTTGGTCCCGGTTCGTCCCACCAACCGGGACCAAAGGATCAACGATCCCGGTCCGTACCAACAACCGGGAACAAAGACATGTTAATGGCAGCGCGCGCATCCAGGATCATCGGTCCCGGTTGGTGGGACGAACCGGGATCGTTGACCCGTTTTTCAGATTTTGGCAAACCTTTTGGTCTTCCCGCCATTTTCAAATTTGTTTTCTTCTTTAATTAATAAGATATTTCAATTTAAGATGATTATTTATTTGGAATTTCAAAAAACTTTCAACAGGAAAAGTGCTTCAATTTACATAACTAATCAAAAACCATTTTCTGTTTTTAAATATGTTTATTTGAACTATACAATTTTACTATTTTCAATTAAATTGCATTACCAAATATTTATTGCATAATTTGGAATTTGAAAAAACTTTCAACAGAAAAAGTGCTTCAATTTACATAACTAATTAAAAACCATTTTCTGTTTTCAAATATTTTTATTTGAATTATACAATTTTACTATTTTCAATTAAAATTGCATTAGCAAATATTTATTACATAATTTGGAATTTCAAAAAACTTTCAACAAGAAAAGTGCTTCAATTTACATAACTAATCAAAAACATTTTGTGTTTTCAAATATTTTTATTTCAACTATACAATTTTACTATTTTCAATTAAAATTGCATTACCAAATATTTATTGCATAATTTGGAATTTCAAAAAACTTTCAACAGGAAAAGTGCTTCAATTTAAATAACTAATCAAAAACCATTTTCTGTTTTCAAATATTTTTATTTGAACTATACAATTTTACTATTTTCGATTAAAATTTCATTAACAAATATTTATTACATAATTTGGAATTTCAAAAAACTTTCAACAGGAAAAGTGCTTCATGCCCGCCGTTTTGAATATAGTTTGAAACGGGCATAAGAAATTCAAAAATGATCCAAACAATGTGAAACCTTCACGTGGTGTCATATTATGTGTCACAGTTGCAAGGAAAAATATTGAACTTGAAAAATTGCAGACATTATAAAAATCCTTCACAAAATGACCTATCATGTTCGAGGTTTTATGGTATTTAGGTCAAACCACCAATGTTATGGCTAGAATGAGGGCATAGTTTGTGATAATGTACCCATATTGTGCACACATGTGCATCTTGGGATGGCTTAGGATGTTGCAGGAGAAAGTTTTTCTTTTCGACGCACGAAAAATCTAATTTCCATTTTTGAGGTGCCAAAATCGGGGTGTTCTATGAAGCATCCACCTAATTAAAGTTTAGCATTGGTACCAAACCATTTTTCAAAAATATTATACCACCTTATATGGACAATTACCCAATCGGTGTATCTGGAACCTTTCTGTCCATCCCTCATGAAAAAGACAAATTCCTGCCGAATCGATAGAAGGTTGCCAAGATTTGAACTACAAGTACATGATTAATGCTTGTGAATTTTTTAAAAAATCATTTATAGGTTCACAACATGCTATTTCATCAGAGATCCACTTCAAGTTCAGCGAGGCTCAGCCCCGGGATAAGAAGCTTCATGCCTGCCGTTTTGAATATAGTTTGAAACGGGCATAAGAAATTCAAAAATGATCCAAACAATGTGAAACCTTCGCGTGGTGTCATATAATGTGTCACAGTTGCAAGGAAAAATATTGAACTTGAAAAATTGCAAACAACATAAGAAATCCTTTACAAAATGACCTATCATGTTCGAGGTTTCATGGCATTTAGGTCAAACCACCAATGTTATGGTTAGAATGAGGGCATAGTTTGTGATAATGTGCCCATATTGTGCACACATGTGCATCTTGGGATGGCTTACGATGTTGCAGGAGGAAGTTTTCCTTTTCGACGCACGAAAAATCCAATTTCCATTTTTGAGGTGCCGAAATCGGGGTGTTCTGTGAAGCAACCACCAAATTAAAGTTTGGAATTGTTACCAAACCATTTTTCAAAAATACTATACCACCTTATATGGACAATTTCCCAACCGATGTATCTCGAACCTTTCTGTCCATCCCTCATGAAAAAGACAAATTCCTGCCGAATCGGTAGGAGGTTGCCAAGATTTGAACTACAAGTACATGATATAATGCTTGTGAATTTTTTAAAAAATCATTTATAGGTTCACAACATGCTATTTCATCAGGGACCCACTTCAATTTCAGCGAGGCTCAGCCCCGGGCTAAGAAGCTTAATGCCCGCCGTTTTGAATATAGTTTGAAATGGGCATAAGAAATTCAAAAATAATCCAAACAATGTGAAACCTTCGCGTGGTGTCATATAATGTGTCACAGTTGCAAGGAAAAATATTAAACTTGAAAAATTGCAAACATTATAAAAAATCCTTCACAAAATGACCTATCATGTTCGAGGTTTCATGGCATTTAGGTCAAACCACCAATGTTATGGCTAGAATGAGGGCATAGTTTGTGATAATGTTCCCATATTGTGCACACATGTTCATCTTGGGATGGCTTACGATGTTACAGGAGGAAGTTTTCCTTTTCGACACACAAAAAATCCAATTTCCATTTTTGAGGTGCCGAAATCGGCGTGTTCTGTGAAGCAACCACCAAATTAAAGTTTGGCATTGGTACCAAACCATTTTTCAAAAATACTATACCACCTTATATGGACAATTTCCCAACCGGTGTATCTAGAACCTTTCTGTCCATCCCTCATGAAAAAGACAAATTCCTGCCGAATCGGTAGGAGGTTGCCAAGATTTGAACTACAAGTACATGATATAATGCTTGTGAATTTTTAAAAAAATCATTTATAGGTTCACAACATGCTATTTCATCAGAGACCCACTTCAATTTCAGCGAGGCTCAGCCCCGGGCTAAGAAGCTTCATGCCCGCCGTTTTGAATATAGTTTGAAACGGGCATAAGAAATTCAAAAATGATCCAAACAATGTGAAACCTTCGCATGGTGTCATATAATGTGTCACAGTTGCAAGGAAAAATATTGAACTTGAAAAATTGCAAACAACATAAGAAATCCTTCACAAAATGACCTATCATGTTCGAGGTTTCATGGCATTTAGGTCAAACCACCAATGTTATGGCTAGAATGAGGGCATAGTTTGTGATAATGTGCCAATATTGTGCACACATGTGCATCTTGGGATGGCTTACGATGTTGCAGGACGAAGCTTTCCTTTTCGATGCACGAAAAATCCAATTTCCATTTTTGAGGTGCCGAAATCGGGGTGTTCTGTGAAGCAACCACCAAATTAAAGTTTGGCATTGGTACCAAACCATTTTTTAAAAAATACTATACCACCTTATATGGACAATTTCCCAACCGATGTATCTGGAACCTTTCTGTCCATCCCTCATGAAAAAGACAAATTCCTGCCAAATCGGTAGGAGGTTGCCAAGATTTGAACTACAAGTACATGATATAATGCTTGTGAATTTTTAAAAAAATCATTTATAGGTTCACAACATGCTATTTCATCAGAGATCCACTTCAATTTCAGCGAGGCTCAGCCCCGGGCTAAGAAGCTTAATGCCTGCCGTTTTGAATATAGTTTGAAACGGGCATAAGAAATTCAAAAATGATCCAAACAATGTGAAACCTTCGCGTGGTGTCATATAATGTTTCACAGTTGCAAGGACAAATATTGAACTTGAAAAATTGCAGACATTATAAAAATCCTTCACAAAATGACCTATCATGTTCGAGGTTTTATGGTATTTAGGTCAAACCACCAATGTTATGGCTAGAATGAGGGCATAGTTTGTGATAATGTGCCCATATTGTGCACACATGTGCATCTTGGGATGGCTTACGATGTTGCAGGAGGAAGTTTTCCTTTTCGATGCACGAAAAATCCAATTTGCATTTTTGAGGTACCGAAATCGGGGTGTTCTGTGAAGCAACCACCAAATTAAAGTTTGGCATTGGTACCAAACCATTTTTCAAAAATACTATACCACCTTATATGGACAATTTCCCAACCGATGTATCTGGAACCTTTCTGTCCATCCCTCATGAAAAAGACAAATTCCTGCCAAATCGGTAGGAGGTTGCCAAGATTTGAACTACAAGTACATGATATAATGCTTGTGAATTTTTAAAAAAATCATTTATAGGTTCACAACATGCTATTTCATCAGAGATCCACTTCAATTTCAGCGAGGCTCAGCCCCGGGCTAAGAAGCTTAATGCCTGCCGTTTTGAATATAGTTTGAAACGGGCATAAGAAATTCAAAAATGATCCAAACAATGTGAAACCTTCGCGTGGTGTCATATAATGTGTCACAGTTGCAAGGACAAATATTGAACTTGAAAAATTGCAGACATTATAAAAATCCTTCACAAAATGACCTATCATGTTCGAGGTTTTATGGTATTTAGGTCAAACCACCAATGTTATGGCTAGAATGAGGGCATAGTTTGTGATAATGTGCCCATATTGTGCACACATGTGCATCTTGGGATGGCTTACGATGTTGCAGGAGGAAGTTTTCCTTTTCGATGCACGAAAAATCCAATTTGCATTTTTGAGGTACCGAAATCGGGGTGTTCTGTGAAGCAACCACCAAATTAAAGTTTGGCATTGGTACCAAACCATTTTTCAAAAATACTATACCACCTTATATGGACAATTTCCCAACCGGTGTATCTGGAACCTTTCTGTCCATCCCTCATGAAAAAGACAAATCCCTGCCGAATCGGTAGGAGGTTGCCAAGATTTGGCCTACAAGTACATGATATAATGCTTGTGAATTTTTAAAAAAATCATTTATAGGTTCACAACATGCTATTTCATCAGAGATCCACTTCAAGTTCAGCGAGGCTCAGCCCCGGGCTAAGAAGCTTCATGCCCGCCATTTTGAATATAGTTTGAAACGGGCATAAGAAATTCAAAAATGATCCAAACAATGTGAAACCTTCGCATGGTGTCATATAATGTGTCACAGTTGCAAGGACAAATATTGAACTTGAAAAATTGCAAACATTATAATAAATCCTTCACAAAATGACCTATCATGTTCGAGGTTTCATGGCATTTAGGTCAAACCACCAATGTTATGGCTGGAATGAGGGCATAGTTTGTGATAATGTGACCATATTGTGCACACATGTGCATCTTGGGATGGCTTACGATGTTGCAGGAGGAGGTTTTCCTTTTCGATGCATGAAAAATCCAATTTCCATTTTTGAGGTGCCGAAATCGGGGTGTTCTATGAAGCAACCACCAAATTAAAGTTTGGCATTGGTACCAAACCATTTTTCAAAAATACTATACCACCTTATATGGACAATTTCCCAACCGGTGTATCTGGAACCTTTCTGTCCATCCCTCATGAAAAAGACAAATTCCTGCCGAATCAGTAGGAGGTTGCCAAGATTTGAACTACAAGTACATGATATAATGCTTGTGAATTTTTTTAAAAATCATTTATAGGTTCACAACATGCTATTTCATCAGAGATCCACTTCAAGTTCAGCGAGGCTCAGCCCCAGGCTAAGAAGCTTCATGCCCGCCGTTTTGAATATAGTTTGAAACGGGCATAAGAAATTCAAAAATGATCCAAACAATGTGAAACCTTCGCGTGGTGTCATATTATGTGTCACAGTTGCAAGGAAAATATTGAACTTGAAAAATTGCAAACAACATAAAAAATCCTTCACAAAATGACCTATCATGTTCGAGGTTTCATGGCATCTCGGTCAAACCACCAATGTTATGGCTAGAATGAGGGCATAGTTTGTGATAATGTGCCCATATTGTGCACACATGTGCATCTTGGGATGGCTTACGATATTGCAGGAGGAATTTTTCCTTTTCGATGCACGAAAAATCCAATTTCCAATATTGAGGTGCCGAAATCGAGGTGTTCTGTGAAGCAACCACCAACTTAAAGTTTGGCATTGGTTCCAAACCATTTTTCAAAAATACTATACCACCTTATATGGACAATTTCCCAACCAGTGTATCTGGAACCTTTCTGTCCATCCCTCATGAAAAAGACAAATCCCTGCCGAATCGGTAGGAGGTTGCCAAGATTTGAACTACAAGTACATGATATAATGCTTGTGAATTTTTAAAAAAATCATTTATAGGTTCACAACATGCTATTTCATCAGAGATGCACTTCAAGTTCAGCGAGGCTCAGCCCCGGGCTAAGAAGCTTAATGCCCGCCGTTTTGAATATAGTTTGAAACGGGCATAAGAAATTCAAAAATGATCCAAACAATGTGAAACCTTCGCGTGGTGTCATATAATGTGTCACAGTTGCAAGGAAAAATATTAAACTTGAAAAATTGCAAACATTATAAAAAATCCTTCACAAAATGACCTATCATGTTCGAGGTTTCATGGCATTTAGGTCAAACCACCAATGTTATGGCTAGAATGAGGGCATAGTTTGTGATAATGTTCCCATATTGTGCACACATGTTCATCTTGGGATGGCTTACGATGTTACAGGAGGAAGTTTTCCTTTTCGACACACAAAAAATCCAATTTCCATTTTTGAGGTGCCGAAATCGAGGTGTTCTGTGAAGCAACCACCAAATTAAAGTTTGGCATTGGTACCAAACCATTTTTCAAAAATACTATACCACCTTATATGGACAATTTCCCAACCGTTGTATCTAGAACCTTTCTGTCCATCCCTCATGAAAAAGACAAATTCCTGCCGAATCGGTAGGAGGTTGCCAAGATTTGAACTACAAGTACATGATATAATGCTTGTGAATTTTTTAAAAAATCATTTATAGGTTCACAACATGCTATTTCATCAGAGACCCACTTCAATTTCAGCGAGGCTCAGCCCCGGGCTAAGAAGCTTCATGCCCGCCGTTTTGAATATAGTTTGAAACGGGCATAAGAAATTCAAAAATGATCCAAACAATGTGAAACCTTCGCGTGGTGTAATATAATGTGTCACAGTTGCAAGGAAAAATATTGAACTTGAAAAATTGCAAACAACATAAGAAATCCTTCACAAGATGACCTATCATGTTCGAGGTTTCATGGCATTTAGGTCAAACCACCAATGTTATGGCTAGAATGAGGGAATAGTTTGTGATAATGTGCCAATATTGTGCACACATGTGCATCTTGGGATGGCTTACGATGTTGCAGGACGAAGCTTTCCTTTTCGATGCACGAAAAATCCAATTTCCATTTTTGAGGTGCCGAAATCAGGGTGTTCTGTGAAGCAACCACCAAATTAAAGTTTGGCATTGGTACCAAACCATTTTTCAAAAATACTATAGCACCTTATATGGACAATTTCCCAACCGATGTATCTGGAACCTTTCTGTCCATCCCTCATGAAAAAGACAAATTCCTGCCAAATCGGTAGGAGGTTGCCAAGATTTGAACTACAAGTACATGATATAATGCTTGTGAATTTTTAAAAAAATCATTTATAGGTTCACAACATGCTATTTCATCAGAGATCCACTTCAATTTCAGCGAGGCTCAGCCCCGGGCTAAGAAGCTTAATGCCTGCCGTTTTGAATATAGTTTGAAACGGGCATAAGAAATTCAAAAATGATCCAAACAATGTGAAACCTTCGCGTGGTGTCATATAATGTATCACAGTTGCAAGGACAAATATTGAACTTGAAAAATTGCACACATTATAAAAATCCTTCACAAAATGACCTATCATGTTCGAGGTTTTATGGCATTTAGGTCAAACCACCAATGTTATGGCTAGAATGAGGGCATAGTTTGTGATAATGTGCCTATATTGTGCACACATGTGCATCTTGGGATGGCTTACGATGTTGCAGGAGGAAGTTTTCCTTTTCGATGCACGAAAAATCCAATTTGCATTTTGAGGTACCGAAATCGGGGTGTTCTGTGAAGCAACCACCAAATTAAAGTTTGGCATTGGTACCAAACCATTTTTCAAAAATACTATACCACCTTATATGGACAATTTCCCAACCGGTGTATCTGGAACCTTTCTGTCCATCCCTCATGAAAAAGACAAATCCCTGCCGAATCGGTAGGAGGTTGCCAAGATTTGACCTACAAGTACATGATATAATGCTTGTGAATTTTTAAAAAAATCATTTATAGGTTCACAACATGCTATTTCATCAGAGATCCACTTCAAGTTCAGCGAGGCTCAGCCCCGGGCTAAGAAGCTTCATGCCCGCCATTTTGAATATAGTTTGAAACGGGCATAAGAAATTCAAAAATGATCCAAACAATGTGAAACCTTCGCATGGTGTCATATAATGTGTCACAGTTGCAAGGACAAATATTGAACTTGAAAAATTGCAAACATTATAATAAATCCTTCACAAAATGACCTATCATGTTCGAGGTTTCATGGCATTTAGGTAAAACCACCAATGTTATGGCTGGAATGAGGACATAGTTTGTGATAATGTGCCCATATTGTGCACACATGTGCATCTTGGGATGGATTACGATGTTGCAGGAGGAGGTTTTCCTTTTCGATGCACGAAAAATAAAATTTCCATTTTTGAGGTGCCGAAATCGGGGTGTTCTATGAAGCAACCACCAAATTAAAGTTTGGCATTGGTACCAAACCATTTTTCAAAAATACTATACCACCTTATATGGACAATTTCCCAACCGGTGTATCTGGAACCTTTCTGTCCATCCCTCATGAAAAAGACAAATTCCTGCCGAATCGGTAGGAGGTTGCCAAGATTTGAACTACAAGTACATGATATAATGCTTGTGAATTTTTAAAAAAATCATTTATAGGTTCACAACATGCTATTTCATCAGAGATCCACTTCAAGTTCAGCGAGGCTCAGCCCCGGGCTAAGAAGCTTCATGCCCGCCGTTTTGAATATAGTTTGAAACGGGCATAAGAAATTCAAAAATAATCCAAACAATGTGAAACCTTCGCGTGGTGTCATATTATGTGTCACAGTTGCAAGGAAAATATTGAACTTGAAAAATTGCAAACAACATAAAAAATCCTTCACAAAATGACCTATCATATTCGAGGTTTCATGGCATCTCGGTCAAACCACCAATGTTATGGCTAGAATGAGGGCATAGTTTGTGATAATGTACCCATATTGTGCACACATGTGCATCTTGGGATGGCTTACGATATTGCAGCAGGAAGTTTTCCTTTTCGACGCACGAAAAATCCAATTTCCAATATTGAGGTGCCAAAATCGGGGTGTTCTGTTAAGCAACCACCAAATTAAAGTTTGGCATTGGTTCCAAACCATTTTTCAAAAATACTATACCACCTTATATGGACAATTTCCCAACCAGTGTATCTGGAACCTTTCTGTCCATCCCTCATGAAAAAGACAAATCCCTGCCGAATCGGTAGGAGGTTGCCAAGATTTGAACTACAAGTACATGATATAATGCTTGTGAATTTTTAAAAAAATCATTTATAGGTTCACAACATGCTATTTCATCAGAGATCCACTTCAAGTTCAGCGAGGCTCAGCCCCGGGCTAAGAAGCTTCATGCCCGCCGTTTTGAATATAGTTTGAAACGAGCATAAGAAATTCAAAAATGATCCAAACAATGTGAAACCTTCGCGTGGTGTAATATAATGTGTCACAGTTGCAAGGAAAAATATTGAACTTGAAAAATTGGAAACATTATAAAAAATCCTTCACAAAATGACCTATCATGTTCGAGGTTTCATGGCATTTAGGTCAAACCACCAATGTTATGGCTAGAATAAGGGCATAGTTTGTGATAATGTGCCCATATTGTGCACACATGTGCATCTTGGGATGGCTTACGATGTTGCAGGAGGAAGTTTTCCTTTTCGATGCACGAAAAATCCAATTTCCATTTTTGAGGTGCCGAAATCGGGGTGTTCTGTGAAGCAACCACCAAATTAAAGTTTGGCATTGGTACCAAACCATTTTTCAAAAATACTATACCACCTTATATGGACAATTTCCCAACCGGTGTTTCTGGAACCTTTCTGTCCATCCCTCATGAAAAATACAAATTCCTGCCGAATCGGCAGGAGGTTGCCAAGATTTGAACTACAAGTACATGATATAATGCTTGTGAATTTTTAAAAAAATCATTTATAGGTTCACAACATGCTATTTCATCAGAGATCCACTTCAAGTTCAGCGAGGCTCAGCCCCGGGCTAAGAAGCTTCATGCCCGCCGTTTTGAATATAGTTTGAAACGGGCATAAGAAATTCAAAAATGATCCAAACAATGTGAAACCTTCGCGTGGTGTCATATTATGTGTCACAGTTGCAAGGAAAATATTGAACTTGAAAAATTGCAAACAACATAAAAAATCCTTCACAAAATGACCTATCATGTTTGAGGTTTCATGGCATCTCGGTCAAACCACCAATGTTATGGCTAGAATGAGGGCATAGTTTGTGATTATGTGCCCATATTGTGCACACATGTGCATCTTGGGATGGCTTACGATATTGCAGGCGGAAGTTTTCCTTTTCGACGCACGAAAAATCCAATTTCCAATATTGAGGTGCCGAAATCGGGGTGTTCTGTGAAGCAACCACCAAATTAAAGTTTGGCATTGGTTCCAAACCATTTTTCAAAAATACTATACCACCTTATATGGAAAATTTCCCAACCGGTGTATCTGGAACCTTTCTGTCCATCCCTCATGAAATAGACAAATCCCTGCCGAATCGATAGGAGGTTGCCAAGATTTGAACTACAAGTACATGATATAATGCTTGTGAATTTTTAAAAAAAATCATTTATAGGTTCAAAACATGCTATTTCATCAGAGGTCCACTTCAAGTTCAGCGAGGCTCAGCCCCGGGCTAAGAAGCTTCATGCCCGCCGTTTTGAATATAGTTTGAAACGAGCATAAGAAATTCAAAAATGATCCAAACAATGTGAAACCTTCACGTGGTGTCATATAATGTGTCACAGTTGCAAGGAAAAATATTGAACTTGAAAAATTGCAAACATTATAATAAATCCTTCACAAAATGACCTATCATGTTCGAGGTTTCATGGCATTTAGGTAAAACCACCAATGTTATGGCTGGAATGAGGACATAGTTTGTGATAATGTGCCCATATTGTGCACACATGTGCATCTTGGGATGGCTAACGATGTTGCAGGAGGAGGTTTTCCTTTTCGATGCACGAAAAATAAAATTTCCATTTTTGAGGTGCCGAAATCGGGGTGTTCTATGAAGCAACCACCAAATTAAAGTTTGGCATTGGTACCAAACCATTTTTCAAAAATACTATACCACCTTATATGGACAATTTCCCAACCGGTGTATCTGGAACCTTTCTGTCCATCCCTCATGAAAAAGACAAATTCCTGCCGAATCGGCAGGAGGTTGCCAAGATTTGAACTACAAGTACATGATATAATGCTTGTGAATTTTAAAAAAAATCATTTATAGGTTCACAACATGCTATTTCATCAGAGATCCACTTCAAGTTCAGCGAGGCTCAGCCCCGGGCTAAGAAGCTTCATGCCCGCCGTTTTGAATATAGTTTGAAACGGGCATAAGAAATTCAAAAATAATCCAAACAATGTGAAACCTTCGCGTGGTGTCATATTATGTGTCACAGTTGCAAGGAAAATATTGAACTTGAAAAATTGCAAACAACATAAAAAATCCTTCACAAAATGACCTATCATATTCGAGGTTTCATGGCATCTCGGTCAAACCACCAATGTTATGGCTAGAATGAGGGCATAGTTTGTGATAATGTACCCATATTGTGCACACATGTGCATCTTGGGATGGCTTACGATATTGCAGCAGGAAGTTTTCCTTTTCGACGCACGAAAAATCCAATTTCCAATATTGAGGTGCCAAAATCGGGGTGTTCTGTTAAGCAACCACCAAATTAAAGTTTGGCATTGGTTCCAAACCATTTTTCAAAAATACTATACCACCTTATATGGACAATTTCCCAACCAGTGTATCTGGAACCTTTCTGTCCATCCCTCATGAAAAAGACAAATCCCTGCCGAATCGGTAGGAGGTTGCCAAGATTTGAACTACAAGTACATGATATAATGCTTGTGAATTTTTAAAAAAATCATTTATAGGTTCACAACATGCTATTTCATCAGAGATCCACTTCAAGTTCAGCGAGGCTCAGCCCCGGGCTAAGAAGCTTCATGCCCGCCGTTTTGAATATAGTTTGAAACAGGCATAAGAAATTGAAAAATGATCCAAACAATGTGAAACCTTCGCGTGGTGTCATATTATGTGTCACAGTTGCAAGGAAAAATATTGAACTTGAAAAATTGCAAACAACATAAAAAATCCTTCACAAAATGACCTATCATGTTTGAGGTTTCATGGCATTTAGGTAATACCACCAATGTTATGGCTAGAATGAGGGCATAGTTTGTGATAATGTGCCCATATTGTGCACACTTGTCCATCTTGGGATGGCTTATGATGTTGCAGGAGGAAGTTTTCCTTTTCGACGCACGAAAAATCCAATTTCCATTTTTGAGGTGCCGATATCAGGGTGTTCTGTGAAGCAACCACCAAATTAAAGTTTAGCATTGGTACCAAACGATTTTTCAAAAATACTATACCACCTTATATGGACAATTTCCCAACCGATGTATCTGGAACCTTTCTGTCCATCCCTCTTGAAAAAGACAAATTCCTGCTGAATCGGTAGGAGGTTGCCAAGATTTGAACTACAAGTATATGATATAATGCTTGTGAATTTTAAAAAAAAATCATTTATAGGTTCACAACATGCTATTTCATCAGAGATCCACTTCAATTTCAGCGAGGCTCAACCCCGGGCTAAGAAGCTTCATGCCCGCCATTTTGAATATAGTTTAAAACGGGCATAAGAAATTCAAAAATGATCCAAACAATGTGAAACCTTCGCGTGGTGTCATATTATGTGTCACAGTTGCAAGGAAAAATTTTGAACTTGAAAAATTGCAAACATCATAAAAATCCTTCACAAAATGACCTATCATGTTCGAGGTTTCATGGCATTTAGGTCAAACCACCAATGTTATGGCTAGAATGATGGCATAGTTTGTGATAATGTGCCCATATTGTGCACACATGTGCATCTTGTGATGGCTTACGATGTTGGAGGAGGAAGTTTTCCTTTTCGACGCACGAAAAATCCAATTTCCATTTTTGAGGTGTCGAAATCGGGGTGTTCTGTGAAGCAACCACCATATTAAAGTTTGGCATTGGTACCAAACCATCTTTCAAAAATACTATGCCACCTTATATGGACAAGTTCCCAACCGGTGTATCTGAAACCTTTCTGTCCATCCCTCATGAAAAAGACAAATTCCTGCCGAATCGACAGGAGGTTGCCAAGATTTGAACTACAAGTACATGATATAATGCTTGTGAATTTAAAAAAAAATCATTTATAGGTTCACAACATGATATTTCATCAGAGATCCACTTCAAGTTCAGCGAGGCTCAGCCCCGGGCTAAGAAGCTTCATGCCCGCCGTTTTGAATATAGTTTGAAATGGGCATAAGAAATTCAAAAATGATCCAAACAATGTGAAACCTTCGCGTGGTGTCATATTATGTGTCACAGTTGCAAGGAAAAATATTGAACTTGAAAAATTGCAAACATCATAAAAAATCCTTCACAAAATGACCTATCATGTTCGAGGTTTCATGGCCTTTAGGTCAAACCACCAATTTTATGGCTAGAATCAGGGCATAGTTTGTGATAATGTGCCCATATTGTGCATACATGTGCATCTTGGGATGGCTTACGATGTTGCAGGAGGAAGTTTTCCTTTTCGACGCACGAAAAATCCAATTTCCATTTTTAAGGTGCCGAAATCGGGGTGTTCTGTGAAGCAACCACCAAATTAAAATTTGGCATTGGTACCAAACCATTTTTCAAAAAAACTATACCACCTTATATGGAAAATTTTCCAACCGGTGTATCTGGAACCTTTCTGTCCATCCCTCATCAAAAAGATAAATTCCTGCCGAATCGGTAGGAGGTTGCCAAGATTTGAACTATAAGTACATGATAAAATGATTGTGAATTTTAAAAAAAATCATTTATTGGTTCACAACATGCTATTTCATAAGAGATCCACTTCAAGTTCAGCGAGGCTAAGCCCCGGGCTAAGAAGCTTCATGCCCGCCGTTTTGAATATAGTTTGAAACGGGCATAAGAAATTCAAAAATGATCCAAACAATGTGAAACCTTCGCGTGGTGTCATATTATGTGTCACAGTCGCAAGGAAAAATATTGAACTTGAAAAATTGCAAACATCATAAAAATCCTTCACAAAATGACCTATCATGTTCGAGGTTTCATGGCATTTAGGTCAAACCACCAATGTTATGGCTAGAATCAGGGCATAGTTTGTGATAATGTGCCCATATTGTGCACACATGTGCATCTTGGGATGGCTTACGATGTTGCAGGAGGAAGTTTTCCTTTTCGACGGACGAAAAAGCCAATTTCCATTTTTGAGGTGCCAAAATCGGGGTGTTCTGTGAAGCAACCACCAAATTAAAGTTTGGCATTGGTATCAAACCATTTTTCAAAAATACTATACCACCTCAAAAATACTATACCACCTTAAAGTTTGGCATTGGTAACCTTTAGTCCCGGCTGGTGGGTGCAACCGAGACTAAAGATGTCGGTGGGATAAGGACGCGTGGGTAACCTTTAGTCCCGGCTGGTGGGTGCAACCAAGACAAAAGCTGTCGGTGGGATCAGGATGCATGGATAACCTTTAGTCCCGGCTTGTGGGTGCAACCGAGACTAAAGCTGTCGGCGGGATAAGGACGTGTGGGTGGACGCACTGCTCGATGAGATAAAGCATGTAGCGCACGACACCCTGTCGGAGGAACAAGACAAAGTAGAAGCGGCGTCGTCCTATAAAAGGACCATCGATACGCCATGGCAAGCAGCTCAACAAGCAAACATAGGTAGAGAGAGTTTCATCCCCATGGATGGAGGGTTGGAAAATCTCCCGTGGCGGAGCTTCTCGAAGATGTCGTTGGTGCACACGTCCTACGGCATCTTCGGAAGCTCCGCCTCAGAAAAATTTCCCTGTAAGCCCGTGAAAGACTCCATCTCCTCTAACAGCGTTGGGGAAAGGGTTGAGAAATCTCCCGTGGCGGAGCTTCTCGAAGATTTCGTTGGTGCGCACGCCCTACGGCATCTTCGGAAGCTCCGCCTCGGAAAATTTTTCCTGCAAGCCCGTGAAAGACTCCATCTCCTCTAACAGTGTTGGGGAAAGGGTTGAGAAATCTCCCGTGGCAGAGCTTCTCGAAGATGTCATTGGTGCACACGCCCTACGGCATCTTCGGAAGCTCCGCCTCGTAAAAATTTCCCTGCAAGCCCGTGAAAGACTCCATTACATAAAGTTTCAATACATCACATAAAGTTTCCATACATCACATAAAGTTTCCATCCATTACATAGATTTACATAGGGTTTAGGGTTTAGGATATGAATCCTTCGTCGCGTATGTCGATCCCTTGCCTATGATTTCTTCTTAGGCCGTAACCATGGAGCATCTTCTTTGCTTAACGGGATGCTTGGGTCAGTTTTCACGGAGAAGGACGGAATATCATCAAACTTATCATAATCCGCTGACATGTCTGTCTTGTCCTTGACTCCCGCAATGTTCCTTTTCCCTGAAAGAACTATGTGACGCTTGGGCTCATCGTCTGATGTATTCGTTTCCTTATTTTTTTGTTTTTTTCGGTCTAGAGAACATGTCTTTCACATAAAAAACCTGAGCCACATCATTGGCTAGGACGAATGGTTCGTCTCTGTAACCAAGATTCTTGAGATCCACTGTTGTCATTCCGTACAGCTGGTCTACCTTTACCCCTTCTCCATTCATGTTGACCCAACTGCACCGAAACAATGGGACCTTAAAAGTAGGTCCATAGTCAAGTTCCCATATCTCCTCTATGTAACCATAGTATGTGTCCTTTTTCCCATTCTTGCATGTTGCATCAAAGAGGACACCACTGTTTTGGTTGGTGTTCTTTTTATCTTGGGCAATTGTGTAAAATATATTCCCATTTATCTCGTACCCTTGGAAAGTCAATACAGTCGCAGATGGTGTCGCGGCCAACAAGTAGAGCTGATCTCCAATAGTGGTGTCATTCATGAGATGTAATTGCAACCAAGTGCCGAAAGTCTCCATGTGATTTTTTTTTAATCCAGTAGTCATCCTTCCTGGGAACTTGGAGCGTACAACATTCATGTGTTCCTCGATATACGGAGCCATGAAGGTAGAACTTTGGAGAACTATGTAGTATGCTTGATTCAAAGAATGTCCGTCCCTAAATATCATTGCTTTCTTTCCTAGCGTACCTTTTCCACTCAGTCTCCCCTCATACCGTGATTCAGGAACACCAATCGGCTTAAGGTCAGGAAGAAAGTCTACACAGAACCCAATGACCTCCTTTGTTCCATAGCCCTTGGAGATGCTTCCTTCTGGCCTAGCACGGTTACGAACATATTTCTTTAAGACTCCCATGAACCTCTCGAAGGGGAACATATTGTGCAGAAATACAGGACCGAGAATGTAAATCTCTTCGACTAGGTGAACTAAGAGATGCGTCATAATATTGAAGAAGGACGGGGGGAACACCAACTCAAAACTGACAAGACATTGGACCACACCCTTCTGTAGCCTTTCTAGACTTTCTCGATCGATTACCTTCTGAGATATTTCATTGAGGAATGCACATAGCTTCACAATGGCTAATCGAACATTTTTCGGTAGAATCCCCCTCAATGCAACCGGAAGCAACTGTGTCATAATCACGTGGCAATCATGAGACTTCAGGTTCTAAAATTTTTCTCTGCCATATTTATTATTTCCTTTATATTTGACGAGAAGCCAGCCAGGACCTTGATACTGTAAAGGACTTCAAAAAAGATTTCCTTCTCTGCTTTGGTAAGAGCGTAGCTACTTAAGTATTTACGTCCTTTATCAGTATGCTTGTTGTGTGGGTCTTTGATACGTTGCTGGTCCTCCCGTGCTTCTGGTGTATCTTTTGTCTTCCCATACACGCCCAGGAAGCCTAGCAGGTTCACGCAAAGATTCTTCGTCATGTGCATCATGTCGATTGAAGAACGGACCTCTAGGTCTTTCCAATACTCAAGCTCCCAAAATATAGATTTCTTTTTCCACATGGCCGTGTGTCTGGTAATGGGGTCTTTCGGAACAGATTGACCGCCAGGACCCTTTCCAAAGATTACTTCTAGGTCCTTCACCATACCAAATACATCAGCACCTTTAGGGAGCTTAGGCTTCTTCCAGTAATCTGCCTCGCCGTTGAAATTCTTGCCTTTCTTTCTTACTGGATGATTGGTCGGAAGAAATTTATGACACCCCAGGTACACAACCTTCTTACATTTATTCAAATATGTACTTTTAGTATTATCTAAACAGTGCGTGCATGTATTGTATCCCTTGTTTGACTGTCCTAAAATGTTACTAAGAGCAGGTCAATCATTGATAGTTACGAACAACAACGCTCATAGGTCAAATGGCTCCTGTTTGTGCTCATCCCACACCTTTACACCTGGTTCTGCGCACAACTGCAAAAGTTTATCGACTAATGGCCTTAGGTACACATCAATGTCGTTGCCGGGTTGCTTCGGTCCTTGGATGAGCAGTGACATCATAATGAACTTTCGCTTCATGCACAACCAAGGAGGAAGGTTGTAGATACATAGAGTCACTGGCCAGGTGCTGTGACTACAGCTCTGCTCCCCAAAAGGATTCATGCCGTCTGTACTTAGACCAAACCATAAGTTCCTCGCGTCACCTGCAAAGTTCGAGTACTTTCTCTCGATGTTTCTCCACTGCAACCCATCGGCGGGGTGTCTCAGTTTCCCGTCTTTCTTACGCTCTTCTTTGTGCCATCGCAACAACCTGGCTCTTTATTTCTGAACAGACGTTTCAACCGTGGTATTATAGGAGCATACCACATAACCTTAGCAGGAACCCTCTTCCTGGAGGGCTCGTCATCGCCCTCAACATTACCAGAGTCATCTTGTCTGATCTTGTATCAACATGCATTGCATACCGGACATTTATCCATATTCTCGTACTTCTCACCGCGGTACAGGATGCAGTCATTAATGCATGCATGTATCTTCTCCACATCTAATCCTAGAGGGCAGATAGTCTTCTTTGCTTCGTACGTTGTCTCGGGCAGCTCGTTATCCATTGGAAGCTTCGGCTTCATTATTTTCAGTAACTTCTCAAATCCCTTGTCAGATAAGCCAGTCTCTGTCTTCCATTTCAGCAGTTCAAGTGTGGTACCGAGCTTTGTGCTGCCATCTTCGCAATTTGGGTACAACAACTTTTTGTGATCCTTTTGCATGGCCTCCAACTTAAGCTTCTCCTTTTCTGTATAACATTGTTGCTTTGCATCAGAAATGACCCGACTAAGACCATCAACGGGCTCATCCGATGCCCGTTGTTCTTCTTCATTGCCGCCTCCCTCTTCTTTATTGTCTTCCATTGCAGTATCACCGTATTTTTCAGGGGACATAGGATAGCTGTCATCATTCTCCTCTTCTTCATTTTATTCCAGCCTAACCCCTCTTTCTCCGTGCATGGCCCAACAATAATATCCAGGCATGAAACCTCTCCGAAGCAGATGGCTTTGAAGGATTCTCGGGACAGAGTGCTCCGCCACGTTTCGACAGTCGACGCAGGGACAAGGCATAAAATTATCCACTTTGTTTGCCTTAGCCAAATCGATAAATTTATGGAGGCCTGTAATAAAATCGGAATGGCGTCGGTCGCCATACATCCATCGCATCCGTGCATGGATCTGCGTCATAATAATTAACCATTACAATAGCATCGTGAATAGTAAAATGACACCCTACATTGACAGATGCAATATTTTTGTATCAGTTACAGATAAAGAAGATAAGGTTGCTAACCTCAGCCGAGGATACCGTGTTGTGCGAACTAAAGTGTGGCTCGGACATTTCGTCGAACACCTTGTGTGCAATCAAAGAAAAAAAAAGTTAGCACCCACACCTCACACACAATCCAGCAAAATTTGGTGGGCAAAAGGCTAGGCTTATATATAGCCATGGGAGAGTTTTTGGTTCCGGTTATTGCCACGAATCGGGACCAAAGCCCCTCCCGTGCCACGTGTGCGTCGCGGGGGCATTGGTCCCGGTTCGTGCCACCAACCGGGACCAATGCTTACAGATGAACCGGGACCAATGCACAGGCGGCATGAACCGGGACCAATGGAATTTGGGTGCTGGACCAAAGGCCCTCTTTCTACCAGTGTTAGTTATATTTTCTATTAGTTATGGTATATGAATTTTAAAAATAAGGCGCGATTTATATTTCGCACCGGGGCCCAAATTTCTACAGACAGCCCTGGTTTAATCTATGATAAAATCATCTACTTCTAGTCTAAATCTTATTTCACTTTTAGCGAGTCCTTTTATCTAGCCACATAAATTTCACTCATGTCCGATCGACGTGAGCGCATGTGTCGGGAGCCTCATGGAGTGAATGGTCGAGGCCTCTCCCCACCTTATTGCGTAACAAAATTTATCTTCCATGTCTCGATTTCTTATATCCTTATTATTTAATTCCTATAATGATATACCATATAATAAAATGATAAGTACCAACATACATGGCCAATGTACCGTTCAACGGTGTCAGATGAAAATTTGCTACTCCATCAAATTTATGACTACAGAATTTTGATGATACAAATTTAAATGCTTAATAAAATAAATCGGCAAAAACCTTAATATAGATTTTGTAAAATCTTTAAAATTATCAAATAATCATGGCAGGACATTTTTTTAAACCTTTGACATACCACCGACCTGAAAAAGAAACTCAACCAAAGACGCATTTTGAGACAAGCCACGGACACGCTGGATCTAGAAAAGGAAAATTCCAACTAAAAAAATATAAGGATTTGCTAGTTCTCATGATGCGTGAGAACTTGTTATGTCTTGGTCATCTCTCTCGCCATTGGATTTATCTCGTGATTCGTGCAACATGGAGCTTATGCATGGGTTACAACTAGGTTGTAATTAAAAATTTAATAAGTTGTAACTATGTTGCAACTGAGAATTAGTACAAATTTTCTAAGTTGAAACTAGGCTAGCTGCAACTGAGAATTAACACGAATAATAGGACGATGTCAACGACTTAACAACATAAGTTCTCGGGCGCCCAATATCTAGGCGCTCCCAAAAATATAGATTTGCATAACGTCCCTGCGTTGTCACCTACCTCTCGGCTTCTCTCTCGCACAACACACACTCATCAACCGCCCCTAGTTCCATTGACTCGTCGCCGCCGAGGAAACGACCCCCTCTCCCCCGCCTACGTGCTGCTACTGCTTTGGATCTCTCCCTCCCCATGCCTCCCGGCCGCTGATGCAACAACCGTTCCCTCCTGTAGAACGATAGAGAGGGATTGGCGGAATATGATGGATGTATTATATTGAGCTTCATGGGCGAGTATATATAGACATACAGGGATCATCTTGGAGTACAAGACAAGACATGAGATATATCTCTATCATAGATTACCTAAATCGTAATATACTCTAACATCCCCCGCAGTTGTAGTGGTAGCATCGTGAACAACTAGAACATCGCAGACGATCAGACTGGAGACAAACCGAAGTAGAACTAGTGGACTGACATCCCCCCGTAGTAGGAGCGGGAACGTCACGGATGGTGTCGCGTTGCGGTAGCTTGGACTGTAGAGGAAGTTGATGATGCTCAAGCGAGGTGGTAGCCCTTGTGCCGATGTCGAGGGAGCCGAGAGCATGGGGCCGTGCTGTGGTCGAGGTAGCCGTGCGAGGGGTCGCCGTGGTCGATGTCGTGGTCGGGGATGCCGGTGTCGAGGTAGACGCACATGAAGCTGCGGGCGCATAGTGCGCGAGGAGAATGACGGAGACGCGTCGAGGGTCCGTGAGGCATGCTGAGGTTGCCGAGGGTCCGCGGAGGCTTGCTAAGGATGCTTGCCGAGGGTCGATGCGGTCCGAGCCGTCAAGGACGAGGTATAGCCATAGTTTTTCCAGAACTAAGCACACGTTAGGGACGAACGCACACTCTAGTTTTGCCAGAACCAAGTATGCAAAGAAGAACTCGTCGGTGACACAGTCGAGGTTGTCATAGAGGGGTTGATGCCAAAGAAGACGTTGTCGAAGCCGATGAAGATGAGGCACCGATTTGAGCTTGCCAGACTCGGGAACGCGTCGAGGACGAATGCACTCCCGGTGTTGCCAGTACTAGGCATGCAAGGGGCAGGGACCATCATGAACTTGTCGCCATGTCGGAGAGACTAGTAGAGGAGGCCTCCAGAGCGGTTGTGAGGCAGAGAGCAGCAAAAGGAGAGATGCCGATGATGTTCGCGGTTGTCAGAGTAGAGTAGCAGGTGGTGTAGTCAGGGACAAGGCGATGATGCTGGCGGCGAAGTTGTAGTGGACGGAGACGTAGAGGGCGTCGAAAACAGCGGTGACTTGGGGTGGTCATGCTAGATGCCTAGAGTGGGGATGGGGTAGTCAGCGGGACCTATGATAGCGTGAGATCGCCCTGCAGGTTACCTTGTGAAGTGCGGCGGCGGTGCTCGAAGTAGGCGAGGAAGAACCCGGCGGTGTGACGAAGACCATGCACCGGCGGCGGTGATCCGTGCCGTAGGAGATGGCACGGTGGAAACCAAGAACATCACTGTGCGGGGACGGCGAAGTAGACTGCGTGTAGCGGCGATACGACCCGGGGGCGGCATAGCTGTAGGGCGCAAGTCGGTTCAACGGCTGGAAGACCACCAACGACGTACATGCCAAGAAACGCGCGTTGGAAGACGATAGCATGGACCAAAGGCGGCGGCGCTGTGGCCCGAAGGGACAACACAATGGCATCCCATAGCTCGATCGGTGGTAGGCGCGTGCTCAGGGACGTGCTTGGCGTAGACAGGTGGGGCATCGGTTGATCAAACCGACGGTGCGCCGTATGCGCCATGGCATGGACGACACGTAGATCGGAGTTGATGGTGGCGTTGTCGGTGAAATCTAGGATGATGATGACGAGACGATCCGATGGGGGCAGCCACGGCGACCTTCCAAGGGAAGCGTAGCAGCCGTCCGTGGTGCGTGGCAGCCTGCCGTGAGACCGCAACAGCCTACCGAGGCAGGCGCGGTAGCGGAGAGGGCAGGCGCACAGGCGTGATGTAGATCGTCGATGCCGATGGTCGGAGTACAGGCGCGGTGATGACGATAGCAGTGAGCGACTCAATCCGATCTAAGATCGGTAAACCAAAAAAGAAAACCGATTAAGAAATCGGAGAAAGAGACTTACAGGGCAGCCGATCACGGATTGACAAACGAACCCTGCGTACGGGTTGCGTGGCCCCCGACGGAGATCATGGAGATTGACCTTCCCGGGAGCCGCGCGGCGGAAGCGTGTTGCTCGGCTAGCGCAGCGCTATAGGAGGGGGCAACACAAGGTTGGGGAGAGGTGGCGATGTTGCTAGGGTTTTGGCGACAACGGCTCTAAGGTAGGATCAAATTTAGCTCCGATAACATGTAGAACGATAGAGAGGGATTGGCGGAATATAATGGATGTATTATATTGAGCCTCATGAATGAGTATATATAGACGTACAGGGATCATCATAGAGTGCAAGACAAGACATGAGATCTATCTCTATCCTAGATTACCTAAACCGTAATATACTCTAACACCTCCCCTGCTACCATGCTGCCTAGCTGATGAAAGCCCCCTCTTTTGCCTCCCCGTTGATGAAGGCGGATGAACTCGTCTCCACCGGATCCTCAGATGTTGCCACTTTGCACCTTGGAGGGCTACGCAGAGGCCCTGGAGTGGATGGCCGATGCCCCTCCACTTAAGGTGTCAAGTGGGATGCCGCCTAAATACCACTTCTAGTTAATTCACCAAAATCTAGTTTAAATTTTGAGGAAAAATTTACACTAGATTTTGACCAATGAACTAGAGGTGGGATTTTGGCGGGATCCACTTGACACCCTACCTCCACTCCTCGCATGCGGCTGGAGGGTGCCATCAACGACACCTTGGCTCGGACTTCTGAGCCAGAGTGGGCGCTGTTCCGGGTCAGGACCTCCTACTTCCTGCCGTCCCACCCGACCCACGCTAGCGGCCGGCCTGGGCCTCCTCGAGCTCGAGGCAGAAGGATTGGGATGTTGCCGCCGCACGGGCTATCGGGCAACAGGGAGGGCCATGGCCATCACGCTTTGGGGACTCCACAACGTTGGCTACTCCTCTCGCAGGACACGCAGATGAATCAGAGCAAGCGCCGAGGGACGCCGGCGAGGACACCCTGCTCTGGTAGGTTGGTGGTGTCCCGCCGCGGTGGAGGGCTCCACAGCGCCGGCTCCTCCTCCCACAAGACACGCAGATGAATCGGAGCAAGCGCCGAGGGACGCCGGAGATGACGCCCTGTCCCGGAGTGGATGGTTGACACCCCTCCCCACCTTATTGGGTAACAAAGTTTATCTTCTGCATGATTATTAAAAGTGGAAAATCTGATGTATTTTCAAAGCTCACAACCCGAACATCAAACTTATTGGTTTCCTCCATGAGTAAATTGCTTATTTTATCCTTTCCAGGTTCTAGAAACATATCGGTTGTGTGATAGTCACTACTCTTTTATTTCCAATTATTAAGTTCGTACGGTTGTTGCACAATCATGTACGATCCACCTAACATACCATGAACGCATCATTCTAAAGGGTACTCACAAATTTTTGACTGATTAGGCTATTGTGATGTTACTCACGAATCTAGTGGCACAAATTGCTGCTTAGCAAACCAGCTTCTCCATGTGATGCTCCCTACAATTTTGAGGACTAGTTGAATAACCGTGCGTTGCTACGGCACTCGATAAAATAGATGTATAGAGACACAAATTGATAAATGTTAAGTCATAAACATAGTTGTGCTCCATGCGTGCTTTTTTAGTTGTGTTGCATCAAGCAAGAAATGACTCCTTTTTGGGCTACCCCACAAGAGGATCACAAAGGCCTCATGTTTCCAATACGTTCAGAAATAATGTGCATACAAACAAATAATGTCAACTAGTAGTTCAGCCGTTCAGCTCAAGCAAAATAGTTCATGGATAAGCAAGAGAAATGTCATCCGCCCTAAGCTAATCAAGAGAAATGTAATTTGTCCTCCCGCCGCCACCTCCCCCTCCTCACCGCCCCTGGAGAGCCGCCGACCAAAGGTGTGTGTGGCGTCGGTGAAGGGGCGGAGGGGACCTAGCCTCCCGGATCTCGCGTCGCAGAAGGGAGGGAGTTGTTGCGCGGGATGGGACCCACTCGCTGTTGTCTTTGCTTCAGCTCACCTCCTCCTCTACACCCCTCCCTTGGGTGCAAAATCCAACAGCCACTCTCCCTGGTGGCAGGTGGATCAATATGGATCTCGGGCCTTGGCTGGAGCGGCCTCTGGTGGGGAGGTGCTTTCGGCGGTGCCCTTGGTGGGGGCTCTAGAAACCGGGGTGGCGGCCTCGGGATAATGGAAGTCACGGTCCTAGGACGGGGGTCGTGGCTCAAGTGCTGGCCAGAGTTCATGGCCGTTCAGGTGATGTGACGTCCGGCGAGTGGTGTGTCGTGGAGGTGTGTCGGCGGCTACCTCGGCAGTCGGCCACAATTAGTTTTAGAGGTGGAGTCCTTTGCCACGGTGAAAACCCGCCTACCTATGTCTTGGCCGGCGGTGGCGACGCTCATGGGTGTCGTTGCCTTCTCGAATGCACCATCACGGATCTTCTCCTACTCCTTCTCGATGCTCCGATTTAAAACCCTTCATCTTTGGATCAGGCGATAGTGGAACTCTAGTCCCATTCCCTTATTGTCGTCGCCGCCTTGGAGTCCACATATTGTCTCTCTTCCGGTGGTAGTGGAACTCTAGTCCCATTCCCTTATTGCAGTCGCCGCCTTGGAGTCCACATATTGTCTCTCTTCCGGTGGTAGTGTGGTGGCAGTTGAAGTGGCATTTGTTGGTGGCAGACTATGTTTTGGGGTTGGCTCATCTCGACGGAGTGCACCATGCGCTTGTGCGTGGCTCGAGTTCTAGGGTGAACTTTAGCCCACCGTTGTTGCCTTTCTTGTCGACCAGGGATAGGGGCCCCTTTGGTGACAATGCCTGAAGGCGAGGTGGTGCCGCTCCCTCGGTCTGAATGGTTTCAACCTCGTCGATGCCTTGGTCTTCACAAGGGTTGTTTGTTGCTGTTTCGCGTTGCCGTCGAACCAGCTTGCTTTTTTTGTCTTTTTAAAGCCATTGGCTTGTTTTTGTGTGCGTTGTGTTCTTTGTAAGCTGGTTCGACACTTTATATCTTCCGCTATTGGCGTCATTAATTTAATGTCGGGTTTGGGCCTTTTGTCTAAAAAAAGCTAAGTAAGACCGCTTCCATTTTTTTCCAAATCTAATACAAATTCCCTGTGCTAGCTTTTGCAATACAACCTTTATGTGGAGTATTACCTTTTGTAGCATTCAATGCCCAAGATTTGCTACAACCTTGGACTTGCATTTGTTTTTTCATGACTTCACATGGCACATAGATTAAAGATCCAAGTGTATCTCCTGGAATAAGCAACAAAAATTTATGTGGTGTCAAGGAAGCGGCACAATAAATTTTCATGAGATACCAGGTATTCTAATTGAAAGGTAAATTGCACTGTACAGTATGACATGAATTGCAAAGAGAAGGTCGACCAAAAAACAGAACATGTGTATGTGCAGAAATAAAAACCATAGGCATGCATTACACATGTGTGGCATACGAATTGCCAAATAATCATTCATTCGAAACTCCATGCAGTCATCATGTAAAAATATTTCCTTATTCTGATTCTGAATGATAGGAACATGATTCGATAACACCAAAATATGTTGCACCATAACCCTGTAGCAAGTGAACCAGTAAAACCTGGACTATTTCCTGATGAAAGTTTATCAAGACTTGTGAACAATTTGACTGTCCTATATATCTGAGGGCTCAAGCAGAAGGAGGTTTTTGCTAGTTCTACAGTGCTCCAGCTTTCTCTATGTCATTCTCAGTAAAAACGGTTGTGTCAAAATCATGAGCTGCAATAAGAAACTCTGCAAGTAAGGCTCATGTAAAGTGAACATAGATTTTTAGGAAAAGATAAATACCATAACCACTATCATTTTAGCATAACTATGAAGCCTTGTGTTCAGAGTGTCAAGTTGGATGCATCATATGCCTTCTTCGTGCGCCTGCAATTTCTCCCCACACAAATTCTACCCTCCTTTATGCATTCTCTCTCCTCGAATCTTCACCTTCATCTTGACCTTCCCTACACTGCTCCTGATGGACTGATGGTGCTCCTGGTCATTGTTCTCCAATTGACAAGCGGAAGGCAGGCCCGATCAGGCCACCACCACCCCTTGATCCGTCAAAACTGTCCTCCATTCCGCAACTCTTCACCCCTGAAGTACCTTTCCTCAAGTTGACGCACCCGTTCGCTCTCAGGTCCCTAGCGCCGCAGAAGCCTCTGTTCGTGACGTTGCAAGGGATAGAGATGGACATAGAAAGACTAAAGGGAGGGAGAGAGAGGAGGTACCAGGGTAGGCCGGCTGCACGATGTATCTGCCACTGCTAACGATCTCCGACCACACGTTGTATCCGCCGGCCCATCCCTTTCTCCTGCCACACGCTATATATGTCACCGCTGGACCACGAGCAGAGATAAGAAGGGGAACACGCAGAGAGGGTTTGAACTTTCAAGGGAGAGGGGACGGATCCTGAGGTGACATTCTCCTAGCTGGGGGCAAGATGGCGATGGTGATCAGATCCCAGGATCATGCGAGCAGAAACGACGAAATTTTGTGCGGCGAGTGAATTGTAAATCACGTGTAAGGCTAGGGAGCAATGCGCAGGAGATTAGGCGGGATGCCATACAATTTATCTGCGTTTAGTCGGAGTGGTCGATAGCAATGTGGTTTGGAGTTTGTTATTTAGTTGGAGAATAACGTGGGATGTGATAAGAAAAATTTGTTAGCCAATTAGTTAACACGATAGAGTAGATATATGCTAAAAAGTAGGGACGAATGGTTGCGGTGGCATTTTTCCAGTAATTTGTTAGATGTGTGACACCACACACCACCACATCTTTGATTTTGATAGTAAAGATCAAGTATCTTCATCGCTGCTCCTTTAAGAGGCCATCAAATGGTTTACTACCTCACCGGAATCATATCCTTAGAGTATCTCCAGTTGTTGGCCGTTCCCAGGCCGAAAACGGGGCTAAATAGCGCCGGATGAACAAAGTTTTCGGTCTGGGAATGGCCAGTTTTCCAGTCGCGTTTCCAGACTAGGTTCCCGGGTTTGGACAAATTTTACAAAATTCGGTAATATTTGGGCGAATATATGGGATTTCATTAATAGATGAGCGATTCATACATATTACGATCGAATTCGGGTGGGCACCCAAATTCTGACTTCGCCTAGGCTCAAAAAACTAAAAAAAACTAAAAAAAGGCCGATGCCAATGCCGATGGACGCCATCTACATGCCGAAGTTGCAGTAGAAGTTGGTGTAGTCCGGGTCAGCCGTGCCGTCGTCGTCGCCGTCATCGTTGCCATCGTCGCTCGGCGTCTGGGGGCGCGAGTTGCCCTTGCCTGCGTCACCGCACCTCCACGGCTGGAAAGAAGGGCCGACGTTGTCGTCGTCGTCGAGGATGATGAGAGGCGCGCCCTGGTAGGCAGGCTCACGGCGCGCGGCGGCCTGGCGCTCGGCCTCCACCTGCAGGCGCTGAACGCGGCGTGCCTCCTCCTGCTCCTAGTCCGCCCTGGATCAGGCCAGGATGTTCGGCTCCAGAACCGGCGACGGTGGCGCGTGTCGTGCAGAGAACGCTTGATCACGATTTTGATGGCGAAGGAGTCCTCGTCGGCGGGCTCCAGCTTCGGCTGTCGCAGGCGAAGTTGGCCTGTCGGTGGGGCCGCCGCCGTGCGGGGCTCGTTGATGACGATCCCCCGCGCGTGCGTCTTTGGCGGTGAGCTCCTAGGCGTGTCAGCCTCGCGTTTAGCAGGCTGGAAAAACTCGCCGCTGCTTCGCGTCAACTGCGCAGGCGCCGTCCTAGACGAGCGAGGTGTGGTGGAGGAGGAGGATGTGAGGGTGCCCATCCTCCTGGGCACCCAGTTCGCCAATGGTTGACGCTAGGACCTCGCCGCCGGTGCCAGCGAACGGGGGAAGCCCAGTCGGGGGTTGTTGTCAGCGTGGATGTGCTCGAGAACATAGTTGAGGTTACGCCCTGGCACGCTCCACCATCAGTGGCGGCTCGCCGCATTGTTGTGCTTCGGCGGCTCGCCCAGAGGTCCCTGGTGGGCGGCGAGTTCAGCGAGCCGGCGCTTGGTGAAGAACTGCTCCCAGTGCACGAAGTTGCCAGGGTCCTCGGCGAGCTCGGGATCCTGCATCACCGCGATGGCGGCCTGGATCTCGTCCACCATCTCGTCGTCCTCTAGCACCGGCAGCACCGGTATGCCATCGGTGCTGAGCTTCCAGCTGGGCAGGCATCGGAAGTCCGGAGGCACCATGTACCCGGCGTCATGGAGCATCCTCGCCTCCCACGGCTGGAGCGTCCACCGGCTGAAGCCGTTCACCGTTGCGGGGTCGTCGGGGAACTCTCTACCATCTTCTTCTTCGCCGAGTGCTTCTTTCGCCAGAGTTTGTGGTGCTGTGGGATGGAGGGGGCAGTGTGATGCGAACCGGCGATGTGGCCATTGTAACACCCCAGTTTTAGTTAATCTTATATTTAGGATTGTTTGTGCATTCATGAGCATCATATTTTAAAATATGCATTGAAGAAAATAATGCAAAACCCTAACCCTAACTTTTTCCCCCTCTCTATAAAAGCAATTCAAAATGGGTTTGAATATTTTGAAAACCACCAAAATAGTGGAGCCCAAATTGATTAAAGGGCCCTACAATATTTTCCATAGTTTCACAAATCTCTGGTAATTTTGAATATCTCAAAACGGAAATGAAATTCAAATACAAAAGAGATAAAGAAAAACAGAATTTGGAAAATGTTTTTAGGAAAAAAATAAAGCCAGAGCCTCCAGGCCGTGCAGCCTAGCCGGCCCATCTCTCCTTCCCCTCTCCCTGCCGCCCACCTGCGCAGCAGCAAACTTTGACGCAGCCCGCAACAAGCCGCAGCCCAGCAGAAGCCCGGCCCACGTACCCCTTCGCTCCCTTTCTCTTTTCTTCTTCCCCCAGCCAGGAGGACGTCGAGGAAGAGCAGTTGCATGTCAACGCCGGCACCGTCCCCGCCTCGTCGTGATGCCCGCTATGAGGAGATGCACGCTACCGTCATAGAAGACGTCTACAAGTACCCCTACTGCCGCCGGAGAGCCTTATATTCTCCCTCTTTCCCCATTTCCCCTCTGGCCGAACCCTAGCCGTCGCAGGTGCTGCTTCGCCCTGCCGTTTGAAGCCCCGCCGAGCCCCGCTAACGACACCACGTGCTCCGCCTCGTCGCCCTGACCGCCCTCGCCAAAGGAATCGGATGCGGGCGCTCCCTATCGAGCTCGTCGACCGCCCCTACCCTGTCTCTGTCCGAGCGCCGCCGTCGCCATCGCAGTCGGCTATGTCGGTTTCCTCCCCATATGAGACCAGCAGCGCATCGAAGGTAAGTCCCCGGTCCAGAAGGACCAATCCATCTTCGCCCTCCCCCTCTGGTGTGTCCTCTCCGCTGCAGATAGGTGTCGCCGGCCCAGCTCCGGTGGCTATTTCTCAGCGGCGCCGCCCCTTTTAGGTCTGTCATGTCGCGCTGGTTTGAGCGAGCCAAGTCACGCAACCCCGCTTAACCTTCCCCGCCGTCTGACGTGCCCTCCGGCGAGCCCATGTGGCGCTGAGGTGGCGCCCGCGTGGCCTTGACGTGGGCATCGACCAAGCTTTGCCACGGTGGCAACCTATGTGGCCCCTGGCCCATAGGTCAGCCTCAGTGGCTAGGCCCAGTCTCGGTATAAAATGTCCCTGGCCCCGTGGTGATGTCAGCCTGCATCAGTGATGACAAAATAATCCTTTTATAATTGTTTTAATAATTTTAGAAATTGTTATAAATCTTATAAATTCAATAACTAATTATTTATAAGTCAGAAAAATATGTATAACATATCAAAATGTTAATAAAATGAGATCTATCTGTTTAAACTATAATCATGCATTGTTAAGCAACTTAAATGACATGTTTAATTAGAGAACTAAATGAACCCATGATATATTGCTAACATATCCATAATTTTTGATGTTCCATGCTTGGTTTTATCTACTTTCTTATGTTTTATCCACACTTTGGAGTATTTTTTATACACTTTCTTGGACTAACCTATTAATAAGGTACCACAGTGTCAGCTGCCTATTTTCTGCTTTTTTTGGTTCCAAGAAAGTCAGAAAATGAATATTCTCGGAATTGGACGGGACAAAAACCAAAGTCAGTTTTTCACCGAGGGGGACACGGAGCCAGAATACGAGATGGAGAGGTGCCAGAGGGCCGCCACACCACCTGGCCACGCGGCCAGGCCTAGCCCGTGCCAGGGGGTGGTGTGGCCGCCTAGGGAACCGCCTCGGCCTCCCCTTTCGCCTATAAGATGCCTCCAATATAGAAACCCTATGGACACGATCAAAAATCCACGAAAGAGTTTGCAGCCGCCATCATCTCCATCCCTACATCAGGAGGGATCTGAAGCTCTTCCCGGCACCCTGCTGGAGGGGAGAATTCACCCTGGAGGCCTTCTTCATCACCATGCAAGCCTCCGGTGTGATGCGTGAGTAGTTCATCCTTGGACTACGGGTCCATGTAGTAGCTTAGATGGCTGGTTCTTTTCCTTTGTGCTATCATGTTTAGATCTTGGGAGCTCCGTTCATGATTAAGATCATCAATTTGTAATCCTAGATGTTGTGTTTGCGGGGATCCGATGGATATTGAGATGCTATTTCAGATTGATTATTAATTCTATCAGGTCTTTGTTATTTGTGATCTTGCATGCTTTCTGTTGTTAGTAGCTATCTTGGCCAAGTAGATGCTAGCAACTCCAAGAGTTAGTATTTATGCTCGATAGTGGGTTCATGCCTCTGGTAATCTGGGGAAGTGATAGAAATCTCTAAGGTACTAGATGTGCTATTGCTACTAGGGAGAAAACAACAATCCTTTGTTCATAGAACAATCATATTGTTTACTTTACACGCAGTTCGTAAAGCAATAATCTGTTGCTTGCAACTTAATACTAGAGGGGGTTCGGATGATAACCTGAAGGTGGATTATTAGTCATAGATGCAGTTGGATGGCGGTCTATGTATTATGTTGTAATGCCCAATCAAGTCTCAAAGGAGTCAAGATGAGTAGTATATGCTTGTATGCTTTCTCGATGTTTGTCAATTGCCCCGCTGTAATTTGTTCACCCAACATGTCATCTATCTTAAGGAGAACCACCACTAGTAAACTATGGACCCCGGTCCTTTCTTTTACCATCAATCTACAACTGTTTACTGCTTTCTGTTTACTTTCTGCAAGAAATTACTTTCTTCCACACAATACGTTTAATCCTTTGTTTTCAGCAAACCAGTGAGATTGACAACCTCACTATAAGTTGGGGGCAAAGTTCTATGGTTGTGTTGTGCAGGTTTCCACGTTCCTGCTGGCGCCGGTAGTGCGCCCTGCCAAAGTCCAGCTAGCAACACCTTGGAGGTGTTTCCTTGCTCCTACTGGTTCGATAAACCTTGGTTTGATAACTGAGGGAAAACTTGTTGTTGTGCTCATCATACCTTCCTCTTGGGGTTCCCCAACGAGCTTGATATATTTTGGGCCATCAAGGACTTTTTCTGGCGTCGTTGCCGAGGGAGTCAAGGACATCTTCACAAGGGGAGTCTGTCATAACCAATCTCTTTACTTTGTTTTTTTTGTTTTGCTTAGTTTATTTCTACTTTTTTTGCTTGTTTCTTATTCAAAAACACAAAAAAATTAGTTTTACTAATTTGCTTTCTTTATTAAAAACACAAAAAAATGACTACTCTTGAAAACACTAAGTTGTGTGACTTCACTAGCACAAACAACAATAATTTCATGTGCACACCTATTGCTCCACCGGTTCCTAAAGCTACTTTCTTTGATTAAACCGGCTTTACTCAATCTTATTATGAGAGTACAATTTTCTGGTATTGGTAATGAAGATGCTGCTACTCATCTAAATAACTTTGTTGAACTTTGTGAAATGCAAAAGCATAGGGATATAGATGGGGATATTATTAAGCTTAAATTGTTTCCTTTCTCTTTGAGAGGAAAAGGTAAAGAATGGTTGAATTCCTTAACTAGGAATAGTATTGATTCTTGGACTAAATGCAAAGATGCTTTCATTGGAAAATACTATCCTCCTGCTAAGATTATATCTATGAGAAGTGAAATAATGAAATTTAAACAATCTGATAATGAACATGTTGCTCAAGCTTGGGAAAGAATGAAATCTTTGGTAAAGAATTGTCCCACTCATGGACTGACTGCTTGGATGATTATCCAAACCTTTTATGCAGGATTGAACTATTCTTCAAGAAATCTATTGGATTCTCCTGCTGGAGGTACCTTTATGACCATTACTTTGGGTGCTGCGACAAAGCTTCTGGATAATATGATGGTTAACTATTCTGAATGGCATACTGAAAGAGCTCCACAATGTAAGAAGGTAAATTTTGTTGAAGAAACCTCCTCCTTGAGTGATAAAATTGATGTTATTATGTCTATGCTTGTTAATGGGAAGGCTCATATTGATCCAAATCATGTTCCCTTAGCCTCTTTGGTTGCTCAAGAAGAGCAAGTTGATGTGAACTTTATAAGAAATAATAATTTTAGCAACAATGTTTATGGTAATAACAATTATAGGCCCTACCCTCCTAATAATACTTATGGTTATAATGGCAAACCTGGAATACTTAGTGAAGGAAGAATTTTAGAAGTTGAAAGAGCCACTAAAAACTTCATGCAAATGGAATATGAACAAAATAAATTATTTACTAAAACTATGGAGGAACAATCTACCCTTTTGAAGAATATTAGTCATCAACTTGAGAGTTTGAATAGGGAAATTCCTAGTTTGCAATTGAAACTTTCTAATGCTGAAAGAAATATATCATCTTTGTTTGAAGAACAATCCTCTTTGATTAATAAAATGGCTGTTAAACCTGAAACTATTGATAATCCCTTTGCTTCTACTAATGCCATACAAGTTAGCATTGATGAAAATGTTAGACTGTTAGCTGAATTGCATGCTAAGTGGGAAAGAGAAGATGAAATTGCTAGAAACATTAGTGTTTCTACTATCACTACCGCTAGTGTTGAGGCTAGTAATAGCTCTACTACTTTAGATGATAATTATGATTTTGATCTTGATGGTTGCAACATCTCTGAAGTTATTAAGTTTCTATAAAAGCTTGCTAAAAGTCCTAATGCTAATGCTATGAATATGGACTTTACAAAACACATTACTGACGCTCTCATAAAAATTAAAGAAGAAAAGATGAAACATAAAGCTTCTATTCCTATGAAACAAGAAGATGGTTGGGAACCCATCATTAATATGAAAGTGAATGATTTTGATTTTAAATCTTTATGTGATCTTGATAGTAGTGTTTCTATTATGCCTAGAAGGATTTATGATATGCTTGATTTGCCACCATTGGAAGATTGTTATTTGAATGTCCCACTTGATGATAATGCTAAAAAGAAACTCATGGGGGTATTAATGATGTTCTTATTATGGTTAACAATGCTTATGTCCCCGTTGATTTCTATGTTTTGGATGTTGAATGCAATGCTTCTTGTCCTATTACTTTGGGAAGACCTTTTCTTAGAACTGTTGGTGCCATTATTGATATGAAAGAAGGCACCATTAAATATCAACTCCCACTCAAGAAAGGTATAGAACACTTCCCTAAGAAGAGAGAGAAGATTTCTTTTGCCTCTCCTATGAAAACAAAATTTGCTCTTAATGCTTCTTCATTTGAGAACACTTGATGCTTTTCTTGCTTCTTATGCCTAACTTAAAGGCGTTAAATAAAAGTACTTATTGGGAGATAACCCAAAAATTTTAGATGAGTCTTGGAAGTTATTACTTCAGTAATAACCTCTCCTTATCCTTTTTATTTCCTTTTTGTGCCAAGAGTAACCTCTAATGAGAGAGAAGTAATGATTGGAAAAATTGCTGTCCCGAAACAGATTTCTGTGCTTCACCGTAAAAATTCATGTAAAATCTCTGTACGTCGTTTTGAGGCGTGAATTTTTTTTCTTCTGCCCCAGGTTGTTATATAACTTTTTGTAGTTCAAAACTTTTTGATTTGAGCAACATAAGGTCTTCGAAAAAATTGGTTTTTACCTGCTGATCTGTTTTGACAGATTTCTGCCATTATTTGCATTTGCTTCTTGTTGGTTCCTTTTTAAGTTCTTTTGGGGAATTGAGATTTTTGAGGGAAGTGCTACAATAGCTTGTGTTTTAATGGAAGTTTTATTGGTGTTGAAACTGAACCTAAAGACTTATTACCTTGAGTGCACTAATCTTGCTAATAAAGATTGTGTGAAGTTTTGTATGAAGGCAAAAAAATTCAGGTGTATGGAGAGAATGATGTAATAAGATGAAGAATGGACTAAAGCTCAAGCTTGGGGATTCCACCCCATGTCACCCCAAGAAATATTCAAGAGGTACAAGTGTCAAAGCTTGGGGATGCCCAAGCCATCCCCTTCTTCATCAATAAAAATCCCAGGTTTCTTCCAAACACTTCATTTTTATTGTTTCATGCACAGTTGTGTTGTTCTTGGAGCATCTTCTTTTTCGTTTTTCATTTTGGTTTTCTTTTCCTTAGTTTTCTTAGTTTGCTGAATAAATTGGTTGGACCCCCTCTTTCATTCATTGGTTTCCAAATAGTTTGGTTTGGATTGGAAAAGAGTAGGAAAAGTTCATGCTTAAGTGGTAAAGAGAGCTTGTTTTTGACTGTGGCCCATGCTTTGTCATGCCATGCTTGATATTGTTTTGGCTTTATACTTAGTGATCTTTGTTGTAGAATGACATGTTATAAACAATTGCAATTTCTTAATGTGCCTTGGAAGAATCATGCGTTGTTTTAGCATATTAAAGCATAGTATTGTGGTATTCTCCTTTGATGCTTTATTTGGGTTGACTTGGCGCATGCTCACACCATGTTATGACTATCCCAAGTCACCATAGCCTTTATGATCCTTTAGTTTTTGACTTGTAATATCACTTTATGCTTTGATTAATGATGTTTTGTCGCTCTGCATGATTATGGCCATTATTGCTCTCTTAGTTGGTCGCTCCCAGTCTTTTGCGAGCCTCCATAACTAAGTGTGAGTTCCACTCATGCATCCAACACCTAAAACCAAGTTATTCCAAAGAGTCCACCATACCTTCCTATTAGCATTTTCTATTCCAAGTATATTCATGTTTTTGTCTACCTTCCGAATTAAACTTGTTATGTGAAAATTAGTGATTAAAGCTCTCACGAACTTGATGGCACACTTTAGTTTCTTGCACTTAATAAACTTGAACCATTGCATCCATCTTTGTTGCGTATATGCTTGCGCTTTATAAGTTGAAGTTAGCGGAACCATGTATCATGGGGAACGCTTTCAACATTGCACTTGTACATTGTACCTAGTTGATATCATGTTCTTTTTCTTTTGGATCCCGACGGTGTAAAATAAAAGGGGAACTTGTAAGATCATGGAGTTTGTATTTGTGTTAGAGAAATGCCTGGGACGCTAGCCTAGGCCATGCCTAATCAGGGTGGAAACTTGCAGCATAACCATAATGAGCATTCTATGAAGCACCATCAATAAAAACCTATGCAAATAGCAAATAAAAAGATCGCTGAGATGCTCATTGTCTGCTTTCCTTGTCATTTTGATTATGGGATAGCTCATGTATCATGTGCAAGGGGTACCCCGTTGGCGGTTCTCTATGATACATATGTACTTACAATGACAAGAGCTTACTTGTGACTGAAGTTGAGTAGCATGAGGTTCGGTCTTCGTAAGTAAGGGGCATGAGATTTCAGCTTATGACTTGTCAAGCATATCCTCTTAGTTGTGTCACTTTAACCTTAATCATCTAAAGAAGCTTATGATAGGCAATCAGAGCTGAAAGCTAATAAGTACCATAATTTTTGGAAGCTCTTTATGAAACTTGAATCCCTACTTCCTTCTATGAAGGCCTTTCTTTTACTTTTATGTTGAGTCTCCATCTTCTATCTTTATGCACCTACTTTGAGAGCATAGTGGCCATTCTTAGTTCTATGTGCATTGTCCCAAGACTTGTTGATTGATGCATAATTTTGATATTGCTTGTTCTTAAACTATTTGTATCTAGTCACTCTTATGAACTTTGAAGGTGTCCTATGCATTTATATTTGCTACTCTATGAGGGACGAGCTGAATGCCACTATGCTATGTTTTCTTTATGTGAAACAAACAAACGTCTTGCAAAGCATTGTTATTCATGAATCTTTTATTGTTAGAACTTTATCTTTCATGTTATGTTGAAGTACTATGATCCCAGCTATCAATGTTTTACAAATACTTTAATCAAGTTTATGATGATGCATGTCACCTCAAAAATTATTCTTTGTTTTTATCACTTACCTACTCGAGGATGAGCAGGAGTTAAGCTTGGGGATGTTGATACGTTGCTAACGTATCAATAATTTTTGATGTTCCATGCTTGGTTTTATCTACTTTCTTATGTTTTGTCCACACTTTGGAGTACTTTCTATACATTTTCTTGGACTAACCTATTAACAAGATGCCATAGTGCCAGCTGCCTATTTTCTGCTGTTTTTGGTTCTAGGAAATTCAGAAAATGAATATTATTGGAATTGGACGGGACAAAAGCCAAAGTCAGTTTTTCACCGAGGGGGACACGAAGCCAGAATACGAGACGGAGAGGGGCCAGAGGGCTGCCACACCACCTGGCCGTGCGGCCAGGCCTGACCCACGCCAGGGGGTGGTGTGGCCGTCTAGGGCACCCCCTCGGCCTCCCTTTCGCCTATAAAATGCCTCCGATACAGAAACCCTATGGACACGATCAAAAATCCATGAAAGAGTTTGTAGCCGCCATCATCTCCATCCCGAGATCGGGAGGGATCTGAAGCTCTTCCCGGCACCCTACCGGAGGGGACAATTCACCCTGGAGGCCTTCTTCATCACCATGAACGCCTCCGGTGTGATGCGTGAGTAGTTCATCCTTGGACTACGGGTCCATGCAGTAGCTAGATGGCTGGTTCTTCTCCTTTGTGCTATCATGTTTAGATCTTGTGAGCTCCGTTCATGATAAAGATCATCTATTTGTAATCCTACATGTTGTGTTTGCAGGGATCCGATGGATATTGAGATGCTATTTGAGATTGATTATTGATTCTTTCATGTCTTTGTTATCTGTGATCTTGCATGCTTTGTGTTGTTAGTAGCTATCTTGGCCAAGTAGATGCTAGCAACTCCAAGAGTTAGTATTTATGCTCGATAGTGGGTTCATGCCTATAGTAATCTGGAGAAGTGACAGAAATCTCTAAGGTACTAGATGTGCTATTGCTACTAGGGAGAAAACAGCAATCCTTTGTTCATAGAACAATCATATTGTTTACTTTATATGCAATGTGTAATGCAATTATCTGTTGCTTGCAACTTAATATTGGAGGGGGTTCAGATGATAACCTGAAGGTGGATTGTTAGTCATAGACGCAGTTGGATTACGGTCTATGTATAATGTTGTAATGCCCAATAAAGACTCAAAGGAGTCAAGATGATTAGTATATGCATGTATGCTTTCTCGATGTTTGTCAATTGCCCCGCTGTAATTTGTTCACCCAACATGTCATCTATCTGAAGGAGAACCACCACTAGTGAACTATGGACCCCGGTCCTTTCTTTTACCATCAATCTACAACTATTTACTACTTTCTGTTTACTTTCTGCAAGCAATTACTTTCTTCCACACAATACGTTTAATCTTGTGTTTTCAGCAAAACCGGTGAGATTGACAACCTCACAGTAAGTTGGGGGCAAAGTTCTATGGTTGTGTTGTGCAGGTTTCCGCGTTGCTGCTCGCGCCGGTAGTGCGCTTTGCCAAAGTCCAGCTAGCAACACCTTGGAGGTGTTTCCTTGCTCCTACTGGTTCGATAAACCTTGGTTTCATAACTGAGGGAAAACTTGCTGCTGTCCTCATCATACCTTCCTCTTGGGGTTCCCCAACGAGCTAGATATATTTTTGGCCATCAACCCCCATAGGTGATTCTAGGGTCTCTCTTTGCACCCCTCGGTCGCCTCTTAAATTGCCAAGCATGCCTTAGGGTTCCTTTGTAATACAATTTAACTTGTCATATCATCATCCTTGCTTGAGCATTGCATCGATGCCATGTGTTGATTGTTTCCTTTCTTTCCGGTGTTTGATTCTTCCTGGTAGAATATGATATCGAGATCAAGATCGAAGACCGAGATCAACACCATCGAAGATCGACAAACCATACTTGACCAACTGTAACCAAGTCAAGTACAAGGCTTCTGAAGATCTATATTTGGGTATCAACAAACAAGGAAAGCATAGCCCCACCATTATACAATCCTATGATTTCGAAAGTATTTCATTCTTGCCATGATGCATACGATTCTACTGTGGTCTTTTATCGATAGATAGAGTATCCTATCTATTGCATTACTCCCTTTGAGCTTATATTACCTGATCCACTACTCCTAGCATAACTAGGTTTGGCTTGTGTGCAGTGCTAGAGCTATTATCTGTGTCTTGCTTAGCCATGCTTAGCTGTTAGTGCTGGTTCATCTAGATGATGTATTAGATGCAGAGAATCTAGTATGACAGGAGAACGCGATGAGTTGAGATTAGTGGTAAAGGTTAAACATGCTAAGGCTTGTATGGGAGGCCATGGTGGGATGTGGTTTTTGTAGTCCCATGCTCGCCACGATTAGGACCCGAGTTCTTGCCCTCGGAACCAAGACGAGCGTACACCCACACGGGGTTTATGGGGACCTCTCGACTAACTAACTTGCCTAGTAGATTCCATGAGTCACATAGTTCGGGCGTTCCATTCGACATATGCATAGAAAACATTTTGAAAGATTTGGCGAGTGAAGGTGCATCATAACAGGTAGGTAAGCGTGGCCGGGGTTGCTTGGGGTGGATGGAGCCCCTGTTAAACCAACCCCGACTCACATCTCTAGTGACCGGCTTCGGAATTTGACCTGTTGCGGCGGAACCATCCTTAGGGCGTGACTCATGGTCTCGGCGAAAGCAAGGTAAAGGTCGTGTCTAACCACCCTCTGCCAGCCTTCCAAGGAAGAGGGCTAATGTACTGGCATTAAGAGTCGGTTAGTACGTGTGGGTAAAGTTGTGCACCCCTGCAGGGTTAAATCTTTTCAAAAAGCCGTGTCCATGGTTATGGATGACTTGGGAATGAACGTGAGACCATAGAGAACTATAACCTAATCGTAAAACTTGGGAAATAATGTTTGTTAAGGATGCTTCCTCATGGGTACGAGGGGGTGATCCTAGTTGTGAGATGAGGATTACTTTGGTGGATATCAAGATGATGATCAATTCTTCTAAGATGTCGCTCTCTTATCCCCTTTTAAAATATTCTGATTAGACGAGCTTCTTCTCCCTCTTGTTTTATAAACAAAGATGGCTTTATGCAAAATAACCCCACCAGCCATAAGTCTTACGGAGTACACCCTGTACTCACCCTTGCTTTGTTGATACTTTTGTAGCAGAATAAGTGTTCCCCTAAAGACAAGTTTGGTACAACATCGACACTGACGAGTAGCTTGGGGTTCCCGGCTGGCAGCCTGGAATCTATGGGCTGGGACGTCATCGTTATGCTTTAGGCCTCTTAGGCCATTTGTTAAGTTTGTTGTACTTAATAGCATAATTTGCATTTCGTTGTTTGATGTTTGTGGTCAGTGACCTCTGCTTGTAATATTTTGATTCTTCGCTCGGTTATGAGCTTGCTGTACTAATTTTTGTATCACAGGGTTATTGTTGTGTTACCGATTTCTCACTGGATATCCTCGAGCTCTAGGTAAAGCTTATGTTAGGATAATGTCTGGATTTGTTTAACCCTGATCCTGGGGGTGTCACAGGTCCTGGTATCAGAGCAGTACCGACCGTAGGAAAACCTTGATACTGGTCGATGTTGAGTCTAGTGCTTGTGAAAAATATTTCAAAGATGAAAAGTATTTGCGAAAACTCTAGTATGCTTCTTTTGCTCCTTATCTGGTATCACTCTAACTCTAGGTCATCTTACCTTATGTTGATTTGGAAAAAGTTTTGATATCTCTTCTAGTCTTTCAAAGCTTAGGTGCCTTCTAGGCATGTCTTTTCTTAGCTAGTTGACCTAGTGTAGAGTTCTCTAGAGTTGTGTGTGTCGTGTGTTCCTTGTTTCCTCTTGCTCTGTTTTGTCTGAGAGATTCCTTTCCATCAATATCTCTCTACCCTACGGGCCCACAATATTATATTGTATGGCTCTAAAGTATTCTTTTCTAGGTCTCGAGGTTTCCTTTCGCCTCGTGTGCCTTCCTTTTGTTTGTTTGGGTACTTCAGAAGTTCTTTCTTCTCTTGGAAGCTACCTCGTGATTACTATCTTGCAGTGTACGTTGTGTCACCCAAGTAGTAATTACTTCTTTCTCGGGTTTTAACTCTTGGACTTGAACCGAAGATCCCGGATTGTGCTGGATTTTGGTGTTGTGCATCTTGTACATGAAGCTGATCTTTAACCCAAGATCCATTCCATTGACCCCTGTTACTAATCTTCACACATCACCTCAGTATGGATGGTACTACAATTCTAGCCTTCAAGCTTGTGGTTATTGTTGCGATTGAGTCGTCACGATTAAGGACTTCCCTAGGTAGTGGTTAACGCCGGGATGGAAGTCCAAAGGAGAGACGCGTGGCGGTGGCCGTTCTAGCTTTTGAGTAAACAAAAAATAATTATAACGATGATATATGTGCCCTATTTTGTCACGTCAATACACTGGGCCGGTCGCTTTGTCCTATCCACTATGCCAGCGCTGCAAGCCTACGTGACAGCCACCCCGCCTAAGCTGAATTCGTGCAGAAAAGCTGACATGGGGGCCCAACTTGACGGCCGTTAGCCTGATATTTTGTATTAAAACGTAAGTTGAATTCGTGCCGAAAAAGACCTTATGAGTATTTGGCATGCCAACTGTAGTCATCGCGGCTGATTACAGGCAACTTGGGTACCACATTGCCTGGGCACCCCAACTTTCGGGTCGCAAAATGATATTCTCCTCATGCAGACGGGTGCCTCTAATATACTAGCCAAATCATTTTAGAGAAATGGTCAAACAATCTATCGAACAGTTAGAATGTTTAAAATTTTTGATTGTCTGCCTAAAGACAAAGTGTACTATCATGTTCCTCGTATTAAAATAGCCATACACGTGTAGATACCAGAGTGAGATTTGAAGTGAGAGGTTCTTTATGATTCCTCCATTTCTGTTATAATGGATTTCGTTGCATTTCTGGCCTTGTTATAATCACCCTAGTGCCTCCGACAAAAATAACAACTCAACTAGAGTCAATGGCATGACACCAAGGGACTTAAACCTTTAAAGAAGGGGGGTGTCCTTACAGTATCTCTATGTAGAGTCTCAAGGTTGCTGATCTGGTTACAGCTATGTTCATCAACGATGTTCGCTGCATCAAGTAATTGGACTGGTGGTCTACATAATTCAGTGTGGGTCCTCTACATAATGGTGCAGCTAATAGTAAACACAAAAAGGTTCCAGACTCACAGATGTTAGCATGAAGTGATACAAAAGCAATAGATACTTACGAGATTATAGGAGCCATTTATTCTATGATTTTTAGTGTAAACTGCACATGTTCATTGCATAACAATAGCAAACGGTTAGGAATAGTGGGGTAAGAAGAAGCAAATGAAACATACATCTTAGTGGAAACAGTATAACGAATATAAACGTGTACTACATACATAGGACAAAAGCATCAAGCAAGAAATAACAATTAGTGCCATAGCCTACGCCAAGCTAGAGAGAAATTATAACTGCATCACATATGGGCACTTACTAAAGTAGATAATGGAAACAAATGTGTTAACCGTTGGTTACTCATATTTCTCCATGACATACAAAATCGCAGTTGAATGCCTTACGGTTAAACCTGACTACAAAAAATTATTTAGGAAGATACGGGTAAATAGTATAGTACTTGTAAGTTACTACAAAAGTAGCACCAATACAAAATACAGTTGACTGCTACATATTTATCTTACCAAACTCCAAGGAGATATGGTTACCTCGGTCACGATGGCATTTAGGCATCCTGCGAATCCTGGGTGGTGACGTCGAGGTTGTCGAGGGTGCTGTGATTGCGGTGCTTGTGGGGAAGGTGAAGCAGAACAAGGGTTCCTCCAAGCGCTGGACAACAGCGGCGAAGAAGCAGATTCCTGGCGGTGGGAATGTGTTCGGCACGCCAGGAGAGTGGGTTGGTGAAGCAGATCTGGTGCAGTGCATGGCAACGACAGTGAATCAGATCTAAGGTGGTGAAGGTAGATCTAGGGTTTTCCGCAGGGCTTGCGCAGATGGGGGCGAGGATTGTGTGTGCGTATGGGTGTGGGGGGGGTCGGTGGTAGGGGGCCGGGGTATAAAGGTACTGAATAGGGAAATTATGATTGAAGCCCCAATGAAACAACTTCACTAGGGGTAGAAGGAGGATTACAAGATGCTTGAAACATTGGATAGCGGGAGATTTTCCCGCTCGACTAAATTCAGATTTATGTATAGTCCAAGTAGTAGTAAATTGGTAAGCCGTACTCCCTGAAATCAAAGGCCGACAAGCACATCGGTGATCATCGATAGCCCATACTGCCTCAGTTCAAAAATTAAGGGCCCATTTGGCCATTTGGCATCTAAATTTTTATCATCCATGGCCCAGATTGGCTCGTTTCAAATATTAAGGCCGAGTTTGGCATCAAAGTATTTTTAAATTATTTAGAAAACATTTTGATTTCTGAATAAACTGAACTATTGAATATCTTTTAGTGTTTTGTTCCAACAAATAATAGGGGTTTAAACTGAAGTATTCTCCAAAACTATGTTTTTAAATAATTGAGAAAGAGGTTTGACCCCTTTTTAAAGAAACTTAGAAGAGAGAAAAGTGAAGTATTACTTTGGTAGACACTAAAATACTATGGAATTTATATATTTCCATATTATATCTATTTATGAACGATGATGCGTATGAAGCTGTTGTCACCAAGACAGGTAGGGTGCACGAAAATTATGATTAAAGCCCCAACCAACTCGAGTGAATTTGTTTATCCATAGTCCAACTAATAATAGCAGAATGGTGGGGCAGTGGTATGGGGAATCGAGTATAATAATAAAGCGCCCTTTGTCGATAACTTTTCAATCACTATGGTTGGGAGTGTTCATACTTCTATTCTAAACAAAAAATATGGGAACCCACTATTTCGCTAACGTGAATAATCTAGCGCCTGAGGGACGACATCAAACCACTCATAAGGTAAGCAGTGACGGTGTTTTTATTGAAAAAAATGTAAAAGTTGCTAGGCCCCAGAAGTACTTTGTTCTCACAACTCTTATTGTCCCTTCGTGCTAAGGATGGCAATTTTACCCACGAGTGCCCGCAGGTACTGTACCTGTGTTGGTAGGGTATGGGCACAATTTTATACCCATGGGTAATACCCATACCCTAACCCGTTAAGTCATGGGATGGGCACGAGTAGATAGACCCATACCCTACCTATTTAAACTAACATAGTAGTAAAACTTACCTGTAGAGTTACAACCTATAGGGCTAAGCAACCTAGGGAAGAGTATGATACTGTGGCTTCTAAACTTCGATATTTTTCATGGGTATGGGTATGGGTAAAATTTTCTACCCATTGACTAAACGGGAGTGGGTATGATATTGCTCTACCCTACTCATACCCTACCCATTGCCCACCTTACTTCGTGCTCATTCATTAATGCGGCCATGTTTTCCTTCTGGTTTTTTGAAAGTTGTTCGGTCATGCACATATAACATATTCTATGAAGTATAGTAGTGCAACATACGTAGACCGCAATTAATTATTCAAGCTAATCACTATTGTTCTTATTTAAAAAGAAAAATTATTGGGCTTTGGAGCATGTCCAACAACCTTTTTTGTATTGAATTGCTAAAATCTGACTCAAGGAAGAGGAGTATGAATGTTTATCAATGGAACACAATTTCCAATTTCCTAGCCTTCCTATAAGCATCCATTAGTGTTTCCCTTCCTAGCTTAAATCATGTCTACTCTCTCTGTTCCGAAATATAAGACATTTTAGCTTTGTGAAATAAATGTATCTAGACGCCTTTTAGTATAAAGGTTCACTCCTAACCTCTAAGAACCTATACACTAAATGACGTCTAGATACATTCGATTCACAAAGCTAAAACGTCTTGTTTTTCTGAATAGAGGGAGTACATGACAATGAAATGTGGAGTCAACCACTCGGCCACCCAATAAATAAATCCCCTTTATTGATAAATTTTGAATCACTATGGCTGGGAGTGTTCAACCCTATGTTTAAAAAAAAATTGGGAACCCACTATTCCGCTAACGTGAATAATATAGTACGCCTGAGCAATGACATCAAACCCACCCATGAGGTAAGCTCATTAAAAATCAAGAAGAAATGTGGGGTTGCTAGGCCCTACAAGTAATCTATCTTCACAACTTTTATCGTCCATTCACGCTCATTGATACATGTGGCCTTTTTTTCCTTGAGATTATCCAAAAGTTGTTCGGTCATGCACATATCGCATCATCGCCAATGTTTTAGAATTATCTCTACTACTATAATGGAGCAGTTTTGAATTAGATCCATAGCACCAATTCTGACTGTTGGGCTGTTAGATCCAATGGTTTAGAGCAGTTGGATTCGTGTTGAAGGAGTAGTACCTAGAGCAAACTCCACCATATTCTAGATCCATCATGTCAACCCCCCTCCCCGCAAAAAAAAGTTCATAGCACAGTAGGTTGTATTCTCAATATGCGTAGATAGTTATTATTAATATACTTAATGTATGCCTTTTTTCTCTAACAAGACTATTGGTTAATAACAACTTAATTTTCATTAAATCACATTTCATACAATATATACGAGTGTGGCATGTGCCTTTTACTAGTACAAAGTAGCGTGTGACTTCTTGCAAATCTTGCCACTATATAATGTACGAGTAACTTTGAACAATGAAAATTGAATCAAGACTAGCAAATCCCATCAATGTTAACTCTTGGATCTTTTTTTCCATTCTAGCACGTAGAAGATTCTATCGATAGTCCTTAGTACAATGAACGCTATGCAAAAACCACAAAGATTCTAATGACATGTTATACATTTAATTATCTTAGCATACCCAGTATATAGTGTACGAATAACTTTGAACTTTAACCGTTGGATGAAGATTGGAAATCCAAACATTGCTTACTAATGGATTTTCCTTCCACTCTAACATTTAGAAGATTCTATTGATATAGTCTTTAGCACAATGAACACTATGCATAAACCTTAAAACACACTTTCCATCATTATAGAATCTATATATAATTTCTCTAGAGCATGTCGAGAATTATGTACCTACTAATAGGTTGATTTCTAAATGATACAACTTACAAGAACCAAAAATACACCAAATACTTTATGGATGTGGCTCAAAATTATAATTATTTTTTGAGCTTTACCTATTATTAATTTAGATAAAAATTATATTTTAGTACTATATTATATAATTAACTATGAAACGTTTCCTAAAAAACTAAGAAACATTCAATGACTGGTTATGTATTATGTGCAACGATTATAGAAAATGTCTGTATTTTGTGCATAAAAGTTTTATGGTTGTTGTTATGTGCAAAAACCTCCCCAACATGTGGTGGTACTTGCAATATCCTCGCAGCTGATGCTCTCGGGGCGAAGGAGTACCAACTGTTCGATCTTGTTTCAACGATGGAAGGGAACTTTTGTAAAAAACGATGGAAGGGAACTGCCAGGCTGCTCCTATGGCACATGGCAAATCCTGGATGTCCCGAGCAAGCCTTTTTAAGGGGCCATCAACAACGACCACCTCTCCAATCCAGGCATGACGCACATAGAGAAGAACTCTCTCTGTCTCTCACTGTACCTTTAGGCCGGCCAAGCCACCACACAGACAAAAATGCCACACAGCTGCTCCGATCAGTGCACCTCCATTGACGAGTCCAATGGATGGGCGAATGGGGATATTAGTCCCTACCATGGTGATAGCGGGAAGTCCGTTGATGGTCCGTACTATTTCGACACACAGGAAGGTAATTTTCCCGACGAGGACCCTGCTTACCGTCATCTGATGGAGGGGACTCCGCCGGCAGAGAGCAAAGAGGAGGAGGAGGAGGGGAAGGAGGATCCTTGGTCTTTAATCTATGAAGTAGATGTCGTCTTGAAGAAGAGTTCACTCGATCCATCCTCCATCGGCAAGAAGAAGAGGGAGCACAAGCAGGAGGATGAGGGGTCGGAATACTTATGGCCATTTCTCGACTTCGTCTCCAAGAAGAGTGCACTCGATCTCGCCTTCATCCACAATGAGAAGAGGAAGGAGAAGCATGCAGGAGGCTTGAAGAAGAAGAAGACGGCGAGAGATGGGGGATGCCACGGGAAGCGGAAGGACAACTCCATCACGAAGGTGACACCGGAAGGATCCAGGTCCAAGTAGATGCAGAAGTCTTAGGATTAATTTTGTTTAATTTCACCTCTACTTCCTTTCTGTAATAATGTTTGGAAATTGAATATTAGTATTATCAAGTGAAAATTAGAATGGTGTTTGCGATCTAGTACTATCATAAGTACTCCATTTGTCATTTCATCTTCCACTGCGATGAAATAAAACCTCTTGTATTACCGAGGAAGGTGAAATTACTTCCTCCCCTTAATTTCTGCATGTGTTCGAGGAAAGAAGGGTGCAAATACAGAGAAACCCAAGTTAATTACTCACGTGAATTTAGGTAATTAATAGTAAAGGAAGAAGCCTAGGAACCCGCATGTATTCTTTAATTACTAATATCAATCATTATAAGTGAAATATGGATTAGTAGTATATCAAAGTTCATGGATAAAAAATAACCTCTGTACAGTCCACGTAAATCATCTCCTTGCGCGATATTTATGGGGCATTGATTTGAAATTATTTAATGCCACATTGATTTGAAAACTCAACTGCGCCCAACGTGCCACGTGCTCTCCCCTATCCCCTGGTTGTCACCGCGGCACGTCAAAAAGGCTATGTCGCTTGCAAAATCAAGAGAGCAGAAAACATCGGTCTATATACACCAGAAGAATCCACCAGACACGCAAACATCAGAATCATAGCCCTAGCTAGCCTCGGTCCCATCGAATGCTCACCGGCGAGGCACCTGCGACTACATCAGGATTAAGGTGCACCTCAAGCTTGTGGGTTGCCCACAAGAAATAGAAAATTGATTTTCCCTCTCTCCTCTCTCTTCCATTTAATATTTTGAAAATTGTGAGGCTCTTTGTGTTGATTTTTATAATTTGAAATTTGTGTGGTTGTTTATGAATCCTTTTTGCTTTCTAGAATTTTTTTCAACGGTCAAATTTCAAGGCATGCATATTCTTAGCAAGAAGTTGAATCTTGCTAAACTCTCACTCGTTCTTGATACATTGATTGTCTGGTGGGTCCACTGAGCAGATTTTTGCAAGGTATGAAGTTAATTTTGAAATATAGCCAAAATTACAAAACACGGTTAGTCATAGCCTATTTGATTGTCTTCAAAACACGGTCTAGTCATGCATATTCTTAGCAATAAGTTGAATCATTCCAAACTCTCACTAGTTCTCGATACATTGACTGCCTGGTGGGTCCAGTGAACTGATTTTCGCAAGGTGTGAAGTTAATTTCGAAACGCATGCAAAATTTCAAAACACGGTGAGACATAGCCACTTTGATTGTTTTCAAAAGACGGTCAAATTTCTAGGCATGCATATTCTTAGCAATAAGTTGAATCATTCCAAACTCTCACTCATTCTCGATACATTGACTGCCTGGTAGGTCCACTGAAAAGATTATCACAAGGTGTGAAGTTAATTTCAAAACACAGCCAAACTTTCGAAACACGGTGAATTATAGTCTCTTTGATTGTTTTCAAAACACGGACAAATTTCTAGGCATGCATATTCTTAGCAGTAAGTTGAATCATTCCAAACTCTCACTCGTTCTCGATACATTGACTGCCTCGTGGGTCCAGTGAACAGATTTTCACAAGGTGTGAAGTTAATTTCGAAACGCACGCAAAATTTCAAAACACGGTGAGCCATAGCCACTTTGATTGTTTTCAAAACACGGTCAAATTTCTTGACATGCATATTCTTAGCAATAAGTTGAATCATTCCAAACTCTCACTCGTTCTCAATACACATACTGCCTGGTAGGTCCACTGAACAGATTATCACAAGGTGTGAAGTTAATTTGAAACACATCCAAACTTTCAAAACATGGTGAGTCATAGTCTGATTGATTGTTTTCAAAACATGGTAAAACTTTCGAGGCATGCATATTCTTAGCAAGAAGTTGAATCTTTCCAAACCCTCACTCGTCTCCATATATTGACTGCCTGGTGGTGGGTCCACTGAACAGATTTTCGCAAGGTGTGAAGTTAATTTCGAAACACAGCCAAACTTTCAAAACATGGTGAGTCATAGTCTCTTTGATGGTTTACAAAACACGGCCAAATTTCTAGGCATGCATATACTTAGCAAAAGTTGAATCATTCCAAACTCTCACTCGTTCTCGATACATTGTCTAGCTATTAGGTCCAGTGAACAGATTTTCAAAAGGTGTGAAGTTAATTTTGAAAGGACGCAAAATTTCAAAATGCGGTGAGCCATAGCCACTTTGATTGTTTTCAAAACATGGTCAAATTTCTTGGTATGCATATTCTTAGAAATAAGTTGAATCATTCCAAACTCTCACTCGTTCTTGATACATTGACTTCCTGGTAGGTCCACTGAACAGATTCGCGCAAGGTGTGAAGTGAATTTCTAAACACAACCAAACTTTCAAACATTGTGAGTCATAGTCTCTTTGATTGTTTTCAAAACACGGTCAAACTTTCGAAGCATGCATATTCTTAGCAAGAAGTTGAATCTTGCCAAACAACTATCACTCCTTCTCAATACATTGACTGCCTGGTGGGTCCACTGAAAATATTATCACAAGGTGTGAAGTTAATTTCGAAACACAGCCAAAATTTCAAAACACGGTGACTCATAGTCTCTTTGTTTGTTTTCAAAACACGGTCAAATTTCTAGGCATGCATATTCTTAGCAAGAAGTTGAATCTTTCCAAACTCTCACTCATCTCCATACATTGACTGCCTGGTGGTGGGTCCACTGAACAAATTTTCATAAGATGTAATTTCGAAACACGGGCAAAATTTCAAAACGCGGTGAGTCATAGTCTCTTTGATTATTTTCAAAAAACGGCCAAATTTCTAGGCATGCATATTCTTAGCAAGGAGTTGAATCTTTCCAAACTCTCACTCGTTGTCGATACATTAACTCCCTGGTGGTGGATCCACTAAATAGCTTATTGCAAGGTGTGAAGTTAATTTCGAAACACAACCAATATTTCAAAACACGGCGAGTCATAGTCTCTTTGATTGTTTTCAAAACACGGTCAAATTTCGAGGTATGTATATTCTTAGCAAGAACTTGAATCTTGCCAAACAACTCTCACTCGTTCTCGATACATTGACTCCCTGCTGGGTCCACTGAACAGATTATCGCAATGTGTGAAGTTAATTTCGAAACACGTGCAAAATTTCAAAACATGGTGAGCCATAGTCTCTTTGATTATTTTCAAAACACAGTCAAATTTCTAGGGATGCATATTCTTAGCAAGAAGTTGAATCTTTCCAAACTCTCACTCGTTCTCGATACATTAACTGCCTGGTGGTGGGTCCACTGAACAAATTATCGCAAGGTGTGAAGTTAATTTTGAAACACAGCCAAAATTTTAAAACATGGTGAGTTATAGTCTCTTTGTTTGTTTTCAAAACACGGTCAAATTTCAAGGCATGCATATTCTTAGCAAGAAGTTGAATCTTGCCTAACAACTCTCACTCGTTCTCGATACATTGACTGTCTGGTGGGTCCACTGAACAAATGTGAAGTTAATTTCAAAACATAGCCAAAATTTCAAAACACGATGAGTCATAGTGTCTTTGGTTGTTTTCAAAATATGGTCAAATTTCTAGGCATGCATATTCTTAGCAAGAAGTTGAATCTTTCCAAACTGTCACTCATCTCGATACATTGACTTCCTGGTTGGGTCCACAGAACAGATTTTCGCAAGGTGTGAAGTTAATTACGAAACATGGGCAAAATTTCAAAACACGATGAGTCATAGTCTCTTTGATTGTTTTCAAAACTCGGTCAAAATTTCTAGGCATGCATATTCTTAGCAAGAAATTGAATCTTTCCAAACTCTCACTCGTTCTCGATACATTGACTACGGCCTGGTGGTGGGTCCACTGAACAGATTATCGCAAAGTGTGAAGTTAATTTCGAAACATAGCCAAAATTTCAAAACATGGTGAGTCATAGTCTCTTTGATTGTTTCCAAAACACGGTCAAATTTTGTGGCATGCATATTCTTAGCAAGAAGTTGAATCTTTCCAATCAACTCTCACTCGTTCTCGATACATTGACTGCCTGGTGGGTCCATTGAGCAGATTATCACAAGGTGTGAAGTTAATTTCGAAACAGAGCCAAATTTTCAAAACATAGTGAGTCATAGTCTCTTTGGTTGTTTCCAAACCACGGTCAAATTTCGAAGCACGCATATTCTTAGCAAGGAGTTGAATCTTACCAAACAGCTCTCACTCGTTCTCGATACATTGACTGGCTAGTGGGTCCACTGAACAGATTATGGCAAGGTGTGAAGTTAATTTCAAACATGGCCAAAATTTCAAAACACGGTGACTCATAATATCTTTGGTTGTTTTCAAAACACGGTCAAATTTCTAGGCATGCATATTCTTAGCAAGAAGTTGAATCTTTCCAAACTCTCACTCGTTCTCGATACATAAACTACCTGGTGGTGGGTCCATTGAACAGATTATCGCAAGGTGTGAAATTAATTTCGAAACACAGTCAAAATTTGAAAACACGGTGAGTCATAGTCTCTTTGATTGTTTTCAAAACACGGTCAAATTTTGAAGCATGCATATTCTTAGCAAGAAGTTGAATCTTGCCAGACAACTCTCACTCGTTCTCGATACATTGATTGCCTGGTGGGTCCATTGAACATATTATCGAAAAGTGTGAAGTTAATTTCGAAACACAGCCAAAATTTCAAAACACGGTGAGTCATAGTCTCTTTGGTTATTTTCAAAATATGGTCAAATTTCTAGGCATGCATATTCTTAGCAAGAAGTTGAATCTTTCGAAACTCTCACTCGTTCTCGATACATTAACTGGCTGGTGGTGGGTCCAGTGAATAGATTATCGCAAGGTGTGAAGTTAATTTCGAAATGCAACCAAAATTTCAAAACACGGTGAGTCATAGTCTCTTTGGTTGTTTTAAAAACATGGTGAAATTTCTAGGCATGCATATATTTAGCAAGAAGTTGAATCTTTCCAAACTCTCACTCGTCTCGATACATTGACTGCCTGGTGGTGGGTCCACTGAACAGCTTTTTGCAAGGTGTGAAGTTAATTTCAAAACACGGGCAAAATTTCAAAACACAGTGAGTCATAGTATCTTTGATTATTTTCAAAACACGGTCAAATTTCTAGGCATGCATATTCTTAGCAAGAAGTTGAATCTTTCCAAACTCTCACTCATTCTCGATACATTAACTGCCTTGTGGTGGGTCCACTAAACATATTATCATAAGGTGTGAAGTTATTTGAAACACAACCAAAATTTCAAAACACGATGAGTCATAGTCTCTTTGATTGTTTTCAAAACACGGTCAAATTTTGAGGCATGCATATTCTTAGCAAGAAGTTAAATCTTGCCAAACAACTCTCACTCGTTCTCGATACATTGATTGCCTGGTGGTGGTCCACTTAACAGATTATCGCAAGGTGTGAAGTTAATTGCGAAACACAACCAAATTTGGAAACACGGTGAGTCATAGCCTCTTTGATTGTTTTCAAAACATGGTAAAATTTCTAGGCATGCATATTCTTAGCAAGAAGTTTAATCTTGCCAAACAACTCTCACTCGTTCTCGATACATTGACTGTCTGGTGGGTCCACTGAATAGATTATCGCAAGTGTGAACTTAATTTCGAAAGACACCGAGAAATAGATTAGTAGAGAGTAGCGAAATGAATTGCCTTGGTTGTGTGGTCAGGCAGCAAGGCTTTATCCAATCGCTAGGCATCTGGGACATGCATTTGAGCACCTGTGTCTCTTGTGTCTCCCTAGGAACCGTGGTATGATGACAGCTGCATCTGAGCAGTATAGGACTGCAGTACACTACTGAAGTCTTACTTCATGAATTAGTGAGCAGGAGTACTTGAGTACTACTCTGTACTACTAGAACCGTATGGCCACCGCTGCCCGTCGCCCGCCGCCCTAGGAGTAGTAAAAAGCCGCAAATAGCCACCGCCACCCGCCACCTAGAAGATGTCTACCTACTAGAGTAGTAGTATAGTAAAAAGAAGACATATGTATTACTATTGGAGTACTGGTAGTACAACTCGAGTATAAAAAGACATATACTATGTATTACTGGAGTACTAGTTGAAATGTACTACTACTAGTACTCTGTATCTCGACAAGGTTTAACCACAAGAAAGAAATGGAGAAGAGAAACGAGTTTGCCATGCCGAGAAAGAAAGAGCCAGAAGAGACAAGCAGATGGAATAAAATGCAGATGGTGTTGAAGACATGCATGTAGTCCTCGTTCTCTCCCCCGCAGCACTGTACACTTTCTGCTAGGCCTAGGTTTCTCCGTCTCTCTCTAGGTGTAGACCTTCTCTATTTCCAAAAAAAGGCGTAGACCTTCTTAACACTAACGCAGGTAGGATCTGTTTGTCTGGTATAGTACTGTACAGGGTAATAAATGTCTGATTTACTCTCACCTGACAACTTTCTGTAGCCTTCGTTCAAAAAAAACTCAATGCTGCATAAACATTCTGGACTGCGAGCACTACATTGGCGAGCCGAGCTTCCAGGGAACCACTCCAACACTGGGCACGTCAGCGGATTCCACCAAGAGCTAGTCGGCGATGGACAAAGACGAGCTAGCGCCGATAACTGTTCTATGCCCCTAATGACCCACAAGTATAGGGGGTGTATCGCAGTATATTTGATAACTAAGAGTGTCGAACCCAACGAGGAGCAGAAGGTGCTGGCTAGTGGTATGGATCAGGAATTCTCTGCAAATACTTAGCAAACGGATTTTTAGGGGTTTTTGATAAAGCAAGCAAACAAAGTACGAGTAAATAAAAGACAGTAGGAATAAATGCAGCAAGTGGCCCACTCCTTTATGCAGCAAAGGACAAGCCGGTTGTATTAATTAAGATGACCAAACGTTCTCGAGGACACATGGGAAGACCGTCGAGTGCTTTCGCTTCATATAGTTGATTAATCTTCTTTAGCTTGCTAAGTGTTGTGTGGGTGAACCTGTGCTAATGTACCGCCCCATCCAAGACTAATACATACTTGTGACTATACCCCTTGCAAACATCCGTAAGTACAAGAAAGTAATTAAGGTAGAAACCTAACCACAACTTTAAACTCTAAGACCCTTACGTCCCTTGTGCAATGGTTTCCTAACGGGGGTTCAAGTTTCTGTCACTCCGGCAACCCCTACGATTAGTAGCCAAATACACAATGCATTCCCCTAGGCCCTTATAGGTGAAGTGTCATGTAGTCGACGTTCACATGACACCACTAGAATAAGTACACCACAACTTAAATAACAATCTATTGAATCTTTCTCAACACAACTCCACTACTAACAACAAGACTTCTCCCATGTCCTCAAGAACAAAACGAACTACTCACAAGACATCATATGGATCATGATCAGAGATGGAATAATGATGTATAACAATCTGAACATAAACAATAATTCAATGGTTCACTCAATAGCATCAACTACAAAGAGTAATCAACACCGGGAAAGTTTCCCCTATGAACTATGCAAGATTCAACACAATTGTTACAGCAATATGGAGATGGTGATGAGGGTGCTGCTGCTGATGATGATGATGGTGATGATGATGATGATGATCCCGATGAAGTCCAGCTTGATGGTGGTGTTGATGGCGACGATCTCCCCTCTCCGGGAAGGAATTCTCCCGGCAGAAATCTATCTGTCGGAGAGATCTTTCTCTCTCGGTGTTTTCCGCCCCACAAAGGCGGCAGAATCTTTCTGTGGCCGCTCCCCGAGTCTTAGGGTTTTGGGAGGATGATACACGCCAGAGGGGAGAGGCTGGAGTGGGTCAGGGTGGCCACACCACCTCCAGGCGCGGCCTAGGCCTGCCCGCGCCATGGGGTGGTGTGGGCCCCCTGTGGCCCACCTCCACTCCATCTTCTGGCATGCTTAGTCTTCTGGAAAAATAGGATTTTCCGTATATTTTCCCGGATTTTCTGATCTTCGTGAATTTTGCCTCCAAACAGCACCTTTTCCATTAGAATCCTGATTACAGCGGTCCATGCTCCAAAAGTCATCAACCATGCAAAAATATATGAAATAACATAAGTATCACCTATCAATATGAAATATATCAATGAACAATAGTGAATTAAGACATAGAATAGTGATGCAAAATGGACGTATCAACTCCCCCCAAGCTTAGACTTCGCTTGTCCCCAAGCAAAACTGAGCTCAATAAACATGGCCTCGGGTTTATGGAGTGAAGAGTCGATAAAAGAATACGGATAAGAAGCATCACATTCATCAAATACATAGATCATAATAGAAGACAACTCACTATTATATAACTCAAATTGTAATGAGTAAAGGGAACACAATAAAGATACATAAAGTGAATCATAATTGGTAATGGCAAACTTAGCTCTTGGTCGAAGAATAGTTGATAATTTGCTGGAGTTCACAAATAACTGGTTTTTCAATGATAGCTTTCAAAGTAGTAAACATCAGGATAAGAGCAATGTGCAAAACAAGGAACATAAGAAACATGATTGAATAAATCACCATATGAATGAATGAAACACATCAACTCAAAATACTTGCTGAGATAGAAGGGAGTAGGTTTACTGACTCAACTACAAAGTAAAAGAAAGGCCCTTCAAAGAAGGAAGCAGGGATTGCAAGTCTCATAAAGAGCTCCCAAAAATTATGATACTTACTAGCTTTCAGCTCTCATTGCCCCTATCATAGGCATCTTTAGGTGATTAAGGTTAAAGTGACACAACTAAGAGGATATGCTTGACAAGTTATAAGTTGAAATCTCATGCCCCTTACTTATGAGTATCGATCCTCATGCTACTCAATTTCAGTCACGAGCAAGATCTTGTCATTGTAAATACATGTGTATCATTGAGAACCGCCAACGGGGTACCCCTTGCACATGACACAGGAGCTATCCCATAATCAAAAGGACAGGGCAAGCAGACAGTGAGCATCTCAGCAATCTTTTTATTTGCTATTTGCATAGGTTTTTATTGAGGATGCTTCATAGAATTCTCACTATAGTTATGCTGCAAGTTTCCACCATGATTAAGCATGGCTTAGGCTAGTGGCCCAAGCGTTTCTCTAACACACATATAAACTCCATGATCTTACAAGTTCCACTTTTATTTCACACCGCCGGGATCCATAAGCAAAAGAACATGATATCAACTAGGTACAAGTACCAATGAAGTGTTGAAAGCGGTCCCCATGATACATGGTTCAACTAACTTCAACTCATAAAGTGCAAGCATATACGCAACAAAGAAGGACCCAATGGTTCAAGTTTATTAAGTGCAAGAAAGTAAAGTGTGCCATCAAGTTCGTGAGAGCTTTAATCACTAATTTTCACATAACAAGTTTAATTTGGGAGGTAGACAAAACAAGAATTTACTTGGAATAGCAATAATGCTACTAGGTAGGTATGGTGGACACAAATGGCAAAGGTTTTGGTTTAAAAGAGGTGGATGCACGAGAAGAATACCCTCTCAATACGGGTTTTTGGCTAGCAAGGCTAGGTAGCAAGTATAAAAGTTGAAGGAAACAACCAAACATACAAGTGATAAAGACAAACATGCAATCTTCCTCGGAAGCACAAAAGATCTTAACTAGAGAATACTAGACTTATGAGCAAATCAAGAAAGAAAGATGATGAAATAATTTTTCTATAGAGTACTTCTATCTTTTCATTCAACTCTCAAAAATAGTGTTGCTACTGATCGAGCCAGGTTTGCCAAAACCAACTAAATTAACTCAATGATCCCAGAGTGTTACCAATACTAACAACAAGATTAATCATATAACCACGAATTGAAAACTAATATAAGCTATGAAAAAGAGTGGATGATAGAACTTCTCATTAATATTCCATAACGGCAACTCACACCAAGGGATACATATCTAACGAGAGAGGGGACACTTCCATAATGCAAACCATACTACATAATAACTCCTCTATTCATGATATGACTCTACTAATAAGGTAAAAAGATAGAAGATAGTGTTGTGATACCGCGGCACTCCCCCAAGCTTGGAACAAACCAAGGGGATGCCAAACCTGATGACGAATTACTCCTTAGGTGGTGGTGGTATCCTCTCAATGAGCTCTCTGATAAGTTTCCCCAAATCCTCGATCTTAAAGGTGAGATTATGAATAAGCTGCGAGTTTTCCTCAATGCGGCTCATGATCATATCGGGTTGAGAATTCCAGCTCTTGCTATTCTTTCCCCACTCTTCCTCCTTGAAGTCTTCTTTTCCTGCATAGCTAGAACGAGGCAAATCCCAATTGGAGGGTAATTTCTCCTTGGGCATATTCTGGTATTGATGCTCATGGATAAGGGTATGGAAAGGATTCATGATGCATGGAGGAAGTGACCGTGGAGTCAAACTATGACGAGGAGCTTTCCCCCCAGTCTGCATCCGTGTCGTCCTTCTGACCTTGGCAGGTTTCACCACTCCAATGCTTGCAATGGTAGTGCCGGTGTGCGGACATTGGCCTTGCTCCTCTTCACCTTCACTCTTGATCTCCTTCTCCTTCTCGGGGTCTTGGAGGTCTTCCTCCATAGGCTCCTTCCCTTTATCCTTGGCAGACACCATTGTGTTTCTAAGCTTTCAAAGAGTATGTCCTGGCAGAAACAGATCGAAACAAAAACACGACGAAAACACGATATACGAACCTTGGGGGATCTGGGGGGTTATATATTATGAAGTTTCATATCAAAAGGAAGGTACTGGGAGAAAACGAGTCAGAGGCGGAGTCCTGGGTGGCCTCACCACCTGGTGGCACAGCCAGGGGTGGGCCCGCGCCATGGGGTGGTGTGGGCCACCCCGGCTCCGTTTCCGTCCCTTTTTTGCTTCGTAACTTTCCTTATTGACTGAAAACTGCAAAAATATAGTTGGATTGTATTTTCGTGGATCTTTTCTTACCAGAACCGTTACCTAGATGAGAACAGACTCTGCAGGTCTCTGAATTTGGTCCTCAATGAATTTCTCTAGAGTTATAACTTGAAAGGCATCAACATCTTCATTGTAAGAATCTCCAGCAATATAGTGTTTGAGTCGCTGTCCATTCACTACTTGTGTAGTATTATCTTTTAGAGAAGAAATTTTTATTGCTCCTGAATGGTATACTTATTCAATGATGAAAGGTCCTTCCCATTTTGATAGTAGCTTACATGCAAAAAATCTGAGACGAGACCTATACAATAGAACTTTCTCACCAACATGAAATTCTCTCTTAAGTATTCGCTTATCATGCCATCTTTTAACTTTTTCCTTAAAGAGCCTAGCATTCTCATAGGCTTCACTCCTCCATTCATCTAAAGAACTTAAGTCAAATAATCTTTTCTCACCAACGAGCTTACAATCTCTATTTAGTTCTTTCACTGCCCAGTAAGCATTGTGTTCTAATTCTAAGGGGAGGTGGCAAGCTTTCCCATAAACCATTTTATAAGGAGACATTCCCATAGGATTTTTGTAAGCAGTTCTATAAGCCCATAAAGCATCATTCAACTTCTTAGCCCAGTTTTTTCTAGACCTATTAACAGTCTTTTGCAAGATAGATTTAATTTCTCTATTTGATAACTCTACTTGCCCGCTAGTTTGGGGGTGATAAGCTGAAGCAATTCTATGATTAACATCATATTTAGCGAGGGTCTTCCTAAAACCGCCATGAATGAAATGAGAACCCCCATCAGTCATGAGATACCTAGGCACTCCAAACCTAGGAAAGATAATGTCCTTAAGCATTTTTAGAGAGGTTTCCCCGTCAGCACTTTTCGTAGGAATGGCTTCTACCCACTTAGTAACATAATCAACGGCAACAAGAATATGAGTGTAACCCTTCGAAGGAGGGAAAGGACCCATAAAGTCAAATCCCCAACAATCAAAAGGTTCAATAACTAGAGAGTAGTTCATAGGCATTTCATTGCGTCTAGAAATATTACCAACACACTGACATTCATCACAAGATAACACAAATTTTCTTGCATCTTTAAAAAGGGTAGGCCAGTAGAAACCTGATTGTAGTACCTTTTGTGCAGTTCTATCTCCTGCATGATGTCCTCCATAGGCGCTACCATGACATTTATGCAATATCTCTTTTTGTTCATATTCTGGAACACATCTTCGCATAATACCATCAACTCCTTCTTTGTATAAGTGTGGGTCATCCCAAAAATAATGCCTCAAATCATAAAAGAACTTTCTTCTTTGCTGAGTTGTAAAAGTTGGAGGCAAATACTTGGAGACAATAAAGTTAGCATAATGAGCATACCAAGGGATTCCTCGCGATCTCACCCCTACTGCGGCTAAATGTTCATTTGGGAAACTATCATTAACAGGCATAGGATCAAAAGAGATGTTTTCTAAACGAGATAAATTATCAGCTACAGGGTTTTCAGCACCCTTCCTATCTACTATGTGTAGATCAAACTCTTGTAAAAGCAGTACCCATCTAATAAGCCTAGGCTTAGCGTCCTTCTTCGTCATAAGATATTTAATAGCAACATGATCAGTATGAATGGTTACTTTTGAGTCCATAATATAGGGCCTAAACTTATCACAGACAAAAATAACAGCTAGAAATTCCTTTTCAGTAGTGGCATAATTCCTTTGAGCAATGTCTAGAGTCTTACTAGCATAATGGATAACGTTTAACTTTTTATCAATACGCTTCCCAAGGACAGCCCCTACAGCAAAATCACTAGCATCACACATTATTTCAAAGGGTAAACTCCAATAAGGTGGTTGAACAATAGGGGCTGTAGTTAAAGCCTTCTTAAGAGTTTCAAAAGCTTCCCTACAATCATCATAAAAAACGAAAGGTACATCTTTTTGAAGAAGATTAGTGAGAGGTTTTGATATCCTGGAGAATTCTTTAATAAACCTCCTATAGAAACCAGCATGACCAAGGATACTACGAATACCTTTGATGTCTCTTGGACATGGCATCTTCTCAATTGCCTCAACCTTAGCTCTATCAACTTCTATGCCTCTTTCAGAAACTTTATGCCCAAGAACAATCCCTTCATTAACCATGAAGTGGCATTTCTCCCAATTAAGAACAAGATTAGTTTCTTCACATCTCTGCAAAACTTTATCAAGGTTGTGCAGACAATTATCAAAAAAAGTTCCATAGACAGAAAAGTCATCCATGAACACTTCTACAATTTCCTCACAAAAACCATGAAAGATAGCAGACATGCACCTTTGGAAAGTAGCAGGAGCATTACATAAACCAAAATGCATACGTCTATAAGCATAAGTTCCATAAGGGCAAGTAAAGGTAGTTTTTTCTTGATCTTGTTGTTTAACAGCAATTTGAGAGAAACCAGAATAACCATCAAGAAAGCAAAAATGGGTCTTTTTAGACAACCTTTCCAACATTTGATCAATAAAAGGAAGCGGGTAGTGATCTTTCTTAGTAACTTTATTGACTTTCCTAAAATCGATGCACATCCTATAGCCTACCACTATTCTTTGAGGAATAAGCTCATCATTATCATTAGGGACAACGGTAATACCTTCCTTTTTAGGAACACAATGAACATGACTAACCCATTCACTATCAGCAATAGGGTAAATAATACCAGCATCAAGGAGTTTCAATACCTCATTCCTTACCACTTCCTTCATCCTAGGATTTAAACGTCGTTGGTGCTCCACCACCGGCTTCGCATCTGGTTCTATGTTGATAGAGTGCTGACATATAGTAGGTGAAATCCCTTTTAAATCATCCAGAGTATAGCCCATAGCTCCTCGATGTTTCCTCAAAACTTCCAATAACCTTTCTTCTTCCTTCCCTGAAAGTTTAGCGCTAACAATAACAAGATATATCTTTTTATCATCTATATAAGCATATTTAAGATCATTAGGGAGAGGTTTTAGATTGAAAACAGGATCCTTTTTAGGTGGCATCGTGGTACCCAAGTCTTCTACAGGCAAGTTGTGCTTAAGCATCATAGGTTGATCACGGAGAATCCTGTCAATCGCATTCCTTTCTTCCATGAAGATTTCACTTTCATGATCTTCCATAAATTGCTGCAAAGCATTGTTAGGAGCAAGAGAAATAGAAGCAAGTTGTTCAACCCTAAAATCCTCATTATGGGTTTCCTCTTCGCAAGGTTCTTTAGCAAATTTCGAAAAATTAAACTCATAAGATTCGCCATCAAACTTAGTCAAGATTTTCTCCCTCTTGCAATCAATAATATCTCCACAAGTACTCAAGAAAGGTCTACCAAAATGATAGGGTAGGTTTTACTAGCAGCCGAACCAAGTACTAGAAAATTAGCAGGGTACTTAATCTTACCACAAAGAACTTCCACGTCTCGTACAATACCAATTGGAGAGATGGTCTCTCTATTAGCAAGGTGAATAACCACATCAATATCTTCCAACTCGCAAGGACTGATTTCATGCATAATTTCTCTGTAAAGCTCATAAGGAATAGCACTAGAACTTGCACCAAATCACATAAACCATAATAGCAATGATCACCAATTCTAACAGAAAGCACAAGAACACTAGCCTTTTTAGTTCTATTGGGATGTGAAACAATATTAGAAGCATCCTCACAAAAGACTATGTGAACATCTAAGCTTTTATTGACAAGGTCTTTCACAATTGCTACCACAGGTTTAATGTTTATTTGTTCATCAGGTTTTACAGTTCTTTTTTCACTTTTGGTGATTACATTAGTTATATAGGATGGTCCTTTACCTTTTCGGGGAAGGGAATCTTCTCGATATAAGGTTCGGTTAAGATGGGGTCAACAATGCATTACTCAGCACTTCCAATAGGAGCATAGTCAACAATATCTTTGTAAGGTGCATGGTATTTGTTCCATCCCCTTTTTGGAATTTCGATATAGGAAGCAAAAGCTCTAAAGCAATTCATAATAACTTGCAAATCAAGACCATAAATATTACTAATATTTTGAAAGTCATCAGTTCCCATAAAAGATTCAATGCATTCGTAATCATAATTTATACCTGACTTTCTACCTTTGTCATTCTCCCAAGCTTCAGCATTGTCTTGAATATGTTCCAGAAGATCCCATTTAGCTTCTTCTTCCATGCGAGTGAATGATCCAGCGCAAGAAGCATCCAATAAATCTTTATCATGTAGAGGGAGCCTTGCATAAAAGTTATTGATAATAATATATGTTGGGGAGCTCATGAATGGGAGATTTGAGCATCAGTAACTTCAATCTCCCCAAAGCTTGAGTTGTACTCTCTCCATCAAGAGGCCAAAAGTTGTATATTTGATTCCGATCTTTATGAATCTCACTAGGAGGATAAAACTTTGAATAAAAGAGAGGCACTATTTCCTCCCATTCCAAAGCTTGACCATTCTTCAGCAGCTTATACCATTCCTCAGCTCTTCCTTTCAGTGATAATGAGAATAACTTCTTCTTAACTTGATCTGTAGTAATACCTGCACACTTGAACAACCCGCATAATTCGTGTATAAAGAGTAAATGATCACCGGGATGGACAGTTCCATCCCTAACATAGTAGTTATCCATAACACGATCAATAATTCTTGTAGGTATTTTGAAAACACCATTCTCAGCAGGTGGTGGCATATCTACTACCTTAGCAGTGGTAGTAGCATTACCAAATAAGAAACTCAGCGAATTATCCATAACAAAAATAAAGCAACTAGCAGAAGTAAACAATACTCACAGTAGAAGTTTCCTTTACCAGTTCCACTATCCAATAGCGCTTCACTCCCCGGCAACGGCGCCAAAAAATAGTCTTGATGACCCACAAGTATAGGGGGTGTATCGCAGTATTTTCGATAAGTAAGAGTGTCGAACCCAACGAGGAGCAGAAGGTGCTGGCTAGTGGTATGGATCAGGAATTCTCTGCAAATACTTAGCAAACGGATTTTTAGGGTTTTTTGATAAAGCAAGCAAACAAAGTACGAGTAAATAAAAGACAGTAGGAATAAATGCAGCAAGTGGCCCAATCCTTTATGCATCAAAGGACAAGCCGGTTGTATTACTTAAGATGACCAAACGTTCTCGAGGACACATGGGAAGACTGTCAAGTGCTTTCACTTCATATAGTTGATTAATCTTCTTTAGCTTGCTAAGTGTTGTGTGGGTGAACCTGTGCTAATGTACCGCCCCATCCAAGACTAATACATACTTGTGATTATACCCCTTGCAAACATCCGTAAGTACAAGAAAGTAATTAAGGTAGAAACCTAACCACAGCTTTAAACTCTAAAACCCTTACGTCCCTTGTGTAATGGTTTCCTAACGGGGGTTCAGGTTTCTGTCACTCCGGCAACCCCTACGATTAGTAGCCAAATACACAATGCATTCCCCTAGGCCCTTATAGGTGAAGTGTCATGTAGTCGACGTTCACATGACACCACAAGAAGAAGTACACCACAACTTAAATAACAATCTATTGAATCTTTCTCAACACAACTCCACTACTAACAACAAGACTTCTCCCATATCCTCAAGAACAAAATAAACTACTCACAAGACATCATATGGATCATGATCAGAGATGGAATAATGATGTATAACAATCTGAACATAAACAATAATTCAATGGTTCACTCAATAGCATCAACTACAAAGAGTAATCAACACCAGGAAAGTTTCCCCCATGAACTATGCAAGATTCAACACAATTGTTACAGCAATATGGAGATGGTGATGAGGGTGCTGATGGTGATGATGATCCCGATGAAGTCCAGCTTGATGGTGGTGTTGATGGCGACGATCTCCCCTCTTCGGGAAGGAATTCCCCTGGTAGAAATATGTCTGCCGGAGAGATCTTTCTCTCTCGGTGTTTTCCGCCTCGCAGAGGTGGCGGAATCTTTTTGTGGTCGCTCCCCGAGTCTTAGGGTTTGGGGAGGATGATATACGCTAGAGGGGAGAGGCTGGAGTGGGCCAGGGTGGCCACACCACCTCCAGGCGCGGCCTAGGCCTGCCCGCGCCATGGGGTGGTGTGGGCCCCCTGTGGCCCACCTCCACTCCATCTTCTGGCATCCTTAGTCTTCTGGAAAAATAGGATTTTCCGTATATTTTCCCGGATTTTCTGATCTTCGCGAATTTTGCCTCCAAACAACACCTTTTCCATCATAATCCTGACTGCAGCGGTCCATGCTCCAAAAGTCATCAACCATGCAAAATAGATGAAATAACATAAGTATCACCTCTCAATACGAAATATATCAATGAATAATAGTGAATTAAGACATAGAATAGTGATGCAAAATGGACGTATCAGCCCCCACGACGGCTGCCTCACTATGGTCGCCTACCACGAGCTCGACGACCACAAGGCCGCATGCCCGTACAGCCCGTGCAGCTGCACAGAGGTCGGCTGCATATTCACCGCCTCGCCGGTCGACCTCCTTTTGCACCTCAACGGTGTCCACAAGGTACAAGTGCATAGGCTATCGTACGGCCATCCCATGGAGTGTATAGTAACGATGCCGTTACCGTCATTTTCGCCATCCATGGTCATCGTCTATGGTGATGATGCTACCGTGTTTAGCCTCATCATCGGCGAGCTCGGCCAGGCTGCCGCCGTTTCCTCGGTGTCAGTCAGGGCGGCCTCGTGCTCGTAGCCCCGGTACAAAGTGAAGCTGTGCGCGACTATCCCGCAGTCGTTGATGGACTTCTTGACGGACACCCTTAATGGGGTCATTGAGTCGACGAGCTGTGCGTCGCCCGACAGTGTTGGCCTCGAAGATCTGACATTCCTCACGATGCCGCTCCGGTACATTACCGCGGCTGATGGACAATACGAGACAATCAAGGTGTTGTCTTTCTATGTTTGCATCGACATGATGAATTGATCTTAATCTTCAGCTAAGTGATCCTAATGCGATGGTAATGATGTATTACTAGTTAATTTAGTTGTAGATAAGTACCACTCGTTTACTAGTTAATGTAGTAGTAGTCGGAGGCAGGGTCTCTTTTGGCACTAGGAATGGTGTATTTTGGCTGTAAACTGTCTTTGCTCCTAATTTTTATATTTTGGATTTTAAGTGTTTTCTGAAACTATTCAACTACTACTCCACGTGCCCACTGTTAGGGGGACTCGGATAAACATGCCCCCTGTATCTACCACCAAATATTCATCTGACAGACAAAAGTGATCCAAAGCAACATAGAAAAGAAAACATCTCACACTTATGCCCAAGTTTTCAACTATGTTTAATTTTTTAGACACTAGACAATAAAAACATTTTGTCAGTCATTAATAGTTCAAATACATGCATATATTTATTTAAAAAATATAGACATATAATTTGATTGAATTTTCATAAATTAATTTTCATACTTTTGTCCGTACACTATATATAATAGTGGTAATATAAGAAAAGAAAGACTATCAATAGTATCTTCTCGATGCTAAAATGGAAATGAAGATCCAACGTCTAACAATGTTGGGATTCGAGTCTTGATCCAACGGTCAATATTCAAAGTTATTCGTACACTATACAATGCTAAGAAAAAATGAAAAACATGTGTTTTGACATCTTTGAAGACAAAAACAATGCACTGGCTTCTTCACAATGTGTATTGGCCTACGGTGTATGTACATTCCTGGCTTTGACCCGAACAGCCAAGGTCATGACCATATTGACATCATATCTCTACTACTATAATTGAGCAGTTTTAATTTAAATTGGATCCATAGCATCAATCCTGACCATTGGGCAGTTAGATCCAATGGTTCAGAGCAGCTCGATTCATGTTGAATAGTACCTATAGCAAACTCCATCATGTTCTAGAACCATCATGTCACCATCCCCAAAATTGCATAGCACAGTAGGTTGTATTCTCAATATGTGTAGATAGTTATTATTAATAGACTTAATTTATGCATTTTGGGGGTGGTGACATGATGGTTCTAGAACATGGTGGAGTTTTATCTATGTACATACTATTCAACACGAATACAGTTGCTCTGAACCATTTGATCTAATAGCCCAACGGTCAGGATTGGTGCTATGGATCTAATTCATAAATACTCCACTATAGTAGTAGAGAGAATACAACCTACTGTGCTATGAAATTTTGGGGGTGGTGACATGATGGTTCTAGAACATGCATGGTGGAGTTTGCTCTAGGTACTATTCAACACGAATCCAGCTTATCTGAACCATTGATTCTATTGATATTGTATTTGGCATAATGAATTCTATGAAAAAACCTCAAAACACACTTCTCCATCATACTAGAATCTTATCCCTTGTTTCTCTAGACCATGTAATCAAAAAATTCATATGTTAGGTAGCTAATAATCTTTGAATTCTATATGATGATACAAAGTACAAGGACCAAATATACACCCATACTTTATAGATGTTGAGCAAATTTATAATTTATTGTGCTTTACCAATCATAATTTTATATAGCGATGATGATATGTCATACGTCTACTATCTGAGTCTCACGTGCAAGGCACGTGCATCTTACTAGTATAGTTTATGATACAGTTCCCGCATCTGGTAGATTCGTGCATCTTCTTCAACAAGATCCGCTGAAAGTGAGGAGTGCGTTGTTTTATTTTGTTAAGCATGTACTAGTCTTACTATTACCACTATCTTAACCCTATAAGGTGTACGAAAAACTTTGAATATTAATTATTAGATCAAGACTCATGAACCCCAACATTTACAGCCGTTGGATATTCTTTTCCATTCTATCATCTAGAATATTCTATTGATAGTCTTCATCACAATGTAATGCTATATGCATAAACCTCAAAACACACTTCTCCATCATTCTTGAATCTCCCCCCTCATTTCTATAGACCAAGTTACCAAAATTTTCAAGTATTCGATTTTAGGGTCTTTTGTGCTAAATGTATGAAATTGGATGTATTTTTCATTTTTTTGAGGTATTTGGTGTAACATGTACACATCCAATTACCGTGTTAATTCATTGAAGAATCTCGCTCCCTCGATACATATACCTTCTTAGTCAAAATAAGTACCACCACCCGGTAGAATGGAAAAAAGAAGATCCAACGACTAGCAGTGTTGGGTTCACGAGTCTTGATCCAATGGTCAATACTCAAAGTTATTCATACAGTATATAGTGGTAAGATAAGATAACAAAGACTATCAATAATATATTCTAGATGATGGAATGGATTAGAGGATCTAATAACTAGCATCAATGTTGGGATTCGCGGGTCATGAATCAGCGGTCAATAATATTCAAAGGTTTTGCACACTATATATAAACTAGTAAGTTGCACGTGTCCTACACGTGAGACTGAGATAATAGACGTCTAACATATCATCACCACATAAAATTGTAATAGGTAAAGCAAAAAAATATAAATTTGATCAACATCTATAAAGCATGGGTGTATATTTTGTTCTTGTACTTTGTATATCATGTAGAAGTCAATGATTATTAGTTATATAAAACTTGAAAATTTTGGTAACATGGTCTAGAGAAACGAGAGAGAAGATTCTAGAATGATGGAGAAGTGTATTTTGAGTGTTGTGCATAGCATTCATTGTGATGAAGACTATCAATAGAATCTTCTAGATGCTACAATGGAAAAGAAGATTCAACGGATGGAAATGTTAGAATTCACGACTCTTGATCCAACGGTCAATATTCAAAGTTATTCGTACACTATATCTCTACTCCTATAATGGAGCAGTTTTGAATAGGATCCATAAAACCAATCCTGACCGTTGGGCTATTAGATCCAATGGTTCAAAGTAGTTGAATTCGTGTTGAATAATATCTAGAGCAAACTCCACCATGCATGTTCTTGAACCATCATGTAACCACGCCCAAAATTTCATAGCACAGTAGGTTGTATTCTTAATATGTGTAGATAGTTATTATTAATAGACTTATTAATGTATGCATTTTTTCTCTAACAAGACTTAAAGTATGATGGTTCTAGAACATGGTCGAGTTTTCTATAGGTTCTGTTCAACACGAATCCAGTTGCTCTGAACCATTGGATCTTATAGCCCAATGGTTAGGATTGGTGCTATCTATCCAATTTAAAACTACTACATTATAATAGTTAGAGATAATAGAGTAGTTTTGAATTGGATCCATAGCACCAATCGTGACCGTTGGGCTGTTAGATCTAATGGTTTAGAGCAGCTGGATTCATGTTGAATAGTACCTAGAGAGAACTCCACCATGTTCTAGAACCATCATGTCACCACCCCAAAAATTTCATAGCAAAGTAGGTTGTATTCTCAATATGTGTAGACATATTATTAATAGACTTAATGTATCCATTTTTTCTTTAACAAGATTATTGGTTAATAACAACTTAATGATTGTTAAAACACATTTCATAGAATATATACGTGTGTGGCACGTGCCTTTTACTAATAGTGATAACATAATAAAAGAAAGACTATCAATAATATCTACTCGATGCTAAATGAAAATAATGATGACCGAATGTCTGACAATGTTGGGATTCGCGTCTTGATCCAACGATCAATATTCTAAGTTATTCGTACACTATATAGTGCTAAGAAAAAAATGAGAAACATGTGTTTTGACACCTTTGAATACAAAAAATGCTCTCGTTGCTTCACAATGTGTATTGTCCTACGGTGTATGAACATTCCTAGTTTCGACCCGAATAGCCAAGGTCATGACCATATTGACATCACATATAGTTTATGATACAGTACTTGCATTTGGTAGATTCGTGCATCTTCTTCAACAAGATCTGCTGAAAGTGAGAAGTGCATTGTTTTATTTTGTTAAGCAAGTACTAGTATTACCATTACCACTATCTTAACACTATATGGTGTACAAAAAACTTTGAATATTAATTGTTGGATCAAGATTCATGAATCGCAACATTTCCAGCCATTGGATCTTCTTTTCTATTCTAGCATCCAGAAGATTCTATTGATAATCTTCATCACAATGAAATACTATGCACAAACCTCAAAACACACTTCTCCATCATTCTAGAATCCTCCCCCTTATTTCTATAGACCATGTTACCAAAATTTTCAAGCATTTGATTTTAGTGTCCTTTGTGCTAAATGTACGGACTTGGATGTATTTTTTGTTTTTTTGAGGTCCTTGGTGTATCATGTACACATATAATTACCGTGTTAATTAATTGAAGAATCTCTCTCCCTCGGGACATGTACCTTATTAGTCAAAAAAGTACCACCACCTGGTAGAATGGAAAAAAGAAGATCCAACGGCTAGCAGTGTTGGGATTCACGATTCTTGGTCCAACGGTCAATACTCAAAGTTATGCGTACAGTATATAGTGGTAAGATAAGATAGGAAAGACTATCAATAATATCTTCTAGATGATGGAATGGATTAGAGGATCTAATAACTAGCATCAATGTTGGGATTCGCGGGTCATGAATCAGCGGTCAATAATATTCAAAGTTGTCCGCACACTATATATATAAACTAGTAAGTTGCACGTGCCCTGCACGTGAGACTGAGATAATAGACATCTGACATATCATCACCATATAAAATTGTAATAGGTAAAGCAAAAAAATATAAATTTGATCAACATCTATAAAGCATGGGTGTATATTTCGTTCTTGTACTTTGTATATCATGTAGAAGTCAACGATTATTAGTTATATAAAACTTGAAAATTTTGGTAACATGGTCTAGAGAAACGAGAGAGAAGATTCTAGAATGATGGAGAAGTGTGTTTTGAGTATTGTGCATAGAATTCATTTTGACGAAGACTATCAATAGAATCTTCTAGATGCTACAATGGAAAAGAAGATCCAAGGGTTGGAAATATTGGAATTCACGAGTCTTGATCGAACGGTCAATATTTAAAGTTATTCGTACACTATATCTCTACTACTATAATGGAGCAGTTTTGAATAGGATCCATAATACCAATCCTGACCGTTGGGCTATTAGATCCAATGGTTCAAAGTAGTTGGATTCGTGTTGAATAATACCTAGAGCAAACTCCACCGTGCATGTTCTTGAACCATCATGTAACCACCCCCAAAATTTCATAGCATAGTAGGCTGTATTCTCAATATGTGTAGATAGTTATTATTAATAGACTTATTAATGTATGCATTTTTTCTCTAACAAGACTTAAAGTATGATGGTTCTAGAACATGGTCGAGTTTTCTCTAGGTTCTGTTCAACACGAATCCAGTTGCTCTGAACCATTGGATCTTATAGCCCAATGGTCAGGATTGGTGCTATGTATCCAATTCAAAAGTACTACATTATAATAGTTAGTGATAATGGAGCAGTTTTGAATTGGATCCATAGCACCAATCGTGACCGTTGGGCTGTTAGATCCAATGGTTCAGAGTAGCTGGTTTCGTATTGAATAGTACCTAGAGAGAACTCCGCCATGTTCTAGAACCATCATGTCACCACCCCAAAAATTTCATAGCACAGTAGGTTGTATTCTCAATATGTGTAGACATATTATTAATAGACTTAATGTATCCATTTTTCTCTAACAAGACTCAATCTTATCAAATGCTTTCTCATAATCAATCTTCAGAATAATAATGGGTTTCTTAGACACATGGCAGATGTGAAGATATTCAAAAGCCCATCCTAGACAATCATGGATATTTTTCCCTTTAATAAAGCCATATTGATTGTTATGGATAATGGGTTTAATAACCTTTTGGAGTCTATTGGCCATAATCTTGGTGATGAATTTAAGTGGAAAGCTAACCAGAGAAATGGGTCTGTAGTCATTCCTAGTCTCAGGATCATTTATCTTGGGGATGAGAGTAATAAAGGCAGGAATAGCAGGAATTGATGGCGACCATCTCACCCACCCTCTCTCTGGCGCTCCCCCTGGCGATCTATGGCGATTCTCTCTAAGTACCCCATGCAATGGATCCTCGTGCTCTCGGTGATACTCTGGATTTCTCCCATGGCATGGGACTTGAATTGCAGGTTCGATCTTCCTTTTCCACCCGTGTGCAATCCCCATCTCCTGGATCTGGTTTTACCCTTGTGGTCTCTTTTGGCCGAGCCAACTTTCGACTTGATCTAGAAAATGTTTGCATTGCCCTCCAATCATGCCTTGGTGGAAGTAAATTTGGATTTCATGTCTGTTTGGTTCGTGATCGGACTTTTAAATTTGAAGTATTCTCCAAAGTTGTGGGTTTCATGATCTACAAACTCAGATACTTCGAATGCCCGGATTTTAAATGCTATTTCTCTTTATGGGGTTATGGGGGTCCGAATTGGATCAAAGAATCGATGGATTGGTTTCATGAACAAGAGATGAATTGGACTACGGTTTCTCACCGGAGATCTCGTCTCACCGGAGCCAACTCCACGCTGTTAGCCTCTCATCGGAGGAGAACCTACGTGGCAAGATCACCGACAAATTCGCTACGTGATCCGATCTGCTCGGATCGGACGCCAATTTCCCGCCTGGAGTCTCTCTCAAACTCTTGTGAGATTCGGCCCACTGGTTTAGTCAGCCCAACACTTCCACCCAGTCCGGCCCATGCTATCTGCTCCAGGTGCCTTGCGATGGGCGACACAAGCCGAGAATGTTCATCTCAAGTTCGCTGCAAAAGTTGTTATGGATATGGGAACATTAGGAAATCTTGTTATATCCGTAAGCAAAAATCTCAGGTTTATCACATTAAACAAAATTGACCTGAGCATATCATCTCCTCTAAAAGAGGGCTTGTCGTAACGACTTCGGAAACAGTGCTCCTTGACCCCTCCGCTCTCCAGGAAAGCCCTGTTTTTTCCTCGCCATCGTCGCCACTGCAATCTCACACCTGCAACCTTCCCCTCTCCTCCACAACAATGGCGAACTACCCCTGCGACCCTAACCCCCACCTCCCACCTAGAGCTGAAGTCATCCAGCCCTGCATCCATCGCCGACGTCGAGGTTTTCACATTTAAGTGGAGATTCCCTACTTCGGTGCGATGTCATGGCCATTGTCATCCTCGAGCCTCCCTCGGACCCTGAGCAGTTCGCCGCAGATGCTCACCTGATCAGGAACTACTTCAACGATCGCGACCTCAACATTCGCAATTTCTCTAGGTCTGCCATGGGTGCCGCTCTGGTACAGTTCTCTGACACTTGCGCTAGAGATACTGCTATTAAGCGTAGTCCTTTCTTTGTTGGAGACAACATTCTTAGGGCGATTCCCCCTAACAGAGGTCTGAACCATAGGAACATGACTTTTACACATGATGTTTGGCTGATGATGGTTAATTTCCCCCCAAGATGCATGGCTAGTTGATAAAGTTAGAGAATCTGTTAGTGAATTTGGGAAATTTTTAGTCTGGAACAGAGATTATTCTAACAGAACTAGAGTCCTGGTTAAGATCAGAGTGCCAGATATGCTTGAAATACCTATTAGCCTGGTCCTAGGGGATAATACTAGTGATGAAGGACATGGCCATTCCTGGACTGTGGTGATTTACATTCTGCAAGCTAGAGTGATTGGTGGACTTGGTGGTGATGAGGATCCTCTTCCACCTGATGGTGGTAACCCACACCCCATGCCCCAACCATTTGGTGGACACTGGGATGATATGGTCCATGATCATGTTCCTGAAGAACCAGCCAATGTTGCACCTGAGTTTCCCAATGTTGCAATACCATATGGAAATGCTGCACCTGTTGCTGATATTGAACCAATGATTGCAACCCCTCCCCAACTCAGTCCTGCACATGCTGATCATATTGTTGAACTTGAACCAATGATGGAAGTTGTGGACTCTTTCAATGATATCCATGGTATGCTATCTGACATGGTTAAGAATGCACACACAACTCTGGGCAACACTGATATCTCATGTATCCATGGTGCTGGCTTCCAAATACTTGATGTGGATACTGAACTTGGTAAACAGAGGAAGTGCCTTCTGAAACTTTATGCAACAGCCCCCCATGTGCCAGCCTCTTCTACTGTTTGTATTACTGAAATTTCTGATGATGATGTGCAAACCTCATTGGATACATCTACTGGTGCTTCATCTGCTGCCTTTGAAGACAGTATCTCCCAGGTGGCTAAATGCAAGTTACTGGCTCCAAAGGATGTGACTGCTGTCAGACGCAGTAAAAGGATTGCCAACCAATCTGAGGGATATAAAAACAAAGAAGCTGCAGTCAAAGCCTAGGAGAAAGATAGTTCTACTCTGATCAATGCCTCAGGCAAATCCAGGAAGGTGGCCAAAAGCAAAGCTCATCCTCATGAGGTGGTGATTATGGACCAAGATGCTCCCCCCCCACCTGTCCTTCCTGTTGACACCATTCAGTCCATTGGTATCAACCAATGCCAGATCTCTCCTAGTGAGATTTGGGAGGACAAGCTCTTCTCTGAATGTGTCTAATGTCACTTCACCCTACTACATGTAATAATGTGTGTCATATATGTCTAATGACACACAGTTTTATGTTTCAACAACTATATCTACTTGATACTATCTGGCATGTAATAAGCACTTCTATATTGCTCATGATGAGCAGAACCATATCCCTATATCTGTTTAAGTGCCCGGATGTTTCTATTTCCCCTTTTATGTTTTATACATACTCTCCTCTTTTGTGGGTTTATCAATCTGGGTCCAAGGTGCTTTTTATATTTACATCTGATCTGCCAGCTATCCTCAATAAAAACCTAGTTAACTATGTTGATCAGAATCTGTGGAACCCTCACATGTTGAATTATGAATAGAAGCTGGATGATTCTTGACTGGAATGTTAGAGGCATCAATTCTGATCTGAGACATGATCAACTTAGATAAAAAAGTAAACTCTATCAATTGTGATATTATTTGCCTCCAAGAAACTAAAAGGGAAGATTTTGAGCACTCCTATTTAAGGAAATTTTGTCCCAGGAGATTCTCTCACTTTGCTTTTTCTCCTTCACTTGGTAATTCTGGAGGATTGATTACTATCTGGAATGGTAGCCTTTTTTCAGGAGAGCTTCTTAGTCAATCGAAATTCCATTTAACTATGGCTCTCACTTGTAAGCACTCTGGTATCACTTGGATCCTGACCAATATTTATGGACCTGCACACAATGAACACAGAGCTGAATTTTTCAATTGGATGAATAATATTGATACCTCCAATTATCCTTTCTGGATGTTAGTGGGTGATTTCAACCTCATTAGAAGCCCTAATGATAGAAACAGAGAAGGTGGAGATGCTCATAATATGATGCTTTTCAACAATGCCATCCAATCTCATGATCTTGTGGAAGTACCACTGAAAGGAAGAGCATTCACCTGGAGTAACATGCAAGATCCCCCTCTTCTAGAAAAGCTAGACTGGATTTTTACATGTCCTTTATGGACTACAACATTCCCCAACACTATGGATCATCCTCTCTCCAGAATTGGCTCTGATCATACACCCATCAGTATCCAAGTGGGAACTACCATTCCTAAAGCACAATTATTCAGATTTGAGAACCTCTGGCTAGAATTTGATGGTTTTTATGACACTGTGAATACCCTCTGGAACTCAGCTCCCTATATCAGTGATACTGCCCTTGCTATCAACTACAAATTCAAACATCTTAGAGCTGGCCTTAAAAAATGGAGCAAAAACATTCAAACTTAAATCAGACTATTGAGAACTGCACATTTATCCTGGCTTTACTTGAAGGAATTGAATATCAGAGACCACTTGCTCTACATGAGAATAATTTTAAAATGATTTTGATGAAACATACCAATAAGCTCTTGGAGGCTAAAAGAATCTATTGGAAAAGCAGGGCTAAAATTAGATGGGCCAAATTGGGAGATGAGAACACCAAATTTTTCCATGCTGTGGCAACTCAGAACTTCAGGAGGAATCTCATCACTCATATCAAGTCTGAAGACAATTTGGTTCTGACTGAGCATGAACTTAAAGCTGCTGAAATTGGCAATCTTACAAGCACAGACTTGGCACAAGTGAAAATATTACTAATGACATCAACCTTGATGATTTGATTTTACCTCATGACCTTCTTCACCTGGATGCACCTTTTACAAATGAAGAAATTGAATATGTGGTCAATGAATTTCTTTCTGACAAAGCACCTGGTCCTGATGGATTGAAATTCCTTAAGAAATGCTGGCATATTATCAAAGAAGATTTTGTAAAACTGGTACAGGATTTCTATGATGAATCAGTGAATATGAATGCCATCAACACTGCCTTTATTACTCTCATCCCCAAGATAAATGATCCTGAGACTATGAATGACTACAGACCCATTTCTCTGGTTAGCCTTCCACTTAAATTCATCACCAAGATTATGGCCAATAGACTCCAGAAGGTTATCAAACCCATTATCCATAACAATCAATATGGCTTTATTAAAGGGAAAAATATCCATGATTGTCTGGGATGGGCTTTTGAATATCTTCACATCTGCCATGTGTCTAAGAAACCCATTATTATTCTGAAGATTGATTATGAGAAAGCATTTGATAAGATTGAGTATAATGCAATTATTAATATGCTGAATGCCAAAGGTTTTGGCCCCAAATGGATTTCCCTGGTAAGATCTATATTGCTCTCTGTCTCCACCTCAGTGTTACTAAATGGTGTTCCAGGGAAAAAATATGCTGCAAAAGAGGTGCCAGACAAGGAGACCCCTTATCCCCCCTTCTTTTTGTCTGCACTGCGGAATTATTACAAGAAATTGTCAATGATGCCTGGCACAGAAGTGAAATCAGCCTGCCACTTGATAATGATTATGGACAAAAATATCCTATTATTCAATATGCTGATGACACCCTGCTGATTATGCCTGCTGATAGCTTGCAACTTAATAAAATCAAGATCAGACTCCAAGAATTCATCAATATGACTGGTCTCAAGGTAAATTATGATAAATCTACCCTGGTACCTATCAATGTAACAGTGGAGTATGCATGTCAACTAGCCTCTGATTTTGGATGCAAATTAGAGAGTTTACCTTTCACCTACCTGGGTCTCCCACTTGGTACCACAAGACCATCTATTGATAACTTTCTGGTCTATCTTCTCTCATGTCATATACAGGAAGACTCACATTATTGAATTCTGTATTAAATTCTATGCCCATCCATGCCATGTGCTCTTTTAAAGTCCCCATAACAATTTTTACCCATTTTGAAAAAGGTGGCAGACAGTTCCTTTGGGCAGGGAAAGATATCCATAGACATGGCAAATGTCTTGCTAAATGGGACTTGGTCTGTAGACCAAAAGAACAAGGAGGTTTAGGTGTCATAAACCTCAGGATACAAAATCAGGCCCTTTTACTGAAAAATATTCATAAATTCTACAACAGGGCTGATATACCGTGGGTTGATCTCATTTGGAAAGATTACTACCAAGGAGACACTGCCCCACATTCAATGAATCATATTGGATCATTCTGGTGGAGAGATTGTATGAATTATGTTGATATTTACAGAGATCTGACTCACTGCAATATTGGCAATGGAAAATCTATGTTACTATGGAAGGATCTATGGAAAGGTGAATGCTTTGAAGATAAATACCCACACCTGCACTCTTTTTGCCATAATGATACTTTGACCATGGCCAAGGCCATCTCTGCAACTGATAATGATTTCTATGACTTCTTTCAACTCCCCTTATCCATTATTGCTCATGAGGAATTTATTGATATGTTGGAGAATATCAGAAGCATAAACCACACTGATGACCATGATTCATGGTACTTTTCTTGGGGTGAGACTTTCAAAACCAGAAAAATCTACAGAGCACTGATTGGTGCACACCCAACACCAAAGCCCATACTTGATATTTGGAAATCATGTTGTCTCCCAAGACACAATTTTTTTGCCTGGCTACTACTGAATATGAGATTAAACACCAAAGACTTAATGGCAAGAAAGAACTTCTTTGTGGAATTCTGGCTACTACTGAATATGAGATTAAACACCAAAGACTTAATGGCAAGAAAGAACTTCTTTGTGGAATTCAATGATTGTGGAATGTGTGACACCTGTCCTCAGGAAACCCTACTGCATCTATTTTTGAATGCAGATTTAGCCAAGGGTTCTGGTGGGCCTTAGGAATTGAATGGAACACAGATATGGATATTCATCAGATGATCAACGATGCTGGAAGTAGATTCAACCCCAATTTTCTTATGGAAGTTATCATCACTGGATGCTTGAGTATATGGGAGCAAAGAAATGGTTATATTTTCAGGGATCTTAATCCTTCCATCACTAGATGTATTTCATTTTTTAAAGCAACCTTCACCTTGACTATGCATAGAGCTAAGCTTAGTCTCAAGGAAGGTATGCAACAGTGGCTTGACACGCTATGAATGTAAAACATCTGTAACATGGACTTGAGCCTGGCTCAACCCTTTGTACATTATAAAATTTATAAAATGACACAGTAGGGGCCTTCCCTACTATTTTTTTCAAAAAAAATTGGTTAATAACAACTTAATGTTTGTTAAAACACATTTCATACAGTATATACGTGTATGGCACGTGCCTTTTACTAGTAGTGGTAAGATAATAAAAGAAAGACTATCAATAATATCTACTCGATGCTAAAATGGAAATAATGGAGATCGAATGTCTGACAATGTTGGGATTCGCGTCTTGATCCAATGGTCAATATTCTAAGTTATTTGTACACTATATAGTGCTAAGAAAAAAAATGAGAAACATGTATTTTGACACCTTTGAATACAAAAAATTCTCTTGTTGCTTCACAATGTGTATTGGCCTACGGTGTATGAACATTCCTAGTTTCGACCCGAATAGCCAAGGTCATGACCATATTGACATCACATATAGTTTATGATACAGTACCTGCATCTGGTAGATTCGTGCATCTTCTTCAACAAGATCTGCTGAAAGTGAGAAGTGCGTTGTTTTCTTTTGTTAAGCAAGTACTAGTCTTACCAATACCACTATCTTAACACTATATGGTGTACAAAAAACTTTGAATATTAATTGTTGGATCAAGACTCACGAATCGCAACATTTCCAGCCATTGGATCATCTTTTCCATTCTAGCATCCAGAAGATTCTATTGATAATCTTCATCACAATGAAATGCTATATGCACAAACCTCAAAACACACTTCTCCATCATTCTGGAATCTCCCCCCCATTTCTATAGACCATGTTACCAAAATTTGCAAGTTTTTGAATTTAGGGTCTTTTGTGCTAAATGTATGAACTTGGATGTATTTTTCATTTTTTTGAGGTCTTTGTCGTAACATGTACACATCCAATTACCATGTTAAAACATTGAAGAATCTCGCTCCCTCGAGACATATACCTTATTAGTCAAAAAAGTACCACCACCCGGTAGAATGGAAGAAAGAAGATCCAATGGCTTGCAGTGTTAGGATTCATGAGTCTTGATCCAATGATCAATACTCAAAGTTATGCGTACAGTATATAGTGGTAAGATAAGATAAGAAAGACTATCAATAATATCTTCTAGATGATGGAATGGATTAGAGGATCTAATAACTAGCATCAATGTTGGGATTCGCGGGTCATGAAGCAGCGGTCAATAATATTCAAAGTTGTCCGCACACTATATATAAACTAGTAAGTTGCACGTGCCCTGCTGATCCGTCCATTTTGAATCACTATTCTATGTCTTAATTCACTATTATTCATTGATATATTTAGTATTGAGAGGTGATACTTATGTTATTTCATCTATTTTTACATGGTTGATGACTTTTGGAGCATGGACCGCTGTAGTCAGTATTCTGATAGAAAAGGTGCTGTTTGGAGGCAAAATTCGCGAAGATCAGAAAATCTGCGAAAATATATGGAAAATCCTATTTTTCCAGAAGACTCAGGATGCCAGAAGATGGAGTGGAGGTGGGCCACAGGGGGCCCACACCACCCCATGGCGCGAGCAGGCCTAGGCCGCGCCTGGGAGTGGTGTGGCCGCCCTAGCCCACTCCAGCCTCTCTCCTCTGGTGTATATCAACCTCCCGAAACCCTAAGACTCGAGGAGCAACCACAGAAAGATTCGGCCGCCTCTGTGGGACGGAAAACACCGAGAGAGAAAGATCTCTCTGGCAGACAGATTTCTGCCGGGGGAATTCCTTCCTGGAGAGGGGATATCGTCGCCATCAACACCACCATCAAGCTGGACTTCATCGGGATCATCATCATCATCATCACCATCAGTACCCTCATCACCATCTATATATTGCTGTAACAATTGCGTTGAATCTTGCATAGTTCATAGGGGAAACTTTCTCGGTGTTGATTACTCTTTGTAGTTGATGCTATTGAGTGAACCATTGAATTATTGTTTATGTTCAGATTGGTATACATCATTATTCCATCTCTGATCATGATCCATATGATGTCTTGCTAGTAGTTCGTTTTGTTCTTGAGGACATGGGAGAAGTCTTGTTGTTAGTAGTGGAGTTGCGTTGAGAAAGATTCAATAGATTGTTATTTAAGTTGTGGTGTACTTCTTCTAGTGGTGTCATGTGAACGTCGACTACATGACACTTCACCTATATGGGCCTAGGGGAATGCATTGTGTATTTGGCTACTAATCGTAGGGGTTGCCGGAGTGACAGAAACCTGAACCCCCGTTAGGAAACCATTGCACAAGGGACGTAAGGGTCTTAGAGTTTAAAGCTATGGTTAGGTTTCTACCTTAATTACTTTCTTGTACTTACGGATGTTTGCAAGGGGTATAATCACAAGTATGCATTAGTCTTGGATGGGGCGGTACATTAGCACAGGTTCAACCACACAACACTTAGCAAGCTAAAGAAGATTAATCGACTATATGAAGCGAAAGCACTTGACAGTCTTCCCATGTGTCCTCGAGAACGTTTGGTCATCCATAGAAATACAACCGGCTTGTCCTTTGCTGCATAAAGGATTGGGCCACTTGCTGCATTTATTCCTACTGTATTTTATTTGCTCGTACTTTGTTTACTTGCTTTATCGAAAACCCCTAAAAATCCGTTTGCTAAGTATTTGCAGAGAATTCCTGATCCATACCACTAGCCAACACCTTCTGCTCCTCGTTGGGTTCGACACTCTTACTTATCAAAAATACTGCGATACACCCCCTATACTTGTGGGTCATCAAGACTATTTTTTGGCGCCGTTGCCGGGGAGTGAAGCGCTATTGGAGAGTGGAACTGGTAAAGTAAACTTCTTCTGTGAGTATTGTTTACTTCTGCTAGTTGCTTTATTTTCGTTATGGATAATTCGCTGAGTTTCTTATTTGGTAATGCTACTACCACTGCTAAGGTAGTAGATAAGACACCACCTGCTGAGAAAGTTGTTTTCAAAATACCTACAAGAATTATTGATTGTGTTATGGATAACTACTATGTTGGGGATGGAACTGTCCATCCCGGTGATCATTTACTCTTTATACACGAATTATGCGGATTGTTCAAGTGTGAAGGTATTACTACAGATCAAGTTAAGAAGAAGTTATTCTCATTATCACTGAAAGGAAGAGTTGAGGAATGGTATAAGCTGCTGAAGAATGGTCAAGCTCTGGAATGGGAGGAAATAGTGCATCTCTTTTATTGAAAGTTTTATCCTCCTAGTGAGATTCATAAAGATCGGAATCAAATATACAACTTTTAGCCTCTTGATGGAGAGAGTACAGCTCAAGCTTGGGGGAGATTGAAGTTAATAATGCTCAAATGTCCCATTCATGAGCTCCCCAACAATATTATTATCAACAACTTTTATGCAAGGCTCCCTCTACATGATAAGGATTTATTGGATGCTTCTTGTGCTGGATCATTCACTCGCATGGAAGAAGAAGCTAAATGGGATCTTCTGGAACATATTCAAGACAATGCTGAAGCTTGGGAGAATGAAAAAGGTAGAAAGTCAGGTATAAATTATGATTATGAATGCATTGAATCTTTTATGGGAACTGATGACTTTCAAAATATAAAAAATGCTTAGGGTCTAGACTCTCAAGCTATTGCTTCTTATTTTAAGGCTTTTGCTTCCTATATTGAAATGCCTAAAAAGACGTGGAATAAGTATCATGAACCTTATAAAGATGTTGCTAAGAGTGTTCCTACAAGAAATACTGAAGTTTATACTGCTAATCATGTTTTACCTGAACCTTATATTGAGAAAATGCCTTTCCCAGTTAAGGTAAAGGAACATTCTATGATGGCTAGTATGGTAGATGAAAGTATGAATAAAGCTGTTGAACCTGATAAACAAATGGTTGATGAACCTATTGTAGCAAATGTGAAAGACTTTGTTGCTAAATATGAAAAAGAGGGACACACTATCCTTTGTAAGGATACCTCTAATATTGTTTCACAAAGTAGTGTTATGAGAGCTAGTATCCCTGTGTTTTCTATTAGAATAAGTGATCATTGCTATGATAGTCCTTGTGATAGCTATATTGTTAAGTTTATGCATGATACTGAAAGTTATTATGAGAGAGGGAAAAGTGTCCTTATGCATCTCAATAATATCAAGTTTCCCCGTTTTATGCTGAAAGTTTTTATGCTGCACTTCTTTTGCCTTCTTATGCAAGTTTCCTATGGTTTCAACAACTTGTTTGTTTAAAAAATCCCCTTGCATAGGAAGTGGGTTAGACTTAAATGTCTGTGTTTTTGCTTCTTAATGCTCTCTTTCACTTCAAATCATATCCCTATGCGAGCTTCTTCAAAATTATCATGCCCATCTTAATGGCTATAAAGAAAGAGCTTTATGGGAGACAACCCAATTTGTTTTTGCTTTCAGTTTGTTTTTGTTTATTTGAGTCTTGGAAGTTATTACTTCAGTAATAATCGCTCCTTATCCGTTTTGTTTGGTTTTTGTGTCAAGATCAACCTCTAATGAGAGAGAAGTAATATTTGGGGAAGTTGCTGTCCCGAAACAGATTTTTTGTGCTTCACCGTAAACATTCGTGAGAGATCTCTGTATGTCTGATTGATCTGTAATTTTTTGTGCTTCTGACCCAGGTTGTTATTTAACTTTCGTTAGTTTTGCACTTTTTGATTTGAGCAACAGAAGATTTTCGAAAAAATTGATCTTTACCTGCTGGTCTGTTTTGACAGATTTAGCCATTTGCATCTGCTTCTTTATTCGATTTCCTTTTTGAATTCATTTTGGGTTTTCGGAAGGAGTTGCTACAGTAGCTTATGTTTTGATGGTTTTGAGTTGAAGTTGAACTCAAAAGGTTTATATCACTTCACTTATACTAATGTTGCTAATGAGAACTGTGTGAAGTTTTGTGTGAAAGAAATTTCCAGGAAGTGGAGACAATGGTGTAATAAGGAAGAGAAGGGTTTTACGACTCAAGTAATAAGTGTATGAAGATGAAGATATTGATGTTATTCAAGTTATAACTCCAGATAAATTCATTGAGGACCAAATTCAGAGACCTACAGAGTCCGTCTTCAACTAGGTAACAGTTCTGGTAAGAAAAGTTCCGCGAAAATACAATCAACTATATTTTTGCAGTTTTCAATCAATAAGGAAAGCTACGAAGCAAAAAAGGGACGGAAACGGAGCCAGGGTGGCCCACACCACCCCATGGCGCGGGCCCACCCCTGGCCGCGCCACCAGGTGGTGAGGCCACCCAGGACTCCGTCTTCGACCCGTTTTCTCCCAGTACCTTCCTTTTGACATGAAACTTTGTAATATATAACCCCCCGGATCCCCCGAGGTCCGTATATCGTGTTTTCGTCGTGTTTTTATTTCGATCTGTTTCTGCCAGGACATATTCTTTGAAAGCTTAGAAGCACAATGGTGTCCGCCAAGGATAAAGGGAAGGAGCCCATGGGGGAAGACCTCCAAGACCCCGGGAAGGAGAAGGAGATCAAGAGTGAAGGTGAAGAGGAGCAAGGCCAACGTCCGCATACCGGCACCACCATTGCAAGCATTGGAGTGGTGAAACCTGCCAAGATCAGAAGGACTGCACGGATGCAGACTGGGGGGAAAGCTCCTCGTCACAGTTTGGCTCCACAGTCACTTCCTCCACGCACCACGAATCCTTTCCATACCCTTATCCATGAGCATCAATACCAGAATATGCCCAAGGAGAAATTACCCTCCAATTGGGATTTGCCTCGTTCTAGCCATGCAGGAAAAGAAGACTTCAAGGAGGAAGAGTGGGGAAAGAATAGCAAGAGCTGGAATTCTCAACCCGACATGATCATGAGCCGCATTGAGCAAAACTCGCAGCTTATTCGTACTCTCACCTTCGAGATTGAGGACCTTGCAAAACTGATCAAGGAGCTCATCGAGAGGATACCACCACCACCGAAGGAGTAACTCGTCATCAGGTTTGGCATCCCCTTGGTTTGTCCCAAGCTTGGGGGAGTGCCGCGGTATCATATCACTATCTTCTATCTTTTTACCTTATTAGTAGAGTCATATCATGAATAGAGGAGTTATTATGTAGTATGGTTTGCATTATGGAAGTGTCCCCTCTCTCGTTAGATTTGTATCCCTTGGTGTGAGTTTCCGTTATGGAATATTAATGAGAAGTTCTATCATTCACTCTTTTGCATAGCTTATGTTAGTTTTCAATTCGTGGTTATATGATTGATCTTGTTGTTAGTATTGGTAGCACTTTGGGATCATTGAGTTAATTTAGTTGGTTTTGGCAAAACTGGCTCGGTTAGTAGCAACACCTTTTTGAGAGTTGAAAAGAAAAAGATAGAAGTACTCTAAAGAAAAATAATTTCATCATCTTTCTTTCTTGATTTGCTCATAAGTCTAGTATTCTCTAGTTAAGATCTTTTGTGCTTCCAAGGAAGATTGCATGTTTGCATTTATCATTTGTATGTTTGTTTGTTTCCTTCAACTCTTATACTTGCTACCTAGCCTTGCTAGCCAATAACCTGTACTGAGAGGGAATTCTTCTCGTGCATCAACCTCCTTTAAACCAAAATCTTTGCCATTTGTGTCCACCATACCTACCTAGTAGCATTATTGCTATTCCAAGTAAATTCTTGTTTTGTCTACCTCCCAAATTAAACTTGTTATGTGAAAATTAGTGATTAAATCTCTCACGAACTTGATGGCACACTTCACTTTCTTGCACTTAATAAACCTGAACCATTGTGAACTCTCCATGAAAGTTATATGCTTGCAAATTATAGGCTGGGGATTAGCAGAACCGTGTTGTCGCGGGGAACGCTTTCAACACTTGTAAATATATACCCAGTTGATACCTTGCTCTTTTGTTTGTGGATGTTGTCGGTGTGAAATAAAAGGGGAGCTTGTAAGTCCATGGAGTTATGTATGTGTGTTAGAGAAACGCCTGGGCCGCTGGTCTAATCCATGCTGAAATGGTGGAAACCTGCAGCGTAACCATAATGATATCTATGAAGCATTCTTCTTATAAAAAAAGAGAGACATAGCTATTGAGAAAAAGAAAAAAAAAGAGATACTATGAAAAGAGGAAAGAGAGAAAAAAGCACCATTTTCCCATGGTAAATAAGAAGATTGCTGAGATACTCATTGTCTGCTTGCCTTGTCATTTTGATATGGGGATTCTTCCGTATCATCAGGGAAGGGGTACCCCGTTGGCGGTTCTCAATGACACGCACATGCTTACGATGACAAGAACTTACCGGTAACTAAAGTTGAGTAGCATGAGGAGCGGCCCTCGTACTCAAGGGACTTGGGATTTTCAGTTTATAGTCTGTCAAGCATATAACTTAGATTGGACCTCACTTTAACCTTAATCACCTAAAGATGCCTATGATAGGGGCAATGAGAGCTGAAAGCTAGTAAGTATCATAATTTTTGGGAGCTCTTTATGAGACTTGCAATCCCTGCTTCCCTCTTTGAAGGGCCCTTTCTTTTACTTCGTAGTTGAGTCAGTAAACCTATTCCCTTCTATCTCAGCAAGTATTTTGAGTTGATGTGTTTCATTCATTCATATGGTGATTTATGCAATCATGTTTCTTATGTTCCTTGTTTTGCACATTTGCTCTTATCTTGATGTTTACTACTTTGAAAGCTTTCATTGAAAAACCAGCTATTTGTGAACTCCAGCAAATTATCAATTATTCTTTAACCAAGAGCTAAGTTTGCCATTACCAATTATGATTCACTTTATGTATCTTTATTGTGTTTCCTTTACTCACTGCAAGTTGAGTTATATAATAGTGAGTTGTCTTCTATTATGATCTATGTATTTGATGAATGTGATGCTTCTTGTCCGTATTCTTTTATCGACTCTTCACTCCATAAACTTGAGGTCATGTTTATTGAGCTCAGTTTCGCTTGGGGTCAAGCGAAGTCTAAGCTTGGGGGGAGTTGATACGTCCATTTTCCATCACTATTCTATGTCTTAATTCACTATTATTCATTGATATATTTCGTATTGAGAGGTGATACTTAGGTTATTTCATCTATTTTTGCATGGTTGATGACTTTTGGAGCATGGACCGCTGCAGTCAGGATTCTGATGGAAAAGGTGCTGTTTGGAGGCAAAATTCGCGAAGATCAGAATATCCAGGAAAATATACGGAAAATCCTATTTTTCTAGAAGACTCAGGATGCCAGAAGATGGAGTGGAGGTGGGCCACAGGGGGCCCACACCACCCCATGGCGCGAGCAGGCCTAGGCCGCGCCTGGGAGTGGTGTGGCCGCCCTAGCCCACTCCAGCCTCTCCCTTCTGGTGTATATCAACCTCCCGAAACCCTAAGACTTGAGGAGCGACCATAGAAAGATTCCGCCGCCTCTGCGGGGCGGAAAACACCGAGAGAGAAAGATCTCTCCGGTAGACAGATTTCTGCTGGGGGAATTCCTTCCCGGAGAGGGGAGATCGTCGCCATAAACACCACCATCAAGCTGGACTTCATCGGGATCATCATCATCATCACCATCAGTACCCTCATCACCATCTCTATATTGCTGTAACAATTGCGTTGAATCTTGCATAGTTCATAGGGGAAACTTTCTCGGTGTTGATTACTCTTTGTAGTTGATGCTATTGAGTGAACCATTGAATTATTGTTTATGTTCAGATTGGTATACATCATTATTCCATCTCTGATCATGATCCATATGATGTCTTGCGAGTAGTTCGTTTTGTTCTTGAGGACATGGGAGAAGTCTTGTTGTTAGTAGTGGAGTTGCGTTGAGAAAGATTCAATAGATTGTTATTTAAGTTGTGGTGTACTTCTTCTAGTGGTGTCATGTGAACGTCGACTACATGACACTTCACCTATATGGGCCTAGGGGAATGCATTGTGTATTTGGCTACTAATCGTAGAGGTTGCCGGAGTGACAGAAACCTGAACCCCATTAGGAAACCATTGCACAAGGGACGTAAGGGTCTTAGAATTTAAAGCCGTGGTTAGGTTTCTACCTTAATTACTTTCTTGTACTTACGGATGTTTGCAAGGGGTATAATCACAAGTATGTATTAGTCTTGGATGGGGCGGTATATTAGCACAGGTTCACCCACACAACACTTAGCAAGCTAAAGAAGATTAATCGACTATATGAAGCGAAAGCACTTGACAGTCTTCCCATGTGTCCTCGAGAACGTTTGGTCATCTATAGAAATACTACCAGCTTGTCCTTTGCTGCATAAAGGATTGGGCCACTTGCTGCATTTTATTCCTACTGTCTTTTATTTACTCGTACTTTGTTTACTTGCTTTATCGAAAACCCCTAAAAATCCGTTTGCTAAGTATTTGCAGAGAATTCCTGATCCATACCACTAGCCAGCACCTTCTACTCCTCGTTGTGTTCGACACTCTTACTTATCAAAAATATTGCGATACACCCCCTATACTTGTGGGTCATCACCTGCACGTGAGACTGAGATAATAGACATCTGAAATATCATCACCATATAAAATTGTAATAGGTAAAGCAAAAAAATATAAATTTGATCAACATCTATAAAGTATGGATGTATATTTCGTTCTTGTACTTTGTATATCATGTAGAAGTCAACGATTATTAGTTATATAAAACTTAAATTTTTTGGTAACATGGTCTAGAGAAACGAGAGAGAAGATTCTAGAATGATGGAGAAGTGTGTTTTGAGTGTTGTGCATAGCATTCATTGTGATGAAGACTATCAATAGAATCTTCTAGATGCTACAATGGAAAAAAAGATCCAACGGATGGAAATGTTGGAATTCACGACTATTGATCCAACGGTCAATATTCAAAGTTATTCGTACACTATATCTCTACTCCTATAATGGAGCAGTTTTGAATAGGATCCATAAAACCAATCCTGACCGTTGGGCTATTAGATCCAATGGTTCAAAGTAGTTGGATTCGTGTTGAATAATACCTAGAGCAAACTCCACCGTGCATGTTCTTGAACCATCATGTAACCACCCCCAAAATTTCATAGCACAGTAGGTTGTATTCTTAATATGTGTAGATAGTTATTATTAATAGACTTATTAATGTATGCATTTTTTCTCTAACAAGACTTAAAGTATGATGGTTCTAGAACATGGTCGAGTTTTCTATAGGTTCTGTTCAACACGAATCCAGTTGCTCTGAACCATTGGATCTTATAGCCCAATGGTCAGGATTGGTGCTATCTATCCAATTTAAAACTACTACATTATAATAGTTAGAGATAATGGAGTAGTTTTGAATTGGATCCATAGCACCAATCGTGACCGTTGGGCTATTAGATCTAATGGTTTAGAGCGGCTGGATTCATGTTGAATAGTACCTAGAGAGAACTCCACCATGTTCTAGAACCATCATGTCACCACCCCAAAAATTTCATAGCAAAGTAGGTTGTATTCTCAATATGTGTAGACATATTATTAATAGACTTAATGTATCCATTTTTTCTTTAACAAGACTATTGGTTAATAACAACTTAATGTTTGTTAAAACACATTTCATAGAGTATATACGTGTGTGGCACGTGCCTTTTACTAATAGTGGTAAGATAATAAAAGAAAGACTATCAATAATATCTACTCGATGCTAAATGGAAATAATGATGACCGAATGTCTGACAATGTTGGGATTCGCGTCTTGATCCAACGATCAATATTCTAAGTTATTCGTACACTATATAGTGCTAAGAAAAAAATGAGAAACATGTGTTTTGACACCTTTGAATACAAAAAATGCTCTCGTTGCTTCACAATGTGTATTGTCCTGCGGTGTATGAACATTCCTAGTTTCGACCCGAATAGCCAAGGTCATGACCATATTGACATCACATATAGTTTATGATACAGTACTTGCATTTGGTAGATTCGTGCATCTTCTTCAACAAGATCTGCTGAAAGTGAGAAGTGCATTGTTTTATTTGTTAAGCAAGTACTAGTATTACCATTACCACTATCTTAACACTATATGGTGTACAAAAAACTTTGAATATTGATTGTTGGATCAAGATTCATGAATCGCAACATTTCCAGCCATTGGATCTTCTTTTCTATTCTAGCATCCAGAAGATTCTATTGATAATCTTCATCACAATGAAATACTATGCACAAACCTCAAAACACACTTCTCTATCATTCTAGAATCCCTCCCCTTATTTCTATAGACCATGTTACCAAAATTTTCAAGCATTTGATTTTAGTGTCTTTTGTGCTAAATGTACGGACTTGGATGTATTTTTTGTTTTTTTGAGGTCCTTGGTGTATCATGTACGCATCCACTTACCATGTTAATTAATTGAAGAATCTCGCTCACTCGGGATATACCTTAGTCAAAAAAAAGTACCACCACCCAGTTTTCAGAAAAAGTGGGGACCATGTTTTCTGACAATTCCCTAGTTTTAGCATATTTCAAGATTCCCTAGCAAACCGTGCCCACTCAAATAACTTTATGTCGATTTAAAAAAATTAGATCAAATTTGAACTACAAGTAAGCGCGGTAGATTTCTCTTGAATCTATTATATATTAAAAGTACATGACGGGTTAACAAGAAATTAGAGAATTAGATAGAAAATCCCACAAAAATAAGAAACATCTAGCCACTTATTTAATATGGTGTAAATCTATAGCCATTAGATTAGGCTTAGGTGAAAATTTACTCACCTTTGCCATTACAATAGAAATAACGTGCAACCAGATCAGAACATGACCTAGGATCATATCTTATGTCAGTCATCCTACGAACGTGGGAATCAGATCAGCCGGAGGTGATCAGAAACTTCGTCTTCGGTCTGCCGTCCGCTAGGCGCAACAATTGGGCCAAGGCCGCTGCACCGATGACGTTCTCAATCGCTTGGTTGTACCGAGACTATCAGATTTCATCGTGATGTATGTCCCACAAAGAAGCACTTTCAATCTACGGGTTTGCATCTCCCACGTGCTGTGTAACTACCTCGGTGAATTACGCTCCTAGTACAAGCCTGGATGATCAGAAATGGTTGAAATAGTACGGTGGGGCCCAAATGCCACTCACAGGTAGACCTTTCGGCCGTCCCAACCATTTCCAAACATCGGGACAAGAACGGGCGGCATAATCGGCAGGCGAAGGGATCAACTACATACACAAATGAGTATGTATGCAAGCCACCATACAATAGTACATCAGAGCCATTCCATCTAAAAGGAAAGGAAATATAGCAACGCCATACGGCAAGATCCAAATATCCTAGATAGATATAATAGTTTAGGATATCTCCTCATACATCAATCAACAGAGTATCAAGCGGAAGCGGAAGACAAAATCCGAGTACGGATAAGAAGCAAATCGGCATAAGATGCCCCATAAATAAGCACATCCCGCCCACAGATCTCACGGATCCCCGTTCCCGGAATCTCTACACCGAATGATCATTGCCCATATCGTCCGTCTCTTCCAACCAGTATCCATCTTGTGAGTGTACCTGTTCATCTGAACCAAATAATTTATCGTGTGAGACCCTAGGGGTACTCAGCAAGTCTTTATGCCTCTAAAGGGGACACAACCTGGGGTGACGCAATTGCAGCAAAAGATAAACCCTAGCAATTCTATAGATACTCGCTAACCATCCGCCTAACCAGAGATAGACGGATGTCCGTGAATTAATAACAACAGTTATAACAGTTAAAACGGTAATATCCACAGATCCATCCTCCTCCTCGCTTACCGACGAGGAAGCGGACGAACAACCCCCCATCCATTGGCAGTCTTATTAAACATTCCATGAGTGTTATGCTATTTACTAGTCAGGTACCTAGTCTAGTCAGATTGAAAGCGGTACTTTAGTTATGCTTGTCTATGATCGAGAAACTGTGCTCCAAGTCGTCCATAACCGCGGACACGGCTTTCAGAAAGTTTTACCCTGCAGGGGTGCACAAATAGCAACACACACTCGATATGCCTCGGAAAAACCAAATCAAAACCCAACGAGGCAGTCACGACAAAGCAGTTACAGGATTCAGAAATATTTCAGGGGGCCACCCCATTGAGCTACCCGCAACGAAGTTAGCTGACTCCGAGACGGCCTCAAGGTTTGCGTCAATGGCTGTGAACGACTGGGAACCCAAAAATGTGACTGGGCTTGTCGACACCGCGAAAACACTCCGCTTTCCTAAACAGTACAGTGTGATCCTCGCACAATTTAAATAAAGCAGTAAAGCATGGCATAAGTACAGGATAGTAAATAAAACCTCAAACTAGTTTGTGGCCCCAAGAAATAAGAATGAATCAAGCTCTGGCTCAGGGGGGTTCATAAGCCTCCCGGATGTGGATAGCACGAATATTCAAGGAACAGGAATCAAGTACTCGGGGTCCTACGGGACACAAGTGAGCCTGAAAAACCAAATAGCGAATATGGCTCACCGGTGCCACTTTCATTAGTTATCCCATTACTAATCAGGTTGGGTTGTTTAGGTACCTCGTTTTCCATCAGACACTCACATACCCTACACATGTTGTTCTACGACTCGCATGGCTCAACCAACTCCTATAGTAATGGCTCATGGGATGGAGGAACAAGCTTCGGTGGGGTTTAAAAGTAAAGGCTATGCAATACTTGGGATTCAATTTAATGCAATCGCGACTCAATGATGCAAGAATAAGGTAGAGGCAATAGGTACTATATGTATGCAAGCATGTGGTAGTGCTTGCCTGGCAGCTCAGTTGAAGCAAGGGATGGATCTGGGTAGTGCTCCTGGTTCTCTTGGTATAACCCCTGCTCAGCGTCTATTCGAAGAAGAACCAAACAAACAAGGGCCAACGTAAATAAAGTGCACAAGCATATGAATAAAATGCATCAAGCAAACAATTATGCCATGATGAATGATGCTCAATTTGCATGGCATTAAAGTAGCATGGCATGGGTGAGGTGTGAGATACAAGATTAAATCATTTTATTGAGTTTTGGGCCCATTTTATACTCATATTAGTTGCTGTACCCTTTATATTTTTATGATGCATGCTTCAAGACAAACCATGGAATGCATAAACAGAAAGGTCTCGTCGAGCTAATCATTTTAGACATATCATTTATTAAATTTGGAGTTATAAAACAAAAGATATTAATTAATTAAGGCAAAAGGGCATTTTATTGTAATTTAACTAAACTTGGAATTTTAAATGTTCAAAATATATTTTGGATTGCATATTTGAATTCCTCATATTTTTCTGATTTGAAAACATATATTATTTGTATTATAAGAATTTGTATCTTAAAATTTATTTAAAAACAGAAAATAATTTGAATTTGAAAATAATTTGAAAAGATTTGAATTTAAAACAGAAAACAGACAATATTTTTTATACCCAGGCAGTTCTAGCCACTGACGCTGACGGTGGGTCCAACGGCTGACTGGGACAGACTGCATGCAGAAAACGTTTTATACCGCGGCTTAAACCAGCTCAAGCGAATGACAGGCGGGCCCGGTAGGGTCTTCGGTCCCACGTGACAGCGAAACCCTGGGTGGACCACGTGGCGTCGCTAGGGGAGCGCGGGTGGAGGTTTACGAAACCTTGGGTGTTTTCTGCAAAACGCACACAGCCGCTGACAGGTGGGGCTCGGGGGACTGCGGGTTAAGCCGAAAAAAGAAACCAGGGGGGTATGCGCAAAAGGGCTTGCCCGGTACTGTTTTTATTCTCTCTCTCTGCGCCGAGCGACGGGTCGGTGCGCGGCGCGGGCGGGGATCGATCCAGGGACCGAGCGGCACGCGCTGGGGGGCGGCGCCACTGCGCTAGGGCGGGGGTTGGTGACAGAGGAGTGGGCGTGGCCTAGATGAGGTTCCGTGACGCGCGAGCGTGCAGACGAAGTTGCACTACGACGAGCGGAGGCTGTTCGACGCAACGACCGGCGAGGCTAGGGCGAGACGGCGAAGGGGACCTTGTCAGGGAGAGAGAGGGGCTCACCGCGAGGCTGTCGGTGGCGAAGGATCGGGTCGGCGAGCAGTGGAACGACGAGGACGCAGACGGACGGCTCGGGTTAGGGTTTCAGGGAGGCGCGTCGGTACTGGCGGCTCCGATGCTCCTCTTCGTCGACGGCGTGTATAGGGCGATGCAGTGGTCGGCCGTGAGCTTCCCCGACAACCTGGAACGCCACGCCACCGGCTGGTTCGTGTAGAGGAGAAGGAGGCCGACGGTGGCCGGCGTCAGGGGTAGACGGTGGCGGGGAAGGCAGGGAGAGAGGGGACGGCCTGGGGTGGATCTGGGGTGGTCTGGCGAGGCAGAGAGGCGGGGATAAGCAGATGGAGGGAGATGCCGTGGGGGTAGGGTAGATGGGAAAAGGTGGCTCGGTGCCACCTTTCTCTTCTCCCTCCTTCACGTGCACGGTCGGGGGAAGGGCAGGGCGCGCGCATGGGGAGCTGGCAGGTGGGGTAGGGCAGGCCAGGGTGGTGGGAGGCTCGGGCTAGGGGGCCACAAGGCAGGGAGGGAAGGAGCAAGAGAGGGAGAGGCTCGGGTTGGGGTGGTGGTAGCCTCGGGCTAGGGTTGGTGTTAGGGTTGGGGGTAGCTAGGTGGGGTCTGGACGGTCAGGTGGAGCCAGCTAGGTAGGGAGAAGGGAGGCCGAAAGAGAGGGGAAGGTGGTAGCTTAGGGTTAGGGTTTAGCTAGATGGGGGTGATGGGTTTAGATTAGGTGTGGGGGGGTTATGGTGATGAAGGGTAGATGATAAGAGGGAACTTAGATAGAGGATTAGAGAGGGAGGGGTGAGAGCTAGGGTTTTAGAAGCATGCATGCTCCAAACATAGATCAAGCAAGATCAAGAGGAAAAGAGGGAGAGAGAGGGATGTGGTATGATGTAAACAAGATCAACTAGATCAAGCCCAAAAGGAAGGGATATAGATAGAGATGCTCCACTCAAAACAAATAAAATCCAAATGACAAGCAAAAAGGTGGTACTTGCATGGCCCATGCAGAAATATTTATTGCCCTGATGATTCTTGTGAAAACAATGTTATTACATGGCATTATTATTTTGCATTCCCAAAAATTGGAATAAAGGCCAAGCAAAAAGAATTAAAAAGGATGCCCCATGTGGAATAGATGGAGATGACCATATCTGAAATACAATGGGACTTGCTAGTGTGTATATGCCACTAGATATTTGATAAGCCCACAAAATATTCCAACATGATGATAACCCCAAAAACAACACATATGGGAGCTAGAATTAGGGTCCCACTCACAAGGCATGCAAAGGTGGCCATGTGTCTCTCATATATCACTAATGTGAAAACATCATGATGCTAAGATGAGAGCATGGGGAAAAGAAGTGGGTCCATCCTAACCCACATGAGCTAGAGGTAAAACCAAATAAAGTGCAAAGCTCATATTTAGTTGGATGGTGGAATTATAAGGTGGTGAAAGAAAAAGGTGGGGGAGTTAATAAAAGATATGCCCCCAACTCAACTTGGGCATTAAACAATATATCAAGAACCAAATACAATATCAAGAGGCAAATACAAGTAATAATGCACATGCGATAAGAACCAAACAAGAAGGGGTTTTATATGATGCTCAAATGCAAGGTGGCATGATGACATGAGCATGATGTAATGATGATGCAACAATTATATATTTGAAGTAGCCATTATATTACTAGACCAAGTAGCATTACAATTGTTAGACAATTGGGATGCTACAACTCTCCCCCACTAAACAGGAATCTCGCCCCGAGATTCTAGGATGAAGAAGAAGACACAAAGAGGGTAGGATACTTGGCACGGAGATCATCTTCACGTTCCCAAGTGGCTTCATCAACGGAATGGTGCGACCACTGCACCTTGCAGAACTTGATGGACTTGTTGCGAGTCCTTCTTTCTGCGACTTCAAGGATTTTTGTGGGGTGTTCTTGATAAGACAGGTCTTCTTGGAGATTGATAAGCTCATGATCCACGGTTCTGCTGGGGTCCTTGAAGCACTTCTTGAGCTGAGAGATGTGGAAAACATCATGGACTTTGAGTTTTTCCGGGAGCTCAAGAGCATAAGCAACTTCTCCTCTTCTTCCACGAATTTTGAAGGGACCGATGTATCTAGGAGCCAGCTTTCCTTTGATACCAAAACGGTGCGTGCCTCTCATGGGAGTGACACGAAGGTAAACGAGATCACCAGGGACATACTCCATGTCTGTGTGCTTCCTGTCATAATTGCTCTTCTGGCGACTTTGAGCAATCCTCAGATTTTCCAGAATGATGTGAACCTTTTCCTCCGCTTGAGTCACAATGTCAGGGCCAAACAAGATTCTTTCACCTGCACCCGACCAACCAATCGGAGTTCTGCATTTGCGACCATAGAGAGCCTCAAATGGTGCCATCTTTAGACTTTTCTGGAAGCTGTTGTTGTACGAGAATTCAGCATAAGGAAGGCATTCTTCCCACTTCATGCCGAACGAGATGACGCAAGCACGAAGCATATCCTCCAGAATCTGATTGATCCTTTCCACTTGTCCTTGCGACTGAGGGTGGTAGGCTGTGCTGAAGTTCAACTTTGTTCCCAAAGCATTTTGGAAACTCTCCCAGAACTTGGAAGTGAAGATACTTCCACGGTCTGAACTGATCTCGAGAGGAACCCCATACAGAGAGACAATCCTGTAGATATAGAGCTCCGCCAACTGAATTGCAGAAATGGTTTCCTTGACGGGGAAGAAGTGAGCCACTTTAGAAAGCCTATCAATGACAACAAAGATTGCATTGTTGCCCTTCTGCGACCTTGGGAAACCAGTGATGAAGTCCATCTCTACTTTCTCCCATTTCCATTCCGGGGGTTTCAATGGCTGTAGAAGACCGGAAGGTTTTTGATGGACAGCTTTCACTCTGCGGCAGACATCACACTCGGAGACATACTTGGCACAATACCTTTTCAAACCGGGCCACCAATATTGTGTTTTCAAGTCCATGTACATCTTTGTGCTGCCAGGGTGGATAGAAAGAACAGAATCATGCGCCTCCTTGAGAACTTGCTCTCTCAAACCCGGGTAGTTCGGAACAAACATCCGGTGTTCAAAGAAAAGCGTGCCTTGATCATCGACGTGGAAGGACTCATACTTCGGAAGCTGAAGCCTAGAGATGATCTTTCTTGTGTGCGGATCACCAAGCTGAGAAGAGCGAACCTTTTCTTCTAAGAGAGGTGTTGCTAGAAGGTTCAGGAGATACCCTTGTTCCACAATTTCCAGGTTGAGCTGACGGAATTCCTCGCACAAGAGAGGTTGTTGTTCTTCCATCATGAGGTTGTTGACATAAGCTTTGCGGCTGAGAGCATCTGCCATGACATTAGCTTTGCCCGGAGTGTAGTTGATGGTCAAATCAAAATCATTGATTGCTTCAATCCATCTCCTTTGCCGAAGGTTGAGATCAGGCTGAGTAAAGATATACTTCAGACTCTTATGATCAGAAAAGATTTCACAACGGTTGCCAAGCAAGTAGTGCCTCCATACTTTCAAAGCAAAGACAACTGCTGCGAGCTCGAGGTCATGTGTAGGATAGTTGATCTCATGCGTCTTCAACTGGCGAGAGGCATAAGCAACAACTTGTTTTTCTTGCATAAGGACCGCACCCAATCCATGCAAAGAGGCGTCACAGAAGATCTGGAACGGCTTGGATGTATCCGGAGGAACCAAGACTGGTGTGGAAGTGAGCTTTTCTTTGAGTGTCTCAAAGCTTGCTTGACATGCGGGAGTCCAAAGGTATTTCTTGCCTTTCTTGAGGAGATCGGTAAGAGGCTTCGCTATCTTCGAAAAGTTCTGAACGAAGCGGTGGCAATAACTAGCCAAACCAAGGAAACTCCGCACTTCTTTGACATTAACAGGAGGAAGCCATTCAACAATTGTTTTCACAGTTTCCGGATTGACTGCAATGCCCTTGGCAGAGATGACATGACCAAGGTAGGTAACTTGAGGCAGCCAAAACTCACACTTGGAGAACTTTGCATACAAGCGGTTCTCACGAAGCTTGCCTAGGACACACCGAAGGTGTTCTTCATGCTCTTCTTGTGACTTGGAATAGACTAGGATGTCATCCAGGTAGACCACAACGAACTTATCAAGATACTCCATGAAAACCGAGTTCATGAGCCTCGAGAAGGTGGCAGGTGCGTTGGTGAGACCGAAAGACATGACCGTGTACTCATACAGGCCATAGCGGGTGGTGAAAGCTGTCTTCGGAACATCTTCCTTGCGAATCCTGATCTGGTGATAACCACTTCTCAAGTCAAGCTTAGAGAAAACCACAGCTCCAGCTAGCTGATCAAAGAGATCATTAATCCGCGGAAGGGGATATTTATTCTTGATGGTTTTAGCATTGAGAGCCCGATAGTCAACACAAAGTCTATCAGTCTGGTCTCGCTTCTTCACAAAGAGAGTAGGGCTACCCCAAGAAGAAGTACTATGCTGAATAAAACCCAACTTCTCTTGTTCATCAAGCTGACGTTTGAGCTCAGCCAACTCAGCAGGACCCATCTTATAAGGCCGCTTGGAGATAGGAGCGGTACCAGGTTCAAGCTTAATAACAAACTCAACCTCACGATTCGGAGGCATACCTGGCAACTCTTCAGGAAAGACATCTGGGAACTCACAGACCACCGGAACACTCTGAATAGCTTCCATAGCATCAACATTCAGAGCCGCCAAGGAGAAAAGCTGGATAGCAGGAGTCAGACTTGGAGAATAGACTATATGGCCTTCAGGAATCTTCAGAGAAACCGAGCGTTCAGCACAATCAATCACAGCTGCATTTGCTGTCAACCAATCCATGCCCAAGATGACATCAATGTCAGAATTGCCCAGAACAATTAAGGAAGCCGAGAACGAAGAGCCACCAATCTCAATTTGATTGCCATGGCTGATTTTAGAAGCTGCCATTGTTGCTCCAGGAGAAAGGACCATTAACCGCTTCAGCAGAGGATCCATAGCTAACTCATTCTCATTTGCAAACTTGTGAGACACAAAAGAATGCGATGCACCGGAATCAAACAAAACTCGTGCAGGGACTGAGTTAACGGATAGCATACCCATCACAACTCCAGGTGCATGCTCAGCTTGAGCAGCGTTGATGCAGTTGGCACGAGCAATAGCAGACCAGGGCTTGGTGTTGATGTTGAGAGCCCGAGGTGGTGGTGCACGAACCAAAGGAGAGCTTGCCGCAGATCTTGGAGGTGGTGGAGGAAGAGCCTTGTTCTTCATCGGACAGTTCCAGCTTTGATGCCCAGAGTCTCCACACGTGTAACAAGCACCAGCTGGACGTGGAGCAACGTAGCCAGGGACTCCGCCAGGCGCTCCAGGGTAGTGGTGGTTGTAGTCCCTGGGAGCAGCAGTGAGGAAGTTTGGTGGCCTTGCCGCGTAGCTTGAAGGTCTTGGTGTAGCCGGAAGCGACGGTGGGGTGTTAGGAACCCAGACACGACGCTTAGAAGGAGCTGACATAGCTGACGAGCTTGCTGCATCACGGCTGTGTTTCTTTGACTCCTCAAACACTTGCCTACTTGCCTCTTCCTGCAGAGCTGTATGCTGAAGTTCCAGAAAAGACGCTGGCCTTGCATGTGTGATTGCATACTTGATCGATGCATTGAGCCCTTGCCTGAACCTCTTTTGCTTCTTCTTGTCATCAGAGATCTCTTCGCCACCATAACGATAAAGGTTCATGAAGTTCCTGATGTAGGTATTGACATTATCATTGCCCTGCTTGAGGTTGAGAAACACTTCCTTCATCCTCTCCATGACAATTTCTGACAGATACTGCTCTTTGAAAGCTCCAGTGAACTGTTCCCAAGTAGGCTGAAAACCAGTGCAGTTTGCCTTCAGGTAATTCTCCCACCAGAGAGCTGCATCTCCCTTCAGAAGGTGAGTAGCACACTTTACCCATTCTTGCTCAGGAACATCAGCAGTTGCCAGTAACCTTGACATCTCACGCAACCAATCATCAGCATCAAGTGGTTGATCAGAAACATCAAACTGGCGAGGGTTGAACTTCAGGAAGTTTTTGATGTCTCCTCGCTTGGGAGGTGGAGGTAGCGGCACAAACTCGTTCCTCCTGACACTTTCCTCAAAGCGCTGCTGGTTCTGCTGCATTGCTGCCAAGGCATTGGCGATGCTTGACAACGCTGCCCCCAGTTCAGGTTGTATGTCCTCCTCAGAACGGCGTGGTGGTGCCATCCTGTTATTGATATAACACACAAGTCAGTACTATAATGGAGAATAATAATAATCCAAAATAGTACCAAAATGGAATTAATCAAGATTAAAGAATACAATTTACTAAGATGATATTAAAATATCAACAAAGTTCAAAGCACCTAGAAGATATTAAGCATATCGCACACGACTGAAAAGGAGTGTGGTACACAAATATATCAAAGAAAATTTTTCCACAAATTTCGGCATTAAAATACCAATAGATGTGCAAAATTACTTAACGAATCAATATTAGTGACTCTACCAATTCAATATACAAGAGCGAATGATAAGAGTAGTGGTATGGTCGCGACTCCATCCCGCACTCAAATCATTACTCCGCACATGAACAAGTAAAACACATATCTCAACACCTTCTCCCCAAGATAACCTAAAGATTAGCAACTACGGAAACGAACACCACAAACAAGATAGCGTCGGATAACAAAGAGTAAGACAGATCACGTCGGTATACAACGAATCAGATAGATCGCGTCGGTTTGCAAAAGCCTGTCGGTATGGAATGTACCAACAGTTGATAACCAAAAGGCCGATAAGATAACAACTTGGATGCAACAGATAGACAAAGGATTACACACACACACACACTCACACACAGATACACAACCTATGGTACTACGGAAACCAGAACACGTGAATCCTAGTTTGAATTTAAGAAGAGGATTGAAAACGTTACACTTCCTTACCAGAAAAGAGTGGTGGTTGGGTAAGAAGAAAAGTGGAAGCAGTCCTACTCTCGCGTTTTGTTTTTCCCTAGTATACATAACTACCAAAAATATTTGCTAGACAGACAACGACCATTTGGCTGAGACCCTGAAGGTCGGGATGGCTCTGATACCAATTGTAACTACCTCGGTGAATTACGCTCCTAGTACAAGCCTGGATGATCAGAAATGGTTGAAATAGTACGGTGGGGCCCAAATGCCACTCACAGGTAGACCTTTCGGCCGTCCCAACCATTTCCAAACATCGGGACAAGAACGGGCGACGTAATCGGCAGGCGAAGGGATCAACTACATACACAAATGAGTATGTATGCAAGCCACCATACAATAGTACATCAGAGCCATTCCATCTAAAAAGAAAGGAAATATAGCAACGCCATACGGCAAGATCCAAATATCCTAGATAGATATAATAGTTTAGGATATCTCCTCATACATCAATCAACCGAGTATCAAGCGGAAGCGGAAGACAAAATCCGAGTACGGATAAGAAGCAAATCGGCATAAGATGCCCCATAAATAAGCACATCCCGCCCACAGATCTCACGGATCCCCGTTCACGGAATCTCTACACCGAATGATCGTTGCCCATATCGTCCGTCTCTTCCAACCAGTATCCATCTTGTGAGTGTACCTGTTCATCTGAACCAAATAATTTATCGTGTGAGACCCTAGGGGTACTCAGCAAGTCTTTATGCCTCTAAAGGGGACACAACCTGGGGTAACGCAATTGCAGCAAAAGATAAACCCTAGCAATTCTATAGATACTCGCTAACCATCCGCCTAACTAGAGATAGACGGATGTCCGTGAATTAATAACAACAGTTATAACAGTTAAAACGGTAATATCCACAGATCCATCCTCCTCCTCGCTTACCGACGAGGAAGCGGACGAACAACCCCCCATCCATTGGTAGTCTTATTAAACATTCCATGAGTGTTATGCTATTTACTAGTCAGGTACCTAGTCTAGTCAGATTGAAAGCGGTACTTTAGTTATGCTTGTCTATGATCGAGAAACTGTGCTCCAAGTCGTCCATAACCGCGGACACGGCTTTCAGAAAGTTTTACCCTGCAGGGGTGCACAAATAGCAACACACACTCGATATGCCTCGGAAAAACCAAATCAAAACCCAACGAGGCAGTCACGACAAAGCAGTTACAGGATTCAGAAATATTTCAGGGGGCCACCCCATTGAGCTACCCGCAACGAAGTTAGCTGACTCCGAGACGGCCTCAAGGTTTGCGTCAATGGCTGTGAACGACTGGGAACCCGAAAATGTGACTGGGCTTGTCGACACCGCGAAAACACTCCGCTTTCCTAAACAGTACAGTGTGCTCCTCGCACAATTTAAATAAAGCAGTAAAGCATGGCATAAGTACAGGATAGTAAATAAAACCTCAAACTAGTTTGTGGCCCCAAGAAATAAGAATGAATCAAGCTCTGGCTCAGGGGGGTTCATAAGCCTCCCGGATGTGGATAGCGCGAATATTCAAGGAACAGGAATCAAGTACTCGGGGTCCTACGGGACACAAGTGAGCCTGAAAAACCAAATAGCGAATATGGCTCACCGGTGCCACTTTCATTAGTTATCCCATTACTAATCAGGTTGGGTTGTTTAGGTACCTCGTTTTCCATCAGACACTCACATACCCTACACATGCTGTTCTACGACTCGCATGGCTCAACCAACTCCTATAGTAATGGCTCATGGGATGGAGGAACAAGCTTCGGTGGGGTTTAAAAGTAAAGGCTATGCAATACTTGGGATTCAATTTAATGCAATCGCGACTCAATGATGCAAGAATAAGGTAGAGGCAATAGGTACTATATGTATGCAAGCATGTGGTAGTGCTTGCCTGGCAGCTCAGTTGAAGCAAGGGATGGATCTGGGTAGTGCTCCTGGTTCTCTTGGTATAACCCCTGCTCAGCGTCTATTCGAAGAAGAACCAAACAAACAAGGGACAACGTAAATAAAGTGCACAAACATATGAATAAAATGCATCAAGCAAACAATTATGCCATGATGAATGATGCTCAATTTGCATGGCATTAAAGTAGCATGGCATGGGTGAGGTGTGAGATACAAGATTAAATCATTTTATTGAGTTTTGGGCCCATTTTATACTCATATTAGTTGTTGTACCCTTTATATTTTTATGATGCATGCTTCAAGACAAACCATGGAATGCATAAACAGAAAGGTCTCGTCGATCTAATCATTTTAGACATATCATTTGTTAAATTTGGAGTTATAAAACAAAAGATATTAATTAATTAAGGCAAAAGGGCATTTTATTGTAATTTAACTAAACTTGGAATTTTAAATGTTCAAAATATATTTTGGATTGCATATTTGAATTCCTCATATTTTTCTGATTTGAAAACATATATTATTTGTATTATAAGAATTTGTATCTTAAAAGTTATTTAAAAACAGAAAATAATTTGAATTTGAAAATAATTTGAAAAGATTTGAATTTAAAACAGAAAACAGACAATATTTTTTATACCCAGGCAGTTCTAGCCACTGACGCTGACGGTGGGTCCAACGGCTGACTGGGACAGACTGCGCGCAGAAAACGTTTTATACCGCGGCTTAAACCAGCTCAAGCGAATGACAGGCGGGCCCGGCAGGGTCTTCGGTCCCACGTGACAGCGAAACCCTGGGTGGACCACGTGGCGTCGCTAGGGGAGCGCGGGTGGAGGTTTACGAAACCTTGGGTGTTTTCTGCAAAACGCACACAGCCGCTGACAGGTGGGGCTCGGGGGACTGCGGGTTAAGCCGAAAAAAGAAACCAGGGGGGTATGCGCAAAAGGGCTTGCCCGGTACTGTTTTTCTTCTCTCTCTCTGCGCCGAGCGACGGGTCGGTGCGCGGCGCGGGCGGGGATCGATCCAGGGACCGAGCGGCACGCGCTGGGGGGCGGAGCCACTGCGCTAGGGCGGGGGTTGGTGACAGAGGAGTGGGCGTGGCCTAGATGAGGTTCCGTGACGCGCGAGCGTGCAGACGAAGTTGCACTACGACGAGCGGAGGCTGTTCGACCCAACGACCGGCGAGGCTAGGGCGAGACGGCGAAGGGGACCTTGTCAGGGAGAGAGAGGGGCTCACCGCGAGGCTGTCGGTGGCGAAGGATCGGGTCGGCGAGCAGTGGAACGACGAGGACGCAGACGGACGGCTCGGGTTAGGGTTTCGGGGAGGCGCGTCGGTACTGGCGGCTCCGATGCTCCTCTTCGTCGACGGCGTGTATAGGGCGATGCAGTGGTCGGCCGTGAGCTTCCCCGACAACCTGGAACGCCACGCCACCGGCTGGTTCGTGTAGAGGAGAAGGAGGCCGACGGTGGCCGGCGTCGGGGGTAGACGGTGGCGGGGAAGGCAGGGAGAGAGGGGACGGCCTGGGGTGGATCTGGGGTGGTCTGGCGAGGCAGAGAGGCGGGGATAAGCAGATGGAGGGAGATGCCGTGGGGGTAGGGTAGATGGGAAAAGGTGGCTCGGTGCCACCTTTCTCTTCTCCCTCCTTCACGTACACGGTCGGGGGAAGGGCAGGGCGCGCGCATGGGGAGCTGGCAGGTGGGGTAGGGCAGGCCAGGGTGGTGGGAGGCTCGGGCTAGGGGGCCACAAGGCAGGGAGGGAAGGAGCAAGAGAGGGAGAGGCTCGGGTTGGGGTGGTGGTAGCCTCGGGCTAGGGTTGGTGTTAGGGTTGGGGGTAGCTAGGTGGGGTCTAGACGGTCAGGTGGAGCCAGCTAGGTAGGGAGAAGGGAGGCCGAAAGAGAGGGGAAGGTGGTAGCTTAGGGTTAGGGTTTAGCTAGATGGGGGTGATGGGTTTAGATTAGGTGTGGGGGGGTTATGGTGATGAAGGGTAGATGATAAGAGGGAACTTAGATAGAGGATTAGAGAGAGAGGGGTGAGAGCTAGGGTTTTAGAAGCATGCATGCTCCAAACATAGATCAAGCAATATCAGGAGGAAAAGAGGGAGAGAGAGGGATGTGGTATGATGTAAACAAGATCAACTAGATCAAGCCCAAAAGGAAGGGATATAGATAGAGATGATCCACTCAAAACAAATAAAATCCAAATGACAAGCAAAAAGGTGGTACTTGCATGGCCCATGCAGAAATATTTATTGCCCTGATGATTCTTGTGAAAACAATGTTATTACATGGCATTATTATTTTGCATTCCTAAAAATTGGAATAAAGGCCAAGCAAAAAGAATTAAAAAGGATGCCCCATGTGGAATAGATGGAGATGACCATATCTGAAATACAATGGGACTTGCTAGTGTGTATATGCCACTAGATATTTGATAAGCCCACAAAATATTCCAACATGATGATAACCCCAAAAACAACACATATGGGAGCTAGAATTAGGGTCCCACTCACAAGGCATGCAAAGGTGGCCATGTGTCTCTCATATATCACTAATGTGAAAACATCATGATGCTAAGATGAGAGCATGGGGAAAAGAAGTGGGTCCATCCTAACCCACATGAGCTAGAGGTAAAACCAAATAAAGTGCAAAGCTCATTTTTAGTTGGATGGTGGAATTATAAGGTGGTGAAAGAAAAAGGTGGGGGAGTTAATAAAAGATATGCCCCCAACTCAACTTGGGCATTAAATAATATATCAAGAACCAAATACAATATCAAGAGGCAAATACAAGTAATAATGCACATGCGATAAGAACCAAACAAGAAGGGGTTTTATATGATGCTCAAATGCAAGGTGGCATGATGACATGAGCATGATGTAATGATGATGCAACAATTATATATTTGAAGTAGCCATTATATTACTAGACCAAGTCGCATTACAATTGTTAGACAATTGGGATGCTACATGCTGCTGCTCTGGACTCGATTTAGACGAAGCAGTAGTAGATTGATTTTTCCTCTCAAGTTTTTCCCCTCAAGTGGTTCATCAAATCGATCACAGGCCAAGGTCGGAGTTTGTGGCGGTTCTTCTACAGTCGGCTCACATGCGTTACGTGCTGTAATCCGCAGCGTGGCTACCATATCGTGGATTCTGTGATGAATCATCGCACTGAAACAACATTTGATGCCCAAGCGCTGGCGATCTATCTTCAATCCTGGTTATGCACTTGCTTGAATCTCTGCCTCCTTGAATCCTTCCTCTATCTTGGTGCTAGCATGGATCGAGGCAGGTAGTGAGAAGAATAGGCCCTTCCGAGGTGGCACCCACCTTCCCAGGCAACGAAGGCAGGGCTGATCCTCCAATCCAACTCTCCGGTAACCATAGCTTCCATCCATGAATGCACCTTCATTCCAATACTAATTAATTACATTGTGCATATACGATTCACCTTGCGTCATCAGGCCAGCTTTCATGTTGCTCTCACCAAAAGGAATCTGCAGCTGTTAGGTTATCTTATCTTGCTGCGTATAGAGCGTCCCCACTAAGCGTAATAAGAACAAGTATGAGACATGGTCTAGGGATTTCCATTCACCGATCACTATAGAGACAAATATGGATGGATACATGTATACGCACGTACAAGCAAATAGGTGCATTTTGATCACTTGATCAATCAAAGGTGCGGTGAATAGGAATCTGCAGCAAAACAGAAGGTGCATTTTGATCACTTGATCAACCATACCATGAACCATTCAAATGTTAACTAATTACAAGATAGGTCGTTTATTTCTGCAAATGTTAACAAATTACAGGGAGTAATCTTGCTGCATAATTTTTTTCTCCCGTACGCTCGGAAACAAGAGCGTGCTCACCGAGTCAACGTCGCCAACATCCCTGGCTGGAAACAGGAGTACAATTGCCTTCCCTAAGATCATTAATTCATCCCATCTGTTGCCGCGAAAAACTGCCGCGCAACACCAGGATAACCGTCGTGCTTTCGTGACGACGAACAGATGATTTTCGAGCAAATCAATAAAGAATTTCTCGCTTTCGTGGAGGAGATCCGACCATTTTTCAGAACAAAACGACAAAGATCTAACCAAACCCTGGAGTGCTAGAGCTTAGCCAGAGAGAACTAAGGAAAATAAACGTACGTGAAAAAGTAGATGTGTTTTTGATATAGATTGATTGGGGCTTTTCCTCGACAATCAGCCAGGGCCTGTTTGTTTGGGCTGCGGCTGGCTGTGGCTGGCTGTGCGGCTGTGCAGGGAAAGCTGTTTTTCTAAGTTTGATTGTTTGGCAAGTGGCTGGCTGTCTAGCTGTATATTAAGAAATTGTCTGAAATACCCCTCTGTCTTGAATTATATGTCGTAGTTTTGTCTAGATTTGCATGCACTAATGTGTTTTAGTACATAGATCAATGCCGATATTAGACAAATATTCGAGATAGAGGGAAAAATTATTAATTAAAGTGTATAAGTATATGTTACCATAAAATACCAGAAATAATTGACCATGTATCACCAAGTAACATTAGCTAACTACCTCAAAAAATAGTAACATTCGCTAACCATACGTGGTCCAAGGAATACGTGGAAATTCGGACTACTAGAGCAACCAGGAATTTCTTGCATATCTGTTGTAATTAAATACCACGAGCACCACTAGAGCAACGAGAATCATGTACTCCCTTCGACCCATATTTATTGATTTAGATTTGTTTAGATTCGAATGTATCTAGACATATTTTAGTGCTACATACATTCGAATCTAGACAAATCCAAGTCAACTAATATGGGTCGGAGGGAGTACTGTTTTCGAGAACGTGGCCAGGTCATACGGAGTACGGACGGCTGGCCCCAATCTGTTGTGCCCGTCCCGTGTTGAAACGCGTGGACACGACTAGGCAAGGAATGGCAGACGACAGTAAATACGTGAAACTGCAGTGGCAAAGCAAAGTACTGGTTTGATTTTAAGTCAGGAAGCTACGGGAAGCACGTACCCGGGTGCTTCGACCGCGCAATGCATTGTCCACTTTGGCTTTTGGAAAGCCAGCCACGAAGTCGAGCCGTTTGTTTCAATTCACTCGCTTTTTCCTATAAAAAACTAGAAAAAGCCCAAACAAACACCTCCTTATAAGGTGCCGGACTTTGCGTACAGGCAAAGAAATCCAAAAGCTAAAACCGACTAGGACATGTGGTCGGTTACGCTATGTAGGTACATGTTTACCAAAATCTAATTCCTACTTGACAGAATCAAAGCCTAAGTCAAGTTCTCGTACAATATCATTTGGCACAAAGAAACAATAAAATACCCAACCACAATAGTAATCACATGCATGCAATTGCCTACGTCGTTTCCCTTCATAAGAGTTCTTTATCTTAAAATCTGAAGCAAAGCATGACTTAACCTTGCCATGGACAAACAATACTAGCTGAGCGTATCTCTAGAATCTTCTCGAGACTTGTCCTTGGAATTAGCATCCATGCAAATTAAAACCCCAAGTATCCAAGCTGATAACAGCTTGTTCCATCTGATCTTTCTGCTTCGGCATCAGTATTGGACTAACCTATATTTTGAGCTAAACAACAAAAATCCAACATATTGGTCAGCTATCCAACAACAGGCATTTAACTTAATCTGGCTCATATATTTTCGGAAGCCAAATTTTGTATTCAACACCATCTACGTGCAATTAACTCTGCATCAGGCATGGGCTTGTCCGGCTCCAGCAAGAAGACCTGCTCCTGCATGAATCATGTGCTGGGAGTAGTATCATGTATACTCCCTCCGTCCCATAAAGGATGTCGAAAGTGTCGTTTTGCAAAAAAAAAGTAGTTGCCAAACTTCCGACAAACCGAGAGATCCATGCGAAAAGCCACCCTCTTCCTCGCTGTCTCCCTCATCCTCGCTCGACACCGCCCCCGACCCGAAGTCGCGGCCGCCGGCCGCTGCCTTGCTGCACCGCCCCACGCCGCCGCCGCATTGCTTCGCGGCGCTTCTCTGCCGCCTCCCTCTTCCTCCTGCGCGTCATCGCCGCCTCCCTCTTCTTCCCGCGCGTGTTCACTTCCTCGTCGAGTTGAATATGCGATTTTCCCCCACTCCGGCGGCTGGATATGCAGCGGCGGTGCTAGATCTACAGTAGTGGTGGACATTCCGAGCTATGAGAGTGAGGATCCCATCTGTGAGGCAGCTTCTGAGGAGAAACAGCCGGGGAGCTGCCGCTGCTGGAGCTTAAGACGGGGAGCTGCTGCTGCCGGAGCAAAATACGCGTCTTCCCCGAGCTGAAGCCGCCGTCCACCTCTCGGGCTTGCTGCTGCTGCTGCTGTCGTCTGCCATCCAGGGGGCTCTACAAGGCCGGTGCCCCTCGTACCATGTGAGCACGACCTCTCCCTCTCTAATTTTACAAAATCCAGACTATGAATTCTCCAAAATCAGTTCTTGTGTCTGCCTGAAGATCTTGTTGTGTTGCGTGGCTTCGAAGTGTTGCTGTAAATTTCAGACCTGAAGATTCCTGTGTTGTTCTAGCATCGGGGGGAAGTTTGGAATTTGTGAATTGGTAGAGTAGACAGGGTTTAATATTGAACTGACTGGAACCATTAACACGGGGATATAATGCTAGAGTGTGCAAGATCTCTCAATGATGCTCTTATTGAAGCAATGCTTCATTAGAGCACTTCATTAGTAAGTAGACTAGGATGCAAGCTCTACCATGCGTAGCACAATTTTGGTATTAATATTTTATGATGCGATAATTGCTAGGAATGGGTTAATCTTTTCTGCATATGCTTACTTGAGCTGAATTATGGTGGTCATTTTAGAACTCTTGGTATTGCTTTGGATACTAAAAAATCAAGTTCAGGCTCCATGGGGTAAGCAATGCTCGGTCTGGTTAATTTTCGTCACTATGCCACTACAACCCAATCAACTAGTTTCCACCTTTTGATTTTAAATACCGACTGACTTGGGTTAAGTATATTTGATTCTTAGTTGTGTAGTACATACCTGCCACTAGCACAAGAACAGAGTTAAAATTATGTTGGCATGAACTATGAAATTGGCAATACAACTGTATAAGATCTGTTATCAGTTGATAATCCGTGTGATATTTATTCATCTCTTTGTTGTACGTACTATGTTACACAACTTCTATGCTGTCACTAAGTGTATGGGAGCAACTTTGATGATTTCTTCTGTTGATCTATCTGGAGTAAATCATATGCACTGAAATTAAGCACACTGCACTCGTAAATTAGACCTGGCAAGCCATGCTTAGTTGACTGGTTCTTCTTCCTCAGTTTTTAGCTCCGAATGATGGTTCTGCCATCTTATTTATTTTTGGCAGAACTATCTAGTCATAGATCAGAGTGCTATCAACTTGCTGAAACTTTTCTTGGACTAGTCCAGACTATGAATTGTCCAATATAACTTACATATTTCATTTCATTTTAGATTCTGCAATATGGCTGCTCTTGCATTTGAACTGTCTAGCACAAGTATGGTTGACAGATGATCCATTCAAAATGTTGTTTTAGCTGTGAGACAAAAGGTTTTTCTTCAGGCCCTAATTCTAAATTTAATGAATTTGTTGTTTGCAATGTACTATAGTAAGTCAGAGGAGAAGAGAAGCAAGAAACTGAATGTTCCTTCCGCAATTATGCTGCCATCGGGGTGCACTGCTGAATATCATTTCTGTCTCGGTACCATTTCTATCGTAGGTTTGATCTAATTGTAATAATGTCAACTAAAAATATAGCTTGACGTGGAATGAAACATGATAGGTTGAGACTGTAAAACGAATGTGTAACAACCAAAGTAGCCTGCTGTCTGAACGCTAAGATGCAAGTAGATTCCTTTGTGTGTATGATTTCCTTTCCCTTCTGCAATTCTTGTTGTGCACACTGTTGTTCCTTTTTTGGTATAATACATATATCTCCATGTAGCCTATGTGGATTTCTTTAGATTAAGGATGAATGCTAATGACGCCAATATGATATATATCTTGTTTACGTGAATATTCAGGCTACACTAATCTCATAATTTGTCTTTTATACCTGAACTTCTGATCAACTTGTATGGTAGAAGTTTGCCATCTCTATATGAGAACTGAGTACCATGATTTTGATTCCTATTCTAGTTTGATGTAGAGTTGATAATTATAATTGGATTATTGGGCTCAGAACCGCTGAAGCATAGCATAGATGTATCACTTGAACTCATGAATACTGAAATATATATGCTGTAACTCTTTCCTTACCTGGGTTGCCAGGATGACTTCGTCTCTTTTTTGCTGTAGGGATGATGGGACTGCCTTTGCTCAGTGCTGCTTCATAGGCTGCCAACTTATGTTGCTGCTGAAAGTTGATTTCAGACTCTTCCTCAGATGTGTAAGACATTGTTTCCTAGCTCATTTTTTTCAGAGTGTGCCAGAGAAGAGAGGAGAATGCTTATTTAATCGTGAGTGTATTTAGATTTCTAGCTTCTGATTTTTAACACTGACTTTTGCTATCTCAGTATATTCTGCTCTGAATTTGTATATGAAGGCACATCTAGGCTCATGAAGGCACATCCTTTTCTATGTCCAATGGATCATGTATTTGAGGTAATTACTCAAGAAACAAAAAAACTTTAATTTTACCATGTTTGTTATGTCAAGAAAATAATTTCCAGGTTCTTGTATACTCTTCAATCAGCATATGTAGAAGATAACTGAATTTTTCTCATTGAACTCGACAATCATCAAATCTATGTTGTGCATCAATTTGGTGCCAGCTTTTTAGGTTTCCTTGCATGTTCAGCATCAAAAGAACTCTAGAGGTATGACAGAGGTAACCTCGAAATAAATTCAGGTGCAGGAGTACCAATATCTGAAGCTGTAGGAGTGCTCTCCTGTAAGTTTCAGAACTTAGTGTTGCAGTCAAAACTCATCCAGATTTTGATTTATTGACTCGAACTCATACTGCTATCAAAATTCATCCAGATTTTGGTTCTTTGATTTGACAGGACACTTTGACAGACTCGTGGATCAACCAGTCTCGCAATTGTGGGTGTGAGTGTGCGTATTGTACTAAACAACGGATGTGTGACCCGGCGACGGGTCCTCCTCTGGTTGCGCGGCTAGCTGGCTGGCTGCCCCCCCCCCCCCCCCCCCCCCCCCCCCCCCCGCGGCGCGCGCCAGGCCGAGCCTCCCAGTCTGACATCCGCAAGCTCGTGCACGCCGTGATAGATCTACTGCGTGTCCAGACTGCCGGCTCCGGCGAGAGGTCGGCGGGATCTCTGCTTGTCTCCGGCGGCGCGAGGGCAGCGGGACAGACACGGATCAGTTCGATCGACGGTGGTAGCGCGACGGAAAGATTTCAATTTGGATTTCGATTTTAAAGCCCAAATTTCAGACGTTCTGAATGTACTAGGGATATTTTTGCAAAAAGAAAAATGAATTGGAGGCTGTGTCCCGTCCGACATCTTTTCTGGGACGGAGGGAGTATATGGTTTTACAACTTTTAGAGAAACACAAGAAGATAAGGTTTTAGTTGCTTCCTTAAAAATAGTTTCTTTTTGGTAAACGCATAGGTGTGTCATGCTAATTAATCACCCGCCAATCTTAGGAAAGAAATACTAAAGATGTATGTACTTCTTCACTTCATTATTTTGAATGGAGAACACCTGAATAATCTGAAGTTTCTGCACATGTCTGAAGTTGGCATTTATATGGTTACCCATTTTCTGTTCCTTTACTGCTCCATATAATTATCACTAGAACATATGGTTATATTACCATATTATAGGTATCTAGAACACTCACGGGGAATTTTGCATGTTTGAACCGATACACATCAACACATTTCTACTGCCCCATATATTTATACTTCTCTGTTAGATCAATATTATCATCTGACCGGATATTCTCGAACACAAACAAAGAATTTTGCATCTTAGTACCTACTCCCTGTGTCCCAAAATAAGTGACTTGAGTTTGTCTAGATTTGGATGTATCTAGACACGTTTTAGTATGTAGATACATGTTGTCAATACCTGGATTTTTAAGTCCAGATGTCTGTTATGCCGTACATCGCAATTCTAGGATTACCATTTTTGCGAGACATAACAGAAGTGGTACCACCGTACATCATCCATTACAAACTATAATAAAGGTCTTACAGATAAAGGATCTCATGATCCAGTCTTAATACAATCAAAGCAGCAGAAAGTAAACGTAGTAGGCTCCATCTTCAGGGTCACAAGCAATGCTGACGATGGGAGATGATCCTAGTTGTCATAGAGCTTCTGCTGTCCATCTTCCGGGTAATCCTCCTCAGTCTGGCCATGGGGAATATCCAGGGACAAAGCCATGAGTACTCTTTAAGTACTCGCAAACTATCACTAGTATAAGTAAAAGTAAAACTAGTAGGAATCATAAGCTCTAGGTTTGTTTGCAAAAAGCTAGGTTTATTTCATAAAGCTTCAAGAGTAAAGACCTAATTTAGTTCTCTACATCACTTAAGTGGGAACTTAGATCTCATGTCCACAACTCTGTTGTGGTCAAGTCAAGGTCATCCTTCAAGTCACAAATCATTTTGAAAACATCTGACAACGGAACAGTATGACCACTCCAACTATCCATAACCGCGACACGGCTATTCGAATAGTTTGACACTCTGCAGAGGTGGTACACTTTCACCACAAAATTCGATATATCCGTCAGGGATAACCCTGAATCATCATACTTAATATGCGAATAATCAATCTTAACCTTTCAATTACACACCCTAGTATAGGCACCTTCCCTATGAGTTTGGCCTCCCAGCCATGGTCATCTGCCATCCTGGGCACTGCATAGGTGGACATTCATCACGAGGTATCCTCAGCTCAACCTCTTGCGCAAGGGAACCCATACTAAGACATATAAACTTTCAGTCAAGCCCTACCCAACTTAGGTATTGTGGTTGTACGCTAAAATTGGAATGGTATCGCATCCGAACCCAACCATCAGTTTTTATTAAAGTCAAGGCTCATGCCTCATCAGTTTCATCATCAAACCATTGTGTTTCACAACACATGTCAATAGAATAAATCTTCATTCCAAGGTTTTTATAATCATGTTTACCAAGTATTCCCATCTAAAGTGATCCAGTTTTATGCTTAGCACTAGCCACTAGTATTGAGGGTATCACTATTGGGAGTGCTAATAAAGTATAAGTATCCAAGACTAATCCTATGATCTTGATAGGATCCAATCTAGTTTCCACTAATCACAATTCATTAACTAGGTAAGAACCATAGTAAAGGGGAAAGTAAAGCTTGGAGTAAAACTAGGAATTGGTAAAGTTGCATAACCAAGCATGCCTAGTGTATCTGGTATAAGGGGTTTGCACAAGTAGCATGTATAGTTCTAGCTTGCACTGATAGCTTGCCTTGAGCAGTGTAGTTGTTTCAGTCGTTGAAGTTCTCCTCCTCCTTGAAGTACTCCTCCTCGTTGTAGCGCAGGTCGGTAGTAGCGTCTATAAATACATTCAATATACACAATCACCAAACAACACTTCACTACTTGTATTTAGCACACAAGGGCTCATACTAGATGATCTAGCATCTTATCAATCATCATATGGAATATTAACATTTTCTTAATCTTCTTATTTTCGAAAAGTAATTTCTACTAATTTTAAATCCTTAAGATTTAATATTCTCCAATTAAAATAGTGGATCATGTTTACACATGTCATCACCATCTATTCCAATACTTGGGAATGTGATTTAAAATGGTGATCATATATTACAAGATTTAATATTACTATTTAATAATGTTCAAGTGGCTAGAAATGCCTATATATCACTCTTTTAATACTAAGCCATGTTTCATATTTGTAAAACCAAATCTTTTTACATATTCATGTAGAGCCTCGCAAATGTGATTTTTGAGAGGTGGAATCATCTCAAAAATATTTATAGTTTATTTTAGAAAAATGTTTAAAATGTCAAATGTCTCTGTCTTCTTATTTTTGGTATAGGTGATCTATAATTCTAAATTGTTTGAATCCAACGAGTGTGATTAGATATTTCAATACCTTTCCAACAAAATTGGAATCATGCATTTTGGTTCAGTGAATCTCTTTGAATTGAATTTTGAATCTACTGATAGAATCTGGTTTTAGCTAAAATGGTAAAATCCTATTTGAATCACTGGGCTCTGTGCGGGAAACGACATGGGCCAGCCCAACTGCACGGTGTTGGCGCAGCGGGCTGCTGATAGAATGGTCCCACGCGTCAGTGACTCATCTAAACCGAAACGGTATCTTTCAATCATAGCCCTACGATTAGACTAGGATCTACGACTGTGGTTCGTCGTCTCCGTCGAACTGCTCCGGCGAGACTTGAACCCTAACGCGGTGGTGGGGGTCGATGGGGATTTACCGGGGCTCCAGCTAGGGTCGGCGATGGGGGCGAATGGGGTTGTCGACGATGGCGGTTCGATTAGAGGTCACGACAGATCCTGGGGTGGCCGCAATCAACGGCTTCCTTCCTCGACTGCAGCGGCGGACTCCGGCCAAATTCCGTCATCGTGGTGCTCGCCTTGCTTCGGGGAAGTGTCGGTGAGGTTCTTGGGTGAGTGGGGAGGTGTGAAGAATGAGGTCTGGGGTGGCCTCTATTTATACCCCAAGGGTGGAGGCAGGGCGGCATGGTCTGGCTTCTCCAGCGACGCTGCTACAGGTCTTGTTGAGCATGGCGGAGGGCATGGGTCGGTGCCACGGACTATGGTGATCGTCACGCGAGTGATGGCACATCAAGGGGCGGTCTCTGTTGGTCAGGCAACGTCGATGCTCTGTTCCAATACGTGGGTGTTCGTCACGCAGTACAGTGGTCGGGAGGCGCGCGACGGTGAACGATCATGTCTAGGACGTCACTGGTGCCACGGCGATGGCGGGTACGAGCAGAGAGAGCAAGGCACGACTTGTGCGTGCGAGGCAGCTGCGGCGCTCCTCGTTCTCTCGGCATGGCAGAGGCTTAAACGGGCACGCGATTTCCAGCGTCTCCACTTCTCGCCCTGGGTCAAGGGGTGGACAGGGGGTGGCGGTGAGGTCATGGCCAGCTGCTAGGTGTCATGGGATTGGGTGGCCCGGCATGCAGCGAGTGGTTCGTGCTCAACCAGCATGGCCGGCTCGGTACAAGCATGGCACTGGTCAATGTGGCTAGTAATGCCTCTCCTTTGCACGGCCAAGTACCAGGCATGATCATGGACAATTGAATGGGTTGATTGCAGTATAAGAGATGAGCAATTGATAGCTCAAAACAGTGTGTAGTGGTTGAAGTTGTACTGTGCCAGCCAGGTGCTCGATCAAATGGACGCATGAAATTTACTTTCAAATTTTTGAATGATTTTTGGTGAGTGATCTTGTTACTTGCTTAGTATCCTATGGTTGCTAGGAATGGTCAAGGGGAATTAGTTAGAATGGTTTTTGAAAAGTGATGATCTAGGCATATGAACTTGATTCAATTTCTCAATGCCTCTTAAATAGATTTGAAAATAGTTTCTGCCACTTTGTAAAGTTTGCTTGGATCCACTTGGAGTTGGTCTAGCAAGGGGTGAAAAGAATTGGAATTGTTTTTGTTGGAAATCTTTTAATAGGAACACTCAAAGTGGTCTAGTGGATAAGTTTGGCCAAAATGACCATTTGATCCTATGATCTATATTTGATTTTATTTTCATTTAATTCTATTTGTAAGTGATCTAGATGATGTAGTATTCATTTTTAAACTAAGCCTTATCATTTGTAGCAATCAATCATGGCAATTTCAAGCATTCATACACTAATGCAAATCGCACATGCACTCATATTAAGTTTAATAATAAAAGTTTTTGTTAACCCTAAACTTGGGTGATTAGAGATTGATTAATATTTTTGGGATGTTACAAACCTTCCCTCCTTAAACAGAATCTGGTCCCGAGATTCAGGAAAAACTAGGAACTAAAGAGATTTGGAAACTCAGTCCTAATATAGTCTTCTTGTTCCCAAGTGGCTTCTTCTTCGATATGGTTACTCCATTAGATCTTGAGAAACTTGATACTTCTGGTCGGGTGGTTCTAAATGCTTCTTCCAATATATGGATGGGCACTTCACGATAAGTTAGATCCTTGTCGATATCTATGGCTTTGTGATTGATGTTCTTGAAAACTTCGGTCTTCTCCGGAACTTCTAAGCATTTGCGAAGTAACGAGATATGGAACACATTATGCACGGCTGGCATCTCCTCAGGCAGTTCCAATTGATAGGATACTTCTCCTCGGCGATTCAAAATCTTGAAGGGTCCAATATATCTGGGGGCTAGCTTTCCTTTCATACGAAAACATTGCATTCCCTTCAAGGGTGATACTTTGAGATACACAAACACTCTGACATTGAAGGTCAAGTCTCGTCGTCTTTTATCTACATAACTCTTCTGTCTAGATTGAGCGGTCTTGAGGTGCTCACGGACTTTGTGAACCTTCTCTTTAGCTTCTCGTAGAATGTCTTGTCTGAAGATCTGACTCTCTCCGACTTGCGACCAATTCAACGGGGTACGACACTTTCTTCCATACAGAAATTCAAATGGGGCCATTTGCAAACTAGCTTGATAACTATTGTTGTAAGAGAATTCCGCGAAAGGCAGACAGTCCTCCCATTTAGATCCATATTCTAACACACAAGCTCTCAACATATCTTCTTAGATCTGGTTGACTCTTTTAGTTTGTCCGTCGGTTTGTGGGTGATAAGTGGTGCTGAAATTCAGTTTGGTTCCTAATACTTCTGGGACTTTCTGCTAAAATCTTGAGGTAAATTGGGTTCCTCGATCCGACACTATGGTCTTGGGGCTTCCATGCAGGCTGACTATCCTAGCGATATACAACTCTGCTAGCTTCGAACTTTGGTAGGTTGTCTTGACGGGTATGAAATGGGTTACCTTAGACAATCTATCTACTATGACCCAAATAGAGTCATTTCCCCTACTAGATGTAGGCAAACCTGTGATAAAGTCCATTCTGAAGGAATCCCATTTCCATTCCGGAATCTGCAATGGTTGCAAAAGTCCTGCGGGTCTCTAATGTTCCGCTTTGACTCTCTGACAGATATCACACTATGTTGCTTCTGACTTCTCTCTTCATTTTGTGCCACCAAAATTTCTCCTTCAAATCCTGATACATCTTCGTTCCTCCCGGGTGGATAGAGTAAAGAGTATCATGAGCTTTCTGCATAATTACTTGTTTCAACTCCTAATCTACTAGAACACATATATGTCCTTTGTACCACAAAACTCCTTCTTCATCTTCGGTGAGTCCGGGTACCTTCCCTGTTTTGATACGACGCTTGATTCCATCGATACTTGTGTTTCCTTTCTGGGCCTCTTTTATATGACCAATCAAAGTGGGTTGGAGTTCTATGCTAGCTAAGAATCCTTCGCTAACTAGATCTACTCTGAAGTTCTCCATCTCCTCATGCAGACTTGGCTAGGCTTCCTTTATCATGGTGTTTAATCTACACGGCAATCTGCTAAGAGCATCCGCTACCACATTGGCTTTGCCGGGGTGATAGTGAATGTCAAGGTCATAATCCTTGATTAACTGTATCCATCTCCTTTGCCTCATATTCAGCTCCTTCTGGGTGAAGATATACTTTAGACTCTTGTGATCCGAATAAATCTCACAGCGGTTACCCATAAGGTAATGATGCCAGGTCTTCAAAGCTAACACTACAGTTGCTAGTTCGAGGTCATGGGTAGGGTAGTTCTGCTCGTGCTGCTTTAGTTGTCTGGACAGATAGGATATGACTTTGCCTTCTTTCATCAATACACATCCAAGACCAATCTTGGATGCGTCACAATACACATCAAAAGGCTTCTTGATATCCGGCATGATCAAAATTGGTGCTGAAATCAATCTCTTCTTGAGATCTTGAAATCTTGCTTCACATTTGTCAGTCCATTCAAACTTCTTATCTTTCTTCAACAACTGGGTCATCGGTCTTGCGATGCTCGAGAATCCTTCCACGAACTTGCGGTAGTATCCGGCTAATCCAAGAAATGCGCGGACTTCTGTTTGGGTGGTTGGGGCTTTCCATTCTTCAACATCTTTGATCTTGGCGGGATCGACAGCAACTCCTCCTGCCGACAGGATATGGCCTAGAAATCCTACTTCTTTTAACCAGAATTCACACTTGCTGAACTTGGCATACAATTGATGCTCTCTAAGGGTTTCAAGGATGGTTCTCAGATGTTGTTCATGGCCCTCTTATGATTTGGAGTAGATTAGAATGTCATCGATAAACACAATGACAAACTTATCTAGAAAATTCATAAAAATCTTATTCATGAGATTCATAAAATAAGCGAGGGCATTGGTTAATCCAAAAGACATGACATTGTACCCATACAATCCATATCTGGTGGTGAGGGCAGTCTTTGCGATATCTATTGCACGAATCTTCAGTTGGTGATAACCAGTTCTAAGGTTAATCTTAGAAAACACTCTGGCACCAGTCAGTTGATGAAACAAACATCTATCTTCGGCAAAGGGTACTTATTCTTGATGGTGATGTCATTCAGCTTCTGGTAATCCGTACAAAGACGGTTGGCACCATCCTTCTTATCAACAAACAAAATGGGTGATCTCCATGGCGATGCACTTGGTTGAATCAATCCTTTTCCCAGCATATCATCAAGTTGCTTCTTCAGCTCCACTAGTTCAGATGGGTTCATACTATCGGATTGTTAGTTTGTGGCCCGAAAGTTCATGGGCGAGTGCATGGCGGTACCCAAGTTCCCTGTAATTGCCGCGTTTTGTAAAGTTGGGCTGCCAACTACCGAGAGGGGCCATTTCGAGGCAAACTCATCTCACCCCTGCCAAATTCAAACATTTCGTTAAACTGCCCCGTGAAGTAGACAATCGGGACCCACATGTCGATCACCTGTCCGTGACGCGAGCGCCAACACGGCAACCTCTTAGGAAAATCGAGGAACTAAGTGGATTGGATGCGTTGACCAATTTCACAAATCCATTCCCTCCTTTCCCCTAGCACCGATGGCGTCAAAATCCACCCTCCAAGCAGGATGATCCCTTCGGACATTTGACTTCCGGCGCCAAGTTGCTACGCCCAATCGCTGATCCCGAGCTCCAATGGCGCATGTTGTAGCCGCTGTTGCGAGGCTCTAGCCCACCTCCGTCACTGACAAGCCAAGTAGCTCGGGGGATGGCAGATCCTACTACCAAGGAAGAAGAAGTTCTGGCTACATGCGGGTGAGTTATCCTTCTCTTTGCTATTCACACTAATTATAACTGCTAGCTGGCTACTAAACCTACCATTGTTTGTTAGCCCAATGCTGACAAACATATTTTGTCCATAGTTTTCTATCAAGTGGGATCTCCGCGGACCACCCTTACCTGGTTACGGTAGTCCTCTTCAGGTACGGCTCTAAATCAGCAAGGGTGGAGGGCAAGTGGTATGGACACCATTGTATCACGATGGAAGAAGCGCCTGTGCAGATCTGCACTATATCTGGTATGGTTGCTGCTCTGCGTAATCATGATGAATTATGGCCGAAGCAGACTGCAAAGTTCAGCTTCATGGATGAACGTGGCATCATGGTTCCTCTAACGTGTGGCAGTCAGCTAATTGGGTTGATGAAAAGGTATGCTTCGGCTTGCATGTTTGAGCTGAACTGTGATGTACTGGATGTGGAAGCTACTGCAACTGGGAGTCGCCCTTCTATTCTTGGACAGGGTGGTCGCTCGAACCTAATTAGCTCCTGGTAAGCAAAAGTCTCTTGGGATTCGCATGTTTGTGCTGAATTTTAATTTTTGCAAGTATTTACTCTGTAGATATTGGGAAGTTATGCAACAGTCCTATTTCATTGACAGGAAGCGTTGCAAGGTTAGAAACATGACTATCAGGTCAGTCATTTTGTTGCCCGAAGAAGGTAAAAACGAGTGGAAAGATGATGCTGAAGACGATTCTAGCACTGATTGTCCCGGCAATGCAGAGTACATGAAGCTAAGAAAATTGGCACCAAGGAAGAGGAAGAAGGCAGGAAATTAAGAAGCAAGTGGACGTGAAGGCTTGGCACCGAAGCTGCGGAAGAAGGCTGCTGGCAACGAAGATGCATAGTAATGTGTTGAACTTGAACCTATATATGTAATTCGGTTAAATTCTGGAGCTCTGTTTGTGGAACTTTGCTGGGTGAAACAATCTACCCACGTTCTCTGAGTAAAATGTACGGTGACTTAGGGTTTGGAAACGTCCAAGTCAGTAGTTGAATCTGAAATTGTGATTGTGCCACTACTATCTGAAAACACGCGTCACCGGTTCCATGATTGCTGAGGGGTAGGAGGTCTCCAAATTCGATGGAATGTAAGTGGCACAGAAATAAATTATTTAAGCTGCTACACTCTACAAAGAATCAACTTATTTCAGATGTTGCACAACAACATGGCAACATAAACAGCAATGGCAACCGATAATGCCCAGATGCTTGAGTTCGTCTATCTCACCGCCTCCCTGCTCCTGCATCCCCTGCGTCCGGCGAAGCTCCTGGATCTCCATTAACCAGGTCTACGTGCTTCCACTTTATAAATTGTGGCTGTTCCATTTGCATGCGGCACAATCCACGTAGATTATGTTTAAACAAACCACCAATGTCAGAATACCACCATGATCAGACAAAAGGAAGTAATGCAAGGTTAAGACAGATTAACGGGAGAACAATTTTTTTCCTCCTAGGACTCCGGGACCACTAGTTCAGACCGCTAGGTCAACAAGTACTACTATTACAACTTAAAAAGGCACGGAGCTCAAGCTAAATAGAACTAGTTATCACACATCTCCTTGATCTTCCTAATCTTAGCCCGATGTGCATCTTCCTATGAGAGCAAGGATCGAATCGTCTGCTCCTTCCTTTTAGTATCTTCCTTACATAGCTTCAATTGTTTCTCTGCATTTTTCCTCATGCACTTGTCAATACTCGTAGTTGTGAACTGCAGGACTTTGGCCTAGTGAAGATCATTCCTTGCTTGAGTCAGTTCTTGCTCTGCTTTAGCCTTCAGGGCCAACGCCACGTCCCTCTCCTTCTCGACTTTGCCAACCTTGTCTTCCACCCGCCTGAGATCTCGGTTAAGCTTGGTCGTGTCAACTGGGTCCCATAGCTTCATCTCAACACTATCAAGAAGTGATCTGACTACGGATTCTTTCAACTCAACAGTCATATCCCATAGTTTGTCCAGCGTTTTCTGCATCGATTTGGGCCACTCTGGATCTACCCATTTGACAACACCGCAACTTTCGCCTTGCATCATTTCAAGATGTCCTTGACACCGTAAAAACCTCCTGCCTGCGTTTCGTCCTTCAAACGCTACAAATTTAGCGGGCACATATCCATGTTTTACATAGCAGAGGACTGTCTTCATCCGCTAAACCATGATAGTCGAAGTCATACAACATCTGGTTGTACTAACACATCATACGCGCATGAGTAAACATAGTAGATCTAGCTCAAATTAGATAACTGGCCGCAGATGATAGAGATAGAGATGAGACGAATCACATCGAAATCACCGTCCTTGTCGTCACGACGCGTTTCCTCAAAGTCTCCCCTTGAACCCATGGCGAGAGCGAGAGGGAGAGGGGGGTAGCTGCCGAAGAGATAGCTAGATGCGCCATCGGCTTGTGGCTATGGCAAGATGGGAGTGAAGTGGGGAAAGTGGCTTCGAGGGGAAGGAAGAGAAGTAATGGGGATGTGACACTGGAATATGGCCCACTGAACTCATGAGTCGTGACACTCACAATAGGGGAGCGCCCGGTGTTGCCAGTTTGTCCAGAGCAAGCGGGCAGCAAGCATGGCCAATCATGCCGCATAACAGCCTACTCGCGGATCGCTCTCACGAAGACCATCCCAATCGTCCAAGCGCCCTGATCAAACGGTATGTAAAAATCGTCAAGCAGAACAACTGTGTTAGGGCATGCCTTCTAGAAGACTCGGTCTAACAGCCACCATTGGGGGGCTAAGGTTAGGGCTCTCCTCAGGCTAGAATCCATATGTGGTTTATGAGAAGAACACACATGCAATGACACTGGTGATATGTGGTTTGTGAAAAGAACACACATGCAATGACTCTAACTGTGGATTGTGAAAAGAATAGGCAATACAATTACTCTCGTGGATCCATGTGTGGTTTGTGAAAGAACAGACATTCACTGACTCTAGTTGTGGTTCATGAAAAGAACACACGTGCAATGACTCTAGATGTGGTTTGTGAGAAGAACACACATGCAATGACTCTAGCTGTGGTTCATGAAAAGAACACACATGCAATGACACTGGGTGTGGTTTATGAAAAGAAAACACATCCAATGACACTGGTGTATCCTTATGTGGTTTGTGAGAAGAACACACATGCAATGACTCTAGTTGTGGTTCATGAAAAGAACAGACATGCAATAACACTGGTGGATCCATATGTGGTTTGTGGAAAGAACAGATATGCAATGACACTAGATGTGGTTTGTGAAAAGAACACACATGCAATGACAATGGGTGTGGTTCATGAAAAGAACACACATCCAATGACACTGGTGGATCCTTACGTGGTTTGTGAAAAAGAACACACATGCAATGACTCTAGCTATGGTTCATGCAAAGAACACACATGCAATGACACTGGTGGATCCATGTGTGGTTTGTGACAAGAAGAGACATGCAAATGACTCTAGCTGTGGTTCATGAAAAGAACACACATGCAATCACACCGGTGGATCCATGTGTGGTTTGTGAGAAGAACGTACATGCAATGACTCTGGGTGTGGTTCATGAAAAGAACAAACATCCAATGACACTGGTGGATCCATGTGTGGTTTAATGAAAAGAACACACATGCAATGACACTGGGTGTGGTTCATGAAAATAACACACATGCAATGACTCTAGCTGTGGTTAATGAAAAGAACACACATCCAATGACACTGGTGGATCCATATGTGGTTTGTGGAAAGAACAGACATGCAATCACTCTAGCTGTGGTTTGTGAAAAGAACACACATGCAATGACACTGGTGGATCCATGTGTGGTTTGTGGAAAGAACAGACATGCAATGACTCTGGGTGTGGTTTGTGAAAAGAATAGACATGCAGTGACACTTGTGTATCCTTATGTGGTTTGTGAGAAGAACACACATACAATGACTCTAGCTATGGTTTGTGAAAAGAACACACATGCAATGACACTGGGTGTGGTTAATGAAAAGAACACACATCCAATGACACTAGTGGATCCTTATGTGGTTTGTGAAAAAGAACACACATGCAATGACACTAGGTGTGGTTCATGAAAAGAATACACATCCAATGACACTGGTGGATCCTTATGTGGTTTGTGAAAAAGAACACACATGCAATGACTCTAGATGTGGTTCATGAAAAGAACACACATCCAATGACACTGGTGGATCCATGTGTGGTTTGTGGAAAGAACAGACATGCAATGACTCTAGCTGTGGTTTGTGAAAAGAACAGACATGCAATGACTCTAGTTGTGGTTTGTGAAAAGAACACACATCTAGTGACACTGGTGGATCCATAGGTGGTTTGTGAGAAGAACATACATGCAAATGACTCCATATGTGGTTCATGAAAAGAACACACATGCAATCAGACTAGTGGATCCATGTGTGGTTCATGAAAAGAACACACATCCAATGATACTAGTGGATCCTTATGTGGTTTGTGAGAAGAACACACATGCAATGACACTGAGTGTGGTTCATGAAAAGAACACACATCTAATGACACTAGTGGATCCTTATGTGGTTTGTGAGAAGAACACACATGCAAATGACTCTAGCTGTAGTTCATGAAAAGAACTGATATGCAATGACTCTAGCTGTGGTTTGTGAAAAGAACACGAATCAAGTGACACTGTTGGATCCATATGTGGTTTGTGGAAAGAACATACATGCAATGACACTAGCTGTGGTTTGTGAAAAGAACACACGTGCAGTCACACTGGTGCATCCATGTGTGGTTTGTGGAAAGAACGGACATGCAATGACTCTAGCTGTGGTTAATGAAAAAAATAGACATGCAATGACACTGGTGGATCCATATGTGCTTTATGGAAAAAGCATACATGCAATGACTCTAGCTGTGGTTAATGAAAAGAACAGACATGCAATGATACTGGTGGACCATGTGTGGTTTGTGAGAAGAACACACATGCAATGACACTAGGTGTGGTTCATGAAAAGAAAACACATCCAATGACACTGGTGTATCCTTATGTGGTTTGTGAAAAGAACACACATGCAATGACACTGGTTGTGGTTCATGAAAAGAACACACATCCAATGACACTGGTGGATCCTTATGTGGTTTGTGAAAAAGAACACACATGCAATGACTCTAGCTGTGGTTCATGAAAAGAACACACATGCAATGACACTGTTGGATCCATGTGTGGTTTGTGACAAGAACAGACATGCAAATGACTCAAGCTATGGTTTGTGAAAAGAACACACATGCAATCACACCGGTGGATCCATGTGTGGTTTGTGAGAAGATCATACATGCAATGACTCTGGGTGTGGTTCATGAAAAGAACAGACATCCAATGACACTGGTGGATCCATGTGTGATTTAATGAAAAGAACACACATGCAATGACACTGGGTGTGGTTCATTAAAAGGACACACATGCAATGACTCTAGCTGTGGTTAATGAAAAGAACACACATCCAATGACACTGGTGGATCCATATGTGGTTTGTGGAAAGAACAGACATGCAATGATTCTAGCTATGGTTTGTGAAAAGAACAAACATGCAATGACACTGGTGGATCCATTTGTGGTTTGTGAGAAGAACACACATGCAATGACACTGGTGTATCCTTATGTGGTTGATACGTCCATTTTTGCATCACAATTCTATATCATAATTTACTGTTATTCGTTGATATATTTCATATTAGGAGATGATACTTATGCTATTTCATCTGTTTTTGCATGGTTGATGACTTTTGGAGCATGGACCACTGCAGTCTGGATTTTGATGGAAAAGGTGCTGTTTGGAGGCAAAATTCACGATCAGAAAATTCGGGAAAATACATGGAAAATCCTATTTTTCCAGAAGACGAAGAAAGCCACAAGGGGAAGCGGAGATGGGCCACAGGGGGCCCACACCACCCCTGGCACGGGCCACCCTAGGTCGTGCCACCAGGTGGTGTGGCCGTCCTGGTCCACCCCTGGCTCTCCCCTCTAACGTATATTATCCTCCTGAAACCCTAATACTCGGGGAGCGAGCACAGAAAGATTCCACCGCCTCTGCGGGGCGGAAAACACCGAGAGAGAAAGATCTCTCCAGCAGACAGAATTCTATTGGGGAATTCCTTCCTAGAGAGGGGAAATCGTCGCCATTAACACCACCATCAAGATGGACTTCATCGGGATCATCATCATCATCACCACCATCATCACCACCTCCATACCGCTGTAACAATTGTGTTGAATCTTGCATAGTTCTTAGGGGAAACTTTCCTGGTGTTGATTACTCCTTGTAGTTGATGCTATTGACTGAACCATTGAATTATTGTTTATGTTCAGATTGTTACACATCATTATTTCATCTCTGATCATGATGCATATGATGTCTTGTGAGTAGTTCGTTTAGTTCTTAAGGACATGGGAGAAGTCATGTTGTTAATAGTGGAATTGTGTTGAGAAAGATTCAATAGTTTGATATTTAAGTTGTGGTGTACTTCTTCTAGTGGTGTCATGTGAACGTCGACTACATGACACTTCACCTATATGGGCCTAGGGGAATGCATTGTGTATTTGGCTACTAATCGTAGGGGTTGCCGGAGTGACAGAAACCTGAACCCCCATTAAGAAACCATTGCACAAGGGATGTCAGGGTCTTAGAGTGTAAAGCTGTGGTTAGGTTTCTACCTTAATTATTTTCTTGTACTTGCGGATGCTTGCAAGGGGTATAATCACAAGTATGTATTAGTCCTAGGAAGGTCGGTACATTAGCACAGGTTCACCCACACAAGACTTAGCAGACTAAAGAAGATTAATCAACTATATGAAGTGAAAGCACTTAACGATATTCCCGTGTGGCCTCGAGAATGTTTGGTCATCTTATGTAATACAACCGGCTTGTCCTTTGCTAAAGAAAGGATTGGGCCACTTGCTGCATTTATTCTTATTGTCGTTTATTTACTCGTACTTTATTTACCTGCATTATCAAAAACCCCTTAAAATTCATTTGCTAAGTATTTACAGAGAATTCCTGCTCCTAGCCATTCGCCAGCACCTTCTGCTCCTCGTTGGGTTCAACACTCTTACTTATCGAAAACACTGCGATACACCGCCTAGACTTGTGGGTCATCAAGACTATTTTCTAGCACCATTGCCGGGGAGTGAAGCGCTATTGGAGAGTGGAACTAATAAAGGAAACTTCTAATGTGAGTATTGTTTACTTCTGTTAGTTGCTTTATTTTCATTATGGACAATTCACTGAGTTTCTTATTTCGTAATTCTACTACCACTGCTAAGGTAGTAGATGAACCACCACCTACTGAGAATGATACTTTTAAAATACCTACAAGAATTATTGATCGTGTTATGGATAACTATTATGTTGGACATGGAACTGTCCATCCTGGTGATCATTTGCTCTTTATACACGAATTATGCAGGTTGTTCAAGTGTGCAGGTATTACTACAGATCAAGTTAAGAAGAAGTTATTCTCATTATCACTGAAAGGAAGAGCTGAGGACTGGTATAAGCTGCTGAAGAATGGTCAAGCTCTTAAATGGGAGGAAATAGTGCCTATCTTTTATTCAAAGTTTTATCCTCCTAGTGAGATTCATAAAGATCGGAATCAAATATACAATTTTTGGCCTCTTGATGGAGAGAGTATAGCTCAAGCTTGGGGGAGATTGAAGTTACTAATGCTCAAATGTCCCATTCATGAGCTCCCCAACAATATTATTATCAATAACTTTTATGCAAGGCTTTCTCTTCATGATAAGGATTTATTGGATGCCTCTTATGCTGGATCATTCACACACATGGAAGAAGAAGCCAAATGGGATCTTCTGGACCGTATTCAAGATAATGCTAAAGCATGGGAGAATGACAAATGAAGAAAGTCAGGTATAAATTATGATTATGAATGCATTGAATCTTTTATGGGAACTGATGACTTTCAAAATATTAGTAATGCTTATGGTATTGATTCTCAAGTGATTACAAATTGTTTTAAGGCTTTTGCTTCTTATATTGAAATTTTGAAAGAGGGATGGAACAAGTATCATGCACCATATAAAGATATTGTTGACTGTGTTCTTGTTGGGAGTACTGAATTTTGCACTATTGATCACATCCTACCTGAACCTTATATCGAGAAAATACCCTTCCCGGATAAGGTAAAGGATCATCCTATGATAACTAGTGTAATCAATAAAAGTGCAAAGAGAACTATAAAACCCGATGAACAAATAAACATTGAACCTGTTGTAGCAATTGTGAAAGACCTGGTCACTAAAAGTGTAGAAGATGGACACATAGTCTTTTGTGAGGATGCTTCTAATATTGTCTCACATCCTAATAGAACTAAAAAGGCTAGTGTCCCTGTGCTTTCTGTTAGAATTGGTGATCATTGCTATTATGGTTTATGTGATATTGGTGCAAGTTCAAGTGCTATTCCTTATGATCTTTACAAAGAAATTATGCATGAAATCAGTCCCTGCGAACTAGAAGAGATTGATGTGGTTATTCACTTTGCTAATAGAGAGACCGTCTCTCCAATTGGTATTGTGCGGGATGTAGAAGTTCTTTGTGGTAAGATTAAGTATCCTGCTGATTTTCTAGTACTTGGTTCGGCTTCTAGTAAAACTTATCCCATCATTTTTGGTAGACCTTTCTTGAGTACTTGTGGAGCTATTATAGACTGCAAAAGGGAGAAAATCTTGACCTAATTTGATGGGGAATCTTATGAGTTTAATATTTCGAAATTTACTAAAGAACCTTGTGAAAATGAAACCCATAATGAGGATTTTAGAATTGAACAACTTGCTTCTATTTCTCTTGCTCCTAACAATGCTTTGCAGCAATTTATGGAAGATCATGAAAGTGAAATCTTCATGGAAGAAATAAATGAGATTGATGAGATTCTCCATCGTCAACCTAAGATGCTTAAGCATAACTTGCCTGTAGAAGACTTGGGTACCACGTTGCCACCTAAAAAGGATCCGGTCTTCGATCTAGAACCTTTACCTAACGATCTTAAATATGCTCACATTGATGATAATAAGATATATCCTGTTATTATTAGCTCTAAACTTTCAGGGAAGGAAGAAGAAAGGTTATTGGAGGTACTGAAGAAACACCGAGGGGCTATGGGCTATACTCTGGATGATTTAAAAGGGATTTCTCCTACTATATGTCAGCATGCTATCAATATAGAACCAGATGCAAAGCCAGTGGTAGAGCACCAACAGCGTTTAAATCCTAAGTTGAAGGAAGTGGTAAGAAATGAGGTATTGAAACTCCTTGATGCTGGTATTATTTACCCTATTGCTGATAGTGAATGGGCTATTCCTGTTCATTGTGTCCCTAAAAAAGGGGGAATTACCGTCGTCCCTAATGATAATGATGAGCTTATTCCCCAAAGAATAGTAGTAGGCTACAGAATGTGCATTGATTTCAGGAAAGTTAATAAAGTTACTAAGAAAGATCATTACCCACTTCCTTTTAATGATCAAATGTTAGAAAGGTTGTCTAAAAAGGCCCATTTTTGTTTTCTTGATGGATATTCTGGTTTCTCTCAAATTGCTGTTAAACAACAAGATCAAGAAAAAAATACTTTTACATGCCCTTACGGAACCTATGCTTATAGACGTATGCCTTTTGGTTTATGTAATGCTCCTGCTACTTTTCAAATATGCATGTCTGCTATCTTTCATGGTTTTTGTGAGGAAATTGTGGAAGTGTTCATGGATGACTTCTCCGTCTATGGAACTTCTTTTGATAATTGTCTGCACAACCTCGATAAATTTTTGCAGAGATGTGAAGAAACTAATCTTGATCTTAATTGGGAGAAATGCCACTTCATGGTGAATGAAGGGATTGTACTTGGACATAAGGTTTCTGAAAGAGGCATAGAAGTTGATAGAGCTAAAGTTGAGGCAATTGAGAAAATGCCTGGTCTAAGAGACATCAAAGGTATTTGTAGTATCCTTGGTCATGCTGGTTTCTATAGAAGGTTTATTAAAGATTTCTCTAAGATTTCAAAACCCCTCACTAATCTTCTTCAAATAGATGTACCCTTTGTATTTGATGATGATTGTAAGGAAGCTTTTGAAACTCTAAAGAAGGCTTTAACTACAGCTCCTATCGTTCAACCACCTAATTGGAGATTACCCTTTGAAATAATGTGTGATGCTAGTGATTTTGCTGTAGGCGTTGTCCATGGGAACCGAATTAATAAAAAGTTAAATGTTATCCATTATGCTAGTAAGACTCTTGATGCTGCTCAAAGGAATTATGCTACTACTGAAAAAGAATTCCTAGCCATCGTCTTTGCTTGTGATAAGTTTAGACCTTATATTGTAGACTCAATAGTAATCATGCTGTTATTAAGTACCTTATGATGAAGAAAGATGCTAAGCCTAGGCTTATTAGATGGGTGCTACTCTTACAGGAGTTTGACCTACATATTGTAGACAGGAAAGGTGCTGAAAATCCTGTAGATGATAATTTATCTCGATTGGAAAACATCTGTTTTGATCCTATGCCTGTTAATGATAGTTTCCCAAATGAACAGTTGGCTGCAGTAGGGGTAAGCTCGCGAGGGAGCCCTTGGTATGCTGATTATGCTAACTTTATTGTCTCCAAGTATTTGCCTCCAACTTTCACAGCTCAACAAAGAAGGAAGTTCTTTTACGATTTGAGGCATTATTTTTGGGATGACCCGCATTTATATAAAGGAGTGGATGGTATTATGCGAAGATGTGTTCCAGAATATGAACAAAAGGAGATATTGCATAAATGTCATGGTAGTGCTTATGGAGGACATCATGCAGGAGATAGAACTACGCAAAAGGTGCTACAATCAGGTTTCTACTGGCCTACCCTTTTTAAAGATGCAAGAAAATTTGTTTATCTTGTGATGAGTGTCAGCGTGTTGGTAATATTTCTAGATGCAATGAAATGCCTATGAACTACTCTCTAGTTATTAAACCCTTTGATTGCTGGGGATTTGACATTATGGGTCCTTTTCCTCCCTCAAAAGGTTATACTCATATTCTTGTTGCCGTTGATTATGTCACTAAGTGGGTAGAAGCTATACCTACGAAGAGTGCTGATGGGGAAACCTCTCTAAAAATGCTTAAGGATGTTATCTTTCCTAGGTTTGGAGGGCCTAGGTATCTTATGACCGATGGAGGTTCTCATTTCATTCATGGTGGTTTTAGAAAGACCCTTGCTAAATATGATGTTAATCATAGAATCGCTTCAGCTTACCATCCCCAAACTAGTGGACAAGTAGAGTTATCAAATAGAGAAATTAAATCCATCTTGCAAAAGACTGTTAATAGGTCTAGGAAAAATTGGGCTAAAAAATTGAACGATGCTTTATGGGCTTATATGACTGCCTATAAAAACCCTATGGGGATGTCTCCTTATAAAATGGTTTATGGGAAATCTTGTCACCTGCCTTTAGAATTAGAACACAAAGCTTACTGGGCAGTTAAAGAACTTACTAGAGATTGTAAGCTTGCTGGTGAAAAAAGATTATTTGACTTAAGTTCGTTGGATGAATGGAGGAGTGAAGCATATGAGAATGCTAGACTCTTTAAGGAAAAAGTTAAAAGATGGCATGACAAGCGAATACTTAAGAGAGAATTCCATGTTGGTGAGAAATTTCTATTGTATAGGTATCGTCTCAGATTTTTTGCAGGGAAACTACTGTCAAAATGGGAAGGACCTTTCGTTATTGAAGAAGTGTACCGTTCAGGAGCGATAAAAAATTCTTCTTTAAAAGATAACACTACACAAGTGGTGTATGGGCAGCGACTCAAGCACTATATTTTTGGAGATTCTTACAATTAAGATGTTGATTCTTTTCAAGTTATAACTCCGGAAAAATTTATCAAAGACCAAATTCAGAGACCTGTAGAGTCCGTTTTCGAATAGGTAACAGTTCTGGTAAGAAAACCACCACGAAAATTCTGTCCAGTTATATTTTTGCAGTTTTTATCCAACAAGGAAAGCTAAGAAGCGAAAGAGGGATGGAAACAGAGCCAGGGTGGCTCACACCACCCCCTGGCGCGACCCCCCTGGCCGCGCCAGCAGGTGGTGTGGCCACCTCGGCCTCCGTCTCCGACCAGTTTTCTCCCAGTACCTTCCTTTTGTTGTAAAACTTCGTAATATATAATCCCCCGAATCCCCCAAGGTTCGTATATCATGTTCTCATCTTGTTTTCGTTTCGATCTGTTTTTGACAGGTAGAGTCCCAGATTTGGAGCCACAGTGTCTTCCTCTGGATCATCCAAGGAAGATTCCTCAGCGGATATCATCAACCCATACATGAGAGAGTTGAAGATTCATCCCAAGGAGTTGTTGCTTGAAGATGGGGAGGTACAGATAAAAGAGGTTCAAGGCCCTAAAGGTAAAGGAAGTCTGGAGGACAGGATGGAAGCACTGGATCAAGAAGACTTTAGGTACAAGAAGATGGCGGAACACGAAGTGGATATCATCCATAAGATTTGTTCCGAACTCATCGCCGAGCACCAAAAGGAGACTGCTGAGCTCAAGGATGAAGTTCTCTCACTCCACCAAACAACCAACCAACTGCAGCACAGCTCTACGACATTCAAAATCAAAACTGTGAGTACGAGGTTAGATTTAAACGCATAAGTGCTGTTGCAAGTTTTAGGATGCTGGAGACCACGATGTCCTTTGTTTATGGGGAGCCCTTACCTTCGAAGTCGGATGATGACGAGATAATACCACCACCACCACCACCGAAGGAGTAATTCGTCATCAGGTTTTGGCACCCCCTTGGCTTGATCCAAGCTTGGGGGAGTGCCGCGGTATCACATCACTATCTTCAATCTTTTTACCCTTTTAGTAGAGTTATATCATGAATAGAGAAGTTATCATGTAGGATGGTTTTCATTATGAAAGTGTCCCCCCTCTCGTTAGATATCTATGTATCCCTTGGTGTGAGTTGCCGTTATGGTTTATTAATGAGAAGTTCTATCATTTACTCTTTTGCATATCTTATATTAGTTTTCAATTCATGGTTATATGATTGATCTTGTTGTTACTATTGGTATCACTTTGGGATCATTGAGTTAATTTAGTTGGTTTTGGCAAACCTGGCTCGGTTAGTAGCAAAACTATTTTTGAGAGTTGAATGAAAAAGATAAAAGTACTCTTAAAGAAATATAATTTCATCATCTTTCTTTCTTGATTTGCTCATGAGTCTAGTATTCTCTAGTTAAGATCTTTTGTTCTTCCAAGGATGATTGCATGTTTGTTTTTATCACTTGTATGTTTGTTTGTTTCCTTCAACTCTTATGCTTGCTACCCTGCCTTGCTAGCCAAAAAACTATACTGAGAGGGAATGCTTCTTGTGCATCCAATCCTTAAACCAAAACCTATGCCATTTGTGTCCACCATACCTACCTATTAGCACTATTTCTATTCCAAGTAAATTCATGTTTTTATCTAGCTTCAAAATTAAACTTGTTATGTGAAAATTAGTGATTAAAGCTCTCACGAACTTGATGGCACACTTTACTTTCTTGCACTTAGTAAACTTGAACCATTGTGTCCATCTTTGTTGCGTATATGCTTGCGCTTTATAAGTTGAAGTTAGCAGAACCATGTATCATGGGGAACGCTTTCAACATTGCACTTATATTCCGTTGATATCATGGTTCTTTTGCTTATGGATCCCGGCGGTGTGAAATAAAAGGGGAACTTGTAAGATCATGGAGTTTATATGTGTGTTAGAGAAACGCCTGGGCCGCTAGCCTAAGCCATGCCTAATCATGGTGGAAACTTACAGCATAACCATAATGAGCACTCTATGAAGCATCCTCAATAAAAACCTATGCAAATAGCAAATAAAAGGATCCCTGAGATGCTCATTGTCTGCTTGCCTTGTCATTGTGATTATGGGATAGCTCCTGTATCATGTGCAAGGGGTACCCCGTTGGCGGTTCTCTATGATACATATGTATTTACAATGACAAGAGCTTACTTGTGACTGAAGTTGAGTAGCATGAGGTTCGGTACTCGTAAGTAAGGGGCTTGAGATTTCAACTTATAACTTGTCAAGCATATCCTCTTAGTTGTGTCACTTTAACCTTAATCACCTAAGGATGCTTATGATAGGGGCAATGAGAGCTGAAAGCTAATAAGTACCATAACTTTTGGAAGCTCTTTATGAAACTTGAAATCCCTACTTCCCTCTGCGAAGGGCCTATCTTTTACTTTTCAATTGAGTCAGTAAACCCATTCTCTTCTACCTCAGCAAGTATTTTGAGTTGTTGTGTTTCATTCATTCATATGTTGATTTATCCAATCATGTTTCTTATGTTCCTTGTTTTTCACATTGCTCTTATCTTAGTGTTTACCTACTTTGAAAGCTATCACTGAAAACTAGTTATGTGTGAACTCCAGCAAATTATCAACTATTCTTTGACCAAGAGCTAAGTTTGCCATTACCAATTGTTATTTACTTTATGTATATTTATTGTGTTTCCTTTACTTATTGCAAGTTAAGTTATATAATAGTGAGTTGTCTTCTATTATGACTTATGTATTGATGAATTTGATGCTTCTTGTCCGTATTCTTTTATCGACTCTTCACTCCATAAACCTGAGGTCATGTTTATTTAGTTCAGTTTCACTTGGGGACAAGCGAAGTCTAAGCTTGGGGGGGGGAGTTGATATGTGCATTTTTGCATCATTATTCTATATCATAATTTACTGTTATTCATTGATATATTTCATATTAGGAGATGATACTTATGCTATTTCATCTGTTTTTGCATGGTTGATGACTTTTGGAGAATGGACCGTTGGAGTCAGGATTCTGATGGAAAAGGTGCTGTTTGGAGGAAAAATTCGCGAAGATCAGAAAATTCGGGAAAATACATGGAAAATCCTATTTTTCCAGAAGACGAAGAAAGCTAGAAGGGGAAGCGGAGATGGGCCACAGGGGGCCCAAACCACCCCCACGCGCGGGCCATCCTAGGCCGTCCCACCAGGTGGTGTGGCCGCCATGGTCCACCCCTGGCTCTCCCTTCTAGCGTATATTATCCTCCCGAAACCCTAATACTCGGGGAGCGACCACAGAAAGATTTCGTCGCCTCTACGGGGCGGAAAACACCGAGAGAGAAAGATCTCTCCGGCGGACAGAATTCTGCTGGGGGAATTCCTTCCCGGAGAGGGGAGATCGTCGCCATCAACACCACCATCAAGATGGACTTCATTAGGATCATCATCATCATCATCACCATCATCATCATCATCACCACCTCCATACCGTTGTAACAATTGTGTTGAATCTTGCATAGTTCTTAGGGGAAATTTTCCCGGTGGATTACTCCTTGTAGTTGATGTTATTGAGTGAACCATTGAATTATTGTTTATGTTCAGATTGTTACACATCATTATTTCATCTCTAATCATGATCCATATGATGTCTTGTGAGTAGTTTGTTTAGTTCTTGAGGACATGGGAGAAGTCATGTTGTTAGTAGTGGAATTGTGTTGAGAAAGATTCAATAGTTTGATATTTAAGTTGTGGTGTACTTCTTCTAGTGGTGTCATTTGAACGTCGACTACATGACACTTCACCTATATGGGCCTAGGGGAATGCATTGTGTATTTTGCTACTAATCGTAGGGGTTGCCGGAGTGACAGAAACCTGAACCCCCATTAGGAAACCATTGCACAAGGGACGTCAGGGTCTTAGAGTTTAAAGTTGTGGTTAGGTTTCTACCTTAATTACTTTCTTATACTTGCGGATGCTTACAAGGGATATAATCACAAGTATGTATTAGTCCTAGGAAGGTCGGTACATTAGCATAGGTTCACCCACACAACACTTAGCAAAATAAAGAAGATTAATCAACTATATGAAACGAAATCACTTGACAAAATTCCCGTGTGTCCTCGAGAATGTTTGGTCATCTTAAGTAGTACAACCGGCTTGTCCTTTGCTAAAGAAAGGATTGGGCCACTTGCTGCATTTATTCTTATTGTCTTTTATTTACTCGTACTTTATTTACCTGCATTATCAAAAACCCAATAAATTTGTTTGCTAAGTATTTACAGAGAATTCCTGCTCTTAGCCATTCGCCAGCACCTTCTGCTCCTCGTTGGGTTCGACACACTTACTTATCGAAAATACTGCGATACACCCCCTATACCTCTGGGTCATCAGTGGTTTGTGGGAAGAACACACATGCAATGACTCTAGTTGTGGTTCATTAAAAGAACACACATCCAATGACACTGGTGGATCGATGTGTGGTTTGTGAAAAGAACAGACATGCAATGACTCTGGGTGTGGTTCATGAAAAGAACACACATCCAATGACACTTGTGGATCCATATGTGGTTTATGAAAAGAACAGACATGCAATCTCACTGGTGGATCCATGTGTGGTTTGTGAGAAGAACAGACATGCAATAACACTGGTGGATCCATGTGTGGTTTGTGAGAAGAACACACATGCAATGACACTGGGTGTGGTTCACGAAAAGAACACACATCCAATGACACTGGTGGATCCTTATGTGGTTTGTGAGACGAACACACATCCAATGACTCTAGTTGTGGTTCATGGAAAGAAAACACATGCAATCACACTGATGGATCCATGTGTGGTTTGTGAGAAGAACTCACATGCAATGACTCTATCTGTGGTTAATGAAAAGAATAGAGATGCAATGACACTGGTGGATCCATATGTGGTTTATGAAAGGAACACACATGCAATGACACTGGGTGTGCTTCATGAAAATAACACACATCCAATGACACTGGTGGATCCATATGTGGCTTGTGGAAAGAACAGACATGCAATGACTCTAGTTGTGGTTCATGAGAAGAACCCACATGCAATCACACTGGTGGATCCATGTGTGGTTTGTGGAAAGAACAGACATGCAATGACTCTAGCCGTGGTTTGTGAAAAGAACACACATGCAATGACACTGGTGGATCCATGTGTGGTTTGTGGAAAGAACAAACATGTAATTACTCTGGGTGTGGTTTGTGAAATGAACAGACATGTAGTGACACTGGTGTATCCTTATATGGTTTGTGACAAGAACACAGATGCAATCACTCTAGCTGTGGTTTGTGAAAAGAAAACACATGCAATGACACTGGGTGTGGTTCATGAAAATAACACACATCCAATGACACTGGTGGATCCTTATGTGGTTTGTGAAAAAGAACACACATGCAATGACATTGGGTGTGGTTCATGAAAAGAACACACATCCAATGACACTCGTGGATCCTTATGTGGTTTGTGAAAAAGAACACACATGCAATGACTCTAGCTGTGGTTCATGAAAAGAACACACATCCAATGACACCGGTGGATCCATGTGTGGTTTGTTGAAATAACAGACATGCAATGACTCTAGCTGTGGTTTGTGAAAAGAACATACATGCAATGACTCTAGCTGTGGTCCATGAAAAGAACACACATGCAATCACACGGGTGGATCCATGTGTGGTTTGTGAGAAGAACACACATGCAATGACTCTATCTGTGGTTAATGAAAAGAACAGAGATGCAATGACACTGGTGGATCCATATGTGGTTTATGAAAGGAACACACATGCAATGACACTGGGTGTGGTTCATGAAAGTAACACACATCCAATTACACTAGTGGATCCATATGTGGTTTATGGAAAGAACAGACATGCAACGACTCTAGCTGTGGTTCATGAGAAGAACACACATGCAATCACACTGGTGGATCCATGTGTGGTTTGTGGAAAGAACTGACATGAAATGACTCAAGCCGTGGTTTGTGAAAAGAATACACATGCAATGACACTGGTGGATCCATGTGTGGTTTGTGGAAAGAACTGACATGCAATGACTCTGGGTGTGGTTCGTGAAAAGAACAGACATGCAGTGACACTGGTGTATCCTTATGTGGTTTGTGAGAAGAACACACATGCAATGACTCTAGTTGTGGTTTGTGAAAAGAACACACATGCAATGACACTGGGTGTGGTTCATGAAAAGAACACACATCCAATGACACTAGTGGATCCTTATGTGGTTTCTGAAATAGAACACACATGCAATGACACTAGGTGTGGTTCATGAAAAGAACACACATCCAATGACATTGGTGGATCCTTATGTGGTTTGTGAAAAAGAACACACATGCAATGACTCTAGCTGTGGTTCATGAAAAGAACACACATCCAATGACACTGGTGGATCCATGTGTGGTTTGTGGAAAGGACAGACATGTAATGACTCTAGCTATGGTTTGTGAAAAGAACTGACATGCAATGACACTAGATGTGGTTTGTGAAAAGAACAGACATGCAATGACTCTAGCTGTGGTTTGTAAAAAGAACACACATCTAGTGACGCTGGTGGATCCATATGTGGTTTGTGAGAAGAATGGACATGCAAATGACTCCATATGTGGTTCATGAAAAGAACACACATGCATTCACATTGGTGGAGCCATGTGTGGTTTGTGAGAAGAACAAACATGCAATGACACTGGTGGATCCTTATGTGGTTTGTGAGAAGAACACACATGCAATGACACTGGGTGTGGTTCCTGAAAAGAACACACATCCAATGACACTGGTGGATCCTTATGTGGTTTGCGAGAAGAACACGCATCCAATGACTCTAGATGTGGTTCATGAAAAGAACAGATATGCAATGAATCTAGCTGTGGTTTGTGAAAAGAACACACATCTAGTGACACTCGTGGATCCATATGTGGTTTGTGGAAAGAACATACATGCAATGACACCAACTGTGGTTTGTGAAAAGAACAGACATGCAATCACACTGGTGGATCCATGTGTGGTTTACGGAAAGAATAGACATGCAATGACTCTAGATGTGGTTAATGAAAAAAACAAACATGCAATGACACTGGTGGATCCATATGTGGTTTGTGGAAAGAACATACATGCAATGACTCTAGCTGTGGTTAATGAAAAGATTAGACATGCAATGACACTGGTGGATCCATGTGTGGTTTGTGAGAAGAACACATATGCAATGACACTGGGTGTGGTTCATGAAAAGAAAACACATCCAATGACACTGGTGTATCCTTATGTGGTTTGTGAAAAGAACACTCATGCAATGACACTGGGTGTGGTTCATGAAAAGAACACACATCCAATGACACTGGTGGATCCTGATGTGGTTTGTCAAAAAGAACACACATGCAATGACTCTAGCTGTGGTTTGTGAAAAGAACACACATGCAATGACACCGGTGGATCCATGTGTGGTTTGTGACAAGAACAGACATGTAATTACTCTAGCTGTGGTTCATGAAAAGAACACACATGCAATGACACCGGTGGATCCACGTGTGGTTTGTGGAAATAACAGACATGCAATGACTCTAGCTGCGGTTTGTGAAAAGAACATACATGCAATGACTCTAGTTGCGGTCCATGAAAAGAACACACATGTAATCACACTAGTGGATCCATGTGTGGTTTGTGAGAAGAACTCGCATGCAATGAATCTATCTGTGGTTAATGAAAAGAATAGAGATGCAATGACACTGGTGGATCCATATGTGGTTTATGAAAGGAACACACATGCAATGACACTGGGTGTGATTCTTGAAAATAACACACATCCAATGACACTGGTGGATCCATATGTGGTTTGTGGAAAGAACAGACATGCAATGACTCTAGCTGTGGTTCATGAGAAGAACACACATGCAATCACACTGATGGATCCATGTGTGGTTTGTGGAAAGAACCGAAATGCAATGAATCAAGCCATGGTTTGTGAAAATAACACACATGCAATGACACTGGTGGATCCATGTGTGGTTTGTGGAAAGAATAGACATGCATTAACTCTGGGTGTGGTTTGTGAAAAGAACAGACATGCAGTGACACTGGTGTATCCTTATGTGGTTTGTGAGAAGAACACATATGCAATGACTCTAGCTGTGGTTTGTGAAAAGAACACACATGCAATGACAATGGGTGTGGTTCATGAAAAGAACACACATCCAATGACACTGGTGGATCCTTATGTGGTTTCTGCTGTGGTTTGTGAAAAGAACACACATGCAATGACAATAGGGTGTGGTTCATGAAAAGAACACACATTCAATGACACTGGTGGATCCTTATGTGGTTTGTGAAAAAGAACACACATGCAATGACACTGGGTGTGGTTCATGAAAAGAACACACATCCAATGACACTGGTGGATCCTTATGTGTTTTATGAAAAAGAACACACATGCAACGACTCTAGCTATGGTTCATGAAAAAAACACATCCAATGACACTGGTGGATCCATGTGTGGTTTGTGGAAAGAATAGACATGCAATGACTCTAGCTGTGGTTTGTGAAAAGAACAGACATGCAATGACTCTAGCTATGGTTTGTGAAAAGAACAGACATGCAATGACTCTAGCTGTGGTTTGTAAAAAAACACACATCCGGTGACACTAGTGGATCCATATGTGGTTTGTGAGAAGAATGGACATGCAAATGACTCCATATGTGGTTCATGAAAAGAACACACATGCATTCACATTGGTGGATCCATGTATGGTTTGTGAGAAGAAGACACATGCAATGACACTAGAGGATCCTTATGTGGTTTGTGAGAAGAACACACATGCAATGACACTGGGTGTGGTTCGTGAAAAGAACACACATCCAATGACACTAGTGGATCCTTATGTGGTTTGCAAAAAGAACACACATCCAATGACTCTAGATATGGTCCATGAAAAGAACAGTATATGCAATGACTCTAGGTGTGGTTTGTGAAAAGAACACACATCCAGTGACACTGGTGGATCCATATGTGGTTTGTGTAAAGAACATACATGCAATGACACTAGCTGTGGTTTGTGAAAAGAACACACATGCAATCATACTGGTGGATCCATGTGTGGTTTGTGGAAAGAATAGACATACAATGACTCTAGCTATGGTTAATGAAAAAAACATACATGCAATGACACTGGTGGATCCATATGTGGTTTGTGGAAAGAACATACATGCAATGACTCTATCTGTGGTTAATGAAAAGAATAGACATGCAATGACACTGGTGGATCCATGTGTGGTTTGTGAGAAGAACACACATGCAATGGGGCTTGTTCGTCTGTGGTACCAAAGTTGGCAGGCCAGCGCATGGCGGTACCTAAGTTGCCTGAAATCACCGCGTTTCGAAAAGTTGGGCCGCCAACTACCGAGAGGGGCCATTTCGATGCAAACTCGTCTCACCCCTACCAAATCCAAACATGCCGTGAAACTGCCCCGTGAAGTAGACGGTCGGGACCCTCATGTCAGTAATATTTCCGTGACGCGAGCGCCAACGCGGCAACCACGTAGGCGAAACAAGATACTAAAGGAGCATCGTGCGTCGACCAAATTCACAAATCCACCCCCTCCCTCCTTTCGCATGAACCCTAGCACCGGCGACGTCGAAATCCCCTCTCCAACCAGAAAGATCTCGTCGGGCATTTAACTTCGGTCACCAAGTTGCTGGGCCTACTCGCTGCTACCGGGCTCTAATGCCGAATGCCGTGCCAGCCGTTGTGATGATCTAGCCCGCCTCTACCGCCGACGAGCTGAGCAGCACGGAGGATGGCAGATCCATTTGCCGAGGAAGAAGTACTTCTGGCTAATTTCTGGTGAGCTACTCTTCTCTTTGCTATTCGCACTACCTATAACTGCTAGCTGGCTATTGGCATTACAGAGATATATCGAACATAGAATTGTTTGCTAGCACGACGCTGACAAACAATTCTTATCTTTTGTCTCCAATTTTCTGTCAACTAGGATCTTCGCTAAACCTAGCTACACGGTTCTGGTGAGCATCTATGGCCACCTCATTAAATTAGCACATGGGAAGAGCACATGGAAAGAGGCTCAGATTCTGAAGATGGAAGTGGCGCCTGTGCAGTTATGCACTATCCCTGGTTTGGTTGCTGCTGTGCGTGAACTTGCTGAAATGAGGCCAGAGCAGACTGCACAGTTCAGCCTCGTTGATGACCGAGGCTTCAAGGTTCCTGTAGCGCGTGATAGTCAGCTAGTTGGGTTGATGAAACAGCATGTTAGGCTTCGCGTGGTTACGCTGGTGTGTAACATAGTGGATGAGGAAGCTCCTGCTACTGGGAGTCACCCAGCTATTATTGGACAGGGAGGTCTAACTCGAACCCCTGCTATTGTTGAGCAAAATGTGGTTCCTCATCCGCGACATGCTTCTGTTAGGCAACCTCCTCGTAGGAGTCCCCGTATTGCCATTGTGGAAAACTCTGCTCTGGAATCTGCTGGTACTGGTCGTCCCCGTCCCCGTGCCCGTGTTGCTGCGGCTGCTGCTCACCCAATCCATGCTGCTGTTGAGCAAACTAAGGCGTCCGGAGGCTGCCCCGCTGTTGTTGCCAAGACCGCCGCCTTGTGTGCTGCTCCTCCTCGAAACCGTCCTCAAGTTGTGCGAACCCGTGCTCTGGAATCTGCTGGTACTGGTCGTCCTCGTGTTGTTGTTGATCTGGATGCTGTTGACCCAATCCCTGCCGCTGTTGAGCAAACTAAGGCTTCTGGAGGCTGCCCCACTGTTGTTGCAAAGACTGAACCATTCTCTCCTCCTCGAACCCGTGCTCGGGTTTAGCGAGCTGCTGGTCTGAAGCCAGCTCATGGTCTGGACTCTGCTAGCACTCGAAACACTTCTATTGTGGGAACTACTCCTGATCGTCGAGGTGGCATGGCAGCAGCTGATCCTATTGTGGCTGCCGTTAGAAGGGGCCCTCGCCTTGCTCCTGGTCATGGTACTTCCACCGAGGTTGATCCAGCTAACGATGACGCTGGTGATGGCGGTGGTGGTATTGGGGCTGGGTCTGATGGTGTCGCTCCATATCTCGAACCTCTCGGAGGTTTCTATCCTGAAGAACCTGATGATGGCAAAGTAATCGTTCGTATCGGTGTCGCGGATTATACTGCAAAATTAGATGATGGCACAGAAAAATTCTATGACGAGTTTGATGTAATCCTTGGCAGATACGACCCTGAAGTGGTAGAGTTATCTGACCTGATGGCATCGTTACGTGTGAAGGTGCTGTGGGGGTCCTCCCAGGAAGCACGTTTGTTATATTATGGTTACAGGAGCAAAAAGGCTATCGAAGTGAAAGATACTAGGGATTTAGTCGTACCGTTTACAAGGAAACATTATAGAGGTGAAGTTTACTTCCACTTGGTAGTGCTCATGGTTGGAGAGGAATTGGAACTCGACAATAGAGATGGACTTTTAGAAGGCATGCATGACCTGATCCATGGCATCACTGGGGCTGGTGCGACTAAGGGTGGCTTCGAACAGAGGAGAGTCTTACAGAGGAGCGTCATAAAGAGGAGCAGGAAGAGCATCCCTAGAAAGGGCACCCCAAAGAAGAACATCACCAAGGAGACCACGCCAGAGAAGAGGACGCCCAAAAGTCGCACGACAAAAGGCACCATGCCGCAAAGTACACCCCTGAGATCCAGTCAAAATGCCACACCGAACGGTAGCAGCAAAAACGCTAAGAGGGCTAGCACGGTGGTGAACACTCCCAGGAGTGGTAGCAAAGAGGCGAAGATGGCCAGCACGGAGGCTACCACACCCAGTGGGAGCAGAAAAAACACTAATTTGGAGCGGAACACGCCACTGTTAGGGAATTATGCAAGCACGAAGGAGAACACGCCCAATAGTAGCAGCAAAAGGGCTAATTTGGAGCGGAACACGCCGCTGAGGTCAGGCAATAATGCCAGCACGAAGGAGAAGATGCCCAATAGTAGCAGCAAAAGGGCTAATTTGGAGCGAAACACGCCGCTGGGGTCAGGCAATAATGCCAGCACGAAGGAGAACACGCCCAATAGTAGCAGCAAAAGGGCTAATTCGAAGAAGAACACGCCGCAGAGGTCGGGCAATAATGCCAGCACCCTGGAGCCAACACCCATGAGGGGAGGCAGTAAGGAGATCACACCCAAGAGCGGCAGCAAAAGGCCTAGTTCGATGGGGAATGGAACGCGGATGTCAAGCCCTACTGATACCATCAGGAAAGATTACATCAGGAAGGAGGATGTACACAGGAAGAGCAAGAGGGTTCTGTACACTCAAGATGAAATTGATTCTGACTGTTGTTTGTCCACTGAAGTACCTGGGATGCGTGCAAACGTAAGACCACCCCATGTGGTTGCAGCACAACCAACCGAGTGTCTTGGAGAAAACAGATGTGCCGGTGAGGTGGACTGGGGCAATGTTCCTGTCCATCCGGGTGGAGACGATGGTGCAGCCCCACCCATGGGAGTCAATATGATGTGTGCAGTACTAGGCATTAGAGACGATGGCGAAGATTCTGAATCAGATGAAGAAGCAGGCACTGTAGAGGATCAAGAATCTGGTGATGATGAAATAGACGAGGAACTTAACAATGAGGCTGGTATTCCAGTCGATGATTTGGGTGTTGAAGTAGAAGAAATGAAACATGACCACGAGTATCCTATAATTTCGGTCGGCACCGAGTTCAGGAGCATGCATGAGTTCAGGATGTCATTCCGGCATTTTTGTATCAAGGGGGAGTTCGACGTTTATCGACTGAAGAACTCTGCTGAGAGGTATGAGGCCGTTTGCAAGTAGAATGGACGGGCCAAGGTACATTGTCCATGGAGGATCACAGCAAGATCCTTACCTGCGTCGACTGCAATTAGGGTTTTGGGGCAATGAATGTAGCAAACCATTAGAACTCTCTCTCTCTCTCTCTCTCTCTCTCTCTCTCTCTCTCTCTCTTTTCACTCTATAACTACAATTGATGTGCGATATCTTTCTGGCAACTAGTCGACTCCGCTTATCTTTTAAATGAATCTGTGTTGCAGGTGAATAGAATGGCCCCTGCACACATGTTTCCGACAGGAAGCAAACTGAAATCCTCAATGGCTGATTCGGAGTGGGTGGCTATGCAATCTATGTCCATACTAAAGGATAACCCTAAGGAGACCGCGAAGAATATTCAGACTAGCCTCGGTTCTAAATACAACATTGTCCTTTGGTATTACATGGTTTGGAAAGGTAAAGACAAAGCTCTGGGGGTCTTGCACGGGGATTGGACCAATAGCTTCAGGATGCTGTACAACTTCAAGGCGGAGGTACAAGCTAGGTGTCCAGGGAGTGTTGTGGAGATTGACACTGAATTAGAAGGTGGTAAAATATATTTCAAAAGATTTTTCATGGCGCTTAAACCTTGCATCGATGGATTCAAGGGCGGCTGTAGGCCGTATCTGAGTGTAGACAACACTGTCCTAACTAGCAAATGGAAAGGCTGCCTGCCATCTGCCACAACACTTGATGGTCACAACTGGATGTTCCCAGTGGCATTCGGGCTGTTTGAAACAGAAACGGAGGAAAACTGGGTCTGGTTTATGAGGCAGCTCAAGAGATCAATAGGCCACATGGATCCATTGGCTATATCCACGGATGCATGCAAAGGGATGATGAATGCAGTGAAGGAGGTGTTCTCGCGAGCTGAAGGTAGAGAATGCCATGCCCATATGATGCTCAACTTGTACTCACACTACACAGGCAGCGTATTTCGTTACATGTTTCCTGCTGCTAGAGTTTACAAACCTAGTAGCAGCGATTATTTCATGAGCAAGATTTTTGCCGAAGCCCCTGAACTTCTAGAGTACTTAGCCATCCATCATTCGCAGATATGGAAGAGGAGTCAATTCAACCCTGACATCAAAGTTGATTACATAAACAACAACCTTGCAGAATGCCTGAATAACTGGGTGAAGGACATAAAAGTGCGTCCTGTTCATATCTTGATGGATAACATACGTGGTATGATCATGAAGCTATTAAATATAAGGAGAGAGATCGGTAGGAGACTTAGAGGACATATGCTACCGCCAGTTGTACAACAAGTGCACAAGAGAAGCCGAGGACTTGCTCATCTTAAGGTTCTCCCGTCAACCAACAGAAGCTGTGAGGTGGTCGATATGTCCAAGAGTGGCAAAAGGGATGTTGTGAACATCCAGCTGCGAGAATGCACCTGCTTAGAGTGGCAGCATACCGGGAAACCTTGCGACCACGCCTTGTCCTTCTTGGTGAAGAAAAGAACTCTACCACATTTGGATCAGTATTTGTTAGACTACTACTCTATGGAAAAGTTCAGAGCTGCGTACGCTGGATCCGTCGAGCCATGTATAGACCCATCTCAGTGGCCTCAAGTCCAACTGTCTTTCGAGCTTTGCCAGCCAGTTACAAAAATGGGCAGAGGAAGACCCCAGGTGAATAGGTTTAAGAATTTTCTCGAGAAGAAGGCTTCGGCTTTCTGTGCTACAAAGAAGGGCAAAAACAGATGCAAGACCTGCCATCTTATAGGCCATAGAGCAGCTGGATGTCCCCTTAATGCTCTCAAACCTAGGTATGAGATGGTACATTCACACAAAAAAATTGTTTATAGTCTGTAGATATAAGGTAGTAATCCATGTACTATTTTTTTACAGGAAGCACAAGGTAAGAAACAAGACAGCCGACTTAGTGATTTTGCTGCGGGAAGAAAACCAAAACGAGTGGAGTGATGATGCCGGACAAGATTCTGGTGCTGATTGGCCTGACTTCCCTCGGCCCGGAGATGCAAGGTACGTGAAGGTAAGAAAATTGGCACCCATGAAGAGGAAGAAGGCAGGAGATGAAGAAGCCAGTGTACGTGAAGGAAAGAGGAAGAAAGTTGGCACCCAAGCAGAGAAAGAAGGCTAGCAGTGTAGCAGCCTAATGATGTATTGAACTTGAACCTATATATGTAGTTCGGTTAAACTCTGGAGTTGTGTGTGTGGAACTTGTCGGGCAAAACAATCTACCTCTCGTACTAGCAGTAAAATGTATCGCGACTTTGAGATTTGATACGACCGAGGCCACTAGTTGAATCCAAAACTGTGACTGTGCCACTACTATCTGAACAATCGCGATAGCTGAGCGGTTAAATCCTCTCCAAAATCGATGAGTGTTAGTGGCACAGACGTGATTTATTTATAGGCGCTTAATAAATCCCTGCTGTTGGCATTACACTTACGATAAGTTTCTAGGGTGGAAAACAATTTCTTAAGCTGGCCGCTACACTCCACGAAGCAGCAACTTATTTCAGCTGCTGGACAACGACATGGCAACATAAACTGCAAATGTAACAGATAATGCCCAGATAATGAGGAAATTCAGTCCACTATCTAGCCTAATCTTGAGCCCGCCTGTCTCACCACCTCCCTGCCCTTGCCTCCCCTGCACCTGGCGAAGCTCCCGGATCTCTCGCTCCATCGCACGAATCTCCTCTTTCTTGTCCCACACAGCATCACGCAGATCCTGAACAAGCTCTTTGTGAAAACCTGTCAGTGGCTTTTCGATCCACACGAACTTGTCACAGCCAGTCCCCCTCCCTTCCTGCATAGTAGATCGAAGGAAACAAAAACAAAGAATTACATTACGCTTTCCAGATCCGGGTTACCATTGTACCTACAGTAGGAACTTACTGCTCTGATGCTGTAGTTGCTGAATTTTCCTGCAGTATTTTCGTCGGTCCATGAAATCCACCTCGGCATCTTCTCACCACACAAACACAGCATATCAGGGTAGTAATCGTAGGGCGCCCTCCGGTACCTGATGGGGGCACCCACCTGACGGCGTTGAGCTGACCCTGATTCCGCCCGAGACGAACTGCACGATCTCAAGTTGAGGGGAGCGAGGGCAGAAGAAAGAGGAGCCTTTGGATGTCAGGGTAGTGGTGAAGCGTGATTTATCCCTACTTAATAACTCGGGCAGAATCCTACCGTCCACATTCGGCTGACAGGTGGGGGACCTAGCGTGTGGACTTGTCAAAAGAAACTCGCGCCTTCGTGGTTCAAAAGCCCTGTCGCACGCATTGGACGAAATTTTTTGGTACCTTGCCCGTGTACATATCACTGGGAGGTCTTTCTCAGGAACCAGACACGCCTGGCCCACAATCTTACTCCCTCCTAGGAACTTGTCATGGCTCGCGCCGGCAGATCCATCCGCTCCACCGCTTCCGGTAGGGCTCGCCACGGCGGATCCACCCCAAGATCCTACCGTCGCAGTATCAAATGGCCATTGTTTCTTGAGAGGAGCGATGACGCTACATATGCGAGCTCGGCCCCTCCTACCTATAGAAGGACTGATGCGGCGTCGAGCTCGAGCAGGAGCCGCCAGGCACGACGGTGCTCGGTCCATGCCAACCCCGTCACCTTCGTCATTGTCGATTCCGATGTGGAGGGCGACAGGGACGAAGCTGTGCAGAACGCCATTGTTGCCTCCTTGGCGAAGGGCAAGCCATGGGCGGGAGTGGATGTCGCCGGGAAGGGCACGGCGGTGTCACCAATCGAGGTGGACTCCGACGATAGCTGTGTGATGTGGGTTTAGATGTTGTTTAGGATGGTTGCAATTTCGGTTGTGTTTAATGCGAGTACAATTATTGTAATGTGTTTGTCGAGCTATATTAAGAAATGTGTGCAATAGCAGCCGGTGAGTGCTTCCACTTTAGAAATTGTGTTTGTGCCATTTGCATGTTGCATTATCAACGTATATTACTTGTAAACAATCCAATGAAAATCATCAGATTACAACCATCGGACGGGAGTGGCAGGATGGAAGAGAAGTTGGGACAGTGGCTTCAAGGAGAAGGACACTGGCAGGTGGGCCCTTGGAACACGTGACACTGACATGCGGGAGCGGGAGCACACGGTATTGCCGGTCTGTCCAGAGCAAGCAGACTTTGCAACGTGACAACAACAAGCTGATTGGACCAATATAATAACTCGTCGAAGTATTAAGGAGTACTGAAAACTACAACTGGGGTACATTCACAAAACACGTATGCTCTAAGCACGTGAGAAGCATCGCTTAAGTCTAACAGTAACAACAGCACAAGTACTACATTTGTCTGTCGGTCTTCTCGATACAAATGTAGAAATGCATCTGCCTGTTCGGTCCAGCACCGACAAGGTACTGAGATGGCATGCATAGGATCGACCTTAGGTCCACATACTCCACCTCCCGCAGTGTCGGGCAGCTCGGCGCCTCAGCTAGCACAAGAATGCTATCCGACGATGGCGGTTGGGCGTTCCCCACATGCAAACCGTGTATACGGGCCAGGCGCATGATACCGACCTGACGCATATGGCACCCACGACGGTGGGCCCGGCTCTGGTTCCCGGAACACCGGCAGTGATGGTCAGGACGAAAACAGAGCCGTCCCCCCTGGAAAATTAGCAGGCGGCCTGCCGAGTAAGTGAACGGCACCTACTCTTGGAGAAGTTGGGCTTGCCCGTACGAGATCCTAATCACTTCGATCAAGTTCCCATCTGCAAGGTGGACGACGAGCTCTGCCAGCGGGCCGGTGTAGTTGCAGCCCGGCTCCGTGCAGGCACACGAGCTCGTGGAGCGGGAGCTCGCGGTAGGAGTAACGGCGAAAGCATCCTGGGTGGGAGCACACGAGCGAGAACGCTGCTGTGAAGTTGCGCGCGAGGATCTCCAGATTCTTGGGCTCCCACATCTGCCACAACTGAAGTTCGTCGAGAAATCAGAAAAAAGATCAGCAGTTAGATTGGCGAATAGCAGGAATGTGTGGGATAAGTTCAAAAGCTTGTAAAATGATTTCTTACCATGAAGGTAGCGACCGGAGAATTGGCGGATGTCGTCGGCTTGCAGCTACGGCAGGATGGAAGTGAAGTGGGGAAAGTGGCTTCGAGGGGAAGCAAGAGAAGTACGGGGAGGAAGAGAAGTAACGGGGATGTGACACTGGGTTATGGCCCACTGAACTCGTGAGTCGTAACACTCGCAACATGCCAGTTTGTCCAGAGCAAGTGTGGCCAATCATGCCGCAGAACAGCCTACTCGAGGATCGCTCTCGCGAAGACCATCCCAATCGTCCAAGCGCCCCAATCGAACGGTATGTAACAATCGTCAAGCAGAACAACTGTGTTATGGCGTGCCTTCTAGAAGACTCGGTCTAGCGGTGGATCCATTGGGGGGCAGTGCTAGTTTTAGTATAAGAACAAGCATGAAATGACTCAAATGGATCCATGTGTGGTTTGTGGAAATAACACACATGCAATGACTCTAGTGGTTGATCCATGTGTGATTTGTTGAAAGAACACACATGCAATGACCACTGGTGGATCCATCTTGGTTTTAGTGTAAGAACACACATGCAATGACTCTAGTACTGGTTTGTGGTTTTTGTGGAAAAGAACACACATGCAATGACTCTAGTGGTTGATCCATGTGTGGTTTGTGGAAAGAACACACATGCAATGACTCTGGTTGATCCATGTGTGGTTTGTGGAAAGAACACACATGCAATGACCACTGGTGGATCCATGTGTGGTTTGTGGAAAAGAACACACATGCAATGACTCTAGTACCGGTTTGTGGTTTTAGTATAAGAACACACATGCAATGTCTCTAGTGGTTGATCCATGTGTGGTTTGTGGAAAGAACAAACATGCAATGACTCTAGTGGTTGATCCATGTGTGGTTTGTGGAAAGAACACACATGCAATGACTCTAGTCATTGATCCATGTGTGGTTTGTGGAAAGAACACACCTGCAATGACCACTGGTGGATCCATGTGTGGTTTGTGGAAACGAACACACATGCAATGACTCTAGTGGTTGATCCATGTGTGGTTTGTGAAAAGAACACACATGCAATGACTCTAGTGTTGGTTTGTGGAAAAGAACACACATGCAATGACTCTAGTGCTGGTTTGTGGTTTTAGTATAAGAACAAACATGCAATGACTCTCGTGGTTGATCCATGTGTGGTTTGTGGAAAGAACACACATGCAATGACCACTGGTGGATCCATGTGTGGTTTGTGGAAAAGAACACACATGCAATGACTCTGGTTGATCCATATGTGGTTTGTGGAAAGAACACACATGAAAATGACTCTAGTGGTGGATCCATGTGTGGTTTGTGGAAATGAACACACATGCAATGACTCTAGTGCTGGTTTTAGTATAAGAACACACATGCAATGACTCTAGTGGTTGATCCATGTGTGGTTTGTGGAAATAACACATATGCAATGACTCTAGTGGTTGATCCATGTGCGGTTTGTGGAAATAACACAGATGCAATGACTCTAGTGGTTGATCCATGTGCGGTTTGTGGAAATAACACAGATGCAATGACTGTAATGGGTCCACATGTGGTTTGTGGAAAGAACACACATGTAATGACCACTAGTTGATCCATAAGTTGTTTGTGGAAAAGAACACACATGCAATGACTCCAGTGGTTGATCCATATGTGGTTTGTGAAAAGAACACACATGCAATGACCACTGGTGGATCCATGTGTGGTTTGTGGAAAAGAACACACATGCAATGACTCTAGTGGTTGATCCATGTTTGCTTGTGGAAATAACACACATGCAATGACTCTAGTGGTTGATCCATGTGTGGTTTGTGAAAAGAACACACATGCAATGACTCTAGTGTTGGTTTTAGTATAAGAACACAAATGCAATGACTCTACTGGTTGATCCATATGTGGTTTGTGGAAAGAACACACATGCAATGACTCTAGTGGTTGATCCATGTGTGGTTTGTGGAAATAACACACATGCAATGACCACTGGTGGATCCATGTGTGGTTTGTGGAAAAGAACACACATGCAATCACTCTAGTGCTTGTTTGTGGTTTTAGTATAAGAACAAACACACAATGACTCTAGTGGTTGATCCATGTGTGGTTTGTGGAAAGAACACACATGCAATGACTCTGGTTGATCCATATGTGGTTTGTGGAAAGAACACACATGCAATGACCACTGGTGGATCCATGTGTGGTTTGTGGAAAAGAACACACATGCAATGACTCTAGTGGTTGATCCATGTTTGGTTGTGGAAATAACACAGATGCAATGACTCTAGTGGTTGATCCATGTGTGGTTTGTGGAAAGAACACACATGCAATGACTCTAGTGGTTGATCCATGTGTGGTTTGTGGAAAGAACACACATGCAATGACCACTGATGGATCCATGTGTGGTTTGTGGAAAAGAACACACATGCAATGACTCTAGTACTGGTTTGTGGTTTTAGTATAAGAACACACATGCAATGACTCTAGTGGTTGATCCATGTGTGGTTTGTGGAAAGAACAAAAATGCAATGACTCTAGTGGTTGATCCATGTGTGGCTTGTGGAAAGAACACACATGCAATGACTCTAGTAGTTGATCCATGTGTGGTTTGTGGAAAGAACGCACATGCAATGACCACTGGTGGATCCATGTGTGGTTTGTGGAAAAGAACACACATGCAATGACTCTAGTGGGTGGTTCATGTGTGGTTTGTGAAAAGAGCACACATGCAATGACTCTAGTGTTGGTTTGTGGAAAAGAACACACATGCAATGACTCTAGTGGTTTATCCATGTTTGTTTGTGGAAATAACATACATGCAATGACTCTAGTGGTTGATCCATGTGTGGTTTGTGAAAAGAACACACATGCAATGACTCAAGTGTTGGTTTTAGTATAAGAACACAAATGCAATGACTCTAGTGGTTGATCCATGTATTGTTTGTGGAAATAACACATATGCAATGACTCTAGTGGTTGATCCATGTGTGGTTTGTGGAAAGAACACACATGCAATGACCACTGGTGGATCCATGTGTGGTTTGTGGAAAAGAACACACATGCAATCACTCTAGTGCTGGTTTGTGGTTTTAGTATAAGAACAAACATGCAATGACTCTAGTGGTTGATCCGTGTGTGGTTTGTGGAAAGAACACACATGCAATGACTCTGGTTGATCCATATGTGGTTTGTGGAAAGAACACACATGCAATGACCACTGGTGGATCCATGTGTGGTTTGTGGAAAAGAACACACATGCAATGACTCTAGTGGTTGATCCATGTTTGGTTGTGGAAATAACGCAGATGCAATGACTCTAGTGGTTGATCCATGTGTGGTTTGTGGAAAGAACACACATGCAATGACTCTAGTGGTTGATCCATGTGTGGTTTGTGGAAATAACACACATGCAATGACCACTGGTGGATCCATGTGTGGTTTGTGGAAAAGAACACACATGCAATCACTCTAGTGCTGGTTTGTGGTTTTACTATAAGAACAAACATGCAATGACTCTAGTGGTTGATCCATGTGTGGTTTGTGGAAAGAACACACATGGAATGACTCTGGTTGATCCATATGTGGTTTGTGGAAAGAACACACATGCAATGACCACTGGTGGATCCATGTGTTGTTTGTGGAAAAGAACACACATGCAATGACTCTAGTGGTTGATCAATGTTTGGTTGTGGAAATAACACACATGCAATGACTCTAGTGGTTGATCCATGTGTGGTTTGTGGAAAGAACACACATGAAATGACTCTGGTGGTTGATCCATGTGTGGTCTGTGGAAAGAACACACATGCAATGACCACTGGTGGATCCATGTGTGGTTTGTGGAAAAGAACACACATGCAATGACTCTAGTACTGGTTTGTGGTTTTAGTATAAGAACACACATGCAATGACTCTAGTGGTTGATCCATGTGTGGTTCGTGGAAAGAACAAACATGCAATGACTCTAGTGGTTGATCCATGTGTGGTTTGTGGAAAGAACACACATGCAATGACCACTGGTGGATCCATGTGTGGTTTGTGGAAAAGAACACACATGCAATGACTCTAGTGGTTGATCCATGTTTGGTTGTGGAAATAACAAAGATGCAATGACTCTAGTGGTTGATCCATGTGTGGTTTGTGGAAAGAACACACATGCAATGACTCTAGTGGTTGATCCATGTGTGGTTTGTGGAAAGAACACACATGCAATGACCACTGATGGATCCATGTGTGGTTTGTGGAAAAGAACACACATGCAATGACTCTAGTACTGGTTTGTGGTTTTAGTATAAGAACACACATGCAATGACTCTAGTGGTTGATCCATGTGTGGTTTGTGGAAAGAACAAAAATGCAATGACTCTAGTGGTTGATCCATGTGTGGTTTGTGGAAAGAACACACATGCAATGACTCTAGTGGTTGATCCATGTGTGGTTTGTGGAAAGAACGCACATGCAATGACCACTGGTGGATCCATGTGTGGTTTGTGCAAAAGAACACACATGCAATGACTCTAGTGTTGGTTTGTGGAAAAGAACACACATGCAATGACTCTAGTGGTTGATCCATGTTTGTTTGTGGAAATAACATACATGCAATGACTCTAGTGGTTGATCCATGTGTGGTTTGTGAAAAGAACACACATGCAATGACTCTAGTGTTGGTTTTAGTATAAGAACACAAATGCAATGACTCTACTGGTTGATCCATATGTGGTTTGTGGAAAGAACACACATGCAATGACTCTAGTGGTTGATCCATGTGTGGTTTGTGGAAATAACACACATGCAATGACCACTGGTGGATCCATGTGTGGTTTGTGGAAAAGAACACACATGCAATCACTCTAGTGCTGGTTTGTGGTTTTAGTATAAGAACAAACATGCAATGACTCTAGTGGTTGATCCATGTGTGGTTTGTGGAAAGAACACACATGCAATGACTCTGGTTGATCCATATGTGGTTTGTGGAAAGAACACACATGCAATGACCACTGGTGGATCCATGTGTGGTTTGTGGAAAAGAACACACATGCAATGACTCTAGTGGTTGATCCATGTTTGGTTGTGGAAATAACACAGATGCAATGACTCTAGTGGTTGATCCATGTGTGGTTTGTGGAAAGAACACACATGCAATGACTCTAGTGGTTGATCCATGTGTGGTTTGTGGAAATAACACACATTCAATGACCACTGGTGTATCCATGTGTGGTTTGTGGAAAAGAACACACATGCAATCACTCTAGTGCTGGTTTGTGGTTTTACTATAAGAACAAACATGCAATGACTCTAGTGGTTGATCCATGTGTGGTTTGTGGAAAGAACACACATGTAATGACTCTGGTTGATCGATATGTGGTTTGTGGAAAGAACACACATGCAATGACCACTGGTGGATCCATGTGTTGTTTGTGGAAAAGAACACACATGCAATGACTCTAGTGGTTGATCCATGTTTGGTTGTGGAAATAACACACATGCAATGACTCTAGTGGTTGATCCATGTGTGGTTTGTGGAAAGAACACACATGAAATGACTCTAGTGGTTGATCCATGTGTGGTTTGTGGAAAGAACACACATGCAATGACCACTGGTGGATCCATGTGTGGTTTGTGGAAAAGAACACACATGCAATGACTCTAGTACTGGTTTGTGGTTTTAGTATAAGAACACACATGCAATGACTCTAGTGGTTGATCCATGTGTGGTTTGTGGAAAGAACAAACATGTAATGACTCTAGTGGTTGATCCATGTGTGGTTTGTGGAAAGAACACATATCCAATGACTCTAGTGGTTGATCCATGTGTTGTTTGTGGAAAGAACACACATGCAATGACCACTAGTGGATCCATGTGTGGTTTGTGGAAAAGAACACACATGCAATGACTCTAGTGGTTGATCCATGTTTGGTTGTGGAAATAACACAGATGCAATGACTCTAGTGGTTGATCCATGTGTGGTTTGTGGAAAGAACACACATGCAATGACTCTAGTGGTTGATCCATGTGTGGTTTGTGGAAAGAACACACATGCAATGACCACTGATGTATCCATGTGTGGTTTGTGGAAAAGAACACACATGCAATGACTCTAGTACTGGTTTGTGGTTTTAGTATAAGAACACACATGCAATGACTCTAGTGGTTGATCCATGTGTGGTTTGTGGAAAGAACAAAAATGCAATGACTCTAGTGGTTGATCCATGTGTGGTTTGTGAAAAGAACACACATGCAATGACTCTAGTGGTTGATCCATGTGTGGTTTGTGGAAAGAACGCACATGCAATGACCACTGGTGGATCCATGTGTGGTTTGTGGAAAAGAACACACATGCAATGACTCTAGTGGTTGATCCATGTGTGGTTTGTGAAAAGAACACACATGCAATGACTCTAGTGTTGGTTTGTGGAAAAGAACACACATGCAATGACTCTAGTGGTTGATCCATGTTTGTTTGTGGAAATAACATACATGCAATGACTCTAGTGGTTGATCCATGTGTGGTTTGTGAAAAGAACACACATGCAATGACTCTAGTGTTGGTTTTAGTATAAGAACACAAATGCAATGACTCTACTGGTTGATCCATATGTGGTTTGTGGAAAGAACACACATGCAATGACCACTGGTGGATCTATGTGTTGTTTGTAGAAAAGAACACACATGCAATGACTCTAGTGGTTGATCAATGTTTGGTTGTGGAAATAACACACATGCAATGACTCTAGTGGTTGATCCATGTGTGGTTTGTGGAAAGAACACACATGAAATGACTCTGGTGGTTGATCCATGTGTGGTCTGTGGAAAGAACACACATGCAATGACCACTGGTGGATCCATGTGTGGTTTGTGGAAAAGAACACACATGCACTGACACTAGTACTGGTTTGTGGTTTTAGTATAAGAACACACATGCAATGACTCTAGTGGTTGATCCATGTGTGGTTTGTGGAAAGAACAAACATGCAATGACTCTAGTTGTTGATCCATGTGTGGTTTGTGGAAAGAACACACATGCAATGACCACTGGTGGATCCATGTGTGGTTTGTGGAAAAGAACACACATGCAATGACTCTAGTGGTTGATCCATGTTTGGTTGTGGAAATAACACAGATGCAATGACTCTAGTGGTTGATCCATGCGTGGTTTGTGGAAAGAACACACATGCAATGACTCTAGTGGTTGATCCATGTGTGGTTTGTGGAAAGAACACACATGCAATGACCACTGATGGATCCATGTGTGGTTTGTGGAAAAGAACACACATGCAATGACTCTAGTACTGGTTTGTCGTTTTAGTATAAGAACACACATGCAATGACTCTAGTGGTTGATCCATGTGTGGTTTGTGGAAAGAACAAAAATGCAATGACTCTAGTGGTTGATCCATGTGTGGTTTGTGGAAAGAACACACATGCAATGACTCTAGTGGTTGATCCATGTGTGGTTTGTGGAAAGAACGCACATGCAATGACCACTGGTGGATCCATGTGTGGTTTGTGGAAAAGAACACACATGCAATGACTCTAGTGGTTGATCCATGTGTGGTTTGTGAAAAGAACACACATGCAATGACTCTAGTGTTGGTTTGTGGAAACGAACACACATGCAATGACTCTAGTGGTTGATCCATGTTTGTTTGTGGAAATAACATACATGCAATGACTCTAGTGGTTGATCCATGTGTGGTTTGTGAAAAGAACACACATGCAATGACTCTAGTGTTGGTTTTAGTATAAGAACACAAATGCAATGACTCTAGTGGTTGATCCATGTATTGTTTGTGGAAATAACACATATGCAATGACTCTAGTGGTTGATCCATGTGTGGTTTGTGGAAAGAACACACATGCAATAACCACTGGTGGATCCATGTGTGGTTTGTGGAAAAGAACACACATACAATCACTCTAGTGCTGGTTTGTGGTTTTAGTATAAGAACAAACATGCAATGACTCTAGTGGTTGATCCATGTGTGGTTTGTGGAAAGAACACACATGCAATGACTCTGGTTGATCCATATGTGGTTTGTGGAAAGAACACACATGCAATGACCACTGGTGGATCCATGTGTGGTTTGTGGAAAAGAACACACATGCAATGACTCTAGTGGTTGATCCATGTTTGGTTGTGGAAATAACACAGATGCAATGACTCTAGTGGTTGATCCATGTGTGGTTTGTGGAAAGAACACACATACAATGACTCTAGTGGTTAATCCATGTGTGGTTTGTGGAAATAACACACATTCAATGACCACTGGTGGATCCATGTGTGGTTTGTGGAAAAGAACACACATGCAATCACTCTAGTGCTGGTTTGTGGTTTTACTATAAGAACAAACATGCAATGACTCTAGTGGTTGATCCATGTGTGGTTTGTGGAAAGAACACACATGGAATGACTCTGGTTGATCCATATGTGGTTTGTGGAAAGAACACACATGCAATGACCACTGGTGGATCCATGTGTTGTTTGTGGAAAAGAACACACATGCAATGACTCTAGTGGTTGATCCATGTTTGGTTGTGGAAATAACACACATGCAATGACTCTAGTGGTTGATCCATGTGTGGTTTGTGGAAAGAACACACATGAATGACTCTAGTGGTTGATCCATGTGTGGTTTGTGGAAAGAACACACATGCAATGACCACTGGTGGATCCATGTGTGGTTTGTGGAAAAGAACACACATGCAATGACTCTAGTACTGGTTTGTGGTTTTAGTATAAGAACACACATGCAATGACTCTAGTGGTTGATCCATGTGTGGTTTGTGGAAAGAACAAACATGTAATGACTCTAGTGGTTGATCCATGTGTGGTTTGTGGAAAGAACACACATGCAATGACTCTAGTGGTTGATCCATGTGTGGTTTGTGGAAAGAACACACATGCAATGACCACTAATGGATCCATGTGTGGTTTGTGGAAAAGAACACACATGCAATGACTCTAGTGGTTGATCCATGTTTGGTTGTGGAAATAACACAGATGCAATGACTCTAGTGGTTGATCCATGTGTGGTTTGTGGAAAGAACACACATGCAATGACTCTAGTGGTTGATCCATGTGTGGTTTGTGGAAAGAACACACATGCAATGACCACTGATGGATCCATGTGTGGTTTGTGGAAAAGAACACACATGCAATGACTCTAGTACTGGTTTGTGGTTTTAGTATAAGAACACACATGCAATGATTCTAGTGGTTGATCCATGTGTGGTTTGTGGAAAGAACAAAAATGCAATGACTCTAGTGGTTGATCCATGTGTGGTTTGTGGAAAGAACACACATGCAATGACTCTAGTGGTTGATCCATGTGTGGTTTGTGGAAAGAACGCACATGCAATGACCACTGGTGGATCCATGTGTGGTTTGTGGAAAAGAACACACATGCAATGACTCTAGTGGTTGATCCATGTGTGGTTTGTAAAAAGAACACACATGCAATGACTCTAGTGTTGGTTTGTGGAAAAGAACACACATGCAATGACTCTAGTGGTTGATCCATGTTTGTTTGTGGAAATAACATACATGCAATGAGTCTAGTGGTTGATCCATGTGTGGTTTGTGAAAAGAACACACATGCAATGACTCTAGTGTTGGTTTTAGTATAAGAACACAAATGCAATGACTCTACTGGTTGATCCATATGTGGTTTGTGGAAAGAACACACATGCAATGACCACTGGTGGATCCATGTGTTGTTTGTAGAAAAGAACACACATGCAATGACTCCAGTGGTTGATCAATGTTTGGTTGTGGAAATAACACACATGCAATGACTCTAGTGGTTGATCCATGTGTGGTTTGTGGAAAGAACACACATGAAATGACTCTGGTGGTTGATCCATGTGTGGTCTGTGGAAAGAACACACATGCAATGACCACTGGTGGATCCATGTGTGGTTTGTGGAAAAGAACACACATGCAATGACTCTAGTACTGGTTTGTGGTTTTAGTATAAGAACACACATGCAATGACTCTAGTGGTTGATCCATGTGTGGTTTGTGGAAAGAACAAACATGCAATGACTCTAGTGGTTGATCCATGTGTGGTTTGTGGAAAGAACACACATGCAATGACCACTGGTGGATCCATGTGTGGTTTGTGGAAAAGAACACACATGCAATGACTCTAGTGGTTGATCCATGTTTGGTTGTGGAAATAACACAGATGCAATGACTCTAGTGGTTGATCCATGTGTGGTTTGTGGAAAGAACACACATGCAATGACTCTAGTGGTTGATCCATGTGTGGTTTGTGGAAAGAACACACATGCAATGACCACTGATGGATCCATGTGTGGTTTATGGAAAAGAACACACATGCAATGACTCTAGTACTGGTTTGTGGTTTTAGTATAAGAACACACATGCAATGACTCTAGTGGTTGATCCATGTGTGGTTTGTGGAAAGAACAAAAATGCAATGACTCTAGTGGTTGATGCATGTGTGGTTTGTGGAAAGAACACACATGCAATGACTCTAGTGGTTGATCCATGTGTGGTTTGTGGAAAGAACGCACATGCAATGACCACTGGTGGATCCATGTGTGATTTGTGGAAAAGAACACACATGCAATGACTCTAGTGGTTGATCCATGTGTGGTTTGTGAAAAGAACACACATGCAATGACTCTAGTGTTGGTTTGTGGAAAAGAACACACATGCAATGACTCTAGTGGTTGATCCATGTTTGTTTGTGGAAATAACATACATGCAATGACTCTAGTGGTTGATCCATGTGTGGTTTGTGAAAAGAACACAGATGCAATGACTCTAGTGTTGGTTTTAGTATAAGAACACAAATGCAATGACTCTAGTGGTTGATCCATGTATTGTTTGTGGAAATAACACATATGCAATGACTCTAGTGGTTGATCCATGTGTGGTTTGTGGAAAGAACACACATGCAATGACCACTGGTGGATCCATGTGTGGTTTGTGGAAAAGAACACACATGCAATCACTCTAGTGCTGGTTTGTGGTTTTAGTATAAGAACAAACATGCAATGACTCTAGTGGTTGATCCATGTGTGGTTTGTGGAAAGAACACACATGCAATGACTCTGGTTTATCCATATGTGGTTTGTGGAAAGAACACACATGCAATGACCACTGGTGGATCCATGTGTGGTTTGTGGAAAAGAACACACATGCAATGACTCTAGTGGTTGATCCATGTTTGGTTGTGGAAATAACACAGATGCAATGACTCTAGTGGTTGATCCATGTGTGGTTTGTGGAAAGAACACACATGCAATGACTCTAGTGGTTGATCCATGTGTGGTTTGTGGAAATAACACACATTCAATGACCACTGGTGGATCCATGTGTGGTTTGTGGAAAAGAACACACATGCAATCACTCTAGTGCTGGTTTGTGGTTTTACTATAAGAACAAACATGCAATGACTCTAGTGGTTGATCCATGTGTGGTTTGTGGAAAGAACACACATGGAATGACTCTGGTTGATCCATATGTGGTTTGTGGAAAGAACACACATGCAATGACCACTGGTGGATCCATGTGTTGTTTGTGGAAAAGAACACACATGCAATGACTCTAGTGGTTGATCCATGTTTGGTTGTGGAAATAACACACATGCAATGACTCTAGTGGTTGATCCATGTGTGGTTTGTGGAAAGAACACACATGAAATGACTCTAGTGGTTGATCCATGTGTGGTTTGTGGAAAGAACACACATGCAATGACCACTGGTGGATCCATGTGTGGTTTGTGGAAAAGAACACACATGCAATGACTCTAGTACTGGTTTGTGGTTTTAGTATAAGAACACACATGCAATGACTCTAGTGGTTGATCCATGTGTGGTTTGTGGAAAGAACAAACATGTAATGACTCTAGTGGTTGATCCATGTGTGGTTTGTGGAAAGAACACACATGCAATGACTCTAGTGGTTGATCCATATGTGGTTTGTGGAAAGAACACACATGCAATGACCACTAGTGGATCCATGTGTGGTTTGTGGAAAAGAACACACATGCAATGACTCTAGTGGTTGATCCATGTTTGGTTGTGGAAATAACATAGATGCAATGACTCTAGTGGTTGATCCATGTGTGGTTTGTGGAAAGAACACACATGCAATGACTCTAGTGGTTGATCCATGTGTGGTTTGTGGAAAGAACACACATGCAATGACCACTGATGGATCCATGTGTGGTTTGTGGAAAAGAACACACATGCAATGACTCTAGTACTGGTTTGTGGTTTTAGTATAAGAACACACATGCAATGACTCTAGTGGTTGATCCATGTGTGGTTTGTGGATAGAACAAAAATGCAATGACTCTAGTGGTTGATCCATGTGTGGTTTGTGGAAAGAACACACATGCAATGACTCTAGTGGTTGATCCATGTGTGGTTTGTGGAAAGAACGCACATGCAATGACCACTGGTGGATCCATGTGTGGTTTGTGGAAAAGAACACACATGCAATGACTCTAGTGGTTGATCCATGTGTGGTTTGTGAAAAGAACACACATGCAATGACTCTAGTGTTGGTTTGTGGAAAAGAACACACATGCAATGACTCTAGTGGTTGATCCATGTTTGTTTGTGGAAATAACATACATGCAATGACTCTAGTGGTTGATCCATGTGTGGTTTGTGAAAAGAACACACATGCAATGACTCTAGTGTTGGTTTTAGTATAAGAACACAAATGCAATGACTCTACTGGTTGATCCATATGTGGTTTGTGGAAAGAACACACATGCAATGACCACTGGTGGATCCATGTGTTGTTTGTGGAAAAGAACACACATGCAATGACTCTAGTGGTTGATCAATGTTTGGTTGTGGAAATAACACACATGCAATGACTCTAGTGGTTGATCCATGTGTGGTTTGTGGAAAGAACACACATGAAATGACTCTGGTGGTTGATCCATGTGTGGTCTGTGGAAAGAACACACATGCAATGACCACTGGTGGATCCATGTGTGGTTTGTGGAAAAGAACACACATGCAATGACTCTAGTACTGGTTTGTGGTTTTAGTATAAGAACACACATGCAATGACTCTAGTGGTTGATCCATGTGTGGTTTGTGGAAAGAACAAACATGCAATGACTCTAGTGGTTGATCCGTGTGTGGTTTGTGGAAAGAACACACATGCAATGACCACTGGTGGATCCATGTGTGGTTTGTGGAAAATAACACACATGCAATGACTCTAGTGGTTGATCCATGTTTGGTTGTGGAAATAACACAGATGCAATGACTCTAGTGGTTGATCCATGTGTGGTTTGTGGAAAGAACACACATGCAATGACTCTAGTGGTTGATCCATGTGTGGTTTGTGGAAAGAACACACATGCAATGACCACTGATGGATCCATGTGTGGTTTGTGGAAAAGAACACACATGCAATGACTCTAGTACTGGTTTGTGGTTTTAGTATAAGAACACACATGCAATGACTCTAGTGGTTGATCCATGTGTGGTTTGTGGAAAGAACAAAAATGCAATGACTCTAGTGGTTGATCCATGTGTGGTTTGTGGAAAGAACACACATGCAATGACTCTAGTGGTTGATCCATGTGTGGTTTGTGGAAAGAACGCACATGCAATGACCACTGGTGGATCCATGTGTGGTTTGTGGAAAAGAACACACATGCAATGACTCTAGTGGTTGATCCATGTGTGGTTTGTGAAAAGAACACACATGCAATGACTCTAGTGTTGGTTTGTGGAAAAGAACACACATGCAATGACTCTAGTGGTTGATCCATGTTTGTTTATGGAAATAACATACATGCAATGACTCTAGTGGTTGATCCGTGTGTGGTTTGTGAAAAGAACACACATGCAATGACTCTAGTGTTGGTTTTAGTATAAGAACACAAATGCAATGACTCTACTGGTTGATCCATATGTGGTTTGTGGAAAGAACACACATGCAATGACTCTAGTGGTTGATCCATGTGTGGTTTGTGGAAATAACACACATGCAATGACCACTGGTGGATCCATGTGTGGTTTGTGGAAAAGAACACACATGCAATCACTCTAGTGCTGGTTTGTGGTTTTAGTATAAGAACAAACATGCAATGACTCTAGTGGTTGATCCATGTGTGGTTTGTGGAAAGAACACACATGCAATGACTCTGGTTGATCCATATGTGGTTTGTGGAAAGAACACACATGCAATGACCACTGGTGGATCCATGTGTGGTTTGTGGAAAAGAACACACATGCAATGACTCTAGTGGTTGATCCATGTTTGGTTGTGGAAATAACACAGATGCAATGACTCTAGTGGTTGATCCATGTGTGGTTTGTGGAAAGAACACACATGCAATGACTCTAGTGGTTGATCCATGTGTGGTTTGTGGAAATAACACACATCCAATGACCACTGGTGGATCCATGTGTGGTTTGTGGAAAAGAACACACATGCAATCACTCTAGTGCTGGTTTGTGGTTTTACTATAAGAACAAACATGCAATGACTCTAGTGGTTGATCCATGTGTGGTTTGTGGAAAGAACACACATGGAATGACTCTGGTTGATCCATATGTGGTTTGTGGAAAGAACACACATGCAATGACCACTGGTGGATCCATGTGTTGTTTGTGGAAAAGAACACACATGCAATGACTCTAGTGGTTGATCCATGTTTGGTTGTGGAAATAACACACATGCAATGACTCTAGTGGTTGATCCATGTGTGGTTTGTGGAAAGAACACACATGAAATGACTCTAGTGGTTGATCCATGTGTGGTTTGTGGAAAGAACACACATGCAATGACCACTGGTGGATCCATGTGTGGTTTGTGGAAAAGAACACACATGCAATGACTCTAGTACTGGTTTGTGGTTTTAGTATAAGAACACACATGCAATGACTCTAGTGGTTGATCCATGTGTGGTTTGTGGAAAGAACAAACATGTAATGACTCTAGTGGTTGATCCATGTGTGGTTTGTGGAAAGAACACACATGCAATGACTCTAGTGGTTGATCCATGTGTGGTTTGTGGAAAGAACACACATGCAATGACCACTAGTGGATCCATGTGTGGTTTGTGGAAAATAACACACATGCAATGACTCTAGTGGTTGATCCATGTTTGGTTGTGGAAATAACACAGATGCAATGACTCTAGTGGTTGATCCATGTGTGGTTTGTGGAAAGAACACACATGCAATGACTCTAGTGGTTGATCCATGTGTGGTTTGTGGAAAGAACACACATGCAATGACCACTGATGGATCCATGTGTGGTTTGTGGAAAAGAACACACATGCAATGACTCTAGTACTGGTTTGTGGTTTTAGTATAAGAACACACATGCAATGACTCTAGTGGTTGATCCATGTGTGGTTTGTGGAAAGAACAAAAATGCAATGACTCTAGTGGTTGATCCATGTGTGGTTTGTGGAAAGAACACACATGCAATGACTCTAGTGGTTGATCCATGTGTTGGTTGTGGAAAGAACGCACATGCAATGACCACTGGTGGATCCATGTGTGGTTTGTGGAAAAGAACACACATGCAATGACTCTAGTGGTTGATCCATGTGTGGTTTGTGAAAAGAACACACATGCAATGACTCTAGTGTTGGTTTGTGGAAAAGAACACACATGCAATGACTCTAGTGGTTGATCCATGTTTGTTTGTGGAAATAACATACATGCAATGACTCTAGTGGTTGATCCATGTGTGGTTTGTGAAAAGAACACACATGCAATGACTCTAGTGTTGGTTTTAGTATAAGAACACAAATGCAATGACTCTACTGGTTGATCCATATGTGGTTTGTGGAAAGAACACACATGCAATGACTCTAGTGGTTGATCCATGTGTGGTTTGTGGAAATAACACACATGCAATGACCACTGGTGGATCCATGTGTGGTTTGTGGAAAAGAACACACATGCAATCACTCTAGTGCTGGTTTGTGGTTTTAGTATAAGAACAAACATGCAATGACTCTAGTGGTTGATCCATGTGTGGTTTGTGGAAAGAACACACATGCAATGACTCTGGTTGATCCATATGTGGTTTGTGGAAAGAACACACATGCAATGACCACTGGTGGATCCATGTGTGGTTTGTGGAAAATAACACACATGCAATGACTCTAGTGGTTGATCCATGTTTGGTTGTGGAAATAACACAGATGCAATGACTCTAGTGGTTGATCCATGTGTGGTTTGTGGAAAGAACACACATGCAATGACTCTAGTGGTTGATCCATGTGTGGTTTGTGGAAATAACACACATTCAATGACCACTGGTGGATCCATGTGTGGTTTGTGGAAAAGAACACACATGCAATCACTCTAGTGCTGGTTTGTGGTTTTACTATAAGAACAAACATGCAATGACTCTAGTGGTTGATCCATGTGTGGTTTGTGGAAAGAACACACATGGAATGACTCTGGTTGATCCATATGTGGTTTGTGGAAAGAACACACATGCAATGACCACTGGTGGATCCATGTGTTGTTTGTGGAAAAGATCACACATGCAATGACTCTAGTGGTTGATCCATGTTTGGTTGTGGAAATAACACACATGCAATGACTCTAGTGGTTGATCCATGTGTGGTTTGTGGAAAGAACACACATGAAATGACTCTAGTGGTTGATCCATGTGTGGTTTGTGGAAAGAACACACATGCAATGACCACTGGTGGATCCATGTGTGGTTTGTGGAAAAGAACACACATGCAATGACTCTAGTACTGGTTTGTGGTTTTAGTATAAGAACACACATGCAATGACTCTAGTGGTTGATCCATGTGTGGTTTGTGGAAAGAACAAACATGTAATGACTCTAGTGGTTGATCCATGTGTGGTTTGTGGAAAGAACACACATGCAATGACTCTAGTGGTTGATCCATGTGTGGTTTGTGGAAAGAACACACATGCAATGACCACTAGTGGATCCATGTGTGGTTTGTGGAAAAGAACACACATTCAATGACTCTAGTGGTTGATCCATGTGTGGTTTGTGAAAAGAACACACATGCAATGACTCTAGTGTTGGTTTGTGGAAAATAACGCACATGCAATGACTCTAGTGCTGGGTTGTGGTTTTAGTATAAGAACAAACATGCAATGACTCTAGTGGTTGATCCATGTGTGGTTTGTGGAAATAACACACATGCAATGACTCTAGTGGTTGATCCATTTGTGGTTTGTGGAAAGAACACACATCCAATGACCATTGGTGGATCCATGTGTGGTTTGTGGAAAAGAACACACATGCAATGACTCTGGTTGATCCATATGTGGTTTGTGGAAAGAACACACATGCAATGAATCTAGTGGTGGATCCATGTGTGGTTTGTGGAAAAGAACACACATGCAATGACTCTAGTGCTGGTTTTAGTATAAGAACACACATGCAATGACTCTAGTGCTGGTTTTAGTATAAGAACACACATGCAATGACTCTAGTGGTTGATCCATGAGTGGTTTATGGAAATAACACATATGCAATGACTCTAGTGGTTGATCCATGTGTGGTTTGTGGAAATAACACACATGCAATGACTATAATGGGTCCACATGTGGTTTGTGGAAAGAACACACATGCAATGACCACTGGTTGATCCATCAGTTGTTTGTGGAAAAGAACACACATGCAATGACTCTAGTGGTTGATCCATATGTGGTTTGTGGAAAGAACACACATGCAATGACCACTGGTGGATCCATGTGTGGTTTGTGGAGAAGAACACACATGCAATGACCACTGGTAGACACATTAGTGGTTTGTGGAAAAGAACACACATGCAATGACTCTAGTGGTTGATCCATGTTTGTTTGTGGAAATAACACACTTGCAATGACTCTAGTGGTTGATCCATGTGTGGTTTGTGAAAAGAACACACATGCAATGACTCTAGTGTTGGTTTTAGTATAAGAACACACATGCAATGACTCTACTGTTTGATCCATACGTGGTTTGTGGAAAGAACACACATGCAATGACTCTAGTGGTTGATCCATGTGTGGATTGTGGAAATAACACACGTGCAATGACCACTGGTGGATCCATGTGTGGTTTGTGGAAAATAACACAGATGCAATCACTCTAGTGTTGGTTTGTGGTTTTAGTATAAGAACAAACATGCAATGACTCTAGTGGTTGATCCATGTGTGGTTTGTGGAAAGAACACACATACAATGACTCTGGTTGATCCATATGTGGTTTGTGGAAAGAACACACATGCAATGACCACTGGTGGATCCTTGTGTGGTTTGTGGAAAAGAACACACATGCAATGACTGTAGTGGTTGATCCATGTTTGGTTGTGGAAATAACACACATGCAATGACTCTAGTGGATGATCCATGTGTGGTTTGTGGAAAGAACACACATGCAATGACTCTAGTGGTTGATCCATGTGTGGTTTGTGGAAAGAACACACATGCAATGACCACTAGTGGATCCATGTGTGGTTTGTGGAAAAGAACACACATGCAATGGCTCTAGTGGTTGATCCATGTTTGGTTGTGGAAATAACACAGATGCAATGACTCTAGTGGTTGATCCATGTGTGGTTTGTGGAAAGAACACACATGCAATGACTCTAGTGGTTGATCCATGTGTGGTTTGTGGAAAGAACACACATGCAATGACCACTGATGGATCCATGTGTGGTTTGTGGAAAAGAACACACATGCAATGACTCTAGTACTGGTTTGTGGTTTTAGTATAAGAACACACATGCAATGACTCTAGTGGTTGATCCATGTGTGGTTTGTGGAAAGAACAAAAATGCAATGACTCTAGTGGTTGATCCATGTGTGGTTTGTGGAAAGAACACACATGCAATGACTCTAGTGGTTGATCCATGTGTTGGTTGTGGAAAGAACGCACATGCAATGACCACTGGTGGATCCATGTGTGGTTTGTGGAAAAGAACACACATGCAATGACTCTAGTGGTTGATCCATGTGTGGTTTGTGAAAAGAACACACATGCAATGACTCTAGTGTTGGTTTGTGGAAAAGAACACACATGCAATGACTCTAGTGGTTGATCCATGTTTGTTTGTGGAAATAACATACATGCAATGACTCTAGTGGTTGATCCATGTGTGGTTTGTGAAAAGAACACACATGCAATGACTCTAGTGTTGGTTTTAGTATAAGAACACAAATGCAATGACTCTACTGGTTGATCCATATGTGGTTTGTGGAAAGAACACACATGCAATGACTCTAGTGGTTGATCCATGTGTGGTTTGTGGAAATAACACACATGCAATGACCACTGGTGGATCCATGTGTGGTTTGTGGAAAAGAACACACATGCAATCACTCTAGTGCTGGTTTGTGGTTTTAGTATAAGAACAAACATGCAATGACTCTAGTGGTTGATCCATGTGTGGTTTGTGGAAAGAACACACATGCAATGACTCTGGTTGATCCATATGTGGTTTGTGGAAAGAACACACATGCAATGACCACTGGTGGATCCATGTGTGGTTTGTGGAAAATAACACACATGCAATGACTCTAGTGGTTGATCCATGTTTGGTTGTGGAAATAACACAGATGCAATGACTCTAGTGGTTGATCCATGTGTGGTTTGTGGAAAGAACACACATGCAATGACTCTAGTGGTTGATCCATGTGTGGTTTGTGGAAATAACACACATTCAATGACCACTGGTGGATCCATGTGTGGTTTGTGGAAAAGAACACACATGCAATCACTCTAGTGCTGGTTTGTGGTTTTACTATAAGAACAAACATGCAATGACTCTAGTGGTTGATCCATGTGTGGTTTGTGGAAAGAACACACATGGAATGACTCTGGTTGATCCATATGTGGTTTGTGGAAAGAACACACATGCAATGACCACTGGTGGATCCATGTGTTGTTTGTGGAAAAGATCACACATGCAATGACTCTAGTGGTTGATCCATGTTTGGTTGTGGAAATAACACACATGCAATGACTCTAGTGGTTGATCCATGTGTGGTTTGTGGAAAGAACACACATGAAATGACTCTAGTGGTTGATCCATGTGTGGTTTGTGGAAAGAACACACATGCAATGACCACTGGTGGATCCATGTGTGGTTTGTGGAAAAGAACACACATGCAATGACTCTAGTACTGGTTTGTGGTTTTAGTATAAGAACACACATGCAATGACTCTAGTGGTTGATCCATGTGTGGTTTGTGGAAAGAACAAACATGTAATGACTCTAGTGGTTGATCCATGTGTGGTTTGTGGAAAGAACACACATGCAATGACTCTAGTGGTTGATCCATGTGTGGTTTGTGGAAAGAACACACATGCAATGACCACTAGTGGATCCATGTGTGGTTTGTGGAAAAGAACACACATTCAATGACTCTAGTGGTTGATCCATGTGTGGTTTGTGAAAAGAACACACATGCAATGACTCTAGTGTTGGTTTGTGGAAAATAACGCACATGCAATGACTCTAGTGCTGGGTTGTGGTTTTAGTATAAGAACAAACATGCAATGACTCTAGTGGTTGATCCATGTGTGGTTTGTGGAAATAACACACATGCAATGACTCTAGTGGTTGATCCATTTGTGGTTTGTGGAAAGAACACACATCCAATGACCATTGGTGGATCCATGTGTGGTTTGTGGAAAAGAACACACATGCAATGACTCTGGTTGATCCATATGTGGTTTGTGGAAAGAACACACATGCAATGAATCTAGTGGTGGATCCATGTGTGGTTTGTGGAAAAGAACACACATGCAATGACTCTAGTGCTGGTTTTAGTATAAGAACACACATGCAATGACTCTAGTGCTGGTTTTAGTATAAGAACACACATGCAATGACTCTAGTGGTTGATCCATGAGTGGTTTATGGAAATAACACATATGCAATGACTCTAGTGGTTGATCCATGTGTGGTTTGTGGAAATAACACACATGCAATGACTATAATGGGTCCACATGTGGTTTGTGGAAAGAACACACATGCAATGACCACTGGTTGATCCATCAGTTGTTTGTGGAAAAGAACACACATGCAATGACTCTAGTGGTTGATCCATATGTGGTTTGTGGAAAGAACACACATGCAATGACCACTGGTGGATCCATGTGTGGTTTGTGGAGAAGAACACACATGCAATGACCACTGGTAGACACATTAGTGGTTTGTGGAAAAGAACACACATGCAATGACTCTAGTGGTTGATCCATGTTTGTTTGTGGAAATAACACACTTGCAATGACTCTAGTGGTTGATCCATGTGTGGTTTGTGAAAAGAACACACATGCAATGACTCTAGTGTTGGTTTTAGTATAAGAACACACATGCAATGACTCTACTGTTTGATCCATACGTGGTTTGTGGAAAGAACACACATGCAATGACTCTAGTGGTTGATCCATGTGTGGATTGTGGAAATAACACACGTGCAATGACCACTGGTGGATCCATGTGTGGTTTGTGGAAAATAACACAGATGCAATCACTCTAGTGTTGGTTTGTGGTTTTAGTATAAGAACAAACATGCAATGACTCTAGTGGTTGATCCATGTGTGGTTTGTGGAAAGAACACACATACAATGACTCTGGTTGATCCATATGTGGTTTGTGGAAAGAACACACATGCAATGACCACTGGTGGATCCTTGTGTGGTTTGTGGAAAAGAACACACATGCAATGACTGTAGTGGTTGATCCATGTTTGGTTGTGGAAATAACACACATGCAATGACTCTAGTGGATGATCCATGTGTGGTTTGTGAAAAGAATAGACATGCAATGACTCTAGTGTTGGTTTTAGTATAAGAACACACATGAAATGACTCTAGCGGTTGATCCATATGTGGTTTGTGGAAAGAACACACATGCAATGACTCTAGTGGTTGATCCAGGTGTGGTTTGTGGAAATAACACACATGCAATGACCACTGGTGGGACCACTTGTGTGGTTTGTGGAAAGAACACACATACAATAACTCAGGTTGATCCATATGTGGTTTGTGGAAAGAACACACATGCAATGACTCTAGTGGTGGATACATGTGTGGTTTGTGGAAAAGAACACAAATGCAATGACTCTAGTGCTGGTTTGTGGTTTTAGTATAAGAACAAACATGTAATGACTCTAGTGGTTGATCCATGCGTGGTTTGTGGAAAGAACACACATGCAATGACCTCCGGTTGATCCACATGTGGTTTGTGGAAAGAACACACATGCAATGACCACTGGTGGATCCATGTGTGGTTTGTGGAAAATAACACACGTGCAATGACTCTAGTGCTGGTTTGTGGTTTTAGTATAAAAACAAACATGCAATGACTCTAGTGGTTGATCCATGTTTGCTTTGTGGAAAGAACACACATGCAATGACTCTAGTGGTTGATCCATATGTGGTTTGTGGAAAGAACACACATGCAATGACCACTGGTGGATCCATGTGTGGTTTGTTGAAAAGAACACACATGCAATGACTCTAGTGGTTGATCCATGTGTGGTTTGTGAAAAGAACACACATGCAATGACTCTAGTGTTGGTTTGTGGAAAAGAACACACATGCAATGACTCTAGAGCTGGTTTGTGGTTTTAGTATAAGAACAAATATGCAATGACTCTATTGGTTGATCCATGTGTGGTTTGTGGAAATAACACAGATGCAATGACTCTAGTGGTTGATCCATGTGTGGTTTGTGGAAAGAACACACATGCAATGACCACTGGTGGATCCATGTGTGGTTTGTGGAAAAGAACACACATGCAATGACTCTGGTTGATCCATATGTGGTTTGTGGAAAGAACACACATGCAATGACTCTAGTGGTGGATCCATGTGTGGTTTGTGGAAAAGAACACACATGCAATGACTCTAGTGCTGGTTTTAGTATAAGAACACACATGCAATGACTCTAGTGGTTGATCCTTGTGTGGTTTGTGGAAATAACACATATGCAATGAATCTAGTGGTTGATCCATGTGTGGTTTGTGGAAATAACACACATGCAATGACTGTAATGGGTACACATGTGGTTTGTGGAAAGAACACACATGCAATGACCACTGGTTGATCCATAAGTTGTTTGTGGAAAAGAACACACATGCAATGACTCTAGTGGTTGATCCATATGTGATTTGTGGAAAGAACACACATGCAATGACCACTGGTGGATCCATGTGTGGTTTGTGGAAAAGAACACACATGCAATGACCACTGGTAGATCAATGTGTGGTTTGTGGAAAAGAACACACATGCAATGACTCTAGTGGTTGATCCATGTTTGTTTGTGGAAATAACACACATGCAATGACTCTAGTGGTTGATCCATGTGTGGTTTGTGAAAAGAACACACATGCAATGACTCTAGTGGTTGATCCACGTGTGTTTTGTGGAAATAACACACATGCAATGACCACTGGTGGATCCATGTGTGGTTTGTGGAAATAACACACATGCAATGACTGTAATGGGTCCATATGTGGTTTGTGGAAAGAACACACATGCAATGACCACTGGTTCTTCCATAAGTTGTTTGTGGAAAAGAACACGCATGCAATGACTCTAGTGGTTGATTCATATGAGGTTTGTGGAAAGAACACACATGCAATGACTCTAGTGGTTGATCCATGTGTGGTTTGTGGAAATAACACACATGCAATGACCACTGGTGGATCCATGTGTGGTCTGTGGAAAAGAACACACATGCAATCACTCTAGTGCTGGTTTGTGGTTTTAGTATAAGAATAAACATGCAATAACTCTAGTGGTTGATCCATGTGTGGTTTGTGGAAAGAACACACATGCAATGACTCTGGTTGATCCATATGTGGTTTGTGGAAAGAACACACATGCAATGACCACTGGTGGATCCATGTGTGGTTTGTGGAAAAGAACACACATGCAATGACTCTAGTGGTTGATCCATGTTTGGTTGTGGAAATAACACACATGCAATGACTCTAGTGGTTGATCCATGTGTGGTTTGTGAAAAGAACACACATGCAATGACTCAAGTGTTGGTTTTAGTATAAGAACACACATTAAATGACTCTAGTGGTTGATCCATATGTGGTTTGTGGAAAGAACACACATGCAATGACTCTAGTGCTTGATCCAGGTGTGGTTTGTGGAAATAACACACATGCAATGACCACTGGTGGGTCCACATGTGTGGTTTGTGGAAAGAACACACATGCAATGACTTTGGTTGATCCATATGTGGTTTGTGAAAAGAACACACATATGCAATGACTCTAGTGGTTGATCCATGTGTGGTTTGTGGAAGTAACACATATGCAATGACTCTAGTGGTTGATCCATGTGTGGTTTGTGGAAAGAACACACATGCTATGACTCTAGTGTTGGTTTTAGTATAAGAACACACATGCAATGACTCTAGTGGTTGATCCATATGTTGTTTGTGGAAAGAACACACATGCAATGACTCTAGTGGTTGATCCATGTGTGGATTGTGGAAATAACACACGTGCAATGACCACTGGTGGATCCATGTGTGGTTTGTGGAAAATTACACAGATGCAATCACTCTAGTGCTGGTTTGTGGTTTTAGTATAAGAACAAACATGCAATGACTCTAGTGGTTGATCCATGTGTGGTTTGTGAAAAGAACACACATGCAATGACTCAAGTGTTGGTTTTAGTATAAGAACACACATGAAATGACTCTAGTGGTTGATCCATATGTGGTTTGTGGAAAGAACACACATGCAATGACTCTAGTGCTTGATCCAGGTGTGGTTTGTGGAAATAACACACATGCAATGACCACTGGTGGGTCTACATGTGTGGTTTGTGGAAAGAACACACATGCAATGACTTTGGTTGATCCATATGTGGTTTGTGAAAAGAACACACATATGCAATGACTCTAGTAGTTGATCCATGTGTGGTTTGTGGAAGTAACACATATGCAATGACTCTAGTGGTTGATCCATGTGTGGTTTGTGGAAAGAACACACATGCAATGACTCTAGTGTTGGTTTTAGTATAAGAACACACATGCAATGACTCTACTGTTTGATCCATATGTGGTTTGTGGAAAGAACACACATGCAATGACTCTAGTGGTTGATCCATGTGTGGATTGTGGAAATAACACACGTGCAATGACCACTGGTGGATCCATGTGTGGTTTGTGGAAAAGAACACAGATGCAATCACTCTAGTGCTGGTTTGTGGTTTTAGTATAAGAACAAACATGCAATGACTCTAGTGGTTGATCCATGTGTGGTTTGTGGAAAGAACACACATACAATGACTCTGGTTGATCCATATGTGGTTTGTGGAAAGAACACACATGCAATGACCACTGGTGGATCCTTGTGTGGTTTGTGGAAAAGAACACACATGCAATGACTGTAGTGGTTGATCCATGTTTGGTTGTGGAAATAACACACATGCAATGACTCTAGTGGTTGATCCATGTGTGGTTTGTGAAAAGAATAGACATGCAATGACTCTAGTGTTGGTTTTAGTATAAGAACACACATGAAATGACTCTAGTGGTTGATCCATATGTGGTTTGTGGAAAGAACACACATGCAATGACTCTAGTGGTTGATCCAGGTGTGGTTTGTGGAAATAACACACATGCAATGACCACTGGTGGGTCCACTTGTGTGGTTTGTGGAAAGAACACACATACAATAACTCAGGTTGATCCATATGTGCTTTGTGGAAAGAACACACATGCAATGACTCTAGTGGTGGATACATGTGTGGTTTGTGGAAAAGAACACAAATGCAATGACTCTAGTGCTGGTTTGTGGTTTTAGTATAAGAACAAACATGTAATGACTCTAGTGGTTGATCCATGCGTGGTTTGTGGAAAGAACACACATGCAATGACCTCCGGTTGATCCACATGTGGTTTGTGGAAAGAACACACATGCAATGACCACTGGTGGATCCATGTGTGGTTTGTGGAAAATAACACACATGCAATGACTCTAGTGCTGGTTTGTGGTTTTAGTATAAGAAAAAACATGCAATGACTCTAGTGGTTGATCCATGTTTGCTTTGTGGAAAGAACACACATGCAATGACTCTAGTGGTTGATCCATATGTGGTTTGTGGAAAGAACGCACATGCAATGACCACTGGTGGATCCATGTGTGGTTTGTGGAAAAGAACACACATGCAATGACTCTAGTGGTTGATCCATGTGTGGTTTGTGAAAAGAACACACATGCAATGACTCTAGTGTTGGTTTGTGGAAAAGAACACACATGCAATGACTCTAGAGCTGGTTTGTGGTTTTAGTATAAGAACAAATATGCAATGACTCTATTGGTTGATCCATGTGTGGTTTGTGGAAATAACACAGATGCAATGACTCTAGTGGTTGATCCATGTGTGGTTTGTGGAAAGAACACACATGCAATGACCACTGGTGGATCCATGTGTGGTTTGTGGAAAAGAACACACATGCAATGACTCTGGTTGATCCATATGTGGTTTGTGGAAAGAACACACATGCAATGACTCTAGTGGTGGATCCATGTGTGGTTTGTGGAAAAGAACACACATGCAATGACTCTAGTGCTGGTTTTAGTATAAGAACACACATGCAATGACTCTAGTGGTTGATCCTTGTGTGGTTTGTGGAAATAACACATATGCAATGAATCTAGTGGTTGATCCATGTGTGGTTTGTGGAAATAACACACATGCAATGACTGTAATGGGTCCACATGTGGTTTGTGGAAAGAACACACATGCAATGACCACTGGTTGATCCATAAGTTGTTTGTGGAAAAGAACACACATGCAATGACTCTAGTGGTTGATCCATATGTGATTTGTGGAAAGAACACACATGCAATGACCACTGGTGGATCCATGTGTGGTTTGTGGAAAAGAACACACATGCAATGACCACTGGTAGATCAATGTGTGGTTTGTGGAAAAGAACACACATGCAATGACTCTAGTGGTTGATCCATGTTTGTTTGTGGAAATAACACACATGCAATGACTCTAGTGGTTGATCCATGTGTGGTTTGTGAAAAGAACACACATGCAATGACTCTAGTGGTTGATCCACGTGTGTTTTGTGGAAATAACACACATGCAATGACCACTGGTGGATCCATGTGTGGTTTGTGGAAATAACACACATGCAATGACTGTAATGGGTCCATATGTGGTTTGTGGAAAGAACACACATGCAATGACCACTGGTTCTTCCATAAGTTGTTTGTGGAAAAGAACACGCATGCAATGACTCTAGTGGTTGATGCATATGAGGTTTGTGGAAAGAACACACATGCAATGACTCTAGTGGTTGATCCATGTGTGGTTTGTGGAAATAACACACATGCAATTACCACTGGTGGATCCATGTGTGGTCTGTGGAAAAGAACACACATGCAATCACTCTAGTGCTGGTTTGTGGTTTTAGTATAAGAATAAACATGCAATAACTCTAGTGGTTGATCCATGTGTGGTTTGTGGAAAGAACACACATGCAATGACTCTGGTTGATCCATATGTGGTTTGTGGAAAGAACACACATGCAATGACCACTGGTGGATCCATGTGTGGTTTGTGGAAAAGAACACACATGCAATGACTCTAGTGGTTGATCCATGTTTGGTTGTGGAAATAACACACATGCAATGACTCTAGTGGTTGATCCATGTGTGGTTTGTGAAAAGAACACACATGCAATGACTCAAGTGTTGGTTTTAGTATAAGAACACACATGAAATGACTCTAGTGGTTGATCCATATGTGGTTTGTGGAAAGAACACACATGCAATGACTCTAGTGCTTGATCCAGGTGTGGTTTGTGGAAATAACACACATGCAATGACCACTGGTGGGTCCACATGTGTGGTTTGTGGAAAGAACACACATGCAATGACTTTGGTTGATCCATATGTGGTTTGTGAAAAGAACACACATATGCAATGACTCTAGTGGTTGATCCATGTGTGGTTTGTGGAAGTAACACATATGCAATGACTCTAGTGGTTGATCCATGTGTGGTTTGTGGAAAGAACACACATGCTATGACTCTAGTGTTGGTTTTAGTATAAGAACACACATGCAATGACTCTAGTGGTTGATCCATATGTGGTTTGTGGAAAGAACACACATGCAATGACTCTAGTGGTTGATCCATGTGTGGTTTGTGGAAATAACACACATGCAATGACTGTAATGGGTCCACATGTGGTTTATGGAAAGAACACACATGCAATGACCACTGGTTGATCCATAAGTTGTTTGTGGAAAAGAACACGCATGCAATGACTCTAGTGGTTGATTCATATGAGGTTTGTGGAAAGAACACACATGCAATGACTCTAGTGGTTGATCCATGTGTGGTTTGTGGAAATAACACATATGCAATGACTATAGTGGTTGATCCATGTGTGGTTTGTGGAAATAACACACATGCAATGACTGTAATGGGTCCACATGTGGTTTGTGGAAAGGACACACATGTAATGACCACTGGTTGATCCATAAGTTGTTTGTGGAAAATAACACACATGCAATGACTCTAGTGGTTGATCCATATGTGGTTTGTGGAAAGAAAACACATGCAATGAACATTGGTGGATCCATGTGTGGTTTGTGGAAAAGAACACACATGCAATGACCACTGGTGGATCCATGTGTGGTTTGTGGAAAACAACACACATGCAATGACTCTAGTGGTTGATCCATGTTTGTTTGTGGAAATAACACACATGCAATGACTCTAGTGGTTGATCCATGTGTGGTTTGTGAAAAGAACACACATGCAATGACTCTAGTGTTGGTTTTAGTATAAGAACACACATGCAATGTCTCTAGTGGTTGATCCATATGTGGTTTGTGGAAAGAACACACATGCAATGACTCTAGTGGTTGATCCATGTGTGGTTTGTGGAAATAACACACATGCAATGACTGTAATGGGTCCATATGTGGTTTGTGGAAAGAACACACATGCAATGACCACTGGTTGATCCATAAGTTGTTTGTGGAAAAGAACACGCATGCAATGACTGTAGTGGTTGATTCATATGAGGTTTGTGGAAAGAACACACATGCAATGACTCTAGTGGTTGATCCATGTGTGGTTTGTGGAAATAACACATATGCAATGACTCTAGTGGTTGATCCATGTGTGGTTTGTGGAAATAACACACATGCAATGACTGTAATGGGTCCACATGTGTTTTGTGGAAAGGACACACATGCAATGACCACTGGTTGATCCATAAGTTGTTTGTGGAAAAGAACACACATGCAATGACTCTAGTGGTTGATCCATATGTGGTTTGTGGAAAGAAAACACATGCAATGAACATTGGTGGATCCATGTGTGGTTTGTGGAAAAGAACACACATGCAATGACCACTGGTGTATCCATGTGTGGTTTGTGGAAAAGAACACACATGCAATGAATCTATTGGTTGATCGATGATTGTTTGTGGAAATAACACACATTCAATGACTCTAGTGGTTGATCCATGTGTGGTTTGTGAAAAGAACACACATGCAATGACTCTAGTGTTGGTTTTAGTATAAGAACACACATGCAATGTCTCTAGTGGTTGATTCATATGTGGTTTGTGGAAAGAACACACATGCAATGACTCTAGTGGTTGATCCATGTGTGGTTTGTGGAAAGAACACACATGAAATGACTCTAGTGGTTGATCCATGTGTGGTTTGTGGAAAGAACACACATGCAATGACCACTGGTGGATCCATGTGTGGTTTGTGGAAAAGAACACACATGCAATGACTCTAGTACTGGTTTGTGGTTTTAGTATAAGAACACACATGCAATGACTCTAGTGGTTGATCCATGTGTGGTTTGTGGAAAGAACAAACATGTAATGACTCTAGTGGTTGATCCATGTGTGGTTTGTGGAAAGAACACACATGCAATGACTCTAGTGGTTGATCCATATGTGGTTTGTGGAAAGAACACACATGCAATGACCACTAGTGGATCCATGTGTGGTTTGTGGAAAAGAACACACATGCAATGACTCTAGTGGTTGATCCATGTTTGGTTGTGGAAATAACACAGATGCAATGACTCTAGTGGTTGATCCATGTGTGGTTTGTGGAAAGAACACACATGCAATGACTCTAGTGGTTGATTCAGGTGTGGTTTGTGGAAATAACACACATGCAATGACCACTGGTGGGTCCACATGTGTGGTTTGTGGAAAGAACACACATGCAATGACTTTGGTTGATCCATATGTGGTTTGTGAAAAGAACACACATATGCAATGTCTCTAGTGGTTGATCCATGTGTGGTTTGTGGAAGTAACACATATGCAATGACTCTAGTGGTTGATCCATGTGTGGTTTGTGAAAAGAACACACATGCAATGACTCAAGTGTTGGTTTTAGTATAAGAACACACATGAAATGACTCTAGTGGTTGATCCATATGTGGTTTGTGGAAAGAACACACATGCAATGACTCTAGTGCTTGATTCAGGTGTGGTTTGTGGAAATAACACACATGCAATGACCACTGGTGGGTCCACATGTGTGGTTTGTGGAAAGAACACACATGCAATGACTTTGGTTGATCCATATGTGGTTTGTGAAAAGAACACACATATGCAATGACTCTAGTGGTTGATCCATGTGTGGTTTGTGGAAGTAACACATATGCAATGACTCTAGTGGTTGATCCATGTGTGGTTTGTGGAAAGAACACACATGCTATGACTCTAGTGTTGGTTTTAGTATAAGAACACACATGCAATGACTCTAGTGGTTGATCCATATGTGGTTTGTGGAAAGAACACACATGCAATGACTCTAGTGGTTGATCCATGTGTGGTTTGTGGAAATAACACACATGCAATGACTGTAATGGGTCCACATGTGGTTTATGGAAAGAACACACATGCAATGACCACTGGTTGATCCATAAGTTGTTTGTGGAAAAGAACACTCATGCAATGACTCTAGTGGTTGATTCATATGAGGTTTGTGGAAAGAACACACATGCAATGACTCTAGTGGTTGATCCATGTGTGGTTTGTGGAAATAACACATATGCAATGACTATAGTGGTTGATCCATGTGTGGTTTGTGGAAATAACACACATGCAATGACTGTAATGGGTCCACATGTGGTTTGTGGAAAGGACACACATGTAATGACCACTGGTTGATCCATAAGTTGTTTGTGGAAAATAACACACATCCAATGACTCTAGTGGTTGATCCATATGTGGTTTGTGGAAAGAAAACACATGCAATGAACATTGGTGGATCCATGTGTGGTTTGTGGAAAAGAACACACATGCAATGACCACTGGTGGATCCATGTGTGGTTTGTGGAAAAGAACACACATGCAATGACTCTAGTGGTTGATCCATGTTTGTTTGTGGAAATAACACACATGCAATGACTCTAGTGGTTGATCCATGTGTGGTTTGTGAAAAGAACACACATGCAATGACTCTAGTGTTGGTTTTAGTATAAGAACACACATGCAATGTCTCTAGTGGTTGATCCATATGTGGTTTGTGGAAAGAACACACATGCAATGACTCTAGTGGTTGATCCATGTGTGGTTTGTGGAAATAACACACATGCAATGACTGTAATGGGTCCATATGTGGTTTGTGGAAAGAACACACATGCAATGACCACTGGTTGATCCATAAGTTGTTTGTGGAAAAGAACACGCATGCAATGACTATAGTGGTTGATTCATATGAGGTTTGTGGAAAGAACACACATGCAATGACTCTAGTGGTTGATCCATGTGTGGTTTGTGGAAATAACACATATGCAATGACTCTAGTGGTTGATCCATGTGTGGTTTGTGGAAATAACACACATGCAATGACTGTAATGGGTCCACATGTGTTTTGTGGAAAGGACACACATGCAATGACCACTGGTTGATCCATAAGTTGTTTGTGGAAAAGAACACACATGCAATGACTCTAGTGGTTGATCCATATGTGGTTTGTGGAAAGAAAACACATGCAATGAACATTGGTGGATCCATGTGTGGTTTGTGGAAAAGAACACACATGCAATGACCACTGGTGTATCCATGTGTGGTTTGTGGAAAAGAACACACATGCAATGAATCTAGTGGTTGATCGATGATTTTTTGTGGAAATAACACACATGCAATGACTCTAGTGGTTGATCCATGTGTGGTTTGTGAAAAGAACACACATGCAATGACTCTAGTGTTGGTTTTAGTATAAGAACACACATGCAATGTCTCTAGTAGTTGATTCATATGTGGTTTGTGGAAAGAACACACATGCAATGACTCTAGTGGTTGATCCATGTGTGGTTTGTGGAAATAACACACATGCAATGACCACTGGTGGATCCATGTGTGGTTTGTGGAAAAGAACACACATGCAATGACTCTAGTGCTGGTTTGTGGTTTTAGTATAAGAACAAACATGCAATGACTCTAGTGGTTGATCCATGTGTGGTTTGTGGAAAGAACACACATGCAATGACTAGTGGTTGATCCATATGTGGTTTGTGGAAAGAACACACATGCAATGACCACTGGTGGATCCATGTGTGGTTTGTGGAAAATAACACACGTGCAATGACTCTAGTCCTGGTTTGTGGGTTTAGTACAAGAACAAACATGCAATGACTCTAGTGGTTGATCGATGTGTGTTTTGTGGAAAGAACACACATGCAATGACTCTAGTGGTTGATCCATGTGTGGTTTGTGGAAAGAACACACATGCAATGACCACTGGTGGATCCATGTGTGGTTTGTGGAAAAGAACACACATGCAATGACTCTAGTGGTTGATCCATGTTTGTTTGTGGAAATAACACACATGCAATGACTCTAGTGGTTGATCCATGTGTGGTTTGTGAAAAGAACACACATGCAATGACTCTAGTGGTTGATCCAAGTGTGGTTTGTGGAAAAGAACACACATGCAATGACTCTAGTGGTTGATCCATGTTTGTTTGTGGAAATAACACACATGCAATGACTCTAGTGGTTGATCCATGTGTGGTTTGTGAAAAGAACACACATGCAATGACTCTAGTGTTGGTTTTAGTATAAGAACACATATGCAATGAATCTAGTGGTTGATCCATGTGTGGTTTGTGGAAATAACACATATGCAATGACTCTAGTGGTTGATCCATGTGTGGTTTTTGGAAAGAACACACATGCAATGACTGTAGTGTTGGTTTTAGTATAAGAACACACATGCAATGACTCTAGTGGTTGATCCATATGTGGTTTGTGGAAAAGAACACACATGCATTGACTCTAGTGCTGGTTTGTGCTTTTAGTATAAGAACAAACATGCAATGACTCTAGTGGTTGATCCATGTGTGGTTTGTGGAACGAATACACATGCAATGACTAGTGGTTGATCCATGTGTGGTTTGTGGAAAGAACACACATGCAATGACCACTGGTGGATCCATGTGTGGTATGTGGAAAATAACACACATGCAATGACTCTAGTGCTAGTTTGTGGGTTTAGTATAAGAATAAAGATGCAATGACTCTAGTGGTTGATCGATGTGTGTTTTGTGGAAAGAACACACATGCAATGACTCTAGTGGTTGATCCATGTGTGGTTTGTGGAAAGAACACACATGCAATGACCACTGGTGGATCCAAGTGTGGTTTGTGGAAAAGAACACACATGCAATGACTCTAGTGGTTGATCCATGTTTATTTGTGGAAATAACACACATGCAATGACTCTAGTGGTTGATCCATGTCTGGTTTGTGAAAAGAACACACATGCAATGACTCAAGTGTTGGTTTTAGTATAAGAACACATATGCAATGACTCTAGTGGTTGATACATGTGTGGTTTGTGGAAATAACACATATGCAATGACTCTAGTGGTTGATCCATGTGTGGTTTGTGGAAAGAACACACATGCAATGACTGTAGTGTTGGTTTTAGTATAAGAACACACATGCAATGACTCTAGTGGTTGATCCATATGTGGTTTGTTGAAAAGAACACACATGCATTGACTCTAGTGCTGGTTTGTGCTTTTAGTATAAGAACAAACATGCAATGACTCTAGTGGTTGATCCATGTGTGGTTTGTGGAACGAATACACATGCAATGACTAGTGGTTGATCCATATGTGGTTTGTGGAAAGAACACACATGCAATGACCACTGGTGGATCCATGTGTGGTGTGTGGAATATAACACACATGCAATGACTCTAGTGCTGGTTTGTGGGTTTAGTATAAGAATAAACATGCAATGACTCTAGTGGTTGATCGATGTGTGTTTTGTGGAAAGAACACACATGCAATGACTCTAGTGGTTGATCCATGTGTGGTTTGTGGAAAGAACACACATGCAATGACCACTGGTGGATCCAAGTGTGGTTTGTGGAAAAGAACACACATGCAATGACTCTAGTGGTTGATCCATGTTTGTTTGTGGAAATAACACACATGCAATGACTCTAGTGGTTGATCCATGTGTGGTTTGTGAAAAGAACACACAAGCAATGACTCTAGTGTTGGTTTTAGTATAAGAACACATATGCAATGACTCTAGTGGTTGATCCATGTATTGTTTGTGGAAATAACACATATGCAATGACTCTAGTGGTTGATCCATGTGTGGTTTGTGGAAAGAACACACATGCTATGACTCTAGTGTTGGTTTTAGTATAAGAACACACATGCAATGACTCTAGTGGTTGATCCATATGTGGTTTGTGGAAAGAACACACATGCAATGACTCTAGTGGTTGATCCATGTGTGGTTTGTGGAAATAACACACATGCAATGACTGTAATGGGTCCACATGTGGTTTGTGGAAAGAACACACATGCAATGACCACTGGTTGATCCATACGTTGTTTGTGGAAAAGAACACGCATGCAATGACTCTAGTGGTTGATTCATATGAGGTTTGTGGAAAGAACACACATGCAATGACTTTAGTGGTTGATCCATGCGTGGTTTGTCGAAATAACACATATGCAATGACTCTAGTGGTTGATCCATGTGTGGTTTGTGGAAATAACACACATGCAATGACTGTAATGGGTCCACATGTGGTTTGTGGAAAGGACACACATGCAATGACCACTGGTTGATCCATAAGTTGTTTCTGGAAAAGAACACACATGCAATGACTCTAGTGGTTGATCCATATGTGGTTTGTGGAAAGAAAACACATGCAATGAACATTGGTGGATCCATGTGTGGTTTGTGGAAAAGAACACACATGCAATGACCACTGGTGGATCCATTTGTGGTTTGTGGAAAAGAACACACATGCAATGACTCTAGTGGTTGATCCATGTTTGTTTGTGGAAATAACACACATGCAATGACTCTAGTGGTTGATCCATGTGTGGTTTGTGAAAAGAACACACATGCAATGACTCTAGTGTTGGTTTTAGTATAAGAACACACATGCAATGTCTCTAGTGGTTGATCCATATGTGGTTTGTGGAAAGAACACACATGCAATGACTCTAGTGGTTGATCCATGTGTGGTTTGTGGAAATAACACACATGCAATGACCACTGGTGGATCCATGTGTGGTTTGTGGAAAAGAACACACATGCAATGACTCTAGTGCTGGTTTGTGGTTTTAGTATAAGAACAAACATGCAATGACTCTAGTGGATGATACATGTGTGGTTTGTGGAAAGAACACACATGCAATGACCACTGGTGGATCCATGTGTGGTTTGTGGAAAGAACACACATGCAATGACTGGTGGTTGATCCATATGTGGTCTGTGGAAAGAACACACATGCAATGACCACTGGTGGATCCATGTGTGGTTTGTGGAAAATAACACACGTGCAATGACTCTAGTGCGGGTTTGTGGGTTTAGTACAAGAACAAACATGCAATGACTCTAGTGATTGATCAATGTGTGTTTTGTGGAAAGAACACACATGCAATGACTCTAGTGGTTGATCCATGTGTGGTTTGTGGAAAGAACACACATGCACTGACCACTGGTGGATACATGTGTGGTTTGTGGAAAAGAACACACATGCAATGACTCTAGTGGTTGATCCATGTTTGTTTGTGGAAATAACACACATGCAATGACTCTAGTGGTTGATCCATGTGTGGTTTGTGAAAAGAACACACATGCAATGACTCTAGTGTTGGTTTTAGTATAAGAACACATATGCAATGACTCGAGTGGTTGATCCATGTGTGGTTTGTGGAAATAACACATATGTAATGACTCTAGTGGTTGATCCATGTGTGGTTTGTGGAAAGAACACACATGCAATGACTGTAGTGTTGGTTTTAGTATAAGAACACACATGGAATGACTCTAGTGGTTGATCCATATGTGGTTTGTGGAAAGAACACATATGCAATGACTCTAGTGGTTGATCCATGTGTGGTTTGTGGAAATAACACACATGCAATGACTGTAATGGTTCCACATGTGGTTTGTGGAAAGAACACACATGCAATGACCACTGGTTGATCCATAAGTTGTTTGTGGAAAAGAACACACATGCAATGACTCTAGTGGTTGACCCATATGTGGTTTGTGGAAAGAACACACATGCAATGACCATTGGTGGATCCATGTGTGGTTTGTGGAAATAACACACATGCAATGACTCTAGTGGTTGATCCATATGTGGTTTATGCAAAGAACACACATGCAATGACTCTAGTGGTTGATCCATGTGTGGTTTGTGAAAAGAACACACATGCAATGACTCTAGTGTTGGTTTTAGTATAAGAACACATATGCAATGACTCTAGTGGTTGATCCATGTGTGGTTTGTGGAAATAACACATATGCAATGACTCTAGTGGTTGATCCATGTGTGGTTTGTGGAAAGAACACACATGCAATGACTGTAGTGTTGGTTTTAGTATAAGAACACACATGCAATGACTCTAGTGGTTGATCCATATGTGGTTTGTGGAAAGAACACATATGCAATGACTCTAGTGGTTGATCCATGTGTGGTTTGTGGAAATAACACACATGCAATGACTGTAATGGTTCCACATGTGGTTTGTGGAAAGAACACACATGCAATGACCACTGGTTGATCCATAAGTTGTTTGTGGAAAAGAAAACACATGCAATGACTCTAGTGGTTGACCCATATGTGGTTTGTGGAAAGAACACACATGCAATGACCATTGGTGGATCCATGTGTGGTTTGTGGAAATAACACACATGCAATGACTCTAGTGGTTGATCCATATGTGGTTTATGGAAAGAACACACATGCAATGACTCTAGTGTTGGTTTTAGTATAAGAACACATATGCAATGACTCTAGTGGTTGATCCATATGTGGTTTATGGAAAGAACACACATGCAATGACTCTAGTGGTTGATCCATGTGTGGTTTGTGGAAATAACACACATGCAATTACTGTAATGGGTCCACATGTGGTTTGTGGAAAGAACACACATGCAATGACCAGTGGTTGATCCATAAGTTGTTCGTGGAAAAGAACACACATGCAATGACTTTAGTGGTTCATCCATATGTGGTATGTGGAAAGAACACACATGCAATGACTCTAGTGGTTGATCCATGTGTGGTTTGTGGAAATAACACATATGCAATGACTCTAGTGGTTGATCCATGTGTGGTTTGTGGAAAGAACACACATGCAATGACTGTAGTGTTGGTTTTAGTATAAGAACACACATGCAATGACTCTAGTGGTTGATCCATATGTGGTTTGTTGAAAAGAACACACATGCATTGACTCTAGTGCTGGTTTGTGCTTTTAGTATAAGAACAAACATGCAATGACTCTAGTGGTTGATCCATGTGTGGTTTGTGGAACGAATACACATGCAATGACTAGTGGTTGATCCATATGTGGTTTGTGGAAAGAACACACATGCAATGACCACTGGTGGTTCCATGTGTGGTTTGTGGGAAATAACACACATGCAATGACTCTAGTGCTGGTTTGTGGGTTTAGTATAAGAATAAACATGCAATGACTCTAGTGGTTGATCGATGTGTGTTTTGTGGAAAGAACACACATGCAATGACTCTAGTGGTTGATCCATGTGTGGTTTGTGAAAAGAACACGCATGCAATGACTCTAGTGTTGGTTTTAGTATAAGAACACATATGCAATGACTCGAGTGGTTGATCCATGTGTGGTTTGTGGAAATAACACATATGCAATGACTCTAGTGGTTGGTCCATGTGTGGTTTGTGGAAAGAACACACATGCAATGACTGTAGTGTTGGTTTTAGTATAAGAACACACATGGAATGACTCTAGTGGTTGATCCATATGTGGTTTGTGGAAATAACACATATGCAATGACTCTAGTGGTTGATCCATGTGTGGTTTGTGGAAAGAACACACATGCAATGACTGTAGTGTTGGTTTTAGTATAATAACACACATGCAATGACTCTAGTGGTTGATCCATATGTGGTTTGTGGAAAGAACACATATGCAATGACTCTAGTGGTTGATCCATGTGTGGTTTGTGGAAATAACACACATGCAATGACTGTAATGGTTCCACATGTGGTTTGTGGAAAGAACACACATGCAATGACTCTAGTGTTGGTTTTAGTATAAGAACACATATGCAATGACTCTAGTGGTTGATCCATATGTGGTTTATGGAAAGAACACACATGCAATGACTCTAGTGGTTGATCCATGTGTGGTTTGTGGAAATAACACACATGCAATTACTGTAAGGGTCCACATGTGGTTTGTGGAAAGAACACACATGCAATGACTAGTGGTTTATCCATAAGTTGTTCGTGGAAAAGAACACACATGCAATGACTTTAGTGGTTCATCCATATGTGGTATGTGGAAAGAACACACATGCAATGACTCTAGTGGTTGATCCATGTGTGGTTTGTGGAAATAACACATATGCAATGACTCTAGTGGTTGATCCATGTGTGGTTTGTGGAAAGAACACACATGCAATGACTGTAGTGTTGGTTTTAGTATAAGAACACACATGCAATGACTCTAGTGGTTGATCCATATGTGGTTTGTTGAAAAGAACACACATGCATTGACTCTAGTGCTGGTTTGTGCTTTTAGTATAAGAACAAACATGCAATCACTCTAGTGGTTGATCCATGTGTGGTTTGTGGAACGAATACACATGCAATGACTAGTGGTTGATCCATATGTGGTTTGTGGAAAGAACACACATGCAATGACCACTGGTGGTTCCATGTGTGGTTTGTGGGAAATAACACACATGCAATGACTCTAGTGCTGGTTTGTGGGTTTAGTATAAGAATAAACATGCAATGACTCTAGTGGTTGATCGATGTGTGTTTTGTGGAAAGAACACACATGCAATGACTCTAGTGGTTGATCCATGTGTGGTTTGTGAAAAGAACACGCATGCAATGACTCTAGTGTTGGTTTTAGTATAAGAACACATATGCAATGACTCGAGTGGTTGATCCATGTGTGGTTTGTGGAAATAACACATATGCAATGACTCTAGTGGTTGGTCCATGTGTGGTTTGTGGAAAGAACACACATGCAATGACTGTAGTGTTGGTTTTAGTATAAGAACACACATGGAATGACTCTAGTGGTTGATCCATATGTGGTTTGTGGAAATAACACATATGCAATGACTCTAGTGGTTGATCCATGTGTGGTTTGTGGAAAGAACACACATGCAATGACTGTAGTGTTGGTTTTAGTATAATAACACACATGCAATGACTCTAGTGGTTGATCCATATGTGGTTTGTGGAAAGAACACATATGCAATGACTCTAGTGGTTGATCCATGTGTGGTTTGTGGAAATAACACACATGCAATGACTGTAATGGTTCCACATGTGGTTTGTGGAAAGAACACACATGCAATGACTCTAGTGTTGGTTTTAGTATAAGAACACATATGCAATGACTCTAGTGGTTGATCCATATGTGGTTTATGGAAAGAACACACATGCAATGACTCTAGTGGTTGATCCATGTGTGGTTTGTGGAAATAACACACATGCAATTACTGTAAGGGTCCACATGTGGTTTGTGGAAAGAACACACATGCAATGACTAGTGGTTTATCCATAAGTTGTTCGTGGAAAAGAACACACATGCAATGACTTTAGTGGTTCATCCATATGTGGTATGTGGAAAGAACACACATGCAATGACTCTAGTGGTTGATCCATGTGTGGTTTGTGGAAATAACACATATGCAATGACTCTAGTGGTTGATCCATGTGTGGTTTGTGGAAAGAACACACATGCAATGACTGTAGTGTTGGTTTTAGTATAAGAACACACATGCAATGACTCTAGTGGTTGATCCATATGTGGTTTGTTGAAAAGAACACACATGCATTGACTCTAGTGCTGGTTTGTGCTTTTAGTATAAGAACAAACATGCAATCACTCTAGTGGTTGATCCATGTGTGGTTTGTGGAACGAATACACATGCAATGACTAGTGGTTGATCCATATGTGGTTTGTGGAAAGAACACACATGCAATGACCACTGGTGGATCCATGTGTGGTTTGTGGGAAATAACACACATGCAATGACTCTAGTGCTGGTTTGTGGGTTTAGTATAAGAATAAACATGCAATGACTCTAGTGGTTGATCGATGTGTGTTTTGTGGAAAGAACACACATGCAATGACTCTAGTGGTTGATCCATGTGTGGTTTGTGGAAAGAACACACATGCAATGACCACTGGTGGATCCAAGTGTGGTTTGTGGAAAAGAACACACATGCAATGACTCTAGTGGTTGATCCATGTTTGTTTGTGGAAATAACACACATGCAATGACTCTAGTGGTTGATCCATGTGTGGTTTGTGAAAAGAACACACATGCAATGACTCTAGTGTTCGTTTTAGTATAAGAACACATATGCAATGACTCTAGTGGTTGATCCATGTATTGTTTGTGGAAATAACACATATGCAATGACTCTAGTGGTTGATCCATGTGTGGTTTGTGGAAAGAACACACATGCTATGACTCTAGTGTTGGTTTTAGTATAAGAACACACTTGCAATGACTCTAGTGGTTGATCCATATGTGGTTTGTGGAAAGAACACACATGCAATGACTCTAGTGGTTGATCCATGTGTGGTTTGTGGAAAGAACACACATGCTATGACTCTAGTGTTGGTTTTAGTATAAGAACACACATGCAATGTCTCTAGTGGTTGATCCATATGTGGTTTGTGGAAAGAACACACATGCAATGACTCTAGTGGTTGATCCATGTGTGGTTTGTGGAAATAACACACATGCAATGACCACTGGTGGATCCATGTGTGGTTTATGGAAAAGAACACACATGCAATGACTCTAGTGCTGGTTTGTGGTTTTAGTATAAGAACAAACATGCAATGACTCTAGTGGTTGATCCATGTGTGGTTTGTGGAAATAACACATATGCAATGACTCTAGTGGTTGATCCATGTGTGGTTTGTGGAAAGAACACACATGCAATGACTGTAGTGTTGGTTTTAGTATAAGAACACACATGCAATGACTCTAGTGGTTGATCCATATGTGGTTTGTTGAAAAGAACACACATGCATTGACTCTAGTGCTGGTTTGTGCTTTTAGTATAAGAACAAACATGCAATGACTCTAGTGGTTGATCCATGTGTGGTTTGTGGAACGAATACACATGCAATGACTAGTGGTTGATCCATATGTGGTTTGTGGAAAGAACACACATGCAATGACCACTGGTGGTTCCATGTGTGGTTTGTGGGAAATAACACACATGCAATGACTCTAGTGCTGGTTTGTGGGTTTAGTATAAGAATAAACATGCAATGACTCTAGTGGTTGATCGATGTGTGTTTTGTGGAAAGAACACACATGCAATGACTCTAGTGGTTGATCCATGTGTGGTTTGTGAAAAGAACACGCATGCAATGACTCTAGTGTTGGTTTTAGTATAAGAACACATATGCAATGACTCGAGTGGTTGATCCATGTGTGGTTTGTGGAAATAACACATATGCAATGACTCTAGTGGTTGGTCCATGTGTGGTTTGTGGAAAGAACACACATGCAATGACTGTAGTGTTGGTTTTAGTATAAGAACACACATGGAATGACTCTAGTGGTTGATCCATATGTGGTTTGTGGAAATAACACATATGCAATGACTCTAGTGGTTGATCCATGTGTGGTTTGTGGAAAGAACACACATGCAATGACTGTAGTGTTGGTTTTAGTATAATAACACACATGCAATGACTCTAGTGGTTGATCCATATGTGGTTTGTGGAAAGAACACATATGCAATGACTCTAGTGGTTGATCCATGTGTGGTTTGTGGAAATAACACACATGCAATGACTGTAATGGTTCCACATGTGGTTTGTGGAAAGAACACACATGCAATGACTCTAGTGTTGGTTTTAGTATAAGAACACATATGCAATGACTCTAGTGGTTGATCCATATGTGGTTTATGGAAAGAACACACATGCAATGACTCTAGTGGTTGATCCATGTGTGGTTTGTGGAAATAACACACATGCAATTACTGTAAGGGTCCACATGTGGTTTGTGGAAAGAACACACATGCAATGACTAGTGGTTTATCCATAAGTTGTTCGTGGAAAAGAACACACATGCAATGACTTTAGTGGTTCATCCATATGTGGTATGTGGAAAGAACACACATGCAATGACTCTAGTGGTTGATCCATGTGTGGTTTGTGGAAATAACACATATGCAATGACTCTAGTGGTTGATCCATGTGTGGTTTGTGGAAAGAACACACATGCAATGACTGTAGTGTTGGTTTTAGTATAAGAACACACATGCAATGACTCTAGTGGTTGATCCATATGTGGTTTGTTGAAAAGAACACACATGCATTGACTCTAGTGCTGGTTTGTGCTTTTAGTATAAGAACAAACATGCAATCACTCTAGTGGTTGATCCATGTGTGGTTTGTGGAACGAATACACATGCAATGACTAGTGGTTGATCCATATGTGGTTTGTGGAAAGAACACACATGCAATGACCACTGGTGGATCCATGTGTGGTTTGTGGGAAATAACACACATGCAATGACTCTAGTGCTGGTTTGTGGGTTTAGTATAAGAATAAACATGCAATGACTCTAGTGGTTGATCGATGTGTGTTTTGTGGAAAGAACACACATGCAATGACTCTAGTGGTTGATCCATGTGTGGTTTGTGGAAAGAACACACATGCAATGACCACTGGTGGATCCAAGTGTGGTTTGTGGAAAAGAACACACATGCAATGACTCTAGTGGTTGATCCATGTTTGTTTGTGGAAATAACACACATGCAATGACTCTAGTGGTTGATCCATGTGTGGTTTGTGAAAAGAACACACATGCAATGACTCTAGTGTTCGTTTTAGTATAAGAACACATATGCAATGACTCTAGTGGTTGATCCATGTATTGTTTGTGGAAATAACACATATGCAATGACTCTAGTGGTTGATCCATGTGTGGTTTGTGGAAAGAACACACATGCTATGACTCTAGTGTTGGTTTTAGTATAAGAACACACTTGCAATGACTCTAGTGGTTGATCCATATGTGGTTTGTGGAAAGAACACACATGCAATGACTCTAGTGGTTGATCCATGTGTGGTTTGTGGAAAGAACACACATGCTATGACTCTAGTGTTGGTTTTAGTATAAGAACACACATGCAATGTCTCTAGTGGTTGATCCATATGTGGTTTGTGGAAAGAACACACATGCAATGACTCTAGTGGTTGATCCATGTGTGGTTTGTGGAAATAACACACATGCAATGACCACTGGTGGATCCATGTGTGGTTTATGGAAAAGAACACACATGCAATGACTCTAGTGCTGGTTTGTGGTTTTAGTATAAGAACAAACATGCAATGACTCTAGTGGTTGATCCATGTGTGGTTTGTGGAAAGAACACACATGCAATGACCACTGGTGGATCCATGTGTGGTTTGTGGAAAGAACACACATGCAATGACTAGTGGTTGATCCATATGTGGTTTGTGGAAAGAACACACATGCAATGACCACTGGTGGATCCATGTGTGGTTTGTGGAAAATAACACACGTGCAATGACTCTAGTGCGGGTTTGTGGGTTTAGTACAAGAACAAACATGCAATGACTCTAGTGGTTGATCAATGTGTGTTTTGTGGAAAGAACACACATGCAATGACTCTAGTGGTTGATCCATGTGTGGTTTGTGGAAGGAACACACATGCACTGACCACTGGTGGATCCATGTGTGGTTTGTGGAAAAGAACACACATGCAATGACTCTAGTGGTTGATCCATGTTTGTTTGTGGAAATAACACACATGCAATGACTCTAGTGGTTGATCCATGTGTGGTTTGTGAAAAGAACACACATGCAATGACTCTAGTGTTGGTTTTAGTATAAGAACACATATGCAATGACTCGAGTGGTTGATCCATGTGTGGTTTGTGGAAATAACACATATGCAATGACTCTAGTGGTTGATCCATGTGTGGTTTGTGGAAAGAACACACATGCAATGACTGTAGTGTTGGTTTTAGTATAAGAACACACATGGAATGACTCTAGTGGTTGATCGATATGTGGTTTGTGGAAAGAACACATATGCAATGACTCTAGTGGTTGATCCATGTGTGGTTTGTGGAAATAACACACATGCAATGACTGTAATGGTTCCACATGTCGTTTGTGGAAAGAACACACATGCAATGACCACTGGTTGATCCATAAGTTGTTTGTGGAAAAGAACACACATGCAATGACTCTAGTGGTTGACCCATATGTGGTTTGTGGAAAGAACACACACGCAATGACCATTGGTGGATCCATGTGTGGTTTGTGGAAATAACACACATGCAATGACTCTAGTGGTTGATCCATATGTGGTTTATGCAAATAACACACATGCAATGACTCTAGTGGTTGATCCATGTGTGGTTTGTGAAAACAACACACATGCAATGACTCTAGTGTTGGTTTTAGTATAAGAACACATATGCAATGACTCTAGTGGTTGATCCATGTGTGGTTTGTGGAAATAACACATATGCAATGACTCTAGTGGTTGATCCATGTGTGGTTTGTGGAAAGAACACACATGCAATGACTGTAGTGTTGGTTTTAGTATAAGAATACACATGCAATGACTCTAGTGGTTGATCCATATGTGGTTTGTGGAAAGAACACATATGCAATGACTCTAGTGGTTGATCCATGTGTGGTTTGTGGAAATAACACACATGTAATGACTGTAATGGTTCCACATGTGGTTTGTGGAAAGAACACACATGCAATGACCACTGGTTGATCCATAAGTTGTTTGTGGAAAAGAAAACACATGCAATGACTCTAGTGGTTGACCCATATGTGGTTTGTGGAAAACACACACATGCAATGACCATTGGTGGATCCATGTGTCGTTTGTGGAAATAACACACATGCAATGACTCTAGTGGTTGATCCATATGTGGTTTATGGAAAGAACACACATGCAATGACTCTAGTGTTGGTTTTAGTATAAGAACACATATGCAATGACTCTAGTGGTTGATCCATATGTGGTTTATGGAAAGAACACACATGCAATGACTCTAGTGGTTGATCCATGTGTGGTTTGTGGAAATAACACACATGCAATTACTGTAATGGGTCCACATGTGGTTTGTGGAAAGAACACACATGCAATGACCAGTGGTTGATCCATAAGTTGTTCGTGGAAAAGAACACACATGCAATGACTTTAGTGGTTCATCCATATGTGGTATGTGGAAAGAACACACATGCAATGACTCTAGTGGTTGATCCATGTGTGGTTTGTGGAAATAACACATATGCAATGACTCTAGTGGTTGATCCATGTGTGGTTTGTGGAAAGAACACACATGCAATGACTGTAGTGTTGGTTTTAGTATAAGAACACACATGCAATGACTCTAGTGGTTGATCCATATGTGGTTTGTTGAAAAGAACACACATGCATTGACTCTAGTGCTGGTTTGTGCTTTTAGTATAAGAACAAACATGCAATGACTCTAGTGGTTGATCCATGTGTGGTTTGTGGAACGAATACACATGCAATGACTAGTGGTTGATCCATATGTGGTTTGTGGAAAGAACACACATGCAATGACCACTGGTGGATCCATGTGTGGTTTGTGGGAAATAACACACATGCAATGACTCTAGTGCTGGTTTGTGGGTTTAGTATAAGAATAAACATGCAATGACTCTAGTGGTTGATCGATGTGTGTTTTGTGGAAAGAACACACATGCAATGACTCTAGTGGTTGATCCATGTGTGGTTTGTGGAAAGAACACACATGCAATGACCACTGGTGGATCCAAGTGTGGTTTGTGGAAAAGAACACACATGCAATGACTCTAGTGGTTGATCCATGTTTGTTTGTGGAAATAACACACATGCAATGACTCTAGTGGTTGATCCATGTGTGGTTTGTGAAAAGAACACACATGCAATGACTCTAGTGTTGGTTTTAGTATAAGAACACATATGCAATGACTCTAGTGGTTGATCCATGTATTGTTTGTGGAAATAACACATATGCAATGACTCTAGTGGTTGATCCATGTGTGGTTTGTGGAAAGAACACACATGCTATGACTCTAGTGTTGGTTTTAGTATAAGAACACACTTGCAATGACTCTAGTGGTTGATCCATATGTGGTTTGTGGAAAGAACACACATGCAATGACTCTAGTGGTTGATCCATGTGTGGTTTGTGGAAAGAACACACATGCTATGACTCTAGTGTTGGTTTTAGTATAAGAACACACATGCAATGTCTCTAGTGGTTGATCCATATGTGGTTTGTGGAAAGAATACACATGCAATGACTCTAGTGGTTGATCCATGTGTGGTTTGTGGAAATAACACACATGCAATGACCACTGGTGGATCCATGTGTGGTTTATGGAAAAGAACACACATGCAATGACTCTAGTGATGGTTTGTGGTTTTAGTATAAGAACAAACATGCAATGACTCTAGTGGTTGATCCATGTGTGGTTTGTGGAAAGAACACACATGCAATGACCACTGGTGGATCCATGTGTGGTTTGTGGAAAGAACACACATGCAATGACTAGTGGTTGATCCATATGTGGTTTGTGGAAAGAACACACATGCAATGACCACTGGTGGATCCATGTGTGGTTTGTGGAAAATAACACACGTGCAATGACTCTAGTGCGGGTTTGTGGGTTTAGTACAAGAACAAACGTGCAATGACTCTAGTGGTTGATCAATGTGTGTTTTGTGGAAAGAACACACATGCAATGACTCTAGTGGTTGATCCATGTGTGGTTTGTGGAAAGAACACACATGCACTGACCACTGGTGGATCCATGTGTGGTTTGTGGAAAAGAACACACATGCAATGACTCTAGTGGTTGATCCATGTTTGTTTGTGGAAATAACACACATGCAATGACTCTAGTGGTTGATCCATGTGTGGTTTGTGAAAAGAACACACATGCAATGACTCTAGTGTTGGTTTTAGTATAAGAACACATATGCAATGACTCGAGTGGTTGATCCATGTGTGGTTTGTGGAAATAACACATATGCAATGACTCTAGTGGTTGATCCATGTGTGGTTTGTGGAAAGAACACACATGCAATGACTGTAGTGTTGGTTTTAGTATAAGAACACACATGAAATGACTCTAGTGGTTGATCCATATGTGGTTTGTGGAAAGAACACATATGCAATGACTCTAGTGGTTGATCCATGTGTGGTTTGTCGAAATAACACACATGCAATGACTGTAATGGTTCCACATGTGGTTTGTGGAAAGAACACACATGCAATGACCACTGGTTGATCCATAAGTTGTTTGTGGAAAAGAACACACATGCAATGACTCTAGTGGTTGACCCATATGTGGTTTGTGGAAAGAACACACATGCAATGACCATTGGTGGATCCATGTGTGGTTTGTGGAAATAACACACATGCAATGACTCTAGTGGTTGATCCATATGTGGTTTATGCAAAGAACACACATGCAATGACTCTAGTGGTTGATCCATGTGTGGTTTGTGAAAAGAACACACATGCAATGACTCTAGTGTTGGTTTTAGTATAAGAACACATATGCAATGACTCTAGTGGTTGATCCATGTGTGGTTTGTGGAAATAACACATATGCAATGACTCTAGTGGTTGATCCATGTGTGGTTTATGGAAAGAACACACATGCAATGACTGTAGTGTTGGTTTTAGTATAAGAACACACATGCAATGACTCTAGTGGTTGATCCATATGTGGTTTGTGGAAAGAACACATATGCAATGACTCTAGTGGTTGATCCATGTGTGGTTTGTGGAAATAACACACATGCAATGACTGTAATGGTTCCACATGTGGTTTGTGGAAAGAACACACATGCAATGACCACTGGTTGATCCATAAGTTGTTTGTGGAAAAGAAAACACATGCAATGAATCTAGTGGTTGACCCATATGTGGTTTGTGGAAAGAACACACATGCAATGACCATTGGTGGATCCATGTGTGGTTTGTGGAAATAACACACATGCAATGACTCTAGTGGTTGATCCATATGTGGTTTATGGAAAGAACACACATGCAATGACTCTAGTGTTGGTTTTAGTATAAGAACACATATGCAATGACTCTAGTGGTTGATCCATATGTGGTTTATGGAAAGAACACACATGCAATGCCTCTAGTGGTTGATCCATGTGTGGTTTGTGGAAATAACACACATGCAATTACTATAATGGGTCCACATGTGGTTTGTGGAAAGAACACACATGCAATGACCAGTGGTTGATCCATAAGTTGTTCGTGGAAAAGAACACACATGCAATGACTTTAGTGGTTCATCCATATGTGGTATGTGGAAAGAACACACATGCAATGACTCTAGTGGTTGATCCATGTGTGGTTTGTGGAAATAACACATATGCAATGACTCTAGTGGTTGATCCATGTGTGGTTTGTGGAAAGAACACACATGCAATGACTGTAGTGTTGGTTTTAGTATAAGAACACACATGCAATGAATCTAGTGGTTGATCCATATGTGGTTTGTTGAAAAGAACACACATGCATTGACTCTAGTGCTGGTTTGTGCATTTAGTATAAGAACAAACATGCAATGACTCTAGTGGTTGATCCATGTGTGGTTTGTGGAACGAATACACATGCAATGACTAGTGGTTGATCCATATGTGGTTTGTGGAAAGAACACACATGCAATGACCACTGGTGGATCCATGTGTGGTTTGTAGGAAATAACACACATGCAATGACTCTAGTGCTGGTTTGTGGGTTTAGTATAAGAATAAACATGCAATGACTCTAGTGGTTGATCGATGTGTGTTTTGTGGAAAGAACACACATGCAATGACTCTAGTGGTTGATCCATGTGTGGTTTGTGGAAAGAACACACATGCAATGACCACTGGTGGATCCAAGTGTGGTTTGTGGAAAAGAACACACATGCAATGACTCTAGTGGTTGATCCATGTTTGTTTGTGGAAATAACACACATGCAATGACTCTAGTGGTTGATCCATGTGTGGTTTGTGAATAGAACACACATGCAATGACTCTAGTGTTGGTTTTAGTATAAGAACACATATGCAATGACTCTAGTGGTTGATCCATGTATTGTTTGTGGAAATAACACATATGCAATGACTCTAGTGGTTGATCCATGTGTGGTTTGTGGAAAGAACACACATGCTATGACTCTAGTGTTGGTTTTAGTATAAGAAGACACATGCAATGAATCTAGTGGTTGATCCATATGTGGTTTGTGGAAAGAACACACATGCAATGACTCTAGTGGTTGATCCATGTGTGGTTTGTGGAAATAACACACATGCAATGATTGTAATGGGTCCACATGTGGTTTGTGGAAAGAACACACATGCAATGACCACTGGTTGATCCATAAGTTGTTTGTGGAAAAGAACACGCATGCAATGACTCTAGTGGTTGATTCATATGAGGTTTGTGAAAAGAACACACATGCAATGACTCTAGTGGTTGATCCATGTGTGGTTTGTCGAAATAACACATATGCAATGACTCTAGTGGTTGATCCATGTGTGGTTTGTGGAAATAACACACATGCAATGACTGTAATGGGTCCACATGTGGTTTGTGGAAAGGACACACATGCAATGACCACTGGTTGATCCATAAGTTGTTTCTGGAAAACAACACACATGCAATGACTCTAGTGGTTGATCCATATGTGGTTTGTGGAAAGAAAACACATGCAATGAACATTGGTGGATCCATGTGTGGTTTGTGGAAAAGAACACACATGCAATGACCACTGGTGGATCCATGTGTGGTTTGTGGAAAAGAACACACATGAAATGACTCTAGTGGTTGATCCATGTTTGTTTGTGGAAATAACACACATGCAATGACTCTAGTGGTTGATCCATGTGTGGTTTGTGCAAAGAACACACATGCAATGACTCTAGTGTTGGTTTTAGTATAAGAACACACATGCAATGTCTCTAGTGGTTGATCCATATGTGGTTTGTGGAAAGAACACACATTCAATGACTCTAGTGGTTGATCCATGTGTGGTTTGTGGAAATAACACACATGCAATGACCACTGGTGGATCCATGTGTGGTTTGTGGAAAAGAACACACATGCAATGACTCTAGTGCTGGTTTGTGGTTTTAGTATAAGAACAAACATGCAATGACTCTAGTGGTTGATCCATGTGTGGTTTGTGGAAAGAACACACATGCAATGACCACTGGTGGATCCATGTGTGGTTTGTGGAAAGAACACACATGGAATGACTAGTGGTTGATCCATATGTGGTTTGTGGAAAGAACACACATGCAATAACCACTGGTGGATCCATGTGTGGTTTGTGGAAAATAACACACGTGCAATGACTCTAGTGCGGGTTTGTGGGTTTAGTACAAGAACAAACATGCAATGACTCTAGTGGTTGATCAATGTGTGTTTTGTGGAAAGAACACACATGCAATGACTCTAGTGGTTGATCCATGTGTGGTTTGTGGAAAGAACACACATGCACTGACTACTGGTGGATCCATGTGTGGTTTGTGGAAAAGAACACACAAGCAATGACTCTAGTGGTTGATCCATGTTTGTTTGTGGAAATAACACACATGCAATGACTCTAGTGGTTGATCCATGTGTGGTTTGTGAAAAGAACACACATGCAATGACTCTAGTGTTGGTTTTAGTATAAGAACACATATGCAATGACTCTAGTGGTTGATCCATGTGTGGTTTGTGTAAATAACACATATGCAATGACTCTAGTGGTTGATCCATGTGTGGTTTGTGGAAAGAACACACATGCAATGACTGTAGTGTTGGTTTTAGTATAAGAACACACATGGAATGACTCTAGTGGTTGATCCATATGTGGTTTGTGGAAAGAACACATATGCAATGACTCTAGTGGTTGATCCATGTGTGATTTGTGAAAATAACACACATGCAATGACTGTAACGGTTCCACATGTGGTTTGTGGAAAGAACACACATGCAATGACCACTGGTTGATCCATAAGTTGTTTGTGGAAAAGAACACACATGCAGTGACTCTAGTGGTTGACCCATATGTGGTTTGTGGAAAGAACACACATGCAATGACCATTGGTGGATCCATGTGTGGTTTGTGGAAATAACACACATGCAATGACTCTAGTGGTTGATCCATATGTGGTTTATGCAAAGAACACACATGCAATGACTCTAGTGGTTGATCCATGTGTGGTTTGTGAAAAGAACACACATGCAATGACCCTAGTGCTGGTTTTAGTATAAGAACACATATGCAATGACTCTAGTGGTTGATAATGTGTGGTTTGTGGAAATAACACATATGCAATGACTATAGTGGTTGATCCATGTGTGGTTTGTGGAAAGAACACACATGCAATGACTGTAGTGTTGGTTTTAGTATAAGAACACACATGCAATGACTCTAGTGGTTGATCCATATGTGGTTTGTGGAAATAACACACATGCAATGACTGTAATGGTTCCACATGTGGTTTGTGGAAAGAACACACATGCAATGACCACTGGTTGATCCATAAGTTGTTTGTGGAAAAGAAAACACATGCAATGACTCTAGTGGTTGACCCATATGTGGTTTGTGGAAAGAACACACATGCAATGACCATTGGTGGATTCATGTGTGGTTTGTGGAAATAACACACATGCAATGACTCTAGTGGTTGATCCATATGTGGTTTATGGAAAGAACACACATGCAATGACTCTAGTGTTGGTTTTAGTATAAGAACACATATGCAATGACTCTAGTGGTTGATCCATATGTGGTTTATGGAAAGAACACACATGCAATGACTCTAGTGGTTGATCCATGTGTGGTTTGTGGAAATAACACACATGCAATTACTGTAATGGGTCCACATGTGGTTTGTGGAAAGAACACACATGCAATGACCAGTGGTTGATCCATAAGTTGTTCGTGGCAAAGAACACACATGCAATGACTTTAGTGGTTCATCCATATGTGGTCTGTGGAAAGAACACACATGCAATGACTCTAGTGGTTGATCCATGTGTGGTTTGTGGAAATAACACATATGCAATGACTCTAGTGGTTGATCCATGTGTGGTTTGTGGAAATAACACACATGCAATGACTTTAATGGGTCCACATGTGGTTTGTGGAAAGAACACACATGCAATGACCACTGGTTGATCCATAAGTTGTTTGTGGAAAATAACACACATGCAATGACCCTAGTGGTTGATCCATATGTGCTTTGTGGAAAGAAAACACATGCAATGACCACTGGTGGATCCATGTGTGGTTTGTGGAAAAGAACACACATGCAATGACCACTGGTGGATCCATGTGTGGTTTGTGGAAAATAACACACATGCAATGACTCTAGTGGTTTATCCATGTTTGTTTGTGGAAATGCACACATGCAATGACTCTAGTGGTTGATCCATGTGTGGTTTGTGAAAAGAACACACATGCAATGACTTTAGTGTTGGTTTTAGTATAAGAACACACATGCAATGACTCTAGTGGTTGATCCATATGTGGTTTGTGGAAAGAACACACATGCAATGACTCTAGTGGTTGATCCATGTGTGGTTTGTGGAAATAACACACATGCAATGACCACTGGTGGGTCCACATGTGTGGTTTGTGGAAATAACACAAATGCAATGACTCTAGTGGTTGATCCATGTGTGGTTTGTGAAATGAACACACATGCAATGACTCTAGTGCTGGTTTGTGGTTTTAGTATAAGAACAAACATGCAATGACTCTAGTGGTTGATCCATGTGTGGTTTGTGGAAAGAACACACATGCAATGACTAGTGGTTGATCCATATGTGGTTTGTGGAAAGAACACACATGCAATGACCACTAGTGGATCCATGTGTGGTTTGTGGAGAAGAACACACATGCAATGACTCTAGTGCTGGTTTGTGGTTTCAGTATAAGAACAAACATGCAATGACTCTAGTGGTTGATCCATGTGTGGTTTGTGGAAAGAATACACATGCAATGACTAGTGGTTGATCCATATGTGGTTTGTGGAAAGAACACACATGCAATGACCACTGGTGGATCCATGTGTGGTTTGTGGAAAAGAACACACATGCAATGACTCTAGTGATGGTTTGTGCTTTTAGTATAAGAAGAAACATGCAATGACTCTAGTGGTTGATCCATGTGTGGTTTCTGGAAAGAACACACATGCAATGACTCTAGTGGCTGATCCATGTGTGGTTTGTTGAAATAACACACATGCAATGACCATTGGTGGGTCCAGATATGTGGTTTGTGGAAAGAACACACATGCAATGACTCTAGTGGTTGATCCATGTTTGGTTGTGGAAATAACACACATGCAATGACTCTAGTGGTTGATCCATGTGTGGTTTGTGAAAAGAACACACATGCAATGACTCTAGTGTTGGTTTTAGTATAAGAACACACATACAATGACTCTAGTGGTTGATCCATATGTGGTTTGTGGAAAGAACACACATGCAATGACTCTGGTTGATCCATATGTGGTTTGTGGAAAGAACACACATGCAATGACTCTAGTGCTGGTTTGTGGTTTTAGTATAAGAACAAACATGCAATGACTCTAGTGGTTGCTCCATGTGTGGTTTGTGTAAAGAACACACATGCAATGAATCTAGTGGTTGATCCATGTGTGGTTTGTGGAAAGAACACACATGCAATTACCACTGGTGGATCCATGTGTGGTTTGTGGAAAAGAACACACATGCAATGACTCTAGTGGTTGATCCATGTTTGTTTGTGGAAATAACACACATGCAATGACTCTAGTGGTTGATCCATGTGTGGTTTGTGAAAAGAACACACATGCAATGACTCTAGTGTTGGTTTTAGTATAAGAACACACATGCAATGACTCTAGTGGTTGATCCATGTGTGCTTTGTGGAAATAACACATATGCAATGACTCTAGTGGTTGAACCATGTGTGGTTTGTGGAAATAACACACATGCAATGACTGTAATGGGTTCACATGTTGTTTCTGGAAAGAACACACATGCAATGACCACTGGTTGATCCATAAATTGTTTGTGGAAAATAACACACATGCAATGACTCTAGTGGTTGATCCATATGTGGTTTGTGGAAAGAAAACACATGCAATGTCCACTGGTGGATCCATGTGTGGTTTGTGGAAAAGAACACACATGCAATGACCACTGGTGGATCCATGTGTGGTTTGTGGAAAACAACACACATGCAATGAATCTAGTGGTTGATCCATGTTTGTTTGTGGAAATAACACACATGCAATGACTCTAGTGGTTGGTCCATCTGTGGTTTGTGAAAAGAACACACATGCAATGACTCTAGTGTTGGTTTTAGCATAAGAACACACATGCAATGACTCTAGTGGTTGATCCATATGTGGTTTATGGAAAGAACACACATGCAATGACTCTTGCGGTTGATCCATGTGTGGTTTGTGGAAATAACACACATGCAATGACCACTGGTGGATCCATGTGTGGTTTGTGGAAAAGAACACACATGCAATGACTCTAGTTCTAGTTTGTGGTTTTAGTATAAGAACAAACATGCAATGACTCTAGTGGTTGATCCATGTGTGGTTTGTGGAAACAACACACATGCAATGACTCTGGTTGATCCATGTGTGGTTTGTGGAAAGAACACACATGGAATGACCACTGGTGGATCCATGTGTGGTTTGTGGAAAAGAACACACATGCAATGACTCTAGTACTGGTTTGTGGTTTTAGTATAAGAACACACATCCAATGACTGTAGTACTGGTTTGTGGAAAAGAACACACATGCAATGACTCTAGTGGTTGATCCATGTTTGTTTGTGGAAATAACACACATGCAATGACTCTAGTGGTTGATCCATGTGTGGTTTGTGAAAAGAACACACATGCAATGACTCTAGTGTTGGTTTTAGTATAAGAACACACATGCAATGACTCTAGTGGTTGATTCATATGTGGTTTGTGGAAAGAACACACATGTAATGATTCTAGTGGTTGATCCATGTGTGGTTTGTGGAAAAGAACACACATGCAATGACTCCAGTGTTGGTTTTTGGTTTTAGTATAAGAACAAACATGTAATGACTCTAGTGGTTGATCCATGTGTGGTTTGTGGAAAGAACACACATGCAATGACTACTGGTTGATCCATATGTGGTTTGTGGAAAGAACACACATGCAATGACCACTGGTGGATCCATGTGTGGTTTTTGGAAAAGAACACACATGCAATGACTCTAGTGTTGGTTTGTGGTTTTAGAATAAGAACAAACATGCAATGCCTCTAGTAGTTGATCCATGTGTGGTTTGTGGAAAGAACACACATGCAATGACTCTGTTTGATCCATATGTGGTTTGTGGAAAGAACACACATGACCACTGGTGGATCCATGTGTGGTTTGTGGAAAGAACACACATGCAATGACCACTGGTGTATCCATGTTGGTTTTAGTATAAGAACACACATGCAATGACTCTAGTGGTTGATCCATGTTTGGCTGTGGAAATAACACACATGCAATGACTCTAGTGGTTGATCCATGTGTGGTTCGTGAAAAGAACACACATGCAATGACTCTAGTGTTGGTTTTAGTATAAGAACACACATGCAATGACTCTAGTGGTTGATCCATATGTGGTTTGTGGAAAGAACACACATGCAATGACTCTAGTGGTTGATCCATGTGTGGTTTGTGGAAATAAAACACATGCAATGACCACTAGTGGGTCCACATGTGTGGTTTGTGGAAAGAACACACATGCAATGACTCTGGTTGATCCATATGTGGTTTGTGGAAAGAACACACATGCAATGACTCTAGTGGTGTATCCATGTGTTGTTTGTGGAAAAGAACACACATGCAATGACTCTAGTGCTCGTTTGTGGTTTTAGTATAAGAACAAACATGCAATGACTCTAGTGGTTGATCCATGTGTGGTCTGTGGAAAGAACACACATGCAATGACTAGTGGTTGATCCATATGTGGTGTGTGTAAAGAACACACATGCAATGACCACTGGTGGATCCATGTGTGGTTTGTGGAAAAGAACACACATGCAATGACTCTAGTGGTTAATCCGTGTGTGGTTTGTGGAAAGAACACACATGCAATGACTCTGGTTGATCCATATGTGGTTTGCGGAAAGAACACAGATGGAATGACCACTGGTGGATCCATGTTTGGTTTGTGGAAAGAACACACATGCAATGACCACTGGTGGATCCATGTTGGTTTTAGTATAAGAACACACATGCAATGACTCTAGTGGTTGATCCATGTTTGTTTGTGGTTTTAGTATAAGAACAAACATCCTCTCTCTCTCTCTCTCTCTCTCTCTCTCTCTCTCGTAGGAGCCCAAACATGTGCCCACTCTGTCTGCTACGCCCTGATTGGTTGTCACAGCTGTCACGCGGATCGTGCGCACCAACCGTTGATCCCGTGTGATCCAACGAGGGTCGTTGCACACGTCGTGCCCTTCACAGGACAGCGCGAGACAACACGGACGTCTCCCTCAACGAGACTTCTACAAGAAGGAACACGATGCCGTCCATGGAAAAAGTGGTCGAGTGGTCATGCCATGTTTAATCTAGTCTGCAAAGGGTACAAGTCTACTACACGGCAACTGGTCATCCACGGACCACCGGCTATACCATTTTTACTACGCAGCACACTTGCACTCTCACTTCCGTCAGGCCCCCACCACACGAACCTTCCACGCGGCAGCCGCAGCCGGAAGAGCTGTCAACCGAGGCCCTCGAGGAGGCCTAAACGTCCCTGCATTAAAAACCCAGCCTATCGGGTCCTCCATTTGCACTCATCCACTACTCTCTCTTCCCTATCCAGCAAAACACAACAATGTTGAACGTACTTGCACGAACCTTCTCCATGAAACCAGTGCGTGGGGGTGAGTGTCCGGGCATCGCCGCTGGGTTGGTGCTTCACGCGGCAGATCTGGAGGAGCATCATGCAACACAGGCCGAGGAGGACGTGCAGTTCAACCCCTTGGGGGACCATGTGCACGCTGGTGCTGACGACTTCGGAGGCGCCGATGAGGGCGTGGAGTTCGACGAACACGCTCAGCTCGTGTACCCGGAGGTACATCTATTTCTACATGTTTCATATTTTCTGCTCGAGCGTAATCTATCCAGGCGTCATAAAAAAATCTAGTCCTAATGATTAGATGCAACGTATGAACCAGTACATGGAGAGATCTAGTCTGTTCTGAATGAATCCACATTATTTATTTATTAATAAGTTGCCAAGAACACAAACCACATTAATTTAGGAGCGAGCTAGGGAGACGGCCGTAATGAACTACTGAACCTGTATAGACATGTTATTGCATCGAAAGTAACTTGGAATGGTGGAAGGAATATATATTTATTATTTTGATCATTTCGGTTTGTATTCCATACATTACAGGTGTATTCAAGTGAGATGGACTCTGACAAGGAGACCAGGGACAACAAGAGCCGCCATGTCATGAAGAAGCTCAAGAGCGGGATAATCCCTTTCCGCACTCGACTTGGGGAGCTCAGGTGCCCTTTCTGTAAGAAAGGAGTCAACCCGAGGATTGCCAGCTTGATTCCGCATGCGGTTGGCATCGGTAAAAGCCCGGCTAGTAAACACAAGTCGGCGACCAAGTCTAAGCACGCTGCTTATGGCAAGTTCCTGAGGGAGTATGTCAAGAACGGCCTAGTGTCCCCTTACTTAGGAATCAGCAACTCCTAGCCGACCAACCCGGTCACTGTGTTGGCCCGGCCACTAATAATATTTAGTTCTCTTACCATATCTAGACCCTTAAACTATGTGGATTTCTATTTTCGTACCCTTCAAAATATATTCAAGTTCACCTGTTTATGTTGTTAAAGTTCCTGTGGCATACTCGTTATTTTGCATGGATAGAGGGGTGTCCCCGACAGATATAAGGGTTATCCTGTCCGCTAGATCACAGAGGATCAACGGTTGGTGGGAAAAACTGAGTACAACTGAATCGCAGTGGTTAGACACGAGGGAAAAAAACGTGACTCACGGTACGCGTGTGCGGTGCACGGGGCGGTAGCGGACACGTGTGGCCGTGCACAGTGCATTAGCCTACGCGGTGCACGGTAGTGCAACAAACCGTCACTTCCCTTCTCCTTTGATAGAGGCCTCCCCACTCCCACTCCCACTCATCACGCACTCGCTCACTCAACCGTTTCCACTGTCCCATCACCTTCTGCAAACGCCCAACTAGACCCCAACCATGCTGGCGATGGAGAAGATCGGCGCGGTGGCCATCGGCGCCTCCAAGGCAGCCGGCGAGGAGCCCCCGTCCCCGTCCCCGCATCCGCCGTAGCCTCCGGCTAGGAGGCCCCCGCCGGTCTCGGACAGATCCCGCTCGGCTGGGACCCCTACGAGGAGGTTGTCTACATAAGGCTAGAGAACCCCTACGACACCAGCATCGTCGACCCGTGGTCTGAGGTAACCAGGGTTTTCTCCCCTTCCCTTGTTCTTCCCCTGTTCCCATTGTTGGATGCTAGATCGTATGTTATTAGGGCTCGACTGTTCATATTTTTTACAGTAGCTACTCCTATTGTGTTAGATCTCGATTTTCTATGAATCCCCCTGTTCGTAGTTGGGATCGGTATTCGATTTGGTTTGAGATTTGGGGAATAATCGGGAGATCTCATTCGGTTTATTTATGCAAAAATCAATCCCGGTAATCAAAGTATCTCAATCATGTCTTTATTTCACTCTTCTGTTTTTTCCAACAGGAGGATAGTAGCGACCTCTGCAGCGACGACGAGTCGCAGGACACCAAGACTCGTCATGTGCTGAGGAGGCTGAAGTCCAGTCAGTACAAAAACTTCTTCGCCGGCGACGTGTACAGGTGCCCCTTCTACCCCACCAGGAGGCTCCGTGGCATGGACTTCAATTCCCTCGTGAAGCATGCCGAGGACGTGAGGACCTGCGGCGAGTCCGTGAACGTCCACGGCTTCAGGGCCAAGCACCAGGCGCTCGGTCTTCACCTCTGCAACCTCCAAAAGGTAGCTATCGAGGAGGGTCGCATGCCCCCGATCAGACCCAAGGTTCCCAAGGTCAAGGGGCTGGGCAGCAAGAAGTGGAGGAGGTGCCAGAGGGAGGAAGCGGATGCCCTCCTGGCAGAGGCCACGCGGGGCCACTGATCAGCTGCTGTTGCTGTTGGGGGGATATCCCCGGGTAGGGTCACTCCGGGGTATAAGGGCCGAGTTGGCAGAGGTTCGACAGGGTCAAAGCGGATGCTGGCCGGGTCACCTCAAGGCAGGCCGGATCACGGAGTAACCCGGACCAGGGGGTCGCCTAACATTGTCTCAACCGACTTAAGAAGTAAGTCGGAAGTGCTTGTCTAACTTATATGCAGGAACAGGTGTGGCTGGATCTACTATGATCCGGGTCCCCGCTTAGCTTCTGGGAGAAGGAAGGAATCTCTCTGGTCAAAAAGAAGGTCCGGTACGCACTGCATGAGTGAAGAAAGCAAGGGCAGGACCACCGGATCATGGCCGACAAGGGTGACGACACCCATGTCGGCTGACGCAGGCGCCGCAGAGGCTTACGTAGCTAAAGCATGTATGACGCGGGGGAAAAGCACCCCGGTCGGGTTACCACTTTGGGTCCACGTATGCCCTAGGCAGGGACCGAGCCTCCTCTATATAAGGGGGGCTAGGGTTCCAGTAGAAGGGGTTGGTTGAGCTCTAGTTGGTTTTATGATTCCATAGTGACAAGTTGATCTAGGGTTCTAGGGAAAAACTGTAGGCACTAGTAAGAGAGCTCCTTCTTCCTCCTCTCGCCAATACAGCTCTAGGAGCACTTGTAATCTTGAAAGGAAAGCAATACAAACTTCTGTGTGGAGAATCACTCCACTATCCCTCCCTGGATTCTCCTAGCGTGTATTAGTCCCCACCTTTAGCCTATCCATGGCATCTGCCGTGACACCACCACGACAGTTGGCGCCCACCGTGGGGCTAGCGGCGCTAGCAGGGGTGAAGATCCGGACGGGAAACCTCATCAGCACCGGCGAACGCATCGTCTCCGGGCTTGTTCAACGCTTTGGGGCGCTGGACTTCGTCAGCGACAACGCTGGCTGCTTCGGCACGCGCCCACTTCCGCGCAACGGCCTCTTCGTCAAGCTCGGTGCACACAAGGTCTACGTTGCTGTGGACGTATCATGCGTTCATCCGTGCTGCGTCGTCGATGCGGGGGAACCACCCCTCACTGTGGCTCGCGGGGCGCATACCGCTCGCTCCCCGGACCATGCAAAGGTGATGATGACTGCACCAGGTGCAGGCGCGAGCAAGGACCCAACACCGGACCCGGAGGTAACACCTAAGGCACCGAGGAAAGGTAGATGACCTCCACTAGAGAGGCCTAAGAACGTACTGAGAGAAGCTATGGATAGCTTGGCTAACCCGGTAGCAGCAGTGGTAGATCCGGCTCAGGCACATGCCAAGCTAGAGGAAACTAGGCAAAAGATACTAGAGGGCGCAAAGAAAATAGCCGCAGCTCAGCAGTCGCTGAACATGACGCTGCGTGAGTATGCAAAGGCAAACAAAGTTGATACGGTAAAAGTAAAAGGGAGAAATCTCATGAGCGAGATGAATAGAGAAGGTGATGATGGGGCCCAGGGGTCGGAAAACTATTTGTCTGTGGGGTTACCGAAGTATAGTACCCCGGCAAAGAACCTTAGAGCAGCGGATGCGGCTGCGTCCGAGTTAGAGGGTCTGACGGGTGAGGCCCGTCAAAGACAGCAAGATAGGGTTAACGAGCTGGTTCGGATCGTGAACAGACAGAATGAAGAGTTACTGAGAGCTAACCCGGAGAAAGCTGGAGCGTCCAAAATCGTCCATTCAGCGATGGGTAACCCGGAGAAATCCGCTGGAGCCGCATCGTCACCTCATGGTGGTCCAAGGAGAGAAGAGGTAGTAACCTTGGCCAGACGGAACAAACAGATCGTCCCGTACGACCCGACGCGTGCGGGAAAAGAAAAAGAAACGCGGAAAAATGATGATCGACGGAGTGTGAGCTGAGGTGAAGCTAGCCAAGGTAACCACGACCAAGGCAATGCCGGTCAAGGGAACGCTGCCAACGTAATGCCGGACAGCGAAACTCCATAGGAGCAGGACAACCGCAGCAGCGGAATATACCAAGGCAAGAGCAAAGCACCGACCGAGGTATGCAACAGAAAGGTGCGCCCCAAGTGCAAAACCGATACAATGACGGTGATTCGGAGATGGTGAACATGGGGTACCCGAGGCTGGACTATCACGTGATAGGGTCAAGATTGGGAAGCAGGGACTTGATGCCGGATGACGCCAGGTTAAAACTGGATCGCCTGTATAGGTCGGAACAGATCGAATGTCAGGGCCCCCGGGTCCAGCGTGCTTTGGACCCCGGATCATGAAGGAGCCACCGGTACCCAACTTCCAGTTGCCCAGAGGCACCAAGACGTATGACGGCAGTACCAAGCCGGAGGATTGGCTGATAAACTATGCTACGGTTGTGAAAATTGCCACTGGCAACTTGAGATGGGCTGTACGATACGTACCCCAGATGTTGGAAGGACCGGCCAGAGTATGGCTGAATAATTTACCACCCAGAAGCATCAACTGCTAGATAGATTTTGAAGAAATGTTTATCAGCAACTTCTCAAGTACATATCAGAGGCCGAATAGGCCGCAGACCCTAGCAATGTGCAAGCAAAGACCTAATGAGACAGACCGTGAATTCTTGACCCGGTGGTGTACCGTGAGAAACTCGTGTGAGGGTGTCAGAGAGTCACAGGCCATAGCATGGTTTGCACAAGGATGCAGATATGGCAGCGAGTTGTGGATGAAGTTACAAAGGAAAATGCCAATTACGTTGGCAGAGATGATCCGGATTGCTGATTCGTATGCTTTGGGTGATCCGACTCAACCTAGGCTCACGTCAAACGAGTCAAACGAGGAATACTATCAGAGGGATGGAGCCGGGTCATCTCGCAGGAATGATTACAGAGGAAAAAGAAGAGATGATAGACCGGATCATCGCTACGGTTCGCAACAAGTTGCAGCTATGAATCAAGATCAACCCGGAGCAGGGAGCAACCAACGCCAGAGAACGGGAGGGCAATGGACTCCAAGAAACGATGGCAAGAAAACATGGACTCCGGAGCAAAAGAAACAGTGGCAAGAAAAGAAAGACCGCCCGAGGTATACCTATGAGTCGATGTTGGACCAGTCGGGTAAGTTTCACACGCCAAATCCGAATAGCCCGGCGGGTCACACAACGAGGCAATGTGAGTGGATGCGTAAGATAGAACAAGGTGGTTCGGGGAATGCTCAGGCACCCCGGAATGATCAACCTCGACAGGAGTTACCTCGGCAGCAATTGCTCTCCGGAGCAAACACGCAGCAGCTGATGTTGCCTCCCCCTCCGCCGAGGTATGACAACAATGAGAGAAGGGATACAGTGCATCAGGTGGAAAATCAGCAACAGCCGGATCAGAGGTACCCCGGAAACGAGGGAAGGAATGAGTACAGAGAACATCACCAGAGCTATTGTGTGTTCACAACCGAGGAAACAGATAGGAAAAGCTTGCAGCGCCGACATATGGAAGTCAATGCGGTAATGCCAGCAGTGACGAGGTACATCCCTTGGTCGGACCAGGAGATCACCTGGAACATCAAATATCATCCTAAGCTTATGCCGAGTCCAGGCTCGTATGCGCTAGTGCTGGATCCGACATTCATTGGACAAAACATCAATGTGAGGTTCTCCAAGGTATTGATTGACAATGGCAGTAGCATTAACATCATGTACGCGGATACGATGCGCAAGTTGGGCATCTCAGAGAACATGCTCCAGGCTACGAGAACAACTTTCCATGGCATTGTACCAGGCATTTCTTGTGAGCCCATAGGCAAAGTCCGGGTCGACGTGCTATTCGGCACAAGGGATAACTGCCGAACTGAAAATCTAGAGTTTGAGGTGGTAAACTTGGAAAGTGCGTATCACGCGTTACTCGGAAGACCAGCATTGAACAAGTTCATGGCAAGCTGCCACATAAGTTATCTGAAGATGAAGTTGCCTAGGCCAAATGGAGTGATTACCATTGCTGGAGATTTCCGACGTTCCATTGAGTGTGCTTCAGCCGGGTCTAACCTAGCCGAGTCACTCATGATTGCGCAAGAGAAAAGAAAAATCCGAGAGGTGGCGGCATTAGCTCAGTCTGCGCAGCAGTATATGCCGGCGTTGAGTAACCCGCATGGCAGCGTTTCATTCCAAGCCGCAAAGGACACCAAGAAGGTTCCAGTTGATGACATGTTCCCGGAGCGCACCATAACAATTGGTGCCGGGTTAACTGACAAATAGGAAAGCGAGCTCGTCAACTTCCTCCGTGAGAATCGGGATATTTTTGCTTGGTCTACACAGGACTTGCAAGGTGTTCCGAGGGAGTTGGCCGAGCACTCTTTGAACGTAAGGCCCGGAGCAAGGCCGGTGAAGCAACCTCTCCGCCGCTTTGCCGAGGATAGGAGAAAAGTCATTGGAGACGAGATAGCTCGGTTACTAGCAGCAGGATTTATCATGGAAGTGCTGTATCCGGATTGGCTCTCTAATCCGGTGCTGGTAGAAAAGAAGAAGGACGATCCGAACGTGGCAGTGGTTTGGCGTATGTGTATCGATTACACGAACCTGAATAAGGCATGTCCAAAAGATCCATTTCCACTGCCGAGGATAGATCAGGTCATAGACTCAACCGCGGGATGTGAACTGTTGTCATTCATTGATGCATATTCTGGTTTCCACCAAATACCTCTGAACCCGGATGATCAAATAAAGACTGCGTTTATTACCCCGTATGGGGCTTATTGCTATCGCACTATGCCGTTTGGTTTACGTAATGCAGGTGCAACGTACCAAAGATGTATGCAAAAATGTTTGCATGACCAAATAGGTCAAAATGTACAAGTATACGTGGATGATGTGGTTATCAAGACCAAGGAAAGCAAAACGCTCCTTGACGACATCAGGCAGACATTCGCGAACTTGAGAAGGTTCTGGATGAAGCTTAACCCGGAAAAATGTACCTTCGGTTTTCCGGCTGGAAAACTACTCGGATTTCTCGTCTCCAGCCGAGGTATCGAGGTTAATCCAACTAAGATTCGGGCCATTGAGCGAATGGAGCTGCCGAAGTGTCTTAACGATGTCCAGAAGTTCACTGGGTGCCTAGCATCGTTGAGTCGCTTTGTATGTCGGCTGGGAGAAAAGGCATTGCCTCTCTACCAACTCATGAAAAAGTCAGATAAATTTGTTTGGACGCCACAGGCCGATGAAGCCTTTGCCCACTTAAAAAAGATGTTGGCCACTGCACCAGTGTTAGCCTCTCCACTATCAAAGGAGTTAATGTTGCTCTACATAGCCGCAACCAACCGAGTTGTAAGTGCAGTGATTGTTGTAGAGCGCAATGAAGAGGGTAAGTCAGTGTAGAGGCCAGTATATTACTTAAGCGAGGTATTGTCTGCCTCAAAACAGAACTACCCGCACTTTCAAAAGGTGGCATATGGTGTCTATATGGCGGCAAAGAAGTTAAAGCATTACTTTGAGGAGCACCCCATCAAAGTAATATGTGAAGCTCCCATATCCGAGATAATGGGTAACAAGGATGCGAGTGGCAGAATTGCAAAATGGGCAATTGAGTTAGCCCCTTATGCGCCCCAATATGACAGAAGAGAAGCGATCAAGTCTCAGGCGGTGGCGGACTTTTTTGTAGGTTGGGCCGAGGTACAATACGAACCACCGCCACCAGATCCGAACTACTGGAGGATGCACTTTGACGGGTCGAAAACCAAAACCAGATTAGGCGCCGGGGTTGTGCTTACCTCGCCAAAGAAGGACCAGCTCAAATACGTATTGCAGATCCATTTCGCGGCATAGAACAATGTCGTTGAGTACGAGGCTCTTGTGCATGGGCTCAAAGTGGCAAAGGAGATTGGCATACGTCGGATAATATGCTTTGGCGACTCGGATCTGGTGGTGCAGCAAGTGTCCAGAGTGTGGGATGCCCTGGATCCAAACATGGCACTATACAAATTTCACGTGCAGAAGATATCTGGTTACTTCGACGGGTGTGAATTTCATCATGTACCCCGAGTGGAAAACGAGGTCGCCGACATGCTGTCGAAGCTCGGATCGACCCGGCAGGTAATTCCACCGGGTGTAGCATTGGAACACCTCAGAAAACCATCTATCAGGCCGTCCCCAGGAACCGACTCGATCTATGTCCCGGAAATTACGAAATCCGGAGCTGAGCCCATGGACATTGACACGGGAGGTAGTACGCAAAACCCGGGGACTGCATGAGCAAACCCGGGGACTGCCTCAGCAAACCTGGGGACTGCCTCAGAAAACCCGGGGACTACCTCGTTTGACCCGGGGACTGCTCAGCATGATCCGGCTGAAGTTATGCCGGTAGATCAGATGGAAATTGATGAGGACGTATTCCCTCCACGAGCGATACCAGCTTGGGCACTGCCTATATTCCAATTCCTGAAAGATGGAACGTTACCCACTGAGGAGGTATTAGCCAGGCAAACTCAGAGGAGGGCAAAAGCATACACAATCATCAATTCCGAGCTGTACAAACAGAGTGTAACCAACGTCCTCCAGCGATGCGTTGACCCGGAAGAAGGGCTTGACATCCTCCGAGATATACACCAAGGAGAATGTGGGCATCATGCCTCATCCAGAGCCTTGGTGGCAAAGGCGTTCCGGCATGGATTCTACTGGCCAAGTGCCTTAGAACAACCAGAAGATCTGGTGAGAAAATGCAATGGTTGTTAAAGGTACGCCACCAAGACACATATGCCTATGTCGGAACTCAAAACCATACCAATTACGTGGCCATTTGCTGTATGGTGCTTTGATATGGTTGGCCCGTTCAAACCAGCAAGAGGAAACATGACACACATTTTGGTCATGGTGGACAAGTTTACGAAATGGATTGAAGTGAAACCCATAAGAAAATGTGATGGAGCTACGGCCGTGACATTTCTCAAAGACATCATCTTGAGATATGGTTATCCACACAGTATTATAACTGATAATGGTACAAATTTTGCTGAAGGAGCATTTGCACGATTCTGCCGAGATAAGAAGATCCAGCTGGACGTAGCCTCGGTAGCCCACCCCGCATCGAACGGACAAGTGGAAAGATCCAACAGATTAGTACTATCCGGGATAAAACCCCGGCTCATTGAGCCGCTGCAAAGATCAGCGGGGTGTTGGATAGAAGAACTACCAGCGGTACTGTGGAGTTTAAGAACAACTCCGAATCGATCAATAGGCTATACGCCATTTTTTCTGGTATATGGGGTAGAAGCTGTATTACCAGCCGACATAGAGCATGATTCGCCTAGGGTCACCCAATACACAGAAGCCGAAGTGCAGGAAGACCGGCAAAATGATGTTGATCTACTGGAAGAAGCGAGAGAACTGGCACTGTCCAGATCCGCCATATATCAACAAAATCTCCGACGCTATCATAGCTGGAAAGTGTGCCCCCAAGTCTTTCGGGAAGGCGATCTGGTGCTCCGGTTGGTACAACGTACTACGGGCATGCATAAATTATCCCCCCCATGGGAAGGGCCATTCATTGTGAGCAAAGCATTGCACAATGATTCTTACTATCTTATAGATGCAAAGCCATAGGAAAAGAACAAGGCGGACAGGTCCGGAGAGGAATCTAAGCGACCGTGGAATGTAGCACTACTTTGTCCCTTCTACACTTAGCTAAGAAGTGTATGTATCCGAGTCGTCTCATATGTCGGTATGTATGTCGGCAATGAGCTTATCAATGAAATAGCAGCGCCTCGAGCAGTAACTCGGGGACTGCCTTAATAATGTTTGTTGTTACTTCTTATGCGGTAGCTGGAATAAGTCGTTCTACTTAACCCGGATTAGTAATGTGTGAGCACCAAAAACCCAACTCTTCGACTTGCTGCTGTCCAACAAGAATTGGCTTCATGGCAAGCAAGAGAACAAGTTTGGAATTGCGTAGCACATGAAAAACGACTAAGGAAACGAGTTTATTCGAGCTAACATTTGTTTTTCGGACTAACCCTGTATTTATTTTCAAGTTATTATGCTGAATTATTTTGAGCTAAGCCTAACAGTTTCTAAGTATTGTTAAAACAATTTTTGAAGCTCGGATTCGTAAGTTGTAAAACCGAATCAAGGTAGACACGGACCGAGCCAGAGAATTGGACGAACAAGAAAATGAAACTCGGGGACTACGCCCAAGTTAATCCGGCATAGAAACGTAGTAGCAAAATATCACATATCCAGCATACAATTACACCCGGCATACCAGGGATCTGATAAATTTTCAAGTTTTTTGAACTAAGGAGCAGTAGGAGGAGGAAGTTCGGCGTCGTCTTCGCTGTCTTCAATATCTGAGGCATCATCTTCTCTGCCCTCATCTGACCCATCTTCAACGTTCTCAACGTGCTCGTCCCCAGCGGATTCCAGGAAGCTCGGTCCTTCAACCCAGTCATGGATAGGAGAATATTCGACGAGGCTGTAGGCGCAAGCCTGGCGCCGACGTGTAAGGAGGCTGAGGTCGATCTTCTCGTACCATGTGAGAATATGGTGAAGGATAGTATCATCTGCGGCGCGCCCAGCGGATTCTCTCCAGAGATCGAGTTGGGTCTCAGTCTCCATTAACTTCTCGACGAGAATCGCGGTAGTCTCCGGGCTACTCTCTCCGGGACAGAACGTGTTGAAAATGCGAACTGCAACATCGAGGATATCCTTGCCATAATTCTTGATGATCTCCACGCGAGATGATAGGCTGACCAACATGTCATCCATGTCGTAAGGAACCTCCTCACCAGTAGGAGCGGCAGGAGTACCCCTCGCTTGGCGAAAATCTGCAACTGCTGCGCTTGCAATAGTGATGCTCTCAGGAAATTTGCCTGGAAGCCAGACAAGGGAAGAAGGTAAAGAAAAGACATATGAAGCAACCCGGAAAAGTAGGTCGGAAGGAACTTACGTGATATGTGGCTAAGGATCCGGGTTAACTCCTTGATGCAGTCATTGCGTCTCTTGCGAAGTTGCTCAAGCTCAGCGTTTGCCGACCAAAGCTGGATGTCGGATTCTTTGAGTAGATCCTGGTCCTTGGAGATCTGGAGAGTAAGGCGCTCACGCTCTTTTGTGAAGTTCTGGCCAAACTTTTGGAGCTCGGTTTGGTGTTGGGCCTTCATCTTCTCCATCTCATCCTTGAGCTTGGCAATCTCGTTGTCCTTAGTCCGGAGGAGAGCGAGCTCATCATCCTTTTTCTTCAGCTCGGCTTGATGCTGTCCTGCTTGTTCGAGAAAATGTAGCATCATATCAGGCACGGGCACACTATCCTCAAGCGATGCTGAAATAGTATGTTGACCTGGCAGAGCTGAGGAGTGAATGTTTGCCGAGCCAAGGAGAAGAGGAAATGGAAAACACTACGAGGTCAGACAAAAGAGGACATACCCTGGATTTCCTCCAAGTTCTTCCGCATGATCTTGTTCTCAGCCTCCACCCCAGCTGCAGAAACCAAATGAGGAGGTTAGTTCGGCAGAAGAAGGTGAAGAAAAATGGAGAAGTGCCGAGAGAGAGAAAATTACCCCTCTTTTCATGTTCTGCAACAAGTGCAACATGTTTTGCGCGTAGCACCTTGTGGGTATCCAGCAGGCGTTGGAATTCAGCGCTCCGGCGATTGGTGGTTACCTGAAAAAAGTACAGAAGTGTAAAATTAGCTTGGTACATATTCGAAGTGTACAAGATCCGGGCCAAGTGGAACTTAACCCGGCTCTAGGTGTGTGCATATTCGAAGTGTACAAGATCCGGGCCAAGTGGAACTTAACCCGGCTCTAGGTGTGTGCATATTCGAAGTGTACAAGATCCGGGCCAAGTGGAACTTAACCCGGCTCTAGGTGTGTGCATATTCGAAGTGTACAAGATCCGGGCCAAGTGGAACCTAACCCGGCTCTAGGTGTGTGTATATTCGAAGTGTACAAGATCCGGGCCAACTGGAACTTAACCCGGCTCTAGGTGTGTGCATATTCGAAGTGTACAAGATCCGGGCCAAGTGGAACTTAACCCGGCTCTAGGTGTGTGCAGATTCGAAGTTTACATGCAGCTACGTTAGTTTTCTAATGAGCATCCGGCCGAGTAACAAGCTACTCCACCGGAGGCTCGGGGACTAATGGTTATTATCTACAACATGTAAAGGAGAAACGGCATACCTCCATCATTCGCCCCGCGAGGTTAATTGCCTTAGCGGCGGTATTCATCTGGGCGGAAAATTCTGCGGGGCCGAACTTTTCCGGGAGATCGTCGTTGTGGACGAACTCCGCCTTATTCCAGTTCATGACGAACTCAATAAGACTCGGAGGGTACCGCTCACCGGGGGGCATATGGGGTGCCACCAAGCCCTTTGCATGCGCTTCTTTCCTCTCAACCAAGGCAAGGGCTAGGCTGGTATGCAGAACCATCTGCTGCGCGTCAGTTGGCTCGACAGGAACATCCTTCGCTGCTGGAGCTTTCTTGGGAAGCATCGACGATAGGGTTCGCTGCCCAGCCTCGACGGATGCTGACTTGGTAGTATCCGGAGCCTTTTTGCCCTTAGCTTGCTAGGAAGAAGTAACTGTAGTGGGATTTCCCTTAGAAGCTGCTGGAGTAGTTCCTCGCCGAGGTTGAGATGACTCGAACGAGGCGGAAGAACTTGGCACTGGAGCTCTTGTAGCTGGACTTGGAGCTGTGGTTGGTTTTCTTGGTGCCGAAACAGATGCTGGAGCTGGTTCGGTCACTGATACTGGAACTGCTGCTGGTGCTGGTGTTGAGATAGACTCGGTGGCTGTTGGTTGTGGCGATGCCGAAGTGGTGGACACCGTCACCTCGGCTAGACCGACCCCTCCCGCTCCAAGGTCGCGTTCCTCTCGACGAGGTAGTGCGGAACCCGGAGCAGCCGCAGAACCCTCTGGAATAGGGCTCAACGGACGTGACTCGTCGTCACGAGGAGGAGAAGGGCCAGATCGAAGTGGTGAAGAGATGCTTGATCTGCTCTGAGGGACCTCCACCGGAGGCCTGAAGAAGAGAATAGCGTCAGAAGAGAAATTACCATGATGTAAGGAAAAGTGAGTTACGCAACGAAAAATGACTTACGCATCCGAGGTTTCGGCCTCCTTGGGTTTCCGAGCCCTTCGTGCCGGGGCTTTGCCTGCCCGCTTGGAGGTAGTCTTGTCTCCGGCCTTCTTTTGCCTTTTTGTGGGCTGAGAAGGTTCGGAGGAAGAACTTGATGCGGCTCCGCGCTTCTTCTTCGATGCCACCGGAATAGGTTCGCCCATAGCAAGTGGAGGATCCTCGTGGATATGCCCACCGGGGTTAGCTGATGCCGGAAAGGCAAAAGAAAGAGGGACAGCCTCAACAGGTTCAATCACGTCGACATCCAAGTCATCCTCATCATCGGTCCAATCTCTAAGAGAAGAGAATTTACCACTGGGTCGTTTGGTAGCGTCGGTCATAGGGAGAAACATCTCCTGGTCCGGCTCCTCCTCATCCGGGATTTCTCGGTCCGACGCCCACTTAAGGGTCGGATCCGTACCATCCTCGAGAGTTTGCTGAAGGAACAGCTGAGAAAAAGCATGAAGAACAGAGTCAAAAATACAACAAAAACCTACACATATTTGATCCGAAATAAGTTTGCCCCGCAAAGCTTACCGCGGGAGGGAGCCTGTCATGACAGTGGTGCTCAATTCCCCACGTCCATTCGGCGGAGAAAATCCCTGTGGTGGTGAAAAGAGCCTTAACCCGACGAAAAATCTTCGTGTTGCTCAACTCGAAGGAAGAGGTCCGGTTGGGGTCGCGGCCGAAACTCATGTGGCACAACTTGTGGGTGCGCTTCTGGAGGGGAGAGATTCGGTTGCACACGAACGTGATCATAGCATCCTCGTTGCACAATCCGAGTTTCTTCAGTTCCGTGAACCTCTTGTTAACTTGATTGGCCAGAGCCGTGGGCTTCTTGGAGACCTCCTCCCAGAATTCCGGGTCAGGTGGACCCGGAGCATAGGGCAGCAACCGAATCAAATCTTCAGTGCCCTCATTCCGGACGTAGAAGAAGGTCCGGGCCCATCCTTTGCAAGAGTCAAGCCCGGTAACCCGGGGCAAAACGGGAAGTCTCCGGGGTGAGATGGAGGCAGCTCCGAATTGGGTGAGCTGCTTATCCTCCGACTCTACTTGGATGTTGGGGACGACATTGCGACGAAGGCCGAAAAACCGGATCCGCAGCTCCTTCGTGGGCCACAATCTGGTGTAGGCTTCGATCGTAGAAGCAAAGGCAGAGAGGGAGGTGATAGCGTTGGCTGGGAGATGGTGCGGCTGCAAGTGGTAGGTGCTAAGCCAGCCCCGGAAGAAATCGCTCACCGGCAGACCAAATCCCCATTGGAAGTGGGACAGGAACACGATGAACTCACCCGGATTGGGTGAGGGGGCCAGTTTGGCGGAGGAGAGACGAGCGGCGACGCCGGCAGGAATGCGTCTGGTCCGGTAGAGCCAGTCAAGGTCATCTTGACAGACCCATGATCTGGCCCACGTGCCGCGGTCTGCCGCGGCGGCGTCCTCCTCCATTTCCTGCTCGGCGACGACGAGCTCCTCCTCCGTCATCTCGTATTCACTACCCTCGCTGACGCTAGCGGCGGCGGGGATCTGAGGCCTGGATTGGCGAGGACCCGTGGCGGGGAAGTCATGCAGCGGTGGCTGCGACGCAGAAGCACGGCGGCGGCGCTACTGCTAGAAGCACTGGCAGCGACGCGGTCGCTAGGAAGATGAAGGAAAAGAGCAATGAGCAGAGGGGCGCGGAAGTGGGAAAAATGCTAAGGGGTGCGCACCTCCGCTACTTAACCACCCCCTGAGAGGGTGAGTGGGATCGCGCTGCGCCAACGAGCCACATGGTGTGGCTGTGTATCGCACGCCTCAACCAATCGGAGAAGAGCCACACAGAGGGCCATAGAGTAGAAGCAATCCTGTGACGTGATGCACTAATGCGGTAAACAAGGAGGCAGGCGTGACGTGACCCACGCACAGTGATAACTGATAATTACTGCGGCGGTTACTGTGCAGGCCCTGAAAATAAGACGAGGTAATGATTAGCCTCCACGTGGGCTAGCGTACGAGAGAAGGTAACAAGGCCCGGATCAAACCATGGCAACCATGGGATCCGAGCCAAAGTGGTAACCCGGCCGATGAGTGAAAACTTGGAACGTGCGAAGGGAACGTAAATCCATATAATCCGAGATAAAGAGCTAACTCAGAAATAACATCCAAGGCTCGAACATAAATGAACCTGATGTGGCCTTAGCGGCCAAGGCGGCTAAGACCGCACCATCTTCGGGGAGTAATGTTGGGGGGATACCCCCGGGTAGGGTCACTCCGAGGTATAAGGGCCGAGTTGTCCAAGGTTCGGCAGGGTCAAAGCGGATGGTGGCCGGGTCACCTCAAGGCAGGCCGGATCACGGAGTAACCCGGACCAGGGGGGTTGCCTAACATTGTCTCAGCCGACTTAAGGAGTAAGTCAGAAGTGCTTGTCTAACTTATATGCAGGAACAGGTGTGGCTGGATCTACTATGATCCGGGTCCCTGCTTAGCTTCTAGGAGAAGGAAGGAATCTCTCTGATCAAAAAGAAGGTCTGGTACGCACTGCATGAGCGAAGAAAGCAAGGGCAGGACCACCGGATCATGGCCGACAAGGGTGACGACGCCCATGTCGGCTGACGCAGGCGCCATAGAGGCTTACATAGATAAAGCATGTATGACGCGGGGGAAAAGCACCCCGGTCGGGTTACCACTTTGGGAGGAGGCATATTCTTAGGAATATGCCTCCACGTATGCCCTAGGCAAGGACCAAGCCTCCTCTATATAAGGGGGGCTAGGGTTCCAGTAGAAGGGGTTGGTTGAGCTCTAGTTGGTTTTATGATTCCATAGTGACAAGTTGATCTAGGGTTCTAGGGAAAAACTGTAGGCACGAGTAAGAGAGCTCCTTCTTCCTCCTCTCGCCAATACAGCTCTAGGAGCACTTGTAATCTTGAAAGGAAAGCAATACAAACTTCTGTGTGGAGAATCACTCCACTATTCCTCCCTGGATTCTCCTAGCGTGTATTAGTCCCCACCTTTAGCCTATCCATGGCATCTGCCGTGACACCACCACGACAGCTGCTGCTGTAAAGCAGCTTCTTTTGTCTTGTCTGTGTTAAAGCAGTCCGCTGCTGCTGCTGAGCAGCCTAATTGTCGAACCTCATTAAGTACCGTACTATATAACCTATATTAGCTGCTTTATCTACCCCTACTCTATTTACTGAATTTATTTATGGTGCTGGTTTGTTTTGCTTCTCCAGATTGGGGTAAAACGATCACAAAAGGAACAATGACTGAAGAGAGAAGCTGCTCTAGATTCCCTACCTTTTTGGGCAAAAAACACAACTGTTAGAGAGAGAGGGGAAAAGGCGCTCTTTAAAAAGGCCACTTTAGGCGTCATGGCGCACGTAACGGCCAAGCCTTTGACCAGATGGCACCCCCCTCTGAGCGCATGTGAGGGCTTCGGAATATTGGGAGGGCAAAAGTGAGGACAAACGAGACACAATGTTGCTATATCTAAATCTGACAAAAAGCTGAATTTGGCTTTACCATGCAATTTGGCTAGAGCTCCACAATGTAGCTATTCTAAATGCCTAAACTATGTGGTGCGTTGAAACCTAATGCTTTTCCACCGACACGTGTGTTGCAAAGTTGCTTGATCGTGCGTGCTTACACAAGTGTCCAAAAGAGAAACTTATAGAAGCATGGGCAAACGAGCTTCATTTTGGCAAATTCGGGACAAGCTTTGCGCAATCGGCAGGCCTGATCGGTTGGGCAGCTGCCCCGGGGTGCAGGGATGCTAGGTCCATGTCTATGCTTACACTTCTTAAACTTGTACACTTCCTTCTGTCCTGTCACATTACGTCGTGTCAGCACCGCGCACCCGCTGCGGATCAGCAACGGGACGATGGTCTATGTGACCGGTCTCTGCCACGCCAAAGCCACGTCGCACACTCGTCCCATCGCCTACCGGGACGGACGCCGAATTTAATCGCTAGGATTGGAAACCATCGGTGCTCGCCCGGTCAAACTTGCTTCTGCATGGGTATGACCGGAATATTGGTAAATGGAATTTAAGCATCGCCTTCTGTCTCCTCAGCACATCACTGTGCAAAAATCCCCAACTAATTCCTTCTGCCGCCGCCACCGCAAGAACCATCGACGCTGTCGCAGGCACCGCCTCCGCCTGGCCATACCACCGCAACAGATCACTCCACCTCCACGCCCAGTCCCAGCCACCGCTACCGAAACTAGGCCACCGCCGCTGCATTAGCTGCTGTCGTGGACGCAGAGTACGGCGTGTTTGGCGACGGGAGCGACTACACCGACGAGTACACCGTCACCGCCCATGGCACCGCCAAGCTGACGGTCGTCCACACAAATGCGTCAGCGGAGGTGGCCAAGGTCATCGCAATGTACGAGCGGTGTCTACAAGATCCGATGGACAGGTACAAGATCGTCGGCCTTGACCTCGAGTATACCAGAGATAGGAAGAGGACGACGCTTTTGCAGCTGTCCATGCGCAACCACTGCTTACTATATCAGGTATGTAGGGCCAAATCTGTATGCCCGGAGCTTCACGAGTTCCTACATAGGAGGGAGATCTACTTCACGAGCGTCGACATCAAGAACGACACTCCGAAGCTAGAACAGGATCTCCTTGTTCATGTCGTCAATCACGTCGATCTCCAACATTTGTGGAGGTACCCGGATGGCGGTACGGGGAAAGCCGGCATGGCTAGACTCGCTTCTGACATCATCGACCGCGAGTACGCCGGCATGAAAATCGAGTTCCCGAAGCACCTGTACGAGCGATGAGAGTGGAGACACCTGGATTACGATGCGATCAAGTACGCAGCCAGGGATGCGTATGTCTGCTACGAGATGCTCAACAGGATCTGGAGGGTGGGTGAGTGTGTTGTTTACCACTACTAGTTTCGCATTTTGTTCCTAGTTTTATCTCGCCTGTATTTTATCTCGCCTGCATTTTCTAAGCATTCTATGTGTAAGAACCAAGCTCGTATGATCCCTGTGCTATTAGCTACTTAACCTATATGAATTACATTCCCCCTTTTCTATGCTCAACATTCATTCTTACAAATTCTGTCTGTGCCATTTGCATGCGGCAGAATCTAGGACTGACATGCATAAGGTGTGATACAGTCATAAGTCATAACCAAACCCAGATTATAGAGAAGGATACAGTCATAAACCAGATTATAGTTTGACAAAGGTAATACACAGCAGTTCGTAATTGCTCACATAGTGTACTTATGAAATAACATGTTTTCATGAACTCAACAATCATGCACTAATAGTCTACATCCCAGCTTGTTGGAGAAGGCAACCGATCCCAGGATGCCTTCGGTCGCTTGCCCCGGTTTGTAGATTCATATACGATCCGACATCTGGGACAAACCACCTGCCTTGGTGGTGGTTCAATGATGCGATGACTGGAATGAGATTTTACAATCTGGCGGTACAGCTCGTGGCTTACATACCCGTAAATTGCAGCGTACTTCATATTAGGTTCAGAAAGTGGCTTATCCTCCCAGTAATCATGCCCTAAACGCCTCCACGAACATCTCGGCAATCTGTCCTTCATGTCAGCGTACCACGGGTCTATGAGTTCGGAGGCAAGAGCGGCCATCCCAGTCTTGCTGCCCTTCGTCCCTGGGATCCAGTAAATTTCTTGGATGTCCACTCTGCACTCCTTTGGGATTCTAATGTTGACAGTCGGGCTTTCAAGCAGTTTACTGTCATTCGTGATGTCAACACTGGTAAATGTTATGTGCTGGTTCACGAGAATGTCATGAAACAGATCCCTAATGCTTTCGCCCCACCTGCATGAAAATGAATTCAGACAAATAATATAGCAATAACTCCTGCAAACAGACGGTTCAGGAACAAAAAGACAGCAAAGTCTACCAGATCCCGTCAGCCCCCTTCTCGCAAAAAGGCTGGTATACGAGGACGTGCCCCTTCATGGAGAGTTGCACCACGGCGATCCTACGAGAATCGCGGTTGTACTCGAGGTCGAGACCTACGAACCTGTTTTCTTCGAACTGCAGCCAACTCGTGAAATTATTCAGAGTGTTCCTCACCATCCGAGGGTCGATGGTGTAGATGACATCGATCTTCTTCTTGCCATGTACTTCGATGTCGAAGTGCGCAGTTTCTTGCCTGCCGTCGTTTCGGACGTCCGGAGCGTCCATGACTACAGGCAAGAGGGAAAGGATACGGAGGAAGAGGGTGATGCGGTGGTGGAGGAAATGGATGAGGCCGTGGAGGAGAAAGACGATGAGGCCGTGGAGGAGGAAATGAGACGGAGAAGTGAAATATTGGAACCGCCCTTACCAATATCTGGAATGGTGCACGACCGTTCGTAGTTGGGTGAAGGTGGCGGAAAACGGTGGTTACTTTTACACGTCGACGCTAGCACTTCCTAAAATTTGTTCTACGCCACTTGCATGTGGTGGAATCAATTCAAACGTAGGCACGTTTACACGTGCCGACCTTCACTCACTGACAGGCGGGCCACACATTTCCCTTTTACAATTTTTTTTTTCACTTCCTTAGACGGTTCCGGTGCTTGCCCTCAATAATTACGCCCCCCGTTCTTTTCTTCCACGCGGACGAGAACCGGCGGCGGCGGTGGTTCCTTGCAGATTCGCTCCCCACTCGAACAACTGCCCCATCCCTGATTCCACCCCCTCTCGAATCCATCCACCTCCTCATCACAACGCCTCCATTAATCCACCGGATTCCAGACTCCATTTGCCGCTATTGGCAGAGCTTGGGGTAGCAGCAGGCTGAAGCGAAAGGCATGCGACGACGACGCGGATGGCCAGGGCGACCGCTACCTCGAGGATTGGGGATGGCCGAACCTCAGTGCCGCGAACATGCACAGGATCGCCTCGGAGTTGGACATCATCTCAGCCGGTCGCCTCGATCGGCACGCGTGACGATGCGGAACATGGACGAACAACCGTTCAGCATGCCAGGCCTTCTTTACCCCGATAACAGCAAATGGCCAGACGACCGCGATGGCCACGTAAGTTCCAGTATCTAGCTTATTCGTTCAGTCATATCGTTGATTCATATGTGCTGAACTCTCATCGGAATCCTATGTTCCTTTCATGGAACGTGTTGTGTGCACGCGTGGTTTGAACAAATCGAACCATTTAAGACTATTATGTACAGCGGAAGCTCTACTCGTACCTGATATTCTCGTATTTTCGTAGTGACACGGTCTTACTTTAGGTGATAGACGAGTTGTCAATTTCGATTTTGCAATGGAATGCCTGCTAGGTGATATTCTGTTTCCTAAAATAAAAACAAACAGATTAGACGATTTAAGGCTGTTATGCCCCGAGCTGTTTAATTATGATCATCGTCAGGAGTTTGTTCTGGGGGCTCTGCTCCTACTCCATATATTGAGTATCTTTGTAGTGACACAGGCACAATTTAGGCGATATCTGAGGAGACACTCGTATTTAGGCGATATTTTGTGTACTTTAATATAAAGGTCCAGTTGTCAAATTGTATCTGCAATGGAATCCATGCTAGGTGATTGTACCAACTGACAACAAACTCTGTAGAATATTCATGCAAAACTGATGCTGCTGGATAAGTGGTCGGAATCAGTAGTGGTGAATATCAAGGAAGAAGAAGAGACGGAAATGAGAGATGACCAGAACTGGGTGGGTGGCAACAGCGAGTGGCTGGTCCTTTTATCCCAAGATGGGAGTACTTGGACTCTAAAAAATTGCTACAGATCGGAGAGGCTAGCAGTGCCATCTTTGAAGGGTGTCGGCATTACTGCATTCAACAACGGGTGGCCGCCACCCATTCCCGAATTCGCTTACAGGTTCAACATGGCAGAACTTGAGCTCGTGAAGGTACAACTCCCACATAGACCGCGGGAGGGGGCGTGGAAGAACTAGGAGTATGACCTCTTGGCGATGTTCGACAAGGCAATCGCATTCATTAGATGTGTAGAAGACAATGAATGGACAGTCTTGCGCGACGACTTCCTGCGACCGGAGAAGTATGTCGACGCCGTCTTCACCTACGGCTGCCCTTCGTAGAGACCGCAACCCATTTGGGGTGAGTCATGGTGTCATATAGCATGTAAAATCCCATTCAAAGTTCTGCTTACTGACCGTTAGTAACACGCAGGTACCCACGCAACCTCGCGCATAATTCCAGCTCCGGTCATCGAAGATGCAGTAGCAGATGCCGAACTTGGGACACGGCGCTGGTTCCTGGCACCTCTCAGAGACAACACGGAACATCATGATGAACTCTTGTGGATTCATATCAGGGGAGCACTAAACAACATTGGTGATACAATAGAACAGATGGGGACACAACTTTCTTCATACCCATCGCTGCGGTGTCACGTTTTCTCGAGGTCCGCATGCCCATCCGAAGACCGAGTAGAGAAAGTCTGGAGCAGAGTCAACAATCTGAAGGGACAATCTGTGTTTCTTGGGATCAACTACCCTTTCTTTGTCGGAGACCCTGGAGCTATTGAACCTGTAATTTCTCAGGCAGCCCTGGCCCCTGATGCTGCTGCTGGTGGTGGTGGTGTTGGTGGTGGTGGAGCTGACAAAGAACTAGCTACTGCTGCTCCTGGTGAAGCTGACAAAATACATGGTGATGCTGCTGCTGGTGAAGCTGACGAAATACTTGCTAATGCTGCTGCTGGTGAAGCTAACGAAATACCTGCAGAGGCTGCTGCCGGAGTCCAGGAAGAACATGCTGGTGTTGTTGCTAAGGTGCCAGCACTTCCAGTGTTGATAGCAGACTGTGTGTTTGCTGTACACTCACGCGCCTATCATGTTGACACTCCAGATCCGACCTGGAGCCGAATCCACGTCGGGGGGAGGGGGCCTACAATTGGCTCATCAGTGGGGTCGTACTATTTGAAGGAGAATGAAAGACGGCCAAACGCAGCATTCTGGTTCGTTCCAACGATACCACCAGCTCCAGGGACCTAGTGCTCATACTGGCAGATCCGATGAACCATTGTTCTTTATCTTTATCATTAGTTACGCTTATGTGTGTAAAGACTAAGCTGTGCTTATTTGTGTAAGACTAAGTTAGGCCTAACTGCGTAATATTCAGTGAAGCCCAGCTTTTCTTTCCACGCCCATAACAACAAAATTGCACCATAGAACATACAAATGTAATGTGCATACCACACATTTTTGCTCAGGATAACAACCACTTCAAGAAAATGATACATCGTGTATGCATTTGAACGCATCACTAGAATGTGCCACCTATTGATGATTGATGACATGGATCTAGCTTTTCTGCGCTTATTTGGATTGAATCGCTCATTGATTTGTTCACATATTTTTTGGCAATGGCTGATGAACTCCACTCTCTTGGTAACTTGCTTCGTCAGCGAGCACTTGTTGATGCAATGCAAAGTACAGAACATGGTCGTCATCATCATTCCATTTAGGTTCTCTATGTTTCGTCATCACGGAGCTACTAATTTCAAATGAAAATCTAGTAAACAATATATGTGTACATTGTTAGAGTATGCTACGGCCACAGTACATACATGTTTTTCTACAATCACAAGAAGAAAACTTGATGCATTTTCACCTTGTTGGCGTTGTGCCGAACTGGGTGGATGCGGCTCTGGGGTTCAGAGAGGAAGGCGCCGTGGCTGGTGCGTGTGCGACCACGGCGACGGCGAGCTTGGATTCTGGAGGAGACCAACAGGACCGAGCATGGTCGGCATGGGTACAGATCTCACCCAGGAATGAATTCCCGTCCCCACGCCGTGCCAATGGTGCGGTCATGGTGAGGGCAAGCTCCGATTCGGGATGGGGAGGAGAACGGGCCGAGCAGGTTTGTCCAAGTCCTAGCTCCGCGCCATGGCCGCGACCATAGATTGCCGCCCCGGAGGAAGAAGCAGACGCGTAAAGGATGCATGTGCCAACGCTACAAGCCTACATGGCAACATGGCAGCGACGAAGGCGGCGACATAACGGCGAAAGCTGACAGGGGGGACCCAACTTGACGGACGTTAGCCTGATTTTTTGTATAGAAACGTAAAGTTGAATCATGCCAAAAAGGACCCTCTGATTATTTGGCACGCCAACTATAGTTATCGCGGATGATATCAGGGAACTCGGGTACCGCGTTGCCTGGCCACCCCAACTTTCGGGCCGCAAAATGATATTCTCCATGCAATGACACTGGGTGTGGTTCATGAAAAGAAAACACATCCAATGACACTGGTGTATCCTTATGTGGTTTGTGAAAAGAACACACATGCAATGACACTGGGTGTGCTTCATGAAAAGAATACACATCCAATGACACTGGTGGATCCTGATGTGGTTTGTGAAATAGAACACACATGCAATGACTCTAGATGTGGTTTGTGAAAAGAACACACATGCAATGACACCAGTGGATCTATGTGTGGTTTATGACAAGAACAGACATGTAATTACTCCAGCTGTGGTTCATGAAAAGAACACACATGCAATGACACCGGTGGATCCATGTGTGGTTTATGGAAATAACAGACATGCAATGACTCTAGCTGTGGTTTGTGAAAACAACATACATGCAATGACTCTAGCTGTGGTCCATGAAAAGAACACACATGCAATCACACCGGTGGATCCATGTGTAGTTTGTGAGAAGAACACACATGCAATGACTCTATCTGTGGTTAATGAAAAGAACAAAGATGCAATGACACTGGTGGATCCTTATGTGGTTTATGAAAGGAACACACATGCAATGACATTGGGTGTGGTTCATGAAAATAACACACATCTAATGACACTGGTGGATCCATATGTGGTTTGTGGAAAGAACAGACATGCAATGACTCTAGCTGTTCTTCGTGAGAAGAACACACATGCAATCACACTGGTGGATCCATGTGTGGTTTGTGGAAAGAACCGACATGCAATGACTCAAGCCGTGGTTTGTGAAAAGAACACACATGCAATGACACTGGTGGATCCATGTGTGGTTTGTGGAAAGAATAGACATGCAATGACTCTGGGTGTGTTTTGTGAAAAGAATAGACATGCATTGACACTGGTGTATCCTTATGTGGTTTGTGAGAAGAACACACATGCAATGACTCTAGTTGTGGTTTATGAAAAGAACACACATGCAATGCCACTGGGTGTGGTTCATGAAAAGAACACACATCCAATGACACTAGTTGATCCTTATGTGGTTTGTGAAAAAGAACACACATGCAATGACACTGGGTGTGGTTCATGAAAAGAACACACATCCAATGACACTGGTGGATCCTTATGTGGTTTGTGAAAAAGAACACACATGCAATGACTCTAGCTGTGGTTCATGAAAAGAACACACATCCAATGACACTGGTGGATCCATGTGTGGTTTGTGGAAAGAACAGACAGGCAATGACTCTGGCTGTGGTCTGTGAAAAGAACAGACATGCAATGACTACATGCAATCACTCTAGCTGTGGTTTGTAAAAAGAACACACATCCAGTGACACTGGTGGATCCATATGTGGTTTGTGAGAAGAATGGACATGCAAATGACTCCATATGTGGTTCATGAAAATAACACACATGCATTCACATTGGTGGATCCATGTGTGGTTTGTGAGAAGAAGACACATGCAACGACACTGGTGGATCCTTATGTGGTTTGTGAGAAGAACACACATGCAATGTCACTAGGTGTGGTTCGTGAAAAGAACACACATCCAATGACACTGGAGGATCCTTATGTGGTTTGTGAGAAGAACACGCATCCAATGACTCTAGATGTGCTTCATAAAAAGAACAGATATGCAATGACTCTAGCTGTGGTTTGTGAAAAGAACACACATCCAGTGACACTGGTGGATCCATATGTGGCCTGTGGAAAGAACATACATGCATTAACACTAGTTGTGGTTTGTGAAAAGAATACACATGCAATCACACTAGTGGATCCATGTGTGGTTTGTGGAAATAATAGACATGCAATGACTCTATCCGTGGTTAATGAAAAGAACATACATGCAATGACACTGGTGGATCCATATGTGGTTTGTGGAAAGAACACACATGCAATGACACTGGGTGTGGTCCATGGAAAGAACACACATCCAATAACACTGGTGGATCCTTATGTGGTTTGTGAAAAGAACACACATGCAATGACACTGGGTGTGGTTCATGAAAAGAACACACATCCAATGACACTGGTGGATCCTGATGTGGTTTGTGAAATAGAACACACATGCAATGACTGTAGCTGTGGTTTGTGAAAAGAACACACATGCAATGACACCGCTGGATCCATGTCTGGTTTGTGACAAGAACAGACATGTAATTACTCTAGCTGTGGTTCATGCAATGACACCGGTGGATCCATGTGTGGTTTCTGAGAAGAACACTTATGCAATGACTCTAGCTGTGGTTTGTGAAAAGAACACACATGCAATGACACTGGTGGATCCATGTGTGGTTTAATGAAAAGAACATACATGCAATGACACTGGGTGTGGTTCATGAAAAGAACACACATCCCATGACACTGGTGGATCCATATGTGGTTTGTGGAAAGATCACACATGCAATGACTCTAGCTGTGGTGAATGAAAAGAACACACATCCAATGACACTGGTGGATCTATATGTGGTTTGTGGAAAGAACAGACATGCAATGACACTGGTGGATCCAAGTGTGGTTTGTGATAAGAACACACATGCAATGACACTGGTGTATCCTGATGTGGTTTGTGAGAAAAATAGACATGCAATGACTCTAGCTGTGGTTCATGAAAAGAACACACATCCAATGACACTGGTGGATCCATGTGTTGTTTGTGAATAGAACATACATGCAATGACTCTAGGTGTGGTTCATGAAAAGAAAACACATCCAATGACACTGGTTGATCCATATGTGGTTTGTGAAAAGAACAGACATGCAATCTCACTGGTGGATCCATGTGTGGTTTGTGAGAAGAACAGACATGCAATAACACTGGTGGATCCATGTGTGGTTTGTGAGAAGAACACACATGCAATGACATTGGGTGTGGTTCATGAAAAGAACACACATCCAATGACACTGGTGGATCCTTATGTGGTTTGTGAGAAGAACACACATCCAATGACTCTAGCTGTGTTCATGAAAAGAACACACATGCAATCACACTAGTGGATCCATGTGTGGTTTGTGAGAAGAACACACATGCAATGACTCTATCTGTAGTTAATGAAAAGAACAAAGATGTAATAACGCTGGTGGATCCATATGTGGTTTGTGGAAAGAACAGACATGCAATGACTCTAGCCGTGGTTTGTGAAAAGAACACACATGCAATGACATTGGTGGATTCATGTGTGGTTTGTGGAAAGAACACACATGCAATGACTCTGGGTGTGGTTTCTGAAAAGAACAAACATGCAGTGACACTGGTGTATCCTTATGTGGTTTGTGAGAAGAACACACATGCAATGACTCTAGCTGTGGTTTGTGAAAAGAACACACATGCAATGACACTAGGTGTGGTTCATGAAAAGAACACACATCCAATGACACTGGTGGATCCTTATGTGGTTTGTGAAAAAGAACACACATGCAATGACTCTAGCTGTGGTTCATGAAAAGAACACACATCGAATGATAGTGGTGGATCCATGTGTGGTTTGTGGAAAGAACATACATGCAATGACTCTGACTGTGTTTGTGAAAAGAACACACGTGCAATGACTCTAGCTGTGGTTTTTGAAAAGAACACACATCCAGTGACACTGGTGGATCCATATGTGGTTTGTGAGAAGAACAGACATGCAAATGACTCCATGTGTGGTTCATGAAAAGAACACACATGCAATCACACTGGTGGATCCATATGTGGTTTGTGAGAAGAACACACATGCAATGACTCTATCTATGGTTAATGAAAAGAACAGAGAGGCAATGACACTGGTGGATCCATATGTGGTTTATGAAAGGAACACACATGCAATGACACTGGGTGTGGTTCATGAAAATAACACACATCCAATGACACTGGTGGATCCATATGTGGTTTGTGGAAAGAACAGACATGCAATCACTCTAGATGTGGTTCATGAGAAGAACACACATGCAATCACACTAGTGGATCCATGTGTGGTTTCTGGAAAGAATAGACATGCAATGACTCTAGCCGTTGTTTGAAAAAGAACACACATGTAATAACATTGGTGTGTCCATGTGTGGTTTGTGGAAATAACACACATGCAATGACTCTGGGTGTGGTTTGTGAAAAGAACAAACATGCAGTGACACTGGTGTATCCTTATGTGGTTTGTGCAAAGAACACACATGCAATGACTCTATCTGTGGTTTGTGAAAAGAACACACATGCAATGACACTGGGTGTGGTTCATAAAAAGAACACACATCCAATGACACTGGTGGATCCCTATGAGGTTTGTTAAAAAGAACACACATGCAATGAAAACATGGTATGGTTCATGAAAAGAACACACATCCAATGACACTGGTGGATCTGTATGCGTGGTTTGTGAAAAAGAACACACATGCAATGACTCTAGCTATGGTTCATGAAAAGAACACACATCTAATGACACTGGTGGATCCATGTGTGGTTTGTGGAAAGAACAAACATGCAATGACTCTAGCTATGGTTTGTGAAAAGAACAGACATGCAATGACTCTAGCTGTGGTTTGTGAAAAGAACACACATCCAGTGACACTGGTGGATCCATATGTGGTTTGTGAGAAGAACATACATGCAAATGACTCCATATGTGGTTCATGAAAAGAACACACATGCAATCACACTGGTGGATCTATGTGTGCTTTGTGAGAAGAACACACATGCAATGGTTCTATCTGTGGTTAATGAAAAGAATAGAGATGCAATGACACTGGTGGATCCATATGTGGTTTATGAAAGGAACGCACATGCAATAACACTGGGTGTAGTTCATGAAAATAACACACATCCAATGACACTGGTGGATCCATATGTGGTTTGTGGAAAGAACAGACATGGAATGACTCTAGCTGTGGTTCATGAGAAGAACACACATGCAATCACACTGGTGGATCCATGTGTAGTTTGTGGAAAGAACAGACATGCAATGACTCTAGCCGTGGTTTGTGAAAAGAGCACACATGCAATGACATTGGTGGATCCATGTGTGTTTTCTGGAAAGAACACACATGAAATAACTCTAGCTATGGTTTGTGAAAAGAACAGACATGCAATGACTCTAGCTGTGGTTTGTGAAAATAACACACATGCAATGACACTAGGTGTGGTTCATGAAAAGAACACACATCCAATGACACTGGTGGATCCTTATGTGGTTTGTGAAAAAGAACACACATGCAATGACTCTAGCTGTGGTTCATGAAAAGAACACACATCGAATGATAGTGGTGGATCCATGTGTGGTTTGTGGAAAGAACAGACATGCAATGACTCTGACTGTGTTTGTGAAAAGAACACACATGCAATGACTCGAGCTGCGGTTTTTGAAAAGAACACACATCTAGTGACACTGGTGGATCCAGATGTGGTTTGTGAGAAGAACAGACATGCAAATGACTCCATATGTGGTTCATGAAAAGAACACACATGCAATCACACTGGTGGATCCATATGTGGTTTGTGAGAAGAACACACATGCAATGACTCTATCTGTGGTTAATGAAAAGAACAAAGAGGCAATGACACTGGTGGATCCATATGTGGTTTATGAAAGGAACACACATGCAATGACACTAGGTGTGGTTCGTGAAAATAACACACATCCAATGACACTGGTGGATCCATATGTGGTTTGTGGAAAGAACAGACATGCAATCACTCTAGATGTGGTTTATGAGAAGAACACACATGCAATCACACTGGTGGATCCATGTGTGGTTTCTGGAAAGAATAGACATGCAATGACTCTAGCCGTGGTTTGAGAAAGAACACACATCTAATAACATTGGTCGATCCATGTGTGGTTTGTGGAAATAACACACATGCAATGACTCTGGGTGTGGTTTGTGAAAAGAACAGACATGAAGTGGCACTGGTGTATCCTTATATGGTTTGTGCAAAGAACACATATGCAATGACTCTAGCTGTGGTTTGTGAAAAGAACACACATGCAATGACACTGGGTGTGGTTCATGAAAAGAACACACATCCAATGACACTGGTGGATCCCTATGAGGTTTGTGAAAACGAACACACATGCAATGACAACAGGGTGTGGTTCATGAAAAGAACACACATCCAATGACACTGGTGGATCCATGTGTGGTTTGTGGAAAGAACAAACATGCAATGACTCTAGCTATGGTTTGTGAAAAGAACAGACATGCAATGACTCTAGCTTTGGTTTGTGAAAAGAACACACATCCAGTGACACTGGTGGATCCATATGTGGTTTGTGAGAAGAACAGACATGCAAATGACTCCATATGTTGTTCATGAAAAGAACACACATGCAATCACACTGGTGGATCTATGTGTGGTTTGTGAGAAGAACACACATGCAATGATTCTATCTGTGGTTAATGAAAAGAATAGAGATGAGATGACACTGGTGGATCCATATGTGGTTTATGAAAGGAACACACATGCAATCACACTGGGTGTAGTTCATGAAAATAACATACATCCAATGACACTGGTGGATACATATGTGGTTCGTGGAAAGAACAGACATGCAATGACTCTAGCTATGGCTCATGTGAAGAACACACATGCAATCGCACTGGTGGATCCATGTGTAGTTTGTGGAAAGAACAGACATGCAATGACTCTAGCCATGGTTTGTGAAAAGAGCACACATGCAATGACATTGGTGGATCCACGTGTGTTTTGTGGAAAGAACACACATGCAATAACTCTAGCTGTGGTTTGTGAAAAGCACAGACATGTAATGACTCTAGCTGTGGTTTGTTAAAAGAACACACATCCAGTGACACTGGTGGATCCATATGTGGTTTGTGAGAAAAACATACATGCAAATGACTCCATATGTGGTTCATGAAAAGAACACACATGCAATCACACTAGTGGATCCATGTGTGGTTCATGAAAATAACACACATCCAATGACACTGGTGGATCCTTATGTGGTTTGTGAGAAGAACACACATGCAATGACACTAGGTGTGGTTCATGAAAAGAACACACATCCAATGACACTGGTTGATCCTTATGTGGTTTGTGTGAAGAAATGCACATCCAATGACTCTAGTTGTGGTTCATGAAAAGAACAGATATGCAATGACTCTTGTTGTGGATTGTGAAAAGAACACACATCCAGTGACACTAGTGGATCCATATGTGGTTTGTGAGAAGAACATACATGCAAATGACTCCATATGTGGTTCATCAAAAGAACACACATGCAATCACACTCGTGGATCCATGTGTGGTTCATGAAAATAACACACATCCAATGACACTGGTGGATCCTTATGTGGTTTGTGAGAAGAACACGCATGCAATGACACTTGGTGTGGTTCATGAAAAGAACATACATCCAATGACACTGGTGGATCCTTATGTTGTTTGTGAGAAGAACAGACATCCAATGACTCTAGCTGTGGTTCATGAAAAGAACAGATATGCAATGACTCTAGCTGTGGTTTGTGAAATGAACACACATCCAGTGACACTTGTGGATCCATATGTGGTTTGTGGAAAGAACTTACATGCAATGACACTAGCTGTGGTTTGTGAAAAGAACACACATGCAATCACACTGGTGGATCCATGTGTGGTTTGTGGAAAGAATAGACATGCAATGACTTTAGCTATGGTTAATGAAAATAACAGACATGCAATGACACTGGTGGATCCATATGTGGTTTGTGAGAAGAACAGACATGTAAATGACTCCATATGTGGTTCATGAAAAGAACACACATGCAATCACACTGGTGGATCCATGTGTGGTTTGTGAGAAGAACACACATGCAATGAATCTATCTATTGTTAATGAAAAGAACAGAGATATAACGACTGGTGGATCCATATGTGGTTTATGAAAGGAACACACATGCAATGACACTGGGTGTGGTTCATGAAAATAACACACATCCAATGACACTGGTGGATCCATATGTGGTTTGTGGAAAGAACAAACATGCAATGACTCTAGTTGTGGTTCATTAGAAGAACACACATGCAATCACACTGGTGGATCCATGTGTGGTTTGTGGAAAGAACAGACATGCAATGACTCTAGCCGTGGTTTATGAAAAGAACACACATGCAATGACACTAGTGGATCATTGTCTGGTTTGTGGAAAGAACAAACATGCAATGACTCTTGGAGTGGTTAGTGAAAAGAACATAAATGCAGTGACACGGGTGTATCCTTATGTGGTTTGTGATAAGAACACACATGCAATGACTCTAGCTGTGGTTTGTGAAAAGAACACACATGCAATGCCACTAGGTGTGGTTCATGAAAAGAACACACATCCAATGCCACTGGTGGATCCTTATGTGGTTTGTGAAAAAGAACACACATGCAATAACACTGAGTGTGGTTCATGAAAAGAACACACATCCAATGCCACAGGTGGATCCTTATGTGGTTTGAGAAAAAGAACACACATGCAATGACTCTAGCTGTGGTTCATGAAAAGAACACACATCCAATGACACTAGTGGATCCATGTGTGGTTTTTGGAAAGAACACACATGCAATGACTCTAGTTGTGGTTTGTGAAAAGAACAGACATGCAATGACTCTAGCTGTGGTTTGTGAAAAGAACACACATCCAGTGACACTGGTGGATCGCTATGTGGTTTGTGAGAAGAACAGACATGCAAATGACTCCATATGTGGTTCATGAAAAGAACAGACATGCAATCACACTGGTGGATCCATGTGTGGTTTGTGAGAAGAACACACATGCAATGACTCTATCTATGGTTATTTAAAAGAACAGAGATGCAATGACTCTATCCTTATGTGGTTTGTGAAAAAGAACACACATACAATGACTTTAGCTGTGGTTCATGAAAAGAACACACATGTAATGACACCGGTGGATCCATGTGTGGTTTGTGACAAGAACAGACATGCAAATGACTCTAGTTGTGGTTCATGAAAAGAACACACATGCACTCACACCGGTGGATCCATGTGTGGTTTGTGAGAAGAACAAACATGCAATAACTCTGGGTGTGGTTCATGAAAATAATAAACATCCAATGACACTAGTGGATCCATTTGTGGTTTAATCAAAAGAACATGCATGCAATGACCCTGGGTGTGGTTAATGAAAATAACACGCATCCAATGACACTGGTGGATCCATATGTGGTTTGTGGAAAGAACACACATGCAATGAATCTAGTTGTGGTTAAGGAAAAGAACACACATCCAATGACACTGGTGGATCCATATGTGGTTTGTGGAAAGAACAAACATGCAATGACTCTAGCTATGGTTTGTGAAAAGAACATACATGCAATGACAGTGGTGGATCCATGTGTGGTTTGTGAGAAGAACACACATGCAATGACACTGGTGTATCCTTATGTGGTTTGTGAGAAGAACACACATGCAATGACTCTAGATGTGGTTAATGAAAGGAACACACATCCAATGACACTGGTGGATCCATTTGTGGTCTATGAAAAGAACAGACATGCAATGACTCTGGGTGTGGTTCATGAAAATAACACACATCCAATGACACTGGTGGCTCCATATGTGGTTTGTGAAAACAACAGACATGCAATCACACTGGTGGATCCATGTGTTGTTTGTGAGAAGAATAGACATGCAATGACACTGGTGGATCCATGCGTGGTTTGTGAGAAGAACACACATGCAATGACACTGGGTGTGGCTCATGAAAAGAACACACATCCAATTACACTGGTGGATCCATATGTGGTTTGTGAGAAGAACACACATGCAATGACTCTAGCTGTGGTTCATGAGAAGAACACACATGCAATCACACTGGTGGATCCATGTATGGTTCCTGAAAAGAACACACATGCAATGACTCTAGCCGTGGTTTGTGAAAAGAAAACAAATGCAATGACACTGGGGGATACATATGTGGTTTGTGAAAAGATCACACATGCAATGACACTAGGTGTGGTTCATGAAAAGAAAACACATACAGTGACACTGGTGTATCCTTATGTGGTTTGTGGGAAGAACACACATGCAATGACTCTAGTTGTGGTTTGTGAAAAGAACACAGATCCAATGACAATTGTGGATCCATGTGTGGTTTGTGGAAAGAACAGACATGCAATGACTCTAGCTTTGGTTTGTGAAAAGAACAATCATGCAATGACTCTAGCTGTGGTTTGTGAAAAGAACACACATCTAGTGACACTGGTGGATCCATATGTGGTTTGTGAGAAGAACAGACATGCAAATGACTCCATATGTGGTTAATGAAAACAACACACATGCAATCACACAGTCGGATCCATGTGTGGTTCATGAAAAGAACACACATCCAATGACACTGGTGGATCCTGATGTGGTTTGTGAGAAGAACACACATGCAATGACACTGGGTGTGGTTCATGAAAAGAACACACATCCAATGACCCTGGTAGATCCTTATGTGGTTTGTGAGAAGAACACACATCCAATGACTCTAGTTGTGGTTCATGAAAAGAACAGATATGCAATGACTCTAGCTGTGGTTTGTGAAAAGAACACACATCCAGTGACACTGGTGGATCCATATGTGGTTTGTGGAAAGAACATACATGCAATGACACTAGGTGTGGTTTCTGAAAAGAACACACATTCAATCACACTGGTGGATCCATGTGTGGTTTGTGGAAAGAATAGACATGCAATGACTCAAGCTATGGTTAATGAAAAGAATGGACATGCAATGACACTGGTGGATTCATATGTGGTTTGTGGAAAGAACATCCATGCAATGACACTAGATGTGGTTAATGACAAGAACATACATGCAATGACACTGGTGGATCCATGTGTGGTTTGTGAGAAGAACACACATGCAATGACACTGAGTGTGGTTCATGAAAAGAAAACACATCCAATGACATTATTGTATCCTTATGTGGGTTTTGAAAAGAACACACATGCATGCAATGACACTGGGTGTGGTTCATCAAAAGAAAACACATCCAATGACACTGGTGGATCCTTATGTGGTTTGTGAAAAAGAACACACATACAATGACTTTAGCTGTGGTTCATGAAAAGAACACACATGCAATGACACCGGTGGATCCATGTGTGGTTTGTGACAAGAACAGACATGCAAATGACTCTAGCTATGGTTCATGAAAAGAACACACATGCAATCACACCGGTGGATCCATGTGTGGTTTGTGAGAAGAACAAACATGCAATGACTCTGGTGTGGTTCATGAAAATAATAGACATCCAATGACACTAGTGGATCGATGTGTGGTTTAATGAAAAGAACATGCATGCAGTGACACAGGGTGTGGTTAATGAAAATAACACACATCCAATGACACTAGTGGATCCATATGTGGTTTGTGGAAAGAACACACATGCAATGAACCTAGTTGTGGTTAAGGAAAAGAACACACATCCAATGACACTGGTGGATCCATATGTGGTTTGTGGAAAGAACAGACATGCAATGACTCTAGCTATGGTTTGTGAAAACAACAGACATGCAATGACAGTGGTGGATCCATGTGTGGTTTGTGAGAAGAACACACATGCAATGACACTGGTGTATCCTTATGTGGTTTGTGAGAAGAACACACATGCAATGACTCTAGATGTGGTTAATGAAAGGAACACACATCCAATGACACTGGTGGATCCATGTGTGGTCTGTGAAAAGAACAGACATGCAATGACTCTGGGTGTGGTTCATGAAAATAACACACATCTAATGACACTAGTGGCTCCATATGTGGTTTGTGAAAAGAACAGACATGCAATCACACTGGTGGATCCATGTGTTGTTTGTGAGAACAGACATGCAATGACACTGGTGGATCAATGTGTGGTTTGTGAGAAGAACACACATGCAATGACACTGGGTGTGGCTCATGAAAAGAACACACATCCAATTACACTGGTGGATCCATATGTGGTTTGTGAGAAGAACACACATGCAATCACACTGGTGGATCCATGTATCTTTCCTGAAAAGAACACACATGCAATGACTCTAGCCGTGGTTTGTGAAAAGAAAACAAATGCAATGACACTTGGGATACATATGTGGTTTGTGAAAAGATCACACATGCAATGACACTAGGTGTGGTTCATGAAAAGAAAACACATACAGTGACACTGGTGTATCCTTATGTGGTTTGTGAGAAGAACACACATGCAATGACTCTATTTGTGGTTTGTGAAAAGAACACACATCCAATGACACTAGTGGATCCATGTGTGGTTTGTGGAAAGAACAGACATGGAATGACTCTAGCTTTGGTTTCTGAAAAGAACAAACATGCAATGACTCTAGCTGTGGTTTGTGAAAAGAACACACATCCAGTGACACTGGTGGATCCATATGTGGTTTGTGAGAAGAACAGACATGCAAATGACTCCATATGTGGTTAATGAAAAGAACACACATGCAATCACACTGTCGGATCCATGTGTGGTTCATGAAAAGAACACACATCCAATGACACTGGTGGATCCTTATGTGGTTTGTGAGAAGAACACACATGCAATGACACTGGGTGTGGTTCATGAAAAGAACACACATCCATTGACACTGGTAGATCATTATGTGGTTTGTGAGAAGAACACACATCTAATGACTCTAGGTGTGGTTCATGAAAAGAACAGATATGCAATGACTCTAGCTGTGGTTTGTGAAAAGAACACACATCCAGTGACACTGGTGGATCCATATGTGGTTTTAGGAAAGAACATACATGCAATGACACTAGCTGTGGTTTGTGAAAAGAACACACATGCAATCACACTGGTGGATCCATGTGTGGTTTCTGGAAAGAACAGACATGCAATGACTCTAGCTATGGTTAATGAAAAGAACAGACATGCAATGACACTAGTGGATCCATATGTGGTTTGGGGAAAGAACATACATGCAATGACTCTAGCTGTGGTTAATGAAAAGAACAAACATGCAATGACACTGGTGGGTTCATGTGTGGTTTGTGAAAAGAACACACATGCAATGACACTGGGTGTGGTTCATGAAAAGAAAACACATCCAATGCCACTGGTGTATCCTGATGTGGTTTGTGAAAAGAACACACATGCAATGACACTGGGTGCGGTTCATGAAAAGAACACACATCCAATGACACTGGTGGATCCTTATGTGGTTTGTGAAAAAGAGCACACATGTAATGACTCTAGCTATAGTTTGTGAAAAGAACAGACATGCAATGACACTGGTGGATCCATGTGTGGTTTGTGAGAAGAACACACATGCAATGACAATGGTGTATCCTTATGTGGTCTCTGAGAAGAACACACATGCAATGACTCTAGCTATGCATCATGAAAAGAACACACATCCAATGACACTGGTGGATCCATGTTTGGTTTGTGAAAACAACAAACATGCAAGCACTATGGGTGTGGTTCATGAAAAGAACACACATCCAATGACACTGGTGGATCCTTATGTGGTTTGTGAGAAGAACACACATGCAATGACACTGGGTGTGGTTCATGAAAAGAACACACATCCAATGACACTGGTGGATCCATGTGTGGTTTGTGACAAGAACAGACATGCAAATGACTCTAGCTATGGTTTGTGAAAAGAACACACATGCAATGACATTGGTGGATACATATGTGGTTTGTGAAAAGAACACACATGCAATGACACTGGGTGTGATTCATGAAAGGAAAACCCATCCAATGACACTGGTGGATACATATGTGGTTTCTGAATAGAACACACATGCAATGACTCTAGCTGTGGTTTGTGAAAAGAACACACATGCAATGACACTGGGTGTGGTTCATGAAAAGAACACCCATCCAATGACACTGGTTGATCCTTATGTGGTTTGTGAAAAAGAACACACATGCAATGACTCTAGTTGTGGTTCATGAAAAGAACACACATCCAATGACACTGGTGGATCCATGTGTGGTTTGTGGAAAGAACAGACATGCAATGACTCTAGCTGTGGTTTGTGAAAAGAACAGACATGCAATGACTCTAGCTGTGGTTTGTGAAAAGAACACACATCCAGTGACACCGGTGGATCCATATGTGGTTTGTGAGAAGAACAAAAATGCAAATGACTCCATATGTGGTTCATGAAAAGAACATGCATGCAATCACACTGGTGGATACATGTGTGGTTCATGAAAAGAACACACATCCAATGACACTGGTGGATCCTTATGTGGTTTGTGAGAAGAACACACATGCAATGACACTGGGTGTGGTTCATGAAAATAACACACATCCAATGACACTGGTGGATCCTTATGTGGTTTGTGAGAAGAACACACATCCAATGATTCTAGTTGTGGTTCATGAAAAGAACAGATATGCAATGACTCTAGCTATGGTTTGTGAAAAGAACACACATCCAGTGACACTGTTGGATCCATATGTGGTATGGGGACAGAACATACATGCAATGACACTAGCTGTGGTTTGTGAAAAGAACACACATGCAATCACACTTGTGGATCCATGTGTGGTTTCTGGAAAGAACAGACATGCAATGACTCTAGCTATGGTTAATGAAAAGAACAGACATGCAATGACACTGGTGGATCCATATGTGGTTTGGGGAAAGAACATACATGCAATGACTCTAGCTGTGGTTAATGAAAAGAACAAACATGCAATGACACTGGTGGGTTCATGTGTGGTTTGTGAAAAGAACACACATGCAATGACACTGGGTGTGGTTCATGAAAAGAAAACACATCCAATGCCACTGGTGTATCCTGATGTGGTTTGTGAAAAGAACACACATGCAATGACACTGGTTGCGGTTCATGAAAAGAACACACATCCAATGACACTGGTGGATCCTTATGTGGTTTGTGAAAAAGAGCACACATGTAATGACTCTAGCTATAGTTTGTGAAAAGAACAGACATGCAATGACACTGGTGGATCCATGTATGGTTTGTGAGAAGAACACACATGCAATGACACTGGTGTATCCTTATGTGGTCTCTGAGAAGAACACACATGCAATGACTCTAGCTGTGGTTCATGAAAAGAACACACATCCAATGACACTGGTGGATCCATGTTTGGTTTGTGAAAACAACAAACATGCAAGCACTCTGGGTGTGGTTCATGAAAAGAACACACATGCAATGACACTGGTGGATCCATATGTGGTTTGCGAAAAGAACACACATCCCATCACACTGGTGGATCCATGTGTGGTTTGTGGAAAGAACAGACATGCAATGAATCTAGCTGTGGTTAATGAAAAGAATAGACATGCAATGACACTAGTGGATCCATATGTGGTTTGTGGAAAGAACATACATGCAATGACTCTAGTTGTGGTTAATGAAAAGAACAAACATGCAATGACACTGGTGGATCCATGTGTGGTTTGTGAGAAGAACACACATGCAATGACACTGGGTGTGGTTCATGAAAAGAAAACACATCCAATGACACTGGTGTATCCTTATGTGGTTTGTGAAAAGAACACACATGCAATGACACTGGGTGTGGTTCATGAAAAGAACACACATCCAATGACACTGGTGGATCCTTATGTGGTTTGTGAAGAAGAACACACATGCAATGAGTCTAGCTGTGGTTCATGAAAAGAACACACATGCAATGACACCGGTGGATCCATGTGTGGTTTGTGACAAGAACATACATGCAAATGACTCTAGTTGTGGTTCATGAAAAGAACACACATGCAATCACACTGGTGGATCCATGTGTGGTTTGTGAGAAGAACAGACATGCAATGACTCTGGGTGTAGTTCATGAAAATAACAGATATCCAATGACACTAGTGGATCCATGTGTGGTTTAATGAAAAGACACACATGAATTGACACTGGGTGTGGTTCATGAAAAGAACACACATCCAATGACACTGGTGGATCCATATGTGGTTTGTGGAAAGAACACACATGCAATGATTCTAACTATGGTTAATGAAAAGAACACACATCCAATGACACTGGTGGATCCATATGTGGTTTCTAGAAAGAACAGACATGCAATGACTCTAGCTATGGTTTGTGAAAAGAACAGACATGCAATGACACTGGTGGATCCATGTATGGTTTGTTAGAAGAACACACATACAATGACACTTGTGTATCCTTATGTGGTTTGTGAAAAGAACACACAAGCAATGGCTCTAGCTGTGGTTCATGAAAAGAACACACATATAATGACACTGGTGGATCCATGTGTGGTTTGTGGAAAGAATAGACATGCAATGACTCTGGGTGTGGTTCATGAAAAGAACAGAGATCCAATGACACTGGTGGATCCATATCTGGTTTGTGAAAAGAACATACATGCAATCACACTGGTGGATCCATGTGTGCTTTGTGAGAAGAACAGACATGTAATGACACTGGTGGATCCATGTGTGGTTTGTTAGAAGAACACACATCTAATGACACTGGTTGTGGTTCATGAAAAGAACACACATCCAATGACACCGGTGGATTCTTATGTGGTTTGGGAGAAGAACACACATCCAATGACTCTAGTTATGGTTCATGAAAAGAACACACATGCAATCACACTGGTGGATCCATGTGTGGTTCGTGAGAAGAACACACATGCAATGACTCTATATGTCGTTAATGAAAAGAACAGAGATGCAATGGCACTGGTGGATCCATATGTGATTTATGAAAGGAACACACATGTAATAACACTGGGTGTGGCTCATGAAAATAACAAACATCCAATGACACTGGAGGATACATATGTGGTTTGTGGAAAGAACAGACATCCAATGACTCTAGTTGTGTTTCATGAGAAGAACACACATGCAATCACACTGGTGGATCCATGTGTGGTTCATGAAAAGAACAGAAATGCAATGACTACATCCGTGGTTTGTGAAAAGAACACACATGCAATGACACTGGTGGATACATATGTGGTTTGTGAAAAGAACACACATGCAATGACACTAGGTGTGGTTCATGAAAAGAAAACACATCCAGTGACACTAGTGTATCCTTATGTGGTTTATGAGAAGAACACACATGGAAGGACTCTAGCTGTGGTTTGTGAAAAGAACACACATGCAATGACACTGGGTGTGGTTCATGAAAAGAACACACATCCAATGGCACTGGTGGATCCATGTGTGGCTTGTGGAAAGAGCAGACATGCAATGACTCTAGTTGTGGTTTGTGAAAAGAACAGACATGCAATAACTCTAGCTGTGGTTTGTGAAAAGAACACACATCTAGTGACACTGGTGGATCCATATGTGGTTTGTGAGAAGAACAGACATGTAAATGAATCCATATGTGGTTCATGAAAAGAACACACATGCAATCACACAGGTGGATCCATGTGTGGTTCATGAAAAGAACACAATTCCAATGATACTAGTGGATCCTTATGTGGTTTGTGAGAATAACACACATGCAATGACACTGAGTGTGGTTCTTGAAAACAACACACATCCAATGACACCGGTGGATCCATGTGTGGTTTATGAGAAGAACACACATGCAAATGACTCTAGCTGTAGTTCATGAAAAGAACTGATATGCAATGACTCTAGCTGTGGTTTGTGAAAAGAACACACATCCAGTGACATTGTTGGATCCATATGTGGTTGGTGGAAAGAACATTCATGCAATGACACTAGCTGTGGTTTGTGAAAAGAACACACATGCAATCACACTGGTAGATCCATGTGTGGTTTGTGGAAAGAATAGACATGCAATGACTCTAGCTGTGGTTAATGAAAAAAAACAGACATGCAATAACACTGGTGGATCCATATGTGGTTTATTGAAAGAACATACATGTAATGACTCTAGCTATGGTTAATGAAAAGAATAGACATGCAGTGACACTGGTGGATCCATGTGTGGTTTGTGAGAAGAACACACATGCAATGACACTGGGTGTGGTTCATGGAAAGAAACCATATCCAATGACACTGGTGTATCCTTATGTGGTTTGTGAAAAGAACACACATGCAATGACACTAGGTGTTGTTCATGAAAAGAACACACATCCAATGACACTGGAGGATCCTTATGTGGTTTCGAAAAAGAACACACATGCAATGACTCTAGCTATGGTTCATGAAAATAACACAAATTCAATGACACCGGTGGATCCATGTGTGGTTTGTGACAAGAACAAACATGCAAATAACTCTAGTTGTGGTTCATGAAAAGAACACACATGCAATCACACCGGTGGATCCATGTGTGGTTTGTGAGAAGAACATAAATGCAATGACTCTGGGTGTGGTTCATGAAAATAACAGACATCCAATGACACTAGTGGATCCATGTGTGGTTTAATGAAAAGAACACAGATGCAATGACACTGGGTATGGTTCATGAAAAGAACACACATCCAATGTCAGTGGTGGATCCATATGTGGTTTGTAGAAAGAACAAACATGCAATGACTCTAGCTATGGTTAATGAAAAGAACACACATCTGATGACACTGGTGGATCCATATGTGGTTTGTGGAAAGAACAGACATGTAATGACTCTAGCTATGGTTTGTGAAAAGAACAGACATGGAATGACAGTGGTGTGTCCATGTGTGGTTTGTGAGAAGAACACACATGCAATGACACTGGTGTATCCTTATGTGGTTTGTGAGAAGAACACACATGCAATGACTCTAGATGTGGTTAAAGAACACACATCCAATGACACTGGTGGATCCATGTGTGTTTTGTGAAAAGAACAGACATGCAATGACTCGGGGTGTGGTTCATGAAAAGAACACACATCCAATGACACTGGTGGATCCATATGTGGTTTGTGAAAAGAACAGACATGCAATCACACTGGTGGATCCATGTGTGGTTTGTGAGAAGAAGAGACATGCAATGGCACTGGTGGATACATGTGTGGTTTTTGAGAAGAACACACATGCAAAGACGCTAGGTGTGGTTAATGAAAAGAACACACATCCAATGACACTAGTGGATGCTTATGTGGTTCATGAAACGAACACACATGAAATCACACTGGTGGATCCATGTGTGGTTTGTGAGAAGAACACACATGCAATGATTCTATCTATGGTTAATGAAAAGAACAGAGATGGAATGACTCTAGCTGTGGTTTATTGAAAGAACACACATGCAATGACTCTAGTGGATCCATATCTGGTTCATGAAAAGAACACACATTCAATAACACTGGTGGATCCATATGTGGTTCATGAAAAGAACACACATGCAATGACATTCGTGGATCAACATGTGGTTTATGAAAAGAACACACATGCAATGACAACGGTGGATCCGTGTGGTTTATGACACTAGCACACATGCAATGAACTCTATTGGGTCCATGTGGTTTATGAGGAGAACACACATCCAATGAACTCTAGTGGATCTATCTTGGCATAATTGATGTATGCCACAATGTATTTCATTGTACAAGACACTCACTTTCCATTTTTATAGTACTTAGTTTTGCCCTTAGTTTTTTGATACTATTCAGTTTTGCCCCCCTCTCTCTATCTTTCGTAGAAGCCCAAACATGTGCTCACTCTGTCTGCTACTCCCTGATTGGTTGTCACAGTTGTCACGCGTATCGTGCGCACCTACCATTGATTCTGTGTGATCCCACGATGATCGTTGCACACGTCGTGCCCTTCACAATACAGCATGAGACAGCACGGACGTCTCCCTCATTAAGACTTCTACAAGAAGGAACCCGAAGCTGTCCCTAGAAAAAGTCATCAACTGGTCATGTCGTGTTTAATCAAGTCTGAAAAGCCTACTACTGCTACTACTACTACGCCACAACACATACGTCATCGAGTGCACAGTCGTCAATGGACAGCTGCAATTTATTGCCACTTGATTTTAATAAGACATATCCCATTTTTTACGCAGTGGCTCTCAATCTCACTTCCAACTGGGCCCCACCGTAAGAAACTTGCATGCACTAGCCGGAGGCCGAAGAGCTGAGCTCGATGAGACCTAACATCTCCACCTTCATCGAGTCACTCGCAGTCATCAACACATCCCTCTACCCGATCTAGCACAACCCCACAAATCTCGCCGTACATCCACCTACGTCCCCCTCTACATTTCCACTTTTAATTATCGCCAATTTTAGGGCCGTGTCAAACTTCATACATAGAAATTGTGTATGCTCCCTTTGCATGTGGATCAATACAGAACTGCCATGCATGGCCCGGTAAAAAACGTGACGTACCATGCGCGTGTCGCGGTGCATGGTGCAGTAGACTGCGCGGCACGTTGCATGGTGGTGCAACGAAATGTGCCTTGCTTCCATTCACCTTAACTACACCGTGCAATGAAACGTGCCTTGATTCCATTCACCTTAACTATAGATCCCTTCTCTGCACACCCACTCTCACTCTCGCTCACTCTCCCCATGCAACCCTCTCCACTGTCCCACCAGCATCTGCAAACTCTTGAGAATACCCCGTCCGCGCCGGTGATGGTGGAGGAGGATACGGTGGCCATCATCGCCTCCGAGGCCGCCGGTGAGGAGGCCCCTGTCTCCTCGCCCGTCCCCCTCGACGCGTTGAAAGCAGCCGCCATCCCCATCCAGGACCTCGTCGAGGCATCGATGGCAGCTACCGTTCCCGTCTAGGCCCCCGTCCCTGCTACCGACATAGCCGTCGGCGAGGAGGCTCCCGCCGGTCACGAGCATATCTAGGTCTTCAGGGGCCCCTATGATCCAGATGAGTACATCACTCCGCTGAACCCCTACAACACCGGCATCAACGACCCATGGTCGGAGGTAACTAGGGTTTTCTCTCCTTCCTTGGTTCTTCTACCGTTCCCATCGTTGGATGCTAGATCTTGGTTTATTAGGATTCTCTTGTTCGCATTTCGATTGCTCGATCTTCTTACATCATCTACTCCCCCATTTTCCTTTTCTTCCAAAGAGGTTTACGGCAGTGACGTCTGCAATGATGATGAGTCCAGGCACACTAAGACTCGTCAGGTGCTAAGGAGGCTACATGCCGGCTAGTACGATGCCTTCTTCACTAGCGGCGACTACAGTTGCCCCTTCTGCAAGGGGATCGCCTTCTGCTGGGCGTGTCTCGCCGGCACCGACTTCAACTCCTTAGTGAAGCATGCAGAGGGCCCGAGCTCCGGCACCCCCAATGGCGTCCAGACCGTGAACGTCAACGCCTACATCGCTGAACACCAGGCTCTCGGCATTCACCTCCGAAACCTCCAGCGGGTGCCCATCGAAGAGGGTCACATGCCTCCAATCAAGCCCAAGGCCCCCAAGATCAAGGGACTAGGTAGCAAGAAGTGGAGGAAGCGCCGGAGGGAGGAGGCACAGGCACAGGCGCATCCAAGGAGGGGTTGAATGTGTCTGCTGCTGCTAAGCAACTTCTTTTGATTTTCTATATTTTGCTTGCACCCTATTTCTAGTTGAATGCATCGAACCTCGTTAAGCAACCTACTTTCTTTCGCTATATCCTATTTAGCTGCGCATAGCTATATCTACATTTGTTTTGTTTTCTGAATGAATGTATTCTGCATGGTGTGATTTGCTGTTCTAGATTTGCTACCAGATCGGAGGCAAAAATAGGTCCAAAAGAGAATGAATTATCAAAGAGAGAATATTCTCTAGATTTGCTACCAATTTGGGCAAAATGAAACATATCTGTTTAGCGAGAGAGGAAAAAGATACTCTTTCAAACTGCCAGTTAACGAGCTACCATCTTGACAAGCTACAAGACACATATAGAAACATAACACAGAGAAGTAAAATTTATTTTACTACTCTCACTTGAGGCGCTAGACATCTTGATAAGATAAATGAGTTCCACAAAATAGAAACATAACAGAAAGGAGTAAAATTTAATTCACTTCTCATGAGCCCACTTGAGGCGCTTGCCATCGTTCCTAGGCGACCAACTGCGATCATTCCAGGTGGATCTTACATTATTGGCACTCCACAACTCACGAAATGCTTCGTCCCACCTAGGATCTGACTTGGCTTCCCTATCTTCAGCGTCCTGCGACACAATTAGCGGTGCATCATAGACATAATTGTTACCGCTAGAAGATGTTGCCTCTCTGTTTGCTGCTTCAGCTGCAGCCTCTCTGTCAGCTGCTTCAGCTTCAGCTGCAAGCTCTCTTTCAGCTGCTTCTGCAGCCTCTCTGTCAACTGCTTCAGATGCAGCCATTTCCTTTGCGTATGCAGCTTCAAACTCACCTATTCTGCATTTTCTACAAAGGGCTCCCCTAAGCTCGTCTTCCCTCTTGCAAATAGGGCAAAACACGTGGTAACGTAGAAAAATGGATCTTCTTGTACAACTGGTAGGTCACGTAAGCATCTATGGCTGCATACTTCAGGTTTATATCAGACAACGACCACTCGTCCCAAAAATCGTGCCTATCCGTAGGGAAATCTGCCTTCATTATGTCGTACAACTCATCGAGGATTCTAGTTGCGAGTGATGCCATTCCATCCTTCCTCGAGCCCCCTAGGATCTTGACAAGACTCTGAATATCGATCCAGTTGTGCCTAGGAATTGTAATTCCCTCTCGATGAAATTTTGAAAAATCAGTTGTATTGTCGACAGTGCAGAAAACAATTCCCTTTTCTACAAGGAACTGGCGTAGCGCCGGTCAACTCCTGTTAGTCCTGAAAGTATGTAGTTTGTCATCACCAAAATTTGTAACTACAAATATTTTGTCAATGCAAGATCATCATCTGAATATAATTTTGAAAAGTTTAGTAAATGCAAGATCAAGACTCTCAACATTGTCTTGTCATAATTTATTTGGTCCTAAATAAAATCCAGTAGTTGCAAGATGAGCAAATGGATAAAGAACAAGAGGAGAAAACCCTAAAAGCGGTTAGCTACAGAGAGAAGATCTACAAACCAGGAGAGGTGGTAGACGAGGACGTGTTTCCTCATGGCCAGTTGAACGACGACGACTTCACTCCCTTCATATGGGTCCTACAAGGTGTACTCGAGGTCCAATCCCACAAACTTGTCCTCGTCTTTCTCAAGCCAACCCTCGTACATCCTCAAGACTCGCACCACTATGTCCTCCTTGTTGGTGTAGACGACGTTTATCTTCTTATTGTCATTGGTAGTGAAGCTTGTCTCTAGAGTGCGACGACCTTCCATGGTGGCAAGGAGAAGACAGGAAGAAGACAGATGCTAGGAAGAAGAAGAGTGGTTTCTGCGAGGCAGGGGAACGGTGGAACCATCAATGCGCTTTTAAGGTAGTGGTTAACAACGGGGACATAAGTCCAAAGGAGATACACGTGGCGGTGGCTGTTCCAGCTTCTGAGTAAACAAAAAATAATTATAACGACGATATATGTGCCCTATTTTGTCACGTCAATACACTAGGCCGATCGCGTTGTCCTATCCACTGTGCCAGCGCTGCAAGCCTATGTTACAGCCACCCCGCCTAAGCGACGGGATCGACATAACAGCGAGAACTGATAGGGGGACCAACTTGACGGTCGTTAGCCTGATATTTTATATTGAAACATAAAGTTGAATTCGTGCTGAAAAAGACCCTCTGAGTATTTGGCACGCCAACTGTAGTCATCACGGCTGATTACAGGCAACTTGGGTATCGTGTTGCCTGGGCACCCCAACTTTCGGGCCGCAAAATGATATTCTCTCATACTATAGGGTCTCTGAGCTATGGGTCTGGTTCCAAGGATTAGTTCAATGATAAACTCGATATCTCGATCTGGGGGTATACCAGGCAATTCATCTAGGAACACGTTGGGGTATTCACAGACTACTCTGAGTTGGTCAATGGTGGTTTTGGCTAGACTCTTGTTGCACTTGAATTGACGGGGCAAAGTCTCAGATACATGTTCTACTGATACTCCGGTGCTACTGGTCATGGTTATGGCTTTCTTAGCACAGTCGATTAATCCTTGATGTTTTGACATCCAATCCATCCCTAGCACTTCTTCCAAACCTTTGGTTCCAAGTACTATTAGATTGGCATAAAAATCTATCCCATGTATTCTGATAGGTACGGCCTTGCAAACTTTTCTAGATTTGGTGGTCGAGCCAGGGATTTTAACTATCATAACATGCTTTAGATTTGTTGGTTGGATCTTACTAGTGCATGCAAATTCTTCTGCAACAAACGAGTGCGATGCTCCAGAATCAGACAACACTCTTGCTAGAACTGAGTTAACAAAAAACATACCTAGCACGACATCTGGCGCTTCTTGGGCTTCTGGAGCATTCATGTGGAACAGACGGCCGTTACGGTTGTGCGGGTTTCCTGGGGCGAATCTCTTTCCAGGCTGGACACGGTGTTGCTGTTGGGCAGGTGCATTCACATTGGTTGCTACAGCAAGCTTCTTGGGGCACTCGTTGGAGTAGTGACACGTGAATCCGCATTCAAAGCAAGTTATCATTGACTTGTATTTCCCTGCGAAAGGCACATCATTGCTTCCAATCCTTGGGGCAGTATTGTTGTTGTTGTTGTTGTTGTTGGACTTTGGCGGTGCACGGTTGAAATTATTGGAGTTGCCTGGGTTGTTGTTGTGGTTTCCTCCAGGCCTTGGGTTTCCTCCTCCATGGTTGGGATAGTTCGGACGATTCATTGGGGGTCTGTTGTTTCTGGGTGCATATCCTGCAGATGGGTTGCGGTGATACTTCAGGGTATGGTGGGTCCTGGTTGATTCATCATTTGACGCTTGTGGTTCTCACTGGCCTGGTTGATCTTGGCTTCCATCTGGATTGCAGAATCCACTAAGTCTTCAATGTCATCAAAGGGAATGTTGACTAGCACTCTCTGCATCTCATCATGCAGACCATTCAAGATTCTTTCTTTCTTCTTGGCTTCATTGTCAATCTCATCAGGTGCATACCTAGCTAGTGACAGAAATTTGTCACGGTACTCAACCACAGTCATCCTTCCTTGCTTCAAGTCTCTAAATTCATCTCTCATCCTCTTGATTAGACCTGGGGGCACATGGGTCCTGCTGAACTTGAGTTTGAACTCCTCCCAAGTCATCATCTGACATCCGTTCATTGTACGGGTACTATTCCACCATGATCTGGCATAGCCGGATAGATAGTGGGTGGCAAACAAGACCTTCTCATTAGCATCAACTCCTGCAGCTTCTAGATTGTTCTCCATGGTTTGCAGCCAATCATCAACATCTAGAGGCTCCTCGGACTTACTAAACATGGGTGGGTTGGTATTCTAGAAGTTCTTAAGTTTGGATCCATGGTGATATTGGTTTCCATGGCCTTGATTATTATGGGCCATCTGGGCTATCTGTTGAAGAGTGGCTAAGTTGGCTTGACGTTCAGCTCTACCATCTTCACGGTCAGAAACTAACATTTGCAGAATCTGCAGCGTTGGGTCCTGAGATGAACTGCTTCCTCTGGGATTTCCGCAAGTCATCTGAAGATTGAGATAGATAGTGAGACAAGAGGGAAATTTCTAGGGTTCATGGGTTTGTTTCAAAACTTTAAGCTTTGAGTATAACTCAGGTTTTTGAAAACTAGCAACTTTCTTTTCCTTCATTCATTCCAAGCATAGATACAAACACACACCACAACAAGGAAACAGATGGTTTTAAGAACCATTCTGTGAAGCTACGATACAGTGGTACCGGGTACAACTCACACCTACGATAGTGCTCAGGTGCGACTAATCATCATCAATGAAGTCATCATCATCCTCATCAGTGTTATCCTCCATGGCTTTGTCTTCCAGGTAGTCATTGTCATCACTGAGGTAAGAGTGAATATCCCCTGGATGTCTTCACCCTCCTCCTGCTGTTCCTCCAGCTGGATCTCCTGGTCATGGATGGTCTCCTGCAAGGTGGCTATCTTCTAACAAAGACGGGCGATGATGCGATCCTTTTTGTTGCGTTGGCTGCAAAGTGACTTGCGTTCCTTGACGAGGATGGCGAGGGTTTGCTTCCTCTCAACAGCTTCAGCATTGCTCTGGTTGGCGTGATCACGGGAATTGTCCAACTCCTTCTGTGTCTCATGTAGCATGAAGTCCATGTGGTCCATGTAGTGCTTCAACTCCGGATGGGCTGGCATGGATAGAGGTTGTCCTGTAGAGTCATGTCTTGCATAGTGAGCAAAACGGGTGCCAATGATCTGGTTGATGTTCTGAGCACACAAGCTAGTGAGAGCTTCTTGCATAGCCCTGGCTAATCCATCTAGATAATTGTTCTCCTGAACGCTAAACTGAATCTTGTCAGAAAGAGGTGGCTCCATTTTGCCTCTCAGGTCGGCAACAATTAGCCACTATAGCTCCACTCCAGCGTGGTCCTTGAGCCATGCTCCGAAGAACTCCGGGTGCGGGCGTCCAAGATACTCTGAGAGCGAATCCAGATCCCTCTCAAAGATAAGTTGTCCTCCGTTGCCCAATTGGTAAAACTTGGTGTATTTGACCTCCATCTATAAGAAAATAGGATGAGTAACTTAGTGAGGTGATCAAGTGTGTCAAGTTTTAGGTAGACTTGTAAGAGTTTTGAGTAATAAGTGATCTCTTTTTGAAAGAATCTCCAGGATAAGAATGAGAATAGGTTTTTGTAAATACTCACTTTCTTTGTGTTGAAACTAGGTTTTCCACGCGTCCATTCTAACTAGGGTCTCCTATGGTCAAGATGGCTCTGGTACCAACTTGTCAACACCCAGATTTTTAAGTCCAGATGCCTGTTATGTCGTACATCGCAATCCCAAGATTACCATTTTTGCGAGATATAACAGAAGTGGTACCACAATACATCATCCATTACAAACCATAATAAAGGTCTTACAGATAAAGGATCTCATGATCCAGTCTTAATACAATCAAAGCAGCGGAAAGTAAACATAGTAGACTCCATCTTCAGGGTCACAGGCAATGCTGACGATGGGAGATGATCCTAGTTGTCATAGAGCTCCTATTGTCCATCTTCCGGGTAATCCTCCTCATAGTCTAGCCATGGGAATAGCCAGGGAAAAAGCCATGAGTACTCTTTAAGTACTCGCAAACTATCACTAGTATAAGTAAAAGTAAAGCTAGTAGGAATCATAAGCTCTAGGTTTTTTTTTGCAAAAAGCTAGGTTTATTTCATAAAGCTTCAAGAGTAAAGATCTAATTTAGCTATCTACATTACTTAAGAGGGAACTTAGATCTCATGTCCACAACTCTGTTGTGGTCAAGTCAAGGTCATCCTTCAAGTCACAAATCATTTTGAAAACATCTGACAACAGAACAATATGGCCACTCCAACTGTCCATAACCACGGACGCGGCTATTCGAATAGTTTGACACTCTACAGAGGTGGTACACTTTCACCACAAAATTCGATACATCCAACAGGGATAACCCTGAATCATCATACTTAGTATGCGGATAATCAATCTTAACCTTTCAATTACACACCCTAGTATAGGCACCTCCCCTATGAGTTTGGCCTCCCAGCCATGGCTATCTTCCATCCTGGGCACTGCATAGGTGGACATTCATCATGAGGTAGCCTTAGCTCAACCTCTTCCGCAAGGGAACCCATACTAAGACATATAAACTTCCAGTCAAGCCCTACCTAACTCAGGTATTGTGGTTGTACGCTAAAATTGGAATGGTATTGCATTCGAACCCAACCATCAGTTTTTATTAAAGTCAAGGCTCATGCCTCATCAGTTTCATCATCAAACCATCGTGTTTCACAACACATGTCAAAACATTTCAATAGAATGAATCTTCATTCCAAGGTTTTCATAATCATTTTTACCAAGTATTCCCATCTAAAGTGATCCAGTTTTATGCTTAGCACTCGCTACTAGTATGGAGGGTATCACTATTGGGGGTGCTAATAAAGTATAAGTATCCAAGACTAATCCTATGATCTTGATAGGATCCAATCTTGTTTCCACTAATCACAATTCATTAACTAGGTAATAACCGTAGTAAAGGGGAAAGTAAAGCTTGGAGTAACACTAGGAATTGGTAAAGTTGCGTAACCAAGCATGCCTAGTGCATATGGTATAAGGGGTTTGCACAAGTAGCATGCATAGTTCTAGCTTGCACTGATAGCTTGCCTTGAGCAGTGCAGTTGTTGCTATCATTGAAGTTCTCCTCCTCCTCCTCGTTGTAGCCTTGGTCGGTACTAGCGTCTATAAATACATTCAATGTACACAATCACCAAACAACACTTAACTACTTCTATTTAGCACACAAGGGCTCATACTAGATGATCTAGCATCTTCTCAATCATCATATGGAATATTAGCATTTTCTTAATCTTCTTATTTTAGAAAAGTAATTTCTACTCATTTTAAATCCTTAATATTTAATATTCTCCAATTAAAATAGTGGATCATGTTGACACATGTCATCACCATCTATTCCAATACTTGGGAATGTGATTTAAAATGGTGATCATACATTACAAGATTTAATATTACTATTTAATAATATTCAAGTGACTAGAAATGCCTATATAGCACTCTTTTAATACTAAGCCATTTTTCATATTTGTAAAACCAAATATTTTTACATATTCATGTAGAGCCTGGCAAATGAGATTTTTTAGAGGTGGAATCATCTCAAAAACATTTATAGTTTATTTTAGAAAAATGTTTGAAGTGTCAAAAGTCTCTATCTTGTTGTTTTTGGTATAGGTGATCTATATTTATAAATTGTTTGAATCCAATGGGAGTGATTAGATAATTTCAATACCTTTCCAACAAAATTGGTGTCATGCATTTTGGTTCAGTGAATATCTTTGAATTGAATTTTGAATCTACTGACAAAATCTGGTTTTAACTAAAATGGTAAAATCCTTTTTGAATCACTAGGCTCTGCGCGCGAAACGACATGGGCCGGCCCAACTACACGGTGCTGGCGCAGCGGGCTGCTGACAGAACGGTCCCACGTGTCAGTGACTCATCTAAACCGAAATAGTATCTTTTAATCTCAGCCCTACGATTAGACTAGGATCTACAGCTATGGTTCGTCGTCTCCGTCGAATTGCTCCGGCGAGACTCAAACCCTAACACGGCGGTGGGGTTCGCTGGGGACTTACCGGGGCTCCATCTAGGGTCAGCGATGGGGGCGAATGGGGTTGTCGATGATGGTGGTTTGATTGGCGGTCACGGCAGCTCCTGGGGTGGCCGCAATCAATGGCTTCCTTCCTCGACTGCATCAATAGACTCTGGCCAAATTCCGACGTCGTGGTTCTCGCCTTGCTTCGGGGAAGAGTCGGTGAGGTTCCTGGGTGAGTGGGGAGTGGAATGGGGTGAAGAATGAGGTCTGGGGTGGCCTCTATTTATACCCCAAGGGTGGAGGCAGGGCGGCATGGTCTGGCTTCTCCGGTGATGCTGCTACATGTCTTGTTGAGCATGGCGGAGGGCATGGGTCGGTGCGGCAGACTATGGCGATCGTCGTGCGAGTGACGGCACGGCAAGGGGCTGTCTCTATTGGTTGGGCGACGTCCGTGCTCTGTTCCAGTACGCGGGTTTTCATCATGCAGTACGGTGGTCAAGGGCGCACACCGGTGAACGATCATGTCTGGGAGGTCACTAGTGCCACGGCGACGACGGGTACAAGCGGAGAGAGTGAGGCATGGCGTGTGCGTGCGAGGCAGTTGCGGCGCTCCGTCGTGCTCTCGAGATGGCAGAGGCTTAAATGGGCGCACGATTTCCAGCATCTCCACTTCCCAGCTTGGGTCAAGGGGTGGACAAGGCGTGGCGGTGAGGTCATGGCTAGCTGCTAGGTGTCGTGGGAGTGGGCGGTGCAGCGTGCAGGGAGTGGTTCATGCTCGACCGGCATGGCCGGCTCGGTACAAGCATGTCACTGATCAATGTGGCTAGTGATGCCTCTCCTTTGCACGACGAAGTACCAGGCATGATCATGGACAATTTAATGGGTTGATTGCAGTACAAGAGATGAGCAATTGATAGCTCAAAACAGTGTATAGTGGTTGAAGTTGTATTGTGCCTGCCAGGTGCTCGATCAAATGGCCGCATGAAATTTACTTTCAAATTTTTGAATGATTTTTGGTGAGTGAACTTGTTACTTGCTTAGTAGCCTATGTTTGTTGGGAATGGTCAAGGGGAATTGGTTCGAATGGTGTTTTAAAAGTGATGATCTAGGCATATGAACTTGATTCAATTTTGCAATGCCTCTTAAATAGATTTGAAAATAGTTTCTGACACTTTGTAAAGTTTGCTTGAATTCACTTGGAGTTGGTCTAGCAAGGGGTGAAAAGAATTGGAATTGTTTCTGTTGGAAATATTTTACTAGGAATACTCAAAGTGGTCTAGTGGATAAGTTTGGCCAAAATGACCATTTGATCCTATGATCTATATTTGATTTTCTTTTCATTTGATTCTGTTTGTAAGTGATCCAGATGATGTAGTAGTCATTTTTAAACTAGGCCTTATCATTTGTAGCAATCAATCATGGCAATTTCAAGCATTCATACACTAATGCAAATCACACATGCACTCATATTAAGTTTAATAATAAAAGTTTTTGTTAACCCTAAACTTGGGTGATTAGATCTTGATAACTTGATTAATATTTTTGGATGTTACACATGCGAATCTAGACAAACCCAAGTCACATATTTTGGGACGGAGGGAGTATACACAATAGCTCGTATTTTAACTTCAGCTAGAAGAGCATGATTTCATAGGGCTGACAATAACCATTCTGCAACTTTATATTATAGATCCTATTGAAATAACGTGGATTAAAAAATACGACCTCATGTATGATTATGAAAATTTTCTACACTTGGTGATATGGCGACATCGTAGTCTTGATTTATTGGTTATGTCAAGGTTTTTGTATTAATGCTGACTAAGGAATCCATCCGAGCACTGCTTATTGAGCATGTGGGCAAGTTTATATTTATTTCCTATTTTCAAACTCGACCTATGAGATTGCGAAGGCTCTATACTTGGAAGAGCGCTTCACTGTTGCATTTCTCAAAGGTACTTCATACTTATTTCCTTTTCCATTTCATCATTACTTATTTTGAATAAATATATAACAAAAAAAATACTTCCTATATAGATTAATTATGTATGTGTTTTATTTCCTTCTCTTTAGTTTATATTGAACTCGTAAAGTTTCCGCTAATCAACACAAATTTGCAATACTATGTTATCATCCTTGGTGTACGATATTATCTTCGTTTCTTAAGTTAGCTCTTAGAAATCTTAGTATAGTACTTAAACAAGAACATGCCTGGTATCTTTTGGTCATACATTAAGCCTGATTTCCTAATCAATGGTTTCTATGATCGTAAACATTAAAACATGTCTACATCTTAATTATAGTCGATAATATATGTAGTCTGATGTGGTATATATACACCCTCACCGCATAAGAAAGTAATTCTCACCTACATATACAAATCAGTCAATGACTGACTTATCTGTCTATAAGTCAAAAAGAAAGATTAAATAGATAAAGTAGGCATGTGTAAAAACTAAAAAAGAATCTCAAGTCATGATTTTCGTCCACCTACTTCACCATATATAAATTGTAGGTTAGGATATTTACAGCGATTCAATCAATACTAACTGCAATATATATGTAGTCTGATGTGGTATATATACACCCTCACCGCATAAGAATGTAATTCTCACCTACATATACAAATCAGTCAATGACTGACTTATCTGTCTATAAGTCAGAAAGAAAGATTAAATATATAAAGTAAGCATGTTTAAAAATTAAAAATAAACCTTAAGTCAGGATTTTTGTCCACCTACTTCACCATATATAAATTATAGGTTAGGATATTCACAGTGATTCAATCAATACTAACTGCAAGAGCAGTTTACAAAAGAGTGTCACTTATGTTATACATATATAATGTAATTTTGGTTAAAAAGGCACAAAAATTATCAGATGTAAACGTGTAGTAAATTCAATTGCAACCATTAAATAATATATATGATCGGTCAAGTAGTAAACTTAATAGTGTACAATGAATAATAATAATTCCTCAGATTCCTAAAGTAAGTTACAAGCCTACACTAATTTCTATATATTTACACATAAGAACTGGCGGAGCCACGCCTCAGCTGTGTAGTCAATTAACTACATAATTTTTTGGCAAAACAAGCTATAAGTATACTAAAAATAATTAAAGTTCACACAAATACATGCATTTGACTACACTATTCTAAAATGACAACACATGGTTGATGTCTTGGCTCCGCCACTTTATATAAGTGTCTCTAATCATATATATTAGACCAATATTATTTTTAGTGAGATTAAGGCATGGAAATTGTTTGGCACGAAATAAAATGTGAGTATAATCGTCATTTTGAACATCAGAACCATATAAACTACTCCCTCCGTCTCAAAATAAGTGACTTGGATTTGTCTAGAATCGCATGCACCTAGGCTTGTTTTAGTGTATAGATACATATGAATCTAGAAAATTCCATATCACTTATTTTGGAACAAAGGGAGTATAAGATCAGGTATAGAGAGATATGATGACCCACAAGTATAGGGGGTGTATCGAAGTATTTTCGAGGGAAGTGAAACCCAATTTATTGATTCGACACAAGGGGAGCCAAAGAATATTTATAAGCCTTAATAACTGAGTTGTCAATTCTGCTGCACCTGGAAACAATCTTGCTCACACCAGTTTATCAGTAGCAACAGTTTTGTAGTAGGAATAGTAAAGTAGCAGCAGTAGTAAAGTAAAGACAGTAGTAACAATAGCAGTAAACAGTAGGATTCGACTGCGGTAGGCATAGAGATGGATGGACGGGCGTTGCATGGACAAGACAATACACATAGCAATCGGAACATAGGGAAATTGCAGATAAATAAGATAAAGTATCCAAGTACTAGATAATCCAAGGCATGTGTTCCATATATAGTCATACGTGCTCGCAATGAGAACTTGCACAACATCTTTTGTCCTGCCAGCCCGTTTGCAGCGGGGCCTCGAGGGAACTACTGGAAATTAAGGTGCTCCTTTTAATAGAGCACTGGAGCAAAGCATTAACACTCCATGAACACATGTGATCCTCACATCAAAGCCATTCCCTCTGGTTATCCTGATTTCTATCACTTCGGGGCCATTGGTTCTGGACAACAACGTGTGTATACAACTTGCAGATAAGACCAGAAATAATACTATCATAATGAATCAATAACATGTTCAGATCTGAAATCAAGGCACTCGGGTCCTAGTGACAAGCATTAAGCACAACAAATCGCAACAAAGTCATAAAGCACTAATAAAAGATACTAGGCACCATGCCCTAACAATCCGATGCTATTACATGAACGATCTCATCCAATCCCTACCATCCCCATAGCCTATAGCGGGGGATTACTCACTCATAGATGGGGGAAACATGGATGGTCGATGGAGAAGCGATGGTGATGATGATGGCAATGGTCTCCTCCAATTCCCCGTCCCGGCAGGGTGCCAGAACGGAGTTTCTGGTGCTGTTTCGTGGAATCTGGTGGTGGCAGCGGAGCAGAACTCCTTCTGGAAAAACGTCGAACCCCCCTGAGTTTTTAGGTCAGAAGGCAACTTATAGGCGAAGAGGGAGACCGAGGGGGAGTCTGGGGCGGCCAGACCACCCCCTGGCGCGGCCAGGCCCAGCCCGCGCGGCCAGGTGGTGTGGCTGGGCCCCAGCCCCACTCCGTCTCATATTCTGGCTCCGGGAGTCTTCTGGTGAAATAGGATTTTTGGCTTTTGTCCCGTCCAATTTCGAGAATATTAATTTTCTAACTTTCTTGGAACCAAAAACAGCAGAAAACAGGCAGCTGGCATTGTGGCTCTTATTAATAGGTTAGTCCAAGAAATCATATGAAAAGTACTCCAAAGTGTGGACAAAACACAAGAAAGTAGATAAAACCAAGCATGGAACATCAAAAATTATAGATACATTTGCAATGTATCAACATCCTCAAGCTTAACTCCTGCTCGTCCTCGAGTAGGTAAGTGATAAAAAGAAAGAATAATTTTTGAGGTCACATGCACCATCATAAACTTGATCAAAGTATTTGTAAAACATTCAAAGCTGGGATCATAGTACTTCAATCATCACATGAAAGACAAAGTTCTAGCAATAAGACAAACAAACTATGATGCAACATGAAAAGGCACAAACAAAAGATTAATGAATAATAATGCTTTGCAAGACGTTTGTTTGTTTCACATAAAGAAAACATAGCATAGTGGCATTCAGCTTGTCCCTCATAGAGTAGCAAACATAAATGCATAGGACACCTTCAAAGTTTATAAGAGTGACTAGATACAAATAGTTTAAAACAAGCAATATCAAGGTATGCATCAATCAACAAGTCTTGGGACAATGCACTTAGAACTAAGAATGGCCACTATGCTCTCAAAATAAGTGCATAAAGGTAGAAGGTGGAGACTCAATATATATAGTGGAAGAAAGGCCTTCATAGAAGGAAGTAGGGATTCAAGTCTCATAAAGAGCTTCCAAAAATTATGGTACTTATAGCTTTCAGCTCTCATTGCCCCTATCATAAGCATCTTGAAATGATTAAGGTTAAAGTGAACAAACTATGGAGTACATGCTTGACGAAGTATAAGTTAGAAATCTCATGTCCCTTGAATACGAGGGCCGCTCCTCATGCTACTCAAGTTTAGTCACCGGTAAGTTCTTGTCATCGTAAGTACATGTGTATCATAGAGAACCGCCAACGGGGTACCCCTTGCCCGATGATACGGAAGAATCCCCATATCAAAATGACAAGGCAAGCAGATAACGAGCATCTCAGCAATCTTCTTATTTACCATGGGAATATGGTGCTTTTTTTCTCTCTTTCCTCTTTTCATAATCTCTTTTTTTTCTTTTCTCTTTTTTCTCAATATAGGACTCTTTTTTTATAAGAAGAATGCTTCATAGACAGCTCATTATGGTTACGCTGCAGGTTTCCACCATGTCAGCATGGATTAGACCAGCGGCCCAGGTGTTTCTCTAACACATATACATAACTCCATGGACTTACAAGCTCCCCTTTCATTTCACACTGACGACATCCATATACAAAAGAGCATGATATCAACTAGGTACAAGTACCAAGTGCAATGTTGAAAGCGTTCCCCATGAAAGCATGGTTCTGCTAATCCCCAACAAATAAGTGCAAGCATATATAACATAGACGACACAATGGTTCAAGTTTATTAAGGGCAAGAAAAATAAAGTGTGCCATCAAGTTCATGAGAGCTTTAATCACTAGTTTTCTCATAACAAGTTTAATTTGGAAGGTAAACAAAAGCATGAATATACTTGGAATAGAATAAGCTAGTAGGTAGGTATGGTGGACTCTTTGGAATAACTTGGTTTAGGGAGTTGGATGCATGAGTGGAACTCATACTTGGTTGTGGAAGCTAGCAAAAGACTAGGAGCGACAAACTAAGAGAGCAATAATGGCCATAATCATGCAGAGCGACAAAACATCATTGATCAAAGCATAAAGTGATACTACAAGTTGAAAACTAAAGGATCATAAAGGCTTATGGTGATTTGAGATAGTCATAACATGGTGTGAGCATGTGCCAAGTCAACCCAAATAAAGCATCAAAGGAGAATACCATAATACTATGCTTTAATATGCTAAAACAACGCATGATTCATCCAAGGCACATTAAGAAATCTCAATTTTTTATAACAAGTCATGCTACAACAAAGAATATTAAGCATAAAGCCAAAACAATATCAAGCATGGCATGACAAAGCATAGGCCCCAGTCAAAAACGAGCTCTTTTTACCACATAAGCATGCACTTTCCTACTCTTTTCCAAACCAAACCAAACTATTTGCAAACCAATGTATGAAAGAGGGGGTCCAAACAATTTATTCAGAAAACTAAGAAAACCAAGCAAATGAAAAACTAAAACAAAAACAAAAAAGAAGACGCTCCAAGAACAACACAATTGTGCACGAAATAATAAAAATGAAGCATTTGGAAGAAACCTGGAATTTTTATTGATGAAGAAGGGGATGCCTTGGGCATCCCCAAGCTTTGACGCTTGTACTTCTTGGATATTTCTTGGGGTGACACGCATGGCATCCCCAAGCTTAAGCTTTAGTCCATCCTTCATCTCATTACTCATTCCTTCCATACACCTAAAATTTTTCCTTCATACAAAACTTTACATAATCTTTATTAGCAACATTAGTGCACTTAAGATAAATAAGTCTTAAGTTTCAGTTCTAACACCAAATAAACTTCCATTATAACACTAGATACTGTAGAACTTCCCTCAAAAAGCTCAATTCCCCAAAAGAACAGAAAAAGGAAACAACAAGAAGAAAATGCAGAAAATGGCAGAAATCTATCAAAACAGACCAACAGGTAAAGACGAATATTTTCGAAGACCTTCTGTTTCGCAAATCAAAAAGTGTTAAACTAACGAAAGTTAGATAACAACCTGGGGCAGAATCACAAACATTCACGCCTCAAAAAGACATTCAGAGATTTTACATGAATTTTTACGGTGAAGCACATAAATCTGTTTCGGGACATCAACTTTCCCAACCATTACTTCTCTCTCGTTAGAGGTTACTCTTGGCACAAAAAGAAAATAAAAAGGATAAGGAGCGGTTATTACTGAAGTAATAACTTCCAAGACTCATCTAAAACTTTTGGGTTATCTCCCAATAAGTACTTTTCTTTAACGCCTTTAAGTTAGGCATAAAAATAAAAGTAAACAAAGATAATCATGGTGAAAACATTGTTTTGTTCATTGAAATCCTTTTGTTAACAAGGTTGATCAAGTCTTGTTACCAATTTTTTTTATATGAAACAAAACTTTGTGTTCCACTAATGATTATGTTACCTCAACCTTGATAGCAATGGTCCTAATCATAATAGTTTCATATTTTTCTCTTGGTATGGGACAATATATTTCTCCAACTTGAATGCCCTCAACATGTTCAATTGAATTTAAACCATAAGTCCTATCAATATTCTTGGGGAAATAGACAGTATGCTCCTTGTCATTAACACTGAAAGTCACCTTTCCTTGATTACAATTAATAACAGCTCCTGCAGTATTAAGAAAAGGTCTCCCAAGAATAATAGACATATTATCATCTTCAGGCATTTCAAGCACAACAAAATCAGTTAATATCAAGCAATTATGAGCCACTTGAACAGGTACATCCTCACATATACCAATAGGAATAGTGGTAGATTTATCAGCCATTTGCAAAGATATATCAGTTGGTATTAATTTTTCCAGTTGAAGTCTCTTATATAGAGAGAAAGGCATAACACTAACTCCAGCTCCCAAATCACACAAAGCAGTTCTAACATAACTTTTCTTAATAGAGCAAGGGATAGTTGGGATCCTTGGGTCTCCAAGTTTCTTAGGAACCTTACCATTAAAGGAATAATTAGCAAGCAAAGTAGAGATTTCTTCATTAGGGATCTTCCTTTTATTCGAGACAATATCCTTCATATACTTTGAGTAAGGAGGCAATTTAATAGCATCAGTCAAAGGAATTTGCAGGAATAAAGATTTCATCCACTCACAAAACTTATTATAGTGTTCATCTTCCTTTGACTTGTGTTTCTTATCAGGGAAAGGCATAGGTTTTTGGACCCAAGGATCTCTTTCACTACCATGTTTCTTAGAAACAAAATCTTCTGTAGTGTATTTAGTATTCTTAGTGTGGTTTTCAGGTTCTTCTTCAACCTTTTCTTCATTAGGAACATTATTTTCTTCATTACCACTTTTAGTTTCAGCATCAGAAATAGATATACTATTAGGATCTATAGTAGGTTCAGAGGGTTCTACAACAGTTTTATGTTTCTTTTTCCTTTTCTTACGAGTAGAACCACTATTTTCAGCTTAGTGAGAATCCTGCTCAATTCTTTTGGGATGCCCCTCAGGATATAGAGGATCCTGGGTAGCAGCACCACTTATAGTTCTAATTTCATAAGCATGTTTTTCTTTAGCAGCATTAACTAGCAAGTCCTTTTGCACTTTAACGAGTTGATCTATTTGAGTTTGAACCATTTGAAAGTGTTTAACAATCATTTTAACATCATAAGAGGTTCTTTCCACAATATCTTTCAACTCAACAATAGCTCTAGTGTTTTCCATTAGATGATTTTGCACCCTTTTATTAAAATTATCTTGCTTAACAATAAAGATATTGAATTCTTCTAAGCATTGATCAGGAGGTTTAGAGTAAGGGATATCACCTTCATCAAAGTGTTGGAGAGAGTGTACCTCAATAGTGGATGAGTAGGGGATAGGCTTACATAATTCTTCTATAGGAGGTAAATTCTTGACATCTGCAGCTTTAATTCCCTTCTCCTTAAGACATTTCTTAGCTTCCTTGATTACTTCATCATTTAATTCAATAACTCCCCTCTTCTTTGGTGATGGAATAGGCACTGGTATAGGTTCAGGTACAATTACTTCAGGTATAGCTTGTTCAGGAGGAGTCCAATCTTCATAGTTCTTGCTTATTTTAGCCATTAATTCCTCAACTTCCTTGGGAGTCCTATTCCTGAAAACACAATCAGCACAACTATCTAGGTATGTCCTAGATTCTTCGGTTAGTCCATTATAAAATATATCAAGAAGCTCATTCTTAGGTAATGGAGTTCCAGCCTATGCATGAATCAAAGCACAAAACCTTTCCCAAGATTCAGGCAATACCTCTTTTTTCTCCCTGTTTAAAATCAAAAAGTTCCTGCAAAATAGCATGTCTAGCACTAGGAGGAAAATATTTCTGCAGGAAAGTACTAATCAAGCAATCAGGGGTATCAATAGATCCAGGAGGTAAATTACTAAACCAAGTTTTAGCTTCTCCTTTCAGTGAAAAGGGGAAAATCTTAGGAACAAAGTAAGTACACATCTAAATATCATCAGAAAACAAGCCACTCATGGTAGAAAGTTCATTCATATGTGCTACCGCACTTTCATTCTTAGTCCCACAAAAAGGTTCTTTCTCAACAATAGCTATGTAAGATAGATCGAGAGAGAAATCATAATCTTCATCTATAATGTTTATGGGAGAAGCAGCAAACTTAGCAATAGGAGACAATTTGGGTCTAATAGTATGCCTCTCAAGGAGACTCTTAGCAGCGCTCCTATCATGGGTGTTTTTACATTCTTTGAGAAATTCATCGGTCATCTCAACATAACCATCTTCAATATCATAACTCTCACTAGACTCAGGTGAACTAACAGGTGTAGTAGTGTCTTCATTAGGAGTTTCAGTATTTCCAGCTATAGTTCTAGTAATCGTAGCATCTAGGAAAGGACCTAATGAACCACTCTTATCAAGCACAGTAGAAGCAGCATCATAAGCATCAGAAGTTTCAGATTCGGCAGTAGTAGCAGTGTGTGTAGCATGTGTATGTGGTGGTGTAACGAGCTTACTCATAACAGATGGTGAATCAAGAGCAATAGAGGTGTTCAGAACTGTACCTCTTCTTGTAGTGGATGGTAAAATAGGAACCTTGCCATCACGAGACTTACCCATGATGGATGGATAGCAACGAACAATAGAGAATCCAAGTGAACTTGATAAATAAAGCTATGCTCCCCGGCAATGGGGCCAGAAAATAGTCTTGATGACCCACAAGTATAGGGGGTGTATCTCAGTATTTTCGAGGGAAGTGAAACCCAATTTATTGATTCGACACAAGGGGAGCCAAAGAATATTTATAAGCCTTAACAACTGAGTTGTCAATTTAGCTGCACCTGGAAACAATCTTGCTCACAGCAGTTTATCAGTAGCAACAGTTTTGTAGTAGGAATAGTAAAGTAGCAGCAGTAGTAAAGTAAAGACAGTAGTAAAAATAGCAGTAAACAGTAGGATTCGAGTGCGGTGGGCACAGGGATGGATGGACGGGCGTTGCATGGACAAGACAATTCACATAGCAATCAGAACATAGGGCAATTGCAGATAAATAGGATAAAGCATCCAAGTACTAGATAATCCTAGGCATGTGTTCCATATATAGTCATAAGTGCTCGCAATGAGAACTTGCACAACATCTTTTGTCCTGCCAGCCCGTTTGCAGCGGGGCCTCAAGGGAACTACTGGCAATTAAGGTGCTCCTTTTAATAGAGCACCGAAGCAAAGCATTAACATTCCATGAACACATGTGATCCTCACATCAAAGCCATTCCCTCTAGATATCCCGATTTCTGTCACTTCGGGGCCATTGGTTCCGGACAACAACGTGTGTATACAACTTGCAGATAAGACCATAAACAATACTATCATAATGAATCAATAACATGTTCAGATCTGAAATCATGGCACTCGGGCCCTAGTGACAAGCATTAAGCACAACAAGTCGCAACAGTCATAAAGCACTAATAAAAGATACTAGGCACCATGCCCTAACAATCCGATGCTATTACATGAACGATCTCATCCAATCCCTACCATCCCTATTGCCTACAACGGGGGATTACTCAGTCATAGGTGGGGAAACATGGATGGTCGATGGAGAATCGATGTTGATGATGATGGCGATGATCTCCTCCAATTCCCCGTCTCGACAGGGTACCAGAACGAAGTTTCTGGTGTTGTTTCGTGGAATCTGGTGGTGGCGGCAGAGCGGAACTCCTTCTGAAAAAATGTAACTACCTCGGTGAATTACGCTCCTAGTTACAAGCCTGGATGAGCGGAAATGGTTAAAATAGTACGGTGGGGCCCAAATGCCACTCACAGGTAGACCTTTCGGCCGTCCTAACCATTTCCAAACATTGGGACAAGAACGGGCGGCGTAATCGGCAGGCGAAGGGATCAACTACATACACAAATGAGTATGTATGCAAGCCACCATACAACAGTACATCAGAGCCATTCCATCTAAAAAGAAAGGAAATATTGCAATGCCATACGGCAAGATCCAAATATCCTAGATAGATATAATAGTTTAGGATATCTCCTCATACATCAAACATCAGAGTATCAAGCGGAAGCGGAAAACAAGATCCGAGTACGGATAAGAAGCAAATCGGCATAAGATGCCCCATAAATAAACACATCCCACCCACAGATCTCACGGATCCCTGTTCCCGGAATCTCTACACCGAATGATTGTTGCCCACATCGTCCGTCTCCTCCACCCAGTATCCATCTTGCGAGTTTACCTGTTCATCTGAATCAAACAATTTATCGTGTGAGACCCTAGGGGTACTCAGCAAGTCTTTATGCCTCTAAAGGGGACACAACCTGGGGTGACGCAATTGCAGCAAAAGATAAACCCTAACAGTTCTAGAGATACTCGCTAACCATCCGCCTAACCAGATATAGACGGATGTCCGTGAATTAAGAACAATAGTTATAACGGTAATATTAACAGATCCATCCTCCTCCTCGCTTACCGACGAGGAAGCGGACGAACAACCCCCCCATCCGTTGGCAGTTTTATTAACCATTCCATGAGTGTTGCACTATTTACTAGTCAGTTACTTAGTCAAATTAAAAGCGGTACTTTAGTTATGCTTGTCTATGATCGAGAAACTATGCTCCAAGTCGTCCATAACCGCGGACACGGCTTTCAGAAAGTTTTACCCTGCAGGGGTGCACAAATAGCAACACACACTCGATCAACCTCGGAAAAACCAAATCAAAACCAACGAGGCAGTCACGACAAAGCGATCACAGGATTCAGAAATATTTCAGGGGGCCACCCCATTAAGCTACCCACAACAAAGCTGGCCGGCTACGAGACGGACTCAAGGTTTGTGGGGCCGGCTGTAAACGACTGGGAACCCGAAAGTGTGACTGGGCTTGTCGATACAGCGAAAACGGGTCACGGTCCTAAACAGTACAGGTGCAGTACCTCACACAATTTAAATAAAGCAGTAAAGCATGGCATAAGTACAGGATAGTAAATAAAACCTCAAACTAGTTTATGGCCCCAAGAAATAAGAATGAATCAAGCTCTGGCTCAGGGGGGTTCATAAGCCTCCCGGATGTGGATAGCGCGAATATTCAAGGAACAGGAATCAAGTACTCGGGGTCCTACGGGACACAAGTGAGCCTGAAAAACCAAATAGCAAATATGGCTCACCGATGCCACTTTCATTAGTTATCCCATTACTACTCAGGTTAAGTTGTTTAGGTACCTCGTTATCCATCAGACACTCACATACCCTACACATGCTGTTCTACGACTCGCATGGCTCAAACAACTCCTGTAGTAATGGCTCATGGGATGGAGGAACAAGCTTCGGTGGGGTTTAAAAGTAAAGGCTATGCAATACTTGGGATTCAATTTAATGCAAACGCGACTCAATGATGCAAGAATAAGATAGAGGCAGTAGGTACTATATGTATGCAAGCATGTCGTAGTGCTTGCCTGGCAGCTCAGTTGAAGCGAGAGAAGGATCTGGGTAGTGCTCCTGGGTTTCTTGATATATCCCCTGCTCAGCGTCTATTCGAAGAAGAACCAAACAAACAAGGGCCAACATAAATAAAGTGCGCAAGCATATGAATTAAATGCGACAAGCGAAAAATCATGCCATGATGAATGATGCACAATTTGCATGGCATTAAAGTAGCATGGCATGGGTGAGGTGTGGAATACAAGGAATAATCATTTTGTGGAGTTTTAAACACATTTTAGCCTCATATTAGTTGCTGTACACATTATATTTATATGATGCATGCTGCAAAACAGATAATGTATTGCATAAACAGAAAGGTCTCGTCGAGCTAATCATTTTAGACATATTATTTGTCAAATTTGGAGTTATAAAACAAAAGTTATTATTTAATTAAGGCAAAAGGGTATTTTAAAGTAATTTAGTTCAACTTGGAAAATAAAGTGTTCAAAATATATTTTGAATGGCATATTTGAATTCCTCACATTTTTCTGATCTCAAAACATATATCATATGTATTATTGGGATTTATATTTTAAAAGTTATTTTAAAACAGATTTGAAATTTGAATTTAATTTAATTTGAAAAAGTTTGAATTAAAACAGGAAAGCAGAAATACTTTTCTTACTCAGGCAGAGACAGACCCAGCCACTGACGGGTGGGCCAGCTGCTGAATGAACAACATACGCGCAGAAAAGGATTTTCTCACCGCGGGCTAAGCCAGCCTCAGAGAATGACAGGTGGGGCCGGAGTGCTCGCGGACCCACACGCGGGCGCGCCAGCCGGGGCGTGACACGCGGCAGATCCCAGGGAGCGCGGGTTGAGGTTTAAAAAGGCTAGGGGGTGTTCTGCAAGATGGTCGGAGAGGCTGACGGTGGGCTCGGTTGTACCGCGGGTTAAGCAGAAAAAGAGGCAGGGGCTATTTGCAAAAGCAGCGCCCGTACTGTTCCTCTTCTCCGCGTTGGTGACCGATCGGTGCGCGGTCGACGCGGCGCGGCGCGTGGGGGGTTCGATCCGGGGACCTAGGGCTCGCGCGCGGAGGCGGCTACCGCTGCGGTGGCTTGGGGGTTGCTGGTAGGGGAGGGCTGCACGGCTAGATAGGGTTTCTGCGCGACGCGGAAGCGAGCAGACGCTGCGCTCGCCGGTGCACAGAGGGTGCTCGACGGAACATACGTCGCAACCAGGAAACGACGACGAAGACGAGGGTGTCTAGGAGGTTGCGTGGCTCATCGAGAGTGTGTCGGTGTGGTCGGATCGGCTCGAGGCGCAGGGGATCGGCGACGACGCAGACGGACCGGAGCTAGGGTTTCGCGTCGGCCTCGGCGTGGCGCAGCGGTTCTGGGGCTCCTCCTTCTCGACGGTGTGTACAGGACGTGGCAGGGGAACCTCCTCGTCCTCCTCGAGCACCTCCACGTCGCGCTCGTTGTCTGGATCGAAGCAGCGCCGGTGGAGCAGACGGTGGACGGCGTTGGGGGGTAGACGGTGGTGGAGAGGAAGGGAGGAAGGCCAGGGCGCCTCGGCCAGATCTGGAGAGGCCAGAGGAGAGCCGTGAGGTGGTGGGAAAAGGAGGGAGGGAAGGTGTCGTGTGGGGAGCGGGGGTAGATGGGAAATGGTGGCCTCGGTGCCACCTTTCTCTCCTCCTCCTTCTCACGTGCTAGGGTCGGGGCAGGGGCAGGTAGGCAGCTGGCAGGGCTTCCAGGTGGGGCAGGGTGAGGCCAAGGAGGTAGGATCGGGGTGGGGCTCGCCAGGTAGAGAGTAGAGAAGAGAGAGGAGAGGGGAGGCTCGGGCTAGGTAGGGTGGCCTCGGGTAGGGTTTGGTTTGGGTTGGGGTAGCTAGGTGGCCAGGGGGAGTGGCCAGGTGGGGCCAGCAAGGAGGGCTCGGCATGGTGAGAGGGAAAGAGAGATAGGCCGAGAGAGAGGGAGGTAGGTTTAGGGTTTAGCTTAGAGAGATAGAGAGGCTAGGGTTAGGTTAGATGGGGTGTGGTTTAGAAAGGGTGGGTGAAGAGAGAGGAGTGGTATGGTAGCTAGGGTTTGCTTTTGTCAAGATCAAGCCAAGCACATGCCAAGCTCCAACAAGATCAAGACAAGAAAAGAGAGGGATGTGGTGATATGGTTTAGGCAAGATCAAATAAGACCAAGCCAAAAGGAGGGAGAGAGAGATGAGAGATGAGATGGTTCACCCAAAAATCCAAAAACAAGCAAAGGAGGACAAAGTTGGAGATGGTTGCATGGCCCATGCAAAATACTTAATGCCATGTTTTAAACTTGTGAAACAAATTAATAAACATGGCATTATTCTTATGCATTTCCAAAAGTGGAATGAAGCCAAGCAAAAACAATTTAAAAGAGAGTTCCAAGTGGAGTAGATGGAGATGATCACATTTGATTATAATTGGGACTTGCTAGTGTGTATATTCCACTAGATGATTACTAATCCCAAAAATGTTCCCACATGAGCATAAATCCATAATAATCCATATGGAAGCTAGGAAAAGGGTTCCACCCACAAGGCATGCAAAGGTGGCCATGTGGCTCTCATATATCAATAATGTGAAAACACCATGATGCTAAGATGAGAGCATGTGGAAAAGAATTGGATCCATCCCAACCCATATGAGCTAGAGGTAAAACCCAATAAAGTGCAAAGCTCATATTTAGTTGGATGGTGGAAAGATGGGGTGACGACAAGAAAGGTGGTGGAGTTAAATAAAAGATATGCCCCCAACTCAACTTGGGCATGAAACAATATATCAAGAACCAAATACAATATCAAAAGGCAATACAATTTACAATGCATATGAGAGAAGAACCAAAACAAAAAGGGTTTTATATGATTCTCAAATGCAAGGTGGCATGATGACATGAGCATGATATAATTATGATGCAACAATTATATATATGAAGTAGCCATTATATTACTAGACCAAGTAGCATTACAATTGTTAGACAATTGGGATGCTACAACTCTCCCCCACTAAACAGGAATCTCGCCCCGAGATTCTAGGATGAAGAAGAAGACACAAAGAGGGTAGGATACTTGGCACGGAGCTCATCTTCACGTTCCCAAGTGGCTTCATCAACAGAATGGTGCGACCACTGCACCTTGCAGAACTTGATGGACTTGTTGCGAGTCCTTCTTTCTGCGATTTCAAGGATTTTTGTGGGGTGTTCTTGATAAGACAGGTCTTCTTGAAGATTGATAAGCTCATGGTCCACGGTCCTGCCGGGATCCTTGAAGCACTTCTTGAGCTGAGAGATGTGGAAAACATCATGGACCTTGAGTTTTTCCGGAAGCTCAAGAGCATAAGCAACTTCTCCTCTTCTTCCACGAATTTTGAAAGGACCGATGTATCTAGGAGCCAGCTTTCCTTTGATACCAAAACGGTGCGTGCCTCTCATGGGAGTGACACGAAGGTAAACGAGATCACCAGGGACATACTCCATGTCCGTGTGCTTTCTGTCATAATTGCTCTTCTGGCGACTTTGAGCAATCTTCAGATTTTCAAGAATGATATGCACCTTCTCCTCCGCTTGAGTTACAATGTCAGGGCCAAACAATATTCTTTCACCTGCACCCGACCAACCAATCGGAGTTCTGCATTTGCGACCATAGAGAGCCTCAAATGGTGCCATCTTCAGACTTTTCTGGAAGCTGTTGTTGTAAGAGAATTCAGCATAAGGAAGACATTCTTCCCACTTCATGCCAAAAGAGATGACGCAAGCACGAAGCATATCCTCCAGAATCTGATTGATCCTTTCAACTTGTCCTTGCGACTGAGGGTGGTAAGCTGTGCTGAAGTTCAATTTTGTTCCCAAAGCATTTTGGAAACTTTCCCAGAACTTGGAAGTGAAGATGCTTCCACGGTCTGAACTGATCTCCAGCGGAACCCCATACAGAGAGACAATTCTGTTGATATAGAGCTCAGCCAACTGAATTGCAGAAATGGTTTCCTTGACGGGGAAGAAGTGAGCCACTTTAGAAAGCCTGTCAATGACAACAAAGATTGCATTGTTGCCCTTCTGCGACCTTGGAAAGCCAGTTATGAAGTCCATCTCTACTTTCTCCCATTTCCACTCCAGGGGTTTCAATGGCTGTAGAAGACCGGAAGGTTTCTGATGGACAGCTTTCACTCTGCGGCAGACATCACACTCCGAGACATACTTGGCACAATACCGTTTCAAACCCGGCCACCAATATTGTGTTTTCAAGTCCATGTACATCTTTGTGCTGCCGGGGTGGATAGAAAGAACAGAATCATGCGCCTCCTTGAGAACTTGCTCTCTCAAACCCGGGTATTTCGGAACAAACATCCGGTGTTCAAAGAAAAGCGTGCCTTGATCATCGACGTGGAAGGACTCATACTTCGGAAGCTGGATGTTGGAGATGACCTTTCTTGTGTACGGATCACCAAGCTGAAAGGAGCGAACCTTTTCTTCCAAGAGAGGAGTTGCTAGAAGGTTCAGAAGATACCCTTGTTTCACAATTTCAAGGTTGAGCTGACGGAATTCCTCGCACAAGAGAGGCTGTTGTTCTTCCATCATGAGGTTGTTGACATAAGCTTTACGGCTGAGAGCATCGGCCATGACATTAGCTTTGCCCGGAGTGTAGTTGATGGTCAAATCAAAATCATTGATTGCTTCAATCCATCTCCTCTGCCGAAGGTTGAGATCAGGCTGAGTGAAGATATACTTCAAACTCTTGTGATCAGAAAAAGATTTCACAACGGTTGCCAAGCAAGTAGTGCCTCCATACCTTCAAAGCAAAGACAACTGCTGCGAGCTCGAGGTCATGTGTAGGATAGTTGATCTCATGCGTCTTCATGTGGCGAGAGGCATAAGCAACAACTTGTTTTTCTTGCATAAGGACCGCACCCAATCCTTGCAAAGAGGCGTCGCAGAATATCTGGAAAGGCTTGGATGTATCCGGAGGAACCAAGACTGGTGTGGAAGTGAGCTTCTCTTTGAGTGTCTCAAATCTTGCTTGACATGCAGGAGTCCAAAGGTATTTCTTGCCTTTCTTAAGGAGATCGGTAAGAGGCTTCGCTATCTTCGAAAAGTTCTGAACGAAGCGACGGCAATAACTAGCCAAACCAAGGAAACTCCGCACTTCTTTGACATTTACAGGAGGAAGCCATTCAACAATCGTCTTCACAGTTTCTGGATTGACTGCAATGCCCTTGGCAGAGATGACGTGACCAAGATAGGTTACTTGAGGCAGCCAAAACTCACACTTGGAGAACTTTGCATACAAGCGGTTCTCACGAAGCTTGTTTAGGACACACCGAAGGTGTTCTTCATGTTCTTCCTTCGACTTAGAATAGACTAGGATGTCATCCAGATAGACCACAACGAACTTATCAAGATACTCCATGAAAACCGAGTTCATGAGCCTCGAGAAGGTGGCAGGTGTGTTGGTGAGACCGAAAGACATGACCGTGTACTCATACAGGCCATAGCGGGTGGTGAAAGATGTTTTAGGAACATCTTCCTTGCGAATCTTGATTTGGTGATAACCACTTCTCAAGTCAAGCTTAGAGAATACCACAGCTCCAGCTAGCTGATCGAAGAGATCATTAATCCGCGGAAGGGGATATTTATTCTTGATGGTTTTAGCATTGAGAGCCCGATAGTCAACACAAAGTCTATCAGTCTTGTCTCGCTTCTTCACAAAGAGGGTTGGGCTACCCCAAGAAGAAGTACTGTGTTGAATGAAACCCAACTTCTCTTGTTCATCAAGCTGACGTTTGAGTTCAGCCAACTCAGCAGGACCCATCTTATAAGGCCGCTTGGAGATAGGAGCGGTACCAGGTTCAAGCTCAATTACAAACTCAACCTCACGATCCGGAGGCATACCTGGCAACTCTTCAGGAAAGACATCTGGGAACTCACAGACCACCGGAACACTCTGAATAGCTTCCATAGCATCATCATTCAGAGCCGCCAAAGAGAAAAGCTGGATAGCAGGAGTCAGACTTGGAGAATAGACTATATGGCCTTCAGGAATCTTCAGAGAAACCGAGCATTCAGCACAATCAATCACAGCTGCATTTGCTGTCAACCAATCCATGCCCAAGATGACATCAATGTCAGAGTTGCCCAGAAAGATTAAGGACGCTGAGAAAGAAGAGCCACCAATCTCAATTTGATTGCCATGGCTGATATGAGCAGCCCTCATGTTTGAACCAGGAGATTGTACCACCAGACGATGTGATAAAGGAACCTTATCCAGATCATGCTCTTGCGCAAACTTATGCGAAACAAAAGAATGCGAAGCACCAGAATCAAACAAAACTCATGCAGGGACTGAGTTAACAGATAGCATACCCATCACAACTCCAGGTGCATGCTCAGCTTGAGCGGCGTTGACACAGTTGGCACGAGCAACAGTAGACCCGAGATTGGTGTTGATGTTGAGAGCCCGAGGTGGTGATGCACGAACCATAGGAGAGCTTGCCGCAGATCTTGGAGGTGGTGGAGGAAGAGCTTTGTTTTTCATCGGGCAGTTCCAGTGTTGATGCCCAGTGTTTCCACAAGTGTAACAAGCACCAGGTGGACGTGGAGCAACATAGCCAGGGACTCCGCCAGGCGCTCCAGGGTAGTGGTGGTTGTAGCCCCTGGGAGCAACAGTGAGGAAGTTTGGTGGCCTTGCCGCGTAGCTTGAAGGTCTTGGTGAAGCCGGGAGCGACGGTGGGGTGTTAGGAACCCAGACACGACGCTTAGAAGGAGTTGACATAGCTGAAGAGCTTGTTGCATCCCGGTGGTGTTTCTTTGACTCCTCAAACACTTGCCTACTTGCCTCTTCCTGCAGAGCTGTATGCTGAAGTTCCAGAAAAGACGTCGGCCTTGCATGTGTGATTGCATATTTAATCGATGCATTGAGCCCTTGCCTGAACCTCTTTTGCTTCTTCTTGTCATCAGAGATCTCATCGCCACCATAACGAGAAAGGTTCATGAAGTTTCTGATGTAGGTATTGACATTGTCATTGCCCTGCTTGAGGTTGAGAAACACTTCCTTCATCCTCTCCATGACAATTTGTGACAGAGACTGCTCTTTGAAAGCTCCAGTGAACTGTCCCCAAGTAGGCTGAAAACCAGTGCAGTTTGCCTTCAGGTAATTCTCCCACCAGAGAGCTGCATCTCCCTTCAGAAGGTGAGTAGCACACTTTACCCATTCTTGCTCAGGAACATCAGCAGTCATCAGCAGCCTTGACATCTCACGCAACCAATCATCAGCATCAAGTGGTTGATCAGAAACATCAAATTGGCGTGGGTTGAACTTCAGAAAACTTTTGATGTCTCCTCGCTTGGGAGGTGGAGGTAGCGGAACAAACTCATTCCTCCTGACACTTTCTTCAAAATGCTGCTGGTTCTGCTGCATTGCTGCCAAGGCATTGGCGATGCTTGACAATGCTGCCCGCAGTTCAGGTTGTATGTCCTCCTCAGAACGGCGTGGTGGTGCCATCCTGTGATTGATATAAAACACAAGTCAGTACTATGATGGAGAATAATAATAATCCACAATAGTACCAAGATGGAATTAATCAAGATTAAAGGATACAATTTACTAAGATGATATTAAAATATCAACAAAGTTCAAAGCACCTAGAAGATATTAAGCATATCGCACACGACTGAAAAGGAGTGTGGTACACAGATATATCAAAGAAAATTTTTCCATAAATTTCAGCATTAAAATACCAATAGATGCGCAAAATCACTTAACGAATCAAGATTAGTGACTCTACCAATTCAATATACAAGAGCGAATGATAAGAGTAGTGGTATGGTCGCGACTCCATCCCGCACTCGAATCATTACTCCGCACATGAACAAGTAGAACACATATCCCAACACCTTCTTCGCAAGATGAACCTAAAGATTAGTAACTACGGAAATGAACACCCCAAACAAGATGACGTCGGATAACAAAGAGTAAGACAGATCACGTCGGTATACAGCGAATCAGATAGATCGCGTCGGTTTGCAAAAGCCTGTCGGTATGGAATGTACCAACAGTTGATAACCACAGGCAGATTATGATAACAAGTTGGATGCAACAGATAGACAAAGAGTTACACACACACACACACACACACACACTTCCTATGGTACTACGGAAACCCAGAACACGTGAATCCTAGTTTGAATTTTAAGAAGAGGATTGAAAACGTTGCACTTCCTTACCAGAAAATGGTGGGTGGATGGGTAAGAAGAAAAATGGAAGCAGTCCTACTCTCGCGTTTTGTTTTTCCCTAGTATACATAGCTACCAAAAATATTTGCTACACTGACAACGACCATTTGGCTGAGACCCTGAAGGGCGGGATGGCTCTGATACCAATTGTAACTACCTCGGTGAATTACGCTCCTAGTTACAAGCCTGGATGAGCGGAAATGGTTAAAATAGTACGGTGGGGCCCAAATGCCACTCACAGGTAGACCTTTCGGCCGTCCTAACCATTTCCAAACATCGGGACAAGAATGGGCGGCATAATCGGCAGGCGAAGGGAACAACCCCCCCATCCGTTGGCAGTTTTATTAACCATTCCATGAGTGTTGCACTATTTACTAGTCAGTTACTTAGTCAAATTAAAAGCGGTACTTTAGTTATGCTTGTCTATGATCGAGAAACTGTGCTCCAAGTCGTCCATAACCGCGGACACGGCTTTCAGAAAGTTTTACCCTGCAGGGGTGCACAAATAGCAACACACACTCGATCAACCTTGGAAAAACCAAATCAAAACCAACAAGGCAGTCACGACAAAGCGATCACAGGATTCAGAAATATTTCAGGGGGCCACCCCATTAAGCTACCCGCAACAAAGCTGGCCGGCTACGAGACGGACTCAAGGTTTGTGGGGCCGGCTGTAAACGACTGGGAACCCGAAAGTGTGACTGGGCTTGTCGATACAGCGAAAACGGGTCACGGTCCTAAATAGTACAGGTGCAGTACCTCGCACAATTTAAATAAAGCAGTAAAGCATGGCATAAGTACAGGATAGTAAATAAAACCTCAAACTAGTTTGTGGCCCCAAGAAATAAGAATGAATCAAGCTCTGGCTCAGGGGGGTTCATAAGCCTCCCGGATGTGGATAGCGCGAATATTCAAGGAACAAGAATCAAGTACTCGGGGTCCTATGGGACACAAGTGAGCCTGAAAAACCAAATAGCAAATATGGCTCACCGATGCCACTTTCATTAGTTATCCCATTACTACTCAGGTTAAGTTGTTTAGGTACCTCGTTATCCATCAGACACTCACATACCCTACACATGCTGTTCTACGACTCGCATGGCTCAAACAACTCCTGTAGTAATGGCTCATGGGATGGAGGAACAAGCTTCGGTGGGGTCTAAAAGTAAAGGCTATGCAATACTTGGGATTCAATTTAATGCAAACGCGACTCAATGATGCAAGAATAAGATAGAGGCAGTAGGTACTATATGTATGCAAGCATGTGGTAGTGCTTGCCTGGCAGCTCGTTGAAGCGAGAGAAGGATCTGGGTAGTGCTCCTGGATTTCTTGATATATCCCCTTTCTCAGCGTCTATTCGAAGAAGAACCAAACAAACAAGGGCCAACATAAATAAAGTGCGCAAGCATATGAATTAAATGCGACAAGCGAACAATCATGCCATGATGAATGATGCACAATTTGCATGGCATTAAAGTAGCATGGCATGGGTGAGGTGTGGAATACAAGGAATAATCATTTTGTGGAGTTTTAAACACATTTTAGCCTCATATTAGTTGCTGTACACATTATATTTATATGATGCATGCTGCAAAACAGATAATGTATTGCATAAACAGAAAGGTCTCGTCGAGCTAATCATTTTAGACATATTATTTGTCAAATTTGGAGTTATAAAACAAAAGTTATTATTTAATTAAGGCAAAAGGGTATTTTAAAGTAATTTAGTTCAACTTGGAAAATAAAGTGTTCAAAATATATTTTGAATGGCATATTTGAATTCCTCACATTTTTCTGATCTCAAAACATATATCATATGTATTATTTGGATTTATATTTTAAAAGTTATTTTAAAACAGATTTGAAATTTGAATTTAATTTAATTTGAAAAAGTTTGAATTAAAACAGGAAAGCAGAAATACTTTTCTTACTCAGGCAGAGACAGACCCAGCCACTGACGGGTGGGCCAGCTGCTGACTGGACAACATACGCGCAGAAAAGGATTTTCTCACCGCGGGCTAAGCCAGCCTCAGAGAATGACAGGTGGGGCCGGAGTGCTCGCGGACCCACACGCGGGCGCGCCAGCCGGGGCGTGACACGCGGCAGATCCCAGGGAGCGCGGGTTGAGGTTTAAAAAGGCTAGGGGGTGTTCTGCAAGATGGTCGGAGAGGCTGACGGCGGGCTCGGTTGTACCGCGGGTTAAGCAGAAAAAGAGGCAGGGGGCTATTTGCAAAAGCAGCGCCCGTACTGTTCCTCTTCTCCGCGCTGGTGATCGATCGGTGCACGGCCGACGCGGCGCGGCGCGTGGGGGGTTCGATCCGGGGACCTAGGGCTCGCGCGCAGAGGCGGCTACCGCTGCGGTGGCTTGGGGGTTGCTGGTAGGGGAGGGCTGCACGGCTAGATAGGGTTTCTGCGCGACGCGGAAGCGAGCAGACGCTGCGCTCGCCGGTGCACAGAGGGTGCTCGACGGAACATACGTCGCAACCAGGAAACGACGACGAAGACGAGGGTGTCTAGGAGGTTGCGTGGCTCACCGAGAGTGTGTCGGTGTGGTCGGATCGGCTCGAGGCGCAGGGGATCGGCGACGACATAGACGGACCGGAGCTAGGGTTTTGCGTCGGCCTCGGCGTGGCGCAGTGGTTCTGGGGCTCCTCCTTCTCGACGGCGTGTACAGGACGTGGCAGGGGAACCTCCTCGTCCTCCTCGAGCACCTCCACGTCGCGCTCGTCGTCTGGATCGAAGCAGCGCCGGTGGAGCAGACGGTGGACGGCGTTGGGGGGTAGACGGTGGTGGAGAGGAAGGGAGGAAGGCCAGGGCGCCTCGGCCAGATCTGGAGAGGCCAGAGGAGAGCCGTGAGGTGGTGGGAAAAGGAGGGAGGGAAGGTGCCGTGTGGGGAGCGGGGGTAGATGGGAAATGGTGGCCTCGGTGCCACCTTTCTCTCCTCCTCCTTCTCACGTGCTAGGGTCGGGGCAGGGGCAGGTAGGCAGCTGGCAGGGCTTCCAGGTGGGGCAGGGTGAGGCCAAGGAGGTAGGATCGGGGTGGGGCTCGCCAGGTAGAGAGTAGAGAAGAGAGAGGAGAGGGGAGGCTCGGGCTAGGTAGGGTGGCCTCGGGTAGGGTTTGGTTTGGGTTGGGGTAGCTAGGTGGCCAGGGGGAGTGGCCAGGTGGGGCCAGCAAGGAGGGCTCGGCATGGTGAGAGGGAAAGAGAGATAGGCCGAGAGAGAGGGAGGTAGGTTTAGGGTTTAGCTTAGAGAGAGAGAGAGAGGCTAGGGTTAGGTTAGATGGGGTGTGGTTTAGAAAGGGTGGGTGAAGAGAGAGGAGTGGTATGGTAGCTAGGGTTTGCTTTTGTCAAGATCAAGCCAAGCACATGCCAAGCTCCAACAAGATCAAGACAAGAAAAGAGAGGGATGTGGTGATATGGTTTAGGCAAGATCAAATAAGACCAAGCCAAAAGGAGGGAGAGAGAGATGAGAGATGAGATGGTTCACCCAAAAATCCAAAAACAAGCAAAGGAGGACAAAGTTGGAGATGGTTGCATGGCCCATGCAAAATACTTAATGCCATGTTTTAAACTTGTGAAACAAATTAATAAACATGGCATTATTCTTATGCATTTCCAAAAGTGGAATGAAGCCAAGCAAAAACAATTTAAAAGAGAGTTCCAAGTGGAGTAGATGGAGATGATCACATTTGATTATAATTGGGACTTGCTAGTGTGTATATTCCACTAGATGATTACTAATCCCAAAAATGTTCCCACATGAGCATAAATCCATAATAATCCATATGGAAGCTAGGAAAAGGGTTCCACCCACAAGGCATGCAAAGGTGGCCATGTGGCTCTCATATATCAATAATGTGAAAACACCATGATGCTAAGATGAGAGCATGTGGAAAAGAATTGGATCCATCCCAACCCATATGAGCTAGAGGTAAAACCCAATAAAGTGCAAAGCTCATATTTAGTTGGATGGTGGAAAGATGGGGTGATGACAAGAAAGGTGGTTGAGTTAAATAAAAGATATGCCCCCAACTCAACTTGGGCATGAAACAATATATCAAGAACCAAATACAATATCAAAAGGCAATACAATTTACAATGCATATGAGAGAAGAACCAAAACAAAAAGGGTTTTATATGATGCTCAAATGCAAGGTGGCATGATGACATGAGCATGATATAATTATGATGCAACAATTATATATATGAAGTAGCCATTATATTACTAGACCAAGTAGCATTACAATTGTTAGACAATTGGGATGCTACAAAAAACGTCAAACCCCCCTGAGTTTTTAGGTCAGAAGGCAACTTATAGGTGAAGAGGGAGACCGAGGGGGAGTCTGGGGCAGCCAGACCACCCCCTGGCGTGGCCAGGCCCAGCCCGCGCGACAAGGTGGTTCTGGCTCCGGGAGTCTTCTGTTGAAATAGGATTTTTGGCTTTTGTCCCATCTAATTCTGAGAATATTCATTTTCTGACTTTCCTGAAACCAAAAACAGCAGAAAAAGGGCAGTTGGCACTGTGGCTCTTGTTAATAGGTTAGTCCAAGAAATCATATGAAAAGTACTCCAAAGTGTGGACAAAACATAAGAAAGTAGATAAAACCAAGCATGGAACATCAAAAATTATAGATACATTTGCAATGTATCAAGATACAACATGTAAATAATGATTTAAAAATCCATAAATTCCTATAATTAGTTTTTTTCAACATTATTTAGTCTTAAGGATGGGAACTTAATAAAAATGTAGGGTTACATTATTAGGGCTTTTTCTAATTGAATGCTCATGTGTTCCTTTGATGCATGTTTATTCTCAGAAAATGTTGTATTTCTATTATACGTATGTACCATAAAATTTTTTGAGTACTAAATAATATACATTTTACTAGATTCTCAAGAAGTTCTTGGATGAATGTTTTAAACCTTGATTATGTGCACTCCTACTCTGTATGTTTCCAAATATTAGACATTTTTGACTTTAAGGACTCAAATCATAGATTTCACTTGTAATATTTGGCACCGAAGTATTTTTCAAGGCATATAAATGGATAATATTTTTTGTGGCCATGCACATTTGAATCTATTAGAGAACAAAGTTCTAAAAGAATGATGACAAAAACATTCATATGTCTTATATTATTGTGTATATGGAGATACAACCTTTTTAAACGGATTTCAACTATTAAAAAACATGTAGGAGTATTAAAGATGGTTGCCTGCGCATGTGCGTGGGCCACTTTGCTACTTTTCCTAATGTTGTCTGAAGGGACCCATGATATCTATATATCAAGACTTAAGTTCCGGGACGGAGTACTAAACACTAGTAGTACCTGCATCCAAGGCTCAAGGCCTATTTATTGAAAAGTCAAACTATGCAAAGTTTGACCAAGTTTGTAGAAAAATATATTAATATTTACAATATGAAATACATACCTTTTGATACATCATGAAACATATATTCACATGGTATCTACTAATATCATACAATAGTTCTTGATTTTTTTGTAGAAGTTTGGTCAAACTTTTCGTAGCTTGACTTATCAAAAAAGCCTTAAGCTTTGGGACGGAGGTACTAGTGAGATGAGGGGAAAAACCAAAGAGCAAGAGGAGCTCGGAGAATAAACTGGAGGCAGGGCGGGAGGGCAGCATGACAGGGCACTTGAAGGAGGTGCGATGTCAGAGTAGAATTATGATGGGTTCCTGACATGAGGTACCATAGCCTTTACAGCGCATACACTCTAGTAAATTTCAGAACTTATGTGCACTCAAAACAAAACAAATTTATTTTTTTCGCTCTTAGTCGCTGCCTCACCATCCATCTCAGCACTCCCTCGTCCATAGCGCTGCGCATGTGTGTCTTGGTACGGCGGCTCAGCTGTGTCTCCGACGTGTGTGTTGGTGTACATAGGAAGGAACCGGGCATTAGCAGAAAAAGTTAGTAGAATTCAAACTTTCGAATTTTTCTCTTCCTTTCCAAGCATTGGGAATGAAGGTTATTCAAAGGATGACCATATCGACATGATATAGCTATCTCTACTATTACTAGTAAGTTGCACGTGCCTTGTACGTGAGACTCAGATAGTAGACGTATGACATATCATCACTATATAAAATTATAATTGGTAAAGCACAATAAATTATTAATTTGATCAACATCTATAAAGTTTGGGTGTATATTTGGTCCTTGTACTTTGTATGCCATGTAGAAGTCAAAGATTATTAGCTACCTAACACATGAAATTTTTTATAACATGGTCTAGAGAAAAAAGGAGAAGATTCTAGTATGATGGAGAAGTGTGTTTTAAGGTTTGTGCATAGCATTCATTATGCCGAAAACTATCAATAGAATCTTCTAGATACTAGAATGGAAAAGAAGATCCAATGGCTAGAAATGCTGGGATTCGCAAATTTTGATCCAACGGTCAATATTCAAAGTTATTCGTACACTATATAGTGGTAAGATAATGGAGCAGTTTTCAATTGGATCTTAGCACCAATCCTGACCATTGGGCTGTTAGATCCAATGATTCAGAGCACTTAGATTCGTGTTGAATAGTACCTAGAACAAACTCCACCATGTTCTAGAACCATCATGTCACCACCCCCAAAATATCATAGCATAGTAGGCTGTATTCTCTCTACTACTACAATGGAGCAGTTTTGAATTGGATCCATAGCACCAATCCTAACAATTGGGATGTTAGATCCAATAGTTTAGAGCAGCTAGATTCGTGTTTGAATAGTACCTAGAGAAAACTCCAACATATTCTAGAACCATCATTTCATCACCCCCAAAATTTCATAGCATAGTACGATGTATTCTCAATATGGGTAGATAGTTATTACTAATAGACTTAATGTATGTATTTTTATCTAACAAAAATATTGGTTAATAACAACTTAACATTTGTTAAATCACATTTCATACAGTATATACGTGTGTGGCACATGCCTTTTGCTAGTTTATATAAAATTATAATAGGTGAAGCCCAAAAATAATTATAATTTTGAGCTACGTCCATAAAGTACCGTTGGATCTTAATTCTATCCATTCTAGCATCTAGAAGATACTATTGATAGTGTTTAGCACACTAAAAGATATGCATAAACCTCAAAACATACTTCTCAATAATTCTAAAATGTTTTTTGTCATTTCTCTAGAGCATGACGAGTACTATTAGGTAGCTAATAGGTTGATTAATACTATATGATACAAAGTATAAGAACCAAATATACAACAGATATTCTATGGACTTGGTTCAAAATTATAATTAATTTTTGAGCTTCACCTATTATTATAGTTTTTTAGTAGTCATATTTATCAGAGTTGGGCGAGCTGGCTTGAGGATTGCCGTCCTTTTATTTCGGCTTGTGGGTTCAAATCCTTCGCGTGCTAGAAAAGTGATTCTACGGTGCATGCTATCTAGCAGGGAGGGGAGAAATGTGGGTTCACGTCCTTTCGTAAAACACAGTCTATGTGATGAGACGATACAATACTGAGCCAGGACGTGACAACTTGCTAGTCTAGCACTCTAGCTATAACTTCAGCAAGCATCTTCGATCCACTGCAGAAGACCGACAAGGGAACATGCAAAATTAACACCCCTCGTTCAAAGATCCTCCCATCTTCCCCATCTCTAGAGATCCCCATTCGCTAACGCTGGCTAGCCGGATTTTGGATCCTCTCGAGCGCCACACTTCTTAAATTTTCCTATCCATTTCTCGCTCGCTGCATCGGTTCTTGCAGGCCTCCATCACTCTCCTCCAAGAAACTCCAACAATCATATTTGAATCCGCCCTTGCCCCTAGTCCATCCGGATGCAATGGTGGATTCGATGCACAACATTCGGTACGGTGGCTGGAGCAAGGTCAGCGACGATGCCTTCGAAGAAATTGCTATGCGTATGGACACTACCAGTGCCGTCCAGCTGGCCGCATGCTCCAAGGAGTTACGTCACCAAGTCGTCGGCGGAAAAGGTAGCAGATGCCCCAATGACGGTTGTGGGACATTGGTCGCCTTCGATGACTTCCTCAGCCACAAGATGGCATGCCTGCATGGCCCGTGCAACTGCACTGAGCCTGGCTGCGAGTTTGCCGCCCCGCCCACAACGCTCCTCGCTCACCTCGAAAAATCCCACTCAATTGAAGTGCAGAGTTTCCACTACGGTGAGGAACACAGGTACATCTCTCAGCCTTTGCTGGCACCTGGCTCATGGAGAGTAGAGATCATGGTATCCAGGGATGATGGTACATTAGTCGTCGTGCGATTTGACATGCTCAACTATGGCCTCGCCATATACGTCCAGTGCGTCAGGTCGGTGGCGTTCTTGTTTCCGCGGTACGTGGTGGAGTTGCACTTTTATAAACCTTTAATTATTGGAGAGGACCTAAAGGAGTTCGCCTAAGATAGCCTGTTTTCGAGCCAAAGAGCAGCGCGTCGCCGGCCTCCGTCAGGATTACTGAAGATTACCTTAATTTCCTGATTAAGAAACATGATAGATTCACACTGGATTACTCATTTTGCATCCAGAATGTAGGAGATGGGAAATATGACCCTCATGATTCTGATGATGATCTGCTGTTCAAGTTTGTTTAGATCAAACGCTGGAGATGATCTAACATTTCCTTTGAAACATGGCTCTGTATTTTTCTTGGGAGTGCCTAGATCTCAGGAGCCTGAGAACTTCTTATATGTATATTTAGCATGCTGCAATTTTGTCCACCGATTCTTACTTCCTTTAGAAATCCCAGGTTCATCTCTCAGCCACTGTCGGCACCGCGCTCATCAAGACTAGAGAACATCGTATCTGGGGACGATGGTACGGTGTTCGCTGTACTATTTGACATGCTCGAGTGGGGCGACATCATCGTATCCGACGTGTGCGTCAGGCCGGACGGGTGCTTGTCTCCCTTGTACAATGTGTAGTTCACCGTCTATCACCCGTCACCAGAGGCTGGGTTTTGGGAGGGTGTAGTGCGCAATTCCTTCACTCCTGGGAGCAGGGCCGTGCCTGGCATCATGCAGAAGGAAAAGCATTCCATGGTGGTGTACCTTCAAACTTCTCAGAACTAGGGCCTATATTACTCAATATGCATCCATCGCGAGGGAGAATTCCAAATTGACCATTCTACTACCTCAGATTTTTTATCCCACTTTCACTACATACCACAGACGTACGTGTACTGGAGTTGGATTTTGGATGCAGACTAGTACTAGTATAACACTAGTTCTTCTACTTTGTACTATTTTGTACTACTATATACCAGTACTGGTAGTACTTATTTAGGCCAAGGACAGGAGATGGTCTTGCTTTAACTTTATTCTATCGTCGCTATTACTGAAATATTTTGTTTAACTAATAGTGATGTACTGTTACTTGTTTAGATCAAGTGCAGCAGTTTGTCTTGCTTTTCTTTTAAAAGTTATCATTGTCACAATTATCAAGATGAGTCTTGGGCATTTTGGGTTGTATATGGGGGTCACACAGGCATTATCACTTGATTGTCAGTTTTGCTTGCTCCAATGATCAAGTCTGTTTATGAGCTAAAACAAGAATTGATTCTCTCTGTACTGCTATTGAATTTCAAGCAGGAAAGCTACTGAATCTCTCAAATGTTTTGTCGTTGCTATTACTATAACATTTTGTGGAACTGATACTGAGGTACTGTACTTGTTTAAATCAAGGGCAGTAGATAGTCTTGCTTTTCTTTTGAAACATGGCCTTGTCGCAATCTAGATGAGACTTGGGAATTTTGGGTTCCATATGGGGCTCACACAAGCATTGATTGTTAGTTTATCATGCTCCAGTGGTCGAGCATTTCCTTTCAAACATGGCTCTCTGTACTGAATGCTAGCACTACTTGCTTAGATCAAGTAGTTTTTCCTTTGAAACAATGGCCTTGCACATGTACTCCGTATCTACTCCCTCTGTTTCAAAATATATAATGATGTTTTAGCTTTTGTGAAACAAGTTTATCTAGACTCTTTTTAGTGTGTAGTTCGAAGTGAACCCATATACTAAAAGGGGTCTAGATACGCTCGTTTCACAAAAGCTAACACGTCTTATATTTGAAACGGAGGTAGTACTACGTATGTTTTATCGCAGTCAGGTTACTCATATTTACTTTATCATTTTTTTCTTATAATATTTAGCATACTGCAATTTAGTCAGCTGAATCTTACTTCCTTCAGAAACTCCAGGTATATCTCTCAGCCGTTGTTGGCACCGCGCTCATCCAGAGTAGAGAAGATCAGATCAGGGGATGATGGTATGGTGTTTGCTCTGCTATTCGACATCCACGAGTCAGGCGACATCAGCGGATCCATCGTGTGCGTCAGTCCGGATGCATGCTCGTCGCCCTTGTACAATGTGTTGATCACTGCCTATTACCCGACAATAGAGCTAGGGTTTTGGGCCCGTACAATCTGCAGTTCCTCCATGCCTAGGAGCTGGGAGGTACCGAGCATCATCCGGAGGAAAAACATTCCTTTATGTTCTGCAGTGAACCATCTCATATTACCGGCCTGCATTACTCAATATGCATCAATTGCGGGGGAGAATCCCCAATTGACACAATATTTATTTAACCCGCTTAGGGATCTCTGTGTGTTGGATGGTGGATTTTGGATGCATAGTAGTACTAGTATAGTACTAGTTCTTGTACTACGGAGTATTTTGTACTACTATAGACTGGTAGTACTTGTTTAGGTCAAGGGCAGGAGATGGTCTTGCTTTGCCTTTATTCTGTCGTTGCTATTACCAAAGTATTTTGTTGAACTAATAGTTATGTACTATTACTTGTTTAGATCAAGTGCAGCAGATTGACTTGCTTTTCTTTTGAAAACCTAGCATTGTCACAATTATCTAGATGAGTCTTGGGCATTTTGGGTTGCATATGGGGGGTCACACAAGCATTGACGAAATGAGGTCGTATTCACACAGAAGCAGACATGATCATCAGTTTTGCTTGCTCCTATGATCGAGCCTATTCGGAGAACAGGGCAAACTGATCGTGCGCCATGGAACAAGAACTTATTATCTCTGTACTTCTATTGAATTTCAAGAAGGAAAGCTACTGAATCTCTCAAATGTTCTGTCATTACTATTACTAAAGAATTTTGTGGAACTAATACTGATGTACTAGTACTTGTTTAAATCAAGGACAGTAGATAGTCTTGCTTTTCTTTTGAAACATGGACGTGTCACAATCTAGATGAGACTTGGGCATTTTGGGTTGCATACGGGGATCACACAGGCATTGATGTGAGAAGAAGGTACTCAAAGAAGACTTGATCGTCAGTTTTCCACTCCAATGGCCGAGTGTGTTTCGTGAAAAGGACAAACTGATCGCGTGACAAGGTTTTTAGAGCTGAAACAAAAACTGGTTCTCTTTGTACTGCTATTGTATTTCACTGTCTATATTGCTGAATTGGTCACTTTTGAAATGCTGCTGAATTGGTCAAGTGCTCCTGAATATGAACTTCGAATCTGTTGATAATTTTTCTACCTTATTCTGTACTACTAAATTTTGACATGAATAGCTGCCAAAAAGAATTATCGCTTTTCCCCTCCCTCTCTGAGGTCTTTGTTTCAAATCCGGCTGAGCACATCACAATGCAATTTTTATTAACAAGGAGAAGAAATCTAGTAGCTGATTCGGCCCCTCTTTAGACTAGAACATTTTTATTCGGTCTTTTCGGGGTCAGGGTACTGTTGATCACAGCCCAGTGAAATTTGAGAAAGGAGCCAATGGAGCATAGACGAGATCATATTAATTCGGCCTTTTAGGGGTCAGGGGACTGCTAAGCGCAGCCCACTAAAATTTGAGAATGAAGCCCATGGAGCATAGCCTACGGAGTATAACCCACGTAGAGAAGCCTATGTAGAATAGCCAAACTCTTTTAATTCGGCCTTTTGGGCATTGCCCCCCACCTCTCAAAATAAATAAAAATCTCTGCCTACCCATGTTTTTAAGAAAATACTCCATTACGTGGCATTTTATAAATTGAGATGCCAGGAGCGTTGCCCTTTTATATTTTAAAAGATATAAACATAGACACACAAAATATTTTTAAGAAGACTAATACATAAATTGTAGTACTACTAAAAGTTTAATGATATTTATTCTATAAATATCTTTGTTGTAGTGTCAACACACTCAGTTTACGTTTATTTGATTTGAAGGTCTTTTGTTCGAATCGTATCTATTGGGTTTACATTTTTTTTCTTCTAGAAATGTCGCATTACATCACAGACCTACCAGCATGCAGTGTCCTTGGAGTTTGTTCTAAGGGTGGGTTCGAAAAAAAGTTTAAATACTTGTACAGAGAGGCTCGCATCAGGGACCCACCAGACAGAACATATAAGGCTGCATCGGGGACCCACAAGCCAGAACATGCTAGAGAGGCTGACATAAGCGCCCCAGCAGTAAGACCATACACGGCTGCCACGGTGAAAACAGCGGACATGACCGAAAAAATGTCCATCATACACACGTTGCACTTACAGAGAAGTTGACATGTTGGACTCAGCAGGCCCAAGCATAACCCATGAAATTAGCCTATCAACCCCAAGCATAGCCCAATACCTTCTAATTCAGCCTTTTCGTGGTCTTGTGGCCACCGACCATAGCCCATTCAATTTAGGAGTGAGCCCATAGAATATAAGCCATGACGAATAGGGCATCCATCCTAAGTTAGCCTAAAATCTTTTTAATTCGGCCTTTATGAGTATTTTTTGTACTCTGAGGCTGACATCTAGGACCCGAAAAAATAGTCCAACATACACACGTTTCTTTCATATAGAGGATGTCAGCTGGGACCCAACATAGACATGTTTCCTGCACAGAGGTGGTTAACATCTGGGACCCAACAAGTTGCCAAGGTCAAAACAATGGACATGGCCAAAAAGTGATTTACTTAGTTGTATCTTCATGTTTAAACTATTGCACAAAATTTTATCGCCGCTATTTTATATGTTGGTTCTAAATTTTATTTGTTTGTATGATATTTTTTTCATTTTCTACATAATTATTAACATGACGAAATTACTGACACTATCATCAACACGTGGACCCATGTGTTAGAACCATCTCGGTCCCACCTATCCGAAGCGTCTTGGTCCCACCTGTCTAAACCCTATGGGTCCCACCTGTCCAAACCCTATGGGTCCCACCTGTCCGAACCATCGGGGTCCCACCTGTCCGAGCCGTCTTGGACCTGTCATTGGTCCACCTGTGAGAACCACTGGGTCCCACTTGTCATAATGCCACGTCAGTAAATTGCACTAAATTAACAAAATGTCATGTCTATAATGATGACACGTCGTACACTCCCTTCTAATTTATGATGACAAACTTTTCATATATATCATGACAAATATTTCAGTCACCGATTGCACACGATTGTTGACAAAACTAACATCATCAACTAATATAAGTTATACAATAATAAAAAAAATGCAAACTATGGTTATGGACTTTTTATGACGCGTCTTTTATGACAAAATTAGTGACAGCCCATTTTTGTCAACAACATATATTCATTGAGAAAATACGGATATTAAGTGACAAAATGGGTCTGTCAAAAAATAACATTTTTGTTGTAGTGGCATGGATCCACTAGATGTCATTGCATGTGTGTTTTCTTTTCATAAACCACAAGGATCCACTAGATGTCATTGCATGTGTGTTCTTCACATAAACCACATGGATCCACTAGAGTTCATTGCATGTGTGTGTGTGTCAGTGTGCATCATTGTGGTTTTGGAAAAGAACACATGCAATGATGCCACTCCAGCATGTGGTGTTCTTCACATAAACCACATGGATCCACTAGAGTTCATTGCATGTGTGTGTGTTAGTGTGCATCACTATGATTTTATAAAAGAACACATGCAATGATGCCACTCCAGCATGTGGTGTTCTTTTCATAAACCACATGGATCCACTAGATGTCATTGCACGTGCGTTCTTCACATAAACCACATGGATCCACTAGAGTTCATTGCATGTGCGTTCTTCACATAAACCAGATGGATCCACTAGAAATCATTGCATGTGTGTGTGTCAGTGTGCATCACTGTGGTTTTGCAAAAGAACACATGCAATGATGCCACTCCAGCATGTGGTGTTATTTTCATAAACCACATGGATCCACTAGATGTGATTGCATGTGTGTTCTTTTCATAAACCACATGGATCCGCTAGATATCATTGCATGTGTTTTCTTCACATAAACCACATGGAATCGCTAGAGTTCATTGCATGTGTGTGTGCATCACTTTGGTTTTGGAAAAGAACACATGCAATGAAGCCACTCAAGCATGTGGTGTTATTCTGATAATCCACATGGATCCACTAGATGCCATGGCATGTGTGTTGTTCCATAAACCACGTGGATCCACTAATGCCACTCCAGTATGTGGTGTTATTCTCATAAACCACATGGATCCACTAGACGTCATTGCATGTGTGTCCTTTTCATAAACCACATGGATCCACTAGATGTAATTGCATGTGTGTTCTTCACATAAACCACATGGATTCACTAGAGTTCATTGCATGTGTGTTCTTCACATAAACCACATGGATCCACTAGATGTCATTGCATGTGTGTTCTTCACATAAACCACATGGATCCAATAGAGTTCATTGCATGTGTGTGTGTCAGTGTGCATCACTATGGTTTTGGAAAAGAACACATGCAATGATGCCACTCCAACATGTGGTGTTCTTCACATATACCACATGGATACACTAGATGTCATTGCATTTGTGTTCTTCACATAAACCAAATGGATCCACTAGAGTTCATTGCATGTGTGTGTGTCAGTGTGCATCAATGTGGTTTTGGAAAAGAACACATGCAATGATGCCACTCTAGCATGTGCTGTTATTTTCATAAACCACATGGATCCACAAGATGTCATTGCATGTGTGTTCTTTTCATAAACCATATGGATCCACTAGATGTCATTTCATGTGTGTTCTTCACATAAACCACATGGACCTACTAGAGTTCATTGCATGTGTGTGTGTCAATGTGCATCACAGTGGTTTTGGAAAAGAACACATGAAATGATGCCACTCCAGCGTGTGGTGTTATTCTTATAAACCACATGGATCCACTAGATGTCATTGCATGTGTGTTCCTTTCATAAACCACATGGATCCACTAATGCCACTCCAGCATGTGCTGTTATTCTAATAAACCACATGGATCCACTAGATGTCATTGCATGTGTGTTCTTTTCATAAACCACATGGATCTACTAGATGTTATTGCATTTGTGTTCATCACATAAACCACATGGATCTACTAGAGTTCATTGCATGTGTGTGTATGTTAGTGTGCATCACTTAGATTTTGGAAAAGAACACATGCAATGATGCCACTCCAACATGTGGTGTTCTTCACATAGCCACATGGATCCACTAGATGTCATTGCATGTGTGTTATTCACATAAACCACATGGATCCACTAGAGTTCATTGCATGTGTGTGTGTCAGTGTGTATCACTATGGTTTTGGAAAAGAACACATGCAATGATGCCACTCCAGCATGTGGTGTTATTCTCATAATCCACATGGATCCACGAGATTTCATTGCATGTGTGTTCTTTTCATAAACCACATGGATCCACTAGATGTCATTGCATGTGTGTTCTTCACTTAAACCACATGGATCCACTAGAGTTCATTGCATGTTTGTGTGTCAGTGTGCATCACTATGGTTTTGGAAAAGAACACATGCAATGATGCCACTCCAGCATGTGGTGTTATTCTCATAAACCACATGGATCCACTAGATGTCATTGCATGTGTGTTCTTTTCATAAACCACTTGGATCCACTAGATGTCATTGCATGTGTGTTCTTCACGTAAACCACATGGATCCACTAGAGTTCATTGCATGTGTGTGTGTGTGTCAGTGTGCATCACTGTGGTTTAGGAAAAGAACACACGCAATAATTCCACTCCAGCATGTGGTGTTCTTTTCATAAACCACATGGATCCACTAGATGTCATTGCATGTGTGTTCTTTTCATAAACCACATTGTAACACCCCGTCCACTCCTAGGCCCGGGGGGTGTCACTCCTGACAGCTTAATAGGATATCTAGACTGACCCCACAGACTAACACTAGTCTTTTCTGCGCACTTTGTCCTCACTCGTGCGCACCCGGTTACCCACTTCCCGGTCGGTCACCCATCCTAGAATTGTTCTAGGCAAAGCACACTTAATCTTAGAGTTCTTTTCGAATGATCTTCCTGAAAAGAAGTTGCAACTTGTTTGTATGAGTATTCTATCAATCCTATTAAGCCATGTGCCTGGTCTCACATACACCCACCCTTTATTAGATCGATGCCCTCATCGATCAAGCACACCCCAGGAACATTCCCTCTTGGCACGCGTCTGTGCGTCTAGTGCCGGCACATGTGCCATGCCATGTCCACTCCGGGCCACACGTGCCATGCTCCACATGTCCCGCCACTAACCCGCACACACCCGTGTAATCGCAAGGGTCGGCTCTGATACCACTTGTAACACCCCGTCCACTCCTAGGCCCGGGGGGTGTCACTCCTGGCAGCTTAATAGGATATCTAGACTGACCCCACAGACTAACACTAGTCTTTTCTGCGCACTTTGTCCTCACTGGTGCGCACCCGGTTACCCACTTCTCGGTCGGTCACCCATCCTAGAATTGCTCTAGGCCAAGCACGCTTAACCTTAGAGTTCTTTTCGAATGAGCTTCCGGAAAAGAAGTTGCAACTTGTTTGTATGAGTATTCTATTAATCCTATTAAGCCATGTGCCTGGTCTCACACACATGGGTCCACTAGATGTCATTGCATGAGTGTTTGATGTCTACGCACTTCTATTCTTGTAGACAGTTGTTGGGCCTCCAAGTGCAGAGGTTTGTAGAACAGTAGCAAGTTTTCCCTTAAGTGGATTACCCAAGGTTTATCGAACTCAGGGAGGAAGTGGTCAAAGGTATTCCCTCTCAAGCAACCCTGCAATCAAGATACAAGAAGTCTCTTGTGTCCCCAACACACCCAATACACTTGTCAGGTGTATAGGTGCACTAGGTCGGCGAAGAGATAGTGAAATACAAGTGGTATGAATAATTATAAGTGGTAACGGTGATAGAACATAACTTGATGGCGTGGAAGAGACTAAAGGCAAACTTAAATAAAGATGGAAACAAGCAAACATGTAACAAATCTAATAGTAAACAGTGTTTCAATGCTTAGAAACAAGGCCTAGGGATCATACTTTCACTAGTGAACACTCTCATATAAATATATTCTCTTCATGATACTACTCTTAACTACTCTCCGGTTGGACACTCTAATCAACGGTAGGGCTATAACATCACACCTCAAAGTTCATCTTTCCCATCTAGAAAACCCCACACTGTCACCTTGAGTACTAGATGAGTCCAATAAACACCACAATTTCATAAAGACATCCAACTCCAAATATAACTCATAACAAGTATTTGTAACCTCTAGCCTAAGCGCCACCATGGTGGACACGCTGTCACTTTCACACACATGGGGAGAGCAGAGATCTAATAAAGCACTTGAGTAGCAAGGTAGATCTATAGATTACAAGATCATGATCTCAATAAGATCATGCATAGAGAGAGAGATGAACACATAGCTACCGGTAGAACCCTTAGCCTCGAGAGAGAACTACTCCCTCCTCATCATGGGAATCAGCAATGGTGATGGAGATGGCGGTGGAGATCGATGGAGATGGCTTCGGGGGCACTTCCCCGTCCCGGCAGGGTGCCGGAACAGAGACTTTCTGTCCCCCGAATCTCCCCTTCGGTGGCGGCGGTGCTGCGGAACTTTTTGTGGATTTCTGATTGACCATCTAGGGTTTTGGTATCGGGAGGCTTCTTATAGGCGAAAGGGCACCTGGTGGAGTGCCAGGGGGCCCACACCACCTGGTGGCACGGGTAGGGCTAGCCTGCGCCTGGGTGGGGTGTGGCCAGGCCCTGGCCCTCCTCTGTCTCGTATTCTGGCTCCGTGAGTCTTCCGGTAAAATAGGAACTTTGGCTTTTATCCCGTCCAATTCTGAGAATATTCATTTTCTGACTTCCTGGAACCAAAAACAGCAGAAAATAGGCAACTGGCACTGTGGCATCTTGTTAATAGGTTAGTCCAAGAAATCATATGAAAAGTACTCCAAAGTTGGAACAAAACACAAGAAAGTAGATAAAACCAAGCATGGAACATCAAAAATTATAGATACATTTGCAATGTATCAGTGTTCTTCACATAAACCACATGGATCCACTAGAGTTCATTGCATGTGTGTGTTAGTGTGCATAACTGTGGTTTTGGAAAAGAACACATGCAATGAAGCCACTCCAGCATGTGGTGTTCTTTTCATAAACCACATGGATACACTAGATGTCATTGCATGTGTGTTCTTTTCATAAACCACATGGATCCACTAGATGTCATTGCATGTGTGTTCTTTACATAAACCACATGGATCCACTAGAGTTAATTGCATGTGTGTGTAAGTGTGCATAACTGTGGTTTTGGAAAAGAACACATGCAATGATGCCACTCCAGCATGTGGTGTTCTTTTCATAAACCACATGGATCCACTAGATGTCATTGCATGTATGTTCTTTTCATAAACCACATGGATCCACTAGATGTCATTGCATGTGTGTTCTTCACATAAACCACATGGACCCAGTAGAGTTCACTACATGTGTGTCTGTCACTATGTATCACTATGGTTTTGGAAAATACCACATGCAATGATGCCGCTCAAGCATGTGGTGTTCGTTTCATAAACCACATGGATCCACTCGATGTCATTGCATGTGTGTTCTTTTTCATAAACCACATGGATCCACTAGAGTTCATTGCATGTGTGTGTGTGTCAGTGTGCATAACTGTGGTTTTAAAGAAGAACACATGCAATGATGCCACTCTAGCATGTGGTGTTCTTTTCATAAACCACATGGATCCACTAGATATCATTGCATGTGTGTTTGTTTCATAAACCACATGGATCCACTAGATGTCATTGGATGTGTGTTCTTCACATAAACCACATGGATCCACTAGAGTTCATTGTGTATGTGTGTGAGAGTGTGCATAAATGTCGTTTTGGAAAACAACACATGAAATGATGCCACTCCAGCATGTGGTGTTCTTTTCATAAACCACAAGGATCCAGTAGATGAAATTGCATGTGTGTTCTTTTCATAAACCACATGGATCCACTAGATGTCATTGCATGTGCGTAACTACCTCGGTGAATTACGCTCCTAGTTACAAGCCTGGATGAGCGGAAATGGTTAAAATAGTACGGTGGGGCCCAAATGCCACTCACAGGTAGACCTTTCGGCCGTCCTAACCATTTCCAAACATCGGGACAAGAACGGGCGGCGTAATCGGCAGGCGAAGGGATCAACTACATACACAAATGAGTATGTATGCAAGCCACCATACAATGGTTCTCAGAGTCATTCCATCTAAAAGAAAGGAAATATAGCAACGCCATACGGCAAGATCCAAATATCCTAGATAGATATAATAGTTTAGGATATCTCCTCATACATCAAACATCAGAGTATCAAGCGGAAGCGGAAAACAATATCCGAGTACGGATAATAAGCAAATCGGCATAAGATGCCCCATAAATAAACACATCCCGCCCACAGATCTCACGGATCCCCGTTCCCGGAATCTCTACACCGAATGATCGTTGCCCGCTTCGTCCGTCTTCTCCACCCAGTATCCATCTTGCGGGTTCACCTGTTCATCTGAATCAAACAATCTATCGTGTGAGACCCTAGGGGTACTCAGCAAGTCTTTATGCCTCTAAAGGGGACACAACCTGGGGTGACGCAATTGCAGCAAAAGATAAACCCTAACAATTCTAGAGATACTCGCTAACCATCCGCCTAACCAGAGATAGACGGATGTCCGTGAATTAATAACAACAGTTATAACAGTAATAACGGTAATATACACAGATCCATCCTCCTCCCCGCTTACCGACGAGGAAGCGGACGAACAACCTCCCCATCCGTTGGCAGTTTTATTATCCATTCCATGAGTGTTGCGCTATTTACTAGTCAGGTCCTTAGTCAGATTAAAAACGGTACTTTAGTTATGCTTGTCTATGATCGAGAAACTGTGCTCCAAGTCGTCCATAACCGCGGACACGGCTTTCAGGAAGTTTTACCCTGCAGGGGTGCACAAATAGCAACACACACTCGATCAACCTCGGAAAAACCAAATCAAAACCAACGAGGCAGTCACGACAAAGCGATCACAGGATTCAGAAATATTTCAGGGGGCCACCCCATTAAGCTACCCGCAACGAAGCTGGCCGGCTACGAGACGGACTCAAGGTTTGTGTGACCGGCTGTAAACGACTGGGAACCCGAAAGTGTGAATGGGCTTGTCGATACAGCGAAAACGGGTCACGGCCCTAAACAGTACAGGTGCAGTACCTCGCACAATTTAAATAAAGCAGTAAAGCATGGCATAAGTACAGGATAGTAAATAAAACCTCAAACTAGTTTGTGGCCCCAAGAAATAAGAATGAATCAAGCTCTGGCTCAGGGGGGTTCATAAGCCTCCCGGATGTGGATAGCGCGAATATTCAAGGAACAGGAATCAAGTACTCGGGGTCCTACGGGACACAAGTGAGCCTGAAAAACCAAATAGCAAATATGGCTCACCGATGCCACTTTCATTAGTTATCCCATTACTACTCAGGTTAAGTTGTTTAGGTACCTCGTTATCCATCAGACACTCACATACCCTACACATGCTGTTCTACGACTCGCATGGCTCAAACAACTCCTGTAGTAATGGCTCATGGGATGGAGGAACAAGCTTCGGTGGGGTTTAAAAATAAAGGCTATGCAATACTTGGGATTCAAATTAATGCAATCGCGACTCAATGATGCAAGAATAAGATAGAGGCAATAGGTACTATATGTATGCAAGCATGTGGTAGTGCTTGCCTGGCAGCTCAGTTGAAGCGAGAGAAGGATCTGGGTAGTGCTCCTGGGTCTCTTGATATATCCCCTGCTCAGCGTCTATTCGAAGAAGAACCAAACAAACAAGGGCCAACATAAATAAAGTGCACAAGCATATGAATAAATGCGACAAGCAACCAATCATGCCATGATGAATGATGCACAATTTGCATGGCAATAAAGTAGCATGGCATGGGTGAGGTGTGGAATACAATAATAAAGCATTTTATTGAGTTTTGACCACAATTTAACCTCATATTAGTTGCTGTATACTTTATATTTATATTATGCATGCTGCAAAACAAAATATGGAATGCATAAACAGAAAGGTCTCGTCGAGCTAATCATTTTAGACATATCATTTGTCAAATTTGGAGTTATAAAACAAAAGTTATTAATTAATTAAGAAAAAAGGGCATTTTATTGTAATTTTAATCAACTTGCAATTTTAAATGTTCAAAATGTATTTTGAAGGGCATATTTGAATTCCTCACATTTTTCTGATTTCAAAACATATATTATTTGTATTATTCGGAATAATATTTGAAAAGTGATTTTAAAATAGATTTAAATTTGAATTTGAATTAATTTGAAAAAGGGTTTAAATTAAACAGATAACAGAAAATCCTTTTCTTACTCACTCAGACCTAGCCTCAGACGCAGACGGGTGGGACCCGTGCTGACTGGGCGACACGACGCGCGCGGAGTTTTTTTTTCACACGGGGCTATGCCGGCCACCGAGACTGACTGGCGGGACCGGGCTCGACCGGGCCACTCGCTGGCGCGTCCAGCAGGCGCACGCCACGTGGGCGATCCCAGGCGGGGGAGGGTCTGTCCGTGCTGGAAGAAACTGCCAAGGGGTTTCTTGCAAAAAGAAACACCGAGGCTGACAGGTGGGGCACTAGGGAGCTCGGGTTGAGGCGGGAAAAACTACAGGGGGCAAACTGCAAAACGGCTCCGGCTGTTGCTGAACGCAGACAGAATAGAGGTCGTGCGGCGGCGGATCCGGTCGTTTCCGACGACGGTGGCAACGAAACCGCTGGGCGGAACATATCGACCCAAAAACGAAAAACGGCGAGGGGACGTAGGGCTCAAACTTTCGTTCAGAGAGCAACATCGGAGGAGGGCTAGAGCGCGCGGAAAACCTAGGGGAAAACGAGGGCAGCAAGCTGGCTTCATATGCGTCTGTCGGCGACTACGGCGGCGCGCGCGCACGCGTGGTGTTCGACGCCGGGCGGCGGCGATGCAAGGTGAGATGGGGAGGAAGGTGATGTCCAGGAGGTCGGTGGGGCTCACCTACGACCCGCAGGTGCAGCTAGCGGGCTCGGGGAGGCGTAGATCGGCGAGGAGGTAGCGGCCGGAGTCGTCCTGGTGCTCACGGGCACGGCGGCGGCGGGGCTTCTCCGGCGGGCTTCTGGTACTACCCCGCGGCCTAGGCGTCGAACAGGAAGCAGAGGAAGGCCCTAGTGCTCATGGATCGTCTTGGGAAGCTTCGGGCCGACGAGGCGCATAGGTAGGTGGTCTAGGGTTTGGGGTTCGGCATGGGGGAGGCCATGGCTGTTCCTGGGGAAAAGGGGAGGAAGGCGGGGTGCAGATCTTTCCCTGGGGTTCCTAGGTAGCTGAGGTGATAAGGGAGAAAGGGGAGAGGCACATGGGGTGGTGGTGGCTTGGCAAAAAGGTGAGGAGGAGGGTGATCGGGCTAGGGTTTGCTTTCTCTCCTCTCTCTTTGTTCTTTAGCTAGATAAGGAAAGAGAGGGGACCAGGGGAGGGCAGAGAGGCTGCAGGGTGGGCCGGCGTGGTGGTGGGGCTACCTGGCAGGGAGAGAGGGGGTGAAGCCAAGAGAGAGGGGGAAAGATAGATGGGGTAGCTCGGCATAGGTTAAGAGGAGAGGGTGAGGTAGGTTTAGGGTTTAGCTTAGGTGTAAGATGATGTAGAGGTGTAGGTGATTAGGTTAGGATTTTAGATAGAGGGTTTGATGATTAGGGTTAGGGTTTTGGGTTAGAGAGGAGGGATATAGAGATAGGGGTAGGTGATGTGGTGGTTTAGAGATAGAAAAGAGAGAGAGCTAGGAAGAGAGGTTTTGGGCAAGAACCAAAAACAAAGGCAAGGAAAAGGGGATGTGGGTGATTGAAGAGGTGAGGTTGCAAGGTCATACAAAAGAATAGAGCCAACATGAGTAAACTCTCAAAGATCCATGCTTCACTTGCAACAACACAAGAAAACCCAAAGGAGGGGAAGATGGTGAGATTTGCATGGCCCATGCATGGGTATTAAATGCCATGTTTATTATTGTGAAAACAATTGTAAATGATCATGGGCATTTATTAACACATGCATTTCCAAACATGGAATTAAGGCCAAGCCAAAGAATGGTGTTGGGGTCCCATGTGGAGTAGATGGAGATGATCATATTTGAATATAATTGGGACTTGCTAGTGTGTATATTCCACTAGATGTTTAATAGTCTCAAAAATATCCCAACATGAGCATAATTCCATAATAATCCATATGGTAGCTAGAAAAGGGGTTCCCTCACAAGGCATGCAAAGGTGGCATGTGGCTCTCATATATAAATAATGTGAAAACAACATGATGCCAAGATGAGAGCATGTGGAAAAAGAATTGGATCCATCCCAACCCATATGATCTAGAGGTAAAACCCAAAAGAAAAACAATTGCAAGCTCATGGATAATGGAATGGTGGAAAGATGGGGTGATGACAAGAAAGGTGGTGGAGTTAAATAAAAGATATGCCCCCAACTCAACTTGGGCATTTAAACAATATATCAACAACCAAATACAATATCAAGAGGCAAATACAATTAATAATGCATATGAGATAAGAACCAAATCAAAAAGGGTTTTATATGATGCTCAAATGCAAGGTGGCATGATGACAAGAGCATGATATAATGATGATGCAACAATTATATATATTAAGTAGCCATTATATTACTAGAACAAGTAGCATTACAATTGTTAGACAATTGGGATGCTACAATGTGTGTTCTTCACATAAACCACATGGACCCACTAGAGTTCATTACATGTGTGTGTGTGTCACTGTGCATCACTGTGGTTTTGGAAAAGAACACATGCAATGATGCCACTCCAGCATGTGGTGTTCTTTTCATAAACCACATGGATACACTAGATGTCATTGCATGTGTGTTCTTTTCATAAACCACATGGATCCACTAGATGTCATTGCACGTGTGTTCTTTACATAAACCACAAGGATCCACTAGAGTTCATTGCATGTGTGTGTAAGTGTGCATAACTGTGGTTTTGGAAAAGAACACATGCAATGATGCCACTCCAGCATGTGGTGTTGTTTTCATTAACCACATGGATCCACTAGATGTCATTGCATGTGTGTTCTTTTCATAAACCACATGGATCCACTAGATGTCATTGCATGTGTGTTTTTGACATAAACCACATGGATCCACTAGATGTCATTGCATGTGTGTTTTTCACATAAACCACATGGACCTAGTAGAGATAACTACATGTGTGTGTGTCACTATGCATCACTATGGTTTTGGAAAAGAACACATGCAATTATGCCACTCCAGCATGTGGTGTTCTTTTCATAAACCACATGGATCCACTAGATGTCACTACATGTGTGTTGTTTTTCATAAACCACATGGATCCACTAGAGTTCATTGCATGTGTGTGTGTCCGTGTGCATAACTATGGTTCTGGAGAAGATCACATGCAATGATACCACTCCAGCATGTGGTGTTATTCTCATAAACCACATGGATCCACTAGATATCATTGCATGTGTGTTCTTTTCATAAACCACATGGATCCACTAGATGTCATTGCATGTGTGTTCTTCGCATAAACCACATGGATCCACTAGAGTTCATTGCGTATGTGTGTGTCAATGTGCATAAATGTTGTTTTGGAAAACAACACATGAAATGATGCCAGTCCAGCATGTGGTGTTCTTTTCATAAACCACAAGGATCCACTAGATGTCATTGCATGTGTGTTCTTTTCATAAACCACATGGATCCACTAGATGTCATTGCATGTGTGTTCTTCACATAAACCACATGGACCCACTAGAGTTCATTACATGTGTGTGTGTGTGTCACTGTGCATCACTGTGGTTTTGGAAAAGAACACATGCAATGATGCCACTCCAGCATGTGGTGTTCTTTTCATAAAACACATGGATACACTAGATGTCAGTGCATGTGTGTTCTTTTCATAAACCACATGGATCCACTAGATGTCATTGCATGTGTGTTCTTTACATAAACCACATGGATCCACTAGAGTTCATTGCATGTGTGTGTGTAAGTGCGCATAACTGTGGTTTTGGAAAAGAACACATGCAATGATGCCTCTCCAGCATGTGGTGTTCTTTTCATAAACCACATGGATCCACTACATGTCATTGCATGTGTGTTCTTTTCATAAACCACATGGATCCACTAGATGTCATTGCATGTGTGTTCTTCACATAAACCACATGGACCCAGTAGAGTTCATTACATGTGTGTGTGTCACTATGCATCACTATGGTTTTGGAAAAGAACACATGCAATGATGCCACTCCAGCATGTGGTGTTATTCTTATAAACCACATGGATCCACTAGATGTCATTGCATGTGTGTTCTTTTCATAAACCACATGGATCCAATAATGCCACTCCAACATGTTTAGTTATTCTCATAAACCACATGGATCCACCAGATGTCATTGCATATGTGTTCTTTTCATAAACCACATGGATCCACTAGATGTCATTGCATGTGTGTTTGTCGTATAAACCACATGGATCCACTAGAGTTCATTGCGTGTGTGTATGTCAGTGTGCATCACTTTGGTTTTGGAAAATAACACATGCAATGATGCCACTCCAACATGTGGTGTTCTCCAAATAAACCACATGGATCCACTAGATGTCATTGGATGTGTGTTCTTCACATAAACCACATGGATCCACTAGATTTCATTGCATGTGTGTTCGTCACGTAAACCACATGGATCCACTAGAGTTCATTGCATGTGTCTGTGTCATTGTGCATCACTGTGGTTTTGGAAAAGAACACATGCAATGATGCCACTCTAGCATGTGGTGTTATTCACATAAACCACATAGATCCACTAGATGTCATTGCATGTGTGTTCTTTTCATAAACCACATGGATCCACTATATGTCATTGCTTGTGTGTTCTTCACATAAACCACAAGGATCCACTAGAGTTCATTGCATGTGTGTGTTAGTGTTCATCACTGTGGTTTAGGAAAAGAACACATGCAATAATTCCACTCCAGCATGTGGTGTTCTTTTCATAAACCACATGGATCCACTAGATGTCATTGCATGTGTGTTCTTTTCATAAACTACATGGATCCACTAGATGTCATTGGATGTGTGTTCTTGACATAAACCACATGGATCCACTAGATTTCATTGCATGTGTGTTCGTCACGTAAACCACATGGATCCACTAGAGTTCATTATATGTGTCTGTGTCATTGTGCATCACTGTGGTTTTGGAAAAGAACACATGCAATGATGCCACTCTAGCATGTGGTGTTATTCACATAAACCACATAGATCCACTAGATGTCATTGCATGTGTGTTCTTTTCATAAACCACATGGATCCACTATATGTCATTGCATGTGTGTTCTTCACATAAACCACAAGGATCCACTAGAGTTCATTGCATGTGTGTGTGTTAGTGTTCATCACTGTGGTTTAGGAAAAGAACACATGCAATGATGCCACTCTAGCATGTGGTGTTATTCACATAAACCACATAGATCCACTAGATGTCATTGCATGTGTGTTCTTTTCATAAACCACATGGATCCACTATATGTCATTGCATGTGTGTTCTTCACATAAACCACATGGATCCACTAGAGTTCATTGCATGTGTGTGTGTCAGTGTGCATAACTATGGTTTTGGAAAAGTACATATGGAATGATGCCACTCCAGCATGTGGTGTTCTTTTAATAAACCACATGGATCCACTAGATGTCATTGCATGTGTGTTCTTTTCATAAACAACATGGATCCACTAGATGTCATTGCATGTGTGTTCTTTTAATAAACCACATGGATCCACTAGATGTCATTGCATGTGTGTTCCTTTCACAAACCACATGGATCCACTAGATCTCATTGCATGTGTGTTCTTTTCATAAACCACAAGGATCCGCTAGATGTTATTGCATGTGTGTTCTTTTCATAACCACATGGATCCACTAGATGTTATTGCATGTTGTTCTTCACATAAACCATATGGATCCACTAGAGTTCATTGCATGTGTGTGTTTGTGTTAGTGTGCATCACTGTGGTTTTGGAAAAGAACACATGCAATGATGCCACTCCAGCATGTGGTGTTATTCTCATAAACCACATGGATCCACTAGATGTCATTGCATGTGTGTTCTTTTTATAAACTATATGGATCCACTAGATGTCATTGCATGTGTGTTCTTCACATAAACCACGTGGATCCAATAGAGTTTATTGCATGTGTGTTCTTTTCATAAACCACATGGCTCCACTAGATGACATTACATGTGTGATCTTCACATAAACCAAATGGACCCACTAGAGTTCATTACATGTGTGTGTGTCACTGTGCATCACTATGGTTTTGGAAAAGAACACATGTAATGATGCCACTATAGCATGTGGTGTTATTCTTCTAAACCACATGGATCCACTAGATGTCATTACATGTGTGTTCTTTTCATAAACCACATGGATCCGCTAGATGTCATTGCATGTGTGTTAATCACATAAACCACATGGATCCACTAGAGTTAATTGCATGTGTGTGTATGTCAGTGTGTATCACTGTGGTTTTGGAAAAGAACACATGCAATGATGCCACTCCAGCATGTGGTGTTATTCTCATAAACCACATGAATCCACTAGATGTCATTGCATGTGTGTTCTTTTCATAAACCACCTGGATCCACTAGATGTCATTGCATGTGTGTTCTTCATATAAACCAGATGGATCCCCTAGAGTTCATTGCATGTGTGTGTCACTGTGGATCACTATGGTTTAGGAAAAGAACTCATGCAATAATACCAGTCCAGCATGTGGTGTTCTCTTCATAAACCACATGGATCCACTAGATGTCATTGCATGCGTGTTCTTTTCATAAACCACATGGGTCCACTAGATGTCATTGCATGTGTGTTCTTCACATAAACCACATGGATCCACTAGAGTTCATTGCATGTGTGTGTGTTAGTGTGCATTACTGTGGTTTTGGAAAAGAACACATGCAATGATGCCACTCCAGCATGTGGTGTTCTTTTCATAAACGACATGGATACACTAGATGTCAGTGCATCTGTGTTCTTTTCATAAACCACATGGATCCACTAGATGTCATTGCATCTGTGTTCTTTACATAAACCACATGGATCCACTAGAGTTCATTGCATGTGTGTGTAAGTGTGCATAACTGTGGTTTTGGAAAAGAACACATGCAATGATGCCACTCCAGCATGTGGTGTTCTTTTCATAAACCACATGGATCCACTAGATGTCATTGCATGTGTGTATTTTTCATAAACCACATGGATCCACTAGATGTCATTGCATGTGTGTTCTTCACATAAACCACATGGACCCCGTAGAGTTCATTACATGTGTGTGTGTTACTATGCATCACTATAGTTTTGGAAAACAACACATGCAATGATGCCACTCCAGCATGTGTTGTTATTCTGATAAACCACCCGGATCCACTAGATGTCATTGCATGTGTGTTCTTCACATAAACCACATGGACCCACTAGAGTTCATTACATGTGTGTGTCACTGTGCATCACTATGGTTTAGGAAAAGAACACATGCAATAATACCAGTCTAGCATGTGGTGTTCTTTTCATAAACCACAAGGATCCACTAGATGTCATTGCATGTGTGTTCTTTTCATAAACCACATGGGTCCACTAGATGTCATTGCATGTGTGTTATTCACATAAACCACATGGATCCACTAGAGTTCATTGCATGTGTGTGTATTAGTGTGCATAACTATGGTTTTGGAAAAGAACACATGCAATGATGCCACACCAGCATGTGGTGTTCTTTTCATTAAACACATGGATACACTAGATGTCAGTGCATGTGTGTTCTTTTCATAAACCACATGGATCCACTAGATGTCATTGCATGTGTGTTCTTTACATAAACCACATGGATCCACTAGAGTTCATTGCATGTGTGTGTGTAAGTGTGCATAACTGTGGTTTTGGAAAAGAACAAATGCATAGATGCCACTCCAGCATGTGGTGTTCTTTTCATAAACCACATGGATCCACTAGATGTCATTGCATGTGTGTTGTTTTCATAAACCACATGGATCCACTAGAGTTCTTTGCATGTGTGTGTCTCGGTGTGCATAACTATGGTTTTGGAGAAGAACACATGCAATGATGCCACTCTATCATGTGGTGCTCTTTTCATAAACCACATGGATCGACTAGATATCATTGCATGTGTGTTCTTTTCATAAACCACATGGATCCACTAGATGTCATTGCATGTGTGTTCTTCACATAAACCACATGGATCCACTAGAGTTCATTGCGTATGTGTGTGTCAATGTGCGTAAATGTCGTTTTGGAAAACAACACATGAAATGATGCCACTCCAGCATGTGGTGTTCTTTTCATAAACCACAAGGATCCACTAGATGTCATTGCATGTGTGTTCTTTTCATAAACCACATGGATCCACTAGATGTCATTGCATGTGTGTTCTTCACATAAACCACATGGACCCACTAGAGTTCATTACATGTGTGTGTGTGTCACTATGCATCACTGTGGTTTTCGAAAAGAACACATGCAATGATGCCACTCCAGCATGTGGTGTTCTTCACATAAACCACATGGTTCCAGTAGATGTCATTGCATGTGTGTAATTCACATAAACCACATGAATCCACTAGAGTTCATTGCATGTGTGTGTGTCATTGTGTATCACTAGGGTTTTGAAAAAGAACACATGCAATGACGCCACTCTAGCATGTGGAGTTATTCTCATAAACCACATGGATCCACTAGATGTCATTGCATGTTTGTTCTTTTCATAAACCACATGGATCCACTATATGTCATTCCATGTGTGTTCTTCACATAAACCACATGGATCCACTAGAGTTTATTGCATGTGTGTGTGTGTGTCAGTGTGCATCACTATGGTTTTGGAAAAGAACACATGCAATAATGCCACTCCAGCATATGGTGTTATTCTCATAAACCACATGGATCCACTAGATGTCATTGCATGTGTGTTCTTTTCATAAACCACATGGATCTACTAGATGTCATTGCATGTCTGTTATTCACATAAACCACATGGATCCACTAGAGTTTATTGCATGTGTGAGTGTCAGTGTGCATCACTATGGTTTAGGAAAAGAACACACGCAATCATTCCACTCAAGCATGTGGTGTTCTTTTCATAAACCACATGGATCCACTAGATGTCATTGCATGTGTGTTCTTTTCATAAACCACATGGATCCACTAGGTGTCATTGCATGTGTGTTCTTCACCTAAACCACATGGATCCACTAGAGTTCATTGCATGTGTGTGTGTCAGTGTGCCTCTCTATGGCTTTGGAAAAGAACACATGCAATGATGCCACTCCAGCATGTGGTGTTATTCTCAAAAACCACATGGATCCACTAGATGTCATTGCATGTGTGTTCTTTTCATAAACCACCTGGATCCACTAGATGTCATTGCACGTGTGTTCTTCACATGAACCAGATGGATCCACTAGAGTTCATTGCATGTGTGTGTCACTGTGCATCACTATGGTTTAGGAAAAGAACACATGCAATAATACAAGTCTAGCATGTGGTGTTCTTTTCATAAACCACAAGGATCCACTAGATGTCATTGCATGTGTGTTCTTTTCATGAACCACATGGGTCCACTAAATGTCATTGCATGTGTGTTATTCACATAAACCACATGGATCCACTAGAGTTCATTGCATGTGTGTGTATTAGTGTGCATAACTGTCGTTTTGGAAAAGAACACATGCAATGATGCCACACCAGCATGTGGTGTTCTTTTCATAAAACACATGGATACACTAGATGTCAGTGCATGTGTGTTCTTTTCATAAACCACATGGATCCACTAGATGTCATTGCATGTGTGTTCTTTACATAAACCACATGGATCCACTAGAGTTCATTGCATGTGTGTGTGTGTGTAAGTGCGCATAACTGTGGTTTTGGAAAAGGACACATGCAATGATGCCTCTCCAGCATGTGGTGTTCTTTTCATAAACCACATGTATCCACTAGATGTCATTGCATGTGTGTTCTTTTCATAAACCACATGGATCCACTAGATGTCATTGGATGTGTGTTCTTCACATAAACCACATGGACCCAGTAGAGTTCATTACATGTGTGTGTGTCACTATGCATCACTATGGTTTTGCAAAAGAACACATGCAATGATGCCACTCCAGCATGTGGTGTTATTCTTATAAACCACATGGATCCACTAGATGTCATTGCATGTGTGTTCTTTTCGTAAACCACATGGATCCAATAATGCCACTCCAGCATGTTTAGTTATTCTCATAAACCATATGGATCCACCAGATGTCATTGCGTATGTGGTCTTTTCATAAACCACATGGATCCACTAGATGTCATTGCATGTGTGTTTGTCATATAAACCACATGGATCCACTAGAGTTCATTGCATGTGTGTGTATGTCAGTGTGCATCACTTTGGTTTTGGAAAAGAACACATGCAATGATGCCACTCCAACATGTGGTGTTCTCCAAATAAACCACATGGATCCACTAGATGTCATTGCATGTGTGTTCTTCACATAAACCACATGGATCCACTAGATTTCATTGCATGTGTGTTCGTCACGTAAACCACATGGATCCACTAGAGTTCATTGCATGTGTCTGTGTCATTGTGCATCACTGTGGTTTTGGAAAACAACACATGCAATGATGCCACTCTAGCATGTGGTGTTATTCACATAAACCACATAGATCCACTAGATGTCATTGCATATGTGTTCTTTTCATAAACCACATGGATCCACTAGGTGTCATTGCATGTGTGTTCTTCACATAAAACCACATGGATCCACTAGAGTTCATTGCATGTGTGTGTGTCAGTGTGCATCACCGTGGTTTAGGAAAAGAACACATGCAATAATTCCACTCCAGCATGTGGTGTTCTTTTCATAAACCACATGGATCCACTAGATGTCATTGCACGTGTGTTCTTTTCATAAACCACATGGATCCACTAGATGTCATTGCATGTGTGTTCTTCACATAAACCACATGGATCCATTAGAGTTCATTGCATGTGTGTGTGTGTGTCAGTGTGCATAACTATGGTTTTGGAAAAGTACATATGGAATGATGCCACTCCATCATGTGGTGTTCTTTTCATAAACCACATGGATCCACTAGATGTCATTGCATGTGTGTTCTTTTCATAAACAACATGGATCCACTAGATGTCATTGCATGTGTGTTCTTTTCATAAACCACATGGATCCACTAGATGTCATTGCATGTGTGTTCTTTTCATAAACCACATGGATCCACTAGAGGTCATTGCATGTGTGTTCATTTCATAAACCACATGGATCCACTAGACGTTATTGCATGTGTGTTCTTTTCATAAATCACATGGATCCACTAGATGTTATTGCATGTGTGTTCTTCACATAAACCACATGGATCCACTAGAGTTCATTGCATGTGTGTGTTTGTGTTAGTGTGCATCACTGTGGTTTTGGAAAACAACACATGCAATGATGCCACTCCAGCATGTGGTGTTTTTTTATAAACCACATGGATCCACTAGATGTCATTGCATGTGTGTTCTTCACATAAACCACGTGGATGCAATAGAGTTCATTGCATGTGTGTTCTTTTCATAAACCACATGGATCCACTAGATGACATTACATGTGTGTTCTTCACATAAACCAAATGGACCCACTAGAGATCGTTACATGTGTGTGTGTCACTGTGCATCACTATGGTTTTGGAAAAGAACACATGTAATGATGCCACTACAGCATGTGGTGTTATTCTTATAAACCACATGGATCCACTATATGTCATTGCATGTGTGTTCTTTTCATAAACCACATGGATCCACTATTGCCACTCCAGCATGTTTAGTTATTCTCATAAACAACATGGATCCACTAGATGTCATTACATGGGAGTTCTTTTCATAAACCACATGGATACACTAGATCTCATTGCATGTGTGTTAATCACATAAACCACATGGATCCACTAGAGTTAATTGCATGTGTGTGTATGTCAGTGTGTATCACTGTGGTTTTGGAAAAGAACACATGCAATGATGCCACTCCAGCATGTGGTGTTATGTTCATAAACCACATGGATCCACTAGATGTCATTGCATGCATGTTCTTCACATAAACCACATGGATCCAATAGAGTTCATTGCATGTGTGTGTGTCCGTGTGCATCACTCTGGTTTTGGAAAAGAACACACGCAATGACGCCATTCCTGCATGTGGTGTTATTCTCATGAACCGCATGAATCCACTAGATGTCATTGCATGTGTGTTCTTTTCATAAACCACATGGATCCCCTATATGTCATTGCATGTGTGTTCTTCACATAAACCACATGGATCCACTAGAGTTCATTGCATGTGTGTGTTTGTGTGCATCACTGTGGTTTAGGAAAAGAACACATGCAATAATTCCACTCCAGCACGTGGTGTTCTTTTCATAAACCACATGGATCCTCTAGATGTCATTGCATGTGTGTTCTTTTCATAAACCACATGGGTCCACTAGATGTCACCGCATCTATGTTCTTCACATAAACCACATGGATCCACTAGAGTTCATTGCATGTGTGTGTGTGTGTCAGTGTGCATCAGTGTGATTTTGGAAAAGAACACATGCAATCATGCCACTCCAGCATGTGGTGTTCTTTTCATAAACCACATGATCCACTAGATGTCATTGCATGTGTGTTCTTTTCATAAACCACATGGATCCACTAGATGTCATTGCATGTGTGTTCTTTTCATAAACAACATGGATGTACTAGATGTTTTGCATGTGTGTTCTTCACATGAACCACATGGATCCACTAGAGTTCATTGCATGTGTGTGTGTCAGTGTGCATTACTGTGGTTTTGGAAGAGAACACATGCAATGATGCCACTCCACCATGTGGTGTTATTCTCATAAACCACATGGATCCACTAGATGTCATTGCATGTGTGTTCTTTTCATAAACCACATGGATCCACTAATGCCACTCCAGCATGTGGTGTTATTCTCATAAACCACATGGATCCACTAGATGTCATTGCATGTGTGTTGTTTTCATAAACCACATGGATACACTAGATGTCATTGCATGTGTGTTCTTCACATAAACCACATGGATCCACTAGAGTTCATTGCATGTGTGTGTGTGTCAATGTGCATCACTGTGGTTTTGGAAAAGAACACATGCAATGATGCTACTCTAGCATGTGGTGTTATTCACATAAACCACATGGATCCACTAGATGTCATTGCATGTGTGTTCTTTTCATAAACCACATGGATCCACTATATGTCATTGCATGTGTGTTCTTCACATAAACCACATGGATCCACTAGAGTTCATTGCATGTGTGTGTGTCAGTGTGCATCACTATGGTTGAGGAAAAGAACAAATGCAATAATTCCACTCCAGCATGTGGTGTTCTTTTCATCAACCACATGGATCCACTAGATGTCATTGCATGTGTGTTCTTTTCGTAAACCACATGGATCCACTAGATGTTATTGCATGTGTGTTCGTCACATAAACCACATGGATCCACTAGAGTTCATTGCGTGTGTGTGTGTGTCAGTGTGCATAACTGTGGTTTTGGAAAAATACACATGCAATGATGCCACTCGAGCATGTGGTATTTTTTCATAAACCACATGGATCCACTAGATGTCATTGCATGTGTGTTCTTTTCATAAACAACATGGATCCACTAGATGTCATTGCATGTGTGTTCTTTTCAAAAACCACATGGATCCACTAGATGTCATTGCATGTGTGTTCTTTTCATAAACCACATGGATCCACTAGATGTCATTTCATGTGTGTTCTTCACATAAACCACATGGACCCAGTGAAGGGAATATGCCCGAGAGGCAATAATAAAGTGGTTATTATCTTATTCAATGTTTATGATAAATGTTTATTTTGCATGCTATAATTGTATTAATTGGAAACGTTAATACATGTGTGTTTAATAAACAAAATACAAAGTTCCTAGTACTGCCTCTCATATAAACTAGCTTGTTGATTGACAAGATGATCAAGGTTTCCTGATCATGGACATTGGATGTTGTTAATAACAAGGTCACAACATTGGTGGAATGATGTGATGAATTCATCCGAAGTATAGCATTACGATCAGAGTCATTATGTTTATATTTCTATAACATCATACAAAGTAATCTTAGTCCTTAGACCATGAGATCATGTTAATTGCTAACACCGGAAGAGTATTTTGATAACATCAAATGTCACACCGTAACAGGGTGACTATAAAGGTGGGTTCAGTGCTATGAAGGTGTTATGTTGAGGCTCATGGATCAAGAGTGGAATTTGTCAATCCCGATGACGGATAGATATACTCTGGGCCCTCTCGGTGATATCACATTAAGGTAGCTTGCAAGCAAGTGATGTGATCACTAGAATGTTATATCACGGGAACGAGAAAAGAGTGCATGTCGGCAACGAGATCAAACTAGGTATTTGGATACCGATGATCGAATCTCAGACATGTATTATATCATGAGACAAAGGGGTTTAGTTACTAGCGTTAAAGGTTCTCACGATCACAGAAGTCATCGTTGAATGTGTAGGAGTGAGTATGGATCTCCAGGTCCCGCTTCTGATTATTGATCTGAGAGGGGTCTCGATCATGTCTGCATTATTCGCGAACCGTAGGGTGACACACTTAAGGGATACCGACACCATTTGGAGCAAATATGTTTCAGATAAAGATTTAAGAAAGCACTGGAATTATTTCAATAGACACCAAAACTGTTTCGGGTGAAATTGCTGAAATTGGTTCTGCATGTAATATTGAAATGTTGCAGGGGGTTTTATGTGAATGTTTGTTAATTAAAGTAATTAACAAAATTCTGAATAAAATTAATAAAAGAGTTTTATTAAATGATAGAGCATTAAATTTGGAGAAATTTAATGCATTTAAAGTTGAGACTTTAAAAGAGAATGTGAAGGGGCATTTTAATGTGGAGGGGGTTACCACCACATGAATGGGGGAGGTGAAGGGACACCCTCCCCTCCTCCTATAAAAGGCCCCCCTCTCACACCTTCATACTCACACCTCCTCGTGAAGGATCTCTCTCCCCCTCTAGTATTATTCCCCCATGGTCTCGGATTAGCGAGATACATGTTCCCGGTGGCTTTATCTGGAAAGGAGTTGCTGCTTTCGCTGCTTTGCTGGAGCGAGGGACGGAGGTTGTCAGGTTACCGGACGTGTGTGTGATCACGGATGCACCGCTGCTTTGCGGTGCTGGACTTGGTGGTGCTGGACTTGCTGGAGCTGGATCTGAAGGACGTGCTGGAGCCGCACCTGCTGGACTTCATCACGATCTTGAGATCGGCAAGTGTACGACTACAGCATCCACGAGTTCCAACTCGTTAACAAAACTCGTTGTCTTCGAGGGTAAGTTCTCCATGGATGTATATCCACCCGTTGCTCTATATCTAGTAGATAGATCTTGGCGTATAGTTCACATCGTAGGAAATTTTTTGTTTTCTATGTTGCGAACCCAACAGTGGTATCAGAGCCCGATCTATGCGTAGGTGCTTTGCATGGGTAGTACACATATGTTTATATGTGGGCGATGATGATCATGTTATTGCATCTTCTATGTATTTTTCATATTGGTGGCATAGTGGGATGAAGCGGCCCGGACCAACCTTACATGTCATCGTACATGAGACCAGTTCCACGACTGACATGCAACTTGTTTTGCATAAGTGGATGGCAGGTGTCTGTCTCTCCTACTATAGTAAATATCTGATTTACAACGAGTTGCTAATAACTTGGGTATCCTCGTTGTGGTTCATGTTCGTAGGTGAGAACGGTTCTATCTCCGAAAGCCCTAAGCCACGTAAAACTTGCAATTGATAAATTAGAGGCCTCTAGTTTAGATCGTTGCTGGGCTAGTGTATTGATATGGTATTGTTGTAAGTAGATGTATGATAGATACTCTTACAACACACTCAACGTGTAAGTTCCATAGACCTTGGACTTACACACAAAGGAATGATAGAGATCATACCACGATGCATATGATAGAGATCAAATGCATGGACCATATCATCCCACTTTACACATTAGATGTTTGCATCTTACATTGCTAGTTTGGCATTTTAGTAGCATTTTAAGATGATCCCTCATTTAAATATCAAGATAAAATGTGTTCTTGCTTAAGTATGCACCGTTTTATGGATCGTGTTTCGAGACATCACGTGATGATCGGGTGTACTCGACTCTACGCTTTCATACAAACGAGTGTAAGACAATTTTACACATGCGAGTACTAAGGTTCTTATTTGGCGAGCCTAGCATGTACAGACATGGCCTCGGAACACTGACCGAAAGGTTAAGCATGAGTCATATAGTTGATATGATGCCCATATAGATGCTCGCCTTTGAAGCTACACCGACTCACGTGATGATCGGACTTGGTGTAGTGGATTTGGTTCATGTGATCACCAAAAGGGCACGAGGGATGTCGTTTTTGAGTGGGAATTCATTTCTAATTTGGATTAGTCAAACTCGTTTTTTCATAAACTAAATCGAAGTGAATTTGCATAATTTTTTATAGTCATTGGCATCTGTTCACTACCTCATGCTTAGTTTTAATTGAGATAATAGAACTATAGAATTCTGGATATTTACTTTATGAACTGGTATCGTATTGTTTTGAATGTCAATTTAAAGTTTATAAGTCCTATTGCAAACTTTCAACAAACTCTATTTACTCCATGAAGTTTAATAAGTAGTATTAAATCAAGATTAAGAATTCCAATGTTAGTATCTAAAGTATCATGTTTGCCTCCATGATTATTGATATTCAAAAGTTGTTTTAATATCAAGATTATATATGAGCCGGAAATTGTTTCAGAAACCATCATGTGTGGAAGATATTGTGATATATGAAACAATGGTTTTTGTTGTTTTATGATAGAGTATAATTTAGCAAAATACATGTTCTCATATTGTATGAGAATTTGTGAAGGATGGAGATGCTAGGCATCCGAATCTCCCAAAAGGTTTTGGGAACTAAAAATTATACTCGTCATTCTTCCTTATAGGCTATAGTAGCTTGATCATGAAAGTTGTCATGATAAGGATGAATAGAAGATGTAAGTAAAATGTTTACTACACTAAAAGATTACTAAAGAATGGATTTTTTAAAGAATGCCAAACATTTGATGATGGTGATCCACTTCAGAGTGCAAGTCCAAAGTTATTAGTATTTGACTATATACAATCTTTGTACCATGTGTCATGTGAATGACACCACTATTGATGTTGATAGATTCTTTTAAAAGAAAAGGAATTGTTGAAAGAGAATCTATAAACTATTTGGCAGAAAATAAAAGGTTGGAGATGTCCAACTTAGGTATATAGAAGATATACATGTTATGGTTGTATTCCTTGCTTGTTAAACAATGTGGTTCTTAGGTATTTCATGCCGGTATTGGATACCGAATTGGTTGGTATGAAGTGTCATACAGGACAACGCAATTCATGAACTGCAATGGCCTAAGTAACTAGCAAGAGAACAAGTGATGATGTTCATCGAAAACAAATAAAGTGTTATTGTGTTTTTTTGTCATCAAACCTAGCCTTCAAGATTTGGTTAAATAATTGTTATTTTGTTCCGGTATTATGAGAACAATGGTTGTTCAAATAATTACCGTATTCCATAAAGGATGGATGAACTTTTACAAGTCTAGTGGGAGAAATCACATCCATAAACACTATTGCTAAAATGTCGCAAGACAAATGATTGAAACATCACTTATGAAGTGACATCGCTGTTTAAATTATATTGGAAAGAAAACATGAAGAAACTCCATGTTGATGGATTTTTGGAGTCATTTGATTTTGATCAATTGACGCTTGTGAAACTTTCCTCGAGATAATTGAAAATCCGTTCATAGGCCAAAGAGGAGCAAATGACTAACTTTTTGGATATTATACATATTGATGTATATAGTCCATTATATGTAGCCATATGCGATGGATATTTTTGCTTCATATGCTTTCTCCAGAAATTTGAGTGAATATATCTATATATTTACTTAATAAGGAAGAAGTATGAAACATTTGAAAATTGTTCAAAGACTTTCAAGATGAAGCGAAAAATCATTGTAACAAGAAAACAAAAGAGTTTATGATTTGATCATAAAGGAAGATATTTGAGTTACAGGTTTAGCAAAACACCTAAGATTTCAGGAATTGTTCCATGAATTTGCATTTCTCGATAAACCACAGGAGTATGGTATGTTCAAGAGATCAAATCAAACCTTGTTTGACATGGTAATATCAAAGGTGTCATTTATAAAACTGCCATTATGTTTTAAGGATTGAAGCTTTAGAGACTACCGCTTTTACACTGAAAATAGCACCATCGTGATCCATTGAAATGACACCATATAAGTTATGGTTTGGGATAAAACCAGAATTGTCTTTTCTTAAATTTTGGTATGCTATGCATAAGTAAAATGTTTACAACCAAAGTTGGATAAGCACGTATTTGTAGGTTATCCCAAAGAATTTGTTGGGAATTTCTCCATAACACCGAGGACAAAAGAGTTTGTTACTTGGAACGTCAAGTTTCTAGAGAAGGAATTTTTCGTGAAAAGTTAACTGGGAGGACAATAGAACTTTGATAAGGTTGTTGAACCTTAGCTATATGTGCTAAGTAGCGCAGCACCGGAAAGTGTCCCGGTGGCAGCCACTGTTGGAGATATGCCCAAGAGGCAATAATAAAAGTGGTTATTATTATATCTTTGTGTTTATGATGAATGTTTACATCCCATTCTATAATTGTATTATTAGGAAACACTAATACTTGTGTGTTTTGTAAACATACAAGAGTCCCTACTAAGCCTCTTGTTGAACTAGCTTGTTGATTAATAGATGATCATGGTTTCCTGATCATGGACATTGGATGTCATTAATAACAAGGTCATATCATTAGGACAATGATGTGATGGACACACACCCATAGTAAGTGTAGCATAAGATCAAGTCATTTAGTTCGTATTGCTACAAGCTTATCAAATGCATAGTAACCTAATCCTTCGACCATGAGCTTATGTTAATCACCATCACCGGATGGGTGCTTTGATGACATCAAACACCGCTTCATAACTAGGTGGTTATAAAGGTGTCATTGGATATTCTGAAAGTATGTGTTGAAGCGCATGGACCAAGATTGGGATTTTTCTATCCATATGATGGATATATATGCTCTGGGCCCTCTCAGTGGAATGTCATCTAGTTAGCTTGCAAGCATGTGACTAGGTCACAAGGGATGACATAACATGGAACGAGTAAAGAGTACTTATCAGTAACGAGGTAGAACTAGGTATGGAGATACTGACGATCAAACCTCAGATAAGTAGAATATCGCGTGACAAAGGGAATTGGTTTCGTATGTTAATGGTTCTATCGATCACGAAGTCATCGTTGAGTATGTGGGAGCCGTTATGGGTCTCCAGATCCCGCTGATGGTTATTGAACGGAGAGGTGTCTCCATCATGTCTGCATATTCACGAACCGTAGGGTGACACACTTAAGGTTCGATGCTGTTTAGGTAGATATGGAATGTGCGTTGGAGACCGAATGTTGTTTGGAGTCTCGGATTGGATCTGAGACATCACGAGGAGATCCGGAATTGTCCGGAGAATAAGATTCATATAATGGAGATCATTTTCTAGGTTCGGAAATGTCCCGGAGTGTTTATATGGGGTTATAGAAGGTTTCAGAATGTTCCGGAAGGTTCTAGAAATTTCTATGGAGTTTACTTGAAAACAAAGAAAGAAAAAGGGGAAACTTGGGGGGGAAGGAAACTCCCCCCAAGCCTCCCTTGTGCGCCGGCCCTAGTAGGTGGGCCTAGGAGTGGGAACCCTAGGCCGCACCCCTCCCTCTATATATAGAGGGGTGGAGGCGCCACCCACCTTGCCCCTCCACTCTTGCCCTAGCGGCCTCTCTCCTCCTCCTTCCTTCTTCTCAGGCTTAGGTGAAGCCCTACAGAATTCTCTCTCCACCACCACCACGCCGTCGTCCTGCTGGGATTCCGTGGAGAGATCTACTACCTCCGCTGCTCACTGGAACGGGGAGAGGAAGGTCTGCATCGACTCCGCATGTGTGACCGACTGCGGAAGCGCTGGCGGAACGCGGCGCCGGAAGGATCGTCTACTCGATCTTGAGATCGAGAAGTGATCGTCTACATCAACCACGAGATCCGATCTCGCACAAGGCTTTCGGATCTACAAGGGTTAGTACATATCTATCTCGTTGCACATGTCTAATAGATTAGATCTTGGCTTTTATCTAGATTAGATCTGGGTTTTGTTCGTTCTTGCGGTAGAATTTTTTTGTTTTCCATGCTACAAACCCATCAGTGGTATCAGAGCCGTGTCTATGCATAGATATGTTGCACGAGTAGAACACAATGGTTTTGTGGGTGTTGGTGATCGTGCTGTCTTTTGCTTTGTGTACTTTGCATCTTGCGGTATGGTGGGATGAAGCGGCTCAGGCTAACCTTACATGTCATCGCACATGAGACTTGCTCCACGCTTGACGTGTAACTTGCTTTGCACAAGTGGCTTTGCAGGTGTCTGTTTCTCTCACCATAGTATAGATCCAATTTACACTTTGCACTTGATAGCACTTGTATCAACGTTGTGGTTTCAGTTTCGTAGGTAAGATCCGTTCTTATTCGAAAGCCCCAAACCACGTAAAACATGCAAAGAAAATTAGAGGTGTCTAACTTGTTTTTGCAGGGGTTTTGTGATGTGATATGGCCATCATGTGATTGTGATTTTATTTGATGTATGTAATGATCCTTGTTGTAATATGGCAACCGGCAGGAGCCTAATGGTTGTCTTTAATTCTGTTAAGACCTGCGAGTCTATTCATCTTGTAATAGCTTTATTCCAAGTAGTTGTAATAGTTGCTAGTGATGATGGACAACCATGAAGCGGCGCCACTGACCTTGACGCAATGCTGGTGATGATGGAGATCATGTCCGTGCTTTGGAGATGGAGATCAAAGGCACAAGAAGAAAGGGCCATATCATATCACACTAATTATGAATTGCCTGTGATGTTAATCCTTTATGCATCTTGTATTGCTTAGATCGCGATGGTAGCATTATAAGATGATACCTCTCACTAAATATCAAGTAATAAAGTGTTCATCCTTAGTTGGCACCGTTGCTAAGACTCGTCGTTTCGAAGCATCTCGTGATGATCGGATGTGATAGATTCTACATGTGCATACAACGGGTGCAAGCCAGATTTGCACATGCGGAAACTAAGGTTAATCTTGACGAGCCTAGCATGTACAGACATGGTCTCAGAACACGAAATACCGAAAGGTAGAGCATGAGTCATATAAATGATATGATGAACATGAAGATTGTTCGCCGATGAAACTACATCTTCTCTCGTGAAGATCGGACTTGGTGTAGTGGACTTGGTTCATGTAATCACTAAGACAATGTGAGGGATGTTGTTTTGAGTGGGAGTTCACCTAGTTAATTTAAGAATTAAAATTGAACTCATTTTATCATAAACTTAGTCTAAACTACTTGCAAATTTGTTGTAGATTATGGCGAACCTCTCCATCAATTTCAATGCGTTCCTAGAGAAAGAAAAGCTTAAGAACAATGGAAGCAACTTCACGGACTGGCTCCGTGGACTGAAGATTGTCCTTAGGGCTGGTCAGTTGACCTATGTGCTCGAAGCACCGCTAGGTGACCCACATGCAGAAGATGCCACCGATGACGTAAAGAATGTTTGCACCACTCGGAAAAATCATTACTCCACAGTTCAGTGTGCCATCCTGTACGGTTTAGAAACGGAGCTTCAGAAGCACTTTGAGCACCACGACCCATTCGAGATCATTAATGAGCTCAAGCTCATTTTTGAGACTCACGCGGCCGTGGAGAGCTATGAGGCCTCCAAAAAGTTCTTTAACTGTAAGATGGAAGAGGGTAGCTCTATTAGCGAGCATGTGCTCACCATGTCTGGGCACGCAAACAAGCTCCAAGAGTTGGGGATAACGATTCCTAATGAGTTAGGGATTCACCGTGTCCTCCAATCACTGCCACTGATTTATAAGAACTTTGTGATGAACTACAATATGCACTGCATGAACAAGACGTTGCCTGAACTATCGTCCATGCTGAAAACTGCTGAAGTGGAGATCAAAAAGGAGAACCAAGTGTTGAAGGTCAATAAGACCACCAATTTCAAGAAACAGGGCAAGCCTAAGAACAAGGGCAACTTCAAGAAGTACGGCAAGAAAGCTGCCGCACCTGCTAAGAAGCCCAAGGCTGGTCCTAAGCCTGAAACTGAATGCTTCTACTGCAACGGTGCCGGTCACTGGAAGCGTAACTGCCCCAAGTACCTGGCGGATCTGAAGAACGGCAACATCAAGAAGAAAGATATATTCGATATACATGTTATTGATGTGTATCTTAGTAGTAATAATAGTAGTGCCTGGGTATTTGATACTGGTTCGGTTGCTCATATTTGTAACTCGAAACAGGAGCTGCGGAATAAGCGAAGACTAGCGAGAGACGAGGTGACGATGCGCGTTGGAAATGGCTCCAAGGTTGATGTGATCGCTGTCGGCACGCTCCCTCTGCATCTACCTTCGAGATTAGTTTTAAATTTGAATAATTGTTACTTGGTGCCTGCGTTAAGCATGAACATTATATCTGGATCTTGTTTATTGCGAGATGGTTACTCTTTTAAGTCTGAGAATAAAGGTTGTTCGATTTATATGAGTAATATCTTTTATGGTAATGCACTTGAGATGAATGGTTTATTCTTACTGAATCTCGATAGTAGTGATACACATGTTCACAACATAGATGCTAAACGAACAAAATTGAATGATAATTCTACATACATGTGGCACTGTCGTCTTGGTCACATTGGAGTGAAGCGTATGAAGCAGCTCCATTTTGATGGACTTCTTGAATCACTTGATTTTGAATCACTTGAAAGATGCGAAGCATGTCTAATGGGAAAAATGACTAAGACTCCATTCTCTGGAATAATGGAGCGAGCTACAGACTTATTGGAAATAATACATACCGATGTGTGCGGTCCAATGAGTGTAGCATCGCGTGGTGGATATCGTTATGTTCTCACTTTCATGGATGACTTAAGTAGATATGGGTATGTCTACTTTATGAAACATAAGTCCGAAACTTTCGAGAAGTTTACGGAATTTCAAAGTGAAGTGGAAAATCATCGTAACAAGAAGATTAAGTTTCCGCGTTCTGACCGCGGAGGTGAATATCTAAGTTATGAGTTTGGCATGCATTTAAAGAAATGTGGAATACTTTCGCAGTTGACACCACCGGGAACACCACAGCGTAATGGTGTGTCCGAACGTCGTAATCGACCTCTCTTAGATATGGTTCGGTCTATGATGTCTCTTACAAATTTACCGCTATCGTTTTGGGGCTATGCATTAGAGACAGCCGCATTCACTTTAAATAGGGCACCATCTAAATCCGTTGAAACGACACCGTACGAATTGTGGTTTGGAAAGAAACCTAAGTTGTCGTTCCTTAAAGTTTGGGGTTGCGAAGCGTATGTAAAGAAGTTACAACCTGATAAGCTTGAACCCAAAGCGGAGAAATGCGTCTTCATAGGATACCCTAAAGAAACAATTGGGTATACCTTCTATCATAGATCCGAAGGCAAAGTTTTCGTTGCCAAGAATGGATCCTTTCTTGAGAAGGAGTTTCTCTCAAAGGAAGTGACTGGAAGGAAAGTAGAACTCGACGAGGTTATTGAACCTTCTCTCGGAGTTGAGAGTAGCGCAACACCGGAAGAGTTTTTTGTGCCGCCTGCACCAATTGGAGAGGAAGCTCATGATGGCGATCATGAAACTTCGAACGTAGTTGCTGCTGAACCTCGCAGGTCAACGAGGGTTCGTACCACTCCTGATTGGTATGACCCTGCCTTGAACGTCATGTTGGTGGACAACACTGATGACCCTGCGACGTATGAAGAAGCTATGGTGAGCCCAGATTCTGACAAATGGCTAGAAGCCATGAAATCCGTAATGGGATCCATGTACGAAAACCAAGTATGGACTTTGGTGGACTTACCGAATGGTCGTAAGGCTGTCGAGAACAAATGGATTTTCAAAAGAAAAACAGATGCTGATGGTAATGTTACCGTCTATAAAGCTCGACTTGTCGCGAAAGGGTTCCGACAAATTCAAGGAGTTGACTACGATGAGACATTCTCACCAGTAGCGCAGCTAAAGTCTGTGAGGATTTTGTTAGAAATTGCTGCATATTTCGATTATGAGATTTGGCAGATGGATGTCAAAACGGCGTTCCTTAATGGAGACATTGAGGAAAAGTTGTATATGGTACAAACCCAAGGGTTTTGTCGATCCTAAAGATGCTAACAAGGTATGCAAACTTCAGCGCTCCATTTATGGACTGAAGCAAGCATCTCGGAGTTGGAATCAACGTTTTGATAAAGTAATCAAAAACTTTGGATTTATACAAACTAATGGAGAAGCTTGTATTTACAAGAAAGTGAGTGGAGCTCTATAGCATTCCTAGTACTATATGTAGATGACATATTGTTGATTGGGAATGATATAGAACTTCTTAATAGTGTCAAAGCCTATTTGAATAATAGTTTTTCAATGAAGGATCTTGGCGAAGCGGCATATATTCTAGGCATCAAGATTTATAGAGATAGATCAAGACGCCTAATAGCGCTTTCACAAAGTACATACTTGGACAAAGTTCTAAAGAAGTTTAGAATGGAAGAGAGCAAGAAAGGGTTCGTGCCCATGTTGTTAGGTAAGACCTTGACTAAGACTCAAAGTCCAGCTACGGCAGAAGATAGAGAGAAGATGAATAATATTCCCTATGCCTCGGCCATAGGTTCTATCATGTATGCCATGCTGTGTACAAGACCGGATATAGCACATGCTGTTAGTTTGACTAGCAGATATCAAAGTGATCCTAGAATGGAGCACTGGACAGCGGTCAAGAATATCCTAAAGTACCTAAATAGGACTAAGGATATGGTTCTTTCTTATGGAGGTGATGAACATCTTGTTGTAAACAGTTACACTGATGCTAGTTGGAACACTGATCCAGATGACTCAAAGTCATAGTCTGGATACGTATTTATTTTGAATGGTGCCGCAGTGAGCTGGAGGAGTGCCAAGCAAAGCGTTGTGGCGAAATCTTCAACTGAATCGGAATACATAGCTGCTTTGGAGGCTGCACAAGAAGCCATATGGATGAAGGAGTTCATGACTGAACTTGGCGTGGTTCCTAGTGCGTTGGACCCTATGGCCATCTACTGTGACAACACAGGTGCCATAGCTAATGCACAGGAGCCAAGGTCACATAGCAAGCTGAAGCATATCAAGCTACGTTTCCATGCTATTCGCGAGTATGTCCAAGATGGTGACATAAAGATTTCCAAAGTACACACTGATCTGAATGTGGCAGATCCATTGACTAAACCTCTCCCTAGAGCAAAGCATGACCAACACCAGAACGCCATGGGTGTTAGGTATATTACCATGTAATCTAGATAATTGACTCTAGTTCAAGTGGGAGACTGTTGGAGATATGCCCAAGAGGCAATAATAAAAGTGGTTATTACTATATCTTTGTGTTTATGATGAATGTTTACATCCCATGCTATAATTGTATTATTAGGAAACGCTAATACTTGTGTGTTTTGTAAACATAAAAGAGTCCCTAGTAAGCCTCTTGTTGAACTAGCTTGTTGATTAATAGATGATCATGGTTTCCTGACCATGGACATTGGATGTCATTAATAACAAGGTCATATCATTAGGAGAATGATGTGATGGACACACACCCATAGTAAGTGTAGCATAAGATCAAGGCATTTAGTTCGTATTGCTACAAGCTTATCAAATGCATAGTAACCTAATCCTTCGACCATGAGGTTATGTTAATCACCATCACCGGATGGGTGCTTTGATGACATCAAACACCGCTTCGTAACTGGGTGGTTATAAAGGTGTCATTGGGTATTCTGAAAGTATGTGTTGAAGCGCATGGACCAAGATTGGGATTTGTCCATCCATATGATGGATAGATATGCTCTGGGCCCTCTCGGTGGAATGTCATCTAGTTAGCTGTTAACTTGCAAGCATGTGACTAGGTCACAAGGGATGACATAACATGGAACGAGTAAAGAGTACTTATCAGTAACGAGGTAGAACTAGGTATGGAGATACCGACGATCAAACCTCAGATAAGTAGAATATCGCGTGACAAAGGGAATTGGTTTCGTATGTTAATGGTTCTATCGATCACGAAGTCATTGTTGAGTATGTGGGAGTCGTTATGGATCTCCAGATCCCGCTGATGGTTATTGATCGGAGAGGTGTCTCCATCATGTCTGCATATTCACGAACCGTAGGGTGACACACTTAAGGTTCGATGTTGTTTAGGTAGATATGGAATGTGCGTTGGAGACCAAATGTTGTTCGGAGTCTCAGATTGGATCTGAGACATCACGAGGAGATCCGGAATTGTCCGGAGAATAAGATTCATATAATGGAGATCATTTTCTAGGTTCGGAAATGTCCCGGAGTGTTTATATGGGGGTTCTAGAAGGTTTCGGAATGTTCCAGAAGGTTCTAGAAATTTCTATGGAGTTTACTTGAAAACCAAGAAAGAAAAAGGGGAAACTTGGGGGGGAAGGAAACTCCCCCCAAGCCTCCCTTGTGCGCCGGCCCTAGGAGGTGGGCCTAGGGGTGGGAACCCTAGGCCGCACCCCTCCCTCTATATATAGAGGGGTGGAGGCGCCACCCCCCCTTAACCCTCCACTCTTGCCCTAGCCGCCTCTCTCCTCCTCCTTCCTTCTGCTCAGGCTTAGGCGAAGCCCTGCAGAATTCTCTACCCCCCCACCACCACCACGCCATCGTGCTGCTGGGATTCCGTGGAGAGATCTACTACCTCTGCTGCTCGCTAGAACAGGGAGAGGAAGGTCTACATCGACTCCACACGTGTGACCGACTGCGGAAGCGCTGCCGGAACGCGGCGCCGGAAGGATCGTCTACTCGATCTTGAGATCGGCAAGTGATCGTCTACATCAACCACGAGATCCGATCTCGCACAAGGCTTTCGAATCTACAAGGGTTAGTACAGATCTATCTTGTTGCACATGTCTAATAGATTAGATCTTGGCTTTTATCTAGATTAGATATGGGTTTTGTTCATTCTTGCGGTAGAATATTTTTGTTTTCCATGCTACGAACCCATCAGCCACAATGCTCATGGCTCCCGTGATTACAAAGGGTGTGATCTCAGAGATTAGAGTTCCTATTGAACCATGTGAGTCGGTAAGAATCAAATAGTGTGATTTGATAAAATGGTTGTTATTGTTTTGACAATGATGAACCGACTACATTCAAAGAAGCGATGATGGGCCCTGACTCCATAAAATGACTAGAAGTCATAGAATCCGTGATAGTATCCATACACGAGAAATCAAGTTTCTGAACTTGGAAGACCCTCCGGAAAGGCGTGAAGCCTATCGGTCGTGTTTGGATCTATAAAGAAATAGACATGGATGTTTAACATCTATGAAATAGTCGACATGTCGGAAAGAAGTTTACGACAATATTCAAGGAGTTGACTATGACAAGATTTGATCTTTCATAGCGATATTTAGTCTTGACGGATTAATGTAGCAACCACTACATATAATTTGATGTATGGTAGTTGAACAAACAAAACAATGTTCTTCTAATAGAATGGTTACCTAGGACGTGTACAAGACATGGTCTGAAGGGTTTTGTTAATTCAAAGGGTGCTAAGAGGGCATGCAAACTGCAATAGTTGAAGTAAGCATAGCGGAGTTGGAATCTTCACCATGATGAAACTGTTAAAAGAGTTTAAATTCATCGGAGATGATGAAGATGCTTGCATTTGCAAGAAATTAAGTGGGAGCGCTGAGACATATTTCTAATACATTATGTAGAGAACATATTGTTGATTGTAAATGATGTATCTTGTATTGACACAAGTTAAAAATTTCAATAAAATAAGATTTCGATTAAAGACTTGGGCAAAGCTGGAATATTTGGCATCAATATCTATATGGATAGATTGAGGCGCTAATATGGTTGTGCCAGACATACATATATGAGATATTGAAAGGGTTTATGGAAACAACAAGAAAGGTTCTTGGTGCATGGAAATGATTGTATCAAGATTCAAGTGTTTCAACACTTGGTGAGTAAAATCACATGAAGATTTTGATTGATTATACCGTGATATGTATATATCCAGAATTTCCTATGCTCTAAATGTTATGAGCACATACTAGAATGATTCATAAGATGATCATTGGACAATAGTAAATATATTCTTATGAGCTTTGGAAGAACTAAGAATATATCATGTATAAGTGACAAATAGTTAAAGGGAGTTCATTGTAAAGTGTTACCTTGATACTAGTTTTGTCACAAGATACAAATTAAATTAATCTCAATTTAGACTATGGGTGGCACAATGTAATGGAAAGGATGTTCCATGATGGATTTGGGTAAGTTCCAAAGTTGAAACGTTGTGACGGATACTACAACAAAAGGCTAAGTATATGATTGCTATAGTAGCAGCAAAGGAGGGCATTTGTGTTAAGAAGTTTGCTATCAAACTAGGTGTGGTTAAAAGTGGGCTAATACTATGAAGATATATTGTATGACAATAATATCGACATATTTTAACCCGAACGAACTAAAGGTCTCACCAAAGGACCAAATTTATACAATGCCATCTCATTTGAGAATGAGTGATGCGTAGAGACGCAAAGACATGCAAATACACATGGACCTGAAATTGCCAGATCCGGAGATTATGTTAACCACTAGCAAACGCGTATATTCAACACCTAGGTGTTGTATATACAAGTTTACAAACTAGATTATTGACTAGTGCAAGTGGGAGACTGAAGGGAATATGCCCGAGAGGCAATAATAAAGTGGTTATTATCTTATTCCATGTTTATGATAAATATTTATTTTGCATGCTATAATTGTATTAATTGGAAACGTTAATACATGTGTGTTTAATAAACAAAATACAAAGTTCCTAGTACTGCCTCTCATATAAACTAGCTGGTTGATTAACAAGATGATCAAGGTTTCCTGATCATGGACATTGGATGTTGTTAATAACGAGGTCACAACATTGGTGGAATCATATGATGAACATTCATCCGAAGTATAGTATTACAATCAGAGTCATTATGTTTATATTGCTATAACATCATACAAAGTAATCTTAGTCCTTAGACCATGAGATCATGTTAATTGCTAACACCGGAAGAGTATCTTGATAACATCAAACATCACACCGTAACAGGGTGACTATAAAGGTGGGTTCAGTGCTACGAAGGTGTTATGTCGAGGCTCATGGATCAAGAGTGGAATTTGTCAATCCCGATGACGGATAGATATACTCTGGGCCCTCTCGGTGATATCACATTAAGGTAGCATGCTAGCAAGTGATGTGATCACTAGAATGTTATATCACGGGAACGAGAAAAGAGTGCATGTCGGTAACGAGATCAAACTAGGTATTTGGATACTGATGATCGAATCTCGGACATGTATTATATCATGAGACAAAGGGGTTTAGTTACTAGCGTTAAAGGTTCTCACGATCACAGAAGTCATCGTTGAATGTGTAGGAGTCAGTATGGATCTCCAGGTCCTGATTCTGATTATTGATCTGAGAGGGGTCTCGATCATGTCTGCATTATTCGCGAACCGTAGGGTGACAGACTTAAGGGATACCGACACCATTTGGAGCAAATATGTTTCAGATAAAGATTTAAGAAAGCACTGGAATTATTTCAATAGACACCGAAACTGTTTCGGGTGAAATTACTGAAATTGGTTCTGCATGTAATATTGAAATGTTGCAGGGGGTTTTATGTGAATGTTTGTTAATTAAAGTAATTAACAAAATTCTGAATAAAATTAATAAAAGAGTTTTATTAAATGAGAGAGCATTAAATTTGGAGAAATTTAATGCATTTAAAGTTGAGACTTTAAAAGAGAATGTGAAGGGGCATTTTAATGTGGAGGGGGTTACCACCACATGAATGGGGGAGGTGAAGGGACACCCTCCCCTCCTCCTATAAAAGGCCCCCCTCTCACACCTTCATACTCACACCTCCTCGTGAAGGATCTCTCTCCCCCTCTAGTATTATTCTCGCATGGTCTCGGATTAGCGAGATACATGTTCCCGCTGGCTTTATCTAGAAAGGAGTTGCTGCTTCCGCTGCTTTGCTGGAGCGAGGTACGGAGGTTGTCGGGGTACCGGACGTGTGTGCGATCACGGATGCACTGCTGCTTTGTGGTGCTGGACTTGGTGGTGCTAGACTTGGTGGTGCTAGACTTGCTGGAGCTGGATCTGAAGGACGTGCTGGAGCCGGACCTGCTGGACCTCATCACGATCTTGAGATCGGCAAGTGTACGACTACATCATCCACGAGTTCCATCTCGTTAACAAAACTCGTTGTCTTCGAGGGTAAGTTCTCCATGGATATATATCCACCCGTTGCTCTGTATCTAGTAGATAGATCTTGGTGTATAGTTCACATCGTCGGAAATTTTTTATTTTCTATGTTGCGAACCCAACACCCAGTGGAGTTCATTACATGTGTGTGTGTCACTATGCATCACTATGGTTTTGGAAAAGAACACATGCAATGATGCAACTCCAGCATGTGGTGTTATTCTTATAAACCACATGGATCCACTAGATGTCATTGCATGTGTGTTGTTTTCATAAACCACATGGATCCAATAATGCCACTCCAGCATGTTTAGTTATTCTCATAAACCACATGGATCCACTAGATGTCATTGCATATGTGTTCTTTTCATAAACCACATGGATCCACTAGATGTCATTGCATGTGTGTTCGTCACATAAACCACATGGATACACTAGAGTTCATTGCATGTGTGTGTATGTCAGTGTGCATCACTTTGGTTTTGGAAAAGAACACATGGAATGATGCCACTCCAACATGTGGTGTTCTCCAAATAAACCACATGGATCCACTAGATGTCATTGCATGTGTGTTCTTCACATAAACCACATGGATCCACTAGATTTCATTGCATGTGTGTTCGTCACGTAAACCACATGGATCCACAAGAGTTCATTGCATGTGTGTTCTTTTCATAAACCACATGGATCCACTATATGTCATTGCATGTGTGTTCTTCACATAAACCACATGGATCCACTAGAGTTCATTGCATGTGTGTGTGTCAGTGTGCATCACTGTAGTTTAGGAAAAGAACACATGCACTAATTCCACTCTAGCATGTGGTGTTCTTTTCATAAACCACATGGATCCACTAGATGTCATTGCATGTGTGTTATTTTCATAAACCATATGGATCCACTAGATGTCATTGCATGTGTGTTCTTCACATAAACCACATGGATCCACTAGAGTTCATTGCATGTGTGTGTGTCAGTGTGCATAACTATGGTTTTGGAAAAGTACATATGGAATGATGGCACTCCAGCATGTGGTGTTCTTTTCATAAACCACATGGATCCACTAGATGTCATTGCATGTGTGTTCTTTTCATAAACAACATGGATCCACTAGATGTCATTGCATGTGTGTTCTTTTCATAAACCACATGGATCCACTAGATGTCATTGCATGTGTGTTCTTTTCATAAACCACATGGATCCACTAGATGTCATTGCATGTGTGTTCTTTTCATAAACCACATGGATCCACTAGAGTTCATTGCATGTGTGTGTTTGTGTCAGTGTGCATCACTGTGGTTTTGGAAAAGAACACATGCAATGATGCCACTCCAGCATGTGGTGTTTTTTTCATAAACCACATGGATCCACTAGATGTCATTGCATGTGTGTTCTTTTTTATAAACCATATGGATCCACTAGATGTCATTGCATGTGTGTTCTTATAATCCACGTGGATCCAATAGAGTTCATTGCATCTGTGTTCTTTTCATAAACCACATGGATCCACTAGATGACATTACATGTGTGTGCTTCACATAAACCAAATGGACCCACTAGAGTTCATTACATGTGTGTGTGTCACTGTGCATCACTATGGTTATGGAAAAGAACACATGTAATGATGCGACTACAGCATGTGGTGTTATTCTTATAAACCACATGGATCCACTAGATGTCATTGCATGTGTGTTCTTTTCATAAACCACATGGATCCACTAATGCCACTCCAACATGTTTAGTTATTCTCATAAACAACATGGATCCACTAGATGTCATTACATGTGTGTTCTTTTCATAAACCACATGGATCCACTAGATGTCATTGCATGTGTGTTAATCACATAAACCACATGGATCCACTAGAGTTCATTGCATGTGTGTGTATGTCAGTGTGCATCATTGTGGTTTTGGAAAAGAACACATGCAATGATGCCACTCCACCATGTGGTGTTATTCTCATAAACCACATGGATCCACTAGATGTCATTGCATGTGTGTTCTTAAACCACATGGATCCACTAATGCCACTCCAGCATGTGGTGTTATTCTCATAAACCACATGGATCCACTAGATGTCATTGCATGTGTGTTCTTCACATAAACCACATGGATCCACTAGAGTTCATTGCATGTGTATGTGTGTCATTGTGCATCACTGTGGTTTTGGAGAAGAACACATGCAATGATGCGATTCTAGCATGTGATGTTATTCATATAAACCACATGGATCCACTAGATGTCATTGCATGTCACTAGTAGAAAATGGGCCTTTGGTTCGGGCCATTAGTCTCGGCCGTGGCTGGGGCCGGGACTAATGGTCCGAACCAGACGGCCCGAGGAAGCCGAGGCACTTTGTCCCGGTCCGTAAGGAACCATTTGTCCTGGTTTGAGATACAAACTGGGACAAATGGGTCTGGGCCGGCGCGCGTGCTCCTGGCAGAACCTTTAGTCCCGGTTTGTGTCTCAAACTGGGACTAATGGCCTGGCCCTATATATATGCACCCAGCCCTCCACTCTCTCCTGTTTTTTCCTATGTGAGAGGTTGGTATAACTTTGTGCTAACTTTTTTTCTGCATATGCACTAGAGGTGTTCGGTGAAATGCCTGTTAGAGCGATGCCACTTGAGTTCACACAAGACAAAATATGATATGAGGTGCCAGAGCGACACTTAAGGTTTCTCCTCTTTGTTTTGAAGTGTCCTAAAAGGTTAGCAACTATTTTCTCGTTTTCACTGCACGATACTAATTTAAGCATCGTGATTGCGTTTGATATATATGCATGGTTGGATGATGCAGATGAGTCACCCATGGATGTACGGTGACCGACGCTCTGATGCTTATAGAGAAGGCGTGCGTTCTTTTCGCCTTGTGGCCGAGGCGAACAAGCGGCGGGATGGTTTTATGTGTTGTCCATGTGTTGAACATCGGAATGAGCAGGCTCACACTTCCACAAGAGTCATTCAGAGCCACCTGCTTCGGTCCGGTTTCATGTCCGGCTATAATGTTTGGACCAAGCACGGAGAAAGAGGGGTTATGATGGAAGACGGCGATGAAGAAGAGAACGATGATGACAACTACCGATCTATGTTCCCTGAATACGATGATACCGCAGTTGAAGATAATGAAGAAGAAGGGGGTGAAGAACGGGAACCAGATGAGCCCGTTGATGATTTTGGTCGGGTCATTAGTTATGCAAGGCGAGACTGCGACACGGAAAAGGAGAGGTTGCAGTTCGAGCAGATGTTACAGGACCACAACACATTGCTGTATCCAACTTGTGAAGATGGCCAGAAGAAGCTGGGTAGCACACTGGAATTGTTGAAGTGGAAGGAAGAGACCGGTATGACTGACTCGGGATTTGAAAAGTTGCTGGTAATAATGAAGAAGCTGCTTCCAAGAAATAACCAATTGCCCTCTAGTACGTACGAAGCAAAGAAACTTGTCTGCCCTCTAGGATTAGACGTGCAGAAGATACATGCATGCCCTAATGACTGCATCCTCTACCGCGGTGATAAGTACGAGAATATGGATAAATGCCCGGTATGCACTGCATTGCGGTATAAGATCAGAAAAGATGACCCTGGTGATGTTGAGGGCGAGCAACCCAGGAAGAGGGTTCCTGCCAAGGTGATGTGGTATGCTCCTATAATACCACGGTTGAAACGTTTGTTCAGAAATAAAAAGCATGCCAAGTTGTTGCGATGGCACATGGAAGACCGTAAGAAAGACGGGGTGTTGAGGCACCCTGCTGATGGTCGGCAGTGGAGAAAAATTGAGAGAGACTTCCCGGACTTTGCTGGTGACGCAAGGAACTTATGGTTTGGTCTAAGTACCAATGGCATGAATCCTTTTGGGGATCAGAACTGCAGTCACAGCAATTGGCCCATGACTCTATGTATCTACAACCTTCCTCCTTGGTTGTGCATGAAGCGGAAGTTCATTATGATGCCAGTGCTCATCCAAGGCCCAAAGCAACCCGGCAACGACATTGATGTGTACCTAAGGCCATTAGTTGATGACCTTCTATAGTTGTGGGCCAAACCAGGTGTACGTTTGTGGGATGAGCACAAACAGCAGGAATTTGACCTACAAGCGTTGTTGTTCGTAACCATCAATGATTGGTCTGCTCTTAGTAACATTTTAGGACAGACGAACAAAGGATACAATGCATGCACGCACTGTTTAGATGAGACTGAAAGTATATATCTGGATAAATGTAGAAAGAATGTGTACCCGTACAATCGTTGTTTTCTTCCGCCCAGTCATCCCTTAAAGAAGAAAGGCAAGCATTTCAATGGCAAGGCAGAAACCCGGACGAAGCCTGTCCCCCATAGTGGTGCTGATGTATTTGGTATGGTCAAGGATTTGGATGTAATCTTTGGAAAGGGTCCTGGAGGACAACCTGTTCCGAAAGACCCCATTACCGGACACGCACCCATGTGGAAGAAGAAATCTATATTTTGGGAGCTACCCTATTGGAAAGTGCATGGGTCCACTCTGCAATCGACGCGATGCACCTGACGAAGAATCTTTGCGTGAATATTCTAGGCTTCCTGGGCTTGTATGGGAAGTCAAAAGATACCCCGGCAGCACGGGAGGACTAGCAACATCATAAAGGACGAGATGGCAAGCATCCAGGGCAGTTTCAAGGGCTTGCCAGCTACGCTCTTACCAAAGAAGAGAAGGAAATCTTTTTTGAAGTCCTTTTCAGTATCAAGGTCCCGTCTGGATTCTCGTCGAATATAAAGGGAATAGTAAATATGAAAGAGAAAAAATTTCAAAACCTAAAGTCTCATGACTGCCATGTTCTTATGACGCAATTGCTTCCGGTTGCATTGAGGGGAATTCTACCAGAAAATGTTCGACTAGCCATTGTGAAGGTATGTGCATTCCTCAATGCAATTTCTCAGAAGGTAATCGATCGAGAAAGTCTATCAGGGTTACAGATTGATGTGGTCCAATCTCTGGTCAGCTTCGAGTTGTTGTTCCCCCCATCCTTCTTCAATATTATGACGCACCTCCTAGTTCACCTAGTCGAAGAGATTAGAATTCTCGGTCCTGTGTTTCTACACAATATGTTCCCCTTCGAGAGGTTCATGGGAGTTTTAAAGAAATATGTTCATAACCGTGCTAGGCCAGAAGGAAGCATCTCCAAGGGCTATGGAACAGAGGAGGTCATTGAGTTTTGTGTTGACTTTCTTCCTGACCTTAAGCCGATTGGTCTTCCTGAATCTCGGTATGAGGGGAGGATGACTGGAAAAGGCACACTAGGAAGGAAATCAATGGTATGTAGGGACGAGCATTCTTTCACTCAAGCACACTACACAGTTCTACACAATTCCACCGTGGTGGCTCCGTATATCGAGAAACACAAGAATATTCTACGCTCCGAAAACCCGGGGAAGCCTGAATCCTTGATTAAAGGGGAACACGAGAAGAATTTTGGCAATTGGTTGCAGACACATCTCATGAATAACACCACTGTTGGATATGAGTTGTACTCGTTGGCCAGGTTACCATCTTCGACTATATGTACTTTCCAAGGGTACGAGATAAATGGGAATACATTTTACACGATCGCCCAAGATAAAAAGAGCACCAACCAAAACAGTGGTGTCTGCTTTGATGCAACAAGTGACAATGGGCAGAAGGACACATATTATGAGTACATAGAGGAGATATGGGAACTTGACTATGGACCTACTTTTAAGGTCCCTTTGTTTCGGTGCAAATGGGTCAAGCTGACAGGAGGCGGGGTACATGTAGACCAAAAGTATGGCATGACAACAGTGGATCTCAACAATCTTGCGTACATGGATGAACCATTCGTCCTAGCCAACGATGTGGCTCAGGTTTTCTATGTGAAGGACATGTCTACCAAACCGAGAAAAAGGAAAGATAAGCAAAAGAGTACAGAATACGATGAGCCAAAGCGCCACATAGTTCTTTCAGGGAAAAGAAACATCGTGGGAGTGGATGACAAGACAGACATGTCAGAATATTACAATAAGTTTCATAAAATTCCGCCCTTCAAAGTGAAAACTGACCCAAGCATCCTGTTAAATGATGAAGATTCTCCATGGCTACGGTGCAGAAGAAAACCACAACACTAGATGTTGGTGATGTGTAATAATGTATTAAACCTTTTATTTGAGACATAAATCTATGTAATGTATTAAACCTTTTATTTGAGACATAAAGGTCCCCTTTCATGTAATACATCTTGCTCAATCAAACTAGACATTGACGACCGGGTTCTGAGCCGCGGGAGGTGATCACACAAAGAGAAGGAACCATCACAAGAGAAGGAACCCACAAACACTAAGGATACATAGCACAACTGAAAATTAAGATACATAGCACAACTAAAAATTAAGAAACATGCCTAATGGTTGGAGTGATTCAGTCATGCTCCTGCCTAGCCCTGTAATACGCGCCACTTTAGTCGTCGTAGTCGCCGGTGCCGTCGTCGTTGTCGTTATCGGGGTCGCCGTAGTCGAACCTTGAAGGTTGGGCACGCGTGGGCTGGATTTGAGGGTACCGCAAGCGGGGGTTATTGTCGGTCGTGTTGTAGGCCATGACACTCTGGAGAGTCCGACTGTGCCACCACAGCCAACGGCCGGCCTCGTTGGAGTTCGAAGGAGGTGGGCCGTCCTCCTCGTGCCTGGCGAGCGCCCTCTCATGCTGATTGATGAAGAAGGCTTCCCAAGTCGGGAAATAGTCGGGATGCCAGTTGGGATTCCTCCGCTGCTCTGGCGTGAGCTCGAGGTAGTAGTGGTTCGAGATGGCCATCCGGCGCTCCACACCTAGAGGGACAGGAGGGAGCGGCACGACTCCGGCGCTCAGCATCCAGCCGGTGGGGACGCGGTAGCCCGGTGGGCAGGGGTAGTTCGAGGCGCAAAGCGCCTCCGCCTCCTGGGTGGTTAGAGATACGTTGGAAGCTATGGGAAGAGAATGATGAGTCTAGATGTGATATGTAAATGGAGGCCAAGCGTACATATATATACTGAAAAAATGGCGGGAAGATAGAGGTGGGAACCGGTGGAAAGCGCGGGAACACAGTGGCGCGGGAAACTTTCATCCCGGGTGGGGGCTCAAACCGGGACAAAAGATGGGGGGCCTTATCTGGGGGAGGCTTATCTGGGGGTTGGCTAACCTTTAGTACCGGCTGGTGGGTGCAACCGGGACTAAAGGTGGTTTTTGTGTCATCGAACAAAACTGTCGGTGGGATAAGGACGCGTGGGTAACCTTTAGTACCGGGTGGGGGCTCAAACCGGGACTAAAGCTGTCGGTAGGATAAGGACGCGTGGGTGGACGCACTGCTCGATGAGATAAAGCATGTAGCGCACGACGCCCTGTCGGAGGAAGGAGACAAGGTAGAAGCGGCGTCGTGCCTATAAAAGGAGCATCGGTACGCCATGGCAAGCAACTCAACAAGCCAATATGGATGGAGAGTTTCATCACCATGGATGGAGGAAAGGGTTGGGAAATCTCCCGTGGCGGAACTTCTCGAAGATGCCCTTGGTGCACACGCCCTATGGCATCTTCGGAAGTTCCACCTCGGAAAATATTTTCCTGCTAGCCCATGAAAGACTCCATCTCCGCCTCCCTGGGGTTAGAGGTATGGTGGAAGCCATGGAATAGAGTGGAGAGAGGCGGCAGATATGAGTCTAGATGTGTTATGGCAACGACCAAGCCTACATATATATAGTGAGAAATGGCGGGAAGTCAGAGGAGGGAACCCTAAACCCTAAACCCTAAATCCTAAACCCTAAACCCTAAACCCTAAACCCTAAAGGGGCTACGATCTGGAAGAGAACGGGCGGGAAAAAATAAGGCGGGGTAGACGATCCGGGGCCCCCGGTCTAGGGTTTCGTCGGAGGAAGACCACCGGAGCGTCGGAATCACATGAAAATGGCAAAATGGTTAATAGTTTGACTAGTTAGAATAATTATTTTATAAAACAGAAAATTTATTTGAATCACTTATTCAAAAATATGCAAAATATAATAGTTAATGCATTTTTAAATTGAAAATGGCAAAATGGTTATTAGTTTCACTAGTTAGAATAATTATTTTATAAAACAAAAAATAGATTTGGATTACTTATTCAAATTCAAGAACTTTTCATGTTGAAATTTTTCTCAAATTCATAAGTATGCAAAAACTGTAAAATTCAAATGTTTAAAAAATATGCTAATTGAATTTTTTTTAAACAGGCGCGCCCCTGGGGTGAAAATTTTGAAAAAAGGACCTTTAGTCCCGGGGCGTGCTACACACCGGGACTAAAGGTGTGGCGTTGGCGCGCGCGCGTTGGGCGGTGCCGAAAACCCTTTAGTCCCGGTGGGTGGCACGCACCGGGACTAAAGGGGGGGACCTTTAGTCCCGGTCTGCGTTACACGGGCCGGGACTAAAGGCCTTCTCCTTATTACGTGCGCCCCTTCACTCCCCCACCATCTCCACTACTCACTGCAGGGGAAAATCGCGCGCGAGCTAGGACGACGAAACAACGCCGGTAGGCTGCCCGTCCGTGCCACCGCCGTCTCAACGACGAACGCCGCCGCACCACCGCCTCTCCAGCCGCCGTCATCCCCGTCGGCCAGGTAATACCGACGAGCAAAAGATTGGCGCGCTTCCACGCGCGCAGCAAGGGGAGGCCGGCGGCGGCGCCTAGGGACCGTGCGCGCAACGCGGGTGGAGGCCGGCAGCCGCGCGCGCAACAGGAGAGGCCGGAGGCTAGCTGGCGACTGCGCGCGCCGTCCAGGCGCCGACGGCTCCTCTTTTTTTTAGAATTGTAATATTATTAGTAGTGTAATATAGGAATTATTATTAGTAGTGTATATTAGTACTGTATATTAGTAGTGTAGTATTAGTAGTGTATATAGGAATTATTATTAGTAGTGTATATTAGTAATAGTGTATATTAGGAATTATTAGTAGTGTAATATAGGAAGAATTATTAGTAGTGTATGTTAGTAGTAGTGTATATTAGTAGTGTAGTATTAGTAGTGTATATAGGAATTATTATTAATAGTGTATATTAGAATTGTAATATTATTAGTAGTTTATATTAGTAGTGTAGTATTAGTAGTGTATATAGGAATTATTTGTATATAGGAAATATTTGTATTTAGGAAATATTTGTATATAGAAAATATTTGTATATAGGAAATATGTGTATATAGGAATTAGGGTGGTAGTGCTCACGGGCAGCCGGACTTAGGGTTAGGGTGGTGGTGCTCGCGGGCCACCGGACTTAGGGTTAGGGTGGTAGTGCTCACGGGCCCCCAGACTCACGGTTAGGGTGGTAGTGCTCGCGGACAACCGGACTTAGGGTTAGGGTGGTGGTGCTCGCGGGCCACCAGACTTAGGGTTAGGGTGGTAGTGCTCGCGGGCAGCCAGACTTAGGGTTAGGGTGGTGGTGCTCGTGGGCCACCGGACTTAGGGTTAGGGTGGTAGTGCTCGCGGGCAGCCGGACTTAGGGTTAGGGTGGTGGTGCTCGCGGGCCACCGGACTTAGGGTTAGGGTGGTAGTGCTCGCGGGCCCCCGGACTTAGGGTTAATGTGGTAGTGCTCATGGGCCCCCGGACTTAGGGTTAGGGTTAGGGCATCACTAGAATTTTGCTATTGTTTAGTATTATTGTAGCAAATTGCGTGTTCATATTATTGTTTAGTATGATTTTATGCAGCAATATTGAATGAAAAATGTTGTTGTGTGCATTTTGTAGAAAACTATGGATCCAATCCAGAGAGACCTAGCACAGGAAGAAATTCTCGAGGATATGATCAACGACACCCCCCATGTTGATCCACCTGAATCTCTATCGATTTATCTGAACCCCTCCAGTGAGGGAGAGGAGGTCGACCGAAATGATCAAGGAGAAGCCGACGGCTCCGGTGGTGGAGAAGCCGACGGCTCCGGTGGTGGAGAAGCCGACGGCGAGGTATATATATGAAGTCTGGTGATCAGTAGATGCATTAACTGAGTTGTATATATATATATATATAAATTGACGAATGTTTCTTCTCTTAGGCCTCCACATCAAGCAAAATATATTCCAAACGAGGCCCGGCCAAAAAGTTGGACGCATCTACGCGTTATACAATTACGCGGGTATCACCACGGGGTGAACCGATGGAACCCGAAAAGGCTAAAACTGTATTTAAACAACAATGTGGAGTTATGGTTAGGGATCGCATCCCGATCACCGTTCGAGAGTGGAATAAGACCAAAGGGGTGAAAGAGGGTGAGTATGTCGCCGACAGGTGCAAAGAGGGTCTTTGGAATGACCTCATGACACATTTCACCCTGCCAAAATGTGAGGATGATGCCGACACAGCTGCATTGAGGAAGAAAGTCAAGCAGTGGACTCTTACGAAGATGGCCGAACTATTCAAGAACTGGAAGAAAGCATTATGGCAAAAGTATCAAAAGACGAAGAAGACTCCTAAATTTGAATGCTATCTAACGAAGCAGCAGGCTAACTGGGATGCATTTGTGAAGTACAAGGAGTCACAACCTGCTATGGAAATGTCGGAAAAAACAAGAAAAATGTCGCGATGAAGAAATATGACCATCACCTGGGGCAGGGGGCTACGCGGCTGCCATGCCAAAGTGGGATGCTAAAGAGAATGAGCTGCTTGCTAAAGGGATCACTCTAGAACCAATACGCGAAGAATGGGATCTGAGGGCAAGGAATTGGTTCCTTGGGCATGGGAGTGAGTATGACGAAAGTACAGGGGACCTTCTTTGCAGTGACGGGATTAGGATACCCCGGGATACATGGCAGAAAGTGGTGAAGGAGATTAAAGCGGGGACAACAAAGTTCCGTCCCGATAGAGAGAAAGACTTTCTGACAAAGGTCCTCAGGAATGACGAACGCAGAGGACGTGTACGAGGCCTTGGCCCTAGTTATACGTTGGAGATGGGGTTTCCCAAAGACAGAGATACTTATAGGAGCCGAGAGAGAGCAAAGAGGCGACAGCAGGATGAGGAGGGAGACAGGTTCACCGAGTTGCTAGGAACACTTCGAATGCATCAGCAACAGATTGACGAACTTCCAAGAGCAGCACGCCTGCAAGATCCTGTACTCGATATTACCGCCGTCACATCTCAGCAGAGAAGCAGCGTGGCTGAATCGGAGGTCCCTTCTGACGATGCACGTATGGTAGATGGCAGTCCCGGCTACCCCGTGGATGGAATCAAGGAGCAGGCATCTTGTGAGCTCCATCAGAAGGTGAAGAACCTATCCATCAAGGTGGCGGTCGGATGTGCTTTACCTTGTCCACCTGGCGCACGCTGGCATGGCCGTGAGATTCCAGCTGGCTATGCTAAAGTTGGTGTGGATGAAATCGCAATGGGGTGGGACTCAATGGAGCTTGACATCCCTGGACCTGAAGGTGAGAGGACACTCGGAGAAGTACTGGGTGGTATCATTCTATGGGACAAGAACAACATCAAGCTTCCAGGCTGGACGCCAAAGCCAACACCACCTCCGAGTGGTCGCATGTCACCTTCACCTCCATCACCTCCAAGAAGCCCACCCCATGACTACGACCACCACAGCCCGAGTCCATCTCGATCTCCGTCGTAGCCTCCGATTAGTACTAAACAATGCAGGAGCACAAAGCGACAAATGTCGCCCCTCCCAAGAGTACCTCATCAGAATCTTCCTATCAGACCTTACGATCGTACTGACGAGGAAACCGACATGATCGTAAAGGCCGAATGTGTTGCGCAGCTTCAAAAGAAGAAACCCGAGGCCGCCCTGGTATACACCGAGAAGCAAAAGCGTATGCACTTTCTTTTCTGAACACAAAATCGCAATATGACTTGCACCATAAGCCAGATGACTATCGATGCACACTTCAGAAGGAAGTGAAGAAGAGCAAATCAAGTAGAAGTGCAAGCGGGAGCAAATCATCAAGTCAAAGTGCAACCGGGAAAAGAAAGGACGTCCCCCAACTCGGGGAACAGGCCAAAAAATCGATCCCACCCCTCAAGGTGGTATCCCATGACATTCCCCAGCAGAATATGGAAGAAGCTATGAAGCTTGCGGCCTCTATGAATGTGACTGTTGAGGAATTGCTAGGTTCCCAAGACGACAAGTTACCCAAGGCTCAGCTGGTCCCTACATATGTCCCAGGGAAGCCTCTGGTCAGCTTTGAGCAGTTCCAACAACTGCCAACACAAATGCGGAGTTTACATAAATGGTACTTGAAAGCCGTAAAGGAGGAGAGAATAATGATCGTGGCGAAAGTCCCACATGACTACTACTTCCGAGAAGAAGAGGTCCATGTTGAGTTTCCAGAACTCTTCCAGTTATACATTTTCGACGCCCTCGACAAAAGTCTCATTAGTTGCTATTGTCTGTAAGTTGTTGAATTCATTGTCTATATATAAGTTGTTCATTTTTTCAGTTGTTCAGTTCATTGCATGTAATTATCCTAATTATATCCTTTTGTACTCTATTATTATTCAGAATGAAGATCATGGAATGTAAAAGAAGGTTAATCTTCAGTGTTGGGTTCATTGACCCAGATAAAATACATTGTTAGACGCTAAAGGATAAACCCGAGGACACACAGGAAAACCTTCTAAGGTTTCTAACGGAGCAAAATTTCTGTGACCACATACTGTTTCCTTACAATTTCGTGTGAGGGTCTTACTCTATTGTACACATTCTCTTTTGCTTACTCGATGTTAAGTGTAATTGATGAGTTACTGATGTATATATAAATGTGTACAGTTTCCACTGGATTCTCATGGACATTCAACTTGATAAGGGAAGAGTTGAAGTCATGGACCCATTAAAGAGACCCCTGGAAATGTTTAGGGACATGCAGGACATGCTCCAGAGGTAATTTTCGCGCTACATCGGTCTCTTTCGTTGATTTCCTGAGATATCACATAATAAATAACTCATTCATTTTCTTTACCGGGTAGGGTTTGGAACCAGTTCAAGAGTGCGGTTACGGGTGACTTTAGTGAGAAGCTGACGTTTAAGCTGGTCTCGGTAAGTAGTACGTGCATCTCTTTACTTCTAGTTTCAATACAATTATGATGTTGGATTATTATTTTGATTGAATTCTATTCTCGTAAAGTGCACAAGGCAGCCACCAAAGACGAATCTATGTGGATTCTACGTTTGCGAGTTCATTCGCACGTTTACCAGTGAGTTGAATGATTATAGAGTCGATGTAAGCAATACATTCATAACATTATTTTTATTACCGTCACTTTTTGTTATCATGATTGATATTCATATTGATCTCCTTTTCTTATATAGTTCAAGAAAATGCGGGATCAGCTCCTACCACAGCAACGCGTAGTAGCAATTGCTGAAGAACTGGCAGGATTCTTGATGAACGAGATGATAGATGACACCAGAGAATTTAGTGTGAATAGGCGCCGATGATCCCCGACCATGTAATTGAATAGACGGGATCTAGTCCCGATAATTGTGATCTCCATGTGTAACTATCATGTATATATTTGTATGCTCGATCTTAAGAGAAGTTATCTTATGTATGCACGAACAGGTACGGTATGTGGTAGCGTAGAAAACTATTTTGAAATGACAAAAAGGATACAAATTGAATTCTCTGCCGCGGCAGACCCACAGAGACAGCCACGCGGAGGCCCATTGGTCCCGGGTTGCAAGAGGGCCGGGACTAATGGGTGGGCCTTTAGTCTAGACCCTCCAGTCCCGGTTACCAGGACCGGGACTAAAGCCCCTTACGGGCCAGGACTGCAGGCCCGTTTTCCACTAGTGTGTGTGTTCTTTTCATAAACCACATGGATCCACTATATGTCATTGCATGTGTGTTCTTCACATAAACCATATGGATCCACTAGAGTTCATTGCATGTGTGTGTGTCAGTGTGCATCACTGTGGTTTAGGAAAAGAACAAATGCAATAATTCCACTCCAGCATGTGGTGTTCTTTTCATAAACCACATGGATCCACTAGATGTCATTGCATGTGTGTTCTTTTCATAAACCACATGGATCCACTAGATGTTATTGCATGTGTGTTCTTCACATAAACCACATGGATCCACTAGAGTTCATTGCATGTGTGTGTGTCAGTGTGCATAACTGTGGTTTTGGAAAAATACACATGCAATGATGCCACTCCAGCATGTGGTGTTCTTTTCATAAACCACATGGATCCACTAGATGTCATTGCATGTGTGTTCTTTTCATAAACAACATGGATCCACTAGATGTCAGTGCATGTGTGTTCTTTTCATAAACCACATGGATCCACTAGATCTCACTGCATGTGTGTTCTTTTCATAAACCACATGGATCCACTAGATGTCATTGCATGTGTGTTCTTTTCATAAACCACATGGATCCACTAGATGTCATTGCATGTGTGTTCTTCACATAAATCACATGGATCCACTAGAGTTCATTGCGTGTGTGTGTGTGTGTTAGTGAGCATCACTATGGTTTTGGAAAAGAACACATGCAATGATGCCACTCCAGCATGTGGTGTTATTCTCATAAACCACATGGATCCACTAGATGTCATTGCATGTGTGTTCTTTTCATAAACCACATGGATCCACTAATGCCACTCCAACATGTGGTGTTATTCTCATAAACCACATGGATCCACTAGATGTAATTGCATGTGTGTTGTTTTCATAAACCACATGGATCCAATAGATGTCATTGCATGTGTGTTCTTCACATAAACCACATGGATCCACTAGAGTTCATTGCATGTGTGTGTGTTAGTGTGCATCACTATGGTTTTGGAAAAGAACACATCCAATGATGCCACTCCAGCATGTGGTGTTATTTTCATAAACCACATGGATCCACTAGATGTCATTGCATGTGTGTTCTTCACATAAACCACATGGATCCACTAGAGTTCATTGCATGTGTGTGTGTCTGTGTGCATCAGTGCTATTTTGGAAAAGAACACATGCCATGATGCCACTCTAGCATGTGGTGTTCTTTTCATAAACTACATGGATCCACTAGATCTCATTGCATGTGTGTTCTTTTTTATAAACCATATGGATCCACTAGATGTCATTGCATGTGTGTTCTTCACATAAACCACGTGGATCCAATAGAGTTCATTGCATGTGTGTTCTTTTCATAAACCACATGGATCCACTAGATGACATTACATGTGTGTTCTTCACATAAACCAAATGGACCCACTAGAGTTCATTACATGAGTGTGTGTCACTGTGCATCACTATGGTTTTGGAAAAGAACACATGCAATGATGCCACTACAGCATGTGGTGTTATTCTTATAAACCACGTGGATCCACTATATGTCATTGCATGTGTTTCCTTTTCATAAACCACATGGATCCACTAATGCCACTCCAGCATGTTTAGTTATTCTCATAAACAACATGGATCCACTAGATGTCATTGCATGTGTGTTCTTTTCATAAACCACATGGATCCACTAGATGTCATTGCATGTGTGTTCATCACATAAACCACATGGATCCACTAGAGTTCATTGCATGTGTGTATGTCAGTGTGCATCACTGTGGTTTTGGAAAAGAACACATGCAATGATGCCACTCCAGCATTTGGTGTTATTCTCATAAATCACATGAATCCACTAGATGTCATTGCATGTGTGTTCTTTTCATAAACCACATGGATCCCTATATGTCATTGCATGTGTGTTCTTCACATAAACCACATGGATCCACTAGAGTTCATTGCATGTGTGTGTCTGTGTGCATCATTGTGGTTTAGGAAAAGAACACATGCAATAATTCCACTCCAGCATGTGGTGTTCTTTTCATAAACCACATGGATCCACTAGATGTCATTGCTGTTGGGTCTGCAACATAAAAAACAAAAAAAATTCCTACGATGAGAACTACACGCCAAGATCTATCTACTAGGTACAAAGCAACGGGTGGACATACATCCATTGAGAACTTACCCTCGAAGACAACGAGTTTTGTTAACGAGTAGGAACTCGTGGTTGATGTAGTCGTACACTTGCCGATCTCAAGATTGTGAGGAAGTCCGAGCAGGTCCGGCTCCAGCACGTCCTTCAGATCCAGCTCCAGCACCACCAAGTCCAGCACCACAAAGCAGCGGTGCATTCGTGATCCCACACACGTCTGGTACTCCGACAACCTCCGTCCCTCGCTCCAGCAAAGCAGCGGAAGTAGCAACTCCTTTCTAGATAAAGCCACCGGGAACATGTATCTCGCTAATCCGAGACCATGGGGAATAACTAGAGGGGGAGAGAGATCCTTCACGAGGAGGTGTGAGGAAGAAGGGGTGTGAGGGGGGACTTTTATAGGAGGAGGGGAGGGTACCCCTCCCCATGGCCGGCGCCTCAAGGGGTGACCCTTCACCTCCTCATTCATGTGGTAGTAACTCCCTCCACATAAATTTGCCCCTTCACATTCTCTTTTAAAGTCTCCACTTTGAATGCATTAAATTTCTCCAAATTTAATGCTCTCTCATTTAATAAAACTCTTTTATTATTTTTATCAGAATTTTGTTAATTACTTTAATTAACAAACATTCACATAAAACCCCTGCAACATTTCAATATTACATGCAGAACCAATTTCAGCAATTTCACCCGAAACAGTTTCGGTGTCTATTGAAATAATTCCAGCACTTTCTTAAATCTTTATCTGAAAACATATTTGCTCCAAATGGTGTCGATATCCCTTAAGTGTGTCACCCTACGGTTCGCAAATAATGCAGACATGATTGAGACTCCTCTCAGATCAATAATCAGAAGCGGGACCTGGAGATCCATACTGACTCCTACATATTCAACGATGACTTATGTGATCGTGAGAACCTTTAACGCTTGTAACTAAATCCCTTTGTCTCGCGATATATTACATGTCCGAGATTCGATCATTGGTATCTCCATACCTAGTTTGATCTCGTTGCCGACATGCACTCTTTTCTTGTTCCCGTGATATAACATTCTAGTGATCACATCACTTGCTTGCAAGCTATCTTAATGTGATATCACCAAGAGGGCCCAGAGTATATCTAACCGTCATCGGGATTGACAAATTCCACTCTTGATCCATGAGCCTCAACATAACACCTTCGTAGCACTAAAATCATCTTTATAGTCACCCTGTTACGGTGTGAAGTTTGATGTTATCAAGATACTCTTCCAGTGTTAGCAATTAACATGATCTCATGGTCTAAGGATAAAGATTACTTCGTATGATGTTATAGCAATATAAACATAATGACTTGATCGTAATGCTATTTCGGATGAATGTTCATCACATCATTCCACCAATGTTGTGACCTCGTTATTAACAACATCCTATGTTCATGATCAGGAAACCTTGATCATCTTGTTAATCAACGAGCTAGTCTACAAGAGAGGCATAACTAGGAACCCTTTTTGTTTATTAAACACACATGTATTGATGTTTTCGATCAATACAATTATAGCATGCAAAATAAACATTTATAATAAACATGGAATAAGATAATAACCACTTTATTATTGCCTCTCGGGCATATTCCCTTCAGTCTCCCACTTGCACTAGAGTCAATAATCTAGTTTGAAAAACTTTGCGTATTGAACACCTATGGCTTCCTGGTGTTGCATATACGCTATTTCTAGTGGTTAACATAATCTCCGGATCTGACAGTTTTAGGTCCGTGTGTATTTGCATGTCTTTGCGTCTCTACGCATCACTCGTTCTCAAATGCATTGTATAAATTTGGTCCTTTGGTGAGACCTTTAGTTTGTTCCGGTTAAAATATGTTGATATTATTGTCACACAATATATCTTCATAGTATTATCCCACTTTGAACCACACCTAGTTTGATAACAAACTACTTAACACAAATGCCCTCCTATGCTGCTACTATAGCAGTCATATACTTAGCCTTTTTGTTGTAGTATCCGTCACAATGTCTCAACTTTGGAACTCATCCAAATCCATCATGGAACATCCTTTCCATTATATTGTGCCACCCATAGTCTAAATTGAGATAAATTTAATTTGTATCTTGTGACAAAACTAGTATCAATGTAACAATTTACAATGAACTACCTTTAACTATTTGTCACTTATACATGATATATTCTTAGTTCTTCCAAAGCTCATAAGAATAGCTTTACTATTGTCCAATGATCATCTTATGGATCATTCTGGTATGTGCTCATAACATTCAGAGCATAGGACATTTTAGATATATACATATCACGGTATAATCGATCAAAATCTTCATGTGATTTTACTCACCAAGTGTTGGAACACTTGAATCTTGATACAATCCTTTCCATGCAGCAAGAACCTTTCTTGTTGTTTCCATATTGAACCCTTTCAATATCTCATATATGTATGTCTGGCACAACCATATTAGCGCCTCAATCTATCCATATAGATATTGATGCCTAACATTCCGGTTTTGCCCAAGTCTTTCATCGAAATCTTATTTTAATGAAATTATTAACTTGTGTCAATACAAGATACATCATTTCCAATCAACAATATGTCCTCTACATAATGTATTAGAAATATGTCTCAGCGCTCCCACTTAATTTCTTGCAAATGCAAGCATCTTCATCATCTCCGATGAATTTAAACTCTTTTAACAGTTTCATCATGGTGAAGATTCCAACTCCGCTATGCTTACTTCAACTATTGAAGTTTGCATGCCATTTTAGCACCCTTTGAATTAACAAAACCCTTCGGACCGTGTCTTGTACACGTCCTAGGTAACCATTCTATTAGAAGAACATTGTTTTGTTTATTCAACTACCATACATCAAATTATATGTAGTGGTTGCTACATTAATCCGTCAAGACTAAATATCGCTATGAAGGATCAAATCTTGTCAGAGTCAACTCCTTGAACATTGTCGTAAACTTCTTTCCGACATGTCGACTATTTCATAGATGTTAAACATCCATGTCTATTTCTTTATAGATCTAAACACGACTGATAGGCTTCACGCCTTTCCGGAGGGTCTTCCAAGTTCATAAACTTGATTTCTCGTGTATGGATACTATCATGGATTCTATGACTTCTAGTCATTTTATGTAGTCAGGGTCCATCATCGCTTCTTTGCATGTAGTCGGTTCATCATTGTCAAAACAATAACGACTTGCTTATCAAATCACACCATTTGATTCTTACCGACCCACACGGTTCAATAGGAACTCTAATCTCCGAGATCACACCCTTTGTAATCACGGGAGCCATGAGGATTGTGCCTGCCACCAGGACACTTTCTGGCGCTGCGCTACTTAGCACATATAGCTAAGGTTCAACAACCTTATCAAAGTTCTATTGTCCTCCCACTTAACTTTTCACGAAAAATTCCTTCTCAAGAAACTTGATGTTCCAAGTAACAAACTCTTTTGTCCTCGGTGTTATGGAGAAATTCCCAACAAATTCTTTGGGATAACCTACAAAGACGTGCTTATCTGACTTTGGTTGTAAACATTTTACTTATGCATAGCATACCAAAATTTAATAAAAGACAATTCGGGTTTTATCCCAAACCATAACTCATATGGTGTCATTTCAACGGATCACGATGGTGCTCTTTTCAGTGTAAAAGCGGTAGTCTCTAAAGCTTCAATCCTTAAAACATAATGGCAATTTTATAAATGACACATTTGATCTTACCATGTCAAACATAGTTTGATTTCATCTCTCGAATATGCCATACTCCTATGGTTTATCGGGAAACACAAATCATGGAACAATTCCTCAAATCTTAAGTGTTTTGCTAAACATGTAACTCAAATATCTTCCTTTATGATCGAATCATAAACTCTTTATTTTCTTGTTACAATGATTTTCCACTTCATCTTGAAAGTCTTTGAACAATTTTCAAATGTTTCATACTTCTTCCTTATTAAGTAAATATACAGATATATTCACTCAAATTTTTGGAGAAAGCATATGAAGCAAAAAAATCCATCGCATATGGCTACACACAATGGGCTATGCACATCAGCATGCACATTTTCCAATAAGCTAGTCATCCGTTCCTCTTTGGCCTATGGACGGAGTTTCAATTATCTCGAGGAAAGTTTCACAAGCATCAATTGATCAAAATCAAAGACTCCAAAAATTCCATCAACATGGAGTTTCTTCATGTTTTCTTTCCAATATAATGTAAAACAGCGATGTCACTTCATAAGTGATCTTTCAATCATTTGTCTTGCGACATTTTAGCAATAGTGTTTATGGATGTGATTTCTCCCACTAGACTTGTAAAAGTTCATCCATCGTTTATGGAATACGGTAATTATTTGAACAACCATTGTTCTCATAATACCGGAACAAAATAACAATTATTTAAACAAATCTTGAAGGCTAGGTTTGATGACAATGAAAAAACACAATAACACTTTATTTGTTTTCGATGAACATCATCACTTATTCTCTTGCTAGTTACTTAGGCCATTGTAGTTCATGAATTGTGTTGTCCTATATGACACTTCATACCAACCAATTCGGTATCCAATACCGGTATCCAATACCTAAGAACCACATTGTTTAACAAGCAAGGAATATAACCATAACATGTATATCTTTTATATACCTAATCTGGACATTTCCAACTTTTTGTTTTTTGCCAAATATTTTATAGATTCCCTTTCAGCAATTCCTTTTCCTTTTAAAAGAATTTATCAACATCAATAGTGGTGTAATTCACATGACACATAGTACGAAGCGTATATAGTCAAATACTAATACCTTAGGACTTGCACTTTGAAGTGGATCACCATCATCAAATGTTTGGTATTCTTTCAAAAATCCATTCTTTAGTAATCTATTAGTGTAGTAAACATTTTACTTACATCTTCTATTCATCCTTATCATGACAACTTTCATGATCAAGCTACTATAGCCTATAAGGAAGAATGACGAGTATAATTTTAGTTCTCGAAACCTTTTGGGAGATTCGGATGCCTAGCATCTCCATCCTTCACAAATTCTCATACAATATGAGAACATGTATTTTGCTAAATTATACTCTATCATAATGCAACCAAAAAAATTGTTTCCGATATCACATTATCTTTCACACATGATGGTTTCTGAAACAATTTTCAGCTCCAATATAATCTTGATATTAAAACAACTTTTGAATATCAATAATCATGGAGGCAAACATGATACTTTAGATACTAACATTGGAATTCTTACTCTTGATTTAATACTACTTATTAAACTTCATGGAGTAAATAGAGTTTGCTGAAAGTTTGCAATAGGACTTATAAACTTTAAATTGACATTCAAAACAATACGATACCAGTTCGTAGAGTAAATATCCAGAATTCTATAGTTCTATTATCTCAACTAAAACTAAGCATAAGGTAGTGAACAGACGCTAATGACTACAACAAATTATGCAAATTCACTTCGATTTAGTTTATGACAAATTTAGTTCGACTAATCCAAATTAGAAATGAACTCCCACTCAAAAACGACATCCCTTGTGCCTTTTTGGTGATTACATGAACCAAATCCACTACACCAAGTCCGATCATCACGTGAGTTGATGTAGCTTCAAAGGCGAGCATCTATATGGGCATCATATCAACTATATGACTCATGCTTAACCTTTCGGTCCGTGTTCCGAGGCCATGTCTGTACATGCTAGGCTCTCCAAGTAAGAACCTTAGTATTCGCGTGTGTAAAACTGTCTTACACCCGTTCATATGAAAGCGTAGATTCGAGTACACCCGATCATCACATGATGTCTCAAAACACGATCCACAGAACGGTGCATACTTAAGGAAGAACACATTTTTATCTTGATATCTAAATGAGGGATCATCTTACAATGCTACAGAAAGCGCCAAACTAGCAGTATAAGATGCTAACATCTAATGTGTAAAGTGAGATGATATGGTCCATGCATTTGATCTCTATCATTTGCATCCTGGTATAATCTCTATCATTCCTTTGTGTGTAAGGACAAGGTCTATGGAACTTACACGTTGAATGTGCTGTAAGAGTATCTATCATACATCTACTTACAACAATACCATATCAATACACTAGCCCAGCAATGATCCAAACTAGACGCCTCTAATTTATCAATTGCAAGTTTTACGTGGCTTAGGGCTTTCGGAGATAGAACCGTTCTTACCTACGAACATGAACCACAACAAGGATAACCAAGTTATTAGCAACTCGTTGTAAATCAGATATTGACTATAGTAGGAGAGACAGACACCCGCCAGCCACTTATGCAAAACAAGTTGCATGTCAGTCGTGGAACCGGTCTCATGTACGATGACATGTAAGGTTGGTCCGGGCCGCTTCATCCCACTATGCCACCAATATCCAAAATACATAGAATATGCAATAACATGATCATCATCGCCCACATATAAACATATGTGTACTACCCGTGCAAAGCACCTACGCATAGATCAGGCTCTGATACCACTGTTGGGTCCGCAGCATAAAAAACCAAAAAAATTCCTACGATGAGAACTACACGCCAAGATCTATCTACTAGGTACAAAGCAACGGGTGGACATACATCCATCGAGAACTTACCCTCGAAGACAACGAGTTTTGTTAACGAGTAGGAACTCGTGGTTGATGTAGTCGTACACTTGCCGATCTCAAGATCGTGAGGAAGTCCGAGCAGGTCCGGCTCCAGCACGTCCTTCAGATCCAGCTCCAGCACCACCAAGTCCAGCACCGCAAAGCAGCGGTGCATTCGTGATCCCACACACGTCCGGTACCCCGACAACCTCTGTCCCTCGCTCCAGCAAAGCAGCGGAAGTAGCAACTCCTTTCTAGATAAAGCCACCGGGAACATGTATCTCGCTAATTCGAGACCATGGGGAATAACTAGAGGGGGAGAGAGATCCTTCACGAGGAGGTGTGAGGAAGAAGGGGTGTGAGGGGGGCCTTTTATAGGAGGAGGGGAGGGTACCCCTCCCCATGGCCAGCGCCTCAAGGGGTGACCCTTCACCTCCTCATTCATGTTGTGGTAACTCCCTCCACATAAATTTGCCCCTTCACATTCTCTTTTAAAGTCTCCACTTTAAATGCATTAAATTTCTCCAAATTTAATGCTCTCTCATTTAATAAAACTCTTTTATTATTTTTATTCAGAATTTTGTTAATTAATTTAATTAACAAACATTCACATAAAACCCCCTGCAACATTTCAATATTACATGCAGAACCAATTTCAGCAATTTCGCCCGAAACAGTTTCGGTGTCTATTGAAATAATTCTAGCGCTTTCTTAAATCTTTATCTGAAAACATATTTGCTCCAAATGGTGTCGGTATCCCTTAAATGTGTCACCCTACGGTTCGCAAATAATGCAGACATGATTGAGACTCCTCTCAGATCAATAATCAGAAGCGGGACCTGGAGATCCATACTGACTCCTACATATTCAACGATGACTTATGTGATCGTGAGAACCTTTAACGCTTGTAACTAAATCCCTTTGTCTCGCGATATATTACATGTCCGAGATTCGATCATCGGTATCTCCATACCTAGTTTGATCTCGTTGCCGACATGCACTCTTTTCTCGTTCCCGTGATATAACATTCTAGTGATCACATCACTTGCTTGCAGGCTATCTTAATGTGATATCACCGAGAGGGCCCAGAGTATATCTATCCGTCATCGGGATTGACAAATTCCACTCTTGATCCATGAGCCTCAACATAACACCTTCGTAGCACTGAACCCATCTTTATAGTCACCCTGTTACGGTGTGAAGTTTGATGTTATCAAGATACTCTTCCGGTGTTAGCAATTAACATGATCTCATGGTCTAAGGATAAATATTACTTCGTATGATGTTATAGCAATATAAGCATAATGACTTGATCATAATGCTATACTTTGGATGAATGTTCATCACATCATTCCACCAATGTTGTGACCTCGTTATTAACAACATCCAATGTTCATGATCAGGAAACCTTGATCATCTTGTTAATTAACAAGCTAGTCTACAAGAGAGGCATAACTAGGAACCTTTTTTGTTTATTAAACACAAGTGTATTGATGTTTTCGATCAATACAATTATAGCATGCAAAATAAACATTTATAATAAACATGGAATAAGATAATAACCACTTTATTATTGCCTCTCAGGCATATTCCCTTCCATTGCATGTGTGTTCTTTTCATAATCCACATGGATCCACTAGATGTCATTGCATGTGTGTTCTTCACATAAACCACATGGATCCACTAGAGTTCATTGCATGTGTGTGTGTCAGTGTGCATAACTGTCGTTTTGGAAAATAACACTTGCAATGATGCCACTCCAACATGTGATGTTCTTTACATAAACTACAAGGATCCACTACATGTCATTGCATGTGTGTTATTCACATAAACCACATGGATCCACTAGAATTCATTGCATGTGTGTGTGTATCAGTATGCATCAGTGTGGTTTTGGAAAAGAACACATGCAATGATTCCACTCCAGCATGTGGTGTTCTTTTCATAAACCACATGATCCACTAGATGTCATTGCATGTGTGTTCTTTTCATAAACCACATGGATCTACTAGATGTCATTGCATGTGTGTTCTTCACATAAACCACACGAATCCACTAGAGTTCATTGCATGTGTGTGTGTGTCAGTGTGCATCACCGTGGTTTTGGAAAAGAACACATGCAATGATGCCACTCCACCATGTGGTGTTATTCTCATAAACCACATGGATCCACTAGATGTCATTGCATGTGTGTTCTTTTCATAAACCACATGGATCCACTAATGCCACTCCAGCATGTGCTGTTATTCTCATAAACCACATGGATCCACTAGATGTCATTGCATGTGTGTTGTTTCAGAAACCACATGGATCCACTAGATATTGCATGTGTGTTCTTAACATAAACCACTTGGATCCACTAGACTTCATTGCATGTGGGTGTGTGTTAGTGTGCATCACTGTGTTTTCGAAAAGAACACATCCAATGCTGCCACTCCAGCATGTGGTGTTCTTTTCATAAACCAGATGGATCCATGATGGCTCGTGGTTGATGTAGAGCTCGTTGGGGACCCCAAGAGGAAGGTATGATGAGCACAGCAGCAAGTTTCCCTCAGTTATGAAACCAAGGTCTAATCGAACTAGTAGGAGCAAGGAAACACCCCAAAGGTGTTGCTAGCTGAGCCTTGGCAAGGCGCACTACCGGTGCTAGTAGCAACGTGGAGACCTGCACAACACAATCACAAAACTCTGTCCCCAACTTGCTATGAGGTTGTCAATCTCACCGTGTTTTGCTGAAAACAAAGGATTAAACGTATCGAATGGAAAGAAGTAATAATTTGTAGAAAGCAAACACAAAGCAGTAACAGTTTGTAGATTGTATGTAAAAGAAAAGACCGGGATCCATAGTTCACTAGAGATGGCTCTCCTTAGATAACATGATGGGTGAACAAATTACAGCGGGGCAATTGACAAACATCGAGAAAGCAATACATGCATATACTAATCATCTTGACTCCTTTGGAACTTGATTGGGAATTATAGCATTATACTTAGACCGCCATCCAACTGCATCTATGACTAATAATCCACCTTCGCGTTATCATCCGAACCGCCTCCAGTATTAAGTTGCAAGCAACAGATTATTTCTTTACAAATTGCGTGTAATGTAAACAATACGATTGTTCTATGAACAAAGCATTGTTGTTTTCTCCCTAGTAGCAACAGCACATCTAGTACCTTAGAGATTTCTGTCACTTCCCCAGATTACCAGAGGCATGAATCCACTATCGAGCATAAATACTAACTCTTGGAGTTGCTAGCATCTACTTGGCCAAGATAGCTACTAACAACGGAAAGTATGCAAGATCACAAATAACAAAGACACGATAGAATCAATAATCAATCTGAAATAGCATCTCAATATCCATCGGATCCCCGCAAACACAACATGCAGAATTACAAATAGATGATCTTGATGATGAACGGAGCTCACAAGATCTAGACATGAAAGCACAAAGGAGGAGAACCAGCCATCTAGCTACTACATGGATCCGTAGTCCAAGGATGAACTACTCATGCATCACACCGGAGGCTTGCATGGTGATGAAGAAGGCCTCTAGGGTGAATTCCCCTCTCCGGCAGGGTGCTGGGAAGAGCTTCAGATCCCTCCCGATCTAGGGATGGAGATGACAGCGGCTACAAACTCTTTCGTGGATTTTTGATCGGGTACTTAGGGTTTTCATCCCGAGGGCATCTTATAGGCGGAAGGGGAGGCCGAGGGGGCGTCGGAGGTGGCCAGACCACCCCCTGGCGCGGGCCAGGCTAGGTCGTGGGGCCAGGTAGTGTGGTGGCCCCTGGCCCCTCTCCGTCTCGTATTCTGGCATCTGATGACTTCCAGAAAAATAGGCACTTTGGCTTTTGTCCCGTCCAATTCCGAGAATATTCATCTTCCGACTTTCCTGGAACCAAAAACAGCAGAAAACAGGCAGCTGGCACTGTGGCTCTTGTTAATAGATTATTCCAAGAAATCATATGAAAAGTACTCCAAAGTGTGGTGAAAACACAAGAAAGTGGATAAAACCAAGCATGGAACATCAAAAATTATAGATACATTTGCAATGTATCAATCCACTAGATGTCATTGCATGTGTGTTCTTCACAAAAACCACATGGATCCACTAGAGTTCATTGCACGTGTGTGTGTGTCAGTGTGCATCAGTGTGGTTTTGGAAAATAACACATGCAATGATGCCACTCCAGCATGTGGTGTTCTTTTCATAAACCACATGGATCCACTAGATGTCATTGCGTGTGTGTTCTTTTCATAAACCACATGGATCCACTAGATGTCATTGCTTGTGTGTTCTTTTCATAAACCACATGGATCCACTAAATACCATTGCATGTGTGTTCTTCACATAAACCACATGGATCCACTAGAGTTCATTGCATGTGTGTCTGTGTCAGTGTGCATCACTGTGGTTTTGGAAAAGAACACATGCAATGATGCCACTCCACCATGTGGTGTTATTCCACATGGATCCACTAGATGTTATTGCATGTGTGTTCTTTTCATAAACCACATGGATCCACTAATGCCACTCCAGCATGTGGTGTTATTCTCATAAACCACATGGATCCACTAGATGTCATTGCATGTGTGTTGTTTTCATAAACCACATGGATCCACTAGATGCCATTCATGTGTGTTCTTCACATAAAACACATGTATCCACTAGAGTTAATTGCATGTGTGTGTGTCAGTGTGCATCACTATGGTTTTGGAAAAGAACACATCCAATGATGCCACTCCAGCATGTGTTTTCTTTTCATAAACCACATGGATCCACTAGATGTCATTACATGTGTGTTCTTCACATAAACCACATGGATCCACTAGAGTTCATTGCATGTTTGTATGTGTCAGTGTGCATCAGTGTGGTTTTAGAAAAGAAAACATACAATGATGCCACTCTAGCATGTGGTGTTCTTTTCATAAACCACATGGATTCACTAGATGTCATTGCATGTGTGTTATTTTTTATAAACCACATGGATCCACTAGATGTCATTACATGTGTGTTCTTCACATAAACCACGTGGATCCACTAGAGTTCATTGCATATGTGTGTGTAAGAGTGCATCACTGTGGTTTTGGAAAAGAAGACATGCAATGATGCCTCTCCAGCATGTGGTGTTCTTTTTATAGACCACATGGATCCACTAGATGTCATTGCATGTGTGTTCTTTTCAAAAACCACATGGATCCACTAGATGTCATTGCATGTGTGTTCTTCACATAAACCACATGGATCCACTTGAGTTCATTGCATGTGTGCGTGTCAGTGTGCATCAGTGTGGTTTTGGAAAAGAAGACATGCAAAGATGCCATTCCAGCATGTGGTGTTATTTTCATAAACCACATGGATCCACTAGATTTCATTGCATGTGTGTTCTTTTCATAAACCACATGAATCCACTAGATGTCATTGCATGTGTGTTCTTCACATAAACCACATGGATCCACTAGAGTTCATTGCATGTGTGTGTGTCAGTGTGCATCACTATGGTTTTGGAAAAGAACACATGCAATGATGCCACTCCAGCATGTGGTGTTATTCTCATAAACGACATGGATCCACTAGATGTCATTGCATGTGTGTTCTTTTCATAAACCACATGGATCCACTAATGCCACTCCAACATGTGGTGTTATTCTCATGAACCACATGGATCCACTAGATGTCATTGCATGTGTGTTCTTTTAATAAACCACATGGATCCACTATATGTCATTGCATGTGTGTTCTTCAGATAAACCACATGGATCCACTAGAGTTCATTGCATGTGTGCGTGTGTGTCAATGTGCATCACTGTGGTTTTGGAAAACAACACATCCAATGATGCCACTCCAGCATGTGGTGTTCTTTTGATAAACCACATGGATCCACTAGATTTCATTGCATGGGTGTTCTTCACATAAACCACATGGATCCACTAGAGTTCATTGCATGTGTGTGTGTGTCAGTGTGCATCAGTGTGGTTTTGGAATAGAACACATGAAATGATGCCACTCTAGCATGTGGTGTTCTTTTCATAAACCACATGGATCCACTAGATGTCATTGCATGTGTGTTCTTTCTTATAAACCACATTGATCCACTAGATGTCATTGCATGTGTGTTATTCACATAAACCATGTGGATCTACTAGAGTTTGTTGCATGTGTGTGTGTGTCAGTGTGCATCACTGTGGTTTTGGAAAAGAACACATGCAATGTTGGCACTCCAGCATGTGGTGTTCTTTTCATAAACCACATGGATCCACTAGATGTCATTGCATGTGTGTTCTTTTCATAAACCACATGGATCCACTAGATTTCATTGCATGAATGTTCTTCACAAAAACCAGATGGATCCACTAGAGGTCATTACATGTGTGTGTGTGTGTGTCAGTGTGCATCACTATGGTTTTGGAAAAGAACACATGCAATGATGCCACTCTAGCATGTGGTGTTATTCTCGTAAACCACTGATGCCACTCCAGCATGTGTGTTCTTTTCATAAACCACATGGATCCACTAGATGTCATTGCATGTGTGTTCTTCACATAAACCACATGGATCCACCAAATGTCATTGCATGTGTGTTCTTTTCATAAACCACATGGATCCACTAATGCCACTCGAGCATGTGGTGTTCTTCACCTAAACCACATGGATCCATTGGTGTCATTGTATGTGTGTTCTTTTCATAAACCACACGGATCCACTGATGTCACTCCAGCATGTGTGTTCTTTTCATAAACCACATGGATCCACTGATGCCACTCCAGCATGTGTGTTCTTTTCATAAACCACATGGATCCACTGGGATTCAGCTGCAGCATGCATTCTACCACCAGCTACAAAGATGTTGCATCACCACACCTCATTGGATGTGTTAGTGTATCAGTGTGCATCATTGTGATTTTAGGAAAAGAACACATGAAATGATGCCACCATAGAATGTATGTCCTTTTCATAAACCACATGGATCTACCAGCGTCATTGCATGTGTGTTCTTTTCATAAACCACATATGGATCCACTAGAATTCACTGCCTGTGTGTTCTTTTCATAAACCACATGAATCCACCTCGGCCATTTGCATGTGTGTTCTTTTAATAGACCACATGGATCCAAACCTTAGGAGAGCCCTAACCTTAGCCCCCAATGTTGGTCGTTATATCGAATCTTCTAGAAGGCACGCCCCTAGACCCTTGTTCTACATCACGATTGTTACATACCGTTCGATTGGGGCACTTGGACGATTGCGATGGTTCTTTCTAAGAGCAATCCGCGAGTAGGCTATTCTATGACATGATTGGCCATGCTTACCGTCCGCTTGATGTGGACAAACTGGCAATACTGCACGGTCCCACTAGTCAGGGTCATGTCGTCCTTGGGCCCACCTACCACTGTCACGTCCAATTTACTTCTCTTCTTTCCCTTCAAAGCCTCTTTCTCCATTTGCATGCAAAAGGCACAGACACAATTTGTTCTCCCCCTATCCTCCCGTCCGCCGCCGGCACGCTGCCCTCCCCGACCAGCATGCAGGATATCTATGAATAAATAAATGGAGCTTGCAAGTATGAATAATGGTATATGAACAATGGCATTGTCGCTTATTCATCTTGTTAAGTTAAGCAGTTCATTTTGGCCAGGTGCAAAAACTTAAGCCACAAACTGTGTTTCTATGTTTTGTGCATCAAATGCCATGAATGTTGGTGTTACCTGCAATTTTCTCTACACATTCGCGTGCTCCCAGGGATAATTATATACAATGAGGTTATTATTCTACTACTAGTATCATCCTACACATTCGCGTGCTCCATGTGGTCGTACGCTGGTGTGCATGTCCGTTGTCCGTAATTAGTGCGCATGTGCAGGCGCAGGCGCGTGCCCGTGCTAGTTTGATGCAACGCGGTTGCGGTGGATGTTTGCATGCCGTCCTCTTGTTTCCAGACGCTTTGGTAGGCTTTCACAGGCATTTTTTTAACGCGTGTCTCTAGAACCGCTTCCTCAGCCAGTTAACGGGACCGAGACCACACGAACGCCATCATCCATGGCCGGCAAGAAGTAGCAGGACTCACCGTGGGCTAGTCTCCCTGCGGGACTCGTCCAGAAGATAGGTGACATTTTCCTTTCGATGGACGACTTCGACTACTACGCCGCCTTCCGGGCAGTATGCAATGCCTGGCGCGGCTTCATGGAGGAGCGCTTTATGCCAGCCAACTGGATTGTTCTGGAGCACTGATGGCCCAAAATATATCGAGCTCATTGGGGAACCCCAAGAAGAAGGTATGATGAGCACAGCACCAAGTTTTCCCTCAGTAAGAAACCAAGGTTTAATCGAACCAGTAGGAGCAAGGAAACACCCCAAAGGTGTAGCTAGCTGAACGTTGGCAGGGCACACTACCGGTGCCAATAGCAACGTGGAGACCTGCACAACACAACCACAGTGCTTTGCCCCTAACTTGCAATGAGGTTGTCAATCTCACCGGTTTTGCTGAAAACAAAGGATTAAACATATCGAATGGAAGGAAGTAATAGTTTGCAGAAAGTAAACACAAAACAGTAAATAGTTTGTAGATTGAAAGTAAAAGAAAGGACCGGGATCCATAGTTCACTAGAGGTGGCTCTCCTTAAGATAGTTAACATGCTGGGTGAACAAATTATAGCGGGGCAATTGACAAACATCAAGAAAGCATACAAGCATATACTAATCATCTTGACTCCTTTGGAACTTGATTGGGCATTACAACATTATACATAGACCGCCATCCAACTGCATCTATGACTAATAATCCACCTTCAGGTTATCATCCGAACCCCCTCCAGTATTAAGTTGCAAGCAACAAATTATTTCTTTACGAATTGCGTGTAATGTAAACAATACGATTGTTCTATGAACAAAGGATTGTTGTTTTCTCCCTAGTAGCAACAGCACATCTAGTACCTTAGAGATTTCTGTCACTTCCCTAGATTACCAGAGGCATGAACCCACTATCGAGCATAAATACTAACTCTTGGAGTTGCTAGCATCTACTTGGCCAAGATAGCTACTAACAACGGAAAGCATGCAAGATCACAAATAACAAAGACATGATAGAATCAATAATCAATCTGAAATAGCATCTCAATATCCATCGGATCCCCATAAACACAACATGCAGAATTACAAATAGATGATCTTGATCATGAATGGAGCTCACAAGATCTACACATGAAAGCACAAAGGAGGAGAACCAGCCATCTAGCTACTACATGGACCCGTAGTCCAGAGATGAACTACTCACGCATCACACCGGAGGCTTGCATGATGATGAAGAAGGCCTCCAGGGTGAACTCCCCTCTCTGGCAGGGTGTCGGGAAGAGCTTCAGATCCCTCCCGATCTAGGGATGGAGATGACGGCGGCTACAGACTCTTTCGTGGATTTTTGATCGGGTGCTTATGGTTTTGGTCCCGAGGGCAATATATAGGCGGAAGGAGAGGCCGAGGGGGTGCTGGGGTCGGCCAGACCACCCCCTACCGCGGGCCAGGCCTAGCCGCGCAGCCAGGTGGTGTGGCCGTCCCCCAGCTCTTCTCCGTCTCGTATTCTGGCGTCAGATGTCTTTCGGAAAAATAGGCACTTTGGCTTTTGTCCCGTCCAATTCCGAGAATATTCATTTTCTGACTTTCCTGGAACCAAAAATAGCAGAAAACAGGCAGCTGGCACTGTGGCTCTTGTTAATAGGTTAGTCCAAGAAATCATATGAAAAGTACTCCAAAGTGTGGACAAAACACAAGAAAGTAGATAAAACCAAGCATGGAACATAAAAAATTATAGATACATTTGCAATGTATCAACATCCCCAAGCTTAACTCCTGCTCGTCCTCGAGTAGGTAAGTGATAAAAAGAAAGAATAATTTTTGAGGTGACATGCACCATCAAAGACTTGATCAATGTATTTGTAAAACATTCAAAGCTGGGATCATAGTACTTCAATCATAACATGAAAGACAAGGTTCTAGCAATAAGACAAAGAAACTATGATGTAACATGAAAAGGCACAAACAAAAGATTCATGAATAACAATGCTTTTTAAGACGTTTGTTTGTTTCACATAAAGAAAACATAGCATAATAGTATTCAGCTTGCCCTTCATAGAGTTGCAAATATAAATGCATAGGACACCTTCAAAGTTTACAAGAGTGACTAGATACAAAAAGTTTAAAACAAGCAATATCAAGTTATGCATCAATCAAATAGTCTTGGGACAATGCACATAGAACTAAGAATGGCCACTATGCTCTCAAAGTAGGTGCATAAAGGTAGAAGGTGGAGACTCAATATATAAGTGGAAGAAAGGCCTTCATAGAAGGAAGCAGAGATTCAAGTTTCATAAAGAGCTTCCAAAAATTATGGTACTTATAGCTTTCAGCTCTTATTGCCCCTATCATAAGCATCTTGAAGGTGATTAAGGTTAAAGTGACACAACTAAGAGGATATGCTTGACAAGTTATAAACCGAAATCTCATGCCCCTTACTTACGAAGACCGAACCTCATGCTATTCAACTTTAGTCACGAGTATGCTTTTGTCATTGTAAGTACATGTGTATCATAAAGAACCACCAACGGGGTACCCCTTGCACATGATACAGGAGCTATCCCATAATCAAAATGACAAGGCAAGCAGACAATGAGCATCTCAGCGATCTTTTTATTTGCTATTTGCATAGGTTTTTATTGAGGATGCTTCATAGAGTGCTCATTATGATGATGCTGCAAGTTTCCACCATGATTAAGCATGACTTAGGCTAGCGGCCCAGGCATTTCTCTAACACACATACAAACTCCATGATCTTACAAGTTCCAATTTTATTTCACATCGCCGGGATCCATAAGCAAAAGAACATGATATCAACGGGGTACAAAGTACAAGTGCAATGTTGAAAGCGTTCCCCATGATACATGGTTCTGCTAACTTCAAATTATAAAGCGCAAGCATATACGCAACAAAGAAGGACCCAATGGTTCAAGTTTATTAAATGCAAAAAAGTAAAGTGTGCCATCAAGTTCGTGAGAGCTTTAATCACTAGTTTTCTCATAACAAGTTTAATTTGGAAGATAAACAAAAACATGAATATAATTGGAATAGCATATGCTAATAGGTAGGTATGGTGGACTCTTTGGAATAACTTGGTTTAGGGAGTTGGATGCATGAGTGGAACTCATACTTGGTTGTGGAGGCTAGCAAAAGACTGGGAGCGACAAACTAAGAGAGCAATAATGGCCATAATCATGCAGAGCGACAAAACATCATTGATCAAAGCATAAAGTGATACTACAAGTTGAAAACTAAAGGATCATAAAGGCTATGGTGACTTGAGATAGTCATAATATGGTGTAAGCATGTGCCAAGTCAACCCAAATAAAGCATCAAAGGAGAATACCACTATACTATGCTTTAATATGCTAAAACAACGCATGATTCATCCAAGGCACATTAAACAATCTCAATTGTTTATAACAAGTCATGCTACAGCAAAGAGTACTAAGCATAAAGCCAAAACAATATCAAGCACGGCATGACAAAGCATAGGCCATAGTCAAAAACAAGCTCTCTTTACCACTTAAGCATGAACTTTCCTAATCTTTTCCAAACCAAACCAAACTATTTGAAAACCAACGTATGAAAGAGGGGGTCCAACCAATTTATTCAGCAAACTAAGAAAACAAAGAAAACGAAAAAACAAAATGAAAACGAAAAAGAAGACGCTCCAAGAACAACACAACTGTGCATGAAACAATAAAAATGAAGCGTTTGGAAGAAACCTGGGATCTTTATTGATGAAGAGGGGGATGCCTTGGGCATCCCCAAGATTTGACGCTTGTACTTATTGGATATTTCGTGGGGTGACACGCGTGGCATCCCCAAGCTTGAGCTTTAGTCCATCTTTCATCTCATTACTCATTCCTTTCATACACCTGAAATTTTTCCTTCATACAAAACTTCACACAATCGTTATTAGCAACACTAGTGCACTCAAGATAATAGGTCTTAAGGTTCAGTTCTAACACCAAATAAACTTCCATTAGAACACTAGCTACTGAAGCACTTCCCTAAAAAATCTCAATTCCCCAAAAGAACTCAAAAAGGAACCAACAAGAAGCAAATGCAGAAAATGGCAGAAATCTGTCAAAACAGACCAGTAGGTAAAAATGAATTTTTTCGACGATCTTCTGTTGCTCAAATCAAAAAGTATTGAAATAATGAAAGTTAGATAACAAGCTGGGGCAGAAGCACAAAAATTCACGCCTCAAAAGGATGTATAGAGATTTTATACGAATTTTTACGGTGAAGCACAGAAATCTGTTTCGGGACAGCAACTTTCCCAATCATTACTTCTCTCTCATTAGAGGTTACTCTTGGCACAAAAAGCAAAATAAAAAGGATAAGGAGCGGTTATTACTGAAGTAGTAACTTCCAAGACTCATCTAAAACTTTTGGGTTATCTCTTAATAAGTACTTTTCTTTAACGCCTTTAAGTTAGGCATAAGAAGCAAGAAAAAGGATCAAGTGTTCTCAAATGAAGAAGCATTAAGACCAAATTTTTTTTTCATAGGAGAGGCAAAAGAAATCTTCTCTCTCTTTTTAGGGAAGTGTTCTATACCTTTCTTGAAAGGGAGTTGATATTTAATGGTGCCTTCTTTCATATCAATAATGGCACCAATAGTTCTAAGAAAAGGTCTTCCCAAAGTAATAGGACAAGAAGAATTGCATTCAACATCCAAAACATAAAAATCAAAGGGGACATAGGCATTGTTGACCATAATAAGAACATCATTAAGACTCCCCATGAGTTTATTTTTAGCATTATCATCAAGTGGGACATTCAAATAACAATCTTCAAGTGGAGGCAAATCAAGCATATCATTAATTCTTCTAGGCATAATAGAAACACTACTATCAAGATCACATAAAGCTTTGAAATCAAAGTCATTCACTTTTGTATTAATGATGGGTTCCCAACCATCTTCTTGTTTTATAAGAATAGAAGCTTTATGTTTCATATTTTCTTCTTTAATCTTTATGAGAGCATCAGTAATGTGCTTTGTAAAGCCCATGTTCATAGCACTAGAATTAGGACTTTTAGCAAGCTTTTGTACAAACTTAATAACTTCAGAGATATTGCAACCATCAAGATCAAAATCATAATTATCATCTAAAGTAGTAGAACTATTACTAGCCTCAACACTAGTGGTAGTGATAGTAGAAACACTAATGCTTCTAGCAATTTCATCTTCTCTTTCCCACTTAGCATGTAATTCAGCTAATAGTCTAACATTTTCATCAATTCTTACTTGTATGGCATTAGTAGCTACAAAGGGATTATCATTAGTTTCAGGTTTAGCAGCCATTTTATTCAAAGAAGATTGAGCTTCAGCAAAAGATGCTATATTTCTTTCAACATTAGAGAGTTTTTTCTCAATAGTTTTATTGAAAGCAGTTTGCTTACTAATAAAGTCTTTAAGCATAACTTCAAGTTCAGAGGGAGCACTCCTATTATTGTTGTAGGAATTTCCATAAGCATTACCGTTGTTGGGAGGATATGGCTTATAATTGCTGTTACCAAAATTATTCCTATAAGCATTATTGCCAAAATTGTTATTTCTTATAAAGTTCACATCAACTTGTTCTTCTTGAGGAACCAAAGAGGACAAAGGAACATTATTTGGATCAATTTGGGCTTTCCCATTAACAAGCATAGACATAATAATATCAATCTTATCACTCAAGGAGGAGGTTTCCTCAACATAATTTACCTTCTTACCTTGTGGAGCTCTTTCAGTATGCCATTCAGAATAGTTAACCATCATATTATCCAGAAGCTTTGTTGCAGCACCCAAAGTAATGGTCATAAAGGTACCTCCAGCAGCAGAATCCAATAGGTTCCTAGAAGAATAGTTCAATCCTGCATAAAAAGTTTGGATGATCATCCAAGCAGTCAGTTCATGAGTGGGACAATTCTTTACCAAAGATTTCATTCTTTCCCAAGCTTGAGCAACATGTTCATTATCAGACTGTTTAAACTTCATTATTTCACTTCTCATAGATATAATCTGAGTAGGAGGATAATATTTCCCAATGAAAGCATCCTTGCATTTAGTCCAAGAATCAATACTATTCCTAGTTAAGGAATTCAACCATTCTTTAGCTTTTCCTCTCAAAGAGAAAGGAAACAATTTTAGCTTAATAATATCACCATCTATATCCCTATGCTTTTGCATCTCACAAAGTTCAAAAAAGTTATTTAGATGGGCAGTAGCATCTTCATTACTAATACCAGAAAATTGTTCTCTCATAACAAGATTGAGTAAAACAGGTTTTATCCCAAAGAAAGTAGCTTCAGGCACAGGTGGAGCAGTAGGTGTGCTCATAAAATCATTGTTGTTGGTGCTAGTGAAGTCACACAATTTAGTGTTTTCAAGAGTAGTCATTTTTTTGTGTTTTAGATAAATAAAGCAAACTTGTAAGACTAATTTTTTTGTGTTTTTGATAAAGAAACAAGCAAGCAAAACAAAAGTAAACTAAGAAAAACAAAAATAACAAAGTAAAGAGATTGGTTATGAGGGACTCCCCTTGTGAAGATGTCCTTGACTCCCCGGCAATGGCGCAAGAAAAATATGCTTGATGGCCCAAAATATATCGAGCTCGTTGGGGAACCCCAAGAGGAAGGTATGATGAGCACAGTAGCAAGTTTTCCCTTAGTAAGAAACCAAGGTTTAATCGAACCAGTAGGATCAAGGAAACACCCCAAAGGTGTAGCTAGCTGAACGTTGGCAGGGCGCACTACCGGTGCCAGCAGCAACGTGGAGACCTGCACAACACAACCACAGAGCTTTGCCCCCAACTTGCGATGAGGTTGTCAATCTCACCGGTTTTGCTGAAAACAAAGGATTAAACGTATCGAATGGAAGGAAGTAATAGTTTGCAAAAGGTAAACACAAAGAAGTAAATAGTTTGTAGATTGAAAGTAAAAGAAAGGACAGGGATCCATAGTTCACTAGAGGTGGCTCTCCTTAAGATAGTTAACATGCTGGGTGAACAAATTACAGCAGGGCAATTGACAAACATAGAGAAAGCATACTAGCATATACTAATCATCTTGACTCCTTTGGAACTTGATTAGGCATTACAACGTTATACATAGACCGCCATCCAACTGCATCTATGACTAATAATCCACCTTCAGGTTATCATCCGAAACCCCTCCAGTATTAAGTTGCAAGCAACAGATTATTGCTTTACGAATTGCGTGTAATGTAAATAATATGATTGTTCTATGAACAAAGGATTGTTGTTTTCTCCCTAGTGGCAACAGCACATCTAGTACCTTAGAGATTTCTGTCACTTCCCCAGATTACCAGAGGCATGAACCCACTATCTAGCATAAATACTAACTCTTGGAGTTGCTAGCATCTACTTGTCCAAGATAGCTACTAACAACGGAAAGCATGCAAGATCACAAATAACAAATACATGATAGAATCAATAATCAATCTGAAATAGCATCTCAATATCCATCGGATCCCCATAAACACAACATGCAGAATTACAAATAGATGATCTTGATCATGAATGGAGCTCACAAGATCTAGACATGAAAGCACAAAGGAGGAGAACCAGCCATCTAGCTACTACATGGACCCGTAGTCCAGAGATGAACTACTCACGCATCACACCGGAGGCTTGCATGATGATGAAGAAGGCCTCCAGGGTGAATTCCCCTCTCCAGCAGGGTGCCGGGAAGAGCTTCAGATCCCTCTCGATCTAGGGATGGAGATGACGGTGGCTACAGACTCTTTCGTGGATTTTTGATCGGGTGCTTAGGGTTTTGCTCCCAAGGGCAATATATAGGCGGAAGGAGAGGCCGAGGGGGTGTTGGGGTCGGCCAGACCACCCCCTGGCACGGGTCAGGCCTGGCCGCACGGCCAGGTGGTGTGGCCGGCCCCTAGCTCTTCTCCGTCTCATATTCTGGCTTCAGATGTCTTCCGGAAAAATAGGCACTTTGGCTTTTGTCCCGTCCAATTCCGAGAATATTCATTTTCTGACTTTCCTGGAACCAAAAACAGCAGAAAACAGGCAGTTGGCACTGTGGCTCTTGTTAATAGGTTAGTCCAAGAAATCATATGAAAAGTACTCCAAAGTGTGGACAAAACACAAGAAAGTAGATAAAACCAAGCATGGAACATCAAAAATTATAGATACATTTGCAATGTGAAAAGCACCAGTTGTCATAGGAGTATCTGGTAGACGACGCCGGCATCACGTTGTTCAACGTGAGAACTGGCCTCCACCTTGAGAAGAAGATTAGCTGGGTTATTCTCAGGTGCTTTGTTGATATTCATCTATATATATGCGATCCTTTTTTTCATTGACCACCTATACTATCTGTTTTCCATGTTCTGTTTCTTCGTCTACTAGTTGGTTTACTTTGATTGAATCTCCGTCTGTTTAACTTTACTGTATGTCTGTTTCTCCTCTTGAAGGTACTTTTATGTGGGTAGCACATCCGGCGGCCTGCTTGTGCTTGGACAGAGGGTGCAGCCGTACAAGACCCGATTGTACAACCCCTTCTCGGGCGCTATCAAGCGCCTGAGGGTGGAGATACCGACCAAGCAGTTGTCTTCTATCACTGTGACAATGTTCCCGTTGTTGATGGTGTTTACATAAAACCATCTGCACAACCGCATTGGGTGGGCAGATGAGGGCACGGAGGAAGGGAGACGCCCGGTCTTTGGCAAAGGGTCGTACTCGTCGCATGACTTCGCAGAACTCCGGAGCATGACTTCTTACGCTAGTGTTGTTTTTGTTGCAGATAGATATGGGTGTATCCTCTCGACTATGTGTGGTGCTACTCATGGAGATTTCCAGCTGTAGTGCTCCGCACGGACCCTGGAGATGCATCCCACCATTGTAGACCCTGTTCCGGGCTGCCAGTTTCTAGAGAATCGTTTTTACCTCATCGAGACCTACGGAGGGCTGTTGTTCATTGTGAGTAGACTGGTCTATGGCGGTAGGCTGGTTGTTTACCGGGTTGATACCTAGAACCATGTCCTTCAGCCGGTCAGAGGCATCGGAAGTCATGCTCTCTTCGTTACTGACAATCAATGCGTCTGCGTCGACAGCGCCAAGGTACCCACGGTGCAGGCAGGCATCATATACTATGCGGACTTATCCGAGATTAGATCTTACAACTCTAAGGCTCTTGCATGAGCAGAGGAGCCAAGGATTGTACCTGGGTATGGAGTCGGAGGATTACGGATCAATGAGCGTCCTTTCGAACTAGATCGATTGATGGCGGAGTATTGCAAAATTTATGAGCATTCTGAGCTAGAGATAGTGCCGCCTTATGACGAGGATGGTAATAACCACTACGATTACTATGATGTTATCCATCAGATGGATGGATCGTGTGGGTCTTCTCCTGATGTATTATGTTCAGGTCAGCTCTTTGTGTGTTCAGTTTGTTGAGTGAACATTTATGAATTATGCAAGTTCTATGCGGTGCCCGTGTAATACAATGGATGTTCTCCCTGTTTCCAGAAGGTTGTGTTGTACCTCTTACAATTTAACTGTTTTTTCATGTTCATGTAGTAACTCCTATAGATCCTAGGTTTGTAACAGTCCTCAAACAACTTACAACTGTGAATTACAGCAGATTATTACAATCCTCAATAAACTTGACAGTAATAAAATGAGGCATAAAATTTGCACTCGCACTAAACACAACCGAAATTGCAACCAGCCTAAACAATATCTAAACCTAGATCACACCTACTGTAAACAGTGGTAACTCACCCGCAATTACCCAGAACTACTTCTTCCTCGGTAGTAGGATCTGCCACCCTCCGTGCTGCTCAGCTCGTCGGCGGCGGAGGCGGGGTAGAGCCTCACAATAGCGCCGGAGGCATGTGGCATTAGAGTTCGGGATTAGAGAATGGGCGCGGTAACTTGGTGCCGGAAGTAAAATGTCCGAAGGGATCGTTCTGCTTGGAGGGTGGATTTCGACACCACCGGTGCTAGGGGAAAGGAGGGAGAGGATTTGTGAAATTGGTCAACACACCAAGCCACTTAGTTCCTCGATTTGACTAAGAGGTTGTTGCATTGGCACTCGCGTCAGGGACAAATGACCGACATGTGGGTCCCGACCGTCTACTTCACGGGGCAGTTTAACAGAATATTTGAATTTGGTAGGGGTGAGATGAGTTTGCCTCAAAATGGCCCCTCTCGGTAGTTGGCAGCCCCAACTTTGTGAAACAAGGCAATTTCAGACAACTTGGGTACCGCGATGCACTCGCCCGAGAACTTTCGGGGCGCAAACCAACAATCCCCCAAATAGCGCCTAAATCTCATGGAACTCTTGGTATTTCTCCCTTGTTTTAGTACTTGGGTACCTTCAATTGTATTTAACAAAAAATATGACCAAGCAGGGTATCATCGACTTGTAGATCAATTTTTGAGATACTTTCATTAAATTGCGGTAACACCATTCTATTCCACGAATATATATAACCATAAATTTTAACATATTATTGAGAATTCACGGAATCCTAAACAATAAAATCTAAACCCCTAAACCCTGACCAAGCAGGTATCGTGCACCTATTGATCAAAATTTGAGATACTTTCATTAAATTGGGTAACACCATTCTATTCCACGAATATAACCATAAAGCTTGAACATTATTGAAAATTCCCGAAACCCTAAACCCCTAAACCCCTAAAACCCAAATCATAAACCCCTAAACCCTATAACCCTAAACCCTGACCAAGCACGTAGCATGCACTTAGAGATCAAAATTTAAGATAATTTCGTTAAATTGGGCAACGCCATTCTACTTGACGAATATAACCATAAATCCTGTGCAATATCAAAAATTCCCTAAACCCTAAACAACCCCTAAAACCTAAACCCTAAAGCCCTAAACCCTTAGTCATAAACCCTAACCAAGCAGGTGCCATGCACACATTGATCAAAATTTGAGATACTTTCATTAAATCATCTAACACCATTCTATTCTACGAGTATAAGCATAAATCTTGAGCATTATTGAAAATTCCGTAAACCCTAAACCCTAAAAACCCATAAAACTAAATCGTAAAAACCTAAAACCCTAACCACATCAGCTATCGTGCACTTATAGATCAAAATTTGAGATACTTTCAATAAATTGATGTAGTCCCATTCTATTCCACGAATATGAGCATAAACCAGCTTGAACATTATTGAAAATTGTTGAAGCCCCAAGCCCTAAACCCCTAAAACCCGAAACCGTAAACCCTTACCAAGCACGTAGCATGCACTTATATATCAAAATTTGATATACGTTCGTTTAATTTGGTAACGCCATTTTATTTGATGAATATAAGCATAAATCTTGAGCATTATCAAAAATTCCCTAAACCCTAAGCAACCCCTAAAACCCCAAACCCTTAACCCATAAACACTAACCAAGCAGGTATCATGCACTTTATAGATCAAAATTTGAGATACTTTCAATAAATTAGGTAATACCATTCTATTCGACGAATATAAGCATAAAGCTTGAGCATTATTGAAAATTCACTAAACCCTAAACCCTATACAACCACAAAACCTAAACTGTAAAACCCAAAACCCAAAACCCACGACCCATAAACCCTAACCAAGCAGGTATCATGCACTTATAGATCAAAATTTGAGATACTTTCATTAAAGCATGTAACGCCATACTATTCGACGAATATAAGCATAAATCTTTGAGCATTATTGAAAAATCGCTAATCCCTAAACCCAAAACAACAGATAAAACCTAAACCATAAAACCCTAAATCCTCCCCCCATAAACCCTAAACCAAGCAGGTATCATGCACTTATAGATTAAAATTTGAGATACTTTCATTAAATTACGATAACGCCATTCTATTCCATGAATATAAGCATAAAGCTAGCTTGAACATTATTGAACATCAAAACCCTTCACCGTAAACCCTAATAACCTCCTAACCCTAGAATCCTAACATCCTAACCCTAGAACCCTAAACCCTTACCAAGGAGGTATAATGTACTTATAGATCAAAATTTGAGATACTTTTATTAAATTGAGATAACACATATTCTATTCCATGAATATAACCATATATATAAAGCTTGAACATTATTATTGAAAATTCCCTAAACCCTAAAACCTAAACAATCATTAACCCTAAAACCCCGAACAACCCTAAACCCTAAATCATGAACCCTAAACCCCTAGACCCTAAACTCCTAAACCCTAAAATCCTAAACCATGAACCCTTAAAGCCTCAACCCAAAATAAACCCGGAACCCTAAACTTAACCCTAGGATATATATACTTTGTTTGAAAAGTGGGGAAGTGGGATTTTGAGCCATATTTTGTAATTTCTTCATGATAAAAGCCATTGTTGTGACTTAGAAAATTGAAATAACTTCAAATTCGGAAGGTTCCTTTGTAAATAATATTTTAAATGCCAATACGCACCAACTAGCAAATATGGATAGGTTATTATAAACAATAAAAAATATATGGCCATGACCTTGGTCATCTAGTTTGAAAGCCATGCATATTCTTCCATGGTACTCCATATATTGTGATAAAATTTAGCCTCAAAAGTTATCAAATTTTAAGATTATATTTTTCCATGGAAACTAGCTAGTGCACATAGTGAGACACGAAGAGAGAAAAGAATGGATGTATTTATTTTTATATTTTGTTTCATTGTATTTCTTTAAAATGGCCGAAATTGGGTGTCATTGCCATTCATATCAAAAATTTGAATTTTGTGAAACTCTCGGTGGTTCTCCAATATTTGACTATTTAGTATCTTTGAATTATTTTAGAAAGTCAAGAGAAAGGTATATCACACACTTTCTAGTTCGAAATTAGACATACTTACTTTAGATTGTCAAAAAGTCATTTTATTGCATAGATTTAGCTAGGAAGTTTGGAAATTCATGAAAGTTGGGCATTGTCCATAAAATCTAGAATCTTCTTTTGAAATGCCAAGATGTAGGGATCTACTAGATATGGACATGCTATCATAAACTATAACGGAGATATGGTTGTGACCTTGGTCATCTTGTATGAAAGCCTTCAAAATATATTGTTTATCAATTACAGCAAATGTGTGGAAACTCATTTATACGTTGGTAAGCATACTGTCATTGGCCTGTGGGTCCAAACAGGGCCAGCACGTGAGAGCGGCCGTGTCGGAGTAGCGTACGTCGGAAGCTTCAACCTCAAAATTTCCACAAGGTGCCGAAACACCCTGTACACATCTATTCAAATATCCCGCGCATTTATTCAAATATCCTGCCCCACTTTTTTGCAAATGCAAAATTCCTCTTCTATCCCTACTCTAGGATCCAAGGACCATGGGAGTACTGCAATAATAGAGGGGTATAGGTGGTAAATGTGCATCATCCCACCTATATCCCCCCATCGTCTCTTCCCCACCCACACCCCTCTAACCTCGACCTTCCTCTAGCTGCTTCACCATCGGCCCTCTCTTCCACACCGGAGCTCCTCCACTTCCGGTGCTCCTCAACGGAACAATTTCACCGACTGCCTCGCTGCATCGGATTTGATTCGCCAATGTTGTAATCTACCCTACCAGGGCCGCTTCACTAACTCACTCGTTGCTGACCCCGAAATGCCGAGTCGCCGCCCTCTTGCCCGTCCCACCTGTCTCGCCATGCAGCGGTAATTTCTCTTGCCTGTTTGCTATATTTTTGGTACTCGTGAGCTACGAAATCATTAGGATGTTGCTCAATATCCTGGATTCTATTGGCATTTCATTTGCACCCTTCATCTGGTAAGTCCTATCCTCATCATTAGCTTCTCGCTTTTATTCCATTTCTTACATTCTCATGCTATCGGTTTAATCCTCCAACACCAACTCATGGATGCTATTCTTTCTGAGCGCTCGCACGGGTCATGCAAACAGCTCATAGAGGATCCAACGCTGACAATCTGATGCCCAACAAGGCTGAACTTTGAGGTTTCCTTGTGTTACTTAGGCCGGTTACTTGTCATGTTAATAAGTTGTATAACCTGTATGCCTAATAAGTTAATAAGTCATTCTACCTAAGACCTTGCCATGACATTTGCATTCATGTTCTATTGTGTTTCTATCCACGAATGCTTAATTCAGAAAATGTCCATCTAGTTTGAATCATATATCTAGTAATTTTTAATGCTATGTTTTTTGTGTTTTTCAAGAGTTTTCATCCTTCGAAACCAGCTAACCTGGTTTTAAATGTCATGCAGAGAAATGAAAATGGAGTACAAGGACCAGAGTTCCAACTGCTCGGCTCAAATTCTTCTGGCGGATTGACCAGGAGTCGCACCCGCTCGAGGAGCTACTATCAGCCTGAACATGCTACTGTAAGTTCATACTTACTTTAAATGATCTCTACTTTGTATAATACTACTTGTTTCCCTTGTTCATTGTTTTAACCTCTTTCACCATATTTTAGCAGACTACAGTTAAAACCTAGCAGGAGTCCTTGGAAGGCAGGACTAAAAGTTGTGATCCCTCTTCCCATTCATCCTCCCATTGCATTTCGGAAGCAAACACCTTATTTAACAGTCCACCTAGAACAACTCCTAAAGGTGATAAATATATAAAGGTTGTATTGCATGCAGAACAAAAGGGTGTAGCTGCTCTTAGATCTCTAGCTGAAATGTTCAAGAAGAGGACAGATTATACATTGAAGCGAATCGCCATGTACCGTTCTATTATTGATGATACTGACACATTGTAACCTTTCAAAATTTCGATCTTGTTGTATAACCTATTGTAACAAAGTTTTATTGTTGTGTAATAAGTAGTTTTAATTTGTGCGTGTTTATTAATTGATGTCTTGATATTCACCTGTTCTAGCAAAAGTAGGCGCTAGCAAAAAAGGCCAAAATAGTAATAGGCCGGAGCAGTAACATGCCGAACATTGAAATAACGTGTGCATGGACCACCCAAAATGACCAGAACATTAAAAGGCCATAACGGCAGAAGGCTAGGACGGTAAAAGGCCAGAACAGTAAAAGGATAGAATAGTAAAAGGCCAAAATAGTAAAAGGCTAGAACAGTAAAAGCCTAGAATAGTAAAAGGCCATAACTGTAAAAGGCCAAAACAATAAAAGGCCAGAACTATAAAAGGCCAGAATAATAAAAGGCCTGAACAGTAAAAGGACAGAACGTTTAATGGCCAGAACAGCGAAAGGCTAGAATAGTAAAAAGGCCAGAACAGTAAAAGGCCAGAACAGTAGAAAGCCAGAGCAGAGAAAGGCTAGAACATTGAAAGGTCAGAACCGTGAAAGGCTTCAACAGTAAATAGCTGGAACAGTAAACATCTAGAATAGTAAAAGGCAGAACGGTGGAAGGCCAGTACGGTGGAAGGCTAGTACAGTAACATGCCGAATAGTACCAACCTTAATGGGCAAAAGCCCAAACTTTAAAGGGCCTAAACAGTAAAGGTGGAAATTCCTAAAAGGCTGGAATAGTAACATGACTGAACAGTAAAAGGCTAGATTTGCAACAGGCTTGAATAGCATCGGGTCATCTTGGTGCAGGCCTCAAGTGACAGCATAGTGTTAGGCCAACTTGGGCCTTAAATAGGCCAAAATAGTGTCGGGCCTGAATGTGTATGGGTCGTTGCTGGTTGCAGTACTGGGCCGATTCCAGACAGTAAATGATGAAACAGTAAAGGGTCGTGTTCCTATTGGGCTCTCCACATGGGCTGGCAGATTTAACTATTAGCAGGTCTTGGCTGGGCCTAGCTTCCACCATGGTTTCTGCGACCGTTAATGGCGGTAACCGGACATTAATGGCGGTTGCCACATGGCAGGTTGCGTGACATCAGCAGTCAGCGCAACTAGCAAACAGATCTACGATGGAACAAGTTTTCATGGCCGAAGGGTGCAATCCACCATGGTCGGAAAAACCCGTGGTTGATTCATTTGTAACGGGGATTTTACCACAAAGCCATCCATCGTGGAAGACATTTTAGCAACAAAAAACAGGCCTTCAACCACGAAAATCGTTCGTCGTAAAAGCCAACTTTCTTGTAGTGTGAGGAAGTGATGATGAGCCCAGATTCCAACCAATGGCTTGAAGCCATGCAATTCGAGATGGGATCCATGTACGAAAACCAAGTTTGGACTTCGGTGGACTTACCTCACGACCACAAGGTCATTGAGAATAAATGGATTTTCAAAAAGAAAACTGACGCTGACGGTAATGTAACCGTCTATAAAGCTCGACTTGTCGCGAAAGGGTTCCGACAAATTCAAGGAGTTGACTACGAGGAGACTTTTTCTCCCGTAGTGATGCTAAAGTCAATTAGGATTATGTTAGCAATTGCTGCATTTTTCGATTATGAAATCTGGCAAATGGATGTAAAAATAGCATTCCTAAATGGAAACATTGAGGAAGAGTTGTATATGATGCAACCAAAAGGTTTTGTCGATCCTAAGGATGCTAACAAGGTATGCAAACTTCAGCGTTCCATCTATGGACTAAAGCAAGCATCCCGAAGTTGGAATCTCCGCTTTAATAAAGTGATCAAAGGGTTTGGATTTTTCCAAACTATAGGAGAGGCTTGTATTTACAATAAAGTGAGTGGGAGCTCTATATCATTTCTTACATTATATGTGGATGACATATTATTGATTAGAAATGATGTAGATCTTTTGAATAGCATAAAATATTACTTAAATAGTAAGTTTTTGATGTAGGACCTTGGTGAAGCTTCCTATATTTTAGGTATCAAGATCTATAGAGATAGATCATGGCTCTTAATTGGATTATCACAAAGTACATACCTTTACAAGATTTTGAATAAGTTCAAAATGCACAACAGTAAGAAAGGTCTCTTACCCATGGCACAAGGTACGATTTTGAGTGAAACTCAAAGTCTGATTACAACACAAGATAGAGAACTAATGATCAATGTCCCCTATGCCTCTGCCATAGGCTCTCTTATATATCCTATGCTATGTGCAAGACCGGATGTGGCACATGCTGTTAGTTTGACTAGCAGGTACCAATCTGATCCAGGTGTACAACACTGGAAAGAAGTCAAGGATGTCTTTAAATACTTAAGAAGAACTTAAGATATGTTTCTCGTCTATGGAGGTGAACAAGACATTGTCGCAAAGTGTTACGTCGATGCTAGATTCAACACTGATCCGAATGAGTCTAAATCACAATCAGGATATGTATTTATTATGAATGGTGCACTAGTGAGTTGGAGAAGTTCCATGCAACCTATGGTGGCAAGATCTTCAATGGAGGTGGAATATATCTCTGCTTCAGAAGTAGTGGCGGAAGCTGATACATTGCAAATGTATCTATAATTTTGATGCTCCATGCTTGGTTTTATCCACTTTCTTGTCTTTTGTCCACACTTTGGAGTACTTTTCATATGATTTATTGGACTAACCTATTAACAAGAGCCACAATGCCAGCTGCCTATTTTCTGCTATTTTTGGTTCCGGGAAAGTCAGAAAATGCATATTCTCGGAATTAGACGGGACAAAAGCCAAAGTGCCTATTTTTCCAGAAGACTCCAGGAGCCATAATACGAGACGGAGGAGGGCCAGGGGCTGGCCACACCACCCCCAGGCGCGGGCTGGGCCTGGTCGCGCCAGGGCATGGTGTGGTGGCCCTAGGCACCCCCTGGGTCTCCTTCTTCGCCTATAAGAAGCCTTCTGACCTAAAAACTCCGGGGGGGTCGATGTTTTTCTAGAAGAAGTTCCGCAGCACCGCCACCACCGAAGGGGAGATTCGGGGGACAGAAAGCCTCTGTTCCGGCACCCTGCTGGAACGGGGACGTTCCCCTGGAGCCATCTCCATCGATCTCCACCATCATCTCCATCGACCATCCATGTTTCCCCCATCTATGAGTGAGTAATCCCCCGCTATATGCTATGGGGATGGAAGGGATTGGATGAGATCGTTCATGTAATGGCATCAGATTGTTAGGGCATGGTGCCTAGTATCTTTTATTAGTGCTTTATGACTTTGTTGCAACTTGTTGTGCTTAATGCTTGTCACTAGGGCCCGAGTGCCATGATTTCAGATCTGAACATGTTATTGATTCATTATGATAGTATTGTTTCTGGTCTTATCTGCAAGTTGTATACACACGTTGTTGTCCGGAACCTATGGCCCCGAAGTGACAGAAATCGGGATAACCGGAAGGGAATGGCTTTGATGTGAGGATCACATGTGTTCACGGAGTGTCAATGCTTTGCTCCGGTGCTCTATTAAAAGGAGCACCTTAATTGCCAGTAGTTCCCTAGAGGCCCCGCTGCAAACGGGCTGGCAGGACAAAAGATGTTGTGCAAGTTCTCATTGCGAACACGTATGACTATATATGGAACACATGCCTAGGATTATCTAGTACTTGGATGCTTTATCTTATTTATCTGCAATTGCCCTATGTTCTGATTGCTATGTGGATTGTCTTGTCCATGCAACGCCCGTCCATCCATACCTATGCCTACCGCACTCGAATCCCACTGTTTACTGCTATTGTTACTGCTGTCTTTGCTTTACTACTGCTGCTACTTTACTATTCCTACTACAAAACTGCTGCTACTGATAAACTGCTGTGAGCAAGATTGAGGTGCAGCTGAATTGACAACTCAGTTGTTAAGGCTGATAAATATTCTCTGGCTCCCCTTGTGTCGAATCAATAAATTGGGTTTCACTTCCCTCGAAAATACTGCGATACACCCCCTATACTTGTGGGTCATCAAGACTATTTTCTGGCGCCGTTGCTGGGGAGCATAGCTTTATTTATCAAGTCCACTTGGATTCATTATTGTTCAAGCTAACTTTATTTTCTCCTTGTTTGCTTGTTTCTTTATCAAAAATACAAAAAAAATAGTTCCTACTCTAGTTGTTATTTTTGTTGGTCTGTTATTGTCTTGCTTTGTCATGCTTGTTGTCAATGGTTGGTTTCTTTGAAACTGAAGCTTATTGGAAAGGTGGGTTCACGGAAGATCAAAAATATTATTATAAGGAACTCCGCTTGTCACAAAAAGGGAAACACTTATGGGAACAAATTGATAGATTGTATAGCATTGCTAGAAACGTGTGCTCTACTTATAATGTTACTTATTGCTGTGATGAGTCTTGTTGCAGAAAGAGGTATAAACACCTCCCTTTTCAATGTGAGAATAGTGATAATGATACCATATCTTCCTATGCTAAAGGAATTTATGACTTTTATGATGCGGAACAATTTGAAGAATTTATTGCTTGGAAGGGTGCTTTTGAACTTGCTAGTTTGCTTGAAAATATTGATGATTCACCTTATAAGTATGAGGTTTATGGTATACTTAAATTTTGCTTTGATAATTACAAGGATGAAAATAGCCATATCTTTGAATATTTTAATAGATGCTTTCCACAAATGGAAGAGACTAATGCCTTGCAGGACCCTATGGAAGAGACTAATGCCTTGCAGGCTCCTATGGAAGAAGAAATTGATGAACCTGAAATCTCATTAGATGAAAAAGAGGAGGAGAGTGATGAACAATAGGAGGAAGAATGGATTAGCTACCCATGCCTACCTTCTAATGAGAGTAACTCTTTATCCCTTACATTATTTGATTGTCCTCCATGCTTACTAAAGGAGGATGAATGTTATGTTCCCGAGGTTTCTTTTGAAGATGTTTATGATAAAGATCTAGTGCTTGTAGATCATGAAAAGCATGCTTTTTGTGATAGTTATATTGTTGAGTTTATTCATGAGGCTACTGAAAATTATTATGAGAGAGGAAAATATGTTTGTAGAAGTTTTCATGGCATTGAAACACCTCTCTATGTGCTGAAAGTTTTGAAGTTACTCTTGTTTTATCTTCCTATGCCTGCCACTTTGTTCCTTGCGAATTTATTTGCATACATGATTCCTATGCATAGGAAGTGGGTTAGACTTAAATGTGTTTTGAATTTGCTTCTTGATGCTCTCTTTTACTTTAACTCATATTTCTTATGAGAGCATCCTCTCAAACTTTTTATGCCTGAAGATGATATTATGTCCATTATTCTTGGGAGACCTTTTCTTAAATACTGCAGGAGCTGTTATTAATTATAATCAAGGGAAGGTGACCTTCAATGTTAATGACAAGGAAAATATTGTCTATTTCCCCAAGAAGATTGAAAGGACTTATGGCTTGAATTCAATTCAACATGTTGAGGGCATTCAAGTTGGAGAAATATATTGTCCCATACCAAGAGAAAAATTTGAAACTATTATGATTGGGACCATTGATATCAAGGTTGAGGTAACATAATCATTAGTGGAATACAAAGTTTTGTCTCATATGAAATTGTTTTGGTAACAAGACCTGATCAACCTTGTTAACAATAGGATTTCATTGAACAAAACAATATTTTCACCATGATTATCTCCGCTTACTTCTATTCTATCCATTTTAGTTTTTTCTTATGCCTAACTTAAAGGCGTTAAAGAAAAGTAGTTATTGGGAGATAACCCAAAAGTTTTAGATGAGTCTTGCAAGTTATTACTTCAGTAATAACCGCTCCTTATTCTTTTTATTTGCTTTTTGTGCCAAGAGTAACCTCTAATTAGAGAGAAGTAATGATTGGGAAAGTTGCTGTCCCGAAACAGATTTCTGTGTTTCACCGTAAAAATTCGTGAGAGAGCTCTGTATGTCGGATTGAGCTGTAATTTTTTGTGCTTCTGCCCCAGGTTGTTATATAACTTTAGTTAGTTCAACACTGTTTGATTTGAGCAACAGAAGGTCTTTGCAAAAATTCGTCTTTACCTGCTGGTCTGTTTTGACAGATTTCTGCTATTTTCTGCATTTGCTTCTTGTTGGTTCCTTTTTGAGTTCTTTTGGGGAATTGAGCTTTTTGAAGGAAGTTCTACAGTAGCTAGTGTTCTAATGGAAGTTTATTTGGTGTTAGAACTGAACCTTAAGACTTATTTATCTTGAGTGCACTAATGTTGCTAATAAAGATTGTTTGAAGTTTTGTATGAAGGAAAATTTCAGGTGTATGGAAGGAATGAGTAATGAGATGAAGGATGGACTAAAGCTCAAGCTTGGGGATGCCACGTGTGTAACCCCAAGAAATATCCAATAAGTATAAGCATCAAAGCTTGGGGATGCCCAAGGCATCCCCTTCTTCATCAATAAAAATCTCAGGTTTCTTCCACACACTTCATTTTTATTGTTACATGCACAGTTGTGTTGTTCTTGGAGCATCTTCTTTTGCGTTTTTGTTTTGGTTTTCGTTTATTTTTGTTTGCTTAGTTTTCTGAATAAATTGATTGGACGCCCTCTTTCATACTTTGGTGTTCAAATAGTTTGGTTTGGTTTGGAAAAGAGTAGGAAAGGTCATGCTTAAGTGGTAAAGAGAGCTTGTTTTGATTGTGGCCTATGCTTTGTTTTGCCATGCTCGATATTGTTTTGGCTTTATGCTTAGTATTCTTTCCTGTAGCATGACTTGTTATAAACAATTGAGATTGCTTAATGTGCCTTGGATGAATCATGCGTTGTTTTAGCATATTAAAGCATAGTATAGTGGTATTCTCCTTTGATGTTTTATTTGGGTTGACTTGGCGCATGCTCACACCATGTTATGACTATCCCAAGTCACCATAAGACTTTATGATCCTTTAGTTTTCAACTTGTAGTATCACTTTATGCTTTGATCAATAATGTTTTGTCGCTCTACATGATTATGGCCATTATTGCTCTCTCGTTTGTCGCTCCCTTACTATTGCTAGCCTTCACTTTCACTGAGTATGTTTTACTCAAGTTTCCAACTCCCTAAACCAAATATTGCCAAAGTGTCCACCATACCTACCTATTAGCATCATTTGCTACTTCCGTGCATATTCAATATGCCTTGTTTTCTTCCAAATAAAATGTTTGCTTGTTATGGGAAAATTAGTTAGTAAAGCTCTCACGAACTTGATGGCACACTTTATTTCCTGAACTTAATAAACCTGAACCATTGTGAAATCTCTATGAAAGTTATATGCTTGCAAATTATAGGCTGGGGATTAGCAGAACCGTGCTGTCACGGGGAACACTTTCAACACTTGTAAATATATACCCAGTTGATACCTTGCTCTTTTGTTTGCGGATGTCGTCGGTGTGAAATAAAAGGGGAGCTTGTAAGTCCATGGAGTTATGTATGTGTGTTAGAGAAACGCCTGGGCCGCTGGTCTAATCCATGCTGACATGGTGGAAACCTGCAGCGTAACCATAATGATATCTATGAAGCATTCTTCTTATAAAAAAAAGAGAGATATAGCTATTGAGAAAAAGAAAAAAAAGAGTTTTATGAAAAGAGGAAAGAGAGAAAAAGCACCATTTTCCCATGGTAAATAACAAGATTGCAGAGATACTCATTGTCTGCTTGCCTTGTCATTTTGATATGGGGATTCTTCCGTATCATCGGGCAAGAGGTACCCCGTTGGCGGTTCTCAATGATACGCACATACTTACGATGACAAGAACTTACCGGTAACTAAAGTTGAGTAGCATGAGGAGCGGCCCTCGTACTCAAGGGACTTGGGATTTTTAGTTTATAGTCTGTCAAGCATATAACTCAGATTGGACCTTACTTTCACCTTAACCACATTAAAGATGCTTATGCTAGGGGCAATGAGAGATAAAAGCTAATGAGTACCATACTTTCAGCATTTGGAAGCCTTTCAAACTATTCAAAACCTTTTCATTTCCTTGTTGAGTCTCCACATATTCTTTGAGCACTTTCTTGAGAGCATAGTGGCCATTCATAGTTCTATGTGCATTGTCCCAAGACTTGTTGATTGATGCATACCTTGATATTGCTTGTTTTAAACTATTTGTATCTAGTCACTCTTGTAAACTTTGAAGGTGTCCTAGGCATTTATGTTTGCTACTCTATGAGGGACAAGCTGAATGCCACTATGCTATGTTTTCTTTATGTGAAACAAACAAACGTCTTGCAAGGCATTATTATTCATGAATCTTTTGTTTGTGCCTTTTCATGTTGCATCATAGTTTCTTTGTCTTATGGCTAGAACTTTGTCTTTCATGTTATGATTGAAGTACTATGATCCCAGCTTTGAATGTTTACAAATACTTTGGTCAAGTCTTTGATGGTGCATGTCACCTCAAAAATTATTCTTTCTTTTTATCACTTACCTACTCGAGGACGAGCAGGAGTTAAGCTTGGGGATGTTGATACATTGCAAATGTATCTATAATTTTTGATTCTCCATGCTTGGTTTTATCCACTTTCTTATGTTTTGTCCACACTATGGAGTACTTTTCATATGATTTCTTGGACTAACCTATTAACAAGAGCCACAGTGTCAGCTGCCTGTTTTCTGCTGTTTTTGGTTCCAGGAAAGTCAGAAAATGAATATTCTCGGAATTGGATGGGACAAAAGCCAAAGTGCCTATTTTTTCAGAAGACTCCAGGAGCCAGAATACGAGACGGAGGAGGGCCAGGGGATGGCCACACCACCCCCAGGCACGGGTTGGGCCTGGCCACGCCAGGGCATGGTGTGGTGGCCCCATGCACCCCCTCGTTCTCCCTCTTCGCCTATAAGAAGCCTTCTGACCTAAAAACTCCAGGGGGTTCGATGTTTTTCTAGAAGAAGTTCCGCAGTGCCGCCATCACCGAAGGGGAGATTCGGGGGATAGAAAGTTTCTGTTCCGGCACCCTGCCGGGACGGGGAAGTGCCCCCGGAGCCATCTCCATTGATCTCCACCATCATCTCCATCGACCATCCATGTTTCCCCCATCTATGAGTGAGTAATCCCCCGTTGTAGACTATGGGGATGGAAGGGATTGGATGAGATCATTCATGTAATGGCATCAGATTCTGAGGGCATGGTGCCTAGTATCTTTTATTAGTGCTTTATGACTTTGTTGCAACTTGTTGTGCTTAATGCTTGTCACTAGGGCCCGAGTGCCATGATTTCAGATCTGAACATGTTATTGATTCATTATGATAATATTGTTTCTGGTCTTATCTTCAAGTTGTATACACACGTTGTTGTCCAGAACCTATGGCCCCGAAGTGACAAAAATCGGGATAACTGGAAGGGAATGGCTTTGATGTGAGGATCACATGTGTTCACGGAGTGTTAATGCTTTGCTCTAGTGCTCTATTAAAAAGAGCACCTTAATTGTCAGTAGTTCCCTAGAGGCCCCGCTGCAAACAGGCTGGCAGGACAAAATATGTTGTGCAAGTTCTCATTGCGAGCACGTATGACTATATATGGAACACATGCCTCGGATTATCATGCAACGCCCGTCCATCCATCCCTATGCCTACCGCACTCGAATCCCACTGTTTACTGCTATTGTTACTGCTGTCTTTGCTTTACTACTACTACTACTTTACTATTCCTACTACAAAACTGTTTCTACTGATAAACTGCTGTGAGCAAGATTGTTTCCAGGTGCATCTGAATTGACAACTCAGTTGTTAAGGCTGATAAATATTCTTTGTCTCCCCTTGTGTCAAATCAATAAATTGGGTTTCACTTCCCTCGAAAATACTGCGATACACCCCCTATACTTGTGGGTCATCAGAAGCGGTTTGGATGAAGGAGTTCATTTCTGAACTAAGTCTGGTTCCAACTGTTTTGGATCCAATGATTATCTATTGTAACAACAATGGTGCCATATCCAATGCTAAGGAACCAAGGTTTCACAAGAATTCCAAACATATCAAGCGCCGTTATCACTCCATCCGGGAGTATGTCCATGGTTGTGATGTAGATATTTGCAAAGTAGACATGGATTTGAACATTGTGGATCCGTTGACTAAAGCTATCCCAATGGAAAAACATGATCGGCACCAGAACACTATGGGTGTTAGATTCATAACTATGTAAAAGTAGATTATTGACTCTAGTGCAAGTGGGAGACTGAAAGGAATATGCCCGAGAGGCAATAATAAATGGTTATTATGTTATTCTAGGTTTATTATAGATGTTTATTTCTCATGCTATAAATGTATTAAAAAGGAAATGTTAATACACGTGTGTTTAATAAACAAATAGAAAGTTCCTAGTGATGCCTCTCATCACACTAGCTTGTTGATTAACAGATGATCAAGGTTTCCTGATCATGAAATTGGATGTTGTTAATAACAAGGTCACACCATTGATTGAATGATGTGATGAACATACTCCCAAAGTATAGTAGCACAATCAAGCCATTATGTTTACACTACTACAACAACATTCAAAGTAACCCTAATCCTTAGACCATGAGATCACGTCAATCACTAACTCTGGAACAGTATTTTGATTGCATCAAACGTCACACCATAATAGGGTGGTCATAAAGGTGTCATCAGATACTTGGAAAGTGTTAGTTGAGGATCGTGGATCTAGAGTGGGATTTGTCCATCCTAATGATGGAAAGATATACTTAGGGCCCTCTCGGTGGTATCACATTGACATAGCTTGCAAGCAAGTGATAATGATCGCTAAGAATGTCATATCACAGGAATGAGAAAAGAGTACTTGTCAGTAATGGGATCAAACTACGTATGAATGATACCGAATTATCGGATCCTGGAAAAGTAAAATATCGTGAGACAAAAGGAATTGGTTACTGCGAATAAAAGGTCACGGGATCACTAAGTCATCGCATGAACTGGTGGTAGTCATTATGGATCTCCAGGTACTGCTAATGATTATTGATCAAAGAATGTCTTGATCATGTCCACACAGTTCACAACCTATAGGGAGACACACTTAAGGGTAGTCAACGCAATTGAGTGGATAGGGAACACGGGAGAAGATAATGGACATCGCAGGATTTTATTCTATTGAATCCACCAAAATAGTTTTGGGGTATCGAAAGAAAGCAAGAGATCAAAATGTTAATGTGTTCATTAAATGAAGTGTTCATTAAATTGAATTGCATTAAAATAAGAGAATTAAAGTGCTTTAATGGAAAGACCTTTGGTTTTTGAGTGGAGAATAAATGGGAGAAAGTGGAGATTGAAATTATGTGAGTGGAGAGTCCACCCACATGAATTAGAGGAGGTGAGGGGCACCCTATTGGCCACCGGCAAAGGGAGGGGCTTTCCCCTCTCCCCTATAAAAGGAGGTGGTGACCTCCTCCCTCACACACACTTGCCCACTCCTCTCTTATTCCCTTTGGTTGGCATCTTCTCCCTCTTGCTAGCCTTGTCCATTTCCATAAGAAAAGGTGCTTAGGCAAAGCCCTACTCGAGATCTTCCCCTCCACCATATCAAACATGGTGTAGCGCTATTGGAGTTCTGAGGATATGCTACTTCCGTTGCCCGGCTGGAGCGAGGGTTCAGGAGTCATCGACACACCATACGTGTGACCGACTACAGAGGTGCTACACGTGTAGCACTGTTATCGCATCCTTGAGGACGGTCGAGCACACTCTACATTAGCCATGTTTGTTTGCAGGAACGTTATCCCGCGTTACGATCTTTGAGGGTGAGTCCATCTAAAACCGTTACATGTATCTCCTAGATATGATCTTGGTGGTTGCAATCGTAGGAAATTTTTTGTTTTCCATGCAATTAAACCCATCAGTGATCTACCAAATATGAACACGTTATCATAAACTATAGCAGAGATATGGCCATGACCTTGGGCATCTTGTATTAAAGCCTTCAAAATATAATGTTTATCAATTTAGGAAAATGTGTGGAAACTCATTTAAATGTTGGTAAGAATATTGTCGCTGGCATGTGGATCTAGACAGGACCAACATGTGAGAGCGTCCACGTCGGAGTAGCGTATGTCGGAAGCTTTAACCTCAAAATTTCCATTGAGCGCCAAAAAATCCCGTGCATATATTCAAATATCCTGTGCATGTATTCAAATATGCCACCCCGCTTTTTGCAAATGCAAAATTCCTCTTCTATCCCTAGTCCAGAAACAAGGAACTGAGGAGTACTACAATAATAGAGGGTTATAGGTGGTAAATGTGCATCATCCCACCTGTATCCCCCTATCGCCTCTTCCCTGCCCACACCCCTCTGACCTCGACCTTCCTCCAGCTGCTTCATCACCGGCCCTCTCTTCCATACCGGAGCTCCTTCACTATCGGCGCTCTCTTCTACACGGGAGCTTCTTCACCGCCCCATGCACCGGATCCACCTATCCCCGCCCTCGTCCACCGACTCCCGCGTCATGGATACCGGAACTATTTCACCGACTCCCTCGTCACACCGGATCTACTTCACCAACGTTGTCGTCTACCCTACAGGGGTGCTTCACCGAATCACTCGTTGCTGAGCCCAAAATGCCCAGCCGCTGCCCTCTTGCCCATCCCACCTACGCTCGCCGTGCAGCGGTAATTTCTCTTGCCTATTTGCTATTTTTCGGTACTCGTAAGCTACGAAATCATTATAATGTTGCTCAATATCCTGCATGTTATTGCCATTTCGTTTGCATACACATCTCGTAGATCCTATCACATCATTAGCTTCTTGCTATTATTCCCTTTCTTACATTCTCATGCTATCGGTATAATCCTACAAGACTAACTCATAGATGCTATTCTTTCAGAGCGCTCGCACGGGTCATGCAAATAGCTCATAGAGGATCCAACACTACCAATCTAATGCCAAGCAAGGTTGAAGTGCGGTGTTTCCTTGTGTTACTTAAGCTAGCTTCTTGTCATGTTAATAACTTATATAACCTGCATGCCTAATAAGTTAATACGTCACTCTACCTAAAACCTTGCCATGACATTTGCATTCATGTTATGTTGTGTTTCTATATGTGAATTCTTGATTCAAAAAATGTCCATGTAGTTTGAATCATATAGCTGGTCATTTTTAATGCTATCTTTTTTGGTGTTTTCACCTGCTTTCATCCTTCCAAACCAGCTATCTAGTTTGAATCATACATCTGGTAATTTTTAATGCTATGTTTTTGGTGTTTTTCAAGATTGTTCATCCTTCCAAACCAGCTAACTTGGTTTTGAATGTCATGCCTTAATATAGAGAAATGACAACGGAGTACAAGAACCAGAGTTCTAGCTATTCGGCTCAGATTCTTCTAGAAGATTAACCAGGAGTCGCACCCGCTTGAGAAGGATCTACTATCAGCCTGAACATGCTATTGCAAGTTCATCCTTACTTTAAATGATCTCTACTTTATATAATACTGTGTGTTTCCCTTGTTATTTGTTTTAACCTCTTTCACCATATTTTAGCAGGCTGTAGTTAAAACCAAGTAGGAGTCCTCAGAAGGTAGGAGTGAAAGTTGTGATCCCTCTTCCCATTCGTCCTCCCATTACATTTCTAAAGCAAAAAACTTACTTAATAGTCCACCTAGAAAAACTCATGTAGGTGATAAATATATAAAGTTTGTATTGCATGCAGAAAGAAAGAGTGTAGTTGTGCTTAGATCTGTAGCTAAAATGTTGAAGGAGAGGACATATGATACATTGAAGCGAATCTCCATGTACCAATATCTTATTGATGATACCAACACTTTGTAATCTTTTAGAATTTCCATCTTGTTGTAAGATCTATTGTAATAAACTTTTATTATTGTGTAATAAGTAGTTTCAATTTGTGTGTGTTTATTAAATGATCTCTTGACATTTGTGTGTTGTTCTGCAAAAAGTCGGTGTTACCAAAAAGGACAAAATAGTAACAGGCCGGAGCAGTAACATGCCTTTGAAACAACGCAAACATGGACAGTCCAAAATAAACATTAAAAGGGGAGAATAGTAGAAGGCTGGAACTCTAAAGGCCAGAACAATAGAAGATCGAAACAGTGAAGGGCCAGAATGGTAGAAGACCAAAACAGTGAAAGGCCTGAACAGTAGAAGGTCGGAATAGTGAAAGGCCTGAATAGTGGTAGGCTAGAACAGTGAAAGGTATCAATACTAGAAGGCCAGAACTCCTAAGGGAAAAACACTAGAAGGCTAAAACTATGAAAGGCCAGAACAGTAAAAGGCTAGAACAGTAGAAGTCCAGAACATTGCTTGACCAGAAAAGTGATATGCCACTACAATAATATGCCGAACAGTACAAGCCTGAATGCCAAAAGCCCAAACACTAAATATCCTAAATAGTAACTGGGTGAAAATCCTAAAAGGCTAGAACAGTAACAAACCTGAATGGTAATAGACCTGAATAGTAAAAGGCAAGATCGTCAGCAGGACAAAACAGTAAAAGGGCCATATTGACACTAGGTCTGAATAGTACCGGGCCATCGTGGTGCAGGCCTCAAGTGTCCGCTCAGTGTTGGGCTAACTTGGGATTCATGTGGGCCAAAATAGTATTGGGCCTGAAAGTTTACGGGCCACAGTTGGTTGAAGTACCGGGCCCATCTCAAAAGTGCAGGACAAAATAGTAATAGGTTGTATTCTTATTAGGCTCTCCTCATGGGTCGGCCAACTTAATAATTAGCATGCCTTGGTTGGGCCTGGCTTCTACTGTGGTCTTTGCGACCGTTAACAGCGGTAACTGGGTGTTAACAATGTTTGCCATGTGGCAATTTGCATGACGTCAGCAGTCAACGCGGGTGGCAAACAGACCTACAACGGAACAAGTTTTTGTGGCTGAAGGGTGCGATCTGCCACGGTCAGAAAAAACCCATGGTATAATCATTTGTGACGGGGATTTTACCACGAAGTCCATCTGTTGTAGATGACTTTTTAACCACGAAAAATGGGCCTTCAACCATGAAAATCGTCCGTTGAAAAAGCCAATTTTTCTTGTGTTGTAAGGAGGAAAAGTACATGGTATACCTTTTGCTATGTTGCACGAATTGCCTCATTTAAAACATCATGTGAGAAACTTCATAAAAAATCACTTCAGGGAAAAAGAGTACAAATCACCTAACTATAAAGTTAAGTACACAATCAGCAGGATCGATATTTTAGCGATGAGTTGGTGAAGATTCTACTCCTGAACCTTGCATCTCCGAGTCTCATTATAACAATTCCACGAACACATCTCTCGAAAGAAGATGCTGGTAATGACTTGGTGAATAAATCAGCTAGATTTTCACACGACTTAGTATGCAAGATTTTTACTTCATTCATCTTTTGCAATTCATGTGCATAGAAGAACTTGGGGTTTATATGTTTTGTAAGATTTCCCTTCATGTAACCCATCTGGAATTGTGCAACACAAGCAGCATTATCTTCATAGATAATAGTTGGGGTTTGTACGATGTTCAGCCCACATGACATCTAGATGTGGCCAACTACTCGTCGAAGCCATACACATTCTCGTGATGCTTCATATAATGTTATGATTTCTGAGTGGTTCGTCAAAGTTGACACAAAACTTTGCTTAGATGATTTCTAGGAAATTGCAGTTCCATCACAAAGGAAAACATATCCAATCTGTGACTTGGACGTGTGCGGGTCTGAAAGGTACCCAACATCTACATAGCCTACAACTGATAGGTCTTGGTCCTTTCGGTAAAATAATCCAAGGTCTTTGGTCCCTTGCAGGTACCGGAAGATGTCCTTAACGCCTTTTCAATGTCTCTTTGTAGGCTCAGAACTATACCTAGAAAGTAAATTGATGGCGAAAGCAATATCTGGCCATGTACAATTTGCGAGGTACATAAGTGCGCCAACTACACTTAAGTAGGCGAATTCTAGTCCTAGAATTTCCTCCCCCTCTTCTTTAGGCCTAAACGGGTCCTTGTTTTGCTGCAAAGATTTTTCGACCATCGGGGTCTTAGAAGGATGTGCTTTTTCAAACCCAAATAGTTCCAACACCTTCTCGATGTAGGCCGACTAGTGCACTAGAATCCCAGCAGCGGAATGCTCAAGTTGAAGACCCATGCCGAACTTGGTTTTGCCTAAGTCTTTCATCTTGAATTCTGACATCAGGTAGGAACTCGCTTCCTCAATATCCTCAAGTGTACCAATTATATTCAAATCGTCCACATACACTAAGATAATATAGAAACCATCATGCAATCTCCATATAAAAACACATGGGCAATATTCATTGCTCGTTTAGCCCTTCTGATGAAGCAAATTGCTTAAATGATTATACCACATCCTACCTGACTGTGTAAGTCCATACAGTGACTTCTTAAGGTGAACACTATATAAACTCTTGTTTTCTCCATCCTACTTTGGAACAGGAATACCTTCTGGTACTTTCATGTATATGTCTAGGAATATGCCCAAGAGGTTCCTAGTGCATCGAGTCCCTTGGCCCTGCATTGTGATAATACAGGCGCCATCGCCCTTGAGAAGGACCCTCAAGCACACAAGAACACCAAGCATATCAAGCGTTGCTTTCACTTTTTGCATGAGTATGTCAAAGAAGGTGACATAGAGATTTTCAAAATACACATGGACCTGAATGTCATGGATCCGTTAACTAAACCTCTTCCAAGAGCAAAACATGATTAGCACCAAGATTCCATGGGTGTTAGATTCTTCAAGATGTAAACTAGATTATTGACTCTAGTGCAAGTGGGAGACTATTGGGAATATGCCCAAGAGGCAATAATAAAAGGTGTTTATTGTTATATTCTTTGTTCATGACAATACATATTGGCCATGCTACAATTGTATGAAGTGGAAACATAATACATGTATGGATTAATACAAGATACAAATGTCCCTAGTGAGCCTCTTATGACTAGTTCGTTAGTCAAGAGATGGTTATGGTTTTCTAGCCATGGACTTGGGAAGTCACTTGATAATGGATCACATCATTAGGAGAATGATGTGATGGATAGACCCAATTTAGAGCATAGTATTTGATCGTATCACTTAGTTGTTTACTATCACTTTATGAATGTTAGTGTTGTTTTCTTAGACCATGAGATAATGTTACTTCCGGATACCGGAGGAATGATTTGTGGATCTCAAACGTTATCTCGTAACAGGGTGATTATAAAGATGTCTTTCAGGTATCTCCAATGGTGTTTTGTTGGGTTGCATGTATTAAGAGTGGGATTTGTCACTCCATGTGTTGGAGAGATATCTCTGGACCCTCTCGGTAAAGTAGCATCCTAAAGTTTGCAAACGTGTGACAAAGGAGTTGGTCACGGGGATCCTATATTATGGAACGAGTAAAGAGACTTGCCAATAATGATATTGAACTAGGTATTAGGATACCGACGACCGAATCTCGGGCAAGTAATATATCGCGAGCCAAAGGAAATCAGATACCGGATTATTTGAATCCTCGACATTGTGGTTCAACCGATAAAAGAACTTCGTTGAATGTATGGGAATCGATATGACATCCCGGTCCCGCTATTGGTTGTTGGCCAGAGAGGTGTATCGATCATGTTCATATGTTCTCGAACTCGTAGGGTCACAGACTTAAGGTTTCATGTCGCTAAGTTTTGTCGAGATAAATAAATGATGTTACCGAATATTGATTTGGCGTCTCGGATAAGATTCTAGATATTATGAAAAGTGTTTTCAGAGAATTATGAAATTGTTTTGTAAAGCATACTATTTTTTATTAGTTATTTGAATTGATAAATATTAGATAATATTTATTTAGAAGAAATAAATAAAGCAGATGGAATTAATATTTATTAATTGGTTGAATTGATACATATTAAGTAATATTTATTTAGAAGAAATAAATAAAGCAAAAGAAAAAAGGGGAGAAAAGGACAAAGCCACGTGGGCCAACTTGGCCTTGTGCACTACATGCACCGTACATGCACGTACGACCGGCAGGCGAGCTTGATCGATCGATGCACCTGGGCATAGCCGCACGCACGCCTCCCTAGGTCACCGTGTGCCTATTTAAAGGGCAGGGACGTGATGTGCGGTAAAACCTAGATCGCCAGTAGCCACCGCAACCTCTTTTCTTCTCCCTGGTTTGCCTTCTGTTTTATCTATTTTTTGTCTCTGGCAATTAAGCAAAAGTCTACCGGCATAATTTATCCACCTTATTCGATGCACCGTCGCTGCACTGTCGGAATCTCGAGAAGCTCTTCTTCATTGCTCGCGGGATTGAGGAGGAGGAGACGACACATAGCTGAATGTGTGGATACCACGAAGATGCCGTCCATTGCGGTATGAAGATCTAGAAGGTCAAGATCTACCACGGTTTGAATCGTCGCAAGTGTACGACTACACCACCCACGATCTCTAGATCATTAAACGCTCATGTTCTTCGAGTGTAAGTAGATTAGATATGTCTTCTCGTTACTTGCATCTAGTAGATTGGATCTTGTTGGGTTTCCTCTTGCTTTTCCATAGGATTTTTTTTTGTTTTCCATGCAACGAACCCATCAGTGGTATTAGAGCCTAGATCTATGTGTAGATGCTTTGTACGAGTAGAACACAATGATTTGGTGGGTGTTGATGATCTTGTTGTTACCCGGTTCCATGCTCGACGTGCAACTTGTATTTCATAAGTGCCTGACGGATGTCAGTTTCTCTTACTATAGTTAATGTAACTTTTGCAACGGAGGGCCCGAAAGGGTGTAGTAGAGATAACTTGGTTATCACCGTTGTGATCATGCGTAAGTAAGAACGGTTCTTCCTATGTCTAAGCCCCATGACCATGTAAAATTTGCAACAACAAAGTAGAGGACGTCTAACTTGTTTTTGCAGGGGCATGTGATGTGATATGGCTAAGATATGATATGATATATGTGATGTATGAGATGATCATGGTTTTGTAATGTTCATGATTTGCATGTTGATGAGTTTGCAACCGGCAGGATCGACAATGGTTGTCTTTATATTATTGTATGGGATGCGTGCTAATGTTTAAACGCCATGTAATTGCTTTTACTTTATCACTAGAGTAGCCATAGTAGTCGAAGAAATGGTTGGTGGAGACGACCATGCTCATGGCACCAAGGAGTTGAAGCTATGCCTGTGATGATGGTGATCATGTCGTGCTTTGGAGTTGGAGATCAAAGGCACAAAAGGAAAAAGGCCATATCATATCACATTATAATTGCATGTGATGTTTATCCTTTTTATGCATCTTATATTGCTTTTGAGATGGAGATCGAGGCGGTAGCATATACGATGATCCTTCACACTAATATCAATATAAAGTGTTCTCCCATAAGTTAGCACCGTTGTGACAGTTCGTCGTTTCGAATCACCACGTGATGCTGTTGGAATTATGCCCTAGAGGCAATAATAAATATGTTATTATTATAATTCTTGTTCATGATAAAGTTTATATTCCATGCTAGAATTGTATTAAGCGGAAACATTAATACTTGTGTGGTTTGTGAACAACACCGTGTCCCTAGTACGCCTCTATGGACTAGCTCATTGATCAATGATGGTTAAGTTTCCTAACTATAGACATGAGTTGTCAATTGATAATGAGATCATATCATTGGGAGAATGATGTGATGGACAGACCCAAACTAAGCAAAGCAATTAGATCGTTTCATCGTGTTCATCTTTGCGAAGCTTTTCCTATGTCAAATATTGTATTCCTTAGACCATGAGATAATGCAACTCCCTGGTACCGGAAGAAAGCTTTGAGGTCATCAAATGTCATCCTATGATAGGGTGATCATAAAGGTGTCTCTCAGGTGATCGGAAAGTATCTGTTGGGTTGTATGTATCGAGATGGAATTTGTCCCTCCCAAGTCGGAGAGATATACTTCGGACCCACTCGGTAATCGATATCAACACCGCTTGCAAGCATGTGGTTAAGGAGTTAATCACAAAGTGATATCGGATTACGGAACGAGTAAAGTGCTTGCTGTGAACGAGATTGAACTAGGTATGACGATACCGACGATCGAATCTCGGGCAAGTAAAATATCGCGAGACGAAGGGAATATATATATGGGATTGATTGAATCCTGGCATCGTGGTTCATCCGATATGATAATCGATGAATGTGTGGGAGTCAATATGGGTGCCCAGACCCCGCTGTTGATTATTGATAGAAGATCATGTCTACATATTCTCGAACCCGCAGGGTCACACACTTAACGTGTCTCGACGCTAGGATAGATTGGATACTTGGTTTATGAATTTTTGTTCGGAGTCTCGGATGGGATCCGGGATATCACGAGAGGTTCCGGAATGGTCCGGAGAATAAGATTCATATAAGGCAGTGCAATTTTTGGAGTTCGGAATTGTTCCGGGTTGATCGGTATTGTACCGGAAGCTTCTAGAACCTTCCGGAAGGGGGCCAACGTGGTCCCACCTTCCGGGAGGGGGCATGGGCCTATGTGGGAGTGTCCTGGCCGCATTGGGCCAGGGGCACAAGGCCCCATAGGGCCCAGCCGATCCTAGATAAGTTTAAATCGTTTAAACTAGAGATAAGATAAGATAGGATTTCTAGATAAGGGAGAGTTTAAATTGTTTAAACTAGAGATAGGCTTGGAGGAGAGGCTAGGGCTGGCCGCACCCCCCTCTATATATAGAGGGCTGGTGCGCCCCCTCTCATACCCTCTCACACCTTCCTCCAAACCCAGTTGCCCTGCTGCCCTTCCTCTCTCCCTCCCGACTGTTTGTAGGCGAAGCCCTGCGGCAGAAATTCTCCACCATATACACCACGCCGTCGTGCTGTAGATCCAATCTATCTCTCCACCATACTTGCTGGTCCTAGGAAGGAGGAGACGTCGAGGTGCCGCACGTGTGCATCTCACGGAGGCACCGCCACTTGTGGTGCTAGATCGGATCGGATCGCGAGGAGGAGAAGCGAGTACGACTACATCACCCACGTTCCGACAAACATTCCGTTGTGCGAATCTTCAAGGGTATGAAGATCTAATCCAATCTCTCTCGTTGTTTGCATCTCCTAGATTAGATCTTGGCTTTCCCTCTGTTCGCTTCCGTAGAAAATTTTGATTTACTATGCTGCGAAACCCTTCAGTGGTATCAGAGCTAGATCTATGCGTAGATGTGATTCACGAGTAGAACGCAACATGGTTGTTGCGGGCGTTGATCTTTTCTGTTGCAAGCCTCTTGTTTGTGTTCTTCTTATGACGCGGCATAGTGAGATTGAAGCGGTCCAGGCCAACCTTACGCGACGTCGTTCGCGAGACCGGCTCCGCACTTGACGTGTGGCTTGTTCCACACATGCGGCTGGTGGATGTCAGTTTCTCTCACTATAGTGATCATGGGATTAACACCGGAGTTTGGCAACCATAATATCACCGTTGTGTCTTTCCGTAGGTAAGAATCGTTCTTAGAATCTACTCTCATAAGCCACGTAAAACATGCAACAACAAAGTAGAGGCGTCTAACTTGTTTTTGCAGGGAGTGTTTTCTGTGATATGGTATGGCCCAAGATGTGATGTGTATAATGTATGCGATGATCATGTTTTGTAATGTTTCACGACTTGCATGTCGATGAGTACACAACCGGCAGGATCCATATGGTTGTCTTTATAATTGTGTATGACCAGCGAGTCAACTTCTTATACGCCATGTAATAGCTTTACTTTATCGCTAAGTAGTTAGCAATAGTTGTAGTTGCTATTCGTGGTGGAGGCAATCATGGTGGAGTGATGGAGATCATGCCGGAACGCACAAGATGGAGATCATTGCGCGAAGATTGGCTATACCATGTCACATAAAGTTATATGCATGTGATGTTTATCATTTTATGTATCTTATTATGCTTAGATCGCGACGGTATCATTATAAGATGATTCCTCACTTAAAGATCAAGATAAAAACTGTGTTCTCCCCAAGTATGCACTGTTGCGAAAGTTCTTCGTGTCCAAGCATCACGTGATGATCGGGTGCTATAGACTCTACGCTCACATACAACGGGTGCAAGCCAGTTTTGCACACGCGGAAATACTTGGGTCTAGCTTGACGAGCCTGGCATGTACAGACATGGCCTCGGAACACAAGAACCGAAAGGTTAAGCATGAGTCATATGAATGATATGATCGACACTTCGTTGTCCACCATTGAAACCACATCTCTTCTCGTGATGATCGGATTAGGTGTGGTGAATTTGGATCGTGTTCACTAAACAACTTGAGGGATGTTGAATTTAGTGGGAGTTCATCTAGTAATTTGATTAAGTTGAACTATTTATCATGAACATAGTCTAAATTGTACTTGCGAATACTGTAGATCACATGGCCAAGTCCAACTTCAACTTCAACGTTTTTGCTGAAAAAGAAAAGCTTAGAAACAATGGGTCTAACTTCACCAACTGGTTCCGCAATCTAAGAATCATTCTGTCTGGCGGACAAAAGGACTATGTCCTTGAGAAAGCGTTAGGTAACCCCCCTGCTGCAACTGCGTCGGCTGATGAGAAAGCTGTCTATCAGTCACGCAAAGATGATTATGGTGTGATTAAGAGCACCATGTTGTTTGCTATGGAACCAGAACTTCAAAATCGTTTTGAAAACTATCCCGGGCCCTTTGAGATTCTCGAGGAGCTGAAAACCATGTTTCAGACTCAGGCCCATTCTGAGAGATATGAGATCTCTGAGAAGTTCTTTAACTGCAAGATGGAGGAAGGGAGTTCCGTTAGTGAGCACGCCATTAAGATGTCGGGCTACACTCAACGCCTTGAGCAACTGGACTGCAAGATTCCAGAGGAGCTCAAGATTGACAGGGTTCTGCAATCACTCCCTCCCAGCTACAAAAGTTTTGTAGTGACTCATAATCAGATTGGTTCCACTGATACGATCACCGAGCTCTTCGCAAAGCTGAAGGCTGCGGAGGTGGACATCAAGAAGGATAATCATGTGTTGATGGTCAACAAGCCCTCCTTTAAGAAAGGTAAAGGTGCAAAGAAGCCCTTCAAGAAAGGCGGCGGCAAGCGCGTTGCCCCTGCTGAGAAGAAGCTCAAGTCTGGTCCTAAGCCGGACACTGAGTGCTTCTATTGCAAGGACAAGGGTCACGGGAAGCGCAACTGTACGAAGTACTTAGCGGACAAGAAGGCTGGCACCATCAAAGGTATATTTGATATACATGTTATTGATGTTTTCCTTACTAGCCCTCGTTGTAGTGCCTGGGTATTTGATACCGGTTCAGTTGCTAATATTTGTAACTCGAAACAGGAGCTGCGGAATAGACGGCGGCTTGCGAGGGATGAGGTGACGATGCGCGTTGGCAACGGATCAAGAGTTGATGTGATGGCCGTCGTCACGCTCTCCTTAGTTTTACCTTCGGGATTAGTTTTAAACCTTAATAAATGTTATTATGTGCCTGCGTTGAGCATGAACATTATTTCTGGATCGTGTTTATTGCAAGACGGTTATTCATTTAAATCGGAGAATAATGGTTGTTCTATTTATATGAGTAACATCTTTTATGGTCATGCACCTCTTGTGAGTGGTTTATTTCTTCTAAAATCTCAAAAGGGATGAAACACACATCCATAACATTGAGGCTAAGAGATGCAAAGTAGATAGTGATAATACTACTTATTTGTGGCACTGTCGTCTAGGTCATATTGGTGTAAAGCGTATGAAGAAACTCCATTCTGATGGACTTTTGGAGTCTCTTGATTTTGAATCATTTGACACATGCGAACCATGCCTCATGGGCAAGATGATCAAAAACCCCGTTCTCCGGTATGATGGAGCGAGCAACGGACTTGTTGGAAATCATACATACCGATGTATGCGGACCGATGAGTGTTTCGACGCGCGGTGGATATCGCTACTTTCTCACTTTTACCGATGACTTAAGTAGATATGGGTATATCTATTTAATGAAACATAAATCTGAAACGTTTGAAAAGTTCAAAGAATTTCAGAATGAAGTGGAGAACCATCGTAACAGAAAGATTAAGTTTCTACGATCCGATCGTGGGGGCGAATATTTGAGTTATGATTTTCTCACGCATCTCAAAGCAAGTGGAATCGTTTCACAACTCACGCCACCCGGAACACCACAGCGCAATGGTGTGTCTGAACGCCGGAATCGAACCCTATTAGATATGGTCCGATCGATGATGTCTCTTACTGATTTGCCGTTATCATTTTGGGGTTATGCATTAGAAACCGCTGCATTCACTTTAAATAGGGCTCCATCTAAATCCGTTGAGACGACACCGTATGAACTGTGGTTTGGTGCTAAACCTAAGTTGTCGTTTCTTAAAGTTTGGGGATGCGAAGCTTACGTCAAGAAGTTGATGCCGGACAATCTCGAACCCAAAGCGGAGAAATGTGTCTTCATAGGATACCCTAAGGAAACTATTGGGTATACCTTCTATCACAGAACCGAAGGCAATGTGTTTGTCGCAAAGAACGGTTCCTTTCTTGAGAAGGAGTTTCTCTCGAAAGAAGTGAGTGGGAGGAAAATAGAGCTAGACGAGGTTGTTGAACCTTCTCTTGAATTGGAGAGTAGCGCAGCACCTGAAATTGTTCCAGTGCCGCCTGCGCCAACAATAGAGGAAGCTAATGACAAGGATCATGAAGCTTTGGACGATGCTGCTACTGAACGTCGCAGGTCGACAAGGTCGCGTGCCCCTCCTGAGTGGTACGGTAACCCTGTCTTGACAGTCTTGTTAGTAAAAGACAATGAACCTACGAACTATGAGGAAGCGATGATGAGCCCAGACTCTGAGAAATGGCTAGAAGCCATGAAATCCGAATTGGGATCCATGAGCGAAAACCAAGTATGGACTTTGGTGGACCCTCCTAGCGACCGAAAGGCCATTGAGTGCAAATGGATCTTCAAGAAGAAAACGGACGCGGATGGTAATGTTACCGTCTATAAAGCACGTCTTGTTGCGAAAGGTTTTCGACAAGTTCAAGGTGTTGACTACGATGAGACTTTCTCTCCCGTAGCGATGTTTAAGTCCATTCGGATTTTATTAGCAATTGCTGCGTTTCATGATTATGAAATATGGCAAATGGATGTCAAGACTGCTTTCCTCAATCGCAACATTGATGAAGAGTTGTATATGATGCAACCCGAAGGTTTTGTCGATCCTAAGGATGCTGATAAAGTATGCAAACTTCAGCGTTCCATTTATGGACTGAAGCAAGCATCTCGGAGTTGGAACCTTCGTTTTGATCAAGTAATCAAGAGCTTTGGATTTGTTCCAAATTGCTACGAAGCTTGCATCTACAAGAAAGTGAGTGGGAGCTCGGTGACGTTTCTGGTACTATATGTGGATGACATATTGATTATTGGAAATGACATCAACATGCTTAACGATGTGAAGAGTTATTTGAACAAGTGTTTTTCAATGAAAGACCTAGGTAAAGCTGCTTATATATTGGGCATCAAAATCTATAGAGATAGACAAAGACGCCTGATAGCTTTAAGCCAAAGTACATACCTAGACAAAGTTCTGAAAAGGTTCAGAATGGATAAGGCATTGAAAGGTTCAGTGCCTATGTTGTCAGGTAAGATATTGAGCAAGGCTCAGTGTCCAGCTACGGTAAATGATAGGGAAGCTATGAGCAAAGTGCCTTATGCCTCGGCCATAGGTTCCATCATGTATGCCATGCTGTGTACTAGACCGGATGTGTCCAATGCTCTTAGTTTGACGAGCAGATATCAAAGTGATCCAGGAGTGGAACACTGGACAGCCGTGAAGAACATCCTAAGGTACCTAAATAGGACTAAAGAAATGTTCTTAGTCTATGGGGGTGATGAACAGCTCGTCGTAAAAGGTTACGTCGATGCTAGTTTCGACACCGACAAGGATGATTCTAAATCTCAGACAGGATACGTGTATATTTTGAATGGAGGAGCTATGAGCTGGAGAAGCTGCAAGCAAAGCGTGATCGCGGGATCTACAGTAGAAGCGGAATACATGGCTGCTGCGGAAGCGTCAAGTGAAGGAGTTTGGATCAGAAACTTCATCACTGAGCTTGGCGTGGTTCCAAGTGCATTGGACCCACTGGAGATATTGTGTGACAACACTGGCGCCATAGCACTCGCTAAGGAACCAAGATATCATCCAAAGACCAAGCATATCAACCGCAAGTTTCATATAATCCGAGATTATATAGCAGATGGAGATCTGAAGATCAGCAAAGTACATACAGATCTGAATGTCGCAGATCCATTGACTAAACCTCTTCCACGTGTAAAACATGATCAGCACCTCAGTGCCATGGGTGTGAGATTGTTGCCAAATGTAAACTAGATTATTGACTCTAGTGCAAGTGGGAGACTGTTGGAATTATGCCCTAGAGGCAATAATAAAGATGTTATTATTATAATTCTTGTTCATGATAAAGTTTATATTCCATGCTAGAATTGTATTAAGCGGAAACATTAATACTTGTGTGGTTTGTGAACAACACCGTGTCCCTAGTACGCCTCTATGGACTAGCTCATTGATCAATGATGGTTAAGGTTTCCTAACTATAGACATGAGTTGTCAATTGATAATGAGATCATATCATTGGGAGAATGATGTGATGGACAGACCCAAACTAAGCAAAGCAATTAGATCGTTTCATCGTGTTCATCTTTGCGAAGCTTTTCCTATGTCAAATATTGTATTCCTTAGACCATGAGATAATGCAACTCCCTGGTACCGGAAGAAAGCTTTGAGGTCATCAAACGTCATCCTATGAGAGGGTGGTCATAAAGGTGTCTCTCAGGTGATCGGAAAGTATCTGTTGGGTTGTATGTATCGAGATGGAATTTGTCCCTCCCAAGTCGGAGAGATATACTTCGGGCCCACTCGGTAATCGATATCAACACCGCTTGCAAGCATGTGGTTAAGGAGTTAATCACAAAGTGATATCGGATTACGGAACGAGTAAAGTGCTTGCTGTGAACGAGATTGAACTAGGTATGACAATACCGACGATCGAATCTCGGGCAAGTAAAATATCGCGAGACGAAGGGAATATATATATGGGATTGATTGAATCCTGGCATCGTGGTTCATCCGATATGATCATCGATGAATGTGTGGGAGTCAATATGGGTGCCCAGACCCCGCTGTTGATTATTGATAGAAGATCATGTCTGCATATTCTCGAACCCGCAGGGTCACACACTTAACGTGTCTCGACGCTAGGATAGATTGGATACTTGGTTTATGAATTTTTGTTCGGAGTCTCGGATGGGATCCGGGATATCACGAGAGGTTCCGGAATGGTCCGGAGAATAAGATTCATATAAGGCAGTGCAGTTTTTGGAGTTCGGAATTGTTCCGGGTTGATCGGTATTGTACCGGAAGCTTCTAGAACCTTCCGGAAGGGGGCCAACGTGGTCCCACCTTCCGGGAGGGGGCATGGGCCTATGAGGGAGTGCCTGGCCGCATTGGTCCAGGGGCACAAGGCCCCATAGGGCCCAGCCGATCCTAGATAAGTTTAAATCGTTTAAACTAGAGATAAGATAAGATAGGATTTCTAGATAAGGGAGAGTTTAAATTGTTTAAACTAGAGATAGGCTTGGAGGAGAGGCTAGGGCTGGCCGCACCCCCCTCTATATATAGAGGGCTGGTGCGCCCCCTCTCATACCCTCTCACACCTTCCTCCAAACCCAGTTGCCCTGCTGCCCTTCCTCTCTCCCTCCCGACTGTTTGTAGGCGAAGCCCTGCGGCAGAAATTCTCCACCATATACACCACGCCGTCGTGCTGTAGATCCAATCTATCTCTCCACCATACTTGCTGGTCCGAGGAAGGAGGAGACGTCGAGGTGCCGCACGTGTGCATCTCACGGAGGCACTGCCACTTGTGGTGCTAGATCGGATCGGATCGCGAGGAGGAGAAGCGAGTACGACTACATCACCCATGTTCCGACGAACGTTCCGCTGTGCGAATCTTCAAGGGTATGAAGATCTAATCCAATCTCTCTCGTTGTTTGCATCTCCTAGATTAGATCTTGGCTTTCCCTTTGTTCGCTTCCGTAGAAAATTTTGATTTACTATGCTGCGAAACCCTTCAGATCGGTGTGATAGATTCTATGTTCACATACAACGGGTGTAAGCCATCTTGCACACATGGAAAACTGTGGTTAGCTTGACGAGCCTAGCATCTACAGACATGGCCTCGGAACATAGGACCGAAAGGTCAAACATGAGTCATATAAATGATATGATCAGCATGTTGATGTTCACCATTGAAACTACCTCAACTCACGTGATGATCGGACTTGGGTTAGTGAATTTGTATCATGTGTCACTAAGCAACTTGAGGGATGTTGAGTTTAGTGGGAGTTCATGTAGTAATTTTGATTAACTTGAACTAATTGGCATGAACATAGTCTAAACTAAGTACTTGCAAATATTTATTGTAGATGGTGAAAACCACAGCTTCGTTCAACTTCAATGCGTTCGTAGATAGAGAGAAGCTGAAAGATAATGGGTCAAACTTCACCAACTGGCACCACAACGTGAGGATTATCCTCACGGGCATGAAGAAGTCTTATGTACTAGACGGTCCGCTAGGTGACGCCCTTGCAGATGTTGCGTCTCAGGATGAGCGCAACATGTATGCCATAAAGTATGGTGACTACACTCTTGTGCGTTGTGCGATCCTCTAGTCGCTGGAGCCTGAACTCCAAAAGAGTTTTGAACTTACTGATGCTGATGCTATGGTGGTGGAACTCAAAACCATGTCTGGGGACCAAATTCGTGCTGAGAGATATGAGATCTCTGATAAGTTCTTTAGCGCAAAGATGGAGGAGCATAGCTCTGTGAACGAGCATGTTATCAAGATGACGGGCTACGATCAACGTATTGAGACACTAGGATGTGAGGTTCTAGCTGAACTCACGAAGGACAGGGTTCTGCAGTCGCTCCCACCAAGATATAAAGGGTTTGTGCTAAACTACAAGATGAGTGGTGCGAATAAGTCGCTCACTGAACTTGTAGTCATGCTGAAGACTGCCAAGGTAGACATAAAGAAGGAGCACCAAGTGTTGATGGTCAATAAGACCACCAATTTCAAGGCTAAGCACAAGAAGGGTGGTAAAAAGGCTGCCACTCCCGCGAAGAAGACAAAGCCTGGTCCAAAGCCTGATACTGAATGCTTCTACTGCAAGGGGAATGGTCACTGGAAGCGGAACTGCCCAAAGTACTTGGTAGATAAGAAGGCTGGCAACATCAACAAAGGTATATGTGATATACATGTTATTGATGTGTACCTTACGAGTGCTCGTATTAGCGCGTGGGTATTTGATACTTGTTTAGTTGCTAACATATGTAACTCAAAACAGGGGCTGCAGAATAAACTGCGCTTGGTGAGGGATGAGGTGATGATGCGCGTGGGAAATGGATCAAGAGTTGATGTGGTCGCTATCAAAACGCTTCCTCTAAGTCTACCTTCGGTATTAGTTTAAAACCTTAATAACTGTTATTTGGTGCCTGCGTTAAGCATGAATATTATATCTGGATCTTGTTTATTGCGAGACGGTTACTCTTTTAAAACTGAGAATAAAGGTTGGTCTATTTATATGAGTAATATCTTTTATGGTCATGCACCTGATGTGAATGGTTTATTTCTATTGGATCTCGATAGTAGTGATACATATGTTCAGAATGTTAAGGCCAAAATATGCAAAGTGAATAATGATAATACCACATATTTGTGGCACTGACGTTTAGGACATATTGGTGTAAAGCACATGAAAAGACTCCATAGTGATGGGCTCTTGGAGTCACTTGATTTCGAATCTTTTGACACATGTGGACCATGCCTCATGGGTAAGATGACTCGAACACCTTTCTCCGGCACGATGGAGAGAGCAAGTGACTTGCTGGAAATAATACATACCGATGTGTGTGGTCCACTAAGCACATCAACACGTGGTGGATATCGTTACTTCTTTACTTTTACCGATGATTTGAGTAGATACGGATATATTTACTTAATGAAACACAAGTCTAAAACGTTTGAAAAGTTCAAGGAATTTCAGAGTGAGGTAGAGAATCATCAAAACAAGAAAATTAAGTTTCTTCGATATGATCATGGAGGCGAGTATTTGAGTTTGGAATCCACTTAAAGAAATGTGGAATTGTTTCGCCACTCATGCCGCCTGGAACACCGCAGCGTAATGGTGTGTCCGAACATCGTAATCATACTTTATTAGATATGGTGCGCTCTATGATGTCTCTTATAGATTTGCCATTGTCATTTTGGGGTTATGCATTAGAAACTTCCGCATTCATGTTAAATAGGGCTCCATCAAAATCCGTTGAAATGACACTGTATGATTTATGGTTTGGCAAGAAACCTAAGATGTCATTTCTTAAAGTTTGGGGATGCGATGTTTATGTAAAAAGGACACAACCTGATAAACTCGAACCCAAGTCGGAAAAGTGCGTCTTCATAGCATACCTAAGGAAACGATTGGGTATACCTTCTATCACAAGTCCTAAGGCAAAGTATTTGTCGCAAAGAATGGAACCTTTCTAGAGAAGGAGTTTCTCTCGAAGGATGTGACTGGAAGGAAAGTAGATCTCAACAAGTTTGTTGAACCTACTCTTGAGGATACGAGTGGCGCAGCGCCAGAAGGAGTTTCTAAGCAGCCTTCACAGCCTAGAGAGGAAGCTAATGATAGTGATCATGAAACTTTAGACGAGACTACTACTGGTGTTCGTAGGTCGACAAGGAATCGTACCACTCCTGATTTGTATAGTAATCCTATCTTGAAAGTCATGTTGTTAGACAACGATGAATCTACGAGCTATGAGGAAGCAATGGTGGGCCTGGACTCCAGTAAATGGCAAGAAGCCATGGAATCCGAGATGAAATCCATGTACGAAAACCAAGTGTGGACTTTGGTAGACTTACTGAATGATCGAAAGGCCGTTGAGAACAAATGGATATTCAAAAGAAAGATAGACGCTGACGGTAATGGAACTATCTATAAGGCTCGACTTGTTGCAAAAGGTTTTCGACAAATTCAAGGAGTTCACTATGATGAGACTTTCTCACCCATAGTGATGTTGAAGTCTATTTGGATTATGTTAGCAATTGCTGCCTTCTATGATTATGAAATCTGGCACATGGATGTCAAAATTGTGTTCCTCAATGGTCACATTAAGGAAGAGTTGTACATGGTGCAACCCAAAGGTTTTGTCGATCCTAAGGATGCTAACAAGGTGTGCAAACTTCAAAGTGTTCCATTTATGGACTGAATCAATCATCCCGGAGTTGGAATATCCATTTTGATGAGGTGATCAAAGGTTTTGGATTTGTCCAAACTTATGGAGAGGGTTGTATTTACAAGAAAGTGAGTGTGAGATCTGTTGCATTCCTGATACTATATGTGGATGACATATTGTTGATGGGGAATGACATAGAACTACTTGAAAGTGTAATGCCTTATTTGAATGAAAGTTTTTCAATGAAAGACCTTGGTGCAGCATGATATGTTGTAAACGTATCTATAATTTTTGATGCTCCATGCTTGTTTTATATCAACTATCTTATTATTTGTCTACACTTTGAGGCATTTTTATACATTTTCTAGAACTAACCTATTGACAAGATGCCGCAGTGCCAGTTGCCTATTTTCTGCTGTTTTTGGTTTCAGAAAATCTAGTACGGAAATATTCTCGGAATTGGACGAAACAAAAGCCGAAGTTCCTATTTTTCCCGACACAAGAAGGAGTCCAAAGCAGAGATGGAGGAGGGCACCGATGCGGCCACACCCTATGGTGGCGTGGGTACCCCCAGGCGCGCCACCAAGTGGTGTGGGCCCCTCGGGCCTCCACCGACCTTGCCCCTTCGCCTATATATTCCCCCCGAAATGAAAACCCTAGATACCAGATCAGAATTCCATGAAAAGTTCTGGAGCACCGCCGCCACCGAAGAGGAGATTCAGGGGACAGAAGTCTCTGTTCTGGCACCCTGCCGGGACGGGGAAGTGCCCCCGGAGCCATCTCCATCGACTCCACCGCCATCTCCATCGTTGTTGCTGACTCCCATGATGAGGAGGGAGTAGTTCTCTCTCGAGGCTAAGGGTTCTACCAGTAGTTATGTGTTCATCTCTCTCTCTATGGGTGATCTTATTGAGATCATGAGCTTTGTAATCTATAGATCTATTCTACTACTCAAGTTCTTTAATTAATCTCTGCTTATCCCCATGTGTGTGAAGTTGACAATGTGCACACCATGTGGCACTTTGGCTAAGGTTACTAAATACTTATCATGAGTATAATTTGAGTTGGATGTCTCTATGAGATTGTGGTGTTTGTTGGAACCATCTAGCGCTCAAGGTGATAGTGAGGGGTTATCTAGATAGGGAATATGAACTTTAAGGTGTGTTGTTATAGCCCTACATCGTCCAACCGGAGAGTAGTTCAGGGTAGCATCATGAAGAGAAGATATTTATATGAGAGTGTCCACTAGTGAAAGTATGATCCCTAGGCCTTGTTTCTAAGCATTGAAACACCGCTTACAATCAGTTCTGTTACATGTTTGCTTGCTGCCACTCTTATTTCAGATTGCAATTACCACTTATAATCATCCATATTACTTGTATTTCACTATATTTTCACCGAACTAGTGTACCTATACACCTGACAAGTGTATCGGGTGTGTTGGGGACACAAGAGACTTCTTGTATCTTGATTGCAGGGTTGCTTGAGAGGGATACCTTTGAGCACTTCCTCCCTGAGTTTGATAAACCTAGGGTGATCCACTTAAGGGAAACTACTGTTGTTCTACAAACCTCTGCACTTGGAGGGCCAACACTGTCTACAAGAATAGAAGCGTGCGTAGACATCAAGCTATTTTCTGGAACCGTTGTCAGGGAGGGAAGGTAAAAGGTACTCACATCCTCTGGCTACTAAGCTATCTTCTAGTACTGTTGCTGGTGTGTGAGTGCTCGAAGTTATTTCCTTTAGATTCTGCAATTATATCTTTTTGTTTCTTGTTTTATTTTCACTAGTTAGGCTTAATGGAAAACAACAACAAAAAATAGAGAGCTTTATAGTATTTATTTTGAGTTAGGACATGACGTGTTTGAAGAGAAAATTAAAAAACATATGGAACTTTATTTGCATGCTAATAGCAATATTATTAGTATGAATTCTTTGAACACCATTATTGGTAATGCTATGGAAAAATCTAAGCTTGGGGAAGCCATTTTTTATGAAAATGATCTTTTTAGTCCCCCAAGCATGGAGAAGAATATTTACTTTGATGATACTATGCCTCGAATATATGATGATTACAATGATGAATATGCTATTTTCAGTCCACCTACTATCGAGGAGAAAATTAATTATGACTACAATATGCCTCCTATATTTGATGATTATGGTGATGAGAATAATAATGATAGCTATTTTGTTGATTTTGCTCCCACTACAATTAATAAGAATGACTATTTTTATGTGGAGAGTATTAATTATTTTATGCATGTGGCTCATGATAAGAATGTTTTATGTGATAGTTATATTGTTAATTTTATTCATGATGCAACTGAAAGTTATTATGAGAGAGGGAAACATGGTTTTATGTATCTCAACAATATTAAGTTTCCCCTATTTACGTTGAAATTTTTGAAGTTGCACTTGTTTTGCTTTCCTATGCTTGTTGCTTTATGCTTTCATGACTTATTTCTTTACAAGATTATTTTTCATAGGAAGTGGGTTAGACTTAAAGTTGTTCCATATTTGCTTCTTGATGCTCTCTTTTAGTTCAATTTATATTTCTTATGTGAGCATCATCAAAATTATCATGCCTATCTTAATGGCTATAAAGAAAGAGCTTTTGGGAGACAACCCATTATATTTTTACATTCAGTTTATTTTTGTTTTATTGATCTTGGAAGTTATTGCCTCTATAATAACCTCTCCTTATCCTTTTTATTTGGTTTTTGTGCCAAGAATAACCTCTAATGAGAGGGAAGTAAAATATGGGGAAGTTGCTGTCCCGAAACAGATTTCTGTGCGTCACTGTAAAAAATCGTGAAAAATCTCAGTACGTTGGATTGAGCTGTAATTTTTTGGCTTATGCCCCAGGTTATTACCCAACTTTCGTTAGTTTAGCATGTTTCGATTTGAGCAACATAAGGTCTTCGACAAAATCGGTTTTTACCTGCTGGTCTATTTTGACGGATTTCAGCCATTATTTGCAGTTGCCTCTTAATCTCTTTCTCTTTGAGTTCTCTTTGATTACTTGAGATTTTAGAAGCAATTGTTTTAATGGAATTTTTACTTGTGTTGAAACTAAATCCAAAGACTTATTATCTTAAATACACTAATGTTGCTAATGAAGATTGTGTGAAGTTTTGTATGAAGGAAATTTTCAAGTGTAGGGAAGAATAATTGTGATGAGATGAAGTATGGACAAAATCTCAAGCTTGGGTGATGCCACCCGTGTCACCCCAAGAAATATTCAATAAGTACAAGAGTCAAAGCTTGGGGATGCCCAAGGCATCCCCTTCTTCATCAATAATCTCGGGTCTTCTTTCAAGACACTTTATTTTTATTACCTTATGCACTATGTGTTTTTCTTCGAGCGTCTTTGTTCTTAGTTTTCTTTTGTTTGGTTTGCTTAAATAATTTGGTTGGATCCGAACACACTCCTTTTGGAGAGAGACACACCTCGTTATTCATTGCCCAGAACACTCTAGTTTTCACTCTTATTGTTCTCTAAGTGTTCTCCTTTGATAGCACTACATTTAGCTTTAGTTTTCGATTGGTGTTGAAAAAGAGTAGGAAGTTTCATGCTTATAAGTGGTACGAAAGGAGTTTTGTTTTGACTGTGGCCTAGACTTTATCATGTCATGTTTGATATTGCTTTGACTTTATGCTTAGTAATTATTGCTGTAGCATGACTTATTCTAAACAACTGAGATTGCATAATGTGCCTTGAAAGAATCATGCGTTGTTATAGCATACAAAAGCATAATATTGTGGTATTCTCCTTCGATGCTTTATTTGGGTTGACTTGGCACATGCTTACACCATGTTAAGACTATGTACCAGTTACCTTAGCCTCTATGATCATTTAGTTTTTTTTGACTTGTAATATCACTTTATGCTTTAATTAATAATGTTTTGTCGCTTTGCATGATTATGGCCATTAGTGCTCTCTTAGTTGGTCGCTCCCAGTCTTTTGCTAGCCTCCACATGTACCAAGTATGAGTCCACTCATGCATCCAACCCACAAGAAAAAACAAATTGTTCCATAGAGTCCACTATAAATTCCTATGCATGGTGTGTTACACCATTCCAAGTATATTCATGCTTTTATCTACCTTCCAAATTAAACTTGTTATGTGAAAATTAGTGATTAAAGCTCTCACGAACTTGATGGCACACTTTACTTTATTGCACTTAATAAATTTGAACCATTGCATCCATCTATGTTGCGTATATCCTTGCACTTTATAAGTTGAGAATTAGCAGAACCATGTTGTCATGGGGAACGCTTTCAACATTGCACTTATTATTCAGTTGATATCATGTTTTTTGTTTATGGATCCCGGTGGTGTGAAATAAAAGGGGAACTTGTAAGCTCATGGAGTTTGTATATTTGTTAGAGAAATGCCTGGGCGGCTAGCCTAAGCCATGCCTAATCATGGTGGAAACTTGCAGCATAACCATAGTGAGAATTCTGTGAATCATCCTCAATAAAAACCTATGCAAATAGCAAATAAAAAGATCGCTGAGATGCTCATTGTTTGTTGCCTTGTCATTTTGATATGGGATAGCTCCTGTATCATGGGGCAAGGGGTACCCTATTGGAAGTTCTCCATGATACACATGTACTTACAATGACAAGAACTTACTTGTTACTAAAGTTGAGTAGCATGAGGTCCGGTACTCATAGGCAAGGGGCATGAGATTTTCGACTTATAACTTGTCAAGCATATCCTCATATTTGTTCACTTTAACCTTAATCACCTAAAGATGCTTATGATAGGGGTAATGAGAGCTGAAAGCTAATAAGTACCATAATTTTTGGAAGCTCTTTATGAAACTTGAAATCCATGCTTCCCTCTGTGAAGGGCCTTTCTTTTTTACTTTTATGTTGAGTCTCTATCTTCTATCTTTATGCACCAATTGAGAGAGCATAGTGGTCATTCTTAGTTTAATGTGCATTGTCCCAAAACTTGTTGATTGATTCATAACTTTGATATTGCTTGTTCTTAAATTATTTGTATCTAGTCACCCTTATGAACTTTGAAGGTGTCCTATGCATTTCTGTTTTGCTATACCATGAGGGACAAGCTAAATACCACTCTTATTATGTTTTCTATATGTGAAACAAACAAACGTCTTTCAATGCATTGTTATTCATGATCTTTTGTTTGTACCTTTTTATGTTGAAACTTAGTTGCTTTGTCTTATTGTTAGAACTCTATCTTTCATGCTTATGTTTAGAGTACTATGATCCCAGCTATCAATGCTTTATGAATACCTTGATCAAGATTATGACGGATGATGGTGCATGTCACCTCAAAAATTATTCTTTTTATCACTTACCTTCTCGAGGATGAGCAGGAGTTAAGCTTGGGGATGCTTGATACGTCATAAACATATCTTTAATTTTTTATGCTCCATGCTTGTTTTGTATCAACTATCTTATGTTTTGTCTACACTTTGAGGCATTTTTATACATTTTCTGGAACTAACCTATTAACAAGATGCCGCAATGCCAGCTGCCTGTTTTCTTCTATTTTTGGTTTTAGAAAAGCTAGTAAGGAAATATTCTTAGAATTGGACGAAACAAAAGCTGAAGTTCCTATTTTTCCTGACACAAGACGGAGTCCAAAGTAGAGACGGAGGAGGGCACCGAGGTGGCCACACCGTATGGTGGCGCGGGTACCCCCCCTCCCCCCAGGCGTGCCACCAGGTCGTGTGGGCCCCTCGGGCCTCCACCGACCTTAGCCCTTCGCCTATATATTCCCCCTGAGATGAAAACCCTAGATACCAGATCAGAATTCCATGAAAAGTTCTACAGCACCGCCGCCACCGAAGAGGAGATTCGGGGGACAGAAGTCTCTATTTCGGCACCCTGTCGGGACGAGGAAGTGCCCCCGGAGCCATCTCCATCGACTCCACCACCATCTCCATCATCGTTGCTGACTCCCATGATGAGGAGGGAGTAGTTCTCTCTCGAGGTTAAGGGTTCTACCGGTAGCTATGTGTTCATCTATCTCTCTATGTGTGATCTTATTGAGATCATGAGCTTTGTAATCTATTGATCTATTCTGCTACTCAAGTGCTTTAATGAATCTCTGCTTATCCCCACGTGTGGCACTTTGGCTAAGGTTACATAAAACTTATCATGAGTATAATTTGAGTTGGATGTCTCTATGAGATTGTGGTGTTTGTTGGAACCATCTAGCGCTTAAGGTGATAGTGAGGGGTTATCTAGATGGGGAATACAAACTTTAAGGTGTGTTGTTATAGCCCTACATTGTCCAACCGGACAGTAGTTCAGAGTAGCATCATGAAGAGAAGATATTTATATGAGAGTGTCCACTAGTGAAAGTATGATCCCTAGGCCTTGTTTCTAAGCATTGAAACACCGCTTACAATCAGTTCTGTTATATGTTTGCTTGCTGCCACTCTTATTTCAGATTGCAATTACCACTTATAATCATCCATATTACTTGTATTTCACTATCTTTTCACCGAACTAGTGCACCTATACACCTAACAAGTGTATTGGGTGTGTTGGGGACACAAGAGACTTATTGTATGTTGATTGCAGGGTTGCTTGAGAGGGATACCTTTGACCACTTCCTCCCTGAGTTCGATAAACCTTGGGTGATCCACTTAAGGGAAACTTGCTGTTATTCTACAAACCTCTACACTTGGAGGCCCAACACTGTCTACAAGAATAGAAGCGTGTGTAGACATCAAGGCAGCATACATATTAGTTATCAAGATCTATAGAGATAGATCAAGACACTTAATAGGTTTGACTCAAAGTACATACCTTGACAAAGTTTTGTAGAAGTTCAGAATGGATAATTCGAAGAAGGGATTCTTACCAATGTTACAAGGTAAGACACTGAGTAAGACTCAATGCCTAGTTACGGCAGAAGATAAGAAAAGGATGAGTGATGTTCCCTATGCCTCGGCCATAGGATCCATCATGTATGCCATGTTGTGTACTAGACCTAATGTTTGTCTTGCTGTTAGTTTGACTAGCAGATACCAGAGTGACCTAGGAGTGGATCACTGGACGATAGTTAAGAATATCTTTAAGTACTTTAGAAGGAATAAGGATATGTTTCTCGTTTATGGAGGTTCTCAGGAGCTCATGTAAATGGTTACATCGATGCTAGTTGGGAAACTGATCCGGATGACTCTAAGTCTCAGTTCGGATACGTATTTATTTTGAATGGGGCGCAGTGAGCTAGAGGAGATCCAAGCAGGATGTGGTAGCAGCATATTCAACTAAAGCGGAATAAGTGGCGTCTTCAGAAGCGTCACGAGAAGCAGTTTGAATGAAATATATCCTCTCCGAGCTGGGTGTGGTTCCTAGTGCATCGAGTCCCTTGGCCCTGCATTGTGATAGCGCCATCGCCCTTGCGAAGGACCCTCAAGAACACAAGAACACCAAGCATATCAAGCGTTGCTTTCACTGTTTGCATGAGTATGTCAAAGAAGGTGACATAGAGATTTTCAAAATACACATGGACCTGAATGTCGCGGATCCGTTAACTAAGCCTCTTCCACGAGCAAAACATGATTAGAACCAAGATTCCATGGGTGTTAGATTCTTAAAGATGTAAACTAGATTATTGACTCTAGTGCAAGTGGGAGACTATTGGAAATATGCCCAAGAGACAATAATAAAAGGTGTTTATTGCTATATTCTTTGTTCATGACAATACATATTGTCCATGCTACAATTGTATGAAGTGGAAACATAATACATGTATGGATTAATAAAAGATACAAATGTCCCTAGTGAGCCTCTTATGACTAGTGCGTTAGTCAAGAGATGGTTATGGTTTTCTAGCCATGGACTTGGAAAGTCACTTGATAATGGATCACATCATTAGGAGAATGATGTGATGGACAGACCCAATTTAGAGCATAGTATTTGATCGTATCACTTAGTTGTTTACTATCGCTTTATGAATGTCAGTGCCGTTTCCTTAGACCATGAGATAATGTTACTCCCGGATACCGGAGGAATGCTTTGTGGACCTTAAACATCATCTCGTAACAGGGTAATTATAAAGATGTCTTTCAGGTATCTCCAATGTTGTTTTGTTGGGTTGCATATATCAAGAGTGGGATTTGTCACTCCATGTGATGGAGAGATATCTCTGGGCCCTGTCGGTAAAGTAGCATCCTAAAGTTTGCAAACATGTGACTAAGGAGTTGGTCACGGGGATCCTATATTACGGAACGAGTAAAGAGACTTGCCGGTAACGAGATTGAACTAGGTATGGGGATACCGATGACCGAATCTCGGGCAAGTAATATATCACGAGACAAAGGAAATCGGATAACGAATTATTTGAATCCTCAACATTGTGGTTCAACCGATAAAAGAACTTTGTCGAATGTATGGGAATCGATATGGGCATCCCAGTCCCGCTATTGGTTGTTGGTCAGAGAGGTGTCTCGATCATCTCCATATGTTCTCGAACCCGTAGGGTCACACACTTAAGGTTTCGTGTCGCTAGGTTTTGTCAAGATAAATAAATGGTGTTACTGAATATTGATTCGGTATCTCCGATAAGATCCTGGATATTATGAAAAATGTTTTCAGAGAGTTACGAAATTGTTTCGAAAAGCGGAATAATGTTTATTAGTTATTTGAATTGATAAATATTAGATAATATTTATTTAGAAGAAATAAATAAAGCAGTTGATAAATATTAAGTAATATTTATTTAGAAGAAATAAATAAAGCAAAAGAAAAAAAAGGAGATAAAAGGACAAAGCCACGTGGGCCAACTTGGCCTTGTGCACTACATGGACCGGACATGCACGTACGGCCGGCAGGTGAGCTTGATCGATCGATTCACCCGGGCACAGCCACTATCACGCCTCCCTACGTCATCGTGTGCCTATTTAAAGAGCGGGGAAGTGATGTGCGGTAAAACCTAGATCGCCAGCAGCCGCTGCAGCCTCTTTTCTTCTCCCCGTTTTGCCTTCTACTTTATCTATTTTTTTCTTCCGGCAATTAGGCAAAAATCTACCTGCATAATTTCTCCATCATATCCGTTGCACCGCCGTTGCGCTGCCGAGATCTCGAGAAGCTCTTCTTCATCGCTCGCGGGTTCGAGGAGGAGGAGACGACGCGTAGCTGAACGTGTGGATACCGTGGAGGTGCCGTCCATTGCGATACGAGGATCTAGAAGGTCAAAATCTACCACGGTTTGAATTGTCGCAAGTGTACGACTACATCACCCACGATCTCTAGATCGTTAAGCGCTCGTGTTCTTTGAGGGTAAGTAGATTAGATATTTCTTCTCTTTACTTGCATCTAGTAGATTGGATCTTGCTGGGTTTCCTCTTACTTTTCCATAGGAAAGATTTTTGTTTTCCATGCAACGAACCCATTAGAATCTAAGTTACCATATAGGTAAGTGGTGACATCATCCATAAATTTTATTTTCAAATCCATGTTTACTGCCACTGAGATCAAGTATCTAAAGGTAATTCCATCCATAACCGGGGAGTAAGTTTCCTCAAAGTCGACCCCTGGTCGTTGAGTGAAACCATGAGTAACGAGCCTTGCTTTGTACTGTACTACTTCATTATTCTTGTTTCTCTTTCGAACAAAAACTCTCTTGTGGCCAACAGGGCGAATGTGGGGAGGAGTTAGACAAATAGGCCCAAATACCTCTCTTTTGTTTAACGATAATAATTTAGCAGTGATTGCCTTCTGTCAATCTCTCCAATCCGACCTTTTCTTACAATCAGTGAGCGTGTTAGGCTCATGATCAAGATTTACGATTAGGGCACTTTTCTTGGCAAAATTAAAGTCGACATTTGCCATAGCTCGATTGTATGACTCGCCTGAATTAACATAGTTAATGGCCATTTCATTGTGGAGTGCATCAATAACATCTGTTTTCTCCACTGGATTTCCCAATCAGATGGCTAGGTCCTTTAGCTTTCACACTCCGATGTGTGCGCACACAACTTCGCTGAATATTTCTGATATAGGAAAATTCAAGTCCAGAATTTCGTGCACTGAAATATCTGTACGTGTGCCAGGTCTCAACTGGCTCCCCTCTTCAGGAGTAGACTATAATAAATCTCCCGTATCATTTTTCTTTAGACATCCCCGAGTACTTGGGATTTGACAAACTGGATTCCTCGTCCTTTTAGGCCTTAGGACGGGAGTGGGTATACCATGATTTTTCTTTGGTATTTTAACCCAGCTTTCTGGTGCATTGCATACAGCCACATGTGACTTTGTCACAGTCTTTAAATCACTAAAATGATCAGGCAGTTGATTGACTAAGGAGTACAAATCTATTATCTTTTGGACTTATCAATTAGACTCAACAATGTGTGGGTCATGAGCATGGATCCCCATGGCTTTCCATGTGATTTCTCAACTTTTGTCATCAAGGGGTTAATTACCTCCCCCTAAAGTTGGAAAAAGATCCTCGTAAAAAATGTAGCAGCAAAGCGGGTCATGTGATAGTCACCTGTCATAGGGTCCAAGAACCTGATTATGGATACAGTCTCATAACCAACGTATATCCCTGACTTACAGCGTGATCCCATTGTTGATCGCCAGGTGGTGGTATTGGAACATATACCTGGTAGCTGAACCTACGAAGTTGGGAAATTTTTGGTGCCGACCCTTGCTGATATGGGGTGGCCCGATCTTCTCAGTGAGCTAGGGTAGATGGCGATGTAGATGATAAAGATAACTTGTATGAATTTGAGAACTCTCCGGCTAATCCATGCTGTCAGATGCAACATCTCTCAACCCTTTGGATATTCGCAACTCCACACACTTGCGCACGTAGCCGCTGACCATGAAACGGTATTACAATCTACTAATTCTCAATGAAACAATAGATCACACTCAAACTTGTAATTGGTTAATTCCCAATGGAATAACTAATCACACTCAAATTATGGTAGCAACATACTAGATCGATACGAATTGGTGCTGAGTAATTCAGAGGTTCGCTTGTAACAAAAAAATCTAGATCTAGAGTTTATTTTACGTGGTCTAACCTAATTGTGATGGCTACATAAGTATTTATATGATGTGGGGCGTCCTCCCCTCTAACTAGGCCTAAAAACGGCCATATCCCTATCCAAACTGACCCAGTTCGACTCAAACTGATACATACCGACCCATAGATGGGTTCTGCCTATATGGCGCGCAGGCTATATGTCGTGGTGCACCTCCAACGTGCAATTCCTGGTGCGCCACACCTCTCTCTCGAACATGCTTAATCTCCTCATTCTCTCCTAGTGTGTATGCCTCCCTCTCCTCCCTCGCGCACTTTTGATATTGGAAATCAGTGCTTGTTCTTCTTGCATCTCTCCTTCTTCTCCATGCGCCAAGCTCTTTACTATTTCAATCCTAATGGTACACAAATACAATTGCTTAGGTAGTATAAAGTTCTTATAAATCAAAGTATCATGTTCCACGGGGAATGAGTTAACTTGATATTCATCATCGATTTAACTCAATATTTTCTTCTAGTTCAAGCAGTCAGAATCATCATAATCCCTGTATATATCATCATCATCATCCTTCCTTTCTTCAGGGAAATCAGTCCACGACTTTGCATAAGCTGAAAGTGGAAGAAACAAAAAGAACAACGTGTATGTGCAGTATATGTATATATAACATGTTGTATCATTTTTGTTGACATGTTAATTGTTCCCAATATACAAAATGCAACTCAAATTGAAAGTAGAGAACACATAATTGACATATGGGAACAAAGAATATCTCGTCACTTGGCAATCATAATTGCAAGTATTAGTGAAGGTCATATAGTCATGATCATAATAAGGAAAACATATGTAGAGAGTCTTCTTGTTCAGTATTAATTCAAGTGTCTTCACAGAATATCAATGATTATATTTGTTATAAGCAAGATCAAACCAATCCAAAATAGTTAGATGTATATATGTTGTATACCATGCAGCAAAACAATGTTACTCTAATTTGTATGATCGTAATTATTACTCGCAGCGTATAATATGAAACTCAATTTGCAAAGATAATCTAAGTATACATCAGTAGCACTGACGAGGGGTTAACTTATCAATGCTCATCGTTGATGGACCTATGTTTGAGGGATTAGGGAGCGCTGGAGGCGTCGATCGGCTAGCAAACAAGCACATAGGGAGACACATGGTTTAACCCAGGTTTAGGCCTCGAGGAGGACCCTACTCCTACTTGTCTAATCTTTGATTATTGAGGAGTCGGAGGTTATAGGGAGTAAGCATATGCAATCTGGCGAAGCATATGCTAGGGTTGTGAATGTCCTCCTCGCTGCCCCTCCTAGCATTTATATAGGTAGGCTATGTCTCGGGATAGCAGACCGAGTCGGTTACAAATTAGGGTTTTCCACTTTTGAAATTCTATCTATTTCTTGCCGTGTCCTTCAACGAGTATCCTTCCTCCGTACCTGGGACACCCGAATCCTTGTTGATCTTCGATTGCATCATGGGCTCCTCTTGGGTTGGACCGTATAGGCTAAACACGAGTATCAATAGGGTATACCCATGTTAGTAGCCCCCGAGTGTCCAGCCGAATCGTAGATTTGGGTGGAGACTATAAAGTCTTCGAGTGCGTGGAATGTAAGCTCATCCAAAAGTTCTTTCTGGTTTCGCAGCTTGGGTCATAGGGACTGTTGATATGCATGCCTGATACATCCGACGGATCGGGATCGGTTAACTGCGTTAGGGAAAAACAACGCTATCTACTCGAACTCGAGTCCCTGGACTCGAATTCAGAACATTGCTGGCGTAATTCGACTCCTGCCGCGGAGGTCTTACAGAGTCGAATTCTAGTGTTTTGATATCAGCACTCGACGCGTTTGTCAAGGATTTTTCATCGTGCCTGTAGGCCCGGTTTATTTCCGGTTGAGCGCATTAGGTGCGTTGCCAGGCCTTTCACGGGTCTTATCTTCGCGTTGTAAACATGGCATCCGGATGTTTATTCACCGCGGAGGTGATTCGGGTGACCGAGGAGACGTTGTTCCTCCATAGGGTATTTTCTTTAACTATGAGGCGGAGTCGCCGAATGCTTCAAATGCTCATGGTGCGGACGTGATCAACGCTTTTTGCCATGAATGACTATTTTTTCCTTTTCATAGGGTGCATGGCCAGCGCTCCGTATGGGAGTAGCCCCCGAGTGCCTATTCAAGTCACAGACTCGAGTAGGGACTTTGAGCTTTTGTCGACTATTGTCGCTATATGTAATTTGTCGATTATGCTTCCAGCGCTCCCTATAGGAGTAGCCCACGAGTCATTGATCAAATCATTGATTCGTAGAAGGGGCTAAGATGTAATGTCCTGTATTTGTTAACGGGTGTCCTGTTCACTAGACCTAGAAAAAATCCGAGTGCGCGACCAGTGCTCCTGTTAGGAGTAGCCCCCGAGTGTTTAGTCAAGTCGTAGACTCGAGCAAAAACTAAAAGGAGTCAAATAGAAATTAGGCTGATGCCAAAGATAGTGCACATGATGTCATTGTTGACGATTGGATGAGCTCAGCCACCGGTGTGAGCGGTGCTGATGGGACGTGGCGATGGTGGGTCCCAGCATCTGACCAAAATTTGACTAGTCATGCGTAATTTTCGGGGTTTAACTGTGCCTCCTCTATTTTCGTGCTGAGTGGAAAACGTGTAGCGACGGTTCATTGTACGTGCTACCACGCGTCGTCTTTGATGTGAGCCACGCGTGGAAGCAAAGAAATGATGGCCATCCGATGGGTTTTTACCCTCGCTTAAGTACTGAGTTTAGGCAGTAACTTTCTCACTTTGCATCTTCCTCTTCCTCATGCCGCTACCATTGTTGCTCTCCTCTGCTTTACTGCTCCGCATTGCCTCGCTGCGCTAGACTTCCTTAAGGCGTTTCCTATCTACTTCCTCTGGTCCCTCCACCGTTGAAGAATGGGGAATAAGAAGGGGACCGCTACTGTGGGATCCACCACCACCGCCATCGGGACAAATAAGAAGACCGCCGTAGCCACCGGGTCTAGCATGGCCACTGCATCCACGAAGAAGAAGGGCACTAGGACCCACGTGACCAATGGGTCGTGGCGGTGCACAACTCTGAAGGAGCATGAACTCCAGACCCATCGTCGGGCCGGTTTGCTTCCGACCAACAAAAGTGATTGCAAGATCCCCGGACCGGAGGTAATCCTCAATCCTCCCGCTGGGTTTTGATTGATGTTTCTTTCATTTATCCTTCTCCCCTCCACAAGTTCATGTGAGGCTTGTTGTGTTTTTATGGGCTTCATCTCCACCAGTTGACGCCCAATACGATTCTGCACATTGTGTGTTTTGTTACTCTATGCGAGTGTTGGCTCGGAATCGAGCCACACTTTGGGCTTTTGAAGAAGCTTTTAAAGTTGAAGAGACAATCTGGGTCTAGCTCTGTGGTGTATGATCTGGGCGGATGCGGCATATATGTGGACCCCAATGTCCAGTATTTCAGCCTCAACCTTATCGAATCTGCCTAAGGATGGAGGGAGAAGTGGTTTTATATCCGAGACCAGAAGATTGACGGAGAAAGGTTCGGGATTGCTCCCTTTGATCTGGAGGCTGATCTGAGGAAGAGAATATCCTAGAAGAACGCTGTGATGCTCGGCAAATCGAAGAAAGCAGAGGACCTGTACCAGCGGGTGTTGGATCTTCAACTTGTTCGAGGCAAGGAGGTCACCAGCGTGGACCTCATTCAGACGTGGTTGCGGCGTCGGGTTCAACCACTGCAGGCCAGAGCATATCCAATGTATCTATGGACCAGCGTGAGCGACCCAACCCGCATCTCTCCTGAGGATATGTCTTTGGTGCAGGTGGATAGAAAGTCAGGGCACTGACCAAATTCACTGTGAAGGACATCCTTCCTAGGGATTCGATCACTCTGCCATTCCTTGCGACTCACCCTCCTGTGGTAATATTTGCTACTGACTCTTGTTCTTCTTTCTTTGTTCGTGGGACATTTGTGATTGTAACTTGATTCTTGTGATAGGACTCGAAAGTTGAGAGTTCGCTACCTCCTCAGCCAGAAGGGATACTTCCTCCCGAGACTGTGGAGGAGGATGAATCAGGGTCGACTGTGCCTGTTGTCGACACGTAGGAAGCCCTCGAGTCCAGCGAAGGTGGCACCCACAAGTGTTCCCAAAGTGAAGATTCGGATGCGTCTACACTGGAGGCGCCGAAGGATCCTTCATGTGAGGTGGTTACCACGGATTCTATTCCGGTGGTACCTGTTCACGGCATGGCGCCTCCATCGCTGAAGAAGTCAAAAAAGCTGAAGGAGAAAATGGATGAGGACTTCGACCTCGGCTATTTTGATGGGTGAGTCTTCGCTGCTTTGCTTAATGTGTTGACATATTATTCTATCTTGCAGTTTCTTTGTGTTGATTGTCTTCTTATGCTTGCTGAAGTGTGACTGCATCATCGTCGTCCGACACTTGACGTGTCCTGGAGGACATGGGAGTCATGGACTCGAAGGGTAAGGATGTGGAGGAATCCGAGCCCTCCCCGAAGACAGCGGCCACCTCTAGCGCGAGTTCCTCAAGTTCTCCAAACTTGGGGGAACATAGGGTTCTTTCCCAAATGTCAACCCAGAAGGAACTTTCGGAGTCTTCGGGTGACCATGTAAGTGTACAAAAGTTTGCTGTTCTGAAATTTCTCGGTGTCATCTGCGCTCTTAGCATATTTGCTTATGCAGCCTATCCTTTAGGACAACGTTTATCTTGGTGTGCAGATTGTTATCCTTGGCCAGAAGCATGCTCGACTGGATACAGATAACCGTCAACTGCAGAATGAGTCTTTATTCTTGTCATGATTTTCCAAATATGGGTTTCAATTGTGCTTGACATGCTTGCTTCATTTGTAGAGGAAATTAATGACCTTCTTCGTCGTTTTAGCTCCCTTGAAAAGGGGCTCAACATGGCGGAGATCAAGCGAGATGAGGCACTCGAAGCCCTCGAGTGCTCCAAGCAAGAGTCGAAGAAGCGCGAGGAGGACTTGGTGGCTGCTACCACCGACAGAGAGAAGGGGTTCGTGAACAACTTCTCTTGTCGCCCAAGCACTATCCGATATGCCCTTTTTGGATTCTTCTTCTTCAGGTTTTGTTTTTGTTTCTTTTGCTCCATTGTTGATTTGCAAGAGTCGATCGCAGATGCCGCCGAAGTGGACTTCGACCGCCAGGTTTTGGCCCACGAGGACGCCTTGGCTGGTGCTATGGAGGCGATCGAAGATTGCAGTGTCTCCGCTCAGGATGCACTCAAGAAGGCCAACACTATGCTTGGACGCCTTCAAAACGAGATGCTCCCCAAGGCTAAGCTCGTTGAAGATATCAACGGCCTAGCTGAAACCTTTGCCGAGGGCGTCCCTGGAAACTACAAGAACATGCAGAAGGGAGCTGGTGCTTCATTGGTGTTGGTGATGGCGCAGGCCTACGGTGCTGACCTGAATGTGAGCAAGATTAATTCTAAGATGTCGATGAGCATGGAGGGCGAAGAGGTAGCTTTCGCTCCTTTTTCTGTTCGCTGCCATAAATATGGGCCCCGACTCATAGAGATGGTCGCAGAGTACTCTGTGGAGTGAAAGAGACTAAGCGCGGCGAAAGCCAAAGCGTTAGGGGTTGCTTCTGCAAAGGCCACGACATTGGAGGCCGTCGTGGAGTCAGTGAAGCTCGCGAGTGCTAATGTGTAGGATTAGGTGTCCTTTTCTAATTGTTGCGCCAGAGACTTGGTTAGCTCCATACTAATTTTTTGGGGGTGTTCTTCTATCTAAACTTGCTTTGAAGTGTAATATATGAATGTTGGTTACTTGATACCTTTCTTCTTCTGCTTGGATTTCTACTCGTCGATCTATAATTCTTATCCCGCGATTGCATCCTGTGTTTAGGGATCTTCGAGTGGCATGCTGGACATGCCTTCTTCTGATGTGCCTTTGGTGCCACCATGTTCGAAGGTGGAAGAGTTGTCTCTATCTCGACTTCGTGATCGCGTGAAGAAGTTAGAGAGGGATATGTTGATGATCCGTGGTAACACTGATGTCTGGAAGTCAAAAGCGGAAGAGTCAGCGTGCGAGAAACTTATCTCCTTGGCGAGGTGGCGAAAATCAATGAGCAACTACAATGTGGGTGTTTCTCGATTCATGTGTTCTTGTTTTCCTGTATCATCATATTTGTTGACTGATTCCTGGCTGTTGTTGTCTGTGTAGTTGTTAATCTCATTCCGTAGGAAGAGAGGGATCGCATCAGCATTCGACTTAACTGCTTGATTCAGGAAGAGTTAGAAGCTGGTGGTTTCTTTTGGATCGACCGGAATCATGCGACTATGCTGGCGACGTTGCAGGATCGCATGTCACAAGTGCTGCATTTCTTGAAGAAGGCGCAATCGTGCTTGAAGCATATATTTACAGTGATGTACCCACTGGATGCTGTCCCATCGAGCCTATTGGCGTGGCTTCGGAGGTTCCGTGATGCTAGCTCCGTTTACGAGTGCATGCACCAGCAGCTTGTCGCGGGTGCCAAAGATGCGCTTGTGCGTATGCAACGTCCGGACGTGGACTTGGATGTCGTCGCAGAAGGACCGCCAGCTCCTCCCGTGGGAATGGCGTGGAACATGGTTCCGCACTATCGAGCATTCGCTGAGCCAGCGGGGAACATTGTGAGTCTGTTTGACGAGCGCACCAATGTGCTTCTTCAGTGCCAGTAGGGTAGTTTTTAACTTGCACAGGATGTATAGGTGTTGTAAAAGTTTGTATAATTTTTCGACTGGGCTTTTGTGACCCTTAATATGCAAGCTTGTTAGTCTATTTTTTTCGAGTGTGGTTCTCATGCGATGCCTTTTTGTTAGCCTAACGCTTGTGGATCTCAGCACCTTGCCAACCTATCAGTTGAGTTGCAACTGGGTTGGAGTTTATCAAGGGTTCGATTGAAAGCAAAATCAGCTACTTGGGTCATTGCGGTATGGAATTGTGCAAGAGACGAGGTCGTCAGGGAGGCGCAGCCCCCGAGTGTAAAATGCGCATAAAAGTAAATATAACAAGACTCAAGGTTGAGGCACTTAGCTTTATTTATTTGGAGAATAGTAGGAGGTACATTGTTCGGCTAAGTAGCCTGACTAAGTAGCCTTATTGTAAAGTAAAAAACATCTAGGGGTAGAAACGTTGCAGCTCGTGCAGTTCCATGAGTTGGAGTATTCGACTCCACTTTCTACGTCCTTCAAGCGATAGGCGCCACCTGGGATTACTTTAGTGATCATTTAGGGTCCTTCCCATGGGGATTCAAACTTGAGGTGCCCCTTCTAATTCAGTCGTAGGATGAGGTCACCTTCGACGAAGGAGCTTGGACGCAGCTATCGGTTGTGGTAGTTGCGGAGGCTCTGCTAGTAGATAGTTGATCTCTCCACCACAGTTTCGCGTGCTTCGTCGAGGAGTTCGACGGAGTCCCCAAGTGCGGCCGTAGATTCGACCTCGCTTTGGCGACAACCCTGGGGGCTTTGTAGCGCACCTCTGTGGGTAGTACCGCTTCAGCATCATGCACCCTGAAGAACGATGTTTAGCCCATGGCGTTGTTCGACGTTGTGCGTAGGCTCCACAATACAGAGGGTAGCTCGTCATCCCAGCAACCAGCTCCTTGTTCAAGTGGTCAAAGGAGTCTCTTCTTGATACTGTTGCAAACAAGGTCGTTGGCCTTTTAGACTTGATCGTTGGTCTAGGGATGTGCCACGGAGGCATAGCTGATATTGATTCCCAAGTTTTTGCAGAAATATTGGAACTCATTCGAGGTGAAGTTCATACCATTGTCGGTGATGATGCTGTGTGGCATCCTGAACCAGAAGACGATGGACTGGAAGAACTTGATGGTGGTGTCACCAATCTAGTTGGCCTCAATCCACTTGGAAACTTGTCGACGGTGACGAGAAGGTAGACATATCCTCTGGGTGATGACTTTTACAGCTTGCCGACCATGTCGAGTCCCCATTGTACGAATGGCCAAGCCACAGGTATTGGCCTGAGTTCCACGTGTGGTGCGTGTGGGCTTATCCGCAAACCTCTGATAGGCGTTGCACCATTCGATGATGTCCTTGGCGTCACGCATCGTGGTGGGCCAGTAGAAGCCAGCTTGTAGAGCTTTAGCAACGAGGGCGCGACTGTCGGCGTGATGTCCGTAGGTGCCTTTGTGTATTTCTAGGAGGATGCCCCTTCCGTTGCCATTGGTGACGCATCGCTGGAGGACGCCCGTGATGCTGTGTTTCTACAGCTCGCCATTGATGATGGTGAAAGCCTTGGAGCACCGCTCTATATGTCGCGCATCTGTTGGGTCGTCTGGCAGCCTTTTGGTGAGAAGGTATGTGATGTACGGTTGTGTCCAGGATGGCTGGATGAGCATGACCTCCATGGGACCTTCGGGTGCGGACCCTTGTTCTACATCACTGGATCCTTCAGCTTCTTCGGGTGGCGTAGACCCCGAGTCTGCTGCCATGCCAGATGGTCCTGTTGGAGCCTTTGACTTGATGGAGCGCTCGTAAATTTTCTCGAGGAATACGTCTGGTGGTACCGGGGCACAGGTGGAGCCTATGTTGGTGAGTATGTCGGCTTCCTTGTTGCTTTTGTGGTCTACATGTCGCAGCTCGCAGCCATCAAAGTCTCCTTCGAGTGTGTTGTACATGTCACAATATGCAATCATGTTGTCACTCAAGGCATCACACTGGTTCATGGTTTGTTGCACCACGAGGTTGGAGTCAGCGTAGATGACGAGACATGATGCCTCTTACTCTGCCTCATTGTTGGATGTGTGGAACTTCATTCGCAGGACATATCGCATCTTGTCACCCTGTGGTGATGTCAACATGACGCTAGTGCTAGCTCCTTCTTCACGCTTAGATCCGTCGAAGAGCATTGTCCATAGGCAGGTCATGTCCGGTGTGTCCAGGAGTTGGTTTTACATCCAGTGGATGATGAAGTATGGCAATATTTGCAACTTGATCGTTGTTCGTCGCTCGTATGTGATGTCCCATGGGGATAGCTCAATGCCCCAGAGGGAGACTCGTCCCGTGGCATCGGGGTTGTTGAGGATGTGGCCCAGCACGACGATGGGATGCTCTTGAAAGTAGTGGTGCAGTCGTCGTGTCGTCATCAAGACATCATAGGTCATCTTTTCGTAATGCGGGTACCGCTGCTTTTTTGGTGTCAGTACCTCGCTGAGGTAGTATACTGGGCGATGCACTCCGTGGATCTTGTTTTCTTCGGCTCGTTTGACCACCAGCATGGTAATTACCACCTGGTTGGTGGCGGAGATGTATAGCAGCATTTGCTCCTTTTCCCTGGGGGTTACCAGCACGGGGGAGGTGGAGAGCAGGCGCTTGATATCTTCAAATGCGTCTTGTGTCTCGTCCGTCCACTCAATTTGTCGGTTTTGTGGAGGAATTGGTAGAACGGTAGTGCCTTCTTGCCCATTCGACTAATAAATCGACTAAGTGCCGTGATTCGCCCAGCCAGCTACTGGACCCCTTTGACGTTCTTCGGCTTCTCCATGGCCAGTATGTCCCTTATCTTCTTCGGGTTAGCCTCGATTCCCCTGGTGGATATGAGGTACCTGAGTAATTACCCGGATGGCACGCCGAAGGTGCACTTTTCCAGGTTCAGCTTGATCCGATAGCGGTCGAGGTTATTGAAGGTTTTGATGACACGCAAACCAATGTCAATTTTTTTAGATGACACTATGGTTTTGAAAACCCATTGCATGGACATTGCCCATGCAATGACTGCTTCCTGCAGATGTATCTTGCTAGGATACATGGTATCCTTGGAGATATTGTTCTCATGAAACTGCCAGGCAGAATTACCCATCATTCACATTCATTGCTATTGAGAAGTCATTAGTCCATGATGTAGGAATCGGTGCCTCTGCTTCTTCATCGGACTCATCAAAATAATCAGCGGCATCACTTTCGCCATCTGAATCTTCCACTTCCATCTGGTTTTGCAAGAAACCATCGTACATCTCGTCCTCATCTGCATCTCCACTAAATATGTCTTCTCATGTTTCCTAACTACTCCCCCCTATTCAAAACTAGCACCTCCAGAGTGTGCATAACTGGTATGACCATAATCATAGTCACCACCTCCGAGGTGTGTGCATTACCGCTCAGACCATAATCGTAAGCAACACCTCCAGAGTGTGCATTACTGCTCTGACCATAATCAAAAACACCACCTCCAGTTTGGATTGACTACTTTGGCCATGATCATACCCACCCGCCTCGTGTTTGTGCGAATTGATCTCCTTCTCCACAGGAAGAACTAATGCCACGGGGTTTACACCCCTAGTTTCACAACCTTTCATCCAACACAACCATTTAGAGTCATATTCTATCTGTCTCAAATAAAACATAGCTGCCGATCTAGACTTTGACCATAATGCATGCACACCAATGGTATGTGTCTGAGAAAGATCCAAGCAACCACACGACCAGTCCTTCAACTTACTAACGTTCCATGTTTGAGGGTCTGGTAGCTCTACATCGATGTAATTAAACCCACTTAGATCAACTCCCTTATCATTTATTCTGACAATACCATTACCGTAGTAAAACCAGAACTTTACTAAATCTGACATATTTTGCTGACCTAAAAAAGCCATTAAATTGTCAGATACTAAGCAAGCGTGCCCACATTTATTCACAATAAAAATAAGTAAAGCGTCAGATACTAAGCACCAAGACACAATACAGTCCATAAATATACATCTAATCCTCCGGGACAATTTTCTCACAATTAACAGACAACATCGACAACATCCATTTGCAACCGTAATAATTCACAATAAACTGTAATTACGAGAAATTAGGGTACAACCTTGAAGCGTGCAAAGCCCGCAGTGTAGCAGCCTCCAATCATCGGAAAAACACCATCATCACACAGCTCGGTCTATAGATCAAACAACAGCCTTCCCCATTGACATTGCTCTCCAAGAACACCACCACCTTCCTCCACAAAAACACCACAGATTACTTCCCCAATCTATCCCATCAGTAGATCAAGGTTCCTCAAACTTTCTACTACAATTTAGCACAAGATTTGGTGAAAATGGGGCTAAATCAAGCTGACAATGTGGCTACAAATGGAGAGAGAGAGCTGAGGAAGAAAAGGAAGAAAGCAGAAGGAGAAGGAAAGAGAGAGGGGGAGCCAGGGCACGCGGCAACAGGATGAAGGGCACAGGTCGGTGCGGGCGGTACCGACAGGCACTGTTGTCCTGTCCCCTGTCCGTTGTCGGCCTATTCCCTGTCTGTTGGCCGACCAACAACATGGCGAGGCCCGCTCCCATGACCTTTTGGTCGCGCTTGAGCTGACAGGAGCCTCTCAGTCGGCGCTGGGCTGTCTAGTCTCTGTCGGCCCACGCTGCACCGAAGCCACACTACTCCTGAAAATGCCTACTTTTGCGTATTATTTTTAAAATTGATTAAAAATGTATTATTTTAAAAAAATTAGCCTTGGTATGTGTGATGTTATGGTAACTAGCTAAGTTATTACCTTCCTCTCTTTCTTTATTAATTATCATGCCATGTCACCAATTTGCTTATTGGCATTGCATAAACATGGCACGATAATTAATGAAAAAAAGGAGGTAGTAACTTAGCTAGTTATCATAACATCACAAATACCAAGACCATATGAGGCTATAACCTCATTAATTACGCCTTGCATGACACCACACACATGTTATTAGTCACAGTGAATGTACTAATATAAACTAGCAATATGTGCAAGTTAGCGGTATGACCAGTCTTAGGTAATTTTAGCATTGATTACCGACAGGTTTTTTATTACGCACACAGATTGATTTTGACTTATTCGCTGCTGCTTTGAGATCATGTATGTTCCAATTTTGCATTTTTCAGCATCCTCAAATGACCTCCTGCATGCTTCTTTCCATTTTGCAGCATCTTCAAATGATGCGGCCAGCCACTTTATAAAGCAAGACCGGCCGGTCGTGTAGCCAAGACTAACAAATACACCCTCTTAGCTTTGTCAAGTTAATAAATCTAGATTCCTTTTAGTATCTAAATTTAGAGAGGTTCGGAATGAATCTACACAATAAAAGAGATCTATATTTATTAGCTTCCCAAAGCTAAAACATTATATATTTTAAAACGGAGGGAGTACACCCTATGTTCCACAATATGCCGGTTAGTTTTGACATCTAGCCTGATCAAGCATGTACAATGGGAGGTGCTTAAAAGAGTGTTTACAAAAATAAACCAACCATTTTGCTAAGCATTGGTGCTTATTTCTATAAAAGAGGTGTTTAGTTAGGCATCTATCTAGTATAAATAAACACTGATGCTCTAAAAAAATCGATTTTATTTTTCTAAGCACCTTGTATTGTACATGCTTTGACAGATTCCATTGTAGAAACGGGTGCCAAAATAAAACCCTTCGAAGAACACTAGATGGGGTTTTTTTTTACCTTGAGTAACATACACCTATCTAGTGCTTGAAGAATGCAACGGTAAATTTGCCAAGTTCATGTTTTTGGGAAATGAAAACAAATATTTAAAAAATTACTCTCATTAGTTCTAGAACCTATCATCGGACACAAGAAAAAATGATTTATCTCAATATAGAAAAATTCAAACTTTTACTGTTGGTATGTACAAAATATTGTATTAGATACATAAAAAATATCATATGCACAAACCATCTCGTACATAATTTATATTATGAATGTCATTCAAAAAGTACTATATTATGAACAAATATCACGGGACCACAACAATTGGTTCAACCAAATACTTCTTGTCGGGGTGAATATAGGTTCCACGACCAAATATTTCTTATCTAGAAACAATCACAGTCTACATACTAACAATCTAAACTCAAACAACATTTGACATAGATTCTAGTGCATGGTGGCTTCCGAAACAAATGACAAAGTACACTGTTTTGTCATTGTGTGGACTCGTAGATGGTAGAAATGTTGCGACTTAAGTGCATCTCTACCGGGCCGATCCAACTGCTCCGCTGGCGTCCGAACGCGTCTGAGCAGACTGGCGGACAGTTGCGCGCTGGCCCAGCGAGGCGATCCATCCGGACAGATTCGCGCGGACTGACCCATCCATGTACCAAATTTGGGCCTCGGTTGGGTCGACCCAGACAGGGCGCTTGTCCTCCCGCGTCCTTCCTTCACCTTTGGCGGTCCCTCCCGCCAGTGGCACACAAACAACTCCACTTCTCGCTCCAAAACCCTCTCCCAATTTTCCACTAGCAGGAGCAGGAGCGGAGGCGATGGATCCCGCCGCCATGGCCGAAGCTGCGTCCTCCAGCGGTCCCGCCGCCAAGAAGCGCGGAAGGCCGAAGAAGCCGGCCAAGGATATGACGACGGAGGAGCGGAAAGTTGAGTCGGACAAACACGCTGGCCGGCGGGTAGCGGCAAGAGCTCGACTCGTCGCTACCAAGCTTGACGCGGAGCGCCGGGAGAAGAACAAGCGCTTCCTCACCGCGCAGAACAGGCTCAACACCGACAAGCTGGCAGTGCATGCCGCCAAGCATACCGTCAACATGATGAAGCGGGAAGCGTTGACCTCCGCTTTCGGTTGCATCGTCGCTTTCGATGGCACTGTTGCTTTCGATGGTCTAGCCATGGCCGGCGCATCCTCTACCAGCTCCGTCACTTCCATGCCTAGCGGCTGGCCACCAGGTCAGCCTAGGACCCTAGGCCCACACACACCTTCGCTTACCGTGGCCTCGCTCTCCTGATTCGTCTGTCCCTGCACGGCATCGTCAAAGGCGGGAGAGCTCGCCATTGACCTCAACTGCACTCCCACGGCTATGGACACAACCCAGGAGGCGTCGAAGAAGCAGCGGTCCATCTCCACCACGGACATGTCGACACCAGTCAACCTGTTCGACGGGATGCCCGAGCAGCCGCCATTCGCCAATGACACGGTATGGTCGCGATGTTTCTTTTGCATTGCTAGTATACTGCTCCTGCCACTTTATCATGGCCAAATTGGGTGTAGGATTTCATGGCCAACAATGTAGAGGATGTCATGCATGACATGATCAATAAGGGTGGCGACGGATATGCCGATGACGAAGAGACCCATCAAGACACTCAACTAGATGCCTACAACATTGCGGATGAGACATTGTTTGGAAACGATGGCACTTCCATTGGCGAGGGGTCACGGCCGCGTTGTTGGCCGCCTCACTTGCGGCGTCACTTGTCGACGGCAAGAAGTTGAGCCAACGAACCTCGAGCTACACCACCAACAAGGACAAGATCCTATCCAATGCATGGATGCAGATTTCACAAGATCCACTATGCGGCGCCGAGCAAAAGGGATTTCCCTATTGGAAAAAGGTGGGTAAGTTCTTCCATGAGCATAGGAAATTTACGAAAGACACCTTATATAGCGATCAAAATGATCTTTCCTTCTCCAAGTGATGGGGCACCATCCATGCCGAGTGTAGCAAGTTCCAAGGCTCCTACGAGGCGGTGACGAAAAGGAAAATAAGTGGCATGATGTCAGCTATCATGGTAAAACCTCTTCCTCTCTTTTGTCAATGTCTTGCATATGCATTGAGCCATTGTTGGCATCCATATGTGTAGGTCATGAAATCAATGGAGCACTTCAAGAAGGTGAATGATAACAAGGCCTTCACGTTCTCCCATTGTTGGACGTTGATCAAGGACTGCAAAAAATGGAAGACTAGCTATGCCCTTTGCAAAGAACTTGACAACAAGAAGAAGGGAAAGAGAAATGCTTCGACGGGCGGTGTCATCGACCTAGAAGACGGCCATGGCGAATGCGTTGGCATCCCTGCAGGCGATGAGACTGCCTCCCATGCCCGCCAGCCTGGAGAACACAAGGCTATAAAGGCCGACATCGCCCGCCAGGCTGGTTCCTTGGTATTCCAGGAGACCTTGAGGAAGATCCTGGAGAAGAAGGAAGAGGCCATCGCCAAGAGGGAAGAGAGGCGGAGCAAAGAGAAAGAGGTCACCGCCAAGACCTTTGTTGAGATCGAGACGAGGTCTATTGAGGTGGAGGAGGCCAATGCCAAGGCTAGGATAATGGAGATCGAGACCAAGGAAAAGGCCGAGGAGGCCGAAGCCAAGGCCAAGGAGCCCGAGGCCAGGTCTAGTGTGTTGGAGGCAGAGGCCAAGGCCAAGGAAGCCGAAGCCAAGATCATGGCCGAGGAGAATGCCTTCATGCTCACCGACCTGGATACCATCGCCAACCCCGATCGCATGGCTTGGTTCGTGAGGAGGCAGCAGACCATCCGGGCCCGTGATGCTTGAACAGCAATGGCGATGGTGAATGCCATTTTTTGGGCAGAAGCTGCCATTTTTTGGACATTGTGTATGTTATTGCCCCCGTTTGCACATTTCAGATCCAGTGACCACTAGTTGACGATGCCCAAAGAGCGATGGCACACGTCTCAATTTGTGTATTATTTGCTTATCAATTTGAGTGTTTGAGCTGATTGGTAAACTCTTGGCTAGTGATGGTCAGCAACGGCGCCAAGAAACGCCAGGGCAGACAGATGGGTCGTGCGGCTGGGCGCGGCTGGTCAGATAGAACGGACCATGACTTAAAAGTGATCGTGGCCCAATCCAAAGAATAGAATCGGACAGTTTAGATCAGTCCGGTGGAGATTCCTAAGTTAAGGGTGCAGGCATGAAGAAGATCTAGCAACTGAGGTATTGGAGATTTAGATGCCAAAACAAGGGTAATTAAATACGTTTTCCATGCAACATGAAACATCCTCTATTGGAGTAAGAGTGTGTTCTGAGTAGTAGCGAGTGGAGTTGCAACACGAACAATCGAGAAGTAAAAAAAGTCAACTCTGTTTAGGTCAGGCTCTAGCGATATGGGCGACTCCGCCCCGCCGCCACCGCCTACCTTCTACAAGAGTCCATCGGATCGCCGGAGGGTGTTGAGAGAGTCTTCATGGTCTACGCGATGTGGGAGGAAGGGAAGCTCGGGTGGAATCCGGGCTGAATACGTAGGGGAAATAGCGGTGGAAGGACCCATAAAATCAATCCGGGCGGAAATTCTGAAAGATCCAAAATCGGAGGTCCTTGTCAGTACTGCAGATCGAGAAGTACGCGAGATGTCGAAGGGGCAGGGGAGGAAGATGAAGGGCAAAGAGGGGTCCGGCCATGGTGATCTTGTGGTTGGTGGTGGAATGGCGACCCATCAGCATCACGCAAGGAACTTGAGGCGACCATGTCTGAATGGAAGATCGCAGCTGCTAGCGGGGTTGGCTTGCTGATGGCGCCACCGGCTAGTGGGGGCGATCAAGGGAGTCTCGCTGAGAGACCTACCCGCCCGAAGCCAGTTGGTGGCTGCTGACCGGCGATGCGGCCGCGATATAGAGAAATTCTAGGTTCAGAGATGTATACGGAGGTGGACGGGAGTTGGGATGATGGGCAGGCTGGAGAGGAGGAGATGGGGTTCAGGCAAGGTTCAAAATCGCAAATTGGTGGCATTGTTTATATGGAGGACGACGTGTACTTGGAGTTTGATGAGGAGGAGGAGGCGGTGACAGTCCCAGCTGATCCCAATACCTGGAAGTTGCTAGCCCGGTATAGAGCAAGCTTCAGACCAAGAACAAAGACCATGTTCTATCACTTCGACCATGATGTCTGGAAGCTGCAATCTGGTATCAGGTATTCACAAAAGGGGAAGAATTACTATATGATTACTTTATTCTCTAAGGGAGATTATGACTTTGTTATGAGAAGAGGCCCATCGATATTCAACAAAAATGCCTTGTTGGTTAACAATTTTGATGCAGCAGTGTAGCCCTCGAAGATCGTCCCAGACTCGGTACCAGTTTGGGTGCGTATGTATGATGTGCCAGGGAACAAAAAGAACAAGGAGTGGGATATGAGATATGGTGGAGGGATTGGGAAGGCCATGGAGGTAGATGTGCCCTCGCATGATCAAGATGAGAATGAGTTCCTCCGGGTTCGTGTTGATTTTCCTTATAATAGGTGTCTCCAAACTCTCCTTACCACCGAAGTTAAAGGGAGGCCAGGGGATACCAAGGTCTTTAAACTCAAGTATGAGCGCGTTCCATATTACTGTGCATACTGTGGCTTCATGGGCCATCGGAAAGATGAGTGTGAAAATAAGTGACGGGGGTTTCCATCGCTGGACTACGACGCATATGAGCTGAGGTACAGTCCTTACAAGAAATATGAGCACCGTGCGCACTATGTACCCTCGGCTGGGCAGGCTTCGGCGCGACGCAATCTGAGCTTTGCAAGTTTTGGCACTGCTAAGTCGCGCTCACGTGGGTTTCAGCGACAAATGTTTGGGCGGCAACAACAAAGCTCAACTCCGGAAGCGGGATGGAGAAACGAGTCTTGTGATGATGCGATGCCGCCCCTAATGGATGCTACGCCAGCGCATGCGTATGACGACGAACAAGTGGGTATCTGATACGTCCATTTTTGCATCACTATTGTATATCATAATTTACTATTATTCATTAATATATTTCATATTAAGAGATGATACTTATGTTATTTTATCTGTTTTTGCATGGTTGATGACTTTTGGAGCATGGACCGCTGCAGTCAGGATTCTGATGGAAAAGGTACTGTTTGGAGGCGAAATTCCTGAAAATCAGAAAATCCGGGAAAATACATGGAAAATTCTATTTTTTCAGAAGACGGAGGATGCCAGAAGGGGGAGTGGATATGGGCCATAGGGGGCCCACACCACCCCTGGCGCGGGCCACCCTTTGCCGCGCCAGCAGGTGGTGTGGCCACCCTGGCCCACTCTAGGCTCTCCCCTTTGGCGTATATTATCCCCATGAAACCCTAAGACCAAGGGAGCAACCACAGAAAGATTCCACCGCCTCTGCGGGGCGGAAAACTACAGAGAGAGAAAGATCTCTCCGGCAGACAGAATTCTGCCGGGGGAATTCTTTCCCGGAGAGGGGAGATCATCGCCATCAACACCACCATCAAGTTGGAATTCATCGGGATCATCATCATCGTCATCACCATCATCATCGCCATCACCACCATCATCACCACTCCCTACCGCTGTAAAAATTTAGTTGAATCTTGCATAGTTCTTAGGGCAAACTTTCCCGGTGTTGATTACTTGTAGTAGTTGATGCTATTGGGTGGAACCATTGAATTATTGTTATGTTCAGATTGTTGCTTATCATTATATCATCTTTGATCTTGATCCATATGATGTCTTGTGAGTAGTTCGTTAGTTCTTGAGGACATGGGAGAAGTCATGTTGTTAGTAGTGGAATCTTGTTGAGAAAGATTCAATAGTTTGTTATTTAAGTTGTGGTGTTATTCTTCTAGTGGTGTCATGTGAACGTCGACTACATGACACTTCACCTATATGGGCCTAGGGGAATGCATTGTGTATTTGGCTACTAATCATAGGGGTTGCCAGAGTGACAGAAACCTGAACCCCCGTTAGGAAACTTTTGCACAAGGGATGTCAGGGTCTTAGAGTTTAAAGTTGTGGTTAGGTTTATATCTTAATTACTTTCTTGTACTTGCGGATGCTTGCAAGGGGTATAATCACAAGTATGTATTAGTCCTAGGAAGGTCGGTACATTAGCACAGGTCCACCCACACAACACTTAGCAAACTAAAGAAGATTAATCAACTATATGAAGCGAAAGCACTTGACAATATTCCCGTGTGTCCTCGAGAAAGTTTGGTCATCTTAAGTAATACAATAAGCTTGTCCTTTGCTAAAGAAAGGATTGGGCCACTTGCTGCATTTATTATTATTGTCTTTTATTTACTCGTACTTTATTTACCTGCATTATCAAAAACCCCTAAAAATCCGTTTTCTAAATATTTACAGAGAATTCCTGCTCCAAGCCATTCGCTAACACCTTTTGCTCCTCGTTGGGTTTGACACTCTTACTTATCGAAAATACTGCGATACACCCCCTATACTTGTGGGTCATCAAGAGTATTTTCTGGCGCCGTTGCCAAGGAGTGAAGCGCTATTGGAGAGTGGAACTAGTAAAGGAAACTTCTACTATGAGTATTGTTTACTTCTGCTAGTTACTTTATTCCAATATGGATAATTCGTTGAGTTTCTTATTTCGTAATGCCACTACCACTTTAAGGTAGTAGATGAACCACCACCTGCTGAGAATGATACTTTTAAAATACCTACAAGAATTATTGATCGTGTTATGGATAACTATTATGTTGGATATGGAACTGTCCATCCCGGTGATCATTTTCTCTTTATACATGAATTATGTGGGTTGTTCAAGTGTGCAGGTATTACAACAGATCAAGTCAAGAAGAAGTTATTCTCATTATAACTAAAAGGAAGAGCTGAGGAATGGTATAAGCTGCTGAAGAATGGCCAATCTCTTGAATGGGAGGAAGTAGTACCTCTCCTTTATTCAAAATTTTATCCTCCTAGCGAGATTCATAAAGATCAGAGTCAAATATACAACTTTTGGCCTCTTGATGGAGATAGTATAGCCCAAGCTTGGGGGAGATTGAAGTTATTAATGTTCAAATGTCCTATTCATGAGCTCCCCAACAATGTTATCATCAATAACTTTATGCAAGGCTTGCTCTTCATGATAAGGATTTATTGGATGCTTCTTGTGCTGGATCATTTACACACATGGAAGAAGAAGCTAAATGGGATCTTTTAGACCGTATTCAAGACAATGCTGAAGCATGGGAGAATGAGAAAGGAAGAAAGTCAGGTATAAATTATGATTATGAATGAATTGAATCTTTTATGGGAACTAATGATTTTCAAAATATTAAAAATGCTTATGGTCTAGACTCTCAAGCTATTGCAACTTATTTTAAGGCTTTTGCTTCCTATATTGAAGTTCCTAAAAAGAAATGGAATAAGTATCATGCACCTTATAAAGACATTGTTAATAGTGTTCCTGCAAGAAATACTGGAGTTTATACTGCTAATCATGTTTTACCTGAACCTTACATTGAGAAAATACCTTTCCCAGTTAAAGTAAAGGAACATTCTATGATAGCTAGTATGGTTAATGAAAGTACAAACAAAGCGGTTGAACCTGATGAATAAATGGATGATGAACCTATAATAGCAAATGTGAAAGACTTTGTCACTAAATATGTAGAAGAGGACACACTATCCTTTGTAAGGATATCCCTAATATTGTTTCACAAAGTAGTGTTATGAGAGCTAGTATCCCTATGTGTTCTGTTAGGATAAGTGATCATTGCTACAATGGTTCTTGTGATAGTTATATCATTAAATTTATGCATCATACTGAAAGTTATTATGAGAGAGGGAAGATGGTTCTAATGCATCTCAATAATATCAAGTTTCCTCGTTTTATGCTAAAAGTCTTTATGTTGCACTTGTTTTGCCTTCCTATACTTGCAGCTTCTGGTTTCAACAATTTATTTTCTTACAAAATTCCCTTGCATAGGAAGTGGGTTAGACTTAAACATGTGTATTTGTGCTTCTTGATGCTCTCTTTCACTTCAATTCATATTCTTATGTGAGCATCATTGAAATTATCATGCCCATCTTAATGGCTATAAAGAAAGAGCTTTTTGGGAGACAACCCAATATATTCTTGCTTTCGTTTTATTTTTGTTTCTTTGAGTCTTGGAAGTTATTGTTTCGGCAATAACCTCTCCTTATCCTTTTTGTTTGGTTTTTGTGTCAAGATCAACATCTAATGAGAGAGAAGTAAGATTTGGGGAAGTTGCTGTCCCGAAATAGATTTTTGTGTTTCGCTGCAAAAATTCGTGAAAAACCTCTGAATATCTGATTGAGCTGTAATTTTTTGTGCTTCTGCCCCAGTTTGTTATTTAACTTTCGTTAGTTTTCAAATTTTTGATTTGAGAAACAGAAGATTTTCGAAAAAATTGATCTTTACCTGCTGGCCTGTTTTGACAGATTTTTGCCACTCTTGCATTTGCCTCTTAAATCGATTTCCTTTTTGAATTCCTTTTGGGATTTCGGAAGGAGTTCTTTCAGTAGCTTATGTTTTGATGGATTTCAGTCGATATTAAACTTAAAGGTTTATTATCTCGCTTACACTAATGTTGCTAATGAGAATTGTGTTAAGTTTTGTGTGAAAGAAATTTCCAAGTTAGTGGAGAAAATGGTGTAATAAGATAGTGAAAGGTTTCATGACTCAAGCAATATGTGCATGAAGATGAAGATATTGATGTTATTAAAGAGGTGACTCCGGAAGAATCTACTAAATGCCAACTTCAGAGACCTGCAGAGTCCGTTTTCGAATAGGTAACAGTTCTAGTAAGGAAAAGTGCACAAAAAATCTGTCCAATTATATTTTTGTAGTTTTATCCAACAAGGAAAGCAACGAAGCGAAAGAGGGACAGAAATGGAGCCAGGGTGGCTCACACCACCCCTGGCACGGGCCCCCCTGGTTGTGCTAGCAGGTGGTGTGGCCACCCCGGAGTCCGTCTCCGACCCATTTTCCCCCAGTACCTTCCTTATGTTGTAAAAATTCGTAATATATAATCCCTCGGATCTCCCGAGGTTCGTATATTGTGTTCTCGTCGTGTTTTCGTTTCGATCTGTTTCTAACAGGTAGAGTCTCAGTTTTGGAGCCACGATGTCATCCTCTGGATAAGCCAAGGAAGATTCCTCTGCGGACATCATCAACCCGTACATGTGCGAGTTGAAGATTCATCCCAAGGAGTTGTTGCTCGAAGATGGGAAGGTATAGATAAAATATGTTATGGGCCCTAAAGGTGAAGGAAATCTAGAGGACAGGATGGAATCATTGGAGCAAGAAGTCTTTAGGTATAGGAAGATGGTGGAACACGAAGTGGATATCATCCATAAGATTTGTTCCGAACTCATCGCCGAGCACCAAAAGGATATTGCTGAGCTTAAGGATGAAATTCTCTCACTCCACCAAACAAACAACCAACTGCAAGCTCAGCTCTACGACGTGCAAAACCAAAATTGTGAGTATGAGGTTAGGTTTAAACACATAAGTGTTGCTGCTATTTTCAGGATGATGGAGACCAGGATGTCTTTTGTTGATGGGGAGCCCTTACCTTGGAAGTCGGACGATGATGAGAGAACACCACCACCGAAGGAGTAATTCATCATCAGGTTTTGGCATCCCCTTGGTTTGTTCCAAGCTTGGGGGAGTGCCACGGTATCACATCACTATCTTCTATCTTTTTACCTTTTTAGTAGAGTCATATCATGAATAGAGAAGTTATCATGTAGGATGGTTTGCGTTATGGAAGTATCCCCCTCTCGTTAGATATCTATGTATCCCTTGGTGTGAGTTGCCGTTATGGAATATTAATGAGAAGTTCTTTCATTTACTCTTTTGCATATCTTATCTTAGTTTTCAATTTCTATTATATGATTGATCTTGTTATTAGTATTGGTATCTCTTCGGGATCATTGAGTAAATTTAGTTGGTTTTGGCAAACCTAGCTCGGTCAGTAGCAACACTATTTTGAGAATTGAATGAAAAAGATAAAAGTACTCTAAAGAAATATAACTTCATCATCATCTTTCTTGAGTTGCTCATAAGCTTAGTATTCTCTAGTTAAGATCTTTTATGCTTCCAAGGAAGATTGCATGTTTGTTTTTATCACTTCTATGTTTTTTTGTTTCCTTCAACTCTTATGCTTGCTACCTAGCCTTGCTAGCCTAAAACCTGTACTGAGAGGGAATGCTTCTCGTGCATCCAATCCTTAAACCAAAACATGTGCCATTTGAGTCCACCATACCTACCTATTAGCATTTTTGCTATTCCAAGTAAATTCATGTTTTTATCTACCTTCCGATTTAAACTTGTTATGTGAAAATTAGTGATTAAAGCTCTCACGAACTTGATGGCACACTTTACTTTTCTACACTTAATAAACTTGAACCATTGTGCCCATCTATGTTGTGTATATGCTTGCGCTTTATAAGTTGAGAGCTAGCAGAACCATGGGGAATGCTTTCAACACTGCACTTATTTAGTTGATATCATGATTCTTTTGCTTATGGATCCCGGTGGTGTGAAATAAAGGGGAACTTGTAAGATCATGGAGTTTGTATGTGTGTTAGAGAAAACGCCTGGGCCGCTAGCCTAAGCCATGCCTAATCAAGGTGGAAACTTGCAGCATAACCATAATGAGCATTCTATGAAGCATCCTCAATAAAAACCTATGCAAATAGCAAATAAAAAGATCACTGAGATGCTCATTGTTTGCTTGCCTTGTCATTTTGATTATGCGATAGGTCATGTATCACGTGACTAAAGTTGAGTAGCATGAGGTCTGGTACTCGTAAGCACGGAGCATAAGATTTTCAACTTATAACTTATCAAGCATCTCCTCATATTTGATCACTTTAACCTTAATCACCTAAAGATGCCTATGATAGGGGCAATGAGAGCTGAAAGCTAATAAGTACCATAATTTTTGGAAGCTCTTTATGAAACTTGAAATCCCTGCTTTCCTCTGTGAAGGGAATATCTTTTACTTTTTAGTTGAGTCAATAAACCTATTCCCTTCTACCTCAGCAAGTATTGTGAGTTGTTGTGTTTCATTCATTCATATGATGATTTATTCAATCATGTTTCTTATGTTCCTTGTTTTGCACATTGCTCTTATCTTAGAGAGTATTACTTTGAAATCTATCATTGAAAACTAGTTATTTGTGAACTCCTGCAAATTGTCAACTATTCTTGACCAAGAGCAAGGTTTGCCATTACCAATTATGATTTACTTTATGTATATTTATTGTGTTTCCTTTACTTATTGCAAGTTAAGTTATATAATAGTGAGTTGTCTTATATTATGATTTGTGTATTGATGAATGTGATGCTTCTTGTCTGTATTCTTTTATTGACTCTTCACTCCATAAACCTGAGGTCATGTTTATTGAGCTTAGTTTTTGCTTGGGGACAAGCGAAGTTTAAGCTTGGGGGGAGTTGATACGTCCATTTTTGCATCACTATTCCATATCATAATTTACTGTTATTCGTTGATATATTTCATATTAAGAGATGATACTTATGTTATTTCATCTGTTTGTGCATGGTTGATGACTTTTGGAGCATGAACTGCTGCAGTCAGGATTCTGATGGAAAAGGTGTTGTTTGGAGGCGAAATTCGCGAAGATCAGAAAATCTGGGAAAATACATGGAAAATTCTATTTTTCCAGAAGATGGAGGATGCCAGAAGGGGAGTGGATATGGGCCACAGGGGGCCCACTCCAGCCCCTGACGTGGGCCACCCTTGGCCGCGCTAGCAGGTGGTGTGGCCACCCTCGCCCACTCCAGGCTCTCCCTTTCGGCGTATATTATCCCCACGAAACCCTAAGACTGGGGGAGCGACCACAGAAAGATTTCGCCACCTCTACAGGGCAGAAAACTACAGAGACAGAAAGATCTCTCCGGCAGACAGAATGCTGTCGAGGGAATTCCTTCCCGGAGAGGGGAGATTGTCGCCATCAACAGCACCATCAAGATGGACTTCATCGGGATCATCATCATCATCACCATCATCTCCATCACCACCATCATCACCACTCCATACCGTTGTAACAATAGTGTTGAATCTTGCATAGTTTTTAGGGGAAACTTTCCCGGTGTTGATTACTTGTAGTAGTTGATGCTATTGGGTGGAATCATTGAATTATTGTTATATTCAGATTGTTGCTTATCATTATATCATCTCTGATCTTGATCCATATGATGTCTCGTGAGTAGTTCATTTAGGTCTTGAGGACATGGGAGAAGTCATTTTGTTAGTAGTGGAATTGTGTTGAAAAAGATTCAAGAGTTTGTTATTTAAGTTGTGCTGTTATTCTTCTAGTGGTGTCATGTGAACGCCGACTACATGACACTTCACCTTTATGGGCCTAGGGGAATGCATTGTGTATTTGGCTACTAATAGTAGGGGTTGCCGGAGTGACAGAAACCTGAACCCCCGTTAGGAAACCTTTGCACAAGGGATGTCAGGGTCTTAGAGTTTAAAGTTGTGGTTAGGTTTATATTTTAATTACTTTCTTGTACTTGCGTATGCTTACAAGGGGTATACTCAAAGTATGTATTAGTCCTAGAAAGGTTGGTACATTAGCATAGGTCCACCCACACAACACTTAGCAAACTAAAGAAGATTAATTAACTATATGAAGCGAAAGCACTTGACGATATTCCCGTGTGTCCTCAAGAATGTTTGGTCATCTTAAGTAATACAACCGGCTTGTCCTTTGCTAAAGAAATGATTGGGCCACTTGCTACATTTATTATTATTGTCTTTTATTTACTCGTATTTTATTTACCTACATTATCAAAAACTCTTAAAAATTTGTTTGCTAAGTATTTATAGAGAATTTCTACTCCAAGCCATTCGCTAACACCTTCTACTCCTCGTTGGATTCGACACTCTTATTGAAAATACTACGATACACCCCCTATACTTGTGGGTTATCAGTATCTGTGATCGCTTTGACGAGGAGGAGAGCCGAGGAGTGGGCGAGATTGAGATGAACCTAGTAGACAAGGTTGGTGCCATGCAGGTTGACCAAGGTGGACATGCTGCTTCTGCAAGATTAGCCGTAGGAGGAAATAATGAACCAATTATACAGTTCCCTGAAGATGACATAGACCCAGCTGCTGATACACGGTCTGATCCTGTCTGTATTACTATGGTGCCAGGCATGCTCAGGTACATGCAGTTTCTATAGGAGGTAGGCGCGAGGAGTAATAGCGAGAACCATGGACCGACATCTAGCGACATGATCCCTGCAGTGCGAGATCTATCCAATATGCATGCATCGTTTGGATCAGCAACGGATGTAACAATGACACCCGCTGATACGATCTTGGGAAAGAAAGCCGCAGATGAGAATGAGGTGCAAGGAGCCCGGCTTGACCTTGGGCTGTCGCTGAACTATGGTGGTCAAAGGAATGGCGCCTTGCAAAAGAAAGGAATGAAGCATGGGACTAACCAGGAAGGAGGAGAAACGAGGAACATGGAGAAGGTCTACAGTAGGAATAAGAACATGAAGGCAACCGGACATGTGGCCTCCGGTAAACTGACAAGACCAAATGTGTGGTATCGTTAGGAGCAATGATGTGTCTATGCTGGAATTGTCGGGGAGTTGGAGGCAAACCGACAATTCGTGATTTAGTGTCGCTCTCCACGTCTTTACATCCTAGTTTAATTTTCTTGTGTGAAACTAGACAGAATAAAAATAAAGTTCGGCTTCTCCGAACTAGGTTAGATTTAAAGGGTTTTGCTGGTATTAGTAGTGATGGCCTTAGTGGCGGGCTTGCTTTGTTTTGGCATGAAAAAATTCATGTTGAAATAAAATCTATTAGATGACACGCAAACCATTGTCAATTTTTTTAGATGACACTATGATTTTGAAGACCCCTTGCATGGACATTGCCCATGCAATGACTGCTTCTTGCAGATGTCTCTTTCTAGGATACATGGTATCCTTGGAGATATTGTTCTCATGAAACTGCCAGGAAGAATTACCCATCATTCACATTCATTGCTATTGAGAAGTCATTAGTCCATGATGTAGGAATCAGTGCCTCTGCTTCTTCATCGGACTCATCAAAATAATCAGCGGCATCACTTTCGCCATCTGAATCTTCCACTTCCATCTGGTTTTGCAAGAAACCATCGTACATCTCGTCCTCATCTGCATCTCCACTAAATATGTCTTCTCATATTTCCTAACTACCCCCCCCCTATTCAAAACCAACACCTCCAGAGTGTGCATAACTGGTATGACCAGAATCATAGTCACCACCTCCGAGGTGTGTGCATTACCGCTCAGACCATAATCGTAAGCAACACCTCCAGAGTGTGCATTACTGCTCTGACCATAATCAAAAACACCACCTCCAGTTTGGATTGACTACTTTGGCCATGATCATACCCACCCGCCTTGTGTTCGTGCGAATTGATCTCCTTCTCCATGGGAAGAACTAATGCCACGGGGTTTACACCCCTAGTTTCACAACCTTTCATCCAACACAACCATTTAGAGTCATATTATATCTGTCTCAAATAAAACATAGCTGCCGATCTAGACTTTGACCATAATGCATGCACACCAATGGTATGTGTCTGAGAAAGATCCAAGCAACCACACGACCAGTCCTTCAACTTACTAACGGTCCATGTTTGAGGGTCTGGTAGCTCTACATCGATGTAATTAAACCCACTTAGATCAACTCCCTTATCATTTATTCTGATAATACCATTACCATAGTAAAACCAGAACTTCACTAAATCTGACATATTTTGCTGACTTAAAAAAGCCATTAAATTGTCAGATACTAAGCAAGCGTGCCCATATTTATTCACAATAAAAATAAGTAAATCGTCAGATACTAAGCACCAAGACACAATACAGTCCATAAATATACATCTAATCCTCCGGGACAATTTTCTCACAACTAATAGACAACATCGACAACATCCATTTGCATCCGTAATAATTCGCAATAAACTGTAATTACGAGAAATTAGGGTACACCCTTGAAGCGTGCGAAGCCCGCAGTGTAGCAGCCTCCAATCATCGGAAAAACACCATCATCACACAGCTCGGTCTATAGATCAAACAACAGCCTTCCCCATTGACATTGCTCTCCAAGAACACCACCACCTTCCTCCACAAAAACACCACAGATTACTTCCCCAATCTATCCCATTAGTAGATCAGGGTTCCTCAAACTTTCTACTACAATTTAGCACAAGATTTGGTGAAAATGGGGCTAAATCAAGCTGACAATGTGGCTACAAATGGAGAGAGAGAGTCGAGGAAGAAAAGGAAGAAAGCAGAAGGAGAAGGAAAGAGAGAGAGGGGGAGCCAGGGCACGCGGTGACGGAATGAAGGGCATAGGTCGTTGCGGGCGGTACCGACAGGCACTGTTGTCCTGTCCCCTGTTCGTTGTCGGCCTGTTCCCTATCCGTTGGCCGGCCAACAACGCGGCAAGGCCCGCTCCCATGACCTTTTGGTCGCGCTTGAGCTGACAGGAGCCTCTCAGTCGGTGCTGGGCTGACTAGTCTCTGTCGGCCCACGCTGCACCGAAGCCACACTACTCCTGAAAATGCCTACTTTTGCGTATTATTTTTAAAATTGATTAAAAATGTATTATTTTAGAAAAATTAGCCTTGGTATGTGTGATGTTATAGTAACTAGTTAAGTTATTACCTTCCTCTCTTTCTTTATTAATTATCATGCCATGTCATCAATTTGCTTGTTGGCATTGCGTGAACATGGCACGATAATTAATAAAAAAAGGAGGTAGTAACTTAGCTAGTTATCATAACATCACATATACCAAGACCATATGAGGCTATAACCTCATTAATTACGCCTAGCATTGACTACCGACAGGTTTTTTATTACGCACACAGATTGATTTTGACTTATTCGCTGCTGCTTTGAGATCATGTATGTTCCAATTTTGCATTTTTCAGCATCCTCAAATGACCTCCTGCATGCTTCTTTCCATTTTGCAGCATTTTCAAATGATGCGGCCAGCCACTTTATAAAGCAAGACCGGCCGGTCGTGTAGCCAAGACTAACAAATACTCCCTCTTAGCTTTGTGAAGTTAATAAATCTAAATTTCTTTTAGTATCTAAATTCGGAGAGGTTCGGAGTGAATCTACACACTAAAAGAGATTTAGATTTATTAGCTTTCCAAAGCTAAAACATTTTATATTTTAAAACAGACGGAGTACACCCTATGTTCCACAATATGCCGGTTAGTTTTGACATCTAGCCTGATCAAGCATGTACAATGGGAGGTGCTTAGAAGAGTGTTTACAAAAATAAACCAACCATTTTGCTAAGCATTGGTGCTTATTTCTATAAAAGAGGTGTTTAGTTAGGCATCTATCTAGTATAAATAAACACTGATGCTCTAAAAAAATCGGTTTTATTTTTCTAAGCACCTTGCATTGTACATGCTTCGACAGATTCCATTCTAGAAACGGGTGCCAAAATAAAACCCTTCGAAGAACACTAGATGGGTTTTTTTTACCTTGAGTAACATACACCTATCTAGTGCTTGAAGAATGCAACGGTAAATTTGCCAAGTTCATGTTTTTGGGAAATGAAAACAAATATTTAAAAAATTACTCTCATTAGTTCTAGAACCTATCATCGGACACAAGGAAAAATGATTTATCTCAATATAGAAAAATTCAAACTTTTACTGTTGGTATGTACAAAATATTGTATTAGATACATAAAAAATATCATATGCACAAACCATCTCGTACATAATTTATATTATGAATGTCATTCAAAAAGTACTATATTATGAAAAAATATCACGGGACCACAACAATTGGTTCAACCAAATACTTCTTGTCGGGGTGAATATAGGTTCCACGACCAAATATTTCTCATCTAGAAACAATCACAGTCTACATACTAACAATCTAAACTCAAACAACATTTGACATAGATTCTAGTGCATGGTGGCTTCCAAAAGAAATGACAAAGTACACTGTTTTGTCATTGTGTGGACTCGTAGATGGTAGAAATGTTGCGACTTAAGTGCATCTCCACCGGGACGATCCAACCGCTCCGCTGGCGTCCGAACGCGTCCGAGCAGACTGGCGGACAGTTGCACGCTGGCCCAGCGAGGCGATCCATCCGGACAGACTCGCGCGCACTGATCCATCCATGTATCAAATTTGGGCCTCGGTTGGATCGACCCAGACAGGGCGCTTGTCCTCCCGCGTCCTTCCTTCACCTTTGGCGGTCCCTCCCGCCAGTGGCATACAAACAACTCTACTTCTCGCTCCAAAACCCTCTCCCAATTTTCCACTGGCGGGAGCAGGAGCGGAGGCGATGGATCCCGCCGCCATGGCCGATGTTGCGTCCTCCAGCGGTCCCGCCGCCAAGAAGCGCGGAAGGCCGAAGAAGCCGGCCAAGGATATGACGACGGAGGAGTGGAAAGTTGAGTCGGACAAACACGCTGGCCGGTGGGTAGCGGCAAGAGCTCGACTCGTTGCTACCAAGCTTGACGCGGAGCGCCGGGAGAAGAACGAGCGCTTCCTCACCGCGCATAACAGGCTCAACACCGACGAGTTGGCAGTGCATGCGCCAAGCACACCGTCAACATGATGAAGCGGGAGGCGTTGACCTCCGCTTTCGGTTGCATCGTCGCTTTCGATGGCACTGTTGCTTTCGATGGTCTGGCCATGGCCGGCGCATCCTCTACCAGCTCCGTCACTTCCACACCTAGCGGCTAGCCTCCAGGTCAGCCTAGGACCCTAGGCCCGCACAGACCTTCGCTTACCGTGGCCTCGCTCTCCTGATTCGTCTGTCCCCGCACGGCATCGTCAAAGGCGGGAGAGCTCGCCATTGACCTCAACTGCACTCCCACGGCTATGGACACAACCCAGGAGGCGTCGAAGAAGCAGCGGTCCATCTCCACCATGGACATGTCGACACCAGTCAACCTGTTCGACGGGATGCCCGAGCAGCCGCCATTCGCCAATGACACGGTATGGTCGCGATGTTTCTTTTGCCATTGCCAGTATACTGCTCCTGCGGGGCATTATCATGGCCAAATTGGGTGTAGGATTTCATGGCCAACAATGTAGAGGATGTCATGCATGACATGATCAATAAGGGTGGCGACGGATATGCCGATGACGAAGAGACCCATCAAGACACTCAACTAGATGCCTACAACATTGCGGATGAGATATTGTTTGGAAACGATGGCACTTCCATTGGCGAGGGGTCACGACCGCGTTGTTGGCCGCCTCACTTGCGGCGTCACTTGTCGACGGCAAGAAGTTGAGCCAACGAACCTCGAGCTACACCACCAACAAGGACAAGATCCTATCCAATGCATGGATGGAGATTTCACAAGATCCACTATGCGGCGCCGAGCAAAAGGGATTTTCCTATTGGAAAAAGGTGGGTAAGTTCTTCCATGAGCATAGGAAATTTACGAAAGACACCTTATATAGTGATCAAAATGATCTTTCCTTCTCCAAGTGATGGGGCACCATTCATGCCGAGTGTAGCAAGTTCCAAGGCTCCTACGAGGCGGTGACGAAAAGGAAAATAAGTGGCATGATGTTAGTTATCATGGTAAAACCTCTTCCTCTCTTTTGTCAATGTCTTGCATATGCATTGAGCCATTGTTGGCATCCATATGTGTAGGTCATGAAATCAATGGAGCACTTCAAGAAGGTGAATGATAACAAGGCCTTCACGTTCTCCCATTGTTGGACGTTGATCAAGGACTGCAAAAAATGGAAGACTAGCTATGCCCTTTGCAAAGAACTTGACAACAAGAAGAAGGGAAAGAGAAATGCTTCGACGGGCGGTGTCATCAACCTAGAAGACGGCCATGGCGAATGCGTTGGCATCCCTGCAGGCGATGAGACTGCCTCCCGTGCCCACCGGCCTGGAGAACACAAGGCTATAAAGGCTGACATCGCCCGCCAGGCTGGTTCCTTGGTATTCCAGGAGACCTTGAGGAAGATCCTAGAGAAGAAGGAAGAGGCCATCGCCAAGAGGGAAGAGAGGCGGAGCAAAGAGAAAGAGGTCACCGCCAAGACCTTTGTCGAGATCCAGACGAGGTCTATTGAGGTGGAGGAGGCCAACTCCAAGGCTAGGATAATGGAGATCGAGACCAAGGAAAAGGCCGAGGAGGCCGAAGCCAAGGCCAAGGAGCCCGAGGCCAGGTCTAGTGTGTTGGAGGCAGAGGCCAAGGCCAAGGAAGCCGAAGCCAAGATCATGGCCGAGGAGAATGCCTTCATGCTCACCGACCTGGATACCATCGCCAACCCCGATCGCATGGCTTGGTTCGTGAGGAGGCAGCAGACCATCCGGGCCCGTGAAGCTTGAACAGCAATGGCGATGGTGAATGCCATTTTTTGGGCAGAAGCTGCCATTTTTTGGACATTGTGTATGTTATTGCCCCCGTTTGCACATTTCAGATCCAGTGGCCACTAGTTGACGATGCCCAAAGGGCGATGGCACAGTGATGACCCACAAGTATAGGGGGTGTATCGCAGTATTTTTGATAAGTAAGAGTGTCGAACCCAACGAGGAGCAGAAGGTGCTGGCTAGTGGTATGGATCAGGAATTCTCTGCAAATACTTAGCAAATGGATTTTTAGGGGTTTTCGATAAAACAAGTAAACAAAGTACGAGTAAATAAAAGACAGTAGGAATAAATGCAGCAAGTGGCCCAATCCTTTATGCAGCAAAGGACAAGCCGGTTGTATTTCTATAGATGACCAAACGTTCTCGAGGACACATGGGAAGACTGTCAAGTGCTTTCGCTTCATATAGTCGATTAATCTTCTCTAGCTTGCTAAGTGTTGTGTGGGTGAACCTGTGCTAATGTACCTCCCCATCCAAGACTAATACATACTTGTGATTAAACCCCTTGCATACATCCGTAAGTACAAGAAAGTAATTAAGGTAGAAACCTAACCACAGCTTTAAACTCTAAGACCCTTATGTCCCTTGTGCAATGGTTTCCTAACGGGGGTTCAGGTTTCTGTCACTCCGGCAACCCCTACGATTATTAGCCAAATACACAATGAATTCCCCTAGGCCCATATAGGGGAAGTATCATGTAGTCGACGTTCACATGACACCACTAGAAGAAGTACACCACAACTTAAATAACAATCTATTGAATGTTTCTCAACGCAACTCCACTACTAACAACAAGACTTCTCCCATGTCCTCAAGAACAAAACGAACTACTCGCAAGACATCATATGGATCATGATCAGAGATGGAATAATGATGTATAAAAATCTGAACATAAACAATAATTCAATGGTTCACTCAATAGCATCAACTATAAAGAGTAATCAACACCGGGAAAGTTTCCCCTATGAACTATGCAAGATTCAACGCAATTGTTACAGCAATATGGAGATGGTGATGAGGGTGTTGATGGTGATGATGGTGGTGATGATGATGATGATCCCGATGAAGTCCAGCTTGATGGTGGTGTTGATGGCGACGATCTCCCCTCTCCGGGAAGGAATTCCCCCGGCAGAAATCTGTCTGCTGGAGAGATCTTTCTCTCTTGGTGTTTTTCACCCCGCAGAGGCAGCGGAATCTTTCTGTGGTCGCTCTCCGAGTCTTAGGGTTTCGGGAGGTTGATATACGCCAGAGGGGAGAGGCTGGAGTGGGCCAGGGTGGCCACGCCACTCCCAGGCGCGGCCTAACGCTGCCCGCGCCATGGGGTGGTGTGGGCCCCCTGTGGCCCACCTCCACTCCATCTTCCGGCATCCTGAGTCTTCTGGAAAAATAGGATTTTCCGTATATTTTCCTAGATTTTCTGATCTTCGTGAATTTTGCCTCCAAACAGCACCTTTTCCATCAGAATCCTGACTGCAGCAGTCCATGCTCCAAAAGTCATCAACCATGCAAAAATAGATGAAATAACATAAGTATCACCTCTCAATATGAAATATATCAATGAATAATAGTGAATTAAGACATAGAATAGTGATGCAAAATGGACGTATCAACTCCCCCCAAGCTTAGACTTCGCTTGTCCCCAAGCGAAACTGAGCTCAATAAACATGACCTCAGGTTTATGGAGTGAAGAGTCGATAAAAGAATACGGACAAGAAGCATCACATTCATCAAAATCATAGATCATAATAGAAAACAACTAACTATTATATAACTAAACTTGCAATGAGTAAAGGAAACACAATAAAGATACATAGAGTAAATCATAATTGGTAATGGAAAACTTAGCTCTTGGTCGAAGAATAGTTGATAATTTGCTGGAGTTCACAAATAGCTGGTTTTTCAATGAAAGCTTTCAAAGTACTAAACATCAAGATAAGAGCAAATGTGCAAAACAAGGAACATAAGAAACATTATTGCATAAATCACCATATAATGAATGAAACACATCAACTCAAAATACATGCTGAGATAGAAGGGAATAGGTTTACTGAATCAACTACGAAGTAAAACAAAGGTCCCTTCAAATAGGGAAGTAGGGATTGCAAGTCTCATAAAGAGCCCCCAAAAATTATGATACTTACTAGCTTTCAGCTCTCATTGCCCCTATCATAGGCATCTTTAGGTGATTAAGGTTAAAGTGAGGTCCAATCTGAGTTATATGCTTGACAGACTATAAACTGAAAATCCCAAGTCCCTTGAGTACGAGGGTCGCTCCTCATGCTACTCAACTTTAGTTACCGGAAAGTTCTTATCATCGTAAGCATGTGCGTATCATTGAGAACCGCCACCAGGGTACCCCTTGCCCGATGATACGGAAGAATCCCCATATCAAAATGACAAGGCAAGCAGACAATGAGTATCTCAGCAATCTTCTTATTTACCATGGAAAATGGTGCTTTTTTCTCTCTTTCCTCTTTTCATAGTATCTCTTTTTTTTTCTCAATAGCTATCTGTCTCTTTTTTTATAAGAAGAATGCTTCATAGATATCATTATGGTTATGCTGGAGGTTTCCACCATGTCAGCATGGATTAGACCAGCGGCCCAGGCGTTTCTCTAACACACATACATAACTCCATGGACTTACAAGCTCCCCTTTTATTTCACACTGACGACATCCGCAAACAAAAGAGCAAGGTATCAACTAGGTATATATTTACAAGTGTTGAAAGCGTCCCCCGTGACAGCACGGTTCTGCTAATCCCCAGCCTATAATTTGCAAGCATATAACTTTCATGGAGAGTTCACAATGGTTCAGGTTTATTAAGTGCAAGAAAATAAAGTGTGCCATCAAGTTCGTGAGAGCTTTAATCACTAATTTTCACATAACAAGTTTAATTTGGGAGGTAGACAAAACAGGAATTACTTGGAATAGCAATAATGCTACTAGGTAGGTATGGTGGACACAAATGACAAAGGTTTTGGTTTAAAGGAGCTGGATGCACGAGAAGAATTCCCTCTCAGTACAGGTTTTTGGCTAGCAAGGCTGGGTAGCAAGTATAAGAGTTGAAGGAAACAAACAAACATACAAATGATAAAACCAAACATGCAATCTTCCTTGGAAGCACAAAAGATCTTAACTAGAGAATACTAGACTTATGAGCAAATCAAGAAAGAAAGGTGATGAAATTATTTTTCTTTAGAGTACTTCTATCTTTTTCTTTTCAACTCTCAAAAAGGTGTTGCTACTAACCGAGCCAGGTTTGCCAAAACCAACTAAATTAACTCAATGATCCCAAAGTGCTACCAATACTAACAACAAGATCAATCATATAACCACGAATTGAAAACTAACATAAGCTATGCAAAAGAGTGAATGATAGAACTTCTCATTAATATTCCATAACGGAAACTCACACCAAGGGATACAAATCTAACAAGAGAGGGGACACTTCCATAATGCAAACCATACTACATAATAACTCCTCTATTCATGATATGACTCTACTAATAAGGTAAAAAGATAGAAGATAGTGATATGATACCGCGGCACTCCCCCAAGCTTGGGACAAACCAAGGGGATGCCAAACTTGATGACGAGTTACTCCTTCGGTGGTGGTGGTATCCTCTCGATGAGATCCTTGATCAGTTTCCCAAAGTCCTCAATCTCGAAGGTGAGAGTACGAATAAGCTACGAGTTTTGCTCAATGCGGCTCATGATCATGTCGGGTTGAGAATTCCAGCTCTTGCTATTCTTTCCCCACTCTTCCTCCTTGAAGTCCTCTTTTCCTGCATGGCTAGAACGAGGCAAATCCCAATTGGAGGGTAATTTCTCCTTGGGCATATTCTGGTATTGATACTCATGGATAAGGGTATGGAAAGGATTCCTGGTGCGTGGAGGAAGTGACCGTGGAGCCAAACTGTGATGAGGAGCTTTCCCCCAGTCTGCATCCGTGCAGTCCTTGTGATCTTGGCAGGTTTCACCACTCCAATGCTTGCAATGGTGGTGCCGGTATGCGGATGTTGGCCTTGCTCCTCTTCACCTTCACTCTTGATCTCCTTCTCCTTCCCGGGGTCTTGGAGGTCTTCCCCCATGGGCTCCTTCCCTTTATCCTTGGCGGACACCATTGTGCTTCTAAGCTTTCAAAGAGTATGTCCTGGCAGAAACAGATCGAAACAAAAACACGACGAAAACACGATATACGAACCTCGGGGGATCCGGGGGGTTATATATTACGAAGTTTCATGTCAAAAGGAAGGTACTGGGAGAAAACGGGTCGGAGACGGAGTCCTGGGTGGCCTCACCACCTGGTGGCGCGGCCAGGGGTGGGCCCGCGCCATGGGGTGGTTTGGGCCACCCTGGCTCCATTTCCATCCCTTTTTCGCTTCGTAGCTTTCCTTATTACCTGAAAACTGCAAAAATATAGTTGATTGTATTTTCACGGAACTTTTCTTACCAGAATTGTTACCTAGTTGAAGACGGACTCTGCAGGTCTCTGAATTTGGTCCTCAATGAATTTCTCTAGAGTTATAACTTGAATAACATTAATATCTTCATCTTCATACACTTATTACTTGAGTCATAAAACCCTTCTCTTCCTTATTACACCATTGTCTCCACTTCATGGAAATTTCTTTCACACAAAACTTCACAAAGTTCTCATTAGCAACATTAGTGTAAGTGAAGTGATAAAACCTTTTGAGTTCAACTTCAACTGAAAACCATCAAAACATAAGCTACTGTAGCAACTCCTTCTGAAAACCCAAAAATAATTCAAAAAGGAAATCAATAAAGAAGCAGATGCAAGAGTGGCTAAATTTGTCAAAACAGACCAGAAGGTAAAGATCAATTTTTTAGAAAATCTTCTGTTGCTCAAATCAAAAAGTGCAAACCTAACGAAAGTTAAATAACAACCTGGGGCAGAATCACAAAAAAAACAGCTCAATCCGACATACAGAGATCTCTCACGAATTTTTACGGTGAAGCACAAAAAATCTGTTTCGGGACAGCAACTTCCCCAAATATTACTTCTCTCTAATTAGAGGTTGATCTTGACACAAAAACCAAACAAAAACGGATAAGGAGCGGTTATTACCAAAGTAATAACATCCAAGACTCAAATAAACAAAAACAAACTGAAAGCAAAAACAAATTGGGTTGTCTCCCGTAAAGCTCTTTCTTTATAGCCATTAAGATGGGCATGATAATTTTGAAGAAGCTCTCATAGGGATATGATTTGAAGTGAAAGAGAGCATTAAGAAGCAAAAAGACACACATTTAAGTCTAACCCACTTCCTATGCAAGGGGATTTTGTAAACAAATAAGTTGTTGAAACCATAGGAAACTTGCATAAGAAGGCAAAAGAAGTGCAGCATAAAAACTTTCAGCATAAAACGGGGAAACTTGGTATTATTGAGATGCATAAGAACACTTTTCCCTCTCTCATAATAACTTTCAGTATCATGCATAAACTTAACAATATAGCTATCACAAGGACTGTCATAGCAATGATCACTTACTCTAACAGAAAACACAGGGATACTAGCTCTCATAACACTACTTTGTGAAACAATATTAGAGGTATCCTTACAAAGGATAGTGTGTCCCTCTTTTTCATATTTAGCAACAAAGTCTTTCACATTTGCTACAATAGGTTCATCAACCATTTGTTTATCAGGTTCAACAGCTTTATTCATACTTTCATCTACCATACTAGCCATCATAGAATGTTCCTTTACCTTAACTGGGAAAGGCATTTTCTCAATATAAGGTTCAGGTAAAACATGATTAGCAGTATAAACTTCAGTATTTCTTGCAGGAACACTCTTAGCAACATCTTTATAAGGTTCATGATACTTATTCCACTTATTTTTAGGCACTTCAATGTAGGAAGCAAAAGCCTTAAAATAAGAAGCAATAGCTTGAGAGTCTAGACCATAAGCATTTTTAATATTTTGAAAGTCATTAGTTCCCATAAAAGATTCAATGCATTCATAATCAAAATGTATACCTGACTTTCTACCTTTGTCATTCTCCCAAGCTTCAGCATTGTCTTGAATATGGTCCAGAAGATCCCATTTAGCTTCTTCTTCCATGCGAGTGAATGATCCAGCACAAGAAGCATCCAATAAATCAACTAGCAGAAGTAAACAATACTCACAGTAGAAGTTTCCATTACCAGTTCCACTCTCCAATAGTGCTTCACTCCCCGAAAATGGCGCCAGAAAATAGTCTTGATGACCCACAAGTATAGGGGGTGTATCGCAGTATTTTCGATAAGTAAGAGTGTCGAACCCAACGAGGAGCAGAAGGTGCTGGCTAGTGGTATGGATCAGGAATTCTCTGCAAATACTTAGCAAACATATTTTTAGGGGTTTTCGATAAAGCAAGTAAACAAAGTACGAGTAAATAAAAGATAGTAGGAATAAATGTAGCAACTGGACCAATCCTTTATGCAGCAAAGGACAAGCTAGTTGTATTTCTATAGATGACCAAACGTTCTCGAGGACACATGGGAAGACTGTCAAGTGCTTTCGCTTCATATAGTCGATTAATCTTCTCTAGCTTGCTAAGTGTTGTGTGGGTGAACCTGTGCTAATGTACCGCCCCATCCAAGACTAATACATACTTGCGATTAAACCCCTTGCAAACATCCGTAAGTACAAGAAAGTAATAAAGGTAGAAACCTAACCACAACTTTAAACTCTAAGACCCTTACGTCCCTTGTGCAATGGTTTCCTAACGGGGGTTCAGGTTTCTGTCACTCCGGCAACCCCTACGATTAGTACCCAAATACTCAATGCATTCCCCTAGGCCCATATAGGTGAAGTGTCATATAGTCGACGTTCACATGACACCACTAGAAGAAGTACACCACAACTTAAATAACAATCTATTGAATCTTTCTCAACGCAACTCCACTACTAACAACAAGACTTCTCCCATGTCCTCAAGAACAAAACGAACTACTCGCAAGACATCATATGGATCATGATCAGAGATGGAATAATGATGTATAACAATCTGAACATAAACAATAATTCAATGGTTCACTCAATAGCATCAACTACAAAGAGTAATCAACACCGGGAAAGTTTCCCCTATGAACTATGCAAGATTCAACGCAATTGTTACAGCAATATGGAGATGGTGATGAGGGTGCTGATGGTGATGATGGTGGTGATGATGATGATGATCCCGATGAAGTCCAGCTTGATGGTGGTGTTGATGGCGACGATCTCCCCTCTCTGGGAAGGAATTCCCTCGGCAGAAATCTGTCTGCCGGAGAGATCTTTCTCGCTCGGTGTTTTCCGCCCCGCAGAGGTGGCGGAATCTTTCTGTGGTCGCTCTCCGAGTCTTAGGGTTTCGGGAGGTTGATATACGCCAGAGGGGAGAGGCTGGAGTGGGCCAGGGCGGCCACACCACTCCCAAGCGCGGCCTAGGCCTGCCCGCGCCATGGGGTGGTGTGGGCCCCCTGTGGCCCACCTCCACTCCATCTTCCAGCATCCTGAGTCTTCTGGAAAAATAGGATTTTCCGTATATTTTCCCAGATTTTCTGATCTTCATGAATTTTGCCTCCAAACAGCACCTTTTCCATCAGAATCCTGACTGCAGTGGTCCATGCTCCAAACGTCATCAACCATGCAAAAATAGATGAAATAACATAAGTATCACCTCTCAATATGAAATATATCAATGAATAATAGTGAATTAAGACATAGAATAGTGATGCAAAATGGACATATCACACACGTCTCAATTTGTGTATTATTTGCTTATCAATTTGAGTGTTTGAGCTAATTGGTAAAGGCTTGGCCAGCGATGGTCAGCAACGACGCCAAGAAACGCCAGGGCAGACAGATGGGTCGTGCGGCTGGGCGCGGCTGGTCAGATAGAATGGACCATGACTTAAAAGTGATCGCGGCCCAATCCAAAGAATAGAATCGGACAGTTTAGATCAGTCCGGTGGAGATTCCTAAGTTAAGGTTGCAGGCATGAAGAAGATCTAGCAACTGGGGTATTGGAGATTTAGATGCCAAAACAAGGGTAATTAAATATGTTTTCCATGCAACATGAAACATCCTCTATTGGAGTAAGAGTGAGTTTTGAGTAGTAGCGAGTGGAGTTGCAACACGAACAATCGAGAAGTAAAAAAAGTCAACTCTGTTTAGGTCAGGCTCTAGTGATATGGGTGACTCCGCCCTGCCACCACCGCCTACCTTCTACAAGAGTCCATCGGATCGCCGGAGGGTGTTGAGAGAGTCTTCGCGGTCTACGCGATGTGGGAGGAAGGGAAGCTCGGGTGGAATCCGGGCTGAATACATAGGGGAAACAGCGGTGGAAGGACCCATAAAATCAATCCAGGCGGAAATTCTGAAAGATCCAAAATCGGAGGTCCTTGTCAGTACTGCAGATCGAGAAGTACGCGAGATGTCGACAGGGCAGGGGAGGAAGATGAAGGGCAAAGAGGGGTCCGGCCATGGTGATCTTGTGGCTAGTGGTGGAATGGCGACCCATCAGCATCACGCAAGGAACTTGGAGGCGACCATGTCTGAATGGAAGATCGCAGCTGCTAGCGGGGTTGGCTTGCTGATGGTGCCGCTGGCTGGTGGGGGCGATCAAGGGGTTCTCGATGAGAGACCTACCCGCTCGAAGCCAGTTGGTGGCTGCTCACCGGCGATGCGGCCTTGATACAGAGAAATTCTAGGTTCAGAGATGTATACGGAGGTGGACGGGAATTGGGATGATGGGCAGGCTAGATAGGAGGAGATGGGGTTCAGGAAAGGTTCAGAATCGCAAATTGGTGGCATTGTTTATATGGAGGACGACGTGTACTTGGAGTTTGATGAGGAGAAGGAGGCGGTGACAGTTCCAGCTGATCCCAATACCTGGAAGTTGCTAGCCCGGTATAGAGCAAGCTTCAGACCTAGAACAAATACCATGTTCTATCACTTCGACCATGATGTCTAGAAGATGCAATCTGGTATCAGGTATTCACAAAAGGGGAAGAATTACTATATGATTACTTTATTCTCTAAGGGATATTATGACTTTGTTATGAGAAGAGGCCCATGGATATTCAACATAAATGCCTTGTTGGTTAAGGATTTTGATGCAGCAGTGCAACCCTCGATGATCGTCCCAGACTCGGTACCAGTTTGGGTGCGTATGTATGATGTGCCAGGGAACAAAAAGAACAAGGAGTGGGATATGAGATATGGTGGAGGGATTGGGAAGGCCATGGAGGTAGATGTGCCCTCGGATGATCAAGATGAGAATGAGTTCCTCCGGATTCGTGTTGATTTGCCTTATAATAGGCGTCTCCAAACTCTCCTTGCCACCGAAGTTAAAGGGAGGCCAAGGGATACCAAGGTCTTTAAACTCAAGTATGAGCGCGTTCCATATTACTGTGCATACTGTGGCTTCATGGGCCATCGGAAAGATGAGTGTGAAAATAAGTGACGGGGGATTCCATCGCTGGACTACGACGCATATGAGCTGAGGTACAGTCCTTACAAGAAATATGAGCACCGTGCGCACTATGTACCCCCAGCTGGGCAGGCTTCGGCGCGACGCAATCTGAGCTTTGCAAGTTTTGGCACTGCTGAGTCGTGCTCACGTGGGTTTCAGCGACAAATGTTTGGGCGGCAACAACAAAGCCCAACTCCGGAAGCGGGATGGAGAAACGAGTCTTGTGATGATGCGATGCCACCCCTAATGGATGCTACGCCACCGCATGCAGATGACGACGAACAAGTGGGTATCTGATACGTCCATTTTTGCATCACTATTGTATATCATAATTTACTATTATTCATTGATATATTTCATATTAAGAGATGATACTTATGTTATTTCATCTGTTTTTGCATGGTTGATGACTTTTGGAGCATGGATCGCCGCAGTCAGGATTCTGATGGAAAAGGTACTGTTTGGAGGCGAAATTCGCAAAAATCAGAAAATACGGGAAAATACATGGAAAATTCTATTTTTCCAGAAGAAGGAGGATGCCAGAAGGGGGAGTGGATATGGCCCACAGGGGGCCCACACCACCCCCTGGCGCGGGCCACCCTTTGTCGCGCCAGCAAGTGGTGTGGCCACCCTGGCCCACTCCATGCTCTCCCCTTTGGCGTATATTATCCCCATGAAACCCTAAGACCAGGGGAGCAACCATAGAAAGATTCTGCCGCCTCTGCGGGGCGGAAAACTATAGAGAGAGAAAGATCTCTCCGGTAGACAGAATTCTGCCGGGGGAATTCTTTCCCGGAGAGGGGAGATCATCGCCATCAACACCACCATCAAGTTGGAATTCATCGGGATCGTCATCACCATCATCATCATCGCCATCACCACCATCATCACCACTCCCTACCGCTGTAAAAATTTAGTTGAATCTTGCATAGTTCTTAGGGCAAACTTTCCCGGTGTTGATTACTTGTAGTAGTTGATGCTATTGGGTGGAACCATTGAATTATTGTTATGTTCAGATTGTTGCTTATCATTATATCATCTCTGATCTTGATCCATATGATGTCTTGTGAGTAGTTCGTTAGTTCTTGAGGACATGGGAGAAGTCATGTTGTTAGTAGTGGAATCTTGTTGAGAAAGATTCAATAGTTTGTTATTTAAGTTGTGGTGTTATTCTTCTAGTGGTGTCATGTGAACGTCGAGTACATGACACTTCACCTATATGGGCCTAGGGGAATGCATTGTGTATTTGGCTACTAATCGTAGGGGTTGCCAGAGTGACAGAAACCTGAACCCCCGTTAGGAAACCTTTGCACAAGGGATGTCAGGGTCTTAGAGTTTAAAGTTGTGATTAGGTTTATATCTTAATTACTTTCTTATACTTGCGGATGCTTGCAAGGGGTATAATCACAAGTATGTATTAGTCCTAGGAAGGTCGGTACATTAGCACAGGTCCACCCACACAACACTTAGCAAACTAAAGAAGATTAATCAACTATATGAAGCGAAAGCACTTGACGATATTCCCGTGTGTTCTCGAGAACGTTTGGTCATCTTAAGTAATACAATCGGCTTGTCATTTGCTAAAAAAAGGATTGGGCCACTTGCTCCATTTATTATTATTTTATTTTATTTACTCGTACTTTATTTACCTGCATTATCAAAAACCCCTAAAAATCCGTTTTCTAAGTATTTACAAAAATTCCTGCTCCAAGCCATTCTCTAACACCTTTTGCTCCTCATTGGGTTTGACACTCTTACTTATCGAAAATACTGCGATACACCCCCTATACTTGTGGGTCATCAAGACTATTTTCGGGCGCCGTTGCCGGGGAGTGAAGCGCTATTGGAGAGTGGAACTAGTAAAGGAAACTTCTACTGTGAGTATTGTTTACTTCTGCTAGTTACTTTATTCCAATATGGATAATTCGCTGAGTTTCTTATTTCATAATGCCACTACCACTGCTAAGGTAGTAGATGAACCACCACCTGCTAAGAATGATACTTTTAAAATACCTACAAGAATTATTGATCGTGTTATGGATAACTATTATGTTGGAGATGGAACTGTCCATCCCGGTGATCATTTGCTCTTTATACATGAATTATGCGGGTTGTTCAAGTGTGCAGGTATTACAACAGATCAAGTCAAGAAGAAGTTATTCTCATTATCACTAAAAGGAAGAGCTGAGGAATGGTATAAGCTGCTGAAGAATGGACAATCTCTCGAATGGTAGGAAGTAGTACCTCTCTTTTATTCAAAATTTTATCCTCCTAGCGAGATTCATAAAGATCGGAGTCAAATATACAACTTTTGGCCTCTTTATGGAGAGAGTACAGCCCAAACTTGGGGGAGATTGAAGTTATTAATGTTCAAATGTCCTATTCATGAGCTCCCCAACAATGTTATCATCAATAACTTTTATGCAAGGCTTTCTCTTCATGATAAGGATTTATTGGATGCTTCTTGTGCTGGATCATTTACATGCATGGAAGAAGAAGCTAAATGGGATCTTCTAGACCGTATTCAAGACAATGTTGAAGCATGGGAGAATGACAAAGGAAGAAAGTCTGGTATAAATTATGATTATGAACGCATTGAATCTTTTATGGGAACTGATGATTTTCAAAATATTAAAAATGCTTATGGTCTAGACTCTCAAGCTATTGCAACTTATTTTAAGGCTTTTGCTTCCTATATTGAAGTTCCTAAAAAGAAATGGAATAAGTATCATGCACCTTATAAAGACATTGTTAATAGTGTTCCTGCAAGAAATACTGAAGTTTATACTGCTAATCAAGTTTTACCTGAACCTTACATTGAGAAAATACCTTTCCCAGTTAAAGTAAAGGAACATTCTATGATAGCTAGTATGGTTAATGAAAGTACAAACAAAGCGGTTGAACCTGATGAACAAATGGATGACGAACCTATAATAGCAAATGTGAAAGACTTTGTCACTAAATATGTAGAAGAGGGACACACTATCCTTTGTAAGGATATCCCTAATATTGTTTCACAAAGTAGTGTTATGAGAGATAGTATCCCTGTGTGTTCTATTAGGATAAGTGATCATTGCTACAATGGTTCTTGTGATAGTTATATCATTAAATTTATGCATGATACTGAAAGTTATTATGAGAGAGGGAAGATGGTTCTAATGCATCTCAATAATATCAAGTTTCCTCGTTTTATGCTGAAAGTCTTTATGTTGCACTTGTTTTGCCTTCCTATACTTGCAGCTTCTGGTTTCAACAATTTATTTTCTTACAAGATTCCCTTGCATAGGAAGTGGGTTAGACTTAAACATGTGTATTTGTGCTTCTTGATGCTCTCTTTCACTTCAATTCATATTCTTATGTGAGCATCATTGAAATTAGCATGCCCATCTTAATGGCTATAAAGAAAGAGCTTTTTGGGAGATAACCCAATATATTCTTGCTTTCGGTTTGTTTTTGTTTCTTTGAGTCTTGGAAGTTATTGTTTCGGTAATAACCTCTCCTTCTCCTTTTTGTTTGGTTTTTGTGTCAAGATCAACATCTAATGATTGAGAAGTAAGATTTGGGGAAGTTGCTGTCCTGAAACAGATTTTTGTGCTTCGCTGTAAAAATTCATGAAAAATCTCTGAATATCTGATTGAGCTATAATTTTTTGTGCTTCTGCCCCAGTTTGTTATTTAACTTTCATTAATTTTGAAATTTTTGATTTGAGAAACAGAAGATTTTCGAAAAAATTGATCTTTACCTGCTGGTCTGTTTTGTCAGATTTTTTCCACTCTTGCATTTGCCTCTTAAATCGATTTCCTTTTTGAATTCCTTTTGGGATTTCGGAAGGAGTAATTTCAGTAGCTTATGTTTTGATGGATTTCAGTCGAAATTAAACTTAAAGGTTTATTATCTCGCTTACACTAATGTTGCTAATGAGAATTGTGTTAAGTTTTGTGTGAAAGAAATTTCCAGATTAGTGGAGAAAATGGTGTAATAAGATAGTGAAAGTTTTCATGACTCAAGCAATATGTGTATGAACATGAAGATATTAATGTTATTAAAGAGGTGACTCTGGAAGAATCTACTAAATGCCAACTTCAGAGACCTACAGAGTCCGTTTTCGAATAGGTAACAGTTCTGGTAAGGAAAAGTCCGCGAAAAATCTGTCCAATTATATTTTTGCAGTTTTATCCAACAAGAAAAGCAACGAAGCGAAAGAGGGATGGAAACGGAGCCAGGGTGGCTCACACCACCCCCTTCCGCGGGCCCCTGATACATTGCAAATGTATCTATAATTTTTGATGTTCCATGCTTGGTTTTATTCACTTTCTTGTGTTTTGTTCCAACTTTGGAGTACTTTTCATATGATTTCTTGGACTAACCTATTAACAAGAGCCACAGTGCCAGCTGCCTGTTTTCTGCTGTTTTTGGTTCCAGGAAAGTCAAAAAATGAATATTCTCGGAATTGGACGGGACAAAAGCCAAAGTGCCTATTTTTCCGGAAGGGATCAAGTGCCAGAATACGAGACGGAGAGGGGCCAGGGGCCGGCCACACCACCTGGCCATGCGGCCAGGCCTAGCCCGTGCCAGGGGGTGGTGTGGTGGCTCCCGGCACCCCCTCGGCCTCTCCTTCTGCCTATATATTGCCCTCGGGACGAAAACCCTAAGTACCCGATCAAAAATCCAAGAAAGAGTCTGTAGCCGCCGTCATCTCCATCCCTAGATCGGGAGGGATCTGAAGCTCTTCCTGGCACCCTGCCAGAGAGGGGAATTCACCCTGGAGGCCTTCTTCATCACCATGCAAGCCTCCGGTGTGATGCGTGAGTAGTTCATCCTTCGACTACGGATCCATGTAGTAGCTAGATGGCTGGTTTCTCCTCCTTTGTGCTTTCATGTTTAGATCTTGTGAGCTCCGTTCATGATCAAGATCATCTATTTGTAATTCATACATGTTGTGTTTGTGGGGATCCGATGGATATTGAGATGCTATTTCAGATTGATTATTGATTCTATCATGTCTTTCTTATTTGAGATCTTGCATGCTTTCCGTTGTTAGTAGCTATCTTGGCCAAGTAGATGCTAGCAACTCCAAGAGTTAGTATTTATGCTCGATAGTGGGTTCATGCCTCTGGTAATCCGGGGAAGTGACAGAAATCTCTAAGGTACTAGATGTGTTGTTGCTACTAGGGAGAAAACAACAATCCTTTGTTCATAGAACAATAGTATTGTTTACTTTACACGCAGTTCGTAAAGCAATAATCTGTTGCTTGCAACTTAATACTGGAGGGGGTTCGGATGATAACCTGAAGGTGGATTATTAGTCATAGATGCAGTTGGATGGCGGTCTATGTATTATGTTGTAATGCCCAATCAAGTCTCAGAGGAGTCAAGATGACTAGTATATGCATGTATTGCTTTCTTGGTGTTTGTCAATTGCCCCGCTGTAATTTGTTCACCCAGCATGTTATCTATTTAAGGAGAGCCACCTCTGGTGAACTATGGATCCCGGTCCTTGTCTTTTACATACAATCTACAATCTTTTACTACTTTGTGTTTACTTTCTGCAAACTATTACTTCTTTCCATTCGATACGTTTAATCCTTTGTTTTCCACAAAACACGGTGAGATTGACAACCTCATCGCAAGTTGGGGACAAAGTTCTGTGGTTGTGTTGTGCAGGTCTCCATGTTGCTACTAGCACCGGTAGTGCGCCCTGCCAAAGCTCAGCTAGTAACACCTTTGGGGTGTTTCCTTGCTCCTACTGGTTCCATTAAACCTTGGTTTCATAACTGAGGGAAACTTGCTGTTGTGCTCATCATACCTTCCTCTTGGGGTTCCCAACGAGCTCTACATCAACCACGAGCCATCAACACTTTTCTAGGCGTCGTGCATTGAGCCATCAGCCCCCTGGCTGTGCCAGCAGGTGGTGTGGCCACCCCGGAGTCCGTCTCCGACCCATTTTCCCCCAGTACCTTCCTTATGTTGTAAAAATTCGTAATATATAATCCCTCGGATCTCCCGAGGTTCGTATATTGTGTTCTCGTCGTGTTTTCGTTTCGATCTGTTTCTAAAAGGTAGTCTCAGTTTTGGAGCCACGATGTCTTCCTCTGGATCAGCCAAGGAAGATTCCTCCGTGGACATCATCAACCCGTACATGTGCGAGTTGAAGATTCATCCCAAGGAGTTGTTGCTCGAAGATGGGAAGGTACAGATAAAAGATGTTCAGGGCCCTAAAGGTGAAGGAAATCTGGAGGACGAGATGGAAGCATTGGAGCAAGAAGTCTTTAGGTATAGGAAGATGGCGGAACACGAAGTGGATATCATCTATAAGATTTGTTCTGAACTCATCGCTGAGCACCAAAAGGATACTGCTGAGCTTAAGGATGAAATTCTCTCACTCCACCGAACAAACAACCAACTACAAGCTCAGCTCTACGACGTGCAAACCCAAAACTGTGAGTATGAGGTTAGGTTTAAATGCATAAGTGTTGCTTCTATTTTCAGGATGATGGAGACCAGGATGTCTTTTGTTGATGGGGAGCCCTTACCTTGGAAGTCGGACGATGATGAGAGAACACCACCACCACCGAAGGAGTAATTCATCATCAGGTTTTGGCATCCCCTTGGTTTGTTCCAAGCTTGGGGGAGTGCCACGGTATCACATCACTATCTTCTATCTTTTTACCTTTTTAGTAGAGTCATATCATGAATAGAGAAGTTATCATGTAGGATGGTTTGCGTTATGGAAGTATCCCCCTCTCGTTAGATATCTATGTATCCCTTGGTGTGAGTTGCCGTTATGGAATATTAATGAGAAGTTCTTTCATTTACTCTTTTGCATATCTTATCTTAGTTTTCAATTTCTATTATATGACTGATCTTGTTATTAGTATTGGTATCTCTTTGGGATCATTGAGTAAATTTAGTTGGTTTTGGCAAACCTAGCTCGGTCAGTAGCAACACTATTTTGAGAATTGAATGAAAAATATAAAAGTACTCTAAAGAAATATAACTTCATCATCATCTTTCTTGAGTTTCTCATAAGCTTAGTATTCTCTAGTTAAGATCTTTTATGTTTCCAAGGAAGATTGCATGTTTGTTTTTATCACTTCTATGTTTTTTTGTTTCCTTCAACTCTTCTGCTTGCTACCCAGCCTTGCTAGCCTAAAACTTGTACTGAGAGGGAATGCTTCTCGTGCATCCATTCCTTAAACCAAAACATGTGCCATTTGAGTCCACCATACCTACTTATTAGCATTTTTGCTATTCCAAGTAAATTCATGTTTTTATCTACCTTCTGAATTAAACTTGATATGTGAAAATGAGTGATTAAAGCTCTCACGAACTTGATGGCACACTTTACTTTTCTACACTTAATAATCTTGAACCATTGTGCCCATCTATGTTGTGTATATGCTTGCGCTTTATAAGTTGAGAGCTAGCAGAACCATGGGGAATGCTTTCAACATTGCACTTATTTAGTTGATATCATGATTCTTTTGCTTATGGATCCCGGTGGTGTGAAATAAAAGGGGAACTTGTAAGATCATGGAGTTTGTATGTGTGTTAGAGAAAACGCCTGGGCCGCTAGCCTAAGCCATGCCTAATCATGGTGGAAACTTGCAGCATAACCATAATGAGCATTCTATGAAGCATCCTCAATAAAAACATATGCAAATAGCAAATAAAAAGATCGCTGAGATGCTCATTGTTTGCTTGCCTTGTCATTTTGATTATGGGATAGGTCCTGTATCACGTGACTAAAGTTGAGTAGCATGAGGTCTGGTACTCGTAAGCACGGGGCATAAGATTTTCCACTTATAACTTGCCAAGCATATCCTCATATTTGATCACTTTAACCTTAATCACCTAAAGATGCCTATGATAGGGGCAATGAGAGCTGAAAGCTAACAAGTACCATAATTTTTGGAAGCTCTTTAGGAAACTTGAAATCCCTGCTTCCCTCTGTGAAGGGCCTATCTTTTAATTTTTAGTTGAGTCAGTAAACCTATTCCCTTCTACCTCAGCAAGTATTTTGAGTTGTTGTGTTTCATTCATTCATATGATGATTTATTCAATCATGTTTCTTATGTTCCTTGTTTTGCACATTTCTCTTATCTTAGAGAGTATTACTTTGAAATCTATCATTGAAAACTAGTTATTTGTGAACTCCTGCAAATTGTCAACTATTCTTGACCAAGAGCAAGGTTTGACATTACCAATTATGATTTACTTTATGTATATTTATTGTGTTTCCTTTACTTATTGCAAGTTAAGTAATATAATAGTGAGTTGTCTTATATTATGATTTGTGTATTGATGAATGTGATGCTTCTTGTCTGTATTCTTTTATCGACTGTTCACTCCATAAACCTGAGGTCATGTTTATTGAGCTCAGTTTTTGCTTGGGGACAAGCGAAGTTTAAGCTTGGGGGGAGTTGATACGTCCATTTTTGCATCACTATTCTATATCATAATTTACTGTTATTCATTGATATATTTCATATTAAGAGATGATACTTATGTTATTTCATCTGTTTTTGCATGGTTGATGACTTTTGGAGCATGAACTGCTGCAGTCAGGATTCTGATGGAAAAGGTGTTGTTTGGAGGCAAAATTCGCGAAGATCAGAAAATCCGGGAAAATACATAGAAAATTATATTTTTCTAGAAGACGGAGGATGCCATAAGGGGAGTGGATATGGGCCACAGGGGCCCACACCAGCCCCTGGCGCGGGCCACCCTTGGCCGCGCCAGCAGGTGGTGTGGCCACCCTCGCCCACTCCAGGCTCTCCCTTTCGGCGTATATTATCCCCACGAAACCCTAAGACTAGGGGAGCAACCACAGAAAGATTTTGCCGCCTCTGCGGGGCAGAAAACTACAGAGAGAGAAACATCTCTCCGGCAGACAGAATTCTGCGGGGGGAATTCCTTCCCGGAGAGGGGAGATTGTCGCCATCAATAGCACCATCAAGCTGGACTTCATCGGGATCATCATCATCATCACCATCATCTCCATCACCACTCCATACCGTTGTAACAATTGTGTTGAATCTTGCATAGTTTTTAGGAGAGACTTTCCCGGTGTTGATTACTTGTAGTAGTTGATGCTATTGAGTGGAACCATTGAATTATTGTTATGTTCAGATTGTTGCTTATCATTATATCATCTCTGATCTTGATCCATATGATGTCTCGTGAGTAGTTCGTTTAGGTCTTGAGGACATGGGAGAAGTCATTTTGTTAGTAGTGGAATTGTGTTGAGAAAGATTCAATAGTTTGTTATTTAAGTTGTGGTGTTATTCTTCTAGTGGTGTCATGTGAACGTCGACTACATGACACTTCAGCTATATGGGCCTAGGGGAATGCATTGTGTATTTGGCTACTAATCGTAGGGGTTGGCGGAGTGATAGAAACCTGAACCCCCGTTAGGAAACCTTTGTACAAGGGATGTCAGGGTCTTAGAGTTTAAAGTTGTGGTTAGGTTTATATTTTAATTACTTTCTTGTACTTGCGGATGCTTGCAAGGGGTATACTCACAATTATGTATTAGTCCTAGAAAGGTCGGTACATTAGCACAGGTCCACCCACACAACACTTAGCAAACTAAAGAAGATTAATTAACTATATGATGTGAAAGCACTTGACGATATTACCGTGTGTCCTCAAGAATGTTTGGTCATCTTAAGTAATACAACTGGCTTGTCCTTTGCTAAAGAAAGGATTGGGCCACTTGCTGCATTTATTATTATTGTCTTTTATTTACTCGTACTTTATTTACCTGCATTATCAAAAACCCTTAAAAATCTGTTTGCTAAGTATTTACAGAGAATTTCTACTCCAAGCCATTCGTCAACACCTTTTGCTCCTCGTTGGATTCAACACTCTTACTTATCGAAAATACTGCGATACACCCTCTATATGTGTGGGTCATCAGTATATGTGATAGTTTTGACGAGGAGGAGAGCCCAGGAATGGCCGAGATTGAGATGAACCTAGTAGACAAGGTTGGTGCCATGCAGGTTGACCAAGGTGGACATGCTGCTTCTGCAAGATCAGCCGGAGGAGGAAATAATGAACCAATTATACAGTTCCCTGAAGATGACGTATACCCAGCTGTTGATACACGGTCTGATCCTGTTCGTATTACTATGGTGCCAGGCATGCTTAGGTACATGCAGTTTCTATAGGAGGTAGGCGCGAGGAGTAATAGCGAGAACCATGGACCGACATCTAGCGGCATGATCCCTGCAGTGCGAGATCTATCCAATATGCATGCATCGTTTGGATCAGCAACGGATGTAACAATGACACTCGCTGATACGATCTTGGGAAAGAGAGCTGTAGATGAGAATGAGGTGCAAGGAGCCCGGCTTGACCTTGGGCTGTCGCTGAACTATGGTGGTCAAAGGAATGGTGCCTTGCAAAAAAAAAGAATGAAGCATGGGACTAACCAGGAAGGAGGAGACACGAGGAACATGGAGAAGGTCGACAGCAGGAATAAGAACATGAAGGCAACCGGACATGTGGCCTCTAGTAAACTGACGAGACCAAATGTGTGGTATCGTTAGGAGTAATGATGTGTCTATGCTGGAATTGTCAGGGAGTTGGAGGCAAACCGACAATTCGTGATTTAGTGTCGCTCTCCACGTCTTTACATCCAAGTTTAATTTTCTTGTGTGAAACTAGACAGAATAAAAATAAAGTTCAGCTTCTCCGAACTAGGTTAGGTTTAAAGGGTTTTGCTGGTATTAGTAGTGATGGCCTTAGTGGCGGGCTTGCTTTGTTTTGGCATGAAAAAATTCATGTTGAAATAAAATCTATTAGTGAGAGGTATATTGATGCTTATGTGCTTCTTTCCACTAATGAACCCCTATGGCGTTTAACATGCATCTATGGGGAACCACATGTTGAAATTCGACACCGGATGTGGGATAAATTAAGGGATCTAAGTCTAGAATCAAACCTTCCATGGCTTGTAATGGGCGACTTTAATGAAGTTATGTGCCGGAGGAGCATTTTTCCACAACGCCTAGGGCTGTAGCACAAATGAAAGATTTTCTTGAGGTCTTGGATGACTGTAACTTGAGAGATTTGGGGTTTTTTGGGGTTCCTTATACTTTTGATAATAAATTAAAGGGAGATGCAAATGTGAAAGTCCGCTTGGATCGGGCTGTAGTAAACAATGATTGGCAGGAACTCTTTAATGATTCTAGTGTTAAGCATCTAACCTCAATATGTTCCGATAATTGCCCCATATCCGTGTGTTTAGCACAGGAACAAAAGGAGTTGAGGAAGGCGCCGAGAAGACAATATGAGATGCTCTGGGAGAGGGCAGCTGAGCTACCAGAACGAGTTACAGAAGCCTGGAAAGCGGCAGGCCAAAAAGGCGATCTTGGGGAAGTAAGGCACGGCTTAGAAAAGGTGATGGTAGAGCTGCAGAACTGGAGCAAAAATAAGTTTGGCAATATATTAGAGGAACTTGAGAAATCACGCAAAAAATTGGAGAACCTTATGATCAACAACGTCGGTCAGAAGGAGATCAAGGAGGAGACAGATCATATGCATGAGCTGCTGTACCGATAGGAGATCCTATGGCTACAAAGGTCTTGGGTGACGTGGTTGAAAGAGGGACACCGTAACACCAGGTACTTCCATCAACGAGCGATCTGGAGAGCTCGTAAAGACAGAATTAAAAGATTAAAAGACGACGAAGGCACCTGGAAAGATGTACCAACAGATATGGAACGCATGGCTACCTCTTACTTTAAAGAGTTGTTCACACGTGACCCTTCTCTATAATATGATGGTTTAATTAATCTTTTCCAGGAAAAAGTTACAGGGCAAATGAATAATGAGCTATGTAGGGATTTTACATATGAGGAAATTGGCGACGCATTGTTTCAAATTGGGCCCCTAAAGCGCCGGGGGTGGATGGCTTTCCTGCAAGGTTCTACCAAACGAATTGGAGCACACTAAAAGAAGAAGTGATCAATGCAGTCAAGGTATTTTGTGTGACTGGTAGAATGCCTGAGAATGTTAATGATACAGCTATAGTGTTAATCCCCAAGGTAGATCAGCCAGAAACTCTAAAATACTTTAGGCCTATAAGCTTATATACTGTCCTTTATAAAGTTTTGGCAAAATGTTTGGTTAATCGTTTAAGATCTATGCTTGGTGAGCTCATATCCTTGAACTAGAATGCCTTTGTACCAGGGAGATTAATTATAGATAATGCTTTGGTGGCTTTTGAGTGCCTCCATTTTATTGAGCAAAACAATGATAGTGATAAACACTTCTGTGCCTACAAACTTGATCTGTCCAAGGCATACGATAGGGTTGATTGGGATTTTCTAAAGAGGTCGATGCAGAGAATGGGTTTCGCTCCCCGGTGGTTCGATTGGATAATGGCATGTGTGACCACGGTGAGGTATTCCATTAAATTTAATGGAACCCTTCTTGATTCCTTCTCGCCTTCCCGGGGCCTCCGGCAAGGTGATCCCTTGTCTCCCTTTTTGTTTCTCTTTGTGGCGGATGGTTTGTCGATGTTATTGCAAAAGGAGGTAAATGATAACAATATTGTCCCAGTTAGAATTTGTCGGAGAGGGTCGGGTATCTCACACTTGTTATTTGCGGATGATAGTCTTCTATTTTTTAAGGCACAAGAAAATCAAGCTATGAAAGTTAAGGCTTTGTTGGATACCTATACCACTAGTACTGGACAACTTATTAATCCACGGAAGTGCTCGATTTTATTCGGTAAGTCATGTCCGGCTAACACTCGTGCTGATGTTATGTCAGCTTTGTAGATATCACATGAAACCTTTGAACCCAAATATCTGGGGCTGCCAACCCCGAAAGGAAGAATAGGCAAAGAAAAATTCCAAAGCCTGCAATGTAAGTTGAGTAAGCTACTTGATATGTGGGATGACAACCTTATGACACAGGCTGCTAGAGAGGTGCTAATTAAATCCATTGCATTTGCTCTCCCGGTCTATGTGATGAGTGTATTCAAATTACCGTGTGGCCTCTGTGACGAATTAATGAAAATGACCAGAAGGTAAGCGTAAAGTCCACTAGATTGCTTGGAATTAGCTCATAAAGTCAAAGGACCATGGAGGAGTTGGTTTCAAAGATTTAAGGCTTTTTAACCAGCCAATGTTAGCAAGGCAAGCCTGGAGGTTAATCGAGTTTCCGAACTCCCTCTGTGCCCAACTTTTAAAAGCGAAATACTACCCTAATGGTCATCTATTAGATACTATTTTTTCAGGTAATGGGTCGTCGACTTGGCATGCTATCGAACATGGTCTGGACCTGCTGAAGAAGGTGGTGATATGGCGAGTGGGAAATGGTGCAAACATTCGGGCCTGGAGGGACTCGTGGATACCTCGTGCACAACGCGAAAAGCTATGATGCCACGACGATGTTGCAGATTCAAATGGGTAGGAGATTTGGTACATGGAACGTCCAAAGAGTGCAGCAATATTTTCAGCCAGACGATGCTGCGGAGATTCTGAAGATTAAGACCTCCACAAGAAATGAAAGTGACTTCATAGTGGTATCTAGAGAAGCAGGGTACTTTTTCTGTACGTACTGCTTACAAACTTGCTTTCAGTAAACAAATGCAGGAACAAGGTGAACCTGCCACTAGTAGCAGGCCTAGAGGTGAAAGGCCAATATGGAGATTAATTTGGAAGAGTCCAGTTCCGCCCAAGGTCAAGAATCTAGCCTGGCGGATCAGTTGTAATGCCCTGGCAACACAAGTAAATTTACGACAGCATGGTATTAAGACCTCAGACCAATGTCAAATCTATGGGCAAGGTAATGAGGATGCCTTTGTTCTGTGCCCACATGCGAGGATTTTGTGGCAGGCAATGCGCGAGGTATGGAGCCTCCCTGATGACAACATGCTTAAAAACACGGGACAAGAATGGTTCCTACATATCCTCTCACAGTTGTCCGAGCTACAACAAGCGTCCATGTTGATGTTGCTATGGAGAATTTGGCATGTGCATAATGAAATAACACATGATAAATCAGCGCCATCTGTGGAGGGATCACGTCGCTTCCTGGTCAGCTATATAAATTCTTTACTTATGATTAAACAGTGCCCAGATACAGATGTTGCAAAAGGAAAAATGGTAGTGGCTTATGAAGAAGGATTTTGTGTAAGAAGAGAACCAAGCAAAGACTGCCAGAAGGCACAGTTGAAGCGGAAACCACCAGAGGCTAGGACAATGAAACTAAATGTTGATGGTGCTTTTGATCAACATGGTAATGCCGGTGCTGGAATGGTGCTGCGAGACCATACGGGACATGTTATTTTTGCTGCATGTCGCCAGTTGCGTGTGTGCCGGGATGCAACAGAAGCAGAACTAGAAGCTATGGAAGAGGGCCTGAAATTGGCGATGCACTGGACCCCTGAGATGATTGTCATGGAGTCGGATTGTTCAGAAGCATTGAGCTTAGTAAAATCTGGCAACACCAATAGCTCAGTGTATGCGTTTAAAATCTCGCCTATAAGAGAGTTAGTTCAGGAAAGAGACACTTTGTGTGTTAAGATTGGCCGTGAAGCAAATAGTGCCGCTCATGGACTTGCACAGATTGGTAGATTACAAGGGAGAATTGCGGTATGGATAGGAAATTATTCTCCTGATATTTCTAGGGCCATATCTAATAATTGTAACCTGGTTATACCTTAATATAAACCTCTTTCCCTCCAAAAAAAAGGAGTCAGAGTGTGTCCAATGCTTGGGTTGGTACCGGTAGGTGGACAGATCTTTTCATACACGCGTCTTCCGAGGATAACTCCTGCTGATCCCTCGGTCCCAGACTGTCACGTGTTCTCAAAAATATTCTTAACCCCGTTTTTGCTATATCACTTAGTTTTTCTATAATATACCTCTTCATCTATATGTAGCAAAAAAATTATACTAATGTAGCAAACTCAACTTCGCTGAAACTCGTCTAAGACTTTCGCCGGAAGACCTCGCCGAGACCGTGTAGCAAAAGCTTTCATTATTGTAGTAAAAATATAACATATGGTAGCAAAAAAGTTATGATAATGTAGCAAACCTGACTTGATCGCAGACATCGCTCAATAATTTGTAGCAAAAAATACTATTGTAGTAAAATGCGACAACAAATTTAGCAAATATTTTATACGACTATAGAAAAATCAACTTCACCAGAGAAGTCACCGGATTCTCATCGAAATCATTGTAGCAAACTTTTTTATAGTATTAAATTAGCAAAAAATTAGAACTTTTGTAGGAAAAGGTTCATCCTAAAAATAGCATTGTAGTGAAATTGTTTAGCAGTCTTGCCATGGCTGCATCGATCCAAAGGCGTCTGCGCGAGTTGAGCCGGTGAGAGGATCACGACCTGCGGGCGGCACAGTGCGTGGAGGCGTTTGCCTCGACGGAGCCGGTGGGACGGCGCGGGCTAGTGGCTGCAGGCGACGCGGTGATGCAGGGCTATAGCACGGTGAGAGCTGCGACGACGACCCGGCGGCACGGCGGCTAGTGGCTGCAGGTGGCGCGGGCTGCATCACGGCGCAAGCTGCGGCAGCCATGAGCTGTAGCGGTTTCAGTGCGGGAGGTCGTGGGGCGTGGGCACCTGCAAGCGAACGAGCGATAAAGAATCGATCCCCGGAGTACAATATCATTTTCCTTTGCATAATGGATTTATTTTGATTCTAGTACTTTCTCTAATTTAAATTAATATTTATAAATTGTCTAGATTCCGATGTATCTAGTCATGTTTTAGTGCTAGATGCGTTTGAATCTAGAAAAAAAAATGTTAATTTGATCGGAGGAAGTTAACGACCGACACGTTTCGTAACCTAAGTCTTGTATTGCTGCTAATACCGTAGAGGTCGTTATCTCCTTGTTGTACACGACTGATCTATTGTGACGCCCCTCTTTCCTCCAATTTTGTAAGTCCCCACGTTGTAATCGTGTTGCCGTCTCCTCACCCTTGCGTCCGTCGTTAATTCAGCGGCGATGAAGTCTCTTCCTGTGAAGTCTGGCTAACTAACCGCGATTGCCACGAGTGGTTAAACTAATTACTTCCCGTTTCAGAATATAAGATATTTTAGCTTATGAAAAGAGTGTACCTCTCTTTTAGTGTTTATGTTCACTACAAATTTAGATGAAGCTACACGTTAAAAGAGGTTTAGTACTCCCTCCGTCCTAAAATAAGTGACTTGAGTTTGTCTAGATTTGAATGTACCTATATATTAAAACGTGTCTAGATACATCTAAATCTAGACAAATTCACGTCACTTATTTTAAGACCGAGAGTATATTTCTTTCACAAAACTAAACATTTTATATTTTAAAACGGAGGAAATACTTACTAGCTATCAACAAGGCAAAAGTGCAACGAAAAGACCCATTTGCAATCAATAATATTTATTCAGAACAAGGAGGAACTAAATGCCACGTCTTATTATTTTGGAGAGCACGGAATTCAGTCTCCATAGCAGTGCGCCAGTGCGAAGAGGAAAGGGCTGCACCATGATCACGCGGTTCAGTATGTAAAAGGGCAGTATCTGTACCAGTACGCGTTGTGTTCCATGCAACAGTCCCATCGGTCCTTTCCTTAAGCTGACGGATGCCACGCTGAAGCCGAGTGGTAACACCAGGACGTGGAGGCGGACTATTGGCCAACTCAGGAATAGGTGCAGGTAGCGATTCAGTGGCAGTAGCTGAAGACGATGTACCAGGTGTTTGAACCGTAGTCGAGGCTGACCCAGGCAATGATTGATCAACCATTTGCTCAGGGATTGATGCACTAGGGTAGTAGGACGGAGTGGCCAGGACGTTGCATGTCCCAGGCACATGACCGCTAGCAGCATCAAGGCGGGACCCAGGTGCATGGCCACCATACATGCCATGCATATGATCAACGTCCACATGATCAGTGTCCCTTTGTTCATTGTCAGGAATATTTTGAGAGGAACTTGGCTCAGCATCTAGTAACTCGAGGCGAGTGCCGCGTCCTAAACCTACACCATGGTTAGCCAAAAGCGACGGAGTATATGCAACATCAACAAATTGGTCAGGTTGTAAAGATAAACTGGATGATGATGGAGGTGTGGAATTAGATGAAGTGTGAGAGAAAGGAAAAACAGTCTCATCAAACACAACATCACGTGAGATATAAGTTCGATTGGTGGGTATGTGTAGACATTTGTATCCTTTATGAAGAGAGCTATATCCTAGAAAGACACACTGTTTAGAGCGAAACTGGAGCTTGCTATTATTATAAGGGCGAAGATGTGACCAACATGCACAACCAAACACCTTAAAAAAAGTGTAGTCAGGTGTTTCACCTAAGAGACGCTCAAGTGGAGTTTGCATATCAATGACACGACTAGGAAGTCGATTAATAAGAAAACAAGCGGTAGAAAAAGCATCACTCCAAAAGCGAAAAGGAACGGAAGCATGTGCTAAAAGAGTGAGTCCAGTTTCGACAATATGACGGTGTTTACGTTCAGCAGTGCCATTTTGCTGATGAGTATGAGGGCAAGAAACACGATGAGAAATACCAATGTCAGAAAAGAATTTATTCAACCGATGATACTCGCCACCCCAATCACTTTGAACATGTATAATTTTCTTATTTAGGAGACGTTCAACATGTTGTTGGAATTGAAGAAAAATTTGGAACACATCAGACTTATGTTTAAGAAGATAAAGCCATGTAAAACGACTATATAAAACTGATGTCCGCTAACTGAAGTTTGGGCAGGTCCCCATACATCTGAATATATAATCTCAAGAGGAGTAGTGGTAACACGAGTAGACAAAGAAAAAGGTAACTGATGACTCTTGCCTTGTTGACAGGCATCACAAACTATAGTTTTATTAACTAACACAGATGGAAGCTCATGGCGACGTAAAACATGTTGAACAATGGGAATGGCTGGATGACCTAGACGAGAGTGCCACTGTTCTCTTGACACCTTGACACTGCTAAAAACTTGCTTCATGGATGACATATCAAGATTATAGAGACCTCCACGACACCCCCCTCTAAGAAGCTCCTCCCTCGTATCTCGGTCCTTTATAAGAAAATACCAAGGATGAAACTCAAAGAAAACATTATTATCAAGAGTAAACTTTTTAACCGAGAGGATATTGCGAGTAACGGAGGGAACATGGAAGATATTTTTGAGATGTAAAGGGTGCGACGATGTAGGAATTAAGGATTGACCAATATGTGTAATGCGCATACCTGTACCATTGGCAGTTTGGACATGGTCCTTGCCATGGTATTACTCCCTCATAGTAAGTTTGTCGAGGTCGTTGGTGAAGTGATCCGTTGCTGCATTATCCGCGTACCAGTTGGGATCAACCGGATAAGATTAAGTAGAGCCATGAGTAGCTGAGAACGCCGCAAGCTGACGTTCCATGTTACGTCCATCGTTCCCAATGCCAAGAAAGGTGCGGCTGTATCGCATGAAGCAACATGAAGCAACGTGACCTAATTTGCCACAAATTTGACATGTAGGTCGACCTCCACCACCGCCGGAAGGAGCACCTGAAGGAGGGCCACGGCGGTTAGTATTGTGACTATTGCCGCCTCCAGGAAAAAGGGAACCGTCGCCCGATTTGTTAGTGTAGACGGGCTTCCCTGGCATGCGCTGATCGGGACGATACGGTGGATGAAACGGCATACCCCGTCCACCAGACTTGGCGCTGTAATGCGCCATGTGCATATCAGCAGTAATGTCTGCCTTCCTGGCCTCGACGCGCTGCTCGGTACTGAGCATCTGCGCATATACGTCACGGATAGGCATCGGATCCGAGACACTGCGAGCACCCACGAGCTGAGCTAAGGCGTCGTAGTCACTGTCAAGCCCTGCCATCAGGTATGCATTGAATTCCTCGGGGCGAAGGGGTTGTCCAATCGCCGTAAGTGTATCTGACAATTGCTTGACCTTGTTAAAAAACGTCGTAGCACTCATGTCTAGCTTCTTCACCTTTTGTAGTTCTCCACGTATCTGCATCATGCGTGCGGTGGATTGCGACGAGAAGCTAGCTGAGAGGGTTTCCCAAGCCTCGCGAGAGGTACATGCAAGCATCACCAAACCTATCACATCCTCAGAGAGGGAGCAAACGATTGCAGACAAGATCTCCTGATCCTGCTGATGCCAAGCGGTCACGAGTGGGTTCTGTATGGTAGGAGGAGCACCGTCCTTGGCAGCGTCCGGGTTGGGGATCATCTCTGGTGGGCAAGGAAGAGATCCATCGACGAAGCCCATCAAACGATTGCTGCGAAGAATCGGGTAGACCTAAGCGCGCCAGTACAGGAAATTCCCAGCGTTCAGTTTGAGAGTAATCTTGTTGGAGAGGCTGATCGGCAACACGGGTATGACCGAAGCCATCGAAGAGGATTGGACCCCGACGAAAACAGCGTTGCTGGTGCCGGAGTTGAGAGCGATCGAGTTGCCGGAGATTGAACTCCCGGAGGAAGAACTCGAGAGCGAAGGCGAGGTACTCATCTCGACGGGTCCTGGATCGTAAGCTCTGATACCATAAAGTAATCGGTAGAGATTATGTTTTGTAGTAGTAGGCAGCACACGGCACTACAGGGCCGGCGTCTCAATATATAGATACAAGGGGTACAGGTATAGTTGGAGTTGTATACGGTATGATTTATACACTACCATACAGTATCAATATCAAACTCTAATATCTAGTTTATCAGTAGGTGCCAGCCGAGCCAATGGATGATGCTAATCTCCCTTCACATTCCCCTGAAGCCTGACAATGACATCTCAGATCGATCGTCCCCGTACGTCGGTTTCATTGTGCTCGATTTGATTGGCCCGGCGTCTCGGATCCGTTGAGGGTGCGCGTATAAAGAGATACACCGCAGCTCAGGCTTAGCAAAACCATCCTTCCACTGAGCTTGTAGAGCAATCACGCATGGCGGCGACCATCTTATGCGCCGTGGCCCTTGCGGCTCTCGCAGCGGCGGCCGGCGGTGAGGCAGCGGTCGTGGAGCACACATTTGTCGTGAGTACAGTATTTTTTTTACTCCATTTCGATGTGTGTGTATATATATATATAGAGACACACACGACTTGTTTGGATATATCTTGACCTGTTTTGACTACTCAATCAATCAAATGATGATCAGGTGCACGAGATGAACCAGACACACCTGTGCAACACCACCAAGATCTACGTGGTGAACGGGCAGCTCCCGGGCCCCACGATCGACATCACCGATGGCGACACGGTGGTCGTACACGTCGAGAACCGTCTCCCCCACGGCCTCACCATCCACTGGCACGGCGTCCGGCAGATGCGGAGCTGCTGGTCCGACGGCGCCGGCTTCGTCACCGAGTGCCCCGTCCTTCCCGGCGGGCAGCGCGTGTACCGCTTCAACGTCACCGGCCAGGCCGGCACGCTGTGGTGGCACGCCCACGTCACCTGCCTCCGCGCCACCGTCGCCGGTGCCTTCGTCATCCGCCCCAAGGACCGGAGGTACCCGTTCCCGACCCCCACCAAGGACGTGCCCATCATCATCGGCGAGTGGTGGGAGCTCGACCTCGTCGAGCTCGACAGGAGGATGCACGACGGCAACTTCGACGACAATCCGCTGTCGGCCACCATCAACGGCAAGCTCGGTGACCTCAGCAACTGCTCGGGCAAGCCCGAGGAGAGCTTTGTTCTCGACGTCGTGCGCGGGAACACCTACCTGCTGCGCATCTTGAACACGGCGCTCTTCTCCGAGTACTACTTCAAGGTGGCCGGGCACACGTTCACGGTGGTCGGCGCAGACGGGAACCTCACGCCGCACAAGACGGACATGGTCACCCTGGCGCCGGGCGAGGCCATCGACGTGCTCATGGCCGCAGACGCCCCGCCGGCGCACTACCACATGGTGGCGCTCGCCAACCAGCCGCCGTAGCCCGACCCGCAGATCCCGCTGTTCGTTTCCCGGGGCCTCGTCCGCTACGCCGGATCCGACAGCAACAATAGCGGGTTGCCCGTGCCGACGCCGCTCATGCCGGACCAGCACATCACCTTGCCGTCCTACTACTCCCTCCGTCCCAAGGCTTAGCCTATAATTTTTATTAAAAGTCAAGCTATTGAAAATTTGACCAAACTTTTTAAAAAAACTATCAAGAACTATGATATTATAAAGATATCACGTGAAAATATGTTTGATGATGTATCCAAGGGTATATACTTCATACTGTAAATATTAATATTTTTTTCTAAAAAATTGGTCAAACTTTACATAGTTTGACTTTTTTTTAAATTATATGTCTTAAGCCTTGGAACGGAGATAGTATTTCGACAGCAACCTCACCGGCCTCGCCCACCCGGACCGGCACCGCGTCCCCATGCACGTCGACGAACGCCTCTTCTTCACGCTCGGCCTCGGCTCGATCTGCCGCAACAACACCACGTCGTGCAAGCACCGCCGGAGTCCCGACACCATCGTGGTGGCCACCATGAACAACGTCTCCTTCCGCCAACCGACCAACACGTCGCTCCTCGAGAGGTACTACGAGCGCCGGACCAGTGGTTTGTACACGGAGGACCTCCCCGACCGCCCGCCGCGCCCGTACAACTACACCGACCGCGACTTGATCCCGTCGGACCCGCTGGAGGAGGTGCTAGAGCCGACGTTCAAGGCCACCAAGCTCCGGAGGTTCCATTATAACACCTCCGTGGAGATCATCTTCCAGAGCACGGTGCTGCTCCAGAGCGACTCCAACCCCATGCACCTCCATGGCTATGACTTCTTCGTCCTCGCCATGGGGCTTGGGAACTACGATCCTAAGACGGACCCCAACAAGTTCAACTACCACAACCCGCAGCTGAGGAACATGGTGCTGGTGCCCAGGACTGGATGGGCCGCCGTCCGGTTGGTCACCGACAACCCCGGGATGTGGTACCTGCACTGCCACTTCGAGTTCCACATCATCATGGGCATGGCCACCGCGTTCATCGTCGAGGACGGGCCCACGCCGGAGACCAGCCTGCCCCCGCCGCCACCAGAATTCAAAACATGTGGCGCTAATGGCCTCACTCAACATGAAAGCTCTCAACATGAAACTGATTTTGTGTATTTTCAAGCAACTGTGTAGTCTTAAAATTAATTTTCATAAGATTGAAATATATTATTGCCCATACATTATAGGAAACTTAGAAATTCTGAGTGAAATCCTATTGAGAGCCGTTTGAACAAAAGTTAGGATGTTGGCAAGGTAAGCTTCTTTCATACGGGGATAGACTGGTTCTGATCAACTCAGTCCTAACAAATATTTCAATATGTTTATATTATCTTTTCTTCAAATATCGAAGGGTGTAAGAAAGAGATTGGATTTTTATCGCTCAATGTTCTTTTCGCAAAGCAAAGCGATGAGCATAATAAAAAATATAGATTGAAATGGTGGAATATTATTTCTGGACCTAAAGATCAGGGTGGCTTGGGGTCAAAGTGCTTGGAGTTAAAAATAAATATTTGCTTAGAAAATGGCTTTTTAAAACTTCTTATAGAAGATGGGGTGTAACAAGAGTTGTTGCACAACAAGTATATGAGAAATAAGACTTTATCTCAAGTAGAATCAAAACCAACTGATTCACTTTTTTGGAAAGACCTCGTGAGGGTTAAAGATGAGTTATTTGCCATGGGTTTTTCAAGGTTAGTAATGGCATGAACACCCGTTTGTGGGAGGATTTTTGGTAGCAGAGACGGCTCTCTCACATCAATATCCTTCATTGTATAATATTATATAATATTATCCATAGGAAAAATGTATCTATTCATTCTGTGTTATCACAAAACCCTTTAAACATAGATTTTTGAAGGAGTTTAACATGTAACAAATGGACTACATGGTTACACCTTTGTCGGAGATTGATGCAAGTAGTCTTGATAGATGAACCGGATTTTTTTTGTTTCGCAGCTAGGATTTTCTGTTAAATCTATGCATGAGGATCTCATGAACGGGCTTCCAAGATTCACAACAAGATATCTTTGGAATTGGAAGTTAAAAATTTCCCTTAAGATTAAAAATTTTATGTGGTTCCTAAATGGTAAAGTTTTGTTAACAATGGATAATATAGCAAAGAGAAGCTGGAATGGTTCTCAGAAATGCTGCTTTTGTAATGATCATGAAATAGTTGAACATTTATTTATATCGTTCCCTTTCGCAAAAATCATTTGGCGCATCATTTATTTCACTTACAATATCTCACCTCCCTCCAATATCACTAATATGTTTGGAAATTGGCTGAATGGGTGGATAGTACTAATAAAGCTAGAATTTGCATAGGTGTTTCGGTTTTATATTGGTCAATCTGAAAGTGTTGTAATAATATTATTTTTACCAACGCAAGAGTTTATTTATTTATTTGGTTATCCGTATGACATCGCATTGGATTCAACTTTGGACTTTCCTCCACCCAGAGCATTAGTGAGAACACATGGTTGCTGGATGCAACCATCTGGAGACAGTCACTCAGGATATTGTTTGCCTGGCTTGATAGCATTGCTCGATGAATCTGCCGTTTTGTCACGCTGTTGGGTCCCGCATGTCAGTCTCTCATTAGAAGAATCGGTTGTATAATTAAATTTTTTTCTTCGCTCGTGCCTCCATGTTCTGAATTTGATAGCGTTATTCGCTTAATCAGCCATTTATTCAGTCTATTGGGTCCCACATGCCAGCCTCTCACTAGATGAAATGTGTGCAGGCTAGACTTTTTTTCTTCGCTCGCACCTCCTACTTCGAACTTGGCAACGTTGATCGATGCAGCACCCCTATAAGGCAACGCTGCTAGGTCCCATATGTTAGCCTCTTCTGTAAAGAAAACGTGTGTATGATGGAATTTTTTTACGACCGCGTCCACCATTTTGACCTTGGTAACATTGCTCGATGCGGGAGCCGTGTATGGTCTTGTTGTTGGGGCTCCCATATCAGCCTCTCTGGACAAGAAAATATGTCTATCTTAGTCTTCTTTTTTTCGGTCGCGATCACATTTGTGCCTTTGCCAACGTTGCTCGATGTAGCAGTCATGTATGTTCTCACTAATGGGTCCCCGATGTCAGTCTCTTTGTATATGAAACATGTCTATGTTGGACTTATTTTTTGAAATGCTATGTTGGACTTTTTATTTCGGCCGCGTCCGTTACTTTGACATTCTTAACATATCTCGATGCAGCCATGCAGGTGAGTCCCAAGTGCCTCTCTATATAAGTACATAACGTCTTTTTTGAATCTGCTCATTGAACTCGAGGGACGCTGTAGGCTACTGTGTCTGCGATGTTAGCCTCTCCGTAAAGCAATATTGCTACAAAAAAAAATGTAAACTCAAGTTAAATATATGTACGCACAAAGGATTCAATCTCAAGACTTCCAATATATGTAAATTGAGTGCGTCGCCACTACGCCAAATATATTTATAGAAAATATATCATTAAATAGTCCGTAGTACCTTCAAGTTATGTATTAGTCTTCTTAAAAACATTTTGTGTGTCCATGTTTATCTCTTTTAAAATAAAAGGGCAGCGCTCCTGGCATTCAATTTATAAAATGTAACATAATGGAATAGTTTTTTTAAAATACGGGTAGGCAGAGTTTTTTAAGAGGTGGGGGGAAATGCCAAGAAGACTAAAATAAAAAAAATGAGCTATTCTACATGGTCTATCTCAATGCGCTATACTCCACGGGCTATGCTCCATGGGCTTGTTTCTTAAATTTCACTGGACCATGCTCAGCAGTCCCGTGACCCTGAAAATGCCGACTTATAATGTTTTGGGTTATGCTGCATGGGCTCCTTTATCAAATTTCACTGGTTAATAAAAATTGCATTGTGTTGTGGCTTGGCCGGATTCGAAACAAAGACCTCAGAAGAGGGAGAAGCGATAATTCTTTTTTACAGATATTCATATAAAAATTCAGCAGCACAGAATAAGGCAGAAAATTTATCAACAAATTTGTAGTTCATATTCAACAGCACTTGACCGATTCAGAGGAATTTCAAAGTGGTTGATTCAGCACAGATACTGAAATACGATAGTAGTACAGCGAGAACCAGTTTTTGTTTCAGCTATAAAAATCTTTTCGTGGGATCAGTTTCCTCTTTTCTCTAAACACACTCGACCATTGTAGCAAGTAAAACTAACAATCAAGTATGCTTTTGAGTACCTTCTTCTCACATCAATGCTTGTGTGACCCCCGTATGCAACCCAAAATGCCCAAGTCTCATCTAGATTGTGACAAGGCCATGTTTTATAAGAAAAGTAAGACCATCTACTACACTTAATCTAAACAAGTACTAGTACATCAATATTAGTTTTATAAAATATTTTAGTAATAACAACGATAGAACAAAGGAAAAGCAAAACCATCTCCTGCCCTTGATCTAAAACGGTAATACCAGTATATAGTACAAAATACGCTGAATACAAGAACTAGCACTATACTAGTACTACTTTGCCGCCAATATAAACCCTTCAACACACTGATTACAAGAAATGTTCAATCACATTGCAAGAAAGTTTCAATAACATTGCAGGCTCATTAACCGCGCACTGATTACTTCAGCTATCAATACAAACCAGACAAAAGAAATGGTGCAACTGGGTCAATAACAACTAAGCTATCATATTACATAGTATTACTAGTACTTATGGTAGCTAGGTTCCAATTTCGGGCATTGGCGAAATTCGGGACGAACCATAATGGAGTCTCCGGAGTTTTTCAGTTAATGTTGGTTGAGAAACCAACAACTGCTTCTTTAGTATTCAGACTGAAGCAGCATATTTCAGTAAACAACGTATATCCAAGTCCTATTGCATGGCAGGAGGTGTAGATATAGTTGCTTCTCGTCAGATATCCTGGGGCAACATCTGCACCGCCTACTACAATGTTAATCAGATAGTTCAATCCATGAAAAAAGGAGTATGCTCCCAGGTCAGAAATCACTATACATGGTTTAGGTGGATACAAGTAAGCAGTGTCCTTTGAGTACACTTTCTAGCCAAACCTAGTAGCATAGGTACCAAAAGTGCGACCTCGGCGATCAACACTATGATCAACAACAAGATTGCCTTGACCATAATAAGAAGCGCCATAAAACTCCTCATCAGTAATGCCCACAATATGGATAAGAAGAAGGCGAGATTCCTCTATGAATATTTCTAAGAAGGTTCATACTCTTCATCATCTATGTCATCAGGGTTGTCCACCCCGAGATGCACGCCAGGTGGTGACAGAAGCCGAATAGTGAAGGGGTTCCGTGGTAGAAAACAAAAAAATTCCTACAGTGAACACACCTAGCCAAGTCTATCTATGCAGATGTAAGGTAACGATACGGGACTCAGTGTTCATACCTTCGAAGATCGAACGCAGTTAACGTACCACAAGGAACGTGGATGATGTAGTCGTACTCACTCGACCTCAAGGTCACGAAGCTCCTCGCACGTCACTCCTAGTCCTTGTACAACGTAGCTGGCCTCATGGTCGTGTCGACGTCCAAAATCCAAGCTCCAAGCAAAAGCACCACCAGTGGCAGTGCCTCGTGGCCTTACACATATACAATATAGAGATATCGCTCGGGCTCCGGTCCATCAAAGCAGCGAAAGAAGATTGATCCGTACCGATTCTAGCAGCACGACGACATGCTTATGATGGAGAAACCCCTATCCCCGTATGCAGCTCCAATCTTGGAAACCACATGCGAGGGAGAGAGAGGGAGAGGGAATAGGAAAAGCCAATTGATGGGATGGATTTGGGAAGAGGGGTTCCCCTCTTTATATAAGTGGAAGGGTGGCACCACCTTCCTCAAAGTCCCGGGGCGGGACTAAACAGGAGGGAGGAGGTGGGAGGAGGCGGTAGACATCCCCCCCCTACATGGGACCCGCGTGGTGGGAAGGCCCCACTAGGGACGGCGGCATCCCTTGGCCACCCCTAGGGCGCGGACCACTCTTGGGCCTCCTCCAATGAGGCCCAATTAGGTGTACTGCCCCATAAATCCATTTTAAATAATATTTATAATATTAGTTCATTCAATTAATATTAAATACATATTATTTAAAACCTATCATTCCGAAACACCTTTCGAACCCCTCTGGTCATCGTCGGATATCCCTGAAAAACTTTCAGTATCTCCCCGGAACAATTCCATAGTTCTTTCTCTTTTCTCCTACGATCTTGGATCAATCCCTAAGCATCATCTACCCTTAAATGTGACACCCTACGACTTGAGAATACATAGACATGATCGAGACACCTCTCCGATCAATGACCAATAATGGTATCTAGAAACACATGATGCCCCCCATGCATTCCACGAAAAACTTGATTGCTTGAACCTTTGAACATCGAGTCTCATTCCCTTTGCTCGTTGATACCTGGTTTGTCTAAGATCTGATCTTTGATATCGACATACCTAGTTAGACCTTGTTACCGACAAACACATTTACTCATTCCTATGGCATTACATCCCCGTGACCTAGTCACATGTTTGGAAACTTGCAGACATAATCTCACCGAGTGGGCCCAGGGTATCTATCCATCACTCGGATTGGCAAATCCATATCTTGATACATAGGCCTCAAAAGTTCCTCTGGAATACCCAATACAAACTTTTATAGTCACCCAGTTACGGTCATGACGGTTGATGTGATCAAAGCAGCCTTGGGAGATAGTGATTAATATGCTCTCACGGTGGAAGGACCAAGTCACTACGCTTTGCTAGATATTGCAATGTTGAAGTTTGTGACTGGATAATATTGCAATACTAGGGTTGAGTGTTTTCCATCACATAATTCATATAATGAAGTGACCTCATTGCCAGTTGACATGTTAAAGTCCATGATCGGGAAATCTCGGTCATCAGCTGCCCAACGAACTAGTCTAGAGGATACCAGGGACTTGGTTTTATTATATATCACACATGTATTAATGTTCCCACTTAATACAATTATAGCATGAGACAAAACTATTACAGACTAATCAGATATGTCAATAAAAACATCTTTATTATTTGCCTATAGGGCATATCTCCTTCAATCTACCACTTGCCCTAGAGTCAATAATATAGTTATTGCTTCGTGCATTTAACAACTATGGCTTTTCGGTGTTATCCACATGTGTTGCTTGTGGTAAAGCCAATCTCCAGAACTGACACTTTCATCTTGGTGTGTATTTGCATGTCTATGCATCACTACACATTACTCATTCTTGAATGAGATGGCATTGTATAAATTAAGTCTTCTGTGAGACTTCAATTCCTTAAGCCAGAACTATGTTGTCACTATTGTCGTACAATAGTTCTTCATAGTGTAGCCTACTTTGATCTGCAGCTAGTTCTTATAACAAAACTATTTTACACAAAAACCTCTATATGCTTCCTTTAAAGAAGTCATACACTCAGCCATCGTTGTAGTATTCGTCATAATGTTTTAACTTTGAAACTAGTCCAAACCTATCATGGAACTTTCTTCCATTACACTGTACCACCCAATTTTTTGATACATAGCCTAGTTGAGATAAACTTCATGTGTATATGTGACAAAAACTCACATCAATGTACCTCATTACATTGAACTATTTTGTCACTTCTTCATACATTACATATTTTTGGTTCTTCCAAAGTACACTAGAATATCATCACTATTGTCCTTTGATCACCTTATGAATCACTCTGGTGTATGCTCCTAACACTTAGAGCATAGGACTTATCTAGATATGTACATATCATGGCATTCATGATTAATCAATCATTCACAAGGTTTCACTTATCAATTATCAACACAATTAATCTTGCTACCATGTGGCAAGAACTTTTTCTTGTCATATATTCACTAGGAGACTCACACGACTCCCACTCAAATATGCCACCATATTGAACTAATTCAGTATTTCATATATGTACTTCAGCATAACTATATTAGCATTTCAATCTATCTGTATAGACTTAGATGTCTAACATTCTCGTTTTACCCAACTTTTTCATCAAAAAAGTCTAATTTCAACATTACTAGGAAAACAGCTATAGATAGACAAGCTACTATGTGGCGCATATGCAAAACCATGCGCCATAGAGAAATGTCAGTGGCGCACTAGAGGAAATGCGCCACAGAAACTTGCACAATTCTGTGGCACATTTCACCATAGAAGTTATGTGGTACCCACCAACCGGGGTGCGGCGACCCACTTTCTGTGGCGCATAATGACATATGCACCACAGAAATAATAATATTTGTGGCGCATATTCCCTTATGCGCAACAGAAAGTGGAGGCGGGCCCCACCATAGAATATTTTTGACCCACTTTCTGTGGCACATATTGCAATATGCGCCACAGAAATTTGAAATTATGTGGCGCATAACTGCAATATGCGCCACAGAACAAGGCGTCCAGATCCATGTGCAAAAGGTGGCAAGCTCACCCCCTCTATCCACCACCACCCATTTCACATCCCTTCTTCCCTTCTACACACCCTGCTCGTCTTCCTCCTCCCTCCCACCCCATTTTGCCCATAGTTTCTCCATTTTCTTGTAACTAAACCTACCTTAGTTCATAGATTGGTAAGGGGAAGCTTCCCTGCAACTTGTAGATCTAAAAGTTCCTTAATTTTCTCTCCCACATCTCTATTTGTTTACTAATTTCCTCTCCACCAACTTGTAGATCTATTTGTCCACACTCTCTCATTGTGTGGTCTCGTCTCGCTATTATTAAATCTACTAGGCGAGTACTTGGCCATGAATATGCATGTTTTGTAGGTGAAGCTTGTCACGTGGGCGGTGTGTGCGATGCATGGCGAGACAATGCTTGTGTGGTGCATGAATGTTTGCATTGGGAGGAAGTGTTTTTGTTGCTTGCTTGTTGTTGTCCCGGCCCGTGTGGTGCATGGATATTTGCCAAAATGTTGATTCATTTCCATTTCGGCAAATTTTTGCACTACCCATATGTCCTAATTTTAGGAAAGGACATGCCAAATTTTTCCGGATACCATTCATGCATGTGTGTGTGCATATGGTGTGGTTCTAACCTACTCTCTGTTGTGATCGCTCAGGCAACCATGATCATCATGATGAGTGAAGGTCGAATTGCTAGGTACAAGAAAGACGCAAAGGAGGACATGATTCTGAATAACAAGACCATGATAATATGTCCATGTCGAACATGCAAACTCTAGCGCTGGATTGACCCTGATTTTGGACAATTGGAGGGTCACCTCCTCAGGCGCGGTTTCATGCGCGACCTCAATGAGGCGCCGGCAGGACATGGTAGTCACGAAGATGTGGGCGGGCGAGAAGAAGAAGAGTCTCCCGGGCATGATCATCATGACAAAGGAGATGCCGGCAGGCATGACCAGCATGATCATCATGAAGAAGGACATGCCGGCGGGCATGATCATCATGAAGAAGGAGATGCCGACGGGCATGATCATCACGAAGAAGGAGAAGATGCAAACACATAGACGTTGATAACTTCGTCCTTGCAGGACCCTCATGTTAAAGAATTGCTCCTCAAGGAGACGAGCAACACCAAAGCTGTAGCCAGAGAGAAAGCCAAGCTGGCCCAAATGGAGATAGATGGGATGACTCCATTGTATCCTATGTGGCACCCCGAGGATACACGATTGAGTGTAACGCTCAAGGCTCGGGAGATTGATGACCCACAAGTATAGGGGGTGTATCGCAGTATTTTCGAGGGAAGTGAAATCCAATTTATTGATTCGACACAAGGGGAGCCAAAGAATATTTATCAGCCTTAACAACTGAGTTGTCAATTCAGCTGCACCTGGAAACAATCTTGCTCACAGCAGTTTATCAGTAGCAACAGTTTGTAGTAGCAATAGTAAAGTAGCAGCAGTAGTAAAGTAAAGACAGCATTAACAATAGCAGTAAACGGTGGGATTCGAGTGCGGTAGGCATAGGGATGGATGGACGGCCGTTGCATGGACAAGACAATTCACATAGCAATCAGAACATAGGGAAATTGCAGATAAATAAGATAAAGCATCCAAGTACTAGATAATCCTAGGCATGTGTTCCATATATAGTCATACGTGCTCGCAATGAGAACTTGCACAACATCTTCTGTCCTGCCAGCCCGTTTGCAGCGGGGCCTCAAGGGAACTACTGGCAGTTAAGGTGCTCCTTTTAATAGAGCACCGGAGCAAAGCATTAACACTCCATGAACACATGTGATCCTCACATCAAAGCCATTCCCTCCGGTTATCCCGATTTCTGTCACTTCGGGGCCATTGGTTCCTGACAACAACGTGCGTATACAACTTGTAGATAAGACCAAAAACAATACTATCATAATGAATCAATAACATGTTCAGATCTGAAATCATGGCACTCGGGCCCTAGTGACAAGCATTAAGCACAACAAGTCGCAACAAAGTCATAAAGCACAAATAGTAGATACTAGGCACCATGCCCTAACAATCTGATGCCATTACATGAACGATCTCATCCAATCCCTACCATCCCCATAGCCTACAGTGGGGGATTACTCACTCATAGATGGGGAAACATGGATGGTCGATGGAGAAGCGATGGTGATGATGATGGCGATGATCTCCTCCAATTCCCTGTCCCGGCAGGGTGCCAGAACGGAGTTTCTGGTGCTATTTTGTGGAATCTGGTGGTGGCGGCAGAGCGGAACTCCTTCTGGAAAAACGTCGAACCCCCGGAGTTTTTAGGTCAGAAGGCTTCTTATAGGCGAAGAGGGAGACCGAGGGGGTGCCTGGGGGGCCCACACCACCCCTAGCGCGGCCTGGCCTGGCCCGCGCCACCAGGTGGTGTGGCCACCCCTGGCTCTTCTCCGTCTCGTACTCTGGCTCCTGGAGTCTTCGGGTGAAATAGGATTTTTGGCATATTTTCCGGGATTTTTCCTGATAGTTGATTTTCTGCACAAAAAGTAGACACCAAGGCAATTCTGCTGAAAATAGCGTCAGTCCGTGTTAGTTGCATCCAAATCACACAAGTTTAGAGGAGAAACAGTAGCAAAAGTGTTCGGGAAAGTAGATACGTTTTGGACGTATCAACTCCTCCCAAGCTTAGCTTATTGCTTGTCCTCAAGCAATTCAGTTGAAAACTGAGTGCGATAAAAGAACTTTCACTAACACATTTGCTTCATATGATGTAAATATTCTCAGCATGTGATCAACTACTTAGACAATTCATAATAAAGAGTATGCAACTAAGTTTACTCAATAGGCATTGCAAGCTATGAAGAGATCCCAACTCAAAAATAATAAGTAGCATGAAGCATAAACATAAGCAACATTACAATGTTAATAAAAAGGTATGATAGAGTGGTATCTCGCTTGCCTTTGATTATGAATGCCAAGGCACCTCTGAAGTTCAAGTGATGACTAGAAGTAAAGATATCAAAGACACAAGCATCAAAGTCATAACACAAATAATCAAGTAATGGGACAAGCACATAGAATGACAACTATGCTCTCAAGAAAGTGCTCGGAGAATGTGTGGAGACTCAACAAGAAAAGGTTTTAAATAATTTGAAAGGCTTCCAAATGCTGAAAGTATGGTACTTGTTAGCTTTGATCTCTCATTGCCCCTATCATAAGCATCTTTAATGTGGTTAAGGTGAAAGTGACACAACTAAGAGGATATGCTTGACAAGTTATAAATCGAAGTCTCGTGCCCCTTACTTACGAAGACCGATCCTCATGCTACTCAACTTCAGTCACAAGTAAGCTCTTGTCATTGTAAGTATATACGTATCATAGAGAACCGCCAACGGGGTACCCCTTGCACATGACACAGGAGCTGTCCCATAATCAAAATAACAAGGCAAGCAGACAATGAGCATCTCAGCGATCTTTTTATTTACTATGTGCATAGATTTTTATTGAGGATGCTTCATAGAATGCTCATTACGGTTATGCTGCAAGTTTCCACCATGATTAGGCATGGCTTAGGCTAGCGGCCCGGGCGTTTCTCTAACATACATACAAACTCCATGATCTTACAAGTTCCACTTTTATTTCACACCGCCGGGATCCATAAGCAAAAGAACATGATATCAACTAGGTACTAAGTACCAATGAAATGTTGAAAACGTTCCCCATGAAACATGATTCTGCTAACTTCAACTTATAAAGCGCAAGCATATACGCAACAAAGAAGGACACAATGGTTCAAGTTCATTAAGTGCAAGAAATAAAGTGTGCCATCAAGTTCTTGAGAGCTTTACTAACTAACTTTCTCATAACAAGCAAACATTTTATTCGGAAGAAAACAAGGCATAATGAATATGCACGGAAGTAGCAAATAATGCTAATGGGTAGGTATGGTGGACACTTTGGAAATATTTGGTTTAGGGAGTTGGAAACTTGAGTAAAACATACTCAGTATGAGTGAAGGCTAGCAATAGTAAGGGAGCGACCAACGAGAGAGCAATAGCTATCATAATCATGCTTGCAACAAAATGGGACTACTCATGGCATGAAAGTGATTCAAGATCCTCAAGGCAAAATAATTCATCGAAGCTTAACTGATTATTACAGTCATGTGCATGCGTGAGCATGTGCCAAGTCAATTCAAATGAAACATTCAGAGGAGGATACCACGGTGTCATACCAAGTTATGAATAGAATAATGCAAGCAAACATTCATAAGACATGCTACAAACTATTAGCGGGCTGGAGCTAATCAAAAGAAAGCAAGAACTACTAAGCATCCAAAGATAACATACACCCTACACGAACAGGCTAAGCAAGCCCACAATGATGAGTATATGTACAAAAAATGAAAACAAATAGAGTTCGTTACCAGCCTCTTACCAAGCCTCAAGTTGTCATTAATCCTCATTATTGCTCTTCACTTGTGTGGCTTGAATAATAATATGAAACCAATATCCACTGAGGACTGCTGAACCCTGTAGCAAACTCACAAAACCAAAGAAGAACAATAAATATTTTTGTTGCTTTCGATTTTTTTTAAAATAAGAACCAAAAGGAAAAACAAGCAAAGCAAAATCTTTTTGGGTTTTCGAATAGTTCAAACAAAGCAAAAGGGAAAAACAAACCAAAGCAAAGAGAAAAAGAGGCAAACCAAAGAGAAACAACAGAAATATTTTTGGTCTTTTTGTGTTTTTAGAAAGCAAAAGCAAAGAAAAACTAAAGCTAAAAAGAGAACGAAACATGAATATACAAAGTACCAACGCAACATGATATGGAGATGAGTGCGATGTCGGCGTACCTCCCCCCAAGCTTAGGCTTTTGGCCTAAGTGGGTATCAATCCCAAGCTGGCCAGGATGAAGTGTTACCGTGGTATGATGAAGAGGTCCCCTCGTCCTGGTGCGAGCTCGAGTACTTCCCTCCGTAATGCGCGGAGTAATCATAGGAGGGCACATCCTCCTGGTGCTGCTCGTGGAAACCCAGCAAGCGAAGCTGCTCGTCCACCTCCTCCTTGGAGCGCGACCACGGTCTCATGTGAACACTAAACAAAGAAGGCTATGGCAAAAGGATCTCCCTTTCATCCCCGTCAGTGAAAAGCATCCTATATACTAGACTGTCCAAATCAGAAGTAGCGGTGACAAAGTGATGAGTTTTCATAGCAACAAGGTCAAGCCTCTATGGTGCCAGTATAGCATCATTGGGATCCACTAAAAGACCTAATGCATTGACTATACGCGAGGCAATGATGCCCCCATAGATAGGCCCCCTAGCAGCTAGGCAGTGAGCAATAAGCGAGCCAAGATTGTATTGAGTATCATTGTTAAGCGCAGCAGCAAGGAATGCCAAATGATAGTTGGAGATATTACTTGTGTTCTCCCTACCCAGTACACTAGTTGCAAGATAATATGCAAAGTATCTAAGAGCGGGGAGTTGGATATTTCTTATCTTTCCGTGTTGTGCCACGCGGTCATCATCATTGGTCACCCCTCGGTAAAGCTCCAAAAAATCAGCGGGTCGTCCTTGAATTTTCTTCATGGTCCCTATCATGCGTACACCTACAATACTGCAAAATCTCTCCAAAGGCATGGTGAAGGGCAGATTATAAATTTTGAAAGAGACGGTCGACTGATAGGATGTGTTAGTAAACATGAAGCTCTCAACGAAGATTTTAGTGAGCATAGCGTATTGGTCACTCTCATCTTGCATATATGAGGTCAAACCAACCCTCTCAATCAGTACCAAGAAATCATCAAGAATACCTGCAGCTTGTAAGAAAGTAAAACAAGGAAAAGTGGATGGGTGAGCATCCCCATCATCCCTTTCATTACCGATATGAGTTGCAATGAGATCTTTGTTGTATGATGGCCTAAACTGAGAGGCCGATCTTGAGGGCCTCGACCTCCTAGGTGCATCACTCTCAAATATCTCTCCAAAGGTATGGTTGTTCATGCTTGGTATTCTGAAATTTAAACACCTATTAAACAAGTGATTGCAAAGTGAATATAATGAAGGATTCTACTCATAGGGACTTGTAAGAGGCCTAAACATGCATCAAAACTATATCTCTAAGCATCAAACAAGCTTACAAGCTCTCAAAACCAGTCACCTACAGCAGCAAAATACTCAATATATAATCCACTAAACACAAATCTACTTGGACAAGGGGGGAGTCACATACCAGGGAACAAATGCTCCAAATTTCAGCAAGAAAGATGGGCTGAGCAAGGAGATCGAAAAATCGAGAGCAAGCATAGCAAGAATGCGATTTTGAGCAATGAACTGGATCTTGCTCGGGAGAGAGAAGAAAGTGGCAGGTGAGAGAGCTAGTGGGGGGGCCAGGGGTGGCCCACACCAGGGCATGGCGCCACCCAGGGCAGGCCGCGCCACCAGGTGGTGTGCCTGCCTGGTGGGTTGTAGCATCCCAATTGTCTAACAATTGCAATGCTACTAGCCTAGTCTATATATATGCTACCTCCTACATATAATTGTTGCATCATAATTATATCATGCTCATGTCATCATGCCACCTTGCATTTGAGCATCATATAAAACCCTTTTCAATTTGGATCTTCTCTCATATGCATCATTAATTGTATTTGCCTCTTGATATTGTATTTGGTTATTGATATATTGTTTAAATGCCCAAGTTGAGTTGGGGGCATATCTTTTATTCTACTCCACCACCCTTTCTTTTCACCACCTTATAATTCCACCATTCCATTTACCATGGGCCTTTATTTTTCTTTTGGTATTTAATCTAGCTCATGGGAGATAGGATGGATCTACTTCTATAACTTCTTTTGGCTTGGCCTTAATTCCACTTCTTGGAAATGCATAAGTATAATGCCATATTATTATTGTTTTCACAAAATCAATCATGCATTTATTATTTTTGCATGGGCCATGCAACCACCATCAACACCTTTTCTTTTCTTTGGTTTTTCCTTGGTTTTGAGTGGATCCTTCTTGCGAGCTCTCTTTTTCTCTCTCAGTCCTCACCACCTTGATCTTAGCTTGGGCCATGCTAAAACCCAACACCACTTCCACCCATTCTTGTTTGATCTAGCTTGATGCATGCAAGAACCTAAAACCCTACCCCCCTCTCTCCATCACCACCTTGCTACCTCATGCTATGCCTTAGGGATTAACCCTAATCCCCTACCCCTAACACTCTAACACTACACCACCCTCTCTCCACTTTCATCTCTTAAACCCTAACCCTCACCTCACCTCTCTCTCTCTCGCTTCCTCTCTCTACCATGTTGGTCCCACCTGGCCTCTCTCTCCCTGCCAGCAAGCCCACCTAGCTACCCATCTACCTCACCCCACCTCTTCTCTCAAACCCTAACCGAGGACACCTAGTGCACCCGAGCTCTCCTCCCCTCTCTCTTTTCCCTCTACCTGCCATGCCAGCCCCACCACCACGTCGACCCCACCTGCAGCCCTCTCCCTGCCCTGCCTGGCTACCCAGGTCGAGCCCCAGCTCGACCACGTGCTCGAGGAGAAAGAGGAAAAAAGGGGCCGAGGCTACTTTATTTGCCCTGTGCCCACACGCTGCCTCTCCTCTCTCCCTCTCGTGTTGCCCTCCTCCCACACGGCTCTCCTGCATCGCCAGATCCTCCCCGAGCCTGCCCTCTCCTTCCCCTTCTTCTTCACCATCGCCAGCACCTGCCGCCGGTCACCGCCGTCTACCCCTGCGTGTCATCGTTCCGACCGGCGTGCATGTTGTGGAGGTGTCCTGGGAAACCAAGGAGGTACCTCTGCTTCATCTCGACCGGCCCAGCGAGAAAGAAGGCCACCAGGACCGCCAGATCCTCGCCGCTCCCCGAAACCCTAGGTCACCGGAGTTCCTGCATCCTCGCCGATCGGTCGCTTCTCCGCCCGAGCAAACCCCACCGACCACTCCGCGGTGAGTCCCTCTCCCTCCTAGACAACATCCGCTCCGCCGTAGAGCCCTGGCCGCGCCAGGCGTTGCGCTGAACGCCCTCAGTGCGCCGCCGCTCGCTGTGTCTGCACGTGCCCGTGCCGTCTAGAACCTAACTTAGCCGCGCAGCCACTCCCAGACAACAACCCCTCCCCAGCCCAGCGGTAGCCACCGCCGCCCGCGCACGCTAGGTCGCGAGTTCGACCCCATCTCCCTGCGCGCGCCCTGCTCTGACGGACACCGATCCCTCTTCAGAAAACGCAGAGAAGAAGTACAGTGCTCGATCCCCTTTTGCAGATACCCTCCTGATCTTTTGTTTTCGCAACCCGCACTTCACCCGGGCCCGCATGTCATCGGCTGAGGTAGTTTTACAAAAAGGCTCCTGCAGATCCAATGCTCAACCCGCACTCCCTGGGCTTGGACACGTGGCTGTGTCCACTTCGCCCGCCTGCACGTGGACCCGCCATGGTCTCGGCCCCACCGGTCGGTGACTGCGGTTCGGTAAGCCTGCGGTGAGAAAAATCGCTGCCACGCGTAGTATCGCCAGCTCAGCGCGGCCCCACCTGTCTGCGTCTATGGCTAAGTCTGTCTGGGTGCATAAAGTCTGTGTCCTTTTCTCTGTTTAATAAAAATGTTTTTCAGAAATGTTTAATATGATTTTAAATCCAGTTTTTAATAACTTCTTTTTGGTAAATCCAAATAATGCAAATTATATATGTTTTTGAATCAGAAAAATGGGAATTCAAATATGCTATTCAAAATAATGTTTGCACACTTTAAATTTTCGAGATGATTAAAATTACAATAAAATGCCCTTTTCTTAATTAATTAATAACTTTTGTTTTATAACTCCAAATTTGACAAATAATATGTCTAAATCGATCAGCGCGACGAGCCCGATCTATCTATGCATTCCATGTTCTGAATTGCAGCATGCATCATATAAATAATAAGTAGACAGCAAGTGTTATGAGAGAAAACCGGGCTAAAAAACTTAATAAAATGCTTTAATCTTGCACCCCACACCTCACCCATGCCATGCTACTTTATTGCCATGCAAATTGTGCATCATTCATCATGGCATGATTGTTTGCTTGTCGCATTTTAATTCATATGCTTGTGCACTCTATTTATGTTGGCCCTTGTTTGTTTGGTTCTTCTTCGAATAGACGCTGAGCAGGGGATATATCAGGAATCCCATGAGTTCTACCCAGATCCACCTCTCGCTTCAACTGAGGTGCCAGGCAAGCACTACCACATGCTTGCATACATATAGTACCTATTGCCTCTATCTTATTCTTGCATCATTGAGTCGCGTTAGCATTAAATTGAATCCCAAGTACTGCATAGCCTTTACTTTTAAACTCCACTGAAGCTTGTTCCTCCATCCCATGAGCCATTACTACAGGAGTTGTTTGAGCCATGCGGGTCGTAGAACAGCATGTGTAGGGTTTGTGAGAGTCTGATGGATAACGAGGTACCCAAACAACTTAACCTGAGTAGTAATGGGATAACTAATGAAAGTGGCACCGGTGAGCAATATCTGCTATTTGGTTCTTCATGCTCACTTGTGTCTCGTAGGACCTCGAGTACTTGATTCCTGTTCCTTGACTATTCGCACTACCCACATCCGGGAGGCCTTATGGACTCCCCTGAGCCAGAGCTTGATTCATTCTTATTTCTTGGGGCCACAAAGTAGTTTGGGGCTTTATTACTATCATGTACTTATGCCATGTTTTACTGCTTTATTTAAGATTGTGCGAGGAGCACCTGTACTGTTTAGGATTGCGGAGTGTTTTCGCGGTATCGACAAGCCCAGTCACACTTTCGGGTTCCCAGTCGTTTACAGCCATTGGCGCAAACCTTGGGTCCGTCTCGGAGCCGGCCAACTTCGTTGCGGGTAGCTTAATGGGGTGGCCCCCAGAAACATTTCTGAATCCTGTGATCGATTTGTCGTGAATGCCTTGTTGGGTTTTGATTTGGTTTTTCCGAGGTTGATCGAGTGTGTGTTGCTATTTGTGCACCCCTGCAGGGTAAATCTTTCTAAAAGCCGTGTCCGCGGTTATGGATGACTTGTAGCATAGTTTCTCGATCATAGACAAGTTTAACTAAAGTACCGCTTTTAATTTGACTAAATACCTGACTAGTAAATAGTGCAACACCCATGGAATGGTTAATAAAACTGCCAACGGATGGGGGGTTGTTCGTTCGCTTCCTCGTTGGTAAGCGAGGAGGAGGATGGATCTGTTGATATTACTATTATAACTGTTGTTATTAATTCACGGACATCCGTCTATCTTTGGTTAGGCGGATGGTTAGCGAGTATCTATAGAATTGTCAGGTATTATGTTTTGCTGCAATTGCGTCACCCCAGGTTGTGTCCCCTTTAGAGGCATAAAGACTTGCTGAGTACCCCTAGGGTCTCACATGATAAATTGTTTGATTCAGATGAACAGGTGTACCCGCAAGATGGATACTGGGTGGAAGAGACAGATGATGTTGGCAACAACCACTCGGTGTAGAGATTCCGGGAACGGGGATCCGTGAGATCTGTGGGCGGGATGTGTTTATTTATGGGGCATCTTATGCCGATTTTCTTGTTATCCGTACTCGGATCTTGTTTTCCGCTTCCGCCTGATACTCTGATGTTTGATGTATGAGGAGATATCCTAAACTATTATATCTATCTAGGACATTTGGATCTTGCCGTATGGCATTGCAATATTTCTATTTCTTTTAGATGGAATGGCTCTGAGGACTATTGTATGTGGCTTGCATACATACTCATTTGTGTATGTAGTTGATCTCTTCGCCTGCCGATTACGCCACTCGTTCTTGTCCCGATGTTTGGAAATGGTTAGGACGGCCGAAAGGTCTACCTGTGAGTGGCATTTGGCCCCACCATACTATTTTAACCATTTCCGCTCCTCCAGGCTTGTAACTAAGAGCGTAATTCACCGAGGTAGTTACAATTGGTATCAGAGCCATCCCGCCCTTCAGGGTCTCAGCCAAATGGTCATTGTCAGTCTAGCAAATATTTTTGGTAGCTATGTATACTAGGGAAAAACAAAACGCGAGAGTAGGACTGCTTCCACTTTTCTTCTTACCCACCCTTCAATCCTCTTCAAAAAAAATTCAAACTAGGATTCACGTGTTCTGGGTTTCCGTAGTACCATAGAAAGTGTGTGTGTGTGTGTAATTCCTTGTCTATCTGTTGCATCCAATTTGTTATCACAATCTGCCTTTGGTTATCAACTGTTGGTACATTCCATACTGACAGGCTTTTGAAAACCGGCGCGATCTATCCGACTCCTTGTTAACCGATGCCATCTTCTTAAGGGTGTTCTTCCTTCCAGCATGCTTTCACAGAATGTGGAGTTGCTAATCTCTACCTGATAAGTGATTTTGCGCATCTATTGGTATTTTAATGCTGAAAAATGCAGAAAATTCTTCTTTGATACATCTGTGTTTCCACACTCCTTTTCAGTCATGTGTGAAACATTATCTATCTCCCTTTTATCAGCATGTCCATGCTAACTCATTCTTTTGTCACCGACGCTTAATCCTGGAGTTTTATTTCATCTCCAATTCTCTTGGGCTAATTACATAACATGTGTCGATCCGATGCTGGTGATTGTAATTTGGTTCTCGGCATAGCTATATGACACTTATCATGAGTGGAATATGGAAAATTCTATCAACACTAACCTCCAAATGGTGACGGTTATTTCCTGTGATTTTGAGTACACCGTGATCATATCTATGCATATTCAAGCATCTTTGGCAATCCGGAGTTTCTCAAGGCACTACGGCGGTCTATCATCTGTCCATCATGTTGCACATCTTTTTGAACCCCATATCTGCACAATTCTCCTGGATACGAGGGAATTGCATCTTTTTGCTTCTGATAGCTTTGCTTAAGGTATGATCTATCATCGTTTCTTATCCAAGATCTCTTTATCTTTGTAACCGGTGATCCGATCGACAATGTGAACCAGGTGACATCTCTTTTTCTTCCGAAGGACTAGATAATCTATTATGCCAGTTCATCTTCTTCAACACGAACCCGTGCTCTTAATATTGATCTTTCTAAGAGCGTTGAGCTCAAGAAGTGTTCGAGCATTTGTTCGTTTCTCTCGCCTTTTGAACTTGGTATTCTGGGAATATCATGTTAATCCATGGTGGTATATGTTGATAATATGCTTGCCTATTCTATATCAATGGAAGAACATGGAAGGTCATCTATGTCTTTTTCTCTCAAGCTGCGAGAACACCGCTTGTGTGCAAAGTTCTCAAAGTGAGAATTCTGACTTTTTGAAGTCACCTATCTCGGCCACGTCCTTCTGCTAAATAGATCGCTCCAATTCTGGAATTAGCAAGTCGATTGTTAATTCCAGTTTCCATCTTCAATCAAACCCGGAGTTTTCCTTGTTGGCAAGTTATCATCGTCGTTCCGCTAAAGATTTCCTCAAGACTGCTAAATCTTTCTCAATCATTTCAAGAAGAACATGGAGTTCTTTTCACCTCAGTCTCGTCAAGTGATCTTTTGAAACCCTCCTGTTCTATCGTCTATGCTCAATCCACCGGAGGCCATGAAGATTTTTTAGATCTTTTGTAATCCTTATGTTCAAGTGGTGCTATCTTTTTCTTATCTGTGGAATCTTGCAGTTGTCTCCGTGATCTTCCTTCATATCTTTCCGGTGGATGGTTACTTATGATATGACGACAACATCATCACCCTTATCTATCTTGGATCCGGTGAATCGGTTGCATCAATCTTTGTTTTCTTATGGAGTTCCATGAGTTATTGTCAATACCTTCAGTATGTTTCGGTAGTTGGGTTGCATGGTTTTCTTATTCAGGTGCGGAGTAATGCTTTGAGTGCGGGATGGAGTAGCTACCATACCACTACTCTTATCATTCGCTCTTGTACATTGAATTGGTGAATTAATGTGATTTCACGCATACCATGGAAGTTAGAAGTGGCCTTTATCCCTCGATACTTTTACTTCCGTCCTTGTTTTTCCGGAGTGCTCTCTCGAACAAAGTAATCAATAATCTCTTGTTGGTGGTCTGTCTATTCTAGATGGAGAAAAATCTACAATTATCTGGTGGAAACAAACGCAAACTCTTTTCTGTCCTTGTCATTCTACCGATGCTCGACATCCCCAAACAAGATGAAAGGAAACTATCTCTCTCTTTGTGTCATCAATTCTTTTTCTGTGGTACATCCAATTATGGTTGATGCCATTGGCCGTAAATCTATTGCGTTAGCCTCAAGGCTAAAGAAAGCAATAAGTATCTCTACTTTAAACTCCAGATCCTCCATATTCTTTGCTTCTCGAGATTCCACCATGATCTAGCTTGACATCCGTCTCTGGAAGTATATCAGCGCACCTCAATTGCCTGATCCTTTGGTTCTTACCGGCGCAAGAAGAATCTAATCCGACGATGTCTAACTAAATCTTTCTGTTGATATCAAGGGACTCTATTGTTTGAAGGCAATATTGTTTCCGTGCTTCATTTCTCAAATCCGAGAGAAGATACGATGCTATTGTCATAGTAGTTCAAAACCTCTCCAACCTAGCTCTTTTCTTCCGGCGAGACAAAGATTCATATTCTCTTGTATCTGTAAATTTTAATCTTAATGGTGTGTCCTTTCTTTATCCAGGATACATCATCCTTTCTATTTCTTTCACAAGTGGTTCTATTCTTTTATCATGCTTCTTGAGAAAACCGGAGCTATGTTCATCCTACCCTTCTTGCCTCACGACAACCCTTCAATTCTCCTAACCCTTTGTGTCTCAAGCAAACGCAAGACTCACAACAAGTCTAGCAAGTTTCGCAAGGTGTAATGGTTGCACCACTCTGTTGTTAATCACCTTGGGAACGTGAGGGTCACCTTCGTTCCAAACACCTGCCTCTCCTTGTGTTGTTTTCTTTTTCATAGGAATCTCGGGGCGAGATTCTTGTTTAGTGGGGGAGAGTTGTAGCATCCCAATTGTCTAACAATTACAATGCTACTAGCCTAGTCTATATATATGTTACCTCCTACATATAATTGTTGCATCATAATTATATCATGCTCATGTCATCATGCCACCTTGCATTTGAGCATCATATAAAACCCTTTTCAATTTGGATCTTCTCTCATATGCATCATTAATTGTATTTGCCTCTTGATATTGTATTTGGTTATTGATATATTGTTTAAATGCCCAAGTTGAGTTGGGGGCATATCTTTTATTCTACTCCACCACCCTTTCTTTTCACCACCTTATAATTCCACCGTTCCATTTACCATGGGCCTTTATTTTTCTTTTGGTATTTAATCTAGCTCATGGGAGATAGGATGGATCTACTTCTATAACTTCTTTTGGCTTGGCCTTAATTCCACTTCTTGGAAATGCATAAGTATAATGCCATATTATTATTGTTTTCACAAAATCAATCATAGCATTTATTATTTTTGCATGGGCCATGCAACCACCATCAACACCTTTTCTTTTCTTTGGTTTTTCCTTGGTTTTGACTGGATCCTTCTTGTGAGCTCTCTTTTTATCTCTCAATCCTCACCACCTTGATCTTAGCTTGGGCCATGCTAAAACCCAACACCACTTCCACCCATTCTTGTTTGATCTAGCTTGATGCATGCAAGAACCTAAAACGTTACCCCCCTCTCTCCATCACCACCTTGCTACCTCATGCTATGCCTTAGGGATTAACCCTAATCCCCTACCCCTAACACTCTAACACTACACCACCCTCTCTCCACTTTCATCTCTTAAACCCTAACCCTAACCTCACCTCTCTCTCTCGCTTCCTCTCTCTACCATGCTGGTCCCACCTAGCCTCTCTCTCCCTGCCAGCAACCCACCTAGCTACCCATCTACCTCACCCCACCTCTTCTCTCAAACCCTAACTGAGGACACCTAGTGCACCCGAGCTCTCCTCCCCTCTCTCTTTTCCCTCTACCTGCCATGCCAGCCCCACCACCACGTCGACCCCACCTGCAGCCCTCTCCCTACCCTGCCTGGCTACCCAGGTCGAGCCCCAGCTTGACCACGTGCTTGAGGAGAAAGAGGAAAAAAAGGGGCCGAGGCTACTTTATCTGCCCTGTGCCCACACGCTGCCTCTCCTCTCTCCCTCTCGTGTTGCCCTCCTCCCACACGGCTCTCCTGCATCGCCAGATCCGCCCCGAGCCTGCCCTCTCCTTCCCCTTCTTCTTCACCGTCGCCAGCACCTGCCGCCGGTCGCCGCCGTCTACCCCTGCGTGTCGTCATTCCGACCGGCGTGCACATCGTGGAGGTGTCCTGGGAGACCAAGGGGGTACCTCTGCTTCATCTCGACCGGCCCAGCGAGGAGGAGAAGGCCACCAGGACCGCCAGATCCTCGCCGCTCCCCGAAACCCTAGGTCGCCGGAGTTCATGCATCCTCGCTGATCGGTCACTTCTCCGCCCGAGCAAACCCCACCGAACACTCCGCGGTGAGTCCCTCTCCCTCCTAGACAACATCCGCTCCGCCGTAGAGCCCTGGCCGCGCCAGGCGTTTCGCCGAACGCCCTAAGTGCGTCGCCGCTCGCTGTGTCTGCACGTGCCCGCGTCGTCTAGAACCTCACTTAGCCGCGCAGCCACTCCCAGACAACAACCCCTCCCCAGCCCAGCGGTAGCCGTCGCCGCCCGCGCACGCCAGGTCGCGAGTTCGACCCCATCTCCCTGTGCGCGCCCTGCTCTGACGGACACCGATCCCTCTTCAGAAAACGCAGAGAAGAAGTACAGTGCTCGATCCCCTTTTGCAGATACCCCCCTGATCTTTTGTTTTCGCAACCCGCACTTCACCCGGGCCCGCATGTCATCGGCTGAGGTAGTTTTACAAAAAGGCTCCTGCAGATCCAATGCTCAACCCGCACTCCCTGGGCTTGGACACGTGGCTGTGTCCACTTCGCCCGCCTGCACGTGGACCCGCCGTGGTCTCGGCCCCACCGGTCGGTGACTGCGGTTGGGTAAGCCTGCGGTGAGAAAAATCGCTGCCACGCGCAGTATCGCCAGCTCAGCGCGGCCCCACCTGTCTGCATCTATGGCTAAGTCTGTCTGGGTGCATAAAGTCCGTGTCCTTTTCTCTGTTTAATAAAAATGTTTTTCAGAAATGTTTAATATGATTTTAAATCCAGTTTTTAATAACTTCTTTTTGGTAAATCCAAATAATGCAAATTATATATGTTTTTGAATCAGAAAAATGTGAGGAATTCAAATATGCTATTCAAAATAATGTTTGCACACTTTAAATTTTCGAGATGATTAAAATTACAATAAAATGCCCTTTTCTTAATTAATTAATAACTTTTGTTTTATAACTCCAAATTTGACAAATAATATGTCTAAATCGATCAGCGCGACGAGCCCGATCTATCTATGCATTTCATGTTCTGAATTGCAGCATGCATCATATAAATAATAAGTATACAGCAAGTGTTATGAGAGCAAACCGGGCTAAAAAACTTAATAAAATGCTTTAATCTTGCACCCCACACCTCACCCATGCCATGCTACTTTATTGCCATGCAAATTGTGTTGGAGATATGCCCTAGAGGTAATAATAAATGTAGTTATTATTATATATCTTTGTGTTTATGATAAATGTTTACATTCATGCTATAATAGTATTAACAAGGAAACCATTAATACTTGTGTGATTTGTAAACTTAATTTGAAGTCCCTAGTATGGCCTCTATACTTCACTAGCTTGTTGGTTGATTGATGATGTGGTTTCTTTGTCATGAACATTGAGATGTTATCAACAACAAGATCATATCGTTAGGAGAATGATATGGTGGACATACTCCTATAGACAAGCGTAGCATAAAGATCAAGTCATTTCAATAGTTCAATTGCTATATGCTTTCTGATACATAGTAACCTAATTCCTTCGACCATGAGATCATGCATATTGCCTTTACTGGATGGATGCTTTGATGTCATCAAACACCACACCGTAACAGGGTGGCTATAAAAGTGGCATTGGGTGTTCGGAAAGTATTGGTTGAAACACATGGATCAAGAGTGGGATTTGTCCATCCACATGACGGATAGATATTCTCTGGGCCCTCTCGGTGAAATGTCATCCAATTAGCTTGCAAGCATGTGACTTGGTCACAAGGGATCACATATCACGGGAACGAGAAAAGAGTACTTATCAGTAACGAGGTTGAACTAGGTATGCAGAGATACCGACGATCATGACCTCGGATAAGTAACATATCGTGAGACAAAGGGAAATTGGTATCGTATGTAAGTGGTTCATTCGATCGCAAAGTAATCGTAGAAATATGTGGGAGCCATATGAATTTCCAGATTCCTCTATTGGTTATTGTTCGGAGAAGTGTCTCGATCATGTCCGCATAATTCACGAACCGTAGGGAGACACACTTAAGGATTCGACGTTGTTTGAGTAGTTATGGTATTATGAGAAAGAGACCGAATGTTGTTCGGAGTCTCGGATGGGATCCGGGATATCACGAGGTGATCCGGAATGGTCCGGAGAATAAGATTCATATAAGGAAAGTCCCGTTTCGGAGTTCGGGAATGGTTCCGGTGTTTTCATCGGGAACATTCTAGAAGGTCCCGGAATGTCCGGCACTCCGGGGGGGAAGGGGTACATGAATGTGTCATTGCAAGTTGGAATGATTGCATCATGTACTAGGTGTTCTCGCTGTCCAAAATAAAGGGTTTATTTAATTCCTAAATTGGAAAAGTCAAACGGCTAATTTGAAAGTCAAACTGCCAATTTTGGGAAGTGGGAAAAGAGGAGGATTGGTGGAGGCCGAATTGGGGGAGGACTCCTCCCTTGGCCGGCGCCCCACCAAGCCGACTTGGGGAGGGACTCTCCTCCCCATGGCGCAGCCAGCCCTCCCACCTATATAAGGAGGGGCAGGGCTCCCCTCCTAGTACACACAAGTTCCTATCCTCTAAACTAGAAACTAGACCTAGACCCCGGTTTAGAGCTGTTTCGGTTTAGAGCCTTCTAATTGGTTTAGAGCCCTCTAATTGGTGTGTCTAACTACTAGACCACTAATAGCCTCTCTCATAAGCTCCACCATACTCGCACCGGCTTAAGGCGAAGCCCTGCGGGATCTCCCCTCTACCTCCGGTACCACGCCGTTGTGCTGCCGGAATCGCGAGGAGAGTGCTACAACCTCCGCTGCCTGCTGGAACAAGGGAGAGGAAGGTCTTCGTCGAGTACCGAACGTGTGACCGACTGCGGGAGCGCTGCGGGAACGCGGCGCCGGAAGGATCGTCTACGCGATCTTGAGATCGGAAAGAGTACGACTACATCACCCACGAGAATCTGCTCTCGTTAAACACTTTGGAATCTTCGAGGGTGAGTTATTCCATCGACTCGTTGCTACAATCTAGTAGATAGATCTTGGCTTGTTTGTTTGTATGCGATAGAAAATTTTTGTTTTCCATGCTACGAACCCCTACAGTGGTATCAGAGCCAGGTCTATATGTAGATCTGTTGCACGAGTAGAACACAATGGTCATTGTGGGCGTTGATGCTTTTATTGTAGATTGCTTTTTGTGTACTTTGCATCTTGCGGTATGTTGGGATGAAGCGGCCCGGGCTAACCTTACATGACATCGTTCATGAGACTTGCTCCACGCTTGACATGCAACTCGTATTGCATAAGTGGCTTTGCGGGTGCCTGTTTCTCCTAGCATAGTAAAGATCCAATTTACAACGGGTGATCAACAATGCTAGTATCAATGTTGTGGTTCTTGTTCGTAAGTTAGTACGACACTTATTGAAAGCCCCAAACCACGTAAAATATGCAAAGAAAGTAGAGGCGTCTAACTTTGTTTTGCAGGGGTGTGCAGTGATGTGATATGGCCATGATTGTGATTATATTTGATGTATGCAATGATCCTTATTGTAAGTTGGCAACCGGCAGGAGCCATATGGTTGTCTTTAATTTCTGTTAAGGCCTGCGTGTCTATTCAAAATAGTTGTAATAGTTGAAGTTGGCGGACGACAACCATGAAGAAGCGTCATTGACCTTGATGCTATGCCGGTGATGATGGAGATCATGTTCGTGCTTGAAGATGGAGATCGGAAGCACAAAGAAGAAAGGCCATATCATATCACATATTATGAATTGCATGTGATGTTAATCCTTTATGCATCTTGTATTGCTTAGTAGACGACGGTAGCATTATAAGATGATCCCTCATGCACATAAATTTCAAGTTCTAAAAGTGTTCACCCTTAGTATGCACCGTTGCCAAAGCTTGCTGCTTCGAAGCACCACGTGATGATCGGGTGTCTTTGATTCCGCGGGTGACTACAACGTAAGCAAGCCAGATTTGCTTATGCGGAAGCTAAGGTTTGATCTTGACGAGCCTAGCATGTACAGACATGGCCTCAGGAACACGGATCGCCGAAAGGCAAAGCATGAATCATATAGTAGATATGATGAACATGATGATTGTTCGCCATTAAAACTATATCAGCTCTCGTGATGATCGGTGTTGATGTAGTGGATTTGGTTCGTGTGATCACTAAAACAATGTGAGGGATGTTGTTTTGAGTGGGAGTTCACCTAGTTTAATTTCATTAATTAATTTGAACTCAATTTGTCATAAACTTAGTCTAAACTATTGCAAATATGTTGTAGATCAATGGCAGCCCCTACCATCAATTTTAATGCGTTCCTAGAGAAAGAAAAGTTGAAAAACAATGGAAGCAACTTCGCGGATTGGTTCCGCAATTTGAGGATTGTCCTCACAGCTGGTAATTTGACCTATGTGCTGGATGCACCGCTAGGTGACCCACCTGCAGCTGATGCTACCGATGAAGTAAAGAATGTTTACCTCGCTCGGAAGAATCAGTACTCCATAGTTCAGTGTGCTATCTTGTATGGTTTAGAATCGGAGCTTCAGAAAAGGTTTGAAGAGTCAGACCCATATGATATTGTCGAGGATCTCAAATTAATTTTTGAGACTCATGCGGCAATTGAAAGTTATGAAGCTTCTGAAAAGTTCTTTAACTGCAAGATGGAAGAGGGTAGCTCCGTCAGTGAGCATGTGCTTAAAATGTCTGGGCACGCGAATAAACTTCAAAGCTTGGGTATAGTGATTCCTAATACTTTGGGAGTTTACCGCATCCTCCAATCACTACCACCAAGTTACAAGAACTTTGTGATGAACTACAACATGCAGAACATGAACAAAGAGTTGCCAGAACTATTTGCTATGTTAAAATCTGCAGAAGTGGAGATCAAGAAAGAGCACCAAGTGTTGATGGTCAATAAGACCACCAAATTCAAGAAAGGCAAGTCTAAGCAGAAGGGACACTTCAAGAAGGGTGGTAAGAAAGCTACCACGCCGACGAAGAGGACCAAGGCTGGACCCAAGCCTGATACTGAGTGCTTTTACTGCAAGGGAGAAGGTCACTGGAAGCGGAATTGCCCAAGGTACTTGGCGGATTTGAAGAACGGCAACATCAAGAAGAAAGGTATATCTGATATACATGTTATTGATGTGTATCTCACTAGTACTCGTAGTAGTGCCTGGGTATTTGATACTGGTTCGGTTGCTCATATTTGTAACTCGAAACAGGAGCTGCAGAATAAACGGAAGCTAGTGAAGAACGAGGTGACGATGCGCGTGGGAAACGGATCAAAGGTTGATGTGATCGCGGTCGGCACACTACCTCTTCATCTACCATCGGGATTAGTTTTATACTTAAATAATTGTTATTTGGTGCCTGCGTTGAGCATGAACATTATATCGGGATCTTGTTTATTGCGAGACGGTTACTTGTTTAAATCCGAGAATAATGGTTGTTCGATTTATATGAGTAATATGTTTTATGCACATGCACCTTTGATAGATGGTCTATTCGTATTGAATCTCGATAGTAGAAATACACATATTAATAACATTGAGGCTAAACGTTTGAAATCAAGCGATAATTTGACCTATATGTGGCACTGTCGTCTTGGTCACATTGGAGTGAAGCGTATGAAGAAACTCCATTCCGATGGACTTCTTGAATCACTTGATTTTGAATCACTTGAAAGATGCGAAGCATGTCTGATGGGTAAAATGACTAAGACTCCATTTTCTGGTATGATGGAGCGAGCTACAGACTTATTGGAAATCATACATACCGATGTGTGTGGTCCAATGAGTGTAGCATCGCGCAGTGGTTATCGTTATGTTCTTACCTTCACGGATGACTTGAGTAGATATGGGTATATCTATTTTATGAAACATAAGTCCGAAACTTTCGAGAAGTTTAAGGAGTTTCAAAGTGAGGTAGAGAATCAACGTAACAAGAAGATTAAATTTCTACGATCTGATCGTGGAGGTGAATATCTAAGTTACGAGTTTGGCGAGCATTTGAAGAAATGTGGAATACTTTCGCAGTTGACACCGCCGGGAACACCACAGCGTAATGGTGTGTCTGAACGTCGTAATCGAACTCTCTTAGATATGGTTCGTTCTATGATGTCACTTACAGATTTGCCACTATCATTTTGGGGTTATGCATTAGAAACAGCCGCATTCACTTTAAATAGGGCACCGTCTAAATCCGTTGAAACGACACCGTATGAATTATGGTTTGGGAAGAAACCTAAATTGTCGTTCCTTAAAGTTTGGGGATGCGAAGCCTATGTAAAGAAGTTACAGCCGGACAAGCTTGAACCCAAAGCGGAAAAATGCGTCTTCATAGGATACCCGAAGGAAACTGTTGGGTATACCTTCTATCATAGATCCGAAGGCAAAATCTTCGTTGCTAAGAATGGATCCTTTCTAGAGAAGGAATTTCTCTCGAAAGAAGTGACTGGAAGGAAAGTAGAACTCGACGAGGTTGTCGAACCTTCTCTCGAAATTGCGAGTAGCGCAGCACCGGAAGAAGTTCCTGTGGTGCCTGCACCAATGAGGGAGGAAGCTAATGATAGTGATCATGAAACTTCGGTTGAGGTTGCTACAGAGCCTCGGAGGTCAACGAGAACTCGTACCACTCCAGATTGGTATGATTCCGTTATGAATGTCATGTTGGTGGACAACACCGATGATCCCGAGACATATGAGGAAGCGATGATGAGCCCAGATTCCAATAAATGGCAAGAAGCCATGAAATCCGAGATTGGATCCATGTACGAAAACCAAGTATGGACTTTGGTGGACTTACCGGATGGCCGGAAGGCTGTCGAGAACAAATGGATTTTCAAGAAGAAAACAGATGCTGATGGTAATGTTACTGTCTATAAAGCTCGACTTGTCGCAAAAGGGTTTCGACAAATTCAAGGAGTTGACTACGATGAGACTTTCTCACCGGTAGCGAAGCTAAAGTCTGTGAGGATTATGTTAGCAATCGCTGCATATTATGATTATGAGATATGGCAGATGGATGTCAAAACAGCATTCCTCAATGGAGACATTGATGAAGAGTTGTATATGATACAACCCAAAGGTTTTGTCGATCCTAAAGATGCTAACAAGGTATGCAAGCTTCAACGGTCCATCTATGGATTGAAGCAAGCATCCCGAAGTTGGAATCAACGTTTTGATAAGGTAATCAAAAGTTTTGATTTTATACAAACTTATGGAGAAGCTTGTATTTACAAGAAAGTGAGTGGGAGCTCTGTAGCATTCTTAATACTATATGTGGATGACATATTATTGATTGGGAATGATGTAGACCTTCTTAATAGTGTCAAAGAATATTTGAATAATAGTTTTTCAATGAAGGATCTTGGCGAAGCAGCTTACATATTAGGCATAAAGATTTATAGAGATAGATCGAAACGCCAAATATCATTGTCACAAAGTACATATTTGGACAAAGTTCTAAAGAGGTTTGGAATGGAAGATAGCAAGAAAGGGTTCTTGCCCATGTTGCCCAATATGACCTTGAGTAAAACTCAAAGTCCGACATCGGCAGAAGATAGAGAAAAGATGAGTAAGACTCCCTATGCCTCAGCCATAGGATCTCTAATGTATGCCATGCTGTGTACTAGACCCGACATCGCATATGCTGTTAGTCTAACTAGCAGATATCAAAGTGATCCAGGAGTGGATCATTGGACAGCGGTCAAAAACATCCTTAAGTACTTGAAGAACTAAGGATATGGTTCTTTCTTATGGAGGTGATGAACAGCTCGTTGTTAATGGTTACACCGATGCTAGTTGGAACACCGATCCGGATGATTCTAAATCACAATCTGGATACGTATTTATTTTGAATGGTGCAGCAGTTAGCTGGAGGAGTGCAAAGCAAAGCGTTGTGGCGAGATCTTCAACTGAATCGGAATACATGGCTGCTTCGGAGGCTTCACAAGAAGCGATATGGATGAAAGAGTTCATTACAGAGCTGGGTGTGGTTCCAAGTGCGCTGGACCCAATGTCTATCTACTGTGATAACATGGGCGCCATAGCCAATGCGCAAGAACCAAGGTCACACAAGAAGCTGAAGCATATCAAGCTGCGTTTCCACGCTATTCGAGAACATATCCAGGATGGGGATATAAAGATTTGCAAAGTACACACAGATCTGAATGTGGCGGATCCGTTGACTAAATCTCTCCCGAGGGCAAAACATGACCAACACCAAACTGCCATGGGTGTTCGGTATATTACCATGTAATCTAGATTAGATGACTCTAGTGCAAGTGGGAGACTGTTGGAGATATGCCCTAGAGGTAATAATAAATGTAGTTATTATTATATATCTTTGTGTTTATGATAAATGTTTACATTCATGCTATAATAGTATTAACAAGGAAACCATTAATACTTGTGTGATTTGTAAACTTAATTTGAAGTCCCTAGTATGGCCTCTATACTTCACTAGCTTGTTGGTTGATTGATGATGTGGTTTCTTTGTCATGAACATTGAGATGTTATCAACAACAAGATCATATCGTTAGGAGAATGATATGGTGGACATACTCCTATAGACAAGCGTAGCATAAAGATCAAGTCATTTCAATAGTTCAATTGCTATATGCTTTCTGATACATAGTAACCTAATTCCTTCGACCATGAGATCATGCATATTGCCTTTACTGGATGGATGCTTTGATGTCATCAAACACCACACCGTAACAGGGTGGCTATAAAAGTGGCATTGGGTGTTCGGAAAGTATTGGTTGAAACACATGGATCAAGAGTGGGATTTGTCCATCCACATGACGGATAGATATTCTCTGGGCCCTCTCGGTGAAATGTCATCCAATTAGCTTGCAAGCATGTGACTTGGTCACAAGGGATCACATATCACGGGAACGAGAAAAGAGTACTTATCAGTAACGAGGTTGAACTAGGTATGCAGAGATACCGACGATCATGACCTCGGATAAGTAACATATCGTGAGACAAAGGGAAATTGGTATCGTATGTAAGTGGTTCATTCGATCGCAAAGTAATCGTAGAAATATGTGGGAGCCATATGAATTTCCAGATTCCTCTATTGGTTATTGTTCGGAGAAGTGTCTCGATCATGTCCGCATAATTCACGAACCGTAGGGAGACACACTTAAGGATTCGACGTTGTTTGAGTAGTTATGGTATTATGAGAAAGAGACCGAATGTTGTTCGGAGTCTCGGATGGGATCCGGGATATCACGAGGTGATCCGGAATGGTCCGGAGAATAAGATTCATATAAGGAAAGTCCCGTTTCGGAGTTCGGGAATGGTTCCGGTGTTTTCATCGGGAACATTCTAGAAGGTCCCGGAATGTCCGGCACTCCGGGGGGGAAGGGGTACATGAATGTGTCATTGCAAGTTGGAATGATTGCATCATGTACTAGGTGTTCTCGCTGTCCAAAATAAAGGGTTTATTTAATTCCTAAATTGGAAAAGTCAAACGGCTAATTTGAAAGTCAAACTGCCAATTTTGGGAAGTGGGAAAAGAGGAGGATTGGTGGAGGCCGAATTGGGGGAGGACTCCTCCCTTGGCCGGCGCCCCACCAAGCCGACTTGGGGAGGGACTCTCCTCCCCATGGCGCAGCCAGCCCTCCCACCTATATAAGGAGGGGCAGGGCTCCCCTCCTAGTACACACAAGTTCCTATCCTCTAAACTAGAAACTAGACCTAGACCCCGGTTTAGAGCTGTTTCGGTTTAGAGCCTTCTAATTGGTTTAGAGCCCTCTAATTGGTGTGTCTAACTACTAGACCACTAATAGCCTCTCTCATAAGCTCCACCATACTCGCACCGGCTTAAGGCGAAGCCCTGCGGGATCTCCCCTCTACCTCCGGTACCACGCCGTTGTGCTGCCGGAATCGCGAGGAGAGTGCTACAACCTCCGCTGCCTGCTGGAACAAGGGAGAGGAAGGTCTTCGTCGAGTACCGAACGTGTGACCGACTGCGGGAGCGCTGCGGGAACGCGGCGCCGGAAGGATCGTCTACGCGATCTTGAGATCGGAAAGAGTACGACTACATCACCCACGAGAATCTGCTCTCGTTAAACACTTTGGAATCTTCGAGGGTGAGTTATTCCATCGACTCGTTGCTACAATCTAGTAGATAGATCTTGGCTTGTTTGTTTGTATGCGATAGAAAATTTTTGTTTTCCATGCTACGAACCCCTACAAATTGTGCATCATTCATCATGGCATGATTGTTTGCTTGTCGCATTTTAATTCATATGCTTGTGCACTCTATTTATGTTGGCCCTTGTTTGTTTGGTTCTTCTTCGAATAGACGCTGAGCATGGGATATATCAGGAATCCCAGGAGTTCTACCCAGATCCACCTCTCGCTTCAACTGAGCTGCCAGGCAAGCACTACCACATGCTTGCATACATATAGTACCTATTGCCTCTATCTTATTCTTGCATCATTGAGTCGCGTTTGCATTAAATTGAATCCCAAGTACTGCATAGCCTTTACTTTTAAACTCCACTGAAGCTTGTTCCTCCATCCCATGAGCCATTACTACAGGAGTTGTTTGAGCCATGCGGGTCGTAGAACAGCATGTGTAGGGTTTGTGAGAGTCTGATGGATAACGAGGTACCTAAACAACTTAACCTGAGTAGTAATGGGATAACTAATGAAAGTGGCACCGGTGAGCAATATCTGCTATTTGGTTCTTCATGCTCACTTGTGTCCCGTAGGACCCCGAGTACTTGATTCCTGTTCCATGACTATTTGCACTATCCACATCCGGGAGGCCTTATGGACCCCCCTGAGCCAGAGCTTGATTCATTCTTATTTCTTGGGGCCACAAAGTAGTTTGGGGCTTTATTACTATCCTGTACTTATGCCATGTTTTACTGCTTTATTTAAGATTGTGCGAGGAGCACCTGTACTGTTTAGGATTGCGGAGTGTTTTCGCGGTATCGACAAGCCCAGTCACACTTTCGGGTTCCCAGTCGTTTACAACCATTGGCGCAAACCTTGGGTCCGTCTCGGAGCCGGCCAACTTCGTGGCGGGTAGCTTAATGGGGTGGCCCCCAGAAACATTTCTGAATCCTGTGATCGCTTTGTCGTGAATGCCTCGTTGGGTTTTGATTTGGTTTTTCCGAGGTTGATCGAGTGTGTGTTGCTATTTGTGCACCCCTGCAGGGTAAATCTTTCTGAAAGCCGTGTCCGCGGTTATGGACGACTTGGAGCACAGTTTCTCGATCATAGACAAGTTTAACTAAAGTACCGCTTTTAATTTGACTAAATACCTGACTAGTAAATAGTGCAACACTCATGGAATGGTTAATAAAACTGCCAACGGATGGGGGGTTGTTCGTCCGCTTCCTCGTTGGTAAGCGAGGAGGAGGATGGATCTGTTGATATTACTGTTATAACTGTTGTTATTAATTCACGGACATCCGTCTATCTTTGGTTAGGCGGATGGTTAGCGAGTATCTATAGAATTGTTAGGTATTATCTTTTGCTGCAATTGCGTCACCCCAGGTTGTGTCCCCTTTAGAGGCATAAAGGCTTGCTGAGTACCCCTAGGGTCTCACACGATAAATTGTTTGATTCAGATGAACAGGTGTACCCGCAAGATGGATACTGGGTGGAAGAGACAGATGATGTTGGCAACAACCACTCGGTGTAGAGATTCCGGGAACGGGGATCCGTGAGATCTATGGGCGGGATGTGTTTATTTATGGGGCATCTTATGCCGATTTGCTTCTTATCCGTACTCGGATCTTGTTTTCCGCTTCCGCCTGATACTCTGATGTTTGATGTATGAGGAGATATCCTAAACTATTATATCTATCTAGGACATTTGGATCTTGCCGTATGGCGTTGCAATATTTCTATTTCTTTTAGATGGAATGGCTCTGAGGACTGTTGTATGTGGCTTGCATACATACTCATTTGTGTATGTAGTTGATCCCTTCGCCTGCCGATTACGCCGCTCGTTCTTGTCCTGATGTTTGGAAATGGTTAGGACGGCCGAAAGGTCTACCTGTGAGTGGCATTTGGCCCCACCGTACTATTTTAACCATTTCTGCTCCTCCAGGCTTGTAACTAAGAGCGTAATTCACCGAGGTAGTTACATGGGTCCCCCTGGTACCTCCCAGGTACTCTTCTGCCCCTTTTTCACGCAAAAATTTAATATGAATTTTCTGGAATTCGAGACACTTTATTTTTTGGGCATTTTCAGGCATAGAAGAATGATTTTCTGACAGACAGATTTTTTTTGGAAACATGATGCAAGGACAAAACAAACCTAGAACTACAGAAGTTATAAGACACTCTAACATGCAAGCAACTAACAACAAATAAAACTAAACGAAAACAAAAACTAAAATGGATAGAATAGATGTAAACAGAGATAATCATAGTGAAAACATTGTTTTGTTCAATGAAATCCTTTTGTTAACAAGGTTGATCAGGTCATGCTACCAAAACAATTCCATATGAGACAAAACTTTGTATTCCACTAATGATTATGTTACCTCAACCTTGATAGCAATAGTCCCAATCATAATAGTTTCAAATTTTTATCTTGGTATGGGACAATATATTTCTCCAACTTGAATGCCCTCAACATGTTCAATTGAATTCAAACCATAAGTCCTTTCAATCTTCTTGGGGAAATAGACAGTATGTTCCTTGTCATTCACATTGAAAGTTATCTTTCCTTGGTTACAATTGATAACAGCTCCTGCGGTATTAAGAAAAGGTCTCCCAAGAATAATAGACATATTATCATCTTTAGGCATTTCAAGCACAACAAAATCAGTTAATATCAAGCAATTATGAGCCACTTGAACAGGTACATCCTCACATATACCCACAGGAATAGTGGTAGATTTATCAGCCATTTGCAAAGATATATCAGTTGGTATTAATTTTTCTAGTTGAAGCCTCTTATAGAGAGAGAAAGGCATAACACTAACTCCAGCTCCCAAATCACACAAAGCAGTTCTAACATAATTGTTCTTAATAGAGCAAGGGATAGTTGGAATCCCTGGGTCTCCAAGTTTCTTAGGAACCTTACCATTGAAGGAATAATTAGCAAGCAAAGTAGAAATTTCTTCATTAGGGATCTTCCTTTTATTCGAGACAATATCCTTCATATACTTTGAGTAAGGAGGCAATTTAATAGCACCAGTCAAAGGAATTTGCAGGAATAAAGGTTTCATCCACTCACAAAACTTATTATAGTGTTCATCTTCCTTTGACTTGTGTTTCTTATCAGGGAAAGGCATAGGTTTTTGGACCCAAGGTTCTCTTTCACTACCATGTTTCTTAGCAATAAAATCTTCTTTAGTGTATTTAGTATTCTTAGTGTGGTTTTCAGGTTCTTCTTCAACTTTTTCTTCATTAGGAACTTCATTTTCTTCATTACCACTTTTAGTTTCAGCATCAGAGATGGATATACTATTAGGATCTATAGCAGATTCAGAGGGTTCTACAACAGTTTTATGATTCTTTTTCCTTTTCTTACGAGTAGAACCACTATTTTCAGCTTGTTGAGAATCCTGCTCAATTCTTTTGGGATGCCCCTCAGGATATAGAGGATCCTGGGTAGCAGCACCACTTCTAGTTCTAATTTCATAAGCATGTTTTTCTTTAGAAGCATTAACTAGCAAGTCTTTTTGCACTTTAATGACTTGATCTATTTGAGTTTGAACCATTTGAAAGTGTTTAACAATCATTTTAACATCATTAGAGGTTCTTTCCACAATATCTTTCAACTCAACAATAGCTCTAGTGTTTTCCATTAGATGATTTTGCACCCTTTTATTAAAATTATCTTGCTTAACAATAAAGATATCGAATTCTTCTAAGCATTGATCAGGAGGTTTAGAGTAAGGGATATCACCTTCATCAAAGTGTTGGAGAGAGTGTACATCGATAGTGGATGAGCAGGGGATAGGCTTACATAGTTCTTCTATAGGAGGTAAATTCTTGACATCTGCAGCTTTAATTCCCTTCTCCTTAAGACATTTATTAGCTTCCTTCATCACTTCATCATTTAATTCAATAACTCCCCTCTTCTTTGATGTTGGAATAGGCATAGGAATAGTTGGTTCAGGTACAATTACTTCAGGTTTAGCTTGTCCAGGAGGAGTCCAATCTTCATAATTCTTACTTATTTTAGCCATTAATTCTTCAGCTTCCTTAGGAGTCCTATTCCTGAAAACACAATCAGCACAACTATCTAGGTATGTCCTAGATTCCTCGGTTAGTCCATTATAAAATATATCAAGAAGCTCATTCTTAGGTAATGGACTTCCAGCTTGTGCATGGATCAGAGCACAAAACCTTGCCCAAGATTCAGGCAATACCTCTTTTTCTCCCTGTTTAAAATCAAAAAGTTCCTGCAAAATAGCATGTCTGGCACTAGGAGGAAAATATTTCTGCAGGAAAGTACTAATCAAGCACTCAGGGCTATCAATAGATCTAGGAGGTAAATTACTAAACCAAGTTTTAGCTTATCCTTTCAATGAAAAAGGGAAAATCTTAGCAACAAAGTAAGTACGCATCTTAATATCATCAGAAAACAAGCCACTCATGGTAGAAAGTTCATTCATATGTGCCACTGCACTTTCATTCTTAGTCCCACAAAAAGGTTCTTTCTCGACAATAGCTATGTAAGATAGATCGAGAGAGAAATCATAATCTTCATCTATAATGTTTTATGGGAGAAGCAGCAAACTTAGCAATACGAGACAATTTGGGTATAATAGTACGCCTCTCAAGGAGACTCTTAGTAGCACTCCTATCATGGGTGTTTTACATTCTTTAATAAATTCATCGGTCATCTCAACATAACCATCTTCAATATCATAACTTTCACCAGACTCAGGTGAACTAACAGGTGTGGTAGTGTCTTCATTAGGAGTTTCGATATTTCCAGCTATAGTTCTAGCAATCATAGCATCTAGGAAAGGACCTAATGGACCACTCTTATCAAGCACAGTAGAAGCAGCATCATAAGCATCAGAAGTTTCAGATTCAGCAGTAGTAGCAGTGTGTGTAGCATGTGTATGTGGTGGTGTAACGAGCTTACTTATAACATATGGTGAACCAAGAGCAGCAGAGGTGTTCAGAACCGTACCTCTTCTTGTAGTGGATGGTAAAATAGGAAACTTGCCATCACGAGACTTACCCATGATGGATGGATAGCAGCGAACAATAGAGAATCCAAGTGAACTTGATAAATAAAGTTATGCTCCCGGCAACGGCGCCAGAAAATAGTCTTGATGACCCACAAGTATAGGGGGTGTATCGCAGTATTTTCGAGGGAAGTGAAACCCAATTTATTGATTCGACACAAGGGGAGCCAAAGAATATTTATAAGTCTTAACAACTGATTTGTCAATTCAGCTGCACCTGGAAACAATCTTGCTCACAGCAGTTTATCAGTAGCAACAGTTTTGTAGTAGCAATAGTAAAGTAGCAGCAGTAGTAAAGTAAAGACAGCAGTAACGATAGCAGTAAACAGTGGGATTCGAGTGCGGTAGGCATAGGGATGGATGGACGGGCGTTGCATGGACAAGACAATTCACATAGCAATCAGAACATAGGGCAATTGCAGATAAATAAGATAAAGCATCCAACTACTAGATAATCCTAGGCATGTGTTCCATATATAGTCATACGTGCTCGCAATGAGAACTTGCACAACATCTTTTGTCCTACCAGCCCGTTTGCAGTGGGGCCTCAAGGGAACTACTGGCAATTAAGGTGCTCCTTTTAATAGAGCACCGGAGCAAAGCATTAACACTCCATGAACATATGTGATCCTCACATCAAAGCCATTCCCTCCGGTTATCCCGATTTCTGTCACTTCGGGGCCATTGGTTCCAGACAACAACGTGTGTATACAACTTGTAGATAAGACCAAAAACAATACTATCATAATGAATCAATAACATGTTCAGATCTGAAATCATGGCACTCGGGCCCTAGTGACAAGCATTAAGCACAACAAGTCGCAACAAGTCATAAAGCACTAATAGTAGATACTAGGCACCATGCCCTAACAATCCGATGCCATTACATGAACGATCTCATCCAATCCCTACCATCCCCATAGCCTACAGCGGGGGATTACTCGCTCATAGATGGGGGAAACATGGATGGTCGATGGAGAAGCAATGGTGATGGTGATGGCGATGATCTCCTCTAATTCCCCGTCCCGGTAGGGTGCCAGAACAGAGTTTCTGGTGCTGTTTCATGGAATCTGGTGGTGGCGGCGGAGCGAAACTCCTTCTGGAAAAACGTCGAACCCCGGAGTTTTTAGGTCAGAAGACTTCTTATAGGCGAAGAGGGAGACCGAGGGGGTGCCTAGGGGGCCCACACCACCCCCTGACGCGGCCTGGCCTGGCCCGTGCCACCAGGTGGTGTGGCCACCCCTGGCTCTTCTCCGTCTCGTACTCTAGCTCCTGGAGTCTTCGGGTGAAATAGGATTTTTGGCATATTTTCTGGGATTTTTCCTGATAGTTGATTTTCTGCACAAAAAGTAGACACCAAGGAAATTTTGCTGAAACAGCGTCAGTCCGCGTTAGTTGCATCCAAATCACACAAGTTTAGAGGAGAAACAGTAGCAAAAGTGTTCGGGAAAGTAGATACGTTTTGGACGTATCAGAGATGAAGGCCGAACACAAATGGACCGATGTGAGCTTCAACGTGAACATGAAATACTGGCATGACCGACTTCCTAAGGGGAACACATTGCCAACAAGTATTGAGGAGACCAAGAAAATCGTGTGCCCTCTCGACCTACCACACATTAAATACCACGCATGCATCAATAATTGCGCACTTTATCGGAACGAGTACACGAAGAGAACCACATGTCAGGTGTGCGGCCAAGGACGGTACAAGAGAGGGAACAAGAAAGTTCCTCGAAAAGTGGTATGGTACTTTCCTATCTGATACACGACTAGAGAGGAGGCGGTAGTCAAGTGGAGGAACCACCTGTGGAAGAAGAATCGGATGAAGATATTGGTCGGGCTCATGCTCTTGCTCACCATCATCATAGATGTATTCTATTTGATCCTAATGTAGGCGGTGACCACTTCATATTTGTAATGTGAGATGATATGAACTTTGTATTAGACACTTGTGTAAAAATTCAGCACTTGACACTATATATGTATCTCGATCGAGCTCTAAGTGTGATGACATTATACTTGTGTTTGTATTATATGTCGGTTTTCGTCTACTATATGTGCAATGTACTATTTATACTGATATGGATAAATACTGTATAAATCCTATATAAATACCTGATTATACACTAGGAATGTATTCTACTTTGAATACATGTAATACAGTCAATGTCGCATATAGAAAAGGTCTCTGTGGCGCATATACATTCTGTGGCGCATGGGAGTTTATGCGCCGCTGAAAACATTCCTGTGGCGCATATGCAGAAATGCCACAGAAGTCCGAGACTTCTGTGGTGCATATCGATATGTGCCACAGATTGCAGATATCAGTGGTGACGTAACAGTGGCGTATCACATATGCACCACATAAAGTGAAAATTCATGCGCCATGAAGAAGGTATTTCCTAGTAGGGCAACATAAAGCAGTGGAAATATACCTTAACGCTCCCACTTAATTTCTTGTAAACACAAGTATCTTCATCATTTCTAATGAACTCAAACTCTTTAAAGTTTCATCATGGTGGAGATTCCAACTCTACTATGCTTATTTCAAAACCATTGAAACTTGCATATATTTTAGCACCCTTCGAATTAACAAAACCCTTTGGATAGTGTCATGTACACATCCTAGGTAACCATTCTTCTTAAAAGAATGATGTTTTGTTTATTCAACTATCATATCTCAACATGTAATGATTGCTACAATAATCTGTATAGACTAAATATCGTTGTGGAAGATCAAATCTCGTTGCAGTCAACTCTTTGAACTTTGTCGTAAACTACTTTCTGACATGTGAATATTTTGAAGGAGATATTCTGTAGAGGCCAATAAATAAAGGGTTTATTGTTGTATATCTAATGTTCATAATAAAGTTTTGTATCATGCTATAATTTTATTAAGTGGAACCATTAATACAGGTGTCGTATATAAACAACCATGTCCCTAGTATTCTCTAATACTAGTTTATTGGGAAGATGATGATCGAAGTTTCCCGGTCATGGAGTTGACACAAAGAGTCAACTGAAAACAAAGTCACTTATGAAGTGATGGACGCACCCGACCGTAGAATTGCAATATGATCCAGTCATAATGTTCAACATTGCGATATCTAGCAAAGCGTGGTAACTTAATCCTTCGACCGTGAGATCATATTTAATCACTATCTCTCGTGGCTGCTTTGATTACATCAACTGTCATATCCGTAACTAGGTGGATATAAAGGTGTGCATCAGGTATTCCATAGGAATGTTTGATGCATATGATCAATAGTGGGATTTTCCTATTCGAGTGATGGAAATATACTCTAGGCCCAATCGGTGAGACCACATCAATGAGCTTGCAAGCATGTGACTAGGTCATGTGGTTGTGAGATCACGGGAACAAGTAAAGGTGTTTTTAGTAATAAGATTGAACTGTATGGGATACATGAGATCAGATCTTGGACAAACCAAGTATCATCGTGCAAAGGAAATAAGACTCGACGTTTAGAAGGTTCAAGCAAACAACAATATTTCATGGAATGAGCAGGGATCATCAGGTGTTTCCATATACAAATGATGATCATTGATCAAGGAGACATACCCTTCATACTTGAACATTCCCGAACCGTAAGGGTGTCACGCTTAAGGGTAATCGACGCTGCGGGTTGATCTACTACCGATAGAGAAATAGGAAGAGAGAACTGGAAATGCTGCATAGAGAAACCGAAGTGTTCGGAATTTGTTCAAAAGGAGTTTTGAATCATAGGAATTAAATAATAGGGATTTCTATTTTCGTGCCCCTGGTTCGTTAGTTGTACTCAGTTTTCCCCACCCGCTTAACTTTTCCTCACTTTTGCCCCCCTCCTTCTTGGAAACTGTCACGTCCCAAAATTTTCCAAATTTTGAAATGTGAAAAATCAAATAAACAAAATAAATAAAAGATGAAATTTTTGGGGAAAAGAAACTTTTTGATTCCTCTAATGGAAATATCAAAACCTTACTTGAACAAAAATAATTTTGAATGAGAAACTGACAAACAAGTTTTCAAAAATTCAAATGCATGTCATGTATCTTGATCTTAAGCACTTGCATTTTAAACCAATGGAAAAAAGAATAAACCAAAAACCTAGACCCTAATAAGAAAATCATCACATCAAGTTCAATTCAGTTCTATGGCTATGTTCCATATAGAATTTGAGCATAAGCATATCTAAGTGATCTATATTGGTAAACAACAAAATTATAAATCCACAAGAATTGGTTTCACTCTATTTGGAGTCATGGATAAAAAGTTATGATTTTTATATGATAAAAAAAAGTACTCGGCCAATAAAGCTCATAGAAAAAACTCAATAAGTTAATTGCAAACAAAGTAAATTTAAATATTATATAAAGGTAAATAATTATTAAATAGAATCATACAAATTGGAACCACCTTTGGAACTATAAATCAAAAGATGAGATTTATATAAGACAAGAAGGAAAAGAAATCAAAAATATATTGCAAAGCCAAGATAAGCCATATCTAAAATCCATGTCTAAATGGAACAAAAGTATATTTAAATAACATATAATGGTAAAGAATTATTTTATAAAACTTTGTAAATTGGTTTGACCCATTTTGGAGTTTTAAATAAAAAGATATGAAGGAAAGTAACTAAGTAAAAAAAGAGAACCATATAGGCCAAAGTAAATATTTATAAATGATATTGTTTGAATTGGATAATAAATAAGATAGATAATATCCTAAAATGATCTTGTTGATTTTATAAATTTTTGGAAATTTGAATGGATCCATTTAGATCTCTAAATCAAAAGTTATTGAAGAAAACAGAAAAAGAAAAACGTTAAAAAAAAGGAGACGTTTACCCTATCTAACCCGGCCCAGTCCAGCAAGCCCTCTCCCTCTCGTATATTTTTTTCTCCCTTTCTTTTAAAGTGGGCCGACCCAACCTGGCCCGTTGAGACCGATCGACCTTCTTCAACCTTCTGCTAACATACACTAACGAACGAGAGAGTCACGTTCATGTCAGTATATCTTCTCCTCTCCTCCCCCATCAATTCTGATGACCGTTTCTTCTCGACTTTAAAACGAAAAACGTTTGGAATCAAGTGGAGGTTCCATTCAGGCCATTGATTTCTCACTTTATTGCCTTAATCTCTCAAACCAATACCGTGAACCGAATGCCATATGTCGGCATACACCCTCTGATCGCCCTTCCTAGAGCATATCAAGACGAACCGAGGGAAGCAGCGTGTTCCTCTAGTCCTCCTCCTTCACTTTCGTTCCTAAACTTTCTCGAGAGGACGTCTCTACGATCCATACCAGCGATGCCAAGATCAGCCAAAAACCGGAGTTCATCGTCATATCTTGTCGTCCACAGTGAGCAACTTGTCTTCCTCGAACCAGAATACTCTCCCCATCGTTGCCTACCTCCAGGACATGATGGTGCACCTTCTTGTTGCAGTTCGCCGCGCCGCCGATGTCACACGTTGCTCCAGCCAAGGATTTCTCTCTCACTTGGACTCTACAAACGGTGCAATGGTCATCATCGATTTCGCCTCGATGTCCTCTACGCCGTCCACGTCTTCTTCAACTCTGGATACGTTCCTAGCGACGAGAACGACAACGTCAAGCCCGTGCCTGCTATTCCGGCGACATCTCCGGCGAGCTATTCCGGTGAGCTATCCTGATCTGTTCAATCTTCATCTAAAGGTCAACATTAGATCACTTACCGAAAGGGTACAGGCCAATAGAAATCTGCCACTTGTCTTACCAATTTCTATTTTCGGATTTTTAGGACATAAGAACGTAGGAACTTGCAAAAATCATATCTTTAGTTCTGTTTGTCCAAATTTAGAAAATAATATGTCTATGGATTCACAAAAATGAGTAGAACACAATGGAGCAATTATTCGATATTTTTGAGTCGGTTAAAATCACGTTTTATACAGAACCATTTGTGGAGTATTTTGAGTATAAAAATTGTTGTGTAAATTATTTTTGAGTGAATCCTTTTGCAAATGGTTGTATATCTAATACTATATACTGTAGGATCTTAATAAAATTTTAGTTAAGTACATAGGATTTGTGTAGCATCTGTTAGTCAAGTGTGGCTTATTTTAGTGTTACAAAATGTTTTGAATAATCTCTTTGCACTAAAATTATTATAATCAGCATCCCACTTATATAAAGGACCAGTAGGTGTTTGTAGTGTTCAGAGACTTATTGTAACAACTTGGTCAATAAAATATCTTGTTGTATGATTGCATGTATTTCGTTGTATTCATGTGTTGTTTTGTGATACTAGTTTTGAGGGTGTGCTTTTTGCTTGATTGTATTGTTGTAGATTTTGCGGAGTGTGACATTGAAAGATTGAGAAGTGTATCAAATTATTCTACTATCAAGGCAAGTGGCACTATCATCAATTCCTACTGTTTTCATTATACTTAGTGAATTTTTGTAGTATATGCATGATAGACTATACTATTATGATATGCTATATCTCCTATGTAGAATAGGGAATAGTACTTTCTACTTGGTAGGTAAAACATCGTAAGATTATAAATGATTAGCCCTGCAATAGATTCGTGGTGGAATATCATGTTATTACTATATGGAGTATTGGAAAATATATGTTTTCTATAATAAAACAAGTTCTTAATGAAACACCTGGGTGGAAATGGGACTTGCTTGGATTATGTTGAGTGGTTACTCAGGGGCCATGTCTATGGTCGGCTGGTGTATCGCACTTGTGAACGGCCACCCAGGAACAAAGAGATTGGAGACGTTCTTGTCATGAAGCTTCCAGTGCAGCCACATGGCATATGGGCTCTGCCTTGACCGACTAAGTTGCGAGAACTCAGCCAGACGGACAGAGGGTGGTAGTGATGATAGGATGGAACGCATTTGTGGTGGTCTGAGGGATTGCTTCTGAAAAGTCTCGTCTCGATGCATGTCGAGTCTTGTGGGGAAAGTGCGCCACCTCTCGAGAGGATAAAACTAAGTACTTAGCCGTGTCCCCGGTTATGGACAATTTCTGAGCATCAAGACAATGAAGCAGAATCAAGAATCTCATCATTCTAATTTCCTAAGTTAAAACTTGATGGGTGAACAAGGGTTGTTGGTTCATTGATTTCTATCAATGGAACCTAGGTTCACTGATTTCTATCGGTGGTACCACTATGTTGTGATTGGCAATATTACCTGGAGGGTATCCAGTGTAACTTAGTTGATAATAAGTGTTGCAAACTATTTATCAAAGGACAGGGAAAAACTTTCTTGCTGCAAACTAGCCAAAGCTCTACCTGGCCAGATATGCATGTAGTAATAGGTTCCACTTTATATCCACATACTAGTGACACTTGCCAATACAATTCAAAATGTATTGACCCTTGTGGCTATAACTTATCATGTTGCAGTATTACTTGATGATAGTGAAGTTTGATGAGTAGAGGTTTCGAGTCTGCACCCAACATGTTTGCCTGTGGCACATGAAGATGAAGGACTCCATGCTTTATAGTTATATCTGCTGCTTTGTAATAAGATAGCCATATGAGCTATGTAAGTTGTAATGAACTCTTTTATTCCTGGATATGCGATGTAATATGACCTTTGTTTCTTGATATTACGTCTTAAACTGTGAGTGCTAGCTATTCGATCCAGGGACTAGCACTGTAAACACAGGGACCTGTATCTTAACGGGTTCGGGTCATGACAATATGTATCATAGAGAACCGTCAACGGTGTACCCCTTGCACATGATACATGATCTATCCCATAATCAAAATGACAAGGCAAGCAGACAATGAGCATCTTAGCGATCTTTTTATTTGCTATTTTCATAGGTTTTTATTGAGGATGCTTCATAGAGTGCTCATTATGGTTATGCTGCAAGTTTCCACCATGATTAGACATGGATTAGGCTAGCGGCCCAGGCGTTTCTCTAACACATATACAAACTCCATGATCTTACAAGTTCCACTTTTATTTCACACCGCCAAGATCCATAAGCAAAAGAACATGATATCAACGGGGTACAAAGTACATGTGCAATGTTGAAAGGGTTCCCCGTGATACATGGTTCTGCTAACTTCAACTTATAAAGCGCAATCATATACGCAACAAAGATGGACTCAATGGTTCAAGTTTATTAAATGCAAGAAAGTAAAGTGTGCCATCAAGTTCGTGAGAGATTTAATCACTAATTTTCACATAATAAGTTTAATTTGGAAGGTAGACAAAAACATGAATATACTTGGAATAGCATATGCTAATAGGTAGGTATGGTGGACTCTTTGGAATAACTTGGTTTTAGGAGTTGGATGCATGAGTGGAACTCATACTTGGTTACAGAGGCTAGCAAAAGACTGGGAGCGACCAACTAAGAGTGCAATAATGGCCGTAATCATGCAGAGCGACAAAACATCATTGATCAAAGCATAAAGTGATACTACAACTTGAAAACTAAAGGATCATAAAGGCTTATGGTGACTTGTTATAGTCATAACATGGTGTTAGCATGTGCCAAGTCAACCCAAATAAAGCATCAAAGGAGAAGACCATAATACTATGCTTTAATATGCTAAAACAACGCATGATTCTTCCAAGGCACATTAAGCAATCTCAATTGTTTATAACATGTCATGCTACAGCAAAGAATACTAAGCCTAAAGCCAAAACAATATCAAGCATGGCATGACAAAGCATGGGCCACAGTCAAAAACAAACTCTCTTATCCACTTAAGCATGAACTTTCCTACTCTTTTCCAATCCAAAATAAACTATTTGAAAACCAAAGTATGAAAGAGGGGGTCCAACCAATTTATTCAGAAAACTAAGCAAACAAAAAAACAAAACGAAAACGAAACAAAAAAGAAGACGCTCCAAGAACAACACAACTATGCATGAAACAATAAAAATGAAGCGTTTGGAAGGAACCTAGGATTTTTATTGATGAAGAAGGGGATGCCTTGGGCATCCCCAAGCTTTGACACTTGTAATCCTTAGATATTTCTTGGGGTGACATGCTTGGCATCCCCAAGCTCGAGCTTTAGTCCATCCTTCATCTCATTACTCATTCCTTCCATACACCTGAAATTTTTCCTTCATACAATCTTTATTAGCAACATTAGTGCACTCAATATAATAGGTCTTTAGGTTCAGTTCCAACACCAATAAAACTTCAATTAAAACACAAGATATTGTAGCACTTCCCTCAAAAAGCTCAATTCCCCAAAAGAACTCAACAAGGAACCACAAGAAGCAAATGCAAATAAAGGCAGAAATCTGTCAAAACAGACCAGCAGGTAAAGACAAATTATTTCAAGGATCTTCTGTTGCTCAAATAAAAAAGTGTTGAACTAACAAAAGTTAAATAACAACCTGGGGCAGAAGCACAAAAATTCACGCCTCAAAAGGACGTACAGAGATTTTACACGAATTTTTACGGTGAAGCACAGAAATCTGTTTCAGGACAGCAACTTTCCCAATCATTACTTCTCTCTCATTAGAGGTTACTCTTGGCACAAAAAGCAAATAAAAAGGATAAGGAGCGGTTATTACTGAAGTAATAACTTCCAAGACTCATCTAAAACTTTTGGGTTATCTCCCAATAAGTACTTTTCTTTAACGCCTTTAAGTTAGGCATAAGAAGCAAGAAAAAGAGTCAAGTGTTCTCAGATGAAGAAGCATTAAAACCAAATTTCTTGCCCTTACCTCTCTTACTTTTATTCTTAACCTTGGGGAACATATGATTGCTTGGTGGAGAATCAAAGTGCATGGTGCCCTTTTCCACATCTATTATTGCTCCAAGGAGTTTCAATAGGGATCTTCCAAGTGTGATTTGTCCTTTTCCTACATATTCAATAACAAGATAATCAGTAGAAACCATTTTCCCTAGGATCTTTGTAAACACTCCTTCAGCTATTCCAATGGGTAATATTGTGGCATTGTTAGCAAGAAAATTTTCTTCTCCTCCTTTAGAAAGCCCGCAAAGGTTCAAAGGTTCATAGATATCTTTGGGCATAAGACAAAATTCAGACATGATATCACAGCGAGCATGAAAAGTTTCATTATTTATAGCAATATTTACTATGGGAAGCCATTTTGAGGGTTCAGAATTTATTGGAACATAGTCATGATGCTCTCTAAGTGTATTATAGCAATCTTTCAAACTAGCAGTGCTGGTCTCAAGAGTATTCAATCTATCAAATATGTTTATGAAGGAAGAATTAGATTTGCTAGGCAAGTTGTAAGTAAAGACCAACTTATTTATGGCATTAACAGCATCATCCTCATTGCATTGGAGGAAATCTCCTCCCACTACAGCATCCAAAGCGTATCTATAGCAAAGAGCGATTCCAAGGTAAAAACCTGCTAAGGAACAAGCTTTGAGTCATTTTAGGTTCAGTTTTTTCAGGTAGATCAGAGATTCTAGACCAAGCTTCTTTGAAACTCTCTTCAATTCCTTGTTTAAAAGTGAAAATCATTTCCTCAGGTGACATAGTGATTGGATCAATGCTAGACATAATGGCAACTTAAGATAGGAACTAATTTTTTTGTGTTTTTAATAAAGAAACAAGCAAGCAAAGCAAAAGTAAACTAAGCAAAACAAAAATAACAAAGTAAAGAGATTGGCTATGAGGGACTCCCCTTGTGAAGATGTCCTTGACTCCCTGGCAACGGCGCCAGAAAAAGAGCTTGATGGCCCAAAATATATCGAGCTCGTTGGGGAACCCCAAGAGGAAGGTATGATGAGCACAGCAACAAGTTTTCCCTCAGTTATGAAACCAAGGTTATCAATCCAGTAGGATCAAGGAAACACCCCAAAGGTGTTGCTAGCTGAACTTTGGTAGGGCGCACTACCGGTATCAGCAGCAACGTAGAGACTTGCACAACACAACCACAGAACTCTGCCCCCAACTTGCGATGAGGTTGTCAATCTCACCGGTTTTGCTGAAAACAAAGGATTAAACGTATCGAATGGAAGAAAGTAATAGTTTGCAGAAAGTAAACACAAAGCAGTAAACAGTTGATTGTAGATTGATAGTAAAAGAAAGGACCGGAGTCCATAGTTCACTAGAGGTGGCTCTCCTTAAGATAGATGACATGTTGGGTGAACAAATTACAGCAGGGCAATTGACAAACATCGAGAAAGCATACAAGCATATACTACTCATCTTGACTCCTTTGAGATTCGATTGGGCATTACAACATTATACATAGACCTCCATCCAACTGCATCTATGACTAATAATCCACCTTCAGGTTATCATCCGAACCCCCTCCAGTATTAAGTTGCAAGCAACAGATAATTGCATTATAAATTGCGTGTAAAGTAAACAATACGATTGTTCTATGAACAAAGGATTGTTGTTTTCTCCCTAGTAGCAATAGCGCATCTAGTACCTTAGAGATTTCTGTCACTTCCCTAGATTACTAGAGGCATGAACCCACTATCGAGCATAACTCTTGGAGTTGCTAGCATCTACTTGGCCAAGATAGCTACTAACAACGGAAAGCATGCAAGATCACAAATAACAAAGACATGATAGAATCAATAATCAATCTGAAATAGCATCTCAATATCCATTGGATCCCTGCAAACACAACATGTATGATTACAAATAGATGATCTTGATCATGAATGGAGCTCACAAGATCTAAACATGATAGCACAAAGGAGGAGAACCAGCCATCTAGCTACTACATGGACCCGTGGTCCAGAGATGAACTACTCACGCATCACACCGGAGGCTTGAATGATGATGAAGAAGGCCTCCAGGGTGAATTCCCCTCTCCGGCAGGGTGCCGGGAAGAGCTTCAGATCCCTCCCGATCTAGGGATGGAGATGACGGTGGCTACAGACTCTTTCATATATTTTTGATCGGGTACCTAGGGTTTCTGTATTGGAGGCAATATATAGGCGGAAGGAGAGGCCGAGGGGATGCCTAGGGTGGCCAGACCACCCCCTGGCGCGGGCCAAGCCTAGCCTCGCGGCCAGGTGGTGTGGCCGGGCCCCAACCCCTCTTCGTCTCGTATTCTGGCTCCAGGTGTCCCTCGGTGAAAAACTGACTTTGGCTTTTGTCCCATCCAATTCCGAGAATATTCATTTTCTGACTTTCCTAGAACCAAAAACAGCAGAAAACAGGCAGCTGGCACTGTGGGTTTTGTTAATAGGTTAGTCCAAGAAATCATATGAAAAGTACTCCAAAGTGTGGATAAAACATAAGAAAGTAGATAAAACCAAGCATGGAACATCAAAAATTATGGATACGTTAGCAACGTATCATGCCCCCACCTCTTCCATCATTCATGTGGTGGATGCTCCACTCACATAAATATCCCTCCACTCACACTTCCACTCACATGCATTAAATTTCCACCAAATTTAATGCAAGATCTCATTAAATAAACTATTTTATTTATTTTATTCAGAATTTTGTTAATTACTTTAATTAACAAACATTCACATAAAACCCCCTGCAACATTTCAATATCACATGCATAACTAGTTTCTGCAATTTCACCCGAAACAATTCCGGTTTCTATCGAAATGATTCCAGCGCTTTCTTAAATCTTTATCTAAAACATATTTGCTCCAAATGGTGTCGGTATCCCTTAAGTGTGTCACTTACGGTTCGCAAATAATGTAGACATGATCGAGACCCCTCTCCGATCAATAATCAGCAGCGGGACCTGGAGATCCGTACTGACTCCCACATATTCAACGATGACTCTTGTGATCATGTGAACCTTTAACGTTATAACCATCCCTTTGTCTCGTGATATATTACATGTTCGATATTCGATCATCGGTATCCTAATACCTAGTTTGATCTTGTTACCGACATGCACTCTTTTCTCGTTTCCGTGATATAACATTCTAGTGATCACATCACTTGCTTGCAAGCTATTCTCAATGTGATATCACTGAGAGGGCCCAGAGTATATCTATCCGTCATCGGGATGGAAAAATCCCACTCTTGATCCATGAGCCTCAACATAACACCTTCGGAGTATCTGAACCCACCTTTATAGTCACCCTTGTACGGGTGTGATGTTTGATGTTATCAAGTCACTCTTCCGATGTTAGCAATTAACATGATCTCATGGTCTAAGGACTAAGATTACTTTGTATGATGTTATAGCAATATAAACATAATGACTTTGATTGTAATGCTATACATCGGATGAATGTTCATCATATCATTTCATAAATGTTGCGACCTCGTTATTAACAACATCCAATGTCCATGATCAGAAAACCTTGATCATCTTGTTAATCAACGAGCTAGTCTATAAGAGAGGCATAACTAGGAACCTTTTATTTGTTTATTAAACATACATGTATTAACGTTTCCAATCTACAATTATAGCATGCAAAATAAACATTTTTCATAAACAAGGAATAAGATATAACCACTTTATTATTGCCTCTCGGGCATATTCCCTTTAAATTTTACTCGTGTGCTTGTGGTGGTTGTGATGCTACTAATCTTGGTGTTGAGTTGGGGAAAAACTGGTGGTTCCTAGTGTGAGGGAGATATTGTGAACGGCTACTAATTGAGCTGCTACGGCTGCTCGCCTTCTCTTATCTACCCCCTGGTTTCACTGCTGTGGTGACACACAGTTTGTGCATGCTATGACCAAGTTGATTGCAACTGGGACCTACTGGTCCAAGTTCTAAAGCCTAGAAGTTGTTCCCTTGAGGATGTTCTCGACTGAGATATTTCCTAACTTTTGGCTATTTCTTTTATTTGCCAAATGAAAGTTTGTCCTTAATAAGCTAATGATGCATAAGCCTGAAGTACTGCCTGATAAGAACAGATTATTGCTTTGGTGAAACTTGCCCCTTATATAAAATTCTCAATGATGAACAGTAACAATGCATCACACTATTAATTCTGAGAGCACAACTAACCCCCACTAATCCTATCTTTGTTATCTATTTTGTTTGTTTTCTTTTATTTTTTGCAGGAACAAGATCAGGACAAAAGACAAAAGGAACTAGTCTAGGAATAGTGTAGAATTTCTGTTTATTATTTCTTGTAATCTTTATTCTTTTTGTAATTCATTTATTTATCTATAAATATAATGTAATATATATATTCTAGTAGTAAAGAATTCTTTTATTTACTTCATTGTTGTACTTCCTCCGATCCAAATTAGTTGGCTCAGATTTATCTAGATACGGATGTATCTAATACTAAATCATGTCTAGATACAATCAAATCTAGACAAATCTAAGTCAACTAATTTGGGTCGGAGGGAGTAATTCCTTTCCATTTTCCTCTTCCATTAATTTGTTTCATGGGAATTTACTTTTATTCTTTTACTGTAAAAGAACAATCTAATACTACATGTATACATATTAATAAAAAATTCTTTTTATACCTTTATTGTAATCATTTCTTTTTATCTAATTAATTAAATTTTCTTGTTTTATAATATTGAATTATGGAATATCATGAAAGAATTTTCTATTATTGCTTATTTGTTATCGTATAATATTATCCAATAACTTCCTGTTATAACAACTATTTATACTTTATTATACTTTTATTACAATTGAATTTTCTAAATTCAAATTTGAAATTCAAACTCAAGTTTGAATTCTACCCTTCCAAAACATAAAGAATACATCAAGGTCACGTCAAAATCTATCGTACTTATCCCAATGTTTTCACCAGAACAAGAGAGATCTTGATCCCTCTATAGCTTTTTTAGTTTTGCATGAAAATTCCTCGAGTTTTCTTGTGCATGAATGCAATGCATACACATGTGTCCTCTCTATTTAGAGGTGCTAATCATGAGATTTTACACTATATAATCCACCCTAGGGATCAGCCTTTAGGGCATGCACTACAACCACAACTCGCATAGGCGAAACCTTTATTGTAATCTGTTATACTTCCGGTTCTGCTGATATACCAGATTTCTAGTAGGAGTAGAGTACGTCTACCGCAGTCAGATCTGAACCTGGGTAATCTCGTGTGCTCACTGTCCCAGAGAACCCTACGTCTCACACCCCACATTTTCCCACGTTTGGAGGACCCCCTCATGGCGTACTTGTCTTCAATCTGACAACAGTGAAGCCTTCTAATTCATCTTGCTATGTATAAGTGTGATGAAACTCAAAATATGGTTCAATATCTCTTACTTTTAACTATATGTTGCAATGCCTCGTTCTATTTTATCGACCCACACTTCATGAACATAATAACCTTGTCCATTAAGCTGATATCTTTTTTGGGGACGAGCAAGAGTCTAAGCTTAGGGATGTTGATGAGTGCATTTTTCCAGCATATTTACCTTGCGTTTTTGCATGTGTAGTGATAGGGTTTTGGTATTTTACCATGCTCGCAGGCCCCTTTTATGCTTGTTTCACCAGGATCCCGGAATTGAAGGTGTGGATGAATAAATCAATTGGAGAAGTCAACTATGGGCATAAAAATATGCTATTTAGAGGCCATTAAAGGCTCCAAAATAAATATCCACGCTCTAGGGGAGAAATGGGAGCAAACCGCCTTTCAAAGACGCGGTCAGACGATTCAACGGTCGCCCATATAGGCAGAACCCGTCGTACGACACGCATGTACGACATGGTGTCGGAGCCGCCTCGTCAAATACTTCCGCCCCATGCAAACATATCCGAGATCCAACATTCAGAAACAACACAGTTCGTAGAAACCTAACATTCGGAAGGGATTTTAAGGGGGAATTCACATTGGGACTTTGATCCTCACTACTACAAAGATCATTGAAGGCTTGGACATAATCTTCATCACCATCTCCATCAACCGCTACAACTCCACCATCACCACTGATCCTCTCGTCTCCATTACATTCATCTTGTTGTATTTCCTAGACTTTGTTGTGGATTTGCACAATTATTTACTGATCCATTTGTATTCCATCCATATTACTATGATGATGTTGTTTTTCACCATGTGTGAGTATTTTACCTTGTCCTTGGGGAGATGGACGAACCCTAACATGGTTATGAATTGGAATAAATATAAGCCATAATTTTTTTCATGAATATGTATTAGTTTTATTTCTTGATGTTGTGTGAAGGTTACCACAAAACATTTTCCTTCGGGATAATTGAGGAAACTACCCTTGACCATGTCATGGTGTGAAGGTGCTAAGTGGCATATTGCATTAGATCATTACTCATGTGTTTAAGGGGGAATAAGAGGGGACTCATAGATCCTAATGCATAACCATGGGGGAAAACCCTTAATAGCAGGGAATCGCATGTGCCTTGCCTAATATTACTATTGTGGTTATGATGGGTGAAATATAAGATGACTTGTCTTTAATCATATACTTTAGAGCTTCTCCCATACATATACATGAATCACAATATAGATATATCCTAATCATGACTAAACATAATTGCTAGGGGTGGATCCAACACTTCCCGATAACGCTTTAGTCCTATTGCAGTTCCAAATAACTTACATCACGAACCTATCTATGTTTACTTGTATTACTTATTATTGCTTTGTTCACACACACTCAAACACTCTTAAACACCCCTACTTGAAATCAAAGACACCTTCCAAGCACTCTTTGGTAAATAGCATCGAAGAACATTAATGTGTTTACCAATAGCTCTGGCAACACCCGGATTTTTAATCCCAGATGCCTGTTATGCCATACATCGCAATCCCAGGATTACCATTTTTGCGAGACATAACAGAATTGGTACCACAGTACATCATCCATTACAAACCATAATAAAGGTCTTACAATTAAAGGATCTCATGATCTAGTATTAATACAATCAAGCAGCGGAAAGTAAACATAGTAGGGGCTCCATCTTCAGGGTCACAGGCAATGCTGACAATGGGAGATGATCCTAGTTGTCATAGACCTCCTGTTGCCCATCTTCCTGGTAGTCCTCCTCATAGTCTGGCCACGGGAATAGCCAGGGACAAAGCCATGAGTACTCTTTAAGTACTTGCAAACTATCACTAACAAGTAAGGTAGTTCTAGTAGGAATCTTAAGATCTAGGTTTATTTGCAAAAAGGCAGGTTTATTTCATACTGAGTTCAAAAGTAAAGAAAACTAATTTAATTGTCTACCTCACCTAAGTGGGAACCTAGTTTTCATGTCCACAACCCTGTTGTGGTCAAGTCGAAGTCATAGTTGAGTTCACAAGTCATTTTGAAAACATCTGATAATGGAACAGTATGGCCACTCCAACTGTCCATGACCGCAGAGGCGGCTATTCGAATAGTTTGACACTCTGTAGAGGTGGTACACTTTCACCACAAAATTCGATACATCCGTCGGGGATAACCCTGAATCATCATACTTAGTATGCAGATAATCAATCATAACCTTTCAATTACACACTCTAGTATAGGCACCTCCCCTATGAGCTTGGCCTCCCAGCCATGGCCATCTCTAATCCTAGGCACTGCATAGGTGGAAATTCACACTCACGAGGTAGCCTCAGCTCAACCTCTTTCCATGAGGGAACCCATACTAAGGCATATAAACTTCTAGTTAAGCCCTACCCAATTCAGGTATTGTGGTTGTACGGTAAAATTGGAATTGTATCGCATCCAAGCCCAACCATCAGTTTTTATAAAGGGCTAAGGCTCATGCCTCAACATTTTCATCATCAAAATCCTTTTTTGTTCACACTTGATGATCTAGCATCATCATAAACATAACATGAAATAAAGACCTAATTTTATTTATCTTATTTTAGAAAAGTAATTTCTACTCATTGAAAATACTCAAGATTTAATATTCTCCAATTAGAATATGGGATCATGATTACACATGTCATCACCACATATTCTAATACTTGGGAATGTGATTTAAAGTGTTGTTCATATTTTATAAAGTTTAAAAGTACTATTTAATACAATTAAAGTGACTAGAAATGCCTATATAGCATTCTTTTATTACTAGTCCAATGTCACTCCATGTAAACCTAAATATTTTTTACATATTCAGATAGATCTTGTCAAATGTGATTTTTGAGAGTTGGAATCAACTCAAAAGCATTTATGGTTGATTTTTGAAAAAAAATTGAAAGTGGAAAAGTCTCTGGCTTGTTATTTTTACTATAGGTGATCTATAATTTCAAATGGTTTGAATCCAAAGGTCTTGGATAGATAATTTGAATACCTTTCTAACAAAATTGGAATCATGCAATTTGGTACAGTGAATCTCTTTGAATTTATTTTTGAATCTACTGACAAAATCTAGTTTTAACTAAAATGGGAAAAATCTATTTGAATCGACGGGCTCTGCGCAGGTAACTAAATAGGCCAGCCCAACTACACAGCACTGGCGCAGTGGGCTTCTGACAGGACGGTCCCACACGTCAGCGACTAAATTAAACCGAAACGGTATCTTTTAATTTGGGTCGTGCAATTAGACTAGGATCTACGGCCGTGGTTCATCGTCTCGGCGAACAGCTCCGGCGAGGAACGAACCCTAACGCGATGGTGGGGGTACATGGGGGATCACCTGGGCTTGATGACCCCCAAGTATAGGGGGTGTATCGCAGTATTTTCGATAAGTAAGAGTGTCAAACCCAACGAGGAGCAGAAGGTGTTGGCGAATGGCTTGGAGCAGGAATTCTCTGTAAATACTTAGCAAATGGATTTTTAGGGGTTTTTTATAATGCAGATAAATAAAGTACGAGTAAATAAAAGACAATAATAATAAATGCAGCAAGTGGCCCAATCCTTTCTTTAGCAAAGGACAAGCCGATTGTATTACTGAAGATGACCAAACGTTCTCGAGGACACACGGGAATATCGTCAAGTGCTTTCGCTTCTGTAACACCCTCGAATCGGCACTATGCAGATTTTAGTGATTCCTGCCAAACCCTCATAAAACGATTCAAAGATGCCCACCAGGCACTTGCGTGCGGGTGGAAAACGAAGTAATAAGATTACACAATAGTCCATGATAGAACCCACAGAAACATATATATATATATATATATAACAATGACTCCATGAGTCAAGAATACAGATATACAATACAAAGATCCAAATCACCTTGAAAACGATACAACATCCGAGTATAAGATGCAAATAGGGCTAAGAGCCCTGAAGAATAACCAATGGCGTCCATAACCCTTCCCAGGCCAAGCCGAAAGGGTAACCCTGCTAACGACGTCGAACTTATACCTGCTAAAACAAAAGGGGTGCTGACAAAGGGCAAAGGAAAAAAGAGAGCGGTCAGTACTAAGGCCAGTACACGGCGAGTCTAGAATTCGGTGGCTCTCGCCTACATAGGTATGGTGGACTGAAGCGGTAGCACATCATGCACTAATCAATCTATAGAGACTCGATTCAACTGTCGGCTATTAGAGAGGGATAAGAAAGATCTATTCAGATCCAACCTGATAGTAACACCAAAACATACCCATCCTGGTATTTCCCCCTCGAGACCACACGAGGAAGTCAAACCGAGGAACTCACACAGTTGGCAGTTTTATTCATTCCATTATAGTTATGGCACTTACTAGTCAGATACAATTAGCATAATACATTCCAAATCCAGTAGTTGTTGGCACTTTTATTTACTCATTCCGTTGTAGTGAAACTAATTACTAGACATGTGAAAGTCAAATTTATAGCACTACTTTAGTCATAGTGTTTATGATCGAGATATTGTGCTCCAAGTCGTCCATAACCGCGGACACGGCTTTCAGAAAGTTTTACCCTGCAGGGGTGCACAAATAGCAACACACACACGATCAACCTCGGAAAAACCAAATAAAAACCCAACGAGGCTTTCACGACAAAGCAATCACATGATTCATAAATTATTTCAGGGGGCCACCCCACTAAGCTACCCGCAACGAAGTTGGCCGGCTCCGGAACGGACCCAGGGTTTGCGAGAACGGCTGTAAACGACTGGGAACCCGAAAGTGTGACTAGGCTTGTTGATACCATGAAATCGTGCCGCGATCCAAAACAGTATAGGTGCTCCACGCACAATCGTAAATAAAGCAGTAAAGCATGACATAATTATAGGATAGTAATAAAGCCCCAAACTAATTTGTGGCCCCAAGAAATAAGAAATGAATCAAGCTCTGGCTAAGGGGATTCATGGTCCCACATGCGGATAGTGCGATAGTCAAGGAACAGGTATCAAGTACTCGGAGTCCTATGGGACACAAGTGAGCGTGGAAGAAACAAATAACATCTATTGCCCACTGATGCCTCTGCATTAGTTATATCTACTTCCAACATTTTAATTATTAAGTTGAAATTAAAGTCATGATCATCTCCACCATTAAGCATCTCCACCATTAAGCATGTGCCAACCTTCCAACAACAGTGGAACGACAACAACGTGAAGCAACACCTGAGCAAGCAACTACGACTCGCAAGGCCGACTGTCTACCAAACAACAGGCAATAGGAGGTGTCCAAGGCTATATAGAGGCTGCAAGGAATATAAATGGTGCACGGAAACTTAAGCATCGCAACAAGGAAAGTAATAGATCAATAGGAGGAAGTAAAGACTATAAACGCAAAATAGGTAGAAAGAGGGAGAATGCTCGCCTGGGAAACACTGCCGAAGGTTCATATTCAAAGAACTTGTCGATACTCGCATCCACTCAACGGCCTAATCAGTGAAGAAGCAAAGCACTAAAAGAAACACCGGATGCACTATTTAATACTACAACAGAAGATCGGCAGGTTTATGATATGATGCATGACATGGCATAGATGCAGTGCAATTACGCAATATTAAGCGGAACCGGAGTCCCGACAATTAAATAGAAGGTTCAAGTTGTTTAGATACCCCGCAATTTAAATGTTGCATTAACAAGGCAAAACATGGCATCGGTTCGCTACACAAGTTTAAATGGAGGCGGTATAATACAAGAATAGCCCGCATCTGCACTCCATATTTAATTATGAGGTGAATCGACTAAATACCCCCAAACAAATGAATATGTATGCGAGCATCAGCAATTTAATATGCAACAAGATAGATGTCATATATTATAAAATAGGGGTCTCAGAAAGGGGTCACACATCAAGTCCGAAGATCTTGGGGATCGAGGGTCGGGGGGTCTCGGTGTCCATGACGGAGATCATGTCGTTTCGTGGGGTTCAGTGTCCGGCGGGATCGGTCTTCGGAAGGTCTTGGTGTTTCCGGCTTCATTTGTCGATGCCGGACTCGGGTCTCGACATCGGTAGGTCTTGGTGTCACCGGTTCTCAGGAACGGGCCACTTCATGTCCATCTTCGATCTCCCGAGTAGTAGTCAGAGAGGTAGCCACGGTATCCCACATCATCACAACATGCCACTATCCTCACGTAGCCACCATCGTCACATGGTCATGATCTAGCTGGCCTCCTCGGTAACAGCAAGACAACTCCCTAGACAAAGTATGCACCGAAGAGGGCCTCTCCAGCGGATGGTTCTGAATCGACACCGACCGCATGTCACGAAGAACACCGGCACGAGCCGGGGCGTGCAGGGCAACGGAGACGCAGGGGGCACCCTGGTGGCGGTGGAGACACACGACGTAGCAAGGAGACGGCAGCGGCACGCCACGCGGGCTTAGGGGAGGAGCGATAGAGGTTACAGGGGAGAGGGTTGATGCGGCTCACGGCCAGAGCGATGGAGGAGGTCGCAGGGGGCGGCAGCAGGGCGACGGCAAGCACGGGCGGTGTCGGAGAGGAAGACACGGCATGGCAAGCCTGACGACGAGGCTCACTGGCGGCGGCCCTATAGACAGGCTCGCACGGCAGCGAGGTCGGGGACCAGGCAATGGCGCGCATGGTGAGAGGATGTAGAGAGGGTGAGTGGGAGAGGCAAGCAGAGGCGGCGGGCCAGAGCTTGCTCGCAGAGGAGTGCAGGGTTGCTGGCAGCGGGGAGGTGCGGAAGCAGCAGAGAGCGACGGGGCTCAGAAACAGAGTGGAGGCATGATACATTGCAAATGTATCTATAATTTTTGATGTTCCATGCTTGGTTTTATCCACTTTCTTATGTTTTGTCCACACTTTAGAGTACTTTTCATATGATTTCTTGGACTAACCTATTAACAAGTGCCACAGTGCCAGTTGCATGTTTTCTGCTGTTTTTGGTTCCAGGAAAGTCAGAAAATCAATATTCTCAGAATTGGACCGGAAAAAGGCAAAGTTGATATTTTCCCGAAAGATTCACGGAGCCAGAAGGAGACACGATGGGGGGCCACAGGGTGGCCACACCACCCCTTGGCGCGGGCCAGCCCAGGTCGCTCCAGGGCATGGTGTGGGTCCCCTGGCCGGCCACTGACCTTGCCTCCCTCGCCTATAAGAGCCTCCTGATACCAAAACCCTAAATCGTCAATCAGAAATCCACGAAAAGTTCCGCTGCGCCGCCGCCACCGAAGGGGAGATTCGGGGGACAGAAAGTCTCTGTTCCGGCACCCTGCCGGGACGGGGAAGTGCCCCCGGAGCCATCTCCATCGATCTCCACCGGCATCTCCATCACCATTGCTGATTCCCATGATGAGGAGGGAGTAGTTCTCTCTCGAGGCTAAGGGTTCTACAGGTAGCTATCTGTTCATCTCTCTCTATGCATGATCATATTATGATCATGAGCTTGTAATCTATAGATCTACCTTGCTACTCAAGTGCTTTAATAGATCTCTGCTCTCCCCATGTGTGTGAAAGTGACAACATGCTCACCATGGTGGCACTTAGGCTAGAGATTACAAATACTTTTTATGAGTTATATTTGGAGTTGGATGTCTTTATGAAATTTTGGTGTTTGTTGGACTCATCTAGTGCTCAAGGTGATAGTGTGGGGTTTTCTAGATGGGAAAGGCTTACTTTGAGGTGTGTTGTTATAGCCCTACCATCGATTAGAGTGTCCAACCAGAGAGTAGTTAAGAGTAGTATCATAAAGAGAAGATATTTATATGAGAGTGTTCACTAGTGAAAGTATGATCCCTAGGCCTTGTTTCTAAGCATTGATACACCGTTTGCAATTAGATTTGTTACATGTTTGCTTGCTTCCTTCTTTATTTCAGTTTGCCTTTAGTCTTTTCCCACGTCAACCACATGCCATCAAGCTATTTTCTATCACCGTTACCACTTATAATTATCTATACCACTTGTATTTCACTATCTCTTCGCCGAACTAGTGCACCTATACACCTGACAAGTGTATTGGGTGTGTTGGGGACACAAGAGACTTCTTGTATCTTGATTGCAGGGTTGTTTGAGAGGGGATACCTTTGACCACTTCCTCCCTGAGTTCGATAAACCTTGGGTGATCCACTTAAGGGAAAACTTGCTGCTGTTCTACAAACCTCTGCACTTGGAGGCCCAACAACTGTCTATAAGAATAGAAGTGGGTAGACATCAAGCTATTTTCTGGCGCCGTTGCCGGGGAGGTAAGGTAAAAGGTACTCACATCCTCCGGTGTGAGTGCTCGAAGTTATTTCCTTTAGATTCTGCAATTTAGTCTTTTGTGTCTTGTTTTCACTAGTTAGGCTTAATGGAAAACAACAACAAAATTAGAGAGCTTTATAGTATTTATCTTGAGTTAGGACATGAAGTGTTTGGAGAGAAAATTAAAAAACCTATGGAACTTTATTTGCATGCTAATAGCAATGTTTTTAGTATGAATTCTTTGGACACCATTATTTCTAATGCTATGGAAAAGTCTAAGCTTGGGGAAGCTAGTTTTGATGAAAATGATCTTTTTAGTTCCCCAGCTTTGGAAGATAGCTATTCTATTGCTTATGATGATACCAAACCTCCAATATATGATGATTACAATGATGAATATGATATTTTCAGTCCACCTACTATTGAGGAGAAAATTAATTATGACTACAATATGCCTCCTATATTTGATGATTATGGTGATGAGAATAATAATGATAGCTATTTTGTTGAATTTGCTCCCACTACAATTAATAAGAATGCCTATGTTTATGGGGAGAGTCTTAATTCTTTTAAGCATGTGGCTCATGATAAGAATGTTTTATATGATAATTATATTGTTAATTTTATTCATGTTGTACTGAAAGTTATTATGAGATAGGGAAACATGGTTTTATGCATCTCAACAATATTAAGTTTCCCCTCTTTATGTTGAAAATTTTGAAGTTACACTTGTTTTGCTTTCCTATGCTTGTTGCTTTGTGCTTTCATGACTTGTTTCTTTACAAGATTTTTTTGCATAGGAAGTGGGTTAGACTTAAATATGTTTTGAATTTGCTTCTTTATGCTCTCTTTTACTTCAATTCATATTTCTTACGTGAGCATCTTCTCAAACTATCATGCCTAACTTAAAGGCGTTAAAAAAAGTACTTATTGGGAGATAACCCAAAAGTTTTAGATGAGTCTTGGAAGTTATTACCTCAGTAATAACCGCTCCTTATTCTTTTTATTTGATTTTTGTGCCAAGAGTAACCTCTAATGAGAGAGAAGTAATGATTGGGAAAGTTGTTGTCCCGAAACAGATTTCTGTGCTTCACCGTAAAAATTCGTGTAAAATCTCTGAACGTCCTTTTGAGACGTGATATTTTGTGCTTCTGCCCCAGGTTGTTATGTAACTTACGTTAGTTCAACACTTTTCTATTTGATCAACAGAAGGTCTTCGAAAAAATTCGTCTTTACCTGCTGGTCTGTTTTGACAGATTTCTGCCATTATTTGCATTTGCTTCTTGTTGGTTCCTTTTTGAGTTCTTTTGGGGAATTGAGCTTTTTGAGGGAAGTGCTTCAGTAGCTAGTGTTTTAATGGAATTTTATTTGGTGTTAGAACTGAACCTTAAGACTTATTTATCTTGAGTGTACTAATATTGCTAATAAAGATTGTGTGAAGTTTTGTATGAAGGAAAATTTTCAAGTGTATGGAAGGAATGAGTAATGAGATGAAGGATGGACTAAAGCTCAAGCTTGGGGATGCCACGCTTGTCACCCCAAGAAATATCCAAGAAGTACAAGCGTCAAAGCTTGGGGATGCCCAAGGCATCCCCTTCTTCATCAATAAAAATCCCAGGTTTCTTCCAAACACTTCATTTTTATTGTTTCATGCACAGTTGTATTGTTCTTGGAGCGTCTTATTTTTGGTTTTGATTTTGGTTTTTCGTTTGCTTGGTTTTCTTAGTTTTCTGAATAAATTGGTTGGACCCCCTCTTTCATACATTGGTTTGCAAATAGTTTGGTTTGGTTTGGAAAAGAGTAGGAAAGTTCATGCTTATGTGGTAAAAAGAGCTTGTTTTTTACTGTGGCCTATGCTTTGTCGTGCCATGCTTGATATTGTTTTGGATTTATGCTTAGTATTCTTTGCTGTAGCATGACTTGTTATAAACAATTGAGATTGCTTAATGTGCCTTGGATGAATCATGCGTTGTTTTAGCATATTAAAGCATAGTATAGTGGTATTCTCCTTTGATGCTTTATTTGGGTTGACTTGGCGCATGCTCACACCATGTTATGACTATCTCAAGTCACCATAGCCTTTATGATCCTTTAGTTTTCAACTTGTAGTATCACTTTATGCTTGTATCGATGATGTTTTGTCGCTCTGCATGATTATGGCCATTATTGCTCTCTTAGTTTGTCGCTCCTAGTCTTTTGCTAGCCTCCACAACAAAGTATGAGTTCCACTCATGCATCCAACTCCCTAAACCAAGTTATTCCAAAGAGTCCACCATACCTACCTACTAGCTTATGCTATTCCAAGTATATTCATGCTTTTGTTTACCTTTCGAATTAAACTTGTTATGAGAAAACTAGTGATTAAAGCTCTCACGAACTTGATGGCACACTTTACTTTTCTTGCCCTTAATAAACTTGAACCATTGTGTCTTCTATGTTGTATATGCTTGCACTTATTTGTTGGGAATTAGCAGAACCATGCTTTCATGGGGAACACTTTCAACATTCCACTTGGTACTTGTACCTAGTTGATATCATGCTCTTTTGTATATGGATGTCGTCGGTGTGAAATGAAAGGGGAGCTTGTAAGTCCATGGAGTTATGTATATGTGTTAGAGAAATGCCTGGGCCGCTGGTCTAATCCATGCTGACATGGTGGAAACCTGCAGCGTAACCATAATGAGCTGTCTATGAAGCATTCTTCTTATAAAAAAAGAGTCCTATATTGAGAAAAAAGAGAAAAGAGAAAAAAAAAGAGATACTATGTAAAGAGGAAAGAGAGAAAAAGCACAATATTCCCATGGTAAATAAGAAGATTGCTGAGATGCTCGTTGTCTGCTTGCCTTGTCATTTTGATATGGGGATTCTTCCGTATCATCGGGCAAGGGGTACCCCGTTGGCGGTTCTCTATGATACACATATACTTACAATGACAAGAACTTACCGGTGACTAAACTTGAGTAGCATGAGGAGTGGCCCTCGTATACAAGGGACATGAGATTTCTGACTTATACTTCGTCAAGCATGTACACCATAGTTTGTTAACTTTAACCTTAATCACTTCAAGATGCTTATGATAGGGGCAATGAGAGCTGAAAGCTATAAGTACCATAATTTTTGGAAGGTCTTTATGAGACTTGAATCCCTACTTCCTTTTATAAAAAGGCCTTTCTTCCACCATTATATTGAGTCTCCACCTTCTATCTTTATGCACTTACTTTGAGAGCATAGTGGCCATTCTTAGTTCTATGTGCATTGTCCCAAGACTAGTTGATTGATGCATATCTTGATATTGCTTGTTTTAAACTATTTGTATCTAGTCACTCTTATGAACTTTGAAGGTGTCCTATGCATTTATATTTGCTACTCTATGAGGGACAAGCTGAATGCTTTTATGCTATGTTTTCTTTATGTGAAACAAACAAACGTCTTGCAAAGCATTGTTATTCATGAATCTTTTGTTTGTGCCTTTTCATGTTGCATCATAGTTTCTTTGTCTTATTGCTAGAACTTTGTCTTTCATGTTATGATTGAAGTACTATGATCCCAGCTTTGAATGTTTTACAAATACTTTGATCAAGTCTTTGATGGTGCATGTCACCTCAAAAATTATTCTTTCTTTTTATCACTTACCTACTCGAGGACGAGCAGAAGTTAAGCTTGGGAATGTTGATACATTGCAAATGTATCAATAATTTTTGATGTTCCATGATTGGTTTTATCCACTTTCTTATGTTTTGTCCACACTTTAGAGTACTTTTCATATGATTTCTTGGACTAACCTATTAACAAGTGCCACAGTGCCAGTTGCATGTTTTTTGCTGTTTTTGGTTCCAGGAAAGTCAGAAAATCAATATTCTCGGAATTGGACCGGACAAAAGCCAAAGGTTATATTTCCCCGGAAGATTCACGGAGCCAGAAGGAGACACGAAGGGGGGCCACGGGGTGGCCACACCACCCCTTGGCGCGGGCCAGCCCAGGCCGCGCCAGGGCATGGTGTAGGCCCCCTGGCCGGCCACCGACCTTGCCTCTTTCGCCTATAAGAGCCTCCCGATACCAAAACCCTAAATCGTCAATCAGAAATCGATGAAAAGTTCCACTGCGCCGCCGCCACCGAAGGGGAGATTCAGGGGACAGAAAGTCTCTGTTCTGGCACCCTGCCGGGACGGGGAAGTGCCCCCGGAGCCATCTCCATCGATCTCCACCACCATCTCCATCACCATTGCTGATTCCCATGATGAGGAGGGAGTAGTTCTCTCTCGAGGCTAAGGGTTCTACCGGTAGCTATGTGTTCATCTCTCTCTCTATGCATGATCATATTATGATCATGAGCTTGTAATCTATAGATCTACCTTCCTACTCAAGTGCTTTAATAGATCTCTGCTCTCCCCATGTGCGTGAAAGTGACAGCATGCTCACCATGGTGGCACTTAGGCTAGAGATTACAAATACTTTTTGTGAGTTATATTTGGAGTTGGATGTCTTTATGAAATTTTGGTGTTTGTTGGACTCATCTAGTGCTCAAGGTGACAGTGTGGGGTTTTCTAGATGGGAAAGGCTTACTTTGAGGTGTGCTGTTATAGCCCTACCATCGATTAGAGTGTCCAACCGGAGAGTAGTTAAGAGTAGTATCATAAAGAGAAGATATTTATATGAGAGTGTTCACTAGTGAAAGTATGATCCCTAGGCCTTGTTTCTAAGCATTGATACACCATTTGCAATTAGATATGTTACATGTTTGCTTGCTTCCTTCTTTATTTCAGTTTGCCTTTAGTCTTTTCCCACGTCAACCACACGCCATCAAGCTATTTTCTATCACCATTACCACTTATAATTATCTATACCACTTGTATTTCACTATCTCTTCGCCGAACTAGTGCACCTATACACCTGACAAGTGTATTGGGTGTGTTGGGAACACAAGAGACTTCTTGTATCTTGATTACAGGGTTGTTTGAGAGGGGATACCTTTGACCACTTCCTCCCTGAGTTCGATAAACCTTGGGTGATCCACTTAAGGGAAAACTTGCTGCTGTTCTACAAACCTCTGCACTTGGCGGCCCAACAACTGTCTACAAGAATACAGATATACAATACAAAGATCCAAATCACCTTGAAAACGATACAACATCCGAGTACGGATAAGATGCAAATAGGGCTAAGAGCCCTTAAGAATAACCAATGGCGTCCATAACCCTGCCCAGACCAAGGCGAAAGGGTAACCCTTCTAATGACGTCGAACTTATACCTGCTAAAACAAAAGGGGTGCCGACAAAGGGCAAAGGAAAAAGAGAGAGGTCAGTACTGAGGCCAGTACACGGCGAGTCTACAATTCGACGGCTCTCTCCTACATAGGTATGGTGGACTGAAGCGGCAGCGTAGCATGCACTAAACAATCTATAGAGACTCGATTCAACAGTCGGTTATTAGAGAGGGGTAAGAAAGATCTATTTGGATCCAACGTGATAGTAACACCAAAACATACCCATCCTGGTATTTCCCCCTCGAGACCACACGAGGAAGTCAAACCGAGGAACTCACACAGTTGGCAGTTTTATTCATTCCATTATAGTTATGGCACTTACTAGTCAGATGCAATTAGCATAATACATTCCAAATCTAGCAGTTGTTGGCACTTTTATTTACTCATTCCGTTGTAGTGAAACTGATTACTAGACATGTCAAAGTCAAATTTATAGCACCACTTCTATGATCGAGATATTGTGCTCCAAGTCATCCATAACCGCGGACACGGCTTTCAGAAAGTTTTACCCTGCAGGGGTGCACAAATAGCAACACACACACGATCAACCTTGGAAAAACCAAATAAAAACCCAACGAGGGTTTCATGACAAAGCAATCACAAGATTCTTAAATTATTTCAGGGGGCCACCCCACTAAGCTACCCGCAACGAAGTTGGCCGGCTCTGGAATGGACCCAGGGTTTGCAAGAATGGCTATAAACGACTGGCAACCCGAAAGTGTGACTGGGCTTGTCGATACCGCGAAATCGTGCCGCGATCCAAAACACTATAGGTGCTCCACGCACAATCGTAAATAAAGCAGTAAAGCATGACATAAGTACATGATAGTAATAAATCCCCAAACTAGTTTGTGGCCCCAAGAAATAAGAAATGAATCAAGCTCTGGCTAAGGGGATTCATGGTCCCACATGCGGATAGTGCGATAGTCAAGGAACATGTATCAAGTACTCGGAGTCCTACGGGACACAAGTGAGCGTGGAAGAAATAAATAACATCTATTGCCCACCGATGCATCTGCATTAGTTATATCTACTTCCAACATTTTAATTATTAAGTTGAAATTAAAGTCATGATCATCTCCACCATTAAGCATCTCCACCATTAAGCATGTGCCAACCTTCCAACAACAGTGGAACGACAACGACGCGAAGCAACACCTGAGCAAGAAACTATGACTCGCAAGGCTGATTGTCTACCAAACAACAGGCAATAGGAGGTGTCCAAGGCTATATAGAGGCTGCAAGGAATATAAATGGTGCACGGAAACTAAAGCATCATAACAAGGATTGCAATAGATCAATAGGAGGAAGTAAAGACTATAAACGCAAAATAGGTAGAAAGAGGGAGAATGCTCGCCTGGGAAACACTGCCGAAGGTTCATATTCGAAGAACTTGTCGATACTCGCATCCACTCAACAGCCTAATCCGTGAAGAAGCAAAGCACTAAAAGAAACACCGGATGCACTATTTAATACTACAGTAGAAGATCAGCATGTTTATGGTATGATGCATGGCATGGCACAGATGCGGTGCAATTAGGCAATATTAAGCGGAACCAGAGTCCCGAGAATTAAATAGAAGGTTCAAGTTGTTTAGATACCCCGCAATTTAAATGTTGCATTAACAAGGCAAAACATGGCATCGGTTCGCTACACAAATTTAAATGGAGGCGGTATAATACAGGAATATCCCGCATATGCGCTCCATATTTAACTATGAGGTGAATCGACTAAATACCCCCAAACAAATGAATATGTATGCGAGCATGAGCAATTTAATATGCAACAAGATAGATGTCATATATTATAAAATAGGGGTCTTAGAAAGGGGTCACACATCAAGTCCGAAGATCTTGGGGATCGAGGGTCGGGGTTCTCGGTGTCCATGACGGAGATCATGTCGTTCCGTAGGGTTCGGGGTCCGTCGGGATCGGTCTTCGGAAGGTCTTGGTGTTTCCGACTTCATTTGTCGGTGCCGGACTCGGGTCTCGACATCGGTAGGTCTTGGTGTCGCTGGTTCTCAGGAACGGGCCACTTAATGTCCATCTTCGATCTCCCGAGTAGTAGTCAGAGAGGTAGCCACGGTATCCCACATCATCACAACATGCCACTAGCCTCACGTAGCCACCATCATCACATGGTCATGATCTGGCTGGCCTCCTCGGTAACAGCAAGACAACTCTCTAGACAAAGTATGCACCGAAGAGGGCCTCTCTAGTGGATGGTTCTGACTCGACACCGACCGCATGTCACGAAGAACACCGGCACGAGCCGGGGCGTGTAGGGCAACAATGACGCGGGAGGCACCTTGGTGGCGGTGGAGACGCGGGACGCGGCAAGGAGACGGTAGTGGCGCACCACGCGGGCTCGAGGGTGGAGCGACAGAGGTTGCAGGGGCGAGGGTTGACGCGGCTCGCGGCCAGAGCGGTGGAGGAGGTCGTCGGGGGTGGCAGCAGGGCGACTGCAAGCACGGGCGGTGCCGGAGAGGAAGACACGGCATGGCGAGCCCCGTGATGAGGCTCGCTAGCGGCGGCCCTACAGAGAGGCTCGCACGGCGGCGAGGTCGGGGACCAGGCGACGGCGCGCGTGGTGAGTGGAGGTAAAGAGGGCGAGCAGGAGAGGCAAGCAGAGGCGGCAGGCTGGAGCTTGCTCGCAGAGGAGTGCGGGGTCGCTGGCGGCGGGGAGGTGTGGAAGCAGTAGAGAGCGACGGGGCTCAGAAATGGAGTGGAGGCTGCGCCAGGAAGGGGTCAAGCGAGGCAGAGGGATCGCGAGGTGCGGGTGGGGATTCGCGTTGCTTGTCGATCGTGTCGGGGTGGGGCCAAGGTGGGGTTCATGCGAGGTGCGCGCTGGGTGCGGGGTAGGTGGGGGGGCTCGACCGTGTGCGTGAGTGCGGTTCCAGGGTGGCGGCGACGGAGGGTGGGATGGCCGCTAGGGTTAGATGGGATTGGGTAGGTCTAGGGTTTGGTCAAATTTTAGGACGGAGGTGGCCGGTTGGGCTTTTGGGCCTGGCTGGCTGCCTCCCGAAAATAATATAAATTTTTGTTGTTATTTTAAGAGAATTTTGTAATTTGTTTTTAGACAAACAAAATATCTGAAAGTGGCCGGTGTTTTAATTTGAAATAAAGACAGAGGATATTTAGAAAACAAATATAGGCTTTTAGAAAATAGTTTTTGACAAACATATGCATGCATACATGAAGATGCTCAAATGCAATGTGGCATGATGACATGAGCATGCGGTCATGATGATGCACAAAATAGAAACACCAAGCGATTTTCTAGTAATGATTTTATCGGAGTGCTACAGCTTCATATAGTTGATTAATCTTCTTTAGTTTGCTAAGTGTTGTGTGGGTGAACCTGTGCTAATGTACCGACCTTCCTAAGACTAATACATATTTCTGATTATACCCCTTGCAAGCATCCGCAAGTACAAGAAAGTAATTAAGGTAGAAACCTAACCACAGCTTTAAACTCTAAGACCCTGACGTCCCTTGTGCAAAGGTTTCCTAATGGGGGTTCAGGTTTCTGTCACTCCGGCAACCCTTACGATTAGTATCCAAATACACAATGCATTCCCCTAGGCCCATAAATATGAAGTGTCATGTACTCGATGTTCACATGACACCACTAGAAGAAATACACCACAACTTAAATATCAAACATTGAATCTTTCTCAACACAACTCCACTACTAACAACATGACTTCTCCCATGTCCTCAAGAACTAAACGAACTACTCAAAAGACATCATATGGATCAAGATCAGAGATGATATAATGATATGCAACAATCTGAACATAACAATAATTCAATGGTTCCACTCAATAGCATCAACTACAAGGAGTAATCAACACCGGGAAAGTTTCCCCTAAGAAATATGCAAGATTCAACCCAATTGTTACAGCGGTATGAAGTGGCGATGATGGTGATAGTGGAGAGGATGGTGATGATGATGATGATCCCGATGAAGTCCAGCTTGATGGTGATGTTGATGGCGACGATCTCCCCTCTCCGGGAAGGAATTCCCCCAGCAGAATTCTGTGTGCCAGAGAGATCTTTCTCTCTCGGTGTTTTCCGCCCGGCAGAGGCGGCGGAATCTTTCTGTGGTCACTCCCCAGGTATTAGGGTTTTGAGGGGATAATATACACCAGAGGGGAAAGCCTGAAGTGGGCCAGGGTGGCCACACCACCTGCTGGCGTAGCCTAGGGCTGCCCGCGCTAGGGGGTGGTGTGGGCCCCTTGTGGCCCATCTCCACTCCCCCTTCTGGCAATCTTCGTCTTCTGGAAAAATAGAATTTTGCATGTATTTTCCCGAATTTTCTGATCTTCGCGAATTTTGCCTCCAAATAGCACCTTTTCCATCAGAATCCTGACAGTAGTGGTCCATGCTCCAAAAGTCATCAACCATGCAAAAAAGAGGATATAACATAATTATCATCTCTTAATATGAAATATATCAATGAATAACACTAAATTATGATATAGAATAGTGATGCAAAATGGACGTATCAACTCTCCCCAAGCTTAGACTTTGCTTGTCCCCAAGCGAAAACTGAGCTCAATAAACATGACCTCAGGTTTATGGAGTGAAGAGTCGATAAAAGAATACAGACAAGGAGCATCACATTCATCAATACATAAATCATAATAGAAGACAACTCACTATTATATAACTTAACTTGCAATAAGTAAAGGAAACACAATAAAGATGCATAAAGTAAATCATAATTGGTAATGGCAAACTTAGCTCTTGGTCGAAGAATAGTTGACAATTTGCTAGAGTTCACACATAACTGGTTTTCAATGATAGCTTTCAAAGTAGTAAACACTAAGATAAGAGCAATGTGCAAAACAAGGAACATAAGAAACATGAATGAATAAATCATCATATGAATGAATGAAACACAACAACTCAAAATAGTTGCTTGAGATAGAAGAGAATAGGTTAGTGACTCAACTAAAAAGTAAAAGAAAGGCCCTTCACAGAGGGAAGCAGGGATTTCAAGTTTCATAAAGAGCTTCCAAAAATTATGGTATTTATTAGCTTTCAGCTCTCATTGCCCCTATCATAGGCATCTTTAGGTGATTAATGTTAAAGTGATCAAATATGACGATATGCTTGACAAGTTGTAAGTTGAAAATCTCATGTCCCTTGAATACGAGGGACGCTCCTCATGCTACTCAAGTTTAGTTACCGGTAAGTTCTTGTCATAGTAAGTATATGTGTATCATAGAGAACCGCCAACGGGGTACCCCTTTCCCGATGATACGGAAGAATCCCCATATCAAAATGACAAGGCGCAGACAACGAGCATCTCAGCAATCTTTTTATTTACCATGGGAAAATGGTGCGTTTTTCTCTCTTTCCTATTTTCTCATCTCCTTTTTTTTCTTTTTCTCAATCTCAATCTCTTTTTTTATAGGAAGAATGCTTCATAGATTGCTCATTATGGTTACGCTGCAGGTTTCCACCATGATTAGGCATGGATTAGACAGCGGCCCAGGCGTTTCTCTAACACACATACATAACTCCATGGACTTACAAGCTCCCCTTTCATTTCACACCGACGACATCCGTAAACAAAAGAGCATGATATCAACTAAATAAAGTGCAATGTTGAAAGTGTTCCCCATGACAGCATGGTTCTGCTAATTCACAACTTACAAAGCGCAAGCATATATGCAACATAGATGGGCACAATGGTTCAAATTTATTAAGTGCAAGAAAGTAAAGTGTGCCATCAAGTTCGTGAGAGCTTTAATCACTAATTTTCACATAACAAGTTTAATTCAGAAGGTAGATAAAAACATGAATTTACTTGGAATAGAAATAGTGCTAGTAGGTAGGTATGGTGGACACAAATGGCATAGGTTTTGGTTTAAGGATTGGATGCACGAGAAGCATTCCCTCTTAGTACAGGTTTTTGGCTAGCAAGGCTAGGTAGCAAGCATAAGAGTTGAAGGAAACAAACAAACATACAAGTGATAAAAACAAACATGCAATCTTCCTTGGAAGCACAAAAGATCGTAACTAGATAATACTAAGCTTATGAGCAAATCAAGAAAGAAAGATGATGAAATTATATTTCTTAAGAGTACTTTTATCTTTTCATTCAATTCTCAAAATAGTGTTACTACTGACCGAGCCAGGTTTGCCAAAACCAACTAAATTAACTCAATGTTCCCATCATAAATTGAAAACTAATATAAGATATGCAAAAGAGTAAATGATAGAACTTATCATTAATATTCCATAACGGCAACTCACTCCAAGGGATACATAGATCTCTAACGAGAGGGGGGACACTTCCATAATACAAACCATCCTACATGATAGCTTCTCTATTCATGATATGACTCTACTAAAAAGGTAAAAAGATAGAAGATAATGATGTGATACCGCGGCACTCCCCCAAGCTTGGAACAAACCAAGGGGATGCCAAAACCTGATGACGAATCACTCCTTCGGTGGTGGTGGAGTTCTCTCATCATTGTCCGACTTCCAAGGTAAGGGCTCCCCATCAACAAAAGACATCCTGGTCTCCATCATCCTGAAACTAGCAGCAGCACTTATGCGTTTAAACCTAACCTCATACTCACAATTTTGATTTTGAACATCGTAGAGCTGTGCTTGCAGTTGGTTGGTTGTTCGGTGGAGTGAGAGAATTTCATCCTTAAGCTCAGCAGTCTCCTTCTAGTGCGTGGTGATGAGTTCGTAACAAATCTTATGGATGATGTCCACTTCGCGTTCTGCCATCTTCCTGTACCTAAAGACTTCTTGCTCCAGTGCTTCCATCATGTCCTCTAGATTTCCTTCACCTTTAGGGCCCTGAACTTCTTTTATCCGTACCTCCCCATCTTCGAGCAATAACTCCTTGGGATGAATCTTCAACTCACGCATGTACAGGTTGATGATATCCGCAGAAGAATCTTCCTTGGTTGATCCCGAGGAAAACATGGTGGCTCCAAAACTAGGACTCTACCTATTCGAAAACGGACTCTGCAGGTCTCTGAATTTGGTCTTTAGTATATTCTTCCGGACTCACCGCTTGAATAACATCAATATCTTCATCTACATACTCATATTGCTCGAGTCATGAAACCTTTCACTTTCTCATTACACCATTTTCTCCAATAACCTGGAAATTTCTTTCACACAAAACTTTACACAATTCTCATTAGCAACATTAGTGTAAGCAAGGTAATAAACCTTTTAAGTCCAATTTCAACTGAAATCCATCAAAACATAAGCTACTATAGCAACTCCTTCTGAAAACCCAAAAATAATTTAAAAAGGAAATCGATTTAAGAAGCAAATGCAAGAGTGGCAAAATCTGTCAAAACAGACTAGCAGGTAAAGATAAAAAAATTCGAAAATCTTCTGTTGCTCAAATCAAAAACTGCAAAACTAACGAAAGTTAAATAATAACCTGGGACAGAAGCACAAAAAATTACAGCTCAATCCGACGTACAGAGATCTCCCACGAAAGTTTATAGTGAAGCACAAAAATCTATTTCGGGATAGCAACTTCCCCAAATCTTACTTCTCTCTCATTAGAGGTTGATCTTGACACAAAAACCAAACAAAAAGGATAAGGAGAGTTTTTTGCCGAAACAATAACTTCCCAGACTCAAATAAACAAAAACAACTGAAAGCACAAATAAATTGGGTTGTCTCCCAAAAAGCTCTTTCTTTATAACCATTAAGATGGGCATGATAATTTCAATGGTGCTCACATAAGAATATGAATTGAAGTAAAAGAGAGAATCAAGAAGAAAAAATACACATGTTTAAGTCTAACCCACTTCCTATGCAAGGGAATTTTGTAAGCTAATAAATTGTTGAAACCAGGGACTGCTAGCATAGGAAGGCAAAACAGGTGCAACATAAAGACTTTAAGCATAAAACGAGGAAACTTAATATTATTGAGATGCATTAGAACAGTCTTTCCTCTCTCATAATAACCTTCAGTATCATGCATAAATTTATCTTTGTGAACCATTGTAGCAATGATCACTTATCCTAACAGAAAACACAGGGACACTAGCTCTCGTAACACTACTTTGTGAAACAATATTAGAAGTATCCTTACAAAGGATAGTGTGTCCCTATTCTACATATTTAGTGACAAAGTCTTTCACATTTGCTATTATAGGTTCATCATCCATTTGTGTATCAGGTTCAACAGCTTTATTTGTACTTTCATTAACCATACGAGCTATCATAGAATGTTCCTTTATCTTAACTGGGAAAGGCATTTTCTCAATGTAAGGTTCAGGTAAAACATGATTAGCAGTATAAACTTCAGTATTTCTTGCAGGAACACACTTAGCAACATCTTTATATGGTTCATGATACTTATTCCACTTCTTTTTAGGAACTTTAATATAGGAAGCAAAAGCCTTAAAATAAGTTGCAATAGCTTGAGAGTCTAGACCATAAGCATTTTTAATATTTTGAAAGTCATCAGTTCCCATAAAAGATTCAATGCATTCATAATCATAATTTATACTAGACTTCCTTCCTTTGTCATTCTCACATGCTTCAGCGTTGTCTTGGATATGGTCTAGAAGATCCCATTTAGCTTCTTCTTCTTCCATGCGTGTAAATGATCCAGCACAAGAAGCATCCAATAGATCCTTATCATGAAGAGAAAGTCTTCCATAAAAGTTATTGATAAGAATATTGTGAGGGAGCTCATGAATAGGACATTTGAGCATTAGTAACTTCAATCTCCCCCAATCTTGAGTTGTACTCTCTCCATCAAGAGGCCAAAAAGTTGTATATTTGATTCCGATCTTTATGAATCTCACTAGGAGGATAAAATTTAAAATAAAAGAGAGGTACTACTTCCTCCCATTCAAGAGCTTGACCATTCTTCGTCAGCTTATACCATTCCTCGGCTCTTGCTTTCAGTGATAATGAGAATAACTTCTTCTTGACTTGATCTGTTGTAATACCTGCACACTTAAACAACCCACATAATTCGTGTATAAAGAGCAAATGGTCACCAGGATGGACAGTTCCATCTCCAACATAATAGTTATCCATAACACACTCAATAATTCTTGTAGGTATTTTAAAAGTATCATTATCAGCAGTTGGTGGTTCATCTACTACCTTAGAAGTGGTAGTAGCATTACGAAATAACAAACTAAGTGAATTATCCATATTGAAAATAAAGCAACTAACAGAAGTAAACAATACTCACAATAGAAGTTTCCTTTACCAGTTCCACTCTCCAATAGCGCTTCACTCCTCGGCAACGGCACCAAAAAATAGTCTTGATGACCCACAAGTATAGGGGGTGTATCGCAGTATTTTCGATAAGTAAGAGTGTCGAACCCAACGAGGAACAGGAGGTGTTGGCGAATGGCTTGGAGCAGGAATTCTCTGTAAATACTTAGCAAACGGATTTTTAGGGGGTTTTGATAATGTGGATAAATAAAGTACAAGTAAATAAAAGACAATAATAATAAATGCAGCAAGTGTCCGAATCCTTTCTTTAGCAAAGTACAAGCCGGTTGTATTACTTAAGATGACCAAACGTTCTCGAGGACACACGGGAATATCTTCAAGTGCTTTCGCTTCATATAGTTGATTAATCTTCTTTAGTTTGCTAAGTGTTGTGTGGGTGAACCTGTGCTAATGTACCGACCTTCCTAGGACTAATACATACTTGTGATTATACCCCTTGCAAGCATCCGCAAGTACAATAAAGTAATTAAGGTAGAAACCTAACCACAACTTTAAACTCTAAGACCCTGACATCCCTTGTGCAAAGGTTTCCTAACGGGGGTTCAGGTTTCTGTCACTCCGGCAACCCCTACTATTAGTAGCCAAATACACAATGCATTCCCCTAGGCCCATAAAGGTGAAGTGTCATGTAGTCGACGTTCACATTACACCACTAGAAGAAATACACCACAACTTAAATATCAAACCATTGAATCTTTCTCAACACAACTCCACTACTAACAACATGACTTCTCCCATGTCCTCAAGAACTAAACGAACTACTCACAAGACATGATATGGATCAAGATCAGAGATGATATAATGATATGTAACAATCTGAACATAACATTAATTCAATGGTTCCACTCAATAGCATCAACTACAAGGAGTAATCAAGACCGGGAAAGTTTCCATTAAGAACTAAGCAAGATTCAACCCAATTTTTACAGCAGTATGAAGTGGTGATGATGGTGCTGGTGGATATGATGGTGGTGGTGATGATGATGATGATCCCGATGAAGTCCAGCTTGATGGTGGTGTTGATGGCTACGATCTCCCCTCTCCGGGAAGGAATTCCCCCAGCAGAATTCTGTCTGTCGGAGAGATCTTTCTCTCTCGGTGTTTTCCGCCCGGCAGAGGTGGCGGAATCTTTGTATGGTCACTCCCCAGGTATTAGGGTTTCGAGGGGATAATATACGCCAGAGGGGAGAGCTTGGAGTGGGCCAGGGTGGCCACATTACCTGCTGGCGTGGCCTAGGGTTGCCCGCGCCAGGGGGTCATGTGGGCCCCATGTGGCCCAACTCCACTCCCCCTTATGGCAATCTTCGTCTTCTGGAAAAATAGAATTTTCCATGTATTTTCCCGAATTTTCTTATCTTCGCGAATTTTGCCTCCAAACAGCACCTTTTCCATCAGAATCCTGACTGCAGTGGTCCATGCTCCAAAAGTCATCAACCATGCAAAAATAGATGAAATAACATAAGTATCATCGCTTAATATGAATAACAGTAAATTATGATATAGAATAGTGATGCAAAATGGTCGTATCAGGGCTCCAGCTAGGATCGACGATGGGGGGAACAACGTTGTAGATGACGGCGGTTCGAATGGTGGTCGCGGCGGCTCCTGGGATGGCTCCCGGCTCCGGTTCCTCTTCTCCTCTACAGTGGTGGACTCCGGTGAAATTCCGGCGATGTGGTGCTCGCCTTCCTCTGGGGAGAGGTGTGGGAGGTGTCTGAGAGAGAGGGGAGTGGAATGGTGTGGCGAATTGGAGCTAGGGCAGCCTCTATTTATACACCGGCGAGAGGGACAGAGCGGGATGGCTCGGGCTCGTCGGTGATGTCGATACATGGGGCTATAGGCATGGCTGAGGGTAGGGGTTAACGCGGTGCTTCAGGGTGGTCGTCATGCGAGTAATGGTGCGGCAAGGGGCGATCGATAACGGTCGGTGCTCTGGGCGGAAACGGCGGTGTTTGAGGCAGCGCACAGTGGCTACGGTCCATGCGGCGGCAAACGGGCATGTCTGGGGGTAGCTAGGGTCACGGCGAGTGCGGGCACACGCAGAGAGGGTGAGGCGCAGTGTGTGTGCGTGTGTCGGCTGCGGCACTTTGGCACGCTCTCGGCATGGCAGGCAGAGAAATGGGCACGATGCTTGTGGGTGGTCCATGGTGTGTCTGCGGTCGAGGGATGGACAGAGGGTGGCGGTGGACGGTCGCCTGTCTCCTAGACATCGTGGGAGAGGGTGGTGCTGGCTGTGGCGAGTTATGCATGGTCAACCGGCACGGCGAGCTTTAGGAGGCGCTGCACTATCGCGCACGGCAAAGGGGGAAGCTGCCCACTGCATTGCTAGACACTAGGGGAGACAGGGGAGAGAATTAAGGGGCTAGTGGCAGGTGATCACTGCTCAAAACAGTAGAAGTTAGGCAGGTGTTTTCTGTGTCTGCCAAGTGCTCGACCAAATGGCCGCATGAACACAAGATTTGAATTTGTGGCTAAATTTTGGTGAGTATGTTTGTCACATGCTTGAGTGTCTATGGTTGCTTGGGTTTTCCAAGGTGAATTGATTTGAGTGGTTTTTGAAAAGTGGTGGTCTTAGCATATGAACTTGATTCAATTTTGCACTGTCCTTTAAATAGATTTGGAATTTGTTTCTGTTGATTTGTAAAGTGTGCTTGGGTTCACTTTTACTTGGCCTAGCAAGGGGTGAAAAGAATTTAGAAAGTTTATATTAGAAATCTTTTACTAGAAACACCCAAAGTGGTCTAGTGGTTAATTTTGGTCAAAATGACCATTTGATCATATGATTCATATTTGAATTTCTTTTCTTTTGAGTTTGTTTGTAATTGGCCTAGATGATGTAGTATTCATCTTTAAACCATTCCTTATCATTTGTAGCAATCAAACATGGCAATTTCACGCATTCATACACTAATGCATTTCACACATACACTCATATTAGATTTAATAATAAAAGTTTTTGTTAACCCTAAACTTGGGTGATTTGAACTTGATAATCTTGATTAATATTTTTGGGGTGTTACAAACCTTCCCTCCTTAAAAAAGATCTCGTCCTGATATTTAAGAAAAACCAGGAACTAAAGAGATTTGGAAACTCAGACCTAATGTAATCTTCTCGCTCCCAAGTAGCTTCTTCTTCAGTATGGTTGCTCCACTGGATCTTGAGAAACTTGATACCTCCAGGTCCTGGTGGTTCTGAAGGCTTCTTCCAAAATACGAATGGGTACTTCACGATAGGTTAGATCCTTGTTGATATCTATGGCTTGGTGATCGATGTTCTTGAACACTTCGGTCTTCTTCGGAACTTCTAGGCATTTGCGAAGTAACGAGATATGGAACACATCATGTATGGCTGACATCTCCTCCGACAGTTCCAGTTGATATGATACTTCTCCTCAGCGATTCAAAATCTTGAAGGGTCCAATATATCTGGGGGCTAACTTCCCTTTTAGTTGAAAATGCTGCATTCCTTTCAAGGGTGATACTTTGAGATACACAAAATCTCTCACATTAAAGATCAGGTCTCGGCGTCTTTTGTCAGCATAACTCTTCTGTCTGGATTGGGCGGTCTTGAGGTGTTCACGGACTTTGTGAACCTTCTCTTTGGCTTCTCGTAGGATGTCGGGTCCGAAAATCTGACTCTCTCCTACTTGCGACCAATTCAAGGGGGTACAACACTTCCTTCCATACAGAAATTCAAAGGGGGCCATTTGCAAACTAGCTTGATAACTATTGTTGTATGAGAATTCTGCGAAAGGCAGACAATCTTCCCATTTGATCCATATTCCAACACACAAGATCTCAACATATCCTCCAAAATTTGTTGACTCTTTTAGTTTGTCCATCGGTTTGCGGGTGATAGGCTGTGCTGAAGTTCAGCTTGGATCCTAATCCTTCTTGGACTTTCTACCAAAATCTTGAGGTAAATTGGGTTCCTCGATCCAATACTATGGTCTTAGGGGTTCCATGCAAACTGACGATTCTAGCAATGTACAACTCTGCTAGCTTCGAAATCTGGTAGGTGGTATTGATAGGTATAAAATGGGCTACCTTGGACAGTCTATCCACTATGACCCAAATAGAGTCATTTCCCCTACAAGAAGTAGGCAAACTGGTGATGAAATCCATTCCGACAGAATCCCATTTCCATTCTGGGATTTGCAATGGTTGCAAAAGTCTTGTGGGTCGCTGATGTTCTGCTTTGACTCTCTGAAAGATATCACACTTAGTATGTAGCTTCCAATTTCTCTCTTCATCTTGTGCCACCAAACTTGCTCCTTCAAATCCTGATACATCTTCGTTCCTCAAGGATGGATAGAATAAAGAGTATCGTGAGCTTCCTGCATGATAACTTGTTTCAACTCGGAATCTGTTGGCACACAGATACGTCCTTTGTACCACAAAACTCCTTCTTCATCTTCGGTGAATCCGGGTACCTTCCCTGTACCGATACGACACTTGATTTCATCGATACTTGCATTTCCTTTCTGCGCCTCCTTGATCTGACTGATCAAAGTGGGTTGAAGTTCAATGCTAGCTAAAAATCCTTTGCTAACTAGCTCTGTTCGAAACTACTCCAACTCTTCATGCAAACTTGGCTGGGCTTCTTTAATCATGGTGTTTAATCTACACGGTAGTCTGCTAAGAGCATCCGCTACCACATTGGCCTTGCCGGGGTGATAGTGAATGTCAAGGTCATAATCCTTCATTAACTCTATCCATCTTCTTTGCCTCATATTCAGCTCTTTTTGGGTGAAAATATACTTCAAACTCTTATGATCCGAATAAATCTCACAGTGGTTACCCATAAGGTAATGACGCCATGTCTTCAAAGCTAAAACTACGGCTGCTAGTTCTAAGTCATGGGTAGGGTAGTTTTGCTCATGTTGCTTTAGTTTTCAGGACAGATATGATATGACTTTGCCTTCTTACATCAACACACATCTGAGACCAATCTTGGTTGCATCACAATACACATCAAAAGGCTTCTTGATATCCGGCATAATCAGAATTGGGGCTGAAATCAATCTCTTCTTGAGCTCTTGAAAACTTGCTTCACATTTGTCCGTCCATTCAAACTTCTTATCTTTCTTCAACAATTGGGTCATTGGTCTTGCGATGCTTGAAAATCCTTCTACGAACTTGCGGTAATATCTCGCTAATCCGAGAAATGCACGGACTTGGGTTTGAGTGGTTGGGGCTTTCCATTCTTCAACATCTTTAATCTTGGCAGGATCGACAACAACTCCTCCGGTCGACACGATATGTCCTAGGAATCCTACTTCCTTTAACCAGAACTTACATTTGCTAAAATTGGCATACAACAGATGCTCTCTAAGGGTTTCAAGGATGGTTCTCAGGTGTAGCTCATGGTCTTCTTCTGACTTGGAATAGATCAGAATATTGTCGATAAAAACAACGACAAACTTATCCAGGAAGTTCATAAAAATCTTATTCATGAGATTCATGAAATAAGCGGGGGCATTGGTTAATCCAAAATACATGACCGTGTACTCATACAATCCATATCTGGTGGTAGAGGCGGTCTTTGGAATATTTGTTGCACGAATCTTGAGTTGATGATAACCAGTTCTAAGACCAATCTTAGAAAACACTCTGGCACCAGTCAACTGGTCGAACAGATCCTCTATCTTTGGCAGTGGGTACTTGTTTTTGATGGTGACATCATTCAGCTTCCGGTAATCCGTGCACAAACGGTTACCTCCATCTTTCTTATCCACAAACAAAACAGGTGATCTCCATGGTGACGCACTTGGTTGAATCAGACCTTTCTCCAGCATAGCATCAAGTTGCTTCTTCAGCTCCACTAATTCAGATGGGTTCATACTATAAGGTCTCTGAGCTATGGGTCCAATTCCAGGAACTAGTTCAATGATGAACTCGATATCCCGATCTAGGGGCATACCGGCAATTCATCTTGGAACACGTCAGGGTATTCACAGACTACTCTGACTTGGTCTAGGGTTGGTTGGGCTAGACTCTTGTTGCATTTGAATTGACAAGGCAGTGTCTCAGATACATGCTCTACTGATACTCCAGTGCTACTGGTCATGGTTATGCCTTTCTTGGCACAGTCGATTAATCCTTTATGTTTCGACATCCAATCCATTCCTAGTACTAATTCCAAACCTTTGGTTCCAAGTACTATTAGATTAGCATAAAAATCTATTCCATTGATTCTGATAGGTACAACCTTGCAAATTTTTCTAGCTTTGGTGGTTGAACCAGGTATTTGAACTATCATAACATGCTTCAATTTTGTTGGTTGAATCTTACTAGTGCATGCAAATTCTTATATAACAAACGAGTGCGATGCTCTAGAATCAAACAACACTTTTTCAAGTACTGAGTTAACGGAAAACATACCCAGCACGACATCTGGCGCTTCCTGAGCTTCTTCCGCATTCATGTGGAACAGATGGCCATTGCGGTTGAGCGAGTTCCTTGGGGAAAATCTTCTACCATGCTAAACATGGCGTTGCTGCTGAGCGGGTGCATTCACATTGGTGGTTGCTGCAAGCTTCTTGGGACACTCGTTGGAGTAGTGACCCTTGAGTCCGCATTCAAAGCAAGTAATATGGGACTTGTCTTTTGTTGCGATAGGCACAACATTGCTTCTAGTCCTTGGGGAAGTATTGTTGTTGTTGTTGTTGTTGGACTTGGGCGGTGCACGGTTGAAGTTATTGGAGTTGCCGGGGTTACTGTTGTGGTTTCCTCCTCCACGATTGGGATAGTTTGGACGGGACATAGGGGGTCTGTTGTTTCTTGGGGCATATCTTGTAGACAGGTTGGGGCGATACTTCTGGGTATGGTGGGATCTAGGCTGGTGCATCATCTTGCGCTTGCGATTTTCATTGGCTTGGTTGATCTTCCCTTCCATCTAGATGGCAGAGTCCACTAGAGCTTCAATATCATCAAAGGGAATGTTGACTAGCACGGTCTGCATCTCATCATGCAGTCCATTCAGGAATCTCTCTTTCTTCTTTGCTTCGGTGTCAATCTCATCAGGGGCATATCTAGCTAGTGACAGAAATTTGTCATGGTATTCCACCACCATCATCCTTCCTTGCTTCAATTCTCTGAACTCATCCCTCATCCTCTTAATCAGACCCAGGGGCACATGAGTCCTGCTGAACTTGATTTTGAACTCATCCCAAGTCACCATCTGACCTTCGTTCATGGTACGGATGCTATTCCACCAGGCTCTTGCATCACCTGCCAGATAATGGGTGGCAAACAGTACTTTTTCATTGGCTTCAACTCCTGCGACCTCTAAGTTGTTCTCCATGGTTTGCAACTAGTAATCAGCATCTAAGGGCTCTTCAGACTTATTAAATATAGGGGGATTGGTGTTTTGAAAGTTCTTGAGCTTGGATACATGGTTATCCTGGTTTCCATGGCCTTGATTATTGTGGGCCATCTGAGCTATATGTTGAAGAGTGGCTAAGTTGGCTTGACGTTCGGCTCTACTAGCTTCATGATCAGAAACTAACATTTGCGTAATCTACAGCATTGGGTCATGAGATGAACTGCTTCCTCCGGGATTTCCACGAGTCATCTGCAGATTGAGATAGATAATGAGATAAGAGGGAAATCTCTAAGGTTCATGGTTTTGTTTTAAAAGCTTTAACTTTGAGTTTTGACTCGGGTTTTGTAAACTAACAAATTCCTCTCATTCATTCATTCATTCATTCATTCATTCATTCAAAGCGCACAATACAAACACACACCACAACACAAATAGAAAACAGATGGTTTTAAGAACCATTCTGTGAAACTACGATACAGTGGGACCAGATACAACTCATTCCTATGGTAGTGCTCAAGTGCATCTAATCATCATCAATGAAGGCGGAATCATCATCATTAGTGTGGAAATCCATGGCATCGTCCTCCAGGTAGTCATCATCATCATCACTGAGGTAAGAGAACAGTTCTCCACGGATATCTTCACCTTCCTCCTCCTTCGCTTCAAGCTGGATCTCATGTTCACGGATGGTCTTCTCGAGAGTGGCCACCTTCTTGCGAAGACGATCGATGATGCAATCCTTTTTGTCACGCTGACGGCAAAGTGATTGGCTCTCCTTGGCGAGGATGGCGAGGGTCTGGTCCTTCTTGACTGCAATGGCATGGTTGTGGTTGGCATAGGCACGAGCATTGTCCAACTCCTGTTGTCTATCATACAACATGAAGTCGAGATTATCCACTTGGTGCTTCAGCTCCTGGTGTCCTTACATCTCCAAGGGCATTCCCATAGAATCACGCCTTGCATACTGAGAAAAGCGAGTTCCCTGGATCTGGTTGATGTTTTGCCCACACAGACGGGCAAGAGCTTCTTGCATAGCCCTGGCTAATCCATCTAGCCAGTTGTTCTCCCGAATGCTGAATTGGATCTTCTCCGAAGTGGATGCTTCCATCTTGCCTCTGAGATCTGCAACTATCAGCCACGATAGCTCTCCGCCTTGCTGATCATTGAGTTGGGCCCCGAAGAATTCCGGGTGCGGGCGCTCAAGATACTCTGCGAGTGCATCTAGATCCCTCTCAAAGATCAGGTGGCCTTTGTTGCCCAGCTGGTAGAACTTGCTATACTTTACCTCCATCTATAAGAATTTAGGGTGATCAAGTTAGTGGGGGGATCAAGTGTGTCAAATTTTATGTAGGGTTGCAAGAATTGTTTTTTGAGGAACATCAATTTTTTTGAAAGAATCTCAAGGATAAGAGTGAGAATAGGTTTTCATAAATACTCACTTATTTTGTTTTGAAACTAAGTTTTTGTTCAGACGTCCATTCTAACAAGGGTCTCCTATGGTCAGGATGCTTCTGATACCAACTTGTCAACACCCGGATTTTTAATCCCAGATGCCTGTTATGACATACATCGCAATCCCAGGATTACCATTTTTGCGAGACATAACAGAATTGGTACCACAGTACATCATCCATTACAAACCATAATAAAGGTATTACAATTAAAGGATATCATGATCCAGTCTTAATACAATCAAGCAGCAGAAAGTAAACGTAGTAGGGGCTCCATCTTCAGGGTCACAGGCAATGATGACGATGGGAGATGATCCTAGTTGTCATAGACCTCCTGTTGTCCATCTTCCTGGTAGTCCTCCTCATAGTCTGGCCACAGGAATAGCTAGGCACAAAGCCATGAGTACTCTTTAAGTACTCACAAACTATCACTAACAAAGTAGTTCTAGTAGGAATCGTAAGCTCTAGGTTTATTTGCAAAAAGCCAGGTTTATTTCATACTGAGTTCAAAAGTAAAGTAAACTAATTTAATTGTCTACGTCACCTAAGTGGGAACCTAGTTTTCATGTCCATAACCCTGTTGTGGCCAAGTCAAAGTCATAGTTCAATTCACAAGTCATTTTGAAAACTTCTGACAACGGAACAGTATGGCCACTCCAACTGTCCATGACCACGGACGCAGCTATTCGAATAGTTTGACACTCTATAGATGTGGTACACTTTCACCACAAAATTCGATACATCCGTCAGGGATAACCCTGAATTATCATACTTAGTATACGAATAATCAATCATAACCTTTCAATTACACACTCTAGTATAGGCACCTCCCCTATGAGCTTGGCCTCCCAGCCATGGCCATCTGCCATCCTAGGCACTTCATAGGTGGACATTCACACTCACGAGGTAGCCTCAGCTCAACCTTTCCGCGAGGGAACCCATACTAAGGCATATAAACTTCCAGTTAAGCCCTACCCAATTTAGGTATTGTGGTTGTACGGTAAAATTGGAATGGTATCGCATCCGAGCCCAACCATCAGTTTTTATAAAGGGTTAAGGCTCATGCCTCAACGTTTTCATCATCAAAATTCTTTTGTGTTCATAACACATGTCAAAACATTTCAATAGAATGAATCCTCATTCCAAGGTTTTCATAATCATTTTCACCAAGTATTCCCATCTAAAGTGATCAACTTTTATGCTTAGCACTAGCCACTATAGTTGAGGGTATTCACTAATGAGGGGTGCTAATCACGTGTAACTATCCAAATCTAGTTTTATGCCTTTTGATGACATCTAAGTATAACTACTTAGGCCTAGTTTTATACTCTTTATGGTATCTACCATATTCCTCCAATACTCACAAATCACTAACTAAACTTAAAGAACTTTGGTAAAAGTAAAAGAATAAAGCTTGCAAGTAAAACTTGGGATTGGTATAAATAAAGTTGTATAACCAAAGCATGCCTAATGCATCTTGCATAGGTTATCAAGTTTGCAAGTGTTAGCTTGCATAGTTCTAGCTTGCAATTAGTGATGGATTGCATAAGTATGACACTTGCAAGTGTTAGCTTGCCTTGAGTAGTGCAGTGGTTCAAGTTCTCTTCTTCTTATTGGTAGTACTCCTCCTCTTGTATCCCGGGTCGATACTATCGTCTATAAATGAATACGAGGTACACAATCACCAAACAATACTTAACTACTTCTATTTAGCACACTAAGGCTCATACTTGATGATCTAGCATCATCATAAACATCACATGAAATAAAGACCTAATTTTATTTATCTTATTTTGGAAAAGTAATTTCTACTCATTGAAAATACTCAAGATTTAATATTCTCCAATTAAAATATGGGATCATGTTGACACATGGCATCACCACATATTCTAATACTTGGGAATGTGATTTAAAGTGTTGGTCATATTTTATAAAGTTTAAAATTACTATTTAATACAATTAAAGTGACTAGAAATGCCTATATAGCATTCTTTTATTACTAGTCCAATATCACTGCATGTAAACCTAAATATTTTTTACATATTCAGATAGATCTTGTCAAATTTGATTTTTTAGAGTTGGAATCAACTCAAAAGCATTTATGGTTGATTTTTGAAAAATGTTTGAAGGTGGAAAAGTCTCTGTCTTGTTATTTTTACTATAGGTGATCTATAATTTCAAATTGTTTGAATCCAACGGGCTTGGATAGATAATTTGAATACCTTTCTAAAAAAATTGGAATCATGCAATTTGGTTTAGTGAATCTCTTTGAATTGATTTTTTAATCTACTGACGGAATCTAGTTTTAACTAAAATGGGAAAAATCTATCTGAATCGACGGGCTCTGCGCAGGAAACTGAATGGGCCGGCCCAACTGCACAGTGGTGGCGCAGCGGGCTGCTGACAGGACGGTCCCACACGTCAGCGACTAAACTAAACCGAAATAGTATCTTTTAATCTGGGCCGTGCGATTATACTAGGATCTACGGCCATGGTTCGTCGTCTCCGGCAAACAGCTCCGGCGAGGAACGAACCCTAACGCGATGGTGGGGGTACGTGGGGGCTCACCTGGGCTCTAGCTAGGGCCGGCGATGGGGGAGAACGACGTTGTAGACGACGGCGGTTCGAATGGTGGTCGCGGCAGCTCCTGGCTCTGGTTCCTCTTCTCCTCTACAGCGGCGGACTCCGGTGAAATTCCGGCGATGTGGTGCTCACCTTGCTCCGAGGAGAGGTGTGGGAGGTGTCTGAGAGAGAGGGGAGTGGAATGGTGTGGCGAATTGGAGCTAGGACGGCCTCTATTTATACACCGGCGAGAGGGACAGAGCGGGATGGCTCGGGATCGTCGGTGACGTCGATACAGGGGGCTATAGACATGGCTAAGGGTAGGGGTCGACGTGGTGCTTCAGGGCGGTCGTCGTGCGAGTAATGGCGCGGGAAGGGCGGTCAAGAATGGTCGATGCTCTGGGCGGAAACGTTGGTGTTCGAGACGGCGCACATTGGCTATGGTCCACGCGGTGGCGAACGGGCATGTCTGGGGGGGTAGCTAGGGTCACGGCGAGTGCGGGCACGCGCGGAGAGGGCGAGGCGCGGCGTGTGTGCGCGTGTCGGCTGCGGCACTTTGGCGCGCTCTCGGCATGGCAGGCAGAGAAATGGGCACGACGCTTGTGGGTGGTCCATGGTGTGTCTGCGGTCGAGGGGTGGACAGAGGGTGGCGGTGGACGGTCTCCTGTCTCCTAGACATCGTGGGAGAGGGTGGCGCTGGCTGTGGTGAGTTGTGCATGGTCAACCGGCGCGGCGAGCTTCGGGCGGCGCTGCACTGTCGCGCACGGCAAAGGGGCAAGCTGTCCACTGCATTGCTAGACACTGGAGGAGACAAGGGGAGAGAATTAAGGGGCTAGTGGTAGGTGATCACTGCTCAAAACAGTAGAAGTTAGGCAGGTGTTTTCTGTGTCTGCCAAGTGCTCGACCAAATGGCCGCATGAACACAAGATTTGAATTTTTGGCTAAATTTAGGTGAGTGTGTTTGTCATATGCTCGAGTGTCTATGGTTGCTTGGGTTTTCCAAAGTGAATTGATTTGAGTGGTTTTTGAAAAGTGGTGATCTTAGCATATGAACTTGATTCAATTTTGCACTGTCCTTTAAATAGATTTGGAATTTGTTTCTGTTGATTTGTAAAGTGGGCTTGGGTTCACTTTTACTTGGTCTAGCAAGGAGTGAAAAGAATTGAGAAAGTTTGTATTAGAAATCTTTTACTAGAAACACCCAAAGTGGTCTAGTGGTTAATTTTGGTCAAAATGACCATTTGATCATATGATTCATATTTGAATTTCTTTTCTTTTGAATTTATTTGTAATTGGCCTAGATGATGTAGTATTCATCTTTAAACCATTCCTTATCATTTGTAGCAATCAAACATGGCAATTGCACTCATTCATACACTAATGCATTTCACACATACACTCATATTAGATTTAATAATAAAAGTTTTTATTAACCCTAAACTTGGTGATTTGAACTTGATAATCTTGATTAATATTTTTGAGGTGTTACAAGCTTTTCGTGATTCGATATTTTTATTTCAGAAATAGCTACAATCAATATGTGATGGGATAGTGTTTGAGTTGTGGATAGAGGAGATATGCCAGGGAGATATTTATACGGTAGAGGACACTGGCTCCCATTAACGCTACCGTAGTGGGCGAAGAGACTGGACTCTACGCCGGCCAAGCGCCATTGCGACGACGAGACGACTCTATGTGTCAGCCATTAAGCTGTCGTAGGGAGATTGGCCATGACATAAATAAGGTTGACCAGCCGCTATGCCAATGATAGGGCTGGCCCGCCAACACCACATCACTAATACATTGTGTCTAATGTATCTCTAGTGTCTGGATCTCCTCGACGCGGCAAACACGTTTTCATGTCGCATCGGACGAAAACGGCCTTTAGGCACGTGGTTGGGCATATTTTTCTACCAGAGGTGCCCCAATACCGTTGGGGGACGGTTTGAGGGACACGACTGGAGATGCTCGACTATATGTACATGTAGCAAGCTTATGTAGTGACTTGGAAGGATCTACTATTTTGAACTGACGTTAGAGGTTCCTAGTATTTTAACTACCGGATCTTGTGACATCCTGTACATCTAATACTGATCAAAGCAATTCAAAATGCCTTCCATTAAACATGAAGAGCATCTCAAAATTTGGACATACCTTCAACGGTGAATTTCTTCAATAAGCCTATTAGTCATACATATCGGAGTAAATAGCACTGCATAAAAGTTTTGGCCTAGTATACAATTCATGTCACCCCGATTCTTTTAGGCCGTTGGATGGATGATGAGAAGGACGTGTGATGACATCGCAGCGAAGCCCCATTCTCCCGGGAGGAGGACCCCACCTCCAGGGATACTCTGTCGTGGATAGCTCGTGCAGCCTTTCCTGTCCCGCATCCACCGACGATGGGCCGTGTGCCGTCCCCTGGTCCATGCGTCAGCGGCTATGGTCAAATGCGCTCTCACTGAGATTCATATGGAGGGAGACAGACTGTACGCACCCGCAGGGTCATGGGCCCAGCTACGACCAGCGTGGCAGCGGAAACCCTCGCCCACCACTGGTTCTCACAGCCTAGAGCTGAATTGCCAGTGGAAAACCTCATCGTCTGCGGGTTCTCGTGGCCGAGAGCCGATCCGGGAGTGGAAACCCTTGTCATCCGCGTGTTCTCGCGACGAAGTCGTGTGGTGGATTGTCACGGACTTATACAAAATGTCTAGATTCACTAAATGTTCAAAAATTAATTTGGGTTACAATGTATTTTTTTGTCGAATTAAGTCGAACTCTGCGGGAACAGATGGGACGAAGATTTAGTTCCGAAGCGATTGAGAGTGCGGCACGCGCTCGCGTATGCCCCCCCCCCCCCCACGCGAGCGACGGGCTGGCACCCTCCACCGCCCACGCCCCAGCACCCACCCTCTCCCTCTCCCCTCTCGCCGCCATCGGGCCTTGCCCGCTTGGGGCTAGCGGTGGGCATGTCTCTCCCCGGCGCGCGGAAGGGGGCAGCGGCCCTAGATGGCAACGGAGCTGCTTGGCGGTGGAGGTCCAACTTGGTGGCGTGATTCCTGCAGGCAGGGTGGGTGGAGGCGCGGTGGTGCGGCTGCTTGGCTGCAGGGTGGAGCGACGTACAACGGCCGACGAAGCTTGCTTGGCCTAGATCGGGCCCAAATCTGGGTTTGGGTGGGCATCTTCTCCGAGTACGGTGGATGTGCTTCCTGGAGGAGGAGGAGGAGGAGGAGGAGCGACGGAGGTCCGGGATGGTAGAGGCGCTCGTGGCTGCCCTTGCTGCAACGTGGCGACAAGGGATTTACGACCCCATCTAGGCTCGCTAGGCCTGAGGCCTGGTGTGCCCTTGTTGCCACGTCCGGTCGGCTACTGCCACGGTGGTGGATGTAGTCCCCTCCCGCGTGGCTACGATGCTACTAACCCCGGTAACACTGTCCCCTTGCTCGGACCTCGAGGCCTGAAGTCGATGCCCACAAGCAGATGATAAAGGTGGCGCGTGTTGGTTGGCGGTGGTTAGGTGGAGCACTTCGGACCATCCGGGGCGGTGATTCCTTGGGGGTGGGCGAAATCCTTGTTGGCCTCATATAGCACTGACGTGGTGACGCATGTGGCTGTCTTCTCTCCTTACTGAAGGGCGTTGGATACCCCCTCCCCCCCCCCCCCCCACCCCCCACCCCCTCCCCCCCCCCACCCCGTCGGGGGAAATCCTAGGACCAATCCGGACGGCAGCGGCGTCGTCGTCGTATTCCTTGTTGGAGATGTCGCTTGGTACATGATGGTTCGGATTGCCATGAGCGTCGTGTGACATTTTCGGAGGGCGCAGCAACAGAGGGCCGCCTTCGTTTCATCGATCTGCATTTGTTTTTTTTTGTTCTCTTTCTTTTCTGCTGGATTTGGTTGTGCCGTAACCCCAGCATGCTCATTGTATTATACGGTTGCTATATTAATATAGCTCGTCGTGATTTGGAAGTTATTTCCCGAGAGCGGTACGTATACCTAATTGGGAAGTCAACGTCGGTTAATGATATACGCACAAGACTCTCCTGTGGATTTAGGATTCGTTATTAGTAAGGGTTCCGGCCGGCCGCCATGGGTCACTCCCAGATCGGTGTTGGACGCGACGACCGCATCAACCAGCTCCCCGACGGCGTGCTTGGCCATATCCTCTCCTTCCTCCCCGCCAAGGAGGCCGCACGCGCGGCCGCGCTCTCCATCCGGTGGCGCGACGTCTTCGCCAGCGTCCACACTGTCTCCCTCGAGCAGCCGGATCTCCACCTCGACTTGCGCCTCCAGTCCCGACCAAGACATGCCGGCCGCAACATCATACCGACGCCGCCTTTCCCCAACGGCGTCAGCGCCGCGCTCCTCGCCCGCAACCGCCGCCCCGATGCGCGCCCTACGCGTGGCCTTCCGCAACTACTTCAACGGGATGGACGACCACGACTCCATGGTTGACCAGTGGATCTCGTATGCCATGCAGCAGGCTGGCCCAGAGCTCCACCTCGAATTGCGCCTCCAGTCCCTCTCCCTGCAGGACGGCGAGATCTGCGGCCGCCTCTACTCCCTCCGAAGCGCGGCCAACGGCGATCAGCCCGGCTTTAAAGAGCACGAGCATGCCACAGCGCACGAAGACGTCGGTATCTCCGAAGACCGGACGACCGATGACGGACTGTACACTGTTCCACGAGGGGTTTTCTCCTGTGCCACGCTTCGCACTCTGTGCCTCGGGCCATGCAAGCTCAGCCCGCCGGCCAGCGCCACCTACCTGCCGTCCCTGGAGACCCTGCTCCTGACCCGGGTCGCCGATTCGGGGAGAAAGATACATCGGCTCATCTCCGGCTGCCCACGTCTCGTCGACCTGACGCTCGAGAAGTGCGACGAGGTGACGGCGCTCTCCGTCCTCGACAAGCGCCTCCGAAGGCTGGCCCTACAATGCTGCCACCGGCTGGCGAGCGTCGCCATCGACGCGTCAGAGCTGCGTTCCTTTGAGTACAGGGGCGCCGTGCCCGCGCACCAGTCGTTCCTGAGCATGCCCCAGGGCCCACGAAGCAGCCTCTCGTCGTGTAAGGTCGATATCTGCGGCGAGGAGCTCACGTCGGAGGTGGATCTCACCCGCCTCCGCGAATTACTCCACTACTTCGCATCAACGGAGTACCTGCACCTCACGTCCGCCCGCCTGGGCTCCGGCATCGGCAACGACACCCTCTCCAAACGGTTCCCAGCGTTCTCGATGCTCCGTCATCTCGAACTCACCGGATCCTTTCCACACGACGAGGATACACGCTGCGCCGGCGTCGTCGCTGCGGTTGTAAGGATCCTCGAGCACGCTCCCAACCTTGAGGTGCTCACGCTCTTCTTCAAGGCGCCGCCTCGCGGCAAGCCGAACCGGTGGGGCCAACTCTACAAGGAGGAGGAGCTCCTCGACGCGCACCACCTCAGCTACGACTGCGGCGCCGTCCTCCCCGATGCGCCGCGTGCCGCTCTTCTGGTCCCTTGCCTGAGGGAGATCAACCTGGTGCACTACCAGGGCGGCAACGCGCAGCGAATGCTCGCCAAGTTTCTACTCGGCAACGTCGCTCGGCTTGACGCGCTATACTGTGGCTTCGCCGAGGGGCCGCTGTGGATCCAGAACAAGCTCATGGATGAGATCAGAGGCTGGGCGATGGGCAAGATAGAACCAGACGAGATGATGTTCGTGTGACTTTATCATCGCGACACTGATCATGACAAAATTTGCCGACCTCGTGTACTTTTATTCCTCCATGATTTAAAATTTCGAGTTTCGGTACAAGCAATTTGTTTGTTCAGGAATTGCTATTTAATGTGGAATGCGAGACACTTTTGGAGTTTTATTTACATCGATGATGCACAAATTCTCATGAAACGCTCCAGTCTTCAGTTTGTGAATGTCGTACTCCCATCTAATTCAGGACAGATAAAGTACTATATATATACCCCCTCCGATTCAAATTAATTTGACTTGGATTTATCTAGATTTGGATATATTTAGACATGTTTTAGTACTATATACATCCGAATCTAGATAAATCTAAGTCAATTAATTTGGATCGGATGGAGTATATAGGGGTGCCCAGAATATGTTTATGGTATTGGACATTTGGACTTGGCTTTTCCATATGCTAAATGGAATATGTTGAAATGTTGCACAGTTGCACTTGATTATTTCAATACGTTGGACTACTCATGTGACCCTTTTTTTTGGTTCACTCCATGGTTTCATATGTTGCACAAAATATGTTTAGTGTGTTGCAATCGATTGTTTCAATATTTTGCATGTTTCAGTGACCCTCTTTGGTTGCCTCATTTTGATTCATGTCTTGGTTAATTGATTTTCCATGCAAATGATTGTTCTTATAGGTTGTACTAAAGAAACTAAAGGAAGATGACACTTTTAATTCAAGTTTAAGATCATAATAATAGTGTACTTCATCTTATTTAGCATCCTGATTCATCATTTATAGTTATATCAACATGCCTCCCCCGTCACACGTTTGCTATCAGGCGATGCATCAAATGTATTTGCAAGTCATGTTCTGCACAATCAACTTCACATCATAGACAAGATAATTTTGATCACACACTTACCCCAAAACTTGTCGGTATTCTTAGTGCTCCTCAACTTCTTTAGAGCTACACAGACAGAAGATAGAAGAACTCCATGTGCAAGGATTCCATCCTTACATTGAAACTCCTAAAATTAGATGCAAGCCATGTCATGAAGTGTTACTCCCATAATCAAGTTGCGAAAACGACACGGAACAAAGCATAACTCCAAGCATTTTAAGATAATGGTAGTAACACTAAAGAATAATCAACATGAGACATAGCTATTTACTTTATTTGAAGAATATGCATCATTCTAGGCAGAGTTCCCAATTCCCACATATATAACAAGTGGTACCAATTAAATGCAACTAACATGAAACGACACATCTACTTCCCGCAATGCATTCACAGTTCAGGCATTAAATCGGAACAAACAGTATGCACATGTCAGCAATTCACACGCATACAACAATAAACTATGCAAAACAATAGGGCTTAATCAGATCCACGTTGAGCTCCCGCTGCTTGCTTCTAAACACCTATAGAAAAAGACAAATGCACTAGATCAATGCCTCACATGAAGATCGTCACACATCATTGCGTACAAACCGACGAGCAAGGCATGTCATTCAACCTCGGTACTCGTTATCAATGTAGTCGACGCTCTCCGCATCATCTACTACATGGCAGTGTTGTAGTCCTCGGTGCTCTCTCTTTCGTGCTTCGACCTTAGCCTAGGAGGAGTGCGGCATAGGAGAGGCTAAATACCCATCCACTGAACGGCACCGCGTCGCGATTGTACGACATACATTAAACTTATTATCTATAAGCTTAAGCCTGGTCAATGCAAACATTCCGAGGCCATATGTTTACCATGACACTGCCATGTGGGTCCATTTTCGTACTCTTCACATTGACGTGTCGGCCCGTGTGGCGCTCCTTCGTGCGTGTGCTGGAGGCGTGCAGGTGATGTTTTACGCGTCGTTGTTTTCACTGCATCCTCTCTTACTCTTGTTGTGGCGCCGCCAGCCCACTCCCCCATCTCTTTCTCTCACGGCATAAGAGCCCACCACCGCATTCAATCACGGTGGTTTTAAGATTAAATTGAAGAAAGATATGATAACTACTTAGCCTAAAAACAACAGTATTTTCGAACATGTGTGATCACCGTACCGACCGGCATACCCACACCCCTTTTACATAGATCGAACTGTTATCTTCTTGCATCTACACATGCCAATATGACACACACAAAAATGAAGTGGTTTTTTCTCATAGTTGCAAATAAACCTATTATGAAAAAACAAATTTTAAAATATAAAAGAAATTAAGAAAGAAAATTCTGCGTGTATATCGATAATTTGTGTTCTTACACCACTTTTCGGGAAAAGACCATTTTATGTGACATGTGTAAAAACACAAAAAAGTCCAAAAATAATCATGTTGGATCATCTGAATTTGTGTTTTTTACGCAGGACACAAATAACTTTTTTCCCTAAGAAAGGTGTGTGCGAACATGGAATGTCCAAATATACATGCGGATATTTTTGATTTTTTTGACATTTCCAAATATTTCTTTGAATAATGGGTTCATTTGCACTCGTGAGCTGAATTAGATTTCCAGACATATTGCGCCTACAGTTTTATAGAATAAATAGTTGCGGGTGTATCAACTATAGTGACATAAAACAAATCACCATGAGTGTATCCGCACATACCATACATTGCCAAAACGCCGTGCAGATGACGCGGCGAAGTGCGTCTATTCGTCTAGTATCTACATATTCCTATAAGTTAGAGCAACCGACCATGCCTTCTAACTTTGCCCCAACTTGGGGTTTTAGTGGGGATGCTCTTCAAAATAGTGTAAAATTAGAATATATTTTGACAACGTTTGAAATTCCAAGCATGAAACATGATGAAACTACTATGAGATGATTTCAGCATGTATATCGTGTTTCATCCCAGTTTCACATTTATACTTATCAGTTTTCATAAATCAAGGTTTTATAGTGTGTCATGTGGATTTCACGAGCCGACCACAAAAGTACCACCTCGTGCATTTGTTTTGACCATGTGTTTGGATATTTTATAGAATTTTAGTACAGCTTTTGTCTTATTTGATGATCTTTATTTCACATATACTTGGAATCTTAGAAGCATGACACTTGTTTCACACACGTTTGATATGTTGTGGTAAACTTTCGAACATATTTCCCATGGTTATTTCATACCGTTGACTAACAAATGTGTGGGACCACATAGAAAATACAATGTCCAGAAAATAATAAGACACGAAATCAACAGAATACACCATATTATGTAGAGAACTTTTGTGGTGGCATCTTATGAGTGGTTGCATGCGTACCAAGGCCATGCATGTAATATCAAGTGCACAATAGAGTTGCATTTTCCTAAGTAAATCATGCTTTGGAAGTTTTCATTTTGAAAAAAGCAATTTATGGTCACAGAGCCATCGGTCACTTTTGGTTCTAGACATCGGGATGTTAACCGAAGGTTAGACCGGTGACGAGGGTTTAACTCGTCAATACCCATTGTTATGGACTTGGGTTTTGGAGAAGGAGGGAGTGATGGAAGCATCAATCGGCTAGCAAACAAACACACAGGGACGCAAGGTTTACCCAGGTTCAGGCCTCGTAGAGGTCCCTACTCCTGCTTGTCTGCTCTTGGAATTAACAAAGGAATAGAAGATTAAAGGGGCGCGCAGATGCAATCTGGCGAGAGTTGTGGAAACTAGGGTTGCGTGTGTCCTCCTCGCCGCCCCCTCCTAGCCTTTATATAGATATGCCAGGTCTCGGGTAGCAGGTCGAGTCGGTTACAGATTAGGGTTTTCCCTTTAAACTTTCTATCTTTAAACTTCTTCTTGTCTCGCAAGTCATCGAGAGTCCGTGGGCCACTTGAAGTCTTCATTGGGCCGTGGCAACGCCGTGGGCTTCCACCGTATCTGGACCGTATATACCAAAATCGAGTACCTGCAGGGTATACCCATGTCAGTAGCCCCCGAGTGTCCAGTGGAATCGCAGATTCGACTAGGGACTTTATAAAGCCTTTCGAGTGCATGACAGAATATTTTTTCGAGTGTTCTCTTTATATCATAGGGATAGTTAATATGCGTGCCTGATTTAACCGATGCATCGGTATCAGTTAACTACCTTAGGGCAAAACAACGCAATCTACTCGAACTCGAGTCCCTGGACTCGAACTCGGAAAAGTGCTGGTGTAATTCGACTCAAGCCGCGGAGGTCTTACAGGAGTCGAATTCCAGTATATGGGTGTGAGCACTCGACGCGTCCGTCAAGGCATGTTTATCGTACCTATAGGCACGGATATGTTTCTGGTAGTGCGCAGAAAATGCGTTGTCAGGCCTTATTCAGGTCTTATCTTCACGCTGTAAGCGCGGCATCCGAATTTTTGTCATCGCGGAGATGATTCGAGTGACCCAGGAGACGCAGTCTCTTTGTAGGAAAGATATGAGGCGGTGTCGCCATAAACTTCGAGTGCAGATGTTATCAACACATAGTATGAGGTACAAATAATCATAGGGTACGCGACCAGCGCTCCCTATGGGAGTAGCCCCCGAGTGTATGGTTGAGTCGAAGACTCATGCAGGGACTAAAGAACTTTTGCAACTATTGTCGTCTTTTGTTTGCTTGTTTTAGTCGAATTTATTTCCGGCGCTCCCTATGGGAGTAACCCATTATCCATAGTCGAATCATAGATTCAAGTGGTTCGGTATGCTTTGAATGTCCATATTCCTGCATAAAAAGAAAATCGTAGGGTGCGCGACCAGCGCTCCCTATGGGAGTAGCCCCCGAGTGCTTGGTGGAGTCGAAGACTCGAGCAAGGACTAAAGCAGTCGAAGTCTTCTAGTGCTCAATTCTTTGATGACATCAGTGCTGACGATATGATGACCTCAGTTGCCCGCGTGAGCGGCTTTGACGGGACGTGACGAGCGGTGGGTCTCATTTTCTGACCCTGACTTGACCGGGCATGCGTAATCTTTCGTTTTAGCTACGCCTCCTCGATTTCCGCGCGTAATGGAGGTAGTGGGGGACGGTTCGTGTTTTAGCCTCTCCACGTGTCGATCGCGATGTGCGCCACGCGTCCAATAGGGTTTCTGCTGGCCGTTGGATTGCATCCGCCAGGGGGTTAAGTAGCAGCGCAGCTACGGTAATTTCCCATCTGTTCTTTTCTCTACTTTGTGCCTCCATCGCCATTGCTGCTGCTCTCTGTCTCCTAGAGTTCATCCTGTTCGTGGCGCTGGACCAACTCCGTGTGTTTTCGAGTTATTTTCTCTGCTCACATCGCCACCGCGAGATGGGGAAGAAGAAAGGAGGTGCTGCCGCTGGGTCCGCCGCCGCCATTGCTGCTGCCAAGAAGAAAGGCGGCTCCGTCGTTGCGGGCACCGGCACCGTCGGCCCTGGGAAGAAGAAGGGCGCGGGCACCCGCGTCACCAATGGTGTGTGGCGCGCGTCCATCATCAAATCGTCCGAGCTCCGTCTTCTTCGTCAAGATGGTGTTCTGTCTCCCGTTGTTAGAGACTCGCGAGTGCCAGGCGGCGAGGTAACTCCTTGTCCTCCTGCTGGTTTCCGGGTGATGTTCCTAGCGTTCATCATCCGCGGTCTGTCTCTGCCCCTGCATCCTTTCTTCAGGGGCCTCCTTTGCTTCTATGGGTTCCACCTGCATCAGTTGTCCCCCAACTCTATTCTCCACATCGCCTGCTATATTACACTTTGCGAGTGCTGGCTCGGAGTCGAGCCACACTTTGGTCTCTTCAAATGGATTTTCAAGCTGAAGCGTCAGTCGGCCTCTGGTTCCGTAGTCTACGATGTAGGAGGCTTCGGGGTCCATGTCGACTCCTCCATCACATACTTCAATATCAAGCTCATGGCGTCCTTCCAAGGGTGGAGGGACAAGTGGTTCTACATCCGCGACTAGAAGGCCGACGGAGAGCACTACGGACTCGCGCCTTTTGATCCCGCGACGCCATGCAAGAGGAAGCATTCTTGGAAGAACGTGGTGATGCCTGGCGAGTCTGAGGAGACAGAAGTGATGTACGAGCGCGTCTGCGACCTCAAGAGTCGCATGGGTAAAGAAGAGGGAGGTCGCGCCCTCATTCGCACTTGGTTGCGTCGTCGCATCCAGCCCCTGCAGGCCAGAATTCACCCCATGTTCCAATGGGCTGGTGCGGACGATGTCACTCGCGTATCTGTCGATGGCATTTCCGCGGGCGAAGTAGATAAGAGAGTGCGACTGTTGACCAAGTACACTGCCAAGGATGTACTCCCGGTGAACCAGTCGTGCCTCCATTTGATGCTTCTAACCCTCCTCCTGAGGTATGATTGTGCTACGAAGTAGCTTCATTTGTCGAGTGCTTCTGATTTTCTTGACGTGTGCTGACTTGTTTTCTGTGTACAGGATTGGCAGGTGTCTCCCAGTTTTGCCCCCTCTTCCCGAGGGGGGTATTCCTCGTGAAGTAGATGAAGAGGAAAAGTCGGAATCGACCGTCCCACTTGAAGAGGAGGAGGAAGCCCCCGAGTCCAGTAGTACGGACACTCGCAAGCGTTCATGCAGCGAAGATTCGGATGCGTCGTCTCCTTCAACTCCAGAAGGCCCAGCTATTGGTGTGGAGTCGCCAATTCATGTTGTTCCTGTGAGTTCTATGGCGCCATCTGCCCACAAGAAGATGCGGCTGCCGAAGGAGTCATCGGAGTCGGAGGACCAAACCTTTGATTTTGATAAATTTGACCGATAAGTTTACAATTCTCATCTTGGTTCTTTTTGGAGTTGCATTTCCTGATGTTGGTTTTGTTCCATAGTCAACCGGCGTCGTCATCTTCTGGCGACGTCCAATTTTTGAAGGAATCTGGAGTCGCGGACTCCAAGGCCAAGGAAGTGGCTGAGCGAACTCCTTCTCCTCCATTGGCGGCCCACTCCGGGTATAATTCATCAAGTTCTCCACACGTTGTGGAGAACCAGGTGGTTGTCCGGACGACTATGTGGCAATCGACTTCGGAGTCTCTAGAGGAGCACGTATGTGTGATGTTGCTTTTACTTGCAGTCGAGTTAGTCATCCACACTATCTGCTGATCCTTTTGTTTTTCTCCTGTTGCAGCTTGTTGTAAAGGAAGTTGCTCGCCTGGCGGAGCAAGTACTTGCAATGGGTCGACAGCACGCATTGCTGGACAATCGCCGTCACGTGGTTGAAAGTTAGTATTTTTTGCTTCTTCTTCTTCGTCCTTGTGATATTTTTATATATTCAACTGACGGTCCATTATGTATTTTTTTTGCAGCTGAGCATAACGTACTTCTTCATGAAGCCGCTTCTCTTGAAAAGACGCTCGTCGCGGCGGTGAAGAGTCGCGATGAGGCAGTCGCTGCGCTTGATGAATCACGGAAGCGCGAAGAGGATTTGTGCGCCTCCATCGCTGCGAGGGAGAAGTTGTTCGAAGAACAGCTCTTCTCGATTGCCAAGTCTCTTTCAGGTATTTTTCCTTCTGCGTCTTGACTGCTTCTTTCTTCAGTGTCTTGCTATTGTGCTGATGCTTTGTTCTGTGTAGATGCTAGCGGTTTGAGCTTTGACGCCCAAGCGCTTCGTCGTGATGATGCCTTGGAAGGCGCTGTCGCGGTAGTTGAAGACGACAGTGCATCCATTCAGGGAACGTTGACCAAAGCTAAGGGTGTTCTCAGTCGCATCCGCGAGGAGCTGGCGCCCAAGGCTAAGCTGATTGAGAACTTGGATGACCTGGTGGAGTCCCTCGCTGGAGGTATCCCCTCGGATTTCAGGAAATCGCACCGCGCGGTCGGCGCCACCATGGCACTCGCCATGGTGAATGCCCATGGAGTGGAGATGGATCCAGCTGCAGTCTCCAAGGCGATGCCCGTCGGCACAAATGGGCAACATGTAGTTTTCGCTCCCTTTACAACTGTCTGCGGTAAGTACGGGCCGCAACTCATCAACACAGTCGCCAAGTATTCTGAGGAGCTGCAGCGAGCCAAGAAGGCAGTGAAGGCTGCAGCGTCAGGGGCCGGCGGGAAGTCTGTGGCGTCTGATACTGCCACGGACTCGATGAAGCCTCCAAAGCCAAAGTCCAAGTCGAAGAAGCAAGCTGCTCCTCAATAGTTATATTTGTAATAGTTAATAGCTTGACCCCTTTTGTCTAGGACATGCCGCTGGCGGGTGTCTCTGTTGATACTTTGTTATGTTTGAATGCACTTGAGTTTTTGTCCATGTGTTGCTTGGTCTTCTTATTATCTCTTGCTTGGCTTGTGATAGGGCACGTCGAGTGGTCCTTTGAGTGAGCCTAGGGATCCGCCATCCGCTGGTGATACCTTAGCGCAGTCGCACTCAAGGGTGGATAAGCTGTCTCTGCTTTCACGACTGCGTGATCGCGTTAAGCAGCTGGAACGTGAACTGCCCGTCCTCCGCGGTAACGCGGATGTATAGAAGTCGAGAGCGGATAAGGCCACCGCCCGAGAGCAATATCTACTAGGGGAGGTGGCGCAACTGGGTGACCATTTCAAGTGTTAGCTTTCTGCCTCCTTATCTTTGCTTGTAGTCAATCGCGGTAGTTCGTTGTCTTCATACTTTTGCCTCTTGCTTGGTATAGTTGTCAGCGCACGTCATCCGCAGGATGAGAAGGACAGGATCGCCATTCGCATGAACGACCTGACCCAGGAACAGCTTCAGGCAAGTGGGTACTTCTGGGTGGATCATGATTGTGCAATCGCACTTGCGACCCTACAGGATCGTGCCTCGCGAGTGCTTCATTTTCTGAAGAAATCGCAATCATGCTTAAGGAATATCTATCAGACAATGTTTCCGTTGGACGTTGTTCCTTCGAGCATGTTGGCTCTCCTTGCTAAGTTTCAAGACTTGAGTGCAGTTCGAGATGCGTGCGACAGCAGTTGGTGGCTGGTGCCAAGGCTGCTTTATCGCTGGTGCGACTGCATAGGCCTGATGTAGATATTGCAGCTATTGCTGCTGGTCTACCGACTCCGCCGGCAGGTTCGACCTGGAATATGGTTCCTCATTACCAGGCGATGGATCGCCCAGGGGAGGAAATGGTCGACTTCTTCGAGGAATAGACAAACGTTCTTCTGTTGCAACAGTAGTTTAACTTGTATCCTGCACATAAATGTACCAGTGTTGTAAAGTTCATATATATGTGATGTATATAATTGATTGACATTGTTGTGTAAAGAGATTGTTAGATCGTATGTTTTGTGAGTGCGTTGCACTATGCGATTCCTTTTCGTTAGCCTGAGTTGTGTTTTTCTCAGCACCTTATCAACCTGCCAGGTGCGCTGCACCTGGGTTGGTGTTTGCCAAGGGTTCGATTAGTGCGTCAGCTACTCGGGATATCGCGATTGGTTTGTACGATAGTTGTGTAAAGGGTGACGCAGCCCTCGAGTGATAAGATTGCGACAAATAATAGAAGACACAGAGTTTGGGGCACTTAGCTTTATTTATTCGTAGAACAGTACGAGGTACAGTGTGTGGCTAAGTAGCCTGGCTGAAAAGCCTTATTTGTAATGTAAAAGGAAGAAAAACGACTAAGGGTAGAAGCGTCGCAGTTGCGCGATGTTCCAGGGGTTGGAGTATGCGACTCATGTCTCGAAATCTTTGAGGCGATAGGCGCCACATGGGATTACTTCTGTAATCACGTATGGTCCTTCCCAAGGGGACTAGCTTGAGGTGCCCTTGCTGCTTCAGTCGCAGGACCAGGTCTCCTTCGACGAAGGATTTGGGGCGTAGCCTTCTGTTGTGGTAGTTGCGCAGGTTCTGCTGGTAGATCGTCGATCTTTCTGCTGCGATTTCCCGTGCCTCATCAAGGAGATCGACGGAGTCTTCGAGTGCAAGAGCTAACTCCTTCTCGCTGTAAGCGACCACTCGCGGGGCTTTGTATCGCACCTCTGCGGGTAGCACCGCTTCAGCACCATGCACCATGAAGAACGGGGTGTACCCCGTGGCACTGTTTGGGGTTGTGCGTAGGCTCCAGAGTACGGATTGCAGCTCGCCTGGCCAGCATCCCGCGGCTTGTTCGAGTGGCCTAAGGAGTCGCTTCTTGATTGCGCCACAGACGATCCCGTTGGCTTTTTCGACTTGACAGTTGTTCTGTGGATGAGCTATGGAGGCATAGCTTACATTGATTCCCAGGTTTTCGCAGAAACCATGGAACTCCTTAGAGGTGAAGTTCGTTCCATTGTCCGTGATGATGTTGTGTGGCACTCCGAAGCGATAGACAATGGACTCAAAGAACTTGACAACACTGGCTCCTGACTGGTTTGTCACCGGCATGGCCTCTATCCACTTGGTGAATTTGTCGACTGTGACCAAGAGGTAGATGTAGCCTCCTCGTGAGGACTTTGGGAGCTTGCCGACCATGTCGAGTCCCCATTGCGTGAAGGGCCAAGCTAGTTGTATTGGCCGGAGTTCCGCGTCAGGTGCGTGTGGTTTGTCCGCGAATCGCTAGCAAGTGTTGCATCTTTGGACGATGTCCTTGGTGTCGCGCATGGCCGTGGGCCAGTAGAATCCAGCTCGTAGAGCTTTGGCGACGAGGGCACGACTGCCGGCATGGTGCCCACAAGTCCCTTCGTGAATGTCGAGGAGGACGGCCCTTCCGTCTGCGTTGGAGACGCACCGTAGGAGTACTCCTGTGATGCTGCGCTTGTATAGTTCACCGTTGATGACGACGAATGCCTTTGATCACCGTGCGATGTGTCGTGCGTCAATCGGGTCGTCCAGTAGCCTCTTGCTGAGAAGATATGTGATGTAGGGTTGAGTCCAAGATGGCTCGATCATCATGACTCCCATTGGTCCCTCGAGTCCTGTGTCAAGCTCCAGGTCGTCGAGTGCCATTGGCTCATTGGGTGGCGTAGCCCCCGAGTCTGTTGTTGCGCTTGTTTTCTTCTCTGTGGCCTTTGGCTTGATGGACCGTTCGCATATACGCTCGAGAAATACCCCAGGTGGTATGGGGGCGCAGGTGGAGCCAATGTTGGCGAGTGCATCTGCCTCTTTGTTGCTTTCGCGGCCTACGTGCCGCATCTCACAGCCGTCGAAGTCCCCTTCGAGTGTGTCGTAGAGGTCGCGGTAGGCGATCATATTGTCATTCAGCGCATCGCACTCGTGCATCGTTTGGTTGACGACCAGTTTGGAGTCCCCGTAGATGATGAGCCTTTTGGCACTGCAGGCTTTCGCCATCCTCATCCCGTGCAGTAGGGCCTCGTATTCAGCTTCGTTGTTGGAGGCGGTGAACTGCATTTACAGAATATATTTCAGCTTGTCTCCCTGGGGCGATGTCAGTATGACACCTACGCCAGCTCCGTCCTTTCGCTTGGATCCGTCGAAGTGCATTGTCCAGAGGTAAGACATATCTGGTTTTCGGGGAGCTGATTCTCCATCCAGTGCACGAGGAAATCAGGGAGAACTTGTGACTTGATTGCGTCGCGCTTTTCATATGTAATGTCTCGTGGCGACAACTCGATTCCCCAAAGCACGACTCGTCTAGTGGCGTCGGGGTTGTCGAGGATGTGCCCAAGCAGGGCGCCGTTGACCACCACGATTGGGTGCTCCTGGAAGTAGTGGCGCAGTCGCCTGGCTGTCATGAAGATGCCATAGGCCAGCTTCTGGTAGTGCGGGTACCGCTGTTTTGTTGGCGTGAGTACCTCGCTGAGGTAGTAGACTGGGTGCTACACCCCCTGGACCTTGTTTTCCTCGGCTCGCTCCATCACGAGCACCGTGCTGACCACCTGGTTGGTGGCGGAGATGTATAGCAACAGTGGTTCCCTTTCGCGTGGGGTCAGCAGTACTGGTGAGGTAGATAGTAGACGTTTGAGGTCTTCAAATGCTTCCTGCACCTCATTGGTCCACTCGAACTTGTCAGTTTTGCGGAGAAGTTGGTAAAAGGGCAGTGCCTTTTCGCCCATTCAACTGATGAATCGACTGAGCGCGGTAATTCGCCCAGCCAGCTGCTGAATGCTCTTACGTTCTTTGGCTTCTCCATGGCCAGTATGGCTTTTATTTTCTTCGGGTTCGCCTCGATCCCTCTCGCGGAGATGAGATACCCGAATAGTTTCCCAGATGGTACGCCGAAGGCGCATTTGTCCGAATTGAGCTTGATCCGGTAGCGGTCGAGATTGGCGAAGGTTTCGCGTAAATCGTTGATTAGCGAGGCTTCCTCTTTGGTTTTATTACAATGTCATCAACATAGACTTGGATGTTGCGACCAAGTTGGTTCTTGAGGCAAGCCTGCATACACCGCTGATAGGTGGCTCCTGCGTTTTTTAGCCTGAAGGGCATTGTGTTGTAGCAGAACACACCAAAAGTCATTATAAACGCCGTTTTCTCTTGATCTTACTCCTTCATTCGAATCTAATTATAGCCTAAGTAGGCGTCAAGGAAGCAGAGACACTCACATCCCGCGGTGGAGTCGATGATCTGGTCGATTCACGGCAACCGGAAATGATCCTTTGGGCAGTGCTTATTCAGGGAGGTGAAATCCACGCACATCCGTAGGACATCCGTTTCCTTTTTGGGTACCAGAACCGTGTTGGTGAGCTAGGTACTTTCCTTGATCTCGCGTATGAATTTGGCGTCGAGAAGTCTGTTGATCTCCATTCCGACCGCTTTTGCTCTTGGTTCAGATAGTCGCCGAATTGTTTGTTTGACTGGCCTTGTGTCTGGGTTGATGTTGAGTGCGTGCTCGGCGAATTCCCTGGGAACCTCTGGCATGTCCGCTGGACACCAGGCGAAGATTTCCCAGTGCTCACGGAGGAATTCGACGAGCGCAAGTTCCTATGCGGGACTTAAATTGTTAGTGATGAGGGTCGTCTTAGCCGGGTCCGATGGGTGGACCTGAACTTTCTTTGTGTGCACCCATGAGTCGAAGGATAGGTCGGGTGAACTTGGCCGGCTCAGGGGAGGTAGACTGTTGTCTGTTGACTCCTTCAGTCTTGCGAGTTCTTCCTGCATGCCGAAGGACTGGGATATTCTGTTGAATTCCCTGTCGCAATTGTCCGACCTCTCGAAGCTCCCGTTGATTGTGATGACACCGTTTGGACCTAGCATTTTCATCTGCAGGTAGGCGTAGTGCGGCGCTACCATGAACCTAGCGAACACGACGCGTCCGAGGATGCAGTAGTACTGTGAGGGCCAATCGACGACTTCGAAGTCGATGCATTCGCGTCGAAAGTTTTTCGACATGTCAAAGATGATGTCGAGGTTGATTTTGCCCAGGGGATATATGCCCTTGCCAGGGACGATGCCATGGAATGTCGTGTCCGAGACCTCTAGCCAGGTCAGAGGGATCCTCATCGCTCGCAAGGTACTTGTGAACATTAGGTTAATGCCGCTTCCACCGTCCATGAAGATGCGACTCATGTCGAAGCCTCCGATCTGCGCCTCGAGTACGAGGGGACAGTGGCCTGGGCGAGGTACTTGGCGCGGGTGGTCGCGCTTGTCGAAAGTGATGCAGGAGTCGCTTCCACTGAGGTACTCAGTGGTGGATGGTGGTGAATTTGTCGCCAAGTTGACTTGGCGAGTGATGGCCTTCTGCACCCGATTCGAGGGGCGTCCCTTTTGGATCATCATGTTGCCCACAACCCGTGGGTATGGCTCGCCGCCTTGATTGTGGAACAGTGCGGCCGCGGGTGGTGGCACTCAAGGTGGTGGTGGAGGAGCTCCATGTGCTACAACGCCCAGGGCGACTCCGTAGCCCCTGTTGACTGCGTCGCGATTCATCCGAGCCAAACCCTCGTGGAGCTTGAGGAACTCGCGGCAGTCCTTGAGAAGGTGGCCGGATTTTTTCTTGTCATCGTGCTTGTCGATGTAGAAGTGCATGTTGCACGGCCCGGACAGTTTGTCCTCGATTGTTGTCGCGGATGCCTCTTCGCGAGTGCGGTGCTGCCATACCTGCGTGGTTTTCTCGGAGTCGTGGTGTCCACCGTTGCGCGCTATTGCGGTTGTTGTCGCGCCTGTCGACGTAACCTACTGCGACCATGTTGACGTCGTCGTGATCATCATAGATGCGCATTTGACGTTTGCTTCAGCGATCGCGTCTGCGCTCGAGTTCTGCTTCGTCGTTGGAGTGAACGTGGTTTTTCACTGAGTCTTCTCCATCTGCCCACCGATTCGTGATTTCCATCAGGTGGTCAATTGTTTTGGGCTTCGAGCGGCCCAGCTCCTCCCTGAGCTCTATGCGGCGAACGCCGCCGTTGAATTCGTCGATTATGCGATCCTCCGAGATATTTTTTGCGGAGTTCTTGATGATGGACCACCTCTGGATGTACGAGTGTAGCGATTCACCCGACCGTTGCTGGCAGCACCTCAGTTCTTCGATTGACGCGGGCCTTTTATAGGTGCCCTTGAAGTTGCGCACAAAGCTATAGACCAGCTCTTCCCAGCTGTGAATGGATCCGCGTGGGAGGTTGTTGAGCCATGCTCGGGCGGCGCCCTGCAGCTGTAGTTGCAGGCATTGCATGGCCGTGCTTCGACTCCCGCCGTGTGGAGCCTGACGGAGCAGATGTGGTCCTCCAACCATATTTTCGGGTCCTGCAGGCATCAAATTTTGGGTTCTCCGATGGGAGTTTGAACCCTTTGGGCATTCGCTTCTGCCTGATAGCCCTGCTGAAGCATCTGGCGCCACAGAGCTCTACGTCTTCGTCCTCTGAGTCAGTCGATCGGGCACGTCGTGCCCTTGACTTGTCGATTTTGCGCTGCGTGATGTCATCACGCGCATCGTAGTCGTGGTCGTGTCGTCGTGAGTGGCGACGTCGAGACAAATCGTGACTGTCGTTGCTGGACGAGGGTGAGGAATAGCGTTTTGCCAGAACCTTGCTTTTCTTCGGCTCCGGCGTTGGTTCTTTGTCGAGAGCGGCCTTGATTAACCCCAAGCCTGCGATCGTAGATCGGTGCATGGCGGCTCGGGGATCTCCAGCCAGCGGCTGGTTGTTGAGGAGGTACATGGTGGCCACTGTCACCGCGGCTTGCGGCGTCTTTGGGACCACGTTGCCCCGGGTGTCGACTGTCATAGAGCTGAAGTCGAGAACTTTCGCAGCTTCTATGCTCAGTGAGGTGGGCCATTCGAGATCGCCTCTTGCAGGCCACGTACTCGTTGCCCTTGGAGGAGGATCCTCCGTGGGTGGAGAGCCCAGCTCATCGAAGACTTGACTCGTCCGCCGCCTTTTTACGCGCTTTGAGTTGCACAATTGTTTGTAATTGGCGTCTGTACTCCTCCTTTAGTATCCAATGATAGCCCATCAGCAGATCTTGCAGCGTGTCGGGAGGCAGGGAATTTCCTCGCAGGGCTTCTTGGCAACGAGCCCACTCGAGATCGTTGAGCTTGATCACGACACATTCACCAGTGTGTTCGTTCACCATGGTTGGAGGTTCGACTGCCCCTCCATTGTTGACGGGTGCGCCATTGCCACCATTGGCGGGGCCGCCATTAGGTATGCCACCGTTGGGTTGATTAGGGCCATTGCCACTGTTGTCGCGATTGGCGCTGGTTTCACCGGCGTTGATGATGTCGCACATGAAGTGGTTGGGGAAGTTGTTGCTTCCGCAACTTTCGGATCCGGAGCCGTAAACCCCATCTTTCGTTGCTAGGCCACCCGGATCGGATCCGCTACTGTTGTCGTTGTCCGTGCTCTCAGCTGTTGTTGAGGTGTTGAACTCGCTGAGGGCGCCGATTGGTGGTGGGAACCACGATGCTGGAGCAATCACGGATGTCATTGGCTGGTCAGGCATGCGAAGCGTGCCCATCTGACCAACTTGGAAGTGGAAGCTCCCGATCGCCACGCTGATTCCATCGCCCACGGAGTCGAAAGCCGGGCGAGTGGCTGGCGTGTGGACGGTGAAGTCGAACGCGTCGAAGAGCTAGCGAATCTCCACTGTTGCGGAGTTGTAGATCGCGGTTGATGAGGCCGAAGAAGCCGCAACATCAGTACTCCCAATTCCCACAGACGGCGCCAATTGACGAGGGTTTAACTCGTCAATGCTCATTGTTATGGACTTGGGTTTTGGAGAAGGAGGGAGCGCTGGAAGCATCAATCGGCTAGCAAACAAACACACAGGGACGCAAGGTTTACCCAGGTTCAGGCCTCGTAGAGGTCCCTACTCCTGCTTGTCTGCTCTTGGAATTAACAAAGGAATCAAAGATTACAGGGGCGCGCAGATGCAATCTGGCGAGAGTTGTGGAAACTAGGGTTGCGTGTGTCCTCCTCGCCACCCCCTCCTAGCCTTTATATAGATAGGCCAGGTCCTGGGTAGCAGGTCGAGTCGGTTACAGATTAGGGTTTTCCCTTTAAACTTTCTATCTTTAAACTTCCTCTTGTCTCGCAAGTCATCGAGAGTCCGTAAGCCACTCGAAGTCTTCATTGGGCTATGGCAACGCCGTGGGCTTCCACCGTATCTGGACCGTATATACCAAACTCGAGTACCTGCAGGGTATACCCATGTCAACCGGCGATGACAAGACTTTGATTTTAGACCAAACACCAGATCAATACATTGATGCTTTGTCCTGGAGCGAACAATACGGTGGGATGAAGTAGAGGTCTATGGATTGGAAGCCTGGAGGAGAACACTACTAGGAAAACAACTATAGATGGACAAACTATTCTGTGGAACATATACATAACCATACGCCACAGAAAAATTTCTGTGGCGCATAAATGCCACTGAAATTTGGCAATTCAGTGGCGCAGGGAACCCATATGCGCCACCGAAATGTAGATTTCCGTGGCGCATATTTTCCCGTGCGCCACTAAAAGTGATGATTATGTGACGCATATAGACATATGCGTCACAAAAAGTTAATAAGACCTAGAACCAAAAAAGGGGGGAAACAATTCTGTGGCGCATATGCATATGTGCTCCATAGAAAGTGGAAAACAGATCCCACTCCCGGTGGATCACCTTTTCAATTTTGTAAAAAATAAATGAAAATGATAAAAACTTCAAAAAAATATAATCCCTTTGAGATGTAGTTATATTTTGGGGTGTAGTTGTAGGGAAAATTAAAAAACATGAATTTCGATGTATTTTGCAAAAAAAAGGGTCATATCGCGGTAAAACGGCTATAACTTTTGCATACGATATCGAAAAAAATATTTAACCTATCAAAACGGTCGTCTTAAAATTTCCTACTCGATTTCAACCGCTGAAAGCCGTTGACAATTTTACAGATTCCCCAAAGTTGAAAAGAGTAAAAAGTTATGGCCAAAAAAAATGCTTGCAAAAAAAAGGGAGACAATTCTGTGGCGCATATCTCCAATATGCACCACAGAATTGTTGGGCGGGATTCGAAATTTGAATCCCGTTGATGCCCCTTCTCCCTCTTTTTTATCCTTTTTCTCCCCTCCACACTTCTCCTCTCCTCCACTTCTTCTCCCCTTCTCCCTCTGTTTTGTCCTTCTTCTCCCCTCCACTTATCCTCCCCTTCTCCTCCACTCTCCGGCCACCTCCGGCCATGGCCTCCTCCTCCACCTCGGTGACCTCCTCCTCCGGTGACCTCCAACACCATCGGCGACCCCGTCCTCCACCTCCGGCGACCTCCTCATCCTCCACCACCACCTCCGGCGGCCTCCTCCGACCATCTCCGGTGAGCCCTTCCTCCACCTCCGGTGGCCTTCTCCTCCTACTACTCTGACCACCTCTGACGGCTTCCTTCTCCTCCGGCCATCACCTCTGATGAACCACTCCTCCGGCCAGATCTGGCTGATTTTTTTTGAAATTCAAAAAAAAAATTGTGGCGTATATTGCAATATGCGCTACAGAAAGTTGACATCTGGCCCGCCTTTTTTTTTAAATTTGAAAAAAATAATTGTGGCGCATATTGGCCATATGCGTCACAGAAATTTAAAAATACGTGCGCCACTGATATGCGCCACTGATATGTAAAATACGTGTGCCACTGATAAGCTTTTTCCTAGTAGTGGAATGAATGGTCACACAAGAATCATGTTCTCATTCAGTTTGTAAGTGTCATGGAATCTGCAACTCGATGAACCATCAATATATGCAGGTTAAGTGGAAAGAGGAGCAAAAGCTTTGTCTTCGACATAGATAAAAATCTTTCCTACTAACACTAATATAGTGGAAAACCACCAAGACAAATTTCTATTTTTCCTCTCAAGAAAAAAAACCACCGAGACACTCCTTGTTGAGAACGCAGGGGATAATCTCATTTTATCATGCATTTGGACGCAGTTCCATGTGCATCCCAGCATAAACCATGTGAACCATTCTCATGTAAATAGGCTATAAAAGATGCTTATGTGGCACGCAGGCAAAATCTAAGTTTCACGGTGCCTCAAATTCATTTTGGGGCCTCATTGGTTTAGAGGACTTTAAAAATAGAAATAGGAAAAACGCATAACTTGGGTGCCATGGCACATCAAATCCTATGTAAACCGGAGACATGTGAATGTGTAACTGATGTTATTTGGTTGTGTCACAAAAGTAGTTGTTATTCAAATATACATAATTTTTTACAAGAGTAGACCTAGTAAACATTATATTTTCAAAAATTGCATACTTTATTCTCCTACCATTAGAATATAGAATTCTCTAATGTTTATATGAAGTTTATTTGGATCAAAGATAGCCTCGCCTTCCAAGTTGCGTTGGCACACGGCACACAGGAGGCGGACTATCACACCTGCACCTTCAGGTGACTGATTCAGAGTTGCAGTGTGACAAAAGTAGTAGCAGGAGTTGTAATGGGCTGGAGGTGGCAATGTAGTGGGCCCAGTATGGGGTGCGTATGGCCGTAAGCGTGTGGGGGATAAATACCCAACCTGAACTCTGTATTGATATGGAAGAAGTAAACTGTGAAATGATATCTCACCCTCTATCAATTTCCCATCTCATGCTTGCTTCTCTCACCCCTCTCCAATTCCCCTTGCCTACTTAGTCCGATCCGGATCTTATAGGAACGGATCGTGACAATTTGGTATCAGAGCCACAATTTTTTTCCTCAATTTCGTTTTCGGCCCTACTATGCTCTGCAATCTCTCGGTATCGATCTGTAAAACCGTGCGAAAGGTGCGAATCCCCTTCGGTGGAATCACGCAAAATCCTTAGCCGGTAGGATCTGCTTGGAGCGAGTCGCGACGGCGCCGACGAAACCCTTGCTCCAGACACAACACGTGCTCTCGGCGATGGAGGAGCACGCGGTGGAGACGAAGAAGATGCTCGAGCAGATTATTCAGCGGTTGGATGATCAGGTGGTGTTGGGCAATCATCGGCATGATGTGCAGACTTTGTTCAACACACAGGTATCTCATGAACTTCAGAGTGTGCAAAAGCAGATTGAGATGACACAGGCGGATGTGGACGACGCACGCCAAGCAGTCTCACTGATACGTCCATTTTGCATCACTATTCTATATCATAATTCACTGTTATTCATTGATATATTTCATATTAAGAGATGATACTTATGTAATTTCATCTGTTTTTGCATGGTTGATGACTTTTGGAGCATGGACCGCTGCAGTTAGGATTCTGATGGAAAAGGTGTTGTTTGGAGGCAAAGAATTTCACAAAGATCAGAAAATCCGGGAAAATATACAGAAAATCATATTTTTCTAGAAGGCGAAGGAAGTCGGAAGGAGGAGTGGAGATGGGCCACAGGGGGCCCACACCACCCCCTGGCGCGGGCAAACCTAGGTCGTGCCACCAGGTGGTGTGGCTGCCCTGGCCCACCTCTAGCTCTCCCCTCTAGCGTATATAATCCTCCCGAAACCCTAATACTCGGGGAGCGACCACAGAAAGATTCGGCCACTTCTGCGGGGCAGAAAACACCGAGAGGGAAAGATCTCTCCAGCAGACAGAATTCTGCCGGGGGAATTCCTTCCCGGAGAGGGGAGATCGTCGCCATCAACACCACCATCAAGTTGGACTTCATCGGGATCATCATCATCATCACCACCATCAGCACCCTCATCACCATCTCCATATTGCTGTAACAATTGGATTGAATCTTGCATAGTTCATAGCGGAAACTTTCCCGGTGTTGATTACTCTTTGTAGTTGATGCTATTGAGTGAACCGTTGAATTATTGTTTATGTTCAGATTTTTATACATCATTATTCCATCTCTGATCATGATCCATATGATGTCTTGTGAGTAGTTCCTTTTGTTTTTGAGGACATGGGAGAAGTCATGTTGTTAGTAGTGGAGTTGTGTTGAGAAAGATTCAATAGTTTGATATTTAAGTTGTGGTGTACTTCTTCTAGTGGTGTCATTTGAACGTCGACTACATGATACTTCACCTATACGGGACTAGGGGAAAGCATTGTGTATTTGGCTACTAATCGTAGGGGTTGCCGGAGTGACAGAAACCTGAACCCCCGTTAGGAAACCATTGCACAAGGGACGTAAGGGTCTTAGAATTTAAAGTTGTGGTTAGGTTCCTACCTTAATGACTTTCTTGTACTTACGGATGTTTGCAAGGGGTATAATCACAAGTATGTATTAGTCCTAGGAAGGTCAGTACATTAGCACAGCTTCACCCACACAACACTTAGCAAGCTAAAGAAGATTAATCAACTATATGAAGCGAAAGCACTTGACAGAATTCTCATGTGTCCTCGAGAACGTTTGGTCATCTTAAGTAATACAACCGGCTTGTCCTTTGCTGCATAAAGAATTGAGCCACTTGCTGCAGTTATTCTTATTGTCTTTTATTTACTCGTATTTTATTTACTTGCTTTATCAAAAAACCCTAAAAATCCGTTTGCTAAGTATTTGCAGAGAATTTCTGATCCATTCCACTAGCCAGCATCTTCTACTTCTCGTTAGATTCGACACTCTTACTTATCAAAAATACTGCGATACACCCCCTATACTTGTGGGTCATCAAGACTATTTTCTAGCACCGTTGCCGGGGAGTGAAGCGCTATTGGAGAGTGGAACTGGTAAAGGAAACTTCTACTATGAGTATTGTTTACTTCTATTAGTTGCTTTATTTTCGTTATGGATAATTCGCTGAGTTTCTTATTTGGTAAAGCTACTACCACTACTAAGGTAGTAGATGAACCACCACCTGCTGAGAATGATGCTTTTAAAATACCTACAAGAATTATTGATCATGTTATGGATAACTACTATGTTGGGGATAGAACTGTCCATCCCGGTGATCATTTGCTCTTTATACACGAATTATGCGGGTTGTTCAAGTGTGCAGGTATTACTACAGATCAAGTTAAGAAGAATTTATTCTCATTGTCACTGAAAGGAAGAGCTGAGGAATGGTATAAGCTGCTGAAGAATGGTCAAGCTCTTGAATGGTAGGAAATAGTGCCTCTCTTTTATTCAAAATTTTATCCTCCTGGTGAGATTCATAAAGATCGAAATCAAATATACAACTTTTGGCCTCTTGAAGGAGAGAGTACAACTCAAGATTGGGGGAGATTGAAGTTACTAATGCTCAAATGTCCCATTCATGAGCTCCCCAACAATATTATTATCAATAACTTTTATGCAAGGCTCCCTCTACATGATAAGGATTTATTGGATGCTTCTTGTGCTGGATCATTCACTCTCATGGGAGAAGAAGCTAAATGGGATCTTCTGGACCGTATTCAAGATAATGCTGAAGCTTGGGAGAATGACAAAGGTAGAAAGTCAGGTATAAATTATGATTATGAATGCATTGAATCTTTTATGGGTACTGATGACTTTCAAAATATTAAAAATGCTTATGGTCTAGACTCTCAAGCTATTGCTTCTTATTTTAAGGCTTTTGCTTCCTACATTGAAGTGCCTAAAAAGAAGTGGAATAAGTATCATGAACCTTATAAAGATATTGCTAAGAGTGTTCCTACAAGAAATACTGAAGTTTATACTGCTAATCATGTTTTACCGAAACCTTATATTGAGAAAATGCCTTTCCCAGTTAAGATAAAGGAACATTCTATGATAGCTAGTATGGTTGATGAAAGTATAAGTAAAGCTGTTGAACCTGATAAACAAATGGTTTATGAACCTATAATAGCAAATGTGAAAGACTTTGTTACTAAATATATAGAAGAGGGACACACTATCCTTTGTAAGGATACCTCTAATATTGTCTCACAGAGTAGTGTTATGAGAGCTAGTATTCCTGTGTTTTCTGTTAGGATAAGTGATCATTGTTACGATGGCCCTTGTGATAGTTATATTGTTAAGTTTATGCATGATACTGAAAGTTACTATGAGAGAGGGAAAAGTGTTCTTATGTATCTCAATAATATAAAGTTTCCTCGTTTTATGCTGAAAGTTTTTATGTTGCACTTCTTTTGCCTTCCAATGCTAGTAGCCTTTGGTTTCAACAACTTGTTTATTTACAAAATTCCCTTGCATAGGAAGTGGGTTAGACTTAAACATGTGTATTTTTGCTTCTTAATGCTCTCTTTCACTTCAATTCATATCTTATGTGAGCACCATTGAAATTATCATGCCCATCTTAATGGCTATAAAGAAAGAGCTTTTTGGGAGACAACCCAATTTATTTTTGCTTTTAGTTTGTTTTTGTTTCTTTGAGACTTGAAAGTTATTACTTTGGTAATTACCTCTCCTTATCCTTTTTGTTTGGTTTTTGTGTCAAGATCAACCTCTAATGAGAGAAAAGTAATATTTGGGGAAGTTGCTGTCCCGAAACAGATTTTTGTGCTTCACCGTAAAAATTCGTGAGAGATATCTGTATGTCGGATTGAGCTGTAATATTTTGTGCTTTTGCCCCAGGTTGTTATTTAACTTTCATTAGTTTTGCACTTTTTGATTTGAGCAACAGAAGATTTTCGAAAAAACTGATATTTACCTGCTGGTCTGTTTTGACAGATTTTTGCCACTCTTGCATTTGCTTCTTTATTCGATTTCCTTTTTGAATTATTTTTGGGTTTTCAGAAGGAGATGCTATAGTAGCTTATGTTTTGATGGTTTTCAGTTGAAGTTGAACTCAAAAGGTTTTATCACTTCACTTATACTAATGTTGCTAATGAGAACTGTGTGAAGTTTTGTGTGAAAGAAATTTCGAGGTTAGTGGAGATAATGGTGTAATAAGGAAGTGAAAGGTTTCATGACTCACAATAAGTGTATGAATATGAAGATATTGATGTTATTCAAGTGGTGATTCTAGAAAAATTTATCAAGGACCAAATTCAGAGACCTGCAGACTCCATTTTTTTAAATAGGTAACAGTTCTGGTAAGAAAAGTTCCGCGAAAGATCTGTCTAGTGATATTTTTGCAGTTTTTAGTCAATAAGGAAAGCTACGAAGCGAAAGAGGGACGGAAATGGAGCCAGGGTGGCTCACACCACCCCGTGGCGCGGGCCCACCCCTGGTCGCGCCACCAGGTGGTGTGGCCACCTCAGACTCCGTCTCCGACCCGTTTTCTCCCAATACCTTCCTTTTGTTGTGAAACTTCGTAATATATAATCACCCGGATCCCTCGAGGTTCATATATCGTGTTCTCATCATGTTTTCGTTTCGATCTGTTTCTGACAGGTAGAGTCCCAGGTTTGGAGCCACAATGTCTTCCTCTGGATCAGCCAAGGAAGATTCTTTAGAGGATGTCATCAGCCCATACATGAGAGAGTTGAATATTCATCCCAAGGAGTTGTTGTTTGAAGATGGGGAGGTCCGGATAAAAGAGGTTCAAGGCCCTAAGGGTGAAGGAAGTCTGGAGGACAGGATGGAAGCACTGGAGCAAGAAGTCTTTAGGTACAAGGAGATGGCAAAACGCGAAGTGGATATCATCCATAAGGTTTGTTCCGAACTCATCGCCGAGCACCAACAGGAGACTGCTGAGCTCAAGGATGAAGTCCTCTCACTCCGCCAAACAACCAACGAACTGCAAGCACAGCTCTACGACGTTCAAAATCAAAACTGTGAGTATGAGGTTAGGTTTAAATGCATAAGTGCTGCTGCAAGTTTTAGGATGCTGGAGACCACGATGTCCTTTGTTGATGGGAAGCCCATACCCTGGAAGTCGGACGATGATGAGAGGATACCACGACCACCGAAGGAGTAATTCATCATCAGGTTTGGCATCCCCTTGGTTTTTTCCAAGCTTGGGGGAGTGTCGCGGTATCCCATCACTATCTTCTATCTTTTTACCTTTTTAGTAGAGTCATATCATGAATAGAGAAGTTATCATGTAGGATGGTTTGCATTATGGAAGTGTCCCCACTCTCGTTAGATATGTATCCCTTGGTGTGAGTTGCCATTATGGAATATTAATGAGAAGTTCTATCATTTACTCTTTTGCATATCTTATATTAGTTTTCAATTCGTGGTTATATGATTGGTCTTGTTGTTAGTATTGGTATCACTTTGGGATCATTGAGTTAATCTAGTTGGTTTTGGCAAACCTGGCTTGGTCAGTAGCAACATTATTTTTTTGAGAGTTGAATGAAAAAGATAAAAGTACTCTAAAGAAATATAATTTCATCATCTTTCTTTCTTGATTTGCTCATAAGCTTAGTATTCTCTGGTTAAGATCTTTTGTGTTTCCAAGGAAGATTGCATGTTTGTCTTTATCACTTGTATGTTTGTTTGTTTCCTTCAACTCTTATACTTGCTACCCAGCCTTGCTAGCCAAAACCTGTACTGAGAGGGAATACTTCTCGTGCATCCACTTCCCTAAACCAAAACCCATGCCATTTGCGTCCACCATACCTACCTATTAGCATTATTGCTATTCCAAGTAAATTCTTGTTTTTATCTACCTTCCAAATTAAACTTGTTATGTGAAAATTAGTGACTAAAGCTCTCACAAACTTGATGGCACACTTTACTTTCTTGCATTTAATAAACTTGAACCATTGTGCCCATCTATGTTGTGTATATGCTTGCGCTTTGTAAGTTGTGAATTAGCAGAACCATGCTGTCATGGGGAACGCTTTCAACATTGCACTGGTACTTTGTACCTAATTGATATCATGTTCTTTTGTCTATGGATGTCGTCGGTGTGAAATGAAAGGGGAGCTTGCAAGTCCATGGAGTTATGCATGTGTGTTAGAGAAATGCCCGGGCCACCGGTCTAATCCATGTTGTCATGGTGGAAACCTGCAACGTAACCATAATGAGCATCTACGAAACATTCTTCTTATAAAAAAGAGATAGAGATTGAGAAAAGGAGAAAAAGAAAAAAAAGATGAGAAAAGAGGAAAGAGAGAAAAAGCACCATATTCCCATGGTAAATAAGAAGATTGCTGAGATGCTCATTGTTTGCTTGCCTTGTCATTTTGATATGGGGATTCTTCCGTATCATCGGGCAAGGGGTACCCCATTGGCGGTTCTCTATGATACACATGTGCTTACGATGACAAGAACTTACCGGTGACTAAACTTGAGTAGCATGAGGATCGACCCTCGTATTCAAGGTACATGAGATTCTCAATTTACAACTTGTCAAGCATATCCTCGTATTTGATAACTTTCACCTTAATCACCTAAAGATGCCTATGATAGGGGCAATGAGAGCTGAAAGCTAATAAGTACCATAATTTTTGGGAGCTCTTTATGAAACTTGAAATCCCTGCTTCCCTCTGCGAAGGGCCTTTCTTTTACTTTTTAGTTGAGTCAGTAAACCTATTCCCTTCTATCTCAGCAAGTATTTTGAGTTGTTGTGTTTCATTCATTCATATGATGATTTATTCAATCATGTTTCTTATGTTCCTTGTTTTGCACATTGCTCTTATCTTGGTGATTACTACTTTGAAAGCTATCATTGAAAATCAATTATTTGTGAACTCTAGCAAATTGTCAACTATTCTTCGACCAAGAGCTAAGTTTGCCATTACCAATTATGATTCACTTTATGTATCTTTATTGTGTTTCCTTTACCTATTACAAGTTAAGTTATATAATAGTGAGTTGTCTTCTATTATGATCTATGTATTGATAAATGTGATGCTTCTTGTTCGTATTCTTCTATCGACTCTTCACTCCATAAACCTGAGGTCATGTTTATTGAGCTCAGTTTCGCTTGGGTACAAACGAAGTCTAAGCTTGGGGGAGTTGATACGTCCATTTTGCATCACTATTCTATATCATAATTCACTGTTATTCATTGATATATTTCATATTAAGAGATGATACTTATGTAATTTCATCTGTTTTTGCATGGCTGATGACTTTTGGAGCATGGACCGCTGCAGTCAGGATTCTGATGGAAAAGGTGCTGTTTGGAGGCAAAATTCGCGAATATCAGAAAATCTGGGAAAATATATGGAAAATCCTATTTTTCCAGAAGATGAAGGAAGCCAGAAGGAGGAGTGGAGATGGGCCACAGGGGCCCACACCACCCCCTGGCGCGGGCAAGCCTAGGCCGTGCCACCAGGTGGTGTGCCGCCCTAGCCCACCTCTAGCTCTCCCCTCTGGCGTATATAATCCTCCTGAAACCCTAATACTCGGGGAGTGACCACAGAATGATTCCGCTGCCTCTACGGGGCAGAAAACACCGAGAGAGAAAGATCTCTCCGACAGACAGAATTCTACCGGGGGAATTCCTTCTCGGAGAGGGGAGATCGTCGCCATCAACACCACCATCAAGCTGGACTTCATCAGGATCATCATCATCATCATCACCACCACCATCAGCACCCTCATCACCATCTCCATATTGCTGTAACAATTGGATTGAATCTTGCATAGTTCATAGGAGAAACTTTCCCGGTGTTGATTACTCTTTGTTGTTGATGCTATTGAGTGAACCGTTGAATTATTGTTTATGTTTAGATTTTTATACATCATTATTACATCTCTGATCATGATCCATATGATGTCTTGTGAGTAGTTCCTTTTGTTCTTGAGGACATGGGAGAAGTCATGTTGTTAGTAGTGGAGTTATGTTGAGAAAGATTCAATAGTTTGATATTTAAGTTGTGGTGTACTTCTTCTAGTGGTGTCATGTGAACGTTGACTACATGACACTTCACCTATATGGGCCTAGGGGAATGCATTGTGTATTTGGCTACTAATCGTAGGGATTGCCAGAGTGTTAGAAACCTGAACCCCCGTTAGGAAACCATTGCACAAGGGACGTCAGGGTCTTAGAGTTTAAAGTTGTGGTTAGGTTCCTACCTTAATGACTTTCTTGTACTTACGGATGTTTGCAAGGGGTATAATCACAAGTATGTATTAGTCCTAGGAAGGTCGGTACATTAGCACAGGTTCACCCACACAACACTTAGCAAGCTAAAGAAGATTAATCAACTATATGAAGTGAAAGCACTTGACAGAATTCCCATGTGTCCTCGAGAACGTTTGGTCATCTTAAGTAATACAACCGGCTTGTCCTTTGCTGCATAAAGGATTGGGCCACTTGCTGCATTTATTCTTATTATCTTTTATTTACTTGCTTTATCAAAAACCCCTAAAAATCCGTTTGCTAAGTATTTGCAGAGAATTCCTGATCCATACCACTAGCCAGCACCTTCTGCTCCTCGCTGGGTTCGACACTCTTACTTATCGAAAATACTGCGATACACCCCCTATACTTGTGGGTCATCACTCACCAACCGCGTCGACCTCAGTAGAGCGGTCTCAGATCTCAGAGCAGCGTGCCTCCGCGGGGCTGAATTCTCCTCACGGCGGACTTCCAGGTGCGGCAGGTCATGCCAGACTCGCCAATGATGGACCGCCGCTGATTCCCTAGCCTCCATCCATGCAGCTTGCTCCACCGCCACAGGTGCATCCACAACACCATGGGGTTAGATTGAGGAGCGGAAGGTGTTTTTCAAGCCCCTCAAGCATGATTTTCCTCGGTTTTATGGTAATTTGCCCAGTCTATGGATCGATCAGTGTCACTCCTACTTTGAGCTCTATCGCACACTAATGTAGACATGGGTGACCACTGCGTCACTATACTTAGATGGTCGTGCAGCTCTGTGGTGGCAGGCAGCGCGACAGACTCGTGGAACTCTGACTTGGGAGACATTCACTCATGCACTGCGAGAAGAATTTGGTCCTGGCGAGTTTGAAGCCCAGATGCATCAGTTGCTGCAACTGCGTTAGACTGGAACTGTGCTGGAGTATCGGTTGCAATTTGAGACTTACATGTATCATTTGCTTGCGTTGGATCCAGGACTGAATTCCAAATTCTTCGTCACGCAGTTCCTGTTGGGACTTAAGCCTGAATTGCGAGCAGCGGTATGAATTCAGGAACCATCCAGTATTACTCGGGCGACAGTCTTGGCTCGCATCCAAGAGGAGGAATTAGAGGCTAACCGTCCTCGACTGTGCCCGGTTCCTGCTGGTCACCCTCCACCAGTATAGGCCCCAGCAGTTTTCCATCCCCAGGCGGCGCAGCGAGCCCCGGGAGATGACTTCGGCCAGGAACGTCAGTTGCACGATTACCGCCGGGCGAATGGGTTATGTTTCAAGTGCGGTGATAAGTATTCTCAAGAGCACCAGTGTAAACAACCTGTGCAGCTTCTGACCATTCAAGTGGGTGATCACGGTGAGATGCTTTTGGATGATGTCGTGCGTGCCCTGGAGTTATTGGATGAACCTGTAGAGCAGGTGGGCTGCTGTATGATTTCCACTCATTCCCTGGATGGTACTGAATCACCCTCGACAATCAGATTGTCAGTTAAAGTGGGAAATCAAGTGATGCCATTGTTGCTTGATTCAGGCAGTACACACAGTTTCATCAACTCAAATTTTGCTGCCAGCATCGGAGTTAGCACAGTATCAATTCCATCAGTACTTGTCAAGATTGCCAATGGCCAATCCCTTCAATGTGACAGTTTGGTGCCGCAGTTGGAGTGGCAATGTCAGGGGATAAGGTTCCAAACTGATCTGCGGGTGTTGGATCTCGGTGCTTATGATGGAGTGTTGGGAATGGATTGGTTGGGTTTCTTCAGTCCTATGGAATGCAACTGGCATGGGAAATCAATTTCATTCGAATACCAGAACAAAACAGTGACTCTACAAGGTATTACTCAGGACACTACCTTACCTCCAGAGCAGATGGATGTGAATACACTGCTACAATTGCAAGCCACAAATGACATTTGGGCTGTAGCAGTGCTGGAGTCAATTCCTGATCCAGTTTCTGGTGCTGCACTACCTCTGAGTGTGAGCAAACTACTGACAGAGTTCACTGATGTGTTTGAAGAGCCTCAAGGTTTGCCTCCCCACAGACAATATGACCATGCCATTACACTTGAAGCAGGTGCCCAACCTCCTATCCAACAATATAGACCGATCTGCCTTCTTAATGCTAGTTTTAAGATTTTCACCAAAGTCACTTCTATCAGATTAAATTCAGTGGCTGATCATGTAGTTCGCCCTTCGCAAATTGCGTTCATGCAAGGTCGTAACATACTTGACGGTGTGGTTACCTTACATGAAACAGTGCATGAACTACATAGGAAGAAATTGAATGGGGTCATTCTAAAAATTGATTTTGAGAAGGCCTATGATAAAGTCAAATGGTCTTTTATTCAACTGACTCTTAGAATGAAAGGTTTTTCTGCTGAGTGGCATGCTTTAATCAATAGTTTTGTGTCGGGAGGTAGTGTTGCCATCAAAGTCAATGACGATGTTGGCAAATACGTCCAGACCAAACAAGGGCTAAGACAAGGAGATCCATTATCACCAATGCTATTTAATATAGTGGCTGATATGTTATCCATCATGATTGAGCGTGCAAAGTCCGAGGGCCAAATTGAAGGTGTGATTCCCCACCTAGTGGATGGAGGTTTATCTATTCTTCAGTATGCCGACGATACAATTATGTTTATGGAACATGATCTCTAAAAGGCTAAGAACCTGAAACTCATACTTTCAGATTTTGAACAACTTTCAGGATTAAAAATAAACTTCCATAAAAGTGAATTGTTTTGTTTTGGTGAGGCTCAGGATGCTGCGGACCTTTATGCTGAGCTCTTCGGCTGTAGTCAGGGCGTTTTTCCGATTCGGTATTTGGGAATTCCGGTTCACTACCGGAGGCTTACAAATGCTGAATGGAAAATCGTGGAGCAAAGACTACAGCTGAGATTGAGTAGCTGGAAAGGTAAATTACTCGCCATAGGGGCAAGATTGGTACTCATTAATTCAGTACTAAGTAATATGGTACTGTATATGATATCATTCTTTCAACTCCCAAAAGGTGTCTTGCAAAAGTTGGATTATTTCCGATCAAGATTCTTTTGGTAGGGAGACAGTGAGAAAAAGAAATATAGACTGGCTAAATGGAGTGTGCTTTGCCGACTCAAAGAACAGGGGGGCTAGGTATTCATGATCTGGAGATCAAGAATATAGCCCTACTTAGTAAATGGCTCTTCAAGTTATTAACTGAAGAGGGTATATGGCAAACTCTACTAAAAAGAAAATATGTTGGTTCAAAAGCATTGTCCCAAATGGTTTGGAAACCTGGTGACTCTCACTTTTGGGCCGGCCTGATGGCAACGAAGAAACATTTCTTCTGCTTCGGTACATTTTCTATTAAGGACGGTTCTCAGATACGATTTTGGGAGGATAAGTGGCTTGGTACTGCTACACTCTGTGAACAATATCCTGTGTTGTATTCCATCGTCCGTTATAAGGAGGAAACGATTTCCACCGTGTTGGAATCATCCCCCCCCCCAATGTGACTTTTAGGAGAGATTTAATTGGTACCAGACTTGACTCTTGGATCATGTTGCTACACCGGTTACCAAATGTTCAAATATCAGCTGGGCCTGATGAATTTCGTTGGAACTTAAGCGATAATGGTTCTTTCTCTGTTAGTTACTTATACAATGCTTTAGTCCAGCCAGTCATACCAGTTTTAGATAATAGGATGATCTGGAAGATGAAGATACCACTAAAAAACAAAATCTTTGCTTGATATCTTCGTCGAGGGGTTATCCTTACTAAAGATAATCTTCTTAAGTGGAATTGGCATGGGAATCCTATGTGTGTGTGTGTTTTCATCATAACGAGACAATCAAACATCTGTTTTTTCAATGCAATTTTGTTAGATCTATATGGTCAGTGACCCAAGCATCTTCAGGCTTGTATCCGCCACGTAGCATTGCCAATATTTTTGGGAATTGGTTACAGGGGATAGATCACAAGTATAATTTACTTCTTCGGGTTGGAGCGATTGCCATTATATGGTCGCTATGGCTATGTAGAAATGATAAAGTTTTTAATGATAAAAATTGTTCTCTCATGCAGGTTATTTACAGATGTACCTACACCCTACGGTCTTGGTCGGCACTGCATCGTGCGGATTATCACGACCTTTTTACGGAGGTGTGTACACGGCTGGAGAATACGGCGCGGGATTTGTTTACCCGACATGGATGGCAGCATAATCTATGGATAGGCCCTCCTTCAGCATCTTAGGTATTTTTTACATTTTCTCATTTTGATATGTAATACGCCTTTTTAGTTATTCTTGTTGGGATCTATGGACTGTAACGGCTGTGTGCATCCTAGTTATGCAGAGGCCGGGTGTAATACTTAAACTTTTTGAGTAATAAAACGCCCCTTATCGAAAAAAAGGTGCCCAACCTCCCAATACAAAACCTTACCGTTATGCTCCTCTTCAGAAAGACGAGATTGAGCGTCGGGTACACGAAATGCTTCGCTCTGGAGTGATTGCACATAGTATGAGCCCATATGCTGCGCCTGTGTTACTGGTGAAAAAAAAGGATGGCAGTTGGTAGTTTTGTATTGATTACTGACGTCTGAATTCGGTAACTATCAAGAATAAGTTTCCTCTGCCAATCGTCGATGAGCTGCTTGACGAACTAGCCGGTGTGGCATTATTCTCCAAGCTCGACCTGCGTGCCAGTTATCACCAAATACGCTTGCGGGAAGAGGATGAAGAGAAGACCGCGTTCAAAACTCATCACGGGCATTTTCACTTCTGGGTGATGCTGTTTGGGCTCACGAATGTGCCGGCAACATTCCAATGTCTAATGAACATGATTTTTTCTGACTATACTCGCAAGTTCATCATCGTCTTCCTCGACGACATCCTGGTATATAGCGTCACCTTGCAAGAGCACCAGGAACATTTGCATCTTGTTCTAGCTCGGCTGCGCCAACATCAGCTCTACACGAAAGCTTCTAAATGCTCATTTGCCCAGGATCGAATTGAGTACTTGGGACACATCATTTCGTGTGAGGGCGTGGCGAGAGACAGCGAGAAGACACATGCAATGCATGAGTGGCCAGTGCCAACTACAGCAATAGAACTACGTAGATTTCTCGGCCTCACAGGATATTATCGCAAGTTCGTTCCGTGATATGGCATTATCGCTAAACCCTTGACTCTGTTGCTGACTAAGAAAGGCTTTCAGTGGAATGGGCAATCCCAGACAGCATTTGAGCAATTGAAGGTGGCCATGGTAAATACCCCGGTGCTCGCCTTGCCAAATTTCGATTGCCCCTTTTCAATCAAGACAGATGCATGTGACACGGGTGTGGGCACAGTGCTTGTGCAAGATGGACATCTCGTGGCTTATTTCAGTAAGGCTCTAGGCATGTGAAATCAGCGACTGTCTATGTATGAGACGGAGTTTCTAGCAATGATGATGGCCGTGGACAAATGGCGCGCCTATTTACAGCGTGGACCATTCGTCATTCTCACAGATCACAAGAGCCTCTGCAATCTGGGGGATCAGCAGTTGGACACAGAATTGCAGCGCAAGGCCATGTCGAAGCTGGTGGGATTGCAATTTTGTTTTCAGTACAAGCGAGGTGATGACAATGGGGCGGCTGACGCTCTCTCTCGGGTGGGACACCTTCTGACGGCCAATGTGTTGGGTCCGCAGCATAGTAAATAAAAAATTTCCATCGATGAGAACTATACGCCAAGATCTATCTACTAGATACAGAGCAACGGGTGGACATACATGCATGGATAACTTACCCTCAAAGACAACGAGTTTTGTTAACGAGTAGGAACTCGTGGTTGATGTAGTCGTACGCTTGCCGATCTCAAGATCGTGTGGAAGTCCGAACACCACAAATCAGCAGCGCATCCGTCCTCGCACACACGTTCAAGCTACCGGACAACCTCCACCTCCTCTCTCCAGCGAATCAGCGGAAGCAGCAACTCCTTCCAGACGCAAGGCCACCGGGAACATGTATCTCGCTAATCCGAGACCATTGGGAAATATCTAGAGGGGGAGAGAGATCCTTCACGGGGAGGTGTGCTTTGTGAGGGAGGAGAGGGGGGCCTTTTATAGGAGAGGGGGGACTCCTCCCCTACCATGGCCGGCGGCCAAGGAGGAAGCCCCCTCCTCTTCCTCATTCATGTGGTGGAAGTTCCACTCACATCAATTCAAGCTCCACCCAAAGTTCCACTCACATGCATTAAATTTTCACCAAATTTAATGCAACTCTCAATTAATAAAAATCTTTTATTTATTTTATTCCGAATTTTGTTCATTACTTTAATTAACAAACATTCACATAAAACCCCTTGCAACATTTTAATATCACATGCAGAACCACTTTCTGCAATTTCACCCGAAACAATTCCGGTTTCTATTGAAATAATTTCTGTTTCTAACAAAACATTTCATGTGCTTTGCAAACCTTTTGTCTGAAACATTTGTGCTCCTAAATGGTGTCCGGCAACCGTTAAGTGTGTCACCCTATGGTTCGCGAATAATGCAGACATGATTGAGACTCCTCTCAGATCAATAATCAGAAGCGGGACCTGGAGATTCATACTAACTCCTGCACATTCAACGATGACTTCTGCGATCGTGAGAACCTTTAACGCTAGTAACTTAATCCCTTTGTCTCATGATATAATACATGTCCGAGATTCGATCATCGGTATCCAAATACCTAGTTTGATCTCGTTGCTGACATGCAGTCTTTTCTCGTTCATGTGATATAACATTCTAGTGATCACATCACTTGCTTGCAAGCTATATTAATGTGATATCACTAAGAGGGCCCAGGGTATATCTATCCATCATCGGGATTGACAAATTCCACTCTTGATCCATGAGCCTCAACATAACACCTTCGTAGCACTGAACCCACCTTTATAGTCACCCTGTTACGGTGTGACGTTTGATATTATCAAGATACTCTTCCGGTGTTAGCAATTAACATGATCTCATGGTCTAAGGATAAATATTACTTCGTATAATGTTATAGCAATATAAACATAATGACTTTATCGTAATGCTATACTTCGGATGAATGTTCATCACATCATTTCACAAATGTTGTGACCTTGTTATTAACAACATCCAATGTCCATGATCAGGAAACCTTGATCATCTTGTTAATCAACAAGCTAGTCTATAAGAGAGGCATAACTAGGAACCCCTTTTGTTTATTAAACACACATGTATTGACGTTTCCTATCAATACAATTATAGCATGCAAAATAAACATCTATCATATACAAGGAATACATAATAAAAAACTTTATTATTGCCTCTCAGGGCATATTTCCTTCAGTCTCCCACTTGCACTAGAGACAATAATCTAGTTTACATAGTGATAAATCTAACATCCATGGAGTTCTAGTGTTGATCATGTTTTTCCCTAGGGAGAACTTTAGTCAACGGATCTGCTACATTCAGGTCCATGTGCACTTTACAAATCTTTATATCTCCATCCTTGACATGCTCGCGGATGGAGTGAAACCAGTGCTTAATATGCTTGGAATTCTTGTGAGACCTTGGTTCCTTTGCGTTGGCTATGGCTCCATTGTTGTCACAATAGATCACCATTGCTTCCAATGCACTAGGAACCACATCTAGTTCCATTATGAACTCCTTCATCCAAACCGCTTCCTGCGCCGCTTCTGAAGCAGCAACATATTCCGCCTCCGTCGTTGATCTAGCCACCACAGGTTGTTTGGAACTCCTCCAACTAACTACTGCTCCGGTCAAGAGAAATACGTATCCGGATTGAGACTTAGAGTCATTCGGATCGGTGTCAAAGCTAGCATCGACATAACACTTAGCGATCTTCTTCACCTCCGTATACAAGAAACATATCCTTAGTTCTTCTTAAGTACTTAAGGATATTCTTGACCACTATCCAGTGTTCTAAACCTGGATCAGATTGGTACCTACTAGTCAAACTAATAGCATGTGCCACATCCGGTCTTGTACATAGCATGGCATACATTATAGAGCCTATGGCTGGGGCATAGGGGATCTTATCCATTATCTCTCTTTCTTCCGCCGTAGCCGGACTTTGAGTCTTACTCAATGTCTTGCCTTACAACATAGGTATGAACCCCTTCTTACTTCCGTCCATATTAAACTTCTTTAATATCTTATCAAGGTATGTAATCTGCGATAGCCCAATTAGGCGCCTTGATCTATCTCTATAGATTTTAATGCCTAATATATATGAAGCTTCACCAAGGTCTTTCATAGAAAATTTGCTGTTTAGATAACTTTTAACACTGTTTAAAAGATCTATATCATTTCCAATCAATAATATGTCATCCACATATAATATTAGAAATGCCACATTGCTCCCACTCACTTTCTTGTAAATACAAGCCTCTCCATAAGTTTGGACAAATCCAAACTCTTTGATCACCTCATCAAAGCGGAGATTCCAGCTCTGGGATGCTTGCTTCTGTCCATAGATGGATCGCTGAAGCTTGCATACCTTATCAGCATCCTTAGGATCGATAAAACCCTTAGGTTGTATCATATACAACTCTTCTTCAATATTACCATTGAGGAACGCAGTTTTGACATCCATCTGCCATATTTCATAATCGAAATATGCAGCAATTGCTAACATAATCCTAACCGACTTTAGCATCGCTACGGGAGAGAATGTCTCATCGTAGTCAACTCCTTGAATTTGTCGAACCCCTTTGCGACAAGTCGAGATTTATAGATGGTCACATTACCATCAGCATCAGTTTTTCTTTTGAAAATCCATTTATTCTCAATGGCCTTTCGATCGTGAGGTAAGTCTACCAAGGTCCAAACCTGGTTTTCGTACATGGATTCCATCTCGGATTTCATGGCTTCTAGCCATTTGTTGGAATCCGGGCTCATCATCGCTTCTTCATACGTCACAGGGTCATCTATTTCATCAATCATGAAATTCATAACAGGATTACCGTACAGTTCAGGAGTTGCACGTGTCCTGCTTGACCTGCGAGGTTCGGTAGTGTCCTCTTTCGGAGTTTCATGATCATTATCATTAGCTCTCTCTTCATTAGGTGAAGTCAACTCCGAAACAACTTCCGGTGCTGCGCTACTCGCCAATTCATGAAGAGAAGGTTCAATAACCTCTTTGAGTTCTACCATCCGACTACTCACACCTTTCGCAAGAAACTCCTTCTCAAGAAAGGATCCATTCTTGGCAACAAAAACCTTGCCCTCGGATCTGTGATAGAAGGTATACCCAATCGTTTCCTTAGGGTATCCTATGAAGACGCATTTTTCCGCTTTGGGTTGAGTTTATCTGGCTGAAGTTTCTTCACATAAACATCGCATCCCCAAACTTTAAGAAATGACAGCTTAGGTTTGTTTCCAAACCATAATTCATACAGTGTCGTTTCAACGGATTTAGATGGTGCCCAATTTAAAGTGAATGCAGCGGTTTCCAATGCATAACCCCAAAATGACAGTGGCAAGTCAGTCAGAGATATCATAGATCGAACCATATCCAATAAAGTACGATTACGACATTCCGACACACCATTACGTTGTGGTGTTCCGGCAGGCGTGAGTTGTGAAACTATTCCACAGTCTTTCATATGTGTGCTAAACTCGTAACTAAGATACTCTCCTCCACGGTCGGACCATAGAAATTTGATCTTTCTGTTACGATGATTTTCCACTTCATTCTGAAATTCCTTGAACTTTTCAAAGGTTTTAGACTTGTGTTTCATCAAATAGATATACCCGTATCTACTCAAATCATCCGTGAAAGTAACAAAATAATGATATCCACCTCGCGCCGACACACTCATTGGTCCACATACATCAGTATGTATGATTTCCAATAAATCTGTCGCCCGTTCCATTGTACCGGAAAACGGCGTTCTAGTCATCTTGCCCATAAGGCACAGCTCACATGTATCAAATGATTCAAAATCAAGTGATTCCAAAAGTCCATCAGAATGGAGTTTCTTCATGCGTTTAACGCCAATATGACCTAGACGGAAGTGCCACATATATGCAGATATATCATCATCAAGTTTAATCCTTTTAGCATCAACATTATGAATATGCGTAATACTACTATCGAGATCCAACAGAAATAAACCATTCAACACAGGTGCATGACCATAAAAGGTATTATCCATATAAATTGAACAACCATTGTTTTCAGACTTAAACGAATAACCACTTTGCATCAAACATGATCCGGATACAATGTTCATGCTCAGTGCAGGCACCAAATAACAATTATTCAGATTTATAACTAATCCTATGGCATATGGAGAGGCAGTGCTCCGACGGCGATCACATCAACTCTTGATCCATCACCGACCCGCATCGTGACCTCATCCCTTGCTAGCTGTCGCTTGTTCCGTAGCCCCTGAATCGAGTTACATATATTAGCAACCGATCCTGTATCAAATACCCAGGTGCTACTGCGAGTACTAGTCAAGTACACATCAATAACATGTATATCACATATACCTTTGTTTGCCTTGCCGGCCTTCTTGTCCGCCAAATACTTGGGGAAGTTGTGCTTTCAATGGCCAGTCCCCTTGCAATAGTAGCACTCGGTGTCAGACTTAGGGCCAGCTCGGGGTTTCTTTTCAGGTGCGGCAACAGATTTGCCACCCTTCTTTCCCTTCTGCTTGCCTTTCTTATCCTTCTTGAAACCGGTGGTCTTATTGATCATCAACACTTGATGTTCTTTCCTAATCTTCACTTCTGCAGTCTTAAGCATTGACAGAAGCTCGGGAAGAGACTTCTTCATGCCCTGCATGCTATAGTTCATCACGAAGCTCTTGAAGCTAGGTGGCAGAGATTGGAGAACACGATGTATGCCTAAGTTAATGGGAATCGTTATTCCCAAGGACACAAGCTTATCGGCGTACCCAGACATTTTGAGTACGTGCTCACTAATGGAGCTGTTCTCCTCCATCATGCAGCTAAAGAACTTTTCAGAAGCATTATAACTCTCTATGGCAGCATGGGTATCGAAAATCATTTTTAACTCTCCCATGGTATCAAAGGCATTGACATTTTCAAAACGCTTTCAAAGTTTTGGCTCTATCCCATACAGTATGCCGCAATGAACTAAGTTGTGGTACTCCTGATGAGTTATATAGACATTATTTTCCTCGTCAGGGGCATTAGGAGCTGGTGGGGGCCTAGCGGCACCTCTAGCACATATTTCTTTTGTGCAGTAGTGAGGAGAATCCTCAAATTCATAGCCCAGTTGGTGAAGTTGCTACCATTCGCAGCAAGTTTCTCTTTCTCCATGAACACATTGAAATTAAAAGCAGGTGGTGCCATCTACAACAGAATTTGTAAAGTTTATTTAGACTAAGTTTATGATAGATTGAGTTCAACTAATCCAAATTACTAATGAACTCCCACTCAAAAACGACATCCCTCGTGTCTTTTTGGTGATTACATGAACCAAATCCACTACACCAAGTCCGATCATCACGTGAGTCGGTGTAGCTTCAAAGGAGAGCATCTATATGGGCATCATATCAACTATATGACTCATGCTTAACCTTTCGGTCCGTGTTCCGAGGCCATGTCTGTACATGCTAGGCTCGCCAAGTAAGAACCTTAGTACTCGCGTGTGTAAAACTATCTTACACCCATTGTATGAAAGCGCAGAGTCGAGTACACCCGATCATCACGTGATGTCTCGAAACACGATCCATAGAACAGTGCATACTTAAGGAAGAACACATTTTTTATCTTGATATCTAAATGAGGGATCATCTTACAATGCTACCAAAAGCGCCAAACTAGCAGTATAAGATGCTAACATCTAATGTGTAAAGTGAGATGATATGGTTCATGCATTTGATCTCTATCATTTGCATCGTGGTATGATCTCTATCATTCCTTTGTGTGTAAGGCCAAGGTCTATGGAACTTACACGTTGAGTGTGTTGTAAGAGTATCTATCATACATCTACTTGCAATAATACCATATCAAGACACTAGCCTAACAACGATCTAAACTAGACGCCTCTAATTTATCAATTGCAAGTTTTACGTGGCTTAGGGCTTTCGGAGATAGAACTGGTCTTACCTACGAACATGAACCACAACAAGGATAACCCAGTTATTAGCAACTCGTTGTAAATCAGATATTGACTATAGTAGGAGAGACAGATACCCGCCAGCCACTTATGCAAAACTAGTTGCATGTCAGTCGTGGAACCAGTCTCATGTGCAATGACATGTAAGGTTGGTCTGGGCCGCTTCATCCCACTATGCCACCAATATCCAAAATACATAGAAGATGTAATAACATGATCATCATCGCCCACATATAAACATATGTGTACTACCCGTGCAAAGCACCTACGCATAGATCAGGCTCTGATACCACTGTTGGGTCCGCAGCATAGAAAACAAAAAAATTCCTACGATGAGAACTATACGCCAAGATCTATCTACTAGATACAGAGCAACGGGTGGACATACATCCATGGAGAACTTACCCTCGAAGACAACGAGTTTTGTTAACAAGTAGGAACTCGTGGTTGATGTAGTCATACACTTGCCGATCTCAAGATCGTGTGAAAGTCCGAGCACCACAAATCAGCAGCGCATCCGTCCTTGCACACATGTTTAAGCTACCGGACAACCTCCACCTCCTCACTCCAGCGAATCAGCAGAAGCAGCAACTCCTTCCAGACGCAAGGCCACCGAGAACATGTATCTCGCTAATCCGAGACCATGGGGGAATATCTAGAGGGGGAGAGAGATCCTTCACGAGGAGGTGTGCTTTGTGAGGGAGGAGAGGGGGCCTTTTATAGGAGAGGGGGGACTCCTCCCCTACCATGGCCGGTGGCCAAGGAGGGAGCCCCCTCCTCTTCCTCATTCATGTGGTGGAAGCTCTACTCACATCAATTCAAGCTCCACCCAAAGTTCCACTCACATGCATTAAATTTCCGCCAAATTTAATGCAACTCTCAATTAATAAAACTCTTTTATTTATTTTATTCAGAATTTTGTTAATTACTTTACTTAACAAACATTCACATAAAACCCCTTGCAACATTTCAATATCACATGCAGAACCACTCTCTGCAATTTCACCCGAAACAATTCCGGTTTCTATTGAAACAATTCATGTTTCTAACGAAACATTTCTTGCGCTTTGCAAACCTTTTGTCTGAAACATTTGTGCTCCTAAATGGTGTCCGGCAATCCTTAAGTGTGTCACCCTATGGTTCGCGAATAATGCAGACATAATTGAGACTCCTCTCGGATCAATAATCAGAAGCGGGACCTGGAGATCCATACTGACTCCTGCACATTCAACGATGACTTCTATGATCGTGAGAACCTTTAACACTAGTAACTTAATCCCTTTGTCTCATGATATAATACATGTCCGAGATTTGATCATTGGTATCCAAATACCTAGTTTGATCTCGTTGCCGACATGCACTCTTTTCTCGTTCCCGTGATATAACATTCTAGTGATCACATCACTTGCTTGCAAGCTATCTTAATGTGATATCATCGAGAGGGCCCAGAGTATATCTATCCGTCATCGGCATTGACAAATTCCACTCTTGATCCATGAGCCTCAACGTAACACCTTCGTAGCACTGAACCCACCTTTATAGTCACCTTGTTACGGTGTGACGTCTGATGTTATCAAGATACTCTTCCGGTGTTAGCAATTAACATGATCTCATGGTCTAAGGATAAAGATTACTTCGTATGATGTTATAGAAATATAAACATAATGACTTGATCGTAATGCTATACTTTGGATGAATGTTTATCACATCATTTCACAAATGTTGTGTCCTTGTTATTAACAACATCCAATGTCCATGATCAGGAATCCTTAATCATCTTGTTAATCAACAAGCTAGTCTATAAGAGAGGCATAACTAGGAACCTTTTTTGTTTATTAAACACACATGTATTAACGTTTCCTATCAATACAATTATAGCATGCAAAATAAACATCTATCATATACAAGGAATACATAATAACAACTTTATTATTGCCTCTTAGGACATATTTCCTTCACAATGCTCTGTCCATCTATCAACCGCGCTGGACACAAGAGGTAACTAATTCTTACGAGACTGATTCCAAAGCTCAAGAACTGCAGGCTCGTTTGGCGGTTTGTTCTCCGGACGAGGACCGTTATACATTGAATCAAGGCATGATTCATTATCGTGGACGCATTTGGATTGGTTTGAACACAGCTCTGCAAACAAAGCTCATCAGTGCGATGCATCATAGTGCAGTGGGTGGACACTCTGGTGCTATGGCAACATATCAGCAGGTGAAGAAACTATTTGCGTGGCACGGATTGAAATCAGCAATGGAGGACTTTGTTCGATAATGTTTGGTGTGTCAACAATCCAAGCATGAGAATTGCAAACCAGCAGGTAAACATCAGCCTCTGCCAATTCCTCTAGTGCCTTGGCAGGATATATCCATGGATTTCATCACGGGCTTGCCAAAATCTTATGGGTGTGACATGATTATGGTGATTGTGGATAGATTGACAAAGTTTGCACATTTTGTCCCCCTCAAGCACCCATTTACAGCAGCTCTGGTGGCTCAAGCACTATGGGATAATGCCATCAAGCTCCACGGGGTGCCGCTGACCATTGTCTCTGACAGAGATCCCGTCTTCAGCAGCGCCATGTGGCGGAAGCTTCTTTCTACCGCGGGCACCAAGTGCTGTACTCTACGACGTACCACCCGCAGACGGATGGGCAGACAGAGCGCGTCAATCAGAGTCTCGAGATGTACCTACGCACATCGGTCCATGATTCACCTCGTCGCTGGCGATGATGGCTGCCAGCGGTGGAGTTCTGGTACAATTCCAGTCATCATGCATCCTTAGCATGTTCTCCCTTCAAGGATCTCTACGGTCGCGAGCCGAATTTGGGGGCAATGTTGCAGTGGGATGATTCTGGTATTCCGGTGGAAGACATGGACTGGATTGGACACACGGAGCAGTTGCGCACTCAATTGCAGCTTGCTCAGGATCGTACCAAGAAGAAGGCCGATCGCAATCGCACGGAGCGCACCTTTGTTGTGGGGGAACAAGTGTTGCTCAAGCTCCAACCATATGCATGAAGCTCTCATACAAGTACTTCGGGCCATTCGCTATTGCAGGGAAGCTTGGTGACCTCGCCTACAAGTTGGAGCTGACGCCCGATTCGCGCATTCATCCAGTATTCCATGTGTCGCAGCTCAAGCCCTTCACACCGGATTACACACCCGTCTTCAGTGAGCTTCCTCGACCACCAGACCTGACGACTTGGTTCAAGCCAATAGCGATTCTGGATAGGCGCATGCAGAAGAAAGGGGACAATGTTGTGGTGCAACTCTTGGTTCAGTGGTCTTCGCAATCACCAGATGCAGCGACATGGGAAGATTATGATGTTCTGCGTCAGCGCTACCCTACATCGACAATCTGGGAAGGGGCTTCATCTCAAGGAGAGGCAATTGTCACCACCTGCACCTTCAGGTGACTGATTCAGAGTTGCAGTGTGACAAAAGTAGTAGCAGGAGTTGTAATGGGCCGGAGGTGGCAATGTAGTGGGCCTAGTATGGAATGCGTATGACTGTAAGCGTGTGGGGATAAATACCCAACCTAAACTCTGTATTAATATGGAAAAAGTAAACTCTGAAACGATATCTCACCCTCTATCAATTTTCCATCTCATGCTTGCTTCTCTCACCCCCTCTCCAATTCCCCTTGCCTACTTAGTCCGATCCGGATCTTACAGGAACGGGTCACGGACGCGCAGCAGATCCGTGACGTGCTGTCAGGCGTGACGAAGACACGTCATCACAAAGAACGAAAAAAAAAATTCAAAAGGAGAGAAGAACGTGCGACGCAGAGAGAAGGAAGCACCACGACGGCTCGCTCGGAGACTCCCAGGTGCGGGGACTCCCACTCGGCGCTGGCGGCTGGCCAGACACGACACACGACACTCCACCACGCACGACTTCGAAGAAACTGCAGAAACGCCCCTGCAAACTCCCAAACTTTCCTCCGCCATGTCCTCCGGCGTCTCCTCCCAGCGCCACCACTGCTGCGTCCGCCGCCTCCCAGCTCCAACGTCCCGGGCACACCTGGCCGCGGCAGACTGGTACGCGTCCCATTTCCGCCGCCGCGTCGTCTCCCTGAGGGCGACGAGGGCCGAGGCGCCCCCGAGCGTGGGGCCGGCGGGGGGCGGGAAGACGGCGGCGGTGCAGGCGGAGATGGTGGAGGCGGCGGCTGTGTGGTGCGCCGCGCACGGGCTCATCGTCGGTGACCGCGAAAACCCGGTGCGTACCGTCTCTGTTTCCTGACCGGAAATCTGCCGCCATTTCTTCCCCGTTCTGGAAGCGAGTTCAGAACCATTTGGAACGTGATGCGTTCTTGGTGGCTTCGTTTGACTTCAGGACACATGGAGCTACTGTATTTTATCTATAAATGCATGCCTGTGTTAGTCATAGGAGAACTGTACAACTGTCCTCTGCTTGGTACTTCACCTGCATGTCTCTAGAATGACCAAATGCACATGCCATGTAGAACTGCTCTTTGTAGGTTGCCTCTGCTTCATTTGTAGAACTTGGGAAATGATTGGCCCAATGGGATTTTCTCTTGATATGGGACTGAAATGTGTACAAATATCAGGGGCACAGCTATAAAATAGGCACCAAGTTCAGGAACCAGCAACCAGGGATCACCATACTGTAATTTTCTATCTGAAGACTCTTCCTATTAGAATAGGAATATAAAGTACTCCACTAAAGTTGCATTTATTTAATGTTAGGTGTTGCTACACAAAGATGCTTTATGTGAACAATTGGAACTTAAAGCGTGAAATTTGCATTAAAAATCATTTGATCATCATAAACAGAAGAGTAAGTTCCATTTGTACCCCCTAATTTGACATTTGTGACAACAGTTACCCCCATTTAACAGCAATTCATCCTGCTTACCCCATTTGGTCAAAGTTGTGCCTATTTTTACCCCCTTTTGTCTATTACCATGTTATGACAAAAAAAACGAGTTGGATCGTCGGGTCTACATAACGTGCTGCAACATAGGTGTCTCTGCACAAGAAACCAGCCTGTATCGTTGCACCGACAAAACCAGCATTTAAGCGTGCCCGTTGTTGGGAACAAGCAATTTTATGTGGGTAAGATAGTTTCCGCCCCATCTGACAGAACGTGTAGAAACTTTAAGCGGGGTAAAAACTAAAAACTGGCATAACTTTTGCTAAATGGGGTAAACCGGACGAATTGCTGCTAAATGGGGTAGTTGATGTCACAAAACTAGAGGGTAAAAACTGGAATTTACTTGTGTTGGGTTCTGTCCTCTCCCTTCATTTTCTTTTGAAAGAACCCAATAATAAGGCATGTTCTTATTCCTTTTTGAATGAATCCAACAATAAGATATTTCTTGCTTCTTCCTTCAAGTATTACCTGGCTTTGCTTAAGTGCTATTTATATCAAGATATAAATGAAGTTGTAAACTAGCATCTTTGTGGAATTAGAAAATTAACATAATATCGGCCCCTTGCAGAGATCTGGAACAGTCCCAGGTGTTGGTTTGGTTCATGCTCCATTTTCACTACTTCCAACACGTTTTCCAGCATCTTTTTGGAAGCAAGCGTGCGAATTGGCTCCTATTTTCAATGAGCTTGTAGATCGCGTGAGTTTGGATGGGAAATTCTTGCAAGGTTCTTTGTCTAGGCAAGTTCCAAGTTCCATTTCAATTTTTTATTATTGATGTGTAGCTACAACTTTGTTTTAAACTTGCATGAAGAGGATAAAGTCTCAACTGATTGATATCATACGAAGATTGTTGCCTTAAGTTTTCAGAACCACTTTATTGTCTATGATCTATGAGTCTATTCCTATTGACATGATCCGTCCATTTTTTTTATATAAAATAAATGCTAGTTAGTTATTTGTTGTTTTTTCAGATATAAGGAACAGCCAAATCAATACTGATTCATTGTTTTGTGACTCCAGAACAAAGCAGGTTGATGATTTCACTGCCAGGCTGTTAGAAATTCACGCGAAGATGATGGCAGTAAACAAGAAGGAGGTAACGAACTGAGCTTGTTTTTAACTTCTTATTCTGGACTCATTGAAATGTATCTTTAACTTTGTGCTTCTTAGTAATATGTTTGTTAGTAAGGTACTGACAAGTTCTGAACAAATCATCAGGACATCCGGTTAGAGTTGCACCGATCTGACTACATGCTAGATTCTGAAACAAATTCTCTTTTTCAAATTGAGCTCAACACTATATCAACATCATTTCCTGGTCTAGGATCCCTTGTGAGCGAACTTCACAGGTGAAGTTTTTGTGCTGTCTTGCACTCTGTTGGTAGAATCATCTTGCTTTATGTCCTTGTGACATGTATAGTCTCTTTGATCATAAGATGAGATGTTGCATTAAGGATATTGTATGCTCACACGTCTCCTGCGTCCAATTGAAAATGTTCTTGCTAGCTCATTAGTTCATCTCTTTAGCATATTGGAGCACCCAAGATTTGTGTTGTAAATTATAAACACAGCCAATTCGTTTGCTTAACATAGCCATACACAAACAAGAACATGTGAAATTTTGAAATTTGAGAAGCCTCAGTTAATCTTGCAGGTATAGATTGCATTCATATATTGTAGATTAAAAACCTTTAGTTGTAAGCATGCATCTGTTTAAACATGTCTGATGCATGAGTAAGGTATTTATGTCTATGTCAGAGAGAGAATTGAGGCTGCATGTCAGCATCTGTCTTATCTTGATATCACTGCAAGATTTCCTCTGATCTCGTATAATTAACCTGATGAGTGATATTATTTTGTAAGTACAGGACCTTACTTAAACAATACCATGAAGTGTTAGATCTTGATTCTGAAAGGATTCCTCGGAACCATGCAGCCACTCAATTCGCTGAAGCATTGGGTAAAGCATGGGCTGAGTATAACAATGACAGGTCTACACTTTCCCTATGCAGATTATGTTTATTTCATCAAGATTGTTTAGAAAATGCAAGCAATGACTAATATTTTTTCCTCATGGTTGCCCAGTGCTGTAGTTATGATGGTCGTTCAACCTGAAGAAAGGAATATGTATGACCAATACTGGCTCATCAATCATTTGAAGGAATCATATCCTTTTGTTATGTGCTTTCATTTCCCTTTTAAATTAATCTATAAATCGACAAAACCTTGAATGTCCCCTTAAGTCATCGTTCTTGCTTGGACAAAATAGTAAGAAAATGTTTTTTTTTTAAATGTTAAGCTACTACGGAGTTGTATCAGCCATATGTTTTTCTGCATTCTAATGAATTGACTTGTTTGTTTAAGTTTCTGATGTATTGTGGTTCATCGTTCATGTATACATACAAACTTTCAACCATGTTGCTGAATTGACTGTTTGTTTTAATTATCAACATGCCATCTACTTGATATCACAATTAACAGCATCGAGATGGGACTTTCCTTATTTTGCAAAAAAAAAAAAGAGATGGGACTTTCCTTGACTATCTGTTACGCACGGTGCGATGACTATTAGGAAAAGTTTGGCACAGGTGGAGGCTGAAGGACAGGTGCTTGCAGATGGAACACTTGTGGTGTATGTATCTTTTACATAAGAAAGACCTTTTTGCTATTATCACTTTAATATAAATTTGTGAAAATGCAGAGATGGCCGGCCTGTTGCTGTTGTGTATTTCAGAGCTGGGTATGCGCCGAATGATTACCCTTCAGAAGTGGTATGTACCACACTACTAGTTCATTTGTCAAACACCGTTTCTAAGTAGAAAGTGAATTTATATCTGATAATTTGATTGAAAAGTTTCCATAAGAACACATCTTTCGTAATCATATTTTGGTTTTGGTGAGATCCTTTTTTGCTTTTCACTACTTGTGGAAAAGGAAACTCCTTTTGTTTTTCAATTTCATTATCGGTGTTGTAAAGCTGATGTCCAGCATGTCAAATGATGTAATTGCATACTATTTACCTTTCTTGGGATAAATTCTCACCCTGGCATGCTCTTGTTATATTAATTTCAGGAATGGAGTGCAAGGCTTTTAATTGAACAATCGTCTGCAATTAAGTGCCCTTCAATATCCTACCATTTAGTGGGAACGAAAAAGATCCAGCAAGAACTAGCAAAACCTAGTGTTCTTGAAAGGTGATAAAGTTATATCCACTACGAATGGGTTGTCGTGTAATTTGAATATTCATGTGATGTGCATATTACATTATTATATATTTTCATAACAGATAAGGTGGTAGTACGTATTAGACTCCTATTGCTAGTTTGCTACGCTTGTAATTATAAGTAGCACAGTCCTAATCACTATCTGATCTTATTTATATGTAGATTCCTTGACAACAAGGAACACATTGCCAAGCTGCGTAAAAGCTTTGCAGGGTTATGGAGCTTGGACAATGAAGAAATAGTGAAATCAGCAATAGAAAAACCCGACTTGTTTGTTCTAAAACCTCAACGAGAAGGCGGAGGTCAGTTTCCATGGCACTTGAAAACACCCTTCTCACAGTAATTCCCCACATTTTTTGTTGATTCTGACATCTCTCTTCAGGGAACAACTTGTATGGTCATGATTTGCGAGAAACGCTGATGAGACTCCAGAACGAACAGGGAGAGGCGCTTGCAGCCTACATTTTGATGCAGCGGATTTTCCCCAGAGCTTCTCTTACTCACCTTGTGAAGGGTGGTGTTTGCTTTGATGACCTTACTATCTCTGAGCTTGGAATATTTGGAGCCTACCTGCGGTAGTCAATCCTTTGGATGCTCTGAACTCTTGTACTCTGCATATGCGTTGTGGTCCCTTCCATTCTCTGATCAATTCATGCAATTTTTAATGGATGATTGCAGGAACAAAGATAAGGTCATCATTAACGACCAATCTGGTTACTTGATGCGGACCAAAGTATCTTCATCAAATGAAGGTGGTGTTGCTGCAGGATTTGCTGTTCTGGACAGCATTCTCCTCACAGATGAGGTGATCATTACTGAGTAGTGCACACAAACTATTTACGATTGAACTCAGTTTTTTAAGTGTCCAGAACCTAATGGTTTCATTACAGCAGAGGTCACTTGAAACCAGCCTTTTACATTTGCACTGATTACTTACAATAGGAATAATTAGTGTCCCCTTGTGGTTCAGGCCTGGAACATCCTGGCCATATGACTGTTATATTTTGTTGTCAATTTTGTTTTCAAAACTTGAATCCCATCTCTTCTCCGTGTTTCCTTTGTTTCAGTGAGACAGGAAGGTAGCAGAGTTACAACTTGTCACAAGTGCCAGTGGACACAGGGATGAGGAACTGAACTAGTAACAGGTAGCAGGATGCAAGTCCGAACTGTTTCTGCATTCAGTCCTCTTCCCATCTGCAAAAGCTTAGGATGATATGAAGCAATGCCGATAATTTCCAGCACAACAGGTAATGCGTGGCAGCTTTCACGCTGCAAAAGATGAGATGGAACAGGGATTTTTTTTTTGGAGGAATAACAGGGATTGCAATGGGTTCACCTCTTGGAAAGGTGGGATAAACTAGATTTGTGTTCATACCAACTGGTAATTAGGACCGGGAACGAATAAATGATAATTGTTTCACTTGATGTAAGATGCAAAAGCAATTCCCTGTTGTCCCACTGGCCACTGACAGTTGAACACCTCTTGTTGATTCATTAATTTGCTGAAGCTTACTTTCAGCCTCTTTTGTCTTTCAGAACATTATTAGTCCCTCCCTCCTAAAATAAGTGACCTGGCTTTGTCTAGATTCGTATGTACTAAAACATGTCTAGATGCATGCTAATCTAGCCAAATCGAAATCACTTATTTCTGGACGGAGGGAGTATATTAGATTGATAAATGTGAGGTAATACCTACCTGCTGAGTGTTGCAGAAATTCAAGTTACATTTTTTTTTTAGATCAATAGGCCATCATCCCATTCCATTTCCATCGAAAACGAAATGTAGTTAATCCAGTTTACATGCCATAACCAAAACGCTCCGAGACGAGCTCAGGCTAAAGCCAGACTAACGTCTAAAACATCCAGCCAACTCAAAGGATTAGTAACAACGGAACGAAAGAAAGACTAATTCAAGTTACGTCAACACCTATTGTTAGAAAATATACAGTTCTGTTATTATCGTGAGTTTTTTTGTGATGTTAAAGTTTGGGCCAAGATAGTGAGTGCCAGTCTATACTGACTTCGCTGTCTGGTGCATGCAACGGAGAGGGAATTCGTGGCTTGTGGGCCGTAGAATCTAGTACCGGGCCAACCTATAAAATGTGTATAAAATGGAACTCCAAGCTTTAGCTCACAAGTCAGAACAAGATGTGGAGATGATAAAATTCGCTTCTTACACCGCCAATTATGACTAAAAATCGCAAAGAGTTATATGGAAGGGTAGATGAATTAATTTAGGATTCGAATTGCATTTCAAAAATCTTCTGATAAACATGCACTATGCTAGAAAATGTGCCCCGCAAAAAGAATGCAAAAATACGATAAAATGTGTCCAGGCATGCGAACAGCTCAGCACAGGACCTGTCTTTTTCTCAGCGTGGGTCGCCGTCGAATTCGTTCAAGGAAAAGAAGCGCATACACGCGCGTCGGAAGACGGAACAGACCACTTTCTATCGCCATCGCGTGGCAGAAGCAACGGTTGTGTTGCACTGCATGCCCAAGCCGCCACATGCACAAGCACAAACTAGGCGTGGAAAAGCTTCATATAGCGACACTGCGACAGTGAGACACCCATCACAATCGCACAAAAAGTCAAAGCCGATGAGCTAATCAAAACGTAAGTATACTATCAATACGCCTCGATCGCTTTGGAGTGCTCTGTGAAAATTGTTGTATCAATAAGAAAACAAGAATGATGTTCTGGAGGACATGCACCACGTTTGTTTTTTTGTCGATACGATCGGATATGGTCTCTCTTGAGTGTAAGGGGAAAAAAAGCTATCATTTATGCTAAAGCTAATATAAAAACATAGAAAAACAAAACTTTTTCCAAGCTAGTTAAAACTCACAGCCTCCTTCGGGGCGCGAGTTGTTGCAGAGTGTCCACGGGACTTCGTCTATCTTGCAAAAGAGTTGGTGAAGAGTTTTCGCCGGGCTTCATCTATATTGCAAGATTCATAATAAAAGACCTTAAATACGATTGATGCTTAACGAGTGATATGTACGTTATATTGTGACCGTTTTATAAAAAGAAAGCTGATGTTACCGGTTCCATGTTAATTTTTGTCACCTAAATACTCCTTCCGTTCCAAGATAGTTGGGGCCTTTTTGTTTCTTTAGGATGAGAAATTGACAAAACATTATACTAATATGTGATACAAACTCATAACCACAAGTAATTCTAAAACAGATTTTATTATATCACATGGAATATATACTGGTATAGTAATTATGACTATAAAATGTCTGTCCTAACGAAATAAAGATATGTCGCATATTTTTTAGAACCCAGAGGGTACAACAGACAAGTCTGACTATTTACCTATGTTGTGTATGTCGCATGCCGGACAAATCGGTCGGCGACCCAATCTGCCAGCAGTGGTTGGGGGCTACCGGTGCAGGCCGATTTTCGGTCTCCACCCTCAACTTTGATGGGGCCCGGGTTTAGTGGCGCCATTGAAGATGCTCTAAACATGGAAAATTCTACATAATTAGTGGGTGGAAATTTAGAAAACGATATTTGAAATTCATGAAGGTTCTACCATAGTGTTCCCCTGTGGTAAAAAAAAAGTTATTTATTCCAGTAGCCAAAACAACTTACAAACTCGATGGGGCTGTAGGATTGATATATTGTGTGCCCATTGGACAACGGACATGGTCACATGGAGCATGTGTTTTTGTGAATTAGATGCGCGGTTGGGTCATCTACAACCTTCAATCAACCCCATCTATCTCCCAAGAAAAGAAAATACTAATGGAAAATAATAATTCTGAATGGCTGGCAGCGCAAGTCCGCGATCAATCCGCATTGCTTAACAGAGTACTAGCCGCTAATTGCTGCATGCAAAAGGTAAATCATTGCAAGATTATCCTATGACCAATCTCCAACATCGTATTGTATTATCCGCACCTGACATCGTCAAGAGATAACCAATCAATCGGTCTCCCGCAAAATCTGCACACTGATATGACGAGAGGACTCACAAACTCGGACATGTATGATCGATATTGTGTGCCCATTGGACATGGTCACGTGGAAATGCATCTGTTTTTGTGAATTATACATGCGCGGTTGGGTGACACTTGGGTCATCTGCAACCTCCAATCAACCACATCTCCCAAGAAAAGAAAACACCTCTATGGAAGATGATAATTCTGCAGGTCCGCGATCAATCCGCATTGCTTAACCGCCGGTAATTGCTGCATGCAAAAGGTAAATCATTGCAAGATTATCCTGTCACCGATCTCGAACTTGATTATCCGCACCTGACATCTCGTCAAGAGATAACCACGGAGCTTAACTCTATCATGAAATAATCAATCAGTCTCCCGCAAAATCGGCACACTGATATGGTGACGATCCCAAAACTACATCGGCCAACTATTTCGCAATGAAATAAAATCTCTCGGGAACGAAATAATGAATGAAAAAAAAAACCAATAATGCAGCAGCTTAGCCCAGCTGGAGCAGCAAAAGCTAGCCGCAGCAGCACCCAATCCAATCCGATCCTGTAACGGCATTCGAATCGAGGCTCCAGTGCGTCGACCGAACCGAACGGTGGTAGCCTCGATCATATCCCCATCACGGCGCCGATCTCGACGCGCCCCCCGGCGCCGGCCGCCACCTGGCGAAACCCCACGCCGTTCCAGCATCCGCCGACCACGACCCCGTTCTCCGCCTCGGCGGATTCGGGCGCCACCGCCGCCTCGCGCTCCTCGCAGGGGTCTTCTTGTTCGGCGAAGCGGAGGAGCAGGCGCCCGTCGGCGCGGGAGGCGCGGAACACCTCCCGCGGCCGCTCGGCCGGCCGCACCACCTCGGTCAGGATCAGCCGCCCGCCGCGGCGCTCGGCGCGCATGAACGCATCGGCCGCCTCGGCATCGCCGGCGGGAGGGGCCTCTCCTTCCGCCGCCTCTTCACGGGGGTAGTCTGGGTGGTTTCCACCATCCCAACCTCCTCTTCGGGTCCGGCGCAGACGACGGCCGGCAGCTGGTCGATGTCCCCGCCGACGTCGCCGCTCTCTGAACCGAGGCTCTCCGTGCACGCCCCCAGGGCATCCCTCTGCCGGTACCCGGACACCATCGCGGCCGACGCCGACGACGCCCGCCGCAGCATGGGACAATCACTCCGCGGCCCGGCCGTATCTTTTTCCTTCCTCGGTGTGGATGAATGGAATGGAACAGAATGGGGAGGCTTCGCGTGGGATTATATACCTCCGGACTCGGAGCACAGCAGTGACACATCCGTGATTTCCTCCCTTTCTGTTGTTTCTTTACACGCGAGTAGCCCAGATGATCTGCGGCTGACACGCTGGCCCACAGATAGTCGAGACCACCTGTCAGTTGCTTGCAGTGTCGACCAAAACGCCGTCAAGCTGGTTGTTAGTTGTTACTTAGTACAGCTGTGAGCGCTGCCACTTCAGGGAGCTAACTGGACTCATCCTAGCACACAGACAGGTGGTCCCGGACCCACGCGTCGGTGGTAGTTAAGCACTACCTACTTGGTACATGTGGCCGTGCGGGCATCCAACTTGGATGGAAGAAACGGACCAAAGATGCCACGCACGTCCTCATCCACACATCAACTGACGTGCGGGGCCGGGTACGCATGGGGCCGTCGGGTCAGGGGTCGCGCCGTTATTTTCAGCCCGCGCTCGTGGGTGGCGGAGCGTGGCGGCGGCTGAGCTGGAATGCAACGAGAGCTGCACGATGCATGGACGGTGCTGATCAAGGGGAAGAGTGTGGGCACCAAAAAGCTGGTGGCTTCTTGCGCACAGTGGCAAATAGGAGTAGCATCTATAGCGTGACCACTAGATCCATGGTTCATGCTCTCAGCTGATCAATCTGCCAATGAAAAAAAAATCTACTGCTTTCTCGGTTCCACAATATAAGCATTCTTAGCAAGCTGTCTAGAAAAACTATCGTGGAGCGGAGATAGTAACATCGAAGAGATTTTGCGGCTCATAACATTTCAATGTTCTTGTGCCATGATTTGCGAGCTTTTTCCAGACTCAGTTACTATACCTGAGAGGGCTATATCTATCATGCAATTGCAGTGGATTTCAACTTAATTTCACCGATGAACTACCAGACCAAAGAGCCGACAACATAGAGGTGGCAGAATCGAGGAAGACCTAGTTTGAGGGGTTTGGATAGCGATGAGCCATCGGTGGCATGGCGACAATGACAATGGTAAGGTGACCCCACGAGTTATGGGTTTCAGATTGGGTGGGGGGTATGGAGGAGGGGTGATTTATATGGAATGTTAATGTCGGATATATATGGCATGCGTGAGATGGTGACAACGGAACATACTAACACCGACATACGCTAGACTGAATTGAATGGGCGAAGAAAAGGGATAACTAGGGAAGAAAAAAGAGTATGGATCAATGAATCAATGCTCTTGACTAAAAACAATAATAGTCACTTGCCCCTTTTTGCTAATGGATGCACCCCAAAAAATGAGATATGTGCATTTATGCAAAAAAAAACTTACCCTAGACCTAATATCTAACATGATGTGCCATTCTTGTTTCATTCAAAAATTGCATTTCCGAAAATGTATTTTCAGATATAATATATGAATATCAAATTAAGTTGGAGGATACAGTCAAAAAATTAAGCCGGGGGATGTATAGAGGATTGCATGATGCATGCCTCCACGATTAAAACACGTAGAAATAGAAAAAAAAACATGATAAATACTACACATATGTCGCTCTAAAAGCAAAAGAGAAGATTGAAAACTACAAGAATAGTTGGTTTGGATGAAGACTATTGTGCATATGTCGTTCGAAAAAATGGCACTTTCACCGCGGTGATGGAGATTTCGCTTCTAGCGGCACAAAAGTTAGCTAGAAATGTTTAATTTGTAGAAAGTTATGTTTTTTTTACAACATGGACTGTAAAATTTTCATATAGGAAAGACATGTATTGTGTCCGTGGCAAAAATAGGTGCTCTAAGCAATTTTTAATCATGAAATTCGTCTTGTGAACACAAAGCAGAAAAGTTGTCTTTTCCCCCCAAATTTTATCATGTACACATAGGATCATTTTACACATCAACACCTTCTCTTCAATTGGTTCACCCTGGATAACATACTCCCGGGAGTCACTTTGAATTATCACTCATGCCACACCATGCATATATGTATATCAATCGTTTGTTCTTAAATGTTTGTTCTGGCAAGTCAAGTTAAACTCCGTTTGTGATTGTTGAACAAAAGTATGCTAAATTTACAGCTGGGAAATGACCAGAATTAGGGCATCTTTGGATAGAAAGATTGAAATATACATGAATAGAGAAAATCCAAAAAAAAAATACTAGTTTGTCTGTCCAAAACATGGGATTGTAACTATAAGAATGATTATTTTTTGGATGAAAGGCAAAAAAGAATGATTATTTTTTGGATGAAAGGCAAAAAAGACATGAAAAGTGCTTCAATCATACACACTTGAGTCTAAGAATGAGGTTGGAGTGAATCTTCAAATTCCTATGAAATTTAGGCATAGGAATTCAATCTACAGGAATTTAGGTAGCACCATTCTTTTAATCCAAATTTATCCATAGAAAAAATTCTAAGGATTTAATTAATTATATTATAAAATTCCTAAAATCTAAAGAGGCCCTTATACGGAAATGGTGTAACTAGCAGATAGGTCTTGTTCACACAATGTAGGCCGGTTACCTTTTGGCATGCATTGGTCGCAAGTTGCCAAGAGATATAGATAGACAGCTTTGGGTTGGGCGCACGCCGGCCCGTGTTGCACTTGCACACAACATGATCGATCCGTTCTTCTCTTATCTTCTGCTGCGGTGTGACCACGTCCCAATGTGTACGTACTGCCATGCCACATGCCCTCGGTGGAGTAACTAGCTAACAGAGAGATACATCGTTGATACGTGTACGAGACATATACATGCAGGATGGTTTGTGCACATTGAAATTATAATTTGAGAAAAACAAAACGTAAGTATCCAAGTACTGATATAATCGGATATATTTTAGATAGAGTAAAACGCATCCGCGGTATACAAACTTGCCAACAAGGAGCACTTTAGTCATGAAGTTGCATTTTGTCTAATTCGGGTCATCAACTTGCCACTTGTGTGCGCCCGTGGTCACTACCTTCGTTAAATTTAAGGTAGTCATCTTTTTTTCAAAATACTTGTGAAACTTTGTTTGTTCTCGTACTTATTAGGTTCCTTAGCACGGCATGTCGTTCACGGATAGCGTCCTAGACGACCCGTGCAGACGGGCATAGTTCGGGAGCTCTGGAATCTCACCGTGTTTGACCTCGTCATCGTGCAACCTCACGGGAGAAATGTCGATGGGCCTAACTCGTGTAAGCAAAATAGCTAGCTACTCACGGGTATAGCTGCGCATGCTAGTCCGTCCATTCAATATCGAGCTAAATACATCTAAAGCCTCACAACTTGTCCTTTGACGTGCAAACTAGTCCCACAACTTGAAAGATCACTAGTAGAAACCAGCCATTTAGTCCCGGTTCGTAAGGACCTTTAGTCCCGGATTGCAAACCGGGACTGTCAAATCGGGACTAAAGGTCCTGCCTTCAGTCCCGGTTCTGTTACGAACCGGGACTAGAGGTCTACCACGTGACCCCGCGAGCCGCGCTAGGCTGGAGGACATTTAGTCCCGGTTCGTAACATGAACCGGGACTAAAGGGTGGCTGCCGCGGCAACGTTTTGGGCCATTTGGCTGCCGCGACAGGAGATGGGGTTTTAGGGTTTTGTGTTTTTCTTTTCATTTTGTGTTTTATGTATAATTATTTTTTATTCTGTGTTTTCATTACAAACAAGTTTTCGTATACATACACAACGCTACTACACAGTACTTGTACACGTTGATGCATATATAATATAATTTTTCTTACAAGCATACATGCATGGAGGTCATTACATGGAGTCCCAACCGGGTCCAGAGCCTGTCTATTTGATTACATGGAGATCATTACATGGATGCTTTATGGTCTATCTAGAGAGTATTCTCCGTATGGGTCTATGACCTCGTCGACAAAAAATCCAGCAAATTCCTCTTGGATTGCTAGTAGGCGGTCCTGTGGTAGGAGCTTGTCCCGCATCACGTCCAACTATAAAGAAGGAGATCATATGAATTAGACTCAACACAACTTTTTGTAATAAAAATAAAAAGTGAATATATTGTTTACTTACTTGAACAGTTTCCAAGGGCTTCTTAATAGTGATGCGAATGAACTCGCACACGTAGAATCCACATAGATTAGTCTCCCGTGGTTGCCTCGCGCACTTTACAAGAATAGAATTCAATCAAATAATAACTCTAGCATGATAAATGTACATAAACTAGAATTAAATAGATGCGCGAACCTAGCTCGTACTACTTACCGAGACCGATTTAAAAAATAGCTCCTCACGCCATTGACTGCAGACCTTATTTTTGAACCGTGTTCAAACACTACCCGACAAAGAAAATGAATGTATGAGTTAATAACTATTTGATATCTCAGAAATGAACAAAAGAAACCGATATAGCGCGATAATGGTTAAAATTATCTCTAGAGCATATCGATAATGCTGCGATACTCTTCCATGTCTTTGTTTAATGAGTCCATGATGTGAACTCTTTCCAAGTCAACTGAAATGCTTAGAAGAATCCAGTGGTACCTACGCAAGGTTTACATACGCCAGTAACTCATCATTTACACTGAACATCCAGTAAGCAAAAGTTAATATGTACAAGAACTCACTTGCCGGAGTGGTAAGGAAATAGTATTTCATTACAGAAAATGCTGGTTCATGAGAAACCGGAGCAAGTTTTGCTCGGTTTCAAGTGGCTTATCCTTTAGCACAAGTCCATTAACTCGATGTGGGTCAATGAACCCAAATCCATTGATAGCCTTTCTTTTACATTCGAGAATCTTCAATCTGCATTATTATAGCGTACAAAAGAATATAGTGAGTATACTTACCGGCAATGAATTGAACAAGCTGAGCTAGAGACTTAATTACATAAATAAAGTAATCACTTACAGACAATAGCAACTGAGGATAGATTTGTCGAGTTCCTTTAGATTGAATAACTGAAAGAATTCTGTAAATTCAATAGGGACCTCGTCTTTAGTGAAGTAATGCTCTTTTCGAACTTTCGCTATGAGCCAATATCGCTCTTCTTTTGATACTTCCATGTACCATTCATGCAATCGTCGCATTTTTGTTGGCATATCCCGAAGCCTCTCAGAACTGACCAGAGGCTCCCCGTGAACAAATTTGGATGCTACATCAGCCTTGGGCATATCATCGCCGTGAATAATGTCATGAATAGACATATTACATTGCTCGGCCAATGTCTTAGCCGTTTCCATATGCAAAGGTTCTCCCCCATATAGTTGAGGTTCGGGCACCTAGAGCAGGGGGGTCGATTGATTTGCTTGTTTCCCTAGCTGGGAACGTCTCTTTTGATTCTTCTGCTACCACTTGATTGCGTTGCTTTTTTTCCCAACTGGGGAACGTCCGTTCTGATGCTTCCGCTACCACTCGATTGTTTTGCTTGTCCCTCCTGCTAGGGAACGCCTTTTGTGATGCTTCCTTTACCACTTGATCTCTTCTGTTTCAGTGTCTTCTGAAGACATCGTGTATAGTCATCTGGCGCATTTAACTAAGTTTGGGATGGCTGCATCAGTAATTTCCTAAAGTGCTCCTTGGTTTCCGGTTTTATTTGGACCTCTGGCTCAGGTTGTTTCTTTTTAAAATGAGCATACACTTCGGCCCATACGACCGCATCGATCTCCTCATCGGTCAGGTCGTAAGCCCTCTTGGGAGGAACCGGTGGTACTCTTGGGAGGGGCGACAACTATTGCTTTGGGCGTCGGTTATCGCTTGACGGAGCGGTGCTATTCTTCTGCTTTCGGCCCTTAGTGGGTGGAGGCGGCTGTGTAGATTGAGATGGACTCGTGTTGAGGTCATGGATTGGACTTGGAGGTGGTGGAATTTTACTGGGAGGAGATAGTGCCCTTGGAGGTGGAATTTTACTGGGAGGATACGGTGGCCTTGGAGGTGATGGATTGTTTCTCGGTGGAGAAGGTGGCCTTGGTGCTGAGCCTGGAAACTTGATGTATTCCTTTTTCCAAAGAATGAAGCCACTCGTGACTTCTCCCAGTGTCGTCTCCCCTTCACCTCCAGGGATGTCAAGCTATAGGGACTGACACATCGGTTGAACTTCATCCACACCGACACGAGCATATCCAGCTGGAATCGGATTGCAATGGTAGGTCACTCCCGGTGCAGAAGGTAAAGCAAAGCCGACCGCCACCTTCATGGATATGTTCTTCAGTTCAACATGCAGCTCACAACTAGTCTTCTCCTTAATTGCATCCACGGGGTACACATCCATTGTTGCATCATTAACGTGGCCCTCCGTGGAAGCCACACTGCTTTTCCTTTGCGATGGACCGACCATACTGTCTGGTGCAGGATTTTGCTGTTGGAGTCCTTCAAGTTCATTAAGCTCCTGCTGATGCTCCTGCAACATGGCTTCAAACCTCGCGAACTGCTCCGCATCCTCCTCTTGTTGCCGCTTCATTTTTCTTGATCGGCTTCTGTACGTGTCAAGGTCCTCGGGAAACCCGATAGCCCATGGACAAGAAGGTTTGAAGCCTCTTGTTCGTCCAGCCTTTTTAGGATTCCCGAGAGCTTTTGTCAGCTCATCGTTCTCTCTGTCGGGAACAAACTTTCCCTCTTGAACCTCTTTTATCACTTTAATAAGATCATCTTTGGGTCCAGCAACTTCTTTGGTTGCAACAATCTCGCATGTTTCTGGGTCATACGATGCCCCATGCCCAAGTAACCAATTTCTTGACCTCCTGGGCCAACGATACATAGCTGGAGTGACCCCTTTAGCCTCTAGGTCGGCCTTAGCTTTATCCCACTTAGGCATGGCACTCTTGTAGCCACCTGTGCCCATATGATGGTGATATTTCTTTTTGGCTGTATTTAGCTTATTCTTTTCTGACATTGCCATAGCTGGTGCCAAGTTCTTGTATTCCACAAATGCGGCCCAGTTATCCTGCTGCTTCTCTAGCGGACCGGTGAATGGAGAAGTTTTTTCTTCAATACATATTTGTGGTACAATCTTTTCTTCCATTCCTTGAATAGTTCGCCCATCTTCTTAAGAGCCCACTCCTTGACTTTCCTCGCCATTTGCTATGTGAGCTCATCAGTCTCCAAGACTGGTAGGGTGAAATGTGTCATGAGAGAATTCCACATCGCATCTCTCGCTCTGTCATCTACAAAACTAGCTCTAGCTGGATCCCTTTTCTTTCCTGGCTTATGGCACTCTCGCGTGGTGATCGGGACGGTGTCTCTAACAATAACTCTGCATTGATGTACAAATGCATTCACAGATTCCTTGGGCTCCAATGGTTGACCCAGCGCAGAGACTAAGTCAATGCTGAAACGGACATCAGCGGGCAACTTTTGTGCCGGGCCTCTTTTCCTTGTAGAAGATTGGCCGGATACGGAGGTCTAAGAGAAGAAAGATTCGTCAGTACATATATACGAATCAATTAGTGCATCTATACTAGTGATCGATCGGTAGAGGCTTTATATACCTCACCGGACTTTGTTATTATTAAGGTGTCTTCACCATGGTCTCCACCATGGTCAGCACCATCGTCTCCACTATCGTATCCACCCTCGTCTCCTCCAGACAAATTAAGATACTGGGAGCCATCATCGTAATAAGAACCCTCAGTACCCTCATCTATCATGTTGAGAATCTCCTCTTCATTCTGTCTACCGTCCATAGCTTAACTAATATAGAAAAAGATAAAACAATTTTGCATTAAGTAAAAGAATATTACAATTGCGACAACTCGGATACATAAAAAAGATTATGTACTAATAATGAAACAATTTTGCATTAAGATAAAGTACAATAATATAAGATAAAGTACAATAATACATCTCGCTCATATCCCGCTCATAATATCAAACTAGCAAACTCGGCTGTCGCGTTCTGTGCCACGGCAGCTCTGCACCCAAAGAAGAGGAACCATCACCGGAGAATGGCTCGGGTGAGATCCGTGAACCTGCCAGATATTGGAGAACCTGGTCTCCAAAAGATACATATATCGGCAGACGTGCTCGTCCTCCTCCCTGATACGACGACATACCACCTCCTCGGGGGCCGGCTCCCTCTGCACTGCTCCTGGACCTCGTGGACGCCACCAAAGAAGCTCCGGGTCGACGATGACCCGGATTCCTCACCAAGGTACGAGTCCTGACAGGTAGCACCTCCCAGTGCCAGCCCGGTGGAGCCCAGGCTCAGACATCCCCGGAACCGATGGAGTCCAGTACGCTCGGACGAGGAGGACGCGACATAACTAAATAATAGCAATAAATAATCATAAAACATAAATAGTAACTAAATCACTAAATATTGCCCTAATAACACTAACCCTAAACCTAACACTAACTAAACTAAACCTAATTAACTAAGTATTCTAACTAACCCTAACTAGCCCTAATGAAATTGTCTTGACAAGAGAAGGCACAAGGTACAATGAAGAAAATAGCCTAACACTAACTATTATAAACAGCTATTTAGGGTTAGTTATACCCCCCGGAGGATTGGACTCTCCGGGTCGTGGCTAGACCCGGGGTGGAGATGGGGGTATTTATACCCCCCCACCTTTAGCCCCGGTTTGTAATACTAACTATAAACATATACTAACTATAAACCTAAACTAACTACTATAAACAGATATTTTACAAATATTATAAACCTAGCTATAAACAACTAATACTAACTAAATTAACCTAATTAACATATACTAATACTAACTAAATTAACCTAATTAACATATACTAATACTAATACTAACTAAATTAACCTAATACTAATACTAACACTAACTAAATCAACCTAATTAAACTAATACTAACTAAATTAACCTAATTAACCTAATACTAACTAAATTAACATAACTAATACTAACACTAACAACTAATACTAATTCTAATACTAACTAAATTCACCTAATTAACCTATACTAATTAACCCTAATACTAACTATAATCCCTAACAATATAACACTAACCCTAACTCACCTGCAGGGGCAGTGGAGGGCGCGGCGGCGGCAAGCTCCTCGACGGGCGGCACGGGCAGTGGTGCGGTGATACATCCATTTTGCATAACTATTCTATATCATAATTTACTGTTATTCATTGATATATTTCATATTAAGAGATGATACTTATGTTATTTTATCTGTTTTTGCATGGTTGATGACTTTTGGAGCATGGACCGCTGCAGACAGGATTCTGATGGAAAAGGGTGCTGTTTGGAGGCGAAATTCACGAAGATCAGAAAATCTGGGAAAATACATGAAAAATCCTATTTTTCCAGAAGACGAAGATTGCCAGAAGGGGGAGTGGAGATGGGCCACAGGGGCCCCACACCACCCCCTGGTGCGGGCCATCCCAGGCCGCGCCACCAGGTGGTGTGGCCGCCCTGGTCCACTCCCGGCTCTCCCCTCTGGCGTATATTATCCTCCCGAAACCCTAAGACTCAGGGAGCGACGATAGAAAGATTCCGCCGCCTCTGCGTGGCGGAAAACACCGAGAGAGAAAGATCTCTCCGACAGACAGAATTCTGCCAGGAGAATTCCTTCTCAGAGAGGGGAGATCGTCGCCATCAACACCACCATCAAGCTGGACTTCATCGGGATCATCATCATCACCACCATCATCTTCACCAACACCATCATCACCACCATCATACCACTGTAACAATTGGGTTGAATCTTGCATAGTTCTTAGGGGAAACTTTCCCGGTGTTGATTACTCTTTATAGTTGATGCTATTGAGTGAACCATTGAATTACTGTTTATGTTCAGATTGTTACACATCCTTATTTCATCTCTGATCATGATCCATATGATGTCTTGTGAGTAGTTCGTTTAGTTCTTGAGGACATGGGAGAAGTCATGTTGTTAGTAGTGGAATTGTGTTGAGAAAGATTTAATGGTTTGATATTTAAGTTGTGGCGTACTTCTTCTAGTGGTGTCATGTGAACATCAACTACATGACACTTTACCTATATGGGCCTAGGGGAATGCATTGTGTATTTGGCTACTAATCGTAGGGGTTGTCAGAGTGACAGATACTTGAACCCCCGTTAGGAAACCTTTGCACAAGGGACGACATGGTCTTAGAGTTTAAAGCCATGGTTAGGTTTCTACCTTAATTACTTTCTTGTACTTGCGGATGCTTGCAAGGGGTATAATCACAAGTATATATTAGTCCTAGGAAGGTCGGTACATTAGCACAGGTTCACCCACACAACACTTAGCAAGCTAAATAAGATTAATTAACTATATGAAGCGAAAGCACTTGACAATATTCCCGTGTGTCCTCGAGAACGTTTGGTCATCCTAAGTAATACAACCGGCTTGTCCTTTGTTGAAGAAAGGATTGGGCCACTTGCTGCATTTATTCTTATTATATTTTATTTACTCGTACTTTATTTACTTGCATTATCAAAACCCCCTAAAAATCCGTTTGTTAAGTATTACAGAGAATTCCTGCTCCAAGCCACTAGCCAACACCTTCTGCTCCTCGTTAGGTTCGACACTCTTACTTATCGAAAATACTGCGATTCACCCCCTATACTTGTGGGTCATCAAGACTATTTTCTAGCACTGTTGCCGGGGAGTGAAGCGCTATTGGAAAGTGGAACTGGTAAAGGAGACTTCTACTGTGAGTATTGTTACTTCTGTTAGTTGCTTTATTTTCATTATGGATAATTCACTGAGTTTCTTATTTCGTAATGCTACTACCACTGCTAAGGTAGTAGATGAACCACCACCTGCTAAGAATGATACTTTCAAAATACCTACAAGAATTGTTGATCGTGTTATGGATAACTATTATGTTGGAGATGGAACTATCCATCCCGGTGATCATTTGCTCTTTATACACGAATTATGCGGGTTGTTTAAGTGTGCAGGTATTACAACAGATCAAGTCAAGAAGTTATTCTCATTATCACTGAAAGGAAGAGCTGAGGAATGGTATAAGCTGCTGAAGAATGGCCAAGCTCTTGAATGGGAGGAAATAGTGCCTCTCTTTTATTCTAAATTTTATCCTCCTAGTGAGATTCATAAAGATCGGAATCAAATATACAACTTTTGTCCTCTTGATGGAGAGAGTACAGCTCAAGCTTGGGGGAGATTGAAGTTACTAATGCTCAAATGTCCCATTCATGAGCTCCCCAACAATATTATTATCAATAACTTTATGCAAGGCTTTCTCTTCATGATAAGGATTTATTGGATGCTTCTTGTGTGCTGGATCATTTACACGCATGAAAGAAGAAGCTAAATGGGATATTCTAGACCGTATTCAAGACAATTCTGAAGCATGGGAGAATGACAAAGGAAGAAAGTTAGGTATAAATTAGGATTATGAATGCATTGAATCTTTTATGGGAACTGATGACTTTCAAAATATTAGTAATGTTTATGGTCTTGATCCTCAAGTTATTACAAACTATTTTAAGGCTTTTGCTTCCTATATTGAAATTCCGAAAAAGGGTTGGAACAAGTATCATGCACCATATAAAGATATAGTTGATTGTGTTCCTATTAGGAGTACCGACTTTTGCACTATTGATCATATCCTACGTGAACCTTATATCGAGAAAATACCCTTCCCGGATAAGGTAAAGGAACATCCTATGATAACTAGTGTGATTAATAAAAGTGCAAAGAGAACTGCAAAACCTGATGAACAAATAAACATTGAACCTACTGTAGCAATTGTGAAAGACCTTATTACTAAAAGTGTGGAAGATGGGCACATAGTCTTCTGTGAGGATGCATCTAATATTGTTTCACATCCTAATAGAACTAAAAAGGCTAGTGTCCCTGTGCTTTCTATTAGAATTGGTGATCATTGCTATTATGGTTTATGTGATATTGGTGCAAGTTCAAGTGCTATTCCTTATGAGCTTTACAAAGAAATTATGCATGAAATCGGTCCCTGTGAACTAGAAGAAATTGATGTGGTTATTCACCTTGCTAATAGAGAGACTATCTCTCCAATTGGTATTGTGCGGGATGTAGAAGTTCTTTATGGTAAGATTAAATATGCTGCTGATTTTCTAGTACTTGGTTTAGCTGCTAGTAAAACCTATTGTATCATTTTTGGTAGACCTTTCTTGAGCACTTGTGGAGCCATTATTGACTGCAAAAGGGAGAAAATTTTAACTAAATTTGATGGGGAATCTTATGAGTTTAATTTTTCGAAATTTACTAAGAACCTTGTGAAAATGAAACCCATAATGAGGATTTTAGAGTTGAACAACTTGCTTCTATTTCTCTTGCTCCTAACAATGCTTTGCAGCAATTTATGGAAGACCACGAAAGTGAAATCTTCATGGAAGAAAGAAATGAGATTGACGAGATTCTCCGTCGTCAACCTAAGATGCTTAAGCATAACTTGCCTATGGAATATTTGGGCACCACGTTGCCACCTAAAAAGGATCCGGTCTTTGATCTAAAACCTTTACCTGACGATCTTAAGTATGCTTACATTAATGATAATAAAATATATCCTGTTATTATTAGTTCTAAACTTTCAGGGAAGGAAGAGGAAAGATTATTGGGGGTATTGAAGAAGCACCGAGGGGCTATGGGCTATACTCTAGACGATTTAAAGAGGATTTCCCCAACTATATGTCAGCATGCTATCAATATAGAACCAGATGCAAAGCCAGTGGTAGAACACCAACGTCGTTTGAATCCCAAGATGAAGGAGGTGGTAAGAAACGAGGTATTAAAACTCCTTGATGCTGGTACTTGTCGTGGTGGTGTCACGGCAGATGCCATGGATAGGCTAAAGGTGGGGGCTAATACACGCTAGGGGAATCCAGGGAGGGATAGTGAAGTGATTCTCCACACAGAAGATTGTATTCCTTTCCTTTCAAGTTTACATGTGCTCCTAGAGCTGTATTGGCGAGAGGAGGAAGAAGGAGCTCTCTTACTCTCACCCTCAGTTCACCCCTAGAACCTTAGCCAAATTGGTATAGAAGAAAACTCAACCCCCTCTACTGAAACCCTAGCCCCCCCTTATATAGAGGCGGCCTGGTCTCTACCTAGGGCATACGTGGAGGCATATTCTTAGGAATATGCCTCCTCTCAAAGTGGTAACCCGACCGGGGTGCTTTTCCTCCGTGTCACACATGCTTTAGCTACATGAGCCTTTGCGGCGCTCGCGTTAGCCGACATGAGCGTCGTCACCCTTGTCGGCCATGACCCGGTGGTCCTGCCCTTGCTTGCTTCGCTCATGCAGTGCGTACCGGGCCTTCTTTTTGACCAGAGAGATTCCTTCCTTCTCCCAGAAGCTAAACGGGACCCGGATCCTGGTAGATCCGGCTATACCTGTTCCTGCATACAAGTTAGACAAGCACTTCCGACTTACTCTTTAAGTCGGCTGATATAATGTTAGGCGACCCCCCTGGTCCGGGTTACTCCGTGATCCGGCCTGCCTGGAGGTGACCCGGCCAGCATCCGCTTTGGCCTTGCCGAACCTCGGCTAACTCGGCCTTTATACCCCGGTGTGACCCTACCCGGGGTTATCCCCCCAACATTAGTCCCCGAAGCTGGTGCGGTCTTAGCAGCCTTGGCCGCTAAGGCCACATCAGGTTCATTTATGTTCGATCCTTGGACGTTATTTCTGATTTAGCTCTTTATCTCGGATTATGTGGATTTACGTTCCCTTCGCACGTTCCAAGTTTTCACTTGTCGGCCGGGTTACCACCTTGACTTGGATCTCATGGATTTACGTTCCCTCTGCACATTCTAAGCTTTTACCTGCCGTCCGGGCTACCATGGCTCTATCCGGGCCTTGTTTCCTTCTTTCATACGCCAACCCATGTGGAGGCTAATCATTACGATGTCTTATTTTAAGGGCCTGCACAGTAACCGCCGCAGTAATTGTCAGTTATCTCTGTGCGAGGGTCACGTCACGCCTGCCTCCTCGTGTACCGCATCAGTGTGTTATGTCATGGGATCGCCTCTGCCCTGTGGCCCTCCGTGTGCCTCCTTACTGATTGGCTGAGGCAGTTGATACAAGGCCACACCGTGTGGCTCATTTGCAGGGCGCGATCCCACTCACCTTCTTAGGGGGTGGTTAAATAGCGGAGGGGCGCACCCCTTAGGATTTTTTCCTCTTCTGCGCCTCTCTGCCCGTTGCTCTTCTTCTTCATCTTCCTCGCGACCGCGCTGCCGCCAGTGCTCCTAGCAGCAGCGCCGCCGCCGCACTTTTCCCCGTGCCTCTGCGTCGTAGCCACCACTGCGCGACTTCCTTGCCACGGGTCCTCGCCAATCTAGGCCTCAGATCCCCACCGCCGCTAGCGCCAGCAAGGGTAGCGAGTACGAGATGACAGAGGAGGAGCTCGTCGTCGTCGAGCAAGAAATGGAGGAGGACGCCGCTACGGCGGACCGTGGCGCGTGGGCCGGGTCATGGGTCTGTCAAGATGACCTTGACTGGCTCTACCGGACCAGACGCATCCCTGCCGGCGTCGTCGCTCGTCTCCCCTCCGCTAAACTGGCCCCCTCACCCAATCCGGGTGAGTTCGTCGTGTTCTTGTCCCACTTCCAATGGGGGTTCGGCTTGCCGGTGAGCGACTTCTTCCGGGATTGGCTTAGCACCTACCACCTGCAGCCGCACCATCTTCCAGCCAATGCTATCACCTCTCTCTCTGCTTTTGCTTCTACGATCGAGGGCTACACCGGACTGTGGCCCACGAAGGAGCTGTGGATCCGGTTTTTCGGCCTCCGTCGTAACGTCATCCCCAACATCCAAGTTGAGTCAGAGGATAAGCAGCTCACCCAATTCGGAGCTGCGTCCATCTCGCCCCGGAGGACTTCCGTTTTCCCCTGTGTCACCGGGCTTGACTCCTGCAAAGGATGGGCCTGGACCTTCTTCTATGTCCGGAACACGGGCACTGAAGATTTGATTCGGTTGCTCCCCTATACTCCGGGTCCACCTGATCCGGAATTCTGGGAGGAGGTCTCCAAGAAGCCCACAGCTCTGGCCAACCAGGTTAACAAGAGGTTCGCGGAACTGAAGAAACTCGAATTGCGCAACGAGGATGCTATGATCACGTTCATGCACAACCGAATCTCTCCCCTCCAGAAGCGCACCCACAAGGTGTGCCACATGAGTTTCGGCCGCGACCCCAACCAAACCTCCTCCTTCGAGCTGAGCAACACGGAAATTTTCCGTCGGGTTAAGGCTCTCTTCACCACCCACAAGGATTTCTCCGCTGAATGGACGTGGGGAATTGAGCACTTCTGTCATGACAGGCTCCCTCCCGCGGTAAGCTTCGTGGGGCAAACTTACTTTGGATTAAATATATGTCGGTTTTTGTCGTATTTTTGACTCTGTTCTTCATGCTTTCTCTCAGCTATTCCTTTAGCAAACCCTTGAGGATGGTACGGATCCGACCCTTAAGTGGGCGCCGGACCGAGAAACCCCGGATGAGGAGCCGGACCAGGAGATGTTTCTCCCTATGACCGACGCTACAAAACGACCCAGCGGTAAATTCTCTTCTCTTAGAGACTGGCCCGATGATGAGGATGACTCATATGTCGACCTGATTGAACCTGTTGAGGCTGTCCCTCTTTCTTTTGCCTTTCCGGCATCAGCTAACCCCGGTGGGCATATCCACGAGGATCCTCCGCTTGCTACGAGCGAACCGGTTCCGGTGGCGTTGAAGAAGAGGCGCGGAGCCGCACCAAGTTCCTCCTCCGAACCTTCTCAGCCCACAAAAAGGCGAAAGAAGGCCGGAGACAGGACTGCCTCCAAGCCGGCAGGCAAAGCCCCGACACGAAGGGCTCGGAAACCCAAGGAGGCCCAAACCTCGGATGCGTAAGTCATTTTTTGTTGCGTAACTCACTTCTCCTTGCATCGTTGTAATTTCTCTTCTGACATTATTCTCTTCTTCAGGGCTCCGGTGGAGGTCCCTCAAAGCGGATCTAGCATCTCTTCACCACTCCGATCTGGCCCTTCTCCTCCTCGTGACGACGAGTCACGTCCGCTGAGCCCTATTCTAGAGGGTTCTGCGGCTGCTCCGGGTTCCGCACTACCTCGTCGAGAGGAATGCAACCTCGGAGCGGGAGAGGCCGGCCTAGCCGAGGTGACGGCGTCCACAACTTCGGCATCACCGCAGCCAGCAGCCACCGAGACTACCTCGACACCAGCACCGGCCCCAGCACCAGCAGCAGTTCCAGTACCAGTGACCGAACCAGCACCCGTTCCAGCACCAACAAAATCAACAACCGCTCCAAGTCCAGCTATAAGAGTTCCAGCGCCAAGTTCTTCCGCCTCGTCCGAGTCATCTCAACCTCGGCGAGGAACTACTCCAGCAGCTCCTAAGGGGAAATCCGCTGCAGTTACTTCTTCCTAGCAAGCCAAGGGCAAAAAGGCTCCGGATGCTACCAAGTCAGCATTCGTCGAGGCTGGGAGCGAACCCTATCGTCGATGCTTCCCAAGAAAGCTCCAACAGCGAAGGATGCTCCTGCCGAGCCAACTGATGCGCAGCAAATGGTTCTGCATACCAGCCCAGCCCTTGCCTTGGTTGAGAGGAAAGAAGCGCACGCGAAGGGCTTGGTGGCACCCCATATGCCCACCGGTGAGCGGTACCCTCCGATCCTGATTGAGTTCGTCATGAACTGGAACAAGGCGGAGTTCGTCCACAACGACGATCTCCCGGAAAAGTTCGGCCCCGCAGAATTTTTCACCCAAATGAATACAGCCGCTAAGGCAATTAACCTCGCGGGGCGGATGATGGAGGTATGTCGGTTCTCCTTTACATGCTATAGATAGTAACCATTAGTCCCTGAGCCTCCGGTGGAGTAACCTGTCACTCGGCCGGATGCTCATTAGAAAACTAACGTAGCTCCATGTGAACCTCGAATATGCACACACCTAGAGCCGGGTTAAGTTCCACTTGGCCCGGATCTTGCACACTTCGAATATGCACACACCTAGAACCGGGTTAAGTTCCACTTGGCCCGAATTTTGTACACTTCGAATATGCACACACCTAGAGCCGGGTTAAGTTCCACTTGGCCCGGATCTTGCACACTTCGAATATGCACACACCTAGAGCCAGGTTAAATTCCACTTGGCCCGGATTTTGTACACTTCGAATATGCACCAAGCTAATTTTACGCTTCTGTACTTTTTCCAGGTAACCACCAATCGCCGGAGTGCTGAATTCCAACGCCTACTGGATACCCACAAGATGCTACGCGCAAAGCACGTTGCACTTATTGCAGAACATGAAAAAGGGGTAATTTTCTCCCTTGGCGCTTTTCCGTTTCTCTTCATCTTCTTCTGCCAAACTAATCTCCTCATTCAGTTTCTGCAGCTGGGGTGGAGGCTGAGAACAAGATCATGCGAAAGAACCTGGAGCAGATCAAGGGTAAGTCCTTTTTGTCCGACCCTGCTTTGCTTTCCATCTTCTTTTCTTCTTGGCTCGGCAAACATTCATTCCTCGGCTCTGCCGGGTCCACATACTATTTCAGCATCGCTTGAGGATAGTGTGCCCGTGCCTGATATGATGCTGCATTTTCTTGAACAAGCAGGGCAGCATCAAGCCGAGCTGAAGAAAAAAGACGATGAGCTCGCTCTCCTCCGGACCAAGGACAATGAGATTGCCAGGCTCAAGGTTGAGATGGAGAAGATGAAGGCCCAGCACCAAACCGAGCTCCAAAAGGTTGGCCAGAACTTCACAGAAGAGCGCGAGCGCCTTACTCTCTAGATCTCCAAGGGCCAGGACCTACTCAAAGAATCCGACATCCAGCTTGGATCGGCAAACGCGAAGCTTGAGCAACTTCACAAGAGACGCGATAACTGCATCAAGGAGTTGACCCGGATTCACAGCCACATTTCACGTAAGTTCCTTTCCCTTATCCGACATAATTCTCTGGGTTACTTCATATGTCTTTTCTTCAGCTTCTTCCTTTGCCTTGTTTCCAGGCCACTTTCCAGAGGGTACTCCTATTGCGAGCCCTGCTGTTGCCAATTTCCGCCGAGAGAGGGGTACTCCCGTCGCTCTTGACGGGAGAGCATTCCCTTAGACATGGAGGACCTATTGGTCAGCCTGTCATCTCGCGTGGAAATCATCAAGAACTACGACAAGGATCTCCTCGACGTTTCAGTTCGAGTTTTCAACACGTTCTGGCCCGTTGAGAGCGCTCCGAAGAGAATCACACTTCTTGCTAAAAAGCTGTCGGATATCGAGACCCAGCTCGACCTCTGGAGGGAGTCCGCTGGGCGTGCCGCAGCTAATACTATCCTTCACCACATACTCACATGGTATGAGAAGATCTACCTCAGCCTCCTTACACGCCGGCGCACCGGATCCAGATGGACTGATGACCCGGAGTGGGTAGCTCGGTGTCAGGCTTGCGCCTACAGCCTCATCGAATATTCTCCTATCCATGAATGGGTTGAAGGACCGAGCTTTCTGGAATCCGCTGGGGACGAGAACGCTGAGAACACTGAAGACGGGTCAGATGAGGACGAAGAAGGCGATGCCTCAGATATTGAAGATAGCGAAGACGACGCCAAACTTCCTCCTCCTGCTGCTCCTTAGGTCAAAAAACTTGAAAATTTATCAGATCCCCGGTATGCCGGGTGCAACTGTATGCTGTGTATATGTGATATTTTGCTACTAAGTTCTTATGCCGGGTTAAGTTGGGCGTAGTCCCCGAGTTTCTTTTTCTTGTTCGTCCAATCTTTTGGCTCGGATCGTGTCCACCTTGATTCGGTATTATGACTTACGAATCCGAGATTCAAAAATCGTCTTAATAATACTAAGAAACTTTCAGACTTAGCTCAAAAAATAAAGCTGCATAATAACTTGAAAATAAATACAGGGTTAGTCCGAAAAACAAACGTTAGCTCGAATAAATTCGTTTTCTTAGTCGCTTTTCATGTGCTACACAATTTCAAACTTGTTCTCTTGCTTGCCATGAAGCCAATTCTTGTTGGACAGCAGCAAGTCGAAGAGTTGGGTTTTTGGTGCTCACACATTACTAATCCGGGTTAAGTAGAACAACTTATTCCAGCTAACGCACAAGAGACAACAACAGTAATTATTAAGGCAGTCCCCGAGTTACTGCTCGAGGCGCTACTATTTCATTGATAAGCTCATTGCCGACATACATACCGACATATGAGACGACTCGGACACATACACTTCTTAGCTAAGTGTAGAAAGAACGAAGTAGTGCTACATTCCACGGTCGCTTAGATTCCTCTCCGGACTTGTCCGCCTTGTTCTTTTCCTGCGGCTTTGCATCTATAAGATAGTAAGAATCATTGTGCAATGCTTTGCTCACAATGAATGGCCCTTCCCATGGGGGGATAATTTATGCATGCCAGTAGTACGTTGTACCAACCGGAGCACCAGATCGCCTTTCTGAAAGACTCGGGGGCACATTTTCCGGCTATGGTAGCGTCGGAGATTTTGCTGATATATGGCGGATCTGGACAGTGCCAGTTCTCTCGCTTCTTCCAACAGATCAACATCATTTTTCCGGGCTTCTTGCACTTCGGCTTCTGTGTATTGGGTGACCCTAGGCGAATCATGCTCTATGTCGGCTGGTAATACAGCTTCTGCCCCATATACTAGAAAAAACGGCGTATAGCCTGTTGATCGATTCGGAGTTGTTCTTAAACTCCACAGTACCGCTGATAGTTCTTCTATCTAGCACCCCGCTGATCTTTGCAGCGGCTCAATGAGCCGGGGTTTTATCCCGGATAATACTAATCCGTTGGATCTTTCCACTTGTCCGTTCGATGCGGGGTGGGCTATCGAGGCTATGTCGAGTCGGATCTTCTTGTCCCTGCAGAAGCGCGCAAATGCTCCTTCCGCAAAATTGGTGCCATTGTCAGTTATGATACTATGAGGATAACCGTATCTCAAGATAATGTCTTTGAGAAATGTTACGGCCGTAGCTCCATCACATTTTCTTATAGGCTTCACTTCAATCCATTTTGTAAACTTATCCACCATGACCAAAATGTGTGTCATGTTTCCCCTTGCTGGTTTGAACGGGCCAACCATATCCAAGCACCATACGACAAATGGCCATGTAATTGGTATGGTCTTGAGTTCCGACATCGGCATATGTGTCTTGGTAGCGTACCTCTAACAACCATTGCATTTTCTCACCAGATATTCTGCTTGTTCTAAGGCACTTGGCCAGTAGAACCCATGCCGGAACGCTTTTGCCACCAAGGCTCGGGATGAGGCATGATGCCCGCATTCTCCTTGGTGTATATCCCGGAGGATGTCAAGCCCTTCTTCCGGGTCAACGCATCGCTGGAGGACATTGGTTACACTCCATTTGTACAGTTCGGAATTGATGATTGTGTATGCTTTTGCTCTCCTCTGAGTTTGCCTGGCTAACACCTCCTTAGTGGGTAACGTTCCATCTTTCAGGAATTGGAATATAGGCAGTGCCCAAGTTGGTATTGCTCGTGTAGGGAACACGTCCTCATCAATTTCCATTTGATCTACCGACATAACTTCAGCCGGATCACGCTGAGTAGTCCCCGGGTCGAGCAAGGTAGTCCCCGGGTCTCGCGTACTACCTCCCGTGTCAATGTCCATGGGCCCAGCTCTGGACTCTATATCTTCCGGGACATAGATCGAGTCGGTTCCTGGGGACGGCCTGATAGATGGTTTTTTGAGGTGTTCCAATGCTACACCTGGTGGAATTGCCTGTCGGGTTGATCCGAGCTTCGATAGCATGTCGGCAGCCTCGTTTTCCACTCGGGGTACATGGTGAAATTCACACCCCTCAAAGTAACCAGATATCTTCTGCACATGAAACTTGTACAGTGCCATGTTTGGATCCAGGGCGTCCCACACTCCGGACACTTGCTGCACCACCAAATCCGAGTCACCAAAGCATATTATCCAACGTATTCCAATCTCTTTTTCCACTTTGAGCCCATGCACAAGAGTCTCATACTCAGCGACATTGTTTGATGCTGCGAAATGGATCTGTAATACGTATTTTAGCTGGTCCTTCTTTGGCGAGGTAAGCACAACCCCGGCGCTTAATCCGGTTTTGGTTTTCGACCCGTCAAAGTGCATCCTCCAGTAGTTCGGATCGGGTGGCGGTGGTTCATATTGTACCTCGGCCCAATCTACAAAAAAGTCCGCCACAGCCTGAGACTTGATTGCTTCTCTTCTGTCGTATTGGGGTGCATAAGGAGCTAGCTCAATTGCCCATTTTGCAATTCTGCCACTCGCATCCTTGTTACCCATTATCTCGGATATGGGAGCTTCACATATCACTTTGATGGGGTGCTCCTCAAAGTAATGCTTTAACTTCTTTGCCGCCATATAGACACCATATGCCACCTTTTGAAAGTGCGGGTAGTTCTGTTTTGAGGCAGATAATACCTCGCTCAAGTAATACACTGGCCTCTGCACCGACTTACCCTCTTCATTGCGCTCTACTACAATCACTACACTTACAACTCGGTTGGTTGCGGCTATGTAGAGCAACATTGGCTCCTTTGATAGTGGAGAGGCTAACACTGGTGCAGTGGCCAACATCTTTTTTAAGTGGGCAAAGGCTTCATCGGCCTGTGGTGTCCAAACGAACTTATCCGACTTTTTCATGAGTTGGTAGAGAGGCATTACCTTTTCTCCCAACCGAGATACAAACCGACTCAACGATGCTAGGCACCCAGTGAACTTCTGGACATCGTTAAGACACTTCGGCAGCTCCATTCGTTCAATGGCCCGAATCTTAGTTGGATTAACTTCGATACCTCGGCTGGAGACGAGAAACCCGAGTAATTTTCCAGCCGGGACACCGAAGGTACATTTTTCTGGGTTAAGCTTCATCCAGAACCTTCTCAAGTTCGTGAATGTCTGCCTGATGTCGTCAAGGAGCGTTTTGCTTTCCTTGGTCTTGATAACCACATCATCCACGTATACTTGTACGTTTTGACCTATTTGGTCATGCAAACATTTTTGCATACATCTTTGGTACGTTGCACCTGCATTACATAAACCAAATGGCATAGTGCGATAGCAATAAGCCCCGCACGGGGTGATAAACACGGTCTTTATTTGATCATCTGGATTCAGAGGTATCTGGTGGAAACCAGAATATGCATCAATGAATGACAACAATTCACATCCTGCGGTTGAGTCTATGACCTGATCTATCCTCGGCAGTGGAAATGGATCTTTTGGACACACCTTATTCAGGTTCGTGTAATCGATACACATACGCCAAACCATTGCCACGTTCGGATCATCCTTCTTCTTTTCTACCAGCACCGGATTAGAGAGCCAATCCGGATACAGTACTTCCATGATGAATCCTGCTGCTAGCAACCGAGCTATCTCGTCTCCAATGACTTTTCTCCTATCCTCGGCAAAGCGGCGGAGAGGTTGCTTCACCGGCCTTGCTCCGGGTCTTACGTTCAAAGAGTGCTCGGCCAACTCCCTCGGAACACCTTGCAAATCCTATGTGGACCAAGCAAAAATGTCCCGATTCTCACGGAGGAAGTTGACGAGCTCGCTGTCCTATTTATCAGTTAACCCGACACCAATTGTTACGGTGCGCTCCGGGAACATGTCATCAACTGGAACCTTCTTGGTATCCTTTGCGGCTTGGAATGAAACGCTACCATGCGGGTTACTCAACGCCGGCATATACTGCTGCCCGGACTGAGCTAATGCTGCCACCTCTTGGATTTTTCTTTTCTCTTGCGTGATCACGAGTGACTCGGCTAGGTTAGACCCAGCTGAGGCACACTCAATGGAACGTCGGAAATCTCCAGCAATGGTAATCACTCCATTTGGCCTGGGAAATTTCATCTTCAGATAACTGATGTGGCAGCTTGCCATGAACTTGTTCAATGCTGGTCTTCCGAGTAACGCGTGATACGCACTTTCCAAGTTCACCACCTCAAACTCCAGATTCTCAGTTCAGCAATTATCTCTCGTGCCGAATAGCATGTCAACCCGGACTTTGCCTATGGGCTCACAGGAAATGCCTGGTACAATACCATGGAAAGTTGTCCTTGTAGCCTGGAGCATGTTCTCCGAGATACCCAACTTGCACATTGTATCCGCATACATGATGTTAATGCTACTGCCGTTGTCAATCAGTACCTTGGAGAACCTCACATTGATGTTCGGCCCAACGAACGTCGGGTCCAGCACTAGCGCATACGAACCTGGACTCGGCATAAGCTTGGGATGATCTTTGATGTTCCAGGTGATTTCTTGGTCCGACCAATGCATGTACCTCGTCACTGCTGGCATTACCGCATTGACCTCCATATGTCGGTGTTGCAAGCTCTTCCTATCTGTTTCCTTAGTTGTGAACACACAATAGCTCTAATGATATTCCCTGTACTCATTCCTCCCCTCATTTCCGGGGTACCTATGATCCGGTTGGTGCTGATTTTCCACCTGATGCACTGCATCCCTTCTCTCATTGTTGTCATACCTCGGCGAAGGGGGAGGCAACATTAGCTGTTGCGTGTTCGCTCCGGAGAGCAATTGCTGTCGGGGTAACTCCTGCCGAGGTTGATCATTCTGGGGTGCCTGAGCATTCCCCGAACCACCTTGTTCTATCTTACGCATCCACTCACATTGTCTCGTTGTGTGACCTGCCGGGCTATTCGGATTTGGCGTGTGAAACTTACACGGCTGGTCCAACATTGACTCATAGGTATACCTCGGACGGTCTTTCTTTTCTTGCCATTGTCTCTTTTGCTCCGGCGTCCATGTTTTCTTGCCATCGTTTCTTGGAGTCCATTACCCTCCAGTTTTCTGGCGCTGGTTGCTCCCTGCTCCGGGTTGATCTTGATTCACAGCTGCAACTTGTTGTGAACCGTAGCGATGATCCGGTCTATCATCTCTTCTTTTTCCTCTGTAGTCATTCCTCCGAGATGACCCGGCTCCATCCCTCCGATAGTATTCCTTGTTTGACTCGTTTGATGCGAGCCTAGGTTGAGTCGGATCACCCAAAGCATACGAATCGGCAATCCGGATCATCTCTGCCAACGTAATTGGCATTTTCCTTTGCAATTTCATCCACAACTTGCTGCCATATCTGCACCCTTGTGCAAACCATGCTATGGCCTGTGACTCTATGACACCCTCACACAAGTTTCTCACGGTACACCACCGGGTCAAGAATTCACGGTCTGTCTCATTAGGTCTTTACTTGCACATTGCCAGGGTCTGCGGCCTGTTCGGCCTCTGATATGTACTTGAGAAGTTGCTGATAAACATTTCTTCAAAATCTATCCAGATGTTGATGCTTCCTGGTGGTAAATTATTCAGCCATACTCTGGCCGGGCCTTCTAACATCTGGGGTACGTATAGTACAGCCCATCTCACGTTGCCAGTGGCAATTTTCACAGCCGTAGCATAGTTTATCAGCCAATCCTCCGGCTTGGTACTGCCGTCATACGTCTTCGTGCCCCTGGGCAGCTGGAAGTTAGGTACCGGTGGCTCCTTCATGATCCGGGGTCCAAAGCACGCTGGACCCGGTGGACCTTGACATTCGATCTGTTCCGACCTATACAGGCGGTCCAGTTTCAATCTTGCGTCATCCGGCATCAAATCCCTGCTTCCCAATCTTGACCCTATCACATGATAGTCCGGTCTTGGGTACCCCGCGTTCATCGTCTCCGAATCACCGTCATTGTACCGGTTTTGCTCTTGTGGCGCACCTCTCTGTTGCATATCTCGGCCGGCGCTTTGCTCTTGCCTTGGTATATTCCGCTGCTGCGGTTGTCCTGCTCCTGCAGAGTTTTGATGTCTGGCATTGCCATTGACAACGTTCCCTTGACCAGCATTGCCTTGGTCATGGTTACCTCGGCCAGCTTCACCTCGGCTCACACTTCGTCGATCATCATTTTTCCGTGCTTATTTTGCTTTTCCTGCCCGCGTTGGGTCATACGGGACGATCTGTTTGTTCCGTCTGGCCGAGGTTACTACCTCTTCTCTCCTTGGGCCACCATGAGGAGACGATGCGGCTCCAGCGGATTTCTCCGGGTTACCCATCGCCGAATGGATGATTTTGGAAGCTCCAGATCTCTCCGGGTTAGCTTTGAGTAGCTCTTCGTTCTGTCTGTTTGCGATCTGAACTAACTCGTTAACCCTATCTTGTTGTCTTTGACGGGCCTCACCCGTCAGACCCTCTAACTCGGATGCAGCCATATCCGCTGCTCTGAGGTTCTTCGCCGGGGTACTATACTTTGGCAACCCCACGGACAAACAGTTTTCCGATTCCTCGGCTCCAGTATCACCTTCTTTGTTCATCTCGCTCATGAGATTTCTTTCTTTTACCTTTACCGTATCAACTTTGTTTGCTTTTGCATACTCACGCAATGTCATGTTCAACGACTGCTGAGCCGCGGCTATTTTCTTTGCGCCTTCTAGTATTTTTTTTCCTAGTTTCCTCTAGCTCGGCCTGTGCGTGAGCCGGATCTACCACTACTGCTACCGGGTTTGCCAAGCTGTCCATAGCTTCTCTCAGTATATTCTCAGGCCTCTCTAGTGGGGGTCCTCTACCTTTCCTTGGTGCCTTAGGTGTTATCTCTGGGTCCGGTGCTGGATCCTTGCTTGCGCCTGCACCCGGCGCAGTCATCATCACTTCAGCATGGTCCAGGGAGTGAGTGATACGCGCCCCCTGAACCACACTAAGGGGTGGTTCCCCTGCCTCAACGACGCGCTGCGGATGAATGCATGATACGTCCACAGCAACATAGACCTTGTGCGCACCCAACTTGACGAAGAGGCCGTTGCGCGGAAGTGGGTGCGTGCCGAAGCAGCCAGCGTTGTCGCTGACGAAGTCCAGCGCTCCAAAGCGCTGAACGAGCCCGAAGACGATGCGTTCGCCGGTGCCGATGAGGTTTCCCGTCCGGATCTTCACCCCTGCTAGCGCTGCTAGCCCCATGGTGGGCGCCAACTGTCGTGGTGGTGTCACGGCAGATGCCATGGATAGGCTAAAGGTGGGGACTAATACACGCTAGGGGAATCCAGGGAGGGATAGTGAAGTGATTCTCCACACAGAAGATTGTATTCCTTTCCTTTCAAGATTACAAGTGCTCCTAGAGCTGTATTGGCGAGAGGAGGAAGAAGGAGCTCTCTTACTCTCACCCTCAGTTCACCCCTAGAACCTTAGCCAAATTGGTATAGAAGAAAACTCAACCCCCTCTACTGAAACCCTAGCCCCCCTTATATAGAGGCGGCCTGGTCTCTACCTAGGGCATATGTGGAGGCATATTCCTAAGAATATGCCTCCTCTCAAAGTGGTAACCCGACCGGGGTGCTTTTCCCCCGCGTCACACATGCTTTAGCTACGTGAGACTCTGCGGCGCTCGCGTTAGCCGACACGAGCGTCGTCACCCTTGTCGGCCATGACCCAGTGGTCCTGCCCTTGCTTGCTTCGCTCATGCAGTGCATACCGGGCCTTCTTTTTGACTAGAGAGATTCCTTCCTTCTCCCAGAAGCTAAACGGGACCTGGATCCTGGTAGATCCGGCTATACCTGTTCCTGCATACAAGTTAGACAAGCACTTCCGACTTACTCTTTAAGTCCACTGATATAATGTTAGGCGACCCCCCTGGTCCGGGTTACTCCGTGATCCGGCCTGCCTGGAGGTGACCCGGCCAGCATCCGCTTTGGCCTTGCCGAACCTCGGCTAACTCGGCCTTTATACCCCGGTGTGACCCTACCCGGGGTTATCCCCCTAGCAGTATTATTTACCCTATTGCTGTGCAGTGCGTACCGGGCCGTAGTAGGGGTAAGCTCACGAGGGAGCCCTTGGTATGCTGATTATACTTTATTGTCTCCAAGTATCTGCCTCCAACTTTTACAGCTCAGCAAAGAAGAAAGTTCTTTTACGATTTGAGGCATTATTTTTGGGATGACCCACATTTATATAAAGAAGGAGTGGGCGGTATTATGCGAAGATGTGTTCCAGAATATGAACAAAAGGAGATATTGCGGAAATGTCATGGTAGTGCCTATGGAGGACATCATGCAGGAGATAGAACTGCGCAAAAGGTGCTACAATCAGGTTTTTACTGGCCTACCCTTTTTAAGGATTCAAGGAAATTTGTTTTATCCTATGATGAGTGTTAGCGTGTTGGTAATATTTCTAGAGGCAATGAAATGCCTATGAATTACTCTCTAGTTATTGAACCCTTTGACTATTGGGGATTTGACTTTATGGGTCCTTTTCCTCCCTCAAAAGGTTATACTCATATTCTTGTTGCCGTTGATTATGTTACTAAATGGGTAGAAGCCATACCTACGAAGAGTGCTGATGGGGAGACCTCTCTAAAAATGCTTAAGGATGTTATCTTTCCTAGGTTTGGAGTGCCTAGGTATGTTATGACTGATGGAGGTTCTCATTTCATTCATGGTGGTTTTAGAAAGACCCTTGCTAAATATGATGTTAATCATAGAATTGATTCAGCCTATCATCCCCAAACTAGTGGACAAGTAGAGATTTCAAATAGAGAAATTAAATCCATCTTGCAAAAGACTGTTAATAGGTCTAGAAAAAATTGGGCTAAAAAGTTGAACGATGCTTTATGGGCTTATAGGACTGCCTATAAAAATCCTATGGGCATGTCTCCTTACAAAATGGTTTATGGGAAGTCTTGCCACCTACCTTTAGAATTAGAGCACAAAGCTTATTGGGCAGTGAAGGAACTTAATAGAGACTGCAAACTTGCTGGTGAAAAAAGATTATTTGACTTAAGTTCGTTAGATGAATGGAGGAGTGAAGCATATGAGAATGCTAAACTCTTTAAGGAAAAAGTTAAAAGATGGCATGACAGGAGAATCCTTAAAAGAGAGTTCCATGTTGGTGAAAAAGTTCTATTGTATAGGTCTTGTCTCAGATTTTTTGTAGGGAAGCTACTTTCAAAGTGGTGATGTCTACGCACTTCTATTCTTGTAGACAGTTGTTGGGCCTCCAAGTGCAAAGGTTTGTAGAACAGCAACAAGTTTTCCCTTAAGTGGATCACCCAAGGTTTATCGAACTCAGGGAGGAAGTGGTCAAAGGTATCCCCTCTCAAGCAACCCTGCAATCAAGATACAAGAAGTCTCTTGTGTCCCCAACACACCCAATACACTTGTCAGGTGTATAGGTGCACTAGTTCGGCGAAGAGATAGTAAAATACAAGTGGTATGGATATAAGACAATGGTGCTAGAAAATAGCTTGCTGGCGTGGAAGAGACTAAAGGCAACCTGAAATAAAGATGGAAGCAAGCAAACATGTAACGGATCTAATTGCAAACGGTGTATCAATGCTTAGAAACAAGGCCTAGGGATCATACTTTCACTAGTGAACACTCTCATATAAATATCTTCTCTTTATGATACTACTCTTAACTACTCTCCGGTTGAACACTCTAATCCATGGTAGGGCTATAACAGCACACCTCAAAGTAAGTCTTTCCCATCTAGATAACCCCACACTGTCACCTTGAGCACTAGATGGTTCCAACAAACACCACAATTTCATAAAGATATCCAACTCCAAATATAACTCCTAACAAGTATTTGTAATCTCTAGCCTAAGTGCCACCATGGTGTGCATGCTGTCACTTTCACACACATGGGGAGAGCAGAGATCTATTAAAGCACTTGAGTAGCAAGGTAGATCTACTTGATTACAAAGCTCATGATCACAATATGATCATGCATAGAGAGAGAGATGAACACATAGCTACCGGTAGAACCCTTAGCCTCGAGGAAGAACTACTCCCTCATCATCATGGGAATCAACAATGGTGATGGAGATGGTGGTGGAGATCGATGAAGATGGCTCTGGGGGCATTTCCCCGTCCCGGCAGGGTGCCAGCACAGAGACTTTTTGTCCCCCAAATCTCCCCTTCGGTGGCGGCGGCGCTGTGGAACTTTTCGTGGATTTCTGATTGACGATCTAGGGTTTTTGCCTCGGGGGGAATATATAGGCGAAGGAGGCAAGGTCGGTGGCTAGCCAGGGGGCGCACACCATGTCCTGGCATGGCCTGGGGGTACCCGCACCTGGGGGGGGGGGGGGGGTGGCCACCTTGTGGCCCCTCTCCGACTCTCCTTCTGGCTCCGTGAGTCTTCCGAGAAAATAGGCACTTTGGCTTTTGTCGCGTCCAATTCCGAGAATATTCATTTTCTGACTTTCCTAGAACCAAAAATAGCAGAAAACAGGCAACTGGCACTGTGGCTCTTATTAATAGGTTAGTCCAAGAAATCATATGAAAATTACTCCAAAGTGTGGACAAAACATAAGAAAGTAGATAAAACCAAGCATGGAACATCAAAAATTATAGATACATTTTCAATGTATCAACATCCCCAAGCTTAACTCCTGCTCGTCCTCGAATAGGTAAGTGATAAAAAGAAAGAATAATTTTTGAGGTGACATGCACCATCATAAACTTGCTCAAAGTATTTGTAAAACATTCAAAGCTAGGATCATAGTACTTCAATCATAACATGAAAGACAAAGTTCTTAGCAATAAGACAAAGAAACTATGTTGCAACATGAAAAGGCACAGACAAAAGATTCATGAATAACAATGCTTTGCAAGATGTTTGTTTGTTTCACATAAAGAAAACATAGAATAGTGGCATTCAGCTTGTCCCTCATAGAGTAGCAAACATAAATGCATAGGACACCTTCAAAGTTCATAAGAGTGACTAGATACAAATAGTTTAAAACAAGCAATATCAAAGCTATGCATCAATCAACTAGTCTTGGGACAATGCACATAGAACTAAGAATGGCCACTATGCTCTCAAAGTAGGTGCATAAAGATATAAGGTGGAGACTCAATATATAAGTGGAAGAAATGCCTTCATAGAAGGAAGCAGAGTTTCAAGTTTCATAAAGAGCTTCCAAAAATTATTGTACTTATAGCTTTCAGCTCTCATTGCCCCTATCATAAGCATCTTGAAGTGATTAAGGTTAAAGTGAACAAACTATGGTGTATATGCTTGACAAAGTATAAGTTGGAAATCTCATGTCCCTTGAATACGAGGGCTGCTCCTCATGCTACTCAAGTTTAGTCACCGGTAAGTTCTTGTCATCGTAAGTACATGTGTATCATAGAGAACCGCCAACGGGGTACCCCTTGCCCGATGATACGGAAGAATCCCCATATCAAAATGACAAGGCAATCAGACAATGAGCATCTCAGCAATCTTCTTATTTACCATGGGAATATGGTGCTTTTTTCTCTCTTTCCTCTTTTCATAATCTCTTTTTTCTCTCTTTTTTTCTCAATATAGGACTCCTCTTTTTTATAAGAAGAATGCTTCATAGACAGCTCATTATGGTTACGCTGCAGGTTTCCACCATGTCAGCATGGATTAGACTAGCGGCCCAGGAGTTTCTCTAACACATATACATAACTCCATGGACTTACAAGCTCCCCTTTCATTTCACACCGACGACATCCATAGACAAAAGAGCATGATATCAACTAGGTACAAAGTACCAGTGCAATGTTGAAAACGTTCCCCATGACAGCATGGTTCTGCTAATCTCCAACAAATAAGTGCAAGCATATACAACATAGACGACACAATGGTTCAAGTTTATTAAGGGCAAGAAAAGTAAAGTGTGCCATCAAGTTCGTGAGAGCTTTAATCACTAGTTTTCTCATAACAAGTTTAATTCGGAAGGTAAACAAAAACATGAATATACTTGGAATAGCATAAGCTAGTAGGTAGGTATGGTGGACTCTTTGGAATAACTTGGTTTAGGGAGTTGTATGCATAAGTGGAACTCATACTTGGTTGTGGAGGCTAACAAAAGACTAGGAACGACAAACTAAGAGAGCAATAATGGCCATAATCATGCAGAGCGACAAAACATCATTGATCAAAGCATAAAGTGATACTACAAGTTGAAAACTAAAGGATCATAAAGGCTATGGTGACTTGGGATAGTCATAACATGGTGTGAGCATGCGCCAAGTCAACCCAAATAAAGCATCAAAGGAGAATACCACAATACTATGCTTTTAATATGCTAAAACAACGCATGATTCATCCAAGGCACATTAAGCAATATCAATTGTTTATAACAAGTCATGCTACAGAAAAGAATACTAAGCATAAAGCCAAAACAATATCAAGCATGGCATGACAAAGCATAGGCCACAGTCAAAAACAAGCTCTCTTTAACACTTAAGCATGAACTTTCCTAGTCTTTCCCAAACCAAACCAAACTATTTGAAAACCAGTGTATGAAAGAGGGGGTCCAACCAATTTATTCAGAAAACTAAGCAAACAAAGCAAACAAAAAACCAAAACGAAAACGAGAAAGAAGACGCTCCAAGAACAACACAACTGTGCATGAAACAATAAAAATGAAGTGTTTGGAAAAAACCTGGGATTTTTATTGATGAAGAGGGGGATGCCTTTGGCATCCCCAGGCTTTGATGCTTGTAATTCTTGGATATTTATTGGGGTGACACGCGTGGCATCCCCAAGCTTGAGCTTTAGTCCATCCTTCATCTCATTACTCATTCCTTCCATACACCTGAAATTTTTCCTTCATACAAAACTTCACACAATCTTTATTAGCAACATTAGTGCACTCAAGATAATAAGTCTTTTGGTTCAGTTCTAACACCAATAAACTTCCATTAAAACACTAGCTATTGTAGTACTTCCCTCAAAAATCTCAATTACCCACAAGAACTCAAAAAGGAACCAACAAGAAGCAAATGCAAAAAATGGCAGAAATCTGTCAAAACAGACCAGTAGGTAAAGACGAATTTTTTCGAAGACCTTCTGTTGCTCAAATAAAAAAGTGTTGAACTAACGAAAGTTATATAACAACCTGGGGCAGAAGCACAAAAATTCACGCCTCAAAAGGACGTACAGAGATTTTACATGAATTTTTACGGTGAAGCACAGAAATTTGTTTCGGGACAACAACTTTCCCAATCATTACTTCTCTCTCATTGGAGGTTACTCTTGGCACAAAAAGCAAATAAAAAGTATAAGGAGAGGTTATTACTGAAGCAATAACTTCCAAGACTCAAGTAAAACTTTTGGGTTATCTCCCAATAAGTACTTTTCTTTAACGCCTTTAAGTTAGGTATGATAGTTTGAGAAGATGCTCACATAAGAAATATGGATTGAAGTAAAAGAGAGCATCAAGCAAATTCAAAGCACATTTAAGTCTAACCCACTTCCTATGCATAGGAATCTTGTAAATAAACAAGTCATGAAAGCACAAAGCAACATGCATAGGAAAGCAAAACAAGTGCAATTTCAAGACATTCAACATAAAGAGGGGAAACTTAATATTATTGAGATACATAAAACCATGTTTCCCTCTCTCATAATAACTTTCAGTAGCATCATGAATAAAATTAACAATATGATGATCACATAAAACATTCTTATCATGAGCCACATGCATAAAAGAATTAATACTCTCCCTATAAGCATAGTTATTCTTATTAATTATAGTGGGAGAAAATTCAACAAAATAGCTATCATTATACTCTCATCACCATAATCATCAAATATATGAGGCATATTGTAATCATAATTAATTTTCTCCTCAATAGCAGGTGGACTGAAAATATGATAATTATCATTGTAATCATCATATATTGGAGGTTTGGTATCAACATAAGCAATAGAATAGCTATCTTCCAAAGCTGGGGAACTAAAAAGATTATTTTCATAAAAACCAACTTCCCTAAGCTTAGACGTTTCCATAGCATTAGTAACAAAGGTGTTCAAAAGATTCATACTAATAACATTGCTATTAGCATGCAAATAAAGTTCCATAAGTTTTTTAATTTTCTCTTCAAACACTTCATGTCCTAACTCGAGATAAATACTATAAAGCTCTCTAATTTTGTTGTTGTTTTCCATTAAGCCTAACTAGTGAAAACAAGAAACAAAAATACAAAATTGCAGAATCTAAAGGAAATAACTTCGAGCACTCACACCGGAGGATGTGGGTACCTTTTACCTTACCTCCCTGGCAACGGCGCCAGAAAATAGGCGTTTGCCGTGGGAGGTTCTTCTTCTTTAATCCTCCGGTGTGAATACCCTTTACCTTACCTCCCCGGCAATGGCGCCAGAAAAGAGCTTGATGTCTACGAACTTCTATTCTTGTAGACAGTTGTTGGGCCTCCAAGTGCAGAGGTTTGTAGAACAGCAGCAAGTTTTCCCTTAAGTGGATCACGCAAGGTTTATCGAACTCAGGGAGGAAGTGGTCAAAGGTATCCCCTCTCAAGCAACCCTGCAATCAAGATACAAGAAGTCTCTTGTGTCCCCAACACACCCAATACACTTGTCAGGTGTATAGGTGAACTAGTTCGGCGAAGAGATAGTAAAATACAAGTGGTATGGATATAAGACAATGGTGCTAGGCTTGCTGGCGTGGAAGAGACTAAAGGCAAACTGAAATAAACATGGAAGCAAGCAAACATGTAATAGATCTAATTGTAAACGGTGTATCAATGCTTAGAAACAAGGCCTAGGGATCATACTTTCACTAGTGAACACTCTCATATAAATATCTTCTCTTTATGATACTACTCTTAACTACTCTCCGGTTGGACACTCTAATCCATGGTAGGGCTATAACAGCACACCTCAAAGTAAGTCTTTCCCATCTAGATAACCCCACACTGTCACCTTGAGCACTAGATGGTTCCAACAAACACCACAATTTCATAAAGACATCCAACTCCAAATATAACTCATAACAAGTATTTGTAATCTCTAGCTTAAGTGCCACCATGGTGTGCACGCTGTCACTTTCACACACATGGGGAGAGCAGAGATCTATTAAAGCACTTGAGTAGCAAGGTAGATCTACTTGATTACAAAGCTCATGATCACAGCATGATCATGCATAGAGAGAGAGAGATGAACACATAGCTACCGGTAGAACCCTTAGCCTCGAGGAAGAACTGCTCCCTCATCATCATGGGAATCAGCAACGGTGATGGAGATGGTGGTGGAGATCGATGGAGATGGCTCCGAGGGCACTTCCCCGTCCCGGCAGGGTGCCAGAACAGAGACTTTCTGTCCCCCGAATCTCTCCTTTGGTGGCGTCGGCGCTACGGAACTTTTCGTGGATTTTTGATTGAAGATCTAGGGTTTTTGCCTCGAGGGGAATATATAGGCGAAGGAGGCAAGGTCGGTGGCTAGCCAGGGGGCCCACACCATTCCCTAGCGTGGCCTAGGGGTACCCGCGCCTGGGGGGGGGGGGGGGGTTGTGGCCACCCTGTGTCCCCTCTCTGACTCTCCTTCTGGCTCCGTGAGTCTTCCGGGAAAATAGGCACTTTGGCTTTTGTCCCGTCCAATTCCGAGAATATTCATTTTCTGACTTTCCTGGAACCAAAAACAGCAAAAAACAAGCAACTGGCACTATGGCTCTTGTTAATAGGTTAGTCCAAGAAATCATATGAAAGTTACTCCAAAGTGTGGACAAAACATAAGAAAGTAGATAAAACCAAGCATGGAACATAGAAAATTATAGATACATTTGCAATGTATCAAGTGGGAAGGACCTTTTAGTATTGAAGAAGTGTATCGTTTAGGTGTAATAAAAATCTCCTCTTTAAAAGATAACACTACACAAGTGGTGAATGGTGCGACTCAAACACTATATTGCTGGAGATTCATACAATGAAGATATTTAAGCTATTCAAGTAGTAACTCCGGAAAAATTTATCAAAGACCAAGTTCAGAGACCTGCAGAGCCCGTTTTCGAATAGGTAACAGTTCTAGTAAGAAAAGTTCCGCGAAAATCTGTCCAGTTATATTTTTGCAGTTTTTATCCAATAAGGAAAGGAACGAAGCGAAAGAGGGATAGACACGGAGCCTGGGTGGCTCACACCACCCTGTGGCGCGGGCCCACCCCTGGCCGCGCCACCAGGTGGTGTGGCCGCCCCGGACTCCGTCTCCGACCTGTTTTCTCCCAGTACCTTCCTTTTGTTGTAAAGCTCCGTAATATATAATCCCCGGATCCCTCGAGGTTCATATATCGTGTTCTCGTCGTGTTTTCGTTTCGATCTGTTTCTGACAGGTAGAGTCCCAGTTTTGGAGGCACAATGTCTTCATATGGATCAGCCAAGGAAGATTCCTCAGCGGGAATCATCAACCCATACTTGCGTGAGTTGAAGGTTCATCCCAAGGAGTTGTTTCTTGAAGTTGGGGAGGTACGGATAAAAGAGGTTCAAGGCCCTAAAGGTGAAGGAAGTCTAGAGGACAGGATGGAAGCACTGGAGCAAGAAGTTTTTAGGTACAAGAAGATGGCAGAACGCGAAGTGGATATCATCCATAAGATTTGTTCCGAACTCATCGCCGAGCACCAAAAGGAGACTGCTGAGCTCAAGGATGAAATTCTCTCACTCCACCAAACAACCAACCAACTGCAAGCACAATTCTACGATGTTCAAAATCAAAACTGTGAGTATGAGGTTAGGTTTAAACTCATAAGTTCTGCTGCTAGTTTCAGGATGATGGAGACCAGGATGTCTTTTGTTGATGGGGAGCCTTTACCTTGGAAGTCTGACAACGATGAGAGAACACCACCACCACCATCGAAGGAGTAATTTGTCATCAGGTTTTGGCATCCCCTTGGTTTGTTCCAAGCTTGTGGGAGTGCCGGGTATCACATCACTATTTTCCATCTTTTTACCTTTTTAGTAGAGTCATATCATGAATAGAGAAGTTATCATGTAGGATGGTTTGCATTGTGGAAGTGTCCCTCTCGTTAGATATGTATCCCTTGGTGTGAGTTGCCGTTATGGAATATTAATGAGAAGTTCTATCATTTACTCTATTGCACATCTTATATTAGTTTTCAATTCATGGTTATGTGATCGATTTTGTTGATTAGTATTGGTATCACTTTGGGATCATTGAGTTAATTTAGTTGGTTTTGGCAAACCTGGCTTGGTCAGTAGCAACACTATTTTTGAGAGTTGAATGAAAAAGTTAAAAAGTACTCGTAAAGAAATATAATTTCATCATCTTTCTTTCTTGATTGGCTCATAAGCTTACTATTCTCTAGTTAAGATCTTTTGTTCTTCCAAGGAAGATTGCATGTTTGTTTTTTTCCTTCGACTCTTATACTTGCTACCCAGCCTTGCTAGCCAAAAACCTGTACTGGGAGAGAATTCTTCTCGTGCATCCAAACCTTAAACCAAAACCTATGCAGTTTGTGTCAACCATACCTACCTATTAGCATTATTGCTATTCCAAGTAAATTCATGTTTTTATCTACCTTCCAAATTAAGCTTGTTATGTGAAAATTAGTGATTAAAGCTCTCACGAACTTGATGGCACACTTTACTTTCTTGCACTTAATAAACTTGAACCATTGTGTCCATCTTTGTTGTGTATATGCTTGCGCCTTATAAGTTGAGGTTAGCAGAACCATGAAGGGAATATGCCCGAGAGGCAATAATAAAGTGGTTATTATCTTATTCCATGTTTATGATAAATGTTTATTTTGCATGCTATAATTGTATTAATTGGAAACGTTAATACATGTGTGTTTAATAAACAAAATACAAAGTTCCTATTAATGCCTCTCATATAAACTAGCTCGTTGATTAACAAGATGATCAAGGTTTCCTGATCATGGACATTGGATGTTGTTAACAACGAGGTCACAACATTGGTGGAATGATGTGATGAACATTCATCCGAAGTATAGCATTGCGATCAGAGTCATTATGTTTATATTGCTATAACATCATATGAAGTAATCTTAGTCCTTAGACCATGAGATCATGTTAATTGCTAACACCGGAAGAGTATCTTGATAACATCAAACGTCACACCGTAACAGGGTGACTATAAAGGTGGGTTCAGTGCTACAGAAGGTGTTATGTTGAGGCTCATGGATCAAGAGTGGGATTTGTCCATCCCGATGACAGATAGATATACTCTGGGCCCTCTCGGTGATATCACATTGAAATAGCTTGCAAGCAAGTGATATGATCACTAGAATGTTATATCACGGGAACGATTAAAGAGTGCATGTCGGTAACGAGATCAAACTAGGTATTTGGATACCGATGATCGAATCTCAGACATGTATTATATCATGAGACAAAGGGATTTAGTTACTAGCGTTAAAGGTTCTCACGATCAGAGAAGTCATCTTTGAATGTGTAGGAGTCAGTATGGATCTCCAGGTCCCGCTTCTGATTATTGATCTGAGAGGGGTCTCGATCATGTCTGCATTATTCGTGAACCTTAGGGTGACACACCTAAGAGATACCGACACCATTTGGAGCAAATATGTTTCAAATAAAGATTTAAGAAAGCGCTGGAATTATTTCAATAGACACCGAAACTGTTTCGGGTGAAATTGCTGAAATTGGTTCTGCATGTAATATTGAAATGTTGTAGGGGGTTTTATGTGAATGTTTGTTAATTAAAGTAATTAACAAAATTCTGAATAAAATTAATAAAAGAGTTTTATTAAATGAGAGAGCATTAAATCTGGAAATTTAATGCATTTAAAGTGGAGACTTTAAAAGAGAATGTGAAGGGGCATTTTAATGTGGAGGGGGTTACCACCACATGAATGGGGCAGGTGAAGGGACACCCTCCCCTCCTCCTATAAAAGGCCCCCCTCTCACTCCTTCCTCACACCTCCTTGTGAATCTCTCTCCCCCTCTAGTTATTCCCCATGGTCTCAGATTAGCGATATACATATTTCCGGTGGCTTTATCTGGAAAGGAGTTGCTGCTTCCACTGCTTTGCTAGAGCGAGGGACGGAGGTTGTCGGGGTACCGGACGTGTGTGCGATCATGGATGCATCGCTGCTTTGCGGTGCTGGACTTGGTGGTGCTGGACTTGCTGGAGCTGGATCTGAAGGACGTGCTGGAGCCAGACCTGCTGGACTTCATGATGATCTTAAGATCGGCAAGTGTATGACTACATTATCCACGAGTTCTATCCCGTTAACAAAGCTTTGTTGTCTTCGAGGGTAAGTTCTCCATGGATGTATATCCACCCATTGCTTGTATCTAGTAGATAGATCTTGGCGTATAGTTCCCATCGTAGAATTTTTTTGTTTTCTATGCTGCGAACCCTTCAAACCATGTATCATGGGGAACGCTTTCAACATTGCATTGGTACTTTTTACCTAGTTTATATCATGTTCTTTTGCTTATGGATCCCGACGGTGTGAAATAAAAGGGGAACTTGTAAGATCATGGAGTTTATATGTGTGTTACAGAAACGCCTGGGCCGCTAGCCTAAGCCATGCCTAATCATGGTGGAAACTTGCAGGATAACCATAATGAAGCATCCTCAATAAAAACCTATGCAAATAGCAAATAAAAAGATCGCTGAGATGCTCATTGTCTGCTTGCCTTGTCATTTTGATTATGGGATAGCTCCTGTATCATGTGCAAGGGGTACCCCGTTGGCGGTTCTCTATGATACATATGTACTTACAATGACAAGAGCTTACTTGTGACTGAAGTTGAGTAGCATGAGGTTCGGTCTTTGTAAGTAAGGGGCATGGGACTTCAATTTATAACTTGTCAAGCATATCCTCTTAGTTGTGTCACTTTAACCTTAATCACCTAAAGATGCCTATGATAGGGGCAATGAGAGCTGAAAGCTAATAAGTATCATATTTTTTGGAAGCACTTTATGAAACTTGAAATCCCTGCTTCCCTCTGCGAAGGGCCTCTCTTTTACTTGTTAGTTGAGTCAGTAAACCTATTCCCTTCTATCTCAGCAAGTATTTTGAGTTGTTGTGTTTCATTCATTCATATGATGATTTATTCAATCATGTTTCTTATGTTCCTTATCTTGCGCTTTGCTCTTATCTTAGTGAGTATTACTTTGAAAGCTATCTTTGAAAACCAGTTATTTGTGAACTCCTGCGAATTGTCAACTATTCTTCGACCAAGATCTAAGTTTTCCATTACCAATTATGGTTTACTCTATGCATCTTTATTGTGTTTCCTTTACCTATTGCAAGTTAAGTTATATAATAGTGAGTTGTCTTCTATTATGATTTATGTATTGAGGGATGTGATGCTTCTTGTCCGTATTATTTTATCGACTCTTCACTCCATAAACCTGAGGTCATGTTTATTGAGCTCATTTTCACTTGGGGACAAACGAAGTCTAAGCTTGGGGGGAGTTGGCACGTCCATTTTGCATCACTATTCTATATCATAATTTACTGTTATTCATTGATATATTTCATATTAAGAGATGATACTTATGTTATTTCATCTATTTTTGCATGGTTGATGACTTTTGGAGCATGGACCACTTCAGTCAGGATTCTGATGGAAAAAGGTGCTGTTTGGAGGCGAAATTCGTGAAGATCAGAAAATCCGGGAAAATACATGGAAAATCCGATTTTCCATAAGACGAAGATTGCCAGAAGGGGGAGTGGAGATGGGCCACAGGGGGCCCACACCACCCCTTGGTGCGGGCCACCCTAGGCCACGCCACCAGGTGGTGTGGCCGCCCTGGTCCACTCCCGGCTCCATCCTATGGCGTATATTATCCTCCCAAAACCCTAAGACTCAGGGAGCAACGACAAAAAGATTCCGCCGCCTCTGCGGGGCGGAAAACACCGAGAGAGATAGATCTCTCTAGCAGACAGAATTCTGCCGGGGGAATTCCTTCTCGGAGAGGGGAGATCGTCGCCATCAACACCACCATCAAGCTGGACTTCATCGGGATCATCATCATCATCATCACCACCATCATCTTCACCAGCACCATCATCACCACCATCATACCACTATAACAATTGGGTTGAATCTTGCATAGTTCTTAGGGAAAACTTTCCCGGTGTTGATTACTCTTTGTAGTTGATGCTATTGAGTGAACCATTGAATTATTGTTTATGTTCAGATTGTTACACATCCTTCTTTCATCTCTGATCATGATCCATATGATGTCTTGTGATTAGTTCATTTAGTTCTTGAGGACATGGGAGAAGTCATGTTGTTAGTAGTGGAATTGTGTTGAGAAAGATTCAATGGTTTGATATTTAAGTTGTAGTGTACTTCTTCTAGTGGTGTCATGTGAACGTCAACTACATGACACTTCACCTATATGGGCCTAGGGGAATGCATTGTGTATTTGGCTACTAATCGTAGGGGTTGCCGGAGTGATAGAAACCTGAACCCCTGTTAGGAAACCTTTGCACAAGGGACGTCAGAATCTTATAGTTTAAAGTTGTGGTTAGGTTTCCACCTTAATTACTTACTTCTACTTGCGGATGCTTAGAAGGGGTATAATCACAAGTATGTATTAGTCCTAGGAAGGTCGGTACATTAGCACAGGTTCACCCACACAACACTTAGCAAGCTAAAGAAGATTAATCAACTATATGAAGTGAAAGCACTTGACAATATTCCCGTGTGTCCTCGAGAACGTTTGGTCATCTTAAGTAATACAACCGGCTTGTCCTTTGCTGAAGAAAGGATTGGGCCACTTGCTGCATTTATTCTTATTGTCTTTTATTTACTCGTACTTTATTTACTTGCATTATCAAAAACCCCTAAAAATCCGTTTGTTAAGTATTTATAGAGAATTCTTGCTCCAAGCCACTAGCCAGCACCTTCTGCTCCTCGTTGGGTTCGACACTCTTACTTATCAAAAATACTGCGATACATCCCCCATACTTGTGGGTCATCAGCGGCGCTGGATCCTCCTCGGCGGGCGGCGGCACAGGGGGACGGTGGGCGCAGGCGGCGTGCTCCTCCATGCACGGGCGCGGCGGCGACGAGCTCCTCCACAGGCGGCGACATGCGCGGGCGCGGGTGGCAGCGGTCATTCGTCACGGAGAAGAAGATCAGAACTGCTGCTCCGAGTCGTGGCTCGACCAGGGGTGGAGGTGGGAGTATTTATACCCCCCACCTTTAAGCCCGGTTTGTAGACCTTTAGCCCCGGTTTGTAGACCTTTAGCCCCGGTTTGTATTATAAACCGGGGCTAAAGGTGTCTTCGGCCCGCCGCTATTCCCGCGCACCATACCCTTTAGCCCCGGTTTGTAATAAATACCGGTTTGTATTACAAACCGGGGCTAAAGGGGGTTTTTGGCGCCAAAAAGAAAAATGGTGTATAGTTTTCAGAAAATTATATATTATATATCAAAATTTTCAGAAAAAAGATGATCTATAATTTAAATCTATTATCATACTCTATTATACAACTTAAATGAAATTATCTATTGTTTAACAAGTATTATATTTAGTATAAATGTTGGAAAAATATAGTTTATTATTTAAAAATATAGTTCATTAGAAATATAATATTTAATACTAAAACTAGTTACTGGGACTAAAAGATATTTCGGGGGCCTTTAGTCCTGGTTGGAGCCACTAACCGGGACTAGATATTTCCCGCCATTTCCCCCGCTTCCCGCCATTTCCCCCCGCTTTCCGCCATGTTTTCCCGCCATTTCCCTCTATATCTAGGCCGACCGCCATGTCCATCCACACATCCACACCTTCTCTCTCACAACAATGGACACCGCTTACTGGTCCTTTCTGATGCTCGAGGAGACCGAGGCACTGTGCGCCTCCAGCTACCCATGCCCCCCAGGGTACCGGCTGCCCGCCGGCTGGATACTGAGCGCTGGAGGGGTTCCTGTTCCTCCTGTGCCTCAAGGTTCGGCCCACTAGGCGGCCATCATGAACCACTTCTACCTCGAGCTCATGCCGGAGCAGCGGATGGATCCCCATTAGGATCCCGACAACCTCGACACCTGGACTACCTTCTTCGCAAACCGGCAGGAAAGGGAGCTCACCAGGTACGAGGGTGACGGCCCGCCCCCAGTGAACCACAACGAGGCCGGTCGCCGCCTGTGGTGGGTGAACCAGACTATCGCCGGCGTGATGCGCTACATCGCCATGGGAGACCATCCTCGCCTGAGGTACCCACACTTTCACCAGCCGCATAGCCACAAGAATGGTGGTGGTGGTGAAGGTCGAGGGCGTACTGGGGTCGTCATCCGGGAGCCCCTCCCCCGTGTGTCGTGAATCCAAGGCCGGAGTGGCAGATGCCCCCTCCCCCGTTCCCCCTTGCACAAGCCGAGGAAGGGCTGAGGATCCAGTCGCGTTCTACGAGCGAAGACGATGACGATGATGATTCCGAAGACGACCCTGAAGTTGTGTACTACAGGGCTAGATATTATTATGACTAATTTTTACGTTTTAATATTAATAAATCACTTTGTTGTTGGCCATAGCAAGTTGCAATACTACCTATTGAGATCGAGATAGTTCATATCCATATATATAGGCAGATCATTAAAAATAAAGGTTTAATAATATTTTACATCACCAATATCCACACATCTCTATTGTTAGGGTTTTCTTCTAATCCGTAACCATGGAGCATCTTCCTTACTTAACGGGATGCTTGGGTCATCCTTCACAGCGAAGGGCAGAATTTCATGAAACTTATCATAATCTTCTGACATGTCTGTCTTATCCTCCACCCCCGTGATGTTTCTTTTTCCTGAGAGAACGATGTGGCGCTTTGGCTCATCGTCTGCTATATTCTTTTGCTTATCTTTCCTTTTTCTCGGTTTGGTAGATATGTCCTTCACATAAAAAACCCGAGCCACGTCATTGGCTAGGACAAATGGTTCATCTCTATACGCAAGGTTGTTGAGATCCACTGTTGTCATTCCGTATTTCTTGTCTACGTCAACCCCGCCTCCTGTCAGCTTGACCCATTTTCACTAAAACAAAGGGACCTTAAAATAAGGTCCATAGTTAAGTTCCCATATCTCCTCTATGTAACCATAATATGTATCCTTTTGACCATTCTCGTGATATTTTGCATCAAATCGGACACCACTGTTTTGGTTGGTGCTCTTTTTATCTTGGGTGATCGTGTAGAATGTATTTCCATTTATCTCGTACCCTTGGAAAGTCAATATAGTCGAAGATGGTGACATGACCAACAAGTACAACTGCTCTCCAACATTTATGTCATTCATGAGATGTGTCTGCAACCAACCGCCGAAAGTCCTCATGTGTTCATCTCTAATTTAGGAGCCAGGCTTCCCCGGGTTGTTGGAGTGTACAATATTCTTGTGTTCCTCGATATACGGAGCCACCAAGGTGGAACTTTGCAGAACTGTGTAGTGTGCTTTAGTGAGAGAATGTCTGTCCGTACATATCCTTGCTTTCTTTCCTAGCGTTCCTTTTCCACTCAGTCTACCCTCATGTCGTGATTCAGGAACACCGATGGGCTTAAGGTCAGGAATAAAGTCAACACAAAACTCAATGACCTCCTTTGTTCCATATCCCTTTGAGATGCTTCCTTTTGGCCTAGCACGGTTATGGACATATTTCTTTAAGACTCCCATGAGCCTCTCAAAGGGGAACATATTGTGTAGAAATACAGGACCGAGAATATTAATATCTTCGACTAGGTGAACTAGGAGGTGCGTCATAATATTGAAGAAGGATAGTGGGAACACCAACTCGAAGCTGACAAGACACTGGACCACATCATTCTATAACCTTGGTAGACTATTTAGACTAATTACCTTCTGAGAAATTGCATTGAGAAACGCACATAGCTTCACAATGGGTACTCGAACATTTTCCGGCAGGAGTCCCCTCAATGCAATCGGAAGCAGCTGTGTCATAAGCACGTGGCAGTCATGAGACTTTAGGTTTTGAAATTTTTTCTCTACCATATTTATTATTCCCTTTATGTTCGACGAGAAACCAGACGGGACTTTGATACTGTACATGACTTCATAAAAGATTTCCTTCTCTTCTTTGGTAAGAGCGTAGCTGGCAGTACCTTCAAACAACTCTGGATGCATGCCGTCTCGGTCTTTCATACGTTGTTGGTCCTGCCATGCTTCCGGTGTATATTTATTCTTCCCATACACGCCCAAGAAGCCTAGCAACATCTCGCAAAGATTCTTCGTCAGGTGCATCATGTCAATTGCGGAGCGGACCTCTAGGACTTTCCAATAGGGTATCTCCCAAAATATGGATTTCTTTTTCCACATGGGTGCGTGTCCGACATCGTCCTTCGGAACAAATTGTCTACCAGGACCCTTCCAAAAGATTACTTTTAAATCCTTCACCATATAAAATACATCATCACCAGTATGGCGGATAGGCTTACACCGGCTGTCTGCCTCACCATTGAAATGCTTACCTTTCTTTCTTAGGGTGTGCGTGGGCAGAAGAAAACGACGATTCCCCAGGTACATATTCTTCTTACATTTATCCAAATATATACTTCCAGTCTCATTTAAACAGTGTGTGCATGCATTGTATCCCTTGTTTGTCTGTCCTGAAATGTTAGTAAGAGTAGGCCAATCATTGATTGTTATGAACAACAACGCTCGTAGGTCAAATTCCTCCTACTTGTTCTCATCCCACACACGTACACCTTGTCCGTGCCACAACTGTAAGAGTTCTTCAACTAACGGCCTTAGGTACACATCAATGTCGTTGCCGGGTTACTTCGGGCCTTGGATGAGCACTGGCATCATAATGAACTTCCGCTTCATGCACAACCAAGGAGAAAGGTTATAGATACACAGAGTCACATGCCATGTGCTATGAATGCAGCTCTGCTCCCCAAAAGGATTCATGTCATCTGTACTTAGACCAAACCATAAGTTCCTCGCGTCACCTGCAAAGTCCGGGAACTCTCTCTCGATTTTTCTCCACTACGACCCATCAGTAGGGTGTCTCAAAATCTCGTATTTCTTATGGTCTTCCATGTGCCATCACAACAATTTGGCATGCTCTTTATTCCTGAATAAACGTTTCAACCGTGGTATTATAGGAGCATACCACATCACCTTGGCAGGAACCCTCTTCATGCGGCTCTCGCCCTTAACATCACCAGGGTCATCTCGTCTTATCTTATACCGCAATGCAGTGCATACTGGGCATGCATCCAAATTCTCGTACTCCTTGCCGTGGTAGAGGATGCAGTCATTAATGCATGCATGTATCTTTTGCACCTCTAATCCTAGAGGGCAGACAACCTTCTTTGCTTTGTAGGTACTGGCGGGCAATTCGTTATCCTTTGGAAGCAACTTCTTCATTATTTCCAGCAACTTTTCAAATCCTTTGTCAGTCACACCGTTCTCTGCCTTCCATTGTAGCAATTCCAGTGTGCTACCCAGTTTTTTGTGCCCATCTTCACAATTTGGGTACAACAATTTGTTGTGATCCTTTAACATCTGCTTGAACTTCAACCTCTCCCTTTTAGTTACGCATTCTTCCTGGGTATCAGCAATGGCCCGACTAAGATCATCATCAGGCAGATCTGATGCCCGTTCTTCATATTCTTCTTCATCATTGTCTTCCATTGTAGTACCATCGTATTTAGGGGACATAGTAGGGTAGTCGTTATCATTCTCTTCTTCTTCGTTGTCTTCCATCATAACCCCTATTTCTCCATACTTGGTCCAACAATTATAGCCGGTCATGAAACCGGACCGAAACATGTGGCTGTGAAGGACTCTTGGGGAAGAGAATTCCTTATGATTCTGATAGACACCACATGGACAAGACATAAAACCATTCCGCTTGTTTGCCTTGGCCACAAGGAGAAAAAAATGCACGCCTTTAATGAACTCGCCAGATAGTCGGTCAGCATACGTCCATTGCCGGCTCATCTGCATTATATAATTAAGTATATCAAACAGAATCATGATGATAAAATTAGTAATGGTCTAAAAACAAAATTAAAGCCAACAATCGGGACTAAAGATATGATGAACCTTTAGTCCCGGTTGGAGGCACCAATCGGGACTAAATGTGGATGTGGCGATAACATGTCGACACTATGTGGGCAGCACTAAGCCAGTAAATGACGACACTATTTTGGGTGGCAGCACTATGCCAGGGGTGAGTGTGTCGACATTATGTCTTCAGTGCCTGACACTATGTTGTGCTGCTTAATCTATAAATAGGTATGAATTCTTGTGAAGAACCACAAGATGGTGTGTGAGACGTGGGACACCACTACGGCGGAGCTTCTCGAAGATGTCTTAGGACCTCATCCTTAGACATCTTTGAGGAGCTCGCCGTAGAGGCACTCCCTAATATGTGAAATTAGTTAGCTCCACCAGCATACTAATCTAGCTAGAGAAGATATAAACTTAAAGACGGGATGCGAGAGCAGGGACACCACTACGGCAGAACTTCTCGAAGATGTCTTAGGATCCCGTCCCCAGACATCTTCAAGGAGCTCGCCATAGAGGAACTCCCTAATTTAATTTGGTAGCTCCCCGAAGTGTTCATGTTTTTGGTTTGCTTAAACGGTCGATGATTAAAATGCTAGGGCGCCAATATATGCATGTATGCCTTCATAGTTTTGGTTCTTATTTTTGTTGCAATAGATTTTGTGATGGCAGGTAGAAGAAGAAGGATATTTTGTTGCTCGATGGTGGCATGATGCATCCGTGAATCGTCTGAATTTCGAGACTATGTGCCCAGCTAGTTAGAATGATGAACTCATGCATGTGTGTGTTTCTAAAATCAAATTTCGAGACTATGTGCCAAAAAAGATATATAGATAGAATCCACATATTGTAATATTTACCTTGGAGTTCGTTACATTAATACAAGATAGGTAGAATCTAAACATCGATCTCATGTTATCATTGCAAAAATTACTACCAAACTAAATCCACAAATCCATCTACAAGATAGAGCATGAAATGAGCTAATATACAGGATGAAGTTGCTCACCTTTTAGAATATTTGGATAGATAGGACACCACAAAATATAGACAAATCTTGAGAAAAAATTGGGCATGAACTCGAGCTTGTTGAAGCAAGAAAGAGACAGGAGCCACCAGTTTGAAATGGTCGGGCAGGTTGGGGAAGAAGATATAGTCAGGCCTTTAGTTCCCGTTTATTTCTAGACCGATACTAAAGGTCTACCTTTAGTCCCGGTTCGTATAACAAACCGGAACTAAAGGGTCTGGCGCCGGACCCAGCCTGCCTGACGCCCTTTAGTTCCGATTTGTTACACGAAGCGGGACTAAAGGGTCTGTTCGAACCGGGACTAGTGTCTGCCGCCCCTGTGGCCAGATAAAGCCGTTGGAACCGGGACATTAGTCCCAGTTTGTTGCAGAACCGGGAATAATACCCTGGACCAAACTAGTGGATGTGAACCCGTATTACTATAACTTGCATGAAGTGAGCAAATAGGCCCCAAAGCAAGCAGCGAAGGACATGTGGCGTTGTAATTTTTATGAAAAGGCCCCTGTAATTATTTTTCCGGAGCATGCGACCTTGCTGGCTGTGGTCCCTCTCGTCAGTGGAAGGATTCGAACTTGTGACCTAAAGCTCGTGCACATACCAGACTGGAATACCACTACAACCCATGCGTCGTTACTCCAACACATGCGTCGTTCAAACATGAATTGGAATGAGTATTTTTTTATAGAGGCCGTTGGAAAGTGATCGTATGCTGTTGGAACACAACTGTACATGTTAACGGCTGCTCCCCTCAGATGACACAACTCGTGAGCACATCGATCATGTTGACATGGACTAGGTGCAACTGGCCATAGGTCATAACGACCTATACTTTGTGCGTGCATGACCTAGTGTTTTCTATATGATTATATAGTAATATGAGTTTTTGAATTTGGATTTACCACTCAGTTCCATGGCATGTATACAATATTCATAGAAATGTTATTTGTGTACGTAGTAGTTCATCCACACATAACTATAACTTATCTAAAATATATAGTCTCTAACATGTAACTATTAAAAATCCTTTTTTGTTTGACAATATAAAAAATGTGGTTCTTCTATGGAGTGTGCTTAATATAACTAGATTTAGGGGTGCGCCTTGGCGCACGACCCCGTGAAATTTACACCAATTTATATTTTATGTAACAACTATAAAAATTAGGTAGAAAAATGATAATACGTTAGTCAGTTTTTACAAATCGAAAGTGATGCATATCTGCTTGGCCCGAGTTGCGTGTATTTAGAGCTCACGTTCCTTCTCGCTATCCCTATTTGTTCTCACATCAAAGCTTGTTCTTTCCGTATCACATGAGGTAACAACAAAATACTCGAAGTAAAAATACAGTAATATGGTCATCGCAGGATGAGACAACAATATATAAAGATCCCATAATATTGGACCACGGTAGCAAAAGGCACACACGTTGCGAAGGATTACTTTCAAAGTAGAAATTGACTTATATGACCAAGAAGTTTTTGGTTTGAACCAAGTCACCAACAGCCCCTATCAAAGCTTGGTTTGCAGGGCTAGCATATTTTTCAAGTAATGGCTTTGCCTCACTAAGATCGACGACAACAAATGCCTTCCCAAATTTTCATTTGCCTATTAGCATATTCAGGAATTTAATATAAGAGTAGCACTATTTATATTTATTTATTTATGAGCGAAAAACTTAAAGAGAGGCCAAGTAAACATTTATTTTAAAAATGTGTCCAAGTAATTATTTATGGAAAAAGGTAAGCATATACAGGGGACAATAGGGGAGCAAATCTAAGCAGATTCTAAGAGGTACCACAACCTCCTTTCATCCTCAAAGACGACCATGTATAGATTCACGGTTGACAGCTTTGGCTACAACCATTGCATGTGACTATAATTTTCAAGGATGAAATTATCATTAGATAGAGGAAAATTCTTAAATTAGACAAACTTGGTGAAATTTGTGACATTACTAACTGGTTTCAAGGCTGGAGGATGCATTGCAATTGTTTTCCAACATTACATAAATTATGGAGAAGACTAAACTAAACCATCACACAGGCAAATGATCAAGCCAGCGAAGCACTTATTTATCAATTCTCATTGATATCCTAATCAATTGCTGAAAGCGAAGAGGTGGTAAGTTGAAGCTTGAAACTCAAGATTCATACATGACATACCTCAGGAGTAAGCTTCGTAAGCAGATGGGCCACCTTTGAAAAGGGTAAGCATGCGATTTTGAATTAAAAATGTCCTTATATGTCAGTAGCAATATAAAAGAATTGTAAAAAGATGCATGGCCAGTAAAGTTAAATTTATACGGTTGTAGATCTCTCCCATGTGCAACAATAAAGAGCTACGTATAGAAAGGAGGTCTCTACAGAAATGCTAGAGATAAATCATACTAACAGGAATGCATATCATAAGTGTATTAGAAGTTTAGAACCATTGTCAACATGAAATTTACGGGTGAACTAAATTCAACATGAAAGTAACCAATCCAAGGTATACAACATAGCGTTTCATCATATCTTAGGTGACCAATAAACACAGTCCTAAAAGAAGATGAAAACAATGGAAAGTACCTTCACTACAAGAAAAAATGGTTTTTACAACAGACGGTTTTTGTGGTTGAAGACCCGTGGTGGAAAAGTCTTCAGCGATGGAGGGTCTCCGCGGTAAAAACCCCGTCACCAAAGAATCTACCACGATTTTTTCCCAACCATGATGGATCGCACCTTTTAGCCACGGAAATTCGTGTCGTCATAGATCGGTTTTCCAACCCATTGACTGCTGACGTCATGCAACCTGCCGCGTGGCAAGCGTCATTAACTGCCAGTTACCATCGTTAACAGTCATAAAAAACGTGGTTGAAGCAAAGGTCCAGCCAAGGCCTGCTAAACATTAAGTGGTCCGGCCCATGAGAGAAACCCAATAAGAATATGACTCGTTACTGTTTCGTCCTGCTTTAATGGGCCCCACAACTTTGCAACCCAACTACGTCCTGTTAACTTTCAGGTTTGTTAATGTTTCGGCATGCTTAAGGCTCAGCTCGGTCCAACACTGTGTAGCCCGTTAGTGGCCTGCGCCATGTTAGGGCGGTACTGTTAAGGCCTGCCCTAGGCCCATCACTGTGCATAAAGCCCATCGATTTCCATTCGTTACATGCATTTTTATAGGAATGCATGTTATTGTTCAGGAACTCTTCCAACCTGGCCTTTCACTGTTCTAGCCTGTTACTATTCTGGCTTGTTACTGTTCTAGCCTGCTACTATTCCAGCATGTTACTGTTCTGGACTGCTACTGCTTTCTGGCCATTTACTGTTCGGGACTATCATGAATTAGATGTTTTACTGTTTATATCCGTTACTGCTTTCTGGCCTTTTACTGTTTAGGACGTTCATTGTTTAGGACTTTTACTACTCAGGCATTTTACTATTCAGGTCTTTTGCTGTTCATAGAACTCCATCCATGTTTGACCAATCACGATCTTTCACTATTCAGTATGTTACTACGGCCTTTCACTGTATGGCGTGATACTATTTTGGCCCTTTTAGCAGCTCCACATTTTGCAGAACAACACAGGAATGCCAACAAGTTAATTAATAAACATGAGAAATTTAAACTTCTCTCTCAAAAAATGAGAAATTCAAACTACTTATTACACAACGATAAAAGTTGGTCTCTCCAGATTGAAAATTACAACAAATCATTAGACAAGATTTGCATTTTAAAAGATCACAAAAAGAGTTTGCATCATCAATACGAGATCGACACATGTCGATGCGCTTTATCGTATCATCTGTCCTCTTCTTCAACATTTCATCTACAAATCTAAGAGCAGCTAGACTCTTTCTTTCTGCATTTAATACAACCTTTATATATATCACATGCAGGAGTTGTTCTAGGTGGTTTGTTAACAATGTTGTTTCCTTCAAAAATGCAATGGGAGGATGAATGGGAAGAGGGATCACAACTTTCAGCCCTGCCGTCCGAGGACTTCTACTTGGTTTTAACTACAGCCTAGTAAACTATTATGAAAGAGATTAAAACAAAGAACAAGGGAAACACATATTATATAAAGTACATATCATTAAATAAGCATGAACTTATAGTAGCTCGTTGAGGCTCACAGCAGTTCCTTCTCAAGCGGGTGCGACTCCTAGTCAATCTTCTAGTAGAATTTGAGTCAAGTAGCTAGAACTCTAGTCCTTGTACTCCTTTGTCCTTTCTCTACATTAAGGCATGACATTTAAAACTAAGTCAGCTGGTTCAAAAGGATGAAAGCAGTTGAAAACACCAAAAAGATAGCATTAAAATTAACCATATGTATGATTCAAACTAGCTAGCTGGTTTGGAAGGATGAAAGCACTTGAAAACACCAAAAATATCATTAAAATTAACTAGATGTATGATTTAAACTTGCTAGCTGGTTTGGAAGCATGAAAGAAGTTGACAACTATTGGAAATATGCCCTAGAGACAAATAATAATATAGATTATTATAATATTTCACGAAGCTTATAATTATGTTTCATACCATTCTATAAATGTATTGATAGGAAACGTCAATACACATGTGATATATAAACAACCAGCAGTTCCCCGATGAATCTCTAGTCACTGGTTCATTGGTCAACAGATGATCAAGGTTTCCTGATGATGTGGCATTTATGCCAGTTGAAAATGGAGTCATATCATTCGGAGAATGAGATGATGAACATACCCAATCTAAGATTCATAACACGATCATGACACAGAGTTCAAGTTATGATGATTAGGAAACGTAGTGTCTTGTTTCTCAAATCGTGAGATCATATTAATCACTATCACGTGAGATTGCTTTGATAGCATCAAACGTCACTCGGTGAAACGGTGATCATAAATGTGTGTTCAGGTATTCATAGGGGCATGTCGAGGCCTATGTGTCAAGAGCGGGATTTGTCCATCCGAGTGATGGAGAGATACTCAAGGGCCCACTCGGAGAAGTTATATCCAACAGCTGCGCAACATGTGACTAGGTCATGGGGATATCTCTTGTCGGAATGAGTTAATTAGCATTTGTCAGTAATGAGATTGAACATAGATGGTGATGTCATTGATCAGATCTCAGACAATGCAAGTATTTTGGAGGCAAAAGGAATAGGATATAGCGCCCATGGTTCAATGACAAAGATTTCGTAGAATGCACAGGGGTCATCATGGGCATCCAGGTCCCGCTGATGATCATTGACATGAGAGGTATCTCGACTATGTCTGGAGTGTTCCCGAACCGTGGGGTATCACACTTAAGGGCTTCATGATGCTCGAAGATCATTCTAGTATTGTCTGGATCACCGAAGAATAGAAAGAGAGAAAATCGGAAGGGTTTCAGGAAAGTCCGGAGGATGTCCGGAGTGGGATGTAAGGAGTTCCATAGCCACAAGGATTGAATAATATGTAAGTAAATGTTAAATATTGATTTAATAGTTTATTTCTATTTATTTAATAAAAGAAAAAGGAATTAAAATGGTCAAATTCACTATTGGGCCAAAATCCCTAAGGGAAAAAGGCCCATGAGGGAAAGACCAAAGGGAGGAGAGAGGGGAGGTGGCCGGTTGGGCCTAGGGACCCCGCGTGGGGCCCACTAGGGCCATGGACGGCGGTGGCCAGCCCCCTCTCCCCTCTCCCTTGTTTACTCCCACATGGCTTAACTAATAATCTATGGTGTCCTTTTTCCCCTATATACTAAGAGGTATTTTGAGAAAATAAATACACCAATAAATAATAAAAGGTTACCTCTATTTGGGTAGACCTCTAGTTATTTATCTCCTCTCTCTTCCATGACCACGGTCCCAAGTCTGGACTGCGTGAACAGGAGACTTGTTCACCCTGGAGCACCATCGCGCTAGGAGATTCGGATCCAGAAGGTCTACTTCCGCAACTGCTGCTGGATCAGAGGAGTGGGAGTCATAATCAGGCACTGGATGTGTGTTACTCCCTACGAGGTGCTTCACTTGTGGCACTAGGAGTTGTTGGAGCCGCAGGAGCCATCGGACTTCAACACGACCCCGGGGTCAGCATCCGTACGACTACATCAACCACGTTCTCCTGAATATTGACAAGGCTTTTCGGTCTTCAACTGGTAAGTTCATGAACATCACCTCCCGTTACTGCATTACTAATAGATAGGCCCTGACATTAGGGTTCTTGGCGTAGGGAAAAAATTATTATTTTTAGGCGCGAACCCCTATAAAACACCAAAAAATAGCATTAAAAATGTCTAGATGTATGATTCAAACTAGATGGACATTTTCCGAATTACTTAAAGCATTCGCAGATAGAAAGACAATAAAACATGAATGGAAATGTTAGGGCAATGTTTTAGGTAGAATGACTTATTAACTTATTATGCATACAGGTTATATGAGTTATTAACATGACAAGAAACTGGCCAAAGTAACACACAAAAACTCACACTTCAACCTTGCTTGGTGTCAGATTGTCAAAGTTGGATCCTCTACGAGTAATTTGCATGACCCAAGCAAGCACTCGGAAAGAATAGTATTTACGAGTTAGTGTTGCAAGATTATATAGTGTGACAATGTAATAAAGGAAATAATAGCGAGAATCTAATCATGTGGATAGGACCAACCAGATATGGGTGCAAACTAAATGGCAATAGTATGCAGGATACCGAGCAACATTCTAATGCTTTCGTAGCTTAAGAGTACCAAAAAATATTAAACGGGCAAGAGAAATTACCACTCCACGACGGAGGCGGTCGGGACAGGAAAGAGGGCGGCGGGGGCGGTGGTTGGGCATTTCTGGGTCAGCGAACGAGTGATTCCGTGAAACGCCCCCCGTGCGGTAGACGACGATGTTGGTGAAGCAGATCCGATGCAGAGAGGGAGTCAATAGTTCTGGTGTCCACAACACGGAAGTCGGCTGTAACACCCTAGCATTATAGTTTAGAAATAAGCTAAACACAAAGGTGTGCATTGCATTCATGCATAGAAAATCCGGATAATTTTCGTGCTTTTTAATAAAACTTGTCAAAGTGATTGAAGCTTCTCTTAACTTGGTGGAACTGAAGTAGATCATCAAGTTGACCGTTGATACGTTGCTAACGTATCTATAATTTTTGATGTTCTATGCTTGGTTTTATCTACTTTCTTATGTTTTGTCGACACTTTGGAGTACTTTTCATATGATTTCTTGGACTAACCTATTAACAAGATGCCACGGTGCCAGTTGCATGTTTTCTGCTGTTTTTGGTTCCAGGAAGTCAGAAAATGAATATTCTTGAAATTGGATCGGACAAAAGCCAAAGTTGATATTTTCCCGGAAGATTCACGGTGCCAGAAGGAGAGCCGAAGAGGGGCCATAGGGTGGCCAAACCACCCCTAGGCGCGGGTCCCCCTAGGCCATGCCAGGGCATGGTGTGGGCCCCCTGGCTGGCCACTGACCTCGCCCCTTCGCCTATATATTCCTCCCGATGCGAAAACCCTAAATCATCAAGCCTCTAGCCACGAAAAGTTCCGCAGTGCCACTGCCACTGAAGGGGAGATTTGGGGGACAGAAAGTCTCTGTTCCGGCATCCTGGCGGGGCGGGGAAGTGCCCCCGGAGCCATCTCCATCGATCTCCACCGCCATCTCCATCACCATTGCTGATTCCCATGATGAGGAGGGAGTAGTTCTCTCTCGAGGCTAAGGGTTCTACCGGTAGCTATGTGTTCATCTCTCTCTCTATGCATGATCATATTGTTATCATGATCTTTGTAATCAAGTAGATCTACCTTGCTACTCAAGTGCTTTATTAGATCTCTGCTCTCCCCATGTGTGTGAAAGTGACAGCGTGCACACCATGGTGGCACTTAGGCTAGAGATTACAAATACTTGTTATGAGTTATATTTGGAGTTGGATGTCTTTATGAAATTGTGGTGTTTGTTGGAATCATCTAGAGCTCAAGGTGATAGTGTGGGGTTATCTAGATGGGGAAAGCGGACTTTGAGGAGTGCTGTTATAGTCCTACCATCGATTAGAGTGTCCAACCGGAGAGTAGTTCAGCGTAGTATCGTAAAGAAGAATATATTTATATGAGAGTGTTCACTAGTGAAAGTATGATCCCTAGGCCTTGTTTCTAAGCATTGATACACCGTTTGCAAATTAGATCTGTTACATGTTTGCTTGCTTCCATCTTTATTTCAGTTTGCCTTTAGTCTCTTCCACACCATCAAGTTATTTTCTAGCACCGTTACCACTTATAATTATCCATACCACTTGTATTTTACTATCTCTTCGCCGAACTAGTGCACCTATACACCTGACAAGTGTATTGGGTGTGTTGGGGACACAAGAGACTTCTTGTATCTTGATTGCATGATTGCTTGAGAGGGAATACCTTTGACCACTTCCTCCTTGAGTTCGATAAACCTTGGGTGATCCACTTAAGGGAAAACTTGCTACTGTTCTACAAACCTCTGCACTTGGAGGCCCAACAACTGTCTACCAAAATAGAAGTGCGTAGACATCAACTGCGATAAGTTTCAATATGAACTTTGCTAAAACCTTATCTTTGGGTTATATAAGTTGATCTAATGGTAGATCAGAGGTAATAAAACTAAGTCACAACACACTACTTAATAAAGAGTACTATATCACCTAGAGATCATGATATGGTATTCCATACAACAACTCAAGGATGAATATTTAATATTCTAAAAGTTGATATCAAGGTATTTTCTACCACAAACCCTGAATCCCAAGTCAAGTATATAACTTAAGTAAAAGAAACTCTATAACTAAATCTAGAAACACTTGTTTACTATAGTTGTTCATACCATGGGTACCATGGTAGTTCTTAAACGTTAACTCTGTTTACAAATAGAGTAGAAAGGGAAGTCAAGCCAAGACCATCCAGCATATACTCTTAATATCATATTAAGAGATGACATTCCTAATTAACCAAGTCCTAGAGTCTATTGATCTTCAAATGTTGAGTGATCAATTCTTGACCTAGAACTTATTGACTCATAGTATTTGACCTATTATATTGACCTTCCAAAGGTTTTAAATAAATTAATAAGAAGAAGGAGCTAGATATGGTAGAGTGTGCCATCATCAATGGAATGAAATCCTTAGTGGTGATCAAACCATTTGATGTTGGAGGATTTAACTCACTCATGAGTTAAATAGAGGAAGTATTTAAACCCAAGAGTTAGATAGTAATTACGAAGCTATGAAAAAGCTAGTAGTATTAGTACATCAAATAATAGTCTTGTTAAGACAAGTGGATATAAATTTAGAGTAGGCTTGCTTAACAAGATAAGCCTATAGAGAGACCAGTACAAGTCTACTACTTAGTTGAGTATAGATCTTGATCAAACAATTAGAAGCCTAAGCTTAGTTTGATCAAATGATGGTGGTCATTATTCTCAAGTCACTTGAGAATAGATGACTAGGTGTTGAATAAGAGTTGTGAGTGTACCAAATTAGGTAAATCCTAGTAAGATGTATCATCTAGCTTGATCATGAGAAGTCAAGCTAGAGTATAATGAAGAACATGACATAAATTGTAGGAGTAGTTGGAAGTATAATAGTTTAACCAAGGTGATACAAGAACAAACTTGTATTATGGGGAGTAGTGCCATACCAATTCCAGAGGATTGATATCACATGTGTTATAGAGAGGAGTGTAATCTTGCAAGCCTTAGAAGTAGATGCAAGGTAAGTATGAAGGAGTTTATGGAATGAAGTTAGTACTAACTACTTTGATGGATTAAGTAAGGGTAGTTTATGAATGTAAGTTGTATATATATATATACTAGGAGAAGAATGAAGGAGTATGTTGAAGTGGCATGACCATGTCATCATATGATGCTGGATATGGTGGAGTCAGATGATGGTCTTATTCAGGAAAGTGTGATCTTTATGAATAAGATAAGAGAGGTTGAACTAGAGTATATTTAGGAAAGAAGTTCCTTATCTAAAGATAATCTTAGTGAGGTATTAAGGTAAGGAGTCTTTAGAAGCCTTAACCAAGATCATATCAACCCAGGACAAGAACCATGTCTATCTTAACATCTTAAAAACCCTAATAGAAACTTAGTCTCCTAAACCATCAAGATCACATTATGAAAGCAAGATCAATCACTCACTTTAAGTTGAGATGTTATTCATGGTCACAAAATAGGATGGCAATGTGCCTTAGCCTTAGTATCCATCCACATTCATAATACAATATGTGTTTATTAAAACCCACAAACTAAGTAGGGTCGAATCGGGATTCACTAAGACAGAAATCAAGCATTGGGTCAAACTCTTCTTTGGTGTTAAGGTAGTAGCTGTGAATAGCCATCGACTACCTGGAAAGGGTAGAAGAATAGGACCTATTCTGGGACATACAATGCATTACAGACGTATGATCATTACCCTTCAACCAGGTTATTCTATTCCACTTCTAGATAGAGAAAAAAACTAAAGGAGAATACTTAATAATACGGCGAAACATTTATACAAAACACCTATCCCTAGCACACGCAAGGGAACCATAGACAGGCAGGTGAGGCTGAAGCTGAAGCAGCTACTTTCGAACTAACAGAAAGAAAAGCAACGACTGGAGTGGGGAAGTCAGAGTCGAAAAGAGGATTCCTCGCTTCTTTCATGCAAAACCGTGCATGAGACTTTCATCTCGCACGGCTCCTAAGTGATAAAAGAAAGAAGAACTCGTCTTCTTTCTTTTTTGATTACCTTCCTCGCGTATGTATAAGACCGAATCCATTCTTTTTCGAAATCAATTTCGAAAAAGAACTACAAATCCTTAACCTTTTGAGGAATCCTTCATCAGTGGTTGTGAATGACTGACTTTTTCAATCCTTTCGACCTTGGTTCCGTAGGAGCAAGTCAGAAAGGTTGAGAAATAGAACCATCTGTTTTGATTCGTTCCCAATAGCCATGAGATGATCATCTTAGGGTTTGAAATGGGAGAAATCATCAAATATAGAGGACCATGAAATTCAAATCACCATATCACAAACCACAAGGTTTAATGAAATATGTTGTGTATGTATTAATGAGCCTAAGAATGAATATAATTATAAACATATCACCCACCATCTTAAATCCTTCTCATAATAAGTATCATGGTGTTAACAAAGTCAATTTTTTATAAGATTTTCTAAATAAGGAGTAAATCCCTAGAACCCTAATTCCTATTAATAATTCTCTAATAAAAGAATCTTTCATACACTCATGAATGTCGAAAAGACAAAGAAAAATGAATAGAACTTTTAGTATAATGAATCTTTAAACCGTTTGGATTATTACACTAGAAATCTGAGGATTTAAAACCTTGTAGAAATCAAGTTTGAAGTCAATTTATAAATAGAAAAGAAAATAGAAAATAGAAGTTGAATAAAGAAAAAAGGGCATAGTGCTACAGCATCGGCCCACGACCTAGATCGTCATAGTCCTATTCCCCGCCCGCGAGCAGCAAACAGTACAAACCACACATTTAGCCAGAGCACATATCTCTCACTGACAGGTGGGACATCAATGTGGACCGCGGGTTAGATTCCAAGAAACTTAGGGGGTTTTCTGCAAAAATGACCATCGTCGTCAGCCGCACGCACACAGACACCGGCGTGGTGGTGCTCGATGCTGTTCGCCGGTGTTAGCAAAATTCGACCGCCGTGATGCTCGCCGCCGCCCCTGAGAGGTGCAGATAAGACCGCCACATCCTCCTCTATCTTCTCATACCAGTCTTATCCTCTCTCTCGCTCTATACCACTATCTCTCTTCCTCACCCAAAACCCTAGCTTGTTGGTGGTCGTTGTTCCGGCCATGTCCGACCACCCCTCGCCTCGTTGAAGCCACCGCTAGAAGCGCCGTCATGGACTTGTTCGATTAGGACCAAGCACAGGTGCTGGCGCGCCATGAATCGGGAGGAATCGAGCATTCCCTTTCGTCGACCACCGTGGCCATCGTAATCGATTCGTCGTCATCTGATCACCTCATGCCTCCTCAACCTATCCATCATCATCAGGGTGAGTCTGCCGTCCTCTGGAACCTCTTCAATCTGTTCCTTTCGCTCTAGAACATCACCGTGTCGTGTATCGTCATCGGCCGCTGCAGAGGTTGGTTGCCGGAGTACCTCCGGTGACCAAAACAGGGTGGCGACACCACTCCCAAGTTCACCTTAGTCTCCTCTATCACGTAGCGCCCTCAGTTTTGCCCCACGAGCTCTAGATCGACCTGTCCTTGCTCGACAGTGAGCTCCTGGTTCCGATGGTCCTCTCCGATTCGTCTCTAGCCCTTCGTAGCTTCGTCTCCACGAGCACCTGCTTGCACCGCCGCTGTAGTTCGTCGTCGGTCAGCCTCCGGTGATCATTTCCTGGCTGCGCTGCCACTGCTAGGATTGTCGCGCACTCCTCTTTCCAGCGCACCTCTCCGCAGCCACGTGCGCCCTCTCGATCGATCAATCGATCATCGATCTGAAGGATCGATCATCGCTGACGTCACCATATCATCACGCTTGCGTCACCCTAGCCTAGTCAGCAGGTTTGAACCGGTCCACGCCCACATGACATGCCAACGTGGCCCTGACCCCACGGGTCAGTAGCTCTGGCTAGGAATAGCATCAGTGTGAAATGTTTTCTCTGTTAGTAAGTAGATAAAACAATATAAATTTAAATATAAATAAATTTTAGGAATTTAAGAAAATGATTAAATATTTGAAATTGAGTATCTTTTGTTTTATAATTGAGAAAAATATGTATAATATATGAAAATGCTCAGAAAAATAAAATCTATAATTTAACTTTATTAACAAACATTATTATGTTAACTATTTAAATAATTATTATTTAATAAAGATTTTATAAGTAATAATACTTTGAAAATTAAGATTTTAATATTGGTAAATAATAAAAATATAAATAATATACCAAAATTATTAAAAAAACAAAATATATAGTTACAAACTTGTTTCATTTATTTTTGTGACACTTAAATAAATATTTATTATTTATTATTTATTATTTATTTAATTTTTATAAAGTGATTAAAACTTGTAAAAATCATATCTTATTATTTAAAAGTCACAAAAATAATTATAATATACCAAAATGATCACAAAAATAAATTCTACACATAAAAAATGTCAAATCTTACTTTTGAAGTAAAATAAAAGGTAAAGATCTAATAAATCTTATTTTGAACCTTTTTTCTTTTATTTTAATTCCTTAAAAATATATAAATCTTTACTATTGCCTTTACCATTATTTGTTTAAAGTCTAAAAGTATAATAACAAATGCAAGTTATGTTAAAATGAAGTTAAAATAGGTCTAACCAATTCAACTTGTACTCACTAAAACTACCATTTAAAATTAAGTAAGTTTTACTCTCCAAAAGTATTTTATCAATTATAAAATCAACAAGAATAATATATTATTTATCAAATGAATTCTAAACACTTATAAAACCATCAAGCTCATAATTACGAATCCCTTTACTAGTCTAGGAAGCTACCTAAATTTAAATCAGGTTCTTAAGTAATTAAAGTAGTGTCTACTTTGTACTTATTAAGCATAACCTTAAGAAAACACCAATCCCATAAAGCAATGTTACTTACATTCTAACTTTAGGAATCATTAAGAAGTGAAACCCCTATAATAAGATGCCTTATTCAAAACGTGTAAGTATTCACCACTTATGCTCTGATAGTTCAATGTAGTAATGTTTTCCTCTTTAATAATCTTAGCTAATAAGAAAACCTTAAAGTGTTAGCCTTAAGTTTAAATACTTTTTACTTTGTAAAGTAATATTTTCCTCAAAAGTTATTCTTTTAAGAAACATTAAAAGTGATCCTTGAACACTTCTTTAAAAGCTCTAATTGATTCTTAATCTTGTTTAAGAAATATTTTAGATACCATAACGCATTTGAGTGCTTTAGTATTACATACTATTTGTTGTATTTACATATTGTTTCACACACTCTCACAAGCCTTAATAAGAAGCACGAGTGTGAAGCTGATCTAAAAGTGAAACACATTCCAAAGAACTCATTCCCAACTTCAAACCCTAGATCAAATACGAATAGTCCGAGGATTCGAATTTATCAAATTGCATTACTTTACTTATGCATTGTTACATCTTGCTTCTTTAAACATCAGTCCTTACCGGACTAATGATGTTGTTTACAGAATTTGGATCTTCTAATGTCTTGAAGACCGTGAGTACATAATCTTGCAATCACAAAGGGCAAGTTCACAACTTGCTCATGTCCTTTGATTATTTTCTATCAAATGCTTGTAACTCAAATGTTGTCATCACCTGCATTTAAAAAAGGACAGAAAATAATATTTTCATAATAATATGATTATGCATTATTTACCAAGTGGTAATAATCTATTGATACAGTTCCAGTGGTAAAGGAACATAATATCTAGGACTTAACAACCAATGTCGCCAGTGATTAGCGTCGTATGTTACGCGTCAACCATGAGATTTGGAATGGGACAGAGAAGTCAGCTATATCTTCTTCCTTTTGCATGGACGGATGACCTTATCGTGAGGCTATTGATTTCTCGTGGAGTTCCAGAGAATCCAGCACATGGGTGGGACCCCTTAGTTCCCCGCGAGCTAGGTGTCTAGATTATCTATGCATAGCTGTCTGGGTCAGAGTTTACCATAGCGGATGGTGACCGCCAGACAGGACTGCTTACAGAGTCTTCGGGAACTCATCAGGGTTGTAGCTTGCCCGAAAGGAGGCTTAACGGAGATGTAGTCAGCCCCGAAGGATCATGTCTTCATGCAGGGTCACGGAGAGGGTAGTGATTGGCTTGGATCTTAGACTAGGCCCCACACCAAGGAAGTGTGGACGAGAATGCAACTCGGATGTGCAACAAAGCTAAGGTCTCTTGTGGTAAAAGTGACGCACCTTTGCAGAGTGTAAGAATTGTGACATGTTACTCCCTATTCCGGGAAGGAGCTACGAACGCGGCAAGAAAGGAACCCCACGAAGGTTCTGGTCAACCTGTGAAGGCTATCAGACATAGTTTTCAGAATAAAAGCAATCTTTGAAGAAATGTTTATGAAAACCTGCATTGCCTACGACCTATGGTCTATGGCTGTAGAGATAGTGCATCATACACTCCTTTTTAGTGAACTTGCTGAGTACGCTCGTACTCAATCGTACCTTCTTAACCCTTGCTAGGTTCTAAGCTATTGAAGACACCGTCAACATCAATTTCTGCTCAAGAAACCATCATCGACAACTCAAGTTCTTCAATAAAGTCAATGAAGTCAGCATATACATCAACCAAAGCAAATGCGAAGATCTTGATTAGTTAGGAGTAGATTCTCTAGCCATAAAACCTACTTCTGTAGAGCATTGCAATAGCAGCAATGGCAAGCCAAATAGTTTAGATGCTAGTCTTAGTTACTAGATAATTCTGAGTTATTACTTCTGGTTCTTCTTTGTAAGAAGTTTCTTTCTCTCTCTTTAACCTAGAGTGTTCTCTAGATCTTTTGTAAAGAGTCGAGTTGTAATCTATAGTCATGTCTTGGACCTGCTGTGTTTCTGTTGTACCACTCTGAGGGATGTAATAATAGTGAACGGTGTTTCATTGGTGTTATGTGAACGACTATAGTGTACTACATCATGTAGTGGTATGCTGGGTCACCGCAGCGATGACGTAGAACGATTACGGTGGACGAGGGCAATGAGACGTGGATCCGATGTGTGGACAAGAAAGGCGGTGAAGAAGCTCCCATGTGGAAGATCCTGTCGTTGGTGAAGGAGCTCCGGGGTGGATGAGAGGGTCGATGGTGAAGCGGGTGGAGGAAGGTGGAGTGCGGAGGGGGTGGGCAGGTAAATTTTGGGGAAGGGTGGTGATACCTTTGATCCGAATTCATGGATGTAGTATAATAGATTTTTCCCTTGAAGACCTAGGTTTAATCGAACCTTAGAAAGCAATGCTAAAAGGAAATAAAAAGGACATGTCTACAAGACTTTTGTTTGTTTGTTTTACCTTAGTTTACCGGACCAATCTAGTTTACTTTATAATGGGTTGAATCAATGGATGGAGATAGGCCAGGGTTGAAGATCCACCTGCAGCTACACATCATATGGGATAAAAGATAATAATAAGCATAGTCATGTGTAATGTTTGAATGGAGATGATCTCTTGTGGGCAACACATCCTAATATACTAGAGCCCTTATGATGCAGCGGGCATAGCAATAGTCTTTTAATCCAACCGAGTGCACACCAAAGCAACAGGCTACAAACGATTATTAAGTGTAAAACAGAGATCAAAGCTTTAAGTGGTGTTGTTGTTGTGATCCCAAATGGGTCGCTAAGCGAAGACCGTACTACCCTTTCTGTTACTGGGGTTCCTATGAAATCGCCACTAGCCAAGCATCTCACCTCAAGCCTTTATCAATCTATGGGATCTTGGGTACCTCCAAGTCCATAGATCGAGACAAGAGACAAAGAAACAAAAGATACAAATCTCAATTGTAAACAAAATACAATACTCCCATGAATTAGATGCACATAATTGCTGCGAGGTTTCTCCCCAACCCGCAGTCCGTGAGGACTGCACACTCATAACAAATAGATCGAAGATAGAAAACATCATACAAATACTTAGGTGGAAATCAAATATTCTTACAATAGTCGTCAAATCACAAGGAGATCTAAAGTATAAAGCAATGGCTATGGCTAGTTGATGGGATGGATGGTGGAAGTGATGAACAATGGATGAACAATGGTGTGGATCTTCTTTGGTGGTGTTGTGATGTAATCTGAGAATGGCGACTCGCTGGCCGGCGGTTGGAGCCTCAAAATATATAGGTGTCTTCACGAAAGTTGTAGGGTTTGATGAGATGAGTCTAATGCCACCTGGTATGGGTAGGCCCTGCCCGTACCAATGGTCGTTAAGCATGCTGACGCCCTGGAATGGCTTCCCAATTACTTGGCCGTGTGGACTTCCTCAAAAACCTTCATTATGACTCCTGATTTCACATTAAAAACCGTGATTTCCCGCACAACATAATTCAAAGAGAGGTTTTGCATATCTGTGCAATTATTAGTCATTAGTGGCAAGGATTGAGAGTTTCTTGTCAATTTCTTGACCAAAAACAATGTTTAAACGTGATGGAAGTTGGTAAATTTTGGAGCCATCAACCTCCCCAAAGCTCAAACCTTGATCGCCCTCGAGCAAGAAGAACCAAAAGAACTATAAGGAATTCAACATTTAAACTTGAAACAACGAGAATAAGAATTCAATAATGGTTGGTAGTCATATGCGCTCAGCACTTCATTCATTTAAGAGGCTTATCAAAGTTAGAGAGATGACAAGAATACTATACAAGCTTTAGTAAGGCAAGACAATGAAAGTAAAGTTTAATATAAGTATAAGTAAATAGAAGTGTAACAATCAATCCAATTCTTCTAATTAACTCTCAGCTTGCCAAGGAACACTAGGATGTTTAAATAGCATAATTGAGTAAGAGAGTTTCATGTCCTAAGTAGTATAACAATGAAGTGTCTTATTTACACCCACATCAAGAAATCAAGTCTATCAAAAACACTTCTAATCCAATCATTGTTTTTCAAGAAAAACTCGTAAATTAGTAATGAGACCATGCCAAGGACTTGTTATGTGGATCCTCATAGATATCTTTTTTATACTTTTAAGGATTGCTGAATGTTTCTTTTGGTAGTGTTTGCACAACCTTTGGGAGTACCAATACTTTTTCCCATATATTGACACGTATGCCACTCATGTCATCAACTCATAGCCGAAATCCGGGGTTATACCATAGATCGTTCAAAAGCCAGAGGAGTTATTGGCACCCCAAAGGTGTGCATTAGAGACGTAGAAGAAAATTGTCTCACTTCTTTCTCTTTTTTTTGAGCTAGTATCGCGGTTTGATCCACAAGGTTAGCTTTGGCATGCATCACAATTACCACTAGACTTTATTTCAATGAAACAACTCCTTTCATGAGTGTCGTCAAGACTATCAAAATATCTATGGGGTTAAGTATCTTCAAGGGTATACTCTCAAGACAATCATTCATCAAACAAGTTGTAAATTTCAGACTTTTCTTATTGTACTTGTTTGGCAATATTATTTCCAAGGCAAGACTTGGTTAACTAAAATAACTAGAGAAAGAGCTTCAGCAACTAATCATTATACTAATAAAAAGCCTTACTCTAACCATATTAAATTACTTTCCACTAGCATGGAATCTTAGCAAATCAACCAACCAAGATAAACAACTCAAACTTCATAAGTGGGAGACATAGGACATACCTCTCATAAGTGGCTTCATGATCCTCTTCCTTATAGGGATATGTTCCTTCAAAACTCAAACACGATTATTCTCATAATAATATTAAAGCAAAGAGGCAAAGTGCGAATCCACATTTACGAAAAAGGAAGAATAAAAAAATTGTATTTTCGAGGATAGGGATTAAAGAATAGAAAAGAACTTGCGACCAAGCAAGGGTTTTTAGAAAAGAAAAAATAAAGAAAAACAAAAGCAAACTAAAAATGAAAGCAAACTAAAAAGCAAAGTGTTGGAACAAGCCAACACGAGTGTTTCAAAGCTCCCAAGGAGCTGGAGTACAACCTCATTATTACACAAATAAATTTACTGAGGAACACATCCCCAAGCTCAGGCTTTTGCAAGCCCTTTTGTTACTCATTATGGTGGCAGTGGATAGTTTCCCTCGTTCCATTGGCTGCTCCAATCATGGAACTGGGTGGCGAGGCTTGCAGTAGCATCTCGAAGGTTGATGGAGAGGTTGTTCATATTTTGGATATTTTCTTCGAGTGCGTAGATGTCTTCATAGGTGGTGTAGTAGTTTGGTGGCTGCTCATCTTGTTCGGATCCTCCTTGTTCTACTTCTTCATCTTCTCCTCCTCCCATGGGTATTTCTTGTTGGGATAGATTAGCTTCAACCTGCGTGTCAAAACGCAAACGTCCATCCTCGATAGAGAATAAACCATTAGGCAAAGGAGCCAGGATCAAGTGATCCGCTCCAGGTATATCGAAAAAGTATCTACCATGAGTTTTAAAAACCATACCACATGCTCTTAGAGTAGGGAGACCGAGACGATGACTTCCTGTCAACGTTTGGATATTACCTAGGTTGATGCGAAGTGCACATGTTAGAATGGTTACAACTCATCCTCCACATATGGGTCCTCAAGATTGAAGAGCCCGATGCTTAAGGTAAAACACGAGAAGAGCGCCTAAATTTAGCGTTAAGTTACAATTAATAATAGCATCTTTGCGAGGATAAACATACCCTCCTCATTAACTCTAGTAAACTCACCACGTGCTTGCAAAGTGTTAGCAATCACATAGAATAAATAGCGAATAGCAGGGTGATCAATTTGGTTTCCCTTGGGTGTGGTTCCATGTATTCTCATTCAATTAAAGTACTCCCAACGTGCATGATTTAAAACAAAAGTAGTTGTGCATACATCACTAGTGTTGACTGTAAACCCAAAGCATTGAGCCCATTGGCAAAGTGTTAAGGTGTACTCACAGTTCATAAGGCAGAACTTGATGCGATCAACTCCGAGCCTTTGTTCCTTGGTACAACCGTAAGGGTCCACTGTGTGTCAAAGTGCTAAAGAACTCAAGCATCAAGCACAACGATACATGGCAACATCCTGAAAGACAAAATCATACAAACCAACATTCTTGCAAAGTAAATCAAAATCAGCACGAATGCCAAGTTGGTTCTGGATATAAGGACACACCCACTTGGTGGACTTGATTTCTCGGAGCTTGAGACGATTGAAATGGTTCAGCTGAAACTCCTCGGTGAACTCGATACCAAGTGACTCAGGGGTCAATGTATCAACAGGTGGTGCGGAGGATTCCGCAGCCATCTCACGTGTACGGCTCTTTGTGTTCATCTAAAAATAATAATAAGATAAAGTAAATAAAAATTGCTAATGAAGATTTTTGTCCAATAGAAACATAACATAAGTGATTCTCTACACTAACTACAAAAGAAACTCCTCTAAAACAATACTAAGCATGCTCAATATCAAGATTGAATCAAGAACAAGACCTAAGTCTAGATTGATAATGACGAAAGATTGAGTGAAGCTTTTGTACAAATAAGTTGAGGATTAGAGGAGAATCATACCTTAGATCGAATAAGTGCAAGGAATTTAAGAAATATTAAGTAAATTTGAAGATCCAATGGAGGTGGTTTTGAGTTTGGAGGAAGAAGAAAGAGAAAGATTTGTTTTGGGGAATTTTCGGTTACCTCCCCAGGCTGAATATGGCGGCCGTGTACATGGTACGGGCGGGCGGTACGGATGGGTGGTACGGCTAGAGCCCGCCCGTACCGGGTGACATACCTTGGGGGCGACGACTCCCTTCTGGTGGTGCACTTGGTACGGGTGCGCGGTACGGTCGCGTGCACCCGTACTTCTGGTTGTTATCGGTTCTGTGTCTTCGCTTGAAATTTGATGTTTGCTCGAGGGTATGGTACAGGCACGCGGTACGGACACGTCCGACCGTAACAGTGGTCCTTAAGAGCAATGTTCCCTATGGTAAAAATCAGAAATTCTATCTTGCTTCAGTTCGATATGGTACGGGCGCACGATACGATCACTTCTGGCCGTACCAGTGATCGTTAAGAGCACTGTGAGTTGCAATACTTAAAATTTTGATTAGAAGCATCGTGTGACTTTGCATATCTTATCAAAGGACAAAATAACATCAACTAATACTATATAAAGAATCAACAATACTTCTTAGGCCATGTGTTAGTAAAATAAAATATAGAGGATTACCTTATTTCTTCTCCTCTCTCCAAAGATTTTCTTGAATACTCTTTATTAAAAACAAAAACAAAACAAAACTAACACATAAACATTTTATTCACATGGGTTGCCTCCCATGAAGCGCTTCTAGTTAAGGTCAATTAGCTTGACCATGATGGCAATCATTTAGGTTTAAGAAGTGGAATACCCACTCCAAAATAGTTGGCTTTTAAAGTAATAATACCATCATCATCATTAGGCTTGGCCTTCTTTTTCCTAGGGAGGTGGACTATAGAAGGATCTCTAGATGGTAGCCCTATTCTCATATTCCCCTAATGTAAATTAATCAAAGATTTAATAGTTCTTAGGAATGGCCTACCTAGAATTATAGGTGCAATGGGATCTTCAGGCATGTCCACAATAACAAGATCAATAAGGGCGGGACTACCTTTAATTTCAACAACTATATTTTCTTTAATCCCAACAACTTGTTTATAAGTTGAATCAGCTAGATGGAGTTTCAATTCAGTAGTAACAAATGGCCCCAAGTTTAATTTATCGAACAAGCCTTTGGAAATTGTTGAGACGCTCGCACCAAGATCACAAAGTGCGGATATCTCATTGACTCCCAACTTAATTTAATAGTGGGCTCAAATATATCATCTAGCTTAGCTGGAAGCTTATCATCTAGTCTTTTATACTCCATCTCTAACTCATGAACTTTAGATGCCACTTGTTGTATAAATTGTTGGTACATAACATCATTACCTTGTTCTATACTGGGGTTATTCATGGTGATCATCTTTAGTAGATCTTCCACGGTATATTCTATTGTCGGCGCGTTGCTATAATCCACCTCTTCAGGTTTCTCTTCATTGGTTACCACCCTCATCATCTTGAGGTCTTCTGTCGGATTTGGCTTGGGTTTTCCAACAAACTTTGCTAGTATGAGAGCCTAGCGCTCAGCTACTTTACCCAGCTAAGCCTCCACGGTCTTTGCCCTTTCCTGTAGAGCCTACCCATCATTTCTAATTGCAACGACCTGGTATTTTCCTATACTACTCTCATGATTCTTCTTTATTTTAATAAGCATGTTATTTTTCTTGGTTTGAGCTTGTATAAAGGTTCTAATAGTTTGCTCAAGCGAGAGATTGCCATGATTTGCTCCATTATTATTATCATAATTGTTGTAAGGAGCTCCCGCAGGATTAGGACAATGTTTTTGAGCATTAGGAGCATAATGATTTTTCCATGCAGGATTAAAAGGAGTGCGAGCCATAAAATTGGCATCATTAATATTGGTAGTGATAGCATCAATAAGAGCGAGACTACCTTTAGTTTCAACAACTATATTTTCTTTAATCCCAACAGCTTGTATATAAGTTGAATCAGCTAGATGGAGTTTCAATTTAGTAGTAACAAATGGCCCCAAGATTAATTTATCGAATAAGCTTTTGGAAATTGTTGAGACGCTCGCACCAAGATCACAAAGTGCGGATATCTCATTGACTCCCAACTTAATTTTAATAGTGGGCACAAATATATCATCTAGCTTAGCTGGAAGCTTATCATCTAGTCTTTTATACTCCATCTCTAACTCATGAACTTTAGATTCTACTTGTTGTATAAATTGTTGGTAAATAGTATCATTAACTTGTTCTATACCTCGATTCTTCGTGGTGATCATCTTTAGTAGATCTTCCACGGTATATTCCAGTGTTGGCGCGTTGCTATAGTCCAGCTCTTTAGGTTTCTCTTCATTCGTTACCACCCTCATCATTTTGAGGTCTTCTACCAGATTTGGCTCGGGTTTTCTAGCAAACTTTGCTAATATGAGAGCTTGGCTCTCGGCTACCTTACCTAGCTGAGCCTCCACGGTCTTTGTCCTTTCCTATAGGGCCTGCACATCATTTCTAATTGCAATGGCATGGTTAGATAATTTTCCTATACTACTTTCAAGGTTCTCCGTGATTTTAATAAGCATATTATTTTGCTTGGGTTGAGCTTGTATAAAGGTTCTAGCAGTTTGCTCAAACGAGAGATTTCCATGATTTGCTCCATTAGTGTTATCATAATTGTTAGAAGGAGCTCCTGTAGGATTAGAATGATATTTTTGAATATTAGAAGCATAAGTATTTTTCCATGCATGATTAAAAGGAGTGCAAGCTATAAAATTAACATCATTAACATCGGTAGCATTCAATTGGGTATCTTCTTTACCCTTTACTATACTAAGAAGCTCGTCTACCTTAGATGTACGATCTTCATTATTTACCTCGGTAATAGAACTTACTCCCTTCGAGGTTCTTTCCACATGCCATTGGGCATGGTTGTTTTGCATATCATCAAGTAACTTCTTTGCAACACTTACTTGCTTTCCTATGATTGTTCCTCGTGTTGCCGTATCTAGCATAGACTTATACATTTGGGTTAAGATCATTATAAAACAAATGTAATATAAGCCACTCTTCCATCCCATGACTAGGATAGTTCATTATGGCTTCATTTATCCTTTTCCACGCAAGTGCTAGTGGCTCGCGGTCTTCTTGTCTAAAGCTTGTAATGTTGGATCTTAGCTGCATAGTTTTAGCTGGGGAGGGGGAATTTAGTCATAAACAAGTTAGTACATTTCTCCCAAGATTTAATAGTGCCCTTTGGTAGATCTAGCAACCAATCCTTAGCCTTTCCTCTAAGAGGTCGTTTGGTATCCATCATTTGGGCCTGGAATCCCGGAATTCATTTTGTAATTCCATCATTATGCTGTTTGGTTGGCACAGAATTGGGTCATCATTTCATTTGCCAAATCCATCAAAATATCAGCACATGTAAACCAAATTCCTGAGTTAGACCCGTCATTTGCCAATCCCTCCCGAACCGACTCAGCGCCTCCTCCCTCCCCTACTCAGCACCGCCTCCTCTTCCCTCCCTCTTGCCACCGCCTCCTCCGTCCACCTCGCCTCCTCCTCCCTCAACCACGCCGCCTCCTCCTCCCACCGCGTAGCCACCTTCCTCCCTGATCCCATCCGCATGTTTGCCCGATGATGACCCGCCGCTGGTAAGCGGACGACGACCTCGGCCAACCTCTCCTCCACCGCAGGCAAGTTCCCCCTCTATCTCTCTTATTTTGCCCCTCTCTCTCACTTGTCCTTTCCATGGTACTAAAAACCCTAACCCTAGCTGTTTGTAATCTGCAGGTTCCTCAACACAAGATCCATACTCCTCTGCAGCCATCCCTGGCTTCTCACACGGGTCGGCCACCTTGTCTCCACCTTGTTCCCTTCATCTAGCTCAGCAGCCGGGTATATTCCTACACACATCTCTCTCTCACGGATTTTTTTCTCTCTGTTAATGTTTATTAGGTGGTGTACTGAATGTATAAAAGTTGGTGTTTAAGCTTGTACGCCTGTGCTTGCTTAACTCGGTAGTAGTTGATAAATAGCAGTCTCACTAGTATGACTCGCTAGCTGAAAAAATGGAGTTTCTAACCACTAGAACAACCATAATAAGTAGTGAAAACTTCATTTTTGGCATGCACATTATGGAGTTTCAGGGGATATTTAGAGTTTAGGTATTGCCATCACCTACACTCTACTTTGCAAGAATACTTGAGAAGATCGGGATGGTCGTCTGTCTAGCTGCTGTAATTCACAACACAATCAGGCAATGTTCAGATTTTGAGACATACAAGAAGAATGGAATATATTCAGAAGCATCTTTATGATTTCTAAAGAAAATAGAAGATGAATGCTTCTAATCATTGAACTTCGTGGCGCTTGCCAGTAGTTCTCTATTGGGGAAGCATTGAGGCTCTCCACTTTAGTTTAAACTAACTTGAAGCTTGGACTTTAAAGTTGTCTTAAACTTCGTATGGGCAAGCTATAGAGTGGCTTCCATTAAAAAAAACAACTTACCTGTATGTTTTCTTGTTAACACATTCCTACATTTGTTTACCTGCTTACAATCTTATATTGCTCATTCTTTTCACTAGTGCTCGTGTCATGGGTTATGCCCTCTCCTTTATTTTCAAAAAGAGACTTCACTTTCTTCCTTTATTTTGGAAATATTGTTCTGTTTATACTTTTTTAGAGCGTAGTTTTTTATAGCTTTATGACTAAATGATATATATCAAGGATGCAGTTCAGGTGTCCGAAAGCTGAGGTGTGGTCTAAATATTCCATAACCTATCTGTTTTTCTAGCTACTGGCCTCCAAAACTTTGTTATATTAAATGTCGAGCAAGGTCATGGAACTATGATGTAATCAGGAAATGAAGAAATTGAAACCTGCTGCCTGATTTTCGGCTTGGGTGTAGGATTCACTTTGCAATTGTGGAAGTCTTCTTCCCAATTCATGTTGTATTATGCACCTATCTACGGTTACAACAAGCACTGGACTACTGTAATGTAGCCCTCATGATGTACCGTATTAGGCACCTATTATTACAACAAGCACTTGTCTCAGTTTACTTATTAGGCATATACTAGACTTAATTAATGATATTTCCATATGCCTACTGTATTAGGCATGTACTGTACATGTATGAATATGAGATGCAACACTAATTATAATCTGAACTAGTTCTTTGCTATGTTTATTGTAGATGGCTGATCAACAAGTAGTGCTATATCATGAGAGGATGAAGAAAAGAAAGAGGGCAGCAGCTGGTTTTTTTGTTACTATAGTTTTGGTAGCACAGCATATCTACTGTAGGAGAAGGATTGTAGAACTTGGGTATTTTACGAGGAAGGGGCTGATACTAGAATTAGAAAATAGATTCTTAGGAACATTTATATGGGTCCCAATCTATATTGCTATGATACTCTGAGGTTCACCAAAAGGTCCTTTTCTGACCTATGTGCTATCCTACGTGAAAGGGCTGGGCTGAAAGACACATTCTATGTGACTGTTGAAGAAGCCATAACTATTGTTCTGCTTGTTCTTAGCCATGCCATGAAATTTAGGTTAATCTGTAGCACCTATAGGTGGACGCTTGAGCCAATAAGCAGACATTTCAATGAGGTGTTAGGAGCCATCCTATCTTTATCTCATGAACTCATCAAGTTGCCAGACCCTTCTACTGAACTACCCGAGGATTACAAATGGAGGTGGTTTCCTGATGGGCTTGGAGCTTTAGATGGCACAGATGTTGATGTTCGTGTTCCGCTACACAAGCAAGTTAGATATAGGAATAGGAAGAAGGCCATAACAACAAATGTGTTGGGTGTTTGTGACCGCAACATGAAGTTTGTTTATGTGTTGGCTGGCTGGGAAGGTTCAGCATCAGATGGCAGAGTGTTGAGAGATGCAATGTTTAGAGAAGACTCTTTCAAAGTTCCAAATGGTAACTCCTATCCTAGTATGATACAACTTTCCACTAAAATTTTCAACTGAAATCTAATATGGGCTATTTTCATAAACCTTAGGAAAATACTACCTAGTAGATGCTGGATACACAAATGGTCCAGGCTTCTTTGCTCCATTCAGGAACACAAGGTATCACTTGAAAGAGTGGGCAGCCAATGGGAATAATCCAGAAACTCCACAAGAGCTCTATAACCTGCGGCATGCAATTGCTAGGAACGTAGTTGAGAGGATTTGGGCTCTTTTAAAGATGAGATGGGCTATTCTGAGGGTTAGTTCATTTTTTGGAATAAAAAATCAGGTACCATCCAATTTTTTTAATTGAAACCATTTGCTAGAATCTTTTTGAGTTTTGTGTATTAACATGCCATACTAACTTAACGGCAGATTCGAGTAATCAATGCTTCTTGCATACTGCATAACTTCCTAGCTGGTAGGCAAAGAGAGATGGATGATCTGATATTGCAAGAAGTGGATAATCAGCTAAACAATGCTGCCATTGGTGTGGACAAACCCGATATGATTACGCACATTGAGGTGAAAAATGAGTGAAATAACAGGAGATTGACCCTAGCTAATGAGATGTGGGCTGATTATCAAGCTAGGCGTGGACAAGCAAATGCTTAATTTTGCACAGTCTTCTTTATGTATATATTTTCTTTTTGCTATGCTTCATATAATACCAATTTGTTACTCTCTCTCATATACACACACTTTACTTTTGCCACTAACTCATGGTAATCTTTATGTACATATAGGGATGGATTCGGGCATGGATTCAACGAAGAAAGGTAGAAGTTACCTCAACTAGACAAATGAGATGGATAAAGCTATGCTAGATGTATCTATGGAGTACTACACCAAAGGAGACTGTGCTCAAAATGGGTGGAAATCCTATGTATACACAGCTGCAGTCAAGAAAGTGAGAGAGAAGTGTCAGCTTGAGGTCACAAAGGATAATGTCATCTCTAGGAGCAAGACTTTTGACAAACATTATGCTATCATCAAAAAGATGCTTTCTCGGAGTGGATTTGGGTGGCATGATGAGAAGAATATGATCACTATTGAAGATGATGTTTGGAACACTTATGTCAAGGTAACCTACTTGTGCCATCAGTCCATAATAAATAAGTTGCATATCCTTTAACAAACTATGCATTTCTCACTGAGCATGTTAATCTCATGTGCATTTTTTGTGTCCATAATAACAGTTCTGTTTTGATACTATGATGTTAGAAACTGGAAAGCAACCAGTTTATTTTAAATATTTACTAGTGATGTTTTGATACTAGTGCTATTAAAACAATAGAGCTCAGTTTGTTACTAGTGCTATTAGAAACACAATGGCTTATGTTGGAACCTTAATTGTCTTTTCAGTTTTATATAGAAACTGTAGATGTTTAATTGCTGGTTTTATTTTTTGTGCACATATAGCATTTGTTTGATGATTATGAAAGGGCAGCCAGTGGACTAGCCCATATGCTTTTGCAGCTAGGAAAGAGACTTTTCTATAATTTTTTGGTCATTATATCTCTCTTTGACTATAGCAGGAACATGTTTTGGTTACCTACTAGTTTGAGTTTACATATATAGCTCCACAGCAGGTCTTGGCCTTGGTAGTAATGCTGGTGTACACTGCTTGTTCACTTGTTTTATGCATTATTGCCAGCGACGTTTAGTTTTTTTAGACATCTTTATTGTTTGTAAAACCATGCTTTACTGAATTGTTATAGCTGTCTTGGAAAAGAAGCTTGTGATTTCCTTAATGAAATTTGCTCCATTTTGTTACCAAGACCTGTTGTGGAGCTATATATGTGGTGTTTATTGAGCATCGATACTTATAATCTTTTCAGAATGTACCGTAGGTCCAATTCCTTTCAATATAATCTTTCAGGAGTGCTATAATTAGAATGAAACCCATTACATGGCAATAGCTACCAAGTTTCTCAAGGATTTTTGTGTTAACTTGTAGATTGCATCAAAATAGATAGTGTCCAGTTAAATATTTATGCTTTTGCTATTAAATATGTTCATACATTTATAAAGGAGGGAGTTCATTTCGTCTATCTTTATATTTGCAGGCCAACAAGGATGTCGCTTCATATAGGTACAAGTCAATCAAATTTTGGGACATGATTAGAACACTATACTCTAGAGACCGTGCTACTAGCACGGGTGCGAGGACAGCTAATGAAAGCGCAGCTAAAATGGCGGAGGAGAATGCTAACACCACAAGACGCTAATTCATCAACTCAAGCTGACGAAGATCGTCCGAAGAAGAGGTATCGATCAGATGACTCAATTGCAACCATGCTTGGTGATAAGTTAAATAACTTCACCAGTGTGTTCAAAGCTGATGCTCCCGAGCCTCCACCAAAGCCAGCATCACCTAAGGAAATCTGGGATGTTCTTGATAGCATACTAGATCTAGAAGATGATCAATAGTTGGCAATATATGATGTTCTTGTAGCCGATGATCGCAAGTTCAAGTCTTTGGTGGCACTGCCTGAACGGATGAAGAAGAAGTGGGTGCTCAAGCAAATAAACACATGATTCGGATCTTCCTTTGTGTTGTAGATGCTAGTTCATCTTGTTTAACTTATTCAAACTCTAGACCTTGTATTTATTATGTCGAGGCATCTATGTTTTATGGACTGAACATGGACTAGAACTTTAGAACTTGGATGATATGTAGATGATAATCAATGTTTTAGTATTTTGATGTGTGGTTTGAGGTCCAAAAGTTATGAGAAGTACTTGTTGCAATCAATTCATGCATGCATTTTTATTCTATTCCATGGCAGCTATTTTGAAATTCCATTTTCAATTCTTTAGTCAATTCCAAATTCTGGTGGCAGCCAAACATGTGGGTGTTTTTGGAATGATGATATAAATGAAATGAATACCTGGGTGCCAAACGAGCTCTAAGAGAGAAAGGAAACAATCTTAATTTAGCAACATTTGGATCTACATCCTTAATACGCATCATGTCGCAAAATTCAGTGAAAATGTCTAAGTGCAAACCCGAATCTTCAGCGGATGAGCCCCCAAATTGGTTTTGTTGAACCAAACTTAAAAGTTTAGGCTTTATTTCATATGTTTCTGCATCAACTGGAGGCTGAGTGATAGGTGCATGAATAAAATCATCAGTGGGAGTAGCATACTCCCCTAATCTCTTTTGAGCCATGGCTCTTATATTTTTGGTATTTATTTTAAGTAATGAATACGAATAACAAGTAACTATTTTTTGGGTTTCAAATAGATAACAAGAAAGTAAACTAATAACAAGAATTGAACTACAAACTAATAATAAAACTAAAAACAAGGTCTCTAGTGACCTCACCAGGATAGCAAAATTGCTTACCCGGCAACGACGCCAGAAAAAGGGCTGATACCTTCGATCCGGTTTCACGGATGTAGTATAATAGCTTTTTCCCTAGAAGACCTAGGTTTAATCGAAACTCGGAAAGAAATGATAAAAGGAAATAAAAAGGACACATCTACAAGGCATTGTTTGTTTGTTTTACCTTAGTTTACAAGACCAATCTAGTTTACTTTATAATGGGTTGAATCAATGGATGGAGATAGGCCAGGGTTGAAGATCCACCTGTAGCTGCACATCATATGGGATAAAAGATAATGATAAGCATAGTCATGTGTAATGTTTGAATATAGATAATCTTTTGTGGGCAACACATCCTAATATACTAGAGCCCCCGTGATGCAGCGGACATAGCAATAGTCTTTTAGTCCAATCGAGTGCACACCAAAGCAACGGGCTACAAACGATTATTAAGTGTAAAACACAGATCAAAGCTTTAAGTGGTGATGTTGTTGTGATCCCAAATGGGTCGCTAAGCGAAGACAGTACTACCCTTTCTGTTACTGGGGTTCCTATGAAATCGCCGCTAGCCAAGCATCTCACCTCAAGCCTTTATCAATCTATGGGATCTTGGGTACCTCCAAGACCATAGATCGAGACAAGAGACAAAGAAACAAAAGATACAAATCTCAATTGTAAACAAAATACAATACTCCCATGAATTAGATGCACATAAGTGCTGCGAGGTTTCTCCCCAACCCGTAGTCCGTGAGGACTACTCACTCATAACAAATAGATCGGAGATAGAAAACATCATACAAATACTTAGATTGAAGTGGTCGCCAAATCACAAGGAGATCTAAACTATAAACTAATGGCTATGGCTAGTGGATGGGATGGATGGTGGAAGTGATGAATAATGGATGAACGATGGTGTGGATCTCCTTCGGTGGTGTTGTGATGTAATGTAAGAATGCCGGCTCTCTGGCCGACGGTTGGAGCCTCAAAATATATATGCGCCTTCACGAAAGTCATAGGGTTTGATGAGACGAGGCCAACACCATCTGGTACGGGCGGACGGTATGTGAAGGGAATATACCCGAGAGGCAATAATAAAGTGGTTATTATCTTATTCCATGTTTATGATAAATGTTTATTTTGCATGCTATAATTGTATTAATTGGAAACGTTAATACATGTGTGTTTAATAAACAAAATATAAAGTTCCTAGTACTGCCTCTCATATAAACTAGCTTGTTGATTAACAAGATGATCAAGGTTTCCTGATCATGGACATTGGATGTTGTTAATAACAAGGTCAGAACATTGGTGGAATGATGTGATGAACATTCATCCAAAATATAGCATTACGATCAAAGTCATTATGTTTATATTGCTATAACATCATACGAAGTAATCTTAGTCCTTAGACCATGAGATCATGTTAATTGCTGACACCGGAAGAGTATCTTGATAACATCAAACATCACACCGTAACAGGGTGACTATAAAGGTGGGTTTAGTGCTACAAAGGTGTTATGTTGAGGCTCATGGATTAAGAATGGGATTTGTCCATCTCGATGACGGATAGATATACTCTGGGCCCTCTCGATGATATCACATTAAGATAGCTTAGAAGCAAGTGATGTGATCACTAGAATGTTATATCACGGGAACAAGAAAAGAGTGCATGTCAGCAACAAGATCAAACTAGGTATGGAGATACCGATGATCGAATCTCGGACATGTAATATATCGTGAGACAAAGGGATTTAGTTACGACGTTAAAAGTTCACACGATCACAAGAGTCATCGTTGAATATGTAGGAGTCAGTATGGATCTCCAGGTCCCGCTTCTGATTATTGATCTGAGAGGGGTCTCGATCATGTCTGCATTATTCTCGAACAGCAGGATGACAGACTTAAGGGATACCGACACCATTTGGAGAAAATATGTTTCAGATAAAGATTTAAGAAAGCGCTGGAATTATTTTAATAGACACCGAAACTGTTTCGGGTGAAATTGCTGAAATTGATTCTGCATGTAATATTGAAATGTTGCAGGGGGTATTATGTGAATGTTTGTTAATTAAAGTAATTAACAAAATTCTGAATAAAATTAATAAAATAGTTTTATTAAATGAGAGAGCATTAGATTTGGAGAAATTTAATGCATTTAAAGTGGAGACTTTAAAAGAGAATGCGAAGGGGCAAATTTATGTGGACGGAGTTACCACCACATGAATGAGGAGGTGAGGGGTCACCCCTTGGGTGCCGGCCATGGGGAGGGGCACCCCCTCCTCCTATAAAAGCCCCCCCTCTCACACCTTCACACTCACACCTCCTCGTGAAGGATCTCTCTCCCCCTCTAGTATTTTCCCCCATGGTCTTGGATTAGCGAGATACATGTTCCCGGTGGCTTTATCTGGAAAGGATTTGCTGCTTCCGCTGCTTTGCTGGAGCGAGGGACGGAGGTTTTCGGGGTACCGGACATGTGTGCGATCACGGATGCACCGCTGCTTTGCGGTGCTGGACTTGGTGGTGTGATGGCTCTGAGTATGGCGCCAGAAAATGCTGGAGCGTGGTTGATGTAGAGCTCGTTGGGAACCCCAAGAGGAAGGTATGATGAGCACAACAACAAGTTTCCCTCAGTTATGAAACCAAGGTTTAATCGAACCAGTAGGAGCAAGGAAACACCCCAAAGGTGTTACTAGCTGAGCTTTGGCAGGGCGCACTACCGGTGCTAGTAGCAACGTGGAGACCTGCACAACACAACCACCGAACTTTGTCCCCAACTTGCGATGAGGTTGTCAATCTCACCGTGTTTTGCAGAAAACAAAGGATTAAACGTATCGAATGGAAAGAAGTAAAAGTTTGCAGAAAGTAAACACAAAACAGTAAAAGATTGTGGATTGAATATAAAAGACAAGGATCGGGATCCATAGTTCACTAGAGGTCGCTCTCCTTAAGATAGATAACATGCTGGGTGAACAAATTACAGTGGGGCAATTGACAAACATTGAGAAAGCAATACATGCATATACTGATCATCTTGACTCCTTTGAGATTCGATTGGGCATTACAACATTATACATAGACCGCCATCCAACTACATCTATGACTAATAATCCACCTTCAGGTTATCATCCGAACCCCCTCCAGTATTAAGTTGCAAGCAACAGATTATTGCTTTATGAACTGCGTGTAAAGTAAACAATACGATTGTTCTATGAACAAAGGATTGTTGTTTTCTCCCTAGTAGCAATAACACATCTTGTACCTTAGAGATTTCTGTCACTTCCCCAGATTACCAGAGGCATGAACCCACTATCGAGCATAAATACTAACTCTTGGAGTTGCTAGCATCTACTTGGCCAAGATAGCTACTAACAACAGAAAGCATGCAAGGTCACAAATAACAAAGACATGATAGAATCAATAATCAATCTGAAATAGCATCTCAATATCCATCAGATCCCCGCAAACACAACATGCAGAATTACAAATAGATGATCTTGATCATGAACGGAGCTCACAAGATCTAGACATGAAAGCACAAAGGAGGAGAACCAGCCATCTAGCTACTACATGGATCCGTAGTCCAAGGATGAACTACTCACGCATCACACCGGAGGCTTGCATGGTGATGAAGAAGGCCTCCATGGTGAATTCCCCTCTCTGGCAGGGTGCCGGGAAGAGCTTCAGATCCCTCCCGATCTAGGGATGGAGATGACGGCGGCTACAGACTCTTTCGTGGATTTTTGATCGGGCCCTTAGGGTTTACGTCCCGAGGGTATCTTATAGTCGGAAGGGGAGGCCGAGGGGGTGCCAGAGGCCACCACACCACCCCTTGGTGCGGGCCAAGCCTGGCCGCGCGGCCAGGTGGTGTGGTCGGCCTCTGGCCCCTCTCCGTCTCGTATTCTAGCATCTGATGACTTCCGAAAAAATAGGCACTTTGGCTTTTGTCCCGTCCTATTCTGAGAATATTCATTTTCTGACTTTTCTGGAACCAAAAACAGCAGAAAACAGGCAGCTGATACTGTGGCTCTTGTTAATAGGTTAGTCCAAGAAATCATATGAAAAGTACTCCAAACTGTGGACAAAACACAAGAAAGTGGATAAAACCAAGCATGGAACCTCAAAAATTATAGATACATTTGCAATGTATCATGGTGCTGGACTTGCTGGAGATGGATCTGATGGATGTGCTGGAGCCGGACCTGCTGGACTTCATCACGATCTTGAGATCGGCAAGTGTACGACTACATCATACACGAGTTCCAACTTGTTAACAAAGCTTTGTTGTCTTCGAGGCTAAGTTCTCTATGGATGTATATCCACCCGTTGCTTGTATCTAGTAGATAGATCTTGGCGTATAGTTCCCACCGTAGGAATTTTTTTGTTTTCTATGCTGCGAACCCAACAGTGGTATCAGAGCCTGATCTATGCATAGGTGCTTTGCACGGGTAGTACACATATGTTTATACGTGGACGATGATGATCATGTTATTGCTTCTTTCATGTATTTTGGATATTGGTGGCATAGTGGGATGAAGCGGCCCGGACCAACCTTACATGTCATCGTACATGAGACCGGTTCCACGACTCACATGCAACTAGTTTTGCATAAGTGGCTAGCGGGTGTCTGTCTCTCCTACTATAGTCAATATCTGATTTACAATGAGTTGGTCATACCACGATGCAAATGATAGAGATCAAATGCATGGACCATATCATCTCACTTTACACATTAGATGTTTGCATCTTATATTGCTAGTTTGGCGTTTTAGTAGCATTATAAGATGATCCCTCATTTAAATATCAAGATAAAATGTGTTCTTCCTTAAGTATGCACCGTTCTATGGATCGTGTTTCGAGACATCACGTGATGATCGGGTGTACTCGACTCCGCGCTTTCATACAACGGGTGTAAGACAGTTTTACACATGAGGGTACTAAGGTTCTTACTTGGCGAGCCTAGCATGTACAGACATGGCCTCGGAACACGGATAGAAAGGTTAAGCATGAGTCATATAGTTGATATGATGCCCATATTGATGCTCGCCTTTGAATCTACACGGACTCACGTGATGATCAGACTTGGTGTAGTGGATTTGGTTCATGTAATCACCAAAAAGGCATGAGGGATGTCGTTTTTAAGTGGAGTTCATTTCTAATTTGGATTAGTCGAACTCAATTTGTCATAAACTAAATCAAAGTGAATTTGCATAATTTGTTGTAGTCATTGGCATATGTTCACTACCTTATGCTTAGTTTTAATTGAGATAATAGAACTATAGAATTCTGGATATTTACTTTACGAACTGGTATCGTATTGTTTTGAATGTCAATTTAAAGTTTATAAGTCCTATTGCAAACTTTCAGCAAACTCTATTTACTCCATGAAGTTTAATAAGTAGTATTAAACAAGAGTAACAATTCCAATGTTAGTATCTAAAGTATCATGTTTGCCTCCATGATTATTGATATTCAAAAGTTGTTTTAATATCAAGATTATATAGGAGCTGAAAATTGTTTCAGAAACCATCATGTGTGAAAGATATTGTGATATCTGAAACAATGTTTTTGGTTGCATTATGATAGAGTATAATTTAGCAAAATACATGTTCTCATATTGTATGAGAATTTGTGAAGGATGGAGATGCTAGGCATCCGGATCTCCCAAAAAGGTTTTGGGAACTAACATTATACTCGCGATTCTTCCTTATAGGCTATAGTAGCTTGATCATGAAAGTTGTCATGATAAGGATGAATAGAAGATGTAAGTAAAATGTTTACTACACTAATAGATTACTAAAGAATGGATTTTTGAAAGAACACCAAACATTTGATGATGGTGATCCACTTCAAAGTGCAAGTCCAAAGGTATTAGTATTTGACTATATACACTTTGTACTATGTGTCATGTGAATGACACCACTATTGATGTTGATAGATTCTTTTAAAAGAAAAGGAATTGTTGAAAGAGAATCTATAAAATATTTGGAAGAAAAGAAAAGGTTGGAGATGTCCAACTTAGGTATATAGAAGATATACATGTTATGGTTGTATTCCTTGCTTGTTAATCAATGTGGTTCTGAGGTATTGGATACCGGTATTGGATACCGAATTGGTTGGTGTGAAGTGTCATACAGAACAACACAATTCATGAACTGCAACGGCCTAAGTAACTGGCAAAAGAATAAGTGATGATGTTCATCGAAAACAAATAAAGTGTTATTGTGTTTTTTGTTGTCGTCAAACCTAGCCTTCAAGATTTGTTTTAATAATTGTTATTTTGTTCTGGTATTACGAGAACAATGGTTGTTCAAATAATTACCGTATTCCATAAAGGATGAATGAACTTTTACAAGTCTAGTTGGAGAAATCACATCCATAAACACTATTGCTAAAATGTTGCAAGACAAATGATTGAAAGATCACTTATAAAGTGACATCGCTATTTAAATTATATTGAAAATAAAACATGAAGAAACTCCATGTCGATGGATTTTTGGAGTTTTTGATTTTGATCAATTGACGCTTGTGAGACTTTTCTCGAGATAATTGAAACTCCGTCCATAGGCCAAAGAGGAACGGATGACTAACTTATTGGATATTATACATATTGATGTATATAGTCCATTATATGTATCCATATGCGATGGATCTTTTTGCTTCATATGCTTTCTCCAGAAATTTAAGTGAATATATCTATATATTTACTTAATAAGGAAGAAGTATGAAACATTTGAAAATTGTTCAAAGACTTTCAAGATGAAGTGGAAAATTATTGTAACAAGAAAATAAAGAGTTTATGATTCGATCATAAAGGAAGATATTTGAGTTACATGTTTAGCAAAACACCTAAGATTTGAGGAATTGTTCCATGATTTGTGTTTCCCGATAAACCATAGGAGTATGGCATATTGGAGAGATGAAATCAAACCATGTTTGAAATGGTAAGATCAAAGGTGTCATTTATAAAACTGCCATTATGTTTTAAGGATTGAAGCTTTAGAGACTACCGCTTTTACACTGAAAAGAGCACCATCGTGATCCGTTGAAATGACACGATATAAGTTATGGTTTGGGATAAAACCCAAATTGTCTTTTCTTAAATTTTGGTATGCTATGCATAAGTAAAATGTTTACAACCAAAGTTAGATAAGCACGTCTTTGTAGGTTATCCCAAAGAATTTGTTGGGAATTTCTCCATAACAGCAAGGACAAAAGAGTTTGTCGCTTGGAATGTCATGTTTCTTGAGAAGGAATTTTTCCTGAAAAGTTAAGTGGGAGGATAGTAGAACTTTGATAAGGTTGTTGAACCTTAGCTATATGTGCTAAGTAGCACAGCGCCGGAAAGTGTCCCGGTGGCGGCCACAATGCTCATGGCTCCCGTGATTACAAAGGGTGTGATCTCGGAGATTAGAGTTCCTATTGAACCGTGTGGGTCGGTAAGAATCAAATAGTGTGATTTCATAAGCAAGTCGTTATTGTTTTGACAATGATGAACCAACTACATGCAAAGAAGCGATGATGGGCCCTGACTCCATAAAATGACTAGAAGTCATAGAATCCGTGATAGTATCCATACACGAGAAATCAAGTTTCTAAACTTGGAAGACCCTCTGGAAAGGCGTGAAGCCTATCGGTTGTGTTTGGATCTATAAAGAAATAGACATGGATGTTTAACATCTATGAAATAGTCGACATGTCGGAAAGAAGTTTACAGCAATGTTCAAGGAGTTGACTATGACAAGATTTGATCTTTCATAGCGATATTTAGTCTTGACGGATTATTGTAGCAACCACTACATATAATTTGGTATATGGTAGTTGAATAAACAAAACAAGGTTCTTCTAATAGAATGGTTACCTAGGACGTGTACATGACACGGTCCAAAGGGTTTTGTTAATTCAAAGGGTGCTAAAAGGGCATGCAAACTTCAATAGTTGAAGTGAGCATAGCGGAGTTGGAATCTTCACCATGATGAAAATGTTAAAGGAGTTTAATTTCATCAGAGATGATGAAGATGCTTGAATTTGCAAGAAATTAAGTGGGAGCGCTGAGACAAATTTCCAATACATTATGCAGAGTACATATTGTTGATTGGAAATGATGTATCTTTTATTAACACAAGTTAAGAAAAATAGGATTTCGATGAAAGACTTGGGCAAAACCGGAATATTTGGCATCAATATCTATATGGATAGATTGAGGCGCTAATATGGTTATGCCAGACATACATATATGAGATATTGAAAGGGTTCAATATGGAAACAACAAGAAAGGTTCTTGCTGCATGGAAATGATTGTATCAAGATTGAAGTGTTTCAACACTTGGTGAGTAAAATCACATGAATATTTTGATCGATTATACCGTGATATGTATATATCCCGATATGTCCTATGCTCTATATGTTATGAGCACATACCAGAATGATTCATAAGATGATCATTGGACGATAGTAAAGATATTCTTATGAGCTTTGGAAGAACTAAGAATATATCATGTGTAAGTGACAAATAGTTAAAGGTGGTTCATTCTAAAGTGTTACATTGATACTAGTTTTGTCACAAGATACAAATTAAATTTATCTCAATTTAGACTATGGGTGGCACAATGTAATGGAAAGGATGTTCCATGATGGATTTGGATAAGTTCCAAAGTTGAAACATTGTGACGGGTACTACAACAAAAGGCTAAGTATATGACTGCTATAGTAGCAACAAAGGAGGGCATTTGTGTTAATAAGTTTGTTATCAAACTAGGTGTGGTTCAAAGTGGGCTAATACTATGAAGATATATTGTATGACAATAATATCAACATATTTTAACTCGAACGAACTAAAGGTCTCACCAAAGGACCAAATTTATACAACGCCATCTCATTTGAGAATGAGTGATGCGTAGAGACGCAAAGGCATGAATATACACACGGACCTGAAAGTGCCAGATCCGGAGATTATGTTAACCACTAGCAAACATGTATATTCAACACCTAGGTGTTGTATATACAAGTTTACAAACTAGATTATTGACTCTAGTGCAAGTTGGAGACTGAAGGGAATATACCCGAGAGGCAATAATAAAGTGGTTATTATCTTATTCCATGTTTATGATAAATATTTATTTTGCATGCTATAATTGTATTAATTGGAAACGTTAATACATGTGTGTTTAATAAGCAAAATGCAAAGTTCCTAGTACTGCTTCTCGTATAAACTAGCTTGTTCATTAATAAGATGATCAAGGTTTCCTGATCATGGACATTGGATGTTGTTAATAACGAGGTCACAACATTGGTGGAATGATGTGATGAACATTCATCTGAAGTATAGCATTACGATCAAAGTCATTATGTTTATATTGCTATAACATCATACGAAGTAATCTTAGTCCTTAGACCATGAAATCATGTTAATTGCTAACACCGGAAGAGTATCTTGATAACATCAAACGTCACACCATAACAGGGTGACTATAAAGGTGGGTTCAGTGCTACAAAGGTGTTATGTTGAGGCTCATGGATCAAGAATGGGATTTGTCCATCCCGATGACAGATAGATATACTCTGAGCCCGCTCGGTGATATCACATTAAGATAGCTTGCAAGCAAGTGATGTGATCACTAGAATGTTATATCACGGGAACAAGAAAAGAGTGCATGTCGGCAACGAGATCAAACTAGGTATGGAGATACCGATGATCGAATCTCGGACATGTAATATATCGCGAGACAAAGGGATTTAGTTATGACGTTAAAAGTTCATACGATCACAAGAGTCATCGTTGAATATGTAGGAGTCAGTATGGATCTCCAGGTCCCGCTTCTGATTATTGATCCGAGAGAGGTCTCGATCATGTCTGCATTATTCGCGAACCATAGGGTGACACACTTAAGGGATATCAACACCATTTGGAGCAAATATGTTTCAGATAAAGATTTAAGAAAGTGCTAGAATTATTTCAATAGACACCGAAACTGTTTCGGGTGAAATTGCTGAAATTGATTCTGCATGTAATATTGAAATGTTGCAGGGGGTTTTATGTGAATATTTGTTAATTAAAGTAATTAACAAAATTCTGAATAAAATTAATAAAATATTTTTATTAAATGAGAGAGCATTAAATTTGGAGAAATTTAATGCATTTAAAGTGGAGACTTTAAAGGAGAATGTGAAGGGGCAAATTTATGTGTGCAGGGAGTTACCACCACATGAATGAGGAGGTGAGGGGTCACCCCTTGGGCGCGGCCATGGGGAGGGGCACCCCCCTCCTCCTATAAAAGGCCCCCCTCTCACACCTTCACACTCACACCTCCTCGTGAAGGATCTCTCTTCTCCTCTAGTATTTTTCCCCATGGTCTCAGATTAGCGAGATACATGTTCCCGGTGGCTTTATCTGGAAAGGAGTTGATGCTTCCGCTGCTTTGCTGGAGCGAGGGACAAAGGTTGTCGGGGTACCGGACGTGTGTGCGATTACGGATGCACCGCTGCTTTGCGGTGCTAGGACTTGGTGGTGCTGGACTTGCTGGAGCTGGATCTGATGGACGTGCTGGAGCCGGACCTGCTGGACTTCATCACGATCTTGAGATCGGAAAGTGTACGACTACATCATCCACGAGTTCCAACTCATTAACAAAGCTTTGTTGTCTTCGAGGGTAAGTTCTCTATGGATGTATATCCACCCGTTGCTTGTATCTAGTAGATAGATATTGGGGTATAGTTCCCACCGTAGGAAATTTTTTGTTTTCTATGTTGCGAACCCAGCAGTATGCATGGGTCCTGTACGTACTAGTGGTCGTTAAGCATGCTGACACCCTGGAATTGCTTCCAATTACTTGGTTGTGTGGACTTCCTCAAAAACCTTCATTATGACTCCTGATTTTGCATTAAAACCCGTGATTTCCTGCACAACGTAATTCAATGATAGGTTTTGCATATCTTTGCAATTATTAGTCATTAGTGGTAAGGATTGAGAGTTTCTTGTCAATTGGTTGACCAAAAACAATGTTTAAACGCGGTGGAAGATGGCAAATTTTGGAGCCATCAGGCGGCGAAGAGGCGATGGGGGATATAGGTTAGGTGACACCCATTTACCACATATACCCCTCTATTATTGTAGTGCTCCTCCGGTTCTTTTTTTCAGGACCAAGGATAGAAGAGGAATTTTGCATATGCAAATAACAGGCGAGATATTTGAATACATGCGTGGGATATTTTAATGGATGCGCCGGATATTTTAATGGATGCGCGTGATATTTCAGCACTCTAAGGAAATTTTAAGGTTGAAACTTCCAAGGTACGCTACTCCGACGTGTGGCCGCTCCTTGTTGGCCACGTCTAGACCAACATGCCAGCGATAGTGTGCTTCCGAGCATTTAAATGAGGTTCCAGACATTTGCCAAAATTGATAAACATTATTGAAGGCTTTCAAACAAGATGACCAACGTCACGGCCATATCTCTGCCATAGTTTCTGATAACGTGTCTATATTTGGTAGATCTGTGCATCTTGGAATTTCAAGCAATATTTATAAAATGAGAATCCATATTTGCTTGATAACGCTCTACTTTCATGAATTTTCAAACTTCCTAGCTAAATTTGTGCAATAAAATGGCTTTTTGACGATTTAAAGTAAGTGTGTCTAATCTTGAACTACAAAGTCTGTGATATAGCTTGTTCTTGATTTTTTTAAAATAATTTAAAGGTATCAAACTAGTCAAATATCGAGAACCGCCGAGTTCTGTAAGATTCAAATTCTTGATACGAATGGTAATGACGCCAAATTTGGGCCATTTTTAAAATATACAAAGAAATAAAATATGAAACGAAATACTACCATTCTTTTCTCTTGGTGTCACGCTGTGTGCACCAGCTAGTTCCCATGAAAACATTTGACAATTTTGAAAAGACTTGTTTCACAGTATGGCGTACCGTGTATGATCATTAATGCCTAAACTAGATGACCAATGTCAAGGCCATATTTTAACCATACTTTATGATAACGTAACCATATTTGGTAGAATGGTGCATATTGGCATTTAAAAAAGAGCTTCCATATTTGAAGTTATTTTAAAGTTTCTAATTTACAACAATGGCTTTTGTCATGAATCGACCACAAAGATTATGGCTCGAAAGCACATCGTCCAAGTTTTATGCAAAGTATACCCTATTTAATTGATAATTCTCAATTTTTATGGCTATATTTGTGAAATAGAATGACTTTATGGCTATTTAATGAAAGCATCTCAGATTTTGGTGTGTAAGTGCATGATACCTACTTGCTCATGTTTTTTAAAATCATTTGATGGTACCCAAGTAGTAAAACAAGGGAGAACTACCAAGAGTTCTACAAGATTCAACTTCTTGATATGAATGCTAATGCCACCAAATTTAGGCCTTATGAATGAAAAAATCGAGAAAATTTAAACATAATTAGAAGTAGTGTCTTTCATTCACATGGTGTCTTACCATTGCACTAGCTAGTTTCCATGGAAACATTTAAACTTAAAATTTGAAATTTTTGAAAAAACTTGTTTCACAATATAGTGTACCATCTATGAACATTCTTGCCTTTCAAACTAGATGACCAATGTAAAGGCCATATCTTTACCATACTTTATAATGAACCATATTTGGTAGATTGGTGCATATTGGCATTTAAACATTTTTTTACAAAAATAGCTTCCATATTTGAAGTTATTTTAAATTTTATAATTTATAACAATGGATTTTTTCATGAATCAATCACAAAGATTATGGCACGAAACCGTCCAATTTCACACAAAGTATAACCTATTTAATTGATAATTCTCAAGTTTTATGGCTATATTTGTGCAATAGAGTGACTTTATGGCTATTTAATGAAAGTATCTTAGATTTTGGCATGCAAGTGCATGATACCTACTTGCTCATGTTTTAAAAAAATCATTTGAAGGTACCCAAGTATTAAAACAAGGCAGAACCACCAAGAGTTCTACAAGATTCAACTTCTTGATATGAATATGCTAATGCCACCAAATTTGGGCCTTATGAATGAAAACAATCAAGTAAATTAAATATAATTTGAAGCAATGCCTTTTTTTCATGGTGTCTTACTATTGCATTAGCTAGTTTACATGAAAACATATAAACTTAAAATTTGACAAATTTGAAAAAACTTGTCAGACGATATGGTATACCATGTATGAATATATATGCATGGCTTTCAGACCATATGACCAAGTTCATGGCGATATCTTTGCCATAGTTTATAATAACCTGTCCATATTTGATGTATTGGTTTGCATTTCAAATATTGTTTACAAAGGAAGCTTCCAAATTTGAAGTTATTTTCATTTTTCCAAGTGACAACAATACAATGGCTTTTGTCATGAAGCAACTATAGAAATATGGCTCAAAATCCCACGGCCCCAATTTTCACATAAAGTGTATCCTATTTATAATTGATAGTGCCCAAGTTTCACTATTTTTAAAGCTTTATGCATATATTACTAGAATAGAATCACGATACAGCAATTTAACAAAAGTATCTCAAATCTAGATCTACAAGTGCATGCTACCTGCTTACTCATAATTTTTGTTAAATTCATTTGAAGGTATCTAAGTAGTAAAACAAGGGAGAACCACCAAGAGTTCCACAAGATTGAACTTCTTGATATGTGAATGCTATAGCTACCAAGAAAGTTTGGGGCTTATGAATTAAACAATCAAGAAAATTAAATATAATTTGAAGTAATGCCTTTCTTTTGCATGGTGTCTTACAATTGCACTAGCTAGTTTGCATAGAAACATTTGAACTTAAAATTGACAATTTCAAAACAAAACTTGTAAGACAATATGGCGTACCATGTACGAATATGCATGCATGGCTTTCAGACCATATGAACAAGGTCGACCATGACAATATATTTGCCATAGTTTATAATGTATTATCCATATTTCGTAGATTGGTGCTTGTTGGCATTTCAAATATTGTTTACAAAGAAAGCTTGTAGAATTGAAGTTATTTTCAAATTTATAAGTGATAACAATGACTTTTGTCATGAGGCAACTACAAACATATGGCTTAAAATTCCGCTACTGTCGTGGGAATGGCCACGACAGTCGCTACCAGGGGTAGCGCTTGATAGTATTGGGGGCGAGAGCTGGCAGCCATCTGTGGTGCGAGATGGGGGCGGATGCACATGAGTTTACCCAAGTTCAGCCCCCCGGAGGGTAAAGACCTACTCCTGCTAGATTGTATTGGCAGAGAGCGAGTTACAGGGTTGGCGAGTTCGGCGTCTAAGAAGCGAGTCGCTTGAGGGGGTGTATGATGGAATGTGAGTACAAAGGGAACCCTAGGGAGGTTTATATAGGAGGTACCTCGCTAGGGTTTACAACGTTTACAACCGAACTACTTAAGGATTCTGAGGACTTGACCTAATCTGACTGGGCTTCAGCTATGCTTCTGGGCCTCTAGCTTCCAGTCGCCAGGCCTTCTCCTTAGTCGCATTCCAATCGTCGTCCTGCAGTCCACTCGTAAGGTCCTTGGGCCAGTCGTAACGTCCTGCTGGGCATACCCCATCCGGCATATCCCCATAAGTAGTCCCCAAGGCCATCATTGATTCAGCGCAGGCGTTCATTTGGCAGTCGGAGTAGGCGAGTCCAATTTGGACACCCAGTCGAATCGTTGATGGACTCTGTCAATAATGGAGGAAATTTTCCAACCTGGTTTCTAGTCGTAGCTTTGGCGAATGTATTCACGCTCGAGTCGGTGCACCCTGTTGATTGGACAAGGCGTACCAGCAGGCGAGTCGAGTGGAAGAAGTTGGACCGCCAACTTGGTCAAACTAGCCGTTGGGTAATCCAGTGGTAACTTCGGTGTAATTACCGCGGGTAACGGCTATCCCGAGATTGGCGGGTAGCACGTCTTTATAAGGAGAGCAGCGGAAAACCCCTGTAGATCTTCTTCCGCATTCCTCACTCTCGTGCACCCCAGTCTCTCTGTCTCTCCACGATCCATAATCTCTGGACCGAGCGACCTCGTCTCCTCCTCGATGGTGCCTCCGAAGGATCTATAGGGGAAATCCAAGTGCACCATGGCGCAACTCAAATCGTTCGAGGACGTGGGGGTTCTCTGCAAGGGGAATTGGTGAATTCCCTCCTCCGAGACCAAGCCGAAGCCCCGCACCGGTGAATTCATCTGGTTCTCAAGCCATTTGGAGAGGGCTTAGGATTCCCCACCTCAATCTTCTTCCGGCGGTTTTGTGCGTATTATGTGACCAAGCCGTCGGATCTTGGTCCACACAGCATCGAGCAGCTGGCGATCTTTGTCGCCTTCTACGAATGCTACCTCGGATGCTGGCCATACTTCCCGCTGTGGCTGGAGTTGTTCCACGGCCACATCGGTTGTGAAGGATCCGACAGCGGGCGGTGTCACCTTCTAGCTGAAGCCGAAGGAGAACTTCTTCAAGCTCTTGCTGCCAAAGAAGGCCACGAGCGAGTGTAAAAAGAGCTGGTTCTACCTGAAGGAATCCACTCCGTTCGGCGAAGTGGTACTCCCTTCGTACATTGTAGAGAGGACCGCGCCTCATCGTCTGATAGCGTCGAAGCTCCCCAAAGACCAAAAGATGGTTGTCACGGAGATGATGGAGCAGATCAAGGTTTTGAAGAAAAAGGGGCTTGACACAATCAACCTCTACAATTGCTGGCTCGGACGGCGCCTGGTCTCGCTTGCGACCCGGCCTCATTGGATGTATGAGTACACCGACAAGAACGACCCTTCCAGGACGAGCAGGGAGTCCTAGGAGGCAGCGGACTACAAGGCCGCCCTGAAAAAGATCACGGACGCAGAGTTCACCGATACGTCGGCCGGGCTCGCTCCGTACATAACCGGGAAGAACGAAGCTCCCACGGTAAGCCTTTCTCCGTCGTTGCTTTGCCTTCAGTCGTGGCTCGTGCGGGTGCAATTCGCATCCGTGACTCATATCATTCAGTCGTGGTTTCTAACCGGGTCGACTCTCTTTGTGTACTCCCAGTTGTTTCAGGTCCTCGAAGGGTGGCTCCCTCCCCCCCTCGATGAGGAGATTCCCAAGGAACTCGAAGAGGGGACCAAGGAGAGTCCTTCGAGAGCGAAGAGGAGGTTCCTCCGCTGGTGCCTGCAGCCCGCAAGACTCGCATGAAAAAGCAGCGTGAGATCGAGGCGAGCCGTAATCTTGAAGAATGCGACGACGACGACGATGAAATCCTGCAGGAGCATAGTTCACGGTGAACAGCCACGCCGGTGAAGCCCGTGCAAAAACTGAAGTCGCCGGTGAAGAAGCCGACACTGAAGCTGGTGTCACCGCCCAGATCCGTGGTGGTGTTCGAGTTGGATGAAGATTCTAATGATGAGGCGGCCAAAGCCTCAATCAAGATCCTCGAGGACACAATTCCAATGACGGGGTCAGAGGTTGCGAACGTGGTGGTGGAAGCGGAGGTTCCGCTCGCCGCGATTGCTCTAATAGTCCCGGCCGCCGCGGAACCAGGGGCTGCCGAGACCGTGGGGGCGAGGTCGCCACCACCAGCGTCAGCGGCCGTGTTGCCCGGGTCGGAGGTCCCTGCAACCGTGACCTCGACGTCAAAGAAGCCCGCGGTGTCATCGGCCACGAGTGTCTTCGAGAAGGGACTCTCACGCAAGCTAGGCCCGGAGCTAGATAAGCCTATCCACATTAGCACGGGGTTGCGCGTCCTTCCGGTCACCAAGTAAGTCTAACATTCTCTTTTCTGTGCTTTAGCGTTTTCTTGCATAATTTTCTTGCTGCCCGTGGCGATTTCATAGGTCTGGTGCCAAGAAGATTAGTCGCCCTACGGTGGCCAAGATTCCGCTAGTCGACACCAGAGGGAAGCCGACCCCTCCAAGAAGAGGAAGCCTATTGCGGAAGAAGCACCAGCCGAGGGCGCGAAGAAGAAGAAGGGGGACGTCATTGATGCCATGACAGGGGAAAGCACGGAGGAGGGTGACTCCGCTACTCGTGCCGAAGAAGTGACGGCCGCCCAATCGGAACTAGCCAAGGGGGCACCGCCATCAGAACCATTGGCCCCGACGTCTATCGCCCTGACGAGGGCGGCCGCATCTTTTCCACGCTTTATGGCGAAGGCATTCTCGACCGCGGTGGAGACCCAGTCTCCGCAAATTCCAGAGATCATAGATGAAGATGTTGGGCAGGGTCGTGGGCGCACATCTTTTGTGGTTCCTTCGACGGACACCAGCGAAGTTCATAGCATGCTTGGTGCTGCCATTCAGGTATGTCCAGTCCCCGAGTGCCTGTGCTGAATTTCAGCGGTTGGGCACTTAAAACTTCTAGTCGCCCAGTCCCTGAGGGTGTCGTCGCTGAATTTCAACGGCTAGACACTTGGAATTTTTAGTCGCCCAGTCCCCGAGGGTCTAGTCGCTGAATTTCAGTGGCAAGACACTTGGAATTTTTAGTCGCCCTATCACTTAGTGTTGTTCTATTGGCAGGGCCTGCAAAGGGAGTCATCTGATCGGCAAGCCGTGAAGGAACGCCTGGGGCATGACCTGCGCGTGGCGCAGGAGGCCAACCGATGACTCCAAGAGACTGCTAGTGAGTTATTTCTTCCTTTGGCGATCTAGAGCCATTGCCGCTTGTGCGAGGCTGACTTGTGTTGCCTTTTGCTTCATAGATGGACTTCCGGCTGCGATTGCCAAGGCCCGCAAGGGATATGTTCCGGCTGCTGAGCTAGGTGCAGCGAACGAGCGGATCGACTTGCTGGTGAAGGAGCTAGAAGAGGCGAAGGCATCGATGATCTCTTCTGAAGAGAGGGCCAAGGCCGTTGTTGCCGCGGTGGAGGAGGAATGGAAGGCTTCCGACTCGGTCATCCTCGGGTTGCAGGGTGACCTTGGTGCCCTTGAGAAGCATGTGATGGAGAGCTGCCGGAAACTTCTCGGTGAGTGTCTATTCTTTCCCCTTTTTGGTATGCAGCGAGTCCCCGGGCGGGTTAGTCCTTAGTGACGTTGGGTTTCTGACATTACAGCCTTGATAGGACAAAGTGACCCGGTGGTGCAGACCTTCAATGCCTCGTAATGCGTGACTGTGATGGTGAACGTGGCCACTGCCTCGACGTTGTGCTTCCAAGCCATGCTCCAAGGGATGTCCCCCACCAAGGTTATTCCTAGGGGATTGACTGAAGTTTGGGACTATCTGGAGGAGGCACCCACTATCGTCATGTGGCTGGCGCGATCGGCCTTCAGGCGCGGGGCCACCACGACATTGATCCTGGGGCTTGCTCACTTCCCCGACGACTTCGACCTCGACGACGTCGCCAGTGGTTACCCTTTGGCGACTGGCTCGGTGGAGATGTCGAAGGTTCTGAGGCTGACCGCCAAGGCAGCTCCGTTCGCGGAGTGAGTATTGGAGATGGGAGATTTGTTGCCATACCAGGAGACTGTGGTGGCGCTGGGCGACCCCGAGCCGGAGCACCGTGACCTGAAGTCGGAGCAGCCCTTCCGGTCGGTGCTATCGAAGTCGTTGACGATGTACCCAACAAACCCGTGGGAGCCGTTCATCCGAGTCAAGGGTGATGGTGGCGCTTCTTCGTCGGAGCCTGCAAAATAAGTTGCTGCCCTAAGGGGCTTTTGTAAGTTATGGCGATTGGCCACGTTTGTAATGTAAACAATACATGTGTATGGAAGTAAGAGTAGTCACTCGACTCGCAATGCATGTTTGAAGTGTGTTCTTTGTTTTTTTTAAGGTGAGCAGGTCCCCGAGCGCGTCCACCCTTTATTGGGGTTTACCTCGTTTATATGTAAATTTTGATTGTGTTTAGTTTTTGTGTTGGTTGGGATCGTGTCGTGGGCCCAGTCGCTTGGTGACCCCGAGCACGAACAAGGTCGGTATAGGCGAGTCCCCGAGCGTGAGGATCTGGTGCGTTGTTTGTAACGTGTCTCTCCCCTGGCTCAGAGAGTCAGTTGCGTGGCGAGTCCGGGGCAGGCTCTCTTACTTGGTGTGTTCTCGAGCCGCGTAGGGGTTATTAGAGACAAGTCCCCGAGCGTGGTACTTCACCATCCGAGTCGCCGTGCGCGAGGATGGGGAGGACAGGTCGCTGTGAGAAGCGTTGGGAGGTTGTCTTGGCCCGGCAAGCCAGTCCAGTGAGGTGACTCCAATGGGGGCTCTGGGGTGGCGTGTTCGTGGATGACTCAAGTCCCGAATTTGTTCGGTGCCCTTGGGCCGCACTACTTAGCCATGCCGATCGCTCTACCAAAGGTTGAGTTCCGTAGGGAGCATATTGTGAAGCTTACAAGTGCGATTGGCACAAGAATAAGGCGAGTAGGCACAATTTGTGCGATCCGAATTTTTATTATGTAGCAGCAGAATACAAGTCTTAGTTCTATATGTAGAACTTGCGGAGGAGGTTTACATTCCATGGCCTCCTAACTTCAAGCTGGCCATCGCCTCGTACATCAATTAGGTAGTAGGCGTCGTTGCCGAGGACTCGCCCTATGGGGAATGACCCCTCCCATGGGGGGGAAAGCTTGTGCGTGCCGTTCTTGTCCTGGACCAGTCGTAGGATCAGGTCGCCTTCTTGGAAGGTGTGAGTCTAGACTCGGCGACTGTGGTAGCAGCGGAGTCCTTGCTGGTAGATGGCGCTGCGGGAGCGACCTAGCTCGCATGTTTCGTCAAGCTGGCCGACTCCAACTTGGCGGGTGATCTCATTTGCCGCCTCCACGTAATTGACAACCCGAGGCGAGTCGTGTTCTAGGTCCATTGGCGTTATGGCCTCAGCACCGTACACCATGAAGAAGGGTGTGAACCCCGTGGATCGGTTGACGGAGGTGCGAATGCCCCATATCACAGAGGGGGGCTCTTCGACCCAGCATATGGGGGTGTGCTTGAGGGGCACGTGAAGTCGCAGCTTGAGGCCATGGAGGACACTTTGGTTGGTGCGATCTGCTTGGCCGTTCAATTCTGGGTGGGCGACTGAGGTGAGGTCGAGCTGTATGCTATGCTCCTCGCAGAATTCTTCCATGGCACCTTTGGCGAAGTTGGTGCTATTGTCCGTTATGATGCTGTGCGGGTAGCCATACCGGTAGATGAGCTCGCGGAGGAACTTGATGGCAGTCTTGCCATCACACTTCTTGATCGGCTTGGCTTTGACCAACTTGGTGAACTTGTCGATTGCAACCAGGAGGTGGGTGAAGCTAGATGGGGCCTTCTTGAATGGGCCGACCATGTCCATGCCCCATACGGCGAATGGCCAGGTGATGGGGATGGTCTTTAGTGCCGAACCAGGGATATGCGTCTGGTTGGCATACTTCTGACACCCGACGCACCGTTGGACGATGTCGATGGCGTCGGCATGCGCGGTGAGCCAGTAGAAGCCGTGTCGCATGGCTTTGGTGACCAGCGACCTGGTGCTAGCGTGATGGCCGCAGTCACCAGCGTGGATGTCTTGGAGGATCTTGTGCCTTTCTTATGGCTATACGTAGCGCTAGAACACGCCTGTCACGCTGCGTTTGTGGAGCTCGCCATTGATGATGACGAAGGATTTGCACCGGCGCACGATCATTCGCACTTCCATCTCGTCGCTTGGAAGGACTTTGTGCTCGAGGAAGGCGACGTACGGTGCGGTCCAATCGCTGGTTTCCGTGACCATGGTGACTAGAGCAGGCTCGGGCCGCACGGGTATCCCGATGTCGATCTCCTTTGGTGGGGAGATCGAGGGCTTGTATATGATGTCGAGGAAGACGCATGCGGGTGGAGTTTGGCGGGCCGACCCGATGCGGGACAGGGCGTCAGCCTCCTCGTTCTTGCGCCTGTCAATCCACTCGACGGAGTAGCCGGTGAAGTGGCCCCCAGCTAGTCCACCGCTTGGCGGCACGCTATCATTGTGGAGGAGACGGCGTCGCAGATCCCAACGACTTGGCCAGCGACTAGGTCGGAGTCACTGTAGCACCGTAGGCGATTGACGTTCATCTCCTTCGTGGCCCTCATGCCATGGAGGAGGGCCTCGTATTCGGCCATGTTGTTGGTGCAGGGCGTGAAGTCGAGGTGGAGCACGCAGCAGAGCTTGTCGCCTTTGGGGGAGGTGAGGACGACCCCAGCCCCTACGCCGTTCGCGTTCTTGGATCCATCGAAGTGGAGTGACCAGTAGTGGAGGTAAGGTAACTTCTCTGACTGCTGTGCCTCTTCCCAATCGGCGAGGAAATCGGCCAGGGCCTGCGATTTGATCGTTTTGCATGGATCGTACTTGATGTTGTGGACGCCGATTTCGACGGCCCACTTAGCGACTCGCCCGGTTGCCTCGCGGTTGCGGATGATGTCCTGCATCAGCATGGAGGAGATGACCGTGATGGGGTGGTTCTGGAAGTAATGCGGGAGTCACCGTTGGGCTCTCAACACCGCATACACCAATTTTTGGTACTGCGGGTAGCGCTGTCTTGAGTCCATGAGGACCTCGCTGATGTAGTAGACGGGGCACTGTACGGGGTGTTCCTTGCCCTCTTCTAGTCGCTCGACGACCATCATGGCACTGACGACTCGAGTGGAGGCTGCGACGTAGATGAGCATCGGCTCTTTGTCAGTTGGGGCGGCGAGCAATGGTGCCGCCAACAGCACTTCCTTGAGTGCTTTGAGCGTGTTGTCCACTTCTTCTTCCCATTGGAACATGGGGTTCTTGCGCATTAGGAGGTAGAGAGGCATTGCCTTCTCATCGAGCTAGGGGATGAAGCGACTAAGGACCGCAACTCGCCTGGCCAGCTTCTGGACGTCACGCAAGCACTCGGGTTTCCCGAGTCTCACGATGGTGTCGATCTTGGTGGGGTTAGCTTTGATGCCTCGTTTGGAGACCACGTACCCTAGAAGCTGTCTGATGGGCATGCCGAAGGTGCACTTCCCTGGATTGAGCTTGATCTTGTACCTCCGCAGATTTGCGAAGGTTTCGGCCAGGTCGGCGAGTAGGTTGCTCTGACAGGTGGATTTTACCACCACGTCGTCGATGTATACGTGGATGTTGCGGCCAATTTGACTCACAAGGCACTCCTGCATGCACCGCTGATAGGTCGTGCCAGCGTTCTTCAGGATGAACGTCATGGCTATGTAGCAGAAGGCGTCGAATGGCGTGATGAACGCCGTCTTCTCTTCATCCTTGATTGCTATTTTGATCTGGTTATAACCAGAGTATGCGTCGAGGAAGCGCAACAACTCTGATCCTGCGGTCGAGTCAATTATCTGATCGATGCGCGGTAGGACGAACTCCCCCTTCGGGCAGGCGCTAATGAGGCTGGTGTAGTCGATACACATTCTCCAGGTGTTGTTCTTTTTGAGAACGAAGACTGGGTTTTCCAGCCACTTGGAGTACTTGATGGGCCGAATGAAGCCTGCGGCGAGTATATGCTGCACTTCTTCGCGATTGCTCGACGACACTCTTCATTGAAGGGCCGTAATGACTGCTTCACTGGTCGCACTTTGGGTCGGCATTAAGTTTGTGCTCAGCGAGTTCGCTCGAGACACTAGGCATGTCGGATGGCTTCCATGCAAAGATGTCACGATTCTCACATAGGAACTCGATGAGTGTGCTTTACTATGCGGGACTCATGTTTGTCCTGATGGTAACCGTCTGGCTAGAGTCGCCTGGGACGAGCTCGACGATGCGGGTGTGCGTGGTCGCCTCGAAGGTGGAGCTTGCGGCGGTTGGCTTCTTCAGGATGGTGGGGTCGTCCTTGTCAACGTCGCTCACGTATTTCGCGAGATCATCCGTGTGATTTGTTTCCACAGTGATGACGGTGTCGGCGAGCTCAGCGCCTTTGTCTTCGCATTCCATGGCCATGTTGGGGTCACCGTGGATGGTGATGATGTCGCTTGGCCCCGGGAGTTCATCATGTTGTAGGCGTAGTGCAGGGTCGCCATGAATTTGGTGAACGCCTGGCGCCCCCAAGACGCAGTGGTAGGGGCTGCGGAAGTTCACCAGCTCGAAGACTATCCACTCGATGCGGAAGTTTGCTGGTGTGCCGAAGGTGACTGGCAGCATCACCTTGCCGATCGGGTATGCCTTCCAACCGGGGACGATGCCGTGGAAAGTGGTGAGTGTCGGCTCGATCGCCGACTCTAGGAGGTAGAGACGCTTGAACGTGTCTAGGTACATAATGTTGATGGAGCTTCCGCCGTCCATCAACGTCTTGGGCAGCCAGTAGTTGGCCACTTTGGGCCTGACTACCAGGGCGACTCGCCCTGGGTACTCGATCTTGGGCGCGTGGTCTTGGCGGCTCCAGGTGCTGCTCTTCTCGGACCACTTGAGGAAGCGGGGGATGTTGACTTGGGTCACCGCGTTGACAGCGACTGCACGGCCGAGCACCTTCTCTCGCGCTTGGTACCGAGTCCAGTGAAGGTGTGTAGCGAGCCGACAGTGTTGCCGAACCCGCCGGCATTGCCGTTGTCCCTTGGTGGGTTGTTGTTGGGTTCCTCCCTTGCTCGCCTTGCCTTTTCGATCTCCTTCAGGGAGTGGTAGTCCATGGTGGTGTGGGTGGCGGGTTTCCTCTCCCTGCTGTGGTAGACGCAGGGTTGGTTGAGCAGGGCGACGGGGTCGAATTTCAGCCTCGTCGCGTTGTTGGTGCGGTAGTTTCCGCTATTGCGATAATTTCCTCCGTCGCGATACAAGTTCTTAGGGTCGCTTTGGCCGTAGCTGGCGTTAGCGACGAAGTCGACTCGCCCATCACCATGGTGCTTGCCGGTGAGGCGAGTGTTGCTATAGTGCATGTCGCGCTGTCGCCTATTGTCGTGGCCGCTGATACGGCGTCTTCCTCCTGACTCGTCATCGGAGTCCTGGTTGGGGTCCTCCTCCGCGTACCACTTGGCGATCTCGAGGAGGTCAAGGATGTTTTCGAGCATCCGGTAGAGACTCTTGATCTTAGCGACCAGGGGCTCATACCGGCACGCGTTCTTGAAGAAGTGGATCGCCGTGTCCGGGTGAATGCCGGAGGCGTTGATCCATAGTTCCTGCCACCTCTAGATCCAGTGGCGGGTCGACTCGTGCTGCCCTTGGATGCATGTCTCCAGGTCCTCGATGGTGGTGGCGCGGGTGTATGAGCCCTCGAAGTGCCTGACGAAGGCGTCATGCATCTCCTCCCACGAGTCGATGTTGTCGGCGGGGAGGGTGTTGATCCACTTCCTGGTCGCTCCGTCCATCATCAGGGGGAGGTAGTGAGCGGCTAGCAGGTCGGTGTGACCGGCAATTCCCATCGCCATAAGGTACGTGTCCAGCCACACCGCTGGGTTATACGTTGGATCGTATTTTTCGATCTCCTTGGGTGCCTTGAAGTTGGCGGGGTACTTCTCGCCTCGAATCATTATTGGTCCGAAGCACTAGGGGACGACTCGGATTCGCGAGCCCCTTGGCTCGGGGTCGTCGCGATTGTTGAGCTTGTGCCTCAAGTTGTTGGGCTGGTGCGCCCGCCAGGCCTGGTTGTTGACGATATGCGTGCGTGCGTCGATGGGCTGACCATTGGCAGTGACCGTGTTGTTCGCCGGCCGCGGCTCATTGGTTCAGAGCGCAGGGTTGGCGGCCCGTGGCTGGTGCGGCAGGGGCTGGGGCGGTGGGAGGTGACGGGGTTGGCGATGGTTGGGGGGCCGCTTGAGGCTGCCCTGCTTGCCGATGAGCGGGAATACATCTGCCCCTGTGGGTCGACTCCTGCGGCTTGCTGCTCGACGACCCTGGCAAGTAGGGACATGGCGTACTAGATCTGTAGCGCGCCCTCTCCTTGGATGTCAAGGTGGGCAACCACGACGTCTGTCGCGATGACGTTGTCCATTGGAGTAGAGCACAGTGGGATCCCGTTGGCGTCACGAGCCTGCGACGAGATGATGATTCGCGGCAGGTCCGGTGGGGGCATGCGTCCAATGGGTGGCGGTGGGGCTCTAGTCACCGGTGCGCCGAGTGGTGGTTGGTTGCTGCCGCCGGGTGGCGCGTTCTTGCAGTATTCACGCTCGTCTGCATGCAGGGTCGCCCTCGACGTTGAAGTTCAGGACACAGCCCTGGATGTTGGAATTCAGGCGAGTCCTGATGCGGCGTTGATCGTCGAGAGATAGCTCCTGCGCTGTTTCCCGCTCGAGGCGGAATTTCTCGCGCTCGGCTAGCTCCCTGCACTGTGCCTCCTCCAGTCGTAGGCGGGCTTCTTCCACCTCTGTCTCTATTATAGTTGGCGGGATCGGCATGGAGAATGGATCTGGCGGGGCGCTCGTTATGCCCGCCATGTAGATCGCCTTTAAGCTATTGGATCTGACCCGGAGTCGGAGTCGAAGATCCTGAGGATGGAGGGGTCCTCGAAGTCCTCAGGGTTGGAGACCCGCGTGATGGAGTCCTCTCGTGATGCGGCGGTGATGTCGGTCGCCGAGCCGGCATCGTCATGGAGAGCCGCGTCATCCGCGGTAGCATCAGTCCTGGCCGTGTTGCTGGCGGCCGAGTCGTACTTGGTTGTGAGGCAGCTGATGGAGCGGGTCTGGTCTTCCGAGAGTAGATCGCAGCATGGTGGCGATCCACCGATGATCATCGTTCCCGCCGGTTCGAATGCATCGGTGAAGCCGACGAACAGGTTCATGGTGCCGACCGGCATCACCGCGCTGTGGGTGGTCGGGAGCGTCGCCGGGATGTAGCAGTTGGGCAGGATCTGGAGGATCCCGCTGCTGGCGATCATGCGGCCGGTGGCGATCGGCCGATCAATTGCGAGTAGGGTCTCACCGAAGAACTCAGGCCAGTCCGGCTAGGCCCCACAGTGGGCGCCACTATCGTGGGAATGGCCACAACAGTCGCTACCAGGGGTAGCGATTGATAGTATTGGGGGCGAGAGCTGGCGGCCATCTGCGGTGCGAGATGGGGGCAGATGCACATGAGTTTACCCAGGTTTGCCCCCCGGAGGGTAAAGACCTACTCCTGCTAGATTGTATTGGAGGAGAGCGAGTTACAGGGGTGGTGAGCTCGGCGTCTGATGCACTCGACGATCGACGTAGAGCTCGTTGGGAACCCTAAGAGGAAGGTATGATGAGCACATCAGCAAGTTTTCCCTCAGTTATGAGACCAAGGTTTAATCGAACCAGTAGGAGCAAGGAAACACCCCAAAGGTGTTACTAGCTGAGCTTTCGCAGGGCGCACTACCGGTGCTAGTAGCAACGTGGAGACCTTCACAACACAACCACAGAACTTTGTCCCCAACTTGCGATGAGGTTGTCAATCTCACCGTCTTTTGCAGAAAACAAAGGATTAAACGTATCGAATGGAAATAAGTAAAAGTTTGCAGAAAGTAAACACAAAGCAGTAAACGGTTGTAGATTGTATGTAAAGAAGAAGGACCGGGATCCATAGTTCACTAGAGGTGGCTCTCCTTAGATAGATAACATGCTGGGTGAACAAATTACAGCGGGGCAATTGACAAACACCGAGAAAGCAATACATGCATATACTAATCATCTTGACTCATTTGAGACTTGATTGGGCATTACAACATAATACATAGACCGCCATCCAACTGCATCTATGACTAATAATCCACCTTCAGGTTATCATCCGAACCCTCTCCAGTATTAAGTTGCAAGCAACAGATTATTGCTTTACGAACTGCGTGTAAGGTAAACAATACGATTGTTCTATGAACAAAAGATCGTTGTTTTCTCCCTAGTAGCAACAACACATCTAGTACCTTAGAGATTTCTGTCACTTCCCCAGATTACCAGAGGCATGAACCCACTATCGAGCATAAATACTAACTCTTGGAGTTGCTAGCATCTACTTGGCCAAGATAGCTACTAACAACGGAAAGCATGCAAGATCTCAAATAACAAAGACATGATAGAATCAATAATCAATCTGAAATAGGATCTCAATATCCATCGGATCCCCGCAAACACAACATGTATGAATTACAAATAGATGATCTTGATCATGAATGGAGCTCACAAGATCTAAACATGAAAGCACAAAGGAGGAGAGACCAGCCATCTAGCTAATACATGGATCCGTAGTCCAAGGATGAACTACTCACACATCACACCGGAGGCTTGCATGGTGATGAAGAAGGCCTCCAGGGTGAATTCCCCTCTCCGGCAGGGAGTCGGGAAGAGCTTCAGATCCCTCCCGATCTAGGGATGGAGATGACGGCGGCTACAGACTCTTTTGTGGATTTTTTATCGGGTCCTTAGGGTTTTCGTCCCGAGGGCATCTTATATGCGGAAGGAGAGGCCGAGGGGGTGCTGGGGTCGGCCAGACCACCCCCTGGCGTGGGCCAGGCCTGGCCGCGCGGCCAGGTGGTGTGGACGGCCCCCAGCCCTTCTCTGTCTTGTATTCTGGCACTTGATCCCTTCCGGAAAAATAGGCACTTTGGCTTTTGTCCCGTCCAATTCCAAGAATATTCATTTTCTGACTTTCCTGGAACCAAAATAGCAGAAAACAGGCAGCTGGCACTGTGGCTCTTGTTAATAGGTTAGTCCAAGAAATCATAATAAAAGTACTCCAAAGTTGGAACAAAACACAAGAAAGTGGATAAAACCAAGCATGGAACATCAAAAATTATAGATACATTTGCAATGTATCAACATCCCCAAGCTTAACTCCTGCTCGTCCTCGAGTAGGTAAGTGATAAAACGAATAATTTTTGAGGTGACATGCACCATCAAAGACTTGATCAAAGTATTTGCAAAACATTCAAAGCTGGGATCATAGTACTTCAATCATAACATGAAAGACAAAGTTCTAACAATAAACAAAGATACTATGATGCAACGTGAAAAGGCACAAACAAAAGATTCATGAATAACAATGCTTTGCAAGACGTTTGTTTGTTTCACATAAAGAAAACATAGCATAAAAGTATTCAGCTTGTCCCTCAATAGATTAGCAAATATAAATGCATAGGACACCTTCAAAGTTCATAAGAGTGACTAGATACAATAGTTTCAAACAAGCAATAACAAGTTATGCATCAATCAACTAGTCTTGGGACAATGCACATAGAACTAAGAATGGCCACTATGCTCTCAAAGTAAGTGCATAAAGATAGAAGGTGGAGACTCAATATAATGGTGGAAGAAAGGCCTTTGTAAAAGGAAGTAGGGATTCAAGTCTCATAAAGAGCTTCCAAAAATTATGGTACTTATATCTTTCAGCTCTCATTGCCCCTATCATAAGCATCTTGAAGGTGATTAAGGTTAAAGTGACACAACTAAGAGGATATGCTTGACAAGTTATAAACTGAAATCTCATGCCCCTTACTTAGGAAGACCGATCCTCATGCTACTCAACTTCAGTCACGAGTAAGCTCTTGTCATTGTAAGTATATGTGTATCATTAAGAACCGCCAACGGGGTACCCCTTGCACATGATACGGGAGCTTTCCCATAATCAAAATGACAAGGCAAGCAGACAATGAGCATCTCAGCGATCTTTTTATTTGCTATTTGCATAGGTTTTTATTGAGGATGCTTCATAGAGTGCTCATTATGGTGATGCTGCAAGTTTCCACCATGATTAGGCATGGCTTAGGCTAGCGGCCCAGGCGTTTCTCTAACACACATACAAACTCCATGATCATACAAGTTCCACATTTATTTCACACCGCCGGGACCCGTAAGCAAAAAAACATAATATCAACGGGGTACAAAGTACAAGTGCAATGTTGAAAGCGTTCCCCATGAAACATGGTTCTGCTAATTTCAACTTATAAAGCGCAAGCATATACGCAACAAAGAAGGACCCAATGGTTCAGGTTTATTAGAGGCAATAAAGTAAAGTGTGCCATCAAGTTCGTGAGAGCTTTAATCACTAGTTTTCTCATAATAAGTGAAAGGTATACAAAAGCATGAATATACTTGGAATAGCATAAGCTAGTAGGTAGGTATGGTGGCTCTTTGGAAAAACTTGGTTTAGGGAGTTGGATGCATGAGTGGAACTCATACTTTGTTGTGGAGGCTAGCAAAAGACTGGGAGCGACAAACTAAGAGAGCAATAATGGCCATAATCATGCAGAGCGACAAAAGATCATTGGTCAAAGAATAAAGTGATACTGCAAGTTGAAAACTAAAGGATCATAAAGGATATGGTGACTTGATATAGTCATAACATGGTGTGAGCATGCGCCAAGTCAACCCAAATAAAGCATCAAAGGAGAATACCACTATACTATGCTTTAATATGCTAAAAAAACGCATGATTCATCCAAGGCACATTAAGCAATCTCAATTGTTTATAACAAGTCATGCTAAAGCAAAGAATACTAATAATAAAGCCAAAACAATATCAAGCATGGCATGACAAAGCATAGGCCATAGTCAAAAACGAGCTCTTTTTACCACAAAAGTATGAACTTTCCTACTCTTTTCCAAACCAAACCAAACTATTTGCAAACCAAAGTATGAAAGAGGGGGTCCAACCAAATTATTCAGAAAACTAAGAAAACCAAGCAAACTAAAAACCAAAACAAAAACAAAAAAGAAGACGCTCCAAGAAAAACACAACTGTGCATGAAACAATAAAAATGAAGCGTTTGGAAGAAACCTGGAATTTTTATTGATGAAGAAGGGGATGCCTTGGGCATCCCCAAGCTTTGACGCTTGTACTTCTTGGATATTTATTGGGGTGACACGCGTGGCATCCCCAAGCTTGAGCTTTATTCCATCCTTCATCTCGTTACTCATTCCTTCCATACACCTGAAAATTTTCCTTCATACAAAACTTCACACAATCTCATTAGCAACATTAGTGCACTTAAGATAAATAAGTCTCAAAGTTCAGTTCTAACACCAAATAAACTTCCATTAGAACACTAGCTACTGTATCACTTCCCTCAAAAAGCTCAATTCCCCAAAGGAAGTCAAGAAGGAACTAACAAGAAGCAAATGCAGAAAATGGCAGAAATCTGTCAAAACAGACCAGCAGGTAAAGACGAATTTTTTCGAAGACCTTCTGTTGCTCAAATCAAAAAGTGCTGAACTAACTAAAGTTAGATAACAACCTGGGGCATAAGCACAAACAATTACAGCTCAATCCGACATACAGAGCTCTCTCAGGAAGTTTTACGGTGAAGCACAGAAATCTGTTTCGGGACAGCAACTTTCCCAATCATTACTTCACTCTCATTAGAGGTTACTCTTGGCACAAAAAGCAAATAAAAAGGATAAGGAGAGGTTATTACAGAGGTAATAACTTCCAAGACTCATCTAAAACTCTTGGGTTATCTCCCAACAAGTACTTTTCTTTAACGCCTTTAAGTTAGGCATAAGAAGCAAAGAAAGAATCAAGTGTTCTCAAATGAAGAAGCATTAAGACCAAATTTTGTTTTCATAGGAGAAGCAAAAGAAATCTTTTCTCTCTTTTTAGGGAAGTGTTCTATACCTTTCTTGAGTGGGAGTTGATATTTAATGGTGCCTTCTTTCATATCAATGATGGCACCAACAGTTCTAAGAAAAGGTCTTCCCAAAGTAATAGGACAAGAAGCATTGTATTCAACATCCAAAACATAGAAATCAACGGGGACATAGGAATCATTAACCATAATAAGAACATAATTAAGACTCCCCATGAGTTTCTTTTTAGCATTAGCATCAAGTGGGACATTCAAATAACAATCTTCAAGAGGATGCAAATCAAGCATATCATAAATCCTTCTAGGCATAATAGAAACACTACTATCAAGATCACACAAATCTTTGAAATCAAAGTCATTCACTTTCATATTAATGATGGGTTACCAACCATCTTCTTGTTTTATAGGAATAAAAGCTTTATGTTTCATCTTTTCTTCTTTAATCTTTATGAGAGCATCAGTAATGTGTTTTGTAAAAGCCATGTTCATAGCACTAGCATTAGGACTTTTAGCAAGCTTTTGTAGGAACTTAATAACTTCAGAGATGTTGCAACCATCAAGATCAAAATCAACTTTATCATCTAAAGTAGTAGAACTATTAGTAGCCTCAACACTAGTGGTGGTAATAGTAGAAACACTAATGTTTCTAGCAATTTCATCTTCTCTTTCCCACTTAGCATGTAATTCAGCTAATAGTCTAACATTTTCATCAATTCTTACTTGTATGGCATTAGTAGCTGCAAAGGGATTCTCATTAGTTTCAGGTTTAGCAGCCATTTTATTCAAAGAAGATTGAGCTTCAGCCAAAGATGCTATATTTCTTTCAGCATTAGAGAGTTTTTCCTCAAAAGTTTTATTGAAAGCAGTTTGTTTACTAATGAACTCTTTAAGCATAACCTCAAGTTCAGAGGGAGCACTCTTATTAGTGTTGTAAGAATTTCCATTAGCATTACCATTGTTGGGAGGGTATGGCTTATAATTGTTGTTACCAAAATTGTTCTTATAAGCATTATTACCATAAGCATTGTTGCCAAAGTTGTTATTTCTTATGAAGTTCACATCAACTTGCTCTTCTTGAGAAACCAAAGAGGCTAGAGGAACATTATTTGGATCAATATGGGCTTTCCCATTAACAAGCATAGACATAATAATATCAATCTTATCACTCAATGAGGAGGTTTCCTCAACAGAATTTACCTTCTTACCTTGTGGAGCTCTCTCAGTATGCCATTCAGAATAATTAACCATCATATTGTCCAGAAGTTTTGTTGCAGCACCCAAAGTGATGGTCATAAAGGTACCTCCAGCAGCAGAATCCAATAGGTTCCTTGTAGAATAGTTTAATCCCGCATAAAAAGTTTGGATGATCATCCAAGCAGTCAGTCCATGAGTGGGACAATTCTTTACCAAAGATTTCATTCTTTCCCAAGCTTGATCAACATGCTCATTATCAAGTTGTTTAAACTTCATTATTTGACTTCTCATGGATATAATCTTAGCAGGAGGATAGTATTTTCCAATAAAAGCATCTTTTCACTTAGTCCAAGAATCAATACTATTCCTAGTTAAGGAATTCAACCATTCTTTAGCTTTTCCTCTCAAAGAGAAAGGAAACAATTTCAGCTTAATAATATCACCATCTATATCCCTATGCTTTTGCATCTCACAAAGTTCAACAAAGTTATTTAGATGGGAAGCAGCATCTTGATTACCAATACCAGAAAATTGTTCTCTCATAACAAGATTGAGCAAATCAGGTTTTATCTCAAAGAAAGTATTTTCAGCCACAGGTGGAGCAATAGGAGTGCTCATAAAATCATTGTTGTTGGTGCTAGTGAAGTCACACAACTTAGTGTTTTCAAGAGTAGTCATTTTTTTTGGGTTTTCAAATAAGAAAGCAAACAAGTAAAACTAATTTTTTGTGTTTTCGAAGAACAAAACAAGCAAACAAAGCAAAAAGAAACTAAGCAAAACAAAAACAACAAAGTAAAGAGATTGGTTATGAGGGACTCCCCTTGTGAAGATGTCCTTGAGTCCCCGGCAACGGCGCCAGAAAATAGCTTGATGCACTCGACGATCGAGGTAGAGCTCGTTGGGAACCCCAAGAGGAAGGTATGATGAGCACAGCAGAAAGTTTTCCCTCAGTTATGAGACCAAGGTTTAATCGAACCAGTAGGAGCAAGGAAATACCCCAAAGGTGTTACTAGCTGAGCTTTGGCAGGGCGCACTACCGGTGCTAGTAGCAACGTGGAGACCTGCACAATACAACCACAAAACTTTGTCCCCAACTTGCTGTCAGGTTGTCAATCTCACCGTGTTTTGCGAAAAACAAAGGATTAAACGTATCGAATGGAAAGAAGTAAAAGTTTGCAGAAAGTAAACACAAAGCAGTAAACAGTTGTAGATTGTATGTAAAGAAGAAGGAACGGGATCCATAGTTCACTAGATGTGGCTCTCCTTAGATAGATAACATGCTGGGTGAACAAATTACAGCGGGGCAATTGACAAACACCGAGAAAGCAATACATGCATATACTAATCATCTTGACTCCTTTGAGACTTGATTGGGCATTACAACATAATACATAGACCACTATCCAACTGCATCTATGACTAACAATCCACCTTCAGGTTATCATCCGAACCCCCTCCAGTATTAAGTTGCAAGCAACAGATTATTGCTTTACGAACTGCGTGTAAGGTAAACAATACGATTGTTCTATGAACAAAAGATCGTTGTTTTCTCCCTAGTAGCAACAACACATCTAGTACCTTAGAGATTTATGTCACTTCCCTAGATTAACAGAGGCATGAACCCACTATCGAGCATAAATACTAACTCTTGGAGTTGCTAGCATCTACTTGGCCAAGATAGCTACTAACAACGGAAAGCATGCAAGATCTCAAATAACAAAGACATGATAGAATCAATAATCAATCTGAAATAGCATCTCAATATCCATCGGATCCCCGCAAACACAACATGTATTACAAATAGATGATCTTGATCATGAACGGAGCTCAGAAGATCTAAACATGAAAGCACAAAGGAGGAGAGAGCAGCCATCTAGCTACTACATGGATCCTTATCCAAGGATGAACTACTCACGCATCACACTGGAGGCTTGCATGGTGATGAAGAAGGCCTCCAGGGTGAATTCCCCTCTCCGGCAGGGTGCCGGGAAGAGCTTCAGATCCCTCCCAATCTAGGAATGGAGATGACGGTGGCTACAGACTCTTTCGTGGATTTTTGATCGAGTCCTTAGGGTTTTCATCCCGAGGGCATCTTATAGGCGGAAGGAGAGGCCGAGGGGATGCTGGGGTCGGCCAGACCACCCCCTGGCACGGGCCAGGCCTGGCCGCACGGCCAGGTGGTGTGGCCGGCCCCTAGCCCTTCTCCGTCTCGTATTCTGGCACTTGATCCCTTCCAGAAAAATAGGCACTTTGGCTTTTGTCCCGTCCAATTCCGAGAATATTCATTTTCTGACTTTCCTGGAACCAAAATAGCAGAAAACAGGCAGCTGGCACTGTGGCTCTTGTTAATAGGTTATTCCAAGAAATCATAATAAAAGTACTCCAAAGTTGGAACAAAACACAAGAAAGTGGATGAAACCAAGCATGGAACATCAAAAATTATAGATACATTTGCAATGTATCACGTCTAAGCAGCGAGTCGCTTGAGGGGGTGTATGATGGAACATAAGTACAAAGGGAACCCTAGGGAGGTTTATATAGGAGGTACCTCGCTAGGGTTTACAACGTTTTCAACCAAACTAGTCAAGGATTCGGAGGACTTGACCTAATCCGACTGGCTTTAGCTATGCTTCTGGGCCTCCAGCTTCCAGTCGCCAGGCCTGCTCCTTAGTCGCATTCCATTCGTCTTCCTACAGGCCCACTCGTAAGGTCCTTGGGCCAGTCAGAACGTCCTTCTGGGCATACCCCATCCGGCATATCCCCATAAACTACACCAACTTTTTTAAAATTCATTTCAAGGTACCCAAGTAGTAAAACAGGGGAGAACCACAAAGAGTTCTACAAGATTCAACTTCTTGATATGAATGCTAATTCCAACAAATTTGAGTCTTATGAACAAAAACAATCAAGAAAATTAAATATAATTTGAAGTAATGCCATTTTTTGCAGTGCCTTACAATTGCGCTAGCTAGTTTCTATGAAAACATTTAAACTTAAAATTTGACAGTTTTGAAAAGAAAAATGATATGGCCTACCATGTATGAATATGCATGGCTTTCAAACCGATAACCAAGGGCATGGCAATATCTTTGCCATAGTTTATAATAACATGTCCATATTTGGTAGATTGGTGCATATTTGTATTTAACCATTGTTTACAAAAAGAGCTTCCATATTTAAAGTTATTTTAAATTTTCCAATTGATGACAATGAATGTTGTCATGAATCGACCACAAATATTATGGCTCGAAAGCACACCGCCCCAATTTTGGCACAAAGTATAACCTATTTAATTGATAATTCTCAAGTTTTATGGCCATATTCGTTAAGTGGAATGAATTTATGGCTATTTAATAAAAGTATCTCAAATTTAGTAAAACAAGAGAGAACTACCAAGAGTTCTGCAAGATTCAACTTTTTGATATGAATGCTAATGTCACCAAATTTGGGCCTTATGAATGAAAATAAAAACCTCTGATCGATCCGGACACGTCCAAAATTCTTGGCGTCAAGAGAAAGTAAGAAAATCTTTACTATTTAAAGAAAAATGGTGGTGTCACGCGGTGTCACACTTCAGTATATTTACAAGTAGACTGCCACCCATGATAACAAACTAACTATACAGGCCCCAATTTTTAGCCTACTTCGTTCCATTCGGTTATTCCATAGAGAGCACCTGGAGTATAACAAACTAATTAATACCATCTTTCCTATATTTCCTCCATGACCAATGACCAGATGGTACACGCCCAACCATGCACAACAAACTTAGCTAACAAACTAATGGAGTAGTCTCACAATAAAAAAAGATCGCGATGTGATCCTCTCATTCATGTGCCTCCTCCTCAAAAAACAATTTTGTTAATTTTCGCATGTAGTTTCTTCTTCCATTCTCTCTTTCTTAGATTTGTTTTGACAAAAAAGAAAAGAGAGAAACAAAGTACATCTGAATCCTCTCGTGAACCATATCACGTAGCACCGAAGAAGACGTATTCGACATGTGTCTCCCATCTTCTTTCTCCTATTTTGCTAGTGTTCTTTTTCTGGATTCGTTGATTTTCATGTAATAGGAGACAAAAGTTTATTTGTGGGGAGTTATTAACTGCTCTTTTGTTGCGTTGATTTATTATTCTCTGGTGCGCACATAAGATTAGAGGATGCGTGCACCTAGAAGAGCTCATGAAATTGCTCAGCACATGTAGACATTGGGTATGTTGAAATGTATGGCGATTGTTGTCACTGCTAATGCAGCTAGACGTGCCTCACGACGAATTGTCGACAATTGGTTCCAGGCTAATAGTTCAGTCATGCTGCAGATGACGGGCATGCCGATGGAGTGCATGGTGCTGCGGTCGAACATTCGCAAGGAGAAGAGAATGGTTTTCACCACCAATGAACGGAGAAGAAAACACTTGTGACCATAGTTCGGTGGCGGCCAGGTTGATGAGTGAATGGAGGCCATGTGCGGCGCCGAGGAAATACGGGCATGTATAAGATAATACATGTTACACATGTGGACGAGGAAGTTCGTTTATGTGCGGACATGTGCGAGGAAGGCTCAGCCTACTCGCGTGTGCACGGCTGGCGAGGTGATGCCCTCCAAGGAGTTCACTTTGGCCAGGTACATGGACAATGAGAAAAGCAGGCGCCTGACATGTAGCAGCTGACCAGATTGATCGACCATGCCAATGTCACGGAGCACCAACCTAGCCCTTAATAGAGTACTCTGTCAACGTAACCCCGCTGATTGCTTCCGTTCATCAAGAGAATTTTGCATCTCGAGACAAGGTATGTAATCCATTCGATTGCTTCACTTCCAAATCTTCTCTTGTGATTTGCAAATCAGTCAATGCTTAAATGAACATTTTTGTTTACCATATAATATTCTATACACTACTAAAGCAAACCAATCTACTAATTGTGATCATTTCATCGATTCATCAAAAACAATTTATCCATTATCAATTAAATCTTCCTTTCTCATGAAAAGTGGTACTTTGGCATAAATATACATATTGCACTGCCAAAAACCCTATTCCACTCCCGGGTGCATATGCACCCGGTATGAATAAAACATTTTTTGAAAAGTTGAAAACTGAAAAAAAATATGATCATGTGTAGCTTCATGTTTCAGGTGCACACGAGGTCATTCCACCGAAAACCGATATGTTTTGTGTGTTGTGTAAAAAAGACAAATTTTTGCATCGTGGAGCACGTTAATTTAGCATGAAATTTTGTCTTTTTGCACAAGCCATCCAAAATGTTTATTTTTCATAAAATGACTTTGCGCGCACCTAAAACTTGAAGTTCTACGTGCACATATTTTTTCTGAATTTTTTGGCATTTCAAATTTTGAAAAAATCAAATTCAAATAAAGGGTGCATATGCATCCGGGTGCAAAAAAACCACTGTAAAGTACATATAAGTTGAATTTGTTTGATACTGGTCTATCTCTTTCTAAATTGGTCTCTATACTCGAAATGAGCCTTTATCAGTGTCTCATTAACTGTACGTTTCTACACATATTAATTGTATCAGATGCATGAATTATAAGAAAGCTTGTATATTTGCAAGCCGAACAATACTAACTATATATATACTAATAGATCCATAGTGCAAGTACTTGATATTTTGGGTGGTTGCTAGCTTTATATTGATATCTATGGCAAGTGGATGTCCATGACTATTTCCTAGATTTATTTTTTAACAATAGTTTAAATTCTTGTTTTCTTATGTTGTTAAATGCAGACATCTCGCTTGGACCGACATGAGATATGAATTTCAGTGAATGAGATGATCCTTATATATATTCGTTATATATTTGTAATGATTATATTTTCAAATATTTGACCTTTATTTTTTATTCTGACTTTTTATAGCATTAATTGGTGTTGCCTTTGTATGTTATACTAGCAAAGATAGTTACTCCCTCCATTCCTAGAATGGCATTCATTGATATCATATGATGTAACATGCTAGAAAGGATATTTGCAAGTCCTCGAAGCAAAACATGTCCAACTTGCAAAGTTTTCTAGACAAAGAGAGTGACCCTCAAGATGGAGCCTTCAATCTTTATTCCAAAATATGAACTATTTCTTCACTAAGTATATTTTTCTTAATTACCATCACATCTTTAGCTTTACCTTCCTTCTTCATTTTATTTAGGTTTTATCATACGGCCTACCTTTAGGTGCTCATATGTATCACACTAATACAATATCCATGTCAAATATAGTTACCTCTGTAGATTATCTCAGGCGAGAACCGCCACATCTACAATTCTAGATTCAGTTAATACAAAAGACCTTTTTCATGAATTTTCTAATGATGTTTTTGGGAGTTATACTACCAATAGGATAAGCAGAGGATTTCTTCTAGCTAATTTTCCAACATTGATGTATTTTTAGGTTTCTAGAGAATGATATCCAATCAGATAAGCCAAATGATATCCATAATGTGGGATCAAAATATAATTAAGCAACATGATATCCATAATATCAGGTGTATATTTGGTTCTTGTACTTTATATTATGTAGAAATCCACTTTTACTTTTAGCTACCTAATACTCAAATTTTTTGGTAACATGCTCTAGAGAAAATGAAAGAGAAGATTCTAGAATGATGGAGAAGTGTGTTTTGATGTTTAATTTGTGCATATGTAGCGTTCATTGTACTTAAGACTATCAATAAAATCTTCTAGATGCTGCAATGGTAAAGAAGATCCAACAGTTAGAAATATTAGGATTTCCAGTCTTAATCCAATGGTCAACTTTCAAAGTTATCTATACATAAAGAGTGGTAATATTATGGCTCAATATTCCATCATGCAAATTTTCACACAAAGTAATCTATTTAATGGATAACACACATTCAAGCTTACTAGCTAAATTCTTGCAATAAATTAACTTTATGGAAATTTACCAAAAGTATGTCACTTTTTTGTTCTGCATGTGCGAGATAGGTTGCTCTTGATTTTTTTAAAATAATCAATTGAAGGTACCCAATTAGTCAAATATGGGATAACCACCGAGAGTTCTGCAACATTCGAATTACTGATATGAATGTTAATTCCTACAAATTTGGGTTCTTTTTGGAATAAACACAAAAAACTAAATATAAATTGAAAGCACCCATTCTATTGTTCTGGTGTCTTCCTATATGCACTAGTTTTCATAGAAAATGATAAAACGTAAAATTTGACAACCTTTGAAAAATCTTGCTTCGGAATATTTGGCCTCGCATGTATGAACACAATCATGTCTTTCAAACAAGAAAGCCAACATCATTACCATATATTTGCCATACATTATGACAGTGTGTCCATATTAGGTAGATTGGTGCATATTGACATTCAAGCAATGTTTGCAAAGCGAGATTCTAAGTTTGAAGATATGTGAAGGTACCCAAGTACTACCTTCATCACAAATCTTAAGGCTTTTTTGAGAAGTCAAGTTACGGAAAGTTTGACCAAAATTTTAGAAAAAACTATCAAGAACTATGATATTGTATAGATACCATGCAAGTGTATGGATTTCATATTATAAGTATTTATTTATTTTTCTAAAAAACTTGTTCAAACTTTACATAGTTTGACTTTTGAAAAAAAAACCTTAAGCTTTGGAATGGATGGAGTACTAAAATATAGGAAACCACCAAGAGTCTTGCAAGATTTTTAGCCTAGCTAGCATGTATGGACACATTCATGGCTTTCAAACCAGATTAACAAGGTCACGGCCATAAATTTTTTATAGTTTATGACAACATGTCAATAGTTTTGGTGTGGTAGTGCATATTGGCATTTCAAGCATTATTTACAAAGGGAACTTCCAAATTTGAAGTTATTTTCAATTTTAAAATTAAGTAACAACAATGTTTTTTTGTGAAGCAACTAGAAGAAGGTACATGGCTAAAATGCCACCGACCAAACCTATTTCATGGATATTACCTAGGTTTCATAATTTTTCAAGTTTCCTAGATATATATATTTGTGCAATAAATTTGCTTTTATGGCAATTTGCTAAAAGTATTTGAAAATTGGAACCACAAGTGCGTTATAGATAGCCCATGTGCCTTTTTAACCTATCGAAGGTTCCCAAGTACGAAATAAGGGATAACCACCAAGAGTTCAGCAAGATTCGACATCTTGATCTTAAAGCTAATGTAGCCAAACTTGGACCCTTTTTGAATAAATAGGGACACAATTAAATATAAGTTGTAATAAAGTCATTCATTCGCAAAGTTTCATGGTATGTGCATTAGTTTCCATGATAAAATATAAACTTGTATTTTGACAACTTTTGGAAAAACTTTCTTCATAATGTGGCGTACGATGTATGAATTCATAGATTTCAAACGAGACCAAGGTCATGGACATATATTTGGCATAGTTTATGATAACATGTCCATAGTAGGTAGTTTGGTGCATATTAGCATTTCAAACATTGTTTACAAAAGAGCTTCCAAAATTGAACTTATTTTGAACTTTTCAAGTGACAACAATTGTTTTTGCTTTGAAGCAAGTACACAGAATATGACTCAAAATGTCACCTTCCCAAATTTCACACAAGGTAATACATTATAATTAACAGACAATGCACGAGTTTCATAAATTTCCAAGTTTCCATGCTGATTTTGCCAATTGAACCAGATTATCTCGGTTTAGGAAAAATGGGTCAATTTTGAACTATGCTCACTAACATGTGTGCCACCTATACGGTGGTGCCCCAAAGGAGGGTAGCTTAGAATTTCCAAAGTTATCCCTCCCCACCCCTTGGCGCTATGTAATACTAACATCCACCCTCCGCCGCCTAGACCCTCACCCCCTTGAGCGGCAAAACAGACACATTCACCGTTGCTCCTCATCACCACCGTGCGCACGAAGAAGCTTTTCCTACCCATTAGTTTTCTCGGGACGCACCGGTGGTCAAGTCGATCCAACGGTAGTTCTTCTATCTCTATCTCAATATGGTTGGCATTTTATTGCTCTTTCACCCAATCCGCCTCCTCAAATACGTAGTTTAGTTTGTGGTTAATCTGCATGGGCATAGTTGATTCTGCGCTCGATCCGTTTTCTGATCTCGATCTGTTTGGCATTTATTGCCCTTTCACCCGATCTGCCTCCTCCAATACATAGTTTAGTTTGTGCTCAATCTGCATGGGCATAGTTAATTCTGCACTCGGTCTGTTTTCTGAAATACCTTCTCCAAGTTTTGCTATCAATATGTATACTGAAATGCTTAGACTTATATAGTTTTTGTACTCCATCTATATGCTTCCTGCTTTTCTTTCAATAAGGTCTGATCTTGTATGTCATATTTTTTAAATAGATGGACAGGTTTTGGATAGAGGTTGCTCCATTAAGCAACACTAAACATATATGTGGTATTTTACGATTTATGGATTTTGTTAAAGCTCATTGTGACAAATCAAAAGTGCACTGCCCCTGCTGCATGTATGTGAATCATAGGGTGCCGTCTCAAAGTATAGTGGAAGAACATTTATTTAATTTTGGGATGGTAGCACATATGTTAGATGGGTATTTCATGGTGAACCATATGATCGTCCATATGAACCGGGGGAAGCACATCTTTATCATCAGATCAAGTAGGCGAAGCAGATGTTGGTCATCTAGATCAACTGACAGAGGCAACTCCTGAGTATTTAGATCAATTGAGAGAAAGAGAGGAGAGAAAAAGCGCAAGCTGCATGAAACATGTTTCATTTCTGGTACTTCCACTATGCCAGATGGCAAGGTATATCTGTAGAATGATGAATGTTTAGGTTGTGTGACTTAGATGTTTCTCTATAAATGTACATTATATGTTAATCTACTAATAGTAGAAGCACACAACCGAACAGGACTTTGATGGTAACGCTAATGACCCATTCATTCGTGAGTCTACACCTTTTTACGATGAAGGGCACTTTTTTACTTAAAGACGATCCTACACCGGAGGTTATGGATCCTTCAGGAGGCTAAGGATCGGGTACACTGCCTGTGGATGGAGTTGATATAGGGCTGCTGATAATTAGGGGTGTATTTTTTGTGCCGTCTGGGTAGTCTCATGACCACTAGCCCAACTGGAAAACTCTTGTGGTGCACCTAATATCTCTCTAATATATGTAAATCTATCTCATGATTAGTTCGCTACTGTCGTAGTACTGTAATATGGAGCTTCCTTACGATTTGTAGGGCTTTGTTAGTAGAACTGTAATTGGAAACTATTTTGTGTGTGTGTGCTTTTATCGGTTCCCAAATGGTTTTTGAGGCATCTAGCATCGATGCCCTAAGATCCAACTATCGCCATCTTGTCCTCTGCAAGCCCTTCCCCTCCCTCAATGCTCCATCAGAGGAATCAAGAGGATAGATAAGCTGGGATCAATTTGATTTGAAGAGGGGTGATTTTGTTTGTCCTGGCAGTGTAACACGGGAGAACTCGCACGAAGGGAAGGAGGAGGTTGGCTCGGTCAAGTTTTTTATCTAGACATGGGTACCGCTTTAACTCACCCCTTGAAACAGCTGTAGACCACGACGTGAAAGCTGGATGTTGAGAATTTGGACCACACGCGGGAAACAGTTCCCGGCGCCGCCCCTTAAACTTTTACTATAGAAAATAAGCAGTACTCCTCTTTTTTATCTCCCCTGCCCAACATGGCTTACTACCGACCAGAGAAACCACCACTAGCTAGCTCCCATCTAACAAACGACGCAAGTGTCAGAACCGGTGCAACGATTCTTTGTCCCAATTTGCTCCGATTGGGGAGTTCTTGCTTATCTTGGATAGGTGGATGTATTTGCTCACCTCGAAAATCGACTTTGTTTGCTTCTGATTGGGCCATCTGGGGTTCTATTCGGTATGCTTTGCTCGTGGAATTCTTTCTTCTCAAATAGGTGTTGGGGGGTTAGTGATCACCTCAAAATCACTGAATCAGGGTATTTTACCTCCTCTGCTCTGATCGATTAGGCCATGGGAATTTCGTATGGATTGGGGATCGGGACATGGTCACCGCAGTTATGATTGGGGCATTTGGTCGGGTTCGATCTAGGTGTTATTCTCTCTCTACTGACTACTGTAAGCTTTAAATTCTACTAGTAATGTTCAGTGCACTTTGCGTCAGATTCTGTATGGAGAATAATGGGTCAGTGGCGCACACGAACACTATGGACAGGGATGGTCCTACCAGATCCCTAAAAAGTTGCCTGAAAAAGGTCTGTAGCAGTATATTCCTTGCATTCTTCCATTCTTTTCCATGCTGAAAATGGTTGTCTGCAACCTTGATGTATCGATGTGCTATAAAACTTGTCTCTGTCTGCATCATATTTTTGCGGAATCCTCTGTGACACCATTTTCTTCTTTATTTATTGTAGCAGGGTGGTTGATATGTCCAAAACGTATCTACTTTCCTGAACACTTTTGCTATTGTTTTTCCACTAAACTGGTGTGATTTGGATGCAACTAACACGGACTGACACTTTTTTCAGCAGAATTACTTTGGTGTCTAGTTTTTGTGCAGAAAATCAACTATTAGAAAAAATCCCAGAAAATATGCCAAAAATCCTATTTCGCCAGAAGACTCACGGAGCCAGAATACGAGACCAAGAGTTTGTGTATTTTTGTTGTTGCCGATGATGGAGAGAGAGGGCCTAGGGCATTCAGTTTCACCTGTAGCTGTGCAAAACATCTGATGGGAATAAAAGATAGAAAGTATGCATGTAATTGTTAGAGTAAGATAAATTATATGTGGACAGTGCACCCATAATTTCTAATGCCTCCGCAACCGCTTATAGAAATAACCTATTACTCTCATCCATAGAAGAAAGAGAACTAATGATACGCATAGTGATGTGTAGCATTCCAATTGTCTAACAATTGCAATGCTACTAGCCTAGTCTATATATATGCTACCTTCCTACATATAATTGTTGCATCATAATTATATCATGCTCATGTCATCATGTCACCTTGCATTTGAGCATCATATAAAACCTTTTTCATTTGGTTCTTATCTCATATGCATTAGTAATTGTATTTGGCTCTTCATATATTGTATTTGGTTCTTGATAAATGCTTGATGCCCAAGTTGAGTTGGGGGCATATCTTTTATTCAACTCCACCACCTTTCCCTTGCCACCACCTTATAATTCCACCATCCTAATTATACCTGAGCTTGTATATTTTCTTTTGGCATTTAATCTAGCTCATGTGGGTTGGGATGGATCCACTTCTATTTCCACATGCTCTCACACTAACATCATGTTGTTTTCACATTAATGATATGAGAAGCCACATGGCCACCTTTGCAGGCTTTGTGGATGGAACCCCTTGTCAAGCTTCCATATGGATTATTTTGAATGCATGCTCATGTTGGAGTATTTTTGAGACTATTAAACATTTAGTGGAACATACACACTAGCAAGTCCAAATTATATTCAAATATGATCATCTCCATCTATTCCCCATGGAGCATCCTTTTAATTCTTTTAGCTTGGCCTCTTTTCATATTTTGGGAATGCATGGGAATAAATGCCATGGGGTTTATTTTTGTTTTCACAAAATTAAACATGGCATCTACTATTCATGCATGGGCCATGCAACAATCACCACCATTCTATTATTTTGGGTTATACTTGGTTTTGAGTGAATCTTCTCTTTTGAGCTCTCCTTCTCTCCAAACCCTAAACCCCATCCCTTTCCTCACCTCCTCTTTCCATCACCTTGTGCTCAACCAAAAACCATCACCTCACCATCTTCTTCCACCTTTGCTTGATCTTGGTGGATCACCACCAAACCCTAAACCCCCTTGCAAGATCTTGTTTAGATCATACCAAGACCCCTACCCTCTCTCCCTAATCCCTCTCTCTAAACCTAGCTTCTACACACTCCCCTCACTAAAACCCTAACCCTATTCCTTTTCCCCTCCTAGCTAGGCTCCATACCGAGCCTCCCCTTCCTTTCTCCCTCTCGCTGCCACCCCACCAGGCCGAGCCTTCCCTCTCCCTACTCTAAGCCGAACCACCCCATCTACCCCAACCCTAGCTCCTTCTACCCGAGCCCTACCCTCTCGGCCCCTCTATTTTTTCTCTCGCTACACCAGAGCCCCACCGAGCCCCATCTCCTCTCTCTGGCCCCACCTGCAGCCGCAGCTGCCTGCCCCGGCCCCTCCCCACATCGAGCACGTGAGGGAGTAGAGAGAAAAGGTGGCCGAAGCCACCTTTTTCTCCACCGAGACCCACGACACCTCTCCCCTCTCCCTCGTGCTTATCTACTCCCTCCTCTCTGCCTCGTGTTTTTCCCCAGATCCATCCCTAGGCTGCTGCGCAACCCCCTTCCTCCCTGCTCCCCTGCCAACCTCTCCTTCCACCTCCGGCCACCACCTCGGCAACGGCTTCTTGCACCTGATCGAGGAGGCGGGCGTGGCATTGAGGGTGTCGAGGAAGACCGTGAGGCCCCCTGTGTCGCCCCCATACACAACAGCGAGGAGGAGGAGGCCCTGTACGCACTGCATGCCGACGCACGCCGACGGAAACCCTAGCTCCGGTCGTCTGCATTGTCGCTGATCTGCTGCTCCCCGTCCTGATCCAAGCCCTCCGTCGAGCCCGGTGAGCGTCCGAACCTCCCAGATAACCTCCCTCCGTTCACCGCTTCCTATACACGCCACGCCGCCGGACGAGCGTCTTCGGTGCATCGCGCTCACCGGCGTCGAGGACCGTCCTCTTGCCGGATACGCTTTATCTGGCTACGCCTGCACGTACTAACACCAACCTCCCCCTAGACCAGCGGTAGCCGCCGCCGCACGCTAGCGCCAGATCGCAGGTTCGATCCCCCGCTGCGCCGCGCGTGCCCGTCCGTCAGTTTCGTCAGAAACTTAAGGGAAGAAAAACAGTAGCTGTGCGCTCTTTGCAAATCCCCCCAACCTTTTGTTTCTTCAACCCGCGCTCCCTCTAGGCCCACCTGTCGGTCTCCTTAGCCGTTTTACAGAAAGGGACCGGAGATCTCAAAAACCTCAACCCGCAGTCCCCGCTGTGCCGCGTGGCACCCCCTGTTCGCCCGCTGTCGCGTGGGCCTCTTTCTGCTCAAGACCCACCGGTCGGTGCCTGAGGCTGGCTGTGCCCGCGGTGAGAGAAGCATGCCGCGCATAGTGTAGCGCCAGCTCAACGTGGGCCTGCCTGTCAGCCGCTCGGGCTAGATCTGTCTGAGTAGAAAAAGTTTCTGTGTTTTTCTGTTTATAAAAACAATTTCAGAAAATGTTTTAATATGAATTTAAATCTGTTTTTAATAACTTTTAAATTGTAATTCCAAATTATACAAATGATATGTGTTTTGGAATCAGAAAAATGTGAGGATTTCAATTATGCCATTCAAAATATCATTTGGCAAAAGAAATTTTCGAAATTGTTTAAATGCAATAAAAATGCCTTTTCTTAAATAAGTAATAACTTTAATTCTACAACTCCAAATTTGACAAATAATATGTCTAAAACGATCAGCGCGACGAGCCCGTTCTAACTATGCATTCCATGTTCTGAATTGCAGCATGCATCATATAAATATTAAGTGGACAGCAAGTGTTATGAGAGCAAAACATGACTAAAACTCAATAAAATGCTTTATTCTTGTACCCCACACCTCACCCATGCCATGCTACATTATTGCCATGCAAATTGTGCATCATTCATCATGGCATGCTTGTTTGCTTGTCGCATTTTAATTCATATGTTTGTGCACTTTATTTATGTTGGCCCTTGTCTATTTGGTTCTTCGTCGAATAGACGCCGAGCAGGGAAAATACCAGGAATCCCAGGAGTACTACCCAGATCCGTCTCCCGCTTCAACTGAGCTGCCAGGCAAACACTACCACATGCTTGCATACATATAGTACCTATTGCCTCTATCTTATTCTTGCATCATTGAGTCGCGATTGCATTAAATTGAATCCCAAGTACTGCATAGCCGTTACTTTTAAACCCCACCGAAGCTTGTTCCTCCATCCCATGAGCCATTACTACAGGAGTTGTTTGAGCCATGCGAGTCGTAGAACAGCATGTGTAGGGTATGTGAGTGTCTGATGGATAACGAGGTACCTAAACAACTTAATCTGAGTAGTAATGGGATAACTAATGAAAGAGGCACCGGTGGGCAATATCTGCTATTTGGTTTTTCATGCTCACTTGTGTCCTGTAGGACCCTGAGTAATTGATTCCTGTTCCTTGACTATTCGTACTATCCACATCCGAGAGGCCTTATGGACCCCCCTGAGCCAGAGCTTGATTCATTCTTATTTCTTGGGGCCACAAACTAGTTTGGGGTTTTCTTACTATCCTGTACCTATGCCATGCTTTACTGTTTTATTTACGATTGTGCATGGAGCACCTGTACTGTTTTGGATCGTGACATGTTTTCGCTGTATCGACAAGCCCAGTCACACTTTCGGGTTCCCAGTCGTTTACCGCCGTCCACACAAACCCTGGGTCCGTTCCGGAGACGGCCAACTTCGTTGCGGGTAGCTTAGTGGGGTGGCCCCCTGAAATATTTCTGAATCCTGTGATCGCTTTGTCGTGAATGCCTCGTTGGGTTTTGATTTGGTTTTTCCGAGGTTGATCGAGTGTGTATTGATATTTGTGCACCCCTGCAGGGTAAATCTTTCTGAAAGCCGTGTCCGCGGTTATGGACGACTTGGCACAGAGTTTCTCGATCATAGACAAGTATAACTAAAGTACCGCTTTTAATTTGACTAAGTACCTGACTAGTAAATAGTGCAAATACTCATGGAATGGTTAATAAAACTGCCAACGGATGGGTTGTTCGTCCTCTTTCTCGTTGGTAAGCGAGAAGGAGGATGGATCTGATAATTATACTGTTATAATTGTTGTTACTAATTAACGGACATCCGTCTATCATTGGTTAGGCGGATGGTTAGCGAGTATCTATAGGCTTGTTACTTATTATCTTTTGCCGCAATTGCGTCGCCCCAGGTTATGTCCCCTTTAGAGGCATAAAGACTTGCTGAGTACCCCTAGGGTCTCACACGATAAATTGTTTGATTCAGATGAACATGTGTACTCGCAAGATGTATACTGGGTGGAGGAGACAGATGATGTTGGCAACAATCACGCGGTGTAGAGATTCCGGGGATGGGGATCCGTGAGATCTGTGGGCGGGATGTGCTTATTTATGTGGCATCTTATGCCGATTTGCTTCTTATCCGTACTCGGATCTTGTTTTCCGCTTCCGCCTGATACTCTGATGTTTGATGTATGAGGAGCTATCCTAAACTATTATCTCTATCTAGGATATTTGGATCTTGCCGTATGGCGTTGCAATATTTCTATTTCTTTTAGATGGAATGGCTCTGAAAACTGTTGTATGGTGGCTTGCATACATACTCACTTATGTATGTAGTTGATCCCTTCGCCTGCCGATTACGCCGCTCGTTCTTGTCCCGATGTTCTGGAAGTGGTTAGGACGGCCGAAAGGTCTACCTGTGAGTGGCCCCTGGCCCCATCGTACTATTTTAACCACTTTTGCTCATCCAGGCATGCAACTTAGAGCGTAATTCACCGAGGTAGTTACAATTGGTATCAGAGCCATCCCGCCCTTCAGGGTCTCATCCAAATGGTCATTGTCAGTCTAGCAAATATTTTGGTAGCTATGTATACTAGGGAAAAACAAAACGTGAGAGTAGGACTGCTTCCATTTTTCTTCTTACCCACCCACCCAACCTTTTCTGGTAAGGAAGTGTAACGTTTTCAATCCTCTTCTAAAATTCAAACTAGTATTCACGTGTTCGGGGTTTCCGTAGTACCATAGGTTGTGTGTGTGTGTATGTGTGTGTGAATTCTTTGTCTATCTGTTGCATCCAACTTGTTGTCGCTATTTGCCTTTTGGTTATCAACTGTTGGTACATTCCATACCGACAGGCTTTTGTAAACTGACGCCATCTATCCGACTCTTGGTTAACCAGTGCCATCTTGTTAAGGGTGTTCTTTCTTTAGCATGTTTCACATAATGTGGAGTTGCTAATCTCTATCTGTTAAGTGGTTTTGTGAATCTATTCGTATTTTAATGCCGAAAAATGCGGAATTTTTTTCTTTGATACATCTGTGTTTCCATACTCCTCTTCAGTCATGTGTGAGACATTATCTATCTCCCTTTCTTCGGCATGTTCATGCTAACTTATTCTTTTGACACCGGCGCTTGATCCTGGAGTTTTACTTCATCTTCAAATTCTCTTGGGCTAATTACATATCGCATGTCGATCCGATTCTTGTGATTGTAATTTGGTTCTCGGCATAGCTATATGACACTTATCATGAGTGGAATATGGACAATGCTATCAATTTCATCCTCCAAATGATGGCGGTTATCTCCTGTGATTTTGAGTTATACCGTGATCATATCTATATCGTATTCAAGTATCTTTGGCAATCCGGAGTTTTCTCAAGGCACTACGGTGGTCTATCATCTGTTTATCATGCTTCACATCTTTTTGGAACTCCATATCTGCAAAATTCTCTTTGATACGAGGGAATTGCATCTTTTCGCCTCTGATAGCTTTTCTTAAGGTATGAGCTATCATTGTTCCTTATCCAAGATCTCTTTATCTTTGTAACCAGCGATCCAATCGACAATGTGAACCAGACGGCATTTCTTGTTCTCTCCCGAAGGACCAGATAATCTATTCTGCCAGTGCATCTCTTTCAACATGAATCCTTGCTCGTAATGTCGATCTTTCAAAGAGCATTGGGCTCAGAAAGTGTTTCGAGCATTTGTTCGTTTCTCCCGCCTCTTGAACGTGATATTCTTGGAATATCTTGTTAATCCGTGGTGGTATATCTTGATGATATGCTTGCCTATTCTATATCAATGGAAGAACATGGAAGATCATCTGTGTCTTTTCTCTCAAGCTTCGAGAACACCGCTTGTGTGCATAGTTCTCAAAGTGTGAATTCTGGCTTCTTGAAGTCACCTATCTCGACCACGTCCTTCTGCTAACTAGATCGCTTCAATTCTGGAATCAGCAAGTCCATTGTTAATTCCATCCTCCACCTTCAATCAAACCCGAAATTTTTCCTTGTTGGAGAGTTATCATCGTCGTTCCGCGGAAGATTTCCTCAAGACTGCTAAATCTCTCTCAATCATTTCAACAAGAACACGGAGTTTCTTTTCACCTCTGTCTCGTCAAGTAATCTTTGGAACCATCTCGTTTGATCGTCTATGCTCAATCCACCGGAGGCCATGAAGACTTTCCAGATCTTTTGTATTCCTTCTGTTCGAGTTGGTGCTATCTTTTTCTTTATTTGTGGAATCTTGCAGTTGTCTCCGTGATCTTCCTTCATATCTTTCCGGTGGCGTGTTATTTCTGATATGATGACAACATCATCATCCTTATCTATCTTGGATCCGGCGAATCATTTGCATCTATCCTTGTTTTCTAACAGAGTTCCATGAGTTATTGTCAATACCTTCAGTCTATTTAGTAGTTGGGTTGCATGATTTTCTTATTCAGGTACAGAGTAATGCTTTGAGTGCGGGATGGAGTAGCTACCATACCACTACCCTTATCATTCGCTCTTGTACATTGAATTGGTGAATTAATGCAATTTCACTCATTCCACGGAAGTTAGAAGTGGCCTTTATCCCTTGATACTTTACTTCCGCCCTTGTCTTTCCGGAGTGCTCTCTCGAAGAACATAAGCAATAATCTCTTGTTGGTGATCTCGTCTTTTCTACACGGAGCAAATCATCAATTATCTGGCGGAAACCAATGCAAAATCTTCTCTATCTTCTTCTTTATACCGGTGCTAAACATTCCCAAACAAGATGGAGGAAAATATCTATCTCTTTGTTTCACCAATTCTTTTTTTGTGGTAAAGCCAATTATGGTTGATGCCATCAGCCGCAAATCTATTGTGTTACCCTCAAGGTTAAAGAAAGCAATAAGTATCTCTACAATAAACTCCAGATCCTCTATACTCTTTTCTTCTCGGGAGTCCACCATAATCTAGCATCACCTCCGTCTCTGGAAGATATATCCGCGCACCTTAATTGCGTGATCCCTTGGTTCTTACCGGCGCAACAAGAATCTAATCTGACAATGTCTAACTAAATCTTTCCGTTGATATCAAGGAACTCTATTGTTTGAAGGCGATATTGTTTCCGAACTTCCTTTCTCAAATCTGAGGGAAGGTACAGTGTTATTTTCATAGTGGTTGTTAACTTCTCCAAAGTCGCTCTTTTCGTCCGGCAAGGGCAAGAATCATCATCACTTGCAGCTTTCGACCCTTAATCCTATAGGTGTGTCTTTTCTTTATCCATGATACATCATCCTTTCTATTTCTTTCACAGGTGGTTCTATTCTTTTATTATGTTTCTTGAGAAAACCGGAGCTCTGTTCATCCTATCCTTCTTGTCTCACGACAATCCTTCAATTCTTCTAACCCTTTGTGTCTCAAGCAAAACGCAAGACTCGCAACAAGTCTAGCAAGTTTGCAAGGTGTAGTGGTCGCACCATTCCGTTGTTCATCAACTCGAGAATGTGAGGGTCACCTTCGTTCCGAACACCTGCCTCTCCTTGTGTTGGTTTCTTTTTCCTAGGAATCTCGAGGCGAGATTCTTGTTTAGTGGGGGAGAGTTGTAGCGTCCCAATTGTGTAACAATTGCAATGCTACTAGCCTAGTCTATATATATGCTACCTTACTACATATAATTGTTGCATCATAATTATATCATGCTCATGTCATCATGCCACCTTGCATTTGAGCATCATATAAAACCTTTTTCATTTGGTTCTTATCTCATATGCATTAGTAATTGTATTTGGCTCTTGATATATTGTATTTGGTTCTTGATAAATGCTTGATGCCCAAGTTGAGTTGGGGGCATATCTTTTATTCAACTCCACCACCTTTCCCTTGCCACCACCTTATAATTCCACCATCCTAATTATACCTGAGCTTGTATATTTTATTTTGGCATTTAATCTAGCTCATGTGGGTTGGGATGGATCCACTTCTATTTCCACATGCTCTCACACTAACATCATGTTGTTTTCACATTAATGATATGAGGAGCCACATGGCCACCTTTGCAGGCTTTGTGGATGGAACCCCTTGTCAAGCTTCCATATGGATTATTTTGAATGCATGCTCATGTTGGAGTATTTTTGAGACTATTAAACATCTAGTGGAACATACACACTAGCAAGTCCAAATTATATTCAAATATGATCATCTCCATCTATTCCCCATGGAGCATCCTTTTAATTATTTTAGCTTGGCCTCTTTTCATATTTTGGGAATGCATGGGAATAAATGCCATGGGGTTTATTTTTGTTTTCACAAAATTAAACATGGCATCTACTATTCATGCATGGGCCATGCAACAATCACCACCATTCTATTATTTTGGGTTATACTTGGTTTTGAGTGAATCTTCTCTTTTGAGCTCTCCTTCTCTCCAAACCCTAAACCCCATCCCTTTCCTCACCTCCTCTTTCCATCACCTTGTGCTCAACCAAAAACCCTCACCTCACCATCTTCTTCCACCTTTGCTTGATCTTGGTGGATCACCACCAAACCCTAAACCCCCTTGCATGATCTTGTTTAGATCATACCAAGACCCCTACCCTCTCTCCCTAATCCCTCTCTCTAAACCTAGCTTCTACACACTCCCCTCACCAAAACCCTAACCCTATTCCTTTTCCCCTCCTAGATAGGCTCCATACCGAGCCTCCCCTTCCTTTCTCCCTCTCGCTGCCACCCCACCAGGCCGAGCCTTCCCTCTCCCTACTCTAAGCCGAACCACCCCATCTACCCCAACCCTAGCTCCTTCTACCCGAGCCCTACCCTCTCGGCCCCTGTATTTTTCCTCTCGCTACACCAGAGCCCCACCGAGCCCCATATCCTCTCTCTGGCCCCACCTGTAGCCGCAGCTGCCTGCCCTGGCCCTTCCCCACGTCGAGCACGTGAGGGAGTAGAGAGAAAAGGTAGCCGAAGCCACCTTTTTCTCCACTGAGCCCCACGGCACCTCTCCCCTATCCCTCGTGCTTATCTACTCCCTCCTCTTTGCCTCGCGTTTTCCTCCAAATCCATCCCCAGGCCGCTGCGCAGCCCCCTTCCTCCCTGCTCCCCTGCCAACCTCTCGTTCCACCTCCGGCCACCACCTCGGCAACGGCTTCTTGCACCTGATCAAGGAGGCGGGCATGGCATTGAGGGTGTCGAGGAATACCGTGAGGCCCCCTACGTCGCCCCCGTACACAGCAGCGAGGAGGAGGCCCTGTACGCGCTGCACGCCGACGCACGCCGACGGAAACCCTAGCTCCGGCCGTCTGCATCGTCGCCGATCTGCTGCTCCCCGTCCCGATCCGAGCCCTCCGTCGAGCCCGCGGTGAGTGTCCGAACCTCCCAGACAACCTCCCTCCGTTCACCGCTTCCTGTATGCGCCACGCCGCCGGACGAGCGTCTTCGGTGCATCGCGCTCGCCAGCGTCGAGGACCGTCCTCTCGCCGGATACGCTTTATCTAGCCGCGCCTGCACGTCCTAACACCAACCGCCCCCTAGCCCAGCGGTAGCCGCCGCCGCACGCTAGCGCTAGATCGCGGGTTCGATCGCCGCTGCGCCGCGCGCGCCCGTCCATCAGTTTCGTCAGAAACGCAAGGGAAGAAAAACAATAGCTGTGCGCTCTTTGCAAATCCCCCCAACCTTTTGTTTCTTCAACCCGCGCTCCCTCTAGGCCCACCTGTCGGTCTCCTTAGCCGTTTTACAGAAAGGGACCGGAGATCTCAAAAACTTCAACCCGCAGTCCCCGCTGTGCCGCGTGGCACCCCCTGTTCGCCCACTGTCGCGTGGACCTCTTTCTGCTCCGGACCCACCGGTTGGTGCCTGAGGCTGGCTGTGCCCGCGGTGAGAGAAGCATGTCGCGCACAGTGTAGCGCCAGCTCAGCGTGGGCCCGCCTGTCAGCCGCTCGGGCTAGATTTGTCTGAGTAGAAAAAGTTTCTGTGTTTTTCTGTTTATAAAAACAATTTCAGAAAATGTTTTAATATGAATTTAAATCTGTTTTTAATAACTTTTAAATTGTAATTCCAAATTATACAAATGATATATGTTTTGGAATCAGAAAAATGTGAGGATTTCAATTATGTCATCCAAAATATCATTTGGTCAAATGAAATTTTCGAAATTGTTTAAATGCAATAAAAATGCCTTTTCTTAAATAAGTAATAACTTTAATTCTACAACTCCAAATTTGACAAATAATATGTCTAAAACGATCAGCGCGACGAGCCCGTTCTAACTATGCATTCCATGTTCTGAATTGCAGCATGCATCATATAAATATTAAGTGGACAGGAAGTGTTATGAGAGCAAAACATGAGTAAAACTCAATAAAATGCTTTATTCTTGTACCCTACACCTCACCCATGCCATGCTACATTATTGCCATGCAAATTGTGCATCATTCATCATGGCATGCTTGTTTGCTTGTCGCATTTTAATTCATATGCTTGTGCACTTTATTTATGTTGGCCCTTGTCTGTTTGGTTCTTCGTCGAATAGACGCCGAGCAGGGGAAATACCAGGAATCCCATGAGTACTACCCAGATCCGTCTCCCGCTTCAACTGAGCTGCCAGGAAAGCACTACCACATGCTTGCATACATATAGTACCTATTGCCTCTATCTTATTCTTGCATCATTGAGTCGCGATTGCATTAAATTGAATCCCAAGTACTGCATAGCCGTTACTTTTAAACCCCACCGAAGCTTGTTCCTCCATCCCATGAGCCATTACTACAGGAGTTGTTTGAGCCATGCGAGTCGTAGAACAGCATGTGTAGGGTATGTGAGTGTCTGATGGATAACGAGGTACCTAAACAACTTAATCTGAGTAGTAATGGGATAACTAATGAAAGAGGCACCGGTGGGCAATATCTGCTATTTGGTTTTTCATGCTCACTTGTGTCCCGTAGGACCCCGAGTACTTGATTCCTGTTCCTTGACTATTCGCACTATCCACATCCGAGAGGCCTTATGGACCCCCCCTGAGCTAGAGCTTGATTCATTCTTATTTCTTGGGGCCACAAACTAGTTTGGGGTTTTATTACTATCATGTACCTATGCCATGCTTTACTGTTTTATTTATGATTGTGCGTGGAGCACCTGTACTATTTTGGATCGTGACACGTTTTCACTGTATCGACAAGCCCAGTCACACTTTCGGGTTCCTAGTCGTTTACCGCCGTCCACACAAACCCTGGGTCCGTTCTGGAGCCGGCCAACTTCGTTGCGGGTAGCTTAGTGGGGTGGCCCCCTGAAATATTTCTGAATCCTGTGATCGCTTTGTCGTGAATGCCTCGTTGGGTTTTGATTTGGTTTTTCCGAGGTTGATCGAGTGTGTGTTGCTATTTGTGCACCCCTGTAGGGTAAATCTTTCTGAAAGCCGTGTCCGCGGTTATGGACGACTTGGAGCACAGTTTCTCGATCATAGACAAGTATAACTAAAGTACCGCTTTTAATTTGACTAAGTACCTGACTAGTAAATAGTGCAAATACTCATGGAATGGTTAATGAAACTGCCAACGGATGGGTTGTTCGTCCGCTTTCTCGTTGGTAAGCGAGAAGGAGGATGGATCTGTTAATTATACTGTTATAACTGTTGTTACTAATTAACGAACATCTGTCTATCATTGGTTAGGCGGATGGTTAGCGAGTATCTATAGGCTTGTTAGTTATTATCTTTTGCCGCAATTGCGTCACCCCAGGTTATGTCCCCTTTAGAGGCAGAAAGACTTGTTGAGTACCCCTAGGGTCTCACACGATAAATTGTTTGATTCAGATGAACAGGTGTACTCGCAAGATGGATACTGGGTGGAGGAGACAGATGATGTTGGCAACGATCATGCGCTGTAGAGATTCCGGGATGGGGATCCGTGAGATCTGTGGGCGGGATGTGTTTATTTATGTGGCATCTTATGCCGATTTGCTTCTTATCCGTACTCGGATCTTGTTTTCCGCTTCCGCCTGATACTCTGATGTTTGATGTATGAGGACCTATCCTAAACTATTATCTCTATCTAGGATATTTGGATCTTGCCGTATGGTGTTGCAATATTCCTATTTCTTTTAGATGGAATGGCTCTGAAAACTGTGTATGGTGGCTTGCATACATACTCACTTGTGTATGTAGTTGATCCCTTCTCCTGCCGATTACGTCGCCCGTTCTTGTCCCGATGTTCTGGAAGTGGTTAGGACGGCCGAAAGGTCTACCTGTGAGTGGCCCCTGGCCCCACCGTACTATTTTAACCACTTTCACTCATCCAGGCATGCAACTTAGAGCGTAATTCACCGAGGTAGTTACATGATGTCACCGTTAATCCCAAGTAAATCCCTCACATACAGCCGTACTACCCTTTCTATCACCAGGGTTACCAACCTGCAGATTAGTCATTACTCATACTCCCTATACCTGGCTCAATCCTCGAGGTCTTGGGTACCTGACAAGTCCTTAGATTGAGGCAAGAGAGGGTACAATAATCATCATGTCATACAAACAAATACATGATCCCATCTATGATAAATAACATGCACAAAAAGCTACATGGCTAGGCCGAAGCCCTTAGCCCAAGGAGAATTACTCACACATAGAGATGAGATCAAAGATCATAAATATAGTAATAGAAATCATGAGATTGATAGAAAATAGTCTTACAATGTCGCCAATCAAAGAAGAGATCTACTATTACAAGTGGTGGAATATGGCTATGGTGGTGGAGAGATTAGATCTAAGTCTATTCCTCCGGCGGCTCGTCGGTGTTGTGGATGGAGATCTGGGTTTTTTTTGATGATTTCTAGGAGCGCCTATTTCTCGTCACCCGAGGCCTCTTTATATAGGGGTCCCTTCACAAAAGTTGTTCTGTTTTACCTAGCGGCATCGATGGCAACTATACGACCAGAACTATATGGCTAGAATTTTATTCCGGTCGTATAGTTGGTCATTAAAGTGTCTTCCTTCGACCCACGACTCCTGGTTTCGTCTGGTTATTGGAAATCTCATATCTTTGACTTTAATGTAGTGATTCCCATCATAAAACGTCATTATCTGCGTAGGAAAAAATAGAAAGAAAGGATTGCATACCCCTTTGAATATTAGGCATTTGTGGCAGGGTTTAGAAGGATATTTCATCAAAAATGTGAATAATATCTAGTTTAAATGTCGACGTAGATGGCTATATTTCAGAGACATCAACCTCCCCAATCTTAAACTTGATCGTCCCCGAGCAAGAAAACCAAAATCAAAAAGGAACTCAGTATTTAAACCGAAATAATGAGATGATGATCTTACTCATGATTGGTAGTCTCTTATTTCCTCCACTTCATAAATCTAAAAAACTTCAGCATAGATAGAGTAATGGCAAGCATATCATACGGGATTTATGCATCCTTATAGCGCAATAAAATTATTCTTAACAAGGATGATTCAAATGAGTAAACTTTATTCCATGTCATGTAATCAACTCATAGGCTTGCCTTTGAACATAAAGTATAATCATGTAAATTGAGAGTGTGAGAGTTGTCATGAAAAGCATATACACTAGAGTATCTCAATTCTCCCACATCAATAAATCAAGCCTTTTCAAGCACTACTTTTCTATTCATTGTCCTTCATGAATTTCAGTTTTTGAGTAATTGAGAGCATGCCAAAAAAATTGTTTTAGTTTATCAGGCTATGATGGACACTCGTGGCATCACTAAGGTTTTTGTTCCTTTTGCATAATGATTACTCATAATAGCCAGAGGAGTGAATCCATCATGAACACAGCTACCCGCCAGTGCCAAGGATCTTACCCACTATAGCATTGCTGCTACATGTGTTTAATCAACTCATAGCCGAAATATAGGAGTTTCCTCCATGAAGATCGTTCGTAGGCCAGCGGAGTTGTTGGCATCCCATGAAGTTTGACACGCGTAAAGCAATATCATTCTTATGATTAACAAGTCAAACTTTGGCATGCTCACAAAAACCGCTAAACATTACTTCAATTGAACAAATCCTGTTAAAGAGAGCTATCAAGTCAATCAACATTTTCAGTGGTGTTGAGTGTCTGTAGAGATAAGCCTTCAAGACTAAACACTACAATACCCAAGCCTTCAATTGTGACACTTTTTCTTATTACAATTGTTTAGCAATTTTTAGGCAAGACTTGGTTAATTACGAGAGCTGGAACAAAACTTACCCAACTAAATACCCATGCAAACAAAAATCTTACTACAATAAAAAGACTCACTCCAACAATATAATATCTCAACATTTACTACTAACTAGCATGGGTTTCTCAAACTTCAAAAGTGGGGAGTCATAAGGCATACTCTCATGTTTGGTTTCACTTCTCTCTTCCTTTTTTTATTTGTTTCTTGGAAACTCAAAGTCGATCACTCTCCTGCAAATACATTAGAACCTCAAGGTGGAAAGAAAAGAAAGAGGTAAAATAAAGAAAAATGGAGAAATCTATTTGTTGTTTTTAAGAGAGGGAATTTAAAGAATAGAAAATTGGCGGCAAAGCTCGGCTAGAAAATATCGAAAGCAAATAGAAATAACTAAAGATAAAGTGTTGGGGAAACCAACACGAGTGCTTATAAACTCGAATTAAAAACACAACCTTGAAATAAATGAAAGCAAATGAACGCCAAATAAAGATACATGAGGAAACTTCCCCAAGCTTAGGCTTTTGCAAGCCCTTCAAATCATTGTGGTGGCGGGAAAAATTCGGAACTCCAGTTTGCAAATTGAGTTGATAAATTACTAGTGGATTCTCGGAGGTTCAAAGAGAGGCTATGCATCCTCTCCACAGTCCCTCCAAGTTCTTGGAAGTCTTGGTATGTAGCGAACCGGGTTGATGGCTGCTCCTCTTGATGAGGAACTTCTTGCTCCTCTTTTTGGTCCTCATCCGGAATCTCGTCCTCGGGTTGCTGTTGCTCAACCTGCAATTCATATAGAAAATGTCCTTACTCGATAGAGAAAAGACCATTAGGCATAGGAGCAGGGTAGATACGCCCAGCTCTAGCAATATGCAGGTAATAAACACCAACTCTCCTAGTGAGCATTCCACAAGCTTTCAAAGTAGAGAAACCAACACGTCGCTCACCTAGCACAGGTTGAAACTCACCTAGGTCGATTCCTAGGGCATTGGCGAGCATGGTGATGACGCCTCCACCTGTTATTGGTCCTTGGCTTTGGGAGGATTGGTGCTCCAGGTAGCGCACAAGGATTGCGCCCAAGCTGACTGACAAGTTTCAGTTGATGTAAGCAGCCTTTGCGAGGACTAAGATGTCCTCCTCATTGAGTCTTGTGAACTCATTATGTGCCTGCAAGGTGTTAGCAATAACACAGAACAAATAACGAATTGCAGGATGTTGAATATTCTTCCCCTTGCTTATTATAGTAGTGAAACTCATTCCATTATAATATTGTTTAGGGGAAGGATTTAAGCTAGTAAAGGATGCGCGTAAGGCATTAACATAATTGTTTGGAAAATTAAAACATGTGTACCATTCATCTAGGGTTAAAGTGTAGTTGTTGTTCATAAGTCGAAAAGAAATCGTGTCCTCTCCTTGCCATAGTTTAACAGTGCTTTGCAACAGACTTAGGAATTCAATGTTAACTAGCGATAAGTAGGCACATCATTCTACACAAAGTTTTGCAGGCCAGCTCTATTGCAAAGTAAATTGAAGTCATCAAAAATACCGAGTTGGTTCAATATAATGGGGCAAGCCCACTTGGTGGCCTTCACTTCGTGATTCTTGATCGTGTTGAAGCGATCGCGTTGGAGCTCATTCCTGAACCGTATCCCCATGTGTTCTTGAGTGACAACCTGAGAAGCACTAGTGGCGGCACGAGCATGAGTTTGGATCCTTCTGTTCATCCTCTAAAACAATAAAGGAAGACAAAAATAAAACTTTTTGATCCAACAAAAATAAGTATAACATATTCCTCATCATAGCACACTAAAGAATCCTCTCTAAATAATAATCTAGGCAAGAGAATCATGGCAATTAGTTCATAGTAGGTCTCACCCTAGATTGGTAATGACAATATATCAAAAATGAATTTGCAAAAAGTAATTGGAGGATTGGAGGAGAAACATATACAGTAGATCAATTATGTGCGAGGAAATCGAACAAAATTGAGTAGAGGTGAAGATCTCTTAAGGTTTTGAGAGAGTTTGGAGGTAGAAGAGAGAAAAAGGGTTGAAGTTTTGGAGGTGGAGGTACCTTCCCATGCAATTTTGTGGTCAGACGCAACTATATGGGCGCAACTATACGGCTGGAACATTGTGTTCCCGCCGTATAGTTGGCCGACTGTCAAAATTTTAGGGTTTCCACCTAGCAGCACAGCTATACAGCCGGAATTATACGGCCAGAACAATTTGTTCCCTCCGTATAGTTGGTCATCAAACCGTCTGTACCTAGAAAAGAATTTGTATGAAAGCATCGATATCTATACGACCGGAGCTATACAGCCAGAAATTTTTATTACCGCCGTATAGTTGGTCGTTAAACAGTCAATACTTTTGAAAGAAAAAATGTCGATGGCACAAATATCTATACGGTCGGAACTATATGGCCGGAATTATTATTCCCGCCATATAGTTGGTTGTTAAAATCTTTGTACCCATCAAAAAAATTATGTTTCTTCGTGAATTACTTCTTATACTGAAACTTAGTGAAATACCTTGTTTATGACAGAAAGTTGACAGTTAAAATTATCGACCAACAACAGCATGTATAAAGCAGAATTTTTAAGTACTACCAAACTTCTTCTCCTCAAATGGAGTTTTCTATCACTCTTTATTAAACATAAACTTAAACTAAAACTTAAATCAAACCTTTATTTCACATGGGTTGCCTCCCATTGAGCGCTCTTTTATGGTCAATAGCTTGACCTTGATGTTGCTCACTTAGGCCATATGAGTGGAACACCCACTCCAAAGTAGTTGGCCTTCAAAGTGATGGCCTCCTTTTCATCATGTCTGGCTTTCTTTTTCCTGGGATAATGGATAACAAAAGGATCCCGCGAAGGAAATTGAAGCTTCACGTTCCCTTCATGGAGATTAATTAAAGCTTTTATAGTTCTTAAGAAAGGACGGCCTAGTATAATAGGAGCAGTAGCATCTTCAGGCATGTCAACAATAACGAAGTCAATTAGAGCAGGATAGCCTTTAATATAAACTAAAGTATTCTCCTTAATTCCTACAGCTTGTTTATAGGTAGAATCTTTAAGATGTAGTTTTAGTTTGGTGATTTCGAAAGAGCCAAGATTTAACTTGTTGAAAAGACTCTTTGGGATTGTTGAGACGCTTGCACCTAGATCACAAAGTGCAGCTATCTCATTGGTACCAATCTTAATTTTAATCGTGGGCTCAAATATATCAACTAGTTTAACAGGTAATTTTCAGCGATTTTCTTGTATTCCTCTTCAATCTCGTGTACCTTTATCGCTACCTGCTCAACAAAGTGTTGATACATGGCTTCATTGTTACCTTCACTTACCGGAATCTTAACATTGATCCTTTTTACGAGATCTTCAATGGTGTAGCTTGGTGAAGGGGCATTACTATAATCAAGCTCTTCAGGCTCCTCTCTTTGGATCCTCATCATTTTGAGTTCTTCAATAGGATTAGGGTCAGCTTTACCTTTTACGGCTGATATGAGCTCATCCAACTTAGCATTAAGTTCTTCATTTTCTTGTGGTGAGACGCAGTTCACCTTCTTCGTGTTTAATCTTTCCACATGCCATTGGGCATGGTTGTCTTGCATATTGTCTAGCAGCTGCTTTGCTTCGGTAATATGTTTACCCATAAATTTTCCTCCAGCTGCAGTATAAAGCATAGACTTAGACACAGGATTAAGAGCATTATAAACTAAAAGGAGGATTAACCAATCTTCCATCCCATGGCTGGGATAGTTTCTTAAGCATTCTTTCATCCTCTCCCATGCAAGCGCTAGTGGCTCACGCTCTTCCTGTCTAAAACCAGTAATATTAGATCTTCGTTGCATAGTCTTTGCTGGTGGGAAAAAATTAGTCATAAATAAAGAAATACATCCCACCCATGATGTAATAGTATTTTAAGGCAAAGCTAGCAACCATTCTTTTGCTCTTCCTCTGAGAGAGAAAGGAAATAAATGCAACTTTACCACATCGGGGTCAACATCTTTTATGCGCATCATATCACATATTTTAGTGAAAGTATTCAAGTGCATACCTGCGTCTTCAACAGCAAAGCCTCCAAATTGATTATGTTGAACCAAACTTAAGTAATGGGGCTTAATTTCATAGTCATCATTAGCAATTGCTGGCTGAGTAATAGGAGTATGCAAATAATCATTATTGGGAGTGGCAAATTCCCCAAGCTTCTTTTCAGCCATATTTTTGGGTTTTCTTAAACAGAAACTTATGATAATAATAAAAACAAGAATTTAAAGAGTAACTTTTTTTGGTTTTTCAAATAAATACTAAAAGCAAACTAAAAAATAAAAACAAGAATTAAAACTAGCAAGGTTCCTACTAACCTCACCAGGGTAGCTATTGCTTCCCCGACAACGACGCGAGAAAAAGGGTTGATACCTTCAATCCGGATTATGGATGTAGTATAGCTCTTCTTCCCTAGTAGACCTAGGTTTATCAAATCCTCGGGAAGCATAGTGAAGTTACTTTAATGGACCTTCAGGAGTTTTAGAATTCCTTTTGTCTTTTTACCGGACCAAGAGTTTGCGTCTTTTTGTTGTTGTGAATGATGGAGAGAGAGGGCCTAGGGTGTTCGGTTTCACCTGTAGCTGTGCAAAACATCTGATGGGAATAAAAGATAGAAATAAAGTATGCATGTAATTGGTAGAGCAAGATAAATTATATGTGGGCAGCGCATCCATAATTGTTATTGCCTCCGCAACCGCTTATAGCAATAACCTATTAGTCTCATCCATAGAAGAAAGAGAACTAATGATATGCATAGTGATGTCACCGTTAATCCCAAGTAAATCCCTCACATACAGCCGTACTACCCTTTCTATCAGCGGGGTTCCCAACCTGTAGATTAGTCATTACTTATACTCCCTATACCTGACTCAATCCTCGGGGTCTTGGGTACCTAACAAGTCCTTAGATTGAGGCAAGAGAGGATACAATAATCATCATGTCATACAAACTAATACATGATCCCATCTATGATAAATAGCATGCACAAAAAGCTACATGGCTAGGCTGAAGCCCTTAGCCCAAGGAGAATTACTCACACATAGAGATGAGATCAAAGATCATAAACATTGTAGTAGAAAATGTGAGATTGATAGCAAATAGTCTTACAATGTCGCCAATCGAAGATGAGATCTACTATTACAAGTGGTGGAATATGGCTATGGTGGTGGAGAGACTAGATCTAAGTCTATTCCTCCGGCGGCTCATCGGTGTTGTGGATGGTGATCTGGGGGTGGCTGATGGTTTCTGCGAGCGCCTGTTTCTCATCACCCGAGGCCTCTTTATATAGGGGTCACTTCACGAAAGTTTTTCTGTTTGACCTAGAAGCATCGATGGCAACTATACGGCCAGAACTATACTGCCGAAATTTTATTCCGGTCATATAGTTGGTCATTAAAGCATCTGCCTTCGACCCACGATGCCTGGTTTCTTCTGGTTGTTGGAAATCTTGTATCTTTGACTTTAGTGTAGTGATTCCCATCATAAAACGTCATTATCTACGCAGGAAAAATAGAAAGAAAGGATTGCATACCCCTTTGAATATTAGGCATTAGTGGCAGGGTTTATGGAGATATTTCATAAAAATGTGAATAATATCCAGTTTAAAGATGGACGTAGATGGCTATATTTCAGAGCCATCATCGAGGAAAAAGGTGAAGTTCTTATCCTCTTCCAGATTTGATCTAACCCCCTCTAGATGGTTTACGGCGGTTGTGTTTTCTTTTCTGTCATCCTTCTCGTCACCCTTCCTTCATGAAAGTTACTTGTATTGATATAGCGGAGTTGTCGGCGTGTAGTATGGGTGGACGGTATGGGCGCATCCCGATCGTACCGCTGGTCGTTAAGCATTCTGAACACCTCCAATGAAAGGGACTCCAATTGGGGATTTACTTCTTTGGATGCAATTAGCCCATAAATGCTATTAGATCTTCAATAAATGTTCATTACTTGAAAATCATCACAAGAAACCAAGGATTCGCTAATTGTGACATTAACGTTAGTAGAAAGGGGTAATCTTCAGTGAAATCCGGCAATAAAGAAGAGGAAAATCAATAGTAAAAAGTGATTTAATTTGGAGCTATCAACATCCCCAAGCTTAGCGGTTACTCTCCCTCGAGTGACAAAGCTATAATGAGAAATAGCGAAGAATTGAATCAAGATGAAAACTTACAAGTTTGAGGTTGTATCATATTCCATTGTCTCAAATCCTGCAACCTTGAACATGAGCATAATATATCTGAACAATTGCACTTAAGTTCAATTCATAAACATAAGTAACTTGCTAGCTAATAGTTCTTATAACTCAAATGAGATTGTTAAAAAATTGGCTAGGCTTGCAAATCAATTTCTTTCAGCACCTCTCTGATTATGAGAGTGAAAATGTTTTAAGAAAGGTCGTTTGAGTCAGAATTAAGGGTGCACAAGTGGATGTCAAAAGAAGGATAAACCTAGAGCTTTTTCATTAACACCCACTTCGATAATCGTGACTATCAAACACCTCTTATTTTCCTTGCCCTTCAAGAACTCTAATTTTTCAATTTAAGTGGTGAGGTGATGCCAAAGATGTCAATAGTGTTGAAGATTGTCAGCTCATATCTTGATAGTAAATTTTTTCTTCCTTTCTCAAGGATTAATGAATGTTTATTTTTGTAAAATCTTACACAACCTTTTGAGAATACCAATAATTTTGCCCATATAGCGACACGTATGCCACTCAGTCCATCAACTCATAGCCGAAATCCGGGGTTATACCAAAGGCTAGCGGAGTTGTTGGCATCGCAAAGGTTTATATTAGAAACATAGAACTTTTATTTCTTTCTTCTCTCTCTTTTTTATAGCAGGTGAAAACAGGTTTTGGCATCTCCCTCTCCCACCATAAAAAATTCGTTCTATCAAACAATTCCTTTTTAGAAGGTATCATAAAGTCAAAGATCAATATGTGGGGTTGAGCACTACTAAGATAAGCCCTTAAGACAAAAAACATGGCACCAAAGTTGTTGAAAGACACTTTCTCTTATTCTTAAAAGTTTGGAATTTAATTCAAGGGGTTGTGACATGGGTATACCCTGCAGGTACTCGAGCTTGGTATATACGGTCCAGATACGGTGGAAGCCCATGGCGTTGCCACGACCCAATGAAGACTTCGAGTGGCCTACGGACTCTCGATAACTTGCGAGACAAGAAGAAGTCTGAAGATAGAAAGTTTGAAGGGAAAAACCCTAAACTGTAACCGACTCGACCTGCTACCTGAGACCTGGCCTATCTATATAAAGGCTAGGAGGAGGCGGCGAGGAGGACACACGCAACCCTAGTTTCCACAACTCTTGCCAGATTGCATCTGCATGCCCCTATAATCTTCGATTCCTTTGTTAATTCCAAGAGAAGACAAGCATGAGTAGGGACCGCTACGAGGCCTGAACCTGGGTAAACCTTGCGTCCCTGTGTGCTTGTTTGCTAGCCAATTGATGCTTCCAACGCTTCCTCCTTCTCCAAAACCCAAGTCAATAATAATGGGCATTGATGAGTTAAACCCTCGTCAATTGGCGCCGTCTGTGGGAATTGGGAGTGCTGATGTTGTGGCTTCTTCGGCCTTATCAACCGCGATCTACAACTCCGCAATAGTGGATATTCGCCAGCTCTTCGGCGCGTTCTACTTCACCGTCCACACGCCAGCCACTCGCCTAGCTTTCGAGTCTATGGGCGACGGAATTAGCTTGGCGATAGGGAGCTTCCACTTCCAAGTTGGTCAGATGGGAACGCTTCGCATGCCTGACCAGCCAACGACATCCGTGATTGCTCCAGCATCGTGGTTCCCTCCACCAATCGGCACCCTCAGCGAGCTCAACACCTCAGCAACAGCTGAGAGCACAGACAACGACAGTAGTCGTGGATCCGATCTAGGTGGCGTAGCAACGGAAGATGGGGTTTACGGCTCCGGATCCAAAAGTTGCGGGAGCAGCAGCTTCCCCAATGACTTCATGTGCGCCGTCATCAACCCCGACGAAACCAGCGCCAATCGCGACAATGGCCCTAACCCGCCTAACGGTGGCATACCTAATGGCGGACCACCCAACGGCGCGCCCGTCAACAACGGAGGGGCAGTCGAACCTCCAACCATGGTGAACGAACACACTGGCGAACGTGTCGTGATCAGGATCAACAATCTCGAGTGGGCCCGCTGCCGAGAAGCTCCGCGAGGCAATCCTCTGCCTCCAGGCACGTCGCAAGAGATGTTGATGGGCTACCATTGGCTACTAAAGGAGCAGTACAGACGCCAGCTACAAACGATCGTGCAACTTGAAGCGCGTAAAAAGGCGGCGGACGAGTCGAGCCTTCGACAGGCCGGGCTCTCATCCCACAAAGGATCCTCCTCCAAAGGCAACGAGTACGTGGCCAACAAGAGATGATCTCGAATGGCACACCTCACCGAGAAGGAGCACATAGAAGCTGTGAAAGTCCTTGACTTCAGCTCTATGACAGTCGAGACTCGGGGCAACGTGGTCCCAAAGACGCCGCAAGAAGCGGTGACAACGGCCACCATGTACCTACTCAACAACCAGCCGCCGGCTAGAGATCCCCGAGCCGCCATGCACCGATCTACGATCGCGGGTTTGGGGTTAATCGAGGCCACTCTCGACAAAGAGCCGACGCCAGAGCCGAAGAAAAACAAGGCTCTGGTAAAACGCTATTCCTCACCTTCGTCCAGCAACGACAATCACGATCTGTCTCGGCGTCGCCGCTCACGGCGACACGACCACGACTACGATGCGCGTGATGACATCATGCAGCACAAAATCGACAAGTCAAGGGCATGACGTGCGTGATCAACTGACTCAGAGGACGAAGACGTGGAGCTCTGTGGCGCCAGATGCTTCAGCAGGGCCATCAAACAAAAGTGAATGCCCAAGGGGTTCAAGCTCCCATCGGAGAACCCAAAATTTGACGGCCTGCAGGACCCGATAATCTGGTTGGAGGACCACATCTCCTCCGTTAGGCTCCAGGGTGGGAGTCGAAGTACGGCCTCCTGCGCGGATCCATTCGCAGTTGGGATGAGCTGGTCTACAGCTTTGTGTGCAACTTTAAGGGAACCTACAAAAGGCCCGCGTCAATCGAAGAACTAAGGTGCTGCTAGCAAAGGTCGGGCGAATCGCTACACTTGTACATCCAAAGGTGGTCCATCATCAACAACTCTGTAGAAAATATCTCGGAGGACCGGGCAATCGACGCATTCAACGGCGGCGTTCGCCGCATAGAGCTCAGGGAGGAGCTGGACCGATCGAAGCCCAAAACCATTGACCACTTGATGGAAATCGCGAATCGGTGGGCAGATAGAGAAGACTCGGTGAAAAACCGCGTTCACTCCGAGGACAAAGCAGAGCTCGAGCGCAGACGCGATCGCCAAAGCAAACGATGAATGCGCGTCTATGATGACCGTGACGATGTCAATATGGTTGCAGCTGGCTATGCTGACAGGCGCAACGACAACCGCAACAGCGGCTATCACAGCGGTGGACACCACGACTCCAGGAAAACAACGCAGGTATGGCAGCGCCGCACTCGCGAAGAGGCGCTCGCGACAACAATCGAGGACAAACTCTCTAGGCCGTGCAACGTGCACTTCTACATCGATAAGCACGATGGCAAGAAGAAATCCAGCCAACTTCTCAAGGACTGCCGCGAGTTCCTCAAGCTCCACGAGGGTTTGGCTCGGATGAATCGTGACGCAGTCAACAGGGGCTACGGAGTCGCCCCAGGCGCTATAGCACATGGAGCTCCTCCACCACCACCTGGAGTGCCACCACCCGCAGTCGCACCGGTCCACGATCAAGGTGGCGAGCCATAGCCACGGGCTGTGGGCAACATGATGATCCAAAAGGGACACCCCTCGAATCGGGTACAGAAGGCCATCACTCGCCAAGTCAACTTGGCGACAAACTCACCACCATCCACCACTGAGTACCTCAGTGGAAGCGACTCCTGCATCACCTTCGACAAGCGTGACCACCCGCGCGAAGTACCTCGCCCAGGCCACTGTCCACTCGTACTCGAGGCACATATCAGAGGCTTCGACATGAGTCGCGTCTTCATGGATGGTGGAAGCGGCATAAGCCTCATGTTCGCAAGTACCTTGTGAGCGACGAGGATCCCTCTGACCTGCTTAGAGGTCTCGGACACGACATTCCATGGCATCGTCCCAGGCAAGGGCATATATCCCCTGGGCAAAATCAACCTCGACGTTATCTTCGGCACGCTGAAAAACTTTCGATGCGAACGCATCAACTTTGAGGTCGTCGATTGGCCCTCACAGTACCACTTCATCCTTAGACGCGTCGCGTTCTCCAGGTTCATGGCAGTACCACACTACGCCTACCTGCAGATGAAAATGATAGGTCCAAACGGCGTCATCACAATCAACGAGAGCTTCGAGAGGTCTGACATTTGTGACATGGAATTCAACAGAATTTCCCAGTCCTTCGGCATGTAGGAAGAACTCGCGAGATTGAAGGAGTCGACAGACAACAGTCTGACTCCCCTGAGCCGACCAAGTTCACCCGACCTGTCCTTCGACTCATCGGTGCACACGAAGAAAGTTCAGGTCCACCCATCGGACCCAGCCAAGACGGTCCTCATCGCCAACAACTTGAGTCCTACATAGGAACTCGCGCTCGTCGAATTCCTCCGTGAGCACTAGGAAATCTTCGCCTGGTGTCCAGCGGACATGCCAGGAGTTCCCATGGAATTCGCCGAGCACGCACTGAATGTCAACCCAGACGCAAGGCCAGTCAAACAAACAATTCAGTGACTGTCTGAGCCAAGAGCAAAAGCGGTCGGAATGGAGATCAACAGACTCCTCGATGCCAAATTCATATGCGAGATCAAGGAAAGTACGTGGCTCGCCAATACGGTGCTGGTACCCAAAAAGGACACAGATATCCTACGAATGTGCGTGGATTTCACCTCCCTGAATAACACTACCCAAAGGACCACTTCCCGTTGCCGCGAATCGACCAGATCATCGACTCCACCGCGGGATGTGAGCGCCTCTTCTTCCCCGACGCCTACTCAGGCTATAATCAGATTCAAATGAAGGAGGAAGATCAAGAGAAAACAGCATTTACAACGCCTTTTGGTGTGTTCTGCTACAACACAATGCCCTTGGGGCTAAAAAATGCAGGAGCAACTTATCAGCGGTGCATGCAGGCTTGCCTCAAGAACCAACTTGGTCGCAACATCCAAGTCTATGTTGATGACATCTTAATCAAGACCAAAGAGGAAGCCATGCTAATCGATGATTTACGCGAAACCTTCGCCAAACCTCGACCGCTATAGGATCAAGCTCGATCCAGACAAATGCGCCTTTGGCGTACCATCTGGACAACTACTCGGGTATCTCATCTCCGCGAGAGGGATCGAGGCGAACCTGAAGAAAATAAAATCCATACTGGTCATGGAGAAGACGAAGAACGTAAGAGGTGTCCAGCAGCTGGATGGGCGAATTGCGGCGCTCAGTCGATTCATCAGTCGAATGGGCGAAAAGGCACTGCCCTTCTACCAACTTCTCCGCAAAGCAGACAAGTTCGAGTGGACCAAGGAGGCACAGAAAGCATTCGAAGACCTCAAGCGTCTACTATCTACCTCACTAGTACTGGTGACCCCCGTGAAAGGGAACCACTGTTGCTATACATCTCCGCCACCAACCAGGTGGTCAACATTGTGCTCGTGGTGGAATGAGCCGAGGAAAACAAGGTCCACGGGGTACAGCGCCCAGTCTACTACCTCAGCGAGGTGCTCATGCCAACAAAGCAGCGGTACCCGCACAACCAGAAGCTGGCATACGGCGTCTTCATGACAGCCAGGCGACTGCGCCACTACTTCCAGGAGCACCCAATTGTGGTGGTCAACGACGCCCCGCTTGGGCACATCCTCAACAACCCCAATCCCACCGGACGAGTCGTGCTTTGGGGAATCGAGCTGTCTCCACGAGACATTACATATGAAAAGCACCTAATCGAGGTGGTCAACTCGCAAGTTCTCCCTGACTTCCTTGTGCACTGGATGGAGAATCAACTCCCTGAAAAACCAGATATGTCTTACCTCTGGACAATGCACTTCGATGGATCCAAGCGAAAGGACGGAGCTGGCGCAGGTGTCATACTGACATCACCCCAGGGAGACAAGCTGAAATATATTCTACGAATGCAGTTCACTGCCTCCAACAAAGAAGCTGAATATGAGGCCCTGTTGCACGGGATGCGGATGGCAAAAGCCTTCGGCGCCAAAAGGCTCATCATCTACGGCGACTCCAAGCTGGTTGTCAACCAGACAATGCATGAGTGCGACACGCTGAACGACAATATGATCGCCTACCGCGACCTCTACGACACACTCGAAGGGGACTTCGACGGCTGTGAGCTGCGGCACGTAGGCCGCGAAAGCAATGAAGAGGCAGATGCACTCGCCAACATTGGCTCCACCTGCGCCCCCATACCACCTGGGGTATTTCTCAAGCGCATCTGTGAACGCTCCATCAAGCCAAAAGCCGCAGAGAAGAAAATAAGCGCAACAACGGACTCGGGGGCTACGCCACCCAATGAGCCAATGGCACTCGACAACCTGGAGCTCGACATAGGACTCAAAGGAACAATGGCAATCATGATGATCGAACCATCTTGGACTCAACCCTACATCACATACCTTCTCAGCAAAAGGCTGCCGGACGACCCGACGGATGCACGGCAAATCGCACGATGATCCAAGGCATTCGCCGTCATCAACAACGAACTGTACAAGCGCAACATCATAGGAGTACTCCAACGGTGCGTCTCCAACACTGATGGAAGGGCCGTCCTCCTCGACATTCATGAGGGTACTTGCGGGCACCACGCCGGCAGTCATGCCCTTGTCGCCAAAGCTCTACGATCTAGATTCTACTGGCCTACGGCCATGCGTGACCCCAAGGACATCGTCCAAAAATGCAACGCTTTCCAGCGATTCACGGACAAACCACATGCACTTGGCACGGAGCTCTGGCCAATACCATTGTCCTAGCCCTTCGTGCAATGGGGAATCGACATAGTCGGCAAGCTCCCAAAGTCCTCGCGAGGAGGCTACATCTACCTCTTGGTCGTAGTCGACAAATTCACCAAGTGGATAGAGGCCATGCCGGCGACTAACCAGTCAGGGGCCAGTGTAGTCAAATTCTTTGAGACCATTGTCTATCGATTCGGAGTGCCACACAGCATCATCATGGACAATGGAACAAACTTCACCTCTAAGGAGTTCCAGGGTTTCTGCGAAAACCTGGGAATCAACGTAAGCTATGCCTCCATAGCTCATCCGAAGACCAACGGTCAAGTCGAAAAGGCCAACATGCTTGTCAGCGGCGGAATCAAGAAGCGACTCCTCAGGCCACTCGAACAAGCCACAGGATGCTAGCCAGACGAGCTGCAATTGGTACTCTAGAGCCTATGCACAACCCCAAACAGTGCCATGGGGTACACCCCATTCTTCATGGTGCATGGTGCTGAAGCGGTGCTACCCACAGAGGTACGATACAAGGCACCACGAGTGGTTGCTTAGATCTAGTAGGAGTCAACTCTTGCACTCGAAGACTCCGTCGACCTCCTTGATGAGGCACAGGAAATCGCAGCAGAAAGATCGACGATCTACCAGCAGAACCTGCGCAACTACCATAGCAGAAGGATACGCCCCAGGTCCTTCATTGAAGGAGACCTGGTCCTGCGACTGAAACAGCAAGGGCACCTCAAACTCGAGTCCCCTTGGGAAGGACCATACATGATTACAGAAGTAATCCCAGGTGGCGCCTACCGCCTCAAAGATTTCGAGACAGGAGTCGCATACTCCAACCCCTGGAACATCGCGCAGCTGAGGCGCTTCTACCCTTAGTCGTTTTTCTTTCTTTACATTACAAATAAGGCTTTTCAGCCAGGCTACTTAGCCATACATTGTACCTCGTATTGTTCTACGAATAAATAAAGCTAAGTGCCCCAAACTCTGCGTCTTTCTATTATTTTTTGCCATCTATATACTCGGGGGTTGCGCCACCCTTTACACATCTGTTCTATGAACCAATCGCGATATCCTGAGTAGCTGGCACATAAATCGAACCCTTGACAAACACCAACCCAGCTGCAACGCACCTGACAGGTTGGCAAGGTGTTGAGATAAACACAAGTCCGGCTAACGAAAGGGAATTGCATAGTGCAACGCACTCGCAAAACATACAAGCTAATAAGCTCTTTACACATCAATGTCAATCAATTATATATAGCATACATACAAACTTTACAACACTGGTATACCTATGTGCAGGATACAAGCTAAACTACTGTTGCAACAGAAGAACGTTTGTCTGCTCCTCGAAGAAGTCGACAATTTCCTCCGCTAGGCGATCCACCGCCTGGTAATGAGGAACCATGTTCCAGGTCGATCCTGCCGGCAGAGTTGGCGGACTAGCAGCAACAGCTGCAACATCAACATTAGGCATATGCAGTCGCACCAGCGACAACGCAGCCTTGGCACCAGCCACTAACTGTTGCTGCACACACTCGCGGACTCCATTCAAGTCTTGAAATTTAGCAAGAAGAGCCAGCGGGCTCGAGGGAACGACGTCCAGTGGAAACATCGTCTGATAGATATTCCTTAAGCATGACTGTGATTTCTTTAGAAAATGAAGCACTCGCAAGGCATGATCCTACAGGGTCGCAAGTGCGATTGCGCGATCATGATCCACCCAGAAGTACCCACTCGCCTGAAGTTGTTCTTGGGTCAGGTCATTCATGCAAATGGCGATCCTGTCCTTCTCATCCTACGGATGACGCGTGCTGACAACTATACCAAGCAAGAGGCAAAAGTATGAAGACAACGAACTACCACGATTGACTACAAGAAAAGATAAGGAGGCAGAAAGCTAACACTTGAACTGGTCCCCTAGCTGCGCCACCTACCCTAGTAGATATTGCTCCTAGGCGGTGGCCTTCTCTGCCCTTGACTTCCATACATCTGCGTTGCCACGGAGGACGGGCAGTTTGCGTTCCAGCTGCTTAACGCGATCGTGTAGTCGTGACAGCAGGGACAGCTCATCCACCCTTGAGTGCGACTGTGCTAAGGTATCACCAGCGGATGGCGATTCCCGAGGCTCACTCAAAGGACCACTCGATGTACCCTATCACAAGCCAAGCAAGAGAAAATAAGGGACCAAACAACACATCGACAAAACTCAAGAGCATTCAAACGTAGCAAAAGTATTCACAGAAGACACTTAGTCAGCGGCATGTTTTCAACAAAAGGAGTCGCGCTATCAATTATTACAGATATCACTACTGTGGAGCAGCTGGCTTCTTCGACTTCGACTTCGGTTTCGGGGGCCTCATCAAGTCCATGGCAGTATTAGACGACTTCCCACCGTCCCCTGACGCTGCAGCCTTTGTCGCCTTCTTGGCTCCCTGCAACTCCTCAGAGTACTTCACGACTGTGTTGATGAGTTGCGGCCCGTACTTGCCACAGGCAAGTGCAAAAGGAGCAAAAACTACCTGTTGACCATCTGTGCCGACATGCATCACCTTGGAGACCGCAGCGGGATCCATCTCCATGCCATGGGATTGAACCATCGCGAGTGACAGGGAAGCGCCAGCCGAACGAAGCGAGTTCTTGAAGCCTACAGGAATACCTCTAGCAAGGGACTCCACCAGGTCATCTACGTTCTCGATCAGCTCAGCTTTGGGCGCCAGCTCCTCGCGGAGGCGACTGAGTACAACCTTAGCTTTGGTCAGCGTTCCCTGAATGGAGGCACTGCGGTCTTCGACTGCCACGACGGTGCCTGCCAAGGCATCATCGCGACGAAGCGCCTGGGTGTCGAAGCTCAGACCACCAGCATCTACACAGAGCAAAGTGTTAGCAAAAAGTCAACACAATAACAAAGTCGAAAGAAAGGACAGAACGGAAATCCAAACGAAAGAATACCTGAAAGAGCCTTGGCAATCGAGAGGAGCCATTCCTCGAACAACTTCTCCCTAGCAGCGATGGAGGCGCGCAAATCCTCTTCGCGTTTCCGCGATCCATCAAGCGCAACGACTGCCTCATCATGACTCTTCACCGCTGCGGCGAGCGTCTTTTCACGGGAAGCGGTTTCACGAAGAAGCATGTTATGCTCGGCTACAAAACACACAAGATAGACCATCAGTTGAGTATATAAAAATATCACAAGGATGAAGAAGAAGAAGCACAAGATACTAACTTTCAACCACGCGGTGGTGATTGTCCAGCAACGCGTGCTGTCGACCCATTGCAAGTACTTGCTCCGCCAGGCGAGCAGCCTCCTTCACAATAAGCTGCAACAGGAGAAAAAGCAAAGGATCAATAGATAGCACAGATGATTAATTCAACTGCAAGCAAAAGCAACATAACACATACGTGATCCTCCAGAGACTCCGAAGTCGATTGCCACTCAGTCGTCCGGACAACCATCTGATGCTCCACGGCATGTGGAGAACTTGATGAATTGTGCCCGGAGTGGGCCACCAATGGAGGGGAAGGAGTCCGCTCAGCCATTTCCTTGGCCTCGAAGTCCGCGACTCCAGATTCTTTCAAAAATTGGACGTCGCCAGAAGATGATGACGCTGATTGACTACGGAACACAACCAACATCAGGAAAATGGAACTCCAGAAAGAACCAAGATGAGAATTGTATACTTACGAGTCAAACTTATCAAAATCAAAGGTCTGGTCCTCCGACGACTCCTTCGGCAGCCTCATCTTCTTGTGGGCAGATGGTGCCATGGAACTCACAGGAATAGAAGGAATTGGCGACTCCGCACCAATCGTTGGGCCTTGATACGTTGCAAACGTATCTATAATTTTTGATATTCCATGCTTGGTTTATATCTACTTTCTTATGTTTTGTCCACACTTTGGAGTACTTTTCATATGATTTCTTGGACTAACCTACTAACAAGAGCCACAATGCCAGTTGCCTGTTTTCTGTTGTTTTTGGTTCCAGAAAGTCAGAAAATGAATATTCTCGGAATTGGACCGGACAAAAGCCAAAGTCGTTATTTTCCCGGAAGACTCGGGGAGCCAGAAGACGAGATGGAGAGGGGCCATAGGGTGGCCACACCACCCCTAGGAATGGGTCCCCCTGGCCGCGCCAGGGCATGGTGTGGGCCCCTGGCCACCCACCGACCTTGCCTCTTCGCCTATAAGATGCCTCCCAATGCAAAAACCCTAAGTCGTTAATCAAAAATCCACGAAATGTTCCGCAGTGCCGCCGCCACCGAACGAGAGATTCGGGGGACAAAAAGTCTCTGTTCCGGCACCCTGTCGAGACGGGGAAGTGCCCTCGGAGCCATCTCCATCGATCTCCACCACCATCTCCATCATCGTTGATGATTCACGTGATGATGAGGGAGTAGTTCTTCCTCGAGGCTAAGGGTTCTACCGGTAGCTATGTGTTCATCTCTCTCCCTATGCATGATCATATTGTGATCATGAGCTTTGTAATCATGTAGATCTACCTTGCTACTCAAGTGCTTTAATAGATGTCTGCTCTCCCCATGTGTGTGAAGTTGACAGTGTGCACACCTTGGTGGCACTTAGGCTAGAGATTACAAATACTTGTTATGACTTATATTTGGAGTTGGATGTCTTTATGAAATTGTGGTGTTTATTGGAACCATCTAGTGCTCAAGGTGACAGTGTGGGGTTATCTAGATGCGGAAAGCGAACTTTGAGGAGTGTTGTTATAGCCCTACCAATGATTAGAGTGTCCAACCGGAGAGTAGTTAAGAGTAGTATCATAAAGAGAAGATATTTATATGAGAGTGTTCACTAGTGAAAGTATGATCCCTAGGCCTTGTTTCTAAGAATTGATACACCATTTGCAATTAGATCTATTACATGTTTGCTTGCTTCCATCTTTATTTCAGTTTGCCTTTAGTCTTTTCCCACGTCAACCACACGCGAGCAAGCTATTTTCTAGCACCGTTACCACTTATAATTATCCATACCACTTATATTTCACTATCTCTTTGCCGAACTAGTGCACCTATACACCTGGCAAGTGTATTGGGTGTGTTGGGGACACAAGAGACTTCTTGTATCTTGATTGCAGGATTGCTTGAGAGGGAATACCTTTGACCACTTCCTCCCTGAGTTCGATAAACCTTGGGTGATCCACTTAAGGGAAAACTTACTGCTGTTCTACAAACCTCTGCACTTGGAGGCCCAACAACTGTCTACAAGAATAGAAGTGCGTAGACATCAAGCTATTTTCTGACGCCGTTGCCAGGGAGGTAAGGTAAAAGGTACTCACATCCTCCGGTGTGAGTGCTCGGAGTTATTTCCTTTAGATTCTGCAATTTTGTCTTTTTGTTTCTTGTTTTCACTAGTTACACTTAATGGAAAACAACAACAAAATTAGAGAGCTTTTTAGTATTTTTCCTAAGTTAGAACATGAATTGTCTGAAAAGAAAATTAAAAAACCCACGGAACTTTCTTTGCATGCTAATAGCAATGTTATTAGTATGAATCTTTTGAACACCTTTGTTACTAATGCTATGGAAACGTCTAAGCTTGGGGAAGTTGGTTTTTATGAAAATGATCTTTTTAGTTCCCCAGCTTTAAAGAAGAAAATTTTCTCCAATGATACTTTATCTCCCTTATGTGGTAATTCTAATGATACTTGTGATATGTTAAGTCCACATACTGAAAGCATCCCTTTTAAAATACCTATAAAAATTGTTGAACGTGTTATGAATAACTGCTATTTTGGAGATGGAACTGTCCATCCTGGTGATCATTTACTCTTTATACATGAATTATGCGAGTTGTTCAAGTGTGCAGGTATTTCAATGAACCAAGTTAAGAGGAAGCTATTCCCTTTTTCACTTAAGGGCAAAGCAAGGGAGTGGTATGAGCTACTAGATGATCCTCATCATTTGGAGTGGAAGGAACTTGAATCTCTCTTTTACTCTAAATTTTATCCTCCTCATGAAATTCATAAAGATAGGAATTACATTTATAATTTTCATCCACATGATGGAGAAAGTATTGCCCAAGCATGGGGGAGATTGAAGTCACTAATACTCAAATGTCCCATTCATGAGCTCCCAAGTAATATTGTTATTAATAATTTCTATGCAAGGCTTTCACGACATTACAAGGACTATCTAGATACTTGTTTAGAGGGATCCTTCACAAGTAAGGAGGTCAAAGATAAGTGGGATCTTTTTGATACAATTCAAAGCAATACCGAAGATTGGGATAACAACAAAGGTAAAGAACCAGGTATAAACTATGAGTATGATTACATTAAGTCTTTCGCAGAAACTGCTGATTTTCAAGAGCTTAGTACTAAATATGGTCTTGATCCTCAAATTCTTATTGATTGTTTTAGAACCTTTGCTTCTCATATTAATGCTCCTAAAGAAAAATGGGACATGTATCATGAGCCTTTTAAAGACACTTGCATGGAAAATGAAATTGTTATTGATGATAGCAATAAACATGCTCAAACCTCTAAAAGTACTATTTCTTATAAGCATGTTAATTTTTGTGGAATACATAGACCTTGTGAGAATAATCAAATTGAAGAAGAATATTGTATCACCCATAGGAATGGAAAAACTAGAACGTGGTATAGGGCTCTAAATGATCTTGGTCAAAAAGTTTGTGCCCTCTATCCTTTTATTTGTGAACTTTGCTTTGAAGTGGGTCATTTCAATTTTCAATGCTCATACCATAATAATAGCCCTTCTAATCCAATGAGTACTGCAAGTTTGTATTATGATGACATGATCACTCCTAATCAGCATGATGAACTTACATTATTTTTGGGGTGTGAAGAATTATCAAGAAAAACTTATTTGGTAGATATGAGTGCTTTTGATATGAATAGCATCCTGCATGGTTGTCATCTTTATTGTGTTGATAATTGTCACACAAATACTTACATACAAAATATTATAGAAGATGAGATTTTACCAAAATATGACAGGACTAATATGTGTTTTGATCTTATTAATGAAAAGAAGGAATCCTCCAAAGTTTCTTATTGTCTCTAACAATAAACCAGGGTATATGGAGAAGCTTCCTTTCAAGCCTCTCCCTCCTAAAGAGAAGAAGAAAAAGAAGAAGAGGAGGAGTAAAAGAAGAGAGGAAATGGTATTTTCCCCTAAGCATGTTGCTCCTATTATAGTTTTTGATGAGTCTGAACTCGATGATGTTCCTATGCCTATTACCTATAGTAGTGATCATGATTGGGAAAAGCACACTACTTTTGATATGGAAAATCTCTTCGATACCAATTCTGAAAATGATGATATTAATAATTGCTATACTATTAGTGTTATCCATGATCCTTCCAATGATGATATGTTTACAAATGAACACACTTTGGAATATAATTATTCTATTGCTTATGATGATACTACACCTCCAATATATGATGATTACAATAATGAATATGATATTTTTAGTTCACCTACTATTGAGGAGAAAATTAATTATGATTACAATATGCCTCCTATATTTGATGATTATGGTGATGAGATTAATAATGATAGATATTTTGTTGAATTTTCTCCCACTACAATTAATAAGAATGACTATGTTTATGTGGGGAGTATTAATTCTTTCATGCATGTGGCTCATGATAAGAATGTTTTATGTGATAGTTATATTGTTAATTTTATTCATGACGCTACTGAAAGTTATTATGAGAGAGGGAAACATGGTTTTATGTATCTCAACAATATTAAGTTTCCCCTCTTTATGTTGAAAGTCTTGAAGTTGCACTTGTTTTGCTTTACTATGCTTATTGCTTTGTTTTTTCATGACTTGTTTCTTTACAAGATTCCTATGCATAGGAAGTGGGTTAGACTTAAATGTGCTTTGAATTTGCTTCTTGATGCTTTCTTTCACTTCAATTCATATTTCTTATGTGAGCATCTTATCAAACTATCATCCCTAACTTAAAGGCGTTAAAAAAGTACTTATTGGGAGATAACTCAAAAGTTTTAGTTGAGTCTTGGAAGTTATTACCTCTGTAATAACCGCTCCTTATCCTTTTTATTTGCTTTTTGTGCCAAGAGTAACCTCTAATGAGAGAGAAGTAATGCTTGGGAAAGTTGCTGTCCTGAAACAGATTTCTGTTCTTCACCGTAAACATTCGTGTAAAATCTCGGTATGTCCTTTTGAGGCGTGCATTTTTGTGCTACTTCCCCATGTTGTTATATAACTTTCGTTAGTTCAACACTTTTTGATTTGAGAAACATAAGGTCTCTGAAAAAATTCGTCTTTACCAGCTGGTCTATTTTGACAGATTTCTGCCATTATTTGCATTTGCTTCTTGTTGGTTCCTTTTTGACTTCTTTTGGGGAATTGAAACTTTTTGAGGGAAGTGCTACAGTAGCTTGTGTTTTAATGGAAGTTTTATTGGTGTTGAAACTGAACCCAAAGACTTATTATCTTGAGTGCACTAATGTTGCTAATAAAGATTGTGTGAAGTTTTGTATGAAGAAAAATTTCAGGTGTATGGAAGGAATGAGTAATGAGATGAAGAATGGACTAAAGCTCAAGCTTGGGGATGCCACGCATGTCACCCCAAGAAATATCCAAGAAGTACAAGCGTCAAAACTTGGGGATGCCCAAGGCATCCCCTTCTTCATCAATAAAAATCCCAGGTTTCTTCCAAACACTTCATTTTATTGTTTCATGCACAGTTGTGTTGTTCTTGGAGCGTCTTCTTTTTTGTTTTTTGTTTTGGTTTTCGTTTGCTTGGTTTGCTTAGTTTGCTGAATAAATTGGTTGGACCCCCTCTTTCATACATTGGTTTTTAAATAGTTTGGTTTGTATTGGAAAAGAGTAGGAAATTTCATGCTTAAGTGGTAAATAGAGCTTGTTTTTGACTGTGGCCTATGCTTTGTCAAGCCATGCTTGATATTGTTCTGACTTTATGCTTAGTATTCCTTTCTGTAGCATGACTTGTTATAAACAATTGAGATTGCTTAATGTGCCTTTGAAGAATCATGCGTTGTTTTAGCATATTAAAGCATAGTATTGTGGTATTCTCCTTTGATGCTTCATTTGGGTTGACTTGGCACATGCTCACACCATGTTATGACTATTCCAAGTCACCATAGCCTTTATGATCCTTTAGTTTTCGACTTGTAATATCACTTTATGCTTTAATTAATGATGTTTTGTCGCTCTGCATGATTATGGCCATTATTGCTCTCTTAGTTGGTCGCTCCCAGTCTTTTGCTAGCCTCCGTAATCAAGTATGAGTCCCACTCATGCATCGAACTCCTTAAACCAAGTTATTCCCAAGAGTCCACCATACCTACCTACTATAATATGCTATTCCAAGTATATTCATGTTTTTATCTACCTTCCGAATTAAACTTGTTATGTGAAAATTAGTGATTAAAGCTCTCACGAACTTGATGGCACACTTTACTTTTCTTGCATTTAATAGACTTGAATCATTGCGTCCATCTTTGTTGCGTATATGCTTGCGCTTTATAAGTTGAAATTAGAAGAACCATGTATCATGGGGAACGCTTTCAACATTGCACCTGTACTTTGTACCCCGTTGATATCATGTTCTTTTGCTTATGGATCCTGGCGGTGTGAAATAAAAGTGGAACTTGTAAGATCATGGGTTTGTATGTGTGTTAGAGAAACGCCTGGGCCGCTAGCCTAAGCCATGCATAATCACGGTGGAAACTTGCAGCATAACCATAATGAGCACTCTATGAAGCATCCTCAATAAAAACCTATGCAAATAGCAAATAAAAAGATCGTTGAGATGCTCATTGTGTGCTTGCCTTGTCATTTTGATTATGGGATAGCTCTTGTATCATGTGCAAGGGGTACCCTATTGGCGGTTCTCTATGATACATATGTACATACAATGACAAGAGCTTACTTGTGACTAAAGTTGAGTAGCATGAGGTTCGGTCTTCGTAAGTAAGGGGCATGAGATTTCGGCTTATAACTTGTCAAGCATATCCTATTAGTTGTGTCACTTTAACCTTAATCACCTTCAAGATGCTTATAATAGGGGCAATGAGAGCTGAAAGCTAATAAGTACCATAATTTTTGGAAGCTCTTTATGAGACTTGAATCCCTACTTCCTTCTATGAAGGCCCTTTCTTTTACTTTTATGTTGAGTCTCCACCTTCTATCTTTATGCACCTACTTTGAGAGCATAGTGGCCATTCTTAGTTCTATGTGCATTGTCCCAAGACTTGTTGATTGATGCATAACTTGATATTGCTTATTCTTAAACTACTTGTATCTAGTCACTCTTATGAACTTTGAAGGTGTCCTATGCATTTATTTTTGCTACTCTATGAGGGACAAGCTGAATGCCACTATGCTATGTTTTCTTTATGTGAAACAAACAAACGTCTTGCAAAGCATTGTTATTCATGAATCTTTTGTTTGTGCCTTTTCATGTTGCAACATAGTTGCTTTGCCTTATTGTTAGAACTTTGTCTTTCATGTTATGATTGAAGTACTATGATCCCATCTTTCAATGTTTTCCAAATACTTTGATCAAGTTTATGATGGTGCATGTCACCTCAAAAATTATTTTCTTTTTATCACTTACCTGCTCGAGGACGAGCAGGAGTTAAGCTTGGGGATGTTGATATGTTGCAAACGTATCTATAATTTTTGATGTTCCATGCTTGGTTTATATCTACTTTCTTATGTTTTGTCCACACTTTGGAGTACTTTTCATATGATTTCTTGGACTAACCTATTAACAAGAGCCACAATGTCAGTTGCCTGTTTTCTGCTGTTTTTGGTTCCAGAGAGTCAGAAAATGAATATTCTCGAAATTGGACCGGACAAAAGCCAAAGTCGTTATTTTCCCGGAAGACTCAGGGAGCCAGAAGACGAGACGGAGAGGGGCCACAGGGTGGCCACACCACCCCTAGGCGCGGGTCCTCCCTGGCCGCGCCAGGGCATGGTGTGGCCCCCCTAGCCGCCCACCGACCGTGCCTCTTCGCCTATAAGATGCCTCCCGATGCAAAAACCCTTGGTGGTCAATCAGAAATCCACGAAAAGTTTGGCAGCGCCGCCGCCACCGAAGGGGAGATTCGGGGGACAGAAAGTCTCTATTCTGGCACCATGCCGGGACGGGGAAGTGCCCCCGGAACCATCTCCATTGATCTCCACCACCATCTCCATCACCATTGCTGATTCCCATGATGATGAGGGAGTAGTTCTTCCTCGAGGCTAAGGGTTCTACCGGTAGCTATGTGTTCATCTCTCTCTATACATGATCATATTGTGATCATGAGCTTTGTAATCAAGTAGATCTACCTTGCTACTCAAGTACTTTGATAGATCTCTGCTCTCCCCATGTTGTGAAGTTGATAGTGTGCACACCATGGTGGCACTTAGGCTAGAGATTACAAATACTTGTTATGAGTTATATTTGGAGTTGGATGTCTTTATGAAATTGTGGTGTTTGTTGGAACCATCTAGTGCTCAAGGTGACAGTGTGGGGTTATCTAGATGCGGAAAGTGAACTTTGAGGAGTGTTTTATAGCCCTACCAATGATTAGAGTGTCCAACCGGAGAGTAGTTAAGAGTAGTATCATAAAGAGAAGATATTTATATGAGAGTGTTCACTAGTGAAAGTATGATCCCTAGGCCTTGTTTCTAAGAATTGATACACCATTTGCAATTAGATCTATTACATGTTTGCTTGCTTCCATCTTTATTTCAGTTTGCCTTTAGTCTTTTCCCACGTCAACCACACGCGAGCAAGCTATTTTCTAGCACCGTTACCACTTATAATTATCCATACCACTTATATTTCACTATCTCTTTGCCGAACTAGTGCACCTATACACCTAGCAAGTGTATTGGGTGTGTTGGGGACATAAGAGACTTCTTGTATCTTGATTGCAGGATTGCTTGAGAGGGAATACCTTTGACCACTTCCTCCCTGAGTTCGATAAACCTTGGGTGATCCACTTAAGGGAAAACTTGCTGCTGTTCTACAAACCTCTACACTTTGAGGCCCAACAACTATCTACCAGAATAGAAGTGCGTAGACATCAGGCCTCCTGGAGTCGAAGGAGACGACGCATCCGAATCTTTGCTGCATGAACGCTTGCGAGTATCCGGACTGCTGGACTCGGGGGCTTCCTCCTCCTCTTCAAATGGGACGGTCGACTCCGACTCGTCCTCTTCATCTACTTCGCGAGGAATAACCCCCTTAGGAAGAGGGGGCAAACTGGGAGACAGCTTCCAATCCTGCATACAAAAAACAAGTCAGCGCACGTCAAGAAATTAGAAGCATTCAACAAATAAAGCTACTTCGTAGCACAATCATACCTCAGGAGGAGGGTTGGAAGCATCAAAAGGAGGCACGACTGGTTCACTGGGGATTACATCCTTGGCGGTGTACTTGGTGAGCAATCGCACCCTCTTATCTACTTCACCCGCAGAAATGTCATCGGCAGATACGCGAGTGACATCGTCCGCACCAGCCCACTGGAACATGGGGTGGACTCTGGCTTGTAGGGGCTGGATGCGACGGCGCAACCATGTGCGAATGAGGGCGAAGCATCCCTCTTCTTTACCCATGCGACTCTCGAGGTTGCAGATGTGCTTGTACAGCATTTCTGTCTCCTTAGACTCACCAGGCATCACCACGTTCTTCCAAGAATGCCTCCTCCTGCATGGCGTCGCAGGATCAAAAGGCGCGAGTCCAAAGTGTTCTCCGTCAGCCTTCTAGTCACGGATGTAGAACCACTTGTCCCTCCACCCTTCGACGGATGCCATGAGGTTGATATCGAAGTACGTGATGGAGGAGTCGACATGGATACCGCAGCCTCCTACATCATAGACTATGGAGCCAGATGTCGACTGACGCTTCAGCATGAAGAGCCGTTTGAAGAGACCAAAGTGTGGCTCGACTCCGAGCCAGCACTCGCAAAGTGTAATATAGCAGGCGATGTGGAGAATAGAGTTAGGGGACAGCTGGTGCAGCTGGAGCCCATAGAAACAAAGGAGGCCCCTGAAGAAAGGGTGTAGGGGCAGAGACAGACCGTGGATGATGAACGCTAGGAATATCACCTGGAAACCAGCGGGAGGACAAGGGGTTACCTCACCACCTGGGACTCACGAGTCACCAACCGCGGAGGACAGAACTCCATCTTGATGCAGAAGACGGAGCTCGGACAACTTGATGATGGACGCGCGCCACGCGCCATTGGTGATGATGGTGCCTGCGCCCTTCTTCTTCCCGGCGACGGCGGTGTTGGTGCCCGCAACGGCGGAGCCGCCCTTCTTCTTGGCAGCAGCAATGGCGGCGGCAGCCTCAGCGTCAGCACCTCCTTTATTCTTCCCCATCTTGCAGTGACGATGCGAGCGGAGCAAGTAACTAGGAGACACTCGGAGTTGGTCCAGTGCCACGAAACGGGAGGAACTCTAAGAGGCAGAGAGCAGCAGCAATGGCAATGGAGGCACAAAGCAGAGAAAGAGCAGATGAGAAATTACCGCAGCTACGCTGCTACTTAACCCCCTCGCGGATGCAATCCAACAGCCAGAAGAAACCATACTGGACGCGTGGCGCACATATCGATCGACACGTGGAAAGTTGGAAGCACGAAACGTCCCGCACTACCTCCATTATGCGCAGAAATCGAGGTGGCGCAGTTAAAACGAAAGATTACGCACGCCCGGTCAAATCAGGGTCAGAAAATGGGACCCACCGCTCGTCAAGTCCTGTCAAAGCCGCTCATGCGGGCAACTGAGGTCATCACATCATCAGCACTAATGTCATCAAAGATTGAGCACTAGAAGACTTCGACTACTTTAGTCCTTGCTTGAGTCTTCGACTCCACCAAGCACTCGGGGGCTACTCCCATAGGGAGCGCTGGTCGCGCACCCTACGATTTTCTTTTTTGAAGGAATATGGATATTCAAAGCATACCCAACCACTCGAATCTACGATTCGACTATGGATCATGGTTTACTCCCATAGGGAGCGCCGGAAACAAATTCGACTGAAACAAGCAAACAAAAGACGACAGTAGTCGCAAAAGTTCTTTAGTCCCTGCCTGAGTCTTCGACTCAACCAGGCACTCGGGGGCTGCTCCCATAGGGAGCGCTGGTCGCGCACCCTATGATTATTTGTGCATCGTATTGTGTTTTGATAATATCCATACTCGAAGTCTATGGTGACACCGCCTCATATTTTCCCTACAAAGAGATTGCGTCTCCAGGGTCACGCGAATCATCTCCGCGATGACAAAATTCGGATGTCGTGCTTGCAGCGTGAAGATAAGACCTGAATAAAGGTCCAGCAATGGATTTGCTGCGCACTACCAGAAATATATCCGTGCCTATAGGTGCGATGAACATGCCTTGATGGACGCGTCGAGTGCTCACACCCATGTACTGGAATTCGACTCCTGTAAGACCTCTGCGGCTTGAGTCAAATTACGCCAGCACTATTCTGAATTCGAGTCCGGGGACTCGAGTTCGAGTAGATTGCGTTGTTTTTCCCTAAGGTAGTTAACTGATACCGATACATTGGTTAAATCAAGCACGCACATCAACAATCCCTATGACACAAACAGAGCACTCGAAAAATACTCAGTCATGCACTCGAAAGGCTTCATAAAGTCCCTAGTCGAATCTGCGATCCCACTGGACACTCGGGGGCTACTAACATGGGTATACCCTGCAGGTACTCGAGCTTGGTATATACGGTCCAGAGCCCATGGTGTTGCCACGGACCAATGAAGACTTCGAGTGGCCTACGGACTCTCGATAACTTGCGAGACAAGAAGAAGTCTGAAGATAGAAAGGTTGAAGGGAAAAAACCTAAACTGTAACCGACTCGACCTGCTACCTAAGACCTGGCCTATCTATATAAAGGTTAGGAGGGGGCGGCGAGGAGGACACACGCAACCCTAGTTTCCACAACTCTCACCAGATTGCATTTGCGCGCCCCTGTAATCTTCGATTCCTTCGTTAATTCCAAGAGCAGACAAGCAGGAGTAGGGACCTCTACGAGGCCTGAACCTGGGTAAACCTTGCGTCCTTGTGTGCTTGTTTGCTAGCCGATTGATGCTTCCAGCACTCCCTCCTTCTCCAAAACCCAAGTCTATTACAATGGGCATTGATGAGTTAAACCCTCGTCAGGTTGTTTTTCAAACTGATATTAATTGTCGAGAGTCTTAACCAAAGTAGGGACAAAAACCTTTGAGCTCAAGTCCTAAAAGATAACAAGTTAAGCGCGGAGTCAAACTCAAGTGCAACCGAATGAACATAAATTGTTCATGAATAAGCTTATAGGAAGAAGGAAAATAGGAATGTGGTACCTCCTCTTGCTTACTCATCTCCTACTTGAGCCAACTCTTTGTGTTCGTCTCCATAGCTCAATCGCTAGAAGTGAGTAACCTGCAGAAAAATCAACGAGAGCCGAGAGAAATTTGCACAAATAAAATTAAAAGCTAGTCTAATATTTTTTGGATTTTCTTTTTATCACCTGCAAAACTAAAAGCAAACATGCACTTAAATGAAAACAAAATAAATCAAAAGAAGAACGAAAAATATGGATGCAAAAAGGTGGGAGGAGTTTAACCTCCCCAAGCTTAGGCTCTTGGCCTATCTGGAATCAAAAGTCACCACCGTCGGGTGGCCGCTGCTTTTATGGGAAGTTTGGGTAGCGGTTTGGAAAGTTGGTCATGAAAGATGTGAAGTCTTGGATGAGGTTTACTATGTTGGCATTCGCATCATACAGCATGCTTTCTATGTTGTCAATGGGATGCACCACCTGGTCAAATTCACCCCTCGGGACATAGTTAATCCTGGCTATGGTGGAGGCATACCTTGCTATTGGTGCTGAGGGAATGGTTGTTGGTGATTGTGTTGTTGACTGTAGTCATCCCAGCCTGCACCATTCCAATCTTCTCCACCTTGATCTTGCTGTTGTTAGCCCACTACTGCATTTTTCCAGTTGGGGTGACCTCCTTGTGGCGCAATCCTCCCTGAGAGGATCAGTGCTTGCCGAAACTCCTCCTCAATAAGGAACCAACTCTATGTACCTAGCAACCCAAAATCTTGGACAAAAGGAAGCAAAACTTGGTTGAGATCACCGTTAGGCTCAAAGTAAAGCTGATAAGCACGAAGGGAGCATTAAGGTCTATAGACCCCCATGAATTTGGTGCTAGCCATATGGATATCATCCAGGATCTTACTGCCAGCCACAGCCCTTTCCAGTGGCAGGACACACTCGTTTGCGTAGGAGATCTGTGTGATCAACCCACCACAATGAATGTCCCTAGCGGAAGCCGACCTTTGGCGGCGAAAGTGCTAGATGAGCAAAGCACCTAAGTTTACCTTGTGTTCCGTCTCTGGATGCAAGGCCATATGAAGTACGCTCATCTCGGGGCCTGCCATTGCCCTGGCATCTCCTTTCCAAAAATTAGAATTCACTAGGAAGATATGAAAATAATAGATAGTGGGATTCTAGATGGTGGCGCTCTTCTTGCGCAAATAATCAGTGTTCATGTGGATAGAAATATGCTCCCAAGAATGCATTGCCTCCATGTGCACATTGTCATTAATATCGAGCTCCCCCTCATGGGAGAATCTAAAGCTATCACAAAATTCATAAAAGGAAAGTTTGTGGAGCTTCCCATTGGGTACAAAACTTACAGTGCAATTACGCTCTTGGGCTTCGACATCATCATGGAATGATTACAGGAACTCGTCTGTGGCGATCTTGTAAGTGTCAATAGAGAGGTAGGAGAAGTTGACCATGCCAGCTTCCATAGTCATCTGCTCGAAGTCCTCCAAAAGACCTTGGTGGGAGAGGAACTCACGGTCTACCCACTTGGTGGGCAAGACCTTGTGGTTGCTCACCCTCTCATAATCTTGCCTCATGGCGGCCCTTCAGTTGTCCATCTCCGAATGTCTCTTCTTCGACCCTGGCGACATAGTGGAACCCGAGGCCCTTGATGTACCTGAGCCCTTGCCCGAGTGGAGAATCCTTCCAATGTTATGCATTGTGCTACAATTTTTTTAAAGAAAACTATAGGCATCAAGTTTCTATCACATGAACAAATGATTACTGGTAGAAGTTACAAATCCTAACGTGAGGAATCAACAATAATCTCAAAATATGATGAACTCATCTAGATGACCAATGTGATGAATTCAACTAAGGATTTCAGAAAATAGAGTATGGATCAGATGAGAAACTTACCGATGTGAAGATTCCCCAACTCAAAAACATGAAGTCAATGAAGAATCAAAGGTTCTAGGAGGCTAGGGTTTGAGGTGGAGAGAGAAAGAACAAGAAAGAAAGAGGAACAAGAAGAAGGAGGTTGGCTGGGATCCAACCACCATCGGCCTTTACCTGGCGATGCAGTCGGTACGAGCGGGCGGTACGGGCGCATCCCGCCTGTACCGGTGATCATCACCATGGGATAAAGGTTAGGGTTCGAGATCAAACATGGCCGGTGATGAGTGCATATTTGCATTATGATTTATATTATTATTTTGCATTGTAGATGTAGGATCTTAGTATTTTACGGCGCTCGTGCGCACATTTTATGTCTATTTTCACCAGGATCAGGACAGATGATGGATACAATGGACATACTTCTTGGAGCAGTTGTACTGGGGAGAAAAGGAGTCAAAAACAACGTAATCGCTTATCTGGGAAATATCAATAATACCAGAAGAAAACCCGAAGTGATCAAGGCATGCAGATGGTTTAACGACCAACTATATGGCGGGAATAAATTTCTAGCCATATAGTTGGCGCCGCCAGCGCCTCCTCAAATAGTTTCACCCCGTGCAACTGGATGAGAGACACAACATACAGAACAACCAGAAATCGCTAAAACCTCACCTCCGGAAGGCATCTAGAGGGGGAACTCGTCCACCGGGGATCTATCTTTGCCCTGCACAGATCCGGGAGGCTAAGGCATCGATCTTCATCATCAACCGTTGCATCACCACCATCTCCATCCATCCCATCTACATCTTGTCTAGATCTTGTTGTAATTTCTGTACTCATTGTGGATTTACACAAGTACTATTCATCTATGATAGATTCCATTGTTATTGTCATGATGTTGATTGTCTCCATGTCTGAGTAGATCTTTAGTTCTTGGGGAGATGGAGAAACCCTAGTATGAGATTGAAATAAGATAAAGTTTATTATGATATTCATCGTTGTGACCATGTGTTAGATTGTCTTCATATTGATGTTGGGAGAAGTCGACCTCTCAATATTTGCCTCTTATAGGGACTTGATGGAGGGAACTACTTGTTGGTAGGCGGAGGTGTGTTAGCACTTATAGTGACTATAAAGCTGTTGGCACTCCTTACGTATCAACTTGGGAACCAAGGAAACTCACGGAACACTATCCATGCCATGGAATACGTCCTACATGATTAAGTCCCTTAATAGGGCAATAATTCGATTGATGTCGATTGCTGACTGTTGTGGTTATGAGGATGATGTGAGTAGTGGTTGCTGCCTATTTTGTCCAAATACGGAGTTCCTCCGACACATAGACAGTTGAGAATCTTTATGATAACAATCTTTACCTTAGTTCCTTATAATGCTAGAGGTGTATCCTCTACTCCCAGAGAACGCCTTTTTCCCTATTGCAGTTCAAATCTCTTTTACATACGTGATACTTACTTTCTTTGTTCAGTTGTTTTACTTTACTTATTGTTGCTCTTATTCCAAAAACCCAAAAACACCTTTTTATGCAATACTCGCATTTTATCTTGTCACTTAGAACTTTATTTAGCATTTCTATTGTAGTATTTATTTCAAGAGTTATTAGACTTCAGACTCCTGCTTCCTGTGGGATTGATATCTTTATTTTGAAACTAGCTACAAACGATCTATGCACTTGCAGTCATCAAGCTATTTTCTACCGCCGTTGCCGGGGAGCTAAGATCTATAGGTATTTTAGTTTTTACTTACTTATTTTTGTCTTGCTAAGTTTTGTTTTGAGTTACAGGTTTCCACCAACATGATGGAGTTTGATCATATGACTAGTGCTCACCCACTCAGCCACTTTGGGAAGCCTTATGATATTTATAAAATAGACAACTCCAACAAGAAGACAAGGGGTTTGAAATAAATCCTCTATTACTTGGTATTCTACACAAGAAGCAATTTACTAGGGATGAAGAAGATCCTGATCCATATGAGCAAATTGCATGTTTCAAAGATATATGTGGCACTTTTCAATTACCAGGATATACCGCTAATGAGGTAAGGGTTAAAAAAAATAGTTAGACTTTGACTAGTACAGCTCTCTCTCATGGTATAGATCTCTACCCCTAGAAGCCACTACTACTTGGGATAATTTAGCCTGTGAGTTTCTAGCAAAATATTACCCATTATCAAAATCTTTTGGAATCAGGCGTCTTATAATGACTTGGAGGAATCATCCTAACAAAGGACTAGTAAGAGCTTATATCAGATTTAAAGATTTACTTAATCTGTGTCCTCATCATAATTTGCCTAAATGGTATTTATTGCATATATTTTATGGTGGTTTAATTGAACCTAATAAAATTGAACTAGAATCTTTCACGGAAGGAGCCTTTATGAATCTTCCTATAACTAAAGCTTGGGCTTTACTTAATAGAATTCGCGATCATAGAGTTTCATGGAATTTTGGTCTAGGAAGCGAAGGAGGCATAGAAATAGATTATGATTGTATTCATGACTATAATAAAAAGGGCCATGTTAAAGAATTATCTAAGGAACTTTATTTGGATTAAGATCTTGTGTTGCAAGTTGTTAAAGCTTTTATAGAACACATTAAAGCTCCAAAAGAGGGTTTGGTCAAGTATGATCCACCACCTGAACCTGAGAAGAAAAGAGAAGTTAAAGCAACACTAGCCTCCCTAGAACCAATATATGAGATTCCTTTCCCTAACACTACACAGAAGCATATTTTTGAATATGAACAGGTCAAAGCAGTACAGGAGAAGGAAGAGGAAAGTATGCCAGAAGTTGTGGAACATCTGGAAGAAACCAAAGATGAAGAGGTAACCAAGGAAGCAATTATGGCTATGTATGAACATCGTAACATAGTTTAACTTGATAAAGAGACTTCCGTATTGGTTGAAGGTAAAACAAAGGTAAAAGATGTGGGTAAGCCTATTCTTCCCTGCATATTTAAGGAAACCTCGCATTATGGTTTATGCGATCTTGGCACCAAAGTTAATGTTATATCTTATGATTTTTATTTAGAAATAAAAGAAGAAATAGAACCTGCTACAATTGAAAATACTGATTTGACAATCAATAGCCAATAAAACTCTTAGAATTCCAATGGGAGTAGTTGAAGATGCAACTGTCACAATTGGCAAACAAAACTTTCCTATCGATTTTGTAGTTGTTGATATGCCAGCTGACACTCTTTGCCCAATTATATTTGGAAGAAACTTTTTGAGTGATATAGGTACCAAAGTTGATTTCAAAAAGGAGAGTGTGTCTCTTAAGCTTGGGGAAGCGGAAAAAGAATTCCACTTTTCCAAATTTAAAGACAGACCTCCACAAATACAAGAAGAAGAGAAAGAGAAAACTATTGAGGAAATGGCAACTCTCTTCTTTAGTGATAAAAAAGAAGAAATAAATGAAGACTTAACTTATGAAGGAATAGTTATGGAGGACAAGCCCCTAGAAGAACTAGAAGGAGGATTCGATTCACTTCCCATTTTAGGACCTCCAACTAATGTGGCTTTCGAAGAGCCAGAAAAGAGAGGGGATGAGGAATTACCACCCCCAGAATTGAAGACTCTACCAGATAATCTTAAATACAGATTTTTAGATGATACAAATAAATTTCCTATTATTATTAGTGCTAAACTTTCAAGAGATGAAGAAGAAGAACTCATGAAAATACTTAAGGAGCATCGCAAGGCCTTTGGGTACTCAATGGGTGATTTGAAGGGCATTAGTCCCATGATAACCGTCCATCGAATATTCATGGAGGAAGGTGCTAAACCAGTTGCGGAATTTAATAGAAGACTGAAGCCCAAAATGAAGCAAGTGGTAAGAAAAGAAATAGTACGCCTATTGGACGCAGGTATAATCTATCATGTAAAAGAAAGTGAATGGGTAAGTCATGTTCATTGTGTCCCTAAGAAGGGAAGTTTTACTATTGTTCCTAATGAAAACAATGAATTGATACCTACTAGAACTATTATTGGACATAGTATGTGCATAGATTTCAGGAAATTGAATAAAGAAACTAGGAAAGATCACTACCCTTTACCGTTCATAGATCAAACTTTAGAAAGGTTAGCAAACCACACTCATTTTTGCTACTTGGACGGATACTCTGGTTTTTCTCAAATAGTTGTTCATCCTGATGACCAACTTAAAACAACTTTCATTAGTCCTTATGGTTTACATTCTTACCATTGTATGCCTTTTGGTTTATGTAATTCTCCAGCTACTTTTCAAAGATTCATGACTGCTATTTTTGCGGATTTTATAGAACTGATAATGGAAATATTTATGGGTGACTTTTCTATCTATGGAACTTCGTACTAATTGCTTGGATAATATCAAAAGAGTTTTGCAGTGTTGCGAAGAAACCAATGTTGTTCCAAACTAGGAGAAGTGCCATTTTATGGTCAAAGAAGGTATAGTCCTTGGACATAAGGTATTATGTAAGGGAATCGAAGTGGATAGAGCTAAGTTTGAGGCCATAGAGAGAATGCCACAACCTAGGGATATAAAAGGTATAAGAAGTTACCTTCGTCATGTGGGTTTTTTATAGAAGGTTCATTAGAAATTTCTCTGGAATATCTAAACCTTTGACTAACCTCCTGCAAAAGGTAGTAAGATTTAATTTTGATGATAAATCTCTCATAGCCTTTGATAAACTTAAAAATGTTTTATCCCATGCTCCTATCATTAAACCACCTATCTGGGATATGACTTTTGACTTAATATGTGAAGCTAGTGATGATGTTGTAGGAGTAACTCTAGGACAACACATAGGTCGCAGATTTAATATTATACATCATGCTAGTAGAACTCTTAATAGTGCTCAAAAGAATTATCCTAAGGAAGAGAGGGAATTTTCTGCTGTATTTTTCTCTTGCGATAAATTTCATTCTTATATAGTTGATGCAAAAGTAAGAGTTCATACGAATCATGAAGGTTTAAAAGAACTCCTTGAGAGGAAAAACCATAAACCAAGACTGATCCATTGGATTCTTTACTTCAAGATTTTGAGTTGCAGATTATGCAGAGGTAGGAAATAAAGATGTTGGATGCAGTGTCCATATTCGCCCAGCAAGACACCAGTCTTATTGAGAGGAACTTTAGTCCTGCTGATTTTCATTTACGAAAATTATTAAATGAACTAAGGTCAATTCCTCCAAAAGAGAAGAAGTCTTTATTGTTGGAGGAGCTTGTCTTCCCCGAATAAGTAAACGGTAAGTTCAAGGTAAGTGTTCTTACTCAAATAAGTGACTTTTCTTCATAGATTTTACTCCTAAATTTTTTGCCTTTGAATTCCTTGTGTTTTTCTAAAGTTTCTGAAGGTTTTTACCAACTATACGGTCGCAACTATACGAACCGAGAAAAATCTCCGGTCATATAGTTGGTCGTTAAACTCTCAGTCATTTCGATTTTTGATGTCTAAATCTATACGGTCGCAACTATACGGCCGGAGAAAATCCTCCTGCCGTATAGTTGGTCGTTAAACTCTCAGACATTCTTCGTTTTCCTTTTTGTTTTTGATACAAAAAAACTGTTTTGTCGGTTCCAAGTTGGTAACTTAACCGACCCGGACTCAAGATATTTGGAAATATCTGCCCGGAACCAACTATATGGCCAGAATTATACGGACCGCGCCCGTATAGTTGGTCATTACGCGGCAGGACTCCTCCAAATCCATGATTTCTTTTCCTATTCTGTTAAGATTCTTTTATTGGGCATGAATTTGGTGTTTCTCGCGAGTTTTACTGACGTCTGACCCCCCTTATATATTGCCATTGTCCCTCTCTCTAATCATAATCTCTAGAAACCAATCTACCTCTTATTCATACGTGAGGACACGCAAACCAAGGGATAGAAGCCAAGGATAGAAGTTCCTATGGAGATCGGGAGCAATAGTGAGCAAGGAAAAGAGATCAAGATTGTCCCTGTGGAGATCCTCGATGTCGACAATGAACGTCGGAAGAGGGAGTTGAAATCCCTCGAGCGGAAGATTGAAGAGATGGACAAGGAGACGTCGGGGACACCCAAGCATCTTCGATGGCTGCGACTTTATTTTGATAAACTGGATGAAGATATTAAGCAAACAACCGAATCAAGTTTTTCTATGAGTCTTAAGGCGATTCAAACCCTTCAAGATAACAATGAGCTCATTAAATAACAAGTGAAAGGGCTGGAGAGGAATGATCTTTTCTACAAGCTGCGTGTTAAAGAATTAGAGGTTGTCAATCAATACCTTCACCTCAGGCTGGCCTGTGAAGAGAAGATATCGCGTTCCATGGCGCCACAGTAATCTACAATAATCACGGTATCAAATAATCGCAAGGGACTATTTGATCCCGCCTGGATTGATTCCAAGCTTGGGAGATCTTTAAGACCTTGTAATCTATCTTATAAGTTTTACATTACTAGTTTAGTTTTGCATTAGTTCAAACTAGAAATAAAGTTTGCATCATTAGAATTCCCTTCAGGAATAGTCGATCCCTTTTATGAAATTTCGAGTTTATTATCATATATGGAGCAATATTGAGTTTTTGTTTGTCCTATTGGATATAGGAATGGCTTTATTTTACTTGCACTTGATGATAGCAATAGGAGTCTTCCACACCATTGGTATTAATGGAATAAATACAAAGATAATTTGGTCAATATGTTGTAAGTACATGGTTTGATTTACAAAGAAAGAAAAATTATCTAATCAGTTAAATTGAAAAAGAAACCTTGAACAAAGGAAAATTAAAAAGTGCAATCAAATTAGAGTGAGAACAAGATGAGGTAGAATATTCGAGCTATAAAGATTGCTTCATATATAGTTGGAATTTGGTAATTGAGATCGTTAACTTTGAATTCCTACATGAAGTGGAATGTATGGCTAGCTCCTTTGCACAGCACTTAAACAAAAGTGTGAGCATATATATAAAAAAGGAAGAAGAAAAGAGAGAAGAAAAAAGCGAATGTGCAAAGAGCAAATAGGCATACACCACTATATTGTAGTATGAGATGTTTTGAGATTTTGAATCCCAAGTGAATATGTTAAACTAAAACACTTGGGACTACCTCGCTAACTCATTCGGTTGAACTGAATACTTTTACATCATATTGAGAGTGATCTTTTATGAACTGTTAAATGTTAAGGTGTGGAAGACTGCTGATATTATTCGGATGGTTTGAGTTAGGTACTATTCATGAACTTATTCCTATGTATCATATATGATAAACACATGATGCAACTGCCTCATTTATTGTATCGACTCAGCTTCATTAATATGAGGATCACATCCATTAAGCTAACTTGCTCGGGACAAGTAAGAGTCTAAGCTTGGGGAAGTTGATGAGTTCATATTTGCATCATGTTTTATATTATTATTTTGCATTGTAGATGTAGGATCTTGGTATTTTATGGCGCTCGCGCCCACATTTATGTCTATTTTCACCAGGATCAGGACAGACGACGGATACAATGGAAACAGTTCTTGGAGCAGTTGTAATAGGGAGAAAAGGAGTCAAAACAACGTAAATCGCTTATTTGGAAAATATCAATAATACCAGAAGAAAACCCGAAGCGATCAAGGCATACAGATGGTTTAACGACCAACTATACAGTGGGAATAAATTTCTGGCCATATAGTTCCCGCCGTGTAGTTGGCGCCGCTACCGCCTCCTCAAATAGTTTCACCCTGTGCAACCGTATGAGAGAGACAACATACAGAACAACCAGAAATCGCCGAAACCTCACCTCCGAAAGGCATCTTGAAGGGGAACTCATCCACCGACGATCCATCTTCGCCCTGCACAGATCCGGGACGCTAAGGCATTGAACTTCATCATCAACCGCTACATCACCACCATCTCCATCCATCTCATCTACATCTTGTCTAGATCTTGTTATAATTTCCATACTCGTTGTGGATTTATACAAGTACTATTCATCTATGATATATTCCATTGTTATTGTCGTGATGTTAATTGCCTCCATGTCTGAGTAGATCTTTAGTTCTTGGGGAGATGGAGAAACCCTAGTATGAGATTGAAATAAAATAAAGTTTATTATGATATCCATCAATGTGACTATGTGTTAGATTGTCTTCATCTTGATGTTGGGAGAAGTCGACCTCTCAATATTTGCCTCTTATGGGGACTTGATGGAGGGAACTACTTGTTGGTAGACGGAGGTGTGTTAGCACTTACAGTGACTATAAAGTTGTTGGCACTCCTTACGTATCAACTTGGGAACCGAGGAAACTCTTAGAACACTATCCATGCCATGGAATACGTCCTACGAGATTAAGTCCCTTAATATCGCAGTAATTCGATTGAGGTCGATTGCCAACTGTTGTGGTTATAAGGATGATGTGAGCAGTGGTTGTTGCCTATTTGTCCAAATATAGAGTTCCTCCCACCCATACACAGTTAAGAATGTCCATGATAATAATCTTTACCTTAGTTCCTTATAATGCTAGAGGTGTATCCCCTACTCCCTGAGAACGCCTTTTTCCCTATTGCAGTTCAAATCTCTTTTACATACGCGATACTTACTTTCTATGTTCAGTTGTTTTACTTTACTTATTGTCGCTCTTATATGAAAAACCCAAAAACACCTTTTTACGCAATACTCGTTGTCAGGGGGATGATACCCGGGTACCCCACCCGAATAAGAAACAGGACAGTCGGATATCTTCCGGCTGACCAGATGTAGCCGGACAGGGTAGGATGGACAGACTACCACCCGGTAGCCGGACCATGAAGAGGTAGCCGGATACAACAAACATAACCGGATCCAATCAGAGGGACAGGACGACGTGTGTATCAGTGCACGGTACACCCTGTACGACGACAAGACGGGCAACCACCCGCCCATACCGAAGACTTGACGTAGCTGACGGGGGAACAGTGGCCTGTGCTGACGGCGGGCTCGCACGGCGTCCACTGTGCCTATGACAGCCATACCGCTCATACACCGATGTGACACACCATGCTGGGTGCTGTAGGTGACTAGTCGGCTGGGACCCGCCTGTGGGGCCCGCCAGTCAGACTAGCCAATGAGACCCTTGCCTCTCTTCCTATATAAGGAGAGGGAGGGCCTCAGTAGAAAGGGTGGGTCTCAATTCATTTAAGGCAGTAGCTAAAGGATACAGCTCGAGGAGCACTTGTAGCTCGTATATTCCACATAGTCAGATCAGGCAGGAGTAGGGGCTTTACCTCACCACGAGGGCCCCGAACCTGGGTACTTCTTGCGTCCCGCTATGCTCGCTCATGTCCAATCTCGCCTGCGGATGCCGTCGATAGCTTTCCTGCTAGTCCCCACACCTCTATCTAACCTTTTTAGGTACTGTCGTTCCCAATACAACGACGGTTGGCGCCCACCATGGGGCCAATGGCTTCGACCGGAGTCATGTTCCGCACGGGACCCCGCACTTCAGCCGGTGAGCGCGTGGCCTCCGGCCTGGTGCTCACGCTCGGCAAGTTCGACTGTGTCATCGATAATGCCTCCTGCTTCGCCGGAACTTCCTTCCCGGCAAACGGCACCGTTCTGCTATTCGGCGATCTCCCCGTCTACATCGCCATCGTCCCGGAGCGTTTCCCTAGGGAAATCGTCTCTATCACGGGGCCGCCATGCTCAAGCGGCGGCACCTCCGCCGCACCTCGCGGCGTGGAGGTCATGATGGCCGGATCCAGCTCGCAGCCCCGCCGGCCGCGGGAGCGAGGCGTGGACGAGGTCAGAACTTCCGCTCCCTCGCAGCCTCGGAACCCGGTCGAGGATGCCATTGATCGGCTCCTGACGCCGGTTACCCTCGGGGATAACCCAGAGGAGAAGGAAGCCAACTTCACCATGGAGAGACAGATCCTCCTCCAGGAGGCCATGGAGCTGGCAGCAGCCCGCAAGCAGCTGGAGATCGCTAGGCGTGAGTATGACCGCGCGCACGGCCTCACCCCGTCTACCATGGAGCCGAGCCGGCGCGGCCAGGTACGACGTCAGGGCGGTGAGCTAGGCGGCAGGATGGAGAAGGACGGAGAACCGGATCCCGCGCCTGCCCCTACGCGGCCCACCTACAGCACGCCTATCAAGAACTTGCGTGCGGCGCGAGCCGCGGCAGAAGAACAACCTAGCCTGGAGGGCGAGGAGCGGGCCCGCCAGCACGCTCGCGTCCAGGAGCTCCTCCGCGTCGCGGACGAGCAGGCCGGTGCCAACCGACAGACGCAGGAGGACCTTAGCTACTCCAGAGGAAGCAGGCTACCTGCCAACAGCAGGGGCGCACCACGTGACACGCAGCAGGCGTCCTCCCCTCAGTCGGCTAGGGCCCGCAGCAGGCGTCGCAGCTCCGGCAACAAGGGCCAGCCGCGCCAGGAGCAGACGGTCAACAGCAACCCGCCACCTCCCCCACCACCAACCGGAGCACCCAGACCAGCCGGTTCCCGCTTCTTAGGCCGGGTGGGTGCGCCCAACCCGGATTGTCTGGATGCCCGCGACCGCATCGAGCTGCTCGCTCAAGCGCGCGTCACGGAGGAGGAAGATTCTACCGGACCAGTTTGTTTCGGACCCCGCATCCGGAACGAGCCGTTTCCGGATAAATTCTCCCTGCCCTGGGACACCCCCAAGTACGACAGCAGCATGAAGCCGGAAGACTGGTTGACCGACTATGCCACGGCAGTCGGCATCGCCCACGGGAATAAGCGCATAGCCGTGCGTTATGTCCCTCTCATGCTAACCGGGTCGGCAAGGACCTGGCTCAATAGCCTCGCGCCCAACAGCATCAACGCCTGGCCTAATTTCGAGAAGGTTTTCGTCCGCAACTTCAACGGCACGTACAAGCGCCCAGGGCGCCCGCGCGACCTGGCCTTGTGCGTCCAGGGCGACCACGAGACCGACCGCGAGTACGTAGCCAAGTGGACGGAGCTCCGCAACACTTGTGAGGGCATCCTGGAGAGCCAATCCATCGGTTTCTTCATCGAAGGATGCCGAGAGGGCACCATGCTTCGCCACCGGCTACTGTGTGACGAGCCGAAAACCATGGCAGAGCTCATGACGGTTCCCGACCAGTATGCCACGACAGATGCCGCCATGAAGAAGCCCCTCCGAGTAAACGCGGAAGGCCGTCCGACTCTCACGGAGCCGGCTCGCGACCGTCCGAGAAATCCGGCTGGTGAAGCCGGATCCTCCAGACGCCACGGCAATGACAACCGGTTCCACAGGGACCGCCAGGACAGGCAACAGAAGCCTCGCTACCACGCGCGGCAGGTCAATGCCGTAGAGGGTGCGCCCGACACACCAGCTAACGACACAAGAAGGCAGAAGCCCCGGCTCACCTTCGACCAGATGATTGACGGCCTGTGCAAGTGGCATAGCGGTCCCTTCAAACCGGCTATGCACACCACCCGGAACTGTAGCTGGACTCGCCAGCTAAAGGACCAGGGCAACCAGCCTCGTCTCCCTCCTCCCCCACCGGGTGGACCCCCACCACCGGCTAGGGGAGCCGGTAATGATGGTAACGGCGGCAACGGCAGCAACAACAACAACGGCTACCCCCAGCCGCACGCCGCCTACCACATCTTTGAGACGACGCAGGACGACAAGCACAGCCGCAGGCGACGCTCCAAGAGGTCAACACCATTGTTTCTCCGGTCCCCCAGTACCTGAACTGGTCGGAAACCCCCATCACCTGGAGCCGGGCAGATCAACCTGAGCATCTGCCGACTCCCGGGGGCTATGCCATGGTGCTCGACCCCCTCATCGTCTCCAACGCGCACACCTGCCGATTTTCGCGCGTCCTCATCGATGGAGGCAGCAGCCTCAACCTCCTCTACCAGTCCTCGCTGGAGAAGCTGGGCATTCGCGAAAGCGACCTGCGCCCGACTACCACGACGTTCCACGGCGTACTGCCGGGGCCAGCCTGCGCTCCGCTGGGAAAAATCCAGCTGGACGTCATCTTCAGGACCAAGGAGAACTTCCGCCGCGAACCAATCTGGTTCGAGGTGGTAAATTTGATGAGCTCCTACCACGCTCTCCTCGGGCGCCCCGCCCTCGCCAAGTTCATGGCCATCCCCCACTACGCATACCTCAAGACGAAGATGCCAGGACCCCACGGTGTGATCACCGTCGCCGGCTACTTCAGGCGATCGATGGAGTGCGCCTCAGCCGGTTCCCAACTAGCAGAGGTCCTCATCGTAGACGAAGAAAAGCGCGCGATCATGCGCAATGTGGCCATGGCCCAGCAGGACATTCCGGCTAGTAGCAAACCGGCTGGAGAAGGAGCTTTCCAGCTGGCAAAGGAGACGAAGAGGATCCTGCTCGACCCCTCCGACCCGACTAAGTTCGTCACCATTGGTGCCGGCTTAGACAGCAAATAGGAAGGCGCGCTCGTCGACTTCCTCCATGAGAATCGGGACATCTTCGCATGGTCTCCCAAAGACATGCCGGGTGTGCCGAGGGAGTTCGCCGAGCACTCACTTCATGTGCGTCCGGATGCCAAGCCGGTCAAACAACCCCTGCGCCGGTTCGCAGAAGAAAAGAGAAAGATAATCGGTGACGAGATCACCCGGCTCCTCGCAGCCGGGTTCATCATGGAAGTGTACCACCCGGACTGGCTGGCGAACCCAGTCCTGGTGTTGAAAAAGAACAAGACCTGGCGCATGTGTATCGACTACACCAGCCTGAACAAGGCGTGCCCGAAAGACCCCTTCGCCTTGCCCCGTATCGATCAAGTCATCGATTCCACGGCCGGCTGTGATTTGTTGTCTTTTCTAGATTGTTATTCCGGATACAATCAGATCCGGCTAAACCCGGCTGATCAGATTAAGACATCATTTATCACCCCCTACGGGGCTTTCTGCTATGTAACCATGCCTTTCGGCCTAAAGAACGCAGGCGCCACCTATCAGCGATGTATGCAGAAATGCTTGCACTCGCAGATAGGCCGAAACATGCACGCTTACATGGATGACGTGGTCATCAAGACCAAGGAAAAGCGCACCCTCCTCGAGGATCTGCAAGAAACATTTGGCAACCTCCGCCAGTACCAGATGAAGCTGAACCCGGAAAAATGCGTCTTCGGAGTACCATCCGGACAGCTACTCGGTTTCCTCGTATCTCAGCGAGGCATCGAGGCAAATCCGGAGAAGATCGCGACCATCAAAAGGATGCAACCGCCCAAGAACCTGCTTGGAGTCCAGAAGTTCACCGGATGCCTGGCTTCCCTCAGTCGTTTCGTCAGCCGGCTAGGGGAGAAGGCACTTCCGTTGTACCAGCTGATGAAAAAGACGGACAAGTTCTCCTGGACTTCGCAGGCCGACACCACATTTCACGACCTCAAGCGCATGCTGTCCACAGTGCCGGTTCTAGCCACACCGGCTACCAAGGAGCCGATGTTGCTCTATATAGCAGCCACCAGCCGGGTCATCAGCGTCGTCCTGGTGGTGGAGCGCCCCAAGGAAGGCAAGGCCCAGCAAGTTCAGAGACCCATCTACTACCTCAGCAAGGTTCTCTCCCTCTCCAAGCAGAACTACCCCCACTACCAAAAGATGTGCTACGGCGTGTACCTAGCATGCAAGAAGCTCAAGCACTACTTCCAGGAGCACCCGATCAAGGTCGTGTGCACTGCACCCCTTTCGGAAATCATCGGCAACAAGGACGCCACCGGCCGGGTCGCCAAATGGGCCATCGAGCTCGCCGCCTACTCCATCCAGTACGAGCCCTGGCTCACGATCAAGTCACAGGCGATGGCGGACTTTCTCGTCGACTGGGCCGAGACCCAGTATCTCCCACCGGTTCCAGATTCGGACCACTGGAGGATGCACTTCGACAGGTCGAAGATGCTCGGGGGCTTGGGAGCCGGCATCGTGCTCACCTCGCCCAAGGGAGACCGGCTGGAGTACGTGTTGCAGATCCACTTCAAGGCCTCCAACAACGTAGCCGAATACGAGGCACTGGCGCACGGGCTCCGGCTGGCCAAGGAAATCGACGTCAACCGGATCCTGTGCTTCGGCGATTCGGACCTGGTGGTACAGCAAGTATCCGGGGAATGGGACGCCAGAGATGCCAACATGGCCCTCTACCGGTTCCACATCCAGAAGCTCAGCTCCTCCTTCGACGGGTGTGAATTTCATCACGTCCCCCGCACCAACAACGAGGCAGCCAACGTGCTCTCCAAGATAGGGTCCACCAGGCAGGCCATCCCGCCAGGGGTCTCCCTGGAGCACCTACGCAAGCCATCCATCAACCCGTCGCCGGAATCAGATTCCATCATCTGGGCGGGGAGCGTCCCGGCAGCCGGGGCAGCGGAGGCGGAGCCGGCGGAGCCACCAAAGAAGAAAACTCGTGCCAACTCCGGCCAGGCGGTTCCCTCCGGCTCGCAGGACCCGGGGGCTACCGGCTCGCCCAGTGGCTCAGGGGCTGCCGCCCCGGACATCCCACCCGGACGGCCCACCGACACCCGACAGCCGGAGGACAGGAGTGTCCTCGTCATCCGGGAAGTGCCATCCTGGGCACAACCCTTCATGAACTACATCGCCAACAACGAACTCCCAGATGACGAGGTGGAGGCCAGACAAATCCGACGCCGTGCGCATACATACACCATCATAAACGGCGAGCTATACAAGCGCAGTGTATCCGGTATCTTCCAAAGATGTGTCGACGTAGACACAGGCTACCGGATACTCAAGGACATCCACCAGGGCGACTGTGGGCACCACGCTTTGTCAAGGGCGATAGTCGCCAAGGCGTTTCGCCATGGCTTCTATTGGCCCACCGCCCTCGAGGATGCCAAGCAGTTGGTCCGTGCGTGCAATGGGTGCCAACGCTTCGGGCAGCTCAGGCACATGACAACCTCGGTGCTCAAGACCATACCGATCACATGGCCCTTCACCGTTTGGGGCCTCGACATGGTCGGGCCCTTCAAGCGAGCTCGCGCGGGAATGACCCACCTGCTGGTAGCGGTGGGCAAGTTCACAAAGTGGATCGAGGCCAAGCCTATCCGGAAGCTAGATGGGGCGACGGTTGTTACCTTCTTCACCGACATCATCAACCGCTTCGGCTACCCCAATAGCATCATCACTGACAACGGCACGAACTTCGCCAAGGGGGCCTTCGCCCGGTTCTGCAGCAACAAGGGCATCCGGCTAGACCTCGCCTTCGTCGCACATCCGCAGTCCAACGGGCAGGTCGAACGAGCAAACGGCTTGGTGCTAGCCGGCATCAAACCACGTCTCATCGAGCCGTTGGAGCGATCACCCGGATGCTGGATCGAAGAACTTCCGGATGTGCTGTGGAGCCTCCGCACCACACCGAATAGGTCAACCGGCTACACGCCATTCTTCCTGGTCTACGGATCGGAAGCCGTCCTCTCCGCCGACATCGAATTCGACTCCCCCCGCAAGCTCCTCTACGACGAGCAGGCCAACAAGGAGGCGCGGGAGGACGGGGTAGATCTCCTAGAGGAGGCCCACGAGCTGGCCCTGTCCAGATCTGCCCTGTACCAGCAGCGACTACGCCGCTATCATTCCTTCCGGATTCGCCCAGTCGCATTCCGCGAGGGTGACCTGGTTCTCCGGTTGGTGCAAGACACGAAGGGCATGCACAAGCTATCACCACCCTGGGAGGGCCCCTTCATCATCAGCCGGGCGCTGCCCAACGACTCTTACTACCTCATCGACGCACAACAGCCGCGCAAGAACAAGATGGACAAATCAGACGAGGAGACCGAGCATCCTTGGAACGCGGCCCTGCTGCGCCCGTTTTACACCTAGTCGCCAAACAGTGTATGTATCCCGAAAACCTCATAAATGAAAATGCGGACTCCCACGAGAATCTCGGGGGCTCCTTCTAGAAATGTGTGCGTACCTGTTCTCCGATTAAAATTTTTCGGCTCCGGCTACCACTACCCGGGGGCTCGCCGGCTGGCCCGGCCTGTTAAACCAATAAACCGGCTGAGTAGTGTGCGATGATGTCAGAGGCCCACTCTTCTCCTCAGCTACAGACCGCAACCCGGCTGTCCGGCTAGCAAGAGCAAAAGCCCGAGGCATCCCACATGAAAAACGGGGAAGAGGCGTGACAGATCGGGCGTCCTGGCCCCGCAACTAGCTCAAACCAATCCAGCCGCTAAGCCGCTAGTACCGTGCGTAATGTACTGTCAGCTCCCTTCGATTCCGGCTGCAGACCGCAACCCGGCTGTCCGGAAAGGACGCAGCGAAAACAGCAGAACACACGAGAAAGTGACTAAGTGCCTAGAAAGGAGCAAGCCTGTTTTTGAAAAAATAAGCCGTTTCCCGGCTACGATTTGACGGACTAACCTATTAACCTATGAAGATGTATGTGTATGCATATGTTCGTTCTTGTCCGACTACTTCGAGTCGGAATTCAGGAGAAGGAAAGGAGATTCGAAGCCCTTGCCTTCATCAAGCGCCCTGAATCTCGGGGGCTACACCCACTGGGTGCGCTCGCGCGCCCCTAGTGGAATATTGTAGTTCCTGGCCGACTAAGGGCGTTTAGCCGGCAGTTCGGAGCCCAGGTGAGGGAAAGGGCGGGAGCAATAAAAGACAAGAAAGATTCGAAGCACCTGGCTACGCCAGCTACTCCGAATCTCGAGGGCTACACCCAGTGGGTGCGCTCGCGCACCCCCACAGGAATGTTGGTTCCCCCAGCTGAAGGCGTCCAGCCGACGAAAGCAGCCGACTAGGGCGAGGCCAGTCGGATAAAGTTAGAAGAGCAGGGAAGAACAAGGAAGATTCGAAGCACCTGGCTGCGCCAGCTACTCCGAATCTCGGGGGCTACACCCAGTGGGTGCGCTGGCGCGCCCCCACTGGAGGTGTAGTTCGTCCGGATAAGAGTGCGTAGCCGGACGATGATAGCCAGGCGGAGCGAGCCGGCAAAGATATCAAAAGAAAATTCAAGACACAAGTTAAGAAAGACTCAAGAATTTAATATTAACAAGCAAAAGGGAGACGAAGCTCCCGAGAGTTACCCGGCATCAAAGATAGCCGGTACAGACAGACAAGTTTTACGATAATCTAAAACAAGACAAATACACCCGTCATCCCGGGGCAACAGCTAAACGGCAGGGCCTTTGCCGTGGGGGCGTTCCTAGCGGGCAGATGCTGGAGGCGGGGGCGGAGCCGCAGTGCTCGTCCCGGCTCCGGCGCTGGCAGACGGTGGCACCGAGGACTCCGCATCCGGAGTGTCGGGGGACTCCGAGTCGGTGAGCACCTCGTCCGGATCCACGTAGTCGGCGATCTTGATGGCGGACCCGCGAAGCTCCGGATGGGCTTGGCGGATGGCGGCAAGGTCGGCTCCAGCGCGGAAGCCCCCATCGATCTTCTCGACGCGAGCATCCTTGTACCAAGAAAGCATCAGCGCCAAGGCCATCTCCGCTCCGCCCCGTGCCGCCAGATCCCGCAGCCGGTCCACCGCAGCCGGCACCTCCCCCACCTTCGCCGCCAGCTGCGCCATCATCTCCGGAACCGGAGCCTCCGGCCACACAAAGGAGAAGACGTCCCGCGCCGCCTGACGAAGCTTCGCGGCCTCCTCGCCAAGAAGAACGACGAGCTCCTGAGCCGTCGGCTACGCTCCCGGCCAGTTCTCCTGCAGCCCGTTGTAGGCTAGCAGGTCTATGCCGGGGTAAAAGGCTGTCAGAAAAGAGGAGTCAAATCCGGCTACCGGATCCGGAAAGAAAAGAAGACGGAAGAAAGAACTCACCTTTGGCAGTGTGGCCGACTTGCATCAGCTCCTCCACCAGCGCCTATTTGTCCAAATATAGAGTTCCTCCCACACATACACAGTTAAGAATGTCCATGATAATAATCTTTACCTTAGTTCCTTATAATGCTAGAGGTGTATCCCCTACTCCCTGAGAACGCCTTTTCCCCTATTGCAGTTCAAATCTCTTTTACGTACGCGATACTTACTTTCTATGTTCAGTTGCTTTACTTTACTTATTGTCGCTCTTATATGAAAAACCCAAAAACACCTTTTTACGCAATACTCGCTGTCAGGGGGATGATCCCCGGGTAGCCCACCTGAATAAGAAACAGGACAGTCGGATCTCTTCCGGCTGACCAGATGCAGCCGGACAGGGTAGGATGGACCGGCTACCACCCGATAGCCGGACCATGAAGAGGTAGCCGGATACAACAAACATAACCGGATCCAATCAGAGGGACAGGACGACGTGCGTATCAGTGCACGGTACGCCCTGTACGACGACAAGACGGTCAACCACCCACCCATATCGAAGACTTGGCATAGATGACGGGGGGAATAGTGGCCTATGCTGACGACGGGCTCGCACGGCGTCCACTGTGCCTACGACATCCATACCGCTCATACACCAATGTGACACACCATGCTGGGTGTTGTAGGTGACTAGTCGGCTAGGACCCGCCTGTGGGGCCCGCCAGTCGGACTAGCCAGTGAGACCCTTGCCTCTCTTCCTATATAAGGAGAGGGAGGGCCTTAGTAGAAAGGGTGGGTCTCAGTTCATTTAAGGCAGTAGCTAAAGGATACAGCTCGAGGAGCACTTGTAGCTCGTATATTCCACATAGTCAGATCAGGCAGGAGTAGGGGCTTTACCTTACCACGAGGGCCCTGAACCTGGGTACTTCTTGCGTCCCGCTACGCTCACTCGTGTCCAATCTCGCCTGTGGACGCCGTCGATAGCTTTCCTGCTAGTCCCCACACCTCTATCTAACATTTTTAGGTGCTGCCGTTCCCAATACAACGACACTCGCATTTTATCTTGTCACTTAGAACTTTATTTAGTATTTCTATTATAGTATTTATTTCAATAGTTATTACACTTCAGACTCCTGCTCCCTGTGGGGTCGATATCTTTATTTCGAAACTAGCTACAAATGATCTATGCACTTGCAGTCATCAGCCGGTATAGTACGTGCGCGTGGTACGGGCGCGTTCCAGCTATACCGTTGCTCATTACCGGTACTGTGAACTCTAGTCGTCTTCGTTGAGGTTTGGTACGAGCCTGCGGTACGGGCGCGTCCAGCCATACCACTGCTCGTTATCGGTATGGCGCCCCTCGGTGAAGTTGTCATAGTTCAGTACAGGCGCGCAGTACGGGCATACCAAATAGTACCGACGCTCGTTATGCGATCTGAACCTCTTATTTTATTTCTTCCCTTCATTTTTCTCTTGCTTCTTAACTTCTCTAAGGTAAATTCTTTGAACAACTCAAGACTTGAAATAAATTTTTTAGTACATACAAATAAGTAAAATAAAAATAATAAAAACTTAAACTTAATTTATTGAGAATGGGTTAACTCCCATTAAGTATCTTATTCTAGAGTTTTGATTCTAGCCAAAGTCCATACAATTGGCGTTTACCTCAAGTTGCTCTTCATCTTTGGTTCTTGCTGCTTGAACACGCTTAGGAAGTGGAACACATTTTCGATTATATTCCGGTTTATTTGGAAAGTATCAAACAATCTGATCATCATATATATTGAAGACAATCTTACTGCTAGAGCAGTCTATGTTAGCTCTAGCTTTGCTAAGAAAAGGTCTTCCAAGAATTATAGAGAGTTTGTCATCCTCAGGAACATCAAGAATAATAAGATTAGTAGGTATAACATGTTGATCTATTCTAAGTAAAACATCTTCGATCATATCGATATGTTGTTTAGTTGTTTTATTCGCCATTTGCAAGGTGATTGAAGTAGGAGAGTACTCTTCAAGGTTCAATTTTTTAAATAGGGAATAAGGCATAACACAAACACCCGCTCCTAAATCACAAAAAGCATTAAATATATTAGTTTTCCTAATTGCGCAGGAGACGGTTGGTATACCTGGGTCACCAAGCTTAGCAGGCAACTTATCACCAAAGCTTGTCATTACTTCTATAGTCCTAGTTACCTTCTTTCTATTAAGAGTATCTCGCATAAACTTTTTATAAGTAGGAACTCGAATAGCATCAGTTAAAGTAAGTTCTAAACGTAAGCTTCCCAGTGCCTCAACAAAAGATTCATAAATAGCTTTATCTGGTTCACACTAAACTCGATTAGGATAAGGAATTTTCTTTTTGGTGAGTATTACCTTTTCCTTTAACTTTGCTACTGGTTCAGCATTCTTTTTGGTTTTCCTTGTGGCTGGTTTTTGCTTATCGGCGTGTCCTTCATGCGGGATGATAACTTGCTCTTCTTGCTCATTTCTGAGACTGGCTTCTTCCCTTGATATGATTGTCTTAGAGTCTGAATCATATAGTTTATGTTTGTCTCCTACTTCCTCTTCTTCTCCAGTTTTGGAAGCTTCATTCTCCCTTTTCTGGGTCTCATAATCAATGTCATCTCGAGGATCAACTAAATCCTCTTCTTATTGACTCATCGCTTGAGTCTCTCTTGCCTTGTGAGCTTGTTCTTCTTCATACCAAGGTGATCCTTGTCGTTCCTGCGTTTCTGTACCACGTCTAGTAACAATGTTACTACAAACAGTACTGAAATTTCCTTGGTTCAAAATCAAAGTTTGGGTTTCAATTATTTGCTCACACTAAGTTTTAACCATACTTAGATATCTATCTAAATGGTTTGTAGCTTGACCGAAGTTGTCAACACCCGGATTTTTAATCCCAGATGCCCGTTATGCCATACCTCGCAATCCCAGGATTACCATTTTTGCGAGACATAACGGATTGGATATCACAGTACATCATCCATTACAAACCATACATAAGGTATTACACAAATAAGGATCTCATGATCCAGTCTTAATACAACAAGCAGCGGAATTTAAAAGATAAGCGTAGCGGTGGGGTCCATCTTCAGGGGCATAGGCAATGCTGACGAAGGCATATAGTCCTAGTTATCATAGCCGTCCTGCGGGCCATCATCTTGGTAGTCTCCTTCATAGTCTGGCCATGAGAATAGCCAGGGACAAAAGCCATGAATACTCTTTAAGTACTCGCAAACTACCACTAACAAGTAGTATAGTGCTAAGTTAAAGTGCTAAATCTAAGTTTAACTATAAAGTTAAGTTTGAAACCTAAGCTGAGTTCTGAAGCAAAGAAGATAAAGTAAAGTTCTAGAATCACTTAAGTTGGGAAGCTAGTATCATAAACACAACCCTGTTGTGGTCAAGTCAAGATTCATCATTCATTTCAAGTTATTTTGAAAACATCTGACAACGAAACAGTATGGCCATTCCAACTGTCCTTAACCGCGGACGCGGCTATTCGAATAGTTTGTCACTCTGCAGAGGTGGTACACTTTCACCACAAGATTCAATACATCTGTCAGGGATAAACCTGAATCATCATACTTAGTATGCAGATAGTCAAACATAACCTTTCCTTTACACACCCTAGTATAAGCACCTCTCCTATGAGCATGGCCTCCCAACCATGACCATCAGTCATCTTGGGCACTTCATAGGTGGACATCATGAGAGGTAGCCTCAGCTCAAACCTCTCCCGCGAGGGAACTAATACTAATGCATATAAATTTCCAGCTAAGCCTTACCCAATTCAGGTAGTGTGGTTGTACGGTAAATTTGGAATGGTATCGCATCCGAATCCAACCATCAGTTTTATAAAAGGGTTAAGGCCCATGCCTCATCATTTTCATCATCATAAACCATTTGTGTTTCTCAACACATGTCAAAACATCTCAATAGAATGACTCATCATTCCAAGGTTTTCATAATTCATTTTCATCAAGTGTTCCCATCTAAAGTGACTCAAGTTTTTGATCTACTCTAAACTACTAAGTCAAGAGTGTTCACTAAGGTGGAAGTGATGGGTTCAATCTCATGCCATAGAATGACATCTAAAGGTTTCTAAATAGGTCAAGTTTTATACTTTTTATGCTACCTTCAAAACAAGTAAGGAACTTTGTGTAAACTAAGGGAGGTAAAACTTGTAAACAAAGACTTGGGGGTAACTAATAGTTAAAGGGGTGTGATCAAAGCATGCCTAAAGCATCTTTACTCATTCATCTCTCTTAATTCTAGCTTGCTAACCATAGATTGCACTGTTAATGGTGGCTTGCAAGTACAACTTGCAAAGGTTAACTTGGATAGGGCTAGCTTGCCTTGGTTGGTGCAATGGTTGAAGTTTTCTTCTTCTTCTTCTTGGTAGAACTCCTCCTCGTCGTAGACTTGGTCGGTACTATTGTCTATAAATACATACGGAACATACAATCACCAAACAATACTTAACTAGTCTAATTAGCATTCTAAGACACACATTTGATGATCTATTATCATCACAAGTATCACAAGTTTAATTCACTAGTTTCATTCTTGTTAATTTAGAAAAGTAATTTCTACTCATTGAAAAATTAACTAAGATTTAATATTCACCACTTAAAATATGGGATCATGTTGACACAAGTCATCACCACATATTCTAACATGTGGGAATGAGATTTAAAGGTTGGATCATAATTACTTTGGTTATTGTTCATTATTTAATGATTTAAAGTGACTAGAAATGCCTATATAGCACTATTTTGGTACTATTCCAAAGTCACTGTATGTAAACCTTAATATTATTACATATTTAGATAGATATGGTGAAATGTGATTTTTGAGAGTTGAAATCAACTCAAAATCTAACTTGGTTGATTTTATAAAAATGTTGCAAGGTGCAAATGCTTCTATTTTGTTATTTTCATTAGGAGAGATCTATAACTCTAATTGAATTAAATCCAACAGGCTTGGATAGATCATTTCAATACCTTTCAGAAAAAATTGGTTTCATGCAATTTGGATTTATAAAACTCTCTGAATTGATTTTCAAACTAGGGGACATAACTAAGATTTAAACTAAAAAGAAAAATCCAAATTTGAATGGTTGGGCGAGTGCGGGAACGAACATGGGCCGGCCCAGTGGTGCTCTGCGGCATGGGGCTCAGCTGACAGGGGGTCCTGCTTGTCAGTGGCTCTTAACACGTGAAACGGTACGCGTGTTGTGGGCTGTAGGATTAGAACTGGGATCTACGGCTGGGGATCGTCGTCGACGACGAACAGGTCGCCGGCGAGCTCGAACCCTAGCGTCTCGGTGGGGGTCTATCGGGGACGTACCAGGGCTCCACCAAGGTCGGCGAGGCGGGTAAACGAACTGGTGGTTGACGGCGAGGCGAGGCGCGGTTGCGGTGGAGCTTGGGGTGCCCTAAATCGCAGGCGCCCTTCTCCTCCTGCTGTGGCGGCTTCGGCTCCAATTCCGATGAGGCAGAGCTCGAGCGGCCTCGTCTAGAGGTGGGTGAGTTTAAGTGAGAGGTGGGGAGTAAGGGGGTGTGGAGAAATGAGGCTGGGGAGGCCGGTTTATATAGGCCCGACGATGAGACCGAACGGTGTGGGCAGGCGACTCCGGCGAAGGCGGCACAGGGGGCTAGCGGCGTGGCTCGAGGTAGGGAACGGTGGCCTGTCTCCTGGCGGTGCGCTGAGGCTTAAAGGCGTGGCAAGGCGAGCTCTGTGCTGGTCGGGAACGTCATGCGCTCTGGGCGGCAGAGGCTGCGGGTTCGACAGCGAGCGGTGGCTAGGATGCGTTGGGCGGCCAGCGAGGGTGTCTGGGGTGTTCCCTAGGTCCTAGCGGAGCGGTAGGCCTGGGCTGCGGCCGAGGGGCGGTTCGTGCACGCGGGGACAGGGCGCACTCTGCGGGCGGTGTCGGCATGGTCAACCAGCTCCGGGCGCGGTGGTTATTGGCTGTTCTGGTCTGTGTCTCTGGGCTGGGGCTGGTTGGACGGTGGAGGTGGACCACGGGCGATGTGCTGGACAAGGTGAGAGGGGCTGGCGGCTGCTGTAGCGCGATGTCGCCAGTGAGGTTGCCCAAGGTGCTCGGCCTTAATGGCCATGACCATTTGGTCGTGTGCACAGGGCTTGGCCGGGCTAGAAAAGGGTAGGGGTGCACTGGGGGGAACATGGGGACAAGGTTAGGCACAAATGGTGACCAAAATTACTGCTCCAAATAGTGTTTTGAATTTGGCCAGATTTGTGCCTGCCACCTGTTTGATGAAATGGCCGCAAGAAGTAAAGTTTTGAATTTTGGTTTCAAAAATTTTGGGTGATCTACACTAGTGCTAGGTAGTCTCTGGTTGCAAGGGTTTTGAAAGTGGAGCTTGTTTTGATGGCTTTTCAAATAGGGGTGATCTATGCATATGCATTGAATTCAATTTTCACATGCCATTTAAAATAAGCAAAAGAATGTTTTTAGCAGATCATAAGGTGGGCCTTGGTACCTCATTATGTGTACTAGCAAGGGGTACAAAGATCATGAATTGTTTCTGTTAAGAAATGAGTGCTAGGAACACTCAAAGTAGTGTAGTGGATTAAAATGGCCAAAAATGACCATTCCTCCTTTTTAATTGTTTTTTATTTGATTTTCTCTAGTAAAATCTTGGGAATGATGTAGATGATGTGTAAATCACCTAAGAAACATTTTACAAGCAATGGATCATAGAACCAAGACAATTCAAATCAATTCCTAAGTTAAATGCACATACACATGAATGCTTTTATTTTTAATTTGGAAAAGTTTTTGTTAACCCTATTTTTGATGATTTAGATCTTGATAAGCTTGGATTGAAGTTTTGGGATGTTACAAACCTTCCCCCCTTAAACAAAATCTCGTCCCGAGATTTACAAAGAGAACTAGGAACTAAAGAGATCTGGGAACTCTGTCCTAATGTAATCTTCGCGCTCCCAAGTGGCTTCCTCCTCAGTATGGTTGCTCCACTTAATCTTGAGAAACTTGATGCTCCTGGTCCTGGTGGTTTTGTAGGCTTCTTCTAAGATACGGATGGGTACTTCTCGATAGGTCAGGTCATTGTTGATTTCCACAACTCGGTGATCGATGTTCTTGAAAACTTCAGGCTTCTCAGGCACTTCCAAGCATTTGCGAAGTAACGAGATGTGGAACACATTGTGGATGGCTGACATCTCTTTAGGCAGTTCCAGCTGAGACGATACTTCTCCTCGACGGTTCAGAATTTTGAAAGGTCCGATATATCTAGGGGCTAACTTTCCCTTCAGGCTAAAGCATTGAGTTCCCTTCAATGGTGAAACCTTGAGATATACAAAATCTCTGACATTGAAAGTCAGGTCTCTCCTCTTGTCAGCATAACTCTTCTGTCTGGATTGGGCGGTCTTGAGGTGCTCACGGACTTTGTGAACTTTCTCTTCTGCTTCTCGGAGAATGTCGGGTCCAAAGATCTGAATCTCTCATACTTGCGACCAATTCAAAGGGGTACGACACTTTCTTCCGTATAGGAATTCAAATGGTGCCATCTGCAAACTAGCTTGATAAATGTTGTTATATGAGAATTCTGCGAAAGGTAGGCAGTCTTCCCATTTTGATCTGTATTCCAACACACAAGCTCTAAGCATATCCTCTAGGATCTGGTTGACTCTCTCAGTCTGTCCATCGGTTTGCGGGTGATAAGCGGTACTGAAGTTCAACTTGGTCCCTAATCCTTCCTGAACTTTCTGCCAAAATCTCGAGGTAAACTGGGTTCCTCGATCTGATACTATGGTCTTGGGGGTTCCATGCAGACTGACAATCCTAGCAATATACAGCTCTGCTAACTTTGCACTCTGGTAGGTAGTCTTAACAGGTATGAAGTGAGCTACCTTGGACAGTCTATCAACTATGACCCAGATTGAGTCATTTCCCCTACTAGAAGTAGGCAAACCGGTGATAAAGTCCATTCCGACGGAATCCCATTTCCATTTTGGAATCTGCAATGGTTGCAACAGTCCTGCAGGTCTCTGATGCTCTGCTTTGACTCTTTGACAGATGTCACACTTGGCGATGTAGCTTCCGATCTCTCTCTTCATCTTGTGCCACCAAAATTGCTCTTTCAAATCCTGATACATCTTTGTTCCTCCGGGGTGCATAGAATAAAGAGTATCATGAGCTTCCTTCATGATAACTTCCTTCAGCTCTGAATCTGCTGGCACATAGATACGTCCTTTGTACCACAATACTCCTTCTTCGTCTTCAGTGAATCCAGGTACCTTTCCTGTACCAATACGATGTTTGATTCCGTCGATACTTTCATTCCCCTTCTGGGCTTCCTTGATTTGGCTAATCAAAGTGGGTTGAATCTCAATGCTAGCTAAGAATCCTTTGCTAACTAACTCAGTCCTGAACTGCTCCAACTCTTCATACAAACTTGGTTGCTTCTCCTTGATCATGGTGTTTAGCCTACACGGCAATCTGCTAAGAGCATCCGCTACCACATTGGCTTTGCCGGGGTGATAGTGAATGTCAAGGTCATAATCCTTGATTAACTCTATCCATCTCCTTTGCCTCATATTCAGCTCCTTCTGAGTGAAAATATACTTCAAGCTCTTGTGATCTGAGTAAATCTCACAGCGATTACCCATCAGATAATGACGCCATGTCTTCAATGCTAGAACCACAGCTGCTAGTTCAAGATCATGGGTCGGATAGTTTTGCTCATGCTGCTTCAGTTGTCAAGACAGATACACGATGACTTTGCCTTCTTGCATCAATACACATCCTAGGCCAATCTTAGATGTGTCACAATATACATTAAACGGCTTCTTGATGTCTGGCATGACCAATATTGGGGCTGATATCAATCTCTTCTTTAGCTCCTGGAAACTGGCTTCACACTTGTCAGTCCATTCAAACTTCTTGTCCTTCTTCAACAATTGGGTCATGGGTCAGGCGATGCTTGAGAATCCTTCTATGAACTTGCGGTAGTATCCCGCTAATCCGAGAAATGCATGGACTTGGGTTTGAGTGGTTGGGGCTTCCCATTCTTCGACATCTTTGATCTTGGCGGGATCAACAGAGACTCCTCCGACAGACACAATATGTCCTAGGAATCCTACTTCTTTCAGCCAAAACTCACACTTGCTGAACTTGGCATATAACTGATGCTCTCTCAGGGTTTCTAGGATAACTCTCAGGTGTTGCTCATGCTCTTCTTCTTACTTGGAGTAGATAAGGATGTCGTCGATAAACACAACTACAAACTTATCTAGGAAATTCATAAAGATCTTATTCATGAGATTCATGAAATAAGCAGGGGCATTGGTTAATCCAAAAGACATAACTGTATACTCGTACAAACCATAGCGAGTAGTAAAGGCGGTCTTCGGAATATCCGTTGCACGAATCTTAAGTTGGTGATAACCAATCCTAAGATCAATCTTTGTGAATACCTAGGCTCCAGTCAACTGATCAAATAGATCCTCTATCTTTGGCAAGGGGTACTTGTTCTTGATGGTGACATCATTCAACTTTCTATAATCTGTGCACAAACGATTGCCTCCATCTTTCTTGTCGACGAATAACACTGGTGATCTCCATGGTGATGCGCTTGGTTGAATCAAGCCTTTCTCTAACATGGCATCCAACTGCTTCTTCAGTTCCACTAACTCTGAGGGGTTAATGCTATAGGGTCTCTGGGCTATGGGTCCGGTTCCGGGGATTAGTTCGATAATGAACTCAATATCCCTATCCGGGGGCATACCTGGCAATTCATCTGGGAATACGTCGGGGTATTCACAGACTACTCTGACCTGGTCTATGGTGGGCAGGGCTACACTCTTATTGCACTTGAATTGATGGGGTAAGGTTTCAGAGATATGCTCTACTGTTACTCCAGAACTACTGGTCATGGTGATGGCTTTCTTAGCACAGTCTATCAGTCCTTTATGCCTTGACATCCAGTCCATACCTAGTACTACTTCCAATCCTTTGGTTCCAAGTATAATTAGGTTGGCATAAAAATCTATCCCATGTATTCTGATAGGCACAGCTTTGCAAATTTTTCTAGCTTTAGTTGTTGAGCCAGGGATTTGAACTATCATGACATGCTTCAGGTTAGTTGGGTGAATCTTACTAGTGCATGCAAATTCTTCGGTGACAAATGAATGCGATGCTCCCGAATCAAACAGTACTCTTGCTAAAACTAAGTTAACAGAAAACATACCCAGCACTACATCAGGCGCTTCCTGGGCTTCTTCTGCGTTCATGTGGAAGAGACGACCGTTGCGGTTGTGAGGGTTCCCTGGGGAAAATCTTCTTCCTAGTTGAACACGACGTTGTTGCTGAGCTAGGGCATTCACAGGAGCATTGGTGGCAGTCTTCTTAGGACACTCATTGGAGTAGTGACCCTTCACTCCACATTCAAAACAAGTGATCTGGGACTTGTCCTTGACTACGATAGGTATAGCATTGCTGCCAGTTCTGGGTGCAGTGTTGTTGTTGTTGTTGCTCTTGGGAGGTGCACGGTTGAAATGGTTGGCATTGCTGGAGTTGTGATTGTTTCCTCCAGACTTCACAATGCCTCCCCTACGGTTGGGGTAGCTTGGGCGAGACATTGGGGGTCGGTTGTTCCTTGGTGCATATCCTGGTGAAGGGTTGGGACGGTACTTCTGGTGACTGTTGGATCCAGACTACTGCATCATACGACGCTTACGATTGTCATTTGCCAGGTTAATCTTCCCTTCCATCTGAATGGCAGAGTCGACTAGCTCTTCGAGATCCTGAAAACGGATGTTGACGAGGACAGTCTGCATCTCATCCTGCAGTCCGTTCAAGAATCTCTCCTTCTTCTTGGCCTCCGTGTTGATTTCATCCGGTGCATATCTGGCAAGTGACAGGAATCTGTCACGGTACTCCACCACAATCATTCTTCCTTGCTTCAATTCGCGGAATTCATCTCTCATCCTGTTGACGAGACCTTGCTTCACATGGGTGCGGCTGAACTTGACTTTGAATGCTTCCCATGTCATAACCTGACCATGGTTCATATTGCGGATGCTATTCCACCACGCTCTTGCATTTCCTGCCAGGTAGTGGGTGGCAAAGAGATCTTTCTCATTTTCATCAACTCCTGCAACTTCGAGGTTGTTTTCCATGGTCTGTAACCAGTCGTCAGCATCTAATGGGTTTTCAGATTGGTTGAAGATTGGGGGATTTGTATTCTGAAATTTTTTGAGTTTGGATCCATGGTGATCCTGATTTCCATGCCCTTGGTTGTTGAGGGCCATTTGGGCGATCTACTGCAATGTTGCTAAGTTGGCTTGGCGCTCTGCCCTACTTGCTTCACGGTGTGCGATGAGATTCTACAAGATCTGCAGCATTGGGTCTTATGACAAGCTGTGCTGGCTCGTGGTTGATGTAGAGCTCGTTGGGAACCCCAAGAGGAAGGTATGATGAGCACAGCAGCAAGTTTTCCCTCAGTTATGAGACCAAGGTTTAATCGAACCAGTAGGAGCAAGGAAACACCCCAAAGGTGTTACTAGCTAAGCTTTGGCAGGGCGCACTACCGGTGCTAGTAGCAACGTGGAGACCTACACAACACAACCACAGAACTTTGTCCCCAACTTGTGATGAGGTTGTCAATCTCACCGTGTTTTGCGGAAAACAAAGGATTAAACGTATCGAATGGAAAGAAGTAAAAGTTTGCAGAAAGTAAACACAAAGCAGTAAAAGATTGTAGATTGTATGTAAAGTAAAGGACCGGGATCCATAGTTCACTAGAGGTGGCTCTCCTTAGATAGATAACATGCTGGGTGAACAAATTACAGCGGGAAATTGACAAACACCGAGAAAGCAATACATGCATATACTAATCATCTTGACTCCTCTGAGACTTGATTGGGCATTACAACATAATACATAGACCGCCTGAAGGAAATATGCCCTGAGAGGCAATAATAAAGTTGTTATTATGTATTCCTTGTATATGATAGATGTTTATTTTACATGCTATAATTGTATTGATAGGAAACATCAATACATGTGTGTTTAATAAACAAAAAGGGTTCCTAGTCATGCCTCTCTTATAGACTAGCTTGTTGATTAACAAGATGATCAAGGTTTCCTGATCATGGACATTGGATGTTGTTAATAACAAGGTCACACCATTGGTGGAATGATGTGATGAACATTCATCCGAAGTATAGCATTACGATCAAGTCATTGTGTTTATATTGCTATAACATCATACGAAGTAATCTTTATCCTTAGACCATGAGATCATATTAATTGCTAACACCGGAAGAGTATCTTGATAACATCAAACGTCACACCGTAACAGGGTGACTATAAAGATGGGTTCAGTGCTACGAAGGTGTTATGTTGAGGCTCATGGATCAAGAGTGGAATTTGTCAATCCAGATGACGGATAGATATACTCTGGGCCCTCTCGGTGATATCACATTAGGATAGCTTGCAAGCAAGTGATGTGATCACTAGAATGTTATATCACGGGAACGAGAAAAGAGTGCATGTCAGTAACGAGATCAAACTAGGTATGGAGATACCGATGATCGAATCTCGAACATGTAATATATCGAGAGACAAAGGGATTTAGTTACAAGCGTTAAAGGTTCTCATGATCACAGGAGTCATCGTTGAATGTGTAGGAGTTAGTACGGATCTCCAGGTCCCACTGCTGATTATTGATCGGAGAAGGGTCTCGATCATGTTTTCATTATTCGCGAACCGTAGGGTGGCACACTTAAGATTTACCGGACACCATTTTGGAGCACATATGTTTCAGACGAAAGAATTGCAAAGCGCAGGAATTGTTTCAATAGAAACCGGAAATTGTTTCGGGTGAAATTGCAGAAGGTGGTTCTCCATGTGATATTGAAATATTGCAAGGGCTATATGTGAATGTTTGTTAATTAAAGTAATTAACAAAATTCTGAATAAATTTAATAAAAGAGTTTTATTAAATGAGAGAGCATTAAATTTGGAGAAACTTAATGCATTTAAAGTGGAGACTTTTAAAGGGAATGTGAAGAGGCATTTTAATGTGGAGGAGTTACCACCACATGAATGGGGGAGGTGAGGGGTCACCCCCCCATGCGCCGACCATGGAGAGAGGGGCACCCCCTCCTCCTATAAAAGGCCACCCATTCCCTCCTTCATCCACACACCTCCTTGTGAAGGATCTCTCTCCCCCTCTAGAATTATTCCCCCATGGTCTCAGATTAGCGAGATACATGTTCCCGGTGGCATTTCGTCTGGAAGGAGTTGCTGCTTCCGCTGGATCGCTGGAGCAAGGAGGTGGAGGTTGTCCGGTGGCTTGAACGTGTGTGTGAGTGCAGATGCGCTGCTGAGTTGCGGCGCTCGGACTTCCTCACGATCTTGAGATTGGCAAGTATACGACTACATCAACCACGAGTTCCTACTCGTTAAAAAAGCTCGTTGTCTTCGAGGGTAAGTTCTCTATGGATGTATGTCCACCCGTTTGCTTTGTACCTAGTAGATAGATCTTGGTGTGTAGTTCACACCATAGGAAATTTTTTGTTTTCTATGCTGCGGACCCAACACCGCCATCCAACTACATCTATGACTAATAATCCACCTTCAGGTTATCATCCGAACCGCCTCCAGTATTAAGTTGCAACCAACAGATTATTGATTACAAACTGCGTGTAAAGAAAACAATACAATTGTTCTATGAACAAAGGATCGTTGTTTTCTCCCTAGTAGCAACAGCACATCTAGTACCTTAGAGATTTCTGTCACTTCCCCAGATTACCAGAGGCATGAACCCACTATCGAGCACAAATACTAACTCTTGGAGTTGCTAGCATCTACTTGGCCAAGATAGCTACTAACAATGGAAAGAATGCAAGATCTCAAATAACAAAGACATGATAGAATCAATAATCAATCTGAAATAGCATCTCAATATCCATCGGATCCCGGCAAACACACAATGTATGGATTACAAATAGATGATCTTGATCATGAACGGAGCTCACAAGATCTAAACATGAAAGCACAAAGGAGGAGAAACCAGCCATCTAGCTACTACATGGATCCGTAGTCCAAGGATGAACTACTCACGCATCACACCGGAGGCTTGCATGGTGATGAAGAAGGCCTCCAGTGTGAATTCCCCTCTCCGGCAGGGTGCCGGGAAGAGCTTCAGATCCCTCCCGATCTAGGGATGCAGATGACGGCGGCTACAAACTCTTTCATGGATTTTTGATCGGGTACTTAGGGTTTTCGTCCCGAGGGCAACTTATAGGCGGAAGGAGAGTCCGAGGGGGTGCCGGGAGCCACCACACCACCCCCTGGCGCGGGCTAGGCCTGGCCGCGTGACCAGGTGGTGTGGTCGGCCCCTGGCCCCTCCGTCTCGTATTCTGGCACTTGTTCCCTTCCGGAAAAATAGGCACTTTGGCTTTTGTCCCGTCCAATTCCGAGAATATTCATTTTCTGACTTTCCTGGAACCAAAAACAGCAGAAAACAGGCAACTGGCACTGTGACTCTTGTTAATAGGTTAGTCCAAGAAATCATATGAAAAGTACTCCAAAGTTGGAACAAAACACAAGAAAGTGGATAAAACTTAGCATGGAACATCAAAAATTATAGATACATTTGCAATGTATCAACATCCCCAAGCTTAACTCCTGCTCGTCCTCGAGTAGGTTAGTGATAAAAAGAAATAATTTTTGAGGTGACATGCACCATCAAAGATTTGATCAAAGTATTTGCAAAACATTCAAAGCTGGGATCATAGTACTTCAATCATAACATGAAAGACAAAGTTCTAGAAATAAGCAAAGGAACTATGATGCAATATGAAAAGGCATAAACAAAAGATACATGAATAACAATGCTTTGCAAGACGTTTGTTTGTTTCACATAAATAAAACATAGCATAAAAGTATTCAGCTTGTCCCTCAATAGAGTAGCAAATATAAATGCATAGGACACCTTCAAAGTTCATAAGAGTGACTAGATACAATAGTTTCAAACAAGCAATAACAAGTTATGCATCAATCAACTAGTCTTGGGACAATGCACATAGAACTAAGAATGGCCACTATGCTCTCAAAGTAGGTGCATAAAGATAGAAGGTGGAGACTCAATATAATGGTGGAAGAAAGGCCTTTTGTAAAAGGAAGTAGGGATTCAAGTCTCATAAAGAGCTTCAAAAAATTATGATACTTAAAGCTTTCATCTCTCATTGCCCCTATCATAAGAATATTGAAGTGATTAAGGTTAAAGTGAACAAACTATGGTGTACATACTTGACGAAGTATAAGTCAGAAATCTCATGTCCCTTGTATACGAGGGCCGCTCCTCATGCTACTCAAGTTTAGTCACCGGTAAGTTCTTGTCATTGTAAGTACATGTGTATCATTGAGAACCGCCAACGGGGTACCCCTTGCCCGATGATACGGAAGAATCCCCATATCAAAATGACAAGGCAAGCAGACAACGAGCATCTCAGCATTCTTCTTATTTACCATGGGAATATGGTGCTTTTTTTTTCTCTTTCCTCTTTTCATAGTATCTCTTTTTTTTTATTTTCTCTTTTTTCTCAATATAGGACTCTTTTTTTTATAAGAAGAATGCTTCATAGACAGCTCATTATGGTTACGCTACAGGTTTCCACCATGTCAGCATGGATTAGACCAGCGGCCCAGGCGTTTCTCTAACACATATACATAACTCCATGGACTTACAAGCTCCCCTTTTATTTCACACCGACGACATCCATATACAAAAGAGCATGATATCAACTAGGTACAAGTACCAAGTGCAAAGTTGAAAGCGTTCCCCATGAAAGCATGGTTCTGCTAATTCCCAACAAATAAGTGCAAGCATATACAACATAGACGACACAATGGTTCAAGTTTATTAAGGGCAAGTAAAGTAAAGTGTGTCGTCAAGTTCGTGAGAGCTTTAATCACTAGTTTTCTCATAACAAGTGGAAGGTAAACAAAAGCATGAATATACTTGGAATAGCATAAGCTAGTAGGTAGGTATGGTGGACTCTTTGGAATAACTTGGTTTAGGGAGTTGGATGCATGAGTGGAACTCATACTTGGTGGTGGAGGCTAGCAAAAGACTGGGAGCGACAAACTAAGAGAGCAATAATGGCCATAATCATGCAGAGCGACAAAACATCATTGATCAAAGCATAAAGTGATACTACAAGTTGAAAACTAAACGATCATAAAGGCTATGGTGACTTGAGATAGTCATAACATGGTGTGAGCATGTGCCAAGTCAACCCAAATAAAGCATCAAAGGAGAATACCACTATACTATGCTTTAATATGCTAAAACAACGCATGATTCATCCAAGGCACATAAAGCAATCTCAATTGTTTATAAAAATTCATGCTACAGCAAAGAATACTAAGCATAAAGCCAAAACAATATCAAGCATGGCATGACAAAGCATATGCCACAGTCAAAAACGAGCTCTTTTTACCACATAAGCATGAACTTTCCTACTCTTTTCCAAACCAAACCAAACTAAATGCAAACCAAAGTGTGAAAGAGGGGGTCCAACCAATTTATTCAGAAAACTAAGAAAACCAAAGCAAACTAAAAACCAAAACAAAAACCAAAAAGAAGACGCTCCAAGAAAAACACAACTGTACATGAAACAATAAAAATGAAGTGTTTGGAAGAAACCTGGAATTTTTATTGATGAAGAAGGGGAATGCCTTGGGCATCCCCAAGCTTTGACGCTTTTACTTCTTGGATATTTCTGGTGACACGTGTGGCATCCCCAAGCTTGAGCTTTAGTCCATCCTTCATCTCATTACTCATTCCTTCCATACACCTGAAATTTTTCCTTATACAAAACTTCACACAATCTCATTAGTAACATTAGTGCACTTAAGATAAATAAGTCTCAAGGTTCAGTTCTAACACCAAATAAACTTCCATTAGAACACTAGCTACTGCAGCACTTCCCTCAAAAAGCTCAATTGCCCAAAAGAACTCAAAAGGAACCCACAAAAAGCAAATGCAGAAAATGACAGAAATCTGTCAAAACAGACCAGCAGGTAAAGACGAATTTTTTCGAAGACCTTATGTTGCTCAGATCAAAAATTGTTGAAGTAACGAAAGTTAGATAACAATCTGGGAAAGAAGCACAACAAATTACAGATCAATCCGACGTACTGAACTCTCTCAGGAATTTTTACGGTGAAGCATAGAAATCTATTTCGGGACACCAACTTTCCCAATCATTACTTCACTCTCATTAGAGGTTACTCTTGGCACAAAAAGCAAATAAAAAGGATAAGGAGAGGTTATTACAGAGGTAATAACTTCCAAGACTCATCTAAAACTTTTGGGTTATCTCCCAATAAGAACTTTTCTTTAACGCCTTTAAGTTAGGCATAAGAATTTGAGAAGATGCTCTCATAGGAAATATGAATTGAAGTAAAAAAGAGCATCAAGAAGAAAATTTCAAAACAAATTTAAGTCTAACCCACTTCCTATGCATAGGAATCTTGTATGCAAATAAATGCACAAAGAGCAAAGTGACAGGCATAGGAAGATAAAACAAAAGTAACTTCAAAACTTTCAGCACATAGAGAGGTGTTTCATTACCATAAAAACTTCTACAACCATATTTTCCTCTCTCATAATAATTTTCAGTAGCCTCATGAATAAACTCAACAATATAACTATCACATAAGGCATGCTTTTCATGATCTACAAGCACTAGAGCTTAATTATAAACATTTTCAAAAGAATCCTCGGGAAAACATAACATTCACCCTCCTTTGATAGGCATGGGGGACAATCAATTAATGTAAGGGATAAAGAGTTACTCTCATTAGAAGGTAGGCATGGGTAGATCCATTCTTCCTCCTTTTGTCCATCACTCTCCTCATCTTTTTCATCTAATGAGCTTTCAGGTTCAGCAATTTCTTCTTCCATGGAGGTTCTAGCAGGCGGTGGTTCATTTATTACCTTAGCAGTCATAAAACTGTTCCCAAATAGGAAACTAAGTGAGCTATCCATAATGAAATAGTGATTGCAGCAGAGCTAGTCATAAAGGCAACTTAAGAAAGGAACTAATTTTTTTGTGTTTTTGAAAGAACAAAACAAGCAAACAAAGCAAAGAGAATCTAAGCAAAACAAAAACAACAAAGTAAAGAGATTGGTTATAAGGGACTCCCCTTGTGAAGATGTCCTTGACTCCCCGGCAACGGCGCCAGAAAAATCTTTGCTGGCTCGTGGTTGATGTAGAGCTCGTTGGGAACCCCAAGAGGAAGGTATGATGAGCACAGAAGCAAGTTTTCCTTCAGTTAAGAGACCAAGGTTTAATCGAACCAGTAGGAGCAAGGAAACACCCCAAAGGTGTTACTAGCTGAGCTTTGGTGGGGCGCACTACCGGTGCTAGTAGCAACGTGGAGACCTGCACAACACAACCACATAACTTTGTCCCCAACTTGCGATGAGGTTGACAATCTCACCGTGTTTTGCGGAAAACAAAGGATTAAACGTATCGAATGGAAAGAAGTAAAAGTTTGAAGAAAGTAAACACAAAGCAGTAAAAGATTGTAGATTGTATGTAAAGTAAAGGACCGGGATCCATAGTTCACTAGAGGTGGCTCTCCTTAGATAGATAACATGCTGGGTGAACAAATTACAGCGGGGCAATTGACAAACACCGAGAAAGCAATACATGCATATACTAATCATCTTGACTCCTATGAGACGTGATTGGGCATTACAACATAATACATAGACCACCATCCAACTACATCTATGACTAATAATCCACCTTCAGGTTATCATCCGAACCCCCTCTAGTATTAAGTTGCAAGCAACAGATTATTGCTTTACAAACTGCGTGTAAAGTAAACAATACAATTGTTCTATGAACAAAGGATTGTTGTTTTCTCCCTAGTAGCAACAGCACATCTAGTACCTTAGAGATTTTTGTCACTTCCCCAGATTACCAGAGGCATGAACCCACTATCGAGCATAAATACTAACTCTTGGAGTTGCTAGCATCTACTTGGCCAAGATAGCTACTAACAATGGAAAGCATGCAAGATCTCAAATAACAAAGACATGATATAATCAATAATCAATCTGAAATAGCATCTCAATATCCATCGGATCCCTGCAAACACACAATGTATGGATTACAAATAGATGATCTTGATCATGAACGAAGCTCACAAGATCTAAACATGAAAGCACAAAGGAGGAGAAACCAGCCATCTAGCTACTACATGGATCCGTAGTCCAAGGATGAACTACTCATGTATCACACCAGAGGCTTGCATGGTGATGAAGAAGACCTCCAGGGTGAATTCCCCTCTCCGGCAGGGTGCCAGGAAGAGCTTCAGATCCCTCCCGATCTAGGGATGGAGATGACGGCGACTACAGACTCTTTCGTGGATTTTTGATCGGGTACTTAGGCTTTTTGTCCCGAGGGCAACTTATAGGCGGAAGGAGAGGCCGAGGGGGTGCCGGGAGCCACCACACCACCCCCTGGCATGGGCCAGGCATGGCCGAGCGGCCAGGTGGTGTGGCCGGCCCCTGGCCCCTCTCCGTCTCGTATTCTGGCATTTGATCCCTTCCGGAAAAATAGGCACTTTGGCTTTTGTCCCGTCCAATTCCGAGAATATTCATTTTCTGACTTTCCTGGAACCAAAAACAGCAGAAAATAGGCAGCTGGCACTGTGGCTCTTGTTAATAGGTTAGTCCAAGAAATCATATGAAAAGTACTCCGAAGTTGGAACAAAACACAAGAAAGTGGATAAAACTAAGCATGGAACATCAAAAATTATAGATACATGTGCAATGTATCAAGCTGCTCCCTCCTTGGTTTCCACGAGTCATCTAAAGATTGAGATAGATATACGGGTAAGAGGGAAATTCTAAGGTTCATGGTTTTGGGTTTTCAAAGCTAAAACTTTGAGTTAGACTCAGGTTTTTCAACTAACTTCATTTTCATTCATGCAAGCAAGCACACGATACAACACACACACCACAACAAACAAAGGAAAGCAGATGGTTTGAAGAACCATTCTGTAAGCTACGATACAGTGGGACCGATATAACTCATGCTACGACAGTGCTCTTGTGCATCTACTCATCGTCGATGAAGTCGGAGTCCTCATCATCAGTGTAGAAGTCCAAATCATCCTCCTCCAGAAAGTCATCATCGTTGCTGAGGTAAGAATCCATGTCTCCCTGGATGTCTTCACCCTCATCTTCTTCTTCCTTAGCGGCAAGCTGAGCTTCCTGCTCCTTGATGGTCTTCTCGAGGTCGGCCACCTTCTTGCGAAGACAGGCGATGGTGCGATCCTTCTTGGCACGCTGGCAGCAAAGAGACTGGCGGTCCTAGACGAGCAGTGCAAAAGTCTGGGGCTTCTAGTCGGCAATGGCATGGTTCTGGTTGGCTAACTCTCTGGCATTGTCCAGTTCCTGCTATCTGTCGTGCAGCAAGAAGTCAAGATTCTCCACTTGACGCCTCAAATCTGGGTGACTTGGCATCTCCATCGGCAATCCCATGAAGTTATGTCTTGCATAGTGAGAAAACGGGTTCCTTGGATCTTGTTGACGCTGAGGGCATATAGACGTGCGAGAGCTTCATGCATTGCCCTGGCTAATCCATCTAGCCAGTTGTTCTCTCTCACGGAGAACTGAATTCTCCCGGAAGTTGGTGCTTCGATGCTTCCTCTAAGATCTGCGGTGACTAGCCACTATAGGTCTCCTCCTGGGGGTCCTGGAAGTTGAGTTCCAAGAAACTCCGGATGTGGGCGTCCCAGTAACTCTGACAGTGAATCCAGATCCCTCTCGAAGATCAGCTGACCTCCGTTCCCAACTGGTAAAACTTGCTGAACTGAGTCTCCATCTACAAGCATTAAGGATGAGGAAATTAGTGAAGTGATCAAGTGTGTCAAGTTTTAAGTAGTAATGTAAGGATTTTGAGGAACATGCATTTTTGAGAAAGAATGAGTTCACAAGGATAAGAGAGGAATTAGTTTTTTGTAAATACTCACTTTGGTTTTGAAACTAAGTTTTTGTTTGGACGTCCATTCTAACTAGGGTCTCCTATGGTCAGGATGGCTCTGATACCAACTTGTCAACACCCGGATTTTTAATCCCAGATGCCCATTATGCCATACCTCGCAATCCTAGGATTACCATTTTTGCGAGACATAACGGATTGGTTATCATAGTACATCATCCATTACAAACCATACATAAGGTCTTACACAAATAAGGATCTCATGATCCATTCTTAATACAACAAGCAGCAGAATTTAAAAGATAAGCGTAGCGGTGGGGTCCATCTTCAAGGGCACAGGCAATGCTGACGAAGGCAGATAGTCCTAGTTATCATAGCCGTCCTGCGGGCCATCATCTTGGTAGTCTCCTTCATAGTCTGGCCATGAGAATAGCCAGGGACAAAAGCCATGAGTACTCTTTAAGTACTCGCAAACTACCACTAACAAGTAGTATACTACTAAGTTAAAGTGCTAAATCTAAGTTTAACTATAAAGTTAAGTTTGAAACCTAAGCTGAGTTCTGAAGCAAAGAAAGATAAAGTAAAGTTCTAGAATCACTTAAGTTGGGAAGCTAGTATCATAAACACAACCCTGTTGTGGTCAAGTCAAGATTCATCATTCATTTCAAGTTATTTTGAAAACATCTGACAACGAAACGGTATGGCCATTCCAACTGTCCTTAACCGCGGATGTGGCTATTCGAATAGTTTAACACTCTACAGAGGTGGTACACTTTCACCACAAGATTCGATACATCTATCAGGGATAACCCTGAATCATCATACTTAGTATGCAGATAATCAAACATAACCTTTCCTTTACACACCCTAGTATAAGCACCTCTCCTATGAGCATGGCCTCCCAACCATGACCATCAGTCATCTTGGGCGCTGCCTAGGTGGACATCATGAGAGGTAGCCTCAGCTCAAACCTCTCCTGCGAGGGAACTAATACTAATGCATATAAAATTCTAGCTAAGCCTTACCCAATTCAGGTAATGTGGTTGTACGGTAAATTTGGAATGGTATCCCATCCGAATCCAACCATCAGTTTTATAAAAGGGTTAAGGCTCATGCCTCATCATTTTCATCATCATAAACCATTTGTGTTTCTCAACACATGTCAAAACATCTCAATAGAATGACTCATTATTCCAAGGTTCATAATTCATTTTCACCAAGTGTTCCCATCTAAAGTGACTCAAATTTTTGATCTACTCTAAACTACTAAGTTAAGAGTGTTCACTAAGGTGGAAGTGATGGGTTCAATCTCATGCCATAGAATGACATCTAAAGGTTTCTAAATAGGTCAAGTTTTATACTTTTTATGCTACCTTCAAAACAAGTAAGGAACTTTGTGTAAACTAAGGGAGGTAAAACTTGTAAACAAAGACTTGGGGGTAACTAATAGTTAAAGGGGTGTGATCAAAGCATGCCTAAAGCATCTTTACTCATTCATCTCTCTTAATTCTAGCTTGCTAACCATAGCTTGCACTGTTAATGGTGGCTTGCAAGTACAACTTGCAAAGGTTAACTTGGATAGGGCTAGCTTGCCTTGGTTGGTGCAATGGTTGAAGTTTTCTTCTTCTTCTTGGTAGAACTCCTCCTCCTCGTAGACTTGGTCGGTACTATCATCTATAAATACATACGGAACACGCAAACACCAAACAATACTTAACTAGTCTAATTAGCATTCTAAGACACACATTTGATGATCTATTATCATCACAAGTATCACAAGTTTAATTCACTAGTTTCATTCTTGTTAATTTAGAAAAGTAATTTCTACTCATTGAAAAATTAACTAAGATTTAATATTCACCACTTAAAATATGGGATCATGTTGACACATGTCATCACCACATATTCTAACATGTGGGAATGAGATTTAAAGGTTGGCTCATAATTACTTTGGTTTGAGTTCATTATTTAATGATTTAAAGTGACTAGAAATGCCTATATAGCATTATTTTGGTACTAGTCCAAAGTCACTGTATGTAAACCTTAATATTATTACATATTTAGATAGATATGGTGAAATGTGATTTTTGAGAGTTGGAATCAACTCAAAAGCTAACTTGGTTGGTTTTATAAAAATGTTGCAAGGTGCAAATGCTTCTGTTTTGTTATTTTTATTAGGAGAGATCTATAACTCTAATTGAATTAAATCCAACAGTCTTGGATACATCATTTCAATACCTTTCAGACAAAATTGGTTTCATGCAATTTGGATTTATAAAACTCTCTAAATTGATTTTCAAACTAGGGGACGAAACTAAGATTTAAACTAAAAAGAAAAATCCAAATTTAAATGGCTGGGCTAGCACAGGAACGAACATGGGCCGGCCCAGTGGCGCTCCGCAGAACGGGGCTCAGCTGACAGGGGGTCCCGCTTGTCAGTGGCTCTTAACACGCGAAACGGTACGCGCGCTATGGGCCGTTGGATTAGAACTGGGATCTACGGTTGGGGATCGTCATCGACGACGAACAGGTCGCCGGCGATCTCGAACCCTAGCGGCTCGCTGGGGGTCTATCGGGGACGTACCAGGGCTCCAGCAAGGTCGGCGAGGCGGTCAAACGAACTGGTGGTCGACGGCGAGGTGAGGCACGATTGCGGCGGAGCTTGGGGTGCCCTAAATCGCAGGCGCCCTTCTCCTCCTGTTGCGGCGGCTCCGGCTCCAATTCCGGCGAGGAAGAGCTCGAGCGGCCTCGTCTAGAGGTGGGTGAGGTTTAGTGAGAGGTGGAGAGTGAGTGGGTGTGGAGAAATGAGGCTGGGGAGGCCGGTTTATATAGGCCCGACGGTGAGACCGAACGGTGTGGGCAGGCAACTCCGGCGAGGGCGGCACAGGGGGCTAGCAGCGTGGCTCGAGGTAGGGGACGTTGGCCTGTCTCCTGGCGGTGCGCTGAGGCTTAAAGGTGCGGCAAGGCGAGCTCTATGCTGGTAGGGAGCGTCACGCGATCTGGGCGGCAGAGGCTGCGGGTTCGACGGCGAGCGGTGGCTAGGATTCATTGCGCGGCCAGCAGGGGTGTCTAGGGTGTTCTCTAGGTCCTGGTGGAGCGATAGGCGTGGGCTGCAGCTGAGGGGCGGTTCATGCACGCGGGGACAGGGCGCGCTCTGCGGGCAGCGTCGGCATGGTCGACCAGCTCCGGGCGCGGCGGTTCTTGGCCGTTCTGGTCTCTGTCTCTGGGTTGGGGCTGGTTGGACGGTGGAGGTGGACCACGGGCGATGTGCTGGACAAGGTGAGAGGGGCTGGCGGCTGCTGTAGCACGATGTCGCCGGTGAGGGTGCCCAAGGTGCTCGGCCTTAATGGCCATGACCATTTGGTCGTGTGCACAGGGCTTGGCCGGGCTAGCAAAGGGTAGGGGTGCACTAGGGGCAACAAGGGGATAGGATTAGGCACAAATGGTAACCAGAATTACTGCTCCAAATAGTGTTTTGAATTTGGCCAGATTTGTGCCTGCCACCTGTTTGATGAAATGGCCGCAAGAAGTAAACTTTTGAATTTTGGTTTCAAAATTTTTGGGTGATCTACACTAGTTCTAGGTAGTCTCTGGTTGCAAGGGTTTTGAAAGTGGAGCTTGTCTTGATGGTTTTTCAAATAGGGGTGATCTATGCATATGCATTGAATTCAATTTTCACATGCCATTTCAAATAAGCAAAAGAATGTTTTTAGCAGATCATAAGGTAGGCCTTGGTACCTCATTATGTGTACTAGCAAGGTTTACAAAGATCATGAATTGTTTCTGTTAAGAAATGAGTGCTAGGAACACTCAAAGTAGTGTAGTGGATTAAAATGGCCAAAAATGACCATTCCTCCTTTTTAATTGTTTTTTATTTGATTTTCTTTAGTAAAAGCTTGGGAATGATGTAGATGATGTTTAAATCACCTAAGAAACATTTTACAAGCAATGGATCATAGAACCAAGGCAATTCAAATCAATTCCTAAGTTAAATGCACATACACATGAATGCTTTTATTTTTAATTTGGAAAAGTTTTTGTTAAACCTATTTTTGATGATTTAGATCTTGATAAGCTTGGATTGAAGTTTTGGGATGTTAGACAAGTCATCAAAGACTTCTGTTAGGTATCTTATATTATTTTCTTGTGCCATTAGACGTTTATAGTTTTCTCATGGAACTGATTTTGTTGATATCTAAACTTTTCATTACACGATGTATATCATCCTCTATTACATAAGTGTGAAGAATGTCAACTTTATTTTCTTGAACACGTTCCGAGGCTATACCTTTTTCTTCCATGGACTTTTTAACTTCGGGTAGGTGGTATGTGAATCATAACATTTCGTGATTCGACATCCTCAACTGGATTATATTGTTCATCATTGAAGTATCTTACCTCGAAAAGCTTTACACATTCTTGCATTGTTAAGTTGCATATAGCTCCTCATGTAGATAGATCAATCATTTATTTTGTCTCATCATTATGCCCATTGTAAAAATACTGAATAATTAAATGTTCATGAGAACCGTGATTTGGGACTTTCATAATCATTGCATAAAATATATTCCATGCTTGATAAAAGTTTTCTCCAACTATTTGAAGAAAGTTTGTTATACTATGTTTAATTTGCATGATTTTAGTGAATGAACAATATTTATGCATGAATTCTTGGATGCAATCTTCCCAGCTTTTTATAGTGTGATAAGGTAATGATTGTAACCAAGCAAAAGCATTATCTTTCAGGGACCAGCGAAAAAGTTTAAGGAGTACTAACTCTATTGGTAAACTTGGTGGTTTAATAGTAGCACAAAGGTCATAGACCCTTGTCAAGTGGTCACTCGGATCTTCCTCTTCTTTTCCCGCGAAAGCAATTTCTTTCATCATATAAATTAGCTCAGGATATATTTTGAATTCTGGGCCTTCAAGTTTAGGACAAAGAATAGGCATTTTCCTTAAGTGCTTAGATGGATTACCATATTCTCCCAATGGCAGCTCAAGTTCGGCCCCTCGGGTGATGGTCAAATCTGCCATTAGTGGAATCAAATTGTTCACGTCTATAGTACATGAGTTAGTAAATCTTTCTGTGGGCCCCCCGGATTAATCCTCCGAGAATCCCTATTATGCATACAACCACGATCCCATAATCAGTTAGTCGTGGCACATAACCGACAAGTATCATTACAACATCCGAGAATATACCGAATTACAAGACTTACATAAATGTCGTTATGGCTACATCAATAATCCGCAGCGGGCTTCATCAAGCACAGAGCCTGAGCCATGCCTTAACCTACAGGCAACTGACTAGGAGAACATCCTAGCTCGCATAGTCGTCCACTTCACCTCGTCTTGAGATCTGACCAAGTTAATAGCCAGGGACAATGCCAGTGAGTACTTTGAATGTACTCGCAAACCACCTTAAGATAATAATAATAACAAGAAGGTATGCAATATGGCTGTGGTAGTAGGAGGGCTCCAAGAAAGGTTCTTTTCTCAAATAGTTTCTCTTGTAGATATAGCACCTACATATATTTGTTGAAAAACTTTTATAAACATTTTGGAAACCATTTTGAAAAGTTTTGGAAAAACATCAGGACTGGGTCACCCATTTGTTCCCGTTTTCAGGTCGTCCCACGACCAAACTCCTTCCATACCTCTCTGACCATCCCATGGTCAAAGCAGGTATCCTTCCCGACCATCCCATGGTCAAAACTTTTCAAATTCATTTCTTTTCCGAAATCCTTTTTGAAAACAAAACCAGCACTGCTCTACAGAAGTTTGTCCAACCCGTCCTTAACCGCGGACATGGGTATTCGAATAGATTTACACTCTGCAGAGGTTGTACACTTTACCCACACCATCCAGGTACCCTACCCTGATCTTCACCGATCGTGGGTCGAGTAACCGATCAAGACTCTCCGGATGCCCACTCCAATATAAGTGCCTAGCCCATGAGTGTTAATCCCCTCCAAACCGGGACGTCGGGCAAGGACCAACCGGAGCACTTAGTGCACGTCCCACGTGCGCACTTTCAATGAGGGGCTCATAGTAACGCGTGGAGGCCTGCCGACCCTTCGTTCCTTCTCTAGGTCGATGTCTCACATGGACCTATACCGGAGAAGGCGCACCCTCCAGGGATCCCCGATCCCCTGTAGTAGTTATGAGGCAGCTTATACCGGAATAGACAACCTTCAAATCCAACCATGTCCCATACCAGAGTAATGTGGTTGCACAGGATTAAGTTGTTATAGCTAGACTGCAAAGAACCAGGTGCGTTTTTGTAAACCTTCTTCCTCCGGTTTCCTCCAGCATTTTGTAAAAACAAAACCTTTTTCTTTCTCAACATCTCTTGGGAGGTCCCACCTCACCAAGGTTTTATCATAAAACATTTGGTAAAACTTTTTCCGGGGTCTTCCCATCAGCTAGTTTTTGCTTCGGCTAAAACAGGGTCTCCAAAGGGGCATGGTGGATATGCACCATCTATTCTACTAGGGACAAGTAGGTGTCACCAAGGGGGTTGTACTTAGTAGTACCAAGTGTAATAGTTTGGAGGAGCCAAACCATTACCATATATATACATACATCAATATACAGAAGCTTTTAATATGAGGCAAAGGGCAAGGTATAGGTATGGCACATACCTCCCAGTACCAACTGGAATTAGTCTTTTTGGAGTTACAAAGCTACTATAGTGAATTTAGAGGTGAATAAACCAGGCACAGAACAGTTTAATGTATTATAAATCCTCAGAAATTTAATAATTTTTGAGCTCCTGGATTTTGACAGGTATGGATGTACCACATCACTGGGATGTGGAATCAACCCAAAATATGTTGTAGATTTATCTAGGGAATTTTCTAAAGGTAGAAAGTCTTTGTTTTTGTTATTTTTGCTACAGCAACTCCAACGCTCCACTTGATATGGGGCTGGGTGGCATGCAGGCTACCACAGATACCTTTTAGTGCAAGGTGGTTTTGTTCAAATTGGAGTTGTAAAACTACGAGTGGGATTTTAGGAGTGTTTTAGATACCTTCTAGATATTAATTTAATATAAGGAATCTCTACATAATCTGGGCTATCCAAAGGTACTGAGTGTTGGAGAAAACATAGAGGTACCTAGGAAAATTTAGATCTGGGCACCTTGTGTTGATTTCCATTTTTAAAAGATTTAAACCAAATAGCCAGAACAGAGCTGGTGGAAAATATTAAAAAGGAGCAGGGAGATGGGCTAGTTTTCCAGGGGGACTTGGGCCGCAACTGAGGATTCGGCCCAGCGGGGCTCGCTGGCACGGGCGGGAGGTAGGGTTTAAACCCGCGCGGCGGGGCCCGCCGGTCAGCGACCGCGGCGGCTGAAGCAGTATCGGCCGTAGGATTAGACGGGGGATCGATGGTCGACAACCGTCGTCGTTCTCCCGACGGCGGCGGTAGGACAGAACCCTAGGGGAGGGCCAGAAGGGCATGGTGTTGCTCACCTGAGCGCCTGCCGGCAGTGGGGAAGGCGGGGAGGCAACGTAGTGCACCGCGGAAAAGCCAACGAGGGGCGGGAAGACGGGGTTCTAAGTCGGGAGCTGGCTCATGCGAGGGCGCCCGAGAGCGGTCTCGTCGGAGCTCGACGGCAGCGACGGTAGGAACAGCCCTAGGACAAAAAAAGAACATGGTCAGGTAGAGGAGAACTAGGAGATCTCGGGATGGTGGCATGCAGACGGGAGGGAGCTAGCGGGAGAGTACCAGGAGCAGATCTTGGTCACGGCCGAGAGTCGGAGTTCTCCTTCTCCCGCGACATGCAGAGGCATGGGCTCGGTGAGGGAGCCTTTGGTGATCTACAGGAGGGCTTGGAGGTGAGCTAAGGCGTTGGGGGAGGTCAGGGTCGACTGCATGTCTGCAAATGAGGTGGAGCCCGAGAGGAATTGCTCCTCTTCTCCATGGCGATGGGGACCTCGGGTGCCAGGTCGGGAGCTTGGGGATGGGTAGGTGAGAGGTGACGGAGGCAAATGAGTGGGGGAGAGCTGCAGTGGCCTCTAGCACTATATACCGAGAGGGGGAGGTTTTTGATGGACTTGGTCCATGGAGCTTGTGTAGGAGGGAGGTGAAACCAGGGGAGGGTTTTATGTGGGCGGTGGAGGGGTGGTTCTGGTCGTGTGTAGGTCAGAGAGGAGCAGGGGCAGCTGTTGCAAAGCTTTGAGGGCAAGGAAAAAGAGGGGTTGGCTTGTGTCTCCATCATGGACAAGCACTAGAGACAAGAGGTGTAAGTTGCTACAGTGTTGCTATAGTGTTTCTACAGTGTGGGCACGACCAGGGGAGGTGGAGTTGCTTTGCAAGATTGATGGTGGTTTTATATTGATTTAGCTCAAAACTAGCTAGGTTTGCCAAATTGAGTAAATATGCGCTCGTGAAGGAAGTTCAAAGTTTTGCATAGGACAAGGAGGAAAAATGGTACTGGTAGATAGATGAGGTCAAGATATACATCCAGGATTTATTTGGGATTTTTTAGAGGATTTAAAGTCCACTTAAATCCATTTACTCAAGAATTGCAGAAATGGTTTATAGAAGATCATTTGATATTTTTACATTGGACTTTGTTGGATTTTTATTGGAGATGTTCCAAGACACCATATCACACCTAGAGGAATTTTATTGGGATTTATTGAGTTGGGAAAGTATTTTTAAAGGATTCTTTCTTGTTTCTGCCATTTAAGAAAAAGGGCGAAAAGAAATAATAAAGAATCTCAAAAATATTTATTATTGAGAGGGGAAGGTAGGGTATGATATATGGATCTCAATTGAGCCAAAATTTGGGGAAGTGTTTTGGTAAAAACCAAACTTTCCCTTATGGAGGACGTTTTGAAGAATTTGTCTATTAAAGAAGTTAAATGGATTTAGGGCCCTAATAATTATGGAAAATATTTGATAAATCTTGATGATCAAGGTAGATGATGTATACAAGGTGTAGCAAGCATTTTCAACCTTGATATTGGAGAATCCAAGTTGATTTTGGTGGAATACCCTAGATTAAGGATCTAGGGTGATGTTCATTTCATACCATAAAAACCAAGTTGGATCTTGGAGATCAGAGCTCCCCTTGGGGCATGGGATATATGGATGGAGAGACCAAGTGATGTAAATTGCAATGGTGTAGAGTTTTGAGCTTGATCCTGCTTGAGCTCACCAAGACAAGCTTTCAAACTTTGAAAAAAATAAGCCTACCAAAGCAGATTATCATCTAGCCTTCAAAACCTTGTGGGTGGGAAGAGCTCAAGGATCCAATTGGATCAAGTGAAGTAGGTACTGATAGACCTATGTGATTAGAACATAACCATGCAAAGTGTGGGTCCAAATAAGGTTGGATGTGGTGTGAGCTTCTACCAAAGTAGGCATGCTGACTAGATTTGCAAGAAAAGTTATTTTCTTGCCTGCAAAACCATCAAGAACAAGTGGGTTGGAGGATGCTCTAACCAAGGGCAAGAGTGGTCATTACTATAACTTAGGATGGTTATCAAGATGGTTCATATGCATTTCCAAAAATGCACAAGGGTTGGGAGAAGGAGGCATTCAAAAAGGTGATGTTGGAAACAGATTTCCAGACAGCCAAATTTGGCAGATTTAGGGTTTTTGACTAGAATATGAGATGGGATGTTTTTGATGGGTTGCAAGGTACCCAAGAATCATCAAGTGGATTATGTGGAAGTTTAGGTTGAGTAGAAAGGATCCATGCTTGATGTTGGTCTCCATTGACTTGGAAGCTTCTAGAAGTAGATCACTTCAGTGATGATCTGGTTAAGGTTTTTAGATGATCACCTAGTGGCTAGAGATCAGATCCAGATTGTATTCTTGCTTAGTGTGGGATGATTGGGGGAGACATCTTGATCCGAGTGATGAGCTCCTAAAGTAGCTCATACTATCTCCTAAGCAGACAATTCAAACAACAGATCAAGGCAACTCATCCTACAAACAAATCAACTACTACTCGGGTTACCACCAAGCTTAGCTTGATGTAAGGATGGGTATTTTGAAATAGGTTGGAGTTTGAACAAGGTAAGGTCCTTGGTATCTCCACGAAGAGTAGAATTCAAATGGTTCATAAAAGGTTTTGTTAAATCTAGAGATAAGAGTATTAGAAGGTTCTGTCTGGAAAATATAAGGAGATTATGTCATATAGATCTCCATAGTTTGGTCAATAGAAGCTACTAAAATAGTTGGTTTTGCAAAGGCATCTTGGCTCAGGTTTTGAAGTACCAGAACATTTGGGAATATGGAGAATAAGCCAAGATAGTTTTGTTAAATAGCTTTTGTCAACTGGGGTTAAGGTAAGGGGAATATCATCTATTGCACATTCATATGCCTAAGCATATCCAAACAACAAGCAAACACTTCAGCATTAAACAAGAAAAAGTTTTTGTTCCCCCTAATTTTTGCCTTCTGGACAACAAATCAGGGTGGCTGAAATTGGGATGTTACAAATCTTTCCCCCTTAAAAGAATATCGTCCCGAGATTCCGGAGAGTAAGGTTAGGGGATTTTGAGTCAAGGTTAGCGCTACTGGTTTCAGGCGTGCTATCTTACGGGCTCCGTCTTTGAAAGTGGTTACCCTGTCGATGTTGAGCTTCAGTCATCGAGGATGCACTGAGAGTTGAGCAGAGCCCAGTCTTGATTTTGAGAGATGACCTTCTTTTCCTTCCGAACTCTATATCATCAAGGGCTTAAACTGGGCATACTACCTCGATGCTTGAACTTCACGGAGTACTCGTCGGAGGGTAGAATCTGCGGCTGGGAGTACCTCGGTTTAAGGATTCATAGCCTTTCCTTAGGGTCGTAGCGTATCCTATTTAACAATTTTAGGGTCGTGATTCCTGAGGTTGCTCCGGGCAGAGGATTATTCTATTATGTGGGAAAGACGCAGTCTTTCCCCCTTAGGGTTAAACTGGGTTAGCTCGGAGATAACGCATTCCTTCCTTCTTGACTTCATTGGTGGCGGTTCTGAAGATTGTCGTCCGTCTTTTCCTGTAGTCGAGGTCTTCAGAAGGCGTCCATGGAGCTATGGCCCGCGGGGCTTATATACTACCATTGTCCATGCTTAGCCTGGTGGAGTCATTGGAGTTCACGTCCTCTAAGCATTAAGGACCTAGGGGTTAGCGGTTCGGCGGTCCTTCGGGTGGGTCTTCAACGGAAGTAGCAGAGGGACTTTGTAGAATCTTCAGTTAGTTTCTCATCGGATATCTCACGGGTTGTTGCTTGGCGAGAAGACTTCGGAGCCGGAGGTAGTTGAGGAATTATATTCTGGTAGATAATCTTCTGAAGATTGAGTGGAAAGACAGTGTCTTTCCACCTAGAGCTTCACTAAGGTTCATCAAGAATGGTTTGGAGCTTCTATCTTGGAAGGCTGACTTGCTGTTAGCGGGAGGCTATATCTTCCGGGAGTCTTGAGATGGGGTCTTTGAGGGATGCCTTATTTTACCAACCTTGGAGGGGGTGCTTTCCTAACAAAGCCTTTAGGGTGGTTAGTGGTTTGCGGCTCAACTTATTAGTCTTCAACCGGGGTAGGAAAACTAATCTTCGGAGAGGTTATCCTTATTTAGACTTATTGACGTTGCTTTTGCTTGGTGGTGAAGTAGACTCGTTGCCTTCAGGTAGTCCTGTCTTCAGGAGGTTGGAGAAATCTGGTCTTTCGGGGAGGAACTTCCCGTTGATTTGGGTAGGATCGACTTAGAATAGTTAGTCTCTTATGGTAGTTAGAAGGTCGGGTATACCGGAGGTCAGCATAGTTAAGTCCTCACTTCATGTCTTGGTTGACTTCTCAGGTGGTTTCTTGTGGATATTGAGGATCCTTCGGTGATTGACTTCCAGCTTCAACGGGATTCTTGATGTAGTAGACTGGGGAACAAGGGAGTGTGGTGCTAGTGACGAGTCTTGCAGAGTGAGTTTGGCGAGGTATGCCGGCTTGCTAAGGTGAGGTCTTCGAGTTGATTCTGACTTGATGATGTCGAACTCCTGGTTCTTGCGATTCTTTTACTCTCTTATACACTTGAGGTTAGTCCGGGTCTCATTACCGACATCTAACACAGGGCTTCCTGAGTTACTAGGTGGGTTATCGCTCCTCGAGCCACTTTTTTTTTACGGAGGTCAAGGCAAACCAGAACATACAAACAAGGCGGACAGAGCGTGGGGATCGCAATGTCCTCGGCAAACAACACACTTCAAGCAACACAGGAGGCACCTAAACAAACACGGTCAACGCCATGGACCAAGGAGTTAACTACTCGTGATGTAGGGGAATCTTATTGTAGGACTATTGACCCTAGATATCGTCTTTCTTCCAGTTGGAGTCACAATCTTGCCGATAAATCCTTCGCCGTATCTTGGACGCTTCTTGATAGTGCACACCTGATGTCTTCTGAGTATGAGGATTCTGCTGGTAGAGCGATATTGTAGTCTCCTTGTGTTTGCTGGTAGTTGCTTGTCGTCATCTTATTCTCATTGTCTTCACCGGGTTCTAGATCCTAGTTATTTAAAATCCGTAGGTTTAAAGTTTGGACGAGAGTTGGAGTAAACCATTTCGAAAGCATTTACTTAGAGTAAGAGAAGAAGTAGAACTTTTTGAAACTCATTGAGAAACTAGTTTTCGAAAGCCGGGGTTTTCAAAATAAGGTTCATGTCCAGCGACCATGCTAACTAAGGTTCTCCTACAGTCAGGATGGCTCTGATACCAAGTCTGTGGGGCCCCCAGATTAATCCTCCGGGAATCCCTATTATGCATACAACCACGATCCCATGATCAGTTAGTCGTGGCACATAACCGACAAGTATCATTACAACATCCGAGAATATACCGAATTACAAGACTTACATAAATGTCGTTATGGATACATCAATAATCCGCAGCAGACTTCAACAAGTGCAGAGCCCGAGCCATGCCTTAACCTATAGGCAACTGACTGGGAGAACGTCCTAGATCGCATAGTCATCCACTTCACCTCATCTTGAGATATGACCAAGTTAATAGCCAGGGACAATGCCAGTGAGTACTTTGAATGTACTCGCAAACCACCTTAAGATAATAATAATAACAAGAAGGTATGCAATATGGCTGTGGTAGTAGGAGGGCTCCAAGAAAGGTTCTTTTCTCAAATAGTTTCTCTTATAGATATAGCACCTACATATCTTTGTTGAAAAACTTTTATAAACATTTTGGAAACCATTTTGAAAAGTTTTGGAAAAACATCAGGACTGGGTCACCCATTTGTTCCCGTTTTCAGGTCGTCCCACGACCAAACTCCTTCCATACCTCTCTGACCATCCCATGGTCAAAGCAGGTATCCTTCCTGACCATCCCATGGTCAAAACTTTTCAAAGTCATTTCTTTTCCGAAATCCGTTTTGAAAACAAAACCAGCACCGCTCTACAGAAGTTTGTCCAACCTGTCCTTAACCGCGGACACGGCTATTCGAATAGATTTACACTTTGCAGAGGTTGTACAGTTTACCCACACCATCCGGGTACCCTACCCTGATCTACACCGATCGTGGGCCGAGTAACCGATCAAGACTCTCCGGATTCCCACTCCAATATAAGTGCCTACCCCATGAGTGTTAATCCCCTCAAAACCGGGACGTCGGGCGAGGACCAACCGGAGCGCTTAGTGCACGTACCACGTGCGCACTTTCAATGAGGGGCTCATAGTAACGCGTGGAGGCCTGCCGACCCTTCGTTCCTTCTCCAGGTCGATGTCTCACATAGACCTAAATCGGAGAAGGCACACCCTCCAGGGATCCCCGATCCCCTGTAGTAGTTACGAGGCATCTTATACCGGAATAGACAACCTTCAAATCCAGCCATGTCCCATACCAGAGTAATGTGGTTGCACAGGATTAAGTTGTTATAGCTAGACTGCAAAGAACCAGGTGCGTTTTTGTAAACCTTCTTCCTCCAGTTTTCCTACAGCATTTTGCAAACACAAAACCTTTTTCTTTCTCAACATCTCTTGGGAGGTTCCACCTCACCAAGGTTTTACCATAAAACATTTGGTAAAACTTTTTCCGGGGTCTTCCCATCCGCTAGTTTTTGCTTCGGCTAAAACGGGGTCTCCAAAGTGGCATGGTGGATATGTAACTCCTGCTCGTCCTCGAGTAGGTAAGTGATAAAAAGAAAGAATAATTTTTGAGGTGACATGCACCATCAAAGACTTGATCAAAGTATTTGTAGAACATTGATAGCTAGGATCATAGTACTTCAATCATAACATGAAAGACAAAGTTCTAGCAATAAGACAAAGAAACTATGATGCAACATGAAAAGGCACAAAGAAAAGATTCATGAATAACAATGCTTTGCAAGATGTTTGTTTGTTTCACATAAAGAAAAAATAGCATAATAGTATTCAGCTTGTCCCACAATAGAGTAGCAAATATAAATGCATAGGACACCTTCAAAGTTCATAAGAGTGACTAGATACAATAGTTTAAAACAAGCAATAACAAGTTATGCATCAATCAACTAGTCTTGGGACAATGCACATAGAACTAAGAATGGCCACTATGCTCTCAAAGTAGGTGCATAAAGATAGAAGGTGGAGACTCAATATTATGGTGGAAGAAAGACCTTTTGTAAAAGGAAGTAGGGATTCAAGTCTCATAAAGAGCTTCCAAAAATTATGGTACTTAATAGCTTTCATCTCTCATTGCCCCTATCATAAGCATCTTGAAGTGATTAAGGTTAAAGTGAACAAACTATGGAGTATATGCTTGACGAAGTATAAGTAAGAAATCTCATGTCCCTTGTATATGAGGGCCGCTCCTCATGCTACTCGAGTTTAGTCACCGGTAAGTTCTTGTCATTGTAAGTACATGTGTATCATAGAGAACCACCAACGGGGTACCCCTTGCCCGATGATATGGAAGAATCCCCATATCAAAATGACAAGGCAAGCAGACAACGAGCATCTCAGCAATCTTCTTATTTACCATGGGAATATGGTGTCTTTTTCTCTCTTTCCTCTTTTCATAATCTCATTTTTTTCTCTTTTCTCTTTTCTTTTCTCAATATAGGACTCTTTTTTTATAAGAAGAATGCTTCATAGATAGCTCATTATGGTTACGCTGCAGGTTTCCACCATGTCAGCATGGATTAGACCAGCGGCCCAGGCGTTTCTCTAACACATATACATAACTCTATGGACTTACAAGCTCCCCTTTCATTTCACACCGACGACATCCATATACAAAAGAGCATGATATCAACTAGGTACAAAGTACCAAGTGCAATGTTGAAAGTGTTCCCCATGACAACATGGTTCTGCTAATTCCAAACAAATAAGTGCAAGCATATACAACATATACGACACAATGGTTCAAGTTTATTAAGGGCAAGAAAAGTAAAGTGTGCTATCTAGTTCGTGAGAGCTTTAATCACTAGTTTTCTCATAACAAGTTTAATTCGGAAGGTAAACAAAAGCATGAATATACTTGGAATAGCATAACCTAGTAGGTAGGTATGGTGGACTCTTTGGAATAACTTGGTTTAAGGAGTTTGATGCATGAGTGGAACTCATACTTGGTTGTGGAGGCTAGCAAAAGACTGGGAGCGACAAACTAAGAGATTAATTATGGCCATAATCATGCATAGCGACAAAACATCATTAATCAAAGCATAAAGTGATACTACAAATTGAAAACTAAAGGATCATAAAGGCTATGGTGACTTGGGATAGTCATAACATGGTGTGAGCATGTGCCAAGTCAACCCAAATAAAGCATCAAAGGAGAATACCACAATACTATGCTTTAATATGCTAAAACAACACATGATTCATCCAAGGCACATTAAGCAATCTCAATTGTTTATAACAGTTCATGCTACAGCAAAGAATACTAAGCATAAAGCCAAAACAATATCGAGCATGGTATGACAGATCATAGGCCACAGTCAAAACGAGCTCTTTTTACCACATAAGCATTAACTTTCCTACTCTTTTCCAAACCAAACCAAACTATTTGAAAACCAATGTATGAAAGAGGGGGTCCAACCAATTTATTCAGAAAACTAAGCAAACCAAGCAAACTAAAAACCAAAACAAAAACCAAAAAGAAGACGCTCCAAAAACAATGCAACTGTGCATTAAACAATAAAAATGAAGCGTTTGGAAGAAACCTAGGATTTTTATTGATGAAGAAGGGGATGCCTTGGGCATCCCCGAGCTTTGACGCTTGTACTTCTTGGATATTTCTTGGGGTGACACGCATGGCATCCCCAAGCTTGAGCTTTAGTCCATCCTTCATCTCATTACTCATTCCTTCCATACACCTGAAATTTATCCTTCATACAAAACTTCACACAATCTTTATTAGCAACATTAGTGCACTCAAGATAATAAGTCTTTAGGTTCAGTTTAAACACCAATAAAACTTCCAATAAAACACAAGCTACTGTAGTAATTCCCTCAAAAAGTTCAATTCCCCAAAAGAACTCAAAAAGGAACCAACAAGAAGCAAATGGAAAAAATGGCAGAAATCTGACAAAACAGACCAGCAGGTAAAGACGAATTTTTTCGAAGAACTTATGTTGCTCAAATATAAAAGTGTTGAACAAACTAAAGTTATATAACAACCTGGGGAATAAGCACAAAAATTCACGCCTCAAAAGGACGTTCAGAGATTTTACACGAATTTTTACGGTGAAGCACAGAAATCTGTTTCGGGATAGCAACTTTCCCAAGCATTACTTCTCTCTCATTAGAGGTTACTCTTGGCACAAAAAGCAAATAAAAAGGATAAGGAGCGGTTATTACAGAGGTAATAACTTCCAAGACTCAACTAAAACTTTTGAGTTATCTCCCAATAAGTACTTTTTTAACGCCTTTAAGTTAGGCATGATAGTTTGAGAAGATGCTCACATAAGAAATATGAATTGAAGTAAAAGAGAGCATCAAGAAGCAAATGCAAAGCACATTTAAGCCTAACCCACTTCCTATGCATAGGAATCTTGTAAAGAAACAAGTCATGAAAGCACAAAGCAACAATCATGGGAAATCAAAACAAGTGCAACTTGAAGACTTTCAACATAAAGAGGGGAAACTTAATATTATTGAGATGCATAAAACCATGTTTCCCTCTCTCATAATAACTTTCAGTAGCAACATGAATAAAATTAACAATATAACTATCACAAGAAACATTCTTATCATGAGCCACATGCATATGATAATTATTACTCTCCACATAAGCATAGTCATTCCTATTAATTGTGGTGGGAGCAAATTCAACAAAATAGCTATCATTATTATTCTCATCAACATAATCATCAAATATAGGAGGCATATTGTAATCATTAATTTTATCCTCAATAGTAGGTGGACTAAAAATATCATATTTATCATTGTAATCATCATATATTGGAGGTTTGGTATCATCATAAGCAATAGAATATCTATCTTCCAAAGCTAGGGAACTAAAAAGATCATTTTCATAAAAACTAGCTTCCCCAAGCTTAGACTTTTCCATAGCATTAGCAATAATGGTGTCCAAAGAATTCATACTAATAACATTACTATTAGCATGCAAATAACATTCCATAGGTTTTTTAATTTTCTCTTCAAACACTTCATGTCCTAACTTAAGATAAATACTATAAAGCTCTCTAATTTTGTTGTTGTTTTCCATTAAGCCTAACTAGTGAAAACAAGAAACAAAAAGACAAAATTGCAGAATCTAAAGGAAATAACTTCGAGCACTTACACCGGAGGATGTGACTACCTTTTACCTTACCTCCCCGGCAACGGCGCCAGAAAATAGGCGTTTGTCGTGGGAGGTTCTTCTTCTTTAATCCTCCGGTGTGAATACCTTTTACCTTACCTCCCCGGCAACGGCGCCGAAAAATAGCTTGATGTCTACGCACTTCTATTCTTGTAGATAGTTGTTGGGCCTCCAAGTGCAGAGGTTTGTAGAACAGCAGCAAGTTTTCCCTTAAGTGGATCACCCAAGGTTTATCGAACTCAAGGAGGAAGTGTTCAAAGGTATGCCCTCTCAAGCAACCCTGCAATCAAGATACAAGAAGTCTCTTGTGTCCCCAACACACCCAATACACTTGTCGGGTGTATAGGTGCACTAGTTCGGCGACGAGATAGTGAAATACAAGTGGTATAGATAATTATAAGTGGTAATGGTGATAGAAAATAGCTTGATGGCATGGAAAAGACTAAAGTAAAACTGAAATAAAGAAGGAAGCAAACAAACATGTAACAGATCTAATTGCAAATGGTGTATCAATGCTTAGAAACAAGGCCTAGGGATCATACTTTCACTAGTGAAGACTCTCATATAAATATCTTCTCTTTATGATACTACTCTTAACTACTCTCCGGTTGAACACTCTAATCGATGGTAGGGCTATAATAGCACACCTCAAAGTAAGCCTTTCCCATCTAGAAAACCCCACACTGTCACCTTGAGCACTAGATGGTTCCAACAAACACCACAATTTCATAAAGACATCCAACTCCAAATTTAACTCATAACAAGTATTTGTAATCTCTAGCCTAAGTGCCACCATGGTGTGCACGCTGTCACTTTCACACACATGGGGAGAGCAAAGATCTATTAAAGCACTTGAGTAGCAAGGTAGATCTATAGATTACAAGCTCATGATCTCAATAAGATCATGCATAGAGAGAGAGATGAACACATAGCTACCGGTAGAACCCTTAGCCTCGAGGAAGAACTACTCCCTCCTCATCATGGGAATCAGCAATGGTGATGGAGATGGTGGTGGAGATCGATGGAGATGGCTCCGGGGGCACTTCCCCGTCCCGGCAGGGTGCCGGAACAGAGACTTTCTGTCCCCCGAATCTCCCCTTAGGTGGCGGCAGCGCTGCGGAACTTTTCGTGGATTTCTGATTGATTATTTAGGGTTTTTGCCTCGGGAGGAATATATAGGCGAAGGAGGCAAGGTCGGTGGCCGGCCAGGGGGCCCACACCATTCCCTGGCGTGGCCTGGGCTGGCCCGCGCCAATGGGGGTGTGGCCACCCTATGTCCCCTCTCCGACTCTCCTTCTGGCTCCGTGAGTCTTCCGGGAAAATAGTAACTTTGGCTTTTGTCCCATCCAATTCCGAGAATTTTCATTTTCTGACTTCCTGGAACCAAAAACAGCAGAAAACAGGCAACTAGCACTGTGGCATCTTGTTAATAGGTTAGTCCAAGAAATCATATGAAAAGTACTCCAAAGTTGGAACAAAACACAAGAAAGTAGATAAAACCAAGCATGGAACATCAAAAATTATAGATACATTTGCAATGTATCAATATGCACCATCTATTCTACTAGGGATAAGTAGGTGTTACCAAGGGGGTTGTACTTAGTAGTACCAAGTGTAATAGTTTGGAGGAGCCAAACCATTACCATATATATATACATACATCAATATATAGTAAAACAATGCAGTTTTTAATAAACAGAAGGTAAAACATGCATAAGTAAAACAGTAGGACAAGGCTTATGAGCAAGAAGGTGGCTTTCCTGTGATCAGCAATATGGCATAAATGTCCCTGGACTTCTTCTTTAGATAACCCAGAATACCAATCCCAATAATAAATACCACTTCTTCTGCTCTCCGAATTCATCGCAACTATCGTCGTTCCGACAGCACATGCAAGCAAACCAAGCCACAATCAACACAAGGCATACAAGCAACAATGCGTACAGCAAGCAATTGAATAAAACAAGTTCACAGATCATTAGGTCTTAGGAAGAATGGATTTACTAGGATTGGCTTTGTATTGGAAATATGAAAGGAAACCCCCTTAGGATTTATAGTGTAGGAAATACCTAAGAGATGGGTTTTGGACCAAGACATATTCTGTATGATACCATTGTAAAAACATGATACCAACAGATAGGTATTGATCAGATGAAGCCAACAAAAGTGGTTTCACTATTTTATCAATTACCAAAGATTTATAGTGATTTTTATAGTGAATAAGACTCTATTTTTAGGAAATAATTCACCAGGAAGGTTCTGGAGCTCTAAAAATTATTTCCTTGGATGATTCAGTAGGGTTTGATGTACTTGTTCACTGAGAGTTGGAATCAGGTCAAGAAAATTACCAGAATGCCCTCAGGAAATTCCCAAAGGCAGTTCTGTACACAACTTGTCTTTTTCACCAGATTAAATCTACAGAAGCTTTTAATATGAGGCAAAGGGAAAGGTATAGGTATGGCACATACCTCCCAGTACCAACTGGAATTACTCTTTTTGGAGTTACAAAGCTACTGTAGTGAATTTAGAGGTGAATAAACCATGCACATAACAGTTTAATGTATTATAAATCCTCAGAAATTTAATAATTTTTGAGCTCCTGGATTTTGACAGGTATGGATGTACCACATCACTGGGATGTGGAATCAACCCAAAATATGTTGTAGATTTATCTAGGGAATTTTCTAAAGGTAGAAAGTCTCTATTTTTGTTATTTTTGCTATAGCAACTCCAACGCTCCACTTGATATGGGGATGGGGTGGCATGCAGGGTACCACAGATACCTTTGAGTGCAAAGTGGTTTTGTTCAAATTGGAGTTGTAAAACTACTAGTGGGATTTTAGGAGTGTTTTAGATACCTTCTAGATATTAATTTAATATAAGGAATCTCTACATAATCTGGGTTATCCAAAGGTATTGAGTGTTGGAGAAAACATAGAGGTACCTAGGAAAATTTAGATCTTGGCACCTTGTGTTGATTTCCATTTTTAAAAAGATTTAAACCAAATAGACAGAACAGAGCTGCTGGAAAATATTAAAAAGGAGCAGGGAGATGGGCTGGTTTTCCAGGGGGACTTGGGACACAGTTGAGGATTCGGCCCAGCGGGGCTCGCTGGCACGGGCGGGAGGCATGGTTTAAACCCGCGTGGCGGGGCCCGCCGGTCAGCGACTGCGGCGGCCGAAGCGGTATCGGCTCCCCTGGGCCGTAGGATTAGACAGGGGATCGATGGTCGACAACCGTCGTCCTTCTCCCGATGGCGGCGGCGGGATAGAACCCTAGGGGAGGGCCAGAAGGGCGCGGTGTTGCTCACATGAGCGCCTGCCGGCAGCAGGGAAGGCGGCGAGGCGATGGGGAGCTCGGGTGCCAGGTCGGGAGCTTGGGGATGGGTAGGTTAGAGGTGAGGGAGGCAAATGAGGGGGAGGGAGAGCTGTAGTGGCCAATAGCACTATATACCGGGAGGGGGAGGTTTTTGATGGACTTGGTCCATGGAGCTTGTGGAGGAGAGAGGTGAAACCAGGGGAGGGTTTTTTGTGGGCGGTGGAGGGGTGGTTCTGGTCGTGTGTAGGTCAGAGAGGAGCAGGGGCAGCTATTGCAAAGATTTGAGGGCAAGGAAAAAGAGGGGTTGGCTTGTGTCTCCATCATGGACAAGCACTAGACACAAGAGGTGTAAGTTGCTACAGTGTTTCTACAATGTGGGCACGACCAGGGGAGGTGGAGTTGCTGTGGTGCATTACTTTGCAAGATTGGTGGTGGTTTTATATTGATTTAGCTCAAAACTAGCTAGGTTTGCCAAATTGAGTAAATATGTGCTTGTGAAGGAAGTTCAAAGTTTTGCATAGGACAAGGAGGGAAAATGGTACTGGTAGATAGATGAGGTCAAGATATACTTCCAGGATTTATTTGGGATTTTTCAGAGGATTTAAAGTCCACTTAAATCCATTTACTCAAGAACTGCAGAAATGGTTTACAGAAGCTCATTTGATATTTTTACATTGGACTTTGTTGGATTTTGATGGGAGACGGTCCACGACACCATATCACACCTTGAGGAATTTTATTGGGATTTATTGAGGTGGGAAAGTATTTTAAAGGATTATTTCTTGTTTCTGCCATTGAAGAAAAAGGACGAAAAGAAATAATAAAGAATCTCAAAAATATTTATTCTTGAGAGGGAAAGGTAGGGTATGATATATGGATCTCAATTGAACCAAAAGTTGGGGAAGTGTTTTGGTAAAAACCAAACTTTCCCTTATGGAGGAGGTTTTGAAGAATTTGTCTATTAAAGAAGTTAAATGGATTTGGGGCCCTAATAATTATGGAAAATATTTGATAAATCTTGATGATCAATGTAGATGATGTATACAAGGTGTAGCAAGCATTTTCAACCTTGAGATTGGAGAATCCAAGTTGATTTTGGTGGAAACCCTAGATTAAGGATCTAGGGTGATGTTAATTTCATACCATCAAAACCAAGTTGGATCTTGGAGATCAGAGCTCCCCTTGGGGCATGGGATATATGGATGGAGAGACCAAGTGATGTAAATTGCAATGGTGTAGAGGTTTGAGCTTGATCCTGCTTGAGCTCACCAAGACAGGCTTTCAAACTTTGAAAAAAAATAAGCCTGCCAAAGCAGATTATCATCTAGCCTTCAAAACCTTGTGGGTGGGAAGAGCTCAAGGATCCAATTGGATCAAGTGAAGTAGGTAATGATATACCTATGTGAGTATAACACAACCATGCAAATATTTGGTCCAAAGAAGGTTGGATGGTGGTGTGAGCTTCTACCAAAGTAGGCATGCTGACTAGATTTGCAAGAGAAGTTATTTTCTTGCCTGCAAAACCATCAAGAACAAGTGGGTTGGAGGATGCTCTAACCAAGGGCAAGAGTGGTCATTACTATAACTTAGGATGGTTATCAAGATGGTTCATATGCATTTCCAAAAATGCACAAGGGTTGGGAGAAGGAGGCATTCAAAAAGGTGATGTTGGAAACAGATTTCCAGACAGCCAAATTTGGCAGATTTAGGGTTTTTGACTAGAATATGAGATGGGATGTTTTTGATGGGTTGCAAGGTACCCAATAATCATCAAGTGGATTATGTGGAAGTGTAGGTTGAGTAGAAAGGATCCATGCTTGATGTTGGTCTCCATTGACTTGGAAGCTTCTAGAAGTAGATCACTTCAGTGATGATCTGGTTAAGGTTTTTAGATGATCACCTAGTGGCTAGAGATCAGATCCAAATTGTATTCTTGCTTAGTGTGGGATGATTGGGGGAGACATCTTGATCCGAGTGATCAACTCCTAGAGTAGATCATACTATCTCCTAAGCAGACAATTCAAACAACAGATCAATGCAACTCATCCTACAAACAAATCAACTACTACTGGGGTTACCACCAAGCTTAGCTTGAGGTAAGGATGGGTATTTTGAAATAGGTTGGAGTTTGAACAAGGTAAGGTCCTTGGTATCTCCACGAAGAGTAGAATTCAAATGGTTCATAAAAGGTTTTGTTAAATCTAGAGATAAGAGTATTAGAAGGTTCTGTCTGGAAAATATAAGGAGATTATGTTATATAGCTCTCCATAGTTTGATCAATAGAAGCTACTAAAATAGTTGGTTTTGCAAAGGCATCTTGGCTCAGGTTTTGAAGTACCAGAACATCTGGGAATATGGAGAATAAGCCAAGATAGTTTTGTTAAATAGCTTTTGTCAACTAGGGTTAAGGTAAGGGAGAAATCATCTATTACACATTCATATGCCTAAGCATATCCAAACAACAAGCAAACACTTCAGCATTAAACAAGAAAAAGTTTTTGTTCCCCCTGATTTTTGCCTTCTGGACAACTAATCAGGGTGGCTGAAATTGGGATGTTACACTTTCAATAAATTCTAGGCGTCTCTCTATCGAAACACGACCAATATACGGAGATAAATAAGTTTTTCTTGATCAAGTGGTACCTCTATCTTCAACGAATATCATGAATGGTGTCAACAACTGCTTCGTCAAAAAATAACACTTAGCTCTTAGCTCCCCGGCAACGGCGCCAGAAAATATCTTGATGGCCTGCAAGTGCACAGGTTCGTTAGAGAATATTTTCGTGGAAGTATTAATTCCAGTTTTTATATCGATCCTGATAAGGAGCCTATGTAAGCGTTTTTATGCGGTGTTTCTATCGCACTTAAGGTGTCACAGGTCTTGAGTGAATTAACTGCAAAAGCTGACGGTGCAAGTGGTGAGTAAAAGATAGAGAAAACTTTTTGAGGAAATAAAGATTAAATTGCATAAAAGTAAAGACACGAAAGGTGTGTAAAGGTCCTGTAGATGAGAAGTTAGGCGCGGAGAGAAACATTTCATGGTGATAGTGAAAGTGCCAAATGGATAAAGTGGAATAAGTGATAGTGATATTTCTTATTTATAAGTGAGTAGGCAAGCAACCCATATACCGACTAGGTGTTCTCATGGACAATTCTTCCTAGTCCCAATGATCCATGTGCCTGTTACCACGACAATGGTCAGCACATTAATTAAGGTCTTGTGAATGGATCGAGGCTTTAATCTTGATGGTTCCTTGTTGTGCTCGAGTATTACTAGCTCCTCATTGATATCGGCCGTGTCACTCGGGGGTTGCCGAATCGCTAGCATACAAGCTCATACGTATGAGATCTTTGGATCATGTTACCCGAGCCCTTAAATTAGATAACAAGCATTAGGAAAACATAGATAATCATTCTCACTATTTAATAAACACTACAACAATCACAAATGGATGGATTTAAAGGAGGCACAACACATCTCACCAATCCCCTACATCTCCCACGCCTATGGGGATTTACTCAGACATGAGAGGAAGACAAATCAAAAGCATAATTGTATTACAAATAGGAATCATCTCAAAGTTATTGTAGCAAACCACAATAGCGATCAAACATCAACTCAAAATACAAACCAAAGGTAGATCAAAGTATCAAGCCCTAATCTTACAATTGCCAATCTCTCTCTAAGTAATGATAGGAATGCTGGTGGAGTGTGTGGTTGAGGAGTTGAAGATCGTCAAGGAAAAAGGTGAAGTTCTTCTCCTCTTCCAGATCTGATCTAACCGCCTCTGGATGGTTTGCGGTGGCTATGTTTTCTTTTCTGGCATCCTTCTCGTCGCCCTTCCTTCATGAAAGTTACTTGTATTGGTATAACAGAGTTGTCGATGTGTAGTACGGGCGAACGGTACAGGCGCATCCCGACCATACCGCTGGTCGTTAAGAGTTCTGAACGCCTCCAACGAAAGGGGCTCCAATTGGGAATTTACTTCTTTGGATGCAATTAGCCCATAAATGCTATTAGATTTTTAACAAATGTTCATTACCTGAAAATCATCACAAGAAACCAAGGATTCGCTAATTGCGACATTAACGTTAGTAGAAAGGGGTAATCTTCAATGAAATCGACAATAAACAAGAGGAAAATCAATAGTAAAAAGTGATGAAATTTGGACACTCACCAAACAAGTGCACGACCACTGCCCAGCTAGGAGGGCCCAGCTTAAAGATAAGGGTATTTTCTCTTAATCCAGTTACCATGGTGTAGTCTGATTTAATTATTACCCGCTTTGTTTCATGCATGCTTATCAGATGTTCAAAAACATATGTGTGATTATATTAATTATGGCACTATGTTTATGTGAATCTAGATATGGATTTGTCTGTCTAACTATCTCATACAGTCATATGACTATTACTATATTAAACTGTTGATCTATATTGCTATTTTTGCAGATTGAAGGTGTTGTTGCAGAGGCTAAGGCTGATATAGAGGCTAGTAGATTGCCGATGCCCCCAGCAAAAGCAGACATCGTCTACACGTCGAGGAAGCACAAACACAGTACCCAAGTGGGCAGTGACCTCTCTAAGAAGTGGGTATAATTTGGAAATCTACACTTTCATATGTTATGATTTTTTGTGTCATTGTTATCGTCTTTATCTTTATGCTTATCATAAGTTCACAAACATTAAATTGGTTTGCTTTACATGCAATGATTCGGTTTGATATTATTAGATTTACACGCTCTTTACATAATTTAACCTTTCCACTTAATTTCATTCAGTACAATGCACCTGCTGCTCAGCCCTTTATTCTACCGTCCTCTTGTAAAGCTTGTGGGTTGAAACGGGGGCTATGTATGCCCTTCAAAAGGTAGAGGAAAGAAAACGGGTGCATGGCCACCCTTCACAAAGGGTACCCATGGTATCAGGTATGGTTTCCAAGTGGTTTAGAACGGCTTGATGTAAGATCTTGTTTATCACTTTTCTTGCTATCGTCTTACTTCTTTATCAATTTTATAATGAAGGTTGTCCCTTGTGTCGCTCGCCCCATTATAAACAAGCTATGCGAAAATGACAAGTTTTTGACTCTGTATAGCGAGGGCCCTAAAGGCACACGCCAATTATATGATGTGGATGTCTCCCAAACTATGGCCGCCACCTATTTGGGTGAACGAGGTTGGTCCAAGTATGTCAGTGAGAATGATCTAAAGCAGGGGATGTGGTGGCCCTTGATTATAGCAAGCCTGGGCAGATACTTGCAAGTCATTGTACACCTGTTCACCTAAGGACCAAGAACAGAGGTAGTACTAACTTAATCTGCTTCTATACTCATCACAACCTATGATGACTTTCTTGCGAGTAACTGTTCTGCATCATTGTCTTGTACTCATCATATGACTCCGACCACTTGTGCAATCCGCTTCCCCTTATGTACCCTCAAAAAAGAATCCAACATCAAGCTGCTGGCACTGGCAGCACCCCCAGTTCCTGCAACAACACATGTTGACCTAATTAGGATAAAGAATAGAGGTAGTAACTTAATTTACTTGTATACTCATCATATCCTTTGATCACTGTCTTGGGAGTAACTGTTGTATAAGAAACCATTTTTCTTGTACACATATCATATGCCTCTCTGACCACTCCTGCAGTCCCCTTACCCACCCCCTAGAAGGTAACCAATATCAAGCTACTGGCACCGGCACCGACACCTACACTATCACCGGCCCTAGTTCCCGCACTGGCACATGTTGACCTAAGGAGAAAGAATAGAGGTAGTAACTTAATCTGCGTATATACTCATCATATACTATGATCACCGTCTTGCGAGTAACTATTGTATAAGAGATCATTTTTCTTGTACACATCTCATATTCCTCTACCACTCATGTAGTCAGCTTACCTACCCCTCAGAGGAAATCCAGCATCAAGTTGCTAGCGCCGACATCGGTACCGGCTCCTACACCAGCCCCTACAAATAACTGCATCAGCGTCATCTCCTGCACCAGTCCCTATTCCTACACCAGCACTAGCTACTGCACCAGCCCCAGCACAGGAACCGGCACCATCCCCGACACTGGCACTAGCCCTAGCATAGGCACCGACACAAGCTCCTGCATCAGCCTGGGCACTGCCTTGTCACATTTTATCCTACACATGTGTGATCACCAGGTCACATAGGACAATGTTTGTGATTATATGATGGCATATAAACTGCCCTGAATGTCTTCTCCTTAAATTTCACATGATTTAGTACATTGATCTTATTAATTATGTGTCTAGCTCTTGCTTTGACTTAAAAATTGCTTAAGAGTGCCACAAAGCAACTTCAGGCCAGACGAAAGGGCACAAGAGTCTTCAATATGCAGAGCGAAGGAGTGCAAATCGAGGGATGCTATGCCATTAACTGGATAGATGGGAGCTTAGCATCTACTTCTGGGTGGATCAAGTTCAAGAAAGCAGCCAAACTTACCATCATAAGAATGGTCAAGGTCGATGTATCTCACTTCCCTGAATATTGCACTCTGGTCATGAAGTTCCTAGCTGTATAGCTCTTTGGTCGCATGTTTTTGTAATTAATTGTGTGGTTGTCTTATCTCCACTGATCATATATGGGTGGTAAAACTGTGACAACCTCTTGCTAGATTGGAGCTATTACTAGTACGTACTAGTATGGTATATCCATATCTATATGACGGTTTCCTATGTGACCAACTATTATGACAATGATTATGTTCTATCTTAATTTGTATTTTGGTCATGGGCTGCTGGGGAATAAACAGATTGAACTCTAAGGGGGAAAACTTACTATGCACCAAGGTTTTAGATCTGAAACAGCTGATTCTCTCTAAACAGTTTTTATACTCCCTCTGGTCCATATTAGTGTTCTCAACTTTGTCTAGATACGAATGAATCTAGTTTAAATACTTAACTAGATACATACGAATCTAGAAAAACTTGAGAACATTAATATGGACCGAAGAGAGTACATGAATATCTATCAAAAGAACTACTCCCTCGGTCCGGAAATAAGTGACTTGGAATTGTCTAGATTCGTATGTATCTATACACTGAAACGTGTCTAGATACATTCGAACTTAGATAAATCTGGCTCAATTATTTGTGGACAGAGGGAGTATCTCTTTTTTTTCCTCCATTGGCCATGTCTTTTTTTTCAAATCCGGCCGAGCCACAAGATAATGTATTTTTTTATGAACGAGCAGATGAAATTTAACCCATTCAGTCTCTCTTTAGCCCAGAATCTTCTAATCGGCCTTTTTAGGGTCAGGGGACTGTTGAGCACAGCCTAGTGGAATTTAGAATGGACCCCATAGAGCATAGACCATGTAGTATAGCCCATGTAGAATATCCAAAATCTTTTCAACTCGGCCTTTTGGGCATTGCCCCACGCCTTAAAAAAACTCTGTCAGCCCATGTTTTTAATAAACTAATCTATTATGTTGCATTTAATAAATTTATATGCCATAAGTGTTGCCCTTTAATTTTAGAAGAGATAAACATGGACACACAAAATATTTTTAAGAAGACTAATATAGAAGTTATACGTACTAACAAATCTTTAATGATAACTTTTCCGGAAATATCATTGGGGTAGTGGTGACGCACTCAGTTTATATCTATTGAAAGACTTGAGTTCAAATCTTCTATGTGTACATATATTTGGTTTACATTTTTTTGTATCAATATTGCTTTACGGTGAGGCTGACATCGCGGACCCACTACAACGTCCCTCGAATTTAATGGACGGGTTTTAAAAAACGTTAAGTACTTGTATAGAGAGGCTGGGATCAGGGACCCACCAGCTAAGATATACACGGGTGCATCGAGATATGTTAAGAATATCAAAGTAATGAACGCGACTAAAAAATGCACACGTTTCTTCTAATAAGAGGCTGACATGTGGGACCCAGCAGCCTGAATAAACGGCTGATGGAGCAATCAACGTTATCAAATTCGAAATAGGAAGACATGAGCGAAGAAAAAAGTCCAGCATGCACACGTTCCTTCTAATATGAGACTGACATGTGGCACCCAGCAGCATGACCAAACAGTGGATGCATCGAGCAACGCTATAAGTCCAGAATAGGGAAGCCGAGCGAAGATACAATTTCCATCATACACGTGATTCTTGTAATGAGAGGCTGACATGGGTACCCACCCGCCTTATTAAACGGCTGATGCATCGATCAACATTATCGAGTTCACATCAGGGAGGCACGAGCCAAGAAAAAATTTCTATCATACACATGTTTCTTCTAATGAGAGGCTGACATGTAGGACCCATCAGCTTGACTAAACACCAGATACATCAAGCATCGCTATCAAGTTCGGAACAGGGTAGCGCGAGCGAAACAAAAAATTCCATCATATACACGATTCTTCTAATGAGAGGCTGACATACGGGACCCAGCAGCTTGACTAAATAGCAGTTGTATCGAGCAACATTATCGATTTCAAATCAGGGAGACGTGGACGAAAAGTATGGTCCGCTAGAGACACTGATATCCGGGACCTGCACGCCTCAAAAGATTTCGGCGAGTCAACATCGTGCGAGGAACCGAAAATCTTACTTATACCACGCGTCGGCCGAGCTTCGTCCATGTTTTTAGCGGTTTCGTCGTAGTAGAGGGCCGCGAAACAGGAAAAAATGTTTTCTATCGGCAATGGTCAAGTGAAGAAAATCATCGTGGAAGAGGCGTCTTCTACGACGACCGACATGCCAAATCATTGTAGATGGAAACATTTCTTGTAGTGCTTGTAGGTCAAAAAAAATAGTTTAACCATCAACTTTGAATCATCATCGCCTCATTGGACAAACCATATTTAGTTGATGAATTTGAATCCAAGGCACCATCGATATGTTTCGGTAAAGTGTTAGTGTCTTTGGAAAGTTCAGCAGCTTTCTTATTATTCGCATTGAACAAGTTGACATCAACAAAGAAACCTAATCATGAAACATATGTCGGTCAAAGGCACCTCAGTACAAGCATTAAATATAAGCTTATTTTCTTTAGAAGCGACATTTTTACGTAAAAGAAGGTTCATCTTACACCTGTAAAGTGGCCACAACTCTTGGTTTTTACTACATTTTTTGCAGATTGTAAGAGTTGATAGACAAAAAAGAACAAACGTTACTTCCATAAGCCAATGAGGTACCCCCTCCATGTCATATTACAAGGCATTTTTACTCTAGCAGGGGAATTAATAAAGCCACTAAAAGTATAGGAAGACCAGGGTAGCCATGCTATTAGTACAGGGAAGAAGAGAATAGTTAGTATGTACTGAATCTTAAGTGCTGAAGAGGGATGAGAGATAACTGAGTGTAAAAGGGAGAGAAATATCCTTAGTTATCATTAGTTCTACATGCAGACTTTATATTTTAAAAGAGTGCAAAAATTGTATACATTATATAAGTGTAAAATGGAGGAAGTAGTGCATAAAGCTGATTTTGCAAGATTACCTCATCTCTTACTAATAACATTTAAAAACAAAATCTCTATGGACAGGGATAACCATTTTGTAGCACAAGTTATTGTCTGAAATAGAACCAAGTTTTCGGTAATTCCAGTGACATTTGAAAGCTACGTGGAAATTTCTCTGCTTCATCGGACGAATCATCTCCTATAACAGTCAAGAACAAGAACTGAAATACATCTAATAGTTATTCGGTTATTGATGTTACAGTCATAGCGATTTAGATAAAAGGGTGTTCATCAAATAACAGTAAAGAAAAAGACTATTTATCGGAAAGAACCAATAAAATCTACTAACCTGCAATTTGTTAGTTGCATAGTCTATAGGAAGTGAGTGACAACTGATTTAGCAGCGAGTCTTAAGACCACCATTCCCAAACCAATCATAGTGGTCTCGACACATTGAAAATCCAACATATATTCAAGAAGTGTTTTAATTTGCTGTCATTTAAGAAGATAAGTTAGAGAAAGATAGAACCAATACAGAGTTAAGACAAATCTTGAAGGAACGGTGAATGCCAGTTCACAATCATAATTAATAACTGCTTCTCATCTCACCCATTAAGAGCACATATTTCTTGTAAACTTGGTCCTAAATCAGAGTCCCTTGATATAACTTTCTGAATCAGTGGAACGAATAAGTGTTCAACAAATCTCAATAGTTCCCACAAATCATTGAGAATGCCAGGTGCAAACCTTGCTATTATGCAGGAATGAAACTATTTGCAAGTTTGATACTTCTTTTAAATACATCAGCCACAAGAAGTAAAGATGTTGCAGCCACATTGATATAGATAAAAGGGTGTCCATCAAATTACAGTAAAGAAAAATATTTTTTTGGGATGAAACGGTAAAATTTGCTAACATACAATTTCTTAGTTACACAGTCTGCAGGAACTGAGTGACAACTGATTTAGCAGCAAGTCTCAAGACCACCATTTCCAAACCAATCATAGTGGTTTGGACACATTGAAAATCCAACATATTCAAGAAGTGCTTGAATTTGTCGTCATGTAAGAAGATAAGTTAGAGCAAGGTAGAACCAATACAGAGTTAAGAAAAATCATGAAGGAATGGTGAATGCCAGTTCAGAATCATAATAATACCTGCTTCTCACCTCACCTATTAACAACGCATATTAGTTGTAAACTTGGTCATAAATCAGAGTCCCCTGGATATAATATTAACTTTCTGAATCAATAGAACAAATAAGTGTTCAACAACTCTTAATAGCATTTGTATCCCACAAATCATTGAGAATTCCAACTACAAAACCTTGCTATTATGCTAGAGGAAACTGATCTTCCAAGTTTGATTCTTCTTTTAAATATAGCAGCCATAGGAAGTAAAAAGGATCGTCTAGTCAAGGTAGTTACTCACTGAATCTTCCATCCTTTCTATTAGGAACAAAGCATATATAAGAACAATAAACATAATGCATACATGTAGAAAGGATAAACAAGGATTAATGTAAAGCCTAGAAAGGGAAGTACTTACTGGAGAAACTGTGGCAACATCAGCGTGCAGAGCACACGATCTAGAACCAAAAAAGGCATATATCACAATGTATTTCAAACATATGTCTAGTCACCCAAGAAAATCCTAGAAGCATAACAGAACAAGCCTAACCATCCCATAGGAAAACATGCCCTATAGAACAAAAGAATCTACCCTAGGCATCAAATAAAAAAGACAGTTTTGTCAAGCCGCTCATTTATAACTAATCAGCTTCTCAACAAAATGAAAAATAGTAACAATAGCAAGTAAAATCACAATATTAAAATATAGAGATATTGCAAGGCTTTACAAAACTAAAACGACTGTACCAAGTGGCATAGAACTATAAACAAAGCGCCTTTTATCCTGCTATCCGGAATACACCACGTGTGATTCCTGGACCAAATGAACTACAAAATCTAGTATTTAACCTAACTATTGTGTACCAGTAAGCTTCGTACATCTACTTTGCTACCTGAAATATATCCCAATAAATTTCCTAAACCAAATTAACTACAAAATCCACTCCTAACCTAACTACTAACTACCATCAAGCAACATACATGTACCCAACCTACAAAACTATCCCTAACAAACAGCTATATTATTAGACAAAGAACTAACTTTTAGATCAGTATCTCATCTGAAGAGAGGCAGATGCACACAATCACCACCAACACAACACCCGACAGAAATTTAGAGCAATCGGCCACAACCACAAAATCCCACTCCTGACTCGTAGTCTACCTATTAATTTCTAAAAAAGCACATGGTATGAACAATCAATTTCTAAAGGAGAAGTTAATTAGTGATATAGGAAAATGAAGAAAATCTAACTCGCCATACCTGAGAACAAATTAAACCACTCATACTCCACGGACGCACGAAGCCACCAAATCTTTCTGCTGCTTGACACAGGAATCTTCTAACAAGGTTCCAGCAGTAGTGAGACAATCGTGCTCAGCCAACGAGTAGAAAGAGCGGCCGTTTAGCTCACCTCAAACATGGCAAATTTCTGGACCCAGTAAAATAGATGCTCTCGCTACTGGGGTGACTTCTAGCAGCACCACGACCTGCAAAAACAGAGTCGGAAAACAAAAAAAAAGCAAGTGAGATTGAGGTAAATAAAGAGGGAGAGGAGAAGATGGAAATGGGGAGCAAATCTAGCAGGACAAAAGAAATTGCAAAAACAAAAAAAGTGACCAAATGAGGTAAAATAAGTACCTAATCTAGAACTTCTTTTCAAATATCTGTTCAGAATATCACAACATGAACATTGCAATGGAATGACAACATGTACAACATCCTACTCCATAATTCTTATTTGGGCAGGAACTAACTTATATGTCCCATTGCACATCTTCAATCATTTTTCCTCCATTAGCTTTCCACCCGCTGTTGAACACCCAAATCCTATAAAAAATTATGCACAATTTTTTTGAACACATGGATATTATTTACGTAATAATACAATGTAACTGCATAGACACCATCCAAATGTCTTAGAACTGTAGAGGAATCACATGAATCTTAAATGCACAAGAACTCGAGAAATTTAGTGACAAACCTAAACCCTAAACATTAGCCCCAAACTATATTTGTAACATCAAAAGCTTTAATAAAGGTGATGTTATAACAGACTTACGAGAAGCTTTATATTATCCACCTAATGGACCATACTGAAATATTGAAATGGAGTGTTATCCTAACCATCAACGTTGATTGCACATCCTCAAACCCGAAATGTCTCTTCTTATAAAAATACGAATCGAACTTTGGACTGAATGACTTGTATTCCCGATGTCAAGCTTCTTATATAAATACAAGTGTTCAGAAAACACTAATAAAATTGGTAAAATAGTGCACCTCTTTTATACAACCTGCAATTAACTTTCATACAATTGCAAAAAATTAATGAACTCCGGGATCTACTTGTACGAAGAGAGATGCATTGATTATTACCATGCAACTGTGAAAAATAAGCAATGATGTCACGCTGAAACCATCTGCACATTATAGTACAAACCCAATAAAAAGGATCGGGTTCATGATCGTGATGGATTTAAATGGCCATATAGTTAGCTAAATCGTGCAGAGAATTGAATTGGAAGTTGAGAAGAGAATCCCTTAACCCCGCGTACAAACAAACATCAAACCAACCCAGAGTCAAACATATTTAAACTTTGATGGGGATGTGGCAAGACAAACAGGAATGCCGAGAAGCTCCAATCTAAGAGGCCAGTTAGCTCACAAATCTTGGCACATAGGCTCACTATAGAAATAAGAAAATGTGTCTAAAAACAACCCCATTGTTCAGATAATGCACCTGCAATAATGTAGTGAATAAAAAGTGGATGGCATAATTGATCGCAGTTCAACAATATGAAATAAACCAATGGCCAAAACCTTATAAAGCGGTTGGAGCCAAAGAAATAAGAGTTCACTGCATTATTACAGCACGATCATATATATGTAATGCTACATTGGCCCCAACATTGTCGAGGAGTGTGAGCGTCCAAAAGGAAACACCAAAAAATGTCAATATGATTGAATTATCAAAATCTAACCTAAGAAAGCATTACTATACCCTGACATTACTGACCTGGATTACTAACTTTTTGTTCTTGAAATTAAGCGTGCCTCTTAAACAAATAACCACTGGTCATCTAAAACTGAAAGGATGCATACAATTAAAAAATAGATGAGTTACTTATGTATATCACATGATTAAAGCATCAAGCACCCATGTATTGATCTACAAACCATGAGCCAAAAACTGAAATTTAATTTAATTCAGTCACAAATTAAGTCTCTTCTAATAAAAATAAATTAGTTTTAATTTGTATCAATTCCAAAGGGCTTACTAAGTATTACCACATATTTCTGGACCAGTTTTATTTTATCATCGATTGGCACATAACAATAGTTGCAGCTGGACGCTGAACTTTCCTAAAGCATGATATATCTGAGCAGGGGTCACAATTTGACCCATCAGAAACAGAGAAGGACATGGAAGCACCATATCAAACAGGAAAAGAATCATTGAAGCACATGTGTAAGAGTAGTGGAGCAACCATGAACTAAATCACAATATATCTGGGCAGGGTCATATTTCGAGCCATCAGAAATGAAAAACGACACGGAAGTGCCATATAAAACAGGAAAAAAAATCATTGAAGCAGATGTGTAAGAGTAGTGAGGCAATAATTGAAGCACATCCTTGATAAAAAAGTGCATCATGTAAGTTGTATAAGAAAAATACTTAGATGAACTGAGCCTCAACAGAACCAACTCGATAGAGCTGCAGCTGGAGTTTTGACCCGTGCATGGTGGACCTGAGCCGCTACGACAACAGCAATACCGTGCACACAGTCTGCCTTAGCATACCCCACTAGTGAGCACCATCATGTGGGTCGCTGCCAAAAACCCATGTGCTCATATTCGTAACATAGATCCACCTAACGTTGTTGTTCAGTTTAGTAGCTTACTATGAGACACATAGGGGCACTGCTCAGGAAGGGTGCTCAAGCTAATCTCCAACGACAATTCCAGCAAAACATCAACGGAGACGACCGCCTTTTGATAAGGGATATATTAGTCTATGTGCGAAAGGGTAATATCCCAAAATTTTGACCTTCTCTACATCTATTCTACACATGACTTAAATCGACAAAGTCTAATATAATTCTACTTTAGTGATAAAAAAAAGAGGCCAAGGAAACACAACATTTCATAATATATATGTACAATAAAGGAACTAGATAAGTAAAAATTTGTCATAAGCAAGTATAATTGTATTCTTGTACAACTTTCCATGTATTACTCTTCATAAGACAAGAACCAAGTAAGCCAGTACATAATAATAACTAGAGGCCACAAAAATAAATTATATAAGCTATGATTCAAGACAGGATACATACTGTACAAAGGAGATATAGTACGATAGTATCTCATAAATTTGAAAATCAAGTGAGTACATTATCAAGTGAGTACATTATAAAGTAATTGCTGAAAATAAGTTCACGATGGTACCAACATAAATTTAAAAATCAAGTCTATATAAAACATGAACAAGGATTAGATGATACAACCATACAGCTTTGCAACCATAACATATATTCACTGTAGTACCGATTAAGTTACAAATAGAATGTTGGTTTCTTAAATTTTGGATCATGACTTATTTTCTACAACAACTGCAGTGTCATTCTAAACCGCTTAGAAATTCCCAAAATATGAGCAATATCAACCTATAACTGGTTCCCCATGAAAAACTAAAAGAAGTATCAATCGACCAGTTAAGTAAATAATCCACCTGTAGACCTACAGCCTTAGTGATAATCGACCAACTGGATATTTTCTCAAACTAAGATAACATGTATGGACAGCTCCATACCTTATTGGCTGCATATACGAACGTCACTAAAACGAACATTGCTCAAACATTTTCTAGAAATAGCAGACCAACCAAGAAAGGGACCAAAGCGAGCGCGATGAACTGAAAGTTGAGGTGGGTGAGAAATCAATCGAGCTTCAGGCCACAAGCCCACAACCGTAGTGCTTTTTCCTGCTGAACAACACGAGATAGATTGAGGAAAACTAAATTCTACGAGAGCAAGATTTATCATGGTTGTTGATGCACATCCACGGTCCCTCCTCTCAATCCATCCACCATTGATGAAGATGCAACCAACGGATAGATCAGGGACAAGAACTGTAGCAAGAACACGGCAAGGTCACATATAAGACAGTCAAGCAAAATCTATTAGGGAGAAATCGAGGAATATCACACCAGATGGAGATGGAACCATAGGTCGCCGGCCACAAGGCTCCATGGATGACCATGAGAGAAGGATGCCGAAAAGGAGGCTCACCTCGGGTTCTAGGTGAATGGCTTGGAACCCCACATCTGCGCATCCATCCTGCAGGTCTGCCTCCTCTCTTCCGTGTCACTAGTCCATCTTTGCCTCCTCCTCTTGGGAATCTTCTTCCTCTTGTCATCTCATCCCATCTCCTCGTCATATCAGGTAGGGCGTGGAGGTGGAGGAGCTGCGGGAGGAGGAAGGGGAGAAGGTGAGGCTGCAGGGGAGGCGGCCATGGGGGAGGCGTGTGTGTGCACGAGAAATCGTGGGAGGGTGGCGGCTGGAGCATAGGGAAACTGTGAGCTAGGGTTTTTTACCACGGGTGTCGTTTTATGTCACACAGGGTGAAACAAATGAATGGCTAAGATACGCTTGGAAGCATGATTTAACGGCCTGCAAAATCTGATTATTGTGGAGGCGTCTTGAGGGGGCACCGTTTATACCTTTAGATTTGTCATGACAACATTGCAATTCTAGAAGATTTTTAATGTATAGATTTTTTTGTCACATGCCTCCTAAGACAGGGGTCAATCGTACGCATGAATGCAGTACATTTACTGAATCTAAAATTTGTGCCAACGTTTCTAAATTAAATTAACATGTTCATTGGATGACATACCAGAGAATTACTACCTTTGTCCCAGAAAAAACATGTTGTAACACAAATTTAGCCTATCAAAAAAGAAAAATTGGAACGTTGGTAGTAGTTTTTCTACTCCCTCTGCTTCATCCCAACATGCCACCATGATCCAAATTCACGAATGTATGCCATAACATGATCATCAACATCCACATCTCTATGTGTTCTAACCGTACAAAGCTTCTATGCATAGACATAGCCCGGATACCGCTGATGGGGTTCGCTGCATAGAAAATAAAAAATTCCTACGATTGCAAGTGCTAAGATCAAATCTAGGCGATACTTGTAATGATTTCAGAAGGACTCACCTTCGAAGACCATAAGCGGGATAACATTCCCGCAAACAAACGTGGCTGGTGTAGAATGCACACGACCATCCTCAAAAACGCGATGACTGTCAGCACCATAAAGGGCAGCGTCTCCTTAATCGGTCACACGTTCAGTGTGCCGACGACCTCCGTCCCTTGCTCCGGTTGGGAAGTGGAATTATTGGATCCTCGGGAACTCCAACAGCATTACGACATGTTAGTGGTGGTGGTGGAGAAGATCTTGAGTAGGGCTTCTCCTAAGCACCGTACTCGTGACAATGGACAAGGATAGCAAGGGAAGGAAGATACCAACCAAAGGGCATATGAGAGGAGGAATGGAGGGTGTGTGGAGAGGGGGTCTCCACCTCCTCCTTTTATAGGAGAGGGGGTTTCTCCGAAGAGGCATGCACCAGCCCCTAGTGGTGCCCCCACCTCTCCCCTCTTGATGGCGGGGGAGTCTCCACTCACACAAATCAAAGGGTCATCATAATTCCATTAATTCTCCACTCAAAAATCAAAGGTCTTTCCATTAAAGCACTTTAATTCACTTGGTTTAATTTCACTCAATTTAATGAACACTTCATTTAATGAACACATTAACATTTTTATCAGAATAGTTTCTGCGTTGTCCAGAATTTTCTCCCGCTTTCCCTATCCACTCAAATCCACCGAAACTATTCTAGCTTGTGAACTAAGTGGACATGATCTAGACTCTCTCCGATAAATAATCATTAGCAGGACCTAGAGATCCATAATGACTCCCACTAACTCAACGATGAACTAGCGATCGTGTGAACCTTTTTCGCATTAACGAATTCCTTTTGTCTCGCGATATTTTACTTGTCTGAGATCCGATCATTTGGTATCATCCATACCTAGTTCGATCTCGTTACCGACAAGTACTCTTTTCTCCTTCACGTGATATAACATTCTTAGTGATCTTATAACTTGCTTGCAAGCTATGTCAATGTGATATCACCGAGAGGGATCTGAGTACATATCTTCGTCATCAGGATGGACAAATCCCACTCTTGATCCACGAGACTCAACTAACACTTTCTAAGTACCCGACGATATATTTATAATCACCCTATTATGGTGTGATGTTTGATAGAATCAAAGTACTTTTCCAGAGTTAGTGATTGATGTGATCTCATGGTCTAAGTATTAGAGTTACTTCGAAAGATATATCAATATAAACTTGAAGACATTATCGTATTACTATACTTTGGGAGAATGTTCATCACATCATTCCACCAATGATGAGACCTCGTTATTAACAACATCCAATGTCATGATCAGGAAACCTTGACCATCTGTTAATCAACAAGCTAGTGTAATGAGAGGCATTACTAGGAACCTTTTCTTTGTTTATTAAACACACATGTACTAACATTTCCGGTTAACACAATTATAGCATAATAAATAAACATGGAATATAATGTAATAACCACTTTATTATTGTCTCTCGGGCATATTCCCTTCAAATAGGTCCCTAGTTCTAGACATGTTCTCTGCTTATTTTAATTGTTTCTTCTTCCACCACTGATAGGCAGGAGTCGCATGGCAGGACAACAGCAAGGTCGCATGTGCCAGAAAAATAATTACGGGGGTCTTTTCGCAAGAGTAACAATGCCACATATCCTCCTCTGATTGCTTTGGGACCATTTTTATTCACTAAGTGCAAGTTGTAGTACAACCCGATCACATTTTTAAGTTATGGTATTAATTTGCACATCATGGAAAAGTTGTGGGACTTCAGGTGTATTTAGCTCGTAATATCACAAAAAGAGATATAAAGAGCACACGAGATGAAAGGATAGGCGCATGCAAAAAATAATAGTGTCATACCGAGAGCACGTTATGGCAACCAAAAAGTCCATCTCACCCCCTAGTTTATATGCAAAACTCCATGAAGCACGTTGTAGAAGATGATTGGATATGGTTGTTGAAAGCTCTTTTTGCATGTTGATTGGATATGATTGTTGATTTGTTTCTTATCCCTCACCTTAGGACTCCTTTTTTGCACCTTATTTTTCTTAGTATTTTGGTAGCTGAACTGTTATTCCCACCAGAATAAACCATTGTTGGTGAAAGCTCTATTTTGCATGCTACTTGGCTATGGTTGTTGATTTTTTTGGCCCATCATGCAAACAAAATCAAAGCTTATTGTCATGCCTTGATTTTCGACACCAGGGTTTATCCCCTTTGATTGTTCAGCCAGGGGCGCAGTGTCTAGCAAGCATGGTCGATGAACTAGGCGAACAAACTCATAGAGAGAGATGCGATGTTTTTTTACCTAGGTTCAGGTCCGATGTGATCAGATCCCTACATCCTACAACTATCTAGTATCTTATTATCACAAAGGTTTACACTTATCCCCTCTTTCTCGTTTGACCTGGGCCTCCTTTTATATGGGTAAGGGGACACCACAGGGGTCGGAGCACATGCAGTGGCGAGGGCTTAACCATGCGGCGGTCTTGACTTGTAAGGCCTAGAAGTCCTGCCTCTGCGCCGTGTGTCGCTTACTGGGTGGTGGCAGACTGGCATCGACCTTGACTTGGCCTGGTTCTTGTATCTAGGCGGCTTATCCCTGACGAGTCTGTCGGCGAGGATTGATACGTTGCAAACGTATCTATAATTTTTTGATGCTCCATGCTTGTTTTATATCATTTGTCCTATGTTTTGTCTATATTTTGAGATACTTTTATACATTTTCTGGAACTAACCTATTGACAAGATGCCACAGTGCCAGTTGTCTGTTTTCTACTGTTTTTGGTTTTAGAAAAGCTGGAAAAGAAATATTCTTGGAATTGGACCGGACAAAAGCCAAAGTCGATATTTTACCGGAAGACTCATGGAGCCAGAAGACGAGACGGAGAGGGGCCAAGGGCTGGCCACACCATGTGGTGGCACGGGCCCCCCTAGCCGCGCCACCAGGTGGTGTGGGCCCCTGGTCCACCCTATGGCATCGCCTCTTCGCCTATAAGAAGCCTCCCGATGCAGAAACCCTAAAGAATCCAGCCTCCAGCCACGAAAAGTTCCACAGCACCGCCGCCACCGAAGAGGAGATTCGGGGGATAGAAAGTCTCTGTTTTGGCACCCTGCTGGGACAGGGAAGTGCCCCTGGAGCCATCTCCATCGATCTCCACCACCATCTCCATCACCGTTGTTGATTCCCATGATGAGGAGGGAGTATTTCTCTCTCGAGGCTAAGGGTTCTACCGGTAGCTATGTGTTCATCTCTCTCTCTATGCATGATCATATTGTGATCATGACCTTTGTAATCAAGTAGATCTACCTTGCTACTCAAGTGCTTTAATAGATCTCTGGCTCTCCCCATGTGTGTGAAAGTGACAGCATGCACACCATGGTGGCACTTAGGCTAGAGATTACAAATACTTGTTATGAGTTATATTTGGAGTTGGATGTCTCTATGAAATTGTGGTGTTTGTTGGAACCATCCAGTGCACAAGGTGACAGTGTGGGGTTATCTAGATGCGGAAAGCGAACTTTGAGGTGTGTTGTTATAGCCCTACCATGGATTAGAGTGTCCAACCGAAGAGTAGTTCAGAGTAGTATCATAAAGAGAAGATATTTATATGAGAGTGTTCACTAGTGAAAGTATGATCCCTAGGCCTTGTTTCTAATCATTGAAACACCGTTTGCAACTAGATCTGTTACATGTTTGCTTGCTTCCATCTTTATTTTAGACTGCCTTTAGTCTCTTCCATCTGTCAAGCTCTTTTCTAGCACCGTTACCACTTATAATTATCCATACCACTTGTATTTCACTATCTCTTCGCCGAACTAGTGCACATATACACCTAACAAGTGTATTGAGTGTGTTGGGGACACAAGAGACTTCTTGTATCTTGATTGCAGGGTTGCTTGAGAGGGGATACCTTTGACCACTTCCTCCCTGAGTTTGATAAACCTTGGGTAATCCACTTAAGGGAAACTTGTTGCTGTTCTACAAACCCCTGCACTTGGAGGGCCAACAACTGTCTACAAGAATAGAAGGGTGTAGACGTCAAGCTATTTTCTAGCGCCATTGCCGGGAGGTAAGGTAAAAGGTACTCACATCCTCTAGCTACTAAGCTATCTTCTAGTGTGGTTGCTGGTGTGTGAGTGCTCGAAGTTATTTCCTTTAGATTCTACAATCATATCTTTTTGTTTCTTGTTTTTATTTTCACTAGTTAGGCTTAATGGAAAACAACAACAAAAATTAGAGAGCGTTATAGTATTTATCTTGAGTTAGGACATGAAGTGTTTGAAGAGAAAATTTAAAAACCTATGGAACTTTATTTGCATGCTAATAGCAATGTTATTAGTATGAATTCTTTGAACACCATTATTGCTAATTCTATGGAAAAGTCTAAGCTTGGGGAAGCTGGTTTTGATGAGCATGATATTTTTAGTCCCCCAAGCACGGAGGAGAAAATTTACTTTGATGATACTAAGCCTCCAATATATGATGATTACAATGATGAATATGATATTTTCAGTCCACCTACTATTGAGGAGAAAATTAATTATGATTACAATATGCCTCCTATATTTGATGATTATGGTGATGAGAATAATAATGATAGCTATTTTGTTGAATTTGCTCCCACTATGATTAATAAGAATGACTATGTTTATGTGGGGAGTATTAATTCTTTTATGCATGTGTCTCAAGATAAGAATGTTTTATGTGATAGTTATATTGTTAATTTTATTCATGATGCTACTGAATGTTATTATGAGAGAGGGGAACATGGTTTTATGTATCTCAACAATATTAAGTTTCCACACTTTATGTTGAAAATTTTGAAGTTGCACTTGTTTTGCTTTCCTATGCTTGTTGCTTTGTGCTTTCATGACTTGTTTATTTACAAGATTGTTTTTTATAGGAAGTGGGTTAGACTTAAATGTGTTTTGAATTTTCTTCTTGATGCTCTATTTTACTTCAATTCATATTTCCTATGTGAGCATCTTCTCAAACTATCATGCCTAACTTAAAGGCGTTAAAGAAAAGTACTTATTGGGAGATAACCCAAAAGTTTTAGTTGAGTCTTGGAAGTTATTACCTCTGTAATAACCGCTCCTTGTCATTTTTGTGTGGTTTTTGTGCCAAGAGTAACCTCTAATGAGAGAGAAGTAATGCTTGGGAAAGTTGTTGTCTCGAAACAGATTTTTGTGCTTCACTGTAAAAATTCGTGAAAAATCTCTGTACGTCGGTTTGAGCTGTAATTTTTTGTGCTTCTGCCCAGGTTGTTATCCAACTTTTGTTAGTTCAACACTTTTCTATTTGAGCAACAGAAGGTCTTTGTAAAAATTGGTTTTTGCCTACTGGTCTGTTTTGACAGGTCTCTGCCATTATTTGCATTTGCTTCTTAATCTCTTTCTCTTTGAGTTCTCTTTGATCACTTGAACTTTTTAAAAGGAAGTGCTTCAGTAGCTTGTGTTTTAATGGAAGTTACTTGTGTTGAAACTGAACCAAAAGACTTATTATCTTGAGTACACTAATGTTGCTACTGAAGATTGTGTGAAGTTTTGTATGAAGGAGATTTTAAAGTGTAGGGAAGAGTAATGTGATAACATGAAGAATGGACAAAAGCTCAATCTTGGGGATGCCACCCGTGTCACCCCACAAAATATCCAAGAAGTACAAGCATCAAAGCTTGGGGATGCCCAAGGGATCCCCTTCTTCATCAATGAAAATTTCAGGTTTCTTCCAAACACTTCATTTTTATTGTTTCATGCACAGTTGTGTTGTTCTTGGAGCGTCTTTGTTTTTGTTTTTGGTTTTCGTTTGCTTAGTTTTCTTGAATAAGTTGGGTGGATCCCAGCACTGCTTTTGGAGAGAGACAGACTCTGCTTTCATTGTTTAGAACACTCTAGTTTTCATTCTTATTGTTTTGTGAGTGTTCTCTTTTGCTAGCACTGTGTTTAGCCTTAGTTTTCTTGTGCTTTCAACTTAGAACTTTTTAGTTCTTCCTTTTGGATTTGTGAGACAAGCTCATTGTTCTTTATTTATTATTATCTTTGTGAGTTCTTTCAAATAATTTGGTTTAGATTGGAAACGAGTAGGAAAGTCCGTGCTTATAAGTGGTATAAAAGGAACTTGTTTTGACTATGGCTTAGAATTTATCATGTCATGCTTAATATTGTTTTGGATTTATGCTTAGTGATTTTTGTTGTAGCATGACATGTTATAAACAATTGAGAGTGCTTAATGTGCCTTGAAAGAATCATGCGTTGTTTTAGCATATAAAAGCATAATATTGTGGTATTCTCCTTTGATGCTTTATTTGTGCTGACTTGGCGCATGCTCACACCATGTTAAGACTATACCAAGTCACCATAGCCTCTATGATCATTTAGTTTTCGACTTGTAATATCACTTTATGCTTTAATCAATGATGTTTTGTCGCTTTGCATGATTATGGCCATTATTGCTCTCTTAGTTGGTCGCTCCCAGTCTTTTGCTAGCCTCCATAACCAAGTATGAGTTCCACTAATGCATCCAACTCCAAATAAAACCAAGTTATTCCAAAGAGTCCACCATACCTACCTATTAGCATTTGCTATTCCAAGTACATTCATGTTTTTATCTACCTTCCGAATTAAACTTGTTATGTGAAAACTAGAGATTAAAGCTCTCGCAAACTTGATGGCACACTTTACTTTTCTTGCACTTAATAAACTCTAACCATTGTGTCCATCTTTGTTGCGTATATGCTTGCACTTTATAAGTTGAAGTTAGCAGAACCATGTATCATGGGGAACGCTTTCAACATTGCACGTGTACATTGTACCTCGTTGATATCATGATTCTTTTGCTTATGGATCCCGGCGGTGTGAAATAAAAGTGGAACTTGTAAGATCATGGAGTTTGTATGTGTGTTAGAGAAACACCTGAGCCGCTAGCCTAAGCCATGCCTAATCATGGTGGAAACTTGCAGTATAACCATAATGAGCACTCTATGAAGCATCCTCAATAAAAACCTATGCAAATAGCAAATAAAAAGATCGTTGAGATGCTCATTGTATGCTTGCCTTGTCATTTTGATTATGTGATAGCTCCTGTATCATGTGCAAGGGGTATCCCGTTGGCGGTTCTCTATGATACATATGTACTTACAGTGACAAGAGCTTCCTTGTGACTAAAGTTGAGTAGCATGAGGTTCGGTACTCATAAGTAAGGGGCATGAGATTTCAGCTTATAACTTGTTAAGCATATCCTCTTAGTTGTGTCACTTTAACCTTAATCACCTAAATATGCCTATCATAGGGCCAATGAGAGCTGAAAGCTAATAAATACCATAATTTTTGGAAGCTCTTTATGAGACTTGAATCCCTGCTTCCTTCCATGAAGGCCTTTCTTTTACTTTTATGTTGAGTCCCCATCTTCTATCTTTATGCACCTATTGAGAGAGCATAGTGGCCATTCTTAGTTTAATGTGCATTGTCCCAAGACTTGTTGATTAATGCATAACTTTGATATTGCTTGTTCTTAAACTATTTGTATCTAGTCATCCTTATGAACTTTGAAGGTGTCCTATGCAATTATGATTTGCTACATTATGAGGGACAAGCTAAATGCCACTGTGCTATGTTTTCTTTATGTGAAACAAACAAAAGTCTTTCAAAGCATTGTTATTCATGAATCTTTTGTTTGTACCTTTTCATGTTACAACATAGTTGCAATGTCTTATTGTTAGAACTATATCTTTTGTCGAGTCTATCGGCAAGGATTGATACATTGCAAACGTATCTATAATTTTTTATGCTCCGTACTTTTTTATATCATTTGTCATATGTTTTGTCTACATTTTGAGATACTTTTATACATTTTCTGGAACTAACCTATTGACAAGATGCCACAGTGCCAGTTGCCTGTTTTCTGCTGTTTTTGGTTTCAGAAAAGCTGGAAAAGAAATATTCTCGGAATTGGACCGGACAAAAGCCAAAGTCGATATTTTACCGGAAGACTCATGGAGCCAGAAGACGAGATGGAGACGGGCCAAGGGCTGGCCACACCATGTGGTGGCGCGACCCCCTGGCCGCGCCACCAGGTGGTGTGGGCCCCTGGTTCACCCTCTGACATCACCTCTTCACCTATAAGAAGCTTCCTGATGCAGAAACCCTAAAGAATCCAGCCTCCAGCCACGAAAAGTTCCACAGTGCCGCCGCCACCGAAGAGGAGATTTAGGGGACAGAAAGTCTCTGTTCGGTCACCCTGCCGGGACAGGGAAGTGCCCTGGAGCCATCTCCATCGATCTCCACCACCATCTCCATCGCTGTTGCTGATTACCATGATGAGGAGGGAGTAGTTCTATCTCGAGGCTAAGGGTTCTACCGGTATCTATGTGTTCATCTCTCTCTCTATGCATGATCATATTGTGATCATGATCTTTGTAATCAAGTAGATCTACCTTGCTACTCAAGTGCTTTAATAGATCTCTGGCTCTCCCCATGTGTGTGAAAGTGACAGCGTGCACACCATGGTGGCACTTAGGCTAGAGATTACAAATACTTGTTATGACTTATATTTGGAGTTGGATGTCTCTATGAAATTGTGGTGTTTGTTGGAACCATCCAGTGCACAAGGTGACAGTGTGGGGTTATCTAGATGCGAAAAGCGAACTTTGAGGTGTGCTGTTATATCCCTACCATGGATTAGAGTTTCCAACCGGAGAGTAGTTCAGAGTAGTATCACAAATAGAAGATATTTATATGAGAGTGTTCACTAGTGAAAGTATGATCCCTAGGCCTTGTTTCTAAGCATTGAAACACTGTTTGCAACTAGATCTGTTACATGTTTGCTTGCTTCCATCTTTATTTCAGATTGCCTTTAGTCTCTTCCATCCGTCAAGCTCTTTTTTGGCACCGTTACCACTTATAATTATCCATACCACTTGTATTTCACTATCTCTTCGCCGAACTAGTGCACCTATACACCCAACAAGTGTATTGGGTGTGTTGGGGACACAAGAGACTTCTTGTATCTTGATTGCAGGGTTGCTTGAGAGGGAATACCTTTGACCACTTCGTCCCTGAGTTCGATAAACCTTGGGTACCACTTAAGGGAGACTTGTTGCTGTTCTACAAACCTCTACACTTGGAGGCCCAACAACTGTCTACAAGAATAGAAGTGCATAGACAACAAGGATGTCGGTGGGACCCTGGTAGGCGTCCCGACTGAGTCTTCAAGTGGTCACGTGGCGAGGCGTTGTGTGCATGACGACCAGGCATCAGGCGAGCACTATCCTGGGGCGAAACTTGGTCTTGGCTCTTCTGCTGGTTCAATACGCAGTCTGTATTGGGTCATACACCGCAGGACAACTGTCTTTATCTTCAGGAATCCTTCCAAGCCGGGTGGCGGTTCCACAGACCTACCCAGGGAGAGATCCCCAGACCTCCCGGATGGGCACTCTACGGGACGCCCGGCCTAGAGCCCGCGGTTCTGTGACCCATGGAGAGCATAGAACCGATAGTAGCCCCAGGCGAGGTGTCGTTCCACGTGGTTTGTGACCCGAGGTGGTAACCTGCACATCCAGGTGATGAGTGCATATTTGCATCATGTGTTACATTATTATTTTGCATTGTAGATGTAGGATCTTGGTATTTTACGGTGCTCGCGTGCACATTTTATGTCTGTTTTCACCAGGATCAGGACAGATGATGGAACCAATGGACATAATTCTTGAAGCAGTTGTACCAAGGAGAAAAAGAGTTAAAAACAACGTAAATCGCTTATTTGGGAGATATCAATAATACCAGAAGAAAACCCAAAGCGAACAAGGCTTACAGACAGTTTAACGACCAACTATACGACCGGAATACTTTTTTCAGTCGTATAGTTCTGGTCGTATAGTTAGCGCTACCACCGCCTCTTCAAATAGTTTCACCTCGTGTAACTGGATTGGAGAGACGACATACAGAACACCCAGAAATCACAGAAACCTTACCTCCAAAAGTCATTTGGAGGGGGAACTCGTCCACCGGGGATCCATCTTTGCCCTGTGCAGATCTAGGAGGCTAAGGCATCGATCTTCATCATCAACCGCTGCATCACCACCATCTCCATCCATCTCATCTACATCTTGTCTAGATCTTGTTGTAATTTCTGTACTCTATGTGGATTTATACAAGTACTATTCATCTATGATTGTTTCCATTACCTTTGCCATGATGTTGATTGCCTCCATGTCTGAGTAGATCTCTAGTTCTTGGGGATATGGAGAAACCCTAGCATATGATTGAGATGAGATAGAGATTATTATGTTATACATCATTATGTGTATGTGTTAATTGTCTTCATCTTGATGTTGGGAGTTGTGCACCTCCTTGATATTTGCCTCCTACGGGGACTCGATGAAGGGGATTACTTGTTGGTAGATGGCGGGATGATAGCACTTAGTGTGACTATAAAGTTGTTGTCATTCTTTACGTACTAACTTGGGGAATCAAGGAGAACTCATTAAGCCATGTCCATGTCATGGGAGAAATCCCTTAATAGTGGGATAATACGATTGATGTCGTTTATTCGTCAGCTGTGATTATGAAGGATGATGTGAGCAGCAGTTGCTGCATATTTGTCCATATATGGAGCTCCTCCCACATACATACGTATCATGAGAATATTAGTTATAATAATCTTGATTGCTCAGTCTAAATTGCTAGTGGTGTATCCACCACTCCCTGAGAATGCATTTTTCCCTATTGCAGTTCGAAAGTTCTTTTACACACGCGATTCTTACTTTCTGCATTAAGTTTTACTTTACTTTAAATTGCTTCATTCAACCAAAAACCCAAAAACAACTCTACTTTTCTTGTATCTTAAAGTTATTCCTTAATTACTTCGTCTAGTTGTAGTTAAAAGCATTTTAGTATTTCGCATACTACTCCCTGTGGGATCGATATCTTTATTTTAAAACTAGCTACAAACGATATGTGCACCTGCAGTCATCAAGCTATTTTCTGGTGTTGTTGCCAGGGAGCTTAGCGCTATAAGTCACTTTACTTTTAGTTATTTACTTTCGGTGTACTGGTTTTTATTTAAGTTGCAGGACCGCAACAATGGACAACACTCAGCATTTAAACTAGCTTGAGGCAGTAAGGAAAATGGGTTCGCCCATGGATGCTTTTATAACTGTCAATAAAAGCATAAATCTGGATGGAATTGAGATCCACCATTTATTATTTAAACTACTGCACTCTAAGAAATTAGCAGGAACCAATGAAGAGAGTCCATATGGACACTTACAATTCTTTGAAGACGTTCTTAGTTCCTTTATATTTGATGACCATAATCTTGATATGGTTAAAACCCAGTTGTTTAGACAAACTCTCTCTCTAATAATGTTTGCGCCTGGTACAGATCTTTTTGTGCAGAAGCACCAAGGACTTGGAAGGAATTGATAACCAATTTTCTATCAAAATATTACTCAAAAAGCAAAGCTCATAGGATGAGAGGTATTCTTATCAGTTTAAAAAATAATCCTAGTGAGGGTTTGTATGAAGGAAATCTAAGGTACAAAAGTTACCTAGATAATTGCCCCCATCATCATTTGCCTGATTGGTTAATCACTCATACTTTTTATGGAGGGCTTGGTATTGAAAATAGAATGAATCTAGACACTGCTTCTAATGGCAGCTTTCTATCTTATACCTATGATGAAGCTCGGAATCTAATAATAAGAATGAGGGAAGCAACGGAAAATCTTAAAGATAAGGAAAACATTACAAATAGTTTTTCTGAATATGCTTGCGTTAATTATTTCCTTGCAGATGAAAGGACTGGTGCAATGATTAAAACCCTCGGTATTGATTCTTACTCAGTAAAGAAAATTATTGAGAATTATGCAGGACATTTGCAGGTGTCGATAGAATGGGAACCACGTAAACCCCTCGAAGAGAAGAAGCATGCAAGAGCAGTAATGGAAGAATTCTCCTAAGTACCTATTCAAGAGATCATCAACAAAAGGCAAAAAGATGAAGAACAAATAAAGAAGAGACTAAAGAAACAAAAAAAGAACCCTGAAGTTACTAATATAAATAATGTTATTGACGAGGGTTTAACTCGTCAATGCCCATTGTTATGGACTTGGGTTTTGGAGAAGGAGGGAGCGCTGGAGACATCTATCGGCTAGCAAAAAAGCACACAGGGGACAAAGGATTTACCCAGGTTCAGGCCTCGTAGAGGTCCCTACTCCTGCTTGTCTGCTCGTGGAATTATCGAAGGAGTCGAAAGTTACAATGGTGCGCAGATGCAATCTGGCAAGGGTTGTGGAAACTAGGGTTGCGTGTGTCCTCCTCGCCGCCCCCTCCTAGCCTTTATATAGATAGGCTAGGTCTCAGGTAGCAGGTCGAGTCGGTTACAAGTTAGGGTTTTCCCCTTCAAACTTTCTATCTTTAGCTTCTTCTTGTCCTTCAAGCAATCGAGAGTCCGTAGGTTACTCGAGTCCCTCCATCCGGGCCTTGGCGACACCGTGGGCCTGTATGTATTTGGACCGTATATACCAAGCTCGAGTACCTGTAGGGTATACCCATGTCAGTAGCCCCCGAGTGTCCAGTGGAATCGCAGATTCGACTGGGGAGTTTTTGAAGCCTTTGAGTGCCTAAATGAGTACATTTCGATTGCTTTTATTTGTGTCATAGGGATTGTTGATATACGTCCCTGATATAACCGAAGTATCGGTATCAGTTAACCACCTTAGGGTGAAACAACACAATCTACTCAAATTCGAGTCCCTGGACTCGAATCCGGAAAAGTGCTGGTGTAATTCGACTCAGGCCGCGGAGGTCTTACAGGAGTCAAATTCCAGTTATATGGGTGTGAGCACTTGACGCGTCCGTCAAGGCATGTTCATCGTGCCTGTAGGTACGGATATGTTTCTGGTAGTGCGCAGTTAAATGCGTTGCCAGGCCTTATTCAGGTCTTACCTTCACGCCGTAGGCGCGACATCCGAATTTTATCATCACGGAGACGATTCGGGTAACCCAGGAGACGCAGTCTCTTTGTAGGGGAAAAATTATGAGGCGGTGTCGCCATGAGTTTCGAGTGTGGATGTTATCAACACATAGTTTTTTGTACAAATAATCATAGGATGCGCGACCAGCGCTCCCTATGTGAGTAGCCCCCGATTGCCTGGTTGAGTCGAAGACTCAGGCAGGGACTAAAGAACTTTTGCGACTGCTGTCGACTTTCGCTTGCTTGTTTCAGTCGATGACTCGGGCAGGTACTAAAACACTTTTGCGACTACTGTCGTCTTTTGCCTGCTTGTTTCAGTCGATGACTCAGGCAGGTGCTAAAATACTTTTGCGACTGCTGTCGTCTTTTGCCTGCTTGTTTCCGGCGCTCCCTATGGGAGTAACACATGTCCATAATCGAACTGTGTTTCAAGTGATTGGGTTTGCTTTTGTGACTGTCCATGTTCTTGCAACAATAAAAATAAAAGTCATAGGGTGCGCGGCCAGCGCTCCCACGCACCCTATGGGAGTAGCCCCCGAGTGCTTGGTGGAGTCGAAGACTCCAGCAAGGACTAAAAATAGTCGAAGTTTTCCACTGCATAGCCTTGGTGACGTCAGTGCTGACGCTTGTATGACCTTAGTTGCCCGCGTGAGCGATTTTGACGGGACGTGACGAGCGGTGGGTCCTACTTTCTGACTTTGATTTGACTGGGCGTGCGTAATCTTATTTTTAACTGTGCCTCCTCGATTTCCGCGTGTAATGGTAGAAGTGGGGGGACGGTTCGCGCTTCCTCTTCTCCACGTGTCCTACGCGATGCGTGCCACGCGTCCAATAGGGTTTTTGTCAGCCATTGGATTACATCTCCTAGGGGTTAAGTAGCGATGCTGCGGCGGTAATTTCCCATATGTGCTCTTTCTTCCTTGCTGCCATCGCCATTGCTGTTTGCTTTTCTGCTTTCCCCTGCACCCATCTTCTCCACGACGCTGGACCAGCTCCGTTCGTTCCCAAGCTACTTCCTTCGCTCTCATCGCCGCCGTGCAATGGGGAAGAAGAAGGGAGGCGCTGCCGCTGATTCCGCGGCCACCCTCGCTGCAGCAAAGAAGAAAGGTGGCTCCGCTACTGCGGGCACCAGTACCGCCGCCGTCGGGAAGAAGAAGGTCGCGGGCACCCGCGTGACTAATGGCGCATGGCGCCCCTCTATCATCAAGGCATCGGATCTCCGTCTTCTTTGCCAAGACGGAGTTATTTCTGCAGCAGTCACCGATTCGCGCGTCCCCAGTGGTGAGACTATTCCTGTGCCTCCCGCTGGTTATCGAGTGATGTTTCTTGCATTCATCATTCGCGGTCTTTCCTTGCCTCTTCACCCCTTTCTTCGGGGTCTTCTTTGTTTCTATGGGCTCCAGCTCCATCAGCTGTCCCCAAATTCTCTTCTCCACATCACTTGTTTCATCACTCTCTGCGAGTGCTGGCTCGGAATCGAGCCACACTTTGGTCTTTTCAAACGCATCTTTAAATTGAAGCGTCAGTCCGCATCTAGCTCTTTAGTTTATGACGTAGGTGGTTGCGGAATCCACATTGACCCATCCGCCACCTACTTCGATATCACGCTTACCAAGTCCGTCCAGGGATGGAGGGACAAATGGTTCTATGTGCGCGACCAGAAGGCCAAGGACGAGCACTTTGGACTCGCGCCTTTCGATCCCGCGACTCCCTGCAAGAAGATGTGTTCTTGGAAGAACGTGATCATGCCTTCCGAACTCGCGGAGACAGACGTGTTATATCAGCGCATCTGTGACCTCGATAGTCGCATAGGCACAAAAGAGGGAGGCTGCGCCCTTGTCAGGACTTGGCTGCGTCATCGCGTCCAGCCTCTCCAGGCTAGGGTCCATCCCATGTTCCAATGGGGTGGCGCTGATGATCCCACTCGCGTGTCTGCTGATGGCATGTCCGCGAGTGAGGTAGATAAGAGGGTGTGACTGGTCACGAAGTACACCCTCAAGGATGTGCTTCCGAACGAGCCAGTCGTTCCTCCCTTCGATGCTTCGAATCCTCCTCCCGAGGTATAGTTGCGCTACGTAGTAGCTTATTTTCTCGATTTCGTTTCCTATTGTGTTTGCTGATCTTTACTTTTTGTATGTAGGAGTGGGCGGTGTCGCCTTGCATGCCTCCCCTCCCTGAGGGGATTATTCCTTGTGAAGCTTTGGAAGAGGACGAGTCTGAGTCGACTGTCCCTTCCGATGTGGAAGAGGAAGCCCCCGAGTCCGAGAGTCCGGATACTCGCAAGCGTTCACGTATCGGGGATTCCGACGCGTCGACTCCTTCATCTCCAGGAGGCACGGTTGTTGACGCGGAGTCGCCAATTCCAGCTGTTCCTGTGAGGGCTGTGGCACCGTCTTCTCGCAAGAAGATGCGATTGCCCAAGGAGTCTTCGTCGGAGTCGGCGGAGGCCACATTTTATCTTGACAGATTTGACTGGTAAGTTTGGTAGTGCATTCATTCTTCTCTTGTTTTCTTCTTGTTGGCTTTTCCCTGGAGTTTGCCCTTTCTGAATGCGGATTTTGTCTTGCAGTCAAGAGGCGTCGTCATCTTATGGCGACGTCGAATTTTTGAAGGAATCAGGATTCGCGACCTTAAAGGCCAAGATAGAGGTCGAGCGTGCTCCTTCTCCTCCGGTGGCGGCCCACTCCGGGCACAATTCTTCGAGCTCTCCTCACATAGGGGAGCATCGAGTAGTTGCTCGGATGACGGTTCAGCAATCTTCTTCGGAGTCGCTGGAGGACCATGTAAGTATATCTTTCTTTCTTTTATAATTTGGCAGTCAATGCCCTTTGTTGCCCTCTGCTGACTCCTTGTTTTGTGCGACAGCTCCTTGTAAAGGAAGCCGCGCAGGTGGCGGAGCAGGTGATGGCGATGGGTCGCCAGCATGCGATGCTGGAGACGCGCCACCGCGTGGTTGAGAGTGAGTGTTCTATACTTATTCTTTTCGTCTTCTCTGTATTTTGGTATAATCGACTGACAGCCAAATTTTTGACTGCCATGTAGCTGAGCATAATGCTTTACTGCGTGATGTCGCCACGTTGGAGAAGACACTAGCCGCAGCTGTGAAGGGGCGCGACGAGGCAATCGCGGCTCGTGATGAAGCCCAGAAGCGCGAAGAGGATCTGCGTGCCTCCTTTGCGGCCAGGGAGAAGTTGTTCGAAGAGCAACTATTCTCAGTCACCAAGGCCCTCTCAGGTACCTTTACTTGGTAGATATTTTATTGATGTTCTTCTCTTCCTCTGTAGTGTCGGTGGCATTAGAAGTTTGATCCATGTGTGTATTTTGGTGTAGATGCTGGCGGCTTGAGTTTTGATCCACAAGCCCTTGGTCGCGATGACGCTCTGGCGGGCGCGGTATCTGCGGTTGAAGATCGTAGCGCCGCTGTCCAAAATACGTTGGCCAAAGCCAAGGCCACCCTGAGTTGCCTCCGGGAGGAGCTGATGCCGAAGGCGGAGCTGGTCGACAATGTGGAAGAGCTGGCGGAGTCGCTCGCTGGGGGTGTGCCTGCCACGTACAAGAACTCCCTCCGCGCAGCTGGCGCGACCATGTCGCTTGCCATGGTGCAAGCCCACGGAGTCGAAGTGGATCCCTCTGCGGTGTCGAAGACGATGCCTGTTGGCGCGGATGGTCAGCAGGTAGTATTCGCTCCCTTTGCGACTGCCTGTGCCAAATATGGCCATTCCTTGATAAACACTATTTCCAAGTATTCATAGGAGCTCAATTGCGCAAAGAAGGCGGCGAAAACTTTGGCCTCAGGGGCCGGTGGAAAGTTAGTGGCATCTGATACTACCACGGACTTGATGAAGCCCCCGAGGTCATCGAAGTCGAAGAAGCTAGCTGCTCCGTAGTTAGTTTCTTGTAATAGCTGATGAACTTGCTCTTTTGATTGGAGAACATGCCTATTGGCGGATGTGTTTGTAGATACTTTTATTGATCCTGAATGCATCTGTTACTTTTGACTTTTGAGTTGGTCGCCTTATTTTGCCTCTGGCTTGATTTTTGGTAGGGTACATCAAGTGGTCCTGTGGGGGGAACCCCGTACTCGCCATCTCTTGAGGATGCAATGGCACCACCATGCTCTAGGGTAGAGGAGTTGTCCTTACTTTCGCGACTTCATGATCGCGTGAAGCAACTGGAGCATGAATTGCCCGTGATCTGCGGTAGCGCGAACGTGTGGAAACCAAAGGCTGAAAAGCCACCACTCGTGAGCAATATCTGCTTGGCGAGGTGACGCAACTGGGCGACCAGTTTAAATGTTAGTTTGCTCATCCTCGTATTTTCCTTTGTAGTTAATCGCAATGGTACGTTGTACTCATGTTGTTGATGCTGCTTCGTGTAGTTGTTAGCGCACGCCGTCCGCAGGAGGAGAGGGATAGGATTGCCATCCACCTTCATGATCTCACCCAGGAGCAACTTCAGGAGAGTGGATACTTCTGGGTAGATCATGATCGTGCGACTACGTTAGCGACCCTGCAGGATCGCGCCTCGCGAGTGCTGCTCTTTCTGAAGAAGTCGCAGTCATGTTTGAAGAACATCTACCGGGCGATGTTCCTGCTGGATGATGCTCCATCAAGCCTGCTGGCTCTTCTGACCAAATTTCAAGATATGTCCGCGGTTCACGAGTGCGTGAGGCAGCAGTTGGTGGCTGGTGCCAAGGCTGCCCTCTCCGTGGTGCGTTTGCACAGGCCTGACATGGATGTCGCCGCCATTGCCTCTAGGCCACCGGTGCCACCAGCAGGATCTTCCTGGAACATGGTGTCGCACTATCAGGCGGTGGATCGTCCAGCCGAGGAGATCGTCGACTTCTTCGAGGAACAGACTAATGTTCTTCTGTTGCAAGGGTAGCCAAATATGTATCCTGCATATAAGTGTACTGGTGTTGTAAAGCTCATATATATTTGTAGATAATTTATTGTTGAATGTATACAAATAGCTTTATAAGGGTGGGGTGTGTTGCACTTATGCGAGTCCTTTTCATTAGCCTGGCCATCTTTGTATCATTCCCTTATCAACCTGTCAGGTGCGTTGCAGCTGGGTTGAGTTTGTGCTAAGGGGTTTGATTGATGTGCCAGCTACTCAGGATGTCGCGTTATTGTTCGAAGAACATGTGTGTATAGGGTGGCGTAGCCCCCGAGTATGAAAGTTGACAAAAGAAAAGAGAACACGGAGTTTTGGGGCACTTAGCTTTTATTTATTCGAAGATCGGTACGGAGTATAATGCACGGCTAAGTAGCCTTGGCTGAATAGCCTTATTTGCGATGCAAAAGTAAAGAAGAAACGACTAAGGGTAGAAGCGTCGCAGTTGTGCGACGTTCCACGGGTTGGAGTGTGCGACTCCTGTCTCTAAATCTTGAAGGCGATAGGCGCCACCTGGGATTACTTCTGTAATCACGTACGGTCCTTCCCAGGGGGACTCGAGCTTGAGATGTCCCTGCTGCTTCAGTCGCAGGACTAGGTCACCTTCGACGAAGGATCTGGGGCGAAGCCTTCTGTTATGATAGTTGCGCAGGTTCTGCTAGTAGATCGTGGATCTTTCTGCGGCGATTTCTCTTGCTTCGTCAAGGAGGTCGACGGAGTCTTAGAGTGTGAGGGATGACTCCTGCTCGCTGTAGGCGACTACGCGTGGCGCTTTGTACCGTACTTCGGCGGGTAGTACTGCCTCTGCTCCGTGTACCATAAAGAATGGCGTGTAGCTGGTGGTGCTGTTTGGAGTTGTACACAGGCTCCAGAGTACAGATTGCAGTTCATCTGGCCAGGAGCCCACGGCTTGTTTGAGTGGTCGGAGGAGTCGCTTCTTGATGCCGCTGCAGACGAGCCCGGTTGCCTTTTCCACCTGACCGTTGGTCTGTGGGTGTGGTACTGAGGCATAGCTGATGTTGATCCCCAGGTTCTCGCAGAATTCTTGGAACTCCTTGGGTGTAAAGTTCGTTCCGTTGTCGGTGATGATGTTGTGCGGCACGCCGAAGCGGTAGACGATGGACTCGAAGAACTTTACTGCACTGCGCCCTGATTGCTTGGTCACTGGCATGGCCTCAATCCACTTGGTGAATTTGTAGACTGCGACCAGGAGGTAGACGTAGCCTCCTTGCGAGGACCTTGGAAGTTTACCAACCATGTTGAGTCCCCACTGGACAAAGGGCCAGGCCAATGGGATAGGCCGGAGTTCTGCGCCTGGTGCGTGTGGTTTGTCTGCGAATCGCTAACAAGCGTTGCACTTTTGGACTATATCCTTGGCGTCGCGCATGGCCGTGGGCCAGTAAAATCCAGCTCGTAGAGCTTTGGCAACGAGGGCGCGACTGCCGACGTGGTGCCCGCAGGTCCCTTCATGGATGTTGAGGAGGACTGCTCTTCCATCGGCTAGGGAGACGCATCGCTGTAACACGCCTGTGATGCTGCGTTTATACAGTTCGCCGTTGATAACGGCGAATGCCTTGGAGCGTCGCGTGATGTGTCGTGCGTCTGTCGGGTCGTCCGGTAGGCGCTTACTAAGGAGGTACCTAATGTACGGCTGCGTCCAGGATTGTTCGATCATCATGACGCTCATTGGTCCCTCGAGTCCCGTGTCGAGCTCCAAGTCATCGATTGCCATTGGCTCATTGGGTGGTGTAGCCCCCGAGTCCGTTGCTGCGCTTGTTTTCTTCTCTGCGGCCTTCGGCTTGATGGAGCGTTCGCATATGCACTCAAGAAATACCCCAGGTGGTATGGGTGCACACGTGGAGCCTATGTTGGCGAGTGCGTCCGTCTCCTCATTGCTTTCACGACCTATGTGTCGCAACTCGCAACCATCGAAGTCTCCTTCAAGTGTGTCGTAGAGGTCGCGGTATGCGATCATGTTGTCGTTTAGTGCGTCGCACTCGTGCATTGTTTGGTTGACGACCAGCTTGGAGTCACCATATATGATTAGCCTCTTTGCGCCGCAGGCTTTTGCCATTCTCATCCCGTGTAACAGGGCCTCGTATTCAGCCTCGTTGTTTGAGGCTATGAACTGCATTCGCATGACGTACTTCAGCTTGTCCCCTTGAGGCGATGTCAGTATGACACCTTCTCCTGCTCCATCTTTCCTCTTGGACCCATCGAAGTGCATTGTCCAGAGGTAGGACATGTCTGGCCTGTCCGGGAGTTGGTTTTCCATCCAATGTACGAGGAAGTCAGGGAGAACTTGCGACTTGATTGCGTCGCGCTTTTCATAATGAATGTCTCGTGGAGACAGTTCGATTCCCCAAAGCGCAACTCGTCCTATGGCGTCTGGGTTATTGAGGATATGTCCCAATGGGGCGTCGTTGACTACCACGATTGGGTGTTCCTGGAAGTAATGGCACAGTCGCCGGGCGGTCATAAAGATGCCGTACGCTAGCTTCTGGTAGTGCGCGTACCGCTGTTTTGTTGGCGTGAGGACCTCGCTGAGGTAGTATACCGGGCGTTGTACGCCGTGGACCTTGTTTTCCTCGGCCTGTTCGACGACGAGCACTGTGCTAACCACTTGGTTGGTGGCGGAGATGTACAGCAGCAGTGGTTCCCTTTCTCGTGGAGTTACCAATACTGGCGAGGTGGATAGCAGGCGCTTGAGGTATTCGAATGCTTCTTGCGCTTCGTTGGTCCATTCGAATTTGTCAGCTTTGCGGAGGAGCTGATAGAAGGGCAGCGCCTTTTCTCCCATTCGACTGATAAATCGACTGAGGGCCGGGATTCGCCCGGTTAGTTGTCGAACGCCTCTTATGTTCTTTGGCTTCTCCATGGCTAGTATGGCCTTTATCTTTTTCGAGTTTGCCTCAATCCCTCTCGCGGAGATAAGATACCCGAGCAGTTGCCCAGAGGGTACGCCGAAGGCGCATTTGTCCGGATTGAGCTTTATCCAGTAGCGATCGAGATTGGCGAAGGTTTCGTGCAAGTCGTCGATTAGAGAGGCTTCTTCCTTGGTTTTGATTACTATGTCATCGACATAGACTTGGATGTTGCGACCAAGTTGCTCCTTGAGGCAAGCCTGCATGCACCGCTGGTACGTGGCTCCCGCGTTTTTTAGCCCGAAGGGCATTGTGTTGTAGCAGAACACGCCGAAGGGCGTTGTAAACGCGGTCTTCTCCTGGTCTTCCTCCTTCATTCGAATTTGGTTATAGCCTGAGTAGGCGTCGAGGAAGTAGAGGCACTCGCATCCAGCGGTGGAGTCGATGATTTGATCGATCCGTAGTAGCGGGAATGATCTTTTGGGCAGTGCTTGTTTAGAGAAGTAAAGTCCACGCACATCCGCAGGATATCCGTGTCCTTTTTTGGCACCAGCACCATATTGGCGAGCCAAGTGCTTTCCTTGATCTCGCGTATGAATTTGGCCTCGAGGAGTCTGTTGATCTCCATTCCGACTGCCTGTGCCCGTGGCTCAGACAGTCGCCTGATTGTTTGCTTGACTGGCCTTGCGTCGGGGTTGACGTTGAGTGCGTGCTCAGCGAATTCCCTAGGAACTCCTGGCATGTCCGCAGGACACCAGGAGAAAATTTCCCAGTGCTCACGGAGGAATTCGACGAGCGCGAGTTCCTATGCGGGACTCAAGTTGTTGGCGATGAGGGCCGTTTTAGCGGGATCTAATGTATGGACCTGCACCTTCTTTGTGTGCACAGATGAGTCGAAGGAGAGGTCAGGTGAGCTTGGCCTACTCAGGGGAGGCACACTGTTGTCTGTCGTTTCCTTCAATCGCGTAGCTCCTCCTGCATGCCGAAGGACTGGGAGATTCTGTTGAATTCCCTGTCGCAACTGTCAGATCGCTCGAAACTCCCGTTGATCATGATGACACCGTTGGGACGTGGCATTTTCATCTGCAGGTAGGCATAGTGAGGTACTGCCATGAACCTAGCGAACGCGACGCGCCCGAGGATGCAGTGGTATTGTGAGGGCCAGTCGACAACTTCAAAGTCGATGCGCTCGCGCCGGAAGTTCTTCGGCGTGCCAAATATGACGTCGAGGTTGATTTTGCCCAGGGGGTATACGCCTTTTCCTGGGACGATGCCGTGGAACGTTGTGTCCGATGCCTCCAAGCAGGTTAGAGGGATCCTCATTGCTCGCAAGGTACTCGCGAATATGAGGTTGATACCGCTTCCGCCATCCGTGAAGACGCGACTCATGTCGAAGCCTCCAATTTGTGCCTCGAGTACGAGGGGGCAATGACCTGGGCGAGGTACTTGAGGCGGGTGGTCGCGTTTGTCGAAGGTAATGCATGACTCACTACCACTGAGGTACTCAGTGGTGGATGGTGGCGAGTGCATGGCCAAGTTGACTTGGCGAGTGATGGCCTTCTGCACCCTATTGGAGGGGCGTCCCTTTTGGATCATCATGGTACCCATGGCCCGTGGGTATGGTTCGCCTCCATGGTGCTGGTCCGGTGCAGCTCCGTTCGGGGGTGGCCCAGGTGGTGGTGGTGGTGCGCCATGTGCCACTGTGCCTGGAGCGGTTCCGTAGCCTCTTTCGACTGCATTGCGGTTCATCCGAACCAACCCCTCATGTAGCTTGAGGAACTCGCGGCAGTCCTTGTGGAGGTGACTGGACTTTCTCTTGCCATCATGCTTGTCGATGTAGAAGTGTACCGTGCATGGTCCGGACAGTTTGTCTTCGATGGAGGTCGCGGGTGCTTCATCGCGAGTGCAGCGTTGCCATACTTGCGTGGTTTTCCCGGAGTCGCGGTATCCGCCGCTGCGGTATCCGCTATTGCGGTTATCGTCGCGTCTATCGGCGTAGCCGGCTGCGACCATGTTGACGTCATCGTGATCATCGTAGACGCGCATACGATGTTTACTCTGGCGGTCGCGTCTTCGTTCGAGTTCTGCCTCCTCGTCAGAGTGAACGCGGTTCTTCAATGAATCTTCCCCATCGGCCCACCGATTCGTGATCTCCATCAGGTGGTCGATGGTCTTGGGCTTCGAGCGGCCTAGCTCCTCCCTGAGTTCCATGCGGCGGACACCGCCATTGAATGCATCAATCACGCGGTCTTCCGAGATGTTCTTCGCGGAGTTCTTGATGATGGACCATCTTTGGATGTAAGAGCGCAGAGATTCGCCAGATTTTTGCTGGCAGCACCTCAGTTCTTCGATTGAAGCGGGGCGTTTGTACGTGCCCTTAAAATTGCGCATGAAGCTGTAGACCAGCTCATCCCAGCTGCGAATGGATCCGCGTGGGAGGTTATTGAGCCATGCTCGGGCGGCACCCTGCAGCTGTAGCTGCAAGCATTGCATGGCAGTACTTCGACTGCCTCCGTGCAGTCTGACGGAGGAGATGTGATCCTCCAGCCAGATCTTGGGGTCCTGCAGACCGTCAAATTTCGGGTTCTCCGATGGGAGTTTGAACCCTTTAGGCATTCGCTTTTGCCTGATGGATCTGCTGAAGCATCTGGCGCCACAGAGCTCCCCATCTTCTTCTTCCGAATCAGTCGACCGATCACGTCGTGCCCTTGACTTGTCGATCTTGCGCTGCCTGAGTTTATCGCGTGCATCGTAGTCGCGATCGTGTCGTCGTGAATGGCGGCGCCGAGACAGGTCGTGACTGTCATCGCTTGACGAGGGCGAGGAGTAGCGTTTTGCTAACGCTTTGCCCTTTTTTGGGTCTGGTACTGGTTCTTTGTCGAGGGCGGCCTCGATTAGCCCCAGGCCCGCGATCGCAGATCAGTGCATGGCCGTTCGGGGATCTCCAGCCGGTGGCTGGTTATTGAGAAGGTACATGGTGGCCGCTATCACTACGGCCTGTGGCGTCCTGGGAACCACGTTGCCTCTCGTGTCGACTGTCATAGAGCCGAAGTCGAGGACTTTCGCGGCGTCTATGCGTTCTTGTTCGGTGAGGTGAGCCATCCGCGATTGCCTCTTCCTGGCGAGATGCTCATTGCCTCTTGAGGAGGATCCTCCGTAGGAGGAGAGCCCAGCGCGACGAAGGCTTGACTCGTCCGCCGCCTTTTTACGCGCCTTAAGTTGCGCGATTGCTTGTTTCTGGCGCTTGAATTCCTCTTTTAGGAGCCAGTGGTAACCCATCAGTAGTTCCTGAGGGGACCCGAAGGGTAGAGGTGCACCTCATAGGGCTTCGTGATAGCGTTCCCACTCTTGCTCGTTGAGCCTGATCACGACGCGTTCGCCGGTTTGCTCGTTGATTATGCTGGGGGGTTCGACTGCTCCTCCATTGCCGCCGTTGCCGCCGTTGGCGGTGTTGGGCGGGTCGGTGCCGTTGCCGGTGTTACCACCGTTGCCGCGTTTGGCGGAGGTGTCGCCCGCGTTGATGACGGTGCACATGAAGTGATTTGGGAAGCTGTTGCTTCCACAACTTTCAGATTCAGAACCGTAGGTTCCATCTTCAGTGGCCAGATCGCTTAGGTCGGAGTCGCGACTGCTGTCGATGACCATGTTCCCAATTGCTGCCGGAGCGTTGAGCTTGCTGAGGGTGCCGATCGATGGAGGGAACCATGATGCTGGGGCAATCGTCGGTGTTGTCGGCTGATCGGGCATGCGAAGCATGCCTGTCTGACCAACTTGGAAGCAGAAGCTCCCAATCGCCAGGCTGATTTCGTCGCCTACGGACTCGAAGGCCGAGCGAGTAGCTGGCGTGTGGACGGTGAAGTCGAAGGCACCGAAAAGCTGGCGAATCTCCGCTGTTGTAGAGTTGTAGATCGCGTTTGATGGGGCCGAAGAAGCCGCAACATCAGCACTCCCAATTCCCACAGACGGCGTCAATTGACGAGGGTTTAACTCGTCAATGCCCATTGTTATGGACTTGGGTTTTGGAGAAGGAGGGAGCGCTGGAGACATCTATCGGCTAGCAAACAAGCACACAGGGGACAAAGGATTTACCCAGGTTCAGGCCTCGTAGAGGTCCCTACTCCTGCTTGTCTGCTCGTGGAATTATCGAAGGAGTCGAAAGTTACAACGGTGCGCAGATGCAATCTGGCAAGGGTTGTGGAAACTAGGGTTGCATGTGTCCTCCTCGCTGCCCCCTCCTAGCCTTTATATAGATAGCCTAGGTCTCAGGTAGCAGGTCGAGTCGGTTACAAGTTAGGTTTTTCCCCTTCAAACTTCCTATCTTTAGCTTCTTCTTGTCCTTCAAGCAATTGAGAGTCCGTAGGTTACTCGAGTCCCTCCATCCGGGCCTTGGCGACACCGTGGGCCTGTATGTATTTGGACCGTATATACCAAGCTAGAGTACATGTAGGGTATACCCATGTCAGTTATATTAAAGGATCTTATCGAAGCACGAATAGTGGATGATGAAGTGGTTATGCTAGACCTCGAAACCTCAGAGTTTATCGAAGGTAAGGTACGAGGTAACAAAACTTCTAAACCTATGACTCCTATATATTGTGGAGAAACTTTCTTATACGGAATTTGTGAGCCAATTTTGACTATAAATATTATGCCTTCATCACTTTATGAGGAGCTTCGCTACAATTTAAATAATCTTGATGTGGAACCGGTAGACACTACTATTAAATTGTCTAATAGGACCAATATAAAACCGGAAGGTGTAATCAGAAATATCGATGTCTTTATTGGATCACTCATGTACCCCCTTGATTTTCATATTGTTGATATGCCTCGAGATTCTTTTTGTCCTATTCTTTTAGGTAGGCCTTTTGTTTCCATAATCAAAGCTCGAGTTGATAATAAGAAGGAGACTATTTCACTGATGTTTGGAGAAGAGGAAATGACATTCCACTTCGCCAAACTAAAGAAGAGGCCATATGAAGTGGAAGATATCAAGGAAGAGAAAACAATTGCCGAGCTAGCCGCAATTCATTTTAGTACTCCACAAGATGAATTAGAGAGGAGCCTAATTAATTGGGAGGAAGCATCAGATGATGAGGAGAGAGAAGACATGGATGATTACCTTGATTCAGTTCCGGAAGCACAAAATCCACATGACTATGAAGAACTGGTAAGAAAAGGAGATGAAGAACCTCCACCAATTGAATTAAAACAACTTCCAGACAATATGAGGTATGAGTTTTTAGATAATGAAAATAAATGTCCTGTTATTATTAGCAAAAAATTATCAGAGAATGAAACAAATAAACTCCTTTCGGTCTTGGTTAAGCATCGTGAAGCCTTTGGGTATACTCTAAGTGATATTAAAGGAATAAATCCATCTATTGTAACACATAAGATTACCATGCTTGATGATGCTAAACCTGTAGTTGATACGCAAAGAAGACTTAATTTGAAAATGAAGGAAGTAGTAAGAAAAGAGGTTATACGCTTATTAGATTCTGTCATAATATATATCCTATCTCTGACAGTAAGTGGGTTAGCCCAGCTCATTGCATACCAAGACAAGGTGGTCTTGATGCCGCCATGAATGAGGATGGTGAGCTAGTTCCTGTAAGGCCTGTTGTAGGATATAGTATGTGCATTGATTTTAGGAAGCTAAACCACGAGACACAGAAAAATCACAAATCTATACCATTCATGGATAAATTTTTAGAAAGACTTAGTAATAATTCTCATTTCTGTTTTCTTGATGGTTATTTTGGATATTCTCAAATTGCCATACAACCGGAAGATCAAGAGAAAACAACTTTCACTTGCCCTTATGGCACACATGCTTATATATTAATGTCGTTTTGCTTATGTAATGTAGCAGCAACTTTTCAAGAATGTGTTCTAAAGATCTTTGATGATTTTGTTGAGAAGACTATGGAAGTTCTAACAAATGATTTTGTTGTTTGCGGAACAACCTTTGATAATTGCCTCTACAATCTAACCAAAGTCTTGCAGAGATGCAGGCAATCAAATTTGGTTTTGAATTGGGAACAATGTCGTTTCATGGAAAGAGAAGGTAAAGTTTTCGGGAATAAGGTTTCAGAGAAGGGAATAGAAATAGATAAAACTAATATAAATGCTATAGAAAATCTTCCAATACCTCAGGACATTAAAAACTTAAAAAAAATTTGGGGACATGTAGGTTTCTATAAGCATTTTATAAAAGATTTTGCTAAAATAGCTATGCCTCTCACCAACCTTCTTGATAAAGAAACTCCATTCTACTTAGATCATGACGGCATTGAAGCTTTTGAGAATCTTAAGAATAAATTCACCTATCATGCAATCTCCAAAATGGGATGAATCTTTCGAAATCATGTATGATGCTAGTGACTATGCTTTAAGGGCTGTGTTGGGACAGCGAGATGGAAAGAATTTAAATGTTATTTATTACGCTAGTAAACCTCTTAATAAGATTCGGAAACACTACGCTACTACAGAAAAAGAGTTCCTAGCTATAATCTTTGCTTGCGACAAATTTAGATCCTACATCATTAATTCTAAGGTAATAATTCATACGGATCACCAAGCTTTGCGTCACCTCCTTGTTAAAAAGTATGCGAAGCCCAGGTTGATTAGGTGGGTTTTATTACTATAAGAATATTATTTACAAATAGTAGATAGGAGGGGTAAAGATAATCCGGTAGTAGATCATCTCTCTAGGATGGAGGAAATAATTACTAACCCCGTACCTATAAACGAATCATTTCTAGGAGAATATTTAGCAAATGTTGAAATTGCTGATCCGTGGTATGCATATTATGCTAATTATCTCGTAAAAAAATTATACCGCCTGGTATGACAAGAAATCAAAGAATAAAATTCTTTAATGATCTTAAATATTACTTTTGGGATGATCTGTATCTATATCGTCATGGACCCAACGGAATGATTCGGAAGTGTGTTCCTAACCATGAAATGAATGCGATATTGAAAGCTTGTCATGACAGTCCGTATGGGGGACATCATGCAGGTAAGCAAACTGCAGCGAAGGTACTTCAATCCGGATTCTATTGGCCCACCTTGCTCAAGGACGCACACAGGTATGTGGAATAATGCGATGCTTGCCAAAGAAGAGGTACTATAGGTAGGAGACAAGAAATGGCAATGATATAGTCTCATAATAGAACCCTTTGATGTATAGGGAATGGATTACATGGGACCTTTTATAGAATCAAATGGTTATACTCATATTCTTGTTGTTGCTGATTATGTTACTAAATGGGTTGAAGCTATTCCAACAAGTCATGCAGATGCAGCCACCTCAGTGAAGATGATCAAGGACATCATATTCCCCAGGTTTGGAGTTCCTAGATTTTTAATCACTGGCGGTGGTTCTCATTTTATGAAAGGGACTTTCAGGAAAATTCTCAGCAAATATGGAGTAGCTCACTGCGTTGCTTCACCATATAACCCTCAAATAAATGGTCAAGTGGAACTCTCTAATAGAGAATTAAAGACCATACTCGAGAAGACGGTGAATAAATCAAGAAAAGATTGGTCATACGAGTTAAATGACACTCTATGGGCATACAGTACTGCGTTTAAAAATACAATGGGTATGACACCTTATAACATGGTGTACGATAAGGCATGCCATTTACCTTTAGAATTGGAACACAGAGCTTTTTGGGCAATCAAGAACCTAAATTATGATCTTAAAGCAGCAGGAGAAAAGCGTTTATTAGATATTCATGCTTTAGATGAGTTTAGAAGTGAGGCCTATGAAAATGCTAGGTTGTTTAAGGAAAAGGTGAAAAGATGGCATGATAGAAAAATAGATAATAAGACCTTTAAAAGTGGAGAAAAAGTGTTGCTCTATAATTCTCATCTTAAGTTGTTTCTAGGGAAGCTCAGATCAAAGTGGGAAGGCCCATATATAGTTGAAGAATCTTATTCATCAGGAGTAGTGAAGCTCCAGGGAAAACACCATCTCTTGCATGGGTGGTAAATGGACAACGCTTGAAGTATTATTGAGTAAAAGAAGATATAAGTGCAGTCACCATAGAAGTGATCACCCCAGAAGAAGTGATTAAGCAAATATATACAAGGAATGGCAACTGCAAGAGGAATGGACTCGAGACGGAATGAGCAGCACTACAGTCAAGCTATTGACCATAAAAGAGCGCTTCATGGGAGGCAACCCATGCGAAGTAAAGGTTTGAGTAAGTTTTTAAATTTTTAATTAAAGTTTTATTTGAGCATTGTGTTAAATAAGGAACATTTGATGCTCTAGCAAAGAAGAAGGGAGATTGATAATACCAAAACTGGCAGAAAATTTAAGCTGCTATTTTTTTGTCAAAACTTGATATTTCGTTAAGTTTCAGATTAATAAAGAATCCTTGGAGAAGCAGGAAATGTTTGGTGGACACAGAAGGTTTAATGACCAACTATACGACAGGAATAAAAAATTCCGGCCGTATAGCTACGGTCATATAGTTGTTTCGACATCACCCCTTCTGTCCATGAAAGGTATTGATAGTTCAATAACCAACTATATGGCTGGAATTAAAATTACGCCCGTATAGTTGCTATCGTATAGATATCGATGCCTTTGACAAAACTATTTCCTGAGTACTGATAGTTTAACGACCAACTATACAGCGGGAATGAAAATTCCGCCCGTATATTTGCGGTCGTATAGATATCGACCCATCTCCAAAAATCTTGTTCAGAGTCAACTATACAACGGGAATAAAAAAATTGCCCGTATAGTTCTAGCCGTATAGTTGGTTCCACCGTAGATGTAATCTATAGTCGGTTCATAACTATACGGCGGGATCTATATGGGCCGCGCCCGTAGAGTTGCTCTTTACGGAAGGCGCCTAGGGTTTTTGACCTTCCCTTTTAAAGCTGATCGCATCTAACCTTTTTCATTAAGTTTTCGCAGAGATATGGCCTCTAGCCTCAAAAAATCCTCGCCATCCCTATACAAGCCCCTCTAACAACATCCGTCCAGCGAAGCCATGCAGCCCTTCCACATCAACAAGATCTGGAAGAAGAAATAAGAGAAACCCGTGAAGAGGATCAAAGAAGTAGAACCTAAAGGATCATCGTCATCATCCAACCCGGAGATCATGCCTCTCCCAAATTGGGAGGACATGTTCCCACAATGGATGTAGATGATGAGGCAAGCTGGGTGGGGAAAGAACAAGGATGAGTATCTCCCTAATCCCTATCATCACAACATAGGATCCTATTATAAACCTCCTCTTGGTCCATCACCTCTTAAACCTAAGAAGGTGCGGCAAGATGAGATTCATGATAAGATCTATGAGTTGGAAAAAGCTTCGAAGGCATGTGTTGAAACAATTGGAGAAGGAATTGACTCCTACTGGATGATGAGCAAAGACCTTGAGAAGAGGGTCGATGACATCGATGGTAGAGTTGGTTTCTTGATTAAAATTTTCTTTGAGTTGACAGATGAGAAGAAATTCCTCAAGAAGAAAATGTTGAATCTTTAATACGAGATGGCCGAGCTCAGCATCCGCTTTGCAAGCATAGTTAAAGATGGCAACACCAAAAAAGAGGGAAACACTCTTCCTACCTAGGAGGAGGAATAGGTACCAACAAGGAGTTATTTGATCTCGCCTGGCTTGATTCCAAGCTTGGGGAGATCTCTAAAGTCCTTGTAATCCATCTTATAAGTTTTATATCACTATTTTGTTTTGCATTAGTTCAAACTAGAAATAAAGTTTGCATCATTAGAATTCCCTTCAGGAATAGTCGATCCCTTTTATGAAATTCCGAGTTTACTATTATATATGGAGAAATTTTGAGTTTGTGCTTGTCTTATTGCGTATATGAATGGCTTGAGTATAATTTTACTTGCACTTGATGGTAGGAATAGTACTCTTCCACACCATTGGTATTAATGGAACATATAAAGATAATTTGATCAACATGCTATAAGTCTACGGTTTGATTTAAAAAGAAAATTATCTATGCAGTTAAATTGAAAAAGAAACCTTGAACCAAGGAAAATAAAAGTGCTATTAAAATAGAGTGAGAACAAGTCGAGGTAGAATCTTCAAGTCATAAGAATGCTTCATATACAATTGGAATTTGATAATTGAGATCGTTAAACTTTGAATTCCTACATGAAGTGGAATGTATGGCTAGCTCCTTTGCACAACACTTAAACAAAAGTGTGAGCATATAAACAAAAGAGAAAAAAAGAAATAAGAAAAAGAGCGAAAGTGCAAAGAGAAAATAGGCATACTCCACTATATTGTAGCATGACAAAGAGACACTTTTGAGATTTTGAATCCCAGGTGAATATGTTAATCCTAAAACACTTGGGACTACCTCGCTAACTCATTCGGTTGAACCGGATACTTTTAAATTATGTTAAGATTCATCTTTTATGAACTGTTGATCACTAAGGTGTGGAAGCCTGCTAATACTATTCAGATGGTTCGAGTAAGGTACTATTCATGAACTTATTCCTATGTATCATATATGATAAACACATGCTGCAACTTCCTCATTTATTTTATCGACTCAGCTTCATGAATATGAGGATCACATCCATTAAGCTAAACTTGCTCGGGACGAGCAAGAGTCTAAGCTTGGGGAAGTTGATGAGTGCATATTTTCATCATGTTTTACATTTTTCTTTTGCATTGTAGATGTAGTATCTTGGTATTTTACGGCGCTCGCGCGCACATTTTATGTCTATTTTCACCAGGATCAAGACAGATGATGGAACCAATGGACATAATTCTTGAAGCAGTTGTACTAAGGAGAAAAGGAGTTAAAAACAACTCAAATCGCATATTTGGGAGATATCAATAATACTAGAAGAAAACCCGAAGAGAACAAGGCTTACAGACGGTTTGAAGACCAACTATACGACCAGAATACTTTTTCTGATCATCTAGTTTCGGTCGTATAGTTGGCACCACCACCGCCTATTCAAATAGTTTCACCTCGTGCAACTGGATCAGAGAGAAGACATACAGAACACCCAGAAATCGTAGAAACCTCACCTCCGGAAGGCATCTGGAGGGGGAACTCGTCCACTGGGGATCCATCTTCGCCCTGCGTAGATCCATGAGGCTAAGGCATCGATCTTCATCATCAATCGCTGTATCACCACCATATCCATCCATCTCATCTACATCTTTTCTAGATCTTGTTGTAATTTCCGTACTCATTGTGGATTTATACAAATACTATTCATCTATGATTGTTTCATTACCTTTGCCATGATGTTGATTGCCTCCATGTCTGAGTAGATCTCTAGTTCTTGGGGAGATAGAGAAACCCTAGCATATGATTGAGATGAGATAGAGATTATTATGTTATACATCATTATGTGTATGTGTTAATTGTCTTCATCTTGATGTTGGGAGTTGTGCACCTCCTTAATATTTTCCTCCTACGGAGACTCGATGAAGGGGATTACTTGTTGGTAGAGGGAGGGATGATAGCACTTACCGTGACTATAAAGCTATTGTCATTCTTTATGTACTAACTTGGGGAATCAAGGAGAACTCATTAAGCCATGTCCATGCCATGGGAGAAATCCCTTAATAGCGGGATAATACGATTGATGTTGTTTATTCATCAGCTATGGTTATGAAGGATGATGTGAGTAGCGGTTGCTACCTATTTGTCCATATATGGAGCTCCCCCCACATACATACATATCATGAGAATATTCGTTATAATAATCTTGATTGCTTAGTCTAAATTGCTAGCGGTGTATCCACCACTCCCTGAGAACGCCTTTTCCCTATTGTAGTTCCAAATTTCTTTTACACACGCAATTCTTACTTTCTGCATTAAGTTTTACTTTACTTTAAATTGCTTCGTTTAACCAATTCATTAAGTACTTCGTCTAGTTGTAGTTAAAAGCATTTTAGTTTTTTGCCTACTGCTCCTTGTGGGATCGATATCTTTATTTCAAAACTAGCTACAAACGATCTGTGCACTTGCAGTCATCACCAGGGCATTGGAGCAGTGGGGCTACCCATGGAGTTTTCTTGGGACTCAGCCTGCTGATTCTGACGAAGATCTTGATGCCTCGGTTCCACTGCCTAGGGGAATCTAAGGGGTTGTCCTTGCAGTAGCTTGAGTGCTTGGTGGCTTAATCTCCTCAGCCTATTTAAACAGCCTCGAGGGAGGAGGCCATATCAAGCGCTCATCTTCTCTCCCTTCTTGTTCCTTGCTCTATGTAGAAGCATGGGCACTGTCCACCTTGCCGACCGTGCACTAGCATCGGGAAGGCTGCTCCCGCTGGTGCCAGAAGGTTTGCTTCCACTGGGCAGCGACGAAGTGGATCGATGGAGAGGACGGCGAGGTCATGGATGGTTTCGTCGCTTGGAGACTGATGTCTACGCACTTCTATTCTTGTAGACACTTGTTGGGCCTCCAAGTGCAGAGGTTTGTAGAACAGCAGCAAGTTTTCCCTTAAGTGGATTACGCAAGGTTTATCAAACTCAGGGAGGAAGTGGTCAAAGGTATCCCCTCTCAAGCAACCCTGCAATCAAGATACAAGAAGTCTCTTGTGTCCCCAACACACCCAATACACTTGTCAGGTGTATAGGTGCACTAGTTCGGCGAAGAGATAGTGAAATACAAGAGGTATAGATAATTATAAGTGGTAATGGTGATAGAAAATAACTTGATGGCGTGGAAGAGACTAAAGGCAAACTGAAATAAAGATGGAAGCAAGCAAACATGTAATAGATCTAGTAGCAAACGGTGTTTCAATTCTTAGAAACAAGGCCTAGGGATCATAATTTCACTAGTGAACACTCTCATATAAATATATTCTTCTTTATGATACTACGCTGAACTACTCTCCGGTTGGACACTCTAATCCATGGTAGGGCTATAACAGCACACCTCAAACTAAGCCTTTCCCATCTAGAAAACCCCACACTGTCACCTTGAGCACTAGATGGTTCAAACAAACACCACAATTTCATAGAAACATCCAACTCCAAATATAACTCATAACAAGTATTTGTAATCTCTAGCCTAAGTGCCACCATGGTGTGCACACTGTCAACTTCACACACATGGGGAGAGCAGAGATCTATTAAGCACTTGAGTAGCAAGGTAGATCTATAGATTACAAGCTCATGATCTCAATAAGATCATGCATAGAGAGAGAGATGAACACATACCTACCGGTAGAACCCTTAGCCTCGAGAGAGAACTACTCCCTCCTCATCATGGGAATCAGCAATGGTGATGGAGATGGTGGTGGAGATCGATGGAGATGGCTCCGGGGGCACTTCCCCGTCCCGGCAGGGTGCCGGAACAGAGACTTTCTGTCCCCTGAATCTCCCCTTCGGTGGCGGCGGTGCTGTGAAACTTTTCATGGCTGGAGGCTTGATGATCTAGGGTTTTTGCCTCGGGAGGAATATATAGGCGAAGGAGGCAAGGTCGGTGGCCGGCCAGGGGGGCCACACCATGCCCTGGCGCGGCCTGGGCTGGCCCGCACCAAGGGGGTGTGGCCACCCTATGGCCCCTCTCCGACTCTCCTTCTGGCTCCGTGAGTCTTCCGGGAAAATAGTAACTTTGGCTTTTGTCCCGTCCAATTCCGAGAATATTCATTTTCTGACTTCCTGGAACCAAAAACAGCAGAAAACAGGCAACTGGCACTGTGGCATCTTGTTAATAGGTTAGTCCAAGAAATCATATGAAAAGTACTCCAAAGTGTGGACAAAACACAAGAACGTAGATAAAACCAAGCATGGAACATCAAAAATTATAGATACATTTGCAATGTATCAACATCCCCAAGCTTAACTCATGCTCGTCCTCGAGTAGGTAAGTGATAAAAAGAAAGAATATTTTTTTAGGTGACATGCACCATCATAAACTTGATCAAAGTATTTGTAAAACATTGATAGATGGGATCATAGTACTCCAACATAGCATGAAATATAAAGTTCTAGCAATAAGACAAAGAAACTATGTTGCAACATGAAAAGCCACAAACAAAAGATTCATGAATAACAATGCTTTGCAAGACGTTTGTTTGTTTCACATAAAGAAAACATAGCATAGTAGCAATTAGCTTGTCCCTCATAGAGTAGCAAATATAAATGCATAGGACACCTTCAAACTTTATAAGAGTGGCTAGATACAAATAGTTTAAAACAAGCAATATCAAGGTATGCATCAATCAACTAGTCTTGGGACAATGCACATAGAACTAAGAATGGCCACTATGCTCTCAAAGTAGGTGCATAAAGATAGAAGGTGGAGACTCAATATAATGGTGGAAGAAAGGCCTTTATAAAAGGAAGCAGGGATTCAAGTCTCATAAAGAGCTTCCAAAAATTATGGTACTTATAGCTTTCAGCTCTCATTGCCCCTATCATAAGCATCTTGAAGTGATTAAGGTTAAAGTGAAGAAACTATGGTGTACATGCTTGACAAAGTATAAGTTAGAAATCTCAGGTCCCTTGTATACGAGGGCCGCTCCTCATGCTACTCAAGTTTAGTCACCAGTAAGTTCTTGTCATCGTAAGTACATGTGTATCATAGAGAACCGCCAACGGGGTACCCCTTGCCCGATGATACGGAAGAATCCCCATATCAAAATGACAAGGCAAGCAGACAACGATCATCTCAGCAATCTTCTTATTTACCATGGGAATATGGTGCTTTTTTCTCTCTTTCCTCTTTTCATAATCTTTTTTTTTTATTTTTCTCTTTTTTTCTCAATATAGGACTCTTTTTTTTATAAGAAGAATGCTTCATAGACAGCTCATTATGGTTACGATGCAGGTTTCCACCATGTCAGCATGGATTAGACCAGCGTCCCGGGCGTTTCTCTAACACATATACATAACTACATGGACTTGCAAGCTCCCCTTTCATTTCACACCGATGACATCCATATACAAAAGAGCATGATATCAACTAGGTACAAAGTACCAAGTGCAATGTTGAAAGTGTTCCCCATGACAGCATGGTTCTGCTAATTCCAAACAAATAAGTGCAAGCATATACAACATATACGACACAATGGTTCAAGTTTATTAAGGGCAAGAAAAGTAAAGTGTGCCATCAAGTTCGTGAGAGCTTTAATCACTAGTTTTCTCATAACAAGTTTAATTTGGAAGGTAAACAAAAACATGAATATACTTGGAATAGCATATCCTAGTAGGTAGATATGGTGGACTCTTTGTAATAACTTGGTTTTAGGAGTTGGATGCATGAGTGGAACTCATACTTGGTTGTGGAGGCTAGCAAAAGACTGAGAGCGACAAACTAAGAGAGCAATAATGGCCATAATCATACAGAGCGACAAAACATCATTGATCAAAGCATAAAGTGATACTACAAGTTGAAAACTAAAGGATCATAAAGGCTTACGGTGACTTGGGATAGTCATAACATGGTGTGAGCATATGCCAAGTCAACCCAAATAAAGCATCAAAGGAGAATACCACAATACTATGCTTTAATATGCTAAAACAACGCATGATTCATCCAAGGCACATTAAGCAATCTCAATTCTTTATAACAAGTCATGCTACAGCAAAGAATACTAAGCATAAAGCCAAAACAATATCAAGCATGGCATAACAAAGCATAGGCCACAGTCAAAAACAAACTCTCTTTAACACCTAAGCATGAGCTTTCCTACTCTTTTCCAATCCAAACCAAACTATTTGAAAACCAATGTATGAAAGAGGGGGTCCAACCAATTTATTCAGCAAACTAAGAAAACCAAGCAAAATGAAAAACCAAAACAAAAACGAAAAAGAAGACGCTCCAAGAACAACACAACTGTGCATGAAATAATAGAAATGAAGTGTTTGGAAGAAACCTGGGATTTTTATTGATGAAGAAGGGTATGCCTTGGGCATCCCCAAGCTTTGAAGCTTGTACTTCTTGGATATTTCTTGGGGTTACACGTGTGGCATCCCCAAGCTTGATCTTTAGTCCATCCTTCATCTCATTACTTATTCCTTCCATACACCTAAAATTTTTCCTTCATACAAAACTTCACACAATCTTTATTAGCAACATTAGTGCAATCAAGATAATAAGTCTTTAGGTTCAGTTATAACGCTAATAAACTTCCATTAAAACACTAGCTACTATAGCACTTCCCTCAAAAAGCTCAATTCTCCAAAAGAACTCAAAAAGGAACCAACAAGAAGCAAATGCAGAAAATGGCAGAAATCTTTCAAAACAGGCCAGCAGGTAAAAAAAAATTTTTACGAAGACCTTCTGTTTCTCAAATAAAAAAGTGTTGAACTAACGAAAGTTAGATAACAACCTGGGCCAGAAGCACAAAAACTCACGCCACAAAAAGACGTTCAGAGATTTTACACGAATTTTTACGGTGAAGCACAGAAATCTGTTTCGGGACAGCAACTTTCCAAATCATTACTTCTCTCTCATTAGAGGTTACTCTTGGCACAAAAAGCAAATAAAAAGGATAAGGAGCGGTTATTACTGAAGTAATAACTTCCAAGACTCATCTAAAACTTTTGGGTTATCTCCCAATAAGTACTTTTCTTTAATGCCTTTAAGTTAGGCATGATAGTTTGAGAAGATGCTCACATAAGAAATATGAATTGAAGTAAAAGAGAGCATCAAGAAGCAAATTCAAAGCACATTTAAGTCTAACCCACTTCCTATGCATAGGAATCTTGTAAAGAAACAAGTCATGAAAGCACAAAGCAACAAGCATAGGAAAGCAAAACAAGTGCAACTTCAAGCATTTCAACATAAAGAGGGGAAACTTAATATTGTTGAGACACATAAAACCATGTTTCCCTCTCTCATAATAACTTTCAGTAGCATCATGAATAAAATTAACAATATAACAATCACAAGAAACATTCTTATCATGAGCCACATGCATAAAAGAATTAATACTCTCCACATAAGCATAGTCATTCTTATTAATTGTAGTGGAAGCAAATTCAACAAAATAGCTATCATTATTATTCTCATCACCATAATCATCAAACATAGGAGGCATATTGTAATCATAATTAATTTTATCCTCAATAGTAGGTGGAGTGAAAATACCATATTCATCATTGTAATCATCATATATTGGAGGTTTGGTATTATCATAAGCAATAGAATAGCTATCTTCCAAACATGGGGAACTAAAAAGATCATTTTCATAAAAACTAGCTTCCCCAAGCTTAGACTTTTCCATAGCATTAGCAATAATGGTGTCCAATAAATTCATACTAACAACATTGCTATTAGCATGCAAATAAAGTTCCATAGGTTTTTTAATTTTCTCTTCAAACACTCCATGTCCTAACTCAAGATAAATACTATAAAGCTCTCTAATTTTTTTGTTGTTTTCCATTAAGCCTAACTAGTGAAAACAAGAAACAAAAAGACAAAATTGCAGAATCTAAAGGAAATAACTTCGAGCACTCACACCGAAGGATGTGAGTACCTTTTACCTTACCTCCCCGGCAACGGCGCCGGAAAATAGGCGTTTGCCGTGGGAGGTTCTTCTTCTTTAATCCTCCGGTGTGATTACCTTTTACCTTACCTCCCCGGCAACGGCGCCAGAAACTAGCTTGATGTCTACGCACTTCTATTCTTGTAGACAGTTGTTGGGCCTCCAAGTGCAGAGGTTTGTAGAACAGCAGCAAGTTTTCCCTTAAGTGGATTACCCAAGGTTTATCGAACTCAGGGAGGAAGTGGTCAAAGGTATCCCCTCTCAAGCAACCCTGCAATCAAGATATAAGAAGTCTCTTGTGTCCCCAACACACCCAATACACTTGTCAGGTGTATAGGTGCGCTAGTTCAGCAAAGAGATAGTGAAATACAAGTGTTATAGATAATTATAAGTGGTAACGGTGATAGAAAATAACTTGATGGCGTGGAAGAGACTAAAGGCAAACTGAAATAAAGATGGAAGCAAGCAAACATGTAATAGATCTTGTAGAAAATGGTGTTTCAATGCTTATAAACAAGGCCTAGGGATCATAATTTCACTAGTGAACACTCTCATATAAATATATTCTTCTTTATGATACTACGCTGAACTACTCTCCGGTTGGACACTCTAATCCATGGTAGGGCTATAACAGCACACCTCAAACTAAGCCTTTCCCATCTAGAAAACCCCACACTGTCACCTTGAGCACTAGATGGTTCAAACAAACAGCACAATTTCATAGAAACATCCAACTCCAAATATAACTCATAACAAGTATTTGTAATCTCTAGCCTAAGTTCCACCATGGTGTGCACACTGTCAACTTCACACACATGGGGAGAGCAGAGATCTATTAAGCACTTGAGTAGCAAGGTATATCTATAGATTACAAGCTCATGATCTCAATAAGATCATGCATAGAGAGAGAGAGATGAACACATAGCTACCGGTAGAACCCTTAGCCTCGAGAGAGAACTACTCCCTCCTCATCATGGGAATCAGCAATGGTGATGGATATGGTGGTGGAGATCGATGGAGATGGCTCCGAGGGCACTTCCCCGTCCCGGCAGGGTGCCGGAACAGAGACTTTCTATCCCCCGAATCTCCCCTTCGGTGGCGGCGGTGCTGCGGAACTTTTCGTGGCTGGAGGCTTGACGATCTAGGGTTTTTGCCTCGGGAGGAATATATAGGCGAAGGAGGCAAGGTCGGTGGCCAGCCAGGGGGCCCACACCATGCCGTGGCGCGGCCTGGGATGGCTCGCGCCAAGGGGGTGTGGCCACCCTATGGCCCCTCTCCGACTCTCCTTCTGGCTCCGTGAGTCTTCCGGGAAAATAGTAACTTTGGCTTTTGTCCCGTCCAATTCCGAGAATATTCATTTTCTGACTTCCTGGAACCAAAAACAGTAGAAAACGGGCAACTGGCACTGTGGCATCTTGTTAATAGGTTAGTCCAAGAAATCATATGAAAAGTACTCCAAAGTGTGGACAAAACACAAGAAAGTAGATAAACCAAGCATGGAACATCAAAAATTATAGATACATTTGCAATGTATCAGAGACAGATCATTTCCCTGTGGCGGTAGGTCCTCGGGACCCATGGCTGGATTTGTCTGGCTTCAAGTTTCACGTGAGGGTGCATCGAGAGAGTTCAGGAATAATGTGTATTCCTGATGTCTTCGATTGGTCCTAGCAGCAGCCCTCGCAGGCTGATGCTTCAGCCCGCCGGGTGCTGCATCACCATCTGGTGGGCCCAAGTCTTCTCGGAAGAGGGCAGGATCATGTATCTTAGGAGGGGGTGGACCCGCTTCTTCAAGACCCACTCTCTCCAGTGGGGAGACATCCTCGTAGTCACGTTCGATGGGGTATACTTTCTTTGAGTTGACAGATGAGAAGAAAATCCTCAAGAAGAAAATGTTGAAGCTTCAATACGACATGGTCGAGCTCAGCATCCGCTTTGCAAGCATAGTTAAAGATGGCAACACCAAAGAAGAGGGAAACACTCTTCTTGCCCAGGAGGAGGAATAGGTACCAACAAGGAGTTATTTGATCTCGCCTAGCTTTATTCCAAGCTTGGGGAGATCTATAAAGGCCTTCTAATCCATCTTATAAGTTTTATATCACTAGTTTGTTTTGCATTAGTTCAAACTAGAAATAAAGTTTGCATCATTAGAATTCCCTTCAGGAATAGTCAATCCCTTTATGAAATTCCGAGTTTACTATTATATATGGAGCAATTTTGAGTCTGTGCTTGTCTTATTGGATATATGAATGGCTTGAGTATAATTTTACTTGCACTTGATGGTAGGAATAGTACTCTTCCACACCATTGGTATTAATGGAACATATAAAGATAATTTGATCAACATGCTCTAAGTCTACGGTTTGATTTAAAAAGAAAATTATCTATGCAGTTAAATTGAAAAATAAACCTTGAACCAAGGAAAATAAAAGTGCTATGAAAATAGAGTGAGAACAAGTCGAGGTAGAATCTTCAAGTCATAAGAATGCTTCATATACAATTGGAATTTGATAATTGAGATCGTTAAACTTTGAATTCCTACATGAAGTGGAATGTATGGCTAGCTCCTTTGCACAACACTTAAACAAAAGTGTGAGCATATAAACAAAAGAGAAGAAAAGAAATAAGAAAAAGAGCGAATGTGCAAAGAGAAAATAGGCATACTCCACTATATTGTAGCATGACAAAGAGACACTTTTGAGATTTTGAATCCCAAGTGAATATGTTAATCCTAAAACACTTGGGACTACCTCGCTAACTCATTCGGTTGAACCGGATACTTTTACATTATGTTAAGATTCATCTTTTATGAACTGTTGATCACTAAGGTGTGGAAGCCTGCTAATACTATTCAGATGGTTCGAGTAAGGTACTATTCATGAACTTATTCCTATGTATCATATATGATAAACACATGCTGCAACTTCCTCATTTATTTTATTGACTCAGCTTCATGAATATGAGGATCACATCCATTAAGCTAAACTTGCTCGGGACGAGCAAGAGTCTAAGCTTGGGGAAGTAGATGAGTGCATATTTGCATCATGTTTTACATTTTTCTTTTGCATTGTAGATGTAGGATCTTGGTATTTTACGGTGCTCGCGTGCACATTTTATGTCTGTTTTCACCAGGATCAGGAAGATCATGGAACCAATGGACATAATTCTTAAAGCAGTTGTACTAAGGAGAAAAGGATTAAAAAAATGTAAATTGATTATTCGGGATATATCAATAATACCAGAAGAAAACCCGAAGTGAACAAGGCTTATAGACGGTTTAACGACCAACTATACGACCAGAATACTTTTTCTAGCCGTGTAGTTTCGGTCATATAGCTGGCGCCGCCACCGCCTCTTCAAATAGTTTCACCCCGTGCAACTGGATCAGAGAGACGACCTACAGAACACCCAGAAATCGTAGAAACTATCGTCGGATTGATGACAAGTACACCATGAGGGGGTCCTCGAGGCGCGTGGAAATGAGGGGTGTGAGATGTACGGTATTCTGGGACGGTGAGCACACAAGTTTACCCTGGTTTGAATCTACCGGCTTTGGACGGACCCTACTCCTGCTAGCAATCCAGTAATACGGCAGAGCCGGATATGGGTTACAAGGGTTTCGCCTGTGTGAGTTTGAGATTGTAGACTATTGTGAGAGGTTGGTTTTTTGTGTATCCTAAAGGCTTATCCTAGGACGGTTTATATAGATATCCGGCCTAGGGTTTACAGGAGAGACCTATCCGGATACGACTAAGAGTCGCTTACAGAGTACATCTTGAACTTCAAGTAACATAACAGGCCTATGTCGGTAAGTTTTCTAGGCCTTCCCGTAGCCGGACTAGACTCCGTCTCTTCTCCCTGACTGGGCCGCCCGTGAAGCAAAGCTCTAACCCAAAGTGGGCCACCATGGTCAGTGAGGCACAGTGAGGATACCCAAAAAGTATATCCCCAACAGCAGCCCCAAGAAGCCTCCAAGATCCAGTGATGGCCCAAAATATATCGAGCTCGTTGGGGAACCCCAAGAGGAAGGTATGATGAGCACAGCATCAAGTTTTCCCTCAGTACGAAACCAAGGTTATCAATCCAGTAGGAGCAAGGAAACACCCCAAAGGTGTAGCTAGCTGAATGTTGTCAGGGCGCACTACCGGTGCCAGCAGTGACGTGGAGACCTGCACAACACAACCACAGAACTCTGTCCCCAACTTGCGATGAGGTTGTCAATCTCACCGGTTTTTCTGAAATCAAAGGATTAAACGTATCGAATGGAAGGAAGTAATAGTTTGCAGAAAGTAAGCACAAAGCAGTAAACAATTTATAGATTGTATGTAAAAGAAAGGACCGGGATCCATAGTTCACTAGAGGTGGCTCTCCTTAAGATAGATAACATGCTGGGTGAACAAATTACAGCGGGGCAATTGACAAACATCGAGAAAGCAATACATGCATATACTAATCATCTTGACTCCTTTGGAACTTGATTGGGCATTACAACATTATACATAGACCGCCATCCAACTGCATCTATGAGTAATAATCCACCTTCAGGTTATCATCCGAACCCCCTCCAGTATTAAGTTGCAAGCAACAGATTATTGCTTTACGAATTACGTGTGAAGTAAACAATACGATTGTTCTATGAACAAAGGATTGTTGTTTTCTCCCTAGTAGCAACAGCACATCTAGTACCTTAGAGATTTCTGTCACTTTCCCAGATTACTAGAGGCATGAACCCACTATCGAGCATAAATACTAACTCTTGGAGTTGCTAGCGTATACTTGGCCAAGATAGCTACTAACAACAGAAAGCATGCAAGATCACAAATAACAAAGACATGATAGAATCAATAATCAATCTGAAATAGCATCTCAATATCCATCGGATCCCCGCAAACACAACATGCAGAATTACAAATAGACGATCTTGATCATGAACGGAGCTCACAAGATCTAGACATGAAAGCACAAAGGAGGAGAACCAGCCATCTAGCTACTACATGGACCCGTAGTCCAAAGATGAACTACTCACGCATCACACCGGAGGCTTGCATGGTGATGAAGAAGGTCTCCAGGGTGAATTCCCCTCTCCGGTAGGGTGCCGGGAAGAGCTTTAGATCCCTCCCGATCTAGGGATGGAGATGACGGCAGCTACAGACTCTTTCGTGGATATTTTGATCGGGTACTTAGGGTTTTCGTCCCGAGGGCATCTTATAGGCGGAAGGAGAGGCCGAGGGGGTGCCTGGGCTGGCCACACCACCCCCTGGCGCGGGCCAAGCCTGGTGGTGCGGCCAGGTGGTGTGGCCGCCCTCTGGCCCTTCACCGTCTCGTATTCTGGCATCTGATGACTTCCGGAAAAATAGGCACTTTGGCTTTTGTCCCGTCCAATTCCGAGAATATTCATTTTCTGACTTTCCTAGAACCAAAAATAGCAGAAAACAGGCAGCTGGCACTGTGGCTCTTGTTGATAGGTTAGTCCAAGAAATCATATGAAAAGTACTCCAAAGTGTGGACAAAACACAAGAAAGTGGATAAAACCAAGCATGGAACATCAAAAATTATAGATACATTTGCAATGTATCAACATCCCCAAGCTTAACTCTTGCTCGTCCTCGAGTAGGTAAGTGATAAAAAGAAAGAATAATTTTTGAGGTGACATGCACCATCAAAGACTTGATCAAAGTATTTATAAAACATTCAAAGCTGGGATCATAGTACTTCAATCATAACATGAAAGACAAAGTTCTATCAATAAGCCAAAGAAACTAGGATGCAACATGAAAAGGCACAAACAAAAGATTCATGAATAACAATGCTTTGCAAGACGTTTGTTTGTTTCACATAAAGAAAGCATAGCATAATAGTATTCAGCTTGTCCCTCATAGAGTAGCAAATATAAATGCATAGGACACCTTCAAAGTTCATAAGAGTGACTAGATACAAATAGTTTAAAACAAGCAATATCAAGTTATGCATCAATCAACTAGTCTTGGTACAATGCACATAGAACTAAGAATGGCCACTATGCTCTCAAAGTAGGTGCATAAAGGTAGAAGGTGGAGACTCAATATAATGGTGGAAGAAAGGCCTTTATAAAAGGAAGTAGGGATTCAAGTCTCATAAAGAGCTTCCAAAAATTATGGTACTTATAGCTTTCAGCTCTCATTGCCCCTATCATAAGCATCTTTAAGGTGATTAAGGTTAAAGTGACATAACTAAGAGGATACGCTTGACAAGTTATAAATCAAAATCTCATGCCCCTTACTTATGAAGACTGAACCTCATGATACTCAACTTTAGTCACGAGTAAGCTCTTATCATTGTAAGTACATGTGTATCATAAAGAACCGCCAACGGGGTACCCCTTGCACATGATACAGGAGCTATCCCATAATCAAAATGACAAGGCAAGCAGACAATGAGCATCTCAGTGATCTTTTTATTTGCTATTTGCATAGGTTTTTATTGAGGATGCTTCATAGAGTGCTCATTATGGTAATGCTGCAAGTTTCCACCATGATTAGGCATGGCTTAGGCTAGCGACCCAAGCGTTTCTCTAACACACATACAAACTCCATGATCTTACAAGTTCCACTTTTATTTCACACTGCTGGGATCCATAAGCAAAAGAACATGATATCAACGGGGTACAAAGTACAAGTGCAATGTTGAAAGCGTTCCCCATGATACATGGTTCTGCTAATTTCAACTTATAAAGCGCAAGCATATACGCAAGAAAGAAGGGCCCAATGGTTCAAGTTTATTAGCTGCAAAATGTAAAGTGTGCCATCAAGTTCGTGAGAGCTTTAATCACTAGTTTTCTCATAACAAGTTCAATTTGGAAGGTAAACAAAAGCATGAATATACTTGGAATAGCATAAGATAGTAGGTAGGTATGGTGGACTCTTTGGAATAACTTGGTTTAGGGAGTTGGATGCATGAGTGGAACTCATACTTGGTTGTGGAGGCTAGCAAAAGACTGGGAGCGACAAACTAAGAGAGCAATAATGGCCATAATCATGCAGAGCGACAAAACATCATTGATCCAAGCATAAAGTGATACTACAAGTTGAAAACTAAAGGATCATAAAGGCTTATGGTGACTTGGGATAGTCATAACATGGTGTGAGCATGCGCCAAGTCAACCCAAATAAAGCATCAAAGGAGAATACCATTATACTATGCTTTAATATGCTAAAACAACGCATGATTCATCCAAGGCACATTAAGCAATCTCAATTGTTTATAACAAGTCATGCTACAACAAATAATACTAAGCATAAAGTCAAAACAATATCAAGCATGGCATGACAAAGCATAGGCCACAGTCAAAAACAAGCTCTTTTTACCACATAAGCATGAACTTTCCTACTCTTTTCCAAACCAAACTATTTGCAAACCAATGTACGAAAGAGGGGGTCCAACCAATTTATTCAGAAAACTAAGAAAACCAAAGCAAACAAAAAACCAAAACGAAAACGAAAAAGAATACGCTCCAAGAACAACACAAATGTGCATGAAACAATAAAAAATGAAGCGTTTGGAGGAAACCTGGGATTTTTATTGATGAAGAAGGGGATGCCTTGGGCATCCCCAAGCTTTGATGCTTGTACTTCTTGGATATTTCTTAGGGTGACACGCGTGGAATCCCCAAGCTTGAGCTTTAGTCCATCCTTCATCTCATTACTCATTCCTTCCATACACCTGAAATTTTTCCTTCATACAAAACTTCACACAATCTTTATTAGCAACATTAGTGCACTCAAGAGAAATAAGTCTTATGGTTCAGTTCTAACACCAAATAAAATTCCATTATAACACTAGCTACTGTAGCAGGTCCCTCAAAAAGATCAATTCCCCGAAAGAACTCAAAAAGGAACCAACAAGAAGCAAATGCAGAAAATGGCAGAAATCTGTTAAAACAGACCAGCAGGTAAAGAAGAATTTTTTCGAAGACCTTCTGTTGCTCAAATCAAAAATTGTTGAACTAACTAAAGTTAGATTACCACCTGGGGAAGAAGCACAAAAATTCGCGCCTCAAAAAGACGTTCAGATATATGACACGGATTTTTACGGTGAAGCACAGAAATCTGTTTCGGGACAGCAACTTTCCCAATCGTTACTTATCTCTCATTAGAGGTTACTCTTGGCACAAAAAGCAAATAAAAAGGATAAGGAGCGGTTATTACTAAAGTAATAACTTGCAAGACTCATCTAAAACTTTTGGGTTATCTCCCAATAAGTACTTTTCTTTAACGCTTTTAAGTTAGGCATAAGAAGCAAGAAAAAGAATCAAGTGTTCTCAAATGTAGAAGCATTAAGACCAAATTTTGTTTTCATAGGAGAGGTAAAAGAAATCTTCTCGCTCTTCTTAGGGAATTGTTCTATACCCTTCTTGAGTGGGAGTTGATATTTAATGGTGCCTTCTTTCATATTAATAATGGCACCAAGAGTTCTAAGAAAAGGTCTTCCCAAAGTAATAGGACAAGAAGCATTGTATTCAACATCCAAAACATAGCAATCAACAGGGACATAGGCATTGTTAACCATAATAAGGACATCATGAAGACTCCCCATGAGTTTCTTTTTAGCATTATCATCAAGTGGAACATTCAAATAACAATCTTCAAGTGGAGGCAAATCAAGCATATCATAAATCCTTCTAGGCATAATAGAAACACTACTATCAAGATCACATAAAGCTTTGAAATCAAAGTCATTCACTTTCATATTAATGATGGGTGACCAACCATCTTCTTGTTTTATAGGAATAAAAGCTTTATGTTTCATCTTTTCTTCTTTAATCTTTATGAGAGCATCAGTAATGTGTTTTGTAAAGGTCATGTTCATAGCACTAGAATTAGGACTTTTAGCAAGCTTTTGTAGGAACTTAATAACTTCAGAGATATTACAACCATCAAGATCAAAATCGAAATTATCATCTAGAGTAGTAGAACTATTACTAGCCTCAACACTAGTGGTGGTAATAGTAGCACTTAGCATGTAATTCAGCTAATAGTCTAACATTTTCATCAATTCTTACTTGTATAGAATTAGTAGCTGCAAAGAGATTATCATTAGTTTCAGGTTTAGCAGCCATTTTATTGATCAAAGTGGATTGATCTTCAGACAAAGATGATATATTTCTTTCAGCACTAGAGAGTTTCAATTATAAACTAGGAATTTCCCTATTTAGACTCTCAAGTTGATGGCTAATGTTCTTCAAAATGGTAGATTGGTCCTCCATAGTTTTAGTGAATAGTTTATTTTGCTCATATTGCATTTGCATGAAGTTTTTAGTGTCTCTTTCAACTTCTAAAATTCTTCCTTCACTGGGTAATCCAGGTTTACCAATATAGCCATAAGTATTATTAGGAGGGTAGGGCCTATAATTGTTATTACCATAAGCATTGTTACCAAAATTGTTATTTCTTATGAAGTTCACATCAACTTGCTCTTCTTGAGCAACCAAAGAAACTAAAGGAATATTATTTGGATCAATATGGGCTTTCCCATTCACAAGCATAGACATAATAATATCAATCTTATCACTCAAGGAGGAAGTTTCCTCAACAGAATTTACCTTCCTACCTTGTGGAGCTCTCTCAGTATGCCATTCAGAATAATTAACCATCATATTGTCCAGAAGTTCTGTTGCAGCACCCAAAGTGATGGTCATAAAGGTACCTCCAGTAGCAGAATCCAATAGGTTCCTTGAAGAATAGTTCAATCCTGCATAAAAAGTTTGGATGACCATCCAAGCAGTCAGTCCATGAGTGGGACAATTCTTTACTAAAGATTTCATTCTTTCCTAAGCTTGAGCAACATGCTCATTATCAGATTGTTTAAACTTCATTATTTCACTTCGCATAGATATTATATTAGCAGGAGGATAGTATTTTCCAATAAAAGCATCTTTGCATTTAGTCCAAGAATCAATACTATTCCTAGTTAAGGAATTCAACCATTCTTTAGCTTTTCCTCTCAAAGAGAAAGGAAACAATTTCAGCTTAATAATATCACCATCTACATCCCTATGCTTTTGCATCTCACAAAGTTCAACAAAGTTATTTAGACGGGCATCAGCATCTTCATTACTAATACCAGAAAATTGTTTTCTCATAACAAGATTGAGTAAAGCAGGTTTTATCTCAAAGAAAGTATCTTCAGGCACAGGTGGAGCAATAGGTGTGCTCATAAAATCATTGTTGTTGGTGCTAGTGAAGTCACACAACTTAGTGTTTTCAAGAGTAGTCATTTTTTTGGGGTTTTCAAATAAGAACAAACTAGTAAAACTAATTTTTTTGTTTTTGATAAAGAAACAAGCAAACAAAGCAAAAAGAAACTAAGCAAAACAAAAATAACAAAGTAAAGATATTGGTTATGAGGGACTCCCCTTGTGAAGATGTCCTTGACTCCCCGGTAACGACGCTAGAAAATATGCTTGATGGCCCAAAATATATTGAGCTTGTTGGGGAACCCCAAGAGGAAGGTATGATGAGCACAGAACCAAGTTTTCCCTCAGTAAAAAACCAAGGTTATCAATCCAGTAGGAGCAAGGAAACACCCCAAAGGTGTAGCTAGCTGAACATTGGCAGGGCGCACTACCAGTGCCAGCAGCAACGTGGAGACCTGCATAACACAACCACAGAACTCTGTCCCCAACTTGCGATGAGGTTGTCAATCTCACTGGTTTTGCTGAAATCAAAGGATTAAACGTATCGAATGGAAGGAAGTAATAGTTTGCAGAAAGTAAACACAAAGCAGTAAACAGTTTATAGATTGTATGTAAAAGAAAGGAGCGGGATCCATAGTTCACTAGAGGTGGCTCTCCTTAAGATAGATAACATGCTGGGTGAACAAATTACAGCGGGGCAATTGACAAACATCGAGAAAGCAATACATGCATATACTAATCATCTTGACTCCTTTGGAACTTGATTGGGCATTACAACATTATACATAGACCGCCATCCAACTGCATCTATGAGTAATAATCCACCTTCAGGTTATCATCCGAACCCCCTCCAGTATTAAGTTGCAAGCAACAGATTATTGCTTTACGAATTACGTGTGAAGTAAACAATACGATTGTTCTATGAACAAAGGATTGTTGTTTTCTCCCTAGTAGCAACAGCACATCTAGTACCTTAGAGATTTCTGTCACTTCCCCAGATTACCAGAGGCATGAACCCACTATCGAGCATAAATACTAACTCTTGGAGTTGCTAGCGTATACTTGGCCAAGATAGCTACTAACAACAGAAAGCATGCAAGATCACAAATAACAAAGACATGATAGAATCAATAATCAATCTGAAATAGCATCTCAATATCCATCGGATCCCCGCAAACACAACATGCAGAATTACAAATAGACGATCTTGATCATGAACGGAGCTCACAAGATCTAGACATGAAAGCACAAAGGAGGAGAACCAGCCATCTAGCTACTACATGGACCCGTAGTCCAAAGATGAACTACTCACGCATCACACCGGAGGCTTGCATGGTGATGAAGAAGGTCTCCAGGGTGAATTCCCCTCTCCGGTAGGGTGCCGGGAAGAGCTTTAGATCCCTCCCGATCTAGGGATGGAGATGACGGCAGCTACAGACTCTTTCGTGGATATTTTGATCGGGTACTTAGGGTTTTCGTCCCGAGGGCATCTTATAGGCGGAAGGAGAGGCCGAGGGGGTGCCTGGGCTGGCCACACCACCCCCTGGCGCGGGCCAAGCCTGGCCGTGCGGCCAGGTGGTGTGGCCGCCCTCTGGCCCTTCTCCGTCTCACATTCTGGCATCTGATGACTTCCGGAAAAATAGGCACTTTGGCTTTTGTCCCGTCCAATTCCGAGAATATTCATTTTCTGACTTTCCTGGAACCAAAAACAGTAGAAAACAGGCAGCTGGCACTGTGGCTCTTGTTAATAGGTTAGTCCAAGAAATCATATGAAAGTCCTCCAAAGTGTGTATAAAACACAAGAAAGTGGATAAAACCAAGCATGGAACATCAAAAATTATAGATACATTTGCAATGTATCATCCAGAGTCGGATTTCATCATCGTCTAGCTTGATCTTTGGCTTGCAGAATTTTGAAGGGTTCCTGAAACTTCAGAAGAAAGGATATGATCCGGATCTCAAAACGAGTCGGACCTATGAATACATTATTCGGTCTTCCAACTTGAAATTCAAACTAAGCCAAAACTTGGCCTCTGACGTAACCTGACACCAGTCATGGTCAAGGCACATCACTGATAGACATTCCCGTCAGCACGGCCGTTGGTGGGTCCTCCTTTCGTGGAACCGAGGCATTGTTTTAATGCATGCGCTTAGATCGAGGCGGCATAATCATCAGTGGGGGGGTTACCCAGCTCCTTCCACGATGCGTGGCCTGGTTACTATACACATTGCACGAATCTTGGCATGGATGAAGGATTTAAGGGACTAAACTTTCTCTCTTTTCTCTTCACCAGCACTTGCGCTCCTTCCTTCCTCCCAACGCCTCCCACAAACAAAGCTCATCTGCCTCCCCCAAAATTCTCTAGTGTCGCCCATCCCAGCTCACCCACATCCAAGAAAATGGTTGATGCTTCATCTTCCAGCACGGCGGCAACGGCAGCAGCGGCGTCCGCGGCGGAGAAGGAGAGTTTCCGCGAGGTATGGATCCCCTGCGTCTTGGACGACGCTAGGATTCGTGTTGTGGAGAACGAAGGACTCCTCCGCGCCGGCGACTAGCGGAGCGGCTACGGCCAGACCGTCCCCACCCCCAACACCGATGAGCGGGTGCACTTCGGCACCCACCTTGATAGAGGTTTGAGCTTCCCACCCTCATATTTCTTTTCTGAGGTGATTGATCATTACGAAGTTCAACTCCATCATCTTCCCCCGAACTCTCTCTTAGAGATAAGCGCGTACGCATCTTTGTGCGAGGGGTATATCGGCATTAGGCCGAGTCTCACTCTTTTCCGGTTTTACTTTGGTACCCGGAGAAACTACATCACCGTCGATAATCCATATATTACCAGAACTCTTAGTTTTTCCATTAGGAGAGAGCACGTCTATCCTCGGATTAAGGCTAGTGAGTCGGTAAAACAGTGGCCTTCCACCTTCTTTTATCACAAGGATATCCCTTCTCCCGGCAAAGCTACTGCTTTGCCGGCTTTTGTTGATGGTGCCGCCATGCCCAAGAGTCCTGGGACGCAGATGCACCGGCTCTCACTAACGATCTGCTTCTTGCCAAGAGGCAGATTTAATATCTGATGAAGCACAAGGGCCTTAAGGGGTCCGACTTGATTCACTACTGGCTGGCACGTCGGATCCAGCCTCTCCAACACCATGGAGACCGGCTTATGCACTCCATAACGTCATCCAAGAAGGATACTCTCCGCATCTGCCCCCGTCCTTACACAGAAAAGGACTACAAGTCCCAAATCAAATGGTTGATAAGGGAGCGGGTCGAGAGGAAAATCCCGGAGTTGTCCCTGGACATGCATACAGCTGATGATCCCATGGTGCCAGTAAGTTTCCAGTAATAACTTGAATTATGTGTTCATCTTTACATTATTATCTCTTTTCGCAACACTGAGATATTTCTTCTTTTTAGCTTGCTGACCTCCCCGAGTCGAAGCTTGCTCCTCTCGAGGGATATCCTCCTGAGATTTCTCAAGATGATGGAGAATTGATCCAACTGCCGGAGACCTTTACCTGAAAGCGTAAGGCTCCGACAATTGCTATTGGCACAAAGGAGGTGCCCATTGTGAAGAGGTAACTTTCTTCACAAGGTCTCTGCATTTTGTTTCTTTAATTCCTTCTGAGGTGTGATGATCTTTTGTTCTATTACTTCCTCAGAGCTAAACAACTCACCAAGGGCAAGGGGAAAGGAGGCTTGTCGAAGCCCCTGCGCCAGTCAAAGCTGAATTTGACTTCTCCTGCCATAGCACCTCCGACTCCTGCCCCTCAGCCTTCTGCGGCACCGGAGATTACTCCATCTCTGACCATTGTAGAAGATCCGGCTCAACAAGCAGAGCCAGCGATCCTCGGATCACAAACTGACATCACCATGGTTGACTCAGGTTTTGATAAGGATGAACCCTCTTCGGGAAATGATCCCTCGGTAGAGGTCCTCACTGAAAACCTCCTCAATAATCCGGGTCTTGCCAAACTTGGCATTACTCGGAAATCTATGGAGGAAATCCAATGGCTTGCCCATCAATGCTTGGAGAGCCGGAACATTACTACCGAGGAGGAGGCACAAGAAGCAGAGGACATCAAGTACTCCGAACTTCTCGACCAGATCCGTCTTTGCGACAAGGGGATGAGAGCCGGTGTGCTTCTGTCACCACCAGTGATCCCACTCACCCTCGCCGAGAAGGTTACAACCGAAGTTAACATGAGCTTGAGAAAGCTCACTCACGAACAACACGTAAGTCGGAATTCCAACTCACTTTTCTCTTTATGCTATTTTGTGTCATATCCTCTAGCCCCCAAGCATGAAGTTGGATAGACAATCCAGATTTATGCTTTCATAGGATGCCAAAGAATGAACTAGTGTAGCCCCCAAGGCTCATGCTGATATTAGTTAAAATATTAGCCCGAGTCTTTAGTAGACTCCTGACTCTAGGTATTCTGACTTACAGAAAGTTAATTCGTATAACTAGGAATTGTTGAAGAATATCTGCAACAAGCGGAGAGAGATTAAAGCTCTCTGGCTTGAAAATGCTCAATTAAAAGTATCAAGGGATGAGGCTGAAGGTAAACATTTCAGTCCTTGAGCCTTGCTCTTTAGTTCATAGTCGAATTATTTATTCAACTATTGTTCTTTTCGCTTACATCACTGGTCAAACAATCATGTGCTATGATTGAAGAAGCCGAGAATCTAAAGACCCTGGAGGTGGAGAACTCCAAGTTACGTCAAGAGTTTGACCAACTGAAGGTGGATCACGAGCGGAGCATTGCTCAAGTCCTCGAATCCTCTTCCATGGCCATCGAAGAACGCGATCGACGGATCGTGGCCCAGGACCAGAAGATCTCAGATATCAATGACGCATTGTTCAGGGAGAAGGACATCACCAAGACACTCCGGGCTGAACTCCAGAGCCTTAGGGAGGAAAAGACCAAAGTTGACGATGTCATCTTCGGTATGTTTGCTTCTCTCTGATTTTCTGCTTTTCCGACTCTTGGAGTTTGGATATTTTACTAACCTTTTGCATTACATGCGCAAGTCCTCTGAACTTGCTGGATTCTGCCTCCACTGAGTCTCGCACCAGCCGGCTTACACAAGTCGGCGATTTGCTTCATGATTTCCACCAATCCCTGGAGGATATTGGCGAAGTACTCAAGGTTCCGGACATGCACAGAATGTCTGGTTTTGAAGTGTGAGACAAGGCCAAGGAGATGCCCCAGCTCATCCAGGACTGGAACATGTCCTATGCGTGAACCGCGGCACAGAATGCCCTCACCATGGTTATGAGCCACCATGGAAACATGGAAATCTGGCAAGTAACCAAAGGGTACTGTAAAGTGGATGAAGACGGACAAGAGCAGGACATCAAGGCCATCATGGACTCCTCTACCGGATACGGGTGTCACGTAGATGATCTGACCAGCTACGACACTCCCTTCTTCACTCGCATGGAGACGCCTCCTCCGCCCGTCGAAGAAATAGCTGAGATTTTACAACGAACAAACCGCTTCGGATTTGAACGTCTCGGACAGATATCAAGGTGAGGTCGATATCTCCAGTGAGCTGGCAACTCCTACCTCTTCCCCTACATTGTAGAGCATTAGAAAAAAAATTGTGTTATTCTGAAAACAATTCGGGTTGTAAATAAGTAGTGTAATACTTTTGCTGGTGCTAAGATTTGCTACTTTTATTTAGCACTTTTGGCTTTACATTTATGGCCTGAAATGTTTACATAAGCACTTATTGTTTGCCTGTACTTATCGTTTATCTGGCTTTCTGCCTCATCCCTTTCGTGAGCCGGCCAACCTTCAACGCAGAAACTTTGCCGAGCAACGGAGCTCAATTGCTAAACCAGTTTAAACTCGGAAACAAAGCTGGCTTCCAGTACCAACAATTTATTACTCGGAAAATGCCCGCATCCAGCAATCGGATAAATAACCAAAGTACAAAACTAGAAAATTTTGATTTATACTTGAAGGTATCATTTTTAGAATCGGAAATCTTAACCAGAACAAACATGAGCATAAAGTACTTTCAAGTATTCTGGGATTTTCGATTTGTGACATGTCGTGGAAATGGCCATGGCAGTCGCTGCAGTAGGTAGCGATTGATTGAATTGGGGGCGAGAGCTGGCGGCCATCTGCGGTGCGAGATGGGGGCGGATGCACATGGGTTTACCCAGGTTCGGCCCCCCGAGGGTAAAGACCTACTCTTTCTAGATTAGATTATTGGAGAGCGAGTTACAGGGGTGGCGAGCTCGGCGTCTAAGCAGCGAGTCGCTTGAGGGGGTGTATGATGGAATGAAAGTCCTGAGGATACCCTAGGGAGGTTTATATATGAGTCACCTTGCTAGGGTTTACAAGTTACAACCGAACTAGATATGGATTCTGAGGCTTTGACCTAATCCGACTAGGCTTCTGGTATGCTTATGGGCTTCCAGTCTCCAGTCGTCGGGCCTTCATCTTAGTTGCATTCTAGTCGCCGTCATCTAGGCCCACTCGTGAGACCTTTTGGCCCAACTGGAGCGTCCTGCTGGGTACACCCCAATCGGCGTATCCCCATCAGTAGTCCCCGAGGCCATCGTTGAATCTGATGTAGGCGGTCATTGGGTAGTCGGAGTAGGTTTGTCCAATTTGGACGCCCAGTCGAATCGGCGATGGACTCCACTGAAACTAAGGAAATTTTCCCCAGGCTCCCAGTCGTTGCCCCGGCGAATGTCACGGCTGCCAGGTCGCTACTTCGGCGAATGGACAGGATTGATTGCTAGCGAGTGGAATGGAGGAGTTGGACCGTCAACCTGGTCAAACTATCTGTTGGATATTCCAATGGTAACTTCGGCGTAATTACCGCAGTCCGTAGGTAACGGCTACCCCGAATTTGGCGGGTAGCGTTCCTCTATAAGGGGAGTGGCGAATCAGCTCTGTAGATCCTTCCCTGCATTCTTCATTCTCTCACATTCATTCTTTCTGCCTCCCTTCGATTCGATCATTCTGCACCGAGCGACTCCACATCCTTCCCAATGGCACCTCCCAAAGGCTCATGGGGAAAATCCAACTGCACCACGGCCTAGCTCAAGTCCTTCGAGGACGCCGGAATCCTCTGTAAGGGGAACTGGCAGGTTCCCCCTCCCTCCAAGACCGAGCCGAAACCGCAAGCCGGGCGAATTCATTTACTTCCCCAGCCATCTAGAGAGAGGTTTGGGGTTTCCCACCTCGCTCTTCTTCCAGCGCTTTTGTGCGTATTATGCAATCAAGCCATCGGATCTTGGCCCACACAGCATCGAGCAGCTGGCGATCTTCATCGCCTTCTACGAGTGCTACCTTGGCTATAGGCCGTATTTCCCGCTGTGGCTGGAGCTCTTCCATGGCCGCATCGGGCGCGAGGCGTCCAGCGGCTTGATACAGGCGGCCGGCGGCATCATGTTCCAATTGAAGCCGAAGGCCAACTTCATCAAGCTCCTTCTACCAAAGAAAGCCGCCAGCGAGTGGAAGAAGAGCTGGTTCTATGTGAAGGAATCCACTCCCTCCGGCGAGGTGGCGCTTCCCGAGTTCGTCGCCGAAAGGAGCGAGCCTCATCGGCTGGCACCGAAGAAGCTCCCTAAAGACCATAAGATGGCCGTTGCGGAGATGATGGACCAGATCCAGAGGTTGAAGGACCAGGGGTTGACTTTGATCAACCTTTACAACTGCTGGCTCGGGCGGCATCTGGTTCCGCTAGCGGCTCGGTCGCATGGATGTATGAGTATAGCGGGAAGCACGACCCCTCCTAAACCAGCAAAGAGTTGTGGGAGATAGAAGATTACAAGGCCGCCCTGAAGAAGATCACTGACACGGAGTTCACCACCGTATCGGTCGGGCTCGCCCCGTACACTCCCGTGAAGAACAAAGCCCCTACAGTAAGTTTTCCTCCCAATCGCCATATCTGCAGCATAACCTGTAGTTGCTTTGTTTGATACTCATTGGTGGTCGTTCTCAGTTGTTCCAAGTACTGGGAGGTTGGCTTCCTCCGCTTGACGAAGAGGTTCCCCAAGAACTCGACGAAGTTTTGGAAGAAGGCTCGTCCGAAAGCGACGAGGAGGAGGAGGTCCCTCCCCCGGCGCCTCCAGCTTGCAAGACCCGCATGCAGAAGCAGCGCGAGTTCGAGGCGAGTCGCGGTCTCGATGAACGCGAAGAGGGCGACGAGATCGTGCAAGAGCACACGTCTCGGCCCACAGCCACACTGGCGAAACCAACGCGCAGACCAAAGTCGTCGGCGAAGAAGTTAGCGTCGCCATCGAAGTCGGCGGTGGTGTTTGAGTCTGACGATGACTCTGATGACGAAGATGCCAGCAATTCTTCACCCAAGACCCCCGAGGGTGCGATATAGTGAAGGGATTGGGGGACGAGGACATCGAGGCGGCGATAGAGGTCCCTCTAGCGATGATCGTGCCTGAAGCTTCGAGGGACCCAAGCCTGGAGGCGGCTGAGATCGCGGTGTCGAGATCGCCGCGACCTTCACGAGCAGTCGTGTCTCCGGAGCCGGAAATTCTGGCGACCGCGGCCTCATCATCAAGGAAGCCCGCAGTGTCATGGGCTTCAGATGTCTTTGAAAGGGGTCTCACGCGCAAGCTAGGCCCAGAGCTAGACAAGCCCGCCCACATCAGCACCGTGCTGCGCGTTCTTCTGGTCGCTAAGTAAGTATTGGCCTTTCATTCTGAGTCGTGTCTTGTTTTTGTATTGTCATTGTGCTGACTGTGGAAGTTTGGGCAGATCTGGGGTCAAGAAGATTGGTCGTCCTTCAGTGGCGAAGATTCCGCCAGTCGCCACCATGGGAGAGGGCGACCTCCCCTAGAAGAGGAAACCTGCCGGAGATGCGGCGACCGCGGAAGGCGCGAAGAGGTAGAAGGGGAGTGCCGACAATGCCGTGGCGATGGACAGCGCCAAGGAGTCCAATCTCACTACAGCTGCCGAAGAAGTGGTGGCGACACGGTCGGAGCCAGTCATGGTCGTGCCTGCAACGGAGGCGCCGGCTCCGGCGACCAGTGTTCTGGCTAGAGCATCAGCAACGTTCCCGCTCTTCATGGCGAGGGGGTTCCTAGGCGTGGCGGACAACCAGTCTCCACAGAGCCCGGAGATCGTCGATGAAGACGTTGGGTCTCGTCGTGGGCGCACCTCCTTCACGGTCCTGTCAACTAACGCCGGCAAGCTTCACAAAATGTTTGGCACCGCCATTCAGGTACGTCCAGTCCCCAAGTGTCTAGCTACTGAATTTCAGCGGCTAGGCACTGAGTTGCTTCTACTCTCCAGTCCCCGAGTTCCTAGTCATTGAATTTCAGCGGCTAGGAACTAAATTTCTTTCTACTCTCCAGTCCCCGGGTTCTTAGTCGCTGAATTTCAGTGGCTAGGAACTTGATATTGTTCTTTGTAAGTACTTAACTTTGTTGTTTTTGCAAGGTTTGCAGAGGGAGTTGACCGATCGACAGGCAGCCAGGGAGCGTTTGGAGCAGGATCTACGCGTGGCGCAAGAGGCGAACCGGCTACTCCAGGAAATTGTTGGTAAGTACTTGCTTCTTTTCCTTTTTCTCTTTCAGTTGTGAACTGTTGGTGTGTGACCCGTTGATGATTTATCTCTTTCCTTTTCAGATGGTCTCTCGGCCGCAATTTCCAAGGCCCGTGAAGGGTATGTTCCAGTCGCCGAGCTGGACGCGGCGAATGGGCGAATTGCCTCGCTGATGCATGACTTGGAGGAGGCGAAAGCAGCCTCAATTTCGTCTGAGGATCGAGCGAAGGCTGCTGTCGCTGCAGCTGAGGAGGAACGCAAGGCCACGGACTCGATCATCGTGGGGCTGTAGAATGATCATGCCGCCCTGGAGAAGGATGTCACGGAGAACTGCCACAAGCTTCTCGGTGAGTCTCCGTCTTTTGCTTAACTCATTTGGCGAATCCCTGATTGGGGAAGTCTGTAGTTTCACTGACGTCTGATTTTGCAGCTGTGATAGAGCAAAGTGACCCGATGGTTCAGACCTTCAACGCCTCATAGTGCGTGACTGCCGTGGTGAACGCGGCCACGGCTTCAGCGTTATGTGTCCAAGCGGTCCTTCAAGGCATGTCCCCCACCGAGGTTATTCCTGGGGGGCTTACGAAAGTGTGGCGCTATCTGGAGGATGCGCTCATCATTGTGGAGTGGATGGCACGCTCGGCTTTCAGGCGTGGGGCCACCACGGCATTGAGCCTGGGTCTCGCCCACTTCCCCGATGATTTCGACCTCGACGACATCACCAGCGGCTACCCATCGGTGACTGGCATGGTGGAGATGTCAGAGGTGCTAAAGCTGACTGCCAAGGCTGCCCCTTTTGCTAATTGGGTGTTGGCGATGGGGGATCTTCTGCCATACCAGGAAACGGTATTGGCGCCTGGCGACCCCGAGCCGGAGCATCGTGACATGAAGTCGGAGCAACCCTTCCGGTCGGTGTTGCAAAGTCACTGACGACCTACCCGATGAACTCATGGCAACCTTTTGTTCGTGTCAAGGGAGGCGGTGGTGCTTCTTCGTCGGGACCTGCAGAATAGATAGTATTGTTGGGCAGTTTGTAATATACGCCAAGTGGTGACTGTTGTAATGTGAACAATATTTTGAGTAAGGGGAGTCAATCGACTCGTATTGTGACCATAATCGTGTGGTGTGTTTATTTTTGTTTGAGCGAGTCCCTGAGAGCGTCCGCCCTTTAATGGGGTATAACTCGATTGTATACTTATGTTTTTTTTCTTTTGGTTGTGCATTGTTTTGTCCCTTACGTCTTCTGAGGGGCGAGTCCTCGAGCGCGAGTGGGATTGTTTTCCAGGAGAGTCCCCGAGCATAGTGCTTAGCCGTATTGGGAGTGTTCCTGTTGTAGGTTGTTAATGCGTTGTTTGTAACGCGTCTCTTCCCCTGGCTCGGAGAGCCAGTCGCTGGGCGAGTCCAAGGCAGCTCTCTTACTTGGTGTGTTCCCGAGCCGCGTGAGGATTTAATTCTTGCGGAGTCCCCGTGCGTGGTACTTAACCTTTCGAGTCGCTTTGCGCGAGGATGGGAAGGACAGGTCGCTGTGAAAAGCTATGCCGGTCATCTTGGCCCGGTCGGCCAGTCGAGCAAGGCGACTTCGATGGTGGCTCCGGTTTGGCGTTTTCGTGGACATCCCAAGGCCCGAATATTTTCGGTGCCCTTGGGCCGCACTACTTAGCCGTGTCGGTCGCTCGCCCAAAGGTTGACTTCCATGGGTAGCGTATTGCTGATTGTACGAGTGCGAATGGCATAAGAATATGGTGAGTAGACACGATTTCGTGAACCGAATGAATTTCATTATATGTGTCAGCTGAGTACATGTTTCGGTTCTATGTATAGAACTTCCGGAGGAGGTTTATATTCCATGGCCTCCCGACCTCGAGCTGGTTGTCGCCTCGTATGTCGATGAGGTAGTAGGCGTCATTACCGAGGACTCGCCCTATGGCGAACAGCCCCTCCCATGGGGGAGAGTTTGTGCATGCCCTTCTTGTCTTGAGCCAATCGTAGGACCAGGTCGCCTTCCTGGAAGGTGCGAGTCCTGACTCGGCAGCTATGGTAACGGCGGAGTCCCTGCTGGTAGATGGTTGTATGGGAGCGAGCCAGGTCGCATGCCTCGTCAATTTGGTCGATGTCGTCTTGGCGGGCGGTCTCGTTTGCCGCCTCGACGTAATTGGCGACTCGAGGTGAGTCATGCTCCAGGTCTGTTGGCATTACGGCTTCGGCACCGTACACCATGAAGAAGGGTGTGAACCCGGTGGAGCGATTGACGGACGTGCGGATCCCCCATATGACTGAAGGGAGCTCTTCGACCCAGCATCCTGGGTGCGCTCGAGGGGCACCTAGAGTCGTGGATTGAGCCCGTGGAGGATGCTCTGGTTGGCGCGTTCTGCTTGGCCGTTCGACTCCGGGTGGGCGACTGAGGCGAGGTCGAGTCGTATGCCGTGTTCTTCGCAGAATTCCGCCGTGGCCCCTTTTGCGAAGTTGGTGTTGTTGTCCGTTATTATGCTGTACGGGTAGCCGTACCAGTAGATGAGCTCGCGTAAGAACTTGGTGGCCATCTTGCCGTCGCACTTTTTGATTGGCTTGGCCTCGACCCACTTGGTGAACTTGTCGACCGCGACCAGGAGGTTGGTGAAACCGGATGGGGCCTTCTTGAACGGTCCTACCATGTCCATGCCCCATACGGCGAATGGCCATGTGATGGGGATGGTCTTGAGAGCCGAACCAGGGAGGTGCGTCTGGTGGGCGTACTTATGGCATCTGACGCATCACTGGACGATGTTGGTGGCGTCGGCGTGTGCGGTGAGCCAGTAGAAGCCATGCCGCATGGCCTTGGCGACCAGCGACTTGGCACCGGCGTGATGGACACAGTCGCCGGCGTGAATGTCCTGGAGGATCTTGCGGCCTTCTTCTGGCTGTACGCAGCGCTGGAACACGCCAGTCACGCTGCGTTTGTGGAGCTCGCCGTTGATGATGACGAAGGATTTGTAGCGGCACACGATCATTCGTGCCTCTGTCTCGTTGCTTGGGAGGACCTTGTGCTCGAGGAAGGCGACGTATGGTGCCGTCCAATCGCTAGGCTCCACGACCATGGTGACTAGGGCCGGCTCTGGTTGTAGTGGTATCCCGACGTCGATCTCCTTCGGTGGGCTGACCGAAGGTTTGTGGATGATGTCTAGGAAGACGCCTGCTGGTGGGGCTTGTCGGGCCGATCCAATGCGGGAAAGGGCGTCTGCCTCCTTGTTCTTGCATCTATCGATCCACTCAATGGAATAGCCGTCAAAGTGTCCTCCCAACTGGTCTACCGCTTGGTGGTACGCGATCATTGTTGGAGAGACGGCGTCGCATGTTCCGGCAACCTGGCCGGCGACTAGGTCGGAGTCACCTATAACAACCCATCCACTCCTAGGCCCGGGGGTGTCACTCCTAGCAGCTTAATAGGATATCTAAACTGGCCCCACATACCAACACTAGTCTTTTCTGCGCACTTTGTCCTCACTCGTGCGCACCCGGTACCCACTTCCCGGTCGGTCACCCATCCTAGAATTGCTCTAGGCCAAGCACGCTTAACCTTGGAGTTCTTTTCGAATTAGCTTCCGAAAAAGAAGTTGCAACTTGTTGATATGGGTATCCTATCAATCCTATTAAGCCATGTGCCTGGATCTCACATACACCCACCCTTTAGAAGATCGATGCCCTCATCGATCAAGCACACCCCAGGAACGTTCCCTCTTGGCACGCGTCTGTGCGTCTAGTGTCGGCACATGTGCCATGCTATGTCCACTCCGGGCCACACGCGCCATGCGCCACATGTCCGCCACTAACCCGCACACACCCGTTTAACCGCGAGGTCAGCTCTGATACCACTCTGTAACAACCCGTCCACTCCTGGGCCTGGGGGGTGTCACTCTTGGTAGCTTAATAGGATATCTAGACTGGCCCCACATACCAACACTAGTCTTTTCTGCGCACTTTGTCCTCACTCGTGCGCACCCGGTACCCACTTTCCGGTCGGTCACCCATCCTAAAATTTCTCTAGGCCAAGCACGCTTAACCTTAGAGTTCTTTTCGAATGAGCTTCCGGAAAAGAAGTTGCAACTTGTTGATATGGGTATCCTATCAATCCTATTAAGCCATGTGCCTGGATCTCACATCACCGTAGCACCGCAGGCGGTTTATGTTCATTTCCTTGGTGGCCCGCATGCCATGGAGGAGGGCCTCGTATTCTGCCATGTTATTGGTGCAAGGCTTGAAGTTGAGGTGGAGCACGTATGGGAGCTTATCCCCTTTGGGGGAGGTAAGTATAACCCCGGCCCCTGCACCTTCGGTGTTCTTCGAGCCGTCGAAGTGTAGCAACCAGTAGTGGAGATACGGTAGCTTCTCCGGCTTCTGTGCTTCTTCCCAATCTGCGAGGAAGTCAGCTAGTGCTTGTGACTTGATTGCTTTGCAGGGCTCGTATTTGATATTGTGGACGCCGATTTTGACGGCCCACTTGGAAACTCGCCCAGTCGCCTCGCGATTGCGTATTATGTCCTGCAGCGGTGCGGATGAGACCACCGTGATTGGGTGTTCTTGGAAATAATGGGGGAGTCGCCGCTGAGCTCGGAATACCGCGTACACCAGTTTCTGGTACTGCGGGTAGCGTTGTCGTGAGTCCGTTAGGACTTCGCTGATGTAGTAGATAGGGCACTGTATGGGGCGCTCCTTGCCCTCCTCTGGTCGTTGGACGACCATCATAGCGCTGACGACTCGGTTGGAGGCCGCCACCTAGACGAGCATTGGCTCCTTGTCGACTGGTGCGGCAAGTAGTGGAGCCACGAGTAGCACTTCTTTGAGTGCTTTGAGTGCATCGTCCGCCTCTGCGTCCCATTGGAACGTGGGGTTCTTGCGCATCAGGCGATAGAGGGGCATGGCCTTCTCGCCTAGTCGGAGGATGAAGCGACTGAGAGCTGCAACTCGCTCGGCCAACTTTTGGACGTCGCGCAGGCACTCGGTTTTCCGAGTCACGCGATGGTGTCGATCTTGGTGGGGTTGGATTTGATGCCTCGCTTGGAAACTACGTATCCCAGTAACTGTCCGGTCGGGACGCCAAAGGTGCACTTCCCTGGGTTCAGCTTGATGTTGTACCTCTGTAGATTTGTGAAGGTTTCGGCCAGGTCGGCGAGTAGGTCGTCCTGGCGGGTGGATTTTACCACCATGTCGTCGATGTAGACGTGAATGTTGCGGCCAATTTGGCTCGCGAGGCACTCCTGCATGCATCTTTGGTATGTGGCGCCGGTGTTCTTAAGGCCGAACGTCATGGCCGTGTAGCAGAAGGCGCCGAATGGCATGATGAACACCGTCTTCTCCTCATCCTCCACTGCCATCTTGATCTGGTTGTAACCAGAGTAAGCGTCGAGGAAGCACAGCGACTCCGATCCCGCGGTCGAGTCGATGATCTGATCGATGCGCGGTAGGATGAACTCCTCCTTCGGGCAGGCGATGTTGAGGTTGGTGTAGTCGATGCACATTCTCCAAGTGTTGTTCTTTTTCAGGACCAGGACTGGGTTCGCCAGCCACTTGGAGTGTTTTATTGGCCGGATGAATCCTACGGCCAACAAGCATTGCACTTCTTCGGCGATTGCTCGGCGACGCTCTTCATTGAAGGGCCGCAGCGACTGCTTTACTAGTCGTGCTTTGGGGTCGACGTGTAGTTTGTGCTTAGCGAGTTCCCTCGAGACACCTGGCATGTCGGAAGGTTTCCATGCGAAGATGTCACGGTTCTCATGGAGGAACTCGATGAGCGTGCTTTCCTACGCGGTGCTCATATGCGCCCCAATGGTGACCGTCTGGCTGGAGTCGCCCGGGACGAGCTCGACGGTGCGGGTATGCATCGTTGCCTCGAACGTGGAGTTCGCGGTGGTTGGCTTCTTCAGTATGGTGGGGTAGTCCTTGTTGATGTTGCCCGCGTATTTCGCGAGCTCCTCCGCGTGGTCAGTCTCCACGGCGATGATGGCGTCGGCGAGCTTAGCGCCTCTGTCCTGGCATTCCACGGCCATATCGGGGTCGCCATGGACGGTGATGATGCCGCTCGGCCCTGGGAGCTTCATCATGTTGTACGCGTAGTGGGGGGTTGCCATGAATTTGGCAAACGTTTGGCGTCCCAGGACACAGTGGTAGGGGCTGCGGAAGTTCACCAGTTCGAACTCGATTTGCTCGGTGCGGTAGTTCGCCGGTGTGCCATAGGTGACAGGTAACGTCACTTTTCCGATCAGGTACGCCTTCCGACCGGGGACGATACCGTGGAAGGTTGTCAGGGTCGGCTGGATTGCCGACTCCGGAAGCTGTAGCCTCTTGAACGTGTCCAGATACATGATGTTGATGGAGCTCCAGCCATCCATCAATGTCTTGGGTAACCAATAATCGGCCAAATTGGGCCTGATTACCAGGGCGACTCGCCCTGGGTACTCGATTCTGGGGGCATGGTCCTGGCGACTCCAAGTGATGCTCTGCTCGGACCAGTTGAGGAAGCGTGGGATGTCGACCTGTGTCACCGCATTGACGGCGACTGCGCGGGCGAGCATCTTCCTCTCGCGCTTGGTGCCGAGTCCGGTGAAGGTGTGTAGCGAGCCGACGGTGTTGCCGAAGCCGCCAGCGTTTCCGTTGTCCCAGGGTGGGTTGTTGTTGGGGTCTTCCCTTACTCTCCTTTCCTTTTCGATCTCTTTGAGAGAGTGGCAGTCCGTGGTGGTGTGGGTGGTGGGTTTCCCCTCCCTGCTGTGGTAGACGCAGGGCTGGTTGAGCAAGGCGGCGGGGTCGAATTTCGGCCTCACCGCGTTGTTGGCGCGGTAGTTTCCGCTATCGTGGTAATTTCCTCCGTCGCGGCGGTAGCTCGTTGGGTCACGTTGTCCATAGCCCGCGTTGGCGACGAAGTCGACTTGCTCGTCCGTGCGGCGCTTGCCGGCGATGCGGGTGTTGCTGTAGCGCATGACGCGTTGTCGCCCGCTGTCGTGGCCACCGGTGCAGCGTCTCCCCCCCCCCCGACTCATCATCGGAGTCTTGGTTGGGGTCCTCCTCCGGGTAGCACTTGGAGATCTCGAGGAGGTCGGGCATGTTGTCGAGCGTCCGGTAGACCCGCTTGATCTTAGGTTCGTATTGGCACGCGTTCTTGAAACAGTGTATCGCCGTGTCTGGGTGCATGCCGGAGGCGTTGATCCATAGTTCTTGCCACCTTTGAATCCAGTGGCGGGTCGACTCGCGTTGTCCCTGGATGTACCGCTCCAGGTCTTCAATCATGGTGGTGCGGGTGTAGGAGCCCTCGAAGTGCCTGACAAAGGCATCCCTCATTTCCTCCCAGGAGTCGATGATGTCGGCAGGGAGGGTGTTGATCCGTTGCCTGGTCACGCCCTCCATCATCAGGGGGAGATAGCGAGCGGCGAGCAGGTCGGTGTGGCCGGCGATTCCCATCGCCATGAGGTATGTGTCTAGCCATACTACTGGGTCGTATGTTGGATCGTACTTTTCGATCTCTTTGGGGGCCTTGAAGTTGGCGGGGTACTTTTCCCCTCTGATCATAGGCCCAAAGCATTAGGGGCCGACTCGGCTGAGCGACCCCTTGGTTCGGGGTCGCCGCGATTACTGAGGGTGTGCCTCAGGTCATTGGGCTGGCGCGCCCCCAGGCCTAGTTGTTGACGATGTGTGTGCGGGCGTTGATTGGCTGTCCGTTGGCGGCGACCGTGTTGTTCACCGGTCGTGGTTCGTTGGTGGAGAGTGCGGGGTTGGCGGCCCGTGGCGGGTTTTCCAGTGGCTGCGGTGGTGGGTAGGTCACGGTGTTGGCGATGGTGGGGTGGCCACTCAAGGCCTCCCTACTAGCTGAGGAGCGGGAATACATCCGCCCCCGCGGGTCGACTCCCGCGGCTTGTTGCTCGACGGCCCTGGCGAGTAGGGCCTTGGCGTACTGGATCTACAGCGCGTCGTCGCCTTGGACGTCGAGGTTGGCGACCGCGGCATCGTCCGCGACGACGTTGTCCATCAGGGTGGAGTAGAGTGGGAGTCTGTTGGCGTCGCGGTCTTGTGGCGAGATGATGATCTGCGGCTGGTCCGATGGGGGCGCGCAGCCAATGGGTGGTGGAGGGGCTCCGGTCGCTGGTGCGCCGGGTGGTGGTCTCGCAGGGTTGCTTCCGCCTGGCGGCGCGTTCTCGCAGTATTCGCGCTCGGCCGCGCGTGCGGGGTCGCTTTCATCGTTGAAGTTTAGGACGCGGCCCTAGATGTTGGAGTTTAGGTGGGTACTGATGCGGCACTGATGATAGCGCGATAGCTCCCGCGTTGTTTCCCGCTCGAGGCAGTATTTCTCGCGCTCGGCGAGCTCGTTGCGTTGTGCCTCCGCGAGTCGCAGGCGGGCTTCCTCCACCTCTGTGGCCGTGGCAGTCGGCGGGATCGGCGTGGAGATCGGATCTGGCGGGGCGGCTATGCTGCCCGCCATATAGATCGCGTTAAAGCGATAGGATCTTGTGCGGAAGTCTTCGGGCGACTCCGAGCCAGAATTGGAGTCGAAGATCCTGAGGATGGAGGAGTCCTCGAAATCCTTCGGGTTGGAGACTCGCGTGATGGAGTCCTCTCGTGATGTCGCGGTGATAGATCCGTCGACCAAGGCAGGGGTCGCGGAGTCGGCGTCGTTGTTTAGGGTCTCATCGTTTGTGGCGGTGTTGGTCTCGGCCGCGTTGCTGGCGGCCGACTCGTACTCGGTAACAAGGCTCCTAATGGAGCGGACCTGCTCCTCCGAGAGCAGATCGCAGTGCGGTGGTGATCCGCCAACAATCATCGTCGCAGCTGGGTCGACCACGCCAGTGAAGCCGGCGAAGAGGTTGATGGAGCCGACCGGCATCACCGCATCGTGAGTGACCGATTGTGACGCCAGGATGTAAATGTTGGGCAGGATCTATAAGATCCCGCCGATGGCGATCATGCGGCCGGTGGCGAGCAGCCGATCGATCGGCGAAAAGGGTCTCACTGCAGAACTCAGGCCAGTCCTTCTATGCCCCATGGTGGGCGCCATAGTCGTGGAAATGGCCACGGCAGTCGCTGTAGTAGGCAGCGATTGATTGAATCGGGGGCGAGTGCTGGCGGCCATCTGCGGTGCGAGATGGGGGCAAATGCACATGGGTTTACCTAGGTTTCGCCCCCGGAGGGTAAAGACCTACTCCTGCTAGATTAGATTATTGGAGAGCGAGTTTCAGGGGTGGCGAGCTCGGCGTCTAAGCAGCGAGTCGCTTGAGGGGGTGTATGATGGAACGTAAGTCCTGAGGATACCCTAGGAAGGTTTATATATGAGTCACCTTGCTAGGGTTTACAAGTTACAACCGAACCAGATATGGATTCTGAGGCTTTGACCTAATCCGACTAGGCTTCTGATACGCTTCTGGGCTTCCAGTCTCCAGTCGCCGGGTCTTCATCTTAGTCGCATTCTAGTCGCCGTCATGCAGGCCTACCCGCGAGACCTTTTGCCCCAACCAGAACGTCCTGCTGAGTACACCCCAATCGGCGTATCCCCATCATGACATGATCATTCGGAAATAATAAGGTAATATAAAACTTCTCATAAAATTTGAGGCAACCAATACATTTATTTCTCATTGAGCATTTACATATATATGATTATGAAGAAAGATAAATTAAGAATAAAAGGGACGTAGCTGAGCAATATTCCACGGTCTGTCTAATTCTTCTGGGTCTGTACTACCTCCAGCTCTCTTTCTCTTCTTAGTAGCAGGTCTTTCTTTGACTGGCCGCATATCTGTTAGATAGTAAGAACCATTGTGCAATACTCGGCTAACTAAAAAGGGCCCTTCCCATACTGGGGAAAGTTTGTGCTTTCTTTTTTGCACAAGCCGGAGAACCAAATCACCCTTATTGAAAGACCGGTTTCTGACTCTTTGGCTATGATACTTGTGTAACTTCTGCTGATAGGCTATTGATCTCATCTCAGCAACGACACGAACTTCTTCGATTAAATCGAGATCATTTTGTCGAGAATTTTTGGCATCCTCTTATACGCCACAACTCGGGGAGAAGTATGAATCAAATCACTAGGAAGAACTGCTTCTTCACCATAGACCAAGAAGAAAGGTGTATATCCAGTTGACCTGTTCGGAGTTGTTCGCAAGCTCCATATCACATAAGGTAATTCCTCTGCCCAAGCCCCCGCAGCACATCGTAGTGGTGCTTTGAGTCTTGGTTTTAGGCCTTGTAGGATTAAACCATTTGCTCTTTCGACTTGTCCATTAGCCTATGGATGTGCGACTGATGCAATGTCAAGCCGGATATTTTGTTCATCGTAGAAGTCGGCAAGCTCTCCCATAGAAAAGTTACTCCCGTTGTCAGTGATAATGCTATGTGTATAATCGTATAGGATCATGACATCCTCGACATATCTTCTGGCTGTTGCTCCATCACAACTGGTGACGGGTTTAGCCTCAATCCACTTTGTGAATTTATCTACCATCACTAAGAGATGAGTAAATCCACTTGGATCCTGTTTAAACGGCCCTACCATGTCAAGCCCCTAGACCATGAAAGGCCATGTTATAGGTATTGTTTGCAGCTGATCAGCTAGAACGTGAGCTTGTTTGGCGTACTTTTGCAGCCTTTGCACGTCTTGATCAGCCGTTCAGCATCTGCCTTGGCTGTAAGCCAGAAAAACCGTGTGAAAAGCTTTTGCCACTAAAGATTTGGTTGCAGCATGGTGACCGCACTCGCCTTCATGGATTTCTCGTAAGATTTCTACTCCTTCTGGAGATACACAGCGCTGAAAGACCCCAGACACACTCCGCTTATAGAGCTCACCATTAATTATAGTATAGGCTTTTGCTCGTCGGATGATCTGTCGGTTCAGATCCTCGTCTTCAGGTAGTTTGCCATCTACCAAGTAATCAAGATGGGGTTGAGTCTAGCTAGGAATTACAGCCAGAACTGCTACTAAAGGTGAGTTGGATTTGGTCGGATATTCCTCGTCTACTTCTTTTATAGAGGGAACTTTGAGGTCCTCCAAAAAAGCGTCATCCGGGACCTTTTTCCGTGCAGAGCCTATGCGAGGCAGTCATCTGCTTCATCAATTTCTGTTCGAGGGATGTGTTGAACCTCAAACCCTTCAAACAATTTAGATAGTTCATCCACGACGGCTCTATATGCTGCCATGTGCTTATTTGCATTACAGATATCCGACACTTGTTGAGCCACAAGATCTGAATCTCCATAACACATTAATCGTCGGATGTCGATATCCTTAGAAATCCGGATTCCATGCAGCAGTGCTTCATATTCGGCAGTGTTATTCGTCGCCGTGAAGTGGATCTACAACACATAGAAAAGTTTATCTCCTTGGGGTGACTTGAGCATCACGCCAGCCCCCGAGCCCCCTAGCGCCTTAGACCCGTCAAAGTGTAAGGTCCAGTATTCCGACTCTGGGAGGGTCATATTCTCCGTTGTCTCTGTCCAATCGGTAACAAAGTCAGCGAGGATTTGGGATTTGATTGTTGTATGAGGTTTATACTCAATGTCGAAAGTTGAAAGCTCTATGCACCATTTTGCGATGCGTCCTGTAGCATCGTTGTTGTTGATTATATCTCTCATGGGAGTTGTGCTCACCACGGTAATGGGACGTTCCTGAAAATAATGGCATAACTTTCGGGATGCGAAAAACACACTGTAAGCCAGCTATTGATAGTGCGGATACCGCTGCTTTGATTCAGTTAGGACTTTGCTGAGATAGTAAGTCGGACGCTGCACCAGGTGTTCCTATTTTTCCTCTGGTCTCTCCACCACCATGATGACACTGACGACTCTATTTGTCACAGTGAGATAGAGCAACATCGGTTCCCGTGGTTCCGGTGCTGCAAGGATAGGAGCAGATGAGAGTACTGCTTTCAGGTCTTGTAGTGCAGCTTCAGCTTCATCAGTCCAAACAAACTTTTTGGTCTTTTTCAGGAGCTTGTAGAGTGGTGTGGCTCTTTTGCCGAGCCGTCTTACAAACTAATTGACTACAGCAATACAGCCAGTTAGTCTTTGAACGTCCTTCAGGCAAGTTGGCCTGGAAATATTGAGTATAGCCTTAATTTTGTCTCGGTTCGCCTCTATGCCTCTTTGAGACACGATAAAACCTAACAATTTTCTGGCTGGTATTCCAAAGAAACACTTCTTCGGGTTAAGCATTATGTTGTATTTTTGCAGATTGGCGAACGTTTCCTCCAAGTCGGAAATTAAGGTTTCCTTCTTTTTGGACATCACCGCAATGTCGTCCACATTGCATGTACATTGCGTCTGATTTGGTCGTGGAGGCAACGCTGCATAGTGCGCTGGTACGTAGCTCCTGCGTTCTTGATCCCAAAGGACATCATAACAAAACAGAAGGTTTCGAAGGGGGTTATGAATGAAGTTTTGACTTTGTCTAATTCCTTCATCCGGATTTGGTGATAACCGGAATATGCGTCGAGAAAACATAGGAGTTCCGAGCCTACCGTAGAATCGATAACTTGATGAATTCTAGGCAGAGCAAACGGATCTTTGGGACAAGCCTTGTTCAAGGCAGTATAATCAACACACATGCTTAAATCAGTGGTGTCCTTTTTAGGGACCATTGTAGGATTAGCCGACCAGTCAGTATGGATGACCTCTTCTATGAATCCGGCTAACTCGAGACGGGCTAGTTCCTTAGCTATTGCCTTACACTTTTCATCGCCGAAACATCATAGGGACTATTTGACGGGTTTAGCGTTCGGGTGTACATTTAGAGAGTGCTCGGCAAGTTCCCTAGGTACTCCGGTCATGTCAGATGCCTGTCATGCGAAGATATCTTGATTTTCTTGGAGGAACTTGACGAGTGTGCTTTCCTATGTGCTATCTAGGCCTACACCTATCTAGGTCACCTTGGAGGGGTCATCATCCTTCAATGGTGTATTCTTCATCTCCTCTGATGCCTTGAACTCCGGATTCGGCTTTGTCACCTCCTTCTTCGTCGCAGGCATCTCGGACGGATCAATGGTTTTCTTGATCTCCTGGTACTCCTGGGCGTGCAGCACGACTTCAGCAAAGGCGGCATTTCCGTGCTCGCACTCTCGTGCCTTCTTCGGGTCTCCCCTAATGGTGATCACGCTGTTGGGACCTAGAATTTTCATCATATTGTAAATGTAACACGGACGAGCCATAAAAGTGCAGTAAGCCAGATGTCCAAATATAGTGTGATACGTGCTCTTGAACGGGACCATTTCGAAGGAAAGTGCCTCCGTCCGATAGTTCTTTGGAGTTCCAAAGGTAACATCCAAAGTGATCTCTCCCAGGGAATTTGTTGGTCTTCCTGGGACAACTCCATGAAAGATCACAGAGCTGTGATTCAGCCGCGTCTCCGAGATCTGCATCCGGCGTAGCGTTTCGACACACAAAATATTGATGTTGCTGCCGCCGTCCATGAGAGTCTTGGAGAAACCATAGCCGCCAATAAGTGGATTGATGACTAAGGCGTATTTTCCTCGCCTGTGCAACTTAGGTGGATGGTCAGCACGGGCAAAGGTGATTTCCACTTCTGACCAATCCAAAAATTGTGGAACAGCCGGAACAGTTGCATTGAGCTCATGCAGAACTGCTTTCTTGACCTTAGCTGGTTGAGATCTGAGGAAGGTGACGTAAGTGTCTTTCTTTGTTGGGAAGTTTTTCTTTCCATCCGGCTTGGGATTTGAAGGTCAACTTCCTCCATGTTGGAATCTTCCTTGGTCTCCTTCTCCTTTTCGGGATTCTTCTTTCCTTTCTTCCGCTTAGCCCTGCAGACAGCGGTATCGTCTTTCTTGATGTCGTCATTAAAACGACACTCGGTGTTTGTGTGAGACGAGCCCCCGCTGGCATCTAGGTGATGCACACATGGGTTATTGGCAATGTTGGCCTAAGAGTAGGTTTTGCCAGGTTCCTGGTCTCCTCTACCCTAGACTCGTGATGTCCCACGACCACGTCCGCGCCACTGCCACGCCCTCCTCGTCCTACAGACCCGAAAGTAGCAGTGACCACTACCGTTTCCGTGTTGGGATTTTCTTCCGAGGTGTTCTTGCGCTTATATGCTTGTTGCTTTGGTTGTTGTGCCGACTATGGTATAGCTAGGGCGTTCAGTAATTGATGGCCCAAAATATATCGAGCTCGTTGGGGAAACCCAAGAGGAAGGTATGATGAGCACAGCAGCAAGTTTTCCCTCAGTTATGAAACCAAGGTTATCAATCCAGTAGGAGCAAGGAAACACCCCAAAGGTGTTGCTCGCTGGACTTTGGCAGAGCGCACTACCAGCGTCAGTAGCAACATGGAGACCTGCACAACACAACCACAAAACTTTGCCCCAACTTACGATGAGGTTGTCAATCTCACCGGTTTTTCTTAAAACAAAGGATTAAACGTATCGAGTGGAAGAAAGTAATGGTTTGCAGAAAGTAAACACAAAATAGTAAATAGTTTTTTTTGAGGTGAAACAGTAGGGAAAAACTCCCACTACAATTTTTTTCAATTATATGGGTATGAGTATGTTATAATGAGAAAATTACAAATGAGTCTATTGATCTAAGGTAGATCAAAAAAAGGAAAAGTGCCAACTCTAAAGAGGGCAAAGATCTACTCTATCTCTAATCTAAGGGTTGACTCAGCCAGGTTTTGAATTTCTCCTGGTATTTTCTTTTGATTCTGAACTGTATCCATCTCATCTCTTGATAGAAGATTGATTTCCATCTTTCGAGTGTGGGTCTTTTGTCATTAAAAAATTTCTCATTTCTGCAGATCCAGATACCCTAGGTAGTCATGACAATGATTTCCATTACAAAAGGCAGATGTAACTTGTCTTTGATGTCTGAAAAAGCCTCCAATCCTGATAAGTTTGTTGTTCTGTCTCTGCAAATATGATCCCAGCATTTTTTTGCAAATGAACATTCCCAGAATAAATGGTTAACTGATTCTTGCAAGTAACAGTTGGAAATTGCACAATTGTAGTCAGGCAGGATAAACTATTTCCTTTTCAGAAGATTCCTTGTATTTAGTCTGTCCAGAAGAAAAAGCTAGAAGAAGAATTTGTGTTTATTCTGGCAAGAGGATGTCTAGAGCCAAGAGAAATGAGGTGGTGAAGGGGAGTAACCAATCATGGATGAGTAGGCCTTTTCGCTTCAAATTTATCTGACCCCCAAATGTAACTCCAATTATCATGGAGATTCTCATGAATGGTTGGAATGATTTCCTGGCATCTTTCTTCCATGATTAAAAACTCAGAGTAGGCTTGTTGGGAAAGAGGTAGGTGAAAATTATCTTCCAAGAAATCAGCCTGTAAAAATCCATGGACACTGATATTTTGAAGACTTTGCATAAGACAACAGATGTGGGAATTTATTCTTAAATCACTCATCTTGCCAAAGATCAGACCAAAAATAGGCTGATTTTCTAGATTTCAGGTTGCACTTAGCCATGCCTTTAAAATTATCAATTAATTTGATATGAGATTTCCACCAGAATGATCCTTCCATGCTACTTCTAGGTAATTTTCCATTCTAATAGTAGGTTTCCCAAATGAGATGAACCCAAGGGATATCATGGTGATGGTAGAATTTGTCCAGGTTCTTTAAAAGGAGGGCAGTATTTTGAATTTGGAGATTCAGGACTCCAAGTCCCCCTTGATTTTTAGGATGACAAATTTTATCCCAAGATACCAGAGCTTGTCCTTTGGCTTGAACATCTTCAATCTTTTTTCTCCAAAGACAGTGCCTCATATATTTTATGATTTGATCTTTGATGGTAATTGGCACCTCCAGACAACTCATGAAAAATAGAGGAAGTGAGGATAGTACAGATTTTACCAATTGTAGCTTTCCTCCATAGTTCAAGAAGTCAGCTATACCACAAAGTCTTCTTTCAATTCTTTGAACAATAGGCAGAAAATGTTCCATGGATGGCTTTTATAAGCTTAGTGGTAATCCAAGATATGTGAAAGGGAGGCTGCCAGCTTGACAATTGATTGTCTGAGCAAAGTGGATCAACCTATCATTGCATAAATTTATTGGCATCATGCTTGACTTCAAATAATTGACTTTTAGTCCAGTGGAGAGTGCAAAAGTTTGAAGAAGGGATTTCAAGCACAATAATTGAGTAGCATCTGCCTTAAGTACCACCAAAGTATCATCAGCATATTGAATCATAGGAAAGTCATTGTTAGGAGGTCCATCTATTGGGGGGTCAGAAGTTTCATGGGCATGGCTTTATTTAGGACAGATTGAAGGAGGTCTGCAGCAAGAACAAAGAGAAGTGGTGAAAGGGGGTCTCCTTGTCTCACACCTCTCCTGCAGTAAAAAAATCCTAGGCACTCCATTTAGTAGAATTTCAGAGGAGCCAGACTCAAAAATCATCTCTATCCATTTGATCCATTTCCTGCCAAATCCTCTAGCCTTGAGGATATTTATGATGGATGAATGATCAACTATATCAAAAGCCTTTTCAAAGTCTAATTTTAGAATTAGGATTTCCTCCTTCGATTTGTGGCATTGGAATAGGTATTCAAAAGCCCATCCAAGGTAATCTTGAATAGATCTATTATTGAGGAAACCATATTGATTTTTATGCACCAAATCCAGAATAATAGTTTGAAGTCTGTTTGCAAGGAGTTTGGTAATGATTTTGAACACACAGTTCAATAAGGATATTGGTCTGAAATCAGCAGGGGTAGAAGGGTTTGATACTTTAGGAATGAGAGTAATGTAGGAGGATTTGATACTTTCAAGAGAGACCTTCTCATTGTAGAAATCACGAATGAGCAATTTGATATCATTTCCAATGATTGACCAGTAGCTTTTGATAAATTCATTATTAAAACCATCAGGTCCAGGAGACTTGTCATTTGGCAAATCAGATATAACCTCCTCACTTTCTTTGTCCAGAAAAGGTCTTTCAAGTGAGTTCTTCATCTCATCAGTCATACCATTTCCATAGAAATCTTCAAGATTGAAAAACATCTCAGTTTTGTTTGATGTACCCATTCTAGCTTTGAAGTCATTCCATAGAATGTCAGCCTTGTCAGAGTGAGTAAAGAATTCTTGCCCACAATCATTCTTAATCATTGATATATAATTGTGTCTATAGCTGATGGTGGCTTTGGAGTGGAAAAACTTTGTGTTTTCATCATCTAATTTCACCCATTTAATGTTTCCTCTTTGTTTCCAATAGGTGTTTTGATTCTGGAGCAGAGAGATTATATGGGATTTTAGAAGGTCCCTAAGGTGCCATTCATTAATGGTTAAGGTTCTAGACTCTTCAAGCAAATCCAAAAGGTCAATTGTGTCATTCACCTTCTTTATTTGGTCTTTTGAACATGGTAACTGCTTGGACCAAATCTTGATACCCCTCCTCACATTTTTCAATTTGGCACACATTCTTTTGGCACACATTCTTTTTGATATTCCAGGCATTTTGCACAATCTGTTTAAAATCAGAATGATGAAGCCAGTAATTTTCAAATCTAAATATGTGTGCCTTGGGAATGTTTGTTCCAATTTAAATGACACAAGGTAGGTGATCAGAAGTAGGCTTGGATAGGGTGGTAACAAATGTATATGGATATTTGGGGGTCCAGGAACTAGAAGTAAAAAACCAATCTAGCCTTTCTAGAAGGGGGTCTTTCTGCATGTTACTCCAAGTAAATTTTCTTCCTTTCAGAGGTAATTCAATAAGCCCCAGGTTGTTGATAGCCTCATTAAAAAGCATAGTGTCATTAACATCACCCCCACTTTTATTTCTATCAGTAAGTCTTCTGATAAGATTAAAATCTCCTAAGACAAGCCGGTCCATATTATCAGGCATCATGATGTTGGAAAACCAGTCCAAAAAGTCATTTTTTCTATCAGCTTGACATGGGCCATAGATGTTTGTAAGAGTCCAGGAGTCATTAGATAGTTTGGTGGAGAAAATGACAGAAGTGGAGAATTCATTTTGGAATGCTCTGGTTCCATTAAATAATGAACTATTCCAGATGATGATGATCCCTCCAGAAGCACCAATTGAAGGGACAAAGTCAAAGCTGTCAAACTTGTTTGGACAGAATTTCTTTAAGTAATTCATGTCAAAGGTTTCTCTCTTGGTTTCTTGGAGACAAATGATATCACATTCAGATTCAATGATTTTGCTTTTTAATGCCAACCACTTCTTCTTAGAGTTAATTCCTCTGAGATTCCAGTTCAGAATCTTCCAATTTCTGTTGTTATTCATTGATAACCAGGCTGAAATAACATTGGGGTGACACAAGATATGTAGTCACACAAAAAAACTTGAATTTATCACAAGGTACTGAAGTCATAACCATACATAGCATCATAATGATTCTAAGGAACTCATAACATAATCCAAGGGTAATTGGTCCAGACACAAAAGGAAAATATTGTGTAGACATTAAAAAGATCTATTTAGGAGCCTTCTTCTTAGACTGTTGTCCACAGGATTTAGCAGCTCCTCCTTTATTCTTGCCTGATAGGTTTGTGTCAGAGCCATTCTTCTTTGGTCCAGGTTTCCCAGGTGGCTTGATGGTCAGATCATTGATCCTGCTCTTCTTCAGCAGCCTTTTCTCAAGTTCACCCTCCTTAACCTTGCAAAACGAATCAGCAAGGTTCTTAACAACTTTATTGTTGAGACAAGGTGGAGCAGCATTGCAAGATAGACAATTAAAATTAGAGCAATTCACATGACTTTTAAATCCCCCATTAAGCTCTACAATTCTGGGACTCCTTCTCACCTCAGTGTCCACCAAAGGTTCTTTTCCCCTTCTTTTTTTTGATGGAGCATTGGGTACCATCAGGATTGATGGAGAATCATTCAGGCAGTGAGGAGGCATCTGTCCAACACATTCATCAGGGATAATGAAAGTAAAGGTATTTTCTTCAGCAATTGGCTCCTTAATAATATCCCAAAGAGGAGAAGTAAGAAAGTGCTTTGCCCAACTGAATTTTTCAGGAGTGATGAGCATGAGGGTGATAAAGTTAAACCAACTTACAGGAATATCACATTGCAGTCTGTTTTTGCCAGGTGATGAATTGTTGATGTGTGGAGCAAAGAATCTGTCCCAGAGTTCCAGTCCTTGCTTGGAGAAGGACTACTTAGCAGATAGCACATCAGAGGAGTTGACAAAAGGAGTGAAAACCATCCCTACTTGCAAATGTGCCTCATTGGGAGAGAGAAGGTTTGTGTCTTCAATCATCTAGTCATCCTGTTGATTCCCCTCATTAGCATGTTGGCCCTCCTCCTCATCATCCTGGTAATTCTGGAGTATGTTGAGCAGTCCCTCACCCATGCCCACATCTTGGGTAACTTCAACAGTCTGTTGTTCCACTTCAATGTCATCAACCCCATGGACAGAAGCATTGCCATTGTCCGAGGAAATATTGGCAGCAGGAATGGAACCAGTAACAGCACTGTCAGCCTCCTGAGGTGGTAAATCCAAGTTATCAATGGGCATGTCCACCCCCTCTGCAAAAACTGGTCCTTGAACTGCATTCCATTGTCCCCAACCAGCATTATTCTGTTGAGGGGCAGGATCAACCCATTGGTCCCATCCACCAATGTCACCTTCAGGCTGTGGAGGAGGTGGTGGAGGAGGAGGACCAAAAATGGGTCCCACCATAGGCAAGGGATGAGGGTCAGCATCATCATCAGGTAGTGGGTCCTCATCAGGTGGGCCCCCACCCAAGAGGTTGCTGTTTAAAAGTTCCACAGAGAAAGTCCATGATTCAGTTTCCACAAGGTCCCCAATGGTGAATCTAACACTTTTAGGCACATCCAGGAGGTCAGTGACTTTGAGTTTAGCAATGATTCTGCCTTTGTGCTTAGGGTCTCTTTCCCAAAGCAACACCTTTCCAATATCAGAAAACACAGCATTCAGATCATCAGTATGCCAATGATCAAGTGGAGGGCCCAGAAGCATGACCCAGCATTCATTGTTAAACTGAGTTCTATGCCAGTTAATGCCTTCATTGTGCCTAGCAAACGAGATTGCAACATCTTGGAAAGGGATTGGCCCTGCAGCGATTAAACCGTCATGGTCACTAACATTGTTAAATTGAACATATGCAGAGCCAAAAGGACAGTCTTGAATATCACGGAAATCAACACGAGCCTCATTGAAAAAGAAATCTTGTAACACATCTCTGATATTTTCGAAAGGAACTGGACCAGGGGAGGGGATGAATGTTTGCAATAGCATATTGTTCATGAGCCCTCGGGCGACGAGGAACCACCACCCTCTTGACACGATTCCGGCCAGCCACCTGCAAAATCTCAAAGCCATGGGGTAGGAAAGGCTGCGGGTCAAGCGGAATGTTTGCCATTGCGGAAACGGTTGTCGCCGCCGACGAGCGGAGCAAGGTAGTTGGGGTTTCTGCAGGCGTGGGAGTTGAGGAGGCAGGGGGTTCGGGAATTTTCTTTTTTTGGGTGAGGGCAAAATCCTTAAGACAATCAAACACCCTGGGCCGCGACACTTGCGGTGAGACATAGGCCCTAAACCAATTAAGGTAGGATTTGTTGGGCCAAGGACAAGAAGGGAAGGTTGGGAATTTCAAAAAAGGTAAAAGACCAGGCAGATTAATTGAGGACGATTTGTTGTCTGCAGGAGATTTCGCACCCTCAATAACTCTCCCATTAACCACAATTTCTGCAAATGACGTGCCAGGTTTATTTCGTTTAATATCACCCTTGATTTGACCGTTATTGCATGGGGCCATTGACGAGGAAATCGGTGATCCAATACGATCAAAAACCGAAGAATTTTTTTCCTTTTTGTATGAAACAAAAGTCCAGTCCTTGTCCAATTCTTTGTAATATTCTTTCTCCTCAAGTATCCAATTTGGAACACCTTCACCCCAAAGGTTGATCTTCAAGACAAAACACTCATTCGAGAAGGTACTTGAATTATAGATTTCAAAACCCACAGCACGTGAAGCGACTGAAAATCGAAATGTTCTATCTTGGAGGATCTTGACTTGAAATTTTGAAGCTAGGCCACCAAAACATGCTTGAAGTGCAATGCCAATAGTATGAACATCAATTTTTAAATTGGCACGACCAAAAGAGCCAACTAGAAAAAAAGGTCTTCTGTAGAAACCTCCTGAGAAATTGATGTGATGACCAAATTTTTTGAACATATTTGTCTCAAAAATTATCCCTTGAGAGAAGTCCAATGAAATTCCCTTGTTGATCTTGTCCGATGAAGCTTGTGCCTTGTCGGAATTAAGGTCTTCAAGTATTTGAGCACCCACAACCACTTTTTTGACCACAAGATCCAAAGTCACTCCAGAGAAGATCTTTTCATTTTGAAGAAGGAATCTAGCATCAATCACCACCTTATCTTGATTAAGCAACACAACCCGCTTAGCAAGAGAAAATAGGACCAAAAAACAGGGGCTTTGTCTGAATCATCAGAAGGCAAGGAAGAATAGGTAACGTGCCACATAAGTTTCAAATCTTCAACCTTGTCATCTCCAGCATGAGAAATCCCAAGAAAACCAGGAGATGAGGTCGAGAAATCATTGATCCTAGAAAGATGAGAGGGGAACCTCACCACTGATCCAATCGAAAGCACCTCCCCATTTTCCATGCATTTACCCTCCAGAGGAAAACCGTTGGCATTGAGGATGACCAGCCAGCGTTTAGCCGAGAGAATCAGAGATCCAACAAGGAACTTACCATCGGTGGAACTTCCAGAGTAGGTGATTTTCCAGTCTCCACCAGAAGAATCAAGAGTAGAGGAACCCATGTTATGGTGTGAGACGGTGCTGGAGTGACGCCGGCGAGAGCCGATGGAAGGGGCCTCAGAGAGGCATGCCTTGAAAATCGTGCGGTTGCGGGTTAAAGGCCTCCTCGCGCTTCACCAAACAATACGATTGCCTCGGAAATAGTAAACAGTTGATTGTAGATTGATAGTAAAATAAAGGACCGGGGTCCATAGTTCACTAGTGGTGGCTCTCCTTAAGATAGATGACATGTTGGGTGAACAAATTACAGCGGGGCAATTGACAAACATCGAGAAAGCATACATGCATATACTACTCATCTTGACTCCTTTGAGATTCGATTGAGCATTACAACATTATACATAGACCGCCATCCAACTGCATCTATGACTAATAATCCACCTTCAGGTTATCATCCGAACCCCCTCCAGTATTAAGTTGCAAGCAACAGATAATTGCATTATGAATTGCGTGTAAAGTAAACAGTACGATTGTTCTATGAACAAAGGATTGTTGTTTTCTCCCTAGTAGCAACAGCACATCTAGTACCTTAGAGATTTCTGTCACTTCCCCAGATTACTAGAGGCATGAACCCACTATCGAGCATAAATACTAAGTCTTGGAGTTGCTAGCATCTACTTGGCCAAGATAGCTACTAACAACAGAAAGCATGCAAGATCACAAATAACAAAGACATGATAGAATCAATAATCAATCTGAAATAGCATCTCAATATCCATCGGATCCCTGCAAACACAACATGTAGGATTACAAATAGATGATCTTGATCATGAACGGAGCTCACAAGATCTAAACATGATAGCACAAAGGAGAAGAACCAGCCATCTAGCTACTACATGGACCCGTAGTCCAGAGATGAACTACTCACGCATCACACCGGAGGCTTGCATGATGATGAAGAAGGCCTCTAGGGTGAATTCCCCTCTCCGGCAGGGTGCCGGGAAGAGCTTCAGATCCCTCCTGATCTAGGGATGGAGACGACAGCGGCTACAGACTCTTTCGTGGAATTTTGATCGGGTTCTTAGGGTTTCTGTATCGGAGGCATCTTATAGGCGGAAGGAGAGGCCGAGGGGGTGCCTAGGCTAGCCACACCACCCCTGGCACGGGCCAGGCCTGGCCGCGCGGCCAGGTGGTGTGGACACCCTCTGGACCCTCTCTGTCTCGTATTCTGGCTTCGGTGTCCCTCGGTGAAAAACTGACTTTGGCTTTTGTCCCGGCCAATTCCGAGAATATTCATTTTCTGACTTTCCTGGAACCAAAAACAGCAGAAAACAGGCAGCTGACACTGTGGCTCTTGTTAATAGGTTAGTCCAATAAAGTGTATAGAAAGTACTCCCAAGTTGGAACAAAACATAAGAAAGTAGATAAAACCAAGCATGGAACATCAAAAATTATGGATACGTTAGCAACGTATCAGTAATCCCGCTGCGTTGTCGTCAGTATCTACATACTTGCTCGTTGTTTCTATCATCTCTCCCAAATCAGTAACCTTATCGCACTTTAAGCGGTGACGTAGTAAACCAATTGGGAGTCCTGCAATGAAAGCTTCAATCGCAGTTTGGTCGTTTACTCCTTCACAGGAGTTCTTGGTGTCGATCCATCGTCCGAGGTAATCTCAGCAAGTTTCTCCGGTTTTCTGGGTGCAACGTTGTAGGTCTCCTACCATACAGGGCCTCCGATATGTGCCTTTGAAATTCCGAAAGAACACGCTTTGCATGTCATACCAGTTGTGGATGGTGTTCTCTGGAAGTTCATTGAGCCATGATCATGCCGTCTTCCGTAACATAAGTGGGAGATATCGGGTTGCGACCAAGCTATTTCCGCCTTTGGTGATGCAGCAAGCCTGGAAGAAATCCTGGAGCCAAGTATCTGGCCGAGCCACACTGTCGTAGGCTTGAATGTGTCTTGAGATAGCAAATCCTTCCGGGAAGTGTGTCTATCAGATTCGTGGTCCGAAGCATTTTGGACCCACGTATATATCATCATTTTCGTAGCGTCGTGCCTCTATGTTGGAGTTAATCCGGTGTCTCGTGTCATTTGGTGACAGAGAACACCGTCTTGGTTGTTCACTATAGCTGTGGTGCCTTGGAGTCGGACTTCGGCTTCTGCCACCACCTCCTCCGCCACGATGCCCTCCTTGGCCTCCTTAAGAGCCATTGTGATGGCTGCTTGGTGGAGAGGGTGGAGCAGGTGGATGGTTTTCGGCTGATCGCCAGCCTCCACCTGAAGCGTCATTATTCTTGTTCTGGGGAGGGTCTTTATTGCGACGAGCCTCCTGCCGGCTTGACTCGGCACGGTGTCCGTTGTTCCTTCATCGGTCACTCCCACCACGATGGGGTTCAACTGGACGGCTTGTGTGTCTAGGAGGTGGCATTCTTTGATGGGTCCTCCTCCCGACGTTTCTCTTTGTCTTCTTCCTTGCGATCGTTCGACTCTCGCCTGGGAGGATTTCTCGGATACAGTGCAGCGATTGCTTCTTGCTCTGCAGCTGGAGCAACATTGCGTCAGTCACGTGCGGTTCTATGGCGCTGCCCTAAAGATCCGGTTCTTGAGTAGTTGTCTTCCTGATGGTCGTAACGGTGATGCTGTTCTGGAACCCGTTGGGGCCTTACGTCGTTCCAGGCTGGGTCCGTGCAACATTGGTCAGATTGAGAGACCAGTTTTCTGTTCCCGGACACCGCGACCTTCTGCTTCTCAAGACCCTTGGTGAGTAACTTTATGCCTAACCGGACTTGTTCTGGGCCTGGATTATTTGCCAGGATGTCTATAGCTGCAGCAGTGTTTTGTACTGGTGTTGGGTACACTAGATCTCCCTTGCTGTCGAGCCGAGGCATCCCTGGGTTCCCTTCAAAGAGAACCTTGTGGACTCCCGAAAATTGATTGTCACGCGTGTGCCGTTTCCGGGTCTTCTGATGCTGCAGAGAGATATACTTCTCCGTAGTAGCTATGCGCTTCTTCTCTTCCTCGATGTTGTTGGCTTCATCAAGGAGTACTTGGAGACACGCTTCTAGGGCCTGAACCCTTTCCTCCAGCTCTTCAGTAGTAAGTTCTGCAGCTGTAGGGATAGGTGTAGTTAACGCAGCATCGATGAGTTTACGAGCACCTACAGTGACCACGTGTCCATCCATCGAAGCTTCTTTCGGCTCTTCTGGGATAAGTGCTCCATCTGAGTCTTCCTCATATTCCTTGGCAATCACTTCCTCCTTTGGGAGTTCTTTTTTCGGGGTCTTGTTCTTCTTCTTTGCCTTATTGGCAGTGCCGATAGCAAAGACGGCTTTGGGTCCGTTTCCCGGAGTCAAGCTCTGATCGGTACTTTCGGACATCTAGACATCGGGATTGTCTCTGAGATCCATGTCATCCTCTGCTTTGGGAGAGTTTTCTCCGGATCCTTCGTCCATGGCTTCTCCTTCTTCTGCAGCTTTGGAGTTGAACTCCTCTTCATATTCCGCAGAGAACTTCCGGAAATCCGCATACATCATCGAGTCATCCGACGATGCCGGTAAATCGGTGATTGTTTTGATTGCCTCTAGCACTGAGTCCTTGTTGTCTCTAGCATCGGCAGAGCCGGATCCGGATCCAACATATCCGACAAAGTGTGATGCGTGAGTCCTGAGGTAGTTGCGGCTCTCCTCGTGGGCTTCCTCGAAAATCCTGATGGTCTCGAGAACTTCACCCATGTTTGCGCCTTGCCGCATCATGCGCCTCAACATGTGACTTAGGAAAGGTTAGTCTATTCCGGCATTAGCAGAGCCGGAACCAAGGTTGTTGTCTTGCCCCTCCTAGATTTCAACCTCAGCGGGTAGATTGATCTGGGATTCGACCTCGCTAGGGAGATCCACTTCAGATTCGACTTGAACCGCAAGATCTGTTTTAGGTTCGACTTTCTCCACTATCTCCGCAACAGGTGCGGTTGGGTGGGATTAGGGTTTTCTGAGATCCGAAACTCTGCCGCCTCCGCGGACAAAGTGGACCCAGAGATTTCTTCTGCCTCTATCATCATTGCTAGGGTGGGTGGGACAGGTTCAGCAAAACCGATGTATACGTCGATCTCGCCAAAAGACATGATGGTGTAGGCAGTCACGGCCTCCCTAGCTGGAATCCAGGTCTCGTCGAGAACGATGAGAGGGGTGTCGCTAGCATAGAGGACGCGACCGACGGCGATGGTCTTGCCAATTCCGATTCTTGCAGATTTCACTCGGAACGTAGATCCGAAGCTCACTTGCCCCACGGTGGGCGCCATCTGTCGTCGGATTAATGACAAGTACGCCATAAGGGGGTCCTCGAGGCGTGTGGAAGAGAGGGGTGTGAGACGTACGGTATTCCGGGACGGTGAGCACACAAGTTTATCCAGGTTCTAATCTGTCAGCTTTGGACGGACCCTACTCCTGCTAGCAATCCAGTAATACGGCAGAGCCGGGTATGGGTTACAAGGGTTTCGCCTGTCTAAGTTTGAGATTGTAGACTATTGTGAGAGGTTGGTTTTTTGTGTGTCCTAAAGGCTTATCCTAGGATGTCTTATATAGATATCCATCCTAGGGTTTACAGGAGGGACCTATCTAGCTACGACTAAGAGTCGATTATAGAGTACATCTTGAACTACAAGTAATATAACAGACCTATGTCGATAAGTCTTCTGGGCCTTCCCGTAGCCGGACTGGACTCCGTCTCTTCTCCCTGACTGGGTCGCCCATGAAGCAAAGCTCTAACCCGAAGTGGGCCACCCTGGTCAGTGAGGCACAGTGAGGATACCCGGAAAGTATATCCCCAATAGAAACCTCACCTCCAGAAGGCATCTAGGGGGGAACTCGTCCACCGGGGATCCACCTTCGCCCTGCGCAGATCCAGGAGGCTAAGGCATCGATCTTCATCATCAACTATTGCATCACCACCATCTCCATCCATCTCATCTACATCTAGTCTAGATCTTGTTGTAATTTCCGTACTCATTATGGATTTATACAAGTACTATGCATCTATGATTGTTTCCATTACCTTCGCCATGATGTTGATTGCCTCCATGTCTGAGTAGATCTCTAGTTCTTGGGGAGATGGAGAAACCCTAGCATATGATTGAGATGAGATAGAGATTATTATGTTATACATCATTATGTGTATGTGTTAATTGTCTTCATCTTGATGTTGGGAGTTGTGCACCTCCTTAATATTTTCCTCCTACAGGGAATCATGAAGGGGATTACTTGTTGGTAGACAGAGGGATGATAACACTTACTGTGACTATAAAGATGTTGTCATTCTTTACATACTAACTTGGGGAATCAAGGAGAACTCATTAAGCCATGTCCATGCCATGGGAGAAATCCCTTAATAGTGGGATAATATGATTCATGTCGTTTATTCGTCAGCTATGGTTATGTAGGATGATGTGAGCAGCGGTTGCTGCCTATTTGTCCATATATGGAGCTCCTCCCACATACATACATATCATGAGAATATTCGTTATAATAATCTCGATTGCTTAGTCTAAATTGCTAGTGGTGTGTCCACCACTCCCTGAGAATGCCTTTTTCCCTATTGTAGTTCCAAAGTTCTTTTACACACGCGATTCTTACTTTCTACATTAAGTTTTACTTTAATTTACTTTAAATTTCTTCGTTCAACCAAAAACCCCAAAACAACTCTACTTTTCTTGCATCTTAAAGTTATTCCTTAAGTACTTTGTCTAGTTGTAGTTAAAAGCATTTTAGTTTTTCGCCTACTGCTCCCTATGGGATCAATATCTTTATTTCGAAACTAGCTACAAACGATTTCTGCACTTGCAGTCATCACTAGGGCATCGGAGCGGTGGGGCTACCCGTGGAGTTTTCTTGGGACTCGGCCTGCTGATTCTGACGAAGATCTTGACGCCTCGGTTCCACTGCCTAGGGGAATCTAAGGGGTTGTCCTTGTAGTAGCTTGAGTGCTTGGTGGCTTAATCTCCTCAGCCTATTTAAATGGCCTCGAGGGAAGAGGCCGTATCCAGCGCTCATCTTCTCTTCCTTCTTGTTCCTTGCTCTATGTAGAAGCATGGCCACTGTCCACCTTGCCAACTGTGCGCTAGCATCGGGAAGGCTGCTCCCGCTGGTGCCGGAAGGTTTGCTTCCACTAGGCGGCGATGAGGTGGATCGATGGAGAGGATGGCGAGGTCATGGATGGTTTCGTCGCTTGGAGACTGATTGTTTCCCTGCGGCGATAGGTCCTCAGGACCCATGGCTGGATTTGTCTGGCTTCAAGTTTTACGTAAGGGTGCACCGAGAGAGTTCGGGAATGATGTGTATTCCTGATGTCTTCGATTGGTCCTAGCAGCAGTCCTCATAGGCTGATGCTTCAGCCTGCCGGGTGCTACAACACCATCTGGTGGGCCTGAGTCTTCTCGGAAGAGGGCAGGATCATGTGTCTTGGGAGGGGGTGGACCCGCTTCTCCGAGACCCACTCCCTCTAGTGGGGAGACATCCTCATAGTCACGTTCAATGGGGTATAGACGCTTTATGTCAAGGTGTTTAACGCCAACCAACATCGTGTTGACTACTTCCACGAGGAGGGGCTCTAACCCTGCGAAGCTCCCCGCATGGATGCTTCCCCGAGACCCCTCACTGAGTGAGTAGGTTGGACCTACATAGGTTTTAGCAAGGAATACAACATGTAAGGTTTCAGGAGATGCACTTTGTTTTACCTCTTCCGGCTGTAATTATGCATCTATTATCCTGAAATAAAAGTGGGCACATATCTAACGTTGTCGCCTTCTTGTCTCCTGAGTATTTTCTATTGCTGGTGCTCCAGGGGTGACAAGGTTCGCTCCTTGTTCACCCCCAAGCACTTCATGGTGCATTTCCTTGCTAGCGGTTAGCCCCCATATGGTTGAGGGTGCAAAGGACCGTTCTGTGTTTGTTCACCGACTGGGATAATCCTTTTGTGGTGCTTGGGGCAGCCCCGAGCATTTCTACTCTTCGGTGATTAGATCACTATTAGAGACCAACCACGGCAAGCCCATCTATGCCCACTACTCTAATGGTGCGTCCATCATAGCAGTGAGCAAGACACGTGGGTTGATCCTGCCTAGACTCACGTGGTGCACGAGAAGCGCACAACCTTATCTAACTGTTCCCACTGCACCAATGGCATGTCCATCGTTACATTGGGCAAGACGCGCAGGATGATCCGCCTGGACTCACATGTTGCGCAAACAACACGCAGCCTTATCAAACTATGCCCACTGCTCTGATGGCGCGTTCCATCATTGTAGTGGGCGAGACACGCGAGGTGATCCCACCTGGACTCACGTGTTGTCTAAGCAGCGCACAACCTTATTTCTAGAGCATCTTATGGGTAGAACCTGCAAAGCTAGTATTCATGCAAGTGCTCAATATTCCACGAGTTCTCCATAGGACTACCATCTTCGGTTTCTAGGTGGACCGCTCCTGGCCTAGAGACTTTTACTACCCGGTAAGGGCCCTCCCACTTTGGTTGTAACTTGTTATTGCCCTTCCCAGGACGAGCCCGACGAAGGACCAAGTCACCTTCTTGAATGGTTCAAGGATGTACCCGATGACTATGATAGAGCTGCAAGCTATATTGATAATGAGCTGCGCGCACAACTGCTAGGTTGCGAGCCTCTTCGAGGAATTTGATGTCATCGATGCGGCGTTCCCCTAGGCAGCCTCATGGTAAGGTCACGCACCTGGGGGACCCGTGCTGCAGCTCGGTGGTAGCACGGCCTCGGCTCTGTAGACCAAGGAGAAAGGGGTTTCTCCAATGGCCCTGCTCAGGGTGGTCCGAATCGACCATAGGACGACCAGGAACTGTTCGATCTAGCCCCGCCCACTGCATTTGAATTGATCGAAGGTATGGGTCTTGAGCCAACGTAGCACCTCCACGTGGGGTTTTTCGCTTGCCCGTTGCTCTAGGGGTGGGCCACCGAGGTGAAACAAAACCTTGGGGCCGAGGGTGTAACAATAAGCGAGGAAGGCGACTCTTGTGAAGTATGATTTGTTGTCGGTGATGATCCGGTGGGGCACGCCGAAGCGGCACACGATGCCCCAGATGAACTTGATGGTGGCATGAGCAGTGACGGCCCGCACAGGATCCAGTTCAGGCCACTTGGTGAATTTGTCGATGGCGGCAAGCAGGTATTGGTATCCCCCCACTTCCCATGGGAGGGGTCCCATGATGTCTAAACCCTACACGGCAAATGGCCATGATAGGGGTATAGTTTGAAGATCTTGAGCTGGTTGGTGTATTTCTTTGGCGTGGAACTGGCAGGCATCGCAGGTTGCGCTGACCCAGCATACCACTGCATGATGTAGTACACTATAGTCGTTGATATAACACCAATGAAACACTGTTCACTAGTATTACATCCCTTAGAGTGGTACAACAGAATCACAGCAGGTCCAAGACATGTCTATAGATTACAAGTCAACTCTTTACAAAATATCCAGAGAACACTCTAGGTTAAAGAGAAATAAATTAACTTCTTTCAAAGAAGTGCTAGAAATAATAACTCAGAACTATTAGGCTAATACGACTAGCATCTAAACTACCGGGCTTGCATATGCTGCTATTGAATTGCTCTACAAAAGTAGGAATTATGGTTAGAGAATATATTCCTATCTACTCAAGAACTTTGTCTTCACTTCGGTTGTTATATATGTTGACTTCCTTGACTTTATTGGAACTTGAGTTGCCGATGATGGTTTCTTGAGCACAAATTGGTGTTGACGTTGTCTTCAATGGCTTAGAATCTAGCAAGGGTTAATAAGGTATGGTTGAGTACGAGCGTACTCAGCAAATTCACTAAAAACAAGTGTATGATGCACTATCCCTATAGCCACAGACCATAGGTCGCAGGCAATGTAGTTTTTCATAAACATTTCTTCAAAAGTTGCTTTTATTCTGAAAACTATGCCCGACAGCCTTCACAGGTTAACCAGAACCTCCATGGGGTTCCTTTCCTACCGCGTTCATAGCTCCTTCCCGGAACAGGGAGTAACATGTCACAGTTCTTACACTCTGTAGAGGTGCGTTGCTTTACCCATAAGAGACCAAATCCTTATTGCACAACCGGGTGATCTTTCCCATCCACACTTCCTTTGGTGTGGGGCCTAGTATATGATCCAAGCCAATCACTGCCCCTCTCCACAACCCCACATGAAGACACGACCCTCCAGGACATGCCCCACCTCTGTCAAGCCCCTTATAGGATCGGCTATAACTCTGGTAGGCACCCGAAGACTCTATGAGACGGTTATGCCTTGGCAAGCTCCCTGAAAGGACCATCTAAACCACTGACAGCCTCTCAAGATCATCTAGACACCAAAATCATGGGAAACTAAGGGGTTCCACCCATGTGCTAGGTTTCTCCACGAGAAATCCTCAGCCTCATGATCAGGTCATTCGTCCATGCAAAAGGAAGAAGATCGGGCTAACTTCTTCGTCCCATTCTAAATCTTATGGTTAACGCTTAATATACGGCGCTAGAATCACTGACGAGATTGGTTGTTATGTCCTAAATATTATGTTCCTTTACCACTAGAACTGTATCAATAGATTATTACCATTTGGTAAATAATCCATAATCATATTATTAGAAAATAGTGGTTTTTGACCTTTTTGAAATGCAGGTGATGACAACATTTGAGTTTCAAGCATTTGATAGAAAATAATCAAAGGACATGAGCAAGTTGTGAACTTGCCTTGTGCTTGCAAGGTAGTGAAGTCTGATACTTCCACTTGACCTTGAGCTCCGATTTCTACAAAAAACCATTATTGTCCGGTAAGGACAATATTTAAAGAAGCAATATGCAATGCATAGTAATGTCATGCCATGTTTTGTTTTCTTTCTTTTTTGCGTGTTTCCCACCTTGTAAAGGTTTTAAGTTTCTTTTAATTAATAAAAGAAAAGCATTTTTTAAGAATCATTAAATTCATAATATTATGATATTTGGTATTTTTCTAATAACTAGTATTATTCTAAGAGTTTAAAAAATAAACTTATTTAATTTTTAACTCTTTTAAATATTTAACTAAAATTCCTTTAAGGAAATAAAACTTTATTTTTATCACGCTTGATTTCCTTTTCATAAATACAAACTAGTGTTTTTTTATAATAATACTTTCCTTTAGAATCTTAAAAATTAATTTTATTCAATTTTAAGTGTTTTGTAAATTTTTATAAGATTCTAAAAGAGATATATATAATTTTAATAATAGATATATACTTAATCACTTAAAATTACTATCTAGTATTTTTATTGGATAGAGGATATTTTTGTTGTTTCATAAATATATTATTTGTGTTTTTAGGATTTTTATTTATTTTACTAGAGGTCATTTAGTTCTAGGGTATATTTGTAATTATATATTTTACTTAAGTCCTTCTAAAACACGGGCCTGACCCATTGGGCTGGCCCGGCCCATCTAGACCCGGCCCACCGGGTTGGGTCAAACCAATCTAGGGTTACTAGACCGCCCCCACCGGCCTAGTTGCTACCCTCTCTCTCGCTCGCTCGATCTTTTCCTCTCCTCTCATGGTCGCTTGGACGATCGTGGCTCGCTTCGTCGCCACCGGCTGATTCCAGCCGCCATGGACCTCCCTGGTTGTCGTTGTTGTGTCGGGCGACGTTGTTGATGGTGCTACGTCACTCTACCCTCTTCGATTCGTGGTTCATGCTCTCTGCTGGTGGTGCTTCTGCTCCCCTAGTGACTAGGGTTAGGAGCTCATCGGCAATATGGCAATCCGGTGCCCTTCTAACGCTGCTCTGGTGCCTTGGTGATGGTGGGGTGTTGCCCTATCCTGTGGCCGCCGTGGTTGCGGCTCGGCGCGGGTTGTAGTGCCCCTCTGGGGTGCTCCTCGTGGTGCCGTGTGCTGCCTTGACTCTGTCCTCTGCTTCCTCTTCTGTATACTCGCGAGGACCTCGAGTAAGTTCTTCTACTCCTCTTTCTATGCTCTCTCTTCCCTCTGCTCTGTGCCATCTGACTACTTGTAACACCCCGTACAATCCTGGGCCTGGGGGTGTCACTCCTAGCAGCTTAATAGGATATCTAGACTGGCCCCACAGACCAACACTAGTCTTTTTTGCGCACTTTTTCCTCACTCGTGCGCACCCGGTTACCCACTTCCCGGTCGGTCACCCATCCTAGAATTGCTCTAGGCCAAGCACGCTTAACCTTCGAGTTCTTTTCGAATGAGCTTCCGGAAAAGAAGTTGCAACTTGTTGATATGGGTATCCTATCAATCTTATTAAGCCATGTGCCTGGATCTCACATACACCCACCCTTTAGAAGATCGATGCCCTCATCGATCAAGCACACCCCAGGAACGTTCCCTCTTGGCACGCGTCTGTGCGTCCAGTGTCGGCACATGTGCCATGCCGTGTCCACTCCGGGCCACACGCGCCATGCTCCACATGTCCCGCCACTGACCCGCACACACCCGTGTAATCACAAGGGTCGGCTCTGATACCACTTGTAACACCCTGTCCACTCCTGGGCTCGGGGGTGTCACTCCTGACAGCTTAATAGGATATCTAGACTGGCCCCACAGACCAACACTAGACTTTTCTGCGCACTTTGTCCTCACTCGTGCGCACCCGGTTACCCACTTCCCGGTCGGTCACCCATCCTAGAATTACTCTAGGCCAAGCACGCTTAACCTTAGAGTTCTTTTCGAATGAGCTTCCGGAAAAGCTCACATGGCTTAATAGGATTGATAGGATACTCATATCAACAAGTTGCAACTTCTTTTCCGGAAGCTCATTCAAAAAGAACTCTAAGGTTAAGCATGCTTGGCCTAGAGCAATTCTAGGATGGGTGACCGACCGGGAAGTGGGTAAACGGGTGCGCACGAGTGAGGACAAAGTGCGCAGAAAAGACTAGTGTTGGTTTGTGGGGCCAGTCTAGATATCATATTAAGCTACCAGGAGTGACACCCCCCGGGCCCAGGAGTGGACGGGGTGTTACAAGTGGTATCAGAGCCGACCCTTGCAATTACACGGGTGTGTGCGGGTCAGTGGCGGGACATGTGGAGCATGGCGCGTGTGGCTCGGAGTGGACACGGCATGGCACATGTGCCGACACTGGACGCACAGACGCGTGCCAAGAGGGAACGTTCCTAGGGTGTGCTTGATCGATGAGGGCATCGATCTTCTAAAGGGTGGGTGTATGTGAGATCTAGACACATGGCTTAATAGGATTGATAGGATACCCATATCAACAAGTTGCAACTTCTTTTCCGGAAGCTCATTCGATAAGAACTCTAAGGTTAAGCGTGCTTGGCCTAGAGCAATTCTAGGATGGGTGATCGACCGGGAAGTGGGTAACCGGGTGCACACGAGTGAGGACAAAGTGCGTAGAAAAGACTAGTGTTGGTTTGTGGGGCCAGTCTAGATATCCTATTAAGCTGCCAGGAGTGACACCTCCCGGGCCCAGGAGTGGACGGGGTGTTACACTACTGCAACGAATCCCCCATTTAGGGTTCATCCCTATGGTTCATTCCCCCTGTAGTGATGTTTAGCTGGGCTCCTTGGTTAATCTTGTATACGCAAATCCAGGAGTGACACCCCCCGGGCCCAGGAGTGGACGAGGTGTTACACTACTGCAACGAATCCCCCATTTAGGGTTCATCCCTATGGTTCATTCCCCCTGTAGTGATGTTTAGCTGGGCTCCTTGGTTAATCTTGTCTACGCAAATCCTTGATGTTGATCTACTGTTAGTGAAATGGCAATCTCTGTTGAGCATGTTTGTTACTCTGTTCTCTTATTAGAGAACACTCTGCTAAACATGCTTTTGTGACCCTGTTCTCTGTCATAAAACTTTATGTAATAGCATGCTTAGTTTAATGTGGATGCCCAAGTTATGTGGTTGTGGATTTGTTCCTATGAAGTTGAGTTGAGATGCTCTTTGTACTGATGTTTGGTTATTGGCTTGCTTGTGAAGCACTGATGTGTTCAGCCTCAGGATTTAATCTTGTTACTGTGTAAATCTAGTGCTAGTCTCTGCTCTATGATTTATAAGAAGATGATTTATAAATAGATGATTCTTATATGCTTGTAGGAAAATGATTGTATTATTGGGTTCTATATAGTGTGGCCTAGTGATAGACAGTGCTGAACTTTACTATCTTTTATAAAATAAAGTGTCAAATTATGATTCCTAATTCATTTAGGAAAATGATTATCTTTGTTGAAGAGGGTTTGCTTGAACTTATACTCAAGCAAATATGAATCTGCTAGGTACAGAGGTGCTACCCTTTTGGGAATGTGCCCTGTACGAGCAGCAATGATGTGTATCTATCTAGTTAAAGATAGATCATAGGGTCAGTGATGCTGGTCTGAGACCCTGCCTATGCAAGAACACATGCAATAATTGGATGTTTATTATCTATTGTCCAATATGCATATTTACCATGTATTTGCAAGCAAATGAATGTATAGGACGGAAAATGATCAGATCTTAAAGTTGGGATATACCCTTGTAGCCTTGTCCTGATGTTGCCTTCTACTGCTGGCTTGTGGTAGCCCTGGATGTGTTGTGGCTTCTTGTTGGCCTTGTCTTGCTCCTCCTGGTGTTGTTGCTCCTGTGTGATCTTGCTATCCACCTAGTTCATCCTTCTCCTCAATTCACCATCTTTGCTGGTGATTTCCTAGGTTTCCTATGGTGGAAAGTGGCTTGATCTAGTGATTTGGTTTCAAGATCTGGGACTATTCTTGGTTGTGCTGGTGACAAACTGTGACTGTGCTCTCTTGTGAAATGAATAGCAAAGCTGGCTTTGCTCTACGTTGTTGTGGTTTAAACTGCTCCTTTTGCTCTCTGCTGCTAACACCTCAATGCATGCATTTAGGTGTGTGAGCTGCTTCACTATTTGCTTTGATTGTGGATGAGATCAAGTGAATAGGATTTAAACTTCTCCATCCTTTTACTATTACTTATCCTGGTGAAACTTGCCCCTTCGGCCTGTGATGTTGTTCTGAGGCCTTATTTGCTTAAAAGAACAGATTCTACAGCTAATGGTTTTTTTGTCCCTCTTTAATTTAACTTGCTCAATGAGGATTGGAAAATAGTGCACTACACTGTTTGAAACTGAGAGCAATCTAACCCTAACCCTCTCTTTGTTGATTTCTTCTTCTGTATTATTTGCAGGTACTAGACCAAGTGATCAGAAGAGTTAGTTTAGGATTAGTTTAGGCTTTCTTTTATTTTTTTTACTGTAACATATATTTCTACTCTTTGTAAAGATTAATGTAATCTATATTCATTATTTAATAAAGCCCTTTTTATTTCTTTGAGATTATCTCTGCAATGTTTTTTTACTTCAAGTAGATTTGTGTTTATTTAATACCTGTGGAATAAAGGAAAGAATTAAGAAATACTATTTAAGCTGTACTAATATATTGTTATTAGTTTCCTTTATTGTTTTATAAAAGTGATATATTCAAACAATAATAGTTACTAATTCTTTTTGGAAATTAAATAAATACTAATTACCTCTAATGTTCTAATCTTATTCAATTTGTTTTTCAAATTTTTAACTATGAAACCAACTTTATTCACCCAAAACATTATAATCCCTAAGGATTAAAGGTTAAAGATTGATTTCTATCTAGGTAGTTATAGTTGATATCCCAACCAGAGTGGAATATTATATAGCCTCATACTGTGATATTGATTAAAGATTTCTCCATAATACTTATCCTCAACAAATCTCTAAGTTTGGGTTCTAGTTAAGGAATTCATTTCCTAAATATACTTTATTTAAATTTCTCCCCTGCTTCACAAAGATCTCTTCTGTCTAACTGATCTAGTCATCTGGCTCCACCATAGCCATCAACATATGATGACATGATCATGTCCCTTCTACAACATTCCTTCATTCTGCTCCTAGTACATTAGCCTTGTATCTGTTCCTTAGGTTTGCAATGTTACCATTCTCTTTATACCACCTGTGATATCAAACCCCTAGGATGGTTAGGATACTACTCTTTTCAATACAAGTTTGTTCTTGTTATTAGCTTGGTTAAGCTACTTTGCCTACAACTACTCCATATAAATGGTATCACTTATTTTATCCTACCCTAGCTTGATCCCTCATGATCAAACTAGATGATTCAACTTACTAGGCTTTACCTAATTTGGTATACTCACAACTATTCTCTATGAGCTGGTCATCTATTCTTAACTGACTTGGGAATAATCACCCCAACTTTCCATCAAGCAAAACTTAGACTTCTAGTTGTTTGACCAAGATCTATAACTAAAAAGTAGTAGATTTTTACTAGTCTCCCTATTAAACTTATCTTGTTAAGGAAGCTTACTTTAATTTTATACCTACTTGGCTTAACAAGATTATCATTTGGTACTCTAGTGCTACTAGCTTTCTCATAACTTTATAATTACTATCTTAATTCTTAGATTTAAATACTTCTTCTAGTTAACTCAAGAGTGAGTTAACCCTTCCATCATCCAATGGTTCGATCACCACTAAGGATCTCATTCCATGGATGATAGCACACTCTACCATATCTAGTTCCTTCTTCTGATTAACTTACTTAAGGTCTTTGGAAGGTCAATATAATAGGTCAAAGCTAAGAATCAATAAACGCTAGGTCATGAATTGATCACACACATTGCTGATCACTAGACATTAGGACTTGGTTACATAGGGTTGTCATCTATAAACATGACACTAAGGTGTTGTAATGGATGGTCTTAGCTTGACTTCCCTTCCTACACTGTTTATGATAAAAACTAATATTTAATATCAACCATGTTATCCATGGTAGATATAACTAGGGTTAATTGGATCTATGCCACTCCAATTTTCACCACTTGGAGATATGCCATTACAAAAACTGGACTTGGAGATGTGCCACTCTAACTCCACCATACTTCTATCGATGCCATTCTAGTCATTACCAAACCATATACAGCTAATATACTTCCAAAATACCGTACTTCGAAACGCAGCTACGTCCAAGGTCCTGCACAATGTCTCCCTTCGTCAACCTCTCGTTCCCCACATTTTAAGAAAAAAATCCCAATCCAGCTTCTCCTGTTGCGAGCTCCGCTCCTGCTCATCAACAGGCCGCCGGCACCAAGATTCACCGCGAGCCCCCCACCGGCCTAGCCCAGCAAAACCATCGCACAGGCGCGCCTGAAACTTCCCCGATCTACCCGCACCACAGCCCCGATTTGATGCCTCTATTGCTCCGTTCCACCGGCACGATCTCCTGCAGCTTGCCAATTCCCCTCGCCTCTGGTGCCCCGCTCCCATGGTGCCATCGGCCGTAGCCCACCGCCTCGGAGCCCGTCCTCTGACCTCCATAGTACACCGGGTCAGGACTACCAGCGCCCGCCTAGGGAGTACACCACACTGAAGAATCTCCCAATGCGCGTCTCCTCAAGCTGCAGGTTCCTCGATTGCCCATCTCACGGCCAAGAGGAGGAAGTCAGGTTGCCCCTGTAGCTGCGTAGACCTCCTGCAGCTGATGGACCCCATCAAATCGATACGAGATGAGGCTCCTATACACCAGTGCATGCCTCTATACGTATACTACTTGGGTATGTACTAGTAGTGCATGTCTAGCTAGCTGTAGCTCACGATTCATCATGTACTAGTATGCGACCGAAATACATGTATTTTTTAACTGTTATTCTCTTTAAGTGGAGAAAATGGCATTGAGAGAGGTATAGAGAAGTTGGAGTGGCATATCTCCAAGTTCGTTTTTTGTAATGGCATATCTCCAAGTGGTGAAAATTGGAGTGGCATAGATCCAATTAACCCATATAACTATGGCAAACAAGGGTTTCAAGATTTAGTTATGGGGTTTCTTTACTTTGAGTTATATACTTGATTGAGTATTCAGGATTTGTGGTACATAATACCTTAATATATTTTTTAGAATATTAAGTGTTCATTCTTGAGTTGTTGTATGGAATACCATATCATGATCTCTAGAAGATCTAATACTCCTTATTAAGTAATGTATTGTGACTTAGTTTTATTACATTTGATCTACCCTTAGATCAAATTACATTGCCCAAAGCTAAGGTTCTAGCAAAGTTCACATGGAAACTTATCATAATCAACTTGATGATCTACTTCAGTTCCACCAAGTTAAGAGAAACTTCAATCACTTTGAAAAGTTTTATTTAAAAGCGCGAAAATTATCCGGATTTTCTATGCATGAATGCAATGCACACACCTTATCTCGGCTTATTTCTAAGTTCTAATGTTGGGGTGTTACATAGGTTCTGACCAAGTATTTGGCGTCCGATATGCCATTGGTCAGTAGAACCCTTGACAGAATGCTTTCCCTGCCAAAGTCCGAGAGGCGAGGTGACTCGAGCACTCTCCCTCATGGATCTTAGCGAGGAGCTTGTGTCCTTCTTCCTGTGAGATGCAATAGAGCAAGATGTCGAATTCATGCTTCGGATAGAGGTCTTCATCCATTAAGGTATGCATCTTGGCTTGTCGGAATACTTTCTAGTCATCGGCACGGTTGGCGGGGAGCTCCTGGGTTCGGAGGTACCTTAGTACGTCCTAAGCCCATGGTAGCCAAGGCATCTCCTCCGCTAGGTCGGCACTCTTGCCGGGAATGATTCCCGAGTCTTTGTTCGCGGGGGCACATAGCTTCGCACCCGACGATTCGCATAGGAGGGGTGTGGCCGAGGACTCTCCCTGAGGCTTCTTGTAGGTTTTCTTGTTTTCCGCATCTTTGTTCCTGGGGGCACACAACTCCGCACCCATCGCTTTGCATACGATGGGTGTGGCCGAGTGCTCTCCCCAGGGATCTTCGCAGGATCGATGAGTTCTAGCGTCTCGGCTCCCGGGGGCACACAACTCCACAGCCATCGCTTCACATATGATGGGTGTGGCCGAGGGCTCTCCCAAGGATCTTCTTCTGGCTATGGTGTATTCGCTACCGGGGGCACACAGCTCTGCACCCATCGCTTCGCATACGATGGGTGTGCCGAGGGCTCTCCCTAGGAATCTTCCTGGGATCAATGAGTTCCGGTGTTTTTGCTCCCGGGGGAAAACATATCCGCACCATCGCTTCACATATGATGGGTGTGGCCGAGGGCTCACTCTAGGGGTTCTTGCCGACTTGATCTCTAGGGATCTTGATGGAGGGCTTTAGCAGCCGTTCCACCATGACTTCTGAGGGTACGCATCCCCTAGAAGACACGATCTTCGAGAGAGTATGAACTGTCAAAGTACATGATCTAGCTGTGCTTGTCGATGTCCCCCGGCAGGGAGTAAAAGGGTTCCTCCTCATCCTCTGGAGTTGGGGTCCATTCGGTGATGAACTCAACCAGGGTCACACTTTTGATGGTCTGGGTGTGGGAAAAGTAGAGATCGAAGCCGGATAGCTCCATGGCCCACTCCACCACCCATCCAGTAGATTTTCAGTTGTGCAACATGCGCTCCAGCGAGTGCTTGGTGACTATAGTGATCCGGTGGGTCTCAAAGTAGTGATGAAGCTTCCTCGATGCGATGATGCTACCAAGCGGGAGCTTCTGTAAGGTAGGATAGCGAACCCGGGCATCACGCAACACGCTGCTAACAAAATACATGTGACGCTGCACCATACGCTTTTTTGTGGGCTCCCGTCGGTCCTCATCACTCGAGTTGCAGGGCCCGGCAGGGGGCGCTTTTGGGCATCCTGGGTCGCTTCGTAACTCCTAGAGTTCAGGAGGTGTGCTTGGCTCGGTCCTTAAACCGGGGCCCTCGGCGATGACCTCCGAGTCATCTCCCTCCACTAGCTCCGCCTCGCTGGGATCAGGAAGAGGCGCTTCCCAACTCAGATAGTTCGGGAGGTGTGCCTGGCTTGGTCCGCTGACCGAGGCCCTTAGCGACGACACGCGCGTCATCTTCTTCCCTCTCCACGACGACCACTGTGCTAACCACCTGGGTAGTGGCAGTGACATACAGTAGCCATGGCTCCCCAGGTTTAGGAGCCACTGGGACCAGAGGGGAGGAGAGGTAGCATTTCAAATCCTAGAATGCAGCCTCTGCCTCCGGTGTCCATTCTACTGGCCCCGCCTTCTTCAGTAGTTTGAAGAAGGGGAGGGCCCGCTCTCCCAGCTAGGATATGAAGTGTCTGAGGGCGGTGATGCACCCGTTTAGACGCTATACATCCTTGATCTGCTTAGGAGCTTCCATCTGGTCGATGGCCTTGATCTTGTCGGGGTTGGCTTCGATCCCCCGGTGTGAAACCAGAAAACCGAGGAGCTTCCCCGAGGAGACCCCGAAAACGCATTTCTCGGGGTTGAGCTTGAGGTTGATCTTGCGCAGGTTGTTGAACATTTCGTCCAAATCCCCAGTCAAGGTTTGATGATGCTTGGTTTTCACCATGATGTCAGCGATGTAGGCTTCCGCGTTGTGGTCGATCTGAGCCCCGAGACACACCCACATGGCGCGTTGCAATGTGGCCTTGATGTTTTTCATCCCGAAAGGCATGCGGGTGTAGCAGAAGAAGCCCTCGAGGGTGATAAACGCCATCTTCTCTTCGTGTTCCTTGGGCATCTTGATTTGGTGGTACCCAGAGAAAGCGTCAAGGAAGCAAAAGAGACCGCATCCCGCGGTGGAGTCGACAATCTGGTCGACTTGCGGCAACAGGAACGGATCCTTCGGGCATGCCTTATTCAGGTTTGCCGGTCCCACCCTATCGTAGGGGGCGGCGAGGAACACAGGGAGGATCCTACCGTGCCTGGTCTGATGGAGGATACGTGTGATCCTCCTTGCCTGTTCAGACGCACCGATCGTCCGTTGCCAGTGCCCCCTCTAATTTCATGCCGCCATGCATGAAGGGAGGGTCGTGCCGCCGATGAAGGTTGCTCATAGAAGTGCGCCCCCTTCCTGGCGCGCTAGATGTCGTGCCTTGATTTTTGTCACTGGGGTTTATCCCCTGTGATTGTTTGGCCAGGGGCGTAGTGTCTAGCGAGCGTGGTCGATGAACTAGGCGAACAAACTCACAGAGAGAGACACATGCCGTTTTTACCCAGGTCTAGGTCCAATATGATCGGATCCCTACATCGTGCAACTATCTAGTATCTGATTATCACAAAGGTTTACACTTCTCCCCTCTTTCTCATTCGACTTGGGCCTCCTTTTATACGGGTAAGGGGACACCATTAGGGTCGGAGCACACACGGTGGCAAGGGTTTAGCCCATAGAGGTCTTGACTTGCAACCTTGCCTAGCAGTCCTGCCTCTGCGCCATGTGTTGCTTACTCGGTGGTGGCAGACTGGCATCAGCCTTGACTTGGCCTGGTTCTTGTCTCTAGGCGGCTTATCCTGGATATGGCTGTCAGCAGGGGTGTCAGCGGGACCTGGGTAGGCGTCTCGGCTAAGTCTTCGAGTGTCCAAGCAGTGAGGCGTCCTGGGCATGACAGCCACGCGTCAGGCGAGCGCTGCCCTAGGCGAAGCGTGGTCTTGGTTCTTCTGCTGGTTCAGTGCACAGTCTGTATTGGGCCAGACACTGCAAGCCAACTGTCTTTATCTTCGGGAATCCTTCCGAGCCAGGAGGCGGATCCACTAACCTACCTGGGGAGAGCTCCCCAGACCCCCCGGCTAGGCACTCTGTGGGACACCCGGCCGGAGCCCACGGTTCTATGACCCGTGGAGAGCACGAAACCCACACTTATATCCAATGTTAGTAAGTTTCCATGCTGAGGAAAGGCATCCATCCACATTAGCATGCAAAAAGGTTCTGAAACACGTCCAAGTTTCTGCTGGATTTATGCCATCGATTTGGCTTTACCTTCTGCTTGCCACACATCATCAAGATGTAGTATGAATTTCTGATGCGATCCCCATATCAATTCGTACTAGAATATTTATCCTCGATAACTTGATGTTCTCTTGCTGACTCATGCCAACCTCAAGAAAATCAGACAGTGATCCGACGAGGCCCCCCGAGGTGGTGAAGGTTGCTATGGGGAACTGATCGCTCCGCGTCAACATCGCTAAGGAATGATCCAACCGAACTCTACAAAATAATCCGCATGTGATGCATTTCCCGAAGGTCCATGGATTTTCTACAAATCTAAGTACGCCAACTCACAAACGTCAACTATGTCACAAAAACTAGCAATCTATGTTAGACTGCGATCACTTACGCCCTCGTGCTCGTGCTAGTGTAGAACCTCATTAAAATCGCCCAACAACATCCAAGGCAATGGCGATGATGATTTTATGAACTTTAGCATGTTCCATTGACATGGGTATGCCCTACGGGTGACTAAGTTTGGCCTACTCGGTTCAACCTAGTGGAGGCCCAGCAAGATAGGCCGTGTCTAGTATTGAAGCCCATGAAGACTCGGGTGGCCCAGGAACATAAAGGACGTGACTCTTTGGAGGATACGACAAAGAATAGATAGAAAGTTTAGAGGAAACCCTCATTTGTAACCGACACAATGGTATCTTGAGACCCGGCCTCCTTATATATAGGCTGGGAGGGACCCGTGAGAGCCAGATTACATCTGCGCACTATCGCCATCAAGGCATCCTCATAACCTTTGGTTCATCTTCAATCAAGAGCAAACAAGCAGGAGTAGGGTTTTTCCTCTAGGACTGAACCTGGGTAAACCTCGTGTCCCCATATTGTTTGCCTGTTAGCCGAACAAGATCTCTAGCACTCCCCTCTTCCTCAAACACAAGTCCATAAACTATCGGCATTGATGTGGTGACCCCACGTCAGGGAATGTTCGTTTGCGGTACCAAACTTGGTGGGTGAACGCACCGCGGTACCCGAGTTGCCATCAATCGAGCGGAGGGGCCATAGTAGATTCGCCAATTGTCTAGAAGGGCCAAATGGGGGTGAATACAAATCCGGCCAAACGATCGTTTGAACCAGGCGAAAAACGGTTGAACTCAAATACCGCCGTTAGGTCAACTCTTCTTGGCCCGCCATGTCAGTATTCCCCGTTATCTTTTGTGGTCGTGGACTAGCTTACCTCTGCGTGGACCAGATCCCTGAGTGGATGAGATCTATTTCTTTGCTCTGCTCTGGTCTTCTCCCCTGCTCCCCTCCCCATAACATTTGCTCAGCTTCGGCTGCTCGTCTCAGATCAGAGCTCGCACTTGCTCTAATTTGCGTCTCCGCCATGTCCGGTCAACCTCCCACGCCTCTAATCGAAGCTCGCAGTCGTCACCGTTGCATCGTCCACTGTATCGGAGCTTCGCGTCCCCGGACTAATATCTCGCCTCTGGCTAGTCCTTCTCGCACGGCGGAGCGCGTCCCGTCGGGCGATCCAGGCCGGCGACCGGCCTCGGGAAGTTGCGTGCTGCCGCGCACCCCAGGCATGGTAGCCATGGCACATCAGTTCGACGACCATGCTCTCATGGCCACCGTGCTGGGCGTCTATCCTGCCGTGTCGCCGGCAGAGTTGTTGTCGGCTTTCAGGTCTCGTTTTGGGATCAGACGAAATGAGGTAAACATTGAGGTATGCGTGCCGCCATTCGATTTTTTCGTCCGGTTCGAGCACAGCGCAAACACTGAGCGTGTTCTGCATTCTTCCCGTTCTTTCAAGTGCTGCGGGGAGAAAATGAGCTTCATGCATTGGCATCGCGCCTGTGGGTGGGACGATCGCTTGGCGCAGCTTCGTTTCTTCTCCAAACTCGGCTTTGACGGCCTCCCATTGGATGCTTGGGATCCGGAGGCCCTCAAGCAGGTCGTCAGTAGCCTTGGCGGCAAGCTGGTGGAAATCGTGCCACCGAGCAACAGATGGTTCATCGAGGTAAAGGCGTGGCTGAAAGATCCTGACGCCGTTCCTAAGATGTACGAGGTGCAGATTCCAAGCAGGGCAGGGCGACAGCTTTGCTGGAAGCACCCGGTCATCATCCACCTGGAGGAGGTTCTGGACTCGGTACATGGCATTCAGGGCCCCGAAGAGGCTGCCAGAAAGTGCCCTTGTCGCCTGCAGTGTTGGCCTGAAAGGATCGATGGCACAGGACCGCCACCGTTTCACGACGGGGCACACAGTTTCGGTGGGGGACCGGGTTTGGACGAGCTAGTGGTTCTGATTTCCCTCGAGTGAAGACAGAGCTCTAGTGAATTGCCGTGGTATGTGTGGCTAATGAATTTGTAGTATGGAGAGCGTAGCAGGAAGTTAGCATCGACTAAAAATGTATAATAGTTTGAATCGATGTAGTACGTGTGTGTAATAGTTTGAAGTAGTATGTGTGTGTAATAGTTTGAATCGATGTAGTATGTGTGGCTAATGAATTTGATGTAGTGTGTGTAATAGTTTGAATCAATGTAGTTGAACACCGTGCTTTATAATTTCTGTGAATAACCAAGGACAACCTCATGAAAAGAGAGGGTGGTCTGGCAATGAGCATTGTCAATTCTATGGATGCCAGGAAAATGTAGTTCATCTCCTCTTCAAGTACTCCCTCCGTTGCAAAATATAAGATGTTTTAGCTTTGTGAATGGAGAGTATCTAGACATCTTTTAGTGCTGGTGCTTTCTAAACCTAGATGAACCTACATACTAAAGGGGGACTAGATACACTTCATTCACAAAGCTAAAACATCTTATATTTTAAAACGAAGGGAGTACAAGGTAGCTACATTTGTAACACGTTGAACTGCAGGACCATTTTGCAGGCAACACAAGACAAAGGAAAAAATGGTTTACAGCACAGACAGCAGACGCAAAATCTGTAGTCTGGGATAAAAAGATGTCAGTTAACTAGATTTAACCACGACTAGTAATTGAAGAAAATAGGTACTTGATAGTATTTGCTTACAACAGTAGTACTTTCATACAAAAGGGTCTTATACCTGCACAAAAGTGGGCTAAACTTCCTACTAGTTTATAGAACAATTCGTCAGCATTTCATCTACAAAAGCCATTATTCAGTCTGAACTTAACTATTCTACACTGAAGAAACTACAGATCTCCACCAGAAAAGTTGGCTAGCCAATTGCCTTGAGAGGACATAAGTTCTTTGATCATTTAACCCAAACTGATCTATTGCCTTCCCGCCAAACTACAAGAAATCTGCATCGTTCATGCACGAGCGATTTGTGTGCGCCAGTCCCAGTTCAGTTGGACCATCCGTGCCGCCGCAACGATTTCTTCGAAACTGAAATTCGACATCTCCTTCTCGGGATCGTAGGTCCGTGTGAACTCGAACCTGAATTCCGGGGCTGAGCTGATGCCCGCCGCCGGCTCCGGCTATCGAACAATCCAGCATGCTGAGTGTAGATGCTTGGTCGCCGCCACGGTACGGCCTTCGATGATGCATAGGATGGAGCGTCTTTGCCGCAGACGGCGTGCTCCCAGCCTACCTCACTGAGGTAAGGTAATCCACGCCGAAGCGTGGACGCGAGAGTTCCTAGACCTTGGCACTACCCTGTTCGAGGGTGTGTACCCTCGGCGGCGGCATGCTCTCATGAACGATTTGATACGTACCTTGTTCCCACTGCCTAGAGCATGCCGTAATGCCGCCACGCGATTTCTCCACATCGCTCTCTTGGCCCTGCTTGCCACATCTGGCGCCGACGATGGCGCAGTCGCCGCCGCGGCTTATTCGGCACATTCGGGGAAATCATCCACCTGGCAGGGTAATGGGAGACCAGCCTTGAAGTAGAGCTTCATGGCCTGCCTTAGAGGGGCTAAATACCCCAGTTTCGGCGGCTGTCGCGGCGGCGGCGGCTTAGGCGGGGCCATGTTACCCTAGTTGGTGCGGCGCGGAGGAGCTGCGCAAGGTGAACTGTGGTTAGTCGGAGAAGGAGAGTGAAAGACTGATAGTAGGTTGGGACTACGGGCACGCGTGAAAATAACCATTTCCCATTTCCTTAGAGGGTAATAATTCGACACTCGTTGCATTAACAACTCAATCTTATTTCCCTTCTCAGCATAAGAGTGCGAACATATTAAAAAGATCGGTCGTGGCTATCCACCTCATCGGGCAATGTACCAGGACAGGTAGGAGACGGGACCGGGTTTCATTTTAGAAATGTTGACGACTATGCCCTTATGTTTATACGATATTATTTATATGCCACCATGTACTGTCGAGTGTAGCAACACCATCAGAAACAGGGGATAACGATGTGGCATGTTTTATTTTTTTAAAGGGCATCAGAAATAGGGGATGCCGACGTGGCATGTTTTCTGACTGGCGGGCCCGCCCCCTCCACCTTCGACGGCGCGCATCCCAGGTTCGAGGGGTGGTGCCGCCCACCAACACATTATTGTGCAATTTTCCATGTCTAGAAGTGTGTGATCTATCATGATCCAGTTGTTGAGATGGAATTCGGGCACCTTTAAAGTGCAGCGCCAATCGGTGCAGACTTCCCAACAAGCAGCATAGGTGTCAACGTACTCCTCTTTCTCCAGCAAATAGTCGGCGATCTTGCGAAGTGGGTCGGCCGGGAGATCGGCCCAGTTCCTCTTCATCCGGCTACTGGCCATGGCTTACGTGCGGGAATGTTTTGATCGAGGAAGAAAGAAGAACTACCACTACGAGGAGAAGAAGAAGAGGATAACAGATGAGAGAGACGAAGCGGAACTGCCACTGCGAGGAGACGATGAGACGGGGGGAAGAAGCAGAACTGCCAATTGAAGTTTGGATCAACGGGATTTTTTTCAGAACTAGCGCGTGAACCAGCCATGCACTGCATGCAAGTTTTGATCAAACAGACTGGCATGTCGGACCTGCTAAAAAATTCTGTGAAGTGCTCCCCGTGCATAGTGCGCTGACAGGTGGCATGTTTTCTGACAGGCGGGCCCGCCTCCTCCACCTACGATGGCGCGCGTCCTAGGTTCGAGGGCTGGTGCCGCCCACCAACACATTATTGTGCAATTTTCCATGCTTTGTCGCAACCAGCTCCGCTCCGCTCCTCTCCTCTGCTCCTGTCGCCGCCACTCCGCTCAGTCGTGCACCGCTCTCGTCGTCCCCTTGGGCCGTCATCCTCCTGCCCTCCCCTCCCTACCATCCCCTCACGTCCCCTCCCCTCCCCTCCCCTTCTTGCCCTATCTCCTTGCCACCGCCCACCGCCTAGGCGCGTCTGGAAACGAAAACTAAGAGTCGGCCGTTAGGTTAGGGGCCCAACGACGCTGGTGATCCGGATCCCGCTCGGAGTTGGATCCTGCGAGGCTTGAGAGCACAAATATGGGTCCTACGCGGCTGGAGAGCACAGAATCTCCTTCAAGTCTGGAGAGCACAGAGGACAACGAAACGCGGGGAGAGGAAGGAGGGTGCAGAGCTTTGGAGGTATGGAGCCCGGAGAAGGTGCCGTGTGTCCACATTGAAGGGTAAGAACTGTAATTCCTTATCTGCATACCCCAATTAGCGTTTCTAGTCCCGTGGTGATGGCAAGGATATGTGTTGGTAACCGCAGGACGTCTGTACAGCTTGTCCTTGAGCATGATGCTTTGTCAAGCGAGTATGAAGGCACTGAAACGTGTGGCAGTGCGGATGATGATGAGAAAGCATATCCAGACGTGGTTGCTGACCTTGATAGGATGGAGAGTAGGGAATATTTGGTTGATTCGAACTTTGAGCCTGACTATGGGACTGATGAGGAAGAGGAATGTGAAGATGTGGAAATGGGATGTAGATACAACGACGAAGACATGGACACGCCAATGATACACTTTGACATGGACAATCCTACAATTGATGAGGGGGCTGTCTTTGATAATGTGGAGGACTGCAGATATGCAGTTGCAACCTATGCAATCAGAGTTGGGTTCGAATTTATCATTGAAAAGAGCGACCAAAAGAGATTTAGGGTGCACTGTAGGGAAAGTAATGTGTGTAAATGGAGATTACATGCATCTCCAATGTGGGGTGGACACCCATTTCAGGTTGCAATAGCTACATTTAGTTTCAGTCTTTCTCATATTTATTCTGCTAATAACTAGCTCTGAATTATTTGGATTCTTATCGAATGCAGATCAAAGTAAACACGAAGAAACACAACTGCCCTAATACTTCTTTAAGTGGTAAAATTAGACGGTGACTACCAAGTGGATTGCTGCTACTGTACTTGACTGGGTGAGGCAGGATCATAACATTGGACCAGCTGAACTCAGAGCAAAGATTAGCAAAAAGTTTAACGTTCTGATTCCTTATCACAGAGTCTTTGATGGGAAGGAGATGGCTCTAGACTTCATTCAAGGCAAGTGGAATGACAGTTTTCATATGTTGTATAGTTTCAAAGCTCAGGTAGAGAAAACACCACCTGGTAGTGTTGTTGACATCGATTACGAGGTTGTGAAAGGGAGAGAAAAGGTCTCGAGGGGGGTCAGGTATAAGCAGGCAGATAAGATATGCTTCAGGAGATGTTTTGTCTGCCTAAAGGCATGCTGGAAGGGGTTCCTAGACGGCTCCAGGCCATACTTGGCAATAGGCGCAACTTCTTTAACAGGGAAGTTCAGGGGACATGTTGCTTCTGCTTGTGCTTTGGACGCGCATAATTGGCTTCTACCCGTAGCTTATGCTGTTCTTGAGGGTGAATCAAATGAAAGCTGGACATGGTTCATGCAGGGACTACGGGAAGTAATTGGTCACCCTGAAGGCTTGGTGATACACACCGGTGCATCCGAGGGTCTTGAGAATGCTGTTGATGCTGTGTTTCCTGGGGTTGAGCATAGGGAATGCATGCGGCACCTCGCTACAAACTTCACGAAGAAGTTCAAAGGAAAGATCTTTGAAGAGGACTTGTGGCGATCAGCATACACATACATCCCAAGCATGCATGCTACTTACTTGCAGAACATGTATGTAGTGCCAAAGGTGAAAAAATACCTTGAGGAACATCACACCAAGCTATGGGCCAGAAGCAAGTTTGGTGAGTTAAGCAAGGTGGACTTTGTATGCAATAATTTGGCAGAGAGTTTCAATGATAAGATTTCGGGCATGAAGACACTTGGATTTGTTATTTTGTTGGATGCAATAAGACAGTGCATAATGGTGAAGGTAGATTTAAGGCAAAAAAATTGTGCAAGAAAATTTTTAGGCCATAAAATAGTTCCAAAGGTGGTTATGTTACTAAATGCAAGAACCAGGGCAATGAGAACGATAAAGATGAGGGTGGTCAGAAGTTCCAGAACATTGGCTGAGGTTTATGCAGAATACAAGCGTGGAAGTGAACGGAGGTACACTGTAGACATTGGAAACAAGACTTGTTCATGCAGGCAGTGGCAGATTACTGGTCTGCCATGTCACCATGCAATTTACTTCATCTTAAATCTTAGAGGTAACGGAGCTAAAATAGAGAACTATGTCGACAACTATTTCTCCATGGACAAGTTTGCTGCAACTAATGCAGAAAACGTACCACCTATGGCCGATGAAAATGATTGGGAGATTGTCGATCTATGGTTCAAACTTCAACCACCAGTTCATAGGAGGCCACCTGGGAGGCCTAGAAAGCTAAGGATCAAAGCCTCCACCGATAAAGGTCCAAGGCCGATGAAAATGTTGAACAGATTTCGCCAGTACGCGCTCGTACGGGAGTACCGCGCCATTGCCCTCTTCCGCTCCGACAGCTGGCGGCGGCGCTCCTCGATCTGCCTCGCCAACGCATTGTCGCGCAAGAGCGGCGCGACAGGAACCCCGACGTAGCTAAGCTCGAAGTCGGCCGGAAGCGCTAACGGCGGCGCGAGTATGTCATAGTGGGCGAACATCTGAGCCTCGTGCAAGCTGAGTTTGGGCCTCTCCCTCTCCATGGAGATGAAGGAACACAATCTGATTTTCGGCCCCGAGGTTAAGGGGATAAGGGCAAGGACGTAGGCCCAGCATGGTTGCCACGGCCAATCAATTCGCAGAACAGACATCTCGCGGATCGCCCTTGCAAAGGACATCACTATCGTCCACGCACCCTGATCCAACGGCGCCTAACAATCAGGGATCGAGTCTTCTAGAAGCCTAGAGCGGTTGATGGTTAGTTCTGCGTCCCGATTGTTTGTGGCCAACGGTGGTAGTTGAAAATAATACAAATTTCAATGACACTGGTGGATCCATGTGTGGTCTCTAAAGAGAACACACATCCAATGACTCTGGTTGTCGTTAGTAAAAAGAACACACATGCAATGACACTAGTGGATTCATATGTGGTATGTGAAAAGAACACACATGCAATGACTCCAGTTGTTGTTAGTGAAAAGAACACACATGCAATGACACTAGTGGATCCATGTGTGATCTCTAAAGAGAACACACATTTCAATGACACTGGTGGATCCATATGTGGTATGTGAAAAAACAGTCATGAAATGACTGAGTTGTTGTTAGTAAAAAGAACACACATGCAATGACACTAGTGGATCCATAGGTGGATTATGAAAAGAGCACACATGCAATGACACAGGTGGATACATGTGTGGTCTCTGAAGAGGGCACACATTTCAATGACTCTGGTTGTTGTTAGTAAAAAGAACACACATGCAATGACACTGGTGGGTCCATGTGTTGTCTCTGAAGAGAACACACATGCAATGACTCTGGTTGTTGTTACTAAAAAGAGCACACATGCAATGACTCCAGTTGTTGTTAGTGAAAAGAACACACATGCAATGACAGTGGTTGTTGTTACTAAAAAGAACACACATGCAATGACACTGGTGGATCCATGTGTGGATTGTGAAGAGAAGAAACATGCAATGACACTAGTGGATCCATAGGTGCTATGTGACAAGAACAGCCATGAAATGACTCTGGTTGTTGTTAGTAAAAAGAACACACATGCAATGACACTGGTGGGTCCATGTGTGGATTGTGAAAAGAACACACATGCAATGACTCTAGTTGTTGTTAGTGAAAATAACATACATGCAATGACACTGGTGGATCCATAGGTGGTATCTGTAGAGAAAACACATTTCAATGACACTGGTGGATCCATATGTGGTATGTGAAAATAACACACATGCAATGACTCTGGTTGTTGTTAGTGAAAAGAACACACATGAAATGACACTGGTGGATCCATAGGTGGCATATGAAAAGAACACACATTTCAATGACTCTGGTTGTTGTTACTAAAAAGAACACACATGCAAGGACACTGGTGGATCCATGTGTGGTCTCTGTAGAGAACACACATTTCAATAACACTAGTGGATCCATATGTGGTATGTGAAAAGAACACACATGCAATGACTCTGGTTGTTGTTAGTGAAAAGAACACACATGCAATGACACTGGTGGATCCATAGGTGGTATGTGAAAAGAACACACATGCAAAATGACTCTGGTTGTTGTTACTAAAAAGAACACACATGCAATGACACTGGTGGATCCATAGGTGGATTATGAAATGAACACACATGCAATGACACTTGTGGACCCATAGGTGGTATGTGAGAAGAACACACATTTCAATGACTCTGGTTGTTGTTACTAAAAAGAATACACATTCAATGACACTGGTGGATCCATAGGTGGACTGTGAAAAGAGCACACATGCAATGACACTGGTTGTTGTTACTAAAAAGAACACACATGCAATGACACTGGTGGATCCATAGGTGGATTATGAAATGAACACACATGCAATGACACTGGTGGATCCATAGGTGGTATGTGAGAAGAACACACATTTCAATGACTCTGTTTGTTGTTACTAAAAAGAACACACATGCAATGATACTGGTGGATCCATGGGTGGATTGTGAAAAGAGCACACATGCAATGACACTGGTGGATCCTTATGTGGTATGTGAAAAGAAGACACATGCAATGACTCCATTTGTTGTTAGTGAAAAGAACATACATGCAATGAACCGGTGGATCCATGTGTGGTCTCTGAAGAGAGCACACATTTCAATGACTCTGGTTGTTGTTAGTAAAAAGAACACGCATGCAATGACACTGGTGGATCCATGTGTGGTCTCTGAAGAGAACACACATGCAATGACACTGGTTGTTGTTACTAAAAAGAAAACACATGCAATGACACCGGTGGATCCATGTGTGGATTGTGAAGAGAACACACATGCAATGACACTGGTGGATCCATAGGTGGTATGTGAGAAGAACAACCATGAAATGACTCTGGTTGTTGTTAGTAAAAATAACACACATGCAATGACACTGGTGGATCCATAGGTGGTATGTGAAAAGAGAACACATTTCAATGACTCTGGTTGTTGTTAGTGAAAAGAACACACATGCAATGACACTGGTGGATCCATAGGTGGATTGTGAAAAGAACACACATGCAATGACTCTAGTTGTTGTTAGTGAAAAGAACACACATGCAATGACACTGGTGGATCCATATGTGGTATGTGAAAAGAACACACATGCAATGACTCCAGTTGTTGTTAGTGAAAAGAACCTACATGCAATGACACCGGTGGATCCATGTGCGGTCTTTAAAGAGAGCACACATTTCAATGACTCTGGTTGTTAGTAAAAAGAACACACATGCAATGACACTGGTGTGTCCATGTGTGGTCTCTGAAGAGAACACACATGCAATGACTTTGGTTGTTGTTACTAAAAAGAGCACACATGCAATGGCACTGGTGGATCCGTGTGTGGATTGTGAAGAGAACACACATGCAATGACACTGGTGGATCCATAGGTGGTATGTGAGAAGAACAACCATGAAATGACTCTGGTTGTTCTTAGTAAAAAGAACACGCATGCAATGACACTGGTGGATCCATAGGTGGTATGTGAAAAGAACACACATGCAAAATGACTGTAGTTGTTGTTACTAAAAAGAACACACATGCCATGACACTGGTGGATACATAGGTGGATTATGAAATGAACACACATGCAATGACACCGTTGAATCCATAGGTGGTATGTGAGAAGAACACACATTTCAATGACTCTGGTTGTTGTTACTAAAAAGAACACACATGCAATGACACTGGTGGATCCATGGGTGGATTGTGAAAAGAGCACACATGCAACGACACTGGTGTATCCATATGTGGTATGTGAAACGAACACACATCCGATGACTCCCGTTTTTGTTATTGAAAAGAACACACATGCAATGACACCGGTGGATCCATGGGTGGATTGTGACAAGAACATACATGCAATCACACTGGTGGATCCATATGTGATATGTGAAAATAACACACATGCAATGACTCTGGTTGTTGTTAGTGAAAAAACACACATGCAATGACACTGGTGGATCCATAGGTGGTATGTGAAAATAACACACATTTCAATGACTCTGGTTGTTGTTACTAAAAAGAACACACATGCAATGACACTGGTGGATCCATAGGTGGTATGTGAGAAGAACATCCATGAAACGACTCTGGTTGTTGTTACTAAAAAGAACACACATGCAATGACACTGGTGGATCCATGGGTGGATTGTGAAAAGAGCACACATGCAACGACACTGGTGTATCCATATGTGGTATGTGAAACGAACACACATCCGATGACTCCAGTTTTTGTTATTGAAAAGAACACACATGCAATGACACCGGTGGATCCATGGGTGGATTGTGACAAGAACATACATGCAATCACACTGGTGGATCCATATGTGATATGTGAAAATAACACACATGCAATGACTCTGGTTGTTGTTAGTGAAAAAACACACATGCAATGACACTGGTGGATCCATAGGTGGTATGTGAAAATAACACACATTTCAATGACTCTGGTTGTTGTTACTAAAAAGAACACACATGCAATGACACTGGTGGATCCATAGGTGGTATGTGAGAAGAACATCCATGAAACGACTCTGGTTGTTGTTAGTAAAAAGAACACACATGCAATGACACTGGTGGATCCATAGGTGGTCTCTGAAGAGAGAACACATGTAATGACTCCAGTTTTTGTTAGTGAAAAGAACACACATGCAATGACACTGGTTGTTGTTACTAAAAAGAACACACATGCAATGACACTGGTGGATCCATGGGTAGATTGTGAAAAGAGCATACATGGAATGACTCCAGTTGTTGTTAGTGAAAAGAACATACATGCAATGACACTGGTGGATCCATGTGTGGTGGTCTCTGTAGAGAACACACATTTCAATGACACTGGTGGATCCATATGTGGTATGTGAAAAGAACAAACATGCAATGACTCTGGTTGTTGTTAGTGAAAAGAACACACATGCAATGACACTGGTGGATCCATATGTGGTATGTGAAAAGAACACACATGCAATGACTCCAGTTGTTGTTAGTGAAAAGAACATACATGCAATGACACTGGTGGATCCATGTGTGGTCTCTAAAGAGAGCACACATTTCAATGACCCTGGTTGTTGTTAGTAAAAAGAACACACATGAAATAAGACTAGTGGGTCCATGTGTGGTCTCCGAAGAGAACACACATGCAATGACTCTGGTTGTTGTTACTAAAAAGAGCACACATGCAATGACACTGGTGGATCCGTGTGTGGATTATGAAGAGAACACACATGCAATAACACTAGTGGATCCATAGGTGGTATGTGAGAAGAACAGCCATGAAAGGACTCTAGTTGTTCTTAGTAAAAAGAACACACATGCAATGACACTAGTGGATCCATAGGTGGTATGTGAGAAGAACAACCATGAAAGGACTCTAGTTGTTCTTAGTAAAAAGAACACACATGCAATGACACTAGTGGATCCATAGGTGGTATGTGAAAAGAACACACATGCCAAATGACTCTGGTTGTTGTTACTAAAAAGAATACACATGCAATGATAGTGGTGGTTCCATAGGTGGATTATGAAATGAACACACATGCAATGAAACCAGTGGATCCATAGGTGGTATGTGAGAAGAACACACATTTCAATGACTCTGGTTGTTGTTACTAAAAAGAACACATATGCAATGACACTGGTGGATCCATGGGTGGATTGTAAAAAGAGCACACATGTAATGACACTGGTGGATCCATATGTGGTATGTGAAAAAGAACACACATGTAATGACTCCAGTTGTTGTTAGTGAAAAGAACACACATGCAATGACACCGGTGGATCTATGGATGGATTGTGAAAAGAACATACATGCAATGACACTGGTGGATCCATATGTGGTATGTGAAAAGAACACACATGCACTGACTCTGGTTGTTATTAGTGAAAAGAACACACATGCAATGACACTGGTGGATCCATAGGTGGTATGTGAAAATAAAACACATTTCAATGACTCTGGTTATTGTTACTAAAAAGAACACACATGCAATGACACTGGTGGATCCATAGGTGGATTATGAAATGAACACACATGCAATGATACTGGTGGATCCATAGGTGGTATGTGAGAAGAACACACATTTCAATGACTCTGGTTGTTGTTACTGAAAAGAACACACATGGAATGACACTGGTGGATCCATAGGTGGTATGTGAAAAGAACACACATTTCAATGACTCTAGTTGTTGTTACTAAAAAGAACACACATGCAATGACACTGGTGGATCCATGTGTGGTCTCTGTAGAGAACAAACATTTCAATGACACTGGTGGATCCATATGTGGTATGTGAAAAGAACACACATGCAATGACTCTGGTTGTTGTTAGTGAAAAGAACACACATGCAATGACACTGGTGGATCCATATGTGTTATGTGAAAAGAACACACATGCAATGACTCTGGTTGTTGTTAGTGAAAAGAACACTAATGCAATGACACTGGTGGATCCATATGTGGTATGTGAAAAGAAAACACATGAAATGACCCAGGTTGTTGTTACTAAAAAGAACACACATGCAATGACACTGGTGGATCCATGGGTGGATTGTGAAAAGAACATACATGCAATGACACTGGTGGATCCATATGTGGTATGTGAAAAGAACACACATGCAATGACTCTGGTTGTTGTTAGTAAAAAGAACACACATGCAATGACACTGGTGGATCCATAGGTGGTATGTGAAAAGAACACACATTTCAATGACTCTGGTTGTTGTTACTAAAAAGAACACACATGCAATGACACTGGTGGATCCATGTGTGGTCTCTGTAGAGAACACACATTTCAATGACACTGGTGGATCCATATGTGGTATGTGAAAAGAACGCACATGCAATGACACCGGTGGATCCATGGGTGGATTGTGAAAAGAACATACATGCAATGACACTGGTGGATCCATAGGTGGTATGTGAGAAGAACAGCCATGAAATGACTCTGGTTGTTCTTACTAAAATGAACACACATGCAATGACACTGGTGGATCCGTAGGTGGTCTCTGAAGAGAGAACACATGCAATGACTCCAGTTGTTGTTAGTGAAAAGATACACATGCAATGACACTGGTTGTTGTTAGTAAAAAGAACACACATGCAATGACACTGGTGCATCCATGTGTGGATTGTGCAGAGAACACACATGCAATGACACTGGTGGATCCATAGGTGGTATGTGAGAAGAATAGCAATGAAATGACACTGGTTGTTCTTAGTAAAATGAACACACATGCAATGACACCGGTGGATCCATAGGTGGTCTCTGAAGAGAGCACACATGCAATGACCCCAGTTATTGTTAGTGAAAAGAACACACATGCAATGACACTGGTGGATCCATAGGTGGTATCTGTAGAGAACACACATTTCAATGACACTGGTGGATCCATATGTGGTATGTGAAAAGAACACACATGCAATGACTCTGGTTGTTATTAGTAAAAAGAACACACATGCAATGACACTGGTGGATCCATAGGTGGTATGTGAAAAGAACACACATTTCAATGACTCTCGTTGTTGTTACTAAAATAAACACACATGCAATGACACTGGTGGATCCATGGGTGGATTGAGAAAAGAGCACACATGCAATGACACTGGTGGATCCATATGTGGTATGTGAAAAGAACACACATGCAATGACTCCAGTTGTTGTTAGTACTTAGAACACACATGCAATGGAACCGGTGGATCCATGTGTGGTCTCTGAAGAGAACACACATGCAATGACACTGGTTGTTGTTACTAAAAAGAACACACATGCAATGACACTGGTGGATCCATGTGTGGATTGTGAAGAGAACACACATGCAATGACACAGGTAGATCCATAGGTGGTATGTGAGAAGAACAGCCATGAAATGACTCTGGTTGTTGTTAGTAAAAAGAACACACATGCAATAAAACTGGTGGATCCATAGGTGGTATGTGAAAATAACAAACATGCAAAATGACTCTGGTTGTTGTTACTAAAAAGAACACACATGCAATGACACTGGTGGATCCATAGGTGGATTATGAAATGAACACACATGCAATGACACCGGTGGATCCATAGGTGGTATGTGAGAATAACACACATTTCAATGACTCTGTTTGTTGTTACTAAAAAGAACACACATGCAATGACACTGGTGGATCCATGGGTGGATTGTGAAAAGAGCACACATGCAATGACACTGGTGGATCCAGATGCGGTATGTGAAAATAACACACATGCAATGACTCCAGTTGTTGTTAGTGAAAAGAACACACATGCAATGACACCGGTGGATCCATGGGTGGATTGTGAAAAGAACATACATGCAATGACACTGGTGGATCCATATGTGGTATGTGAAAAGAACACACATGCAATGACTATGCTTGTTGTTAGTGAAAAGAACACACATGCAATGACACTGGTGGATCCATAGGTGGTATGTGAAAATAACACACATTTCAATGACTCTGGTTGTTACTAAAAAGAACACACATGCAATCATACTGGTGGATCCATAGGTGGTATGTGAGAAGAACATCCATGAAACGACTCTAGTTGTTGTTAGTAAAAAGAACACACATGCAATGACTCCAGTTGTTGTTATGAAAAGTACACACATTTCAATGGCACTAGTTGTTGTTACTAAAAAGAACACACATGCAATTACACTGCTGGATCCATGGGTGGATTGTGAAAAGAGCACACATGCAATGACTCTAGTTGTTGTTAGTGAAAAGAACATACATGCAATGACACTGGTGGATCCATGTGTGGTCTGTGTAGAGAACACACATTTCAATGACACTGGTGGATCCATATGTAGAACACACATGCAATGACTCTAGTTGTTGTTAGTGAAAATAACACACATGCAATGACACTGGTGGATCCATGTGTGGTCTCTGAAGAGAACACACATGCAATGACACTGGTAGATCCATGTGTGGTCTCTATAGAGAACACACATCTCAATGACACTGGTGGATCCATATGTGGTATGTGAAAAGAACACACATGCAATGACACTGGTTGATCCATGTGTGGATTGTGAAGAGAACACACATGCAATGACACTAGTTGTTGTTAGTGAAAAGAACACACATGCAATGACACTAGTGGATCCATATATGGTATGTGAAAAGAACACACATGCAATGACTCTGGTTGTTAGTGAAAAGAACACACATGCAATCACACTGGTGGATCCATATGTGGTATGTGAAAAGAACACACATGCAATGACTCCAGTTGTTGTTAGTGAAAATAACATACATGCAATGACACCATTGGATCCATGTGTGGTCTCTGAAGAGAGCACACATTTCAATGACTCTGGTTGTTGTTAGTAAAAAGAACACACATGCAATGACACTGGTGGGTCCATGTGTGGTCTCTGATGAGAACACACATGCAATGACTCTGGTTGTTATTACTAAAAAAGCACACATGCAATGACACTGGTTGATCCATGTGTGGATTGTGAAGAGAACACACATGCAATGACACTGGTGGATCCATAGGTGGTATGTGAGAAGAACAGCCATGAAATGACTCTGGTTGTTCTTAGTAAAAAGAACACACATGCAATGACACTGGTGGATCCATAGGTGGTACGTGAAAAGAACACACATGCAAAATGACTCTGGTTGTTACTAAAAAGAACACACATGCAATGACACTAGTGCATCCATAGGTGGATTATGAAATGAACACACATGCAATGACACCGGTGGATCCATAGGTGGTATGTGAGAAGAACACACATTTCAATGACTCTGGTTGTTGTTACTAAAAATAACACACATGCAATGACACCGGTGGATCCATGGGTGGATTGTGAAAAGAGCACACATGCAATGACACTGGTGCATCCAAATGTGGTATGTGAAAAATAACACACATGCAATGACTCTAGTTGTTGTTAGTGAAAAGAACACACATGCAATGACACAGGTGGATTGTGAAAAGAACGTACATGCAATGACACTGGTGGATCCATATGTGGTATGTGAAAAGAACACACATGCAATGACTCTGGTTGTTCTTAGTGAAAAGAACACACATGCAATGACACTGGTGGATCCATAAGTGGAATGTGAAAATAACACACATTTCAATGACTTTGGTTGTTGTTACTAAAAAGAACACACATGCAATGACAATGGTGGATCCATCGGTGGATTACGAAATGAACACACATGCAATGACACTTGTGGATCCATAGGTGGTATGTGATAAGAACACACATTTCAATTACTCTGGTTGTTGTTACTGAAAAGAACACACATGCAATGACACTGGTGGATCCATTGGTGGTATGTGAAAACAACACACATTTCAATGACTCTGGTTGTTATTACTAAAAATAACACACATGCAATGACACTGATGGATCCATGTGTGGTCTCTATAGAGAACACACATTTCAATGACACTGGTGGATCCATATGTGGTATGTGAAAAGAACACAGGTGCAATGACTCTGGTTGTTGTTAGTGAAAAGAACACACATGCAATGACTCTGGTTGTTGTTAGTGAAAAGAACACACATGCAATCACACTGGTGGATCCATATGTGGTATGTCAAAAGAACACACATGCAATGACTCCAGTTGTTGTTAGTGAAAATAACATACATGCAATGACACTAGTGGATCCATGTGTGGTCTCTGAAGAGAGCACACATTTCAATGACTCTGGTTGTTGTTAGTAAAAAGAACACACATGCAATGACACTGGTGGGTCCATGTGTGGTCTCTGATGAGAACACACATGCAATGACTCTGGTTGTTGTTACTAAAAAGAGCACACATGCAATGACACTGGTGGATCCGTGTGTGGATTGTGAAGAGAACACACATGCAATGACACTAGTGGATCCATAGGTGGTATGTGAGAAGAACAGCCATGAAATCACTCTGGTTGTTCTTAGTAAAAAGAACACACATGCAATGACACTGGTGGATCCATAGGTGGTATGTGAAAAGAACACACATGCAAAATGACTCTGGTTGTTGTTATTAAAATGAACACACATGCAATGACACTAGTGCATCCATAGGTGGATTATGAAATGAACACACGTGCAATGACACCGGTGGATCCATAGGTGGTATGTGAGAAGAACACACATTTGAATGACTGGTTGTTGTTACTAAAAAGAACACACATGCAATGACACTAGTGGATCCATGGGTGGATTGTGAAAAGAGCACACATGCAATGACACTGGTGCATCCAAATGTGGTATGTGAAAAAGAACACACATGCAATGACTCCAGTTGTTGTTAGTGAAAAGAACACACATGCAATGACACCGGTGGATCCATGGGTGGATTGTGAAAAGAACATACATAAATGACACTGGTGGATCCATATGTGGTATGTGAAAAGAATACACATGCAATGACTCTGGTTGTTATTAGTGAAAAGAACACACATGCAATGACAATACTGGATCCATAGGTGGTATGTGAAAATAACACACATTTCAATGACTCTGGTTGTTGTTACTAAAAAGAACACACATGCAATGACACTAGTGGATCCATGGGTGGATTGTGAAAAGAGCACACATGCAATGACACTGGTGCATCCAAATGTGGTATGTGAAAAAGAACACACATGCAATGACTCCAGTTGTTGTTAGTGAAAAGAACACACATGCAATGACACCGGTGGATCCATGCGTGGATTGTGAAAAGAACATGCATGCAATGGCACTGGTGGATCCATATATGGTATGTGAAAAGAACACACATGCAATGACTCTGGTTGTTATTAGTTAAAAGAACACATATGCAATGACACTGGTGGATCCATAGGTGGTATGTGAAAATAACACACACTTCAATGACTCTGGTTGTTGTTACTAAAAACAACACACATGCAATGACACTGGTGGATCCATAGGTGGATTACGAAATGAACACACATCCAATGACACTGGTGGATCCATAGGTGGTATGTGAGAAGAACACACATTTCAATGACTCTGGTTGTTGTTACTGAAAAGAACACACATGCAATGACACTGGTGGATCCTTAGGTGGTATGTGAAAACAACACACATTTCAATGACTCTGGTTGTTGTTACTAAAAACAAGACACATGCAATGACAATGATGGATCCATGTGTGGTCTCTGTAGACAACACACATTTCAATGACACTGGTGGATCCATATGTGGTATGTGAAAAGAACACAGATGCAATGACTCTTGTTATTGTTAGTGAAAAGAACACACATGCAATGACACTAGTGGATCCATATGGGGTATGTGAAAAGAACACACATGCAATGACTCTATTTGTTGTTAGTAAAAAGAACACACATGCAATGACACTAGTGGATCCATGTGTGGTCTCTGAAGAGAACACACATTTCAATGACACTGGTGGATCCATATGTGGTTTGTGAAAAGAACAGTCATGAAATGACTCCAGTTGTTGTTAGTAAAAAAGATAACACATGCAATGACACTGGTGGATCCATAGGTGGTATGTGAAAATAACACACATTTCAATGACTCTGGTTGTTGTTACTAAAAACAACACACATGCAATGACACTGGTGGATCCATAGGTGGATTACGAAATGAACACACATCCAATGACACTGGTGGATCCATATGTGGTATGTGAAAAGAACACAGATGCAATGACTCTGGTTGTTGTTAGTGAAAAGAACACACATGCAATGACACTAGTGGATCCATATATGGTATGTGAAAAGAACACACATGCAATGACTCTGGTTGTTAGTGAAAAGAACACACATGCAATCACACTGGTGGATCCATATGTGGTATGTGAAAAGAACACACATGCAATGACTCCAGTTGTTGTTAGTGAAAATAACATACATGCAATGACACTAGTGGATCCATGTGTGGTCTCTGAAGAGAGCACACATTTCAATGACTCTGGTTGTTGTTAGTAAAAAGAACACACATGCAATGACACCGGTGGGTCCATGTGTGGTCTCTGATGAGAACACACATGCAATGACTCTGGTTGTTACTAAAAAGAGCACACATGCAATGACACTGGTGGATGCGTGTGTGGATTGTGAAGAGAACACACATGCAATGACACTAGTGGATCCATAGGTGGTATGTGAGAAGAACAGCCATGAAATCACTCTGGTTGTTCTTAGTAAAAAGAACACACATGCAATGACACTGGTGGATCCATAGGTGGTATGTGAAAAGAACACACATGCAAAATGACTCTGGTTGTTGTTACTAAAATGAACACACATGCAATGACACTAGTGCATCCATAGGTGGATTATGAAATGAACACACATGCAATGACACCGGTGGATCCATAGGTGGTATGTGAGAAAAACACACATTTGAAACACTAGTTGTTGTTACTAAAAAGAACACACATGCAATGACACTAGTGGATCCATGGGTGGATTGTGAAAAGAGCACACATGCAATGACACTGGTGCATCCAAATGTGGTATGTGAAAAAGAACACACATGCAATGACTCCAGTTGTTGTTAGTGAAAAGAACACACATGCAATGACACTGGTGGATCCATGGGTGGATTGTGAAAAGAACATACATGCAATGACACTAGTGGATCCATATGTGGTATGTGAAAAGAACACACATGCAATGACTCTGGTTGTTATTAGTGAAAAGAACACACATGCAATGACACTGGTGGATCCATAGGTGGTATGTGAAAATAACACACATTTCAATGACTCTGGTTGTTGTTACTAAAAACAACACACATGCAATGACACTGGTGGATCCATAGGTGGATTACGAAATGAACACACATCCAATGACACTGGTGGATCCATAGGTGGTATGTGAGAAGAACACACATTTCAATGACTCTGGTTGTTGTTACTGAAAAGAACACACATGCAATGACACTGGTGGATCCATAGGTGGTATGTGAAAACAACACACATTTCAATGACTCTAGTTGTTGTTACTAAAAAGAACACACATGCAATGACACTGATGGATCCATGTGTGGTCTCTGTAGAGAACACACATTTCAATGACACTGGTGGATCCATATGTGGTATGTGAAAAGAACACAGATGCAATAACTCTTGTTGTTGTTAGTGAAAAGAACACACATGCAATGACACTAGTGGATCCATATGTGGTATGTGAAAAGAACACACATGCAATGACTCTGGTTGTTGTTACTAAAAAGAACACACATGCAATGACACCGGTATATCCATGGGTGGATTGTGAAAAGAACATGCATGCAATGACACTGGTGGATCCATATGTGGTATGTGAAAACAACACACATGCAATGACTCTGGTTGTTGTTAGTAAAAAGAACACACATTCAATGACACTGGTGGATCCATAGGTGGTATGTGAAAAGAACACACATTTCAATGACTCTGGTTGTTGTTACTAAAAACAACACACATGCAATGACACCGGTAGATCCATGTGTGGTCTCTATAGAGAACACACATCTCAATGACACTGGTGGATCCATATGTGGTATGTGAAAAGAACACACATGCAATGACACTGGTGGATCCATAGGTGGTATGTGAAGAGAACACACATGCAATGACACTGGTGGATCCATAGGTGGTATGTGAGAAGAACAACCATGAAATGACTCTGGTTGTTCTTAGTAAAAAGAACACACATGCAATGACACTGGTGGATCCATAGGTGGTCTCTGAAGAGAGCACACATGCAATGACTCCAGTTGCTGTTAGTGAAAAGAACACACATGCAATGACACTGGTTATTGTTACTAAAAAGAACACACATGCAATGACAGTGGTGGATCCATGTGTGGATTGTGAAGAGAACACACATGCAATGACACTAGTGGATCCATAGGTGGTATGTGAGAAGATCATCCATGAAATGACTCTAGTTGTTCTTAGTAAAAAGAAAACACATGCAATGACACTGGTGGATCCATAGGTGGTCTCTGAAGAGAGAACACATGCAATGACTCCAGTTGTTGCTAGTGAAAAGAACACACATCCAATGACATTGGTGGATCCATAGGTGGTATCTATAGAGAACACACATTTCAATGACACTGGTGGATCCATATGTGGTATGTGAAAAGAACACACATGCAATGACTCTGGTTGTTGTTAGTAAAAAGAACACACATGCAATGACACTGGTGGATCCATAGGTCGTATGTGAAAAGAACACACATTTCAATGACTCTTGTTGTTGTTAGTAAAAATGAACACACATGCAATGACACTGGTGGATCCATGGGTGGATTGTGAAAAGAGCACAGATGCAATGACACTGGTGTATCCATATGTCGTATGTGAAAAGAACACACATGCAATGACTCCCATTGTAGTTAGTGAAAAGAACATACATGCAATGACACCGGTGGATCCATGTGTTGTCTCTAAAGAGAGCACACATTTCAATGACTCTGGTTGTTGTTAGTAAAAAGAACACACATGCAATGACACTGGTGGATCCATGTGTGGTCTCTGAAGAGAACACACATGCAATGACACTGGTTGTTTTTACTAAAAAGAACACACATGCAATGACACTGGTGGATCCATGTGTGGATTTTGAAGAGTACGCACATCCAATGACACTGGTGGATCCATAGGTGGTATGTGAGAAGAACAGCCATGAAATAACTCTAGTTGTTATTAGTAAAAAGAACACACATGCAATGACACTGGTGGATCCATGGGTGGATTGTGAAAAGAACATACATGCAATGACACTAGTGGATTCATATGTGGTATGTGAAAAGAACACACATGCAATGACTCTGGTTGTTATTAGTGAAAAGAACACACATGCAATGACACTGGTGGATCCATATGTGGTATGTGAAAATAACACACATTTCATTGACTCTGGTTGTTGTTACTAAAAACAACACACATGCAATGACACTGGTGGATCCATAGGTGGATTACGAAATGAACACACATCCAATGACACTGGTGGATCCATAGGTGGTATGTGAGAAGAACACACATTTCAATGACTCTGGTTGTTGTTACTGAAAAGAACACACATGCAATGACACTGGTTGATCCATAGGTGGTATGTGAAAACAACACACATTTCAATGACTCTGGTTGTTGTTACTAAAAAGAACACACATGCAATGACACTGATGGATCCATGTGTGGTCTCTGTAGAGAACACACATTTCAATGACACTGGTGGATCCATATGTGGTATGTGAAAAGAACACAGATGCAATGACTCTTGTTGTTGTTAGTGAAAAGAACACACATGCAATGACACTAGTGGATCCATATGTGGTATGTGAAAAGAACACACATGCAATGACTCTGGTTGTTGTTACTAAAAAGAACACACATGCAATGACACCGGTATATCCATGGGTGGATTGTGAAAAGAACATACATGCAATGACACTGGTGGATCCATATGTGGTATGTGAAAACAACACACATGCAATGACTCTGGTTGTTGTTAGTAAAAAGAACACACATTCAATGACACTGGTGGATCCATAGATGGTATGTGAAAAGAACACACATTTCAATGACTCTGGTTGTTGTTACTAAAAAGAACACACATGCAATGACACCGGTAGATCCATGTGTGGTCTCTATAGAGAACACACATCTCAATGACACTGGTGGATCCAAATGTGGTATGTGAAAAGAACACACATGCAATGACACTGGTGGATCCATAGGTGGTATGTGAAGAGAACACACATGCAATGACACTGGTGGATCCATATGTGGTATGTGAAAAGAACACACATGCAATGACTCCAGTTGTTGTTAGTGAAAAGAACACACATGCAATGACACCGGTGGATCCATGGGTGGATTGTGAAAAGAACATACAAGCAATGACACTGGTGGATCCATATATGCTATGTGAAAAGAACACACGTGCAATGACTCTGGTTGTTGTTAGTGAAAAGAACACACATGCAATGACACTGGTGGATCCATAGGTGGTATGTGAAAATAACACACATTTAAATGACTCTGGTTGTTACTAAAAAGAACACACATGCAATGACACTGGTGGATCCATAGGTGGTATGTGAGAAGAACATCCATGAAACGACTCTGGTTGTTGTTAGTAAAAAGAACACACATGCAATGACACTGGTGGATCCATAGGTGGTCTCTAAAGAGAGCACACATGCAATGACTCCAGTTGTTGTTAGTGAAAATAACACACATTTCAATGGCACTGGTTGTTGTTACTAAAAAGAACACACATGCAATGACACTGGTGGATCCATGGGTGGATTGTGAAAAGAGCACACATGCAATGACTCCAGTTGTTGTTAGTGAAAAGAACATACATGCAATGACACTGATGGATCCATGTGTGGTCTCTGTAGAGAACACACATTTGAATGACACTAGTGGATGCATATGTGGTATGTGAAATGAACACACATGCAATGACTCTGGTTGTTGTTAGTGAAAAGGACACACATGCAATGACACTGGTGGATTCATATGTGGTATGTGAAGAGAACACACATGCAATTACTCCAGTTGTTGTTAGTGAAAATAACATACATGCAATGACACCGGTGGATCCATGTGTAGTCTCTGAAGAGAGCACACATTTCAATGACTCTGGTTGTTGTTACTAAAAAGAACACACATGCAATGACACTGGTGGATCCGTGTGTGGATTGTGAAGAGAACACACATGCATGACACTGGTGGATCCATAGGTGGTATGTGAGAAGAACAACCATGAAATGACTCTGGTTGTTCTTAGTAAAAAGAACACACATGCAATGACACTGGTGGATCCATAGGTGGTATGTGAAAAGAACACACATGAAAAATGACTCTGGTTGTTGTTACTAAAAAGAACACACATGCAATGACACTTGTGGATCCATAGGTGGATTATGAAATGAACACACATGCAATGACACCGGTGGATACATAGGTGGTATGTGAGAATAACACACATTTCAATGACTCTGGTTGTTGTTACTAAAAAGAACACACATGCAATGACACTGGTGGATCCATGGGTGGATTGTGAAAAGAGCACACATGCAATGACACTGGTGTATCCATATGTGGTATGTGAAAAGAACACATGTGCAATGACTCCAGTTGTTGTTAGTGAAAAGAACATACATGCAATGACACCGGTGGATCCATGTGTGGTCTCTGAAGAGAGCACACATTTCAATGACTCTGGTTGTTGTTAGTAAAAAGAACACACATGCAATGACACTGCTGGATCCATGTGTGGTCTCTGAAGAGAACACACATGTAATGACACTGGTTGTTGTTACTAAAAAGAACACACATGCAATGACACTGGTGGATCCATGTGTGGATTTTGAAGAGTACGCACATCCAATGACACTGGTGGATCCATAGGTGGTATGTGAGAAGAACTGCCATGAAATGACTCTGGTTGTTGTTAGTAAAAAGAACACACATGCAATCACACTGGTGGATCCATGTGTGGTCTCTGAAGAGAGCACACATTTCAATGACTCTGGTTGTTGTTAGTGAAAAGAACACACATGCAATGACACTGGTGGATCCATGTGTGGTCTCTGAAGAGAACACACATGCAATGACATTGGTTGTTGTTACTAAAAAGAACACACATGCAATGACACTGGTGGATCCATGTGTGGATTGTGAAGAGAACACACATGCAATGGCACTGGTGGATCCATAGGTGGTATGTGAGAAGAACTGCCATGAAATGACTCTGGTTGTTGTTAGTAAAAAGAACACACATGCAATCACACTGGTGGATCCATATCTGGTATGTGAAAAGAGCATACATTTCAATGACTCTGGTTGTTGTTAGTGAAAAGAACACACATGCAATGACACTGGTGGATCCATAGGTGGATTGTGAAAAGAACACACATGCAATGACTCTGGTTGTTGTTAGTGAAAAGAGCACACATGCAATGACACTGGTGGATCCATATGTGGTATGTGAAAAGAACACACATGCAATGACTCCAGTTGTTGTTAGTGAAAAGAACATACATGCAATGACACCGGTGGATCCATGTGTAGTCTCTAAAGAGAGCACACATTTCAATGACTCCGGTTGTTGTTGGTAAAAAGAACACACATGCAATGACACTGGTGGATCAATGTGTGGTCTCTGAAGAGAACACACATGCAATGACTCTGGTTGTTGTTACTAAAAAGAGCACACATGCAATGACACTGGTGGTTCCGTGTGTGGATTGTGAAGATAACACACATGCAATGACACTGGTGGATCCATAGGTTGTATGTGAGAAGAACAGCCATGAAATGACTCTGGTTGTTCTTAGTAAAAAGAACACACGTGTAATGACACTGGTGGATCCATAGGTGGTATGTGAAAAGAACACACATGCAAAATGACTCTGGTTGTTGTTACTAAAAAGAACACACATGCAATGACATTGGTTGTCAACACCCGGATTTTTATTCCCAGATGCCCGTTATGCCATACGTCGCAATCCCAGGATTACCATTTTTGCGAGACATAACAGATTGGATATCACAGTACATCATCCATTACAAACCATACATAAGGTCTTACACAAATAAGGATCTCATGATCCAGTCTTAATACAACAAGCAGCGGAAATAACAGATAAGCGTAGCAGTGGGGTCCATCTTCAGGGGCACAGGCAATGCTGACGAAGGCAGATAGTCCTAGTTATCATAGCCGTCCTGCTGGCCATCATCTTGATAGTCTCCTTCATAGTCTGGCCATGAGAATACTTAGGGACAAAAGCCATGAGTACTCTTTAAGTACTCGCAAACTACCACTAACAAGTAGTATAGTTCTAAGTTAAAGTGCTAAATCTAAGTTTAACTATCAAGTTAAGTTTGAAACCTAAGCTGAGTTCTGAAGCAAAGAAAGATAAAATAAAGTTCTAGAATCACTTAAGTTGGGAAGCTATTGTCATAAACACAACTTTGTTGTGGTTAAGTCAAGATTCATCATTCATTTCATAAGTTGTTTGGAAAACATCTGACAACGAAACAGTATGGCCATTCCAACTGTCCATAACCGCGGACGCGGCTATTCGAATAGTTTGACACTCTGCAGAGGTGGTACACTTTCACCACAAGATTCAATACATCTGTCAGGGATAACCCTGAATCATCATGCTTAGTATGCAGATAATCAAACATAACTTTCCCTTTACACACCCTAGTATAAGCACCTCTCCTATGAGCATGGCCTCCCAACCATGACCATCAGTCATCTTGGGCACTGCATAGGTGGACAACATTGAGAGATAGCCTCAGCTCAAACCTCTCCCGCGAGGGAACTAATACTAATGCATATAAATTTCCAGCTAAGCCTTACCCAATTCAGGTAGTGTGGTTGTACGGTAAATTTGGAATGGTATCGCATCTGAATCCAACCATCCGTTTTATCAAAGGGTTAAGGCTCATGCCTCAATATTTTCATCATCATAAACCATTTGTGTTTCTCAACACATGTCAAAACATCTCAATAGAATGACTCATCATCCCAAGGTTTTCATAATTCATTTTCACCAAGTGTTCCCATCTAAAGTGACTCAAGTTTTTATCTACTCTAAACTACTAAGTTAAGAATGTTCACTAAGGTGGAAATGATGGGTTCAATCTCATGCCATAGAATGACATATAAAGGGTTCTAAATAGGTCAAGTTTTATACTCTTTATGCTACCTTCAAAACAAGTAAAGAACTTTGGGTAAAGGAAGTAAAGCTTAAAAAATAATACTTGGGGTACTAATAGTCAAAGTGGTATAATCAAAGCATGCCTAAAGCATCTTTGCTAAACCATCTAGTTTAATCCTAGCTTGCTAAGCATTAACTTGTAAGTTTTAGCTTGCCCATAGTAGCTTGCCTTGGTTGGTGCAGTGGTTGAAGTTTTCTTCTTCTTCTTGGTAGAACTCCTCCTCCTCGTAGACTTGGTCGATACTATTTTCTATAAATACATACAGAGTACACAATCACCAAACAATACTTAATTAGTCTAATTAGCACTCTAAGGCATATTTTTGATGATGTATTATCATCACAAGCATCACAAGTTTTATTCAATAGTTTCCTCCTTTTTATTTTAGAAAAGTAATTTCTACTCGTTGAAAATCAACTAAGATTTAATATTCACCACTTAAAATATGGGATCATGTGGACACATGTCATCACCACATATTCTAACATGTGGGAATTAATTTAAGGGTTGGATCACTATTTACTTTGGTTTAAGTTCATTATTTAATGATTTAAAGTGACTAGAAATGCCTATATAGCATTATTTTGGTACTAGTCCAAAGTCACTGCCTGTAAACCTTAATATTATTACATATTCAGATAGGTATGATGAAATATGATTTTTGAGAGTTGGAATCAACTCAAAATCTATCTTAGTTGATTTTATAAAAATGTTGCAAGGTGCACATGCTTCTGTTTTATTATTTTTACTAGGAGAGATCTATAACTCTAATTGTATTAAGTCCAACGGGCTTGGATAGATCATTTCAATATCTTTCAGGCAAAATTGGTTTCATGCAATTTGGATTTGTAAATCTCTCTGAATTGATTTTCAAACTCAGAGACAGAACTAAGTTTAAACTAAAAAGAAAAATCCTAATTCAAACTAACTGGGTCGCGCGGGAAACGCTAACGGGCCGGCCCAGTTTCACTCCACAGCACGGGGCTCAGCTGACAGGGGGTCCACCAGTCAGTGGCTCATAATGCGCGAAGCGGTATGGGGCGATGTGGGACGTTGGATTAGAGTGGGGATCAACGGCTGTGGATCGTCATCGACGACGGACCTGTCGCCGGCGAGCTCTAACCCTAGCGGCTCGGTAGTGGTGCATAGGGGGCGTACCATAGCTCCAGCGACGACGGCGAGGCGGGCAAACAGTCTGGTGGTCGACGGCAAGCTCAGGGACGGTCGAGGTAGCTCCGGGGGTTGTCACGATCAGCGGCGCCCTTCTCCTCCAGAGGCGGCCTGCTCCGGTGCAATTCCGGCGAGCTGCTGCTTCCCGTGCTCCGGCTAGAGGTGTGGGACGATCAGTGAGGTGAGGAGAGTGGAGTGGTGTGCTGCAAATGGTTGGGGGTGCCCTCCTTTTATAGGCTCGACGGCGAGACTGAGAGGGATGGGCAGGCGACGGTGGCGACGTGGCTACGGGCGGCTAGCGGCATGGCTGAGGGTGGCGATCGACGCGTGGTCTCCTGGCGGTGCTCTAGGACTTTAATGTGGGCTTAGGGGCGGTGATATGCAGTCGAGCGGAGCTGGCGCTCTGAGCGGCAGAGGCAGCGGTGTCCACGGCGAGCGGTGACTATGAGGCGTTGGGCGGCGAACGGGCATGTCCGGCGTGTTCCCTGGGTCATGGCAGAGTGGTGGACATGGGCTGCGGTCGAGCGGCGGCTTGTGCACGCGTGCCGGGTGCGGCGCTCTGGCGCGTGCTCGGCATGGCGCGGTGGCACTGGGCGCGGGGTTTTCTCGGTGGTCCACGACTAGGCCTGGCTCGGGGAGGGGACAGTGGGCGGCGGTGAGGTGCTGGCTATCTCCTAGACATGGAGAGGGAGGGGGAGGCGGTCTGCTGCGGCGGTGACCAAGTTGGCCAGCGAGGTGGGGCTCGGCTTGGCATGGCCATGTGTCTAGGAGGTAGGGGATGGGGTGATAAAGGCATGGTTAGATCATTAGGATACAAAGGGAACAAATAAGGGTCAAATGGGAGACAAGTTTGGCCAGAACACTATTTAAAATAGTGAATTTTGTTTGGTTTGAATTCTGCCTGCCAAGTGTTTGATAAAATGGTCGCATGAACTTTACTTTTGAATTTTGAAAAGATGTTTGGTGGGTGTGCTAGTATTAAGCTTAAGACTCTGTGGTTGCTTTGGTTTTGAAAATTGAGCTGGTTTGAGTGGTTTTTGAAATAGTGGGATCTTCCCATATGAAATAGATTCAATTTTAAACTATCATTTAAATTAGTATTTGAATGTTTTTAGCCGATCACAAATGGGCCTTGGTACCTCATTATGTGTACTAGCAAGGGGTGTAAAGATCCACTTTTGTTTCTGTTAGGTTTTGAGTACTAGGAATAGCCCAAGTAGGCATGGTAGTTAATTTGGCCAAAATGACCATTCACTTCAACTATTCATTTTGAGTTGTTTTACTTTGGGAAAAGTTTGGGAATAATTTAGATGATGTTTATTTAACCTAAGAATCATTTTACAAGCAATGGATCACAGAACCATGGCAATTCAAATCAACTCCTAATTTAAATGCACATACACATGAATGCTTTCATATTTTGAAATGGAAAAGTTTTTGTTAACCCTACTTTTGATGATTTGGTTATTGATAAGCTTGGATTAAAGTTTTGGGATGTTACATTGGTGGATCCATAGGTGGATTATGAAATGAACACACATGCAATGACACCGGTGGATCCATAGGTGGTATGTGAGAAGAACGCACATTTCAATGACTCTGGTTGTTGTTACTAAAAAGAACACACATGCAATGACACTGGTGGATCCATGGGTGGATTGTGAAAAGAGCACACATGCAATGACACTGGTGGATCCATATGTGGTATGTGAAAAGAACACAGATGAAATGACTCTGGTTGTTGTTAGTGAAAATAACACACATGCAATGACACTGGTGGATCCATAGGTGGTATGTGAAAATAACACACATTTCAATGACTCTGGTTGTTGTTACTAAAAAGAAAACACATGCAATGACACTGGTGGATCCATAGGTGGTATGTGAGAAGAACATCCATGAAACGACTCTGGTTGTTGTTAGTAAAAAGAACACACATGCAATGACACTAGTGGATCCATAGGTGGTCTCTGAAGAGAGCACACATGCAATGACTCTAGTTGTTGTTAGTGAAAAGAACACACATTTCAATGGCACTGGTTGTTGTTACTAAAAAGAACACACATGCAATGACACTGGTGGATCCATGGGTGGATTATGAAAAGAGCACACATGCAATGACTCCAATTGTTGTTAGTGAAAAGAACATACATGCAATGACACTGGTGGATCCATGTGTGGTCTCTGTAGAGAACACACATTTCAATGACATTGGTGGATCCATATGTGGTATGTGAAAAGAACACACATGCAATGACTCTGGTTGTTGTTAGTGAAAAGAACACACATGCAATGACACTGGTGGATCCATATGTGGTATGTGAAAAGAACACACATACAATGACTCTAGTTGTTGTTAGTGAAAAGAACATACATGCAATGACACCGGTGGATCCATGTGTGGTCTTTGAAGAGATCACACATTTCAATGACTCTGGTTGTTTTTAGTAAAAAGAACACACATGCAATGACACTAGTGGGTCCATGTGTGGTCTCTGATGAGAACACACATTCAATGACTTAGGTTGTTGTTACTAAAAAGAGCACACATGCAATGACACTGGTGGATCCGTGTGTGGATTGTGAAGAGAACACACATGCATGACACTGGTGGATCCATAGGTGGTATGTGAGAAGAACAGCCATGAAATGACTCTGGTTGTTCTTAGTAAAAAGAACACACATGCAATGACACTGGTGGATCCATAGGTGGTATGCGAAAAGAACACACATCCAAAATGACTCTGGTTGTTGTTACTAAAAAGAACACACATGCAATGACACTGGTGGATCCATAGGTGGATTATGAAATGAACACACATGTAATGACACCGGTGGAGACATAGGTGGTATGTGAGAAGAACACACAATTCAATGACTCTGGTTGTTGTTACTAAAAAGAACACACATGCAATGACACTGGTGGATCCATGGGTGGATTATGAAAAGAGCACACATGCAATGACACTGGTGGATCCATATGTGGTATATGAAAAGAACACACATGCAATGACTCCAGGTGTTGTTAGTGAAAATAAGATACATGCAATGACATCGGTGGATCCATGTGTGGTTTCTAAAGAGAGCACACATTTCAATGACTCTGGTTGTTATTAGTAAAAAGAACACACATGCAATGACACTGGTGGATCCATGTATGGTCTCTGAAGAGAACACACATGCAATGACACTGGTGGATCCATGTGTGGATTGTGAAGAGAACACACATGCAATGACACTGGTGGATCCATAGGTTGTATGTGAGAAGAACAACCATGAAATGACTGTGGTTGTTGTTAGTAAAAATAACACACATGCAATGACACTGGTGGATCGATAAGTGGTATGTGAAAAGAGCACACATTTCAATGGCTCTGGTTGTTGTTAGTGAAAAGAACACACATGCAATGACACTGGTGGATCCATAGGTGGATTGTGAAAAGAACACACATGCAATGACTCTGGTTGTTGTTAGTGAAAAGAGCACACATGCAATGACACTGGTGGATCCATATATGGTATGTGAAAAGAACACACATGCAATGACTCCAGTTGTTGTTAGTGAAAAGAACATATATGCAATGACACCGGTGGATCCATGTGTGGTCTCTGAAGAGAACACACATTTCAATGACTCTGGTTGTTGTTAGTAAAAAGAACACACATGCAATGACACTGGTGGATCCATGTGTGGTCTCTGAAGAGAACACACATGCAATGACACTGGTTGTTGTTACTAAAAAGAACACACATGCAATGACACTGGTGGATCCATGTGTGGATTGTGAAGAGAACACACATGCAATGACACTGGTAGATCCATAGGTGGTATGTGAGAAGAACAGCCATGAAATGACTCTGGTTGTTAGTAAAAATAACACACATGCAATGACACTGGTGGATCCATAGGTGGTATGTGAAAAGAGCACACATTTCAATGACTCTGGTTGTTGTTAGTGGAAAGAACACACATGCAATGACCCTGGTGGATCCATAGGTGGATTGTGAAAAGAACAGACATACAATGACTCTGGTTGTTGTTAGTGAAAAGAGCACACATGCAATGACACTGGTGGATCCATATATGATATGTGAAAAGAACACACATGCAATGACTCCAGTTGTTGTTAGTGAAAAGAACATATATGCAATGACACCGGTGGATCCATGTGTGGTCTCTGAAGAGAGCACACATTTCAATGACTCTGGTTGTTGTTAGTAAAAAGAACACACATGCAATGACACTGGTGTATCCATGTGTGGTCTCTAAAGAGAACACACATTCAATGACTCTGTTGTTGTTAAAAAAAGAGCACACATGTAATGACACTGCTGGATCCGTGTGTGGATTGTGAAGAGAACACACATGCAATGACACTGGTGGATCCATAGGTGGTATGTGAGAAGAACAGCCATGAAATGACTCTGGTTGTTCTTAGTAAAAAGAACACACATGCAATGACACTGGTGGATCCATAGGTGGTATGTGAAAAGAACACACATGCAAAATGACTCTGGTTTCTGTTACTAAAAAGAACACACATGCAATGACACTGGTGGATCCATAGGTGGATTATGAAATGAACACACATGCAATGACACCGGTGGATCCATAGGTGGTATGTGAGAAGAACACACATTTCAATGACTCTGGTTGTTGTTACTAAAAAGAACACACATGCAATGACACTGGTGGATCCATGGGTGGATTGTGAAAAGAGAACACATGCAATGACACTGGTGGATCCATATGTGGTATATGAAAAGAACACAAATGCAATGACTCCAGGTGTGGTTAGTGAAAATAACATACATGCAATGACATCGGTGGATCCATGTGTGGTCTCTAAAGAGAGCACACATTTCAATGACTCTGGTTGTTGTTAGTAAAAAGAACACACATGCAATGACACTGGTGGATCCATGTATGGTCTCTGAAGAGAACACACATGCAATGACATTGGTGGATCCATGTGTGGATTGTGAAGAGAACACACATGCAATGACACTAGTGGATCCATAGGTTGTATGTGAAAAGAACACACATGCAATGACACTGGTGGATCCATAGGTGGATTGTGAAAAGAACACACATGCAATGACTCTGGTTGTTGTTAAGGAAAAGAGCACACATGCAATGACACTGGTGGATCCATATATGGTATGTGAAAAGAACACACATGCAATGACTCCAGTTGTTGTTAGTGAAAAGAACATACATGCAATGACACCGGTGGATCCATGTGTGGTCTCTGAAGAGAACACACATTTCAATGACTCTGGTTGTTGTTAGTAAAAAGAACACACATGCAATGACACTGGTGGATCCATGTGTGGTCTCTGAAGAGAACACACATGCAATGACACTAGTTGTTGTTACTAAAAAGAACACACATGCAATGACACTGGTGGATCCATGTGTGGATTGTGAAGAGAACACACATGCAATGACACTGGTAGATCCATAGGTGGTATGTGAGAAGAACAGCCATGAAATGACTCTGGTTGTTGTTAGTAAAAATAACACACATGCAATGACACTAGTGGATCCATAGGTGGTATGTGAAAAGAGCACACATTTCAATGACTCTGGTTGTTGTTAGTGGAAAGAACACACATGCAATGACACTGGTGGATCCATAGGAGGATTGTGAAAAGAACACACATGCAATGACACTGGTGGATCCATAGGTGGTATGTGAGAAGAACAGCCATGAAATGACTCTGGTTGTTCTTAGTAAAAAGAACACACATGCAATGACACTGGTGGATCCATAGGTGGTATGTGAAAAGAACACACATGCAAAATAACTCTGGTTTCTGTTACTAAAAAGAACACACATGCAATGACACTGGTGGATCCATAGGTGGATTATGAAATGAACACACATGCAATGACACCGGTGGATCCATAGGTGGTATGTGAGAAGAACACACATTTCAATGACTCTGGTTGTTGTTACTAAAAAGAACACACATGCAATGACACTAGTGGATCCATGGGTGGATTGTGAAAAGAGCACACATGCAATGACACTGGTGCATCCAAATGTGGTATGTGAAAAAGAACACACATGCAATGACTCCAGTTGTTGTTAGTGAAAAGAACACACATGCAATGACACCGGTGGATCCATGCGTGGATTGTGAAAAGAACATGCATGCAATGGCACTGGTGGATCCATATATGGTATGTGAAAAGAACACACATGCAATGACTCTGGTTGTTATTAGTTAAAAGAACACATATGCAATGACACCGGTGGATCCATAGGTGGTATGTGAAAATAACACACATTTCAATGACTCTGGTTGTTGTTACTAAAAAGAACACACATGCAATGACACTGGTGGATCCATGTATGGTCTCTAAAGAGAACACACATTCAATGACTCTGGTTGTTGTTACTAAAAAGATCACACATGTAATGACACTGGTGGATCCGTGTGTGGATTGTGAAGAGAACACACATGCAATGACACTGGTGGATCCATAGGTGGTATGTGAGAAGAACAGCCATGAAATGACTCTGGTTGTTCTTAGTAAAAATAACACATATGCAATGACACTGGTGGATCCAAAGGTGGTATGTGAAAAGAACACACATGCAAAATGACTCTGGTTTCTGTTACGAAAAAGAACACACATGCAATGACACTGGTGGATCCATAGGTGGATTATGAAATGAACACACATGCAATGACACCGGTGGATCCATAGGTGGTATGTGAAAATAACACACATTTCAATGACTCTGGTTGTTGTTACTAAAAAGAACACATATGCAATGACACTGGTGGATCCATAGGTGGTATGTGAGAAGAACATCCATGAAACGACTCTGGTTGTTGTAAGTAAAAAGAACACACATGCAATGACACTGGTGGATCCCTAGGTGGACTCTTAAGAGAGCACACATGCAATGACTCCCATTGTTGTTAGTGAAAAGAACACACATTTCAATGGCACTGGTTGTTGTTACTAAAAAGAACACACATGCAATGACACTGGTGGATCTATGGGTGGATTGTGAAAAGAGCACACATGCAATGACTCCAATTGTTGTTAGTAAAAAGAACATACATGCAATGACACTGGTGGATCCATGTGTGGTCTCTGTAGAGAATACACATTTCAATGACACTGGTGGATCCATATGTGGTATGTGAAAAGAACACACATGCAATGACTCTGGTTGTTGTTAGTGAAAAGAACACACATGCAATGACACTGGTGGATCCATAGGTGGTATGTGAAAAGAACACACATTTCAATGACTATGGTTGTTGTTACTAAAAAGAACACACATGCAATGACACTGGTGGATCCATGTGTGGTCTGTGTAGAGAACACATATTTCGATGACACTGGTGGATCCATATGTGGTATGTGAAAAGAACACACATGCAATGACACGGGTGGATACATAGGTGGTATGTGAAGAGAACACACATGCAATGACACTAGTGGATCCATAGGTGGTATGTGAGAAGAACAGCCGTGAAATGACTCTGGTTATTCTTAGTAAAAAGAACACACATGCAATGACACTGGTGGATCCATAGGTGGTCTCTGAAGAGAGCACACATGCAATGACTCCAGTTGTTATTAGTGAAAAGAACACACATGCAATGACACTGGTTGTTGTTACTAAAAAGAACACATATGCAATGACACTGGTGGATCCATGTGTGGATTGTGAAGAGAACACACATGCAATGATACTGGTGGATCCATAGGTGGTATGTGTGAAGAACAGCCATGAAATGACTCTGGTTGTTCTTAGTAAAAAGAACACACATGCAATGGCACTAGTGGATCCATAGGTGGTCTCTGAAGAGAGCACACATGCAATGACTCCAGTTGTTGTTAGTGAAAAGAACACACCTGCAATGACACTGGTGGATCCATAGGTGGATTGTGAAAAGAGCACACATGCAATGACACTGGTGGATCCATATGTGGTATGTGAAAAGAACACACATGGAATGACTCTGGTTGTTGTTAGTAAAAAGAACACACATGCAATGACACTGGTGTATCCATAGGTGGATTGTGAAAAGAGCACAAATGCAATGACATTTGAATGGTACTGGTGGATCCATAGGCGGATTGTGAAAATAGATTTTCCCTCTCTCTCTGTCACAAATCTCACAAAAGCCCAAACGTGTGGATATCCCAAACATGTGCTCACTTTGGGTGATATGCCCTGATTGGCTAACACAGATGTCACGCAGATCGTCTCCACCAACCGTTGAACCCATGTGATCCAACAGGCAGGATAACCCCTCCCTTCTCCACTTTTTTTATGCATGGTCAATCCGTGCCACCTCTATATCCATGCCACCGATACTTTACCCCCATAAACAAGTGAAAATCCATCTATCTAACTAAAATAAATAAAATAAATGATCATATTTCGAAGAAGCCAACGTCTTTGTCTTCCGGTTCGTCCTCATCTTTGTCAACGCCATGGTCCCCGCCATCGCCGTCGGTGCCCTCCTCTGACGACTCGACACCGCCCCCTTCCTCGAATAAGCGTCCTATCTCCTCGTCGGAGTCCTCCTCCTCCTCTTCGTAGTCCCACGGGTCCACGTCACTCTCCTCCGCTTCTGCCTCCAACTGATCGATGAACGCCTCCTCGTTGGCCGAGTCGAACTCGTCCAAATAGCTATATCCTCTCTTCTTCCTGGTCTTCTTCTCGTTCCTCTTCTTGACCGTACTCGCCGGTACAACCGTGCCCCTGTCCTGGCTGCTACTTTGCACTCGTCCGACGCTACAGGTACCCCACGCTCCTCCTGCGCGGCCGGTACGAGCTTCGACATCGCGGTTTCCTCGAGTGCTGATGTCAATGGATCCTGGGGCGGTTGGACATGACGTGCTGCCTCAGCAGGCGACTCGCGAGCACGGACGATGCAGCGAAGAGCCGGGGACGCAGGACGGTCAGTGGACGGCTTGGACCTGCCATTACCACGGCGAGGGGGCATCGTGCTCGAGGTAGTTGCTCCGAATGGTCGATGGCGGGTACACAGAGTGGGGTGCCGATCTGATCAATGACGAGCAGCGGTTTCGTGCGTCGTGTCCACGCATGCATTTGTCGATTATCAAAAAAAAAGTAATATCTCGTGTACTGAACATAATTTGATCACAACAAAAGTGGCACAGCATATTCTAGACTCGTAAATATCCCGTGCGTGCCTGTCACGTGGAGTTTGACGGAGTTAGACGTGCCGACGTGATCGTGTAGCAGTTGCGTGTGTCATTGCCCCATTAACACGTGACACGCGCACGCGGGATGTGCACGCCGATTCCCGTGACGACCACCTGGCTCGCACTCCCCTTATTATATACTAGATTTTGGACGGTGCCGAAGACCATTGAAGTGTCCATCGCAATAAAGACATGTCCCATCGATTCCCTACCCCTGCCTCCCTGGCTTCTTTGAGAAGGTAGACCGTACACGGTGGTCTTGTATAATAGTACTAGTACTACTGGACCACGGCCTATACTCTTACTCTTCTCCCACACTAATAATCACTATCTCCTTCCTCCTGCCGCCGCCACACTCACCCTGCAAGCCATGGCTCCACTGAGGAGGGGGAGAGGCCGGTCGACGATCCTCGCGGAGAAAAGGGAGAGAAATCGCCACGAGGCACTTCTTGCTCTACCAGCCTCTCAAGCCCACCCTCTCATCGAGGCCCAATCTCCCCCGACAATGGCGCCGAATGTTCTAGCAGGCGAGGGCTCCTCTCGGTACGGTCTCCTTATTCTACTTCTTCTGCATCTCCCTCTCCATCATGATCTTAATCAGCTTCTTCTTGCTTTTCTTCTTCTTCTGGCTCTTCCTCTTCTATGTATTACAGGTCGGCCGTGGAGCCCGAATCCACCACGACGGAGGTGTTGCAGGACCCGTTCGGCCCCGTTCCATGTCTCAGCGAGGTAGCAAATCTCCACGCTGTTATTTCTCCGAGTTATGATGTGGATTTCTTAGATGTTGTCCGCCCCGCATTGGTTTTTCTTCTTCTTTTGCGAGTTGTATTAACTTTCATGAATATGACTGGATCTCTTGGTCTTTCCTTAATACCGTTGTTCATAGATTCACTATGGATTTTTTGTGTTAGGATTAGTTTATCGTGGTCATGAATAGATCTCCAGGTCCATTTTTTAACACTGCGGCCAATAGATTCAATGGGATTTTTTTTGATCTGTATTAGTATTCACCTGGGACCTGGAGTGTAATTGTAGAATTCCTATTTCAATTAACAAGAACGATGCAGCAATCGAAGGCCGAGTACCGTGAGAAGGCGGTCGCGATCAGTTCCAAGATTGCTAACCAACATGAGCTTGCACGCTCCCTCACCCAAGCTAATGAGAGCCTACACAAGCAATTATCTGTGCAGAAGGAGATCTCGCTAGATTTTGCACGTGACGTCGTTAGGCTGTAGAAAGTGCTCGACCGTAACTTGATCAGGCAAGGACAGGCCATCAAGATAATCAACAAGCTCATGGAGGAGAAGAAGAATCTTGTGGAAAGGTGCATTCTCCTGCAGGACGAAGTCAGCGAGGCACTCAGAGGACACGTCGAGGAAACCAAGGCTACCATCCGAGCCTACCATGACAGGAACCGTTGCCTAGATGCAGTCAAGGAGATGAAGGCGAACATGAGCAGAGGGATCACCGTACTCGAGGGTGTTCGGAAAGAGAACGAGGAGCTAAGGGCATGTTTGGAGGCGTGTCGGAGCAATGCCCAAGTCTGATTCCCGTTAGTGGGGACACGAATACCAGTTCATCCTCCTCTCCTTTTGTAATGTTTAGGGTTCAGGGAGCAATGCCCATGTCTGCTTCCCATTATAGGGTGCAATAAGAATCCTAGGGCAACTCCTTATCTATCTGGACATGTGTTGGTGTTCATGTTCATGAATGGACACCATGTTCTCTTTCCATTATGTATCTGGACATGGGTTTCTGCATTATGAGTTTGCCACTCTCCCACTACTATTTGGTGATATTGGGAAAAACCCAGAGCACAATAAACTGCTGATAAATCTTATTTGTCTTCGAAATTGAAATTATGACAGTGCCACTAGTCGATTCATAAAATGTTGATTAGTCCTAGATTGCTTCTTCCTTGAAATTATGACAGTGCCACTAGTCGATTCAGTTAATTATGGAAACTAACCAGCTTGTCCTGGTGAATTGAACAAACCATACTATGTATTTTTGTTGTAGGGAAAGAGGCGAAAGATCGACCAGGACCTGGAGACCTGGCTAAATGACAAGATAGCAATCCAAAGGGAGAAGCGGAATTCCCAGAAACTGGCCTTTGACCAACTGCGCGCTGAATTCGCGGTCCTTTTTGACAAGTGCCAGAAACTGAAGGAGTTAAACACCGACTGGGCGAAGCTACACAGTGAAGGTCGCGCCTCGGCTAGAAAGCAGACGGAGATCATGAAAGGGATCTTGAAGGAAAATCGTATGGCTACGGACAAAATTCTCCAATCCGTGACGGAGCGCTAGAACCTACAGCTGAAGCACGACATAGTACTAAAGGAGCTGGCCAATCTTAGGGAGGAAAACAGGCAGCTCTGAGCCAGGCTCGCGTGAACACAACATATGTCTATTTAGTACTGAACTGCCCGGTTTATCCTCTGCAGTGGTGATTTTGTAAGCGTGAACTTAACTCTATGCACGATATGTGTGTTCGTCTGAAATTAGTTTGCTCGAGGATTGAGTGTGGCTTAGTTCGGAAAGCGCAACTGCAAGTCTTACAATTAACTAGTTTCAGGCATTGGTACAACATAAATTATTCATCTCGAATTTCCTTTATCCTTTATAGTTTGTCCTTGTTCACCCTCGCGCGCCTTCTTCAGTTCCTTCAACAGATCCGCAATGCAGTACTCTAGCTTCTTCTTGTCTTCCCTGAGCTGATCCCTCTCCTTTTCTGCAATATGAATCAGCAACCTGTGACTATCCTGAAGCTTCTTTGCAGTTCCAACAACCAAGCTCCCATCGATTCCGTCAGTTAGCTTTGACTGCAAATTCTCGATTTCTTGTTCCAGCTCCTTATTTCGTACCGACAGCTTGTAATTTTTTTCAGCTGCATCACTTACATCAGTAAATCTCACCGACCTTTCCAACTCATACATCTCCCATAACTGTGCCAAACATTTCTTAAGTGCATCTGGCCACTCAAGATCCACCCACTCTACTGCTTTACACACCGGGCCAACCTAAAAACACACACACTATAGTGTTATGAACATGCAAGATACATTTTACTTCATGTCACAGTTGCACATAATGTAAACAAACCTGATTTGTACAACCCAAAAACCTTCTCCCAGTGTTACTGCCTTCGAATGCAACATATCTCCTCAGTTTTAGCCCATGGTCACATGGCACTTCTCCATCGAGATCTAGGCCCTCCCATTCGGAGTCGTAGATCGTCCTTGGTACCTATAGGTAAACACAAAGCTGAAATCGAACACGATTGCATGCACATATGGAGCTCAGTTCGAGAGATTTACCATTGCCTAACCCTAGCCCGAGAAAACAGAGGAACTCACATCATGGAAGGAATACTCGATGTCGGAGAGAAGGCTGTCGCTGCTCGACTGGTCGTCCTTGCCTTTCAAGGACAGCATGGCGAATGCGACAGCGACGGCGACAGCGTCGGTGAGAGAGAGAGAGAGAGAGAGAGAGAGAGAGAGAGAGAGAGAGAGAGAGAGAGAAGCCCTTCTACCGCTGCAACGATGACTAAATTGGTATGTTACAATAGTTTAATGGATACCATGCCCTTTCCCTGGATTACTGTCTCATGCCTGATATGGATTCTCTTCACACATTCTCATTTCAAATATTAAACCTGCACTCCCTCCATCCCAATTTCATTGCCTAACGAAAACATACCAGTATATTACATCATCCAAAGAAACAAAATCATGTCAACTACAAGATACTTATGCATCACTTCTTCAGTCATGGTTTCACAAAACATTACATTATAATCTCCCAACAAACATAACCACAACATGGTTTCACAAAACATCACATTACATTCTCTCAACAAACATAATCATAGAAACAAGTATATTACATCAACTCAAGAAACAAAATCATGTCGACTACAAGGTACTTACACATCACTTGTCCTGTCATGGTTTCGCAAAACATTACAGTACAGTCTCTCAACAAACAAAATAACAGAAACAAGTACAGTACATCATCTCAAGAAACATAATCATGTCAACTATACTGTATTTATGCATCACTAGTCCAGTCATGGTTTCACAAAACATTACATTACAATGTCCCAACAAACATAATAACAGAAACAAGTACGGTACGTCATCTTAAGAAACATAATCATGTCAACTACAATGTACTTGTGTCTTATTACAACAACGATGGTTTCAGTGAGTGACATGTCCGAAAATCTCAACAGCTCGCACAACATTATATCGCAATCTCTCAACAAACATAATCACAGAAGCACGCTCTAAATGCAACAGCAGTCAATATTACAAATACAGGCAGGGGGAACCCTGCGGTCCATATGACAAGCCCAGGGTAGCAGCTCTCATCGGATCTCATCAACGTCGATCACCTCATTCTGTTCAGCCACTACAGGGGCATCTACATCCACTATAACCTGTTCAACAACATCAAAAATGGTACCAAGGAAGAACATCTTCCTGGTTCGCTTCTTTCGCTGCATAATCTACATAAGATCTTCAGTATCCAAAACATCTATGAATTGCTGCTTCTTATGATGCCACCACCGGATTTTTGCCATCTACTTAGGGCCAATACTGATTTCCTTACCGATCATCTCTCTCATTTCATCAAGAGTTATGTTTTTGGAATCGACAGTGATCTCCACAGTACATGACGAAACTGGCTTATTAACTCCCTCATCAAGTTTTGCCATGTATGAATCCACCTCTATGCGTATACTGAACTTATCTAGATCAACATCTATTGGTCCGTATTCTCTAGGAGCAGAAGCTCTGGCAGCAAGATCTCCAGCATCTGCATACATATCATCAATCATCGCTTCAACTTTTACCTTACGATCAGTTGCACAACACTCCCAAACCATATGAAGCTCATGGGAGTGCTCAATTTGCTGATAGGTATCATTCATGTTGCGCCACACCAATTTTGTCCTCTGTCTAGAACCCCAGGGAATTCTAGCGGCAAGCATATCTACCAGCTGCGAAACAGACACAACCTCTTTGCAATTCACAAGCAGATGCACATCTTGCCAGAGCACAACCCTCCCGCAACCAAAATCAAGCTTTGCAGTGTACTGCCGAACATGAACCGTGAACTCATATAGGTCCCTTGTATCAAAGTTGTGCCTAATTTGATAAAAAAGGGGAACATTTCAGTTCATTCGATTCTATTATGCTGTAACTAATCTACTTGCAAGATAAGGCACAGATAAGAAAAATTCACCTCTCGCTCTTCTCTCGGGTTTTTTTCTTCGAGATCTGAGTGCTGCATCTGCCCACCGGAGCCGAACAATCCGCCGCCCGGCCTTGCTTTTCTCTTCAACCCGCTGCTCGTAGGTACCTTGGGAGCAGAATCCTTGCTGGCCTCCTCGCTAACCGGGGCTGAAGACCTCGCCGCTGCTACGCGTTGAGCCCCAGACTTGGGCCCCGACGGACCCTTTTCAGTCGGCGACGTAGCTACAACCTTCGCCTTACAAGACATGCTGGGCCGTCGCCGCCGGATTCAGTGTCGGGGGAGGGAGAAAAAAGGTCCTTCGCCATCGGCTGTTGGGGATATACTTTCCGGGTATCCTCACAGTTCCTCACTGACCAGGATGGCCCACTTCGGGTTAGAGCTTTGCTTCACGGGCGGCCCAGTCAGGGAGAGAAGACGGACTCCAATCCGGCTACGGGAAGGCCCAGAAGACTTATCGACTTAGGCCCATAATGTTACTTGTAGTTCAAGATATACTCTGTAACCGACTCTTAGTCGTAGCCGGATAGATCTTTTTGTAAACCCTAGGCCGGATATCTATATAAGCCGTCCTAGGGAGAGCCTTTAGGGCACATCCAATACTTTAGACCCTCAACTCGCACAGGCGAAACCCTTGTAACCCATATTCCGGCTCTGCCGTATTACTGGATTACTAGCAGGAGTAGGATCCGTCCAAAGCCGACGGATTCAAACCTGGGTAAACTTGTGTGCTCACCGTCCCGGAACACCGTACGTCTCACACCCCTCTCTTCCGCACGCCTCGAGGACCCCCTCATGGCGTACTTGTCATCAATCCGACGACAGTTGGCGCCCACCATGGGGCAAGTGAGCTTCGGATCTGCGTTCCAAGCGAAATCTGCAAGAATCGGAATCGACGAGACTATCGCCGTCGGTCGCATCCTCTATGCCAGCGATGTCCCTCTCATCGTTCTCGACGAGACTTGGATTCCGGCTAGGGAGGCTGTGACTGCCTACACAATCATGTCTTTTGGCGAGATCGATGTTTACATCGGTTTTGCTGAACCTGCCCACCTACCCTAGTAGTGATGATAGAGGCAGAAGAATCTTCTGGGTCCCCTCTGTCCGCGGAGGCGGCAGAGTTCCGGATCTCAAAAAACCCTAATCCCACCCAGCCTGCACCAGTTGCGGAGATAGTGGAGAAATCCGAACCTGAAGAAGACCTAGCGGTCCAAGTCGAATCTGGAGTGGATCTCCCTAGAGGAGTCAGATCCCAGATCGACCCACCCATGGAAGTCGAAATTCAGAAGGAGCTAGTCAACGACACTAATTCCGGCTCTGACGACGCCGGAACAGACATGCCTTTCCTCAGGTACACACTGCGACGTATGATACTGCAAGATGCAAGCACAGATGCAATCCTCGAGACCATCAAAAGTTTCGACATGGCTGACCGCGAAAGCCGCAGGTACCTCAGGAAGCACGCGCCGCACTTTGTCGGATATGTAGGATCCGGATCTGGCTCTGCCGATGCTGGAGAAAACACCGACTCTATGCTGGAGGCAATTGGAACAAACGCCGACGTACCCGCATCCTCGGATGAATCGATGACATCAGCAGATTTCCGAAAGTTCTCCGCGGAATATGAAGAGGAGTATAACTCCAAAGCTACAGAAGAAGGAGAAGCCATGGATGAAGGATCCGAGGAACACTCTCCCAAAGCGCAGGATGACATGGACGTCGGAGATAATCCCGAAGTCCAGATGTCCGAAAGTACCGATCAAAGCTTGACTCCGGGAAACGGACCCAAAGCCGTCTTTGCTACCGACGCTGCCAAGAAGGCAAAGAAGAAGAACAAGAAGAACAAGACCCCGGCAAAAGACCCTCTGGCAGAGGAGGTGATTGTCGAGGAATACGAATAAGACTCGGATGGAGCACTTATCCCAGAAGAGCCGAAAAAATAAGAATCGGTGGATGGAGACGTGATCACCGAAGGTGCGCGTAAACTCATTGATGTTGCCTTAACCACACCCATCCCTATAGCTGCAGAACTAACTGCTGAAGAGCTGGACGAAAGGGCCCAAGCCCTAGAAGCGCGTCGTCAACAACTCTTGGATGAAGCAAAAACATCGAGGAGGAGAAGAAACGCATGGCAACTAAGGATTACATGTCTCGGTTGCACCAAAAGACACGAAAGCGTCACACCAATGACGATCAATTCCCACACATCCGTGCCATCCTTTTCGGAGACGAGATGGGGAAGCCACGGAAAGACAGCAAAGGAGATTGGGTATATCCAACCCTAGTACAGAACACCGTGGCGGCCCGAGAAATTCTATCGGCTAATCCAGGACCGGAGGAGATCTGTTTGGGTATCAAACTACTCAACAAGGGACTAGAGCAGCAAAAGGTCGCCCCGTCCGGAAGTCAAAAACTGGTCTCGGATTTCGACCAATGTCGCACAGATCCGGCATGGGCTGACGTAAGACCCCAGCGCGTCCCGGAGCAGCACTACCGCCCGGAACACCGGGAAGACAATTATTCGAGAACCGGATCTTCGGGACAGCACCACAAAGCTGCCCGTGGCTAGCGTAGCGTGAACCCAGTTGCGGAGCAAGAGGCAATCGCTGCTCCGAATCCGAGGAATCCTCCCCGACGAGAGTCTAACGATCGAAGGGGAGAAAATAAAGAAAAACGTCGGGAGGAGGATCGTCAAAAATGCCACCTCCTAGACATACAAGCCGTCCGGTTGAGCCTCACTGTAGGGGGAGCGACGGACGAAGGAACGACAGAAACCATTCCGGGACAAGCCGGCAGGGGGCTCATCATAGCCAAGACCCTCCCCGGAATCGGAATAATGACGCTCCGGACGGAGGCCGGTGATCAGCCGGAAATTATCCAGCTGCCCCACCCTCTCCACCAAGCAGTCATCATAACGACCCCCATGGGGGACAAGGAGGACGACATGGCGGAGGAGGTGGTGGCAGAAGCCGAAGTCCGGCTCCAAGGCACCGCAGCCACAGCCGGCATTCGGGACGATCTCTATCCCCGAACGACGCAAGGCACAGGATCAACTCCAACATAGAGGCGCGGCGCTACGAAAACGATGATATATACGTGGGCCCAAAGTGCTTCGGACCATGCATCAGAGCTACACGATTCCCGGAAGGATTTGCTATCTCAAGGCATATCCAAGCCTACGACGGCATTACTCGGCCAGATACTTGACTATAGGATTTTTTCCAAGCTTGCTGCATCGCCAAAGGCGGAAACAGCCTGGTCGCAACCCGATATCTCCCACTTATGTTGTGGAAGATGGCACGATCATGGCTCAATGAACTTCCGGAGAACACCATCCACAACTAGTATGACATGCAAAGTGCGTTCTTTCAGAATTTCGAAGGCACGTATCGGAGGCCCTGTACGGTCGGAGACCTACAATGTTGCACCCAGAAGGCCGAAGAAACTTGCCGAGATTACCTCGGAAGATGGATCGACACCAAAAACTCCTGTGAAGGAGTAAACGATCAAACCGCGATTGAAGCTTTCATCGCAGGACTCCCAATTGGTCTACTACGTCACCGCTTGAAATGCGACAAAGTTACTGACTTAGGGGAGATGATAGAAACAGCGAGCAAGTATGCAGATGCTGACGACGATGCAGAGGGATTACTCAATAACCTAGTTGTACCTCAGTCGGCAAAACAACCAAAGCAACAAGCTCAGAAGCCCAAAAATACCTCGGAAGAGAAACCCAACGCGGAAACAGCAGTGGTCACTACTACTTTCGGGTCTAGAGGACGAGGAGGACGCGGCAGAGGCCGCGGGCGTGGCCGTGGGACTTCAAGGGTCCAAGGTAGAGGAGAACAGCAACCAGGCAAAACCTACTCTTGGGCCGACATTGCTAATAACCCATGTGTGCATCACCTAGACGCCAATGGGGGCTCGTCCCACACCAACGCCAAATGTCGTTTCAATGATGGCATCAAAAGAGATGACACCGCGGGCTACAAAGCTAAGCGAAAGAAGGGAAAGAAGAATCCCGAAAAAGAAAAAGAGACCAAGGAAGATTCTGACATGGAGGAAGCTGATGCTTCAAATCCCAAGCCGGAAGGGAAGAAGACTTTTCCCACCAAGAAGGACACCTACGTCACTTTCCTCGGATCTCAACCAGCAAAGGTCAAGAAAGCAGTTCTACACGAGCTCAACGCAACAGTTCCGGCTATCCCTCAATACTTGGACTGGTCGGAAGTGGCAATCACATTTGACCGCGCTGATCATCCGGCTAAGTTGCACAGGCAAGGAAAATACGCCTTAATGGTCAATCCACTAATTGACGGTTATGGTTTCTCCAATACCCTCATGGACGGTGGTAGTAGTATCAATATTCTCTATGTCGAAACACTACGCCGGATGAGGATCTCGGGAACTCAGCTGAACCATAGCTCTGTGATCTTTCACGGATTCGTCCTAGGAAGACAAGCTAATTCCCTGGGAGAGATCACTTTGGATGTCACCTTTGGAACTCCAAAGAACTATCGGACGGAGGCACTTTCCTTCGAAGTGGTCCCGTTCAAGAGCGCGTACCACGCTATATTCGGACGTCCGGCTTACTGGGCTTTTATGGCTCGTCCGTGTTACATTTACAATATGATGAAAATTCTAGGTCCCAACGGCGTGATCACCATCAGGAGAGACCCGAAGAAAGCGCGAGAGTGCGAGGATAGAAATGCCGCCTTTGCTGAAGCCGTGCTGCACGCCCAGGAGTACCAGGAGATCAAGAAGAGCATAGATCCGTCCGAGATGCCCGCAACGAAGAAGGAGGTGACAAAGCCAAATCCGGAGTTCAAGGCATCAGAAGAGACGAAGAAGACGTTGTTGAAGGATGATGACCCCTCCAAGGTGACCCAGATAGCCGTAGGCCTAGGTAGCGCATAGGAAAGCGTGCTCGTCAAGTTCCTCCAAGCAAATCAAGATATCTTCGCATGGCAGCCATCTAACATGACCAGAGTACCTAGGGAACATGCCGAGTACTCTCTAAATGTAAACCCGAATGCTAAACCCGTCAAACAGTCCCTACGATGATTTGGCGATGAAAAGCGTAAGGCAATAGCTAAGGAACTAGCACGGCTCGAGTTAGCCAGATTCATAGAAGAGGTCATCCACACTGAGTGGTCGGCCAATCCTATAATGGTCCCTAAAAAGGACAGCACTAATTTAAGGATGTGTGTTGATTATACTGCCTTGAACAAGGCTTGTCCAAAAGATCTGTTCGCTCTGCCTAGAATTGACCAAGTCATCGATTCTACTGTAGGCTCGGAACTCCTCTGTTTTCTCGACGCATATTCCGGTTATCACCAAATCCAGATGAAGGAATCTGACAAAGTCAAAACTTCATTCATAACCCCCTTCGGAACCTTCTGTTTTGTTACGATGCCCTTTGGGCTGAAGAACGCAGGAGCTACGTACCAGCGCATGATGCAGCGTTGCCTCCATGACCAACTCGGATGCAATGTACATGCATACGTGGATGACATCGCGGTAATGTCCAAAAAGAAGGAAACGCTGATTTCCGACTTGGAGGAAACATTTGCCAACTTACGAAAATACAACATCATGCTTAACCCGAAGAAATGCTTCTTTGGAATACCAGCCGGAAAATTGTTAGGTTTCATCATGTCTCAAAGAGGCATAGATGTGAACCGGGACAAAATCAAGGCTATACTCAATATTTCCAGGCCAATTCGCCTGAAGGACATACAAAGATTAACTGGCTACATCGCTGTAGTCAGTCGATTTGTAAGACGGCTTGGTGAAAGAGCTGCACCATTATACAAACTCCTGAAAAAGACCAAGGACTTTGTTTGGACTGATGAAGCTGAAGCTGCACTACAAGACCTAAAGAAAGTACTCTCATCTGCTCCTATCCTTGCATCGCCGGAACCTCAGGAACCGATGTTGCTTTATCTTGCTGCGACAAATAAGGTTGTTAGTATCGTCATGGTAGTGGAGAGACCGGAGGAAAATCAGGAGCACCTGGTACAGCGTCCAACTTACTTTGTCAGTGAAGTCCCAACAGAGTCAAAACAACAGTATCCGCACTATCAAAAATTGCCTTACGGTGTTTTTCTAGCATCTTGTAAGTTACGACACTACTTTCAGGAGCATCCAATTACCGTGGTGAGCACAGCTCCCATGAGAGACATAATCAACAACAGTGACGCCACAGGACGCGTCGCCAAATGGGGCATAGAGCTTTCAGCTTTTGATATTGAGTATAAACCTCGGACAACAATCAAATCCCAGATCCTTGCTGACTTTGTCGCTGATTTGATAGAGACGAAGGAGAACATGATCCTCCCTGAGTCGGAATATTGGACCCTCTTTTTTGATGGGTCTAAGGCTCGAGGGGGCTCGGGGGCTGGCGTGGTGCTCAAATCACCCCAAGGAGATAAACTTTTATACGTGTTGCGGATCCACTTCACAGCGACAAACAATATTGCTGAGTATGAAGCACTGCTACATGGAATCCGGATTGCTAAGGATATTGGCATCTGACGTTTGATGTGTTACGGAGATTTGGATCTTATTGCTCAACAAGTGTCGGATATTTGTAACGCAAATAAACACATGGTAGCGTATAAAGCTATCATGGATGATCTATCTAAATCGTTCGAAGGGTTTGAAGTTCAACACATCCCTCGAGCAGAAAATGAGGAAGCAGACGCACTATCTCGGATAGGTTCTGCACGGAAAGAGGTCCCGGATGGCGCTTTTTTAGAGCACCTCAAAGTCCCCTCAATAAAAGGAGTAGATGAGGAATATCTGACCAAATCTAACTCACCTTTGATAGCAGTTCTGGCTGTAATTTCCAGCTGGACTCAACCCTACCTCGATTATTTGGTAGATAGTAAATTACCCGAAGACGAGGTTCTGAGTCAGCAGATTATCCGACGAGCAAAAGCCTATACCATTGTTAAAGGTGAGCTCTATAAACGGAGTGTTTCTGGGGGTTTTTAGCGCTGTGTATCTCCGGAGAAGGAGTGGAAATCTTAAGAAAAATCCACAAAGGCGAGTGTGGTCACCACGCTGCAGCCAAATCTTTAGTGGCAAAAGCTTTTAGACACGGATTTTTCTGGCTTACAGCTCAGGCAGATGCTGAACGATTAGTCAAGACGTGCAAAGGCTGCCAAAAGTAAGCCAAACAAGCTCATGTTCCGGCTGATCAGTTGCGAACAATACCTATAACATGGCCCTTTGCGGTCTGGGGCTTGATATGGTAGGACCTTTTAAGCGAGCTCCAAGTGGATTTACTCACCTCTTAGTAATGGTGGATAAATTCACCAAATGGATTGAGGCTAAACCTGTCACTAGCTGTGATGGAGCAACAGCCAAAAGATTTGTCGAGGATGTTATAATCCGGTATGGTTATCCACATAGCATTATCACGGACAACAGGAGTAACTTCTCTATGGGAGAATTGGCAGAATTCTGCAACAAGCAAAATATCCGGCTTGACATTGCGTTAGTCGCACATCCATAAGCTAACGGACAAGTCGAAAGAGCAAATGGTTTAATCCTACAAGGCCTAAAACCGAGACTCGAAGCACCACTACGACGTGCTGCGGGGGCTTGGGCAGAGGAATTACCCTCTGTAATATGGAGTTTACGAACAACTCCGAATAGGTCAACCGGATACACACCTTTCTTCTTGGTCTATGGCACAGAAGCAGTTCTTCCTAGTGATTTGATTCACACTTCTCCTAGAGTGGTCGCGTATATTGAAGAGGATGCCGAGGTTTCTCGACAAAATGATCTCGACTTAGTCGAAGAAGTTCGCGTCGTTGCTGAAATGAGATCTACAGCCTATCAGCAGAAGTTACTCAAGTATCATAGACAGAGAGTCCGAAATAGATCTTTCAATAAAGGTGATTTGGTTCTCCGGCTTGTGCAACAAAGAAAGCACAAACTTTCCCCGGTATGGGAAGGGCCCTTTTTAGTTAGTCGGGTATTGCACAATGGATCGTACTACTTAACTGACATGAGGCCAGTCAAAGAAAGACCTGTTACTAAGAAGAGAAAGAGAGCTGGAGGCAGTACAAATCCGGATGAGTTAGACAGACCGTGGAATATTGCTCAGCTACGTCCCTTTTATTCTTAGTTTATCTTTCTTTGTAATCATATATATGTACATGTTCTGTGAGAAATAAAAGTTTTGGTTGCCTCAATCTTTTCTGAGAAGTTTTTACCATCTTATTTCCGAATGATCATGTCATAGTCGAAAATCCTAGAATGCTTGAAAGTACTTTATGCTCATGCTCGTTCTGGTTTAGATTTCCGATTCTAAAAATTGCTACCCTCGGGTATAACTCTAAAAATTTCTAGTCTTTACTTTGGTTATTTGTCTGATTGCTAGATGCGGGCATTTTCCGAGTAGTGAATTGTTGGTACTGGAAGCCGGCTTTGTTTCCGAGTTTAAACTGGTTTAGCAATTGAGCTCCGATTGCTCGGCAAAGTTTTTGGCAGAAGGTTTAGCCGACTCACGAAAGGGACGAGGCGGAAAGCCAGATAAACAATAAGTATAGACGAAAAAAGTACAAGTGCTTATGTAAACATTTCAGGCACACAAAAAATTAAAGCCAAAAGTGATGAATAGATCAAAAGCTTAGCACTAGCAAAATCATAGTACTTTACATTTACAGACGCATCATGTTTTTTCAGGATAATACAAATATTTCTGGCAATTTATGATGCAGGAGGAGATGAAGGAGCTGCCGGCTCGCTGGATACGCCGCCTTGATATCGTTCTGAGATGTCCGCATCCGAGGTGGTGCGTTCGTCGTCGGAAACTTCTGCTGATTCTTCTGGAGGAGGAGGCGGAGTGTCCACGCGAGTGAAGAAAGGGATCTCGTAGCTGGTCAGGTCAGCCACGTGACACCCATATCCGGTGCAGGAATGCATGATGGCTTGAAGGTCCTGCTCCTGGCCGTCTTCATCTACTTTGCAGTACCCTCTGGTCACTTGCCATATTTCCATGTTTCCATGGTGGCTCATGACCATGGTGAGAGTGTTCTGCGCCGCAGTCTGCGCGTAGGACATGTTCCAATCCTGAATAAGCTGCGGCATATCCTTTGCCTTGTCCCGCACCTGAAAATCCGACATGCTGTGCATGTCTGGAATCTTGAGAGCTTCGCCGATGTCCTCAAGGGATTGGCGGAAGTCATGAAGCAAGTCACTGACTTGGGTAAGCCGGTGGGTGCAGGGCTCGGTGGAGGAAGAGTCCGTCAAGTTCAGAGGACCTATACACAAAACAAGTTAAGAAAAATCCAACATTGGTAGAAGTCGAAGAAAAAGACAAGTCAGACAGATGGAACGTACCAAAAATGACGTCGTCGATTTTGGTCTTCTCCTCCCGGAGACTCCGGAGTTCAGCCCGGAGCGCCTGGGACAGGTCCCTCTCTCTGCTAAGTTCATTCTTGAGGTCCGAGATTGTTTTATCTTGAGCAGCGATCTTGCGATCACGCTCTTCAGTAGCCATGGAGGAGGACTCAAGGACTTGAGCAATGCTCTTTTCATGATTTGCCTTGATCTGGTCCAGCTCTTGGCAAAGCTCCTTGTTCTCCACCACCAAGGTCTTGAGGTTCTCGGACTCTTCAATCATGGCGCAGGATTGTTTCACCAACACTATAAGTCAAAAAGAACAACAGTTCAAGAAAAAATCAACATTGAAAACACAAAGACAAGGTTTGAGTCTCGGAATGTTTACCTTCGCGCCTCATCCTTGGCAACTCTAAGTTCAGCATCTTTAAGTCAGAGAGCCTTGATCTCTCTCTGCTTATCACTGACATTCTTTAATAAATCCTGGTTATAGGAACATACTTTCTGTAAGTCAGAATACCCAAAGTCAGAAAGCTACTAAAGGCTCGGGCTAATATTTTTGCTAATATCAGCACAAGCCTTGGGGGCTACACTAGTTCATTCTTTGGCATCCTAATGAAGCATAAACCCGGATTGTTTATCCTACTTCATGCTTGGGGGCTAGAGGATATGATATAAAATAAAGCAAAAATAGGAGTTGGAATTCCGACTTACATATTGTTCGCGAGTGAGTTTATCCAAACTCGTGTTCACTTCAATGGAAACCTTCTCGGTGAGAGTCAGAGGAATCACTGGGGCTGTTGGAAGCTCACCAGTCCTAATCCTCTCGTCGCGAAGGCGCACCTGGGCGAGAAGATCGGAGAACTTGACGTCCTCTGCTTCTTGTGCTTCTTCTTCAGCAGATAAGTTTCTTTTCTCCAGGCATTGCCTGGCTAGCCGCTGGATCTCTTCAGCAGATTTCCGGGACAGGCCAAACTTGGCAAGTCCCGGATTGCTCATAAGGTTTTCGGTGAAGGTTTCTGCCGAGGGATCATTACCCAAAGAGGGTTCACCCTTATCTAGATCTGACTCACCCATGGTACGTCAGTTTGCGATTCAAGGATCGCAGGCTCCATTGAAGGAGCCGGATCTTCTGCGATGACCGGAGAGGGAATGGTCACCGGCATTGCAGAAGGTTGAGGGGCAGGAGTCGGAGGAGCCACGGCAGGAGAAGCTATGGTAAGCTTCGTCTGTCGCAGGGGCTTCGAAGAAGTTCCCTTCCCCTTGCCCTTGATGAGCAGTTTTGCTCTGAGAATGTAGTAAAGTCGAAAACATTACATCTCGGAAAGAAATTCGAGTAAAGTACAAAGGCGGAAGTTGTGATTGAAAGTTACCTCTTCACGACATGCACCTCCTTTATGCCGACAGCCACTGTCGGAGCTTTGCGCTTCTTGAGCGCAAGATCCGGCAATGGGACCACTTCTACCTCCTGAGAAAACTCAGGAGGATATCCTTCGAGCGGAGCAAGTTCCGACTCAGGGAGGTCAGCAAGCTGAAAATAAGAAACATATCAGCATTGCAGTGTAACTCAAAGATTGAAACACATAAAAAGGTGTACTGTTAGAAGCTTACCGGCACTACGGGGTTATCCGCCGTATGCATATCCAGAGAAACCTCCGGGATCCTCCTCTCGATCTGCTCCCTGATCAGCCACTTGATCTGGCTTATATAGCCCTGTGTGGTGTAGGCTTTGGGGCTGATGCGAAGGGAGTCTTTCTTGGATGACGTGATGAAGTGCATCAGTCGATTCCCGTGGTACTGAAGGGGTTGGATCTGACGTGAGACCCAGCATTGGACTAAGTCAGATCCCTTTAGACCCTTGTGTTTGATCAAGTATTCGATCCGCCTCTTCGCGAGGATCAGATCGTTAGAGAGAGCCGGAGCAGCCTCGTCCCAAGATGGTTAGGCCGTGGCAGCTCCGTCGATGAAAGCCGGCAAAGCAGTGGCTCTGCCGGGAGCCGGAATATCCCTATGATAGAAGAATGTGGCTGACCATTGTTTGACCGAGTCAGTAGCTAAAATTTTGGGATACGCGCGCTCGCGTCTAAGCGAAAAACTAATAGTACCGGTGACGTAAGGAAAACCGGCGGTAATGGAGTTTCTTCGGACATGAAAATAGTACCGGAAGAGAGTCAAACTCGGCCTAATGCCGAGAAAGCCCTCACACAACGAAGCGTACACGCTCATCTCTAAGAGAGAGTTGGGAGGAAGATGATGGAGTTGAACTCCGTAATGATCAATCACCTCGGAGAAAAACTCCGAGGGAGGAAACGACAAACCTCGGTCGAGGTGGGTGCCGAAGTGGACCTGCTCGCCATCGCATGGGTTGGGGACGGTTTCCTCGAAGCCGCTCCGCCAGTCGTCGGCGCGGAGGAGCCCTTCTTTCTCCACGTTCTTGAGACCCTCGTCATTGAGCGCGCAGGGAATCTAGAGCCCACAGAAGCTCTCTTTCTCTGCCACCGCTTCCGTCGCCGCCGCTGCTGCCGCCAAGCCAGAAGAGGAAGATGAGGCCATTTCTCCGGCGAGCAGTTGACCTAGAATGGGTGGCGCTGGGAGTTCTTTGGGGAGGAACGGGGGAGCTCTGTGCACGCAGAGAGATTGGGAGGAGAGGAAAAGGCAAAAGACTGGTGAAAGGAGAAGGAGAAAATCCTAACCCCTTATATCCACCTAACTGCACCAAGATTCGTGCAAATGCTACAGTGTAACTGCCTCGCATCATGGAAGGAACTGGGAAGGACCCCACGTGCTGATTACGTCGCCTCGATCTCCATGCACGCATTGAAACGGCACCTCGGTTCCGCGAACCGCGGACCCACCAACGGTCGTGCTGACGGTTCAGATGACATGACTTGACCGTGACTTGTGTCAGGTGGCGTTAGAGACCAAGTTCCGGCTTAGTTTGAAATCAAGCTGGAAAATCCGAGTAACCTGTTGATAGGTCCGACTTATTTTTAAGACCCGGATCATATTTCTTGTTTTGAAGTTTCAGGAACCCTTCAAGATTCTGCAAGCCGAAGATTAAGCTAGATGATGATAAATATGACTTTGGATCTTGGAGGCCTCCGGGGGCTGCTGTTGGGGATATACTTTCCGGGTATCCTCACAGTTCCTCACTGACCAGGGTGGCCCACTTCGGGTTAGAGCTTTGCTTCACGGGCGGCCCAGTCAGGGAGAGAAGACGGAGTCCAGTCCGGCTACGGGAAGGCCTAGAAGACTTACCGACTTAGGCCCATAATGTTACTTGTAGTTCAAGATATACTCTGTAACCGACTCTTAGTCGTAGCCGGATAGATCTCTTTTGTAAACCCTAGGCCAGATATCTATATAAGCCGTCCTAGGGAGAGCCTTTAGGGCACACCCAATACTTTAGACCCTCAACTCGCACAGGCGAAACCCTTGTAACCCATATTCTAGCTCTGCCATATTACTGGATTGCTAGCACGAGTAGGATCCGTCCAAAGCCGGCGGATTCGAACCTGGGTAAACTTGTGTTCTCACCGTCCCGGAACACCGTACGTCTCACACCCCTCTCTTACGCACGCCTCGAGGACCCCCTCATGGCGTACTTGTCATCAATCCGACGACACCGACAGATTTAGGGTCGGGGAAGGGAAGAAAAGGGACCGCCACCGCCGCCGTAGCAAGATTCAGTGTCGAGAGTTAGGAAAGTACAGTAATAGATTTGCCCCTACGACACGTGCAGGGTGGCTAAGAAGAGTGACCGGTGAAGGAGGGGCACATCAGGAACTAGTGTAACGGAATATCCTAACTTAACGGGCGCGATTTGAAAATATTGGGTTTGGCCATCATTCACTCAAAAGACCCCTCTCAGCAATTGGCACCCCAACTTTTCGAACCGCGGTGATAAAAATCAACTTGGGTACCGCGTTGCCTGGCCATCCCAACTTTCGGGCCACAAAATGATATTCTCCCCACGTCACCCATGTCTTAAACTTCTACGTCACCTGAGCCTCCCCATAAACACAGGTTAACCTCCAGGGTTCAAAATCACTCTCAGTTATCATAACATCTATGTTATACTACGAATACATCAAATTATCCAATTTTATTTCATTATTCCAAAAAATTACGAGGCCTCCACTATGCCCTGAACTACCAATGATAAAACCATTATCAAACGCTAGCCTTCTAGTTAGTCCTTCAGCCCATAGCTTCTGCAATTGAGTTTCCACTAAGTAGAGCACGGTAGGTCTAGATCTTCGAACTAGGTTGTCAACTTCTCAGACTTTCATGTCACTCCCCAAACCGCGACAATTCTAGCAGATGCAACTCATTGCTCTTGGCGCTGATCCCCATTGGAGATCGCCTTGATGTTTTTTGAATCACCTTTCTTTTGTTTCTTTAGTTGTGGTGGCTTCACTGGTGAAGCTGGTAATGCCTCACCCTTTCCTTCCACCTATGACAGAGCGCCATCTAGGTTTTTCTTTGATCCTATGCCACTCTCCAAGTCCTTTCCCGAGCCATATGTGATCGTTAGCATATTGCTGGCGTCTGCCTTTGGATCATCTTTATTTGGCGAGTCTTTCCTCATATCTCCTAGAGGGTGCTTGCGGGGATCAAACCCTCCCCTTCCATGCCCTCCCCCACATCCACCATGAGTTGCCGGCCCTAGCGACATCCTGCTACACACCCTAGACATCCCAGGTGCCAATCTTCAACTGGTGCAACCATCCACGCACCACTCCACTTTGTTTCGGCTTCAAGCACTCCATTGCCACACTCCAAGTCACCATGCTCCAAAATCCCACACACATCACAAAACTTCAACAACTTCTCATACAAAACCTGAAATGCAAGCCTCTCACTTCCCTTCGGATGTATCACAATGAACCTTGTGAGAGGTTTGTTCACATCGATATTAACCCTGACACATGTTGGAAATATGCCCTAGAGACAAATAGTAATAAGGACTATTATATTTCATATAGTTTATGATTAAGTTTTATATCATGCTATAATTGTATTGAGTGGAAACATCAATACACGTGTGATATATAAACAACCAGAGGTTCCCAGTGAAACTCTACTCACTGGTTCATTGGTCAACAGATGATCATGTTTCCTGATCATGTGGCATTTATGCCAAATGGAAATGGAGTCAACTCATTCTGAGAATGAGATGATGAACCGATACCCAACCTAAACATCGTGACCCAATCATGTCACGAAGTTCAAGTTACGATGATTAGAAATGGATCCTCATAGACTATTCCTTAGACCGTGAGGCTATATCAATCACTGTCTCCCGAGAGTGCTTTGATAGCATCAAGCGCCACTTGGTAATACAGTGGTTATAAAGGTGTGTTCAGGTACTCAGAGGAAACCATTGAGGCGATATATGTCAAGAGCGGGATTTGTCCGTCCATGTGACGAAAAGATACTCAAGTGCCCACTTGGAGAAGTTATATCCAATAGCTGCGCAGCGTGTGATTTGATCACAGGGATATCACTTGTCGGTACGAGTCAAGTAACATTGTTCAGTAACGAGATTGAACACGACATGGTGATGTCATTGATCATATCTCAGGCAAGTATCGAGAGACAAAGGGAATAAGACACGACTGCCCCGAGTCAAACAGCGCAAGATCTCCGTGGAACACATAGGAGTCACATGGCCATCCAGGTCCCTCTGTCGATCATCGGTGCGGGAGTGTCCTGACCATGTCTGGAGTGTTCCCGAACCGTGGGGTATCATGCTTAAGGGCTTGATGATGCTTAGAGAGTGTTTATAGGATCGGTAGAATCACCGAAGAATAGTAGAGAGAAAACCGGAAGGGTTTCGGTAAGTCTAGAGGATGTCCAGAGTGGAGGTGGAAGGTGTTCCATAGCCATGGAGGTTGAATAATATGTGAATGAATGTTAAATATTGATATAATCATTTATTCATAATTATTTAATAAAGAAAAAAATCAATTTAAAAGGTCAAAGGCTTAATGGGCCAATTCCCGGAGGGGAGAGGGCCCATTAGGGAAAGGCAAGAGGAGGAAGGGGCCAAGGGGATGGCCGGCGGCCCTATTGGGCCAGCCCCCCACGTGGGGCCCATGAGGGGGTGGCCGGCGGTGCCTCCCCCACCCCTCCTCTCCTTTAGTCCCACCCCGGGATTTTGAGGGAGGTAGTACCTCCCCTCCCCCTATATATAGTGGGGGTATTTGGCCAGATAAATACACCCAATAATCAATAAAGGTCTTCTCACTTTTGGGAGGACCTCCAGTTGATATTCTCTCTCTCTCCTGTGACCGTGGTCCCAAGTCTGGACTGCACGAACGAGATACATCTTCACCCCGGAGCGCCGTCGCCCTGCGGGATTCGGATCTAGGAGCTCTACTTCCGCAACTGCTACTGGATCGGGGAAGCGGCAGTCATCGTGAGGCACCGGGCGTGTGTAACTCCCCGCGAGGTGTCACACTTGAGGCACTCAAGTCGTTGAGCCACAGGAGCGCAAGGACTTCATCACGACCTTAAGGTCCGCTTCGTCTCGTCTACATCAACCACGCTCTCCTGAGCGTTCACAACGCTTTTCGGTCTTCAAGGGTAAGTTCATGAAAATACCCTCCCGTTACTATATTACTAATAGGTAGGTCCTAGTAGCATCAGGGGTTCAGGGGCGTAGGGTAAAATTTATTGTTTTCATACGCGGAACCCCTACAGTGGTATCAGAGCCAGGTCTATGCATAGTAATGCTAGTACAGGTAGAACACACGAGGTGTAGCATGTGGGCGTTGATCTTTTAGTTGTTACCCTCCCACGTGTACTTGTGTATACCGTAGTAATGCTTGATGAAGCGGCCCCCAACCGACTTTACGCGTTCATTCACGAGACTGGTCGACGCTTGACATATGGCTTGTACCGTATAAAGTGGCTTAGAGGGGTGTCTGTCTCTATCACATTAGTTGGTTTGCCATTTATAACGGAGGGCCCCGAAAGGGGTGTAGTAGCGACAACTACTTGATCAGCGTTGTGCTGAAAGTTCGTAGGTAAGAACGGTTCTTGTGCGAAAGCCCATTCAGCCACGTAAAACATGCAAAGATAAAGTAGAGGCGTCTAACTTTGTTTTGCAGGGGGGCGTTGCTTTGTGATATGGTTGTGGCAAAGGTAAAGTGATTACCTTTTGTTACGTAGTAGTAGATAGTCACGAAGGTGACGGATTACCACGCCGGAATGACACCGGTACCCTGGTGTCTACGACGCCGGAACCCTGGCGTCGGAATCCGGTGACGACGGATGGAGATCACAACATGAAGGACCATATCACATCGCATTTACATTCAATGTTATTGTTTCTATATCTTATTGTGTGCTAGTATTAGATACTCGACGGTAGCCTAATAAGATGATCCCTGTTCAAATTACCAATGATTGTGTTCCCCCTTAGTGTGCACCACCAAGAAAGTTCTTCGGTATGAGGCAGGCCGTGATGATATGGTGTCAGACATATCTATGTTCGCATACAGTGGGTGTAAGCCATGTTGCACAATGAATACACTAAGATTGAGTTGGCGAGCCTAGCATGTACATACATAGCCTCGGAACACGGATGGTCGAAAGATCAAGCACGAGTCGCATGAATGATGTGACCGACGTTTAGCGTCTACCCTTGAACCCACATTGATGGCCGTGATGATCGGGGGAGATGTGGCTCATAGGAGTCGTGTTATCACTAGGAACCCTTCTAGGGATAGGTGTTTCTGAGTGGAGTTATTATTAACTCATTTAATTATAAACTTAGTCTAAATTCCTTTTGCAATTATATATGTAGATGCCGCCTTTCCTGTTGACAATTGATTGGTTAGAAGGAGGGAAGCTCAGATTAGATGGATCAAACTTCTCTATGTGGGTTGCGCGTCTCCATGTTCTTCTTAGCGAGAATGACGTGGTCGACTACATACTCGACGGGATGGATTTGGATCAGCCCATTGACCTAGAGACCCTAGAGCAACGGGAAGACCGCTATCTCTGTCGGGAGATGGCCTCCTTCATTTCAGTTACAATATGTTTCAGAATGGTGGACGAGCTGTGGCCTTTCGTGGGTGATATCAACCCTTGTTCGGTAATGCTACAGCTTAGGACACATTTCGTGGAACAAGCACGCATATGGGAGCATGAGCTGATGGGTGACTTCCTCTCCATTAAGATGGAGGAGAACTCATCACTTGACGGCCACTTGGAGTGCATGCATGATGTGTACATGAGGCCTGCATACTTCCTGGATAACTGCATGACGGGCGCTTTTGCAAATGGCGTTGTGCTGCGGTCGCTGCCACCAAGCTACCAAGCACAAGTCAGGACTTGCGTTATGAGAGGCGACGCGGAATCAATGGAATTCCACCGGTTGGTGACACATCTTAGGAATGTGTTGGTTGAGCCAGATGTCGCTGAGGTCATCAATGACAAAGGTATATATTTGATATACAATTTTATAAATGTTATAATCTTGCAAACACATTTGCAGTGTTAAGTATATTTGATACTTGTTCTGTTTTGCTGAAAACAGGTCCTTCTGCATAAGAGGTGCTTGCTAGAGAGGAGGTGACGTTGCGTGTTGATGGCGAGCATGATGATGATGGCCGACGACACTCTCCCTCAACATTTATCACTTAGTTTATATTTTGGATAGTTATTATAATCAAAAGATTGTGAACCTTTTTGGTGTGTCTCACACTTTGTGAGACGGTTATTCATATCAGTTTGTAACAAACAGTTGTTCTACTTTTATGAATGATTTCTATTTATGTTCATATATCGTTTGAGTATGTCTGAATTATCCTTGTTGTTTGAAACTAATTGATAACACATGAACATTTCTAAAATATTGAAATGCCTTAAAATACCCAACTTAAATGATATTCATGACTAGATGAAAACCATTATTTAAATTCAAAGTTATAATGATAATATGTGAAAGTCATTCGATTTCTTATCACATATAAATCATGCCTAAGTTCGGCAAATTAACTTGAACACCGAGTATTACTTGAATACAAAGTGTTTAAATGAATTGTTAAAAGTTAATACATATTCGATGTATTGTGCTTTAACAAAAATGGTAATTATCATTAAATGATTCTTTAAATGTGTAAAGAAGTTTACCAAAGGAAACATGAATATGAAAATGTTTGATTTGATCAAAGTGTTTCATCAACAAAGGGTATAAATATAAAAGAGAATCTAATTACTATGATTTGATCAATAGTAATGAAATTTGACTTTATAAGAATGGCATAAAAGAAATTATGAAATGCAAAGTGTTTTGAAACATCAAAAAATGCAAAGCATCACAATATGATATTAGATATCAAATTGGGTAAATAGATGGCGCCAAATAAATCGTTGTAGTGTAGATGTAGAGACCATTAGTTAGAAATAGTTAGCACTCAATTAGAAAATATAGTGAACCATTTGAATTCGTGAAAGCGGCTCCATATCTAGTATGGGTTGTCGTATAAGTTTTGGGGTTATTCGATATAACCAAAACAATAACGAATAAGTCCTTATAGAGTATTCATTGGAAACTTTGAATACGAAATCCATAGCTGGAACCAAAAAGGAAGCAAAACTTGTATTGCTTGGTTTTTGGTGCATTTTTGAGAAAGCTCACTTTTAGTGATATTTCTCGATTATGGAGCAAATGGAAGATAGTGGAAAACATGATGAGGATTCAAATCCCTACATCAGAGTGTTGAAAAGCGCAACCGACAACGTTTCTGAATGATTCTCTTCACAAAGGAAAGAATCAATGATAATGACCATTGTGTTTTCCCCACTAGTATTTTTACTACATGATGTAGGATTCAAAATGGAGCCCATATCTTGTATGGAGACATTTGTGAATCATTTGTCATGATTCTTGGAATATGACATACGTACGAACTACTAAGGAAATAATGGTAAGCTAAAGTTATGAGAAATCCCAATTCCCTTGAGATTAGAAAGCAATTCATTGCTGAATCTCGCAAGTAAAAGGGGTTACTTGAATTTTCCCAAATGACTGCAAAGCCATAGTGGGAAAAGGGGGTGAATTACAAAAGCACAATTTGTCAAGTATTAGATGAATTCAAATGAATTTGATTCAAATGTGCTTAATGTCTAATGGATTTAAAACTAGTAAAAGTACTAGTATCTCATAGTAAAACTTCAAGTTTGATATTTGATCAAAGGATTTTGAAATTGTTCAAAATGGTGAGTAGATATGCAATTTGCATGAAATTGAGTGGGAGCTATGAAAGTCTTCCTAAAACAATATGTGATTGACATATTTTCAGTGGGAGCTTATAGGAGTGATTCTTAAGTATGTTAAGAATAAAAGCGTAAGTACCATAAATAATGATTTATGAGGTATAGAAATTGATAATAAGTGTATTATAATATTATATAGCATTCCTTAAGGGATTCTGAAAAGGGTTTCAGAATAAAAGTTAATTAAGGAACTAGTCCTTAATAACTTAAGTTAGGAATAACATTAAGTTTAACATCAATGTTTGAAAGAAAGAAAAAGATGATCATCATCCACTATGTTGAGACATAGGTTCTATCTCAGAAAACCATGATGATAACTTAACATAATATGTGATCCAAAAAGTAACGTTTGAAAGTGATTAAGTTAGAATCACAGAACGTTGAGCTAAGTGTCTGATAGAGAACTGTAGACATGTTTTCCAGATCTATGGAGGATAACATAACTTAAAACATAAAGGGTTATGTTATAAGGAAGTATGTTGGAAACTCCCGTAATACCGATTAAAGTCAAGTAGGAAGCGAGGTGAACAAAACATCGAAAGTTGCACAGAGTGCACTAGTGTTTCGATGGATACATTTATAATAATATATAAGGGTACAATCTAAAGTGTTGTATAATGTTATGGCGGGGCTAGTTCACTTTTAACGTAGAATGATGTGTCCCAGGGCACAATGCCCATGAGAAAGCCCTCGTGGTTGATCTAAAGTCGCTGTAGGCTCCTGGAATTCGGCCTCGTTCTGTTGCCATAGCGACGATACATACACACAGATGTTATCATGTGATGATAAAGTATTAATGTCAATCAAGGTGACATTAGTAAGTTGCAAAGGATTTGGGACTGTAAAGTACAGACCCAAGACTCAACCTCTTCCATAAGCAAGCATGTTCAGGGTACCGGTTATGGTGCCAATGATTGAGAACAAATGCAGCTAGTGTATTTGTACTCTAGTGCAAGTGGGAGACTATTGGAAATATGCCCTAGAGACAAATAGTAATAAGGACTATTATCATATTTCATATAGTTTATGATTAAGTTTTATATCATGCTATAACTGTATTGAGTGGAAACATCAATACACGTGTGATATACAAACAACCAGGGGTTCCCAGTGAAACTCTAGTCACTGGTTCATTGGTCAACAGATGATCATGTTTCCTGATCATGTGGCATTTATGCCAGTTGGAAATGGAGTCAACTCATTCTGAGAATGAGATGATGAACCGATACCCAACCTAAACATCGTGACCCGATCATGTCACGAAGTTCAAGTTATGATGATTAGAAATAGATCCTCGTAGACTATTCCTTAGACCGTGAGGCTATATCAATCACTGTCTCCCGAGAGTGCTTTGATAGCATCAAGCGTCACTTGGTAATACAATGGTTATAAAGGTGTGTTCAGGTACTCAGAGGAAACCGTTGAGGAAATATATGTGAAGAGCGGGATTTGTCCGTCCATGTGACGAAAAGATACTCAAGGGCCCACTCGGAGAAGTTATATCCAATAGCTGCGCAGCGTGTGATTTGATCACAGGAATATCACTTGTCGGTACGAGTCAAGTAGCATTATTCAGTAACGAGATTGAACACGACATGGTGATGTCATTGATCAGATCTCAGGCAATGCAAGTATCGAGAGACAAAGGGAATAAGCCACGACTGTCTCGGTTCAAACGACGAAAGATCTTCGTGGAACGCATAGGGGTCACATGGCCATCCTGGTTCCTTTGTCGATCATTGGTGCGGGAGTGTCCCGACCATGTCTATAGTGTTTCCGAACCGTGGGGTATCACGCTTAAGGGCTTAATGATGCTTAGAGAGTGTTTATATGATTGGTAGAATCACCGAAGAATAGTAGAGAGAAAACCGGAAGGGTTTCGGTAAGTCTGGAGGATGTCCGGAGTGGAGGTAGAAGGTGTTCCATAGCCATGGAGGTTGAATAATATGTGAATGGATGTTAAATATTGATTTAATCATTTATTCATAATTATTTAATAAAGAAAAATCAATTTAAAAGGTCAAAGCTTAATGGGCCAATTCCCGGAGGGGAGAGGGCCCATTAGGGAAAGGCAAGAGGAGGAAGGGGCCAAGGGGGTGGCCGGCAGCGCCTCCTCCACCCCTCCTCTCCTTTAGTCCCACCCGGGACTTTGAGGGAGGTAGTACCCCCCCTCCCCCTATATATAGTGGGGGTATTTGGCCAGATAAATATACCCAATAATCAATAAAGGTCTTCTCACTTTTGGGAGGACCTCTAGTTGATATTTTCTCTCTCTCCCTCTCTCCCTCGTGACTGTGGTCCCAAGTCTGGACTGCGCGAACAAGAGGCATCTTCACCGCGGAGTGCCGTCGCGTAGCGGGATTCGGATCCAGGAGCTCTACTTCCACAACTGCTGCTGGATCGGGGAAGCGGGAGTCATCGTCAGACACCGGACATGTGTAACTCCCCGCGAGGTGTCACACTTGAGGCACTCAAGTCGTTGAGCCACATGAGCGCAAAGACTTTATCACGACCTTGAGGTCGGCTTCGGCTCGTCTATATCAACCACGCTCTCCTGAGCGTTGACAACTCTTTTCGGTCTTCAAGGGTAAGTTCGCGAAAAGCCCCTCTCGTTACTGTATTACTAATAGATAGGTCCTGACAACATCAGGGGTTCAGAGGCGTAGGGCAAAATTTATTGTTTTCATATGCGGAACCCCTACAACACGGACAAAGCTAGTACCACTAGCGCCAGTCGCATACAAATCAACACTCAAAACTTCACCAATCCACACCGCCATGTACTTAACAATCTCTTATTTTATGGAATATCGGCTATATTCCTCTCACATGTAATCATACATGGATGCGATCCAGAACCACCGACTTAGGATCGGCTATTCCGTCATAGGGATCTAGTAGCACACCCAACTGTCGGAAGATCTAGGGCCCCTCAAGCATAACCCTGCTCACGAGACCTACATAATGAAAAGGTTCTTCCACAGGACGGATCGACCGCTGCTTGGCAAATCTCCATGCAACATCCATATTTTGAAAGAAGGGATGATTGCCAAATTGCTTTGTAGTGGTATGCACCTTCACCACCTCTGTCCATATGTGGCCTCCCTTTAGATTCATGAAATCCTCCCGTGGGAGGATCACGTCATCCAACTCTTATCTTTCAGAACCAGCTTTTCAGCAACTCCTGCAGATCTGATGAAGGTTTGGAGCTAGTGGAACCCCTCTCCTTTGAGATCTTGGCCGCCATCGTCCAGGAAATCAACAATCGGACACGTATACCCCAAGCCCTCGTCTCTCCTCACCAAGGCTAGGCACACGTGCAAGACGTCCCTTGAGTCAACCCGAGCAGAGCAGGGATCGAGAGGAGAACAAGAATAGGCCGAAGTCACAGAGAATCCTTTCGCCACCAGAGTCGCCAGCGAAAGTCAAAACCCTCGCAGGCCTGTAGGCGGCTAGGTACAGTCAAGGGGCTGCACGATTAATCGTCAGTGTTGGACTGAATGGGTCTGTTTTCTTTAGAGTGTAGCCCATCTACTAAATGGGTCTCCGTTCAAGAATCTACTTGACCCTTCACTGGGCCTCTCTCATGCGCTAAGCCCATTTACTAAAAGTCGAACCGGAATTCTACCCCGTCGAGCCAAAAAAAAGAGAGAGGAGAAAACCAGAGGAGGGTTTGGCGCTCGTCGCTAGGGTTTGCGCAGCCATTGGAGGAGGGTACGGGAGGGACCAAAACTCCAGCTCCAGCGCCTCCGCACCGCGCCCGTCCATGGATGTGGACCCATCGCCGTCCCTGCGGCAGCCGCCGTTGTCGACGCCGGGCTACTTAGACCCGGAGTCCTCCCGCCGCCGGGAGGAGTACCGCCGCTACAGGTGAGAAATGCGCGCCATCTTCCCCTTCCGCGTCTCGATCTCGTAGTTGGGCTGGTTCGGTAGAGGGTTCGAGGTGCGCCTGGTGGCTGGCCAGTAATCCAGTGGCGAAATGGAGCGACTGTGAGCGGTGAAACCGATGGAATTCAGTCGTTGTAGATGCTAGTATCCACAAATGATTGATTCATCACTGAATTAGGGCACCTTACTGCTCGTTCCACCTTGGCAGCATTGTTTCAATTATCCGTTGTGATTAGACAGTTGCAGCTTGTTCTCAAGTATGCTACTGAATCAGGCCATATGCTACGTACCGTTCGTAATTTCCTCAAGCATTTAAGTAGTTCTGTTCTGATGTGATCATTTAATTTTATGGATCTGTGAAGCATGCTTTGGTCGAGACTCGGTTATTTGGTGGTCAGGAACATTCTAGAAATCAGACAACCCAATTGGTGGTATCGCATGACAATGCACAATAAGTGTATGTGGTATCTGTCACCAAAGGATCACCCCCTCTGTGCTTGCAAGTGCGTGATCACTGAGCACCTGTACCATTAAAGATCTCTGCAAGAAGATACCGGTACTCTAGCTCATTTCTTCGCCAAGTTCCTTTTTTTGTATGGCGGAACACTTAGCGTATCTTAAAATGCAGGGAAGGGTTAATATAACCTACTAGGGTCAAATGTGAGAGCATGCTACTTCAGTACTTCTACTGGGAGTAGTTGCTACACTAGCTGATTTGTTGTTTTATTTTGCAACTTGCTCAGAAAGAGACTATCTTCTTCAAATGACTCCCCACTGCTGGGGAGCTCGGTGTCCAGATTGTCAGAAGCAAGGGTGTTGCATGATGGAAGCAGCATACCTAGGCGACCAAATGCTGGTCTACTCCTTGAGGAAATCAAGCAGGAGGCTGCTGATTATTCTGACATGGACGGTTTGGATGGATCAAAACTGTTCGGATCAGCGAAAAGAAGGACATCATTGGATGGTAGTTCTGCAGCAGACGCAGGTTTTGTTTCAGGTAGAAAGGCGGTGAGGTCGTCAATGAATCAGGTCAAGCTGGAGGCCGATATGCTACAAGAAGGAGAAACAACTTTTACAATGTTTGCATCCCTTCTTGATTCTGCGATACAAGGTCAGTGTAGCAATGTAATTTGGCTAGTGCGATTCTTAGTATCTATCATGTATTCATGTTCTTTGCTAGTTGATAGTTCTTAATTTGAATGTTTTATTTACACATTGTAATTATTATTATTATTATCAACCATGTTTAGTTGGTACATGTCATTGTGCCTCCTTTTGTTTTCTTTAATCATCACCAACAATACAATTACCAAAAGAGCCATCGCGCAAACTAAATTGCACAAATCTTCAAGTAGCACAGTTAACAGCGAAGTGGTGGGCGCTCGAGTAATCTGTCAATTTGCTTAAGAAAATGTGATTCCTTCTTCAATTTCCTGACAGCACAGAAGCATAGTGATCTCTTACGAACCAGATTAATAGCATGACCAGAAACATGCACATTTGGTTGGTGAACCCGAAACTTTGAATTGGGTGAATGCATAATATGTACCTATAATCCTTTGTTTGCATGGCATAAGAGTAATCATTTTTTATTGTCATTCCAGCTGATTAAATTTTCAAGGTGTCAGTTGTGTTAACTGATGTGTTCTTTTGTTGCAGGATTGATGCCCTTCCCAGATGTGATTTTACAATTTGAGAGGACATGTAGAAGCGCTTCAGAGTCGATAAGGTTTTATATTGCCTTACACTAGTAATATTTTCCATTGTATAACTTCCTGCCATTGGCTAGATTCTATTTCTCACCAACTCCTAGGTGCAACTCTTGCCACATTTAAATTTCCTGCTACACAATACAACCATTGTCTTCATCATACAATGATGCATAGTACTTATGCTCCAAGTACTTTTTTCAATACAATAGATGCTTGTACCATAGGTTGGATGCTAATATGGGAATATGTGGCTAATGCTTTTAAAATTTTCAGGTATGCTGCCACAGGAAAGCTTCGGATGGCAGAAGATAAACTTATGCAGCAAAAAGCACAACTGTTATTAGATGAAGCTGCTTCTTGGTCACTTCTTTGGTACCTCTATGGGAAAGGTAATAGTTTTATGATGAATCATTTGAATATATTCTCATATAGTCCATTTTTCCTTGCAGTAGCAGTGTCTATAATCAATTTAGTAAACTGTTTATTGTATCCTGTATGACATTTCATGTGCTACATCACAGCAAATGAGGACCTTCCTGAAGAGCTATTCGTGGTAAGCTGCACTACTAGCTGTAAATATACTAAAATATGTTTTTCCTTTCACTTGTTCATTGTGTATGTAGATTCATCTAAAGGATGCTATTTTCTGTTGACAGTTACCAACTACATCCCATCAAGAGGCTTGCCGGTATGTTACAACAGATCATACAGCACAATTGTGTCTGCGGATTGTCCTTTGGCTTGAAGGACTTGCTTCGGAAGGTCTTGATTTGGAGAAAAAGGTAAAAGATCCATGCTAGTTTTTAAATTACGACTTCAGTCTTTTCTACTTCCTGTTTTAAATACTGGAGTCCTGTAGTGACTGATGGAATGGAGCAGCCCACCTTAAGTTATATAGGAAGTTCCATGACTAGATGAATTAGGAAAAGAAAGAGATGCATCTCAACATGATATTTGAACATATATGTATTTGAGTTGTAGTATAATATTAAGCTACAATGTGCTCCCTCAATCCAGGAATGTAAGGCACATCGACCAATATGATACTCCCTCCGACCCATATTAGTTGACTTGGATTTATCTAGATTCGGATGTATCTAGTACTAAAACATGTCTAGATACATCCGAATCTAGACAAATTCAAGTCAACTAATATGGGTCGGAGGGAGTACTAGAATTATCTACACTACTACTCCCTCTGTTCCAAAATATAAGATGTTTTAGCTTTTGTGAAGCGAATGTATCTAGACATCTTTTAGTGTGTAGGTTCACTCCGAATCTATATACAAAAAGATGTCTAGATACATTCGTTTCACAGAAGCTAAAACATCTTATATTATGGAACGGAGGAAGTACTAGTTAATCCTTCTCATTATATTTATTGCAACTCTTCTCTACGCCATCCTAACCAATTAACTCCAGCAACATCAAATAATGTGTGAAAGAAAATGCATGCATGCACCAACCTAAATGTACCGTGACACTGCCACCAGGCGATGCATGAGAGGCATTGAAACCAGAATGCAGGCAGCCAGGGCAGGGGCAGTAATACTTGACGGAATGAGCTATAGGGTAATTCAGTATTTAAGAAATAGGTGATCTTTTAACTTCTCACGAGCAAACTGATGACACCTACGTCTTTTGTGCTGTTTATTTCTGTTTTATAGGTGAGAGGATCTCATGTTGGTTCCTATCTACCAAGTTCTGGTGTTTGGCATCGTACCCAGAGGTACTTAAAAAGACAGTACAATGATCCTAATATAGTGAAGCATGTGGATTTTGATGCTCCAACTCGTGAAGGAGCCCAACTTCTTCCTGATGACAAGGTAGTCTTTAATTTCTATCTATCTATCTATCTATCTATCTATCTATCTCAAATACAGTGTAATCCTTTCAGAAAGGTGCTAATCAGTTATTATGCTAATGTAAATGCTGCAAATATGCATTATAATTGGTTCCATTTGGGATTGTGAGAACTATTTTTTGATACTCTTTGTGTGATAGCACATCAACGTTCACCTTCTAACCTCACTACCTAACCTTCCAAATTTACTTCTAATAAAGCAAAAACTACTGTACTAACAGCACTACAAAGAAGACAAACCTGGTCACTTTGTAAAGATCCCTTCTTGTTAAGTATCTCTGATGAAGTAACTAAAATTCGCCTAGTAAGACCAGTATTCACCTTTCCTTTATGTGTATAAGCAGAAGCAAGATGAATTGCTTTTAGAAGATATCTGGACTCTCTTAAGAGCTGGAAGACTAGAAGAGGCATGTGAATTGTGCCGGTCTGCTGGACAGGTAGGTCAGCTTGTATAGGCCTATTTCTCATGATGTATCGTCTATACTTATTTGTGATACTAATGCCTTGGGTATATTCAGGCATGGAGAGCTGCTACTCTTTGCCCCTTTGGTGGCATAGATATGTTTCCTTCCCTGGAGGCCATGCTCAGGAATGGAAAGGCTACAACGTTACAAGCCATTGAATTGGAAAGTGGTATTGGACGTCAGTGGCGTCTTTGGAAATGGGCATCTTATTGTGCTTCAGAGGTGAACTCTCGTACTGTACTCATGTTGTTGAAACCATGCTTCTTTGCTGTTATATTTAACGTGGTTTGGTAAATGTTACAACTGTTCTGTTTTTCTTTAAATCCAGTTATGTGTGTGTATGTAACCAATACTCGATTTGTTAAACTTAACTCCAAATAATGCTATTGCAGAAAATTGCTGAACACGATGGTGGCCGTTATGAGATGGCTGTATATGCTTTACAGTGTAGTAACTTGAAGCGTACCTTGCCAATCTGCACCGACTGGGAGGTACGTTGTTTGTTCAACTCGTCCGTAACCCTAACTTTCAATTTAATGTTATACTCTCTCCTTTGATGCTGGTATATTACCTCCATGTGATCCATCTTTTTCCTTCCCATCTCATAGTCAGCTTGTTGGGCAATGGCAAAATCTTGGCTGGATGTTCAAGTGGATCTAGAATTATCTCAATACCAAACCAGCAGACCAGAAGAGAAGCAGTATGATGATGATATGAATGGAACCCAACCTATGATCAGTTCAGTGGGTCCTGAAAATTGGCCATACCTTGTTCTTGATCAGCAGCCTCGTGATATAGCTGCACTTCTGCAGAAACTCCACTCAAGGTATAAACATTATTTAGTACTTCCAAGTATCCACCGCCTGCCTACTTACATGATGTGTCACTTGCGATGCAGCGATCTTGTTCACGAAACTGTTTCTCGAGCATGTCGGGAGCAGCATCGACAAATTGAGGCAAGTTACATTTCCAAGAATGAAGAATAACTACTTCCTCATTCCTATGCATTTTGTCCACTAAGTCCCTCTAACCTAATTTCGCTTGCTACACATATTGTTTGACATTGAATAGCTGGAAATTGGGAGCAATTTACTATTGCTGTACAATTTGCCAGTTTGCTGACTAGTCTAGAGTCTAGACACGCTTTTCAGTTATGTAGACGAATGTTCAGAAAACCAAGCATTGTAATGTCATCTTTGTTATCTCTTTTCATATTTTACGAAATATGTAATATTCTTGTTACTCAATAATTTATAGATCATTCTGGTGACTTATATAACTGGAAAATCTGGAGTACACACATGCTCCAAAATACTTACATTCTATGGACCCAATAGTTTAATCATTACCCAATTGAATTTACGGTTGCTTGTCTAACCATTTCATGTTTGTTTATTTGGTAGATGAATCTCATGAGTGGAAATGTAGCTCGTCTTCTTGACCTTCTATGGTCATGGGTGTCACCCTCTGTAGAGGATCATAACGTTTCGAGGTATTGCTTTTTGTGACTTTAATGAAGATAACTCCAAACACTTAATTAATTTGCTTATACCATCTAACATTTGAATAACTTCTTAGTCCACTTAGATCCCGTGATGATCCTGAGATGATACGTTTCGGGGCACATATTGTTCTTGTTATGAGATACCTTTTCAGCGAGGAAATGGAAGATGAGTTTGAGGAAAAGCTGGTTACTGTTGGTGATCTCATTATCAACATGTAAGTATTGTTTCATTGAATTACTAAGTTTTTTGTGTGGTTCTTTTTAGTCTCTTGGACTCATCCCATGTTCAAATGGTATCTGTTTGGTTTCAAATATCATTTTTTTTTGTGACGGTTAACATAGTAATTGTTATAATACTCCGCTGCGTATGTAGCATGCTTTCTTTTCATCATGTCAAGGGCTTAATCCTATGTTTCTAATTTTGTCTTACTAAAGGTTAAACTTGGCCATTTATCTTCAGTATAATATTTCGTTCTTATCTTTCTCCAGACGATGTTGGCACCTTGCTTTTGAATGTACTTTTATCTCTGCAATAGTAAAAACTAGTGATTCATTCCAGGTATGTGAGGTACTTATTTTCAGAGCAGCAAGAAGAGTTGGTTGGAGTATATGCCTCTCAGCTAGAACGTGATGTTTGCATCGATTTGTTTGTTGAAATGATGGAACTAAGGCTAAATAGCAGGTATTACTATCATACACTTATTTGTACCTTTTAATCTTTTTGCAATCTGGGAAATCCACAATATTTGTAATTCCATTCGGTTGTTCATCTTGTGACATATTAGTGGCTGCATGATGTACATGTTAAATTGTTATTGGCTGAATGTTCTCCATATTTCTGGTGGATTGTAGTTTGCTAGCTATGTGTCTCCAAAGCCTTGATTTAATCTTGGGTTTATGATACCTCATTAGAAAGTATTATAATAGGTAAAACGTCTGCACTCCCAACTATAGGTTTATCCTTCAAAATTGGGTACTGAAAATGTTTTTGTTATTTGATTATTTCACATACAACATTCTCAAACTTGTTATTGTCGATGATTTATTTTGCTTACTTCCAAGACTTGAGTTAGCTGGCCTTACATATATATATATATATATTCTGCGGCAGCTTGCATACCATGTACAAGCTTTTCCTCTCTGCTGTGGAGTATCTGCCATTCTCGTCTGGAGATGCGTCCAAGGCTTGTTTTGAAGAGATAATCGAGAGGTTTGATGATTGTCGGGTTACATATAACATTGGAGTACACCAAATTTCAGATATTTAGCTCATCTGATTTATGAAGATTTTCTGACAAGATTTTTATTTAATGCAGAGTTCTTTCAAGATCTCGAGAAACCAAACCAAACAAGTACAATGAAGATTTTTCTGATGTTGCGGAACGACATCATTTGCAAGCACTTCACAAGGCAATGGTCATTCAGTGGCTTTGCTTTACCCCACCATCTTCAATTCCAGGCTTTCAGGTGATCACAGGGAAGCTTCTGATGAGGGCATTGATGCATAGGTAAATGTACCGATTTTATTCTTGTGCCAATGAAAACTTTGTTCATACACGCAGCCCTCCTGCATGGTCTTGAAAAGGGAACATTTATTTTTCCTCTTGCAGTCCATCTGTATGTTAATGAAACAGTACTCTTTACTTCTTCTCACTCTGTTTGAATTTCTCTTTGATTGAAAATAGTATAATTTCTAATTCTTACTTTATGAGTGTGGAACTTATTTTGGTATGGAACTTATCTTAATTTGTGTATCATCAGCAACACACTATTCAGAGAGTTTTCCCTGATATCAATGAGGAGAGTCTCCGAACTACCAATAGGACCACATAAATTGCTTGCCATCCTTGCTGAACCATTGAAACAAAAGGAAAACTTTTCGCTGGAAGATCAAGAGATATCTGATAACTTACAAGAATTTGAAGATTGGGTAAGATCTCTGCTTTTCCCCTAATGTGATGTGCATCTTCTCTTGATGCTGTTAGTGCTTTCATTCCCACTAGAATTTAGTTAGTCGTTGGTTTCTTGACAAAGTATTGCTGTCTTATGGAAAAACAGCACGAATATTACTCCCTGGATGCAACTTACCGGGGTTGGCTTAGATGTGAGATGGAGAATTCTTCTGTTCCTCCTGAAATGCTTTCGGCAGAAGAAAAGGATCAAGCTGTTGCTGCAGCGACACAAACACTGGAGCTGGCTTTCTTGTTATTACACAGTAAATTAAACTTTCGTTGCTCCATCAAGACACAAAGCCTCTGTCTTTTCTGAAGAAGAATTAAATATTTATATCAACATGGAGCATTAGTCTACAAATATTTTTCTTCTACTGCAAAACTTGTGATTGTACATGAAAGTTTTTGCCATCATCTAATATATATCATGGTTTTCTGTAATCAGGGGAGGAAAGACCATGGTTAAATGCTGTCGAGACTAGTCCATTTGAGTCATCAGAGCTTGTTTTCCTTGAGTTGCATGCAACTGCAATACTCTGTCTACCTTCTGGAGAATGCATGCCACCAGATGCAACATCATGCACGGCTCTTACAAGCGCACTTTATTCAACTGTTAGTGAAGAGGAGGTGTTGCATCGCCAGCTGAAGGTTGAGTTCATCCCACTTCTCCCAATCTCCGCCTGCATGTTACACTTGAACATATGGAAGTGAAGCATTGGCCCGTTGCTCATTATTCATTACGGACTATGTCATGGATTTTGATAAGGACTATTTGAAGTTACATTTTAATTTATAATAATTGCTTATCATGGCTATTTCTGCAACTTCTGACTGTACAATTGATGGACAGGTGGATGTTAAGGTCTCGTCTAAAGATCCTTGTTGTATTGAAGTCGCGCTTCGCTGCGTAGCAACAGAAGGTGATGGGTTTGGACTTCATGAAGCCAATGATGGAGGTCTTCTTGCTGCAATTATGGCCGCTGGGTTTAAAGGTATCTACAATTTAGAGTGACAGTATGATTCAGCTCTTTTTCGAATGCAAAGAATATTTTATGTGAATGATTTTCCGTGACAGGGGAACTCAATCGGTTTCAACCTGGTGTTTCAATGGAAATTTCACGACTTGATGCTTGGTATTCTGATGGTCATGGTTCGGTTGAAAATACTGCTGCTTATATCATTCGAGGGCTCTGTCGGAGATGCTGCCTGCCAGAAACAATTCTACGATCCATGCAGGTGATCTTGTAAATAGATTCTACAAGTATCCGCTTACTGCATTGAGCTATAGACAAACTGATAAGGGACAGTAGAGAAGATGAAAATAAAACAAAACTAGAAGTCAAATCTGTTATGGCTTCTACACACTTCTACTCCCTCCGTTTAGAAATATAAGACGTTTTAGCTTTATGAATCAAATGTATCTAGACGTCTTTAGTATGTAGGTTCGTAGAGTTTCGGAGTGAACCTATACACTAAAAAGTGTCTAGATACATTCGATTCACAAAACTAAAATGTCTTATATTTCTGAACGGAGGGAGTACTATTCTAGGTAACTTGGTCATTTGGTCATGTATGTTGTAGTAGTTTCTAGAGTGTTCTAGTTATGTGCTGTTGTTATGTTGCTTGTATCTGTTTACTAGCTTAGTAGTGTTCTCTAGAACCTTCTAGCTACGAGTAGAACTAAGTAGTGAAGGCTTATGCAGCCTATAAATAGAGGTCCTCACTTGTATCTATGTAACCAGACTATGTACCCACTACCTATCGATAAAGAGAAATTTTGGTTTAGATCTTGTGTGTTGAGAGTTTTGGACTAAACTCTTGACCGCCCTTGCCCCTAGAGTGAGATCTAGCGCAGCATGTTTTGAGGGGTTTCTCCAACATTTGTGCTGTCCATATTGTGGCAACAAGGTGGAGTTCTTCCCCCACAACCTTGTGCTGCTTCACAAACGGTCACTATTTTGCTGCTTCAATATACATTGTATATTGATATCTGACATTAATATTTTGCAGGCATCTATCTCCCTTTCTGAAGCAGGCGATTCTCTAGATCATTGTGATAAACTCATTGAGTTGGTTGCTTCATCAGATTCCGGAATGATCCATTTGTTCAGCCAGCAGCAATTACAGGTTATTTTACGTTCTTTGGTTTGTTCATCTGGTAGCTGCCGCGTTTCCTGATATCAGCAAATGTTTTCAACGTTTTACTCAGGAATTTCTGATTTTTGAGAGGGAGTGCTTCGTATGTAAAATGGAGCTTGAGGAGGAGCAGATACCTACCGATGGCTAATCCATCCGAGTTTAAATTATCAGGTGTGACACCTAAAATGTTATTCACCAGTTCCTAGAAGAATGGGTATGCTGAAGACCATTCTTTATTTGCGCTTGCAAATTGTATTAGCAGCATATATTTGTTATTTATGTAGAATGATGTTGACCGCGTAATGCTTATGTTACACTTGACTTCAAAACATATGCACTGTGAGACACAGTTTTTTTTATCCGATTCGTAAAAAAGGGCATACTGAGTACTGAAAGCTCCCACGCATCTGATTCGTACCAACTAGCAAGTTCAAAATACCTGATTGCATATGCAACTTTTCATCAACTTATCTGACACTTGCTATGCTGCTTTACTGCTTTCTAATTGCTGGAAAAAAACTGACATTTTTCGTTCATTTTCTTGTACATGCAGAATCAGACATGTTCTACCTACTGACTGAACCTGAAGTCAGGACTTGGTAGTCCAGACACGTCATACCATCTGTTGTGTTGCCAAGAACTAGTTGTATTGTATTGTGACCCTTCCAAAAAGGATTCTGTATAGGTTTTATTTCTGAGTGCAAGTCTGTTACTCTCAGCTGATAACAGCAGCAGATGAGAGTGCACTCACTCTAGTTCGTTTGTATCAACACTGATCTATAAGTACCAAGAGTAGGCAATTGCAAATCTATATGAAGTTCATGGGGACCTGCTATTTATTCTTCTTCGATGCAGTTTACATTCACTTCAATTGCATGTGCAAACAACAATGCATCACGTAACTGTCTTATCTCTGAACCACTCATGTGTTGCAGCAGTTTATTGAAGCCTGAATCTCTTCCAAGGTCTTGCCTTTTGTCTCCGGCACCATCTTCACAATAAACAGAATGGCCATGGCACAAACAAAGGCGAAGAAGAAGAATGTACCTGCACGATTTGCAAGTTAGACAAGCACACACCTATATAATGTTCCCTCATGAAGATTTGGCTCACCTGAAGAACTCCAGCTCATGAGAAAGTTGAAGGCGAAAGAAACTGCCAATGAACCGGACCAGTTCACTAGAGTCACAAAGCTTCCGCCGATCCCTTTCATATTTATGGGGAATACCTGCATCCAATCCGATTGTCAACATAACATTCAATTTCCTTTGTCATATGGTGGTTTGATGAAATGGTCAAGAGTGAAAGCTAACTCTACCTCTGACATTATGACCCAAGGAACTGAACCCATCCCTAGCGAAAAGCTTGCAATGTAGACCTGTTTCGGTTACAAAAGGATTTAGCATGAACAGAAATTCAGATAGACATTAATCCAGGTGAACAGAATGAATCTTTTTAAGGTGTACCAATATGCCGGCGAGTGCGATGATTGGCACCTGCTCCAAGAATATCCCATGAATCTTCATTCAATGGATAGTTTGCCTCATTAAAATTTTCGTACTTAAGAAATAAGAACACAAAGGGTGCTCAAAGCAGGCAATGTAATGAAAGTTACCTTAAGATAGAATGATATTGCTGACATAAGAGATCCCACTAGGAGTCCAGATGTTGAAATCTGAAGAAGAAAAAAAGGAAACTCCGAGCTGTTAATCTCTGGTAATTTTCTAACGATGAACACTGTAAAACTGCAGTACATGGCCTACCAACAGTAGTGGCCTCCTCCCACTCCTGTCCATCAGTAGAGCTCCAAGTGCTGTGATTGGTGCCTATTGTGGACATCACACAAAGTAAAAAAAAACCCAGGAAATTGGGTAAATTTGATCATAATTGGAACGCATCATCTACTGTATTATTTTCACCTGGATACAGCCCATTAAGATTGTTCCTAGGTTTCCTGAAGCGAATCCTGCAGTTAATTCAACACAGCTCAAGTTTCATAGTTCCGGAACTGTTAAAATGAAATGATTTATAGGCAGGAGTTTGTCAGTTTACCAGCTGATACAAAAGTTTCACTGGCATAGAACAGGATCCCGTTTATCCCTACAAACTGCTGGAAAACCATGAGACCGACGCCGATGATGACTGGACGGATGTAGGACCTGCTGAAAAGATCTTGAATTCCAGCCTTTGGAAGACTTTCAATAGATTCTATGAATTCCTGCATGTAGAGCAATTCCATGGCAGCAGCTTAATTTTCTGTACCCAAAAATGTGCCGGAAAACTATGTTTTTCGGTGAGGGTGTCAAACCTTGATTTCTGCAGCTTCAAGGGACACATCTGCGTGTTTCCCACGGAGGCGTTGCAGTGCTATTTCAAACTCCTTTTCCCGGCCAACCTTTGCCTGCAGTGGTGAACATTTGGTGCTGAGTTGTTATGAGTGACAAATCATGCTAAAAATTTAAAGATAGCAAATTACCAGCCATCGTGGGGATTCAGGAATGAAGAAGAGACCAACTATGAGAACTACGCACGGAACAAGTCCTGTATAAATGTGAAAGGAGGAAAACATCAGTACTTTTGTTTTCAAAAATAAGCAGATCGTAACACGAGATGTTCCAAGTGTATGTACCAGCTGTGGCCAGCATGCGCCAGGATACGATCGTGCCGACGATATACGTCACGGATAATCCAGTGCATACCAGCAGCTGCAGTTCAAGCAGTAATAAGTAGGTAGTTTCAGAGTTGCTCCTATAAGTCCAGCAGTGTGTTCATATTTTTGTTCAAAAGGGGAACATTTTTACTTGATTTAAAGCTGTAAGCACCCCGCGAAGAGCCTTGGGAGCTATTTCTGCTATGAACACCGGTACCTATTCAGTTACAACAATAGGCCCGTCAGTAACGTTGAAGAATTATTATCTGATGAAAGATTAGTCTTTTTTTCCCCACGGTTTGCTGAACAGTGTCAGTAAATTGACGATCATAGTGTCATACCACATACGAAAATACTCCGACGCCAAACCCCGTGCAGAATCTCCCAAAATCAAGTGAAGCAGCATTCTGAAAAGTTAAAAATCATGAGGCACATCAGCAGCTATATATATTCAGACAGTGGTAGTATGATGGTACAAGAAGTGAAAAAGAAAAGAAAAGAAAAGAAATGGAGGTGTGTACTTGTGCAAAGGAGATCGCCAGCCATCCGACGATGCAAAAAAGAGCAGAAACCCTCATGGCCTGCTCCCAAGACGTACATATACGAGGGAAAAAAAGTTACTGGTGTTTGCAATTGCAAGTATACTTGATGGATTGAAAAAGGATGATTGTTGTACCTAGGATGATGTACCCCTTTTCGTCCGGCGACATCGGCAATATACCCACTGGCAACCGCTCCGATCATTGCCCCGATTGTTAGTATCGACCCGAAAACCGAGTACTGCGGATCGTCAAGTGTTAAAACGGAGCTACGGCGATGGCCATCCCGTGCAATGTTTTTGGTGAAGAAGCAGTTTGCTTGCGATATTCAGCTATGCACGCACCTGGGAGAGCGTGAGCTGGAGGTCCTGTCTGATCCCGGCCTCAGTAGGTGCAGAGTAGCCAACCTGCAGCACCGATCACACACACGCACGACAAAAGTTCAGTTTACCCGATAATTCCACTCTTGTTCTGAAAGAAGAAGTGAAAAAAAAGACAGTTAGGTAGCATGGAGATGGACAGGCTCACCGCGACGCCGAATGCGAAGGAGCCCATGATGGCGACGCCGGTGCTGGCCATGACCACGCCCAAGGACGACGACCCCGTCGCAATGGGCCGCCCAAGGAGGTGCTCGCTCGCCGCCATTGCTAGCTATAGCTACCAGCTTGGCTTGTTCTCGCCTGAGCTGCAAACCAGAAGTAGCTAGCTGCCTCACTCACTAGTCACTAGATGTAGTGCTACAGGATGTGAGGAGAGCACACACTGGCTGGACTGATGTGGCTACTACATATAGATCTCTCTGCATGCAGCATCATGCATGTTCGCGCTAGAGTTTTTATTTCCTCTGAATTTTTGTTTTGTTGGCATGCACGCATGGGATGCTCGAATATTCTGGGGCCGTAACATGCGTGCACCAACTGTCACATTTTACAAGTGCATGGCACTTGATATTTAGGCCATTAGCCACATGGCTAATTTACAAATGGGGCCAGCTCATCCGCGCGAGATGAAAATTAACATGAACTTACAGAACAAGCATGTTGGTAGTAAGTAATGTATACCCGCAACCGAGTCCCATTGCATGCTTGGCAGAACAAGCATGGGCATTGTCGTTGTTGATGTGGCCATGTTCTAGCTATTGGCCGTAGCTGTCAGACTGGCCGACTCACTCTTCGGTCTTGTCCACACATTGTCCACACAGAAATGACTATGACTAGATTTAGAGGTGCGTCTTTGCGCATGATCTCGTGGCTCTCGTATCGGTTTATTTTGTGTATAACACTAATACAAAATAGCTGGAAACCGATAATATGATTATGAATTGTAGTTTTCTTTTACAAAATTAAAGTAATATCCCCGCCTTTCACACCAAAAATCGGCTTATAAACACTATTATGAGTATTTGTCTACTATGCAGATGCAAAGGAGATAGCTTATAATAATGACCATCTTGTTCTATATAAATCATATACACCTACACACATAAGTTATACATACAATTTTCTTTGTAGACTTCAATCTGAACTAAATTAAACTCCCCATCGAGGTTGACTCTCTATGAGACAGATCACGTAGGGCCTGATACATCATATATGAAGGAACTCGAGCTCTTGCTAAGTTTTCTTGTAAACTTCCCAGGAGACATTCATCAACGGCTTCCTTCTTGAACCTTTTATATGTTTTTTGGCACGATTTCATGTATGCGGTTTCTTGGATTGCTACATAGTTCTCGGCTAGTGAAATATATGGGTCAAAAACTTTGTTAGAGTATTGGGACTAACAATGCTAAGGTTACTGGTGACAACCATGTTTATGTTTGGTTCAGAAGATGTAGGTCATCCAGCATTGTGTTGAGCATGCGCTGAATGATTTTTAAATGAGATTCATGGTTTACACATAAAAGAGAGGAAGGTAAATGTGAAATTTTCTAAGAGGGGGTGAGTATGCATACATCAACATAGAACCAAAATGAACACACAGCCTATAGAAGAACGTAGTGAATAATTTAGATCAGCATGACGGAGGAGAAAGATGAAGTAAACAACTATGTGATAGACCTGGAAAGCACCTTCAGAGGAAACGAGAGAATTATATTAATTTTCCTTCTTCTCAGACATCATCTTCTTGGGTGGACGACCAGCTCCAGAGGGTGGATCAGACACATTGGCCGACACGTTCTGTGAAAGTATAAGAAATACATCGTACTGTTAATCAAGATAGTAGCACATGTACATCGGACTATAAGAAAAATAACATGACAACAACGAGCTACCTCTTCTCAGAATCGTGGTTATTTGAGTCATCAACTTTTGCCTCAGAATCCTGTAAAAATATGGTACTCCTTAACTAATAGGTTCTGATAAATCTTAATGGTCAGGGCTGAATAACACAGAGTCAACAATATTTGTAGCACCTCTTTTGATTCTCCTACTTTAGCGATAGGTAAAAAATAAGACCCCTAGTTTCTTTGTTTTTGTGAACGAGAAGAAGGAAACAGAAGAATATTGCATATCATATGGGCAACTATAGGCATTCAAATGTTCATCATTACATGTAAATTGAACCCTAGGAATTAGAATTGTAGATCCTATTACTTGAAGATGATATTCATGTTTCTATGTGAACTAAACAAGTTCAACATGAGAGCGGCACTAAAAGAAAGATGAAAATACAATTCCAGCAAGAGAGCGACACAGATAGCTGCGGAGGGGTCATGCACACCGGTGGGCGCAGGGCAGTGTACTGAAACAAATCCCTGACCGAGGCATCGGCTGGAGGACCACTGCCAATCGAGCTCTAGAAGCCTCTTGCAAAACTGCACTTGAAAAATAGGTCGATTTGGGAGCCATACCAGATATACCATAGCACAAAAGAAAAAGTAACTAATGTTTGAAAAGTAACGAGTCACGATTCAGTTGTGAGCTCCAAATGAATTGTCAGAGAGGCATTCGTAGCATTATTATCAAGAGCATTGTTAGGAATGACATAGGCGGTATCACCAGCAAGATGCTTCTCACTGAGTAAGAAAGGGAAATTCATTCCATGCCGAAAAAGGGTGTCAAATAGGAGTGGTCAAATTGCATTAAAACCAAGAAAGTGAATCTAAGAAATAATTTATTTATAGATTTATTATCTATTCACTGTGTATGTCTATGTTCGGTTTGGAATACGGGAGCTAGGCAATGTTTATATAAATGCACGATTTCTTTGAAGAATCAATAGAAACCCAAAGAAAACACAGCTGATAGAACTAAAAGACTATAAAACAAATAAGTTATGTTGATGATGGTTTAGCTATGCAACGTACATACCTAATATTACTTTTGCTTTCTTGCGGAGAAAGGCAAACCTAATTTGGAAACAACATAGGCACTAGGTGTGTCAACATCTGGATTTTTAATCCCAGATGCCTGTTATGCCATACCTCGCAATCCCAGGATTACCATTTTTACGAGACATAACAGATTGAATATCACAATACATCATCAATTATAAACCATAATAAGGTCTTACACAAATAAGGGATCTCATGATCCAGTCTTAATACAAACAAGCAGGGGAATAATAAGCATAGTAGTGGGCTCCATCTTCAGTGTCACAGGCAATGCTGACGATGGGAGATGATCCTAGTTGTCGTACCGTCCTGCTGTCCATCATCCTGGTAGTCCTCCTCATAGTCTGGCCACGGGAATAGCCAGGGACAAAGCCATGAGTACTCTTTAAATACTCGCAAACTATCACTAACAAGTACGGTAGTTCTAGTAGGAATCCTAAGCTCTAAGTTTATTTGCAAAAAGCCAGATTTATCTAAACTGAGTTCAGAAGTAAAGAAAACTAAGTAAATGTTCTAAATCACTTTAAGTGGGAACCTAGTTTTCATATTCACAACCCTGTTGTGGTCAAGTCAAAATCATAGTTCACTTTGCAAGTCATTTTGAAAACATCTGACGATGGAACAATATGGCCACTCCAACTATCCATGACCGCGGATGCGGCTATTTGAATAGTTTGACACTCTATAGAGGTGGTACACTTTCACCACAAAATTCAATACATCCGTCAGGGATAACCTTGAATCATCATACTTAGTATGCGGATAATCAATCATAACCTTTCAATTACACACTCTAGTATAGGCACCTTCCCTATGAGCTTGGCCTCCCAGCCATGACCATCTGCCATCCTGGGCACTGCATAGGTGGACATCATCAAGAGGTAGCCTCAGCTCAAACCGCTTCCGTGAGGGACCCATACTAATGCATATAAACTTCTGGCTAAGCCTTACCCAATTCAGGTATTGTGGTTGTACGGTAAAATTGGAATGGTATCGCATCCGAACCCAACCATCAGTTTTTATAAAGGGCTAAGGCTCATGCCTCAACATTTTCATCATAAAATCCATTTGTGTTTCTCAACACATGTCAAAACATTTCAATAGAATGACTCATCATTCCAAGGTTTTCATAATCATTTTCACCAAGTAGTCCCATCTAAAGTGATCAAGTTTTATGCTTAGCACTAGCTAGTAAGTTAAGAATGTTCACTAATGAGGGATGCTAATCTCAATCTCATGCTATAGAATGACATCTAGTATAGGCCTAGTTTTATACTCTTTATGCTATCTATACTATCTTTCCAAAACTCACAAAGTACTAACTAAAAGTAAAGAACTTTGGTAAAGTAAAAGAGTAAAGCTTGCAAGTAAAACTTGGGATGGGTATAAATCAAAGGTATATAACCAAATCATGCCTAGTGCATCTTGCTTGGGTTAAGAAACTTGCAAGTGTTAGCTTGCAAGGTCTAGCTTTCTAGTAATGATGGCTTGCATAGGTATAAGACTTGCAAGTGTTAGCTTGCCTTGAGTAGAGTAGTGGTTGAAGTTTTCTTCCTCTACTTATGGGTAGAACTCCTCCTCCTTGTATCCGGGGTCGGTACTATCGTCTATAAATAAATACGAGATACACAATCACCAAATAATACTTAACTAATTCTATTTAGCACACTAAGGCTCACACTTGAAGATCTAGCATCATCACAATCATCACATGAAATGAAGAACTAGTTTTATTTAGTTTATTTGAGAAAAGTAATTTCTACTCATTGAAATTAATTAAGATTTAATATTCTCCAATTAAAATATGTGATCATATGGACACATGTTATCACCACATATTCTAATACATGGGAATGTGATTTAAATGTTGATCATATTTTATAAAGTTTAAGATTATCATTTAATAGATTAAAGTGACTAGAAATACCCTAATAGCATTCTTTTGGTACTAGTCCAATATCACTACATGCAAACCTAGATATTTTATATATTCAGATAGATATTGTCAAATATGATTTTTGAGAGTTGGAATCAACTCAAAAGCTATTATGGTTGATTTTTGAAAAATGTTTGAAGTTGCAAAAGTCTCTGTCTTGTTATTTTTACTATAGATTATCCCTAATTCCAATTGATTTAAATCTAATGGGCTTGGATAGATAATTTAATTACCTTTGTAGCAAAATTTGAATCATGCACTTTGGTTAAGTGAAACTCTCTGAATTGATTTTTGAATATATGGACAGAAACTAGTCCAGACAAAAATGAAAAACAATTATTTGAATTTTCAGGCCAGCGCGGGAAGTTAAACGGGCCGGCCTAGCTACACTACATGGTGCAGCGGGCTACTGGTAGATAGGGTCCACTAGTCAGCGGGACTAACTACGCGAAACAGTATCGGTGAATCTAGGCTATGCGATCTTAATCTAATCTAACGGCTGGGAGTCGTCATCGACGACGAACTGCTCGGGCGAGGAATCAACCCTAACGCAGCGGTGGGGGTCTCGCGGGGCTCACCTGGGCTCCAGCTAGGGTCAACGACAGGGGCGATCGACGTGGTAGACGACGGCGAGGCGAGGCACAGTCACGGTAGGGCTTGGGGTGGTCGAAATCGATGACACCCTTCTCCTCCAGCAGCAGTGGGCTCCGACCAAATTCCGGCAAGAGAGAACTCGCCTTGCTTCGGGAAGAAGTGGGGGAGGGTTAGTGAGAGGTGGTGAGTGGAATGGTGTGGAGAAGTGAGGCAGGAGTGGCCTCCTTTTATACTGCGTCGAGAGGACCGAACGGTGCGGGCGCGAGCTCGTCGGTGACGAGGCTATAGGCGGCTATCGGCATGGCGGTGGCTAGTAGGCGATGTTGTGTTCCCTGGTGGTTCTTATGGGCGTAATGGCGAGGCGTGGGGCAGTGTGGTTCGGTCGGGAGCGGGCGGTGCTCCGCATGGACGCAGAGGTGTTTGCGGCGGCGTGCGGGAGCTGCGGGTCGCGCGGCGGCGAACGGGGTTGTCTGCTGGGTTGCTGTGATCATGGCGGGCATGCACGTGCGTGGTGAGGTCAAGGTGCGGTCTGGGCGAGCTGGTCGGACACGGCGAGCTGGCGCGCTCTGGACATGGTACAGAGAGGCGGGGCACGGCGTAGCTAGGGTGGTCCAGGGCTCGGCTGGGGTCGTGGCTTGGACAGGGGGTGGCGGCGAACCAAGGCGTGTCTGGTGCGTGTCGTGGGTGAGGTTGGCGAGGCTCCTAGCGTGCTGCCCACTGTCGGCCGGTGACGACCACAAACGGACGGCGCTCCACTGTGCATAACGGCCAAAGGGAGGATGGTCTAGGTTCTTCTCGACACCAGAGGGGACAAGGGAGTGAAGTGGAGACCAAATGGTCAAGGATCACTGTGCACAACAGTGAATTTAGGCAGAGGTTAAATTAGTGTAAGCAAAGTGTTTGTGGAAATGGCCGCATGAAACTTGCTTTGGAATTTTTGATTCAAATTTTTTGAGTGACCTTAAGTTAAGCTTGAGAGTCTATGTTTGCTTGGATATGTCAAGGGGAATTGATTTGGTGTTTTTTTTTGAAAAAGTGGGATCTTAACATATGAACTAGATTCAATTTTCAACTGTCCATTAAATTGATTTGAAAGATGTTTTTGTAAGTTTGTAAAGTGGGCCTTGATACACTTTTACTTGTTCTAGCAAGGGGTGAAAAGAAGTAGAAATGTTTCTATTAGAATTTCTCTTCTAGGAACACTCAAAGTGGCCTAGTGGTTAACTTTTGTCAAAATGACCATTTGCTTTATTTATTCATATTTGATTTCTTTTTCTTTTGATTTTGTTTATAAATGGTCTAGATGATGTAGTATTCACCTTTAAACCATTTCACATCATTTGCAACAATCAAGCATGGCATATACACTCAATTCCACACTAATGCAAACACACATGCATTCATATTCATTTTCTTAATAAAAGTTTTTGTTAACCCTAAATTGGGTGATTAAAACTTGATAATCTTGATTAGAAGTTTTGGGGTGTTACAAACCTTCCCTCCTTAAACAAAATCTCATCTCGAGATTTAAGAAAAACTAGGAACTAAAGAGATCTGGAAACTCAGTCCTAATGTAATCTTCTCGCTCCCAAGTAGCTTCTTCTTCGGTATGGTTGCTCCATTGGATCTTGAGAAACTTGATACTCCAGGTCCTGGTGGTTCTGAAAGATTCTTCCAAAATACAGATGGGCACTTATCGATATGTCAGATCCTTATTGATATCAATGGCTCGGTGATCGATGTTCTTGAAAACTTCGGTCTTCTATGGAACTTCTAGGCATTTGCAAAGTAACGAGATATGGAACACATTATGGATGGATGACATCTCCTCTGGCAGTTCCAGTTGGTATGATACTTCTCCTCGGCGATTCAAAACCTTGAAGGGTCCAATATATCTGGGGGCTAACTTTCCTTTTAGCTGAAAATGCTGCATTCCTTTCAACGGCAAAACTTTGAGATACACAAAATCTCCGACATTGAAAGTCAGGTCTCTACGTCTCTTGTCGGCATAACTCTTCTGCCTGGATTGGGCGGTCTTGAGGTGCTCACGGACTTTGTGAACCTTATCTTTGGATTCTCATAGGATGCCGGGTCCGAAAATCTGACTCTCTCCTACTTGCGACCAATTCAAGGGGGTACGGCACTTCCTTCCATACAGAAATTCAAATGGGGCCATTTGCAGACTGGCTTGATAACTATTGTTGTATGAGAATTCTGGAAAGGCAGACAATCTTCCCATTTGGATCCATACTCTAGAACACAAGCTCTCAACATATCTTCTAAGATTTGGTTAACTCTTTCAGTCTGCCCATCGGTCTGTGGGTGATAAGCTGTGTTGAAATTCAACTTGGTTCCTAATCCTTCTTGGACTTTCTGCCAAAATCTTGAGGTAAACTGGGTTCCTCGATTCGACACTATGGTCTTAGGGGTTCCATGCAAACTGACAATTCTAGCAATGTACAAATCTGCTAGCTTCAAACTCTGGTAGGTTGTCTTGATAGGTATAAAATGGGCTACCTTGGACAGTCTATCAATTATGACCCAGATAGAGTAATTTCCCTACTAGAAGTAGGCAAACCGGTGATAAAGTCCATTCTGACGGAATCCCATTTCCATTCCGGAATCTGCAATGGTTGCAACAGTCCCGCAGGTCTCTGATGTTCCGCTTTGACTCTATGACAGATATCACACTTGGCTATGTAGCTTCTGATTTCTCTCTTCATCTTGTGCCACCAAAATTGCTCCTTCAAATCTTGATACATCTTCGTTCCTCCGGGGTGGATAGAATAAAGAGTATCATGAGCTTCCTGCATAATAACTTGCTTCAGCTCCGAATCTGCTGGCACACAGATACGTCCTTTGTACCACAAAACTCCTTCTTCATCTTCGGTGAATCCGGGTACCTTCCCTGTACCAATACGACGTTTGATTCCGTCGATACTTGCATTTCCCTTCCGGGCTTCCTTGATCTGACTGATCAAAGTGGGTTGAAGTTCAATGCTAGCTAAAAATTCTTTGCTAACTAGCTCAGTTCTAAACTGCTCCATCTCTTCATGCAAACTTGGCTGGGCTTCTTTGATCATGGTGTTTAATCTACACGGCAATCTTCTAAGAGCATCCGCTACCACATTGGCTTTGCCAGGGTGATAGTGAATGTCAAGGTCATAATCGTTGATTAACTCTATCCATCTCCTTTGCCTCATATTCAGCTCCTTCTGAGTGAAAATATACTTCAGGCTCTTGTGATCCGAATAAATCTCACATCGGTTACCCATAAGGTAATGACGCCATGTCTTCAAAGCTAAAACTATAGCTGCTAGTTCAAGATCATGGGTAGGGTAGTTTTGCTCATGCTGCTTTAGTTGTCGGGACAGATATGCTATGACTTTGCCTTCTTGCATCAACACACATCCGAGACCAATCTTGGATGCATCACAATACACATCAAAAGGCTTCTTCATATCTGGTATAATCAAGATTGGGGCTGAAATCAATCTCTTCTTGAGCTCTTGAAAACTTGCTTCACATTTGTCGGTCCATTCAAACTTTCTATCTTTCTTCAACAATTGGGTCATCGGTCTTGCGATGCTCGAAAATCCTTCAACAAACTTGCGGTAATATCTCGCTAATCCGAGAAATGCACGGACTTGGGTTTGAGTGGTTGGGGCTTTCCATTCTTCAACATCTTTGATCTTGGCGGGATCGATAGCGACTCCTCCTGCCGACACGATATGTCTGAGGAATCCTACTTCCTTCAACCAGAACTCACATTTGCTAAACTTAGCATATAACCGATGCTCTCTAAGGGTTTCAAGGATGGTTCTCAGGTGTTGCTCCTGGTCTTCTTCTGACTTTGAATAGATTAGAATATCGTTGATAAAAACAATGACAAACTTATCCAGGAAGTTCATAAAAATCTTATTCATGAGATAAGTGGGGGCATTGGTTAATCCAGAAGACATGACCGTATACTCATACAATCCATATCTGGTGGTAAAGGCGGTCTTTGGAATATCCGTTGCACGAATCTTGAGTTGATGATAACCAGTTCTAAGGTCAATCTTAGAGAACACTCTGGCACCAGTCAACTGATCAAACAGATCCTCTATCTTGGGCAGTGGGTACTTGTTCTTGATGGTGACATCATTCAGCTTCCGGTAATCCGTGCACAAACGGTTACCTCCATCTTTCTTGTCCACAAACAGAACATGTGATCTCCATGGCGATGCGCTTGGTTGAATCAGACCTTTCTCTAGCATAGCATCAAGTTGCTTCTTCAGCTTCACTAATTCTGATGGGTTCATACTATAAGGTCTCTAAGTTATGGGTCCAGTTCCAGGAATTAGTTCAATAGTGAACTCGATATCCCGATCTGGGGCATACCGGGCAATTCATATGGGAACACGTCAGGGTATTCACAGACTACTCTGACTTGGTCTAGGGTTGGTTGGGCTAGACTCTTGTTGCATTTGAATTGACAGGGCAAGGTTTCAGATACATGCTCTACTGATACTCCAGAGCTACTGGTCATGGTTATGGCTTTCTTGGCATAGTCGATCAATCCTTTATGTTTCGACATCCAATCCATTCCTAGTACTACTTCCAAACCTTTGGTTCCAAGTACTATTAGATTGGCATAAAAATCCATCCCATGGATTCTGATAGGTATAGCCTTGCAAATTTTTCTATCTTGGTGGTTGAACCAGGAATTTGAACTATCATAACATGCTTCAATTTTGTTGGTTGAATCTTACTAGTGCATGCAAATTCTTTTGTAACAAACGAGTGTGACGCTCCAGAATCAAACAACACTCTTGCAAGTACTGAGTTAACAGAAAACATACCCAGCACGACATCTGGCACTTCCTGGGCTTCTTCCGCATTCATGTGGAACAGACGACCGTTGCGGTTGAGCGAATTCCCTAGGGCAAATCTTCTTCCAGGCTGAACACGACACTGCTGCTGAGCTGGGGCATTCACATTGGTGGCTGCTACAAGCTTCTTGGGACACTCGTTGGAGTAGTGACCCTTGACTCCACATTCAAAGCAAGTAATCTGGGACTTGTCTTTGGCTACAACAGGCACATCATTGCTTCCAGTCCTTGGGGCAGTAATGTTGTTGTTGTTGGACTTGGTCGGTGCATGGTTGAAATTGTTGGAGTTGCTGAGGTTGTTGTTATGGTTTCCTCCAGACTTCAAGTTTCCTCTGCTACGATTGGGGTAGATTGGACGAGACATCGGTGGTCTATTGTTTCTTGGGGCATATCCTGCAGACAGGTTGGGGTGATACTTCTGGCTATTGTGGGACCCAGTCTGTTGCATCATCCTGTGCTTGCGGTTGTCATTGGCTTGGTTGATCTTCCCTTCCATCTGGATGGTAGAGTCTACTAGCTCTTCTAGATGTTTAAAACGGATGTTGACTAGCACAGTCTGCATATCATCATGCAATCCATTCAGGAATCTTTCCTTCTTCTTGGCTTCAGTGTTGATCCCATCAGGGGCATATCTAGCTAGGGACAGAAATTTGTCACGGTATTCAACTACCGTCATCCTTCCTTGCTTCAGTTCCCTGAACTCATCTCTCATTCTGGTGACTAAACCTTGTGGCACATGGGTGCGGCTGAACTTGATCTTGAATGCTTCCCAAGTCATCATCTGACCGTGGTTCATAGTACGGGTGCTATTCCACCAGTCTCTTGCATCTCCTGCCAGATAGTGGGTGGCAAACAGTACCTTCTCGTTGGCGTCAACTCCTGCGACTTCTAGATTGTTGTCCATGGTTTGCAGCCAGTCATTAGCATCTAAGGGATCCTCAGACTTGTTAAAGATAGGGGGATTGGTATTCTGAAAGTTCTTAAGCTTGGATCCATGATGATCCTGATTTCCATGGCTTTGATTATTGTGGGCCATCTGAGCTATCTGTTGAAGAGTGACTGGGTTGGCTTGGCGTTCGGCTCTACTAGCTTCACGATCGGAAACTAGCATTTGCAGAATCTGCAACATTGGGTCCTGCGATGAGCTACTTCCTCCGGGGTTTCCACGAGTCATCTGAAGATTGAGATAGATAATGAGGTAAGAGGGAAAGTTCTAAGGTTCATGGTTTTGTTTCAAAAGCTTTAAACTTTGAGTTTGAACTCAGGTTTTGCAAACTAACTTATTCTCATTCATTCATTCATTCATTCAATCACACAATACAAACACACACAACAACACAAATGGAAAACAGATGGTTTTAAGAACCATTCTGTGAACTAAGATACAGTGGGACCGATACAACTCATTCCTACGGTAGTGATCAAGTGCATCTACTCATCATCAATGAAGTCGGAATCATCATCATCAGTGTAGAAATCCATGGCATCATCCTCCAGGTAGTCATTGTCATCACTGAGGTACGAGTGAAGATCTCCCTGTATGTCTTCACCTTCTTCCTCTTCCTTTGCTTCAAGCTAGACTTCTTGCTCATGGATGGTCTTCTCGAGAGTGGCCACCTTCTTGCGAAGACGAGCGATGGTGCGATCCTTCTTCTCGCGTTGACGACGAAGTGATTGGCGATCCTTGACGAGCATGGTGAGAGTCTGGTCCTTCTTGGCGGCAATGGCAAGGTTGTGGTTGGCGTAGGCTCGAGCATTGTCCAATTGCTTCTGCCTATCATACAGCAGGAAGTCAAGATTTTCCACTTGGCGCTTCAACTCCGGGTGACTTGGCATCTCCAATGGCATTCCCATAGAATCATGCCTTGCGAAGTGCGCAAAGCGAGTTCCCTGGATCAAGTTGATGTTTTGCCCACACAGACGGGCAAGAGCTTCATGCATAGCCCTGGCTAATCCATCTAGCCAGTTGTTCTCTCGCACGGTGAATTGAATCTTCTCAAAAAGGGGTGCTTCCATCTTGCCTCTAAGATCTACAACTATTAGCCATTGTATATCTCTTCCTAGGTGATCCTTGAGTTGGGCCCCAAAGAATTCTGGATGCGGGCGCTCAAGATACTCTGACAGTGCATCTAGATCCCTCTCAAAGATCAGCTGGCCTCCGTTGCCCAACTGGTAGAACTTGCAATACTGAACTTCCATCTATAAGAATTTAGGATGAGTAAGTTAGTGAGGTGATCAAGTGTGTCAAATTTTATGTAGTAATTTAAGAGTTTTTGAGGAACATGTATTTTTTTTGAAAGAATCAAGGATAAGAGCGGGAATACATTTTCATAAATACTCACTTCTTTTGTTTTGAAACTAAATTTTTGTTCGGACGTCCATTCTAACTAGGGTCTCCTATGGTCAGGATGGCTCTGATACCAACTTGTCAACACCCAGATTTTTAATCCCAGATGCCTGTTATGCCATACCTCGCAATCCCAGGATTACCATTTTTGCGAGACATAACAGAATGTATATCACATTACATCATCCATTACAAACCATAATAAGGTCTTACACAAATAAGGGATCTCATGATCCAGTCTTAATACAAACAAGCAGCGGAATAATAAGCATAGTAGTGGGCTCCATCTTCAGTGTCACAGGCAATGCTGACGATGGGAGATGATCCTAGTTGTCGTAGCCGTCCTGCTATCCATCATCCTGGTAGTCCTCCTCATAGTCTGGCCATAGGAATAACCAGGGACAAAGCCATGAGTACTCTTTAAATACTCGCAAACTATCACTAACAAGTACGATAGTTCTAGTAGGAATCCTAAGCTCTAAGTTTATTTGCAAAAATCCAGATTTATCTAAACTGAGTTCAGAAGTAAAGAAAACTAAGTAAATGTTCTAAATCACTTTAAGTGGGAACCTAGTTTTCATATTCACAACCCTGTTGTGGTCAAGTCAAAATCATAGTTCACTTCGCAAGTCATTTTGAAAACATCTGACGATGGAACAATATGGCCACTCCAACTGTCCATGACCACATACGCGGCTATTCAAATGGTTTGAGACTCTGTAGAGGTGGTACACTTTCACCACAAAATTCGATACATCCGTCAGGGATAACCCTGAATCATCATACTTAGTACGCGGATAATCAATCATAACCTTTCAATTACACATTCTAGTATAGGCACCTCCCCTATGAGCTTGGCCTCCCAGCCATGGCCATCTGCCATCCTGGGCACTGCATAGGTGGACATCATCAAGAGGTAGCCTCAGCTCAAACCTCTTCTGCGAGGGAACCCATATTAATGCATATAAACTTCCAGCTAAGCCTTACCCAATTCAGGTATTGTGGTTGTACGGTAAAATTGGAATGGTATCGTATTCGAACCCAACCAATAGTTTTTATAAAGGGCTAAGGCTCATGCCTCAACAGTTTCATCATCAAATCCATTTGTGTTTCTCAACACATGTCAAAACATTTCAATAGAATGACTCATCATTCCAAGGTTTTCATAATCATTTTCACCAAGTAGTCCTATCTAAAGTGATCAAGTTTTATGCTTAGCACTAGCCACTAAGTTAAGAGTGTTCACTAATGAGGGATGCTAATCTCAATCTCATGCCATAGAATGACATCTAGTATAGGCCTAGTTTTATACTCTTTATGCTATCTATACTATCTTTCCAAAACTCACAAAGTACTAACTAAAAGTAAAGAACTTTGGTAAAGTAAAAGAGTAAAGCTTGCAAGTAAAACTTGGGATGGGTATAAATCAAAGGTATAAAACCAAAGCATGCCTAGTGCATCTTGCTTGGGTTAAGAAACTTGCAAGTGTTAGCTTGCAAGGTCTAGCTTTCTAGTAATGATGGCTTGCGTAGGTATAAGACTTGCAAGTGTTAGCTTGCTTTGAGTAGAGTAGTGGTTGAAGTTTGCTTCCTCTTTATCTGGGTAGAACTCCTCCTCCTCGTATCCGGGGTCGGTACTATCATTTATAAATAAATACGGGATATATAATCACCAAACAATACTTAAATAATTCTATTTATCACGCTAAGGCTCACACTTGATGATCTAGCATCATCACAATCATCACATGAAATGAAGAACTAGTTTTATTTAGTTTATTTGAGAAAAGTAATTTCTACTCACGGAAATTAATTAAGATTTAATATTCTCGAATTAAAATATGGGATCATGTGGACACATGTTATCACCACATATTCTAATACATGGGAATGTGATTTAAAGGATTGATCATATTTTATAAAGTTTAAGATTATCATTTAATAGATTTGTAGTGACTAGAAATGGCCTAATAGCATTATTTTGGTACTAGTCCAATGTCACTGCATGCAAAACTAGATATTTTTACATATTCAGATAGATATTGTCAAATGTGATTTTTGAGAGTTGGAATCAACTCAAAAGCTATTATGGTTGATTTTTGGAAAATGTTTGAAGTTGCAAAGGTATCTGTCTTGTTATTTTTACTATAAATTATCCCTAACTCCAATTGATTTAAATCCAACGGGCTTGGATAGATAATTTAATTAACTTTCTAGCAAAATTTGAATCATGCACTTTGGTTAAGTGAAACTCTCTGAATTGATTTTTGAATATGTGGACAGAAACTAGTCCAAACAAAAATGGAAAAACAATTATTTGAATTTCCAGGCCAGCGCGGGAAGCTAAACAGGCCGGCCCAGCTACACTACGCGGCGTAGCGGGCTACTGACAGATGGGGTCCACCAGTCAGCGGGACTAACTACGTGAAACGGTATCGGTGAATCTAGGTCGTGCGATCTTAATCTAATCTAACGGCTGGGAGTCGTCGTCGACGACGAACTGCTCCGGCGAGGAATCAACCCTAACGCGGCGGTGGGGGTCTCGCGGGGCTCACCTGGGCTCCAGCTAGGGTCGACGACGGGGCGATCGACATGGTAGACAACGGCGAGGCGAGGCGCGGTCACGACAGGGCTTGGGGTGGTCGAAATCGACGGCGCCCTTCTCCTCTAGCAGCGGCGGGCTCCAGCCAAATTCTGGCGAGAGAGAGCTCGCCTTGCTCCAGGAAGAAGTGGGGGAGGGTCTATGAGACGTGGTGAGTGGAATGGTGTGGAGAAATGAGGTAGGGGTGGCCTCCTTTTATACTGCGGCGAGGGTACCAAACGGTGCGGGTGCGAGCTCGTCGGTGACGAGGCTACAGGCGGCTATCAGCATGGCGGTGGCTAGTGGGCGGTGCTGTGTTCCCTGGCAGTTCTTATTGGCGTAATGGCGAGGCGTGGGGCGGTGTGGTTCGGTCGGGAGCGGGCGGTTCTCCACGCGAACGAAGAGGTGTTTGCGGCGGCATGCGGGAGCTGCGGGTCGCCTGGCAGCGAACGGGGTTGTCTGCTAGGTTGCTGTGATCATGGCGGGCATGCGCGTCCACGGTGAGGGAAAGGCGCGGTCTAGGCGAGCTGGTCGGACGCGGCGAGCTGGCGCGCTCTAGACATGGTGAAGAGAGGCGGGGCGTGGCATAGCTAGGGTGGTCCAGGGCTCGGCTGGGGTCATGGCTTGGACATGGGGTGCTGGTGGACCGAGGCATGTGGTGCGCGTCGTGGGCGAGGCTGGCGACACTCCTGGCGTGCTTCCCACTGTCGAACGGCGACGACCACAAACGGACGACGCTCCACTGTGCATAACAGCCAAAGGGGGGATGGTCTGGGTGCTGCTCGACACCAGAGGGGACAAGGGAGTGAAGTGGATACCAAATGGTCGAGGATCACTATGCACAAAGGTGAAGTTAGGCAGAGGTTAAATTAGTATAAGCAAAGTGTTTGTGGAAATGGCCGCTTGAAACTTGCTTCGGAATTTTTGATTCAAATTTTTTGAGTGATCTTAAGTTAAGCTTGAGAGTCTATGTTTGCTTGGAGAGGTCCGGGGGAATTGATTTGGTGGGTTTTTTGAAAAAAGTAGGATCTTAATATATGAACAAGATTTAATTTTCAACTATCCATTAAATTGATTTGAAAGATGTTTTTGTAAGTTTGTAAAGTGGGCCTTGATACACTTTTACTTGGTCTAGCAAGGGGTGAAAAAAGTAGAAATGTTTCTGTTAGAATTTCTCTTCTAGGAACACTCAAACTGGCCTAGTGGTTATCTTTTGTCAAAATAACAATTTGCTTTATTTATTCATATTTTGTTTCTTTTTCTTTTGATTTTGTTTGTAAATGGTCTAGCTGATATATATTCATCTTTAAACCATTTCACATCATTTGCAACAATCAAGCATGGCATATACACTCAATTCCACACTAATGCAAACACACATGCATTCATATTCATTTTCTTAATAAATGTTTTTGTTAACCCTAAATTCGGTGATTAGAACTTACTAATCTTGATTAGAAGTTTTAGGGTGTTACAAGGTGAGAAGGTGTGCTTCGCTGCGCCGCCTTTAGTGAGTTTTAGCACTCTGTGATAGATTATGCTGATGGTTGTAACCTAAAATTCAATAACCAAGAATACATCATGCAACATTTACTTGGACCCTTTTTTAGACAAAATAGTAGTCGGGTGGTATATTGTAAATCAAGAATAAGAAGCATCTGTTTACCAAAAATAAAGAAAATAGAGAGGTCATTCGCTTCTCCTTAAACAATACATATATTAATATTAGGTAGGATTTTCGTTAAGCACCTTGTAAGCACAAATAAAAATGAATATGCATAAATAAATATAAGATTTAATTTCCAGGGGTCCTCTATATTTACCTCGGCCTTTAGAAGGCACATGTCTTCCTTTGAGAGAGAAGAAGCGCAACGGGGATGGACAGGTCCGGTGGAGCTCCACCAGCCGCTCCTCCAGGAGGACAACACGATGTGCGGCCTCCTACTCTCTACTACATCAGCCACCGGCCCATGGCGTTTGGCACCTCCACGCACCGCCTCATTTTCTCATATGTCAACCACCCGCCCATGGCCGCTACTTTTGCTCGGTCAGTGAGGCAGCTGCTGCTGCGAGAATGACCTGCTGCTCCTACCGGCGAGAGAGGCATGGCGGAGGAGCTGATGGCTGAGCCGACCACGATGTAGAGAGACAGGAGTATAACAAGCGGAAAGGGGAGGTGGCATAGTGGGGAGGCAGGAGGCAGGGAGGGGCGAGCTAGACCTCGTGCAGGAGAGGATTAGGGCGCCGGCGGGACGAGCGTTGGGAGGAGGAGGAAGAGGAGAATACATGGGTATGAATTGGTAAATCGGAATATTTTCTAACCATGTAGAAATTTGACCAATGGGCAACCGAACATATTTGCACCAGATTTTCTATCCTTTATAGTCATTTACATGTGATCCACATGAATAGTAGGTAGAAAACGAAACTATGTGGGGCTTTGACCAATGGGAAACCGAACATATTTGCACCAGATTTTCTACCCTTTATATTCATTTACAGGTGGGCCACATGAATAGTAGTCAGAAAAGAATCAATAGAAACCCAAAGGGAACACGACTGATAGAACTAAAAGACTATAAAACAAATAAGTTATGTTGATGATGGTTTAGGTATGCAACGTACATACCTAATATTACTTTTGCTTTCTCGCGGAGAAAGGCATCACATGGGCAGACATAGAAGGGAAAACCTAATTTGGAAACAACATAGGCACTAGGTGGGAAGGCGTGCTTCGTTGCGCCCCCTTTAGTGAGTTTTAGCACTCTGTGATAGATTATGCTGATGGTTGTAACCTGAAATTCAATCACCAAGAATACATCATGCAACATTTACCTGGACCCATTTTTAGACAAAATAGTAGTCGGGCGGTCTATTGCAAATCAAGAATAAGGAGCATCTGTTTACCAAAAAGAAAGAAAATAGAGAGGTCATTCGCTTCTCCTTAAACAATACATATAGTAATATTAGGTAGGATTTTCGTCAAGCACCTTGTAAGCACAAATAAAAACGAATATACACAAATAAATATAAGATTTAATTATCAGGGGTCCTCTACTTTTACCTCGGCCTTCAGAAGGCACGTGTCTTCCTTTGAGAGAGAAGAAGTGCAACGGGGATGCACAGGTCAGGTGGAGCTCCACCAGTCGCTCCTCCAGGAGGACAACATGATGTGTGGCCTCCTACTCTCTACTACATCATCTACCGTCTCATGGCATTCAGCACATCCATGCGCCGCCTCATTTTCTCATATGTCAACCACTCGCCCATGGCCGCTACTTTTGCTCGGTTAGTGAGGCAGCTGTTGCTGTGAGAACGACCTGCTTCTCCTGCCGATGAGGGAGGAATGGCGGAGGAGATGGTGGCTGAGCCGACCATGATGGAGAGAGACAGGAGTAGAACGAGAGGAAAGGGAAGGTGGCACAACGGGGAGGCAGGAGGCGGGGAGGGGCAAGCTAGACCTCATGTAGGAGAGGATTGGGGCGCCGGAGACACGAGCGTTGGGATGAGGAGGAAGAGGGGAATACATGGGTGTGGATTGGCGAATCGGGATATTTTCTAACCATGTAGAAATTTGACCAATGGGCAACCGAACATATTTGCACTAGATTTTCTATCCTTTATAATCATTTACATGTGGACCACATGAATAGTAGGTAGAAAACGAAACTGTGTGGGGCTTTGACCAATGGGCACCGAACATATTTGCACCAAATTTTTACCCTTTATAGTCATTTATAGGTGGGCCACATGAATAGTAGTCAAAAACAAAATCGTGTATGGGCAACCAAACATATTTGCACCAGATTTCCTACCCTTTATAGTCATTTATAGGTGGACCACATGAATAGTAGTTAGAAAACAAACACTTAGGATCTGCTGGCTAGCACGATCAGATGGCAAAAAATGCTTGATTTTTGTGGTGAGTCCTAGTACCCTCACCAATTATATCTTCCAGATTTTCTACCCTTTATAGTCATTTATAGGTGGGCCACATGAATAGTAGTCCGAAAACAAAATCGTGTATGGGCAACCGAACATATTTGCACCAGATTTTCTACCCTTTATAGACATTTACATGTGGGCCACATGAATAGTAGTCAGAAAATGAACACTTAGGATCTGCTGGCTAGCACGATCAGATGGCCAAAAATGCTTGATTTTTGTGGTGAGTCTAGTACCCTCACCAATTATATCTTTAGATTTTTGGACAACTTGGACGACAACATTCGGCATACCCCCTGTTTGTCCGAGTTATTAGCATAAACCACCACTTTACTGCGTAAATTCCGAAAAACCACCACTTTATGTGCTCGTAGAAAAAGCTAACCGCTATTATGTGTTTTTTCTTGCAATGTACGCTAAAACCAAAATTAACGCGGATTGACACCAAAACTGACACTAGGACCCACTCTCTAGGATGATGTGGCACCAAGAGACGTTGCTACGACACAACCGTCAATGGCAAATGTGGGTCTCACTTATGAGGTCGCTCGGACATAACGCGGCCGCACGCTTGACGTTTGCCTCAATCTCTTCCTCACTCGCCACTTTCAACCTCGCCGTTCATCACCACCTCTGCATAGCCATCATCGTCATGCCTTCCTAGAATGACGACGAATCATGAAGCCTGTCCATGCAAGGGGTAAGTTCCTCAATTTCTAGGGTTAGGGTTTGTGATTCTGATTGGGGAATTTTTTATTTCGTGTCAATTTAGCTCGATTAAATCTGATTCTTTGCAATTTCTATATGATTAGGACCTAGTCGACATGGACTATAATCTAGATACATGTGACGACCCCACATTCCACGGGATAGCGGTGGGGTGTCCGGAAGTGTGCCGCATGCATGGGATGGAGCCGCAGAAGTGTGTGGCATTTGAAGGGACGAACATATGCCATTGATTTTACATGTGTTAGATCAGGAGGGTAAGTTCTATCTTTTGTTTATCATATCTGCTTATGCATGGTGTCAGGTCTGCGTGTTACATTAGTTAGCAGAACAATTAGGGTTTTCTTAATGGATGATAACTGTGAGATTCGACACATTTTGATGGCTTTTATTGATGGTTTTCTCCCGGATTTGATTGTTTTCTGGCTTTACCTAACGCTAATACTTCGATAGCAAAGAAAACTTGGATTTTAATGTGTGTTTCAGGTTATGGACGTCTACAGAAGGATTTAACTAGAGAAATATAATATTCTGGAAAAAACAAGCAAGTCCCACTTTGGAAGCACGCCAGAGGAGCTCACAGACGGTTTAACGACCAACTATACGGCGGGAATGACCATATAGTTCCCGCCGTATAGCTGCCGCTACCTCTCTCTTGTCAAAAGGGACAACTTCTGTGAAGGGACGGGGGATGAAAATATAACACAGCAGCCGTCACACCATCCAGAAGGGAGAAAGAAGGGATCTGAAGAAGAAGGAGAAGACGTTCTTCATATCGCTCCACGATCTTCGACCTCCTAGCCAATATACCTCCATAGCCACTACTTGTACTTGAGAGAGAGAGGGATCTCCACCTTGCAAGACTAGGGTTTGATATTGTTTCTTCCCATCTTGAATTGTGTTGGATATTTTTCTATTCTTATTGTGGATCTCCACGGTAATACCAAGACGAATTATTTTTATTATATTATATTGATGATCCGTTCTTCTCTCATGTGTGAGTAATTCCCTCGGGCGTGGGAGATGTAGGGGATTGGTGAGATCTGATGTGCCTTCATATATTTTACATTAGTATTGTGATTGATTCTAATTACTATATTATGTGTGCTTGACTATCTGTGGGATGCTTAATGCTTGTTGTCCAATTAAGGGCCTAGATAGCATGATACCTTGTTCTACACAAATAAGATTTTGCTCGCTAGTGGACCAGCGACCCCTGGGTGATATAGGGATATCAATGGAAAGCTAGTTGACTCGAGGAGAATGAGTAACCACTGTGCTTATTGCATTAGTCCGATCCAAGGAGCTTAATCGCCAAGCGACTTGAACAGTCTTAATCGTCTAGTGTCTGACCATGGTTTTGGTAGCAGGCTAGTAGGATTATTGAAGTTGGGATGAAATCTACCAAGAGGAGTTCTAGCTAATTATGGGTTGCTCGCCTACACATATATCTATAAGATTATAATTTTTACATTCATACTCGTCCACCTAGCACATTCACTATCACCATGAACTGAATTTCCCCGTGCCTTGTTTCACCATCTGCAGAAACCAACCAACAAACAAAGTCATTCTTTACTTTTATGCATTTTATTTCCGAAGTTTAAATTTTAGTTCTATTTAAATCTATCGCATTTAATCAAAACCTCATTCTTATTTCAATGCTTGCAGTCAATTCACTCGAAGACCTGTGACAACTTCAGGTGTGATAGAGACTTCACCAATAAACATTTACCTTTGGGCTCCATGTGGGATCGGCATCTGAACTTCGAAACTAGCTACAAATGATCTATGCACTTGCAGACATCAAGCTATTTTCTGGCGCCGTTGCCGGGGAGCTAAGCGCTAAGTGTTTGTCGTTTGACATTTCAGGTGTTGCTACTATAAAATGTTCTCCTTAGGAGACAAAGGGTCTACACGTTATGGCAGGACCTACCTGCCGGATTATATTGAGCGCGTGCCTGCTTAGAGGCGCGGAGAAATTATTGAAAAACTTTTAAGATCAAAAAAAGTTGAAGTTGAAAACCTGAGTGATATTATGGAAATCATGTCTATTTATAGGACAAGTCTTCTGAAACCTGAGAAAACTCTCAGGGAATACAGTGCTCCAAGTTCTGAATTTCTTAAACAACCAATAGAGTTCCCTAATCCTGGAGTTAGAGAATATAGATTTGATGGTGGAATTATTAAAATTTTGCAGGAAAAAGCTTTCAGTGGAAGGGAAGATGAAGATCCAGGAAGACATATAAGAGAGTTTGACGATGTGATAACAACACTTGGACCAAAAGGTTTTCCAAGAGACTTCTCTCGTCTTAAATTATTTCGATGGTCTCTTAAAGTTAAAGCTCTAGACTTGTTATATTCTCTCCCTCACCATTACATTAAATGTTGGGAAAACCGCATTACTAAATTCATAAACAGGTGTCTTCCTTTTAAAAAGGTAATTGAACTAAGAAAGAACATAGGCAACTTTAGTAAGAAAGATTCTTTGAAATGATCAATAGTATTCCTAATCATGGCTATTCTGAACTAACAATTTGCCATTTATTTTACCATGGTCTCAATACTCAATGTAGAGAACTGCTTGACTTCTCAGCAGGAGGATCAATAAATAACTTGACTATTGAAGAGTGTTTGGAATTAATGTCTACTAGGGCTAAGAATGATTCTTTATATAATCCTAATTTTGGCATTAAGCCGGAAAAAGGGATGCTTCGAATAACTCCTGATCTTATGCTCGAGGTACGTAAAACTATGAAAGAGAAAGGTATACCTTCTGAACTTGCTAAAGAAAACAAATAGGATTTGTTACAAGTTTTAACTAAAGAAGATGAAACTATAAAAGTTTTTCAAGAATTGAAACATCGACAAGTAAAATCTCATAATAACTTGCATAAGCATTTCCAAAAATACAAAAATATTTTGGCAGAACTCACTGAAAATTATGATGAGATTGGCCAAGAAATAAAACTATTTCATAAGTATCTTAGTATGATTGAAACCCAGTGTGAACAAATAGCATCTGGTTATCAATTTTTTCTTCGTGACGATAACGATATTCCGGTTTCTACTAATGCTGTCACAAGAAGGGGTGCAGTTGTCACATGACCCTTAGGACCACCAGAATATGAAGCTGAAAAGGAGCATAAGGAAAAAGCCTTGCTTGAAGCAAGTCAAGAAGATGATACGTTGGTAGATCCTCAAGATGAAACTGAGACGCAAGAGCAAACCCAGAAGGATCACAATGATGCACAGGAAGATCATTATGACTCTGATGCAGAAATGGTTGATCCAAGAGAAGATAAAGAAACAAGTAAGGAAGATGATGTTGTTGTGGTAGAAAAGAAGAAAAGCAATAAGCAACAACAAAAGAAAGCAACAAAATAGCCTGACCCCCTGAAAAAGGTAAAAGACAAGAGTTAGTCAGGTGAGAAAAAGCTTCCTTATCCAGATTGAAAAAAGAAAGCACCAGATGAGGTAATTTATAATTCTTTTATAAAGGCACTTAGTGACCTTTGTCTGGAAATTTTATTTGCGGATGTAATCAAAGTCCTTACTTATGGTAAATTCCTTCATGATATTCTTAGTAGAAAGAAAGAAATAACTGAAAGTGTTGCTATGGTAACTAGTTATCCTACTAACGGGAAACTATTATCTAAGTCTGGAGATCTTGGAATACCAAATATATCATGATCAATAGGTAAAACAAATATTCATAATGCCTTATGTGACCTAGGAGCAGGAGTTAGTGTAATGCCATACTCCCTCCATAAAAGATTAGGATTAGGGGAGTATTCTCCTACTACTATCACTTTACAGATGGCTGACAAGTCCACTAAACAACCTGTTGGTATGATTGAGGATGTCTTACTTAGGATAGATGGGCATGTTATTCCCACTGATTTTATCATTCTTGAAATGCCAGAAGATGAAAGATTATCTATAATACTTGGAAGACCCTTCCTTGGTACTGCAGGTGCGTCAGTAGATTATGCAGAAGGGAAGATAATCTTCAATGTTTATGATGCTGAAATCATCCGGTATTTTCCAAAGAAGCTAGAAGCAGGGGAAAGATATGTTCCGCCGGCTAAACGAGTTCATGTGGTAAGTACCATTGATAAAGGGCAACCAAAGGTAAGAATTTGAGAAGAGAGAAAAGGTTGAGTTATTCAACCACTCTTAACAAATGCTTAATGGGAGTTAACCCATTTTTGTCAATTTAGTAGATTAGAGAATAAAAAGTTCATCATATTCCCACCACTTTTTCATAGACATTCTTGCGGAAGCACTCCTGTGAAGATGCATCTATCAAAAAGTAGTATAAATATCGATTGAATGAGTAGAGAATAATAATACGAATAAAAATTTGAGTTTTCTATTTATAGAAGCTAAAATTTTGCTTTTAATATGCTAATGTTGGTCGACAGTTTTTACTATTATTTTTCTGTTAAAAACTTGGTATTTCGCTAAGTTATGGAATAAGAAGGTATCCTCGAAGAAACAATTTTTTTTGATGATTGCTGATGGTTTAACGACCAACTATACGGCAGGAATAAAAATTCCGGCCGTATAGTTCCGGTCGTATAGTTATCTTTGCCATCAACAAATTTTCTTCGGAAACACAGAGAGTTTAATGACCAACTATACGGCGGGAATAAAAATTCCGGCCATATAGTTCTGGCCATATAGATATCGATGCCTTTATAGAATTTTAATCCAAAGGTACTGAGAGTTTAACGACCAACTATACGACAGGAATAAAAATTCCGGCCGAATAGTTTCGGCCATATAGATATCAATGCCTTCGTACATTTTTATTCCAACAGTACTTGGAGTTTAACGATCAACTATATGGCGGGAATAAAAATTCCGACCGTATAGATATCGATGCTAGTTTTAGAAATCTATCTCGAGAGATAGGCAGTTTAACGACCAACTATACGGCAGGATCAATTTGATCCGGCCGTATAGTTGCGCCCATATAGTTGTTTCCCTGTATAAAGAAACCCTAGTTGGCGGCACCGCCGCAACTATACGGGCGGAGCACCATCACCCGCCCGTACAGTTTTGGCCATATAGTCCGGTGCGACCACAAAATCGCACCGGGATAGCTAGGTCTTCCTCCTCTCCTCATCATTTCTCTCATATTCTCTCTCCAAACCTCTCAAAATCCACCTAGAACTCTTGATTCTTCGCGGATTTAATTCATTTGAGTGGGGGAATCAACAGATCCGTATGTTTCTCTCCCTATCAATGCTTTATTTTCAGATTTCCATGGTTAAAACTCTCACATTGATCTAGTGGATGAACTCAAGCTTATTTACTTTTCCCTATTAATTTACCATGTTAGGATTGAATTTTTCCACGTAGAATCATGCATATATTATATAGAAACTATATGCCTAAGGTTTTATGGTGAAATTTTTCAGTGCATCACGATGAACAAAATCGGTAGCCTTTTTCGTTCGAGCAAGAGCCAACGGGGAGAGGGCTCAACTTCAGGAGCCCGAGCCCCGCGCAACTCCAAGATGGACATTGTCGCATCAAGGAGGGTGCTGCCCACACGTTGGGCCGACCACAACTTTCTCACCGCGGCCAGGTTGAAAATGGACTTCGACCTCATGTGCAGCAGGTCGGGGTTGACGATACTTGGCTTTGCAAGACACGACACCTACGCCGAGCTCACCCATGAGTTCCTTGCCTCCTTCTACGACGACCACAAGGAGAAAAGTAACCTATGCACCATAAGCTTCACCATGAACCGTACGCTCTATGATGTGAGTTTCGAGCAGTTTTGCAATGCTTTCAGCTTCCCCCATACTGGGGAGCCCAATATTACTAATCTCTACAGTGTCATGAGTAGAGAGACCTGGGAGGTTATTTCTGTTAATGGTGTTAGTCACTTCTATCAAAAGAAGATGTCCACCATTCAGAACCCAACCATTCGCTACTTTGCTTTGTTCCTCGCCAACACGATGTTGGGAAGGGGTGATACTAGATCCATGGACAATGCGGACATGGCAATGATCACCAAATCCCTCTTCCCCAATGCCACGCAGAGCCCCAGTCCTGCAGCTCTACTAAGCCAGCACTTTCACCACCAAAGCAACAAGACCAAAGGTGATATTCGCATTGGTGGATTGGTAACCCACTGATGTCTACGCACGCTTCTATTCTTGTAGACAGTGTTGGGCCTCCAAGTGCAAAGGTTTGTAGAACAACAACAAGTTTCCCTTAAGTGGATCACCCAAGGTTTATCGAACTCAGGGAGGAGTGGTCAAAGGTATCCCTCTCAAGCAACCCTGCAATCAAGATACATGAAGTCTCTTGTGTCCCCAACACACCCAATACACTTGTAAGATGTATAGGTGCACTAGTTCGGCGAAGAGATAGTGAAATACAAGTAATATGGATGATTATAAGTGGTAATTGCAATCTGAAATAAGAGTGGCAGCAAACAAACATGTAACCGAATTAATTGTAAATGATGTTTCAATGCTTAGAAACAAGGCCTAGGGACCATACTTTTACTAGTGGACACTCTCGTATAAATATCTTCTCTTCATGATGCTACCCTGAACTACTCTCCGGTTGGACGATGTAGGGCTATAAAAACACACCTTAAAGTTCACATTCCCCATCTAGATAACCCCTTACTGTCACCTTGAGCGCTAGATGGTTCCAACAAACACCACAATCTCACAGAGACATCCAACTCAAATTATACTCATGATAAGTATTTATGTAACCTTATCCAAAGTGCCACACGGTGTGCACACTGTCAACTTCTCACACATGGGGATAAGTAGAGATTCATTAAAGGACTTGAGTAGCAGAATAGATCTATAGATTACAAAGGTCATGATCTTAGTAAGATCATGCATAGAAAGAGAGAGATGAACACATAGTTACTTGTAGATCCCTTAGCCTTGAGAGAGAACTACTCCCTCCTCATCATGGGAGGTGGCTAGACTGCGTGCGTGCTACTGCTGTTCGGGAGGGAGGCGGCCAGACGTGCGTGCGTGCTACTGCTGCTTGGGATCTTGCACGTCGTGGGGTGCGGCTGCTACTGCTCGTGCGTGCTACTGCTGCTGCTCGTGCCATGCGTGCTGGATCGCCTCAAGATCTTGCACGTCAACTAGGCTCCATGGGGTCAGAACACAGGTCGCGGGCATCCACGGGAGGGGCGTAACCTGCAGAGGAGGGTGGCGGGCGGATCTACAAGTAGGAGGGAAGCCGGTGGCGTGGCCACAGGTGGTTGTGGGCGGCGGAGGCGGGGCGATTTCTCGGGAGAGAGAGAGCGACATCAAGAGAGGTGGGATTAGGGAGAGGTTAGCCTAGCGGGCTGGGACAGTCACGCGAGATTTTTTCGATGTCGCACAAGATGAATTTTCGGGATGGAATCGCCCCAGCTCTGTCCTGATGCTCAAATCGAGCTTCTCTCGCTAGCCCAGCCGAGGGAGTTTTTCAGGACGAAGCGGGCACTGCCCAGATGCCCAAGAGCATCTCCACTCGGGGTCCTCAAAGCCCCCCAAAGGCCTATAAGGGTTGCCGGCACCAAAAAACGCGCCCAACCATGGCCCTCATTCCAGAATTCCGGCCGGTGCGGCCCAATTATTTAGCCGGCGGCCCTAGGCGAAACCCAATGTACAGGGAGGCAAGCGGGGGCGCCTACGCATCGAGTAAATGTTGCGGGCCAGCCTTGTCGGTGACAAACGGCCAGAAATCCTGTCCTATCCCACCCTTTCGACCCTTGACACCCTGGCGGCCACCGCGACCACCCCTACCTCGCCACCGGGAACCCGCCTCCAGTAGCACTCCCCACCTTCAAATAAACCCCTCCACAGCTCCAAACACCCATGCCACCTCTTCCTCTGCCGTCCTTACGTCCAACCGCTGGCCAGCGAACCTCTGCGTCCACTCGACTTCCTCCCCGCACACAAGGTGCTCGACCATTTGCCAAGGCGATGGAATCGGACGACGAGGAGGTCATGGCCGCTCTGATGGATGAGGGGGTCGCTGCGATCAATGCAGCGGCGGCCGGGGACGACGAGCACCTGTCTATCCTCCTCTCCCTCATGTCCATGATCATCAAGGAGGACAAGACGGTCCGTGGTGGCTCGGCGCCTGGACGCCGCAAGAGCAAGCCAAGGCAGAGGATGGAGAGGTACTGCATGTTGTATGCAGACCACTTCACCGATGATTCAGTGCATGGCGATGTCACATTCCGCCGCCGTTTCAGGATGAGCAGGAAGCTCTTCCTCAAGATCGTCGAGAAGCTGAGGGAGTTCGATGACTACTTCAAGATAAAGAGGGATGCTGTCGGTACGCTTGGCTTCTCCACTATCCAGAAATGCATAGTTTCCCTTCGGATGCTAGCATATGGAATGCCAGGAGACACATAGGACGACTACATGCGCATGGCCGAGTCCATGGCCATTGATTGCATGTATAGGTTTTGTAGGGCAATTGTGGTGGTGTTTGGCGACACATATCTGCGCACACCCAATGAAGACGACACTGCTCGTCAGCTGGCACAGAATGCAAACAGAGGGTTCCTTGGGATGCTTGGAAGCATCGAGTATATTCACTGGGCATAGAAGAACTATCCATTTGCAAACCAGGGCATGTACAAGGGCCACAAAGGAGCATGCAGTGTTGTTCTTGAGGAAGTGGCTGATAAGGATCTCTGGATTCGGCATGCTTTCTTCGGGATGGCAGGATCTCACAATGACATCAACATGCTCTAGTGCTCGGATGTGTTTGCCAAGCTTGTTTCAGGCAATTCTCCTCCTGTGGCTTATGAGATCAATGGCCACCAATATGACAAGGGATACTACTTGTTTATGGCATCTATCCAAAGTGGTCAACATTTGTCAAGACCATTTCAAATGCAGTGCCTGAAGGGAAGAAATCTTAGTTTGCTCAGAGCCAGGAGGCTTGTGGGAAAGATGAGAGGGCATTTGGTGTGCTGCAAGCTCAATTTGCCATTGTTCGGTACCCTGCGCTTACATGGTCCAAGGATTAGATGTGCGAGATCATGACTGCTTGTATCATCTTGCACAACATGATCATCGAGAGCGAGTGGGACAACCTAGTGTTCGACACTCAACCATACTATCGCCAGGGTCCTCTTGCAGATGTTGATCATCAGGTGCCTACTGCCTTTGCCTCTTTCCTGGCCAAGCGTCAAGAACTTCGAGACTCCAACACTCATCACCAGCTGCAAAATAATTTGATCGAGCATTTGTGGAACCTAAAAGCAGCTCTCTAGTTTGATGGCCATTATGATTCAAACTTGTTTAATTTGTGTGGTGTGTTAAACATAATTTATTTGTGTACTATGTTGAACTTGTTGAATAATTGTGTTGAATTTGTGTTCCAATTTGATTGATTGCTTGTGTTGAAATAATTCAGAAAAAAAAAATGGCCGGTTTGGGGTGCACGACTGGGCGCCGGCCAGCCCCCATTTCTGATTTCGTGCCGGCGCCTCCCATACGGGCCAAAAATGGCCGCACCGGAGCCCGTATGGGGATCACGAGTGGAGATGCTCTAAACCGACCTAACAAATTGTCGAATCTCTGGTGAGATGGGAAAATCTGAGCTAAACGGGGCTACCAAACACACTCTTAGTGAACTCTATCTATCTAGCTTGCCGGTGTGTTATTGTTGAGTTGAACTATTTATGTTGTGGTGGTACTGCTGTATTTTAACTTCTTGTGTTGTTGTAATGGTGTTTGTTAAATTATGTTCCTTGTGTTATGGTAATGATATTTTTGATTTAAAGGTTCCTATGTAATTCAAATAATTTTTCAATGAATTTAATAGGTAATTAAAATTGTGTATGTAATTTAAATGATTTTTGCATGAATTTTTTAGGCATAAAAATGAGTATATAATTTAAATGTTTTTCCATGAATTTGCTAGGCATTAAAATGTGCCTAAATTTTAAATGATCTTTTCATGAATTTGTTAGGATTTTAAAAATGTGTCTGTAAATTAAATGATTTTTCCATGAATTTATGAGGCATAAAAATGTGTCTGTAATTTATTGATTTTTCCATGAATTTATGAGGCATTAAGAATGTGTGTGAAATGAAATGATTTTCCAAAAATTTATTAGGCATAAAAAATATGTATGAAATTTAAATATTTTTTAGGAATTTATTAGGCATAAAAAAACATGTCTATATTTTCAATGATTATTCTATAAAATTATTAGGTTGTCCAAAATTGTTTCTATTATTTTTCTATGATTATAAATGATCCTCGAGGGTTGGGGGTTCTCGACTACGGATGTCAATGGGTACCCAAAACCCGCTAACCCGCTGGGTACCCACATTAAATGGGAGGGTTTGGTAAAGAAAAAAGTCACGGGGCTTATCCATAAAAAACTTGACCCATCGGGTCTACCAGGGACGGATCTAGAGGTGGCAAACCCGTACCCGCAAACTCGCACACCCGACTACCCCACTAATTCTAATTCTAAGTCCCCTAAACCCACTAACCACATGGTCCCCTACAACAGTTTCCCATAACCCCACGCACAAGTGCACGACAGGTAACACACACGCACCCATCCCACCATCCCACGTCCACTCTCTATCGCCCCAAAATCCCAACCTCCCTTCTAGCGCCGCGCCTCCCACGATTTTGATCCCTCGCTGCTGCCTCACATCTTGCGGCGCTGCTCCCGCGAGCTTGCTGCACCACCGCTCCCGTGAGCTTGCTCCCTTGCCACCGCTTCCCATCTTGTGTCGTGCCGCCGTTGCTTCCCATATTGCATCGAGCCGCTGCTTATCATCTAGGACGGTCACGCTCCCTCCGCCAAAGGCCAGAGCCTAGTGGGGGTAGAGGATATGGAAACGACGCAGGTACCCGTCAGGTCCCAGGTACCTAGCGGGTGGAGTGTATGGTGGGAATCTGGATACGATGGTGGGTTCAGGGGCGGTAAGAAGGGTTTGGCCGGGACCCGGCGGGTGCCATCCGGATTCTTGAAAACCCTAAAAGTAACTTAAAAATTAACCATTGTGGGTTGTCGAGAATCTTAAAGGGGTCTCAACAATCCTAGGAGCCTCAATAACCCTATCCATATAGTTAAAAATGATCCATGAGGGTTCTCAAGAACTCAAATCCTAAAAATAATGGACAAACTCTACTAATCATATTTTGAGTGCACCAAAAATCATGGAAAAATACTAGAAAACTAGTATTCATAAATTTGATGCACCAAAAATTATGGAAAAATACTAGAAAAACTAGTAATGATATACACCAAAAATCATGAAAACATACTACACAACTAGTAATCATATATTTGGGTGCACCAAAATTCATGAAAAAATACTATAAAATTAGTAATCATATATTTGAGTGTAGCAAAAATCATGGGGAAAATACTAATAATATTTTGGAGTGTAGAAACATTCATGAAAAAATACTAAAAATATCAAGTGCACATCAACCTAAGAACATCACATAGTCTTATATAGGGAGTAACAAATAGTCTTACGTCACTTAGTCTTACGCATCGAATTGTTTCAACACACATGAACTGACATCATAATAGTCTTCAACATGGTTTCAAACTAGCCTTGCAGTAGTTTTAAACAACATAGATACAAACACTTCACACTCACTTCTTGTAACTATTATGCTTCCAAGCATTGAACATCTTCGGTGTGAGTTTGGTTGGTATACAACTAATCCTAGTTCCCGTAGTACTAGTACGAGGATGTGATGCATTAGCACTCCTTGGTGCATTGAAAGCTCTTGATCTTGAAACCGTTGGTGTAGTAGCAGTAGGAGCTATAGGTGGTGGTGGTGCACTAGGTGCAACTGGAGTAGCACTAGTTGCAGCCCTTGCAGGTGGTGGTGCAGTTGCTACGTTTTGGGATGTGGAGGAATGATTTGTGAATTTCTCCCTGTTTGACTATAAACAAAAACCTTTGTTAGTTGCAGATGTAGCATATTAGTTTGATTGTTAACGATTAAAACAAGAACACTAGGTTACTCACCTTCTGATGTTCTTTACTTAATTGTAGCTCTAGCCTGAACTCAAAACCATAGGATCTTAGTACAAGTGTTGCTTCCCATCCTAGAACTATCTCTAGGTGTTGTTACCTCAAATGCACCCTTTCTCCCAACTGTTTGTTTTGTACCTGGCCTATCTCTGAACACATGTGGATTAATATCTTGGGTATTGATATTTGGCCACTCATCAGGTCTAGGGACATGGTATATGACATAATTGAAAGCTTCCTTGTACATAGGTTTTTGAAGAACTCATGCACATAGTCCTCTAGATGCTGTTTGATCTTGCTTAGTACAAAGATTGCATGATTTCAAGGAATACCAGTCACATCCCACTTCCTTCAACCACAAGTTCTAGATATAAGGTCAACTACATGTACTCCATGCCTAGTAGTGCTAACTTTCCACAATCCTAGATCACCATTATTTTAAGTGCATTGCCTAGAAATGTTTTGGCCTCTTATAATTTCTCAAAGTAGATGCATTCTCTAAACTAAGCACCCTTCACTCCACACTCGAAACAAGTGATCTGGGACTTGTCCTTGACTGCGACAGATACAACATTGCTGCCAGTTCTGCGGGCAGTGTTGTTGTTGTTGCTCTTGGGAGGGGCACGGTTGAAGTTGTTGGCATTGCCGGGGTGATGATTGTTTCCTCCGGACTTCACATTTCCTCCGCTACGGTTGGGGTAGCTTGGGCGATAATTTGGGGGTCGGTTGTTCCTTGGTGCATATCCTGGTGAGGGGTTAGGACGGTACTTCTGGTGACTACTGGATCCAGACTGCTGCATCATACGACGCTTGCGGTTGTCGTTTGCTTGGTTAATCTTCCCTTCCATCTGAATGGCAGAGTCGACTAGCTCTTTGAGATCCTGGAAACGAATGTTGACGAGGACAGTCTGCATCTCATCATGCAGTCCGTTTAAGAATCTCTCTTTCTTCTTGGCCTCCGTGTTGATCTCATCCGGTGCATATCTGGCAAGTGACAAGAATTTGTCACGGTACTCTACTACAGTCAATCTTCCTTGCTTCAGTTCATGGAATTCATCTCTCATCCTGTTGACAAGACCTTGCGGCACGTGGGTGCGGCTGAACTTGACCTTGAATGCTTCCCAGGTCATCACCTGGCCATGGTTCATGTTGCGGATGCTATTCCACCAAGCTCTTGCATCTCCCGCCAGATAGTGGGTGGCGAAGAGAACGTTCTCATTCTCCTCAACTCCTGCAACTTCGAGGTTGTTTTCCATGGTCTGTAACCAGTCATCAGCATCTAATGGGTTTTCAGATTGGTTGAAGATTGGGGGATTGGTGTTCTGAATTTTTTTGAGTTTAGATCCATGGTGATCCTGATTTCCATGTCCTTGGTTGTTGAGAGCCATTTGGGCGATCTGCTGCAATGTTGCTAAGTTGGCTTGACGCTCGGCCCTGCTTGCTTCACGGTCTGCGATGAGATTCTGCAAGATTTGTATCATTGGGTCCTGCGATGAGCTGCTCCCTCCTTGGTTTCCACGAGTCATCTGAAGATTGAGATAGATATAGGGGTAAGAGGGAAATTCTAAGGTTCATGGTTTTGGGTTTTCAAAGCTAAAACTTGGAGTTAGACTCAGGTTTTTCAACTAACTTTACTTTCATTCATGCAAGCAAGCACACGATACAACACACACCACAACAATCAAAGGGGAAAACAGATGGTTTTAAGAACCATTCTGCAAGCTACGATACAATGAGATGATACATATCATGCTACGACAATGCTCTAGTGCATCTACTCATCGTCGATGAAGTCGGAGTCTTCATCATCAGTGTAGAAGTCCACAGCATCCTCTTCCAGAAAGTCATCATCGTTGCTGAGGTAAGAATCAATATCTCCCTGGATGTCTTCACCCTCATCATCTTCTTCTTTGGCGGCAAGCTGAGCTTCCTGCTCCTTGACGGTCTTCTCGAGGTCGGCCACCTTCTTGCGAAGACGGGCGATGATGCGATCCTTCTTTACATGCTGGCGACGAAGAGACTGACGATCTTGGACGAGCAGTGCGAAATTCTGGGCCTTCTGGTCGGCAATGGCACGGTTCTGGTTTGCTAACTCTCTGGCATTGTCCAGTTCCTGCTGTCGGTCATGAAGCAAGAAGTCAAGGTTCTCCACTTGACGCCTCAATTCTGGGTGACTTGGCATCTCCATCGGCATTCCCATGAAGTCACGTCTTGCATAGTAGGCAAAACGGGTTCCTTGAATCTTGTTGACACTGAGGGCACATAGACGTGCGAGAGCTTCATGCATTGCCCTGGCTAATCCATCTAGCCAGTTGTTCTCTCTCACAAAGAACTGAATTCTCCTGGAAGTTGGTGCTTCAATGCTTCCTCGAAGATCTGCGGTGACTAGCCATTGTAGGTCTCCTCCTGGGGGTCCTGGAAGTTGAGCTCCAAGAAACTCCGGATGTGGGCGTCCCAGTAACTCCGATAGTGAATCCAGATCCCTCTCGAAGATCAGCTGACCTCCGTTTCCCAACTGGTAAAACTTGTTGAACTGAGTCTCCATCTACAAGAATTTAGGATGAGGAAATTAGTGATGTGATCAAGGGTGTCAAATTTTAAGTAGTAATGTAAGAATTTTGAGGAACATGTATTTTTGAGAAAGAATGAGTTCACAAGGGTAAGAGGGGAAGTAGTTTTTCATAAATACTCACTTTGGTTTTGAAGCTAAGTTTTTGGTTTGGACGTCCATTCTAACTAGGGTCTCCTATGGTCAGGATGGCTCTGATACCAACTTGTCAACGCCCGGATTTTTAATCCCAGATGCCCATTACGCCATACCTCGCAATCCTAGGATTACCATTTTTGCGAGACATAACGGATTGGATATCACAGTACATCATCCATTACAAACCATACATAAGGTTTTACACAAATAAGGATCTCATGATCCAGTCTTTAATACAACAAGCAGCGGAAATAAACGATAGCGTAGCGGTGGGGTCCATCTTCGGGGGCACAGGCAATGCTGATGAAGGCAGATAGTCCTAGTTATCATAGCCGTCCTGCTGACCATCATCTTGATAATCTCCTTCATAGTCTGGCCATGATAATAGCCAGGGACAAAAGCCATGAGTACTCTTTAAGTACTCGCAAACTACTACTAACAAGGGTTATAGTTCTAAGTTAAAGTGCTGAATTTAAAGAAAAACTATCAAGTTAAGTTTGAAACCTAAGCTGAGTTCTGAAGCAAGAAAAATAAAAGTAAAGTTCTAGAATCACTTAAGTTGGGAAGCTATTATCATTAACACAACCCGGTTGTGGCCAAGTCAAAGTTCATCATTCATTTCAAGTTATTTAGAAAACATCTGACAACGAAATAGTATGGCCATTCCAACTGTCCATAACCACGGACGCGGCTATTTGAATAGTTTGACACTCTGTAGAGGTGGTACAATTTCACCACAAGATTCGATACATCTGTCAGGGATAACCCTGAATCCTCATACTTAGTATGCAGATAATCAAACATAACCTTCCCTTTACACACCCTAGTATAAGCACCTCTCCTATGAGCATGGCCTCCCAACCATGACCATCAGTCATCTTGGGCACTGCATAGGTGGACAACATTGAGAGGTAGCCTCAGCTCAAACCTCTCCCATGAGGGAACTAATACTAATGCATATAAATTTCCAGCTAAGCCTTACCCAATTTAGGTAATGTGGTTGTACGGTAAATTTGGAATGGTATCGCATCCGAATCCAACCATTAGTTTTATAAAAGGGTTAAGGCTCATGCCTCATCATTTTCATCATCATAAACCAATTGTGTTTTTCAACACATGTCAAAACATCTCAATAGAATGACTCATCATTCCAAGGTTTTCATAACTCATTTTCACCAAGTGTTCCCATCTAAAGTGACTCAAGTTTTTGAGCTACTCTAAAATACTAAGTTAAGAGTGTTCACTAAGGTGGAAAGATGGGATCAATATCATGCCATAGAATGACATCTAAAGGTTTCTAAGTAGGTCAAGTTTTATACTCTTTATGCTACCTTCAAAATTAATTAAAGAACTTTGTGTAAACTAAGGGAGGTAAAACTTGTCAATAAGACTTGGGGTACTAATAGTTAACGGGGTGTGATCAAAGCATGCTTAAGGCATCTTTACTAAACCATCTAGTTTTATTCTAGCTTGCTAACAATAGCTTACTAAAGCATGTTTTGCAAGGGTTAGCTTGCCACTAACAGCTTGCCTTGGTTGGTGCAGTGGTTGAAGTTTTCTTCTTCTTCTTCTTCTTCTTGGTAGAACTCCTCCTCCTCGAAGGCTTGGTCGGTACTATCGTCTAGAAATACAGAGGGAGTGCACAATCACCACACAATACTTAACTAGGCTAAGTAGTATTCTAAACCACACAATTGATGATCTATTATCATCCCAAGCATCACAAGTTTAATTCAATAGTTTCAACCTTTTTATTTTGGAAAAGTAATTTCTACTCATTGAAAAATTAACTAAAATTTAATATTCACCACCAAAACATGGGATCATGTGGACACATGTCCTCACCACATATTCTAACATGTGGGAATGAGATTTAAAGGTTGGAACAATATTACTTTGGTTTAAGTTTATTATTTAATGATTTAAAGTGACTAGAGATGCCTATATAGCATTATCTTGGTACTAGTCCAAAGTCACTGCATGTAAACCCTAATATTATTACATATTTGGATAGATATGAGGAAATGTGATTTTTGAGAGTTGGAAACAACTCAAAAGCTAACTTGGTTGATTTTATAAAAATGTTTCAAGTTGCAAAAACTTCCGTCTTCTTATTTTTATTAGGAGAGATCTATAACTCTAAATGAATTAAATCAAACGGGCTTGGATAGATCATTTTAATACCTTTCAGACAAAATTAGTTTCATGCAATTTGGATTTGTCAAACTCATAGAATTGAATTTTGAAACACTGGACAGAAACTATATTCTAACTAAAAGGAAAATTCCTAATTTGAATTTGAAACGTGCGTGGGAACTAAATGGGCCCGCCCACTGCGCTCCGCGCAGCGTTGCGGGTTGACTTAAGCGAGGGCCCCACCCGTTAGTGGAACAGGGGGTACCGAAGGGGTATGGATGAAAGGTGGCCGTGCGATTAGAGGGTAGATCGATGGCTCACAGCTACCGTCCTCATCGGAACAGGACACGACGGGAGCTAACCCTAGCACGGTCGGTGAGGGTGCAGTGGGGGCGTACCGGGGCTCCAGCGGGGTCGGCGAGGTAGGCAACTGGGCTGGTAGACGATGGCAGTTCTCCTGGTACAAGCGGCGCTTCCTGGGATGGCCTGGATCAACGGCGCCCTTCTCCTCCCGAGGCGGCGGCTCCGGCTGCAATTCCGGCACCCTGGTGCTCGAGCGGCTCCAGCTGGCTGTGGGGAGTGAGAGTGAGAGGTATTGATGAGAATGGTGTGAAGAGAGCTTGCTGGGGAGGCCTCCTTATATAGGCAAGCGAAGGGTGCAGAGCGGCATGGGTAGAGCTCGACGTGGGCGATGGCACAACGAGCTAAGGGCATGGGCGAGGTAGGCGGACAGTGACCGGTCTCCTGGCGATCCTCTATGGCTTGATGGCGTGGCAAGGGGCTGTCTCTATTGGTCGGGAGCTTCCGCGCACTGCACGGTGGCCGCAGGTGCTCGACAAGAAATGTGGCGGCTATGGGTCGAGCGGCGGCATACGGGCGTGTCTGGCGAGGTGCTGGGCCTGCTACGAGTGCCGCCATGCAAGGCTAGGGCTTGGCGAGGCCGGTGCTGCTCTGGCGGATGCGGCGCTCCGGGGTGATCGGCATGGCGGACAGAGGCGTGGGCGCGAGCAACTGGGGCTTGTCCTCCGCTCGATTTTGGTCGGGGGCTGGTCGAGGCGGTGCGGTGTGATGGCGCCTGTCTGCCAGCGGGCGAAGGAGAGCCCGGAGCGGCTTTGTGCGAGCTGTCCATGGTCGACCTGGCGCATGGCGTCGGGCGGCTTGGCACTGGAGCAGCTAGGGGAGAGGGAGAGAGAGCTAGGGCCGGGGTTTGAGCTGGGGGGACAAGGGGACCGAGTTAGGCCCAAATGGTGACAAGAAGCACTGCACACTATAGTGTTTTGAAAATGGTCTGATCTGTGTCTGCCACCTGTTTGATGAAATGGCCGCAAGAGACCAAAGTTTGAATTTTGAGTTCAAATTTTTTGAGTGATCTCTACTAGTGCTAGGTAGTCTCTGGTTGCAAGGGTTTTGAAAATGGTGCTCAAATAGATGGTTTTTGAAATAGGGGTGATCTATGCATATGCATTAGATTCAATTTTAAAATGTCATTTAAAATAGTTTACAGAATGTTTTTAGAAGATCAAAAGGTGGGCCTTGGTACCTCATTATGTGTAATAGCAAGGGGTGCAAAGATCAAGAATTGTTTCTGTTAAGAAATGAGTACTAGGAATAGCCAAAGTAGGCATGAGAGTTAAATTTGTCAAAATGACCATTCTTTCATTTTAATTCTTTTTGATTTGATTTTCTTTAGGAAAAGTTTGGGAATGATGTAGATGATGTTTAAATAAGCTAAGAAACATTTTACAAGCATTGTATCAATCGATCATGGCAATTCAAACAACTCCTATTTTAAATGTACACATATATGAATGCTTTCATTTTAAATTTGGAAAAGTTTTTGTTAACCCCATTTTTGGATGATTTGATCTTGATAAGCTTGGATTAAAGTTTTGGGATGTTACAAACCTTCCCCCCTTAAACAAAATCTCGTCCCGAGATTTACAAGGAAAACTAGGAACTAAAGAGATCTGGGAACTCTGTCCTAATGTAATCCTCGCGCTCCCAAGTAGCTTCCTCCTCGGTATGGTTGCTCCACTGAATCTTGAGAAACTTGATACTCCTGGTCCTGGTGGTTCTGTAGGCTTCTTCTAAGATACGGATGGGCACTTCCCGATAGGTCAGGTCATTGTTGATTTCCACTGCTCTATGATCGATATTCTTGAAAACTTCAGTCTTCTCAGGCACTTCCAAGCATTTGCGAAGTAACGAGATATGGAACACACTATGGATGGCTGACATCTCTTCAGGCAGTTCCAGTTGATACGATACTTCTCCTCGGCGGTTCAGAATCTTGAAAGGTCCGATATATCTGGGAGCTAACTTTCCCTTCAGACTAAAGCGTTGAGTTCCCTTCAATGGTGAAACCTTGAGATATACGAAATCTCCGACATTGAAAGTCAGGTCTCTCCTTCTCTTGTCAGCATAACTCTTCTGTCTGGATTGGGCGGTCTTGAGGTGCTCACGAACTTTGTGAACTTTCTCTTCTGCTTCTCGGAGAATGTCGGGTCCAAAGATCTGACTCTCTCCTACTTGCGACCAATTCAAAGGGGTACGACACTTTCTTCCGTATAGGAATTCAAAGGGTGCCATCTGCAAACTAGCTTGATAACTGTTGTTATATGAGAATTCTGCGAAAGGCAGGCAGTCTTCCCATTTTGACCCTTATTCCAACACACAAGCTCTAAGCATATCCTCCAAGATCTGGTTGACTCTCTCAGTCCGTCCATCTGTTTGCGGGTGATACGCGGTGCTGAAGTTCAACTTGGTTCCTAATCCTTCCTGAACTTTCTGCCAAAATCTTGAAGTAAACTGGGTCCCTCTATCTAATACGATGGTCTTGGAGGTTCCATGCAGACTAACAATTCTAGCAATGTATAGCTCTACTAGTTTTGCACTCTGGTAGGTTGTCTTGGCAGGTATGAAGTGGGCTACTTTGGATAGTCTCTCAACTATGACCCATATTGAGTCATTCCCCCTACTAGAAGTAGGTAAACCGGTGATAAAGTCCATTCCGACGGAATCCCATTTCCATTCCAGAATCTGCAATGGTTGCAACAATCCTGCAGGTCTCTGATGCTCTGCTTTGACACTTTGACAGATGTCACATTTGGCGATGTAGCTTCCGATCTCTCTCTTCATCTTGTGCCACCAAAATTGCTCTTTTAAATCTTGATACATCTTTGTTCCTCCGGGGTGGATAGAATAAAGAGTATCATGAGCTTCCTTCATGATAATTTCCTTCAGCTCTGAATCTGCTGGCACACAGATATGTCCCTTGTACCACAGTACACCTTCTTCGTCTTCGGTGAATCCAGGTACTTTGCCTGTACCAGTATGACGTTTGATTCTGTCGATACTTTCATTCCCCTTCCGGGCTTCCTTGATTTGGCTAATCAAAGTGGGTTGAAGTTCAATGCTAGCTAGGAATCCTTTGCTAACTAACTCAGTCCTGAACTGCTCCAACTCCTCATACCAACTTGGTTGCTTCTCTTTGATCATGGTGTTCAGCCTACACGGCAATCTGCTAAGAGCATCTGCTACCACATTGGCTTTGCCGGGGTGATAGTGAATGTCAAGGTCATAATCCTTGATTAACTCTATCCATCTTGTTTGCCTCATATTCAACTCCTTCTGGGTGAAGATATACTTCAAGCTCTTATGATCTGAGTAAATCTCACAGCGATTACCCATCAAATAATGACGCCATGTCTTCAATGCTAGAACCACGGCTGCTAGCTCAAGATCATGGGTCGGATAGTTCTGCTCATGCTGCTTTAGTTGTCGAGACAGACACGCGATGACTTTGCCTTCTTGCATCAATACACATCCTAGACCAATCTTGGATGCATCACAATACACATCAAACGGCTTCTTGATGTCTGGCATGATCAAAATTGGGGCTGATATCAATCTCTTCTTCAGCTCCTGGAAACTGGCTTCACACTTGTCTGTCCATTCAAACTTCTTGTCCTTCTTCAACAGTTGGGTCATTGGTCGGGCTATGCTCGAGAATCCTTCTACGAACTTGCGGTAATATCCCGCTAATCCGAGAAATGAACGAACTTGGGTTTGATTGGTTGGGGCTTCCCATCCTTCAACATCTTTGATCTTGGCGGGATCAACAGAGACTCCTCCGGCAGACACAATATGTCCTAGGAATCCTACTTCTTTTAGCCAAAACTCACACTTGCTGAACTTGGCATATAACTGATGCTCTCTCAGGGTTTCTAGGATGATTCTCAGATGTTGCTCATGCTCTTCTTCTGACTTGGAGTAGATAAGGATGTCGTCGATAAACACAACTACAAACTTATCTAGGAAATTCATAAAGATCTTATTCATGAGATTCATGAAATAAGCAGGGGCATTGGTTAATCCAAAAGACATAACCGTATACTCGTATAAACCATAGCGAGTAGTAAAGGCGGTCTTCGGAATATCCGTTGCACGAATCTTAAGTTGGTGATAACCAGTCCTAAGATCAATCTTTGAGAATACCTGAGCTCCAGTCAACTGATCAAATAGATCCTCTATCTTTGGCAAGGGGTACTTGTTCTTGATGGTGACATCATTCCACTTTCTATAGTCTGTACACAGACGGTTGCCTCCATCTTTCTTGTCAACGAATAACACTGGTGATCTCCATGGCGATGCACTTGGTTGAAGCAACCCTATTGCTAACATGGCATCCAACTGCTTCTTCAGTTCTACTAACTCTGAGGGGTTCATGGTATAAGGTCTCTGGGCTATAGGTCCGGTTCCGGGGATTAGTTCGATAATGAACTCTATATCCCTATCCGGGGGCATACCTGGCAATTCATCTGGGAATACGTCGGGTATTCACAGACTACTCTGACTTGGTCAATGGTAGGCAGGGCTACACTCTTGTTGCACTTGAATTGACGGGGTAAGGTTTTGGAGATATGCTCTACTGTTACTCCAGAACTACTGGTCATGGTGATGGCTTTCTTAGCACAGTCTATCAGTCCTTTATGCCTTGACATCCAGTCCATACCTAGTACTACTTCCAAACCTTTGGTTCCAAGTACAATTAGGTTGGCATAAAAATCTATCCCATGTATTCTGATAGGTACAACTTTGCAATTTTTTCTAGCTTTTGTGGTTGAACCGGGGATTTGAACTATCATGACATGCTTCAGGTTGGTTGGGCGAATCTTACTAGTGCATACAAATTCTTCGGTGAAAATGAATGCGATGCTCCAGAATCAAACAATACTCTTGCTAAAACTGAGTTGACAGAAAACATACCCAGCACTACATCTGGTGCTTCCTGGGCTTCTTCTGCGTTCATGTGGAAGAGACGACCGTTGCAGTTGTGCGGGTTCCCTGGGGCAAATCTCCTTCCTGGTTGAACACGACGCTGCTGCCGAGCTGGGGCATTCACAGGGGAATTGGCGGCAGTCTTCTTGGGACACTCATTGGAGTAGTGACCCTTCACTCCACACTCGAAACAAGTGATCTGGGACTTGTCCTTGACTGCGACAGGTACAACATTGCTGCCAGTTCTGGGGGCAGTGTTGTTGTTGTTGCTCTTGGGAGGGGCACGGTTGAAGTTGTTGGCATTGCCGGGGTGATGATTGTTTCCTCCGGACTTCACATTTCCTCCGCTACGGTTGGGGTAGCTTGGGCGAGAATTTGGGGGTCGGTTGTTCCTTGGTGCATATCCTAGTGAGGGGTTAGGACGGTACTTCTGGTGACTACTGGATCCAGACTGCTGCATCATACGACGCTTGCGGTTGTCGTTTGCTTGGTTAATCTTCCCTTCCATCTGAATGGCAGAGTCGACTAGCTCTTCGAGATCCTGGAAACGAATGTTGACGAGGACAGTCTGCATCTCATCATGCAGTCCGTTTAAGAATCTCTCTTTCTTCTTGGCCTCCGTGTTGATCTCATTCGGTGCATATCTGGCAAGTGACAAGAATTTGTCACGGTACTCTACTACAGTCAATCTTCCTTGCTTCAGTTCATGGAATTCATCTCTCATCCTGTTGACAAGACCTTGCGGCACGTGGGTGCGGCTGAACTTGACCTTGAATGCTTCCCAGGTCATCACCTGGCCATGGTTCATGTTGCGGATGCTATTCCACCAAGCTCTTGCATCTCCCGCCAGATAGTGGGTGGCGAAGAGAACTTTCTCATTCTCCTCAACTCCTGCAACTTCGAGGTTGTTTTCCATGGTCTGTAACCATTCATCAGCATCTAATGGGTTTTCAGATTGGTTGAAGATTGGGGGATTGGTGTTCTGAATTTTTTTGAGTTTAGATCCATGGTGATCCTGATTTCCATGTCCTTGGTTGTTGAGAGCCATTTGGGCGATCTGCTGCAATGTTGCTAAGTTGGCTTGATGCTCGGCCCTGCTTGCTTCACGGTCTGTGATGAGATTCTGCATGATTTGTATCATTGGGTCCTGCGATGAGCTGCTCCCTCCTTGGTTTCCACGAGTCATCTGAAGATTGAGATAGATATAGGGGTAAGAGGGAAATTCTAAGGTTCATGGTTTTGGGTTTTCAAAGCTAAAACTTGGAGTTAGACTCAGGTTTTTCAACTAACTTTACTTTCATTCATTCATGCAAGCAAGCACACGATACAACACACACCACAACAATCAAAGGGGAAAACAGATGGTTTTAAGAACCATTCTGCAAGCTACGATACAATGAGATGATACATCTCATGCTACGACAGTGCTCTAGTGCATCTACTCATCGTCGATGAAGTCGGAGTCTTCATCATTAGTGTAGAAGTCCACAACTTCCTCTTCTAGAAAGTCATCATCGTTGCTGAGGTAAGAATCCATATCTCCCTGGATGTCTTCACCCTCATCATCTTCTTCTTTGGCGGCAAGCTGAGCTTCCTGCTCCTTGACGGTCTTCTTGAGGTTGACCACCTTCTTGCGAAGACGGGCGATGATGCGATCCTTCTTTACATGCTGGCGACAAAGAGACTGACGATCTTGGACGAGCAGTGCGAAAGTCTGGGCCTTCTGGTCGGCAATGGCACGATTCTGGTTTGCTAACTCTCTGGCATTGTCCAGTTCCTGCTGTTGGTCATGAAGCAAGAAGTCAAGGTTCTCCACTTGACGCCTCAATTCTGGGTGACTTGGCATCTCCATCGGCATTCCCATGAAGTCACGTCTTGCATAGTAGGCAAAACGGGTTCCTTGAATCTTGTTGACGCTGAGGGCACATAGACGTGCGAGAGCTTCATGCATTGCCCTGGCTAATCCATCTAGCCAGTTGTTCTCTCTCACAGAGAACTGAATTCTCTCGGAAGTTGGTGCTTCAATGCTTCCTCGAAGATCTACGGTGACTAGCCATTATAGGTCTCCTCCTGGGGGTCCTGGAAGTTGAGCTCCAAGAAACTCCGGATGTGGGCGTCCCAGTAACTCCGATAGTCAATCTAGATCCCTCTCGAAGATCAGCTGACCTCCGTTTCCCAACTGGTAAAACTTGTTGAACTGAGTCTCCATCTACAAGAATTTAGGATGAGGAAATTAGTGATGTGATCAAGGGTGTCAAATTTTAAGTAGTAATGTAAGAATTTTGAGGAACATGTATTTTTGAGAAAGAATGAGTTCACAAGGGTAAGAGGGGAAGTAGTTTTTCATAAATACTCACTTTGGTTTTGAAGCTAAGTTTTTGGTTTGGACGTCCATTCTAACTAGGGTCTCCTATGGTCAGGATGGCTCTGATACCAACTTGTCAACGCCCGGATTTTTAATCCCAGATGCCCGTTACGCCATACCTCGCAATCCTAGGATTACCATTTTTGCGAGACATAACGGATTGGATATCACAGTACATCATCCATTACAAACCATACATAAGGTTTTACACAAATAAGGATCTTTATCCAGTCTTTAATACAACAAGCAGCGGAAATAAACGATAGCGTAGCGGTGGGGTCCATCTTCGGGGGCACAGGCAATGCTGATGAAGGCAGATAGTCCTAGTTATCATAGCCGTCCTGCTGACCATCATCTTGATAATCTCCTTCATAGTCTGGCCATGATAATAGCCAGGGACAAAAGCCATGAGTACTCTTTAAGTACTCGCAAACTACTACTAACAAGGCTTATAGTTCTAAGTTAAGGTGCTGAATTTAAAGAAAAACTATCAAGTTAAGTTTGAAACCTAAGCTGAGTTCTGAAGCAAGAAAAGAAAAAGTAAAGTTCTAGAATCACTTAAGTTGGGAAGCTATTATCATTAACACAACTCGGTTGTGGTCAAGTCAAAGTTCATCATTCATTTCAAGTTATTTAGAAAACATCTGACAACGAAATAGTATGGCCATTCCAACTGTCCATAACCACGGACGCGGCTCTTCGAATAGTTTGACACTCTGCAGAGGTGGTACAATTTCACCACAAGATTCGATACATCTGTCAGGGATAACCCTGAATCCTCATACTTAGTATGCAGATAATCAAACATAACCTTCCCTTTACACACCCTAGTATAAGCACCTCTCCTATGAGCATGGCCTCCCAACCATGACCATCAGTCATCTTGGGCACTGCATAGGTGGACAACATTGAGAGGTAGCCTTAGCTCTAACCTCTCCCGTGAGGGAACTAATACTAATGCATATAAATTTCCAGCTAAGCCTTACCCAATTCAGGTAATGTGGTTGTACGGTAAATTTGGAATGGGATCGCATCCGAATCCAACCATCAGTTTTATAAAAGGGTTAAGGCTCATGCCTCATCATTTTCATCATCATAAACCAATTGTGTTTTTCAACACATGTCAAAACATCTCAATAGAATGACTCATCATTCCAAGGTTTTCATAACTCATTTTCACCAAGTGTTCCCATCTAAAGTGACTCAAGTTTTTGAGCTACTCTAAAATACTAAGTTAAGAGTGTTCACTAAGGTGGAAAGATGGGATCAATCTCATGCCATAGAATGACATCTAAAGGTTTCTAAGTAGGTCAAGTTTTATACTCTTTATGCTACCTTCAAAATTAATTAAAGAACTTTGTGTAAACTAAGGGAGGTAAAACTTGTCAATAAGACTTGGGGTACTAATAGTTAACGGGGTGTGATCAAAGCATGCTTAAGGCATCTTTACTAAACCATCTAGTTTTATTCTAGCTTGCTAACAATAGCTTACTAAAGCATGTTTTGCAAGGGTTAGCTTGCCACTAATAGCTTGCCTTGGTTGGTGAAGTGGTTGAAGTTTTCTTTTTCTTCTTCTTCTTCTTCTTCTTCTTCTTCTTCTTCTTGGTAGAACTCCTCCTCCTCGAAGGCTTGGTCGGTACTATCGTCTAGAAATACATAGGGAGTGCACAATCACCACACAATACTTAACTAGGCTAAGTAGTATTCTAAACCACACAATTGATGATCTATTATCATCCCAAGCATCACAAGTTTAATTCAATAGTTTCAACCTTTTTATTTTGGAAAAGTAATTTCTACTCATTGAAAAATTAACTAAAATTTAATATTCACCACCAAAACATGGGATCATGTGGACACATGTCCTCACCACATATTCTAACATGTGGGAATGAGATTTAAAGGTTGGAACAATATTACTTTGGTTTAAGTTTATTATTTAATGATTTAAAGTGACTAGAGATGCCTATATAGCATTATGTTGGTACTAGTCCAAAGTCACTGCATGTAAACCCTAATATTATTACATATTTGGATAGATATGAGGAAATGTGATTTTTGAGAGTTGGAAACAACTCAAAAGCTAACTTGGTTGATTTTATAAAAATGTTTCAAGTTGCAAAAGCTTCTGTCTTCTTATTTTTATTAGGAGAGATCTATAACTCTAAATGAATTAAATCCAACGGGCTTGGATAGATCATTTTATTACCTTTCAGACAAAATTAGTTTCATGCAATTTGGATTTGTCAAACTCATAGAATTGAATTTTGAAACACTGGACATGAACTATATTCTAACTAAAAGGAAAATTCCTAATTTGAATTTGAAACGTGCGCGGGAACGAAATGGGCCGGCCCACTGCGCTCCACGCAGTGTCGCGGGCTGACTTAAGCGAGGGCCCCACCCGTTAGTGGAACAGGGGGGGTACCGAAGGGGTATGGATGAAAGGTGGCCGTGCGATTAGAGGGTAGATCGATGGCTCACAGCTATCGTCCTCGTCGGAACAGGACACGATGGGAGCTAACCCTAGAGCGGTCGGTGAGGGTGCAGTGGGGGCGTACCGAGGCTCCACCGGGGTCGGCGAGGTGGGCAACTGGGCTGGTAGACGATGGCGGTTCTCCTAGTACAAGCGGCGCTTCCTGGGATGGCCTGGATCAACGACGCCCTTCTCCTCCTGAGGCGGCGGCTCTGGCTGTAATTCCGGTGCCCTGGTGCTCGAGCGGCTCCGGCTGGCTGTGGGGAGTGAGAGTGAGAGGTAGGGATGAGAATGGTGTGAAGAGAGCTTGCTGGGGAGGCCTCCTTATATAGGCAAGCGAAGGGTGCAGAGCGGCATGGGCAGAGCTCGACGTGGGCGGCGGCACAGTGAGCTAAGGGCATGGGCGAGGTAGGCGGACGGTGGCCGGTCTCCTGGCGATCCTCTATGGCTTGGTGGCGTGGCAAGGGGCTGTCTCTATTGGTCGGGAGCTTCCGCGCACTACACGGTGGCCGCAGGTGCTCGACAAGAAATGTGGCGGCTATGGGTCGAGCGGCGGCATACGGGCATGTCTGGCGAGGTGCTGGGCCTGCTGCGAGTGCCACCACGCAAGGCTAGGGCTTGGCGAGGCCGGTGCTGCTCTGGCGAATGCTGCGCTCCGGGGTGATCGGCATGGCGGACAGAGGCATGGGCACGAGCAAGTGGGGCTTGTCCTCCGCTCGATTTTGGTCGGGGGCTGGTCGAGGCGGTGCGGTGTGATGGCGCCTGTCTGCCAGCGGGAGAAGGAGAGCACGGAGCGGCTTTGTGCGAGCTGTCCATGGTCGACCTGGCGCATGGCGTCGGGCGGCTTGGCACTGGAGCAGATAGGGGAGAGGGAGAGAGAGCCAGGACCGGGGTTTGAGCTGGGGGGACAAGGGGACCGAGTTAGGCCCAAATGGCGATAAGAAGCACTACACACTATAGTGTTTTGAAAATGGTCTGATCTGTGTCTGCCACCTGTTTGATGAAATGGCCGCAAGAGACCAAAGTTTGAATTTTGAGTTCAAAATTTTTGAGTGATCTCTACTAGTGCTAGGTAGTCTCTGGTTGCAAGGGTTTTGAAAATGGTGCTCAAATAGATGGTTTTTGAAATAGGGGTGATCTATGCATATGCATTAGATTCAATTTTAAACTGTCATTTAAAATAGTTTACAGAATGTTTTTAGAAGATCAAAAGGCGGGCCTTGGTACCTCATTATGTGTACTAGCAAGGGGTGCAAAGATCAAGAATTGTTTCTGTTAAGAAATGAGTACTAGGAATAGCCAAAGTAGGCATGAGAGTTAAATTTGTCAAAATGACCATTCCTTCATTTTAATTCTTTTTGATTTGATTTTCTTTAGGAAAAGTTTGGGAATGATGTAGATGATGTTTAAATCACCTAAGAAACATTTTACAAGCATTGGATCAATCAATCATGGCAATTCAAACAACTCCTATTTTAAATGTACACATATATGAATGCTTTCATTTTAAATTTGGAAAAGTTTTTCTTAACCCCATTTTTGGATGATTTGATCTTGATAAGCTTGGATTAAAGTTTTGGGATGTTATAGAGAGCTTACTCCATGTTGCCCAAGGATGATCCCCATCATGGCTCGTCTTTGCTAGTGAGGAGAGTACCTTCCTCGCGAGAGCCGTAATCGCAGAATGCTGCAGTCAACGTTGCTGCAACCACACACTATCTTGTGGCATTACAGGTTGTGAGAGCTTCTGCTCCGACCATCTATCCTGCCTGAATGCATCCCGCTACCCGACGAATCCAAGCCACAACTACTGTAAGGGGTCACCGCTGTCATCGCCGAGTGGTTGAGAAGCAGGAGAGGGGATAGGAGCACACACAGGTTGTTTTAGCGTATATTGCACAAAAAATTGCAGAATGGTGGTCATATTTTTCTACGAGAACATAAAGTGGTGATTTTTCAAAACTTTAGCACAAAAGTTGTGGTTTTATGCTAAGAGGTCCTATTTGCCACCCCCTTCTCAGTTCCTTCTCTCACCCCCCATATCGACACCATCATCGAACCATTCAACACGTCCTCTTACTTTGTTGCTACTGAGTTTCTCCTTAATTTGTCAATGCCATCATCGCTCACAACCCCCTCTCCCAATAACGTGTGTGTAAGGTCATCAGGATACCTCTAATTAAAGTTTACAAGTGAGGCATTTGTGCTCCATTGCTAGAAAAACTTTTCACTTGCCGCCCCAATCCCATCCACTGAGTAACCCATCCTCTTTGTCATTCATCAAGTGAATTCCACTTTCCACCTCTTGTTTCTGATTTGTGGTACTAGTCACTGCATCTAATTTTTTGTGCTACCTTTTATCACATATTTATGACATGTCTCAATATATTTACCCTATTTAACCATTTTTTCCTATTTCTAATAGCTCAGGAACCTCGCGTAGGTCTACGTGGGCGCTGACTTGGTTGTCAAACGGAGGCGTCTTTCAGTTATATGGTTTCTTCACAAAATCATCTAACCCACTAATCTCTACATGCACCCTCCGACCCAAGACCTAGCAGCACCCTGCACCCTTGTCCCCACCTAGCCGCATCTCCCTAGTGAGACTTCATCCCTTAGGTCGGAGCCTCAAAACAGCGAGCGAAGACGGGCTTTGCACCAACATCCATGCTAAGGCCCTGTTTACTTCTCTGGTTTTTGCTGGGTTTGGCGAGTTTTTCCCCGGCTCACCCCACAATACCTAAAGTTCCTAGACAACCCATTTACCTCTCATGTATTTCTAAGTTTAATCCCAACCCATTCCAGAAATTCCAACCGAAGACAGCTCCTAGGTCATGTCTTCTCACACACGAGCCCTACCTCATGTATTGTCGAGGAAAGAAGTCAGCTCGTGCATGTCGAGGGCAGAGGCGGCAGCATGGCCAAGGGGACGGCGCGGACGTCGACCCGGGGACGCTGCCATTCGAGCCTCCTTTGGCTATGCCGTGGACCTCTTCGGTGAGTTACCCTGCCGTATCCCTTCCCTCCCCTCCCTAGGTTTTATCCTCCCTTAATCCCGTAGTCTTCTTAGTACTTGATCTGGTTCTTTGGACGCTAGGAAGATAAATAGAGAGAGATAGAGAGAGTAGAGAGGTACTAGATACAAACGACATGGTGGAGGTGGATCGGAAGGACCTGGGTTGGCCAAGCTCCTGGCTGGAGTAGCACAAGATCCATGACAAGATTGACCTCCGCGTGCGGACTGACGGTGTCGACTGGATTTGTAAGGTGGGTTCTTTCTCTTTGACGATTATTGCGTATCTAGATATTTTTCCTCCCTTATTCTTATTCTGTTCGCATGATCCAGCGAGTAATCCTCTGTGTCCTAAACTTGATGTATCGATAGGTTCCTTTGGCCCTATCACTACCTGCTTGGCCCTCAACTACCTGGACCTCTTCCTATTGCTCTACTACCTTCCCATAATATTTTCTCGACAGACAAACAGTAGTATCTTTGTGGGGCCCCCGGATTAATCCTCCGAGAATCCCTGTTATGCATACAACCACGATCCCATGACCAGTTAGTCGTGGCACATAACCGACAGGTATCATTACAACATCTGAGAATATACCGAAATACAAGACTTACATAAATGCCGCTAGGGATACATCAACAATCAGCAGCGGACTTTATCAAGCGCAGAGCCCGAGCCATGCCTTAACCTATAGGCAACTGACTGGGGAACGTCCTAGCTCGCATAGTCGCCATCCTCGCCTTCTTCTTGAGATCTGGCCAAGTTAATAGCCAGGGACAATACCGATGAGTACTTTGAATGTACTCGCAAACCACCTTAAGAGAATAGTAATAACAAAGGGATATGCAATATGGCTGTGGTTTTAGGAGGGCTCCAAGAGGGATTCTTTTCTAAATAGTTTCTCTTGTAGATATAGCATCTACATATCTTTGTTGAAAACTTTTGTAAACCATTTTGGAAAGTTTTGGAAAACAGTAGGACTGGGTCACCCATTTGTTCCCGTTTTTAGGTCGTCCCACGACCAAGCTCCTTCCATACCTCTCTGACCATCCCATGGTCAAAGAAGGTATCCTTCCCGACCATCCCATGGTCAAAACATTTTGAAAGCCATTTCTTTTCAAAAAAATCCTTTTTGAAAACAAAACCAGCACCGCTCTACAGAAGTTTGTCCAACCCGTCCTTAACCGTGGACACGGCTATTCGAATAGATTTACACTCTGCAGAGGTTGTACACTTTACCCACACCATCCGGGTACACTACCCTGATCTTCACCGATCATGGGTCGAGTAACCGATCAAGACTCTCCGGATGCCTACTCCAATATAAGTGCCTACCCTCTGAGTGTTAATCCCCTCAACACCGGGGCGTCGGGCGAGGACCAACCGGAGCGCTTTCACCACCTCCCAGGTGAGCGCTTTCAATGAGGGGCTCAAAGTAACGCGTGGAGGCCTGCCGACCCTTCATTCCATTCTCCAGGTCGATGTCCCACATGGACCCTTTTACGTGAGAAGTCCCACCCTCCAGGGATCCCCGATCCCCTGTAGTAGTTGCGAGGCAGCTTATACCAGAACAGACAAACATCAAATCCAGCCCTGTCCCATACCAGAGTAGTGTGGTTGCATAGGGTTAAGTTGTTATAGCTACACTGCAAAGAACCAGGTGCATTTTTGTAAACCTTCTTCCTCCGGTTTTCCTCCAACATTTTGTAAAACAAAACCTTTTTCTTTCTCAACATCTCTTGGGAGGTCCCACCTCACTAAGGTTTTATCATAAAACATTTGGTAAAACTTTTTCCGGGGTCTTCCCATCCTCTAGCTTTTGCTTCGGCTAAATCGGGGTCTCCAAAGGGGTATGGTGTAATACACCATCTATTCTACTAGGGACAAGTAGGTATCACCAAGGGGGTTGTACTTAGTAGTACAGAAGTGTAATAGTTCAGAGGAGCCGAACCACTACCATGTATATATATATACGTCAACATAAAGTAAAACGATGCAGTTTTAATAAACAGTAGATAAAACATGTATAATTAAAATAGTAGGGCAAGGCTTATGAGCAAGAAGGTGGCTTGCCTGATGATCAGCAATATGGAAATATGTCCTTGGACTTCTTCTTTAGAATACCCAAATATACAATAATAACCATCTTCTTCTGCTCTCCGATATAATCGCAACTATCGTCGATAGGGAACACATGCAAACAAACAAAAGGGCACAACCAATACAAGGCATACAATCACCACTACCATACAGAAAACAAGCAATTGAATAAACTCCAATTAAGGTTCAGTAGTTTTAGAGAGGAGTGGATTTAGGAGGTTGAGATGGTCTTGGAGAAGGGGATGAAAATCCCTTAGGATTTATAGTCTAGAAACTACTTAAGAGAGGGATTTTTGGAGCAAGACCATATTCTGTATGGTACCATTGTAAAAACATGATACGAGCAGATAGGTATTGATAAGTTGAAACCAACAAAAGTAGTTTCACTATTTTATCAATTACCAAAGATTTATAGTGATTCTTATAGTGAATAATACTCTAGTTTTAGGAAATAATTCACCAGAAAGGTTCTGGAGCTCCAAAAATTATTTCCTTGGAGAGTTCAGTATGGTTTTAAGTACTTGATCATTGAGAGATGGAATCAGGTCAAGACAATTACCAGAATGCCGTAAGGAAATTCCTAAAGGCAGTTTTGTGGGTTTTTTGTCTTTTTCACCAAATTAAATCTACTGTAGCTTTTGATTTGATTCAAAGGACACATGGTAGGTAGTTGAAATACCTTTATGTATAAATTAAAATCAACCTTTTTGGAGCTGTATAGCTACTGTAGTAAATTTATAGGTGAATAAACCATGCATAGAATAGTTTAATTCACAGATAAATATCTAAGACTCAGTAAATCATGAGCTCCTGGATTTAGTTTGGTATTGATGTACCACATCACTGGGATTTGGAATTGGTCCAATTGAACCTATGGTTTGGTGTAGGGAATTTTCTAAAGTTAGAACTGGAGGGATTTTGTTATTTTTACCAAGGGCAAACCACTGTTCACCTTGGCATGAGACCTATGCTGGTTGAAGGGTATAGACATTATCTTACAGGAGGACTTGGGTTCATCCCAAATGGATATGTACAATTCCTAGAGGAAATTATTTAGTGAAAAAGATACTTTTTTGTAGATTAATTGCTAGTAAATAATAAAAAATATTCTTGGCACAAGACCAGTTCTGCATGTTGCAAAGAACACACCTGAACATGGTAAAAATTCCATTTAGGAAAAATACTTCATTTTCCATTTTTGTCTTGATTTAAACCTGCAGCTATATAAGCAGATCTAGAAAAGAAAATAAAAGGGAAAAGGATTTTACCCTGTCGGGCCGGTATTGACCAGGAACTGCCCACAGAGGGATGGGCCGGCCCATGCGGCGCCTCAGCAAGCGGGAGAGGCGGTTCAAATCGTCGGGGCGGGGCCCGGGTGTCAGCGGGCCGACAGACGAACAGGTAAGGAGCGACGGGAGCCGCTCGATTAGATCGAGATCGACGGCTCCCGGCCGTCTTCCACCTCGTGGGCAGGGCACAAGGGAAGAAACCCTAGGAGGGGTCGAGAAGGCGAGGGGGAGGCTTGCCGACGGCTCTCCGGCAACCAGGGAACGGCGAAGGAGAAGAGGCGGTCGATGACGGTCCCAACGGTGGGCGGCAAGGCTGGTTTCCGCATCGGGGAGGGGTTCACCCGACGGTGCCCACAGTGGTGCTCCCGGGAGCTCGCTGGAGGTGCTGCTCTGAAAGCTCTTGAGCAGAGAGAGGGATATGGTTAGATGCAGGGGAGCCTGGAGGTCCCAAATATGCCACATGCACGGGGAGGGGAGCAGGGAAGAGAGCACGTAGCTCGATCCATGGAGATGACCGAGAGGGGAGGTTCTTATTCTCCAGCTCCATGCAGGAATAGGGGATAGGTGGGAAGGAACAGGGGAGCTATATGGAGGCTATGGAGGGGATTTGAGGCACTAGGGAAGGTCGGGGTCGATCCTGTACTCTACTACTCGAGGGAGACCGAGATGAGAGCTTGCTCTCCTTCATGGCGATGGGGAGTAGAGGAGATGGATCTAGAGCTCTCTGGGAGGTCAGGGGAGGGTGAGGGGGAGGAATGAGGGAGCAGGAGGGAGTGGGGTGGCCTCTGGCCAATTATACCGATAGGGAGGGTGCACCATGGACATGGTCTATTGGGCATGGAGGAAGGGTGAAACCAGGGGAGGGTTTTCTAGGGGCGGTGGAGGGGTGGTTCCGGTCGGGTGCAGAGGAGGGGTGAGGTGAGATGGCTGCTGCAAGAAGTGAAGGGAAAGTGTGACCAATGGGTGCATCTCTCCTTCCTCCAAGCACTAAAGGACAAGGGCAAGGGGTGCTACAGTGCATTGCTATAGTGGAACTCGACCAGAGGAGATGGTGTGCTGTGCAAGCTTGCTGGACTAGGTTGGAGGCAGGTTTGGTGGAGTTTAGAGTGGAGGATTTGCTTAGACTACACAATTGATCATCTACATGATTATGAAGGAAGTCTCAAAAGTTGTCTTTGTCAATATGGTAAAATGGCACTAATGGGTAGATATGGTCAATACATCAACATAGGAATTGTTTTGGATTTCTCAAAAGATTTAAAGTCCACTTAAATCCATTTATTCAAAAACTACAGAAGTGAAGTATTGGAGCTTATTTGATATTTTTACATTGGACAAGTGGAGTTTTTGATTTGAGATGGTCCCAAATGTGAATACACAGTTAAGAGAATTTTCCCAAGATTTATTGGGCATTAAAAGTATTTAAAACAATTATTATTCAATTTCTGCCATTTAGGAAAATAGGCAAAAAGAAATAATAAAGATTTTCAAAAATATTTATTTTTGAAGTGGGAAGATGGGGTATGATATGTGGGTCTCAATTGAGCCAAAAGTTGGGGAAGTGTTTTGGAAAAATCCAAACTTTCCCTCATGGAAGAGATTTTGAAGAATTTGTCTATATAAAGAACTAATTTGATTTGGAGCCAAAATAATTATGGGGAAATATTGATAAATCTTGATGATCAAGGTAGATGATGTAGACAAGGTGTAGCAAGAATTTTCAACCTTGGGATTGGATAATCCAAGTTGATTTTGGTGGAGTACTCTAGATTCAGGATCTAGGGTGATGTTAATTTCATACCATCTAAACATGGTTGCATCTTGGAGTTCCGATCTCCCCTTGGGGAATGGGGTAGATGGTTGGATAGACCAAGTGATGTAGATCAACATGGTACAGAGTTTTGAGATTGATCTTGTTTGATCTCACCAAGACAAGCTTTCAAACTTTGAATAAAATATGCCTGCCAAGGCAGATTATCAACTAGCCTTCAAAACCTTGTGGGTTTAGGCAGCACAAGGATCCACTTGGAACAAGTGAAGTAGGTAATGATAGACCTATATGAGTAGAACATAACAATGCAAAGATTTGGCCCATAGAAGGTTGGATGGTGGTGTGAGCTTCTATCAAAGTAGGCATGTTGACTAGATTTGCAGGAAAAGTTATTATCTTGCCTGCAAAATCATCAAGAACTAGTGGGTTGGAGGATGATATAACCAAGGGAAAATGTGGGCCTTGGTAGTACTTAGTATGATTAAAAATATGGTTCAAGTGCACTTCCAATAATGCACAAGGGTTGGGAAAAGGAGGCATTCAAAAAGGTGATGTTGGGAATAGTTTTCCAGACAGCCAAATTGGGCAGATTTGGGGATTTTGACTAGAATATTGGTGGAGATGATTTTGATGGGTTGGAAAGTACCCAAGCATCATCAAGTGGATGATATTGAAGAGTGTATTGAGTAGAAGGGATCCATTCTTGATATGGGTCTTCATTTACTTGGGAGCTTCTAGAATGGATCACTGCAGAATTGATCTGGTTAAGGGTTTTAGATGATCACCTAGGAGTTAGGGATTAGATCCAGATTGGTACTCTGGCTTAGGGTGTGATGATTTGGAGACATATTGATCCTAGTTATGAGCTCCTAGGGTGGCTCATACTACTTCCTAAGTAAACAAGTCAAACAGCAGATCAAAGCAACTCATTTTACAAACACATCAACTACTACTGGGGTTACCACCAAGCTTAGCTTGAGGTAAGGATGGGAATTTTGAAATAGGTTGGAGTTTGAACAAGGTAAGGTCCTTGGTATCTTTACCAAGAGTGGAATCCAAAAGCTTACAAAAAGGTTTTGGAGATCCTAGGGGTAAGAGTAGTTGAAGGTTCTGTCTTGAAAACATAAGGAGATTATATTATATAACTCTCCATAGTTTTGTCAATAGAAGTTACAAAAATAGTTTTGGTTACATAAGAATCTTGGCTCATGTTTTGAAATGCCAGAACATTTGAGAATATGGAAATTAAGCCAAGACTGTTTTGGGAAGTAGCTTTTGTCAACTGGTGTTAAGGTAAGGAGTATATCATCTAATACACATTTATATGCATAAGCATATCCAAACAACAAGCAAACACTTCAGCATTAAACAAGAAAAAAGTTTTTGTTCCCCCTGATTTTTGCATTCTGGACAACTAATCAGGGTTGCTGAAATTGGGATGTTACAATCTTCTAGACAGATAGTAGTACCTGTTGCATGGAATCACTGTAATGAACTGTCAGATAGCTTTTGCTTTTATGGTGATTATTATTTATTCATATAGAGACTGCTTGATATAGTACAAACTAGTATGATTGGATTTTCCTGGTTCATAACCAACTTCAGCAATAGTATACCTTTCTTTATATTTCAATGCACTTCATCTTTAAATCATTTGAACATTTTCAAATGTTTCATACTTCTCCCTTATTAAGTAAATATACACATGTATTTGCTCAAATTTCAGAGAAAGCATATGAAATTTAAATCCATCACTCACGACTACACATAAGGGACAATATACATCAACATGCACCATGTCCAATAGGTTAGTCGTTCGTTCTTCTTTGGCCCTTGAATGAGGTTTTAATTATCTCCTGGAAAGTTCCACAAGCATCAATTGATCAAAATCAAAAGACTCCAAAAATCCATTAACATGGAGTTTTCTTCTTGTTTTCTTTCCAATGTAATTTAAATGGCAATGCCACTCAAAAGTGATATTCCAATCATTTGTCTTGTGACTTTTTAGCATCAGTGTTTATGGACATGATTTATCCAACTAGATTTGTAAAAGTTCATCCATCTTCTATGGAATACGGTAATTATTTGAATAACCATTATTCTCATAATACCGGAACAAACTAACAATTATTAATACAAATCTTGAATGTAAGCTTTGATGTCAACGAAAAACACAATAACACCTTATTTGTTTTTGATGAACATCATCACATATTCTCTTGCTAGTTACTTCGGCCATTGCAGTTCATGAATTGTGTTGTTCTGTATGACACTTCATACCAACAAATTCGGTATCCAATACCCAAGAACCACATTGTTTAACAAGCAAATAATACACCCATAACATGTATATCATTTATATACCTAAGCTGGACATTTCTAGTCTTTTTATTTTCTGCCAAATATTTCCAACATTCTCTTTCAGCATTACCTTTCCTTCTTAAAAGAATCTATCAACATCAATAGTGGTTCCATACATATGACACATAGTCCAAAGCATGATAGTCAAATACTAATACCTTTGGACTTGCACTTTGAAGTTGATCACCATCATGAAATGTTTGGTGTTCTTTCAAGTTTCATTCCTTCTAGTAATCCTTTTAATGTAGTAAACATTTTACCTACATCTTATATCCATCCTTATGATGACAACTTTCATGATCAAGCTACTATAGATTATAAAGGGGAATCACAAATATAATGTTAGTTCCCAAAACCTTTTTGGGAGATCAAGACGCCTAGCATCTCCAACCTTCACAAATTCTCATACTATATGAGAACATGTATCTTACTAAAATTATATTCTATCATATTGCAACCAAACATTGTTTTAGATATCACAATATCTTTCACGCATGATGGTTTTGAAACAACTCTTCCAGCTCCTAGATAACCTTGATATTAAAACAATTTTTCAATATCAAGAATCATGGAGGCAAGCATGATACTTAGATACTAACACTAGAATTTGTTACTCTTGATTTAATACTACTTACTAAATTTCACGGAGTAAGTGAGGTTTTGCTGAAAGTTTGCAATAGTACTTTAAACTTTAGATTGACACTCATAAAACAATACGATACCAGTTCATAAAGTAAAAATTCCAGAATGCTATAGTTATATTATCTCAATCATAGCTAAACACAAGGTAGTAAACGAATGCCAATGACTACAAGGAACTATGAAAATTCACTTCGATTTAGTTTATGATAAATTGAGTTCAACTTTAATCATATTACTATGTGAACTCCCACTCAAAAATGATATCCCTCTAATCATTTTTAGTGATTACACGAACCAAATTCACTATGCCACGATCGATCATCATGAGTGGTGGCGCAACTCCAATGGCGAGCATCGTATGGGCATAATATCATCCATATTACTCATTCTTTACCTTTAGGTTCATGTTCCGAGGCCATGTCTGTACATGCTAGGCTCGCCAAGTAAGAACCTTAGTACTCGCGTGTGTAAAACTGTCTTACACCCATTGTATGCGAACGTAGAGTCTATCACGCTCGATCATCACGTGGTGCTTTGAAATGACGAACTTTCTTAATGGTGCATACTAAGGAAGAACATATTACTATCTTGATATTTAGTAGGAGGGATCATCTTATAATGATACCATCAAGTTCTAAGCTAGACATAAGCATAAATAAGATGCAAACAAACATCATATGCATAAAGTGATATGATATGGTTCTTGCACTTCCTCACTATCTTGTGCATCATGGTATGATCTCTATCATTCCATTTGTGTAAGCCAAGGTCTATGGCGCTCCCACTTTGTTATAATTCTTGAGAGTATCTCACCATACTAAAATTATAACATTTACCATATCATGACACATGCCCAGCAAAAATAAAACTAGACGCTTCTAATTTATCTTTTGCATATTTTACGTGGCTCTAGGCTTTTAAAGATAGAATTGATCTTACCTACGAACAAGGAACCACAACAATGATAATCAAATTATTAGCAACCCGTTGTAAATCAGATATCAACTATAGTGGGAGAGACAGACACCCGCTAGCCACTTATACAAAATTAGTTGCATGTCAAGTGTGGAACAGGTCTCATGTGCGAGGATATGTAAAGTTCGTCCGGGCCGCTTCATCCCAGTATGTCACTAATATCCAAAATACATGAAGGATGCAATAACATGATCATCAGCGCCCCACATATTCATATGTGTTCTAACCATACAAAGCATCTACGCATAAACATAGCTCTGATATCACTGATGGGGTTTGTTGCATAGAAAACAAAAATTTCCTATGGTTGCAACCACCAAGATCACATCTAGGAGATACATGTAACGGTTTCAGATGGACTCATCCTCTAAGACCGTAACACGGGATAATGTTCTCGCAAACAAACATTGATGATGTAGAGTGTACACGACCATCCTCAAGGACGCGCAGATGATCAGCGCCAGTAGTGGCAGCGCCTCCGTAATCGGTCACACGTACGGTGTGTCGATGACTCCTGATCCCTTGCTCCAGCTAGGTGATGACCCACAAGTATAGGGGGTGTATCAGAGTATTTTCGATAAGTAAGTGTGTCGAACCCAACGAGGAGCAGAAGGTGCTGGTGAATGGCTAGGAGCAGGAATTCTCTGTAAATACTTAGCAAACAGATTTTTAGGGTTTTTTGATAATGCAGGTAAATAAAGTACGAGTAAATAAAAGACAATAAGAATAAATGCAGCAAGTGGCCCAATCCTTTCTTTAGCAAAGTACAAGCCGTTTGTATTACTTAAGATGACCAAACATTCTCGAGGACACATGGAAATATCATCAAGTGCTTTCACTTCATATAGTTGATTAATCTTCTTTAGTTTGCTAAGTGTTGTGTGGGTGAACCTGTGCTAATGTACCGACCTTCCTAGGACTAATACATACTTGTGATTATACCCCTTGCAAGAATCCGCAAGTACAAGAAAGTAATTAAGGTAGAAACCTAACCACAACTTTAAACTCTAAGACCCTGACATCCCTTGTGCAATGGTTTCCTAACGGGAGTTTAGGTTTCTGTCACTCCGGCAACCCCTACGATTAGTAGCCAAATACACAATGCATTCCCCTAGGCCCATATAGGTGAAGTGTCATGTAGTCGACGTTCACATGACACCACTAGAAGAAGTACACCACAACTTAAATATGAAACTATTGAGTCTTTCTCAACACAATTCCACTACTAACAACATGACTTCTCCCACGTCCTCAAGAACAAAACGAACTACTCACAAGACATCATATGGATCATGATCAGAGATGATATAATGATATGTAACAATATGAACATAAACGATAATTCAATGGTTCAATCAATAACATCAACTACAAGGAGTAATCAACACCGGGAAGGTTTCCCCTAAGAACTATGCAAGATTCATCCCAATTGTTACAGCGGTATGAAGTGGTGATGATGGTGCTGGTGGAGATGATGGTGGTGGTGATGATGATGATGATCCTGATGAAGTCCAGCTTGATGGTGGTGTTGATCGCGACGATCTCCCCTCTCCGGGAAGGAATTCCCCCGGCAAAATTCTGTCTGCCGGAGAGATCTTTCTCTCTCGGTGTATTCCGCGCCGCAAAGGCGGCAGAATATTTCTATGATTGCTCCCCGAGTCTTAGGGTTTTGGGAGGATAATATGCGCCAAAGGGGAGATCCAGGAGTGGACCAGGGCGACCACACCACCTGGTGGCGCGACCTGGGGTGGCCTGCGCTAGGGGGTGGTGTGGGCTCCCTGTGGCCCATCTCCACTTCCCCTTCTGGCATTCTTCGTCTTCTAGAAAAATAGGATTTTCCATGTATTTTCCCAGATTTTCTGATCTTCGCGAATTTTGCCTCCAAACATCACCTTTTCCATCAGAATCCTGACTGCAGCGGTCCATGCTCCAAAAGTCATCAACCATGCAAAAATAGATGAAATACCATAAGTATCATATCTTAATATGAAATATATCAATGAATAATAGTAAATTATTATATAGAATAGTGATGTAAAATGGATGTATCAACACCCCCCAAGGTTAGACTTTGCTTGTCCCCAAGCGAAACTAAACTCAATTAACATGACCTCAGGTTTATGGAGTGAAGAGTCGATAGAAGCATACGGACAAGAAGCATCACATTCATCAATACATAAGTCATAATAGAAGACAACTCACTATTATATAACTTAACTTGCAATAAGTAAAGGAAACACAATAAAGATGCATAAAGTAAATCATAATTGGTAATGGCAAACTTAGCTCTTGGTCGAAGAATAATTGACAATTTGCTGGAGTTCACAAATAACTGATTTTCAATGATAGCTTTCAAAGTAGTAGACACTAAGATAAGAGCAAAGTGCAAAACAAGGAACATAAGAGACATGATTGGATAAATCATCATATGAATGAATGAAACACAACAACTCAAAATACTTGTTGAGGTAGAAGAGAATAGGGTTACTGACTCAACTAAAAAGTAAAAGAAAGGCCCTTCGCAGAGGGAAGCAGGGATTTAAAGTTTCATAAAGAGCTTCAGAAAATTATGGTACTTATTAGCTTTCAGCTCTCATTGCCCCTATCATAGGCATCTTTAGGTGATTAAGGTTAAAGTGATCAAATATGAGGATATGCTTGACAAGTTGTAAGTTGAAAATCTCATGTCCCTTGAATATGAGGGCCACTCCTCATGCTACTCAAGTTTAGTCACCGGTAAGTTCTTGTCATAGTAAGTACATGTGTATCATAGAGAACCGCCAACGGGGTAACCCTTGCCCGATGATACGGAAGAATCCCCATATCAAAATGACAAGGAAAGCAGACAACAAGCATGTCAGCAATCTTCTTATTTACCATGGGAATATGGTGCTTTTTTTCTCTCTTTCCTCTTTTCTCATTTTTTTTTCTTTTTCCCAATCTCTATCTCTTTTTTTTATAAGAAGAATGTTTCATAGACAACTCATTATGGTTACGCTACAGGTTTCCACCATGACAACATGGATTAGACCGGTGGCCCAGGCGTTTCTCTAACACACTTACATAACTCCATGGACTTACAAGCTCCCCTTTCATTTCACACCAACGACATCCATAGACAAAAGATCATGATATCAACTAGGTACAAAGTACCGGTGCAATGTTGAAAGCGTTCCCCATGACAGCATGGTTCTGCTAATTCACAACTTACAAAGCGCAAGCATATACGCAACATAGATGAGCACAATGGTTCAAGTTTATTAAGTGCAAGAAAGTAAAGTGTGCCATCAAGTTCGTGAGAGCTTTAATCACTAATTTTCACATAACAAGTTTAATTCGGAAGGTAGATAAAAACATGAATTTACTTGGAATAGCAATAATGCTAATAGGTAGGTATGGTGGACACAAATGGCATAGGTTTTGGTTTAAGGAGTGGATGCACGAGAAGCATTCCCTCTCAGTACAGGTTTTTGGCTAGCAAGGCTGGGTAGCAAGCATAAGAGTTGAAGGAAACAAATAAACATACAAGTGATAAAAACAAACATGCAATCTTCCTTGGAAGCACAAAAGATCTTAACTAGAGAATACTAAACTTATGAGCAAATCAAGAAAGAAAGATGAAATTATATTTCTTTAGGAGTACTTTTATCTTTTTCATTCAATTCTCAAGATAGTGTTGCCACTGACCGAGCCAGGTTTGCCAAAACCAACTAAATTAACTCAATGATCCCAAAGTGATACCAATACTAACGACAAGATCAATCATATAACCATGAATTGAAAACTAATATAAGATATGCAAAAGAATAAATGATAGAACTTCTCATTAACATTCCATAACGGCAACTCACACCAAGAGATACATAGATATCTAACGAGAGGGGGGACACTTTCATAATGCAAACCATTGTACATGATAACTTCTCTATTCATGATATGACTCTACTAAAAAGGTAAAAAAGATAGAAGATAGTGATGTGATACCGCGGCACTCCCCCAAGCTTGGAACAAACCAAGGGGATGCCAAAACCTGATGACGAATTACTCCTTCGGTGGTGGTGGTATTCTCCCATCATTGTCCGACTTCCAAGGTAAGGGCTCCCCATTAACAAAATACATCGTGGTCTCCAGCATCCTGAAACTTGCAGCAACACTTATGCGTTTAAACCTAACCTCGTACTCATAGTTTTGATTTTGAACATCGTAGAGCTGTGCTTGCAGTTGGTTGGTTGTTTGGTGGAGTGAGAGAATTTCATCCTTGAGCTTATCAGTATCCTTTTGGTGCTCGGCGATGAGTTCGAAACAAATCTTATGGATGATATCCACTTCGTGTTCCGCCATCTTCTTGTACCTAAAGACTTCTTGCTCCAGTGCTTCCATCCTATCCTCCAGACTTCCTTCACCTTTAGGGCCTTGAACCTATTTTATCTGTACCTCCCCATCTTCAAGCAACAACTCCTTGGGATGAATTTTCAACTCTCGCATGTATGGGTTGATGATATCCGCTGAGGAATCTTCCTTGGCTGATCCAGAGGAAGACATTGTGGCTCCAAGTCAGAACTGTTACCTATTCAAAAACGGACTCTATAGGTCTCTGAATTTAGAATTTAGTAGATTCTTCTGGAGTCACCACTTGAATAACATCAATATCTTCATCTTCATACTCGTATTGCTCGAGTCATGAAAACTTTCACTTTCTTATTACACCATTTTCTCCAATAACCTGGAAATTTCTTTCACACAAAATTTCAAACAATTCTCATTAGCAACATTAGTGTAAGCGAGGTAATAAACCATTTATGTCCAATTTCAACTGAAATCCATCAAATCATAAGCTACTGTAGGAACTCCTTCCAAAAACCAAAAAGAATTCAAAAAGGAAATCGATTAAAGAAGCAAATGCAAGAGTGGCAAAATCTGTCAAAACAGACCAGCAGGTAAAGATCAATTTTTTTGAAAATATTATGTTGCTCAAATCAAAAAGTGCAAAACTAACGAAAATTAAACAACAACCTGGGGCAGAAGAACAAAAAATTACAGCTCAATCCGGCACACAGAGATCTCTCACGAATTTTAACGGTGAAGCACAAAAATCTGTTTCGGGACAACAACTTCCCCAAATCTTACTTCTCTCTCATTAGAGGTTGATCTTGACACAAAAAAACAAACAAAAAGGACAGGGAGAGTTTATTACCAAAGTAATAACTTCCAAGACTCAAATAAACAAAAACTGAAAGCAAAAGAAATAATATGGGTTGTCTCCCAAAAAGCTCTTTCTTTATAGCCATTAAGATGGGCATGATAATTTCAATGGTGCTCACATAAGATATAAATTAGAGTAAAAGAGAGCATCAAGAAGAAAAAATACACATATTTAAGTCTAACCTACTTCCTATGCAAGGGAATTTTGTAAACAAACAAGTTGTTGAAACCAAAGGCTACAAACATAGGAAGGCAAAATAAGTGCAACATAAAGACTTTAAGCATAAAACGAGGAAACTTGATATTATTGAGGTGCATAAGAACAATATTTCCTCTCTCATAATAACCTTCAGTATCATGCATAAACTTAATGATATAACTATCATAAGAACCATTGTAGCAATGATCACTTATCCTAACAGAGAACACAGGGACACTAACTCTCATAACACTACTTTGTGAAACAATATTAGGGATATCCTTACAGAGGATAGTGTGTCCATCTTCCACATATTTAGTGACAAAGTCTTTCACATTTGCTATTATAGGCTCATCATCCATTTGTTTATCAGGTTCAACAGCTTTATTTATACTTTCATTAACCATACTAGCTATCATAGAATGTTCCTTTATCTTAAATGAGAAAGGTATTTTCTCAATGTAAGGTTCAGGTAAAGCATGATTAGCAGTATAAACTTCAGTATTTCTTGCAGGAACACACTTAGCAACATCTTTATATGGTTCATGATACTTATTCCACTTCTTTTTAGGAACTTCAATATAGGAAGCAAAAGCCTTAAAATAAGATGCAATAGCTTGAGAGTCTAGACCATAAGCATTTTTAATATTTTGAAAGTCATCAGTTCCCATAAAAGATTCAATGCATTCATAATCATAATTTATACCTGACTTTCTTCCTTTGTCATTCTCCCATGCTTCAGCATTGTCTTGAATACGGTCTAGAAGATCCCATTTAGCTTCTTCTTCCATGCGAGTGAATGATCCAGCACAAAAGGCATCCAATAAATCCATATCATGTAGAGGGAGCCTTGCATAAAAGTTATTGATAATAATATTGTTGGGGAGCTCATGAATGGGACATTTGAGCATTAGTAACTTCAATCTCCCCAAGCTTGAGCTGTACTCTCTCCATCAAGAGGCCAAAAGTTGTATATTTGATTCCGATCTTTATGAATCGCACTAGGAGGATAAAACTTTGAATAAAAGAGAGGTACTATTTCCTCCCATTCAAGATCTTGACCATGCTTCAGCAGCTTATACCATTCCTCAGCTCTTCCTTTTAGTGATAATGAGAATAACTTCTTCTTGACTTGATCTGTTGTAATACCTGCACACTTGAACAACCCGCATAATTCGTGTATAAAGAGCAAATGATCACCAGGATGGAGAGTTCCATCTCCAACATAATAGTTATCTATAACACGATCAATAATTCTTGTAGGTATTTTAAAAGTATCATTCTCAGCAGGTGGTGGTTCATCTACTACCTTAGCAGTGGTAGTAGCATTACGAAATAAGAAACTCAGCGAATTATCCATATTGAAAATAAAGCAACTAATAGAAGTAAATAATACTCACAGTAGAAGTTTCCTGTACCAGTACCACTCTCCAATAGCGCTTCACTCCCCGGCAACGGTGCTAGAAAATAGTCTTGATGACCCACAAGTATAGGGGTGTATCGCAGTATTTTCGATAAGTAAGAGTGTCGAACCCAATGAGGAGCAGAAGGTGCTGGCGAATGTTTAGGAGCAGAAATTCTCTATAAATACTTAGCAAACAGATTTTTAGGGGTTTTTGATAATGCAGGTAAATAAAGTATGAGTAAATAAAATACAATAAGAATAAATGCAGCAAGTGGCCCAATCCTTTCTTTAGCGAAGGAGAAGCCGGTTGTATTACTTAAGATAACCAAACGTTCTCGAGGACACATGGGAATATCGTCAAGTGCTTTCGCTTCATATAGTTGATTAATCTTCTTTAGTTTGCTAAGTGTTGTGTGGGTGAACCTGTGCTAATGTACCGAACTTCCTAGGACTAAACATACTTGTTATTATACCCGTTGCAAGCATCCGCAAGTACAAGAAAGTAATTAAGGTAGAAACCTAACCACAAGTTTAAACTCTAAGACCCTGACGTCCCTTGTGCAATGGTTTCCTAACGGGGGTTCAGGTTTCTGTCACTCTGGCAACCCCTACGATTAGTAGCCAAATACACAATGCATTCCCCTAGGCCCATATAGGTGAAGTGTCATGTGTCGACGTTCACATGGCACCACTAGAAGAAGTACACCACAACTTAAATATCAAACTATTGAGTCTTTCTCAACACAATTCCACTACTAACAACATGACTTCTCCCATGTCCTCAAGAACAAAACGAACTACTCACAAGACATCATATGGATCATGATCAGAGATGATATAATGATATGTAACAATATGAACATAAACGATAATTCAATGGTTCAATCAATAACATCAACTACAAGGAGTAATCAACACCGGGAAAGTTTCCCCTAAGAACTATGCAAGATTCAACCCAATTGTTACAGCGGTATGAAGTGGTGATGATGGTGCTGATGGAGATGATGTTGCTGATGATGATGATCCTGATGAAGTCCAGCTTGATGGCGATGATCTCCCCTCTCTGGGAATGAATTCCCACGGCAGAATTCTGTCTGCTGGAGAGATCTTTCTCTGTCGGTGTTTTCCACCCCGCAGAGGTGGCGGAATCTTTCTGTGGTCGCTCCCCGAGTCTTAGGGTTTTGGGAGGATAATATACGCCAGAGGGGAGAGCCAGGAGTGGACCAGGGTGGCCACACCACCTGGTGGTGTGGCCTGGGGTGGCCCACGCCGGGGGTGGTGTGGGCCCCCTGTGGCCCATCTCCACTTCCCCTTCTGGCATTCTTCGTCTTCTAGAAAAATAGGATTTTCCATGTATTTTCCTGGATTTTCTGATCTTCACGAAATTTGCCTCCAAACAACACCTTTTCCATTAGAATCCTGACTGCAGCGGTCCATGCTCCAAAAGTCATCAACCATACAAAAATAGATGAAATAACATAAGTATCATCTCTTAATACGAAATATATCAATGAATAATAGTAAATTAAGATATAGAATAGTGATGCAAAATGGACGTATCATCGGGTAATGGAAGTAGTAGATCCACGGTAACTCCAATAGTGCTACGCCATGGTAGTGGTGGTGGAGGGGAAAGTTTAGAGCTGGGCTTTGCCGACTACATTTTCTAGTGACAATGGGCAAGTCAAGCAAGGGGGAGAAGATGCCAACCAAAGGACATATGAGAGAGCTTATGAGAGAGTGTGTGTAGAGGAGGAGGAGGCCACCTCCTTTTATAAGGGGGGAAGCCCCTCCCTTGGATGGTGGACAAGAGGGTGCCCCCTCCCCTCCTCTCATTCATGTGAGTTCTCCCTCCACTCACATAAACTCCACCTCCACTTTCTCCCATTTAATCTCCACTCAAAAATCAAAGGTCTTTCCATTAAAGGACTTTAAGTCCCTTGTTTTAATGCAACTCAATTTAATGAACACTTCATTTAATGAGTACTTCATTTAATGAACACTTCATTTAACGAACACATTAACATTTTGATCCCTTGCTTTGTTTTGATCCCCCAAAACTGTTTCAGCAGAACAAATTTCTACGATGTCCATTGACTTCCCCTGTGTTCCCTATCTGCTCAAATGCGTCGGTTAACCTTAAGTGTGTCTCCCTACGGGTTCTAGAACTATGTAGACACGATCGAGAATTTCTTCGATCAATAATCATTAGCGGGATCTGGAGATCCATAATGAATCCCACTAGTTCCACGAAAATCCAATGATTATCTGAACCTTTTTCGCTGTAATCAAATTCCTTTTGTCTCATGATATATTACTTGTCTGAGATACGATCACTCGGTATCATCTATACCTTGTTTAATCTCATTCCCGACAAGTACTCTTTTTCTCATTCCTATGATATAACATTCTAGTGATCAAATCACTTGCTTACAAGCTATGTCAATGTGATATCACCGAGAGGGCCCTGAGTATATATCTCCATCATCTGGATGAAAAAATCCCACTCTTGATCCACGAGCCTCAACTAACACCTTCCAACTCCCTGCTCGGTAGTGACGACGATGGCGTCGTGCAGCTCCGGTGACGACGATCCTCCTTCATGGGTGGGGAAGATGGCTCCAGCCTTGTCGGAGGGGACGTGGTGTAGGCACAGGCGCCGAGGCCGCCGCGCCTCCTCCGGAGCTGGCACGGATCTCCCGCAACCACGAACCGAGGCCCCGCTCCACCAAGGCCAACTAGAAGGCGGCAACGGATGGGGAGGCCCTCCCGATCGCCGCTCTTATTCTCCAAGACACGGACGTGGCCCACCTTGCTAGGGCTGCTATGGATGGTGGGAGCCTGATGGGTATTCCCCTCCCTCGCTGCTCCGTCGCGGGGACAATGATGAAAAAATGGCGGGCCTTATTGGCTTCGAGTTTCTTGTCTTCCTCCCAGTGAACTTCAAGTGGTGGTTGTGCCTGCCAGACCATTTCGCTGAGGAGCTCAGAGAGCACCCCTCCTGCGAGCTCCAGGTGCGCTAGGCTAGCGGCGACCAGCCCATATGGGACTTCCAAGGTGGGTAGACAGCGCCAGCGGCATGTACCTGAGTGACGGGTGGCTGGACTTCATGGACAACTACGAGCTGAAGGTTGGCGACGTCCTAAAGTTTCACTATCGCGGCGGGGGTCACCTGTTAGTAAAAATCTTTGATGACACCCTCTACCGCCAGAGCTACTACCCGCCGCTTGTCTTCAACTCGGACCTCAGTGACGCCTGAGGCAGGGTGTCGCGCTGAGTGAATGAAGTCGTCGCGCGTGAGGTGCGGGAGGGCATGCAAGCTTGTCCCTTGCGCTGCTGACTTACGACTCTCTCCTTGATGCCTAGGGTCCTCCCCGAGCCAGTTGTTGCATTGTACATTTTCCAAATGTAATGCCAATTGGCTACCATTAGTATGTTTACCTTTGCCTTGCATTATTTGATCTTTTCTTTGTCGTGTCGTGCTCGTGGCTGCCCTTGATTCGCCTGCTTGCTGCCGCCTTGGTGCCTCCACAGGGCCCATGGGGGCGTCGCTCATCGCCTCAGAAACCTTGCTCCCACTTCCCTAGCTCCAGCCTTGCGATTGTTTCATGCCGTTATTGCGGGGCCAACTGCCTCTAGAAGCCGCATGGTTGCTGATATCCGGTGGCAAGCCTTTCCCCTTTGCCAAGACCTTACCCTGGCCTCAACTTGCTTATCCATCTGTTTCTCATCCTGAAACACGACGAACACACCTTACAGCATATTACCCATGCCTCTGGTTTAAAACAAGGTGTCGTGCACTTGATTAGGGTGCACGGTGTTGCCAACTCATAGGCCTGACGTGGAAGGTGTGTCTTTGCGATTTAGTGCTCGTCGGTAATGCCTAGAGAACAACGCTCATACCTCATAGCGAATCATGAGAGTACGATGTTTCCAGGCCTGACAGTCTCGTTACCAACGTCCGACCCTGAGAAAAACCAAAGGAATGCCAAATCTCGACAATGCTCGGCAAATGAAAATGGGCGGAAGAACGAGAGCAACGGGATTTCCATTCCAAAACAGGGGTATCCCCCGGGTTACAAGAGGTTTACAGATAGGCAGGCCAGGCCAGATATGCTAGTATTCATTGCATTTGCCAGGAGTACTACTCACTCCTGGGCTTTAGGGCTTGCCGGGAGCACCACACATGCTCCCGAGCTTTCATTTTCCGGGGGAACCTCCACTCACACCCAGGATTTAAGGTTTTGCCGGGAGTACCACGCCCACTCCCGGGATTTTAAGGTTTGCCGGGAGCACCACACATGCTCCTGGGATTTCATTTGTCGGGGGAACCTCCACCCACACCCGAGCTTTTATTATATATATATTTTTTTAAAGATTGTTGGGAGCACCAAGCACACTCCCAGGATTTCATTTGTCGGGGGAACCTCCACTCACACCCGGACTTTTAGCTAGTAGGGTGGATGCGAGAAGTTGTTAGCTTACTCAAAGAGTCACCAGTCCCAGAAAGGTCATTGGAACTAAGTTCCGAAAAGGGTCGCAGCCTTTTCTCGGGCGAGCCAGGAATCAGGGTCCAAGGTTGGTCCGAATTGGATAGAGAGCAAGTGTGAGTCACAGGGGAAGCGGTGGCTACCAGTTTGAATAGTTGTTCAGAGCAGAACACGGCATCCCTGATATCACGCTTCATGGTCAAGGTTCCCCACAAGGAGGGAAGCTTGAGCGAGTTGTAGGCATGGCGTGAGACCACCATGAACTTTGCCAAGGCAGGGCGCCCTATTATGCCGTTATACGGCAGGGCAATGTTCGCAACATCAAAGATGATGTTCTCAATGCGGTAGTTGTCTTGAGTCCTGAATGTGACTGGCAACTCAATCTTCCCCCATGGCTGGATAGCTCCTGGGCTTACGCCTAGAAAAGAGCACGTAGGGGCCAATTGATCCTTGCTGATCTGGAGCTTATCCAACAACTTTGCCGAGAGGATATTGAGGATAACCCCTCCATCCACCAGCATCTTGGTAACTCGGACGTTCTTTATGATGGGGGAGACCACCAAGGATAGCGTGCCGATCCTAGCGTTGTGGTCCGGATGATCTCCCACATCAAAAGTAATTGGCATGTGAGACCACCAAAGTGGATATTACGCCTCTGGGCTAGGATGCACGGCACACAGTTCACAGGACAAACACTTAAACTCCCCGTGGGAAGTCATGGTGTAGGCTCCTCCATCTGCGCACGCGTAGTCCTGTACTTGTGGGTACTATCCGCACCCGTCATTGTCGCCTCCTTCGTTAATCGCAGGGCCTTTGCCGAACGGTTGAGGGGCTACGTTGCCACGACCCCCTCCATGCCCCTCTCTTGCTCCGTCTCCACCGCCTCCATCTCCTCCCCATGCAGCTCCCATGTTGCCCCCGTGACCTCCGATAGGGGCACCCGAGCTAGGTTGTGCCGGGAAGTCTTTTGCATGATGACCGGCCTTGTTGCAGGTGTAACAGTTCCCGAGGGTACCGTTAGCCCCCTGCTCAACGATGCGCCTCTTCCGTCCCTCGGTGTAACCGAGGATGGAGCGGTAGTTCCGTGCGTCATGCTTGTCAGTCTCGTGCAGAGGGCACCACTTCCCCGTGGTGGGCTTGGTAGTCGTCACTTCTTCCTCCGGTTTGGTTTTCTTCTCAGCCCCGGTGGGAGCACTAGGATCTGCAACCAAAGCCTGACGAATGCCCCGCTTAAGCGAGCCACTCTTCTTCACATCAGTGCTTCCCGGGTCCATCGCCCTAGCGGCCTCCCGGGCAGCATCCTCGGGCGCGAGGCGTCCTTCCTCTGCTAGGGAGCAAAGGTCAGCCAACACCCACAACTCGTGTGTTCTTGAAGAGATGCATGTTAAGCACTTCACGCATTTTGCTGTCGCTCACATTCATGGTGAATGCGCCAATAATGGCGGCATCCTCCACCTCTGGGATAGTGTGTGCGATCTGTGAAAAATGCAGCATGAAGTCTCATAGCCGGTCTCCATTCCCTGGACCACTGTGTGGAGCTGAATGAGTGTTCTTAGGCGCTTGAAGGCTCCCTCAAACATGCTCATAAAGAGAGTACACAACTCGGCCCAGGAATGAATGGACTCCTTGGGTAAATGCATGAGCCAGGACAAGGCCGTGCCCTTCAGGGCCAGTGGAAACTAGTTGGCCATGACCTTCTCATCAGCACCCGCAACCACCATTGTGGTAGAATAGATAGCCATAAACTCCTTCGGGTTGGTGTTGCCTTTAAACTTGACGGGGACAATGGGACGGAACTTAGGCGGCCACACCACCTGCTGTAAGGCAGGAGAGAAGGCGGGGCAACCACTCCTGTATCCCAAAGCCATGCTCCCTGCCTCAGCTGTGCCCTGCGGGTTAGGGACGTCCGCACCCGCAACCTGTTGACGCAGCTGCAACAATTAGTCTCGAACCAGCGCCTCATTAGCCAGGGAAAAATCGCATCGGGGCTCTTCGGCGCGCCTGTGGAAAATGACCCCACAGAGAGGTGGTCTTGTTCGACAGGTCTTGGGGCTCCAGCCCCCAAGCAGCCAGCGGCATGGTTGTCGGTCCTCCTTCCACCGTCGCGGGGTCCAACAACCCCTGGCCCAGGGCAGCGTTCCGGGAACACTGCCTCGGGGAAGGGTTTTGCATGGGTCCCGTGGTGGTGGTAGGAGCATGCTCCGCCCCATGCCTCGGCCCCAGGTTGGACTAGGAACGAGCATGGACAGCCTGCTGGTGTAGCCTGATGAACTCCAACTGTGCGTCGAGGTCGTCCCTCCACACCACATACTCCACCATCCCGGGAGCTGGTGGGTGCCGAGCTATGGCACGAGAAGCAGCGATTGCTTCCCCCAAAGTTTGGTTCCCAGAGCGGTGGGATTGAGGTTGGCAGTTAGTACTTGGCGCAGCAAGACGAGTCCCGACGCGAGATGGTGCACGATGCTCCGGTTTAGGGTCAGCTCCTCCCCGACCGGTGTGACTCCTCCAGACAGATCGCCCCTCTAGCGGTGTCTCCTACGCCACCGAGGAGAGGCGCTCCACCGGCGGCGCCTCCTGCATCACTGGAGAAGGGGTCTTCAAGAGAGACGCCTCCTGCATCGCCTGGCGGTAGAACCTCCTACGCAATGGCGCCCCCTGCCAGTATGCTCTCCCTCCTCAACCGCGTGGTGCGATTGCAATGGCGGTGGTGGTAGCACGGTTGCGCTTGGCCCTAGATACGGGTCAACACCTGCGATGGTAGTCGCGCGCCGTGCATGAGTCTTGGCATCCAAGCCCCAGTCGTGGGAAGGGCATGGGAGCGAGTTCATGCAGCAGGTGAGTCGACCGTAGCAGGGCCGGTCCCAGCGCCAACACCTTTCCTCAGCGCCATGGCTGGTGATGACGCGGTCGATGTCAATGGTGAACATGAAGACGAAGTAGACGTTGGTGACGATGACGGTTGGTGACGTTGGTGACGATGTCAATGGTGAACATGAAGACAAAGTAGAAGTTTGGAACCATTTACACTAGCTAGACCACCAGAAGATCATCTAGTAAATATATGTATCATCTACTAGCAAGATCTCACCAAAAACCAGGAGCACATCAAGAACAGCTACAAGCTAGAGCTAGATCTTAGAAAGCAAATCAAGACACTAGGTGGTGGAGGAGTAGGAGCAGATCCAGATACTAGGAGGAGAAGGTTTACAAAGAAACTTCAGTATCCACCAGAAGTTGATCAAGTGATCCACAGGAAGCAGGATATCTACACCCAGAAGTCATTAGCTACTATACAAGCAGCAGTCAAGTAGCAGGTTGCTAAACTATGATCTAGCTAAACATCTATTCTTATAAGTTCATTATATCTAGCATTAGATATGTCCTTCACACAAGCACAAATTTGCTCAAGATCATGCAACCTCTATTCTTATCAGTTTGAGAGGAAAGGATAAGGAAGGGATCCTGTAGAAATAAGTAGTGTTGCTGGACAGCAACCAGATCTGTCCAGGAGCAAGTAAATCAATCATAAAGCACTCAAACAGTACCAAACCATCTAGAAAAGCATCTACTTGATCTAGAGCCATCCTACATCAATCTAGGTGATCATATGATCACTAAGAAACTCCAAAACACCCCATCAAGATTAAATCACAACAAGTATAACAATAATAAATCACTTATTTACTTGCACTTAGTCAAGCTATTGATCTAGCACACTTGTGTGATGCTAACAAATGGTTTCAGCAAGCATTCCTTTATGCATATTCTAGCATCCCACATACACCTTGTTTGACACATATTTGTATCGATACATATGGCCAAGTTAATTCTAGACCATATTATTTACAAGAACGGCTAGGAAATGATTAATTAAATTACTAAGTTAATAAAAAGCTGTTCTATTGGATGAACACCTACAAATAGATCTCGAGCCAGTGCTTATGCCCAATCATAGGAACCTAACAATTAACTAACATATGTGCTAGATTACACTCCAGGAACTCACATACACATTTATTTGATAAAAATAGTGTGTACATGTCCTAGTGGTACTTGATGTACCAATCTGCATCTATTAGAGTATTTAATATACCATACCATAGGACATATACATCAGAATTTCATCTCTAATGAACAAGTACTTATAAAAACAACTTGTGCATGACCTACATACATTATATATATTCAACTATATCCATTTAGAACATACATTCCCAAATAGAGCAGAAACTAGAGATAGTTGGGTACAAATAACTAGCTCATTCTATTTGTATCAAGCTATGAACACCACAATACAAATCCTAGGGAACAATCTACTACAGCCAAGTCTTAGGAAGTAATAACATCACACTTTGGCTCATTGGCCAAACTAACAACAACACCATAACCTTTAGCACAACCAAAACCCCCACAGATGAACACTATAGTTCATTAGCAGGAATTTACAAACACCACTACCACCTAGCAACAGAGCATATCTCCACGCTCATCTGATTGTGATAAATAAGAGTTCAAAACCACATCACATCTACCAGATCCTATGCAATAAAAAAAAGAATAGAGAAGGGATAGATCATACCTGCGCTGTAATAATCGAAGGAGAGGAGGGGCCAACCGAGCCTACTACCTCACCAAGGTGAGGGAGGCCATAGCTATCTCGTGGAGTCAACATCCGTACCACATCGGCACCACCAGACCAGCAACCCACCGTTGGCCGACGGGTTTGAGAAGCAGGTGCTCCAGGAGTCATTGTGGAAGTCGTATATGATGTAGAGGAGGCGCAAGCGACGAGTGGGAGCAGTTGGAGCCGTGGCGGCGCCGGAATCACGTCGGTGACCGAGCCCTAGGCGGGGTTAGGGTTTCGTCTGAGCGCCCGAGCAAGGAGAGAGCAACAACGTGGCTCGGGGAAATCCGTGGAGGAGGCGACGGCGGGGCCGTGATGGCGGTCATCATCGCCGGATCTAGCCAGTGGTGGCCGGGAAAGAAAACGGCGATGCGGGCGGCGGTGGGTGTCGTGTGCGTGTGTGGGGTGTGTGCGTGCCTGAATGCGTCGAGAGAAAGAGGTAGAGAAAGATGGGGAATGGGGCTTGATCTCAGCTTGGGCTGGGCCGACCTAGTGGGCCAAGACCACTTCGTCCAAGTGAACTAGGACCAGTTTTCCCCAGCAATGCCACAGCCCAATTATTTATCCCCACAAAAAAATCAATTTCCTATATAATAAATTACCAAAATACCCCTGAACTTATTTCAGCCTAGAAAAATATAGAAAAATACTAAAAATATATATCATATATCAAAATGATCACAAAAATGATATATGCCTAGGAAAAATATAACTTTACTTATTTAAGCTAAGTAAAATGTGAATAAATATTAACACCCTTAAAGCCTTAATAAAATCTCATAAATTAAAGAAATGTCCTAAAAATGAATAAAAATCATTTTTGCATATGAAAATAAATCAACTATTTTAAAAAAATACGAACTTAATTTGTTACAAATAAAACTTGGAACAAATAGTCAAGGACATTAAATCCTTTGTAGATTTTTGTAAAAATAAAAATAATACCTATAAATAAATAAAATCATTTTTAAGGTCTTGAGTAAATATATTTTACTAGAAAAATACTAAATGTATTTTCCTAAAGATTTTTAAGATTTTAAAGAAATAAATCCTTACCTATTTTATAAAAGACCTAGTTTGTAAATTTTATAAAAACATCTCTTAAATAAAAATAATAATAATCACAATTTTATATAAAACACCTTAAATCCCTAATAACTAAATACTAAGTCCAAAGCTATAACTTGGATCTATAATAAAACTTAAGTGTAACTTATTAACCTTACAAAATTCTTTTAAAATCATAAATCCAAACTAAACCAACAATTTAAAATAAATTTTGAACATCATAAAAATAAAAGTGTTTATCTCTTAACTATTCATTATTTCAAACTTTAATAGATTATTAAAATCATCTAAGTTTACTTTCCTTAATAATATAAATTGTATTCATAATAACAAATCACCTTTGAACTTATCATTCACTTAAATTGGAAGTGAATGAATTCACACTCTTAACCATCTTGGTATTAACCCTAGAATTCAATAATAATCTAGATACATCAGAACCCTAAGTCTATTTATGTTCCTTTTTAAAGTTAATTTTTGGTCTACCAAAGTTATAAGCATAAGGACCAAATTATATTATGTTTTCATAGTTAACTTTTGTCTGTTCCAAATTAAGTCATAAGGCATCTCAACCCACGATTATCGGATAAGCATAAACGATATCAATCACATTCGATTAACCACAAAGATTGTTTAAACTTTAACAAAGAAATATTTTCCTAAAAAGTTATTCTCTTTTAAGAAACATTAAAAGTAATCCTTAAGCACTTCTTTAAAAGGCTCTAATTGATTAGTAATCTTGCTAGATACCATGCCCCATTTGAGTGCTTTACTATTGTATACTACTTGTTGTATTTACATATCGTTTCACACACTCACAAGCCTTAATAAGAAGCACAAGTGTGAAACTGGTATAAAAGCGGAACACATTCTAAAGATATCATCACAAACTCCAAAACCTAGATTAGATACGATTAGTCCGGGGATTCGCGTTTATCAAACTACATTAAATTACTTATGCATAATTGCATCTTGCTTTTTTAAACATTAGTCCTTACCGGACCAATGATGCTGTTTACAGAATTTGGATCTTCTAGTATCTTGAAGACCGTGAGTGCATAATCTTCCAATCACAAAAGGCAAGTTCATAACTTGCTCATGTCCTTTGATTATTTTCTATCAAATGCTTGTAACTCAAATGTTGTCATCACCTTCATCTCAAAAAGGTCAGAAAACACTATTTTTCATAATAATATGATTATGGATTATTTACCAAGAGGTAATAATCTACTAATACAGTTCCAGTGGTAAAGGAACATAATATCTAGGACTTAATCAACCAATGTCGCCAGTGATTCTTACGCCGTATATTACGTGTTAACCATGAGACTTGGAATGGGATGAGAAAGTCAGCTATATCTTCTCCCTTTCGCATGGACGGATGACCTTATCATGAGGCTGTTGATATTCTCGTGAGGAATCCAGCACATGGGTGGGACCCCTTAGTTCTCCACGAGCTAGGTGTCTAGATTATCTATGCATAGCTATCTTGGTATAAGCTCACCACAGCTGATGGTGGCTGCCAGACAGAGCTGCTTATAGAGTCTTCGAGAGGCTACCCAAAGAGTAATCGTGGTAGTCCTTCTCGAGGGATCGTGTCTTCATGCGGGGTCGCGGAGAGGGAAGTACTGGCTTGGATCTTAGACTGGGCCCCACACCAAGGAAGTGTGGACGAGAATGCAACTCGGATGTGCAACAAGGCTAAGGTCTCTCATGGGAAAAGTGACACACCTCTGCAGAGTGTAAGAATTGTGACATGTTACTCCCTGTTGCGGGAAGGAGCTACGAACGCGGCAGGAAAGGAACCCCACGAAGGTTCTGGTCAACCTGTGAAGGCTGTTGGACATAGTTTTCAGAATAAAAGCAACCTTTGAAGAAATGTTTACGAAAACCTGCATTGCCTACGACCTATGGTCTATGGATGTAGAGATAGTGCATCATACCTTCCTTTTTAGTGAACTTGCTGAGTATGCTCGTACTCAACCGTACCTTCTTAACCCTTGCTAGGTTCTAATCTGTTGAAGACGACATCAACATCAATTTCTGCTCAAGAAACCATCATCGACAACTCAAGTTCTTCAATAAAGTCAATGAAGTCAACATATACATCAACTGAAGTGAAGACAAATATCTTGATTAGATAGGAGTAGATACTCTAGCCATAAAACATACTTCTGTAGAGCATTGCATTGGTAGCAATTGAAAGCCAGATAGTTTAGATGCTAGTCTTTTAGCTAGATAGTTTAGAGTTATTATTTTTGTTTCTTATTTTTAAGAAGCTTCTTTCTCCCTCTTTAACCTAGAGTGTTCTCTAGATCTTATGTAGAGTCGAGTTGTAATCTATAGTCATGTCTTGGACCTGCTGTGTTTCTGTTGTACCACTTTGAGGGATGTAATACTAGTGAACGGTGTTTCATTGGTGTTATGTCAACGACTATAGTGTACTACATCATGCAGTGGTATGTTAGGTCACTGCACAATCCAGCCATCATACCAGACCTAGCAGTCTACTGCCGATGCTCCTCCTCGTACGTGTGGATACTAGCAGAGGTGTTGTATATTCAGCACTTCGACGATCATGGATTGGATCGGATTGTGAGGACTTCACTGCATAAATTGAGATGCTTCATCAATAATCTGCAACCGCGCGTCTAGTGGTAATCCTAGTGGCCTTCTACCTTGGCTAAGATCTTGGGTGTACCGCGTAGGGAATTTTTTGTTTTATCTGATAGCTTCTGGTTCTAGGCTCGAGATCATGCATATATGATATGCATTTGGCATTAGATTGGATCTATTTACTCATTTGGTGGTCGATCCATGACATCGATCGGTTGTATGCAAGGTTGATTGGATGAACTATACTTGGGGAAATGGATGATCTAGTTTCTATGATCATAATGCTGAGGTCATGGAACGACATACCCCTACCTGTCAGCTTCCGCCATCGGGGTATACTATGTGACATAGGTATGATTACTCGGATACTTATGATTTTCTACCCTACACTGGGTAAAAGGCTTCCAGCCCATGAAGATTTCAGATGATAGCCCAAGGAAGCAGCCGACAAAGACTTTGATTGTATTAGGAAAGAGACTATGGACCGACATTGTGTTCGTATTGTAATTGCGCGTATGTAAAACCTATCCGCATACAGCTTTGAGGCCCGTCCTATTATATATAGGACGGGAGAAGCCCAAGCGAGGGTACCAAAAAACTCCCAGGCAACATGTAATAGTGCGATTTCCCAATATTCAGGTGACTTTGACTCCATTGTTTTCCTGACATCTGACGAAACCCCTAGCGTTCTCTTTTCCGCAAAATCCTAAGTCCTTCACCATGGACATTGCTGAGGTTACCCCTCGTCAATTGGCGCCGTCTAGGGGAAACCTGAACGCTGGAACCATGGATTCGGCGGACCGCTCTCCACCAAGCATCAACCCGATAAGATCAGCTCCACAACTGCCCACCCCTGTATTGGTACCCACCAATTTCAACGATGGATCCGATCAAATCATCGGAAGTTTCCACTTCCAAGTAGAAGACCCACAAGAATCACACCCTTCGGTCCTGGTCACAACAGAACTGTCGGTGGAAAAGCCTACGCCTACGACGGTACCAGCATCATCCATCGGATCCTCCATGGACGCTACAGCACAAATCGAAGCAGGCGAAGAAAGCAAGCAAATCGAGACGGATCTGGGGGACCTTGACGGCCTTTATGACAATATCTCCCTCGGATCAGGTCCTCAACCAACTCCACCACATGAAGCAAGCCTGAGAAATTTAGAACCCAAAGAAAGCAGCGAAAACGTCAACTTCGAAAAAAGGATGGCAAAGATCTACCTAGAACTACAATCTCAGAATATTACCAGTACATCCTTTGGGGCAAAAGACAACGTCATCAGCCCACGCATAACACACCACCAGGTGTGCATGGTCAACGGGAATACCACAACACCACGCGACTCTAACGATAATCCTATCCTCGACCCCAATGATATTTTATCGAATGACAATGCAGGAAATCACAGCAATGAAGGGGACCACGGAAACGGAGGAGAAACGGCGGATAACCGCATAGTCCAAGGAAGAGGCAGAGAACCACATGGAGGAGAGAGGCAAACTCTTTGGCTACCAGTAACGGCATGGCAAAAAGCAAGGGAAGCAATCTCGGGAGCAGTTCGGATGACATCGGACGTTCACGCGAGGATCTATTAGCATACCAATATCCAATCCATCACAAGAAGAGAGACCTACTCAAGATGCAGAGGCAACTTGATGAAAGAAAGAGATTAGCTGACGAATCCAGCTTATGATGGGCACAGTTAAGCTCTACCCGAGGATCAAGGAGCATAACAGGAGGAGCACCACCAAGAAGGGGAACATCACGACTGCAAAATATCCCCGAGGCAGAAAGAAGCGAACTCATTAGAGATCTTGATCTATCGTTCATGTCGATTGACCAAGCAGGAAATATCAAGGCAAAAGTGGCCCAGGCAGCCATTGTGGCCACGCAAACATATATGATCACAACTCAGCCCGCACCCGATGATCCTCGTGCGGCCTCCACCGCTCAGCCCTGATGAACCTTGACATGGTGGGAGCCTCTCTCGCGGAAGCAGAGCAAGGAACCACGCGACAACTCGATAGATCCCCACGCCATCGCAGTAGCCCTCGGCAAGTGGGACACACCCGAAGATCTCGATCGCCACACTAGGCACACCTCGTAGGACCCGAGCCGCGAAGCAACACAGGAAACGGCAACACGCAACACAGGAACAATGGATCAAGAGATGAAAACCGCAGCCAATGATACCATGATGGATACAATGAAGACGATTACAAGCTATGCGGGGCCAGCTGTTTCACTCAGAGGATTCGTGAAACCTCAGTACACAAGGACTTCAAACTTACACACGACCGCCAAAAGTACGATGGACTCCAGGAACCCGAAGCATGGTTAGCAGATTATTTGGCCACTTTCAAGTTACAAGGCGGCTCCACAACTACCGCAATGCAAAGCTTACAACTACACCTCACCGGCACCGCAAGATCATGGCTCAGACAGTTACCCGAAGATTCCATTGGTAGTTGGAATGACCTAGAAGATAAGTTCGTCTGGCACTTCCAATCCATGTTTAAACGACCTGCATCCTTGGAGCAGTTGTGGTCATGCAAACAAAAATCTAGGGAATCAATAAGAGCATTCATCCAATGATGGAATATCATAAAAAACTCAGCAGAGTCCATATCTGACGAAAGGGCCATCGATGCCTTCAACGACGGCCCCCGTCTCCGAGAATTATAGAAGAACTGGGATGAGTTAAACCCAAAACAATCTCACAATTAATGGAAATAGAAAATCACTGGGCTGATGGAGAAGACGTGCTCCATACTAAGCGTACGTAATCACCCAAAGAAGACAGGGATAAACGCGGCAACGATAGAAGAAGAAGGAACAACGATGAAAACACGGGACCAAGTTACGTCGCAGACGGTTTCTCGGGTGAAGGTAACAACATAAGCAACGACTACAACGGCGGATATCGCCATAACAGGGACGATGTCGGAGGAAGCTAGTCAACACAGCGGTACCAGCCGAGAGCTCGAGACCCACCCATGTACGCGATGCAAATGCTGGAAGGAGCCTGTAATATGCATTTTTATGTCGACTCAGCAGGCAGACGATAATCTAACCATCTCATGAAAGACTATTGAACATTCTTGAAGATGCAGGAGCTATGTAATGCAAAAGCAACCGAAGCGGCAAACCAAGGATACACATCTGCGCCTGGCACATTAGCCATCGGCGCACCACCACCACTATCACCAACAATGTTACCACAAAACACAACTGATCAAAACAATGAATACCCTAGGCCAAAAGGGGCAATGTCCATGATTTAGAAAGGGCGTCCATCCAACAGAACCCAAAAGCTCATCACAAGGGAAATCAATATGGTGGAAAGAACAACATCAACCACACCTAAATATCTCCACTGGTCAGAGTAAAAAATCACATTCAGTAGAGCCGATCACCCGCTTCAGGTCCCACGACCGGGTCACTCAGCCTTGATAGTCGAAGCACAAATTGGTGGGTTCGATATGAGCAAGGTCTTCATGGATGCAGGAAGCAACATAAATCTGATCTACGCAAAAACGCTAAGAATAATGGGCTATCCCCTAGACAATCCCGCCCCAACAGAAACATCTTTCCACAAAATAGTGCCAGGTAAAGCCAAAATTCCTTTAGGAAAAGTATTTCTTGACGTTGTTTTTGATTCCAAGGTAAATTTCAGGCGAGAAAAACTTGAATTTGAAGTCATGGACTGGATCACAATATCATGCGATCCTGGGACGACCAGCTTTCGCATGGTTCATGGCAGTTCTGCCTTACATGTACCTAGTCATGAAAATGCCAGCACGTGCCGATAATTGTGATCGGGAGTTCAACAAAATTTACGAATCTTTCGGGATGGCAACAGAGTTCGAACAACTCAAAACTTCAGTAATCACAGAACAAGTGGAAGTAGCGCGTGTATATCCTGATCAGGCTTTTGACACTGCAAAGGACACAAAAGAAGTACATATCCACCCCGTCGACCTGACAAAAACAACATTCGTGACTTCCAATCTTGGTCCTGCATAGGAAAGCGCGCTCATCGGGTTCCTCCGTGAGCACTGGGAGATTTTCGCATGGATACCTTCTAACATGCCGGGAATTCCTAGGGAACTCGCTGATCACGCATTAAATTTGGATCCAAAGGCGAAGCCAGTAAACAACCGCTTCGTCTCTTCGCAGAACCAAAGCGTAAAGCCACTGGAAAGGAGCTCCATTGCCTTACTGACGCCAACTTTATCAAAGAACTAAAAAAATCAAAGTGGGTCGCAAACCCAATATTTGTTCCAAAGAAAAATACTACAGAACTTCGGATGTGCATCGACTTTACTGCACTGAACAAACATTCTCCAAAAGATCACTTCCCATTGCCTTGAATCGACCAAATAATCGATGCAACCACGAGATGCGAACGTCTTTATTTTTTTATGCTTACTCAGGATACCACCATATTAGGATGAAGGAAGAAGATCAGGAGAAAATGGTGTTTATCATCCCTTATGGTGTATTCTGCTACACAACAATGCCCTTTAGCCTCAAGAAAGCCGGAGCAACATATCAACGGATGATGCAGAAATGTTTGGGAAGCCAAATAAGCACAAACGTACACGTATATATCGATGACGTTATAGTTACAACAAGACAAGGATCTGCACTCATCAAGCACCTCGAAGAAACATTCAAAAATCACGACAAGTTTAGCATCAAGCTGAACCCGAATAAATGTTCCTTTGGAGTCCCGGCAGGGCAACTCCTCGGATATTTGGTATCAGCAAGAGGAATTGAGGCAAATCCTGAGAAAATACAAGCAATTTTAACAATCAAAAAGCCAACAAATCTACATGGCATACAACAGCTTGTGGGGAGAGTATCGACACTCAGTCATTTCATTGCAAGATTAGGAGAAAAAGCGTTGCCATTTTACGCCCTCATGAGGAAATCAGAGAAATTCGAATGGAGAGAAGAAGCTCAACGCGCCTTTGAAGATCTTAAAAGGACAGTTTTGACATCTCCCGTCGTCGTGTCACCAAAAGAGAAAGAGCCTTTACTGCTTTATATCGCTGCCACAAATCAGGTGGTTAGCACGGTCTTGGTCGTGGAGCGACCCGAAGAAGGAAAAACCCATGGTGTATAGAGGCCAGTCTACTTCCTGAGCGAGGTCTTATCGCCATCCAAACAAAGGTACCTGCATTACCAAAAACTAGCATATGGGGTATTTATGACAGCATGAAAACTACGCCATTATTTTTCGGAACATCCGATCATAGTGCTTAATGAAGGACCTTTGTCAAACATCCTCAACAATCTAGAAGAAACTGGACGTCTCTCTCTATGGGGCATCGAATTATCCCCTCGATACATCACGTATGAGAAGCGCAAGGAAATCAAGTCACAGGTTTTGCCGGATTTCATCACAGAGTGAACACAGTTGCAATGTGTAGGTCCACTTGACCTTTCTAGTGCCTGGACAATGTACTTTGATGGATCAAAAATGAACGGAAGGAGCAGGGGCAGGAGTCATACTTCTATCACCACAAGGCGACAAAATGTGCTATATACTTCAGATGAGCTTTGCAAACACATCCAATAATGAAGCTGAATACGAGGCCTTGTTGCAGGGCATGCGAATGGACAAAGATAGCGGTGCAACTCGCCTCAAAATCTTTGGAGATTCCAATCTTGTGGCACAGCAAGCAATGAACAAGTGCGACACTATCAGTGATAACATGATTGCTTATCGCGATCTATATGGCATTATGGAAGCTCAATTTGATGGATGTGAAGTATCGCACATAGGAAGATCAAGCAATGAAGAAGCTGACAATCTAACAAACATCGGATCATTGTGCTTACCAGTGCCACCAGTCTCCGAGGTCGTAGCACCAAAAACGGGAAACAAGAGTCACCCACGAAAAGACTCTGGGGCTCCATCAGCGACCAAGAGTATAGAAGAGGCCATCAAAGAAGAAGAATAGTAAATTGGAGAAGTCAAGCTAATTGAACCTACCTAGATGCAGCCATATGTAGCATACATGACTAAGGGCGAGTTACCCGAAGATGTGATAGAAGCCCGGCAAATCACCTGAAGATCAAATGCCTTCAGAATAATCAAAGGGGAGCTGTATAAGAGAAGTATTTCGGGTGTGTTGCAGTGCTGCGCGACACCCGAAGAAAGAAAAACCATACTCAAAGATGTCGTCGGATTGATGACAAGTACGCCATGAGGGGGTCCTCGAGGCGTGTGGAAGAGAGGGGAGTGAGACGTACGGTGTTCCGGGATGGTGAGCACACAAGTTTACCCAGGTTCGAATCCACCGGCTTTGGACGGATTCTACTCCTGCTAGCAATCCAGTAATACGGCAGAGCCGGAATATGGGTTACAAGGGTTTCGCCTGTGCGAGTTGAGGGTCTAAAGTATTGGGTGTTGCCCTAAAGGCTCTCCCTAGGACGACTTATATAGATATCCGGCCTAGGGTTTATAGGAGAGATCTATCCGGCTACGTCTAAGAGTCGGTTATAGAGTACATCTTGAACTACAAGTAACATCATGGGCCTAAGTCGGTAAGTCATCTGGGCCTTCCCGTAGCCGGATTGGACTCCGTCTTTCTCCCTGACTGGGCTGCCCGTGAAGCAAAGCTCTAACCCGAAGTGGGCCACCCTGGTCAGTGAGGAACTATGAGGATACTCGGAAAGTATATCCCCAACAGCAGGCCCCGGAGGCCTCCAAGATCCAAAGTCGGATTTATCATCGTCTAGCTTGATCTTCGGCTTGCAGAATCTTGAAGGGTTCCTGAAACTTCACAATAAAAAATACGATCCGGGTCTTAAAAAATAAGTCGGACCTTTCAGTAGGTTACTCGGATTTTCCAGCTCGATTTTGAGCTAAGCCGGAACTTGGTCTCTAACGCCACCTGACACAAGCATGGTCAAGTCACGTCATCTAACAGTCGTTCCGTCAGCACGACCATTGGTGGGTCCGCGGTTCATGGAACCGAGGCGCCGTTTCAATGCGTGCATGGAGATCGAGGCGACGCAATCATCACGCGGGTCCTTCCTAGTTCTTTCCACGACGCGTGGCGGTTACACTGTAGCGTTTGCACGAATCTTGGCGCAGGTAGGTGGATATAAGGGGTTCAAATTTCTTCTTCTCTTTTCCACCAGTCCTTTGTCGTTTCCTTCCTTCCCAATCTTCCTGCGTGCATAGAGCCTCCTCGTCCTCCCCCCACAGAACTCCCAGCGCTGCCCCTTTAAGTCACCCTCTCACCGGAGAAAATGGCTTCATCATCTTCTTCCTCCGGTTTGGCGGCAGCAGCGGCGGCGAAGGTGGAAGCAGCAGCAGAGAAAGAAAGCTACCGGGGAATCTGGATCCCCTGCGCCCTTGACGAAGCAGGCCTCAAGAACATGGATAAGGAGGGGCTTCTCGTCGCCGGCGACTGGCGGAGCGGCTCTGGTGAAACCGTCCCCAATCCGCACGAGGGCGAGCGAGTCCACTTCGACACCCATCTGGACCGAGGTCTGTCTTTTCCTCCCTCGGAGTTCTTCTCCGAGGTGATAGATCACTATGGAGTTCAACTCCACAATCTTCCTCCCAATTCACTTCTAGAAATGAGCGCATATGTTGCGCTTTGCGAGGGCTTTCTCGGCATTAGGCCGAGTTTGCTTCTCTTTCGGTTTTATTTCCATGTCCGGAGGAATTCCATTACTTCCGGTGTTCCTTACATCACCGGCACCATTAGTTTTTCTCTTAGACGAGAACGGGCATATCCCAAAATTTCTGCCAGTGACTCGGTCAAACAATGGCCAGCCACTTTTTTCTACCATAGGGATATTCGGCTCCTGGCAAAGCTACTGCTTTGCCGGCTTTTGTCGACGGAGCCGCCACGGCCCAGCCTTCCTGGGACGAGGCTGCTCTGGCTCTCACTGATGATCTGATCCTCGCTAAGAGGCGGATCGAATATCTAATCAAGCACAGTGGTCTGAAGGGATCTGACTTGGTCCAGTGTTGGGTCTCACGTCGGATCCAGCCACTTCAGTACCATGGGGATAGACTGATGCACTCCATCACGTCTTCTCCAACCGACTCCCTCCGCGCCAGCCCCAAAGCCTACACCACTCAAGGCTACATAAGCCAAATCAAATGGCTGATCAAGGAGCGGATCGAAAGGCGGATTCCGGAGGTTTCTCTGGACATGCACACGGCAGAAAACCCTGTGGTGCCGGTAGGCTTCTATCATCACATCTTTTATGTGTTTCTATCTTCGAGTTATATTGCAATACTGATATGTTTTCTTGTTTTCAGCTTGTTGACATCCCTGAGTCGGAACTTGCTCCGCTCGAAGGATACCCTCCGGAGTTTTCTCAAGAGGTAGAAGTAGTTCCACTGCCAGATCTTACGCTCAAGAAGCGCAAAGCTCCGACGGTAGCGGTTGGCACAAAGGAGGTGCCTGTCGTGAAGAGGTATCTTTTCAGTCACAACTTTTCCATCTTTGTACGTTACTTAAATTTCTTTCCGAGATGTAACGTTTCTGACCTTGTTACCTTCTCAGAGGAAAATTGATCATCAAGGGCAAGGGGAAAGGGATTTCTTCGAAGCCCTTACGCCAGATGAAGCTTACCATAGCTTCGCCTGCCGTGGCTCCTCCGACTCCGGCCCCTCAACATTCTACAACTCCGGTTATCTCGTCGGATGCTGCAGAAGATCCGACTCTTCAAACGGAGCCTGCGATCCTTGGGTCGCAAACTGACGTCACCGTGGGTGCGTCAGCTCAAGATAAGGGTGAACCCTCCTCGGGTAATGATCCGTCGGCTGAAGTCTTCGCCGAAAACCTCCTCAGCAATCCGGGTCTTGCCAAGTTTGGCCTGACCCGGAAATCTGCAGAGGAGATCCAGCGGCTAGCCAGGCAAGTCCTGGACAAAAGCCATTTATCCCTCGAGGAGGAAGCGCAAGAAGCAGAGGACGTCAAGTTCTCTGACGTTCTCACTCAAGTCCGCCTTCGCGACGAGAGGATTAGGGCTGGGGAGCTTCCAACAGAGTAATCCCTCTTACTCTTGCCGGAAAGGTGGCCGCTGAAGTGAACGCGGGTTTAGATAAACTCACCCGCGAGCAATATGTAAGTCGGAATTCCAACTCTTGTTTTTTGCATTGTGTTATATCATATCCTCTAGCCCCCAAGCATGAAGTAGGATATAGAATCTGAGTTATGCTTCATTAGGATGCCAAAGAACGAACTAGTGTAGCCCCCAAGGCTCGTGCTGATATTTAGCAAAAATATTAGCCCGAGTCTTAAGTAGCTTTCTGACTTTGGGTATTCTGACTTACAGAAAGTATGTTCCTATAACCAGGAATTACTGACCAATGTCTGTGATAAGCGGAGAGAGATCAAAGCTCTCCGGCTTAAAAATGCTGAGCTCAAAGTAGCCAAGGATGAAGCCGAAGGTAAATATTCCGAGATTCAAACCTTGTCTTTGCTTTTTTCAATGTCAAATTTTTCTGAACTTGTTGTTCTTTTTTGTCTGACAGCGCTGGTGAAACAATCCATCGCTATGATTGAAGAGACCGAGAACCTCAAGATCCCGGTGGTGTAGAATAAGGGACTTTGCCAAGAGCTAGATAAGCTCAAGGCAGATCATGAAAAGAGCATAACTCAAGTCCTTGAATCCTCCTCCATGGCCATGAATGAGCGTGATCGCAAGATTGCTGCTAAGGATAAAATTATCTCGGACCTCAAGAATGAGCTAGGCAGAGAGAGGGACATATCCCAGGTGCTTCGGGCTGAACTCCAGAGTCTCCGGGAGGAGAAGACCAAGATTGACGACGTCATTTTTGGTACGTTCCACCTCTCTGACTTCTCTTTTTCTTCGACTTCTATCAATGTCGGTTTTTTCTTAACTTTATTTTGATGTATAGGTCCTCTGAACTTGACGGACTCTTCCTCGTCCGAGCCCCGCACCCACCGGCTTACCCAAGTCGGTGATCTTCTTCATGACTACCGTCAGTCCCTTGAGGACATTGCCGAGTCTCTCAGGATTCCAGACATGCCAAGCATGTCGGATTTTGAGGTGCGGGACAGGGCCAAGGAGATGCCGCAGCTTGTTCAGGACTGGAACATGTCCTATGCGCGGACTACTGCGCAGAACGCTCTCACCATGGTCATGAGCCACCATGGAAACATGGAAATATGGCAAGTGACTAGAGGGTACTGCAAGGTAGACGAAGACGGCCAGGAGCAGGACCTTCAAGCCATCATGCACTCCTGCGCCGGATACGGGTGCCACATAGCTGATCTAACCAGCTACGAGATCCCCTTCTTCACCCGCGTGGATACTCCGCCTCCTCCTGCAGAAGAAGCCGAAGAAGTTTCCGACGATGAACGCACCAACTCGGATGCGGACATTTCGGAACGATATCAAGGCAGGGTGACCAGCGAGCCGGCATATCCTTCATCTCCTCCTGCATCATAGACCAGGAATTTATGTATTATTCCGGAAAAACCTGATGCGATTGTAAATATTAAGTACAATTTATCTTTGCAAGTGCTAAGCTTTTGATCTATTCAGCACTTTTGACTTTTGAAATTTTTGCGTGCCTGAAATATTTACACAAGCACTTATATTTTTTCGTCTCTACTTATAGTTTATCTGGCTTTCCGCCTCGTCCCTTTTGTGAGCCGGCTAAACCTTCAGCCGGAAACTTTGCCGAGCAACGGATCTCAATTGCTAAACCAGTTTAAACTCGGAAACAAAGCCGGCTTCCAGTACCAACAATTCACTACTCGTAAAATGCCCGCATCCAGCAATCAGACAAATAACCAAAGTAAAGACTAGAAATTTTAGAGTTATACCCGAAGGTAGCAGTTTTAGAATTGGAAATCTAGACCAGAACGAACATGAGCATAAAGTACTTTCAAGCATTCTATGATTTTCGACTATGACATGATCATTTGGAAATAAGATGGCTTAAGAACTTCTCAGAAAAAACTTGAGGTAACCAAAACTTTTATTTCTCACAGAACATGTACATATGTATGATTACAAAGAAGGATAAACTAAGAATAAAAGGGACGTAGCTGAGCAATATTCCACGGTCTGTCTAACTCATCCGGATTTGTACTGCCTCCAGCTCTCTTTCTCTTCTTAGTAGCAGGTCTTTCTTTGACTAGCCTCATCTCAGTTAAGTAGTACGATCCATTGTGCAATACTCAACTAACTAAAAAGGGCCCTTCCCATACTGGGGAAAGTTTGTGCTTTCTTTGTTGCATAAGCCGGAGAACCAAATCACCTTTATTGAAAGATCTATTTCGGACTCTCTGGCTATGATACTTGCGTAACTTCTACTGATAAGCTGTAGATCTCATTTCAGCAACGACACGAACTTCTTCGACTAAGTAGAGATCATTTTGTCGAGAAATCTCAGCATCCTCTTCGATATACGCGGCCACTCTAGGAGAAGTATGAATTAAATCACTAGGAAGAACTGCTTCTGTGCCATAGACCAAGAAGAAATGTGTGTATCCTGTTGACCTGTTCGGAGTTGTTCGTAAACTCCAAATTACAGAGGGTATTTCCTCTGCCCAAGCCCCCGCAGCACGTCGTAGTGGTGCTTCGAGTCTTGGTTTCAGGCCTTGTAGAATTAAACCATTTGCTCTTTCGACTTGTCCGTTAGCCTGTGGATGTGCGACTGATGCAATGTCAAGCCGGATATTTTGCTCATCGTAGAATTCGGCCAGTTCTCCCATAGAAAAATTACTCCCGTTGTCCGTGATAATGCTATGCGGATAACCATACCCGATTATAACATCCTCGACAAATCTTTTGGTTGTTGCTCCATCACAACTAGTGACAGGTTTAGCCTCGATCCACTTGGTGAATTTATCCACCATCACTAAGAGGTGAGTAAATCCACTTGGAGCTCATTTAAAAGGTCCTACCATATCAAGCCCCCAGACCGCAAAAGGCCATGTTATAGGTATTGTTCGCAGCTGATCAGCCGGAACATGAGCTTGCTTGGCGTACTTTTGGCAGCCTTTGCATGTCTTGACTAATCGTTCGGCATCTGCCTGAGATGTAAGCCAAAAAATCCATGTCGAAAAGCTTTTGCCACTAAAGATTTGGCTGCAGCGTGGTGACCACACTCGCCTTCGTGGATTTCCCTTAAGATTTCCACTCCTTCTTCCGGAGATACACAGCGCTGAAAAACCCCAGAAACACTCCATTTATGGAGCTCACCCTTAACAATAGTATAGGCTTTTGCTCGTCAGATAATCTGCCGGCTCAGCACCTCGTCTTCGGGTAATTTGCCATCTACCAAATAATCGAGGTAGGGTTGAGTCCAGCTAGGAATTACAGCCAGAACTGCTATTAAAGGTGAGTCGGATTTGGTCGGATATTCCTCAGCTACTCCCTTTATCGAGGGAACTTTGAGGTGCTCTAAAAATGCGCCATCCGGGACCTCTTTCCGCGCAGAGCCTATTCGAGATAGTGCATCTGCTTCCTCATTTTCTGCTCGAGGGATGTGTTGAACTTCAAACCCTTCGAACGATTTAGATAGATCATCCACGACAGCTTTATATGCTGTCATGTGCTTATTTGCATTACAAATATCCGAGACTTGCTGAGCAACAAGATCCGAATCTCCGTAACACATCAAACGTCGGATGCTAATATCCTTGGCAATCCGGATTCCATGCAGCAGTGCTTCATACTCAGCAATATTGTTTGTCACTGTGAAGTGGATCTGCAACACGTATAATAGTTTATCTCCTTGGGGTGATTTGAGCACCACGCCAGCCCCCGAGCCCCCTCGAGCCTTAGACCCATCGAAAAAGAGGGTCCAGTATTCCGACTCAGGGAGGACCATGTTCTCCTTCATCTCTGTCCAATCAGCGACAAAGTCAGCAAGGATCTGGGATTTGATTGATGTCCGAGGTTTATACTCAATATTGAAAGCTGAGAGCTCTATGCCCCATTTGGCGACATGTCCTGTGGCGTCGCTGTTGTTGATTATGTCTCTCATGGGAGCTTTGCTCACCACGGTAATTGGATGCTCCTGAAAATAGTGTCGTAACTTACGAGATGCTAGGAAAACACCGTAAGCCAACTTTTGATAGTGCGGATATCGCTGTTTTGATTCTATCAAGACGTCGCTGACAAAGTAAGTCGGACGCTGCACCAAGTGTTCCTGATTTTCCTCTGGTCTCTCCACCACCATGATGATACTAACGACCTTATTTGTCGCAGCAATATAAAGCAACATCGGTTCCTGAGATTCCGGCGCTGCGAGGATAGGAGCAGATGAGAGTACTTTCTTCAGGTCTTGCAGTGCAGCTTCAGCTTCGTCAGTCCAGACAAAATCTTTGGTCTTCTTCAGGAGTTTGTATAATGGTGCGGCTCTTTCACCAAGTCGGCTTACAAATCAACTGACCGCAGCAATGCAACCAGTTAATCTTTGTATGTCCTTCAGGCGAGTTAGCCTGGAAATATTGAGTATAGCCTTGATTTTATCGCGGTTCACCTCTATGCCTCTTTGAGACACGATGAAACCTAACAATTTTCCGGCTGGTATTCCAAAGAAGCATTTCTTCGGGTTAAGCATGATGTTGTATTTTTGTAGATTGGCGAACGTTTCCTCCAATTCGAAAATGAGTGTTTCCTTCTTTTTGGACATCACCGCGATATCATCCATGTATGCATGTACATTGCGTCCGAGTTGGTCGTGGAGGCAACGCTGCATCATGCGTTGGTACGTAGCTCCTGCGTTCTTCAGCCCAAAGGGCATCATAACAAAACAGAAGGTTCCGAAGGGGGTTATGAATGAAGTTTTGACTTTGTCAGATTCCTTCATCCGGATTTGGTGATAACCGGAATATGCGTCGAGAAAACAGAGGAGTTCCGAGCCTGCCGTAGAATCGATAACTTGATCAATTCTAGGCAGAGCGAACGGATCTTTTGGACAAGCCTTGTTCAAGGCAGTATAATCAACACACATCCTTAAATCAGTGGTGTCCTTTTTAGGGACCATTATAGGATTGGCCGACCACTCAGTGTGGATGACCTCTTCTATGAATCCGGCTAACTCGAGCCGTGCTAGTTCCTTAGCTATTTCCTTACGCTTTTCATCGCCAAACCGTCGTAAGGACTATTTGACGGGTTTAGCGTTCGGGTTTACATTTAGAGAGTGCTAGGCAAGTTCCCTAGGTACTCCGGTCATGTCAGATGGTTGCCATGCAAAGATATCTTGATTTGCTTGGGGGAACTTGACGAGCGCGCTTTCCTATGCGCTATCTAGGCCTACGCCTATCTGGGTCACCTTGGAGGGGTCATCATCCTTCAACGGCGCTTCCTTCGTCTCTTCTGATGCCTTGAACTCCGAATTTGGCTTGGTAACCTCCTTCTTCGTTGCGGGCATCTTGGACGGATCTATGCTCTTCTTGATCTCCTGGTACTCCTGGACGTGCAACACGGCTTCGGCAAAGGCGGCATTTCCAGCCTCGCACTCTCGCGCTTTCTTCGGGTCTCCCCTGATGGTGATCACGCCGTTGGGACCTGGATTTTTCATCATATTGTAAATGTAACACGTACGAGCCATAAAAGCCCAGTAAGCCGTACGTCCGAATATAGCGTGGTATGCACTCTTGAACGGGACCACTTCGAAGGAAAGTGCCTCCGTCCGATAGTTCTTTGGAGTTACAAAGGTAACATCCAAAGTGATTTCTCCCAGGGAATTAGCTTGCCTTCCTGGGACAACTTCGTGAAAAATCACAGAGCTATGGTTCAGCTAGGTCTCCAAGATCTTCATTCGGCGTAGTATTTCGACATAGAGAATATTGATGTTGCTACCACCGTCCATGAGGGTCTTGGAGAAACCATAACCGTCAATAAGTGGGTTGATAATTAAGGCGTACTTTCCTCACCTGTGTAACTTAGGCGGATGATCATCGCGGTCAAACGTGATTGCCACTTCCGACCAGTCCAGATACTAGGGGACAGCCGGAACTATTGCATTGAGCTCGTGTAGAACTGCTTTCTTGACCTTTGCTGGTTGAGATCTGAGGAAGGTGACATAAGTGTCCTTCTTGGTAGGAAAAGTTTTCTTCCCTTCCGACTTGGGATTTGAAGCATCAGCTTCCTCCATGTTGGAATCTTCCTTGGTCTCCTTGTCTTTTTCGGGATTTTTCTTTCCCTTCTTCCGCTTAGCTTTGTAGCCTGCGGTATCATCTCTCTTGATGTCGTCATTAAAACGACATTCAACGTTGGTGTGGGACGAGCCCCCATTGGCGCCTAAGTGATGCACACATGGGTTATTGGCAATGCCGGCCCAAGAGTAGGTTTTGCCTGGTTGTTGTTCTCCTCTACCTTGGACCCTTGATGTCCCACGGCCACGCCCGCGGCCTCTGCCATGTCCTCCTCGTCCTCCAGACCCGGAAACAGTAGTAACTACCGCTGCTTCCGCGTTGGATTTTTCTTCCGAGGTATTTTTGCGCTTCTGAGCTTGTTGCTTTGGTTGTTTTGCTGACTGAGGCACAACTAGGGCATTGAGTAGTCCTTCTGCATCGTCGTCAGCATTTGCATACTTGCTCGCTGTTTCTATCATCTCTCCCAAATCAGTAACCTTGTCACACTTCAAGCGATGGCGCAGTAAACCAATAGGGAGACCTGCGATGAAAGCTTCAATCGCAGTTTGATCATTTACTCCTTCGCAGGAGTTCTTGGTGTCAATCCATCGTCCGAGGTAATCCCGGCAAGTTTCTCCGGCTTTCTGGGTGCAACGCTGTAGGTCTCCAACCGTACAGGGCCTCCTATATGTGCCTTCGAAATTCCGAAAGAACGCACTTTGCAAATCATACCAGTTATGGATGGTGTTTGCCGGAAGTTCATTGAGCCATGATCGTGCCGTCTTCCGCAACATGAGCGGGAGATATCAGGTTGCGACCAGACTGTTTCCGCCTTTGGCGATGCAGCAAGCTTGGAAGAAATCCTGTAACCGGGTGTCTGGCCGAGCAATGCCGTCGTATGCTTGGATATGTCTTGAGATAGCAAATCCGTCCTGGAATTTTGTAGCTCTGATGCATGGACCAAAGCACTTTGGGCCCACGTACACGTCATCGTTTTCATAGCGCCGAGCCTCTATGTTGGAGTTGATCCTGTGCCTTGCGTCGTTCGGGGATAGAGATCGTCCCGAATGCCGGCTGTGGTTGTGGTGCCGTGGAGTCGGACTTCGGCTTCTGCCACCACCTCCTCCACCATGTCGTCCTCCTTGCCCTCCATGGGAGTCGTTGTGATGACTGTGTGGTGGAGAGGGTGGAGCAGCTTGACTATGACGAGCCCCCTGCCGGCTTGTACTGGCATGGTTTCCGTCGTTTCTTCGTCCGTCGTTCCCACCATGGTGAGGCTCAGTCAAACGGTTCTCATGTCTAGGAGGTGGCATTCTCTGACGATCCTCCTCCCGACGTTTCTCTTTATCTTCTCCCCTTTGATCCTTAGATTCTCGTCGGGGAGGGTTCGTTGGATTCAGGGCAGCGATGGCGTCTTTCTCGGCCACTGGGGCGACGTTGCTCAAGTTACGCGGAGTTTTGTGATGCTGTCCTGAAGATCCGGTTCTTGAATTGTTGTCTTCCCTGCATTCGGGGTGATGGTACTGCGCCTGAACGTAATGGGATCTTACGCCAGCCCATGCCGGATCTGTGCGACACTGGTCAGAATCCGAGACCAGTTTTTGACTTCCGGACAGGGCGACCTTTTGCTGCTCCAGTCCCTTGTTGAGTAGCTTGATACCCAAACGGATCTCCTCTGGTCCTGGATTAGCCGATAGAATTTCTCGGGCTGCCACGGTATTTTGTACTAGTGTTGGGTATACCCAATCTCCGTTGCTATCTTTCCGTGGCTTCCCCATCTCTTCTCCAAAAAGGACGGCACGGACACGTGGGAATTGGTTGTCATCTATGTGACGCTTCCGTGTCTTCTGATGTAGACGAGACATGTATTCCTTGTTTGACATGCATTTCTTCTCCACCTCGATGTTTTTGGCTTCATCGAGGAGTTGTTGACGACGCGCTTCTAGGGCTTGCGCCCTTTCGTCCAGCTCATCTGCAGTAAGTTCTGCAGCTGTAGGGATAGGTGTGGTTAATGCGGCATCGATGAGTTTACGCGGACCTTCAGTGATCACGTGTCCATCCACCGATGCTTCTTTTTTCAGCTCGTCTGGGATAAGTGCTCCATCCGAGTCTTCCTCGTATTCCTTGGCAATCACCTCCTCTGTCAGAGGGTCTTTTGCCGGGGTCTTGTTTTTCTTGTTCTTCTTCTTTGCCTTCCTGGCTGTGCCGGTAGCAAAGACGGCTTTGGGTCCATTTCCCGGTGATCGGTACTTTTGGACATTTGGACTTCGGGATTATCTCCGACGTCCATGTCATCCTACGCTTTGGGAGAGTGTTCCCTGGATCCTTCATCCATGGCTTCTCCATCTTCTGCAGCTTTGGAGTTATACTCCCCTTCATATTCCACGGAGAACTTTCGGAAATCTGCTGACGTCATCGACTCATCCGAGGATGCGGGTACATCGGTGTTTGTTCCAATTGCCTCCAGCACCGAGTCGGTGTTTTCTCCAGCATCGGCAAAGCCGGATCCGGATCCCACGTATCCGACGAAGTGCGACGCATGCTTCCTGTGGTACCTGCGGCTTTCGCGATCAGCCATATCGAAACTTTTGATGGTCTCGAGGATTGCATCTGCGCTTTCGCCTTGCAGTATCATGCACTTTATTGTGTACCTTAGGAAAGGCATGTCTGTCCCGGCATCATCAGAGCCGGAATTAGTGTCGTTGATATGCTCCTCCTGGATTTCGACTTCCACAGGTAGATCGATCTGGGATCTGGCTCCTCTAGGGAGATCCACTCCAAATTCGACGTGGACCACTAGGTCTTCTTCAGGTTCGGGTTTCTCCACTATCTCCGCAACTGGTGCGGGCTGGGTGGGATTAGGCTTTTCTGAGATCTAGAACTCTACCGCCTCCACGGACAAAGGGGACCCAGAAAATTCTTCTGCCTCTATCATCACCGCTGGGGTGGGTTGGGCAGGTTCAGCGAAACCGATGTAAACATCGATCTCGCCAAAAGACATGATCGTGTAGGCAGTCACGACCTCCCTTGCTGGAATCCAAGTCTCGTCGAGAACGATGAGAGGGACGTCGCTGGCGTAGAGGATGCGACCGATGGTGATAGTCTCGCCGATTCCGATTTTTGCAGATTCCGCTCGGAACGCAGATCCGAAGCTCACTTGCCCCACGGTGGGCGCCAACTGTCGTCGGATTGATGACAAGTACGCCATGAGGGGGTCCTCGAGGTGTGCAGAAGAGAGGGGTGTGAGACGTACGGTGTTCCGGGACGGTGAGCACACAAGTTTACCCAGGTTCGAATCCGCCGGCTTTGGACAGATCCTACTCCTGCTAGCAATCCAGTAATATGGCAGAGCCGGAATATGGGTTACAAGGGTTTCGCCTGTGTGAGTTGAGGGTCTAAAGTATTGGGTGTTGCCCTAAAGGCTCTCCCTAGGACGGCTTATATAGATATCCGGCCTAGGTTTTACAGGAGAGATCTATCCGGCTACGTCTAAGAGTCGGTTATAGAGTACATCTTGAACTACAAGTAACATCATGGGCCTAAGTCGGTAAGTCTTCTGGGCCTTCCCGTAGTCGGATTGGACTCCGTCTTTCTCCCTGACTGGGCCGCCCGTGAAGCAAAGCTCTAACCCGAAGTGGGCCACCCTGGTCAGTGAGGAACTGTGAGGATACCCGGAAAGTATATCCCCAACAAAAGATATACATGAAGGAGTTTGTGGTCATCATGCTAGTAGCTGAGCAATTGCTGCCAAAGCATTCAGGACAGGATTTTACTGACTCACTCCAGTTCAAGATGCAAAAGATATCGTCAGAACATGTGAAGCATGTCAATGGTTTGCAACAAAGCCTGGAGCACCCGATGCTGAGTTAAATCCTATACCTGTGGCTTGGCCCTTCGCTTAGTGGGGACTCGATATGGTGGGAAAACTTCACAAATCATCGCTAGGAGGACATGTCTTTCTGCTAGTAGCAGTTGACAAATTTACTAAATGCATCGAAGAAATGCCTGTCACCACCCAAGACCGAACTTCGGCTGTGAATTTCATTAAATCCATAGTATTTCGGTTTAGCGTACCAAATAGCATCATTACAGACAATGGAACTAACTTCACTTCCAATGAGTTCAAGGAGTACTGCCAGGAGATGGGTATCAAAGTAAGCTACGACTCGGTAGATCACCCGCAAACAAATGGACAAGTAGAAAAAGCTAATGGACTAGTTACTGCTGGACTCAAGAAAAGACTACTAGCGCCACTTGATAGAGCAAAAGAAGCATGGGTTGATGAATTACCATCTGTCTTATGGAGTTTACGTACAACCCCAAATAATTCGACACAAGAGACACCTTTCTTTCTGGTCCATGGCACAGAAGCCATGCTTCCTATTGAAGTGTCACATGAATCCCAAAGAGTAGATGCATAAGATGAAGAAGAATCAAGAGAAGCACTCGAAGATGATGTGGATGCACTTGATGAAGCTCGAGATGAAGCCCTAGAAAGAGCAACTATGTGCCAGCAAAACTTGCGCAATTACCACAATCGACAATTGTGGCCTAGGTCCTTCACAGTAGGGGACCTAGTTCTTCGCCTCAAGCAAGATGGACACCGAAAGTTAGAATCGCCATGGGAAGACCCAGACATCATCATAGAAGTTATTCCCGGAGGAGCATATCGATTATAAGACAAGAAGATAGGAGTCAAATACTCCAACCATGGAACGTATGGCAGCTACGACGCTTTTACGCATAAGATTACTTAAAATACGATAAGATTTACGGTTCGGCTTCTTAAGCCAGAATATCCAGGCCAACGGCTAGGTGTCATCCGCCAAAAAAATCGTTCAAAAGATCTATGTTTTCCATCAAGCTAACAACAACTATGAGCCTATGTGCAGATACAGGCATCCGAACATAGCCTCGAGGGCTACTCCCATCGGGAGGGCTGACGCTGACCCGATAGAAATCCAATTATGTATGATTAAAACAAAAATATTCATGATTGAAAGTACCTATGAGTTTTACATCGATGTATCCTCAAAAAGATTACTCCTATCGGGAGCCGGCACAAAGCATTAAAACTATCTGATAAAAATCAGAAATATTGGCAGCCTAGCAAGCCAACTGCCAAAAAATCAAAAAACTCGGATTGTGCTCAAATGCGACAAAAATCTGAATGCCATGTTAAGAAACATGAAGGTAAGACCCCAGGATTCATCTTGTGTGGCCTGGTAATCGCACAAGAATGCGCTCTGCCATTAAAAATATCTGTATCAACGATACAATGAAAAATCCCGATGGACGCGTTGGGTACCTGATAAAATGAAGCTGGAATTCAGTATTCGATAAGACCTCAGCGGCCTAAACTAAATTACGCTAGTAGTAAATTCTGAGTTCAGGCCTGGGGACTTGAATTTGATGTAGGACAACCTTGTTTTTGTCTAGGAGCAATTAACTGATTCTTGATCTGTCGGAAGCATCAGACTCGTTGTGCCAAATCCATATAAAAAATAAAAATAAAGGAAAATAAGGAAAAAGAAACTTTGAGACTCAACTTGAAAGTACGATTCAAGTAGAGTCTTGGGGGCTACTGACATAGGTATGATTACTCGGATACTTATGATTTGCTGCCCTACGCTGGGTAAAAGGCTTCCAGCCCATGAAGATTTCAGATGATAGCCCAAGAAAGCAGCCCACAAAAACATTGATTGTATTAGGAAAGTGACTATGAACCGACATTGTATTGGTATTGTAATTGCACGTATGTAAAACCTATCCGCATACAGATTTGATACCCGGCCTATTATATATAGGACGGGAGAAGCCCAAGCAAGGGTACCGAAAAACTCCCAGACAACTTGTAATAGTGCGATTTCCCAATATTCAGGCGACTTTGACTCCATTGTTTTCCTGACATCCGACGAAATCCCTAGCGTTCTCTTTTCCATGAAACCCTAAGTCCTTCACCATGGACATTGCCGAGGTTACCCCTCGTAACTATGACACATAAATATAGATGCAGTGATCAAAGATCAAAGGAGTTTGATCGAATCGGAGTATGAATAGGATTTGGGTTAAAAAAATATCTGATGAAGAAGTCCATGTTCAGAATGTAGATGACATCTGCGTTTTTTGATAAATCGTCGAATGTTTCCCGCACCCGCGAGGGACCACTAGCTTCGCCCTATCATTGCGAGTTTCACAATGCCGATAGATATCGTACCTATGCATAACTTGTTTTTCTAGGATGGATTTGTGAATGGTATGACTTATGCACATGTGATGTGTGTAATCCATATGTGATCTACGAATCACGGTTTTGTCAGCCGGCTGGATCCTAGGCGTTGTCATTTTATTGTATTACGACTTGCGTGTCAGATTCTCTAATTTACTTTACTAGCTAGTGTAGTTGTTTGGAGAACCTAGATGGCACGCAAGTCGATGTACAAGTCAGTGCCATGGAGTAAGATGGAATGTGACAAGAGTTAGCATGAATCGAGTTATAGGATTTGTGGAGATGGAGATCACCATGAAGAGAGGCATACCATTTCACATTATAATTGCATTATTTGTGTTATGTTATGTCTCTGGTTTACCTCTATTAGATAGTTGGTAGAAAGTAATCCCTCAAAGAAGGTCTAGTTAGTTTTCCCACCAGTGTTGCACCATCACAACTCGTACATTTTTTGTAGTGGACTCATAAAATTGAGGTGGTACCAATTATTTCCGATTAGATGGGTTCAAGTCAGAATCTTACAGCAGAAGCACTCAGTAAGCTAGTCATGTCTATCACAATGGTTGTGGGACTCAGGGAAAGGTCAAATGGGAGCCGGGGCATGTGATGCCACCCGACCAACAGGAGTTGTCTGAGATGCGACTGACAAGAAGTTGTATACCTAGATCACTTGATAGGTAGCGATGATGATAAAGCTCACCAGTCAACTTTCTTATTTAGGATCATGAATCACTTAGTAACCATCAGAGGGATGTTGGTTCTAGTGAGAGCATAAGTATTAAAATGTTTAATATGCTTTCTCTTTTGTGGATACATGTCTTATGTGTTTTACATATTTTTTGCTGGAGATCCATGGCACCTAGCAGTCTCCCTCGGTTGTCCAGTTTTGCGTTGAGAACGATCCTAGAGAAATATAAGCTTAATGGAACTAATTTCACCAACTGGTATTGTAATCTAAGAATTATTCTCAAACAAGAAAAGAGAGACAATGTCCTAGACAACTCACTTCTAGATGAGCCAAATGAGAATGCGATTGTCGCTACCACCAATGCCTACCGTAGGTCTCGGGATAAGTTCATAGAAGTTAGCTGGCTTATGCTTGCTCACATGGAACTGGACTTGCAGTAGTAGTTCAAGAATGTTTAGGCCTACAATATGACCGAAAGCCTCAAAAGTATAGTCCAGGCTTAGGCAAAGACCGAAAGGTATCACATTTCTTAGGCTTTGTCGGGCTGCAAGCTAAAATATAGTGATCTGATGAGTCCGCATGTGATGAAGATGGTTGGTTACGCGCAGTCTCTAGAAAGGATGGGTTACCCCATCAGCAAAGAGTTTGCTATAGCTATAATTCTGAATTCTCTTCCTATTGCATATGGTTAGTTCATATCGAACTACCACATGCATGGTATGGATAAGAAGCTCACTAAATTACATGGGATGCTCAAGCAGGTAGAGGCAGATCTCAAGAAAGGCACCAGTCAAGTGTTGATGGTGCAGAATAAGGATAAGTTCAAGAAAAGTTCTTGGACTTGAAGAAGAAGGCAAAGTCAGGTGGCAAGGCTCAAGACCCGGTCCCAAGCACTTCCTCAGGGACTAAGCCATCTCCTTTAGAAGGATCCACCTACTTCTATTAGAAGGCGGATGACCACTAGAAGAGGAATTGCACTAAGTATTTGGCTGACAAAGCCAAGAGTGGAGGTGGAACTTACGACTTAGGTGTGCTTGTTTGCAATGTTATAGACATTTATCTTGATGGTGCACCTAACAGTTCTTGGGTATATGATACCAAATTAGTGATTCACATCTGCAACTTGTTGCAGTGACTGGTAAGAACTAGGACCGCGGCGAGAGGCAAGATTGACATTCGAGTTAGCAACAAGGCAAGAGTCGATGTGTTGGAAGTTGGCATGATGTAACTTCATTTACCTTCCAGATTCTTAAAGGAGCTAAATAATTGTTATTATGTTCCAGTGCTCAGTCGAAACATTATTTCTATCTCATGTTTGATGAGACAAGGCTATGAGTCGAATATTAAGAATAATGGTTGTTCTTTGTATTTGAATGCTATGTTTCACGGCTTTACACCCATCCAAGATGAATTATTTATTTTGAATCTTGATGGTGAGTCGGTCTATAACATAAATGTGAAAAGGTTGAAACCAAATTATCTGAATATGACTTACTTTTGGCTCTGTCGGCTTGGTCATATAAGTTGGAAACGCATGAAGAAGCTCTATGATGATGGACTCCTAACTTCGTTCGACTTGGAGTCGTCGAGACATGTGAATATTGTCTACTTGGCAAAATGATGAACACACCTTTCACAAAGAGTTGTGAGAGGGCATCTAACTTATTGGGACTAGTACATAGTGATGTATGTGGCCCAATGAGCATGATAGCCAGAGGTGGTTATGTGTACTTCATTACCTTCATTGATGATTTGAGTAGGTATGGATATATCTACTTGATGAAACATTAGTCTGAAGCCTTTGAAAAATTCAAGGAATTCAAGAATAAGGTACACAATCAACTAGACAAGAAAATAAAGTTTCTTTGGTCACACCAAGGAGGTGAGTACATGAACCATGAGTTTGATGACCATCTGAAGAGTTGTGGAATAGTTCCATAGCTCACTCTGCCAGGAACGCTATAGAGAAATGGTGTGTCGGAAATGCGAAATTGGACCTTGTTGGACATGGTACGATCAATGATGACTCGGGCATATCTGCCTTTATCATTTTGTGGTAATTGTATAGAAACTGCATCATTCACACTAAACAGAGTACCATCAAAGTTAGTAGATAAGACACCCCATGAGTTGCGGACTGGCAAGAAGTCGAGTCTGTCTTTTCTTAAGATTTGGGGTTGTGAAGCTTTTGTCAAGCGACTTTGGTCGGACAAGCTCACGACCAAGTTGGATAAGTGTATTTTCATGGGGTATCTGTCGTGGTGGTGTCACGGCAGATGCCATGGATAGGCTAAAGGTGGGGACTAATACACGCTAGGGGAATCCAGGGAGGGATAGTGGAGTGATTCTCCACACAGAAGTTTGTATTGCTTTCCTTCAAGATTACAAGTGCTCCTTGAGCTGTATTGGCGAGAGGAGGAAGAAGGAGCTCTCTTACTCTTGCCCACAGTTCACCCCTAGAACCTTAACCAAAACCCTATGGCCTCAAAGAACTCAACCCCCTCTACTGGAACCCTTGCCCCCCTTATATAGAGGAGGCTTGGTCCCTGCCTAGGGCATACGTGGAGGCATATTCCTAAGAATATGCCTCCTCCCAAAGTGGTAACCCGACCGGGGTGCTTTTCCCCCGCGTCATACATGCTTTAGCTACATAAGCCTCTGCGGCGCCTGCGTCAGCCGACATGGGCGTCGTCACCCTTGTCGGCCATGACCCGGTGGTCCTACCCTTGCTTTCTTCGCTCATGCAGTGCGTACCAGACCTTCTTTTTGACCAGAGAGATTCCTTCCTTCTCCTAGAAGCTAAGCGGGGATCCGGATCATAGTAGATCCGGCCATACATGTTCCTGCATACAAATTAAACAAGCACTTCTGACTTACTCCTTAAGTAGGATGAGACAATGTTAGGAGACCCCCCTAGTCCGGGTTACTCCGTGATCCGGCCTTCCTTGAGGTGACCCGGCCAACATCCGCTTTGACCTTGCCAAACCTCGGCTAACTCGGACCTTATACCCCGGAGTGACCCTACTCGGGGGTATCCCCCCAACATTAGTCCCCGAAGCTTGTGCGGTCTTAGCTGCCTTGGCCGCTAAGGCCACATCTGGTTCATCTATGTTCGAGCCTTGGATGTTTGTTTCCGGGTTAGCTCTTTATCTCGGATTATATGGATTTACGTTCCCGTCGTACGTTTCCAAGTTTTCACTTGCCGGTCGGGTTACCATTTTGGCTCGGATCTCATGGTTACCACGGTTTGATCCGGGACCTGTTACCTTCTCTCGTACGCCAGCCCACATGGAGGCTATTCATTACCTCGTCTTATTTTAAGGGCCTGAACAGTAACCGCCGCAGTAATTGTCAGTTATCACTATGCGTGGGTCACGTCATGCCTGCCTCCTTGTTTACCGCATCAGTGCATCACGTCACGGGATTGCTTCTGCTCTGTGGCTCTCCGTGTGGCTCCTCTACGATTGGCTGAGGCGTGCGATACACAGCCACACCATGTGGCTCGTTGGCACATCGCGATCCCACTCACCCTCTCAGGGGGCGGTTAAGTAGCGGAGGGGCGCACCACTTAGCGTTTTCCCCACTTCTGCGCCCCTCTGCTCATTGCCCTTCTCCTTCGTCTTCCTAGCGACCGCGCCGCAGCCAGTGCTTCTAGTAGCAGCGCCGCCGCCGTGCTTTTCCCCGTGCCTTTGCGTCGCAGCCACCGCTGCGTGACTTCCTAGCCACGGGTCCTCGCCAATCCAGGCCTTAGATCCCTGCCGCCGCTAGCGCCAGCGAGGGTAGTGAATACGAGATGACGGAGGAGGAGCTCATCGTCGCCGAGCAGGAAATGGAGGAGGACGCCGCCGCGGCAGACCGCGGCGCGTGGGCCGGATCCTGGGTCTGTCAAGATGACCTTGACTGGCTCTACCAGACCAGGCGCATTCCTGCCGACATCGCCGCTCGTCTCCCCTCCGCCGAACTGGCCCCCTCACCCAATCCGGGTGAGTTCGTCGTGTTCCTGTCCCACTTCCAACGGGGATTTGGTCTGCCGGTGAGCGATTTCTTCCGGGACTGGGTTAGCACCTACCACTTGCAGCCGCACCATCTCCCAGCCAACGCTATCACCTCTCTCTCCGCCTTTGCCTCTATGATCGAAGGCTACACCGGACTATGGCCCACGAAGGAGCTGTGGATCCGGTTTTTCGTCCTTCATCGCAGCGTCATCCCCAATATCCAAGTAGAGTCGGAGGATAAGCAGCTCACCCAATTCGGAGCTGCCTCCATCTATCCCCGGAGACTTTCTGTTTTCCCCCGGGTTACCGGGCTTGACTCCTACAAAGGATGGGCCCGGACCTTCTTCTATGTCCGGAATGAGGGCACCGAAGATTTGATTCGGTTGCTGCCCTACGCTCCGGGTCCACCTGACACGGAATTCTGGGAGGAGGTCCCCAAGAAGCCTACAGCTCTGGCCAACCAAGTTAACAAGAGGTTCGTGGAGCTGAAGAGACTCGAATTGCGCAACGAGGATGCTATGATCACGTTCGTGCGCAACCGAATCTCTCCCCTCCAGAAGCGCACCCACAAGTTGTGCCACATGAGTTTCAGCCACGACCCCAACCGAACCTCCTCCTTCGAGTTGAGCAACACGGAGATTTTTCGCCGGGTTAAGGCTCTTTTCACCACCCACAGGGATTTCTCCGCCGAATGGACGTGGGGAATCGAGCACTACTGTCGTGACAGGCTCCCTCCGCGGTAAGCTTCGCGGGGCAAACTTATTTTGGATTAAATATGTGTCGGTTTTTGTTGTATTTTTGACTCTGTTCTTCATGCTTTTTCTCAGGTGTTCCTTCAGCAAACTCTCGAGGATGGTATGGATCCGACCCTTAAGTGGGCGCTGGACCGAGAAATCCCGGATGAGGAGGAGCCGGACCAGGAGATGTTTCTCCCTATGAGCGACGCTACAAAACGACCCAGCGGTAAATTCTCTTCTCTTAGAGATTGGCCCGATGATGAGGATGACTCGGATGTCGACGTGATTGAACCTGTTGAGGCTGTCCCTCTTTCTTTTGCCTTTCCGGCATCAGCTAACCCCGGTGGGCATATCCATGAGGATCCTCCACTTGCTACGGGCGAGCCGGTTCCGGTGGCGTCGAAGAAGAAGCGCGGAGCCGCATCAAGTTCTTCCTCCGAACCTTCTCAGCCCACAAAAAGGCAAAAGAAGGTCGGAGACAAGACTGCCTCCAAGCGGGCAGGCAAAGCCCCGACACGAAGGGCTCGGAAACCCAAGGAGGCCGAAACCTCGGATGCGTAAGTCATTTTTCGTTGCGTAACTCACTTTTCCTTGCATCGTGGCAATTTCTCTTCTGAAATTATTCTCTTCTTTAGACCTCCGGTGGAGGTCCCTCAGAGCGGATCAAGCATCTCTTCACCACTTCGATCCGGCCCTTCTCCTCCTCGTGACGACGAGTCACGTCTGCTGAGCTCTATTCCAGAGGGTTCTGCGGCTGCTCCGGGTTCCGCACTACCTCGTCGAGAGGAACGCGACCTTGGAGCGGGAGGGGTCGGTCCAGCCGAGGCAACGGCGTCCACCACTTTGGCATCGCCGCAACCAGCAACCACCGAGTCTACTCAACACCAGCACCAGCAGCAGTTCTAGTACCAGCGACCGAGCCAGCACCAGCACCTGTTCCGGCACCAAGGAAACCAACAACAGCTCCAAGTTCAGCTACAAGAGCTCCAGTGCCAAGTTCTTCCGCCTCGTCCGAGTCATCTCAGCCTCAGCGAGGAACTACTCCAGCAGCTTCTAAGGGGAAATCCACTTCAGTTACTTCTTCCTAGCAAGCTAAGGGCAAAAAGGCTCCGGATGTCACCAAGTCTGCATCTGTCGAGGCTGGGCAGGGAACCCTAGCATCGATGCTTCCCAAGAAAGCCCCAGCAGCGAAGGATGTTCCTTCCGAGCCAACTGATGCACAGCAGATGGTTCTGCATACCAGCCCAGCCCTTGCCTTGGTTGAGAGGAAAGAAGCACACGCAAAGGGCTTGGTGGCACCCCATATGCCCACCGGTGAGCGGTACCCTCCGAGTCTTATTGAGTTCATCATGAACTGGAATAAGGCGGAGTTCTTCCACAACGACGATCTCCCAGAAAAGTTCGGCCCCGCAGAATTTTCCGCCCAGATGAATACCGCCGCTAAGGCAATTAACCTCGCAGGGCGAATGATGGAGGTATGTCGTTTCTCCTTTACATGCTGTAGATAATAACCATTAGTCCCCGAGCCTCCGTTGGAGTAGCTTGTTACTCGGCCGGATGCTCATTAGAAAACTAACGTAGCTCCATGTGAACTTCGAATATGCACACACCTAGAGCCGGGTTAAGTTCCACTTGGCCCGGATCTTGTATACTTCGAATATGCACACACCTAGAGCCGGGTTAAGTTCCACTTGGCCCAGATTTTATACACTTCGAATATGCACACACCTAGAGCCGGGTTAAGTTCCACTTGGCCCGGATCTTGTATACTTCGAATATGCACACACCTAGAGCCGGGTTAGGTTCCACCTGGCCCGGATTTTGTACACTTCGAATATGCACACACCTAGAGCCGGATTAGGTTCCACTTGGCCCGGATCTTGTACACTTCGAATATGCACACACCTAGAGCCGGGTTAAGTTCCACTTGGCCCGGATCTTGTACACTTCGAATATGCACACACCTAGAGCCGGGTTAGGTTCCACTTGGCCCGGATTTTGTACACTTCGAATATGCACACACCTAGAGCCGGGTTAAGTTCCACTTGGCCCGGATCTTGTACACTTCGAATATGCACCCACCTAATTTTTATGCTTCTGTACTTTTTCCAGGTAACTACCAATCGCTGGAGTGCTGAATTCCAACGCCTGCTGGATACCCACAAGATGCTACGTGCAAAACATGTTGCACTTAGTGCAGAACATGAAAAGAGGGGTAATTTTCTCCCCCAGCACTTCTCCGTTTTTCTTCACCTTCTTCTGCCGAACTAATCTCCTCATTCGGTTTCTGCAGCTGGGGTGGAGGCTGAGAACAAGATCATGCGGAAGAACTTGGAGGAAATCCGGGGTATGTCCTCTTTTGTCCGACCTCACAGTGTTTTCCATTTCCTCTTCTCCTTGGCTCGGCAAACATTCACTCCTCGGCTCTGCCGGGTCAACATACTATTTTAGCATCGCTTGAGGATAGTGTGCCCGTGCCTGATATGATGCTGCATTTTCTCGAACAAGCAGGACATCATCAAGCTGAGCTAGAGAAAAAGGATGACGAGCTTGCTCTCCTCCGGACTAAGGACAACGAGATTGCCAAGATCAAGGCTGAGATGGAGAAGATGAAGGCCCAACACCAAACCGAGCTCCAAAAGGTTGGCCAGAACTTCACAGAAGAGCGTGGGCGCCTTACTCTCCAGATCTCCAAGGACCAGCAGCTACTCAAAGAATTCTACGTCCAGCTTGAGTCGGCAAACGCTGAGCTTGAGCAAGTTCGTAAGAGACGCGATGACTGCATCAAGGAGTTAACCTGGATCCTTAGCCACATATCACGTAAGTTCCTTCCGACCTACTTTTCCGGGTTGCTTCATATGTCTTTTCTTTAACTTCTTCCCTTGTCTGGCTTTCAGGCAAATTTCCTGAGAGCATCACTATTGCAAGCGTAGCAGTTGCAGAATTTTGCCAAGCAAGGGGTACTCCTGTCGCTCCTATTGGTGAGAAGGTTCCTTACGACATGGAGGACCTGTTGGTCAGCTTGTCGTCTCGCATGGAGATCATCAAGAATTATGGCAAGGATATCCTCGACGTTGCAGTTCGCATCTTCAACATGTTCTGGCCCGGAGAGAGTAGCCTGGAGACCACCGCGATTCTCGTCGAGAAGTTAATGGAGACTGAGACCCAGCTTGATCTCTGGAGAGAATCCGCTGGGCGTGCCGTAGCTGATACTATCCTTCACCATATTCTCACATGGTACGAGAAGATCGACCTCAGCCTCCTTACACGCCGGCGCACCGGATCCAGATGGACCGATGATCCGGAGTGGGTAGCTCGGCGCCAGGCTTGCGCCTACAGCCTCGTCGAATATTCTCCTATCCATGACTAGGTTGAAGGACCAAGCTTCCTGGAATCCGGTGGGGACGAGCACGTTGAGAACGTTGAAGATGGGTCAGATGAGGGTGGAGAAGATGATGCTTCAGATATTGAAGACAGCGACAACGACGCTGAACTTCCTCCTCCTGCCGCTCCTTAGTTCAAAAAACTTGAAAATTTATCAGATCCCCGGTATGCCGGGTGCAACTGTATGCTGTATAAGTTATATTTTGCTACTACGTTTCTATGCCGGATTAACTTGGTCGTAGTCCCCGAGTTTCATTTTCTTGTTCGTCCAATTCTCTGGCTCGGTCCGTGTCTACCTTGATTCGGTTTTACGACTTACGAATCCGAGCTTCAAAAATTGTTTTAACAATACTTAGAAACTTGAAGGCTTAGCTCAAAATAATTCAGCATAATAACTTGAAAATAAATACAGGGTTAGTCCGAAAAACAAACGTTAGCCCGAATAAATTCGTTTCCTTAGTCGTTTTTCATGTGCTACGCAATTCCAAACTTGTTCTCTTGCTTGCCATGAAGCCAATTCTTGTTGGACAGAAGCAACTCGAAGAGTTGGGGTTTTGGTGCTCACACATTACTAATCCGGGTTAAGTAGAACGACTTATTCCAGCTACCGCATAAGAAGTAACAACAAACATTATTAAGGCAGTCCCCGAGTTACTGCTCGAGGCGCTGCTATTTCATTGATAAGCTCATTGCCGACATACATACCGACATATGAGACGACTCGGATACATACACTTCTTAGCTAAGTGTAGAAGGGATGAAGTAGTGCTACATTCCACGGTGGGCGCCAACTGTCGTGGTGGTGTCACGGCAGATGCCATGGATAGGCTAAAGGTGGGGACTAATACACGCTAGGGGAATCCAGGGAGGGATAGTGGAGTGATTCTCCACACAGAAGTTTGTATTGCTTTCCTTCAAGATTACAAGTGCTCCTTGAGCTGTATTGGCGAGAGGAGGAAGAAGGAGCTCTCTTACTCTTGCCCACAGTTCACCCCTAGAACCTTAACCAAAACCTAATGGCCTCAAAGAACTCAACCCCCTCTACTGGAACCCTTGCCCCCCTTATATAGAGGAGGCTCGGTCCCTGCCTAGGGCATACGTGGAGGCATATTCCTAAGAATATGCCTCCTCCCAAAGTGGTAACCCGACCGGGGTGCTTTTCCCCCGCGTCATACATGCTTTAGCTACGTAAGCCTCTGCGGCGCCTGCGTCAGCCGACATGGGCGTCGTCACCCTTGTCGGCCATGGCCCGGTGGTCCTGCCCTTGCTTTCTTCGCTCATGCAGTGCGTACCGGACCTTCTTTTTGACCAGAGAGATTCCTTCCTTCTCCCAGAAGCTAAGCGGGGATCCGGATAATAGTAGATCCGACCATACCTGTTCCTGCATACAAGTTAAACAAGCACTTCCGACTTACTCCTTAAGTCGGATGAGACAATGTTAGGAGACCCCCCCTTGTCCGGGTTACTCCGTGATCCGGCCTGCCTCGAGGTGACCCGGCCAGCATCCGCTTTGACCTTGCCAAACCTCGGCTAACTCGGCCCTTATACCCCGGAGTGACCCTACCCGGGGGTATCCCCCCAACAGTATCCAAGGGAAACCTTGGGTTACTACTTCTACATCCAAGAAGAGGGCAAAGTGGTTGTTGCTCGGAGTGGTGTCTTCCTTGAGAAAGAGTTTCTCGGTCGGGGAGTAAGTGGGAGCACAGTGCAGCTGGAAGAAATTATAGAGGTACCGACTAGTGGTGAGTTGACAAAAGCCTTGTAGGTTGAGCCAGTCATGGTGGCCGAGCCGACAAATGCACCTGCACCGTGAAGGTTGGCAAGATTGCGAAGTGTTTTTGATGTATTACTGTTAGATAGTGATGAGCCGAAAACTTATTCAGAAGTGATGGTGGGATCCGATTACAAGTCATGGCTTGGAGCCATGAGATCCGAGTTAAAGTCCGTGGATGAAAATCAAGTTTGGAACCTGGTTGATCTGCTAGAAGGTGCAAGACCCATCGTGTGCAAATGGGTCTTTAAGAAGAAAACTAATATGGATGGAAATGTGCCTGTCTATAAAGCACAACTTGTCACAAAGGGGTTCCAACAAGTTTTCAAGGATTTAACTATAATGAGACTTTCTCACCTGTAGCGATGCTTAAGTCAGTTCAGATCATGTTAGCTATAACAGCCTATTCTGACTATGAGATATGGCAGATGGATGTCAAGACGGCTTTCCTTAATGGAAATTTAATCAAGGACATGTATATGATACAACCCAAGGGTTTTGTCGATCTGGCTAAAGCTGACAAGGTATGCAAACTTCAGAAATCCATTTATGGGTTGAAGCAAGCATCCCAAAGTTGGAATATTCGATTTGATGAAGTGGTCAAATCATTTGGCTTCATCAAGAGTGATCATGATTCTTTTTTATACAGGAAGTTTAGTGGGAGCAAAGTAAACTTTCTGATCTTATATGTAGATGCCCATATTACTAACTGGAAATGATGTCCAGATGTTGCAACAAACCAAGGAATCATTGGGAAGGAGTTTCTCAACGAAGGACTTGGGTGAGGCAACATACATACTAGGAATTAGGATCTATAGAGATAGATCAAGGCAGATCATTGGATTGAGTTAGAGCACATATTTGGACAAAGTGTTGAAGAAGTTCAACATGGAACCGTCTAAGAAGAGGTTCTTACCGATATCCCATGGTGTAAAACTTAGCAAGACTCAGTGTCCTTCGACGACTAATGAGCGAAGTCGGTTGAGTGCGATTCAGTATGATTCAGAAGTCAGATCCATCATGTATACTATGATTTGTACAAGGCCAGATGTTTCCTATGCTCTAAGTGTTGTGAGTAAATATTAGGCTGACCCTGGATAAATCCACTAGGCAGCGGCTAAAAATATCCTTAGGTACTTGATAAGGAATAAGGATATGTTCCTAATTTATGGAGGTGAGGATGAACTTAGTATAAAGGGTTACGAGGATATGAGCTATCTTACTAACTCAGATGATTCTCGTTCGTAATCCAGATACGTGTTTGTGATAAACGGAGGGGTTGTGAGATGGAAGAGTTCAATGCAAGAGACTGTGTCTAGGTCTACGACATACGTTAAGTATATTGCCGCCTTTTAGGTGGCAAAGGAAACCATTTGGATGAGGAATTTCCTCATGGATCTTGGTGTGGTTTAGGGATCATCCAATCCGTTAGACCTGTATTGTGAGAACAATGGTGCTATTGCACAAACCAGTGAACCTACACAACACCAGAATAACAAACATATACTCGTGCGTTACCACCTGATTCGACAATTTGTCGATCAAGGTGATATCAAGTTATGAAAGGTACACACGGATGCAAACATTGCAGATCCGTTGACAGAGCTACTACCATAGCCAAATCATGAGGCGCACCTGAGAGCTATGGGCATTAGATGCCTAGACATGTGATGTCAGATGATTGACTCTAGTGCAAGTGGGAGACTATTGGGAATATTCCCTAGAGGCAATAATGTATGATGTTATTCCCGATGAATTCATAAAGTTGTTATATTTCCCTTGTATGAACTTCTGATATGTATCATCGAATATGTGATTTGGTTGTGGAACTATATATTCATGTTGTTCATACTAGATGTCCTTAGTCATTGAGGTTGTGTTAGACACACAACTTAGACTAATGTGAAAGTCGGTTGATGACTCAGTTCCACTTGTCATGGGCATGGTGATGCTATTCCGACTTACATGGATTTAGCTAAAGAGTTTAGCGAGTCAGATTGACCCATATTGAGATACAAAAAACACGTCGTCATTTGTATGTCTCCATCAATGTAATCCTTAGACTTGAGGTTATTGCACAACCCGAGTTGTGGATCACCGACTTAGGTTCTGTCAAACGTTGTTCGATCAAAGGGCACTTATAAAGGCAGACTTTGGGTCGAATGAGAATCAAGCTCTATGATGTGGATAACCAATATGGAATTTTCCCCCTCCGACTAGAGAGATATTCTCTAGGCCCTCTTAGATGATACGATTTGGAAATCATGGCCATGCATGACTCGGTTAAGCGTTAACCGAGGTGTCCGACTAAGAGTTAGACGGATGAATCACTTATCTCGGATCAAGAAGAGAGTTGAGGTATTTGAAGGATGATGATTATTTGCCTATAGCTTGACAAGGTGTATCGTGAGGCAAAAGGGACTCGGACACAAGTCTCATTGGAAGGTATGTCATCATAACTCTTTGGTACTTCAGAGTCGGCATATTCTTCTAGGAGCCGCTACTGACTGGTCAATTACGAGTAAGACTCAAATCGTGTCCGAGTCACCATGAACCAGTCGGGTCACACAATTAAGAGCGAGAGCAAGTTTGGGTTGGACCCAAACTAGAAACCTATTTGGGTTGGACCTGAATCAGACACGGACTAAGTTAGTGAGTTGGACTCATAGTGACTAATATAGGCTTTAGTGAATGACCCACAAGTGAGTGAAGCCCACTTCCACTCTCTATATATACTAGGGTGCAAATGCCCAAAGGGCATAGTTAGGTCAGTCCATGCGTTGGAAACCTTAGATCCATTTCAGTCCAGCCTCCATACCGGACCTAGCAGTCAACCACCTGCGCTCCTCCTCATATGTGTGGATACCGGCAGAGGTGTTGTACGTTCAACACTTTGACGATCGTGGATTGGATCGGATCATGAGGACTGCACTACATCAATTGACATGCTTCATTAGTAATCCACAACCGTATGTCTAGTGGTAATCCTGGTGGCCTTCTACCTTGGCTAAGATCTTGGGTGGTACCACATAGGGATTTTTTGTTTTTTCTCTATGTAGCCCAACAACAACATTATGTATGTAATCTCACCGAGTTGGCCTTGTGTATCTTCCTATCGCGCGGGTGAACAAATCCTGATCTTGATGCATAAGCCTCAACATATCCCTATGGAATACCCAACATACACCGTTATGATCACCCAGTTACGGTTATGATGTTTGATGCAGTCAAAGCAGCCTCAGGTGAAAGTGATTAATACGATCTCACGGTCAAAGGAGAAGGGCACTTTGTTTCTAACTATTGCAATGATGAACCATGTGACTTAATCATGTTGCAATACTTATATTGGGTAATGTCCATCACATCATTTCACTAATGATATGACTTCATTGTTAACTGGCATAAATGCTCCATGATCAGGAAAACTTGATCACCGGTTGCTTAATGAACTAGTATAAATAGAGGTTACTAGGGACTTGGTTTGTTTACAGACCGCACATGTATCAATGTTTCCACTTGATACAGTTATAGGACAATATGAAACTGTTATGAACTAATTGAGATATGATAACAAAATTCATTTACTATTTGCCTCTAGGGCATATCTCCTTCAGTTCTAAGGTGTGATGAAATGGCGTTGCATGTTGTTCTTGGTTTTCTAGTTTGAAAGCTTATGCTTATAAACATATTATATGTTGGTCTAGTAATCTATCACAATTATTATGTCGTGGTTAAAAGTTAGCTCAAAGCTTTATTGTGGGCAGGTAGTGTACATAATTTTTTTAATTAGCATTAGCATAAATTCACTTGATTCTCCTTTATATCTACACAACTTATTGTATGAATTATCACTAGCACAAGAACTGCTTCGCTCTTCTCAAGTTAATTAATTTTTTAGTCTCCAGTATGTCTCTGATCTGTTCATGTCATACTCATCTCTGATCTATTCATATTGTTTTCTGATAGATACCTACCCCTTGGACTATAGTAGGAGTGGACGAATCGCCACCCTCGTGGTATCCTATCAGCACACCAGATTTCAGTATGAATTATATTTACTACTTCTACTTATTGTGTAATCATATTTCCTAGCTCTTTAAATCTTATTGCGTGCCCTTACTTGCTAATTTTTTTAGTGATAAATGAATCCATAAAGGATAAAAAAAATTAGGAAGAGGAGAGAGGAAGATGACGAGGAGTTTATGTTTTTACTATTACCAATATTACTGTCGTGGTGGTGTCACGGCAGATGCCATGGATAGGCTGAAGGTGGGGACTAATATGCGCTAGGGGAATCCAGGGAGGGATAGTAGAGTGATTCTCTACACAGAAGCTTCGTATTGATGTTCTATCTCCCAGATTACAAGTGCTCCTTGAGCTGTATTGACAAGAGGAGGAAGAAGAAACTCTCTTACTCTTGCCTACCAACTAGCCCCAAGAACCCTAGATCCACTAGTGCTCAACCCCCTAGAATTCTCTCCACCCCTACTCTATCTCAGAAAAGACTCAACCTCTGAAAAATCTCCCCTTACCAGAACCCCAACCCCCCCCTTATATAGAGGTGGTTCGGTCCTGGCCTAGGGCATACGTGGAGGCATATTCCCAGGATATGCCTCCTCCCAAAGTAGTAACCCGACAGGGATGCTTTTCCCCCGCGTCACTCTTGCTTTAACGACGTTGCCTCTGCGGCGCCTGCGTCAGCCGACGTGAGCATCGTCACCCTTGTCGGCCACGATCCGGTGGTCCTGCCCTTGCTTTATTCGCTCATCCAGTATGCACCGGGCCTTCTTTTTGACCGGAGAGATTCCTTCCTTCTCCTAGAAGCCAGACGAGGATCCGGATTACAGTAGATCCGGCCACACCTGTTCCTGCATATGTGCTAGACAAGTGCCTCCGACTCACTCCTTGAGTCGGATGAGACAATGTTAGACGACCCCCTGGTCCGGGTTACTCCGTGATCCGGCCTGCCTTGAGGTGAATCGGCCAGCATCTGCTTTGACCTTACCGACCCTCGGCTAACTCGGCCCTTATACCCTGGAATGACCGTACCCGGGGTTATCCCCCCAACATTAGTCCCCGAAGCTGGTGCGGCCTCCGCGGCCTTGGTCGCTAAGGCCACATCAGGTTCATTCGTATCTACCCTTCGGATGTTTATTTCCGGGTTATATGGATTTACGTTCCCTTCGCACGCTCCAAGTTTTCACTTGCCGGCCGGGTCACCACTTTGGCTCGGGTCCTATGGTTTTACTTTTCCTCTGCGCAGTTCAAGTTTTCACTCGCTGGCCGGGTTACCTTCGTGTCTCGGATCCAGGCCTCACTTCCTTCTTTCGTACGCCAACCCACGTAACGATTAATCATTACGTTGCCTTATTTTAAGGGCCTGAGTAGTAACCGCCGCAGTAGATGTCAGTGATTACTGTACAGGGGTTACGTCATGTCTGTCTCCTCGTTTACCGCAACTGCACGTCGTGTCATGGGATCGCATTTACTCTGCGGCCCCCAGTGTGGCTTCTCTCTGATTGGTCAACGCTGGCGATACATGGCCACACTGTGTAGTTTTCCAGCACAGCACGATCCCATTCGTTGATGACTAAGGGCGGTTAAATAGGGAAGGGGCACTCTCCTTAGAACTTTTCCATCTCCGCGCCCCCTTGCCCGTTCCTCTTCTTCTTCCTCGCAACCGCGCCGCCGCCAGTGCCCGTTGCAGCAGCGCCGCCGCCGCATTTTCTGCGTTTCTCCGCGCTGCAATCACCGCTGTGCCTCTGTTTAGCCACGGGTCCTCGTCAGTCTAAACCGCAGAGCCCCACCGCCGCCAGCTCCAGCGAAGACACCGGAATTGAGATGACGGAGGAAGAGCTCATCGTTGTTGAACAGGATATGGAGGAGGACGCCGGCGTGGCGGATCGCGGCGCGTGTGCCGGCTCCTGGGTCTGCGAGGACGACATCGCCTGGCTCTACCGGACCCGGCGCATTCCTGCCGGCGTCGCTGCTTGTCTCCCCTCCTCGGAGCTGGCCCCCTCACCCAATCCGGGCGAATTTGTTGTTTTCTTATCCCATTTTCAACGAGGATTTGGGCTTCCAGTGAGTGATTTCTTCCGGGACTGGATCCGGACCTATCACTTGCAACCACATCATCTCCCGGCGAACGCCATCACCTCTCTGTCCGCTTTCGTTTCTTCGATCGAGGGCTACACCGGGCTATGGCCTACGAAGGAGCTGTGGATCCGGTTCTTTGGCCTTCGCCGCAACGTGGTCCCCAACATTCACGTCGAGTCGGAGGACAAACAGCTAACTCAGTTCGGAGCTGCCTCGATCTTGCCCCGGAGGTATTCAATCTTTCCCCGGGTCACCGGGCTTGACTCCTGCAAAGGGTGGGCCCGGACCTTCTTCTACGTCCGGAATGAAGGCATGGAAGATTTGATCCGGTTGCTGCCCTACGCTCCGGGTCCCCCTGACACGGATTTCTGGGAGGAGGTTGCCAGGAAGCCTACAGCCCTGGCCAACCAAGTGAACAAAAGGTTTATGGAGCTGAAGAAGCTCGGATTGCGCAATGAGGATGCCATGATCACATTCGTGCGCAACTAAATCTCTCCCCTTCAGCGGCGCACTCACAAGTTGTGCCATATGAGCTTTAGTCGCGACCCCAACCGAACCTCCTCATTCGAGTTGAGCAATACGGAGATCTTCCGCCGGGTCAAGGCTCTTTTCACCACCCATAAGGACTTCTCCGCCGAATGGACGTGGGGAATTGAGCATTACTGCCGTGACAGGCTCCCTCCCGTGGTAAGCTTCGCGGGGTAAACTTATCTCGGATCAATTTCATATCGGCTCTTATCACATTCTTGACTTTGCTCCTTGTGCTTTTTTCTCAGCTGTTTCTCCAGCAAACCCTCGAGGATGGCCCGGATCCGACCCTTAAGTGGGCCCCGGACCGAGAAATTCTAGACGAGGAGGAGCCGGACCAGGAGATGTTCCTCCCCACACCCGATGCCACCAGACGACCCAGCGGTAAATTCTCTTCTCTTAGAGATTGGCCCGACGATGAGGATGACTCGGATATCGATGTGAGTGAACCCGTTGAGGTTGTCCCTCTTTCTTTTGCTTACCCGGCATCAGCTAACCCCGGTGGGCACATCCACGAGGATCCTCCCCTTGCCACGGGTGAGCCTGCTCCGGTGGCGTCAAAGAAGAAGCGCGGAACCGCGTCGAGTTCTTCTTCCGAACCTTCTCAGCCTTCCAAAAGGCAAAAGAAGGCCGGAGACAAGACTGCCTCCAAACGAGTAGGCAAAGCCCCGGCAAGGAGGGCCCGGAAACCTAAGGAGGCAGAGACCTCGGACGCGTAAGTTCTTTTTTCACTGCGTAACACACTTCTCCCTGCTTCGGGGTAATTTCACTCCTGACATTATTTTCTCTTGCAGGGCTCCTGTGGAGGTCCCTCAGAGCGGATCGAGCATCTCCTCTCCTCTTCGCTCTAGTCCTTCCCCTCCCCGTGACGACGAGTCACGCCCGCTGAGCCCTATTCTGGAAGGCTCTACGAGCACTCCAGGTTCCGCAGTACCTCCTTTAGAGGGACGCGACCTCGGATCGGGAGGGGTCGGATCGGCCGAGGCGATGGCGTCCGGCACTTCGGCATTGCCGCAACCAGCAACAATTAAGTCTACCGCAACTCCAGCCCTAGCAGCAGCTCCAGCACCAGCCACCGAACCAGCGCCTGTCCCGGTTCCGAAGAAACCAACAGCAGCTCCAACACCAGCCACCAAAGCTCCTGCGCCAAGCTCATCTGCCTCGTCCGAGTCATCTCAAGCTCGGCGAGGACCCACTCCAGCGGTTTCCAAGGGCAAATCCACTGCGGTCACTTCCTCCCAGCAGGCCAAAGGCAAATTCACCTCCGCCGAGGCTGGGCAGCGAACCTTGTCGTCGATGCTTCCAAAGAAATCCCCAGCAGCGACGGATCCTCCTGCCGAGCCACCTGATTCGCAGCAGATGGTTCTTCACACTAGCCCAGATCTTGCCCTGATTGAAAGGAAAGAAGCTCACGCCAAGGGTTTGGTGGCGCCTCACATGCCCAGTGGCGAACGGTACCCTCCGAGCCTCATCGAGTTCGTCATGAACTTGAATAAGGCGGAGTTCGTCTACAACGACGATCTCCCGAAAAAGTTCGGCCCAGCTGAATTTTTCGCTCAGATGAATACTGCCGCCAAGACCATTAACCTCGCTGGGCGTATGATGGAGGTACGTTGCTTCTTCTTTACGTGCTGTAGATAATAACCATTAGTCCCCGAGCCTCCGGCGAAGTAACTTGTTACTCGGCCGGATGCTCCTTAGAAGATCAACGTAGCTGCATGTAAACTTTGAAGATGCACACACCTAGAGCCGGGTTAAGTTCCGCTTGGCCCGGATCTTGTAAACTTTGAATATGCGCACACCTAGAGCCGGGTTAAGTTCCGCTTGGCCCGGATCTTGTACACTTTGAATATGCACACACCTAGAGCCGGGTTAAGTTCCGCTTGGCCCGGATCTTGGTCACTTCGAATATGCACACACCTAGAGCCGGGTTAAGTTCCGCTTGGCCCGGATCTTGCACACTTCGAATATGCACACACCTAGAGCCGGGTTAAGTTCCGCTTGGCCCGGATCTTGTACACTTCGAATATGCACACACCTAGAGCCGGGTTAAGTTCCGCTTGGCCCGGATCTTGTACACTTCGAATATGCACACACCTAGAGCCGGGTTAAGTTCCGCTTGGCTCGGATCTTGTACACTTCGAATATGCACCGAACTAATTGTATACGCCTGTGCCTTTGTCAGGTAACTACCAACCGTCGGAGCACTGAGTTTCAGCGCCTGCTTGATACCCATAAGACCTTGCGCGCAAAACACGTTGTACTTGGCGTGGAGCATGAAAAGAGAGGTAATTTCCTCTCTTAACACCTCATTGCTTCGTTTGTTTCTGCCGGATTAACCTCCTTATTCGGTTTTTTGTAGCTGGGGTGGAGGCTGAAAACAAGATTATGCAAAAAAACTTGGAGGAAATCTGAGGTATGTCTCCTTTCGGCCAACATCGTTGTGCTCTCCATTCTTTCTTTTTCTTGGCTCGGGAAACATTCACTCCTCGGCTTTGCCGGGTCAACACACCATTTCAGCATCGCTTGAGGATAGTGTGCCCATTCCTGATATGATGCTGCATTTTCTCGAACAAGCAGGACAGCATCAAGCCGAGCTGAAGAAGAAGGACGATGAGCTTGCCCTCCTCCGGACCAAGGACGACAAAATAGCCAAACTCAAGGCCGAGATGGAGAAGATGAAGGCCCAACACAAAACCGAGCTCCACAAAGTTGGCTAGAACTTCACCGAAGAGCATGAGCGGTTCACCCTCCAGATCTCCAAGGACCAGGAGCTGCTCAAGGCATCCGAAGTCCGGCTTGGGTTGGCGCTTGCCGAGCTTGGACAACTTCGCCAGCGACGCGATAGTTGTATCCAGGAGTTGACACGGATCCATCACCATATCTCACGTAAGTTTCTTCTCCTTGCCCGACCTAGTTTTCCGGGTTAGATCATATGCCTTTGCTTCAGCATCCTCCCTTTCCTTATTTTCAGATAACTTTCTGGAGGGTACTGCCATCGCCAGTGCTGCCGTTGCCAAATTCCGCCAAGAGAGGGGTACTCCCATCGCTCCTGATGGTGAGAGCATCCCCTTGGACATGGAGGACTTGTTGGTTAGCGTGTCAGCTCGGGTGGAAACTATCAAGAACTATGGAAAAGATCTCCTCGACGTTGCGGTCCGGATCTTCAACACATTCTGGCCAAGCGAGGACGCTCCGGAAAGGATCACGCTCCTTGCAGAAAAACTGATGGAGATTGAGACTCAACTTGACCTCTGGAGGGAATCCGCTGGGCGTGCCGCGGCAGATACCCTTCTCCATCATATCCTTTCATGGTACGAGAAAATCGATCTAAGCCTCCTCACCCGTCAGCGCACCGGATCCAAATGGACCGATGATCCGGAGTGGGTAGCTCGGCGCCAGGCTTGCGCCTATAGCCTCATCGAATATTCTCTAGTCCATGACTGGGTTGAGGGGCCGAGCTTTCTGGACTCCGGTGAGGAGGAGCAGATGGAGAACATGGAGGATGGGTCGGGCGAGGATGGAGAAGATGCTGCTTCAGATATTGAAGACAGTGATGATGATGCCGAACTTCCTCCTCCTGCCGCTCCTTAGTTGAAAAAACTTGAAAATTTATCAGATCCCCGGTATGCCGGGTGCAATTGTATGCTGAATACCTAATATTTCGCTACTATGCTTGTATGCTGGATTAACTTGGGCGTAGTCCCCGAGTTTCATTTTCTTGTTCGTCCAATTCTCCGGCTCGATCCGTGTCTACCTTGATTCGGTTTTACGACTTACGAACCCGAGCTTCAAGAATCGTTTTAACAATACTGAGAAACTTTGAGGCTTGGCTCAAACTAATTCAACATAATAGCTTGAAAGTAAATACGGGGTTAGTCGAAAAAAAACGTTAGCTGGAATAGGATCGTTTCCTTAGTAGTTTTTCATGTGCTACGCAATTCCAAACTTGTTCCCTTGCTCGCCATGAAGCCAATTCTTGTTGGACAGCAGCGAGTCGAAGGGTTGGGTTTTTGGTGCTCACACATTACTAATCCAGGTTAAGCGAAACGAGTCATTCCAGCTAACGCATAAAAAGTAACAACAATCATTTATTAAGGCAGTCCCCGAGTTACTGCTCGAGGCCCTGCTATTTCATTGATAAACCCATTGCCGACATACATACCGACATAAGAGGATGACTCGGGTACATACACTTTTTAGCTAAGTGTAGAAGGGACGAAGTAGTGCTACATTCCATGGTCGCTTGGATTCCTCTCCGGACCTATCCGTCTTGTTCTTTTCCTGTGGCTTTGCATCTATGAGATAGTAAGAGTCATTGTGCAATGCTTTGCTCACGATAAATGGTCCTTCCCATGGGGGGGATAGTTTATGCATGCCAGTGGTACGCTGTGCCAACCGGAGCACCAGATCGCCTTCCCGGAAGACTCGGGGGCACACTTTCCGGCTATGATAGCGTCGGAGATTTTGCTGATATATGGCGGATCTGGACAGTGCCAGTTCTCTCGCTTCTTCCAGCAGATCAACATCATTTTGCCGGGCTTCTTGCACTTCGGCTTCTGTGTATTGGGTGACCCTAGGCGAATCATGCTCTATGTCGGCTGGTAATACAGCTTCTGCCCCATATACCAGAAAGAACGGCGTGTAGCCTGTTGATCGATTCATAGTTGTTCTTAAACTCCACAATACCGCTGGTAGCTCTTCTATCCAGCACCCCGCTGATCTTTGCAGCGGCTCGATGAGCCAGGGTTTTATCCCGGATAGCACTAATCCGTTGGATCTTTCCACTTGTCCGTTCGATGCGGGGTGGGCTACCGAGGCTATGTCGAGTCGGATTTTCTTATCTCGGCAGAATCGTGCAAATGCTCCTTCAGCAAAATTGGTGCCGTTGTCGGTTATGATGCTATGAGGATAACCGTATCTCAAGATGATGTCTTTGAGGAATGTCACAGCCGTAGCCCCATCACATTTTCTTATAGGCTTCACTTCGATCCATTTTGTAAACTTGTCCACCATGACCAGAATGTGCGTCATGTTCCCTTTTGCTGGTTTGAACGGGCCAACCATATCCAAGCACCACACAGCAAATGGCCATGTAATTGGTATGGTTTTGATTTCCGACATAGGCATATGTGTCTTGGTGGCGTATCTTTGGCAACCATTGCATTTTCTCACCAGATCTTCGGCCTTCTCCAAGGCACTTGGCCAGTAAAATCCATGTCGGAATGCCTTTGCCACTAAGGCCCGGGATGAGGCATGATGCCCGCATTCTCCTTGGTGTATATCTCGGAGGATGTCAAGTCCTTCTTCCGGACCAACACACCGCTGGAGGACACTGGTTACACTCCGCTTGTACAGCTCGGAATTGATGATTGTGTAAGCTTTGGCCCTTCTCTGAGTTTGCCTGGCTAGCACTTACTCAGTGGGTAACGTTCCATCTTTCAAGAACTTGTATATAGGCAGTGCCCAAGCTGGTACTTCTCGCGCAGGGAACATCTCCTCATCAATTTCCATCCGATCCACCAGCACAACTTCAACCGGGTCTTGTTGAATAGTCCCCGGGTCTAGCGAGGTAGTCCCCGAGTTTGCCGAGGTAGTCCTCGAGTTTGCCGAGGTAATCCCCGGGTTTGCCGAGGCAATCCCCGGGTTCGGCGCACTACCTTCCATGTCAATGTCCATGGGTTCAGCTCCGGATTCCGCGTTTTCAAGAACATAAATTGAGTCGGTTCCTGGGGACGGCCTGATAGATGGCTTTCTAAGGTGCTCCAATGCAATGCCCGGTGGAATTGCCTGTCGGGTCGAACCGAGCTTCGACAGCATGTCGGCAGCTTCGTTTTCCACACGAGGTACATGATGAAATTCACATCCCTCAAAGTAACCCGAGATTTTCTGCACATGAAATCTGTATAGTGCCATGTTTGGATCCAGGGCGTCCCACACTCCGGACACTTGCTGTATTACTAGATCCGAGTCGCCAAAGCAGATTATCCGTCTTATGCCAATTTCCTTTGCCACTTTGAGACCATGCACAAGAGCCTCGTATTCAGCGACATTGTTCGATGCCGCGAAATGGATCTGCAATACTTACTTGAGCTGATCCTTTTTTGGCGAGGTAAGCACAACCCTGGCGCCTAATCCGGTTTTGGTCTTCGATCCGTCAAAATGCATCCTCCAATAGTTTGGATCCGGTGGCGGTGGTTCGTATTGTACCTCGGCCCAATCCACGAAAAAGTCCGCTATAGCCTGGGACTTGATCGCTTCTCTTCTGTCGTACTAGGGCGCGTATGGTGCTAGCTCAATTGCCCATTTCGCAATTCTGCCGTTCGCGTCTTTGTTACCCATTATCTCGGATATGGGGGCTTCGCATATCACTTTGATGGGATGCTCCTCAAAGTAGTGCTTTAACTTCTTTGCTGCCATATAAACTCCGTATGCCACCTTTTGAAAATGCGGGTAGTTCTGTTTTGAGGCAGACAATACCTCGCTCAAGTAATACACTGGTCTCTGCACCGACTTACCCTCTTCATCTCGTTCCACTACAATCACTGCACTTACAACTCGGTTGGTTGCGGCTATGTAGAGCAACATTGGCTCCTTCGACAGTGGAGAAGCTAACACTGGTGCAGTGGCCAACATCTTTTTTAAGTGGGCAAAAGCTTCATCGGCCTGCGGCGTCCAAACGAATTTATCTGATTTTTTCATGAGTTGGTAGAGAGGCAGTGCCTTTTCCCCTAGCCGACATACAAACCGACTCAACGACGCCAGGCATCCAGTGAACTTCTGGACGTCATTGAGACACTTCGGCAGCTCCATTCGTTCGATGGCTCGGATCTTAGTTGGATTGACCTCGATACCTCGGCTGGAGACGAGAAATCCTAGTAATTTCCCAGCCGGGACACCAAAGGTACATTTCTCCGGGTTAAGCTTCATTCGGAATCTCCTCAAGTTCGCGAATGTTTGCCTTATGTCGTCAAGGAGCGTTGCGCTTTCCTTGGTCTTGATAACCACATCGTCCACGTAAACTTGCACATTTTGACCTATTTGATCGTGCAAACATTTTTGCATACACCTTTGGTACGTTGCTCCTGCGTTTCGTAAACCAAACGGCATAGTGCGATAGCAATAAGCCCCATACGGGGTAATAAAGGCAGTTTTTATTTGATCATCCGGGTCCAGGGGTATCTGGTGGAAACCAGAATAGGCGTCAATAAATGACAACAGTTCACATCCCGCGGTAGAGTCGATGACCTGATCTATCCTCGGCAGCGGAAATGGATCTTTCGGACATGCCTTGTTCAGGTTCGTGTAATCGATACACATACGCCAAACCACTGCCACGCTCGGATCATCCTTCTTCTTTTCTACCAGTACCGGATTAGAGAGCCAATCCGGATATAGCACTTCCATGATAAATCCTGCTGCTAGCAACCGAGCTATCTCGTCACCAATGACCTTTCTCCTATCCTCGGCGAAGCGTCGGAGAGGCTGCTTCACCGGCCTTGCTCTGGGTCTTACATTCAAAGAGTGCTCGGCCAACTCCCTCGGAACACCTTGCAAGTCCTGTGTGGACCAAGCAAAAATATCCCGATTCTCACAGAGGAAGTTGACGAGCTCGCTTTCCTATTTGTCAGTTAGCCCGGCCCCAATCGTCACGGTACGCTCCGGAAACATGTTATCCACCGGGATCTTCTTGGTTTCCTTCGCGGCTTGAAATGAAATGCTTCCATGCGGGTTGCTTAACGCCGGCATATACTGCTGCGCGGACTGAGCTAATGCCGCCACCTCTTGGATTTTTCTTTTCTCTTGGGCAATTACGAGTGACTCGGCTAGGTTAGACCCGGCTGAGGCGCACTCAATGGAACGTCGGAAATCCCCAGCGATAGTAATTGCCCCACTTGGCCCGGGCAGCTTCATCTTCAGATAACCAACGTGGCAACTTGCCATGAATTTTCCCAGCGCTGGTCTCCCGAGTAATGCATGATACGCACTCTCCAGGTTTACCACTTCGAACTCCAGATTTTCGGTTCGGCAGTTATCCCTCGTACCGAATAGCACGTCGACCCGGACTTTGCCTATGGGTTCGCAGGATATGCCGGGCACGATACCGTGAAAAGTTGTTCTCGTAGCCTGGAGCATGTTCTCCGAGATGCCCAACTTGCACATCGTATCCGCATACATGATGTTAATTCTACTGCCATTGTCGATCAGTAGCTTGGAGAATCTCACATTAATATTTGGTCCAATGAACGTCGGATCTAACACCAGTGCATACGAGCCCGGACTTGGCATAAGCTTGGGATGATCTTTGACGCTCCAGGTAATTTCCTGGTCCGACCAAGACATGTACCTCGTCACTGCAGGCATAACCGCGTTAACCTCCATATGTCGGTGCTGCAAGCTCTTCCTATCTGTTTCTTCTGTTGTGAACACACAATAGCTCTGGTGATGTTCCCTATACTCATTCCTTCCCTCATTTCCGGAATACCTCTGATCCGGTTGTTGCTGATTTTCTACCTGATGCACTGCATCCCTTCTCTCACTGTTTTCATACCTCGGCGGAGGAGGAGGCAACATCAGTTGTTGCGCGTTTGCACCGGAGAGCAATTGCTGCCGGGGTAACTCCTGCCGAGGTTGATCATTCCGGGGTGCTTGAGCATTCCCCGGACCACCTTGCTCTATCTTGCGCATCCACTCACATTGTCTCGTCGTGTGACCCGCGGGGTTGTTCGGATTTGGCGTGTGAAACTTGCACGGCTGGTCCAACATTGACTCATAGGTATACCTCGGACGATCTTTCTTCTCTTGCCATTGCTTCCTCTGCTCTGGAGTCCACACTTTCTTGCCATCGTTTCGAGGAGTCCATTGCCCTCCCGTTCTCTGGCTTTGGTTGCTCCCTGTCCCGGGGCTGATCTTGATTCACGGACGCAACTTGTTGCGAGCCATACCTATGGTCCGGTCTATCATCTCTCCTTTTCCCCCTGTAATCGTTCCTTCGGGATGACCCGGATCCGTCCCTCGGATAGTACTCCTCATTTGACTCGTTCGACGCGATCCTGGGTTGAGTCGGATCTCCCAAAGCATAGGAATCCGCGATCCGTATCATCTCTGCCAAGGTGACTGGCATTTTCCTTTGCAATTTCATCCATAACTCGCTGCCATATCTACATCCTTGTGTGAACCACGCTATAGCCTGTGACTCTATGACTCCCTCACATGAGTTTCTCACGGTACACCACCGGGTCAAGAATTCACGGTCCGTTTCGTTAGATCTCTGCTTGCACATTGCCAGGGTCTGCGGTCTATTCGGTCTCTGGTATGTACTTGAGAAGTTGCTGATAAACATTTCTTCAAAATCTATCCAGCAATTGATGCTTCCGGGTGGCAAATTGTTCAGCCACACCCTAGCCGGACCTTCCAACATTTGGGGTATGTATCGTATAGCCCATCTCAAGTTGCCAGTCGCAATTTTCACAGCTGTTGCGTAGTTTATTAGCCAATCCTCCGGCTTTGTACTTCCGTCATACGTCTTCGTGCCCCTGGGTAATTGGAAATTGGGTACTGGCGGTTCCTTCATGATCCGGGGTCTAAAGCACGCTGGACCCGGAGGACCTTGACATTCGATCTGTTCCGACCTATACAGGCGATCCAGTTTTAGCCTAGCGTCATCCGGCATCAAATCTCTGCTTCCCAATCTCGACCCTATCACATGATAGTCTGGTCTTGCGTATCCCGCATTCATCATCTCCGAGTCTCCATCATTGTATCGGTCTTGCCCTCGTTGTGCTCCTCTCTGTTGCATACCACGGCCGGCACTTTGCTCTTGCCTTGGTGCATTCCGCTGCTGCGGTTGACCCGCTCCAGCCGAGTTTCGCTATCCGGCATTGCCGTTGGCAGCATTCCCTTGACCGGCATTGCCTTGGTCGTGGTTACCTCGGCTCACACTTCGTCGATCGTCGTTTTTCCGTATCTCTTTTTCCTTTCCCGCACGCGTTGGGTCGTACGGAACGATCTGCTTGTTTCGTCTGGCCGAGGTTACTACCTCTTCCCTTCTAGGACCACCATGAGGCGATGATGTGGCTCCAGCGGATTTCGCCGGGTTACCTATCACCGAATGGATGATCTTAGAAGCTCCAACTCTCTCCGGGTTACCTCTCAACAGCTCCTCATTCTGCCTGTTCGCGATCCGAACCAGCTCGTTAACCCGGTCTTGCTGTCTTTGGTGGGCTTCACCCGTCAGACCCTCTAGCTCGGACGCCGCGGCGTCTGCTGCTCTGAGGTTCTTCGTCGGGGTACTATACTTCGGCAACCCCACAGATAGATAGTTTTCCGACCCTTCTGGTCCCTCACCACCTTCTCTGTTCATCTCGCTTATGAAGTTTCTCCCTTTTACCCTCACTGCATCAACCTTGTTCGCTTTCGCGTACTCACGCAGCGTCATGTTCAACGACTGCTGAGCTGCTGCTATTTTCTTTGCGCCCTCTAGTATCTTTCGCCGGGTCTCCTCTAGCTCGGCCTGTGCCTGAGCCGGATCTACCACTGCTGCCACCGGGTTAGCCAAGCTATCCATAGCTTCCCTCAGCACGTTCTCGGGCCTCTCTAGCGGAGGCCCCCTAGCTTTCCTTGGTGCCTTGGGTGTTGCCTCCGGGTCTGGCGATGGATCCTTGCTCACGCCTGTGCTCGGCGCGATCATCATCACCTCTGCATGGCCCGGGGAGCGGGTGACACGCGCCCCGCGAGCCACGGTGAGGGGTGGTTCCCCCGCATCAACGACGCGACGCGGATGAACACAAGACACGTCCACGGCAACATAGACCTTGTGCGCGCCGAGCTTGACGAAGACGCCGTTGCGCGGGAGGGGGCGCGTGCCGAAGCAGCCAACGTTGTTGCTGACGTAGTCCAGCGCACCGAAGCGCTGAACGAGCCCGGAGACGATGCGTTCGCCGGTCCCGATGTAATTTCCCATCCGGATCTTCACCCCTGCTAGCGCCGCTAGCCCCACGGTGGGCGCCAACTGTCGTGGTGGTGTCACGGCAGATGCCATGGATAGGCTGAAGGTGGGGACTAATATGCGCTAGGGGAATCCAGGGAGGGATAGTAGAGTGATTCTCTACACAGAAGCTTCGTATTGATGTTCTATCTCCCAGATTACAAGTGCTCCTTGAGCTGTATTGACAAGAGGAGGAAGAAGAAACTCTCTTACTCTTGCCTACCAACTAGCCCCAAGAACCCTAGATCCACTAGTGCTCAACCCCCTAGAATTCTCTCCACCCCTACTCTATCTCAGAAAAGACTCAACCTCCGAAAAATCTCCCCTTACCAGAACCCCAACCCCCCCCTTATATAGAGGTGGTTCGGTCCTGGCCTAGGGCATACGTGGAGGCATATTCCCAGAATATGCCTCCTCCCAAAGTAGTAACCCGACAAGGATGCTTTTCCCCCGCGTCACTCTTGCTTTAACGATGTTGCCTCTGCGGCGCCTGCGTCAACCGACGTGAGCATCGTCACCCTTGTCGGCCACGATCCGGTGGTCCTGCCCTTGCTTTATTCGCTCATCCAGTACGCACCGGGCCTTCTTTTTGACCGGAGAGATTCCTTCCTTCTCCTAGAAGCCAGACGAGGATCCGGATTACAGTAGATCCGACCACACCTGTTCCTGCATATGTGCTAGACAAGTGCCTCCGACTCACTCCTTGAGTCGGATGAGACAATGTTAGACGACCCCCCTGGTCCGGGTTACTCCGTGATCTGGCCTGCCTTGAGGTGACTCGACCAGCATCCGCTTTGACCTTACCGACCCTCGGCTAACTCGGCCCTTATACCCTGGAGTGACCCTACCCAGGGTTATCCCCCCAACAATTACACTTTCACCAAATACATAGTAGACAAAAAATGGAGAGAAGGCAGCGACATATCCCTGTCTTATATGGCAATGAGAGTGTCGAAGTAATTCTTGAGGGACACGTGAAGAACTGCTGGGTAGCCTATAGAGTGGAAGCACATATTTTCAGATCCTTAACATCCCACCTTAGAAGAGAAAGGTGTTAAATGACAATAGGATTAAGGTTGAGGAAAAGCTCGCTATTTTTCTCTACATGCTGTCACATGACGCCTCATTTCAAGATTTGCAATTGGAGTTCCAGCACAGTAACCACACCTTCCACAAGTGCATAAAAGAGTTCTTCAACATCATCCATGTCCTAAGCAGGCAATTTCTGAAGCCTCCTATCATTCACCAACCACATCCTAAAATTGCTAACAATAATCGATTCTACCCATATTTCAAGGTTCTTCTTTTGACACCTCAAAGCTCTTCCTTACCTATCAACCATTAATATGTCAAAAATTGAATCTCATCTTCCCTTGCCATTAATATATTTCTTTGGAGAACTATATAGGGTAGTTGATGGATCACATGTTCCTGTTAGTGTATCACCCCACATTGCTTCTTCTTTTCTCAATAGGAAGGGAACCCTCAGCCACAACATGATGATTGCCTGTGATTTTGACCTAAACATCACTTATTGTCTCTTGGTTGGGAAGGATCTACTACGGATGCTAAAGTCCTTCGTTCAACCTTGAACCCTGGTTTTAAAGTACCCATGGGAAATTTTATCTTATTGATGGTGATTATGCAAATACATAATCCTTCTTCCTCACCCATACTATGGCACATGCTATCATCTAAAAGAATTTGGCCATGGCCATCATCGCCCACAAATTTATATGGAGCTCTTCAATCACCATCATGCTGTGCTACAAAATCATGTAGAAAGGCTCCTAGGAATACTTAAGAAGTGATTCCCAGTTCTACAAGTCACGACATTCTACCAAATGCGAAACCAAGTGAAGATAGCTGCATCTACTCCAGTTCTACATATTATCATTAGAATGCAACCTGGTGAAGAGGAGTGGCTTGAACATTAAGAAGACATTATACCTCCAATTAACTATGCCAATATGTCCAATGGTGATGATAACCACCAAGGAAATAACCACATCTAAAATGCTTTAAGAGACCAAATAGCCATGAAAATGTGGAATGATTTCCAGCATAACTAGCTCTTTGTCATGTAATAGTGAAATTTGAATTTTTCTTTAGTTTGCATGTTTCATAATGGAATAAGTGTATGTTGGATAATACTCTTCATGTCATAATGGAACAAGTGTATGTTTCATATTTGAATGGAATGTGTGTATGTTGGACAATTTTCTTCTTGTTTGATATATGTCTTTAGTTTTTGTGTTGATTTTATTTTCAAACTAGATATGCATCCAAAAGGTTCTCCGAAGTTTAACTTCACTTAGCATGAAGAAAACATCATCAAACAATCAGAAAAGGAGATCCCCCAAAGGTAACTTGATTAGATTGTGTGCAGATTTCTATTATTAGAATGTCCTACTTCCATGTTGAAAGAGCATTTCATGATCTCTAATGTTTTGCGTGTTATAAAACAATGCCAAGGATATTTTAATTGTGCGTTGACTGCTGTAAATACAAAATCTTCATCTTGTGTTAGCATCATCCCTCCAAAAAAGGGAAAGAGCCCCTGCCCAAATGCAATAGAAACAAGCTTGCCAGGCCAGATTATCTGCCCTTGGCTAGGGCAGGTTAATCCTCCCCTGGTCAAATTCAGTTAAGGACCCAGTGTGTGATGCTCAAATGGGAGGGAGGATTATTTGTCGGATATTTCGCACTGGGCAAGATGTTTGCCTAGGTCTGGATAATCCGGCCCTAGCCTGACCCGTATTATCCACCCCTCTCTAATTTTGAAGGACCAAACGACATGACACTCTGATGGGGGGCAGATATTCCCCAGGATATTTGGACAGGGTTGGAGTTTGTGCCCTGACTAGATAATCTGCCCCTCCTGGTGGGCTAGATAATCCGGCCCCTGGATTTTTCCTAAGGACCAGAGGCACGTCGTAATAAGGGGGAGGATGTTTGGGCCAGAATATTTGCTACAGGCCGGATATTTTCCCCGGTCAGATTATCTGGCATCCACTTGGTCCGGATTTTTTGGCCCGGACGACTCCAAATGGCTAAAATCTGGGACGGGTACAAATACCCCTCCCCAGCTTCAACCTGGAGTCCCTCGAATCTTCAGAAAAAGCACAGTACTGTTGAACCTTCAGTTTCCCAAGATCTCCCCATTCAACCATCTGAAGGTCTTGATCTTTGGAGAATCGGAGGAGGAGGCCTTGATCTACATCATCACTGAAGCGATCTTCAATTCCCCCTCATTCACTTGAGGGCCCCTTTCATCTAGAGTTTCTTTTGAAATCCTAGATCTCGTTTTTGCTATTTGATAAATTTGATTTTTGTGGCATCTTGTTGTCCTGTCGGGAGCCTCCAATTCAGTTTTGGATGTGTGAACCGATCTTGTTGTAAATAAGCCGATTCCCGCCTCAAAGGGTACCCTATATTGGAAAGGTGGATCAGGCCAGTTGGCAAGATCCATCGGAGAATAGGGTGAGGCCTTTTGTGGCGTGGTGGTCTTAGTACCGCCCACCCCTCCAACAAAGATGTACTTCCCCTAAAAAGAAAGGAACTACGGTAAATAAAATCTTGTGTCCCAACGTGGTCAAATCTCGGTTACTTCGTTCTTCTCACCAATCTTTACTCGTTTAGTATCTAGGTTGTCATATAGGTAAATTGCATATCTAGAGAATTTACCTTTGTGTTAAGCCTAAACTGAAAAGGAATTAAAATTTGGAGTAGCACCTATTCACCCCCATCTAGGTGCCCATATAATTTCATTTCAATTGGTATCAGAGCCTCAACTCTGTTTTAGGTTTTACCGCCTTAGAGAGTATGGGTACTAGACCGGAGGGTGAAGCTTCGACTAGTGTGACCATGGAAGATCTCGAGGGATTAAAAAATTCCTTGAATTCTACCATGCCAACCCAAATGCAAGAGATATGTGAAATGATAGCGCGACTCATGCCACCCAATAAATCCACATCTCCCCTCATCTAGAGGACACACCTTCTAAACCAAAGGATAATTCTTTGGCTAAAGCTAATGATGTGGAGGTGGGGGATGATAGCGAAGATAATGGACCCTCTTCCAAAATGGAAGTGGGAAGGAGGATTATAGTGAGGTTCCTCATCTATACTCTCCCGACCCACCAATCCCTCATCCTCATATAAACAATAGGGGTGGTCCACCCAAACTAAGTGCATCTTCTTTTAATCATTGGCAATTTTTGATGAAAACTCATGTGTGTAGTTCATCTATTGAGTTATGGAATATTATCGAGGTTGGGCTCAATGTTGTAGATCCAAAAAAAATGACAAGAAGAGAAGTTGTTGATAGTCAACTCAACGCCACCGCTTTGCACATGATTCAACTTGGCGTGGGTCCCAAGGACATGCCGCATATTGAACACCTCAACACTGCCAAGGAATCTTGGGATGACCTCATCAAGTTATTCATTGGAAATGAGAGCATGAGGAGAAACCGATATGATGCTTTGAGAAATCAAGCTGAAGGTTTTTACATGATGGATGGAGAAGACCATGAAGACATGTATTGAAGACTCAAGCCTATTGCCACCACCTTTAGAAATCATGGTACTTCTCATGTTGATTATGCTTGGATTAAGAGGAAGTATGTGAGTGCTCTGATGCCCTTTGAACCCACCGACTTGAAGAGTCTCCAAGGAAGGAACAACTACCATCTCATGACTTCCAATGAAGTTATGCAAGATATGGTTGCTTTCAAGGTTGCGGCCAAGAATGCTGAAGATGCTCGTGCTCGGGCTATAGGAATATAAAAGGGTGTAAACCTTGCATTGAAAGCCAATGTGGTTGAGCATGAGGAAGAAGGAATAAACAATGAAGCCATTGATATGAGCTATCCCGAGGAAGTCAAACTCTCTCATGGTGAGTATATGGCGCTATATGCAAGGAACTTTTGGAAAGATCCCTCTAAGGCAAAGTCTGAACTTGAACCAAGAAATGGCTCAAGCGGAATAAAGGAAAATGGTCCAAAAGTAAGGCAATGTTATAATTGTGGTGACCGTTTCCATTTCTTTACCGAATGTCCCTATAAAATAGAGAAGACCATGGGGGTAGACTCATTCTCAAGGACAATTCAAAGTCTAAACACAAGAAGCCTTTCACTAACAAGAATGTTCCATACAAGAAGCAACCAAAAATAGTGTCGGTGGCACATGAGGAGTACTCATTCGGGAGTGAAGACGAAGAGGAAGAAGAAATCTCAAGAGAAGTGGTAGCCATAGACACCACCTCTACACTAACCGCTTCACTCTTCGACTCTCCTAATGAGAACATCTCCAACAAGCACGTCAATTGCCTCATGGCAAGGGCCTCCGAGGTATCACCTTCTACTACTTATTTTCCTAAGACTACTATGAAGAGGTTATTGCTTTGGATCATTATGTGACTAACTTGCAAGGTGAGCACAAGAAGCATTTTGAGGCCCTCATGGGTCAACTTGTCCATTCGGAATATCTCCTTGAAGAGAAAGGATTGAAAGAGAGGATGCTATTGAAATAACATCCCTAAAGAATGCTCTAGAAGAATAGGAAGAGCTTCGGGCTTCTCTTGAGGAGAAGCTTGAATCTGTTGAGGAGTCACATGATGATATTGTTTGTAAACTAATTAAAGAACGTGACCATGCTATTACTAAGCCTAAAAAACTTAAAAAGGAAAATGTTGAATTTGATGTTGCTCATGCTAGACTAAGGAGTTAGAGAAACTTGACAAAGCCCACAAGGATTTGGAGAGTGAACACTCTATCCTCATAAAGTCTCATGACCAACTTCAAATTTGACAAACTAAATATGATATTCCTAGTACCTCTACTCCTTTATGTGATCATGCAGATATCATTGCGGAAATGCTAGGTTGAAGGATGAGCTTGATAAGACCTCTCTTCCCAAAGGTAAGGAATCTCTTGATGACCTTTTGAGTAATATAAGGTCCAACAATGGGAAAAAGGGTCTTGGCTATGTCTCCAAGACAAATAAGAACAAAAACTATAATAAGAAGGCCAAGCCTGCTCAATCAAAGACAAGCACAATTGTTGGAAGTGATGCTACTAAGGGCAAAACTGATCATGATGGTTTTGCAGGAATCACTAACCCTCATTATGTTTTGTTTCGTGATTATTATTGTGATGTTTATGCTAAAATATGTTGGACCATATGATGGTATATTTCTTGGTATATTTGGGTTCCCAAGACCCTTGTTGCTAACAAAAGAGGACCCATTAAAATGGGTACCTAAAACTAAGAATTAACTTCTTGTACGGCTACGCTTCCGGTGGGTCAAAATGGGTGCTTGATAGTGGGTGCATAAGTCATATGGCCAAAAGCAAGGAGATAATCATGGAGATGAGGCCTAATCACAATCAAATAACCATATCCTATGGTGATAAGTAAAAATCTAAGGTAAAAATCTTGTAGTGTGGTGTTCAAGGAAAATGACGGATCCCAAGCGGGGCAAGTTGATGTTTGTGATACAGTATTGAAATACCTCAAGATGCCATAAGAAGAATGGGTGTGGGATTTTTACGCCCCATTGAGGAATCCGTTGTGGCGGATTGAGAAGAACTATGCTCTACTCAAGTGGATCCCTCATCTATGCAAGATCAACAAGCTCCAACTGCAAAAGCTAATGATGCACCTAACCAAGATCAAGAAGAGAACTCTCACCATGTTGATCAAGAAGAGAATTCTCACTAGGCTAAAACTCCCAAGCCAGATTATCCGTCCTCCCCCTCGGCTAGATTATCCAACCCTACAAGTCCAGAAGTTCAGCAACCAATTGAAGACAGTGCTGATCAAAATCAAGGTCAAGATTCACATACTATTGACCATGTTGAACCAGTTGTTGACCAAGATCATGTTGTTGGTCAATACGAGGACCAAAATGTTGAAGATATCCCTCCGAGGAATAGTGAGGATATCGGAGTTGAATGCAATTTGGAACTTAGAGGTCACACACTTGAGAAAGTTGTTAGTGATGTAAGAAGAAGGGTATCCACACAAAGAGAGTTAGCTAGTTTAAGTGATCATCAAGCTCATATCTCTTTGGTGGAACCTAAAAAGGTTTTTGAAGCGCTTGAGGATTTGGATTGGCTGAAATCCATGCATGAAGAAATCAACAACTTCGAGCACAACAAGGTTTGGAAGTTAGTAGGAAGTCCAAAGAGTGTCGCAATGTTATTGGCACAAATAAGTGGATATTCAAGAACAAGCAAGATGAGAATGAAATTGTTGTAAGAAACAGAGAAAGATTTGTGGCTCAAGGTTTCTCTCAAGTGGAAGGCATTTTCTTCGGTGAAACTTACGCTCTAGTGGCTCGTCTTGAGTCTATCCATATCCTTCTTACATATGTTGCACATCATAATTTTAAATTGTAGCAAATGGATGTAAAAAGTGCCTTTCTTAATGGTCCATTGCATGAATTGGTTTATGTTAAGCAACCCTCGGGCTTCGAGGACCCCAACTTTTCTAACCATGTCTACAAACTTGATAAGGTGCTCTATGGCCTTAAACAAGCCCCACGTGCATGGTATGAGCACCTTAAAGAGTTGTTGTTAGATCATGGTTTTGAAGTTGGGAAGATTGACCCCACTCTTTTTACTAAGAAGGTTAAGGGGAGATTTTTTTTTGCCAATTATATGTTGATGACATTATCTTTGGCTCTACTAACAAAGCTTTTAATGATGATTTTTCAAAGCTTATGACTGATAGGTTTGAGATGTCTATGATGGCAGAAATTAGGTTCTTTCTTGGTTTCGAAATCAAGCAATTGAGAGAAGGAACCTTCATCAATCATGCCAAGTACATCCAAGACATGCTCAAGAGGTTAAAGATGAAGGATCTCAATGGCGTTACTACACCAATGCAAACTAAATGTCATCTTGAACTAAATCCCAATGGTAAAGATGTGGATCCAAAGGTATACCAGTCCATGATTGGTTCTTTGCTTTACCTTTGTGCATCTAGACCCGATATTGTGTTGGTGTAGGATTGTGTGCAAGATATCAAGCGGCTCCTAAAGAAAGCCACTTGGTGGTGGTCAAGAGAATCTTTCGATATTTAGTTTAAACCCCAAACTATGGATTATGGTATCCCAAAGACTCAAGTTTCTCTCTATGTGGGTACACAGACTCAGATTGGGTTGGTGATAAATATGGTAGAAACTCAACATCCGATGCATGCCAATTCCTTGGTAGATCCTTGGTGTGTTGGTCTTCTAAGAGGCAAAATTGTATATCTCTCTCTACCACCAAAGCTAAATATGTGGCTGCTGCAAGTGCATGTACTTAATTGTTATGGATGAGGCAAACTTTAAAGGAATATGATGTCACTAGTGACAAAATATCTCTTTCATTGACAATGAAAGTGTTATCTAAATTTCCTACAACCCGGTGCAACATACAAGAACAAAGCATATTGAGATTCGTAATCATTTCATTAGAGATCATGTTGCCCATGGAGATACTGAGCTTTTTCATATGTGATCATGAAGGATCAACTTGTAGATATATTCACGAAGCCTCTTGATGAATCAAGGTTTTGCTATTTGAGGAATGAGCTAAATATCATCGATTCAAGGAGTTTGACTTGATAATCTTGCATACACACCTATATCTTAGCCTCTATTTGGTATAGATGTGGGCATGGACATAGGGGGGAGTGTGGTCCTAATTGTTGGCCTAACCCTCCCCTATAATGCCGAAAGTAAGAAAAATCATTTCTTTTAATATCATGGTGTGATATATGAGCTTAATTTATGAGTATTGGTCATGAACCCAAGATATATATTCATGATGTCATACCATACACTCCTAAATGGTGGCCTCAGCCACCACCTTCTTCCTAGTGAAGAATTGGTTCTTTGTGGATTGTATTTCCCATCTTTTGTTCTTATGAAAAACACACTCAATATTGGCTTTTTGTTTATTTGTATCTTGTAATTTTGGGTGTGAAGTACCATCTAATTTGGTTTTCTACACCCAAGCCTCTTTCGCCTTAAGACATCTACTCTTCATGCACACAAGTCCTTTTATTGATACTTGAGGTTTGAGGGATGTGCTGGCCTGAATTTTGTGTGAACAGAAAAATGCAGTGAATGTCGGATTATCTACCCCAAGTGGGCGGCGGATTATCTGGCCTGGACGGTTTGTCTCATATAGGGCAGGGCGTCAGGGGGAGGGAGGGATCAAATAGAGCAGTTCTCTCCACCTCGCCCTCCTCCCAACCCCCAGCCACCACCAGTCACATCCCACCTCCCCGGAGCTGCTCCAGCCGTTGGAATCCTCGGTCCCTTGCTAGATCTGCTTCATCTCCTCCCCGGGTATCTTCTCCTCCAAGATTTACCTCTGATGAGTGAGGGTAACTCCCATATTCTTGATTTTGTGTTGATGTTAAGTTTTTGATGCCCAATCTTGGAGTAGATGATATCTTAAGGTTCATATGCATGTCTATCATAGTAGTTTTGAAACCAATTTAGCCGATCGGTTTCCTTAGCCAAGATTGGAATCAGATCTTGAAAATCGTCGGGCGCCGGATTATCTGCTCCTGGCATGGGCGGATTATCTGGCCCGGAGTTTCATCAACTGTAATTTCTAATTACACTTGGTCCGGGTTTCAATTGGCTTATGGTTCCTTCTCTACTATGTTTGGCATATCCTTTTGAACTTATGTGTGCTCATCCCGTGCTATCCCCCTAACTCATTTCACAAGTGCTCCTAAGACCTATCCGTGGAGACCACAACCTCGTTACTTTCATTGCAACAAAGAGGGTGTCCTTGTGGACGAGGTTGAGTTGAGGAGGTAAGCAAGAGAGGCTAAACGGATGGGCGAACATGAGAATAAGGAGAAGAGATCTCGGGCTGCTCTGAAGAAGAAAGGCAAGCAACCAAGAGTCAATTATAAGGCCATGGATGTTGTTGAGTATGCCACTCTCCAGCAACGAGATTGGTATGCGGATGCCCAGCGTGATGGGGATATTGAAGCCCCACACTTTTGGTGCATGCATCAGATGTACATTTTCTAGGACATCGATTCCTCATTGAAGATTCACCCAATGCACCCACTGGATATTATACATACGAAGAGCAAGTCCCAGTTTGTTGAGGCCATTGATGTGACTGAGAAGATGGAGCTACACCATCTTTTGAGCATTCAATGTTACTACGACATCAAGTTTGTCCAACAATTCTTCTCCACCCTTGTGCTTGCTAGTGATGAGGCTCGCACTATGTAGTGGATGTAGGGGACCACCTACTATGAGTCCAACTTCTACAGCTTTGGTCAGGTGCTCTCCTACACTTTTAGAGGCCGAGACCAACTTCTAGGACATCTATTCCTCATTGAATATTTTCCCAATGCGCCCACTGGATATTACACATATGAAGAGCAAGTCCCAGTTTGTTGAGGCTGTTGATGTGACTGAGAAGATGGGGCTACACCATATTTTGAGCATTCAGTGTTACTACGACATCAAGTTTTTCCAACAGTTCTTCTCCACCCTTGTGCTTGCTGGTGATGAGGCTCGCACTATGAAGTGGATGTCGGGGACCACCTACTATGGTTCCAACTTCTACAGCTTTGGTCAGGTGCTCTCCTACACTTTTAGAGGCTGAGACCATTCTATTGTGGACGATAATCATCCTTAAAGTGTGGCCTTAATCGTCCCAACAAGGATACTTTTCTCTCCGCTTGTTATGGACCTATGGGTGTGATTAGGGAGGTTGTCGGTCTCCTTCCACTTCATTCTAAACTGGTTCTCATATTTTGTGACTGCATTACCCCTAGTGGAGGCAACAATGATGCTCTCCGCGGTTATCTTGTTAGTTTGCTTGGCCTTGCTTATGAGTGTGCTACCAGTGAAGACCATGAAGCGCATTTCTCCTTGGACGTGATGGATTTCATTTTTATTGAGATGCATGATGCTATGGTGAACCGACACTCCATTCCCTATGCACCTTACATTATGAAGCTCATCAAAACCATGCTCCCAAATGAAGATTTCAGTGGTCCTTTTGATGGGAAACACAAGGTAAAGAAGCCCTATGTCAAGAAAAAGAAGACTTCTTATGTGCCTATTGATTCTGATGCTTTCATCCGATATGCTCGGGATAGTGGGGCACCCATGGGAGGAATCCCTCGGTTCTGACCATTGCTAGAGAGGTCAAGCAGCTCACTTGGTTTCAGCACAACATCCTTTGTATGGGAGTGGACACTCACAAGGGTCAGTACCAGGCTTACCGTTAGCGCCAGGAAATGGCGCATACTCATCATCTCATTCTTCACCATGTCTCTGGGGCTCATGGTAAACCTCCTCAGCTATCAGCTCCCACTCCTTACGATTAGTGGAACACCTAAGGGATCAACTATGGCGACATGGAGGGGCACTTGTTTCCGGCTCTAGCGAGGGCGTCTCCACCTCCTGCAGCTGATGATGATGAGGAGGAAGGCGATGAGGATGATGATGAGGATGAGGATGAGGCTAAGGAAAAGTATTTCTATCAGGATCTTCGATGGGATTTTCATGGGTCAGGCACAAGCAACATCTGTCCTCTTATTTGTGCTATATATATATATGCTTGTGTCCATTTATCTAGTGTTGAACCTTTTATGTCTACTTGATTTGCGTGTTGTTGATACTATGTTAAGTTTGGTTGTAATACATATGGAATTCTCGATGTGGAATTATTATGTAATTAATTATCTATGGAATCCTCTGATTTATCTTCATTGAGGCATATGGAATTATCTATCTATGGCTGAGACTACTTTATGGTTGGTAGGATGGTATGATCTCCATCTCAAGTCTCAACTATTACTTGATTATGTCCCTTGGTTATTGCATCTTGCTCCTAGTTCCAATTCATAAAGAGATTTTGAACCTATATGTTGTGTATTTGTATTCCAATGCAAATTACTTATATGCACACATTTAGGATGGAGTCTCTTTACCCTTTGGGGTTGTTGCTGTTTATTAGTGCTCCATTGCGAATCCTAGTATTGTCATGTATCACCAAAAAGGGGGAGATTAAAAGAGCATTTCATGATCTCTAATGTTTTTTGTGTTAGATAACAATGCCAAGGATATTTTAAATGTGTGTTGAGTGCTATAGATACAAAAGGTGCATCTTGTGTCAGCATCATCCCCCAAAAGAATGGAAAGATCCCCTGCCCAAATGCAACCGAAACAAGTTTGTCAGGCCGGATAATCTGCCCCTAGTTGGGGTCGGGTAATCCGCCCTCGAGAAATTCAGCTAAGGACCCGGTGCGCGATGCTCATATGGGGGGCGGATTATTGGCCAGATATTTGGCACTAGGCTGGATGTTTGCCCAGGGCCAGATAATCCGACCCCAGCCTGACCCGAATTATCCAGCCCTAGGCAAACATCCGACACAGTGCCAAATATCTGGTCTGGCCTTGGTCCTGACCCAGATTATCCACCCCTCCCCATTTTCTATTAAGGACTAGACGATGCGACACTCTAATGGGGGGTGGATATTTCACCCAAATATTTGGATAGGGCCGGAGTTTGTGCCCTGACCGAATAATCTGCCCCTCCCGATGGGCTGATAATCTACCCCCCTGGATTTTTTGCCAAGGACTAGAGGCGTGACGTGTAGAAGGGGCAGATGTTTGGGCCGGAGAATTTCCTCTGGGCCGGATATTTTCCTCGGTCGGATTATCTGGCCCCGGATGACTCCAAACGACTAAAATCTCGGAGGGGTACAAATACCCCTCCCCATATTCAACCTAGAGTCCCTCAAATCTTTAGAAAAAACACAATACTGTTGAGCCTTCAATTTTCCAAGATCTCCTCATTCAACCATATGCAAGTCTTGATCTTTGTAGAATCGAAGGAGGGGGCCTTGATCTCCATCATCACCGAAGCGATATTCAATCCCCCTCATTCACTTGAGGGCCCTTGCATATAGAGTTTATTTTGAAATCCTAGATCTCGTTTTTGCTATTTGATAAACTTGATTTGTTGTGGCAGCTTGTTGTCCTCTCAGGAGCCTCTACTTCAGTTGTGGATGCGTCCTCCGATCTCCTAGTAAAGGCATCGGTTCTCGCCTCTAAGGGTACCGTATAGTGGAAAGGTGGATCAGACCAGTTGTGGCGAGATCCATCGGAGAATAGGGTGAGGCCTTTTGTGGCGTGGTGGTCTTAGTACCGCCCGCCCCTCCAACCAGATGTACTTCCCAAAGAAAGGAACTACGGTAAATCAAATCCCGAGTCTCCGTGTGCTCCACTCTCGGTTACTTCGTTCCTCTCACCGCTCTTTACTCGTTTAGTAGCTAGGTTGTCATATAGGTAAATTCACCTTAGTTGCATATCTAGAGAATTTACCTTTGTGTCAAGCCTAAACTAAAAAAGAATTAAAATTTTGAGTAGCACCTATTGACCCCCTCTAGGTTCCCATACGATCCCATTTCACATGTCATATTCCGAAATTTAACTTCATTAGCTTCTAAAGGATCAAAACCAAGAGATCAATCGAATATGAGACTTCAGAAATCTCTAGTTGACATACTCCATGCAAGGGCGGATCTACACCCCAGGAAACCCAGGCCATGGCCAGGGGTGTAGACAAAATTTTCACCTATATATTAGTATAAATACACTATTTTCTCTAGGATTTAGCATAATTTGAACTTATAATATGATATTGGCCCTGGGTTTGGTGGAATTCTGGATCCGCCACTAACTCCATGAACACAAGAATGACTACCATAGGGCTCAAAATGGACGGAGTGGGGACACATGGAATGTAATGACAAAAATATTCAAAGATCGAAACAAGCATGTGAATTTCACAAAGTCATAGTTACAAGACAAAGAGAAGGAACTCAAGAGAGACTATTGTATGCTGAAGGAAGCCTACAAGAAAGGTGGTGCTGGATGGTCTGAGATAAGCTGCAGGATACAAGATGATGATGCACTCTGGGATAACTTAGTAATTGTAAGTTTTTTCCATTCTCGTACTTGGCCAGGATTTATATACCAAGTTGGCACTCATTTCTCTCTCTCATGTTTGGTTTCAGTCCTTCCCAAAAATGGGGAAATTCAAGAAAAGTGACTTTCTTCTGTTTGATACACTTGGAGATCTATATGATGGTAACACAACTTATGTTTATTGTTACCACTAAATTAGATACATAATAGTATTACTTCTTTGCATAATTACATTGTTTTTCGGAGAAAATTGCAGAGGGTACGTACAACTTCACATCTATCTCTGAGCCATCACAAATTGGTGAAGAATATGAGGATGTACAAAGTGTGAATGAAAATGATGATGATGTTCTACAAATTATAGATGGAGGGGGTCCTGATCAATGGGGAGATGAGGTCAATCCAGTAATTGATGGTAAATTTAGCTCGCACAACACATCACATTCAGTCAAGAGTAACAAAATATACATGATTTAACAAATGCTGATAAGTGTATCTTTGCTGAATCCAATGGATGTTGTTGAAAGGGATGAGTTAACAAATGGAGGGGGTCCTACTATTGTACCCAAGAAAAAGCTAACAAATGGAGGTGGCCTGCTATTGTACCCAAGAGAAAGCCTATAACAATAGCGATGCAATGGTAGAAGTGGTTGATAGATATTTCAAGATGAAAGAAAAGCGGGCCGAGAAAGAAAAGGCCGAGTCAAACATTTTCACCATATCCATGTGCATTTCTATTGTGCAAAATATGAAGGAGATCTCACGTGAGGAGAGAAAGTGAAGGATTCAAAAGCGTTTAAAAATGCAAAAAACCGAGAGACATTTCTTACTTGGACTGCTCAAGATGAAGAGTCGACTATCATGTGGTTACGGGGTGAACTACAAAAGTTACATTGAGGTAACCTGTAACATCCCAAAACTTTAATCCAAGTGATCAAGCTCAAATCTACCCAATTTAGGGTTAATAAAAAGTTTTTGTATTTAAAAATCTTTAAGCATTCATATGTGTGTGCATTTAAATAGGAGTTGTTTGAAATGCCATGATTGAGTGATCTATTGATTGTAAAATGACTCTAAGGTGAATTACACATCATCTAGATCATCCCCAAGCAAATCCCAAAGAAAAAGAAATGAAAAAGAATTAAATAAGCAAATGGTCACTTTTGCCATTTTAATCACCTAGCCGACTTTGGGTATTCCTAGCACTCAAATCCTAACAGATACAATTGTGGATCTTTGCACCCCTTGCTAGTACAAGTAGTGATCTACCAAGGCCCACCTTGTGATCTCCCAAAAACCTTTGAACTCTAAATTTAAATGGCAATTAAAAATTGAACCTAGTTCATATGTCTAGATACCAATTTTTTAAAAACCACTCAAATGAACACTATTTCAAAATCCCAAGCAAACCTAGATGCTTAAGCATAAGATGAATCACTCCACCAAAAATCTTTCAAAAATTCAAATAAAAGTTTCATGCGGCCATTTGATCAAATAGTTGGCATGCAGAAAATTTCTGGCCTAACTAATAATGTTGCCAATTGATATCTTTCCCCCCATTCTACCCTCTCTTCTCTCCCTTGTCTCCCCTTGTTCCAACCAAACCATTAACCAGCTCCCCCTTCACCGCTAGCAGCAGTGGCGCGCCGCCAAAATTTGGTCACCACCGGCCGAGCATGCGTAGCATGCCAGAGACACCGCTGTGCCAAACCAGCATGCCCACTAGCTCCGCCCAAACCTACCCCGACCCCCTGTCCACCCCTCGATCACTGCCAGCCCCTGGACCACCCCAGAGCAGCGCCGCCCTATCTCTCCGCGCCATGCGCAGTGCACGCCAGAGCGCCCTTGCTGCCAGCACGCCCCAGACCGCGCCTCGACACCAAATCACGCACGCCTCTCCGCCTTGAACCCCTCAACCCGCCAGACACGGCCATGCACCGCTGCGTGACCCACGGTCGCCAGGAGCACCGTCGAGCACCGCCTCTGTCTCCCAGAGCGCGAGGATCTCCCGACCAATTGCCACCACCCCTAGCGTGAGGACTGCCAGCAGACCGCCCACCGTCCGCTTACCTCGCCCACGCTGGTAGCCCCCAGTATCGTCGTCACCGACGAGCCGCACCCATACCTCACTGCCTCACCGTCGAGCCTATATAAGGAGGCCACCCCCAGCCTCAATCACCACACCATTCCACTCCCCTGTCTCCACTGACCGTTTCCCCTCTCTCGTCGGAGCCGCTCGAGCAGCACATCGCCAGAATTCCACCGAAGGTAGCCGTTGTAGAGGAGGAGAAGTCCCTGACGATTTCGTCCACCTCACCTCCTACCGCGACCTCGCCTGAGTCCGCCGTCGTCCACCAGTTCGTTTGCCCGCCTCGCTGCACTAGCTGGAGCCCTGGTACATCCCCAGTAGACCCCCACTGACCGTGGTAGGGTTCAGTCTCGCCGGCGACGAGTCCGTCATCGACGACGACCGTGGACCGTTAGATCGTGTTCTAATCGTGTGGTCCTCAGCGCCCCGTACCGCTTCGCGCTTAATGAGTCACTGACAGGCGGGACCCTCCTGTCAGCAGCCCTCAGCGCCGCGGAGTGTACACGGGCCAGCCCATTTAGTTTCCCATGCTGACCCAGTTAATTCAAATTAGGATTTTTCTATTTTACACTTAAATCAATTATGTCCCTGAATTTAAAAATCCATTCAGGGAGTTTTATAAATCCAAATTGAGTGATTCCAATTTTGTTTGAAAGCTACTGAAAATATCTATCCAAGCCCGTTAGATTTGAATCATTTAGAGTTAGATATCGTGCCTAGTAAAAATAACAAAACAGAAGCTTTTGCACATTCAAACATTTTTATAAAATCAACCATAATAGCTTTTGAGTTGATTCAAACTCTCAAAAATCAAATTTAACCATACCTATATGAATATGTAATAATATTAAGGTTTGCATGCAGTAACTTTGGACTAGTACCAAAATAATGCTATATAGGCATTTCTAGTCACTTTAAATCATTAATTATTAAACTTAAACTTATTAAATTGTGATCCAACCCTTATATCATATTCCCATATGTTAGAATATGTGGTGATGACATGTGTCCACATGATCCCATATTTTAAATAGAGAATATTAAATCTTAGTTAATTTCAATGAGTAGAAATTACTTTTCTCAAATAAAAAGAATGAAGCTAGTTCATTAAACCTTGTGATGTTTGTGATGATACTAGATCATCAAATGTGTGCATTAGTGTGCTAAGTATACTAGTTAAGTATTGTTTGGTGACTGTGTATTCTGTATGTATTTATAGACGATAGTACCGACCAAGCTTTCGAGGAGGAGTTCTACCAAGAGGAGGAGGAAGAAAACTTCAACCACTGCACCAACCAAGGCAAGCTATCGTTAGCAAGTAGACTTAAGCTATATAACCCAAGCAAAGGCATTAGGCATGCTTTGGTTATACCATTTTGACCTATACCTACTCCAAGTTTTATTTACAAGCTTTACCTTCTTTACTTTGCCAAAGTCCCTTACTTGTTTAAAGGTAGTATAAAGAGTATAAAACTTGACCTATCTAGTTAGACTTAGATGTCATTCTATGGAGTGAGATTGAGATTAGCATCCCACATTAGTGAACACTCTTAACTTAGTAGTTGGAACAAAACCCAAAACTTGATTCACTTTAGATGGGAATACTTGGTGAAAATGATTTGTGAAAACCTTGGAATGATGAGTCATTCTATTGAGATGTTTTGACATGTGTTGAGAAACACAAATGGTTTATGATGATGAAAATGTTGAGGCATGAGCCTTAGCCCTTTTACAAAACTGATGGTTGGGTTCGGATGCGATACCATTCCAATTTTACTGTACAACCACAATACCTGAATTGGGTAAGGCTTAGCCGGAAGTTTATATGCATTAGTATTAGTTCCCTCGCGGGAGAGGTTTGAGCTAAGGCTACCTCTCAATGTTGTCCACCTATGCAGTGCCCAAGATGACAGATGGTCATGGTTGGGAGGCCATGCTCATAGGAGAGGTGCTTATACTAGAGTGTGTAAAGGAAAGGTTATGTTTGATTATCTGCATACTAAGTATGATGATTCAGGGTTATCCCGGACAGATGTATCGAATCTTGTGGTGAAAGTGTACCACCTCTGCAGAGTGTCAAACTATTCGAATAGACGCGTCCGCGATTATGGACAGTTGGAGTGGCCATACTGTTCCGTTGTCAGATGTTTTCAAAACAACTTATGAAATGAATTGTGACATGACTTGACCAGAACAGAGTTGTGACTATGACAACTAAGTTCCCACTTAGGTGATTTCAAACCTTATTTTCTCTTTCTTTGTTTCTGAACATAATTTAGGTTTCAAACTTAACTTTACAATTAAACTTAGAGTTAGCATTCCTACTAGAACTACTTGTTAGTGGTAGTTTGCGAGTACTTAAAGAGTACTCATGGCTTTTGTCCCTGGCTATTCCTATGGCCAGACTATGAAGGAGATTACCAAGATGAAGGACAGCAGGACGGCTATGATAACTAGGACTATCTCCCATCGTCGGCATTTCCTGTGACTCTGAAGATGGACCCCACCGCTACGCTATTTATTCTGCTACTTGATTGTACTAAGACTAGATCATGAGATCCTTATTTGTGTAAGACCTTATTTATGGTTTGTAATGGATGATGTACTGCGATATCCAATCTGTTATGTCTCACAAAAATGGTAATCCTGGGATTGTGATGTATGGCATAACAGGCATCTGGGATTAAAAATCCGGGTGTTGACAAGTTGGTATCAGAGCCATCCTGACCATAGGAGACCCTAGTTAGAATGGACGTCCGAACAAAAAAACTTAGTTTCAAAACTAAAGTGAGTATTTATGAAAACTATTTCATCTCTTACCCATGGGAATTCTTTCTCTCAAAAAAATTCATGTTCCTCCAAATTCTTACATTACTACATAAAACTTTGACACACTTGATCACTTCACTAACTTCCTCATCCTAAATTCTTATAGATGGAAGCCCAATACAGCAAGTTCTACCAGTTGAGAAACGGAGGCCAACTGATCTTCGAGAGGGATTTGGATGCACTGTCTGAGTTCTTGGAGCATCCTCATCTGGAATTCCTTGGAGCTCAACTCCCGGGTCCACGAGGAGGAGATTTGCAATGGCTAGTAACTGCTGATCTTTGTGGCAAGATAGAAGCACCAGTATCTGGGAGGATTCAGTTCTCTGTGAGAGAGAACAACTAGCTAGATGGATTAGCCAGGGCAATGCATGAAGCTCTCGCACGTCTGTGTGCCCTGAGTGTTAACCTAATCCAAGGAACCCGCTTTGTTCACTATGCAAGGCGTGATTCCATGGGAATGCTGCTAGATATGCCAAATCACCCAATTCTGAAGCGTCAAGTGGAGAACCTCGACTTCCTACTGTACGACAGACAGAAGGAGTTGGACAACGCTAGAGAGCTCACCAACAACAACCTCGACATTGCTGCCTGGAAGGCCCAGACTTTCTCACTGCTCGTCCAGGATCGTCAGTCTCTTTGCCGTCAGCGTGCAAAGAAGGATCGCACCATCGACCGTCTTTGCAAGAAGGTGGCCAACCTCGAGAAGACCATCAAGGAGCAAGAAGCTCAGCTTGCAGCAAAGGAAGAAGAAGAGGAAGGTGAAGATATCCAAGGGGATATTGACTCCTACCTCAGCAATGATGATGACTTTCTGGAGGAGGATGCCATGGACTTCTACACCGACAATGACGACTCCGACTTCGTCGATGATGAGTAGATGCACTAGAGAACTATCATAGAGTGATGAGTATCGGTCCCATTGTATCGTAGCTTACAGACTGGTTCTTAAAACCATCTATTTTCCTTTGATGTTGTGGTGTGTGTGTGTGTTTGTATCGTGTGCTTTGCTTGAATGAATGAAAAGGAATTAGTTGCAAAACCCGAGTCAAACTCAAAGTTTTAGCTTTGAAATCAAAACCATGAACCTTAGAACTTTCCCTCTTACCCCTTTATCAATCTCAATCCTCAGATGACTCATGGAAACCAAGGAGGGAGCAGCTCATCGCAAGACCCAATGTTGCTGATTCTGCAGACTCTCATTGCAGACCGTGAAGCAAGCAGGGCAGAGCGCCAAGCAAATCTAGCAACACTGCAGCAGATTGCCCAGATGGCTCAGAACAATCAGAACCATGGAAATCAGGATCATCATGGATCCAAACTCAAAAACTTCCAGAATACCAATCCCCCAATCTTTAGTACTTCAGAGAACCCACTGGATGCTGATTGTCAGGGGGATGATCCCCGGGTACCCCACCCGAATAAGAAACAGGACAGTCGGATCTCTTCCGGCTGACCAGATGCAGCCGGATAGGGTAGGACGAGCCGGCTACCACCCAGTAGCCAGATCATGAAGAGGCAGCCGGATACGACGACGTAGCCGGATCCAATCAAAGGGACAGGACGACGTGCGTATCAGTGCACGGTACGCCCTGTATGACGACAAGACGGGCAACCACCCGCCCATACCGAAGACTTTGCGTGGCTGGCGCGGGAACAGTGGCATGTGCTGACGACGGGCTCGCACGGCGTCCACTGTGCCTACGACAGCCATACCGCTCATACACCGATGTGACATACCATGCCGGGTACTATAGATGACTAGTCGGCTGGGACCCGCCTGTGGGGCCCACCAGCCGGACTAGCCAGTGAGACCCTTGCCTCTCTTCCTATATAAGGAGAGGCAGGGCCTCTGTAGAAAGGGTTGGTCTCAGTTCATTTAAAGCAGTAGCTAAAGAATACAGCTCGAGGAGCACTTGTAGTTCGTGTATTCCACATAGTCAGATCCGGCAGGAGTAGGGGCTTTACCTCACCATGAGGGCCCCGAACCTGGGTACTTCTTGCGTCCCGCTACGCTCGCTCGTACCCAATGTCGCCTGCGGACGCCATCGATAGCTTTCCTGCTAGTCCCCACACCTCTATCTAACCTTTTTAGGTACTGTCGTTCCCAATACAGCGACAGTTGGCGCCCACCGTGGGGCTAATGGCTTCGACCGGAGTCACGTTCCACACGGGACCCCGCACTTCAGCCGGTGAGCGCGTGGCCTCCGGCCTGGTGCTCACGCTCGGCAAGTTCGACTGCGTCATCGACAACGCCTCCTGCTTCGCCGGAACTTCCTTCCCAGCGAACGGCACCGTCCTGCTATTCGGCGATCTCCCCGTCTACATCGCCATCGTCCCGGAGCGTTTCCCTAGGGAAATCGTCTCTGTCGCAGGGCCGCCATGCTCAGGCAGTGACACCTCCGCCACACCTCGAGGCGTGGAGGTCATGATGGCCGGATCCAGCTCGCATCCCCGCCAGCCGCGGGAGCGAGGCGTGGACGAGGTCGGAACTTCCGCTCCTCCACAGCCTCAGAACCCGGTCGAGGATGCCATTGACCGGCTCCTGACACCGGTTAACCTCGGGGACAACCCGAAGGAGGCGGAGGCCAACTTTACCATGGAGAGACAGATCCTCCTCCAGGAGGCCATGGAGCTGGCAGCAGCCCGCAAGCAACTGGAGATCGCTAGACGCGAGTACGACCGCGCGCACGACCTCACTCCGGCTACCGTGGAGCCGAGCCGGCGCGGCCAGGTACGACGTCGGGGCGGTGAGCTAGGCGGCAGGATGGAGAAGGACGGAGAACCGGATCCTGCGCCTGCTCCTACACGACCCACCTACAGCACGCCCATCAAGAACTTGCGCGCGGCGCGAGCCGCAGCAGAAGAACTACCCAGCCTGGAGGGCGAGGAGCGAGCCCGCCAGCACGCTCGCGTCCAGGAGCTCCTCCGCGTCGTGGACGAGCAGGCCGGTGCCAACCGGCAGACACAGGAGGACCTTAGCTACTCCAGAGGAAGCAGGCTACCCGCCAACAACAGGGGCGCACCGCGCGACACCCAGCAGGCGTCCTCCCCTCAGCCAGCCAGGGCCCGCAGCAGGCGTCGTGGCTCCGGCAACCGGGGCCAGCCACGCCAGGAGCAGACGGTGAACAGCAACCCGCCACCTCCCCCACCACCAGCCGGAGCACCCAGACCAGCCGGTTCCCGCCTCTCGGGCCGGGTGGGCGCACCCAACCCGGATTGTCCGGATGCCCACGACCGCATCGAGCTGCTTGCTCAAGCGCGCGTCACAGAGGAGGAAGATTCTACCGGACCAGTTTGTTTCGGACCCCGCATCCGGAACGAGCCGTTTCCGGATAAATTCTCCCTGCCCAGGGACACCCCCAAGTACGACAGCAGCATGAAGCCGGAAGACTGGCTGACCGACTACGCCACGGCAGTCGTCATCGCCCACGGGAATAAGCACACAGCCGTGCGCTACGTCCCTCTCATGCTAACCGGGTCGGCATGGACCTGGCTCAATATCCTCGCGCCCAACAGCGTCAACGCCTGGCCTGATTTCGAGAAGGTGTTCGTCCGCAACTTCAACGGCACGTACAAGCGCCCAGGGCGCCCGGCGACCTGGCCTTGTGCGTCCAGGGCGACCGCGAGACCAACCGCGAGTACCTCGCCAAGTGGACGGAGCTCCGCAACACTTGCGAGGGCATCCTGGAGAGCCAAGCCATCGGTTTCTGCATCGAAGGATGCCGAGAGGGCACCATGCTTCGCCACCGGCTACTGTGTTACGAGCCGAAGACCATGGCGGAGCTCATGACGGTTGCGGACCAGTACGCCACGGCGGATGCCGCCATGAAGAAGCCCCTCCAAGTAAACGCGGAAGGCCTCCCGACTCCCATAGAGCCGGCTCGCGACCGTCCGAGCAATCCGACTGGTGAAGCCAGATCCTCCAGACGCCACGGCAACGACAACCGGTTCCACGGGGACCGCCAGGACAGGCAACAGAAGCCTCGCTACCATGCGCGGCAGGTCAATGCTGTAGAGGGTGCGCCCGACGCACCGGCTAACGACACAAGAAGGTAGAAGCCCCGGCTCACCTTCGACCAGATGATTGACGGCCCGTGCAAGTGGCATAGCGGTCCCTTCAAACCGGCTACGCACACCACCCGGAACTGCAGCTGGACTCGCCAGCTAAAGGACTAGGGCAACCTGCCCCGTCTCCCCCACCGGGTGGACCCCCACCACCGGCTAGGGGAGCCAGTAATGATGGTAACGGCGGCAACAACAACAACGGCTACCCCCAGCCGCACGCCGCTTACCACATCTTCGAGACGGAGCAGGACGACAAGCACAGCCGCCGGCGACGCTCCAAGGAGGTCAACGCCATCGTCTCCCCGGTCCCCCAGTACCTGAACTGGTCGGAAACCTCCATCACCTGGAGCCGGGCAGATCAGCCTGAGCATCTGCCGACTCCCGGGTGCTACGCCATGGTACTCGACCCCCTCATCGTCTCCAACGCGCGCACCTGCTGATTCTCGTGCGTCCTCATCGACGGAGGCAGTAGCCTCAACCTCCTCTACCAATCCTCGCTGGAGAAGCTGGGCATTCGCGAAAGCGACCTGCGCCCGACTACCACGACATTCCACGGTGTACTGCCGAGGCCAGCCTGCGCTCCGCTGGGAAAAATCCAGCTGGACGTCATCTTCGGGACCGAGGAGAACTTCCGCCACGAACCAATCTGGTTCGAGGTGGTAAATTTGACGAGCTCCTACCATGCTCTCCTCGGGCGCCCCGCCCTCGCCAAGTTCATGGCCATCCCCCACTACGCGTACCTCAAGACAAAGATGCCAGGACCCCATGGCGTGATCACCGTCGCCGGCTGCTTCAGGCGATCAATGGAGTGCGCCTCAGCCGGCTCCAAACTGGCAGAGGCCCTCATCATAGCCGAAGAAAAGCGCGCGATCATGCGCAACGTGGCCATGGCCCAGCAGGACATCCCGGCTAGCAGCAAACCGGCTGGAGAAGGAGCCTTCCAACTGGCAAAGGAGACTAAGAGGATCCTGCTCGACCCCTCCGACCCGACTAAGTTCGTCACCATTGGTGCCGGCTTAGACAGCAAATAGGAAGGCGCGCTTGTCGACTTCCTCCGTGAGAATCGGGACATCTTCGCATGGTCTCCCAAAGACATGCCGGGTGTGTCGAGGGAGTTCACCGAGCACTCACTTCATGTGCGTCCGGATGCCAAGACGGTCAAGCAACCTCTGCGCCGGTTCGCAGAGGAGAAGAGAAAGATAATCGGTGACGAGATCACCCGGCTCCTCGTAGCCGGGTTCATCATGGAAGTATACCACCCGGACTGGCTGGCGAACCCAGTCTTGGTGTTGAAGAAGAACAAGACCTGGCGCATGTGTATCGACTACACCAGCCTGAACAAGGCGTGCCCGAAAGACCCCTTCGCCATCCCCCGTATCGATCAAGTCATCGATCCCACGGCCGGCTGTGATTTGTTGTCTTTTCTAGATTGTTATTCCGGGTACAATCAGATCCGGCTAAACCCGGCTGATCAGATTAAGACATCATTTATCACCCCCTACGGGGCTTTCTGCTATGTAACCATGCCTTTCGGCCTAAAGAACGCAGGCGCCACCTATCAGCAATGCATGCAGAAATGTTTGCACTCGCAGATAGGCCGAAACGTGCACGCTTACGTTGATGACGTAGTCATCAAAACCAAGGAGAAGCGCACCCTCCTCGAAGATCTAAGAGAGACATTCGGCAACCTCCGCTAGTACCAGATGAAGCTGAACCCGGAAAAGTGCGTCTTCGGAGTACCATCCGGCCAGCTACTCGGTTTCCTCGTATCTCAATGAGGCATCAAGGCAAATCCGGAGAAGATCGCGGCCATCGAGAGGATGCAGCCGCCCAAGAACCTGCTTGGAGTCTAGAAGTTCACCGGATGCCTGGCTTCCCTCAGTCGTTTCGTCAGCCGGCTGGGGGAGAAGGCACTTCCGTTGTACCAGTTGATGAAAAAGACAGACAAGTTCTCCTGGACTTCGCAAGCCGACACCGCGTTTCACGACCTCAAGCGCATGTTGTCCACAGCGCCGGTTCTAGCCACGCCGGCTAGCAAGGAGCCGATGTTGCTCTATATAGCATCCACCAGCCTGGTCGTCAGCGTCGTCCTGGTGGTGGAGCGCCCCGAGGAAGGCAAGCCTCAGCCGGTTCAGAGACCCGTCTACTACCTCAACGAGGTTCTCTCCCTCTCCAAGCAGAACTACCCCCACTATCAAAAGATGTGCTACGGCGTGTACCTGGCATGCAAGAAGCTCAAGCACTACTTCCAGGAGCATCCGATCAAGGTCATGTGCACTGCACCCCTTTCGGAAATCATCGGCAACAAGGACGCCACCGGCCGAGTCGCCAAATGGGCCATCGAGCTCGCTGCCTACTCCATCCAGTACGAGCCCCGGCTCACGATCAAGTCACAGGCGTTGGCGGACTTCCTCGTCGACTGGGCCGAGACCCAGTATCTCCCAACGGTGCCGGATTCAGACCACTGGAGGATGCACTTCGACGGGTCGAAGATGCTCGGGGGCTTGGGAGCCAGCATCATGCTCACCTCGCCCAAGGGAGACCGACTAGAGTACGTGTTGCAGATCCACTTCAAGGCCTCCAACAACGTAGCCGATTACGAGGCACTAGCGCACGGGCTCCGGCTGGCCAAGGAGATCGGTGTCAACCGGATCCTGTGCTTTGGTGATTCGGACTTGGTGGTGCAACAGGTGTCCGGGGAATGGGATGCCAGAGACGCCAACATGGCCCTCTACCAGTTCCACATCCAGAAGCTCAGCTCCTCCTTTGACGGGTGCGAATTTCATCACGTCCCCGCACCAACAACAAGGCAGCTGACGTGCTCTCCAAGATAGGGTCCACCAGGCAGGCCATCCCACCAGGGGTCTCCCTGGAGCATCTACACAAGCCATCCATCAACCCGTGGCCGAAATCAGATTCCATCATCTGGGCGGGAAGCGTTCCGGCAGCCGGGGCAGCGGAAGCGGAGCCGGCAGAACCGCCAAAGATGAAAACTCGCGCCAACTCCGGCCAGGCAGTGCCCTCCGGCTCGCAGGACCCGAGGGCTGCCGACTCGCCCGGTGGCTTGGGGGCTGCCGTCCCGGATATCCCACTCGGACGGCCCACCGACACCCGTCAGCCGGAGGACAGGAGCGTCCTCGTCATCCGGGAAGTGCCATCCTAGGCACAACCCTTCATGAACTACATCGCCAACAGCAAACTCCCGGACGACAAGGTGGAGGCCAGGCAAATCCGACGACGCGCGCATACATACACCATCATAAACGGCGAGCTATACAAGCACAGTGTATCCGGTATCTTTCAAAGATGTGTGGATGTAGACACAGGCTACCGGCTACTCAAGGACATCCACCAGGGCGAGTGTGGGCACCACGCTTCGTCAAGGGCGATAGTCGCCAAGGTGTTTTGCCATGGCTTCTATTGGCCCACCGCCCTCGAGGATGCCGAGCAGCTGGTCCGCGCGTGCAATGGGTGCCAACGCTTTGGGCAGCTCAGGCACATGCCAACCTCGGTGCCTAAGACCATACCGATCACCTGGCCCTTCGCGGTTTGGGGCCTCGACATGGTCGGGCCCTTCAAGCGAGCTCGCGCGGGAATGACCCACCTGCTGGTAGCGGTGGACAAGTTCACAAAGTGGATCGAGGCCAAGCCTATCCGGAAGCTGGATGGGGCGACGGTTGTTACCTTCTTCACCGACATCATCAACCGCTTCGGCTACCCCAATAGCATCATCACCGACAACGGCACGAACTTCGCCAAGGGGGCCTTCGCCCGGTTCTACAGCAACAAGGGCATCCGGCTAGACCTCGCCTCCGTTGCACATCCGCAGTCCAACGGGCAAGTCGAACAAGCAAACGGCTTGCTGCTAGCCGGCATCAAACCACGTCTCATCGAGCCGTTGGAGCGGTCACCCGGATGCTGGATCGAAGAACTTCCGGCTGTGTTGTGGAGCCTCCGCACCACACCGAATAGGTCAACCGGCTACACGCCATTCTCCCTGGTCTACGGATCGGAAGCCGTCCTCTCCGCCGACATCGAATTCGACTCCCCCCACAAGCTCCTCTATGACGAGCAGGCCAACAAGGAGGCGCGGGAGGACGGGGTAGATCTCCTGGAGGAGGCCCGCGAGCTGGCCCTGTCCAGATCTGCCCTATACCAGCAGCGACTACGCCGCTACCATTCCAGCCGGATTCGCCCAGTCGCATTCCGCGAGGGTGACCTGGTTCTCCGGTTGGTGCAAGACACGAAGGGCATGCACAAGCTATCACCACCCTGGGAGGACCCCTTCATCATCATCCGAGTGCTTCCCAACGACTCCTACTACCTCATCGACGCACAGCAGCCGCGCAAGAACAAGATGGACAAATCGAACGAGGAGACCGAACGTCCTTGGAACGCGGCCCTGCTGCGCCCGTTTTACACCTAGTCGCCAGACAGTGTATGTATCCCGAAAACCTCATGAATGAAAATGCGGACTCCCACGAGAATCTCAGGGGCTCCTTCTAGAAATGTGTGCGTACCTGTTCTTCGATTAAAATTTTCCGGCTCCGGCAACCCCTACCCGAGGGCTCGCCGACTGGCCGGCTTGTTAAGCCAACAAACCGGCTGAGTAGTGTGCGATGATGTCAGAGGCCCACTCTTCGTCTCAGCTACATACCGCAACCCGGCTGTCCGGCTAGCAAGAGCAAAAGCCCGAGGCATCCCACACGAAAAACGGGGAAGAGGCGTGACAGATCGGGCGTCCCGGCCCCGCAACTAGCTCAAACCAATCCATCTGCTAAGCCGCTAGTACCGTGCGTAATGTACTGTCAGCTCCCTTCGATTCCGGCTGCAGACCGCAACCAGGCTGTCCGGCAAGGACGCAGCAAAAACAGCAGAACACACGAGAAAGCGACTAAGTGCCTAGAAAGGAGCAAGCCAGTTTTTGAAAAATAAGCCGTTTTCCGGCTACGATTTGACAGACTAACCTATTAACCTATGAAGATGTATGTGTATGCATATGTGCGTTCTTGTCCGACTACTTCGAGTCGGAATTCAGGAGAAGGAAAGAAGATTCGAAGTCCTTGCCTTCATCAAGCGCTCCGAATCTCGGGGGCTACACCCACTGGGTGCGCTCGCGCGCCCCTAGTGGAATCTTGTAGTTCCTGGCCGACTAAGGGCGTTTAGCCGGCCGTTCAGAGCCCAGGTGAGGGCAAGGGCGGGAGCAAGAAAAGACAAGAAAGATTCGAAGCACCTGGCTACGCCAGCTACTCCGAATCTCGAGGGCTACACCCAGTGGGTGCGCTCGCGCGCCCCCACGGGAATGTTAGTTCCCCCGGCTGAAGGCGTCTAGCCGACGAAAGCGGCCGACTGGGCGGGGCCAGTCGGATAAACTTAGAAGAATGGGGAAGAACAAGGAAGATTCAAAGCACCTGGCTACACCAGCTACTCCGAATCTCGGGGGCTACACCCAGTGGGTGCGCTCGTGCGCCCCCACTGGAATGTTAGTTCCCTCGGCTGAAGGCGTCCAGCCGACGAAAGCGACCGACTAGGCGGGGCCAGTCGGATAAAGTTAGAAGAATGGGGAAGAACAAGGAAGATTCAAAGCACCTGGCTAAGCCAGCTACTCCGAATCTCGGGGGCTACACCCAGTGGGTGCGCTCGCGCGCCCCCACTGGAGGTGTAGTTCGTCCGGCTAAAAGTGTGTGGCCGGACTAGGTCAGCCGGGCGAAGTGAGCCGGCAAAGATATCTAAAGAAAATTCAAGACACAAGTTAAGGAAAACTCAAGAATTCAATATTAACAAGCAAAAGGGAGACGAAGATCCCAAGAGTTACCCGGCATCAAAGATAGCCGGTACAGACAGACAAGTTTCACGATAATCTAAAACAAGACAAATACACCCGGCATCCCGGGGCGACAGCTAAATGGCAGGGCCTTTGCCGTGGGGGAGTTCCTGGCCGGCAGATGCTGGAGGCGGGGGAGGAGCCGCAGTGCTCGTTCCGGCTCCGGCGCTGGCAGGCGGCGGCACTGAGGACTCCGCATCCAGAGTGTCGAGGGACTCCGAGTCGGTAAGCACCTCGTCCGGATCCACGTAGTCGGCGATCTTGATGGCGGACCCGCGAAGCTCCGGATGGGCTTGGCGGATGGCGGCAAGATCGGCTCCGGCGTGGAAGCCCCCGTCGATCTTCTCGACGCGAGCATCCTTGTACCAGGAAAGCATCAGCGCCAGGGCCATCTCCGCTCCACCCCGCGCTGCCAAGTCCCGCAGCCGGTCCACTGCAGCCGGTACCTCTCCCACCTTTGCCGCCAGCTATGCCATCGTCTCCGGCATCGTCTCCGGAACCGGAGCCTCCGGCCACATGAAGGAGAAGACGCCCCGTGCCGCCTGACGAAGCTTTGCAGCCTCCTCGCCAAGAAGGACGACGAGCTCCTGAGCCATCGGATGCGCTCTCGGCGAGTTCTCCTGCAGTCGGTTGTAGGCCAGCAGGTCTATGCCGGGGTAAAAGGCTGTCAGAAAAGAGGAGTCAAATCCGACTACCGGATCCGGAAAGAAAAGAAGACGGAAGAAAGAACTCACCTTTGGCAGTGTGGCCGACTTGCATCAGCTCCTCCACCAGCGCTTTCTCCTTGACCGCTAGCTGTTTTATCTCTTTCTCTTGGTCCTTGTTCTGGGCCACGAGAAGGGAGAAGGCTTCGGCCCGGCTAGCGAGCGAGGCGTCGCGCTTCTTGACGGTGGCCTCCATGCCGTCTACTCGCGTGTGCCAGTCCTTGTTCTGCAAGCGCAGTGTGGAGTTGGACTTGCTCAGCCGGTCGTTCGCTTTCTTCAAGCGATCGATCTCGCGCTGAGCGCACATGAGGATAGCTGCAATGAAGCCGACTATTAAAAAAAAGGGAGAGCCAGACGGATGAAGCGAACTTACTCTGGGAGGTCCCGTTGGCAGCAGCAGCAAGCTTCTGCTCTAGGGTTCGGTTCCCACCGGCTGTGGCCTCAAGCAGCCGGATCTCCTTGACCGCCAGCTCGAGCGTGGCAGCAAGATCCGACAGCGAAGCAACGGAGGAGGCGTCGTCGTCCACGGCGTTGACGGCCAAGGACTCCTTCGCCGCGAGCACTGCTGTCCGCCACTCCTCCCCGAGCTCCTCGTCGGAGTTGTCGTCGCCAACAACGACGAGCTCCTTGCCAGCAGCCCCCCGCGCGCCCGCGAAGGAACCTTCCGGCTGGGAGCGATCTGCCTCTGGCTGGGGACCCTCCGGCTGGGAGGGGGCAGCCGGTTCAGCTTGAGGAGGAGAGGGAGGCTGCACCTCAGAGGAAGGAGAGGTGCCGGTTGGATCAGTCGGGGCGCGAGGCGGCGACCCGGCTGGCGTCCGAGCCGGGCTCGCGGCGCCGAAGGAAACCAGCGCGCTAAAGGAAAAGAGGAAAAGGCAAGAGCAAAACAGCTAAAGTCAGAAAAGCAAGGAAGAGGACAAACAAACAGAAGGCACCGAGGGACGGGGGAGAAAAACGTACCCCGGCACGACCGGGGGCGGCCCTTTCTTCCGGCCAAGACGGCTTGGCCGCAGGGCACCGGTCCAGCTCCTCCGCTGCAGGCCGGCAGGAGCCGGAACGGCTGGAGCCGCTCCCACCTGCTTCGCCGTCCGCCGCAGAACGTGTCACCGGCTCCGCGGTCGGCCCGGCCTCCTCCTCGTGCACTTCCGCGTGCGGGTCGGCGGCCGGCTCGTCGTTCCGGCTGGGGAAGGCGTCGTCGTCCCCATCCGATTCCTCGCCGGATCACCGAGCGCGCGGCTCGGGCAAGTCCGGCGCGAACACTTCGAGGGGAGCCTCGCCCTCCTCGCGAAGGATGCAGGCGAAGATCTGGCGAATGCAAAAGGTCAACCAGACAGAACAAGGAGATAACACAGAGGGAATGAGCAAAAATTCCGGCTACAAGAACTTACCCGGGGCGCGCGGTTCTCCCGGCTGTAGGGCGCCAGGCTGAACTTCCAATTCTCCGGCAGCCTCTCCTTGTTGATCGTCCACAACCACTCCTTCAAGTTGTGGTAGCGGGGATCACGGCACGACAGCCGGGTCAGACCCTGCCGGCCGGAGTAGAAGCACATCTTGTGCGCCCACTGCTGCAGCGGCATCATCAGCCGGGACATCCAGCTAAGAGTGATGTCCCGACCGGTTAACTGGCAGGTGACGAGGGAGCACATGCGTGCCAGCATCGCGTCCGTCTCCGCCTTGTCGCCGTAGATCTTCAGGTCCCAGTGCTGCGGCTGGACTCGATGTCTTGGAAGGCCGGCAGGTTTATCCGGTCGACGTTGGTGACGTTCTTGACATAGAAGTATGACTGCTGCCACAGCCGTACCGTGTCCTGGAGCAAGAATTTCGGGTAGCCGGATTGGGTGCGGGAGTATATGGAGGCGCCGCCGCAGACGACTAGCGGGCCCTTCGTGTACTGCACCTGTGGCCGAACTTAGAAGAGCCGGCAGAAGAGCCCGAGATCCGGCTGGATCCCGAGGTAACTCTCGCAGAACGCCATGAAGTGCGCCAGCGTTTCGATGGCGTTGGTGCCGAGGTGGTGGAGGTGGAGGTCGAAGAAGGCCAGAAAAGTCAGAAAGAAGGGGTGGAGCGGCAGCACAAACCCGCATGCCAGGTGCGAGAGGAAAATAACACGCTCCCCCTCCGTCGGATGCGGCGACACTTCCCCCACCGGCACCAACCGCACCGCCACCTCCTCCGCCAGCGGGAGGACGCGGGTCGCGCGATACTTCGCGATCTGATCCTCGGTGACGGAGGAGCCGCACCAGGCTCCACGGTCAGCGTCCATTTCCGGCTGAGGAGGAGGAACGGCAACGGAGGAGTGACGGTGGCCCGTAGCATCGACGACGGCGAGCGGGCGGCGCAGAAGGCAAGAGCGCAGGAGCAGCAGCACGCGAGAAGGAGAGAAAGATTGCAGCGGGGGAGCGAAGGAAAAGAACTGCCTCCCCCGCGGCGTCCCTTTAAGGGGTCAGAAGGGCAACCGCCGGCAGGGCCACGTGGCACGCATCCGGGCAACCCACATCCCAACCGCCGCCTAGATCCCGTGTGCCGGGACGGGATGCGCAGAAGATCCTGGAGCGAGAACCGAAGCGCCGAACGGCAGTTCCCCGAGGCGACGTGCGACGAGACGTTACGCTGCCCGCCGCAGAGCAATGATGGCGCGTGCGCGTGTGGCCGGCGTCAGAACTGACGTCATGGGTAGCGCAACCGCCAGGCTCATCCGGATCAAAATTCGAAAAGCAAGAGGGAGCACGCGCACATTTCGCCCGAGGGCAGAATCCACACGCACTCGGGGGCTAGTGTCAGGGGGATGATCCCCAGGTACCCCACCTGAATAAGAAACAGGACAGTCGGATCTCTTACGGCTAACCAGATGCAGCCGGACAGGGTAGGACGAGCCGGCTACCACCCAGTAGCCGGATCATGAAGAGGCAGCTGGATACGACGACGTAGCCGGATCCAATCAGAGGGACAGGACGACGTGCGTATCAGTGCACGGTACGCCCTGTACGACGACAAGACGGGCAACCACCCGCCCATACCGAAGACTTTGCGTGGCTGGCGCGGGAATAGTGGCCTGTGCTGACGACGGGCTTGCACGGCGTCCACTGTGCCTACGACAGCCATACCGCTCATACACCGATGTGACATACCATGCCGGGTACTGTAGATGACTAGTCGGCTGGGACCCGCATGTGGGGCCCGCCAGCCGGACTAGCCAGTGAGACCCTTGCATCTCTTCCTATATAAGGAGAGGCAGGGCCTAAGTAGAAAGGGTTGGTCTCAGTTCATTTAAAGCAGTAGCTAAAGAATACAGCTCGAGGAGCACTTGTAGTTCGTGTATTCCACATAGTCAGATCCGGCAGGAGTAGGGGCTTTACCTCACCACGAGGGCCCCGAACCTGGGTACTTCTTGCGTCCCGCTACGCTCGCCTGTACCCAATCTCGCCTGTGGACGCCGTCGATAGCTTTCCTGCTAGTCCCCACACCTCTATCTAACCTTTTTAGGTACTACCGTTCCCAATACAGCGACACTGATGACTGGTTGCAGACAATGGAGAATAACTTGGAAGTAGCAGGAGTAGATGCCAACGAGAAAGTTCTTTTTGCCACCCATTATTTGGCAGGAGATGCAAGAGCATGGTGGAACAGCATCTACACAACGAACCATGGTCAAGTGATGACATGGGAAGCCTTCAAAATCAAGTTCAGCCGCACCCACGTGCCGCAGGGTCTAGTCACCCGAATGAGGGATGAATTCAGAGAGTTGAAGCAAGGCAGAATGACTGTAGTGGAGTACCGTGACATATTCTTGTCCCTAGCCAGGTATGCACCTGATGAGATCAACACGGAGGCCAAGAAGAAGGAGAGATTCCTGAACGGACTGCATGATGAGATGCAAACTGTCCTCGTCAACATCCGTTTCCAGGATCTCGAAGAGCTAGTCGACTCTTCCATTCAGATGGAAGGGAAGATTAATCAAGCAAACGGCAACCGAAAACATCGTATGATGCACCAAGCTAGATCCAACAATTACCAGAAGTACCGTCCCAACCCTTCTGCGGGATATGCACCAAGGAACAATCGAACCCCAATGTCTCGCCCAAGCTACCGCAACTGTAGCGGAGGAAATGTGAAGTCCGGAGGAAACAACAATCACCCCGGCAACGCCAGCAATTTCAACCGTGCACCTCCCAAGAGCAACAACAACAACAACACTGCACCCAGAACCGGAAGCAATGGTGTGCCCGTGGCAGCGAAAGACAAGTCTCAAATCACTTGTTTCGAGTGTGGAGTGAACGGTCACTACTCCAATGAGTGCCCCAAGAAGATTGCCGCCACTGCCAATGTGAATGCCCCAGCTCAACAGCAGCGTCGTGTTCAACCAGGAAGAAGATTCACCCTAGGGAACCCTCACAACCGCAATGGCCATCTCTTCCACATGAACGCCGAACAAGCCCAAGAAGCGCTAGATGTAGTGCTGGATATGTTTTCTATCAACTCAGTTTTAGCAAGAGTGTTGTTTGATTCTGGAGCATCGCACTTATTTGTCACCGAAGAATTTTCATGCACTAGTAAGATTCATCCAACCAACTTGAAGCATGTCATGATAGTTCAAATCCTCGGTTCAACTACAAAAGCTAGAAATATTTGCAAAGCTGTGCCTATCAGAATACGTGGGATAGATTTTTATGCCAATCTAATAGTACTTGGAACTAAAGGTTTGGAAGTACTACTAGGAATGGATTGGATGTCAAAGCATGAATGACTGATTGACTGTGCCAAGAAAGCCATCACCATGACCAGTAGCTCTGGAGTCTCAGTAGAGCATATATCTAAAACTTTGTCCCGTCAATTCAAGTGTAATAAGAGTCTAGCCCTACCCACCATTGACCAAGTCAGAGTAGTCTGTGAATACCCCAACGTATTCCCAGATGAATTGCCCGGTATGCCCCCGGATAGGGATATTGAGTTCATTATTGAACTAATCCCCGGAACCGGACCCATAGTCCAGAGACCCTATAGCATGAACCCCTCAGAGTTAGTGAAATTGAAGAAGCAGCTGGATGCTATGTTGGCAACAAGCTTGATTCAACCAAGTGCATCGCCATGGAGATCGCCGGTGTTATTCGTCGACAAGAAAGATGGAAGCAATAGTTTGTGCACAGATTATAGGAAGCTAAATGACGTCACAATCAAGAACAAGTACCCCTTTCCAAAGATAGAGGATCTATTTGATCAGTTAACTGGAGCTAATATGTTATCTAAGATCGATCTTAGGACTAGTTATCACCAACTTAAGATTCGTGCAATGGATATTCCGAAGACCGCCTTTACTACTCGTTATAGATTATACGAGTATACGGTCATGTCTTTTGGATTAACCAATTCCCCTGCTTATTTCATGAATCTCATGAATAAGATCTTTATGAATTTTCTAGATAAGTTTGTCGTTGTGTTTATCGATGATATCCTTATCTACTCCAAGTCAGAAGAAGAGCATGAGCAACATCTAAGAATCATCCTTGAAACCCTGAGAGAGCATCGGTTGTATGCCAAGTTCAGCAAATGTGAGTTTTGGCTGAAAGAAGTAGGATTCCTAGGACATATTGTGTCTGCCGGAGGAGTCGCTGTTGATCCCGCCAAGATCAAAGATGTTGAAGAATGGGAAGCCCCAACCACTCAAACCCAAGTCCGTGCATTTCTCGGATTAGCGGGATACTACCACAAGTTCGTAGAAGGATTTTCGAGCATAGCAAGACCCATGACCCAATTGTTGAAGAAGGACAAGAAGTTGGAATGGACCAACAAATGTGAAGCCAGTTTCCAAGAGCTGAAGAAGAGATTGATTTTAGCCGCAATATTGATCATGCCAGATATCAAGAAGCCATTTGATGTGTATTGTGATGCATCCAAGATTGGTCTCGGATGTGTATTGGTGCAAGAAGGCAAAGTCATCGCGTATCTGTCTCGACAACTGAAGCAACATGAGCAGAACTACCCTACCCATGATCTTGAGTTAGCAGCTGTAGTTTTGGCATTGAAGACATGGCGTCATTATCTTATGGGTAATCGCTTTGAGATTTATTCAGATCACAAAAGCTTGAAGTATATTTTCACTCAGAAGGAGCTGAATATGAGGCAAAGGAGATGGATAGAGTTAATCAAGGATTATGACCTTAACATTCACTATCACCCCGGCAAAGCCAATATGGTAGCAGATGCTCTTAGTAGATTGCTGTGTAGGCTAAACACCATGATCAAGGAGAAGCAACCAAGTTTGTATGAGGAGTTGGAGAAGTTTAGAAATGAGCTCGTTAGCAAAGGATTCTTAGCTAGCATTGAACTTCAAGCCACTTTGAGTAGCCAAATCAAGGAAGCCCAGAAGGGAAATGAAAGTATCGACGGAATCAAATGTCGTATTGGTATAGGAAAGGTACCTGGATTCACCAAAGACGAAGAAGGAGTTTTGTGGTACAAAGGCCGTATCTGTGTGCCAGCAGATTCAGAGTTGAAGCAAGTCATCATGCAAGAAGCTCATGATACTATTTATTCTAACCACCCCGGAGGAACGAAGATGTATCAGGATTTGAAAGAGCAATTTTGGTGGCACAAGATGAAGAGAGAAATCGGAAGCTACATCGCCAAGTGTGATATCTATCAGAGAGTCAAAGCGGAACATCAGAGACCCGCAGGACTGTTGCAACCATTGCAGATTCCGAAATGGAAATGGGATTCCATCGAAATGGACTTTATCACTGGTTTGCCTACTTCTATTAGGGGAAATGACTCAATCTGGGTCATCGTTGATAGACTGTCCAAGGTAGCTCATTTTATACCTATCAAGACAACCTACCAGAGTTTGAAGCTAGTAGAGTTGTACATTGCCAGAATTGTCAGTCTGCATGGAACCCCCAAGACCATAGTATCGGATCGAGGAACCCAATTTACCTCGAGATTTTGGCAGAAAGTCTAAGAAGGATTAGGAACCAAGTTGAATTTCAGCACAGCTTATCACCCGCAAACCGATGGACAGACTGAAAGAGTCAACCAAATCTTAGAAGATATGTTGAGAGCTCGTGTGTTATAATATGGATCAAAATGGGAAGATTGCCTGCCTTTCGCAGAATTCTCATATAACAACAGTTATCAAGCCAGTTTGCAAATGGCACCATTTGAGTTCCTATACGGAAGAAAGTGTCGTACCCCTTTGAATTGGTCGCAAGTAGGAGAGAGTCAGATCTTTGGACCCGACATTCTCTGAGAAGCTGAAGAGAAGGTTCACCAAGTCCGGGAGCACCTCAAGACCGCCCAATCTAGATAAAAGAGTTATGCTGACAAGAGAAGGAGAGACCTGACTTTCAATGTCGGAGATTTTGTATATCTCAAGGTTTCGCCATTGAAGGGAACCCAGCGTTTTAGTCTAAAAGGAAAGTTAGCCCCCAAATATATCGGACCCTTTAAGATTCTGAACCGTCGAGGAGAAGTATCGTATCAACTGGAACTGCCAGAGGAGATGTCAGCCATCCACAATGTGTTCCATATCTCGTTACTTCACAAATGCCTAGAAGTGCTGGAGAAGACCGAAGTTTTCAAGAACATCGAGCACCGAGTTGTTGATATCAACAAGGATCTGACGTATCGTGAAGTGCCCATCCGTATCTTGGAGGAAGCCTACAGAACCACCAGGACCAGGAGTATAAAATTTCTCAAGATTCAATGGATCAACCATATCGAAGAAGAAGCCACTTGGGAGCGAGAAGATTACATTAGAACTGAGTTCCCAGATCTCTTTAGTTCCTAGTTTTCTTTCTTAAATATTAGGACAAGATTTTTTAAGGGGGGAAGGTTTGTAACATCCCAAAACTTTAATCCAAGTGATCGAGATCAAATCTACCCAATTTAGGGTTAACAAAAACTTTTGCTATTTAAAAATCTTTAGGCATTCATATGTGTGTGCATTTAAATAGGAGTTGTTTGAAATGCCATGATTGAGTGATCTATTGATTGTTAAATGACTCTAAGGTGAATTACACATCATCTAGATCATCCCCAAGCAAATCCCAAAGAAAAATAAATCAAAAAGAATTAAATAAGCAAATGATCACTTTTTCCATTTTAATCACCTAGCCCACTTTGGGTATTCCTAGCACTCAAATCCTAACAGAGACGATTGTGGATCTTTGCACCCCTTGCTAGTACAAGTAGTGATGTACCAAGGCCCACCTTGTGATCTCCCAAAAACCTTTGAACTCTAAATTTAAATGGCAATTGAAAATTGAATCTAGTTCATATGTCTAGATACCACTTTTCCAAAAATCACTCAAATGAACTCCATTTCAAAATCCCAAGCAAACCTAGATGCTTAAGCATAAGAGGAATCACTCCACCAAAAATCTTTCAAAAATTCAAACAAAAGTTTCATGCGGCCATTTGATCGAACAGTTGGCAGGCAGAAAATTTCTGGCCTAACTAATAATGTTGCCAATTGATATCTTGTCCCCCATTCTACCCTCTCTTCTCTCCCTTCTCTCCCCTTGTTCCAACCAAACCATCAACCAGCTCCCCCTTCACCGCTAGCAGCAGTGGCACGCCGCCCAAACTTGGTCACCACCGACCGAGCATGCGCAGCACGCCAGAGACACCGTCGCACCAAACCAGCATGCCCACTAGCTCCGCCCAAACCTACCGCGACCCCCTGTCCACCCCTCGATCACTGCCAGCCCCTGGACCACCCCAGAGCAGCGCCGCCCTTTCTCTCTGCGCCATGCGTAGCGCATGCCAGAGCGCCCTCGCCGCCAGCATGCCCCACACCATGCCTCGACACCAAATCACGCACGCCGCTCCGCCTTGAACCCCTCAACCCGCCAGACACGGCCGTGCACCGCTGCGCGACCCACAGTCGCCAGGAGCACCGTCGAGCACCGCCTCTGTCTCCCAGAGCGCGAGGAGCTCCCGACCATTTGCCACCGCCCCTAGCGTCGCCTTTACGCCATAGAGGACCGCCAGCAGACCGCCCACCGTCCGCCTACCTCGCCCACGCCGGTAGCCCCCTGTATCACCGTCACCGACGAGCTGCGCCCATACCTCACTGCCTCACCGTCGAGCCTATATAAGGAGGCCACCCCCAGCCTCAATCACAACACCATTCCACTCCCCTCTCTCCACTGACCGTTTCCCCTCTCTCGCTGGAGCTGCTCAAGCAGAACATCACCGGAATTCCATCGGAGGTAGCCGCTGTAGAGGAAGAGAAGTCCCCGTCGATTTCGTCCACCTCAGCCCCTACCGCGACCTCGCCTGAGTCCGCCATCATCCACCAGTTCGTTTGCCCGCCTCGCCGCACTAGCTGGAGCCCTGGTACGTCCCTAGTAGACCCTCACTGACCATGCTAGGGTTCAGTCTCACCGGCGACGAGTCCATCATCGATGACGACCATGGACCGTTAGATCATGTTCTAATCATGTGGTCCTCAGCGCCCCATACCGCTTCACGTTTAATGAGTCACTGACAGGCGAGACCCCCCTGTCAGCAGCCCTCAACGCCGCGGAGTGTACATGGGCCGGCCCATTTAGTTTCCCGCGCTGACCCAGTTAATTCAAATTAGGATTTTTCTATTTTACACTTAAATCAATTATGTCCCTTAGTTCAAAAATCCATTCAGGAAGTTTTATAAATCCAAATTGAGTGATTCAAATTTTGTTGGAAAGCTACAGAAAATATCTATCCAATATCGTTGGATTTAAATCATTTAGAGTTAGAGATAACTCCTAGTAAAAATAACAAAACAGAAGCTTTTGCACATTCAAACATTTTTATAAAATCAACCATAATAGCTTTTGAGTTGATTCCAACTTCAAAAATCACATTTAACCATACCTATCTGAATATATAATAATATTAAGGTTTGCATGCAGTAACTTTGGACTAGTACCAAAATAATGCTATATAGGCATTTCTAGTCACTTTAAATCATTAATTATTAAACTTAAATTATTAAATTGTGATCCAACCCTTAAATCACATTCCCATATGTTAGAATATGTGGTTATGACATGTGTCCACATGATCTCATATTTTAAATGGAGAATATTAAATCTTAGTTAATTTCAATGAGTAGAAATTACTTTTCTCAAATAGAAAGAATGAAGCTAGTCCATTAAACCTTGTGATGTTTGTGATGATACTAGATCATCAAATGTGTGCCTTAGTGTGCTAAGTAGACTAGTTATGTATTGTTTGGTGATTGTGTATTCCGTATGCATTTATAGACGATAGTACCGACCAAGCTTTCGAGGAGGAGGAGTTCTACCAAGAGAAGAAGGAAGAAAACTTCAACCACTGCACCAACCAAGGCAAGCTATTGTTAGCAAGTAGACTTAATCTAGATAACCCAAGCAAAGGCATTAGGCATGCTTTGGTTATACCATTTTGACCTATACCTACTCCAAGTTTTATTTACAAGCTTTACCTTCTTTACTTTACCAAAGTCCCTTACTTGTTTAAAGGTAGCATAAAGAGTATAAAACTTGACCTATCTAGTTAGACTTAGATGTCATTCTATGGCGTGAGATTGAGATTAGCATCCCGCATTAGTGAACACTCTTAACTTAGTAGTTGGAACAAAACCCAAAACTTGATTCACTTTAGATGGGAATACTTGGTGAAAATGATTTGTGAAAACCTTGGAATGATGAGTCATTCTATTGAGATGTTTTGACATGTGTTGAGAAACACAAATGGTTTATGATGATGAAAATGTTGAGGCATGAGCCTTAGCCCTTTTACAAAACTGATGGTTGGGTTCGGATGCGATATCATTCCAATTTTACCGTACAACCACAATACCTGAATTGGGTAAGGCTTAGCCAGAAGTTTATATGCATTAGTATTAGTTCCCTCGCGGGAGAGGTTTGAGCTGAGGCTACCTCTCAATGTTGTCCACCTATGTAGTGCCCAAGATGACAGATGGTCATGGTTGGGAGGCCATGCTCATAGGAGAGGTGCTTATACTAGAGTGTGTAAAGGAAAGGTTATGTTTGATTATTGGCATACTAAGTATGATGATTCAGGGTTATCCCTGACAGATGTATCGAATCTTGTGGTGAAAGTGTACCACCTCTACAGAGTGTCAAACTATTCGAATAGCCGCGTCCGCGATTATGGACAGTTGGAGTGGCCATACTGTTCCGTTGTTAGATGTTTTCAAAACAACTTATGAAATGAATTGTGACATGACTTGACCAGAACAGAGTTGTGACTATGACAACTAAGTTCCCACTTAGGTGATTTCAAACCTTATTTTCTCTTTCTTTGTTTCTGAACATAATTTAGGTTTCAAACTTAACTTTACAATTAAACTTAGAGTTAGCATTCCTACTAGAACTACTTGTTAGTGGTAGTTTGCGAGTACTTAAAGAGTACTCATGGCTTTTGTCCCTGGCTATTCCTATGGCCAGACTATGAAGGAGATTACCAAGATGAAGGACAGCAGGACGGCTATGATAACTAGGACTATCTCCCACCGTCACCATTGCATGTGACTCTGAAGATGGACCCCACCGCTACGCTATTTATTCTGCTACTTGATTATACTAAGACTGTATCATGAGATCCTTATTTGTGTAAGACCTTATTTATGGTTTGTAATGGATGATATACTGTGACATTCAATTTGTTATGTCTCACAAAAATGATAATCCTGGGATTGCGATGTATGGCATAACAGGCATCTTGGATTAAAAATCTGGGTGTTGACATAACCCTTCTATTCCTTCTCAAAATATGTGAATGTAGAGATTATGTAATAGTACTATATAGTGTAGTGGCTCACAAATATTGTTTATTTTTCTCACATCTTCCATTGTTCAGATGATAGACTCTAGCTCTCCCGTACCTTTCTTTCTCTTTTTTTTAAATTTGTTTTGTCATGCAAATGCCCATACTACAGTATCAATACAGTGACTCGCAAATGATTTTTTTTAGAGATAATGCAGATACCGGAAGTAATTCTGGCCAATTGATGCAAGTCCCTTTTCTTATCAGCTATGCTAGTAGTTTCAGGCTGTGAAATTGCAACATGATGCACTCCACCACACCAATGTCTTCTAGTAGTCCTACTATTGCAATTAGAACTTCCAAGTTGTGCTAAGCTAGGAAAATATTAGGCATTGAATTTTGAGTATGCTTAAAACCAAAGGGTTCAAAAACTATTAGATTACTAGTGTGAGCTCCTTTAATCATTGTCAATTAATTTGGTAGCCTGGTATTGTTCTCAAGTCAATTTAATTTCTTATATTCTAGAATGCAAGGTAGGTCATTAACAACATGGACTATTTGAGATGTACTCGCCAAATCTTGAACTATATGCAACATGCACTTGTTCTCCTTGTCCTATATTTTATTTCAGTTGTCTTATAGAATCATCATGCCCGAATGTACTAGACTTATTTTTGATATCATCATAGCTTCTAGATCAGATCAAGTTCTTTGAATTTTTTCCATGTCAGTGCAATTTAGAGGGCGCTGTTTTATTTTATCCTTGTTGCTTGTTGTTGGCTTAATCCCTTCAACATTTGATACATGGGACCTCCTAGTTAAACAATGTTTGAGATATACAATGGTCTCTATCTTGCTCTCCCACGATTTGAGAAATGCAGTTTTTCTATTGCTTCTGGCTCTATTGTGTTAATTTTTCTATGGTCCATGATTGTATATTGTAAACTCACTACCGCTATAGTTTTCTGTTTTTGGACTGGAAATAGTGTCTCTTTACAAAAATAAATAAATAAGTCCTAACTTTTATCTGTTGCCTTCTATAACAGGTTGGTGTTAATGATATCATTTTGCTAGAGGTTAGAAAGAATGATCCCATCGTCAGTTGTTTGCTTCATTAAGAACTGACATTTGACATGAGGGTAACCTAATGTAATATTTGAGGCTATACTTCAGGCTATATTGAGTAGAGGCTGATGATATATCTAAGCTCCAGTTTGCTGATCATATAGATTATCAAGTGTTCTTGCGGTCTATGTCATGAGATGGTTAACTCCATGCAAATTTCTTTTGCACTGTATGGATATTTGTAGGAGATTCAGCTGATGTGTTCGTATTTTTTTATTTATTGGAAATGTTGAATTTTTTACTTGAGTGGCTATGTATATTTTCATGATGTAAAGTTCTTGTTTGATATCAATCCTCTTACATCTCCTCTAATCCCAAAAAATCCTAGTTACCACAGGGGTTTGGGAAATAAAGGAAAAATTGAGAAAAAGTAGAGAAATATGGGGATTGGTGAAATGTTGGGATTCACCAAATCCCCTCCCATACCCCTAAGGGGTGGAAATGCCCCTGAGGTAAACAAGGTCTTGTGGGGGTGGGGGGAGGGGGCAGGTGCCGGCTAGAGTGTAGCTCATGCGGCTAGGGCTCAATAGTTTAGGTGATTGTGTGCACATAAAAGGGAGGAGAAAATACATTTCGGCCTTGGCCGTTGATTCATCTTCCTCATCGGCATTAGTGGGGTGCCAATACCATCAACGCAGGACAAAATGGTTAAATGTGGATAAATATTGACACGACATCATAAATAAGTATCAAATGTGGCGGAGAAAATTTTAGAGGGTAAGTAGTATCACAAATCACAAAGAGGGGGGAATGTGGAATTCACTCTTGTTCCTCCTATTTTCTTTCTCCTATAGTTTGTCGAGATCACTTTGTTGCTTGGATGACTACTTGCTCTGTCTGCGGGGTGAAAATCTGCTCCGACTGGGAAAAAAAAGACAACGAGCCTTGTTTTTGTTCGGTGTTTGCGTGTTCTTTTTTTTTTTTTTTTTGAAACTGGTGTTTGCGTGTTCTTTGGCCACGTTCCAAGTTGAAGAAGAGGCCTAGCGCAGACTTCGCGCCAAAACATGTGTGCAGGCTGCAGCTCCCGCTCTGCCCTCTCTCGTGCGCGCACGATTGCACACTCCAAAATAAGATCACTATTTTTGCAAGAAACCCCAGAATTTGGAATGGGAAAAATAACAGAAAACAGAGCCGGAACGAGCACAGCTTGACGATGGATTAGACAGAGCGAGTAACAGATTCAAGAAAGATGGCGATGGCGATGGAGCCGCGAAATTGTTCTTGAGAAAAACGTAGGAGCGGATTTCATTGATTGTTTCTTTCTTTCGTACGCCATGGATTTCTTGATCTCACGATCGGCCGGTCCATCGACAGCAGCGGCGGCGGCGGCCATGTCGCATAAGAGCGGTGGCGGCAAGTCGTCACGGCGGATCAGCGACGACCTGGTCTCTCCGAGAAGCGTCCTGGACGACAGATGCACGACGACCAGCGATAATACCTGCGCGGCAGGGACGTCGACGACGACGGGCGTTGTGGCCACGCACACGGAACCGTCCACGCCAGAGTCACCGCAAGACGACGAGCCTCCGCGCCAATGGAGAGGCGCGATGGAGGCATGGAGGTCCAGGACGAAGCGCCGCCTCGCGTCCGGCATGAGCTTCGGCATCCGCGGCGGCGGCGGCGGCGGCGGCGGCAGCGGCAAGTGGCGGTGGCCGACGGCAGGGCAGGCAAACGTCGAGCAGCACGAGCTGTGCACGCTGAGGCTGTCCTTCCGGACCTTCTCCCTCTCGGAGCTTAAGAAGGCCACCCGCAACTTCAGCAAGGAGAACGTGGTGGGACTGGGCGGGCACGCCAAGGTGTACCGCGGGCGCCTCCCGGACGGGCAGCTCGTGGCCGTGAAGAAGCTGTTGCCGGCGCCGGATAAGAAGGACCGCGTGGAGAGCTTCCTGTCGGAGCTGGGGCACGCGGTGAACGTGCGGCACCCGAACGTTGCCAGGCTCGTGGGCGTCGGGCTGGAGGGCGGCCAGCACCTGGTGCTCCCGTTCTCCCGCCTGGGGTGCCTCTCACGCAGGCTCCACGGGTACGGTGGCTCCGGGGAGGAGGAGGCCATGCCGTGGGAGGCCAGGTACAGGGTGGCCCTCGGCGCGGCCCGCGGGCTGGAGTACCTCCACGAGCGGTGCGCAAGGAGGATCGTGCACCGGGACGTCAAGCCCGACAACATCCTCCTCCAAGACGACTGCGAGCCTATGGTGAGTACCCGTCGTACTAGTTCAATCGGCAATCGTTTTGTCTCGATCTGAGAAGGCAATTACCCTGTATCTTCGTACGTACTAGTATTAATTTAGCTGTGATCCTATCCTTCAGATATGTGATTTTGGGTTAGCAAAGTGGCTGCCGGGGAAGATGACGCACTACCAAGTGACCACCTTCGAAGGAACATTTGGGTCGGTCGGTCTCAAGATCACACAGCATTTTTGATCATCTGTCGATTAATTTGCTGGCTTGCGATCGATGAGATGATGACGGTGGAACAATGTACAGGTACGTGCCGCCCGAGTACACGACGCACGGCATCTTCAACGAGAAGACGGACGTGTTCGCCTACGGCGTCGTGCTGCTCGAGCTCCTCACCGGCCGCCGCGCCATCGACGGCAGAAACCTCAGCCTCGTCACATGGGTTTGTCTTGGATAATGGATATATATATATCCACCTACTACAAACTAGCCTCAGCCATTGTCTTGGTTTAGATGGCTGAACCCTGGATACATCTCCGACAGGTACGGCAGTTCCTCGGCAGCAAGGATGACACTCTAAAGATGGTCGACCCTGCCTTGGGCGGTCGATACGATGTGGAGCAACTCGGCCGCGTCATCCACGCGGCACAACTCTGCATCAACAACTCCCCGACTCAGAGGCCACAAATAAGCCAGGTACCCAAGCTACCGGATGAACGCGTGCTCCTCTCCTTGTGTAAATGTATCCACTTTCACATTTTAATTTATGTCTCGAGTAATCACTATGGAAGTTTAGTTTGCAACTTAAGTGCAAAGTGCACCGGCAGTCACAGAACTTGTCACGCATATGCACTTAAGTTAAATAACTTGCAAACTAAACTAGCAAGTCATGCACTTGTGAACCCGTGCACCCGTGATCACAAAACCGGTCAACCGAGTGGTTTTTGACTAAAACTGGTTATAGGTAGACTAAATTTTTATAATAACCCCCTCATGCTTCTATAGAACAAATTTCTGTCCTATATAGGTAATACAATATGTTAGCATGTTTTTATGTAGACTTGGTATATCTTAAAGATATTCAACTCGTGATAAAAGTATTATAACCATAATTAAATAATGGAGCGAATATACACAAGTATAAATTTCAGTAACAAATATCGGGACACAGTATGCATATGTAACAAATGTGTGGATCTATAATACATCACACGTTTGTAAATTTGTATAGCCCAGCATAAACGTATTTTGTTACCAAATACTATGGATCCTGAGCATTAGAGAGGATTTGTGGCTCCTGAGCTCCAGTGAGATCCGTATTTGAAAATTTCAAAATCAGTACTTTGTTGTTTAAAAATTATCTAAAGTTTATTTCAGGAATACATATGTGCGAGCTGAATAACTGTGGCTAGTTTCGGTGAAAACTCGTTTTGTTTTGGGCTACAGAAAGAAAAGAAATTTTCAGCTGTATATATACTATAAAAAAGCACGTATTTATGTCAGCGATTTGTCTTACTTATATTTAGCAAAATAAAACATATTTTTGTCTGAAATTTTTCGCGTATCTTAGGAATGTATAAATATGTGTGCGTGATTTGTTTTAGATTTTTTGGAGTCTTATAAATATCTTTTTTATTTTTTTTTAAACAAACGAGCTGCAGGAAGCTGCTAGTTTTCCTGGTGAGCATCATATACACTTGCCAACATAAAAATATAAGTTTAAAGTTTTCTTTGTAAGGTTTTGGTCAAAAACCACTCAGTTGACCGGTTTTATGACCACGGGTGCACGAGTTCGCAAGTTGTGTGACTTATTAGTTCAGTCTATAAGTTTTGTGACTTAAGTGTACATACGAAACAAATTGTGTAACTCTCGGTGCCATTTACTCATACATATGAACTCTTTAGTTTTTCTTTGCATCAACTTTTTGTTATAAACTCTTAGTTAGGAATTCAATTTCACCATTTTTTTATAAAGCCTACTTTTCAAGTTCCTTGGATTTTTGAAGGTCGTAAGAATACTCCGAGGAGAGGAGGAGACACACCGGCGACTCATGGGGCACCTGAAGGTCCGTGACCGGACTGCCGAGGCCCATGAAACAAACTGCTATGATGCACCAACACCTAGAAGATATCAAGATGACCTGAGTCACCACAAGGCTCTAGCATTTGACTTCTAGGTGGTTGATGTATATCAATTTTGCATGCATAAATATAAATTCTACGCATTACTCAATGTACATGTAGTCAAAATCACCAACATTACTCTTGACACGGTCAACATAATTGAGAAAACAAATTAGAATGAGATGCTACCTCTCATCTCTCTCTCTCAAACGCATGTTGCGTGCATGCACACACCCGATGACACAAAGATCACCGGCACCGATAATTCACCTTCACCGTCGGCTTTGTTGCGGTTAGATTTCGAAACGATTGATGATTTTTCTTGTCAACAATTGCCGGTTGTATTTTGCTACCAGATTATTGACAGGTTACGACCAATTTGTTGATGGACTACAGTAACTTGCTTACTAGGTTACTGGGTATCACTCTAAACCAATATAAGACTTACATCATAGTACATTTATGGATCATAGTACATTTATGGGTAGATATCATACTTAATGTTAAAACTTGAATACTCACTCATATGCATAATTGCAATACCCAAAAAAATGTAAATTAATATTAAGTACTTATACTCTATTATCGTGGTAGCTATTCACTACTAACATAGCAATCACGACAATATAATGTGGCAACCAGTGCTGATGAAAGTGCATCTAGGACCCCTGTTGAAATTTACTTGATTAATTAGTAGGAAATTAAGAGACTAACATGTTTAATAAGTTTCGGAAATTAGTCCCCAAACATGAAGCCTGCGAAACGTGGTGGTATCCCTCAAGATTAGGCTTCCTAGTATATTTGAGTAATATGCATGTCATACTATCAAATGGGGTAGTTTTTTTTGCGAAAATGTCACCAATCTATTAATAATCATTCACAATAATATAAAAAGGACTAAAATTAATTAAAAAAATTACAAATAGATCCATGAACCACCTAGCGACGACTATAAACACTAGAGCGAGCCAAAGGCGCGTCGCCGTTCTTGCCCCTCCAGCACCGGAGTCGGGCGGAACTTGTTGTAGTAGAGGTTGTTGTAATAGACAAACAAGAAGTCGTTGTGCTAAGGCCCTAAAGAAACAATGGATTAGAGAAGCAACCATCGTCAATAATGACATCTGTAGAATGAAAGAGATTGGCCTGAAATCACATCAACAAACACGAAAAACGAAGAAATGTTAGGAGATCCTGCCAACGCATGACTCTACGCGTCCTCCGTCGGTGCTAGACGCACCACTGGAGCGAGGATACGATGAGTATGGCCTTATTCTTTCTTCAGGTTGTAGTTGGTCGTCTCACCATTCTGAAAAGACATGAAAACAAAGCTAAACAAAAAACAGAACCCCTCGCCGGCGAGGTTCTTGCAAATATCTAAAACTTATCCCTTAAGAATCCAACTCGAGATCTTTCTTTCTCCGAAAAAACAATATCTTTAAAATTCCCTTGTCACTCGGCTAGTACCTCTGAACCAAGTGAGAAGAGAGTTGTGACGAAAACTAGAATATGGGTCTGAACTACTGTAGGACCTCAACATTTAGGACCAACCGAATGGTAGAATTATTTATGTGTATCTATATTCATGCATGTGTAAATGTGGGTAAATGTTTCGCAAAACTATAAACACAAACTGATTGATATTTTGCTTATGTTGATGAATAGAGCAAGGTCACCGAGACGAGTGTGATTGATTTCGAAATGACCTTTGTTGATTTACTTTTTGTTGAGGTGAGAAATTTGAATTCAAATTCAAAACTTGTATACATATAATTCAAACTAGTTTTGAATTGAAATTTGAATACTAAACAATTCTATCAAATACAATAAATAGGAATTAAGTACAAGATAGAAAATTGAATTTTTTATTATATATGAAATAATATTACATTGTATAATGGAATATTCCAAAAGAATATTTTTTTACAATAAGTAGGTGAATTAACAAGAAGGTAAAACAAAAACAATATAATTTATTATAGTATGAATAATACAAAGTTTTTTACAATTTAATTATAAAAGAAAAATTACAAAAGTAATAATGAAATCCTAAAGTAGATTCCTATCTACTTTCTTATTTTGAATCTTCTTCTTCTGATCCTGCAAACAAGCCGAACAAAAAAAGCACAATAGGAAGAAGGGAATGTTTAGGATTAGTGAAACTCTCAGATTATGGCATAGTGATGAAATGCTAAACTCTTTCATTGAGTATTAATCAAGGGGCCATAATAGAATCTGATCTTATCAGAAATATTGCCTTAGTATTTTGCATCACATAATAGAATCTGATCGTATCAGAAAAAATGCCTTAGTATTTTGCAGCACAGACTAGGGCAAGTATTCCACTTAGCAAGCCCAAGAAATAATAATCAAGTGGAAGATAATATCAAAACAGTCAAGACGATCCTAAGCATGTGGAAACTTGTACCTAGTGGAGCCCACTTGCCAGTAGCATACACACGGATGCATGGTGTTGTGTTATCCACTCAGCAATAGCAGCATCAAACACATAAGAAGGAAGAGCAGCCACATGACAGTTGATATCTACCATCACACATCCACATCATAGTAGACCTCCAACAACATCACCATATCCTTATTTCCTCACCAAATCTTTCCCAACCAGAAGACAACATCACCATAATCAGCATGGTTACTGGGAGGATATGAGGAAACAAGTCAAGACAACAACATGAAGGAGGAAGATTACAAACAGAAGGAGAGCAAAGCTCATCAAGTAGGAGTAGGCAGTAACTCAAGGAAGAAACAAGCCAGCAACACAAGGAGAGGATGATCAAGTTCATCACTAGGAGGATCAACATCAGCAGCTGATCAAGTTAAGCACAAGAAGTTGAGGATTGAGCTACATACGAACAAGCTACACAAGACGGCAAGGTAGAAGTTCACTAGAAACCTCAGCTAGAGTAGTATCATATCTGTTCTTATCAGCATATAAGATACAACAAGATAAAAAGGATATTAGGAAGAGTTTACTCTGAGACCTACATGGTGGTTCTATGATTGAATCATCGTTGAGTATTTAAGAGTCATCAAATAGTACTTATTGTTAATTGATATCTAGCCTCGGCCTTATTGCATCATGGGCAGGGGCTGATTTAGGAGTTCTTTCCATCAAAAGATCATCACAGTTGATGATTTTATCTAGCTAGGTTAATTCAAGATAACAACAGTTCATGCTATCATGGTCTACCACCATGCACACTCTAAATGGAGGCACCACAGTAGCAAACCACAAATAGCACAAGACACCATAAAGCAGGATCATCATCAAAATTAGCATGTTATGAGACTATTTTCAAGCAACCAACAATATTCTAATCATTTTCCTAGCTATTTACTTAGGAATCATTTTTAGTAGAATTTCACTATCACAACAGATGAACATTCAGATAAGCATACCACTAAATCAAGGATTCAGTTCCACATATATAGAGCCACAAAGGTGTTGAGCCACACCATCTACACCAAACAGGCTATGAGCATAGCTACAAGCCAAAGAAACTACTCTAAATCAGTTTTCTAGTATATGTCTCTAGGAATCATATTGTGCCAGTTTTTATCACTCTCAACGATTGATAGAAGCTATTCCAAACATATCGCTGAACCGAGGTGGCTAAAGCGCTCGGCACTTGCCATAATCGAGCGGTGAGCAGCGGTGTCATGTTGTCTCGATAGAGGGAAAGGGAGGAGGTAGTAAGAGAGACAGAGAGAGAGGGGATTGGGTTTAGGCTGTGGTTAGCCTAGCCCAGATAGGGCTTAGTGGGCTGGCCCGTAGGGTCTGGTGCGGTTGGACCAGTTGAGCAGCCTAACTTATGTCCACTAAAAATAAAACCTTTTATGTTTAATAAACACTCCAAAAAATTGTCACAACTTTCAAAATACATATAAAATTAAAATAAAATCAGAAAAATATATGTGAGGTATCAAAATGATCCCAAAAATAAACTTTGTCCATGAAAATGCAACATTATTGATTTGGGTTGAATAAAATACAAATCAAGATTAAACCTTTGAAACCTCCTAATGAAGAAAGGAAAAGCAAAATACAATATATAAATAAAATTTATAATATTGCATTATTAATATTCTAATATTTTATAGAAATATAAAAATGAATATTTTATTGAAATTCAAATTCTAAATAGTTTGAAGGCAAATAAATACAAACAGAACCTCTCTTATTATGAAAAATCATAAAAATAATATTTTTATCTCCATAATGAAATGAAATTCTAAAGATAGAATTTCAATGATCATTTACTTCTTTTAATTAACCAATTACAAATTATAAATTTATTGTTTTTATGTGTGTTAAAGTCTTGCTCTATAATTAATGCTACATAGTATAGCATTAAAAATCTTAAAAAGATCAATAATATTACTACATTTTGTTTTCTGATTTATTTTTAAGAAAATATTTAAGGTATATTAATATTTCCTTTGTCAATCTCAAATGAAATCATAAATTCATTTCTTGTAAGTTTTAAAAACATAATCAGTATTATTTTACAAGGAATAATTATTAAACAATTAGAAAATGGTTTAAAAATCAAATTACATACTTTTGAATAAATACCAAGTTATATTATATAGCAATTAAGAATTCCCCTTAAATGAATGGCAAATGGGAAAAGAAAGTTAAAAATCAAAGGAAATCATCTACATATAAACCATACCTAAATCTTAGGGTTTACTTTGGGATTTATCCAAACTTCATAGCATTCCTTATGCATAATAGCATATTTCTTGTTTAAACATTAGTTCTTAATGGACCAATGATGTTATTTCATATTTGGAATTTATATTGACTAGAAGATCTTGGTGCATAATCTTGTAGTCACAAAGGCAAGTTCATACTTTCTCATGTCCTTTGGTTATTTTATATCAAATATTTGCAATCTATTATTGAAATCACCTACATTTTGAAAAGGGTCATAGAAAATCCTATCTTCATAATAATAATATGACTTATTGGTTATCGGCACGAGTGGTGGTAACCTAGCATGCAGGCACATGGAACCATGGTATGCTATATGTGGTTGATGGAGGTTCCATTTGCATGAGAAAGTATCATATAGGATTAATAACAAATATTGCTAATGAATCTTGCGTTGTATATTACACTTTAACCATATTATCTGGAATGGAATGGGAAAGCAGCTAGATCTTTTTCCTTTCGCATGTCAATGGACTTACTGGGCCATTGATGTAATTCTCGTAGAGAATTAGAAGCCCAAGGGTTGGATATCTCAATGTCCCAAGACATCCGGGGTCTATGATAGATTATATGTGTTAGATTTGTAATTTGAAACAAGATTTATTGTTGGTTTGCCATACAGAAGGGTGGGCACGAGGGGTTGTCGAAAAGGGCACTGATTGTCTTGGATCTTAGACTGGGCCTCATACCAAGGAAGTGTGAACAGTATTCGTGGCCTGACTTTGCAACAAATCTAAGATCTCTCATGGGTAAATCAACGCACCTCTGTAGAGTATATAAACAGTGACATGTTACTCCTTGTTTCGGGAAGAAACTACAAATATGGCAGGAAAGGAACTCCACGAAGTTATGGAAAACCTGTGAAGGCTGACGGATATAACTTTTTAGAATAAAAGCAATATTTTAAGAAATGTTTATGAAAACTTGCATTAGCCTACGACCTATGGTCTATGGCGGTAGATAGTGCATCAAACAATCATCTTTAATGAATTTGATGAGTACGCTCGTACTAAACCATACCTTCTTAACCCTTGCTAGATTCCGAAGCTGTCAGAGACGTCATTAAAACCCAATAGGATGCAAACTATTACAAAGAGCTGAAGTTCTCAGGTGGAGTATATGGCGTCAATAACTACAACAAATATGATGGAGAAAAGTTTAAGAGTGGAAGGGAGTTCAATCTCTAGCTAATAGAACATGTATCTGTAGAGCACTTTTGTTGTAGCAATCGCAAGCCAAATAGTATTAGCGGTGGATTTAATCGTAGAATAGTCTACGAGTTGATCTTTCTAGTTTCCTTTTATACGAAACTTTCCTCAATGTACTAAGGAGGTTATAGAGATCTTTTGTAACATACTAAGTTTTAATTTATAGTCCTACTATTTTTTCTATTGTATCATCTGACGGATGTAATACTGGCGAAATGGTGTTACATTGGTGGTATTATTAGGGAACGCGCACGCAGAGCTAGGACAAAAATAAAAAAAAAATACTTTTCTGCTCCGGCTACAACTCCGGCGAGCCACCCCTAGATCTGGCCATGGTCAAAGGTAATAGCTCGTACCTCTCGACGCATACGTGCGGAAGCTGGGGAAGCACATCGCGGTGGTGCCCTATGTTTCCCACGTCTCGTCTGGCTCTAGCAAACTACGCGATCTTGGGACCACCTCGTCACCGGCTCCGGTGCTCCTTCTCCTTCTGCCTCCGAATTTGGCGTCCAATTCCACCGACAAGCACCGCAAGTGTGGTGCCTTTGATGTCTCACACACATACAAGGTGGAACAGCAGCAAGTGAGGTGCTAGCCTCGGTCTTGCTGTCGCGGGACAGGAAAGGTGGGAAATGCCAAGTCTAGCAAAACCTTAGGAAGCAACACTCAATCATTTTTGTCCGCTGCCACCCACCTTCCCTTATATACGCGAGTAGGTGAGGGCACACAACACTTGTGTCCCTCAGTCCTAAACCCTAACCCTAGTCAAAGTGGGTCCAACCCATTGACATGTGTCCCTATCCGAACAAGTCCAACTTGCCAGCTTGGGATAGTCAGATCCACATCCGCCTAGTTCCACTCTCTTAAGTGTGTGATCTCACAGGCTTACAATAAGCTGGACATAACTCGGTAATCATTCAGTCAGAACCGCAGCTTAGTGACTTTCCGACTAGAGCTCATAATTGGTAGTGGCCTCTAGCAAGACTTGTCGACTCCCGGTTTACACAAGTGCCCTCAACGTGATGATCTATCTGAGTCCCTTTGCTCATGATATTGGTGATAAACCACAGGGGAGAATCCATCATCCTAGTTCTGGTTGAACTCTCTTCTTGTTGAAGTGATAAATGATTCCCTCTGGCTTCACTAAGTCAGACTACCTCGATCAACACTTGATCGAGTAGCTCATGGCCATGCTTCTGAATCATATCACACGTGAGGTCCCGAAGAATATCTCTCCGAGATGGAGGGGAAAATTCCTTCTTGGCTGATACACATCACGCAGCTTGCTTCGAAGTCGGCCCAAGACCACCCTTATGACTCCCAATTACGGTGAGTGTTAGATGGAGTCAAAGCCATCTTTTCCACAACTCAGATCATGCGATCCCCTGAGGTGATGTAAGGATTCCATTGTGTTAGTTGGAGCATATGAAGGTGTGCTCATGTCCTACTAACCTTTGGATCGGTTCAACTATTATACCTCTTCCGACTAGCCAATGCAAGGTGAATACCATCTCCATGCTCATGACACGTGAAACATTGTCATCTTCCGACGTACAAATTAGTCTCAGTTGTGGGTTTCCCTCCCAACCTCAAACGACCAAGGACAAACTGTCTAGAGCTAGATGCAGGTATATGGTTCCACACCTGCAACAACTACATTCATATACAATTAGCTCTAAGCCAGATTCTATGTTACAAATACAAGGCAGAATGTGAGCCTCTAGGGAATCATTCCTAACAGTCTCCCACTTGCACTAGAGTCGAACACTCAGGCATCTCCAGGACTTAGGCATCTCATGCACATCGCTCTAACGTGCGCCTCAAACTTGGGTTGTGTAAGCGGCTTGGTCAACGGGTGTGCAACATTTGCATCCATGTGTACCTTGCATAGCTTAATTTCTCCGCGGTTGATGAACTGCCGAATCAGGTGAAATTTCTTGAATATGTGATTGTTCTTTTAGTGAGCCCGTGTCTCCTTAGCTTGTGCAATGGCACCAATATTTTCATAGTACATGTCTAACGGACTGGACGAGCCTGTAACAACCCCGAGTTCAATCAGGAAATTTCTGATACAAACTCCTTCGTTTGTTGCCTCTAAGGCAGCAACATAAGATTTGGTAGTGGAATCAGACACCGATTCTTTCTTGGAAATTTTCCAGCTCACTTCACCTCCATTTACGATGAACACATAGCTAGACTACAAGCGCAAGTCATCCATGTCGATCTAAAAGCTAGCATCCGTGTAACCCTTTACACCTAGCTCTTCCTCACCTCCATAGACTAGGAACTCATCTTGAGTATGTCTCAAGTACTTAAAGATATTCTTTACTGCTATCTAGTGGCTTTCGCCAGGATCTGAATGATATCTTATTGTTACACTTAGAGCATAGGAAATATCCGACCTAGTACATATCATCGCATACATGATCGATCCTACAGCCAAAGCATAAGGGATCCTCTCCACCCGACTTTGCTCATCAGCCGACGCTGGGCATTGAATCTTGCTAAGTCAGATTCCATGCGCCATCGGTAAGAACCCCTTCTTAGCTGAATCCATATTTAACCTCTTCAATATCTTATCCAGATATGCACTCTGACTCAAACCTATGAGCCTCCAGGATCTATCTCTATAGATCTCAATTCCGAGTATAAATGCTGCATCACCCAAGTCCTTCATTTGGAAACACCTTTACAAAGAATTCTTAGTTTCCTAAAACGTTGTTTCCGACTAACAATATGTCATCTACATACATTAGTAGAAAAAACTGAGCTTTCACTAAACTTCCTGTATACACAGGAATCCTGTTCACTTTTGATGAAGCCAAACGATTGGACCACTTCATCAAAATGAATGTTACAAGTCTGACTTGCTTTCTTCTATCCATAGATGGATTTTCGAAGCTTGCAAACCTTGTTCAGACTAGCTGCATTGATAAAACCTTCGGGCTGTATCATATACACATCCTCGGTTAAATTTCCGTTAAGGAAAGCCATTTTGACATCCATCTGCCATATCTCTTAATAGAAATATGCAGCTAGTGCTAACATGATCCTTATCTACTTAAGCATCGCTACTGGCGATAAAGTCTCATCGTAGTCAACTCCTTGAACTTGTCAGAACCCTTTATAGACAGAAACATTTCCATCTTGGTCAGTTTTCCTCTTAAAGCCCCATTTCCTCTCGATGGATCTTGCACCATCCGGTAGATCAACCAAGTTCCAAACTTGATTGGCATCCATGGACTTTAACTCGGATCTCATGGCTCCAAGCCATGACTCAGAATCAGTACTTCCCATCACATCCTGATAAGTAGTCGGCTCATCATTGTCTAGCAGAAGTACGTCTCCACATAATCTTGTTGATCTTCATGGCTCTCGTGCATTTTCTAGCTTAGGCACAACGTCTGACTCAACCTCCAAGGTTGTAGGCTTGTCCTGAGTCAGTGAATCCCAAATTTATTCAAGATGCTCCCTACTCCCACTGTCTTTCCTCCTTAGAAACTCTTTCTCTAGAAATACACCGTTTCGAGTGACAAACACTTTGACCTCTTCTCGATTGTAGAAATAGTAACCCAAAGTTTCCTTTTGGGTAGCCTACAAAAACTACTTTATCCGACTTGGGGCTGAGCTTGTCGGATAGCAATCTCTTGACAAAAGCTTCACATCCCCAAATCTTAAGAAAATACAGGGTTGGCTTCTTGCCCGTCCACATCTCATGTTGTGTCTTTTATACTAATTTAGATGGTAGTTTGTTTAGTGTAATCACTGATATCTCGAAACAAAACCCTATAATGATAAAGGTAGATCCGTCTGATTCATCATCGACCTCAGCATGTCTAAAAAGGTTCGGTTCCACCTTTTCGACACACCATTTCACTGAGGTGTTCTCAGCAGGGTGAGATGTGGAACTATTTCAGAACTCTTGCGATGGTCATCAAACTCATGGCTCATATATTCGCCTCCATGATCTGATTGCAGAAAATTAATATTCTTGCCGAGTTGGTTTTGCACTTCACTCTAAAACTCTCTTAACTTTTCAAAGGTTTCCGACTTGGATTTCATCAGGTAGACATAGCCATATCTACTGAAATCATCCATGAATGTGACAAAATACTCATAACCACCTCTAGTTGCCATGCTCATTGGACTGCATACATCACTATGTATCATCTCCAGCAAGCCAGACGCTCTCTTGCAACTCTTTGCGAAAGGTGTCTTGGTCATTTTTCCCAGCAGACAAGATTCACATGTTTTGAACGGCTCCAAGCCGGAGGAATCTAGGAGTCCGTCACCATGGAGCTTATGCATGCGTTTCTAGCTAATATGACCAAGGCGACAATGCCATAGATAAGTATAACTAAGATTATTCGGCTTTAACCTTTTAGCATTCAAGTTATAGACTGATTTACATTTAAGATTAAAGCACAAAAAGTTTGGCTTGGATAGATGCATAGCCAAGTAACACATTATTCAAATAGAAGGAACAACCATTGTTCTTAATATTCGACTCATAACCCTGATCCATCAAACATGAGGCAGAAATGATGTTTTGGCTTAGTACAGGAACATAATGACACTTATTTAGTCCGAAGGTAACTGGAGTTGCATCGTCCCTAAGGCTAGCGCATCAAATCTTGCTTTGTTTCCAACTCTAATGTCAATCTCCCCTCTTGCCATGCTCCTATGCCTTACCAGTCCTTGCATCAAGTTGCATACATGAACAATCAAGCCGGTATCATATACTCAGGTACTGCTAGGGGTGTCGGCAAGATAAATGTATATAACATTCACAACAAGTGTACCTAAGTCGGAAGTCATACTTCCGCTCCTGGCTTTGTCCGCCTTGTACCTATTGCAGTTCCTCTTCTAGTGACCCTCTACTTTACAGTAAAAGCATACTGTTCCTGGAGGTTTTGCCAGCTTGCCAGTCACCGAGCCGGCGCTGGGACTTGGATCTAGTGTGTCGTCTCCCTTTGGCTTGGCTTTCTTAGACCGAGACTTCTTGTTGATCTTGGAAGCTTTCTGCACCATCAACACTTGATTGGTGTCGCCTCTCTTGATGTCGAGTTCTGCTGTCATGAGCATCCCTTGGAGTTTTGCTAGTATATTATCCATGCCGTGCATATGGTAGTTCGAAATGAATAGGCCATAGGCACTAGGAAGAGAATTCAGGAGAATGTTGGTAGCAAACTCTTCACTCAAGGTAAAACCGAGATGATCCAAGGACTGCACATATCCGACCATCTTGATCATGTGCGGTCCTAGTGGATCTCCATCTTTCAGCTTGCAACCAAGCAAGGCTCGGGAGACATTGTACCTCTTCGCTTTAGCCCGCGTCTCAAACATGCTCTTATGGGCAACGATCATATCGTACGCCTCAACATTCTCGAACTATTGCTGCAGTTCCGGCTCCATGTGAGCGAGCATTAGGCAGTTGACTTCCTTTGACTCATACTGAGCCTAGCGTAAAGCGATTCTTACACCATTAGGCTCATCATTGCCCTGCTCATATGGAATAGGATTGTCTAGGACATGTTCCTTCTTTTCTTGCTTGAGAACGATTCTCAGGTTACGATACCAGTTGGTAAAGTTGGTTCCGTTTAGCTTATCCTTCTCAAGGATCGTACGCAAAGCAACGTTGGAAATCTGAACGGTGCTAGTAGGTGCCATCTACAAAATAAATAAGTAAAATACTCAAGACAATGTATCTGTAACAGGAGAAGGTGGATTAAACTCTTTAATCGTGCATACTCCAACTGAGACTGATATCCCTTCGATAGTTGACAGTAATTCAGGATCCTGGTCAGTTATCCGACTAATGAGCCTTTGTGTCACTGCTAGACGGAGAACCTTCCGAGTAGGCAACACATTTCCAATCTGATCTCTATCCAATTCCTATTGGATTGTTCGACAACCCTCCTTACCCCCAGCCCACAATTGTTGTGATAGCTAAGTCTAGCTACCAAGTGCCCTGCAGAGAGAGTCTGAATCTCTCACACTTTATCAAAGAGAATTGTCAGTGCTCCAACAATATGAGCCCACTAACCAAAATTGTCCAACTTGTAGTTTTGTGGCAAATGGCGGGGTAATCTGCCTAGACCTTCTTTGAGGGAAAAAGAAGCAAATAAAACTAAAAGTCAGAACCTTTTCGGCTCACACCAGCTAACTTTTAGCTGTAACTTTGGACAGGGTACAACTGTCCTATTCTTGTCTAACAATAAAAGCAACTTTAGTGATTGATTGTGGAAGTCAGCCACGTGATCTCTCACTTAGATCTGGACCATTTTTTACCAACTTCTTGGCCAACACAAACCAAATCCAGCCACTACCCTAGATCAAAACAGATCAAAAAGGCAAACTTAAAACAGCGAAAAAGATCCAATCTTTCCTACTAGCGCATCTCATGCGCAAGAACTTGGCCAAAAACCTAGAGTCGATGCTCTGATACCATTGCTGGGGAACACGCAGAGCCATGCTGGAAAAAAATTATGCTCTGGTTGGAACTACGGCGAGCCACTCCAAGATCCGGCCAAGGTCAAAGGCAATAGCTTGTACCTCTTGACGCGTTGGTGTGGAAGTTGAGGAAGCGCGTCACAGTGGTGTCATACATTCCCCTTGTCTTGCCTAGCTCCGGCGAACTTCTCGATCCTAGGACCACCTCGTCATCAGCTCCGGTGCTCCTCCCCTTCCGCTTTCGACTTCGCCGCCTAACGCCATCGATGAGCACCACAAGTGTGGTGCCTCTGTTGTATCACACACATACAAGGTGGAACAGCAGCAAGTGAGGTGCTAGCCTCGGTCTTGCCTCAGCGGGATAGGAAAGGTGGGAATTGCCAAGTCTAGCAAAATCCTAGGAAGAAGCACTCAATATTTTTTGTTTGTCGCCACTCATGTTCTTTTATATAGGCGAGTAGGTGAGGGCACACAACACTTGTGTCCCTCGGTCCTAAATCCTAACCCTCGTCAAAGTGGGTCCAACCCACTGACATGTGTCCCTGTCTGAACAAGTCCAACTTGCCGACTTGTTATAGTCAGATCAACATCCACCTAGTTCCACTCTCTTAAGTGTGCGATCCCGCAGGCTTACGATAAGCTGGACACAACTCAGTAATCATTCAGTCAGAGCCGTAGCTCAATGACTTTCTGACTAGAGATGATAATTGGTAGTGGCCTCTAGCAAGACTTGCCGAATCCCGGTTTAAGCAAGTGTCCTCAATGTGACGATCTATCCGAGTCCCTTTGCCTCACGATATTGGTGATAAACCATAGGGGGGATTCCATCATCCTAGTGCCGGTTTAACTCTCTTCTTGTTGCTGTGCTAACTGATTCCCTCTGGCTTCACTAAGTAGGACTACCTCAATCAACACTTGATCGAGTAGCGCATGGCCATGCATCAGAATCATATCACACAAGAGGGCCCAAAGAATTCTCTCAGAGATGGAGGGGCAAATTCATTCTTGGGTGATCCACGTCGCGCAACTTGCTTCGAAGTCGGCGCAAGACCACCCTTATGACTCCCAGTTATGGCGAGCGTTAGATGGAGTCAAAGTTGGCTTTTCCAAAACTCGGATCGTGTGATCCCCTCAGGTCTAAGGATTCCATTGTTTTAGTTGGAGCATATGACAGTTTTCTCACGTCCTACTAACCTTTGTACTGGTCCGGCTATCATACCTCTTCTGACTAGACAATGCAAGGCGGATAGCATCTCCATGCTCATGACACATGAAACATTGTCATCTTCTGACTTACAAATTAGTCTCGACAGTGGGTTTACCTCCCAACCTCAAATGACTAAGGACAAACTGGCTAGAGCTAGATGCAAGTACATGGTTCCACACCTGCAATAGTTGCAGTGACATATACTACTAGCTCTAAGTCGGATTTCGGGTTACAAATACAAGGCGGAATGTGAGCCTCTAGGACATCATTCCTAACATGTATGTCAATGACTTGCATACTACAACATGAAGTGGTATGATGGGTCACCGCAACTCCGGAGCTTGGTTATGAACCTCTAAGATCAATTTTAAATGATATAGTGTTCTCTTAAGTTTGCTACCTCTCACCCTCTAGTATAGTTCCAAAACTCTACCAAATGGTACTTTTTGAAACCTCAAAGCTAGGACCTAGTTATCCATTCCATTTTAGAGGGTTTTTTGTCCGAGGGAACTTTGTTCGGAAGTACCGCATGTTGTATTTTCCCCATGGACATAACATTACAATTTGCATGGTGTCTCCAAGGTGTTGCAGTTCCTGAGGGGCATGTTTGGTAGCCTAGGAGGTGGTATGTAAGCTGCATTGGCCTAGAAATATTCCCTTTCTTGTGGGATACCAAACAAACATGGGGTCTAGGAAAACCGCGGGCACAAACTTTAAAGCCCCCGGGGGCATGCTCCACGGGAACGCTCGGATCAACCATTCTTTTGGGGTGGGCGGGAAAGAATGTGGGATGGAGAAAGATTTCCTTTTTTTCAGTGCCAGGATGCATGGGCCTCTCACATGGCACATAGAACGCAACCACAACCAAATTCAACCAAAATCCACCAACCACCATACAGGCTAGCAAACAAACCGACAACCTCATGGTTCCTTTGTTTTTTGCGAACAAACCCTAGAGGGCCTAGAACGTGGGTTCCCTGGAGTCTGGTTCCAACTCAACATGTATCAAACACACCCGATGTGTCCCTGGATGGCTCAGCACTTCTAGATACTTCACTGGTACTTCCATGAAAGTTTTTTCCCACTCAAGACGCTTGCACTTTATATGCGCCCGATATCTTTGGTATGTTTTCGAGAACTTCCAAGTGTGTTGTCTTTTGTGTAGTGTGCAGTTTTAGCCTCGCATGTATATAGTTGCTCCGACCCCTTTGTGGGAGGTTAAGGGGAGTTGTATGAAAGGAATGCTTTGAAACCCCTCCGCTCCCCTTGTGCTTTGTGTGCTCAATTTTTGTGAGAGGTCTATGCGGATTTGAGAGGTTCATTTGAGAAAGAAACACAATGGAGGCTAGAAATACTACACATATACTAATACCGGAGTATTACAAAACTTAGTGAAAATAATCTCCCTAGTACATAAGGACATGTATCAATATCAAGCAAATGGAACAGATTAAAGAGGTGCAAAGGAGGTGTGTCCACCGATTTATTTCCCCTGCAAATTAACCAAGGGATACCTTTTAGGAACAAAAACAATAGACCTGTTACGTAGCTAACTTTACACAGCTCTATGAGGAAATGGAGAATATGCCAAATTAAGATTCTTCTAAAATACTATAACATCTCAGGATTAGATACTACAAATAGAGAGGACACATGTGTGTGCATTACATTCATATAGAAAATCTAAAGAATTTTCGCGTGTTTGTTTAAAACACAAAGAGATCGAGGTTCCTCTTATTCTGAGGACCGAGGTTTAGGCCATTAGGTGAGTGCTATGAATTTCGACATGACCTTTGTTGATTTTCTTGCTTTTGAGGGGAACAATTTGAACTCAAATAGGAGTTCATAAATTCAAATATAATTTGGATCTAAATTTAAATCTTAGATAATTATAGGAAATTCCATAATTAGAATACAATATTGTATAAATAATAATAATCCTTATTACATTAAAACAAATTCAAGAAAATACAAGTTACAAATAATAAAGACCAATAACAATAAGTAAATGGAATGGAAAAGGATTACTAAAAGGGGAAATTAGTTTTATTACATTAATAATGATACAAGGTCTTTAGAGAGAAATATAAAAATTAAGATCACAACAATAAGTACAATACTAAAATAAATTTCCTATCTGCTTCATGTATCCTCTATCTCTTCTTTTCTTCAGATTGTTGTTTCCTGCAAAATGATCACTAAGACAAAAGAATGTTTTGCTATGGTTAAAATATTGCCTCACCGAAGTGGACGCAGATTAATGTTCTTAATCTAGTTGTGGATCTTAGGAAGAACTCTTAAGATCCAATATGTACCTAGAGGGCACCACCAAATCCGTTAAGCAACTTTGGACATGGATCAAATATGGATGACACTTGATTATGAGAGGCAACAATGAAATAAGGCAACACTTTTTTGATCCAATCATTTAATTAAGCCTGCTATGGCATCCTTTAAGTACTAGATTAAGTTAGGAAAGAAATATTAAGAAACGCAATGAAAATTTAGATAAACCTTAACATGTATGAAGTTAAGATCATCAAGCCATAAATAATTAAAAATAAAGACCACAATATAATTTTAGCCATAGAATTAAATAGAAAGGCCACATGTTAAGTCCATGTACTGATAATAGACCAACATGAGTTTAGTTACACTTGGTAGCACTAAAAAATAAAGGCCAAGGACAAGGATAACGGCAACTAATCATATGCTTGTTCATGAGGTAAAAGAAAATCTAATTGGACACTTCACTAGTGTAGGGGCCACCTGCAAGGAGCACTATCACCATATGCATGAGTGGTGTTGTCACCACCGTAGAACAAGTATAGTAGTACAAACCAACCAGCCATCCGTACCACATTTTCCTCTCATCAGCCAAATCATACCAAGACCTCCTCTATCATCTAGTTGCAAGGTCTACCAGCTAGAACACATATGTAACCATTATCCATTAGAACAACCATTAGAAACCACAAGAACAATTCTAGCTAGATAATAGGAAATTTATCAAGAAGCCCGAAGGAGTAGGCCAGCATGGAGGAGAAGATTGGAAGAAGGAATTCCAAGAGCTGGTCAGCAACATTAGTAGAACAAGATCCACAAGTGCAACCACTTTGCAATAGTAGGTTACTATGCTAAGATTAGTTAAACCCTTTGTTCTTATCAGCTAACTACAAAAAAGATTTGGAGGGAGAAGTTTCTCTCAGATCTATATAGAGATTCGATGTATATTCCTCATAGAGAATTAAAAAGGCACATCATAGTATCTGTCATTATAAAGCAAGAGCGTCAGCCTTTGCATCACTGGCAAGGGAGTAATCCACATTAATTTCCATCATTGAATCATCGGGTGTATGATCTTATCAGGCAAAGCCAATGAAAGAGAGCAACAGATCATGCTACCTGGAATTCTAGTGTGCACACTCAAAAGGGAGGCACCACACTAGTAATTCAGAATAGTAGAAGCCACCCTAGATTGTTGCCAATATAAATAGAGAAGTACAATACTTCTACTTAATTTCCTTGCTAGCTTTTCAAATCATTCTCCTAGCTTAAACATCTAGGAGTCATCTTGGTTTTATTAAATTCTTAGTGTAGCATAGAGCTTCTATGCTAATAACATCATAGAGCTTTAGTACACACTCCAGCATATGTTCTTATCAAAATTAGAGCCTCAGACTAGGCATCATGGGAAGAGGCTATAATAGCAAATTATGTTAACCTAGTGTCTCCACTGTGCACACTCTGGAGAGGCACCACAATGGTGACATTAGAAATAACATAAGCCACTAAATTAAAAATGGTGCAATAAAAGGCTTATTAAACAAAGTTATAGCAGATAATATGTGCAATAGCCAAGCACAACACTGAAGAGGCTCCACATCAGCACAACCACACCACAGAAGGCACTAATTACTTTAACAGACCTAGGAATTGACCCAATGGATAGAATATATACAAGAAGCATCTAATACAACTTCTGGAATTAAACCTCAACCATTATCACTAAATAAAGCCTAGTTAAGACAACAAACCAAGAGGTCATTACAACATACTACTGGAACCAGATTCAAACCAAGAGTTTCAAGCACGCATCTACAACTCAATTCATATTCATATATTGCATAGTGTAAACAGCTTTGAGTAAGAGTTTAGTTAACCAACATAACAGTAAAATCAATCTAGTGATTAAGTAGGAGTCTACTTCCGCTTATCTATATATCATCTAGTTACCAGTAACAACATCGACACCAAGTTCCAACCATAAACTAAAGGATTTCCATAGCAGATAACAAAAATTTAACTACGCAGAACACCCTGAATGCCCAAGGATCTATCTAGAGGTAATGCAGTAATGGAGGAAGACAACAGTAATGTACCCTTGAAGACCGAGAGAGCGTTACGCTCATGCATGAGCGTGGATGATGTAGTCATACCCGTTCGACCTCAAGGTCACGAAGCTCCTCGCACATCATCCCTTGTCTAGGTCCTTACACGAGGGCCCGGTTGCTGCAAGTGCAGCTCCCGGGTTATCACACACAAACGGTGCAATACGATGACTCTCGAACTCCTTGATCCTTGTTGGCGTTGTTGAAGTAGACCTCCTGGTGGAATCCCTACAGCACAATAGTGTGCCACAGATGCGTTGACTTTGCACGTACAATCTTTACTTGGGACCATGCCATGGTGAAGGCAACTAAAGAGAGGGGGATATTCTAACCTCAGAGAATATCTTGTTAGGTGTCTCTTAATCCCACCCATGGGCACCCCTTTATATAGGAGAAGGAGGTGTGCCCTCCCTTTAGGTCAGCCATATGGGACTAAAAGAATAAAAGAAATAGGCAGGAAAAGTGTGCACCCCAGCTGGGCCAAATGGCCACAACCCCACAACAGCAGTCACCTGACCCGGGTGGGCCAGGAACCCTTCTCGCGTGGCCCAATGTGCTAGAGCAGCAGCAGCCAGCGACAACGGCTGGCCGGGTGGGCTAGCACGCCTGCCCGCGGCCCAGCTGCGAGCGATGCTGCACGGTCCAGAGCAGCAAGCGGCTAGCCAGGTGGGCTGGCTCAGGGCCCATCTTCGCCCAGCGCCAACGCCTGCCCGGGTGGGCCGGTAGAGACTACAGCCCGCTCACCTAGCCGGCTCCCCTGTGCGCCAGCGTGGGCAAGGGTCGATCATAATGTAAATCGCATAATGTAAATCGCCATTTATCTAGTATAAGTTAGTTCTTAATTAACATATAATAAATGCATAATGTAAATTGCCATTTATCCGAAACTCCTTTCGGCCTTTTCCTTTCCTTCTTTCTTCGAACAACTTCGGATCTCTCCGGAACGATTCCGATTTCTCTCTCTTTCATGATTCCATCTTGCAGGAGGATCTGCAAGCGTCGTATTTCCCTTAAGCGTGTTTCCCTATGGTTCAGGAATGAAATAGACATGATCTCTATCAATGATCAATAGTGGGACCAGGATGCCCATGTTGACCCCTATGCACTCCACGAATCACCATCGTGTTGAACCTGAAACGATATCTCCAATTCCCTTATTCATGATACAAGACTTGTCCAAGATTCGATCATCGGTATCACGATACCTTGTTCAATCTCGTTTCCAACAAGTACTGTTTTACTTGTTCCCGTGAAATACCATCCCCATGACCTAGTCGTGACCTAGTCATGTGTTGTGCAACATGGATGTAATTAATTGAGTGGGCCTAGTTGTATCTTCCCATCATACAAGAGAACAATTCCCGATCTTGAAGCATATTGCCTCTACATGCTCCTTCGGATACCCAACATGCACCTTTATGGTCACCCTTTCACGAGATGACGGTTGATACAGTCAAAGCATCCTCCGGTAATAGTGATTGATAAGATCTCACGATCTAAGGATTAGGACAATCTATTTCTGACAATTGCAACATGAACTAAGTGACATGATTGTGTTGCAACAATCATTGGTGGGCAGTGTCCATCACATCATTCCAGATGATATGACTTCATTGTCAGTGACTTTTAGTTAGCTCATGATCAGGAAACCTTGATCATCGTCTGCCCAATGAACTAGTTGAATAGAGGCTACTGGGACCTGGGTTTGTTTATATACCACACATGTATCAATGTTTCCACTTGACACAGTTATAGCATGATATAAAACTATAATGAACTAATGAGATATGACAATAAAACCCTTTTATTATTTGCCTCTAGGGCATATCTCCTTCAGTCTCCCACTTGCACTAGAGTACAAATAATCTAGCTGCATTGCTACTAATCATAAACCATATCTCATATGCGTTTATTGATCATGCTTTCTTATGGAGGACTTCCTGTCCTGAATCTATTTTACCATATTCACAAGGTCTTATTTTGCAAATCATTAATGTCAACCGTTTGACATTCACACCATTATCATATGATGTGTTTTAGCATTTTGGTGACAAAGTTAGACTTCTATTTTCTAGTATATGCAATGACGATCTATTAGTCAATAGAACTTTCAAGATATCATGTATAACTATAAAAAACACTTAGTCGAAAGTCAAACTTTCTCTAGACCTAAATTATACTTGCTAACATTGAATTATCCTTATATTTCTATACCTATGTAAATTTTAATCAAAGTGCAATACTTTCACTTTGATGTCTAGCCACCCTTTCGCTGCGTTCAAACTTAACTCTAATTCTATGATTGATTTAGAAATCACTCCCGAATCTTTGTTCTTCATATCTAAGAACATGGGTCACATTATGTCAAGTATAAACAACATAGATTTTACCTTGGAAAAACTATGGCCAATGCATAGTTGATGCAGTGCATCCCTTTCCCTGTTTTAACCATCATCATAATTACCAAGTCATTACTCAATAGTTCTCCTAATCGTTCAAGTAAGAATCAATTCTTTGCTGAATCCATTATGAACTCCTTTCAGAATCTCAACTAGGTCCTTCTGAACACTTTCAGAATTCTCCAAGCATTTTGACATTTATTGTCCATTAAACATCCTGATCTAATCAAATAGATCCACTATATTTAATATATGATGAACTTCATTCATCTGATGATATAATCATTCCTAATACCGAACACATTGTTCACTAATATGTCGATTACATATTCAAGAACATTGTCACGCTCCCACTCAAATATTTCATCAATATTTGATATTCTAGGATGTCACTCATCTCCCACTCAAATATGTCGTCCACATATTCTATTGGGAAAACCTCTTAGCTCCCACACAATTTGCAGACTTTTCTCGATAATCCTGGCAAATCCAAAATTCTTTGATCTTACATCAAAATCGAGAATTTTCTGCTAAAAGACTTTAGCACTTCCAGATTTGTCAAAACTTCCTTGTTGTACTAGTTACAACTTTTTCTTCAACCTTTTGAAGACTTTGTAGTTTTGATCAATCCTTTGCTAATTTCACGACTCTAGGTCATTTGTTGTACTCGGTTTCATCAATCTTTCTTTGTAGTTTGTAGGTATGTCTTATTCCAATAATAGGACAAGTGAATCAAGAATGGAATTCTGCAACTGGTAGAACAAGTTCTTGAATCCTTCTTTCATAAATTATTAGCAGAAACTTATGCTTATACTTTATTCCCTTCCACTAACACTTCTATAAGAAAACAATTTCTCAAAGAAGTACCTCGCTGAGACAAAGTTTGTCTTCTTGGGGTTTTAGTTTGGAATTTGTATTCATAGTCTTACTAAGAATGTACCACAAAGACTTACTATTCGCAACAATCTCGAACTATCGAAATATCTAGAAACTCGAGCATGCCATATCGCATATAGTGCTATTTCTGTGAATCATTAGATGTTCCTAATACTTTGAGTGTTTACTAATTCAATCTCTAACTCTAATTCCAAACATTAATCCATTCGAAGATCATTGGGACCACATGTATATTATACACTATGATTATGATGTTTTAAACATATCAATACTATCCGATTAGTCCAATCACCATAATTTGTGAAACCGTTTTTCACAAGTCCCTTATATGCCAATTTGCTATTAACTTGAATCAAAACCACGTGGATCAGATCGCAAAGACTTTGGAATTCTTGTTAATCTTATATCCATTTCATTCTGAAATCATTTGAACAATTCAAATAGTCTCAAACTTGTGTTTCATTAAGTAAACACACATATTTACTTAAACTCGCCATGAAGTTTACAAAATAATGATTTCCACTATCTGTTGAAAATGCAATACATCGTATGTATAAAATTCAACACCCCTTGGCATATCATCATTTTACCAGAATGTAGAGTTTTAGTCATCCTGCCTAATGAGGCATGGTTTTGCAAAGTCTCTAGATCAAATATCTAAGACCTCGATCTTCATTAACATGAAAAACATGCAATAACCACAATGACTTAAACAATAGTGTTATTCATTATTTAAACTTGAATATCTTTTGGCATTTTTCGTAAATGTCCTTTTATCATAAGGATAAAGACTAGAATAACTTGTTCATAATCCCAATGTGAATCATAAAGGAGATCATTCATAAAAACAGAACAACTGAATTGTTTCTTATTAATATGAATGACCGTCTCGCAATAAGCAAGACACACTAATATGTTTCACAAACTTAATTACAAATCTTTTATTCAGATCTATTAATCTTAATGATAAACTTCGAGGGAAGGAGTGTCGTCGGCCATCAACTAGCTTGCTTGTCGTCGTCACGCCATCAGTGCCCCTATTCCATTATGTAACTCTCACATAGATGATCCTATTTCATTAGAACAAGATTAAGTATCCAATACTTGAACACTGCATAAGTGTTTCATGGAAATGTTTATTACTTGTATATCATGTATATCATATATACACTTTCCATTAACGATGATTCCATCTTTTGGGTTCGACCTTGGCGAAAGTATCATGGTGGTCACGAACAGTCGTATCTTCTCTACCATCGGATTCATCAAGGGAAATCTTCTAGAGGTTCGCAAAGGATATAGAGGAGATGGTTTTCTATGAGGATCCTACTTAGGCGTTGCTATCGGTCGATGAAATTCGACCCATCTAACTTAAGTTTTCTTCATGTTCATTAATGGACTAAAGATGTCTTGAACTAAGGGAATGACCATAATCTACAAGATATTTGCAAAAGGAATTAGACCAAGTTCATAATATGGAGTCCAAACGAACTCCCACTTAAACTATCATCCCTAAAGACAGTTTTAGTGATTACACGACCCCTTTTCTCCACATCATCCTCGATCATCACGGACTTTGATGTGGGTGCTAGGGTGGACTTTATCGGTCGGTCACATCATCCATGTGACTCATGCTTGATCTTTTGATCGCTGTGTTCCGAGGCCATGCCTACACATGCTAGGCTCGCCAACTCAACCTTAGTGTATTCGCTGTGCAACATGGAATACACCCACCATATGCGAATGCAGATATATCTGACACCCAATCGTCATGGCCTGCCTCATAATGGAGAACTTTCTTGGTGGTGCACACTAATGGGAGAACACTTTTTCGTTGGTATTTCACTAGGGATCATCCTATTTAAATGCTACCATTGTGTATCTAATACCAGCACTCAAACAAGATGCATTAAAAGATTAAATCATATCTAATCAAATGTGATGTGACATAGTTGTCTTCCCACTCCATGATCTCTACCAGGTGCTCCGTTTGGCGCCAAGTCAAGTGGACACCGGTCTTGTCGTTCATCTTTACGATGACTACTACTATACCACTTAGTAATAGAAAAAGTAAACTACCTTACCTTTTCATGACTTGCAACCATATCACATCACGAAGCCTTCTCTACAACATAAAGTTAGATGCCTCTACTCTATCTATTGCAGATTTTAGATGGCTGTTAGGCTTTTCATGACAGAACCATTTCTTCCTACACTAGTAGAGAATTGCTTATCAGTGGAGCATATATTTTGCTACCAATGGCGCATATGGGATGCGCCACTAGTGTTGCGCCATTAGTAATTATTTATCAATGGCACATATCGAATATGTGCCATTGATAGTGGGACAACCGGTGGCCCATCTTCAATATGCGCCATTGATATTTTACTAGTGGAGCATATATCCAAATACGCCACTAATATTAGATGCGCCACTGGCTGAATAAAAGATGCGCCACTGATGTTTCGTACAGGTACACATAATACAGGGCTCTCAGGTATTTATACAGGTACATATACAGGTATTTATACAGATACACAACAGTATAGAAACAGAGATAATAATACAAATAGAATTATACATCATCACATCAATTAGAACCCGACATAGTGACAAGTGCCTGAATATTATACAAGTCTAGAACAAGTTGATCTCATCTTCTCATACATTACACATTACAACAAGTTGATCATCATCATTAGCCAAGTCCTAAACTAATAGAGGACCGAGTAGAGTACAACCGCAATGGCGGTGATGAGCAAGACGGGGAGCATGATCATCAAGGTCTTCATCTGGTTCCTGTCTCTCTATTGCTCTAAGGAGGTGGTTCCTCCACCTAGCTTCCGCCTGCTCTCTCGTCGGGTACCCTTTGTATCTGTTGCCACTGAACTTGTTCACTTGCTTGTGACAATCCTCCCACTCGTCGTAGACTCCTGGGACCCTCCCTATGAACACCACGTAGCACGGCATCTCTATACACAAGGAATATAAGTACTATATCATGCAACATAAAGAATTAAAAGGTTCATCACATGCATCTCCACAAAAAAGAAGGATTCGATCTAATGCAAACTATTAAGTTTCATACACATGGTAATAAGTAAACAAAGTCCAACAACGACGGTTTAGAGCAAAGGAAAGTTAAAGTTTATGGCACACACACACACATGAGATACACAAACCGGCCGAGCCCTACATAGCTAGGAACACTACATCATGAAGACTTTGTTTTACACGGCGCCGGGAATGGTTTGTAGCCATCTTTCATTGTCCATGTCCTACAGTCACCCTGCGCCATGAGCCGTGCTTCGATCTCGCGCTTACTGAACACTCTTCTGCAGGATAAGGCCCCCCTTTGTGATGACATCTTCTTGCATGATGGTTGCAACATGAGTCTAGATGCGTAAGAAGTCGTCCTTAAGTTCATCATCGTCCATTCTTGCCTTAGCTTCAGCCCATGCTTGGAGACTAGATGGCAACGTAATGATGTGTGCATCCCGAACGATCGCCCGCAGGTGATGGAGGACGTAGTAGGCCTCCTTGACACTGTTATCTAGCTGCTTGACGCATCATTACGTGTTTGAACATGTGTCTGCCATCCCTAAAATTTTCCGCCCCTTCTTGAACTCGCCTCCATTTTCGGTGTATACCTCGAGAGCATCATCTAGAAGACTCCTTATGTTGGTGTAGTCTTTCTTCTTTTGCTCGCTCCCTGAGTCCAAGTACGTGGCTAGCGAATAACTCGAGTGAATGAGGATCAGTGTGCAGTATTTGTCTCTGCGCAAAACAATTGAAACGAAACAATGTTGGAAAAAGAGCAACCGAAAACTAAGAAAGGACAAGGTACGGCGACGAGCGAGTGTGTGCACTTACTCGGGAAAGAAAGGCAAAATAAGCTCTTTTCCACTCTTGTTGTCCACCATGAAATTTTGGAGGTAGTTCCTTGCGCTGGCCCGGGTCACTGGATCCACCAACTGCCTATCACGCATGAAGTAGGGGTCCACTATCGCGACTCCAGGGGTCTTCTCTATGTTGACCTTCATCGCCCGATGGAGCACGTATAGGCAGACCAAGTTATAGTTCATCTGCTTTCCATGGAAAAGCTTGAAGATGTCCTCATACGATATGAAGAAGATATCCGCGGGGGCATTATCGACGAAGGCCATGCCCATTGGAACATTGATCGTGAAAACATGGTACGATGGATTTTATTCTTTAAGAAGGCACTCCTCTAGATATAGAATACCATGCTACAGGTTAGTCATCGCTCCACTTGCGTGTTTGATCAGCTCCTCACTCAGAATCGGTTGACCAGCTATGTGAACCTTGGTCAAGGTGCCCTCAGGGGGCTGTGTTAATGGGTCGTCCTGAGCCCGGGGCCTCTTCGGACCCGGCTGGCTCAAAGACTGCTTATTCTTCTTGGTTCTCTTGCGGGGCTTCTTCGTCTCGACATTAGTAGCTGCTCATCCGCCGCCTTATGGAGTGTGGTGGGGCTGAAAATGATTCCCTGGGTGCCTTTATAAGGACCAACGGCACCAGCATCCGGAGGCATCTCCTCTATGGTACCATGGAAGTCCAGACGCGTGCATGTTCTGGTACGAGCATTTGGGTCGTCGCCAACGCGGTAGGGCTCGTCCATGTTTGGCATGAACAAAGAGTCGATGACGCTAGTGTTGATCCACTTATCTGGGTTGTCATCATCATCATCGTTAATGTTGTCCCCAGGTGCATCCTTGGGTGGTGGTGGAGCAGCGGCGACCTTGCCATGTGGAGGCGGCAGCGCAGCGGCGGCCTTGCCATGTGGAGGCGGCGGTGCAGCGGCGGCCAACAATTGATGGTGACGAGAGGTGGTGGTGGCGACTGGTTGTTGTGGCCACCGCGGCAAGGGCACATTTGGCCGCTGAGTTACTTGTTGTTCCTTCACAAGCCGGATCTGGGTATTTGGCCATGTCAAGACCCATCCACAGCAATCTTGAAGGTTCTTATGATCATCGGCACCTCGAGGTTGGCTGGGGGGTCCATGTCTTCGCACCACGGCAACACCCGAGCCAGCCGAACCTTGAACATGTCATCCTCCATCGACTTGTGGTGCATCATGTGGCTATTTAGTTGAATAATTGTGCCCTTGCCAACATCCTTCAAATCGCCGTCCACGTAATGCAAGAGCATGCAAGGAGTGTCCAACGGAAGAACAAGCATCGTGAGATGGCACTAGCTAGTCATCAAAGGCAAAGGAGATGAAATGTGATCAGCATGCATGTGTTGGCCGGCGTTGATACATTGCAAATGTATCTATAATTTTTGATGTTCCATGCTTGGTTTTTTCTACTTTCTTATGTTTTGTCCACACTTTGGAGTACTTTTCATATGATTTCTTGGACTAACCTATTAACAAGATGCCACAGTGCCAGTTGCCTGTTTTCTGCTGTTTTTGGTTCCAGGAAGTCAGAAAATGAATATTCTCGAAATTGGACGGAACAAAAGCCAAAGTTACTATTTTCCCGGAAGACTCACGGAGCCAGAAGGAGAGTCAGAGAGGCGCCACAGGGTGGCCACACCACCCCATGGTGCGGGTCCACCTAGGCCACGTCAGGGCATGGTGTGGGCCCCCTGGCCGGCCACCGACCTTGCCTCTTCTCCTATAAGAAGCCTCCCGATACCAAAACCCTAAAGAGTCAATCAGAAATCCACGAAAAGTTCCGCTGCACCGCCGCTGCCGAAGGGGAGATTCGGGGGATAGAAAGTCTCTGTTCTGGCACCCTGCCGGGACGGGGAAGTGCCCCTGGAGCCATCTCCATCGATCTCCACCACCATCTCCATCACCATTCCTGATTCCTATGATGAGGAGGGAGTAGTTCTCCCTCGAGGCTAAGGGTTCTACCGGTAGCTATGTGTTCATCTCTCTATGCATGATCATATTGTGATCATGAGCTTGTAATCTATAGATCTACCTTGCTACTCAAGTGCTTTAATAGATCTCTGCTCTCCCCATGTGTGTGAAAGTGACAGCGTGCACACCATGGTGGCACTTAGGCTAGAGATTACAAATACTTGTTATGAGTTATATTTGGAGTTGGATGTCTTTATGAAATTGTGGTGTTTGTTGGACTCATCTGGTGCTCAAGGTGACAGTGTGGGGTTTTCTAGATGGGAAAGGCTTACTTTGAGGTGTGCTGTTATAGCCCTACCATAGATTAGAGTGTCCAACCGGAGAGTAGTTTATATTAGTATCATAAAGAAGGATATATTTATATGAGAGTGTTTACTAGTGAAAGTATGATCCCTAGGCCTTGTTTCTAAGCATTGATACATCGTTTGCAACTAGATCTGTTACATGTTTGCTTGCTTCCGTCTTTATTTTAGTTTGCCTTTAGTCTCTTCCACGCCATCAATCTATTTTCTATCACCGTTACCACTTATAATTATCCATACCACTTGCATTTCACAATCTCTTCGCCGAACTAGTGCACTTATACACCTGACAAGTGTATTGGGTGTGTTGGGGACACAAGAGACTTCTTATATCTTGATTGCAGGGTTGCTTGAGAGGGGATACCTTTGACCACTTACTCCCTGAGTTCGATAAACCTTGGGTGATCCACTTAAGGGAAAACTTGATGTTGTTCTACAAACCTCTGCACTTGGAGGCCCAACAACTATCTACAAGGATAGAAGTGCATAGACATCAGGCGTCATTACCTTGGAGCTTGGCTAATGTCGAGACACCGGTATCATCCTCCCGCTGAGATTCCTTATGAAGAACCGTCGGTTACGCCTTAGTTTTGGCGGGAGGGGGCATCACTGTGACCTGCGGCTCTGTGTTGGCGCCGGTGGGAGGTGTCACCAGAGCGACCTCCGGCTGTGCGTTGGTGTTGGGGCCAACGGAAGGGGCACCGGAGCGACCAGGTGCATCTCGATGTTGGCGCACTCGGGCATCACCATGTTCGCGACACGTGCTGGATCGAGTTGCTGCCGGAGAGGCTGGGCACCACGAGCGGCCCTCGTCGACCTGCCGCATTCCAAGCAGCGATCCCCTCCCACATCTCATTGGGAAACATCTTGCGGATCTTCTCTTACACTTTCTCGTCGATCAGCCTCGGCATCCGTTGCATCTGCTCCCAGAGGACTTCAACCTCGCGTTTTTCACTTGCCGCCGCCATGGCCTTCCTCTCTTTCTTCGCCTTTGGGTCCTCTTTCCTGAAGTCGCCAACCTTTTCGTACGTACCATAGCCAGACACACGGCCAAAGGAAGTCAGCGGCGCGGACTTGGCCCTCCCCTTGAATACGTTTGTCGCCCTGTTGAAGGGTGTGTCCCACCACGGGTCCGTCGTCGACCCCTGGGACGAGCTCGCACTTGACGCACAAGACTTTTCTTCGGATCTCTGAAGAGAAGGAAAGTGATCCCATTTAGAAATTTGGCTTCATTACTTAATTAGAAACGCAGATCTACTCCGAGATAAATTCCTTACCAGCCTTTTCTGGAACTTTCTCACATTTTCATCGTCGGTAACGAATTCCTTGAGTTCGGGGTGGAGATAGTAGCGGACGCGGACAAACTGCATCACCTTCTCGTCCGTGAATTTGTTCCACAGGTTATCTTTCCCTAGAGGGGCATACTCGACGTCCTCCTTTGCCCAAACAGCCTTTTTTCCTTGGTAACTGATGTCTACGCACTTCTATTCTTATAGACAGTTGTTGGGACTCCAAGTGCAGAGGTTTGTAGGACAGCAGCAAGTTTTCCCTTAAGTGGATCACCCAAGGTTTATCGAACTCAGGGAGGAAGTGGTCAAAGGTATTCCCTCTCAAGCAATCCTGCAATCAAGATACAAGAAGTCTCTTGTGTCCCCAACACACCCAATACACTTGTCAGGTGTATAGGTGCACTAGTTCAGCGAAGAGATAGTGAAATACAAGTGGTATGGATAATTATAAGTGGTAACGGTGCTAGAAAATAGCTTGCTGGCGTGTGGTTGACGTGGGAAAAGACTAAAGGCAAACTGAAATAAAGAAGGAAGCAAGCAAACATGTAACATATCTAATTGCAAACGGTGTTTCAATGCTTAGAAACAAGGCCTAGGGATCATACTTTCACTAGTGAACACTCTCATATAAATATATTCTCTTTAAGATACTACTCTTAACTACTCTCCGATTGAACACTCTAATCGATGGTAGGGCTATAACAGCACACCTCAAAGTAAGTCTTTCCCATCTAGAAAACCCCACACTGTCACCTTGAGCACTAGATGGTTCCAACAAACACCACAATTTCATAGAGACATCCAACTCCAAATATAACTCATAACAAGTATTTGTAATCTCTAGCCTAAGTGCCACCATGGTGTGCACGCTGTCACTTTCACACACATGGGGAGAGCAGAGATCTATTAAAGCACTTGAGTACAAAGGTAGATCTATAGATTACAAGCTCATGATATTAATAGGATCATGCATAGAGAGAGAGATGAACACATAGCTACCGGTAGAACCCTTAGCCTCGAGAGAGAACTACTCCCTCCTCATCATGGGAATCAGCAACGGTGATAGAGATGGCGGAGGAGATTCATGGAGATGGCTCCGGGGGCACTTCCTCGTCCCTGCAGGGTGCCGGAATAGAGACTTTCTGTCCCCCGAATCTCCCCTTTGGTGGTGGCAGCACTGCGGAACTTTTCGTGGCTGGAGGCTTGATTATTTAGGGTTTATGCATCGGGTGGCTCTTATAGGCGAGAGGGCATACCAAGGGGGTGCCAGAGGGGCCCACACCACCCCCTGGCTCGGCCTGGCCTGGCCCGCACCACCAGGTGGTGTGGCCACCCTCTGGCCCTTCTCCGTCTCGTATTCTGGCTTCGTGAGTCTTCCGGTAAAATATCGACTTTGGCTTTTGTCCGGTCCAATTCCGAGAATATTGATTTTCTGACTTTTCTGGAACCAAAACCAGCAGAAAACAGGCAACTGTCACTGTCGCTCTTGTTAATAGGTTAGTCCAATAAATCATATGAAAAGTACTCCAAAGTGTGGAGAAAACACAAGAAAGTAGATAAAACCAAGCATGGAACATCAAAAATTATAGATACATTTGCAATGTATCAACATCCCCAAGCTTAAGTCCTGCTCGTCCTCGAGTAGGTAAGTGATAAAATGAAAGAATAATTTTTGAGGTGACATGCACCATCATAAACTTGATCAAAGTATTTGTAAAACGTTCAAAGCTGGGATCATAGTACTTCAGTCATAACATGAAAGACAAAGTTCTAGTAATAAGACAAAGAAACTATGTTGCAACATGAAAAGGCACAAACAAAATATTCATGAATAACAATGCTTTGCAAGACGTTTGTTTGTTTCACATAAAGAAAACATAGCATAATAGTATTCAGCTTTTCCCTCATAGAGTAGCAAATATAAATGCATAGGACACCTTCAAAGTTCATAAGAGTGACTAGATAAAAATAGTTTAAATCAAGCAATATCAAGTTATGCATCAATCAACTAGTCTTGGGACAATGCACATAGAACTAAGAATGGCCACTATGCTCTCAAAGTAGGTGCATAAATGTAGAAGGTGGAGACTCAACATAAAAGTAAAAGAAAGGCCTTCATAGAAGGAAGTAGGGATTCAAGTTTCATAAAGAGCTTCCAAAAATAATGGTACTTAATAGCTTTCAGCTCTCATTGCCCCTATCATAAGCATCTTGAAGTTATTAAGGTTAAAGTGAACACACTATGGTGTATATGCTTGACGAAGTATAAGTTGGAAATCTCATGTACCTTGAATACGAGGGTCACTCCTCATGCTACTCAAGTTTAGTCACCGGTAAGTTCTTGTCATTGTAAGTACATGTGTATCACAGAGAACCGCCAACGGGGTACCCCTTGCCCGATGATACGGAAGAATCCCCATATCAAAATAACAAGCCAAGCAGACAACAAGCATCTCAGCGATCTTCTTATTTACCATGGGAATATGGTGCTTTTTCTCTCTTTCCTCTTTTCTCATATCTCTTTTTTTCTTTTTCTCCTTTTCTCAATATATGACTCTCTTTTTTATAAGAAGAATGCTTCATAGACAGCTCATTATGGTTACGCTGCAGGTTTCCACCATGTCAGCATGGATTAGACCAGCGGCCCAGGCGTTTCTCTAACACATATACATAACTCCATGGACTTACAAGCTCCCCTTTCATTTCACACCGACGACATCCATAGACAAAAGAGCATGATATCAACTAGGTACAAAGTACTAGCACAATGTTGAAAGCGTTCCCCATGATAGAATGGTTCTGCTAATCCCCAACAAATAAGTGCAAGCATATACAACATAGACGACACAATGGTTCAAGTTTATTAAGGGCAAGAAAAGTAAAGTGTGCCATCAAGTTCGTGAGAGCTTTAATCACTAGTTTTCTCATAACAAGTTTAATTTGGAAGGTAGATAAAAACATGAATATACTTGGAATAGCATGTGCTAGTAGGTAGGTATGGTGGACTCTTTGGAATAACTTGGTTTAAGGAGTTGGATGCATGAGTGGAACTCATACTTGGTTGTGGAGGCTAGCAAAAGACTCGGAGCGACAAACTAAGAGAGCAATAATGGCCGTAATCATGCAGAGCGACAAAACATCATTGACCAAAGCATAAAGTGATACTACAAGTTGAAAACTAAAGGATCATAAAGGCTTATGGTGACTTGGGATAGTCATAACATGGTGTGATCATGTGCCAAGTCAACCCAAATAAAGCATCAAAGGAGAATACCACAATACTATGCTTTAATATGCTAAAACAACGCATGATTCTTCAAAGGCACATTAAGCAATCTCAGTTGTTTATAACAAGTCATGCTACAGAAAAGAATACTAAGCATAAAGCCAAAACAATATCAAGCATGGCATGACAAAGCATAGGCCACAGTCAAAAACAAGCTCTCTTTACCACTTAACCATGAACTTTTCCTACTCTTTTCCAATCCAAACCAAACTATTTGAAAACCAATGCATGGAAGAGGGGGTCCAAGCAATTTATGCAAGAAAACTAAGAAAACCAAGCAAACGAAAAACCAAAACGAAAACGAAAAAGAAAAAGAAGACGCTCCAAGAACAACACAATTGTGCATGAAACAATAAAAATGAACTGTTTGGAAGAAACCTGGGATTTTTATTGATGAAGAAGGGGATGCCTTGGGCATCCCCAAGATTTGATGCTTGTACTTCTTAGATATTTCTTGGGGTGAAACGCATGGCATCCCCAAGCTTGAGCTTTAGTCCATTCTTCATCTCATTACTCATTCCTTCCATACACCTGAAATTTTTCCTTCATACAAAACTTCACACAATCTTTATTAGCAACATTAGTGCACTCAAGATAATAAGTCTTTTGGTTAAGTTCCAACACCAATAAAACTTCCATTAAAACACAATCTATTGTAACACTTCGCTCAAAAATCTCAATTCCCCAAAAGAACTCAAAAAGGTACCAACAAGAAGCAAATGCAAATAATGGCAGAAATCTATCAAAGCAGACCAGCAGGTAAAGAAAAACAATTCGAAGACCTTATGTTGCTCCAATCGAAAAGTGTTGAACTAATGAAAGTTAGATAACAACCTGGGGCAGAAGCACAAAAATTTACGCCTCCAAAGGACGTTCAGAGATTCTACACGAATATTTACGGTGAAGCACAGAAATCTGTTTCGGGACAGCAACTTTCCCAATCATTACTTCTCTCTCATTAGAGGTTACTCTGGGCACAAAAAGCAAATAAAAAGGATAAGGAGCGGTTATTACTGAAGTTATAACTTCCAAGACTCATCTAAAACTTTTGGGTTATCTCTCAATAAGTACTTTTCTTTAACGCCTTTAAGTTAGGCATGATAGTTTGAGAAGATGCTCACATAGGAAATATGAATTGAAGTAAAAGAGAGCATCAAGAAGCAAATTCAAAACACTTTTAAGTCTAACCCACTTCCTATGCATAGGAATCTTGTAAAGAAACAAGTTATGAAAGCACAAAGCAACAAGCATAGGAAAGCAAAACAAGTGCAACTTCAAAACTTTCAACATAAAGAGGGAAAACTTAATATTATTGAGATGCATAAAACCATGTTTCCCTCTCTCATAATAACTTTCAGTAGCATCATGAATAAAATTAACAATATAACAATCACAAGAAACATTCTTATCATGAGCCACATGCATAAAAGAATTAATACTCCCCACATAAACATAGTCATTCTTATTAATTGTAGTGGGAGCAAATTCAACAAAATAGCTATCATTATTATTCTCATCACCATAATCATCAAATATAGGAGGCATATTGTAGTCATAATTAATTTTCTCCTCAATAGTAGGTGGACTGAAAATATCATATTCATCATTGCAATCATCATAAGCAATAGAATAGTTATCTTCCAAAGTGTGTTCATGTGTAAACATATCATCATTGGAAGGAACATGGATATCACTAATAATATAGCAATTATCATCATTTTCAGAATTGCTACCGAAGAGATTTTCAATATCAAAAGTAGTGTGCTTTTCCCAATCATGATCACTACTATAGGTAATAGGCATAGGAACATCATCGAGTTCAGACTCATCAAAAACTATAATAGGAGCAACATGCTTAGGGGAAAATACCGAATCCTCTATCCTTTTACTCCTCCTTTTCTTCTTTTTCTTCTTCTCTTTAGGAGGGAGAGGCTTGAAAGGAAGCTTCTCCATATACCCTGGCTCATTGATAGAGACAATAGAAGAAACTTTGGAGGATTCCTTGATGGCCCAAATTATATCGAGCTCGTTGGGGAACCCCAAGAGGAAGGTATGATGAGCACAGCAGCAAGTTTTCCCTCAATACGAAACCAAGGTTATCAATCCAGTAGGAGCAAGGAAACACCCCAAAGGTGTAGCTAGCTGAACGTTGGTAGGGCGCACTACCGGTGCCAGCAGCAACATGGAGACCTGCACAACACAACCACAGAACTCTGTCCCCAACTTGCGATGAGGTTGTCAATCTCACCGGTTTTGCTAAAAACAAAGGATTAAATGTATCAAATGGAAGGAAGTAATAGCTTGCAGAAAGTAAACACAAAGCAGTAAACAGTTTGTAGATTGTATGTAAAAGAAAGGACCGGGGTCCATAGTTCACTAGAGGTGTCTCTCCTTAAGATAGATAACATGCTGGGTGAACAAATTACAGCGGTGCAATTGACAAACATCGAGAAAGCAATACATGCATATACTAATCATCTTGACTCCTTTGGAACTTGACTGGGCATTACAACATTATACATAGACCGCCATCCAACTGCATCTATGACTAATAATCCACCTTCAGGTTATCATCCGAACCCCCTCTAGTATTAAGTTGCAAGCAACAGATTATTGCTTTAAGAATTGCATGTAAAGTAAACAATACGATTGTTCTATAAACAAAGGATTGTTGTTTTCTCCCTAGTAGCAACAGCACATCTAGTACCTTAGAGATTTCTGTCACTTCCCCAGATTAACAGAGGCATGAACCCACTATCGAGCATAAATACTAACTCTTGGAGTTGCTAGCATCTACTTGGCCAAGATAGCTACTAACAACGGAAAGCATGCAAGATCACAAATAACAAAGACATGATAGAATCAATAATCAATCTGAAATAGCATCTCAATATCCATCGGATCCCCGCAAACACAACATGCAGAATTACAAATAGATGATCTTGATCATGAACGGAGCTCACAAGATCTAAACATGAAAGCACAAAGGAGGAGAACCATCCATCTAGCTACTACATGGACATGTAGTCCAGAGATGAACTACTCACGCATCACACCGAAGGCTTGCATGATGATGAAGAAGGCCTCCAGGGTGAATTCCCCTCTCCGGCAGTGTGCCGGGAAGAGCTTCAGATCCCTCCCGATCTAGGGATGGAGATGACGGTGGCTACAGACTCTTTCGTGGATTTTTGATTGGGTACTTAGGGTTTTCGTCCCGAGGGCATCTTATAGGCGGAAGGAGAGGCCGAGGGGGTGCTGGGGTCGGCCAGACCACCCCCTGGTGCGGGCCAAGCCTGGTCGCGCGGCCAGGTGGTGTGGCCGGCCCCTAGCCCTTCTCCGTCTCGTATTCTAGCATCGGATGACTTCCGGAAAAATAGGCACTTTGGCTTTTGTCCCATCCAATTCCGAGAATATTCATTTTCTGACTTTCCTGGAACCAAAAACAGCAGAAAACAGGCAGCTGGCACTGTGGCTCTTGTTAATAGGTTAGTCCAAGAAATCATATGAAAAGTACTCCAAAGTTTGGACAAAACACAAGAAAGTGGATAAAACCAAGCATGGAACATCAAAAATTATAGATACATTTGCAACGTATCAACATCCCCAAGCTTAACTCCTGCTCGTCCTCGAGTAGGTAAGTGATAAAAAGAAAGATTAATTTTTGAGGTGACATGCACCATCAAAGACTTGATCACAGTATTTGTATAACATTCAAAGTTGGGATCGTAGTACTTCAATCATAACATGAAGGACAAAGTTCTGGCAATAAGACAAAGAAACTATGATGCAACATGAAAAGGCACAAACAAAAGATGCATAAATAACAATGCTTTGCAAGACGTTTTTTTGTTTCACATAAAGAAAACATAGCATAATAGTATTCAGCTTGTCCCTCATAGAGTAGCAAACATAAATGCATAGGACACCTTCAAAGTTCATAAGAGTGACTAGATACAAATAGTTCAAAACAAGCAATATCAAGTTATGCATCAATCAACTAGTCTTGCGACAATGCACATAGAACTAAGAATGGCCACTATGCTCTCAAAGTAAGTGCATAAAGGTAGAAGGTGGAGACTCAATATATAATGGGGGAAGAGAGGCCTTCATAGAAGGAAGTAGGGATTCAAGTCTCGTAAAGAGCTTCCAAAAATTATGGTACTTATAGCTTTCAGCTCTCATTGCCCCTATCATAAGCATCTTGAAGGTGATTAAGGTTAAAGTGACACAACTAAGAGGATATGCTTGACAAGTTATAAACCGAAATCTCTTGCCCCTTACTTACGAAAACCGATCCTCATGCTACTCAACTTTAGTCACAAGTAAGCTCTTGTCATTGTAAGTACATATGTATCATAAAGAACTGCCAACGGGGTACCCCTTGCACATGATACAGGAGCTATCACATAATCAAAATGACAAGGCAAGCAGACAATGAGCATCTCAGCGATCTTTTTATTTGCTATTTGCATAGGTTTTTATTGAGGATGCTTCATAGAGTGCTCATTATGGTTATGCTGCAAGTTTCCACCATGATTAGGCATGGCTTAGGTTAGCGGCCCAGGTGTTTCTCTAACGCACATACAAACTCCATGATCTTACAAGTTCCACTTTTATTTCACACCGCCGGGATCCGTAAGCAAAAGAACATGATATCAACGGGGTACAAAGTACAAGTGCAATGTTGAAAGCGTTCCCCATGATACATGGTTCTGCTAATTTCAACTTATAAATTGCAAGCATATATGCAACAAAGAAGGACCCAATGGTACAAGTTTATTAAGGGCAAGAAAAGTAAAGTGTGCCATCAAGTTCGTGAGAGCTTTAATCACTAGTTTTCTCATAACAAGTTTAATTTGGAAGGTAAACAAAAGCATGAATATACTTGGAATAGCATAAGCTAGTAGGTAGGTATGGTGGACACTTTGGAATAACTTGGTTTAGGAAGTTGGATGCATGAGTGGAACTCATACTTGGTTGTGGAGGCTAGCAAAAGACTGGGAGCAACAAACTAAGAGAGCAATAATGGCCATAATCATGCAGAGTGACAAAACATCATTGATCAAAGCCTAAAGTGATACAACAAGTTGAAAACTAAAGGATCATAAAGGCTATGGTTACTTGAGATAGTCATAACATGGTGTGAGCATGTGCCAAGTCAACCCAAATAAAGCATCAAAGGAGAATACCACAATACTATGCTTTAATATGCTAAAACAACGCATGATTCATCCAAGGCACATTAAGCAATATCAATTGTTTATAACAAGTCATGCTACATCAAATAATACTAAGCATAAAGTCAAAACAATATCGAGCATGGCATGAAAGAGCATAGGCCATAGTCAAAAACAAGCTCTTTTTACCACTTAAGCATGAACTTTCCTACTCTTTTCCAAACCAAACCAAACTATTTGCAAACCAATGTATGAAAGAGGGGGTCCAACAAATTTATTCAGCAAACTAATAAAACCAAATCAAATGAAAAACCAAAACGAAAACGAAAAAGAAGACGCTCCAGGAACAACACAACTGTGCATGAAACAATAAAAATGAAGCGTTTGGAAGAAACCTGGGATTTTTATTGATGAAGAGGGGGATGCCTTGGGCATCCCCAAGCATTGACGCTTGTAGTTCTTGGATATTTCTTGGGGTGATATGCGTGGCATCCCCAAGCTTGAGCTTTAGTCCATCCTTCATCTCATTACTCATTCCTTCCATACACCTGAAATTTTTCCTTCATACAAAACTTCACATAATCTTTATTAGCAAGATTAGTGCACTCAAGATAATAAGTCTTAAGGTTCAGTTATAACACCTAATAAACTTCCATTAGAACACTAGCTACTGAATAAATTCCCTAAAAATGCTCAATTCCCCAAAAAAACTCAAAAAGGAACCAACAATAAGCAAATGCAGAAAATGGCAGAAATCTGTCAAAACAAACCAGCAGGTAAAGACGAATTTTTTTGAAGACCTTATGTTGCTCAAATCGAAATGCGTTGAACTAACGAAAGTTGGATAACAACCTGGGTCAGAAGCACAAAAATTCACGCCTTAAAAAGACGTTCAGAAATTTTACACGAATTTTTACGGTGAAGCACAGAAATCTGTTTCGGGACAGCAACTTTCCCAATCATTACTTCTCTCTCATTAGAGGTTACTCTTGGCACAAAAAGCAAATAAAAATGATAAGGAGCGGTTATTATTGAAGTAATAACTTCCAAGACTCATCTAAAGCTTTTGAGTTATCTCCCAATAAGTACTTTTCTTTAACGCCTTTAAGTTAGGCATAAGAAGCAAGAAAGAATCAAGTGTTCTCAAATGAAGAAGCATTAAGACCAAATTTCTTGCCCTTACCTCTCTTACTTTTATTCTTGACCTTGGGGAAAATATGATTGTTTGGTGGAGAAGAGAGGTGCATGGTCCCATTTCCCACATCTATTATTGCTCCAAGGAGTTCTAATAGGGACCTTCCAAGTGTAATTTGTCCTTTTCCTGCACATTCAATAATAAGATAATCAGTAGAAATCATTTTCCCAAGGAACTTTGTAAACACTCCTTCAGCTATTCCAATAGGTAATATGGTAGCATTATTAGCAAGAGATATTTCTTTTCCTCCTTCACTAAGCCCCCAAAGATTAAAAGATTCATAAATATCTTTGGGCATCAGACAAAATTCAGACATGATATCACAACGGGCTTGAAAAGTTTCAGTGTTTATCTCAATCTTTACTGTAGGGAGCCACTTTGATGGTTCAGAATTTATTGGAACATAATTATGATGCTCCCTCAGGGTATTATAGCAATCTTTTAAGCTAGTAGTGCTAGTCTCAAGAGTGTTCAATCTAGCAAATATTCTTGCGAAAGAAATATCAGTTTGGCTAGGCAAGTTGTAAGTGAGGATCAATTTCTTTATAGCATTAATAGCATCATCCTCATTACATTGGAGGAAATCTCGTCCCACAACAGCATCTAAAGCATATCTATAGCAAAGAGCAATTCCAAGGTAAAAACTGCTAAGGAACAAGCTTTGAGTCATTTTAGGCTCAGTTTTCTCATGTAGATTAGAGATTCTAGACCAAGCTTCCTTGAAGCTCTCCTCAATTCCTTGTTTAAAAGTGAAAATCATTTCTTCAGGTGACATAGTGATTGGAGCAATGCTAGACATAATAGCAACTCAAGATAGGAACTAAATTTTTTTTATGTTTTCAAATAAGAAAGCAAACTAGTAAAACTAATTTTTTGTGTGTTTTTGATAAAGAAACAAGCAAACAAAACAAAAAGAAACTAAGCAAAACAAAAATAACAAATTAAAGAGATTGGTTATGAGGGACTCCCCTTGTGAAGATGTCCTTGACTCCCCGGCAACAGCGCCAGAAAATATGCTTGATGGCCCAAATTATGTTGAGCTTGTTGGGGAACCCCAAGAGGAAGGTATGATGAGCACAGCAGCAAGTTTTCCCTCAGTACGAAACCAAGGTTATCAATCCAGTAGGAGCAAGGAAACACCCCAAAGGTGTAGCTAGCTGAACGTTGGCAGGGCGCACTACCGGTGCCAGCAGCAACGTGGAGACCTGCACAACACAACAACAGAACTCTACCCCCAACTTGCGATGAAGTTGTCAATCTCACCGGTTTTGCTGAAAACAAAGGATTAAACGTATCGAACGGAAGGAAGTAATAGTTCGCAGAAAGTAAACACAAAGCATTAAACAATTTGTAGATTGTATGTAAAAGAAAGGAACGGGGTCCATAGTTCACTACAGGTGGCTCTCCTTAAGATAGATAACATGCTGGGTGAACAAATTACAGCGGGGCAATTGACAAACATCGAGAAAGCAATACATGCATATAATAATCATCTTGACTCCTTTGGAACTTGATTGGGCATTACAACATTATACATAGACCGCCATCCAACTGCATCTATGACTAATAATCCACCTTCATGTTATCATCCGAACCCCCTCCAGTATTAAGTTACAAGCAACAGATTATTGCTTTACGAATTGCGTGTAAAGTAAACAATACGATTGTTCTATGAACAAAGGATTTTTGTTTTCTCCCTAGTAGCAACAGCACATCTAGTACCTTAGAGATTTTTGTCACTTCCCCAGATTAACAGAGGCATGAACCCACTATCGAGCATAAATACTAACTCTTGGAGTTGCTAGCATCTACTTGGACAAGATAGCTACTAACAACGGAAAGCATGCAAGATCACAAATAACAAAGACATGATAGAATCAATAATCAATCTGAAATAGCATCTCAATATCCATCGGATCCCCGCAAACACAACATGCAGAATTACAAATAGATGATCTTGATCATGAACGGAGCTCACAAGATCTAAACATGAAAGCACAAAGGAGGAGAACCAACCATCTAGCTACTACATGGACCCGTAGTCCAGATATGAACTACTCACGCATCACACTAGAGGCTTGCATGATGATGAAGATGGCCTCCAAGGTGAATTCCCCTCTCCGGCAGGGTGTCGGAAAGAGCTTCAGATCCCTCCTGATCTAGGGATGGAGATGATGGTGGCTATAGACTCTTTCGTGGATTTTTGATCGGTTACTTAGGGTTTTCGTCCCGAGGGCATCGTATAGGTGGAAGGAGAGGCTGAGGGGGTGCTGGGGTCGGCCAGACCACCCCCTGGCACGGGCCAGGTCTGGCCGCGTGGCCAGGTGGTGTGGCCGGCCCCCATCCCTTCTATGTCTCATATTCTGGCATCTGATGACTTCCGAAAAAATAGGCACTTTGGCTTTTGTCCCGTCCAATTCCGAGAATATTCATTTTCTGACTTTCCTGGAACCAAAAACAGCAGAAAACAGGCAGCTGGCACTGTGGCTCTTGTTAATAGGCTAGTCCAAGAAATCATATGAAAAGTACTCCAAAGTGTGGACAAAACACAATAAAGTGGATAAAACCAAGCATGGAACATCAAAAATTATAGATACATTTGCAATGTATCATTCCTCCTTTTCATTAATAAGAACAAAACACATATTAGTCATGTCATATTTTGGTAAGTTCTCATCTTTTAGGATATTTTGTATGTAAGTATTTGTGTGGCAATTATCAACACAATAAAGATGACAACCATGCAGGACACTATTCATATCAAAAGCACTCATATCTACCAAAGAGGTTTTTCTTGATAACTCTTCACACCCCAAAAATAATGTAAGTTGATCATGTGATTAGGAGTGATCATGTCATCACAATACAAACTTGCAGTACTCATTGGATTAGAAGGGCTATTATTATGGCCTGAGCATTGAAAATTGAAATGACCCACTTCAAAGCAAAGTTCACAAATAAAAGGATAGAGGGCACAAACTTTTTTACCAAGATCATTTAGAGCCCTATACCATGTTCTAGTTTTTTCATTCATGTGGGTGATACAATATTCTTCTTCAATTTGATTATCCTCACAAGGTCTATGTATTCCACAAAAATTAACATGCTTATAAGAAGTAGTACTCTCAGAGGTTTGAGCATGTTTATTGCTATCATTAATAACAATTTCATTTTCCATGCAAGTATCTTTATAAGGCTCATGATACATGTCCCATTTTTCTTTAGGAGCATTAATATGAGAAGCAAAGGTTCTAAAACAATCAATAAGAATTTGAGGATCAAGACCATAGTTAGTACTAAGATCTTGAAAATCGGCAGTTTCAGCGAAAGACTTAATGCAATCATACTCATAGTTTATACCTGGTTCTTTACCTTTGTTGTTGTCCCAATCTTCGGTATTGCTTTCAATTGTTTCAAGAAGATCCCACTTATCTTTAACCTCCTTACTTGTGAAGGATCCCTCTAAACAATAGATAGTCCTTCTAATGTCCTGAAAGCCTTGCATAGAAGTTATTAATAACAATATTACTGGGGAGCTCATGAATGGGACATTTGAGCATTAGTGACTTCAATCTCCCCCATGCTTGGGCAATACTTTCTCCATCATGAGGATGAAAATTATAAATGTAATTCCTATCTTTATGAATTTCATGAGGAGGATAAAATTTAGAGTAAAAGAGAGATTCAAGTTCCTTCCACTCCAAATGATGAGGATCATCTAGTAGCTCATACCACTCCCTTGCTTTGCCCTTAAGTGAAATAGGGAATAGCTTCACTCTAACTTGGTTCATTGAAATACCTGCACACTTGAACAACTCGCATAATTCATGTATAAAGAGTAAATGATCACAAGGATGGACAGTTCCATCTCCAAAATAGCAGTTATTCATAACACGTTCAACAATTTTTATAGGTATTTTAAAAGGGATGCTTTCAGTATGTGGATTTAAAATATCACAAGTATCATCAGAATTACCACATATGGGAGATAAAGTATCATCAGAGCAAATTTTCTTCTTTAAGATGGGGAACTAAAAAGATCATTTTCAAAAAAACCAACTTCCCCAAGCTTAGACGTTTCCATAGCATTAGTAACAATGGTGTTCAAAAGATTCATACTAATAACATTGCTATTAGCATGCAAAGAAAGTTCCAAGGGTTTTTTAATTTTCTTTTTAGACAATTCATGTTCTATATTAGGAAAAATACTAAAGAGCTCTCTAATTTTTGTTGTTGTTTTCCATTAAGCCTAACTAGTGAAAACAAGAAACAAAAAGACAAAATTGCAGAATCTAAAGGAAATAACTTTGAGAACTCACACCGGAAGATGTGAGTACCTTTTACCTTACCTCCCCGGCAATGGCGCCAGAAAATATCTTGATGTCTACGCACTTATATTCTTGTAGACAATTGTTGGGCCTCCAAGTGCAGAGCTTTGTAGGACAACAGCAAGTTTTCCCTTAAGTGGATCACCCAAGGTTTATCGAACTCAGGGAGGAAGTGGTCAAAGGTATCCCCTCTCAAGCAATCCTGCAATCAAGATACAAGAAGTCTCTTGTGTCCCCAACACACCCAATACACTTGTCAGGTGTATAGGTGCACTAGTTCGGCAAAGAGATAGTGAAATACAAGTGGTATGGATAATTATAAGTGGTAACGGTGCCAGAAAATAGCTTGTTGGCGTGTGGTTCGTGGGAAAAGACTAAAGGCAAACTGAAATAAAGAAGGAAGCAAGCAAACATGTAACAGATCTAATTGCAAATGGTGTTTCAATGCTTAGAAACAAGGCCTAGGGATCATACTTTCACTAGTGAACACTCTCATATAAATATATTCTCTTTAAGATACTACTCTTAACTACTCTCCGGTTGAACACTCTAATCGATGGTAGGGCTATAACATCACACCTCAAAGTAAGCCTTTCCCATCTAGAAAACCCCACACTGTCACCTTGAGCACTAGATGGTTCCAACAAACACCACAATTTCATAGAGACATCCAACTCCAAATATAACTCATAACAAGTATTTGTAATCTCTAGCCTCTGTGCCACCATGGTGTGCATGCTATCACTTTCACACACATGGGGAGAGCAGAGATCTATTAAAGCACTTGAGTAGAAAGGTAGATCTATAGATTACAAGCTCATGATCTTAATAAGATCATGCATAGAGAGAGAGATGAACACATAGCTACCGGTAGAACCCTTAGCCTCGAGAGAGAACTAGTCCCTCGTCATCATGGGATTCAGCAACGGTGATGGAGATGGCGGTGGAGATCGATGGAGATGGCTCCGGGGGCACTTCCCCGTCCCGGCAGGGTGCTGGAACAGAGACTTTCTGTCCCCCGAATCTCCTCTTCGGTGGTGGCGGTGCTGCGGAACTTTTCGTGGCTGGAGGCTTGATTATTTAGGGTTTATGCATCAGGGCGCTCTTATAGGCGAGAGGGGAGACCGAGGGGGTGCCGGAGGGGCCCACACCACCCCCTGGCGCAGCCTGGCCTGGCCCGCGCCACCAGGTGGTGTGGCCACCCTCTGGCCCTTCTCCGTCTCGTATTCTGGCTTCGTGAGTCTTCCGGTAAAATATCGACTTTGGCTTTTGTCCGGTCCAATTCCGAGAATATTGATTTTTTAACTTTCCTGGAACCAAAAATAGCAGAAAACAGGCAACTAGCACTGTGGCTCTTGTTAATAGGTTAGTCCAATAAATCATATGAAAAGTACTCTAAAGTATGGACAAAACACAAGAAAGTAGATAAAACCAAGCATGGAACATCAAAAATTATAGATACATTTGCAATGTATCACTAACCGTCGCTTCCGCAACGTTGGTTACCTATGTTCAGCTCCCGCATAATCCTCCCCCACTCGGTCCATTCTTGACATTCCAGAGAAGTGCAGTCTGCCTTGAACTTGATGAATTCATCTTCTTCGAGCATCCTTAGGGTCCATGAAATACCTCTGTAGACTAGGAGTGATAGGAAAGTACCATACCACTTTCTGAAGAACTTTCTTGTTCCCTCTCTTGTATCGTCCTTGGCCACACACCGGACATGTGGTTTGATGTGCTTGTCGTTCGACGTAGAGCTCGTTGGGAACCCCAAGAGGAAGGTATGATGAGCACAGCAACAAGTTTTCCCTCAGTTATGAAACCAAGGTTTAATCGAACCAGTAGGAGCAAGGAAACACCCCAAAGGTGTTACTAGATGAGCTTTGGCAGGGCGCACTACCGGTGCTAGTAGCAACGTGGAGACCTGCACAACACAACCACAGAACTTTGTCCCCAACTTGCGATGAGGTTGTCAATCTCACCGTGTTTTGCGGAAAACAAAGGATTAAACGTATCGAATGGAAAGAAGTAATAGTTTGCAGAAAGTAAACACAAAGCAGTAAAAGATTGTAGATTGTATGCAAAGAGAAAGGACCGGGATCCATAGTTCACTAGAGGTGGCTCTCCTTAGATAGATAACATGCTCGGTGAACAAATTACAGCGGGGCAATTGACAAACACCGAGAAAGCAACACATGCATATACTAATCATCTTGACTCCTTTGAGACTTGATTGAGCATTACAACATAATACATAGACCGCCATCCAACTGCATCTATGACTAATAATCCACCTTCAGGTTATCATCCGAACCCCCTCCAGTATTAAGTTGCAAGCAACAGATTATTGCTTTACGAACTGCGTGTAAAGTAAACAATACGATTATTCTATGAACAAAGGATTGTTGTTTTCTCCCTAGTAGCAACAGCACATCTAGTACCTTAGAGATTTATGTCACTTCCCCAGATTACCAGAGGCATGAACCCACTATCGAGCATAAATACTAACTCTTGGAGTTGCTAGCATCTACTTGGCCAAGATAGCTACTAACAACGGAAAGCAAGCAAGATCACAAATAACAAAGACATGATAGAATCAATAATCAATCTTAAATAGCATCTCAATATCCATCGAATCCCCACAAACACAACATGTATGAATTACAAATAGATGATCTTGATCATGAACGGAGCTCACAAGATCTAAACATGAAAGCACAAAGGAGGAGAACCAGCCATCTAGCTACTACATGGACCCGTAGTCCAGAGATGAACTACTCACGCATCACACTAGAGGCTTGCATGATGATGAAGAAGGCCTCCAGGGTGAATTCCCCTCTCTGGCAGGGTGCCGGGAAGAGCTTCAGATCCCTCCCGATCTAGGGATGGAGATGACGGCGGCTACAGACTCTTTCGTGGATTTTTGATCGGGTACTTAGGGTTTTCGTCCCGAGGGCAATATATAGGCAGAAGGAGAGGCCGAAGGGGTGCTAGGAGCGGCCACACCACCCCCTGGCGTGGGCCAGGCCTGGCCGCGCGGCCAGGTGGTGTGGTGGCTCCTTGGCCCTTCTCTGTCTCGTATTCTGGCACTTGATCCCTTCCGGAAAATAGGCACTTTGGCTTTTGTCCCGTCCAATTCCAAAAATATTCATTTTCTGACTTTCCTGGAACCAAAAATAGCAGAAAATAGGCAGCTGGCACTGTGGCTCTTGTTAATAGGTTAGTCCAAGAAATCATATGAAAAGTACTCCAAAGTTGGAACAAAACACAAGAAAGTGGATAAAACCAAGCATGGAACATCAAAAATTATAGATACATTTGCAATGTATCAACATCCCCAAGCTTAACTCCTGCTCGTCCTCGAGTAGGTAATTGATAAAAAGAAAAAATAATTTTTGAGGTGACATGCACCATCCAAGACTTGATCAAGGTATTTGTAAAACATTCAAAGCTGGGATCATAGTACTTCAATCATAACATGAAAGACAAGGTTCTAGCAATAAGACAAAGAAACTATGATGCACCATGAAAAGGCACAAACAAAAGATTCATGAATAACATGCTTTGCAAGATGTTTGTTTGTTTCACATAAAGAAAGCATGGCATAATAGTAGTCAGCTTGTCCCTCAATAGAGTAGCAAATATAAATGCATAGGACACCTTCAAAGTTCATAAGAGTGACTAGATACAATAGTTTAAAACAAGCAATATCATGTTATGCATCAATCAACTAGTCTTGGGACAATGCACATAGAACTAAGAATGGCCACTATGCTCTCAAAGTAGGTACATAAAGATAGAAGGTGGAGACTCAATATAATGGTGGAAGAAAGGCCTTTGTAAAAGGAAGTAGGGATTCAAGTCTCATAAAGAGCTTCCAAAAATTATGGTACTTATAGCTTTCAGCTCTCATTGCCCCTATCATAAGCATCTTGAAGGTGATTAAGGTTAAAGTGACACAACTAAGAGGATATGCTTGACAAGTTATAAACCGAAATCTCATGCCCCTTACTTATGAAGACTGATCCTCATGCTACTCAACTTTAGTCACGAGTAAGATCTTGTCATTGTAAGTATATGTGTATCATTAAGAACCACCAACGGGGTACCCCTTGCACATGATACGGGAGCTTTCCATAATCAAAATGACAAGGCAAGCAGACAATGAGCATCTCAGCGATCTTTTTATTTGCTATTTGCATAGGTTTTTATTGAGGATGCTTCATAGAGTGTTCATTATGGTGATGCTACAAGTTTCCACCATGATTAGGCATGGCTTAGGCTAGCGGCCCAGGCGTTTCTCTAACACACATACAAACTCCATGATCTTACAAGTTCCACTTTTATTTCACACCGCCGGGATCCGTAAGCAAAAGAACATGATATCAACGGGGTACAAAGTACAAGTGAAATGTTGAAGGCATTCCCCATGAAACATGGTTATGCTAATTTCAACTTATAAAGTGCAAGCATATACGCAACAAAGAAGGACCCAATGGTTCAAGTTTATTAGGGGCAAAAAGTAAAGTGTGCCATCAAGTTCGTGAGAGCTTTAATCACTAGTTTTCTCATAACAAGTTTAATTTGGAAGGTAAACAAAAGCATGAATATACTTGGAATAGCATAAGCTAGTAGGTAGGTATGGTGGACTCTTTCGAATAACTTGGTTTAGGGAGTTGGATGCATGAGTGGAACTCATATTTGGTTGTGGAGGCTAGCAAAAGACTGGGAGCGACAAACTAAGAGAGCAATAATGGCCATAATCATGCAGAGCGACAAAACATCATTGATCAAAGCATAAAGTGATACTACAAGTTGAAAACTAAAGGATCATAAAGGCTATCGTGACTTGAGACAGTCATAACATGGTGTGAGCATGCGCCAAGTCAACCCAAATAAAGCATCAAAGGAGAATACCACAATACTATGCTTTAATATGCTAAAACAACGCATGATTCATCTAAGGCACATTAAGCAATCTCCATTGTTTATAACAAGTAATTCTACAGCAAAGAATACTAAGCATAAAGATAAAACAATATCAAGCATGGCATGACAAAGCACAGACCACAGTCAAAAACAAGCTCTTTTTACCACATAAGTATGAACTTTCCTACTCTTTTCCAAACCAAACCAAACCATTTGCAAACCAATGTATGAAAGAGGGGGTCCAACCAATTTATTCAGAAAACTAAGCAAACCAAGCAAACTAAAAACCAAAACGAAAACGAAAAAGAAGACGCTCCAAGAACAACACAACTGTGCATGAAACAATAAAAATGAAGCGTTTGGAAGAAACCTGGGATTTTATTGATGAAGAAGGGGATGCCTTGGGCATCCCCAAGTTTTGACGCTTGTACTTCTTGGATATTTCTTGGGGTGACACGCGTGGCATCCCCAAGCTTGAGCTTTAGTCCATCCTTCATCTCATTACTCATTCCTTCCATACACCTGAAAATTTTCCTTCATACAAAACTTCACACAATCTTTATTAGCAACATTAGTGCACTCAAGATAAATAAGTCTTAAGGTTCAGTTATAACACCAAGTAAACTTCCATTAGAACACTAGCTACTGTAGTACTTCCCTCAAAAACCTCAATTCCCCAAAAGAACTCAAAAAGGAACCCACAAGAAGCAAATGCAAAAAATGGCAGAAATCTGTCAAAACAGACCAGCAGGTAAAGACGAATTTTTAGAAGATCTGCTGTTGCTCAAATCAAAAAGTTTTGAACTAATGAAAGTTAGATAACAACCTGAGGCAGAATTTTTACGGCTCAATCCGACATACAGAGCTCTCTCACGAATTTTTATGGTGAAGCACAGAAATCTGTTCCGGGACAGCAACTTTCCCAATCATTACTTCACTCTCATTAGAGGTTACTCTTGGCACAAAAAGCAAATAAAAAGGATAAGGAGAGGTTATTACTGAGATAATAACTTCCAAGACTCATCTAAAACTTTTGGGTTATCTCCCAATAAGTACTTTTCTTTAACGCCTTTAAGTTAGGCATAAGAAGCAAAGAAAGAATCAAGTGTTCTCAAATGAAGAAGCATTAAAACCAAATTTTGTTTTCATAGGAGAAGCAAAAGAAATCTTTTCTCTCTTTTTAGGCAAGTGTTCTATACCTTTCTTGAGTGGGAGTTGATATTTAATGGTTCCTTCTTTGATATCAATGATGGCACCAACAGTTCTAAGAAAAGGTCTTCCCAAAGTAATAGGACAAGAAGCATTGTATTCAACATCCAAAACATAGAAATCAATGGGGACAGAGGCATCGTTAACCATAATAAGAACATCATTAAGACTCCCCATGAGTTTCTTTTTAGCATTATCATCAAGTGGGACATTCAAATAACAATCTTCAAGAGGAGGCAAATCAAGCATATCATATATCCTTCTAGGCATAATAGAAACACTACTATCAAGATCACATAAAGCTTTGAAATCAAAGTCATTCACTTTCATATTAATGATGGGTTCCCAACCATCCTCTTGTTTTATAGGAATAGAAGCTTTATGTTTCATCTTTTCTTCCTTAATCTTTATGAGAGCATCGGTAATGTGTTTTGTAAAGGCCATGTTCATAGCACTAGCATTAGGACTTTTAGCAAGCTTTTGTAGGAACTTAATAACTTGAGAGATATTGCAACCATCAAGATCAAAATCAACTTTATCATCCAAAGTAGTAGAACTATTACTAGCCTCACCACTAGAGGTGGTGATAGTAGAAACACTAATGTTTCTAGCAATTTCATCTTCTATTTCCCACTTAGCATGCAATTCAGCTAATAGTCTAATATTTTCATCAATTCTTACTTGTATGGCATTAGTAGCTGCAAAGGGATTACCATTAGTTTCAGGTTTAGCAGCCATTTTATTAATCAATGAAGATTCAGATTCAGACAAAGATGATATATTTCTTTCAGCATTAGAGAGTTTCAATTGTAAACTAGGTATTTCCCTATTTAGACTCTCAAGTTGATGGCTAATGTTCTTCAAGATGGTGGATTGTTCCTCCATAGTTTTAGTAAATAGTTTATTTTGCTCATATTGCATTTGCATGAAGTTTTTAGTGGCTCTTTCAACTTCTAAAATTCTTCCTTCACTAGGTAATTCAGGTTTACCATTATAGCCATAAGTATTATTAGGAGGGTAAGGCCTATAATTGTTATTACCATAAACATTATTGCCAAAATTGGTGTTCCTTATGAAGTTCACATCAACTTGCTCTTCTTGAGCAACCAAAGAGGCTAAAGGAACATTATTTGGATCAATATGGGCTTTCCCATTAACAAGCATAGACATAATAATATCAATTTTATCACTCAAGGAGGAGGTTTCCTCAACAGAATTTACCTTCCTACCTTGTGGAGCTCTCTCAGTATGCCATTCAGAATAATTAACCATCATATTGTCTAGAAGTTTTGTTGCAGCACCCAAAGTGATGGTCATAAAGGTACCTCCAGCAGCAGAATCCAATAGGTTCCTTGAAGAATAGTTCAATCCTGCATAAAAAGTTTGGATGATCATCCAAGCAGTCAGTCCATGAGTGGGACAATTCTTTACCAAAGATTTCATTCTTTCCCAAGCTTGAGCAACATGCTCATTATCAAGTTGTTTAAACTTCATTATTTCACTTCTCATAGATATAACCTTAGCAGGAGGATAGTATTTTCCAATAAAAGCATCTTTGCACTTAGTCCAAGAATCAAAACTATTCCTAGTTAAGGAATTCAACCACTCTTTAGCTTTTCCTCTCAAAGAGAAAGGAAACAATTTCAGCTTAATAATATCACCATCTATATCCCTATGCTTTTGCATCTCACAAAGTTCAACAAAGTTATTTAGATGGGAAGCAGCATCTTCATTACCAATACTAGAAAATTGTTCTCTCATAACAAGATTGAGCAAAGCATGTTTTATCTCAAAGAAAGTATTTTCAGCCACAGGTGGAGCAATAGGTGTGCTCATAAAATCATTGTTGTTGGTGCTAGTTAAGTCACACAACTTAGTGTTTTCAAGAGTAGTCATTTTTTTGGGTTTCAAATAAGAAAGCAAACTAGTAAAACTAATTTTTTTGTGTTTCTGAAGAACAAAACAAGCAAACAAAGCAAAAAAGAAAACTAAGCAAAACAAAAACAACAAAGTAAAGAGACTGGTTATGAGGGACTCCCCTTGTGAAGATGTCCTTGACTCCCCGGCAACGGCGCCAGAAAAGATCTTGATGTGCTCGTCGTTCGACGTAGAGCTTGTTGGCAACCCCAAGAGGAAGGTATGATGAGCACAACAGCAAGTTTTCCCTCAGTTATGAAACCAAGGTTTAATCGAACCAGTAGGAGCAAGGAAACATCCCAAAGGTGTTACTAGCAGAGCTTTGCCAGGGCGCACTACCGGTGCTAGTAGCAACGTGGAGACCTGCACAACACAACCACATCACTTTGTCCCCAACTTGCGATGAGGTTGTCAATCTCACCGTGTTTTGTGGAAAACAAAGGATTAAATGATATCGAATGGAAAGAAGTAAAAGTTTGCAGAAAGTAAACACAAAGCAGTAAGAGATTGTAGATTGTATGCAAAGAGAAAGGACCGGGATCCATAGTTCACTAGAGGTGGCTCTCCTTGGATAGATAACATGCTTGGTGAACAAATTACAGCGGGGCAATTAACAAACACCGAGAAAGCAATACATGCATATACTAATCATCTTGACTCCTTTGAGACATGATTGGGCATTACAACATAATACATAGACCGCCATCCAACTGCATCTATGACTAATAATCCACCTTCAGGTTATCATCCGAACCCCCTCCAGTATTAAGTTGCAAGCAACAAATTATTGCTTTACGAATTGCGTGTAAAGTAAACAATACTAACTCTTGAAGTTGCTAGCATCTACTTGGCCAAGATAGCTACTAACAACGGAAAGCATGCAAGATCACAAATAACAAAGACATGATAGAATCAATAATCAATCTGAAATAGCATCTCAATATCCATCGGATCCCTGCAAACACAATATGTATGAATTACAAATAGATGATCTTGATCATGAACGGAGCTCACAAGATCTAAACATGAAAGCACAAAGGAGGAGAACCAGCCATCTAGCTAATACATGGATCCGTAGTCCAAGGATGAACTACTCACGCATCACACCGGAGGCTTGCATGATGATGAAGAAGGCCTCGAGGGTGAATTCCCCTCTCCGGCAGGGTGCCGGGAAGAGCTTCAGATCCCTCCTGATCTAGGGATGGAGATGACGGAGGCTACAGACTCTTTCGTTGATTTTTGATCGGGTACTTAGGGTTTTTGTCCCGAGGGCATCTTATAGGCGGAAGGAGAGGCCGAGGGGGTGCTGGGAGCGGCCACACCACCCCCTGGCGCGGGCCAGGTGGTGTGGTGGCTGCTTGGCCCTTCTCCATCTCGTATTCTGGCACTTGATCCCTTCCGAAAAAATAGGCACTTTGGCTTTTGTCCCGTCCAATTCTGAGAATATTCATTTTCTAACTTTCCTGGAACCAAAAACAGCAGAAAACAGGCAGCTGGCACTGTGGCTCTTGTTAATAGGTTAGTCCAAGAAATCATATGAAAAGTACTCCAAAGTTGGAAAAAACACAAGAAAGTGGATAAAACCAAGCATGGAACATCAAAAATTATAGATACATTTGCAATGTATCATGGTTCTATCCTTGTACTCGTCCTGATAAAGTGTGCAGTTATTAATGCAGGCGTGGTACTGAACATACGGTAGGTCGAGAGGACATACGATTTTATTGGCCTCCTCGATACTAGTTGTACACGTGTTCCTTTTGGGAAGACGTTCTTGCTAGAATCTCATGTTTTTGTTGAAGCTTACGTCGGTCCATTTGCTTTCTGACTTCATCTCCAGAGCCTTGAGCGTTACGTTCAAGCGGGTATCCTCGAGCCGACACCCAGGATACAATGGAGTTTTCCCGTCTATCTCCATCTGCGCCATCTTGGCTTTCTCCCTGGTAGCAGCTTTGGTGTTGCTCGTCTCCCTGAGAAGCAGTTCCTGAACATGAGGGTCCTGCAAGGCCGAGGTTAGCTACGTCGTCTGTGTGTCTGCGTCCCACCGGCACCTCTTTCATGATGATCATCATGTCCATCACCGCCATCATCTCCTTCGTGTTGATCATCATGTCTGTTGCCGCCAGCATCTCCTTCATGATCATGTCCACTGCTAGCATCTCCTTCGTGATGATCATCATGCCCGCCCTCATCTTCAGGATTGTTGACGTCCTCGTCATCTTCATAATCATAGCCGCTCATGAAACCACGTGTGAGCAGGTGATTCTCCAGGTCTCTAGAATCAGGGTCAACCAAGCTCCCGAGATTGCATGTTCGACACGAACATCTTATGTAGGTCCTCTTGTTCAGAATCATGTCAGCCACCGTGCGTTTCTTGTATCTAGCTGCTCGACCTTCGCTCATGTGTCTAACCATGGTTGCCTGCGTGGTATAGAGCAAAAAGAGAGAGTATCTTAGAACCACAACACCATCATGCACACACACATGCATGCATGCATGGCCGCCGGAAAAATTAGGCATGACCTCTCCTAAAAATGGGACATATGGATAGTGCAAAAATTTGCCGAAACAGAAGTTAATCGACATTTCGGCAAACATCCATGCACCACGCCAGAGAAAGCAACATGCTTGCTTCTTCGTCACCTGCAAACATTCATGCACCACACGAGCTAGTAGCTTCACGTAGATCATGCAAACATCATCCCTCTCGCAATAAGAAGGCTTCGCATACATAAGCATGCACACACATACACACCGCACCGACGTCCATCTTCCACACAAAACATCCACATGCATGTCCTCCAACAACTCACCTAGTAGAATCGTTACCGAGCCAAGTCCGCGATGAGATAGTGTGGTTGTTGGAGAACAAGATGGATGTTGGAGGAGGAAAACTAGTTGGTTTAGTAGATCTACAACAATTGGAGAGGCTTCCCCTCACAAAACTATGAAGCAAGGTAGGTTCAACAACCAAGAATGGACAAAAGAATGGAGAAAATGAAGTGGTGGGGAGGAGGAGGACGAGCTATAGATCTAGTTTGGGGTGGTGGGTGGAGAAGAATGGAATGGTGGTGGTGGGTGGGGGTGGCTTCCAACTTGTAGATCTGGGCGAAGTTATCAGTGGCACATATTACCCTATATGCGCCACTGATAAGTCTGCCACCTTTTCAAGTGGTGGGCCCCAAGACTTATCAGTGGAGCATTTTTTATTATATGCGCCATTGGAGACAAAGTATCAGTGGCGCATCTCCTAAATGCACCATTGATAATCCTGCCACCTTTCAGAGTGGTGGGGTCTAGGTGGGGCCCACATAATTATCAATGACACATGTAGAAAAAGATGCGTCATTGGTGAGGAGAATATCAACAGCGCATATGGTGTATGCGCCATTGATGACCATATATCAATGGCGCATATGGCTATATGTGCCATTGAAGTTTGGTCCACAGTCCTCTGGGGTGCTGGGCCCACATTATCAGTGGCGCATTATTTTCGATATGCGCCATTGGTTAAACAAAATATCAGTGGACCATATTTTTAAATACGCCACTGATAATTCTCAGTGGAGCATATTCAAAAAATGCTCCACTGGTAATAAATCTATCCATAAGCCTTTCTCTAGTAGTGCTATGAACTTCCAACCACAACATGGAAACAATAGTTGTCGCTACTACACCCCTTTCGGGCCTTCAGTTGTAGATGCCATATCAACTACTGTGAGAGAGACACACACCCTCTAGACACTTATATGGTACAAGCCGTATGTCGAGCATGGAACCAGTCTCGTGTAGGATTACGCGTAAGGTCAGTTCGGGCCGCTTCATCTCACAGTACCGCGATATAAACAAATATGCGTGGGAAGGTAACAACTAGGATATCAATGCCCACACTTTGCATGTGTCTATCCATACTAGCATACTAACCATAGATCAGGCTCTGATATCACTGAAGGGTTTTCGTAGAAGATAACAAAATTTTAACTACGTGGAACACCCTGAATGCCCAAGGATCTATCTAGAAGTAATGCAGTAATGGAGGAACACAGTGGTAACATACCCTTGAAGACCAAGAGAGCGTTACGCTCATGCAGGAGCGTGGATGATATAGTCATACCCGTCCGACCTCAAGGGCGTGAAGCTCCTCGCACATCACCCCTTGTCTAGGTCCTTGCACGACGGCCCAATTGCTGCAAGTGCAGCTCCCCAAGTTATCACACACATACGATGCAATACGACAACTCCCGAACTCATTGATCCCTGTTGGGGTTGCAGAAGTAAACCTCCTAGCGGAATCCCTGCAGCACAATGGCGTTCCACATATGCGTTGACTTTGCGCGTATAGTACTTACTTGGGACCATGCCACGACGAAGGAAACTAGAGAGCGGGGGGGATATTCTAACCTCAGAGAATATCTTGTTGGGTGTCTCTTAATCCCACCCATGGGCATCCCTTTATATAGGAGGAGGGGGTGTGTCCTCCCCTTTAGGTTAGCCATATGGGACTAAACGAAGAAAAGAAATAGACAGGAAAAACATGCACCCCGGCTAGGCCAAATGGCCACAACCCAACAGTAGTAGTCACCTGAACCGGGTGGGCCAGGAACCCTTCCCGCATGGCCCAGCATGCTAGAGAAACAGTGGCCAGCGGTAGCGGCTGGCCGAGTGGGCTGGCTCGGGCCGAGCTTCGCCTGGCGCCAGCGCCTGCCCGAGTGGGCCGGTAGCGGCTGTAGCCCGCTCGCCTGGTTGGCTCCCCTGTGCGCCCGCGTGCGCCAGGGTCGAGCAGGCCGGGCGGCGGCCAGCGGTTGCGGTATGCCCCCCTCCCCATGCAACAGCTACTACCTGCCGCTCACTAGCTTGGGCTAGTCAAATGCGGCCCAGTCGAATTTGGTTGTGCTGTTTTATTTTTCCTTTTTTCTGTGGCTTTCTCCTGGGCCAATTTCCTTCGGGATTTTGGCCTAATGAGAAAGTCACTTTACAAATTTGAATCTAAATATTTATTTAGTATAAGTTAATTCTCAATTAACATATAATAAATGCATATTGTAAATCACCATTTATCTGAAACTCCTTTCAGCCTTTTCCTTTCCTTCTTTTTCTGAACAACTTCGGATCTCTCCGGAATGATTTTGATTTCTATCTCTTTCATGATTTCATCTCACAGGAGGATCTCCAAGCGTCATATCACCCTTAAGTGTGCTTCTCTATGGTTCGGGAATGCTATAGATATGATCTCTATCAGTGATTAACAACGGGACCAGGATGCCCATGTTGACCCATATGCACTCCACGAATCACCATCATGTCGAACCTGAAATGATATATCCAATTCCCTTGTTCACGATACAAGACTTGTCCGAGATTCGATCATCGGTATCACGATACCTTGTTTAATCTCGTTTCCAACAAGTACTATTTTACTCATTCCCGTGAAATACCATCCCCATGACCTAGTCATGTGTTACACAACATGGATGTAATTCACCAAGTGGGCCCAGTTGTATATTCTTGGCACACAGGTGAACAATTTTTGATCTTGAAGCATATTGCCTCTACATGCTCCTTCGGATACCCAACATGCACCTTTATGGTAACCCTTTCACGAGATGGCAGTTGATACAGTCAAAGCATCCTCCGGTAATAGTAATTGATAAGGTCTCATGGTCTAAGGATTAGGACAATCTATTTCTGACAATTGCAACATGAACTAAGTGACATGATCATGTTGCAACAATCATTACTGGGAAGTGTCCATCACATCATTCCAGATGATATGACTTCATTGCCAGTGACTTTTGTTTACCCCATGATCAAGAAACCTTGATAATCTTTTGCCCAATGAACTAGTTGAACAGAGGCTACTAGGGACCTGAGTTTGTATATATACCACACCTGTATCAATGTTTCCACTTGACATAGTTATAGCATGATATAAAACTATTATGAACTAATGAGATATGACAATAAAACCCTTTTATTATTTGCCTCTAGGGCATATCTCCTTCATAAACATCACTGTAGTAGTTTACATAGCTAATCATGCGTGACAAAGAGGTACAAAGGAAGACGAGAGAGGAATAGAGGAGAGAGATGGAGAGGAAGAGCGTGTACCTGGCGACCGGGAGCACCATAGTGGTCTGGCGAGGCAGTGCCCGCGCGGCCACAATGGCGCCAGCCCGAGGATGACATTGACAGCGAGCCACGGCAACATGATAACACGAGGAGAACCGCAATGCTGCTACCGGGCCAAGCCGCATCAGCTCGAGCACCATGCTATAGAGCCATCATCAGCGCTAGGAGGAGACAGGGCATCACCGGCGCACTGCGGCAGCGAGGCGACGAAACCCTAGCTCTAGAGTGGGAATCAGCGCAGCCAAGAGAAGAGGCGATGGCTGAATCGATGGGGTCCAGGAGAGAGAGAGCCGCCGATGATGGCTGCAACCACCTGGCCTTGCCGGAATCAGGCTGGTGGTAGTGACATCGAGCGCAACAGGGGGAGCAAGGAAGAGAGGCGGGCATGTGCGTGAGTGAGGTGAGAGAGAGGGTGCGTTGGGTTGGGGTTAGCCCAACATGTAGGCTGAGCTGGGTGAGTCGGCCTATGGGCCAGATTGGCCCGTGGGTCATACCTAGTAGAAACAAAGAAATTGGAAAATAAATAAAGAATATGGGAATTACAAAAATACCCTGTGAATAATTTTAGCTCTATAAAAATGTACAAAAATCCTAAAAATACAAATGTTATATCAAAATGTTCACAAAAATGATATCTACCTAGGAAAAATATAAAATTACTTACTTAAGATAAATAAAATACAACGAGATATTAAAACCAATAAATATCTAGAATGAGTTGAGAAAAATAAGGTAAAAACATAAAAAATGAATAAAAATCACTTTTGTGAATGCAAATTCATCTGCCACTATAGAAAATAGTCCCTCCGTCCCAAAATATAAGGCGCCTAAGTATTGGTTAAAAGTCAAAGCTTACTAACTTTGACCAAATATTTAGGAAAAAATATCTACATCTAAAATATTGAATGGATAGATTAAGAAAATATACTTTATGGTGAATCTATTGATATTTATTTAGTATTATAAATGTTTATTTTTGAGTATAATCTTGGTCAAACTTAGAAAACTTTGACTTTTGACTAATCCTTAGGCGCCTTATATTTTGGGACGGGGGGAGTATTAAATATGAAATTCCAAATAATTTAGGTATTTCTAGAAATAAATGAGATAAAAGGGTGTTAAATCCTTTTTCTAGCATTCAAATAAATAGAATGTATTTTATTTTATCACCTATAAATTCAAATAAATTCCTTTTAACTTTATTTTGAGTCTTTAGAATTTATTGCCATGAATAAATGATATCCTTTCCTTAGTAATTGTAAAGAAGATGTTTCTAATGTTTTAAAATTTACTTTTTCCTTTATAACTTGGGTAAAACATACGAAGAAAGTTAAAGTATCCATTCTACCATAGATAAAATCATAGTAGGAATCATTATGTTCAAAAAAGTCACCTTTTTACATTTATGAATAATCCAAGTTAAAATATGTTATTCCAAAGAATCATATTGAAACTCAAACAACATACATTTGAGTCCATAACTATATAAACTTAGTATTTAGGTTATTGAATTTGCTTATGTAATATTTCCAACACTTACACATAAATATAAGGTATTCACTTAAAAGTTAAACCATATCATCCACTTATATTGAGGGTGGATGACCTCACATATTTGATCATGCTTAGGAAAACTATAGAACTCGATAGTACCATAAAGACACTATGGCTCAAAACTTTTTATATTTTTTATAGTTAAGTTTGGTCTAATATTCAATCATTCAGAAGTGTAGTAACCAATGTCAATTGTATTGTATCAATACCAATAGTTTACATATTAATGATTTTCAAAATTGATTAACTTAGTCTAAGAAAAACTTTCTTCGAAAGTTATTGTTTTTGACACTTCAATCAACAACATTAATATTCCTCTTAAGGATCACAAACTTAAAACTTAACCATTTCTAAAAGAATTAATATCAAAAGCAACATTACAAATCTACTATTAGTATTCTTTACTTTTATATCTTGTATGTTAAGTCTTAAATTCTTGGAAGATATAATTGCTTGTGAAGTAAACTTGAAGATAAACCAAATCCTAAAGAAATCACTTAAGTTCAACTCATTCACAATATTTGGGGAATTACTTCGGTATTATAAAAATGCATATCATTACTTGTACATCATAGCATATTGCTTCTTTAAACATTAGTCCTTACCGTACCAATGATATTGTTTTCAGATATTGGATCTTATATTGTCTCGAATACCGTGATTGCATAATCTTGTAATCACAAAGGCAAGTTCATACTTGCTCATGTCCTTTGGTTATTTTCTATCAAATATTTGTAATCTATTGTCGTTATCACCTAGATTTCAAAAAGGATGGTAGAAAACACTATTTTCATAATTGACTTGACTTAGTGGTTACTGATCCAGGGTGGTTAGATAATATATTATGACTAGCAATGGAACCACCATTGCACGGGAAAGTATCACCTAGGATTTAATAACCAATGTATCTAGTGATTCGTGTGCCGTATAATACGTGTTAACCATAAGATCTGGAATGGGATAGAGAATTTAGCTGGATCTTCTTCCTTTCGCATGTCAACATATGTGTGGGACGTGGCTGAAATTCTTGTAGCATGGATCAATTCTTAGAGGATTATACAGCAGAAGGGTGGGATCTCTCAATGTCCCACGATAGTTCTGGCATCTTTAACGGTATGTATGTTTCATTATTGTAATACAAAAGATGGGCATGGTGTACACCGAGGGGCATGCGGGGTCACGGAGAAGTCAATGATCGGCTTGGATTCTTATATTGGGCCCCACACCAACAAAAGTATGGACAGGAAAGATCGTCCGGTTGTGCAACATGGATAAGGATCTCTTATGGGTAAAGCAACGCATCTCTGTAGAGTGTATAAAATATAACATGTTACCCACTGTTCCGGTAAGGACATACGAACGCGGCCGGAAAGGAACTCCACGAAGTTCTAGTAAACCTGTGAAGGCTGACGAACGTAGATTTTCAGAATAAAAGAAACCTTTAAAGAAATGTTTTCGAAAACTTGCATAGCCTACGATCTATGGTATGTGGCTATAGTTAGTGCATCAAACGTTCCTCTTTGATGAACTTGCTGAGTACGCTTATACTCAATCGTACCTTCTTAATCCTTGCTAGATTCTAAAGCCAATGAAGACATCATCAACATCAACTGATGCTTAAATGAATTATCACCAAAAGCTCTAGTTCTTCAATAAAGTTAATGGAGTCAACATATACATCAACTAAAGTGAAGGTGAAGTATCTGATTAGATAGGAGTATAACCTTGAGCCATAGAACCTACTTCTATAGAGAATTGTAGTAGCCGCAATCACAAACCAATTAGTATTAGAAGTTGACTTATTCCTAGTATAGTTTATCAGTTTGTTATTTCTGGTTCTTATTTTGTAAGATCTTTCTTACTCTTTAGCTTAAGTTGTTTCTTAGATCTTTTGTAAAGAGTTGAGTTGTAATCTATAGTCATGTCTTGGACCCATGATGTTTCTGTTGTACCACTCTGAGGGATGTAATACTAGTGGAACGGTATTTCATTGGTGTTATGTAAATTACTATAGACTACTACATCATGTAGTGGTATGCCGGGTCACCGCAAATACAAGATTTTTCCCTTCGTAACCCAACAATCTCATCTATTCATTCAAAAAACTTTTCCCTTCTGAACCCAACAATCTCATCTATTCATTAAAACAGTACTATAGCTTAATCTTGAAGACATGCGAGCCTTCTCAGCCCATCAGAGCACCCTCAATGGATCCACGCTTACCTAGGCATTTACATAGCAATGATAAATTTAAAAATAAAATAGGAAACAGAAGCGGTAAACTATGCAAAGTTGGGCGCTTAATTCGGATGCTAATTATAGATCCAAGCGGCCTCCGCTCTTCACGGCACACGAGAAAAAATGAGTAGCGTCGAACAAAAAGATTTGCGTCGAGCGCCTAGGATTCAAGGCTTCAACCGTCGAGATAACGACGCGTTATGGCTGCTCTCATCTATCGCTTTGACGCTGTCATGTGGGCCTTACCGAACTCGAGTGCATCTGCTAGAGGTGTGTAACTGAGGTGTGGACCCGAAAACATCAAAGAACAAGAACAGTTTCCTCTCGTAATAACTCTCTTGGGCAAAGCTCCTCCCGTCGTGCTCCTGTCCTAGGGTTTTCGCCACTGCCCTTCCTGTCTGGCTCCCACTCGCTCGCCCTCGAGCACCAGATGATGGGCAAATCTTCATGGGCATCAGAATCTTGGCCACGATGACGACCTCCATCTTCACCTCTCCGGCCGAGAAAGTTGATGTCATCGTCCACGTCGACCTCGGCATCGCCATCGACTTTCCACTCCACGAAGTTTACATGTTCGCCGAGGTCGTCGTCCATTGTTGGTTCGTCCTCGGCCTTGAGGTTGTAGCTCTCCTTCGTCCATCTCCACCTCGGCCACTTGTACGATGGATGGAGGACAAGCCACCCTACTGTTGTGGTTCCCCAACCTGGAGCACAACAACTCTTGATTTCTGGGCGTCGACTGGACCTCCTGGGAAACCATAATTGTCTTTATTGACGACGCGCCACTTGCGGAGATGACCATCATGGCTCGCCCCCATCTAAGGTTGCCAATCTCGCCTTGATCACTGCCGCTTTGATGCCATGGGGTTTTCCACCACTATAATCGTGGTGGGCGCCTGCTTTAGCTTAGCTACGCCGCCTCTAGCCCTCTACATCCCGGTTTCTCCTCCACGACTGACTCTCCCTTTTCTCTCGTATCGTGATTCTCATGTCTACGTGCTTGCAAGATAGGATGTAGGAGGCTCAGCCTGTGCTCACTGCTACTTTCTTGCTGCTTGACAGGCCATTGCCGATCGGGACCTAGCAATGGGTGTTGGTGTGGGCTATGACAAACGCCATAATATTAACACTAGCTCAAGGATGAGGGGGCGGAGAAAGGAGGCTAAGGTAGGATGGTCACCGCTGCCGCTGGTGGTCTACTCATGTCTCCTTGCCCGTACCACGTATAGCTAGCATCATTTGCTAGGGAAGACAGCGTCTATCTCATGCTATTATAGCGCCTAATGTATTGCATCAGGTTGCAGCTCCAGTAAGAAGACCTACCATTTATAAGATAAAGTGGTAGATATCTACATTGTATCAGAGAATCGTTATTTTCCTAAACTTCTAGAGGAACTATTCTGGATAAGTTGTCTGAACATAATTTTTTTTATCTTGGAAGAATAAGTCAACCCTTGGTAGTACCAGGGTGGCAAAGCGCAGATAGCCTATTTTATAAGTGTTATGTCCAAGAGCAATGCATCCGATATACATGCTAATCCTCTATGTTAACCATACAATGTCTAAACGTTCTGAAGACGGTACGGCGAAGGACGCATACCCATCTACTCTCATCTAATCTTGAGCAAAGGCATCTATATTGGGTGAGCATTTGGACCGTCCATCCCGGTACCGTGAGTCAATGCGTGCCACGGTGACCTCAGCCGTTTTTCTTTTTGGCAATGAACAGTGGTATCCTGGACTCAGCTTACGCACATAACCTCGTTACTTGGGACCATGAAAGATCGCGTTATCCGTAACCGCAGCGCGGATGCAAGGATGGACCTCTCCTATTATTTAAGACACAATCTGATCCTGCCTGCCATGAACCATGAATGCGTTTGGTTGGCCGACCTGATCAGTGATCACGGAGGAGCTCCTACGTACGTACTAGTACAGGGTACGGTCCTCTGACTATTACTAGAGCTACATCCAATTCAATGGCGCCGATCAGAGAGGGGATCAGGGAGGGGCATGCATTGCAGTTTTAGTACAAACCAGACCTGACTCGCCACGAAACCTAGGCCTCGATCAAGGTGCATGTTTGCTCCATCTTCAATTAACTCCCACACCTAGGACCACAAGCAGAGGAGCTCAGAGGCCGTTCCGGCACGGGCAAGGCCTGACCGGCCACGACACGAAACACACAGCCGCAAACCGGGCTGCCTACATGAAAACGAGCAATGTTACGCATGTACATTTGTGTGTATGTACTACATGGGAACAACGACGGCCACCTACGCGCTACATGCCCCCAGCCAGCCAGGGATCTCTGTTCCATTAAGATGGTGTCCCTCTTGTAACGTACCTCAAGGACAAGTATTTACTACATGCTTGTGCGTCCTCGGCTGCATATGGCCGAACACAGCAAAAGGTACATCGCCCTGCAACTGCAATAGGTTTATCATATGAAGATCCATTAGTTTCACTCACGGCACCGTCACTGTCACGGTTTATCTATCAATTTTATGACATAGGAGTGGTTAATTGTTTATAAGTACATGTAAGAATATCGAAATCCCATTTTAATAAGCAAGTAAAATATGCAGTTTGGGTATCCAGTGCGAGCACTTGTACTTACTAACACATGTGTTTTATCCATTGGATGGCTTATAAATTTGCACGTGCCTGCTACACCGGGTGGATACCATGGAATGTTTTTTCATGATTTGTCGCAGTTCCCGTGGAAGTATCGGTCGCACTTGGAGTTCATAGGAGCCTAGCACCAGGCAGGCTATGCAGTCTAGGCCACGCGGAAGAAAAAGGTAATCCATGACCGTGATGCTCTCTCCCTCTCTGCCACATACGACATTTAGGGTAAAACAGAGACAAGTAGGAGTATATATAATCCACATTTTGTATTCCATGGGTCTGGATTAACACACTCATATTTATATGGACTTGCATATATCTACATAAATAGTAAAATACACTTAGGCCCCCGCTTGGGGACCTAGTTTTGTTTCCGGCTCCGGTTTGCATCTAGGTGTATTTATACGTGTACAGTTTTTTCCGGCTCCGGCATGCATAGTTTTTCAAATCCCAGCACCTGCACAGTACAAGCATCACCCAACATAGTACAAGCATCACCCAGCATAGTATTCTATTAAAATATATGATGTTTTAGTTTCCACTGCAGCCCTAGTTTCCACTAAACATAGTACCCAACACCCAGCATGCTAATATATGATGTATAAAAACTAAAACAGTACACGCCTGCACAGTACAAGCATCACCTAGCATAGTACCCGGTACCTAGCACAGTACAGCATCAAACTCAGTACATCATACACGAATAATAGAATCAAACTCTCAAATTTCAGTACAGCATACACGAATAATCTTTGAACATGCACAATTCAGACTCTCAAACTTTAGTTTTTTCAAATCGACAACAAATAGGTTACTTAAATTACATATAATAGTCGTTCAACAGTCTTGGAACTTGGATGGATTTATGAAGATTTGGACTCGGATAGACTTCTCAAGACTTGAACTTGGCATCCTAAATAAAAGAAAACAATATTAGAAAACAGATTGTTCTATGATTGTCAATATTAGAAATCAAAATAGCTTGTTCTATAATTATTCTGAAGACCAATAGCAGGACATATTGTGCCACTCACCATATTGTGCATGTCAAGTAACCTAGGACAAACAAACAAAATAACTTGTTTATTTTTTGTTTCTTGTCACTCACCAATGTACAATATAACTTGCCAATATACCACTCACCATATTGTGTATGTGAAGCAACATCTGTCCCGGTCCCTATAATTGACACTTGGATTTCTACTGAATATAGTTGCCTTGTAATTTAGGGAATTTGGATTTCTACTGAATGTAGTTCCCTATAGTAGAAATCCAAGTTTCAATTATAGGGAAATTACAAGACAGTGTATATAGTAATCTATATTTGAGGGCAGTACATATATATTCGTGTAGGGAAAAGGGAAACATGCTAGATTTGTCTAGATTCACAAGAATGATGAGTGTCTTTTTTGTTGCTTGACATGCACAATATGGTGAGTGGCAAATCTAGGCAGTACATATATGGCCAATAACTTGTTCATGGCCAATATGGTGACATGTCAAGCAACTACATTAATATATATGCAATGACTTGTTCTTTTTTCTATACATAAGAAAGGTTTGTCACGAACAGGCTAGATTTGCAATAACAGGCTAGATTAGCAATGATCCTCATTAACAATAGTAGTAAAATAAAACAATGAGTTACTTACATGGAGGTAACTGAATTCCCAACTTCCCGACCTCCTTCTTCAACCACAAACCACGGAGTCTTGGATCATAAGAAATAAAAAGCTCTCTATTTGATGCATCTTTGAAAACATCAGAAGCTAGAATCTTGATCTCATCAGACACATCAACCATGACATTAAGTACTTCCAAACATTTTGGAATGGAGTATTGTTTTCCTGATGCTTGTTCTTTAATTCCTGCTTGTTCTCTCTTGAGTTTGACAAACTCTGACATTGTTTCTTCAATGCGTGGGACCGGGACAGATGTGTGGCTCCTATGCTTTCTAGCTCTTGCTGATTGTGCGCCACCATTACTACTTCTTAAATTCTCTTGATCAAAGCTCATTTGCACATCTTCATCCTCATCTCCACCTTGAGGGTTAAGTTCATCATCATTTTGAGATTGATAAGAAAGACTCCTTCCACTAGCACTCGTTCTTTCAACTTCACTGAACCTGTTTTGCCCTTCATCTTCACTGAACCTTTGACTTGTCATAGCACTGATTTTTGGAGCCACATTTCTAGTGCTCTGCCTCTCATCACTTTGACGTTTCCTACTAGTGATATGTGGAGGTTGGCTAGAAGTCATGCAATGTTTACCTTGAGCAATATTACCTTCATAAAGCAAATCCAGTGCATCAAACAAAGGGAACTCCTTGCCCTGGAGCCTTCTGAACTTTGGGTCCTCCTACAAACACAAATAATGAGTGAAATTCAAATAGACTGTTGTGGAAAGAATGAGGCAACAATACACAAAGAACAAGAATGATGTAAACCAGCATACCTCAACTATTTCCTCCCATTTTTCAGGTGTGGTGTTTATCATGCAACTGGTTGAATTCCATGAGATGCCACTTCTATTGACAATGGATTTGACTACTTTGTACTCTTTCTTCAATTGACCCTCTTTGTCTTGAACTTGGGACTTAACAAACTTTGCTTCTGGGAATTGGTCGTTCAAATCTTTCACAATTCGGTTCCAACCTTCGGTAGTCCATCCATTTTGACCACGGTAGTGAGAAAAGTTGTACTCTGTAAGTACATCTACAAGCCCCTTCTCATACTGAGATGTCCATATTTCTCTTTGTGCCATTGTAACCTAGGACAAACAAACAAAAAAGTTATTGCAAAAGGTCATCACAAACTTTTCTTATGTACAGAAAAAAGAACAAGTTATCGCAGCAATTTATGACAAACCTTTCTTATGTACAAAAAAACAGCAAATGCTCATCGAGATGATCTCCTTTGCACTCTCAGAGCCCTACTTCTTTCATAATCTTCCCACATTTTCTTTGCTATTTCATCTCTAAGAGCATTGCCCAACCTTCTCCTCGATTTTGAGGGTGTTGAATCATCTCTAAGTGTCATGTCTCCAATAGGAACATCCACATATTTACTAGGATCAATGTGCATCTTTTGGGTTTTAAGCCATTCTTCATCACCTCTCTGGCTTCGAAATATATTGTGCAACACCATTGCCACCAAGGGGATCTTCACTTGAGTATCTATGGGATAGTGTGTTCCAACTTTTAGAATAGGGAATCTCATCTTTAGGATGCCTATTATGCGTTCTATAATGTTCCTTAGTCAGGCATGCCGAAGGTTGAAAAGTTCTTTATAGTCTCTTGGGCGACAGTTTCCCCTAGCCTGCTCTTTTAGATGGTACCGAACATTTCTGTATGGGGCAAGAAACTTTGGTGTATTCGCGTACCCTCCATCAACCAAATAGTACTTGCCTTCGGGTACACGAAACCCAGACTGGATAGTAGAATTTAACACCCCAGCATCAGACGCCGACCCTTCCCAACCACTTGAAGCATAAGTAAAACTCAAATCAAAATCACAAGCAACCATGACATTCTGAGATAGAGTTCCTTTTCGGTTCCTATATGGTGCAGCTTCATTCTTATTTACTGTCATAGGGATATGAGTCTCATCTATCGCTCCTATGCAATTCTTCAAATAGAAGTTATTGGTACTAAATTATATGTGTCATTAAAGGATAGGTATTTCTTAAAGGGAATATGCCCGAGAGGCAATAATAAAGTGGTTATTATCTTATTCCATGTTTATGATAAATGTTTATTTTGGATGCTATAATTGTTTTGATCGGAAACGTCAATACATGTGTGTTTAATAAACAAAAAGGGTTCCTAGTTATGCCTCTCTTATAGACTAGCTTGTTGATTAATAAGATGCTCAAGGTTTTCTGATCATGGACATTGGATGTTGTTAATAATAAGGTCACAACATTAGTTGAATGATGTGATGAACATTCATCTGAAGTATAGCATTACGATCAAGTCATTATGTTTATATTGCTATAACATCATACGAAGTAATCTTTATCCTTAGACCATGAGATCATGTTAATTGCTAACACCGGAAGAGTATCTTGATAACATCAAACGTCACATCGTAACAGGGTGACTATAAAGATGGATTTAGTGCTACGAAGGTGTTATGTTGAAGCTCATGGATCAAGAGTGGAATTTGTCAATCCCGATGATGGATAGATATACTCTGGGCCCTCTCGGTGATATCACATTAAGGTAGCTTGCAAGCAAGTGATGTGATCACTAGAATGTTATATCACGGGAACGAGAAAAGAGTGCATGTCGGTAACGAGATCAAACTAGGTATGGAGATACCAATGATCGAATCTCGGACATGTAATATATCGCGAGACAAAGGGATTTAGTTACTAGCGTTACAGGTTCTCACGATCACAAAAGTCATCGTTGAATGTGTAGGAATCAGTATGGATCTCCAGGTCCCGCTTCTGATTATTAATCTGAGAGGAGTCTCAATCATGTATGCATTATTCGCGAACCGTAGGGTGACACACTTAAGAGTTACTGGACACCATTTTGGAGCACATATGTTTCAGACGAAAGAATTGCAAAGCGCAGGAATTGTTTCGATAGAAACCGGAAATTGTTTCGGGTGAAATTGCAGAAAGTGGTTCTGCATGTGATATTGAAATATTGCAAGGGGTTATATGTGAATGTTTGTTAATTAAAGTAATTAACAAAATTCTGAATAAATTTAATAAAAGAGTTTTATTAAATGAGAGAGCATTAAACTTGTAGAATTTTAATGCATTTAAAGTAGGGACTTTAAAGGGGAATGTGAAGAGGCATTTTAATGTGGAGGGGTTACCACCACATGAATGAGGGAGGTGAGGAGTCACCCCCGATGCGCCGGCCATGAAGGAGGGGCACCCCCCACCTCCTATAAAAGGCCACCCTCTTCCTCGTTCTTCATCACACCTCCTTGTGAAGGATCTCTCTCCCCCTCTAGAATTATTCCCCCATGGTCTTGGATTAGCGAGATACATGTTCCCAGTGGCATTTCGTCTAGAAGGAGTTGCTGCTTCCACTGGATCGCTGGAGCGAGGAGGTGGAGGTTGTCCGGTGGCTTGAACGTGTGTGCGAGTATGGATGCGCTGCTGAGTTGCGGCGCTCGAACTTCCTCACGATCTTGAGATCGGCAAGTGTACGACTACATCAACCACGAGTTCCTACTCGTTAACAAAACTCATTGTCTTCAAGGGTAAGTTCTCGTTGGATGTATGTCCACCCGTTGCTTTCTACTTAGTAGATAGATCTTGGCGTGTAGTTCTCATCGTAGGAAACTTTTTGTTTTCTATGCTGCGGACCCAATAGTGGTATCAGAGCCTGATCTATGCGTAGGTGCTTTGCACTGGTAGTACACATATGTTTATATGTGGGCGATGATGATCATGTTATTGCATCTTCTATGTATTTTGGATATTGGTGGCATAGTGGGATGAAGCAGCCCGGGCCAACCTTACATGTCATCGTACATGAGACCGGTTCCACGACTGACATGCAACTTGTTTTGCATAAGTGGCTGGCGGGTGTCTGTCTCTCCTACTATAGTCAATATCTGATTTACAACGAGTTGCTAATAACTTGGTTATCCTCATTGTGGTTCATGTTCGTAGGTAAGAATGGTTCTATCCCTGAAAGCCCTAAGCCACGTAAAACTTGCAATTGATAAATTAGAGGCGTCTAGTTTAGATCGTTGCTGGGCTAGTGTATTGATATGGTATTGTTGTAAGTAGATATATGATAGATACTCTTACAACACATTCAACATGTAAGTTCCATAGACCTTGGCCTTACACACAAAGGAATGATAGAGATCATACCAGGATGCAAATGATAGAGATCAAATGCATGGACCATATCATCTCACTTTACACATTAGATGTTAGCATCTTATACTGCTAGTTTGGCACTTTCTGTAGCATTGTAAGATGATCCCTCATTTAGATATCAAGATAAAAAATATGTTCTTCCTTAAGTATGCACCGTTCTGTGGATCGTGTTTCGAGACATCACGTGATGATCGGGTGTACTCGAATCTACGCTTTCATATGAACGGGTGTAAGACAGTTTTACACATGCGAGTACTAAGGTTCTTACTTGGTGAGCCTAGCATGTACAGACATGGCCTCGGAACACAGACCGAAAGGTTAAGCATGAGTCATATAGTTGATATGATGCCCATATAGATGCTCGCCTTTGAAGCTACATCAACTCACGTGATGATCGGACTTGGTGTAGTGGATTTGGTTCATGTAATCACCAAAAGGGCACGAGGGATGTCGTTTTTGAGTGGGAGTTCATTTATAATTTGGATTAGTCGAACTAAATTTGTCATAAACTAAATCGAAGTGAATTTGCATAATTTTTTGTAGTCATTGGCGTCTGTTCACTACCTTATGCTTAGTTTTAATTGAGATAATAGAACTATAGAATTCTGGATATTTACTTTACGAACTGGTATCATATTGTTTTGAATGTCAATTTAAAGTTTATAAGTCCTATTGCAAACTTTCAACAAACTCTATTTACTCCATGAAGTTTAATAAGTAGTATTAAATCAAGAGTAAGAATTCCAATGTTAGTATCTAAAGTATCATGTTTGCCTCCATGATTATTGATATTCAAAATTTGTTTTAATATCAAGATTATATAGGAGCTGGAAATTGTTTCAGAAACCATCATGTGTGAAAGATATTGTGATATCTGAAACAATGTTTTTAGTTGCATTATGATAGAGTATAATTTAGCAAAATACATGTTCTCATATTGTATGAGAATTTGTGAAGGATAGAGATGCTAGGCATCCGGATCTCCCAAAAAGGCTTTTGGGAACTAACATTATACTCGTGATTCTTCCTTACAGGCTATAGTAGCTTGATCATGAAAGTTGTCATGATAAGGATGAATATAAGATGTAAGTAAAATGTTTACTACACTAAAAGATTACTAAAGAATGGATTTTTGAAAGAATGCCAAACATTTGATGATGGAGATCCACTTCAAAGTGCAAGTCCAAAGGTATTAGTATTTGACTATATACGCTTCGTACTATGTGTCATGTGAATGACACCACTATTGATGTTGATAGATTCTTTTGAAAGGAAAAGGAATTGCTGAAAGAGAATCTATAAAATATTTGGCAGAAAAGAAATGGTTGGAGATGTCCAACTGAGGTATATAGAAGATATACATGTTATGGCTTTATTCCTTGCTTGTTAAACAATGTGGTTCTGAGGTATTGGATACCGGTATTGGATACCAAATTGGTTGGTATGAAGTGTCATACAGGACAAAGCAATTCATGAACTACAATGGCCTAAGTAACTAGCAAGAGAATAAGTGATGATGTTCATCGAAAACAAATAAAGTGTTATTGTGTTTTTCGTTGTCGTCAAACCTAGCCTTCAAGATTTGTTTTAATAATTGTTATTTTGTTCCGGTATTACGAGAACAATGGTTGTTCAAATAATTACCGTATTCCATAAAGGATGGATGAATTTTTTACAAGTCTAGTGGGAGAAATCACATCCATAAACACTATTGCTAAAATGTCGTAAGACAAATGATTAAAATATCACTTATGAAGTGACGTCGCTGTTTTAAATTATATTGGAAAGAAAACATGAAGAAACTCCATGTTGATGGATTTTTGGAGTCTTTGATTTTGACCAATTGACGCTTGTGAAACTTTCCTCGAGATAATTGAAACTTCGTCCATAGGCCAAAGAGGAACGGATGACTAACTTATTGGATATTATACATATTGATGTATATAGTCCATTATATGTAGCCATATGCGATGGATCTTTTTGCTTCATATGCTTTCTCCGAAAATTTGAGTGAATATATCTGTATATATACTTAATAAGGAAGAAGTATGAAACATTTGAAAATTGTTCAAAGACTTTCAAGATGAAGTGGAAAATCATTGTAACAAGAAAATAAAGAGTTTATGATTCAATCATAAAGGAAGATATCTGAGTTACGTGTTTAGCAAAAAACACCTAAGATTTGAAAAATTGTTCCATGATTTGTGTTTCCCGATAAACCATAGGAGTATGGCATATTCGAGATATGAAATCAAACCATGTTTGACATGGTAAGATCAAAGGTGTCATTTATAAAACTGCCATTATGTTTTAAGGATTGAAGCTTTAGAGACTACCGCTTTTACACTAAAAAGAGCACCATCGTGATCCATTGAAATGACACCATATAAGTTATGGTTTGGGATAAAACTCGAATTGTCTTTTCTTAAATTTTGGTATGCTATGCATAAGTAAATGTTTACAACCAAAGTCGGATAAGCACGTCTTTGTAGGTTATCCCAAAGAATTTGTTGGGAATTTCTCCATAACACCAAGGACAAAAGAGTTTGTTACTTGGAACATCAAGTTTCTTGAGAAGGAATTTTTCATGAAAAGTTAAGTGGGAGGACAATAGCACTTTGATAAGGTTGTTGAACCTTAGCTATATGTGCTAAGTAGCGCAGCGCCAGAAAGTGTCCCGGTGGCGGCCACAATGCTCATGGCTCCCGTGATTACAAAAGGTGTGATCTCGGAGATTAGAGTTCCTATTGAACCATGTGGGTCGGTAAGAATCAAATAGTGTGATTTGATAAGCAAGTCGTTATTGTTTTGACAATGATGAACCGACTACATGCAAAGAAGCGATGATGGGCCCTGACTCCATAAAATGACTAGAAGTCATAGAATCCGTGATAGTATCCATACACGAGAAATCAAGTTTCTGAACTTAGAAGGCCCTCCGGAAAGGTGTGAAGCCTATCGGTCGTGTTTGGATCTATAAAGAAATAGACATGGATGTTTAACATCTATGAAATAGTCGACATGTCGAAAAGAAGTTTACGGCAATGTTCAAGGGGTTGACTATGACAAGATTTGATCTTTCATAGCGATATATAGTCTTGACGGATTAATGTAGCAACCACTACATATAATTTGGTATATGGTAGTTGAATAAACAAAACAAGGTTCTTCTAATAGAACGGTTACCTAGGACGTGTACATGACATGGTCCGAAGGGTTTTGTTAATTCAAATGGTGCTAAAATGGCATGCAAACTTCAATAGTTGAAGTAAGCATAGCGGAGTTGGAATCTTCACCATGATGAAACTATTAAAAGAGTTTAAATTCATCGGAGATGATGAAGATGCTTGCATTTGCAAGAAATTAAGTGGGAGCGCTGAGACATATTTCTAATACATTATGGAGGACATATTGTTGATTGGAAATGATGTATCTTGTTTTGACGCAAGTTAAGAATTTCATTAAAATAAGATTTCGATGAAAGACTTGGGCAAACCTAGAATATTTGGCATCAATATCTATATGGATAGATTAAGGCGCTAATATGGTTGTGCCAGACATACATATATGAGATATTGAAAGGGTTCAATATGGAAACAACAAGAAAGGTTCTTGCTGCATGGAAATGATTGTATCAAAATTCAAGTGTTTCAACACTTGATGAGTAAAATCACATGAAGATTTTGATCGATTATACCATGATATGTATATATCCAAAATGTCCTATGCTCTAAATGTTATGAGCACATACCAGAATGATTCATAAGATGATCATTGGACGATAGTAAAGATATTCTTATGAGCTTTGGAAGAACTAAGAATATATCATGTATAAGTGACAAATAGTTAAAGGTAGTTCATTGTAAAGTGTTACATTGATACTATTTTTTGTCATAAGATACAAATTAAATTTATCTCAATTTAGACTATGGGTGGCACAATGTAATGGAAAGGATGTTCCATGATGGATTTGGATGAGTTCCAAAGTTGAGACATTGTGACGGATACTACAACAAAAGGCTAAGTATATAACTGCTATAGTAGCAGCAAAGGAGGGCATTTGTGTTAAGTAGTTTGTTATCAAACTAGATGTGGTTCAAAGTGGGCTAATACTATGAAGGTATATTGTGTGACAATAATATCAACATATTTTAAGCCGAACGAACTAAAGGTCTCACCAAAGGACCAAATTTATACAATGCCATCTCATTTGAAAATGAGTGATGCGTAGAGACGCAAAGACATGCAAATACACACGAACCTGAAACTGTCAGATCCGGAGATTATGTTAACCACTAGAAATAGCGTATATGCAACACCAGAAAGCCATAGGTGTTCAATACGCAAAGTTTTTCAAACTAGATTATTGACTCTAGTGCAAGTGGGAGACTGAAGGGAATATGCCCGAGAGGCAATAATAAAGTGGTTATTATCTTATTCTATGTTTATGATAAATGTTTATTTTGCATGCTATAATTGTATTGATCGGAAACGTCAATACATGTGGGTTTAATAAACAAAAAGGGTTCCTAGTTATGCCTCCCTTATAGACTAGCTTGTCGATTAACAAGATGATCAAGGTTTCCTGATCATGCACATTGGATGTTGTTAATAATAAGGTCACAACATTAGTTGAATGATGTGATGAACATTCATCCGAAGTATAGCATTACGATCAAGTCATTATGTTTATATTGCTATAACATCATACGAAGTAATCTTTATCTGTCGTCGAATTGATGACAAGTACACCATGAGGGGGTCCTCGAGGCGTGCGGAAGAGAGGGGGTGAGACGTACGGTATTCCGGGACGGTGAGCACACAAGTTTACCCAGGTTCGAATCCGCCGGCTTTGGACGGATCCTACTCCGGCTAGCAATCTAGTAATACGGTAGAGCCGGAATATGGGTTACAAGGGTTTCGCCTGTGCGAGTTTAAGATTGTAGACTATTGAGGTTATAAGGTGTTGCCCTAAAGGCTCTCCCTAGGACGGCTTATATAGATATCCGGCCTAGGGTTTACAGGAGAGATCTATCCGGCTACGACTAAGAGTCTGTTACAGAGTACATCTTGAACTACAAGTAACATCATGGCCTAAGTCGGTAAGTCTTCTGGGCCTTCCCGTAGCCGGATTGGACTCTGCCTTCTCTCCCTGACTGGGTTGCCCATGAAGCAATGCTCTAACCCGAAGTGGGTCACCCTGGTCAGTGAGGAACTGTGAGGATACCCGGAAAGTATATCCCCAACAGCAGCCCCCGGAGGCCTACAAGATCCAAAGTCGGATTTATCATCATCTAGCTTGATCTTCGGCTTGAAGAATCTTGAAGGGTTCCTGAAACTTCATAACAAAAGATACAATCCGGGTCTTAAAAAATAAGTCGGACCTTTCAGTTGGTAACTCAGATTTTCCAGCTCATTTTCAAACTAAGCCAGAACTTGGTCTCTAACGCCACCTGACACAAGCATGGCCAAGTCACGTCATCTGACAGCGTTCTGTCAGCACGACCGTTGGTGGGTCCGCGGTCCGCGGAACCGAGGCGCCGTTTCAATGCGTGCATGGAGATCGAGGCGACGCAATCATCGTGCGGGTCCTTCCCAGTTCTTTCCACGACGCGTGGCGATTGCATTGTAGCGTTTGCACGAATCTTGACGCATGTAGGTGGATATAAGCGGTTTAGATTTCCTCTTCTCCTTTCCACCAGTCCTTTGTTGTTTCCTTCCTTCCCAATCCTCCCGCGTGCACAGAGCCTCCTCGTCCTTCCCCCACAGAAAACTCCTAGCGTCGCCCCTTTAAGGTCACTTTCTCACCGGAGAAAAATGGCTTCTTCATCTTCTTCCTCCGGTTTGGCGGCGGCGAAGGCGGAAGCTGCAGCGGAGAAGGAAAGCTACAGGGGAATCTGGATCCCCTGCGCCCTCGACGAGGCAGACCTCAAGAATGTGGAGAAAGAGGGGCTGCTCGTCGCTGGCGACTGGCGGAGCGGTTCAGGCGAAACCGTCCCCAACCCACACGAGGGCAAGCGAGTTCACTTCGGTACTCATCTGGACCGAGGTTTGTCCTTTCCTCCCTCGGAATTCTTCTCCGAGGTGATAGATCACTATGGAGTTCAACTCCACAATCTTCCTCCCAATTCTCTTCTAGAAATGAGCGCATATGCTGCGCTTTGCGAGGGCTTTCTCGGCATTAGGCCGAGTTTGCTTCTCTTCCGGTTTTACTTTCATGTCCGGAGGAATTCCATCACTGCCGGTGTTCCTTACATCACCGGCACTATTAGTTTTTCTCTTAGACGAGACCGGGCATATCCCAAAATCTCTGCCAGTGACTCGGTCAAACAATGGCCAGCCACTTTTTTATACCATAGGGATATTCCAGCTCCCGGCAAATCTACTGCTTTGCCGGCTTTTGTCGACGGAGCTGCCATGGCCCAACCTTCCTGGGACGAGGCTGCTCCGTCTCTCACAGATGATCTTATCCTCGCTAAGAGGCGGATCGAATATCTGATCAAGCACAATGGTCTGAAGGGATCCGACTTGGTCCAGTGTTGGGTCTCACGCCGGATCTAGCCACTTCAGTACCACGGGGATAGACTGATGCATTCCATGACGTCTTCTCTGACTGACTCCCTCTGCATTATCCCCAAGGCCTACACCACTCAAGGCTACATAAGCCAAATTAAGTGGTTGATCAAGGAGCGGATCAAAAGGCGGATTCCAGAGGTTTCTCTGGACATGCACACGGCGGAAAACCCCGTGGTGCCGGTAAGCTTTTATCATCACATCTTTTATGTGTTTCTATCTTTGAGTTATATTGCAATACTGATATATTTTCTTATTTTCATCTTGCTGACATCCCCGAGTCAGAACTTGCTCCACTCGAAGGATACCCTCCAGAGTTCCCTCAGGAGGTGGAAGTAGTTCCACTGCCGGATCTTGCGCTCAAGAAGCGCAAAGCTCCGATAGTAGCGGTTGGCACAAAGGAGGTTCCAGTCGTGAAGAGGTAACCTTCTGTCACAACTTTTCCGCCTTTGTTCTTTACTCAAGTTTCTTTCCGAGATGTAATGTTTCCGACTTTACTACTTTCTCAGAGCAAAATCAATCATCAAGGGCAAGGGGAAGGGGACTTCTTCGAAGCCCTTGCGCCAGACGAATCTTACAATAGCTTCCCCTGCCGTGGCTCCTCCGACTCCGGTCCCTCAACCTTCTGCAACTCCGGCGATCATCCCTTCTCCGGTGATTGCAGAAGATCCGACTCCTCAAGCGGAGCCGACGATCCTTGGGTCGCATACTGACGTCACCGCGAGTGCGTCAGGTCAAGATAAGGGTGAACCCTCTTCGGGTAATGATCCCTCGGCTGAAGTCTTCGTCGAAAACCTCCTCAATAATCCGGGTCTTGCCAAATTTGGCCTAACCCGGAAATCTACAGAGGAGATCCAACGGCTAGCCAGGCAAGTCCTGGACAAAAGCCATCTATCCCCGAAGAGGAGGCGCAAGAAGCAGAGGACGTCAAGTTCTCCGACCTTCTCACTCAAGTCCGCCTTCGCGACGAGAGGATCAGGACTGGCGAGCTTTCAACAGCTCCAGTGATCCCTCTTACTCTCGCCGAGAAGGTGGCAGCTGAAGTGAACGCGGGTTTAGACAAACTCACCCGCGAGCAATATGTAAGTCGGAATTCCAACTCTTGTTTTTACATTATGTTATATCATATCCTCTAGCCCCCAAGCATGAAGTAGGATATAGAATCCGAGTTTATGCTTTCATTAGGATGCCAAAGAACGAACTAGTGTAGCCCCCAAGGCTCGTGCTGATATTTAATAAAAATATTAGCTCGAGTCTTAAGTAGCTTTCTGACTTTGGGTATTCTGACTTACAGAAACTATGTTCCTATAACCAGGAATTATTGTCCAATGTCTATAATAAGCGGAGAGAGATCAAAGCTCTCCGGCTTAAAAATGCTGAGCTCAAGGTAGCCAAGGATGAAGCTGAAGGTAAATATTTCGAGATTCAAACCTTGTCTTTTGCTTTTTCTATGTCGAATTTTTTTGAACTGTTGTTCTTTTTGTCTTACAGCGTTGGTGAAACAATCCATCGCTATGATTGAAGAGGCCGAGAACCTCAAAACCCTGGTGGTGGAAAACAAGGGACTTCGCCAAGAGCTGGATAAGCTCAAGGCGGATCATGAAACGAGCATAGCTCAATTCCTGGAATCCTCCTCCATGGCCACTGAAGAGCACGATCACAAGGTTGCCGCTCAAGATAAAGTAATCTCGGACCTCAAGAATGAGCTTGGCAGAGAGAAGGATATATCCCAGGTGCTCCAGGCTGAACTCCAGAGTCTCCGGGAGGAGAAGACCAAGATTGATGACGTCATTCTTGGTACGTTCCACCTTTGTGACTTATCTTTTCTTCAACTGTTATCAATGTTGGATTTTTCTTGACTTGTTTTGTGTATAGGTCCCCTAAAGTTGTCGGACTCTTCCTCGTCCGAGCCCCGCACTCACCGGCTTACCCAAGTCGGTGATCTTCTTCATGACTATCGCCAGTCCCTTGAGGACATTGGCGTGTCTCTCAGGATTCCGGACATGCCAAGCATGTCGGATTTTGAGGTGCGGGACAGGGCCAAGGAGATGCCGCAGCTTGTTTGGGACTGGAATATGTCCTACGCGCGGACTGCCGCGCAGAATGCCCTCTCCATGGTCATGAGCCACCATGGAAACATGGAAATATGGCAAGTGACTAAAGGGTACTACAAGGTAGACGAAGACGGCCAGGAGCAGGACCTTCAAGCCATCATGCACTCCTGCGCCAGATATGGGTGCCACGTAGATGATCTGACCAGCTACGAGATCCCCTTCTTCACCCGCGTGGATACTCCGCCTCCTCCTGCAAAACAAGCCGAAGAAGTTTCCGACGATGAACGCACCAACTCGGATGCGGATATCTCGGAACGATATCAAGGCGGAGTGACCAGCGAGCCAGTAGATCCTTCATCTCCTCCTGCATCATAGACCACAAACTTATGTATTATTCTGTGAAAGAACATGATGCGTTTTGTAAATATTAAGTACTATGACTTTTTGTTAGTGCTAAGTTTTTTATCTATTCAGAACTTTTGTCCTTAGACTTTTTTTGTGTGTGCCTGAAATATTTTCACAAGCACTTATATTTTTCATCTCGACTTATCGTTTATCTGGCTTTCCGCCTTGTCCCTTTCGTGAGCCGGCTAAACCTTCAGCCGGAAACTTTGCCGAGCAACGGAGCTCAATTGCTAAACCAGTTTAAACTCGGAAACAAAGCCGGCTTCCAGTACCAACAATTCACTACTCGGAAAATGCCCGCATCCAGCAATCAGATAAATAACCAAAGTAAAGACTAGAAATTTTTAGAGTTATACCCGAAGGTAGCAGTTTTTAGAAATCGGAAATCTAGACCAGAACGAACATGAGCATAAAGTACTTTCAAGCATTCTGGGATTTTCGACTATGACATGATCATTCGGAAATAAGATGGTTTAAGAACTTCTCAGAAAAACTTGAGGCAACCAAAACTTTTATTTCTCACAGAACATGTACATATGTATCATTAGAAAGAAGGATAAACTAAGAATAAAAGGGACGTAGCTGAGCAATATTCCATGGTCTGTCTAACTCATCCGGATTTGTACTGCCTCCAGCTCTCTTTCTCTTCTTAGTAGCAGGTCTTTCTTTGACTGGCCTCATATCAGTTAAGTAGTACGATCCATTGTGCAATACTCGACTAACTAAAAAGGGCCCTTCCCATACTGGGGAAAGTTTGTGCTTTCTTTGTTGCACAAGCCGGAGAACCAAATCACCTTTATTGAAAGATCTATTTCGGACTCTCTAGCTATGATACTTGCGTAACTTCTGCTGATAGGCTGTAGATCTCATTTCAGCAACGACGCGAACTTCTTCGACTAAGTCGAGATCATTTGGTCGAGAAATCTCGGCATCCTCTTCGATATACGCGGCCACTCTAGGAGAAGTATGAATTAAATCACTAGGAAGAACTGCTTCTGCGCCATAGACCAAGAAGAAAGGTGTATATCCTGTTGACCTGTTCGGAGTTGTTCGCAAACTCCAAATTACAGAGGGTAATTCCTCTGTCCAAGCCCCCGCAGCATGTCGTAGTGGTGCTTTGAGTCTTGGTTTCAGGCCTTGCAGAATTAAACCATTTGCTCTTTCAACTTGTCTGTTAGCTTGTGGATGTGCGACTGACGCAATGTCAAGCCGGATATTTTGCTCATCGCAGAATTCAGCCAGTTCTCCCATAGAAAAGTTACTCCCGTTGTCCGTGATAATGCTATGTGGATAACCATACCGAATTATAACATCATCGATAAATCTTTTGGTTGTTGCTCCATCACAACTAGTGACAGGTTTAGCCTCAATCCATTTGGTGAATTTATCCACCATCACTAAGACGTGGGTAAATCCACTTGGAGCTCGTTTAAAGGGTCCTACCATATCAAGCCCCCAGACCGCAAAAGGCCATGTTATAGGTATTGTTCGCAGCTGATTAGCCAGAACATGAGCTTGCTTGGCGTACTTTTGGCAGCCTTTGCATGCCTTGACTAATCGTTCGGCATCTGCCTGAGCTGTAAGCCAGAAAAATCCATGTCGAAAAGCTTTTGCCACTAAAGATTTGGCTGCAGCGTGGTGACCACACTCGCCTTCATGGATTTCCCTTAAGATTTCCACTCCTTTCGGAGATACACAGCGCTGAAAACTCCCAGAAACACTCCGTTTATGGAGCTCACCTTTAACAATAGTATAGGCTTTTGCTCGTCGGATAATTTGCCGGCTCAGCACCTCGTCTTCGGGTAATTTGCCATCTACCAAATAATCGAGGTAGGGTTGAGTCCAGCTGGGAAATACAGCCAGAACTGCTATTAAAGGTGAGTCAGATTTGGTCGGATATTCCTCATCTACTCCCTTTATCGAGGGAACCTTGAGGTGCTCTAAAAATGCGCCATCCGGGACCTCTTTCCGCGCAGAGCCTATTCGAGATAGTGCATCTGCTTCCTCATTTTCTGCTCGAGGGATGTGTTGAACTTCAAACCCTTCGAACGATTTAGATAGATCATCCACAACGGCTTTATATGCTGCAATGTGCTTATTTGCATTACAAATATCCGAGACTTGCTGAGCAACAAGATCTGAATCTCCGTAACACATCAAACGTTGGATGCTAATATCCTTGGCAATCCAGATTCCATGCAGTAGTGCTTCATACTCGGCAATATTGTTTGTCGTTGTGAAGTGGATCTGCAACACGTATAATAGTTTATCTTCTTGGGGTGATTTGAGCACCACGCCAGCCCCCGAGCCCCCTCGAGCCTTAGACCCATCGAAAAAGAGGGTCCAATATTCCGACTCGGGGAGGACCATGTTTTTCTTCGTCTCTATCCAATCAGCGACAAAGTCGGCAAGGATCTGGGATTTGATTGCTGTCCGAGGTTTATACTCAATATCGAAAGCTGAGAGCTCTATGCCCCATTTGGCGACACGTCCTGTGGCGTCGCTGTTGTTGATTATGTCTCTCATGGGATCTTTGCTCACCACGGTAATTGGATGCTCCTGAAAATAGTGTCGTAACTTACGAGATGCTAGGAAAACACCGTAAGCCAACTTTTGATAGTGCGGATATCGCTGTTTTGATTCTGTTAAGACCTCGCTGACAAAGTAAGTCGGACGCTGCACCAAGTGTTCCTGTTAGCTCCTGCGTTCTTCAACCCAAAGGGCATCGTAACAAAACAGAAGGTTTCGAAGGAGGTTATTGTAACATCCCAAAACTTTAATCCAAGCTTACCAAGATCAAATCATCCAAAATTGGGGTTAACAAAAACTTTTCCAAATTTAAAATGAAAGCATTCACATATGTGTGCATTTAAAATAGGAGTTGTTTGAATTGCCATGATTGATTGATCCAATGCTTGTAAAATGTTTCTTAGGTGATTTAAACATCATCTACATCATTCCCAAACTTTTCCTAAAGAAAATCAAATCAAAAAGAATTAAAATGAAGGAATGGTCATTTTGACAAATTTAACTCTCATGCCTACTTTGGCTATTCCTAGTACTCAATTTTTAACAGAAACAATTCTTGATCTTTGCACCCCTTGCTAGTACACATAATGAGGTACCAAGTCCCACCTTTTGATCTACTAAAAACATTCTGTAAACTATTTTAAATGACAGTTTAAAATTGAATCTAATGCATATGCATAGATCACCCTATTTCAAAAACCATCTAATTGAGCACCATTTTCAAAACCCTTGCAACCAGAGACTACCTAGCACTAGTGGAGATCACCCAAAAATTTTGAACTCAAAATTCAAAACTTTTTCTCTTGCGGCCATTTGATCAAACACTTGGCAGGCAGATTTCAAACTAAACAAATTTCACTATTTTAAATAGTGTTCTGGCCAAACTTGTTCCCCAACTTGCCACCAAAACTTCTCCACTACTCCCCCTAACCCCTCTCTAGCCCAGCCACGCACTATGCCACGACCAAATGGTCATGGCCATTAAGGCCGAGCCCCCACTTGGGCACCCCACCGACGACAGCAAGCCACAGCCGCCGCTAGCGCCATCCACCGTGTCCTGGAGATAGCTCGTGTCCACCTCCACCGCCCAACCAGTCCCAGCCCAAGGACAGCGACTAGAACGACCAGGAACCGCCGCGCCCCGAGCCTGTCGACCATGCCGACGCTGCCCGCAGAGCGTGCACTGTCCCAGCTCGCACCGACCGCCCCTTGGAACCAGACCGCGCCCACCGCTCCGCCTCGACCTGGAGAACACCCCAGACACCTCCGTTCGCCGCCCAAAGCCCCACAGCCACCGCTCGCCATGGACACCGCCGCTTCGGCCGCGCAGAGCGCCACCTTGCCCCGACCGCATGCCACCGCCCCTATGGCCGCATTGAAGCACTAGAGCACCGCCAGGGAACCGCCCATCGATCGCCATCCCCAGCCATGCCACTAGATCGCCGTAGCCATGTTGCCACCGTCGACCGCCCATCCCGCTCGGTCTCACCGTCGAGCCTATAAAAGGAGCCCTCCCCAGCACCAAAGGCTCACACCATTCCACTCCCCTCACCTCTCTGAACCTCACCCACCTCTCGCCGGAGCAAGTGGAGCAGCAGTTCGCCGGAATTGGAGCCGGAGCAGCCGCCTCTAGAGGAGAAGGGTGTCGTTGATTCCGACCACCCCAAGCTCCGCCGCGACCACGCCTCGCCTCGCCGTCGTCTTCCACTTCGTTCGCCCGCATCGCCGACCCCGCTGGAGCCCTGGTACGCCCCTAGTAGACCCTCACTGAGCCGCTAGGGTTCGAGCTCGCCGGCGACCTGTTCGTCGTTGACGACGACCCTCAGTCGTAGATCTAGCCTCTAATCGCACGGCCCACAGCGCGCGTACCGTTTCGCGTTTTAAGTGTCGCTGACAAATGGGACCCCCCTGTCAGCTGAGCCCCGCGCCGCGTAGCGCCACTGGGCCGGCCCATTTCCTTTCCCGCGCAAGCCCGTAGATTCAAATCTAGATTTTTCTTTTTAGTTAGAATATAGTTTCTGTCTAGTGTTTCAAAATTCAATTCTGAGAGTTTGACAAATCCAAATTACATGAAACTAATTTTGTCTGAAAGGTATTGAAATGCTCTATCCAAGACCGTTGGATTTAATTCATTTAGAGTTATAAATTTCTCCTAATAAAAATAAGAAGATAGAAGCTTTTAAGTCGATTCCAACTCTCAAAAATCACATTTCATCATATCTATCCAAATATGTATTAATATTAAGGTTTACAGGCAGTGACTTTGGACTAGTACCAAAATAATGCTATATAGGCATTTCTAGTCACTTTAAATCATTAAATAATAAACTTAAACCAAAGTAATATTGATCCAACCTTTAAATCTCATTCCCACATGTTAGAATATGTGGTGAGGACATGTGTCCACATGATCCCATATTTTGGTGGTGAATATTAAATTTTAGTTAATTTTTCAATGAGTAGAAATTACTTTTCCAAAATAGAAAGGTTGAAACTATTGAATTAAAACTTGTGATGTTTGGGATGATAATAGATCCTCAATTGTGTGGTTTAGAATACTACTTAGCCTAGTTAAGTATTGTTTGGTGATGGTGCACTCCCTATGTATTTCTAGACGATATTACCGACCAAGCCTTCGAGGAGGAGGAGTTCTACCAGGAAGCAGAAGAAGAAAACTTCAACCACTACACCAACCAAGGCAAGCTATTAGTGGCAAGCTAACACTTGCAAACCTGCTTTAGTAAGCTATTGTTAGCAAGCTAGAATAAAACTAGATGGTTTAGTAAAGATGCCTTAAGCATGCTTTGATCACACCCCCTTTACTATTAGTACCCCAAGTCTTATTGACAAGTTTTACCTCCCTTAGTTTACACAAAGTTCTTTAATAAATTTTGAAGGTAGCATAAAGAGTATAAAACTTGACCTACTTAGAAACCTTTAGATGTCATTCTATGGCATGAGATTGATCCCATCTTTCCACCTTAGTGAACACTCTTAACTTACTATTTTAGAATAGCTCAAAAACTTGAGTCACTTTAGATGGGGACACTTGGTGAAAATGAGTTATGAAAACCTTGGAATGATGAGTCATTCTATTGAGATGTTTTGACATGTGTTGAGAATCACAATTGGTTTATGATGATGAAAATGATGAGGCATGAGCCTTAACCCTTTTATAAAACTGATGGTTGGATGCGGATGCGATACCATTCCAAATTTACCGTACAACCACATTACCTGAATTGGGTAAGGCTTAGCTAGAAATTTATATGCATTAGTATTAGTTCCCTCACGGGAGAGGCTTGAGCTAAGGCTACCTCTCAAGGATGTCCACCTATGCAGTGCCCAAGATGACTAATGGTCATGGTTGGGAGGCCATGCTCATAGGAGAGGTGCTTGTACTAGGGTGTGTAAACGGAAGGTTATGTTTGATTATCTGCATACTAAGTATGATGATTCAGGGTTATCCCTGACAGATGTATCGAATCTTGTGGTGAAAGTGTACCACCTCTGCAGAGTGTCAAACTATTCAAATACCCGCATCCGCGGTTATGGACAGTTGGAATGGCCATACTGTTTCGTTGTCAGATGTTTTCGAAATAACTTGGAATGAATGATGACTTTTGACTTGACCACAACAGGGTTGTGTTAATGAAATTAGCTTCCCAACTTAAGTGATTCTAGAACTTTACTTTATCTTTTCTTGCTTCAGAACTCAGCTTAGGTTTCAAACTTAACTTGATAGTTATTCTTTAAATTCAACACTTTAACTTAGAATTATAACCCTTGTTAGTAGTAGTTTGCGAGTACTTAAAGAGTACTCATGGCTTCTGTCCCTGGCTATTATCATGGCCAGACTATGAAGGAGATTATCAAGATGATGGTCAGCGGGACGGCTATGATAACTAGGACTATCTGCCTTCGTCAGCATTGCCTGTGCCCCTGAAGATGGACCCCACCGCTACGCTATAGTTTATTTCCGCTGCTTGTTGTATTAAAGACTGGATCATGAGATCCTTATTTGTGTAAAACCTTATGTATGGTTTGTAATGGATGATGTACTGTGATATCCAATCCGTTATGTCTCGCAAAAATGGTAATCCTGGGATTGCGAGGTATGGCATAACGGGCATCTGGGATTAAAAATCCGGGTGTTGACAAGTTGGTATCAGAGCCATCCTGACCATAGGAGACCCTAGTTAGAATGGACGTCCAAACCAAAAACTTAGCTTCAAAATCAAAGTGAGTATTTATGAAAAACTATTTCCCCTCTTACCCTTGTGAACGCATTCTTTCTCAAAAATACATGTTCCTCAAAATTCTTACATTACTACTTAAAATTTGACACACTTGATCACTTCACTAATTTCCTCATCCTAAATTCTTGTAGATGGAGACTCAGTTCAGCAAGTTTTACCAGTTGGGAAACGGAGGTCAGCTGATCTTCGAGAGGGATCTGGATTCACTGTCGGAGTTACTAGGACGCCCACATCCGGAGTTTCTTGGAGCTCAACTTCCAGGACCCCCAGGAGGAGACCTACAATGGCTAGTCACCGCAGATCTTCGAGGAAGCATTGAAGCACCAACTTCCGGGAGAATTCAGTTCTCCGTGAGAGAGAACAACTGGATAGATGGATTAGCCAGGACAATGCATGAAGCTCTCGCACGTCTATGTGCCCTCAGCGTCAACATGATTCAAGGAACCCGTTTTGCCCACTATGCAAGACGTGATTTCATGGGAATGCCGATGGAGATGCCAAGTCACCCAGAGTTGAGGCGTCAAGTGGAGAAGCTTGACTTCTTGCTTCATGACCGATAGCAGGAACTGGACAATGCCAGAGAATTAGCCAACCAGAATCGTGCCATCGCCGACCAGAAGGCCCAGACTTTCACACTACTCGTCCAAGATCGCCAGTCTCTTTGTCGCCAGCGTGCAAAGAAGGATCGCACCATCGCCCGTCTTCACAAGAAGGTGGCCGACCTCGAGAAGACCGTCAAGGAGCAGGAAGCTCAGCTTGCCACCAAGGAAGAAGATGATGAGGGAGAAGACATCCAGGGAGATATGGATTCTTACCTCAGCAACGATGACGATTTTTTGGCAGAGGATGCTGTGGACTTCTACACTGATGATGAAGACTCCGACTTCATCGACGATGAGTAGATGCACTAGAGCACTGACGTAGCATGAGATGTATCATCTCATTGTATCGTAGTTTGCAGAATGGTTCTTCAAACCATCTGTTTTTCCCCTTTGCTTGTTGTGGTGTGTGTTGTATCGTGTGCTTGCTTGCATGAATGAAAAAGAAGTTAGTTGAAAAACCTGAGTCTAACTCAAAGTTGTAGCTTTGAAAACCCAAAACCATGAAACTTAGAATTTCCCTCTTACCCCTATATCTATCTCAATCTTCAGATGACTCGTGGAAACCAAGGAGGGAGCAGCTCGTCGCAGGACCCAATGCTGCAGATCTTGTAGAATCTCATCGCGGACCGTGAAGCAAGCAGGGCCGAGCGTCAATCCAACTTAGCAACCTTGCAGCAAATCGCCCAGATGGCTCTCAACAACCAAGGACATGGAAATCAGGATCACCATGGATCTAAACTCAAAAAATTTCAGAACACCAATCCACCAATCTTCAACCAATCTGAAAACCCATTAGATGTTGATGACTGGTTACAGACCATGGAAAACAACCTCGAAGTTGTAGGAGTTGAGGAGAATGAGAAAGTTCTCTTCGCCACCCACTATCTGGCGGGAGATGCAAGAGATTTGTGGAATAGCATCCGCAATATGAACCATGGCCAGGTGATGACCTGGGAAGCATTCAAGGTCAAGTTCAGCCGCACCCACGTGCCGCAAGGTCTTGTCAACAGGATGAGAGATGAATTTCGCGAATTGAAGCAAGAAAGAATGACTGTAGTAGAGTACTGTGACAAGTTCTTGTCACTTGCCAGATATGCACCGGATGAGATCAACACGGAGGCCAAGAAGAAAGAGAGATTCTTAAACGGATTGCATGATGAGATGCAGACTGTCCTCGTTAACATCCGTTTCCAGGATCTGGAAGAGCTAGTCGACTCTGCCATTCAGATGGAAGGGAAGATTAACCAGGCAAACGATAACCACAAGCGTCGTATGATGCAGCAGTCTGGATCCAGTAGTCACCAGAAGTACAGTCCTAACCCCTCACCAGGATATGCACCAAGGAACAACCGACCCCCAAATTCTCGCCCAAGCTACCCCAACCGTAGCGGAGGAAATGTGAAGCCCGGAGGAAACAATCACAACTCCGACAACGCCAACAACTTCAACCGTGCCCCTCCCAAGAGCAACAACAACAACACTGCACCCAGAACTGGCAGCAATGTCGTACCTGTCGCAGACAAGGACAAGTCCCAGATCACTTGTTTTGAGTGTGGAGTGAAGGGTCACTACTCCAATGAGTGTCCCAAGAAAACTGCCGCCAATGCCCCTGTGAATGCCCCAGCTCAGCAGCAGCGTCGTGTTCAACCAGGAAGGAGATTTGCCCCAGGGAACCCGCACAACCGCAACGGTCGTCTCTTCCACATGAACGCAGAAGAAGCCCAGGAAGCACCAGATGTAGTGCTGGGTATGTTTTCTGTCAACTCAGTTTTAGCAAGAGTATTGTTTGATTCTGGAGCATCGCATTCATTTGTCACCGAAGAATTTGTATGCACTAGTAAGATTCGTCCAACCAACCTGAAGCATGTCATGATAGTTCAAATCCCCGGTTCAACTACAAAAGCTAGAAAAATTTGCAAAGCTGTACCTATCAGAATTCATGGGATAGATTTTTATGCCAATCTAATTGTACTTGGAACCAAAGGTTTGGAAGTAGTACTAGGTATAGACTGGATGTCAAGGCATAAAGAACTGATAGACTGTGCTAAGAAAGTCATCACCATGACCAGTAGTTCTGGAGTAACAGTAGAACATATCTCTGAAACCTTACCCCGTCAATTCAAATGCAACAAAAGTGTAGCCCTGCCTACCATTGACCAAGTCAGAGTAGTCTGTGAATACCCCGACGTATTCCCAGATGAATTGCCAGGTATGCCCCCGGATAGGGATATAGAGTTCATTATCGAACTAATCCCCGGAACCGGACCTATAGCCCAGAGACCCTATACCATGAACCCCTCAGAGTTAGTAGAACTGAAGAAGCAGTTGGATGCCATGTTAGCGACCGGCTTGATTCAACCAAGTGCATCGCCATGGAGATCACCAGTGTTATTCGTCGACAAGAAAGATGGAGGCAACCGTCTGTGTACCGACTATAGAAAGTTGAATGATGTCACCATCAAGAATAAGTACCCCTTGCCAAATATAGAGGATCTATTTGATCAGTTGACTGGAGCCCAGGTATTCTCAAAGATTGATCTTAGGACTGGTTATCACCAACTTAAGATTCGTGCAACAGATATTCCCAAGACCGCCTTTACTACTCGCTATGGTTTATACGAGTATACGGTTATGTCTTTTGGATTAACCAATGCCCCTGCTTATTTCATGAATCTCATGAATAAGATCTTTATGAATTTCCTAGATAAGTATGTAGTTGTGTTTATCGACGACATCCTTATCTACTCCAAGTCAGAAGAAGAGCATGAGCAACATCTGAGAATCATCCTAGAAACCCTAAGAGAACATCGGTTATATGCCAAGTTCAGCAAGTGTGAGTTTTGGCTGAAAGAAGTAGGATTCCTAGGACATATTGTGTCTGCCGGAGGAGTCTCTATTGATCCCAACAAGATCAAAGATGTCGAAGAATGGGAAGCACCAACCAATCAAACCCAAGTTCATTCATTTCTCGGATTAGCGGGATATTACCGCAAGTTCGTAGAAGGATTCTCGAGCATAGCCCGACCAATGACCCAATTGTTGAAGAAGGACAAGAAGTTTGAATGGACAGACAAGTGCGAAGCCAGTTTCCAGGAGCTGAAGAAGAGATTGATATCAGCCCCAATTTTGATCATGCCCGACATCAAGAAGCCGTTTGATGTGTATTGTGATGCATCCAAGATTGGTCTAGGATGTGTATTGATGCAAGAAGGCAAAGTCATCGCGTATCTGTCTCAACAACTGAAGCAGCATGAGCAGAACTATCCGACCCATGATCTTGAGCTAGCAGCCGTGGTTCTAGCATTGAAGACATGGCGTCATTATTTGATGGGTAATCGTTGTGAGATTTACTCGGACCATAAGAGCTTGAAGTATATCTTCACCCAGAAGGAGTTGAATATGAGGCAAAGAAGATGGATAGAGTTAATCAAGGATTATGACCTTGACATTCACTATCACCCCGGCAAAGCCAATGTGGTAGCGGATGCTCTTAGCAGATTGCCGTGTAGGCTAAACACCATGATCAAAGAGAAGCAACCAAGTTTGTATGAGGAGTTGGAGCAGTTCAAGACTGAGTTAGTTAGCAAAGGATTCCTGGCTAGCATTGAACTTCAACCCACTTTGATTAGCCAAATCAAGGAAGCCCAGAAGGGTAATGAAAGTATCGACGGGATCAAACATCGTATTGGTACAGGCAAAGTACCTGGATTCACCAAAGACGAAGAAGGTGTACTGTGGTACAAGGGACGTATCTGTGTGCCAGCAGATTCGGAGCTGAAGGAAATTATCATGAAGGAAGCTCATGATACTCTTTATTCTATCCACCCCGGAGGAACAAAGATGTATCAGGATTTGAAAGAGCAATTTTGGTGGCACAAGATGAAGAGAGAGATCGGAAGCTACATCGCCAAATGTGACATCTGTCAGAGTCAAAGCAGAGCATCAGAGACCTGCAGGACTATTGCAACCATTGCAGATTCTGGAATGGAAATGGGAGTCCGTCGGAATGGACTTTATCACCGGTTTACCTACTTCTAGTAGGGAAATGACTCAATCTGGGTCATAGTTGATAGACTATCCAAGGTTGCCCACTTCATACCAGTCAAGACAACCTACCAGAGTGCAAAACTAGCAGAGCTATACATGGCTAGGATTGTTAGTCTGCATGGAACCCCCAAGACCATCGTATCAGATCGAGGAACTTAGTTTACTTCAAGATTTTGGCAGAAAGTTCAGGAAGGATTAGGAACCAAGTTGAACTTCAGTACCGCGTATCACCCGCAAACAGATGGACAGACTGAGAGAGTCAACCAGATCTTGGAGGATATGCTTAGAGCTTGTGTGTTGGAATACGGATCAAAATGGGAAGACTGCCTGCCTTTCGCAGAATTCTCATATAACAACAATTATCAAGCTAGTTTGCAGATGGCAGCATTTGAACTCCTATACGGAAGAAAGTGCCGTACCCCTTTGAATTGGTCACAAGTAGGAGAGAGTCAGATCTTTGGACCCGACATTCTCCGAGAAGCAGAAGAGAAAGTTCACAAAGTTCGTGAGCACCTCAAGACCGCCCAATCCAGACAGAAGAGCTATGCTGACAAGAGAAGGAGAGACCTGACTTTCAATGTCGGAGATTTCGTATATCTCAAGGTTTCACCCTTGAAGGGAACTCAACGCTTTAGTCTGAAAGGAAAGTTAGCTCCTAGATATATTGGACCTTTCAAGATTCTGAACCGCCGAGGAGAAGTATCGTATCAGCTGAAATTGCCTGAAGAGATGCCAGCCATCCACAATGTGTTCCATATCTCGTTACTTTCGCAAATGCTTGGAAGTGCCTGAGAACACTGAAGTTTTCAAGAATATCATTCCCAGAGCAGTGGAAGTCAACCATGACCTGACCTATCGGGAAGTACCCATCCGCATCTTAGAAGAAGCCTACAGAACCACCAGGACCAGGAGTATCAAGTTTCTCAAGATTCAGTGGAGCAACCATAATGAGGAGGAAGCCACTTGGGAGCGCGAGGATTACATTAGGACAGAGTTCCCAGATCTCTTTAGTTCCTAGTTTTCTTTGTAAATCTCGGGACAAGATTTTGTTTAAGGGGGGAAGGTTTGTAACATCCCAAAACTTTAATCCAAGCTTACCAAGATCAAATCATCCAAAATTGGGGTTAACAAAAACTTTTCCAAATTTAAAATGAAAGCATTCACATATGTGTGCATTTAAAATAGGAGTTGTTTGAATTGCCATGATTGATTGATCCAATGCTTGTAAAATGTTTCTTAGGTGATTTAAACATCATCTACATCATTCCCAAACTTTTCCTAAAGAAAATCAAATCAAAAAGAATTAAAATGAAGGAATGGTCATTTTGACGAATTTAACTCTCATGCCTACTTTGGCTATTCCTAGTACTTAATTCTTAACAGAAACAATTCTTGATCTTTGCACCCCTTGCTAGTACACATAATGAGGTACCAAGGCCCACCTTTTGATCTACTAAAAACATTCTGTAAACTATTTTAAATGACAGTTTAAAATTGAATCTAATGCATATGCATAGATCACCCCTATTTCAAAAACCATCTAATTGAGCACCATTTTCAAAACCCTTGCAACCAGAGACTACCTAGCACTAGTGGAGATCACCCAAAAATTTTGAACTCAAAATTCAAAACTTTTTCTCTTGCGGCCATTTCATCAAACACTTGGCAGGCAGATTTCAAACTAAACAAATTTCACTATTTTAAATAGTGTTCTGGCCAAACTTGTTCCCCAACTTGCCACCAAAACCTCTCCACTACTCCCCCTAACCCCTCTCTAGCCCAGCCATGCACTGTGCCACGACCAAATGGTCATGGCCATTAAGGCCGAGCCCCCACTAGGGCACCCCACCGGCGACAGCAAGCCACAGCCGCCGCTAGCGCCATCCACCGTGTCCTGGAGATAGCCCGTGTCCCCCTCCACCGCCCAACCAGTCCCAGCCCAAGGACAGTGACTAGAACGACCAGGAACCGCCGCGCCCTGAGCCTGTCGACCATGCCGACGCTGCCAGCAGAGCGTGCACTGTCCCAGCTCGCACCGACCGCCCCTTGGCACCAGACCGCGCCCACCGCTCCGCCTCGACCTGGAGAACACCCCAGACACCTCCGTTCGCCGCCCAAAGCCCCACAGCCACCGCTCGCCGTGGACACCGCCGCTTCAGCCGCGCAGAGCGCCACCTCGCCCCGACCGCATGCCACCGCCCCTATGGCCGCATTGAAGCACTAGAGCACCGCCAGGGAACCGCCCATCGATCGCCATCCCTAGCCATGCTGCTAGATCGTCGTAGCCATGTCGCCACCGTCGACCGCCCATCTCGCTCGGTCTCACCGTCGAGCCTATAAAAGGAGCCCTCCCCAGCACCAAAGACTCACACCATTCCACTCCCCTCACCTCTCTGAACCTCACCCACCTCTCGCCGGAGCAAGTGGAGCAGCAGTTCGCCGGAATTGGAGCCGGAGCAGCCGCCTCTAGAGGAGAAGGGTGCCGTTGATTCCGGCCACCCCAAGCTCCGTCGTGACCACGCCTCGCCTCGCCGTCGTCTTCCACTTCATTCGCCCGCATCGCCGACCCCGCTGGAGCCCTGGTACGCCCCTAGTAGACCCCCACCGAGCCGCTAGCGTTCGAGCTCGCCGGCGACCGGTTCGTCATCGACGACGACCCTCAGCCGTAGATCTAGCCTCTAATCGCACGGCCCACAGCGCGCGTACCGTTTCGCGTTTTAAGTGCCGCTGACAAGTGGGACCCCCCTGTTAGCTGAGCCCCGCGCCGCGTAGCGCCACTGGGCCGGTCCATTTCCTTTCCCGCGCAAGCCCGTAGATTCAAATCTAGATTTTTCTTTTTAGTTAGAATATAGTTTCTGTCTAGTGTTTCAAAATTCAATTCTGAGAGTTTGACAAATCCAAATTACATGAAACTAATTTTGTCTGAAAGGTATTGAAATGCTCTATCCAAGACCGTTGGATTTAATTCATTTAGAGTTATAAATTTCTCCTAATAAAAATAAGAAGACAGAAGCTTTTGCAACTTGAAACATTTTTATAAAATCAACCAAGTTAGCTTTTAAGTCGATTCCAACTCTCAAAAATCACATTTCATCATATCTATCCAAATATGTATTAATATTAAGGTTTACAGGCAGTGACTTTGGACTAGTACCAAAATAATGCTATATAGGCATTTCTAGTCACTTTAAATCATTAAATAATAAACTTAAACCAAAGTAATATTGATCCAACCTTTAAATCCCATTCCCACATGTTAGAATATGTGGTGAGGACATGTGTCCACATGATCCCATATTTTGGTGGTGAATATTAAATTTTAGTTAATTTTTCAATGAGTAGAAATTACTTTTCCAAAATAAAAAGGTTGAAACTATTGAATTAAAACTTGTGATGTTTGGGATGATAATAGATCCTCAATTGTGTGGTTTAGAATACTACTTAGACTAGTTAAGTATTGTTTGGTGATTGTGCACTCCCTATGTATTTCTAGACGATAGTACCGACCAAGCCTTCGAGGAGGAGTTCTACCAGGAAGAAGAAGAAGAAAACTTCAACCACTACACCAACCAAGCCAAGCTATTAGTGGCAAGCTAACACTTGCAAACCTGCTTTAGTAAGCTATTGTTAGCAAGCTAGAATAAAACTAGATGGTTTAGTAAAGATGCCTTAAGCATGCTTTGATCACACCCCCTTTACTATTAGTACCCCAAGTCTTATTGACAAGTTTTACCTCCCTTAGTTTACACAAAGTTCTTTAATAAATTTTGAAGGTATTATAAAGAGTATAAAACTTGACCTACTTAGAAACCTTTAGATGTCATTCTATGGTATGAGATTGATCCCATCTTTCTACCTTAGTGAACACTCTTAACTTAGTATTTTAGAATAGCTCAAAAACTTGAGTCACTTTAGATGGGGACACTTGGTGAAAATAAGTTATGAAAACCTTGGAATGATAAGTCATTCTATTGAGATGTTTTGACATGTATTGAGAATCACAATTGGTTTATGATGATGAAAATGATGAGGCATGAGCCTTAACCCTTTTATAAAACTGATGGTTGGATGCGGATGCGATACCATTCCAAATTTACCGTACAACCACATTACCTGAATTGGGTAAGGCTTAGCTGGAAATTTATATGCATTAGTATTAGTTCCCTCACGGGAGAGGCTTGAGCTGAGGCTACCTCTCAAGGATGTCCACCTATGCAGTGCCCAAGATGACTGATGGTCATGGTTGGGAGGCCATGCTCATAGGAGAGGTGCTTGTACTAGGGTGTGTAAACGGAAGGTTATGTTTGATTATCTGCATACTAAGTATGATGATTCAGGGTTATCCCTGACAGATGTATCGAATCTTGTGGTGAAAGTGTACCACCTCTGCAGAGTGTCAAACTATTCGAATAGCCGCGTCCGCGGTTATGGACAGTTGGAATAGCCATACTGTTTCGTTGTTAGATGTTTTCGAAATAACTTGGAATGAATGATGACTTTTGACTTGACCACAACAGGGTTGTGTTAATGAAATTAGCTTCCCAACTTAAGTGATTCTAGAACTTTACTTTATCTTTTCTTGCTTCAGAACTCAGCTTAGGTTTCAAACTTAACTTGATAGTTATTCTTTAAATTCAGCACTTTAACTTAGAATTATAACCCTTGTTAGTAGTAGTTTGTGAGTACTTAAAGAGTACTCATGGCTTCTGTCCCTGGCTATTATCATGGCCAGACTATGAAGGAGATTATCAAGATGATGGTCAGCGGGACGGCTATGATAACTAGGACTATCTGCCTTCGTCAGCATTGCCTGTGCCCCTGAAGATGGACCCCACCGCTACGCTATAGTTTATTTCCGCTGCTTGTTGTATTAAAGACTGGATCATGAGATCCTTATTTGTGTAAAACCTTATGTATGGTTTGTAATGGATGATGTACTGTGATATCCAATCCGTTATGTCTCGCAAAAATGGTAATCCTGGGATTGCGAGGTATGGCATAACAGGCATCTGGGATGAAAAATCCGGGTGTTGACAAGTTGGTATCAGAGCCATCCTGACCATAGGAGACCCTAGTTAGAATGGACGTCCAAACCAAAAACTTAACTTCAAAACCAAAGTGAGTATTTATGAAAAACTATTTCCCCTCTTACCCTTGTGAACTCATTCTTTCTCAAAAATACATGTTCCTCAAAATTCTTACATTACTACTTAAAATTTGACACACTTGATCACTTCACTAATTTCCTCATCCTAAATTCTTGTAGATGGAGACTCAGTTCAGCAAGTTTTACCAGTTGGAAAACGGAGGTCAACTGATCTTCGAGAGGGATCTGGATTCACTGTCGGAGTTACTAGGACGCCCACATCCGGAGTTTCTTGGAGCTCAACTTCCAGGACCCCCAGGAGGAGACCTACAATGGCTAGTCACCGCAGATCTTCGAGGAAGCATTGAAGCACCAACTTCCAGGCGTCTGGGATTAAAAATCCGGGTGTTGACAGTTATGAATGAAGTTTTGACTTTGTCAGATTCCTTCATCCGGATTTGGTGATAACCGGAATATGCGTCGAGAAAACAGAGGAGTTCCGAGCGTGCCGTAGAATCGATAACTTGATCAATTCTAGGCAAAGCGAACGGATCTTTTGGACAAGCCCTGTTCAAGGCAGTATTATCAACACACATCCTTAAATCAGTGGTGTCCTTTTTAGGGACCATTACAGGATTGGCCGACCACTCAGTGTGGATGACCTCTTCTATGAATCCGGCTAACTCGAGCCGTCATAGTTCCTTAGCTATTGCCTTACGCTTTTCGTCGCCAAACCGTCGTAAGGACTGTTTGACGGGTTTAGCATTCGGGTTTACATTTAGAGAGTGGTCGGCAAGTTCCCTAGGTATTCCGTTCATGTCAGATGGCTGCCGTGCGAAGATATCTTGATTTGCTTGGAGGAACTTGACGAGCGCGCTTTCCTATGCGCTATCTAGGCCTACGCCTATCTGGGTCACCTTGGAGGGGTCATCTTCCTTCAACGGCGCTTTCTTTGTCTCTTATGATGCCTTGAACTCCGGATTTGGCTTGGTAACCTCCTTCTTCGTTGCGGGCATCTCGGATGGATCTATGCTCTTCTTGATCTCCTGGTACTCCTGGGCGTGCAGCACGGCTTCAGCAAAGGCGGCATTTCCATCCTCGCACTCTCGCGCTTTCTTCGGGTCTCCCCTGATGGTGATCACGCCGTTGGGACCTGAAATTTTCATCATATTGTAAATGTAACATGTACGAGCCATAAAAGCCCAGTAAGCCGGACGTCCGAATATAGCGTGGTATGCGCTCTTGAACGGGACCACTTCGAAGGAAAGTGCCTCCGTTCGATAATTCTTTGGAGTTCCAAAGGTAACATCCAAAGTGATCTCTCCCAGGGAATTAGCTTGTCTTCCTGGGACAACTCCGTGAAAAATCAAAGAGCTATGGTTCAGCTGTGTCTCCGAGATCTTCATCTGGCGTAGCGTTTTGACATAGAGAATATTGATGCTGCCACCACCGTCCATGAGGGTCTTGGAGAAACCATAACCGTCAATAAGTGGGTTGACGATTAAGGCGGATTTTCCTCGCCTATGTAGTTTAGGCGGATGATCATCGCGGTCAAACGTGATTGCCACTTTCGACCAGTCCAGATACTGGGGGACAGCCCGGAACTGTTGCATTGAGCTCGTGTAGAACTGCTTTCTTGACCTTTGCTGGTTGAGATCCGAGGAAGGTGACATAAGCGTCCTTCTTAAAGGGAAAAGTCTTCTTCCCTTCCGACTTGGGATTTGAAGCATCAACTTCCTCCATGTCGGAATCCTCCTTGGTCTCTTTGTCTTTTTCGGGATTTTTCTTTCCCTTCTTCCGCTTAGCTTTTTAGCCCGCGGTGTCATCTCTTTTGATGTCGTCGTTGAAACAACATTCAGCGTTGGTGTGGGACGAGCCCCCACTAGCGTTTAGGTGATGCACACATGGGTTATTGGCAATGTCGGCCCAAGAGTAGATTTTTCCTGGTTGTTGTTCTCCTCTACCTTGGACCCTTGATGTCCCATGGCCACGCCCGCGGCCTCCGCCACGTCCTCCTCGTCCTCCAGACCCAGAAATAGTAGTGACTACTGCTGTTTCCGCATTGGGTTTTTCTTCCGAGGTGTTTTTGCGCTTCTGAGCTTGTTGCTTTGGTTGTTTTGCCGACTGAGGCACAGCCAGGGCATTGAGTAGTCCTTCTGCATCGTCGTAAGCGTCTGCATACTTGCTCGCTGTTTCTATCATCTCTCCCAAATCAGTAACCTTGTCACACTTCAAGCAATGGCGTAGTAAACCAATAGGGAGACCTGCGACGAAAGCTTCAATCGCAGTTTGATCATTTACTCCTTCGCAGGAGTTCTTGGTGTCGATCCATCGTCCGAGGTAATCCCTGCAAGTTTCTCCGGCTTTCTGGGTGCAACCCTATAGGTCTCCAACCGTACAGGGCCTCCGATATGTGCCTTCGAAATTCCGAAAGAACGCGCTTTGTAAATCATACTAGTTATGGATGGTGTTTGCCGGAAGTTCATTGAGCCATGATCGTGCCGTCTTCCGCAACATAAGTGGGAGATATCAGGTTGCGACCAGGTTGTTTTCGCCTTTGGCGATGCAGCAAGCTTGGAAGAAGTCCTGTAACTAGGTGTCTGGCCGAGCAATGCCGTCGTAGGCTTGGATATGTCTTGAGATAGCAAATCCTTCCAGAAATTTTGTAGCTCTGATGCGTGGACCGAAGCACTTTGGGCCTACGTACACGTCATTGTTTTCATAGCGCCGAGCCTCTATGTTGGAGTTAATCCTGTGTCTTGCGTCATTCGGGGATAGAGATCGTCCCGAATGCCGGTTGTGGCTGCGGTGCCGTGGAGCCGAACTTCGGCTTCTGCAACCACCTCCTCCACCATGTCCTCCTCCTTGCCCTCCATGGGAGCCGTTGTGATGACTGTGTGGTGGAGAAGGTGGAACAGCTGGATAGTTTCCGGCTGATCGCTGGCCTCCGCCCGGAACATCATTATTCCGATTCCGGGGAGGGTCTTGACTACGACGCGCCCCCTGCCGGCTTGTACCTGCATGGTTTCCGTTGTTCCTTCGTCCGTCGTTCCCACCATAGTGAGGCTCAGCCGGACGGTTCTCATGTCTAGGAGGCGGCATCCTCTGATGATCCTCCTCCCAACGTTTCTCTTTATCTTCTCCCCTTCGATCCTTAGATTCTCGTCGGGGAGGATTCGTCGGATTAAGGGCAGCAATGGCGTCTTTCTCGACCGCTGGTGCGACATTGCCCCAACCACGTGTAGTTTTGCGATGTTGTCCTGACGATCCGGTTCTCGAATAATTGTCTTCACGTCGTTCGGGGCGATAATACTGCTCCGGAACATAATGGGGTCTTACGTCAGCCCATGCCGGATCTGTGCGACATTGGTCAGCATCTGAGACCAGTTTTTGACTTTCGGACAGGGCGACCTTTTGCTGCTCCAGTCCCTTGTTGAGTAGCTTGATACCCAAACGGATCTCCTCTGGTCCTGGATTAGCTGATAGGATTTCTCGGGCTGCCACAGTATTTTGTACTGGTGTTGGGTATACCCAATCTCCGTTGCTATCTTTCTGTGGCTTCCCCATCTCATCTCCAAAAAGGACGGCACGGACACATGGGAATTGGTTGTCATCTATGTGACGCTTCCGTGTCTTCTGATGCAGACGAGACATGTACTCCTTGTTCGACATGCGTTTCTTCTCCACCTCGATGTTTTTGGCTTCATCGAGGAGTTGTTGACGACGCGCTTCTAGGGCTTGCGCCCTTTCATCCAGCTCATCTGCCATAAGTTCTGTAGCTATAGGGATAGGTGTAGTTAATGCGGCATCGATGAGTTTACACGCACCTTTAGTGATCACGTGTCCATCCACCGATGCTTCTTTTTTCAGCTCGTCTGGGATAAGTGCTCCATCCGAGTCTTCTTCGTATTCCTCAGCAATCACCTCCTCTGTCAGAGGGTCTTTTGTCGGGGTCTTGTTTTTCTTGTTCTTCTTCTTTGCCTTCTTGGCAGCGCCGGTAGCAAAGACGGCTTTGGGTCCGTTTCCCGGAGTCAAGCTCTGGTCGGTACTTTCGGACATTTGGACTTCGGGATTATCTCCGACGTCCATGTCATCCTGCGCTTTGGGAGAGTGTTCCCCGGATCCTTCATCCATGGCTTCTCCTTCTTCTGTAGCTTTGGAGTTGTACTCCTCTTCATATTCCGCGGAGAACTTTCGGAAATCTGCTGACGTCATCGACTCATCCGAGGATGCGGGTACGTCGGCGTTTGTTCCAATTGCCTCCAGCACCAAGTCGGTGTTTTCTCCAGCATCGGTAGAGCCGGATCCGGATCCCACGTATCCGACGAAGTGCGACGCGTGCTTCCTGAGGTACTTGCGGCTTTTGCGATCAGCCATATCGAAACTTTTGATGGTCTCGAGGATTGCATCTGCGCTTTCGCCTTGCAGTATCATATGTCGTAGTGTGTACCTTAGGAAAGGCCTATCTGTTCTGGCATCATCAGAGCCGGAATCAGTGTCGTTGATATGCTCCTCCTGGATTTTGACTTCCACGGGTGGGTCGATTTGGGATTCGGCTCCTCTAGGGAGATCCACTCCAGATTCGACGTTGACCGCTAGGTCTTCTTCAGGTTCGGGTTTCTCCACTATCTCCGCAACTGGTGCGGGCTGGGTGGGATTGGGGTTTTCTGAGATCTGGAACTCTTCCGCCTCCGCGGACAAAGGGGGCCTAGAAAATTCTTCTGCCTCTATCATCACCGCTGGGGTGGGTTGGGCAGGTTCAGCGAAACCGATGTAAACATCGATCTCGCCAAAAGACATGATTGTGTAGGCAGTCACGGCCTCCTTTGCCGGAATCCAAGTCTCGTCGAGAACGATGAGAGGGACGTCGCTGGCGTAGAGGATGTGACCAACGGCGATAGTCTTGCCGATGCCGATTCTTGCAGATTCCGCTCGGAACGCAGATCCGTAGCTCACTTGCCCCACGGTGGGCGCCAACTATCGTCGGATTGATGACAAGTACGCCATGAGGGGGTCCTTGAGGCGTGCGGAAGAGAGGGGGTGAGACGTACGGTATTCCGGGACGGTGAGCACACAAGTTTACCCAGGTTCGAATCCGCCGGCTTTGGACGGATCCTACTCGTGCTAGCAATCCAGTAATACGGCAGAGCCGGAATATGGGTAACAAGGGTTTCGCCTGTGCGAGTTGAGATTGTAGACTATTGAGGTTATAAGGTGTTGCCCTAAAGGCTCTCCCTAGGACGGCTTATATAGATATCCGGCCTAGGGTTTACAGGAGAGATCTATCCGGCTACGACTAAGAGTCTGTTACAGAGTACATCTTGAACTACAAGTAACATCATGGCCTAAGTCGGTAAGTCTTCTGGGCCTTCCCGTAGCCGGATTGGACTCCGTCTTCTCTCCCTGACTGGGCCGCCCGTGAAGCAATGCTCTAACCCAAAGTGGGCCACCCTGGTCAGTGAGGAACTGTGAGGATACCCGGAAAGTATATCCCCAACATTATCCTTAGACCATGAGATCATGTTAATTGCTAACACCGGAAGAGTATCTTGATAACATCAAACGTCACACCGTAACAGGGTGACTATAAAGATGGGTTCAGTGCTACGAAGGTGTTATGTTGAGGCTCATGGATCAAGAGTGGAATTTGTCAATCCCGATGACGAATAGATATACTCTGGGCCCTCTCGGTGATATCACATTAAGGTAGCTTGCAAGCAAGTGATGTGATCACTAGAATATTATATCACAGGAACGAGAAAAGAGTGCATGTCGGTAACGAGATCAAACTAGGTATGGAGATACCAATGATCAAATCTCGTACATGTAATATATCGCGAGACAAAGGGATTTAGTTACTAGCGTTAAAGGTTCTCACGATCACAGAAGTCATCGTTGAATGTGTAGGAATCAGTATGGATCTCCAGGTCCCGCTTCTAATTATTGATCTGAGAGGAGTCTCAATCATGTCTGCATTATTCGCGAACCGTAGGGTGACACACTTAAGAGTTACCGGACACAATTTTGGAGCACATATGTTTCAGACGGAAGAATTGCAAAGCGCAGGAATTGTTTTGATAGAAACCGAAAATTGTTTCGGGTGAAGTTGTAGAAAGTGGTTCTGCATGTGATATTGAAATATTGCAAGGGGTTATATGTGAATGTTTGTTAATTAAAGTAATTAACAAAATTCTGAATAAATTTAATAAAAGAGTTCTATTAAATGAGAGAGCATTAAACTTGGAGAATTTTAATGCATTTAAAGTAGGGACTTTAAAGGGAAATGTGAAGAGGCATTTTAATGTGGAGGGGTTACCACCACATGAATGGGGGAGGTGAGGAGTCACCCCCATGTGTCGGCCATGAAGGAGGGGCACCCCCCTTCTCCTCCTATAAAAGGCCACCCCTTCTTCCTCACACCTCCTTGTGAAGGATCTCTCTCCCCTATAGAATTATTCCCCCATGGTCTCGGATTAGCGAGATACATGTTCCCGGTGGCATTTCGTCTGGAAGGAGTTGCTGCTTCCGCTGGATCGCTGGAGCGAGGAGGTGGAGGTTGTCCGGTGCCTTGAACGTGTGTGCGAGTACGGATGCGCTGCTGAGTTGCGGCGCTCGGACTTCCTCGCGATCTTGAGATCGGCAAGTGTACGACTACATCAACCACGAGTTCCTACTCGTTAACAAAACTCGTTGTCTTCGAGGGTAAGTTCTCGTTGGATGTATGTCCACCCGTTGCTTTGTACCTAATAGATAGATCTTGGCGTGTAGTTCTCATCGTAGGAAATTTTTTGTTTTCTATGCTGCGGACCCAACATTTCTAACATACATTAGACAGATCAAATGTACCTCAAAGTATGGCCAATAGAGGGGACTTGACGAAATCTTGATATGAGGATTCGTGGATGGAAGCTTGATTAAATCATATGCCAATGAAGTGATCGCATTAATGGAACCATTGATATGCCTATGGACTGTTTCTGGGCTAGGCTGGAATCTGTCTGTCAATGTACGGTAGCTTGCATTCCTTGACAACATGTACATCAACATATCTAATTGTTCCTCCACACTAACCCCTCTTGAATTTTCCAAAAGTTTTCTAGACCTAAGATCATCACAAAGTTTTGGAAAATATGGGACTCCATTCTTAAAACATCATAACATCTAGTAGGATGACCATCAAGTAATTCTCTGATATACATGAGACCCGTGAGGACAGAAGTATTCGCTGGGGTTCTAATTTTCTTGGACAGTTTGTATAATGCCGGAAAAACAAGGAAAATCATTTCCTCATCATCTTCCTCCTCGGAATGAGTCGTCACCATTTCCAAGTTACTCATTTAATCCTAGGAATGCATTAAAAACAGCACATTAAGAGCAACTAGTGAATTTCACTCCAAGAAAGATGCGTATCATAGTAACTATTATCATATAGAACAAGGCTGTGTATCATATAGAACAAGAAAGCTGTGTATTTCACATTTATCATATAGAACAAGAAGGTTGTGTATCATATAGAACAAGAAAGCTGTGTATAGAACAAGAAAGCTATTTATAATTAAATTACCTCAACTGTTCTGAACATATCTATTTATAATTAAATTAGCTCAGCTACTTCATGGTTTGGTTCAGTGCTCAGACGATTTACTGAATCAAATTACCAGTTGATCCAGTGGGCGAAATTGATTGTTTGCACTTCATTGTTGAGAGCTGATCTAGTGAATGAAATTAATCAACTGTACTATATTTTCGTGCAAATTTTTCTTTGTATCCAATCGGTTGTTTACAAAGGTAAAAAAATTACCAATTGCATAGCACAATACAGGGTATATGATTTATTTATAGGTGTAGAACTTTGTATAATTTACTCTGATGCCAGCATGACTGAGCAGCTCGGGAAGCAGGTACACTGACTGAAACTCTTGTCGCTGTCTGAGATAGTTGAGCCACTTCCTGTTTGTATACTAGGCCGGTGTACCAGCTCCAAAGGAAGATGCACAGATGACTGGACATGCTTAGCTATTCACACCAGGAAATCTTAATACGTACTAAAATGCTCTGAAATGGATTGTTATTTTTGGGTTCAGGGCTTTAGAAAGTGCTTCTCTAGTGGGGCACAGTGAGCTAGGCATGCACTCCAGTCTATGGGCATATGACCACAGGAGAAGGTTTTGATTTGTCTTAACAGCAGCGGGCATCTTCATCTTGAAGGCTATCTGCTATAAGGAGGACAGGACCTTGTGAGCTCAGTTCCTTCCCAAATTCAACCAAGTTGGATCTGGTCTCAGGAGATCTGTAGATGGCTAATTCGTTCGTCCTCAACACCGGTGCGACGATCCCTTCGGTTGGCCTGGGCACATGGCAGATTTCACCCGGTGTTGTCGAAGGAGTTACCTTCGCTGCTATCAAGGTCTTGTCATTTCTGGTTGCTGTTTGGTCGCGGTAGTCTTGTCCTGTCGCTGGTGCTCAGAGATTTGGCGAGGGAGGCAGTGAGGAAGTCGTTGGTGCTCCTGAAGAACGGCGGCAAGTCGAGCGACAAGCCGCTGCCCAAGAAGGCGACCAAGATCCTCGTCGCCGGGAGCCACGCAGACAACCTGGGCTACCGGTGCGGCGGCTGGACGATCGGGTACAACGAGACGACAGACCCTGAGGTCAAGGTCTTGGTAGGGAGTTACCTTGCGCCGCCGAACGGGCTGGAGGTGGACACCTTGCGCCGCCGCCGGACGGGATAGGTAGCTTCCGCCGTAGCCCCGCCAGTCGCCGCCCCGCGCAGACCTTGCGCCGCCCCGCCGGTCGCCGCCCGGCCAATCGCCGCCCCGCCTGTCTGTCGCTAGGGTTGGGTCGTCTCTCCTCTGTCGGGTTGGGAAGGAAACCGAGCTCCGCACGTCCGTGACGTTTTCGCCTGTAAACGGGCCGGAAACGATTCGGAGGGAAAAAAATACAGCCAAACAAATGTTAATACTGGTATCAGGCCGTAATTTAATGAGCTCCGACTAAAACGGCTGTTTCAAACTAAAATACGGTAAAACAAGCGGGCCTTAGATACATGAACCGGTTAATTTCGAACTGTGGCGATATCTCTTTTTTCAAACCCATCGTTATCGGGGCAAGCGACCAAAGTAGCAGCCGCAGGCTGATAAGGGAAAAGAAAAATGACACGCCACGCTCGAGGACCGCCCGCTGCGGACTCGTCATCGCGGTCTCGCCATCGTGGGCTCGCCGTGGACACGCCACGCTTGAGGACCGCCCGCCGCGGACTCTCCATCGTGGTCTCGCCATCGTGGGCTCGCCGCGGACACGCCGCGCACGACGACCACCCGTCGAGGACTCTCCATTGCAGTCTCGCGATTGTGGGCTCGCCATGGACTCGCCACGCTTGGGGACGAGCTCACCACGGACTCTCCATGTTCGGCGAACTCGTTCGCCGCGAGCTCGCCACAGACTCGCCATGTTCGGCAAACTCGCCCGCCGCGAGCTTGCCATGCTACCGGATAAACACCACGTGGATCCTTCAGGGGACCTCCGTCCACGGCGTCAACCCCGTGTCCGCCGCGTCGACTTCACCCTAGCGCGACCTACGTCCTCCGCGTCGACCCCGTGTCCGCCGCATCGACTTCGCCCTAGCGCGACCTCTGTCCATCGCGTCGACCCCGTGTCCGCCGCATCGACTTCGCCCTAGCGCGACCTCTGTCCATCGCGTCGACCCCGTGTCCGCCACGTCGACTTCGCCCTAGCGCGACCTCCGTCCGCCGCGTCGACCCCGTGTACGCCGCGTCGACTTCGCCCTAGCGCGACCTCTGTCCATCGCGTCGACCCCGTGTCCACCACGCCGACTTCGCCCTAGCGCGACCTCCGTCCGCCGCGTCGACCCCGTGTACGCCGCGTCGACTTCGCCCTAGCGCGACCTCTGTCCATCGCGTCGACCCCGTGTCCGCCACGCCGACTTCGCCCTAGCGCGACCTCCGTCCGCCGCGTCGACCCCGTGTCCGCCGCGTCGACTTCACCCTAGCTTGACCTCTGTCCTCCGCGTCGACCCCGTGTCCACCGCGTCGACTTCGCCCTAGCGCGACCTCCGTCTGCCGTGTCGACCCCGTGTCCGCCGCGTCGACTTCGACCTAGCGCGACCTACGTCCGCCGCGTCGACCCCGTGTCCGCCACATCGACTTTGCCCTAGCACGACCTCCGTCCGCTGCGTCGACCCCGTATCCGCCGCGTCGACTTTGCCCTAGCGCGACCTCTGTCCGTCGCGTCGACCCCTTATCCGCCGCGTCGACTTCGCCCTAGCGCGACCTTCGTCCGTCGCGTCGACCCTGTGTCCGCCACGTTGAATTCGCCCTAGCGCGACCTTCTTCCGCCGCGTCGACCCCATGTCCGCCGCGTCGACTTTGCCCTAGCATGACCTTCGTCCGTCGCGTCGACCCCGTGTCCGCCGCGTCGATTTCGCCCTAGCGCGACCTACGTCCGCCGCATCGACTCCGTGTCCGCCGCGTCGACTTTGCCATAGCGCGACCTCCGTCCGCCGTGTCGACTCTATGTCCACCGCGTCGACTCCGCCAAAGCACGCCTATACTTCCGCTACGTCGAATGCGTATGCCACGCCTACTAAGGGACCTTCATCGTCCGAGTCGCCAGAGAGGGTCACATGCCATGCTGCATGAACTCACCACTGGGCGTCTCTTCCCCCGGGAAAAATTGATTCGCCTTTGTCAGCCTTTGAAAGAGCGACTCGCAATGCCAAGTAGTGCGGACGAGGACTCGCAAACCGAGCCTCGGATCGTCCACGAAAAACGCTAACCGAGAGCCATCATTGGAGTCGTCTTGCTCGACTGGCCTTCCGGGCCAAGACAAATGGCAGTACTACACAAACAGCACCATGTCCTCCTCAAACTTAGACAGAGCGACTTGTACGGCCAAGTACTGCGGACGAGGACTCGCAAACCGAGCCTCAGATTGTCCAGGAAAAATGCCCAGCCGAGAACCGTCTTTGGAGTCGCCATGCGACTAGCCCCCCGGGCCAAGACGAGAGACTCGCTAACAAAAACAGCGCAATCAACATCATCACGGACTCACCATACTCGGGGACTCTCCCCTCGCGGACTCGTTTACCACGAACTCTCCCCACGCGGACTCGCCATGCTCGGTAACAACCACTACTATTTTCAGAATATGCATCTCTAAAGAGCCTCGAGTCGCCTCTACAAGCCAACTCGAGCCTCGGGGACTACTCATAGGCATACTGTGTGTGCGCGTGGTTCCATGACCGTGACTCACCATGCTCGAGGACTCGCCACCACGGACTCGCCCTCGCGTACTCAAAACGCTCGAGGACTCGCCACCGCGGACTTGTCCTAGCGTACTCAACACGCTCGGGGACTCGCCACCGCGGACTCGCCCTCGCATACTCAACACGCTCGGAGACTCGCCACCGCGGACCCGCCCTCACATACTCAACACGCTCAGGGACTCACCACCGTGGACTCGCCCTCGCATACTCAACACGCTCGAGGACTCGCCACCGCGGACTCGCCTCGCGTATTCCCCTGCACCGACTTGGCGACTTCAACATATGATTTGGTGGCCTCCACATCCTCTACGACAGCAAGTTGACAAGGCGCCGGCCAAACTTCTCCAAGGGGCGACTCCGTCCAATAACAACTCGCCCGACGCGTCGACTCGCCTTGGCGATTGGGTTACTTCATGAGCTATTTCTTTGTTTCAGGAGATCGCCAACGACTCACCATCGACTCCACCCTGGAATCACCTGCGTCGATTCGGCGGCTTAAAGTCATCGCCGAGTACCTGACGTGCTCGGGGACTACTGATGAGGGAATACCAATCGGGGTATACCCATGAAGCGGAGTCGCCCATAGCGGGTTGACTCGCCGAATATGGCGATTGACGCATACTTGTCCCAGGCGACTCGCCGACTGGAGGTCCAACATAGCGACTCCAACACAAAGCCCATTAGTGCACTTGTAAACCCTAACTAGCTGCATACATAAAGCCACCCGGAGCACCCCCACGGGACATGATCTCTCTCACGTCATATTAGATCTAGTCTCCCCCTCCGCCTTCGGTGGCTCCATGTAAACCAATCTATGATCGTATAATGGATTGACAGCAGGACGTAGCGATCCTCCATCGAGGGGACGTGAACCTGGATACATCGTGTGCCAATCTCGTTCTCGGATTCTCCTACGTCGCCTTGCTCTTTCCTCTATGTAAGCTACCTTGTAGCATCTGCCGTGGCCAATACCACGACACAACAAGTTCTAGATAAGGTGTGGGTTTCATGCAATCAATAGAGTCGTAGATCTTAGATTCCAGGCTTATGCAAGTTTTTGAAAAGATAAGTTCTATTTAGAAAAACTATATTTGTCAGTCTCCACGGATTGTTAGGTCTTCATGGAGTCATTTCCCGTTGCAATTGTAGTTCAATTCTCTCGACATGGAGTGACGGACCACATTTATATAGTCTTTAGAGATGCGCTACTTGTCCTGCAAATATCCTTGATCTTGTTTCGCTTATTCACACTTCCATAGTATGAGGCTCTCACCAAGTATATTTGAGTCACGACGAGTCCTTTTTCACGAATCGTCAATCCACCCTTGTGACAAGATTCGGTCATAAGACGTACACTTAATTGACATACCTTTAATGACACTCGAGTCATCACCCTGCAACACGGGATGGGGACGTTACTGGTTCCCATCCGCTGCTCTCCACTTTGTATTACAGCCTAACCTAACATATGAAGATACACAAAGTAAATAATGTATCTCTGACTCGCTTGCCCCATAACAAGATCTGTGGTCAGCGTTGTCTATACGACACTTAGAATAACTGACTACATTTGTTGTTAATTCTATATATACTTTCTCGGTACAATGGAACCTTCAACACGGGTTTCCCATCCCGTATTCCAACCATAGTTCCATTGCCCACCACATCATGGTTTATTTCTCATTCATAAAAATTGTACTTGCTTTGCTTTTGAATGCAGGTGATAATACTTTTGAAAAGTAGTTTTTATAAAATAATCAAACGCATGCAAGATTGAACATTACTAAAAACTATGAGATAGTGCAGTTTGAATATTCTACTTGACCTTGGACCTCGGATTCTGAAATCGCTTTATTTTCTGGTAAGAACAATGTTTAAAGAACCAATTTCATGCCATTTTGCATAGATATGATATGATATGATATGCATTCTTGATATGTCATGACCGCAGAAGGGGGTTAGTCATGCCTCCAATACGTGTTCCTACGAGACAATCTTGTCGTTCATACCACTCAACCCGAGCATAGTGGAGTGTTCACAATGGAAGGGGGTCAAAGGCGGTGCTCCAAAGATTGACGTGTTAACAGAATTTCATTTTCATTGGATTCCCATGTCAAAACCATGAGTGTGGCGATTGTCCTCCTTGGGACCGCTGCATTGCATAGTGATCTCGGCAAGTGGGGCCGGCAATACAATGTGAAGTTATTTTGGTGGTGCTCTTTGAGTACCGAGTATAGATCTCCGGGGTGAAAACCCTGGATATGAATGTACATAGCAATGATAGATTTCTAGCCGTGTTCCTTCTTCAAGGCATTGTATGGAGGTTACTCAAACATTCATTGTGGGGGTGAAACCCATCGTCTCACCCTAGTGGTTTGATTGGGTAATAGGACGATGTTTGTGCGTTGTTCCCTTCCTTGAGGCGTCACTGTTAGATGACCTTTATCGCAGCCGGTATTGCCTCTAGTGGTGATTGTTCTAATACCGCTACAAATCATTGATCGCTTTGTGGGATATTGTTCTTCCTCCTTTTGCTCTTCTTCTTTTTTTCAGGTCATGTGCAGCATCGGGGACTCGACTAGCTCCTAACACTACATAGTTGCGGATATCGGGTGTAATTGTTCTAGTTTTATATTAATATATTATCTTTATCGATGTTTTGTAAGTTGCATGAAACATGTGAAATATGTGCATAACTTCTAATAAACATCCAACTATTCATCTCATGCTTAACAACATATAGAAAAATACAAGTTTAAACTTACGCTAAAGTTACATACAGTTGCATGATTTCATTTTCCCCTAAAATAGGCATCCCGACCTCTCCATCGGTTGATTCACACGTCTCTATTTATTACCAAGGTCTTGCAAAGAGTCTTACAAAGAAAAAGAAAAGAAAATACTCCGCTCACACTAAGACAAATAAGGTTACATGACACACTTATGAAACCATCCTATTGCTAGACAAGTATCAATATCAAGTGAAAAAATCCAGTGCTCTCATCTCTAATCGGTTGCATGCAAATTCCAGAGACACAGTTCTTCTGCAAAGTGGAGAAAATACCACATATGAATCCAGTTGGTAGCCTATGGTAAGTTGTAGGATGATCTATGCAAGACTTACGTAAGTGCTAGATTAGGCTATTTTTGGTCACTAATATTTGTATAAATTAAGACACCCGCATAATTAGACAATCCTCCTTAGAACTATTAAAACTAGTTGACTGACCGTGCGTTGATACGGCCTAAAGTGTCTATAATTAAGTGTCTATAATTATCAGGTTTATTTCATTCCTATCTCGCGACCACTTTTTTCACCCACACATTGTAAGAAGACAAAGTTGGTTTTATTTCTCCTTCCTATCCATCCATCGGTAGGTTTGGACTTTTTTCATCTCTCCGACTACTGCGAGTTGCTTATCCAATTTTCGTTCACTTACCATCCCTATGAGACAATGTATAATTAGCATATAATATCCTTGTAGCCTCAAGTTTGGTGACCACAACCATTGACTAAAGAACCAACGTATATATTCTGAATGGATGGAACAACAACACTATATCTTTGGACATTAACTTCCAAGATAGGACTTGAGCATTATTTCATTTAAGTTTTCATATATAGGTTTGGATAGAACTACAGCACGAAAACGTCTTGTCTAGGTAGGGCATAACTCTACATCATCATGGTCCTCCTTTAAGGTTCAATATTCTGTCAAGCCTTCATCCCCTTCATCAGGTATAACTACATCCACATAGGTCCAACCGTCCATTAATGTGCAAGTTGTCTTGTATCCATCTTCCATCTCAATTTTTCTGCTAAATTGCTCGACTATTTTCTCCCCTCTCAGTTTTCTTTGTAATTCGTGGACATTAATGGCTTCGAAGTTTATCATACACTCATCTCCACTATAATTCTCATCCTAATAAGAAAATAAAAAAGACTTTTTAAGTATATTCGGCGACAATAATGCATTTATTGCACACATGGTTTTCTTGGTTTTATCAAGAAGAGGTAGATGAACAAGATTTTTGAGCACTTCCAAATGACCAATATATTCAATTGTAGTTAACAACTCGAAAAACTTAAAAGAACAAATATGATTAGTAATTTCTAGTAGTACTAGTGCTTGTCCTCGAGAAGCCTAACTTTTCACTTACAGAACTCCATATTTCTACGACAGGTTCAATGCTAGCTAATAGGCAAACACCAAGTTATACAAAAAAATATGACGGTATCTCAAACCTATGAAATCTTGAGATCTCTCTGGCACAATGGCTGCAAATAAAACAACGGTGTATTGAGGAAGTAGCTCACTCATATCAGTACATCATCGTATCTACAATCAAGAGAAATAGTTCATACTTCGTAGATAATTCTAGGGAGCAAAAGGGTGCTGCTAGCAATAGAATTTTGTAGACGAAAGATGTTTCAATAATTTTCACCAGCCTGATAAGATGGAATCCTTCTCAACATGGACCAGCAAAATTAGAACCATTAACACCAGGCTGATGGCTTTGGATTACAACAGCAACACAATTTCTTGCAACCCCACAGACAATGTTCTTCTGCACTCTTTGTGTCAGCTCAGCAGTACCTTCGGGACATGCAAACCATGGACAACTACAACTTGTGTACACCCTACATGTAGAACTCACATAGGATTAGGTACAAAAGTGAACAGATAATAGGCTTAGAGCATCATACGATATTACTATTTTTTTCCTCAACTGAGACTCGATAGTATAAAATTGTAACTTTCTCTGGACAGTGAAATGAAAGTATGATTATATTTCTGAGCCCAAACGCTAAAAAGTGACCGGTGGCTGGTTTGCTCTTGCAGCCATCGATTTCTGGCCGTCCGATGGTGCCGATCAATGTACGTATTACGCCCGTGTCCCGACAGATTCTACCTGGGGTCCCGTGGCACGTGTCGGTAAGAAGAGGATCTTTCTCTTCTCCATTCCGTTCCCCATCCTCTCTCCCCGCTGTGCCGATAGGGGTTTCCAGGGCGATTTCCCCCTGAGATGAGCGTCGTGCCGATAGGGGTTTCCAGGGAGCTCCGCGAGGCAGAGCGACGAGCGCTGGAAGGCGTCGATTTCAGCGGCAGAGAGCGATGGTGGGGCTGGGGGAGTTCGGTGGCGATGGATCCGCGTCGGTGACTTATGGATCGAGGGTCTGAGGTAAGCACGTGTGGTCAAATCCCCTAGATACGATCCTATTTCCGCAACACAGAAACGTGAATCCATGCCTATTTTTGCCCGATTTTAAGTGTGAATTTTATCTCTACATCAGATTCGAGCGTGCGCCTCCGTCACGGGCCGGGTCCATCCTCATCACCAGCCGCATCCAAGTCCGCCGTTAGTAGCTCCCCTGCGCTAAGGACGGAGCTCGCCGACCAACGCAACTTACTCACAGCCCAACATGGCCTCTGCTCCACCCACTTGACCGGGAAGACGCCCAGGAATAGCCCCATGTTATCCAGGCGACATCTCTGGCCGTTCTCCTTCTTCGGCAGCTCCAGCACATCGGCAAGGAAGTTGAGGCTAGCGACGCCTTGGCGAACGTTGTTAATGGGAAGGACGAGGAAGGGTGTGCGTCTATTCACTTGGTGGTGAGCAGCAGCAACGCCCTGATCATCGACAACCTGCTTGATCACGGTATGAGAACTTGCAGTTGTAATTGTGTGAAATTGTGTTGTTTGTGCTGCAAGCTTCTACGATTAGTTGGTGAAACTGGTGTAGGAGGAGTTGACATATCCGAATTTTTTGCACCAAAAGGGTTGGGGACTTCAGAATAGTTGGATCGAATGCTGAACCTCTCAAGAAATTAAATTACCTTTTGTTGGGAAGATGAGACGGGGAATGAGACACCTCAAAATAATAGATGTTATTAGCATCTTATATAGGAGTATATAGGTTTATGCATCTTCTTTGTACCTTGTTTTTTAAATTTCACTCCCCCTCGATCTATGCAGTACAGTCATACAATCCATATGGTGTTGTTACTTTTTTTGAGGGACATATGGTGTTGTTACTTGATTCTCTACTCATGGATGTTTTCTAGGGTACGGCTAGATTTAGCTGTCATTCAGAGAATGTGCCTTTTTAGGCTAGCAGACTGAGACTGATCCTGCATCAAATAGGAAACTGAAAAGTCATGTTCTTTGTGTGATTGAAGAGCATTATATTGCTCGGTCCGAATGTGTGTTCTTAATAGGCATATTTGATCATCTGTTGTTACATCTAGATGAACGATAGCTCCTTTGTTGAATATGCTCAATGTCCCGTGCAACTGATAACTTGGTTAATTATACGGGGTAGTTACAGTGGAACTGTTCATTTTGTGACATACCAGGAATAATTCAGTATTTCGACGTAACGTGCATCCACTCCTAGTGATTGCAGTAGGGTGTTGGTCTTTGGTAGTTAATTCTAGATTTAATCAAGTTACTTCTGCCTAGTAAGTTGTATTATACCTACGGACATGTGGCTATTTTGGTAAACTTTGATTAGTATCTAGTTGTTGTAGCATCTTATCTAGTTGCTTTTTTCCTGCTTATTAAGTTGCATATTCAAGGATCTTAGTTGATTTTTATGCTTATTAAGTTGCATATCCACAGACCTTAGTTTCTTTTTGTATGCTTATTAAGTCGCGCGTCGCATATCTAAGGAACTTTGTTGTTGTCTTTTGCCTTATTAAGTTGTATATTAAAGGATCTTATTTACTTTTTTCTATGCTTATCAAGTTGCATATTTGGAAATGCTAGGATGTTGAGTATATACTGGATAGGTGCATCAGTTGCTATGCTACCAGCCTTATGAATTTGGTGCCAGCTTGTGGAGCCTAGGTCATGTCGCATTTTCACTCCTTGTATCGATTGAAGCTCAGTTTACCTATCCATTAATTTGCTAGTTAATTGTTGCTTCACACATATGCTAAGTTGTATTTGTAGATGATATTTATTGTTTTCACACAAAGCTAAGTTGCATTTTGGATGCAATAAATGATTTCTTCACGCATTTACTAAGTTGCATTACGTAGACATAAATTGTTGTTTCACATATGTGCCAAGTTTTATTTGTAGATGCTGTTATTTTGTTTTCACATATGAGAGTTGCAGTTTGCACACAATAAATTGTTCCTTCACACATTTGCTAAGTTGCATTCACAGACCGCAAATTGTTACTTCATAAACGAATTAAGTTGTATTTGTAGATGGTACTAATTAGTTTCACTCATGAGCTAAGTTGTATTTTGTACACGGTAAATTGTTCCTTCAAACATTTGTTGAGTTGCTTTTACAAATTAAATTTTACAACTTGGTTTAAATGGATATGTAAACTGGTTTTTTAATTTTTTTTAATCACCACCCCTCAGTTGGAAATACTGGACATCCAACTGTAACGAAGTTGCACCCACCACTACATCAAAGGGACATGCACACACAACCTTAATGCTTTTCTAGCGTGTCGTACTTGTTCATTGCATGTCTAGCATGTCGTACTTGTTCATTGCATGTCGAGGGGGAGGTGTTTATGCTTCCATCATCCTCTGTATTTATTAAGTTGCTTTTTGCAACATGCTTAAGTTACTTTTATCATCTTACTAAGTTGGTTTTCGTCTAAACTAAGTTGATTACAATCAGTGGCTCTAGCTTCATACCAAGTTTTTTTTGCAATAATGCTTATGAGTTGTCTAATGATCTAAGTAAGTTGTTTTTGCAATCATACTTATATTTTCCTAATAATCTGAATAAGTTGTATATGGATAATCTTGTATTAGTTGGATACGTATCATATCTAAGTTACTTTTCCAACATAATCTAGTTGTTTTTCTCTCTGCACACTATGTTGCTTTTGTCATCCTATTTAACTTAAAGTTTTGTAGCATCTAATTAGGTTGCAACATGTTAAATAAGTTGGTTTTCCAATCTAGTCAAGTTGTTTCTATCTGCATAGTAAGTTGGTTTGGTCATCCTAGTTAACTTACTTTTTACAGCATCTAATTAAGTTGCTCTTGCATATTTTTTTCTATTTTGATTTAGTTCATTGCAACATTTTAAATAAGTTACTATTCCAAACTAGTCAAGTTGTTTCTACCTCCCTAGTAAGTTGGTTTTGTCATCCTAGTTAAGTTACTTTTGCACCATCTAATTAAGTTTCTCTTGTAGAATATATTCCATTTTTGACTTAGTTCATTTCCTCCACGGTAAAAGTTGCTTTTCCAAATTAGTCAACTTGTTTCTATCTACATACTAAATTGGTTTTGCCATGTTAAAGAAGATGCTTAATTTCTTTGGCGTTTCAGAAAAACTTACGAGTATCTATGGAGATCTGGAGTTAAAAAAAACCCGTAGGGTTTTGTCTTGTAGAAGGATCTGGGTTGATAGATATGAAGGAGAGGGAGCATTACCCCATGTCACAGCTGCACTGTAACTTTGGGTCTAACTGAAGTTGCATCTACAAACTCCTAAGTTGTTCCTAAGATGGATCTTAGTTGTAGATTTATCTGTACTAAGTTGATGCACATGGGTTTTGACCCAAAAACTTATGTTTCTGCCATGTTTCACTCTATAATCTAAGTTCTTAGTTCACATAGTTCCCTATGTTTCTTACTACAGAGATGCTCATGCTTAATGGTTGTGTTTTTTGAACCAGTTTGTTCGAAAACTCTATAGTACATGCATGTTCCTCTAGAGCTAAGCGTTGTAGGTTCAACGGAGTTTCGAACGGGTGAGGACGAAGAATAGAAAGAGATGGAATTGGGCGTCATGTCTGGGAGCGCTGGGAACGCTGGGGGAAAGCTGGGAGTGATTGGGGCTTTTTGGCGCTAGGCACATGGGGCTAGGGAGCGTGCGTCTGGGTGCTGGCCCGGTGTTTTTTTTTCTTTCCGATTCAGGGCCAGTGGGGCAACGGGGGACTTTCCTAATCGGGTGAGGGCTGGGGGAGACTAACGTCGATTGCTTTCTAGACATGCCCTTTCTGAGAGACATTGAGTAAACAAACATATTAAATGCTTCAATGAAAAAAAGGAATCCACGTGATAATAGGAAAAAGTAACATGTCCAAAGTTGAATGATTTGTTCTACAGAACAAATAAAGATATTTCACTCGTTCGAAAATAATTTTTCATCGAGAGATGCAAACATCACTATCAACTGAAATATATAGACTGATGGCTCTCAACCAGTAAAAGCAATATATATCTGAAACGCATCCATTCTGGTGATCTTCCTCATCGACGAGATCTCCATGCTCGTCCCCCTGTTGTTGTAAGCATGCCTGGGCCAACTACTCCACGCATGTTGAACCGATCAAGTTAATGATGAGGGCATAAAAATAGTGATTTGTACCCAAAAAAACTGAATATGAAGCTCTATAAGATGGTTTACCCAGAGGGGGTAAATAGGTTTCCACAAAATTCTTTGTAATATTTTGCAAGTTTTAGTCTTTGCGGAATATAAGTGTCCCTAAATTCAAACAAGGTGAGGCAACCTAGATGATGATACAAGATACTTCAAGCACGAAGGCTATCACAAAGTAAACAACACAAGTTAGAGATCGGTTAAGAAATAACCGAAGAATGCGGAGACAAAGATATATTCCTGTGTTCACTTCCTTTGGGAAGGGGGATACGTCAGGTTAAAGAGGCGTGAGGTTCCACAAAGGATTCCCCAACACCACAAAGGATCACCTTCTTCTCTGAGCCTATCCCACGAAAGAATAGCTCACTTAATCGTGGTAGACTTTAAGGTAGTCTCGAAACCCTCAAAAAATTCCACGAAGCAAATCACAAGCCGAATTCCTCCGGGCGACCCTGGCCACATAGGGTTTCCTACAAACCCAAGAGTAACATGCTAACTCGATGAACTCAAGGGGTAATGAACTTTGGCTTGGTGGAAACGTAGATTAGGACCTCCTCTTGCTTTCTACCAAAGGGATTTGAAATTGGTTGGGTAGAATGGGAGATCCTCAAGAAATTGTGTTTCAACAATGGGAGGGAGAGAGAGAGAGAGCTTCAAGAATGAATATGAACTAGAATGCCTAACTCTCACGGGATAAGAAGAGGGTATATATAGTCCGGGATGGAAAAGGAGCCGTTTGGAGGGTCCAGCGACATAACCGGCAGTAAGTTCAGCGGCGCCGGTTCGTGTGCCAGAAATACCGGTGGTAGCTCCGGTGAACCGGACTACGCGCCGGAAATTCCGGCGTCAACCGTAGATTCCGGCGGCCCGCTGAAACACTGTTTTGTAAGCCATACCGGTGTTCACCGAGAATTTCCGGCGGTGACCGAATATTCCAGGGGCCACACCGGCGGTGCCGGAACCCACACCGGTTTCACAGAAACCCCCTTTTAGCTCATTTTCCACAACGACTTTTGGGCTCTCCTCTGGTGGGCGTATGGATGTAAGATATTACGATGTGTATGTGGTGTAGAACATCCCCAAAGAGCGCATTGAGATCACCCCTCTTAATAGTGTGGTGCTTCCTACTATACTCAAAATAGAAATAAGAGAGAAAAGCAACGAAGACATTGTCTCTTCACTTCAGAAACAAATGGGGGGTCTCACACCGCCTCTCATCATCAAATGCAGACTATCGCTTGTAGAGATACTAGTAGAAATATTAGTCTGCTCTCTAGCTCCGATGTCAGGATTAACCAAAATAATGAATAAGGGCATTTTGCCCTTACAATCTCCCCTTTTTGGTAAACGATGACAAACCGAGCTAGAGTCATACAAAGATATTATGATAAGCTTTTAAGAAACATTTCCTTAGAGGATTTTAAGAGAGCTCCCCCATAAGGTGTTGATGCGAGTGCTAGAAAACTTTCTAACAGTTGTCGTAGGAGCTTCTCGCTGCACCTTAATGGTTGAGACTCTAAGTGAAGAGTGATGTAGTAAATGGAAGTCTTCCCCACGAGGGAAACTCGAGGGTTTAAATATTGAACTCTCGAGGAGCTGTGTGTAAGAGAATGATCCTCTTTGTTCTTCGTCAAGCAACCTACAAAATAGTTGTAGATTGTTTTGTGCCCTCAACCTCACTAAGTGGTTGTCAAGCACAAGGTGTATTAAGCAAAACTAAAATAAAATATAATAAAAGTATAATGCAATGCAATAGTAAATTAAATATGCAATGGTGGTAAATGCAATGAAATATGATGTTTTTGGGTTTTGGTTGGTGTTTGCAAGTATGAGAAATATTTTTGTATTTTCGGATTTAATTAGTACTGAAAATAAAAAGTGATGTAGATGTGTTGGATAGTGTTTTCTTATGGTTTAAAATGGACCGGGGTTCATGGTTTTGCTTATGCGATTTCTCTTTGAGTTGTGGTGGACACGGGACACTCTAGTTAACATAATATTGGTGCAACATGTTAAAGTATGGATAGCAATTCATATGGGCATCACGCATAGATATGTTATTTCTAACAATTCACTTATACTCCACTACAAAGGGGGGGGTCCTAGTATTAAGAACAATTTTAAGTCTGGGGAGACAGGTGCGATAGAGAGGTCCCCCACTTCGATTCCTGTCCCGTTAGCATCTCCGACCCGAGAGTTGGGATGACTCCGTTAGTTTCGGTCGGGAGCCGGACGGTAATGGACCTACAACCCTTGCTTGTGGACTAGCTGCAGAGTATAGCATTAAGTTCTGTGACATGAATTTAAAATAAAAACATACTTGATCTAGTCTAAGCATGGTATTTTATTTATCCCTAGTGAGGCAACTAAGTAAGGTAAACACCCAAGTGATTCACAAGTTTTACTGTCCTACCTGCAAGGTCACCCTCGTTGCTCCAACTAATGCACACGTCCCCCCCCCACACACACGCTTACATATACAAGTTTGATCAAAATAAGTAAACAAGAACGGGGTACATGATATGCATCTATTCATATACTTCCAATACTAAACAATTGCAATCTCAAATATCAACTATATAAAGATCCACCACATAGGTAATACAAATATGATCGTAATCATGTTATATAGCTCGTATGGTTCTAATACAATCGAGATCATGAGAGGGAGATACAATAGCTACTACCACAAACTCATAGTCCAGGGGTGTACTACTCCCCCTTCATCATGGTGAAGGTGCTGGAGTCATTGGAGGAGGTGGAGATCACACCGGCAGCTCCCCCCCACCCGGAGTTTCCCCCCTCCAATCTTCTGCCTCATGTCTCTCTGTTTCGTGTTTCTATCTTTGGCGGCGCTCCTTTTATAGAATCATCGGGAGACCTTTTTTATACGTGGTTTTAGGTTAGAACCTTCGTCTGGGATAAAGAATCGACGGCATCAGAGACTCGAGGGGCAAACGAGCACACCAGTCACGGCCATCCCCTGGCCACGTGTGATGGGCTCATTTCCTCCTCAATATTATTTTCTCGCGGATCTTTGGCCCAATATTCTTCGTTCTGATAAATACTAGGTCCCGTGAAGTTTCAGGTCAATTGGACATTGTTTGGGTACCTGAAAGTCAAAACATTGAAATAGGGGTTTTCTGCCTCGGCATGGTTAATTCCAAAACAATATGGGAAGTGTGAATTATTCCCAAATATCATTATAAAACATGAATATACCCCATATATGATGCAAATATGTTGGAATATCAAGTAATAAAGTGCAAAGTTCATGGATGCATTTTACATGCATCAGGTGTACACATGGATGATGTTGTGTTTGAATGCAATGTGCACCTACTTAGGTATATGAAGAGCTCCCCCAAAATCCTTAGGAAGCAAGCATGGAATGACAAGTTAAAGGCATGGATATCTAGCACACAATATAAATGATAGCAAGCAATATAAGCATAGGATATACAAGTACAATAATAATAATACAAACTTGTCCAGACACACACACACACAATTGCAAATAGTTTGACAATGCAAATAGAAGTACAAGCCAATAAGAAGCAAACCAAAGTAGCGGGGCTTGTGCGAGACAAATGTCATAAAAGTGGACTCTACTCTCTTCTCCTCCTTTGGCATTGAAACACCAAAAAGGAAAGATAGAGTAAAGAAAAACATCTAGCCGCTAAAGTGATCATCATCGTCTTCTTCCTTGTCTTCTTCCTCCTCGTCATCATCCTCTTCCTCTTCCTCATTCGCGTCTTCGTCCTCACCATCATTTCCCATAGGAGCAGCAGAACGATGTTGAGAGGAACTGGAAGTGGCAAACCCAGGCAGCATAGATGGATCAAAGCCCTAAAACATGTCCTCGTCCAGTTGTGGCTTCTCAAAGTTCACATACGGAACATGAGTCAGAGCATTTCCTATATCTAGAACTGTGCAACCATGCTCTGCTAAGAAAGCATTGTGCTGCCTCCTATTCTCTTGACTAAGCTCAAGACTGCGATGGGCAACATCATAAGAGAACTTGCACATATCCCAAAGGCCATTGAAGAACCTAGCAAGCCCCTTCTTGTAGGGAGAGCACGACGAGAGCTAGAACCAACAAGGAGTGGGTCATGAGCGAGCTTGGTCTGTTGCTCAGTCAGCCGCATCTGAGGGAGCTCCACATGAGTGCCCTGAAGAGGCAAGGTGTAAATGTACATCTCTTCATGCAGACTTCAAGGGAGAGCGGTAGCAGGAACAGTGGAATCAATCAGATACTGAATGTATTGACAGTAGCTGGGAGTCATGCGCTTCTCAATTGACCGCTGTATCTCATAAAAGATGAAGTCACACCCATTAATCTTCCTCAAATGATGAGGGTCACAATACTACAGCAGATTCTTGTGATGACCACGAACATCAACAGCATCACCGGCCTTGCTCACAACATTGTAGCGAAAAATCTGGCAAGGACCATGTAATAGTAAAACATACCAGTCAGACTGGGAGGAGAATGGCTTGGCTCATTAGGGTAGCACTGGAGAATGCGTTCATCACCAAAAGCCTTCTCGGAGTGAATATGGAAGCCAGAAACTCTTTCAGCAGGGTAACCCAAAGCAGTGCAAAAGTCAACAAAAGTGGCCAGGTATGGCTTTATACCGGTCATCCAAGTGATGGTGCGAGCTTCATCGGTGTGGAAGAATACGGTGCAGTGAAACTGGTGGATGGTCTCAGGAATGAGCTTCACGTTGATGGTGGTGAGGTCATAGACATCCAACTGCTTCAGAGCCACATCAATAAACTGAAAATCTGCGGTGATGTAGCGCTCATAGTGATCCTCATTGAGATACCTGGGGGGAACGAAGTAGCCCCTCTTCATGCAAGAGGGCTCATTATAGAAGTCCTCCCAAAAACATTTCTGAGTGTCTGTCCATAAGAACTTGTCAGCACATTGATAGGTGTGCCCATGGAACCGATACGGATTCTGCCTTCTAAGATCCCTCCAACCATTCACGGTGATGTCCTTAAAGGTGTTGTAACTAGGAGGTTCTTCTTCAATAGGACCAAGATTGGACTTGCCCTTGGCAGCCTCCCTTCTAGTAGCTGCTTTCTTCTTAGGGGGGCTCTAACCGCGAGTTGAACCAGAACCACCTGCGGTTGTTGCTGTTAGTGCAGCCGCTTCTTAGTGCTTGGTAAGACGGACACTGGCACGTCCAGAAGGAGGGGGAGCCCGTGTCACACTTAACTTTCTCTTCTTGGTAGTTTTGGGCTCAAAATCATTGTGAGAGGTGATGACCCACAAGTATAGGGGGTGTATCGTAGTACTTTCAATAAATAAGAGTGTCACACCCAACGAGGAGCAGAAGGTGTTGACAAGTGGTTTGGATCAGGAATTCTCTGTAAATACTTAGCAAACAGATTTTTAGGGTCTTTTAATAATGCAGATAAATAAAGTGCGAGTGAATAAAAGACAATAATAATAATTGCAGCAAGTGGCCCAATCCTTTCTTTAGCAAAGGACAAGCCGGTTGTATTACTTAAGATGACCAAACGTTCTCGAGGACACATGGGAATATTGTCAAGTGCTTTCGCTTCATATAGTTGGTTAATCTTCTCTGGTTGGATAAGTGTTGTGTGGGTGAACCTATGCTAATGTATTGACCTTACTAGGACTAATACATACTTTTGATTATACCCCTTGCAAGCATCCGCAACTACAAGAAAGTAATTAAGATAAAAACCTAACCGTAGCCTTAAACTCTGAGATCCTACACTCCCTTATGCAAAGGTTTCCTAATGGTGGTTTAGGTTTCTATCACTCCGGCAACCCCACGATTAGTAACCAAATACACAATGCATTCCCCTAGGCCCATAAAGGTGAAGTATCATGTAGTCGACGTTCACATGACACCACTAAAAGAATAGCACCACAACTTAAATATCAAACCATTAAATCTTTCTCGACACAATTCCACTACTAACAACATGACTTCTCCCATGTCCTCAAGAACTAAACAAACTACTCACGAGACATCAGATGGATGAAGATCAGAGATGAAAAAATGATAAGTAACAATCTGAACATGAACAATCATTGAATGGTTCCACTTAATAGCATCAACTATAACAAGTAATCAACATCGGGAAAGTTTCCCCTAAGAACTATGCAAGATTCAACACAATTGTTACAGCGGTACGGAGTGGTGGTGATGGTGCTGGTAGAGATGATGGTGAATAAGATGATGATGATGATCCCGGTGAAGTCTAGCTTGTTGATGGTGTTGATGGCGACGATCTCCCCTCTCCGGGAAGGAATTTCCCCGGCAGATTTCTGCCTACCGGAGAGCTCTTTCTCTCTATATATTTTCCATCCCGCAGAGGCGGCAGAATATTTCTGTGGTTGCCCCCCGAACTTTAGGTTTCCGAGGGGAATATATACGCAGAAGGGTGATGCCGGAGGTGGGCCAGGGTGGCCACACCACCTGGTGGCGCAGCCCAGGGGGGCCTGCGCCAGGGGGTGGTGTGGGCCCCCTATGGCCCATCTCCACCTCCCCTTCTAGCATTCTTCATCTTCTGGAAAAATAGGATTTTCTGTATATTTTCTGGGATTTTCTAATCTTCGCAAATATTGCATCTGGACAGTGCTTTTTCCATCAGAATCCTGACTCCGGTGGTTCATCCTCCAAAAGTCATCAATCATGCAAAAATAGATGAAATAACATAAGTATCATCTCTTAATATGAAATATATCAATGAATAATAGTAAATTATGATATAAAATAGTGATGCAAAATGGATGTATCAACTGCCCCCAAGCTTAGACCTCGCTTGTCCCCAAGCGAAAACTAAGCTCAATAAACATGACCCCGGGTTTATGGAGTGAAGTGTCGATAAAGAGAATACGGACAAGAAGCATCACATTCATCAATATAAAAATCATAATAGAAAACAACTCACTATTGTATAACTTAACTTGCAATGAGTAAGGGAAACATAATAAAGATACACAAAGTAAATCATAATTGGTAATGGCAAACTTTGTTCTTGGTCATAGAATAGTTAACAAATTGCAGGAGTCAAACATAATGGGGTTTTCAATGATAGCTTTCAAAGTAATATTCACTCGGATAAGAGCAGTGTGCAAAACAAGGAACATAAGAAACATGATTGAGTAAATCATCATATGGATGATTGAATCACAACAACTCAAATGCTTGCTTGAGATAGAAAGGAATAGGTTTACTTACTCAACTAAAAAGTAAAAGATAGGCCCTTCGCAGAGGGAAGCAGGGATTTCAAGTTTCATAAAGAGCTTCCAAAAATTATGATACTTACTAGCTTTGAGCCCTCATTGCCCCTATCATAGGCATCTTGAAGTGATTAAGGTTAATGTGAGGGAAATATGAGTTATATGCTTGATAAATTATAAGTTGAAATTTTCATGCCCCTTGAGTACGAGTACCAGACCTCATGATACTCAACTTTGGTCTTCGGTAAGTTCTTGTCATTGTAAGTGTATGTGTATCATAGAGAACCACCAACGGGGTACCCCTTGCCCCATGACACAGGAGCTATCCCATATCAAAATGACAAGGCAACAGATAGTGAGCATCTCAGCGATCTTTTTATTTGCTATTTGCATAGGTTTTTATTGAGGATGATTCATAGAATGCCACTATGGTTATGCTGCAAGTTTCCACCATGATTAGGCATGGCTTAGGCTAGCGGCCCAGGCGTTTCTCTAACACATATACAAACTCCATGAGCTTACAAGCTCCCCTTTTATTTCACACCGCCGGCATTGATAAACAAAAGAACATGATATCAACTAAATAATAAGTGCAATGTCGAAAGCGGACCCCATGATAACATGGTTTTTCTAACTCCCAACTTATAATTTGCAAGCATACAAGCTTCATAAGATAGTCACAATGGTTCAAATTTATTAAGTACAAGAAAATAAAGTGTGCCATCAAGTTTGTGAGAGCTTTAATCACTAATTTCACATAACAAGTTTAATTTGGAAGATAGATAAAACTCGAGAATTTACCTTAAATAGCAATAATGCTAATAGGTAGATATGGTGGACACAAATGGCAAAGGTTTTAGTTCAAGGATTGGATGCACGAGAAGCATTCCCTCTCAATACAGGTTTTTGGCTAGCAAGGCTGGGTAGCAAGCATAAGAGTTGAAGGAAACAAACAAATATACAAGTGATAGAAACAATCATGCAATCTTCCTTGGAAACACAAAATATCTTAACTAGAGAATACTAAGCTTATGAGCCAATCAAGAAAGAAAGATAATGAAATTATATTTCTAAAAGTACTTTTCTCTTTTCCATTCAATCCTCAAATAGTGTTGCTACTTACCAGAGCTAGGTTTGCCAAAACCAACTAAATTTACTTAATGATCCCAAAGTGATACCAATACTAACAACAAGATCAATCATATAATAGAAATTGCAAACTAAAATAAGATGTGCAAAAAGTAAATGATAGAACTTCTCATTAATGTTCCATAATGGCAACTCACACCAAGGGATACATAGATAACTAACTAGAGGAGAGATAATTCCACAATGCAAACCATCCTATATGATAACTTCTCTATTCATGATATGACTCTAGTAAAAAGGTAAAAAGATGAAAGGTAATGATGTGATACCGCGACACTCCCCCAAGCTTGGAACAAACCAAGGGGATGCCAAAACCTGATGATGAATTACTCCTTCGGTGTTGGTGGTGTTCTCTCGTCATCATCAGACTTCCAAGGTAAAGGCTCCCCATCAACAAAGGACGTCTTGGTTTCCAATATCCTGAAACTAGCAGCAGAACTTATGTGTTTAAACCTAGCCGCATACTCACAGTTTTGATTTTGCATGTCGTAGATCTGTGCTTGTAGTTGGTTGGTTGTTTGATGGAGTGACAGAATATCATCCCTAAGCTTAGCAGTCTCCTTCTTGTGCTCGGAGATGAGTTCTGAACTTATCTTATGGATGATATCCACTTCGTGTTCTGCCATCTTCTTGTACCTAAAGACTTCTTGCTCCAGTGCTTCCATCCTGTCCTCTAGACTACCTTCTCCTTTAGGGACCTGAACCTCTTTTATTTGTACCTTCCCATCTTTGAGCAACAACTCCTTGGGGTGAATCTTCAACTCATACATGTACAGGTTGATGATGTCCGCAGAGGAATCCTCCTTGGGTGATCCAGAGGAAGACATTGTGGCTCCAAAACTAAGAATCTGCCTGTCGGAAACAGATCGAAATGAAAACACGACGAGAACACGATATGCGGACCTCGGGGGATCCAGGGGATTATATATCACGAAGTTTAACAACAAAAGGAAGGTACTGGGAGAAAATGGGTCGGAGACGGGCTCCGGGGTGGCCACACCCCCTGGTGGTGCGGCCAGGTGGGCTCGCGCCACAGGGTGGTGTGAGCCCCCGGGATTCGTTTCCGTCCCTTTTTCGACTCATTATCTTCCATGTTAGATAAAAACTGCAAAAATATAAATTGAAAAGTTTTTCGCGGATCTTTTCTTACCAGAACTGTTATCTATTCGAAAACGGACTCTGCGGGTTTCTGAATTTGGTCTTTAATAAATTCTTCCGGAGTCACCACTTGAATTATATCAATATCTTCATTGTAAGAATCTTCAAAAATATAATGTTTGAGTCTTTTGACCATTCTTCATCTCATTACATCATTCTCTCCTAACACTCGAAAATTTCTTTCATACAAAACTTCACACAATCTTCATTAGCAACATTAGTGCATGGAAGATAATAAACCTTTGGGTTCAATTTCAACTAAAATCCATCAAAACATAAGCTAGTGTAGCAACTCCTTTCAAAAGCCCAAAAGAATTCAAAAAGGAAATCGATTTAAGAGGCAAATGTAAAAATGGCAGAAATCTGTCAAAACAGACTAGCAGGTAAAGATAATTTTTTTCGAAATTCTTATGTTACTCAAATCAAAAAGTGCAAAACTAATGAAAGTTAAATAATAAACTAGGGCATGCACACAAAAAATTACAAATCATTACGACATTCTGGGATATTTCACGATTTTTTACAGCGAAGCACAAAAATCTGTTTCGGGACAACAACTTCCCCAAATTTTACTTCTCTCTCATTAGAGGCTAATCTTGACACAAAAACCAAACAAAAAGGATAAGGAAAGGTTATTACAGAAGCAATAACTTCCAAGACTCAAATAAACAAAAATAAACTGAAAGCAAAAATATAATGGGTTGTCTCCCAAAAAGCTCTTTCTTTATAGCCATTAAGATATGCATGATAATTTTAATGATGCTCACGTAAGAATATGAATTGAAGTAAACGAGAGCATCAAGAAGCAAATATACACATATTTAAGTCTAACCCACTTCCTATGCAAGGGAATTTTGTAAGAAAATAAATTATTGAAATAAGAGGCTACTAGCATAGGAAGGCAAAACAAGTGCAACATAAAGAATTTCAGCATAAAGTGAGAAAACTTAATATTATTGAGATGCATAAAAACATTTTCCCCTCTCTCATAATAACTTTTAGCATCATGAATAAATTTAACGATATAACTATCACATGAACCATAGTAGCAATGATCACTTATTCTGACAGAAAACACAGGGACACTAGTTTTCCTAGTTCTACTAGGATGTGAAACAATATTAGAAGTATCCTTACAAAGGATAATGTGTCCATCTTCTACATTTTTAGTGACAAGGTCTTTCACATTTGCTACTGCAGGTTCAACATCTAGTTGTTCATCAGGTTCTACAGCTTTCTTTGTACTTTTGTTAACCATACTAGCTATCATAGAATATTCCTTTACCTTAACAGGGAAAGGTACTTTCTATATGTAAGGTTCAGGTAAAATATGATCAGCAGTATAAACTTCAGTATTTCTAGCAAGAACACAATTAACAATGTCTTTATATGGCTCATGATACTTGTTCCATTTCTTTTTAGGAATTTCAATATAAGAGGCAAAGGCCTTAAAACAATTTGCAATACTTTGAGAATCAAGACCATAAGCAACACTAATATTATGAAAGTCATCAGTTCCCATAAAAGATTTAATGCATTCATAATCATAATTTATACCCGACTTTCTTCCTTTATCATTCACCCATGCTTTAGCATTGTCTTGAATACGGTCTAGAAGATCCCATTTAGCTTCTTACGTGTAAATGATCTAGCACAAGAAGCATCCAATAAATACTTATCATGAAGAGAAAGCCTTGCATAAAAGTTATTGATAATAATATTATTAGGGAGCTCATGAATAGGATATTTGAGCATTAGTAACTTCAAACTCCCCCAAGCTTGGGCAGTACTCTCTCCATCACGGGGCCAAAAGTTATATATTTGATTCTGATCTTTATGAATCTCACTAGGAGGATAAAATTTGGAATCAAAGAGAGGTACAATTTCCTCCCATTCAAGAGATTGGCCATTCTTTAGCAGCTTGTACCATTCCTCAGCTCTGCCTTTCAATGATACAGAGAATAACTTTTGCTTAACTTGATCTGTTGTAATACCTACACACTTGAACAATCTGCATAATTCATGTATAAAAAGCAAATGATCACCGGGATGGACAGTTCTATCTCCAAAATAGTAGTTAAACATGATCAACAATTTTTGTAAGTATTTTAAAAAGATTAATTTCAGCAGGTGGTGGCTCATCTACTACCTTAGCAGTGGTAGTAGCATTCCGAAATAAGAAACTAAGTGAATTATCCATATTGAAATAAAGTAACAAACAGAAATAAACAATACTCATAGTAGAAGTTTCCTTTACCAGTTCCACTCTTTAATAGCGCTTCACTCCCTGGCAACGGCGCTAGAAAATAGTCTTGATGACCCACAAGTATAGGGGATGTCTCGTAGTACTTTTGATAAATAAGAGTGTCGAACCCAACAAGGAGCAGAAGGTGTTGACAAGTGGTTTGGATCAGGAATTCTCTGTAAATACTTAGCAAACAGATTTTTAGGTTTTTTTATAATGCAGATAAATAAATTGTGAGTAAATAAAAGACAATAATAATAATTGCAGTAAGTGGCCCAATCCTTTCTTTAGCAAAGGACAAGCCGATTGTATTACTTAAGATGATCAAACGTTCTCGAGGACACATGGAAATATTGTCAAGTGCTTTCGCTTCATATAGTTGATTAATCTTCTCTGGTTGGATAAGTGTTGTGTGGATGAACCTATGCTAATGTACTGACCTTACTAGGACTAATACATACTTGTGATTATACCTCTTGAAAGCATCTGCAACTACAAGAAAGTAATTAAGATAAAAACCTAACCACAGCCTTAAACTCTGAGATCCTACACTCTCTTATGCAAAGGTTTCCTAACGGGGGTTTAGGTTTCTGTCACTCCGGCAACCCCACGATTAGTAGACAAATACACAATGCATTTCCCAAGGCCCATAAAGGTGAAGTATCATGTAGTCGACATTCACATGACACCACTAGAAGAATAGCACCACAACTTAAATATCAAACCATTAAATCTTTCTCAACACAATTCCACTACTAACAACATGACTTCTCCCATGTCCTCAAGAACTAAACGAACTACTCACGAGACATCATATGGATCAAGATCAGAGATGAAATAATTATAAGTAACAATCTGAACATGAACAATAATTCAATGGGTCCACTCAATAGCATCAACTACAACAAGTAATCAACACCGAGAAAGTTTCCCCTAAGAACTATGCAAGATTCAACCCAATTGTTACAGCGGTCCGGAGTGGTGGTGATGGTGCTGGTGGACATGATGGTGAAGATGATGATGATGATCCCGATGAAGTCTTGCTTGATGACGGTGTTGATGGCGACGATCTCCACTCTCCAGGGAGGAATTTCCCCGGCAGATTTCTGCCTGCCGGAGAGCTCTTTCTCTCGGTGTAGTTTCCGCCCCGCAGAGGCGGCGAAATCTTTATGTGGTCGCACCCTGGACTTTAGGTTTCCGAGGGGAATATATACGTGGAAGAGCGATGCCGAAGGTGGGCCAGGGTGGCCACACCACCTGGTGGTGCGACCTAGGGGGTCCCACGCTAGGGGGGTGGTGTGGGCCCCCTATGGCCCATCTCCACCTCTCCTTCTAGCATTCTTCATCTTCTAGAAAAATAGGATTTTCCGTATATTTTTTGGGATTTTTTGATCTTCGCAAATATTGCATCTGGATAGTGCTTTTTCCATCAGAATCCTGACACCAGTGGTTGATACATTGCAAATGTATCTATAATTTTTGATGTTCCATGCTTGGTTTTATCTACTTTCTTATGTTTTGTTCCAACTTTGGAGTACTTTTCATATGATTTCTTGGACTAACCTATTAACAAGATGCCACAGTGCTAGTTGCCTGTTTTCTGCAGTTTTTGGTTCCAGGAAGTCAGAAAATGAATATTCTCGGAATTGGACGGGACAAAAGCCAAAGTTACTATTTTCCCGGAAGACTCACGAAGCCAGAAGGAGAGCCGGAGGGGGGCCACAGGGTGGCCACACCACCCCTAGGCGCGGGTCCACCTAGGCCGCGCCAGGGCATGGTGTGGGCCCTCTGGCCACCCACCGACCTTGCCCTCTGGCCTATAAGAAGCCTCCCAATGCGTAAACCCTAAATCATCAATCAGAAATCCACAAAAAGTTCCGCAGCGCCGCCGCCACCGAAGGGGAGATTCGGGGGACAGAAAGTCTCTATTCCGGCACCCTGCCGGGACGGGGAAGTTCCCCTGGAGCCATCTTCATCGAGATCCACCACCATCTCCATCACCATTGCTGATTCCCATGATGAGGAGGGAGTAGTTCTCTCTCGAGGCTAAGGGTTCTTCCGGTAGCTATGTGTTCATCTCTCTCTATGCATGATCATATTGTGATCATGAACTTTGTAATCAAGTAGATCTACTTTGCTACTCAAGTGCTTTAATAGATCTCTGCTCTCCCCATGTGTGTGAAAGTGACAGCGTGCGCACCATGGTGGCACTTAGGCTAGAGATTACAAATACTTGTTATGAGTTATATTTGGAGTTGGATGTCTTTATGAAATTGTGGTGTTTGTTGGACTCATCTAGTACTCAAGGTGACAGTGTGGGGGTTTTTTAGATGGGAAAGGCTTACTTTGAGGTGTGTTGTTATAGCCCTACCGTTGATTAGAGTGTCCAACCGAAGAGTAGTTCAGCGTAGTATCATGAAGATGATATATTTATATGAGAGTGTTCACCAGTGAAAATATGATACCTAGGCCTTGTTTCTAAGCATTGATACACCGTTTGCTATTAGATCTGTTACATGTTTGCTTGATTCTATCTTTATTTCAGTTTTACTTTAGTTTTTTCCATGCCATAAAGCTATTTTTTAGCACCGTTGTCTTATATCTATACCACTTGTATTTCACTATCTCTTCGCCGAACTAGTGCACCTATACACCTGACAAGTGTATTGGATGTGTTGGGCACACAAGAGACTTCTTGTATCTTGATTGCAGGGTTGCTTGAGAGGGGATACCTTTGACCACTTCCTCCCTGAGTTCGATAAACCTTGGGTGATCCACTTAAGGGAAAACTTGCTGTTGTTCTACAAACCTCTGCACTTGGAGGCCAAACAACTGTCTACAAGAATAGAAGTGCGTAGACATCAAGCTATTTTCTAGCGCCGTTGCCGGGGAGGTAAGGTAAAAGGTATTCACACCGGAGGATTAAAGAAGAAGAATCTCCCACGGCAAACGCCTATTTTCTGGCGCCGTTGCCGGGGAGGTAAGGTAAAAGGTACTCACATCCTCCGGTGTGAGTGCTCGAAGTTATTTCCTTTAGATTCTACAATTTTGTCTTTTTGTTTCTTTTTTTACTAGTTAGGCTTAATGGAAAACAACAACAAAAATAGAGAGCTTTTTAGTATTTTTCCTAAGTTAGAACTTGAATTGTCTGAAAAGAAAATTAAAAAACCCATGGAACTTTCTTTGCATGCTAATAGCAATGTTATTAGTATGAATCTTTTGAACACCTTTGTTACTAATTCTATGGAAACATCTAAGCTTGGGGAAGTTGGTTTTTATGAAAATGATCTTTTTAGTTCCCCAGCTTTAAAGAAGAAATTTTGCTCTGATGATACTTTATCTCCCATATGTGGTAATTCTAATGATACTTGTGATATGTTAAATCCACATACTGAAAGCATCCCTTTTAAAATACCTATAAAAATTGTTGAATGTGTTATGAATAACTGCTATTTTGGAGATGGAACTGTCCATCCTGGTGATCATTTACTCTTTATACATGAATTATGCGAGTTGTTCAAGTGTGCAGGTATTTCAATGAACCAAGTTAAGAGGAAGCTATTCCCTATTTCACTTAAGGGCAAAGCAAGGGAGTGGTATGAGCTACTAGATGATCCTAATCATTTGGAGTGGAAGGAACTTGAATCTCTCTTTTACTCTAAATTTTATCCTCCTCATGAAATTCATAAAGATAGGAATTACATTTATAATTTTCATCCTCATGATGGAGAAAGTATTGCCCAAGCATGGGGGAGATTGAAGTCACTAATGCTCAAATGTCCCATTCATGAGCTCCCCAGTAATATTATTATTAATAACTTCTATGCAAGGCTTTCAGGACATTACAAGGACTATCTATTGTTTAGAGGGATCCTTCACAAGTAAGGAGGTTAAAGATAAGTGGGATCTTCTTGAAACAATTCAAAGCAATACCGAAGATTTGGACAACAACAAAGGTAAAGAACCAGGTATAAACTATGAGTATGATTGCATTAAGTCTTTCGCTGAAACTGCTGATTTTCAAGATCTTAGTACTAACTATGGTCTTGATCCTCAAATTCTTATTGATTGTTTTAGAACCTTTGCTTCTCATATTAATGCTCCTAAAGAAAAATGGGACATGTATCATGAGCCTTATAAAGATACTTGCATGGAAAATGAAATTGTTATTAATGATAGCAATAAACATGCTCAAACCTCTGAGAGTACTACTTCTTATAAGCATGTTAATTTTTGTGGAATACATAGACCTTGTGAGGATAATCAAATTGAAGAAGAATATTGTATCACCCACAGGAATGAAAAAACTAGAACGTGGTATAGGGCTCTAAATGATCTTGGTAAAAAAGTTTGTGCCCTCTATCCTTTTATTTGTGAACTTTGCTTTGAAGTGGGTCATTTCAATTTTCAATGCTCAGGCCATAATAATAGCCCTTCTAACCCAATGAGTACTGCAAGTTTGTATTGTGATGACATGATCACTCCTAATCAGCATGATGAACTTACATTATTTTTGGGATGTGAAGAGTTATCAAGAAAAACCTCTTCGGTAGATATGGGTGCTTTTGATATGAATAGTGTCATGCATGGTTGTCATCTTTATTGTGTTGATAATTGCCACACAAATACTTACATACAAAATATTATAAAAGATGAGATCTTACCAAAATATGACATGACTAATATGTGTTTTGGTCTTATTAATGAAAAGGAGGAATCCTCCAAAGTTTCTTCTATTATCTCTAACAATGAACCAGGGTATATGGAGAAGCTTCCTTTCAAGCCTCTCCCTCCTAAAGATAAGAATAAAAAGAAGAAAAGGAGGAGTAAAAGGAGAGAGGAAATGGTATTTTCCCCTAAGCATGTTGCTCCTATTATAGTTTTTGATGAGTCTGAACTCGATGATGTTCCTATGTCTGTTACCTATAGTAGTGATCATGATTGGGAAAAGCACACTACTTTTGATATTGAAAATCTCTTTGGTACCAATTCTGAAAATGATGATATTAATAATTACTATACTATTAGTGCTATCCATGATCTTCCAATGATGATACAAATGAACACACTTTGGAGGATAACTATTATGTTGCTTATGATGGTACTATACCTCCAATATATGATGATTGCAATGATGATTATGATATTTTCAGTCCACCTACTATTGAGGAGGAAATTAATTATGATTACAATATGCCTCCGATATTTGATGATTATGGTGATGAGAATAATAATAATAGATATTTTGTTGAATTTGCTCCCACTATAATTAATAAGAATGACTATGTTTATGTGGGGAGTATTAATTCTTTTATGCATGTGGCTCATGATAAGAATGTTTCTTGTGATAGTTATATTGTTAATTTTATTCATGATGCTACTGAAAGTTATTATGAGAGAGGGAAACATTGTTTTATGCATCTCAATAATATTAAGTTTCTCCTCTTTATGTTGAAAGTCTTGAAGTTGCACTTGTTTTGCTTTACTATGCTTGTTGCTTTGTGCTTTCATGACTTGTTCTTTACAATATTCCTAAGCATAGGAAGTGGGTTAGACTTAAATGTGTTTTGGATTTGCTTCTTGATGCTCTCTTTTACTTCAATTCATATTTCTTATGTGAGCATCTTCTCAAACTATCATGCCTAACTTAAAGGCGTTAAACAAATGTACTTGTTGGGAGATAACCCAAGAGTTTTAGATGAGTCTTGGAAGTTATTACTTTAGTAATAACCGCTCCTTATCCTTTTTATTTGCTTTTTGTGCCAAGAGTAACCTCTAATGAGAGAGAAGTAATGATTGGGAAAGTTGCTGTCCCGAAACAGATTTTTGTGCTTCACCGTAAAGATTCGTGAGAGAGCTATGTATGTCGGATTGAGCTGTAATTATTTGTGCTTCTTCCCTACGTTGTTATCTAACTTTCTTTAGTTCAACACTTTTTGATTTGAGCAACAGAAGATCTTCGAAAAAATTCGTCCTTACCTGCTGGTCTGTTTTGATAGATTTCTGCCATTTTCTACATTTGCTTCTTGTGGGTTCCTTTTTGAGTTCTTTTGGGGACTTGAGCTTTTTTAGGGAAGTGCTACAGTATCTAGTGTTTTAATAGAAGTTTATTGGTGTTAGAACTGAACCTTAAGACCTATTATCTTGAGTGCACTAATGTTGCTAATAAAGATTGTGTGAAGTTTTGTATGAAGGAAAAATTTCAGGTGTATGGAAGGAATGAGTAATGAGATGAAGGATGGACTAAAGCTCAAGCTTAGGGATGCCACGCATGTCATCCCAAGAAATATCCAAGAAGTTCAAGCGTCAAAGCTTGGGGATGCCCAAGGCATTCCCTTCTTCATCAATAAAAATTCCAGGTTCCTTCCAAACGCTTCATTTTTATTGTTACATGCACAATTGTGTTGTTCTTGGAGCGTCTTCTTTTTCTTTTTCGTTTTGGTTTTTAGTTTGCTTGGTTTGCTTAGTTTTCTGAATAAATTGGTTGGACCCCCTCTTTCTTACTTTGGTTTGCAAATAGTTTGGTTTGGTTTGGAAAAGAGTAGGAAAGTTCATGCTTATGTGGTAAAAAGAGCTTGTTCTTGACCGTGGCTATGCTTTGTCATGCCATGCTTGATATTGTTTTGGCTTTATGCTTAGTATTCTTTGCTTTAGCATGACTTGTTATAAACAATTGAGATTGCTTAATGTGCCTTGGATGAATCATGCATTGTTTTAGCATATTAAAGCATAGTATAGTGGTATTCTCCTTTGATGCTTTATTTGGGTTAGCTTGGCACATGCTCACACCATGTTATGACTATCTCAAGTCACCATAGCCTTTATGATCCTTTAGTTTTCAACTTGTAGTATCACTTTATGCTTTGATCAATGATGTTTTGTCGCTCTACATGATTATGGCCATTATTGCTCTCTTAGTTTGTCGCTCCTAGTCTTTTGCTAGCCTCCACAACAAAGTATGAGTTCCACTCATGCATCCAACTCTCTAAACCAAGTTATTCCAAAGAGTCCACCATACCTACCTACTAGCTTATGCTATTCCAATTATATTCATGCTTTTGTTTACCTTCCACTTGTTATGATAAAACTAGTGATTAAAGCTCTCACGAACTTGATGGCACACTTTACTTTACTTGCCCTTAATAAACTTGAACCATTGTGTCGTATATGTTGTATATGCTTGCACTTATTTGTTGGGAATTAGCAGAACCATGCTTTCATGGGGAACGATTTCAACATTGCACTTGGTACTTGTACCTAGTTGATATCATGCTCTTTTGTATATGGATGTCGTCGGTGTGAAATGAAAGGGAAGCTTGTAAGTCCATGGAGTTATGCATATGTGTTAGAGAAACGCCTGGGCCGCTGGTCTAATCCATGCTGACATGATGGAAACCTGCAGCGTAACCATAATGAGTTGTCTATGAAGCATTCTTCTTATAAAAAAAGAGTCATATTGAGAAAAAAAAGAGAAAAAAAGAGATACTATGAAAAGAGGAAAGAGAGAAAAAAAGCACCATATTCCCATGGTAAATAAGAAGAATGATGAGATGCTCGTTGTCTGCTTGCCTTGTCATTTTGATATGGGGATTCTTCCGTATCATCGGGCAAGGGGTACCCCGTTAACGGTTCTCTATGATACACATGTACTTACGATGACAAGAACTTACTAGTGACTAAACTTGAGTAGCATGAGGAGCGACCCTCGTATACAAGGGACATGAGATTTCTAACTTATACTTCGTCAAGCATGTACACCATAGTTTGTTCACTTTAACCTTAATCACTTCAAGATGCTTATGATAGGGGCAATGAAAGCTGAAAGCTATTAAGTACCATAATTTTTGGAAGCTCTTTATGAAACTTGAATCTCTGCTTCCTTCTATGAAGGCCTTTCTTCCACCATTATATTGAGTCTCCACCTTCTACCTTTATACACCTACTTTGAGAGCATAGTGGCCATTCTTAGTTCTATGTCTATTGTCCCAAGACTTGTTGATTGATGCATAGCTTTGATATTGCTTGTTTTAAACTATTTGTATCTAGTCACTCTTATGAACTTTGAAGGTGTCCTATGCATTTATATTTGCTACTCTATGAGGGACAATCTGAATACTATTATGCTATGTTTTGTTTATGTGAAACAAACAAACGTCTTGCAAAGCATTGTTATTCATGAATCTTTTGTTTGTGCCTTTTCATGTTGCATCATAGTTTCTTTGCTTATTGCTAGAACTTTGTCTTTCATGTTATGATTGAAGTACTATGATCCCAACTTTGAATGTTTTGCAAATACTTTGATCAAGTCTTTGATGGTGCATGTCACCTCAAAAATTATTCTTTCTTTTTATCACTTACCTACTCGAGGACGAGCAGGAGTTAAGCTTGGGGATGTTGATACATTGCAAATGTATCTATAATTTTTGATGTTCCATGCTTGGTTTTATCTACTTTCTTATGTTTTTTTCCAACTTTGGAGTACTTTTCATATGATTTCTTGGACTAACCTATTAACAAGATGCCACAGTGTCAGTTGTCTGTTTTCTGTTTCTTTTGGTTCCAGGAAGTCAGAAAATGAATATTCTCGGAATTGGACGGGACAAAAGCCAAAGTTACTATTTTCCCGGAAGACTCACAGAGCCAGAAGGAGAGCCGGAGGGGGCCACAAGGTGGCCACACCACCCCTAGGCGCGGGTCCACCCAGGCCGCGCCAAGGCATGGTGTGGGCCCCCTGGCCACCCACTGGCCTTGCCCTCTGGCCTATAAGAAGCCTCTCGATGCGTAAACCCTAAATCATCAATCAGAAATCCACAAAAAGTTCCGCAGCACCGCCGCCACCGAAGGGGAGATTCGGGGACAGAAAGTCTCTATTCTGGCACCCTGCCGGGACGGGGAAGTGCCCCCGAAGCCATCTCCATCGATATCCACCGCCATCTCCATCACCATTGCTGATTCCCATGATGAGGAGGGAGTAGTTCTCTCTCGAGGCTAAGGGTTCTTCCGGTAACTATGTGTTCATCTCTCTCTATGCATGATCATATTGTGATCATGAGCTTTGTAATCAAGTAGATCTACTTTGCTACTCAAGTGCTTTAATAGATCTCTGCTCTCCCCATGTGTGTGAAAGTGACAGTGTGCGCACCATGGTGGCACTTAGGCTAGAGATTATAAATACTTGTTATGAGTTATATTTGGAGTTGGATGTCTTTATGAAATTGTGGTGTTTGTTGGACTCATCTAGTACTCAAGGTGACAGTGTGGGGTTTTTTAGATGGGAAAGGCTTACTTTGAGGTGTGATGTTATAACCCTACCGTTGTTTAGAGTGTCCAACCGGAGAGTAGTTCAGCGTAGTATCATGAAGATGATATATTTATATGAGAGTGTTCAGTAGTGAAAGTATGATCCCTAGGCCTTGTTTCTAAGCATTGATACACCGTTTGCTATTAGATCTGTTACATGTTTGCTTGCTTCTATCTTTATTTCAGTTTTACTTTAGTCTTTTCCACGCCATCAAGCTATTTTTTAGCACCGTTGTCTTATATCTATACCACTTGTATTTCACTATCTCTTCGCCGAACTAGTGCACCTATACACCTGACAAGTGTATTGGGTGTGTTGGGGACACAAGAGACTTCTTGTATCTTGATTGCAGGGTTGCTTGAGAGGGGATACCTTTGACCACTTCCTCCCTGAGTTCGATAAACCTTGGGTGATCCACTTAAGGGAAAACTTGATGCTGTTCTACAAACCTTTGCACTTGGAGGCCCAACAACTGTCTACAAGAATAGAAGTGCGTAGACATCAGTGGTTCATCCTCCAAAAGTCATCAATCATGCAAAAATAGATGAAATAACATAAGTATCATCTCTTAATATGAAATATATCAATGAATAATAGTAAATTATGATATAAAATAGTGATGCAAAATGGCCGTATCAAGCGGAAGCTGCAAAAAGAACACGCAAATGAAGAGCAGAACATGCAAGTGAGTGTATATACCGTAGGATAAGACCTCAACAAAAACTAAAAAAAATATGTTTGAGCAAGTGCATGGACAAAAAACTTGGAGACAGAGAATTTCGGTGCTAGGTCCAACGGCACCAGCTCATCCACCGGAAAAACCGGCGCCAGGTCCGGTGGACCGAGCAGCGACCGAGATTTCCGGCGCCAGGTCCATTTGACCTGAAACGCAACCAGAAATTCCGGTGGCAGGTCCGGTGAAACCAGGGCTAGGACCAAAATTTTCGTGGTAGACCACAATCTCAACAAGTTGCTATCCATTACTAAGTACTTGCACAAATATAACTTAGAAGAAGAACAGGGGGACATGATTTGGCAAGAGTGAGGAACATGGGGGCAAAAAGGGCTTGGTCTCAAACCTAGGGTTTCACTACCATGGGGATAGGGAAATACTAGAGAAAGAGAGAGCAAGAGATGAAGAAAAACATTACCCGAAGAATCCGAAGAGGCCATGACCTCCCTTGCCAAAGATGGGCAAAGAAAGAGACCACACGAGGAGAGGGAGAGAAAAAAAAACCGATCTCCCAATGCAATCAAGGAGGGAGCAAAACCTTTGGTGAGAAGCCTTTGGGCGACCCGATCTATGAAATGGTGTAGTTTGAGGGGATTTGGGTGGAGGGAAAGGCCTAGGGAGAGGTGGAGGGCCTTGAGGCGACGACCATGGAGGAGGGGCGTGGAGGAGGAGGAAGAAGTTATAGAAATGCTCCCCACGCGCGAGGGTTTAAATACCCCCCAAAAAACGGGAATAAGTCCGTTCGCACTGGAGCCGTTGCCGAAATTTTTGGCGAGCGGTCCGGCACACCGATCCCTTCACCGACAATTCTGGCAAAGACCGAGAATGTCGGCGACTGACCGGAACTGAGCTCTATATGGCATATCGGTCTGTTTATGGAAATTCCGGTGGCCGCCGGAAATATCGGTTCCCGAACCGGTGAAACTAGGTCAACCGCCGAAACAGGCAAAAAACGCAGGGTTTTTTGGGTTTGGACATGGAATTTTAGGATGCTCATGTGAGCAACCATATGGACATATACACAAGATCCAAATCGAACAAAAAATTAACCCATATCTATTGTAGTAAACACAAATAAACACCAATAGCAACAATGGATATGAGAACTCATCATCAAAAAAATCACCCAATACACAATAACCAAATATTTGGCGGGGGATTTCTCCCCCTATGTTTAAGCACACATGTCGTGGCGCCTCAAAGATAGATGCTTGGACCCATATCATGACACAAGATCAATTAATATCGCACACATAGGTATGCATCAAACCAAGACATGGTAGGATGACTATCCCCATATGTGATGTGCAACTATGCTACATAGCAAGTTAAGAGAAAGAATATAATGCAAGAAGTAAATCAATCCAAGTTCTTAGGATCTAGAATACCGACTTATGGCCTCAACATGACAAAACAAGCTTCATCCAAAGGTTTCATGAAAATATCCGCCAATTGTAACATCGTTCCCACATGAGTGAAATTGATGTCCCATTTGCGACATGGTCATGTAGGAAGTGGCGGTAGATGTAAATATGTTTGGTGCGACAATGTTGGATGGGGTTATTAGCGATCTTTATTGCGCTTTCATTGTAACATAGAAGAGGCACCGTACTAAGAGACACACCATAGTCTTTCAAGGTTTGCCTCATCCATAACAATTAAGCGCAACAAGATGCCGCAAAAATGTATTCTGCTTTGGTGGTGGACAGAGCGGTGGAGTTTTGTTTCTTGGATGACCAACTCACCAATGACCAACCAAGAAATTGGCAAGTCTCGGAGGTCGACTTCCGGTCAACCTTATCACCCACCCAATCGGAATCCGAATAGCAAACAAGCTCAAAGGTTGACCCCTTTGGATACCAAATCCCGAGTGTAGGAGTGAGAACAAGGTACCTAAAAATTCGTTTGACCGCCATCAAATGGCACTCCTTGGGAGCAGATTGAAAACGAGCACACATTCCAACAGTTAACATGATATCCGGCCTAGAAGAACAAAGGTAGAGCGATGAACCAATCATGGAGCAATATACCTTTTTGTCCATGTCCTTCTCACCTTCATGGGATTTGCATTGGTCATCTCAAACTTCGCTAGCATGTCCTTCGTGTACTTCTCTTGGGAGATGAAGTCGCCTTGAGCAAGTTGCTTCATAATGAAGCCTAGGAAATACTTCAACTCCCCCATCATGGACATCCTAAATTTCTTGGTCATCAACTCGACAAAAGCTTTGTTATGAGATTCATTAGCTCCACCAAAGATAATATCATCAACATAAATTTGAAGAATGAATAAGCCACCCCCTTTAACCCATTTGGTGAAAAGGGTAGAATCGACCTTACCCATGCTAAATCCGTCCATGAGTAAGAAATCCCTAAGGTGCTCATACCAAGCACGAGGAGCTTGCTTTAGTCCGTAGAGAGCCTTATGGAGTAGGTACACATGGTTGGGATAGCGTGTGTTTTTGAAACCCAGGGGTTAATCTACATATGCAACCTCTATCAAGGGACCATTAAGAAATGCACTTTTCACATCCATTTGATAAAGCTTGAAGTTATGAAAAGATGCATATGCAAGCAAGATACAAATAGCTTCAAGGCGAGCAACAGGCGCAAAGGTGTCCTCATAGTCAATACCTTCTATTTGGGCATACCCTTGCGCCAGTAACCTTACTTTGTTTTTTGTGACGGTTACGTTCTCATCTTGCTTGTTCTTGAACACCCATTTGGTCCCAATGACATTGATGTAGTGATATTTAGGCCTCTCCACAAGATACCAAACTTCATTGCGGGTGAAGCACTCGAGTTCTTCTTTCATGGCAATGACCCAATCCAGATCCTCTAAAGCTTCATGGACCATGAGTGGCTCAAAGTTGGACACAAATGCATGATGGCCACAAAAGGTAGTGAGGTTCTTATTCTTGTTGCGAGTCTCGGTCCCTCTTGATATGCTTCCAAGTATATTATTGAATTGGATCCCACTTGCAATAGAGGCAGACTTGATCTTCTAGATTGTGCCTTTATGATCAACAAATTCATCTTTTGATGGTCCTTGATCACCGGCAACTTGTTGAGCTTGACCTTGGTTTTTAGGAACTTTTTCATCTTCTTGGTCTTGCTTAAAGGGTTGAGGGCTTGGTTCTTGTTATTCGGTTTGCGAGAGTTGTTCATCTTGGGGTGAACTTGATGGTTCAACTTGAGTAGAGCTAGGCTCTTCTTATGTTGGGCTTGATCCTCCCCCATCAACTTCTTGATCATGGATATGATATTCGGTGGACAAAATATGCCCAATTCCCATCAACTTGATGACTTGTGAAGAATCTCCATCACCTACAATACGTGGAACAACTTGCCCCTCTTGGGGCCATTATTCTCCAAAAACTCCACGTCACAAGATACTTCAACACAACCATTGGTTTTGTTATAGTATCTATAGTCATGAGAGTCTTCCGCATAACCAACAAAGATACCCTCTGTAGTTCTAGATTCGAATTTACCGATCTTTTCTTTCTTGTTCTTGATGAGTCACTTGCACCCAAAGACACGGAAGTAGTTCACGTTGGGCTTGTTATTTGTGAGAATCTTGTACGGAGTCTTGTCAAAGGGAGCTCGGAGGATGAGCGGGTTTGAGTAGTGAACCGCGGTAGCGATGTCTTCTCCCCAAAAGTTGTGGGGTGACTTGAACTCACTCAACATTGTTCTTGCCATCTTGATGATAGTCCGATTCTTCCTTTCAACAACACCATTTTGTTGAGGGGTATATGGAGCCGAGAATTCATGCTTGATTCCCTCATCTTGAACAAACTCTTTCATGGTGTAGTTCTTGAATTCGGTGCCATTGTCGGTCCTAATGGTCTTGATCTCCACTTTATGGGTACATTGAGCTTGCTTGGCAAAGATCATGAAGTACTTGTAGGTCTCGTCCTTTGTCTTAAGGAGGAATACCCAAGTGTACCTTGAATAATCATCAACGATGACAAGACCATACTTTCTTCCACCAAGGGTATCATATGTTGATGGCCCAAAGATATCCAAATGGATAAGCTCCAAAGGTCTTGAGGTGGCCACCTTTGATATTGATGGATGACTCTTCCCACGTTGCTTTCCGAAGATGCAAGCACTACACACACGATCCTTCTCAAAAGACACACCGATTAGTCCAACAATATGCTCACCCTTTAGGAGTTGTTTAAGATTTCTCATGTTGATGTGGCCAAGGGGGCGATGCCAAAGCCATTCCTCATCAACCTTGGCCATTAGACATGTGGAGAGAGATTGGTTCTCTTGCGAGAGATCGACCACGTAAAGGTCGTCTTCCACATATACAACAAGGACCAAATTGATATTATCACTCCTAAAGACTTCCACAAATGTTCTTAAAAAATATGAATCATAACCGGCATCCGCAAGATGTTTAATTGAAAGCAAGTTGTGGCCAAGGTTCTCAACAAGCATGATGGTCTCTAGGGTCAAAGCCTTGGAGACCACCAACTTGCCGTCACCTAGTACCTTTTCTTTAGAGTTGTCCCCGAAAGTGATGCTTGACGTTGAATTGACATCATGAATGAATTGGTCATGTGCAATTCTACCTCCGGTCATATGATTGGTGTATCCATTATCAAACACCCACTTTGATCCATCAGAGACATACCCCTACAAAATCAATTCTTTGATTTAGGAACCCATTGAGTAATGAGTCCCCTAGCATTAGCAACAATATCTTTTGGTACCCAAATTGAGTACCACCTATAAGCATAACCATTATGAGGGCCAACATATTTGGCATACACATCTCCTTGGGTGCCCTTACATAGCACATAGGATGGATTAGATTTTCCCACAAACTTGTGATTGGGGTTGCCCCTTGTGGCTCCCCCATTCACAACATTCTTCTTTACTTGGTCAACCCCTTGTGCCCTTCTTGAACAAAGTTGATCTTCTTAGGTTGGTTGGCACCATTCTTGTTGTTTTTGGGCTAAAACCCCATACCTTGCCTTGGGGCTCTCACTATTTGGCGAGCAAGAATCTCATCAAGAATCTTGTCCTTGGATGTAGGTGTGAGACCCTCCTTCTCAAGTTGTTCCTTCAACTTCTTGTTTTTCTCAAGGAGACAAGCTTGATCCAAGGTAGATTTAGAAGCACAAGTAATATTCTCAACAATGATTGGATCCTTCAATGTCCCAAGAGCCTTTTCATAGCATACTCTAAGTTGATCATGATTCTCCCCAAGTTTTCTGAGAGCAAATTAGCTTTCTCAAGGTCCCCAAGGTCATTGGTGAGAGAATCATGAGAAATCTCAAGTTCCTTCTTTGAAGCACCAACCTCTTGGGACAAGGTAATAACCCTATCTAGGGTATCCACATCTTTTGCCTTATAAAGTTCATAGATTTCAAGAAGTGAAGTGATGTTTTTTCCTTGATTAGATCTTGATCAAGGAGATTGAATCTCCATTTCTCATCATCAATATGAGATTCCAAGCTATCTATGGTCTCGTCACGTGAGTTGACAAGGTCCATTAATTGCTTGAATCTAGCACGCGCATTTCTAGGAAGAGACTTCATGGTTTTATACATTTCTTGTACATAGTTTTCATCAAATTCATCATTGTCACTATCATTGGTACTAACATGATCATATAAGATGCTATAGAGAGATGGAGGATAAGAGATTACCTTGGTGCTCTTTGCCATAAGGCAAGAGCTGACGACCTTGCGAGTAGGAGATTCATCGATGTAGTCCTTGGTATAGTCGTAGGTGAGTAGTGACCCGGGTTTAGTGTAAACCAACCTAGGCTCACCAAACACATTCTTGTCCTCACACTCCTCATCGCATGTGTCCTTGGAGCTTCTTGCCAAAACGCAAGTACCGACGACCTTGGGAGTAATGCAGTCGTTGGCGTAGTCCTTGGTGTAGTCATATGTGAAGAGTGACCCGAGTTCGGCAAAATCCAAGCCGACCACTCCCACAACCTTCTCCTCATCTTCACTCTCCGCACCAGATAAGTATTCTTCGCCTAGGAAGCCTTTGACATCACGCTTATTGTTCCTCTTATATCTTTCGTTGCTGGGGTTTGGCTTCAATCTTGGCTCCGCGCCCTCTTCATACTTGGGCTTATCAAGTCTCTTATCATATGGGCACTTGTAAGCAAAGTGATCCGACTCATCACAATTGTAGCAAGTCCTCTTCTTCTCACTTGGTCCGGTTGAACTTCTCCTTCTTCGGAAATTCAAGTTCTTGGTGAAGAGTGTAAGTTGAGAGAGCATATCATCAACTCCATCACTATCGTTCTCTTCTTCACTTGAAACATCTTCTTGCACATGCTTGTTTTTCAATGCTAGAGAATGAGAAGACCCAATAGAATAGTTTACCTCCTTGATCTTTTGTCCTTCATCCGCCAAGTTATCCGTGTCAACAAGATATGATACTAGATCATCGAGAGAGAAATGGATAGCTGAATCCAGGAGTTGCAAGTTCAAGGCAAGCTCATTGTCAGCGGCTGCGATCATGGAGATAATCTTGGACTTGATGAGCTCATCATTCAAGTTGAACCCATCATCATACTTGTCACAACCAAGACCACTAATCTTCACATGGAGGGCAACAAGTCTCTTGTATGCTTCCACGATGGACTCACCATCATGGTTCATGAACATTTTCACCTCCGACTTGGCAGCTTCATACTTGGACTTTTGGATAAGAGACGTTCCCTCTTGGAGAATGACAATCATATCCCAAAGATCCTTTGCGGTGGGGATGTCACTAACTTGATCATGGAGAGTACGGTGTATGGTACTCCTTATCTTGTCACAAGCCATTGCATTTAGTTGACGATCATAGTACTCTCTCGGAGTGAGGTTGTCAGGATCTTGTGGATAGAAGCCTTTGCACATAATCTCCCAAAGCTCCACACTGCAGCTACGAAGATGAGATTCCATAGAAGTTTTCCAATGAGAGAAGTAAGTTCCATCGTAATGAGGTGCGGGACTCAAACCATTAATACGAGGCATGATGTTCTTTTGCTTAGGATATATATATGGAAATGGATTAGGAGGCATGGAGACTTTCGCTGGGTCACTCTCATTAGAGGACTCGTTCATGGTCTCCTTACTGGTGTCCATCGGCCTCCCATGAGGTACTACCTAAGGTCTAGTAAGTATGACCCCCTCGCCCATCCCTGTAAAATGTCCTTCAAGGAAACTTATTCGAGCACGGAGATTGAAATCCGCCTTAGACTTTTCACGGGAACTTTTGGCAAAGAGTTCACACAACTCCTTGACCAAATAAGTCTTGTCCTCATCATCATCGGAGAAAACCATCTTTTCTCTTAGGCGGTAAAGCCCTTAGAAGAGCCCTAAGCTTTGATACCAATTGAAAGTGTAAGATGATTTACCTAGAGGGGGATGAATAGGTTTCTACAAAATTCTTTGTAATATTTTGCAAGTTTTAGGCTTTGCGGAATATAAGTGTGACTAAATGCAAACTAGGTGAGGCAACCTAGATGATGATACAAGATACTTCAAACACGAAGGCTATCACAAAGTAAACAACAGAAGTAAGAGATCGGTTAACGAATAACCAAAGCACGCAGAGACGAAGATGTATTCTTGTGTTCACTCCCTTTGGGAAGGGGGCTACGTCACGTTGGAGAGGTGTGAGGTTCCACGAAGGATTCCCCAACGCCATGAAGGCTCACCTTCTTCTCCGAGCCTATCCCACGAAAGAATAGCTCACTTACTCGTGTTAGACTTTAAGGTAGTCTTCAAACCCCCACAAACTTTCCACGGAGAAAATCACAAGTCGAATGCCTCCGGGCGACCCTAGCCTCCTAGGGTTTCCCACAAACCCAAGAGTAACAAGCTAACTCGATGAACTTAAGGGGGAATGAACTTTGGCTTGGTGGAAACGTAGATTGGGACCTCCTCTTGCTTTCTACCAAAGGGATTTAGAATTGGTTGGGTAGAATGGGAGATCCTCAAGAAATTGTGTTGCAACAATGGGGGAGAGAGAGCTTCAAGAATGAGTATGAACTGGAATGCCTAACTCTCAGTGGAGAAGAAGAGTGTATATATAGTCTGAGGTGGAAAATGAGCCGTTTGGAGGGTCTAGCGACAGAACCAGCAGTAAGTCCGGCGACACCGGTTCATGCACCGGAAATACCGGCGACAGCTCCGGCGAACCGGACTACGTGCCGGAAATTCCGGCATCGACCGAAGATTCTGGTGGCCTGCCGAAACACTGTTCTATAAGCGATAGTGTTGTTCACCGAGAACTTCTGGAGGTGACCGGAAGTTCCGGCGGCCACACCGACGGCACCGGAACCCACGCCGGTTTCGCAAAACCCTCCTTTTTAGCTCATTTTCCCCAACGACTTTTTCGCTCTCCTCAGGTGGGTGTATGGCTATAAGATATTAGGATGTGTATGTGCTGTAGAACATCCCCAAAGATCGCATCGAGATCATCCCTCTTAATAGTGCAGTGCTTCCTACTAGACTCAAAATAGAAATAATAGAGAAAGGCAACGAAGTCATTGTCTCTTCACTTTAGAAACGAATGGGGGGTCTCACACCGCCTCTCATCATCAAATGCGGACTATCACCTACAAAGATACTAGTAGAAACATTAGTCCGCTCTCTAGCTCCGATATCAGGATTAACCAAAATAATGAATAAGGGTATTTTGCCCTTACAACATGCTCACGGCCCGCTAGTCTCTAGCAACTTCGACCCCGTCGTGCGTCGACACAACAAGGATTGGTTGGGGATGGTTATGGCATCACCGAGAGAGAGGGAGATCTTAGGGGCGTTAGCGGCTCACCGTCCCGCTGGTCTCTAGCAACTTTGACCCCGTTGTGCGTCGACACAACAAGGATTGGCTAGGGATGGTTGTGGCATCACCGAGAGAGAGGTAGATCTCCTGGGCATTGGCGGCGTTCATCGGCTGCTGCACGGCGCATGATGAAGAAAGTTTCTGACCACACAGAACTCATGCACGTGGCTGAGCATGCCATGCCGCGTGCGCACAGCGCTGCCCAACGCGTAGGTCGCATCCTGACTTGGCGCTGCTGCCAACGAGTACGATGATGAGGTACACACGACGGGGGCATGCGGCGGCGTACCTGTGATGTGATTGGACAACGACGGCGCATGGAAATATTGAATGGAAGGGCGACAATATGCATGAATCACTTAAATATGGTACGTTTACTTAAATATGGTATGTTTTGCTCGCGGGAATTGGAAATCGTGAGAACAGAAACGACGTAATATTCCGTATCTCAAATCAAGCCTCTAGTGGGTTGGTGTGTCACTTTCCTCTCCTACTCTAGCAGATACCGCATATCAGCCGGCTTGTAAAATTTTAGGCCGATATACGGTATCGAGATCAATGGTCTTTCCAGATACTGTAAACGGGCAAAAACCACATTTTTTTGGCGGTTTCCCGCATCAAGGCTCATCCACCCCGCATATATTTGGTGCGGGGGGCGCATCCATTTTCCCAACCTCCGCACGCACAGAAACCCCGCCGCCGCCCGCTGTCGCTTCCGATTCCAGCCACACCCACCGCCGGATTTCAAATCGCTGCCACCATCGCCGCACTGACCCCCCACCTACCCATGGTCGACCAACCGTGCCGTAATTTGGCCAGCCACAGCGGCATCTCTCCGCGCCGCGGCGGGAGCTCCGGGGCCTAAGCTCGTGCACCACCTGAGTCGGAGGAGGAGGCCGCGTGTCGCCGCTCTGAGTAGGCACGCGCGTGCGACACCCTCTCCCAGTGGCGAATCCAAGATAAAAATGTAGGGTGGACTCAAAATACCGAGAACATAATTTCAGAAGACAATACAATACAACCTACAACGGAATTTCGAAACTAAGATGCACAATTAGCCATGCACCTACAACACAAGGCTTACATTGTAAATATATTCAGTTTAGCTCGATTCTAACACCTTTTTGCTGCCTTCACTACTAAAATTTTAACCTTTTATCATCAACCATGGTTGAGGCATTCATATTTGATAGTTTATTCCTACAAACGGAGGGTAGGCTCGAGCCTAACGAAGCATGGCTGGTAAATTCGCCCCTGCCCTCTCCTGCACGCGCGTCACCTCACATGTGTGGGTGGGAATGGGGTTTGGCCCCGACGCCAATGATGCCGAGGCGGGTAGCTCCCGCGCGCTGGCGAGCGCTGGCCTGGTCCTCCCGGCGCCCACACCGGTCGTCCCCGCAGCCGCGCCCGCTCTATCGCCTGCACCTGCCGCCGCCGACGACGACGAGGAGAGCGAGGCCGCCGCCGTTCGCAAGGCGGTGTTCAACTCGCTGGGGACCCTGTCTCCGACGTATGGGGCCACACGAAGCGCCGCCGCAACGAGCGCTTTGCCGAGCAGCCAGAGCTGCGCCGTGTCTACCACTGCTTCGCACGCGAGCACCAGGCGCGCCTCGGCTTCTTCATCGTCGACTACTCCGACGACACCACCGACCCTGGCAACGAGCAGGCGCGCGTCGTAGATGCTCCGGTGAGTAGGTACCGCCGATAGATGCTACGGCTAGTTTGGATGCAGGGCGCGGCATCATTTTTTGCTATATATATGTCGATCTGATCAAAACCTCTCCCGTATGTATGAATCTGCCAATGTGATGTTTTATTCAGTTCCCTTTTATTGTATCTGTTCCACGCTAGCAATTTTCTAAGAATGTGGTTTGCAGCACGACAGGTTTGCAGTATCTATCAGTTCTAATCATACTGACCAAACAAACACTTTACGAGAAATTCTTAAGAAATGAAATACTATAAAAAAAATCCTTGAACCAAAACGTCATTAGCTTGTTAAACTCGAAATTTCTTAATTCATGGTGCTTCGTACAGACCAGAAGTGGTCGGCCCTGAAATCCAGTGTCGGAGCTGCCTAGGTGACAATAACCACAAGTGTACCGGCAGTCCTGTACTTACGATACACAGCGAGGCCGAGGCGTCCTCTAACGCGGGAGCTCCTCAATTAAGCTTTGCTCTAGCTAGCTTGTGCCGCCGTAACGGCCTCTGGGGAGAAGTATGTATGCGCCATGTCCCCGGCCTGCGTGGCCAAACGAAGCAAAAAAGAACCGGCAGTGTACCAGCAGGCACGCCCGTATCAGGCAAGCGAATTTACGCAACAAAAGAGCGTGCAAGGCTACGTGTTTAGTAGTATCATGATACGTGTAGCCGCATTTACAAATTTGCATTACATTGTACACTACTAGAGTGCATCTGATTTCTGCACATTTGTTTGCAGTGGTCCATTACTCCATTTAGCAAAGGCAGCAGCAGTCCATGCTATCTAGGGAAGGGAGATGAAAAAGGCCATGAACCATGCTCTCACTATTCCTGCCCTGATAGGACATTAGGGTAAAGCAGGGACAAGTAATCCACTTTTTGTCTCTCTTGTTCTAATCCATCATTAGGGAACAAACAAACCGCTACCAAACAAGGAGCAAGAGATGCTCATCCCAAATGCTGTGCCAAATCCTCTCGCTTTTGTGTCATATAAAAATAACAACATCCGCTCACCTTTTTGCCTCTTTTCCCCCGAGGAAAGCTGGGCAATCATCAGGACCAGGACCAAAGCGTGGCGCGTGGAGATTCGTGCGCGGGCAACCGAGGGCGGGCCTACCTGGCAGTGAGACATCGCGTCACTGCTTTGACCCTCCTCTGTTTCTGCGTCGTACCGGTACAGCTGTTAAAAGTGGGGACAGCCTTTTACCCCTCCGAGCCAAGTGCGTGACATGTGGGGCAGACACTACGAATTAGCTGAGGGCACTGACTTGTGGAGACCCCCTTCCCCAACCCGAGTACACTGACACGTTGGGACTGTGGGGCTCACTTGACAGCTGGGACCTGCTGCTGCCAACGCGACGACGCGGAGAACACGGCGGCCGCAGTGAGCTGCTACTGCTACTACTGTTTCCAACCAACCTGCTAGTGGGACTGGGGATATCTTGGGCCCGCCATGTCAGTGAGCGAGACGTCGAGAGGTGGAAGTGCTTGTCCAGACCACGCGCTGCCGTGGTGGGACGGTGGGAGTGAAAGCGAGACTATGGCTCTGGCTTCGACCCCAAGGTTCACTTGCCACGTGTTCAGTACGCAATAGAACAACCCGTGCAGCTACATCCACTGACGCGCGGGGCATGCTATCTGTTAGACACTTAGACCCACATTTCAGTGAGAGAGGCTGCTATATTGGCTTACACGGCGTCAATTCTTGAGGCAGCAACCACCAGTCCAACACTCTTTCAGCCCCATCCTACTGGCTATACGTGACCCACATGTCAGTCACGATACACTCACCTAGTCACATTGACCTCCACGCCTCTGCCTCCACCTGCACGGCTTTCAAAGCGCACCTTACTCCAAAGCACTACCCATTGCCAGGCGGGCCTGTAACTGTGTGGCTCCACATGTCAGTGCGCCCAGGCATCGCGCACGCACGCATATCAATGCGGAGCCCTCATCCCCCAGCGCGCCTTCTTCTCCTCCAAGCCCCCAACCCACGCCGCACTGAACAGTGCGACTAAACTGAACTTCGTCCCTTACCTCCACCGCGCGTACTACCGCACCTCGAGAGTCCAATGGCCGTGCTCACTACGCGGGGCCCGGGCCTACTCCTGCTCCTCGCCGCGCTGCTTCTCGCTGCTGCTGCTGCGCCCGCCGCCGCGACGCTGCACCCGGTGGACTACCTATCGCTGCAGGCCGTCCGGCGCGCGCTCTCTGACCTGCCGGGCTCCAGCTTCTTCTCCTCGTGGGATTTCACCGGCGACCCCTGCACATTCGCGGGGGTCTCCTGCTCCGGCGACGGCCGCGTCGTCACGCTGGCGCTCGGCGACCCGCGGGCAGGCGCGCCGGGCCTCTCGGGCGCATTCCCCTCCGCGGCGCTCGCGCGTCTCGCTGCGCTCAGCTCCCTCTCGCTCGTCCCCGGCCGCGTGTCCGGGGGGCTCTCCCCCAACGTCGCCGCGCTCCCCTCGCTCCGCTTCCTCGCCCTCTCCGGGAACCTCATCTCTGGCGACCTGCCCAACGCATTCTCCCCTGCGCTTCGCACCGTCGACCTCAGCAAGAACTCCTTCTCCGGCCGGATACCCTCCTCGCTCCTCCAAATCAGGAGCCTGCGGACGCTCGTCCTCTCCCACAACTCCCTCTCCGGCGAGATCCCCAGGTCGGTCAGTTCGCCGCTCATCCACCTCGACCTACGGAACAACCGCCTATCAGGAGGCGTCCCGCCGCTCCCTCAGACGGTCGTGTACCTGAGCCTCGCCGGGAACAGGCTCTCCGGCCGCGTCGGCGGCGTGCTCCGGAGGCTGACGAGGCTGTCTTTTCTTGACCTCGGCGGGAACTGGTTCTCCGGCGAGGTGCCCGGGGAGGTATTCTCCTTCCGGATTGGGTACCTGCAGCTGCGCAAGAACGCCTTCTCAGGCGAGCTCCGGCCGGCGGGGCGGGTGCCGTCGGGCGCCACGGTGGACCTCAGCCACAATGCGCTCACCGGGAGGGTGCCGCCGGAGCTGGCCACCGCGGCCGCGGTCTATCTCAACGGGAACAAGTTCGCCGGCGAGGTTCCCGCGGAGATCGCGGCGGCGGCGGAGGACGGCCGCATGCGGGTGCTCTTCCTGCAGGACAACTTCCTCACGGGCATCGCCGTGCGCGGCGTGCCGTCCAGCGCAGCAGTGTGCGCGCATTGGAACTGCGTTGCGCCGCCAGCAGCCGTGGTTGCGGCGTGCCCTGCCAAGGGAGGCAGGGGGCGGCGCCGACCGCCGGCGCAGTGCGGCGGGCGGAGGGGATAAGAAAGGTTTAAGGCTTTTGGCGTTTAGTTGGTAATGGTGGTCTCATGGCTCATGAGACACGGGTGAATAACATTTTTTGGTAAATATTTTGGTGATGATCTGCCTTTAGATAGACGACGGTCATTTTGTCAGGAATGCACGTTGACGGTGGATCTGGTGTGTGGTTCAGTGACAGCGATTTATATAGAAAACCTTTTGTGTAAAGAAATGTTCGGTTCTGCTATGGCATCTCTGATTAAATGACCAGCAATGTGTTGCTCATTCTTTTGAATTGTTTTTTTTTTCGAAAAGGATGATATATTAATTCTCCGAACTTATAGGAATGTCCATAAAAAAATAAAAAATTACAAGGAAGCCCTCTGGATCCCGACGACGACGAGCCGGAGCTGACGATGGCGCGCCGCTGCTGAAGCTCCCCAAACATTGGATCGCCGGAGCCCACCACACCGCATACGGGAAGTCACCGAGCACCGCCTCCGAAGAGACTACTGCCGGGAACGCTGGCGTCGCCGCGAAGAACCTCTGTATCATCCTCTTATTGAACTGCATCTAGATCCACCGCATACCTGGATCTGGCCGTGGTGCAGGGAAGGTCGCGCGCAGGTCGGTGAAGCCCCAGGGAACGCCACCGCCGGAGGGGATCTGCGCGGACAACAGACGAACCAACAGCACCTCCACCTCCGAAGCGCCGCCGGCCGGACACCTGCCAAACCCTACCATAAAAACACGCCGTGAGACGGGCTTCCCTCACCCTCCCGCCGCCGGAGCAGCCGACGGAGGGGAGGGAACCCATGCCTCACCGGCGGAAGAGGTGGATTGACGGTGGACTCTCAAAATCGCCTCTCAGATCTGTATCAGGGAGAGGAAAAGGAGGGCGACGCTCGAGGTTGTTATGAATTGCATCCTATATTATTGTTCTCAACTTTGTCTAGATTCAAATACACGTAGTCTAAATATTTAACTAGATGTATCAAAGTTGAGAACCTTAATAAGGATCGGTACCAACAATGTGTTCGGTTCAGCAGGGAGTAGTAATTGTTCTGTTAATTTTGTTGTGCACTAGCTAGTAGCTACAGAGTTAATCTAGAAAATTTGCAACCAAAGGAGTTAATGTAGAACACTACTAACGGAGGTGGCTATTCGGCTCGTGGCTCATCAAAACATATTTTGAAATATATAATTTTTTTTTACATATACACTTAAAATTTATATTCGTTCACAAGTTTTTGGGATGGAAGAACATTCTACGTGTCCCATGGATAGTCTTATTCATGTGACATATTTTGTCTTTTTTATACATGACACATAAAATATTTTTGCATCTCGAAAACTTGTGTACGAACATAAATTTTTTAAATGTACATGCAGATAATTTATTTCGAATTTTTGATATTTTAAAATATGTTGCAAATGCACCCGTCAGTCAAAAAGGATTTCCGTCTACTATATGGATATCTATATGGTTCCGGCTTGTGGACATACATTACACATTACAGGAGGACTGAAGAACAATTCAGAACAAACTGGAAAACGGGTGCTATGTGGTTTCATGTCGTGCAATACATTTCATCTCGAATCCTAGTTATGCAATGCAATGCAGTTCGCAATTTGGAAGAACAAAAACACAGAACATATATTCAGCAAGTTTGTGATATTGCTTGGATCATAAAAATTAAAGTTACTGCATATTCTCATCTGCGAACTTTGCTTCGTCAAGAAGTTAAGATCAGCTTTCCTCTTTCACTTGTTCTCCCATCTTTTTTCCTTTCCAAAATCTCTTTGGGAACTGAAGAAGAAGAACTCACGAGACGAGAATGATCTGCCGTTCGTAAACAGCCTCTCATATCGGATTCTTCTCTGTCGACCTTACTTTCTGTCTGTTTCTGTGTGTTTCTCAACCTTTAACCAAAGCTCGGAACAAAGTTACAGTCTCAAATCTCCTGGGAATCCGAGAACTTGGTATCATACCGTGTGCTGGAAGCCTGTTGCCAAAACACTGCGACCATCTATCTCCTCCTTTGTCCAAGGCATCTTTCTTCACTTTTCTGCATCATGACCTCAAATCTTTTGTTCGCTCACACAGCACTAGATGAGCAGAATGATGCGTGCATAGTTGTGTACACAAGAAGGCAGCAATTATACATGTCTTGGCATGTTCCGAAGAATCATGAAGGTTTGTAGGCATCACTGCGAAAAAACTTTTGTCTGCTCCATCTTCTTCTTCTTCCATGGAGTGTGTGTGTTATCGATCTATGCATTGACACACCAGATCTGTTTCTAAAATGCAACTAGATGACGGATTATTGTTGATATTGAACTGTGAACATTATAACTGTCGTTGGTGAATCATTTTCGTCTTACCAAGTTTTTTTTCTTAGTAGTATACTACGAGTAATGTACGCGCATACTGGGGCCAAGTGGCAGCAGCCAGGAGCCCATCCTGGGCTAGGTGAGTGTTGTAGTTGTGGCAGTGCCATCTCTGAAGGCTCTGACTGCTGCATGTCGTTGCGTTGCCGCTACGCATGGGCAGTGTGGCTGGAAAGGAAGAACGCTGGACTGAACTGAGATGAACACCACCGTGAGTGCTTGTTCGGTTTCGTTTGGGTTTTTCCTCCGTGATGTGTTGGCACTTGGCAGCGAGGAGCAGCCGAGCAGGGGCAGCAGTCATTGGTTTCAGCACACTGGTCTCTCTGCGTACGTGTGTGTCTTGGAGGAAGGAACAAGCAAACAAGGGAGAACAGAATTTGCAAACACAACAAGACGATGGGAGTTTGCTGCCTGCTGAAATCCACACACATATTCTCTGTCACACACACTCACCCACCGGCAATAATGAAATAAAATCACACTCACACGACAACAAGAATATTTTTGCAGAGGAGAAAAAAAATTAACATTTGACAATCCAACCTATTTCAGATATGCCCGAGAAATTCCAATCTATTTCAGATATCCAGGAAAACATGAGTGGGCAAGCGCTATTTCACCAGAACCACTCGATAATGTTGGGTTTACCACCCTTCATTTGTGCTCCAAGATTCATGATGTACATGTAACATCCACAAATCATCAGTGTTACACTAACAACACGACTCTTCCATTTCCAAAAAAAAAAAAAAACACGACTCTTGAAGCGTGAATCAAAGGTGAAAGTTTACCGCGACCTAGCGATCCCGGAAGAATATGTTCCGAGTGGCATTTCAGAGTGGCACATCATTCGTCGGTCACGTTGTAAGTGTATGCCCGTTATTTTTAATTCATTTATATACTGAATCAGAATAGAGAAAGTATATTGAACTGGATCAAGTTTATAACTCCAATTACCCGAGAAGGGATATGGTGCACAAGGGCACCAATGCTACCTTCACTTTTAGATTTTTGAAAATTTCAAAACCTCACACTTCTATGTCTTCAAAAACTATGACGTTAAATATATAGATTGATATATACAGGAGGATTGTACGCAAAAATTTCTCGTTAAAAAATATTTTATATTTTGGAAAATAATAAAAAATCTAACAAAAAAGATATACTATTTACTGTCAGAAATTTATCTTTGATATATTTCCCAAAATATAGCTCGTATTTTTTAACGATTTTTTTTTCGTACACTCATGTATATATCTATCTCTATATTTAACATCATAATTTTTGAAGACATAGAACTGTAAAGTTTTGAATTTTTTTAAAAAGACTAAATGTGAAGGGAGCACCGATGTCCGTGTACCAAAGACACTTCCTGTCCTTACCCTCACTTCAAATCCCTCTATTGGAACAATATGCATGACGTATGGAACACTAATTAGAGTATCTCCAGCCGCGCTCCCCAAGCGGCGCCCTATAGGGTTATTGGGCGCGCCGATCATGTTGGCGCGCCCAGTCGCGAGCCCCAAAGGCACATTCGGTCCGGCGCAGCCCAATAGCCCGTCCGGCACGCCCGTCTTGTCCCCGCGCCATCAGATGTACACATCATCGACTTAGATTGCATCATTGAGCAATTTCAAATGTAAAAGGGGCAAGTTTCACCCAAGAAGTAGAATATGCTCTTTTCATCTAAGTGGTTTCAGTACTACATCATCGACGAGGGATAAGTTTCACCAAGAGGATGAAAGTAAAAAAGGTAAAGGGTCAAGTTCCGAAACCATAATTATAATTCATAATAAAACTTAAGTGTAAACTATTAATCTTATAATACTCCTTTGGAACATTAAATCCAATTTAAACCAACAACCTTTAAACTAACCTTATGCATTATTCACTTATATTGAAAGTGAAGGATCTTTATCTCATAACCATACTTAACGTGACTTTAAACCCTAACAAATTAATAATATCATCTCATTATGCTTTCATCCATAAAGTGCATATTATTTTCGAGATTATAATAAAGAATCAAATCTTGAACTCATCATTCACTTAAATTGGAAGTGAATGATCCCAGATTCATAATTATACTTATAAAAACCCTAAAACTTGATAATATTCTAGACACATTACATCTTAAGATTCAACTCTGTCTTTATAGTTAACTTTGGTCTAAAAACTCATAAAATCGTGTCTTCAGTTTATTCATGTTTTATAGTTAACTTTGGTCAATTATGCAACCAATTAAAAGTACAATAACTCCTTATCATTTGTACTCTATCAAAAAAACATAGTCTTACATCCGACAACCTTCAAGATTGATTAATCTAGCATAAACAACATTTTTTTTGAAAGTTATTCTTTTTGCCTCTTCAAGCAAACAGATTATGTTAGTTATTTTAAGACTTAACAATTTAAACATGGATTTTCTTAATAGCTTGAAGGTACTAATCAACATTATTCTTGAACCGTTGTTGTACTTCGCTTTTATATATCTTGAATATTAGTCCTAATTTTCTTGTAGCTATATTTACCCGTGAAGTAAATTTGAAGATAAATCAAATCTTAAAGAAATCACCTAAGTTTAACTCATTCATAATATTGGGTATTACTTCGTTTTTTTAGAATGCATTACATTACTTATGCATCACAACATATTGCTTCTTTAAACATTAGTCTTTATCGGACCAATGATGTTGTTTTCAGATATTGGATCTTATATTGTCTCGAAGATTATGGTTGCATAATCTTGTATTCACAAAGACAAGTTCACACTTGCTCATGTCCTTTGGTTATATTCTATCAAGTATTTGTGAAAGTGTAAGATGGTTTACCTAGAGGGGGGGGGGGGTGATAGGTTTCTAACAAATTTTTTATAATCTTTTGCAAGTTTTAGGCTTTGCGGAATATAAGTGTGCTTAAATGCAAACTAGGTGAGGCAACCTAGATGATGATACAAGATACGTCAAGCACGAATGCTATCACAAAGTAAACAACACAAGTAAGAGAGGGGTTAAGGAATAACCTAAGCACGCGGAGACGAAGATGTATTCCCGTGTTCACCACCTTTGGGAAGGGGGCTATGTCATGTTGGAGAGGTGTGAGGTTCCACGAAGGATTCCCCAACGCCACAAAGGCTCACCTTCTTCTCCAAGCCTATCCCACGAAGGAATAGCTCACTTACTCGTGGTAGACTTTTAAGGTAGTCTCCAAACCCTCACAAACTTTCCACCGAGCAAAACACAAGCCGAATGCCTCCGGGTGACCCTAGCCGCCTAGGGTTTCCCACAAACCCAAGAGTAACAAGCTAACTAGATGAACTCAAGGGGGAATGAAATTTGGCTTGGTGGAAACATAGATCGGGACCTCCTCTTGCTTTCTACCAAAGGGATTTGAGTTTGATTGGGTAGAATGGGCGATCCTCAAGAAATTGTGTTTCAACAATAGGGAGAGAGAGAGATCTCCAAGTATGAGATATGAACTGAATGCCTAACCTCCTCAAGCTGGAAGAAGAGGTATTTATACTCAAGGGAGAAATCTAGCCGTTTGTAGCACTTTCTACGAAACTCGGTTTTAAGTTCGGTTGGACCGGACCACACACCGGACCGCCCGGTGTACAGCCCGGTCAACCGGAATCCAAACCGGGATACTCACTGTGTGTGAGCCCCGGATAGACTCGGTATACGAAACCGAGAATCCCAGTTTGGGTTCGGTTGACCGGAACTGGTACCGGACCGTCCGGTCTGGGAACCGGTTCAACCGGCCTAAGAACCGAGTTTGGCAGAGATGTTATCAAACTTAGATTTCTTTCTCCCCTCTCTTTGGTGCTGGAATAAGTGGGTGTATAGGATGTGTATAAGGCTTAGAAAAACATCCCCAGCAAGCTCATCGAGATAACCCCTCTTAATAGTGTGGTGTTCCTAAATACTCAAGAAACATATAAAAGGTAAAACTCTGGCACTTCTCTTCATTATCGAAATGGGGGGGGGGGGGTCTTCGATGATCTTCCAACATACGGGCAGACTAAAACCTATTCAAGACACTAGTAGGTAGCATTAGTCCGCACTAACTACGGTGTCATTGTCAACCAAAAACAATATAGGGTAAATTACCCTTTCAATCTCCCCCTTTTTGGTTGGCGATGACAAACCGAGCTAGAGTTCACAAGGATATAATAAAGAGCAATATACCAAGGAATTCCATAGAGACATATGTGAGCTCCCCCATAAAGTGTGCACTTGGTTGAATTTGCATTTGAATGCAAGGTGCACCTAAATAAAGTATAGAGAGCTTCCCACGTGTCTTTATGGAAGCAAGCATAACATGACAAGATATAGAGCATGGATATCTATGCAAGGCTAGACAAATGAATGAAGTACACATAGTCGTAGCACAATAGACATAACCATGGTTCACACACATAGCACACGCTTGTCCAACATACGGAAGTAAAGCAAATAGTTCCAATCACGAAAGCAAATGGTAAGCACAATGCCATAAGAATCAAAGATAAGGAAAAGGGCATTGTGCAAACGGAGAACCCCAGAAAAACCCTGGCAAGGAACCCGTAGAGACCTAAAAGAACTCTACTCTTCTCCCCATTGGCATCGAAACACCAAAAAGGAAGAGGAGTAGGGCGATGCTAACGAAACCCAAATAGAAGAACGTAGGAGGCGGCGGAGGGTGAACGGGGGCATCTTCGTCTTCATGGATCTCCTCTTCATCATCATCCTCAACATCATCATCATCAATAGAACCACGACGAGTAGCAGAGGAGGCACTAGTACCACCAAGAGGAAACTGACTGGGGAAGTAGCCGAAGAGCATGGCATCATCAAGGGGCGGCATCTCATAGTTGACATAAGGAACGGGAGTCATCTCGGGACCATCTGGAGGAGGAGTGACATGATGGGTCACGAGAAACTCATTGTGCCTGTGCCGAGTCTCTTGGATCATCTCAAGAGCCTTGTGGCTCACATCATAGGACGAGCGGCACATCTGAAACAGCCGCTTGAAGAAAGTGGCAGCACCACCCTTGGGCCTTGGACGTGATGAGGACTCTCCAACAGGACGACAAGAACCCGACCGAGTAGCAAATTGAGGCTGAGGATCATGGACAGCCTTGGTGCGCTGCTCGGGGGCCTCATTGATGGAACCTCAGGAGACTGACCACGAAGAGAAAGAGTAAGCTTCTCTTGTTCCACACGCTCACCAGCCATCACACCAGGAGGCACAACCCTGTTGAGCAGCTTTTGTACATATACGTAGAAGGTAGGGGTCATCCTGTCCAAAGCAGCCCGGTGTAGCTCAAAGTACACAAAATCATAGTCATCAATCTTCCTCAACCTGTCAGGATGACAATAATACAGGAGGCTGGCAAATACCCACGGCAGTTTGTAGTATCTCCAACTCGGGGAACAAGCGACTGACGAAAGATACTTGCCAAGGTGTGGTAGTAAAAGTACATGCCAGAGATGCATGGAGGAGGATACTCAGAATCCTTCGGGTAGCAGAAGGTCAGACAGTCAACAGGCTTGATCTTCTCACTATCAATGCAAAAACCACCTGGCTTAGCAGAATAGCCCATGACCTCAACTAGATCTATAAAGGTGGCACGGAAATGCCGCATGCCGGTCATCCACGACATAGTGCGGTCATCATCATCATGAAAATATACTGTGCAGAAGAACTGACGAATATACTCAGGATAGTAGTCCTCCTTGAGACACACAAGGTCAAAGAGATCCATTTTCTTCAAGGCATCATCAATAAAGCGATAATCTGAGGCAGCATACATGTTGAACTAGTACTCATTGAAAGCAAGAATGTTACCGCAGGAGGTGACCTGGAACTGAGTGTAAATATGTTCCCACATCAAGGATTGAGTCTCAGTCCAAAACTTCTTGTCAGAGCCAGTGTAAGTGCGAGACTTGAAGCAATAGGGATTCTGCTTGCGAAGGGTCCAGTACATAGCAATCTCCATATTCTTCAGGTTTTGAGAAGGTACATCTTCTTCGTCATCACGCACGACATGTTTCTTGCCCCTGGTGTCCTTGCTCTTGAAGCGACCAGAACGGGCGCTGCCCTCTTCCTCATGCTGCACAGACAGACTGGCTCGACGAGCCCTCTTACCCCTGCCGGTTTCCTCAGGCACATACTCATCACTCACATAGTCATCATCATCTGCACCTGTGAAAAAGAGAGAGAGGTTTGGGAGCACAAGGATAAGTACACATGCTGACGAGGGTTTAACTCGTCAATGCCCATTGTTATGGACTTGGGTTTTGGAGAAGGAGGGAGCGCTAGAGACATCTATAGGCTAGCAAACAAGCACACAGGGGACAAAGGATTTACCCAGGTTCAGGCCTCGTAGAGGTCCCTACTCCTGCTTGTCTGCTTGTGGAATTATTGAGGGAGTCGAAAGTTACAATGGTGCGCAGATGTAATCTAGCGAAGGTTGTGGAAACTAGGGTTGCATGTGTCCTTCTCGCCGCCCCCTCCTAGCCTTTATATAGATAAGCTAGGTCTCGGGTAGCAGGTCGAGTCAGTTACAAGTTAGGGTTTTCCCTTTAATCTTTCTATCTTTAGATTCTTCTTGTTCTTCAAGCAATCGAGAGTCCGTAGGTTACTCGAGTCCCTCCATCCAGGCCTTGGCGACACCGTGGGCCTGTATGTATTTGGACCGTATATACCAAGCTCGAGTACCTATAGGGTATACCCATGTCAGTAGCCCCCCAGTGTCCAGTGGAATCGTAGATTCGACTGGGGTCTTTTTGAAGCCTTCGAGTGCCTAAATGAGTATATTTCGATTGCTTTTATTTGTGTCATAGGGATTGTTGATATACGTGCCTGATATAACTGAAGTATTGGTATCAGTTAACCACCTTAGGGTGAAACAACGCAATCTACTCAAATTCGAGTCCCCGGACTCGAATCTGGAAAAGTGCTGGCGTAATTCGACTCAGGCCGCGGAGGTCTTATAGGAGTCGAATTCTAGTTATATGGGTGTGAGCACTCGACGCGTCCGTCAAGGCATGTTCATCGTGCCTGTAGGCACGGATACATTTCTGGTAGTGCGCAGTTAAATGCGTTGCCAGGCCTTATTCAGGTCTTACCTTCACGCCGTAAGCGCGTCATCCGAATTTTATCATCGCAGAGACGATTCGGGCGTCCCAGGAGACGTAGTCTCTTTGTAGGGAAAATTTGTGAGGGGGTGTTGCCAAAGGTTGCGAGTGCGGATGTTATCAACACACAGTTTTTGTGCAAATAATCATAGGGTGCGCGACCAGCGCTCCCTATGGGAGTAGCCCCTGAGTGCCTGGTTGAGTCGAAGACTCAGGCAGGGACTAAAGAACTTTTGCGACTGCTGTCGTCTTTTTTGCTTAGTTGTTTCAGTCGATGGCTTAGGCAGGGACTAAATACTTTCACGACTGCTGTCGTCTTTTGCCTGCTTGTTTCAGTCGAATTTGTTTCCGACGCTCCCTATGGGAGTAACCCATGTCCATAATCGAATTGTATTTCGAGTGGTTGGGTTTGCTTTTGTGATTGTCCACGTTCCTGCAACAAGAAAAGAAAAAGTCGTAGGGTGCGCGGCCAGCGCTCCCCATGGGAGTAGCCCCCGAGTGCTTGGTGGAGTCGAAGACTCCAGCAAGGACTAAAAATAGTCGAAGTTTTCCACTGCGTAGCCTTGGTGACATCAGTGCTGGTGCTTGTATGACCTCAGTTGCCCGCGTGAGCGAGTTTGACGGGACGTGACGAGCGGTGGGTCCCACTTTCTGACTTTGATTTGACTGGGCGTGCGTAATCTTATTTTTGACTGCGCCTCCTCGATTTCCACGCGTAATGGTAGAAGTGGGGGGACGGTTCGCGCTTCCTCTTCTCCACGTGTCCAACACGATGCGTGCCACGCGTCCAATAGGGTTTTTGTCAGCCGTTGGATTGCATCTCCCAGGGGTTAAGTAGCGGTGCTGCGGCGGTAATTTTCTATCTGCGCTCTTTCTTCCTTGCTGCCATCGCCATTGCTGCTATTCTTCTGCTTTCCTGCGTTCGTCTTCTCCACGGCGCTGGACCACCTCCATTCGTTTCCAAGCTACTTTCTGCGCTCTCATCGCCGCCGCGCAATGGGAAAGAAGAAATGAGGTGCTGTCGCTGATTCCGCGGCCACCGTTGCCGCAACGAAGAAGAAGGGTGGCTCCGCTGCTGCGGGCACCAGCGCCACTACCGGCGGGAAAAAGAAGGTCGTGGGCACCCGCGTGACAAATGGTGCATGGCGCCCTTCCATCATCAAGGCATCAGATCTCCGTCTTCTTCGCGAGGATGGAGTTATTTCTGCGGCAGTCGCTGATGCACGCGTCCCCAGCGGTGAGACCATTCCTAATCCTCCCGCTGGTTTTCGAGTGATGTTTCTCGCATTCGTCATTCGAGGTCTCTCCTTGCCTCTCCACCCCTTTCTTAGGGGTCTTCTTTGCTTCTACGGGCTCCAGCTCCATCAGCTGTCCCCAAATTCGATTCTCCACATCACCTGCTTCATCACCCTTTGCGAGTGCTGGCTCGGAATTGAGCCACACTTTGGTCTCTTCAAGCGCTTGTTTAAATTGAAGCATCAGTCCGCATCTGGCTCTTTAGTTTATGACGTAGGTGGTTGCGGAATCCATGTCGACCCATCCGCCACCTACTTCGATATCAAGCTTACCAAGTCCGTCCAGGGATGGAGGGACAAATGGTTCTATGTTCGTGATCAGAAGGCCAAAGATGAGTACTTTGGACTCGCGCCTTCGATCCGGCGACTCCCTGCAAGAAGATGCATTCTTGGAAGAACGTAGTTATGCCTGGCGAACTCGCGGAGACGGACGTGCTGTATCAGCGCGTCTACAACCTCAAAAGTCGCATAGGTGCAGAAGAGGGAGGCTGCGCTCTTATCAGGACTTGGCTGCGCCGTAGCGTCCAACCTCTCCAAGCTAGAGTCCATCCCATGTTTCAATGGAGTGGTGCTGATGATGCCACTCGCATGTCTGCCGATGGCATGTCCACGAGTGAGGTGGATAAGAGGATTCGACTGGTCACGAAGTGCACTATCAAGGATGTGCTTCCAAGTGAACCAGTTGTTCCTCCTTTTGATGCTTCGAATCCTCCTCCTGAGGTATAGTTGTGCTACGCAGTAGCTTATTTTCACGATTGCTTTCTTGTTTGCTTATTTGTTCTGTTTGTATGCAGGATTGGGCGGTGTCGTCTTGTATGCCTCCTCTCCCTGAGGGGATTATTCCTCGCGAAGCTTTGGAGGAGGACGAGTCTGAGTCGACTGTCCCTTCTGATGTGGAAGAGGAAGCCCCCGAGTCTGAGAGCCCGGATACTCGCAAGCATTCGCGTAGCGAGGACTTCGACGCGTCGACTCCTTCGACTCCAGGAGGCGCAGCTGTTGGCGCGGAGTCGCCAATTCCAGCCGTTCCTGTGAGGGCTGTGGCACCTTCTTCTCGCAAGAAGATGCGATTTCCCAAGGAGTCTTCGTCAGAATCGGCGGCGGCCATGTTCGATCTTGACAACTTTAATTGGTAAGTTTGCTAGGTCATTCATTCTTTTCTGTTTTTCTTCTTGTTGGTTTTGCCTTGGAGTTTGCCCTTTTCTCAATGTGGATTTGGTCTTGTAGTCAAGAGGCGTCGTCATCTTCTGGCGACGTCGAGTTTTTGAAAGAATCGGGAGTCGCGGCTTCAAGGGCCAAGGTAGAGGTCGAGCGTGCTCCTTCTCCTCCGGCGGCGGCCCACTCCGGGCACAATTATTCAAGCTCTCCTCGCGTAGGGGAGCATCGAATGGTTGCTCGGATGACGGTTCAGCAAACCTCTTCAGAGTCGCTAGAGGACCATGTAAGTGTATCTTCCTTTCTTTTTAGTGTGGAAGTCGATGTTTTCTGTTGCCCTTTCTGATCCCTTGTTTTGTGCGACAGCTCCTTGTAAAGGAAGCCACGCAAGTGGCGGAGCAAGTGATGGCAATGGGCCGCCAGCATGCAATGCTGGAGTCGCGTCACCGCGTCGTTGAAAGTGAGTGTTCGACACTTATTCTTTTTCGTCTCTCCCTTTTTTTTTGGTATAGTCGACTGATAGTCAACTATTGGTTGCCATGTAGCTGAGCATAATGCTTTACTGCGCAACGTTGCCACCTTGGAAAAGATGTTAGCTGCAGCTGTGAAGGGGCACGACGAGGCAATCACGACTCGTAATGATGCACAGAAGCGCGAAGAGGATCTGCGTGCCTCCTTTGCGGCTAGGGAAAAGTTGTTTGAAGAGCAACTGTTCTCAGTCGCCAAGGCCCTCTTAGGTAATTTTGCCGGTAGATATTTTATTGTTGTCCTTCTCTGCATCTGGAGTTTTGCCGGTGGTACTAGAGATTTCATCCATGTGTGGGTTTTCTGTGCAGATGCTGGCGATTTGAGCTTTGACCCGCATGCCCTTTGTCGCAATGACGCTCTGGCGGGTGCGGTGTCTGCAGTCGAGGACCGTAGCGCCGCTGTCCAAAATACGTTGTCCAAGGCCAAGGTCACCCTTAGTCGCCTCCGGGAGGAGTTGATGCCGAAGGCGGAGCTGGTCGACAATGTGGACGAGCTGGTGGAGTCACTCGCCGGGGGTGTGCCTGCCACATACAAGAAATCCCTCCGCGCGGCTGGCGCAACCATGTCACTTGCCATGGTGCAAGCCCACGGAGTCGAGATAGATCCCTCTACGGTGTCGAAGACGATGCCTGTTGGCGCGGATGGTCAACAGGTAGTATTCGCTCCCTTTGCGACTGCTTGTGCCAAATATGGCCATTCCTTGATAAATACCGTTTCCAAGTATTTGGAGGAGCTCCAGCGTGCTAAGAAGGTCGCAAAGGCTTCGACCTCAGGAGCTGGCAGAAAGTCAGTGGCGTCTGATACTGCCACGGACTTGATGAAGCCCCCGAAGCCGTCGAAGTCGAAGAAGCCAGCTGCTCCGTAGTTAGTTTTTTGTAATAGTTGATGAATTGTCCTTTTGATTGGAGAACATGCCTGCTGGCGAGTGTGTTTGTGGATTCTTTATGCTGATCCTGAATGCATCTGTTACTTTTGACTTTGTGTTAAGTTGGTCGCCTTATTTGCTTCTGGCTTGACTTTTTGGTAGGGTACATCAAGTGGTCCTGTGGGGGGAACCCAGGACTCGCCATCTCTTGAGGATACAGTGGCACCACCGCGCTCCAGGGTAGAGGAGCTATCCTTGCTTTCACGACTTCGTGATCGCGTTAAGCAACTAGAGCATGAGTTGCCCGTGATCCGCGGTAGCGCGGACGTGTGGAAGTCGAAGGCTGAAAAAGCCGCCGCCCGCGAGCAATATCTGCTTGGTGAGGTGACGCATCTGGGCGACCAGTTTAAGTGTTAGTTTGCTTATCCTCATCTTTTCCTTTGTAGTTAGTCGCAATGGTACGTTGTACTCATGCTGTTGATGCTGCTTCGTGTAGTTGTTAGCGCACGCTATCCGCAGGAGGAGAGGGATAGGATTGCCATCCGCCTTCATGATCTCACCCACGAGCAACTTCAGGAGAGTGGATACTTCTGGGTAGATCACGATCGTGCGACTGCATTGGCGACCTTGCAGGATCGCGCCTCGCAAGTGTTGCTCTTCCTGAAGAAGTCGCAATCGTGTTTGAAGAACATCTATCGGGTGATGTTCCCGCTGGATGACACTCCATCAAGCCTGCTGGCTCTCCTGACCAAATTTCAAGATATGTCCGCGGTTCACGAGTGCGTGAGGCAGCAGTTGGTGACTGGTGCCAAGGCTTCCCTCTCAATGGTGCGTTTGCACAGGCCTGACGTGGATGTCGCCGCCATTGCCTCTAGGCCACCGGCGCCACCAGCAGGATCTTTCTGGAATATGGTGCCGCACTATCAGGCGGTAGACCGCCAGCCGAGGAGATCGTCGACTTCTTCGAGGAACAAACTGATGTTCTTTAGTTGCAAGGGTAGCCAAATATGTATCCTGCACATAAGTGTACTTATGTTGTAAAGTTTATATATATTTGTAGATAATTTATTGTTGAATGTGTACAAATAGCTTTGTAAGCGTGGGGTGCGTTGCACCATGCGAGTCCTTTTCGTTAGCCTGACCATCTTTTTCCTTGGTCCCTTGTCAACCTGCCAGGTGCGTTGCAGCTGGGTAGGATTTGTATTAAGGAGTTCGATTGATGTGCCAGCTACTCAGGATATCGCGTTACTGGTTCGAAGAACAGACATATGGGTGGCGCAGCCCCCGAGTATAAAAATTGACAAAGTAAAGGAGAACACGGAGTTTTGGGGCACTTAGCTTTTATTTATTTGAAGAACAGAGCGAGGTACAATGTGCGGCTAAGTAGCCTTGGCTGAGTAGCCTTGTTTATGATGTAAAAAGTAAAACTACTAGGGGTAGAAGCGTCGCAGTTGTGCGACATTCTAAGGGTTGGAGTATGCGACTCTTGTCTCTAGGTCTTTAAGGCGATATGCGCCACCTGGGATTACTTCTGTAATCACGTACGGTCCTTCCCAGGGGGACTCGAGCTTGAGATGCCCCTGCTGCCTCAGTCGCAGGACCAAGTCACCTTCGACGAAGGATCTGGGGCGAAGCCTTCTGCTGTGGTAGTTGCACAGGTTCTGCTAGTAGATCGTTGATCTTTCCACGACAATTTCCCTTGCTTCGTCAAGGAGGTCGACGGAATCCTCGAGTGCGAGGGATGACTCTTGTTCGCTGTAAGTGACCACGTGTGGCGCTTTGTACCGTACCTCGGCAGGTAGTACTGCTTCTGCTCCGTGCACCATAAAGAATGGCGTGTAGCCCGTGGCGCTGTTTGGAGTTGTACGTAGACTCTAGAGTACAGACTGTAATTCATCTGGCCAGCAACCTGCCGCTTGTTCGAGTGGTCGCAGGAGTCACTTCTTGATGCTGCTGCAGACGAGCCTGTTTGCTTTTTCCACTTGACCGTTGGTCTGTGGATGCGCTACTGAGGCGTAGCTGATGTTGATCCCCATATTCTCGCAGAATTCTTGGAACTCCTTGGATGTGAAGTTCGTCCCGTTGTCGATAATAATGCTGTGTGGCACGCCGAAGCGGTAGACGATGGACTCAAAGAACTTGACTGCACTATGTCCTGATTGGTTGGTCATTGGCATGGCCTCGATCCACTTGGTGAATTTGTCGACTGCCACCAAGAGGTAGACGTAGCCTCCACGCGAGGATCTTGGTAGCTTGCCAACCATATCAAGCCCCCATTGTGCGAAGGGCCAGCCAATGGAATAGGCCGTAGCTCTACGCCTGGTGCGTGTGGCTTGTCCGCGAATCGCTGGCAAGCATTGCATTTTTGGACTATGTCCTTGGCGTCGCGCATGGCCGTGTGCCAGTAAAATCCAGCTCATAGAGCTTTGGCGACGAGGGCGCGACTGCCTGCGTGGTGCCCGCATGTCCCTTCATGGATGTCGAGGAGTATTGCTCTTCCGTCAGCCATGGAGACGCATCGTTGTAGCACTCCTGTGATGCTGCGTTTATACAGTTCGCCGTTGAGAATGGCAAATGCCTTGGAGCATCGCGCGATGTGCCATGCATCTGTCGGATCGTCCGGTAGTCTCTTGCTGAGGAGGTACGTAATATACGGCTGCGTCCAAGATTGCTCGATCATCATGACGCTCATTGATCCCTCGAGTCTTGTGTCCAGCTCCAAGTCATCGAGTGCCATTGGCTCATTGGGTGGCGTAGCCCCCGAGTCCGTTGCTGCGCTTGTTTTCTTCTCTGCGGCCTTTGGCTTGATGGAGCGTTCGCATATGCGCTCGAGAAATACCACAGGTGGTATGGGAGCGCAGGTAGAGCCTATGTTGGCGAGTGTGTCCGCCTCCTCGTTGCTTTCGCGACCTATGTGTCGCAACTCGCAACCATCGAAGTCTCCTTCGAGTGTATCGTAGAGGTCGCGGTACGCGATCATGTTGTCGTTCAGGGTGTCGCACTCGTGCATTGTTTGGTTGACGACCAACTTGGAGTCGCCATATATGATGAGCCTTTTGGCGCCACAGGCTTTTGCCATCCTCATCCCGTGCAACAGGGCCTCGTATTCAGCCTCGTTGTTTGAGGCTATGAACTGCATTCGCAGGATATATTTCAGCTTGTCCCCTTGAGGTGATGTCAATATGACACCTGCGCCTGCTCCGTCTTTCCGTTTGGACCCATCGAAGTGCATTGTCCAGAGGTAGGACATATCTGGCTTGTCCGGGAGTTGGTTCTCCATCCAGTGCACAAGAAAGTCAGGGAGCACTTGCGACTTGACATCATCGCGTTTTTCGTATGTGATGTCTCGTGGAGATAGCTCTATTCCCCAAAGAGCGACTCACCCCGTGGCGTCGGGGTTATTGAGGATATGCGCCAACGGGGCGTTGTTGACTACCACGATTGGGGGTTCCTGGAAGTAGTGTCGCAGTCGTCGGGCGGTCATAAAGACGCCGTACGCCAGCTTCTGGTAGTGCGGGTACCGCTGTTTTGTTGGCGTGAGGACCTCGCTGAGGTAGTATACCAGGCGTTGTACGCCGTGGACTTTGTTTCCTCGGCTCGCTCGACGACGAGCACTGTGCTGACCACCTGGTTGGTGGCGGAGATGTACAGCAACAGTGGTTCCCTTTCTCGTGGAGTCACTAGTACCGGCGAGGTGGATAGCAAGCGCTTGAGATCTTTGAATGCTTCTTGTGCTTCATTGGTCCACTTGAATTTTTCGGCTTTGCGGAGGAGCTGGTAGAAGGGCAGTGCATTTTCACCCATCCGACTGATAAATCGACTGAGGGCCGTGATTCGTTTGGCCAGTTGCTGGACGCCTCTTATGTTCTTCGGCTTCTCCATGGCCAGTATGGCTTTTATCTTCTTCGGGTTCGCCTCGATCCCCCTCACGGAGATGAGGTATCCGAGTAGCTGCCCAGATGGTACGCCGAAGGCGCATTTGTCCGGGTTGAGCTTGATCCGGTAGCGATCGAGGTTGGCGAAGGTTTCGTGCAAATCATCGATTAGAGAGGCTTCCTCCTTGGTCTTGATTACTATGTCGTCGACATAGACTTGGATGTTGCGACCTAGTTGTTCCTTGAGGTAAGCCTGCATGCATCGCTGGTAGGTGGCTCCCGCGTTTTTTAGCCCGAAGGGCATTGTGTTGTAGCAGAACACACCAAAGGGCGTTGTAAACGCTGTTTTCTCCTGATCTTCCTCCTTCATTCGAATTTGGTTATAGCCTGAGTAGGCGTCGAGGAAGCAGAGGCGCTCGCATGCCGCGATGGAGTCGATGATCTGGTTGATCCGTGGCAGCGGAAAGTGATCTTTTGGGCAATGCTTATTTAAAGAAGTGAAGTCCACACACATCCGTAGGATGTCTGTGTCCTTTTTTGGTACCAGCACCGTATTGGCGAGCCAAGTGCTTTCCTTGATCTCGCGTATGAACTTGGCCTCGAGGAGTCTGTTGATCTCCATTCCGACTGCCTGCGCTCGTGGCTCAGACAGTCGCCTGATTGTTTGCTTGACTGGCCTTGTGTCGGGGTTGACATTGAGTGCGTGCTCGGCGAACTCCCTGGGAACTCCTAGCATGTCCGCAGGACACCAGGCAAAAATTTCCCAGTGCTCACGGAGGAATTCGACGAGCGCGAGTTCCTATGCGGGACTCAAGTTGTTGGCGATGAGGGCCGTCTTGGAGGGATCCGATGGATGGACCTGCACCTTCTTTGTGTGCACGGATGAGTCGAAGGAGAGATCAGGTGAGCTTGGCCTACTCAAGGGAGGCAAACTGTTGTCTGTCGTCTCTTTCAGTCTTGCGAGTTCCTCCTGCATGCCGAAGGACTGGGAGATTCTGTTGAATTCCCTGTCGCAAGCGTCAGATTGCTCAAAGTTCCCGTTGATTGTTATGACGCTGTTGGGACCTGGCATTTTCATCTACAGGTAGGCGTAGTGGGGTACTGCCATGAACCTGGCGAATGCGACGCGCCCAAGGATGCAATGGTATTCTGAGGGCCAGTCGACGACCTCAAAGTCGATGCGCTCGCGCCGGAAGTTCTTCGGCGTGCCAAAGATGACATCGAGGTTGATTTTGCCCAGGGGGTATACGCCTTTCCCTGGGATGATGTCGTGGAACGTTGTGTCCGATGCCTCCAAGCAGGTTAGAGGGATCCTCATTGCTCGCAAGGTACTCACGAATATGAGGTTGATGCCGCTTCCTCCATCCATGAAGACACGACTCATGTTGAAGCCTCCAATTTGCGCCTCGAGTACGAGGGGGCAATGACCCGGGCGAGGTACTTGAGGCGGGTGGTCGTGTTTGTCGAAGGTAATGCAGGACTCGCTGCCACTGAGGTACTCAGTGGTGGATGGTGGCGAGTGCGTGACCAAGTTGACTTGGAGAGTGATGGCCTTTTGCACCCTGTTGGAGGGGCGCCCCTTTTGGATCATCATGGTACCCATGGCCCATGGGTATGGTTCGCCTCCATGGTGCTGGTCCGGTGCAGCTCCGTTCGGGGGTGGCCCAGGTGGTGGTGGTGGTGCGCCATGTGCCACGACACCTGGAGCGGTTCTGTAGCTTCTTTCGACTGCGTTGCGGTTCATCCGAACCAATCCCTCGTGTAGCTTAAGGAACTCGCGACAGTCCTTGAGGAGGTGGCTAGACTTTCTCTTGCCATCATGCTTGTCGATGTAGAAGTGTACCGTGCATGGCCCGGACAGTTTGTCCTCGATGGAGGTCGTGGGTGCCTCATCGCGAGTGCGGCGTTGCCATACTTGCGTGGTTTTCCCGGAGTCGCGGTATCCGCTGCTGCAGTATCCGTTGTTGCGGTTATCGTCGCGTCTATCGGCGTAGCCGGCTGCGACCATGTTGACGTCATCGTGATTGTCGTAGATGCACATGCGACGCTTGCCCCGGCGGTCGCGTCTGTGTTCGAGTTCTGCCTCCTCGTCGGAGTGAACGCGATTCTTCACGGAATCTTCTCCATCGGCCCATCGATTCGCGATCTCCATCAGGTGGTCGATGGTCTGGGGCTTTGAGCGGCCTAGCTCCTCTCCGAGTTCCATGCGGCGGACACCACCGTTGAATGCATCAATCGCGCGGTCTTCCGAGATGTTCTCCGTGGAGTTCTTGATGATGGACCACCTTTGGATGTAAGAGCGCAGCGATTCGCCAGATCTTTGCTGGTAGCATCTCAGTTCTTCGACTGAGGCAGGCCGTTTGTATGTGCCCTTAAAGTTGCGCACGAAGCTATAGACCAGCTCATCCCAACTGCGAATGGATCCGCGTGGGAGGTTATTGAGCCATGCCCGGGCGGCGCCCTGCAGTTGTAGCTACAAGCATTGCATGGCAGTACTTCGACTGCCTCCGTGTAGCCTGACGGAGGAGATGTGGTCCTCTAGCTAGATCTTGGGGTCCTGTAGACCGTCGAATTTCGGGTTCTCCGATGGGAGTTTAAATCCTTTAGGCATTCGCTTCTGCCTAATGGCTCTGCTGAAGCATCTGGCGCTGCAGAGCTCCCCATCCTCTTCTTCTGAGTCAGTCGACCGAGCACGTCGTGCCCTTGACTTGTCGATCTTGTGTTGTGTGAGGTCATCGCGCGCATCGTAGTCGCGATCGTGTCGCCGTGAGCGGCGGCATCGAGACAGGTCGTGACTGTCATTGCTGGACGAGGGCGAGGAGTAGCGCTTTGCCCTTTTTTGGGTCTAGTACCAGCTCCTTGTCGAGGGCGGCCTCGATTAGCCCCAAGACCACGATCGTAGATTGGTGCATGGCCGTTCGGGGGTCTCCAGCTAGCGGCTGGTTATTGAGGAGGTACATGGTGGCTGCTGTCACCGCGGCCTGCGGTGTCCTGGGAACCACGTTGCCTCTCGTGTCGACTGTCATAGAGCCGAAGTCGAGGACTTTCACGGCTTCTATGCACTCTTGTTCGGTGAGGTGAGCCATCCGCGACTGCCTCTTCTTGGCGAGGTACTCGTTGCCTCTTGAGGAGGATCCTTCGTAGGAGGAGAGCCCATCATGGCGAAGGCTTGATTCGTCTGCTGCCTTTTTACGCGCCTCAAGTTGCGTGATTGCTTGTTTTTGGCGCTTGAATTCCTCTTTTAGGAGCCAGTGGTAGCCCATCAGCAGTTCCTGCGGGGACCCGAAGGGTAGAGGTGCACCCCGTAGGGCTTCGCGGCAGCAATCCCATTCTTGCTCGTTGAGCCTGATCACGACGCATTCACCGGTTTGCTCATTGATCATGCTAGGAGGTTCGACTGCTCCTCCGTTGCCACCGTTACCGCCGTTGCCGCCGTTGCCGGCGTTGGGCGGGTCGGTGCCGTTGCCGGTGTTACCACCGTTGCCGCGATTGGGTGGATCGGTGCCATTGCCGGTGTTACCACCGTTGCCGCGATTGGCGGAGGTGTCGCCCGCGTTGATGACAGCGCACATGAAGTGATTAGGGAAGCTGTTGCTTCCACAACTTTCGGATCCGAAACCGTAGGTTCCATCTTCAGTGTCCAGATCGCTTAGATCGGAGTCACGACTGCTATCGCTGACCGTGTTCTCGACTGCCATCGGAGCGTTGAGCTTGCTGAGGGTGCCGATCGATGGAGGGAACCATGATGCCGGGGCAATCGCCGGTGTTGTCGGCTGATCAGGCATGCGAAGCGTGCCCATCTGACCAACTTGGAAGCGGAAGCTCCCAATCGCCAGGCTGATTCTGTCGCCCACGGACTCGAAGGCCGGGCGAGTGGCCGGCGTGTGGACGGTGAAGTCGAAGGCACCGAAGAGCTGGCGAATCTCTGCTGTTGCGGAGTTGTAGATCGCAGTTGATGGGGCCGAAGAAGCCGCAACATCAGCACTCCCAATTCCCACAGACGGCGCCAATTGACGAGGGTTTAACTCGTCAATGCCCATTGTTATGGACTTGGGTTTTGGAGAAGGAGGGAGCGCTGGAGACATCTATCGGCTAGCAAACAAGCACATAGGGGACAAAGGATTTACCCAGGTTCGGGCCTCGTAGAGGTCCCTACTCCTGCTTGTCTGCTCGTGGAATTATTGAGGGAGTCAAAAGTTACAATGGTGCGCAGATGTAATCTGGCGAAGGTTGTGGAAACTAGGGTTGCGTGTGTCCTTCTCGCTGCCCCTCCTAGCCTTTATATAGATAAGCTAGGTCTCGGGTAGCAGGTCGAGTCGGTTACAAGTTAGGGTTTTCCCTTTAATCTTTCTATCTTTAGCTTCTTCTTGTTCTTCAAGCAATCGAGAGTCCGTAGGTTACTCGAGTCCCTCCATCCGGGCCTTGGCGACACCGTGGGCCTGTATGTATTTGGACCGTATATACCAAGCTTGAGTACCTGTAGGGTATACCCATGTCACATGCCAAACAACAAAAACGGAGGAAAAACTTGGATTTGGGCAAGTGCATGGTCGAAAAGGTTGCAGAGAGAGTCGGTGCCATGGCCGGTCTGACCGGCTACAGAACCGGACGGTCCGGTGTCAGCACCAGACAACCGAACCGAAACTGGACAGTCCGGTGTCAGCACCGGACAACCGAACCGAAACCGGACAGTCCGGTGTCAGCGTCGGAAAACCAAACCGGAACCGGATGGCCCGGTGTCAGATCCGGTCCAACCGGGCCTAGAACCGAGTTGGGCAGGGAGGCCCCAAAACTGCTCTATGCAATGTAAAAGATCTATCCATGTCTCAATACTTGCACAAATACAAACTTCTCAAGAGAGGTAGGCCATGGTTTGACGTGGTTGGCATACAAGAAGGAAGGTGGGAACCCTAACTTGGCAAATCCATCAAAATGTGTAGCAAAACATGGGGATTTGACAAGGAAAAGGGAGAGGAGCAAGGGATTACCCGAGGACATGGCTTCCCGTGGAGGAAAGCCCCAAAAGCCCTTGAGGAAGAAGATTGCAAAAAGCTCCCAAACCACCACGAGATGGAGAGATTCCTTTGGTGGAGAGCCTCCAAAGTTCCTTCTCCGTGAAATGGTGGCCCGATCTACGAATCCTAGGGGTGGAAACACCCTAGGAGAGGGGGGAAGGTGGGAGGGGCGGCAATGGAGAGTGGGTGGGTCGGGGGAAGTGAAGGGGTAACTTGTGGAGGAGTGGGGGTGTCCAGGGAAGAAGAAGGGAAAAAGATATTTCAGATCCCGATTTGAGTTTGGTCCAACCGAGATGCAAACCGGACCGCTCGGTGCACAGCCCGGTCAACCGAGCAATAAACCGAATCTACAGGAAAAATGACACGAGGGAGATTCGGTTTTCAGTCCGGTCAACCGGCTCCACAATCGGAGTACTCAGTTGAAAACCGGACTGGCAACCGAACTTGTTTAGTAACCTTCTGTCTGCAGACCCGGATAGACTCGGTTGAGAACCGGGCTGGAAACCGGATGGTCCGGTTATGGAGCCGGTTGGACCGGGCCAGAAACCGAACATCAGAAAAAACTTCGGAAACGTTTGTGAAAACAGAAAATTTTCGAGAATGGCATGTGCAAGGAAGAAGATAGTAGACTCCAAAAGGGTAGAGGAGGCAGGTGATCTAGGCATGCCTATTGGAGAAGAACCAAATCAACATAGTGAATAGCAACAATAGGCATGATTCGAAGATATCAAGAGCCACAAGAGACCAAAGTTGGCGGGGGATTTCTCCCCCTATGTTTAAGCACACATGTCATGGCGCCTCAAAGATAGATGCTTGGACCCATATCATGACACAAGATCAATTAATATTGCACGCATATGTATGCATCAAACCAAGACATGGTAAGATGACTATCCCTATGTGTGCTGTGCGACTAGGCTACATAGCAAGTTAAGAACTGAAATATAATGCATGAAGTGAATCAATCCAAGTTTTTGGGATCTAGAATACCAAGTTCTCGCCTCAACATGACAAAACGGGCTTCATCCAAAGGCTTCGTGAAAATATCCGCCAATTGGAACATCGTTTCCACATGAGTGAGATTGATGTCACCATTTGCGACATGGTCAGATAGGAAGTGGTGGCGGATGTCAATATGTTTGGTGCGGCAATGTTGGACAGGGTTATTGGCGATCTTTATTGCGCTTTCATTGTCACATAGAAGAGGCACCGTACCAAGAGACACACCATAGCCTTTCAAGGTTTGCCTCATCCATAACAATTGAGCGCAACAAGATGCCACAGAAATGTATTCGGTTTCAGCGGTGGATAAAGCGGTAGAGTTTTGTTTCTTGGATGACCAACTCACCAACGACCTGCCAATAAATTGGCAAGCCACGGAGGTCGACTTCCGATCAACCTTATCACCGGCCCAATCGGAATCCGAATAGCCAACAAGCTCAAAGGTTGACCCCTTTGGATACCAAAGCCCGAGAGTAACAAGGTACCTAAAAATCCGTTTGACTGCCATCAAGTGGCACTCCTTAGGAGCGGATTGAAAACAAGCACACATTGCAACACTTAACATGATATCCGGCCTAGAAGCACAAAGGTAGAGCAAGGAGCCAATCATGCAACTATATACCTTTTGGTCCACATCCTTCTCACCTTCTCCAAGGCCAAGTTGCCCATTGAGTGGCATGGGAGTCTTCATGGGGTTGGCATTGGTCATCTCAAATTTCGCAAGAATGTCCTTCACGTACTTCTCTTGGGAGATGAAGGTGCCTTGAGCAAGTTACTTCACAATGAAGCCTAAAAAGTACTTAAACTCCCCCATCATGGACATCCTAAATTTCTGGGTCATCAACTCGGCAAAAGCTTTGTTATGAGATTCGTTAGCTCCACCAAAAATAATATCATCAACATAAACTTGAACAATAAACAAGCCACCCCCTTTAACCCGTTTGGTGAAAAGGGTGGAATCGACTTTACCCACGCTAAACCCGTCCATGAGTAGGAAATCCCTAAGGTGCTCATACCAAGCACGAGGAGCTTGCTTTAGTCCGTAGAGCGCCTTATGGAGTAGATACACATGGTTGGGAAAACGTGTGTTTTCGAAACCCGGGGGTTGAGCCACATATGCAACCTCTTTCAAGGGACCATTAAGAAATGCACTCTTCACATCCATTTGATAAAGCTTGAAGTTATGAAAAGATGCATATGCAAGCAAGAGACTAATAGCTTCAAGGCGAGCAATGGGCGCAAAGGTGTCCTCATAGTCAATACCCTCTATTTGGGCATACCCTTGCGCCACTAACCTTGCTTTGTTCCTTGTGACGGTTCCGTTCTCATCTTGATTGTTCTTGAATACCCACTTGGTCCCAATAACATTGATGCGATGATCTTTAGGTCTCTCCACAAGAGACCAAACTTCGTTGTGGGTGAAGCACTCGAGTTCTTCTTGCATGGTGATGACCCAATCCGGATCTTCTAGAGCTTCATGGACCTTGAGAGGCTCGAAGTTGGACGCAAAAGCATGATGGCCACAAAAGGTAGTGAGTTGCTTCTTCTTGTTGCGGGTCTCGATTCCTCTAGATATGCTTCCAAGTATATTATTGACTTGGAGTCCACTTGCAATAGAGGCGGACTTGATCTTCCGGATAGTTCCTTCATGATCAACAAATTCATCCTCCGTTGGTCCTTGATCATTAACCGCATCTTGAGATTGACCTTGATCTTGGGAAATTAGAACGTCTTCTTGGTCTTGCTCAACGGGTTGAGGTCTTGGTTCTTGTTCTTCGGTTTGCAAGAGTTGTTCGTCGTGAGGTACACTTGATGGTTCAACTTGAGTAGAGCTTGGCTCTTCTAGAATTGGGCTTGATTCTCCCCCATCAACATCTTGATCATGAGTGTGATGCTCGGTGGGCAAGATATGCCCAATTCCCATCAACTTGATGACTTGAGAGGAATCTCCATCGCCTACAACATGTGGAACAACTTGCCCCCCTTAGGGACAATTATCTTCCAAAAACTCCACGTCACAAGATACTTCAACGCAACCATTGACTTTGTTGTAGTATCTATAGGCGTGAGAGTTTTCCGCATAACCAACAAAGATACCCTCGATAGTTCTAGATTCGAATTTACCGAGTTTTTCTTTCTTGTTCTTGATGAGCACTTGCACCCAAAGACTCGGAAGTAGTTGACATTGGGCTTGTTCTTTGTGAGAATCTCGTACGGAGTCATGTCAAAGGGAGCTCGGAGGAAAAGCCTATTCGAGTAGTGAACCATGGTGGCGATGGCTTCTCCCCAAAAGTTGTGGGGTGACTTGTACTCACTCAACATAGTTCTTGCCATCTCAATGATAGTCCGGTTCTTCCTTTCAACAACGCCATTTTGTTGAGGAGTATAAGGAGCCAAGAATTCATGCTTGATTCCCTCATCTTGAACAAACTCTTGCATGGTATAGTTCTTGAATTCGGTGCCATTGTTGGTCCTAATGGTCTTGATCTCCACTCCATGGGTGCGTTGAGCTTCCTTGGCGAAGATCATAAAGTACTTGTAGGTCTCATCCTTTGACTTGAGAAGGAATACCCAAGTGTATCTTGAGTAATCATCAACGATGACAAGACCATATCTCCTTCCACCAAGAGAATCATATGTTGATGGTCCGATGAGATCCAAATGGAGAAGCTCCAAGGTCTTGACGTGGCCACCTTTGATATTGATGGATGACTCCTCCCATGTTGTTTTCCTGAAATGCAAGCACTACACACATGATCTTTCTCAAAAGACACACCGGCTAGTCCAACAATATTTTCACCCTTTAGGAGTTGTTTGAGATTTCTCATGTTGACATGGCCAAGGCGGCGATACCAAAGCCATCCCTCATCAACTTTGGCCATTAAACATGTAGGAAGAGATTGACTCTCTTGCGAGAGGTCGACCACATAGAGGTCGTCTTCCACATATCCAACAAGGACCAACTTGAGATTATCACTCCTAAAGACTTTCACACAAGTTCTAGAGAAATATGAATCGTAACCGGCATCCGCAAGATGTTTTATGGAAAGTAAGTTGTAACCAAGGTTTTCAACAAGCATGATGGTCTCTAGGGACAAGGCCTTGGAAACCACCAACTGCCAAAACCTAGTACCTTTCCTTTAGATTTGTCTCCAAAAGTGATGCTTGACGTTGAATTGACATCATGAATAAATTGGTCAAGCGCACTTCTACCTCCGGTCATATGATTAATGCATCCACTATCAAACACCCATTTTGATCCACCGGAGGCATATCCCTACAAAATCAATTCTTTGATTTAGGAACCCATTGAGTAATGGGTCCCTTAGCATTAGCAACAAGATATTTTGGTACCCAAATTGAGTACCATCTATAAGCATAACCATTGTGAGGGCCAATGTATTTGGCATAAACATCTCCTTGAGCGCCCTTACATAGCACATAGGAGGGGTTAGATTTTCCCGCAAACTTGTGGTTAGGGTTGCCCCTAGAGGCTCCCCCATTCACAACACTCTTCTTTACTTGGTCAACTACCTTGTGCCCTTCACGCACAAAGTTGATCCTTTTAGGTGGGTTGGCACCATTCTTGTCGTTCTTGGGGTCATACCCCATACCTTGCCTTGGAGCTCTTATCGTTTCTCGAGCAAGAATCTCATCAAGAATCTTGCCCTTGGTGATAGGTTTGAGACGCTCCATCTCGATTTGTTCCCTCAACTTCTTATTCTCCTCAAGGAGACTAGCTTGATCCAAGGAAGGGTTAGAAGCACAAGTAATATCCTCAAGAATAATAGGATCCTTCAATGTACCAAGAGCTTTCTCATAGGACACTCGAAGTTGATCATGATTCTCCCCAAGTTTTATGAGCTCACGCTTGACAAGAAAATTAGCTTTCTCAAGGTTATCAAGGTCATTGGTGAGAGAAGCATGAGCAACTTCAAGTTCTTTCTTCGAAGTATCAAGTTCTTGGGACAAGGTGATAGCTCTATCTATGGTATCCATATCTTTTGCCTTATCTAGTTCATAGATTTTAATTCGTTCTTTAAGAAGAGAAGTAATGTCCCTTTCCTTGCTTAGCTCGTGCTCAAGAAGATTGAATCTTAGTTTCTCATCATCAATATGAGACTCCAAACTATCAATGGTCTCATCACGTGAATTGACAAGGCTCATTAATTGTTTGAATCTAGCACGAGCATTGCTAGGAAGGGACTTCATGATTTTACACATTTCTTGAACATAGTTTTCATCGAATCCATCATCGTCACTATCATTGGTACTAACATGATCATCCAAGATCCTAGAGAGAGATGGAGGGGAAGAGATTACCTTGGTACTCCTTGTCATGAGGCAAGTACCGGCGACCTTGGGAGTGATGGAGTCATCGGCATAGGCTTTGGTGTAGTCATATGTGAAGAGTGACCCGGGTTCGGCAAACGCCAAACCGGCCACCCCCACTATCTTCTCCTCATCTTCACTCTCCGCATCGGATAGGTACTCTTGGCCAAGAAAGCCTTTGCCATCACGCTTCTTGTTCCTCTTGTATCTCTCGTTGATGGGGTTTGGCTTTAATCTTGGCTTGGCGCCCTCTTCATACTTGGGCTTGTCAAGTCTCTTCTCATATGGGCATTTGTCGGCAAAGTGGTCTGACTCATCACAATTGTAGCAATTTATCTTCTTCTCGCTTGGTCCAGTTGAGCTTCTTCTTCTTTGAAACTTCAAGTTCTTGGTGAAGAGAGCAACTTGAGCTAGCATGTCATCGATGCCCTCACTATCACTATCTTCATCATTCGCGCCATTTTCTTGCGCATACTTGGCCTTCAATGCAAGGGATTGAGAAGGCCCAATGGCACGGTTGATCTCCTTGATCTTTTGTCCTTCATCCGCCATATTGTCCGTGGCAACAAGATAGGACACGAGATCATCAGGCGAGAAGTGGCGAGCTGAATCAAGAAGTTGCAAGTTCAAGGCAAGCTTCTTGTTGGAGGTGGCAATCATGGAGAGAACCTTGGACTTGATAAGCTCATCATTCAAGTTGAACCCATCTTCATACTTGTCACAACCAATACCATCAATCTTGATACGGAGGGAAACAAGTCTCTTGTATGCTTCGGCGATGGACTCACCATCATTGTTCATGAACATGCTCATCTCCGACTTGGCAGCTTCATACTTGGATTTTTGGATAAGGGAAGTTCCCTCTTGGAGAATGACAATCCTCTCCCACAACTCCTTTGCGGTGGGAATGTTGCTAACTTGATCATAGAGAGTGCGGTGAATGGCACTCCTTATCTTGTCACAAGTCATTGCATTTAGTTGACGATCATAGTACTCTCCCGGAGTGAGATTATTGGGATCTTGTGGATAGAAGCCCTTGCCCACAATCTCCCAAAGCTCCACGCTGCAACTGCGAAGATGAGATTCCATAGAAACTTTCCAATGAGAGAAGTGAGTTCCATCATAGTGAGGTGCGGGACCCGAACCATTAATATGAGGCATGGCGTTCTTTTGTTTGGGATATATATACGGAAATGGATTAGGGGGTATGGAGACTTTCGTCGGGTCACTCTCGCTAGAGGCCTCGTTCATAGCCTCCTTACCGGTGTCCATCGGCCTCCCTTGAGGTACTACCGAAGGTTCAGAAAGCATGACCCCCTCGCCCATCCCCGTAAAACATCCTTCAAGAAAACTTATTCGAGCAAGGAGATCGGAATCCGCCTTAGCCTTTTCAAGGGATTGTTTGGCAAAGAGTTCACGAATCTCCTTGACCGAATAAGTCTTTCCCTCTTCATCATCGAAGAAAACCATCTTTTCTCTTAGGCGGTAAAGCCCTTAGAAGAGCACTTGGCTCTGATACCAATTGAAAGTGTAAGATGGTTTACCTAGAGGGGGGTGAATAGGTTTCTAACAAATTCTTTATAATCTTTTGCAAGTTTTAGGCTTTGCGGAATATAAGTGTGCCTACATTCAAACTAGGTGAGGCAACCTAGATGATGATACAAGATACGTCAAGCACGAAGGCTATCACAAAGTAAACAACACAAGTAAGAGAGGGGTTAAGGAATAACCCAAGCACACGGAGACGAAGATGTATTCCCATGTTCACCACCTTTGGGAAGGGGGCTATGTCACGTTGGAGAGGTGTGAGGTTCCACGAAGGATTCCCTAATGCCACTGATACATTGTAAATGTATCTATAATTTTTGATGCTCCATGCTTGGTTTTATCCACTTTCTTGTGTTTTGTCCACACTTCGGAGTACTTTTCATATGATTTCTTGGACTAACCTATTAACAAGAGCCACAGTGCCAGCTGCCTGTTTTCTGCTGTTTTTGGTTCTAGGAAAGTCAGAACATGAATATTTTCGGAATTGTACGGGACAAAAGCCAAAGTGCCTATTTTTCCAGAAGACTCCAGGAGCCAGAATACGAGACGGAGGAGGGCCAGGGGCTGGCCACACCACCCCCAGGCGCGGGCTAGGCCTGGCCGCGCCAGGGCATGGTGTGGTGGCCCTAGGCACCCCCTCGGTCTCCCTCTTCGCCTATAAGAAGCCTTCTGACCTAAAAACTTCGGGGGGTTCGACGTTTTTCCAGAAAAAGTTCCGCAGCGCCGCCACCACCGAAGGGGAGATTCGGGGGACAGAAAGTCTCTGTTCCGGCGCCCTGCCGAGACGGGGAAGTGCCCCCGGAGCCATCTCCATCGATCTCCACCATCATCTCCATCAACCATCCATGTTTCTCCCATCTATGAGTGAGTAATCCCCCGCTGTAGGCTATGGGGATGGTAGGGATTGGATGAGATCGTTCATGTAATGGCATCAGATTGTTACGGCATGGTGCCTAGTATCTTTTATTAGTGCTTTATGACTTTGTTGCGACTTGTTATGCTTAATGCTTGTCACTAGGGCCCGAGTGCCATGATTTCAGATCTGAACATGTTATTGATTCATTATGATAGTATTGTTTTTGGTCTTATCTGCAAGTTGTATACACACGTTGTTGTCCGGAACCTATGGCCCCGAAGTGACAGAAATTGGGATAACCGGAAGGGAATGGCTTTGATGTGAGGATCACATGTGTTCACGGAGTGTTAATGCTTTGCTCCGGTGCTCTATTAAAAGGACACCTTAATTGCCAGTAGTTCCCTTGAGGCCCCGCTGCAAACGGGCTGGCAGGACAAAAGATGTTGTGCAAGTTCTCATTGCGAGCACGTATGACTATATATGGAACACATGCCTAGGATTGTCTAGTACTTGGATGATTTATCTTATTTATCTGCAATTGCCCTATGTTCTGATTGTTATGTGAATTGTCTTGTCCATGCAACGCCCATCCATCCATCCCTATGCCTACCGCACTCGAATCCCACTCTTTACTGCTTTTGTTACTACTGTCTTTGCTTTACTACTGCTGTTACTTTACTATTCCTACTACAAAACTATTGCTACTGATAAACTGCTGTGAGCAAGATTGTTTCCAGGTGTAGCTGAATTGACAATTCAGTTGTTAAGGCTTATAAATATTCTTTGGCTCCCCTTGTGTCGAATCAATAAATTGGGTTTCACTTCCCTCGAAAATACTACGATACACCCCCTATACTTGTGGGTCATCAAGACTATTTTCTAGCGCCGTTGCCGGGGAGCATAGCTTTATTTATCAAGTCCACTTGGATTCACTATTGTTCAAGCTAAGTTTATTTTCTCCTTGTTTGCTTGTTTCTTTATCAAAAATACAAAAAAATAGTTCCTACTCTAGTTGTTATTTTCGTTGGTCTGTTATTGTCTTGCTTTGTCATGCTTGTTGTCAATGGTTGGTTTCTTTAAAACTGAAGCTTATTGGCAAGGTGGGTTCATGGAAGATTAAAAATATTATTATAAGGAACACCGCTTGTCACAAAAAGGGAAACACTTATGGGAATAAATTGATAGATTATATACCATTGCTAGAAACATGTGCTCTACTTATAATGTTACTTATTGCTGTGATGAGTCTTGTTGCATAAAGAGGTATAAACACCTCCCTTTTCAATGCGAGCATAGTGATAATGATACCATATCTTCCTATGCTAAAGGAATTTATGACTTTTATGATGCGGAACAAATTGAAGAATTTATTGCTTGGAAGGGTGCTTTTGAACTTGCTAGTTTGCTTGAAAATATTGATGATTCACCTTATAAGTATGAGGCTTATGGTATACTTAAATTTTGCTTTGATAATTACAAGGATGAAAATAGCTATATCCTTGAATATTTTAATAGATGCTTTCCACAAAGGGAAGAGACTAATGCCTTGCAGGACCCTATGGAAGAGACTAATGCCTTGCAGGCTCCTATGGAAGAAGAAATTGATGAACCTGAAATCTCATTAGATGAAAAGAGGAGGAGAGTGATGAATAAAAGGAGGAAGAATGGATTAGCTACCCATGCCTACCTTCTAATGAGAGTAACTCTTTATCCCTTATATTATTTGATTGTCCTCCACGCTTACTAAAGGAGGATGAATGTTATGTTCCCGAGGTTTCTTTTGAAAATGTTAATAATAAATCTCTAATGCTTGTAGATCATGAAGAGCATGCTTTATGTGATAGTTATATTGTTGAGTTTATTCATGAGGCTACTAAAAATTATTATGAGAGAGGAAAATATGGTTGTAGAAGTTTTCATGGTATTGAAACACCTCTCTATGTGCTGAAAGTTTTGAAGTTACTCTTGTTTTATCTTCCTATGCTTGTCACTTTGTTCTTTGTGAATTTATTTGCATACATGATTCCTATGCATAGGAAGTGGGTTAGACTTAAATGTGTTTTGAATTTGCTTCTTGATGCTCTCTTTTACTTCAACTCATATTTCTTATGAGAGCATTCTCTCAAACTTTTATGCCTGAAGATGATAATTTGTCTATTATTCTTGGGAGACCTTTTCTAAATACTGCAGGAGCTGTTATTAATTGTAATCAAGGGAAGGTGAACTTCAATAACAATGACAAAGAACATACTGTCTATTTCCCCAAGAATATTGATAGGACTTATGGTTTAAATTCAAGTGAACATGTTGAGGGCATTCAAGTTGGAGAAATATATTGTCCCATACCAAGGGAAAAATTTGAAACTATTATGATTGGGACCATTGCTATCAAGGTTGAGGTAACATAATCATAAGTGGAATACAAAATTTTGTCTCATATGAAATTGTTTTGGTAACAAGACCTGATCAACCTTGTTAACAAAATGATTTCATTGAACAAAACAATGTTTTCACCATGATTATCTCCGCTTACTTCTATTCTATCCATTTTAGTTTTTGCTTATGCCTAACTTAAAGGCGTTAAAGAAAAGTACTTATTGGGAGATAACCCAAAAGTTTTAGATGAGTCTTGGAAGTTATTACTTCAGTAATAACCGCTCCTTATCCTTTTTATTTGCTTTTTGTGCCAAGAGTAACCTCTAATGAGAGAGAAGTAATGATTGGGAAAGTTGCTGTCCCAAAACAGATTTTTGTGCTTCACCGTAAAGATTCGTGAGAGAGCTATGTATGTCGGATTGAGCTGTAATTATTTGTGCTTCTGACCCAGGTTGTTATCTAACTTTCTTTAGTTCAACACTTTTTTATTTGAGCAACAGAAGGTCTTCGAAAAAATTCGTCTTTACCTGCTGGTCTGTTTTGACAGATTTCTGCCATTTTCTGCATTTGCTTCTTGTGAGTTCCTTTTTGAGTTCTTTTGGGGAGTTGAGATTTTTGAAGTAAGTTCTACAGTAGCTAGTGTTCTAATGGAAGTTTATTTGGTGTTAGAACTGAACCTTAAGACTTATTTATCTTGAGTGCACTAATGTTGCTAATAAAGATTGTGTGAAGTTTTGTATGAAGGAAAATTTCAAGCGTATGGAAGGAATGAGTAATGAGATGAATGATGGACTAAAGCTCAAGATTGGTGATGACACGCGTGTCACCCCAAGAAATATCCAAGAAGTACAAGCGTCAAAGCTTGGGTATGCCCAAGGCATCCCCTTCTTCATCAATAAAAATTCCAGGTTTCTTCCAAACGCTTCATTTTTATTGTTTCATGCACAGTTGTGTTGTTCTTGGAGCGTCTTCTTTTTTCGTTTTCGTTTTGGTTTTTCATTTGCTTTGTTTTCTTAGTTTTCTGAATAAATTGGTTGGGCCTCCTCTTTCATATATTGGTGTTCAAATAGTTTGGTTTGGTTTGGAAAAGAGTAGGAAAGCTCATGCTTAAGTGGTAAAGAGAGCTTGTTTTGACTGTGGCCTATGCTTTGTCATGCAATGCTTGATATTGTTTTGGCTTTATGCTTAGTATTCTTTGCTGTATCATGACTTGTTATAAACAATTGAGATTGCTTAATGTGCCTTGGATGAATCATGCGTTGTTTTAGCATATTAAAGCGTAGTATTGTGGTATTCTCCTTTGATGCTTTATTTGGGTTGACTTGGCGCATGCTCACACCATGTTATGACTATCTCAAAGTCACCATAGCCTTTATGATCCTTTAGTTTTCAACTTGTAGTATCACTTTATGCTTTGATCAATGATGTTTTGTCGCTCTGCATGATTATGGCCATTATTGCTCTCTTGTTTGTCGCTCCCTTACTATTGCTAGCCTCCACTGCCACTGAGTGTTTTACTCATGTTTCCAACTCCCTTAAACCAAATATTGCCAAAGTGTCCACCATACCTACCTATTAGCATCATTTGCTACTTCCGTGCATATTCAATATGCCTTGTTTTCTTCCGAATAAAATGTTTGCTTGTCATGAGAAAGTTAGTTAGTAAAGCTCTCACGAACTTGATGGCACACTTCATTTCCTGCATTTAATAAACCTGAACCATTGTGAACTCTCCATGAAAGTTATATGCTTGCAAATTATAGGGTAGGGATTAGCAGAACCGTGCTGTCACGAGGAACGGTTTCAACACTTGTAAATATATACCCAGTTGATACCTTGCTCTTTTGTTTGCGGATGTCGCCGGTGTGAAATAAAAGAGGAGCTTGTAAGTCCATGGAGTTATGTATGTGTGTTAGAGAAACGCCTGGGCCGCTGGTCTAATCCATGCTGACATGGTGGAAACCTGCAGCGTAACCATAATGATATCTATGAAGCATTCTTCTTATAAAAAGAGAGAGATAGCTATTGAGAAAAAGAAAAAAAAGAGATTTATGAAAAGAGGAAAGAGAGAAAAAGCACCATTTTCCCATGGTACATAAGAAGATTGCTGAGATACTCATTAAAGATGCTTATGACAGGGGCAATGAGAGATCAAAGCTAATGAGTACCATTAAGCATTTGGAAGCCTTTCAAACTATGCAAAACCTTTTCTTTTACTTGTTGAGTCTCCACTTATTCTTTGAGCACTTTCTTGAGAGCATAGTGGCCATTCTTAGTTCTATGTGCATTGTCCCAAGACTTGTTGATTGATGCATACCTTGATGTTGCTTGTTTTAAACTATTTGTATCTAGTCACTCTTGTAAACTTTGAAGGTGTCCTATGCATTTACATTTGCTACTCTATGAGGGACAAGATTAATGCCACTATGCTATGTTTTATTTATGTGAAACAAACAAACGTCTTGCAAAGCATTATTATTCATGAATCTTTTATTTGTGCCTTTTCATGTTGCATCATAGTTTCTTTGTCTTATTGCTAGAACTTTGTCTTTCATGTTATGATTGAAGTACTATGATCCCAGCTTCGAATGTTTTACAAATACTTTGATCAAGTTTATGATGGTGCATGTCACCTCAAAAATTATTCTTTCTTTTTATCACTTACCTACTCGAGGACGAGCAGGAGTTAAGCTTGGGGATGTTGATACATTGCAAATGTATCTATAATTTTTGATGCTCCATGCTTGGTTTTATCCACTTTCTTGTGTTTTGTCCACACTTTGGAGTACTTTTCATATGATTTCTTGGACTAACCTATTAACAAGAGCCACAGTGCCAGCTGCCTGTTTTTTGCTGTTTTTGGTTCCAGGAAAGTCAGAAAATGAATATTCTTGGAATTGGACGGGACAAAAGCCAAAGTGCCTATTTTTCCAGAAGACTCCAGGAGCCAGAATACGAGACGGAGGAGGGCCAGGGGCTGGCCACACCACCCCCAGGCGCGGGCTGGGCTTGGCCGCGCCATGGCATGGTGTGGTGGCCCCAGGCACCCCCTCGGTCTCCCTCTTCGCCTATAAGAATCCTTCTGACCTAAAAACTTCGGGGGGTTCGACGTTTTTCAGAAAAAGTTCCACAACGCCGCCACCACCGAAGGGGAGATTCGGGGGACAGAAAGTCTCTATTCCGGCACCCTGCCGGGACGGGGAAGTGCCCCCGGAGCCATCTCCATCGATCTCCACCATCATCTCCATCAACCATCCATGTTTCTCCCATCTATGAGTGAGTAATCCCCCGCTGTAGGCTATGGGGATGGTAAGGATTGGATGAGATCGTTCATGTAATGGCATCAGATTGTTAGGGTATGGTGCCTAGTATCTTTTATTAGTGCTTTATGACTTCATTGCGACTTGTTGTGCTTAATGCTTGTCACTAGGGCCCGAGTGCCATGATTTAAGATCTGAACATGTTATTGATTCATTATGATAGTATTGTTTTTGGTCTTATCTGCAAGTTATATACACACGTTGTTGTCCGGAATCTATGGCCCCGAAGTGACAGAAATCGGGATAACCGGAAGGGAATGGCTTTGATGTGAGGATCACATGTGTTCATGGAGTGTTAATGCTTTGCTCCGGTGCTCTATTAAAAGGAGCACCTTAATTGCCAGTAGTTCCCTTGAGGCCCCGCTGCAAACGGGATGGCAGGACAAAAGATGTTGTGCAAGTTCTCATTGCGAGCACGTATGACTATATATGGAACACATGCCTAGGATTGTCTAGTACTTGGATGCTTTATCTTATTTATCTGCAATTGCCCTATGTTCTGATTGTTATGTGAATTGTCTTGTCCATGCAACGCCCGTCCATCCATCCCTATGCCTACCGCACTCGAATCCCACTGTTTACTGCTTTTGTTACTACTGTCTTTGCTTTACTACTGCTGTTACTTTACTATTCCTACTACAAAACTGTTGCTACTGATAAACTGCTATGAGCAAGATTGTTTCCAGGTGCAGCTGAATTGACAACTCAGTTGTTAAGTCTTATAAATATTCTTTGGCTCCCCTTGTGTCGAATCAATAAATTGGGTTTCACTTCCCTCGAAAATACTATGATACACCCCCTATACTTATGGGTCATCAGCCACGAAGGCTCACCTTCTTCTCCGAGCCTATCCCATGAAGGAATAGCTCACTTACTCGTGGTAGACTTTTAAGGTAGTCTCCAAACCCTCACAAACTTTCCACGGAGAAAAACACAAGAAGAATGCCTCCGAGCGACCCTAGCCGCCTAGGGTTTCCCACAAACCCAAGAGTAACAAGCTAACTCGATGAACTCAAGGCGGAATGAAATTTGGCTTGGTGGAAACATAGATCGGGACCTCCTCTTGCTTTATACCAAAGGGATTTGAGTTTGATTAGGTAGAATGGGAGATCCTCAAGAAATTGTGTTTCAACAATGGGGAGAGAGAGAGCTCCAAGTATGAGATATGAACTGAATGCCTAACCTCCTCAAGCTGGAAGAAGAGGTATTTATACTCAAGGGAGAAATCTAGTTGTTTGTAGAACTTTTTGTGAAACTCGGTTTTAAGTTCGGTTGGAACAGACCACACACCGGACCGCCCAGTGTACAGCCCGGTCAACTGGAATCCAAAACGGGATACTCACTGTGTGTGTGCCCCGGATAGACTCGGTATACGAAACCGAGAATCCCAGTTTGGGTTCGGTTGACCGGAACTGGTACCGGACCGTCCAGTCTAGGAACCGGTTCAACCGGCCTAAAGAACCGAGGTTGGCAGAGATGTTATCAAACTTAGATTTCTTTCTCCCCTCTCTTTGGTGATGGAACAAGTGGGTGTATATGATGTGTATAAGGCTTAGAAAAACATCCCCAGCAAGCTCATCGAGATAACCCCTCTTAATAGTGCGGTGTTCCTAAATACTCAAGAAACATATAAAAGGTAAAACTCCGGCACTTCTCTTCATTATCGAAATGGGGGGGTCTTCGATGATCTTCCAACATACGGGCGGACTAAAACCTGTTCAAGACACTGGTAGGTAGCATTAGTGCGCACTAACTATGGTGTCATTGTCAACCAAAAACAATATAGTGTAAATTACCCTTTCAATTTGTTAACTATTACTGTTAACACCTGCATTTCGAAAAGGATGGCAGAAAACACTATTTTCATAATTAACTTGAACTATTGGTTACTGATCCAGGTGTTGGAGATATGCCCAAGAGGCAATAATAAAGTGGTTATTATTATATCTTTATGTTTATGATAACTGTTTACATCCCATGCTATAATTGTATTAACCGGAAACATTAATACTTGTGTGTTTTGTAAACATAAAAGAGTCCCTAGTAAGCCTCTTGTTAAACTAGCTTGTTGATTAATGGATGATCATGGACATTGGATGTCGTTAATAACAAGATCATATCATTAGGAGAATGATGTGATGGACACACACCCATAGTAAGCATAGCATAAGATCAAGTCATTAAGTTCGTTTTGCTACAAGCTTTCAAATGCACAGTAACCTAATCCTTCGACCATGAGGTTATGATAATCACCATCACCGGATGGGTACTTTGATGACATCAAACGCCGCTTCGTAACTGGGTGGTTATAAAGGTGTCATTGGGTATTCTGAAAGTATGTGTTGAAGCGCATGGACCAAGATTGGGATTTGTCCATCCATATGACGGATAGATATGCTCTGGGCCCTCTCGGTGGAATGTCATCTAGTTAGCTTGCAAGCATGTGACTAGGTCACAAGGGATGACATATCATGGAACGAGTAAAGAGTACTTATCAGTAACAAGGTAGAACTAGGTATGGAGATACCAATGATCAAACCTCGGATAAGTAGAGTATCGCGTGACAAAGGGAATTGGTTTCGTATGTTAAATGGTTCTATCGATCACAAAGTCATCGTTGAGTATGTGGGAGCTGTTATGGATCTCCAGATCCCGCTAATGGTTATTGATCGGAGATGTGTCTCCGTCATGTCTACATGTTCACGAACCGTAGGGTGACACACTTAAGGTTCGAAGTTGTTTTAAGTAGATATGGAATATGCGTTGGAGACCGAATGTTGTTCGGAGTCTCGGATTGGATCCGGGACATCACGAGGAGATCCAGAATTGTCCGGAGAATAAGATTCATATATTGGGGATCATTTTCTAAGTTAGGAAATGTTCCGGAGTGTTTGTATGGAGATTCTAGAAGGTTTCGGAATTTTTTGGAAGGTTCTAGAAGATTTCTTGGAGTTTGCTTGAAAACCAAGAAAGGATCAAGGAGTCTTTGTGGGACAAGACACGGATTCGTGGGGGAGGAGGATTCCTCCCTCCTCCCAATCCGCCGGCCAAGGAGGGAGGGGAGTCCTACTAGGACTCCCCCTCCCATGGCGCCTCCCTCCTTTAAATAGAGGGGAGGGGGCGCCAACCCCTAGACCTCTCCCATAACAAGCCCTAGCCGCCGCCTCTCTCCTCCTCCTTCGCTCTACTCCGGCTTAGGCGAAGCCCTGCAGAAATCTCTACTCCACCACCACCACACCGTCGTGCTGCTGGGATTCCGTGGAGAAGATCTACTACCTCCGCTGCTCGCTGGAACGGGGAGAGGAAGGTCTGCTTCGACTCCGCACGTGTGACCGACTGCGGAAGCGCTGCCAGAACGCGGCGCCGGAAGGATCGTCCACACGATCTTGAGATCGGCAAGTGATCGACTACATCAACCCCGAGATCTAATCTCATAACGCTTTTGGTTCTACGAGGGTTAGTACAGATCTATCTCGTTGCACATGTCTAATAGATTAGATCTTGGCTTTTATCTAGATTAGATCTGGGTTTTGTTCGTTCTTGCGGTAGAAATTTTTTGTTTTCCATGCTACGAACCCATCAGTGGTATCAGAGCCGTGTCTATGCGTAGATCTGTTGCACGAGTAGAACACAATGGTTTTGTGGGCATTGGTGTTCGTGCCGTCTTTTGCTTTGTGTACTTTGCATCTTGCGGTATGGTGGGATGAAGCGGCTCGGGCTAACCTTACATGTCATCGCACATGAGACTTGCTCCACAGTTGATGGGCAACTCGTATTGCACAAGTGGCTTTGCGGGTGTCTGTCTCTCCCATCATAGTATAGATCAAATCTACACTTTGCACTTGATAGCACTTGTATCAACGTTGTGGTTCAGTTTCGTAGGTAAGATCTGTTCTTATTCGAAAGCCCCAAACCACGTAAAACATGCAAAGAAAATTAGAGGCGTCTAACTTGTTTTTGCAGGGTTTTTGTGATGTCATATGGCCATCATGTGATTGTGATTATATTTGATGTATGCAGTGATCCTTGTTGTAATATGGCAACCGGCAGGAGCCTAATGGTTGTCTTTAATTCTGTTAAGACCTGCGTGTCTATTCATCTTGTAATAGCTTTATTCCAAGTAGTTGTAATAGTTGCTAGTGATGATGGACAACCATGAAGCGGCGCCACTGACCTTGACGCAATGCTGGTGATGATGGAGATCATGTCCGTGCTTTGGAGATGGAGATCAAAGGCATAAGAAGAAAGGGCCATATCATATCACACTAATTATGAATTGCCTGTGATGTTAATCCTTTATGCATCTTGTATTGCTTAGATCGCGACGGTAGCATTATAAGATGATCCCTCTCACTAAATATCAAGTAATAAAGTGTTCGTACTTAGTAGGCACCGTTGCTAAGACTCGTCGTTTCGAAGCATCTCGTGATGATCGGGTGTGATAGATTCTACGTGTGCATACGACGGGTGCAAGCCAGATTTGCACATGCGGATACTAAGGTTAATCTTGACGAGCCTAGCATGTACAGACATGGTCTCAGAACATGGAATACCAAAAGATAAAGCATGAGTCATATGGATGATATGATGAACATGTTGATTGTTCTCCTTTAAAGCTACATCATCTCACGTGATGATCGGACTTGGTGTAGTGGATTTGGTTCGTGTAATCACTAAAACAACTCGAGGGATGTTGTTTTGAGTGGGAGTTCATTTGTAATTTGGATTAGTCAAACTCAATTTATCATAAACACAATCAAAGTGAATTTGCATAGTTTGTTGTAGTCATTGGCATCCGTTCATCACATTACGCTTCGTTATAGTTGAGATAGTGGAACTATAGAAATTCTGGATATTTGCTTTACGAACTGGTATCGTATTGTTTTGAGTGTCAATCTAAAATTTAAAAGTCCTGTTGCAAACCTTCAGCAAACTCCGTTTACTCTATGAAGTTTAATAAACAGTATTAAATCAAGAGTAACAATTCCAGTGTTAGTATCTAATGTATCATGTTTGCCTCCATGATTCTTGATACTCAAAAGATTGTTTTTAAAATCAAGTTTATCTAAGAGCTGAAAGCAATGTTTCAGAAACCATCATATGTGAAAGGTATTGCGATATCTAAAACAATGTGTTGGTTACAACATGATAGAGTATATGTCCTCATATTTGATGAGAATTTGTGAAGGTTGGAGACGCCAGTCGTCCTAATCCTCCAAAAGGTTTTGGAAAAGAAACATTATACTCGCAATTCACCTTTATAAGCTATAGCAGCTTGATCATGAAAGTTGTCATGATAAGGATGAATAGAAGATGTAAGTAAAATGTTTACTACACTAAAAGATTACTAAAGAATGGAATTTTGAAAGAATGCCAAACATTTTATGAAGGTGATCCACTTCAAAGTGCAAGTCCAAAGGTATTAGTATTTGACTATACACACTTTGTACTATGTGTCATATGAATGACACCACTATTGATGTTGATAGATTCTTTTAAAAGAAAAGGAATTGTTGAAAGAGAATCTATAAAATATTTGGCAGAAAAGAAAAGATTGGAGATATCCAACTTAGGTATATAGAAGATACATGTTATGGCTGTATTCCTTGGTTGTTAAACAATGTGGTTCTGCGGTATTGGATACCAAATTGGTTGGTATGAAGTGTCATACAGGACAACACAATTCATGAACTGCAATGGCCTAAGTAACAAGCAAGAGAATATGTGATGATGTTCATCGAAAACAAACAAAGGGTTGTTGTGTTGCTTGTTAACATCAAAGCTTGCCTTCAAGATTTGTTTCAATAATTGTTATTTTGATCAGGTATTATGACGACAAAAGGTTGTTCAAATAATTACCGTATTCCATAATAGATGGATGATATACACGTCTGGTTGGAGAAATAACGACCATAAAACTAATGCTAAAATGTCGCAAGACAAATGATTGAAAGATCACTTGCAAAGTGACATCACCGTTTAAATTATATTGAAAGGGATACATGAAGAAACTCCATGTTGATGGATTTTTGGAGTCTTTGATTTTGATCAAATGACGCTTGTGATACTTTCCTAGAGATAATTAAAACTCCGTTCGTAGGCCAAAAGAGGAACGGACGACTAACTGATTGGAATTTGTACATATTGATGTATATAGTCCATTATGTGTAGTCGTGGGCGATGGATTTCAACTTCATATGCTTTCTCTGAAGATTTGAGTGAGTATATGTATATACCTACTCAATAAGGAAGAAGTATGAAACATTTGAAAATGTTCAAAGACTTTCAAGATGAAGTGGAAAATTATTGTAACAAGAAAATAAAAAAGTTTATGATTGGATCATAAAGATGTTTGAGTTACAAGTTTAGCAAAACACCTAAGATTTGAGGAATCGTTCCATGGATTTGCATTTCCCAAAACACCATAGGAGTATGGAGTGTTCAAGATATGTAATGAAACCTTGTTTGACATGGTAAGATCAAAGGTGTCATTTATAAAACTGCCATTATATTTTAAAGATTAAAGCTTTAGTGACTACCACTTTTACACTGAAAAGAGCTCCATCGTGATCCGCTGAAATGACACCATATAAGTCATGGTTTGGGATAAAACCCAGGTTGTCCTTTCTTAAATTTTTGGTATGCTACGCATAAGTAAAATGTTTACAACCAAAGTCAGATGAGCATGTCTTTTTAGGTTATTTCGAATAACCATTGGGTATTCCTCCATAACACCGAAGACAAAAGTGTTTGTCACTTAGAATGTCAAGTTTCTTGAGAAGGAATTTTTGGTGAAAAGTTAAGTGGGAGGACAATAGAACTTTGACAAGGTTGTTGAACCTTGGCTAATATGTGCTGAGTTACGCAACATCGGTAAGTGTCCCGGAGGCAGCAACAATGCTCATGGCTCACGTGCCTCAAAGGATGTGGTCACGGGGATCTAAGTTCCTATTGAACCAAGTAGGTCAGGTAAGTAATCAAACGCCAAGATTGGAGAGTTAAATCATTGTTGTTTGACAATGATGAACCGACTACATGCAAATAATCAATGATGGGCCCTGACTTTGTTAAGTGTCTTGAAGCCATAAAATCCGTGATAATTCCATACACGAGAAATCAAGCTTTGAATTTGAAAGACCCTCTGGAAAGGTGCAAGACATTACAGTCGTATATGGATCTATAAAGAAATAGACATGGATGTTTCACATCTATGAAATAGTCGACATGTCGGAAAGAGTTTACGACAATATTCAAGGAATTGACTATGATAAGATTTGATCTTTCATAGCGATATTTAGTCTGGACGGATTAATGTAGCAACCACTACATATATTTTGGTATATGGTAGTTGAACAAACAAAACAAGTTCTTCTAATAGAATGGTTACCTAGGATGTGTCCATGAAACGATCCAAAGGGTTTGTTAATTCAAAGGATGCTAAAAGAGTATGCAAAACTTCAATGGTTGAAGTGAGCATCGCGGAGTTGGAATCTTCACCGTGATGAAACCGTTAAAAGGTTTAATTTCATCAGAGACGATGAAGATGTTTGCATTTTGCAAGAAATTAAGTGGGAGAGCTAAGACATGTTTCTAATACATTATGTGAAAGACATATTGTTGATTAGAAATTATGTATCTTTTATTGACATAGGTTAAGAATTTCATTTCGATGAAAGACTTAGGCATAACCCAAGAATTAGGCATCAAAGTCTATATGGATAGATTGAGGCGCTAATATGGTTTTGCCAAATGTACATAGATAAGATGTTGAATGAGTTCAATATGGAAACAACAAGAAAGGTTCTTGACACACGGAAAGGACTGAATCAAGATTCAAGTGTGTTGACACGAGATTCAAGTGTTTTGACACTTGGTGAAATCACAAGAATATTTTGATCAATCATTCTTTGAGATGTACACATCCAGATATGTCCTATGCTCTAAATGTTATGAGCATATACCAGAATGACTCATAAGATGATCATTGGACAAATAGTAGGGATATTCTTATGATCTTTGGAAGAACTAAGAATATATTATTTATATAGTGGTGACAAATAGTTCATTGTAAATTGTTGCATTGATACTAGTTTTGTCACAAATTAAGTTTATCTCAATTTAAACTATGGGTGGCACAATGTAATGGAAAGGAAGTTCCATAACGGATTTGGTTGAGTACCAAAGTTAAAACATTGTGACAGATACTACAACAAAAGGCTAAGTATATGACTACTATTGTAGCAGCAAATGAGGGCATTTGCGTCAAATAGTTTGTTATCAAACTAGGTGTGGTTCATAGCGGGATAATACTATGAAGATACATTGTATGACAATTGTATCAACATGATTTAATCCCAAGGAACTAAAGGTCTCACCGAAGGACCAAATTTATATAATGCCATCTCATTGGAGAATGAGTAATGCGTAGAGACGCAAGGAAATGCAAATACACACGGACCTGGAAGTGTCAGATCCGAAGATTATGTTTACCACTAGCAGTAGTGTCTATACAACACCAGAAAGCCATAGGTGTTGAATGCACAAGTTATTAACTAGATTATTGACTCTAGTGCAAGTGGGAGACTGTTGGAGATATGCCCAAGAGGCAATAATAAAGTGGTTATTATTATATCTTTATGTTTATGATAAATGTTTACATCCCATGCTATAATTGTATTAACCGGAAACATTAATACTTGTGTGTTTTGTAAACATAAAAGAGTCCCTAGTAAGCCTCTTGTTAAACTAGCTTGTTGATTAATGGATGATCATGGTTTCCTGATCATGGACATTGGATGTCGTTAATAACAAGATCATATCATTAGGAGAATGATGTGATGGACACACACCCATAGTAAGCATATCATAAGATCAAGTCATTAAGTTCATTTTGCTACAAGCTTTCAAATGCATAGTAACCTAATCCTTCGACCATGAGGTTATGTTAATCACCATCACCGGATGGGTACTTTGATGACATCAAACGCCGCTTCATAACTAGGTGGTTATAAAGGTGTCATTGGGTATTCTGAAAGTATGTGTTGAAGCGCATGGACCAAGATTGGGATTTGTCCATCCATATGACGGATAGATATGCTCTGGGCCCTCTCGGTGGAATGTCATCTAGTTAGCTTGTAAGCATGTGACTAGGTCACAAGGGATGACATATCATGGAACGAGTAAAGAGTACTTATCAGTAACGAGGTAGAACTAGGTATGGAGATACCAACGATCAAACCTCGGATAAGTAGAGTATCGCGTGAAAAAGGAATTGGTTTCGTATGTTAAATGGTTCTATCGATCACAAAGTCATCGTTGAGTATGTGGGAGCTGTTATGGATCTCCAGATCCCGCTAATGGTTATTGATCGGAGATGTGTCTCCGTCATGTCTACATGTTCACGAACCGTAGGGTGACACACTTAAGGTTCGAAGTTGTTTTAAGTAGATATGGAATATGCATTGGAGACCGAATGTTGTTCGGAGTCTCGGATTGGATCCGGGACATCACGAGGAGATCCGGAATTGTCCGGAGAATAAGATTCATATATTGGGGATCATTTTCTAAGTTAGGAAATGTTCCGGAGTGTTTGTATGGAGATTCTAGAAGGTTTCGGAATTTTTTGGAAGGTTCTAGAAGATTTCTTGGAGTTTGCTTGAAAACCAAGAAAGGATCAAGGAGTCTTTGTGGGACAAGACACGGATTCGTGGGGGAGGAGGATTCCTCCCCCCTCCCAATCCGCCGGCCAAGGAGGGAGGGGAGTCCTACTAGGACTCCCCCTCCCATGGCGCCTCCCTCCTTTAAATAGAGGGGAGGGGTGCCAACCCCTAGACCTCTCCCATAACAAGCCCTAGCCGCCGCCTCTCTCCTCCTCCTTTGCTCTGCTCCAGCTTAGGCGAAGCCCTGCAGAAATCTCTACTCCACCACCACCACCACACCGTCGTGCTGCTAGGATTCCGTGGAGAAGATGTACTACCTCCGCTGCTCGCTGGAACGGGGAGAGGAAGGTCTGCTTCGACTCCGCACGTGTGACCGACTACGGAAGCGCTGCCGGAACGCGGCGCCAGAAGGATCGTCCACACGATCTTGAGATCGGCAAGTGATCGACTACATCAACCCCGAGATCTAATCTCGTAACGCTTTCGGTTCTACGAGGGTTAGTACAGATCTATCTCGTTGCACATGTCTAATAGATTATATCTTGGCTTTTATCTAGATTAGATCTGGGTTTTGTTTGTTCTTGCGGTAGAATTTTTTTGTTTTCCATGCTACGAACCCATCACCAGGGTGATCATCTAATCTATTATAACCGACAATGGAACCGCTATTTCTCGTAAATGTATCATCTAGGACTTAATAACCAATGTCACTAGTGATTCTTGCGCCATAGATTACGCGTTAACCATGAGATCTATATAGGCGTCGGGGAATTGATCTGGATCTTCTTCCTTTCGCATGTCAACGGATGCGCATGTCGTGGCTATTATCCTTGGATTGTGATTGTAATTCGAGAGAGGATATGCAACATATGGGTGGGGTCCCTCAATGTCCCACAATAGTTCTAGCATCTATAATGGTATGTACTTCCCATTACCGTAATTCAATATGTGGGCATAGCGTACACCAAGGGTGCATGTGGGGTCGTGGAGAAGGGAAGTGATCGGCTTGGGTTCTTATACTAGGCCCCACACCAAATGAAGTGTGGACGGGAAAGATCGCCCGGTTGTGTAATAAGGATAAGGATCTCTCATGGGTAAAGCAACACACCTCTGTAGAGTGTATAAAAGTGTGACATGTTACTCCCTATTCCGAGAAGGAGTTGCGAACGTTACAGGAAAGGAACTCCACGAAGTTCTAATCAACCTGTGAAGGCTAACAGACACAGTTTTTAGAAAAAAAAGCAACCTTTGAAGAAATATTTATGAAAACCTGCATAGCCTATGACCTATGGTCTGTGGCTGTAGATAGTGCATCATACACGCCTTTTAGTGAACTTGCTGAGTACGCTCGTACTCAACCGTACCTTCTTAACCCTTGCTAGATTCCGAAGCCAATAAAGACGACATCTACATCAACTTATGCTCAAAGGAATTTTCACCGAAAGCTCAAGTCCTTCAATAAATTCAATGTAGTCAACTTATACATCAACTGAAGTAAATACAAAGTTCTTGATTAGATATAAGTATAATATCTAGCCCTAGAACCTACTTTCTGTAGAGCATTTCAATAGAAGCATATGCAAGCCAGATAGTTTAGATACTAGTATATTAGTTTGATATTCATGAGTTGTTATTTCTGGTTGTTCTTTGTAAGAAGTTTCTTTCTCTCTCTACAACCTAGAGTGTTCTCTGGATCTTTTATAAAAAGTCAAGTTGTAATCTATAGTCATGTCTTGGGCCTACTATGTTTCTGTTGTACCACTGTGAGGGATGTAATACTAGTGGACGGTGTTTCATTGGTGTTATGTCAACGAATATAGTGTACTACATCATGCAATGGTATGTTGGTTCACCGCAGTGTTGGCCCCCGCAACCTCATCATCGACGAGGGATGGATGCTCTACCACACGTGGTACCCTTGCCCGCCGGACTACCATCTGCCAAGAACGTGGCGGCTGGCAGTGAACGACGTTGGCATCCCATCGGAGCCGAAGCACAATAGCGACTACTGGTGGAAGGAGCTCCACGAGCACCACGCACGATTGACAACACGGAGTGGGAATTGGCCATGTGACACTTGCAGAATGACGTATGGTGGGAGAGTTTCTTCCGCCAGCGCCAGGAGGAAGAGATGGCGCGCCTCGATGGCCTAATCGGTGCACCAAAGATGAAGAACCAAGCCAGCCAAGAGCGCTGATGGGGTGCTCCCGGCTGCACCCTCTAGGTCGTCCTCGATGGCATCAGATGGGGGACCCTGCTCAAGATGTCGCTGACACCCCCACCTTTCCTGCCAGCCCGATGCTAGCAGCCACCACCGGCAGCGAGGTGGCTGCCTAGGGCTATGGCGTCGTCGTCATCACGATCCTCCTCCAGGTCTTATTTATCATGCGGGCCACTCTGGTCGTTGCCTTCATCGTGCTCATCCTGGATCATGCTCTGAAGCCCACCGTACCACCATTCCCCCATGCGCGAGGTGAAAGAGGAGGAGGGCACCACGTTGCCGCCATGGCGCAATCTGGTGCGCTGTATCATCATCCACGAGCCTTGGCAATCATAGCCATCGCCTTCATGCCGTGGCGTCCAGAGCAGGGCTCTGAGCTGGCAGCAGAAGGCCTGGCTTGAGGAGGAGTATCGTCGGTACCAGGCGATGCTCTAAACCGACGATCCCGAGGAGGCTTTTCGCCGTGTGATGGAGACGTCCTGAAGGGATTATGCCCGAGAGGCAATAATAAAGTGGTTATTGTCTTATTCCTTGTTTATGATAAATGTTTATTTTACATGCTATAATTGTATTAATTGGAAACGTTAATACATGTGTGTTTAATATACAAATAAAGGGTTCCTAGTAATGTCTCTCTTATAAACTAGCTCGTTGATTAACAAGATGATCAAGGTTTCCTGATCATGGACATTGGATATTGTTAAAAATGAGGTCACAACATTGATGAATGGTGTGATTAACATTCATCCGAAGTATAACATTACGATCAAAGTCATTGTGTTTAAATTGCTATAACATCATACTAAGTAATCTTAGTCCTTAGACCGTGAGATCATGTCAATCGCTAACACTAGAAGAGTAACTTGATAACATCAAACATCACACCGTAATAGGGTAACTATAAAGGTGGGTTCAGATACTTCGAAGGTGTTATGTTGAGGTTCATGAATCAAGAGTGGGATTTTTCCATCCCGATGACAGATAGATATATTCTGGCCCCTCTCAGTGATATCACATTGAGATAGCTTGCAAGCAAGTGATGTGATCACTAGAATGTTATATCACGAGAACGAGAAAAGAGTGCATATCGGTAACAAGATCAAACTAGGTATGGAGATACCAATGATCGAATCTCGGACATGTAATATATCGTTAGACAAAGGGATTTAGTTATGACATTAAAGGTTCACACGATCACTAGAGTCATCGTTGAATGTGTGGGAGTCAGTACGGATCTCCAGGTCCCGCTACTGATTATTGATTAGAGAAAGGTCTTGATCATGTCTGTGTTATTCGCGAACCGAAGGGTGACACACTTAAGGGATACCGGCACCGTTTGGAGCAAATATGTTTCAGATAAAGATTTAAGAAAGCGCCAGAATCAATTCAATGGAAAGAGGAATTGTTTTGGGTGAAATTGCAGAAACTGGTTCTGCATGTGATATTGAAATGTTGCAGGGGGTTTTATGTGAATGTTTTGTTAATTAATGTTATTAACAAATTCTGAATAAAATAAATAAAATAGTTTTATTAAATGAGAGATACAATAATTTTGGTGGAAAATTAATGCATGTCTGAGTGGAATTTTGAGTGGAGGTCTTTTATGTGAGTGGGTGATCTACCCACATGAATGAGGAAGAGGTGGGGGCACCCACCATGGCTGCCATGCCATGGCCCTTGGCTGCCCCCTCCTCCTATAAAAGGCACCCCTCTCACTCCATCTCACACACACCTTCTCGTGAAGGATCTCTCCCCCTCTAGAAATTATTCATCATGGTCTCAAATTAGTGAGATACATGTTCCCGGTGGCTTTATCTGGAAAGGTGTTACTTCTTCCGCTGCTTTGCTGGAGCGAGGGACAGAGGTTTTCAGGGTACCAGACGTGTGTGCAATCACGGATGCGCCGCTGCTTTGTGGTGCTGGACCTGCTAGACTTGCTGGTGCTGGACCTGCTGGACTCGCTAGACTTCATCACGATCTTGAGATCGGCAAGTGTATGACTACATCAACCACGAAATCAGTTTCGTTAACAGTGCTTTGTCGATCTTCAAGGGTATGTTCTCTATGGATGTATATCCACCCATTGATTGTATCTAGGTAGATAGATCTTGGTGCTTAGATGTTCACATCATAGGATATTTTTTATTTTCTATTATGTGAACCCAACAGTGGTATCAGAGCCTAATCTATCCGTAGATTCTTTGCACGGGTAGTACACATAAGAGTATGTGGGCGATGATGATCATTTTATTGTATCTTCTATGTATTTTGGATATTGGTAGCATAGTGGTATGAAACGGCCCGGACTAACTTTATATGTCCTCGCACATGAATCTTGTTTCACGCTTGACATGCAACTAGTTTTGCATAAGTGGCTAGAGGGTGTATGTCTCTCCTACTATAGTCAATATCTGATTTACAATGAGTAGCTAATAATTTGGTTATCATCGTTGTGGTTCCATGTTCGTAGGTAAGACCGGTTCTATCTTCGAAAGCCCTAAGCCACGTAAAACTTGCAATGGATAAGTTAGAAGCGTCTAGTTTAGATTGTTGCTGGGCTGGTGTCATATGATATGGTAATGTTGTAAGTTAATGTATAGCTGATACTCTTACAACACACTTAAACGTGCAAGTTCCATAGACCTTGGCCTTACACACAAAGGAATGATAAAGATCATACCACGATGCACATGATAGTGATCAAGTGCAAGAACCATATCATTTCACTTTACACATATGATATTTGTATCTTATATTGCTTGTTTGTCGTTTTAGTAGCATTATAAGATGATCTCTCATTTAGATATCAAGATAAAAATGTGTTATTCCTTCAGTACGCACCGTTTTATGTTTCGTCACTTCAAGACATCACGTGATGATTGGGTGTACTTGAATCCATGTTCGTACAACGGGTGTAAGACAGTTTTACACACGTGAGTACTAAGATTCTTACTTGGCGAGCCTAGCATGTACATACATGGCCTCGGAACACGTACCAAAAGGGTAAGCATGATTTATATGGTAGATATGATGCCCATATAGATGCTCGCCTTTGAAGCTACACCGACTCACGTGATGATCAGACTTGATGTAGTGGATTTGGTTCATGTAATCACCAAAACAACTCGAGGGATGTTGGTTTTGAGTGGGAGTTCATTTATAATTTGGATTAGTTGAACTCAATTTATCATAAACTAAAATCAAAGTGAATTTGCATAATTTGTTGTAATCATTGGCATCCATTTATGACCTTGCGCTTAGTTTTAATTGAGATAATAGAACTATAGAATTCTAGATATCTACTTTACGAACTGGTATCATATTGTTTTGAATGTCAATTTAAAGTTTAGAAGTCCTATTGCAAACTTTCAGCAAAATCTATTTACTCCATGAAGTTTAATAAGTAGTATTAAACCAAGAGTAACAATTCCAGTGTTAGTATCCGAAGTATCATGTTTGCCTCCATGATTCTTGATATTCAAATATTGTTTTAATATCGAGGTTATCTGGGAGCTGAAACAATTATTTCAGAAACCATCATGTGTGGAAGATATTGTGATATCTGAAACAATGTTTATGGTTGCAATATGATAGAGTATAATTTGGCAAAATACACGTTCTCATATTGTATGAGAATTTGCGAAGGTTGGAGACACTAGACGTCCTAGTCTCCCAAAAAGGTTTTGCGAACTGACATTATACTCACGGTTCGTCCTTATAGGCTATAGTAGCTTGATCATGAAAGTTGTCATGATAAGGATGAATAGGAGATGTAGGTAAAATGTTTACTAGACTAATAGATTACTAAAGAATGAATTTTTGAAAGAACGCCAAACATTTGATCATGGTGATCAACTTCAAAGTACAAGTCCGAAGGTATTAGTATTTGACTATACACGCTTTGGACTATGTGTCATATGTATGACGCCACTATTGATGTTGATATATTCTTTTAAAAAGAAAAGGAAATGCTAAAAGAGAATATATAAAATATTTGGCAGAAAAGAAAAGACTCGAAATCTCCAGCTAAGGTATATAGATGATATACATGTTATGGTTGTATTCTTTGCTTGTTAAACAATGCGATTCTTGAGTATTGGATACCAAATTGGTTGGTATGAAATGTGATACAGAACAATGCAATTCATGAACTATAATGGTCTAAGTAACTAGCAAGAGAATATGTGATGATGTTCATCGAAAACAAATAAAGTGTTAATGTGTTCATCATTGACATCAAAGCTTGCCTTCAAGATTTGTTTAAATAATCATTATTTTGTTCTGATATTATGAGAACAATGGTTGTTCAAATAATTACCGTATTCCATAGAAGATGGATGAACTTTTACAAGTCTACTTGGAGAAATCACGTCCATAAAACTAATGTTAAAATGTCGCAAGTCAAACGATTGAAAGATCACTTATGAAGTGGCATCACCGTTTAAATTATATTAGAAGGAAAACATGAAGAAACTCCATGTTGATGGATTTTTGGAGTCTTTGATTTTGATCAAATGACGCTTGTGAGACTTTCCTCGAGATAATTGAAACTCCGTTCATAGGTCAAAAGGGGAACATGTGACAAACTTATTGGAAATTATGCATATTGATTTATATAGTCCATTATATGTATCCATGTGCGGTGGATCTTTCGACTTCATAAGTTTTCTCCAAAAATTCGAGTGAATATATCTGTATATTTACTTAATAAGGAAGAAGTATGAAACATTTGAAAATTGTTCAAAGACTTTCCAGTGGAAAATCATTGTAACGAGAAAATAAAAATTTATGACTCGATCATAAAGGATGATATTTGGGTTACATGTTTAGCAAAACACCTAAGATTTGAGGAATTGTTCCATGGATTTGCATTTCCCGATAAACCATAGGAGTATGGTATGTTCGAGATATCAAATCGAACCTTATTTTACATGGTAAGATCAAAGATGACATTTATAAAACTGCCATTATGTTTTAAGGACTAAAACTTTAGAGACTACCGCTTTTACACTGAAAAGAGCACCATCATGATCCGTTGAAATGACACCATAAAGGTTATGGTTTGGGACAAAACCCGAGTTATCTTTTCTTGAATTTTGGTATGCTATGCATAAATAAAATGTTTACAACCAAAGTCAGATAAGCACGTCTTTGTAGGTTATCCCAAAAAAATTGTTGGGTATTCCTCCATAACACCGAAGACAAAAGAGTTTGTCACTTGGAACGTGAAGTTTCTTAAAGAAGGATTTTTTCACAAAAGTTAAGTGGGAGGACAATAGAACTTTGATTAGGTTGATGAACCTAAGCAACATGTTCTAAGTAGCACATCGCCATAAAGTGTCCCGGAGGCGGCTAAAATGCTCATGGCTCTCGTGATAACAAAGGTTGTGATCTTGGAGATTAGAGTTTCTATTGAACCGTGTGGGTCGGTAAGAATAAAATAGTAAGATTTGAAACAGAAGTCGTTATTGTTTTGACAATGATGAATCTACTGCATGCAAAGAAGCGATGGTGGGCCCAAACTCCATAAAGTACTAGAAGTTATAAAATCCGTGATAGTATCCATACACGAGAAATCAAGTTTCTGAACTTGGAAGACCCTTCGGAAAGGCGTGAAGCCTATCAGCCGTATTTAGATATATAAATAAAGAGACATGGATGTTTGACATCTATGAAATAGTCGGCATGTCGGAAAGGAGTTTACGACAATGTTCAAGGAGGTGACTATGACAAGATTTAATCTTTCATAGCGATATTTAGTCTTGACGGATTAATGTAGCAACCACTACATATAATTTGGTATATGGTAGTTGAACAAACAAAAAATGTTCTTCTAATAGAATGGTTACCTAGGACATGTACATGACATGGTCTGAAGGGTTTTGTTAAATCAAAGGATGCTAAAAAGGCATAAAAACTTCAATGCTTGAAGTGAGCATAGCGGAGTTGGAATCTTCATAGTGATGAAAATGTTAAAAGAGTTTAATTTCATCGGAGATGATGAAGAAGCTTGCATTTGCAAGAAATTAAGTGGGAGCACCGAGACAAATTTCCAATACATTATATAGAGGACATGTTGTTGATTGGAAATGATGTATCTTTTATTGACACGGATTAAGAATTTCATTAAAATTGGATTTCGATGAAAGACTTGGGCAAAACCAGAATATTTTGCATCAGTGTCTATATGGATAGATTGAAACACTAATATGGTTGTGCCAGACGTACATATATGAGATATTGAAAGGGTTCAATATGGAAACAATGAGAAAGGTTCTTGCCACATGGAAAGGGTTGAATCAAGATTCAAGTGTATTGACACTTGGTAAGTGAAACGAGATTCAAGTGTTTTGACACTTGGTGAGTGAAATCATTGGAATATTTTGATCAATAATGTATACCATGATATGTACATATCCAGGTATGTCCTATGCTCTAAATGTTATGTGCATATACCAGAATGATTCATAATATGATCATTGGACGATAGTAAAGATATTCTTATGAGTTCTGGAAGAACTAAGAATATATCATGTATAAGTGACAAATAGTTACAAAAAGTTCATTGTAAAGTGTTACATTGATACTAGTTTATCACAAGATACAAATTAAATTTAACTCAATTTAAACTATGCGTAGCACAATGTAATGGAAAGGAGGTTCCATGATGGATTTGGATGAGTTCCAAAGTTGATACATTGTGACGGATACTACAACAAAAGGCTAAGTATATGACTGCTATAGTAGCAACAAAGGAGGGAATTTGGTTAAAAAGTTTGTTATCAAACTAGGTGTGGTTCACAATGGGCTAGTATTACGAAGATATATTGTAAACGATCCCCCGAGGGCCCCTTAAAAAAATAAAGCTCTTCCTTGAACTTACTTTATTTTTATTCCTTTTTGAACTCCAACCACAGTAGATTCAAAGATGAGTCACTTCAATTATCCTTTTATTTAAGTTCTATCTCCTGTATTTCCCTATACAATGTACTAGAACGCCCTTGTTGACGATTCTTTATTGTGAAACCATCTAGGGTTCCTCAAATAATGCGATATTTCACACCGGGTAAATCCTTAACCCTTCCTCCTCTTACTAATACTACAGAATGTTCTTGTAAATTATGGCTAATACCAGGTATATAAGTAGTGATTTCAAATCCAGAGGTTAATCATACTCTAGCAACTTTACGTAAGGAGGAGTTGGGTTTTTTGGGGTTGATAGTGGAAAAGTCGACATATAAGTCACCCTTGCTGTCCCTTTACAGAACCGTACATGAGATTTTCACCTCATACGGCTCCTCGATCAATTATTTCGAAGGGAAGGATTTTCCTTGTTCGAGAGTCTCTGGCCTTCTTCCGACAATTATATCAACATGTTTTAACCCAAAGGAACTAAAGGTCTCACCAAAAGACTAAATTTATACAATGTCATCTCATTAGAGAATGAGTGGTGCATAGAGACACAAAGACAGGTAAATACACATGGAATTGAAATTATCAGATCCGAAGATTATGTTAACCACTAGTAAATGCGTATATACAACATCAGAAAGCCATAGGTGTTGAATGCGTAAGTTTACAAACTAGATTATTGACTCTAGTGCAAATGGGATACTGAAGGGAATATGCCCAAGAGGCAATAATAAAGTGGTTATTATCTTATTCCTTGTTTATGATAAATGTTTATTTTGCATGCTATAATTGTATTAATTGGAAACGTTAATACATGTGTGTTTAATAAACAAATAAAGGGTTCCTAGTAATGCCTCTCTTATAAAGTAGCTCGTTGATTAACAAGATGATCAAGGTTTCCTGATTATGGACATTGGATGTTGTTAATAATAAGGTCATAACATTGGTGAATAATGTGATGAACATTCATTCGAAGTATAGCATTACAATCAAAGTCATTGTGTTTAAATTGCTATAACATCATACGAAGTAATCTTAGTCCTTAGAACATAAGATCATGTCAATCGCTAACACTAGAAGAGTAACTTGATAACATCAAATGTCACATTGTAACAGGGTGACTATAAAGGTGGGTTCAGATATTTCGAAGGTGTTATCTTGAGGCTCATGGATCAAGAGTGGGATTTGTCCACCCCGATGACGGATAGATATACTCGGGGCCCTCTCGGTGATATCACATTAAAATAGCTTGCAAGCAGGTGATGTGATCACTAGAATGTTATATCACGGGAACGAGAAAAGAGTGCATGTCGGTAGCGAGATCAAACTAGGTATGGAGATACCGATGATCGAATCTCGGACATGTAATATATCATGGAAAAAAGGGATTTAGTTATGACATTAAAGGTTGACACGATCACTAGAGTCATCGTTGAATGTGTGGGAGTCACTATGGATCTCCAGGTCCCGCTGCTGATTATTGACCGGAGAAAGGTCTCGATCATGTCTACATTATTCGTGAACCATAGGGTGACACACTTAAGGTACACCGACACCGTTTGGAGCAAATATGTTTTAGATAAAGATTTAAGGAAGTGCTGGAATCATTTTGCTGGAAACCGGAATTATTTCGAGTGAAATTGCAAAAACTGGTTCTGCATGTGATATTGAAATATTGCAGGGGTTTGATACATTGCAAATGTATCTATAATTTTTGATGTTCCATGCTTAGTTTTATCCACTTTCTTGTGTTTTGTTCCAACTTTGGAGTAATTTTATTATGATTTCTTGGACTAACCTATTAACAAGAGCCACAGTGCCAGCTGCATGTTTTCTGTTGTTTTTGGTTCCAGAAAAGTCAGAAAATGAATATTCTTGGAATTGGACGGGACAAAAGCCAAAGTGCCTATTTTTCCGGAAGGGATCAAGTGCCAGAATATGAGACATGGAGGGGCCAGGGGCCGGCCACACCACCTGGCCGCGCGACCAGGCTTGGCCCGCGCCAGGGGTGGTCTGGCCGACCCCAGCACCCCCTCGGCCTCTCCTTCTGCCTATAAGTTGCCCTTGGGACGAAAACCCTAAGTACCCGATCAAAAATCCACGAAAGAGTCTGTAGCCGCCGTCATCTCCATCCCAAGATCGGGGGGATCTGAAGCTCTTCCCGGCACCCTACCAGAGAGGGGAATTCACCCTGGAGGCCTTCTTCATCACCATGCAAGCCTCCGGTGTGATGCATGAGTAGTTCATCCTTGGATTACGGATCCATGTAGTAGCTAGATGGCTGGTTTCTCCTCCTTTGTGCTTTCATGTTTAGATCTTGTGAGCTCCGTTCATGATCAATATCATCTATTTGTAATTCATACATGTTGTGTTTGCGGGGATCCAATGGATATTGAGATGCTATTTGAGATTGATTATTGATTCTGTCATGTCTTTGTTATTTGTGATCTTGCATGCTTTTCATTGTTAGTAGCTATCTTGGCCAAGTAGATGCTAGCAACTTCAAGAGTTAGTATTTATGCTCGATAGTGGGTTCATGCCTCTGGTAATCTGGGGAAGTGACAGAAATCTCTAAGGTACTAGATGTGCTGTTGCTGAAGGAAATATGCCCTGAGAGGCAATAATAAAGTTGTTATTATGTATTCCTTGTATATGATAGATGTTTATTTTACATGCTATAATTGTATTTATAGGAAACATCAATACATGTGTGTTTAATAAACAAAAAGGGTTCCTAGTCATGCCTCTCTTATAGACTAGCTTGTTGATTAACAAGATGATCAAGGTTTCCTGATCATGGACATTGGATGTTGTTAATAACAAGGTCACACCATTGGTGGAATGATGTGATGAACATTCATCCGAAGTATAGCATTACGATCAAGTCATTGTGTTTATATTGCTATAACATCATACGAAGTAATCTTTATCCTTAGACCATGAGATCATGTTAATTGCTAATACCGGAAGAGTATCTTGATAACATCAAACGTCACACCGTAACAGGGTGACTATAAAGATGGGTTTAGTGCTACGAAGGTGTTATGTTGAGGCTCATGGATCAAGAGTGGAATTTGTCAATCCAGATGACGGATAGATATACTCTGGGCCCTCTCGGTGATATCACATTAGGATAGCTTGCAAGCAAGTGATGTGATCACTAGAATGTTATATCACGGGAACAAAAAAAGAGTGCATGTCGGTAACGAGATCAAACTAGGTATGGAGATACCGATGATCGAATCTCGGACATGTAATATATCGAGATACAAAGGGATTTAGTTACAAGCGTTAAAGGTTCTCATGATCACATGAGTCATCGTTGAATGTGTAGGAGTCAGTACGAATCTCCAGATCCCGCTGCTGATTATTGATCGGAGAAGGGTCTCGATCATGTTTGCATTATTCGCGAACCGTAGGGTGGCACACTTAAGAGTTACCAGACACCATTTTGGAGCACATATGTTTCAGACGAAAGAATTGCAAAGCGCAGGAATTGTTTCAATAGAAACCGGAAATTGTTTCGGGTGAAATTGCAGAAGGTGGTTCTGCATGTGATATTGAAATATTACAAGGGGCTATATGTGAATGTTTGTTAATTAAAGTAATTAACAAAATTCTGAATAAATTTAATAAAAGAGTTTTATTAAATGAGAGAGCATTAAATTTGGAGAAACTTAATGCATTTAAAGTGGAGACTTTAAAAGGGAATGTGAAGAGGCATTTTAATGTGGAGGAGTTACCACCACATGAATGGGGGAGGTGAGGGGTCACCCCCCATGCACCGACCATGGAGAGAGGGGGCACCCCCCTCCTCCTATAAAAGGCCACCCATTCCCTCCTTCATCCACACACCTCCTTGTGAAGGATCTCTCTCCCCCTCTAGAATTATTCCCCCATGGTCTCGGATTAGCGAGATACATGTTCCCAGTGGCATTTCGTCTGGAAGGAGTTGCTGCTTCCGCTGGATCGCTGGAGTGAGGAGGTGGAGGTTGTCCGGTGGCTTGAAGGTGTGTGCGAGTGCGGATGCGCTGCTGATTTGCGGCGCTCGGACTTCCTCACGATCTTGAGATCGGCAAGTGTACGACTACATCAACCATGAGTTCCTACTCGTTAACAAAGCTCGTTGTCTTCGAGGGTAAGTTCTCCATGGATGTATGTCCACCCCATTGCTCTGTCCCTAGTAGATAGATATTGGCGTGTAGTTCTCATCGTAGGAAATTTTTTGTTTTCTATGCTGCGGACCCAACATTTCCTACTAGGGAGAAAACAACAATCTTTTGTTCATAGAACAATTGTATTGTTTACTTTACACGCAGTTCATAAAGCAATAATCTGTTGCTTGCAACTTAATACTGGAGGGGGTTCGGATGATAACCTGAAGGTGGATTATTAGTCATAGATGCAGTTGGATGGCGGTCTATGTATTATGTTGTAATGCCCAATCAAGTCTCAAAGAGTCAAGATGATTAGTATATGCATGTATTGCTTTCTCGGTGTTTGTCAATTGCCCCGCTGTAATTTGTTCACCCAACATGTTATCTATCTAAGGAGAGCCACCTCTAGTGAACTATGGATCCCGGTCCTTTTCTTTACATACAATCTACAATCTTTTACTGCTTTGTGTTTACTTTCTGCAAACTTTTACTTCTTTCCATTCGATACATTTAATCCTTTGTTTTCCGCAAAACACGGTGAGATTGACAACCTCATCGCAAGTTGGGGACAAAGTTCTGTGGTTGTGTTGTGCAGGTCTCCACGTTGCTACTAACACCGGTAGTGCGCCCTGCCAAAGCTCAGCTAGTAACACCTTTGGGGTGTTTCCTTGCTCCTACGGGTTCGATTAAACCTTGGTTTCATAACTGAGGGAAACTTGCTGCTGTGCTCATCATACCTTCCTCTTGGGGTTCCCAACAAGCTCTACATCAACACCACGCACCAAGCACTTTTCTGGGTGTCGTGTATTGAGCCATCAAGCGATTTTCTGGCGCCGTTGCCGGGGAGTCAAGGACATCTTCACAAAGGGAGTCCCTCATAACCCATCTCTTTACTTTGTTGTTTTTGTTTTGCTTAGTTTCCTTTTTTGCTTTGTTTGCTTGTTTTGTTCTTCAAAAATCCAAAAAAAATAGTTTTACTTGTTTGCTTTCTTATTTGAAAACCCAAAAAAAATGACTACTCTTGAAAACACTAAGTTGTGTGACTTCACTAGCACCAACAACAATGATTTTATGAGCACTCCTATTGCTCCACCTGTGGCTGAAAATACTTTTTTTGAGATAAAACCTGCTTTGCTCAATCTTGTTATGAGAGAGCAATTTTCGGGTATTGGTAATGAAGATGCTGCTTCCCATCTAAATAACTTTGTTGAACTTTGTGAGATGCAAAAGCATAGGGATATAGATGGTGATATTATTAAGCTGAAATTGTTTCCTTTCTCTTTGAGAGGAAAAGCTAAAGAATGGTTGAATTCCTTAACTAGGAATAGTATTGATTCTTGGACTAAGTGCAAAGATGCTTTTATTGGAAAATACTATCCTCCTGCTAAGATTATATCCATGAGAAGTGAAATAATGAAGTTTAAACAACTTGATAATGAGCATGTTGCTCAAGCTTGGGAAAGAATGAAATCTTTGGTTAAGAATTGTCCCACTCATGGACTGACTACTTGGATGATCATCCAAACTTTTTATGCAGGATTGAACTATTCTTCAAGGAACCTATTGGATTCAGCTGCTGGAGGTACATTTATGACCATCACTTTGGGTGCTGCAACAAAACTATTGGATAATATGATGGTTAATTATTTTGAATGGCATACTGAGAGAGCTCCACAAGGTAAGAAGGTAAATTCTGTTGAGGAAACCTCTTCCTTGAGTGATAAGATTGATATTATTATGTCTATGCTTGTTAGTGGGAAAGCCCATATTGCTCGAAATAATGTTCCTTTAGCCTCTTTGGTTGCTCAAGAAGAGCAAGTTGATGTGAACTTCATAAGAAATAACAACTTTGGCAACAATGCTTATGGTAATAATGCTTATAGGAACAATTTTGGTAACAGCAATTATAAGCCTTATCCTCCCAACAATGGTAATGCTTATGGAAATTCTTACAACAATAATAAAAGTGCTCCTTCTGAACTTGAAGTTATGCTTAAAGAGTTTATTAGTAAACAAACTGCTTTCAATAAAACTATTGAGGAAAAACTCTCTAATGCTGAAAGAAATATAGCATCTTTGGCTGAAGCTCAATCTACTTTGAATAAAATGGCTGCTAAACCCGAAACTAATGAGAATCCCTTTGCAGCCTCTAATGCTATACAAGAAAGAATTGATGAAAATGTTAGACTATTAGCTGAATTACATGCTAAGTGGGAAAGAGAAGATGAAATTGCTAGAAACATTAGTGTTTCTACTATTACCACCACTAGTGTTGAGGCTAGTAATAATTCTACTACTTTAGATGATAAAGTTGATTTTGATCTTGATGGTTGCAACATCTCTGAAGTTATTAAGTTCCTACAAAAGCTTGCTAAAAGTCCTAATGCTAGTGCTATGAACATGGCTTTTACAAAACACATCACTGATGCTCTCATAAAGATTAAAGAATAAAAGATGAAACATAAAGCTTCTATTCCTATAAAGCAAGAAGATGGTTGGGAACCCATCATTAATATGAAAGTGAATGACTTTGATTTCAAAGCTTTGTGTGATCTTGATAGTAGTGTTTCTATTATGCCTAGAAGGATTTATGATATGCTTGATTTGCCTCCTCTTGAAGATTGTTATTTGAATGTCCCACTTGATGCTAATGCTAAAAAGAAACTCATGGGCAGTCTTAATGATGTTCTTATTATGGTTAATGATTCCTATGTCCCCGTTGATTTCTATGTTTTGGATGTTGAATACAATGCTTCTTGTCCTATTACTTTGGGAAGACCTTTTCTTAGAACTGTTGGTGCCATCATTGATATGAAAGAAGGCACCATTAAATATCAACTCCCACTCAAGAAAGGTATAGAACACTTCCCTAAAAAGAGAGAAAATATTTCTTTTGCTTCTCCTATGAAAACAAAATTTGGTCTTAATGCTTCTTCATTTGAGAACACTTGATTCTTTCTTTGGTTCTTATGCCTAACTTAAAGGCGTTAAAGAAAAGTACTTGTTGGGAGATAACCCAATAGTTTTAGATGAGTCTTGGAAGTTATTACTTGAGTAATAACCTCTCCTTATCCTTTTTATTTGCTTTTTGTGCGAAGAGTAACCTCTAATGAGAGTGAAGTAATGATTGGGAAAGTTGTTGTCCCGAAACAGATTTCTGTACTTCACCGTAAAAATTCCTGAGAGAGCTCTGTACGTCGGATTGAGCTGTAATTGTTTGTGCTTATGCCCCAGGTTGTTATCTAACTTTCGTTAGTTCAACACTTTTTGATTTGAGCAATTGAAGGTCTTCTAAAAAATTCGTCTTTACCTGCTGGTCTGTTTTGACAGATTTCTGCCATTAATTGCATTTGCTTCTTGTTGGTTCCTTTTTGAGTTCTTTTGGGGAATTGAGCTTTTTGAGGGAAGTGCTACAGTAGCTTGTGTTTTAATGAAAGTTTTATTGGTGTTGGAACTGAACCTAAATACCTATTATCTTGAGTGCACTAATGTTGCTAATAAAGATTGTGTGAAGTTTTGTATGAAGGAAAATTTTCAGGTGTATGGAGAGAATGATGTAATGATATGAAGAATGGACTAAAGCTCAAGCTTGAGGATGCCACGCGTGTCACCTCTTGTCACAAAAAGGGAAACACTTATGGGAACAAATTGATAAATTGAATACCATTGCTAGAAACGTGTGCTCCACTTATAATGTTACTTATTGCGTTGATAAATCTTGTTGCTGTAGGAGGTATAAACACCTCCCTTTTCAATGTGAGTATAATGATAATGTTACCATATCTTCTTATGTTAAAGGAAATTATGACTTTTATGATGTGGAACAAATTGAAGAATTTATTGCTTTGAAGGGTGCATTTGAACTTGCTAGTTTGCTTGAAAATACTGATGATTCACCTTATAAATATGAGGTTTATGATATACTTAAATTTTTATTTGATAATTACAAGGTAGAAAATGGCTATATTCTTGAATATCTTAATAGATGCTCTCCACCAATGGAAGAGACTAATGCCTTGCAGGAGCCTATGGAAGAAGAAATTGCTGAAACTGGAAGCTCATTGGATGAAAAAGAGGAGGAGAGTGATGATCAAGATGAGGAAGAATGGATCTACCCATCCCTACCTTCTAATGAGAGTAACTCTTTACCCCTTACATTATTTGATTGTCCCCCATGCTTACTAAAGGAGGACGAATGTCATGTTCCTGAGGATTCTTTTGAAAATGTTTATAACAAAGCTCTAGTGTTTGTAGATCATGAAAAGCATGCTTTATGTGATAGTTATATTGTTGAGTTTATTCATGAGGCTACTGAAAATTATTATGAGAGAGGAACATATGGTTGTAGAAGTTTTCATGGTATTGAAACACCTCTCTATGTGCTGAAAGTTTTGAAGTTATTCTCGTTTTATCTTCCTATGCATGTCACTTTGTTCTTTGTGAATTTATTTGCATACAAGATTCCTATGCATAGGAAGTGGGTTAGACTTAAATGTGTTTTGAATTTGCTTCTTGATGCTCTCTTTTACTTCAATTCATATTTCCTATGTGAGCATCTTTTCAAACTATCATGCCTAACTTAAAGGCGTTAAAGAAAAATACTTATTGGGAGATAACACAAAAGTTTTAGATGAGTCTTGGAAGTTATTACTTCAGTAATAACCGCTCCTTATCCTTTTTATTTGCTTTTTGTGTCAAGAGTAACTTCTAATGAGAGAGAAGTAATGATTGGGAAAGTTGCTGTCCCGAAACAGATTTCTCTGCTTCACCGTAAAAATTCGGATAAAATATCTGAACGTCTTTTGGAAGCGTGAATTTTTGTGCTTCTGCCCCAGGTTGTTATCTAAGTTTCGTTAGTTCAACAATTTTTGATTTGAGCAACAGAAGGTCTTCGAAAAAATTTGTCTTTACCTGCTGGTCTGTTTTGACAGATTTCTGCCATTTTCTGCATTTGCTTCTTGTTAGTTCTTTCTTGAGTTCCTTTGGGGAATTGAGCTTTTTGAGGGAAGTTCTACAGTATCTAGTGTTCTAATGGAAGTTTATTTGGTGTTAGAACTGAACCTTGAGACTTATTTATCTTAAGTGCACTAATGTTGCTAATGAGATTGTGTGAAGTTTTGTATGAAGGAAAATTTTCAGGTGTATGGAAGGAATGAGTAACGAGATGAAGGATGGACTAAAGCTCAAGCTTGGGGATGCCACGCGTGTCACCCCAAGAAATATCCAAGAAGTACAAGCGTCAAAGCTTGGGGATGCCCAAGGCATCCCCTTCTTCATCAATAAAAATTCCAGGTTTCTTCCAAACGCTTCATTTTTATTGTTTCGTGCACAATTGTGTTTCTCTTAGAGCGTCTTCTTTTTTGTTTTCGTTTTGGTTTTTAGTTTGCTTGGTTTGTTTAGTTTTCTGAATAAGTTGGTTGGACCCCCTCTTTCACACTTTGGTTTGCAAATAGTTTGGTTTGGTTTGGAAAAGAGTAGAAAAGTTCATGCTTATCTGGTAAAAAGAGCTCGTTTTTGACTGTGGCTATGCTTTGTCATGTCGTGCTTGATATTGTTTTGGCTTTATGCTTAGTATTCTTTGCTGGAGCATGACTTGTTATAAACAATTGAGATTGCTTAATGTGCCTTGGATGAATCATGCATATTTTTAGCATATTAAAGCATAGTATAGTGGTATTCTCCTTTGATGCTTTATTTGGGTTGACTTGGCGCATGCTCACACCATGTTATGACTATCTCAAGTCACCATAGCTTTTATGATCCGTTAGTTTTCAACTTGTAGTATCACTTTATGCTTTGATCAATGATGTTTTGTCGCTCTGCATGATTATGGCCATTATTGCTCTCTTAGTTTGTCGCTCCCAGTCTTTTGCTAGCCTCCACAACAAAGTATGAGTTCCACTCATGCATCCAACTCCCTGAACCAAGTTTTTCCAAAGAGTCCACCATACCTACCTACTAGCTTATGCTATTCCAAGTATATTCATGCTTTTGTTTACCTTCCACTTGTTATGATAAAACTAGTGATTAAAGCTCTCACGAACTTGATGGCACACTTTACTTTATTGCCCCTAATAAACTTGAACCATTGTGTCTTCTATGTTCTATATGCTTGCACTTATTTGTTGGGAATTAGCAGAACCATGCTTTCATGGGGAACGCTTTCAACATTGCACTTGGTACTTGTACCTAGTTGATATCATGATCTTTTGTATATGGATGTCGTCGGTGTGAAATGAAAGGGGAGCTTGTAAGTCCATGGAGTTATGTATATGGGTTAGAGAAACGCCTGGGCCGCTGGTCTAATCCATGCTGACATGGTGGAAACCTGCAGCGTAACCATAATGAGTTGTCTATGAAGCATTCTTATTATAAAAAAAATAAGTCCTATTGAGAAAAAAGAGAAAAAAAAAGAGATACTATGAAAAGAGGAAAGAGAAAAAAAAGCACCATATTCCCATGGTAAATAAGAAGAATGCTAAGATGCTCGTTGTCTGCTTGCCTTGTCATTTTGATATGGGGATTCTTCCGTATCATCGGGCAAGGGGTACCCCGTTGGCGGTTCTCTATGATACACATGTACTTACGATGACAAGAACTTACCGATGACTAAACTTGAGTAGCATGAGGAGCGGCCCTCGTATACAAGGGATATGAGATTTCTGACTTATACTTCGTCAAGCATGTACACCATAGTTTGTTCACTTTAACCTTAATCACTTCAAGATGCTTATGATAGGGGCAATGAGAGCTGAAAGCTATAAGTATCATAATTTTTGGAAGCTCTTTATGAGACTTGAATCCCTACTTCCTTTTATAAAAGGCCTTTCTTCCACCATTATATTGAGTCTCCACCTTCTATCTTTATGCACCTACTTTGAGAGCATAGTGGCCATTCTTAGTTCTATGTGCATTGTCCTAAGACTAGTTGATTGATGCATGACTTGTTATTGCTTGTTTGAAACTATTGTATCTAGTCACTCTTATGAACTTTGAAGGTGTCCTATGCATTTATATTTGCTACTCTATTGAGGGACAAGCTGAATACTATTATGCTATGTTTTCTTTATGTGAAACAAACAAACGTCTTGCAAAGCATTGTTATTCATGAATCTTTTGTTTGTGTCTTTTCATGTTGCATGATAGTTTCTTTGATTATTGCTAGATTTGTCTTTCATGTTATGATTGAAGTACTATGATCCCAACTTTGAATGTTTTGCAAATACTTTGATCAAGTCTTTGATGGTGCATGTCACCTAAAAAATTCTTTCTTTTTTATCACTTACCTACTCGAGGACGAGCAGGACTTAAGCTTGGGGATGTTGATACATTGCAAATGTATCTATAATTATTGATGTTCCATGCTTAGTTTTATCCACTTTCTTGTGTTTTGTTCCAACTTTGGAGTACTTTTATTATGATTTCTTGGACTAACCTATTAACAAGAGCCACAGTGCCAGCTGCCTGTTTTCTGTTGTTTTTGGTTCCAGAAAAGTCATAAAATGAATATTCTCGGAATTGGACGGGACAAAAGCCAAAGTGCCTATTTTTCTGGAAGGGATCAAGTGCCATAATACGAGACGGAGAGGGGCTAGGGGCCGGCCACACCACCTGGCCACGCGTCCAGGCTTGGCCCGCGCCAGGGGGTGGTCTGGCCGACCCCAGCACCCCCTCGGCCTCTCCTTCCGCCTATAAGTTGCCCTCGGGACGAAAACCCTAAGTACCCGATCAAAAATCCACGAAAGAGTCTATAGCCGCCGTCATCTCCATCCCTAGATCGGGGGGATCTGAAGCTCTTCCCGGCACCCTGCCGGAGAGGGGAATTCACCCTGGAGGCCTTCTTCATCACCATGCAAGCCTCCGATGTGATGCGTGAGTAGTTCATCCTTGGACTACGGATCCATGTAGTAGCTAGATGGCTGGTTTCTCCTCCTTTGTGCTTTCATGTTTAGATCTTGTGAGCTCCGTTCATGATCAAGATCATCTATTTGTAATTCATACATGTTGTGTTTGCGGGGATCCGATGGATATTGAGATGCTATTTTAGATTGATTATTGATTCTATCATGTCTTTGTTATTTGTGATCTTGCATGCTTTCCGTTGTTAGTAGCTATCTTGGCCAAGTAGATGCTAGCAACTCCAAGAGTTAGTATTTATGCTCAATAGTGGGTTCATGCCTCTGGTAATCTTGGGAAGTGACAGAAATCTCTAAGGTACTAGATGTGCTGTTGCTACTAGGGAGAAAACAACGATCTTTTGTTCATAGAACAATTGTATTGTTTACTTTATGCGCAGTTCATAAAGCAATAATCTATTGCTTGCAACTTAATACTGGAGGGGGTTCAGATGTTAACCTGAAGGTGGATTATTAGTCATAGATGCAGTTGGATGGCGGTCTATGTATTATGTTGTAATGCCCAATCAAGTCTCAAAGGAGTCAAGATGATTAGTATATGCATGTATTGCTTTCTCGGTGTTTGTCAATTGCCCCGCTGTAATTTGTTCACCCAGCATGTTATCTATCTAAGGAGAGCCACCTCTAGTGAACTATGGATCCCGGTCCTTTTCTTTACATACAATCTACAATCTTTTACTGCTTTGTGTTTACTTTCTGCAAACTTTTACTTCTTTCCATTCGATATGTTTAATCCTTTGTTTTCCGCAAAACACGGTGAGATTGACAACCTCATCGCAAGTTGGGGACAAAGTTCTGTGGTTGTGTTGTGCAGGTCTCCATGTTGCTACTAGCACCGGTAGTGCGCCCTGCCAAAGCTCAGCTAGTAACACCTTTGGGGTGTTTCCTTGCTGCTACTGGTTCGATTAAACCTTGGTTTCATAACTGAGGGAAACTTGCTGCTGTGCTCATCATACCTTCCTCTTGGGGTTCCCAACGAGCTCTACATCAACACCACGCACCAAGCACTTTTCTGGGCGCCGTGTATTGAGCCATCAGGGTTTTATGTGAATGTTTGTTAATTAATATAATTAACAAAATTCTGAATAAAATAAATAAAATAGTTTTATTAAATGAGAGATACATTAATTTTGGTAAAAAATTAATGCATGTCTGAGTGGAATTTTGAGTGGAGGTCTTTTATGTGAGTGGGTGCTCCACCCACATGAATGAGGAAGAGATGGGGGCACCCACCATGGCTTGCACGCCATGGCCCTTGGCTGCCCCCTCCTCCTATAAAAGGCACCCCACTCACTCCATCTCACACACAACTCCTCATGAAGGATCTCTCTATCTCCTCTAGAAATTATTCCCCATGGTCTCGAATTAGCGAGATACATGTTCTCGGTGACTTTATCTAGAAAGGAGTTGCTGCTTCCGCTGCTTTGCTGGAGCGAGAGACGGAGGTTGTCAGGGTACCAGGTGTGTGTGCGATCACTAATGCGTCGCTCCTTTGCGGTGCTGGACTTGGTGGTGCTAGACCTGCTGGACTTGTTGGTGCTGGACCTGCTAGACTCGCTGGACTTCATCTCGATCTTGAGATCGGCAAGTGTACGATTTGATCAACCACGGAATCAGATTCGTTAACAATGCTTTGTCGATCTTCAAGGATATGTTCTCTATGGATGTATATCTATCTGTTGATTGTATCTAGGTTGATAGATCTTGGTGCTTAAATGTTCACATCATAGGAATTTTTTTGTTTTCTATGCTTCAAACCCAACACGTCCATGGAGGACCACAACGCCTAGGTGACCCTGCTCCCCGTCGGGATCGAGCAGTCGATCCACGAGGCCGGCGGCCACATCGTGGATCTGACAGGCGGCGAGGGAGAAGCAGCAAGGCCACCAATACCGTCAAGGACGAGGTGAAGGACGAGCCGGTGTACGACCCGGAGGACGACTACGAGGCCTACCTTGCGTTCCTCCCCTGCCACCGCGGTGGTTGTTTTTTGTTTTTTAGTTTAGGTGTAGTTAAATTTCATTCAAATCGTGTAAATTTTGACTAAAATTTGAATGAAATTTCAATTCAGCTAAAATTTGTTGAACCCTTAAGAAGCGGCTGGGGAGCAACGCTCCCCAAAGCCGTTCGTTCATGCCGGTGCTCCCCAAGCGAGTTATCCGGCGCTGCTGCCGGATGCCGCTTAGGGAGCGCGGCTCGAGATGCTCTTATGCTAAGGACATAACATTGTTGCACCGGTAGGTCTTGACATAGTATCACTCTTTGTATAATGGTGGTAGAACTTTTTCTTGGAGCAAAGACAAACTATTCATGTTATGAAGTTTAGAAGAAAACAAATTTGGTGAAGGTGTCCTCACACCATTGCATGCCGCTAAGGTATCTCATCTTTCTGATCTGGATCCAATGCATCCTCCACTTTCTTAGGTGGTTGTACACCTGAGTGCCTGAAACCTTAGTACCGTGGTGCTCGAACAATGCTTTCACGCACGCTTTCATATGGATCTCCTTAGACCTTCTCAGGACAGACGCCACTCTTCATGATCTCGCACATCTTTCTCAGAACAAAGCTGGACATGTAAGTGAGTCACTTCATGGTCCCCTTCATATGCGCCTTCTTTAGCATGTTCAGCTTTGCCGACACCTTAGCACCGATGGAGGAGACGAAGATTTGCACAGTGGGGTTAGTAGAAAGGATGGCACTCCTTGGAGGGGTGACATCGACGACACCACTTGATTTGGCATCAAAGGCTAACTGGCATCCACGTAAGAGGGGATCTGGGAGTCCCTAATTGGGACCAAAGCCTGGCTAAACTTGTTGCAAAATGATCCCTACATCAAATACGCAATACAAACGCATGTAAACACAATTGGCAGGACGAACATTTGGCTCCAAGAATACATAACTAGCTAGCAAGGTTGCAAAACAAGGTAACATGCATATGATTGAAACTATGAACTGCATGTGAAGCTAAAATGAACACAACTAGATCCAGGAACCCTAACAGAACAAATAGATGATCTACACTACATTGGTGACACAATACGGTTCAAGATACAAATCCTACCCTAGCAACATTGCGGAATAAATTGAAAATATGAATCAATCATACAGATCCAGCTAAAAACTAAACATATAAGCTACGAAATCAAGCAACAAACTATACAGTCGGGCTAAGAAGCTAGATCTACAAACCCTAGCCACAATGCAGATCTAAGAACCCTAGGTGGAGGCCTGGATACTCACCGTCATTGTAAGAGGCGGACAATGCAGATCATCGGTACACGAGGAGGAGGTACTCTTCACGTCGCGGTCCAAGCCGTCGACGCCGACGCTCACCGGAGAAGGGGGAGCTACTTACCTAACGCGGATTGAGAAGGAGATGGAGCTCGATCTAGGGCGAGGGGATTGAAGGGTAGGGTTTTAGCGGTGAGAGGGGACAATAGAAATAGGGGAGGGTTTCGGCGGAGACATTCGCTCACCTCCCGCCCCACCTTTTCCCTGCAGGCGAAAACCTCCCTCCATCTCCAGCGGGTGACGACCGCTTTTGCATCTGCTAAGTGCACGACAAGAGTAACTCCATGAAAACATCCAAATCGAACGTTATTTTTGGACCTGACTGCGAGCTGCTTTAAATTCGCGCCCGCTGCAATTAACCGCCCCAATTTCAGCTCCACGACCAGACCGGGGCCACACCCTTGGGCTCTTCTCTCCTAGCCTCGCACGCGAATTTGCAGGCTGGGTCAAAATATTTTACTACTCCATCCGATCTGAATTAAAGTTCTCGAATTTTGCGGCAAACTACTCGAAATTAACATCGGTAATCGATCGAAGTCGGTAATTACATCTGTCTACAAAGCTGGTTTACACATCGATTGGGATCTGTAATCAATACGGCGATCGAGCCTCTCACATACCCTAACTGATCTCCATTTATTTCTATCGCCGCGCCGCGCGGGCAGAATTCGATCGATCCCAGCACTCTGACTGTCCACAAGGGCGCGGCTGTTTGCATTCGCGACCGGTCGCATCGCCCCACTGAACTTCCCGGGAATACTTAACAAGCAAATTTGCAAGCACAGCCTTGAAGGAAGCAGGCAGAGGGCCAGACGCCTGACTGCGTAGCTAGGCATGGGTAAGGGTAAGCATAGGGGAATCAAGGGAGCCAACAAAAGAGACATGGCTAAGCTTAGGGGAGACGGCGTTCCTTCACCGGTGCCTCCTGTAGGGGCAGACGACCAAGGCAAGCAGGCGGATGAGGTGGCTATGCTCAGGGCTTTCAACGCTAAGATCATCGTGGAATTGGTGGAGACGCGGACGCGCCTTGCTGAGCACTCCCTAGTCGCCGATGGCGTGCAACAGCGCCACCAGCTGGTGGACGATGTTGAGGTACTTCTACCTGCAGGCGACGTCGAGGAGCCACGCCTCCACGGCGCCACCAATGATGCCGCCGTTCAGGAGAGGACGGGTCTCGAGAAGGGTGGAGTTTCAGAGGAGGCGGACGTGGCTGCCCTGCCCGCGCTCAGCGAAGTCTCCGATGCTGTGTCTGCCGTGGTTGATGGGGAAGAAGAATCAGATGAAGAATCACCGGAGGAGAAGGAGGAGAAGCTCAAGTCGCTGGAGAAACAAGGGAAGGCAACCGAGGTCCCCGCTGACGCTGCCGTGGAGACAAGCGAGGTCCACGTGGCCGCCACGGACCCAGAGGAGGACGTGTCTCTGCGCGCGCGCCTGGCCGCCGCGGAGGAAAGGGCAGCACGCCTGGAGGCGGCCAACGCGGAGAAAATCCAGGCACTGGAGCGCCTCGGCGCCAAGGAGGCAGAGGCAAAGGCCGCGTCCGAGAAAGTCGCCGAACTGGAAAAGCGACTCGGGGAGATGAACCTTTCGGCCGTCGAGTCGGAGGGGACGAAAGTGCCTGCCGCAGCGAAACGTGATCCCGCGACGCAGAACAAGAAAAAGGCTCCAGCAGCTCTAGGACGCCGCGCGGCGGAGACGGAGAAGCCCGTCATAGCTGCGGCGACGGCTGCACTGCCGGCGCGCCATGGCGGGAATGGGGTGGGTACGAGCCAGGCTGGACCGGAAGCAGATGCGAGCCAAGCACATGGAGGGCGGCCCAAGAGGGCTGTGATTCCGAACGCCCGCTATCCGTCTCATACTTGGGTCGTCCACGGCGACGCGACCCGCGTGGGACGGGGCAGAAACGCGAGCTCCTAAGCGAAGGCATTTCATCACCAGGAAATAAAAGTTGTCAGGGCTCGCAGTTCCTCGTTTGGTGTCGCTCGCCGTGGTTCAAAAATAAAATGTCTGGTTCATGGAAACTACGAGCTTCGCTATTAGGTTCTCTTTCCATCGTACTGTACTAAAAGGAAGCAGACTCTGGACTCTTGAGTCATATCAGAATTTACCTTTGAGGAGTTGAGGAACGTCATGTTTTTATGTTCATCTAGTACTAGTTCTTAGAAAGACCGCGTGTAATTGTAACAGCAACGGAACCAAGATAAATAGGTAGGTTATTCAGAAGTGGACGATCCTGAACTCCTTTGGTGCCAATTGCAATCCCACAGGTGCGGTGCACGCCAATTCATGTTTTTTAATTCAAACACTTGTATAAACTGGAAAGTATTCGTTAAATATAATAATAAAAATAATAAAGTGAAGTGAGTTTCTTAAACTGTACTCTCTCCGTCTCAAAAATAATAGCGCATACCATTTTTTGCACGTGTCCTCGTCAACATAAATCACGCACAAACAAGTGCGATAAGTTGACACGTTGAGCAACACACTAATTTATCAGAAAAAATACTATTTCAAGAATACAGACAACGCATCAACATACGGGCACCATAGCTTCTTTTAAAAGAAGGAATCATCTCGCTGCATTACACATGACCTCACACGCTGGTGCAGTGCCTTTTGGCCACGACGACACCGGTCACCTACCCTTTCCATACCAACAATATACACTGCCGACCTCGGTGCTGTCTCGGAAGCCCCATCACACACCACGTATCCATGCAGTGCCTTTGCCACTTCTATATAATACCACACGGTGACGTTGTAACGTTTTTGCTACTCCTCGGCTCCCACTTGAGAGTGACCTCCATGTTCAAACCAAGATGACACCCTCAGTGAAACAGCACATAGACCTAGCAGGCCTCACACCAGTCATACCAACTGTAGGGTTCCATAGCAGAAAATAAAAAAATCCTAACAACGAGAACGACATAGCCAAGATCTATTCTATGCAGATATAAGATAACCAGGGACTCGGTGTTTATATCCTTGAAAACCGAAAAATATTGACGTTCCAAAAAAAACATTAACAATGTAATCATACGGCGTTGCCGACCTCAAGGTCATGCATGCGTACAAGCGATGAGTGTCACAACTAGCAGCACCTCGTGCAGACGTACACGCAACGATCTCGAATCAAACCCTAAGCGTCATCTACCCTTAAGTATGACACCCTACGGTTCGAGAATGCATAGGCATGATCGAGACAATTCTCCGATCAATGACCAATAGCGGGATCTGGAAACCGATGATGACCCCATGCATTACACAAATTAACTTTATCGTTTGAACTTTAAATGTCGAGTCCTAATCCCTTTGCTTCACGATACTTAGTTTGTCCAAGATCTGATCTTCAGTATCTCTATATCTTGTTTAATCTTATTACCGACAAACATATTTACTCGTTCTTGTGATATTACATTCCAGCGACCTAGTCACATTCTTGCAAGCTTTATAGGTGTAACCTCACCAAGTGAGCCCAGAGTATCTGTCTGTCACGTGGATGTGAAAATCCCGATCTCGATGCATACACTTCAACCTATCCCTTCGGAATACCTGAGAGACACCTTTATGATCACCCTGTTACTGTGTGATGGTTGATGCAGTCAAGGCAGCCTCCGGTGATAGATATGATCTAACGGTCAAATGATTGAGTTACTACGTTTCTCTAGTTATCGCAATGTTAAACTTTGTAACTAGATCTCATTGCAATACTTTAAGTTCGGTATGTGTCTATCACATCATTCACCAAATGACATGACCATATTGTCAATTGATATAAATGTCCATGATCAGAAAACCTTGATCATCAGTTAACCAATGAGCTAGTTGACTAGAGGTTACTAGGGACTTGGTTTGTTTACATACCACACATGTACTAATATTTCCGCTTAATATAGTTATAGCATGACACATGACTTATTACAAACATATGAGATATGATAATAAAAATATCTTTATTATTTGCCTCTAGGAAATATCCCCAACAGTCCAAATAAACTAGTTTTTATTTTTGCGCATTTAACACCTGTTGCATCCCCGTGTTGTCCACACGCATTGCTTGTGTAAATCTAATCTCCAGAACGACCACTTTTAGTTCTATGTGGGAGAGGGGGGGGGGGGTAAGAGACACAGTCTCCTTCTCATCAATAGCTGGAAGAGCACTTGTAAACACCATTGATAGAGAGAATACAAGAACATCTGTGCGTGGAATCACTACGTTCTCCCTCCCTGGATTCCCCTAGCACACATTGGCCCCATCTTTAGCCTATCCATGGCATCTGCCGTGCCACCACCACGGCAGTTGGCGCCCACCGTGGGGCTAGCGGTGCTAGCAGGGGTGAAAATCCGGACGGGAAGCTTCTCCAGCACCGGCGAGCGCGTCGTCTCTGGCCTGGTTCAGCGCTTTGGAGCACTGGACTACATCAGCAACAACGCATGGAGCTTCGGTAGGAACCCCCCTCCGTGCAACGACGTCTTCATCAAGCTTGGCGCGCATAAGATCTACGTCGGCGTGGACGAGTCCTGCGTTCATCCGCGGAACATCGTCGAAGGAGGCGAACCATCTCTCAGCGTAGTTTGTGGCGTGCGTATCACTCGCCCCACCAGTAGCGTTGATGTCCTGATGACCGCACCAGACATGGAAGCAAGCAAGGGCCTGACGCTAGAGTCGGAAGTCACGCCGAAGCAGACCAGGTCTAGGTTCCCCCACTAGAGAGGCTGGAGAATGTGCTCCAGCAGGCAATAGATAGCCTAGCAACGCCGATAGCACCTGTGGTAGATCCAGCTTAGGCGCAAGGTGAGTTAGAGGAAACTAGGCGGAAAATGTTAGCTAGGGCAAAGAAGGTAGCGGAGCTGCAGCAGTCCTTGAACATTACTTTGAGAGAATATGCAAAGGCAAACCGCATAGATGGAGTGAAGATCTGAGGTAGAAACCTGATTACTGAGATTGACAAGGAATACGAACCTAGGCCGGGTCAGACAGCCACGATAGTAACAGGAGGGCTGGAGATGTACAGTACCCCGGCAAAGAACCTCAGGGCAGCGAATGTGGCTGCGTCCAAGTTAGAAGGTCTAACCGAAGAGGCCCAGCAAAGGCAACAAGAGAGGATGAACCACTTGCTGAGGGTCGCTTGCTAGCAAAATGAAGAAATGAATAAAGTAAACCCGGTACCAGCGGGGGCATCACACATGGTTCATTTGGCTAGGAATAACCCAGCAAGATCCGGGGGAGCCGCATCATCTCCGGGTCACAATCCCAGGAGAGAGGAGGTGGTAAACTCTGGGAGAAGGGACAAATAGATGGTTCCCTATGATCCAGTGAGGGCTGGAAAAGGCAAAGTAGTGCAAGTTGATGAAGATCGCCACAGTACCAGCCGAGGTATGGCTGCCCGAGGCAACAACGACCAAGGCAATGCCGGTCAAAGGAATGCTGCCAACGGCAATGCGGGACGGTGTTATCCCGTGGGAACGGGGCAAAATGTACCTCGGCAGCAGCAGTAACGCGCACCTTGGCAAGAGGGAAGTGCGGGACAAGCAGCGCAACAACAGAATGCTCGTCCGGATCAGGAAAGATACAATGATGGTTATTCGGCTATGATCAACGACGGATATCCCAGACCGGATCACCACATAATTGGGTCAAGGCTGAGAAGCAGGAACTTGCAGCCAGATGATGCGAGGCTGAAACTGGATAGAATTTACAGGTCGGAGCTAATCAAGGTACAAGGTCCTCCTGGTCCGACATGCTTTGGGCCCCGGATCATGAAGGAGCCACCGATGCCGAACTTTCAGCTGGCTAGAGGAACCAGAACCTATGATGGTAGTACTAGGCCAGATGACTGGCTGATTGATTACGCGACAGCGGTCAAGATCGCAACTAGAAATTTGAGATGGGTAGTGAGGTATATGCCATAAATGTTGGAAGGACCAGCGAGTGTTTGGCTGAACAATTTGCCATCGGGAAGTGTTAACTGTTGGCTGGATTTTGAGGAGTTGTTCGTTAGCAACTTTTCGAGCACCTACAAGAGACCCAACAGGCCACAGACTCTGGCGTTATGCCGGCAAAGACCGAATGAGCCAAACCAGGATTTCTTGACCCGGTGGTGCAACGTGCGTAACTCATGAGAGGGAGTAATTGAGTCACAAGCTATTGCGTGGTTCGCCCAGGGATGCAGATATGGACGTATGCTGTGGCAGAGGCTGCAGCGAGATATGCCAACCACTTTGGCTGAGACAATCCGGATCGTAGATTCGTATGCCTTGGGGGATCCAACGCAACCCCCTAATGTCAAGCGAGGAAAACAAAGAATATTACAACCGAGATGGCCTCGGGTCGTCGAGGAGAAATGATTTTCGAGGAAAGAGAAGGGACGAGCGTCCGGATTACAGATATAACTCGAAGCAGGTGGCAACAGTAGACCGGGACCAGCCAATGCCGGTGCCAGCAAGCACCAGAAAACTGGAGGGCAAAACGGGCAACAGAAAAACGAAGGGAAAAAGCCTTGGACCCCAGAGCAGAAAAAGCAATGGCAAGAGCGGAAGGATAGACCGAGGTATATGTTCAAGTCTATGTTGGATCAACCTTGCAAGTTCCATACACCAAGTCTTAATAGTCCGGCAAATCACACGACCCGGCAATGTGAGTGGATGAGGAAGTTAGAGCAGGGCTGTTCGGGGAATGCTCAGGCACCTCGGAACAAAGCACCTAGGAATGAGGCACCACGGCAACCATTACTAACGGGGGGAAATGGACAGCAACTAATGTTGCCGCAACCTCCGCCGAGGTACGAAAATCAGGAAAGAAGAGATGCGGTACATCAAGTAGACAATAATCAGCAACAAGGTCAAGGTTACCACGTGAATGAGGGACGAAACGAGTATAGGGAGCATCGTCAAAGTTACTGTGTGTTTACCACATAAGAAAATGACTGGAAAAGCTTGCAGCACTGGCATATGGAGATAAACGCGGTAATGCCGACAGTAGTGAGATATATGCCCTTGGCGGATCAAGAGATTACGTGGAGTATTAAGGATCACCCAAAGATCATGCCTAGCCCTGGGACCTATGCACTGGTCCTGGATCCAACGTTCATCGGGCTGAATCTCAATGTGAGGTTTTCCAAAGTACTGATTGACAATGACAGTGTATCAACATTATGTACAAGGATACCATGCACAAGTTGGGAATAACAGAAAACATGCTGCAAGCAATGAGGACCACCTTTGGTAAGGTCAATTGGTAAGGTCCAGGTTGATGTGTTATTCGGCACGAGAGATAATCGCCGGACTGGAAATTTGGAGTTCGAAGTGGTGAATCTGGAGAGCGCTTATCACACGTTACTCAGAAGGCCCGCGCTGAACAAGTTCATGGCAAGTACTCACATCAGCTACCTTAAGATGAAACTGCCCGGACCAAGGGGTCTGATAATTGTATCAGGGGACTTCTGGCATTCGATCGAGTGCGCCTCAGCCGGATCTAACTTAGCCGAGTCACTTGTGATAGCTCAGGAAAAAAGGAAGATACTAGAAGTAGTGGCATTGGCTCAATCCGCGCAGCAGCATATGCCATCTCTGACCAACCCGCACGGAAGCGTGTCATTCCAAGCAACCAAGGACACAAAGAAAGTGCCAATCGATGATCAGTTTCCAGAGCGCACCGTAACCATTGGTGCCAGGTTAAGCAGCAAATAGGAAAGTGAGCTTGTCAACTTCCTCTGTGAGAATCGGGATATCTTTGCTTGGTCCACTCATGATCTGCAAGGTGTGCCGAGGGAGTTGGCCGAGTACTCATTAAACATAAGACCCGGGGCTAAGCCAGTAAAGCAGCCTCTTCGGTGTTTCTCCGAAGACAGAAGGAAGGTCATTGGGGATGAGATAGCTAGTCTCCTAGCAGCCGGGTTTATCATGGAAGTACTCTATCCAGATTGGCTCTCTAATCTAGTGCTCGTGGAAAAGAAGAAGGATGATCCGAACGTGGCCGTGGTATGGCGCATGTGCATTGATTACACGAACCTGAATAAGGCGTGTCCCAAAGATCCATTCCCACTCCCTAGAATAGATCAAGTCATAGACTCAACAACCAGATGTGAACTATTGTCATTCATTGATGCTTATTATGGTTTCCACCAGATACCCTGAATCTGGATGACCAAATAAAGACTGCGTTTATTACCCCGTACGGGGCTTATTGCTATCGCACTATGCCGTTTGGACTACGTAATGCAGGAGTAACGTACCAATGATGTATGCAAAAATGCTTACACGACCAAATAGGTCGGAACGTGCAAGTTTATGTGGATGACATGGTGATAAAGACTAAGGAAAGCAATACGCTCCTTGATGACATCCGGCAGACTTTCGCCAACTTAAGAAGGTTCCGGATGAATCTTAACCTGGAGAACTGCACCTTTGGTGTGCCCGCGGAAAAGTTACTCGGTTTTCTAGTGTCTAGCCGAGGTATCAAAGATAACTCGACGAAAATCCGGGCCATAGAGAGAATGGAACTGCCAAAATGCCTTAACGATGTGCAGAAGTTCACTGGTTGCCTGGCATTGTTAAGCCGGTTCATATGTCGGTTGGGAGAGAAGGCCTTGCCCCTCTACCAGTTAATGAAAAAGGCAGACAAATTCACATGGACGCCACAGGCGGACATTGCGTTTCAAGAATTGAAAAAGATGTTATCTACTGCACCGATCCTAGCAGCACCACTACCCAAGGAGCCAATGTTGCTCTACGTAGCCACGACCAACCAAGTCGTAAGTGCAGTAATTGTAGTGGAGCGTGAGGAGGAAGGAAAGTCGGTGCAAAGACCGGTATATTATCTGAGCGAGGTATTATCTGCTTCAAAACGGAATTACCCACACTATCAAAAGATGGCGTATGGCCTGTATATGTTGGCCAAGAAACTCAAACACTATTTTGAGGAACATCCCATCAAAGTGATATGTGAGGCACCCATATCAGAGATTATGAGTAACAAAGATGCAAGTGGCCGGATAGCAAAATGGGTAATTAAGTTAGCCCCATATGCACCGCAGTTTGACAGAAGAGATGCGATAAAATCAAAAGTTGTGGCGGATTTCTTTGTGGACTGGGCTGAGATGCAATACGAACCACCTCTGTCGGACTCCAATTATTGGCGAATGCACTTCGATGGATCAAAACTGAAAGACGGGTTGGGTGCCGGAGTAGTGCTTACCTCGCCCAAGAAAGATCAACTGAAATATGTCCTTCAAATCCACTTCAGTGCCTCAAATAATGTTGCGGAATATGAAGCATTGGTACATGGTCTCAAGGTAGCAAAAGAAGTGGGGATACGTCGGATACAATGCTTTGGAGATTTGGATTTGGTGGTGCAACAAGTGTTTGGAAACTGGGATGCTTTGGATGCTAACATGGCCCTTTACAGATTCCATGTTCAAAATATAAGTGGATTTTTCGAAGGATGTGAATTCCATCACATACCTCAGATTGAAAACGAGGCGGCCGATACGCTGTCCAAGTTAGGCTCATCGCGGCAGGCAATCCCGCCAAATGTTGCTTTGGAGCACTTGAGAAAACCATCCATCACGCCATCGCCGGAATCAGACTCAATTTATATCCCCGCACTCTCCGGATCAGGAGCTGCACCTATGTAGATAGAGTGGGGAGGCACCTCAGTAAACCTAGGGACTGCTTCGGCAAACCCGGGGACTACCTCAGCAAACCCGGGGATTGATCAACTAGATCCGGCAGGAGTTATGTCGGTGGATGCGATGGAAATTGACAAGGAACCATTTCCTGTCCGAGCTATACAGCTTGGGCCAGGCCAATATATGATTTCCTGAAAGAAGGAGTTTTGCCGGATGATGAGATATTCTCAAGGCAAATCCAAAGGAGAGCAAAGGCCTATACCATTATCAATGCCGAATTATACAAAAGAAGTGTGGCAACAGTGCTGCAGTGGTGTGTTGACCCAGAGGAAGGACTTGACATACTCCGAGTCAATATGGAAATTCTTTTAGAGGTTTTCCCTTACTTTGTCCGTGTCAACAAACAATTCGAAATCTATCATGGTCAGCAAAGTTGTTTCTTTATTTCTATTTGCCCTTTAGTTAATAATTTCAATTTCATTAAGAAAAACTAACCAAATAAATGGAAAATGCAAATTAATAGAATTTTTTTCTTCAAATCCAAAAAAATCACCAAGGGGAATGTGGCCACCATGCCTCCTCAAGGGCGTTAGTGGCGAAAGCTTTCCGGCATGGATTTTATTGGCCAAGTGCTTTGGAACAAGCAGAGGATTTGGTGAGAAAATGCAATGGCTATCAGAGATACGCCACGAAAACTCATTTACCAATGTCGGAACTCAAAACTATCCCCATTACTTGGCCATTTGCTGTATGTTACCTTGACATGGTAGGTCCATTTAAGACGGCTAAAGGAGGAATGACCCATATCCTAGTTATGGTCGACAAGTTCACCAAGTGGATTGAAGTGAAGCCAATTAAGAAATGTGACGGGGCAACAACAGTAAGATTCCTCAAGGATATAATCTTGAGATATGGCTATCCCCATAGCATCATAACTGATAATGGAACAAATTTCACCGAAGGAGCATTTGCGAGGTTTTGCCGAGAAAAGAAGATCCGGCTAGCTGTTGCCTCAGTCGCCCATCCCGCATCGAACGGGAAAGTGGAAAGATCCAACAGACTAGTTCTGTCCGGGATAAAACCCCGGCTCATAGAGCTGCTGTAAAGATCAGCGGGGTGCTGGATAGAAGAATTACTGGCAGTAGTGTGGAGTTTAAGAACAACTCCGAATCGATCAACAGGCTATACGCCATTCTTTCTAGTATATGGGGCAGAAGCTGTATTACCAACCGACATAGAGCATGATTCGCCAAGAGTCACCCAATACACAGAAGCCGAAGTGCATGAAGCCCGGCAAAATGATGTTGATCTGCTGGAAAAAGTGAGAGAACTGGCCTTGTCTAGATCCGCCATATATCAGCAAAATCTCTGACGCTATCATAGCCGAAAAGTAAACCCCCGAGTTTTCCGGGAAGGTGACCTGGTACTCCGGTTGATACAACGCACTGCTGGCATGCATAAGCTATCCCCTCCATGGGAAGGACCTTTCATTGTAAGCAAAGCCTTGCACAATGATTCCTACTATCTTATTGATGCACAGCCACAAGAAAAGAACAAGGCGGACATGTCAGGAGAGGAATCTAAGCGACCGCGAAATGTAGCACTACTTCGTCCTTTTTACACCTGACAAAGAGGTGAATGTATCCGAGCTACTCATATGTCGGTATGTATGTCGGCAATGAGCTTATCAATGAAACTTTGGCATCCCAAGCAAAGACTCGGGGACTGCTGTAATAATTGTCTTTCTTGTTTTCATATTTTTATGTCGGCTGAGTTAAGTCGCCTATATCTTAGTCGGATTAGTAATGTGTGAGCACAAAAAATGCAACTCTTCGACTTTGCTGTTGTCCAACAAGAATTGGCTTCATGGCAAGCAAGAGAACAAGTTTGGAATGGCAAAGCACATGAAAAATAACTAAGGAAAAGAACTTAAGCGGGCCGACATTTGTTATTTGGACTAACCCTTTGTTTACTATATTTATCTAGCGCCGGATTATTTTGAGCTAATCTCGAAGTTTCAAGTATTGTTAAGTCAATTTTTTGAACCTCAGACTCGTAAGTCAAAAAACCAAATCAAGGTAGACGCGAGCCGAGTCAAAAATTGGGGGAACAATAAAACGAAACCCGGGGTCTTCACCCACGATAATCCAGCATTAAGAACTTAGTTTCAAACAATGAATTGTAGCAGAACCAAACCAAAGTACTTAGATACATTTTTGCCCGGCATTCCGGGGATCTGACAAATACGATCAAGTGTTTTTAGGGAGCAGGGAAAGCAGCCGAATCATCAGCCAAAGAAGGAGGTACTTCGGAATTTGGGGAGGGGCACGGGCCTCGGCTTCATCCTCTGGGTTGGCCTCGCCATCCTCTGGGTCTTAGGCCTCGTCGCCAAGCTCGGAGGCCTCACCCTCACTCCCTTCATCTTCTTCATCTCTAGAAGAAACTTCATCATCGAAAACATCGAGATAGCTCAGCCCATCCTTCCAAGCGTGGCAGAAGGAATACTGAATAAGTTTGATAGCACTGGCTTTGCGGCACGCAACCCACGCCGGATCTTTGTTCCACTTGGATCCTGTGCGCATGCGGGTAGGTAGCCCCAGGTCTATTCCTTCGTACCACGAGAGGACGAACTGCAAGGCAATGTCAGCCCCGGCTCGTGCAGCCGAGTCACGCCACAGATTCAGCTGATGCTCGCACTCCATCAGTTTGGCTATGAAAGCCGTATGTATTTTGGGAATGGGCTTAGTGGGCCAGAGGGAGCTGAACATCCGCGTTGCCGCCGGTATAATGTCTGTGCCGTAGTTCTTCACTAGCTCAAGGTGGGTGGAGAAGCTCGCTAGCAGATCCTCCATATCATATGCAATTGGCTCGGCATTAGGACCGGTGGGGATACCACGCTGTTCACGGGACCGGGTTACGGCAGCAGCAGCAAGTGTATCGTCTTCTGGAAATTTGCCTGAGAATAGAGCAGAGGAAACAGTGAACAAAAGCACCAAACCTAGAGGAATAAAAGTTGATCAAGGGCAAAGAACTCACGGGCAATCTGGAAGAGGAGTCGCTGAAGCTCGGAATGGACATTGGCGCTGTGGGCCTGGAGTTTCTCGTATTCAGAGGTCACCGACGTAAGTTTGACGTTGGCTTCCTGCAATAAGCTTTGGTCCTTGGAAATTTGCATGGTTAAACGCTCTTTTTCCTCGGCAAACTCCCGGTCAGCTTTCTCCAGTTCGGACTTATGGAGGTCCTTAGGCCTATGAATTTCAGCATTCAGCCGAGTAATTTCCGAGTCCTGGAGCTACAGCCGAGCTATCTCATCGTCCTTCTTCTTCAGTTCAGCCTCATGTTTCCCTGTTTGTTCGAGGAAATGGGTCATCATATCAGGCATAGGAACGCTGTCTTCAAGAGCAACTGCAACAGTGGATTAATCTGGCACAGCCGGAGTATAAATATCTACTGGAGGAAGAAAAGAACACACAATGATGGGGTGAACGAGATAAGATACCTTTGATCTCATCCAGATTCTTCCGCATGATGATATTCTCAGCTTCGACCTCGGCTGCGTGGTTTGGATAACAAATTAATACGGATCATAGATAACTCGAACGAACAAAAATGGAAGAAGGAAAAGTCTAAGTAAAAACATTTCCCTTCTTCTGGTGCTCCTCTAGGAGTTTGCCATAACGCGTGCGAATGTCTTTATAGGAGTCCAGCAGGCGATGGAACTCGGCAGATCGGCGGTTAGTGGTAATCTGAAACAAGCAAGGAAATGTCAAGATCAAAGGCAAAGTAAAAAGTAATTCGAAGTCTACAAGATCCGGGCCAAGTGGAACTTAACCCAGCTCTAGGTGTGTGGATATTCGAAGTCTACAAGATCCGGGCCAAGTGGAACTTAACCCGGCTCTAGGTATGTGGATATTCGAAGTCTACAAGATCCGGGCCAAGTGGAACTTAACCCGACTCTAGGTGTGTGGATATTCGAAGTCTATAAGATCCGGGCCAAGGGAATTTAACCCGGCTCTAGGTGTGTGGATATTTGAAGTCTACATGATCCGGGACAAGTGGAACTTAACCCGGCTCTAGGTGTGTGGATATTTCAAGTGTCCAAGATCCGGGCCAAGGGAACTTAACCCGGCTCTATGTAAATATTTGCAATTGCTAAGGACAGAAACCAAATTCTCTAGGAGCATCCGATCAAGTAACAAGTTAATCCCTCGGAGGCACGGGGACTAGGGGATATATCTAGAAGTGCTCATCTATATAAACTACCACATCAGAGGAAAAGAGTTACCTCCATCATCTAGCCAGCCAAAGAGATGGCCTTGGTGGCAGAGTTCATCTATGCGCTGAACTCGGCTAGGCCGAACTTCTCCGGCAGATCATCCTTGGGGTCGATGAACTCAGCGTTGTTCCAGTTACGCACATACTCCAGGAGCAGTGGACTATAACTTTCGCCGCTGGGAGAGTAGTTCACCACCAAGCCTTTGACATGGGCCTCTTGCCTTGCAGATTGAGCTGCAGCAGGGCTGGTATGCAGGACCGGCTGCCTGCTACCCTCTGATCCGGCAGCAGGCGACCCAAAAGTGATGCCCTTAGCTGATCCAGCAGCTTTCTTGAGCTTGCCGGATGATGGAGGACGCGGTGGAAGATCCGAGGCCGCTGACCCATAAGGAGCTTGGGAAGCTAGCGGAAAAATACCTGCAATAGACACTGTTAATCCGGAGGTGGCCGACAGAGCCTTCCTCTTTGGGGCCTTGGTCAAAGCTATGGCTGCTGAGGCTTCTACTGGTGATGCTGCTGATGCTGTTACTGCTGGTGGTGCTGGTGGTGCTGTTGCTAGAACTGGTGCTGCTGGTGCTGGGGACGCTGGTGCTACTAGTTCTGAAGACACTTGAACAGGAGAAGAACTTGATTGGGGCGGTGCCGATGAAACTGGCACCTCAACACTTGGCGCTAGGGCCGAAGAGGAACTAGGTGTAGGGGTTCGTAGCAAGGAAAACAAAAAATTTTCTATCGCATACAAACAAACAAGCCAAGATCTATCTACTAGATTGTAGCAACGAGTCGATGGAATAACTCACCCTCGAAGATTCCAAAGTGTTTAACGAGAGCAGATTCTCGTGGGTGATGTAGTCGTACTCTTTCCGATCTCAAGATCGCGTAGACGATCCTTCCAGCGCCACGTTTCAGCAGCGCTCCCGCAGTCGGTCACACGTTCGGTACTCGACGAAGACCTTCCTCTCCCTTGTTCCAGCAGGCAGCGGAGGTTGTAGCACTCTCCTCGCGATTCCGACAGCACAACGGCGTGGTACCGGAAGTAGAGGGGAGATCCCGCAGGGCTTCGCCTTAAGCCGGTGCGAGTATGGTGGAGCTTATGAGAGAGGCTATTAGTGGTCTAGTAATTAGACACACCAATTAGAAGGCTCTAAACCAATTAGAAGGCTCTAAACCAAAATAGCTCTAAACCGGGGTTTAGATCTAGGGTTTAGTTTAGAGGATAGGAACTAGTGTGTGCTAGGAGGGGAGCCCTGCCCCTCCTTATATAGGTGGGAGGGCTGGCCGGCCAAGGGGAGGAGAGTTCCTCCCCAAGTCGGCTTGGTGGGGCGCCGGCCAAGGGAGGGAATCCCTCCCCAACTCGGCCTCCACCAATCCTCCTCTCTTCCCACTTCCCAAAATTGCCGTTTGACTTTCAAACTGGCCGTTTGACTTTTCAATTTAGGATTTAAATAAATCCTTTATTTTGGGCAGCAAGAACACCTAGTACATGATGCAATCATTCCAACATGCAATGACACATTCATGTACCCTTCCCCTTCCGGAGTGCCGGACATTCCGGGACCTTCTAGAATGTTCCCGATGAAAACACCGGAACCATTCCCCAACTCCGAAACGGGACTTTCCTTATATGAATCTTATTCTCCGGACCATTCCGGATCACCTCGTGATATCCCGGATCCCATCCGAGACTCCGAACAACATTCGGTCTCTTTCTCATAATACCATAACTACTCAAACAACGTCGAATCCTTAAGTGTGTCTCCCTACGGTTCGTGAATTATGCGGACATGATCGAGACACTTCTCCGAACAATAACCAATAGAGGAATCTGGAAATTCATATGGCTCCCACATATTTCTACGATTACTTTGCGATCGAATGAACCACTTACATACGATACCAATTTCCCTTTGTCTCACGATATGTTACTTATCCGAGGTTATGATCATCGGTATCTCTGCATACCTAGTTCAACCTCGTTACTGATAAGTACTCTTTTCTCGTTCCCGTGATATGTGATCCCTTGTGACCAAGTCACATGCTTGCAAGCTAATTGGATGACATTTCACCGAGAGGGCCCAGAGTATATCTATCCGTCATGTGGATGGACAAATCCCACTCTTGATCCATGTGTTTCAACCAATACTTTCCGAACACTCAATGCCACTTTTATAGCCACCCTGTTACGGTGTGGTGTTTGATGACATCAAAGCATCCATCCAGCAAAGGTGATATGCATGATCTCATGGTCGAAGGAATTAGGTTACTATGTATCAGAAAGCATATAGCAATTGAACTATTGAAATGTCTTGATCTTTATGCTACGCTTATCTATAGGAGTATGTCCACCATATCATTCTCCTAATGATATGATCTTGTTGTTGATAACATCTCAATGTTCATGATATGGAAACCACAATCATTAATCAACCAACAAGCTAGTGAAGTATAGAGGCTATACTAGGGACTTTAAATTAAGTTTACAAATCACACAAGTATTAATGGTTTCCTTGTTAATACTATTATAGCATGAATGTAAACATTTATCATAAGTGTGAAGATATGATAATAACCACTTTATTATTGCCTCTTGGGCATATCTCCAACAGTCTCCCACTTGCACTAGAGTCAATAATCTAGTTTCGAACCTTTGTGTATTCAACACCTATGGCTTTCCGGTGTTGTATGTACATGATTGCTAGTGGTCAACTGATCTCCGGATCTGACACTTCCAGGTCCGTGTGTAATTGCATGTCTTTGCGTCTCTACGCATCACTCATTCTCTAATGAGATGGCTTTGTATAAATTTGGTCTTTCGGTGTGACCTTTAGTTCTTTAGGGTTAAAACATGTTGACAATATTGTCGTACAATATATCTTCATAGTATTATCCCGCTGTGAACTACACCTAGTTTGATAACAAACTACTTGACACAAATGCCCTCTTTTGCTGCTATAATAGCAGTCATATACTTAGCCTTTTGTTGTAGTATCTGTCACAATGTCTTAACTTTGGAAATCATCCAAATCCATTATGGAACTCACTTTCCATTATATTGTGCCACCCTTAGTTTAGATTGAGATAAACTTAATCTGTACTTTGTGACAAAGCTAGTATCAATGTAGTACTTTTACAATGAACTAACCATCTATTTGTCACTTCTACAAATAATATACTCTTAGTTCTTCCAAAAGATCATAAGAATATCCTTACTATTGTCCAATGATCATCTTACGAATCATTCTGGTATATGCTCACAACATTTAGAGCATAGGACATATCTGGATTTGTACATATCACAGTATGATTGATATAAATACTCTTTGTGATTTCATACATCAAGTATCAATCTATACTTGATTATTTGTTTCACTTTACCAAATGTCAATACACTTGAATATATCATCAACATTGAACTTATTCAATCCTTTCTGTGCAACAAGAACCTTTCTTGTAGTTCCTATATTGAACTCATTCAATATCTTGTCTATGTACTTCTGGCACAACCATATTAGCGTCTATTGATGCCAAAATACTTGGGTTTTGCCTAAGTCTTTCATCGGGATGAAATTCTTAATATGTGTTAATAAAAGATACATTATTTCCAATCAACAATATGTCTTCCACATAATGTATTAGAAACATGTCTTAGCGCTCCCACTTAATTTCTTGCAAATGCAAGCATCTTCATTGTCTCTGATGAAATTAAACCCTTTTAACAGTTTCATCATAGTGAAGATTCCAACTCCGCTATGCTCACTCTAACCATTGAAGTTTGCATATGCTTTTAGCATCCTTTGAATTGACAAAACCCTATGGACCGTGTTTATGCACATGTCCTAGGTAACGATTCTATTAGAAGAACTTGTTTTGTTTATTCAACTACCATATAACAAATTATATGTAGTGGTTGCTTTCATTAATCCGTCTAGACTAAATATCACTATGATAGATCAAATCTTGTCATAGTCAACCTTTGAACATTGTTGTGAACTCTTTCCCAACATGTCGACTATTTCATAGATGTAAAACATCCATGTCTATTTCTTTATAGATCCAGACACAACTGTAAGGTCTTACACCTTTCTCGAGGGTCCTTCAAGTTCAAAACTTGATTTCTCGTGTATGGAACTATCACGGATTTTATGGCTTCAAGCCATTTGACGGAGTCAGGGCCCATCATCGCTTCTTTGCATGTAGTCGGTTCATTATTCTCAAATAATGATTCAACCCTCAAATCTTGGTATTTGATTGTTTACCCGATCTACTTGTTTCAATAGGAACTTAGATCTCCGTGACCACAACCTTTGAGGCACGTGAGCCATGAGCATTGTTGCCGCCTCCGGAACACTTTTCGGCGCTGCGCAACTTTGCACATACAGCTAAGGTTCTTAACCTTATCAAAGTTCTATTGTCCTCCCACTTAACTTTTCACGAAAAATTCCTTCCAAAAGAAACTTGACGTTCTAAGCAACAAACACTTTTGTCTCCGGTGTTTATGGAGGAATACTTAATAGTCATACAAAGACAGGTTCATCCGACTTTGGTTGCAAACATCTTTCTTATGCATAGCATACCAATGTTTAAGAAAGGACAACTTGGGTTTTATCCCAAACCATAACCTTATATGGTGTCATTTCAACGGATTATGATGAAGCTCTTTTCAGTGGAAAAACGGTAATCTCTAAAGCTTTTAATCTTTAAAATACAATGGCAGTTTTATGAATTACACCTTTCGATCTTACCATGTCAAACAAGGTTTAATTACATATCTCGAACGCTCCATACTCTTATGGTGTTTCGGGAAAATGCAAATCCACGGAACGATTCCTTAAATCTTAGGTATTATGCTAAACTTGTAACTCAAATATCTTCCTTTATGATCTTATCATAAACTATTTATATTCTTGTTACAATGATTTTGCACTTCATCTTGAAAGTCTTTTGAACTTTTCAAATATTTCATACTTCATCCTTATTAAGTAAATATTCATATATTCACTCAAATTTTCGGAGAAAGCATATGAAGTTGAAATCCATCGCTCTTGACTACACATAATGGACTTCGTACAACAATATGTACAAGTTCCAATAAGCTAGTCATTCGTTCCCTTTTGGCCTATGGACGAAGTTTTAATTATCTCTAGGAAAGTTTCACAAGCGTCATTTGATCAAAATCAAATAGACTCCAAAATTCCATCCATATGGATTTTTCTTCATGTTTTCTTTCCAATATAATTTTAAACGGCGATGTCACTTCCTAAGTGATCTTTCAATCAATTTGTCTTTCGACATTTTAGCACTAGTTTTATGGATGTGATTTCTCCAACGAGATTTGTGAATCATCCATCTTTTATGGATTACGGCAATTATTTGAACAACCCTTTTGTTCTCATAATACCCGATAAAACAAATCTTTGAAGGCAAGCTTTGATGTTTAACGAGCAACACAATAACCCTTTATTTGTTCTCGATGAACATCATCACATATTCTTTTGCTAGTTACTTAGGCCATTGTAGTTCATGAATTGTGTTGTTTCGTATGACGATTCACACCAACAAATTCAGTATCAAATACTTAAGAACCACATTGTTTAACAAGCAAAGAATATAGCCATAACATGTATATCATCTATATACTTAAACTGAACGATTCTAGTCTTTTCTTTTCTGCCATATATTTATGAGATTCTCTTTCAGTATTTCCTTTTCAGTTTGAAAGAATCTATCAACATCAATAGTGGAGTCATACATATGACATATAGTCCAAAGCGTGTATAGTTAAATACCAATGTCTTTGGACTTGCACTTTGAAGTAGATCACCATCATCAAATGTTTGGTGTTCTTTCAAATTCCTTTCATTAGTAATCTCTTGGTGTAGTAAACATTTTACCTACATCAAATATTCACCCTTATCATGGTATCGTCCATGATCAAGCTACTTTTAGCTTATAACGATGAATTATTAGTATAATGTTGCTATCCAAAACCTTTTGGAGGATTAGGACAACAAGTGTCTCCAACCTTTTTGCAAATTCTCATCAAAATATGAGAACATGAACTTTGCCATATTATACTCTATCATGTTGTAACCAAAACTTCGTTTCAGATATCACAATATCTTCCACATATCATGGTTTCTGAAACAACTCTTTCAGATCCTAGATAACCTTGATATTAAGGGAATCCTTTGAATATCAAGAATCATGGATACAAACATGATACTTATATACTAACACTTGGAATTGTTACTCTTGATTTAATACTAATTATTAAACTTCATGGAGTAACCGGAACTTACTGAAAGTTTGCAATAGGACTTTTAAACTTTAGATTAACACTTAAAACAATACGATACCAGTTCGTAAAGTATCTAACCAGAATTCTATAGTTCTATCATCTCAATTATAACTAAGCGCAAGGTGGTAAACGGATGCCAATGACTACAACAACTATGCAAATTCACTTTGATTTAGTTTATGATAAATTGAGTTCTAATTAATAATTAAATTAATCTAGGTGAACTCCCACTCAAAACAATATCCCTCACATTGTTTTAGTGATCACACGAACCAAATCCACCACATCAAAACCGATCATCACGAGAGTTGATATAGCTTCAATGGCGAACAATCAACATGTTCATCATATCTACTATATGACTCATGCTCTACCTTTCGGTAATCCGTGTTCCTGAGGCCATGTCTGTACATGCTAGGCTCGTCAAGATCAAACCTTAGCTACCGCATAAGCAAATCTGGCTTGCTTACGTTGTATTTACCCGTGGAATCAAAGACACCCGATCATCACGTGGTGCTTCGAAGCAACAAGTTTTAGCAACGGTGCTAACTAAGGGCGAACACTTTAGAACTTGAAATTTATGTGCATGAGGGATCATCTTATAATGCTACCGTCGTCTACTAAGCAATACAAGATGCATAAAGGATTAACATCACATGCAATTCATAATATGTGATATGATATGGCCTTTCTTCTTTGTGCTTCCGATCTCCATCTTCAAGCACGAACATGATCTCCATCATCACCGGCGTAGCATCAAGGTCAATGACGCTTCTTCATGGTTGTCGTCCACCAGCTTCAACTATTACAACTATTTTGAATAGACACGCAGGTCTTAACAGAAATTAAAGACAACCATATGGCTCCTGCCGGTTGCCAACTTACAATAAGGAACATTGCATACATCAAATATAATCACAATCATGGCCATATCACATCACTGCACACCCCTGCAAAACAAAGTTAGACGCTTCTACTTTCTTTGCATATTTTACGTGGTTTGGGGCTTTCCATAAGTGTCGTTCTAACCTACGAACAAGAACCACAACATTGATACTAGCATTGTTGATTACCCGTTGTAAATTGGATCTTTACTATGCTAGGAGAAACTGGCACCCGCAAAGCCACTTATGCAATACAAGTTGCATGTTAAGCGTGGAGCAAGTCTCATGAACGATGTCATGTAAGGTTAGCCCGGGCCGCTTCATCCCAACATACCGCAAGATGCAAAGTACACGCAAAGCAATCTACAATAAAAGCATCAACGCCCACAATGACCATTGTGTTCTACTCGTGCAACAGATCTACATATAGACACGGCTCTGATACCACTGTAGGGGTTCGTAGCAAGGAAAACAAAAAATTTTCTATCGCATACAAACAAACAAGCCAAGATCTATCTACTAGATTGTAGCAACGAGTCGATGGAATAACTCACCCTCGAAGATTCCAAAGTGTTTAACGAGAGCAGATTCTCGTGGGTGATGTAGTCGTACTCTTTCCGATCTCAAGATCGCGTAGACGATCCTTCCAGCGCCACGTTTCAGCAGCGCTCCCGCAGTCGGTCACACGTTCGGTACTCGACGAAGACCTTCCTCTCCCTTGTTCCAGCAGGCAGCGGAGGTTGTAGCACTCTCCTCGCGATTCCGACAGCACAACGGCGTGGTACCGGAAGTAGAGGGGAGATCCCGCAGGGCTTCGCCTTAAGCCGGTGCGAGTATGGTGGAGCTTATGAGAGAGGCTATTAGTGGTCTAGTAATTAGACACACCAATTAGAAGGCTCTAAACCAATTAGAAGGCTCTAAACCAAAATAGCTCTAAACCGGGGTTTAGATCTAGGGTTTAGTTTAGAGGATAGGAACTAGTGTGTGCTAGGAGGGGAGCCCTGCCCCTCCTTATATAGGTGGGAGGGCTGGCCGGCCAAGGGGAGGAGAGTTCCTCCCCAAGTCGGCTTGGTGGGGCGCCGGCCAAGGGAGGGAATCCCTCCCCAACTCGGCCTCCACCAATCCTCCTCTCTTCCCACTTCCCAAAATTGCCGTTTGACTTTCAAACTGGCCGTTTGACTTTTCAATTTAGGATTTAAATAAATCCTTTATTTTGGGCAGCAAGAACACCTAGTACATGATGCAATCATTCCAACATGCAATGACACATTCATGTACCCTTCCCCTTCCGGAGTGCCGGACATTCCGGGACCTTCTAGAATGTTCCCGATGAAAACACCGGAACCATTCCCCAACTCCGAAACGGGACTTTCCTTATATGAATCTTATTCTCCGGACCATTCCGGATCACCTCGTGATATCCCGGATCCCATCCGAGACTCCGAACAACATTCGGTCTCTTTCTCATAATACCATAACTACTCAAACAACGTCGAATCCTTAAGTGTGTCTCCCTACGGTTCGTGAATTATGCGGACATGATCGAGACACTTCTCCGAACAATAACCAATAGAGGAATCTGGAAATTCATATGGCTCCCACATATTTCTACGATTACTTTGCGATCGAATGAACCACTTACATACGATACCAATTTCCCTTTGTCTCACGATATGTTACTTATCCGAGGTTATGATCATCGGTATCTCTGCATACCTAGTTCAACCTCGTTACTGATAAGTACTCTTTTCTCGTTCCCGTGATATGTGATCCCTTGTGACCAAGTCACATGCTTGCAAGCTAATTGGATGACATTTCACCGAGAGGGCCCAGAGTATATCTATCCGTCATGTGGATGGACAAATCCCACTCTTGATCCATGTGTTTCAACCAATACTTTCCGAACACTCAATGCCACTTTTATAGCCACCCTGTTACGGTGTGGTGTTTGATGACATCAAAGCATCCATCCAGCAAAGGTGATATGCATGATCTCATGGTCGAAGGAATTAGGTTACTATGTATCAGAAAGCATATAGCAATTGAACTATTGAAATGTCTTGATCTTTATGCTACGCTTATCTATAGGAGTATGTCCACCATATCATTCTCCTAATGATATGATCTTGTTGTTGATAACATCTCAATGTTCATGATATGGAAACCACAATCATTAATCAACCAACAAGCTAGTGAAGTATAGAGGCTATACTAGGGACTTTAAATTAAGTTTACAAATCACACAAGTATTAATGGTTTCCTTGTTAATACTATTATAGCATGAATGTAAACATTTATCATAAGTGTGAAGATATGATAATAACCACTTTATTATTGCCTCTTGGGCATATCTCCAACACTAGGAAGATCCGGCATGGCCGTATCCTGAGCTACCCCACCATGCCCCGCACTGACATTGCCCTCCTCATGGTGAGGTGGGCTCTGATCAGGCGCAGCCACGGAGCCCTCTTGGATAGGGTTGAGCGGGCGAGTGTCGTCATCACAGGGGGGGGGGGGAGAAGGGTTGCTCCGGATTAGAGATGCTATGCCGGAGCCGCTCTGGGGAATGACCCTAGGAGCTCTTAAAAGCAGAAAAGCACCAAGTCAAAATGAGAAAAAAGAACCGATAAGAGACAAAGGCAAACACAGAAAGGAAAAACCCAAGTGCAAATGCAAAGAGACTTACTCGTCTGAGGTTGGGGGGCCCGAGGTTTGGGCGCCCTCTGGACCATGCTCTTGGCGGTCGGCTTAGTCGAGGCTTTCACCCCAGACTTTTTCTGCCTCTTCTTGCGTGGCGGCGCCTCCGAAGCTGCGGCCGAGGCAGCCGCACGCTTTTGGGAAGGAGCAGGGACCGGACCACCCGTGGCAAGGGGGGAACCTTGTGGACCTCACCAGCCAGGTTAGCTAAAGATTCGAACATAACCAGATATGCATAAGAGATGAGAACCGGGTCAAGTACCTCTAGGACCTCAACGTCCGAGTCGTCGTCATCCGACCAATCCATTAGATAAGAGGCCTTACCAGAGCTGCGTTTGACGACGTCCGGAGTGGGCAGGAAGGTCTCCGGATCAGGCTCCTCCTTGTCCTCCTCAGCGTGGTCCGGTACCCACTTGCTCGCCAGCACCTCTCCAGCTTCCAGTGGCTGCTGGAGGAATCGCTGAGAACAAGACAACAATTGCTAAGTTATGAAAATAATCTGACATACGGAGAAGATCCGGAAAATAGTAAGATGGAAGTTTACCTTTGGAGGAGGGCTGTCCCAGGTGAAGGGCTCGAGCCCCCATTCCCAATCTTCGGAGAATTTGTTCTCCACATTGAAAATGGCCTTAACCCGGCGGTAAACCACTAAGTTATCCAGCTCAAAAGATGAAGTCCGGTGGGGGTCGAGGGGGCCGCTCAAGTAGCAGATCTTGTGGGCACGCTTCTAAAGGAGGGAGACCCGGCTGCGGACAAAGGTGATCATAATGTCCTCCCCTCGAAGCTTCTCCTTGAGTAGCTCCTTGATCGAGCGCTCCACCTGGTTCACCAGGGCTGTGGGTCGCTTGGGGATGCTCTCCCAGAGAGAAGTGTCCAGAGGTCCGAGTTTGAAAGGGAGGAGCCGGATCAAATCCTCGGAAGTTGTATTCTGGACATAGAAGAAAGTCCGGGCCCAACCCTTGCAAGACTCGAGCCCGGTGACCTGGGGAAATACGGAGCCCATGCGGGGAGATATGGAGGCAGCGCCGCAATGAGTCAGGTGCTTCTCCTCCGGAGTAAGCTCCTTATCCAGAACCACATTCCTCCGAAGACCAAAGAATTTGATCCACAGTTCCTTAGATGGCCAGAGGCCGACATATCCCTCAATGCCAGAGGCAAAAGAGGATAGAGAAGTGATGGCATTGGCAGGAAGATGGTGTGGTTGCAGTTGATACGTGGAGATGAAATCGAAAAAGAAATCTGAGGTAGGAAGGCCGAAGCCACGCTGAAAATGAGAAAGAAAAACAACGTACTCTCCAGGATTGGGAGAGGGAGAAACCTCCCCGACAGCGAGGCGACAGGCAAGGCCAGCAGGGATGCGGCGCGTGGCACGGAGCTAGTCCAGATCATCCTCGCAGACAAACGCGCCGTCCCAGCCGCTGTGCTCACGGCCTTCTCCTTCCTCCTCCTTCTGCGCCACCACGGCTGCCTCCTCCTCAGTCATGGCAAACTCAAGGTCTTCGAGAAGGAAATCGGAATAAAAATAACTGGTGGAGGGGAACCGAGAAGCATAGGGCCCCGTGGTGAAGCTCTTGAGCGCGAGCGGTGGCGCATGCGCAAGGTGCTGCCTGAGCATAGTCGCGATAGCGGAGTTGCGACGAAGAAGTATCAGCGGCAGTGAGGTTGCAGTGAGAGAGAGAGGAGGTTGGGAAGCGCAAAGGAAATGAGGAACTTCCCAAAAGATTACCCCAGGCACCCTACTTAACCGCGCGAGAGGGCGTGTAGTGGGATCCTTTGCGGTTGCCACTCCACACGCAAAGGGCGTGTACGCGGCCGAGTCAGCCAATTAGAACGTGGCCACATCAAGGACCACATGGAGCAGAGGATCCCATGACGCGATGTAATGTTACAATTAACGAGGCGCTGAAGTGAAGGGACGCGCACATCAGTTATTCCTGACATTGCGACAGTAACTGGCGCATTAAATGTGCATGGCCCTTAAAATAAGGAAAAATGATGATTACCCTCCACGTAGGACGTGGGGAAGCGTACGAGAGAAGGAACGGTAACCCGGATAAGCAGGCAAAAGACCCGGCCAGCGAGGAATAACTCGGAATGAGCCAAGGGATCACAAGAGGAAAAACCCCGGGTTACGGGATAACTCAGCCAAAGAGGCGGAGATCCGGATATGAGAACCTGTTGTGGCCTTAACAACTAAAAGTTGCTAAGACCACACCAACTTTGGGGACTAATGTTGGGGGGATACCCCCGGGTAGGGCAACACCGGGGTATAAAGGCCGAGTTAGCCGAGGTATGTTGTGGTCAAAGCAAGTGCTGGCCGGGTCACCTCAAGACAGGCCGAACCACGAAATGACCTGGCCCGTGGAGCATCTCCTTACCCGTAGTCCGGCTGGCATAAAATATATGCTGGCCATGTTTATCTGTCTATCCTGCAGGTACCCTCGTAGCCGGGTTAGCCACGTGCTAGCCGGACTATCATATGGCTTCCAAGAGAAGGAAGGAATCTCCCGCTGTTCAAAATGTGGCTTTATTAGCTGTAGCATGATCGAAGCAAAGCAAAGAGGAGGACCAGCAGGTCAGGGGTGACCAAGGTGACGCGGGCAATGTCGACTGATGCAGCCCATGTATGGTGACACTTAAAGATAAGGATCATGTTGCGGGTTACGTCCAAAGCCCGGACGAGCCGTTAAAGAGTATGAAGAAGCATCTAGCTTTAGTCGAGGGTCATATTCGGAGAATATGCTGCCACGTATGCCCTAGCAATGTAACTCGGGCTCCCCTATATAAGGAGCACCGGGGCCTCCATAGAAGGGGATCGATTATTTTCTCTGTCTAAGATAGAACTCTAGAGCTAGCTTGTGGGAGGGGGGGGTAAGAGACACAGTCTCCTTCTCACCAATAGCTTGAAGAGCACTTGTAAACACCATTGATAGAGAGAATACAAGAACATCTGTGCGTTGAGTCACCACGTTCTCCCTCCCTGGATTCCCCTAGCACACATTGGCCCCATGTTTATCCTATCCATGGCATCTGCCGTGGCACTACCACGACACTAGACGCGCGCATCGATTTGCTGGACGAAAAGGGTCTCTCTTCTCGAAGTCAAAGCCGATGGTTTTAAGAAGGCTTTTCAAGAGAGAGAGAGAGATTCTAGCTAGGTCGCGAGGAGGTTCCTTACTTTTGAACTTGGACTCGGTGTTCAGATTGCTAGTATCGAGTCCTCCCGCAACTCCTCAACCATTGCTGGTGAAAGGTTCGTAGCATAGAAAATAATAAGTAACCTATGATAAAAATGCCAATTGCTCCAAGATCTAATCTAGTAGATGCTAGTAAGGAGTAAGAGGGTAACCAGAATAACTTACCCTCGAAGACTGAAAGCTTTTAGGATAACTGATTTCATTGGTGATGTAGTTGATCACTTGCTGATATCAAGATCATGCTGAAGAACTCCGCAAGCAAGGAGCGTATCCGTCCTCGGTCACACGACCGGCTCCCGACAACCTCCACGCATCCACTACCATAGAGGAACAGAAGGAGTAGATGAATCTTACTCTGAGAATCCAACAGAACATGTACCTCGCTAATCCGAGACCATGAGAAATGCTAGAGGGGAGAGAACCTTCAAGAGGAGGTGCTGCATCCAGAGAGGAGGAGGAGGGTTCCTTTTGAGGGGCATCCCAAGGGGGCATGCCCATTGCCCATGGAGTGTGCCCCCACCTCTCCCTTCATTCATGTGGTGGACTCTCCACTTACATAGACTCCATCTCCACTCACATGCATTTATTGACCATTAGCATAAATGCATTTTTCTCTTTCAATAAAAATCTTTTAGTTATTTTATTCAGAAATTTGTTAATTAATTTAATTAAAAAACATTAACATAAAACCCCTTGCATTGTTTCATTATCATACCTGAAACCATTTTCAACGATTTAACCCAAAACACTTCCGGTGGTCATCGAAACAATTTCATCTCTAACAAAATTATTCTCGGATATGTTTTATCTACTGCTTAGTGCCAGAGAACCTTAAGTGTTTCACCTTATGGTTCACGAATAATGCAGACATGATAGAGACATCTTAATCATAAGCAGGACCTAGAGATTCGTACTGACTCCTTCACATTCAACAATAACTCTTGTGATCGTGTGAACCATCAACATCGTATCCAATTCATTTTTTCTCATGTACTTTACTTGTCCAAGATCTGATCACAGGTATCAACCATACCCTAGTTCGATCTCATTCCCAATAAGTACTCTTTACTTGTTCTGTATACAACATCCCTATGACCTAGTCACGTGCTTGCAAGCAGTGTTGATGTGATATCACTAAGAGGGTCCAAAGTATATCTCTCCGTTATTATGATGGAAAAATCCCACTCTTGATCCATGAGCCTCTACATAACACTTTCAGAATACCTTAACCTACCTTTATAGTCACCATATTACGATGTGACATTTGATGTTATCAAGGCACTCTTCCAGTGTTAGTCATTGGCATGATATCATGGTCAAAGGACTAGGAATACTTCATATGTGTTTGATGTAGTAATTTAAACTTAATGACTAGATTGTATTGCTAAATCTACTTTGGGTATAAGTTCATCATATCATTCTTCTAATGGTATGATCCTGTTATTAATAACATCCAATGTTCATGATCAGGAAACCTTGATCATATGTTAATCACCGAGCTAGTATATACGAGAGGCATTACTAGGAACTTTGGTTTGTTTATTAAACATACATGTATTAACATTTCCTATTAATACAATTCTAGTATGAGAAATAAACATCAATCATAAACTTAGAATAAGATAATAACATTTTATTATTGCCTCTCGGTCATATTCCCTTCAGTCTCCCACTTGCACTAGAGTCAATAATATAGATTACATTGTGATGAATCTAACATCCATGTAGTTCTTGTGCTAATCATGTTTTGCTCTAGGGATAGTTTTATTCAACGGATCTTCCACATTTAGATCCGTGTGTATTTTGCAAATCTTTATATCGCCATCCTTGACATGTTCACAGATGGAGTGAAATCGGCACTTGATATGCTTGGAATTCTTGTGAGACCTTGGCTCCTTTGCATTGGCTATGGCTCCATTGTTGTCACAATAGATGACCATTGGGTCCAACGCGCTGGGAATCACACCAAGTTCAGTTATGAACTTCTTCATCCAAACTGCTTCCTGTGACGCTTCCGAAGTAGCAATATATTCCACCTCTATCGATGATCCCGCCACCACGGGTTGCTTGGAACTTCTCCAACTTACTGATGCCCCATTCATGAGAAATACTTATCCGGATTGTGACTTAGAGTCATCCAGATCAGTGTCGAAGCTAGCATCATCGTAACACTATGCGACGAACTCTTCTTCACCTCCATATACGAGAAAAATTTCTTTAGTGCTTTTCAAGTAAAAGATATTCTTGACCGCTATCTAATGTTCTAAACCTGGATCATAGTGGTACGTGCTAGTTAAACTAATAACATGTGCCACATACGGTCTAGTACATAGCATGGCATACATGATGGACCATATGGCTGAGGCATAGGGAATCTTATTTATTTTTTCTCTATCTTATGTCGTAGCTAGACTTTGAGTCTTACTCAACGTCTTTCCTTGCAACATAGGTAAGAAACCTTTCTTACTTCATGTTGAACTTCTTCAAAATCTTATCAAGGTACGTACTTTGTGATAGCCCAATCAAGCGTCTTGACCTATCTCTATATATTTTGATACCTAGTGTTGGGGTATGCCCCTTGGGGTTGCCCGATCTTTCACGAATCCCGTGGAAATCGAGATAGAGGCGAGTGGGGAAGAGGGAGGGGATGAAAACCATGAACACACATGCGAAGATCTTGATGAAAACATACACGAAAACATGATACAAGCCAATAGCTCATGCTGGAGGCCACCGGTCCGGCGCAATCCCTAGGATTGGCGTCGAGCAAGGATCTCTCTCTCTCTAGCCGGCACGGTAAGCGAGAGGCTTGGTGAGATCTTGATGTCTTGGAAAAGGGCTTCGATACAAGGCCTTGTACAATGATGGATGCATGATGCAAAGTCCAGTGAGGTGGGGGATAATTGGTGCTCCTTTAGCATAGGAGCATGAGACTAGAATTAGGGAGATCCACAAGGGTTTCTACTAATTCCAGTTATCCAAGTCTGAGTATTACAATGGAGGGTGGGGGTTATTTATAGGATATCCACTAAAACATGGGTAGTTTGGGTAGAAAAGATAAAGTCTGGACGAAATAGGGCATATGATCAGGCATCAAACCCAGGGTTAACTTTCGTTAGCAGATTCCGATGATAAGTCCGGTGGTGCCGAAATTGGCGCCCAAATTTCTGATCGTCGCCGGTTCTTTCAGTTGTGCGCCAGAACCTCTTACAGAGACGTGTTCTGGTCTGGATTCGCTTGGTCAGAGCTGGTGTCGAGATTTCTGGCTGGGTTCCGATCCGTCGGAGCTGGCGCCAGGAATTTTGGCGGTGGCTTCGGTTCGCGGTACCTGCCGCCGGTTTCATCTAGAGCTCCTTCTTGTGTGCGCTTGGTTCCTTCTCTTGGCGTTTATTCATGGGGTTCATAGCTGAGGATGCATAAAGTATTGGCATGAAGTAGCAAGCCATCCAAGGATGTATCTAAATCACACGAGAAGAGGAGGGAGTTAACCTTAGGTTGAAGGATTGTGGTGTAGGGTTTCGTGCATGAAAACAATAAATTTTTCTTATGTCGTGAACCCTAATGCTAGGACCTATCTATTAGTAATGCATTAATAGGAGGGGCCTTTCGTGAACTTACCCTTGAAGACCGAAAAGTGTTGTCAATGCTCAGGAGACCCTGGTTGATGTAGTCGCTTCGACGCCGACCTCGGGGTCGTGTTGAAGACCTGTGGCTCCGACGAATCCTAGTGCCCCAAGTGTTTCACCTCCAAGGGAGCTACACACATCCGGTGCCTGACAATGACTCTCACTCCTCCGATTTAGCAGCAGTTGTGGAAGTAGACCTTCTAGATCCTAATCCCGCAGTGTGATGGCGCTCCACGGTGAAGAAGTCTCCTACTCGCGCGATCCAGACTTGGTACCATGGTCATGGGGGAGAGAATATCAACTGGAGGTATCCCCAAAAGAGAGGGAACCTTTATTGATTATTGGTGTATTTATTTTGTCAAAATAGCTCACAATATATAGGGTAAAAAACCCCACAATGCTAATTAGCTTACCCATGTGGGACTAAACAAAGGAGAGGGGAGGAGGGGGTTGTCCGCCGCTGGCCAGGGCCCAAGTGGGCCCCACGCGGGGTCCCTTGGCCTAGTCGGCCACCCCTCTCCCTTCCCCTTTGGTCTTTCTCTCACGGGTCTTTTCCCTTTGGAATTAGGCCCAAATAGGTATTTGACCTTTTATTTTTATTTTATTAAATAAATTATTAAATCAATATTTAACATTTAATTACATATTATTCAATCCCCTTGGCTATGTAAATCCTTCCACCTCCACTCCGGACATCCTCTGGACTTACCGAAACTATTCTGGTTTTCTCTCTTTCTATTCTTCGGTGATTCTATCGATACCAAAACAATCTCCGAGCATCATTAAACCCTTAAGCGTGATACCCCATGGTTCGGGAATACACCAGACATGTTCGAGACCCTTCTCATACCAATGATCATCAGCTGGACTTGAATGCCCATGATGACCCCTATGCACTCCATGAATCTTTTGTCGTTGAACCATGAACGTCGTGTCGTATTCCTTTTGTCACTTCGATACTTGCATTGTCCAAGATCTGATCAATGACATCATCATGTTGTGTTCAATCTAGTTTCCAACAAATGCCGCTTAACTCGTTCCGATAGGAGATATCCCCGTGATCAAATCACACGCTGCGCAACTATTGGATATAACTTCTCTGGGTGGGCCCTGTAGTATATTTCCATCATGCGGATGGACAAATCCTGCTCTTGACGCACAATGCCTCTACATGTTCCTCCGAATACCCGAACACAACTTTGTGATCACCTCTCCCGCAAGTGACGTTTGATGCTATCTAAGTATTCTCGGGTGATAGTGATTGATATGGCCTCACGGTCTAATAAATAGGACACTAGGTCTTTTATAATCATCGTAACTTGAACTTCATGAAATGATTGGGTCAAGATGCTTATATTGGGTATATCTTATCATCACATTCTCATAACGAGGTGACTCCATTGTCAACCAGCATAAATGCCATATGATCAGGAAACCTTGATCATCCGTTGACCAATGAACCGGTGACTAGAGTTTCACTAGGAACTACTAGTTGTTTGTATATCACACATGTATTTGTGTTTCCTATCAATATAGTTATATCATGACATAAAACCTTAACCATAAACCTTGTGAAATATGATAATAATCCTATTATTATTTGTCTCTAGGGCATATTTCCAACACTTGGCTCGGGCGTGAGTCATTGGTCCACTTGGGGAACTTGGTGGTGGAGATGCAGGGATGTTTGTTGGATGGGCTGCATCAGCTCCCCCATTGGGAAAGAGTCATCCTCGACTCTTCATGCTTATCATCTTGCTCATCTCCATGGAAAGATGAAAGGTCCTTAACATTGAATGTCGATCTCACGAGACACTTCGAGGTTGGTATATTGATGATGTAGGCGTTGTTGTTGATTCTCTTGAGGACTTTGAAGGGGCCATCTCCTCTTGGCTTGAGCCTGGAGTCGCGATCCTTGGGGAAGCGGTCCTTTCTTAGGTGTATCCACGTGAGGTCTCTTTCTTGTTCTTGTTTAGCCTTGAAGCTTGTCGAAGCACTTGTTGCTCAATGGTAGCTCTTGTATATTCATGGGGTTTCTTCATAGATTGGGCGCGCTTGTCAACATCCATGTTGGTGCACTGATGGAGAGGAAATGGTATGATGTCAAGCGCGGTGAGAGGCTCGAAACCGTAGATGATCCGGAATGGGCACATCTTCATTGTAGAGTGCTTGGCTCGATTGTAGGCGGACTCAGCATGGTGAATGCATAATATTTTAGGTTTTTCTTGATCAATACACGAAGGAGAGTGCCGAGGCTTCGGTTGATGATGTCTACGCACTTCTATTCTTGTAGACAGTTGTTGGGCCTCCAAGTGCAGAGGTTGGTAGAACAACAGCAAGTTTTCCCTTAAGTGGATCACCCAAGGTTTATCGAACTCAGGGAGGAAGTGGTCAAAGGTATCCCCTCTCAAGCAACCCTGCAATCAAGATACAAGAAGTCTCTTGTGTCCCCAACACACTCAATACATTTGTCAGGTGTATAGGTGCATTAGTTCGGTGAAGAGATAGTGAAATACAAGTGGTATAGATAATTATAAGTGGTAACGGTGATAGAAAATAACTTGATGGTGTGGAAGAGACTAAAGGCAAACTGAAATAAAGATGGCAGCAAGCAAACATGTAACAGATCTAGTTGCAAACTGTGTTTCAATGCTTAGAAACAAGGCCTAGGGATCATACTTTCACTAGTGAACATTCTCATATAAATATATTATCTTCATGATACTACTCTGAACTACTCTCCGGTTGGACACTCTAATCGATGGTAGGGCTATAATAGCACACCTCAAATTTCACTTTCCGCATCTAGATAAACCCACACTATCACCTTGAGCACTAGATGGTTCCAACAAACACCACAATTTCATAAAGACATCCAACTCCAAATATAACTCATAACAAGTATTTGTAATCTCTAGCCTAAGTGCCACCATGGTGTGCACACTGTCAACTTCACACACATGGGGAGAGCAAAGATCTATTAAAGCACTTGAGTAGCATGGTAGATCTATAGATTACAAGCTCATGATCTCAATAATATCATGCATAGAGAGAGAGATGAACACATAGCTACCGGTAGAACCCTTAGCCTCGAGAGAGAACTACTCCCTCATCATCATGGGAATCAACAATGGTGATGGAGATCGATTGAGATGGCTCCCGGCGCACTTCCCTGTCCCGGCAGGGTGCCGGAACAGAGACTTTCTGTCCCCCAAATCTCCCCTTCGGTGGCGGCGGCGCTGTGGAACTTTTTGTGGCTGGAGGCTAGATTTCTGATTGACGATATAGGGTTTATGCACCGGGAGGCATCTTATAGGCGAAGAGGCAAGGTCGGTGGGCGGCCAGGGGGCCCACACCACCTGGTGGTGCGACCAGGGCTAGCCCGCGCCACCACATGGTGTGGCTGCCCTGTGCCCCCTCTACGTCTTGTCTTCTGGCTCCGTGAGTCTTCCGGTAAAATATCGACTTTGGCTTTTGTCCCGTCCAATTCCAAGAATATTCATTTTCTGACTTTCTGGAACCAAAAACAGCAGAAAACAGGCAACTGGCACTGTGGCATCTTGTTAATAGGTTAGTTCTTGAAAATGCATAAAAGTACTCCAAAGTGTGGACAAAACATAAGAAAGTAGATATAAAACAAGCATGGAACATCAAAAATTATATATACGTTAGCAACGTATAAACATCCCCAAGCTTAATTCCTGCTCGTCCTCGAGTAGGTAAGTTATAAAAAGAAAGAATAATTTTTGAGGTGACATGCACCATCATAAACTTGATCAAAGTATTTGTAAAACATGGATAGCTGGGATCATAGTACTTCAATCATAACATGAAAGACAAAGTTATAACAATAAGACAAAGCAACTATGTTGCAACATGAAAAGGCACAAACAAAAGATTCATGAATAACAATGCTTTGCAAGACGTTTGTTTGTTTCACATAAAGAAAACATAGCATAGTAGCATTCAGCTTGTCCCTCATAGAGTAGCAAACATAAATGCATAGGACACCTTCAAAGTTTATAAGAGTGACTAGATACAAATAGTTTAAAACAAGCAATATCAAAGCTATGCATCAATCAACAAGTCTTGGGACAATGCACATAGAACTAAGAATGGCCACTATTATCTTGAAGTAGGTGCATAAAGATAGAAGGTGGAGACTCAATATATAAGTGGAAGAAAGGCCTTCATAGAAGGAAGTAGAGATTCAAATTTCATAAAGAGCTTCCAAAAATTATGGTAATTAATAGCTTTCAGCTCTCATTGCCCCTATCATAAGCATCTTGAAGTGATTAAGGTTAAAGTGAACAAACTATGGAGTATATGCTTGACGAAGTATAAGTTGGAAATCTCATGTCCCTTGAATACGAGGGCCGCTCCTCATGCTACTCAAGTTTAGTCACCGGTAAGTTCTTGTCATCATAAGTACATGTGTATCATAGAGAACCGCTAACAAGCTACCCCTTGCCCGATGATACGGAAGAATCCCCATATCAAAATGACAAGGCAAGCAGACAACGAGCATCTCAACAATCTTCTTATTTACCATGGGAATATGGTGCTTTTCTCTCTCTTTCCTATTTTCATATATCTCTTTTTTTCTCTTTTTTCTCAATATCTCACCCTTTTTTTATAAGAAGAATGCTTCATAGACAGCTCATTATGGTTATGCTGCAGGTTTCCACCATGACAGCATGGATTAGACCAGTAGCCCATGCGTTTCTCTAACACACATACATAACTCCATGGACTTACAAGCTCCCCTTTCATTTCACACCAACGACATCCATAGACAAAAGAGCATGATATCAACTAGGTACAAAGTACAAGTGCAATGTTGAAAGCGTTCCCCATGACAGCATGGTTCTGTTAATCCCCAACATATAAGTGCAAACATATAGAACATAGATGACACAATGGTTCAAGTTTATTAGGGGCAGAAAAGTAAAGTGTGCCATCAAGTTCGTGAGAGCTTTAATCACTAGTTTTCTCATAAAAAGTTTAATTCGGAAGGTAGATAAAAACATGAATATACTTGGAATAGCATATGCTAATAGGTAGGTATGGTGGACTCTTTGGAATAACTTGGTTTTAGGAGTTGGATGCATGAGTGGAACTAACACTTGGTTATGGAGGCTAGCAAAAGACTGGGAGCGACCAACTAAGAGAGCAATAATGGCCATAATCATGCAAAGCGACAAAACATCATTAAGTAAAGCATAAAGTGATATTACAAGTCGAAAACTAAAGGATCATAGAGGCTATGGTGACTTGGGATAGTCTTAACATGGTGCGAGCATGCGCCAAGTCAACCCAAATAAAGCATCAAAGGAGAATACCACAATACTATGCTTCAATATGCTAAAACAACGCATGATTCTTTCAAGGCACATTAAGCAATCTCAGTTGTTTATAACATGTCATGCTACAGAAAAAATCACTAAGCATAAAACCAAAACAATATCAAGCATGAAATGACAAAGCATAGGCCACAGTCAAAAACAAGCTCCTTTTGCCACTTAAGCATGAACTTTTCCTACTCTTTTCCAATCCAAACCAACTTATTTGAAAACTCATAAAGATAATAATAAATAAAGATCAGTGAGATTTCTCACGAATCCACGAAGAAGAACTAAAAAGTTCTAAGCTGAAAGCACAAGAAAACTAACGCTAAACACAGTGCTAGCAAAAGAGAACAGTCACAGAACAATAAGAATGAAAACTAGAGTGTTCTAGGCAATGAAAATGGAGCGAGTCTCTCTCCAAAAGAAGTGTGTTGGGATCCAACCAACTTATTTAAGAAACCCAAACAAAAGATAACTAAAAAGAAAAACAAAGACGCTCCAAGAACAATACAATTGTGCATGAAACAATAAAAATGAAGTGTTTGGAAGAAACCTGAGATTTTTATTGATGAAGAAGGGGATGCCTTGGGCACCCCCCAACTTTGAGGCTTGTACTTCTTGGATATTTCTTGGGGTGACACGCTTGGAATCCCCAAGCTTGAGCTTTAGTCCATCCTTCATCTCATTACTCATTCCTTCCATACACCTGAAATTTTTCCTTCATACAAAACTTCACACAATCTTTATTAGCAACATTAGTGCACTCAAGATAATAAGTCTTTAGGTTCAGTTCTAACACCAATAAAACTTCCATTAAAACACAAGCTACTGTAGCACTTCGCTCAAAAAGCTCAATTCCCCAAAAGAACTCAAAAAGGAACAAACAAGAAGCAAATGCAAATAAAGGCAGAAATCTGTTAAAACAGACCAGCAGGTAAAGACGAATTTTTTCGAAGACCTTCTGTTGATCAAATTAAAAATTGTTGAACTAACGAAAGTTAGATAACAACCTGGGGCAGAAGCACAAAAATTCACGCTTCAAAACAAGATACAAATATTTTACACGAAGTTTTACGGTCAAGCACAAAAATAAATTTCGGGACAACAACTTTCCCAATCATTACTTCTCTCTCATTAGAGGTTACTCTTGGCACAAAAAGCAAATAAAAAGGATAAGGAGCGGTTATTACAGAGGTAATAACTTCCAAGACACATCTAAAAGTTTTGGGTTATCTCCCAATAAGTACTTTTCTTTAACGCCTTTAAGTTAGGCATGATAGTTTGAGAAGATGCTCACATAAGAAATATGAATTGAAGTAAAAGAGAGGATCAAGAAGCAAATTCAAAACACATTTAAATCTAACCCACTTCCTATGCATAGGAACCTTGTAAAGAAACAAGTCATGAAAGCACAAAGCAGCAAGTATAGGAAAGCAAAACAAGTGCAACTTCAAGACTTTCAACATAAAGAGGGGAAACTTAATATTATTGAGATGCATAAAACCATATTTCCCTCTCTCATAATAACTTTCAGTAGCATCATGAATAAAATTAACAATATAACTATCACATAAAACATTCTTATCATGATCCACATGCATATAATAATTATTACTCTCCACATAAGCATAGTCATTCTTATTAATTGTAGTGGGAGCAAATTCAACAAAATAGCTATCATTATTATTCTCATCACCATAATCATCAAATATAGGAGGCATACTGTAATCATAATTAATTTTCTCCTCAATAGTAGGTGGATTGAAAATATCATATCCATCATTGTAATCATAATATATTGGAGGCTTGGTATCATCATAAGCAATACAATAGCTATCTTCCAAAGCTGGGGAACTAAAAAGATCATTTTCATAAAAACTAGCTTCCCCAAGCTTAGACTTTTCCATAGCATTAGTAATAATGGTGTCCAAAGAATTCATACTAACAACATTGCTATTAGCATGCAAATAAAGTTCCATAGGTTTTTAAATTTTCTCTTCAAACACTTCATGTCCTAACTCAAGATAAATACTATAAAGATCTCTAATTTTTTTGTTGTTTTCCATTAAGCATAACTAGTGAAAACAAGAAACAAAAAGACAAAATTGTAGAATCTAAAGGAAATAACTTCAAGCACTCACACCGGAGGATGCGAGTACCTTTTACCTTACCTCCCCGGTAACGGCGCCAGAAAATAGCTTGATGTCTACGCACTTCTATTCTTGTAGACAGTTGTTGGGCCTCCAAGTGCAGAGGTTTGTAGAACATCAGCAAGTTTTCCCTTAAGTGGATCACCCAAGGTTTATCGAACTCAGGGAGGAAGTGGTCAAAGGTATCCCTTCTCAAGCAACCCTGCAATCAAGATACAAGAAGTCTCTTGTGTCCCCAACACACCCAATACACTTGTCAGGTGTATATGTGCACTAGTTCGGTGAAGAGATAGTGAAATACAAGTGGTATAGATAATTATAAGTGGTAACGGTGATAGAAAATAGCTTGATAGCGTGGAAGAGACTAAAGGCAAACTAAAATAAAGATGGCAGCAAGAAAACATGTAACAGATCTAGTTGTAAACGGTGTTTCAATGCTTAGAAACAAGGCCTAGGGATCATACTTTCACTAGTGAACACTCTCATATAAATATATTATCTTCATGATACTACTCTGAACTACTCTCCGGTTGGACACTCTAATCGATGGTAGGGCTATAACAGCACACCTCAAAGTTCACTTTCCACATCTAGATAACCCCACACTGTCACCTTGAGCACTAGATGGTTCCAACAAACACCACAATTTCATAAAGACATCCAACTCCAAATATAACTCATAACAAGTATTTGTAATCTCTAGCCTAAGTGCCACCATGGTGTGCACACTGTCAACTTCACACACATGGGGAGAGCAGAGATCTATTAAAGCACTTGAGTAGCAAGGTAGATCTATAGATTACAAGCTCATGATCTCAATAAGATCATGCATAGAGAGAGAGATGAACACATAGCTACCGGTAGAACCCTTAGCCTCGAGAGAGAACTACTCCCTCATCATCATGGGAATCAGCAATGGTGATGGATATGGTGGTGGAGATCGATGGAGATGGCTCCGGGGGCACTTCCCCATCCCGGCAGGGTGCCGGAATAGAGACTTTCTGTCTCCCGAATCTCCCCTTCGGTGGCGGCGGCGCTGTGGAACTTTTTGTGGTTGGAGGCTGGATTTCTAATTGACGATCTAGGGTTTATGCATCAAGAGGCTTCTTATAGGCGAAGAGGCAAGGTCGATGGACGACCAGGGGGCCCACACCACCTGGTGGCGCAGCCAGGGCTAGCCCGCGCCACCACATGGTGTGGACGCCCTGTGGCCCCTCTCCGTCTCGTCTTCTGGCTCCATGAGTCTTCTAGTAAAATATCGACTTTGGCTTTTGTCCCGTCCAATTCCGAGAATATTCATTTTCTGACTTTCTGGAACCAAAAACAGCAGAAAATAGGCAACTGGCACTATGGCATCTTGTTAATAGGTTAGTTCCAGAAAATGCATAAACTACTCCAAAGTGTGGACAAAATATAAGAAAGTAGATATAAAACAAGCATGGAACATAAAAAATTATAGATACGTTAGCAACATATCAGTTGATGACCTCGATTTGGCCATCGGTTTGCGGGTGTGATGCAGACGAGAAGAGGAGCTTGACGTCAAGCTTGGCCATGAGTGTCTTCCATAAATATCTCATGAATTTGGTGTCGTGGTCGGAGATGATTGTTCTTGGCACACCGTGAAGACGGATGATTTCTCTAAAAAATAAATTTGCAACATGTAAAGCATCGTCTATATTATGGCATGGAATGAAGTGTGCCGTTTTGGAAAAGAAATTCACTACGCCAAATATAGAATCCTAACTATGCTTAGACCTAGGCAATACTAATACAAAGTCCATGCTAATGCCCGACGAAGGTGCATGAGGAATTGGCAATGGCATATAAACACCAAATGGGTTAGACTTAGACTTAGCTTGAACACATGTAGTGCATCATTGGACGTAGTGCTCCACATCTTGCTTCATCTTAGGCCAATAGTAAGGAGTGGAGAGCATGTCCAATGTCTTGTCACGACCAAAGTGACCCATAAGGCCTCCACTACAAGAAAAGTTTCCTTCCGCAACGACTTGGCCCAACAGTCGTCGTAGAAGGCGTGTCTTTGGCGACAAAATTCTTGGCTCGGCCATGGCCTATGGAAAACTTTTTTTCCTAGTTTTGCAGCCCTCTACTACAAGAGAACCGCTAAAAACATGGCTGAAGCTCGGCTGGCGCATGGCAGAAGCAAGATTTTTTTTCCTCGTGCGATGTTGACTCACCAAAGTCTTTTGAGGCGTGTGGGTCCCGGACGTCAGTGTCTCTAGCAGACCATACTTTTTGATCGTGCCCCCCTAATTTGAACTCGATAACGTTGCTCGATGCATCTGCCGTTTAGTCAGGCTGCTAGGTCCCACATGTCAGCCTCTCATTAGAAGGATCATGTGTATGATGGAATTTTTTTCTTCGCTCGTGCTACCCTGTTCCGAAGTTGATAGCGCTGCTCAATGCATCTACCATTTAATCAACCTCCTGGGACCCACATGTCATCCTCTCATTAGAAGAAACATGTGTATAATGGAATTTTTCCCTTGGCTATTGCCTCCCTGATTTCAACTCGATAACGTTGCTCGATCTATCTGCCATCTAGTCATGCTGTTGGGTCCTCCATGTCAGCCTCACATTATAAGAATCGTGTGTATGATGGAATTTTTTCTTCGCTCACCTACCCTGTTCCGAACTTGATAGTGTTGCTCGATGCATCTACCGTTTAATCAAACTACTGGACCCCACATGTCATCCTCTCATTAGAAGAAACATGTGTATGATAGAATTTTTTCCCTTGGTCGCGCCTCCGTGTTTCGAACTTGATAGCGTTGCTCACTGCATGTACCATTTAATCATGATACAGGGCCCCACATGTCATCCACTTATTATAAGAAATGTGTGTATGATGCAATTTTTGCTCTCGGTCGCGCCTCCGTGTATCGAACTTGATAGCGTTGCTCGATGCATCAGCCGTTTTTCCAAGCTGCTGGGTCCCCCTTGTGAGACTCTCATTAGAAGAAACGTATGCATGCTAGACTTTTTTCTCGCTCACGCCTCCCTGTTTCGAACTTGGCAACGTCGCTCGAGGCAGAACCTGTATAAGGCCGTGCTACTAGGTCCCACATGTCGGTCTCTCTATAAATCAAACCTGCATATGATGGACTTTTTTCGGCCGCATCCGTTTTTTTGACCTTGGCAACGTTGCGATGTGGTAGCCGTGTATGGTCTTGCTGTTGAGGCCCCCATGTCAGCCTCTCTAGTATGTTCTGGCTTGTGGTCCTAGATGCAACCTCGTATGATCTGGCGGGTGGGTCCTAGATGCAACCTCGTATGATCTGGCGGGTGGGTCCCTGATGCTAGCCTCTCTGTACAAGTATTTAACTTTTTTTCAAACCCGACCATTAAACTCAAGGGATGCTGCAGGCCGGTGGGTCCATGATGTCAGCCTCTCCATAAAGCCATATTGCTAGAATAAAAAAAATGTAAACCCAAGATAATTTTATGTCAAGCACAGAGAATCAAACTCAAGACTTCAAAACACATATAAAGCATGTGCTATGGCACTACGGTAAACAAATAGGATGAACATTATCATTAAAAAGCTTTATAGTACCTATAACTTATATATTAGCCTTCTTAAAAATATTTTATGTATCCATGTTATCTCTCTTATTAAAATAAAAGGGAAGCGATCCTGGCATCTCAATTTATTAAATGCTAGATAATGGAGTAGTTACTTAAAAACATGGGTAGGCGTTTTTTTTGTTTAAAGGGAAATTCCAAAAACACCGAATTAAACATTTTGGGCTATTCTACATCTACTATAGTCAATGGGCTATACTCCATGCGCTATTTTAAGGAGTTATTCCCTAGAGGCAAATAATAAAGTGTATTATTTAATATATCTCCTATATGTTTAAAATACATTTCATACCGTGCTATAACTGTGCTAATACGAAACATTAATATACGTGTGGTATATAAACAAACCATGTCTCTAGTTATCTCTAGCGAACTAGTTCATTGGTCATAAGGATGATCTGGGTTTCAAGATCATGGGAATTTATGCCAATTGACAATGAGGTCATGTCAGTAATTGAATGACATGATAGACAAACATCCAACAGTTATATCTTAATGAGATCTAGTTACAAAGTTCACCATTGATGATAAACATAGAGAACCTCGCAACCTGATCCTTTGACTGTGAGGTAATGCAAATCACCGTTCTGGAGGAAGCTTAGGTGGTTATGAATTATCATCTCGTAAAAGGGTGATCAAAAACGTGCCACTCAGGTCTTCCAAAGGGATGCGTAGAGGAGTACATATCAAGACCAGGATTTGGCTAATCCATGTAACGGATAGATACATGTGGCCATCTCGGTGACGTTGCATTTATGAAGCTTGCAAGAATGTGACTTGGTCCCGGAATGCAATGAAATGGGAACGAGTAAACAAGTTCATCGGTAACGAGACCGAACTAAGGTATGGGGATACCGAAGATCATGTCTCGGATGAATTAGGTATCAAATGACAAAGGGAACGGGAAACGACTATCTCACGGTTCGAGCGATTATATTCATGAGACGCACGAGGGTCACATGGACATCCAGGTCCCTCTGTTGATCATTGATGTGAGAGTAGTCTCGATCATGTCCGGAGTGTTTCCGGACCGAAGGATGTCACGCTTAAGGGTGGGGACGCTTAGGGTAGATGAGGTATCGTAGGATAAAAAGAGGGAGAAACCGGAATAGTTCTAGGTAACATCCGATATAGATCGGAAGGGGTCCGGAAGGTGTTCCGGAGTGAAGGAATAAGATAATATGTGCATTTGAATGTTAATTGGAGAATTAGTATTAAATATATATTTTATTTTATTATTAAAGGCAGCGCAATGCTAATGGGCCTCACCCGAAGGGGAGGCCCAAGAGGCAAGGCGCCTAGGTAAAGGGGGCCGGCCGGCCTAGGCTCAGTGGGTCGCCCCAGTGGGGCCCACCTAGGGCCGGAGGCTTCCCCTAGGTGGCCGGCGGGTGTGGGGATTAGTCCCACACCGCTTGACCCCTGGGTGGTGCGCCCCCTCCCACTATATATAGGGGTCTCCCCTCCCCCTTTGGAATCATACCATTCCCTCCCATTCTCTCTCTCTCTCATCCATTGAGGACTTCCAGAATATTGGAGAGGACCTCGTGGATCGTGAGTTCTCCACCTTCAAACTACCGTCTTGTGATCAGGAATCCGGCATCTACTTCTTCCACTGCTCGGCTGGATCGGAGTCTGGGAGACATCACCTACACCAGACGTGTGACAAACTTCGGAGGCACCACACTTGAGGTGTTTCTCGTCTTCATCAATATATGCCTTCCTGCGTAAGGCATGCCTTGGTCTTCAAAGGTATGAATACCGTCTCTCTCTTCTGTTACTTATGTCTACATAGTATAGATCCTGGTATTAGTGTTCGCTTAGTTAGAATTTTTTTGTTTTCTGCTATGGAACCTTTCAGTTGTATCAGAGCGAGTCTATGGGTAGACATGTCGTACGGATAGAACACATAGCAATATGTGGGCATTGATTCTCTAGTTGCTACCATCTTTTATGTTCTTGTTCATATCGTGACACTGTTTGATGAAGCGGCCCCCAACCGACCTCACGTGGTGACTCACGAGACTGGTCCACGAATCAAAGTGGCTTAGGGGGGGTGTCTATCTCTCTACAGTAGTTGATATGGCATCAACATTGGAGGGCTCTGAAAAGGGAAGAAGAACGACAATCATTGAATCCATGTCGTGTCTCCACGTTCGTAGGTGGGAAGGGGTTCTGCCATGAAAGCCCTAAAGCCGCGTAAAACATGCAATATATAATATATAGGCGTCTATTTTTATTATTGCATAGGGGCATGTGTTAAGACATGGCAGTGTCAAGTTTGTGAAACTTTCATTGAAGCTATTGATAATGATCAAGATGCTATAACCACATCATAACACTTTACTTTATGAAGTATTACTTATTATGATAGTATAATTATATATATATTCGAGGGAAGTAGCATAATAAGATAATCCCTGACAGTATTCTAGTTATCGTATTCCCCTTTTGTGTGCACCACCAAGAAAGTTCTTCGATATGAGGCAGCGCCGTGATGATCGGGTGTCAGACATATCTACGTTCGCATACAATGGGTGTAAGCCATGTTGCACTGCGAATACACACAAGTTAGAACTGTCGAGCCTAGCATGTGTAGACATGGCCTCTGAATACAAGAGACCAAAAGGTCGAGCATGAGTCACATGGATGATGTGATTGACATTACGGAATGTCTACCTCTGATGCTGCACTGATGGCCGTGACGATTTGGGGAGGTGCAGAGGATGGGGATCATGTGATCACTAAACGAGTGGAGGGATGTTCGTTTGAGTGGGAGTTCTTTTTGTTTTAAGTACGGTAGTATAATTAAAACTTGAATTCATTATTATGAACATGGTCTAAACACTTTGCAAATCCTTTGTAGATGTCCCACCCACCCACCTTCAACCTTAGCACTTTCCTCGAGAAGGACAAGCTGAAAACTGATGGAACCAACTTCACCACATGGTTCCACAATCTTAGGATCCTACTAGTCCCCTATAAGTTGACTTATGTCATTGAGGCTGAGCTTCTGGCTAAGCTTGTAGATTCTGCCTCCCAGGATGAAAAGAATGTCTAGTAGTCCAAGGAAGACGATTTCTCCCTCATCCAGAGTAGAATGCTCTATGCCATGGAGCCGGAGCTTCAAAAGCATTTTGACAAGATGAATGCCTTTGAGATCATTGAGGATCTCAAAGCCGTCTTTGCTCCACAGGCTCGTGTAGAGAGGTATGATGCTTCCGACCTCTTCTTCTTGTCTAAAATGGAAGAGCACATCAGTATTAGTGAGCACGTAGTCAAAATGACTGCCTACGTTAAGTGTTTGAACGCCCTGGATTGCAAAATCCCAGAGGAGCTCGCGATCGATAGGGTGCTGCACTCGTTGCCCCTAGCTATAAGAGCTTTGTGATGATCTACAACATGCAAGGGATGAATAGACCCTTTCTAAGGTGTTCGCCATGCTCAAAACTACTGAGGTAGAAATCAACAAGGAACACACGGTGTTGATGGTCAATAAGACCACCAACTTTAAGAAGCCAGGGCATGATACATTGCAAATGTATCTATAATTTTTGATGTTCCATGCTTGGTTTTATCCACTTTCTTGTGTTTTGTCCACACTTTGGAGTACTTTTCATATGATTTCTTGGACTGACCTATTAACAAGATCCACAGTGCCAGCTGCCTGATTTCTACTGTTTTTGGTTCCAGGAAAGTCAGAAAATGAATATTCTCGGAATTGGACGGGACAAAATCCAAAGCGCCTATTTTTCCGGAAGTCATCAAGTGCCAGAATACGAGACGGAGAGGAGCCAGGGGCCACCACACCACCTGGCCACGTGGCCAGGCCTAGCCCGCGCCAGGGGGTGGTCTGGCCAACCCCAGCACCCCCTCGGCCTCTCCTTCTGCCTATAAGATGCCCTCGGGACGAAAATCCTAAGGACCCGATCAAAAATCCACGAAAGAGTCTATAGCCGCCGCCATCTCCATCCCTAGATCGGGAGGGATCTGAAGCTCTTCCTGGCACCCTGCCGGAGAGGGGAATTCACCCTGGAGGCCTTCTTCATCACCATGCAAGCCTCCAGTGTGATGCGTGAGTAGTTCATCCTTGGACTATGGATCCATGTAGTAGCTAGATGGCTGGTTCTCCTCCTTTGTGCTTTCATGTCTAGATCTTGTGAGCTCCGTTCATGATCAAGATCATCTATTTGTAATCATACATGTTGTGTTTGCGAGGATCCGATGGATATTGAGATGCTATTTCAGATTGATTATTGATTCTATCATGTCTTTGTTATTTGTGATCTTGCATGCTTTCTGTTGTTAGTAGCTATCTTGGCCAAGTAGATGCTAGCAACTCCAAGAGTTAGTATTTATGCTCGATAGTGGGTTCATGCCTCTGGTAATCTGGGGAAGTGACACAAATCTCTAAGGTACTAGATGTGCTATTGCTACTAGGGAGAAAACAACAATCCTTTGTTCATAGAACAATCATATTGTTTACATTACACACAATTCGTAAAGCAATAATCTGTTGCTTGCAACTTAATACTGGAGGGGGTTCGGATGATAACCTGAAGGTGGATTATTAGTCATAGATGCAGTTGGATGGCGGTCTATGTATAATGTTGTAATGCCCAATCAAGTTCCAAAGGATTCAAGATGATTAGTATATGCATGTATTGCTTTCTCGATGTTTGTCAAATGCCCCGCTGTGATTTGTTCACCCAGCATGTTATCTATCTTAAGGAGAGCCACCTATAGTGAACTATGGATCCCGGTCCTTTTCTTTACATACAATATGCAACCTTTTACTTCCTTCCATTCGATTCGTTTAATCCTTTGTTTTCAGCAAAACCGGTGAGATTGACAACCTCATCGCAAGTTGGGGACAAAGTTCCGTGGTTGTGTTGTGCAGGTCTCCATTGCTACTAGCACCGGTAGTGCGCCCTGCCAAGGCTCAACTAGAAACACCTTTTGGGTGTTTCCTTGCTCCTACTGGTTCGATTAAACCTTGGTTTCATAACTGAGGGAAACTTGCTGCTGTGCTCATCATACCTTCCTCTTGGGGTTCCCAACGAGCTCCACATCAAGACCGAGCCATCAGGGCAAAAGGGAAAGGCAAGGGCAAGAATCCCAAATGGGATGGCAAGTCGGTTGCCAGTACCTCAAAGACTGCCAAGCCTGGCCCAAGCCCGGCACTACGTGCTACTACTGCAAAGGGGATGGGCACTAGAAATGCAACTACTCCAAGTACCTTGAAGACAAGAAAGCTGGCAAGGTAGCCGCCAAGGACAAAGGTATATGTGATATACATGTTATTGATGTATTCCTTACTAGCGCCAGCAGTAACACCTAGGTATTTGATACCGGATCTGTTGCTCACATTTGTAACTCTTAGCAGGAACTATGAAGTAGGAGGCGCCTGAGGAAGGACGAGGTGACGATGCACGTCGGCAATGGTTCGAGAGTCGAAGTGATGGCCGTCACCACTCTGCATCTCCATCTACCATCAGGATTATTTTTGGTTTTGAATAAATGCTACTATGTACCCGCATTGAGTATGAATATTGTGAGTGGATCTTGCTTGTTGCAATATCATTATTTGTTTAAATCCGGAACAAATGGTTGTTCTATTTATATAAATGATATTTTCTATGTTCATGCACCTGTGTGTAATGGCTTATTCTTACTTGATCTTGATTGTAATACTCACATCCATAGTGTTGATGCTAAACTTTGTAAGCATATTGATGATAATTCCATGTTTATGTGGCATTGCCGTCTTGGTCACATTGGTGTAAAATGCATGAAGAAGCTTCATTCAGAAGGACTTCTTGGATCATTGGATTTCGAATCCATTGATACATGTGAGGCATGCCTTATGGGCAAGATGACTAGGACACCATTCTCCATGATAATGGAAAGAGCCGCAGACCTACTGGGAATCATACATATGGATGTATGTGTACCAATGAGTGTTGTTGGGGATATGCTATATGGGTATCCTCATAGCATGTCACCAATCCGCCTAACCCGGGTTGCCCATAGTTGGTAGCAAGGCCTATGGCCTGCTGGGCAGCCCAGTTAGACGGATCCAGAAGGGAGGCCCGTTCCAGATAGAGGAAGGCTATGTAGGAGTCACCGACATACTCAGAGCCTTAGAGTACAAGACACGGAAGACTAGTTCGTATTAGTGTAGAACTCTTTACCTTGTCCGACAAGGACCTTTCCCTGTAAACCCTAGGTCTTGGTGCCTTTATGAGACGACATGTGGGAGCCTTTAGGGCACAACCTGTCAAATTGCTGCGTACAATGCGCAACACCGCACACAACGAACCCATCTCTATAAGTTGGCGTATTGCCATTATAGTGATTTATAGCAGGAGTAGACTTCCGCCACCATTGTGGAACTTGAACCTGGGTAAGCTGTGTTACCTCGTACCCGCCAACTCTCCGCCTTACCCCATGTCTCTAAACATGCACTGTGAGCACCCCACTATGGCGTACTCGTTTGCAATACCACGACGGTTGGTGCCCACCGTGGGGCAAGAGGTGCTTCGAGCTCTACACCGGGTGAGGTCCAATATCTTTGCGGGAATCAGCGACACTGTAGCCATCAGACGTGTTCTTTTCTCCAGCAACGTCCCGATCATCCCTCCGGATGATTTCTAGGTGCCGGTGAAAACAAACCCTACGCGCTGCTCCATCATTCCCTTCGGAGACATCCACACCTTCATCAGCGAAACTGACTCGGGTCCTAGCTCCTAGAAAGCCGGAAACTTCTCAAGCCCCGCACGGATCGCCTATGAGCAGGACACGTTCGCGGAAGGATCTGGGCCATACCTGTCCTTCGAGGATATAAAGGTGGAAGGACCCGCAAATCCGCTTGGCTTCCCCGAGCGTTAGAGATGCGCAGGTCTCACTTTGTCGGCATTGTCACCATGTTCGATCTGGCTAGATGCATTCAGAGGGATAGAGAACCTCCCCGCGAATACCTCGCCAGATGGATGAGGGTGAGGGAAACCCTAGAGGGCGACCGCACCGACAAGCTCGTTAACCACTTCGTGGAAGGGCTCACACCTGGAACACTCCTTCGACATACCCTCCGAAGGCGGCAGGCCGCAGGTCCTCTCACCCTTGGTGAGATGGTTACCATCGTCAACGAATATGCGAAATCCAATGAAGAGGCTGGAACGATGATCGCCGTCATGGCCGGAGGTGGAAACAACAACAACGACCCGCCTCCATCACCCTACACATCCTCCATCGCCAACACCGAAGCCAACTCCGACTCCATCCTCGACGAGTTATACGCCAACATCAATATGGATGGCGGTGGCTCGGACGCTAACTCGGAGGAATACGACGCTATTATGAGGGAGATCGAGAAGGAGGAGCGCACCAAGAAGACCAACACTTCCCACTAGGTGCTAGTCTCCATTGGGAGCGTGATGGAAGAAGACGGATAAGAATCGGAGCGTGAGAGAGCTCCGCCCACGCCAGCGATTACCAGAGCAGCAGTAGTTAAGAAGGCTGCCGAGCCTCCGACTCCGGCTAAGGCTATGCCTCCTTCGGTTATCTGCCTGCAACCGGCGCAGGAACTCACCACGGCCCCTAGTATGGCCCGATAATCAAATCATCCGCCAATGCCGCCGTCAACGTCAGCAGCCGACAACCCATTGGCTACCCCTGCTGACAAAGCAATTTATGGCGCACTCCTCGATGAACCTATCACCGTCGCCCACACCCGGAGTGTTATGGAGCTTGACGAGAAGCGTGCGACAATCTTGGCGGAGGCCAAGTGCATCGCGGAGCAGGGCGCTAAGCTGGACGAAGACATGGCTAGGGTGCATCAATCCATTAAGGCGGCAAGATATATGGAGGCTGAGTACAAGCAATTGCTATTGAAGCAAAAGGCAAAGAAGGCACCATCTCACGTCGTCGAAGATCCCGGCGTTCGGCGCAGGTTGGGGTATGAGTGCTCCAAGCCGACAAAAGCCACCCCATACATTGATTCAGAGGGGAGGCAAGTCATGCCAACTCTCGCCCTCAACATCTCCATTGCCAAGACCCTCCTAGAGCAGGACATGTCGCCAGAAGCAGTCGCTCAGGTGTACGATCTCGTCTCTAAGGCATGCAAGCAACAGGAAAAGGCTACCTCGTAGAGGCTTGAGTCCAACCTGGAGCTTTGCCAGTTAACCCTGAACAACCGCAGAAGGCCAAAATCTCCCCGTGACGAGGGATCCCACACAGGCTCCACAGAGTGAAGACGGAGGGAGGCACGCAATAGGACTGACACCATCCCCATATCCTCCGATCATGGAGGAAAGGCTCATCCTTGCCGATCGCCACCTCCACCACCATCTCGGCGTCACGAGGAACCAGAGCCGCGCCATCGTACAAGCATGCCACCGCCAAGGCGGCTCCAGGCCGACGTTGTTATAAGCGACCAGGGCGAGTAACCTCAGCATGCCGGAGAGCGCAGTGACAATGAAGGACACAGGAGCAGGTCCCATAAGGAACTGCCACGTCCGACAAGAAACCGCGACAGGCGTGAGGAGTCGTAGGAGGGCCATAGCAAGAAGGCTAACCCCTGCCTCCACCACCATCGTCACCACCTAGCAGCCACCATGGCGGAGGCCATGGCAGATCTAACAAATCGCACCACAACTCCCCTTCCCATGACGGAAAAGGGAAGCAGGCAGAGCCATATGACGCACGATCGCAGCTGGACAAGATCAGAGAAGCTCGGGAACTCCCATACCTTGGGCCACGTTGTTTTGGACCAGTAATACGGGCCACAACTTACCCCAAGGCCTCCAGATAGACAAGACTATCAAGCCCTACAATGGCACCACCAGGCCAACAACGTGGTTGTAGGACTACAGCGAAGCGATTCACATCGCAGGGGAAACCCCAACGTCGCCGTCAAGTAGCTCCCACTCATGTTGACTGGCACCGCCCAACAATGGATCGATGACTTACCGAAGAAATCAATATGAAATTGGTTGGACATGCATGAAGCGTTCACCAAGAATTTCAAGGGCACGTACAAACGTCCTTGTACTGCCGGAGACCTCCAGCAGTGTGTGCAAGAAAAGGATGAAACTTCTCGTGCTTACCTCTCTTGCTGGCTGGATATGAAAAATTCCTGTGCAGGGGTACACGAATAGACCGCTATGGCCGCCTTCGTCGACGGTCTGGAAAAGGGAACTTTGCTCCGCCATAAGTTGAAGCGCAAGCAAGACAACAATGAGCTCACCCTGCAATGATCGCCATGCCTAGCGAGTTCGCCGCTGCTGATGACAACGCACGCGGATCACTGCCAGCAATAGAAATCCCTACCTAGGCCAGAAAAAACAACAATACTAACAAGCGGAAGAATCCACCTAAAGAGAAGCAAGAAGCTGACATGGTCGCCGCAACGTTCACTGGCAGAGGCGGAGGCGGACAACGTGGACGTGGCCGGGGGCTAGCAGTGGCTAGCAGAGGAGTGATGCTACACCCTCAGTGCCCCGTGTTCCCCAAACATATGAAGAGTACCGTGACATGCCGTGTTTCATCCATCTCGACACCAACGAAAAGTCCAACCAGACCAACCACCAATGCAAGTTTGTCAATGATCTCAAGGAGGATCCTGAGTCCGGCTGCAAGCGAAGTCAGAAAAACAGACCCCGCGGAAAGGGCAAAGGGAATAAGAAGGAGGAAGATCCCAAGGACTCAAGCGATATGGATGAGGACATGGAACCCAAATCTTCCGACAAGGGAGAGGATAAAGGGAAAATCCCTTCGAAAAGAAGGCTCCATGTTACCACACCTTCCTTGGCACTCCCACCATCCGGGCACAGAAAACCTCTTTATGGATACTGATGGCTACCCTCCCTCCGGTTTCCTAATATGTCAGGTGGTTGGAAGTTCAAATTCTTGGGATAGGAAAGATCATCCAGAACTTATCCCCATAGAGAACCAGTATGCCATGGTCATCAACCCCCTGATTGATGGCACAGAGTTCACCAAGTGCCTCGTGGATAGTGGAAGCATCATCAACATCATGTACCTGGATACACTGCACAAGATGAACTTGACGGAGACCCAGCTAAGGTGTACCTAGGGAACTTGCCGAGCATAGCTTGAATATTGATGGCACTGCTCGTCGATTTCCTTCGTGAGAATAGGGACATCTTTGCCTGGCAACCGGATGACATGAAAGGTGTACCTAGGGAACTTGCCGAGCACAACTTGAATATTGATCCTAATGCCAGACTGGTGAAGCAACCTTTATGATGTTTTGGTGATGAAAGGCGAAGGGCTATAGGCAAAGAAATAGCTAGGTTACTTAAGGCTAGCTTTATCCGAGAAGTTATTCACACCCAATGGGTGGAAAATCCTGTACTTGTCCCCAAAAAGGGAACCAATGAATTAAGAATGTGCGTTGATTACACCGGCTTGAACAAAGCGTGTCCGAAGGATCCGTTTGCTTTGCCTCGCATTGACCAAGTCATTGACTCGACGACTGGATTGGAACTTCTGTGTTTTCTTGATGCCTACTTAGGATACCACCAAATCCGGATGCGAAAGTCGGACCAACTGGCCAGTTTGTTCACCACACTTTATGGCACGTATTGCTATGTCACGATGCCCTTTGGGTTGAAAAACCCTGGTGCTACCTACCAGCGGATGATACAACGTTGCCTACACGACCAAATAGGTCGCAACATACATGCTTACGTGGACGACATCACGGTAATGTCAAAGAAATCAAATGATCTTATCGCTGACTTGCAGGAAACCTTCGACAATCTCCGGAAATACAACATGATGTTGAACCCCAAGAAGTGTGTCTTCGGGGTACCCTCCGGCAAACTGTTGGGTTTCATCGTTTCGCATCATAGAATCAAAGTGAACCCGAGGAAAATCAAGGCCATCCTCGACATCAAACGCCCGACATGCCTGAAGGACATACAAAGGCTCACAGGCTGCGTTGCAGTAGTAAGACGGTTCATCAGCCAACTTGGTGAGAAGGCTATGCCGCTCTACAAGTTGCTCAAGAAGGCGGACAAATTCACATGGACGGACGAAGCTGATGCAACACTTCAGGAGTTGAAGAGAATACTCTCCTCCCCACTAATACTTGCAGCACTGGTGCCAAGGGAGCCTATGTTAGTTTACATGGCGGCAACCAACCGAGTAATCATCATCGTCATGGTGGTGGAGTGCAAGGAACCAACACACGAGCACGGAGTTCAGCGACCCGTTTACTATGTAAGCGAGGTCTTGACGGAATCCAAGCAGCGTTACCGGCACTACCAGAAGATAGCTTATGGACTTTTCCTTGCTTCACGTAAGCTAAGGCATTATTTCCAGGAGCACCCCATCACAGTAGTGAGCAAAGCTCCACTGTCCGACATCATCAACAATAGCGACGCTACAGGGAGAGTGGCAAAGTGGGGCATTGAACTTGCCGCCTTTGAAATTACCTACAAGAGACGTGACGCTATCAAATCACAAACATTGGTGGACTTTCTCGCAGATTGGACAGAACTGCCTGAAGACACTCCTATACCAGAGCCAGAATATTGGGTTATGCACTTTGATGGATCAAAGCTACTCAATGGCTCAGGGGCTGGTCTATTATTACAATCACCAACTAGAGAAAATCTGCAATACGTCCTGCAGATCCACTTCAATGCTACCAATAACATGGCAGAGTATGAGGCCCTCATTCACGGACTTCGGGTAGCCAAGGATATTGGCATCAAGCACATAGTTTAATGTGGAGATTCCGACTTGGTTGCCCAGCAAGTAGCTGGCACCTGGAACACGCAGAACCATATGATGGCGGCATATCGAGATGAAGTAGACAAAATAGCCAAGTGCTTCGACGGCTACGAAGTCAAGTACATCAAAAGGGAGGATAATGAGACGGCAGATCTGCTATCAAAGCTTGGATCAGCTTGTCGACCAATTCCGCCAGGCGTTTTCTTGGAACATTTATGGACCCCATCCGTGAAAGGAGCGGAGCCCGACAATCCGGATAGAGTAGATTCATTTGTTAACACAGTAATAGTGACCTCTCCGGCTTGGACGAAACCGTTCATGGACTATCTACAAGACGAAACTTTGCCCGCCGATAAAGTCGAAAGCTGGCAAATAGTACGCAGAGCAAAAGAATACATCATCATTGACGGCCAGCTATACAAAAGAAGTACCACAGGAGTTTTCCTATGATGCGTCTCCCAGTAGCAAGGTATTGACATCCTTAGGGAAATACATCTCGGAGATTGCGGGCATCACGCCGCTCCCCGATCGCTGGTGGCTAAAGCTTTTCGACAAGGATTCTACTGGATAACTGCCAAGGCCGACACTGACAAGTTGGTACAAACATGCCTTGGGTGTCAGTTTTATGCAAGACAACCAAGTGTTCTAGCTGAGGAATTGCGACAATACTAATAACTTGGCCGTTTCCAGTCTAGGGGCTGGACATGGTGGGACCTTTGCAGACATCACCTTGTGGATTCACACACTTGCTAGTAGTAGTGGACACATTCATAAAATGGATTGAAGCTAAACCCATTAGAAAGCTTGATGGGGCAACATCCCTTAAATTTGTCAGGGATCTAGTGGTGAGATTTGGTCTCCCACATAGCATCATCATCGACAATGGCAAAAATATATCTCTCGGAGAAGTTGAGGAGTACTGTCATGAAAAAGGCATCCGCCTTGACCTAGCATCTATGGCACACCCATACTCAAATGGGCAAGTTGAAAGGGCCTATGGACTAATTCTGCACGGAATCAAGCCACGCTTAGAGGCACTGCTACGTAGAGCAGCTAGAGCCTGGGCGGAGGAATTGCCATCTATCTTGTGGAGTTTAAGAACAACACCCAACAGATCCACTAGATTGACTCCTTTCTTCATGGTTTATGGAGTAGAAGCAGTCCTCCCATCCGACATCCTCCACGATGCACCAAGAGTTTCCGCCTACAATGAGGATGACGCTGAAGAATCCAGACGCGTATCCATGGACCTACTCGAAGAAGACCACGTGCGGGCATGCCAGAGATCCGCCATCTACCAGCAGAAGCTGAGTGGCTATCATAGTCGCCGCGTAAAGCATCGCTCATTTAAAGAGGGAGATCTGGTGCTTAGACTCAAGCAGGAGAAATCACACAAACTATCCCTGCCTTGGGAAGGATCATTCGTCATAAGCAAAGCATTGCTAAATGGTTCCTATTACCTCGTCGATATTCGCAAGTTGAAAGATAGGCCAAAAAACCGCAAGCACAAGCAACATGACTCCGATGATGATTACCCGGAGATAGATCGGCCATGGAACATAGCATGGCTACGTCCCTTTTACACTTAACACATTTATATTATGTAATAAGTTTCTTATATGATCAATGAAATATAGCATTTGGTTCACTCATATTCTCTGAGTCTTTTACCTCCTTTAGTTGTTCATTTTTGGATCATATAAACCCTTTATGCGCAAGGTTGCAATTTCCCTTGTGAAAATTTCGCCTACGGGCGTTAGCTTAAGTTTTCTGGTCTACACATTTTCTGAAGTTTTTATGTGGATTCCGGAGTAGTGACTTTTCGGCACTCAAAGCCGGGGATTTTGATCTTAGGTTCTTGACGGTGCTATTAAGCATCATCACCTGAGAGCATAGTTCTGTGTTGTGAGTCTTCCATCTCACGAAAGGTTAAGCATATGAACCAGAATAATGGATAAGCCAGCACTTGCTTAAAAAATATATAGACATGCTGGACACAGATAAGTTGCAGGAAGCTTGAGTACAAGTTTTTCCACCTTAGCCAAACATAAGTTTTTTCCGCATACACATTACAGAGACACATTTAATACAAATATTGTTTTTATGGATCTGCTGCAGGGGGCTTCATGGTGGCATAATCAGGAGAGCCAGGCCGGGAGAGATCTTCAAACTCTAAAGGAGAGGGGCTAGACTCAAACGAGGCCATGTCTTCAGCGAGAATCTCGGCAGGCATGAAGACGTCCGCCTTGACCATCTTGACAACTTTGGTGTCAAAGCCGGCGAGGGAGTTCCAAATAGCATCGCTATCGATCTGTCGACCTTCCTCGTCTAGCTTGGGTATGCCAAAGGTCACCAAGTCGATGTCGGCATTGTCGTAGTGTGCCTTGACCAAGGATAGGGTCATCCTAGCACCATCCTGGACGCAAGAGGCTTTCTGGTCCTTGACTTTATTGGGGGCTCGGCGCAGGATTTCCGCGAACTTGGCCGCTGAGTCTGCCGCCTTGATATTAATGCCCAGAGGTTGAGCTATCTCCTTGGCTTGGGCGATGGTGGTGCTGACGAAGTTGCCGGCAAGAATCATGCATTCCTTGGTATCCGGAGCACTCTCACCCAAATTGGCTAAGCCAATGGGAGCTGTGGTTTGCACAAAATACAAGGACCATGAGTACAGAACAAGTGAAATAGTTGTCCAAATTACAGAAGCGACCAAGACGGAGAAAGGTTACCGAAGATGCTCGTTTCCACTTGCTTGCACGTCTCCGCCAAGGCATCACGCTCCTTCTGGACTATCTTGTACACCTCAAGGTTTCTAGCATTCTGCTCTTGGGCAGCGAGGTTATGCTCCTTGAGTTGCACAATTTCGTCCTTCAGGCGCTGCATCTTGGCGTCAACAGACTCTTGCAACACCTTCATCGCTGCCTCATGGCCCTTGACGACATCGGCCAGGTCCTTCTTCAGAATTTTATTTTGATCATCGAGCTCCTAGATATGCTTGGATTGCTCGACAATGCTCTTGGCCTTGGCAATGGCTTCTGTAAAACAGAAATCAGAAAGTGCTATCAGAAGACAGAAGAAATAATTCAATGAGAAAAGAAAGGAGCTATTGTAGGAAGCAGACTCTGGCTATTTTTGATCTATTGCTTCAAGAAGTTGGTTTTACCCTGTTCAAGGTCCAGTTCCTTCCATAGAGCAGAAAACCTCTCATTGGCGGCTATCCTCCGTTTATTCTCATTCTGCACAAAATGTTAACATGCTTAGTTTCTCTAGAGCATCTAGTCGGAACTATTCAAGTTTCAACTAAATGCTCGGGGGCTACAATATATGATTTTAAAATAAGCTAGTTTCTCTAGAGCATCTAGTCGGAACTATTCAGTTTCAACTAAACGCTCGGGGGCTAAACAAACAAGTTCTACACTTAGTTCTTTGGAGCACTCATGCCAATAACTATTGGTTTATCCGCCTAAGAGCTCGGGGGATACAGTGGGATACATTACAGATTAAAATAAGTAAATCTCAAAATACTTATGATGGCAATGACCCTAAGATTGTTGGCCAGATGAGCATAGGAATCATGGAAGGTTCGGGCATTCTTATAGATTGCATTGGCCTGCATGATGAGGTCATCTAGGCTCAACGTCGGAGAAGTCGCAGCCAATGGTGAGGTTGAAGCCGGAGGCATGGAAGAAGCTCTAGCCGCCTCTTGCACCTTCAAAGCAGATGATGGCTCGGAGGCTCCCGCCTTGATCGTCGCTTCCACGTCCACCTCTTCCACCACTTCCTTACCTTTCTTGGTGGCATCCTTAGCCAGAGCTTCAGGCACTTTACATGAGGTGCTCTCCTGCGTCGCCTAGCCGCTGGGAGCAACATCTGCGTTGACAGAGCCTGAGATATCAAGTATTGGATTAACATCTGTCTCCATGACGGAGATCTCAGGGATGACGAGAGATGAAGGCCCAGCGGGGCCAGTAGAAGCCTTGGCGGCAGGAGTAGGGGGAGCGGTAGCGGGAGAGGACTTTGTGGACACATCCCTGGTCAACATATCATGAATGTTTTTTGACCATCCAACATCTTTGGAGGATCGCTTCAAACTAACACCAGCTTTCCTCCTGAAACATACAAAGTATAAGTACAAGAGTTGAAAAAAGGTATGGGGTAAAAAGCACAAAGTCGGAGAATGAAAATACTTACTCCACGGCAGGAGCCTTGGTGAGGGGAATGTCGGTGGACTTCTTCTTCTTCTCTGTCTCTAAGGCGGCCGTGGAACGTTTGGAGACTCCACTCTCTGATTTCTTCTTCTTGGCCTCGGCAGCAACGTTAGAGGTGGAGCTCTTCCGCTTTCGTGCCACCGGAGCTGGTTGATCCTTGGGGGCGTCATCGTCAGACACCACCTGGATATCCTTCAGCTTAGGATCATAGACCTGGGAGGCCATTTGATCCGCCACCAAGGTCGCCAGCTGGGATACAAAGGAGTGTTAGACTGACAACTTCAAGTCAGAAAAATATTAGAGCATATAACGAGCAACAAAGGAAACAAAAGCTACCTCTGGGCATTTTTCGCAATCGAACATGTCGAAGGTGATCTTGAAGCCACGCTTCTTGTCCTTCACCTTGAAACTTTCCTTAAGACGGAGTTTGATGGATTCAGTAGAGAAGTTATCCCACAAAATTCGCATGGGATCCCTCTTGCCTTGAGTGTATTTACACATCAACTTGGCGCGGTGCTGCAGAGGCTGGATCCGCCGGATGAACCAGGACATGGCAAGGTCCAAGCCCATCAGACCTCCGTCTACGAGTGTAGCACCCCGTTAAAAATCACTACTAGAAAATCGTGTGTTGTTTTTATTTTGTGCATCATCATGACCACATGCTCATGTCATCATGCCACATTGCATTTGAGCATCATCATGACTTCATCATGCATATGTTTGTCTAAAACTATTTTCTAAAAGCCTATCTTTATTTTCTAAATCTCCCCCGTCTTTATTTTAAATCAAAAACCCTAGTCTCTTCTGACTATTTTTGTTTTATCTAAAATTGTTTATAAGAAGTCTGTAAGATAAAACAGAACATTAAATAAAATAAAACTATTTTGTTTGCATTGGGGGAGGCAGCCCGGCCCGTAGGCCAGGCCACCTACTACCCCGGCAGCCCAAACCACCTAGCCCATCTACCTAGACTGACCCTAGACAAACCCTAACCTAGCTAGACCCTGCACACATATTCCCACCTGCCGTCGCCGCTAGCAAAGCGCACACACACATGCGCGCTGGACCGCCCGCACCTGCCGCTAGACGCCACCACCCCGCGGTACACCGACCGTGCGTTGCACCTACCGCGCGGACACGAACCGCACGCACCAACCCCTCCCGCGCGCTCCTCGCCCGCGTGGCCTGGCCCCACCCTGTGCCTCGCTCTCTCTCCCTTGCGTCCCGACATGGACTCGACGTGGGCCCAACCCCGACCAGTCCATCTCCCACCAACCCCCGCCGCATCTCGACCCCCACCTCGTGTCCCGGACCCTCGTACGCAACTGCAGCCTCCTTCTCAGGCGCGCGTCGCCGCCGGTTTTCCCTCATGGCTCCGCCACCTCGGTTCCCTCCACCAGCATGTCGGAGCCCGGTTCCCCGTGCGTCCTTGCCCTGTACCTTGCCGGCCGCCCTGACCTCCCTCAACCCGCGAACTCGCCCTCCACTCTGTCATCGCTTGGCTCTCCTTGACCGCAAGCGCCGCCAGCGCCTCTCTCCGCCCCGCTTTTCTCTGCCGCCCCTAGGCCCCTCTCCGTCGGTCCCCGCCTTTAGTGGCGCACCGTCGCGCGACCCCAGGTTCCGACGCGACCTGGCCGCCCTTCCTCGTCTCTCCTGGCGCCAGCTGCCACGCCCTCCACCGCTCACCTAGGGTTCGGCCACCACAAGGCCAAGTCATCCTCGACCTCGCCGTTGTCGGCCCCGTCCCTGCAACCTTCGCCTCATCGTCCTCAACCGGCCTGATCATCGCATGCCCGAGTCCTCGCTGCCTCTGTGAGATGCTCTGCCACGGGATCTATAGAGATAGATCAAGACGCCTAATTGCATTAAGTTAGAGTATTTAGATCGAAAAGATTTTGAAGAGGTTCAAACTGAACAATGCTTAAAAGGGCTCTGTGCCAATGATGAAGAATTGCAAAATGAGTGTGACTCAATGTCCGTTAACAGATAATGATAGAGAAAAGATGTCTTACATCGCCTATGCCTCAGCAATAGGACCTATCATGTATGCAATGTTAAGTACACGACCTGATGTGGCATTGGCTCTTACTTTTGACGACCCGATACCAAATTAATCCAGGACCTGATCATTGGACAACTGTGAAGAATATCCTAAAGTATCTCAAAAGATCAAAGGATATGTTCCTAATCTAAGGAGGAAGTGATGAAGCTCTAAACGTAACGGGTTACATGGATGCGAAGCTGGAACTCAGATCATGATGACTCGAAGTCTCAAACAGGATTTGTGTTCCTAATGAATGGTGGGGCGGTAAGCTAGAAGAGTTAGAAGCAGTCGGTGGTGGTGCAGTCTTCATTGGAGTCTGAATACATTGCTACAGCTGATGCGGCGTGTCGTTGTATTAGGAACGACAGTAACTAAACATGTTAGATAGAGGTGTGGGGACTAGCATGGAAGCTCTCGACAGCGTCCATAGGTGGGATTGGATATGAGCAAGTGTAGCCAGACACAAGAAATACCCAGGTTCGGAGCCCTCGTGGTGAGGTAAAGCTCCTACTCCTGCCGATCTGACTATGAGTAGTATACGGGCTACAATCGCTCCTGGAGCTGTATTCTCTATCTACCTCCTTAAGTGCCGTGAGACCAACCCTTTCTACGAGAGCCTTGCCTCTCCTTATATAGGAAGAGAGGCAACGGTCTCACTGGCCAGTCCGGCTGGCGGGCCCCACAGGCGGGTCCTAGCCAACTTGTCATCTACAGTATCCGGTACACTTACATCCCATCAGGGTAAATGCGGTAGGGTCGTCGTGGGTATAGGGAACGCCGTGCGAGCCCGTCGTTAGCAGTTGGCCACTGTTCCCGTGTCACTCCGTGAAGTCTTCGGTATGGCCGTGTAGTTGCGGGTCTTATCATCACACCAGGGTTTACTGCACACTGTGCAACACGTCGCTCTGTCCTCCTGATTGAGTCCGGCTACACTGATGTAGCCGGTGCCATGCCTTGATGCTCCTCGTGGTTACGGCTACCGTGAAGTAGCAGATGTGACTTGCTCGTGTCCTACTGCGCGCAGCCAGCCAGACGCGAACCGACTGCCATAGTTCTTGTCTTATTGGGGTATCCGGAGGTCATCCTCCCGACACTAGCCCCCGAGCACGTGTAGATTTCGCCCTTAGGTGAAATGTGTGCGAGCTCCTCTCCAACATTGAAATTTCTGGCCGGCTACATCTCGCGGTTACGCTACCCGTGACGTCAGTGCTAACGCCGGCACGCGCGCACGTGCCATCATTGCACTTTGGCAGGCAGTGTAATGTCTCGTCGCACGTCGCCTCGGGAAACTGTCGCCTGCCTCTTCGGTTTCCGCTCTGATATCGTTTGCGCATCCCGCGCCTGCACAAGGGATCCCGTGCGGTGGGGAGGGTGGGGTGCGGCTCGATGGACGCCGCATGGCACCGCAGGCAGTTGCTCTTCCGGGCCTTTAAATGGTTGCCCGGGGAGGGCAGTTCCTCCCTCCGCTCGCTGCCTTCCCAGTCTTCCCCTACGCACTTGCCTTCCCACACTGCTTTGTTTGTTCCTGCTGTTGTAGTCCGCCGCGTCGCCCGTTTTGCGTCATCGGAGACACGGGACACCTCCACTCCTCAATCGGTGCGACGCCCAATGAGCCGGAGATGGCTGCTGAGCGCGGAGCATGGTGCGGCTACTCCATGACGGAGGAGCACATCGAGAAATACCACGCAACTCGCGTGCTACCGCCGGAGACGGAGGTTGCGGTGCAGATCGCACCGGCGGGAGAAGAATCACCGCACCCAGCGGAGGGGGAGCGGGTGATTTTCCTTTCACACCTTGCCCGTGGCTTCGCGCTTCCGGTGCACCCCTTCTTCCTCACTTTTCTTGCCTTCTTCGACCTTCGCCTCCACCACCTTGGCGCCAACACCATCAGCATGCTGGTGCACTATGTGGCCTTCTGCGAGAGCTACCTCGTGATCCAGCCGGATCTCGGGCTCTTCTGCCGGCTCTTCCACGTCCGGCCGCAGGTCCAGTTCACCCAAGGGCCACTGGTGACGTGTGGCGGCGCCTCCATCTACTCCCGCACGCAGACCGGCTACCCCAAGTTCCGGCTGCAGGACATGGTGCGACTGTGGCAGCAGTCATATTTCTACGTCCGCAATCTCGGCGACATGGACCGGATCAATCTGCCGGCTTTCCAGGACGTGGAATCTAGCCGACAACATTGGGACTTGAAGATCCATGGGGAGAAGGCGGAGTCGGACGCCATGCTGCAGCGGATGTGCTCCCTCGTCACCGCCGGCTTGATCGGCCTAGACATCACACTCAGCTTGATGTCCCGACTGATGATGCTGCTGCAGCAGCGCGCACACAAGATGTGCTACTACTCCGGCCGGCTGGACCCGACACGGCTGTCCCGCCGCGATCCCCGCTACAACAACCTGAAGGAGTGGGTGTGGACGATCACGAAGGAGCGGCTGCCGGAGCACTGGAAGTTTGGGATGACTCCTTACAGCTGCGACAACCGTGCGCCCCGGGTAAGTCTCGCCAGCCAGTTTTTGCTTTCTCGTTCTGCCTTTTTATTCGACTGACCCTTGTCTCTTTATCTCACAGACCTTCCCCTGCATCATCCGGGAGGAGGGCGAGGCCCCCCTCCAAAACTTTATGCCAGACCTTCCCGAGCCATGCGCTCACCGGTCTAGCGAGGATTCGAATGGGGACTGTGACGTCTTCCCTAGCCAGAACGACGAGCCGGCTCACGACCCCCACATGGAGGTTGATGAGGAGGAGGCCGTGCCAACTCCCGAACCGACTCGGCGCCGCACAACAAATGGCGACTCCAGCCGGTCGAGCGCCGGTGGGAGCGGCTCTAGCTGGTCGAGTAGGGGAGGAGGCGGGTCCAGTCGGCCTATCGTGGAGGAGCCGCCCCCAAGAGGAGCCGGACCAGTGCCCTTCTGCCCAGCCACCTTGGTCGCAAGAAGGGGCTGCCCCCCCATGGTGGGTAGGTCCTCTGCTGATTATTACGCCCTTTCCTCCTTTCTTTGTGCAACCTTTTCTGTCTTTTTCTTTTCTGCTTTTGTTTATCTCTTGTTTTCTATTGTTCAGCATGCTGGTCTCCTTTGGATCCGCGAGCCCGGCCCGGGCGCCCACTGGCTCGCCGCCCGCGCGTCGGACATCGTGCCACCTCCGGCTTCTCCTACTCCCCCTCCTTCGCCTAGGGAACTATCTCGGCCGCCGCCTCAAGCTGATCTGGCTGCCGCAGCTGGAGTACGGGACAGCCCGCCGACCATGGTGGTGCAGCCAGAAACAGCTGTGCCACAAAGTGGAGGTAGTTCCCCCACGGCAGTGCGGAGGGCCTCCACTGGCAAGGAGCTTGTGGTCATCACCGACGACAACTCTGACAACGAGCCGGGGGAGGAATGGCGCATGACGGTGCTGGAGGTGAAGGAGTCACTGGTCGCCAACCCTGTTGATGACGATGCCTCTCCTGCCGCCTCGCTGGCGGATCTTGCCACCACTCTCAAGCTGGCGGTGAATGAGATCCGGCTGCTCGAGGCCACAGCCGACGGCAACCAGACCCTAGAGCAGAAGCTCGCGGCTGCCAACGGGATCTCCTAGAGTAAGTCCCCTCATCTGGATTCAGTTGTTGGATACTTTCGTCTTTCTCTTCCCCTTTTTTTTCTGATAGTCGGTTTCGGTAGCCATGATGGTGTGCGCTCAGCGGGAAATCGATCGCCTGAAGAAGGCGAACGACCGGCTGAGCAAGTCCAATTCCATGCTCCGTCTGCAGAATAAGGACTAGCACGCCAAGCTAGATGCCCTGGAGGCCACTGTCAAGGATCGTGACACCGCCCTCGCCAGCCGGGCCCAAGCTTTTGACCTCCTCGAAGCCCAAAGCAAGGACCAAGAGAAGAAGGTCAAACGGCTAACGGTTCGGGAGAAGGCTCTGGTGGAGGAGCTGATGCAGGTTGGGCACACGGCCAAGGGTAAGTTTTCCTCCGACTATCTTCGTCTCTCCAGATCCGGTAGTCGGATCTGACATTCCTTTTTTCTGACAGCATTTTATCCAGGCGTAGACCTGCTGGCGTATAACCGGCTACAGTAGAATTGGCTGGGGGAGCAGCCAACTGCCCAGGAGTTGGTTTTCCTTCTTGGCAAGGAGGCCACCAAGCTTCGCCAAGTGGCTCAGGTGATCTTCATGTTCCTGTGGCTAGACGCTCCGGTTCCGAAGATGATGGCGCAGCTGGCGGCCAAGGTGGCGGAGGTGCCGGCTACAGTCGATCGCTTGAGGGATCTGGTGATGCGAGCCGGGGCCGAAATGGCCTTGGCCCTAATGCTCTCCTAGTACAAGGATGCTCGCGTTGAGAAGATCGATGGAGGCTTCTGTGCCGGCACTGACCTCGCCGCCATCCGCCAAGACCATCTGGAGCTCCAGGCCTTCGCCAATAAGATTGCCGACTACGCGGAGACCGACGAGGTCCTCATCGACTCGGAGTCTGCCGGGACGCCTGATGCAGAAGCCTCGTCGCAGCCGACAGGCAGGGACGTCGAAGCCGAATCTGCCAACGCGCCTCCTCCGCCTCCCGAGACCACCTCCGGCCCAGATCATCCTCGCGGCAAGGGCCCTGCCACTTAGATATAATCCCCAGAATGTCGGGTGAACTTGTAGTTATTTTGATTTGTTGAACCTCGGTGTCTGTGATGGCTGTCTCTGACGCCGGGTGAACTTATGGGAGCTTCTTCTCCCTTTTTTATCCAACCACACTATTTGGCTTGCTTCCAACTTGTGATTTTTTGTATGCCTCGAAGTTTTGATATTTTGTCAGTTGAACTTATCTGGCTACCTCCGCCCGGCTGAACGCCTTTAGTCGGGGAAACTCCAACTCTAGTGGGGGCGTGCCAGCGCACCCACTTGGTGTAGCCCCCTAGATTCGGAGTAGCTGGCATAGCCAGGTGCTTCGAATCTTCTTCTTTCTTTTCTTCAAGTCCTTAGCATCGTCTGGCTAGACGCCCCTAGCTGGCTAACATAACCGGGAGATATCCGGCTGAATGCCTTTAGCCGGGATCCTCAACTCCAGTGGGGGCGTGCCAGCGCACCACTTGGGTGTAGCCCCCGAAATTCGGAGTAGCTGGCGTAGCCAGGTGCTTTGAATCTTCTTCTTTCTTTTCCTGCCTTTGCCCTCACCTGGGCTCCAAATATCCGTCTAAACTCCCTTTAGCTGGTCGGAACTACATGGTTCCGCTAGGGGCGCGTGAGCGCACCCAGTGGGTGTTGCCTTCGAGATTTGGAGCGCTTGATGAAGGCAAGGACTAATAGCCGGAAGGCAGTTTTAATTTTCGAAAACTAGCTTGTGCTTCTCTGGACACTTAGTCATTTTCCCGTGCACTTTGCTGTTTATGCTGCTTCCTTGCCGGGCAGCCGGGTTGCGGTCTGCAGCCGGAATCGAAGGGAGCTGACAATACATTGTGCACGGTACTGAGGGCTTAGTAGCCGGATCATCTCAAACTAGTTGCAAGGCCAGGACGCCCGATCCATCGCATCTCCTCCCCATATTTCATGTGGGATGCCTCGGGCTTTTGCTCTTGCTAGCCGGACAGCCCGGTTGCAGTTTGTAGTTGAGACGAAGAGTGGCGTCTGACATCGTCGCACACTACTCAGCCGGTTTGTTGATTTAGCAGGTCGGGCCAGCCGGCGAGCCCCCAGGTAGGGGTTGCCGGAGCCGGAAAAACTGAACCGGAAACAAATACACACAAATTTCTAGCAAGGAGCCCCCGAGTATCTCGTAGGGGGTCTGCATTTTCATTCATATAATTCGCAAGATACATACACTGTCTGATGACTAGGTGTAAAACGGGCGGAGCATGGCCGTGTTCCAGGGGCGTTCCGTTTCCTCGTCCGACTTGTCCATCTTGTTCTTGTGCGGCTGTTGTGCATCGATGAGGTAGTAGGAGTTGTTGTGAAGTGCCCGGCTGATGATGAAGGGGCCCTCCCAAGGCGGCAATAGCTTGTGCATGCCCTTCGTGTCTTGCTCCAGCCGGAGAACCAGATCGCCCTCGCAGAATGCGACGGGGCAGATACGGCTCGAATGGTAGTGGCATAGGCGCTACTGGTACAGGTGAAAGAACATTTCATGTTTTCCTATGTTTTGCGTGTTAGATAACAATACTATGGAAACTATTCATGTGTGTCAAGTGTGCAAGAAGTTTTGAGGGGCCCTAGATAATCCTCCCCACCAAGGGCTGGATAATCCAGCCTACCTCATCGCTCAAAGGAAGTCAAGGCGCGTCGCTCGGTACCCGGTCGGATTTTCTCCCAGAAAATTCGAACCGGGGCGGTTTTTTCTCCCCAGGCCGGATAATCCGGGTGTTGCACGGGTCGGATAATCCGGCCCCCAGTTTTCGAGCAAAAGGAGCCAAGGCGCGTCACTCGGTACTCGGTCGGATTTTTTCCCAGAAAATCTGAACTGGGGCGGTTTTTCCTTCCCAGGCCGGATAATCCGGGTGTCGCACGGGCCGGATAATCCGGCCCCCAGTTTTCGAGCAAAAGGATCCAAGGCGCGTCGCTCAGTATCCGGTCGGATTTTCTCCCAGAAAATCCGAACTGGGGCGGTTTTTCCTCCCCAGGCCGGATAATCCGGCCCTCGCATAGCACCGGATAATCCGGCCCTTAGAAGCTGATCAAGGGCAAGCTCGGCGCGATGCTCAGAGAGGGGGCGGATTATCTGCTGGATATTCCGAGTCTAGGGTGGTGTTTCGCTAGGCCGGATAATCCGGCCCTCACTTGGGCCGGATAATCCGGCCCCCAAAGTGTGCAACGACTGGTTTCTGAAGGGGGTATAAATACCCCTTCTTCCCCAACGTTCAGAACTCTTGATTAATTCGAAATTGTCCAGACATTGTGCAAGAGCTCTCATTCTCGATCTCCCACTTCAACCACCTGAAGGTCTTGATCTTTGGTGGAATTGAAGGAGGAGAAGTTCATCATCATCATCAAGAATCAAGCGCTTCAACTCCTCTCCGTTCACTTGGAGAAATCCATGATCTAGTATTCTTGTCAATACTTAGATCTTGTTTATTGTATTTGATAACTTTGTTCTTGTGGCAGCTTGTTGTCATTTCGGGAGCCTCCAAGTTGTTGTGGAGTTGCTGCCCCGCTAGTTGTGTAAAGGCGCCAGTGCCTGCCTCGAAGGGTACCTATAGTGGAAAGGTGGATCATGCCTTTTGTGGCGAGATCCATCGGAGAACAGGGTGAGGCCTTTTGTGGCGTGGTGGTCTTAGTATCGCCCACCCCTCCAACGCAGACGTACTTCCCTTAACAAGGAAGGAACCGCGGTCAAACAAACCCTATGTCTCCGTGTGCTTCACTTCGGTTTACCCGTTCCTCTTCCACTCGCTCTTTACCCACTAGTAGATAGGGTTGCATATAGTGAAATTCCACCTAATAGTTTATCTAGAGAATTTACCCTTTGTGCTAAGCCTAAAATTGAAAAAGAATTAAAAATTGGTGTAGCACCTATTCACCCCCCCTCTAGGTGCCCATATGATCCATTTCAATTGGTATCAGAGCCTCGACTCTTAATTCGGGCTTAACCGCCTAAGAGTAGTATGGGTACCAAGGATGATGGAAATTAGGCTGTGGATAAGGTCACAATGGATGATCTCAAGTCGTTGGAAACAACCTTGTTGAAATCCTTTGAGGCCAAGATGGAGGAGATGAATCAAATGATTACTCGCCTTACATCATCCATAGCCCCATCTCCATCCTCCTCTGAGGCTGCCACACCATCATCTAAGGAAAAGGGTAACACCGGATCCAAGGATGATGATGTGGAAGGTGAAAAGCTTAATGGTTCCACCTCCAAGAAGGGAAGTGGTAAGTAGGAATATAGTGAGGTTTGCCACGTATATTCCCCCGACCCACCTATCCCTCATCCTCATATAAACAATAGGGGTGATCCACCCAAGCTCACTGCATCCTCTTTTAATCAATGGCAATTCCTAATGAAATCTCATGTTTGCAGCTCCTCTATTGAGTTGTGGAGGATTATTGAAGAGGGTCTTCATATTGGAGATCAAACCAATCTAACGGGAAGAGAAGTTGTGGATAGCCAGTTGAATGCCACCGCTCTCCACATGATACAGCTGGGTGTGGGTCCCAAGGACATGCCACACATTGAACATCTCAACACAGCTAAAGAGGCTTGGGATGGTCTTACGGATATCTTCGTTGGAAATGAAAGCATGAGAAGAAACAGGTATGATGCCCTTAGTAATGAAGCTGAGGGATTCTACATGTTGGATGGTGAAAACCATGAGGACATGTATAGAAGACTCAAGGGCATCGCAACAACATTTCGAAAGCATGGGGCCACTCACATTGATGATGCATGGATAAAAAGGAAATATGTGAGTGCCTTAATGCCTTTCGAGCCAACGGACTTGAAGATCCTGCAAGGTAGACATAACTATCATCAAATGACATCCAACAAAGTCATGCAAGAAATGGCGTCATTCAAAGTGGCAACAAAGAATGCTGAAGATGCCCGTGCTCGGTCCATTGGAATGCAAAAGGGTGTCAATGTGGCTCTCAAAGCCAATGTTGTTGAGCAAGAGGAAGATGAAGGAGCTTTTGAGGGGGTATCCATGGACTGCCCCGATGAGGTCAAACGTGCTCATGGTGAGTACATGGCAGTTTATGCAAGGAACTTTTGGAAGGACCTTGCCAAAGCCAAGTCTGAACTTGAGCGCAAGAACAGATCAAATGGAAGAAGAGAAAGTGGCCCAAGATTGAGAACTTGCTTCAACTGTGGAGATAGAATGCACTTTGTAGCCGAGTGTCCATATCAAAACAGAGAAGACAATGGTGGCAGGCTCATTCTTAAAGAGAAATCTAAAGCACCTTAGAAGAAGCCATTTACTAAGAAGAATGGCCCTTTAAAGAAGCAACCCAAGATTGTCTTGGTAGCTCAAGAGGAATACTCCTCCGCAAGTGAAGATGAAGAGGATGATGATAGCTCCCGCGAGGTGGCTGCTATAGCCACCACATCGAATCCCTCATCACTCTTCGACTCGCCGAACGAGAACACCATCAACAACAACGCCACTTGCCTAATGGCAAGAGGGTCCGAGGTATCAACTTCTAGCTCTTCATTTCCTAAGACTAACATAATTTTGGATATGGATGATCATGACAGTCTTAGAATGAAAGAAGAAGTTATTGCCTTGGATACTATTTTCACTAACCTACAAGGTGAGCACAAACTTCATTTTCATGCTCTTATGAGTCAACTTGCTCAAGCCAAAGATCTCCTTGAAGAAAAGGGCAGAATTGAAAGAGAAGATGCTGCGGAGATAGCTTCTTTGAAGAATGGCTTGGAAGAGGAAGAGGAAGCTCGAGTATCTTTGGAAGAAAGACTCGAATCCCTTGAAGAGTCACAAGAATAAGCTATAGCTCAGCTCATTAAAGAACATGACCATGCTCTTTCCAAGGTAAAAAAACTAAAGAAAGAAAAGATTGACTTTGGGGCTGTTCATGCTAGACTTTTGGAGAAGTTTGGTAATCTTGAAAGTGCTCACAAGGCATTCAAGAGTGATCATTCTACTCTAAATGAGTCTCATGACCAGCTCCAAACTCAATTGAAACGGTATGATATGCCAAGTACCTCCACTTCATCCTCTGGAAAAGAAGACCTTGCAAGAAGTTCTCAACACAAAGGTAAAGGGGTTATTGATGAGATACTAAGCAGGCAAAGGACAAAAAATAGTAAGGAACGTCTTGGTTACATACCCAAGATAAAGAGCAAGAAAAACAAGAAGAAGAAGAAGAAGAAGAGCAAGACTGCTCAATCAAAGACTAGCAACATTACCAGTGACAAGACTAATTATGATGGCTTTGCAGGGATCAACAATCCTAACTTTGAACTATATTGTGATTATTATGGTGATGTTTATGCTAGTTATGTAGGCCCTTATGATTGTTACATTCCTTGGTGTATTTGGGTTCCCAAGATCCTTGTTACTAACATGAGAGGACCCATTGAAAAATGGGTACCTAAAACTAAGAAGTAATTTTCTTGCAGGGCTATGCTTCCGGTGGTTCTAAATGGGTACTCGATACCGGTTGCACGAGTCATATGACCAGAAGCAAGGAGATCATCACGGAGATGCGGCCAAACCTTGATCACATAACCGTCTCCTATGGTGACAAGTAAAAATCTAAGGTATTGGGTCTCGGCAAAGTTGTGGTGGCTCACGATATCTCTCTCGTGGACGTCATGCTTGTTGAGACCCTCAGGTACAACTTACTTTCAGTTCGCGCCCTTGGTAAGATGGGTTTTGCAGTTTATATTGATGCTGATTTGGTGGTACTCTTGTGGAGCAAGTCTCTAAAAGTTGCTTTCGTGGGATATGTCAAAAACGACCTGTACGTGGTGGACTTTTCAGGGAAAACCACTACAGGCCTGATGTGTCTTTTCGGAAAGGCTGACACGGGTTGGCTATGGCATCGCCGAATAGCCCACGTCAATATGAGAACTTTGCAAAGTCTCCACAAGGGTGGCCACATTCTTGGACTAAAAGAAAATGTCTCCTTTGCCAAAGATCGTGTTTGCAGGGCTTGTGTTGAAGGGAAAATGCATGACTCACCTCATCGAAGGAAAACCATTATCTCCTCAAAAAGGATTTTTGAGCTCCTTCATGTGGACCTCTTCGGACCTCCATCTCATGCAAGCCTCGGTGGGAAGAAGTATTGTCTAGTGATTGTTGATGATTACTCAAGATACACTTGGGTTTATTTCTTCAAGTTGAAGAGTGAAACTCAACAAACTGTCATCGACTTCACCAACGAGGTTCAACGTCAACACAACGTCCCCATTCTGGCTATAAGCAGTGATAACGGATCTGAGTTCAAGAACTACACCTTAAATGAGTTCCTAAGTGAAGAGGGGATAAGACATCAGTATTCCGCTTCATACACCCCTCAACAAAATGGTGTAGCCGAGAGGAAGAATCGAACTCTAATGGATATGCCAAGATCAATGTTAGCCGAATTTAAATCTCCATATAACTTCTGGGCTGAAGCAATCTCTACTGCTTGTCATTCATCCAACCGTTTATACCTCCGTAAGATATTGGACAGGACTCCGTATGAAATACTTACCGGTAACAAGCCAAACATCTTATACTTTTGGGTATTTGGGTGTAAGTGTTTCTTTCTTATTGAAGGAGTTCGTTTATCTAAGTTTGAATCTAAGGCTTTAGAAGGTATTTTTGTTGGTTATGGTGCTGAATCCCACACTTATAGAGTCTACAATAAGTTCTCCGGAACTGTTGTAGAATCTTGTAGTGTGGTGTTCGAGGAAAATGACGGTTCCCGTGCGGAGCAAGTTGGTGTTTGTGATGCAGATGTTGAAATACCCCAAGATGCCATAAGAAGAATGGGCGTGGGATTTTTCTGCCCCATTGAGGAACCCCTTGTGGCGGACCGGGAAGGACAATGCTCTACTCATATAGATCCCTCATCTACACATACTCAACATGTTCCAACCACGGGGGCAACTTCTACACCATCTCCATCAACTGCTGAAGGTCAAGATGTTCCAGAAAGCTCCAGGCCAGATTTTCCGGTTGACACCGGATTATCCGGCCACCCCGCTCCAGCTGACCATGCTGCTTCTGGTGGTGAAGATATCAACGCAAGCTCCAGGCCGGATTTTCTGGCTAGCCCCGGATTATCCGGCTCCTCGCCAGTTCAAGCAAGTCCCAGGCTTCCTGATGAAGCTGCTACAGATTCTCCCAGGCCGGATTATTCGGCCTCTGCATGGGCCGGATTATCCAGCCCTGACTCTCCAGTTCTGCAGCCCCCTGTTGTGGCTACGGACTCACCTCAAGGGCACGCATCTCCATCACCTGCTACTGATATTCCAGTTCTTGATCAAGGTCGAGAAAATGCTTCCAATGAAGACTCAAGTGATGAATCTCCTCCACCAAGAGACAACAAACTTATTGAACTTCGTCGCAAGGCTCGGGCTGATCGAAACCTTGATTTGAGGGGTCACACTCTTGACAAGGTTGTTGGTGATCTTCGACGAAGGGTTTCTACAAGAAGAGAATTGGCCAGTTTTGGTGAGCATCAAGCTCATATCTCTATGGTGGAACCTAAGAAGGTCTTTGAAGCTCTTGAAGACCCAGACTGGGTTATTGCTATGCACGAAGAATTGAATAATTTTGAGCGCAACAAAGTCTGGAAACTCGTGGAGAAACCCAAAGAGTGCCGCAATGTTATCGGCAACAAGTGGATTTTCAAAAACAAGCAAGATGAGAATGGGATTGTTGTGAGAAACAAGGCAAGACTTGTGGCACAAGGTTACTCCCAAGTTGAGGGCATCGACTTCGACGAGACCTATGCTCCAGTGGCTCGCCTTGAGTCCATTCGTATCCTTCTTGCTTATGCTGCTCATAACAACTTTAAATTGCAGCAAATGGACGTCAAGAGTGCCTTCCTTAACGGTCCTCTACATGAGTTGGTATACGTAAAGCAACCCCCGGGGTTTGAGGATCCTAACTTTCTGAACCATGTCTACAAACTCGATAAGGCGCTCTATGGCCTTAAACAAGCCCCACGTGCGTGGTATGAGCACCTTAAAGAGATTTTGTTAGATCGTGGCTTCAAAGTTGGGCAAATCAATCCCACTCTTTTTACTAAGAAGGTTAAGGGGGAGCTCTTCGTATGCCAACTATATGTAGACGATATCATCTTTGGTTCTACTAACAAAGCTTTTAATGATGAATTTTCAAAGCTTATGACTAACAGGTTTGAGATGTCTATGATCGGGGAATTACGGTTCTTTCTTGGATTTGAGATCAAGCAACTTAGAGAAGGAACCTTTATTAATCAAGCAAAGTACATCCAAGACATGCTCAAGAGATTCAAGATGACGGATCTAAATGGTGTCGCAACTCCGATGCAAAAAAAATGTCATCTTGAAATTAACCCACATGGTAAAGATGTGGACCAAAAGGTATACCGGTCCATGATCGGCTCTCTTCTTTACCTCTGCGCATCTAGACCCGATATTGTGCTGAGTGTGGGAGTGTGTGCAAGGTATCAAGCAGCTCCTAAAGAAAGCCACTTAGTGGCAGTCAAGAGGATCTTTTGATATTTGGTTCATTCCCCTAACTTTGGTCTCTGGTATCCCAAGGGCTCCAATTTCTCTTTATGTGGTTATACTGACTCAGATTGGGCTGGTGATAAGGATGATCGGAAATCCACTTCTGGAGCTTGTAAATTCTTGGAAAGATCTCTTGTATGTTGTTCCTCCAAAAAGCAGAATTGTATATCTCTCTCCACCGCAGAAGCTGAATATGTTGCTGCTGCCAGCGCTTGTACTCAATTATTGTGGATGAGGCAAACTTTAAAGGAATACGGTGTCAATTGTGACAAAGTGCCTCTTTTATGTGATAATGAAAGTGCAATCAAAATTGCGTACAATCCTGTTCAGCACACAAGGACAAAGCATATCGAAATTCGAAATCATTTTATTCGAGACCATGTTGCTCGCGGCGATATTGATCTATCCTTTGTGAGCACGAAGAACCAACTGGCGGATATTTTTACAAAGCCACTTGATGAAGCAAGATTCTGCTATTTGAGGAATGAGCTAAATATCATTGATTCCAGGAGCTTGTCTTGATTACCCATGCACTCACTTGTACATCTCAATCCTTCTTTGGTCTAGGTGTGGGCATGGATATAGGGGGAGTGTGGTCCTAACTCATTGGGCTAACCCTCCCCCCATAATGCCAATAGCAAGATAAATCATTTCTCTTAATATCATGTTGTGATATGTGAGCTTATTGATGAGTATTGGTCGTGAACCCAAGATATATCTTCGCGGTGTCACACCATACACTCCAACAAGGTGGCTTCGGCCACCGCCCTTTCCCTTGAGGAGAATTGGATCTTTTTGGCTGTTATTTGCTCTCTCATGTTCTTATGGGAATCACACTCAATCTTGGCTTTTATTTGATTTGGATTTTGCAATTTTGAGTGTCTAGTACCATCTCAGTTTGGCTCTCTTAATCCTAAGCCTTTTCCTACCCCTAAGCCATCTATTCTAGCACACAAGTCCCTTGTACACCTTGTGGGGGTGTTGTTTGGGGACGCGCGGGCCTGGTTATGTGTATAACAGAGTCCCAGATTTTAGGCCGGATAATCCGGCCCAAGTGTAGGCCGGATAATCCGGCCCCGGTGGATTTCATCTTAAAGGGCAGGACTCAGGGGGAAGGGCTCATAACGAGCAGCAATTCTCCCCCAGCCCTCTCCTCCTCCTCAGCTGGCACCTGCCGCCCCTCACCCTCCCCGGAGCCTCTCTGGCCACCGGATTTTCCGGGCCTCCCCGGATCTTCTTCTCTGCGCCTCCGGGTACCTTCTCCTCCGTGTTCTTCCTCCAATGAGTGAGGGTAACTCCCTCTCTCCTCATCTTTGGCTAGATGTGTAACTTGTTGGGTGGAACGTTGTCTAGAAGGATGTGTTTTCGAATAGAAATCGTAGTCTTACAGTTTCTAGGCCCGATCTACTTTTTTGCATTCAATCTAGCTGAAATCGAAAATTTCTGCCAGGGCCGGATTATCCGCCCCTGGCCAGGCCGGATAATCCAGCCTGACGGATTCGATTCTGGTTCAGTTTCACTATGGAATATGCATTGAGTAGTTTTGTCCTATGAACTTTTTGACTATTTTTTCCATGCTCTCTCCTGGACTTGTGTGTATGCTTATCCCCTTGCTATCGCCCTTATTCTCCTCACAGGTGGTTCTGGTGCTCCCAAGACCTACAAGCGGCGTCCTCGCGCCAAGTACTTTCGGGACGACGGACATGGTAACTTAGTGGACGAAGTTGAGTTGAGGAGAAGGAGGAACGAAGAGAAGCGCATGGCTGAACAAGCAAAGAGGACTAGGAAGGGGGTGTCCAAGAGGAAGGGCAAGGAGCCCAAGATCAACTACAGGGCTTTGGATGCGGTCTCCTATTCCGCCATCCGTCACCGTGACTTGTTTGCTGAGCTGCCTCGTGATGATGAGCTGGGGGATACTCATTTTTGGTGTGCTGAATAGAAGGGGATCTATGAAGATATTTATGCCAGGCTGAACATTAGGCCTATGCACCCACTGGTACTTGCTGATGTATGTGGCTGAGAGGATGGGGCTGCACCATCTCATGTCTCTCCAGTGCTCCTTTGACTCTGAGGTGGTGAAGCAGTGCTTCTCCACTTTGGTGATTTGTGGGGATGAGCGTCGCACTATGAAGTGGATAACTCATGACAGGCCTATGACTGCTGATTTTCACGTGTTTGCTGAGGTTCTGGGGTACTCTTTCCGTAGTAGGGATAGAGCCAGTGGTCACCACATCATCACTCAGCTGAAGCCCGACAAGGATGCAGCTCTCTCCCCTTGCACTGTGGACAATGGCATTGTGGGTACTCTGGCTGGCCTTGCTCCCATCTATGCTGCCTTGGTGAGTCTCTTCCGTGACTCCATTACTCCGAGTGGGGGCAACAATGACAGCATCCATGGTCACCTTGTTGAGCTACTTCAATTTTCTCATGAGGTTGCCTCCTGCGAGGACGAGTCAGTGCAGTACAGGCTGGATGTCATGGACTTCATTTACCATGAGCTATGTGATGCTATGTTCAACCGTGTGTCCATTCCCTATGCTCCTTACATTATGCTGCTCATTCGTCACCTACTTCCTGCTGAGGAGTTCCACATCGAATCGGTGCACAAGGCCAAGAAGATCTACACCAAGGTTCAGAAGACCTCTCACCCCTCCTCTGCTCCCGAGGGTCTCATGAGGGATGCTCGCAGGCCCCCTGTGCCTCCTGTGGCCCGTGAGATCAAGCAACTGAACTGGTTCCAGCGTCACATTCTCTGCATGGGCTTGGACACGCGCAAGGGTCAGTACAAGGCATACAAGCAGCGCCATGAGATGGCTCACTCCCAGCAGCTCATTCTCCACCACGTGTCCGGCGCTTCGGGTGCTCCTCCGGCTCCTACACCTCCTACTCCATATGCTCGGTGGAACTCTTCCTCCGGGTTGAACTATGGTGAGCTGGAGCGTCACTTGTTCCCCTCTGCGCCTGCTGCTGATGATGAAGATGAGGATGGTGACACTGAGGAGCTTGAAGATGAGGATGAGGAAGAGAATGAAGAAGAGGACGAGGACGAGGACTACGAGTGATCCCATGGGGTGTTAGCATCGCTCTTCTCCCTTTTTGGTGTCTCGATGCCAAAGGGGGAGAAGTAGTTCTATTAGGTTGTCCGTGGATTTGCATGGGTCGGGCATAAGCACTTGAACTTTTCTATTCGTCTTTTTCTTGCTTATGCCCATTTAGCATTGAACTTTAAATTCATGATTTGTGGTTGTTTGAGACTTTATGTGGTTGTCTAGATTATCTTATGGACTTCATATCGTGGATTATGCTTATGGATCTATCTATTCATATCCTATTGCTGGAGGCTTATCACGGAACGCGCGCTCATAATGGTTATCTGGTAATAATTGTGACTTTTGTCAAGGATGCCTACTCTCTACCTCGGTGGTATGTTTTTATTGCTCATATGTCTATGGAATAGATTCACCTATTTGTGTGCATTTGTTTTCCAATGCAAAATTCTATTATGCACACATTGAAGGGGAGTCTCTTTCATAGTTATCACGGTTTGTCTTGTGTCTTTCTCCTGCAAATCCTGGTATTGTCATCTAACACCAAAAAGGGGGAGACTGAAAGAACATTTCATGTTTTCCTATGTTTTGCGTGTTAGATAACAATACTATCGAAACTATTCATGTGTGTCAAGTGTGCAGGAAGTTTTGAGGGGGGCTGGATAATCTGCCCCACCAAGGGCCGGGTAATCCGGCCTACCTCATCGCTCAAAGGAAGCCAAGGCGCGTCGCTCGGTACCCGGTCGGGGTTTCTCCCGGAAAATCTGAACTGGGGCGGTTTTTTCTCCCCAGGCCGGATAATCCGGGTGTCGCACGGGCCGGATAATCCGGCCCCCAGTTTTTGAGCAAAAGGAGCCAAGGCACGTCGCTCGGTACTCGGTCAGATTTTCTCCTGGAAAATCCGAACTTGGGCGGTTTTTCCTCCCCAGGCCGGATAATCCGGGTGTCGCACGAGCCGGATAATCTGGCCCCCAGTTTTTGAGCAAAAGGAGCCAAGGCGCGTCGCTCGGTATCCGGTCGGATTTTCTCCCGGAAAATCCGAACTGGGGCGGTTTTCCTCCCCAGGCCGGATAATCCGGCCCTCGCATAGGACCAGATAATCCGGCCCCAGAAGCTGATCAAGGGCAAGATCAGCGCGATGCTCAAAGAGGGGGCGGATTATCTGCCGGATATTCCGAGTCTGGGGCGGTGTTTTCCCCAGGCCGGATAATCCGGCCCCCAAAGTGTGCAACGGTTGGTTTCTGAAGGGGGTATAAATACCCCTTCTTCCCCAACATTCAGAACTCTTGATTCATTCGAAATTGTCCAGACATTGTGCAAGAGCTCTCATTCTCGATCTCCCACTTCAACCACCCGAAGGTCTTGATCTTTGGTGGAATTGAAGGAGGAGAAGTTCATCATCATCATCAAGAATCAAGCGCTTCAACTCCTCTCCATTCACTTGGAGAAATCCCTGATCTAGTATTCTTGTCAATACTTAGATCTTGTTTATTGTATTCGATAACTTTGTTCTTGTGGCAGCTTGTTGTCATTTCGGGAGCCTCCAAGTTGTTGTGGAGTTGTTGCCCTGCTAGTTGTGTAAAGGCGCCCGTGCCCGCCTCGAAGGGTACCTATAGTGGAAAGGTGGATCAGGCCTTTTGTGGCGAGATCCATCGGAGAACAGGGTGAGGCCTTTTGTGGCGTGGTGGTCTTAGTACCACCCACCCCTCCAACACAGACGTACTTCCCTTAACAAGGAAGGAACTACGGTCAAACAAACCCCGTGTTTCCGCGTGCTTCACTTCGGTTTACCCGTTCCTCTTCCACTCGCTCTTTACCCGCTAGTAGATAGGGTTGCATATAGGGAAATTCCACCTAATAGTTTATCTAGAGAATTTACCCTTTGTGCTAAGCCTAAAATTGAAAAAGAATTAAAAATTGGTGTAGCACCTATTCACCCCCCCCTCTAGGTGCCCATACGATCCATTTCAACAGGGCCGATCTAGATAGTGCCAGCTCGCGGGCCTCCTCGAGGAGGTCCACGCCATCCTCCCGCGCCTCCTGGTTGGCTTTTTCGTCGTAGAGGAGCTTGCGTGGTGAGTCGAACTCGATGTCCGCGGAGAGGACGACTTCCGAGCCGTATAAGAGGAAGAATAGGCTGAATCCGGCTGACCTATTCTGCGTGGTGTGGAGGCTCCACAACACAACCGGAAGTTCCTCGATCCAACATCCGGGCGATCGCTCCAAGGGCTCGATGAGGCAAGGCTTAATGCCGGCTAGCACTAGGCCATTTGCCCTTTCGACTTTCCCGTTGGATTGCGGGTGCGCTATGGAAGCCAGGTCCAGCCGGATGCCCTTGTTGCTACAGAACCGGGCGAAGGCCCCCTTGGCGAAGTTCGTGCCATTGTCGGTGATGATGCTGTTGGGGTAGCCAAACCGGTTAATAACACTAGTGGAAAGCGGGCCTCCAGTCCCGGCCCATAAGGGGATTTAGTCCTGGTCCTAGTAACCGGGACTAGAGGGGCGGGACTAAAGGCCCACCCATTAGTCCCGGCCCTCTTACCAGCCGGGACCAATGGGCATCCACGTGGCTGTCTCTGCGGGCGCTGGGTGCCCCCCATTAGTCTCGGTTCGTATTATGAACCGGGACAAATGGTTCTCTGCCGTGGCAGAATTTTAGGCACTTTCTCTACCGCGGCAGAGAATTGTATTTGTATCTTTTTTTCATTTCAAAATAGTTTTCTACGCTACCACATACCATACATGTTCGTGCATACATAAGATACTTAAGATTGAGCATACAAATATATACATGATAGTTACACATGGAGATCACAATTATCGGGACTAGAGCCCGTCTATTCAATTACACGGCCAGGGATCATCGGCGCCTATTCACACTAAATTCTCTGGCGTCATCTATCATCTCGTTCATCAAGAATCCTGCTAGTTCTTCAGCAATTGCTACTACGCATTGCTATGGTAGGAGCTGATCCCGCATTTTCTCGAACAGCAGATCAATATGAATATCAATCATGATAACAAAAAGTGACGGTAATAAAAATAATGTTATGAATGTATTGCTTACATCAAGTCTATAATCATTCAGCTCATTGGTAAACGTGCGAATGAACTCGCAACGTAGAATCCACATAGATTCATCTTCGGTGGCTGCCTCGTGCACTTTACGAGAATAGAATTCAATCAAAATAATAATCCAGCATCATAATTGTATTGAAACTAGAAGTAAAGAGATGCGCGTACTACTTACTGAGGCCGGCTTAAACGTCAGCTTCTCACTAAAGTCACCCGTAACCGCACTCTTGAACTGGTTCCAAACCCTACCCGGTAAAGAAAATGAATGAGTTATTTATTACATGATATCTCAGGAAATCAACGAAAGAGACCGTTGTAGCGTGAAAATTACCTCTGGAGCATGTCCTGCATGTTACTAAACTGTTCCATGGGTCTCCTTAATGGGTCCATGACTTCAACTCTTCCCTTATCAAGTTGAATGTCCATGAGAATCCAGTGGAAACTATACACGTTTATATATACATTAGTAACTCATCAATTACACTTAACATCGAGTAAGCAAAAGAGAATATGTACAATAGAGTAAGACACTCACGCAAAATTGTAAGGAAACAGTATGTGGTCATAGAAATTTTGCTCCGTTAGAAACCTTAGAAGGTTTTCCTGTGTGTCCTCGGGTTTATCCTTTAGCGTCTGACAATGTATTTTATCTGGTTCAATGAACCCAACGCTGAAGATTGACCTTCTTTTACATTCCATGATCTTCATTCTGCATAATAATAGAGTACAAAAGGCTATAATTAGGATAATTACATGCAATGAACTGAACAACTGAAAAAAATGAACAACTTATATATAGACAATGAATTCAACAACTTACAGACAATAGAAACTCATCAGACTTTTGTCGAGGGCGTCAAAAATGTATAACTGGAAGAGTTCTGGAAACTCAACATGGACCTCTTCTTCTCGGAAGTAGTAGTCATGTGGGACTTTCGCCACGATCATTATTCTCTACTCCTGTACGGCTTACAAGTACCATTTATGTAAACTACGCATTTGTGTTGGCAGTTGTTGGAACTGCTCAAAGTTGACCAGAGGCTTCCCTGGGACATATGTAGGGACTACCTGAGACTTGGGTAACTTGTCGTCCTGGGAACCTAGCAATTCCTCAACAGTCACATTCATAGAGGCCGCAAGCTTCACAGCTTCTTCCATATTCTGCTGGGGAATGTCATGGGATACCACCTTTAGGGGTGGGATCGATTTTCTGGCCTGTTCCCCGAGCTGGGGGACGTCCTTTCTTTTCCCGGTTGCACTTTGACTTGATGATTTGCTCCCGCTTGCACTTCTACTTGATTTGCTCTTCTTCACTTCCTTCTGAAGTGTGCGTCGATAGTCATCTGGCTTATGGTGCAAGTCATATTGCGATTTTGTGTTCAGAAAAGAAAGTGCATATGCTTTTTGCTTCTCGGTGTATACCGGGGCGGGCTCGGGTTTCTTCTTTTGAAGCTGCGCAACACATTCGGCCTTTACGATCATGTCGGTTTCCTCATCAGTATGATCGTAAGGTCTGATAGGAAGATTCTTATGAGGTACTCTTGGGAGGGGCGGCATTTGTCGTTTTGGGCTCCTGCGTTGTTTAGTACTAATCGGAGGCTGCGGCGGAGATCGAGATGGACTCGGGCTGTGGTGGTCGTAGTCATGGGGTGGGCTTCTTGGAGGTGATGGAGGTGAAGGTGACATGCGACCACTCGGAGGCGGTGTTGGCTTTGGCGTCCAGCCTGGAAGCTTGATGTTGTTCTTGTCCCATAGAATGATACCACCCAGTACTTCTCCGAGTGTTCTGTCACCTTCAAGTCCAGGGATGTCAAGCTCCATTGAGTCCCACCCCATTGCGATTTCATCCACACCAACTTTAGCATAGCCAGCTGGAATCTCACAGCCATGCTAGCATGCGCCAGGTGGACAAGGTAAAGCTCATCCGACCGCCACCTTGATGGATAGGTTCTTCACCTTCTGATGGAGCTCACAAGATGCCTGCTCCTTGATTTCATCCACGGGGTAGCCGGGACCGCCATCTACCATACGTGCATCGTCAGAAGGGACCTCCGATTCAGCCACGCTGCTTTTCCGCTGAGATGGGACAGCGGTAATGTCGAGTACAGGATCTTGCAGGCGCGCTGCTCCTCGAAGTTCGTCAATCTGTTGCTGATGCATTCGAAGTGTTCCTAGCAACTCGGTGAACCTGTCTCCCTCCTCCTCCTGTCGTCGCCTCTTTGCTCTCTCTCGGCTCCTATAAGTATCTCTGTCTTTGGGAAACCCCATCTCCCACGTATAACTAGGGCCAAGGCCTCGTACACGTCCTTCGCGTTCGTCATTCCCGAGGACCTTTGTCAGCAAGTCTTTCTCTCTATCGGGACGGAACTTTGTTGTCCCCGCTTTAATCTCCTTCACCACTTTCTGCCATGTATCCCGGGGTATCCTAATCCCGTCACTGCAAATAAGGTCCCCTGTACTTTCGTCATACTCACTCCCATGCCCAAGGAACCAATTCCTTGCCCTCAGATCCCATTCTTCGCGTATTGGTTCTGGAGTGATCCCTTTAGCAAGCAGCTCATTCTCTTTAGCATCCCACTTTGGCATGGCAGCCGCGTAGCCCCCTGGCCCCAGGTGATGGTGATATTTCTTCATCGCGGCATTTTTCTTGTTTTTTCTGACATTTCCATAGCAGGTTGTGACTCCTTGTACTTCGCAAATGCATCCCAGTTAGCCTGCTGCTTCATTAGATAACATTCAAATTTAGGAGTCTTCTTCGTCTTCTGATACTTTTGCCATAATGCTTTCTTCCAGTTCTTGAATAGTTCGGCCATCTTCATAAGAGTCCACTACTTGACTTTCTTCATCAATGCAGCTGTGTCGGCATGATCCTCACATTCTGGCAGGGTGAAATGTGTCATGAGGTCATTCCAAAGACCCTCTTTGCACATGTCGGCGACATACTCACCCTCTTTCGCCCCTTTGGTCTTATTCCACTCTCGAATGGTGATCGGGATGCGATCCCTAACCATAACTCCGCATTGTTGTTTAAATACAGTTTTAGCCTTTTCGGGTTCCACCGGTTCACCCCATGGTGATACCCGCGTAATTGTATAATGCGTAGATGCATCCAACTTTTTGGCCGGGCCTCGTTTGGAATATTTTTTGCTTGATGTGGAGGCCTAAGAGAAGAAACATTTGTCAATTTATATATATATATACAACTCAGTTAATGCATCTAATGATCACCAGACTTCATATATATACCTCGCCGTCGGCTTCTCCACCACCGGTGCCGTCGGCTTCTCCACCCCCGGAGCCCTCGGCTTCTCCTTGATCATTTCGGTCGACCTCCTCTCCCTCACCGGTGGGGTTCAGATAAATCGACGGAGATTCGGGTGAATCAACATGGGGGGTGTCGTTGATCATATCCTCGAGAATTTCTTCCTGTGCTAGGTCTCTCTGGATTGGATCCATAGTTTTCTACAAAATGCACACAATAACTTTTTCATTCAATATTGCTGCATAAAATAATACTAAACAATAATATGAACACGCAATTTGCTACAATAATACTAAGTCCGGGGGCCCGCGAGCACTACCACCCTAACCCTAAGTCCGATGGCCCGCGAGCACCACCACCCTAACCCTAAATCCGGCTGCCCACGAGCACCACCACCCTAACCCTAAGTCCGGCTGCCCGCGAGCACTACCACCCTAACCCTAAGTCTGGTGGCCTGCGAGCACCACCACCTTAACCCTAAGTCCGGGGGCCCGCGAGCACTACCACATTAACCCTAAGTCCGTGGGCCCGCGAGCACTACCACCCTAACCCTAAGTCCGGTGGCCCGCGAGAACCACCATCCTAACCCTAAGTCCGGCTGCCCGCGAGCACTACCACCCTAACACTAAGTCCGCTGGCCCACGAGCACCACCACCTTAACCCTAAGTCCGGGGGCCCGCGAGCACTACCACATTAACCCTAAGTCTGGGGGCCCGTGAGCACTACCACCCTAACCCTAAGTCCGGTGGCCCGCGAGCACTATCACCCTAACCCTAATTCCGGTGGCCCACGAGCACTACCACCCTAACCCTAAGTCCGGCTACACTACTAATAATAATTCCTATATACACTACTAATACTACACTACTAATATACACTACTAATAATATTACAATTCTATAATATACACTACTAATAATAATTCCTATATACACTACTAATACTACACTACTAATATACACTATTACTATTATACACTACTAATAATAATTCCTATATTACACTACTAATAATTCCTAATATACACTACTACTAATTCCTATATTACACTAATAATAATTCCTATATTACACTACTAATAATTCCTAATATACACTACTAATAATTCCTAATATACACTACTACTAATTCCTATATTACACTAGTAATAATTCCTATATTACACTAGTAATAATATTACAATTCTAAAAAAAAAGCCGCCAACCAGCCAGCCGCCGGCCAGCGCGCGCGGGGGGAGCGAAGGGGAGGGGGCGACCCGGCCTGCTCGCCTACAGTGCCGGCGCCGCCGCTCCGTCGCGTAGCCGGACATGGGAGCGAAGGGGAGGGGGCGCGGGGTACCTCTAGTGGTGGCGCGCGCGCGGCGGCTGGAGTGGCGGTGGCGGTTGGGGGCGGTGGCGGCGGTTGTGGTAGTGGCGGCCGGAGAATCGGGCAGTCTGCCGGCGACAAGTTGTCCTCGCGCGTGGGGGGGGTGCTCTGTGTGGGGAGAAGAAGGGGCGCGCCAAATGTATAGTGGGGGACCTTTAGTCCCGGTCCGTATAACGAACTGGGACTAAAGGTCCCCCCTTTAGTCCCGGTGTGTGCCACCCACCGGGACTAAAGGGTTTTCGGCCCAGCCCAACAGGCGCGCGCCAACGCCACACCTTTAGTCCCGGTGCGTAGCACGCACCGGGACTAAAGGTCCCTTTTTCAAAAATTTCAACCCAAGGGCGCGCCTGTTTAAAAAAAATTCAATTAGCATATTTTTTTAAACATTTGAATTTTATAGTTTTTGCATACTTATGAATTTGAGAAAAATTTCAACATGAAAAGTTCTTGAATTTGAATAAGTAATCCAAATGTATTTTCTGTTTTATAAAATAATTATTCTAACTAGTGAAACTAATAACCATTTTGCCATTTTCAATTTAAAAATGCATTAACTATTATATTTTGCATATTTTTGAATAAGTGATTCAAATCAATTTTCTGTTTTATAAAATAATTATTCTAACTAGTCAAACTATTAACAATTTTTCCATTTTCATGTGATTCCGATGCTCCGGTGGTCTTCCTCCAGCGAAACCCTAGACCGGGGGCCCCGGATCGTCTACCCCGCCTTATTTTTTCCCGCCCGTTCTCTTCCGAATTGTAGCCCCTTTAGGGTTTAGGGTTTAGGGTTTTTGGTTTAGGGTTTAGGGTTTTTGGTTTAGGGTTTAGGGTTTAGGGTTCCCTCCTCTGACTGAGGGTTTAGGGTTCCCTCCTCTGACTTAGGGTTTAGGGTTTAGACTCATATCTGCCGCCTCTCTCCACTCTATCCCATGGCTTCCACCATACCTCTAACCCAGGGAGGCGGAGATGGAGTCTTTCACGGGCTAGCAGGAAAATATTTTCCGAGGCGGAACTTCCGAAGATGCCATAGGGCGTGTGCACCAAGGGCATCTTCGAGAAGTTCCGCCACGGGAGATTTCCCAACCCTTTGCTCCATCCATGGGGATGAAACTCTCCATCCATGTTGGCTTGGTCGTTGCCATAGCACATCTAGACTCATATCTGCCGCCTCTCTCCACTCTATCCCATGGCTTCCACCATACCTCTAACCCCAGGGAGGCGGAGATGGAGTCTTTCACGGGCTAGCAGGAAAATATTTTCCGAGGCGGAACTTCCGAAGATTCCATAGGGCGTGTGCACCAAGGGCATCTTCGAGAAGTTCCGCCACGGGAGATTTCCCAACCCTTTCCTCCATCCATGGGCATGAAACTCTCCATCCATGTTAGCTTGTTGAGTTGCTTGCCATGGCGTATCGATGCTCCTTTTATAGGCACGGCGCCGCTTTTACTTTGTCTTCTTCTTCCGACAGGGCGTCGTGTGCTACATGCTTTATCTCATCGAGCAGTGCGTCCACCCACGCGTCCTTATCCTACTGACAACTTTAGTCCTGGTTTGAGCCCCCACCCGGTACTAAAGGTTACCCACGCGTCCTTATCCCACCGACAGTTTTGTTAGATGACACAAAAACCACCTTTAGTCCCGGTTGCACCCACCAGCCAGTACTAAAGGTTAGCCACCCCCAGATAAGGCCCTCCAGATAAGCCTCCCCCAGATAAGGCCCCACCATATTTTGTCCCGGTTTGATCCCCCAACCGGGATGAAAGTTTTCCGCGCCACTGCGTTCCCGCGCTTTCCACCGGTTCCCACCTCTGTCTTCCCGCCATTTTTTCAGTATACATATGTACGCTTGGCCTCCATTTACATATCACATCTAGACTCATCAGTCTCTTCCCATGGCTTCCATCGTATCTCTAACCACCCGGGAGGCGGAGGCGCTTTGCGCCTCGAACTACCCCTGCCCACCGGCTGGATGCTGAGCGCCGGAGGCGTGCCGGTCCCTCCTGTCCCTCTAGGTGTGGAGCGCCGGATGGCCATCATGAACCACTACTACCTCGAGCTCACGCCTGAGCAGCGTAGGAATCCCAACAGGCATCCCGACTATTTCCCGACTTGGGAAGCCTTCTTCATCAATCGGCATGAGAGGGCGCTCACCAGGCACGAGGAGGACGGCCCACCTCCTTCGAACTTCAACAAGGCCGGCCGTTGGCTGTGGTGGCCCGGCCTGCTCGCCTACAGTGCCGGCGCCGCCGCTCCGTCGCGTAGCCGGACAGGGGAGCGAAGGGGAGGGGGCGCGGGGTACCTCTAGTGGTGGCGCGCGCGCGGCGGCTAGAGTGGCAGTGGCGGTTGGGGGCGGTGGCGGCGGTTGTGGTGGTGGCGGCCGGAGAATCGGGCAGTCTGCCGGCGTCAAGTTGTCCTCGCGCGTGGGGGGGTGCTCTGCATGGGGAGAAGAAGGGGCGCGCCAAATGTATAGTGGGGGTCCTTTAGTCCCGGTCGGTATAACGAACCGGGACTAAAGGTCCCCCCCTTTAGTCCCGGTGCGTGCCACCCACCGGGACTAAAGGGTTTTCGGCCCATCCCAACAGGCGCGCGCCAACGCCACACCTTTAGTCCCGGTGCGTAGCACGCACCGGGACTAAAGGTCCCTTTTTCAAAAATTTCAACCCAAGGGCGCGCCTGTTTAAAAAAAATTCAATTAGCATATTTTTTTAAACATTTGAATTTTATAGTTTTTGCATACTTATGAATTTGAGAAAAATTTCAACATGAAAAGTTCTTGAATTTGAATAAGTAATCCAAATGTATTTTCTGTTTTATAAAATAATTATTCTAACTAGTGAAACTAATAACCATTTTGCCATTTTCAATTTAAAAATGCATTAACTATTATATTTTGCATATTTTTGAATAAGTGATTCAAATCAATTTTCAGTTTTATAAAATAATTATTCTAACTCGTCAAACTATTAACAATTTTGCCATTTTCATGTGATTCCGACGCTCCGGTGGTCTTCCTCCAGCGAAACCCTAGACCGGGGGCCCCGGATCGTCTACCCCGCCTTATTTTTTCCCGCCCGTTCTCTTCCGAATTATAGCCCCTTTAGGGTTTAGGGTTTAGGGTTTTTGGTTTAGGGTTTAGGGTTTTTGGTTTAGGGTTTAGGGTTTAGGGTTCCCTCCTCTGACTGAGGGTTTAGGGTTCCCTCCTCTGACTTAGGGTTTAGGGTTCCCTCCTCTGACTTAGGGTTTAGGGTTTAGACTCATATCTGCCGCCTCTCTCCACTCTATCCCATGGCTTCCACCATACCTCTAACCCCAGGGAGGCGGAGATGGAGTCTTTCACGGGCTAGCAGGAAAATATTTTCCGAGGCGGAACTTCCGAAGATGCCATAGGGCGTGTGCACCAAGGGCATCTTCGAGAAGTTCCGCCACGGGAGATTTCCCAACCCTTTGCTCCATCCATGGGGATGAAACTCTCCATCCATGTTGGCTTGGTCGTTGCCATAGCACATCTAGACTCATATCTGCCGCCTCTCTCCACTCTATCCCATGGCTTCCACCATACCTCTAACCCCAGGGAGGCGGAGATGGAGTCTTTCACGGGCTAGCAGGAAAATATTTTCCAAGGCGGAACTTCCGAAGATTCCATAGGGCGTGTGCAGCAAGGGCATCTTCGAGAAGTTCCGCCACGGGAGATTTCCCAAACCTTTCCTCCATCCATGGGGATGAAACTCTCCATCCATGTTGGCTTGTTGAGTTGCTTGCCATGGCGTATCGATGCTCCTTTTATAGGCACGGCGCCGCTTTTACTTTGTCTTCTTCCTCCGACAGGGCGTCGTGTGCTACATGCTTTATCTCATCGAGCAGTGCGTCCACCCACGTGTCCTTATCCTACTGACAACTTTAGTCCTGGTTTGAGCCCCCACCCGGTACTAAAGGTTACCCACGCGTCCTTATCCCACCGACAGTTTTGTTAGATGACACAAAAATCACCTTTAGTCCCGGTTGCACCCACCAGCCAGTACTAAAGGTTAGCCACCCCCAGATAAGGCCCTCCAGATAAGCCTCCCCTAGATAAGGCCCCACCATATTTTGTCCCGGTTTGATCCCCCACCCGGGATGAAAGTTTTCCGCGCCACTGCGTTCCCGCGCTTTCCACCGGTTCCCACCTCTGTCTTCCCGCCATTTTTTCAGTATATATATGTACGCTTGGCCTCCATTTACATATCACATCTAGACTCATCAGTCTCTTCCCATGGCTTCCATCGTATCTCTAACCACCCGGGAGGCGGAGGCGCTTTGCGCCTCGAACTACCCCTGCCCACCGGGCTACCGTGTCCCCACCGGCTGGATGCTGAGCGCCGGAGGCATGCCGGTCCCTCCTGTCCCTCTAGGTGTGGAGCGCCGGATGGCCATCAGGAACCACTACTACCTCGAGCTCACGCCAGAGCAGCGGAGGAATCCCAACAGGCATCCCGACTATTTCCCGACTTAGGAAGCCTTCTTCATCAATCGGCATGAGAGGGCGCTCACCAGGCACGAGGAGGACGGCCCACCTCCTTCGAACTTCAACAAGGCCGGCCGTTGGATGTGGTGGAACGGTCGGACTCTCCAGAGTGTCATGGCCTACAACACGACCGGCAATAACCCCCGCCTGCAGTACCCTCAAATCCAGCCCACGCGTGCCCAACCTTCAAGGTTCGACTATGGCGACCCCGACGACAACAGTGACGACGGCGCTGACGACTACGACGACTATAGTGGCGCGTATTACAGGGCTAGGCAGGAGCATGACTGAACCAATCCAACCATTAGGCATGTTTCTTAATTTTTAGTTGTGCTATGTATCTTAATTTTCAGTTGTTCTATGTATCCTTAGTGTTTGTGGGTTCCTTCTCTTGTGATGGTTCCTTCTCTTTGTGTGATCACCTACCACGGCTCAGAACCCGATCGTCAATGTCTAGTTTGATTGAGCAAGATGTATTACATGAAAGGGGACCTTTATGTCTCAAATAAAAGGTTTAATACATTACATAGATTTATGTCTCAAATAAAAGGTTTAATACATTATTACACATCACCAACATCTAGTGTTGTGGTTTTCTTCTGCACCGTAGTCATGGAGAATCTTCATCATTTAACAGGATGCTTAGGTCAGTTTTCACTTTGAAGGGCGGAATTTTATGAAACTTATTGTAATCTTCTGACATGTCTGTCTTGTCATCCACTCCCACGATGTTTCTTTTCCCTGAAAGAACTATGTGGCGCTTTGGCTCATCGTATTCTATACTCTTTTGCTTATCTTTCCTTTTTCTCGGTTTGGTAGACATGTCCTTCACATAGAAAACCTGAGCCACATCGTTGGCTAGGACGAATGGTTCATCCATGTACGCAAGATTGTTGAGATCCACTATTGTCATGTCGTACTTTTCGTCTACATGTACCCCGCCTCCTGTCAGCTTGACCCATTTGCACCGAAACAAAGGGACCTTAAAAGGAGGTCCATAGTCAAGTTCCCATATATCCTCTATGTACCCATAATATGTGTCAATCTGCCCATTGTCATCTGTCGCATCAAAGCGGACACCACTGTTTTGGTTGGTGCTCTTTTTATCTTGGGCGATCGTGTAAAATGTATTCCCATTTATCTCGTACTCTTGGAAAGTACATATAGTCGAAGATGGTAACCTGGCCAACGAGTACAACTCATCTCCAACAGTGGTGTTATTCATGAGATGTGTCTGCAACCAATTGCCAAAATTCTTCTCGTGTTCCCCTTTAATCAAGGTTTCAGGCTTCCCCGGGTTTTCGGAGCGTAGAATATTCTTGTGTTTCTCGATATACGGACCCACCACGGTGGAATTGTGTAGAAATGTGTAGTGGGCTTGAGTGAAAGAATGCCCGTCCCTACATACCATTGATTTCCTTCCTAGTGTGCCTTTTCCAGTCATCCTCCCCTCATACCGAGATTCAGGAACACCAATCGGCTTAAGGTCAGGAAGAAAGTCAACTAAAAACTCAATGACCTCCTCTGTTCCATAGCCCTTGGAGATGCTTCCTTCTATCCTAGCACGGTTATGAACATATTTCTTTAAGACTCCCATGAACCTCTCGAAGGGGAACATATTGTGTAGAAACACAGGACCGAGAATTCTAATCTCTTCAACTAGGTGAACTAGGAGGTGCGTCATAATATTGAAGTTTCTTTGATTCGTACGTACTGGAGGGCAATTGGTTATTTCTTGGAAGCAGCTTCTTCATTATTACCAGCAGCTTTTCAAATCCCGAGTCAGTCATACCGGTCTCTGCCTTCCACTTCAACAATTCTACTGTGCTACCCAGCTTCTTCTGGCCATCTTCACAAGTTGGATACAGCAATGTGTTGTGGTCCTATAACATCTGCTCGAATTGCAACCTCTCCTTTTCTGTGTCGCAGTCTCGCCTTGCATCACTAATGACCCGACCAAAATCATCAACGGGCTCATCTGGTTCCCGTTCTTCACCCCTTCTTATTCACTATCTTCAACTGTGGTATCGTTGTATTCAGGGAACATAGATCGGTAGTTGTCATCATCGTTCTCTTCTTCATCGTCGTCTTCCATCATAACCCCTCTTTCTCCGTGCTTGGTCCAAACATTATAGCCAGACATGAAACCGGACCAAAGCAAGTCGATCTGAATGACTCTTGAGGAAGTGTGAGCCTGCTCATTCCGACATTCAACACATGGACAATACATAAAACCATCCCGCCGCTTGTTCGCCTCGGCCACAAGGCTAAAAGAACACACGCCTTCTCTGTAAGCGTCAGAGCGTCGGTCACCGTACATCCATGGGTGGCTCATCTGCATCATACAACCATGCATATATATCAAACGCAATCACGATGCTTAAATTAGTACCGCGCAGTCAAAACGAGAAAATAGTTGCTAACCTTTTAGGACACTTCAAAACAAAGAGGAGAAACCTTAAGTGTCGCTCTGGCACCTCATATCATATTTTGTCTTGTGTGAACTCAAGTGGCATCGCTCTAACAGGCATTTCACCAAACACCTCTAGTGCATATGAAGAACGCGCGCCGGCCCAGACCCATTTGTCCCGGTTTGTATCTCAAACCGGGACTAATGGTTCCTTACGGACCGGGACAAAGTGCCTCGGCCTCCTCGGGCCGTCTGGTTCGGACCATTAGTCCCGGCCCCAGCCACGGCCGGGACTAGTGGCCCGAACCAAAGGCCCATTTTCTACTAGTGTAATGTCGGTGAAAAAGGTGACGACTGTCGCCCTGTCCAGCTTCCGAATAGGCTTGGCCTTTATCCACTTTGTGAACTTGTCTACCGCCACCAGTAGGTGAGTCATGCCCGCACGTGCCCGCTTGAATGGACCGACCATGTCAAGGCCCCAGACAACAACGGGCCAGGTGATCGGTATAGTTTTGAGAACTGCAGCCGGCATGTGCCTGAGCTGCCCGAAGTGCTAACTTCCTTTGCATGCACGGACTAGCTTCTCGGCATCCTCGAGGGCGGTGGGCCAATAGAAGCCATGGCGGAACGCCTTGGCAACTATTGCCCTGGATGAAGCGTGGTGTCCGCACTCGCCCTGGTGGATGTCCTTGAGTAGCCGGTAGCCTATGTCCAAATCGACACACCGTTGGAAGATCCAGGATACGCTGTGCTTGTACAACTCCTTGTTGATGATGGTGTACGTGTGCGCGTGTCGCCGGATTTGCCAGGCCTCCACCTCTTCATCCGGGGGCGATGTAGTTCAAGAAAGGTTGCGCCCAGGATGGTATCTCCCGGATAGTGAGGATGCTTCCGCTCTCCGGTTGAGGGACATCGGGGGGTCGTCCGGATGAGGTACCCGGAACGGCAGCGCCCGAGCCTCTTAATGAATCGGCAGCCCCCAGGTCTTCCAGCCGGAGGGTACGGACTTGCCAGAGTTGGTGCCAGCCTTCTTCTTCGCGGGCTCTGCCGGTTCCGCATTTGCCGTGCCATCAGCCGGAATGCTTCCCGCCCAGATAATGGAATCCGACTCGGGAGATGGGTTGATGGAGGGCTTGCACAGATGCTCCAAGGAGACCCCTAGTGGGATTGCCTGCCTGGTGGATCCGATTCGGGCGAGCGAGTCGGCTGCCTCGTTGTTCGCGTGAGGGACTGATACATTGCAAATGTATCTATAATTTTTGATGTTCCATGCTTTGTTTTATCCACTTTCTTGTGTTTTGTTCCAACTTTGGAGTACTTTTCATATGATTTCTTGGACTAACCTATTAACAAGAGCCACAGTGCCAGCTGCCTGTTTTCTGCTGTTTTTGGTTCCAGGAAAGTCAGAAAATGAATATTCTCGGAATTGGACGGGACAAAAGCCAAAGTGCCTATTTTTCTGGAAGGGATCAAGTGCTAGAATACGAGACGGAGAGGGGCCAGGGGCCGGCCACACCACCTGGCCGCGCGGCCAGGCTTGGCCCGTGCCAGGGGTGGTCTGGCCGACCCCAACACCCCCTCGGCCTCTCCTTCCGCCTATAAGTTGCCCTCGGGACGAAAACCCTAGGGACCCGATCAAAAATCCATGAAAGAGTCTATAGCCACCGTCATCTCCATACCTAGATCGGGAGGGATCTGAAGCTCTTCCTGGCACCCTGCCGGAGAGGGGAATTCACCCTAGAGGCCTTCTTCATCACCATGCAAGCCTCCGGTGTGATGTGTGAGTAGTTCATCCTTGGACTACAGATCCATGTAGTAGCTAGATGGCTGGTGTCATTGTATTGGGAACATCAGTACCTGAAGAGGTTAGATAGTGGTGTGGGGACTAGCAGGGAAGCTGTCGACAGCGTCCACAGGCGGGATTGGGTATAAGTGAGCGTAGCTGGACGCAGGAAGTACCCAGGTTCGGGGACCTCGTGATGAGGTAAAACCCCTACTCCTGCCGGATCTGACTATGTAGGATATACGAACTACAAGCGCTCCTTGAGCTGTATCTGCTAGCTACTGCCTTAGATGCTCTTAGACCGACCCTTTCTACTGAGGCCTTGCCTCTCCTTATATAGGCAGAGAGGCAACGGTCTCACTGGCCAATCCGACTGGCGGGCCCCACATGCGGGTCCCAGCCGGCTGGTCATCTACAGTGTCCGATATGGTATGTCTTATCGGAGTACGAGCGGTATGGCTATCGTAGGCACAGTGGACGCCTTGCGAGCCTATCGTCAGCATCGGGCCACTGTTCCTGCGTCACTCCCGCAAAGTCTTTGGTATGGCCGGGTGGTTGCCAGTCTTGTCATCATACAGGGCGTACCGTGCACTGATACGCACATCGTCATGTCTCACTGATTGGGTCCGACTACGTCGCCGTAGCCGGCTACTTCTTGCTGACTCGGCTACCGAGCGGTAGCCGGCCTGTCTTGCCCTGTCCGGCTGTGCTTGGTCAGCCGGAAGCGATCCGACTGCCTGGTTCTTGTCCGGTTGGGGTACCCGGGGGTCATCCCCCTGACACTAGCCCCCGAGCGCGTGTGGATTCTGCCCTTAGGCGAAATGTGCGCGCGCTCCCTCCTGTTTTTTGAATTTGTGTCCGGCTGAGCTTGGCGGTTGCGCTACTCGTGACGTCAGTGCTGACGTCGGCCATGTGCGCACGCGCCATCATTGCTCTGTGGCGGGCAGCGTAACGTCCCGTCACACGTCGCCTCGGGAAACCGCTGTCCAGCGTTTCGGTTCCTGCTCCGGGATATTCTGCGCATCCTGCTTCGACACACTGGATCTGGGAGGCGGTTGGGGTGAGGGCCGTCCGGATGCGCGCCACGTGGCTCCGTTGATGGTTGCCCTTCCAGCCCTTTAAAGGGACGCCGCGGGGGAGGCAGTTCCTTTCCTTCGCTCCCCCGATGCAGTCTCCTTCTCCCTCGCGTGCTTCTGCTTCTGCGCCCTTTCCTTCTGCGCCGTAGCCTGTTGCGCCGCCCGCTCGTTGTCATCATCGCTACGGGCCACCACCACTCTTCCGTCGCTGCTCCCCTGCCAGCCGGAGATGGCAGCCGACCATGGGGCTTGGTGTGGCTCCTCCATCACCGAGGACCACATCGCGAAGTACCACGCCGCCCGCGTCCTTCCACCGCCGGAGGAGGTGGCGGTGCGGTTGGCGCCGGCGGGGGAGGTGTCACCGCACCCGGCGGAGGGGGAGCGTGTTATCTTCCTCTCCCATCTGGCGTGCGGGTTCGCCCTTCCTGTGCACCCCTTTTTCTTGACGTTTCTCGCCTTCTTCGATCTCCGCCTCCACCACCTCGGCACCAACGCCATCGGGACACTGGCGCACTTCATGGTGTTCTGCGAGAGCTACCTCAGGATCCAGCCGGATCTCGGGCTCTTCTGCCGTCTCTTCCAAGTCCGGCCGCAGGTGCAGTACACAAAGGGCCCGCTAGTCGTCTGCGGCGGCACCTCCATCTACTCCCGCACCCAATCCGGCTACCCAAGTTCTTGCTTCAGGACACGGTACGGCTGTGGCAGCAGTCGTACTTCTACGTCAAGAACGTCACCAACATCGACCGGATGAATCTTCCGGCTTTCCAGGATGTCGAGTCCAGTCGGCAGAACTGGGAGCTGAAGATCCATGGTGACAAGGGGGAGACGGACGTGATGCTACAGCGCATGCGCTCCCTCGTCACCTGCCGGCTAACCAGCCTGGACATCACCCTTAGCTGGATGTCCCGGCTAATGATGCCGATGCAGCAGCGGGCGCACAAGATGTGCTATTACTCGGCCGGCTGGACCCGACCCGGCTGTCGTGCTGCGATCCCCGCTACCACAACTTGAAGGAGTGGGTGTGGACGATCACGAAGGAGCGGATGCCAGAGAACTGGAAGGTCAGTCTGGCACCCTACAGCCGGGAGAACCGCGCGCCCCGGGGTAAGTTGTTGTAGCCGGAAATTTCATTTGTTCTTCCCGCATTTTTCTTATTCTGTCCGGCTGACTTCTTGTTTTCGGCAGATGTTCGCTTGCATCCTTCGCGAGGAGGGTGAGGCTCCCCTTGAGGAGTTCACGCCTGACTTGCCCGAGCCGTGCGCTTGACGGTCCGGCGAGGAGTCGGACGGGGACGGCGATGCCTTTCCTAGCCGGAATGATGAGCCGACTGCCGACCCGCACGCGGAGGTGCACGAGGAGGAGGAGGCCGCGCTGACCGTGGATCCTGCGACGCGCTCCGCGACGGACGGCGAGGCAGGCGGGAGCGGCTCCATCCGTTCTAGCTCCCGCCGGCCCGTGACGGAGGAGCCGACCCTCAAGAGGAGCTGGTCTAGCACCCTGCCGGCGAGCCGGCTTGGCCGGAAGAAGGGGCCGCCCCCAGTTGTGTCGGGGTACGTCTCTTCTCCCCCTTTTCCTTTCTGTGTTTTCTGTCTGCTTCCCTTTTCCCTTCTTTTTCTGACTTTGGTTTATTTGCCTTTACCTTCTCCTCCTTCTTAGCACGCTGGTCTCTTTCGGAGCCGCGAGCCCGGCACGAGCGCCGACCGGGTCGCCGCCCCGTGCCCCGACTGCGCCAACCGGCGCCTCTCCTTCTTCTGAGGTGCAGCCTCCACCTCCCCCTCGAGCTGAACCGGCTGCCTCCGCCCAGCCGGAAGGTCCCCAGCCGGAAGCGGAGTCCTCTCAGCTGGATGGCTCCTCCGAGGGCGCACGGGGGGCTGTCGGCAAGGAGCTCGTCGTTGTTGGTGATGACAACTCCGATGAGGAGCCCGGGGAGGAATGGAGAATGGCGGTGGCCACCGCGAAGGAGTCCTTGGCCGTCAACGCCGTGGACAACGATGCTTCTTCCGCCGCCTCGCTGATGGACCTAGCCGCCATGCTCGAGCTGGCGGTGAAGGAGATCCGGCTGCTAGAGGCCACAGCCGGCGGGAACCGGTCCCTGGAACAGAAGCTTGCTGCTGCCAATGGGACTTCCCAGAGTAAGTTAGCTTCATCCGTCTCTTTTTTTACTGATAGCCGGTTGTACTGTAGCCATCCTCGTGTGCTCCCAGCACGAGATCGATCGCCTGAAGAAGGCGAACGACCGGCTGAGCAAGTCCAACACCACTCTGCGGTTGCAGAATAAGGATTGGCACGCGAGGGTAGACGGTCTGGAAGCCACCATCAAGGAGCGTGACGCCTTGCTCGCCAGCCAGACTGACGCCTTCAATCTTCTCGAGGCCCAGAACAAGGACCAAGAGAAGGAGATAAAACGGCTGGCGACGAAGGAGAAGGCTCTGGTGGAGGAGCTGATGCAGGTCGGCCACACGGCTAAGGGTGAGTTCCTTTTTCCGTCTTCTTTTCCTTCCGGATCCGGTAGCCGGATCTGACTCTTTTTTCTGACTGCCTTTTACCCCGGCATAGACCTGCTGGCCTACAACCGGCTACAGGAGAACTGGCCGGGAGCGCAGCCGACGGCCCAGGAGCTTGTCGTCCTTCTTGGCGAAGAAGCTGCCAAGCTTCGTCAGGCGGCGCGGGATATCTTCTCCTTCATGTGGCCAGAGGCTCCGGTTCCGGAGACGATGGCGCAGCTGGCTGCGAAGGTGGGAGAGGTGCCGGCTACGAAGGTGGGAGAGGTGCCGGCTGTGGGACTTGGGGGCACGAGCCAGAGCGGAGATGGCTCTGGCCCTCATGCTCTCCTGGTACAAGGACGCCCGCGTCGAGAAGATCGACGGAGGCTTCCGTGCCGGCGCCGACCTCGCCGCCATCCGCCAAGCCCATCCGGAGCTCCACGGGTCTGCCATCAAGATTGCCGACTATGTGGATCCTGACAAGGTGCACACCGACTCGGAGTCCGTCGACACTCCTAACGTGGAAGGCCCGATGCCACCGCCCGAGGGCGCCGGAACCGGAACGAGCTCTGCGCCTCCTCCCCCGCCTGAAGCTTCTGCTGGTCAAGGTGCTCCTCACGACAAGGCTCCTGCCACTTAGTCACTGCCCCGGGATGCCGGGTGTATTTGTCTTGTCTTAGATATGCGTGAAACTTGTCTATCTGTACCGGCTATCTCTGATGCCGGATAACTTATGGGAGCTTCGTCTCTCTTTTGCTTGTTAATGTTGAATTCTTGAGTCTCCCTTAACTTGTGCCTTGAATTTTCTTTTGATAATTTGCTGTCTCACTTCACCCGGCTAACCTCATCCGGCTACACACCTTTAGCGGGACGAACTACACCTCCAGTGGGGGCGCGCCAGCGCACCCACTGGGTGTAGCCCCCGAGATTCGGAGTAGCTGGCGTAGCCAGGTGCTTCGAATCTTCCTTATTTTTCCCAAGTCTTCTAACTTTATCCGACTGGCCTCGTCCTAGTCGGCTACTTTTGTTGGCTGAACGCCTTCAGCCGGGGGAACTAACATTCCAGTGGGGGCGCGCGAGCGCACCCACAGGGTGTAGCCCCCGAGATTCGGAGTAGCTGGCGTAGCCAGGTGCTTCGAATCTTCCTTGTCTTCTCTTGCTCCTGCCCTTGCCCTCACCTGGGCTCCGAACGGCCGGCTAAACGCCCTTAGCCGGTCAGGAACTACAAGATTCCACTGGGGGCACTCGAGCGCACCCAGTGGGTGTAGCCCCCGAGATTCGGAGTGCTTGATGAAGGCAAGGACTTCGAATCTTCTTCCCTTTTCTTGAATTACGACTCAAGGTAGTCAGACAAGAATGTACATATGCATACGCATACATCTTCACAGGTTAATAGGTTAGTCTGTCAAATTGTAGCCGGAAAACGGCTTGTTTTTTTGAAAACTGGCCTATGCCTCTCTAGACACTTAGTCGCTTTCCCGTGTGCTCTAATGTTTTCGCTGCATCCTTGACGGGCAGCCGGGTTGCGGTCTGCAGCCGGAATCAAAGGGAGCTGACAGTACATTGCGCACGATACTAACGGCTTAGTAGCCGGATTGGTTTGAGCTAGTTGCCAGGCCAGAACGCTCGGTCTGTCGCGTCTCCTCCCTGTTTTTCGTGTGGGATGCCTCGGGCTTTTGCTCTTGCTAGCCGGACAGCCGGGTTGCGGTCTATAGCTGAGACGAAGAGTGAGCCTCTGACATCGTCACACACTACTCAACCGGTTTGTTGACTTAGCAGGGCGGGCCAGCCAGCGAGCCCCCGGGTAGGGGTTGCCGGAGCCGGAAAATTTGAACCGGAAAACACATGTACACACATTTCTAGCAAGGAGCCCCCGAGATTCTCGTAGGGGTCCATATTTTCATTCATGGGGTGTTCGGGATGCATACACTGCCCGGCGACTAGGTGTAAAACGGGCGCAGCAGGGCCGCGTTCTAGGGACGCTCAGTCTCCTCGTCTGATTTGTCCATCTTGTTCTTGCGCAGCTGCTGCGCGTCAGTGAGGTAGTAGGAGTCGTTGGGCAGCGCCCGACTGATGATGAAGGGGCCCTCCCAGGGTGGCGAAAGCTTTTGCATGCCCTTCGTGTCTTGCACCAGCCGGAGAACCAGGTCGCCCTCGTGGAATGCGACTGGGCGGATCCGGCTTGAATGGTAGCGACGTAGTCGCTGCTGGTACATGGCTGATCTGGACAGGGCCAGCTCGCGGGCTTCCTCCAGGAGGTCCACTCCGTCCTACCGCGCCTCCTGGTTGGGTTTTTCGTCGTATAGGAGCTTGCGTGGGGAGTCGAACTCGATGTCGGTGGAGAGGATGACTTCTGATCCGTAGACTAGGAAGAACGGCGTGTAGCCGGTTGACCTATTCGGCGTGGTGCGGAGGCTCCACAACATAGCCGGAAGTTCTTCGATCAAACATCCGGGTGACCGCTCTAACAGCTCGATGAGGCGTGGCTTGATTCCGGCTAGCACCAAGCCGTTTGCTCTTTCGACTTGCCCATTGGATTGCGGGTGCGCGACGGAGGCAAGGTCCAGTCAGATGCCCTTGTTGCTGCAGAACCGGGTGAAGGCCCCCTTGGCGAAGTTCGTGCCGTTGTCGGTGATGATGCTGTTGGGGTAGCCGAAGCGGTTGATGATGTCGATGAAGAAGGTAATGACTGTCGCCCCATCCATCTTTTGGATAGGCTTGGCCTCGATCCACTTTGTGAACTTGTCCACCGCTACCAGCAGGTGGGTCATGCCCGCCCGTGCTCGCTTGAAGGGGCCGACCATGTCGAGGCCCCAAACTGCGAAGGGCCAGGTGATTGGTATGGTGTTGAGCACCGAAGATGGCATGTGCCTGAGCTTCCCGAAGCGCTTGCATCCATTGCACGCACGCACTAGCTGCTCAGAGTCCTCGAGGGCGGTGGGCCAATAGAAACCATGGCGAAACGCCTTGGCGACTATCGCCCTTGACGAAGCGTGATGCCCGCACTCGCCCTGGTGGATGTCCCTGAGTAGCCGGTAGCCCATGTCCACATCAACACATCTTTGGAAGATACCGGATACACTGCGCTTGTACAGCTCGCCGTTTATGATGGTGTACGTGTGCGCGCGGCGACGGATTTTCCTGCTTCCACCTCGTCATCCGGAAGTTCTCCATTGGCGATGTAGTTCATGAAGGGCTGTGCCCAGGATGGCACTTCTCGAATGACGAGGATGCTCCTATCCTCCGGTTGATGGCTGTCGGGGGGCCGTCCGGGTGGCGTACCCGGGACGGCAACCCCCGAGCTTCTTGATGCACCGGCAGCCCCCGGGTCTTGCGAGCCGGAGGGCACTGCCTTGCCGGAATTGCTGCGGGTCTTCTTCTTTGGTGGTTCTGCCGGCTCTGCTTCTGCCGTTCCGCCAGCCGGAACGCTCCCTGCCTAGACTATGGAGTCCGATTCTGGTGACAGGTTGATGGACGGCTTGCACAAGTGCTCCAAGGAGACCCCTAGTGGGATCGCCTGCCTGGTGGATCCGATCTTGGAGAGCGAATCGGATGCCTCGTTGTTGACGCGGGGGACATGGTGAAATTTGCACCCGTCGAAGGAGGCGCTGAGCTTCTGGATGTGGAATCGGTAGAGGGTCATGTTTGCATCTCTGGCGTTCCATTCTCCAGATACTTGCTGCACCACCAGATCCGAATCACCGAAGCATAGGATCCGGTTGACACTGATCTCCTTGGCCAGCCGGAGCCCGTGCGCCAGTGCCTCATATTCGGCTACGTTGTTGGAGGCCTTGAAGTGGATCTGCAGCACGTACACCAGCCGGTCCCCCTTGGGCGAGGTGAGCATGATGCCGGCTCCCAAGCCCCCGAGCATCTTTGACCCGGCGAAGTGCATCTTCCAGTGGTCCGAATCCGGAACCGGTGGGAGATACTGGGTCTCCGCCTAGTCGACTAGGAAGTCCGCCAATGTCTGTGACTTGATGGTGAGCCGGGGTTCATACTGGATGGAGTAGGCGGCAAGATCGATGGCCCATTTGGCGACTCGACCGGTGGCGTCTTTGTTGCCGATGATTTCCGAAAGGGGTGCAGTGCACACGACCTTAATCGGATGCTCCCGAAAGTAGTGCTTGAGCTTCTTGCATGCTAGGTACACGCTGTAGCACATCTTCTGGTAGTGGGGGTAGTTCTGCTTGGAGAGGGAGAGAACCTCGTTGAGGTAGTAGACGGGCCTCTGAACCGGCTGAGCCTTTCCTTCCTCGGGGCGCTCCACCACCAGGACGACGTTGACAACCCGGCTGATGGCTGCTATATAGAGCAACATCGGCTCCTTGCTAGCCGGCGTGGCTAGAACCGGTGTTGTGGATTGCATGCGCTTGAGGTCGTGAAATGCGGTGTTGGCTTGCACAGTCCAGGAGAACTTGTCCGTCTTCTTCATCAGCTGGTACAATGGGAGTGCCTTCTCCCCCAGCTGGCTGATGAAGCGACTGAGGGAGGCCAGGCATCCGGTGAACTTCTGGACCCCGAGCAGGTTCCTGGGCGGCTGCATCCTCTCGATGGCCGCGATCTTCTCCGGATTTGCCTCGATACATCGTTGTGATATGAGGAAACCGAGTAGCTGACCGGATGGTACTCCGAAGACGCACTTCTCTGGGTTCAGCTTCATATGGTACTGACGGAGGTTGCCGAATGTTTCTCCCAGATCCTTGAGGAGGGTACGCTTCTCCTTGGTCTTGATGACCACATCGTCCACATAGGCATGCACGTTTCGGCCTATCTGCGAGTGCAAGCACTTCTGCATGCAGCGCTGGTAGGTCGTGCCTGCATTCTTTAGACCGAAAGGCATGATTACGTAGCAGAAAGCCCCGTAGGGGGTGATAAATGATGTCTTAATCTGATCAGCCGGGTTTAGCCGGATCTGATTGTACCTGGAATAACAATCTAGAAAAGACAATAAATCACAGCCGCCGTGGAATCGATGACTTGATCGATACGGGGCAAGGCGAAGGGGTCTTTCGGGCACGCCTTGTTCAGGCTGGTGTAGTCGATACACATGCGCCAGGTCTTGTTCTTCTTCAGCACCAGGAATGGGTTTGCCAACCAGTCCGGGTGGTACACTTCCATGATGAACCCGGCTGCGAGGAGTCGGGTGATCTCGTGACCGATTATCTTCCTCTTCTCCTCTGCGAACCGGCACAGAGGTTGCTTGACCGGCTTGGCATCCGGATGCACATGAAGTGAGTGCTCGGCAAACTCCCTCGGCACACCCGGCATGTCCTTGGGGGGCCATGCGAAGATGTCCCGATTCTCACGGAGGAAGTCGACGAGCGCGCCTTCCTATTTGCTGTCCAAGCCGGCACCAATGGTGATGAACTTAGTCGGGTCGGAGGGGTCGAGCAGAATCCTCTTTGTCTCCTTTGCCGGCTGGAAAGCTCCTTCTCCAGCCGGTTTGCTGCTAGCCGGTATGTCCTGCTGGGCCATGGCCACATTGCGCATGATCATGCGTTTTTCTTCGGCTATGATGAGGGCCTCTGCCAGCTTGGAACCAGCTGAGGCGCACTCCATCGACTGTCTGAAGCAGCCGGCGATGGTGATCACGCCATGGGGTCCTGGCATCTTCATCTTGAGGTACGTGTAGCGGGGAGCCCGAGGAGAGCATGATAGGAGCTCGTCAGGTTCACCACCTCGAACCAGATTGGTTCGCGGCAGAAGTTCTCCTTGGTCCCGAAGATGACGTCTAGCTGGATTTTCCCCAGCGGGGCGCATGCTGGCCCCGGCAGTACGCCATGGAACATTGTGGTAGTCGGGCGCAGGTCGCTTTCGTGAATGCCCAGCTTCTCCAGCGAGGACTGGTAGAGGAGGTTGAGGCTGTTGCCTCCGTCAATGAGGACGCGCGAGAATCGGCAGGTGCGCGCGTTGGAGATGATGAGGGGGTCGAGCACCATGGCGTAGCCCCCAAGGAGTCGGCAGCTGCTCCGGCTGATCTGCACGGCTCTAGGTGATGGGGGTTTCCGACCAGTTCAGGTACTGGGGGACCGGAGAGGCGATGGCATGGCCTCCTTGGAGCGTCGCCTGTGGTTGTGCTTGTCGTCCTGCTCCGTCTTGAAGATGTGGTAGGCGGCGTGCGGCTGTGGGTAGCCGTTGTTGTTGTTGCCGCCGTTACCATTATCGCCGGCCCCCCTAGCCGGTGGGGGAGGTCCGCCTGGGGGGCGGGAGGGGGAAGACGAGGCTGGTTGCCCTGGTCCTTTAGCTGGCGGGTCTAGCTACAATTCCGGGTGGTGTGCGTAGCCGGTTTGAAGGGACCGCTATGCCACTTGCACGGGCCATCAAACATCTGGTCGAAGGTGAGCCGCGGCTTCTGCCTCCTTGCGTCGTTAGCCGGTGCGTCGGGCGCACCCTCCAAAGAATTGACCTGCCGCGCGTGGTAGCGAGGCTTGTGTTGTCCGGCCTGGCAGTCCCCGTGGAACCGGTTGTCGCTACCGTGGCGCCTAGAGGATCCGGCTTCGCCAGCCGGATTGCTTGGACGGTCACGCGCCGGCTCCGTGGGAGTCGGACGCCCGTCGGCATTTACTTGGAGGGGCTTCTTCATGGCGGCATCTGCCATGGCATACTGGTCCGCAACCGTCATGAGCTCCGCCATGGTTTTTGGCTCGTCACACAGTAGCCGGTGGCGAAGCATGGTGCCTTCTCGGTAACCCTCGATGAAGAAACTAATGGCTTGGCTCTCCAGGATGCCCTCGCAGGTGTTGCGCAACTCCATCCACTTGGCGAGGTACTCGCGGTTGGTCTCGCGGTCACCCTGGACGCACAAGGCCAGGTCGCGCGGGCGCCCTGGACGTTTTTACGTGCCGTTGAAGTTGCGAACGAACACCTTCTCGAAGTCAGGCCAGCCGTTGATGCTGTTGGGCGCAAGGCTGTTGAGCCATGTCCTTGCCGATCCGGTTAGCATGAGGGAGACATAGCGCACGGCTATGCGCTTGTTCCCGTGGGCGATGCCGACTGCCGTAGCATAGTCGGTGAACCAGTCTTCCGGCTTCATGCTGCTGTCGTACTTGGGGGTGTCCCTGGGTAGGGAGAATTTATCCTGAAATGGCTCGTTCTGGATGCGGGGTCCGAAACAGACCGGGCCGGTAGAATCTTCCTCTTACGTGACGCGCTCTTGAGCGAGGAGCTCGATGTGGTCACGGGCATCCGGACAATCCGGGTTGGGCGCTCCCACCCGGCCCGAAAGACGGGATCCGGCTGGTCTAGGCGCTCCGGTTTGTGTAGGAGGAGGCGGCGGGTTGATGTTCACCGTCTTCTCCTGGCGCTGTTGGCCCCTGTTGCCAGAGCTGCGACGCCTGCTACGTGCCTTAGCCGGCTGAGGGGAGGACGCCTGCTAGGTGTCACGCGGTGCGTCCCTGTTGTTGGCAGGCGGCTTGCTCCCTCTGGAGTAGCTGGGGTCCTCCTGCATCTGCCGGTTGGCGTCGGCCTGCTCGTCTGCGATGCGGAGGAGCTCTTGCACGCGAGCGTGCTGGCGGGCTCACTCCTCGCCCTCCAGCCTGGGCAGCTCCTCTACCGCGACCCGTGCCGCGCGCAGGTTCTTGATGGGCGCGCTATAGGTGGGCCGGATGAGGGCGGGTGCGGGTTCCGTCTCTCCGTCCTTTTCCATTCTACCGCCTAGCTCGCCGCACCTGGCTGCGCCGTCTCGGCTCCGCGGTATCCGGAGTGAAGCCGTGCGCGTAGTCATACTCGCGTCGGGTGATCTCGAGTTGCGTGCGGGCTGCTGCTAGCTCCATGGCCTCCTAGAGGGGGATCTGTCTCTCCATGGCGAAGTTGGCCTCCTTTTCCTCTGGGTTGTCCCCGAGGTTAACTGGCGTCTGGAGTCGATCGATGGCATCCTCCACCGGGTTCCGAGGCTGCGGAGGGGCAGAGGTCCCAACCTCGTCCACGCCTCGCTCCCGCGGCTGGCAGGGGTGAGAGCTGGAGCCGGCCATCATGACCTCCACGCCGCAGGACGCGACGGAGGCACTACCGCCTGGATGCGGCAGCTCCGCGACAGAGACGATTTCCCTAGGGAAACGCTCTGGAACGGTGGCGACGTAGACAGGGAGTTCGCCGAATAGCAGGACGGTGCCGTTTGCTGGGAAAGAGGCTCCGGCGAAGCAGGAAGTGTTGTCGATGACGCAGTCGAACCTGCCGAGCGTGAGCACCAGGCCGGAAGCCACACGCTCACTGGCTGAAGTGCGGGGTCCCGTGTGGAACGTGACTCCGGTCGAAGCCATCTTGCCCCGCGGTGGGCGCCAACTGTCGTTGTATTGGGAACGGCGGCACCTAAAGAGGTTAGATAGTGGTGTGGGGACGAGCATGGAAGCTGTCGACGGCGTCCGCAAGCGGGATTGGGTACAAGCGAGCGTAGCTGGACGCAGGAAGTACCCAGGTTCGGGGCCCTCGTGATGAGGTAAAACCCTTGTAGGATATACGAACTACAAGCGCTCCTTGAGCTGTATCTGCTAGCTACTTCCTTAAATGCTCTTAGACCGACCCTTTCTACTGAGGCCTTGCCTCTCCTTATATAGGCAGAGAGGCAACGGTCTCACTGGCCAATCCGACTGGCGGGCCCCACATGCGGGTCCCAGCCGGCTGGTCATCTACAGTGTCCGTTATGGAATGTCTTATCGGAGTACGAGCGGGATGGCTGTTGTAGGCACAGTGGACGCCGTGCGAACCTATCGTCAGCATCGGGCCACTGTTCCTACGTCACTCCCGCAAAGTCTTCGGTATGGCCGGGTGGTTGCCAGTCTTATCATCATACAGGGCGTACCGTGCATTGATATGCACGTCGTCCTGTCTCACTGATTGGGTCCGGCTACGTCGCCGTAGCCGGCTACTTCTTGCTGACCCGGCTAGCGAGTGGTAGCCGGCCTTTCTTGCCCTGTCCAGTTGTGCTTGGTCAGCCGGACGCGATCCGACTGCCTGGTTCTTGTCCAGTTGGGGTACCCGGGGGTCATCCCCCTGACAGCTGGTTTCTCCTCCTTTGTGCTTTCATGTTTAGATCTTGTGAGCTCCGTTCATGATCAAGATCATCTATTTGTAATTCATACATGTTGTGTTTGCGGGGATTCGATGAATATTGAGATGCTATTTCAGATTGATTATTGATTCTATCATGTCTTTGTTATTTGAGATCTTGCATGCTTTCCGTTGTTAGTAGCTATCTTGGCCAAGTCGAGGCTAGCAACTCCAAGAGTTAGTATTTATGCTCGATAGTGGGTACATGCCTCTGGTAATCTGGGGAAGTGACAGAAATCTCTAAGGTACTAGATGTGCTGTTGCTACTAGGGAGAAAACAACGATCCTTTGTTCATAGAACAATTGTATTGTTTACTTTACACGCAGTTCGTAAAGCAATAATCTGTTGCTTGCAACTTAATACTGGAGGGGGTTCGGATGATAACCTGAAGGTGGATTATTAGTCATAGATGCAGTTGGATGGCGGTCTATGTATTATGTTGTAATTCCCAATCAAGTCTCAAAGGAGTCAAGATGATTAGTATATGCATGTATTGCTTTCTCGGTGTTTGTCAATTGCCCCGCTGTAATTTGTTCACCTAGCATGGTATCTATCTAAGGAGAGCCACCTCTAGTGAACTATGGATCCCGGTCCTTGTCTTTTACATACAATCTACAATCTTTTACTGCTTTGTGTTTAGTTTCTACAAACTTTTACTTCTTTCCATTTGGTACATTTAATCCTTTGTTTTTAGCAAAACACGGTGAGATTGACAACCTCATCGCAAGTTGGGGACAAAGTTCTATGGTTGTGTTGTGCAGGTCTCCATGTTGCTACTAGCACCGGTAGTGCACCCTGCCAAAGCTCAGCTAGTAACAGCTTTGGGGTGTTTCCTTGCTCCTACTGGTTCGATTAAACCTTGGTTTCATAACTGAGGGAAAACTTACTGTTGTGCTCATCATACCTTCCTCTTGGGGTTCCCAACGAGCTCTACGTTGAAAGTCGAGTGCATCAAGATCTTTTCTGGCGCCGTTGCCGGGGAGTCAAGGACATCTTCACAAGGGGAGTCCCTCATAACCAATCTCTTTACTTTGTTGTTTTTTGTTTTGCTTAGTTTTCTTTTTGCTTAGTTTGCTTGTTTTGTTCTTCAAAAACACAAAAAAATAGTTTTACTAGTTTGCTTTCTTATTTGAAAACCCCAAAAAAAATGACTACTCTTGAAAACACTAAGTTGTGTGACTTCACTAGCACCAACAGCAATGATTTTATGAGCACGCCTATTGCTCCACCTGTGGCTGAAAATACTTTCTTTGAGATAAAACCTGCTTTGCTCAATCTTGTTATGAGAGAACAATTTTCTGGTATTGTTAATGAAGATGCTGCTTCCCATCTAAATAACTTTGTTGAACTTTGTGAGATGCAAAAGCATAGGGATATAGATGGTGATATTATTAAACTGAAATTGTTTCCTTTCTCTTTGAGAGGAAAAGCTAAAGAATGGTTGAATTCCTTAACTAGGAATAGTATTGATTCTTGGACAAAGTGCAAAGATGCTTTTATTGGAAAATACTATCCTCCTGATAAGATTATATCCATGAGAAGTGAAATAATGAAGTTTAAACAACTTGATAATGAGCATGTTGCTCAAGCTTGGGAAAGAATGAAATCTTTGGTAAAGAATTCTCCCACTCATGGACTGACTGCTTGGATGATCATCCAAACTTTTTATGCAGGATTGAACTATTCTTCAAGGAACCTATTGGATTCAGCTGCTGGAGGTACCTTTATGACCATCACTTTGGGTGCTGCAACAAAACTATTGGATAATATGATGGTTAATTATTCTGAATGGCATACTGAGAGAGCTCCACAAGGTAAGAAGGTAAATTCTGTTGAAGAAACCTCCTCCTTGAGTAATAAGATTGATATTATTATGTCTATGCTTGTTAATGGGAAAGCCCATATTGATCCAAATAATGTTCCTTTAGCCTCTTTGGTTGCTCAAGAAGAGCAAGTTGATGTGAACTTCATAAGAAATAACAACTTTGGCAACAATGCTTATGGTAATAACAATTATAGGCCCTACCCTCCTAATAATACTTATGGCTATAATGGTAAACTTGGATTACCTAGTGAAGGAAGAATTTTAGAAGTTGAAAGAGCCACTAAAAACTTCATGCAAATGCAATATGAGCAAAATAAGCTATTCACTAAAACCATGGAGGAACAATCTATTATTTTGAAGAACATTAGCCATCAACTTGAGAGTCTAAATAAGGAAATTCCTAGTTTACAATTGAAACTCTCTAATGCTGAAAGAAATATATCATCTTTGTCTGAAGCTCAATCTTCTTTGATCAATAAAATGGCTGCTAAACCTGAAATTAGTGATAATCCCTTTGCAGCTACTAATGCCATACAAGTAAGAATTGATGAAAATGTTAGACTATTAGCTGAATTACATGCTAAGTGGGAAAGAGAAGATGAAATTGCTAGAAACATTAGTGTTTCTACTATTACCACCACTAGTGTTGAGGCTAGTAATAGTTCTACTAATTTAGATGATAAAGTTGATTTTGATCTTGATGGTTGCAACATCTCTGAAGTTATTAAGTTCCTACAAAATCTTGCTAAAAGTCCTAATGCTAGTGCTATGAACATGGCCTTTACAAAACACATTACCAATGCTCTCATAAAGATTAAGGAATAAAATATGAAACATAAAGCTTAGCAAGAAGATGGTTGGGAACCCATCATTAATATGAAAGTGAATGACTTTGATTTCAAAGCTTTGTGTGATCTTGATAGTAGTGTTTCTATTATGCCTAGAAAGATTTATGATATGATTGATTTGCCTCCTCTTGTAGATTGCTATTTGAATGTCCCACTTGATGCTAATGCTAAAAAGAAACTCATGGGGAGTCTTAATGATGTTCTTATTATGATTAATGATTCCTATGTCTCTGTTGATTTCTATGTTTTGGATGTTGAATACAATGCTTCTTGTCCTATTACTTTGGGAAGACCTTTCCTTAGAACTGTTGGTGCCATCATTGATATGAAAGAAGGCACCATTAAATATCAACTCCCACTCAAGAAAGGTATAGAACACTTCCCTAAAAAGAGAGAAAAGATTTCTTTTGCTTCTCCTATGAAAACAAAATTTGGTCTTAATGCTTCTTCATTTGAGAACACTTGATTCTTTCTTTGGTTCTTATGCCTAACTTAAAGGCGTTAAAGAAAAGTACTTTTTGGGAGATAACCCAAGAGTTTTAGATGAGTCTTGGAAGTTATTACCTCTGTAATAACCTCTCCTTATCCTTTTTATTTGCTTTTTGTGCCAAGAGTAACCTCTAATGAGAGTGAAGTAATGATTGGGAAAGTTGCTGTCTCGAAACAGATTTCTGTGCTTCACCGTAAAAATTCCTGAGAGAGTTCTGTACGTCGGATTGGGCTGTAATTTGTTGTGCTTCTGCCCTAGGTTGTTATATAACTTTCGTTAGTTAAACACTTTTTGATTTGAGCAACAGAAGATCTTCGAAAAAATTCATCTTTACCTTCTAGTCTGTTTTGACAGATTTCTGCCATTTTCTGCATTTGCTTCTTGTTAGTTCCTTCTTGAGTTCCTTTGGGGAATTGAGATTTTTGAGGAAAGTGCTACAGTATCTAGTTTTCTAATGGAAGTTTATTTGGTGTTAGAACTGAACCTTGAGACTTATTTATCTTAAGTGCACTAATGTTGCTAATGAGATTGTGTGAAGTTTTGTATGAAGGAAAATTTTCAGGTGAATGGAAGGAATGAGTAATGAGATGAAGGATGGACTAAAGCTCAAGCTTGGGGATGCCACGCGTGTCACCCCAAGAAATATCCAAGAAGTACAAGCGTCAAAGCTTGGGGATGCCCAAGGCATCCCCTTCTTCATCAATAAAAATTCTAGGTTTCTTCCAAACGCTTCATTTTTATTGTTTCATGCACAGTTCTGTTTTTCTTGGAGCGTCTTCTTTTTCGTTTTTGTTTTGGTTTTTAGTTTGCTTGGTTTGCTTAGTTTTCTGAATAAGTTTGTTGGACCCCTTCTTTCATACGTTGGTTTGCAATTAGTTTGGTTTGATTTGGAAAAGAGTAGGAAAGTTCATGCTTATGTGGTAAAAAGAGCTCGTTTTTTACTGCGGCTATGCTTTGTCATGCCATGCTTGATATTGTTTTGGCTTTATGCTTAGTATTATTTGCTTTAGCATGACCTGTTATAAACAATTGAGATTGCTTAATGTGCCTTGGATGAATCATGCGTTGTTTTAGCATATTAAAGCATAATATAGTGGTATTCTCCTTTGATGCTTTATTTGGGTTGACTTGGCACATGCTCACACCATGTTATGACTATCTCAAGTCACGATAGCCTTTATGATCCTTTAGTTTCCAACTTGTAGTATCACTTTATGCTTTGATCAATGATGTTTTGTCGCTCTGCATGATTATGGCCATTATTGCTCTCTTAGTTTGTCGCTCCCAGTCTTTTGCTAGCCTCCACAACCAAGTATGAGTTCCACTCATGCATCCAACTCCCTAAACCAAGTTATTCCAAAGAGTCCACCATACCTACCTACTAGCTTATTCTATTCCAAGTACATTCATGCTTTTGTCTACCTTTCACTTGTTATGACAAAACTAGTGATTAAAGCTCTCACGAACTTGATGGCACACTTTACTTTTTGCCTCTAATAAACTTGAACCATTGGGTCCTTCTTTGTTGCGTATATGCTTGCTCTTTATAAGTTGAAATTAGCAGAACCATGTTTCATGGGGAATGCTTTCAACATTGCACTTGTACCTTGTACCCCGTTGATATCATGTTCTTTTGCTTATGGATCCCGGCAGTGTGAAATAAAAGTGGAACTTGTAAGATCATGCAGTTTGTATGTGTGTTAGAGAAACGCCTGGGCCGCTAGCCTAAGCCATGCCTAATCATGGTGGAAACTTGCAGCATCACCATAATGAGCACTCTATGAAGCATCCTCAATAAAAACCTATGCAAATAGCAAATAAAAAGATCGCTGAGATGCTCATTGTCTGCTTTCCTTGTCATTTTGATTATGGGAAAGCTCCCGTATCATGTGCAAGGGGTACCCCGTTGGTGGTTCTTAATAATAAACATATACTTACAATGACAAGAGCTTACTCGTGACTGAAGTTGAGTAGCATGAGGATCGGTCTTTGTAAGTAAGGGGCATGAGATTTCGGTTTATAACTTGTCAAGCATATCCTCTTAGTTGTGTCACTTTAACCTTAACCACTTCAAGATGCTTATGATAGGGGCAATGAGAGCTGAAAACTACAAGTACCATAATTTTTGGAAGCTCTTTATGAGACTTGAATCCCTACTTCCTTTTTACAAAAGGCCTTTCTTCCACCATTATATTGAGTATCCACCTTCTATCTTTATGCACCTACTTTGAGAGCATAGTGGCCATTCTTAGTTCTATGTGCATAGTCCCAAGACTAGTTGATTGATGCATAACTTAATATTGCTTGTTTTAAACTATTGTATCTAGTCACTCTTATGAACTTTGAAGGTGTCCTATGCATTTATATTTGCTACTCTATTGAGGGACAAGCTGAATACTATTATGCTATGTTTTCTTTATGTGAAACAAACAAACGTCTTGCAAAGCATTGTTATTCATGAATCTTTTGTTTGTGCCTTTTCATGTTGCATCATAGTCTCTTTGCTTATTGCTAGAACTTTGTCTTTCATGTTATGATTGAAGTACTATGATCCCAGCTTTGTTGTTTTGCAAATACTTTGATCAAGTCTTTGATGGTGCATGTCACCTCAAAAATTCTTTCTTTTTATCACTTACCTACTCAAGGACGAGCAGGAGTTAAGCTTGGGGATATTGATACATTGCGAATGTATCTATAATTTTTGATGTTCCATGCTTGGTTTTATCCACTTTCTTGTGTTTTGTTCCAACTTTGGAGTACTTTTCATATGATTTCTTGGACTAACCTATTAACAAGAGCCACAGTGCCAGCTGCCTATTTTCTGCTGTTTTTGGTTCCAGGAAAGTCAGAAAATGAATATTCTCGGAATTGGATGGGACAAAAGCCAAAGTGCCAATTTTTCCGGAAGGGATCAAGTGCCAGAATACGAGACGGAGAGGGGCCAGGGGCCGGCCACACCACCTGGCCGCGCGGCCAGGCTTGGCCCATGCCAGGGGGTGGTCTGGCCGACCCCAGCACCCCCTCGACCTCTCCTTCCGCCTATAAGTTGCCCTCGGGACGAAAACCCTAGGGACCCGATCAAAAATCCGCGAAAGAGTCTGTAGCCGCCGTCATCTCCATCCCTAGATCGGGAGGGATCTGAAGCTCTTCCCGGCACCCTACCGGAGAGGGGAATTCACCCTGGAGGCCTTCTTCATCACCATGCAAGCCTCCGGTGTGATGCATGAGTAGTTCATCCTTGGACTACGGATCCATGTAGTAGCTAGATTGCTGGTTTCTCCTCCTTTGTGCTTTCATGTTTAGATCTTGTGAGCTCTGTTCATGATCAAGATCATCTATTTGTAATTCATACATGTTGTGTTTGCGGGGATCCGATGGATATTGAGATGCTATTTCAGATTGATTATTGATTCTATCATGTCTTTGTTATTTGAGATCTTGCATGCTTTCCGTTGTTAGTAGCTATCTTGGCCAAGTAGATGCTAGCAACTCCAAGAGTTAGTATTTATGCTTGATAGTGGGTTCATGCCTCTGGTAATCTGGGGAAGTGACAGAAATCTCTAAGGTACTAGATGTGTTGTTGCTACTAGGGAGAAAACAACGATCCTTTGTTCATAGAACAATTGTATTGTTTACTTTACACGCAGTTCGTAAAGCAATAATCTGTTGCTTGCAACTTAATACTGGAGGGGGTTTGGATGATAATCTGAAGGTGGATTAATAGTCATAGATGCAGTTGGATGGCGGTCTATGTATTATGTTGTAATGCCCAATAAAGTCTCAAAGGAGTCAAGATGATTAGTATATGCATGTATTGCTTTCTCGGTGTTTGTCAATTGCCCCGCTGTAATTTGTTCACCCAGCATGTTATCAATCTAAGGAGAGCCACCTCTAGTGAACTATGGATCCCGGTCCTTGTCTTTTACATACAATCTACAATCTTTTACTGCTTTGTGTTTACTTTCTGCAAACTTTTACTTCTTTCCATTCGGTACGTTTAATCCTTTGTTTTCCGCAAAACACGGTGAGATTGACAACCTCATCGCAAGTTGGGGACAAAGTTCTGTGGTTGTGTTGTGCAGGTCTCCACGTTGCTACTAGCACCGGTAGTGTGCCCTGCCAAAGCTCAGCTAGTAACACCTTTGGGGTGTTTCCTTGCTCCTACTGGTTCGGTTAAACCTTGGTTTCATAACTGAGGGAAAACTTACTGCTGTGCTCATCATACCTTCCTCTTGGGGTTCCCAACGAGCTCTACGTTGAAAGTCGAGTGCATCAGGGACGTGATGGAACTCACATCCATCAAAGTGCATCTTGTACGTGGAACCGGTAGAGAGCCATGTTTGCATCGCGGGCATCCCACTCTCTGGATACCTGCTGCACCACCAGATCCGAGTCGTTGAAGCAAAGGACCCGGTTGACGCCAATCTCCCTGGCTAGCCGGAGGCCATGCACCAGCGCCTCGTACTCTGCGACGTTGTTGGAGGCCTTGAAGTGTATCTAGAGAACATACTCCAGCCGGTCTCCTTTGGGCGAGGTGAGGATGATGCCAGTCTCCAAGCCCCCGAGCATCTTCGATCCGTCGAAGTGCATCCTCCGGTGGTCCGAGTCGGGAACCGGAGGGAGGTACTGGGTTTCGGCCCAGTCGACGAGGAAGTCCACTAGAGCCTGTGACATGATCGTGAGCTGGGGCTCGTACTGGATGGAGTAGGCGGCGAGCTCGATGGCCCACTTGGCGACTCGGCCGGTGGCGTCCATGTTGCCAATGATCTCCGAAAGAGGTGCAGTGCACACGACCTTAATCGGATGCTCCTGGAAGGAGGGCTTGAGCTTCTTGCACGCCAGGTACATGCTGTAGCACATCTTCTGGTAGTGGGGGTAGTTCTGCTTGGAGAGGGAGAGAACCTCGCTGAGGTAGTAGACGGGTCGCTGAACCGGCTGAGCCTTGCCTTCCTCGGGGCGCTCCACCACCAGGACGACGCTGACGACCCGGTTGATGGCTGCTATATAGAGCAACATCGGCTCCTTGCTAGCCGGTGTGGCTAGAATCGCCGCTGTTGATAGCATGTGCTTGATGACATGAAAGGCAGCGTCGGCCTGCGAGGTCTAGGAGAACTTGTCCGTCTTCTTCATCGGCTGGTACAACGGAAGTGCCTTCTCCCCCAACCGGCTAACGAAACGGCTGAGGGAAGCCAGGCATCCGGTGAACTTCTGGACTCCAAGCAAGCTCTTGGGCGGCTGCATTCTCTCGATGGCCGCGATCTTCTCTGGGTTTGCTTTGATCCCTCGTTGTAAAACAAGGAAACCAAGTAGCTGGCCGGATGGGATGCTGAAGATGCACTTCTCCAGGTTCATCTTCATCTAGTACTGACAGAGGTTGCTGAATGTCTCCCCCAAATCCTCGAGGAGGGTGCGCTTCTCCTTGGTATTGATGACGGCATCGTCCACATAGGCATGCACATTTCAGCAGATCTGCGAGTGCAAGCATTTCTGCATACATCGCTGATAGGTAGTGCCTGCATTTTTCAGACCGGAAGGCATGGTTACATAGCAGAAAGCCCCATACGGGGTGATAAATGATGTCTTTATCTGGTCAACCGGGTTTAGCCGGATCTGATTGTAATCGGAGTAACAATCCAAGAAGGACAACAAATCGCAGCCGGTTGTGGAATCGATAACTTGATCGATATGGGGCAAAGCGAAGGGGTCTTTCGGGCATGCCTTGTTCAGGCTGGTGTAGTCGATACACATGCGCCAGGTCTTGTTCTTCTTCGACACCAGGACTGGGTTGGCCAGCCAGTCCGGGTGGTACACCTCCATAATGAACCCGGCTGCAAGGAGCCGAGTGATCTCGTCACCAATGATCTTTCTTTTCTCCTCTGTGAACCGGAACAGAGGCTGCTTGACCGGCTTGGCATCCGGCCACACATGAAGCGAGTGCTCGGCGAACTCCCTTGGCACACCTAGCATGTCCTTGGGTGACCATGCAGAGATGTCCCGATTCTCACGGAGGAAGTCGACGAGCGCGCCTTCCTATTTGCTGTCCAAGTTAGCACCAATGGTAATGAACTTGGTCGGGTCGGAGGGGTCGAGCAGAATCTTCTTCGTCTCCCTGGCCGGCTAGAAAGTTGTGTCCGCAACCGGCTTCCTGCTAGCCGGCACTTCTTGCTGGGCCATGGCCACATTGCGCATGATCTCGCGCTTCTCTTCGGCTATGGGCGCAGTTCGCACTCACGGATGCCAAGCTTCTCCAACAAAGACCGGTAGAGGAGGTGTGGCTGCTGCCTCCATCGATGAGGACGCGCTAAAAGCGGCAGGTGTGCTCGTTGGAGACGATGAGGGGGTCAAGCACCATGGCGTAGCCCCCGGGATTCGGAAGCTGATCTGGCTGATCCTCCCGGCTCCAAGTGATGGGGTCTCTGACCAATTCAGGTACTGGGGGACTGGGGAGACGATGGAGTTGACCTCCTTAGAGAGCCGCCTGCGGCTGTGCTTGTCTTCCAGCTCTGTCTCGAAGATGTGGTAGGTGGCGTGCCGCTGGGGGTAGCCGTTGTTGTTGTTGTCGCCGTTGCCGCCGTTACCATCATTGCCGGCTCCCCTAGCCGGTGGTGAGGGTCCACCAGGAGGGGGCGGGGGTAGGCGTTGCTAGTTGCCCTGGTCCTTTAGCTGGCGGGTCTAGCTGCAGTTCCGGGTGGTGTGCGTAGCCGGCTTGAAGGGACCGCTATGCCACTTGCACGGGCCATCAAACATTTGGTTGAAGGTCAGCCACGGCTTCTGCCTTCTTGCACCATTAGCCGGTGCGTCAGGCGTGCCCTCCACAACATTGACCTGTCGCGCGTGGTAGTGAGGCTTCTGCTATCCGGCTTGGCGGTCCCCATGGAACCGGTTGTCGTTGCGGTGGCGCCTGGAGGATCCAGCTTCTCCATCCGGATTGCTCGGACAGTCGCGAGCTGGCTCCGACGGAGTCGGACGTCCATCAGCACTCACTTGGAGGGGTTTCTTCATCACGGCGACTGTCGTGGCATACTGGTCCGCAAACATCATGAGCTCCGCTATGGTTTTCGGCTCGTCACACAGTAGCCCGTGGTGAAGCATGGTGCCTTCTCGGCATCCCTCGACGAAGAAGCCGATCGCCTAGCTCTCCAGGATGCCCTCGCATGTGTTGCGCAACCCCGTCCACCTAGTGAGGTACTCGCGGTCACCCTGGACAGACAGGGTCAGGTCACGCGGGCGGCCCGGACGCTTGTACGTGCCATTGAAGTGGCCGACGAACACCTTCTCGAAATCTGGCCAGGCGTTGATGCTTTTCGGCGCGAGGCTGTTGAGCCATGTCCTCGCTGACCCGGTTAGGATGAGGGGGACATAGCGCACAATTGTGCGCTTGTTCCCATGGGCGATGCCGACTTCCGTGGCATAGTCGGTCAGCCAGTCTTCCGGTTTCAAGCTGCTGTCGTACTTGGGGGTATCCCTGGGTAGGGTGAACTTATCCAGAAACGTCTCGTTCCGGATGCGGGGTCCGAAACAAACCGGTCTAGTGGAATCTTCTTCTTCCGTGACGCGCTCTTGAGCGAGGAGCTCGATGCGGTCGCGGTCATTCGGACGATCCGGGTTGGGAACTCCTACCTGGCCTGAGAGACGGGAACCGGCAAGTCGTGGCGCTCCGGTTGGTGGAGGGGGAGGCGGTGGGTTGCTGTTCACCGTTTGCTCCTGGCACGGCTGGCCCTTGCTGCTAGAGCCACGGCGCTTGCTGCGGGCCTTGGCCGGAGGAGAGGACACCTGATGGGTGTCGCGGGGTGCGCCCTTGCTGTTGCTGGGCGGCTTGCTTCCCCTGGAGCAGCTGGGGTCCTCGTGCATCTGCCGGATGGCATCAGCCTGCTCATCCGCGATCTGGAGGAGCTCCTACACCTAGGCATGCTGCCGGTCTTGCTCCTCGCACTCCATGTTGGGCAGTTCGTCTGTCACGGCTCGCGCCGCACGCAGGTTTTTGATGGGTGTGCTGTACACGGGCCAGATGAGGGCAGGGAGGACCTGGCTCGCCATCCCTTTCAATCCTTCCGCCTATCTCACCGCCCTGGCGCCGCACCTATCCGCGCCGGCTCGGCTCCACGGTAGTCGGAGTGTGGCCGTGCGCGCGGTCGTACTCGCGCCGGGTGATCTCGAGCTGCTTCTGGGTCGCAGCCAGCTCCATGGCCTCCTGGAGGAGAAGCTGCCTCTCCATGGAGAAGTTGGCCTCCGCCTCCTCTGAGTTATCCCCGAGGTTAACCGGTGTGAGGAGCCGGTTGATGGCCTCTTCCACCGGGTTCCTAGACCGCGGCGGAGCAGAAGTTCTGACCTCGTCCGCGCCCTGCTCCCTCGGCTGGCGGGGCTGAGAGCTAGAACCGGCCATCATCACCTCGACGCCGCGAGGAGCGATGGAGGCGCCGCTGCCAAGCTACAGCGGCTCCGTGACGGAGATGATCTCCCTAGGGAAATTCTCCGGAATGGTGGCAACATAGACGGGGAGGTCACCGAAGAGCAGGATAGAGTCGTTCGCCGGGAACGTGGATCCGGCGAAACACGAAGCATTATCGATGACGCGGTTGAACTTGCCGAGCGTAAGCACTAGGCTGGAGGCCACGCGCTCACTGGCTGAAGTGCGGGGTCCCGTGCAGAACATGACTCTGGTCGAAGCCATCTTGCCCCACGATGGGCACCAACTGTCATTGTATTGGGAATGTTAGTACCTAAACAGGTTAGATAGAGGTGTGGGGACTAGCAGGGAAGCTCTCGATAGAGTTCGCATGTGGGATTGGTTACGAGCAAGTATAGCGATACACAAGAAGTACCCATGTTTGGAGCCCTTGTGGTGAGGTAAATCTCCTACTCCTGCCAATCTGACTATGAGTAGTATACGGGCTACAATCGCTCCTGGAGTGGTATTTTCTATCTACCTCCTTAAATGCCCTGAGACCAACCCTTGCTACGAGAGCCTTGCCTCTCCTTATATAGGCAGAGAGGCAACGGTCTCACTGACCAGTCCGGCTGGCGGGCCCCACAGGCGGATCCCAGCCGGCTGGTCATCTACAGTATCCGGTACACTTACATCCCATCAGGGTACATGCGGTAGGGTCGTCGTGGGTATAGTGAATGTCATGCGAGCCTGTCGTCAGCAGCTGGCCACTGTTCCCGCGTCACTTCGCAAAGTCTTCGGTATGGCCGTGTAGTTGCGGGTCTTGTCATCATACCAGGGCGTATTGCGCACTGTGAAGCACATCGCTCTGTCCTCCTGATTAAGTCCGGCTATGCTGATGTAGCCGGTCCCATGCCTTACTGCTCCTTGTGGTTCCGGCTACCGTGAAGTAGCCGGCGTGACTTGCTCGTGTCCGGCTACGCTCAGCCAGATGGACACGAACCGACTGCCGTAGTTCTTGTCTGATTGGGGTATCCAGAGGTCATCCCCCCGACAGGGCGAATGAAGCTATTTGGCTATAGAATTTCATCATAGAACTAGGAGTCATTCCAAGTGCACAGGACCCCGTGACGATCTATTGTGACAACACGGGAGCTATTGCAAACGTAAAGGACCCGAGGACTCATTCCACAGCCAAACACATCAAGCTTAGGTTTCACGTCATCCGGCAGAATGTTGACAAAGGTGAAGTCAAGATTTGCAAAGTAGATATGGAACTAAATATGGCAGATCCTTTGACTAAATATCTCCTACAAGATAAGCACAAGCAACATCGAGATTCCATTGGTGTTAGGTTCCTGCCAATTGTAAACTAGTTTTATGTGTACTCTAGTGCAAGTGGGGGACTGAAGGAGTAATGCCCTAGAGTCAAATAATAAAGTGTATTATTTGATATATCTCCTATATGTTCATAATACGTTTCATACCGTGTTATAACTGAGTTAATACGAAATGTTAATACACATGTGGTATGTAAACAAACCGTGTCTCTAGTTATCTCTAGCGAACTAGTTCATTGGTCATGAGGATGATCTGGGTTTCAAGATCATGGGAATTTATGCCAATTCACAATGAGGTCATGTCATTAGTTTACTGACATGATAGACAAGCATCCGATAGTTAAATCTTAATGAGATCTAGTTACAAAGTTCACCATTGATGATAAACATAGAGAACCTCGCAACCTGATCCTTTGACTGTGAGGTAATGCAAATCACTGTTCTGGAGGAAGCTTAGATGGTTATGAAGTATCATATCGTAAAAGGGTGATCAAAAAGGTGCCCCTCAGGTTTTCCAAAGGGACGCGTAGAGGAGTACATATCAAGACCAGGATTTGTCTAATCCATGTAACGGATAGATACATGTGGCCATCTCGGTGACGTTGCATTTATGAAGCTTGCAAGCATGTGACTTGGTCACGAAATGCAACGACATGGGAACGAGTAAACAAGTTCATCGGTAACGAGTCCGAACTAAGGTATGGGGATACCGAAGATCAAGTCTCGGATGAATTAGGTATCAAATGAGAAAGGGAACGGGAAATGACTATGTCACGGTTCAAGCGATTATATTCGTGAAACGCACGGGGGTCACATGGCCGTCCAGGTCCCTCTGATGATCAATGATTTGAGAGTAGTCTCGATCATGTCTGGAGTGTTTCTGAACCGAAGGATGTCATGCTTAAGGGTGGGGACGCTTAGGGTAGATGAGGTATCGTAGGAGAAATAGAGAGAGAAAAACCGGAATAGTTCCGGGTAACATCCGACGTAGATCGGAAGGGGTCCGGAAGGTGTTCCAGAGTGAAGGAATAAGATAATATGTGTATTTGAATGTTAATTGGATAATTAATATTAAATATATATTTTATTTTATTATTAAAGGCATCCCAATGCTAATGGGCCTCACCTGAAGGGTAGGCCCAAGAGGCAAGGCGCCTAGGGAAAGGGAGACGACCGGCCTGGGCTCAGTGGGGCCCACCTAGGGCCGGCAGCTGCCCCTAGGTGGCCGACGGGTGTGGGGATTAGTCCCGCACCACCTGGCCCCTGGGTGGTGTGCCCCCTCCCACTATATAGGGGTCTCCCCTCCCCCTTTAGAATCATCCCATTCCCTCCCATTCTCTCTCTCATCCATTGAGGATTTCTCCGGAATATTGGGGAGGACCTCGTGGATCATGAGTTCTCCACCTTCACACTACCATCGTGTGATCAGTGATCCATCATCTACTTCTTTCGATGCTCGGCTAGATCGGAGTCGGGGAGACGTCACCTACACCAGAAGTGTGATGAACTTCGGAGGCACCACACTTGAGGTGCTGATCGTCTTCATCAATATACGCCTTCCTACATAAGGCATGCCTTGGTCTTCAAAGGTATGAATACCGTCTCTCTCTTCCGTTACTTATGTCTACAGAGTATAGATCCTGGTATTAGTGTTTGCTTAGTTAGAAATTTTTTGTTTTCTGCTACAGAACCTTTCACTATTCTCCATGGGCTCCTTGATAAATATTTAAATGGGCTCTCGTCAGCAAGTCCCCTGACCCCTACAAGGAAGAATTAAATTGTTCTGGGCTAAAGAGGGGACGAATGGGCTAGATTTTACCTCCCCTTTAGTCAAATTTGCATTATGCTGTGGCTCAGCCGGATTCGGAACACAGACCTCACTACCGGAGGAAAAAAAGCGATAATTCTTTTGACATATATTCATGTAAAAATATCTAAAGAACAAGGGACAAAGACCGCGTGCGCCAAAACTAGACTGGTATCCAATGACTTCACTTGGTACCCTCTCATTTCTGTCCAAAAAACATCCAACGTTTCCGATGACACATAGGCAAAAGCGACAAAACTTTTTTACAAATTCAATAGCATTTGATAGATCTGCAACATTCCAAAGTGACTGTTTCATCTATACAGACACTAAAACTCAATAGCAGTACAGAGAGAACCTGTTCATGTTTCAGCTCTAAAAACCTTGTCGCACGATCAGTTTGCCCTTTTCTCAAAACACACTCGATCATGGGAGCAAGCAAAACTGATGATCAAGTATTCTTTTATGTGCATACCTCCTCTTCACATCAATACTAGTGTGACCCCCATATATGCATCCCAAAATGCCCAAGCCTCATCTATATTGTGACAAAGCCATGTTTAAAAAGGAAAGCAAGACAATCTACTGAACTTGATCTAAACAAGTACCAGTACATCAGTATTAGTTCTAGAAAATACCTTAGTAATAGTAACGACAGAACACTTGACAGATTCAGTAGCATTTGAAGATTGAGCAGTACAGAATAAGGCAGAAAAAATATCTACAGATTCCCAGTTCATATTCAGCACCACTTGATAGATTCAGCAGCATTTCAAAGTGACCGATTCAGCAATACAGACAATGGCCAAAATAAATAATAGATTCAGCAATGCAGACATTGAAATGCAATTGACATGGGTATACCCTATAAGTACTCGAGTTCGGTATATACGGTCCAGATACGGCAGAAGCCCACGGTGTTGCCAAGGCCCAAATGGAGAATTCGAGTGGCCCACGGACTCGATTGCTTGCGAGACAAGAAGAAGCTTAAGATAGAAAGTTTAAAGGGAAAACCCTAATCTGTAACCGACTCGACCTGCCAACCGAGACCTAGCCTATGTATATAAAGGCTAGGATGGGGCGGCGAGGAGGACACACGCAACCCTAGTTTCCACAACTCTCGCCAGATTGCATCTACGCGCCCATGTAATCTTCGATTCCTTCGTTAATTCCAAGAGCAGACAAGCAGGAGTAGGGACCTCTACGAGGCCTGAACTTGGGTAAAACTTGCGTTCATGTGTGCTTGTTTGCTAGCCAACTGATGCCTCCAGCGCTCCCTCCTTCTCCAAAACCCAAGTCCATAACAATGGGCTTTGACGAGTTAAACCCTCGTCAATTGGTGCCGTCTGTGGGAATTGGGAGTGCTGATGTCGCAGCTTCTTCGCCCCCATCAATCATGATCTACAACTCCGCAACAGCGGAGATTCGCTAGCTTTTCGGCACATTCGACTTCACCGTCCATACGCCAGCCACTCGTCTGGCTTTCGAGTCTGTGGACGACGGAATCAGTCTTGCGATTGGGAGCTTCCGCTTCTAGGTTGGTCAGATGGGTACACTTCGCATGCCTGACCAGCCGACGACACCCGCGATTGCTCCAGCATCGTGGTTCCTGCCACCAATCGGCACCCTCAACAAGCTCAACGCATCAGCAATAGCTGAGAGCACAGACAGCGACAGCAGCCGCGGATCCGATCTGGGTGACCTGGCAACTGAAGATGGAGCCTACAGCTCTGGATCTGAAAGTTGCAGGAGCAATAGCTTCCCCAACCACTTCATGTGCGCAGTCATCAACACAGGAGACACTACCGCCAATCGCGAAAACGTTGGCCCCGGATCTGGCACCGGACCGCCCAACGGCACTGGACCACCCAACGGTAGCACGCCCAATGGTGGCCCCACCAACGGTGTCAACAGTGCACCCGTCAACAATGGAGCGGCAGGAGAACCGCCTACCATAGTGAATGAGCACACGGGAGAGTGCGTGGTGATCAAGCTCAACGACAACAAATGGGCCCGCTGTCGAGAAGCTTTGTGAGGCAATCCCCTGCCCCTCAATTCCCTGCAAGACATGATGATGGGCTACCATTGGCTACTGAAGGAGGAGTACAGACGCCAGCTACATGCAATCACGCAACTTGAAGCGCGTAAAAAGGTGGCGGACGAATCAAGCCTTCGGCGAGCCGGGCTATCCTCCCACGGAGGATCCTCCTCCAAAGGCAATGAGTACCTCACCAACAAGAGAAGATCTCGACTGGCCCACCTCACCGAGGAGGAGCGGGTGGAAGCCGCGAAAGTCCTCGACTTCGGCTCCATGACGATGGATACACGACACGACGTGCTCCCAAAGACACCGCAAGCCGCGATAACAGTGGCCACCATGAACCTCCTCAACAACTAGCCACAAGCTAGAGATCCACGAGCTGCCATGCACCGATCTACGATCGCGGGATTCGGGCTAGTCGAGGCAGCCCTCGATAAAGAACCTGCACCGGAGCCAAAGAAAAGCAAGGCTCTGGCAAAACACTACTCCTCGCCTTCATCCAGCAATGATAGCCACGACCTATCTCGGCGTCGCTGCTCACGACGGCACGATCGCGACTATGATGCACGCGATGACCTCACGCAGTGCAAAATCGACAAATCAAGGGCAAGATGCGTTTGTTCGACTGACTCAGAAGAGGACGAGACTGAACTCTATGGCGCCAGATGCTTCAGTAGGGCCATCAGGCAGAAGCGAATGCCTAAGGGGTTCAAACTCCTATAGGAGAACCCAAAATTTGACGGTCTACAGGACCCAAAAATCTGGTTGGAAGACCACATCTCCTCTGTCAGACTACATGGCGGGAGTCGAAGCACAACCATGCAATGCCTACAGCTACAGCTGCAGGGCGCTACTCGCGCGTGGCTCCACAATCTCCCGCGCGGATCCATTCGCAGCTAGGAAGAGCTGGTCTACAGCTTCGTGTGCAATTTCAAGGGCACCTATAGAAGGCCCGCGTCAATCAAAGAGTTGAGAAGCTGCCAACAAAGGTCAGGCGAATCGCTACGCTCGTACATCCAGAGGTGGTCCATCATCAAGAACTCCGCAGAAAACATCTTGGAGGACAGCGCAATCGACGCGTTCAATGGCGGTGTTCGCTGTATAGAACTCAGGGAGGAGCTGGCCTGCTCGAAGCCCAAAACAATCGACCACCTGATGGAAATCACGAATCGGTGGGCTGACGGAGAATACTCGATGAAGAACCGCACATACTCCGATGACGACGACCTTGGGCACAGACGCGATCACCGAAGCAAACGTCCAATGCATGTCTATGACGACCACGATGAAGTCAACATGGTCGCAGCCGGTACACCGACAAACGTGACGATAACCGCAACAGCGGATACCGCAGTGGTGGATACCGCGACAACGGAAAAACCATGCAGGTGTGGCAACACCGCACTCGCGAAGAGGCACCCGTAACATCTATCGAGGAAAAACTGTCCGGGCCATGCAACGTGCACTTCTACATCGACAAGCACGATGGCAAGAAGAAATCCATCCACCTTCTCAAGGATTGCCGCGAGTTCCTCAAACTCCATGAAGGCCTGGCCCGGATGAATCGCGACACAGTCAACAGGGGCTATGGAGCTGCCCCAGGCACCGTGGCACATGGAGCTCCTCCACCACCGCCCGGACCACCACCACCCACGGCCGCGCCAGTCCAGCATCATGGAGGCGAATTATACCCACGAGTTGTGGGCAACATGGGGATGATCCAAAAGGGCGTCCCTCAAATCGAGGGCAGAAGGCCATCACTCGCCAAGTCAACTTGGCGATAAACTCTCCACCTTCCACCACTGAGTACCTCAGTGGAAGCGACTCCTACATCACCTTCGACAGGCGTGACCACCCGCGCCAAGTTCCTCGTCCAGGCCACTGTCCCTTCATACTCGAGGCACATATTGGGGGTTTCGACATGAGTCGCGTCTTCATGGATGAGGATCCCTCTGACGTGTCTAGAAGTTTCAGACACGATGTTCCACGGCATCGTCCCAAAGAAAGGCATATATCCCCTGGGCAAAATCAACCTCGACGTCATCTTCGGCACGCCACAAAACTTTCAGCGAGAACGCATCGACTTCGAGGTCGTCGACTGGCCTTCACAATACCACTGCATCCTCGGACGTGTTGCGTTCGCGAGGTTCATGGCAGTGCCGCACTATGCCTACCTGCAGATGAAGATAGCGGGTCCAAACAGCATAATCACAATCAACAGCAACTTCGAGAGGTCCGATAACTACGACAGGGAATTCAACAGAATCTCCCAGTCCTTCGGCATGCAGGAGGAACTCGCAAGATTAAAGGAGTCGACAGACAACAGTTTGCCTCCCTTGAGCAGGCCAAGTTCACCCGACATGTCCTTCGACTCGTCGGTGCACATGGAGAAAGTCCAAGTCCACCCAACAGACCTGACCAAGACGGCCCTCATCGCCAACAACTTGAGTTCCGCATAGGAACTCGCGCTCGTCGAATTCCTCCGTGAGCACTGGGATATCTTCGCCTGGTGTCCAACGGACATGCCAGTAGTCCCCAAGGAATTCGCCGAGCACTCACTCAACGTAAATCCAGACGCAAGGCCAGTTAAGTAGACAATTCGGCGATTGTCTGAACCAAGAGCAAAGGCAGTCGGAATGGAGATCAACAGACTCCTCGACGCCAAATTCATACGCGAGATCAAGGAAAGCACTTGTCTCGCCAACACAGTGCTTGTGCCTAAAAAAGACATAGATATCCCGCAGATGTGTGTGGACTTTACATCCCTGAATAAGAACTGCCCAAAGGATCACTTCCCGTTACCACGAATCGACCAAATCATCGACTCCACCACGGGATGTGAACGCCTTTGCTTCCTCGACGCCTACTCAGGCTACAATCAAATTCGAATGAAGGAGGAAGACCATGAGAAAACAGCGTTTACGACGCCCTTCGGCGTGTTCTGCTACAACACGATGCCCTTCGGGCTAAAAAAACGCAGGAGCCACCTATCAGCGGTGCATGCAGGCTTGCCTCAAGAATCAACTTGGTTGTAACATCCAAGTCTACGTTGATGACATTGTCATCAAAACAAAAAAGGAAGCCTCACTAATTGACGATCTACGCGAAACCTTCACCAACCTAGACCGCTACCAGATCAAGCTCAGTCCGGACAAATGCGCCTTCAGCGTACCATCCGGGCAACTACTTGGATATCTCATCTCCGTGAGAGGGATTGAGGCAAACTCGAAGAAAATAAAAGCCATACTAACCATGGAGAAGCCAAAGAACATAAGAGGCGTCCAACAGCTGGCTGGGCAAATCGTGGCGCTTAGTCGATTCATCGGTCGAATGGGCGAAAAGGCACTGCCCTTCTACCAACTTCTCCGTAAAACTGACAAGTTCGAGTGGACAGATGAGGGGCAAGAAGAATTTGAAGACCTCAAACATCTACTATCCACCTCGCTAGTACTGGTGACACCTCGCAAAAAGGAGCCACTGCTGCTCTACATCTCCACCAACAACTAGGTGGTCAGCACGATGCTCGTGGTGGAACGAGCCAAGGAAAGCAAGGTCCACGGGGTCCAGCACCCAGTCTACTACTTCAGCGAGGTGCTCACACCAACAAAACAGCGGTACCCGCTCTACCAGAAGCTGGCGTACGGCGTATTCATGACAGCCAGGTGACTGCGCTACTACTTCCAGGAGCACCCAATCATGGTGGTCAACGACGCCCCGCTTGGGCATATCCTCAACAACCCTGATGCCACCGGACGAGTCACGCTTTGGGGAATCGAGCTGTCTCCATGAGACATCACATATGAAAAATGCGACGCGATCAAGTCGCAAGTCCTCCCTGATTTCCTCGTACACTGGATGGAGAACCAGCTCCCCGAAAAGCCAGATATGTCCTACTTCTGGACAATGCACTTCGATGGGTCCAAACAAAAGGACGGGGCCGGCGCAGGTGTCATCTGACATTGCCCCAGGGAGACAAGCTGAAATACATTCTGCGAATGCAGTTCACGGCCTCCAACAATGAAGCTGAGTACGAGGCCCTAATCCATGGGATGCGGATGGCGAAAGCCTGCGGTGCCAAGAGGCTCATCATCTATGGTGACTCCAAACTGGTGGTGAACCAAACAATGCACGAGTTCGACGCACTGAGCGACAACATGATCGCCTATCGCGACCTCTACGACACACTAGAAGGGGACTTCGATGGCTGTGAGCTGCAGCACGTAGGACACGAAAGCAACGAAGAGGCGGACACACTCGCCAATATTGGCTCCACCTGCGCCCCCATACCACCTGGGGTATTTCTCGAGCATATCTGCGAATGCTCCATCAAGCCAAAGGCTCCATAGAAGAAAGCAAGCACATCAACGGACTCGGGGGCTACGCCACCCAATGAGCCAATGGCACTCAATGACCTGGAGCTCGACACAGGCCTCGAAGGACCAATGGGCGTCATGATGATCGAGCCATCCTGGACTCAACCCTACATCACATATCTCCTCAGCAAGACACTGCCTGACGACCCGACTGATGCGCGACACATTGCGTGATGATCCAAGGCATTCACCATCATCAACGGCAAACTATACAAGCGCAGCATCACAAGAGTACTCCAACGGTGTGTCTCCAACTGGGACGGAAGGGCCGTCCTCCTCGACATCCACGAAGGGAGATGCGGGCACCACGCTGGCAGTCGCGCCCTCGTTGCCAAAGCTCTACGAGATGGATTGTACTAGCCCACGCCCATGCGCGATGCCAAGGACATCGTCTAGCGCTCCAACGCTTGCCAGCGATTCGCAAACAAACCGCACGCACCTGGCGCGGAACTCCGGCCAATACCATTGGCTTGGCCCTTCGCACAATGGGTACTTGATATGGTCGGCAAGCTCCCGAAATCCTCGGGAGGAGGCTACGTCTACCTCTTGGTCGCAGTCGACAAATTCACCAAGTGGATCGAGACCATGCCGGTGACAAACCAGTCAGGATCCAGCGTCGTCAAGTTCTTCAGCATCATCACGGACAATGGGACGAACTTCACCTCCAAGGATTTCCAGGAATTCTGCGAAAACCTGGGAATCAACATAAGCTATGCCTCGGTGGCTCACCCGTAGACCAACGGTCAAGTCGAAAAGGCCAACGGCCTCGTCTGCGGTGGAATCAAGAAACGACTCCTCCGAACACTCGAACAAGCCGCCGGATGCTGGCCAGATGAGCTGCAATCCGTACTCTAGAGCTTGCGCACAACTCCATACAGCGCCACGGGATACACCATGTTCTTCATGGTGCACGGCGCTGAAGCGGTGCTACCCGCAGAAGTACGCTACAAAGCCCCACGGGTGGTCGCTTACAACGAGCAGGAGTCAAATCTTGGACTCGAAGACTCCGTCGACCTTCTTGACGAGGCATGATAAATCGTAGCAGAAATATCAACGATCTACCAGCAGAGCCTCCGCAACTACCATAGCAGAAGGCTACGCCCAAGATCCTTCATCAAAGGAGACCTGGTCCTGCGACTCAAGCAACAAGGGCATCTCAAGCTCGAGTCTCCCTGGGAGGGACTCTACGTGATTACAGAATTAATCCCAGGTGGCGCCTATCGCCTTAAAGATTTCAAGATAGGAGTCACATACTCCAACCCCTGGAACGTTGCATAGCTGCGTCGTTTCTACCCCTAGTCGTTTTTTACATTACAAATAAGGCTATTCAGCCAGGCTACTTAGCCACACATCGTACCTCGTACTATTCTACGAATAAATAAAGCTAAGTGCCCCAAAACTCTGTGTTTTCCCTTATTTTTCTGGCAATCTTATCACTTGGGGGCTACGCCACCCTTTACATCCTCGTTCTACCATCAAGTCGTAGTATCCCGAGTAGCTGACACAACATCAATCGAACCCTTGATAAAACACCAACCCAGTTGCAACGCACCTGACAGGTTGGCAAGGTGTTGAGATAACACAAGTCAGGCTAACGAAAAGGAACTGCAGAGTACAAATACACTCGCAAAATATATAAGCTAGCAAGCTCTTTATATATCAATAGAAATTAATTACACCCAACATATCTATACGAACTTTACAACACTTGTACAATTATGCGTAGGACACAAGCTAAAGCTACTGTTGCAATAGAAGAACGTTCATTTGCTCCTTGAAGAAGTCGACGGTTTCTTCTGCTAGGCGATCAACTGCCTGGTAATGTGGAACCATGTTCCAGGTCAAACCTTCCGGCGGGGTCGGCGGCCCAGCAGCAACAGCTACAACATCTACATCTGGCCTATCCAGTCGCACCAGTGACAAAGCAGCCTTGGCACCAGCCACTAACTGCTGTCGCACGCACTAACAAACTGCACTCAGATCTTGCAACTTCGCTAGAAGAGCCAATAGGCTTGAAGGGACGGCGTCTAGTGGGAACATCGTTTGGTAGATATGCTTAAGGCACGACTACGCCTTCTTCAAAAAGTGGAGTACTCAAGAAGCACGATCTTGCAGGATCGCAAGCGCGATCGCACGATCATGGTCCACCCAAAAGTACCCACTCGCCTAAAGCTACTCCTGGGTCAAGTCATTCATCTGAATGGCAATCTGGTCTTTCTCATCCTGCGGATGACGAGCACTGACAACTACACCAAGCAAAAAAGGGCAAAGTATGAAGACAAGCAATTGCCACGACTGGCTAAAGGAAAAGATAAGAGGGCAGAAAGCTAACATTTGAACTGATCGCCCAGCTGTGTCACCTCCTCTAATAGATACTGCTCGCGGGCGGTAGCCTTCTCCGCCTTCGACTTCCATACATCCGCACTACCATGGAGGATGGGCAACTCACGGTCCAGTTTCTTAATGCGATCGTGCAATCACGAAAGCAAGGACAACTCGTCCACCTTTGAGCGCAGCTGAGCCAAGATCTCATCGGCGGGTGGAGGATCGTGAGGACCACTCGAAGGACCACTCGACGTACCCTATCATGAACCAATCAAAAGCAAATAAGATACCAAGAATACATTAATAGAAGGCATAGACGCATTCAAGCTCAGCAAAAGTTTCGAATGGGACACTTTCATAAAAGCATTATTCCAACATAGAATTTAAAACTACAACTATTACAAGATAGCTACTAAGGAGCAACCTCCTTCTTCGACTTTGACTTGGACTTCGGGGGCCTCGTCAAATCCGTGGCGGTGTCTGACGCCACGGACTTCCCAGTTCTGGCCCTTGATGTCGCAGCCTTCGCCGCATTCTTCGCTCGCTGCAGCTCCTCGGAGTATTTGGTGACTATATTGATGAGCTGCAGCCCATATTTACCACAGCCAGTAGCGAAGGGAGCAAACACTACTTGTTGGCCATCTGCGCCGATGGGCATCGCCTTGGAAATCGTAGCAGGATCCACCTCCACGCCATGGGCTTGGACCATTGCGAGTGCCATGGTGGCACCGACGGACTGCTAGGAGTTCCTGAAGTCCATGGGAATACCCCCAGCAAGGGATTCCACCAGGTTCTCCAGGTTGTCAAGCAGTTCAGCCTTGGGAGTTAGATCCCTGCGTATGCGACTGAGCACATTTTTGGCCTTCATCGGTGTCCCTTGAAGAGAAGCGCTGCGGTCTTTGACTGCGGCGACGGAACTAGCCAATGCATAGTCGCGACGAAGGGCCTGGGCGTCAAAGCTCAGGCCGTCGGCATCTACATACAGTAAAGTGTTGGTACAATACAACGATGTCAAAACAAGAAACAAAGAAAATTCAGATGAAAGAATACCTGAGAGGGACTTAGCAATCGAGAAAAGCTGCTCCTCGAGCAACTTCTCCCTCTCGGCATTGGAGGAACGCAAGTCTTCTTCGCGCTTCCGCAAATCCTCCTCGCACTTTTGTGATTCCTCCAAGGCCACAATTGCCTCGTCGCGACTCTTCGCCACCACGGAAAGCGCCTTCTCAAGGGAAGCAGCATGACGCAGAAGTTCATTATGCTCAACTGCAAGAGAGGAAGTATCATCAATCGCATGTAGACACTTCACCAGGACAAATACAAAGGCAATACTAACCTTCAACAACATGATGGCGATTGTCTAGCCACGCATGCTATCGACCCATCTCCAGGACTTCCTCCACCAGGCGAGCAACCTCCTTCACATGAGCTGCATGAGAAGAAAACAAAGTTCAGCAATAGCACCAAGTATATATTCGATTGCCAAAACAACAAAGAGATGCTTACATGGTCCTCCAGAGACTCCGAAGATGACTGCCATGCAGTCGTCCGGGTAACAATCTGGTGTTCCCCAGCATGCAGGGAACTCGAAGAATTGTGCCCGGAGTGGGCCGCCAATGGAGGAGAAGAAGATCATTCAGCCACTTCTTTGGCCTTGGAGTCTGCGACTCTGGATTCCTTCACAAATTGGACGTCGCCAGAAGACGACGACGCTGCTTGACTGCAAAATACGTCAAGAAAAAACTTCAGGGAAAGCAACTCCAAAAGAAACTAAGGCAACGTTGCGAACTCACCAATCAAATTTATCAAGGTCGAAGGATTTCTCCTCCGACTCCGACGACTCCTTTGGCAACTGCAGCTTCTTCCGAGTAGGAGGAGCCATGGAGCGCATAGGAACGGCGGGGATCGGCTCCTCTACAATAGCAGAGGGGCCTTCTAGTGTTGACGGAGACAAGGCATACGAGTCCTTGCTACGGGATCGCTTGCGAGTGTCCTGGTCGCTGGACTCGGGGGCTCCCTCCTCCTCTTCAATTGGAACGGTCGACTCCGACTTGTCCTCTTCATCCACTTCACATGGGATAATCCCTTCAGGTCGAGTGGGAAAGTTGGGAGCCACCTTCCAATCCTACATTTAGAAGATACAACATTATATATCAAAAAACATCATAAAGGCAACCGCAAAAGGACACTATTTCGCAGAATAACTCTACCTCAGGAGGGGGGTTAGAGGCATCAAAAGGAGGCACGACTGGTTCGCCTAGAAGAACCTTCTTGGCAATGTATTTGGTAACCAGTCGCACCCTCTTATCTACCTCACCCGCAGAAATGCACTCGGCAGACATGCGGGTGACATCGTTAGCACCGGACCAACAGTACACTGGGTGCACTCTAACTTGCAGAGGTTGGACGCGGCGGCACAACCACGTGCGAATAAGGGCGGCGCCACCCTCTCCTTTACCTATGCAACTTTCGAGGTCACAGACGCGCTTGTACAGCACCTCCGTTTCCTCGGACTTGCCAGGCATCACTATGTTCTTCCAGGAGCGCCTCCTCTTACACGACGTCGCGGGATCGAAGGGCGCGAGTCCGTACTGTTGTCCGTCGGCCTTCTGGTCGTGGATATAAAACCATTTGTCCCTCCACCCTTGGACGGACGCGATGAGCTTGACGACAAAGTAGGTGATAGAGGAGTCGACGTGGATTCCGTAGCCTCCTATGTCGTAGCCTACTGAATCGGACGCCAAGTGGCGTTTCAGATTAAAAAGCCTCTTAAAGAGGCCAAAGTGCGGCTTGATCCTGATCCAGCACTCGCAAAGTGTAATAAAGCAGGAGATGTGGAGAATAGAATTTGGGGACAGCTGATGTAGCTGGAGCCCGTAGAAGAAAAGGAGGCCCCTGAAGAAAGGATGCAGGGGCAGAGAAAGACCTCAGATGATGAACGCAAGGAACATCACCCGAACACCAGGAGGAGGACATGGAATTACCTCCTCTCCAGGCACTCGTGAACCGCCCTCCGCGGATGGAAGAACTCCATCTTGACGATGAAGATGAAGATCGAAGGATTTGATGATAGACGCTCGCCAAGCACCATTGGTGATGCGGGTACATGCGCCCTTCTTCTTCCTAGTGCCGGCAGCGCTGGTGCCCATAGTGGTGGAGCCGCCCTTCTTCTTGGTGGCGGTAATGGAAGTGGCAGACCCAGCAACGTCGCCTCCCTTCTTGCCCATCTTCTGATGGCGGTGAGAACGGAGGAAGTAGCTCGGAAAGATGCGTAGCTGGTCCAGTGCCACAACGAGAAAGTGCGCAAAGAAGCAGAGAGCAGCAGCGATGGCAATGGCGTCAAGAACAACGAAGAGAGATGGGAAAATTACCACAGCTGTGCTACTACTTAACCTCATCGCAAACACCATCCAACGGCTAGCAGAAACCCTACTACACGCGTGGGATACATCGCCATCGACACGTGGCGAAGCTGAAGCACGAACCATCCCCCACTATTCCGATTACACACAGAAATCGAGGAGACGCAGTTAAAACAGAAGATTACGTATGCCCGGTCAAATCAAAGTCAGAAAGTGGGACCCACCACTTGTCACGTCCCGTCAAAGCCGCTCACGCGGGTAACCAAGGTCATCACATCGTCAGCACTGACGTCATTGATTTCAGCAGCAGAAGATTTCGACTACTTTAGTCCTTTCTCGAGTCTTCGACTCATCCAAGCACTCGGGGGCTACTCCCATAGGGAGCGCTGGTCGCGCACCCTATGATTTATCTTTATGCAGGTATAAGAACATTCAGGACATACCTACCACTCGAATCTACGATTCAATTAAGGATTATGGGTTACTCCCATAGGGAGCGCCGGAAGCAAATTCGACTGAAACAAGCAACAAAATACGACAGCAGTCGCAAAAAGTTTTTAGTCCCCGCCTGAGTCTTCGACTCAACCAGGCACTCGGGGGCTACTCCCATAGGGAGCGCTGGTCACGGACCCTATGATTATTTCTACATCGTACTATGTGTCGATAACATCCACACTCGAATGCTATGGCGACTCCGCCTCATATTTTCCCTACAAAGAGATTATGTCTCCTGGGCCACCCGAATCATCTGCGTGATGACAAAAAATTCGGATGTCGCGCTTGCAGCGTGAAGATAAGACCTGAATAAGGCCTAGCAATGCATCTGCTACGCACTACCAGAAACATATCTGTGCCTGCAGGTACGATGAACATGCCTTGACGGACGCGTCGAGACCTCCAACTTGAGTCGAATTACGCCAGCACTTTTCCGAATTCGAGTCCGGGGACTCGAGTTTGAGTAGATTGCATTGTTTTGCCCTAAGGCAGTTAACTGATACCGATACATCGGATAAATCAGGCACATATATCAACAATCCCTATGACGCAAACTAGACACTCGAAAATATACTCGATCATGCACTCGGAAAGACTTCATAAAGTCCCCAGTCGAATCTGTGATTCCACTGGACACTCGGGGGCTACTGACATGGGTATACCCTATAGGTACTCGAGTTCGGTATATACGGTCCAGATACGGCGGAAGCCCATGGCGTTGCCAAGGCCCAAATAGAGAATTCGAGTGGCCCACGGACTCTCGATTGCTTGCGAGACAAGAAGAAGCTTAAGATAGAAAGTTTAAAGGGAAAACCCTAATCTGTAACTGACTCGACCTGCCACCCGAGACCTAGCCTATCTATATAAAGGCTAGGAGGGGGCGGCGAGGAGGACACACGCAACCCTAGTTTCCACAACTCTCGCTAGATTGCATCTGCGCGCCACTATAATCTTCGATTCCTTCATTAATTCCAAGAGCAGGCAAGCAGGAGTAGGAACCTCTACGAGGCCTGAACCTGGGTAAAACTTGCGTCCATGTGTGCTTGTTTGCTAGCCGACTGATGCCTCCAGCGCTCCCTCCTTCTCCAAAACCCAAGTCCATAACAATGGGAATTGACGAGTTAAACCCTCGTCAGCAATCATTATGCTATCCTGTAGTACCCGTTTAGACTCTTCATACTAATTTGATTATAATTTTGTTGTTACCATCTGGTTCTTCAAAAGCTGCAACACTAACTATTTTCTTTTTCTTGCATAGAGCCTAGAATGGAACAATGAACAAGATGGTTTGCATAGCCTCTTCTACAGGTTCACAAGCGACGCCATTATTTTCTTATCTGGTGCTGGTTCATCCTAAGCAATGGCATAACTGTCCTCTACTATGTAGTTCACTCATGGTTTGCATTCTTGCTCTAGAAGTTCACTTATGATGCCATTATATTTCTATCTGGTTGATTCTTAGCTATGACAGAAACTGCATGACATTGTGTAGCTCACCGTAAATTCTGAGTTACAATATGTCTCTTGCATTCCATGAAATACCACTGCTTCCATATATATTTGCTTATATAACCTGCCTAGTTTATATTTGCTGAAATTCTAAAAAACACTTTGTTTGATTGCTCATTTCATTGTAGGCACACTTGTCTAATGATTGTTTGTATTGTTCTACAGGTTCACATGCGATGCTACTATATCTCGCATCTCGTTCTGGTTCATCCTAAGAAACGACATAACTATCATGTACAATATATAGTTCATTCGTTGTTTGCATTGCTGCTATACAAGTTCTCGTATGATGCGATTATAATTTCTATCTGGTTCATTCTTATCTATGAGTAGTTTGTCTTGTTTGTTGTATTAACTTGTTATTACTTAGTTTTAGACTGCTATTGCCACCAAAGAGGGGGCTGCAAGATCATATCTCAAGGCGGTTTTCCAATGTAGATGTTACACTCAAAGGGAGATACAATTGATCGATTGAGAAAGGAATTTGAGGACAATGCTATCAACTTGATTGTCAACTGAAATGCTGATTTTTCTTTCCCGAGCGTTGATATTATGTAATATTTTTAAGAAGTTTGCAGCTGATGTAATATCTAGATAACTCGCATAGGCCATGTAGGCATTTTTGAGCTGGGCCGTGTAGGCATTTAGTTGACGCCATCCATGCATGGCGGTGGGCGGTATCATAACTATGCCAGCCAGGTCGACCAGGTAAGAGTTTAGGTCTTTGTTATTTGCCCTTATTATATTAGGCCTACCATGAACAGTAAAAGATGCTCGCTAATTATACTCCTTTTATGATATTTGCGTGGTCTTCAGAAAGTCCAAAACTGTATGTGTCCGTGATCGTAACGGGTCTACCCTCAGGTGGCAACTAGTAATAGCAACATGCTAGAACAGTAACAGACCAAAAGAGTAACATGCCAGAACACCAACATGCCAGAACAGAGGCAACCCAGCACAGTAACGGGTCAGAACAGTAACATACCAGAAAAGTGGCAGGCCATAACAGTAAATGACCACAACAATAACGTACATGAATGGTAGATGGCTAGAATATTAACGAGGTAGAACAATAGGAGGCCGAAAATTCTACCAGACAGGAACAGTAACAGGCCAAACATATTGCCAGGCTAGAACAGTACCAGATCAGAACAATTATAGGCTTCCAATGGGTCCGAAAAGTTGACAGACGGTACAATAAAAGGCCAGAATAGTACCGGACCTTCTCAAAGGTGGGACGTTAGTAGGAGGGACGGGATGAGCTGTGGGAACAGTGAAGGTCCGACCGTTGGACTTAATAGTAACGGGCCGACTTGATGCAGGCTATTAACGGGTCGCACAGTATTCAAACAATGTGTGCTTCTATAGGCCGAAACAGTAACGGGCCTGACATTCACGGGTCGCTGCTGGCTGCATCATTTGGGCCCATTTTAAATAGTGCCAATCAAAAACAGTAACGAGTCGTATTATTATTGGTTTCCCCTCATGGGCCATCCCACTTAATATTTAGCAGGCCTTGGATGGTCCTGTCTTCTACCAAGGTTTCTATGGCCGTTAACGGCGGTAACTGGGCGTTAACGGTGTTTGCCACGTGGCATTTTTCATGATGTCAGTAGTTAACGCGGCTGGCAAACAGATCTACGATGGAACAAGTTTTTGTGGCTGAAGGTTGCGATCCGCCACGGTCAATAAACAAACCGTGGTAGATTCTTTTGTGATAGGGCTTTTACCACGAAGGTCATCCGTTGTAGAAGACTTTTTAGCCATGAAAAAACAGGCCTACAACCACGAAAATCGTTTGTTGTAAAAGCCAACTTTTCTTGTAGTGCTCCACCATGAGACTCTTGGAGAAGCAAGTTTTGGAGAGATGACTTTGGAATGCAAAGCTTGTTTTGTTTAAATAGAAAACCCTTATGCAAATAGAAGTCATCAAATCCTTTAACACGTGAACACTTTGCGAATATTGGTCCAAAGAACGGGTTGGAAGCATACAAAGTTTTGATGTCATCAAGACCTAACATGTTTACTTCGAGTCGAGTAAGAAGGCTTGTGTTCTTGGGATACAAAGTGTCCGCAACTACATTATCTTTGCCTTTCTTATACTTGACGATGTAAGGAAAAGACACCATGAACTCAACCCACTTAGCATGCCTTTTACTCAAGTTGGCTTGACCTTTGAGATATTTCAACAACTCATGGTCGGAATGTATGATAAATTCCTTAGGCCAAAGGTAGTGTTACCAAACATGAAGGACAAGAACTAAGGAAAAAAAGCTCTTTGTCATAAATCGGATAGTTAAGGTGTGCGCCATCAAGTTTCTCGCTATGGTAAACAATAGGACGTCTATTTTGTATCAGGACTCCTCTAATGCCAATACCACTAGCGTCACACTCTATCTCAAAAGTTTTTTTTGAAATCCAGTAATGCGAGAAGAGGTGCTTCGGTTAGCCTCTTTTTAAACTCATCAAAAGCGTTTTGTTGTGCTTTGCCCCACACAAAAGTGACATTCTTTTTGGTTAACTCGTTGCGAGGGCAAGCAATGGTAGAGAAATCCTTCACAAAGCAACGATAAAAACTGGCAAACCCATGAAAACTTCGGAGTTCACTCACATTAGTGGGAATGGGCTAATCTCATATGTGTTTTACTTTAGAAACATCAACTTCAATTCCATTCAAAGAAACAACAAAACCAAGGAAAATCAACTTGTCTTTAGAAAAAGTGCACTTGGGAAGATTAGCATATAGCTTTTCATTTAGAAGGATTTGTAAAACCTCCTTGACATGTGTAACATGTTCCTCAACCAACTTGCTATAAACAAGAATATCCTCAGAATAGACAACAACACTTTTCCAATGAGAGATCTCAAAATATGATCCATAAGGCGCTTGAAGGTGGATGGGGCATTAGATAAGCCAAAAGGCATGACCAACCATTCATAGAGACCAAGTTTGGTCTTGAAGGCAGTTTTCCACTCATCACCTTCCGCCATGCGTATTTGATGGTAACCACTACGAAGATCAATTTTCTAGAAAATGGTGGCTCCACACAACTCATCAAGCATGTCGTCAAGACGCGGTATAGGATGTCTATAACGTACGATCATAGCATTTATTGGACGACAGTCCATGTATAAGCGCAACGTATCATTCGTCTTTGGGACAAGAATCACGGGTACCGCACTTGGACTAGTGCTTACTTGGATCAAACCTTTGGAGACAAGTTAGTCTATCTCCTTCATCTCTTCCGGGTTTGTGTGGTAGGTGGCACGGTTTGGGAGCGATGCGCTGGGTATGAGGTTAATGTGGTGCAGGATTCCGTGAAGAGGAGGTAGTCCATGGGGGGTCTCTTGGGGAAACACATCCTTGAATTCCTGCAAAATAGCCATCAAAGAGGGAGAGATATTTGTCAAGTCATTAGTTCCTTGCGCTAGTCCCTTGCAAATGAGGACATAGTGCAAGATGGATGGGTTATTCCTCACGTCTCTCATCTCACTTTTGGTGGCAAGAAGAACACTCTTATTTGTTCCACTAGAGTTTGGCTTTTGGCTCTCACTCGCTATATGGTGGTTCTCTCACTCACCACTCTTCTCACAAGATGGTGTTGTGGTTTGCACTCTTGCTAAAGCATTTTCATTGTCCACAATTATTTGGGTAGGAGTCATCGGTTGCAAAAAACATGTCTTATTAAGCCATTTGAAGGTATACACATTTGTGCGACCATCATGTAGAGCACCTTTGTCGAATTGCCATGGTCGACCAAGAAACATATGGCAAACCATCATGGGGATGACATCACAATCTACCGTGTGTTTTTAAGGGCCAATATAGAATGTTACCGAGATGGTGTGCTTGATCTTCACGGACCCTTGGTCACTTAGCCATTGGACATGGTAGGGGTGCTTGTGTGGATGGAGAGTGAGGTTGAGCTTCTCACACAACTCGGTGCTAACAAGGTTGAGAAAAATCCCTCCGTCAATGATAACTTTAATGGATTTCCCATTGATGCCGACACATGTTTGGAAGATGTTTGATCATTGATGTTCATGTTCTTGGGCTTGTGTAGTCAAGATCCTTGTGAGTGACAAGCGAAGGACTTGCGTCATGTTCACACATGAGGAGTTCTTGATCATCTTCCACATGTTGCCTTGTCATTACTTCTTTGACTCTTGCATCAAATTCATCCTCACTCAAGTATTCCTCATTGCCATTGGCATGAATGAACAAAAATTTCTTGTTTCCACATGTGGCTGACTTGTATCCTTTTCCTCCGCACTTGTAGCATCCGCCGTTGAATGGCTGGTCATCCTTTGTATGCTTGCCACTTGGGGGTGGTTTTCCTTGGGGAAGTGTGGGCTTGAAAGGTAGCTTGGAGGTACTTGAGGAGCTTCCATTGAAGGTTGTTGGTGTAGCAGTTGAGGCTTGCTTGTAGGTGAAGTATGTCTTGGGCTTGTTATACTTGATGCCCTCCTGTACTTGACGCTCGGCTTTTGTTGCAATGTGCACAAGATCAACCATGTTGTTGTACTTTTGGAACTCGACAATGCGCTTTATTGGGTGGTTCAAGCTGATGAGGAAACATGCCATTATTTTCTCATCACGCTCTTCAATATTGGCACGGCTCATGTTGAGCTCCATTTTCTTGAAGTGCTCTTCCACGGTCTTTCTCCCTTGGTTAAGTGATTGTAGCTTGTTGAAGAGGTCATGCGTGTAGTGTGTAGGGACAAAGCGAGATCTCATATGAGCCTTCATGTCGTGCCAAGTGGTGCTTGGAGGCTCTTCTCTTTCATCACGAGCGACTTGGACTTGTTCCCACCAAAGGTTGTCATAATCATCAAACTCAAGTAAATCCATGGCGACCATCTTCTCATCACTATAGTTGTGCCTACGGAAGATCTTGCCAACTTTGAGTTCCCATGAGAGGTATTCTTTGGGATCATTTGAACCGGCGAACTTGGTCATGATGAACTTGAGTTTGCCAAAAGGTTCTTTCTCATTGTGGTCATGGTAGCGATGGTTGTCATGATGTTGACAGTCTTCATCATCCATGCGATCATTGCAACAAGCTTGGAGACCTTGTTGGTGCACTTACGGTTGAGGAGCCATATTTGGAGGTGGAACTTGGTTCTCGCGACGTTGTTGGGGAGCTTTCTCTTGCTCTTGGAACGGTTGTTGACGCGGTTGAGGCGCTTGGGCCTCAAGAGGGTGTTGAGGATGTGGAGCCTCTTGATGCAGTTGAGGCTCGTTCCTCGGTTGGTGACATGGTCGAGGCATAGGCGCCTCTTGGTGAAGGTCATGGTCTCGAGCCTCTTGACATGGTTGGCATCGCTCCACATGTACCATGCGACGCTCCATATCTTGATGTTGTGGAGGAGGCTCGTCATGGTGACCATGGTGGCGGCATGGACATTCATGATGGCGATGACTAAGTGGAGGATCTCGAAGAGCTTCATGTTTACGACGAGCTTGTTCCTCCAAGTTGGATTCATCACTTATTGTTGCAAGAATTTCTCGCGGACGAGGGCGGTGTAGTTGAGGTTGCACTCGAGGTTCCACTCATTGGTATACACAGTTAGGCTTGTTGGATCACTAGTGCTCTTGCGTGATGATGGTGTTCGTATCGCCTTGCTTGAGGCCTTGAGGAGAAATCACCATCATAGCTTAACGTAGCGGCATGTCGTGGGAAGGTACATAGTTCGAAGTACTCCCATCTTCAACCACGGGTGCTTCGTTGCATCTTCGAGCACTTGCATGAGGACTTGTCAAGGAGTCGGGAGATGGTGTGAAGAGCTTGACACGCTCGAATGGTGCCATGAAGAGCTTGATGCGCGTGAACGCGGTCTTGTGTTTCGTGCGAGCTCGTCCATTGACCTTTGTCAGACTTCATTTTTATTGGCGAAGTTAATGTTCATGGACCTTGTCTCTTAAGAAAGGTTGGCAAAGCCTTGTCACGTGTCATGCATTTGTTGTTGGAGGTCATTGAAGCGGTTGTCGATGCTCTTGAATTAGGCTTGAGTTTCACCGAATTGCTCGTCCTGGCGGATCTCGAGAGCATTGAAATGATCACGAGACTCTCGGTGAATGATATAGTGGCTTGCGTGTGTCATGTATGGTCCTTCTCCATCCTCCGGTGAAAGTGGTTGGCTCGCCTCACCGTGCCTATCTATCATGCAAGACAACAATGGATTGTATATGAAGGTAATATGTGGTGGGGGTTAGCCTTTTACCTCACCTTGGGGATTGCATCGAACTAGTAGCCACAAGTGAGAACTATAAGCTTGCAAAGTGAAATCGCAAAGAAAGCGCACACTAAAAGAAAGAACTCATACTCTCAAAAGCTTTTGGTGGAAGGTTAGGGTGGTAGAAAGCTAAATGAAATGATCCAAAGTAAAGGTTATTGTTAAAGGTGGTAGAGAACCAAAGATCAAAACAAGAAAGGATACGATCTACAAAAACACAAAGATACACATGGAGATGGATGGGGTTAGGACCCTATGAAAATGAGCCCAAAATTGTCCTAACAAAGACTAAGCTCGGTTATTGTGCCAACGCAAGGAGAGACCACAACTCATTTGCCAAAGAGGATAAGCAATAGATTTGTGCACTTGCCTTGGTCGCGCTTTTTATCTCTCTTTGCTTACAACATTGATACTTTGTTTATATTGGGAGACTATGTATTTTTTTTATTTTGCTTTTTCTCTTTTTTTGATTCTTTTTCTCCCTTTCTATACTACTATGTCAACTTTTGTATTTTCTTACACACTCTCACTTTCCAAGGGCAAGTGCACAATGCTTAGGCAAACACAAAATGAGCTTCTCTCATAGGATAGATACACACAAAGGGAGATAAGGGGTTAAGAAAGTGGAGCAGGTTATACCTTCGATATTGATGATGACTTGCTACCGGTGTTGGGGGTGATGTTCGGGTGTCGTGGTGTCGAGTAGCACGAGATGTGATGATTTGAAGAAGCTTGCTGTTAGTTTTGGCGACACGCACGCAAAACACGAACAAAAAAATAGGAAAACGATCAAAATTGGGTCAAAAAAATTCTCGGCGGCCAAACCGGCGGCGCCAGACCTGGCACCGAAATTTTCGGTGGGGACTTCAGTTCACCGGAACTATCACCGGAAACTCCAGTGGCTGGATCAGTCTGACCGGACCTAGCGCCGGTTTGTGTTCATGACAAACTCCAAAAGTCAAATCTCGGAAAATCTTCGAAAATAGGCTAGGGAAGGTTAAGGGAAGGTAGATCGACACCCAAAGCAACAAATTTATGGACCAAAACCACAAAAAAAGTCACCAAATCCAGAGATAGATCCGAAGGCAATTTGGGGCTCTTTTTTGTGGGGGATTTTCGAATTTTTGGTGGATATAAGAAAATTTGTGGGGGAATTCGTGATCAACGAAGATCTTGATACCAATATTTTGGGGTATGCCCCTTCTGGTTGCCCGATATTTCACAAATCCCATGGAAATCGAGATGGAGGCGAGTGGGGAAGAGGGAGGTGATGAAAACCATGAACACACATGCAAAGATCTCAATGAACACACACACACGAAAACACAATACAAACCAATAGTTCACGCCGGTGGACACCGGTCTAACACAATCCCTAGGCTCGGTGTTGGGCAAGGATCTCTCTCTCTCTCTCTAAGTGGTACGGAGAGGAGGGGTCTTGGTGAGATTTTGACGTCTTGGCAAAGGGATCCGATGCCAAGGCCTTGTACAACGATGGATGCATAATGCAAAGTCCAATGGGGTGGGGAATAATTGGTGCTCCTTTAGCAAAGGAGCATGAGACTAGAATTAGGGAGATGCATCGGCGTTTCTTCTAATTCCAATTATCTAAGTCTGAGTATTACAATGGAGGAGGGGGGTTATTTATAGGCCAGCCACTAAAATAGGGGTAGTTTGGGTACAAAATATAAAGTCTAGATGAAATAGGGAAGATTCTCGAGAATCAAACCCAGGGTTGATTTTCGTCAAGCAATTCTGGTGATTAGTCAGGCAGCACCGGAATTGGCGCCGGAATTTCTAGTATTCACCGGTTCTTTTGGTCGCTCGGTGAAACCGCTTACAGAGACATGTCCGGTCTGGTTTCGGACGGCCAGAGCTAGCACCAGGATTTATGGTATGGGTTCCGATCCGCCAGAGCTAGCGCCCGAATTACGGAGGTGGCTTCGGTTCGTCGGACCTGGCGTCGGTTTCGTCTGTAGCTCCTTGTGTGTGCTTGGTTACTTTTCTTGGTGTTTCTTCATGGGGTTCATAGCTGAGGATGCATAAAGTAGCAAGCCATCCAAGGATGTATCAAAATCACATGAGAAGAGGAGCGAGTTAACCTGGCTCGGGCACGAGTCATTGGTCCACTTGGGGGACTTGGTGGTGTAGATATAGGTATGTCCGTAGGATGGGCTGCATCACCTAGTATATACGCTGCTTCATCGAGGTCCTTCATTGAAAAACTAAAATTCAAATAATCCTTTACACTCCCCAAAAATTCTATATCATTTCCAATCAACAATATGTCTTCCACATATAAAATTAGAAATGCTTTCTTCCACTAACTTTCTTATAAATACAAGCTTCTCCATATGTTTGGACAAATCCAAACCCTTTGACGACTTCATCAAAATCGAGATTCCAACTGCGGGATCCTTGCTTCAGTCCATAAATGGATTGCTGAAGTTTGCATAACTTGTTAGCATCCTTATGATCAATAAAACTTTTGGGTTGTACCACGTACAACTCTTCCTCAATGTTTGCATTAAGGAACACGGTTTTCACATCCATCTACCAAATTTCATAGTCAAAATATGCAATAATTTGTAACATAATCCTTTTGCGACAAGTCGAGCTTTATAAACGGTCACATTACCTTCAACGTCATTTTTCTACTTTAATATCCATTTATTCTCAACGGCCTTTCGGTCATGAGGTAGGTCCACCAAGGTGAAAGAAATTTTTATGATCCCTATAGTTTTGTGTGTTAGCTAACAATATCAAGGATTATTTATCAGTATATTGAGTGCTACAGAGTTTCCCCAAAAATAACTACAAAGAAAAATGCAGCAAATAGATGTTCTAGGGGTAGATTTCCGCCCCTGTCAAGGTCTGGATTATCCGCCCCGGCCTCAATCATCAAGGGTGGACAAGGCACATCATGCTGAGTGGGGGGTTGAGTTTTCCCCGAATTTTTTGACTAGGGTCGGACTATTTGCCCTAGCCGGATAATCCGCCTTAGGGATTTTTCACCAAGAGGCCAAGGCGCATCGGGCGGAGTGGGGGCAGATTTCCTCCCATATTTTTCGATTAGGGCCGGACATTGTGCCCTGGCCGGATAATCTGCCCCTCCCAAGGGTACGGATGATCCGCCCCCAGATTTCTTCCCAAGGTCCAAGGCACGACATGCTGAGTGGGGGCGGCGTTTTCCACGGATTCTCTAACCCAGGCCGGACCTTTTCCCTGGCCGGATTATCCAACCCTCACTAGGGCCAGATTATCCAGCCCCAAATTGCTTCAACAGAAGCCTTTCGTGAGGGGGTACAAATACCCTTCAGAACTTCAGTTCAAAGTCTCTTGGATCCAATGAAAAATCTGGCCCATGTTCAAATTGAATGTTCAAGAGTTCTCCACTTTCAACCACCCGAAGGCTTTGATCTTTGGGGAATCGAAGGAGGAGTGCTCGATCTTCATCATTACCAATCAAGATCTTCACCTCCTCTCCCATTCATTTGGGGGAATTTTGATCTAGAGTTTCTTTGAATTTCTAGATCGTGGTTTCATGATTTGATTTCTTGTTTATTGTGGTAGCTTGTTGTCATCATAGGAGCCTCCAATTCAGTTGTGGAAGTGTGCCCCAGTAGCATTGTAAAGGCACCGGTATCTGCCTCGTAGGGTACCACGTAGTGGAAAGGTGGATTAGGCCAGTTGTGGGGAGATCCACCGGAGAACGGGGTGAGGCCTATTGTGGCGTGGTGGTGTTAGTATCGCCCACCCCTCCAATGCATAAGTACTCCCCTTAACAAGGAAGGAACTACGGTAAAACAAATCTTGTGTCTCCGCGTGCTCCCCTATGGTTACCTCGTTCCTCTCACCTCCTTTACTCACTTAGTAGCTAGGTTGTCATATAGGGAAATTCATCTTAGTTGCATATCTAGAGAATTTACCTTTGTGTCAAGCCTAAAATTGAAAAAGAGTTAAAATTTGGAGTAGCACCTATTCACCCCCTCTAGGTGCCCATATGATCCATTTCAATTGGTATCAGAGCCTCGACTCTTTATTCGGGCTTTACCTCCTAAGAGAGTATTGGTACTCGAGGAGATGGTAGTGAGGCTGGGGATATGGTCACCATGGATGATCTCATGTACTTGGAAACAAGCTTGGCAAAAACTGTGGAGACTCAGTTGCAAGAAATGCACGAAATGATAGCACGTCTCATGCCAACCCAGCCACACCTCCATCTTCCACTGAGGCTACACCTCCTCTTTAAAAGTACAAAGCTAAGGGTAAGTCTGAGGAAAAGGAGTTGGAGGATGAAGATAAAAATAAGAGCTCCTCTTCCAAAAAGGGAAGTGGTAAGGAGGATTATTGTGAAGTCTCTCACTTATAATCACCTGATCCACCAATCCCTCACCCTCATATAAGCAATAGGGTGACCCACCCAAGCTTAGTGCATCATCTTTTAATCAATGGCAATTTTTGATGAAATCTCATGTGTGCAGCTCTTCAATCGAGTTGTGGAAGATTATAGTGAATGGACTCCATGTTGTAGACCATCAAACATGACAATAAGAGAAGTGGTTGATAGTTAACTCAATGCCACTGTTTTGCACATGATCCAACTTGGTGTGGGTCCCAAGGACATGCCATACATTGAACATCTCAGTACAGCAAAGTAAGCTTGGGATGCCCTAACCGAGTTGTACATCGGAAATAAGAGCATGAGGAGAAACCGTTATGACACTCTAAGCAATCAGGCAGAAGGGTTCTACATGTTGGATGGTTAAGACCATGAAGACATGTATTGAATACTCAAGGCCAATGCCACCACATTCAGAAATCATGGTGGCACACATGTTGATGATGCATGGATCAATAGGAAATACGTTAGTGCTCTCATGCCTTTTGAACCCACTGACTTGAAGAGCCTCCAAGGAAGACATAATTATCACCAAATGACTTCCAACGAAGTTATGCAAGAAATGGTTGCATTCAAGGTCATGGCCAAAAACGCTGAAGATGCTTGTGCGCGAGCAATTACAATGCAAAAAGGTTTAAATGTTGCCTTGAAGGCCAACATTGTTGAGAAAGAAGAAGATGAGAGGAACTTTGACATAGCTGCCATGAGTTGCCCCGAGGAAGTCAAACGAGCTCATGGTGAGTACATGGCGTTCTATGCAAGAAACTTTTGTAAATATCCAGCTAAGGAAAAGTCGGAGCTTGAACGCAAGAATGGATATAGTGGAAGAAAGGAAAACGGTCCAAAACTGAGATCTTGTTACAATTGTGGGGACTGTTTCCATTTTGCTGCTGAGTGACCCTATCAAAATAGAGAAGACCATGGGTGTAGATTGATTCTCAAGGATAAGTCAAAAGCTCCTCGCAAGAAGCAATTCGACAAGAAAAATGTGTCTTACAAGAAGCAACCAAATATTGTGTTGGTGGCCCAAGAAGAGTACTCATCCACAAGGAAAGACGAAGAGGATGATGAAAGCCCAAGAGAGGTGGTAGCCATAGCTACCACATCTACACCAATCACTTAGCTCTTCGACTCTCCCAATGAGAACTCTTTCAACAAGAACATCACTTGCCTCATGGCAAGAGGTTCCGAGGTATCACCTTCCACCTCTTCCTTTCCTAAGACTACTATGAATGTTGATATGGATGATCCTATTAGTCTTAAAGTGAAGGAATAAGTTATTGCTCTGGACCATTTTATAACTAACTTTCAAGGTGAGAACAAGATGCATTTTGAGGCCCTAATGGGCCAACTTGTTCACTCGAAAGAGCTCCTTGAAGAAAAGGGCAGAATTGAAAGAGAGGATGCAATGGATATAGCATCCTTAAAAATACTCTAGAGGAAGAATAGGAGATTCATGTCACTCTCGAGGAGAGACTTGAGTCCATCGAGGAGTCACATTATGAGACAGTTGCTAAACTAATAAAGGAACATGATCATGCTATTGCTAAAGTTAAGATACTTAAAAATGAAAAGATTGAATTTAGGGCTGCTCATGCTAGACTAACCGAGAAGTTAGAGGAACTTGACATCGTCCATAAGGCTTTGGAGAGTGAACACTCACTTCTTAATGAGTCTCATGATCATCTCCAAACTCGACTAGCTAACTATGATGTTCCTAGCACCTCTACCGTTGTGTGTGATTATGCAGAGATTCTTGAGGAAAGTGCTAAATTGAAGACTGAGCATGCCAAGAATTCCATTCCCAAAGGTAAGGATTCACATGATGACCTATTGAGTAAACAAAGGTCAAACAATGGGAAGGAGGGACTTGGCTATGTTCCCAAGCCGAAGAAGAAGAAGAACAAGAAAAAGAAGGCCAAGTCAAATAAAGCCAAGATAATCACCACCACAAAAATGACTTCATGAAATACAAAACTGCTCATAATGGTTTTGCAGGAATTACTAACCCCAATTATGAGTTGTTTCTTGATTACTCCCTCTGTCTCTATTTAAAGGGCCTACGCGTATACCTAGGTTGTTAATTTGACCAATAAAATATTAATTATTTAACACAAAAATTATATCATTATAAATTTTAGATGTTATACTTTCTAATGGTATAACTTTTGTTTTAAATAATTTATATTTTATTGGTCAAATAAACGACCTAGGTATACGCGTAGGCCCTTTAAACCGGGACGGAGGGAGTATTATGGTGATGTCTATGCTAGATATGTTGGTCCAGTTGATGGTTATATTAATTGGTCTATTTGGGTTCCAAAGACCCTTGTTACTAACATGATAGCACCCATTGATAAATGGGTACCTAAAAACAAGAATTAATTTTCTTGTAGGGCTAGGCTTCTGGTGGGTCTAAATGGTGCATGACAGTGGATGCACATGTCACATGACCGTAAGCAAGGAGATTATCATAGATATGAGGCCTAATCACGATCAAATAACCGTCTCCTATGGTGATAAGTCCAAGTCAAAGGTATTGGGTCACGGCAAGGTAGTGGTTGCCCATGATATCTCTCTCGTGGACATCATGCTTGTTGAGACCCTTGGGTATAATTTACTTTTTGTTCGTGCCCTTGGTAAGATGGGCTTTGCTTTTTATTGATGATCATATTGTGGTACTCTTGTGCAGCAAGTCTCTAAAGGTCGCTTTTGTTGGGTATGTCGAAAATGACTTGTATGTGGTGGACTTTTCGAGGAAAACCACTACATGTCCGATGTTCTTATTTGGAAAGGCCAATGCGGGATGGTTATAGCATCACCATCTAGCCCACGTCAACATGAGAACTTTGCAAAGTCTTCACAAGGGTGGCCACATCCTTGGACTAAAACAAAATGTTTCCTTTGCCAAAGATCATGTTTGCAGGGCTTGCATTGAAGGAAAGATGCATGACTCTACCCATCGAAGGAAGACAATTACTTCATCAAAGAGGATCTTATAGCTCCTTCATGTGGATGTTTTAGGTCCTCCATCTCATGCAAGTCTCGGTGGGAAGAAGTATTGCCTTGTCATTGTCGATGACTACTCAACAGGTACACATGGGTTTACTTCTTCAAGCATAAAAGTGAAACTAAACATACCATCATCAACTTTGCCAATGAGGTTCAATGTCAACACAACGTTCCCATTTTGGCAATAAGAAATGCCAATGGCTCTGAGTTCAAGAACTACACCTTGAATGAAGAGGGGATAAGACATCAATATTCCGTTGTGTACACCCCTCAACAAAATGGTGTAGCCGAGAGGAAAAACCAGACTTTGATGGATATGGAAATATCTATGTTGGATGAATTCAAGTCACCATATAATTTTTGGGTTGAAGCTATATCCACCGCTTGTCACTCATCAAACCGGCTTTACCTCCACAAGATCTTGGACAAGACTCCCTATGAAATACTTACCGATAACAAGCCAAATATTTCATACTTCCGCGTATTTGCTTGTAAGTGTTTCTTCCTCATTAAAGGAGTTCGTTTATCTGTCCAAGGCTTTAGAAGGTACTTTTGTTGGTTATGGTGCCATCCCACACTTACATTATCTACAACAAGACCACTAGAACTGTTGTAGAATCTTGTAGTGTGGTGTTCAAATAAAATGACGGCTCCCTTGTGGGGCAAGTTGATATTTGTGATACAGATGTTGAAATACCCTAAGATGCCATAAGAAGAATGTGTGTGGGATTTATTGCCCCGCTGAGGAACCCCTTGTGGCGGATTGGGAAGGACAATGCTCTACCCAAGTAGAAACCTTATCTACACAAGATCAACAAACTCCACCTCTTGAAGCAATTACTGCACCTTCTCAACATATCTCTGAAGATAATCCATCAGCTGATCAGGATGGAAGTCCCAGGCCGGATTATTCGGCCAAGGGCCCAGATTATCTATCCCTATAGCTCCCTCTCACACCAGCAGTGATAAAGAAGCACCTGAAGACCCTAGGCCAGATTATCCGGCCACTCCCTCGACCAGATTATCCGGACCTACAAGTCCAGAACTACAATCTCCTAATATGGTTGTGTATCAAGATCAAGGCAAGAACCTTATCCTAATGTCTATGTTGAACCTACTGCTGATCAAGGCCAAGCTAATGGTCAAGACAAGGACCAGAATGATGAAGATATTCCTCCAAGAAACGATAAGGAAATCGAAACTCGTCGCAAAGCTCAAGCTGAAAGAAATCTTGAACTCAGAGGTCACACACTTGATAAAGTGGTGGGTGATCTAAGGAGAAGGGTGTCCACAAGGGATAAGTTATCACGATTCTGCGACCATCAAGCCCATATATCCATGGTGGAACCCAAGAAGGGTTTTGAAGCACTTGAAGATCTGGACTAGGTTGTGGCTATGCATGAAGAGCTCAATAATTTCGAGTGCAACAAAGTCTGGAAATTGGTAGAGAAGTCCAAAGAATGCCGCAATGTTATCGGCACAAAGTGGATATTCAAGAATAAGCAAGATGAGAATGGAATTGTTGTGAGGAACAAGGCAACACTAGATGCACAAGGTTTTTCCCAAGTGGAAGGCTTCGACTTTGGCGAGACTTATGCTCTAGTGGCTCGCCTTGAGTCCATCCATATCCTTGTTGCTTATGCATCTCAGCATAATTCTAAATCACAGCAAATGGATGTTAAAAGTGCCTTTCTTAATTATCCATTACATGAGTTGGTATATGTTAAGCAACCCTCGAGCTTCGAGGACCCCAACTTTCCTAACCACGTCTACAAACTCGATAAGTTGCTATATGGCCTTAAACAAGCCCCACGTGTGTGGTATGAGCATCTTAAAGAGTTATTGTTAGACCGTGGTTTCGAGGTTTTGCAGTTGGACCCCAATATTTTTACTAAGAAGGTTAATGGGGAGCTTTTCGTATGCCAATTATATGTAGATGACATTATCTTTGGCTCTACTAACCAAGCTTTTAATGATGATTTTTCAAAGCTTATGACTAAAAGGTTTAAGATGTCTATGATGAGAGAGTTAAGGTTCTTTCTTGGATTTGAGATCAAGCAATTAAAACAAGGAACCTTCATTAATTAAGCAAAGTACATCCAAGACATGCTCAAGAGATTCAAGATGACAGACCTTAATGGTGTGGCTACACCAATGCAAACTAAATGTCATTTTGAGTTAAATCCCAATGGTAATGATGTGGACCAAAAGGTATACCGGTCCATGATCGGCTCCTTTCTTTACCTTTGTGCATTTAGACCCAATATTGTGTTGGGTGTAGGAGTGTTTGCAAGGTATCAAGCGGCTCCTAAAGAAAGCCAATTAGTGGCAGTCAAGAGAATCTTCCAATATTTGGTTCACTCCCGAAACTATGGATTATGGTATCTCAAAGGCTCCAATTTCTATCTATGTGGTTATACTGATTCGTATTGGGCTAGTGATAAGGACGATAGAAAATCAACTTCTGGAGCTTGTCAAGTTCTGGGCAGATCCTTAGTGTGTTGGTTTTCTAAGAAGGAAAATTGTATATATATCTCCACCGCCAAAGCTAAATATGTGGTTGCTGCAAGTGCATTCACCTAGTTGTTATGGATGGGGAAAACTTTAAAGGAATGCGGTGTCAATTGTGACAAAGTGCATCTTTTATGTGACAATGAAAGTGCCATCAAAACTGCTTACAATCTGGTGCAGCACACAAGAACTAAACATAATGAGATCCGCAAACTTTTCATCCTAGATCATGTTGATCTTGGAGACATTGAACTCTCCTTTGTGAGCATGAAGAATTAGCTTTAGAAACATTTTCATGAACTTGATGAAGCAATATTTTGTTACTTGAGGAATGAGCTAAATATCCTTGATTCAAGAAGCTTGACTTGATTTCCCTTGCATACACATCTATGTCTTAACCACTATTTGGTTTAGATGCAGGCATGGATATAGGGGGAGTGTGGTCCTAAATATTGGGCTAACCCTCCCCCATAATGTCAAAAGCGAGACAAATCATCTCTCTTAATATCATTTTGTGATATGTGAGCTTATTGATGAGTATTGGTCATGAACCCAAGATATATCTTCACAGTGTCATACCATACACTCCTACACGGTGGCTTTAGCCACCGCCCTCTTCTTGGTTAAGAGTTGGGTCTTTATGGTTCTTTTGGTGTCCATTGCCTATCTTTTGTTCTTATGGAAAACACACCCAATATTGGCTTTTCTTGGTTTTTGGCTCTCGCAATTTTGCGTCTGCAGTACCATCTCAGTTTGGTTATCTAAACCTTTGCTCTTTTTCGTTTTTGGTGGTTCAATGCCAAAGGGGAGAAGTAGTTCTATTAGGCTATCGAGGGGATTTGCATGGGTCGGGTACAATTTTTTTTAATTTTGAGCTTCTCTCCCTTAGCTTGTACCCATTTTAGCATTGAACTTTTATTTACTATTTGGTTTGTGTCTTGAGACTATGTCATGTGGTTGTGAGACTACGGTTATTATCTTAGACCTAGCTATGGATCTCTCACTATGGAATTCTGGATATATATCATTATGGAATTACCTCTATGGATCTATTGATATGGTCTTATCTTTGGATCTCATGATATGGAGCTATTAAGTGTCTATCTCTATGATTACTAAGAACTTCATTATTGTCGGTATGATATGTTTCTCAATACCCCATCACTTGCTCTAAGTTTCCAAGTCATGAAAAGTCTTGAACCTATATGTGTGCATTTGTATTCCAGCTCAAACAACTAATATGCACACATTTAGGGGGAGTCTTTTTGTCCTTGGAATGATGATGTTTTTAGGGATATATTGCAAATCATAGTATTATCATCTAACACCAAAAATAGGGAGATTGAAAGAACATTTTATGATCCCTATAGTTTTGTGTGTTAGATAACAATATCAAGGATTATTTAATAGTGTATTGAGTGCTGCATAGTTTCCCCAAAAAGAACTACAAAGCAAAATGTAGCAAAAAAATGTTCTGGGGGCGGATTATCCGCCCCTGTCAAGGGCCAGATTATCTGCCCCAACGTCAATCGTCAAAGGTGGACAAGGCACGTCACACTGAGTAGTGGGCGGAGTTTTGCCCGGATTTTCTGACAAGGGCCGGACTATTTGCCCTGGCTAGATAATCCACCCCTGGGGGCCGGATAATCCACCCCTATGGATTTTTCGCCAAGCGGCCAAGGCGCGACGGGCTAAGTGGGGGCGTAGATTTCTAATGGATTTTTCAACTAGGGATGGACTTTGTGCCCTGTCCGGATAATCCGCCCCTCCCAGTGGGCTGGATAATCTGCCCCAAGGATTTTTCGCCAAGGCCCCAAGGCGCATCATGCTCAGTGGGGGCGGTGTTTTCAACGGATTCTTTGACCCAGCCGGAACTTTGCCCTGGCCGGATTATCCGGCCCCAGATTGCTTCAACAACAGCTTTTCGTGAGGGCGTACAAATACCCCTTCAGAACTTTAGTTCAAAGTGAAAGAACATTTCATGTTTTCCTATGTTTTGCGTGTTAGATAACAATACTATGGAGACTTTTCATGTGTGCTAAGTGTGCAGGAAGTTTTGAGGGGGGCCGGATAATCCGCCCCACCAAGGGCCAGATAATCCGGCCTACCTCATCTCTCAAGGAAGCCAAGGCGCGTCGCTCTGTGTCCAGTCGGATTTTCTCCCGGAAAATCCGAACTAGGGCGGTTTTTCCTCCCAGGCCGGATAATCCGGGTTTCGCAATGGCCGGATAATCCGGCCCCTAGTTTTCGATCAAAAGGAGCCAAGGCGCGTCGCTCGGTATCCGGTCGGATTTTCTCCCAGAAAATCCGAACTGGGGCGGTTTTTCTTCCCCAGGCCGGATAATCCGGCCTTCGCATAGGACCGGATAATCCGGCCTTCGCATAGGACCGGATAATCCGGCCCCCAGAAGTTGATCAAGGGAAAGCTCGGCGCGATGCTCAGAGAGGAGGCAGATTTTCTGCCGGATATTCCGAGTCTGGGGCGGTGTTTTTTCCCAGGCCGGATAATCCGGCCCTCACTTGATCCGGATAATCCGGCCCCCAAAGTGTGCAACGGCTGGTTTTTGGAAGGGTTATAAGTACCCCTTCTTCTCCAACATTCAGAACTCTTGATTCATTCGAAATTGACCAGACCTTGAGCAAGAGCTCTCATTCTCGATCTCCCACTTCAACCACCTGAAGGTCTTGATCTTTGGTGGAATTGAAGGAGGAGAAGTTCATCATCAACATCAAGAATCAAGCACTTCAACTCCTCTCCATTCACTTGGAGAAATCCCTGATCTAGTAGTCTTGTCAATACCTAGATCTTGTTATTGTATTTGACAACTTTGTTCTTGTGGCAGCTTGTTCTCATTTCGGGAGCCTCCAAGTTGTTGTGGAGTTGTTGCCCCGCTAGTTGTGTAAAGGCGCCGGTGCCCGCCTCGAAGGGTACCTATAGTGGAAGGTGGATCAGGCCTGTTGTGGCGAGATCCATCAGAGAACAGGGTGAGGCCTTTTGTGGCGTGGTGGTCTTAGTACCTCCCACCCCTCCAACGCAGACGTACTTCCCTTAACAAGGAAGGAACTGCGGTCAAACAAATCCTGTGTCTCCGTGTGCTTCACTTTGGTTTACTCGTTCCTCTTCCACTCGCTCTTTACTCGCTAGTAGATAGGTTTGCATATAGGGAAATTCCATCCAATAGTTTATCTAGAGAATTTACCCTTTGTGCTAAGCCTAAAATTGAAAAAGAATTAAAAATTGGTGTAGCACTTATTCACCCCCCACCCCTCTAGGTGCCCATACGATCCATTTCAATTGGTATCAGAGCCCCGGCTCTTAATTCGGGCTTAACCGCCTAAGAGTAGTATGGGTACCAAGGATGATGGAAATGAGGCTGTGGATAAAGTCACAATGGATGATCTCAAGTCATTGGAAACAACCTTGTTGAAATCCTTTGAGGCCAAGATGGAGGAGATGAATCAAATTATTTCTCGCCTTACATCATCCATAGCCCCATCTCCATCCTCCTCTGAGGCTCCCACACCATCATCTAAGGAAAAGGGTAACACCGGATCCAAGGATGATGATGTGGAAGGTGAAAAACTAAATGGTCCCACCTCCAAAAGGGAAGTGGTAAGGAGGAATATAGTGAGGTTCGCCACGTATATTCCCCCGACCCACCTATCCCTCATCTTCATATAAACAATAGGGGTGATCCACCCAAGCTCACTGCATCCTCTTTTAACCAATGGCAATTCCTAATGAAATCTCATGTTTGCGGCTCCTCTATTGAATTGTGGAGGATTATTGAAGAAGGTCTTCATATTGGAGATCAAACCAATCTAACAAGAAGGGAAGTTGTGGATAGCCAGTTGAATGCCACCACTCTCCACATGATACAGCTGGGTGTGGGTCCCAAGGACATGCCACACATTGAACATCTCAACACAGCTAAAGAGGCGTGGGATGCTCTTACAGACCTTTTTGTTGGAAATGAAAGCATGAGAAGAAACAGGTATGATGCCCTTAGTAATGAAGCAGAGGGATTCTACATGTTGGATGGTGAAAACCATGAGGACATGTATAGAAGACTCAAAGGCATCGCAACAACATTTCGGAAGCATGGGGCCACTCACATTGATGATGCATGGATAAAAAGAAAGTATGTGAGTGCCTTAATGCCTTTTGAACCAACGGATTTGAAGAGCTTGCAAGGTAGACACAACTATCATCAAATGACATCCAACGAAGTCATGCAAGAAATGGCGTCATTCAAAGTGGCGGCAAAGAATGCTGAAGATGCTCGTGCTCGGGCCATTGGAATGCAAAAGGGTGTCAATGTGTCTCTCAAAGCCAATGTTTTTAAGCAAGAGGAAGATGAAGGAGCTTTTGAGGGGGTATCCATGGACTACCGCGATGAGGTCAAACGTGCTCATGGTGAGTACATGGCATTCTATGCAAGGAACTTTTGGAAGGAACCTGCCAAAGCCAAGTCTGAACTTGAGCGCAAGAATGGGTCAAATGGAAGAAGAGAATGTGGCCCAAGATTGAGAACTTGCTTCAACTGTGGAGATAGACTGCACTTTGTAGCCAAGTGTCCTTATCAAAATAGAGAAGACAATGGTGGCAGGCTCATTCTTAAAGATAAATCCAAAGCTCCTAAGAAGAAGCCGTTTATTAAGAAGAATGGCCCTTTCAAGAAGCAACCCAAGATTGTTCTTGTAGCTCAAGAGGAATACTCCTCCGCATGTGAAGATGAAGAGGATGATGATAGTTCCCGCGAAGTGGCTGCTATAGCCACCACATCGACTCCCTCCTCTCTCTTCGACTCACCAAACGAGAACGCCATCAACAACAACGCCACTTGTCTAATGGCAAGAGGATCCGAGGTATCAACTTCTAGCTCTTCATTTTCTAAGACTAACATAATTTTGGATATGGATGATCATGAAAGTCTTGAAATGAAAGAAGAAGTTATTGCCTTGGATACTTTTTTCACTAACCTACAAGGTGAGCACAAACTTCATTTTGATGTTCTTATGAGTTAACTTGCTCAAGCCGAAGATCTCCTTGAAGAAAAGGGCAGAATTGAAAGAGAAGATGCCTTGGAGATAGCTTCTTTGAAGAATGCCTTGGAAGAGGAAGAGGAAGCTCGAGCATCTTTGGAAGAAAGACTCGAATCCCTTGAGGAGTCACAAGAAGAAGATGTAGCTCAGCTCATTAAGGAACGTGACCATGCTCTTGCCAAGGTAAAGAAACTAAAGAAAGAAAAGATTGACTTTTGGGCTGTTCATGCTAGACTTTTGGAGAAGTTTGATAATCTTGAAAGTGCTCACAAGGCATTAAAGAGTGATCATTCTACTCTAAAAGAGTCTCATGACCAGCTCCAAACTCAATTGAAATGGTATGATGTGCCAAGTACATCCACTTCATCCTTTGGAAAAGAAGACCTTGCAAGAAGTTCTCAAAACAAAGGTAAAGGAGTTATTGATGAGATACTAAGCAGGCAAAGGACAAGCAATGGTAAAGAAGGTCTTGGTTACATACCCAAGATAAAGAGCAAGAAAAACAAGAAAAAGAAGAAGAAGTGCAAGACTGCTCAATCAAAGACTAGCAACATTACCAATGACAAGACTAATTATGATGGTTTTGCAGGGATCAACAATCCTAACTTTGAACTATATTGTGATCATTATGGTGATGTTTATGCTAGTTATGTAGGGCCTTATGATTGTTACATTCCTTGGTCTATTTGGGTTCCCAAGACCCTTGTTACTAACATGAGAGGACCCATTGAAAAATGGGTACCTAAAACCAAGAAGTAATTTTTCTTGCAGGGCTATGCTTCCGGTGGTTCTAAATGGGTACTCGATAGTGGTTGCACGAGTCATATGACCGGAAGCAAGGAGATCATCACGGAAGTGCGGCCAAATCTTGATCACATTACCGTCTCCTATGGTGACAAGTCAAAATATGAGGTACTGGGTCTCGGCAAAGTTGTGGTGGCTCACGATATCTCTCTCGTGGATGTCATGCTTGTTGAGACCCTCGGGTATAACTTACTTTCAGTTTGTTCCCTTGGTAAGATGGGCTTTGCAGTTTACATTGATGCTGATTTAGTGGTACTCTTGTGGAGCAAGTCTTTTAAAGTCGCTTTCGTGGGATATGTTGAAAATGACCTGTACGTGGTGGACTTTTCGGGGAAAACCACTACAGGCCCAATGTGTCTCTTCGGAAAGGCTGACGCGGGCTGGCTATGGCATCGCCGACTAGCCCACGTCAATATGAGAACTTTGCAAAGTCTCCACAAGGGTGGCCACATTCTTGGACTAAAAGAAAATGTCTCTTTTGCCAAAGATCGTGTTTGCAGGGCATGTGTTGAAGGGAAATGCATGATTCACCTCATCGAAGGAAAACCATTATCTCTTCAAAAAGGATTTTGGAGCTCCTTCATGTGGACCTCTTCGGGCCTCCATCTCATGCAAGCCTCGGTGGGAAGAAGTATTGCCTAGTGATTGTTGATGATTATTCAAGATACACTTGGGTTTATTTCTTCAAGTTGAAGAGTGAAACTCAACAAACTGTCATCGACTTCGCCAACGAGGTTCAACGTCAACACAATGTCCCCATTCTGGCTATAAGGAGTGACAACGGCTCGGAGTTCCAGAACTACACTTTAAATGAGTTCCTAAGTGAAGAGGGGATAAGACATCAATATTCCGCTGCGTACACCCCGCAACAAAATGGTGTCGCCCAGAGGAAGAATCGAACTCTAATGGACATGGCAAGATCAATGCTAGCCGAATTCAAATCTCCATATAACTTCTGGGCAGAAGCAATATCCACTGCTTGTCATTCATCTAACCGTTTATATCTCCGAAAGATCTTGGACAAGACTCTGTATGAAATACTTACCGGTAACAAGCCAAACATCTCATACTTTCGGGTATTCATGTGTAAGTGTTTCTTTCTTATTAAAGGAGTTCGTTTATCTAAGTTTGAATCTAAGGCTTTAGAAGGTATTTTTGTTGGTTATGGTGCCGAATCCCACACTTATAGAGTCTACAATAAGCTCTCCGGAACTGTTGTAGAATCTTGTAGTGTGGTGTTCGAGGAAAATGACGGTTCCTGTGCGGAGCAAGTTGGTGTTTGTGATGCAGATGTTGAAATACCCCAAGATGCCATAAGAAGAATGGGCGTGGGATTCTTCCGCCCCATTGAGGAACCCCTTGTGGTGGACCGGGAAGGACAATGCTCTACTCACATAGAGCCCTCATCTACACATACTGAACATGCTCCAACCACGGGGGCAACTTCTACACCATCCCCATCAACTGCTGAAGGTCAAGTTGCTCTAGAAAGCTCCAGGCCGGATTTTCCGGTTGACACCGGATTATCCGGCCAACCCGCTACAGCTGACCATTTTGCTCCTGGCGGTGAAGATATCAACGCAAGCTCCAGGCCGGATTTTCCGGCTAGCCCAGGATTATCCGGCCCCTCACCAGTTCAAGAAAGTCCCAGGCTCCCTGATGAAGCTGCTGCAAGTACTCCTAGGCCGGATTATCCGGCCTCTCCATCAGACAGATTATCCGGCCCTGACTCTCCAGTTCTGCAGCCTCCTGTTATGGCTACGGATTCACCTCAAGGGCATGCGTCTCCACCACCTGCTACTGATGTTCCATTTACTGATCAAGGCGGAGAAAATGCTTCCAATGAAGACTCAAGTGATGAATCTCCTCCTCCAAGAGACAACAAACTTATTGAACTTCGTCGCAAGGCTCAGGCTGATCGTAACCTTGATTTGAGGGGTCACACTCTCGATAAGGTTATTGGTGATCTTCGGTGAAGGGTCTCTACAAGAAGAGAATTGGCCAGTTTTGGTGAGCATCAAGCTCATATCTCCATGGTGGAACCTAAGAAGGTCTTTGAAGCTCTTGAAGACCCAGACTGGGTTGTTGCTATGCATGAAGAATTGAATAATTTCAAGCGCAACAAAGTCTGGAAACTAGTGGAGAAACCCAAAGAGTGCCGCAATGTTATCGGCACCAAGTGGATTTTCAAGAACAAGCAAGATGAGAATGGAATTGTTGTGAGGAACAAGGCAAGACTTGTGGCACAAGGGTACTCCCAAGTTGAGGGCATCGACTTCGGTGAGACCTATGCTCCTGTGGCTCGCCTTGAGTCCATCCGTATCCTACTTGCTTTTGCTGCTCATAACAATTTTAAGTTGTAGCAAATGGATGTCAAGAGTGCCTTCCTTAACGGTCCTCTACATGAGTTGGTATACGTAAAGCAATCCCCGGGGTTTGAGGATCCTAACTTCCAGAACCATGTCTACAAACTAGATAAGGCACTCTATGGCCTTAAACAAGCCCCACGTGCATGGTATGAGCACCTTAAAGAGCTTTTGTTAGATCGTGGCTTTGAAGTTGGGCAAATCGACCCCACTCTTTTTACTAAGAAGGTTAAGGGGGAGCTCTTCGTATGCCAACTATATGTAGACGATATTATCTTTGGTTCTACTAACAAAGCTTTTAACGATGAATTTTCAAAGCTTATGACTGACAGGTTTGAGATGTCTACAATGGGGGAATTACGGTTCTTTCTTGGATTCGAGATCAAGCAACTTAGAGAAGGAACCTTTATTAATCAAGCTAAGTACATCCAATACATGCTCAAGAGATTCAAGATGACGGATCTAAATGGTGTCGCCACTCTGATGCAAACAAAATGTCATCTTGAACTCAACCCTCATGGTAAAGATGTGGACCAAAAGGTATACCGGTCCATGATCGGCTCTCTCCTTTACCTCTGCGCATCTAGACCCGATATTGTGTTGAGTGTGGGAGTGTGTGCAAGGTATCAAGCAGCTCCTAAAGAAAGCCACTTAGTGGCAGTCAAGAGGATCTTTCGATATTTGGTTCATTCCCCCAACTTTGGTCTATGGTATCCCAAGGGCTCCAATTTCTCTCTATGTGGTTATACTGACTCAGATTGGGCTGGTGATAAGGATGATCGGAACTCCACTTCTGGAGCTTGTCAATTCTTGGGAAGATCTCTTGTTTGTTGGTCCTCCAAAAATCAGAATTGTATATCTCTCTCCACCGCCGAAGCTGAATATGTTGTTGCTGCCAGCGCTTGTACTCAATTATTGTGGATGAGCTAAACTTTAAAGGAATACGGTGTCAATTGTGACAAAGTGCCTCTTTTATGTGATAATGAAAGTGCTATCAAAATTGCGTACAATCCAGTTGAGCACACAAGGACGAAGCATATTGAGATTCGGAATCATTTTATTCGTGACCATGTTGCTTGAGGCGATTTTGATCTATCTTTTGTGAGCACGAAGAACCAACTAGCAGATATTTTTACAAAGCCACTTGATGAAGCAAGATTCTTATATTTGAGGAATGAGCTAAATATCATTGATTCCAGGAGTTTGTCTTGATTACCCATGCACTCACTCGTACATCTCAATCCTTGTTTGGTCTAGGTGTGGGCATGGATTTAGGGGGAGTGTGGTCCTAACTCATTGGGCTAACCCTCCCCCCATAATGCCAATAACAAGATATATCATTTCTCTTAATATCATGTTGTGATATGTGAGCTTATTGATGAGTATTGGTTGTGAACCCAAGATATATCTTCGCAGTGTCACACCATACACTCCAACAAGGTGGCTTCGGCCACCACCCTCTCCCTTGTGGAGAATTGGATCTTTTTGGATGTTATTTGCTCTCTCATGTTCTTATGGGAATCACACTCAATCTTGGCTTTTATTTGATTTGAATTTTGCAATTTTGAGTGTCTAGTACCATCTCAGTTTGGCTCTCTTAATCCCAAGCCTTCCCTACCCCTAAGCCATCTATTCTTGCACACAAGTCTGTTGTACACCTTGTGGGGGTGTTGTTTGGGGACGCGCGGGCCTGGTTCTGTGTATAACAGAATCCCTGAATTGAGGCCGGATAATCCGGCCCTGGCGGATTTCATCTTAAAGGGAAGGGCTCGGGGGGAAGGGCTCATAACGAGCAGCACTTCTCCCCCAGCCCTCTCCTCTTCCCCAGCCGCCGCCTGCCGCCCCTCACCCTCCTCGGAGCCTCTCCGGCCACCGGATTTTCCGGGCCTCCCTGGATCTTCTTCTCCGCGCCTCCGGGTACCTTCTCCTCCGTGTTCTTCCTCCAATGAGTGAGGGTAACTCCCTTTCTCCCCATCTTTGGCTAGATGTGTATCTTGTTGGGTGGAACGTTGTCTAGAAGGATGTGTTTTTGCATAGAAATCGTAGTCTTGTAGTTTCTAGGCCCGATCTACCTTTTTGCATACTATCTAGGTGGAATCGAACATTCCTGCCAGGGCTGGATTATCCGCCCCTAGCCAGGCCGGATAATCCGGCCTGACAGATTCAATTCCGCTTCAGTTTCACTATGGTGTATGCATTGAGTAGTTTTGTCCTATGAACTTTTTGACTACTTTTTCCATGCTCTCTCCTGGACTTGTGTGTATGCTTATCCCCTTGCTATCGCCCTTATTTCTCCTCACAGGTGGTTCAGGTGTTCCCAAGACCTACAAGCACCGTCCTCGCGCCAAATACTTTCGGGACGATGGACAAGGTAACCTTGTGGACGAAGTTGAATTGAGGAGAAGGAAGAACGAAGAGAGGCGCATGGCTGAACAATCCAAGAGGACTAGGAAGGGGGTGTCCAAGAGGAAGGGCAAGGAGCCCAAGATCAACTACAGGGCTTTGGATGCGGTCTCCTTCTCCGCCATCCGTCACCGTGACTTGTTTGCTGAGCTGCCTCGTGATGATGAGCTGGGGGATACCCGTTTTTGGTGTGTAGAACAGAAGGGGATTTATGAAGACATCTATGCCAGGCTGAACATTAGGCCTATGCACCCATTGGTACCTGCTGAGGCTTTGGAGAAGGCGCATCTTGTGGATGTGATGTATGTGGCTGAGAGGATGGGGCTGCACCATCTCATGTCTCTCCAGTGCTCTTTTGACTCTGAGGTGGTGAAGCAGTTCTTCTCCACTCTGGTGATTTGTGGGGATGAGCGTCGCACTATGAAGTGGATGACTCATGACAAGCCCATGACTGCTGATTTTCACGTGTTTGCTGAGGTTCTAGGGTACTCCTTCCACAGCAGGGATAGAGCTAGTGGCCATCGCATCATCACTCAGCTGAAGCCCAACAAGGAAGCTGCTCTCTCTCCTTGCACTGTGAACAATGGCATTGTGGGTACTGTGGCTGGTCTTGCTCCCATCTATGCAGAATTGGTGGGTCTCTTCCGTGACTCTATTACACCGAGTGGGGGCAACAATGACAGCATCCGTGGTCACCTTGTTCAGCTACTTCAATTTTCTCATGAGGTTTCCTCCTGCAAGGACGAGTCAGTGCAGTACAGGCTGGATGTCATGGACTTCATTTACCATGAGCTGTGTGATACTATGTTTAACCGTCTATCCATTCCCTATGTGCCCTACATTATGTTGCTCATCCGCCACCTGCTTCCTGCCGAGGAGTTCCACATTGACTCAGTGCACAAGGCCAAGAAGATATACAACAAGGTTCGGAAGACCTCTCATCCCTCCTCTGCTCCTGAGGCCCTCATGAGGGATGCTCGCAGGCCCCCTGTACCTCCCGTGGCTCGTGAGATCAAGCAGCTGAACTGGTTCCAGCGTCACATTCTCTGCATGGGCGTGGACACACGCAAGGGTCAGTACAAGGCATACAGGCAGCGCCATGAGTTGGCTCACTCCCAGCAGCTCATTCTCCACCACGTGTCTAGCGCTTCGGGTGCTCCTCCGGCTCCTACACCTCTCACTCTATATGCTCGGTGGAACTCTTCCTCCGGGCTGAACTATGGTGAGTTGGAGCGTCACTTGTTCCCCTCTGCGCCTGCTGCTGATGATGAATATGAGGAAGGTGACACTGAGGAGCTTGAAGATGAGGATGAGGAAGAGAATGAAGAAGAGGACGAGGACGAGGACTACGATGAGTGATCCCTTGGGGCGCTAGCATCGCTCTTCTCCCTTTTTGGTGTCTTGATGCCAAAGGGGGAGAAGTAGTTCTATTAGGGTGTCCGTGGATTTGCATGGGTTGGGCATAGTTTCTATTCGTTATTTCTTGCTTATGCCCATTTAGCGTTGAACTTTTAAATTCGTGATTTGTGGTTGTTTCTTATGGTTATATCTATTCATATCCTATTGATGGAGGTTTATCACGGAAGGCACGCGCTCATAATGGTTATCTGGTATTAATTGTGATTTATGTCAAGGATGCCTATTCTCTACTTCGGTGGTATGTGTTTTTTCTCATATGTCTATGGAATAGATTCACCTATTTGTGTTCATTTGTATTCCAATGCAAAGCTCTTTTATGCACACATTGAGGGGGAGTTCCTTTCATAGTTATCTCTGTTTGTCTTGTGTCTTTCTCCTGCAAATCCTGGTATTGTCATCTAACACCAAAAAGGGGGAGATTGAAAGAACATTTCATGTTTTCCTATGTTTTGCGTGTTAGATAACAATACTATGGAGACTTTTCATGTGTGCTAAGTGTGCAGGAAGTTTTGAGGGGGGCCAGATAATCCGCCCCACCAAGGGCCGGATAATCCGGCCTACCTCATCTCTCAAGGAAGCCAAGGCGCGTCGCTCTGTGTCCAGTCGTATTTTCTCCCGGAAAATCTAAACCGGGGCGGTTTTTCCTCCCCAGGCCAGATAATCCGGGTTTCGCAATGGCCGGATAATCCGGCCCCTAGTTTTCGATCAAAAGGAGCCAAGGCGCGTCACTCGGTATCCGGTCGGATTTTCTCTCAGAAAATCCGAACTGGGGCGGTTTTTCTTCCCTAGGCCGGATAATCCGGCCTTCGCATAGGACCGGATAATCCGGCCCCCAGAAGTTGATCAAGGGAAAGCTCGGCGCGATGCTCAGAGAGGGGGCGGATTTTCTGCCGGATATTCCGAGTCTGGGGCGGTGTTTTCCCCAGGCCGGATAATCCGGCCCTCACTTGAGCCGGATAATCCGGCCCCCAAAGTGTGCAACGGCTGGTTTTTGGAAGAGGGTATAAGTACCCCTTCTTCTCCAACGTACAGAACTCTTGATTCATTCAAAATTGACCAGACCTTGTGCAAGAGGTCTCATTCTCGATCTCCCACTTCAACCACCCGAAGGTCTTCATCTTTGGTGGAATTGAAGGAGGAGAAGTTCATCATTAACATCAAGAATCAAGCACTTCAACTCCTCTCCATTCACTTGGAGAAATCCCTGATCTAGTAGTCTTGTCAATACCTAGATCTTGTTATTGTATTTGACAACTTTGTTCTTGTGGCAGCTTGTTGTCATTTCGGGAGCCTCCAAGTTGTTGTGGAGTTGTTGCCCCGCTAGTTGTGTAAAGGCGCCGGTGCCCGCCTCGAAGGGTACCTATAGTGGAAGGTGGATCAGGCCTGTTGTGGCGAGATCCATCGGAGAACAGGGTGAGACCATTTGTGGCGTGGTGGTCTTAGTACCGCCCACCCCTCCAACACAGACGTACTTCCCTTAACAAGGAAGGAACTGCGGTCAAACAAATCCTGTGTCTCCACGTGCTTCACTTCGGTTTACTCGTTCCTCTTCCACTCGCTCTTTACTCGCTAGTAGATAGGTTTGCATATAGGGAAATTCCATCCAATAGTTTATCTAGAGAATTTACCCTTTGTGCTAAGCCTAAAATTGAAAAAGAATTAAAAATTGGTGTAGCACCTATTCACGCCCCCTCTAGGTGCCCATACGATCCATTTCACAAAGTCTCTTGGATCCAATGGAAAGGCGGACCCCTATTCAAATCGAATCTTCAAGAGTTTTCAACTTTCAACCACCTGAAGGCTTTGATCTTTGGGGAATTTAAGGAGGAGGCTTCGATCTTCATCATCACCAATCAAGATCTTCACTTCCTCTCCCATTCATTTGGGGGAATTTTTATCTAGAGTTTGTTTGTATTTCTAGATTGTGGTTTCGTATTTGATCTCTTGTTTATTGTGGTAGCTTGTTATCATCACGGGAGCCTACAATTCAGTTGTGGAAGTGTTCCCCGGTAGCATTGTAAAGGCACCAGTATCCGCCTCAAAGGGTACCACATAGTGGAAAGGTGGATCAGGCCAGTTGTGGCGAGATCCACCAGAGAGCAGTGTGAGGCCTATTGTGGCGTGGTGGTCTTAGTACAGCCCACCCCTCCAACATATACGTATTTCCCTTAACAAGGAAGGAACTACGGTAAAACAAATCATGTGTCTCCGTGTGCTCCACTACGGTTACCTCATTCCTCTCACCATCTTTACTCGCTTAGTATCTAGGTTTTCATATAGGGAAATTTGTCTTAGTTGCATATCTAGAGGATTTACCTTTGTGTAAAGCCTAAAATGGAAAAAGAGTTAAAATTTGAAGTAGCACCTATTCACCCCCCCCCCCCTCTAGGTGCCCATGTGATCCATTTCACAAGGTCCAAACTTGGTTTTCGTACAAGGATCCTATTTTGGATTGCGTGGCTTCAAGCCATTTGTTGGAATCCAGACTTTCCATTGCTTCATCATAGGCTGCAGGCTCATCATTTCCATCTACCATGAAATTAATAATGGATTACCTTACAGTTCAGGAGCTGAACGTGTCCTAGTTGACCTGCGAGTTTTGATAGTGTTCTCTTTCATAGCTTCATGATCATTATCATTAGTTCCCTCTCCATCTAGTGAAGTTAACACCAGAACATCTTCCAATGTTACGCCACTTGCTGTTTCCAACGGAGCACTATTTGCCATTTCATGAAGAGAAGGTTCAATAACCTCATTGAGTTCTACCTTCTTACTTATCATGCCTTTCGAGAGAAACTCCTTCTCTAGAAAGGATCCATTCTTGGCGATAAAAACTTTACCTTCAGATTTGTGATAAAAGGTATACCCAATTGTTTCCTTAGGGTATCCTATGAAGATGCATTTTTCCGCTTTGGGTTCGAGTTTATCAGGTAGAAGTTTCTTCACATAAACATCGCATCCCCAAAATTTTAGAAACGCTCACTTAGGTTTCTTACCAAACCACAATTCATACGGTGTCATTTCCACGGATTTAGATAGAGTCCTATATAAAGTGAATGCGGTTGTTTCTAGTGCATATCCCCAAAATGACAATGGCAAGTCTGTGAGAGACATCATAGATTGAACCATATCTAATAATGTACGATTGCAACGTTCTGACACACCATTTCTGTGTGGTGTTCCGGCAGGTGTGAGTCATGAAACTATTCCACATTGTTTCATGTGTATGCTATACTCGTAACATAGATATTCACCTCCATGATCAAACCGCAGAAATTTAATCTTTCTGTTATGGTGATTTTCCAATTCACTCTGAAATTCCTTGAACATTTCAAAGGTTTCATACTAGTGTTTCATCAAATATATATACCCATATCTAATCAAATCATCCGTGAAAGTAATGAAATATTAATAACCTCCATGTGCCGACACACTAATTGGTACACACACATCCGAATGTATGATCTCTAGTAAGTCCGTTGCCCGTTCCATAGAACCAAAAAACGGGGTTCTATTCATCTTGCCCATAAGGCATGGTTCACATGTCTCAAATGATTCATAATCAAGTGATTCTAGAAATCCATCAGAATGGAGTTGTTTCATGTGGTTTACACCAATATGACAAGGCGGAAGTGCCACATATATGCAACATTATCATCACTCAATTTAATTATTTTTGCATCCACATTTTGAATATGCGTCTGACTATCAAGATCCAAAAGAAATAAACCTTTATTCACATGTGGATTACCATAAAATATGTTATTCATATAAATGGAACAACCATTGTTCTTAGATTTAAATTAATAACCGTCTCACAACAAACATGATCCAGAAATAATGTTCATGATTAACGCAGGCACAAGATAACAATTATTAAGGTTCAAGACTAATGCCGACGGTAAGTGAAGTGGCAGCGTTCCAACGGCGATCACATAAACCTTTCATCCATTGCTGACATGCATCGTTACTTCATCCTTGGCTAGTTGACGCTTGTTTAGCAGCCCCTGTTTCGAGTTACATATATTAGTAACTGAACCAATATCAAATACCCAGGTGTTCCTGCGAGTAGTAATAAGGTACACATCAATAACATGTATATCGTATATACCTTTGTTCACCTTGCCGGCTTTCTTGTCAGCCAGATACTTCGGGCAGTTGCGCTTCTAGTGTCTCGTGTTCTTGCAATAAAAGTACTTAGTCTTAGACTTTGGGCCATTCTCATCATTAGTAGCATCTTCCTGAACTAAGTGGTGATCCTCCTGACGAGTGAGAAACACAATTTTCTCATCACCAGTAGCATCTTCAGCAGGAGGGAGTCCTAGAGGTGCATCTAGCACATAGCTCCTTGGAGCAGAAAAGAGAAGAATCCGCAGATTAAGGGCCCAGTCAGTAAAAGAGAAGAATCTCCTTCTCCATGAATACATTGAAATTAAAAGAAGGTGGTGCCATGATCTACAACATATTTGCAAAGTCTATTTAGACTAAGTTTATGAAAGACTGAGTTCAAACTAATTCAAAATTACTACTAGAACTCCCGCTCAAAAAACATCCCTCTAGTTGTTTTGGTGATTACACAAACCAAATTCACTACACCACAACCGATCATCACGTGAGATGATGTAGCTTAAAAGGTGAACATCGAGATGTTCATCATATCATTCATATGACTCGTGCTTTACCTTTTGGTTCATGTTCCGAGGCCATATATGTACATGATAGGATCGCCAAGTAGAACCTTAGTAATCGTGTGTAAATTTGTCTTCCACCCATTGTATGCGAGCGTACATTCTATCATATCTAATCATCACATGGTGCTTTGAAATGATGAACTTTCTTAACTGTGTAGGGGTTCCACATATGAAAACAATAATTTTTACCCTACGCCCCTGAACCCCTGATGTTTCCAGGACCTATCTATTAGCAATATAGTAACAGGAGGGGCTTTTCACGAACTTACCCTTGAAGACCGAAAAAAGTTGTCAACGCTCAGGAGAGCGTGGTTGATGTAGACGAGCCGAAGCCGACATCCAGGTCGTGATGAAGTCCTTGCGCTCCTGTGGCTCCAACGACTTGAGTGCCTCAAGTGTGACACCTCGCGGGGAGTTACACACGTCCGGTGCCTGACGATGACTCCCGCTTCCCCGATCCGAATCCCGCAGCGCGATGGCGCTCTGTGGTGAAGATGTCTCTCGTTCGCGTAGTCCAAACTTGGGACCACAATCACGAGAGAGAGAGTATCAATTGGAGGTCTTCCCAAAAGTGAGAAGACATTTATTGAATATTGTGTGTATTTATCTGGCCAAATACCCCCACTATATATAGGGGAAGGGGAGGTACTACCTCCCTCAAAGTCTCGGGCTGGGACTAAAGGAGAGGGTGACGGGGGGGGCAACCGCTAGCCGGCCCTAGTGGGCCCCGTGTGAGGGGCTTGGCCCAGCCGGCCGCCCCCTTGCCCTTCTCCCCTCTTACCTTTCCCTAAAGGGCCCTCTTCCCTCCGGAATTGGCACATTAAGCCTTTTAACCTTTAAATTGATTTTCTCTTTTATTAAATAATTATGAATAAATGATTAAATCAATATTTAACATTCATTCATATGTTATTCAATCTCCGTGGCTATGGAACACCTTCCACCTCCACTCCGGACATCCTCCGGACTTACCGAAACCCTTCCGGTTTTCTCTCTACTATTCTTCGAGATTCTTTCGATCCTATAAACACTCTCTAAGCATCATTAAACCCTTAAGCGTGATACCCTATGATTCAGGAACACTCCAGACATGGTCGGGACACTCCCGGACCAATGATCGACCGAGGGACCTGGATGGCCATGCGACCCATGTGCATTCCACGAAGATCTTTTGTTGTTTGAACCGGGACGGTCGTGTCTTATTCCCTTTGTCTCTCAATACTTGCATTGTGCGAGATCTGATCAAAGACATCACCACATCATGTTCAATCTCGTTACCGAACAATGCTACTTGACTTGTTCCGACAAGTGATATCCCTATGATCAAATCACACGTTGCGCAGCTATTGGATATAACTTCTCCGAGTGGGCCCTTGAGTATCCTTTTGTCACGTGGATGGACAAATCCCGCTCTTGACATATATTGCCTCTACGGTTTCCTCTGAGTACCTGAACACACCTTAATAACCACTGTATTACCAAGTGGCACTTGATGCTATCTAAGCTCTCTCGGGAGACAGTAATTGATATAGCCTCATGGTCTAAGGAATAGTCTACGAGGATCCATTTCTAATCATCATAACTTGAACTTCGTGACATGATCAGGTCACGATGTTTAGGTTGGATATTGGTTCATCATCTTATTCTTAGAATGAGTTGACTCCATTTCTAACTGGCATAAATGCCACATGATCAGGAAACTTGATCATCTGTTGACCAATGAACCAGTGACTAGAGTTTCATTGGGAACCCCTGGTTGTTTATATATCACACGTGTATTGATGTTTCCACTAAATACAGTTATAGCATGATATAAAACTTAATCATAAACTTTATGAAATATGATAATAGTCCTTATTACTATTTGTCTCTAGGGAATATTTATAACAAACTGTGCATACTAAAGGAAGAACAAATGTTTATCTTGATATTTTAGTAAGAGGGATCACCTTATAATGCTACCGCCAAGTTCTAAGCTATACATAAGCATAAATAAGATCCATAAAAGGGATTAACATCACACGCATAAATAATGTGATATGACATGGTTGTTTCTTGCAATTCGATCTCCATCTTGTGATCCATGGTATGATCACCATCATTCCACTGGTGTGGCTCCAAGATCCATGATGCCACCATCTTGGTTGTTCTCCACTAATTCAAATTACATGGAATTTCCATTTCCGGCACGTAGGCATTTAAAAGAATAAAACAACCATATGGATCTAGTCAGTTGTCATAACTTACAAATGATATCATTGGATACATAAAATTTGTAACATATGACCATATCATATCACATGCCCTGCGAAAACAAGTTAGACACCTCTAATTTATTTTGCATATTTTTACGTGGGCTTAAGAAGATTCTTTCATCCAACGAACTTCAAACCACAACAGTGATAAACAGATTATTAACAACTCGTTGTAAACTGGATCATAGCTATAGTAGGAGAGATAGACACATGCTAGCCACTTATTTAACACGAGTTGCATGTCAAGTGTGGAGCAAGTATCATGTGAGAGGACATGTAAAGTTAGTTCGGGCTGCTTAATCCCACTATGACACTAAGATCCAATATATACAAAAAGTTGCAATAACATGATCATGAATGTCCACAACCATATGTGTTCTACTCTTATAGAACATATATGCATAGATATGGCTCTAATACCACTAAAGGGTTTGTAGGATGGAAAAAACTCCTACAATAAGAACGCCAATTGTGTCAAGATCTAATCTAGTAGATGCTAGTAACGAGTAAGAGGGTAACAAGAATAACTTACCCTCGAAGATCGAAAGCTTTTACGAAAAGTGATTTCATTGGTGATGTAGTCAATTGATACGTCGTAAACGTATCTATAATTTTTGATGCTCCATGCTTATTTTGTATCAACTATCTTATGTTTTTTCTACACTCTGAGGCATTTTTATACATTTTTTGGAACTAACCTATTGACAAGATGCCACAGTGTCAGTTGCCTGTTTTCTGCTATTTTTGGTTTCAGAAAAGCGAGTAAATACATATTCTAGGAATTGGACGAAACAAAGCCCAAAGTTCCTATTTTTCCCGACACGACACGGAGTCCAAAAGGGAGACAGAGGGGAGCCAGGAGGCAGGCACACCCTAGGGTGGCGCGGGTCACCCCTGGCCGCGCCACCTGGTGGTTTGGCCACCCTGGGCCACCTTTGGCATCGCCTCTTCGCCTATATATTCCTCCTGAGACGAAAACCCTAAGTACTAGATTAGAATTCCATGAAAAGTTCCACAGCGTTGCCGCCACCGAAGAGGAGATTCGGGGGACAGAAGTCTCTGTTCTGGCACCCTGCCGAGACGGGGAAGTGCCCCCGGATCCATCTCCATCGACTCCACCGCCATCTCCATCGTCGTTGCTGACTCCCATGATAAGGAGGGAGTAGTTCTCTCTCGAGGCTAAGGGCTCTACAAGTACCTATGTGTTCATGTCTCTCTCTATGCGTGATCTTATTGAGATCATGAGCTTTGTAATAGATCTATTCTGCTACTCAAGTGTTTTAATTAATCTCTGCTTATCCCCACTAGTGTGAAGTTGACAGTGTGCACACCATGTGGCACCTAGGCTAAGGTTACATAAATACTTATCACGAGTATAATTTGAGTTGGATGTCTCTATGAGATTGTGGTGTTTGTAGGAACCATCTAGCGCTCAAGGTGATAGTGAGGGGTTATCTAGATGGGGAATACGAACTTTAAGGTGTGCTATTATAGCCCTACATCACCCAACCGGAGAGTAGTTTAGGGTAGCATCATGAAGAGAATATATTTATATGAGAGTGTCCACTAGTGAAAGTATGATCCCTGGGCCTTGTTTCTAAGCATTGAAACACTGTTTACAATCAGTCCTGTTACATGTTTGCTTGCTGCCACTATTATTTCAGATTGCAATTACCACTTATAATCATCCATATTACCTGTATTTCACTATCTCTTCGCCGAACTATTGCACCTATACACCTGACAAGTGTATTAGCTGTGTTGGGGACGCAAAAGACTTCTTGTATCTTGATTGCAGGGTTGCTTGAGAGGGATACCTTTGCCAACTTCCTCCCTGAGTTCGATAAACCTTGGGTGATCCACTTAAGGGAAACTTGCTCCTGTTCTACAAACCTCTGCACTTGAAGGCCCGACACTGTCTACAACAATATAAGCGTGTGTAGACATCAAGCTATTTTCTAGCGCTATTGCCTGGGAGGTAAGGTAAAAGGTACTCACATCCTGTGGCTACTAAGCTATCTTCTAGTACTGTTGCTGGTGTGTGAGTGCTCGAAGTTATTTCCTTTAGATTCTGCAATTATATGTTTTTGTTTCTTGTTTTTATTTTCACTAGTTAGGCTTAATGGAAAACAACAACAAAATTAGAGAGCTTTATAGTATTTATCTTGAGTTAGGACATGACGTGTTTGAACAGAAAATTAAAAAACCTATGGAACTTTATTTGCATGCTAATAGCAATATTATTAGTATGAATTCTTTGAACACCATTATTGCTAATGCTATGGAAAAGTCTAAGCTTGGGGAAGCTAGTTTTTATGAAAATGATCTTTTTAGTCCCCCAAGCACGGAGGAGAAAATTTACTTTGATGATACTATGCCTCCAATATATGATGATTACAATGATGAATATAATATTTTCAGTCCACCTACTATTGAGGAGAAAATTAATTATGATTACAATATGCCACCTATATTTGATGATTATCGTGATGAGAATAATAATGATAGCTATTTTGTTGAATTTTCTCCCACTACAATTAATAAGAATAACTATGCTTATGTGGAGAGTAATAATTATTTTATGCATGTGGCTCATGATAAGAATGTTTTATGTGATATTTACAGTGTTAATTTTATTCATGATGCTACTGAAAGTTATTATGAGAGAGGGAAACATGGTTTTATGTATCTCAACAATATTAAGTTTCCCCTCTTTATGTTGAAAATTTTGAAGTTGCACTTGTTTTGCTTTTCTATGCTTGTTGCTTTGTGCTTTCATGACTTGTTTCTTTACAAGATTATTTTTCATAGGAAGTGGGTAGACTTAAATGTGTTCCATATTTGCTTCTTGATGCTCTCTTTTTTACTTAAATTCATATTTCTTATGTGAGCATTATCGAAACTATCATGCCTATCTTAATGGCTATAAAGAAAGAGCTTTTGGTTGACAACCCATTATATTTTTACTTTCAGTTTATTTTTGTTTTATTGAGTCTTGGAAGTTATTGCCTCTGTAATAACCTCTCCTTATCCTTTTTGTTTTGTTTTTGTGCGAATAATAACCTCTAATGAGAGAGAAGTAAGATATGGGGAAGTTGCTGTCCTGAAACAGGTTTTTGTGCATCACTGTAAACAATCGTGAAAAATCTTAGTCCGTCGGATTGAGCAAAAATTGTTCGTGCTTATGACCCAGGTTATTACCCAACTTTCTTTAGTTTAGCACTTTTCGATTTGAGAACAGAAGGTCTTTGAAAAAATCGGTTTTTACCTGCTGGTTTGTTTTGACAGATTTCTGCCATTATTTGCATTTGCCTCTTAATCTCATTCTCTTTGAGTTCTCTTTGATCACTTGAGCTATTAGAAGGAATTGCTACATAGCTTGCGTTTTAATGGAATTTTACTTGTGTTGAAACTAAACCCAAAGACTTATTATCTTGAATACACTAATGTTGCTAATGAAGATTGTGTGAAGTTTTGTATGAAGGAAATTTTCAAGTGTAGGGAAGAATAATGTGATGAGATGAAGTATGGACAAAAGCTCAGGCTTGGGGATGCCACCCATGTCACCCCAAGAAATATTCAAGAAGTATAAGCGTCAAAGCTTGGGGATGCCCAAGGCATCCCCTTCTTCATCAATAATCTCAGGTCTTTCAAGAAACTTTATTTTTATTACCTTATGCACTATGTGTTTTCTTGGAGCGTCTTTGTTTTTAGTTTTCTTTTGCTTTCTTTGCCGCAATAAGTTGGTTGGATCCCAACACACTTCTTTTGGAGAGAGACACACCCCGTTATTCATTGCCTAGAACACTCTAGTTTTCACTCTTATTGTGTTGTGAGTGTTCTCCTTTGCTAGCACTATGTTTAGCTTTAGTTTTGATTGGTGTTGGAAAAGAGTAGGAAGTTTCATGCTTATAGTGGTACAAAAGGAAGCTTGTTTTGACTGTGATTTAGACTTTATCATGTCATGCTATATGTTGCTTTGACCATATGCTTAGTGATTATTGTTGTGGCATGACTCGTTTCAAAAAATTGAGATTGCTTAATGTGCTTTGAAAGAATCATGTGTTGTTTTAGCATACAAAAGCATAATATTGTGTTATTCTCCTTTGATGCTTTATTTGGGTTGACTTGGCACATGCTTACACCATGTTAAGACTATGGACCAGTCACCTTAGCCTCTATGATCATTTAGTTTTTGACTTGTAATATCACTTTATGCTTTAATTAATAATGTTTTGTCGCTTTGCATGATTATGGCCATTATTGCTCTCTTAGTTGGTCGCTCCCAGTCTTTTGCTAGCCTCCACCTGTACCAAGTATGAGTTCTACTCATGCATCCAACCTCCAAGGAAACCAAGTTATTATAAAGAGTCCACTATAAATTCCTATTCATGGTGTGTTACACCATTCCAAGTATATTCATGTTTTTATCTACCATCCAAATTAAACTTGTTAAGTGAAAATTAGTGATTAAAGCTCTCACAAACTTGATGGCACACTTTATTTTCTTGCACTTAATAAACTTGAACTATTGTGTCTATCTATGTTGCTTATATGCTTGCACTTTATAAGTTGTGAATTAGCAGAACCATCCTGTCATGGGGAACATTTTCAATATTGCACTTATTATTCAATTGATATCATGTTCTTTTGTTTATGGATCCCGACGGTGTGAAATAAAAGGGGATATTGTAAGCTCATGGAGTCTGTATGTGTGTTAGAGAAACGCCTGGGCGGCTAGCCTAAGGCATGCCTAATCATGGTGGAAACTTGCATCATAATCATAGCGAGCATTATGTGAAGCATCCTCAATAAAAACCTATGCAAATAGCAAATAAAAAGATCGCTGAGATGCTCATTGTCTGTTGCATTGTCATTTTGATATGGGATAGCTCTTGTGTCATGGGGCAAGAGGTACCCCAGTGGCGGTTCTCTATGATACGCATGTACTTACAATGACAAGAACTTACTTGTGACTGAAGTTGGGTAGCATGAGGTTCGGTACTCGTAAGCACGGGGCATGAGATTTTCAACTTGTAACTTGTCAAGCATATCTTCATATTTGTGTCACTTTCACCTTAATCACCTCAAGATGCTTATGATAGGGGCAATGCGAGCTGAAAGCTAATAAGTACCATAATTTTTGGAAGCTCTTTATGAAACTTGAATCTCTGCTTCCCTTTGTGAAGGGCCTTCCTTTTTACTTTTATGCTGAGTCTCCATCTTCTATCTTTATGCACCTATTGAGAGAGCATAGTGGTCATTCTTAGTTTAATGTCCATTGTCCCAAAACTTGTTGATTGATTCATAACTTTGATATTGCTTGCTCTTAAATTATTTGTATCTAGTCACCCTTATGAACTTTGAAGGTGTCCTATGCATTTATGTTTTGCTATACCATGAGGGACAAGCTGAATACCACTTTTATTATGTTTTCTATATGTGAAACAAACAAATGTCTTTCAATGCATTGTTATTCATGATCTTTTGTTTGTACCTTTTCATGTTACAACATAGTTGCTATGTATTATTGTTAAAACTCTATCAATGCTTTACAAATATCTTGATCAATATTGTGATGGTGCATGTCACCTCAAAAAATATTCTTTTTATCACTTACCTACTCGAGGACGAGCAGGAGTTAATCTTGGGGATGCTTGATACGTCGTAAACGTATCTATAATTTTTGATGCTCCATGCTTGTTTTGTATCAACTATCTTATGTTTTGTCTACACTTTGAGGCATTTTTATACATTTTCTAGAACTAACCTATTGAAAATATGCCACAATGCCAGTTGGCTATTTTCTGTTGTTTTTGGTTTTAGAAAAGCTAGTAAAGACATATTCTCGGAATTGGACAAAACAAAGCCTGAAGTTCCTATTTTCCCGACACGACACGGGGTCCAAAAGGGAGACGGAGGGGATACAGGAGGTAGGCACACCCTAGGGTGGCGTGGGTCACCCCTGGCCGCGCCACCAGGTTGTGTGGCCACCCTAGCCCACCTCTAGCATTGCCTCTTCGCCTATATATTCCCCCCGGGATAAAAACCCTAAGTACCGTATCAGAATTCCACGAAAAGTTTCACAGCGTCGCCGCCACCGAAGAGGAGATTCGGGGGATAGAAGTCTCTGTTCCGGCACCCTGCCGGGATGGGGAAGTGCCCCCAGATCCATCTCCATTGACTCCACCGCCATCACCGTTGCTGACTCCCATGATGAGGAGGGAGTAGTTCTCTCTCGAGGCTAAGAGCTCCAAAAGTAGCTATGTGTTCATCTCTCTCTATGCGTGATCTTATTGAGCTCATGAGCTTTGTAATAGATCTATTCTGCTACTCAAGTGCTTTAATTAATCTCTGCTTATCCCCACGTGTGTGAAGTTGACAGTGTGCACACCGTGTGGCACTTAGGCTAAGATTACATAAATACTTATCATGAGTATAATTTGAGTTGGATGTCTCTATGATATTGTGGTGTTTGTTGGAACCATCTAGCGCTCAAGGTGATAGTGAGGGGTTATCTAGATGGAGAATACAAACTTTAAGGTGTGCTGTTATAGCCATACATCATCCAACCAGAGAGTAGTTCAGGGTAGCATCATGAAGAGAAGATATTTATATGAGAGTGTCCACTAGTGAAAGTATGATCCCTAGGCCTTGTTTCTAAGCATTGAAACATCGTTTACAATCAGTCCTGTTACATATTTGCTTGCTGCCACTATTATTTCAGATTGCAATTACCACTTATAATCATACATATTACTTGTATTTCACTATCTCTTCGCCGAACTAGTGAACCTATACATCTGACAAGTGTATTGGGTGTGTTGGGGACACAAGAGACTTCTTGTATCTTGATTGCAGGGTTGCTTGAGAGGGATACCTTTGACCACTTCCTCCCTGAGTTCGATAAACCTTGGGTGATCCACTTAAGGGAAACTTGCTACTGTTCTATAAACCTCTGCACTTGGAGGCCCAACACTATATACAAGAATAGAAGCGTGTGTAGACATCATCGATCACTTGTTGATCTCAAGATCATGTTGAAGAACGCTACAACCCAGCAGTGTAGCCGTCCTCGATCACACGTCTGACTCCCAACAACCTCCACGCCTCTCCATTCAAGTAGAGCAACAAAATGAGTACATAAATCTTACTCCAAGAATTCAACATAAGATTTACCTCGCTAATCCGAGGCCATGTAGGAAATGCTAGAGGGGGAAGAGAACTTTCATGAGGAGGTGGTGCATTTAGAGAGGAGGAGGGCGATCCTTTTATAGGGGAGGGGGTATCCCAAGGGGGCATGGTTGTCGGCAATGGAGGGTGCCCCCACCTCTCTCTTCATTCATGCGGTGGACTCTCCACTCGCATAAACTCCATCTCCACTCACATGTATTTATTATCCATTAGCATAAATGCAATTTTCTATCTAACTAAAATTCTTTTATTTATTTTATTCAGATTTTTTTAATTACTTTAATTAACAAACATTCACATAAAAACCCTTGCATTATTTCAATATCACACCTGAAATCATTTTCAGCGATTTAACCCAAAACACTTCCGGTGATCATCAAAGTAATTTCAGCTCTAACAAAAAATTTCTCGGGTATGTTTTATCTACCACTTAGTGTCGAAGAACCTTAAATGTGTCACCCTATGGTTCGTGAATAGTGCATACATGATAGATACACCTATCATCTTATCAATATTCAGAAGCGAGACTAAGAGATCTGTACTGACTCCTACACATTCAACGATAACTCTTGTGATCTTTTGAACCATCAACGTCGTATCCAATTCCTTTTGTCTCGCGATACTTTAGTTGTACGAGATCCGATCACAGCTATCAACCATACCCTAGTTTGATCTCATTCCCAATAAGTACTCTTTACTCGTTCTGTGATACAACATCCCTATGACCTAGTCACGTGCTTGCAAGCAGTGTTGATGTGATATCACAGAAACGGCCTAGGGTATATCTCTCCATCATTAGGATGGAGAAATCCCACTCTTGATCCATGATCCTCAACATAATGCTTTTGGAATACCTTAACCCACCTTGATAGTCACCCTGTTACGGTGTAACGTTTAATGTTATCAAGGCACTCTTCTAGTGTTAGCGATTGACATGATCTCATGGTCTAAGGACTAGAAATACTTTTTATATGTTTGATGTAGCAATGTAAACGTAATGACTAGATCGTATTGCTAAATCTACTTTAGGTGTAAGTTCATCATATCATTGTTCTAATGGTATGATCCCGTTATTAACAACATCCAATGTTCATGATTAGGAAACCTTGATCATATGTTAATCAATGAGATAGTATATATGAGGGGCATTACTAGGAACTTTGGTTTTTTTATTAAATACACATGTATTAACGTTTCCTATTAATGCAGTTCTAGCATGAGAAATAAACATCAATCATAAACTTGGAATAAGATAATAACATTTTATTATTGTCTCTCAAGCATATTCCCTTCAACTGGAGTCTTGATGGTTGATGATGATGTCGAATATCATAAAGCATCGGAGTATAACATATCAGCATTGTACTAGGATCGGTAGCTTCTTGCATTGGTCGGATCTAGCGTTGGGTACTAATGCCAGTGCTTACGTGTGAGCATCATTCTGTACGTATTATTTATGTAGTCTTCCGGAAATAAAAAATTTATTGTTTTGCACTTGGGCGATATTCTTTCAATTGTATTACAAGGAGTTAATTTCATTCGTCAGATTTGTCGTTTTATAGTTGGACAATGTTCTTTCATTTATATTACACGGAATTAGTGCCATTCGATGCTTTTGAAACATCTCTTATGAGATTATATGTATCTTTTTATTTACCTTTTGGTGTACACCCACGAGGATGACAATGCTTTTACCCATTATAGAATTGTTTCTACGAAAGTTTATAATCAACCCATAGTCGTAATCCAAACGTTTGACTGCCCATAAGGATGGTTCGTAGGCTGGTGGAGCGATACCGTCCATCTCGGTTATGATTCCACCCTGAGTGGTATTTTGCCCTCTGATACGTTCTTTATGATCTTTTGACATGTGTTCTCTATTCTTCTTCCGCTATAAAGTCGTTCAACGCCAGTTGTACCCTCTCTATCCCCTCAGAGCTCTATCTATTTTCTACCAGTCCTCACCCACTAATCTTATATCGACCGCCTCTTCTTTGGTTTGTGGAAAAAAGGCCACATCAAATCTACTTATTGTTCTTCCATGTCAACCATGGAGGTTAGTTCTCGGACGTTAAAATGTTTCTACCACAACATCTTTCTATGCCCTCCTATGTAGTAAATTTCTATACTTTTATCATGAATTTTTTTGCGTTTTATTTATCACGCATAGCGTCCTAATTCGTTTTCAGGTTCCCGTCGAGGAGATGAATATTCGGCCACGATTTATTCTAGGGATCCTCATGCAAGCTCTCAGGTTGTCGATGCCTGCCTAACATCTAGAGTTCATATTAGACGGGAATCTGGTGCCAACGGTTGTCTTCTATATGTTTCCTTTGAGGACCGAAGGCCCGCCATGCTGACACATGATGACCTGATATCCTCATTATACCGCTCGACAGGCCAAAGACGAACTATCTATCCGTGCTATCGCCTATGTTGAAAGGTACGATCGGTTGGAGATCCAAGACTATATTTATGCCAAGAATAAAAAATGTCGAGGAAGAAAAATTTCAGCTGGAGACTGAAGTACGCCTTCTATAAAAAAGCGAATCAGAATAGATCTGCTATGAAAGAACTAAGAATAGTATGCACTACGACTATCTGTGGCATTGAATTCGCTTGCCAAGAGTGTACGTAGATCATCAGGAGAGCTTTCATGCTGCTACATGGCTCAGCTATAGACGACGTGAAAGTCATTGACGAGAGGATAGAGCGCCTGCTTAGTAACGTTACCGTTCTCCTTCAGTCAGTTGGCATATATCCGTACAACGACTCCAACAACGACGATGCCTCAAGGATGTACGACCATCACTGATCGACTTCTTATTTGTTATTTAGCCCGAAATATGTGCCTAAACACCGAGAAGATCTATGTATTTCTATGATTAATATGTTACATTCAGTTCTGATGTACTTCTTTATTTTTTAGACGAAGGCACCAATAAATGGTGCCTAGCTTTAACATTAATAAAGACAACAGCCAGAATAGTTACAACACACCGGGGATACCAGTTTAAAGAGTTTCCACACCACACGAATAAGAGAACAAGTTTAAACGCTTGTGAGCACAAAATAGGCCATCAGCACAACACAAAGTTCTGAGGTAGGAGGCAAGTCGCGAGGAGCTTTAGGAGCTAGCGGGGCTCGGAGATGTCGTCTCAGCATACGACTTCTTGAGTAGCTCGATCAGCTCATCCATGAGGGAGAGGACGTCAGGCTTGATAAGCGGTCAGCACTGTTGCAGTTAGATTAAGACATGGTAAGTACAAACCGCTGACTGTTTAGGTAAATTTGCTTCGATGAGTCGTCCAATGCACCCACCTAAGGGCAGCAAACAAAATCCAAAGAGCCTTCTTGGTTTTTCCCAAAAATTTTTGGAGAATCACAAAGAAATCAGCAAGCTAGAGGGATTTCAGGGAACACCGAGCGAAGTCCTAACCCCGCACCACATTAACTGAGTGAGAGCACAATCAAAGAACATATGATTAACGCTCTCATAATTCCCATAAAGAGCACACTGCCTGTTTGAGGGACCGTGGCGCTTCTTGATTTGGTCATTCGAGGGGAGATGACCTCTAGCAAGCTACCAGATGAAGATCCCGATCTTGAGGGGAATCAGAAGGGCCCTGGTGCAGTTTGTTATACAATGAGTTATACGAGAACACACTAGAGGGCTCTAGGGCCCATGTAACCTTGTCATCCACACAAGATGGCACGCACATAGCAAGCTCGGTTAGTAAATATGCATAAAATGCGGATTCCAAAGGACCAAAAGAGCAGCGAAAACTAATATGACAGGTTCCGCTCTAGAAATCCTAGGATACCCACATCTCCGGAATTGCCAAAATATCAAACAACCTAGGGTAGCGGGCACTTAGGGGGCTCTCTCCGAGCTACCATTTGGACCAGAACTTAATACGGAATCTGTCCCCTAGCAGGAACTGGGATCCATACTGAAAGTAATCTTTGACTCAGTGGATACTATGCCAAAAATGGATCCACATGTAGGGTTGGAATTGAAAACATTCCTGGCTCACAAGTACTTAGCTCTGATGATTTAAGGCCAGATGTTATCTTGAGGGATTCTACAAATAGACGCTAGATCCACTTAGTCATGAGTGCAATATTCATGAGTCTAGTATTCATGATGGCCAGACCACCCTGGTCTCTAGGTTTGCATACTTCAGGCCAACTCACCCAGTGATGCTTGTCTCCTGAACCTTCCCAGAAGAACATTCCCCTATGAGAATCACACTGGAGATGGGTGCCATTTGTCAGCAAGAAAATGCCTATTGTAAACAGGGGTAAACTAGATAAACATGCATTGGTCAGGACCAACCTTGATGCTGAAGACATGAACCTCCCTTGCCAAGGTTCCTGTCGTGGGGTAACCTCGGCAATGTCCATGAAGAAGGACTTAGGGTTTCGCGGAAAGAGAACGCTGGGGATTTCGTCGGATGTTAGGAGAACAATGGAAGCAAAGTCGCCTAAATATTTGGTGAATCGCACTATTACAAATCGCTTGGGGATTGTTTGATAATCCTCGCCTAAGCCTCTCTCGTCCTATATATAATAGGCGGGGTCTCAAACCTGTATTCGGATAGGTTACATATACATGATTACAATACCAACTCAATGTCGGTGCTTTCTCTTCTTTCCTAATACAACTACAGCCTTTGTTGGTTGCTCCCTTCTGGCTATCATCTTGAATCTTCATGGGTCGTAAACCTTTCTTCAGGCCTATGTAGCAAATCATAGGTACCCAAGTAAACATACCTATGTCAGTAGCCCCCGAGACTCTACTTGAATCATAGATTCAGGTTGAGTCTCAAAGATATGTTCAGTTCTTTTCCTTTGTTCGTATTTTTGATTTCATGGGGATTTGGTACAACGAGCCTCATGCATCCGACGGACCAGGAATCACTTAATTGCGCCTGGGAAAAAACAAAATTGTCCTACATCAAATTCAAGTCCCCAGGCCTGAACTTGAAATTTATTACCGGCGTAATTCAGTTCGAGCCACTGAGGTCTTACCGAATACTGAATCCCAGTTCTATTTTATCGGGTACCCAACGCGTCCATCGGGATTTTTTATCCCATCATAGATACGGATATTTTACTGGTAGAGTGCATTCTTGTGTGATTATCAGGCCACACATGACGAATCCTAGGGTCTTACCTTCATGTTTTCGAACACAACATTCGGAGTTTTGTCACATTTTTTCTGATGTTTTGATTTTTGTCGGCTGCCCTACAGGTTGCCAATAGTTCTGAATTTTATCAGATATTTTGATACTTTGTGAGAGCTCCCGATGGGAGAAGCCCTTTGAGGATACATTAATTTAAAACTCATAAATTTTTAATCGATGATCGTCTTTGCTTGTCATCCATAATTTTTCTATCGGGTGCACGACAGTGCTCCCGATGGGAGTAGCCCCCAAGACTATGTCCGGATGCCTGTATCTAGACATAGGCTCATAATTTATTGTCAATATTATAAAAAAAAGATAGAAAATCCCCTGAATTGAGATGATCAAGAACTGAAAGGTACGAAAAGAACTCATCTTCATATATTTATATGGTGCAACCGATGATATACTACTTTGGCGAATGGCGGCCTGGCCATTGGCCTAGATATTCTGGCTTTAAAAGTCGGGTCATAGGCCTTATTGTATTGTAAGTAAACATAAAATGTTAAGCGTAAAATCGCTATAGCTATGCGACATTCCATGGATTGGAATATTTCACTCTTATCTTCTTGTCTTGTAGACGATATGCTCATCCAGGAATAACTTTTGTAACAATGTAGGGTCCTTCCCAAGGTGATTTCAGCTTTTGATGGCCATCTTGCTTGATGCGCAAAACTAGATCCCCTACCGCGAAGGATCTTGGACGTAATTGTTGCCCATGATAATTGCACAAGTTTTGCTGATATATAGTAGCTCTTTTTAGGGCTTCATCTCGAGCTTCGTCGAGTGCATCAACACCATGTTCGAGCGCTTCTCTTGATTCCTCTCTATCATATGCAGCTACTCTGGGAGATTCATGTGAAACCTCGGCTAGAAGGACGGCTTCAGCGTCGTGGACCAGTAAGAAGGGTGTTTCTTGTGTTGTAGTATTAGGGGTGGTTTGCAAACTCCACAAAACAGATGGTAACTCGTCAACCCATGCTCCTTTCGCTCTGTCGAGTGGTAAAAGCAATCTTTTCTAGAGGCCAACAGTTACTAAGCCATTGGCTTTTTCCACTTCTCCATTAGTTTGCGGATGAGCCACTAAAGCATAGCTTACCTTGATTCCCATCCCCTCACAGTATTCCTTAAATTCATTGGAAGTAAAGTTGGTTCCATTGTATGTAATGATGTTATTTGGCATGCCGAACTGAAATACTATGGATTGTATAAAATTCACAGCCGAAGCTCCATCTTGAGTTGTGATCGGTATTGCTTCTATCCATTTAGTAAATTTGTCGACTGCTACTAGCAGAAAGACGTGTCCTCCTGGAGATGACTTGTGAAGTTTACCTACCATATCAAGTCCCCATTGAGCGAAGGGCTAAGACAAAGGTATAGGGTTTAATTCAGCAGCAAGTTCTCCAGGTTTTGTTGCGAATCGTTGACATGTTTCACATGTTCTAACTATGTATTTTGCATCTTGAACTGGTGTGAACCAATAAAATCTTGCCCTGAATGCTTTGGCCGCAATTCCTCAGCTACTAGCGTGATGGCCACAAATTCCTTCATGTATTTCCTTGAGTATAGTTTTCCCTTCTTTGGGTGTGACGCATCGCTCCAACGCTCCCGAAATACTTCTTTTATATAACTCTCCCTTAATTATCCTGAAGGCTTTCGATCTCCGAGTGATTTGTCGGGCTTCTGTCACATCTTCGGGTAGTTCTCCCTGAGTCATATAGGCTATGTATGGATGCATCCATGTAGGTTCAATTATCATGACCTCATCAATTTCTGGTTCTTCTTCAAGGTCTCTTATATGCTTGTACTAGCTGATGAAGCCCCCGAGTCTCTTCTCGGCTTATTCTTTTTTCATGTCTTGGGAGCTATGACCTCGGAAACTCTTTTTTATTTGATAGAACTCTCAGATATTTCTTCCCAAAAAACCCCGGGTGGCACTGGTAAGCACAAGGACCCAATGTTTGCCAAATTGCCGGCTTCTTCATTACTTGCTCTTCCTATGTGTGATACTTCACATCCATCGAACTAAGCTTCCATGATGTTGTAGAGATCTCGGTAATCATGTTGTCACTGACAGCATCACACATGTTCATTGCTTGTTGTGCTACACGATTAGAATCACCAAAAAATTTAGGCAAGTTGCACCGCAGGCTTTAGCCATCCGCATGTCGTGCAACAAGGCCTCATATTAAGCTTCATTATTGGATGCGTTTGCAAAGCTCATCTGAAGTATATATCGCATCTTGTCACCTTGCGGTGATATCAATATGACTCATGCTCCTACTCCTACCGTTCTTTTTGATCCGTCAAAGTACATTGTCCATGCACTAGAAAGGTCAGGTGGACCCGCACATTGCAGCTCAGTCCATTCTGTGATGAAGTCACGCAGAACTTGTGATTTAATCTCTTTACGTTTCTCGTACATGATTTATCGAGGGGATAATTTGATACCCCATAGAGATACACGCCTAGTTGCTTCTGGAGTGTTGAGGATGTTCGATAGAGGTGCTTCATTGACCACTACGATTGGATGTTCCGAAAAATAATGGCGTAACTTTCGTGTTGTCATAAATACTCCATATGCTAATTTTTTATAATGCGGGTACCTTTGTTTGTATGGCGATACGACTTCGCTCAAGAAATAGACTGTGAAGGGGATCCGCTGCAGAAAACAAAAAAATTCCTACGATGGAACCCCAAAACCTGCCTAGGATCTATCTATGTAATAATGTGGTAATGGCCAATGCGTAGAGAATACATACCCTTGTAGACCGTACGCAGTTAACATTCCGAGGGGAACGTGGTTGAAGTAGTCGTACTCGTAGCCGACCTCAAGGTCACGAAGCTCCTCGCAGGTCACCCCTTGCTCCTTCTTCATCGTGCAGCAGCTCCGGCTCATGACATTCAAGCACCCCAAGTGTTGTGCCTCGTGTCTTTGTACACATCCGGTGCACGATGAGACCTCTAGCTCCCCGATCTCGCCGGGAGTGCGGAAGTTGATATCCGTCTAGGAATCCCTGCAGCACAACGGCGTACTGCAGATGCGCCTTGTTCGCACAACCAAAACTTGGGGCCATGGTCACAAGGGCTAGAGAGAGAAGGAAGGAGGAACTCAACCAAAGGACTTCTCCAAATATTGGTGTGTCTCATCCCACCCATGTGCACCCCTTTATATAGGAGGAGGGGGTGTGCCCTCCCCTTTGGGTTTCCCATGTGGGACTATTCAAGGGAGAGGGGGGAGGCGCATGGGCCCTTAGGGCACCATGGGCCACCCGGCTAGGGGTGGGCCCCCTTGAGGCGCCTAGGCCTTGGCCCTTTGGCCCTTGGCCCTTTCCTCCTTCGGTTTTCCCTCATGGGCCCTTTTTCCCTAGGAAGTTTGGCCCATTAGTGGAATACCCCTTCAAATTAGATTTTAATATTATATTTTAATATTAATTACATTAATTAATATGTAAATACATATTACAAAATCCATCTTGACCCGAAACACCTTTTGGTTCCCTTTCAATTTCCTCCGAACGACTTCGGATCTTTCCCGGAATGATTCCGGTCCTTTATTCTTTCTCCGAACAACTTTGGATCTCTCTGTAGAAAAATTCCGGCTTTCTCTTTCTCTATTGTGATTCCGTCTTACGAATGATCGCTCTCATCGTACCCTTAAGTGTATCCTCTCACAGCTTGGGAATGCTCTAGACATGATCTGTATCAATGATCAACAGAGGGACCAGGGATATCCATGTGACCCCTATGCATTCCTGATGACAATGTCATTTGAACCGCTAAATATAGCATCCAATTCCTTTTGTTTCTTGATACGACTTGTCCAAGATCCGATCATTGGTATCACATACCTTGTTCAATCTCGTTCACAACAAGTTCTGTTTTCTTGTTACCGTGATATTACATCCCCGTGACCGAGTCACATGTTGCAACATTTATGGATGTAATCTCACCAAGCCGGCCATATGTATCTTTACCCATCATGTGCGTGAACAAATCCTGGTCTTGCAGTCACATGTCATCAACTGTTCCTTCGGAATACCCAATATACACCTTTATGGCCACCGTATTACTAGATGACGGTTGATGTAGTCAAAGCAGCCTCGGGAAATAGTGAGTAATATGAGCTCACGGTCTAAGGAAAAGGAGTCTAGGTATAGTTGTTGCAATAATGAACTATATGACTTTATCGTGTTGCAATCCTTCGAGGAATGTCCATCACATCATTTTCCAATGATATGTCCCCGTTGTCAATTAGCATAAATGCCCATGATCTTGAAACCTAGATCATCCTCATGACCAACGAACTAGTATAAACAGAGGCTACTAAGGACTTGGTTGTTTCATACCACACCTGTACCAATGTTTCTACTTGGCACAGTTATAGCACAATATGAAACTATTATAAACTAATTGAGATATGACAATAAAAACCTATTATTATTTGCCTCTAGGGCATATCTCCTTCAGTCTCCCACTTGCACTAGAGTACAAATAATCCAGCTCGCATTTTACTCATATAAACCATATATCATATGCATTTACAGATCATGCATGCTCATGGGAAACGTCATGTCCATGTTCTGTTTTACCAAATCATTATGTCTTCTGCAAATCGTTAATGTCTTCCTAATTTTGACATTCACACCATTATCGTATAATGGGTCGAAGTATTTGTTTGGCAACAAAGTGAGACTTTGTTTCTAGTGTTTATAATGACGGTCGTTTTCACTATTGTCATCTAAACTTCAAAAGAAACTTTGCTATCCTTTGTGTATATACTGTAGTCATGGAAGCAGAATGAGGCCGAATTCTAGGAGCTTACAGTGACTTTAGATCAACCTCAAGGGCTTTCTCATGGGCACTGGGCCCTGGGACACATCATTCTACATTAAAAGCGAACTAGCCCTGCCATAACATTATACATCACATTAGATGGAGCCTTTATACTTCTATATCTATGTAGATCCTAGTGCATGAAATGCAACTATGCCACTTACATTTGCTTCTTGCCATTTAAGTACAAACTTAATTCTGGTTCAGTGATCAACTCAGGAATCACTTAAAGACATACTCTTAGAGTTAAGACTTTGTCCTTCTAACCAGAACCTCGGGTCACATTACGTCGAGTATACAATATGGTTATGTGGAAGAACCTATGACTGAGGCATAGGAGATGCAACGCATCTCTTTCTTTCAACCATAGTTGCAATACTAACTCAATGCTTCATATAGTAAGAACTACTTTCTCACCTTGTTCCATTCTGAGCTTCTTCAGAATCTTGCTTAGGACACTCTGAACATCTTTCAGAATCAAGTCCAGGAAGCATTCGACATTCAGTGTTTATTAAACTCACCAATCTATCTTGATAGATCTTATTGTTTAATAACTTCAACTTGATCCTTATTTATCTAACTTAAATATTATTAACACCAATCACATCACTCACATATGTCGTCCACATATCCCAGAATGATTTCACGCTCCCACTCAAATATGACATTCATGTTTGAGATCCGGGGATTTCACTTAGCTCCCACTCAAATATGACATTCATGTTTGAGATCCAGGGATTTCACTTAGCTCCCACTCAAAATATGTCAGCTACATATTATGAATTAGCCAAGCTGATTTGCTCTCACTCAGATCTAGGTCCTCTCGATAATCTTGGACATTCCAAAATTCTTTGATCATCATCAATTTGAGAATTCCAATTACGAGACTTCAATATCCATATATATTTCAAGTGTAAATCCAAAAGACTTAAGCATCACTACTGTTGTAGTTAACTCCTTGAATTTGTCCAAACTTGTGACAAATCGAGATTTTTGTCATTCATTAAGTTTCATTTCCTTCTTATGACTTTGCAGTCATTCAGAAATATCAAGTAAACTTCTTTACTTTAATAAGATCAAGTAACATGTTACTTTGCAATCTTAAATGTAACTTAATAAAGGATTTTATGACTCCTAGTCATTTCTTGCACTCGGGTCCATCACGCTTCTTTGTAATTTGTAGGTATGTCTTGTTCAAAACATGACAAGTGAATCAATAATATAATTCCACAAACTTGTAGAATATATAGTTGAATCCTACTTTCTTTAGTAAAAGTATTCACTAAAACTTTATGATCATTATCATTGGTTTATCCTCTATATGTAGAGTTTGGATTCACGAAACAAATTCCTCTGCGCCACTCAACAATCCGGAGGTAAGGTCAAATACCTTGTTTTGATCTTTTACTTTCTTCCACCTGTATCTTCATCAAGACACATCAACTTAGGACAACAGCTGGTTTGCTCCTTGTGGATGATGCATTCATAGCTTCCTAAGAATGCTCTACAAAGGCTTGTTTATTCGCCATGATTTCGACTTGTCGAAATCACCAGAAACTCGAACGTGCCATAACACTTATGGTGTTGTTTCCATGAATCTTTTGATGTTCCTTTGTATTTCAAATGAGTGTTTGCTTATTTTGATCTTTAACTCTAAACGATAAATATAACCCCTATAAGAGATTATAGTATACCATATGTATCTTAATACAAAATGATTATGATGTTTAGATATTTCAACACAGTTTGAATTCATCCAATTATCATAATTTGTGAAACATCTTTCACAAGTCCCTTTTATGCTAAATTTAACTTGAATACTTCAGTCATGTCGATCAAATCGAAGAGACTTCGTATTCTCGTTAATTTCAATATCCTCTTGTTGTTGTGAAATCATTTGAACAATTCAAATCATTTCAAACATATGTTTCATTAAGTAAATACGCTTATTCACTTAAGTCCACAATTAACTAATGATTTCCACTATTTGTTGAAAATATGATACATCACTATGTATAAAGTTCAACATTTCTTCGCATATCACCCTTTTACCAGAATGCGGAGTTTTAGTCATTCTGCCCAAGAGGCATGGCTTTGCAAAGTCTCCAGATTAAGCATCTAGGACCCCGATCTTCATAAAGAACATGCAATAACCAAAATGACTTAAACTATAGTGTCATCTCATTATTAAACTTTGGATATCTTTTAGCATTCTAATCCTTTATAAATGTTTAAACCATTATCATTAACATAGTGATGAGAATAACTTATTTATAATCATTATGTCACCCTAAGGTATTGTTCATAAGAATAGTACAAACTGGCTTGTAACTTGTTCATATGAATAATCGTCTCGCCAAAAGCAAGACACACAAACTAGGATTACAAAATTATATTCAAGTCCACTAATCCAAATGACAAACTTTGAGGAAAGAGGTGATGTCGGCCATCAACTATTTTGCTTGCCGTCATCAAGTCATGCTGCCTCAAAAACAGCAATTCTCAAGCAGATCCTCATGTTTTCACAAAATGGGACAATTATCAAATACTTTGCAAACTGCAATGAGTTTTTGCAAGAACCACATTTATAATTTGTATATCTTACATATACCTTTTCATCCATGACCTCCATTGCAATCAAGCCCTTCCAAGAGTTCTCAACTCTAATGCAAGATCGCTAAGTGTTTTTCCAAACAATCTCTTTTCATCAATGATGGAGGAAAACCCATCCAACGGCTCATACTCTATGTGCCTTATTCTGTGGAATACAAAATGTAGCCCAACTCTCAATCGAATGGAAAATGGCTTATTGGATGATTATGGAGAAAACACAAACATTTCGGAGTCATCGAATTATCTCCTAATGGTTACTGTATCAAGAAGAGAAGATCACCTTTTACGAGGATATCCCTCAGGCGTGGGTATTAAACTATGAAGTTGGACCCTTTTGCTAAGTTCCATATTAAGCAATATATTCCCATGGTCACAAAGGACCTCAATGGGATAGGCCAAGGTCTACTAATATATTTGCAAACAGACATCTAGACTAAGTTTATAATAAGAGATCAATTTATAATTGGTCTCCACCAAAATTTTCATCCCCTGGACGATTTTAGTGATCACATGATCCTTATCCTCTGCACCTCCCCCGATCGTCACGGCCATCAGTGCAGCATCAAAGGTAGACATTCAATAATGTCAATCACATCATCCATGTGACTCATGCTCGATCTTTTGATCTCTTGTGTTCCGAGGCCATGTCTAAACATGCTAGGCTCGCCAAATCTAACTTGTGTGTATTTGCTGTGCAACATGGCTTACACCCATTGTATGCGAATGTAGATATGTCTGCCCCTACTCACTGCAGGGCGCCTCATAACGAAGAACTTTCTTGGTGGTGCACACACAAGGGGAACACGGAACATTGGAATTCAATAGGGATTATCTTATTTGCTACCGTTGAGTATCTTAATCCTAGCACACAATAAGATGTAAAATAGGTATCAACATCATATGTATAATGTGATATGGTATGGTCCTTCTTCTTGCGCCTTGATCTCCATTGAGCGCTCCGGCATGATCTCCATCCTGCCATCGGTTTGAGCCAAGTCCACGATGCCTCCACCAGGTCGTCAATCGGAACGATGACTATTACTATACTAGTTAGTAACATAAAAGTAAACTAGTTTACCTTTGTAACGACCAATGCCATATCATAATCAGATGCCCCCTGCAAAATAAAGTTAGATGCCTCTACTTTATCTATTGCAAGTTTTACGTGGTTGTTGGGGCTTTCGCAATAGAACTGCTTCTAATCTACGAACTTTCCAACCTTGCACCCCTTTCAGGGCCCTTTGTTGTAAATGCTATATCAACTATCGAATGAGGGACAGATACCCGCTAGCCACTTATATGGTACAAGCTGTATGTTGAGCGTGGAACCAGTCTCAGGTATGTATGCGCGTAAGGTCGGTCCGGGCCGCTTCATCAAACAATACTGCGATATAAACAAGTACACATTAGAGGGTAACAACTAAGGGGTGAATGCCCGCACAATACTTGTGCATACTGGCTGTACAACACTCCTACGCATAGATCGGCTCTGATACCACTGAAGGGGATCCACAGCAGCAAACAAAAATTTTCCTACAATGGAACCCCAAAAACTGCCTAGGATCTATCTATGTAGTAATGCGGTAACGGCCAATGCATAGAGAATACATACTCTTGTAGACCGTACGCGGTTAATGTTCTGAGGGGAACGTGGTTGAAGTAGTCGTACTCTCAGCCGACCTCAAGGTCGTGAAGCTCCTCGCAGGTCACCCCTTGCTCCTTCTTCATCGTGCAGCAGCTCCGGCTCACGACATTCAAGCGCCCCAAGTGTTGCGCCTCGTTTCTTCGTACACATCTGGTGCATGATGAGACCTCCGGCTCCCTGATCCCGTCGGGAGTGCGGAAGTTGATATCCGGCTAGGAATCCCTGTAGCGCAACGGCGTACTGCAGGTGTCCCTTGTTCGCACAGCCCAAACTTGGGGCCATGGTCACAAGGGCTAGAGAGAGAGGGAAGGAGGAAGTCAACCAAAGGACTTCTCCAAATATTGGTGTGTCTCATCCCACCCATGGGCACCCCTTTATATAGGGGGAGGGGGTGTGCCCTCCCCTTTGGGTTTCCCATGTGGGACTATACAAGGGAGAGGGGGAGGCGCATGGGCCCTTAGGGAACCATGGGCCGGCCGGCCAGGGGTGGTCCCCACCCTGTGCACAGCCCTAGGCTGGCCGGGTGGCCCCCTTGAGGCTCCTAGGCCTTGGCCCTTTGGCCCTTGGCCCTTTCCTCCTTCAGTTTTCCCTCATGGGCCCTTTTTCCCTAGGAAGTTTGGCCCATTAGTGGAATACCCCTCCAAATTAGATTTTAATATTATATTTAAAATTAATTACATTAATTAATATGTAAATACATATTACAAAATCCGTCTTGACCCGAAACACCTTTCGGTTCCCTTTCAATTTCCTCCGAACGACTTCGGATCTTTCTCGAAATGATTCCGGTCCTTTATTCTTTCTCCGAACAACTTCGGATCTCTCTGCAGAACAATTCCGGCTTTCTCTTTCTCTACTGTGATTCCGTCTTATGAATGATCACTCTTATCATACCCTTAAGTGTATCCTCTCACGGCTCGGGAATGCTCTAGACATGATCTGTATCAATGATCAACAGAGGGACCAGGGATATCCATGTGACCCCTATGCATTCCTGATGACAATGTCGTTTGAACCGCCAAATGTAGCATCCAATTCCTGTTGTTTCTTGATACGACTTGTCCGAGATCCGATCATTGTTATCACATACCTTGTTCAATATCGTTCACAACAAATTTTGTTTTCTTGTTACCGTGATATTACATCCCCATGACCGAGTCACATGTTGCAACATTTATGGATGTAATCTCACCAAGCCGGCCGTATGTATCTTTACCCGTCATGTGGGTGAACAAATCCCGGTCTTGCAGTCACATGTCATCAACTGTTCCTTCGGAATACCCAACGTACACCTTTATGGCCACCGTATTACTAGATGACGGTTGATGTAGTCAAAGCAGCCTCGGGAAATAGTGAGTAATATGAGCTCACAGTCTAAGGAAAAGGAGTCTACGTATAGTTGTTGCAACAATGAACTATATGACTTGATCGTGTGGCAATCCTTCGAGGAATGTCCATCACATCAATTTCCAATGATATGACCCCGTTGTCAATTGGCATAAATGCCCATGATCTTGAAACCCAGATCATCCTCATGACCAACAAACTAGTATAAACAGAGGCTACTAGGGACTTGGTTGTTTCATACCACACATGTACCAATGTTTCTACTTGCCACAGTTATAGCACAATATGAAACTATTATAAACTAATTGAGATATGACAATAAAAACCTATTTATTATTTGCCTCTAGGGCATATCTCCTTCAGACTGACCTCTAAACACCATGGGTTTTTCCTTCTTCGGGTCGCTCTACGACCAGGACCGTGTTGACCACCTAATTTGTGGTGGCAATGTAAAGAAGTAGTGGCTCTTTTTCTCATGGATACACGACGATAGGGGCATCGAAAGTGTCTTTTTGAGGTCTTCAAAAGCACGCTAATATTCTTTGGTCCCCTCGAACTCATCTGACTTTCTAATTAGAGTGTAGAATGGCAGTGCTTTTTCTCCTAATCGAGCAATGAAGCGGTTGAGCGCTGCTACTCTCCCGGCTAACTGCTGTACACCTCGTAAATTTGTTGGTTTTTTCATTGTCAAAATTGTATGTATTTTCTCTGGATTGGCTTCGATTCCTCTTGTTGATACCAGATATCTGAGGAGTTACCCTGTTGTGACTCCAAAGGAACACTTTGTCGGGTTTAATTTGATTTAATACTTATCGAGATTTTTGAATGTTTCTTCGAGATCCTTGATAAGTGATGATTCTTGTTTTGTTCTAACTATGAAATCATCAATATATACTTGTACGTTTGTGCCGATTTAACTTTCCAGGCAATTCTGCATCATCCGCTGATATGTTTCTCCGGCGTTCTTGAGGCCAAAAGGCATTGTTGTGTAACAAAATACGCCATAAGGTGTGATGAATGTTTTTTTCTCCTGATCTTCCCCCTTCATCTGAATCTGGTGGTATCCTAAATATGCATCCAAAAAGGAAATACGTTCACAAACCGCGGTTTCATCGATTATTTGATCGATTTGGGGCAGTGGGAAGTGATCCTTTGGATAGTGTTTATTTAATTCACTGAAGTCGATGCACATCCGCATATCTTTGGTGTTTTTCTTCGGGACACATACTAGGTTTGCGAGCCATTCTGCTTTCTTCAGTTCCTTTATGAAGTTAGCATCAGTGAGGCATGATACGTCCATTTTGCATCACTATTCTATGTCTTAATTCACTATTATTCATTGATATATTTCGTAGTGAGAGGTGATACTTATGTTATTTCATTTGTTTTTGCATGGTTGATGACTTTTAGAGCATAGACCGCTGCAGTCAGGATTCTGATGGAAAAGGTGCTGTTTGGAGGCAAAATTCGCGAAGATTAGAAAATCCGGAAAAATATACGGAAAATCCTATTTTTCCAGAAGACTAAGGATGCCAGAAGACGGAGTGGAGATGGGCCACAGGGGGCCCACACCACCCCCATGGCGCGGGAAGCCCTAGGCCGTGCCAGGAGGTGGTGTGGCCACCCTGGCCCACTCCAGCCTCTCTCTCCTCTGGCGTATATCATCCTCCCGAAACCCTAAGACTGGGTGTGACCACAGAAAGATTCCGCCGCCTCTACGGGGCAGAAAACACCGAGAGAGAAAGATCTCTCCGGCAGACAGATTTCTACCGGGGGAATTCCTTCCCGGAGAGGGGAGATCGTCGTCATCAACACCACCATCAAGCTGGACTTCATCGGGATCGTCATCATCATCATCATCACCACCATCATCACCATCAGCACCCTCATCACCATCTCCATATTGCTATAACAATTGAGTTGGATCTTGCATTAGTTCATAGGGGAAACTTTCCCGGTGTTGATTACTCTTTGTAGTTGATGCTATTTAGTGAACCATTGAATTATTGTTTATGTTCAGATTGTTATACATTATTATTCCATCTCTGATCATGATCCATATGATGTCTTGTGAGTAGTTCGTTTTGTTCTTGAGGACATGGGAGAAGTCTTGTTGTTAGTAGTGAAGTTGTGTTGAGAAAGATTCAATAGATTGTTATTTAAGTTGTGGTGTACTTCTTCTAGTGGTGTCATGTGAACGTCGACTACATGACACTTCACCTATATGGGCCTAGGGGAATGCATTGTGTATTTGGCTACTAATCGTAGGGGTTGCCGGAGTGACAGAAACCTGAACCCCCGTTAGGAAACCATTGCACAAGGGACGTAAGGGTCTTAGAGTTTAAAGTTGTGGTTAGGTTTCTACCTTAATTACTTTCTTGTACTTACGGATGTTTGCAAGGGGTATAATCACAAGTATGTATTAGTCTTGGATGGGGCGGTACATTAGCACAGGTTCACCCACACAACACTTAGCAAGCTAGAGAAGATTAATCAACTATATGAAGCGAAAGCACTTGACAGTCTTCCCATGTGTCCTCGAGAACGTTTGGTCATCTTAAGTAATACAACCGGCTTGTCCTTTGCTGCATAAAGGATTGGGCCACTTGCTGCATTTATTCCTATTGTCTTTTATTTACTCGTACTTTGTTTACTTGCTTTATCGGAAACCCCTAAAAATCTATTTGCTAAGTATTTGCAGAGAATTCCTGATCCATACAACTAGCCAGCACCTTCTACTCCTCGTTGGGTTCGACACTCTTACTTATCGAAAATACTGCGATACACCCTCTATACTTGTGGGTCATCAAGGCAATGCAATTCTTTCCCAATAGCTTTGCGCTTGGGTTCTGCAAAGCGACGAAGCGATTGCTTTACCAGTTTTGATTTTGGATCTAAATTTAAAGTGTGCTCAGAAAGTTCCCTGGGAATTCCCATCATGTTAGAAGGTAGCCATGTAAAGATTTCCCAGTGCTCATGGAGGAACTCGATGAGCACGCTTTCCTATGCAGGACCAAGGTTGGAGGCCACAAATGTTGTTTTCTTCTGGTCGGTGGGATGGATATGTACTTCATTTGTGTGTTTCGCAGTGTCAAAGGTCAGGTCAGGATTGACACGTGCTACTGCCAGAGGTTCTGTTGTTGTTGTCTTTTTAAGCTGCTCAAACTCTATTGCCATCCCAAAAGATTCGGAGATTTTTTTGAACTCCTTGTCACAATTGTCGGAATGTGTAAACCTTCCTTTTATTTTTATAATCCCCTTTGGTGCTAGCATCTTCATGACTAAGTAGGCATAATGCAGGAGTTCCATAAATTGTGCGAAAGCCAGGTGTCCTAGGATCGCGTGATACTGCGATGGCCAGTCCATGACTTCGAACTCGAGTTTTTCCCACCTGAAATTTTCTTTGGATCCAAAAACAACGTCAAGGACAATTTTACCTAAAGGAATTTCGGATTTACCTAGTATGATGCCGTGGAAAGATTTTTCTGTTGGTGCTAGATTTTTCAAGGGGTAGTTCATTTCCGTTAGTGTTTTGGCATAGATCAAGTTTATGCTGCTTCCTACATCCATGAAGACTTGCTTATGTCGAACCCGCCAATTCGTGCTTCTACTATCAAGGCCTAATGACCCAGTCTTGGTACTCCGTGTGGGTGGTCAGCTCTGCTGAATGTAATTTCTTGTTCTGACCAATGGAGATACTCGGGTGTGGCTGGTGGATCCACCTCTGCCATATTGACTTGTCGTGTGATCAGCTTCTGAATTCTGTTGGATGGTCTCCCTTATTGAATCATCGACATTGCTTCCTTGGACCTAGGGTATTCGGTGTTCTGATCAGTTGTGTTCTGCGTTTGTCCTACCGGCAGAGGTGGCGTACTGATAGCTAACATGCCAGGTGTTGATGCATATCCTTCTCTTGTTGCTTCAGTTGCTTTTGCATTGCATATCTCTTGCATTTTTAAGAATGTTCGATAGTCTTTCATAAGGTGATTGGATTGTCTTTTCCCGCTGAGTCAACATAAAAGTGCATGTTGTAGGGCCTTTCCAATATTTGTGTTGCGGACATGGGTGGATCCCGAACTTTTGGTTGATATGACTGTGTTGACTAGCTTCCTCCGCCTTCATCCCTGTTGCGGTGGTATCTGCTATTTTAGTCGTTGTTCTTGTTGTTGCCTTCACCCGAAAAACTTGCTGCGGCGTAACTTGGTCCCGTGTTACCTTCATTGTTTCATCGCCTCCTGTCATTGTTGCGCTTGTCTCTGTCTTCTTCGGGTGATCGTGTTCGTTTGTTGTACAACGCGTCTTCTCCATCAGGATAGCAGTTTGCTATGTACATTAACTGTGAAATTGTCTTGGGTTTGACTCGACCCAGTTCTTCTATGAATTCTAGGCAACGGAGGCCGTTGTTGAAAGCATCAATGGCTCTTTCATCGGATATGGATTCGGCTTTATTTTTGATGATGTTCCATCGCTGGATAAATGCTCTTATTACCTCTTTGGGTTTTTGTTTGCATGCTCGCAATTTCTCTAAGGACGCGGGTCATTTGAACGTGGACTGAAAGTGTCAGATGAACTTATCTTCGAGATCGTTCTAGCTGCTAATAGAATCTTCGGGCAGTTGTCTAAGCCATGACCTTGCAGCGCCGGTGAGGTGCAATTGTAAACTTTGCATTGCGGTGGCTGTTGAGCCGCCCTGTAATTTGACAGTAGCCAAATAATCTGCCAGCCAAGCTTCAGGTTCTTGGAGTCCATCATATTTTTGGCGGTCATGTGGAAGTTTGAAGTCTTTGGGTACTGAAGTTTTCTGAATCTGCCGAGTAAAGCAACTGGCTCCACAGAGTTCATATTCGTCTTCGTCTTCGTGGTATCTTCGGTTGTGGTTTTCGTATCTTGTGTTACTTTGCGGCTCTAGTCCTGAGAGATGTTCCTGATGTGGGGATCGCGATCGTCGGGTGCGCCCTGCTTGCCGAGGGCTGCTACGATGGCGTGGGGATCTATCGGGTTGATGCGTAATTCCTCGTTCTGCTTGTGCGAGATTTGCTCCTACCATGCCATGGTTCAGGGCGGAATGGTGGAGAGCCGCACGAGGATCGTCGGATGCAGGCTGAGTTGTGATTAGATATGTTTGTGCGGCCACAATAGCTGCTTGAGCTGTTTTTTCTTCGATGTTTCCTGCTTGATCTACTAACATAAATGATAGATCAAGATCCCGGATCAAAGTGTTCATGTCCGTTTCGGGGATGTTCTGCAGTCGAGATGTTCCCCTTCCTAGCGGTGCCCCTCCTGTTACACTTCCAGACCTTTGGGTAGAGCTTAGTTGTGCCCGTCGTAAGCTGGATTCATCGGCTAACCTCTTTGTTTCGCCGAGTTGCCTCTGCATCCTTAGTAGGTCTCTCTTCTTGTGGTGAAGCAAGTATTGTTATGCTAATAAATTGTCGTGTGAGAGACGGTTGTCATTGGAACCGCACCCTAAATTTCTTCCTGGGCCTTTTTCCATGCCGACGCTGGTAGCCGAGAGTTCGCCTTTCTTCCCCGTTTGGTTCTGTCCATCCTCCTGGGACTAAGCGGTTGTTCACTGTTTCTCCCCCGTTTCCGTGATCTCCTTCGTTGATGTGGTTTCCTGCATTGTCATCTAATAAAATATCATTAGGATCAAGGATAGGGTTACCGTTAGAATCGCGCGGTGTCGAGGTATTCCCATTGACCATGCACACTTGATGGTGTGTCATGTATTGGCTCTTGTCTTTGTCATCTAAATTGATGGAGACATTGTCGGGTGGATCGGTGAAGTCCATTAACTTCTGTTATGGGTAGATTTCTGCCATCCTTATCTCGAAGTCGATGTTTTCACGGTTTTCCTCAGGTTCATAGTTTGGTGGGTTCGTTTCACGTGGTGGAGTTAGTGGGGACTCTAATCCAAAGGAGAGACTATCTTAAAGACCATCAAGGTCCCCCAGATCTTCCTTATCTTGCTTGTTTTCCTCCGGTGCCTCGATTTCTGCCGTGACCTCCATTGAGGATCCGACAGATGATGCTAGTATCACTATAAGCATGGTATTTTCCACCGACGGTTCTGATGTAATCAGTGCTAAAGGGTGTGATTCTTGGGGTTCTTCCTACTTGGAAGTGGAAACTTCCGCTGATTAGATCGGATCCACCGTTGAATTCGGCTGGTACTATCAGAGGGGTGGGCGGGTGAACCGCTTTTGTTGGGTTGCTGCTTGGAAAAGAGAGTTACGCTGAATCCATGGTTCCAGCGTTCAAGTTTCCCACAGACGGCACCAATTGTCGAGGGGTAACCTCGGCAATGTCCATGAAGAAGGACTTAGGGTTTCGCGAAAAGAGAACGTTGGGGATTTCGTCGGATGTCACAAGAACAATGGAATCAAAGTCGCCTGAATATTTGGTGAATCGCACTATTACAAATTGCTTGGGGATTGTTCGGTAATCCTCGCCTAAGCCTCTCCCGTCCTATATATAATAGGATGGGTCTCAAAGTTGTATTCGGATAGGTTACATATACATGATTACAATACGAACTCGATGTCGGTGCTTTCTCTTCTTTCCTAATACAACTACAACCTTTGTCGGTTGCCCCCTTGGCTATCATCTTGACTCTTCATGGGACATAAACCTTTCTTCAGGCCTACGTAGCAAATCATAGGTACCCAAGTAATCATACCTATGTCAGTTCCACTCTCTTCCCCACTACTGCATCTAGGGGTTCCATGTCTGCCATTTTCAACCTTTTATCACTCATTTGGAAACCAAGGTACTTAAATAGGAAGGCTCCCTGTTGACAGCTCAATCTGTTGACAACCCTAGTTTGCTCTGCACTGGAGACGCCCCTAATAATGAATTTACTCTTGTGTAAATTGATGAGCAAGCCTGATAGTAACTCAAAGAAAATCAGAAGAAACTTCAGGTTGGCAATGCCTAGGGCATCATTCTGAATCATGATCATGGTGTCATCGGTATACTAAAGGTGAGTGATACCTCCTGGGATCAGGTGAGGGATCACTCCCTTGATGTGGTCGTCTTAGTTTGCATTGGAGAGGATTGCGGCCAATGTGTCCCCAGCGAAATCAAATAGGAGCGATGAGAGAGGGTCGCCCTGACGCACTCCACACATGTTTCTCAACAAAGGTCCAGTTTCCCCATTGATAGCAATCATAGTTTTCCCACCAGACACCAGCTCCTTGTATTTGTTGACCATCCTAGAGTCAAATCCTTTCCTAATCAGAACCTACTGAAGGAAGGCCCAGTTCACCGTATCGTATGACTTTTCAAAGTTCAGTTTGAGCAGGACCTCCTGCCTCCTTATTTTAATTTCATGGATGATCTCATGTAGGGCCAGCGCACCATCAGTTATCAATCTTCCCTTTATGAAAGTTATATGGGAGGGATCGATGATCCTATGGGCCACGGGGATAGTCTGGCAGTAAAGGATTTGGAGATAAGTTTGGAAATCACATTGATCAGCGCAATGGGGCTGTACTAATGGATAAACTCTGCCCCAACCACATTGGGGATCAGGGTCAAAATGACAAAGTTTAGCCTCGAGATATCCACTGTGCCAAGGGAAAAGCCATTCAGGATCTGCAAAACTAAACTTTTGAGAAGGGGACAAAACTTTTTGAAGAAGGCAACCGGGAAACCATTGGGGCCTAGAGCCGTGACAGATTTGGTATCCTTAAGAATGCCTTCTAATTCTTCCAGGGAGAAGGTGAGCGCTAGTGCCTCGTTCTCAGCAACTCACACTTTTTTGTTCATATGCCAACAATTGTGACCGAGAGATAGGAATTTAGGTTCCTCAGACCCCATAAGGCCAACATAGAATTGATAGACATGTTCCTGGATCCCAAGATTGGAGGAAATAGGGTCATCCGCAGATTGCAGGTAGAAGATAGTACATTTTTGTTTTCTGCCATTGACTATGGCATGAAAATACACGGTGTTAGCATCACTTTTCAGGATCCAGTTCTATCTCCCTCTCTACTTCCAGTATTCTTCTTCTTGACCCAACATATGTCCCAACTGGTCTTCCAAGTGGTAATGAAGGTCCCAGCCTTCCTAGTCAAGATTTCCTGCATCGACAAGGTTATCCAACTCTTGGATTTTCCCCAAAATTTGAGTCTTAGCTTCCCTTGAGGCTCTCCCAAGGTTAGCGCCCCAGCCACGCAAGAACTGACGCAAGCCCCTGCTTTTATTATACTAAAAATCAATGCCATCCTAGTGCCTACCAGGTTACAGGAGAAGCTTGTTCCATTTGCCACTAACCAGCTCCAAAAACCCAGGAACCTCAAGCCACCGAGTCTCTAGGAAGAAATGCTTAGATATAACAGCTTCACCTTCACCAAAGTTGAAAAGCAGGGGAGTGTGATCTGATCCAATGCTTGGAACTGGCAGCAGTGAAGATAAAGGGAACTTTTGCTCCCATTCTGTTGAGACAAAGACCCTGTCCAGGACACTCCTGACTAGGTGGAGCTTCTTGTTGGACCAAGTAAACTTGGTGCCATTCTGCCGGATCTCCCTCAATGCAATCCTAGCAATACAGTCATTGAACAGGTGAACCCTGAGCCAATAAATGTTATCGTTGTTCTTATCCTCTACCCCACGAATCAAATTGAAATCTCCCCACCACCACTGGGTGGTGACATGGTGGTGACATCTCTCAATCTTGCCTGTCAATTCCTGAAGGAACACACTGGAGCTTGAGTGATCAGCAGGTCCGTAGACCTCTATGAACTCAAATTTGAAATTCAGAGCTCTGTGAAGGATCAGGTCACCAATAAAGATTTGGCCTTGATCAATATCTTCCACTCCCAGCGTACTGTCTCGGACTCCTAACAGAAGGCCACCTGATAATTCACTGGCTGACACCCAACTCCAATGGAATTGGTCACTCGCCTCCAACGCTTGGAGTTCGTGGTCCGCAAAGTTCTGTATTTTGGTTTCTTGGAGGTCTATAATGTCAATCTTTTTTCCTCATGAAGTCAAGAATCTGGAGCTTCCTTCCTATGCCACCAAATCCCCATGGGTTCCAACCCACCGCTCTCGTGGGTTACCATCTTTAGCCCATTCTTGTTGGGCGGGGGTTGCGCAAAGATTAGGTCTCGAGCAACAGGCAAGGGACTTGCCTTTCTTCTTCTTGGCACGAGTAGTGATGGTTGCTAGGGCAGATCATCCATGGCAGGGTCCTCATCTTGATCCACTTGGGTGTGCGCCGGATTAGGCGGAACCACAATGGTTCCTTGTTCCACCGAGAGGTTCGAGGCCTTTAGTTTCTAAGTGGTGCGAGCCTTCTTTATTCCTTGAGATAACTGAGCCTAGGCCATCTCTTTGGCACGAATGAGGGAGAGGTGTTGTTGAGGAGGGCCAAAGGAGGAATCAAAAACAATGGACTATCAGCCGCAACACCCCTGTGAGTCAGGAAGAGGCGGAAAAGCCATAAAAGCTCCATAGGCAGAAATAGACTTACCAGCATTCTTGTCTGCCACAAGGTTGATCACCCTCTAGAGAACAGACTGACCTCCAGGCTCTTTTACGCATTTGTTGTGGCAAGAAGCAGTAGGCATAGAGATGGCTGAAGTAGCCTTAGACATCCATTGATGCGCTGGGTCACTTTGCATAGGGTCCTCCACTTTGCCATCCTGATTCTTTTTCAGAGAGGCAATGCGCTCCACAAGCGAGACATTGTCAAACTCCCATCCTTTAGGGCTCACCCACTCCATATCCTGACGATCCTCCTGGCTCAGCTTAGATATTTTGAAAAGGGACAGGGAGGGTCGGGACAAATCCTCAGAAAGCTGATGCGAAGAGGTCAGCATAGGGTTCTCCTTGCCCCCTTCCCCCACGCTCTCCAGGATATATTGAGGCGAGGGGATAGAGAATCAAACACCTCCTCCATGGAGATGTTAGAGCCATATTGATTAAATGTAATACTCTTCCCAAAGCACTTACCAGGGGTAGACATGGGTTTGGACACAGATTGGTCTTTTTGGGTTGGGAGAGTCACACTGCTACTCCCAATAGACTAGCTCGCAAATATCTTCTTAACTGGAACCTTCCTAGGTGCCCTCTTGTAATAGCCTTGGTTAAACGTGTATTGAGCAAGGTTCACGACCACATTGGCATCAAGCTTCTTCGTCTTGGGGGTGGAAGGATTTGGTTGCTCAGGAGGGTGTCCTTGCTTGACACTTCTCTGTCCTGGGTCTTGTCGTTGGACGGTCTGTGTTCCCAGTGTGGGTTAGAACGTCTCTGGTCTTCTATCTCATCTTATTCTTCCTCCTCTCTCCTTCCCATTTCCAGGAGGAGGGTGCGGAACTGATCCTTGAGTATCACGGGCGATTGGCTGCACCGTAAGGCCAATGTGGAATCCCTGAATGTTGGTGAACAACATCACCTAAGGGGGGTCAGGGCAGGAGCATGGCAGTGGAAAAGCATCTGAATGGGCCCTTCTCCACCCAAGGAATCATCATCAATGATACGAAGCCTACCAATCATCTTGGTGCCCTCCATCAACATACTACTTTTGTAGAGGCATTCTGGCACATCAGAGACAAGAACCTAGGTTTTTCATAGCATCATTAAAGCTTTGGGGTCCTCTTTGGGATCAGTAACCAACACCGACACCTTGCTAAATGGGAGAGTAAGGTTCTCTACACACTTATAGAGTCTGAGCATGGTAGCGGAAGGGAACATGACCGAGTAATCAATATTTGATAGTTGTTTAACATGCCAATCCCAAGATTCCTCAGCAAGTTTCTTCCGACCCTCTTGCAAAAGTTGCAGCGTGAGCTTGACATGGAGCTTCTCATCATTGATGACAATTGTGGTCACATTGGCTGAGTCTGCCGCACTGGCCTCCAACACAGCATCATCTACCTCCAAATAGTGGAAACCCTTTCCATCCAAGGCATAGGCATACCACTGCAAGGCAGGTTCTTGGATGAGGCCCGACACATGCCCATGGTACGGCCATCTTCATCGCATATGCTCCAATGAGCAGGGAAGTGATACCTAGACTAGTAATGGTCTTCTTAGCCATAGTTGTAACATTTGATATTAGCTTTCTTGCCACCAGATCCGGGCGGTGGTGGCAACGGTGGCTCTGAATGAGAGGACACGACAACGGATGGAGGAGGAGCATATTGAACTTTCGTGGGGGTATTGGCCTTGAACTTCCTCACTGGCCGAATATGAGCATGGTGTTGGTAGTTGTTCTGCTGGTAAGCCCTAGAGTTGGAGGGGCCGGGGTCGTAGCAGCGCTGATCAGACTAGCCGATAGAATCATCACGCCACCACTCTGGTGAGCGTGGCCAGTCATGATCCCGACACTACGTGCGGCGTCATTTTATAGGGCTTTCTGACACATATCCAACTCCAACCAGTAGCCCTCACCAGCGAAGCTCTCCTCGTGCAGTCTCTTATTGTTCCACCAATCAGCGCAACAGTCACGCTCCATGGGAGAAGGGGCGGAAGGAGCAGGGGCACTAGGGATAGGAGGGCGGAAGAGGGAGAGAGCGAGGGAGTTTGGATCTAGATCTAGATCTGAGCCAACGAAGAACTTAAGATGGAGTGGCAGGGAAACCGGAATGGGGTTCTAGGGTTCCCCATGAAACCCACCACCAGTTATATACTGAGGCTGAACCTTTGGGAACTGAAAGGGTATGACCCACCTTGGAAGGCCCAGCAATAGGAGGGAGCACACGTGGACCCTCAAGCCCCAAATGGGCCATGACCGGCCCAAAAACAGATGGGGAGTGTGGCCCGCACCCACCCACTCTGGTCTAGCATTGGGGCCAAGGAGCATGTTGCAGGGCTCTGCCCGCCCCCACCACCCCTCAAATCTGGGTCCACTCGAGTGGCTCCTGCGCTAGGGATCACCGTCGAGGGTGGCAGCGGTGGCGGATAAGCAACCGACGTGGGGGACAAAGCAGAGACTAAGAGCAAGAACAAGGCGGACAGAGGAAGAGGAGAACACGGGAAAAGGCGGCATAGAGAACATCAGCCGTAAAACCACCCCATTTCCCTGCCCAAGGGCACCGCCATGCCAGCGCGGGGCTCCAAACCCCAGCGGCTACCCTTGCCACCAGGGAAAACTAACTATGAGGAGGGCACGCACGATGCTGTGGCTGCGCCAGCGCTCGCTCCCACCTTGGGAGGAGGAAATCACCAAGGATAGCACCATATCTGATTAGGGGTTCCAACTCCACACTGGAGGGGACCTCATCCTCTTTGTTAGAGCTATCCCTGGCCAGGCTCCAGAAATGCGAGCTAGAGCATGGCCGACACGGGAGCGGGGCTAGGAAGGCAGAGGAGGGAGGCAGATGCTACTACTAGAGCTCTTCATTGCCATGAGAACCAGGGCTAGGGGAGGGTGCGACACCGTGTGAGGGGAGATGGGGAACGGGAGAGGATCCGTTAGACTCCTCTAGCCTGGTGCTCCTTTTGCTCCTCTCATGTTGATTCTGCTGGTGGGGTTATGAGGTGATGTCTACTTCTTTCTTTTGCCTTTTCACTTAATCGTTTTCATCCATTCTCCGTTCATCTTAAAACTGATTTGGCTCGTCAAACATTATGTCTCTCAGTCTTATCTCCTTACGGCTTTTCTCCTATGCATAAATGTAGGGCTACTATATCAATACATGTTTTTCCTACCGGACATGCCCCAGGGGCGCACAGAGAAGTCTAGTTTGATTAATTGTTATGGAGCTTGCTCTTGAGTATCATCTGCTCGTGTCCTACCATATTTATAATGTTTTGATGTTCTCCTCAAGTGCACCTCACCCATATCGTCTATCGCAACATGATCCAATGATTTGGCCAGTACTAGCCCACAATTCGCGACAACAATAGGTGACTCTATGGCCAACTCCAACGGTACCCCACAAACAAACGGCGTGGGTCCGAATCGGTCCTACTGACATAGACCACCTCCCAACAGCCCACCACAAATTTCATTTAGTCCTTTTTTGGGCCAGACCGGCACATTTCCTCCTCAATTTTGGATCTGGTTTGCGCTGAAACGGACGACCCGGATGCATCCGGCCTATCCTCCCATCTCCTCCCGTGAGCGCCCTCATCCCACCTATCTGTGTCTGTCTTCCAACCCACCCACCGTCGATTCTTCTCTGGATAATTGTCGCTGCCGTCTCGCCTCCGTAGCGCCTTGATACGTTGCAAACGTATCCATAATTTTTGATGTTCCATGCTTGGTTTTATCTACTTTCTTATGTTTTGTCCACACTTTGGAGTACTTTCGATACACTTTCTTAGACTAACCTATTAACAAGATGCCATAGTGCTAGCTGCCTGTTTTCTGCTGTTTTTGGTTCTAGGAAAGTCAGAAAATGAATATTCTCGGAATTGGACGGGACAAAAGCCAAAGTCAGTTTTTCACCGAGGGGGACACGAAGCTAGAATACGAGACGGAGAGGGGCCAGGGGGGCGCCACACCACCTGGACGCGCGGCCAAGCCTGGCCCGCGCTAGGGGTGGTCTGGCCACCTAGGGCACCCCCTCGGCCTCCCCTTTCGCCTATAAGATGCCTCTGATACAGAAACCCTAAGTACCCGATCAAAATTCCACGAAAGAGTCTATAGCCGCCTCCATCTCCATCCCTAGATCGGGAGGGATCTAAAGCTCTTCCTGGCACCCTGCCGGAGGGGAGAATTCACCCTGCAGGCCTTCTTCATCACCATGCAAGCCTCCGGTGTGATGCGTGAGTAGTTCATCCTTGGACTACGGGTCCATGTAGTAGCTGGATGGTTGGTTCTTATCCTTTGTGTTATCATGTTTAGATCTTGTGAGCTACATTCATGATCAAGATCATCTATTTGTAATCATACATGTTGTGTTTGCGGGGATCCGGTGGATATTGAGATGCTATTTCAGATTGATTATTGATTCTATCATGTCTTTGTTATTTCTGATCTTGCATGCTTTCCATTGTTAGTAGCTATCTTGGCCAAGTAGATGCTAGTAACTCCAAGAGTTAGTATTTATGCTCGATAGTGGGCCAACGAGCTTGGGGTTCCCCAACGAGCTCATCATACCTTCCTCTTGGGGTTCCCCAACGAGCTTGATATATTTTGGGCCATCAAGGACTTTTTCTGGCACCGTTGGCGGGGAGTCAAGGACATCTTCACAAGGGGAGTCTCTCATAACCAATCTCTTTACTTTGTTGTTTTTGTTTTGCTTAGTTTATTTTTTCCTTATTTGCTTGTTTCCTTATCAAAAATACAAAAAAAATAGTTCCTACTATAGTTGTTATTTTTGTTGGTCTGTTATTGTCTTGATTTATCATGCTTTCTATCAATGGTTGGTTTCTTTGAAATTGAATCTTATTGGCAAGGTGGGTTCACGGAAGAACAAAAATATCATTATAAGGAACACCGCTTGTCATAAAAAGGGAAACACTTATGGAAACAAATTGATAAATTGTATACCATTGCTATAAACGTCTGCTCTACTTACAATGTTACTTATTGCTTTGATAAATCTTGTTGCTGTAGGAGGTATAAACACCTCCCTTTCAATGTGAGCATAATGATAATGTTACCATATCTTCTTATGTTAAAGGGAATTATGACTTTTATGATGTGGAACAAATTGAAGAATTTATTGCTTGGAAGGGTGCATTTGAACTTGCTAGTTTGCTTGAAAATACTGATGATTCACCTTATAAATATGAGGTTTATGATATACTTAAATTTTTCTTTGATAATTACAAGGTAGAAAATGGCTATATTCTTGAATATCTTAATAGATGCTCTCCACCAATGGAAGAGACTAATGCCTTGCAGAAGCCTATGGAAGAAGAAATTGCTGAAACTGGAAGCTCATTGGATGAAAAAGAGGAGGAGAGTGATGATCAAGAGGAGGAAGAATGGATCTACCCATCCCTACCTTCTAATGAGAGTAACTCTTTACCCCTTACATTATTTGATTGTCCCCCATACTTACCAAAGGAGGACGAATGTCATGTTCCCGAGGATTATTTTGAAAATGTTTATAATAAAGCTCTAGTGTTTGTAGATCATGAAAAGCATGATTTATGTGATAGTTATATTATTGATTTTATTCATGAGGCTACTGAAAATTATTATGAGAGAGGAAAATATGGTTGTAAAAGTTTTCATGGTACTGAAACACCTCTCTATTTGCTGAAAGGTTTGAAGTGTTGGAGATATGCCCAAGAGGCAATAATAAAAGTAGTTATTATTATATCTTTGTGTTTATGATGAATGTTTGCATCCCATGCTATAATTGTATTATAAGGAAACACTAATACATGTGTGTTTTGTAAACATAAAAGAGTTCCTAGTAATCCTCTTGTTGAACTAGCTTGTTGATTAATTGATGATCATGATTTCCTGATCATGGACATTGGATGTCATTAATAACAAGGTTATATCATTAGGAGAATGATGTGATGGACACACACCCATAGTAAGCGTAGCATAAGATCAAGTCATTAAGTTCGTATTGCTACAAGCTTTCAAATGCATAGTAACCTAATCCTTCGACCATGAGGTTATGTTAATCACCATCACCGGATGGGTACTTTGATGACATCAAACACCGCTTCGTAACTAGGTGGTTATAAAGGTGTCATTGGGTATTCTGAAAGTATGTGTTGAAGCGCATGGACCAAGATTGGGATTTGTCCATCCATATGACGGATAGATATGCTCTGGGCCCTCTCGGTGGAATGTCATCTAGTTAGCTTGCAAGCATGTGACTAGGTCACAAGGGATGACATAACATGGAACGAGTAAAGAGTACTTATCAGTAACGAGGTAGAACTAGGTATGGAGATACCGATGATCAAACCTCGGATAAGTAGAGTATCGCGTGACAAAGGGAATTGGTTTCGTATGTTAATGGTTCTATCGATCACGAAGTCATCGTTGAGTATGTGGGAGCCGTTATGGATCTCCAGATCCCGCTGATGGTTATTGATCGGAGAGGTGTCTCCATCATGTCTGCATATTCATGAACTTAAGGTTCGAAGTTGTTTTAAGTAGATATGGAATGTGTGTTGGAGACCGAATGTTGTTCGGAGTCTCGGATTGGATCCGGGACATCACAAGGAGATCCGGAATTGTCTGGGGAATAAGATTCATATAATGGGGATCGTTTTCTAACTTAGGAAATGTTCCGGAGTGTTTATATGGGGATTCTAGAAGGTTTCGGAATGTTCCGGAAGGTTCTATAAGATTTTTTGGAGTTTACTTGAAAACCAAGAAAGGATAAAGGGAAACTTGGAGGGTAAGTAAGGGAAACTTGGGGGGGAAGGACTCTCCCCCCAAGCTCCCTTGTGCGTCGGCCCTAGGAGGTGGGCCTAGGGGTGGGAACCCTAGGCCGCACCCCTCCCTCTATATATAGAGGGGTGGAGGCGCCACCCCCCTTTGCCCCCTCCCACTCCAAACCCTAGCCGCCTCTCTCCTCCTCCTTCCATCTGCTCTGGCTTAGGCGAAGCCCTGCCGAATTCTCTACTCCACCACCACCACCACGCCGTCGTGCTGCTGGGATTCTGTGGAGAGATCTACTACCTCCGCTGCTCGCTGGAACGGGGAGAGGAAGGTCTACTTCGACTCCGCACGTGTGACCGACTGCGGAAGCGCTGCCGGAACGCGGCGCCGGAAGGATCATCTACTCGATCTTGAGATTGGCAAGTGATCGTCTACATCAACCACGAGATCCGATCTCGCACAAGGCTTTCGGATCTACAAGGGTTAGTACAGATCTATCTTGTTGCACATGTCTAATAGATTAGATCTTGGCTTTTATCTAGATTAGATCTAGGTTTTGTTCGTTCTTGCGGTAAAATTTTTTTGTTTTACATGCTACGAACCCATCAGTGGTATCAGAGTCGTGTATATGCGTAGATCTGTTGCATGAGTAGAACACAATGGTTTTGTGGGCGTTGGTGCTCGTGCCGTCTTTTGCTTTGTGTACTTTGCATCTTGCGGTATGGTGGGATGAAGCGGCTCGGGCTAACCTTACATGTCATCGCACATGAGACTTGCTCCATGCTTGACGTGTAACTTGCTTTGCACAAGTGGCTTTGCGGGTGTCTATCTCTCCCACCATAGTATAGATCAAATCTACACTTTGCACTTGATAGCACTTGTATCAATGTTGTGGTTCAGTTTTGTAGGTAAGATCCGTTCTTATTCGAAAGCCCCAAACCACGTAAAACATGCAAAGAAAATTAGAGGCGTCTAACTTGTTTTTGCAGGGGTTTTGTGATGTGATATGGCCATCATGTGATTATGATTATATTTGATGTATGCAATGATCCTTGTTGTAATATGGCAACCGGCAGGAGCCTAATGGTTATCTTTAATTCTGTTAAGACCTGCGTGTCTATTCATCTTGTAATAGCTTTATTCCAAGTAGTTGTAATAGTTGCTGGTGATGATGGACAACCATGAAGCGGCGCCACTGACCTTGACGCAATGCCGGTGATGATGGAGATCATGTCCGTGCTTTGGAGATGGAGATCAAAGGCATGAGAAGAAAGGGCCATATCATATCACACTAATTATGAATTGCCTGTGATGTTAATCCTTTATGCATCTTGTGTTGCTTAGATCGTGACGGTAGCATTATAAGATGATCCCTCTCACTAAATATCAAGTAATAAAGTGTTCGTCCTTAGTTGGCACCGTTGCTAAGACTCGTCGTTTCGAAGCATCTCGTGATGATCGGATGTGATAGATTCTACGTGTGCATACAACGGGTGCAAGCCAGATTTGCACATGCGGAAACTAAGGTTAATCTTGAAGAGCCTAGCATGTATAGACATGGTCTCGGAACACGGAATACCGAAAGGTAGAGCATGAATCATATAAATGATATGATGAACATGAAGATTGTTCGCCGATGAAACTACATCTTCTCTCGTGAAGATCGAACTTGGTGTAGTGGACTTGGTTCGTGTAATCACTAAGACAATGTGAGGGATGTTGTTTTGAGTGGGAGTTCACCTAGTTAATTTAAGAATTAAAATTGAACTCAATTTATCATAAACTTAGTCTAAACTACTTGCAAATTTGTTGTAGATTATGGCGAACCTCTCCATCAATTTCAATGCGTTCCTATAGAAAGAAAAGCTTAAGAACAATGGAAGCAACTTCACGGACTAGCTCCGTGGACTGAAGATTGTCCTCAGGGCTGGTCAGTTGACCTATGTGCTCGAAGCACCGCTAGGTGACCCACCTGCAGAAGATGCCACCGATGACGTAAAAAATGTTTACGCCACTCGGAAAAATCATTACTCCACAGTTCAGTGTGCCATCCTGTACGGTTTAGAAATGGAGCTTCAGAAACGCTTTGAGCACCACGACCCGTTCGAGATCATTAAGGAGCTCAAGCTCATTTTTGAGACTCACGCGGCCGTGGAGAGCTATGAGGCCTCCGAAAAGTTCTTTAACTGTAAGATGGAAGAGGGTAGCTCCATTAGCGAGCACGTGCTCACCATGTCTAGGCACGCAAACAAGCTCCAAGAGTTGGGGATAACGATTCCTAATGAGTTAGGGATTCACCATGTCCTCCAATCACTGCCACCGAGTTATAAGAACTTTGTGATGAACTACAATATGCACTGCATGAACAAGATGTTGCCCGAACTATCGTCCATGCTGAAAACTGCTGAAGTGGAGATCAAGAAGGAGCACCAAGTGTTGATGGTCAATAAGACCACCAATTTCAAGAAATAGGGCAAGCCTAAGAACAAGGGAAACTTCAAGAAGGACAGCAAGAAAGCTGCCGCACCTGCTAAGAAGCCCAAGGCTGGTCCTAAGCCTGAAACTGAATGCTTCTACTGCAAGGGTGTTGGTCACTGGAAGCGTAACTGCCCCAAGTACCTGGCAGATCTGAAGAACGACAACATCAAGAAGAAAGGTATATTCGATATACATGTTATTGATGTGTATCTTACTAGTAATCGTAGTAGTGCCTGGGTATTTGATACTGGTTCGGTTGCTCATATTTGTAACTCGAAACAGGAGCTGCGGAATAAACGAAGACTGGCGAGAGACGAGGTGACGATGCGCGTTGGAAATGGCTCCAAGGTTGATGTGATCGCCGTCGGCACGCTCCCTCTACATCTACCTTCGGGATTAGTTTTAAATTTGAATAATTGTTATTTGGTGCCTGCATTAAGCATGAACATTATATCTGGATCTTGTTTATTGCGAGATGGTTACTCTTTTAAGTCCGAGAATAAAGGTTGTTCGATTTATATGAGTAATATCTTTTATGGTAATGCACCTGAGATGAATGGTTTATTCTTACTGAATCTCGATAGTAGTGATACACATGTTCACAACATAGATGCTAAACAAACAAAATTGAATGATAATTCTACATACATGTGGCACTGTCGTCTTGGTCACATCGGAGTAAAGCGTATGAAGAAACTCCATTCTGATGGACTTCTTGAATCACTTGATTTTGAATCACTTGAAAGATGCGAAGCATGTCTAATGGGAAAAATGACTAAGACTCCATTCTCTGGAATAATGGAGCGAGCTACAGACTTATTGGAAATAATACATACCGATGTGTGCGGTCCAATGAGTGTAGCATCACGTGGTGGATATCGTTATGTTCTCACTTTCACGGATGACTTAAGCAGATATGGGTATGTCTACTTTATGAAACATAAGTCCGAAACTTTCAAGAAGTTTAAGGAATTTCAAAGTGAAGTGGAAAATCATCGTAACAAGAAGATTAAGTTTCTGCGTTCTGACCGCGGAGGTGAATATCTAAGTTATGAGTTTGGCATGCATTTAAAGAAATGTGGAATACTTTCGCAATTGACACCGCCGGGAACACCACAGCGTAATGGTGTGTCCGAATGTCGTAATCGAACTCTCTTAGATATGGTTCGGTATATGATGTCTCTTACAGATTTACTGCTATCGTTTTGGGGCTATGCATTAGAGACAACCGCATTCACTTTAAATAGGGCACCATCTAAATCCGTTGAAACGACACCGTATGAATTGTGGTTTGGAAAGAAACCTAAGTTGTTGTTCCTTAAAGTTTGGGGTTGCGAAGCATATGTAAAGAAGTTACAACCTGATAAGCTTGAACCCAAAGAGGAGAAATGCGTCTTCATAGGATACCCTAAAGAAACAATTGGGTATACCTTCTATCATAGATCCGAAGGCAAAGTTTTCGTTGCCAAGAATGGATCCTTTCTTGAGAAGGAGTTTCTCTCGAAGGAAGTGACTGGAAGGAAAGTAGAACTCGACGAGGTTATTGAACCTTCTCTCGGAGTTGAGAGTAGCGCAGCACCGGAAGATGTTTTTATGCCGCCTGCACCAATTGGAGAGGAAGCTAATGATGGTGATCATGAAACTTCGAACGAAGTTGCTGCTGAACCTCGCAGGTCAACGAGGGTTCGTACCACTCCTGATTGGTATGACCCTGCCTTGAATGTCATGTTGGTGGACAACACTGATGACCCTGCGACGTATGAAGAAGCTATGGTGAGCCCAGATTCCGACAAATGGCTAGAAGCCATGAAATCCGAAATGGGATCCATGTACGAAAACCAAGTATGGACTTTGGTGGACTTACCGGATGGACGTAAGGCTGTCGAGAACAAATGGATTTTCAAAAGAAAAACAGATGCTGATGGTAATATTACCGTCTATAAAGCTCGACTTGTCGCGAAAGGGTTCCGACAAATTCAAGGAGTTGACTACGATGAGACATTCTCACCAGTAGCGCAGCTAAAGTCTATGAGGATTTTGTTAGAAATTGCTGCATATTTCGATTATGAGATTTGGCAGATGGATGTCAAAACGGCGTTCCTTAATGGAGACATTGAGGAAGAGTTGTATATGGTACAAACCCAAGGGTTTTGTCGATCCTAAAGATGCTAACAAGGTATGCAAACTTCAGCGCTCCATTTATGGACTGAAGCAAGCATCTCGGAGTTGGAATCAACGTTTTGATAAAGTAATCAAAAACTTTGGATTTATACAAACTTATGGAGAAGCTTGTATTTACAAGAAAGTGAGTGGGAGCTCTGTAGCATTCCTAGTACTATATGTAGATGACATATTGTTGATTGGGAATGATATAGAACTTCTTAATAGTGTCAAAGCATATTTGAATAATAGTTTTTCAATGAAGGATCTTGGCGAAGCGGCATATATTCTAGGCATCAAGATTTATAGAGATAGATCAAGACGCCTAATAGCATTTTCACAAAGTACATACTTGGACAAAGTTCTAAAGAAGTTTAGAATGGAAGAGAGCAAGAAAGGGTTCGTGCCCATGTTGTCAGGTAAGACCTTGAGTAAGACTCAAAGTCCAGCTACGGCAGAAGATAGAGAGAAGATGAATAATATTCCCTATGCCTCGGCCATAGGTTCTATCATGTATGCCATGCTGTGTACAAGACCGGATATAGCACATGCTGTTAGTTTGACTAGCAGATATCAAAGTGATCCTGGAATGGAGCACTGGACAGCGGTCAAGAATATCCTAAAGTACCTAAATAGGACTAAGGATATGGTTCTTTCTTATGGAGGTGATGAATAGCTTGTTGTAAACAGTTACACTGATGCTAGTTGGAACACTGATCCAAATGACTCGAAGTCATAGTCTGGATACGTATTTATTTTGAATGGTGCTGCAGTGAGCTAGAGGAGTGCCAAGCAAAGCATTGTGGCGAAATCTTCAACTGAATCGGAATACATAGCTGCTTCGGAGGCTGCACAAGAAGCCATATGGATGAAGGAGTTCATTACTGAACTTGGCGTGGTTCCTAGTGCGTTGGACCCGATGGCCATCTACTGTGACAATACAGGTGCCATAGCTAATGCACAAGAGCCAAGGTCACATAGCAAGCTGAAGCACATCAAGCTACGTTTCCATGCTATTCGCGCGTATGTCCGAGATGGTGACATAAAGATTTGCAAAGTACACACTGATCTGAATGTGGCAGATCTGTTGACTAAACCTCTCCCTAGAGCAAAGCATGACCAACACCAGAACGCCATGGGTGTTAGGTATATTACCATGTAATCTAGATTATTGACTCTAGTGCAAGTGGGAGACTGTTGGAGATATGCCCAAGAGGCAATAATAAAAGTAGTTATTATTATATCTTTGTGTTTATGATGAATGTTTGCATCCCATGCTATAATTGTATTATAAGGAAACACTAATACATGTGTGTTTTGTAAACATAAAAGAGTCCCTAGTAAGCCTCTTGTTGAACTAGCTTGTTGATTAATTGATGATCATGATTTCCTGATCATGGACATTGGATGTCATTAATAACAAGGTTATATCATTAGGAGAATGATGTGATGGACACACACCCATAGTAAGCGTAGCATAAGATCAAGTCATTAAGTTCGTATTGCTACAAGCTTTCAAATGCATAGTAACCTAATCCATCGACCATGAGGTTATGTTAATCACCATCACCGGATGGGTACTTTGATGACATCAAACACCGCTTCGTAACTAGGTGGTTATAAAGGTGTCATTGGGTATTCTGAAAGTATGTGTTGAAGCGCATGGACCAAGATTGGGATTTGTCCATCCATATGACGGATAGATATGCTCTGGGCCCTCTCGGTGGAATGTCATCTAGTTAGCTTGCAAGCATGTGACTAGGTCACAAGGGATGACATAACATGGAACGAGTAAAGAGTACTTATCAGTAACGAGGTAGAACTAGGTATGGAGATACCGATGATCAAACCTCGGATAAGTAGAGTATCGCGTGACAAAGGGAATTGGTTTCGTATGTTAATGGTTCTATCGATCACGAAGTCATCATTGAGTATGTGGGAGCCGTTATGGATCTCCAGATCCTGCTGATGGTTATTGATCGGAGAGGTGTCTCCATCATGTCTGCATATTCACGAACTGTAGGGTGACGCACTTAAGGTTTGAAGTTGTTTTAAGTAGATATGGAATGTGTGTTGGAGACCGAATGTTGTTCGGAGTCTCGGATTGGATCCAGGACATCACGAGGAGATCCGGAATTGTCCGGGGAATAAGATTCATATAATGGGGATCGTTTTCTAAGTTAGGAAATGTTCCGGAGTGTTTATATGGGGATTCTAGAAGGTTTCGGAATGTTCCAGAAGGTTCTAGAAGATTTTTTGGAGTTTACTTGAAAACCAAGAAAGGATAAAGGGAAACTTGGAGGGTAAGTAAGGGAAACTTGGGGGGAAAGACTCTCCCCCCAAGCTCCCTTGTGCGTCGGCCCTAGGAGGTGGGCCTAGGGGTGGGAACCCTAGGCCGCACCCCTCCCTCTATATATAGAGGGGTGGAGGCGCCACCCCCCTTTTCCCCTCCCACTCCAAACCCTAGCCGCCTCTCTCCTCCTCCTTCCATCTGCTCTGGCTTAGGCAAAGCCCTGCAGAATTCTCTACTCCACCACCACCACCACGCCGTCGTGCTGCTAGGATTCCGTGGAGAGATCTACTACCTCCGCTGCTTGCTGGAACGGGGAGAGGAAGGTCTACTTCGACTCCGCACGTGTGACCGACTGCGGAAGCGCTGCCGGAACGCGGCGCCGGAAGGATCATCTACTCGATCTTGAGATCGGCAAGTGATCGTCTACATCAACCATGAGATCCGATCTCGCACAAGGCTTTCGTATCTACAAGGGTTAGTACAGATCTATCTCGTTGCACATGTCTAATAGATTAGATCTTGGCTTTTATCTAGATTAGATCTAGGTTTTGTTCGTTCTTGCAGTAGAATTTTTTTGTTTTCCATGCTACGAACCCATCATGAAGTTACTCTCGTTTTAACGTCCTATGCATGTCGCTTTGTTCTTTGTGAATTTATTTGCGCATAAGATTCATATGCGTAGGAATAGGGTTAGATTTAAATGTGTTTTGAATTTTCTTCTTGATGCTCTCTTTTACTTCAATTCATATTTCCTATGTGAGCATCTTCTCAAATTATCATGCCTAACTTAAAGGCGTTAAAGAAAAGTACTTATTGGGAGATAACCCAAAAGTTTGAGATGAGTCTTGGAAGTTATTTCTTCAGTAATAACCTCTCCTTATCCTTTTTATTTGCTTTTTGTGCCAAGAGTAACCTATAATGAGAGAGAAGTAATGATTAGGAAAGTTGCTGTCCTGAAACAGATTTTTATGCTTCACCGTACAAATTCGTGTAAAATCTCTGTATGTTGTTTTGAGGCGTCAATGTTTTTGCTTCTTCCCCATGATGTTATCTAACTTTCGTTAGTTCAACACTTTTTGATTTGAGCAACATAAGGTCTTTGAAAAAATTGGTTTTTACCTGCTGGTCTGTTTTGACAGATTTCTGCCATTATTTGCTTTTGCTTCTTGTTGGTTCCTTTTTGAGTTCTCTTTGGGGAATTGAGCTTTTTGAGGGAAGTGCTACAGTAGCTTGTTTTTTAATGGAAGTTTTATTGGTGTTGAAACTGAACCTAAAGACTTATTATCTTGAGTGCACTAATGTTGCTAATAAAAATTGTGTGAAGTTTTGTATGAAGGAAAAATTTCAGGTGTATGGAGAGAATGATGTAATAAGATGAAGAATAGACTAAAGCTCAAGCTTGGGTATGCCACCCCATTTCACCCCAAGAAATATTCAAGAGGTACAAGCGTCAAAGCTTGGGGATGCCCAAGGCATCCCCTTCTTCATCAATAAAAATCCCAGGTTTCTTCCAAACACTTCATTTTTATTGTTTCATGCACAGTTGGGTTGTTCTTGGAGCGTCCTCTTTTTCATTTTTCGTTTTTAGTTTTGGTTTTTTTTTGCTTGGTTTTCTTAGATTGCTGAATAAATTGGTTGGACCCTCTCTTTCATTCATTGGTTTTCAAATAGTTTGGTTTGGATTGGAAAAGAGTAGGAAAAGATCATGCTTAAGTGGTAAAGAGAGCTTGTTTTTGACTGTGGCCCATGCTTTGTCATGCCATGCTTGATATTGTTTTGGCTTTATGCTTAGTGATCTTTGTTGTAGCATGACATGTTATAAACAATTGAAATTTCTTCATGTGCCTTGAAAGAATCATGCGTTGTTTTACCATATTAAAGCATAGTATTGTGGTATTCTCCTTTGATGTTTTATTTGGGTTGACTTGGCGCATGCTCACACCATGTTATGACTATCCCAAGTCACCATAGCCTTTATGATCCTTTAGTTTTCGACTTGTAATATCACTTTATGCTATGATTAATGATGTTTTGTCGCTCTGCATGATTATGGCCATTATTGCTCTCTTAGTTGGACGCTCCTAGTCTTTTGCTAGCCTCCATAACCAAGTATGAGTTCCACTCATGCATTCAACTCCTAAAACCAAGTTATTCCAAAGAGTCCACCATACCTACCTATTAGCATTTGCTATTCCAAGTATATTCATGTTTTTATCTACCTTCCGAATTAAACTTGTTATGTGAAAATTAGTGATTAAAGCTCTCACGAACTTGATGGCACACTTTACTTTCTTGCACTTAATAAACTTGAACCATTGCGTCCATCTTTGTTGTGTACATGCTTGCGCTTTATAAGTTGAAGTTAGCAGAACCATGTATCATGGGGAATGCTTTCAACATTGCACTTGTACATTGTACCTAGTTGATATCATGTTCTTTTGCTTATGGATCCTAGCGGTGTGAAATAAAAGGGGAACTTGTAAGATCATGGAGTTTGTATTTGTGTTAGAGAAATGCCTGGGCCTCTAGCCTAAGCCATGCCTAATCATGGTGGAAACTTGCACCATAATCAAAATGAGCACTCTATGAAGCATCCTCAATAAAAACCTATGCAAATAGCAAATAAAAAGATCACTGAGGTGCTCATTGTCTGCTTGCCTTGTCATTTTGATTATGGGATAGCTCATGTATCATGTGCAAGGGGTACCCCGTTGGCGGTTCTCTATGATACATATGTACTTACAATGACAAGAGCTTACTTGTGACTAAAGTTGAGTAGCATGAGGTTCGGTCTTCGTAAGTAAGGGGCATGAGATTTCAGCTTATAACTTGTCAAGCATATCCTCTTAGTTGTGTCACTTTAACCTTAATCACCTAAAGATGCTTATGATAGGGGCAATGAGAGATTAAAGTTAATAAGTACCATAATTTTTGGAAGCTCTTTATGAAACTTGAATCCCTACTTCCTTCTATGAAGGCCTTTCTTTTACTTTTATGTTGAGTCTCCACCTTCTATCTTTATGCACCTACTTTGAGAGCATAGTGGCCTTTCTTAGTTCTATGTGCATTGTCCCAAGACTTGTTGATTGATGCATAATTTTGATATTGTTTGTTCTTAAACTATTTGTATCTAGTCACCCTTATGAACTTTGAAGGTGTCCTATGCATTTATATTTGCTACTCTATCAGGGACAAGCTGAATGCCAATATGCTATGTTTTTCTTTATGTGAAACAAACAAACGTCTTGCAAACCATTGTTATTCATGAATCTTTTGTTTGTGCCTTTTCATGTTGCAACATAGTTGCTATGTCTTATTGTTAGAACTTTACCTTTCATGCTATGTTGAAGTATTATGATCCCAGCTATCAATGTTTTACAAATACTTTGATCAAGTTTATGATGGTGCATGTCACCTCAAAAATTATTCTTTCTTTTTATCACTTACCTACTCGAGGACGAACAGGAGTTCAGCTTGGGGATGTTGATATGTTGCAAACGTATCCATAATTTTTGATGTTCCATGCTTGGTTTTATCTACTTTCTTATGTTTTGTCCACACTTTGGAGTACTTTCTATAAACTTTCTTGGACTAACCTATTAACAAGATGCCACAGTGCCATCTGCCTATTTTCTGCTATTTTTGGTTCCGGGAAAGTCAGAAAATGAATATTCTCGGAATTGGATGGGACAAAAGCCAAAGTTAGTTTTTCACCGAGGGTGACACGGGGCCAGAATACGAGACGGAGAGGGGCCAGGGGCTGCCACACCACCTGGCTGCGCGGCCAAGCCTGGCCCGCGCCAGGGGGTGGTCTGGCCACCTAGGGCACCACCTCGGCATCCCCTTTCGCCTATAAGATGCCTCCGATATAGAAACCCTAAGTACTTGGTCAAAATTCCACGAAAGAGTCTGTAGCCACCGTCATCTCCATCCCTAGGTCGGGAGGGATCTGAAGCTCTTCCCGGCACCCTGCCGGAGGGCATAATTCACCCTGGAGGCCTTCTTCATCACCATGCAAGCCTCCGGTGTGATGTGTGAGTAGTTCACCCTTGGACTACGGGTCCATGTAGTAGCTAGATGGTTGGTTCTTCTCCTTTGTGCTATCATGTTTAGACCTTGTGAGCTCCGGTCATGATCAAGATCATCTATTTGTAATCATACATGTTGTGTTTGCGGGGATCCGATGGATATTGAGATGCTATTTCAGATTGATTATTGATTCTATCATGTCTTTGTTATTTGTGATCTTGCATGCTTTCCTTTGTTAGTAGCTATCTTGTCCAAGTAGATGCTAGCAACTCCAAGAGTTAGTATTTATGCTCGATAGTGGGTTCATGCCTCTAGTAATCTGGGGAAGTGACAGAAATCTCTAAGGTACTAGATGTGTTGTTGCTACTAGGGATAAAACAACAATCCTTTGTTCATAGAACAATCATATTGTTTACTTTACACGCAATGCGTAATGCAATTATCTGTTGCTTGCAACTTAATACTGGAGGGGGTTCGGATGATAACCTGAAGGTGGATTATTAGTCATAGATGCAGTTGGATTACGATCTATGTATAATGTTGTAATGTCCAATCAAATCTCAAAGGAGTCAAGATGTTTAGTATATGCATATTGCTTTCTCGATGTTTGCCAATTGCTCCGCTGTAATTTGTTCACCCAACATGTCATCTATCTTAAGGAGAGCCACTACTAGTGAACTATGGACCCTGGTCCTTTCTTTTACCATCAATCTACAATTGTTTACTGCTTTCTGTTTACTTTCTGCAAGCTATTACTTTCTTCCACACAATACGTTTAATCCTTTGTTTTCAGCAAAACCGGTGAGATTGAAAACCTCACTGTAAGTTGGGGCAAAGTTCTGTGGTTGTGTTGTGCAGGTTTCCACGTTGCTACTAGCGCCGATAGTGCGCCCTGCCAAAGTCTAGCTAGCAGCACTTTGGAGATGTTTCCTTGCTCCTACTGGTTCGATAAACCTTGGTTTCATAACTGAGGGAAAACTTGCTGTTGTGCTCATCATACCTTCCTCTTGGGGTTCCCCAACGAGCTTGATATATTTTGGGCCATCACGCCTCCGCCCCGGTCCCATCTCGCACTACCATCACCCCTTCCCCTCAACATAAGCCACTGCCCTACCTCCCCCGCGTCGATCGTCCCATATTGGCCTCATCCGCTCATGACGACCTCAGCTATGGAGGGCTGGTTCTTCGGGTCGCCCGTGAGGCAGCTCAGGGTGAGCTGCACATCTCGTGTTGTTGCCACCCATCTCTACGTGTGTCTCGCAGAGAGGGAGCACACAGGCGTGCGAGTGCGCAAAAACAACAGGCATCATCCGCAAGGGACAGATCCAGCCCCGCGCTCCACCCACCCTGATTCCATCTCACGCCGATGCCCTGAGCTCTGCCCATCCTGAGCACCGCCTCTGCCCCACTGCCCACCACCATCGCCCAAGCGCTTCCTGACCTCCGCCCACGAGCACAAACCAGCACGGGGACGCGAGCTTCTCCCCTCTCCAGTGCCGGCTGCCGCCCTCCTCTCCGGTGCGGGACGCGAGCTCCTCCCCGCCAGTGCCGCCACCCTTCCCTAGTCTTGAGGCCAGTGTCTGTATGGGGACGAATCACCGTTGGGGACACATGCTAAGTTGGGCAGGACACCCATCTGATTTTTGTCCGGCCCACCCCTCAAATGGACAAGATCGGACAAATCCAGTATCCGATTTGGTCTAACCCATTGGAGTTAGCCTAAGGCTACTCGAATAGTCTAGCGAAAGAGTGGCCGGACAGTGTGGAAGAGGCAATTTTCTTTGCCTTTGCATAGATGAGTATCCAAACATGATGATGAAGAGACAAAAACCGAGGAGTGCAGATCGCTTGACCCTCACTAGAAGCACCAGAAAAGCAATCGCTCTAATAAAGCTCCTTCAGCTGCAGCAAAGGGAAAGGGGTTGAGTTGAGAAAGAGGACGCTGGAGTTGCCTGCCACCTAGAGCGGGCCTCCTAGATGCTTCAAGCACGCCACGGTGCGTCCTTCTCAAGCCCATGAGGCGGGCAGAGTCCCCACGTCCCTGGACCCTATGTTGGCTCGCCCTCCTCCCCTGTCGGCTCCTACTGATCTGCATGCATCGAAGCTAGACTAGTATGGCTCCCACCTATCCTACCCATCCTTCGTTGAGAAACTCTCTGAGGCCATTTCCCCGCTGCCGCCCTCCTCGATTCCTACCTCTAAGAATGCCCCGGTTTTGCCAACTTCTTCTGAGTCGCTGGAGGAATCCTCGAAGGATGGGAAACGAGTGCACATTCCATCTTTCACGCCGGGGAAAATGCAGCGGATAGCAGAAGATAAGCGGTGGGAGATTGGCTGGGAGACCCCCGATGAGTGGGAATTCAAAAACGAAATGTTGGCTATCCGCTCCAAGAAACTTAGAGCTACAAAGGTGGTCCCTCCTCTAGCGATGTTGGTTCTGTCTCAAGATGTGGCGGTGTCAATGGGTGCAGCCAAGGGCAAATGGTCTACTCCTGTGGTTGTGGTCGCGGAAGTTTCAACGACTTCCAAATTGAGATCCACACTAGCCAGGACCTCCAAGATCTCCGCATAGCGGGTGGTGTCTTCCACACCTTCCTCCTCCACTAGGCGTAGCCAGCGACAGGAGGACAATGATGCGGCGTACGTGCTGGCTAAGGCTAGCCGCATCACTGCTGAGAAGAATTTGTCTGGTAAGTCCCTTGTGCCTCCTCTTGACCTGGTGTTTTTGCCGCTGGCGGCGTTACCTAATGATCATCTTCTTGAGGTGGCTCTTTATTCTGGTTTTGCGCTTAACGCTTCTTGTTTGCCCTTGTCGTTGTTATCTGTTATTCGTGCGAAAGAACTGGCATAGGTCGGCTTGGCTGTGGCCAGTAAGAAAGCGAGTGAGGAAGCGCGAGATGCGGCGTCTTCCTCTTAGCTTGTCTCCCTGTAGAACAACACTAGTGTGGTGCTAACAACAGAGGTCATTCAGGAAGGGGGAGTGTCTCCTGCTCCTACCGAGCCACCCAAGACCCTAAAACGGAGAAAATGGCTCTCTATTGCCCAACTAGTTGGGCCTAGTGCTAATCTGCAAAAAACTCCATCCCACCGAGCTAGGGCTTCTTCTAGGAATCCCAAATGAGAGATCTAGGCTAGAACATCCGTAGCTTTCGGCACAGAGGTCGCCAAAATCAGCTACGGGATTACCTGAGGAGAACACCAATAGATATTATGTTTCTCTAGGAAACCATGTGCCATGATTTTTTCCCGCAAGAACTATAGAGCCTGGAACTTGGGGATAAGTTTTACTAGTCTTGGCTCCCTGCTCTAGGTAGATCACGGGACTTACTTCTTGGAATCAGAGACTCCATGTTCAAGGTTAGCACTACGACCCAAGTAGAATTCTTCCTTAGCGCCACCCTCCTCCACAGAGAGATTAATTTTATCTTCACCTTTGTGGGATTTTACGGGCCTGCAGATCATGCCAACTCGAGGAGTTTCTTGTATGACCTAGAGGCCTTTGTTTCTGCGTCTAATTATCTAGTGGCGATAATGGGCGATTTCAACCTCATCCATAGCCTCGCGGACAAGAACAACTGTAACATTGACTGGCTGCGGGTCAACATGTTTAATGACACTATTGCTAGGATGCTGCTTCGAGAGGTCGTGCATACTAATGCGAGGTTTAGGTGGTCCAACCACCAACTAAACCCAATTCGATGTGTGCTTGACAGGGCCTTGGTATCACCAAAGTGGATGCTAAGTTCCTGCTTGCCTCTCTGTGCGCAGGACCGAGCATAGGCTCTGAGCATACCCCTCTTCTCCTTGAGACTGGGGACCTAATCCATCAGAAACCCAATCGCTTCTTTTTTAGAACAGCTGGTTCTCGGTTCCGAATTTCTTCCACATCCTAATGTGCAAATGGAACTCGCTGGCGGCGCTTCCAGCGCGGAGGCGTGATATAGTTGACGTGTGGCAAGCCCAAGCTGATGGTTTGAGAAGATTCTTAAAAGGATGGGCTGGCAACATTTCGGCTGCGGCCAAGGAAGAGAAATCCTTGATTCACCAGCAGATCCAAGAGTTGGATTTAGACATGGGGACACTTGATGAGGATGGGTGGGCACATCCATACTACCTGGAATATCGCTTGGTCCGCATGTACCAGAGCGAATAGGAGTACTGGCTCTAGCGGGGTAGGATTAAGTGGATGCTTCAGGGTGATACGAACACGAAATTCTTCAATGCCATCGCTAACGGGGGACATAGAAAGTGTGTGATTAAGTCTTTCTCCTCGCCCACAGGTGTCAGCACGGACTTTGACAAGATCCAGACACATGTTTACTCCTTTTATCAATAGCTGATGGGAGCTGAGGAGCCAGTGCGCTTATCCCTTAGACGTAATTTGGGGAACGGGCAACAAAGAGTTTCTAGCAATGAAAATTTGGCCCTGGCGATCACTTTTTCTCCTGAAGAACTAGATGCGGGTCCTTAAGGATACAAAAACTAACACTACGCCTGGTCCTGACGGTTTCCCTGTGGCCTTTTTGAAGTTCTTATGGCCAGTCCTTAAACCTTTGGTGCTGTAGATTTTGAATGACTTTATGTTGGGCCGTATTGACATTTCTCATTTGAACTTTGGTATTTTATCTCTGATCCCTAAAGTCCCTGGGGCGCATGACATCAAACTCTTCCATCCAATTGCTCTTATCAATGTCATTTTTAAGTTAGTGTCCAAAGCCCTCGCTTCTCGTTTATCCACGGCAGCACACTGTACTATTTCTTTGGCACAAACTGCCTTCATCAAAGGCAGATACATTCATGATGGTGCCTTAGCTTTGCATGAAATCATACATGACCTGGTGTCTAGGAAAATGAAGGATGTCATGCTGAAGCTTGATTTCGAGAAAGCCTATGATCGGGTTAGCTGGCCCTTTCTCCGTGAGGTCTTGAATCGAAAGGGTTTTGATTTTAGAATCACTCACAGATTAATGCAGCTTGTTTTTGGGGGCGCGCGATTAGCATTAATGGTGTTGTAGGACCCTACTTTAAAAATAAGAGGGGAATACGTCAGGGCGACCCCATCTCCCCTCTGTTGTTCGATTTTATGGCTGATGCGTTGGCTGCCATTTTGGACTCTCTGTGGCTGCACGTCAGATTCAAGGGGTGGTACCCCATCTAATACCAGGAAGCATCTCCCACTTACAATATGCCAAAGATACTATCCTCTTGGTGGAGCTTAATGACCAGTGTTTAGCCAACCAAAGACTACTCCGTTTCTGTTTTGAAATTGCTTCCGACTTAAGGATTAACTTTCTCAAGAGCGAGGCATTTGTCCTAGGGGTGGAAGAGGCTGAGCGATCTAAGGTTGCGAGCTTATTCAACTGTAAAGAAGGCGTGTTCCCCTTCACCTACATGGGCTTGCCTATGGGGGACAAGTCCCTCTGTATGTCTGATTGGGAAAACCTAGTTTTGGTGGTTGGCCAAAGGGTGGAACCGTGGAAGGGATGGTTTATGTCCTTGGCTGCGCAACTGACTCTCGTCAATTCCTCCCTTTCCATCTTACCTATGTTTGCCATGGCCATGTTCCTGTTGGCGGACGGGACGCATGTTGCTTTAATTTTGACAAACACATCTCCAGATTCTTCTGGGAGGAGTAACTGATAAAAGAAAATACCATTCGGTGAACTAGAAAGATGTTTGTTGGCCCAAGGATCTAGGAGGGCTAGGAGTTCTGGACTCTAGATTCCTTAACATTGCACTCATACTCAAATGGATTTGGAGGCTTCTTAGGCCAGGAGAAACTAATAACCTTTGGCATAGGCTCCTCATAGCTAAATATAGAAATGCTTCAAATGTTCTTAACCTTAACAGCCAGGGTAGCTCACAATTCTGGAGGAGTCTAAAAAGAATCAAACATTTTCCGTTTAGGTGCCAGATTCGAGGTAGGGAACAGTACGTGCTTCTGGACGGATTGGTGGATGGGAGAGGCGCCTCTAGCCGCTAGATTCCAGAGACCGTTCCACATTTTCTCTATACCGGACCTATATGTGGCTCAAGCAATAGTATAGAATAGATGGAACTATCCTTTTAGGCATACCTTTGGCGAGGAGGAGCTTCGGATGTGGGACTAGCTGTTGCAGGAGCTTGCGGAGGTGCAACTCTCTGCACACGAGGACATTGTCTCCTAGGCTCTAGATCCTTCTGGGGTATATACGGTTTCGTCCATGCACAGGAAGCTGGTCTTGGGGGCTAATGCGTCGATATATGACATTATCTGGAGTGCTAGGATCCCAACCAAGATTAAAAATTTCACTTGGCATTTGGCGAAGGGACGCCTGCCAGTGAATGAACAAATCCTCGAGCGCCAAGGACCAAAAGAGGGCAAGTGATGTCTATGTGGGGAGCGGGAAACAGTGGCGCATACCTTTTTCCAGTGTGTTCTCGCGAAGTTTAGTTGGAGTGTTGTTCGATCTTTACTGAATGTTGATTGGAATCCATCCTCTTTTGATGAGTTACTTAATATTTTTGTCACACTCTTATCTAAAGCTAGGCATTCTATATGGATTTTGTTTGCTTCCCAGTGCTAGGCTATTTGGAATGTCAGAAATAAGTTCACCATCGAGCATAAATTCCCTAAGCAACCTGCTGATTGGCTCTTCAAATAATGCATTTTTCTACAGTTATGAAGGCCGCTGTTCGAGGATCTCGCCAGGATGGACGTGTTGTTGGAGGGCGTGAGAAAGCTGCACCGTGATACCTACTCCCCTCAAGCTCCCAACCACTAGCTTGCTCGTCCTGGTGGTGTTTTTGTTTTCTGTTGGGCAAGTGCTGCCTAAGTTGGCTACCAAATGTACTAGATTTAGGGGTGCGCCTTGGCACACGACCCAGTGATCTCCGTGTTAATTTACATCGTGTTTTGCGATGATAAATACAGAGAATGGAAAAAATGTTTGTTGTATAATCACCAGGGAAAAAACTATGTAGAGAAATACCGTAATGAGATGTGATCACAAATTTGTCAGGAACAATGTTAAAACCTAAACCCTAAATCGTGACAAAAGGTGATCGTGGCTGGTTGGTGAGGAAGAGTGGAAGAACCAAATAGCCATATCATAATGAGATGTGATCACAAATTTGTTAGAAACAATGTTAAAACCTAAACCCTAAATCGTGACACATGGAAGTCTCTTCATTGCATGAACCAGAAACGGAAGTCTCTTCATTCTCTGTAGGGTGAGTTGACCAAGATACGCATATGTTGGAAACCGACCCTTCTAGAGGCGGTGAAAGTACTGGGTGGATCTGAGCCTATCTGCAGTAGTGTCGAAACAGAAGGTGGTATGTTCCAGCAGCACGTTAAGTTCACTCTCCCGCTTGATATGTCGGGTGCAGCATGAAACTGTTAGCGTGTCTCGACCGAAACGCGTTTCTGTGTGTGAAGCACAGAGTGAAGCAGCAGCGGCTGCACTGCACCAAATTTCATGTGACCCACTGAATATAGAAGTGTTGGTTGCAAGTTATTTTCGCTGTGAGGAGATGAAGCTAAACTGTGAGAAGGTTTTCAGGAAAACAGTCAGGATGCAACATCTTCTGGATATGCTTCTATCTGATTGGGATGACTGCACTCATCACATAGAGAAGAGTTGTGATCTTCTCTTTCATCTCGTAGCACAAGATTCGTATCATCCAGGTAACCGCACGGTCAAGAATGTCAGGTTGCATGTAGGGTAACCCCACGGTCAAGAAACTAACTACTCAAGATCGCAAGGTCAAGCCTCCAGAAGTTTAATGTGTTGGATAGCGAAGCAATAGCTGTGAAAATTCGTCAATGGGATGCACAGGCTTTGATGAGGGACCATCTAAACGTAACCTTGGTTCAAACAAATTGTAAGATTTGAAATGGCTAGCACTTCATGAAATTTCTTAAATAGCAAAGCTAAGCAGTATAGATAGAATTGTATGCTTATCACTCAATTGATGCACTGAAGCAGTATCCGGTGCTTCACATTCAGTATATTGTCTTCACTGCCTAGTTGCGGTTATTTGTGAGCGTCAATTTAAGCCTCGTCGCTGGCTGAGATGCGGTTATTTGTGAGCATAAATTTGAGCCTCGTCGTTGACCAAGATGCGGTTCTTTGTGACCGTCAATTTTACCGATGAGCTCATAGAGGAAGGGGAGGTATGTTCCTCTCTCTTCGGTCACTGAAAGTTAGTTTTTTCTGTCGTGCTATTTGGTTGGGCTAGCTATCTCTAAATTTCTCACTGTCAGTGAAAAGAAAGAAGAATGTACCACATTTTTTTTTCGAAATGAACCACATTTTCTTTGTGAAAAGAATGTACCACATTTAGCTCCATCATTAGCCTACGAAACACACTCGAATTTGTTCTCGTTTCGAATGAACTGAAACTGAAAAAAGGTTAAAAAATTAAGCATAGAGACCATATCTTGCGACTATGCAGCGCTGGAGATTATATTTTGCCAGTGTAAGAACAGCATGAGTAAATACGAAATTATATAAAACTAAGGTCGGTCTTCAGTGCATTGACTATAGGTAAATTGAACAATATAATGCGTAAACCCTGAACTTTATGCCTAGTTTACTTTGTGAACTAAAGTATTTTAAACAAGCGGTACAAAAATCAGTCTCATCCTTTTCTCACATGCACATTCACGGAGCAGACAACACATGCACGGCACAAGAGTCACAAGCATCCCCGGCAGATACCATTTGATTCCTTTCTGCACTCTTTTCCGTGAAGCAGCTGCCACCGTTTGTCCTCCTAAATTATGACAGTCAGAGTATACAATGCACCTCTTGGCTTACACCGCAGATTCTTCACCACTGGCATGTGCACGCACACTCCAGCCCATGAGCCCTTGGCAGTCCTGCAGCCATTGCTTGGGGAAATCGGTCACCGCATACCGGAGCCAGGAACCAGTAGAATCTGAAGGTGCGTCCCGCCACTATCGATCGGATGAAGGGAACACACACCCGCCTGCGGCAATGAAACTCTAGAACCAGAGCTGGGTGAGCTACCACACCATCCTTTGGGATGGTAGCCACGACCCTGTCTGACCCATGGCTGGTTGGTGAAGGCGACCATAGGGTCAATGGAGCTTCTATGACCTCTCCAAGACTCCATGCCGCAGGTCCACCCATTCTATGGAGTGAGGAAGAGAGGCCGAAAGGTTTTTTCTTCACCTGTGCCTATCTCATTCTTCAATTCTGCATACTTATCGGTAATTTTGGTGAGCTTGCTTCTCTTTTCCTTTCGTCATTTGTCCATTCTTTGTCGAGAGATGACTGAATTTCTGAGACCGAGGAAAAATCACGATGACATAATCAGGATACTATCAACACAAAGGAATTAGTTAAAGAAACCATATGTACATGCGCCAGCTCTTATTTTATTGCTTATAATTTTCTTCCAAGATGTTAACTCATTGAGAAGTTGAACATGGCATTCATACATAGCATTAATAAAAAGAAGTTGTAAAACTCTTCTCTTTTAATCAGCAACCATAACATGAAACAGATATAAAAGGTGCAAAAAAAGTTAATTGGGGAATTGATACCTTACAGAACCAATTTGGAAATAAGTAGCTTAAATGACTAAATGAGAAATTCACCATTTGAATAGGTTTCTATCCAACATCATACTCGTTCTTGCTGTAATGTCCTAACGATGCAGATATAACATTTCAACTCAATCATCCTTATCTAGGCATGTAAATCTAACTATAATTTTCCATTACATGTCTTAAATATTTCATCCTCCATTAATTACTAAGACTAATCAGTAAGCACCCGAATCCTAACAACATAGGAATTGAAGAAAACAAATAGCTTCAATTAAAAGAACTTTACCACAAGGTTCTCTTCGACTTTGTCACAGTGGAGTCGTCGGCCAGCTCGTCACTGTGAACATAATCTGCACATATCAAAGCATAATATATTCAGAGGAAAAACTCTTCATATATATAGCTAAACTAATGAGGCGGGGAAGTATAGATAAACATGTTGAAGAGAGTTTAGTATGTATACTCAACTGCAGAAATCTGCCGAGTAATTATTATAGATATATCTACTTAGTTAAATCTCTATGTATATCTCATATATAATAAGAGGCATCTACAAAACCAAAGGTAAACTCAGATAAGGGCTGACGCCACCTATATTATAAATATAGGACATCATTTCCTGACCATGCCAAGATAGATGAAAATATTTGCAAAAATTAGATTAGTATTATATCATAGATATGTACATATGGACAAAAAGCATATGCAAATATGCTTTAAAAGGCATACACGCATCTGGACAAAAAAATCTATATATAGAAAGCAATATAAATACCCTTACAGTTTTTATTTTTTGAATGCCAATTTCAAGGCCTAAAGCTACTCATGATCCCTCGGCTGTCACACTGGATTACATCTTGTACAACACCAATTGGCAGCTAGCCTATCTCCAAACTGGTAATCATCTCTAAAGAAATTTGCTATCTGGTCTCCCCACAACCAAAGGGAGTCTATTCTAGAACCACAGCTGAAATCCGCTCACTGCATTATGAAATATTTGGGATTATTCTAACACACTATATGCTCTCAGCAAATACACTGGTTAGAAAAATACACCACCACAATTGAATATACAATCCAATAAAATTCCGATCCAAAGTGGGTAAATATCCCAGATTCTTATTATAAAACAACCTGAAACCGGCTACAAAATAGTATCCATCTAGGCCCCTTGGCTTTGTGCATGTGTCTCAGAATTCTTGAACACCGGCTACAAAATCCTCAGAGATTATTCCAGTGCACTTGGTTCTTCCTTTTAGGCGGGGTAGACCCAGCCATTAGTCTGCATCAATTAACAACTGCTAGTCATAGGACAAAAACAACGGTCATTGGAATTTGGATTATTTACTCCTACCAGATTCTCAAATATTGTGTTGACATGTTTAGATTTGATGCACCCGTGTGAACTTATAGATTCTAAGATGCTAGATTTTTCTACAAAGCTACGACGACTAAAAGCTCTAAGCAAAAAATATTCCTCATGTACTGCTTGTTATAGCTTCTTTAGAAAAGGAGACAAGTCTTATGAGTCAACACCATGCACCTAATCTTTGCGGTGTATTTGTTCCCATGTATCATCATTGATTGATCCAGGGGGAAGATAACCAGCAGAACACCATGTTTTACAACCAACAAAGTATCAACTGCAGTTTCAAAACTACACAAAGCATGACAGTGGCATGAGCTGGACAAAGGCAACCATCTCTACACATTTCAATACCTAAAAGCTGGATAGTGTTAATGGCTCTTGACCGTCTTGGTAAGGTTACACAATGCACAATAAAAATAGTGAATATTTATATATAATGATACAAAGGGGAAAGAACAAAAGATATCCTTGCAGAAAGAAGATATCAAATAATAGTCTACGACACATAACAATTGGATTATGTATCTACAACTAAACTATTTTTAGTCCCATAAAGTGCGTACAAGAACTTCTTAGTCTCAGCAAACATACCATCTGGCCTGAAGAATTATAGCCGATAGTAACTGTCGGCTAGTTCCAATTTCTAGGGAGTAACACATAAAATGGAATGATGCCAGATTACGATCAATTGTAGTCCATAGGGCGTGTGTGCAAGAAATACACTAGGAGATTCAAGAGTCACCACAGAAAATCAAATTAACATTTCTAAACAGGAAATAGCTTAGTATATAAGAAATGTCCAATCTACTGCTGTGAATCAACCTAAACTCCTCACAGTGAGCGGATAGATATAAATGTATAAATCATATGTAAAATTTAGGAACAGGAGAGAATAATAGATATGCTGACACAATCTTTATTTAAAGAAATGAACTAACATATGTTAATAGATATGATACTACATGTCGATACATAGGGATTTTCCCTTCCATAATATGTATAATTATTTTATCAAACATCTTTTATAGGTCACTAAATTATCACATCGCCAGGAGGACCAAGGAATAAATTAATGAACCATCTAGAAAATAATGTAAAAATGAACGAATACGGACTAATCTTAAGAGGAAATGATGGAAGCGCTTCATTATTATTATTATTATCCTTTTCACTTATACCAGAAGAAATGTGTACAATGGATTAGCACCAAAATTAAAATTATAATTAGTTTGACTCTCGCCTCTAACTCTAAATATGAAATAATATTGGTGGTATTTTGCCAAACATGTGAAATACCAATGCTTATAATACTCAACAAATAAGAGAGTTCATCGACCACCATAGAACTAAATACCTACAAGGGGTATTGCAAAAAACCTAGCTTTGGCATCTTCGACTCATGTTGGTGACCTCGCAGATAACCTCGCCTCTAAACAACACATCAACATCTACAGATACCTAACATGCCAAGTGATTTTAGGACATTACACTAGTAATGCATATTTTATTGGCAACTTTGTCAACTCATAAAAACTATAGTATTTTACCAGGCCTACTTTTTTTGGTATTAAAAAGTGAGGAAAATCTAAATTAGGAAATGCGTGTTTTCCCTGAAAATGCCCGAAGGACCACCTTTTAACTAAACATGAATACTATATCAGTAAGAGTAAGAACTTCATTTTAATTTAATGGCCATGATGTGCACCAGAACCCTGCTAATTACATATACACCCTACATTATATAGACCATGTACTCATATAAAGGAAACGTTTCCTTGAAGAGCACATTCTAGTAAGACATCTCATCGTCCACCAGCCCCACACCCTCGATATGACCAACTGCATATTGAAAACAAAAGCCCATGTATCAAGCACTTAGGGCGTACCTCTAGAAACTAAAGTTAAACCTCAAAGGGGCAACCGATAATTAATTGGGGATAAACTTGCACCAAACGGGCATCTTTTTAGGGATATCTGCCAAATATGAAAATTTATTGGTTAGATCAAACTAGCAACCCAGATTTTGGCCTCTGCAAACCTCTAGAGAGTAGTAGCTATTTAAATATCACTGAACATGACAATGCAGAAAGAAATAACTCTAATCCATTAGCAGGTGCCAATAAGCAATTAAGTAAGCTGCTGTTCATGGGCTAACACAACAGGAAATTCTATTGCCCACTTGCTTCATATGTCAATCATGCTAGCAGATATACCCCAAATATTTTTGTAGCCATTTGAACAGACTATTACAGATATTTGAGCAACCAAAACCTTTCTAAATAATAAGACAAGCAATCCATCCTTCGAAATAATTTTAACAAACATGTGATGGTGATGTTGTATCCCACAAACATATAAGGCTACTTATCATACATCCAGGCATAAATTCCGGTATTGACCATAAGGATTCACAAATGGCCTGATATTCTATCCAATTTATCAAACCACTAAGAAGGGCTCAAGAATGGATAAGCATACACATTGTTGCCGAGAGTTGCATGCTCTGGAACTTGTGTGGAGAACCATTGTCACTGCCACATCCTCAACACTGCACATGAAAGGACCTGCAAAAGGAAAAAATAGCGAGATGAACAAAAGGCGGAGACAAACCCAGCACAAGAAATGTTTCTTTGGCCTGGATGTCAGGAAATACTAAAAAAAGTAAAATTTCTAATTCCTTTCAGATTGAGAGCCCTAGATAAAAGCTATTCATCACACAATAAAAGATAACTTAGAACAAGCACTTAACAATAGATGGGCACATGCTTAGAGAAATAAATATATCTGGCCTACAATATTGGACGAGACACAATAGAAAACAAAAGTCATCCGTGCAACAACAACCAAGGTCAACCTGTTCAGCTGTCGACGGCCAAGGCTGCCATCAACAAGGCTGCTAGTCCAGAATTCTTGAAACAAGAATCACAAAACAGTCCATTCTTCGCATAAATTGGTTATGGAATCCATTTTATACCATGAAATATGGGTAGTCGTTCTCCAAACAGCAATAAAGCAGTCATGTACAATTCTTTTGACAGTGTAGAGATCTTCGGTATAAAGCATTTTATGATGAACCAATATGTAGGAGTAAATTCTGTAATCAGGAAACTTTAAGATATCAAATCCCAAGACCTGGTACACTAACGCAAAACCAAGAGAAGTCGATTTCTAAAAAGAACATATAGCTAAAAAATTGAACAACACAAGGAAATAACTACGAAGCCAAGCTGAGCAGGCTCACATAAAAATGTCGTTCTGCACAATATCAGACAAACTTAGCAAATCAAAATTGAACTTAAAATATGGGGATAAATGTCACTCTGGAGAAAATTTTATCTCAGACTTTGAGTGACAGCTTAACATCTGAACGTGCATCCCTAGCCTAAGAAATAAGCTGAAGCTATGGTAAGCCAGCAAACCACTCTTGCAGTACCTCAATAGATATGAACTTCCACGCGGTGTCGTGCAGATCCTTGGCCATGAGCTCTTGTGACGGCTGTAATCCTGCACCAGTCAAACAAAATAGTGACTACCAAGTCACTTCGAATGAACAAAAGCCCTAATCACAAAAGCCATTTACCAGCGGCGGGAAGCAGCCCTCAGCGGCACCACATGGCACAGAACCGGCGTGCATGCCGGTGTCTGAAGCCGTGAGCTTCTTGCGGAACATGTGTGTTATTCGGGCGAGCCGCTTCACAGCGTCGGCATCCTCGCCATCATCATTGCAGGAGAACCAGTCGCAGGAGTCCTTGTTCTCCCAGTCCGCATCCACCTCTTCGCTTCCTGCAATCACCGGCAACGTGCAGACCTTTGATCATTCGACACACATTCAGCAATCCCGATCCTGCAATCACCGGCAACGTGCAGACCTTTGATCATTCAACACACATTGAGCAATCCCGGATACATCTTCAGATCAACAGTACCTCGTCCAGCAGAGAGACGTGAGCGTACACCTTGTAGGCATAGATAAAATAGAATCTGCACAAACGAAGATGAAGTTTTTGGGAATTAGAGAAAAAGAGAGAAAGTGAGAGAGAGCCACTGTCTATCACATAATTGTCCATTGAGCTATGCACGATGAAGAGAGGCAGAGGCTCCGCCTCCATCCTTCTCCCAAGCACTGCCTCCTCCCAGCCTGCCCTAGTTCATGGCGAGAAGCCCTGCCCAAGATCCAACGCCACCATCCCCATGCTCCCTCAACGCCACCATCCTCGTGCTCCCTAGCCACATCTCCCTCTCCTTAGATGCTTGGGAGGAGGGCTGCCACGCTGCACGGGATGGAGGGGAGGGGTCACGTGACGGGGTGCTCTGGTGGCGGTGCGAGCGGAGAGGCGTGGATTGGGGGAAGTAGGCGGCCGCGGTGAAGAAAACGAGCGACCGGGACTCGCCGTGGCGGCGGCACGGAACCAGGAGGACGGAAAGATGACGAGGTTGCCCTGAAGATGGGGAGGCACATGCGGCACTGCGGCGGCTCGTTAGGGATGGGAGTGTGGAAGGAGAAAGGCGGCGCAGGGAGCGGGGGAGAGGGTGGCGCAGGGAGCGGGGGAGGAGAGGGCGGCGTGAGGAAGGCGAGGGAGATGCGGCACGCGGGATTGGAGGAGGACGTTTGTGTGGCTCGCTAGGGTTTTCACCCAATCGCGTCGCGCTCGGCTTTGCCCCTGCCAAAACCCGGAGTACCTAGTAACTGTCGACCGTAAACATTACTTGCGAGGCCGATGTATGGGCCCAGACTATTTCCGGCGGGGACGCGACAAGGCTGGACAGAAAGGCACGAACGTGGGTACAAGGAGTTAGTACGCTCAGCAGACTGGTCACCTGGGTAAAACTGTCTTGCTGTGATCAGACGGTGCAGACATGACGTGGAAGCTCGATCCGACAGCCGAAAAGAGCTAAGCGTTGAGGAGCCGGCCAGGACTTGCACCGTTTATACCTTTGGATATTGACTCCTTGTTGGAGCTTAAATTCTGTTGCATTCGAGCCGGTGATTGCTGTGTGTTTGCAAAACTCTATGGCTTTATTAAGTTAAAGTTGAGGCCGGTGGTTGCTGTGTGTTTGTAAAACTCTATGGCTTTATTAAATTAAAGTCGGGGCAGTTGTCGCTGCCTCCTATCTAAAAAAAGGACATAGTTTGTACACAAGTATGGGTCGTCTACGTTAATTTCGTGTTTTGGTTTGCTCTGCACCGGACAAGTTGCAAGACAAGTTTGGGCTTTCATGCTTTCGTTCGCACAAGGCTGGACAAATATCCTGACTGTCCCTCGGCGAAAACCATAGTCGGATTTGCACGCTGCCGCCGAGCGTGCCGGCTCTCACCTCCGCGGCCATGCTGAGGCTCGTGCACGCTCGTCATCACTCTTGTGGCGGCCAGCACCGCCTCGGCGTGGCTCGCGCCGGCCGTGCCCCCGACGGCACAGCTCGCCGCCGACATGGCTGTGCCCACAATTACGTATGTATTTCTTACATATATGTACGTGTATAGACATGGACAAATTAATTGGACCATATGGATTTTCTACAGGATTACGTATAAACTTAATTATTAGTTAATAATATGTATAAAACCACCATGTCCTTAGTTATGAAGGGATACCGAGCGTTCTCAGCCGTCCTTATATTTGAGTACCGTTGAATTTTGGAGGGATCGTAGCGAAGCGGAAGCCTTGTTTCACAATTTTAAGATTTGGCACGAAGTATCCCGCGACAACTTGCGGGGCAATCGTCGTATATATAGAGACAGAGAGGGGTTTGGCAAGTTCTATACCTGTTTTAGTGGCACAGTCTAAGTCTTTTTTGTTAAAGTAAGATATATGCAACTTAGTCAAGTTCTAAACCGGTTGTTCATGGTCAGTCAAGTCCATTTGATAATAAAGCTAGTAAAGCGGAAGCAACTTTCAAAGTCTACTTGATAAAGAGAGGGAAAAGCAAACCGTGTTTCACAGATTGCGGTCGTTGACTGCAATCATCCATTAGGTCTTGGCACAAAATACATGAGTATGTTAACGACTAGGAATGACCACGAACAGAGTATAAACATGGTTCCCAAGACATCAATTTCCATACTCACCTCACCAGTCATTCCTCCAGAGTCCAGACAGCGTTCCCGCCCAGACTGAAATGGAGATTTTCGTTTCTGCAGTCTTGGGGGAACTCGCCACAAGATCCATCAGTTTCTTCATCAGCAAATACTCCAAGTCTGCCCTGCAGGATATGGAGGTTAGGCTGCTTAGCCTGCAGAGGATTCTACTCCGAGCGCAGATCATCGTCGACGAGGCCACGGGGCGGCACATCACAAACCAAGGGATGCTCCGGCAGCTAAGCCTGCTACGAGATGCCATGTACCGAGGCTACTATGTGCTCGACGCCGTCCGATACGGAGGTCACCAAGAGGACAGGCGGCAGCAAAACAACCAGACTGTGAGTCATTCCTGGGTGCTTTCTAAATTCAACTGTGCAAAACGTCTTGGTTTGAGAACCAGCAGCAGCACACGAACATTACAACAACTTGAAGAGTCCCTTCATGGTTTGAGAACCATGATTCTTGATGTCACTGAACTGGTCATGTTCTTGACTGCATGTCCCCGCTTGCACCGCCAGCCGTACTGTATGCATTTCTTGGTAGAGAATTGCATGTTTGGCCGGCAGATGGAGATGGAGGTGGTGATCAACTTCCTGCTGCACACGCAACCTTTTCCTGCTAGTGATCTCGACAGGTTTGACGTCCTGCCTATTGTTGGTGCATCTAGGGCTGGAAAGAGCACCCTTGTCGCCCATGTCTGCCAAGACGAAAGAGTACGTGGTCATTTTCCACGCATTGTCTTCTTCAGACTCGGCAGTTGCAGTGGTGAAGATATCTCCGCTCTGAGAAATGAATGTGCAGCGGGATCTGGGAATGGCGGGAGATTGCTGCTTGTCATTGAGGTATTTGGGGATCTTGATGAAGATCAGTGGGAAACGATGTGGTCTCTCTCCACACTTTTCCCTACAAGTGGTAGTAAAATCATAATCACAAGCCGATCTGACAAGATCACCAAGCTCGGAACAACACAGCCTCTAACACTGAAGCTTCTGTCTCGTGAGGCCTTCTGGTATTTCTTCAAGCTGATTACCTTTGGAAGCACGGACCCCGATATGCACCCAAGACTTGTGTACTTGGCCATGGAGATTGCCAAGGAGCTAAACGGATCGCTGATGGGTGCAAACATCACCGCCTGGTTACTCAGAGACAATTTTAACGTCCATTTCTGGCTCAACATTCTGTTGTTCATGAGAGGGTTCGTACAGAATCACCTATCTAAATTTGGCAAGCATCCCTCTGACCTTCTCAAGGGGAACAGACCTACGTATTTCCGACGGATGGGTACAACTACTGAAGATTTTCTTGTTCTTGATCAGTATCAGACATACTCTGCTCAAGATGAAGTTCCAAATATAACATTTCAAGATGTCATGTATGGAAACATTACGCCTCGTGGGATATTTAAGACACTTGCATGGAAATCCCGGATACCACCTTACCATTGCTACATCTATACTTGTGAGATTAGAGAGCTGCACTCTAGAGTTGTCAAGAGAAAGCGCTCCGCTGATAAATGTTAAACATGGTTATTGTAATTAGTTTTGTATATACCGTTTTACTAATATTTTCTTGTGTGAAAAAAAATACCAAGAGAATAAACAATCTTTCTTAGACAAAAGGCACAACAATGTGGAACGCAGTCTTCTACAGTTAACGGTATATGCCGGAGTGCCACGTCAGCGATGACGTCAACATGACGGCATCCATGTGTTGACCAAAATTTTGAAATATTATGAAACGAAAATGAAACGTGTGGAACTTGACCGAAACTTATGAAACACTTTGTATTGTTCACAAATGTTTTAATGTTTTAGTTAGATTTCAATTCTGTTTCAGTTCGTGACGTCATCATGACGTTATCCATGTGCTGATCCGAAAAAAGACCGACTAGCGCACCAATCTCAAAACAAAAATGTATTGTAGATAGGACACCGACATATATCATTAACTGTAAAATAAAGTTTTCGCAACAATGTGCCTGGCGGCATCCCCTCGAATAGGCCTCGTTTCTCTTGACGGTGATCGTCCTTCAAAAAATTTATTCTAATGGATTTTATTCTTCTTCTTCGGATTTAAAATAGAAGAATAAAAGAATAAGTAGAAGAATTTTGTTAAGTCAATCCAAACAGAAAAGGAGGTTCATGGTTAAGGGGAAAGATGTTAGAATCAGGGTTATTTTTGAATGCAGCAGTTGTGTTCGAAAAGGTACCATGCTACAGTAAAAACACTAGATGAAAGGGAGCGCCGCCTGCCCTTCATTTGGCATTGCAGGGCCATCGTTGTTGTTTTGCTGTTTTTTGCGCTTACATCGCTCATATGGTTAATTACCTTTCCTAGCATCTGTCTGAATGGCGCAGGGATAAACAACAAAGATTTTAAACATGGTATCATCAGAAATATTTTCAATGTTCTAGGAAAAAACTTTGAAGAAACAATTAATTTGATGATCCCAACATAAGTTTCCACTCCGTAAATTTAACACGAGGGCACTCCAGACAACCTTGGAAAAAAATGAAACTACTAAGAAAAGATCCACAACAGAAATGATAAATCTACCAACTCAACGTGTGCACCTTGCTCTCGTTTATCCTGTTGAGCCCATCAAAATAGGCAAGTGGGTGACAAAATTAAATGGGACCAGAGAGCCAAAGTTAAACATGTGCAGAGGGGAAAAATAATACTCCCTCCGTCCAGAAATAAGTGACTTAAATTTGTCTATATTCAAATGTATCTAGACATGTTTTTAGTGTATAGATACATTCGAGTTTATATAAATCCAAGTCAATTATTTTTGGACAGAGGGAGTACGAAATACTTCACTTATGTATTCTTTTCCTGCACCTTAGCTTTAAATAATGGAATGAATGAGTGCTATTTGACAGTGCAAGTTTAGGTATTAGCTCACTATTGTTTAGTCGGTAGTTCTGTCCCTTTGTTGGCAAACATAGAAAAAGAAAATTTTCTGTCGTGTCTTGATTTTCGACACTGGAGATGGGAGATCCCCTTTGTTAGTTCAGCCAAGGGCTCAGCGTACGGCAAGCTCAATCGGCGAGTTAGACGAACACACACAGATAGAGACACAGTTTTTTACCTAGATTTAGGTCCGCGACGTGCGGAGCCCTACGTCCGGCAACTACCAACTATCTGGTGGAAGATCACAATTATAATTGTTCCTTCCCCGGGAAGGCTGTAGCTAGAGAATCCTCCCACTTCGTCCATTTAAGGGCAAGGGGACACCACAGGGGTCGGTCAACACGCGGCATCGGGGCAACTTGCATGCTTACAATGTGGCAGTGCGCTCTTGTCACCATTCCGTGTGTCTCTTGCCACCCGTGCCGCCTAGTCTGGCACTAGCGTCTGTCCATCCATATGAGTCTTGTCGGAGGTCAGATCTCCGGGCACCTGTCTCTCGGGCTCCTAGCTAGGGTCCTAGAGGAAACCCCGACTCGGACCCCACGAGCCTTACGGCCTGCATGGTTGCAACGTGGCGTACTGGTACTGCCAGTGAGCGCAACGTGGCTTGATCGTGCTATCGACGCCACAGGTGGTCCTGGTGAAGCATGGTCATAGGGAAGTCTGTCCCCTAAGTCAGGCATCGTTAGCCACCTGTCCTTCCTTCTTCTTCGGGGTGGCCGCTGGCTCCCTGACCTCGGGACCTATGCCCGGGATGCTTCTCGGTCTTGCTCTCCGAGTCCCCAGTACTGCGTCCCCACAGAGTACCCGGTCTGAAACCCGTCGAATCGCCTACCCTTGAAACCTGTGGTACCATCATTTCACAACTTTAACAAGAGAAGAAAACAATTGTAGGAGAAGAAATCTGAAAGTTTACATCACAGAGTTTTACAAAAAATTTGCCTAGAGAGCCGAAACCAACAAATATTTTTTTATCTAAGAATGCTTGCAAGGATATCCCACAACTTTCTTATGAGGAAAATGAAATCTTTATTACACCTTTTACTGAAAAGAGGTGCACGGTGTTTGAGAAACTGGCTATACAGGAAGGCAGAGGGATAAGCGAGGTTTGCGTGAACGATGTCTCTGATGTGGTTCAGGACGCGCATGGTAGCGAGACATGTGTGTCGACGATGCTTGGCCTGGGGCGATGATGAGCGGTGTCGCTACGTTTGATGCATCCGGAGCTAGCGAGGAATCCAGCGACGTTGCCTCGCATTGTTAACGCGATGCAGCAAATTCCAACAAAGCATTCTCATTGTACTTTAGGTTTAGCGTTAGGTTTGTAAAATACATTTTTTGTATGTTTTCTTTTGTTCTTACCATGTAGTTCGTTCTACGTCATTTTTGTCTCCCTGTTTGTATTTTCCGTATTATAATTTTGTCTTAGAACCATGCATGTGGTTTGGATAGAACCACGTAAGCGCGTACGATTGTCGGATGTGAAAATTTATATCCACCGTGAACACACAGCGTGTCACTACTAATGCACGAAACATAAAAGAAGTTTGTCGTCGGAGATGAAAAATATGGTATAAACACTAGTAGAAACAAGGGCTTCAGTTCAGCCCTAATTTTTTGTCTAGTCTCGGGTGGGTTACGGGCCGGGACTAGTTCTAACACACTAGTCCCGGTTCGTCCCGGCTCCAACGGCTAGGAGGCCGGAGCAACTCTAGTTCCGGATCATTCCGGACTTCTAGTTCCAGTTCGTGACACGGCCCGGGATAAGAGATCTCGTGCCAACCATCTCGATGCGAGGGAGCCTTTAGTCATGGGTTGTATCACCACCGGGGACTATAGGTCAATTTTTGATTAGGCAAAAAGTTACTGAAAATTCAAATGTGTAATTTTAGAGTTTCGAAGCTCCGAAGAGTAGGCTCGGCTATGCACTCGCCATGTACGATGTAGAAACATGGAAAATTGCAGTGGAAAGTTTTATTCGAGTCTTAAGATTCAAATATATTACAAGCAAACACCACTCGAACATCACACAACACCACTCGAACTATGCGCCGCCTAGGGCTCTAGCGGCGTTGGTGGGTCAACAAGTCCCCATTCTTCTTCGAGAGAGTGGTAGATCGCTTCCTGTGTATGCAACTCCTCTACAGCTTGGGCGAGGCGGGCACGTAGGTACGCATAATCGGGAATGGCCTGCATCGCTTCCCGGTGCTCATCACGCACGTCTGCAAGCGCAACACGCCGTCGGTGCTCCGGCAGAAAGACACGGTTGATCACCTCCCACAAGAAAGGCTCGTCGATGGTCATGTTGCGGTTTTCCAAACCACCTTGATGCACATGGGAACACACACTCCAGTAGATGTGGTGATGCAACTTCTGCCACACCAGTGTACCATTCAACGTGGCATCAGTTGCATTCCCATATGTTTTCAGGCCTTTTGACACATAGAGTCTCTGGAGTCATTGCACGTGTTCTTTTACAAACCACCTTGATCCACATGGGCACACACACTCCGGTAGATGTGGTGATTCAACTTCTGCCACACTAGTACACCATTCGATATGGCATCAGTTGCATTCCCATGTGTTTTTAGGCCTTTTGACACATGATTTGACACATGGAGTCTCTGGATTCATTGCACATGTTCTTTTCCAAACCACCTTGATCCACATGGGCACACACACTCCAGTAGATGTGGTGATGCAACTTCTGTCACACTAGTGCACCATTCGATGTGGCATTAGTTGCATTCACATGTCTTTTCAGGCCGTTTCACACATGGTTTGATACATGGAGTCTCTGGAGTCATTGCACGTGTTCTTTTTCAAACCACCTTGATCCACATGGGCACACACACTCTAGTCACCCTTATGAACTTTGAAGGTGTCCTATGCATTTATATTTTGCTACTCCATGAGGGACAAGCTGAATGCCACTATGCTATGTTTTCTATATGTGAAACAAACAAACGTCTTGCAAAGCATTGATATTCATGAATCTTTTATTTGTACCTTTTCATGTTACAACATAGTTGCTATGTCTTATTGTTAGAACTATATCTTTCATGCTATGTTAAAGTACTATGATCCCAGCTATTAATGTTTTACAAATACTTTGATCAAGTCTATGATGGTGCAAGTCACCTCAAAAATTATTCTTTCTTTTTATCACTTACCTACTCGAGGACGAGCAGGAGTTAAGCTTGGGGATGTTGATACGATGCTAAAATATCTATAATTTTTTATGTTCCACGCTTGTTTTATATCTACTTTCTTATGTTTTGTCCACACTTTGGAGTATTTTTATACACTTTCTAGGACTAACCTATTAACAAGATGCCACAGTGCCAGTTTCCTGTTTTCTGCTGTTTTTGGTTCCAGGAAAGTCAGAAAATGAATATTCTCGGAATTAGATGGGACAAAAGCCAAAGTTGATATTTTACCGGAAGACTCACGGAGCCAGAAGACGAGACGGAGGGGGGCCACAGGGCGGCCACACCCCCTTGGCGCAGGGAGCCCTATGCCACGCCAGGGCATGTTGTGGGCCCCCTGGACGACCACCGACCTTGCCCCTTCGCATATAAGAAGCCTCGAGACGAAAACCCTAAATCGAACAGCCTCCAGCCACGAAAAGTTCCGCAGCACCGCCGCCACCGAAGGGGAGATTCGGGGGACAGAAAGTCTCTGTTCCGGCACCCTGCTGGGACAGGGAAGTACCCCCCAGAGCCATCTCTATCAATCTCCACCACCATCGCCATCACCGTTGTTGATTCCCATGATGATGAGGGAGTAGTTCTTCCTCGAGGCTAAGGGTTCTACCGGTAGCTATGTGTTCATATCTCTCTCTCTATGCATGATCATATTGTGATCATGAGCTTTGTGATAAAGTACATCTACCTTGCTAGTCAAGTGCTTTAATAGATCTCTGCTCTCCCCATGTGTGTGAAAGTGACAGCGTGCACACCATGGTGGCACTTAGGCTAGAGATTACAAATACTTGTTATGAGTTATATTTGGACTTGGATGTCTCTATAAAATTGTGGTGTTTGTTGGAACCATCTAGTGCTCAAGGTGACAGTGTGGGGTTATCTAGATGGGGAAAGCGGACTTTGAGGTGTGCTATTATAGTCCTACCATGGATTGGAGTGTCTAACCGGAGAGTAGTATCATGAAGAGAAGATATTTATATGAGAGTGTTCACTAGCGAAAGTATGATCCCTAGACCTTGTTTCTAAACATTGAAACACCATTTGCAACTAGATCTGTTACATGTTTGCTTGCTTCCATCTTTATTTCAGATTGCCTTTAGTCTCTTCCCACGTCAACCACGCGCCATCAAAGCTATTTTCTGGCACTGTTGTCTTATATCCATACCACTTGTATTTCACTATCTCTTCGCCGAACTAGTGCACCTATACACCTGACAAGTGTATTGGGTGTGTTGGGGACACAAGAGACTTCTTGTATCTTGATTGCAGGGTTGCTTGAGAGGGGATACCTGATAACCCACAAGTATAGGAGATCGTGTGTAGCCTTTTCGATAGGTAAGAGTGTCGAACCCAGCGAGGAGATAAAGGTAGGATAAATATTCTCTCAAGTTATATCAACCACTGATACAACTCTACGCACACTAAACGTTTGCATTATCTAGAAAATAAAACTAGATCAATAATATGAGTACTAGAGATAGCTTTGCATGATAATAAATAACAAGAAAGTAAAGCTAGTTGCTGCAGCAATAAAATACACTAAACTAACAGAACCATGAGTGTGGATAGTGGTGGTAATTGTGGTGGCTTTGTCCAAGTTTAAATAGCGAATAGATCAGGTTCATTGTCTTCGATGCAGTTTTCTATGTGGGAGAGGCTAAATATACATGCGCTTCACTAATTGGAATTACATGTACTATATGATTAGATTGTTAGCAAACATCAATAAGTACTAATCAATGCATTAAGGTTTCCCCAACCATAGCCTTAAGTTTAATGGTCCTCTTACTCTCATACGTGCAATGTTCCGGTCGCGTCCTCGGGTTTCTGTCACTCCGGCAGGACTCCCCCTTCCTTTTACACATACTACAAACCCTATGATGTTTAATCCATGCGCGCACAAATATAATGGACACCAAAGGACTGTACCATATCAACATACAACTCTAATGAACCAAAGACGTTCAACCATTCAATCTAAGAACAACGGAACTTATAGCATCAAACACCAAGTTTACATAGGACGGTATAGAGGTGTGTGGGAGGATGAACGACTGCATACTAGGAGGATTAGGTGATGGATATGGCAGTGAAGATGGTGAAGAGGGCGGTGGCAGCACCGGCGGTGGCGCAGGGGACTCCTTCCCCGCCGTCGGTATCATGGGGGAGCACCGCCCCTTAGCCCCCATCCTTCATGGCTTCTTGGGAGCCCTCCCCCATGGAGATGGGATTCATGGGGGAGGCAAAAACGTGGGTTTGGCGGCTGCAAATTCGTGGGTGGAGGTGTCTTGGGCAAATTAGGTTTCCTCCCTTTCTATAGCTTCTCGGATTCCCGTCACCCCGTATTGGGCTGCAGTAAATCGGGCATAGCGTGCCCGTACGGACTCGGAATCAGCTAAATTTTATGTCCAGAATGTTTGTCGCGAAATTTCCAACACCTTTGTAGTTGAAGAGTTTTCCGTTTGACGCCATATTCAACCCAAAACGTGACCATCTTCAAAAAGAGTTCTAAGACAGATTTCTGGAAAAATCATAATTTGACTCCAACAAGGTTTCCACTTGTATTCTTGGTAATTCCTACACATCAAAGTGTAAAACAAGAACATTGTTCACTTTTGCAACTATTAGTAGGTTAGTCCAAATAAATCATAAACTTTATACAAAAAGGAGTGTCAAAAGCATATTATTGGCATAAAACCATCAAAAATTATAGATACGTTATGGACGTATCAATTGACCATTTTCTCACTGAGTTCGATAAACCTTGGGTGATCTACTTAAGGGAAACTTGCTGCTGTTCTACAAACCTATGCACTTGGAGACCTAACAACTGTCTATAAGAATAGAAGTGTGTAGACATCAAGCTATTTTCTGGCGCCGTTGCCGGGGAGGTAAGGTAAAAGGTACTCACATCCTCCGATATGAGTGCCCGAAGTTATTTCCTTTAGATTCTGCAATTTTGTCTTTTTGTTTCTTGTTTTCACTAGTTAGGCTTAATGGAAAACAACAACAAAATTAGAGAGCTTTTTAGTATTTTTCCTAATGTAGAACATGAATTGTCTAAAAAAAATAAAAACCCCATGGAACTTTCTTTGCATGCTAATAGAAATGTTATTAGTATGAATCTTTTGAACACCTTTGTTACTAATACTATGGAAACGTCTAAGCTTGGGGAAGTTAGTTTTTATGAAAATGATCTTTTTAGTTCCCTAGCTTTAAAGAAGAAAGTTTGCTCCGATGATACTTTATCTCCCATATGTGGTAATTTTAATGATACTTGTGATATTTTAAATCCACATACTGAAAGCATCTCTTTTAAAATACCTATAAAAATTGTTGAACGTGTTATGAACAACTGTTATTTGGGAGAAGGAACTGTCCATCCTAGTGATAATTTACTCTTTATACACGAATTATGCGAGTTGTTCAAGTCAGCAGGTATTTCAATGAACCAAGTTAAGAGGAAGCTATTCCCTTTTTCACTTAAGGGCAAAGCAAGGGGGTGGTATGAGCTACTAGATGATCCTCATCATTTGGAGTGGAAGGAACTTGCATTTTTCTTTTACTCTAAATTTTATCCTCCTCATGAAATTCATAAAGATAGGAATTCTATTTATAATTTTCATCCACATGATGGAGAAAGTATTGCCCAAGCATGGGGGAGATTGAAGTCACTAATGCTCAAATGTCCCATTCATGATCTTCCCGGTAATATTGTTATTAATAATTTCTATGCAAGGCTTTTAGGGCATTACAAGGACTATCTAGATACTTGTTTAGAGGGATCCTTCACAAGTAAGGAGGTCAAATCTAAGAGTGATCTTCTTGAAACAATTCAAAACAATACCGAAGATTGGGATAACGACAAAGGTAAAGAACCAGGTATAAACTATAAGTATGATTGCATTAAGTCTTTCGCTGAAACTGCTGATTTTCAAGAGCTTAGTACTAGATATGGTCTTGATCCTCAAATTCTTATTGATTGTTTTAGAGCCTTTGCTTCTCATATTAATGCTCCTAAAGAAAAATGGGACATTTATCATGAGCCTTTTAAAGACACTTGCATGGAAAATGAAATTATTATTAATGATAGAAATAAACATGCTCAAACCCCTGAAAGTACTATTTCTTATAAGCATGTTAATTTTTGTGGAATACATAGACCTTGTGAGAATAATCAAATTGAAGAATAATATTGTATCACCCATAGGAATGAAAAAACTAGAACGTGGTATAGGGCTCTAAATGATCTTGGTAAAAAAAATTGTGCCCTCTATCCTTTTATTTGTGAACTTTGCTTTGAAGTGGGTCATTTCAATTTTCAATGCTCAGGCCATAATAATAGCCCTTCTAATCCAGTGAGTACTGCAAGTTTGTATTGTGAAGACATGATCACTCCTAATCAGCATGATGAACTTACATTATTTTTGGGGTGTGAAGAGTTATCAAGAAAAACCTCTTTGGTAGATATGGGTGCTTTTGATATGAATAGTGTCCTGCATGGTTGTCATATTTATTGTGTTGATAATTGCCACACAAATACTTACATACAAAATATTATAAAATATGAGGTTTTACCAAAATATGACAGGACTAATATGTGTTTTCATCTTATTAATGAAAAGGAGGAATCCTCCAAAGTTTCTTCTATTGTCTCTAACAATAAACCAGGGTATATGGAGAAGCTTCCTTTCAAACCTCTCCCTCCTAAAGAGAAGAAGAAAAAGAAGAAAAGTAGGAGTAAAAGGAGAGAAGAAATGGTATTTTCCCCTAAGCATGTTGCTCCTATTATAGTTTTTGATGAGTCTAAACTCGATGATGTTCCTATGCCTATTACCTATAGTAGTGATCATGATTGGGAAAAGCAAACTACTTTTGATATTGAAAATCTCTTAGGTACCAATTCTTAAAATGATGATATTAATAATTGTTGTACTATTAGTGTTATCCATGTTCCTTCCAATGATGATATGTTTACAAATGAACACACTTTGGAAGATAACTATTCTATTGCTTATGATGATACTATACCTCCAATATATGATGATTGCAATGATGAATATGATATTTTTAGTCCACCTACTATTGAGGAGAAAATTAATTATGATTACAATATGCCTCCTATATTTGATGATTATGGTGATGAGAATAATAATGATATCTATTTTGTTGAATTTGCTCCCAATATAATTAATAAGAATGACTATGTTTATGTGGATAGTATTAATTATTTTATGCATGTGGCTCATGATAAGAATGTTTTATGTGATAGTTATATTGTTAATTTTATTCATGATGCTACTGAAAGTTATTATGAGAGAGGGAAACATGGTTTTATGCATCTCAATAATATTAAGTTTCCCCTCTTTATGTTGAAAGTCTTGAAGTTGCACTTGTTTTGCTTTACTATGCTTGTTGCTTTGTGCTTTCATGACTTGTTTATTTACGAGACTCCTATACATAGGAAGTGGGTTAGACTTAAATGTGCTTTGAATTTGCTTCTTGATGCTCTCTTTTACTTCAATTCATATTTCTTATGTGAGCATCTTCTCAAACTATCATGCCTAACTTAAAGGCGTTAAAGAAAAGTACTAATTGGGAGATAACCCAAAAGTTTTAGTTGAGTCTTGGAAGTTATTACCTCTATAATAACCTATCCTTATCCTTTTTGTTTGATTTTTGTGCCAAGAGTAACCTCTAATGAGAGAGAAGTAATGCTTGCGAAAGTTGCGGTCCTGAAACAGATTTTTGTGCTTCGCCGTAAAAATTCGTGTAAAATCTCTGTATGTCGGTTTGAGCTGTGATTTTTTGTGATTCTGACCCAGGTTGTTATCCAACTTTCTTTAGTTCAACACTTTTCGATTTGAGCGCCAGAAGATCCTCTAAAAAATTGGTTTTTACCTGCTGGTCTGTTTTGACAGATTTCTGCCATTATTTGCATTTGCTTCTTGTTGATTCCTTTTGGGTTCTTTTTGGGGAATTGATTTTTTTAGGGTAAGTGCTACAGTAGCTTGTGTTTCAATGGAAGTTTTATTGGTGTTGAAACTGAACCCAAAGACTTATTATCTTGAGTGCACTAATGTTGCTAATAAAGATTGTGTGAAATTTTGTATGAAGGAAAAATTTCAGGTATATGGAGAGAATGATGTAATGAGATGAAGAATGGACTAAAGCGCAAGCTTGGGGATGCCACCCGTGTCACCCCAATAAATATCTAAGGAGTACAAGCGTCAAAGCTTGGGGATGCCCAAGGCATCCCCTTCTTCATCAATAAAAATCTCAGGTCTTTCTAGACACTTCGTTTTTATTATTTCATGCACAGTTGTGTTGTTCTTGGAGCATCTTTGTTTTTGTTTTTAGTTTTATTTTGCTTGGTTTTCTGCAATAAGTTGGTTGGATCTCATCACTTCTTTTGGAGAGATACACACTCTGCTTTCATTGTTTAGAACACTCTAGTTTTCATTCTTATTGTTTTGTGAGTGTTATCTTTTGCTAGCACTAGGTTTAGCCTTAGTTTTGTTGTGCTTTCAGCTTAGAACTTTTTAGTTCTTCTTTGTGGATTTGTGAGACAAGCTCACTGATGTTTATTTATTATTATCTTTGTGAGTTGTTTCAAATAAGTCGATTGGTGTTGGAAAAGAGTAGGAAAGTTCATGCTTAAGTGGTATAAAAGGAGCTTGTATTTGACTATGACTTAGACTTTATGATGTCATTCTTGATATTGTTTTGGCTTTATGCTTAGTGATTATTGATGTAGAATGACTTGTTATAAACAATTGATATTGCTTAATGTGCCTTGAAAGAATCATGCATTGTTTTAGCATATAAAAGCATAATATTGTGGTATTCTCCTTTAATGCTTTATTTGGGTTGACTTGGCACATGCTCACACCATGTTATGACTATCCCAAGTCACCATAGCCTTTATGATCCTTTAGGATTTGACTTGTAATATCACTTTATGCTTTAATTAATGATGTTTTGTCGCTTTGCATGATTATGGCCATTATTGCTCTCTTAGTTGGTCACTCCCAGTCTTTTGCTAGCCTCCATACCAAGTATGAGTTCCACTCATGCATCCAACTCCAAATAAAACCAAGTTATTCCAAAGAGTCCACCATACCTACATATTAGCATTTGCTATTCCAAGTATATTCATACTTTTATCTACCTTCCGAATTAAACTTGTTATGTGAAAACTAGTGATTAAAGCTCTCACGAACTTGATGGCACACTTTATTTTCTTGCACTTAATAAACTTGAACCATTGTGTCCATCTTTGTTGCGTATATGCTTGCGCTTTATGAGTTGAAGTTAGCAGAACCATGTATCATGGGGAACGCTTTCAACTTTGCACTTATTATTCTATTGATATCATGATTCTTTTGCTTATGGATCCCGGCGGTGTGAAATAAAAGGGGAACTTGTAAGATCATGTAGTTTGTATGTGTGTTAGAGAAACACCTGGATCGCTAGCCTAAGCCATGCCTAATCATGGTGGAAACTTGCAGCATAACCATAATGAGCACTCTATGAAGCATCCTCAATAAAAACCTATGCAAATAGCAAATAAAAAGGTCACTAAGATGCTCATTGTCTGCTTGCCTTGTCATTTTGATTATGGGATAGCTCATGTATCATGTGCAAGGGGTACCCCGTTGGTGGTTCTCTATGATACATATGTACTTACAATGACAAGAGCTTACTTGTGACTGAAGTTGAGTAGCATGAGGTTCGATACTCATAAGTAAGGGGCATGAGATTTCAACATATAACTTGTCAAGCATATCCTCTTAGTTGTGTCACTTTAACCTTAATCACTTCAATATGCTTATGATAGGGGCAATGAGAGCTGAAAGCTAATAAGTACCATAATTTTTGGAAGCTCTTTATGATACTTGAATCCCTGCTTCCTTCTATGAAGGCCTTTCTTCCACTTTTATATTGAGTCTCCACCTTCATGCTTTATGCACCAATTAAGAGAGCATAATTGTCATTCTTAGTTCTATGTGCATTGTACCAAAACTTATTGATTGATTCATAATGTTGATATTGCTTGTTCTTGAACTATTTGTATCTAGTCACCCTTATGAAATTTGAAGGTGTCCTATGCATTTATGTTTTGCTACTCCATGAGGGACAAGCTGAATGCCACTATGCTATGTTTTCTATGTGTAAAACAAACAAACGTCTTTCAAAGCATTGTTATTCATGAATCTTTTGTTTGTACCTTTTCATGTTACAACATAGTTGCTATGTCTTATTGTTATAACTATATCTTTCATGCTATGTTAAAGTACTATGATCCCAGCTATCAATGTTTTACAAATACTTTGATCAAGTCTATGATGGTGCATGTCACCTCAAAAATTATTCTTTCTTTTTATCACTTACCTACTCGAGGACGAGCAGGAGTTAAGCTTGGGGATGTTGATACGTTGCTAACGTATCTATAATTTTTGATGTTCCACGCTTGTTTTATATCTACTTTCTTATGTTTTGTCCACGGTTTGGAGTATTTTTATATACTTTCTGGGACTAACCTATTAACAAGATGCCACAGTGCTAGTTGACTATTTTCTGCTGTTTTTGGCTCTAGGAAAGTCAGAAAATGAATATTCTCGGAATTGGACGGGACAAAAGCCAAAGTTGATATTTTACCAAAAGACTCACGGAGCCAGAAGACGAGATGGAGGGGGGGCATAGGGCGGCCACACCCCCTTGGCGCGGGCAACCCTAGGCCGCTCCAGGGCATCGTGTGGGCCCCCTGGCGGGCCACCGACCTTGCCTCTTCGCCTATAAGAAGCCCCGGGACGAAAACCCTAAATCGAACAGCCTCCAGCCACGAAAAGTTCCGCAGCACCGCCGCCACCGAAGGGGAGATTCGAAGGATAGAAAGTCTCTGTTCCGGCACCCTGCCGGGACAGGGAAGTACCCCCAGAGCCATCTCCATCAATCTCCACCACCATCTCCATCACCGTTGCTGATTCCCATGATGATGAGGGAGTAGTTCTTCCTCGAGGCTAAGGGTTCTACCGGTAGCTATGTGTTCATCTCTCTCTATGCATGATCATATTGTGATCATGAGCTTTGTGATCAAGTAGATATACCTTGCTACTCAAGTGCTTTAATAGATCTCTGCTCTCCCCATGTGTGTGAAAGTGACAGCGTGCACACCATGGTGGCACTTAGGCTAGAGATTACAAATACTTGTTATGAGTTATATTTGGAGTTGGATGTATCTATGAAATTGTGGTGTTTGTTGGAACCATCTAGTGCTCAAGGTGACAGTGTGGGGTTATCTAGATGGGGAAGTGGATTTTGAGGTGTGCTATTATAGCCCTACCATGGATTAGAGTGTCTAACTCGAGAGTAGTTTAGAGTAGTATCATGAAGATAAGATATTTATATGAGACTGTTCACTAGCGAAAGTATGATCCCTAGGCCTTGTTTCTAAACATTGAAACACCATTTGCAACTAGATCTGTTACATGTTTGCTTTCTTCCATCTTTATTTCAGATTTCCTTTAGTCTCTTCCCACGTCAACCACGCGCCATCAAAGCTATTTTCTGGCACCGTTGTCTTATATCCATAACACTTGTATTTCACTATCTCTTTGCCGAACAAGTGCACCTATACACCTGACAAGTGTATTGGGTGTGTTGGGGACACAAGAGACTTCTTGTATCTTGATTGCAGGGTTGCTTGAGAGGGGATACCTTTGACCACTTCCTCCCTGAGTTCATTAAACCTTGTGTGATCCACTTAAGGAAAACTTGCTGCTGTTCTACAAACCTCTGCACTTGGAGGCCAAACAACTGTCTACAAGAATAGAAGTGCGTAGACATCAATGGGCACACACACTCCAGTAGATGTGGTGATGCAACTTCTGTCACACCGGTGCACCATTCGATGTGGCATCAGTTGCATTCCTATGTGTGTTTTTTTGGCCTTTTGACACATGGTTTGACACATGGAGTCTCTGGAGTCATTGCAAGTGTTCTTTTCCAAACCACCTTGATCCACATGGGCACACACACTCTAGTAGATGTGGTGATGCAACTTCTGCCACACAGGAGCACCATTCGATATGGCATCAGTTGCATTCCTATGTGTGTTTTTTTGGCCTTTTGACACATGGTTTGACACATGGAGTCTCTGGAGTCATTGCACGTGTTCTTTTCCAAACCACCTTGATCCACATGGGCACACACAATCTAGTTGATGTGGTGATGCAACTTCTGCCACACTGGTGCTATAGGGGTTCCGCGTATGAAAATAATAATTTTTACCCTATGCCCCTGAACCCCTGGTGCTACCAGGACCTATCTATTAGTAATGCAGTAACGGGAGGGGATTTTCGCGAACTTACCCTTGAAGACCAAAAAGCATTGTCAATGCTCAGGAGAGCATGGTTGATGTAGAGGAGTCGAAGCCAGCCTCAAGGTCGTGATGAAGTCCTTGCGCTCCTGCGGCTCCCACAACTTGAGTGACTCAAGTGTGACACCTCGTGGGGAGTTACACACATCCGGTGCCTGGTGATGACTCCCGCTTCCCCGATCTAGCAGCAGTTGTGGAAGTAGAAATCCTGGATCCGAATCCCGCAGCGCGACGGTGCTCCACGGTGAAGATGTTTCTCGTTCGTGCAGTCCGAACTTGGGACGACGGTCACGAGAGAGAGAGAGAATATCAATTGGAGGTCGCCACAAAAGTGAGGAAACCTTTATTGAATATTGTGTGTATTTATCTGGCCAAATACCCCCACTATATATAGGGAGGGGAGGTACTACCTCCCTCAAAGTCCCGGGGTGGGACTAAAGGAGAGGAGAGGGGGAGGGGGTGGCGCCTCCGGCCACCCCATGGGCCCCGCGCGGGGGGCTAGCCCACTAGGGCGCCGGCCACCCCTTTTGCCCTTCTCCCTCTTGCCTTTCCCTAATGGGCCCTCTTCCCCCCGAAATTGGCCCATTAAGCCTTTTGACCTTTAAATTGATTTTCTCTTTTATTAAATAATTATGAATAAATGATTAAATCAATATTTAACATTCATTCACATATTATTCAATCTTCGTGGCTATGGAACACCTTCCACCTCCACTCCGGACATCCTCCGGACTTACAGAAACCCTTCCGTTTTTCTCTCTTCTATTCTTCGGTGATTCTACTGATCCTATAAACACTCTCTAAGCATCATCAAACCCTTAAGCGTGATACCCTATGGTTCGGGAACACTCCAGACATGGTCGGGACACTCCCGGACCAATGATCGATAGAGGGACCTGGATGGCCATGTAACCCCTGTGCGTTCCATGAAGATCTTTCGTCGTTTGAACCGGGACAGTCGTGTCTTATTCCCTTTGTCTCTCGACACTCGCATTGCCCGAGATCTGATCAATGACATCACCATGTCATGTTTGATATCGTTACCGAAGAATGCTACTTGACTCGTTCTGACAAGTGATATCCCTGTGATCAAATCACACGTTGCGCAGCTATTGGATATAACTTCTTCGAGTGGGCCCTTGAGTATCTTTCTATCACGTGGATAGAAAAATCCCGCTCTTGACATATATTGCCTCTACGGTTCCTCCGAGTACCTGAACACACCTTTATAATCACTGTATTACCAAGTGACACTTGATGCTATCTAAGCACTCTCAGGAGATAGTGATTGATATAGCCTCACGGTCTAAGGTATAGTCTACGAGGATCCATTTCTAATCATCGTAACTTGAACTTCGTGACATGATTGGGTCATGATGTTTAGGTTGGGTATTGGTTCATCATCTCATTCTCAGAATGAGTTGACTCCATTTCCAACTGGCATAAATGCCACATGATCAGGAAACTTGATCATCTGTTGACCAATGAACCAGTGACTAGAGTTTCATTGGGAACCCCTGGTTGTTTATATATCACACGTGTATTGATGTTTCCACTCAATACAGTTATAGCATGATATAAAACTTAATCATGAACTTTATGAAATATGATAATAGTCCTTATTACTATTTGTCTATAGGGCATATTTCCAACAGTCTCCCACTTGCACTAGAGTACAAATAAACGAGCTGCATTTGTTCTTAATCATTGGCACCATATATCCCGGTACCCTGAACATGCTTGCTCATGGAAGAGGTTGAGTCTTGGGACTATACTTTACAGTCCCAAATCCTTTGCAACTTACTAATGTCACCTTGATTGACATTAATACTTTATCATCACATGATAACATCTATGTGTATGCATCGTCGCTATGGCAGCAGAACGAGGCCTGATTCCAGGAGCCTACAGTGACTTTAGAGCAACCTCGAGGGCTTTCTCATGGACACTATGCCCTGGGACACATCATTCTACGTTAAAAGCGAACTAGCCCCGCCATAACATTATACAACACTTTAGATGGTACCCTTATCTATTATTATAAATGTAATTATCGAAACTCGAGTGCACTCAACTTTCGATGTTTTGTTCACCTTGCTTCCTACTTGACTTTAGTCGGTATTACAGGAGTTTCCAACATATTCCCTTATAACATAACTCTTTATGCTTTAAGATATGTCATCCTTATGGATTTGGAAAATATGTCTGTAGTTCTCTATTAGACACTGCGGACAAACTTAGCTCCATGTCCTGTGATTCAAACTTAATCACTTTTAAACGTTTCTTCTTGGATCATATATTATGTTAAGTTACTATCATGGTTTTGTAAGATAGAACCTATGTCTCAAAATAGTGGATGATAATCATCCTGTTATTTCTTTCAACCATTAATGTTAAACTTAATACTATTCCTAACTTGAGTTATTAAGGACCAGTTCCTTAATTAACTTCTATTCTGAAACCCTTTTCAGAATCCCTCAAGGAATACTACATAATATCACACTACACTTATTATCAACTTCTACCCCTTATAAATCATTATTTATCGGTACTTGCCCTTTTATTTTTAATGTGTCGAATACACACTTGAGAATCACTCCTTTAAGCTCCCACTCAAAATATGTTCCCAACATATTTGGGTATGAGTCACTACTCTTACTCAAACTATGTCCCTACATATTTGAACTTGAGACTTATATTGCTCCCACTCAAAAATATGTCATTCACATATTGCTTTAGGAAGACTTTTATAGCTCCCACTCAATTTCATGCAAATTGCAGATCCACTCACTATTTTGAACAACTTCAAAATCCTTTGATCAAATATCAAACTAGGAGATTTACTATGAGATACTAGTACTTTACCAGTTTTAAATCCACTATACATTTAGCACACTTGAATCAAATTCATTTGAATTTGTCCAATACTTGACAAATTGTGCTTTTGTCATTTACCCCTTTTTCCACTATGGCTTTGTAGTCATTTGGGAAAATTCCAAGTAACCCCTTTTACTTGTGAGATTCAGTAACGAATTGCTTTCTAATCTCAGGGGAATTTTGCTTTGGGATTTCTCATAAATTTAGTTTACCATTATTTCCTTAGTAGTTTGTTGGTATGTCATATTCTGGTAATCATGACAAATGATTCACAAATGTCTCCATACAAGATATGGATTACATTTTGAATCCTACTTCATGTAGTGAAAAACACCAGTGGGGAAAATCACAATGATCATTATCATTGATTCTTTCCTTTGTGAAGAGAATCGTTCGGAAACGTTTTCCGTTGCGCTTCTCAAACACTCTGATGCAGGGTTTTGAATCCTCATCATGTTTTTCACTATCTTCCATTTGCTCCATAATCGAGAAATATCACTGAATGTGATCTTTCTCGAAAATGCACCAAAAATCCAAGCAATACATGTTTTGCTTCTCTTTTGGTTTCAGCTATGGATTTCATATTCAAAGTTTCCAATGAATACTCTACAAGGACTTATTCCCTATTGTTTTGGTTATATCGAATAACCCCAAAACTTTTACGAAGATCCATACCAAATATGGAGCTGCTTTCACGAATTCTCATGGTTCACTATATATTCTAATTGAGTGCTAACTATTTCTAACTAATGGTCTCTACATCTACACTACAACGATTTATTTGGCGCCTTCTATTCACCCACTTTGATATCAAATATCATATTGTGATGCTCTACATTTTGACGTTTCAAAATGCTTTGCATTCCACAATTCTCTTTATGCCATTCTTATAAAGTCAAATTTCATTACTATTGATCAAATCATAGTAATTAGATTCTCTTTTATATTCATACCGTTTGTTGATGAAACACTTTGATCATATCAAATAGTCTCATACTTATGTTTCCTTTGGTAAACTTGTTTACACATTTAAACAATCATATAATGATAATTACCATTTTGTTAAAACACAATACATCGAATATGTATTTACTTTCAACAATTCATTAAAACACTTTGTATTCAAGTAATACACGGTGTTCAAGTTATTTTGCTGAACTTAGGCATGATTTATATGTGACAAGAAATCGATTGTCTTTCACATATTATCACATAACTTTGAATTTTAAACAATGGTTTCATTCATTAATGAACATATCATTAAGTTGGGTATTTCAAGGCATTTCAATATTTTACAAATGTTCATGCATTATCAATTAGTTTCAAACAACAAGGATAATTCATATATAATCAAACAAGATATGAACGCAAATAGAAATCATTCATAAAAGTGGAACAACTATTTGTTACAAACTGATATGAATAACCGTCTCACAAAGTGTGAGACACACTAAAGAAGTTCACAATCTTTTTAATTACAATAACCATCCTAAACATAAACTAAATGATAAATGTTGAGGGAGAGTGTCGTTGGCCATCATCGTTATGCTCGCCATCAACACGCAACATCACCTCCTCTCCAGCAAGCACCTCTATGCAGAAGGACCTGTTTTCAGTAAAACAGAACAAGTATCAAATATACTTAACACTGCAAATGTGTTTGCAAGATTATAACATTTATAAAATTGTATATCAAATATATACCTTTGTCATTGATGACCTCAGTGACACTGGGTTCAACCATCACATTCCTGAGATGTGATATGAACCTGTGGAAATCCTGTGTTTCCGCGTCGCCTCTCATAATGCAAGTCCTGGCTTGTGCTTGGTAGCTTGGTGGTAGCGACCGCAGCATAATGCCATTTGCAAAAGATCTCGTCATCCAGCTATCCAGGAAGTATGCATGCCTCATGTACGCATCATGCATGCGCTCCAAGTGGTCGTCAAGCGATGAGTTCTCCTCCATCTTAATGGAGAGGAAGTCTCCCATCAGCTCATGCTCCCATACGCGTGCTTGTTCCACAAAATGTGTCCTAAACTGTACCATAGTCGCACGAGGGTCAAGATTACCCACGACTGGCCACAACTCATCCACAATACCGTAGCACATTATAACTGATATGAAGGTGGACATCTCACGATGGTAATAGCGGTCTTCCCGCTATTCTAGGGTCTGATAGAAACATGGCTGCTCCAAATCCATCTCGTCGAGTATGTAGTCAACCACGTTATTCTCGCTAAGGAGAACGTGGAGACGCGCAACCCATATAGAGAAGTTTGATCCGTCTAACCTGAGCTTCTCTCCTTCTAACCAACCAATCGTCAATAGGAAAGGTTGCATCAGGGAGAACCTTTTCTACATTTATAATTGCAAAAGGAATTTAGACTAAGTTTATATTTAAATGAGTTAATAATAACTCCACTCAGAAACACCTATCCCCTGAAGGGTTCCTAGAGATAACACGACCCCTTTTCCCCACATCTCCCCCGATCATCACGGCCATAAATGTGGGTTCTAGGGTGGACGCTAAATGCTGGTCACATCATTCATGCGACTCGTGCTCGATCTTTCGACCATCCGCGTTCTGAGGCCACGTCTCTGTAATGTGCTAAGCTCGCCAACTCAACCTTAGTGTATTCGCTATGCAACATGGCTTACACCCACTGTATGCGAACATAGATATGTCTGACACCCGATCATCACGGACTGCCTCATACCAAAGAACTTTCTTGGTGGTGCACACTAAGGGGGAACACATTCATTGGTAATTTTAACAGGGATCATCTTATTAGGCTACCGTCGAGTATCTAATACTAGCACACAATAAGATATACAAACAATAACATTGAATGTAAATGCGATGTGATATGGTCCTTCACGTCGTGATCTCCATCCGTCGTCACCGGATTCCGGCGCCAGGGTTCCGGCGCCGTAGACACCAGGGTACCGGTGTCTTTCCGGCGTGGTAGTCTGTCACCTCCATGACTATATACTACTATGTAACATAAGGTAATCACTTTACCTTTGCCAAAACCATATCACAAAGCAACACCCCCTGCAAAACAAAGTTAGACGCCTCTACTTTATCTTTGCATATTTTACGTGCCTGAATGGGCTTTCGCACAAGAACCGTTCTTACCTATGAACTGCCACCACAACACTGAATAAGTAGTTGTCTATACCACACCCCTTTCGGGGCCCTCTGTTGCAAATGACATACCAACTAATGCGAGAGAGACAGACACCCCCTAGAGCCACTTTATACGGTACAAGCCGTATGTCAAGCATGGACCAGTCTCGCGAATGAACGCGTAAAGTCGGTTGGGGGCCGCTTCATCAAGCATTACTGCGGTATACACAAGTACACGTGGGAGGGTAACAACTAAAAGATCAACGTCCACACGCTACATCTCGTGTGTTCTACCCGTACTAGCAGTACTATGCATAGATCTAGCTATGATACCACTATAGGGGTTCCACGTATGAAAACAATAATTTTTACCCTACGCCTCCCCTGATGCTGCTAGGACCTATCTATTAGTAATGCAGTAACGGGAGGGGCTTTTCGCGAACTTACCCTTGAAGACCGAAAAGCGTGGTCAACGCTTAGGAGAGCGTGGTTGATGTGAGCCGAAGCCTACCTCAAGGTCATGATGAAGTCCTTGCGCTCCTGTGGCTCCAACGACTTGAGTGCCTCAAGTGTGACACCTCGCGGGGAGTTACACACGTCCGGTGCCTAATGATGACTCCCGCTTCCCCAATCTAGCAGTAGTTGTGGAAGTAGAGCTCATGAATCCGAATCTCGCAACGCAATAGTGCTCCGCGGTGAAGGTGTCTCTCGCTCGCGCAGTCCAAACATGGGACCACGGTCACGAGAGAGAGAGAGAGAGAGAGAGAGAGAGAGAGAGAGAGAGAGAGAATATCAATTGGAGGTCTCCCCAAAAGTGAGGAAACCTTTATTGAATATTGTGTGTATTTATCTGGCCAAATACCCCCACTATATATAGGGGGAGGGGGTACTACCTCCCTCAAAGTCCCGGGGTGGGACTAAAGGAGAGGAGAGGGGGAGGGTGTGGTGCCGCCGGCCACCCCATGGGCCCCGCATGTGGGTGGGGCTGGCCCACTAGGGCGCCGGCCACCCCCTTTGGCCCTTCTCCCTCTTGCCTTTCCCAAATGGGCCCTCTTCCCTCCGGAATTGGCCCATTAAGCCTTTTGACCTTTAAATTGATTTTCTCTTTTATTAAATAATTATGAATAAATGATTAAATCAATATTTAACATTCATTCACATATTATTCAATCTGTGTGGCTATGGAACACCTTCCACCTCCACTCCGGACATCCTCCAGACTTACCGAAATCCTTCCGGTTTTCTCCCTTCTATTCTTTGGCGATTCTACCGATCCTATAAACACTCTCTAAGCATAAAACCCTTAAGCGTGATACTCTATGGTTCGGGAACACATCAAACATGGTCGGGACACTCCCGGACCAATGATCGACAAAGGGACCTGGATGGCCATGTGACCCCTATGTGTTCCACGAAGATCTTTCATCGTTTGAACTGGGATAGTCGTGTCTTATTCCCTTTGTCTCTTGACACTCGCATTGCCCAAGATCTGATCAATGAAATCACCATGTCGTGTTCAATCTCGTTACCGAACAATGCTACTTCACTCGTTCCGACAAGTGATATCCCTGTGATCAAACCACACACTGCGCAACTATTGGATATAACTTCTCCGAGTGGGCCCTTGAGTATCTTTCCGTCACGTGGACGGACAAATCCCTCCCTTGACATATATTGCCTCTACGGTTCCTCCGAGTACCTAATGACACATTTATAATCACTTTATTACCAAGTGACGCTTGATGCTATCTAAGCACTCTCGGGAGACAATGATTGATATAGCCTCACGGTCTTATGTATAGTCTACGAGGATCCATTTCTAATCATTGTAACTTGAACTTCGTGACATGATCGAGTCACGATGTTTAGGTTGGGTATTGGTTCATGATGGCTCGGTGTTGATGTAGAGCTCGTTGGGAACCCCAAGAGGAAGGTATGATGAGCACAGCAGCAAGTTCCCCTCAGTTATGAAACCAAGGTTTAATCGAACCAGTAGGAGCAAGGAAACACACCAAAGGTGTTGCTAGCTGAGCCTTGGCAGGGCGCACTACCGGTGCTAGTAGCAACATGGAGACCTGCACAACACAACCACAGAACTCTGTCCCCAACTTGCGATGAGGTTGTCAATCTCACCGTATTTTGCTGAAAACAAAGGATTAAACGTATCGAATGGAAAGAAGTAAAAGTTTGCAGAAAGTAAACACAAAGCAGTAAATAGTTTATAGATTGTATGTAAAAGAAAAGGATCGGGATCCATAGTTCACTAGAGGTGGCTCTCCTTAAGATAGATAACATGCTGGGTGAACAAATTACAGCGGGGCAATTGACAAACATCGAGAAAGCAATACATGCATATACTAATCATCTTGACTCCTTTGAGACTTGATTGGGCATTACAACATTATACATAGACCGCCATCCAACTGTATCTATGACTAATAATCCACCTTCAGGTTATCATCCAAACCCCCTGCAGTATTAAGTTGCAAGCAACAGATTATTGCTTTACGAATTGCATGTAAAGTAAACAATATGATTGTTCTATGAACAAAGGATTGTTGTTTTCTCCCTAGTAGCAACATCACATCTAGTACCTTAGAGATTTCTATCACTTCCCCAGATTACTAGAGGCATGAACCCACTATCGAGCATAAATACTAACTCTTGGAGTTGCTAGCATCTACTTGGCCAAGATAGCTACTAAACAACAGAAAGCATGCAAGATCACAAATAACAAAGACATGATAGAATCAATAATGAATCTGAAATAGCATCTCAATATCCATCGGATCTCCGTAAACACAACATGTAGAATTACAAATAGATGATCTTGATCATGAACGGAGCTCACAAGATCTAAACATGAAAGCACAAAGGAGGAGAACCAGCCATCTAGCTACTACATGGATCCGTAGTCCAAGGATGAACTACTCACGCATCACACCGGAGGCTTGCATGGTGATGAAGAAGGCCTCCAGGGTGAATTCCCCTCTCTAGCAGGGTGCCGGGAAGAGCTTCAGATCCCTCCTGATCAAGGGATGGAGATGACGGCGGATACAGACTCTTAGGGTTTTGGTCCCGAAGGCAATATATAGGTGGAAGGAGAGGCCGAGGGCGTGCTGGGGTCGGCCATACCACCCCCTGGCACGGGCCAGGCCTGGCCGCATGGCCAGGTGGTGTGGCTAGCCCCCAGCCCTTCTCCGTCTCGTATTCTGGCATCTGATGACTTCCGGAAAAATAAGCACTTTGGCTTTTGTCCCGTCCAATTCCGAGAATATTCATTTTCTAACTTTCCTGGAACCAAAAACAGCAGAAAACAGGCAGCTGGCACTATGGCTCTTGTTAATAGGTTAGTCTAAGAAATCATATGAAAAGTACTCCAAAGTGTGGACAAAAGACAAGAAAGTGGATAAAACCAAGCATGGAACATCAAAAATTATAGATACATTTGCAATGTATCAACATCCCCAAGCTTAACTCCTGCTCGTCCTCGAGTAGGTAAGTGATAAAAAGAAAGAATAATTTTTGAGGTGACATGCACCATCAAAGACTTGATCAAAGTATTTGTAAAACATTCAAAGATGGGATCATAGTACTTCGATCATAACATGAAAGACAAAGTTCTAGCAATAAGACAAAGAAACTATGATGCAACATGAAAAGGCACAAACAAAAGATTCATGAATAACAATGCTTTGCAAGATGTTTGTTTGTTTCACATAAAGAAAACATAGCATAATAGCATTCAGCTTGTCCCTCATAGAGTAGCAAATGTAAATGCATAGGACACCTTCAAAGTTCATAAGAGTGACTAGATACAAATAGTTTAAAACAAGCAATATCAAGTTATGCATCAATCAACTAGTCTTTGGATAATGCACATAGAACTAAGAATGGCCACTATGCTCTCAAAGTAGGTGCATAAAGGTAGAAGGTGGAGACTCAATATAATGGTGGAAGAAACGCCTTCAAAGAAGGAAGCAGAGATTCAAGTCTCATAAAGAGCTTCCAAAAATTATGGTACTTATAGCTTTCAGCTCTCATTCCCCCTATCATAAGAATCTTGAAGTGATTAAGGTTAAAGTGAACAAACTATGGTGTACATGCTTGACGAAGTATAAGTTAGAAATCTCATGTCCCTTGTATACGAGGGCCGCTCCTCATGCTACTCAAGTTTAGTCACCGGTAAGTTCTTGTCATCGTAAGTACATGTGTATCATAGAGAACCGCCAACGGGGTACCCCTTGCCCGGTGATACGGAAGAATCCCCATATCAAAATGACAAGGCAAGCACACAATGAGTATCTCAGCAATCTTCTTATTTACCATGGGAATATGGTGCTTTTTTCTCTCTTTCCTCTTTCCATAACCTCTTTTTTTTCCTATTTTCTCTTTTTTTCTCAATATAGGACTCTTTTTTTATAAGAAGAATGCTTCATAGACAGCTCATTATGGTTACGCTGCAGGTTTCCACCATGCCAGCATGGATTAGACCAGCGGCCCAGGCGTTTCTCTAACACATATACATCACTCCATGGACTTACAAGCTCCCCTTTCATTTCACACCGACGACATCCATATACAAAAGAGCATGATATCAACTAGGTACAAGTACCAAGTGCAATGTTGAAAGCGTTCCCCATGAAAGCATGGTTCTGCTAATTACCAACAAATAAGTGCAATCATATACAACATAGACGACACAATGGTTCAAGTTTATTAAGGGCAAGAAAAGTAAAGTGTGCCATCAAGTTCGTCAGAGCTTTAATCACTAGTTTTCTCATAAAAAGTTCAATTCGGAAGGTAAACAAAAACATGAATATATTTGGAATAGCATAAGATAGTAGGTAGGTATGGTGGACTCTTTGAAATAACTTGGTTTAGGGAGTTGCATGCATGAGTGGAACTCATACTTGGTTGTGGAGGCTAGCAAAAGACTGGGAGCGACAAACTAAGAGAGCAATAATGGCCATAATAATGCAGAGCGACAAAACATCATTGATCAAAGAACAAACTGATACTACAAGTTGAAAACTAAAGGATCATAAAGGCTATGGTGACTTGATATAGTCATAAGATGGTGTGAGCATGTGCCAAGTCAACCCAAATAAAGCATCAAAGGAGAATACCACTATACTATGCTTTAATATGCTAAAACAACACATGATTCATCCAAGGCACATTAAGAAATCTCAATTGTTTATAACAAGTCATGCTACGGCAAAGAATACTAAGCATAAATCCAAAACAATATCAAGTATGGCATGACAGAGCATAGGCCACAGTCAAAAACGAGCTCTTTTTACCACATAAGCATGAACTTTCCTACTCTTTTCCAAACCAAACCAAACTATTTGAAAACCAAATGTATGAAAGAGGGGGTCCAACCAATTTATTTAGAAAACAAAGAAAACCAAAAACCAAAACAAAAAGAAAAAGAAGACGCTCCAAGAACAACAAAACTGTGCATGAAACAATAAAAATGAAGAGTTTGGAAGAAACCTGGGATTTTTATTGATGAAGAGGGGGATGCCTTGGGCATCCCCAAGCTTTGACGCTTGTACTTATTGGATATTTCTTGGGGTGACACGCGTGGCATCCCCAAGCTTGAGATTTAGTCCATCCTTCATCTCATTACTCATTCCTTCCATACACCTGAAATTTTTCCTTCATACAGAACTTCACACAATCATTATTAGCAACATTAGTGCACTCAAGATAAATAAGTCTTAAGGTACAGTTATAACACCAAATAAACTTCCATTATAACACTATCTACTGTAGCACTTCCCTCAAAAAGCTCAATTCCCCAAAACAACTCAAAAAGGAACCAACAAGATGCAAATGCAGAAAATGGCAGAAATCTGTCAAAACAGACCAGCAGGTAAAGACGAATTTTTTCGAAGACCTTCTGTTACTCAAATCAAAAAGTGTTGAACTAACGAAAGTTAGATAACAACCTGGGGCAGAATAAAAAAAATTCGCGCCTCAAAAAGACGTTTAGAGATTTTACACGAATTTTTACGGTGAAGCACAGAAATCTATTTCGGGACAGCAACTTTCCCAATCATTACTTCTCTCTAATTAGAGGTTACTCTTGGCACAAAAAGCAAATAAAAAGGACAAGGAGTGGTTATTACTGAAGTAATAACTTCCAAGACTCATCTAAAACTTTTGGGTTATCTCCCAATAAGTACTTTTCTTTAACGCCTTTAAGTTAGGCATAAGAAGCAAGAAAAAGAATCAAGTGTTCTCAAATGAAGAAGCATTAAGACCAAATTTTTTGCCCTTACCTCTCTTACTTTTATCCTTAACCTTGGGGAAAATATGATTTTTTGGTGGAGAAGAAAGGTGCATGGTCCCCTTTCCCACATCTATTATTGCTCCAAGAAGTTCTAATAGGGACCTTACAAGTGTAATTTGTCCTTTTCCTGCATATTCAATAACAAGATAATCAGTAGAAATCATTTTCCCAAGGATATTTGTAAACACTCCTTCAGCTATTCCAATAGGTAATATGGTAGCATTATTAGCAAGAGATATTTCTTTTCCTCCTTCATTAAGCCCCCAAAGATTCAAAGATTCATAAATATCTTTGGGCATAAGACAAAATTCAGACATGATATCACAGCGGGCTTGCAAAGTTTCAGTGTTTATCTCAATCTTTATTGTAGGGAGCCACTTTGATGGTTCAGAATTTATTGGAACATAATTATGATGCTCCCTAAGCGTATTATAGCAATCTTTTAAGCTAGTAGTGCTAGTCTCAAGAGTGTTTAGTCTAGCAAATATTCTTGTGAAAGAAATATCAGTTTGGCTAGGCAAGTTGTAAGTGAGGATCAATTTCTTTATAGCATTTATAGCATCATCCTCATTACATTGGAGGAAATCTCCTCCCACAATAGTATCTAAAGCATATCTATAGCAAAAAGCAATTCCAAGGTAAAAACTGCTAAGGAACAAGCTTTGAGTCATTTTAGGCTCAGTTTTTTCATGTAGATCAGAGATTCTAGACCAAGCTTTCTTAAAACTTTCCTCAATTCCTTGTTTAAAAGTGAAAATCATTTCCTCGGGTGACATAGTGACTGGAGCAAGGCTAGACATAATGGCAACTTGAGAAAGGAACTAATTTTTTTTGTGTTCTCAAATAAGAAAGCAATGTAGTAAAACTAAATTTTTTGTGTTTTTGGTAAAGAAACAAGCAAACAAAGCAAAAAGAAACTAAGCAAAACAAAAATAACAAAGTAAAGAGATTGGTTATGAGGGACTCCCCTTGCGAAGATGCCCTTGACTCCCCGGCAACGGCGCTAGAAAAATGCTTGATGGCTCAGTGTTGATGTAGAGCTCGTTGGGAACCCCAAGAGGAAGGTATGATGAGCACAGTAGCAAGTTCCCCTCAGTTATGAAACCAAGGTTTAATCGAACTAGTAGGAGCAAGGAAACACCCCAAAGGTGTTGCTAGCTGAGCCTTGGCAGGGCGCACTACCGGTGCTAGTAGCAACGTGGAGACCTGCACAACACAACCACAGAACTCTGTCCCCAACTTGCGATGAGGTTGTCAATCTCACCGTGTTTTTCTGAAAACAAAGGATTAAACATATCGAATGGAAAGAAGTAAAAGTTTGCAGAAAGTAAACACAAAGCAGTAAACAGTTTATAGATTGTATGTAAAAGAAAAGGATCGGGATCCATAGTTCACTAGAGGTGGCTCTCCTTAAGATAGATAACATGCTGGGTGAACAAATTATAGCGGGGCAATTGACAAACATCGAGAAAGCAATACATGCATATACTAATCATCTTGACTCCTTTGAGACTTGATTGGGCATTACAACATTATACATAGACCGCCATCCAACTTCGTTTATGACTAATAATCCATCTTCAGGTTATCATCCGAACCCCCTACAGTATTAAGTTGCAAGCAACAGATTATTGCTTTACGAATTGCATGTAAAGTAAACAATACGATTGTTCTATGAACAAAGGATTGTTGTTTTCTCCCTAGTAGCAACATCACATCTAGTACCTTAGAGATTTCTGTCACTTCCCCAGATTACTAGAGGCATGAACCCACTATCGAGCATAAATACTAACTCTTGGAGTTGCTAGCATCTACTTGGCCAAGATAGCTACAAAACAACGGAAAGCATGCAAGATCACAAATAACAAAGACATGATAGAATCAATAATCAATCTGAAATAGCATCTCAATATCCATCGGATCCCCGCAAACACAACATGCAGAATTACAAATAGATGATCTTGATCATGAACGGAGCTCACAAGATCTAAACATGAAAGCACAAAGGAGGAGAACCAGCCATCTAGCTACTACATGGATCCATAGTCCAAGGATGAACTACTCACGCATCACACCGGAGGCTTGCATGGTGATGAAGAAGGCCTCCGGGGTGAATTCCCCTCTCCAGTAGGGTGTCGGGAAGAGCTTCAGATCCCTCCCGATCTAGGGATGGAGATGATGGAGGCTACAGACTCTTTCTGGATTTTTGATCGGGTACTTAGGGTTTTGGTCGCGAAGGCAATATATAGGCGGAAGGAGAGGCCGAGGGGGTGCTGGGGTCGGCCAGACCACCCCTTGGCGCGGGCCAGCCCTGGCCGCGCGGCCAGGTGGTGTGGCCGGCCCCCTGCCCTTCTCCGTCTCGTATTCTGGCATCTGATGACTTCGAGAAAAATAGGCACTTTGGCTTTTGTCCCGTCCAATTCCGAGAATATTCATTTTCTGACTTTCCTGGAACCAAAAACAGGCAGCTGGCAATGTGGCTCTTGTTAATAGGTTAGTCCAAGAAATCATATGAAAAGTACTCCAAAGTGTGGACAAAACACAAGAAAGTGGATAAAACCAAGCATGGAACATCAAAAATTATAGATACATTTGCAATGTATCAACATCCCCAAGCTTAAATCCTGCTCGTCCTCGAGTAGGTAAGTGATAAAAAGAAAGAATAATTTTTGAGGTGACATGCACCATCAAAGACTTGATCAAAGTATTTGTAAAACATTCAAAGATGGGATCATAGTACTTCAATCATAACATGAAAGACAAAGTTCTAGCAATAAGACAAAGAAACTATGATGCAACATGAAAAGGCACAAACAAAAGATTCATGAATAACAATGCTTTGCAAGACGTTTGTTTGTTTCACATAAAGAAAACATAGCATATAAGCATTTAGCTTGTCCCTCATAGAGTAGCAAATGTAAATGCATAGGAAACATTCAAAGTTCATAAGAGTGACTAGATACAAATAGTTTAAAACAAGCAATATCAAGTTATGCATCAATCAACTAGTCTTGGGACAATGCACATAGAACTAAGAATGGCCACTATGCTCTCAAAGTAGGTGCATAAAGGTAGAAGGTGGAGACTCAATATAATGGTGGAAGAAAGGCCTTCATAGAAGGAAGCGGGGATTCAAGTCTAATAAAGAGCTTCCAAAAATTATGGTACTTATAGCTTTCAGCTCTCATTTCCCCTATCATAAGCATCTTGAAGTGATTAAGGTTAAAGTGAACTAACTATGGTGTACATGCTTGACGAAGTATAAGTTAGAAATCTCATGTCCCTTATATACGAGGGCCGCTCCTCATGCTACTCAAGTTTAGTCACCGGTAAGTTCTTGTCATCGTAAGTACATGTGTATCATAGAAAACCGCCAACGGTGTACCCCTTGCCCGATGATACGGAAGAATCCCCATATCAAAATGACAAGGCAAGCAGACAACAAGCATCTCAGCAATCTTCTTATTTACCATGGGAATATGGTCCTTTTTTCTCTCTTTCCTCTTTTCATAATCTCTTATTTTTTCTTTTCTCTTTTTTCTCAATATAGGACTCTTTTTTTAATAAGAAGAATGCTTCATAGACAACTCATTATGGTTACGCTGCAGGTTTCCACTATGTCAGTATGGATTAGACCAGCGGCCCAGGCGTTTCTCTAACACATATACATAACTCCATGGACTTACAAGCTCCCCTTTCATTTCACACCGATGATATCCATATACAAAAGAGCATGATATCAACTAGGTACAAGTACCAAGTGCAATGTCGAAAGCGTTCCCCATGAAAGCATGGTTCTGCTAATTCCCAACAAATAAGTGCAAGCATATACAACATAGACGACACAATGGTTCAAGTTTATTAAGGGCAAAAAAAGTAAAGTGTGCCATCAAGTTCGTGAGAGCTTTAATCACTAGTTTTCTCATAACAAGTTTAATTCGGAAGGTAAACACAAACATGAATATACTTGGAATAGCATAAGCTAGTAGGTAGGTATAGTGGAATCTTTGAAATAACTTGGTTTAGGGAGTTGGATGCATGAGTGGAACTCATACTTGGTTGTCGAGGCTAGCAAAAGACTGGGAGCGACAAACTAAGACAAAAATAATGGCCATAATCATGCAGAGCGATAAAACATCATTGATCAAAGCATAAAGTGATACTACAAGTTGAAAACTAAAGGATCATAAAGGCTATGGTGACTTGAGATAGTCATAACATGGTGTGAGCATGCGTCAAGTCAACCCAAATAAAGCATCAAAGGAGAATACCACTATACTATGCTTTAATATGCTAAAACAACGCATGATTCATCCAAGACACATTAAGCAATCTCAATTGTTTATAACAAGTCATGCTACAGCAAAGAATACTAAGCATAAAGCCAAAACAATATCAAGCATGGCATGACAGAGCATAGGCCACAGTCAAAAACGAGCTCTTTTTACCACATAAGCATGAACTTTCCTACTCTTTTCCATACCAAACCAAACTATTTGAAAACCAAATGTATGAAATAGGCGGTCCAACCAATTTATTCAGAAAACTAAGCAAACGAAAAACCAAAACGAAAAAGAAAAAGAAGACGCTCCAAGAACAATAGAACTGTGCATGAAACAATAAAAATGAAGAGTTTGGAAGAAACCTGGGATTTTTATTGATGAAGAGGGGGATGCCTTGGGCATCCCCAAGCTTTGACGCTTGTACTTCTTGGATATTTCTTGGGGTGACACGCGTGGCATCCCCAAGCTTGAGCTTTAGTCCATTCTTCATTTCATTACTCATTCCTTCCATACACCTGAAATTTTTTCTTCATACAAAACTTCACACAATCTTTATAAGCAACATTAGTGCACTCAAGATAAATAAGTCTTAAGGTTCAGTTCTAACACCAAATAAACTTCCATTAGAACACTAGCTACTGTAGCACTTCCCTCAAAAAGCTCAATTCCCCAAAAGAACTCAAAAAGGAACCAACAAGAAGCAAATGCAGAAAATGGCAGAAATCTATCAAAACAGACCAGCGGGTAAAGAAGAATTTTTTCGAAGACCTTCTGTTGCTCAAATCAAAAAGTGTTGAACTAACGAAAGTTAGATAACAACCTGGGGCAGAAGCAAAAAAAATCACGCCTCAAAAATATATTCAGAGATTTTACACGAATTTTTATGGTGAATCACAATAAGTACTTTTCTTTAACGCCTTTAAGTTAGGCATAAGAAGCAAGAAAAAGAATCAAGTGTTCTCAAATGAAGAAGCATTAAGACCAAATTTCTTGCCCTTGCCTCTCTTACTTTTATTCTTAACCTTGGGGAAAATATGATTGTTTGGTAGAGAAGAAAGGTGCATGGTCCCCTTTCCCAAATCTATTATTGCTCCAAGAAGTTCTAATAGGGACCTCCCAAGTGTAAATTTGTCCTTTTCCTGCACATTCAATAACAAGATAATCAGTAGAAATCATTTTCCCAAGGATCTTTGTAAACACTCCTTCAGCTATTCCAATAGGTAATATGGTAGCATTATTAGCAAGAGATATTTCTTTTCCTCCTTCAGTAAGCCCCCAAAGATTCAAAGATTCATAAATATCTTTGGGCATAAGACAAAATTCAGACATGATATCACAGCGGGCTTGAAAAGTTTCAGTGTTTATCTCAATCTTTATTGTAGGGAGCCACTTTGATGGTTCAAAATTTATTGGAACATAATTATGATGCTCCCTAAGCGTATTATAGCAATCTTTTAAGCTAGTAGTGCTAGTCTCAAGAGTGTTTAGTCTAGCAAATATTCTTGCGAAAGAAATATCAGTTTGGCTAGGCAAGTTGTAAGTGAGGATCAATATTATGGATAAGGACATGAAATTATTGGACCCCAAAGACAAAGTTGCTGCTAAAGAAATGGGTATCACTGTAACCCAGGCCAAAGTTGCTGCTACCGAAATATGTCAAAGGGAAGCCTATGGTCAGTCATGAGGAGTACACGCATCTATCAACACATATTCAAAATCTGCATGACTGGTACATGCTACAATCATCAAAGCAGCACTCCAAAGAATGGATTTCGGCAGACGTTAGAGTGGAGCATCACTTCAAACCTTACTCGATACAGATTGAAATGAATGAACTGTTTCAGTTATACAATCAGCACGCCCTTGACAAATCTATCCTCGGTTGCTATTGCCTATAAGTGATTTATTTCTGTAATTAAGTTTCTAGCTCAGCTCGTTCATTGCCTATAATATATATTATCCTAACTATATATCCTTGTATATGCTATTATGTAGAATGAAGATGCTTGAATGCAAAAGATCTAGAAATTATGATGTTGGACACGGTTTAGAACGGAAGTAAAAGGAGAATTCAAAGAAAGGCTAACTTATAAAACGACGAAGGGTTTGCAGTAGCCATCGGGGACTCATTTATGTGGATTCTACGTTTGCAAGTACATTCACAAGTTGACCAGTGAGCACGGAGTTGCTTCAACATATATAGACCGTTCGCGGGAGAAGCTCGAGCCAGAACACGCATACGAGGAATTCAACAAGAATTGGCGGGATTTGTGATGAAGGAAATCATTGATCCAATGGGAGAACATTATGTGGATGACGATAAGCTCAATATGTGATCTCCATGTAATATGTGATCTCAATATATATGTGAACTCAATATGTGATCTCTTCATGTAATATATTATGTGATCTCCATGTACATATATTATGTGATCTCAGTGTTATATGTGATCTCAATATGTGAATCAATGTGTACTGTGTTATATGTGATCTCAATATGTGAATCAATGTGTACTGTGTATGTAGTAGCGTAGAATATATGTACGTAAACATGTTTGAAATTAATGAAACACAAATTGAAAAAGAACGAAATGGAAAAACAAAATGAAAAGGAAAACACAAATTGTGCCACGGCAGAGAAAACACACGATTCTCTTCCGCGGCAGGAAAGATTTAGTCCAGGGTCGTGTTACGGACCGGGACTAGAGGTCCCCCAGCTCCCGCCGCATTGCCGCTGCCACGTGGTGGCCTCTAGTCCCAGCTCGTAGCAACCCGAGACTATAGATAGGGGCCTCTAGTCCCGAATTCGTAGTCCCGGGTGCAAAATCGGGACTAGAGCCCATTACGCCCCGGGACTAGAGGCCCATTTTCTACTAGTGAAAGAATCGTCCACGGTAAACACCGAAGCACATACAGCAATATTGCGATGCAAGGGTTTGGCGCCTACTGATCTGTACATTACGTGCTTTGGAAGACTCCCATAGGATTACCTGTGCGAGAACGGTTTCAAGCCACACCCACACTCACGCTATAGGAACAACACGCTATTACTTAGCATTCTGAGACCAGATTTAGTAGCGCCAGACATACCCACACTCACGCTCTAAGAACAACGCACTATTACTTAGCGTTCTGAGACCAGATCTTCTCTCTTGTACGTAGATATAGCGCAATCATATCATAAAGCGTTACACCTACCGACCGCACCCTAGGGGGCGTAGAGAGAAGTCTAGTACAGGTTTAGGATAGAAAGTTTTCCATGAGCAAGCATGATCAATAAACGCATATGTGATATAGCTTATAATTATAGATGTAGTAGTAACAATGCAATTGGATTATTTGTACTCTAGTGCAAGTGGGGGACTGAAGGAGATATGCCCTAGAGGCAAATATAAAGGGGTTTATTATCATATCTCATTAGTTCATAATATTTTTATATCATGCTATAATTTTATCAAGCAGAAACTTGATACATGTGTGGTATATAAACAAACCAAAGGTCCCCAGTAGCCTCTATTCAACTAGTTCATAGGCATATGATGATCAAGATTTCCTAATCATGGTGCATTTATGCGAACTGATAATGAATTCATATATGATGTGATGGATATTACCCACTGATGATTGTTGCAACACGATCATGTCACAAAGTTCATAGTTGTAATTGTCAAGACAAAGTGGCCTAATCCTTAGACCATGAGATCATATTTAATCACTATCATCCGATGATGCTTTGACTACATCAACTATCATGACCGTAACGGGTGACTATAAAGGTGTATGTTGGGTATTCTAGAGAGGTATGTTGAGGCTTATGTATCGAGATCGGGATTTGTTCTTCTATGTGATGGGAACATACACTGGGCCCACTCGGTGAATTACATTCATAAGCTGCGCATCATATGACTAGGTCATGGGGGTGGAATATCACGGGAGCGAGTAAAACATTTCTTGTTGGAAACGAGATTGAACAAGGTATCGTCATACCGATGACCAGATCTCGGATAAGTCAGTATCGAAGTAACAAGGGAATTGGAATCAATGTTTATGGTTCGACATGAAGATGTTTCATGGAATGCATATGGGTCATTATGGGATCCTAGTCTCGCTATTGGTCATTGATCCAAGATCGTCTCGATCATGTCTATGCCTTTCCCGAACCGTAGGCTAACACACTTATGGGCACTATGAACGCCTAGAGATCGTTCTGTAAGATGGAATCACAGATGGGAGAAATAAGAAATCCGGAATCATTCTGAATAAGGATCCGAAGATTTTCGGAAGAAGAAGGAAAAGACCGAAAGGTGTTTCAGATAAATAGCAATTTACAATATGCATTTATATATGTTAATTGTGAATTAATAGATTAAATAAATATTTTAAATTAATATTTATAGGGAAACTTCCTCAATAGGGCCAAAACTCTGAAGGGAATTGGCCCAGGAGGAAGCCTCCTGGAAGGGCAGCAAACGGCATCCACCGCTGCTACTGGGCCGCCTTGAATGGCCCACGCGAGCGAGCGACAAGAGAGCACCAACGGGCCTTGGCCATGGTCCACAGGGGCACATGTAGGCGCTAGGCGCTGCCGGGCTGCAAGTCGGCCCACCAAGCCGCTGATGCGCGGGCTGCTGCTGGCCGTGGCGCCGAGCTAGGCTGGCCGTGGGTGGTGGCCCACATGCAGCCAGGCTGCTGGGCTGGTGCGAGCGGGGTGGCCCACCCAGCTGCCTCAGTTGGCCCAGCCAGCTGCCCCTCCCCCTCCTTTCCTTTCACTATTGTTTAGTCCCACATGTGAGAGTTCTTGGGAAAAGTACACCCCCCTCATCTATATAAAGGGGTGCCCATGGGTAGGAATAAACACCCCAATAATTATCTAAGGAAATTTTTCTTAGAGAATAATACTATCTCCCTCGTTGCCTTTGCGGTGGCAGGGTACCTGGAAGGACTGTACACGCAAGGACAACACCGATGTGGCCTGCCGTTGTGCTACGGTGATTCTGGCCAGGAGATCTACTTCTGCAATCTCAACAGGTATCAGAGGCCGTGAGTCATCGTCTTGTACCGCACGTGTGTGATACCTCTGGGTTGCTGCCACTTGTGGCACCGGACCGTCGTACAAGGATCTAGACAAGGGGTGACTTGTGAGGAGCTTCGCGATCTTGAGGTCAGACGAGTACCACTACATTATCCACATTCCTGCATTAGCGTTATATGCTTACGATCTATAAGAGTATGTTACCAATGTCTTCCTCCGTTACTGTATTACTTCCTAGATAGATCATGGCTAGGTGTTGTCCAACATAGTAATTTTTTTCTGCCACAGAACCCCTTTAATGACAGTGTCAAGGCCACTAGTGCTTGCCAGTAAAAAGCCTACATCGATTTATGTGGACATGTCTATTTGTGCACGCCACACGCCTGCTCTTTCATCGACGTAATTCTAGGACAGGATAGAGAAAAAAGGTGTGTGTTACAAAATAATGCATTGTATGCGAGATTTCATGGAACGTTATATTTATCGGCTACGTTCGGGGACACAGAGAGAAGTCTAGTTTAATTAAGCAGTTTGTAAAACAAACAGTGTTGCGATAAAGGCTAATGATGATATTGGGCACTACTTTGATACAAGGAAATCCCTAAGGCAAGAGGATCCACTGTCTCATGTGCTTGTTAGTATTGTTGCAGACATATTGGCTGCCTTATTGCATGACCAAAAGAGGATGAACGAGTGGAAGGACTTATTCCTCACCTGCTTGATGAAGGGGTCTCTATTCTGCAATACACGGATGATACTATTTTGTTCATGGAACATGATCTCAAAAGGTTGTGAATGTTATTTTGTTTATCTTTGAATAGCTTTCGGGTCTTAAAATTAATTACCACACAAACGATTTTTTCCGGAAAGGCAAAAGAAGAGGAACAACAATATAGACATATCTTTGGATGTGAGTCTGGTTCCTTGCCTTTTAGGTACTTGGTAGTAGCTATGCACTATAGAAAGTTAAGAAACTCAAATTGATACCTAGTGGAAACCCATTTAGAAAGGAAATTCAGATGCTGAAATGCTAAGCTTCTTTCATATGGCGATCGTTCAGTCCTTATCAACTATATTTTAACAAGTTTTCCTACGTTCATGTTTTCTTTCCCAGAGACCCTGAAGAAGGTAAGGAAGCGACTTGATTTCTATAGGTCTCGCTTTTTTGGCAAAGCAATGATATTAAATGGTTCGTTATTTTATTTTGGTGTTGAGGATTTTGTTTTGCACCTAACCTTTCCCATTTAGAACACAAACCATTCCACGTGCTCTTTACCACATAGGTGATTTAAAACTCTACATTTTCTTACCTATTTAGAAACGCCAATTGTAACATAGGCAAACACTGTCACATAGAGAGCACGTGTAATTCACACATCACATGCCTCTGATCAAAGCACTAGAACGATATATCGATCGTTGCAGTGGGAATATCTAAACTTTATTTTGTAAATAAAGGAGTACAAAACACAAATTTAAGGAAGTGATCATATCTTAACTGGTTGAGGGAGTGGTTGTACAAACCCAACACCTGAGTTCAAATCCTCACAGAGGCAAATTTAGATTCCTATTTATACTTGAGGATCAAGCTATCTTGGAACTCGTGCAATTTATTCTTGAGCACCAGGCTTGGTTCTTAATCAAGATTAAAAATCCTGACACTCATGCTTAATGGATATGTTCATCCGTAATTGTTGTAGAGGCCGGGAATTGAAATTCTCCCCCAATTTTTACACGTTCTTTTTCTGCCTAACCCCCGAGCTGTCTATACAGGCGACACAAGGGGCGATCTCTACCACCGGCCCTCGAGCCCCTCCCAAATGTCCCCCTCTCCGCCAGTCGCCGCTGGAGGACCTACAAAGCGAAGCCTCGTGGAGACAGCGGCGGTGGGAGGCTTTCTCCATCTGCGGTGGCCGCCATCTACGTTGGAGGCGACGTCATGGTTCCTGGTGAAATCTCGGCGGTGTGGTGCTGCGGGATCCCAGCGAACGGTGTATCTCCTCGTCCTCCCAGGTGTGATGCTTGTCTCCCCGCGGTGGAGGTGCCCCTGCTGTTACGCCGGGTGCTCCGTGCCCGCTCGGTCTTCTGGCATGTGCGTTTTTGGATTGTCGACTTCAGTGGTGGGTTGGCATGGTCCTTTCTATGGCGCCGTCTGCTGGGCACCATGGCGGTGTCGGCGGTCGGCCATGCAACGATTGGCTGCATCCTACCATCCAGTCACGTCTAGGACCTCGAATAAGGTGGCTATCCTAGGGTTCCTCCCCCCTCTGAGATGAAGACTGGCCAGATGCATGGCCTTATCGATCCAGTTGCAGTGGCGTGTTCCGGAAGGCTCCGCCGATGACCTCCATTGGGCGCCACATTCCTGGAGATTGTTGGATCGGGAGATTCAGTCGTGCGCACTCGTGTTTTACTCTGGCCGTTTGGTTTCAGAGGGAGCGCTTCGAAGCTATGCTGGTTGTTAATATCATGGGGATGTTCTCGTTCCATGATGTTGGTGAAGAAGGTCATGGAAGGCGAGATCTAAGAACTAGCAATGGTGGTTCGAAGCTTTGTGGCGATGAGGAATTGACTTGGTGTTTCTTGACTTGGAGGAGCGACTTGCAAGTGGGGGCGATTGCACAAGAGAAGTTCGAAGTCTTGCCTTTCAGGATGAAAATCCAAAGTCTGACCTTTCATTGATTGTGCCTGGCAATGGTCTTGTTGAAGACATTGTTTTGAGAGCAAGGACTTTCTTCAGGGTGAAAACTCTTGAAGGCATCGCTTTTGGAGAAGTTGGACTTATGGTTCTATCCTAGTGGTGTTAGTGTTATTGTTATAAGGAATAGATTGTTGTAGTGGGACTTTTATTTTTTGTAATTTCTCTTTTTTTTGGTTGTGTGCATCCGTATTGCCGCTAGGGTGATGCATTGTTACAGAGGCTAGGTGTAATTGGTATCTGCACGATATTAATATATACTCTTTATCGAAAAAATGAAACTGCATATTTGACCTGGAATGATGGTGGATTTGATCAATTAAAAGGCGTCAAGATTCAAGAATGTACATCACTACTAGGAAAACGGCTATAGGTAATCAGCACATCCGTGGCTCACATGGTTGAAGTGCCCCACGGCTAAAACAGGCGTGGCTCACCTGTGGGCAGTGCCCTACTAATAACTAGAACAACCGTGGCGCACATGACTATAGTGCGTCACAGATGTGTGTGGGCCAGGGCCCTGTTGGCCGCACGCCAAACATCTGTAGCGCACTATAGTCATGTGCGCCACGGTTGTTAGGGTCATCTGTGGCGCACATGGGTCTGGTGCGCTACGCCTAAGCGCATGCCCCCCTCTGCTCTGAAACGGCCATAAACTTTTGTGGCGCACTCAGCCTAGTGCGCCACAGGGAGTAGGAGCATCTGTGGCGCACATGGCATAGTGCGCCACAGATGTTTGTACTCCCTGTGGCGCACTAGGGCCGTGTGCGCCACGGATGTGTCGATTTCTTTAGGACAGCACTTTATGTGCACATGTGTGACCACATCCACCACCCCACACTTCACTTTCCCCTTCTTCTTCCTCCTTAGATCTAGTCGGGATCTTCTCCTTCCCACCTCAATTTCTCCACACATTTACCATTTTTAGCATGTAAAACTTGCTTTGGATGTTACATAAGTAATAGAGGAGGTCTCTGGTCTCTCATCTATCCTTCTCCAGTCGACGCGCGCACCTCTCCTTTCCATCTTTCTCGCAATCGGTCTCTCATCTCGGTAAGTTGTCCATGTAAGGATGTGTTCATGTGTATATGGATGATGTGCTCATATGTATGTAGATGATCGATGCTCATGATGTGTGTATGTGGAGAGGATCGATGGTCATATGTGTGTGTATATGGAGAGTATCGATGATGCTCATGCATGTGTGTATGGAGAGGATAATGATATGTTCATGTGTGTATGGATCGGTCTCTCTCTCTCTCTCTTGTGTTTGTATGTGAACAAGTTGCCATTTGTTTTGCCAAAATGTTGATTCATTTCCATTTTGGCAAGACTTTGGCATTTCGCAAAGGTCCTAATTTTAGGATAGGTAATGCCGAAATTTTCTATCGACCATTGCATGCATGCATTCATTATGTGGTTCTAATAGACTTCAAAATTGTACCGTGTACATCGTGCAGGCAAAAATGGTCCGCATAATGAGCGAAGGCATTGTGGCTAGATTTTTGAAATGTGCGACGGCCGACATGATACGAAATAACAAGACAGATATAAGATGTCCGTGCAGAAGATGCAAACTCAACTGGGTGATCGACCCAGATTCCGGGAATCTGCAGGCGCACCTGCTCCGCCATGGTTTCATGGATGGATACACTCGTTGGATAAGCGATGACGTAGATGATGGAGACGGTGAAGAAGGTGGCCAACATGACGATGATCATCATCACGGCGAGAACGGGCGAGATGATGAAGAGTCTCCTGGAGATGGTGAAGGTGCGGAAGCAGACCGAGATGATGATGATCTAGATGCCGGAGGAGCAGACGACGATGGAACAACGTCAGGCTGGGTGCGGGCCCCTTATGTGCAAGAGCTGCTTCTCAAGCAGACGAGTAACGCCAGGGCTGCCGCTAGAGAGAAAGCCAAGCTTGCGCAACTTGAGAAAGACGCGGTTACTCCATTGTATGAAGGATGCAGGCCCGATGATACCCGGTTGAATGTAACGCTCAAGGCTATGGAGATGAAGGCAAAGCACAAATTGAGCGACGCAAGCTTCGACAATATGATGGCATTCTGGCACGATCGTCTCCCGGAGGGGAACACATGTCCAACTAGTATCGAGGATGCCAAGAAAATTGTCTGTCCTCTCGATCTACCGCACGTTAGATATCACGTATGCATCAACGATTGCATCATTTATCGGGGCGAGGACGCGGAGAAAACCACATGTCCGGTGTGTGGCGTGAGTCGATACAAGAAAGGGAAGAAAGCACCTCGAAAAGTGGTATGGTACTTTCCTATCACTCCTCGTCTGCAGCGCTATTTCGCGGACCCTAAGGAAGCGAAGCTCATGCGATGGCATGCGGAAAGGAAGAAGCCAGGAGATGATGATGACCCCGAAAAGGATGAGCTGCTGACGCACCCTTCAGATGCTAGCCAGTGGAAAGCATTAGACCTCAAATTCCCAGAATTCGGTGGAGATTCGAGGAACATCAGGCTTGGTGCAAGCACCGATGGACTCAATCCGTTCGGTAGCCAGAGCAGCACGCACAACACTTGGCCCGTGTTTGTATGGATGTACAACCTCCCTCCATGGTTGTGCATGAAGAAGAAGTACATACAAATGAGTATGCTAATTCAAGGGCCGAAACAACCTGGTACCAACATCAATCTGTATCTCGGACTGTTGAAAGAGGAGCTAGCCACGTTATGGGAATCTGGAGCCAATACTTACGACGCCGTTGCACAAGATTATTTCACTATGAGAGCCGCGTTGATCACTACGGTGCAAGACTATCCAGGTTGCGGGTATATCTCGGGGCAGGTTATCCAAGGATTCTGCGCATGCGTTAGGTGCATGGATAACACAAGCTATCTCCAACTACAGAAAGATCCAGGGTCATCGAAAACCGTGTTCATGGTGCACCGGAGGTGGCTCGGCAAGAATGATCCATGGAGAAAACGTGGAGACCTGTTCGATGGCAAATCAGAGACCCGAGGAATCCCAGAGCATAGGAGCAGCGAAGAAGTGGAAGAGTTGCTGAAAAACTGGAAAGATTGTCCTAAGCCTGGAAAGAAGCGAAAGAGGCAGCAACAAGACAAGCCGCTGATGAAGGTATGGAAAACAAGGTCTGTTTTCTGGGAGTTGCCATACTGGAAGTTTCTCCGCACGCCTCATAGCCTCTACATCATGCATATCACGAAAAATGTGTGCGAGAGTCTGGTCGCCACCATAATCAACATGCCAGATAGGACGAAAGATGGTCCGAAAGCAAGGCACGACCTGATATGCTTGGGTATCCGGAAGGAGCTTCACGGAGGACGCACTACTCCTGATGATCAGGAAGATGACGATGATCATGAGTCGGAGACGACACAAGGTCGTCGGAAGGGTAAAAAGTTCAAGAAGAACGAATATTACTGCCCTCCTTCTTGCTTCACTCTAAGCCAGGATGAGATCAAACAGTTTTTCAAGTGCCTTCTAGGAGTCAAATTTCCTTACGGCTACGCGGGCAAGATAAGCAGATACCTAGACGAGGCGAAGCAGAGGTTTAGTGGCATGAAGTCTCACGACTGTGCCGTGCTAATGACGCAGGTACTTCCGGTCGCACTAAGAGGGATAATGGACGAGCACGTCCGTGAAACGTTATTTGGCCTATGCAAGTTTTTCGACGTCATCTCTAGGAAGTCGATTGGCTTGAATCAGCTCGGAAGGCTACAGGAGGATATCATGGTGATACTATGTGAGCTTGAGGTCTACTTCCCACCCGCATTCTTCGATATTATGGTGCATCTGCTGGTCCATGTCGTGGAGGACATCGTACAACTCGGGCCGACGTTCCTCCGCAGCATGATGGCGTTCGAAAGGATGAACGGACACATCAAAGGATACGTTCGCAATAGGTCCCGTCCAGATGGAAGCATAGCCAAGGGCTTTCTGGCCGAAGAGTGCATCTCTTTCTGCACGAATTATCTAGACATCGAGAACCCTGTCGGTCTTCCCGTCAACAGACACCTTGGCAAGCTCGACGGATCTGGTCACCGAGAGGGTCGTCGCATACTGCATGCAGACTTCGATTTTCGATGCGCAGACTTTGATCGAGCAAACCTCGTCGCGCTACAGCATTTAGAACTGGTCGATCCTTGGGTACAGAAGCACAAAAGGTTAATCGAGAAGAAGTACAGTGACCAGGGCATACAGAGGACGCAGGGAGAAATAATCAAAGAGCACAACTCAGATTTCACGCGTTGGTTTAGGCAGACGCTCCTTGATAATCCCCCGCGCTCGCATTCTTCTGACACGGAAAAGATCATATTCACCTTGTCGTAGGGACTGATGCAAAACCTGGTGACCTATCAGGCGTATGATATCAACGTCTACACATTCTACACGGAGGAAAAGGACAACAAGTGTGATTATCAGAACTCAGGCGTAACGTCGGAATTCTACACCGATGACAACATGAAGGAAAGATTCTACGGAAGAATCAGGAGATCTGGGAGCTCGACTACTGTGGAGAAAAGGTGCCGATGTTCCGTGTCAGATGGGCAAAGAGCGTCGAAAGAGAAGACCGGTATTTCACAACCATGGTTATACCCGAAGCAGCCAAATCCAAGGCCGCCGGTGCAAACGTGGCCGCGAAAAATGAACCATGGGTACTGGCTACCAAAGTGGACCAATGTTTTTTCATTACCGACCCGACAAAGCCTAGCCGTGTTGTCGTGAGGAGAGGAAAAAGAAACATCATCGAAATGGATGGAGTCGCCAACGAGCAAGACTTCGACCAATACGGCGACCCAAAGATTGAAGATGACGACGACTACGATGCATCAACATACATCACAAGAAGAAAAAGGACAACCCTACCCAAAAAAGGTAGCCCGTTCGAAAGAAGAAACATTAAAGTGCCGAGGCTAAATTATTCAACCGCGACAAAGAAGGGAAAAAAGATTGTAAAACGCTAGCTCAAAAAATATTGTAAAACGCGTGGTCGAAAAAGATTGTAATATTTATGGACAAATTATTATGACATATTTGAAGCATATTTAATTTGTACCACTTTTATGACATATATTATCACTTTTGGGCATTTTTGGAATATTTAAAAGTATTTTAAAAACAAAACAAAACATTTGTATCATATATCACCACTTTTGGGCATTTTTTGGAACATTTAAAAGTATTTTTAAAATAAAATTAAAAAATGTGGCACCAGGATTCGAACCTGGGTGCTAACAGGTTTAGAATAGAGCAGTGTGAGGAACCAGTGGGGTAAGGCAGTGCTAGTGTTAGCAAAGGGGGTGGCATCCCTCTTATCTGACTAGTCCTACTCACTTAGGCGTATCCGTAGCGCACTTGGCCAGGGTGCGCTACGCCTAAGTGGGTAGGACTAGTCACCGTGAGCCAGGCCCTCGATCCCCATCGTTGTCCTCAGACACATCGTCCCCATCCCCATCCCCATCCCCATCCCCGCATCGTCCCCATCCCCATCGAGGCGCCGCCGCCGCCGCATCCCAAGAGGAGGAGGCCGCCACGCCAGGAGGAGGAGGCCTCCACGCTAGGAGGAGGAGGAGGCCGCCTTGCCCGCGCGCTCGTTCCGTGGAGGAGGAGGTCGGTGGCGGCGAGGTTCCTGCAGAGTCGGCTCCGCTCCTCCGACGGCAAGGCGCTCTGCCGCTCCCTCCCCCTCGTTACCTCGTCCGCCAGCCCTCGTCGTCGTCATCTCCCCCTCTCTCCTCGAGCAATCTCAGAGGTGAGCTCTGCCCCTCCCCTCTATCCTTCTCCCCCTCTCTCCTCGAGCAATGGTTAGGGTTAGCACCTGATGATTTAATTGATGCCTCTGACAGTGATCAAATTATGTTCTAGATGTACTAGATGTCCATCAAATTATGTTCTAGATAAATTATGTTCTGTATCTATTTTCCTGGACCGAGGACTTGGCTTTGCCTTGTTGTTTATCTAGTGGTTCTTCCTAGGTGTGTTCAACTATTAGCAATCTATATGTCTGACGTTCAAATTCTCAATTAAATGCTCTGTTATAGTTATTTTTTCCTTCATGATTCTGTTGCATCTGGTTAGGTAGGTCTTATCAGAGACAAGTTACAGCAAGAACTGAATACAATATTGGTCTTGTTCCCATGGAGTTTCTGTGTTGTTCATGGTCTCTGTGTTGTTCATGGAGTGCATCATCCTTTGCTGTTGTTGTTGACACTACTGACAATATAGCAGTAATTTTTTTTTGCTGTTGTTGTTGTTGATTGTAATAAGCAATAGTCTACATCATGGTTGTTGTTATCCCATGATTAGCAGTTGAGGTTAGCCCATGATTAGAGTGGTTTCAGAGTGGTTTCAGAGATATAGGTAGTTGACAGAGATACAATTGTATGCTATTGATGAACATTTTTAATTGTCCTTGGATTATGCTGTCGATAGATATATATATATCACTAATGATGCAAGCTTAATTTAGATTAACCTTGGATTATTCAGTACACCAAGGTTTAAATGCTCAAGTACTTCTAGTTCTAGGTATTAATTTAAATAAGAGAGTGCGAAAGCTGATGCTTCAGGGTTGTACAACATCTGGTTTTGCACTCCTGGGTCGACACTTATTTTTTTAAAAAAACTCTGTTGACACATAAGGTTCAGATTTATCTCTGTTGACAGTATTGACACATTAGGGTTCAAAGTAGTGCAGGAGGTTGTTGACACATTAGGGTTCAGAGTAGTGCAGGAGGTTATATGATCATGTTTGTGCCCTTGACTGAATATGGTAGCTGTTCTGGTGTTCTGGTTCCTCCATTTTCTTTGTTCCATTATGCCCATAGATGCGGTGGGTCGGATGATCATGTTGATGATATGCACATGGCGCAGGATCCGGCCGAGGACGACGAAGACTAGAATGATCACTTCTTCAGCACTCAGTTTGGCAACGAAGAAGACCTAGCTGGTGGCCCCACAGAGAAAGCCACTATCACCAAGCGTCTGTTTGGTTCTCAGGAGACGCCTCCAGCTTGCGCCTTTACAGAGCCAGCTGATACAACCAACCAGCCCTTTATTCTAAGCCCTGACACACTACATAGGGCGGCCGGTGCTCAGATTGCGGTGCCTGCCCGCTCTCCAAAAGGAAAAAAGGGCAGGAAAAGAAAATCTAGCAGCTCGAGCCAGCCGGTGGCGTCAACAACTGCGAATCCGATCAGGTTTCGGGACGGGCCACCAAGACCCGAGGGTATTATGTGGAGGATTCATGTGGCGGGTGAGCCCATGCTACCTAAGAATTTGCGGAAGCTCGCCAGTTCGGAACTGCAGAGTGTGCATGACGGCGTGCTGACGATAGAGAGACGCCTTCTATCGGAGAAAGATCCCTCGCACCCGGTATTCGTGGTTAAGGTGCCACCAGGATTGGGCTTCGTCGACACTGCCCCCGCGGATCTGTTCTTCCTGCGGTTCGAGGACATCTTCAATATGTTCCACCTATACCCGCTGCACTATACCATGGTCCGTCTCTTTTCTCTCAGCCTGGCCACGCAGATCATTAGAGAGAACACACCGGGCATCGCTATAGTGGACCCCTACTACATGCGTGACGGCTGCTTGGGTTCCCCCGCCGAACGACGTATCGTGGCCTCGTACCTAAAAAGAATCCTCGTGGCGAACAAGACAAAGGAATATATTCTCGTGCCTTACTTTCCCGAGTAAGTCGTTATTCACTCGCCACCGTCGATTGGCTTTATTAGATCATCATCATTCTTTTTCCAACACATTCCATTTGAATTTTTTGCGCAGAGATGAACACTGCACGCTCATCTCCTTATCGCCGAAGCATTCCCACGCCACGTATTTCGACTCGGGGAGTCTAGAAAAGAAGAAAAACTACGACAAGATCAAGGAAGTTCTGGATGATGCTCTCACTGGCTTTGCCTCGACGGAAGGCACCAGCTTCGTGCGTAAGAAGGTCAAGTTCGGCAGGCACGTCTTCAACCACGTAACGGAGTTCCCCTGCGTGAAGCAGCCGGAAAACAGTAAGAAGGAAGCCTACTACGCACTCCATCACATGAGGGCGTTCCTACTTGACCAGCAGAATTCTACGCTGCCAGATCATCTCAAACAGTGGGCCGAAGCAAAGGCCAAGATCAATGATTCGGATATTAGACAAGAGATGTATCGCATCCAACAACAGTTTGGGGCAATCATCTTTCGTGATGTCATGACTTCGGGGGGGATCTTCTACGGAGGAAATATCCCGAATAACCGTGACATAGAAGATCGCCTAGAGATGCAGGATGACTATAGGAAGTTCATGACGAGACAGGGCGTCCTCCCGTTCCCTAAGCCGAGCCAGAAGGCTTGATGTTGGCCTAGTTATAGTTACAAACTATAGATGACCTTTGCGTGTGTGTGGACGACAAGTGAACTTATTTTGCTTATTATTATATATCAATCAATGCTTGGTTTTTTTTCTTACTCTTTGGTCATTTGCTCAATTTGGTCCTTCTTTTTTTCCTTACTCTTTTTTCGAGAATAATGCCGATGATTGAAATGTCGTGGCACACTATATATGTGAATGTGCTACGATGGGACTGTGAGCCTTGTGATATGCACAAGTCCAGGTCTTGTGCATCCTACTTGGCTCACCGTTCCATCATAGCATATTCCTGTGTCCAACGACCTATGTATATATATGAGGCATTCTTTTCGAGTTATTTTTGTCTTTTTCGAGAATATGCCGATGATTGAAATGTCGTGGCATAATATATATGTGAATGTGCTATGACGGGATAGTTAGCCTTGTGGTATGCACAAGTCCAGGAATTGTGCATCCTACTTGGCTAACCGTTCCGTCATAGCATATTCCTGTGTCCAACGACCTAGCTAGTTATATACGAGGCACTCTTTTCGAGCTACTTTGGTCTTTTTCGAGAATAATGCCGATGATTGAAATGTCGTGGCACACTATATATGTGAATGTGCTACGATGGGATTGTACGCCTTGTGCTATGCACAAGTCCAGGTGTTGTGCATCCTATTTGGCGTACGGTTCCATCGTAGCATATTCCTGTGTCCAACGACCTATGTATATATATGAGGCATGCTTTTTGAGTTACTTTGGTCTTTTTCGAGAATAATGCCGATGATTGAAATGTCGTGGCACACTATGTATGTGAATGTGCTACGATGGGATTGTACGCCTTGTGCTATGCACAAGTCCAGGTGTTGTGCATCCTACTTGGCGTACGTTCCATCGTAGCATATTCCTGTGTCCAACAACCTAGTTATATATGAGGCATGCTTTTTGAGTTTGCTCTTTTTGATTTAAGAGTACTTTCTATAAGTGTATCTTCATATGCGACTTTAATTATACATGTTTTTTTCAATCACCGGTTAGTTATTATTGTCAACTTGTAGATGACGTGGTACGTCGTGTACAAGGGACAGGTTCCCGGAGTTTACGATGATTGGGAAGACTGCCGGAGACAGGTGCACCGTTTCAGCGGCAATAGCTACAAAGGGTACAACACTATGGCGGAGGCGAAAGCTAGATACACGCGCTATCTAGCGGGAGTTAGGACGACAAGGAACCGGATGAAGACCTACACCTTCGTCGCGGCGGTGATCATGCTTATCTTCTTTGGTTGTTTATCCCGCGTTTGTGTCTAGCTAGTTTAGATGTCTAGGCGAGCTTCCGAGCTCTAACTTGTTCGATCGACACATGTATTTGCATGTCACCAACTACTACTTTGTAACTTGATCGAAACAATGTAACTTATACTATGTTCATGTATGAGACTTATCTATATGTATTTGTTTCAATCTTGTTTTTCATATTGTGTATTTATATATATAATTGTATATCTTGTATCTGTGTGTGTATATCTGCTGTAATATTGTATATAATCTGTATTGTATATAATCTGGCTCGGAAACTAAAAAAAATAAAAAATACATCTGTGGCGCACATGGTCTATCTTCTGTGGCGCACTACATCTAAAGCGCATATGGAAGCTTAGTGGCGCACTAGGTAGTGCGCCACAGAAGATCCCAGGGGTAGCGCACCTGCCCAAACTTCTGTGGCGCACTAGCAGGTGCGCTACGCCTGTCTCTACACAACCGTGGCGCACTAGGCAGTGCGCCACGGCTAAGAGATAGTCGTAGCGCAAGGCCCATGGCGCACTGCTAGTGCGCCACGGATGATGTTTCCAGGTGCGCCACTAAAGGCCATTTTCCTAGTAGTGCATGAACCATGTTGCATAATTGCAATTGTAGATAAGGTGAAATGAACGACCTACAAAAAAGATGAAAATCTGAATACTGTATAGCTTGTATTAAAAGATAGTCAATCATAGTTGCAGTTAGTGAGGTTCTACTCTAGATGAAGTATATGCACCGCCTGATGTATGTTCCATTTTTTAAAGAGACGCATAGATGTGAATCACCCGACTAATGCATGATTGGGTCTCAATTATATACATCTGTGTGACAATGTGTCCTCCATGTTCACATCAGCCTGAGAGTTGAGCGTCAATATGACGGGGATGTAAAAATTAAAATGGAGTTAATTTTATTGTCCTACGATAGCCACCAAAGATGTCAGAGGCAAATATAGCTATGTACTCCCTCCGTTTCAAAATATAAGATGTTTTAGCCTTGTAAAAGAAATGTATCTAGATTCTTTTTAGTGTGTAGGTTTATGCTGGTTTGAAGTGAACCTATAAATTAAAATGGGTACAGATACACTCTTTTCATAAAGTTAAAACATCTCTTATATTTTGAAACGGAGGGAGTACCTATTTTCATTGCTGGTAGCTGAGATTTGTTCCTGGTTGCATCATTTTCCTCTAGGAGCAATAGGTATTGGTCTTCAACCGTGAATTTATGACGCAATGTCTTGGCGGAAATAAAATTACTCCACCCCTGAAATATATATGTCACCCCACATGAAACAAGGGGACAAAGCAAACCAAACTAAAAAAGTCTTATCGTACGCCAATCCTGCACTAACACCGACCAGGCCGGGAGTACTGATGGAGGATGTAGCGATCGAGTATATCCATCAGTTAACCCATGCACGAATTGCAGGATAACAATTCCGGACCTAGCGATGGCAGACACGAACAAGCGGGCTTTGCCAAGCACGAAATAAAAAAAAATAGGAAAAGGAAGAAGCAGAAATTTGCCAATCAGACGCATAAATCAGTAGGCACATGCCTCTTGGCAATTGAACAAAAAGAGACGTATATCGATTGACCAGGATCGATGTGTTCACTTGAATTTTGCAGCCGGAAACAAACAAATATTTGACCACGATTATTCCAATGTTAAAGGAAAAAGAGTAACCTGACTGTAAATGAGGCATACCAATTGTCTACACATGACACACGGCATATTGTATTCTCGCAGAGCCAGAAGATCGAGTAATTAAGCAGATCCCACTCGAAAATCAGCCAAGTTTTGAAGCATGCATCAGCCTTGTGCGCTAAACAAATTGATCACGGTGTCCTCCTCGTGGTAGTGTGTCCATCAGATCAATCTTCCTGTAAGATGGCATGGAAAGATACAGTTGGTAACTAACTCACAAAGTGTACAGAAGATAATATATGATGAATCATGCTATATCTGCTATTCAAGAAGAAAAAATAGCTCTACAATCTCTACATGCATGATGACATATATAGTCAGTCAAGCACAAGGCCGGGTAATATAGTAGTACCTGCAGGGAGGGAGTACAGAAGGCCTTGTAGGGAACGGTTTTTATGATTTTTCTATTTTTTGAAACCATTTTAACCTTGCCGCCGTACTCGAGGTTAATGGTGAACACCCCGGCACCTGTCTTGACCACGACGATGCCATCACCAGAGCCAAGAAGACGAGGAATCCCTGGCAATGTGGCGAGGTCCAACGCCCTGTAGGCTGTATTGCACCCACGCCCAAGCTCCAGTAGGACCGGTGGCCTCCCTCGACCAGAGATTGAGCTTAGACCCGCCCACACATGCGAATCCAAGGACGCCGTCTCTGGCCGTCATGAGGATAGATGTCCGGATCCGCCGGTACGGGAACACGGGAGCATCAACCACGCTGATGGTGCCAACATCATGGTCGTATTCAATTATCATAGTGCTCAACGTGCAAGGAAAATAGATCTTTCGTCCCAGGACGATCGTTGGTCCCGTGTCCACGATGACATCTCCGTGATGAATTTCCGTTGGTTGATCGTCCCATGTATCAATGTCTCTGGAATACATAGCTGCGAAGGTTACCATGCTATGGCTTGTACCCACGAAGATGACGGTGGACTCTTGGTCATGGCACCTTAGGACATTGCAGCCGTAACCCCCACAGAGAAGCACGGCGCTCCAGTGGCGCACCATGAGCGCTGTGTGCTTCTCCCCTGTGATGGGGTCCCAGATGACGAAGGACGTGCGGCGGTCGTCGATGAGGACGCGGTCGTGGAAGAGGACGCGGCCGTGTCGTGCGTCGATGACCTTGTACCGGCATCGTACGGATCTGGGCTCCAAACGGAAGGTGGAGGTGGAGACGAAGGTGGGTTTGGGTTTGGCCCCCTCCCATGTGTCTGCCAGGAAGCCAAGCAGGGCAGGCCTTGGGTATAGTGCGCGGTTGCGGCGGAGGAACTCCTCGCTGCAGATGTGCCGGCGCCAGAATTTGCTGCCGAGGCATGCCTTGGCAAGGCCCGCGGGATCGTCCGGGCGGATGCGGACGAGGATGTTGTCGATCATCTCCTCCGGCAGGTAAGGATATTCCGCGAGCATATCCTCCGTTGCCAGGCCAGGCATTGCGTGTGGACGACGGGTAGCACTAGCGGCGGCCAGACGAGGGCTACGCCGTGGAGTTGGAGGGAGTGGGACGGTGGGCGTCGGCTGCAGGGTGGCATCCTGGCGACGGAGGCGAGGGCTACGGCGGGGAGGAGCGGAGGTAGCATTGTGCCGAGAAGGGCGACGGCGGGGTGGTCTCATCTCCGGCCGGTTGCGAAAGGTGGACGGCTGCGTGGTTGCGATTTGCGAAGGGTGAACAACGGCTGGGTGTGCCCCCAAACCGAAACGTAGAACGGTGTCGCCAGAATCCGGTGCTAACAGCGCGGGTCAGCGGCTGCGATGGGGCATATCCATGCAATGCACGCATGGCAGACGCGCGATTCCGGCCGACAGATTGACGATCGCCTCTAATTCCACTTGATACGCCCTTCCGTTTCGGCCAGATTTTCCAGTTTTCAAAAGAATAGCCGTTCCGGTGCGGACGCCCTCCAGCCTCTGTTGTCAGCATTTATTTAGACGTCCGGCGCCCGGGCATATGCATCCGTGGAATGTCTACGCACCGGCGCACAGCACAGGAGATCGATCGCATCTGGACTGTTGAAGCCTCGCTCGGTGAAGAATGTCCAACTCCATGTTCATCATGCATATGCAACGCCGTGAAATGTTCTGTGTTGTGCGTGATATTCCTTAATCGAAATGAAACATTACAAAAACATGCAGTCGATAGATGTATCTGGCCCTATGGATCGTGACCACAGTCAACAGGGGCATGCAAGGTAACGGGAAAAGTATTTAGCAACTGAGACATGGGAATTACTCTAGTATATACGAGAGCCTAGCTACACTACTTAAAGACGATATTCCAGTCATTTTGTCATTTTGTTTTGCCAATTGAGTCTTTTTGTCATCTACTCTGATCCTATCATGTATCCCTGTCAACCAAGTGGTCTTCTTCAACAAACTCTCACAATGCAAGGCTTTTCCAAAGAGTGGCGTGCTCTAATGGTGGAGATAGTGTTGCCATCAAAGTTAATGATAATTTTGACCGATAATTTTAGACTAGAAAAGGGTTGAGACAAGAAGACACATTATCTCCTATAGTATTTAATATAGTGACAAATATGCTGGTGATCTTGATTGAACTGCAAAAAGCACGGCTAGATTGAAGGGGTAGTTCCTCACCTCATTGAAGGGAACTTTCTATTCTTCAATATGCCAACGACATAATTATGTTCATGGAACATGACTTAGAAAAAACTAAGTATTTAAAATTAATATTATCAGCGTTCGAACAGTTTTCTGGTTGAAGATTAATTTTCATAAGAGTGAATTATGTTGCTTTAAAGAGACCTAAGACGAGGCACACTTGTATGTTGATCTATTTGGATGCGAGCAAGGCTAGTTTCCAATAAACTATTTTGGTATTCCAATTCATTATCAGAGACCTCCAAATGCTGAGTGGAAACACGTTGAGAAGAGACTAGAAAATGACTAAGTAGTTGAAAAGTTAAATTGCTATCCCTGGATAGAAGATTAGTACTTATAAATTTAGTAGTGAGTAATATGGTACTATATATGATCTCTTTCTTCCAGTTTACTCAAGGGATCTTGCATAGATTAGATTATTTCTAATGTAGATTCTTTTGGCAAGGAGGTAGCGAGAAAAAAAAATGTCGACTGGCCAAACGAACTATGGTTTGCCATCCCAAAGATTAAGGTGGATTAGGAGAAAATCCAGATAATTTTCGTGTTTTTATTAAAACTTGTCAAAGTGATTGAAACTTCTGTTAACTTGATGGAATTGAAGTAGATCATCAAGTTAAGTGCGATAAGATTCAAGGTGACCTTTGATAAAACCTTATTTTTGTTAAAAGTAATTTGATCTATGGGGTTAGATCAAATGGAATAATGATAAAACAACAACATCTTATTTAAGGATCGAATAATGTATGAACCTATATGAGTACGTACTACTATATATGCACGCAAAATAAATTGTGTTTTCTCTCTCCTTCGGTGTCTCTCACATCCATCCCCTATCGATCTATGCTCTGCAGCCCCGTGCGCACAGGCCAGCTTGTCCCTCCCTCGTCCTCATCAGCAGCAGTACAAAAAGGCCCAAAAGTAATAATAATTACAAAAAGTTTATTAGACCATCTAGTGACGACTACAAACACTAGTGCGATAGTTGAAGCATCTCGCTCCTTCAGGACCTACGGTACCCCGGTTTCAAAAAAAGAATGCCACTACCCCAATTTTTAGACAAAGTGCGCCATGCTTTCTTATAGTTCCCAAGTTTTAGGATTTTTCAAACAGACATAGAAATATTTTTCATTTTATTTATGTTTACTTTTCTTGCTTTTTATGATGTTGTTACATCATAATACTAGCTATTGTATATTTTAATTACTAGGTACTATATATGCTAGTATAATGTAGCATCCCAATTGTCTAACAATTATAATGCTACTTGGTCTAGTAATATAATGGCTACTTAATATATATAATTATTGCATCATAATTATATCATGCTCATGTCATCATGCCACCTTGCATTTGAGCATCATATAAAACCCTTTTGTTTTGGTTTTTATCTCATATGCATTATTAATTGTATTTGCCTCTTGATATTATATTTGGTTATTGATATATTGTTTAATGCCCAAGTTGAGTTGGGGGCATATCTTTTATTCCACTCCACCACCCTTTCTTTCACCGCCTTATAATTCCACCATCCCTTTATCCATGAGCTTTTATTTTATTTTCTTTTGGTATTTAATCTAGCTCATGAGAGATAGGATGGATCTACTTCTACAAATCCTTTTGCTTGGCTTTCATTCCACTTTTGGAAATGCATAAGAATAATGCCATGTTAATAATATTGTTTTCACAAGAATTTAATCATGACAATTATAATTTTTGCATGGGCCATGCAAGAGTATTCCTCACCTTTAACCATTTGTTTTTCTTGGGTTTAGTGATCCATTCTTTGTGGGATCATCTAGATATCTCTCCACCATCTCCATAATCTCATCTACACCATTTGTTCCTTTCCTTTCCTTATGCAAATGAGGCCTCTTCCCTTAATTCTTTTCCTTCTCTTTTCCTTGATTACTTTTTCACCTCATTTTAGCCTAGATCCAAGCCCTCCCCTCACTCCATAGCTATCTCTGTTCTATATCAAAATTTTGCAAAAAGCTTCCAAAAAGAGGTATTTCTTAGGTTTGTTTAAACCTGCAACAAAACAAAACAAATCAAAACAGTTTTTGTTAAAATAAAAAAGAGTTAAAGAGAGGAAAAACCTTACCTGCAGCCCAGTAGCAGTACCAGAGCAGCAGCCCACCGACGTAGCCTTCCCCTGTCGCGGCCCATCTCCCGGCCCACTTCCCCAGCCGGCCTTTTCCAGCCCGTACCGCTTCAGCCCCGTCGCCTCGCTCTGTTCCTCTTCCCCTCCGTCTGTCGCCGTTTCGCCCTCCTCTCTCCTCTGCTCTGACGGAGAGGAGCAGGTGGTCGTCTCCCCCGCCGTCATCCGCGTCAGCAGGCACGCCGAGCACGTGATCCGCCCCGCCTTTATCCCCTCGCGCTGTGCTGCGAACCCTAGCTGCCGTCCTCGTTCTCCCTTCCCCTTCTCCACCGAGCCGCGCCGCCGCCAGACCGAGCGCCGCGACGACATTGCCGCCCGCCGGAGACCGAGCAATCGCCGGGGTGCTTCGCCGTGGACCGTGGAGTCGATCCTGCCGCTGGGAGACGCCAAGCACGCCCGGAGCCTCCCCCTCGACAGAGAGCCGCCAACACCACCGCTACGACCTCACCGTCCCCGCCGCTCTGACCACCTCCTGCCTCGATTCCGGTGGAAATCGATCGAGGTGAGCTCCTCCCCCGACCTTCTTCCGTTTTACCCCTTCTGCGTGTCTAGCGCCGCCCGTTTGTGACCCCGCCGGCGAGCCGCCCCGCCGACGCGCAGACCCAGCCTAGCGCTCCCCCCTCTGTTCCCCGGCGTGCCCCGTCCAGCACAGCCCGCCGCCGCCGACCTTCCTAAACGAGATCGGTAGCCGTAATCATCCTCTGCGTTTTCTGTTTTGTCGGCCAGAGCTATCCCGCCGCGAAGGCGACGCCACCCTCGCCGGAAGATCTCGCCGTCGCCAGTCGTCATCGAGATTCAGAGAACAGCGCCAGTTTCAGTCAGAGCTCGCGGGGCCGTTTTGCAAAAAGAACCCCCGCGCTTTGGTCGATCACGCCCAGGTCCCTAGCAGCCCAGTGCCCCCACCTGTCAGCCGCCCGACTTTTGGCAGAAAAACCCCCAGCATCCCAGGCCCTCACCCCGCACTCCTTCCCCGCTGCGCGCCGTGGTTCACCCGTGCCCCCTCGCTGTCACGTGGGACCTGCTTCACCATCGGGCCCGCATGTCAGCGCCTGGGCTGGCTAAGCCGCGGTAGCAGAAGTTCGTACTCGCGCGCGTGGCCCCAATCCGCAGTGGCCCACCCGTCAGTGACCGTGACTAGTTTTGCCTGAGTAACAAAAGTTTATCCTGTTGTCTGTTTTATCTAAACCTTTTCAAAACTAATTTAAATTCAAAATTCAAATCTATTTAAAAATAACTTTTCCAATATTATTCCAAATAATACAAATAATATATGTTTTCGAATCAGAAAAATGTGAGGAATTCAAATCTGCCATCCAAAATAATATTTGACTAATTTAAATTTTCGAAATTGTTAAATTGTAATAAAATGCCCTTTTCCTTAATTAATTAATAACTTTTGTTTTATAACTCCAAATTGGACAAATAATATGTCTAAATCGATCAGCGCGATGAGACCTTTCTGTTTATGCATTCCATGTTCTGAATTGCAGCATGCATCATGTAAATATAAAGTATACAGCAACTTATTTGAGTATAAAAGGTGACTAAAACTCAATAAAATGTTTTATTCTTGTATTCCACACCTCACCCATGCCATGCTACTTATTTCCATGCAAATTGTGCATCATTCATCATGGCATGATTGTTTGCTTGTCGCATTTTAATCATATGCTTGTGCACTTTATTTATGTTGGCCCTTGTTTGTTTGGTTCTTCTTCGAATAGACGTTGAGCAGGGGATATATCAAGAAACCCAGGAGCACTACCCAGATCCTTCTCTCGCTTCAACTGAGCTGCCAGGCAAGCACTACCACATGCTTGCATACATATAGTACCTATTGCCTCTATCTTATTCTTGCATCATTGAGTCGCGATTGCATTAAACTGAATCCCAAGTACTGCATAGCCTTTACATTTAAACCCCACCGAAGCTTGTTCCTCCATCCCATGAGCCATTACTACAGGAGTTGTTTGAGCCATGCGGGTCGTAGAGCAGCATGTGTAGGGTAAGTGAGTGTCTGATGGATAACGAGGTACCTAAACAACTTAAACTGAGTAGTGGGATAACTAATAAAAGTGGCATCGGTGAGCAATATCTGCTATTTGGTTTGTCATGCTCACTTGTGTCCCGTAGGACCCCGAGTACTTGATTCATGTTCCTTGAATATTCGCGATATCCACATCCGGGAGGCCTATGGACCCCCCTGAGCCAGAGCTTGATTCATTCTTATTTCTTGGGGCCACAAAGTAGTTTGGGCTTTATTACTATCCTGTACTTATGCCATGCTTTACTGCTTTATTTAAGATTGTGCGAGGATGCACCTGTACTGTTTAGGTTCGTGACACGTTTTCGCTGTATCGACAAGCCCAGTCACACTTTCGGGTTTCCAGTCGTTTACCGCCGTCCACACAAACCTTGAGTCCGTCTCGGAGTCGGCCAACTTCGTCACGGGTAGCTTAATGGGGTGGCCCCCTGAAATATTTCTGAATCCTGTGATCGCTTTGTCGTGACTGCCTCGTTGGGTTTTGATTTGGTTTTTCCGAGGTTGATCGAGTGTGTGTTGCTATTGGTGCACCCCTGCAGGGTAAATCTTTCTGAAAGCCGTGTCCGCGGTTATGGACGACTTGGAGCACAGTTTCTCGATCATAGACAAGTATAACTAAAGTATCGCTTTTAATTTGACTAAGTACCTGACTAGTAAATAGTGCAACACTCATGGAATGGATAATAAAACTGCCAACGGATGGGGGCTGTTCGTCCGCTTCCTCGTTGGTAAGCGAGGAGGAGGATGGATCTGTTAATATTACTGTTATAACTGTTGTTATTAATTCACGGGCATCCGTCTATCTTTGGTTAGGCGGATGGTTAGCAATTATCTTTAGAATTGTTAGGTATTATCTTTTGCTGCAATTGCGTCACCCCAGGTTGTGTCCCCTTTAGAGGCATAAAGACTTGCTAAGTACCCCTAGGGTCTCACGCGATAAATTGTTTGATTCAGATGAACAGGTAAACTCGCAAGATGGATACTGGGTAGAGGAGACGGACGATGTGGGCAACGATCATTCGATGTAGAGATTCCGGGAACGGGGATCCGTGAGATCTGTGGGCGGGATGTGTTTATTTATGGGGCATCTTATGCCGATTTGCTTCTTATCCGTACTCGGATCTTGTTTTTCCGCTTCCGCCTGATACTCTGATGTTTGATGTATGAGGAGATATCCTAAGCTATTATATCTATCTAGGATATTTGGATCTTGCCGTATGGCGTTGCAATATTTCTATTTCTTTTAGATGGAATGGCTCTGAGAACTATTGTATGGTGGCTTGCATACATACTCATTTGTGTATGTAGTTAATCCCTTCGCCTGCCGATTACGCCGCCCGTTCTTGTCCCGATGTTTGGAAATGGTTAGAACGGCCGAAAGGTCTACCTGTGAGTGGCATTTGGGCCCCACCGTACTATTTTAACCATTTCCGCTCATCCAGGCTTGTAACTAGGAGCGTAATTCACCGAGGTAGTTACAATTGGTATCAGAGCCATCCCGCCCTTCAGGGTCTCAGCCAAATGGTCGTTGTCAGTCTAGCAAATATCTTTGGTAGTTATGTATACTAGGGAAAAACAAAACGCGAGAGTAAGACTGCTTCCATTTTTCTTCTTACCCACCCACCCACCCTTTTCTGGTAAGGAAGTGTAACGTTTTCAATCCTCTTCTTAAAATTCAAACTAGGATTCACGTGTTCTGGGTTTCCGTAGTACCATAGAAAGTGTGTGTGTGTGTGTAATTCCTTGTCTATCTGTTGCATCCAATTTGTTATCACAATCTGCCTTTGGTTATCAACTGTTGGTATATTCCATACCGATAGGCTTTTGAAAACCGGCGCGATCTATCTGACTCCTTGTTAACCGGTGCCATCTTCTTAAGGGTGTCCTTCCTTCTAGCAACTCCACATTCTGTGAAACCATCAGTAGCTAATCGCTACCTGATAAGTGATTTTGCGCATCTATTGGTATTTTAATGCCGAAAAATGCGGAAATTTTTTCTTTGATACATCTGTGCTTCCACACTCCTTTTCAGTCGTGTGTGAAACATTATCTATCTCTCTTTTATCAGCATGTCCATGCTAACTCATTCTTTTGTCACCGGCGCTTAATCCTGGAGTTTTATTTCATCTCCAATTCTCTTGGGCTAATTACATAACATGTGTCGATCCGATGCGGGTGATTGTAATTTGGTTCTCGGCATAGCTATAGGACACTTATCATGAGTGGAATATGGAAAATGCTATCAACGCTATCCTCCAAATGGTGACGGTTATCTCCCGTGATTTTGAGTACACTGTGATCATATCTATGCATATTCAAGCATCTTTGGCAATCCGGAGTTTCTCAAGGCACTACGGCGGTCTATCATTTGTTCATCATGCTGCACATCTTTTTGAACTCCATATCTGCAAAATTTTCTTTGCGACGAGGGAATTGCATCTTTTCGTCTCTGGTAACTTTGCTTGAGGTATGAGCTATCATCGTTTCTTTATCCAAGATCTCTTTATCTTGTAACCGGTGATCCAGTCGACAATGTGAACCAGGTGACATCTCTTTTCCGTCCGAAGGACCAGATAATCTATTCTTCCAGTGCATCTTCTTCAACATGAACCCGTGCTCTTAATATTGATCTTTCTAAGAGCGTTGAGCTCAGGAAGTGTTCGAGCATTTGTTCATTTCTCTCGCCTTTTGAACTTGGTATTCTGGGAATATCTTGTTAATCCATGGTGGTATATGTTGATAATATGCTTGCCTATTCCATATCAATGGAAGGACATGGAAGATCATCTGTGTCTCTTTCTCTCAAGCTTCGTGAGCACTGCATGTGTGCAAAGTCGCAAAGTGAGAATTCTGGCTTCTTGAAGTCACCTATCTCGACCACGTCCTTCTGCTAAATACATTGCTTCAATTCTGGAATTAGCAAGTCCATTGTTAATTCCATCCTCCATCTTCAACCAATCCGGAGTTGTTCCTTGTTGGCAAGTTATCATCGTCGTTCCGCTAAAGATTTTCCTCAAGACCGCTAAACCTCTCTCAATCTTTTCAAGAAGAACATGGAGTTCTTTCACCTCAGTCTCGTCAAGTAATCTCTCGAAACCCTCTCGCTCTATCGTCTATGCTCAATCCACCGGCGGCCATGAAGACCTTCCAGATCTTGTTTTCCTTCCGTTCAAGTTGGTGCTATCTTTTCTATAGCTGTTGAATCTTGCAGTTGTTCTCCGTAATCTTCCTTCATATCTTTCCGGTGGCTTGGTACTTCATACATGACGACAACATCATCATCTTTATCTATCTGTGAATCCGGCGAATCGTTTGCATCTATCCTTGTTTTCTAACGAAGTTCCATGAGTTTTTGTCAATACCTTCAGTCTGTTTCGGTAGTTGGGTTGCATGGTTTTCTTATTCATGTGCGGAGTAATGTTTTGAGTGCGGGATGGAGTAGCTACCATACCACTACTCTTATCATTCGCTCTTGTACATTGAATTGGTGAATTAATGTGATTTCACTCATTCCATGGAAGTTAGAAGTGGCCTTTATCCCTCGATACTTTTACTTCCGTCCTTGTTTTTCCGGAGTGCTCTCTCGAAGAAAGTAATCAATAATCTCTTGTTGGTGGTCTGTCTATTCTAGATGGAGCAAAATCTTCAATTATCTGGTGGAAACAAACGCAAACTCTTTTCTGTCCTTGTCATTCTACCGATGCTCGACATCCCCAAACAAGATGAAAGGAAACTATCTCTCTCTTGTTTCATCAATTCTTTTTCTGTGGTAAAGCCAATTATGGTTGAGGCCATCAGCCGCAAATCTATTGCGTTAGCCTCAAGGCTAAAGAAAGCAATAAGTATCTCTACAATAAACTCCAGATCCTCCATATTCTTTGCTTCTCGGGATTCCACCATGATCTGGCGTCACATCCGTCTCTGGAAATTATATCCGCGCACCTCAATTGCGTGATCCTTGGTTCTTACCAGCGCAAGAAGATCTAATCCGAGAACTCCTAACCCAAATCTTTCTGTCGATATCAAGGGACTCTATTGTTTGAAGGCAATATTGTTTCCGAACTTCATTTCTCAAATCCGAGAGAAGATACGATGCTATTGTCATAGTGGTTCAAAACCTCTCCAATCTAGCTCTTTTCCTTCCGGCAAGATAAAGATTCATCCTCTCTAGTATCGGTAAATCTTTAATCTTAACGGTGTGTCTTTCTTTATCCATGATACATCATCTTTTCCTTTTCTTTCACAGGTAGATCTATTCTTTTATCATGTTTCTTGGGAAAACCGGAGCTATGTCCATCCTATCCTTCTTGTCTCACGACAATCCTTCAACTCTTCTAACCGTTTTTCTCAAGCAAAACGCAAGACTCGCAGCAAGTCTAGCAAGTTTGCAAGGTGCAGTGGTCGCACCATTCTGTTGATGAAGCCACTTGGGAATGTGAAGATGAGCTCCATGCCAAGTATCCTACCCTCTTTGTGTCTTCTTCTTCTTCCTAGAATCTCGGGGCGAGATTCCTGTTTAGTGGGGGAGAGTTGTAGCATCCCAATTGTCTAACAATTGTAATGCTACTTGGTCTAGTAATATAATGGCTACTTAATATATATAATTATTGCATCATAATTATATCATGCTCATGTCATCATGCCACCTTGCATTTGAGCATCATATAAAACCCTTTTGTTTTGGTTCTTATCTCATATGCATTATTAATTGTATTTGCCTCTTGATATTGTATTTGGTTATTGATATATTGTTTAATGCCCAAGTTGAGTTGGGGGCATATCTTTTATTCCACTCCACCACCCTTTCTTTCACCACCTTATAATTCCACCATCCCTTTATCCATGAGCTTTTATTTTATTTTATTTTGGTATTTAATCTAGCTCATGAGAGATAGGATGGATCTACTTCTACAAATCCTTTTGCTTGGCTTTCATTCCACTTTTGGAAATGCATAAGAATAATGCCATGTTAATAATATTGTTTTCACAAGAATTTAATCATGACAATTATAATTTTTGCATGGGCCATGCAAGAGTATTCCTCACCTTTAACCATTTGTTTTTCTTGGGTTTAGTGATCCATTCTTTGTGGGATCATCTACATATCTCTCCACCATCTCCATAATCTCATCTACACCATTTGTTCCTTTCCTTTGCTAGTGCAAATGAGGCCTCTTCCCTTAATTCTTTTCCTTCTCTTTTCCTTGATTACTTTTTCACCTCATCTTAGCCTAGATCCAAGTCCTCCCCTCACTCCATAGCTATCTCTGTTCTATATCAAAATTTTGCAAAAAGCTTCCAAAAAGAGGTATTTCTTAGGTTTGTTTAAACCTGCAACAAAACAAAACAAATCAAAACAGTTTTTGTTAAAATAAAAAAGAGTTAAAGAGAGGAAAAACCTTACCTGCAGCCCAGTAGCAGTACCAGAGCAGCAGCCCACCGACGTAGCCTTCCCCTGTCGCGGCCCATCTCCCGGCCCACTTCCCCAGCCGGCCTTTTCCAGCCCGTACCGCTTCAGCCCCGTCGCCTCGCTCTGTTCCTCTTCCCCTCCGTCTGTCGCCATTTCGCCCTCCTCTCTCCTCTGCTCTGACGGAGAGGAGCAGGTGGCCGTCTCCCCCGCCGTCATCCGCGTCAGCAGGCACGCCGAGCACGTGATCCGCCCCGCCTTTATCCCCTCGCGCTGTGCTGCGAACCCTAGCTGCCGTCCTCGTTCTCCCTTCCCCTTCTCCACCGAGCCGCGCCGCCGCCAGACCGAGCGCCGCGACGACGTTGCCGCCCGCCGGAGACCGAGCACTCGCCGGGGTGCTTTGCCGTGGACCGTGGAGTCGATCCTGCCGCTGGGAGACGCCAAGCACGCCCGGAGCCTCCCCCTCGACAGAGAGCCGCCAACACCACCGCTACGACCTCACCGTCCCCGCCGCTCCGACCACCTCCTGCCTCGATTCCGGTGGAAATCGATCGAGGTGAGCTCCTCCCCCGACCCTCTTCCGTTTTACCCCTTCTGCGTGTCTAGCGCCGCCCGTTTGTGACCCCGCCGGCGAGCCGCCCCGCCGACGCGCAGACCTAGCCTAGCGCTCCCTCCTCTGTTCCCCGGCGTGCCCCGTCCAGCACAGCCCGCCGCCGCCGACCTTCCTAAACGAGATCGGTAGCCGTAATCTTCCTCTGCGTTTTCTGTTTTGTCGGACAGAGCTATCCCGCCGCGAAGGCGACGCCACCCTCGCCGGAAGATCTCGCCGTCGCCAGTCATCATCGAGATTCAGAGAACAGCGCCAGTTTCAGTCAGAGCTCGCGGGGCCGTTTTGCAAAAAGAACCCCCGCGCTTTGGTCGATCACGCCTAGGTCCCTAGCAGCCCAGTGCCCCCACCTGTCAGCCGCCCGACTTTTGGCAGAAAAACCCCCAGCATCCCAGGCCCTCACCCCGCACTCCTTCCCCGCTGCGCGCCGTGGTTCACCTGTGCCCCCTCGCTGTCACGTGGGACCTGCTTCACCATCGGGCCCGCATGTCAGCGCCTGGGCTGGCTAAGCCGCGGTAGCAGAAGTTCGTACTCGCGCGCGTGGCCCCAGTCCGCAGTGGCCCACCCGTCAGTGACCGTGGCTAGTTTTGCCTGAGTAACAAAAGTTTATCCTGTTGTCTGTTTTATCTAAACCTTTTCAAAACTAATTTAAATTCAAAATTCAAATATGTTTAAAAATAACTTTTCCAATATTATTCCAAATAATACAAATAATATATGTTTTCGAATCAGAAAAATGTGAGGAATTCAAATCTGCCATCCAAAATAATATTTGACTAATTTAAATTTTCGAAATTGTTAAATTGTAATAAAATGCCCTTTTCCTTAATTAATTAATAACTTTTGTTTTATAACTCCAAATTGGACAAATAATATGTCTAAATCGATCAGCGCGATGAGACCTTTCTGTTTATGCATTCCATGTTCTGAATTGCAACATGCATCATGTAAATATAAAGTATACAGCAACTTATTTGAGTATAAAAGGTGACTAAAACTCAATAAAATGTTTTATTCTTGTATTCCACACCTCACCCATGCCATGCTACTTATTTCCATGCAAATTGTGCATCATTCATCATGGCATGATTGTTTGCTTGTCGCATTTTAATCATATGCTTGTGCACTTTATTTATGTTGGCCCTTGTTTGTTTGGTTCTTCTTCGAATAGACGTTGAGCAGGGGATATATCAAGAAACCCAGGAGCACTACCCAGATCCTTCTCTCGCTTCAACTGAGCTGCCAGGCAAGCACTACCACATGCTTGCATACATATAGTACCTATTGCCTCTATCTTATTCTTGCATCATTGAGTCGCGATTGCATTAAACTGAATCCCAAGTACTGCATAGCCTTTACATTTAAACCCCACCGAAGCTTGTTCCTCCATCCCATGAGCCATTACTACAGGAGTTGTTTGAGCCATGCGGGTCGTAGAGCAGCATGTGTAGGGTAAGTGAGTGTCTGATGGATAACGAGGTACCTAAACAACTTAAACTGAGTAGTGGGATAACTAATAAAAGTGGCATCGGTGAGCAATATCTGCTATTTGGTTTGTCATGCTCACTTGTGTCCCGTAGGACCCCGAGTACTTGATTCATGTTCCTTGAATATTCGCGATATCCACATCCGGGAGGCCTATGGACCCCCCTGAGCCAGAGCTTGATTCATTCTTATTTCTTGGGGCCACAAAGTAGTTTGGGCTTTATTACTATCCTGTACTTATGCCATGCTTTACTGCTTTATTTAAGATTGTGCGAGGATGCACCTGTACTGTTTAGGTTCGTGACACGTTTTCGCTGTATCGACAAGCCCAGTCACACTTTCGGGTTTCCAGTCGTTTACCGCCGTCCACACAAACCTTGAGTCCGTCTCGGAGTCGGCCAACTTCGTCACGGGTAGCTTAATGGGGTGGCCCCCTGAAATATTTCTGAATCCTGTGATCGCTTTGTCGTGACTGCCTCGTTGGGTTTTGATTTGGTTTTTCCGAGGTTGATCGAGTGTGTGTTGCTATTTGTGCACCCCTGCAGGGTAAATCTTTCTGAAAGCCGTGTCCGCGGTTATGGACGACTTGGAGCACAGTTTCTCGATCATAGACAAGTATAACTAAAGTATCGCTTTTAATTTGACTAAGTACCTGACTAGTAAATAGTGCAACACTCATGGAATGGATAATAAAACTGCCAACGGATGGGGGCTGTTCGTCCGCTTCCTCGTTGGTAAGCGAGGAGGAGGATGGATCTGTTAATATTACTGTTATAACTGTTGTTATTAATTCACGGGCATCCGTCTATCTTTGGTTAGGCGGATGGTTAGCAATTATCTTTAGAATTGTTAGGTATTATCTTTTGCTGCAATTGCGTCACCCCAGGTTGTGTCCCCTTTAGAGGCATAAAGACTTGCTAAGTACCCCTAGGGTCTCACGCGATAAATTGTTTGATTCAGATGAACAGGTAAACTCGCAAGATGGATACTGGGTAGAGGAGACGGACGATGTGGGCAACGATCATTCGGTGTAGAGATTCCGGGAACGGGGATCCGTGAGATCGGTGGGCGGGATGTGTTTATTTATGGGGCATATTATGCCGATTTGCTTCTTATCCGTACTCGGATCTTGTTTTTCCGCTTCCGCCTGATACTCTGATGTTTGATGTATGAGGAGATATCCTAAGCTATTATATCTATCTAGGATATTTGGATCTTGCCGTATGGCGTTGCAATATTTCTATTTCTTTTAGATGGAATGGCTCTGAGTACTATTGTATGGTGGCTTGCATACATACTCATTTGTGTATGTAGTTGATCCCTTCGCCTGCCGATTACGCCGCCCGTTCTTGTCTCGATGTTTGGAAATGGTTAGAACGGCCGAAAGGTCTACCTGTGAGTGGCATTTGGGCCCCACCGTACTATTTTAACCATTTCCGCTCATCCAGGCTTGTAACTAGGAGCGTAATTCACCGAGGTAGTTATATATAAAGCCGGCAATAGATATCGACGTGTCACTTTCTTATATTTAAGAGTTGGTTATACTATTGAACTTGCTCTCACGCACTTGTATATTATTAATTTAGACCTAATTCTACAAATCGACGGATAGTTGTATAAATAGGTAAAATATGGGCACATTACCATAAATATGATATAGATATGACCATGTCATTGGTCGTTTGCCGTGAAACGCAATAATATTCATATATGGTAAGTCCTAACATGAAGAGAGTTTTCCAAATATTTCTAAATACACGTTCATGATTTTTCCTGAAAACCAGTACACGCTAGAGGACGCCATGCACAAGTTTTTCATATCTCGAATGCCATCGATTCTACCACGATTGTCTTCGTCTTGACCTAAAACCTTCTATAAAAAGGGTCCTCGTCGTGCTTTCAAAACACACATAGGCAGAGGTCAAAAACCATGAAATAGAGAGTTTATAGGCCGCCACCAGAGGAATATTGGAGGGGGAACCGATGTCGGAATCGCCTCTGGTAGCCTCTCCCCCTTCACCAATGCCATCCCATCGCTCTCCACCATGAGAGGGGAGTATTACACCCCCTGGACTATGGGTTTGTGGTGGTAACTTGATCCAATCTCTGTATGTATGATCATTGTTGAAATCCATATTATGTGCCTTGCATGATTATGGATTTGTCTATGTAATTTCTATGGTGGATATTGTGTTATGAGATGATATTTGTTATGCATTTACTGTTGTATTGTGATTTTATGGTTTGTCATACTCTGGAGATACTTCTATGATAGATGTAATGGTTTATATTCATAATGCCTTCTTTACCCATGCCATGAAGTATAGGTAGACGGGAGAGATATGGTAATGCGCACAACAAATAAATCATTGCACTAGTGTTTAGAGTGTTTACTATTAAGTACTATGATGTATGTAGGTGAGGTGTAGCCTAGTGATAGACGACATATGCGTTGAGTGACAACAACACATCCAAACATCATTTATCGGGGGGGGCAAAAGGGAGAAGTGTGATGGGGCGAAGTGATAATAACCACACGCTAGCCTTACAAGGGTGACATAGCAACACATATGGGTACTTCTTTCAACTATGTGTTTTAGGACATATAGCCATCATAAAAGTTACCATTAAAACATGATAATTTTGTGTAATTTTATTATCTATAACATGAACACCACCATAGATGGAGAGAGAGGACTAAGTGAACCCATGAACCTAGAACCATTGTTCCTATAAGAGTAAACCACTGTCTTGTCCGCTTATATTTAGATGACCGGTGAACTTATACATTACTATTTTATTGCACTTTACTTTTTTGTATTAAATCAACCTCCTTGTTCCTTTAACTTGTTTAGTGTATAACCAACTAGAACTCATGACACTCTAGTTGGAGAGACTAAATAACTTTTCCTTCTTGCTCATGTGGATCGATATCCTACTTCCATATTGAGAGGTGTACAGTGATCCTCTGCTCTTGGGGGTTATCACAAACCTTTTTATAGGCGTTTTAGGTCAAGACTCAGAGTTGGATATCAAGATAGATGGTTGCAGACGCCTGAGGAGAAAACAAGCATGAGTGACATAGCCAGGGTGTGGGTCATTGCCACCTAGGATCTTTTGGGTCTCAAGGCTCCCCTAGGTGATTCAAGTACTCCATCTACTTTTCTTCGCGAAAAATGATCCATAAAAAATCCCCGATTCTTTGAGTCTATTAAGGTTCCTGAAAGATAAAAATACACAAAATATGATTTTCCTGTTCTGCAGAGTTATAACCCAAATAAAAGAGATCATTAGTAGATTCCTAAAAATCAATGTAAAACATGGATATAACATTATATATCACTACAAGAAAAGTGTCCATCCGCAACGACTTGGCCCGTCGGTCGTCGTAGAACACGCGTCTTCTGCGACGAATTTCTCGGCTCGACCGTGGCCGATGAGAATTTTTTTTCTGGTTTTGTGGCCCTCTACTACGACGAAACCGCTAAAAACATGGAGGAAGCTCAGTCGGTGGGTGGTAGAAGGAAGATTTTTGGTTCCTCACACGATATTGACTCGCCGAAGTCTTTTGAGGTGTGTGGGTCCCGGATGTCAGTGTCTCTAGCGGACCATAATTTTCGGTCGCGTCTCTCTAATTTGAACTCGATAACGTTGCTCAATGCGTCCGCCCTTTAGTCATCCTGCTAGGTCCCACATGTCAGCCTCTCATTAGGAGAATCGTATGTATGATAGAATTTTGTTTCCTTCGCTCGCGCTATCCTATTCCAAACTTGATAGCGTTACTCGATGCATCTATCGTTTAATCAGGCTGTTGGGACCCACATGTCATTCTCTCATTAGAAGAAATGTGTGTATGTTGGAATTTTTTCTTTGCTCGCGCTACCCTGTTCTGAACTTGATAGTGTTGCTCGATGCATCTACCGTTTAAGCATACTGCTGGGTCCCACATGTCATCCTTTTATTAGAAGAAATGTGTGTATGATAGATTTTTTGCCCTTAGCCGCGCCTTCGTGTTCCGAACTTGATAGCGTTGCTCGCTGCATCAACCGTTTATTTAGGCTGGTAAGTCCCTTATGTCAGCCTCACATTAGAAGAATCGTGGGTATGATGGAATGTTTTTTTCTAGCGCTACCTTGTTCTGAACTAGATAGCATTGCTCGACAAATCTGCTGTTTGCTCATGCTACTAGGTCCCCTATTTCAGTCTCTCATTACAAGAAATGTGTGCATGTTAAACTTTTTCCTCGCTCGCGCCTCCCTGTTTTAAACTGGCAACGTTCCTCGATGCAGCATCTGTCACGCCCGAGACCCGGCCCGGTAGAATGACAACTGCCACGCGTATATAGACCTGGAGGCCTATACACCCGTAAGGCTAAAAATACAGACAAAATCCGGTACACTGGATCTCGAGAACCTCATATTGATTTTATTACATGTTTATTTACATTTACATAGAAATACAACTATATTCTCTATTTCGCTTCCCTCCCACCGGTCCAGCCTAATCTTCTGATGACGACATCTTCCGCAACGCAACTTTGATAAAAACATGGGTAGCAAGGGTGAGTACAACAAGTACTCAGCAAACTAGACATACACACAATCATATAAATTGTACAATAGAATTTCTTTTGTAAAAAAGGTGAATAAAGTAATTAGAAAATTTAAGAACACATGGTGCCACACATGAAAGTAAGCATTCCCAAACCCAGGAGTCATAGGGGTTAATATTAACGCTTTTACACTCTGTAGAGGGGTACTCCGATACCGACAGCCTCGACTAGAACCACACAGGCGCTAGAAGAGCAGAGCTCTTTGACCCACTAGAACATGGACACCTGAATTTACTAATATCGATGGCTCCAACGGATCCATCATCGACACGTTCCGTTTCAGGACCGTCCCCAGCGGAGAACTCAGCCAGTCCCATATCTGGACTGTGATCGGTACAATACGGTTACCTTCGTAGCACCAAGTTTTACTTCGAAAAACATTAATTTCTTATTAATTCTCATTTTATTGTCCAAATATATAATCATGACAAATACCCGGTTTGTATCGGTGGCTCCAAACGGATCCATCACCGTATAACAACACCGGCGTATTAGCCCACCAAATATTTATCGGAATAGTCACGACTCTCATATCAGATGGTATAACATAATTTTAATAAAAAGAATCTACTTCACAAAATATATGAGAGTTGTATAAAAAGCTTTCCTGAACTAGAAATAAATCTTCTTGATATAGAAATCCATATCAGATATAGATTCCAAAAGAAAAATAACACTAAAATAAATCCCTAGCAATATAATCCTATTCTCCAAAAAAAAATCCACCAGCGCCTCCACTACAAATTAGCAGCATCTCTAGCCCTCATATTTCATCGCCTCCAAACATGCACGTATGGTGTGGTACGTTCTCTCTGGTCTCACTCCCTTGATTTTGGCCTAGCTCTCTCGGTGGATCAATGCGATGTTGTGCAGTTGGGGAAGATGTGAGTGTCTATTTATACCGAAGACAACGTCGGTTTGCTAGCTAAAATATCTTACCGGCTGGACGTTTGCCGAAGAAAGAAAGCGTCTAGGGCCTACCCACCGAGTGAGTCAAATATGAGTGTACTAGTGCACGTGTAGTTCACATTGATATGCCTAAGATGCATAGCTCCATGTCAGGAAACTCTCTAGAATAAATCATGCCAACACATCCTAGCTACCTCTAGTAGAAAGACATGTTAGCCTAGCTCAAAATATCTTGTACTAGTCTTGCATGGCCGATGCACAAATACATGCACGTGTGAGACAACCAGCTACACACTTGAGTTCCTGCCTACTAATACTTCTATTCACCTCAATCGATCAAACACATGCATTAGTACTATTACTTGATCTGTATAAAAGATTAGGTTTTAACTTTACTAATTTATTGTATGCAGAGATTAATTTCCATCTTAAACCCATGAAGATTAGCAAAATTTAACACAATTAAAGGTCAATTATTATTTAGCTAAAATTAACTAGCAACTCAAAAATCCAAGTTATTACATTCTACCCATCTTATAAAAATTTTGTCCCCAAAATTCCATACAAAATCATACTTCCACTTTTTACTACTATGCATGATTTTATCTAATCAACCATTCATAAAACGAAAGATTTTAATCAATCAATAAAATCATAAATCTAAAAAAATATGTCTAAAAGTTAGTGGTAGTTCTAAACAAGAAAACAACCATCTATGTTAGTCGCAAATTTAACTAGCGTGCATTCTATCCATATATTTTCCCGTGTGTCCTAAACCTATCCTAAACCTAGAGCTCTGATACCACTTAATTGTCATGCCCCGAGACCCGGCCCGGTAGAATGTCAACCGCCACGCGTATATAGACCTGGAGGCCTATACACCCGTAAGGCTAAAAATACAGACAAAAGCCGGTACAGTGGATCTCGAGAAGCTCATATTGATTTTATTACATGTTTATTTACATTTACATAGAAATACAACTATATTCTCTATTTCGCTTTTCGCCCACCGGTCCAGCCTAATCTTCTGACGACGACATCTTCCGCAGCGCAATACTGATAAAAACATGGGTAGCAAGGGTGAGTATAACAAGTACTCAACAAACTAGACATACACACAATCATATAAATTGTAGAATAGAATTTCTTTTGTAAAAACAGGTGAATAAAGTAATTAGACAATTTAAAAACACATGGTGCCACACATAAAAGTAAGCATTTCCAAACCCGGGAGTCACAGGGATTAATATTAACGCTTTTACACTCTACAGAGGGGTACTCCGACGCCGATAGCCTCGACTAGAACCACACAGGCGCTAGAAGAGCAGAGCTCTTTGACCCACTAGAACCCGGACACCTGAATTTACTAATGTCGATGGCTCCAACGGATCCATCACCGACACGTTCCGTTTCAGAACCGTCCTCAGCGGAGAACTCAGCCAGTCCCATACCTGGACTGTGACCGGTACAATACGGTTATCTTCGTAGCACCAAGTTTTACTTCAAAAAACATTCATTTCTTATTAATTCTCATTTTATTGTCCAAATATATAATCATGACAAATACCCGGTTCGTATCGGTGGCTCTAAACGGATCCATCATCGGATCCATCATCGTATAACGATACCGGCGTATTAGCCCACCAAATATTCATCGGAATAGTCACTACTCTCATATCAGATGGTATAACATAATTTTAATAAAAAAAATCTACTTCACAAAATATACGAGAGTTGTATAAAAAGCTTGCCTGAACTAGAAATAAATCTTCTTGATATAGAAATCCAGATCAGATATAGATTCCAAAAGAAAAACAACACTCAAATAAATCTCTAGCAATATAATCCTACTCTCAAAAAAAAAATCCACCAGCGCCTCCACTACAAATTAGCAACATCTCCAGCCCTCAGATTTCATCGCCTCCAAACATGCACGTATGGTGGTACGTTCTCTCTGGTCTCACTCCCTTGATTTTGGCCTAGCTCTCTCGGTGGATCAATGCAATGTTGTGCAGTTGGGGCAGATGTGAGTGTCTATTTATACCGGAGGCAACGTCGGTTTGCTAGCTAAAATATCTTGCTCGGCTGGCCGTTTGCCGAAGAAAGAAAGCGTCTAGGGCCTGCCCACCGAGTGAGTCAAATATCAGTGTACTAGTACACGTGTAGTTCACATTGATATGCCTAACATGCATAGCTCCACATCAGGAAACTCTCTAGAATAAATCATGCCAACATATCCTAGCTACCTCTAGTAGAAAGACACGTTAGCCTAGCTCAAAATATCTTGTACTAGTCTTGCATGGCCGATGCACAAATACATGCACGTGTGAGATAACCAGCTACACACTTGAGTCCCTGCCTACTGGTACTTCTATTCACCTCAATCGATCAAACACATGCATTAGTACTATTACTTGATATGTATAAAAGATTAGGTTTTAACTTTACTAATTTATTGTATGCAGAGATTAATTTCCATCTTAAACCCATGAAGATTAGCAAAATTTAACACAATTAAAGGTGAATTATTATTTAGCTAAAATTAACTAGCAACTCAAAAATCCAAGTTATTACAACATCTATATAAGGTCGCGCTGCTGAGTCCCACATATCTGTAAATGAAACGTGCGTATGATGGACTTTTTTTGGCAGTGTCTGCTGTTTTGACCTTGGCAACTTGCTGGGTCCCAGATGTCAACCTCCTCTGTGTAGGAATCGTGTCTATGCTGTGTTCCAGATGACAGCCTCTATTTAAAAGAAACGTGTGTATGTTAGGCTATTTTTCGGGGCCTAGATGTTAGCCTTAGAGTATAAAAAAATGCTCATAAGGCTGAATTAAAAAGATTATGTGCTAACTTGGGGCGGATTCCCTATTCGTCATTGTTTATATTCCATAGGATCACTCCTAAATTGAATGTGCTATGGTCGGTGGCCACAATACCACGAAAATGCTGAATTAGAAGGGTTTGGGATATGCTTGGGCCTGCTGGATCCGACATATCAGCTTCTCTGTAAGTACAACATCTCTATGATGGACAGAATTAGAACACGAATTAGGGAATTGGAACTGGGGCCTCTAATCTAATGTTTGGGTGGTTTAGAATTTACCGGCTGGAATCGAGGGCCAATTACAGCCCGAGCGAGCCCTCGTGAGATACCCCCCTCACTTGATTTGGAGATCGGTACCTTCGAATTAGCCTGGTATCGAAGCGGTACCCTCCTTCGTCCGTCCCGAGCGAGAGAAATAAAACAAGCCTCGCCGCCTCTGGATGTGAAACCGTTGCCTCAGGTGAGCCCCTCCACGTCCGCCCCTTATTTCCCTACTCCCGGTCTTACCCGTGTAGCCCCTGGCCGGCTCCATCCCATCTCTGGCCTTGTAGCCTCTGGCGTACCCCATCCCTACCCGTCCCTGGCCATATAGCCTCTGGCTGGCCCCATCCCAGCGGCGGAAGGATGGACGGCAGCGCCGGGAGGATGGATGGCGGACGTGGGAGGACCAGGCGGCAAGGGTCCCAATTCAATTTCCTCGTTCGTGTGAGCATACAATACCAGGCGTGTGAGGATGGATGGATGGGGGCTAGACCAGGTGACATAGGTACGATTAGTCGGGTGCTTATGATTCGCTACCATGGCTGCACAAAGGCTTGCGGCCCATGAAGATTTAAGAAGATGGCCAAAAGAAGCAACCGATGAAAGTCTTAGTTGTATTAGGAAAAGAAATATGAACCGACGTTGTGTTGGAGTTGTAATCATACGTATGTAACATATCCATATATAGCTTTAAGACCCGGCCTGTTATATATAGGACGGGAAAAGTCTATGAGGAGGTACCGAAAAAACCCCAAACGATCTGCACTAGTGTTATTCATCAAGTAATCAGACGACTTTAACTTCCTTGTTTGCCTGACATCCGATGAAATTCCCAGTGTTCTCTTTTCTGTAAAACTCTAAATCCATCATCATGGGCATTGCCGAGATTACCCCTCGTCATCAGGCGTGAGCATGGACGACCGTGGATGAAGCCAAACTCCCAATTCGATTTCCCAGTCGTTCATGTGAGCATAGAGTACCTTTTTGGTTAATTGGATAAATCCTTGGAGTCACCGGCTAACCAATATATGATCTTTTTATTACATATCGTCCATGCTGATTTTGTTGGGGCCATAGTACGATATGCACGACGTAAATACTACAATCATATATTTAGGACTTTGCTATCCGACGGACGTCTTGTAGAAATCAAATCTTGGCGGACGGTTCCAACATTGTTTCATATTTTACGATGCCTCTGTGTCCGAGATGCATGCAGGCGAGCGACGCATGTGGTGTATAATCCATTCATGCGTGCTCCAGACATGCATGGGGTGTTCTATGTCCAATTAACCTTATCTCCACTATTATTAGACAGTTAAATAATATTTTTCCTACGTACTCCACTTACATACACATGTCAATCAGAACCGCGCGATAAGTCCAATCAATCCCAATCTAACATCCACAATTACTTTAAACGGAGCCAGTGTGCACTTAACCTTTTCCCTTGGCTGACCAAACTCCACCGCAGAAAAAATTACAATTTACTCACACCCTACAACCACGCAATTCCTATAATTTACGTGGAGATGAAATAGGAAAATGACAGCAAATTCACCCTATAATCACGCAAGTCGCCCTTTCAGCAATATGTGCATGAAAGAGGAAACTAAAATCAATTTGTCCTTTCACCCTATACAATCCTCTCCATTCACCACCGCACGAGACGACGCCTAGTCGCCTCCCTGCACGACGATCTTGCAGCCCTACACCACGCCGTCGCCTCCCTACACGGAAAACTCGACATCATGCACTCACCGTTGACTGAGTGGCTGTTTCTCCTTCACCTCCCTTGTCCCAGACGACTGGAACTGGAATCCTGACGTATCCTTGCAGGGCGACCTCAACATCCTACACTTCATGGTGCTATAAAACATGGTATTCAGTTAACTATACTCTGTCTTCCTCCTACAAAATTGGATTCGATTAAAGACATGGTTTTAATCAGTTAACTATACTGCTCTCATGATACAACAAAAACACCTATTTATGGGAATAAACTGAGAAGATTAGGTGTGGGCACGACAGCAAAAATACCTCGGTAAAGCGATTTTAGTCTTTCACTTGTTTTTTGCTTTTCTTCATATCTTCATTGATTAGCTCGTCCTCATTTTTTAACACTCCATAGATAAACACAAGTTATCGTTAAGAAAAAGGTAATCCAAAATATCAAGTAGTGACTAATTTGAACAGTTGATCATATACATTATATAGTAACAATGTAGCTCTGCCTCAGTCTGCACCAAAATACTATCGGTAATAACTAAGTCTAAATATGTTGTGCAGATTATACTCCACATTTCAATGATTTTTGTTTTATAATGATATGGAGATTCACATGAGGCTGACGGTATGTCATCTCCCAATCACGGTGATTCCCGCATCCCGATTTCAGGATATAAGCAACACCCACTCCTTGGGCAAGCATGAGCAACCTGACTTTTTTCATCATTGATAGTATTTTGATGATGTTCTAACTTGCGATATGTAACAGACCCTAAAGAGTTGAAGTGGCAAAGGAACAGAGAATATTATGCCCAAAATAAAGATGATATTCTGAAAAGACGTCGTCAAGCCCGTGAAAATAAACAGTCTTCCGCTACACTGTTTAATGATGAGCAAGATGTACCACATACACCCCTGACCATGCCCATATGTAGTCGAGAAGCATGGTCCTGGAGTATGAGTAGTGAGTGGTTACCCTCGCGTCGCTCTGTACGGGTGACTCGGGGGAATCCCAAGCCACCGCCGCCGGGACCCCTCCCACCGTTGATCCCCTTTGCCGTTGTTGTCGCGAACCATCACCACGGTGGCGGCAAGCGCCCTCACCTCCAAAGGGGCTGGGGGAGCTCGCCGTGGAGGCGCACATCACGGAGTCGAGCGATGCAGCTCGATGTGGATCTGGGAGGAGCGGCAGCTAGGGCCGCTGCAAGCTGGTTCTCTGGCAGGGCTCAAACAATGTGGCGGAGGGTATGCAGTGCGGCAGTGGCTGGCGGCGGCACCCGATGCATGGGTTAGATGGGCCTGGGGGGCCATGCCTGTCCTAGTTCGCTGCAGCTCGGTCGCGGGTAGCCGCAGGGCTAGCCGTCGTGGTCTGATACGTCCATTTTGCATCACTATTCTATATCATAATTTACGGTTATTCATTGATATATTTCATATTAAGAGATGATACTTATGTTATTTCATCTGTTTTTTGCATGGTTGATGACTTTTGGAGGATGGACCACTGAAGTTAGGATTCTGATGGAAAAGGCACTATTTGGAGGCGAAATTCGCGAAAATCAGAAAATACATGGAAAATCCTACTTTTCCAGAAGACGAATGAAGCCAGAAGGGGGAGCGGAGATGGGCCACAGGGGGGCCACACTACCCCCTGGCGCGGGCCACCCTTGGCCGCGCCACCAGGTGGTGTGGGCACCCTGGATCACCTCTGGCTCTGCCCTTTGGCGTATATTATCCTCTCGAAACCCTAAGACTCGGGGAGCGACCACATAAAGATTCTGTCGCCTCTGCGGGGCAGAAAACCTCAGAGAGAGAAAGAGCTCTCCGGCAGGCAGAAATCTGCCGGGAAAATTCCTTCCCGGAGAGGGGAGATCGTCGCTAACAACACCATCATCAAGCTGGACTTCATTGGGATCATCATCATCTCCACCATCACCATCATCACCACTCCATACCCCTGTAACAATTGGGTTGAATCTTACATAGTTCTTAGGGGAAACTTTCCTGGTGTTGATTACTTGTTGTAGTTGATACTATTGAGTGGAACCATTGAATTATTGTTATGTTTATATTGTTACTTATCATTATTTGATATCTGATCTTGATCCATATGATGTCTTGTGAGTAGTTTGTTTAGTTCTTGAGGACATGAGAGAAGTCATGTTGTTAGTAGTGGAATTGTGTTGAGAGAGATTCAATGGTTTGATAATTAAGTTGTGGTGTTATTATTCTAGTGGTGTCATGTGAACGTCGACTACATGATACTTCACCTTTATGGGCCTAGGGGAATGCATTGTGTATTTGGCTACTAATCGTAGGGGTTGCCGGAGTGACAGAAACCTGAACCCCTGTTAGGAAACCTTTGCACAAGGGAGTGTAGGATCTTAGAGTTTAAAGTTGTGGTTAGGTTTCTATCTTAATTACTTTCTTGTACTTGCGGATGCTTGCAAGGGATATAATCACAAGTATGTATTAGTCCTAGGAAGGTCGGTACATTAGCACAGGTTCACCCACACAACACTTATCAAACTAAAGAAGATTAATCAACTATATGAAGCGAAAGCACTTGACGGTATTCCTATGTGTCCTCGAGAATGTTTGGTCATCTTAAGTAATATAACCGGCTTGTCCTTTGCTAAAGAAAGGATTGGGCCACTTGCTGCAATTATTATTATTGTCTTTTATTTACTCGTACTTTATTTATCTGCACTATCAAAAACCCCTAAAAATCCGTTTGCTAAGTATTTATAGAGAATTCCTGCTCCAAGCCACTCGTCAACACCTTCTGCTCCTTGTTGGGTTCGACACTCTTACTTATCGAAAATACTGCGATACACCCCGTATACTTGTGGGTCATCAAGCCTATTTTCTAGTGCCATTACCGAGGAGTGAAGCGCTATTGGAGAGTGGAACTGGTAAAGGAAACTTCTACTGTGTGTATTGTTTATTTCTGCTAGTTACTTTATTTCAATATGGATAATTCACTTAGTTTCTTATTTCGTAATGCTACTACCACTGCTAAGGTAGTAGATGAACCACCACCTGCTAAAAATGATACTTTTAAGACACCTACAAGAATTGTTGATCGTGTTATGGATAACTACTATTTTAGAGATGGAACTATCCATCCCGGTGATCATTTGCTCTTTATACATGAATTATGCGGGTTGTTCAAGTGTGCAGGTGATACATTGCAAATGTATCTATAATTTTTGATGCTCCATGCTTGGTTTTATCCACTTTATTGTGTTTTGTCCACACTTTGCAGTACTTTTCATATGATTTCTTGGACTAACCTATTAACAAGAGCCACAGTGCCAGCTGCCTGTTTTCTGCTGTTTTTGGTTCCAGGAAAGTCAGAACATGAATATTCTCGGAATTGGACGGGACAAAAGCCAAAGTGCCTATTTTTTCAGAAGACTCCAGGAGCCAGAATACGAGACGAAGGAGGGCCAGGGGCTGGCCACCCCCCCCAGGCGCGGGCTAGGCCTGGCCACGCCAGGGCATGGTGTGGTGGCCCCAGGCACCCCCTCGGTCTCCCTCTTCGCCTATAAGAAGCCTTCTGACCTAAAAACTTCGGGGGGTTCGACGTTTTTCCAGAAAAAGTTCCGCAGCACCGCCACCACCGAAGGGGAGATTCGGGGGATAGAAAGTCTCTGTTCCGGCACCCTGCCGGGACGGGGAAGTGCCCCCGGAGCCATCTCCATCGATCTCCACTAGCATCTTCATTGACCATCCATGTTTCCTCCATCTATGAGTGAGTAATCCCCCGCTGTAGGCTATGGGGATGGTAGGGATTGGATGATATCGTTCATGTAATGGCATCAGATTGTTAGGGCATGGTGCCTAGTATCTTCTATTAGTGCTTTATGACTTTGTTGCGACTTGTTGTGCTTAATGCTTGTCACTAGGGCCTGAGTGCCATGATTTTCGATCTGAACATGTTATTGATTCATTATGATACTATTGTTTTTGGTCTTATCTGCAAGTTGTATACACACGTCGTTGTCCGGAACCTATGGCCCTGAAGTGACAGAAATCGGGATAACCGGAAGGGAAAGGCTTTGATGTGAGGATCACATGTGTTGACGGAGTGTTAATGCTTTGCTCCGGTGCTCTATTAAAAGGAGCACCTTAATTGCCAGTAGTTCCCTAGAGGCCCCGCTGCAAACGGGCTGGCAGGACAAAAGATGTTGTGCAAGTTCTCATTGTGAGCACGTATGACTATATATGGAACACATGCCTAGGATTGTCTAGTACTTGGGTGCTTTATCTTATTTATCTGCAATTGTTCTATGTTCTGATTGCTATGTGAATTGTCTTGTCCATGCAGCGCCCGTCCATCCATCCCTATGCCTACTGTACTCGAATCCCACTGTTTACTACTTTTGTTACTACTTTCTTTACTTTGCTACTACCGCTACTTTATTATTCCTACTACAAAACTGTTGCTACTGATAAACTGTTGTGAGCAAGATTGTATCTAGGTGCAGCTGAATTGACAACTCAGTTGTTAAGGCTTATAAATATTCTTTGGCTCCCCTTGTGTCAAATCAATAAATTGGGTTTCACTTTCCTCGAAAATACTGCGATACACCCTCTATACTTGCGGGTCATCAAGACTATTTTCTGGCGCCGTTGCCGGGGAGCATAGCTTTATTTATCAAGTCCACTTGGATTCACTATTGTTCAAGCTAAGTTTATTTTCTCCTTGTTTTCTTGTTTCTTTATCAAAAATACAAAAAAAAATTAGTTCCTACTCTAGTTGTTATTTTCGTTGGTCTGTTATTGTCTTGCTTTGTCATGCTTGTTGTTAATGGTTGGTTTCTTTGAAACTGAAGCTTATTGGCAAGGTGGGTTCACGGAAGATTAAAAATATTATTATAAGGAACACCGCTTGTCACAAAAAGGGAAACACTTATGGAAACAAATTGATAGATTGTATACCATTGCTAGAAACGTGTGCTCTACTTATAATGTTACTTATTGCTGTGATGAATCTCATTGCAGAAAGAGGTATAAACACCTCCCTTTTCAATGTGAGTATAATGATAATGATACCATATCTTCCTATTCTAAAGGAATTTATGACTTTTATGATGCGGAACAAATTGAAGAATTTATTGCTTGGAAGGGTGCTTTTGAACTTGCTAGTTTGCTTGAAAATATTGATGGTTCACCTTATAAGTATGAGGTTTATGGTATACTTTTGCTTTGATAATTATTAGGATGAAAATAGCTATATCCTTGAATATTTTAATAGATGCTTTCCACAAATGGAAGAGACTAATGCCTTGCAGGACCCTATGGAAGAGACTAATGCCTTGCGGGCTCCTATGGAAGAAGAAATTGATGAACCTGAAATCTCATTAGATGAAAAAGAGGAGGAGAGTGATGAACAAAAGGAGGAAGAATGGATTAGCTACCCATGCCTACCTTCTAATGAGAGTAACTCTTTATCCCTTACATTATTTGATTGTCCTCCGTGCTTACTAAAGGAGGATGAATGTTATGTTCCCGAGGTTTCTTTTGAAAATGTTTATAATAAAGCTCTAGTGCTTGTAGATCATGAAGAGCATGCTTTATGTGATAGTTATATTGTTGAGTTTATTCATGAGGCTATTGAAAATTATTATGAGAGAGGAAAATATGGTTGTAGAAGTTTTCATGGTATTGAAACACCTCTCTATGTGTTGAAAGTTTTGAAATTACTCTTGTTTTATCTTTCTATGCTTGTCACTTTGTTCTTTGTAAATTTATTTGCATACATGATTCCTATGCATAGGAAGTGGGTTAGACTTAAATGTGTTTTGAATTTGCTTCTTGATGCTCTCTTTTACTTCAACTCATATTTCTTATGAGAGCATCCTCTCAAACTATTATGCCTAAAGATGATAATATGTTTATTATTCTTAGAAGACCTTTTTCTTAAATACTGCAGGAGCTATTATTAATTGTAATCAAGGGAAGGTGACCTTCAATGTCAATGACAAGGAACATACTATCTATTTCCCCAAGAATATTGAAAGGACTTATGGTTTGAATTCAATTGAACATGTTGAGGGCATTCAAGTTGGAGAGATATATTGTCCCATACCAAGAGAAAAAATTGAAACTATTATGATTGGGACAATTGCTATCAAGGTTGAGGTAACATAATCATTAGTGGAATACAAAGTTTTGTCTCATATGAAATTTTTTTGGTAACAAGACCTGATCAACCTTGTTAACGAAAGGATTTCATTGAACAAAACAATGTTTTCACCATTATTATCTCCGCTTACTTCTATTCTATCCATTTTTAGTTTTTGCTTATGCCTAACTTAAAGGCATTAAAGAAAAGTACTTATTGGGAGATAACCCAAAAGTTTTAGTTGAGTCTTGGAAGTTATTACTTCAGTAATAACCTCTCCTTATCCTTTTTATTTGCTTTTTTTGCCAAGAGTAACCTCTAATGAGAGAAAAGTAATGATTGGGAAAGTTGCTGTCCCGAAACAGATTTTTGTGCTTCACCATAAATATTCGTGAGAGAGCTTTGTATGTCGGATTGAGCTGTAATTTTTTGTGCTTCTGCCCCAGGTTGTTACCTAACTTTTGTTAGTTCAACACGTTTTTATTTGAGCAATAGAAGGTCTTCTAAAAAATTCGTCTTTACCTGCTGGTCTGTTTTGACAGATTTCTGCCATTTTCTGCATTTGCTTCTTGTTGGTTCCTTCTTGAGTTCTTTTGGGGAATTGAGCTTTTTGAGGGAAGTTCTACAGTAGCTAGTGTTCTAATGGAAGTTTATTTGGTGTTATAACTGAACCTTAAGACCTCTTATCTTAAGTGCACTAATGTTGCTAATGAGATTGTGTGAAGTTTTGTATGAAGGAAAAATTTCAGGTGTACGGAAGGAATGAGTAATGAGATGAAGGATGGACTAAAGCTCAAGCTTGGGGATGCCATGCGTGTCACCCCAAGAAATATCCAGGAAGTACAAGCGTCAAAGCTTGGGGATGCCCAAGGCATACCCTTCTTCATCAATAAAAATCTCAGGTTTCTTCCAAACACTTCATTTTTATTGTTTCATGCACAGTTGTGTTGTTCTTGGAGCGTATTCTTTTTAGTTTTTGTTTTGGTTTTTAGTTTGCGTGGTTTGCTTAGTTTGGTGAATAAATTGGTTGGACCTCCGCTTTCATGCGTTGGTTTTCAAATAGTTTGGTTTGGTTTGGAAAAGAGTAGGAAAGCTCATGCTTATGTGGTAAAAAGAGCTTGTTTTTGACTGTGGCCTATGCTTTGTTATGCCATGCTTGATATTGTTTTGGCTTTATGCTTAGTATTCTTTGCTGTAGCATGACTTGTTATAAACAATTGAGATTGCTTAATGTGCCTTGGATGAATCATGCGTTGTTTTAGCATATTAAAGCATAAGTATAGTGGTATTCTCCTTTGATGCTTTATTTGGGTTGACTTGGTGCATGCTCACACCATGTTATGACTATCTCAAGTCACCATAAGCCTTTATGATCCTTTAGTTTTCAACTTGTAGTATCACTTTATGCTTTGATCAATGATGTCTTGTCGCTCTACATGATTATGGCCATTATTGCTCTCTCGTGTGTCGCTCCCTTACTACTGCTAGCCTTCACTTACACTGAGTATATTTTACTCAAGTTTCCAACTCCTTAAACCAAATATTGCCAAAGTGTCCACCATACCTACCTATTAGCATCATTTGCTACTTTCGTGCATATTCAATATGCCTTGTTTTCTTCCGAATAAAATGTTTGCTTGTTATGAGAAAGTTAGTTAGTAAAGCTCTCACGAACTTGATGGTACACTTTATTTCCTGCACTTAATAAACCTGAACCATTGTGAACTCTCCATGAAAGTTATATGCTTGCTAATTATAGGCTGGGGAATAGCAGAACCGTGCTGTCATGGGGAACGCTTTAAACACTTGTAAATATATACCCAGTTGATACCTTGCTCTTTTGTTTGCGGATGTCGTCGGTGTGAAATAAAAGGGGAGCTTGTAAGTCCATGGAGTTATGTATGTGTGTTAGAGAAACGCCTGGGCCGCTGGTCTAATCCATGCTGACATGGTGAAAACCTGCAGCGTAACCATAATGATATCTATGAAGCATTCTTCTTATAAAAAAGAGAGATAGTTATTGAGAAAAATAAAAAAAAAGACTTATGAAAAGAGGAAAGAGAGAAAAAAGCACCATTTTCCCATGGTAAATAAGAAGATTGCTGAGATATTCATTGTTTGCTTGCCTTGTCATTTTGATATGGGGATTCTTCCGTATCATCGGGCAAGGGGTACCCGGTTGGCGGTTCTCTATGATACGCACATACTTACGATGACAAGAACTTACCGGTAACTAAAGTTGAGTAGCATGAGGAGCGGCCCTCGTACTCAAGAGACTTGGGATTTTCAGTTTATAGTCTGTCAAGCATATAACTCAGATTGGATCTCACTTTCACCTTAACCACATTAAAGATGCTTATGACAGGGGAAATGAGAGCTCAAAGCTAATGAGTACCATACTTTCAGCATTTGGAAGCCTTTCAAATTTTTCAAAACCTGTTAATTTCCTTGTTGAGTCTCCACACATTCTATGAGCACTTTTTTGAGAGCATAGTGGCTATTCTTAGTTCTATGTGCATTGTCCCAAGACTTGTTGATTGATGCATACCTTGATATTGTTTTTTTAAACTATTTGTATCTAGTCACTCTTATGAACTTTGAAGGTGTACTATGCATTTATATTTGGTACTCTATGAGGGACAAGCTGAATACTATTATGCTATGTTTTCTTTATATGAAACAAACAAATGTCTTGCAAAGCATTGTTATTCATGAATCTTTTGTTTGTGCCTTTTCATGTTGCATCTTAGTTTCTTTGTCTTATTGCTAGAACTTTGTCTTTCATGTTATGATTGAAGTACTATGATCCTAGCTTTGAATGTTTTACAAATACTTTGATCAATTTTATGATGGTGCATGTCACCTCAAAAATTATTCTTTCTTTTTATCACTTACCTACTCGAGGACGAGCAGGGGTTAAGCTTGGGGATATTGATACATTGCAAATGTATCTATAATTTTTGATGCTCCATGCTTGGTTTTATCCACTTTATTGTGTTTTGTCCACACTTTGGAGTACTTTTCATATGATTTCTTAGACTAAACTATTAACAAGAGCCACAGTGCCAGCTGCCTGTTTTCTGCTGTTTTTGGTTCTAGGAAAGTCAGAAAATGAATATTCTCGGAATTGGACGGGACAAAAGCCAAAGTGCCTATTTTTACAGAAGATTCCAGGAGCCAGAATACGAGACGGAGGAGGGACAGGGGGTGGCCACACACCCCCCACCAGGCGTGGGCTGGGCCTGGCCGCGCCAGGGCATGGTGTGGTGGCCCCGGGCACCCCCTCGGTCTCCCTCTTCGCCTATAAGAATCCTTCTGACCTAAAAACTTCGGGGGGTTCGACGTTTTTCCAGAAAAAGTTCCACAGCGATGCCACCACCGAAGGGGAGATTCGGGGGACAAAAAGTCTCTGTTCCGGCACCCTGCCGGGACGGGGAAGTGCCCCCAGAGCCATCTCCATCGATCTCCACCATCACCTTCATCGACCATCCATGTTTCCTCCATCTATGAGTGAGTAATCCCCCGCTGTAGGCTATGGGGATGGTAGGTATTGGATGAGATCGTTCATGTAATGGCATCAGATTGTTAGGGCATGGTGCCTAGTATCTTCTATTAGTGCTTTATGACTTTGTTGCGACTTGTTGTGCTTAATGCTTGTCACTAGGGCCCGAGTGCCATGATTTCAGATCTGAACATGTTATTGATTCATTATGATAGTATTGTTCTTGGTCTTATCTGCAAGTTGTATACACACGTCGTTGTCCGGAACCTATGGCCCCGAAGTGACAGAAATCGGGATAATCGGAAGGGAAAGGCTTTGATGTGAGGATCACATGTGTTGACGGAGTGTTAATGCTTTGCTCCGGTGCTCTATTAAAAGGAGCACCTTAATTGCCAGTAGTTCCCTAGAGGCCCCGCTGCAAACGGGCTGGCAGGAGAAAAGATGTTGTGCAAGTTCTCATTGCGAGCACGTATGACTATATATGGAACACATGCCTAGGATTGTCTAGTACTTGGGTGCTTTATCTTATTTATCTGCAATTGCCCTATGTTCTGATTGCTATGTGAATTGTCTTGTCCATGCAACGCCCGTCCATCCATCTCTATGCCTACCGCACTCGAATCCCACTGTTTACTGCTTTTGTTACTACTGTCTTTACTTTGCTACTACCGCTACTTTACTATTCCTACTACAAAACTGTTGCTACTGATAAACTGTTGTGAGCAAGATTGTATCCAGGTGCAGCTGAATTGACAACTTAGTTGTTAAGGCTTATAAATATTCTTTGGCTCCCCTTGTGTCGAATCAATAAATTGGGTTTCACTTCCCTCGAAAATACTGCGATACACCCCCTATACTTGTGGGTCATCAGCAGGTATTACTACAGATCAAGTCAAGAAGAAGTTATTCTCATTATCATTGAAAGGAAGAGTTGAGGAATGGTATAAGCTGTTGAAGAATGGTCAAGCTCTTGAATGGGGGAAGTAGTACCTCTCTTTTATTCTAAATTTTATCCTCCTGGTGAGATTCATAAGGATCGGAATCAAATATACAACTTTTGGCCTCTTGATGGAGAGAGTACAACTCAAGCTTGGGGGAGATTGAAGTTACTAATGCTCAAATGTCCTATTCATGAGATCCCTAATAATATTATTATCAATAACTTTTATGAAAGACTTTCTCTTCATGATAAGGATCTATTGGATGCTTCTTGTGTTGGATCATTTACATGCATGGAAGAAGAAGTTAAATCGGCTCTTCTAGACCGTATTCAAGACAATGCTGAAGCATGGGAGAATGATAAAGGAAGAAAGTTAGGTATAAATTATGATTATGAATGCATTAAATCTTTTATGGGAACTGATGACTTTCGTAATATTAGTAATGCTTATGGTCTTGATTCTCAAGTTATTGCAAATTATTTTAAGGCTTTTGCTTCTTATATTGAAATTCCTAAAAATAAATGGAATAAGTATCATGAGCCATATAAAGATATTGCTAATTGTGTTCCTAGAAGAGATACCGAAGTTTATACTGATAATCATATTTTACCTAAACCTTACATTGAGAAAATATCTTTCCTAGTTAAGATAAAGGAACATTCTATGATAGCTAGTATGGTTAATAAAAGTACAAACAAAGTTGTTGAACCTGATGAACAAATATTTGTTGAACTGGTAATAGCAAATGTGAAAGACTTTGTCACTAAATATGTAGAAGATGGACACACTATCCTTTGTAAGGATACTTCTAATATTGTCTCACAAAGTAGAGTTAGGAGATCTAGTGTCCCTGTTTTTTTTGTTAGAATAAGTGATCATTGCTACAATGGTTTATGTGATAGTTATATCGTTAAATTTATGCATGATACTGAAAGTTACTATGAGAGAGGGAAAATTGTTCTTATGCATCTCAATAATATTAAGTTTCCTCGCTTTATGCTGAAAGTCTTTATGTTGCACTTGTTTTGCTTTCCAATACTAGCAGCCTCTGGTTTCAACAATTTATTTTGTTACAAAATTACCTTTCATAGGAAGTGAGTTAGACTTAAACATGTGTATATTTTCTTCTTGATGCTCTCTTTTACTTCAATTCATATTCTTATGTGAGCATCATTGAAATTATCATGCCCATCTTAATGGCTATAAAGAAAGAGCTCTTTGGGAGACAACCCAATATATTTTTGGTTTCAGTTTGTTTTTGTTTATTTGAGTCTTGGAAGTTATTGCTTCTGCAATAACCTCTCCTTATCCTTTTGTTTGTTTTTTTTGTCAAGATTAGCCTCTAATAAGAGAGAAGTAATATTTAGGGAAGTTGCTGTCTTGAAACAGATTTTTGTGCTTCACTATAAAAAATCATTAAAAATCCCAGAACGTCGTACTGATCTGTATATTTTTGAATGCATGCCCCAGGTTATTATTTAACTTTCGTTAGTTTTCCACTTTTTATTTGAGCAACAGAAGATTTTCGAAAAAAATGATCTTTACCTGCTGGTCTGTTTTGACAGATTTTTGCCACTCTTGCATTTGCCTCTTAAATCGATTTCCTTTTTGAATTCCTCTTGTGCTTTTAGAAGGAGTTGTTTCAGTAGCTTATGTTTTGATGGATTTCAGTTGAAATTGAACTTGAAAGGTTTATTACTTCGCATACACTAATGTTGCTAATGAAAATTGTGTGAAGTTTTGTGTGAAAGAAATTTCCAGGTTATAGGAGAAAATGGTGTAATGAGATGGTAAGTGGCTAAATGACTCAAAAAATAAGTTTAAAAGGATGAAGATATTGATGTTATTCAAGCAGTGACTCTAGAAGAATTTATTAAAAGCCAAGTTCAGAGACCTGCAGAGTCTGTTTTCGAATAGGTAACAGTTCTGGTAAGAAAAGGTCCATGAAAAATCTGTCAAGTTATATTTTTGCAGTTTTTATCTAACATGGAAAGCAATGAGTAGAAAAAGGGACGGAAATGGAGCCTGGGTGGCTCACACTACCCCGTGGCGCGGGCCCACCTGGCCGCGCCACCAGGGGGTGTGGCCACCCCGGAGTCCGTCTCTGACCCATTTTCTCCCAGTATCTTCCTTTTGTTGTTAAACTTCGTAATATATAATCACCCGGATCTCCTGAGGTTCGTATATCGTGTTCTCGTCATGTTTTTGTTTTGATCTGTTTCTGTCAGGAACTATTCTCAAAGTTTAGAAGCACAATGGTCTCTGCCAATGGTAAGGGCAAGGAGCCCATGGAAGATGATCCCCAAGACTCTAAGCAGGAGGAGGAGATCGAGAGTGAAGTTGAAGAGGAGGCAAAGGAAGACCAGCATCCGCACACCAGCACCACCATTGCAAGCATTGGAGTGGTGGAAAATCCTGCCAAGTTCAAAAGGACTGCACGGATGTCCACCGGAGGGAAGGTTCCGCGTCATTGCTTGGCTTCACGGTCACCTCCTCCACGCACCAAGAATCCCTTCCATACCCTTATCCATGAGCATCAATTTCAGAATATGCCCAAGGAAAAACTACCCTCCAATTGGGATATGCCTCGTTCTAACAATGCAAGAAAAGAATACTTCAAGGAGGAAGAGTGGGGAAAGAATCGCAAGAGCTGGGATTCACAGCCCGACATGATCATGAACTGCATTGAGCACAACTCGGAGTTGATTCGTACTCTCACCTTCAAGATTGAGGGAATTGATTGAAAATCTCATCGAGAGAACACCACCACCACCGAAGGAGTAATTCGTCATCAGGTTTTGGCATCCCCTTGGTTTGTTCCAAGCTTGGGGGAGTACCGCGGTATCACATCACTATCTTTTATCTTTTTACCTTTTTAGTAGAGTCATATCATGAATAGAGAAGTTATCATATAGGATGGGTTGCATTATGGAAGTATCTCCCCTCTAGCTAGTTATCTATGTATCCCTTGGTGTGAGTTACCATTATGGAATATTAATGAGAAGTTCTATCATTTACTTTTTGCACAATCTTATTTTAGTTTGCAATTTCTGTTATATGATTGATCTTGTTGTTAGTATGGGTATCACCTTGGGATCATTAAGTAAATTTAGTTGGTTTTGGCAAACCTGGCTCGGTCAGTAGCAACACTATTTGAGAATTGAATGAAAAGGATAAAAGTACTCTTAAGAAATATAATTTCATCATCTTTCTTTCTTGGTTGGCTCATAAGCTTAGTATTCTCTAGTTAAGATCTTTTGTGCTTCCAAGGAAGATTGCATGTTTGTGTTTATCACTTGTATGTTTGTTTGTTTTCTTCAACTCTCATGCTTGTTACCTGGCCTTGCTAGCCAAAAACCTGTACTGAGAGGGAATGCTTCTCGTGCATCCAATCCTTAAACCAAAACCTATGCCATTTGTGTCCACCATACCTACCTATTAGCATTATTGCTATTCCAAGTAAATTCATGTTCTTATCTACCTTCCAAATTAAACTTGTTATGTGAAAATTAGTGATTAGAGCTCTCACAAACTTGATGGCACACTTTACTTTCTTGCACTTAATAAACTTGAATCATTGTGCCCATCTATGTTGCCTATATGCTTGTGCTTTATAAGTTGTGAATTAGCAGAACCATGTTACCATGGGGAACGCTTTCAAACTTGCACATCATCTATTTGATATCATGATTCTTTTGCTTATGGATCCCGGTGGTGTGAAATAAAAGGGGAGCTTGTAAGCTCATGAAGTTTATATGTGTGTTAGAGAAATGCCTGGGCTGCCAGCCTAAGCCATGCCTAATCATGGTGGAAACTTGCAGCATAACCATATTGAGCAATCTGTGAAGCATCCTCAATAAAAACCTATGCAAATAGCAAATAAAAAGATCGCTGAGATGCTCATTGTGTGCTTGCCTTGTCATTTTGATATGGAAAATCTTCCGTATCATCGGGCAAGGGGTACCCCATTGGCGGTTCTCCATGATACAAATGTATTTACAATGACAAGAACTTACTTGTGACTAAAGTTGAGTAACATGAGGTCTGGTACTCGTAAGCACGGGGCATGAGATTTTCAACTTATAACTTTTCAAGCATATCCTCATATTTGTTCACTTTAACCTTAATCACCTTAAGATGCTTATGATAGGGGCAATGAGAGCTGAAAGCTAATAAGTACCATAATTTTTGGAAGCTCTTTATGAAACTTGAAATCCCTGCTTCCCTCTACGAAGGGCCTATCTTTTACTTTTTAGTTGAGTCAGTAAACCTATTCCTTTCTATCACAGAAAGTATTTGAGTTGTTGTGTTTCATTCATTCATATGATGATTTATTCAATCATGTTTCTTATGTTCCTTATTTTGCACAATGCTCTTATCTTAATGAATATTACTTTGAAAGTTATCATTGAAAACCCCATTATGTTTGAACTCTTGCAAATTGTTAACTGTTCTTTGACTAAGAACAAAGTTTGCCATTACCAATTATGATTTACTTTGTGTATCTTTATTGTGTTTCATTTAATTATTTCAAGTTAAGTTATATAATAGTGAGTTGTCTTCTATTATGATTTGTGTAGATGAATGTGATGCTTCGTGTCCGTATTCTTTTATCGACACTTCACTCCATAAACCTGAGGTCATGTTTATTGAGCTTAGTTTTCGCTTGGGGACAAGCGAAGTCTAAGCTTGGGGGGAGTTGATACGTCCATTTTGCATCACTATTCTATATCATAATTTACTGTTATTCATTGATATATTTCATATTAAGAGATGATACTTATGTTATTTCATCTTTTTTTGCATGGTTGATGACTTTTGGAGGATGGACCGCTGAAGTCAGGATTCTGATGGAAAATGCACTGTTTGGAGGCAAAATTCGTGAAGATCAGAAAATCCCGGAAAATACATGGAAAATCCTATTTTTCCAGAAGACGAAGGAAGCTAGAAGGGGGAGCGAAGATGGGCCATAGGGGGCCCACACCACCCCCTGGCGCGGGCCAGCCTTGGCCGTGCCACCAGGTGGTGTGGCCACCCTAGCCCACCTGTGGCTCTGCCCTTTGGCGTATATTATCCTCCCAAAACTCTAAGACTCGGGGAGCGACACAGAAAGATTCCGCTGCCTCTGCGGGGCAGAAAACTACAGAGAGAAAAAGAGCTCTCTGATAGGCAGAAATCTGTCAGGGAAATTCCTTCCTGGAGAGGGGAGATCGTCACCAACAACACCGTCATTAAGCTGGACTTCATCGGGATCATCATCATCTCCACCAGCACCATCATCACCACTCCATACCGTTGTAACAATTGGGTTGAATCTTGCATAGTTCTTAGGGGAAACTTTCCCAGTGTTGATTACTTGTTGTAGTTGATGCTATTGAGTGGAACCATTGAATTATTGTTATGTTCAGATTGTTACTTATCATTATTTCATCTCTGATCTTGATCCATATGATGTCTTGTGAGTAGTTCTTTTAGTTCTTGAGGACATGAGAGAAGTCATGTTGTTAGTAGTGGAATTGTGTTGAGAGAGATTCAATGGTTTGATAATTAAGTTGTGGTGTTATTCTTCTAGTGGTATCATGTGAACGTCGACTACATGATACTTCACCTTTATGGGCCTAGGGGAATGCATTGTGTATTTGGCTACTAATCGTAGGGGTTGCCAGAGTGACAGAAACCTGAACCCCATTAGGACACCTTTGCACAAGGGAGTGTAGGATCTTAGAGTTTAAGGTTGTGGTTAGGTTTCTATCTTAATTACTTTCTTGTAGTTGCGGATGCTTGCAAGGGGTATAATCACAAGTATGTATTAGTCCTAGGAAGGTCGGTACATTAGCACAGGTTCACCCACACAACACTTATCAAACTAAAGAAGATTAATCAACTATATGAAGTGAAAGCACTTGACGGTATTCCCATGTGTTCTAGAACGTTTGGTCATCTTAAGTAATACAACCGGCCTGTCCTTTGCTAAAGAAAGAATTGGGCCACTTGCTGCAATTATTATTATTGTCTTTTATTTACTCATACTTTATTTATCTGCATTATCAAAAACCCCTAAAAATCCGTTTGCTAAGTATTTATAGAGAATTCCTGCTCCAAGCCACTCGTCAACACCTTCTGCTCCTCGTTGGGTTCGACACTCTTACTTATCGAAAATACTACGATACACCCCCTATACTTGTGGGTCATCATGGCCCCCCTCCTCCTAGGCCGGTGGTGGCTGGAGTTGTTGCTCCGGTGGTGGCAACATCCTTGTTCTTCCTTATCTTGACCATCTCGGTCTCAGATCTGGCGAGCTAGGATGTTGCTATGATGGTAGGAAACACCCTCCTTCACCGACGGCTGAGTTGCTTCCTGCAGTGGTAGTCCATGCCTACAACATTCTACTTGTCTCCGTTTCGCTGGGGGGAAAGGTCCTTGGCCTGGGTGAAAACCTTGCTCGGTGCGTCTGATGCTGACCACGGTGACGCCTGCGGGTGCCACTTTCTCCTTGGAGATGTGATCAAGGGACTGACTGTTCCTCCCCTCGATGCCATGGGAAACCCTAGGTCTTCTTTGTCGAACCGGGCAGCAGCGGCGCTCCAACGTTGTTTCCCTTCTTGAAGGCGCTGCCTAGGCTGCGAGGGGTGTCCCCAATATGGCATTCGCAGATGGTGGCCTCGTCTATTTCCCGCGAGGTTGGGTTGTGTTGCATCATGCTGGCTACTACTCAAGGTGTGAGTTCTCCGGGGCGCAATGGACGTCATCGTCAACACTTTTAGGTCATCTCCCTCCCAAGCTCGGTCAGACCCTGCCACTCGCTCGCTTCGCTCGCCGATTCTTCTAAGCGCATTGTCAACACCCGGATTTTTAATCCCAGATGCCTGTTATGCCATACATCGCAATCCCAGGATTACCATTTTTGCGAGACATAATAGATTGGATATCATAGTACATCATCAATTACAAACCATAATAAGGTCTTACACAAATAAAAGATCTCATGATCCAGTCTTAATACAATCAAGTAGCGGAATAAATAGCGTAGCGGTGGGGTCCATCTTCAGTGTCACAGGCAATGCTGACGATGGGAGATAGTCCTAGTTATCATAGCCGTCCTGCTGTCCTTCATATTGGTAATCTCCTTCATAGTCTGGCCATAGGAATAGCCAGGGACAAAAGCCATGAGTACTCTCTAAGTACTCGCAAACTACCACTAACAAGTAGGATAGTTCTAGTATGAAATGCTAACTCTAAGTCTATTTGTAAAGTTAAGTTTGAAACCTAAGCTGAGTTCAGAAACAAAGAAAGATAAAAGAAGTTTGAAAACACCTAAGTGGGAACTTAGTTGTCATAGTCACAACTCTGTTGTGGTCAAGTCATGTCACAATTCATTTCATACGTTGTTTTTAAAACATCTCACAACGGAACAGTATGGCCACTCCAACTGTCCATAACCGCGGACGCGGCTATTCAAATAATTTGACACTCTGTAGAGGTGGTACACTTTCAGCACAAGATTCAATAGATATGTCAGGGATAACCCTGAATCATCATAATTAGTATGCAGATAATCAAACATAACCTTTCCTTTACACACCCTAGTATAAGCACCTCTCCTATGAGCATGGCCTCCCAACCATGACCATCTGTCATCTTGGGCACTGCATAGGTGGACAACATTGAGAGGTAGCCTTAGCTCAAACCTCTCCCGTGAGGGAACTAATACTAATGCATATAAACTTCCGGCTAAGCCTGTAACATCCCAAAACTTTAATCCAAGGTTATTAACATCCAAATCATCAAAATTAGGGTTAACAAAAACTTTTCCAATTAAAAATATGAAAGCATTCATGTGTATGTGCATTTAAAATAGGAGTTGTTTGAATTGCCATGGTTCTGTGATCCATTGATTGTAAAATGATTCTTAGGTGAAATAAACATCATCTAAATCATTCTCAAACATTTCCCAAAGAAAAACAACTCAAAATGAATAAATGAAGTGAATGGTCATTTTTACCAAATTAACTATCGTGCCTACTTTGGCTATTCCTAGTACTCAAAACCTAACAGAAACAATGATGGATCTTTGCACACCTTACTAGTACACATAATGAGGTACCAAGGCCCACTTTATGATCTGCCAAAAACATTCAAACACTAAATTTAATTGACATTTGAAAATTGAATCTATTTCATATGGGAAGATCCCCCTATTTCAAAAACCACTCAAACAAGCTCAAATTTCAAAACCCAAGCACCCACAGAGTCTCAAGCTTAGTACTAGCACACCCACCAAAAATCTTTTCAAAATTCAAAAAGAAAGTTCTTGCGGCCATTTCACCAAACACTTGGCAGGCAGGGTTTAAACTCTAAACATAGCTCACTATTTGCAACAGGGTTTTGCACCCAATTTTCCTCCAAACACTCCCTCTGTCCCCAAATGATCTAACCATGCCATTTAACCCCCTCTCCTACCCCCTAGTGGAAAGGCCAAGCCATGCCGAGCACCAACTCGCCGGCCAACCTTGCCCTCACCGTAGCAGACCACCTTGCCCCCTCTCGCCATGTCTACGAGCTAGCCAGTACCTCACTGCTACTCTATGTCCCCTCCCCGAGCCAAGCCAGACCATGGACCACCGAGGAACCGCCGTGCACCGCCTGTCTGCGCCATGGCGAGCACACGCCAGAGCGTCGCGCCCGACACGCGTGCACAAGCCGCCACTCGACCGCAGCCCACGTCCACCGCTTCGCCACGACCCAGGGAGCACGCCGGACATGCCCGTTAGCCGCCCAACGCACCACAGCCACCGCTCGCCGTGGACACAGCCGTCTCTGCCGCTCAGAGCTCCAGCTCCGCCCGACCGCATACCACCGCCCCTAGTCCTGCATTCACTTTGTAGAGCACCGCCAGGAGACCAGCGACCGCCCCCTACCTCAATCCACGCCGCTAGCACGTTGTCGCGTCGTCGTCCTATAAATAGAGGCCGCGTCGTCGTCCTATAAATAGAGGCCGCGTCGTCGTCCTATAAATAGTGGTAGTTTGCGAGTACTTAAAGAGTACTCATGGCTTTTGTCCCTGTCTATTCTCATGGCCAGACTATGAAGGAGACTACCAAGATGATGGCCAGCAGGACAGCTATGATAACTAGGACTATCTGCCTTCGTCAGCATTGCATGTGCCCCTGAAGATGGACCCCACCGCTACGCTTATCTTTTATTTCCGCTGCTTGTTGTATTAAGACTGGATCATGAGATCCTTATTTGTGTAAGACCGTATGTATGGTTTGTAATGGATGATGTACTGTGATATCCAATCCATTATGTCTCGCAAAAATGGTAATCCTGGGATTGCGAGGTATGGCATAACGGGCATCTGGGATTAAAAATCCGGGTGTTGACAAGTTGGTATCAGAGCCATCCTGACCATAGGAGACCCTAGTTAGAATGATCGTCCGGAGAAAAACTTAGTTTCAAAACCAAAGTGAGTATTTATGAAAAACTATTCTCTCTCTTATCCTTGTGAATTCATTCTTTCTCAAAAATTCATGTTCCTCAAACTTCTTACTTTACTACTTAAAATTTGACACACTTGATCACTTCACTAATTTCCTCATCCTTAATTCTTGTAGATGGAGACTCAGTTCAGTAAGTTCTACCAGTTGGGAAACGGAGGTCAACTGATCTTCGAGAGGGATCTGGATTCACTATCGGAGTTACTGGGATGCCCGCATCCGGAGTTTCTTAGAGCTCAACTTCCAGGACCCCCAGGAGGAGACTTACAGTGGCTAGTCACCGCTGATCTTAGAGGAAGCATCGAAGCACCAACATCCGGGAGAATCCAGTTCTCCGTGAGAGAGAACAACTGGCTAGATGGATTAGCCAGGGCAATGCATGAAGCTCTCGCACGTCTATGTGCCCTCAGTGTCAACCAACTCCAGGGAAACCGTTTTTCTCACTATGCAAGACGTGACTTCATGGGAATGCCGATGGAGATGCCAAGTCACCCAGAGTTGAGGCGTCAAGTGGAGAATCTTGACTTCTTCTGCACGACAGACAGCAGGAACTAGACAATGCCAGGGAGTTAGCCAACCAGAACCATGCCATTGCCGACCAGAAGGCCCAGACTTTCGCACTGCTCGTCCAAGATCGCCAGTCTCTTTGCCGCCAGCGTGCAAAGAAGGATCGCACCATCGCCCGTCTTCGCAAGAAGGTGGCCGACCTCGAGAAGACCGTCAAGGAGCAAGAAGCTCAGCTTGCCGCAAAGGAAGAAGAAGAGGAGGCTGAAGACATCCAGGGAGACATGGATTCTTACCTCAACAATGATGATGACTTTCTGGAGGAGGATGTGATGACCCACAAGTATAGGGGGTGTATCGCAGTATTTTCGAGGGAAGTGAAACCCAATTTATTGATTCGACACAAGGGGAGCCAAAGAATATTTATAAGCCTTAACAACTGAGTTGTCAATTCAGCTGCACCTGGAAACAATCTTGCTCATAGCAGTTTATCAGTAGCAACAGTTTTGTAGTAGGAATAGTAAAGTAACACTAGTAGTAAAGCAAAGACAGTAGTAACAAAAGCAGTAACAGTGGGATTCGAGTGCGGTAGGCATAGGAATGGATGGACAGGCGTTGCATGGACAAGGCAATTCACATAACAATCAGAACATAGGGCAATTGCAGATAAATAAGATAAAGCATCCAAGTACTAGACAATCCTAGGCATGTGTTCCATATATAGTCATACGTGCTCGCAATGAGAACTTGCACAACATCTTTTGTCCTGCCAGCCCGTTTGTAGCGGGGCCTCTAGGGAACTACTAGCAATTAAGGTGCTCCTTTTAATAGAGCACCGGAGCAAAGAATTAACACTCCGTGAACACATGTGATACTCACATCAAAGCCATTCCCTTCTGGTTATCACGATTTCCGTCACTTCGGGGCCATAGGTTTCGGACAACAACGTGTGTATACAACTTGCAGATAAGACCAAAAACAATACTATCATAATGAATCAATAACATGCTCAGATCTGAAATCATGGCACTCGGGCCCTAGTGACAAGCATTAAGAACAACAAGTCGCAACAAAGTCATAAAGCACTAATAAAAGATACTAGGCACCATGCCCTAACAATCTGATGCCATTACATGAACGATCTCATCCAATCCCTACCATCCTCATAGCCTACAACGGGGGATTACTCACTCATAGATGGGAGAAACATGGATGGTCGATGGAGATGATGGTGGAGATCGATGGAGATGGCTCCGGGGGCACTTCCCCGTCCTGGCAGGGTGCCGGAATAGAGACTTTCTGTCCCCTGAATCTCCCCTTCGGTGGTGGCGGCGCTGCGGAACTCTTTCTGGAAAAACGTCGAACCCCCCGAAGTTTTTAGGTCAGAAGGCTTCTTATAGGCGAAGAGGGAGACCGAGGGGGTGCCTAGGGCCACCACACCATGCCCTGGCACGGCCAGGCCTAGCCCGCGCCTGGGGGGGTGTGGCCAGCCCCTGGCCCTCCTCCGTCTCGTATTCTGGCTCCTGGAGTCTTCTGGAAAATAGGCACTTTGGCTTTTGTCCCGTCCAATTCCGAGAATATTCATTTTCTGACTTTCCTGGAACCAAAAACAGCAGAAAACAGGCAGCTGGCACTGTGGCTCTTGTTAATAGGTTAGTCCAAGAAATCATATGAAAAGTACTCCAAAGTGTGGACAAAACACAAGAAAGTGGATAAAACCAAGCATGGAGCATCAAAAATTATAGATATGTTTGCAATGTATCAACATCCCCAAGCTTAACTCATGCTCGTCCTCGAGTAGGTAAGTGATAAAAAGAAAGAATAATTTTTAAGGTGACATGCACCATCAAAGACTTGATCAAAATATTTGTAAAACATTCAAAGCTGGGATCATAGTACTTCAATCATAACATGAAAGACAAAGTTCTAGCAATAAGACAAAGAGACTATGATGCAACATGAAAAGGCACAAACAAAAGATTCATGAATAACAATGCTTTGCAAGACGTTTGTTTGTTTCACATACAGAAAACATAGCATAATGGCATTCAGCTTGTCCCTCATAGAGTAGCAAGTATAAATGCATAGGACACCTTCAAAGTTTATAAGAGTGACTAGATACAAATAGTTTAAAACAAGCAATATCAAGGTATGCATCAATCAACAAGTCTTGGGACAATGCACATAGAACTAAGAATGGCCACTATGCTCTCAAGAAAGTGCTCATAGAATGTGTGGAGACTCAACAAGGAAATGAACAGGTTTTGAAAAGTTTGAAAGGCTTCCAAATGCTAAAAGTATTGTACTCATTAGCTTTGAGCTCTCATTGCCCCTGTCATAAGCATCTTTAAATGGTTAAGGTTAAAGTGACACAACTAAGAGGATATGCTTGACAAGTTATAAATCAAAGTCTCATGCCCCTTACTTACGAAGACCGATCCTCATGCTACTCAACTTCAGTCACAAGTAAGCTCTTGTCATTGTAAGTATATACGTATCATAGAGAACCGCCAACGGGGTACCCCTTGCACATGATACAGGAGCTATCCCATAATCAAAATGACAAGGCAAGCAGACAATGAGCATCTCAGCGATCTTTTTATTTACTATGTGCATAGATTTTTATTGAGGATGCTTCATAGAATGCTCATTATGGTTATGCTGCAAGTTTCCACCATGATTAGGCATGGCTTAGGCTAGCGTCCCAGGCGTTTCTCTAACATACATACAAACTCCATGATCTTACAAGTTCCACTTTTATTTCACACCATCGGGATCCATAAGCAAAAGAACATGATATCAACGAGGTACTAAGTACCAGTGCAATGTTGAAAGCGTTCCCCATGATACATGGTTCTGCTAACTTCAACTTATAAAGCGCAAGCATATACGCAACAAAGAAGGACGCAATGGTTCAGGTTTATTAAATGCAGGAAATAAAGTGTGCCATCAAGTTCGTGAGAGCTTTACTAACTAACTTTCTCATAACAAGCAAACATTTATTCGGAAGAAAACAAGGCATATTGAATATGCACGGAAGTAGAAAATGATGCTAATAGGTAGGTATGGTGGACACTTTGGCAATATTTGGTTTAAGGGAGTTGGAAACATGAGTAAAACACTCAGTGTAAGTGAAGGCTAGCAATAGTAAGGGAGCGACAAACGAGAGAGTAATAATGGCCATAATCATGCAGAGCGACAAAACATCATTGATCAAAGCATAAGGTGATACTACAAGTTGAAAACTAAAGGATCATAAAGGCTTATGGTGACTTGGGATAGTCATAACATGGTGTGAGCATGTGCCAAGTCAACCCAAATAAAGCATCAAAGGAGAATACCACAATACTATGCTTTAATATGCTAAAACAACGCATGATTCTTCCAAAGCACATTAAGCAATCTCAATTGTTTATAACAAGTCATGCTACAACAAAGAATACTAAGCATAAAGCCAAATCAATATCAAGCATGGCATGACAAAGCATAGGCCACAGTCAAAAACAAGCTCTCTTTACCACTTAAGCTTCCTACTCTTTTCCAATCCAAACCAAACTATTTGAACACCAACGTATGAAAGAGGAGGTCCAACAAATTTATTCAGCAAACTAAGCAAACCACGCAAACTAAAAACCAAAACGAAAACGAAAAAGAAGACGCTCCAAGAAAAACACAACTGTGCATGAAACAATAAAAATGAAGCGTTTGGAAGGAACCTGGAATTTTTATTGATGAAGAAGGGAATGCCTTGGGCATCCCCAAGCTTTGACGCTTGAACTTCTTGGATATTTCTTGGGATGACATGCGTGGCATCCCTAAGCTTGAGCTTTAGTCCATCCTTCATCTCATTACTCATTCCTTCCATACACCTGAAATTTTTCCTTCATACAAAACTTCACACAATCTTTATTAGCAACATTAGTGTACTCAAGATAAATAAGTCTTTAGGTTCAGTTATGACACCAAATAAAATTCCATTAGAACACTAGCTACTGTAGCACTTCCCTCAAAAAGCTCAATTCCCCAAAAGAACTCAAAAAGGAACCAACAAGAAGCAAATGCAGAAAATGGCAGAAATCTGTCAAAACAGACCAGCAGGGAAAGACGATTTTTTTCGAAGACCTTCTGTTGCTCAAATCAAACAGTGTTGAACTAAAGAAAGTTAGATAACAACCTGGGGCAGAAGCACAAAAATTCACGCCTCAAAAAGACGTTCAGAGATTTTACATGAATTTTTATGGTGAAGCACAGAAATCTGTTTCGGGACAGCAACTTTCCCAATCATTACTTCTCTCTCATTAGAGGTTAATCTTGGCACAAAAAGCAAATAAAAAGGATAAAGAGCAGTTATTACAGAGGTAATAACTTCCAAGACTCATCTAAAACTTTTGGGTTATCTCCCAATAAGTACTTTTCTTTAACGCCTTTAAGTTAGGCATAAGGAAAAACAAAAATGGATAGAATAGAAGTAAGCGGAGATAATCATGGTGAAAAACATTGTTTTGTTCAATGAAATCCTTTTGTTAACAAGGTTGATCAGGTCTTGTTACCAAAACAATTTCATATGAGACAAAACTTTGTATTCGACTAATAATTATGTTACCTCAACCTTGATAGCAATGGTCCCAATCATAATAGTTTCAAATTTTTCTCTTGGTATGGGACAATATATTTCTCCAACTTGAATGCCCTCAACGTGTTCAATTGAATTCAAAACCATAAGTATATCAATCTTCTTGGGGAAATAGATAGTATGTTCCTTGTCATTGACATTGAAGGTCACCTACCCTTGATTACAATTAATAACAGCTCCTGCAGTATTTAAGAAAAGGTCTCCCAAGAATAGTAGACATATTATCATCTTCAGGCATAAAAAGTTTGAGAGGATGCTCTCATAAGAAATATGAGTTGAAGTAAAAGAGAGCCCCAAGAAGCAAATTCAAAACACATTTAAGTCTAACCCACTTCCTATGCATAGGAATCGTGTATGCAAATAAATTCACCAAGAACAAAGTGGCAAGCATAGGAAGATAAAACAAGAGTAACTTCAAAACTTTCAGCACATAGAGAGGTGTTTCAATACCATGAAAACTTCTACAACCATATTTTCCTCTCTCATAATAATTTTAAGTAGCCTCATGAATAAACTCAACAATATAACTATCACATAAAGCATGCTTTTCATGATCTACAAGCACTAGAGCTTTATTATAAACATCTTCAAAAGAATCCTCAGGAACATAACATTCATCCTCCTTTAGTAAGCATGGGGGACAATCAAATAATGTAAGGGATAAAGAGTTACTCTCATTAGAAGGTAGGCATGGGTAGCTAATCCATTCTTCCTCCTTTTGTTCATCACTCTCCTCCTCTTTCTCATCTAATGAGATTTCAGGTTCATCAATTTCTTCTTCCATAGGATCCTGCAAGGCATTAGTCTCTTCCATTTGTGGAAAACATCTATTAAAATATTCAAGAATATAGCCATTTTCATCCTTGTAATTATCAAAGCAAAATTTAAGTATACCATAAACCTCATACTTATAAGGTGAATCATCAATATTTTCAAGCAAACTAGCAAGTTCAAAAGCACCCTTCCAAGCAACAAATTCTTCAATTTGTTCCGCATCATAAAAGTCATAAATTCCTTTAGCATAGGAATATACGGTATCATTATCATTATACTAACATTGAAAAGGGAGGTGTTTATACCTCTTTCTGCAACGAGATTCATCACAGCAATAAGTAACATTATAAGTTGAGCACACGTTTCTAGCAATGGTATACAATCTATCAATTTGTTTCCATAAGTGTTTCCCTTTTTGTGACAAGCGGTGTTCCTTATAATAATATTTTTGATCTTCCGTGAACCCACCTTGCCAATAAGCTTCAGTTTCAAAGAAACCAACCATTGACAACAAGCATGACAAAGCAAGACAATAACAGACCAACAAAAATAACAACTAGAGTAGGAACTAATTTTTTTTGTATTTTTGATAAGGAAACAAGCAAACAGGGAGGAAATAAACTTAGCTTGAACAATAGTAAATCCAAGTGGACTTGATAAATAAATCTATGCTCCCCGGCAACGGTGCCAGAAAATAGTCTTGATGACCCACAAGTATAGGGGGTGTATCGCAGTATTTTCGAGGGAAGTGAAACCCAATTTATTGATTCGACACAAGGGGAGCCAAAGAATATTTATAAGCCTTAACAACTGAGTTGTCAATTCAGCTGCACCTGAAAACAATCTTGCTCACAGCAGTTTATCAGTAGCAACAGTTTTGTAGTAGGAATAATAAAGTAATAGCAGTAGTAAAGCAAAGACAGTAGTAACAAAAGTAGTAACAGTGGGATTCGAGTGCGGTAGGCATAGGGATGGATGGACGGGCGTTGCATGGATAAGACAATTCACATAACAATCAGAACATAGGACAATTGCAGATAAATAAGTTAAAGCATCCAAGTACTAGACAATCCTAGGCTTGTGTTCCATATATAGTCATACGTGCTCGCAATGAGAACTTGCACACCATCTTTTGTCCTGCCAGCCCGTTTGCAGCGGGGCCTTTAGGGAACTACTGGCAATTAAGGTGCTCCTTTTAATAGAGCACCGGAGCAAAGCATTAACACTCCGTGAACACATGTGATCCTCACATCAAAGCCATTCCATTCCGGTTATCCCGATTTCTGTCACTTCGGGGCCATAGGTTCCGGACAACAACGTTTGTATATAACTTGCAGATAAGACCAAAAACAATACTATCATAATGAATCAATAACATGTTCAGATCTGAAATCATGGCACTCCGGCCCTAGTGACAAGCATTAAGCACAACAAGTCGCAACAAAGTCATAAAGCACTAATAAAAGATACTAGGCACCATGCCCTAACAATCTGATGCCATTACATGAACGATCTCATCCAATCCCTACCATCCCCATAGCCTACAGCGGGGTATTACTCACTCATAGATGGGGGAAACATGGATGGTCGATGGAGATGATGGTGGAGATCGATGGAGATGGCTCCGGGGGCACTTCCCCGTCCGGCAGGGTGCCGAAACAGAGACTTTCTGTCCCCCGAATCTCCCCTTCGGTGGTGGCGGCGCTGTAGAACTCTTTCTGGAAAAACATCGAACCCCCCAAAGTTTTTAGGTCAGAAGGCTTCTTATAGGCGAAGAGGGAGACCGAGGGGGTGCCTGGGGCCACCACACCATGCCCTGGCATGGCCAGGCCCAGCCCGCGCCTGGGGAAGTGTGGCCAGCCCCTGGCCCTCCTCCGTCTCGTATTCTGGCTCCTGGAGTCTTCTAGAAAAATAGGCACTTTGGCTTTTGTCCCGTCCAATTCCGAGAATATTCATTTTCTGACTTTCCTGGAACCAAAAACAGCAGAAAACAGACAGCTGACACTGTGGCTCTTGTTAATAGGTTAGTCCAATAAATCATATGAAAAGTACTCCAAAGTGTGGACAAAACACAAGAAAGTGGATAAAACCAAGCATGGAGGATCAAAAATTATAGATACATTTGCAATGTATCAGGATGCTGTAGACTTCTACACTGACGATGAGGACTCCGACTTCATCGATGATGAGTAGATGCACTAGAGCACTGTCGTAGCATGAGATGTATCGGTCCCACTGTATCGTAGCTTGCAGAATGGTTCTTCAAACCATCTGTTTTTCCTTTGATTGTTGTGGTATGTGTTGTATCGTGTGCTTGTTTGCATGAATGAAATGAAGTTAGTTGCAAAACCTGAGTCAAACTCAAAGTTTTTAGCTTGAAATCAAAACCATGAACCTTAGAACTTTCCCTCTTACCCCTTTATCTACCTCAATCTTCAGATGACTCGTGGAAACCAAGGAGGGAACAGCTCGTCGCAAGACCCAATGCTGCAGATCTTGCAGAATCTCATCGCAGACAGAGAAGCAAGCAGGGCAGAACGTCAAGCCAACTTAGCAACATTGCAGCAGATCGCCCAGATGGCTCTCAACAACCAGAATCATGGAAACCCGGATCACCATGGGTCCAAACTCAAAAACTTCCAGAATACCAATCCCTCAATCTTCAGCCAGGCTGAAAAACCACTAGATGCAGATGACTGGCTACAGACAATGGAAAACAATTTAGAAGTTGCAGGAGTTGAGGATAATGAGAAAGTTCTCTTCGCCACCCACTATCTGGCGGGAGATGCAAGAGCTTGGTGGACTAGTATCCGCAATATGAACCATGGTCAAGTGATGACATCGGAAGCTTTCAAAACAAAGTTCAGTTGCACCCACGTGCCGCAAGGTCTAGTCACCCGAATGAGAGATGAGTTACGCAAATTGAAGCAAGGAAGAATGACTGTGGTGGAATACCGTGACAGATTCCTGTCACTTGCCAGATATGCACTTGATGAGATCAACACAGAGGCTAAGAAGAAGGAGAGATTCTTGAACGGACTGCATGATGAGATGCAGACTGTCCTTGTCAACTTCCGTTTCCAGGATCTCGAAGAGCTAGTCGACTCTGCCATTTAGATGGAAGGGAAGATTAACCAGGCAAACGATAACCGCAAACGTCGTATGATGCAGCAATCAGGATCCAACAGTCACCAGAAGTACCATCCCAACCCCTCACCAGGATATGCACCAAGGAACAATCAACCCCCAACGTCTCGCCCAAGCTACCCCAACCGTAGCGGAGGCAATGTGAAGTACGGAGGAAACAATCACAACTTTGGCAACACCAACAATTTCAACCGTGCACCTCCCAAGAACAACAACAACAACACTGCACCTAGAACTGGCAGCAATGTTGTGCCTGTCGCCACAAAGAACAAGTCCCAGATCACTTGTTTCGAGTGTGGAGTGAAGGGTCACTATTCCAATGAGTGTCCGAAGAAGACTGCAGCCACTACCAATGTGAATGCCCTAGCTCAACAGCAGCGTCGTGTTCAACTAGGAAGAAGGTTTGCCCCAGGGAACCCTCACAACCGCAACGGTCGTCTCTTCCACATGAATGCCGAAGAAGCCCAAGAAGCGCCAGATGTAGTGTTGGGTATGTTTTCTGTCAACTCAGTTTTAGCAAGGGTATTGTTTGATTCGGGAGCATCGCATTCATTTGTCACCGAAGAATTTGCATGCACTAGTAAGATTCACCCAACCAACCTGAAGCATGTCATGATAGTTCAAATCCCTGGATCAACTACAAAAGCTAGAAAAATTTGCAAAGCTGTACCTATCAGAATACATGGGATAGATTTTTACGCCAACCTTATAGTACTTGGAACCAAAGGATTGGAAGTAGTACTAGGTATGGACTGGATGTCAAGGCATAAAGGACTGATAGACTGTGCTAAGAAAGCCATCACCATGACCAGTAGTTCTGGAGTAACAGTAGAGCATATATCTGAAACCTTACCTCGCCAATTCAAGTGCAACAAGAGTCTAGCCCTACCCACCATAGACCAAGTTAGAGTAGTCTGTGAATACCCCGACGTATTCCCAGATGAATTGCCAGGTATGCCCCCGGATAGGGATATTGAGTTCATTATCGAACTAATCCCCGGAACCGGACCCATAGCCCAGAGACCCTATAGCATGAACCCCTCAGAGTTAGTGGAATTGAAGAAGCGGTTGGATGCTATGTTATAAAAAGGCTTGATTCAACCAAGCGCTTCGCCATGGAGATCACCAGTGTTATTCGTCGACAAGAAAGATGGAGGCAATCGTTTGTGCACAGATTACAGAAAGTTGAATGATGTCACCATCAAGAACAAGTACCCCTTGTGTTTATCGACGACATCCTTATGTACTCCAAGTCAGAAGAAGAGCATGAGCAACATCTGAGAATCATCCTAGAAACCCTGAGAGAACATCGGTTGTATGCCAAGTTCAGCAAGTGTGAGTTTTGGCTGAAAGAAGTAGGATTCCTAGGACATATTGTGTCTGCCGGAGGAGTCTCTGTTGATCCCGCCAAGATCAGAGATGTCGAAGCATGGGAAGCCCCAACCACTCAAACCCAAGTTCGTTCATTTCTCGGATTAGCGGGATATTACCGCAAATTCGTAGAAGGCTTCTCGAGCATCGCCAGACCCATGACCCAATTGTTGAAGAAGGACAAGAAGTTTGAATGGACTGACAAGTGTGAAGCCAGTTTCTAGGAGCTGAAGAAGAGATTGATATCAGCCCCAATATTGATCATGCCAGACATCAAGAAGCCGTTTGATGTGTATTGTGATGCATCCAAGATTGGTCTCGGATATGTATTGATGCAAGAAGGCAAAGTCATCGCGTATCTATCTCGGCAACTGAAGCAACATGAGCAGAACTATCCGACCCATGATCTTGAATTAGCAGTCATAGTTTTGGCATTGAAGACATGGCGTCATTATCTGATGGGTAATCGCTGTGAGATTTACTCGAATCATAAGAGCTTGAAGTATATTTTCACTCAGAAAGAGCCGAATATGAGGCAAAGGAGATGGATAGAGTTAATCAAGGATTATGACCTTGACATTCACTATCACCCCGGTAAAGCCAATGTGGTAGCGGATGCTCTTAGCAGATTGCCGTGTAGGCTTAACACCATGATCAAGGAGAAGCAGCCAAGTTTGTATGAAGAGTTGGAGCAGTTTAGGATGAGTTAGTTAGCAAAGGGTTCTTAGCTAGCATTGAACTTCAACCCACATTGATTAGCCAAATCAAGGAAGCCCAAAAGGGAAATGAAAGTATCGACGGAATCAAACATCGTATTGGTACAGGGAAGGTACCTGGATTCACTGAAGATGAAGAAGGGGTATTGTGGTACAAAGGACGTATCTGTGTGCTAGCCGATTCGGAGCTGAAGCAAGTTATCATGAAGGAAGCTCATGATACTCTTTATTCTATCCACCCCGGAGGAACAAAGATGTATCAAGATTTGAAAGAGCAATTTTGGTGGCACAAGATGAAGAGGGAAATTGGAAGCTACATCGCCAAGTGTGACATCTGTCAAAGAGTCAAAGCAGAGCACCAGAGACCCGCAGGACTGTTGCAACCCTTGCAGATTACGGAATGGAAATGGGATTCCGTAGGAATGGACTTTATCACCAGTTTGCCTACTTATAGTAGGGGAAATGACTCAATCTGGGTCATAGTTGATAGACTGTCCAAGGTAGCCCACTTTATACCTGTCAAGACTACCTACCAGAGTGCGAAGTTAGCAGAGCTGTACATTGCTAGGATTATTAGTCTGCATGGAACCCCCAAGACCATAGTATCAGATCGATGAACCCAGTTTACCTCGAGATTTTGGCAGAAAGTCCAGGAAGGATTAGGCACCAAGTTGAACTTCAGCACCGCGTATCATCCGCAAACTGATGGACAGACTGAGAGGGTCAACCAGATCCTAGAGGATATGTTAAGAGCTTGTGTGTTAGAGTACAAATCGAAATGGGAAGACTGCCTGCCTTTCGCAGAATTCTCATATAACAACAGTTATCAAGCTAGTTTGTAGATGGCACCATTTGAATTCCTATACAGAAGGAAGTGTCATACCCCTTTGAATTGGTCGCAAGTAGGAGAGAGTCAGATCTTTGGACCCGACATTTTCCGAGAAGCCGAAGAGAAAGTTCACAAAGTCCGTGAGCACCTCAAGACCGCCCAATCCAGACAGAAGAGTTATGCTGACAAGAGAAGGAGAGACCTGACTTTCAATGTCGGAGATTTTGTATATCTCAAGGTTTCACCATTGAAAGGAACCCAATGCTTTAGTCTGAAAGGGAAGTTAGCCCCCAGATATATCGGGCCCTTCAAGATTCTGAACCATCAAGGAGAAGTATCGTAACAACTGGAACTACCTGAAGAGATGTCAGCCATCCATAGTGTGTTCCATATCTCGTTACTTCGCAAATGCCTGAAAGTGCCGGAGAATACGAAGTTTTCAAGAACATCGATCATAGAGCTGTGGAGATCAACAATGACCTGACCTATCGTGAAGTGCCCATCCGTATCTTAGAGGAAGCTTACAGAACCACCAGGACCAGGAGTTTCAAGTTTCTCAAGATTTAGTGGAGCAACCATACCGAGGAGGAAGCCACTTGGGAGCGCGAAGATTACATTAGGACAGAGTTCCCAGATCTCTTTAGTTCCTAGTTTTCTTTGTAAATCTCGGGACGAGATTTTGTTTAAGGGGGGAAGGTTTGTAACATCCCAAAACTTTAATCCAAGGTTATTAAGATCCAAATCATCAAAATTAGCGTTAACAAAAACTTTTCCAATTTAAAATATGAAAGCATTCATGTGTATGTGCATTTAAAGTAGGAGTTGTTTGAATTGCCATGGTTCTGTGATCCATTGATTGTAAAATGATTCTTAGGTGAAATAAACATCATCTAAATCATTCCCAAACATTTCCCAAAGAAAAACAACTCAAAATGAATAAATGAAGTAAATGGTCATTTTTGCCAAATTAACTATCATGCCAACTTTGGCTATTCCTAGTACTCAAAACCTAACAGAAACAATGATGGATCTTTGCACCCCTTAGTAGTACACATAATGAGGTACCAAGGCCCACTTTATGATCTGCGAAAAACATTCAAACACTAAATTTAATTGACATTTGAAAATTGAATCTATTTCATATGGGAAGATCCCCCTATTTCAAAAACCACTCAAACAAGCTCAAATTTCAAAACCCAAGCACCCACATAGTCTCAAGCTTAGTACTAGCACACCCACCAAAAATCTTTTCAAAATTCAAAAAGAAAGTTCTTGCGGCCATTTCATCAAACACTTGGCAGGCAGGGTTTAAACTCTAAACAAAGCTAGCCAGTACCTCACCGCCACTCTGTGTCCCCTCCCCGAGCCGAGCCAGACCATTGACCACCGAGGAACTGCCGCGCACCGCCTGTCTGCGCCATGCCGAGCACACGCCAGAGCACCGCGCCCAACACGCGTGCACAAGCCGCCGCTCGACCGCAGCCCACGTCCACCGCTTTGCCATGACCCAGGGAGCATGCCGGACATGCCCGTTAGCCGCCCAACGCACCACAGCCACTGCTCGCCGTGGACACCGCCGTCTCTGCCGCTCAGAGCGCCAGCTCCGCCCGACCGCATACCACCGCCCTAGTCCCGCATTCACTTTGTAGAGCACCGCTAGGAGACCAGCGACCGCCCCTACCTCGAGCCACGCCACTAGCACGCTGTGCAGCCCTCGCCGGAGCCGCTCGCCCATCCCTCTCGGTCGCGTCGTTGTCCTATAAATAGAGGCCTTCCCTAGCCATTTGCAGCATACCACTCACCTCCCCTCACCTCACTAACCATTCCCCACCTCTAACCGGAGCAAGGCGAGCAGCAGTTCGCCGGAATTGCACCGGAGCAGGCCGCCTCTGGAGGAGAAGGGCGACGCTGATTGCGACCACCCCCGGAGCTGCCTCGACCGTCCCTGAGCTCGCCGTCGACCACCAGTCCGTTTGCCCCCATCACTGTTGTCGCTGGAGCCCTGGTATGCCCCCTATGCACCCCCACCGAGCCGCTAGGGTTAGAGTTCGCCGGCGACCAGTTCGTCGTCGACGATGATCCCCAGACGTTGATCCCCGTTCTAATCCAACGACCCATATCGCCCCGTACTGCTTCGCGCGTTATGAGCCGCTGACCGGTGGACCCCCCTGTCAGCTATGCCCCACGCCGCGCAGTGTCACTGGGCTGGCCCGTTAGAGTTCCCGCGCAACCCAGTTAGTTTGAATTAGGATTTTTCTTTTTAGTTTAAACCTAGTTCTGTTCCTTAGTTTGAAATTCAATTCAGAAAGATTTACAAATCCAAATGAAGTGATTCCAATTTTGTTAGAAAGTTACTGAAAAGATCTATCCAAGCCCGTTGGATTTAATTCAATTAGAGTTAGAGATCTCTCCTAGTAAAAATAACAAGACAGAAGCATTTGCACCTTGCAACATTTTTATAAAATCAACCATGATAGCTTTTGAGTTTATTCCAACTCTCAAAAATCACATTTAACCATACCTATCTGAATATGTGATAATATTAAGGTTTACATGCAGTGACTTTGGACTAGTACCAAAATAATGCTATATAGGAATTTCTAGTCACTTTAAATCATTAAATAATGAACTTAAACCAAAGTAATTATGAACCAACCCTTAAATTACATTCCCACGTGTTAAGATATGTGGTGATGACATGTGTCCACATGATCCCATATTTTAAGTGGTGAATATTAAATCTTAGTTATTTTTCAATGAGTAGAAATTACTTTTCTTAAATAAAAAGAATGAAACTAGTTAATAAAACTTGTGATGCTTGTGATGATAATAGATCATCAAATGTATGCCTTAGAGTGCTAATTAGACTAGTTAAGTATTGTTTGGTGATCGTGTATACCATATGTATTTATAGAAGATAGTACCGACCAAGCTTACGAGGAGGAGGAGTTCTACCAAGAGGAGGAAGGCAACTTCAACCACTGCACCAACCAAGGCAAGCTATTGTTAGCAAGCTAGAATTAAGCTAGATAACTTGATCAAAGATGCTTTAGGAATGCTTGAGTCATATCACTTTGACTATTAGTTCCCCCAAGTATTATCTTCAAGCTTTACTTCCTTTACTTTACCCAAAGTTCTTTACTTGTTTTGAAGGTAGCATAAAGGGTATAAAACTTGGCCTATTTAGATAAGCTTTAGATGTCATTCTATGGCATGAGATTGAACCCATCTTTCCACCTTAGTGAACACTCTTAACTTAGTAGTTTAGAGTAGATAAAAACTTGAGTCGCTTTAGATGGGAGCACTTGGTGAAAATGAATTATGAAAACCTTGGAATGATGAGTCATTATATTGAGATGTTTTGACATGTGTTGAGAAACGCAAATGGTTTATGATGATGAACATGTTGAGGCATGAGCCTTAACCCTTTTATAAAACTGATGGTTGGATTCGGATGCGATACCATTCCAAATTTACCGTACAACCACATTACCTGAATTGGGTAAGGCTTAGCCGGAAGTTTATATGCATTAGTATTAGTTCCCTCGCGGGAGAGGTCTGAGGTGATGCTACCTCTCAATGTTGTCCACCTATGCAGTGCCCAAGATGACTAATGGTCATGGTTGGGAGGCCATACTCATAGGAGAGGTGCTTATACTAGGGTGTGTAAAGGAAAGGTTATGTTTGATTATCTGCATACTAAGTATGATGATTCAGGGTTATCCCTGACAGATGTATCGAATCTTGTGGTGAAAGTGTACCACCTCTGCAGAGTGTCAAACTATTCGAATATCCGCGTCCGTGGTTATGGACAGTTGGAATGGCCATACTGTTTCGTTATCAGATGTTTTCAAAACAACTTATGAAATGAATGATGAATCTTGACTTGACCACAACAGGGTTGTTTTTATGACACTAGCTTCCCACTTAAGTGATTCTAGAACTTTATTTTGTCTTTCTTTGCTTCTGAACTCAGCTTAGGTTTCAAACTTAACTTGATAGTTAAACATAGAGTTAGCACTTTAACTTAAAATCATACTACTTGTTAATGGTAGTTTGCGAGTACTTAAAGAGTACTCATGGCTTTTGTCCCTGGCTATTCTCATGGCCAGACTATGAAGGAGACTACCAAGATGATGGCCAGCAGGACGACTATGATAACTAGGACTATCTGCCTTCGTCAGCATTGCCTGTGCCCCTGAAGATGGACCCCACCGCTACGCTTATCTTTTATTTCCGCTGCTTGTTGTATTAAGACTGGATCATGAGATCCTTATTTGTGTAAGACCATATGTATGGTTTGTATGGATGATCTACTGTGATATCCAATCCGTTATGTCTCGCAAAAATGGTAATCCTGGGATTGCGAGGTATGGCATAACGGGCATCTGGGATTAAAAATCCGGGTGTTAACAAAGCCTTACCCAATTCAGGTATTGTGGTTGTATGGTAAAATTGGAATGGTATCGCATCCGAACCCAACCATCAGTTTTATAAAAGGGCTAAGGCTCATGCCTCAACATTTTCACCATCATAAACCAGTTGTGTTTCTCAACACATGTCAAATCATCTCAATATGACTCATCATTCCAAGGTTTTCACAAATCATTTTCACCAAGTATTCCCATCTAGAGTGAATCAAGTTTTGGGTTTTGTTCCAACTACTAAGTTAAGAGTGGTCACTAATGTGGGATGCTAATCTCAATCTCATGCCATAGAATGACATCTAAGTCTAACTAGATAGGTCAAGTTTTATACTCTTTATGCTACCTTTAAACAAGTAAAGGACTTTGGTAAAGTAAAGAAGGTAAAGCTTGTAAATAAAACTTGGAGTAGGTATAAGTCAAAATGGTATAACCAAAGCATGCCTAATGCCTTTGCTTAGGTTATCTAGCTTGCAAGGTTCAGCTTGCTAATAATAGCTTGCACAGTTAAGACACTTGCAAGTGTTAGCTTGCCTTGGTTGGTGCAGTGGTTGAAATTCTCTTCCTCCTCCTCTTGGTAGAACTCCTCCTCCTCGAAGACTTGGTCGGTACTATCATCTACAAATACATATGAAATACACAATCACCAAACAATACTTAACTAGTCTACTTAGCACACTAAGGAACACATTTGATGATCTATTATCATCACAAGCATCACAAGGTTTAATGAACTAGCTTCATTCTTTTTATTTGAGAAAAGTAATTTCTACTCATTGAAATTAACTAAGATTTAATATTCTCCAATTAAAATATGGGATCATGTGGACACATGTCATCACCACATATTCTAATATATGGGAATGTGATTTAAATGTTGGATCACATTTTAATAAGTTTAAGTTTAATAATTAATGATTTAAAGTGACTAGAAATGCCTATATAGCATTATTTTGGTACTAGTCCAAAGTCACTGCACGCAAACCTTAATGTTATTACATATTCAAATAGGTATTCTCAAATGTGATTTTTGAGAGTTGGAATCAACTCAAAAGCTACTATGGTTGATTTTAAAAAAATGTTTGAATATGAAAAAGCTTCTACCTTGTTATTTTTACTAGGAGATATATCTAACTCTAAATTATTTAAATCCAACGGGATTGGATGGAGATTTTCAGTAGATTTCCAACAAAATTGGAATCACTCAAATTGGATTTGTAAAACTCCCTGAATTGATTTTTGAACTAAGGGACATAATTGATTTAAGTCTAAATAGAAAAATCCTAATTTGAATTACTGGGTCAGCGCGGGAAACTAAATGGGCCGGCCCAGTGGCGCTCCGCGGCGCAGAGGGCGACTGACGGGCTGGTCCCGCATGTCAGCGGCACTTAAAACCCGAAGCGGTACGGGGCGATCAGGACCACACGATTAGAATACGATCTAACGGCATGGTCGTCGTCGATGACGGACACGTCGCCGGCGAGACTGAACCCTAGCGCGGTTAGTGGGGGTATATTGGGGACGTACCAGGGCTCTAGCTAGTGCGGCGAGGCGGGCAAACGAACTGGTGGACGATGGTGGATTCAGGCGAAGTCGCGGCAGGGGCTGAGGTGGACGAAATCGACAGGGACTTCTCCTCCTCTGCAGCGGCTACCTCCGGCGAAATTCCGGCGATGGGCTGCTCGAGCGGCTCCGGTGAGGGAGGGGAAATTATCAGTGGAAAGAGGGGAGTGGAATGGTGTGAAGAAATGGTGTTGGGGAGGCCTCCTTATATAGGCTCGACGGTGAGGTAGTGAGGTATGGGTGCGGCTTGTCGGTGACAGCGATACAGAGGGCTACCGGCATGGGCAAGGTAGGCGGACGGTGTACGGTCTGCTGGCGGTCCTCTAAGGCGTAATGGTGTGGCGCGGTGGCAATCGGTCGGGAGCTTCCCGCGCTCTGGGAGACAGAGGCGGTGCTCGACGCAGCTCCCGGCGACTGTGGGTCGCGCGCCGGTGCACGGCCATGTCTGGCGGGTTGCTGGGTTTATGGCGGAGCGGCGTGCGCGATTTGGTGTCGAGGCGTGGTATGTGGCGTGCTGGCGGCGATCGCGCTCTGGCGTGTGCTGCGCATGGCGCAGAGAGAAAGGGCGGCACTGCTCTGGGGTGGTCCAGGGGCTGGCTTTAGCCGTGGGGTGGACAGGGAGTCGCGGTAGGGTTGGTGCTAGGGCAAGATGGTTTGGCACGGCGGTATCTCTGGCGTGCTGCGCATGCTCGGCCGGCGGTGACCAAGTTTGGGCGGCGCGCCACTGCTGCTAGCGGTGAAGGGGGAGCTGGTTGATGGTTTGGTTGGAACAAGGGGAGACAGGGGAGAGCAGAGAAGGTCGAATGGGGGACAAGGGATCAATTGGCAACAGTATTAGTTAGGCCAGAAATTCTCTGCCTGCCAACTGTTCGATCAAATGGCCGCATGAAACTTGTGTTTGAATTTTTGAAAGATTTTTGGTGGAGTAATTCATCTTATGCTTGAGCATCTAGGTTTGTGATGACCCACAAGTATAGGGGGTGCATCACAGTATTTTCGATAAGTAAGAGTGTCAAACCCAACGAGGAGCAGAAGGTGCTGGCTAGTGGTATGGATCAGGAATTCTCTGCAAATACTTAGCAAACGGATTTTTAGGGGTTTTCGATAAAGCAAGTAAACAAAGTATGAGTAAATAAAAGACAGTAGGAATAAATGAAGCAAGTGGCCCAATCCTTTATGCAGCAAAGGACAAGCCGGTTGTATTACTTAAGATGACCAAACGTTCTCGAGGACACATGGAAAGACTGTCAAGTGCTTTCGCTTCATATAGTTGATTAATCTTCTTTAGCTTGCTAAGTGTTGTGTGGGTGAACCTGTGCTAATGTACCGCCCCATCCAAGACTAATACATACTTGTGATTATACCCCTTGCAAACATCCGTAAGTACAAGAAAGTAATTAAGGTAGACACCTAACCACAGCTTTAAACTCTAAGACTCTTACGTCCCTTGTGCAATGGTTTCCTAACGGGGCTTCAGGTTTCCGTCACTCCGGCAACCCCTACGATTAGTAGACAAATACACAATGCATTCCCCTAGGCCCATATAGGTGAAGTGTCATGTAGTCGACGTTCACATGACACCACTAGAAGAAGTACACCACAACTTAAATAACAATCTATTGAATCTTTCTCAACACAACTCCACTACTAACAACAAGACTTCTCCCATGTCCTCAAGAACAAAACAAACTACTCACAAGACATCATATGGATCATGATCAGAGATGGAATAATGATGTATAACAATCTAAACATAAACAATAATTCAATGGTTCACACAATAGCATCAACTACAAAGAGTAATCAACACCCGGAAAGTTTCCCCTATGAACTATGCAAGATTCAACGCAATTGTTACAGCAATATGGATATGGTGATGAGGGTGCTGATGGTGATAATGGTGGTGGTGATGATGATGATGATCCCGATGAAGTCCAGCTTGATGGTGGTGTTGATGGCGATGATCTCCCCTCTCCGGGAAGGAATTCCCTCGGCAGAAATCTGTCTCCCGGAGAGATCTTTCTCTCTCGGTGTTTTTCCGCCCCACAGAGGCGGCGGAATCTTTCTGTGGTCGCTCCCCGAGTCTTAGGGTTTCGGGAGGTTGATATATGCTAGAGGGGAGAGGCCGGAGTGGGCCAGGGTGGCCACACCACCTCCTGGCGCGGCCTAGGCTTGCCCGCGCCATGGGGTGGTGTGGGCCCTCTGTGGTAGATAAGAACATGAATTTACTTGGAATAGCAATAATGCTAATAGGTAGGTATGGTGGACACAAATGGCAAAGGTTTTGGTTTAAAGGAGGTGGATGCACGAGAAGAATACCCTCTCAGTATAGGTTTTTGGCTAGCAAGGCTGGGTAGCAAGTACAAGAGTTGAAGGGAACAAACAAACATACAAGTGATAAAGACAAACATGCAATCTTCCTTGGAAGCACAAAATATCTTAACTAGAGAATACTAAACTTATGAGCAAATCAAGAAAGAAAGATGATGAAATTATTTTTCTTTAGAGTACTTCTATCTTTTTCATTCAACTCTCAAAAATAGTGTTGCTACTGACCGAGCCAGGTTTGCCAAAACCAACTAAATTAACTCAATGATCCCAGAGTGCTACCAATACTAACAACAAGATCAATCATATAACCACGAATTGAAAACTAATAAAAGCTATGCAAAAGAGTGAATGATAGAACTTCTCATTAATATTCCATAACGACAACTCACACCAAGGGATACATATCTAACGAGAGAGGGGACACTTCCAAAATACAAACCATACTACAAAATAACTCCTCTATTCATGATATGACTCTACTAAAAAGGTAAAAAGATAGAAGATAGTGATATGATACCGCGACATTCCTCCAAGCTTGGAACAAACCAAGGGGATGCCAAACCTGATGACGAATTACTCCTTTGGTGGTGGTGGTGGTGGTATCCTCTCGATGAGCGTCTTGACCAATTTCCCCAAGTCCTCAATCTCGAAAGTGAGAGTACGAATCAACTCCGAGTTGTGCTCAATACGGCTCGTGATCATTTCAGTTTGTGGATCCCAGCTCTTGTGATTCTTTTTCTGTTCTTCCCTCTTGGAGTCTTCTTTTCCTGCATGGTTATGGGTGAAGGTATGGAAGGGATTCTTGGTGCGTGGAGGAAGTGACCTTGGAGCCAAACTGTGACGGGGAACTTCCCCCCCCCCAGTCTGCATCCGTGCCGTCCTTCTAACCCTGGCAGGTTTCGTCACCACTCCAATGCTTGCAATAGTAGTGCCGGTGTGCGGATGTTGGCCTTGCTCCTCTTCACCTTCACTCTTGATATCCTTCTCGGGGTCTTGGAGGTCTTCCTCCATGGGCTCCTTCCCTTTATCCTTGGCGGACACCATTGTGCTTCTAAGCCTTCAAAGAGTATGTCCTGGCAGAAACAGATCGAAACAAAAACATGACGAAAACACAATATACGAACCTCGGAAGATCCGGGGGTTATATATTACGAAGTTTCATATCAAAAGGAAGGTACTGGGAGAAAACGAGTCGGAGGTGGAGTCCGGGGTGCACTCACCACCTGGTGGCGCGGCCAGGGGTGGGCCCGCACCACAGGGTGGTGTGAGCCACCCTGGCTCCGTTTCCGTCCCTTTTTCGCTTCGTAACTTTCCTTATTGACTAAAAACTGCAAAAAATATAGTTGTATCGTAATTTCGTGGAACTTTTCTTACCAGAACTGTTACCTATTTGAAAACAGACTCTGCAGGTCTCTGAATTTGGTATCTAGTAGATTCTTTCGGAGTCACCACTTGAATAACATCAATATCTTCATCTTCATACACGTATTACTTGAGTCATAAAACCCTTCTCTTCCTTATTACACCATTATCTCCACTACCTGGAAACTTCTTTCACACAAAACTTCACACAATTCTCATTAGCAACATTAGTATAAGTGAAGTGATAAAACCTTTTGAGTCCAACTTCAACTGAAAACCATCAAAACAAAAGCTACTGAAACAACTCCTTCCGAAAACCCAAAAATAATTCAAAAAGAAAATCGAATAAAGAAGCAGATGCAAGAGTGGCAAAATCTGCCAAAACAGACCAGCAGGTAAAGATAAGTTTTTTCGAAAATCTTCTGTTGCTCAAATAAAAAAGTGCAAAACTAACGAAAGTTAAATAACAACCTGGTCCAGAAGCACAAAAAATTACAGCTCAATCCGACATACAGAGATCTCTCACGAATTTTTATGGTGAAGCACAAAAAATCTGTTTCAAGACAACAACTTCCCCAAATATTACTTCTCTCTCATTAGAGGTTGATCTTGACACAAAAACCAAACAAAATGGATAAGGAGCGGTTATTACCAAAGTAATAACTTCCAAGACTCAAAGAAACAAAAACAAACTGAAAGCAAAATCAAATTGGGTTGTTTCCCATAAAGCTCTTTCTTTATAGCCTTTAAGATGGGCATGATAATTTTGAAGAAGCTCTCATAGGGATATGAATTGAAGTGAAAGAGAGCATTAAGAAGCAAAAACACACACACATTTAAGTCTAACCCACTTCCTATGCAAGGGAATTTTGTAAACAAACAAGTTGTTGAAACGAAAGGCTACTTGCATAAGAAGGCAAAAGAAGTGCAACATAAAAAAATTCAGCATAAAACGAGGAAACTTGAGATTATTGAGATGCATAAGAACACTTTTCCCTCTTTCATAGTAACTTTCAGTATCATGCATAAACTTAACAATATAGCTATCACAAGGACCATCATAGCAATGATCACTTATTCTAACAGAAAACACGGGAATACTAGCTCTCATAACACTATTTTGTGAAACAATATTAGAGGTATCCTTACAAAGGATAGGGTGTCCCTCTTTTTCATATTTAGTGACAAAGTCTTTCACACTTGCTATTATAGGTTCATCAACCATTTGTTTATCAGGTTCAATAGCTTTACTCATACTTTCATTAACCATACTAGCTATCATAGAATGTTCCTCTACCTTAACTGGAAAAGGCATTTTATCAATATAAGGTTCAGGTAAAACATGATTAGCAGTATAAACTTCAGTATTTCTTGCAGGAACACTCTTAGCAATATCTTTATAAGGTTCATGATACTTATTCCACTTCTTCTTAGGCACTTCAATATAGGAAGCAAAAGCCTTAAAATAAGAAGCAATAGCTTGAGAGTCTAGACCATAAGCATTTTTAATATTTTGAAAGTCATCGGTTCCCATAAAAGATTCAATGCATTCATAATCATAATTTATACCTGACTTTCTACCTTTGTCATTCTCCCAAGCTTCAGCATTGTCTTGAATACGGTTCAGAAGATCCCATTTAGCTTCTTCTTCCATGCGAGTGAATGATCTAGCACAAGAAGCATCCAATAAATCCTTGTCATGTAGAGGGAGCCTTGCATAAAAGTTATTGATAATAATATTGTTGGGGAGCTCATGAATGGGACATTTGAGCATTAGTAACTTCAATCTCCCCCAAGCTTGAGCTGTACTCTCTCCATCAAGAGGCCAAAAGTTGTATATTTGATTCCGATCTTTATGAATCTCACTAGGAGGATAAAACTTTGAATAAAAGAGAGGCACTATTTCCTCCCATTCTAGAGCTTGACCATTCTTCAGCAGCTTATACCATTCCACAGCTCTTCCTTTCAGTGATAATGAGAATAACTTCTTCTTAACTTGATCTATAGTGATACCTGCACACTTGAACAACCCGCATAATTCGTGTATAAAGAGTAAATGATCACCGGGATGGACAGTTCCATCCCCAACATAGTAGTTATCCATAACACGATCAATAATTCTTGTAGGTATTTTGAAAACATCATTCTCAGCAGGTGGTGGCTTATCTACTACCTTAGCAGTGGTAGTAGCATTACCAAATAAGAAACTCAGCGAATTATCCATAACGAAAATAAAGCAACTAACAGAAGTAAACAATACTCACAGTAGAAGTTTCCTTTACCAGTTCCACTCTCCAATAGCGCTTCACTCCCCGGCAACGGCGTTAGAAAATAGTCTTGATGACCCACAAGTATAGGGGGTGTATCGCAGTATTTTCGATAAGTAAGAGTGTCGAACCCAACGAGGAGCAGAAGGTGCTGGCTAGTGGTATGGATCAGGAATTCTCTGCAAATACTTAGCAAATGGATTTTTAGGGGTTTTTGATAAAGCAAGTAAACAAAGTACGAGTAAATAAAAGACGTAGGAATAAATGCAGCAAGTGGCCCAATCCTTTATGCAGCAAAGGACAAGCTGGTTGTATTACTTAAGATGACCAAACGTTCTCAAGGACACATGGAAAGACTGTCAAGTGCTTTCGCTTCATATAGTTGATTAATCTTCTTTAGCTTGCTAAGTGTTGTATGGGTGAACCTATGATAATGTACCGCCCCATCCAAGACTAATACATACTTGTGATTATACCCCTTGCAAACATCCGTAAGTACAAGAAAATAATTAAGGTAGACACCTAACCACAATTTTAAACTCTAAGACCCTTACGTCCCTTGTGAAATGGTTTCCTAACGGGGGTTCAGGTTTCTGTCACTCCGGCAACCCCTACGATTAGTAGGCAAATACACAATGCATTCCCCTAGGCCCATATAGGTGAAGTGTCATGTAGTCGACGTTCACATGACACCACTAGAAGAAGTACACCACAACTTAAATAACAATCTATTGAATCTTTCTCAACACAACTCCACTACTAACAACAAGACTTCTTCCATGTCCTCAAGAACAAAACGAACTACTCATAAGACATCATATGTATCATGATCAGAGATGGAATAATGATGTATAACAATCTGAACATAAACAATAATTCAATGGTTCACTCAATAGCATCAACTACAAAGAGTAATCAACACCGGGAAAGTTTCCCCTATGAACTATGCAAGATTCAACGCAATTGTTACAGCAATATGGAGATGGTGATGAGGGTGCTAATGGTGATAATGGTGGTGATGATGATGATGATCCCGATGAATTCTAGCTTGATGGTGGTGTTGATGGCGACGATCTCCCCTCGCCGGGAAGGAATTCCCCCGGCAGAAATATGTCTGCCGGAGAGATCTTTCTCTCTCGATGTTTTCCACCCCGCAGAGGCGGCGGAATCTTTCTGTGGTCGCTCCCCGAGTCTTAGGGTTTCGGGAGGTTGATATACACTAGAGGGGAGAGGTTGGAGTGGGCCAGGGTGGCCACACCACCTCCTGGCGCGGCCTAGGCCTGCCCGCGCCATGGGGTGGTGTGGGCCCCCTGTGGCCCATCTCCACTCCATCTTCTAGCATCCTTAGTCTTCTGGAAAAATAGGATTTTCCGTATATTTTCCCGGATTTTCTGATCTTCGCGAATTTTGCCTCCAAACAGCACCTTTTCCATCAGAATCCTGACTGCAGCGGTCCATGCTCCAAAAGTCATCAACCATGCAAAAATAGATGAAATAACATAAGTATCACCTCTCAATATGAAATATATCAATGAATAATAGTGAATTAAGACATAGAATAGTGATGCAAAATGGACGTATCAGTTTGCTTGGGATTTTGAAATGGAGTTCATTTGAGTGGTTTTTGAAAAAGTGGTATCTAGACATATGCACTAGATTCAAATTTCAAATGTCATTTAAATTTAGAGTTCAAAAGTTTTTGGGAGATCACAAAGTGGGCCTTGGTAACTCACTACTTGTACTAGAAAGGGGTGCAAAGAACCACAATTGTCTCTGTTGGAAATTGAGTGCTAGGAATAGCTAAAGTGGGCTAGGTGATTAAAATGGCAAAAGTGACCATTTGCTTATTTAATTCTTTTTGATTTCTTTTACTTTGGGATTTGCTTGGGGATGATCTAGATGATGTGTAATTCATCTTAGAGTCATTTTACAAACAATAGATCACTCAATCATGGCAATTGAAAACAACTCCTATTTAAATGCACACACATATGAATGCTTAAGGATTTTTTAAATGGAAAAGTTTTTGTTAACCCTAAATTGGGTAGATTTGATCTTAATCACTTGGATTAAAGTTTTGGGATGTTACACGCATGAGTAGTGGTACATTGGTCTGGGCAACTTTGGTGTTCAGTAGTGCTTGGGTGGTGTTTGGCGTTGGCTGTGACGCGGTTTGGAAGCTCAGTGCACTGTCTCTTCGCCATTTTTGGCTAGAGGTTGGGCTAGGCAAACTTGTCGTTATTTTTACATGAGTCTGTTGTAAGCCGAAAGGCGAGTGTGGTATTGTAGCCATTATTTGGTGTTCTTGTCAACTTAATACAAAGACGCGCACATCCGTTGCGGGTTCTAGAAAAAAAGTATATATGTTGCATCATAATTTGCTTTCATTCATTAGATCTATGTGTATTATAGCCTTCTGCGACAAACGATCTACATCTGATCTTATGGTTCAGTCTAGAACTTACCTACACTGCTAGATTAAACATTAAGTTAAAGACCCCTTATACGCCCCCCTCTCTCTAATTGTGATAACATGCTGAAATATGACCTCTATTTTGGAATTTACCTAGACTAGAATCATGAAACAAGTGTGTGTATGTGCGCGCGTGTGTGAGAATGTGTGCACAAGCAAATAGAGTTTGGGAAGAACACTAACAAATAATTTAGAACCTCGAACGAGAAATACAACTTAGATATTAAACTAAATTTACACAAAGTTATGTTTGATGTCAAAATTATGTTTTTACTATTTCTACTTAGGTATCCCGAATCAGAAGTAAAAGCGGCACATAGATATAATAGCTACCTTAAAAGAACCATTTGGAGCACGTAGAGAAAGTAGCTACCTTAAAAGAACCATTTGGATGGGCATGGTATGAACTTTTCTCTTGCTAGCCAGCTTCCACATTGGCTGAGATATGTAGTGGAGATGAAGAGATATCTATTGTCCACCTTGTTGCAACATCAAAAAGGTGGATCCATCTAAAAATCAATAAACATAAATAGACATTATTATTTTTACTGCATATGCTTGCACTAGTACAAATATTACCGCAAATTCCAATATCCATCAATTTTGCCTCACTGACAGGATTGTGTACTTAAACATATCAGTACTGAGTTTTCTTCTTCTGGGCACTCACATGATTGTGTGCTTAAACATATCACTATATTAGTACTGAGTATCTGCTCTGTTCGCAACTTTCAAAGCATCCAAACATCAGAAATATAGATGGATGGAAGAATCTTGTACCTGTAGTTCTGCGGTTGTAGCCAAGAGTTTTTTGTACTCATTTAATGTAGTGTTTTTAGATATTGTTCATTCCTATAACCAGAGAGTGTGTAACTTGTAATATGCATAGCACATATAATATGCATATCATAAACAATTTTGGCAAAATATCACATATGTTTGGCAAATGATGGCAGATAATCCCCACGAAAAAGATGGTTTTTGTTGTTATCATTTCTTTCATTTAATGCCAAAAAAAATACAGTTCTAAGATTTGAGATATTGCTGGGTTACAAGATCTAATTTATCGATGAAGAAAAGACATTAATACCTAACATGGTTTTGCGTGGATTCTCTTTTTCATTCACCGACTAAAAACAGTGAATATTGCAATTAAATTCAATATGTTGATTTTGTACGGCATGCTTAGTGAACATGTTGATGGATCTATAGAACCAAAAAAAAACATGCATGCAATATTTGGATGTTTCATTAGCAACATACCGTCTTTATCGTGCTTGCTGGAGAGATGCTACTTCGGTGTCTATATCTGAACTTTTCGAGGCTCCTTTCAAGGTATCCATGAAAGTTTTTGGGTGATTGGATTTTCCTGAACTTTTCATTGCTTCCAACATCTGCATATTAAGTTTATCATCAAATGTCAGAAATAGACAAAAATCGTTCATTGGATTCTATGACTGCAGCTAGCAGATAAAACCAGATCACTATAACCAATTAAGTCCATCCTCATATCTAGCTCATCACCTTGGCCTAGACGCGACGACTGCTCCGAATGAGGTACGAAAATGGATTGCTATCTTGTTCTCACAATCCTACCTAAAGAGAAAATGACTTGACCTTGGCCGGCGCTGTGGAGCCCTATGACACGCGATGGTCGTGACCGCTGGTCTAGTGGAGAAGGGTCTCGCGCCTCCACGTCCGACTCCGACGATGCCTAGCGTTGGGTCGCCAGCGAGCATGCCGAGCTCGAGCGTCTGATACGTCCATAACGTATCTATAATTTTTGATAGTTTTATGCTAATAATATGTTTTTGACACTCCTTTTTGTATAAAGTTTATGATTTATTTGGACTAACCTACTAATAGTTGCAAAAATGCACAATGTTCTTGTTTTACACTTTGATGTGTAGGAATTACCAAGAATACAAGTGGAAACCTTGTTGGAGTCAAATTAGGATTTTCTCAGAAATCTGTCTCAGAACTCTTTTTGAAGATGGTCACGTTTCGGATCGAAAAAGGTGTCAAACGGAAAACTCTTCAACTACAAAGTTGTTTGAAATTTCGTGACAAACGTTTTGGACATAAAATTTAGCTGATTCCGAGTCCGGACAGGCCTTTTAGGTCCAATTTACTGCAGCCCAAGATGGGGTAACGAGAATCCGAGAAGCTATATAAAGGGAGAAAACCTAATTCGCCCAGGGCACCTCCACCCACGAATTTGCAGCCGCCAAAGCCACATTTTTGCCTCCCCCATGGATCCCATCTCCATAGGCCCTCTCCACTATCTTCACCATCTTCACCGCCATCTCCATCACCTAATTCTCCTAGTATGCAGTGGTTCATCCTCCCACACATCTTTGTACCGTTCTATGTAAACATGGTGTTTGATGCTATAAGTTATAATCCTATGATCTATATCATATTTGCGTAGTTTCTTTGTTCTTAGATTGAATGATTGAACGTCTTTGGTTTATTAGAGTTGTATGTTGATATGATACAATCCTTTGATGTCCATTATATTTGTGCGCGTATGGATTAAACATCATAGGGTTTATAGTATGTGTAAAAGAAAGGGGGAAGTTCTGCCGGAGTGACAAAAATCTGAGGACGCGGACCGAAACGTTGGACGTATGGGAGTAAGAGGACCATTAAACTTAAGGCTATGGTTGGGGAAACCTTAACATTGATTAGTACTTACGGATGTTTGCTAACAATCCAATCATATAGTACATGTAATTCCAAGTAGTGAAGCGCATGTATATTTAGCCTCTCCCACATAGAAAACTGTATCAAAGACAATGAACCCGATCTATTCGCTATTTAAACTTGGACAAAGCCACCACAATGACCACCACTATTCCACATTCATGGTTCTGTTAGTTTAGTGTATTTTATTGCTACAGCAACTAGCTTTACTTTCTTCTTATTTATTATCATGCAAAGCTATCTCTATTACTCGTATTGTTGCTCTAGTTTTATTTCCTAGATAATGCAAATGTTTAGTGTGCGTAGAGTTGTATCAGTAGTTGATAGAACTTGAGAGAATATTTATCTTACCTTTAGCTTCTCGTTGGGTTTGACACTCTTACTTATCAAAAAGGCTACATATGATCCCCTATATGGGTTATCAGCGCCTCGCCGCCTCCTTGGCACTTCGGTGACCGGATTTGATGAAGGGACAGAGAAGAGAAGGGGCATGCGAGTCCCGTGCCTCCGCATCCGCCTCCGACGACGCCTAGGTTGGGTCGTCGATGAGCATGTCGAGTTCGAGCGCCTCCTTTAGCACTTCGGCAACTGGGATTCAACAAGAAAGGACTGGAAAGAGCAGGGGCATGCGAGTCCTCACGCCGACGGTGGGATGAAGAGGAGGGGCGGCCACACGAGGTGGAGAAATGGAGCTGGCGAGCATGCGAATGGGGAACGGCGGTGGGAAGCAGGTGATGGGGCGGTTGACTAGAGAGGAGTGACAAAGTTTTGCTGTTATTTTTTAGTATTTTTTATTTAGGACGGTGCTGGATCTTTGTCACTGGTGTTAGCCGACACCAAGAAATTAAGAAATACTATTCATTTTTGGCGAAAGGGGGAATATACAGTTCTTGTGTCCATTTAAAGAATGGAACCCATCATGCAACGAAGCTCACATGGAAAATTGAGATCGAGCGTGTGACGTTGTCCAATCTATCTGTTTTTCCTCTATCGAGTGTGTCCGATTCAGCTATGCAGCTATGATCGAGGTTTGTCGCAAGGGTTCTATGGAGAAATATTTAGTCATGATTATTTGATGATTTTAAAAGCATCTTTGTATGTTATGATACATTTATGTGATATGAAATTTTATGTGAAGACACGTGTTGTGTTACATGCGTCCTCGGGCTAGCGTCATGAAACACATTTAAGTGGCCAAAAACACGCTAAAATATAATAAGATCCAAAATAGATGAATTCATTATAGATGGGATGGGACGTGCGCTGCAAGTGCACGCTTACTAGTAAATACAAAAAGACAATATAGCTGATGTCATTTCAAATTAAATTCATAAATCTGAAATTTAAAATGCTTTATACGTTAAACCGTTTATCGGATTTAGGATCCATTTTTACCGTTAGGCTAGTCGTGACGAGACCTTCAAAACTAGAAACCCCATATAGATATGTTTCGAGAACTTTTTTTGAACCAAAAGTTATCCACATGTAATGCATAAACTATCCAGGTTGTAGTATATAAGTTAACCACTAGATAAGGCATAAGTTATTCACCCTATGAACGGGTTAATATGTTTGGGTTTTTGTATGCACTGAAGAAAATGTGAACTTATGTGATTTTGGATACGTTTTCTCTGGATTAATGGTATCCTAACATCTAGAATACCATGTCCAAATCAAGTAAGTCTATCGCACATATAATTAACTAAAATAGAGGTAACCAGGATTTAAAAAATATAGTAGTCTTAAAGAGAACTAAAGTTATTGTAGAAATTATATAAAGTTATTCATAGAGATAAAAAAAAGTTATCCATGATATTGTACAATAATTACCTACTACTAACACAAAAGTTATTCATACTTCAACATGTAAGTTACCCACCTAATAATATATAAGTTATTCACCACTATAAAAATTACTCACAAATAGAATATAAAAGTTATTCTAGCGGCTCAGTTTCGTCGCCCGTCGCTACGAATGGCGTACAGACGACTCAGCCTCGAAAGTCTACTGCGTCAAACATCAAGCATAATATTTTTAAAAGAATTTAATCTATTTTTTTGCATACGATATAATAAATAAGATCTTATGCCCTCCCCCACACCCACCACGCTAAGTTGTATTAAACAAACGTAACATGCAACCAGTGGTCTATCGGTTCGATTTCATCGCCCGTTGCTACCACCGCGGCAAGCGGCGTACCGGTAACGAAGCATCAAACGATGTTAGGATACCAAGCCTTCATCGTTCGTCGATGCTAACGCGTCGACAACGACAAAGCTTCTAACACCTAGACTACCACGTTCAATTAAACTAACTCGTAGCTCATATTTATTTAACTAAACTAAACTAAAATACTTGGGACAATCGAGGTTATATGAGACAAAAAAAACATAAAAGTACCCACACGAGTAACGCGAGAACGTCTTAACCCAACCCGTTTATATGGTGGGTAACTTATATGTGACATGGTGGATAACTTACATACTATAATATTAATAACTCATGTGTTAGGATGAGTAACTTTTTGTCCAAAGTTGTTTTCATTGAAACATATCAGCATGATCTAGTTTCGAAGATCTCGTCACTACTAACTCAACGGTGAAAACAAATTTGAAATCCGATGAATGGTTTGACCTACAAAATATTTTAAATTTTCAATTTTATCATTACCTGGCTCTGATTCGTTTTGTATTTTAGTGACTCGTGTTCACACTCCATCCATACAGCGTCCACCCGATCGATCCTGGCCTAATCAAACGGCAAATTTTAGCTGCCGGTTTTTTTATCCACCAATCGGTCTACGTTTAGATTTTCCGTATATTTATATGTGTGTTTAATGGACACAATAGCATCTCGGAAACACATATACAATGAAAAAATGACAATTCGAGTGGTGTTTCCTTGGTTTGTATATCCAAAAATTAGATATCACTCTTTAATTTTAAAAACAAATTTCAAGCCAGACAAACGACTTAATTCGAATTGGAAGCCATTTTCTATCCGTAAGAGGAATTGAACTGTAAGAGATTTACGAGATTTATGGCCTGTTGTTAACACGGGGAGGAATCTGCGAAGAAAATATTCCAGTACAGGGTGTAGAGGCCGACGAGAGGATATAGCAGTACACGGCGGCGTATACGCGACGGGCGGCGCACCGAGATCCACACGTAACGCCGTCCGCATAATAATAAATAGAAAAAGCAGTATACCCGACGGCGACCTCTCCGCATCCTTCCCCGGGCTCCTCGTCTCCATGTGCGTGAGGCGCAGGACGCGATAAGCCTCCGGCGCATCCCGGCCGTCCGTTCCCGCACCATCGGCTTCAAACCTCACGCGCCCCAAGGGTCTCGCGTCGAGTCACCTTCGCCTCCCGCACGCACTCGCCAATTTCCAGCCCCTCCCGCTCCCGCGCCACTGACGGTTCGGGCACGGGCCACCGAGACCCATGCGTCAGTTTCGCTAAACCTCGGTATTAATAACCTCACCCATGGCGCGTAATCTCTGTGCCTACCAACGAAGGTCGCTAACCCTAGGGAGAGGCACGTAGACATGGGCAGGAATAGTAAGAAGAAGAAAGCGGCGGCGGCGCCGGCGGGCATGGGCAAAAATAGTAGTGCAAAGAAGAAATCGGTCAACGGCGACGAGAAACCGGTGGATTCTGAGGCGACGGCCAACGGAGATGGGATTACGCCGCCGATGCCCACTTCCGTTGAGCCGGCCAACGGCGACGAGCAGCCGCCGACCAACGGAGATGGGATCATCCCGCCGGTGCAGACATCCGTTGAGCCGTCCAACGGCGACGAGCAGCCGCCGCCTTCACTTGAGGCGGCCAATGCCGACGAGTTGCCGGTGGATTCTGCGCCAGCGGCCAACCTAGACGGAGCTACTCCGGCGCCGCCTACAGCCGAGGCGTCCAACGGCGGCGAGATGCCGCTGGGTTCTGCAGCAGCGCCCAACGAGGACGGAGTTCTGCCGCCGCCTCCGTTTTTGGTTGAGGCGCCCAACGGCGACAAGACGCCGATTGATTCTGCGGCGGAGGCCAAAGGAGATGTGATTCCGCCGCCGGTTGATTCTGCGGCGGTGGCCAACGGTGATGTGATCGAGCCGCCTCAATCGGTTGACAATGGTGGCGAGCCGATGGAGGAGAGGGGCCTGGACGAGGAGGCGCCGAAGGAGAGGCGGGACCCGTCGGCGGAGCCTGAGCGGGAGGCAGAGGACCTCAAGGCGCTCAACGGCGTGCTCGTCAAGGAGGCGGTGCAGACGCGGGGGCAGGTTGCCGCGCTCACTGCGCAGGTCGACCAGCTCTCAGCCGACGCCGACGCGCTCGCCGGCGTCGAACGAGATGTTCTGCGGGCCGGCCTTATTGTCCCCTTGGTCGCCGCCGCAGAGTATTGCACGGCGCTGCGCGGGCGCCTCGCGGACGTCCAGGAGTCGCTTCAGGACGCGAAAGCCAGGGAGGCTCGCGAGGCCGATGCCAGGGAGGAGACTGCCGCGCGCCTCGAGGCGGCTGAGGCGGAGAATGGTCGAATCGTGGAGCTCCTAGGCAGGAAGGATGCGGAGGCGGCGTCCGCATCCAAGAATGTCGCCGGAATGGAGGCCTTGGTGTCCGAATTAGCGGGGAATAGTACCGCTTTATGTTCAGAGAAAGGCGAATTGGAGAAGCAATTGGGAGATATGAGTGCCTCTGCTCGCAGCCTCCATGCTCAGAAGGCAGAGGTGGAGGCAAGCTTCAGGGATTACAAGATGAACACTGAGATGTGTAAGCAAGAGATGGAGGACAAGCTCGATGAGAAATCGAAGCAATTGGAGGCTCTGAGATCCAGCAAGGCGGAAATGGAGGTGAAGTTCCAGTCTCTGGAGGCAGAGCTCTCGGCAGCCCTGGCTAAGAACTGGGAACTGGAGTCGGAGATGCAGACTAGCAAGACAGAGTTAGCTGCAGCAAAGACAGAGCTGGAGAATGTTCAGTTCGAGGTTGCAGATGTCGGTAAGAAGTACACCGCAGTGGTGGCTGAGGCGGATAATCTCCGGAATGAGATTGAGAAGATGATGGCGATAAATGACGCGGCTGTGTCGGCATTTGCTACTGAGAAGACCAAGATGGATAAAGAATTGGATGGACTGAAGAGGAAGGTTGACACGATTCGTGCTAATAAGGATGTTGCCATGTCCTCTGCCCATCAGAAAGATGCTGAGGCTGCAAAGCTGAGGGCCGAAATCAATGGGCTGCGCGATTCCATTGCCGAACAACGTGTTCTCTGTGATGATCTCAGAGCCAAGTCTTCTGGCCTCCAAGATGAGGTCGATACAGTTCAGAAAGCACTCGATGTGGAGAAAGCTGAAGGAAGCAAACTAAGGTTGAAGTTTGAGAGCTACAATGGTGATAAGGAACGTGAGATGGGGTTGCTGAAGAGTGAAGTACAGAACAAGCGAGGACAGATCTATACCTTGAACGGGGAGCTTAAGAAGCTGCAGCTCGAAGTTGATGCGGCGAAGCAGAGGGGGAAGAGTGGCGTGTGGACATGGCTGTGCCCTGCCACCACTGTCATCGCCGCCGCGTCCTTTGCCTATGCTGCTCGTAGCCGGTGAACAGGAAAATCTTTTCACAATTTGACTCACGTTTTGTTCACTTGCTTGAGTATGCACAAATAAGAATAACCAGTCTACTACTTATGTTTATATGTGCTTGCTATATGATGAACAGTTCGTGGTCGGTACTATGAAATGAAGTTTCCCTACCTTTATTTTGCATGTGCTCGTGGAATTGAGCTTGTCATTTGCTCAAATTTTGCACTATGGACTGTCAGATTTGGTAACTGACAATCTATCTTCTATACCGTAGTTTTCAGTAACTTGAGAGGATAAGCAGAACTAGAGAAGAAAATTACTGAATCTAAGGCATGCAGTGCCCACAGCATTACATGCCTGTTCGATCGGTTCAATAAACACACTCCAACGTTAAACAGATGAAGAGAGGGCATGAACTATTTGATTATGATACAATTTCATTTTGTTTGTTACATGATGCACTATATTTTATTTCTGGTTTTTGGCACAAAGGAATTGTATCACGTACTTAAGGAATTCACATTGTACGATCATTGAGAACAAGTGTGACATGGTGGGGTGATCAACCACCCCATCAGTGATTGTGATACCACCGTTGACGATGCATGGTTTGTCATACTTGTTAAATATCAGATTTTACTGCCGAAGGAATTTGGTTTGTTTACTAATCATATATTGTTTTGATCAAATTTAACCTATGTCTCCCAAGTTAATCTTGCAATGGACCTTGATGGCGATATTCAACTGCGTGGTTCTTAGGTCTTTATTTCACCTTTGTTTATCTTAGTATTGTTCTATTGTTTACATTCCAGCAAAACTACAGTGTAGTGACTGAAACTACTGTAAAGCAATATCAAGTACATGGCATGTTTCAGGTTTCAATCGTTCTTTCATTTTCTTAATCAGAAGCAAGCCCTTCTTTACATTTATAATTGGTAATAGGCATCATTATGTTCGGCATGGTTGTTGCATTTTAAGTAATTAGTATCCAAGTTCCAAGCAGAAAATAATGGCAGGCCATTGAGATATTTTCACATATTAGGATACTACTTCTAGCAGAGCTGCTTTTATCTTCTTTGTGGTCACATCTTCTGTAGAGGTGATATTAAATTTATGTTGCTGTTTACATGTCCTTATGGTGCAAAAAAAATTGTGCCCTTCTCCTATTTGTATTGTACATTCGGTATAGCTAACAACAAGGGTTTTCTACTGGCCATACTATAGAGTGTACTAGCGAAACCATGAACTGAATAAGCTCAGTCACATAGTGAGTGGCCGAATGATTCAAGTTTCTTGTATGTTTTGAGCCGACTCAAAGCAGTATCTAGGAAAGTCTTATTACTATTCCTCATCACTTCCGTTGACTGTTTGAGCTCACGGTTGGTTGCAGTGGGCTCATTCTTCGGCTTCTTGATTTTCAATGTATCCCTGACCCTCGCGAGGTCCCTGATCTTCTCCTCAATAAGATGCAGATCCTCAAGGTCACACCAAACTCCTGATGGTGCTAGAGCACACAGGACAAGTCATCCCGTTCTTGGTCTGCCTCCTAGAAACAATATTATTTTCTGCAAGCAAGTGGTGGTTTACTTAGAGCTGTGGAAATAGGAAACCAATCACTCCCTCGAATGTTAAAAACTGTTAGTTGTTTGTATTCGGTATTTCTAAATATTCCTTGGAAATAGCATTTTTGCTGATGAGCAAGTCATGCATCCGCAATCCATCTGCGAGAATCTTAGTTTACTCTCTTCTCTCCTTTACTTTTTGGTTTCCTTATGTTTCTGCTGGGTTTCATATCTAGCCTACCCCAACTTGCTTGGGAAAAAGGCTTTGATGTTTGTTGTTGTAGAAAATCATGCATCTGAGGCTGTTGGTACAATGGGGTAGCACCTCCTAGTTGTGCATTGCATGGGAAAGTGCATCTGATCATTTGTCATCTGCATTTTTTTCAGCATGGAGAATCTGGTCCTGCTATCTTATGATTGAGCTGCAGCCATTTGGTGTAGTAGTAGTAGTACAATATGTTGATAAGCTGATATTGTCACATGTATGGTTTTTGCATTTCTAATCTCTATATGATTCTCCGTTTCCCCTTTTGTTGAATCTGCACACTTTGAAATATTACTAGGGATCTGTTGCCATTTTATCTCTATGACAATGTCATACGATTGTGCTGGGTGCTTTCATCTATGTTTGGGTATGAATTGAAATGTCCAATAAGTCCTGGTCTTGCTGACTCAAAGAGAGAAAGTAGGGAGAATTATTGGATAAAACTGTTGGTATGGTACTTGGAAGAGTTTCAATGGTTTGTTGAGGACATGAACATGTTTCGTAAACCTATGACCTTAAATAAAATAAAATACAGTTCCCTGTTTGCCACTCCTGATCACCTATTTCCTGTAGTCAGATTAGGTAGCCTTTTCTTTGAGTAGAACATTCTCATTTCCTGAAAAATTAAGGTTATTGTGAAGTATGACACCTTTTTAGCATAGGGAACTGGATTATATATTCCAGTAAACAACTGTTGAGAACTCTTTTAAATGCCTTTTTTTCTCATTTATACCCTGTCATTGCCTCTGCAGCTGAGATCTTCCGGGGACAGAGTGCTTCTACACTCTAGAAGAGGATATGGTCCATGTCAATATGTGGCTCAGTATGGGGTCGCTCCATCCTCGCCAGCATAAACAACCGGACTCCTGACTCAGGAATTGTAGCAGTGGCGGATTGCAATACCAAGGCTGTGTTCAGGGAGGGAGAGACAGCTAAAATTATCGTAAAGCAACACAGTAAGTTTGCGCTTACAACTACTCATGTGCTCCTGATTCTCTTTTTGAAATCTAATAAGCACTCATAATTCACTATATTTGTTTGTTCCTATTGTTACATGTGTATTTGTAGTAACTGTAGATCATGCAAATAGGAATTTAATGTGGCCTGAAAAAGACCGATCCAGGTGGCGCGCCCCAGCCCTTATTAGTACCAACAACTGTCAATATGGTATTTACATTCAGAACTTCAGTTGGTCTTCCAATGGTTTGCAGCTCGACTGGAAATACATTGATCTTGCTTCTCACTTGTTATTAAATCAACCAAAGACGATAACAAAATTGCTGTTGTGAAATAATAGAAGGAATGCTTAACCTTTATTCTGTAAATTTTGTTGCAAACTTTATTCTGCTATATACTATCTAGCAACTATTCCTAAGATTCTATATACAAATCTCACGTGTATGTCATGAATTATTGTTGTGAGAAATGAAATCAAAGGCCCTGTAAATGTAGAGCTAACAAAAACCCTAGTGCTGGTTTCAGAACTTCTTTTTCAATAGTTTTGCTTGACCTGCCCTTCTCTGGCAAAATAACTCAATCCTATCGCAGGCTTCCAGTATTAGATTAACAGGTGCTCCGAAGAATATTCTAACACAGTTCTTCAACCCAAGGATAGAACCTGGAAATCAGAAATGACGAAGTTGAAATTGTCTATAAATATAAAGTATATTAAAGGCTTATAGATCAGAAAGGTTAATAGGAATAGAAAGATGGTGAATTTAGTGGATTATACCTGGTAAGATCAGGACAGATTCTTCTTTGATCAATTCACGAGCAAAGTCCATGTCATCTGTAATGCCTGATAAAAGTGAAGTATTGATTTCAACCTGCATGATTTTGTGATCATCAGTTCAAAGATAGGATAATAAATAATAAATCATTACAAACCAATGACAGTACATCTATGAACCAACCATCATGAACATTGAACCGTGAGGCTTTGAGTAGCATTGGAGAGCTTCAATCTGGTTCAATCTTTTGTAGAGAGCATCTGCAGCAGACTCAAGCAAGTTCACCACATTCAGATGGAACTCATTGTTTTCATGCAAAAGAATCTTAGGAACTGCTGCCTGTGTGTCATAAGAATTCATCCGAATTAGTACACCCACTTGTCTAGATAAAACATCGTTTACCAATAGGTTCCTGACCTGAATGATTGAGGCTGGTCCCGAAGTCACATTAAGTAGCATCTCAGTTGCAGTTCTGACCTTTAAAAGAACAAAATTATGGATCTGCATAGAAGAGTGCATATAACCAGAAACGCACAAACATGAAAATAAGGACTTACATGCTTGAGTGTACCATTAGGATCACAGAAGGCCAACCAACCGAGACGCCATCCTGGTACCATGAATCTCTTTGAGATCCCTCCAATGGTGATGACCGGTGCAACGTGTGCATATGTGGCCATGGGAACAAATTTGCTGCCACCAAAGACCATATGTGCATATATCTCATCTGCTATTACTGGAATGCCCAGATCTCTTGCAGTCTCAGCAATCTACAGATCAAGGGATGTAGTTGGCGATCAGAGATATAGCAATCAATCATGCATATTACGAGTACATGAAGATACATCTGTTCATAATATTATGAGATGATTCTTTAGATATTTTCCTTAATGAAAATTCTTTTTATTCCGTTTCAGGATGCAGCAAGCTGCGTTGGTGAACTGTACGAAGAATCACCTGGATAAGATGCTGCACAGAGTAGACCGCGCCACACGGATTGTTTGGGTTGATGATGACAATGGCTGCTGTGGCACTGTCAGCCATGGCCCGCACGCCTGCTAGGTCAGCCTCCCAACCATGTCGAGGCAGGAGGTCATAGAAACGAGGCTCGGCACCGACAAGCTCACAGGCCGCCTCATATGGTGCAAAGCCCGGTCGTGGCAGCAGGATATTTGCCCCTGGAGCCCCACCGAGCACCGTTGTGATGGCTGTGATCGCGCCCGTGCCGCCTACTGTCATGAACACATCGGACTCCCTTGTGCGGTGGCGTGCACCGGCGGACAGGTGATCGGCCACAGCGCTGTTACAAAGAAGGTGCAATCTTGTCAAGAGAAAATTAATATTTGGAACTAAGCGGTACTAATTGAAATATCTCTTTGGTCATATTTGGAATGCACAAAATTCTTCACTACATGATCATTCAAAAGAAAACTGAATTATGGAAAAGTACAGAACTGAAAGAGATTGGTCGGCAAAGGTCTATCAGTGACATGAATGGCCAGGGATTGTCTAGCTTTTTGGGGCCTGTGGTCTGTATATATCAGAGTCAGACTATCTTTGTACTACCTAGTATATTTGTGGTCGCCAGCAATCACTGTACAACTGACTAGCAAGTTAGAACATTCTGAAAGATACTTAATAGTCTACGTGGCATCAAGGTGGGGCCGCTACGTGGGCTGTACCCCATCTGGTAATGCGATTATGGGCAAAAAAATGGAGGACAAACACCATGTGGTTGTGTTGCAAAATGGGAACAGTACCGAGCCCTACCATCGTCTCCATGATCAGAGCCCACTTTTCTTCTCCCGAAATATCACGGACAACATTATAATGAGAAAATCAAAATGATATGAAAGTGCTTTGCAATGCGTATCTAATGGTGCTAATTCGATGAAAATTTCAGGAAAAAATGTTGGTTAGCGAAGTACTTGGAGAAACAACAAGCATGCGTACTCACCGGCGCGCGGCAGGAAACCCGTGGGAGGGCGCGTAGCAGTCGAAGTCCCCGGACCTGGCGGCGTCGGCGACGGCGTCGGCAGCAAACTCCCCGCCCCGGCGGAAGCAGGCGTGCACGGAGGCGTCGCCAACGCCGAGGGAGACGAGGCCCTTGTCCTTGCCGGCGGTCGCGAGCAGCTGGCCCACGACGCCCCTGATGGAACTCTTGCCCTCCGACGACAGCGCCGGGTGGCACCTGACCGCCGGCTTGCGCACTTCGCCGCCTTCGCCAGCGCCGCGCCGCTCTTGCTCCGGCGCCGCCACAACCTGAGGAATCAAGAAATACCAAAAAAACAAATAAAAAAGAGGCATGCACATGAGGCCAGTGACCGTGATGATTCGCATTTGGCAGGAGGCGGGCGAGGTACCTGGGCAGTGGGCGCCATCGGAGCAGAGGCAGAGCTGAGAAGAAAATGAGAGAGAGAGAACAAGAGATGATGAGATCTAGGTGTATGTACGTGGGAAGTTTTGTCGTTGCTATTCACGAGGCGTGTGGGGCTTATTTGTAGCGGCTGTGTGGCTCAGAGACGCAGAAGTGATGGCCAGAACTAGCAAACGTTTTTTAGGGGGTTTGTTACAGCCAGTCAGAGGAATGAATAGTCTGTTAGAGAGAGACGCGCGGGAGAGAGAGATTTACAAGCAGTATGCATGGGTGGATGCAAAAGCCAACGAGGGCACGTCTGTCGTGTCACCAGATAGAGCTCAAACCTCAGATCAGGGGGGACTCGCTTGTCACCGTTGATTTGGGTGGCCTGGCTCGTTGGATTTCCACCTACGGAACGTGCGCTTCTATAGTTATCTCCTATTTTTACTATATATACTTAATATTTCAGTTTCGATTTACTCTCTCCGTTCCAAAAATAATTAAAGTTGATATTTAATTTTGTCCTAAGTCAAACTATTTTAAGTTTGACAAATTTTATAGAAAAGTATATGAACACATCTATAAAACCAATTTGGTTCCATTACACTACTAGGAAAAGGCTTATCAGTGGCGCACGTATTTGACATATCTGTGGCGCATACCAGATGTGCCACTGTTACCTCACCACTAATTTTTTTTCTATGACGCATATGGTCAATATGCGTCACAATTTTTTTTTCAAATTCAAAAAAAAGGCGGGCCAGATATCAACTTTCTGTGGTGGCCAGATATCAAAAAGTTTCGATTTTTTTTTAAAAAGTGGCCAGATCTGGCCGGAGGTGGATCAGAGGTGATGGCCGGAGGAGAAGGAGGCCGTCGGAGGTGGTCAGAGTAGTAGTAGGAGGAGGCCGCTGGAGGTGGAGGAAAGGCTCGCCGGAGATGGTCGGAGGAGGCCACCGGAGGTGGTGGTGGAGGAGGAGGATGAGGAGGTCGCCGGAGGTTGAGGACGGGTCGCCGGTGGTGTTGGAGGTCACCGGAGGAGGAGGTCACCGAGGTAGAGTAGGAGGCCATGGCCGGAGGTGGAGGTCGCCGTAGAGTGGAGGAGAAGGGGAGAAGTATGGAGGGGAGGAGAAGTGGAGGGGAGAAGAAGTGGAGGAATATAAGGAGAATGGGTGCCAGCGGGATTCAAATTTCGAATCCAGCCCAAGACTTCTGTGGCGCATATGGGAGAAATGCGCTACAAAAGTTTCTCCCATTTTTTTTATTTTTTTGCAGGATTTTTTTTCTATCTGCCATAACTTTTTACTCTTTTCGAATTTGGAGAATCTGTAAAATCTTTAACGGCTTCTAGCGGTTAAAATCAAGTAGGAAATTTTGAGACGATCATTTTGATATATTAAACTTTTTTCCGACATCGTATGCAAAAGTTTCCATGACCTAATTTTGCAAAATACATCGAAATTCATGTTTTTCAATTTTGTCTACAACTATACCCTAAAATCTAACTACAACTCAAAGGAATTATTTTTTTAAGTTTTTATTATTTTTATTTATTTTTTACAAAACTGAAAAGGCTATCCACGGGGTTCTATTTTCCACTTTCTGTGGCGAATATGTCTATATGCGCCACAAAGTAATCACTTTCTGTGGCGCATATAGACATATGCGCCACATAATTGTCTCCCCCTATTTTTGGTTATGGGTCCCATCAACTTTCTTTGGCGCATATATCTATATGCACCATAGAATCATCACTTTCTCTGGCGCACAGGAAAATATGCGCCATAGAAATCCACATTTCTGTAGCGCATATTGGTTCCGTGCGTCACTGAATTGCCAAATTTTAGTGGCGTTTTTTTCTATATGCGCCACTGATATTTTTCTGTGGCGCATGGTTTTGTATATGCGCCACAGAATATCTTGTCTATCTATAGCTGTTTTCCTAGTAGTGTTAGATTCATCTATAAAGAATATTCCAACCTCCTTTTCGGAAAAAATAACTTTAGACCTTATTCGGTTAATCCACCTCCCTAGTGGATGGGCGTGGTTTGGAGGAGAATAGGAGGGATTTTGACTTAGATGTGATTTTTTTATAAAGGAAATATATTAATATCACGAAGGTACCAATTACACCTAGCCTCTGCACCAACAAGATATACAAAGACATAAAAATGCACACAATCAAGGAAAAAAAGAAAAAACAAATACCCGTCACGGTGATGAACCACTCGCACCAGTAGCACTTAAACCACCGTCGAAGACAACACATGTACTACAAACGAGATTCTCGAAAAGAAACGCCTCTAAGAAGAAAATCATGCACAAGTGTTGTCGTCGTCCGATCAAAAATCTTGGGTTTTCATCTTGAAGAAAGTCCAAGTTTCCAAAACAGTGATTACAACAAGACCATTGCCAGGTATAACTAATAAAGGCCAGACCTTGAGTTTTCAACCTGAAAATCGTGACTAGGTACTCGAGGAGCACCACCAAGAATACAGTCCACCAGTGATGTCTTGCCAAGGCTGCTACTACAAGTCATCAAACACCTGACACATAGGAAGAACCTATATTGCATTATCTTCATCGCAACTAGTACCCTCTACATCATTACCGAACTCCAATCGCAACCACCATGACCTTCTCCACCTCTGACAGTTTCATGGAAATCTATATGAAGACATATCTCATGGCACCGATAAGAAGTCGAAGCTTTGCACCTCGCCCAAATAATAAGGGCACGCACAACTGCGAGCCATTGGGATAGCAATAGTATTTTGATCCAACCGTTACACCATGAAGCATCGAGTTATAATGATTATTAAATAAAATACAGATCAAAGCCTTAAAAAGTGATGTTACTGTTACTCCCAAGTGGATAAACCGTACTCCCCTTGTTGTCACTAGGTTCCGCGAGAGGTCACCATTCACCACTCATCTCACCTCAAGTCTTTACCAATCCTTGGAATCTTGGGTACCTACAAGTCCATGAATCGAGACAAGAGACAAAAATATAAATATACAAATCTCTATTCAATCACCACATAATACTCCCATGAATTAGATGCACATAATCACTGTGAGGTTTCACCCCAACTTGCAGCCCGTGAGGACTACTCACTAATAACAATTAGATCAAGGGTAGAAAACATTGTGCAAAAAACTTAGATTGAAATCAAATATTCTTACAATGCTCGCCAATTCACAAGGAGATCTCAAGTACAAGATGTTGGCTATGGAGTGGGTAGAGGGTGGAGAGGATGAACTATGGTGGTGGGTCTCCTTTGGTAGTGTTGTGATGCTATCTGAGAATGATGGATCTCTGCGTGGTGCCTGTAGTCTCTAAATATATAGACGCTTTCACGAAAGTTGATGCATTTGACCTAACAGAGCCGATGCCACACGGTATTCATACAGGTGGGCCTTGCCCATATAACATGTCGTTAAACCTTCTGGAGGCTCCTTTTCGACCCAGTTTACTTGGCTGAGTAGGCAACGTTATAATCTTCAATAAATGCTCCCGATTTCACCTTAAAAGTGTGATTTCCTGCACAACACAATTGAAGACAAAGGATTGCACATCTTGTTGCAAATATGCCCTAGAGAAAAATAATAATATGGATTATTATCATATTTCATAAAGTTTATAATAGGTTTTATACCATGCTATAACTGTACTGATAGGAAACGTCAATACACATGTGATATGCAAACAACCAAGAGTTCCCGATTAATCTCTAGTCACTAGTTCATTGGTCAACAGATGATCAAGGTTTCCTGATCATGTGGCATTTATGCCAGTTGACAATGGAGTCATCTCATTGAGAGAGTGAGATGATGAGCATACCCAATCTAAGCATTGTAACACGATCATGTCACAAAGTTCAAGTTACGATAATTAGGAAACATGGTGTATTGTTCCTTAGACTGTGAAAATCGTATTTAATCACTATCACCCGAGAGTGCCTTGTTTGCATCAAATGTCACTCGGTGAAATGGTGATCATAAAGGTGTGTTACAGGTACATCAAAGGGGCGTGTAGAGGCGTATGTGTCAAGAGCAGGATTTGTCCATCCGCGTGATGGAAAGATACTCTAGGCCCACTCGAAGAAGTTATATCTATAAGCCACACAACACGTGACTAGGTCATAGGGATGTCATTTGTCGGAACGAGTTAAGTAGCATTTGTCGGTAACGATATTGAACTCGATATGGTGATGTCATTGATCATACCTCGGACAATGCAAGTATCTAATAGGAAAAAGGAATAGGGCACAACGTTGATGGTTCAACGATAAAGATTTCGTGGAATGCACAGGGGTGATTATGGGCATCCAGGTACTGCTGATAACCATTGTTCCGAGAGGGGTCTTGACCATGTCTAGAGTGTTCCCGAACTGTAGGGTAGCATGCTTAAGGGTTTGACGAAGCTTGGAGACCATTTTGGTATCATAGGAATCACCGAAGAAAAGAGAGAGAGAAACCAAAAGGGTTCTAAGAAGGTCGGGAGGATGTCCGGAGTGAGATGGAAGGAGTTCTAACATGGGTATACCCTATGGGTACTCGTGTTTATCCTATACGGTCCATCCCAAGAGGAGATTATGGTGTAATCGAAGCCCAACAAGGATTCGGGTGGCCCAGGTCTGGAGGAAGGTGACTCCTTGGAGGACACGACAAGCAATAGTTAGAAATTCAAAAGGGTAAAACCCTAATCTGTAACCGACTTGGCCTGCTATCCCGAGACCTAGCCTCCCTATATAAAGGCTAAGAGGGGGCGACGAGGAGGATATCCATAACCCTAGCATACACCTTGCCAGATTACATCTGTGCACCCCCTGTAACTTTCGACTCCCCGATAATCAGAGAGCAGACAAGCAGGAGTAGGGTCCTCTTCGAGGCCTGAACCTGGGTAAAACCTCGTGTCTCCCTATGTGCTTGTTTTCTAGCCGATCGATGCATACAGTGCTCCCCAATCCCTCGAGCCTAAGTCCATCAACGATGGGAATTTATGAGTAACCCCTTGTTAATTGGCGTCATCTATGGGAAACGGGAGTGCAGATGTTGCGGCTTCCTCGGCACCATCAACTGTGACCTACAACTCTACTGTAGTGGAGAATCGCCTCCTCTTCAGCACCTTCGACTTCACCGTTCACTCGCCGGTGACTCGCCTGGATTTCGAGTCCGTGGGCAATGGGATCGGTATGACGATCGGAATCCTATGCTTTCAGGTTGGTCAGATCGGCACACTTCGCTTCCCCGATCACTCGTAGGCTCCTTCAATTGCCCCTTCATCGTGGTTTCCACCACCAATTGGCACCCTGAGCGAGCTCAACACCTCGGCATTAGCCGATGATGCGGATAGCAACAACAGTTGCGATTTCGATTTGTGGGATCCAGCGTCAGAATATGACGCCTACGGCTCCGGATCTGAAAGTTGCAGGAGCAGTGGTTTCCCAAACCACTACATGTGCGTCGTCATCATCGCCGGCAACGGAAGCACTCAAAGGGACACCGCCAACGGCGGGCCCACTAACAATGGGCCTCCCAATCGAGTCCCGACCACCGGCCCCGTTGATGGTGACCAACAGCCACCATCCAACCCGCCCAACCCTGAAGGCAAACGCGTCAACAACGAGACGAGGCGATAGGAGATCCACCTCTACAACGCTGAGTAGGCACGATGCAGGGAAGACCTACAGGGAAACCCCTGCCAATAAACTCATCATAATAGATGTTGATGGATACCATTACCTACTCATCTAGGAGTTCAAGCGCCAGTAGGCAGTGAGTGCACAAATCGACGAGCGCAGGAGGGTCGCGGACGAGTCGAGCGCCCGGCGGCTGATAGTCTCCTCTATCGGGGGATCCTCCTCCAAAGGCAACGACCATGCAACTGCCAAAAGGCGCTCTTGACTGGCCAACCTCAACAACAAAGATCGAGAAGAGGCCACTAGATCCCTCAACTTCTCGTTCATGCCGGTGGACTCGCGGGGAAACATGATCCCGAAAACTCCACATGCAGCGGTGACAGCAGCCACCATGTATCTGCTCATGAACCAGCTGCCAGCCAGAGATCCACGATCTGCCATACACTGGCCCACGATTGCTGGACTCAGACTGGTCGAGGCCACGCTAGCCAAGAAGTCGACACCGGAGCCGAAGAAAAACAAAGCTCCACCCAAATACTACTCGCTATCTTCTAGTGAGGACGAGCACGACTTGTCGCTGCAACACCACAGCTCACGACACATGACCACGATTATGACGCACGCGATGATATCACTCAGCGCAAGGTCGAAAAGATGTGCGCCTACTTGACAAAGTTAGATGACGAAGGAACAGAGCTCTATGGTGCCAGCTGCTTCAGTAGAGCCATACGGCAGAGGCGCATGCTGAAAGGATTCAAGATTCCTTCGGAAAACCCGAAGTTCGATGGCCTCCAGGACCCGAAGATCTGGTTGGAGAACCATATCTCCTCTATCAAGCTGCACGGTGGAAACAACTGCACAACCATGCAATGTCTTCAGCTGCAGCTGCAGGGCGCTGCCCGCGCATGGCTCAATAGTCTGCCTCGCAGATTTATTCGCAGCTGGGAGGAGCTGGTATACAGCTTCGTTCGAAACTTCAAGGGCACCTACAAGCGACCAGATCAATCGAAGAGCTCAGGGCCTACTGCTAGAAGTCGAGCGAATCCCTTCGCTCCTACATCCAAAGGTGGTCCATCATCAAGAACTCGGCTGAAGATATCTCCAAGGATCACGCAATCGACGCATTGAACAGCGGTATCCGTCGAAGAGAGCTCAGGGAGGAGCTGGGCCACATGAAGCCCAAAACCATCGAACACCTGATGGACATCGTGAATCGGTGGGCGGATGGAGAAGATTCGCTGAACAACAATCATGTCCATTCGGATGACGATGAAGACCTTGGCCACAAACGCGACCGCCAAGGAAAGTGTCGACTGCGCGGCTATGAGGACCGTGAGGAGGTCGACATGGTCGCAGCTGGCTACACCGACAATCACGATGAGGGGAACCACAATAGTGGGTACTGTAGAAGTAGCTACCGCGACAGTGGGAAACCCTCGCAAGTGTGGCAACACCGCACCCACGAGGACGCCCCTAGAACATCCATCCAGGATAAGTTGTCTAGACCTTGCAACGTCCACTTCTACATCTACAAACATGATGGTAACAAGAAGTCCAACCATCTACTCAAGGATTGCCGCGAGTTCTAGAAGCTCCACGAGGGTTACACCCAGCTACATTGCGATGCGATGAATTAGGGGTACAGAGCTGTCCTAGGTGCCATATCTCACGGAGCGCCACAACCTTCACCGTGAGGACCCATGTAGCCTGAGGCTACGCCGGTACAAAACAACGGAGGCAAACAATACCCACGAGCGCTAGGAAACATGGGCATGATCTAGAAGGGATGACCCTCGAATAGGGTGCAGAAAACAATCACTTGACAAGTAAATTTGGCAGTCAATGCACCTCACTCAACCCCTGAGTATCTCAGCGGGTTGGAGTGCTACATCACCTTCGACATGAGTGACCACCCAGGCTAGGTCCCTCGCCCAGGCCATTCTCCCCTGGTGCTCGAGGCGCAGATCGGTGGGTTCGAGATGAGTCGAGTCTTCATGGATGGCGGCCGTGGTATCAACCTCTTGTTCGCCAGCACCCTGCACGCCATGCGGATCCCCCTCTCTAGCCTGGAAGCATCCAAAATGACCTTCCACGGCATTGTCCCAGGGAAATGAGTATATCCCCTGGGCAAAATCTGGTTGGATGTTATCTTCGGCACGCCCACAAACTTCAAGTGAGAACACCTTGAGTTCGAAGTGGTCGACTGGCCCTCATAGTACCACACCATCCTCGGACGTGTCGCGTTCACGAGGTTCATGGCAGCCTCGCACTATGCGTACCTACAGATGAAGATGCTAGGGCCAACCGGCATTATCACCATCAATAGAAGCTTCACAAAGTCTGATAGCTGCGACATGGAATTCAACAGAATTTCCCAATATTTCAGCATGCAAGAAGAGTTGGCAAGACTCAAGGAGTCGACAGACAACACTCTTCCTCCTGTGAGAAAGCAGAACACACCAGACCAGTCCTTCGACTCGTTGGTGAACACTAAGGTGATCCAGGTCCACCCAACGGACCCAACCAAGATGGCCCTCATCGCCACCAACCTGAGTTCCGCATAGGAGCGCGCGCTCGTCAAATTCCTCCATGAGCGCTAGGAAATATTCGACTGGTGTCATGTGGACTTTATAGGAGTTCCTAGGGAATTCACCGAGCATGCACTCAATGTGAATCTAGATGCAAGACCAGTCAAGCAGTCGATGCATCGACTGTCTGAACCAATGGCAAAGGTGGTTGGCATGGAAGTTAATGGACTCCTCGATGCCGATTTTATATGTGAAATCAAGGAAAGCACCTGGGTAGATAACCCCGTGCTCGTTCCAAAAAATGACATAGATATCTTGCGGATGTGCGTGGACTTCACCGCCCTTAACAAGCACTGCCCGAAGGACCACTTCCCATTACCATGGATCGACCAGATAATTGACTCCACCACAAAATGTGAACGACTCTGCTTCCTCGACGCCTACTCAGGCTACCATCAGATTCGAATGAAGGAAGAGGACCAGGAGAAGACGGCCTTCATCATGCCCTTTGGCATTTACTGCTACACCATAATGTCCTTCAGGCTGAAGAACACAGGAGCCACCTGTCAATGGTGTATGCAGGTCTGCCTCAAAACCAGCTCGGTCGAAACATCCAAGTTTATGTCGACGACATCATCATCAAAACCAAGGAGGAAACTACACTCATCGATGATCTCCGCAAGACCTTCGACAATCTCAACCTTTACCAGATCAAGCTAAATCCAGAGAAGTGCACATTTGGCATGCCATCCGAGCAATTACTTGGGTACCTCGTATCCGCCAGGGGAATCGAGGCTAACCCGAAGAAGATAAGGGCCATATTGGCCATGGAGAAGCCAAAGAGCGTCAAAGGCGTCTAGTAGCTGGCTAGGCGAATCGCGGCACTCAGTCGATTCATCAGTCGAATGAGGGAGAAGGCACTACCGTTCTACCAGCTCCTCCGCAAAACTGAGAAATTCGAGTGGACGGATGAAGCACAGGAAGCATTCAAAGATCTCAAACTCCTACTCGCCACCTCGCCCGTGCTAGTGACCCCCAGGGAAAAGGAGCCAATGATGCTATACATCTCCACCGCCAACCAGGTGGTTAGTACCGTGTTGGTGGTGGAACGAAGAAAATACATTGTAACGTCCCAGCATTAGAGCTTAGAAATAAGCTGAACACATGTGTGTGCATTGCATTCATGCATAGAAAATCCGGATAATTTTTGCGCTTTTAAATAAAACTTGTCAAAGTGATTGAAGCTTCTCTTAACTTGGTGGAACTAGAGTAGATCATCAAGTTGACTATGATAAGTTTCAATATGACCTTTGTTAAAAACTTATCTTTGGGTAATATAATTTGATCTCAGGGTAGATCAAATGTAATAAAAACTAAGTCACAACACACTATTTAATAAGGAGTACTTGATCTTCTAGAGATCATTACATGGTATTCCATACAACAACTCAAGGATGAATACTTAATATTCTAAAGATGATATCAAGGTATTATCTACCACAAACCCTGAATAGCAAGTTAAAGATATAACTTAAGTAAAGAAACCCTATAACTAAATCTGGAAACACTTGTTTTCCATAGTTACTCCTACCATGGGTATCATGGTAGTTCATAAACATTGACTCTTATTACAAATAGAGTAGGAATGAAAGTCAAGCCAAGACTATTCATTACATACCCTTAGTGTCATGATAATAGGTGACATTTCTATTTAACCAAGTCCTAGTATCAATTGACCATCAATATTGAGTGATCAATTCTTGACCTAGAACTTATTGACTCATAGCCTTTGACCTGTTATGTTAACCTTTCAAAGACCTTAAGTAAATTAATATGAAGGAAGAACTAGATATGGTTGAGTGTACCATCATCAATGGAATGTGATCCTTAGTGGAGATCAAACCATTTGATGTTGGAGGAGTTAACTCACTCATGAGTTAACTAGAAACAGTACCTAAACCCAAGAGTTAAGCTAGTAATTGAGGAACTATGAGAAAGCTAGTAGTATTAGTACATTAGATAACAATCTTGTTAGGACAAGTGGATATAGACTTAGAATAAGCTTGCTTAACAAGATAAGTCTATAGAGAGACTAATACAAGTTATTACTTAGTTGAGTATAGATCTTGATCAAACAATGAGAAGCCTAAGCTTTGTATGATCAAAGGATGGTGGTCATTATTCTCAAGTCACTTGAGAATATATGATTAGGTCTTGAAGAAGAGTTATGAATATACCAAGTTAGGCAAGTCCAAGTAAGCTGAATCATCTAGTTTGATCATTAGAAGTCAAGCTAGAGTATGATGAAGTGTTTGATGAGTTGTATGGAGTATAGTAGCTTAACCAAGTTAATATGAGGACAACTGGTTTTATGGGAGTAGTGTTGGAAATATGCCCTAGAGACAAATAGTAGTAAGGACTATTATCATATTTCATATAGTTTATGATTAAGTTTTATATCATGCTATAAATGTATTGAGTGGAAACATTAAATCACGTGTGATATACAAACAACCAGGGGTTCCTAGTGAAACTCTGGTCACTAGTTCATTGGTCCACATATGATCATGTTTCCTGATCATGTGGCATTTATGCCAGTTGGAAATGAGGTCATCTCATTCTGAGAATGAGATGATGAACCAATACCCAACCTAAACATCATGACCCGATCATGTCACGAAGTTCAAGTTACGATGATTAGAAATGGATCCTCGTAGACTATTCCTTAGATTGTGAGGCTATATCAATCACTGTCTCCCGAGAGTGCTTAGATAGCATCAAATGCCATCTGGTAATACGGTGGTTATAAAGGTGTGTTCAGGTACTCGGAGGAAACCGTAGAGGCAATATATGTCAAGAGCGGTATTTGTCCGTCCATGTGACGGGAAGATACTCAAGGGCCCACTAGGAGAAGTTATATCCAATAGCTGCGCAACGTGTGATTTGATCACGGGGATATCACTTGTCGGAACGAGTCAAGTAGCATTGTTCAGTAACGAGATTGAACATGAAATGGTGATGTCATTGATCAGATCTCGGGCCATGCAAGTATCGAGTGACAAAGGGAATAAGACACGACTGTCCCGGTTCAAACGACGAAAGATCTTCGTGGAACGCACAGAGGTCACATGGCCATCCAGGTCCCTCTGTCGATCATTGGTGCGGGAGTGTCCTGACCATGTCTGGAGTGTTCCTGAACCGTGGGGTATCACGCTTAAGGGCTTGATGATGCTTAGAGAGTGTTTATAGGATCGGTGGAATCACCGAAGAAGAGTAGGGAGAAAACCGGAAGGGTTTCGGTAAGTTCGGAGGATGTCCGGAGTGGAGATGGAAGGTGTTCCATAGCCACGGAGATTGAATAATGTGTGAGTGAATGTTAAATGTTGATTTAATCATTTATTCATAATTATTTAATAAAGAGAAAATAAATTTAAATGGTCAAAGGCTTAATGGGCCAATTTCGGGAGGGAGAGGGCCCATTAGGGGAAAGGAGAGAGGGAGAGGGGCCAAAGGGGAGGCCGGCTGGGCCTAGCCCCCCCGCGCGGGGACCACTAGGGTGGACGGTGGCCACCCCTCTGTAACATCCCAAAAACTTCAATCCAAGCTTATCATGATCAAATCATCCAAAAATGGGGTTAACAAAAACTTTTCCAAATTTAAAATAAAAGCATTCATATATGTGTGCATTTAAAATAGGAGTTGTTTTGAATTGCCATGATTGTGTGATCCTTTGCTTCTAAAATGTTTCTTAGGTGATTTAAACATCATCTACATCATTCCCAAACTTTTCCTAAAAGAAATCAAATAAAAAAGAATTAAAATGAAGGAATGGTCATTTGGACAAATTTAACTCTCATGCCTACTTTGGCTATTCCTAGTACTCAATTCTTAACAGAAACAATTCTTGATCTTCGCACCCCTTGCTAGTACACATAATGAGGTACCAAGGCCCACCTTTTGATCTTCTAAAAACATTCTGGAAACTATTTTAAATGGCAGTTCAAAATTGAATCTAATGCATATGCATAGATCACCCCTATTTCAAAAACCATGTATTTGAGCTCCATTTTCAAAACCCTTGCAACCAGAGACTACCTAGCACTAGTGGAGATCACTCAAAAATTTTGAACTCAAAATTCAAAACTTTTTCTCTTGCGGCCATTTCATCAAACACTTGGCAGGCAGATTACAAACTAAACAAATTTCACTATTTTAAATAGTGTTCTGGCCAAACTTGTTCCCAAAGTTGCCACCAAAAACCTCTCCACTACTCCCCTAACCCTCTCTAGCCCAGCCCCACACTGTGCCACGACCAAATGGTCATGGCCATTAAGGCCGAACACCCACTTAGGCAACCCACCGGTGACAGCAAGCCACAGCCGCCGCCAGCGCCATCCACCGTGTCCTGGAGATAGCCAGTGGTCCACCTCCACCGTCCAACCAGTCCCAGCCCAAGGACAGCGACCCGAACGACCAGGAACCGCCGCGCCCCGAGCCTGTCGACCATGCCGACGCCGCCCGCAGAGCGCGCACTGCCCCCGCGTGCACAAGCCATCACTCGACACCAGCCCGCACCCACCGCTCCGCCTCGACCTAGAGAACACCCCAGACACCTCCGTTCACCGCCCAAAGCCCCACAGCCACCGCTCGCCGTGGACACAGCCGCTTTGGCCGCGCAGAGCGCCACCTCACCCCGACCGCATGCCACCGCCCCTACGGCCGCATTGAAGCGCTAGAGCACCTCCAGGGGACCGCCCATCGATCGCCATCCCTAGCCATGCCGCTAGCTCGCCGTAGCCATGTCGTCACCGTTGACCGCCCATCCCGCTCGGTCTCACCGTCGAACCTATAAAAGGAGCACTCCCCAGCACCAAAGACTCACACCATTCCACTTCCCTCACCTCTCTGAACCTCACCCACCCCTCGCCGGAGCAAGTGGATCAGCAGCTCGCCGGAATTGGAGCCGGAGCCGCCGCCTCTGGAGAAGAAGGGTGCCATTGATTCCAGCCACCCCAAGCTCCACCGTGACCACGCCTCACCTCGCCGTCGTCTTCCACTTCGTTCGCCCACATCGCCGACCCTGCTGGAGCCCTGGTACGCCCCCAATAGACCCCCACCGAGCCGCTAGGGTTCGAGCTCGCCGGCGACCCGTCCGTCGTCAACGACGACCCTCAGCTGTAGATCTAGCCTCTAATCGCACGGCCCACAGCGCGCGTACCGTTTCGCGTTTTAAGTGTCGTTGACCAGTGGGACCCCCTTTTCAGCTGAGCCCCGTGCCGCGCAGCGCCACTGGGCCGGCCCATTTCCTTTCCCGCGCAAGCCCGTAGATTCAAATCTAGGTTTTTCTTTTTAGTTAGAATATAGTTTCTGTCCAGTGTTTCAAAATTCAATTCTGTGAGTTTGACAAATCCAAATTACATGAAACTAATTTTGTCTGAAAGATATTGAAATGCTCTATCCAAGCCCCTTGGATTTAATTCATTTAGAGTTATAGATTTCTCCTAATAAAAATAAGAAGACAGAAGCTTTTGCAACTTGAAACATTTTTATAAAATCAACCAAGTTAGCTTTTGAGTTGATTCCAACTCTCAAAAATCATATTTCATCATATCTATCCAAATATGTAAAAATATTAAGTTTCACAGGCAGTGACTTTGGACTAGTACCAAAATAGTGCTATATAGGCATTTCTAGTCACCTTAAATCATTAAATAATAAACTTAAACCAAAGTAATATTGATCCAACCTTTAAATCTCATTCCCACATGTTAGAATATGTGGTGAGGACATGTGTCCACATGATCCCATATTTTGGTGGTGAATATTAAAGTGTAGTTAATATTTCAATGAGTAGAAATTACTTTTCCAAAATAAAAAGGTTGAAACTATTGAATTAAACTTGTGATGCTTGTGATGATAATAGATCATCAATTGTGTGGTTTAGAATACTACTTAGCCTAAGTTAAGGATTGTTTGGTGATTGTGCACTCCCTATGTATTTCTAGATGCTAGTACCGACCAAGCCTTCGAGGAGGAGGAGTTCTACCAAGAAGAAGAAGAAGAAGAAGAAGAAAACTTCAACCACTGCACCAACCAAGGCAAGCTATTAGTGCCAAGCTAACCCTTGCAAACATGCTTTAGTGCTTAGATAGCATCAAATGCCATCTGGTAATATGGTGGTTATAAAGGTGTGTTCAGGTACTCAGAAACCGTAGAGGCAATATATGTCAAGAGCGGGATTTGTCCGTCCATGTGACGGGAAGATACTCAAGGGCCCACTAGGAGAAGTTATATCCAATAGCTGCACAACGTGTGATTTGATCACAGGGATATCACTTGTCGGAACGAGTCAAGTAGAATTGTTCAGTAACGAGATTGAACACGACATGGTGATGTCATTGATCAGATCTCGGGTAATGCAAGTATCGAGTGACAAAGGGAATAAGACACGACTGTCCCGGTTCAAACGACGAAAGATCTTCGTGGAACGCACAGGGGTCACATGGCCATCCAGGTCCCTCTGTCGATCATTGGTGCGGGAGTGTCCTGACCATGTCTGGAGTGTTCCCGAACCGTGGGGTATCACGCTTAAGGGCTTGATGATGCTTAGAGAGTGTTTATAGGATCGATGGAATCACCGAAGAAGAGTAGGGAGAAAACCGGAAGGGTTTCGGTAAGTCCAGAGGATGTCCGGAGTGGAGATGGAAGGTGTTCCATAGCCACGGAGATTGAATAATGTGTGAATGAATGTTAAATGTTGATTTAATCATGTATTCATAATTATTTAATAAAGAGAAAATCAATTTAAATGGTCAAAGGCTTAATGGGCCAATTTCGGGAGGGAGAGGGCCCATTAGGGGAAAGGAGAGAAGGAGAGGGGCCAAAGGGGAGGTCGGCTGGGCCTAGCCCCCCCCCCGCACGGGGCCCACTAGGGTGGCCGGCGGCCACCCCTCCCCCTCCTCTCCTTTAGTCCCACCCCAGGACTTTGAGGGAGGTAGTACCTCCCTCCCCCCTATATATAGTGGGGGTATTTGGTCAATTTAAATACACCAATAATCAATAAAGGTCTCCTCACTTTTGTGAGGATCTCCAGTTGATATTTTCTCTCTCCCCCCCTCTCTCTCTCTCTCGTGACCGTGGTCCCAAGTCTGGACTGCACGAGCGAGAGACATCTTCACCGCGGAGCACCGTCGGGCTGCGGGATTCGGATCCAGGAGCTCTACTTCCGCAACTGTTGCTAGATCAGGGAAGCGGGAGCCATCGTTAGGCACCGGACTTGTGTAACTCCCCGCGAGGGGTCGCACTTGAGGCACTCAAGTCGTTGGAGCCAAGGAGCACAAGGACTTCATCACGACCTTGAGGTCGGCTTCGGCTCGTCTACATCAACCATGCTCTCCTGAGCGTTGACAACGCTTTCGGTCTTCAAGGCTAAGTTCGTGAAAAGCCCCTTCCGTTACTATATTACTAATAGATAGGTCCTGGCAGCTTCAGGGGTTCAGGGGCGTAGTGTAAAATATATTGTTTTCATACGCGGAACCCCAACAAGTAGTACTATACCTATTTCAAAGGATTGATATCCTTTGTATGTCTAATAAGGATTGTAGTCTTGCAAACCTTGGAAGTAGTTGCAAGATGAAGTTAAGGGAGTTAGTAGATGGAGTTAGTAGTAGCTACATTGATAGGTGTATCAATGGTAGTTAATTAAGAGGAGTTATATACTAGGAGTAAGAATGGAGTAATGTTGAAGTGGCATGACCATGTCATCATATGATGATGGATATGGTGGAGCCAGATGATTGTCTTATTTAGGAAGATGTAATCTTTGTGAATAAGATAAGAGAGGTATATAGAGTATATTTAGGAAAGGAATTCCTTATCTCAAGATATCCTTAGTGAGGTATTAAGGTAAGGATTCTTTAGAAGCCTTAACCAAGATCTTATCAAGCCATGACAGACCCATGTCTACCTCATGGTTCAAAAACCTCGGATGATAGAATTGTCATGATCATTACTAAGTAATTCCAATATCTCACTTTATGTGGAGATATCAAACCCACTCATGGATTTAAAAGTAGTATCCCTAAACCTTGATCCTTGTCCCTATCTATAATTGAACATGGGTTATTAAATCCTCTCAAAACCTATGTACCTATATATGAATAAACCTTAGTATTTTTCTACCCATGATTATTATTGGTTCATTATTACCAAAGTGTTCTGTGGTAATTCTAAATTTTATAAACCAAGTAGAATAGGATTTGGCAGATCACCAAATATGGAGGACCATGAAACTTATATCACCCCAATTGAAATCACAAAGATTAATTCTTTATAATGTATTTAGATAAATCCTTTATGAAGATAAGTGGGAACAAGATTCTATATCCATGGATACACATTTCAAACCAATACCATTAAGATTGCCAAGTGAAATCAGAATCATATTTGTGAAATCTTATTAAAAGAAACAAATCCTAAAACCCTAATTTCTATTAATGTTTCTTAATAAAAAGAACCCTTCATATAATTAGGGATATTTTATACATAACTAAAGAAAATAAGGAGCAGAGGGTCGTACTTGCTCTAGACAATGATATTCTTGACCTACTATATCTCTGCATATTTAAAACTTTGTAGAAAGATATATTTGAAATAAAATGGTGAAAAACAGAAATAAAAATATAGAAAAGGAAAAAAGGGCAGTAGAGCCAGCAGCCCACAGCCCAGGTCGTCTTTGCGCTACCTGTCACCCACGTGCACCCTCCAGAGCGTCCCGCTCGCTCGGCCAAAGCCCAGTACCAGCCCGGCACAAATAACATTTCGTCGAGCTTATCGTCGTCGTCCACCTCTCGCAGTCACCAAAGCACCTGCGTGGCGCGAGCGCTGCCGCTCTCCGGTGTCAAGATCTGCGTTGTTAGTGCTCGGGGAGGATAAGGAGGCCATGCAGGCACCCTCGCTCGTCCTCATCCACTTCCTCTCACACTCGCTCGCTCTCCATCTCCCTCTGTCTCTAATTCCCACACGGCCGAAACCCTAGCTGGCCGGAGCCAACCATCGTCATTAGTAGGGTTCATCTCAGAGCCCGTGGACTGGTCGAGAAGAGGCGCCATCACGCGTAGATCATCTGAGAAGAACGCAACACCAAGGGGAGCTCGGAGATGATCGAATTTTGCCGTTCCCTTTCGCTGGTGATCGTCGGAGTTCACGGAGAATAGGCTGTACCAGAGCGCCATCATCGTCATCAACCACCACGACAGCATCGGGGTGTGCTACCGGTCCCTATGGACCTCTCCAATCTCTTCCTTTCGTCCTGCATAGCCGTTGCGCCGTAGACCGCCGTGCACCGCCGCTGGCCACCGTTAGTCGCCGTCGCAACCAGTGCTCCGGTGACCTAGAAATGGTGTCGCCGCCACTAAACTACTCAGCGTACTCGTCCGCATCCAACACAACCCCTCCCACGAACCGGGGTAGTCAGGATCGCCGCCGGTGACCTTGATCTGGTGGTGGAGGCCGTCGCTGACGTCACCACGACGTCATGCCGATGTCATCCCTGCCACCTCAGCGCAGTTTGACCTGGTTGTTGCTCACGTGTCAGCCAACGTGGTCCAGACCTCACCTGTCTGTGACCCTAGGTAGAATAGGACCCGGTGTGCAAAGTTTCTTCTGTTAGTAAAGAGATAAAATAATATAGGTTTATACATAAATACATTTTAGGAATTTAGGAAAATAGTTAAATCTTAAAAATTGAATATCTTTTGTTTTATAATTTAGAAAAATATATATAATATATCAAAATGTTCAGAAAATTAAACTCTATATTATAAACTTATTATAAAATATTATTGTGTTAATTATTTAAATAATTATTATTTAATAAAGATTTTATAAGTAATAAAACTTTAAATTTTCATATTTAATATTAGTAAATAAGAAAAATATAAATAATATACCAAAATTCTTATAAAAACAAATCTACATTTACAAACTTGTTTCAATTATTTTTGTATCCCTTAACTAATATTTATTATTTATTTAGTATTGAAAAGGTGCTAAAACTTATAAAAATCATATCTTATTATTTAAAAATCACAAAAATACTTATAATATACCAAAATGATCACAAAAATGAAATCCACATACTAAAAATATCAACTCTCACTTTTGAAGTAAAATAAAAGATAAAGGTCTAATAAATTTTATTTTAATCCTTTTATTTTATTTTAGTTCTTTGAAAATATATAAACCATTACTATTACCTTTAGTATTATTTGTTTAAAGTCTAAAAATATAATAACAAGTCAATTAATGTTTAAGTTAAGATAAAATAGGTCAAACCATTTTAAAATGTAACTACTAAAACTATAGTCTCAAATAAAGGATATTTTAATCTTCCTAAAAGATTTTTACCAATTATAAAATCAACTAAAATAGTATATTGTTTATCACAAGAATTCTATGCACTTGTAACATAACCAAACTTTTATTTACTAATTCCTTCACCAGTTTGAGAAAACCACTTAAAGATTTAAACCAAATTTCAAAGGAAGTGAAGTAATACCTATTATTTACTTGTTAAGTATAACCATTAATTTCTAAGATAGAGAGGTCAATGCATTCACTTATACTATGATTATTTAATGTAGTAATGTTTTCCTATTTAATAATTTTAGCTAATAAGAAAACCTTAGTGTTAGTTTTAAGCTTGAATACTTTTTACTTTGTAAAAGTAATCTTTCCTCAAAGGTTATTCTTTTAAGAAACACTAAAAGTAATCCTTGAACACTTCTTTAAAAGTTCTAATTGATTCTTAATCTTGTTTAAGCAATATTCTAGATACCATGATTCATTTAAGTACTTTAATATTGCATATTACTTGTTGTATTTACTTATTGTTTCACACACACTCTCACAAGCCTTAATAAGAAGCACAAGTGTGAATCTGTTATAAAAGTGCAACACATTCTAAAGAACTCATTTCCAGTTTCCAAGCCCTAGATTAGATACGACTATTCCGGGGATTCGTGTTTCTCAAATTGCATTACATTACTTATGCATCGTTGCATCTTGCTTCTTTAAACATTAGTCCTTACCATACCAATGATGCTATTTACAGAATTTGGATCTTCTATTGTCTTGAAGACCGTGAGTGCATAATCTTGCAATCACAAAAGGCAAGTTCACAACTTCCTCATGTCCTTTGATTATTTTCTATGCTTGTAACTCAACTGTGTCATTACCTGCATTTCAAAAAGGTCGAAAAGATTATTTTCACAATTAACTGGAAATATTTGTTATTGATCCAGGGTGATCAGCTAATCTATAATAACTGGCAATGGAAACGCCATTGTATAGTAATGTATCATCTAGGACTTAACAACCAATGTCGCCAGTGATTCTAGCGCCGTATATTACGCGTCAACCATGAGATTTGGAATGGAACAGAGAAGTCAGCTGTATCGTTTTCCTTTCATATGGAGGCAAGATGACCTTATCATGATGTTGGGATTCCTGGTATGGATCCAACATATGGGTGGGCACCCTTAGGCCCCACGATTTTGGTGTCTAGGTTATCTATGAGTGGCTGCCGGAGGTATAGTTGGACCTTTATGGAGCTTGCCAGGGGCATCACCAGCTCATAGAGTCTTCAGGAACTAACCAGGGTTATAGCTTGCCCTAGTTGGAGGCTTGACGGAGGTGTAGTCAGCCCCGGAGGATCGTGCAGACATATGGTGTCACGGAGAGGGCAGCGATTGGCTTGGATCTTAAATTGGGCCTCAAACCAAGGAAGTTTGAATGGGGACATACTCCAGGTTGTGCAACAAAGCTTATGGTCTCTTGTGGGAAAAGTGACGCACCTTTGCAGAGTGTAAGAATTGTGACATGTTACTCCCTATTCCAGGAAGGAGCTACGAATGCGGTAGGAAAGGAACTCCATGAAGTTCTGGTCAACCTGTGAAGGCTATCAGACATAGTTTTCAGAATAAAAGCAACCTTTGAAGAAATGTTTACGAAAACCTGCATTGCCTACGACCTATGGTCTGTGGCTGTAGAGATAGTGCATCATACACTCCTTTTTAGTGAACTTACTGAGTACGTCCATACTCAACCGTACCTTCTTAACCCTTGCTAGGTTCTAAGACATTGAAGACGACATCAACATCAATTTGTGCTCAAGAAACCATCATCGACAACTCAAGTTCTTCAAAAAAGTCTATGAAGTCAACATATACATCAGCTGAAGTGAAGTTAAAGTGTCGGTTTAGATAGGAGTAGATTCTCTAGCCATAAAACCTATTTCTGTAGAGCATTGCAATAGCAGCAATGGCAAGCCAAATAGTTTAGATACTAGTCTTAGTTACTAGATAGTTCTGAGTTATTATTTCTGGTTCTTCTTTGTAAGAAGTTCTTTCTCTCTCTTTAACCTAGAGTGTTCTCTGGATCTTTTGTAAAGAGTCAAGTTGTAATCTATAGTCATGTCTTGGACCTGCCGTGTTTCTGTTGTACCACTCTGAGGGATGTAATACCAGTGAATGGTGTTTCATTGGTGTTATGTCAATGACTATAGAGTACTACATCATGCAGTGGTATGATGGGTCACCGCATACATCTCCGCCACCAACCAGAAGCAGTTAGACTAATGTTTGGCATTCACGACTGTCATATTAATTTTGGTTGTATGTCGTGGCTTGCTGGTATGAGTTTAATTCTGAAATTCACTATTGTCAAAGGCTCTAAGTGTCATGCTTGTGTGCAAGCAAAGCAGTCTGGCAAGCCTTACAAGCCTGCAGAGGAAAGAAACTTGGCACCTCTAGAGCTCATACATTCAGATCTATGTGAGATGCATGGTGTGTTTATAATAGGTGGAAACAAATATTTGATGACTTTGATTGATGCTTCTACTAGGTACTATTATGTCTCTTGAGAACTAAAGACGAAGTTGAAAATAACTTGAGAGAAAGATCAAAAGAATTCAGTCTGATCGTGGTGGAGAGTACTTTTCTAACGAGTTCAATTTATTCTGTTCAGAACATGGTATTATACATGAGAGGACGCCTCCCAATTCCCCTCAATCCAATGTGATTGTTGAGAGGAAAAACTGGTTTATCCAAGGAATGGTGGGGGAGGCTATATTGACTTCATATCATGTCCTAAACCGTGTTCCAATTAAGAATAAAGAGATTACTCCATTTGAAGAATGGGAAAAGAAAAAGTTGACACTCCCTACTTACGAACTTGAGGTTGTTTGGCAAAAGTTAATGTACCAATCAACAAGAATCTTAAGCTTGGACTGAAAACCGTGGATTGTGTCTTTCTTGGCTATGCTTCTCACAACATATCTTATAGATTTCTTGTGGTGAAATCTAAAGTGGAAGACATGAGTGTCGGTACCATATTTGAATCAAGAGATGCTACATTCTTTGAGGATATATTTCCAATGAGAGATATGCCTCGCATATCTAATAAGGAATATGATCCAATTCCTGAACCTGAAATTCCCATGGAGACTGATGAATAATCAGATGATAAGAGTGTAGATTCAGATGAGGATGAAAATGAAGCTCCCACAAGGATCAAGATACAAAGGACCGCAAGGTATTTTGGTAATGATTCTAGTGGACGACACTCCCACTGCTATTTCAAAAGATTTTTCATCTCTGGATGTAGACTACTAGAAATAAGTTGTTAAAAGCGAGATGGATTCCATCTTGTCTAATGGAACGTGAGAGATATCTGTGTAGGGTTCGCAGCATGGAAAACAAAAAAATTCTATCGCGGGAACACACAAAAGCCAAGATCTAATCTACGAGATCAGTGCAACGAGTTTGTATAGTACTAACCCTTGTAGATCCAAAGCGTTAACAAGATCAGATTCTCGTGGTTGATGTAGTCGATCACTTGTCGATCTCAAGATCGCGTAGATGATCCTTCCGGCGCCACATTCTGACAGCGCTTCTGCAGTGTATAGTACTCGATGAAGACTTTCCTCTCCCTTGTTCTAATAGGAAGTGGAGGTTGTAGATCTCCTCCCAATTCCGGCAGCACGACAGTGTGGTGATGGAGGTGTAGGAGTAGATCCTACAAGGCTTCGCCTAAACCCGAAGCAGGTATGATGGAGTAGAGGTATCCTCGGCGGTTAGCTTTTAGGCACCGAGGGAGGAGGAGGTGGTGTCGGCGGCGACTCCCAGCGGCGGCGGCGTTGGGCGGCGGTGACGCTTGGGGCTAGGGTTTCAAGGTCGTGGAGGGGGGGCGCCCCCTCCCCTCCTTTTATGAGAGGGAGAGGCAGTTTGGGGAGAGGGGAGGTCGAGTCCTCCCCCAACTCCCCTTGGTGGCCGGCGTATTGGGGAGGGAGAGGGAAACCTCTCCCCTCTAGGTTTCCTCTTCTCCCTCCACTAGGATTTGACTTTCCAAAAATCCGGTTTGACTTTTTCAAAAAATTGTTTAATCAAACTTTCGACCAACCAAGTGACCTAGGGTATGAACCATTCAACCCATTAGGGTTTAGTACATTCCATGTACCCCTTCCATCCGAAGCGGTGGACCTTCTAGAACATTCTAGAAGCTTCCGGTCAAAACACCAAAAACATTTATGAACCCTGGAAATTGACTTTCCTTATATGAATCTTATTCTCCGGACCATTCCGGATCTCCTTGCGATGTCCTGGATCCAATCCGAGAATCCGAACAACATTCGATTGTCAAACACATATTACATATCTACTAAACAACATTGAATCCTTAAGTGTGTCTCCCTACCGTTCTTGAACTATGTAGACATGATCGAGACTCCTCTCCGATCAATAAACAATAGAGGAATCTGGGAATTCATATGGCTCCCACATATTTCTACGATGACTTCGTTATTGAAATGAACCATTAACATTCGAAACCAATTCCTCTTTGTCTCACGATACTTTACTTATCCGAGGTTTGATCGTCGGTATCTCTATACCTAGTTCAACCTCGTTACCGATAAGTACTCTTTACTCGTTCCTGTGGAATGGCATCCCTTGTGACCAAGTCACATGCTTGCAAGATAATTGGATGGCATTACACCGAGAGGGCCTAGAGTGTATCTCTCCGTCATATAGATGGACAAGTCCCACTCTTTATCCATGCACTTCAACACATACTTTCAGAATACCTAATGCCACCTTTATAACCACCCAGTTATGGAAGTGGTGTTTGATGTCATCAAAGTATCCCTCCGGTGATGGCAATCAACATGATCTCATGGTCGAAGGATTAGATAACAATGTATATGAAAGCTTATAGCAAACGAAATTCTAAATGACTTGATTTATGCTACGCTTAATTATAGGAGTGTGTCCATCACATCATTCTCCTAATGATATGATCTTGTTATTAATAACGTCTAATTTTCCTGATCAGGAAACCATGATCATCTACTAATCAACAAGCTAGTTCAACAAGAGGCTTTCTAGGAACTCTTTTATGTTTATAAAACACACAAGTATTAATGTTTCCGGTTAATACAATTATAGCATGGGATGTAAACATTTATCATAAACACAAAGATATATTAATAATCATTTTATTATTGCCTCTTGGGCATATCTCCAACAGTCTCCCACTTGCACTAGAGTCAATAATCTAGTTAAAAACTTGTGCATTCAACACCTATGGCTTTCTTGTGTTGTATATACACTATTGCTAGTGGTAAACATAATCTTTGAATCTGACACTTCCAGGTCCGTGTGTATTTGCATGTCTTTGCGTCTCTACGCATCACTCATTCTCCAATGAGATGGCATTGTATAAATTTGGTCCTTTGGTGAGACCTTTAGTTCCTTGGGGTTAAAAAATGTCGATACAATTGTCGTACAATATATCTTCATAGTACTAGCCCGCTGTGAACCACACCTAGTTTGATAACAAACTACTTGACACAAATACCCTCTTTTGCTGCTACAATAGTAGTCATATACTTAGCCTTTTGTTGTAGTATCTGTCATAATGTCTTAACTTTGGAACTCATCCAAATCCGTTATGGAACTTCCTTTCCATTACATTGTGCCATCCATAGTTTAATTTGAGATAAACTTAATTTGTATCTTGTGACAAAACTAGTATCAATGTAATACCTTACAATGAACTATCTTATCTATTTGTCACCTCTACATAAATAATATATTCTTAGTTCTTCCAAGATCATAAGAATATCCTTACTATCATCCAATGATCATCTTATGAGTTATTCTTGTATATGCTCATAATATTCAGAGCATAGGACATATATGGATGTGTACATATCACAATATGATTGATCAAAATATTCTTGTGATTTCACTCACCAAGTGTCAAAACACTTGAATCTTGATTCAATCCCTCCTGTGCAACAAGAACCTTTCTTGTCGTTTCCATATTGAACTCATTCAACATCTCATCTATGTACATTTAGCACAACCATATTAGCGTCTCCTAATATTCGGTTTTTGCCTAAGTCTTTCATCAAAATGAAATTCTTAACATGTGTCAATAAAAGATACATCATTTCCAATCAATAGTATGTCTTTCACATAATGTATTAGAAACATGTCTTATTACTCCCACTTAATTTCTTGCAAATGCAAGCATTGTTATCATCTCTGATGAAATTAAACCTTTTAACAGTTTCATCATGATGAAGATTCCAACTCCGCAATGCTTACTTCGACCATTGAAGTTTGCATGCGAATTTTAGCATCCTTTGAATTAACAAAACCCTTTAGATCGTGTCATGTACACGTCCTTGGTAACCATTCTATTAGAAGAAGTTGTTTTGTTTGTTCAACTACCATAGACCAAATTATATGTAGTGGTTGCTACATTAATCCGTCCAGACTAAATATCACTATGAAAGATCAAATCTTGTCATAGTCAATTTCTTGAACGTTGTCGTGAAACCCTTTCCCGACATGTCGACAATTTCATAGATGTCAACCATCCATGTCTATTTATTTATAGATCCAAATACGACCGATAGGTTTTTCACCTTTTTATAGGGTCTTCCAAGTTCAAAAACTTGATTTCTCGTGTATGAAACTATCATAGATTTTATGGCTTCAAGCCACTTGACGGAATTAGGGCCCATCATTGCTTCTTTGCATGTAGACGGTCCATAATTTTCAAACAATAATGATTTAATTCTCAAATATTGGCATTTGATTATTTACTCGACCTTCTTGGTTCAATAAGAACTTAGACCTCCGTGACCATAACCTTTGAGGCACGTGAGCCATGAGCATTGTTGCTGTCTCCGGGACATTTTCCAGCACTGCGCAACTCAGCACATATTAGCTAAGGTTCTATAACCTTATCAAAGTTCTATTGTCCTCCCACTTAACTTTTCACGAAAAAATCCTTGTCAAGAAATTGGACATTCTAAGCGACAAACAATTTTTGTCTTTGGTGTTATGGAGGAATATCCAACAGTTATTCAAAATAACATACATAGTGAAGGGGATCCGCAGCAGAAAACAAATTTTTTCTTACGTTGGAACCCCAAAACTGCCTAGGATCTATCTATGTAGTAATGCGGTAACGGACAATGCGTAGAGAATACATACCCTTGTAAACCGTGCACGGTTAACGTTCCGAGGGGAACGTGATTGATATAGTCGTACTCGTAGCCGACCTCAAGGTCACGAAGCTCCTCGAAGGTCACCCTTGCTCCTTCTTCATCGTGCACCAGCTCCGACTCATGACATTCAAGTGCCCTAAGTGTTGCGCCTCGTGTCTTCGTACACATCCGGTGCACGAAGACACCTACGGCTCCCCGATCCTGCCGAGAGTGCGGAAGTTGATATTCAGCTAGGAATCCCTACAGCGCAACGGCGTGCTATAGGTGTGCCTCATTCGCACAGCCCAAATTTGGGGCCATGGTCACAAGGGCTAGAGAGAGAGGGAAGGAGGAAGTCAACCAAAGGACTTCTCCAATTATTGGTGTGTTTAATCCCACCCATGTCCACCCCTTTATATGGGATAAGGGGGTGTGCCTTTCTCAAAGGCTAAGCCATGTGGGACTAATTGTCAAAGGAAAAAGGGGGGAAAAGGAGCTCCCAGCTGGCTGGGCCACAAGGGCCCAGCAGAGCTGCCCGCAGAGACCAGCAAGGGCAGCAGCCGGATGGGCCAGCGCTGCCCCCACCGTGGCCTAGAGCAGCTGCCTGTGCTGGCAACCAGTAGCAGCGGTCGAGCGGGCCCGGGTGGGCTAGCTCCTGCGTGCATGCGGCCCAGCACGGCTGGCAGCGCCTGGCGCCCGGGGTGGGCTGGTGTTCCCCGGCGGCCCAGCAAGTGCAGCGGAGGGGCAGCCCCGGGGTGGGCCGGCTCGGCTTGGCAGCCCGGGACGGTGCCCCGCTGCCCGCCTGTGCACCGCCCCCATGCGGCATTTAGTGCCCGCTGCCCGCCCATCTGCCTGCGAGCGTGTGGGCCGCCCATATGTGGCCCATTGGTGGCTGCAGTCTGTTTTCCTTTTTCTTTTTGCAGGGTAATTTCCTCTAGGTCAAATCCCTCCGGGGTTTTCGCCTAATAAGGAACTTGCCCTATAAACTTTAATTTAAATATATTAATTCATAATTAATATATAATAAACATATATATTAAATCTCCATTTAACCGAAACACCTTCCGGTTCTTTTTCTTCATTCTTTCTCCGAACAACTTCAGATCTCTCCGCGGAACATTTCTAGCTTTCTCTTTCTCTATTTTGATTCCGTCTTACGAATGATCGCTCTCATCGTACCCTTAAGTGTATCCCCTCATGGCTCGGGAATGCTCTAGACATGATCTGTATCAATGATCAACAGAGGGACCAGGTATGTCCATGTGACCCCTATGCATTCCTGATGGCAATGTCGTTTGAACCGGTAAATGTAGCATCCAATTTCCTTTTGTTTCTTGATACGACTTGTCTGAGATCCGATCATTGGTATCCCATACCTTGTTCAATCTCGTTAACAACAAGTTCTATTTTCTTGTTACCGTGATATTACATCCCCGTGACCGAGTCACATGTTGCAACATTTATGGATGCAATCTCACCAAGCCGGCCATATGTATCTTTACCCGTCATGTGGGTGAACAAATCCCGGTCTTCCAGTCACATGTCATCTACTGTTCCTTTGGAATACCCAACATACACCTTTATGGCCACCATATTACCAGATGACGGTTGATGCAGTCTAAGCAGCCTCGGGAAACAGTGAGTAATATGAGCTCACGGTCTAAGGAAAATGATTCTAGATTTAGCTATTGCAACAATGAACTTATATGACTTGATCGTGTCGCAATCCTTTGAGGAATGTCCATCACATCATTCTCCAATGATATAATCCCGTTGTCAATTGGCATAAATGCCCATGATCTTGAAACCCAGATCATCCTCATGACCAACGAACTAGTATGAATAGAGGCTACTAGGAACTTGGTTGTTTCATACCACACCTGTACCAATGTTTCTACTTGGCACAGTTATAGCGCAATATGAAACTATTATAAACTAATTGAGATATGACAATAAAAACCTATTTATTATTTGCCTCTAGGGCATATCTCCTTCAGTCTCCCACTTGCAGTAGAGTACAAATAATCTAGCTCGCATTTTACTCATATAAACCATATAACATATGCGTTTACTGATCATGCATGCTCATGGGAAACGTCATGTCCATGTTCTCTTTTACCAGATCATTATGTCTTTTGCAAATCATTAATGTCTTCCTAATTTGACATTCACACCATTATCGTATAATGGGTCGAAGTATTTGTTTGGCGACAAAGTGAGACTTTGTTTCTAGTGTTTATAATGACGATCGTTTTCACTGTTGTCATCTAAACTTTGAAACACACTTTGCTATCCTTTGTGTATATACTGTAGTCATGGCAGTAGAATGAGGCTGGATTCCAGGATCCTACAGTGACTTTAGATCAACCTCGAGGGCTTTCTCATGGGCATTGTGCCCTGGGACACATCATTCTATGTTAAAAGCGAACTAGCCCCGTCATTAAATTATACATCACATCAGATGGATCCTTTATACTTCTATATCTATGTAGATCCTAGTGCATGAAATGCATCTATGCCACTTACATTGCTTCTTGCCATTTAAGTACAAACTTAATTCTGGTTCAGTGATCAATTCAGGAATCACTTAAAGACACGTTCTTATAGTTAAGCCTTTGTCCTACCAACCAGAACTTCGTGTCACATTACATCGAGTATACAACATGGTTATATGGAAGAACCTATGACTGAGGCATAGGAGATGCAACCCATCTCTTTCTTTCAACCATAGTTGCAATACTAACTCAATGCTTCATATAGTAAGAACTACTTTCTCACCTTGTTCCATTCTGAGCTTTTTCAGAATCTTGTCTTAGGACATTCTGAACATCTTCCAGAATCAAGTCCAGGAAGCATTCGACATTTAGTGTTTATTAAACTCACCAATCTATCTCGATAGATCTCTTTGTTTAATAACTTCAACTTCATCTTATTTATCTAACTTAAATGTTATTAACACCAATCACATCATTCACATATGTCGTCCACATATCACAGAATGATTTCACGCTCCCACTCAAATATGACATTCATGTTTGAGATCCAGGGATTTCACTTAGCTCACTCAAAATATGTTAGCTACATAATACGATTTAGCCAAGCTGATTTGCTCCCACTCAAAACTAGGTCCTCTCGATAATCTTGGACATTCCAAAATTCTTTGATCATCATCAGTTTGACAATTCCAATTATGAGACTTCAATATCCATATATTTCTAATGTAAATCCAAAAGACTTAAGCATCACTACTGTTGTAGCTAACTCCTTGAATTTGTCCAAACTTGTGACAAATCGAGCTTTTTGTCATTCATTAAGTTTCATTTCCTCTGTTTGAAGAGTTTGGATTCACGAAACAAATTCCGCTGCGCCACTCAACAATCAGGAGGTAAGGTCAAATACCTTGTTTTGATCTTTTACTTTCTTTCATCTGTATCTTCATCAAGGCACATCAACTTTGGACAACAACAAGTTTTCCCCTTTTGTGGAAGATCCATTCATATCTTCCTAAGAATGTTGTACAAAGACTTGTTTATTTGCCACGACTTCGACTTATCGAAATCTCCAGAAACTCGAACGTGTCATAACATTTATGGTGTTGTTTCCACGAATCTTTAGATGTTCCTTTGTATTTCAAATGAGTGTTTGCTTATTTTGATCTCTAATTCTAAATGACAACTATAACCCTGATAAGAGATAATATTATACCATATGTATCTAATACATATTTATTATGATGTTTAGACATTTCAATACAATTTGAATTTGTCCAATTATCATAATTTGTGAAACATCTTTCACAAGTCCCTTTTATGCTAAACTTAACTTGAATACTTTAGTCATGTCGATCAAATCGAAGAGACTTGTTAATTCAATATCCTCCTTTGTTGCGAACTCATTTGAACAATTCAAATCATTTCAAACTTCATGTTTCATTAAGTAAATACGCTTATTCACTTAAGTCCACAACTAACAAATGATTTCCACTACTTGTTGAAAATACGATACATCATTATGTATAAGATTCAACAATTCTTTGCATATCACCGTTTTACCAGAATGCGGAGTTTTAGTCATTCTTCCCAAGATGCATGGTTTTGCAAAGTCTCTAGATTAAGCATCTAGGACCCCGATCTTTATTAAGAACATGAAGTAACCAAAATGACTTGAATAAGCCAGTGTGTACTATTCTTATGAACAATACCTTATGGTCACATTATGATTATAAATAATTTATTCTCATCACTATGTTAATGATAATGGTTTAAACATTTATAACAAGATTAGAATGCTAAAAGATATCCAAATTTTAATAATGAAATTAATCGTCTCGCCAAAAGCAAGACACACAAACAGGGATTACAAATTTATATTCAAGTCCACTAATCCAAATGACAAACTTTGAGGGAAGAGGTGATGTCGGCCATCAACTGTTTTGCTTGCCGTCATCAAGTCACGTTGACTCAAAACCAGCAATTCTCAAGCAGATCCTCCTGTTTTCACAAAATGGGACAAGTATCAAATACTTTGCAAACTGCAACGAGTTTTTGCAAGAACCACATTTATAATTTGTATATCTTACATATACCTTTTCATCCCTGAGCTCCATTGCAATCAAGCCCTTCCAAGAGTTCTCAACTCTAATGCAAGATCGCTAAGTGTTTTTCCAAACATTCTCTTTTCATCCATGATGGAGGAAAAGCCATCCAACGGCTCATACACTATGTGCCTTATTCTGTAGAATACAAAATGTAGCCCAACTCTCCATTGAATGGAGAATGGCTTATTGGATGATTATGGAGAAAACACAAACATTCCGGAGTCATCGAATTATCTCCTAATGGTTATTGTATTTAGAAGAGAAGATCACCTTTTACAAGGATGTCCCTCAGGCGTGGGTATTAATCTATGAAGTTGGACCCTTTTGCTAAGTTCTAAATCAAGCAGTATATTCCCATGGTCGCAAAGGACCTCAATGGGATAGGCCATGATCTACTAAGATATTTGCAAACAGACATCTAGACTAAGTTCATAATAAGAGATCAATTTATAATTGGTCTCCACTAAAATTGTCATCCCCTGGACGATTTTAGTGATCACATGATCCCTATCCTCTGCACCTCCTCCGATTATCACGGCCATCAGTGCAGCCTCAAAGGTAGACATTCAATAATGCAATCACATCATCCATGTGACTCATGCTCGATCTTTTGATCTCTTGTGTTCCGAGGCCACGTCTCTGTAACATGCTAGGCTCGCCAAATCTAACTTGTGTGTATTCGCTGTGCAACATGGCTTACACCCATTGTATGCGAACGTAGATATGTCTGACCCCTACTCACCACAGGGTGCCTCATACCGAAGAACTTTCTTGGTGGTGCACACACAAGGGGAACACGGAATATTGGAATTCAATAAGGATTATCTTATTTGCTACCGTTCAGTATCTTAATACTAGCACACAATAAGATGTAAAATAGATATCAACATCATATGTATATCGTGATATGATATGGTCTTTCTTGTGCCTTGATCTCCATCGAGCGCTCCCGCATGATCTCCATCTTGCCCTTGGTTTGACGCCAAGTCCACGACGCCTCCACCAGGTCATCCATCGGAACAATGACTATTACTATACTACTTAGTAAGAGAAAGTAAACTACTTTTACCTTATCAACGACCAATGCCATATCATAATCACATGCCCCCTGCAAAATAAAGTTAGACGCCTCTACTTTATCTATTGCAAGTTTTATGTGGTTTTTAGGGCTTTCACAATAGAACCGTTTCTAAACTACGAACTTTCCAACCACGACATGGATCCGATAGTTGTCTCTACTACACCCCTTTCGGGGCCCTCCGTTCTAAATGCTATATCAACTATTGAATGAGATACAGACACCCGCTAGACACTTATACAATACAAGCCGTATGTTGAGCGTGGAACCAGTCTCGCGTATGAATACGCGTAAGGTCGATCCGGGCCGCTTCATCAAACAATACCGCGATATAAACAAGTACACGTTAGAGGGTAACAACTGGGATCAATGCCCGCACAATACTTGTGCGTACTGGCCGTACAACACTCCTACACAAAGATCGGCTCACCACTAAAGGGGATCCGCAGCAGAAAACAAAAAATTTCCTACGTTGGAACCCCAAAACTGCCTAGGATCTATCTATGTAGTAATGCGGTAACGACCAATGCGTAGAGAATACATTCCCTTGTAGACCGTACGCGGTTAACATTCCGAGGGGAATGTGGTTGATGTAGTCGTACTCATAGCCGACCTCAAGGTCGCGAAGCTCCTCGCAGGTCACCCTTGCTCCGTCTTCATCGTCCAGCAGCTCCGGCTCACGACATTCAAGCGCCCCAAGTGTTGCGCCTCGTGTCTTCGTACACATCAGATGCATGATGAGACCTACGGCTCCCCGATCCCACCAGGAGTGCGTAAGTTGATATCCGACTAGGAATTCCTGTAGCGCAACAGCGTGCTGCAGGTGTGCCTCGTTTGCATAGCCCAAACTTAGGGCCATGGTCACAAGGGCTAGAGAGAGAGGGAAGGAGGAAGTCAACCAAAGGACTTCTCCAATTATTGGTGTGTTTAATCCCACCCATGGACACCCCTTTATATAGGCTAAGGGGTGTGCCTTTCTCAAAGGCTAAGCCATGTGGGACTAATTGTCAAAGGAAAAAGGGGGGAAAGGAGCTCCCAGCCGGCTGGGCCACAAGGGCCCAGCACAGCTGCCCGCAGAGACCAGCAAGGGCAGCAGTCGAATGGGCCAGTGCTGCCCCCACCATGGCCCAGAGTAGCTGCCTGTGCTGGCAACCAACAGCAGCGGTCGAGCAGGCCTCGGGTGGGCCAGCTCCCGCGTGCATGCGGCCCAGCACGGCTGGCAGCGCCTGGCGCTCGGGGTGGACTAGCGTTCCCCGGTGGCCCAGCAAGTGCAGTGGAGGGGCAGCCCCGGGTTGGGCTGGCTTGGCTTGGTAGCCCAACCCGGCGCCCCGCTGCCCGCCTGTGCACCTCCCCCGCGCGGCATTTAGTGCCCGCTGATGACCCATAAGTATAGGGGGTGTATCGCAGTATTTTTGAGGGAAGTGAAACCCAATTTATTGATTCGACACAAGGGGAGCTAAAGTATATTTATCAGCCTTAACAACTGAGTTGTCAATTCAGCTACACCTGGAAACAATCTTGCGCACAGCAATTTATCAGTAGCAACAGTTTTGTAGTAGGAATAGCAAAGTAACAGCAGTAGTAAAGCAAAGACAGTAGTAACAAAAGCAGTAACAGTGGGATTCGAGTGCGGTAGGCATAGGGATGGATGGATGGGCGTTGCATGGACAAGACAATTCACATAGCAATCAGAGCATAGGGCAATTGCAGATATATAAGATAAAGCATCCAATTACTAGATAATCCTAGGCATGTGTTCCATATATAGTCATACATGCTCGCAATGAGAACTTGCACAATATCTTTTGTCCTGCCAACCCGTTTGTAGCGGGGCCTCTAGGGAACTACTGGCAATTAAGGTGCTCCTTTTAATAGAGCACCGGAGCAAAGCATTAACACTCCGTGAACACATGTGATCCTCACATCAAAGCCATTCCCTCCGGTTATCCCGATTTCTGTCACTTCGGGGCCATTGGTTCCGGACAACAACGTGTGTATACAACTTGCATATAAGACCATAAACAATACTATCATAATGAATCAATAACATGTTCAGATCTGAAATCATGACACTCGGGCCCTAGTGACAAGCATTAAGCACAACAAGTCGCAACAAAGTCATAAAGCACTAATACAAGATAATAGGCACCATGCCCTAACAATATGATGCCATTACATGAACGATATCATCTAATCCCTACCATCCCCATAGCCTATAGCGGGGTATTACTCACTCATAGATGGGGGAAACATGGATGGTCGATGGAGAAGCGATGGTGATGATCTCCTCCAATTCCCCATCCCAGCAAGGTGCCAGAACGGAGTTTCTGGTGCTGTTTCGTGGAATCTGGTGGTGGCGGCGGAGCGGAACTCCTTCTCGAAAAACGTCGACCCCCCCCCCCCCCCCCCGAAGTTTTTAGGTCAGAAGGCTTCTTATAGGCAAAGAGAGAGGCCAAGGGGGTGCCTAGGAGGCCCACACCACCCCCTGGTGCGGCCTGGCCTGGCCTGCGCCACCAGGTGGTGTGGCCACCCCCTGGCTCTTCTCCATCTCGTATTCTGGCTCCTGGAGTCTTCGGGTGAAATAGGATTTTTGGCATATTTTCCAGGATTTTTCCTAATAGTTGATTTTCTGCACAAAAAATAGACACCAAGGCAATTTTGCTGAAAACAGTGTCAGTCCGCATTAGTTGCATCCAAATCACACAAGTATAGAGGAGAAACAATAGCAAAAGTGTTTGGGAAAGTAGATACGTTTTGGATGTATCAACTCCCCCCAAGCTTAGCTTATTGCTTGTCCTCAAGCAATTTAGTTGAAAACTGAGTGCGATAAAAGAACTTTCACGAACACATTTGCTTCATATGATGTAAATATTCTCAGCAATGTGATCAACTACTTAGACAATTCATAATAAAGAGTATGCAACTGAGTCTACTTAATGGTCATTGCAAGCTATGAAGAGATTCCAACTCAAGAATAATAAGTAGCATGAAGCACAAACATAAGCAACATTACAATGCTCATAAAAGGGTATGATAGAGTGGTATCTCGCTTGCCCTTTGATTATGAATATCAAGGCACCTCTGAAGTTCAAGTGATGACTAGAAGTAAAGATATCAAGGATACAAGCATCAAAATCATAACACAAATAATCAAGTAATGGAGAAAACACAAAGAATGACAACTATGCTCTCAAGAAGGTGCTCAAAGAATATGTGGAGACTCAACAAGTAGAAGAAAAGGTTTTGAATAATTTGAAAGGCTTCCAAATGTTGTAAGTATGGTACTCGTTAGCTCTGAGCTCTCATTTCCCCTATCATAAGCATCTTTAATGTGGTTAAGGTGAAAGTGAGGTCCAATCTGAGTTATATGCTTGACAGACTATAAACTGAAAATCCCAAGTCCCTTGAGTACGAGGGCCGCTCCTCATGCTACTCAACTTTAGTTAACGGTAAGTTCTTGTCATCGTAAGTATGTGCGTATCATTGAGAACCGCCAACGAGGTACCCCTTGCCTGATCATACGGAAGAATCCCCATGTCAAAATGACAAGGCAAGCAGACAATGAGTATCTCAGCAATCTTCTTATTTACCATGGGAAAATGGCATTTTTTTTCTCTCTTTCCTCTTTTCATAAAACTCTTTTTTTTCTTTTTCTCAATAGCTTTCTCTCTCTTTTTTCATAAGAATGCTTCATAGATAACTTTCATGGAGAGTTCACAATGGTTCAGGTTTATTAAGTGCAGGAAATAAAGTGTGCCATCAAGTTCGTGAGAGATTTACTAACTAATTTTCCCATAACAAGCAAACATTTTATTCGGAAGAAAACAAGGCATATTGAATATGCACGGGAGTAGCAAATGATGCTAATAGGTAGGTATGGTGGACACTTTGGAAATATTTGGTTTAGGGAGTTGGAAACATGAGTAAACACTCAGTGGAAGTGAAGGCTAGCAATAGTAAGGGAGCGACAAACGAGAGAGCAATAGCTGTCATTATCATGCTTGCAACAAAACAGGACTAATCATGGCATGAAAATGATTCAAGATCCTCAAGGCAAAATAATTCATCGAGGCTTAACTGATTATTACAGTCATGTGCATGCGTGAGCATGTGCCAAGTCAATTCAAATGACACATTCAGAGGAGGATACCACGGTGTCATACCAATTTATGAATAGAGCAATGCAAGCAAACATTCATAAGACATGCTACAAACTATTAGCGAGCTAGAGCTAATCATAAGAAAGCAAGAACTACTAAGCATCCAAAGATAACATACACCCTACTTGAACGGACTAAGCAAGCCCACAGTGATGAGTATATGTACAAAAATGAAAACAAATAGAGTTCATTACCAGCCTCTTACCACGCCTCAAGTTGTCATTGATCCTCATTATTGCTCTTCACTTGTGTGGCTTGAATAATAATATGAAACCAATATCCACTGAGGACTGCCGGACCCTGTAGCAAACTCGCAAAAACCAAAGAAGAACGACAAATATTTTTGGTGTTTTCGATTTTTAAACAAGAACCAAAAGGGAAAAACAAGCAAAGCAAAATCTTTTTGGGTTTTTCGAATAGTTCAAACAAAGCAAAAAGGGAAAAGCAAACCAAGGCAAAAAGAAGAAGCAGACCAAAAAGAAACAACAGAAATATTTTTGGTCTTTTTGTGTTTTTAGAAAGCAAACGCAAAGAAGAACGAAAACTAAAAAGAGAACGAAAACATGAATATACAAAGTACCAGCGCAACATGATATGGAGATGAGTGTGGTGTCGGTGTACCTCCCCCCAAGCTTAGGCTTTTGGCCTAAGTGGGTATCAATCCGAAGCTGGCCAGGATGAAGTGTCACCCTGGTACGACGAAGAGGTCCCCTCATCCTGGTGCGAACTCGAGTACGTCCCTGCGTAATGCGTGGAGTAATCATAGGAGGGCACATCCTCCTGGTGCTGCTCGTGCAAACCCAGCAAGCGAAGCTGTTTGTCCACCTCCTCCTTGGAGCGTGACCACGGTCTCCTATGAACACTAAACAAAGCAGGTTGTGGCAAAAGGATCTCCCTTTTATCCCCGTCAGTGAAAAGCATCCTATATACTAGATTGTCCAAATCAGAAATAGCAGTGACAAGGTGATGAGATTTCATAGCAACAAGGTCAAGCCTCTGTGGTGCCAGCATAGCATCATAGGGATCCACTGAAAGACCTAATGCATTGACTATACGTGAGGCAATGATGCCCCCATAGATAGGCCCCCTAGCAGCTAGGTGGCGAGCAATAAGTGAGCCAAGATTTATCGAGTGTCATTGTTAAGCGCAGCAGCAAGGAATGCTAAATGATAGTTGGAGATATTACTTGTGTTCTCCCTACCAAGTACACTAGTAGCAAGATAATATGCAAAGTATCTAAGAGCAGGGAGTTGGATATTTCTTATCTTTCCGCGCTGCGCCACACGGTCATCATCATTGGTCACCCCTCGGTAAAGCTCCAACAAATCAGCGGGTCGCCCTTGAATTTTCTTCACGGTCCCTGTCATACGCACACCTACAATACTGCAAAATCTCTCCAAAGGTATGGTTGTTCATGCTTGGTATTCTGAAATTTAAACACCTATTAAACAAGTGATTGCAAAGTAAATATAAAGAAGGATTCTACTCATAGGGACTTGCAAGAGGCCTAAACATGCATCAAAACTATATCTATAAGCATCAAACAAGCTTACAAGCTCTCATAACCAGTCACCTACAGCAGCAAAAAACTCAACATATAATCCACTAAACACAAATCTACTTGGACAAGGGGAGGAGTCACATACCAGGGAACAAATGCTCCAAATTTCAGCAAGAAAGATGGGCTGAGCAAGGAGATCGAAAAAATCGTGAGCAAGCACAGCAAGAACGCGATTTTGAGATATGAACTGGAGCTTACTCGGGAGATAGAAGAAAGTGGCAGGTGAGAGAGTTAGTGGGGGGCCAGGGGTGGCCCACACCAGGGCATATGGCCACCCATGGCTGGCCACGCCACCATGTGGTGTGCCTGCCTGGTGGGCCCCCCTGGTACCTCCCAGGTACTCCTCTGCCCCTTTTATCACGTAAAAATTTAATATAAATTTTCTGGAATTTTTCGAGACACTTTATTTTTGGGCATTTTTCAGAAATAGAAGAATGATTTTTCTGACAGACAGATTTTTTTCTTTTTTGGAAACATGATGCAAGGACAAAACAAGGCTAGAACTATAGAAGTTCTAACATGCAAGTAACTAACAACAAAAAGAAAACTAAATGAAAGCAAAAACTAAAATGCAAAGGATAGAAATAAACGAAGATAATCATAATGAAAACATTGTTTTGTTCAATGGAATCCTTTTGTTAACAAGGTTGATCAAGTCTTGCTACCAAAACAATTTCATATGAGACAAAACTTTGTACTCCATTAATGATTATGTTACCTCAACCTTGATAGCAATGGTCCCAATCATAATAGTTTCAAAATTTTCTCTTGGTATGGGACAATATATTTCTCCAACTTGAATGCCTTCAACATGTTCAATTGAATTCAAACCATAAGTCCTTTCAATCTTCTTGGGGAAATATACAGTATGTTCCTTGTCATTAACATTGAAGGTCACCTTTCCTTGATTACAATTAATAATAGCTCCTGCAGTATTAAGAAAAGGTCTCCCAAGAATAATAGACATATTATCATCTTCGGGCATTGCAAGCACGACAAAATCAGTTAATATCAAGCAATTGTGAGCCACCTGAACAGGTACATCCTCACATATACCCACAAGAATGGTGGTAGATTTATCAGCCATTTGCAAAGATATACCAGTTGGTATTAATTTTTCAAGTTGAAGCCTCTTATAGAGAGAGAAAGGCATAACACTAACTCCAGCTCCCAAATCACACAAAGCAGTTCTAACATAACTGTTCTTAATAGATCAAGGGATAGTTGGAATCCCTAGGTCTCCAAGTTTCTAAGGAACCTTACCATTGAAGGAATAATTAGCAAGCAAAGTAGAAATTTCTTCATTAGGGATCTTCCTTTTATTCGAGACAATGTCCTTCATATACTTTGAGTAAGGAGGCAATTTAATAGCATCAGTCAAAGGAATTTGCAAGAATGAAGGCTTCATCCACTCACAAAACTTATTATAGTGTTCATGTTCCTTTGACTTGTGTTTCTTATCAGGGAAAGGCATAGGTTTTTGGACCCAAGGTTCTCTTTCACTACCATGTTTCTTAGCAATAAAATCTTCTTTGGTGTATTTAGTATTCTTAGTGTGGTTTTCAGGTTCTTCTTCAACTTTTTCTTCATTAGGAACTTCATTTTCTTCATTACCACTTTCAGTCTCAGCATTAGAGATAGATATACTATTAGGATCTATAGCAGGTTCAGAGGGTTCTACACCAGTTTTATGTTTCTTTTTCCTTTTCTTATGAGTAGAACCACTATTTTCAGCTTGTTGAGAATCCTGCTCAATTCTTTTGGGATGCCCCTCAGGATATAGAGGATCCTGGGTAGCAGCACCACTTCTAGTTCTAATTTCATAAGCATGTTTTTCTTTAGCAGCATTAACTAGCAAGTCGTTTTGCACTTTAACGAGTTGATCTATTTGAGTTTGAACCATTTGAAAGTGTTTAACAATCATTTTAACATCATTAGAGGTTCTTTCCACAATATCTTTCAACTCAACAATAACTCTAGTGTTTTCCATTAGATGATTTTGCACCCTTTTATTAAAGTTATCTTGCTTAACAATAAAGATATCAAATTCTTCTAAGCATTGATCAGGAGGTTTAGAGTAAGGGATATCACCTTCATCAACGTGCTTGAGAGAGTGTACCTCAATAGTGGGTGAGTAGGGAATAGGCTTACATAATTCTTCTATAGGAGGTAAATTCTTGACATCTGCAGCTTTAATTCCCTTCTCCTTAAGACATTTCTTAGCTTCCTTCATCACTTCATCATTTAATTCAATAACTCCCCTCTTCTTTGATGTTGGAATAGGCACAGGAATAGATGGTTCAGGTACAATTACTTCAGGTATAGCTTGTTTAGGAGGAGTCCAATCTTCATAATTCTTGCTTATTTTAGCCATTAATTCCTCAGCTTCCTTAGGAGTCCTATTCCTGAAAACACAATCAGCACAACTATCTAGGTATGTCCTAGATTCCTCGGTTAGTCCATTATAAAATATATCAAGAAGCTCATTCTAAGGTAATGGACTTCCAGCCTGTGCATGAATCAAAGCACAAAACCTTGCCCAAGATTCGGGCAATACCTCTTTTTCTCCTTGTTTAAAATCAAAAAGTTCCTGCAAAATAGCATGTCTAGCACTGGGAGGAAAATATTTCTGCAGGAAAGTACCAATCAAGCACTCAGGGCTATCAATAGATCCAGGAGGTAAATTACTAAACCAAGTTTTAGCTTCTCCTTTCAGTGAAAAGGGAAAATTCTTAGCAACAAAGTAAGTACGCATCTTAATATCATCAGAAAACAAGCCACTCATGGTAGAAAGTTCATTCATATGTGCTACCGCACTTTCATTCTTAGTCCCACAAAAAGGTTCTTTCTCGACAATAGCTATGTAAGATAGATCGAGAGAGAAATCATAATCTTCATCTATAATGTTTATGGGAGAAGCGGCAAACTTAGCATTAGGAGACAATTTGGGTCTAATAGTACGCCTCTCAAGGAGACTCTTAGCAGCGCTCCTATCATGGGTGTTCTTACATTCTTTAATAAACTCATCGGTCATCTCAACATAACCATCTTCAATATCATAACTCTCACTAGACTCAGGTGAGCTAACAGGTGTGGTAGTGTCTTCATTAGGAGTTTCGGTATTTCCAGCTATAGTTCTAGCAATCGTAGCATCTAGGAAAGGACCTAATGAACCACTCTTATCAAGCACAGTAGAAGCAGCATCATAAGCATCAGAAGTTTCAGATTCAGCAGTAGTAGCATTGTGTGTAGCATGTGTATGTGGTGGTGTAAGGAACTTACTCAAAACAGACGGTGAATCAAGAGCAACAGAGGTGTTCAGAACCGTACCTCTTCTTGTAGTGGATGGTAAAATAGGAACCTTGCCATCACGAGACTTACCCATGATGGATGGATAGCAGCGAACAATAGAGAATCCAAGTGAGCTTGATAAATAAAGCTATGCTCCCCGGCAACGGCGCCAGAAAATAGTCTTGATGACCCACAAGTATAGGGGGTGTATCGCGGTATTTTCGAGGGAAGTGAAACCCAATTTATTGATTCGACACAAGGGAAGCCAAAAAAATATTTATCAGCCTTAACAACTGAGTTGTCAATTCAGCTGCACCTGGAAACAATCTTGCTCACAGCAGTTTATCAGTAGAAACAATTTTGTAGTAGGAATAGCAAAGTAACAGCAGTAGTAAAGCAAAGACAGTAGTAACAAAAGTAGTAACAGTGGGATTCGAGTGCGGTAGGCATAAGGATGGATGGACGGGCGTTGCATGGACAAGACAATTCACATAGCAATCAGAGCATAGGGCAATTGCAGATATATAAGATAAAGCATCCAAGTAATAGATAATCCTAGGCATGTGTTCCATATATAGTCATACGTGCTCGCAATGAGAACTTGCACAACATCTTTTGTCCTGCCATCCCTTTTGCAGCGGGGCCTCTAGGGAACTACTGGCAATTAAGGTGCTCCTTTTAATAGAGTACCGGAGCAAAGCATTAACACTCTGTGAACACATGTGATCCTCACATCAAAGCCATTCCCTCCGGTTATCCCGATTTCTGTCACTTCAGGGACATTGGTTCCAGACAACAACGTGTGTATACAACTTGCAGATAAGACCATAAACAATACTATCATAATGAATCAATAACATGTTCAGATCTGAAATCATGGCACTCTAGCCCTAGTGACAAGCATTAAGCACAACAAGTCGCAACAAAGTCATAAAGCACTAATAAAAGATACTAGGCACCATGCCCTAACAATCTGATGCCATTACATGAACAATCTCATCCAATCCCTACCATCCCCATAGCCTACATCGGGGGATTACTCACTCATAGATGGGGGAAACATGGATGGTCGATGGAGAAGCGATGGTGATGATCATGGCGATGATCTCCTCCAATTCCCCGTCCCAGCAGGGTGCCACAACGGAGTTTCTGGTGCTGTTTCGTGGAATCTGGTGGTGGCGGCAGAGCGGAACTCCTTCTGGAAAAACGTCGAACCCCCATGAAGTTTTTAGGTCAGAAGGCTCCTTATAGGCGAAGAGAGAGGCCAAGGGGGTGCCTGGGGGGCCCACACCACCCCCTAGCGCGGCCTGGCCTGGCCTGCGCCACCAGGTGGTGTGGCCACTCCCTGGCTCTTCTCCGTCTCGTATTCTGGCTCCTGGAGTCTTTGGGTGAACTAGGATTTTTGGCATATTTTCTGGGATTTTTCCTGATAGTTGATTTTCTGCACAAAAAGTAGACACCAAGGCAATTCTGCTGAAAACAGCGTCAGTCCGCATTAGTTGCATCTAAATCACACAAGTATAGAGGAGAAACAATAGCAAAAGTGTTCGGGAAAGTAGATACGTTTTGGACGTATCACCCGCTTCCCGCCCATCTACCTGCGAGCGCGTGGGCCGCCCAGATGTGGCCCATTGGCGGCTGCAGTCTGTTTTCCTTTTTCTTTTTGCAGGGTAATTTCCTCTATGTCCAATCCCTCCGGGGTTTTGGCCTAATAAGGAAGTTGCCCTATAAACTTTAATTTAAATATATTAATTCATAATTAATATATAATAAACATATATATTAAATCTCCATTTAACTGAAACACCTTCCGGCTCTTTTTCTTCATTCTTTCTCCGAACAACTTCAGATCTCTTTTACGGATTTCTCTTTTTCTATTTTGATACCGTCTTACGAATGATCGCTCTCATCGTACCTTAAGTGTATCCCCTCATGGCTCAGGAATGCTCTAGACATGATCTGTATCAATGATCAACAGAGGGACCAGGGATGTCCATGTGACCCCTATACATTCCTGATGACAATGTCATTTGAACCGGTAAATGTAGCATCCAATTTCCTTTTCTTTCTTGGTATGACTTGTCCGAGATCTAATCATTGGTATCCCATACCTTGTTCAATATCGTTAACAATAAGTTCTATTTTCTTGTTACCGTGATATTACATCCCCGTGACCGAGTCACATGTTGCACCATTTATGGATGTAATCTCACCAAGCCGGCCGTATGTATCTTTACCCGTCATGTGGGTGAACAAATCCCGGTCTTCCAGTCACATGTCATCTACTATTCCTTTGGAATACCCAATGTACACCTTTATGGCCACCATATTACCAGATGATGGTTGATACAGTCTAAGCAGCCTCGGGAAACAGTGAGTAATATGAGCTCACGGTCTAAGGAAAAGGAGTCTAGATTGAGCTGTTGCAACAATTGTCAACACCCGAATTTTTAATCCCAGATGTCGGTTATGTCATACATCGCAATCCCAGGATTACCATTTTTGTGAGACATAACAGATTGGATATCACAATACATCATCCATTACAAACCATAAATAAGGTCTTACACAAATAAGGATCGCATGATCTAGTCTTAATTCAACAAGGAGCGGAATAATAAATAAGCGTAGCGGTGGGGTCCATCTTCAGGGGGCACAGGCAATGCTGACGAAGGCAGATAGTCCTAGTTATCATAGCCGTCCTGCTGGCCATCATCTTGGTAGTCTCCTTCATAGTATGGCCATGAGAATAGCCAGGGACAAAAGCCATGAGTACTCGCAAAATACCACTAACAAGTAGTATAGTTCTAATGTAAAGTGCTAACTCTAAGTTTAACTATAAAGTTAAGTTTGAAACCTAAGCTGAGTTCAGAAACAAAGAAATATAAAGTAAAGTTCTAGAATCACTTAAGTTGGGAAGCTAGTGTCATGGTCACAACCCTATTATGGTCAAGTCAAGATTCATCATTCATTTCATAAGTTATTTTGAAAACATCTGACAACGAAACAGTATGGCCACTCCAACTATCCATAACCACGGACGCGGCTATTCGAATAGTTTGACACTCTGTAGAGGTGGTACACTTTCACCACAAGATTCGATACATCTGTCAGGGATAATCCTGAATCATCATACTTAGTATGCAGATAATCAAACATAACCTTTCCTTTACACACCCTAGTATAAGCACCTCTCCTATGGGCATGGCCTCCCAACATTGACCATCTGTCATCTTGGGCACTGCATAGGTGGACAACATTGAGAGGTAGCCTCAGCTCAAACCTCTCCCACGAGGGAACTAATACTAATGCATATAAACTTCTGGCTAAGCCTTACCCAATTCAGGTATTATGGTTGTACGGTAAATTTGGAATGGTATCGCATCCAAATCCAACCATCAGTTTTTATAAAAGGGCTAAGGCTCATGCCTCAACATTTTCATCATCATAAACCATTTGTGTTTCTCATCACATGTCAAAACATCTCCATAGAATGACTCATCACTCCAAGGTTTTCATAATTCATTTTCACCAAGTGTTCCCATCTAAAGTGACTCAAGTTTTGACTTAGTTCTAAGCTACTAAGTTAAGAGTGTTCACTAAGGTGGGATGCTAAGCTCAATCTCATGCCTTAGAATGACATCTAAGGTTATCTAGATTGGTCAAGTTTTATACTCTTTATGCTACCTTCAAAACAAGTAAAAGAACTTTGGTAAAGTAAAGAAAGTAAAGCTTGGAAATAAAACTTGGGGTAGGTAATAGTCAAAGTGGTATAACCAAAACATGTCTAATGTCTTTGCTTGGGTTATCTAGATTTCAAGGGTTAGCTTGCATTGTTAATGATGGCTTGCCTTGTGCAGTGCAGTGGTTGAAGTTTTCTTCCTCCTCTTCTTGGTAGAACTCCTCCTCCTTGAAAGCTTGGTCGGTACTATCGTCTATAAATACATACGGAGTACACAATCACCAAACAATACTTAACTAGTCTACTTAGCATTATAAGGCACACATTTGATGATCTAATATCATCACAAGCATCACAAGGTTTTATTAACTAGTTTCATTCTTTTTATTTGAGAAAAGTAATTTCTACTCATTGAAAATAACTAAGATTTAATATTCACCACTTAAAATAAGTAATTTCTAACATAAGGGAATGTGATTTAAGGGTTGGATCATATTTACTTGGGTTTAAGTTTAATATTTAATGATTTAAAGTGACTAGAAATGCCTATATAGCATTATTTTGGTACTAGTCCAAAGTCACTGCATGTAAACCATAATATTATTACATATTCAGATAGGTATGGTTAAATGTGATTTTTGAGAGTTGGAATCAACTCAAAAGCTATTATGTTTGATTTTATAAAAATGTTTGAAGGTGCAAATTCTTATGTCTTGTTATTTTTACTAGGACAGATCTCTAACTCTAATTGAATTAAATCCAACGGGCTTGGATAGATCTTTTCAGTAGCTTTCTAACAAAATTTGAATCACTCCATTTGGTTTAGTAAATCTTTCTGAATTGATTTTTAAACTAAGGGACATAAGTGAGTTCGAACTAAAATAGAAAAACCTAAATTTGAATTCGTGGGCTAGCGCGGGAAAGAAAATGGGCCGGCCCAGTGGCGCTCCATGGCACAGAGGGCGGCTAACAGGTTGGTCCCGCTTGTCAGTGAGACTTAAAACCCGAAACGGTACGGGGCAATCTGGGCGCTACGATTAGAACAGAGATCGACGGCTCACAGTCGTCGTCGATGACGGACTCGTCGCTAGCGAGACCAAACCCTAAACGGCCAGCAGGGGTCTACCGGGGACGTACCAGGGCTCCAGCTACTTCGGTGAGGCGGGCAAACGAACTGGTGGACGACGGCGAGCTCAGGCGAGGTAGCGGCAGGGGCTGCGGTGGACGAAATCGACGGCAGCTTCTCCTCCTCTGCAGCGGGCTCCTCCGGTGCAATTCCGGCGAACTATGGCTCGAGCGGCTCCAGCGAGAGGTGGGGTAGGATCAGTGAGGAGAGGGGAGTGGAGTGGTGTGAGGAGTTTGTGCTGGGGAGGGCTCCTTTTATAGGGCGACGAGGGGACCGAACATCACAAGGTGAGCTCGTCGGTGACGTTGATATAGGCGACTAGCGGCATGGGCGGCGTAGGCGGACGGTGGCCTGCCTCCTGGCGATGCTCTACAGCGTTAATGCGCATCTAGGGGTGGTGGCATTTGGTCAGGAGTGTCCCGTGCTCTAGGAGACAGAGGCGGTGCAGGACGCGGCGCACGACGACTGTGGGTCGCGTGGCGGCGCACGGCCATGTCTGGCGGGGTGCTGGGGTCAAGGCGGAGCAGCATGCACGGTATTGGGTCGAGGGGCAGTCGGTGGCGTGCTGGCGGCGTTCGCGCTCTGGCATGCGCTGCGCATGGCACAGAGAGAAAGGGTGGCGAGGCTGTGGGGTGGTCCAAGGGCTGGCAGCGATCGAGGGGTGGACAGGGAGTGGCGGTAGGGTTAGGCGGAGCTAGCGGGCATGCTGGTTTGGCACGGCGCGGTCTGCTGCGAGCTATCCATGTTCGGCCGGCGGTGACCAAAAATGGCGACGCGCTACTACTGCTCTAGTCCAATGGGTAGGCTGGTTAGGGGCTCGTTAGAGCTGGGGGAGACTAGGAGACCAAAATTTTCCCAAATATTCGACAATGCATTGATCACCAAATAGTATTAGTTAGGCAGAATTTTTGTGCATGCCACCTGTTCGACACAATGGCCGCAAGAGACTTTTATTTGAATTTTTCAAAGATTTTTGGTGGAGTGATTTATCTCATTCTTAAGCATCTAGGTTTTCTTGGGATTTGTAAATGAAGTTCATTTGAGTGGTTTTTGAGAAAGTGGTATCTTCTCATATGAACTACATTCAATTTTCAAATGCCGTTTAAAATTAGTGTTTGAAAGTTTTTGGTAGATCACAAAGTGGGCCTTGGTACATCATTACATGTACTATCAAGGGGTGCAAAGATCCATTTTTGTTTCTGTTAAGATTTGACTTCTAGGAATAGGCAAAGTAGGCATGGTAGTTAAAATGGCACAAATGACCATTTGGTTATTTTATTCATTTTGATTTGTTTTTCTTTGGGATTTGTTTGGGAATGATCTAGATGATGTTTATTTCACCTAAGAATCATTTTACAAGCAATGGATCACTTAATCATGGCAATTCAAATCAACTCCTAAATTAAATGCACACATATGAATGCTTTAATATTTTTAAATGGGAAAGTTTTTGTTAACTCTAAATTTGATGATTTGGATCTTGATCACTTGGATTAGAGTTTTGGGATGTTACAAACCTTCCCCCCTTAAACAAAATCTCGTCCCGAGATTTATGAAAGAAAACTAGGAACTAAAGAGATCTGGGAACTCTGTCCTAATGTAATCTTCTCGCTCCCAAGTGGCTTCCTCTTCGGTATGGTTGCTCCATTGAATCTTGAGAAACTTGATACTCCGGGTTCTGCTGGTTCTGTAAGCTTCCTCCAAGATACGGATGGGCACTTCATGATACGTCAGGTCCTTGTTGATATCCACAGCTTGGTGATCAATGTTCTTGAAAACTTCAGTCTTCTCCGGCACTTCCAGGCATTTGTGAAGTAATGAGATATGGAACACATTATGGATAGCTGACATCTCTTCTGGCAGTTCCAGTTGATACGATACTTCTCCTCGACGGTTCAGAATCTTGAAGGGCCCGATATACCTGGGGGCTAACTTTCCTTTCAGACTAAAGCGTTGGGTTCCCTTCAATGGCGAAACCTTGAGATATACAAAATCTCCGACATTGAAAGTCAGGTATCTTCTTCTGTTGTCAGCATAACTCTTCTGTCTGGATTGGGCGGTCTTGAGGTGCTCACGGACTTTGTGCACCTTTTCTTCGGCTTCTCGGAGAATGTCGGGTCCAAAGATCTGACTCTCTCCTACTTGCGACCAATTCAAAGGGGTGCGACACTTCTTTCCGTATATGAACTCAAATGGTGCCATCTGTAAACTAGCTTGATAACTGTTGTTATATGAGAATTCTGTGAAAGGCAGGCAGTCTTCCCATTTTGATCCGTACTCCAACACACAAGCTCTTACATATCCTCTAAGATTTGGTTGACTCTCTCAGTTTGTCCATCAGTTTGCGGGTGATACGCGGTGCTAAAATTCAACTTGGTTCCTAATCCTTCCTGGACTTTCTTGAAGGAAATATGCCCTGAGAGGCCATAATAAAGTTGTTATTGTGTATTCCTTATATATTATAGATGTTTATTTTGCATGCTATAATTGTATTGATCGGAAATGTCAATACATGTGTGTTTAATAAACAAAAAGGGTTCCTAGTTATGCCTCTCTTATAGACTAGCTTGTTGATTAACAAGATGATCAAGGTTTCTGGATTATGGACATTGGATGTTGTTAATAACAAGGTCACAGCATTTGTGAAATGATGTGATGAACATTCATCCGAAGTATAGCATTACGATCAAGTCATTATGTTTACATTGCTATAACATCATACGAAGTAATCTTTATCCTTAGACCATGATATCATGTTAATTGCTAACACCGGAAGAGTATCTTGATAACATCAAACGTCACACTGTAACAGGGTGACTATAAAGATGGGTTTAGTCCTATGAAGGTGTTATGTTGAGGATCATGGATCAAGAGTGGAATTTGTCAATCCCGATGACGGATAGATATACTCTAGGCCCTCTCGGTGATATCACATTAAGATAGCTTGCAAGCAAGTGATGTGATCACTAGAATGTTATATCACAGGAACGAGAAAAGAGTGCATGTTGGTAACGAGATCAAACTAGGTATTTGGATACCGATGATCGAATCTCGGACATGTATTATATCATGAGACAAAGGGATTAAATTACAAGCGTTAAAGGTTCTCACGATCACAGAAGTCATCGTTGAATATGCAGGAGTCAGTATGGATCTCCAAGTTCCGCTTCTGATTATTGATCTGAGAGGAGTCTCAATCATGTCTGCATTATTCGCGAACCGTAGGGTTACACACTTAAGAGTTGCCGGACACCATTTTGGAGCACATATGTTTCAGACGAAAGAATTGCAAAGCACAGGAATTGTTTCGATAGAAACCGGAAATTGTTTCGGGTGAAATTGCAGAAAGTGGTTCTGCATGTGATATTGAAATATTCCAAGGGGTTATATGTGAATGTTTGTTAATTAAAGTAATTAACAAAATTCTGAATAAATTTAATAAAAGAGTTTTATTAAATGAGAGAGCATTAAACTTAGAGAATTTTAATGCATTTAAAGTGGGGACTTTAAAAGGGAATGTGAAGAGGCATTTTAATGTGGAGGGGTTACCACCACATGAATTGGGGAGGTGAGGGGTCACACCCCATGCTCCGGCCATGGGGAGGGGCACCCCCTCCTCCTATAAAAGGCCCCCCTCTTCCTCTTTCTTCCTCACACCTCCTCGTGAAGGATCTCTCTCCCCCTCTAGAATTATTTCCCCATGGTCTCGGATTAGCGAGATACATGTTCCCGGTGGCATTTCGTCTGGAAGGAGTTGCTGCTTCCGCTGGATCGCTAGAGCGAGGAGGTGGAGGTTGTCCGGTAGCTTGAACATGTGTGTGAGTACGGATGCGCTTCTGATTTGCGGCGCTCGGACTTCCACACGATCTTGAGATCGGTAAGTGTACGATACATCAACCATGAGTTCCTACTCGTTAACAAAACTCGTTGTCTTCGAGGGTAAGTTCTCGATGGATGTATGTCCACTCGTTGCTCTGTACCTAGTAGATAGATCTTGGCGTGTAGTTCTCATCGTAGGAATTTTTTTGTTTTCTATGCTGCGGACCCAACAGTGGTATCAGAGCCTGATCTATGCGTAGGTGCTTTGCACGGGTAGTACACATATGTTTATATGTGGGCGATGATTATCATGTTATTGCATCTTCTATGTATTTTGGATATTGGTGGCGTAGTGGGATGAAGCGGCCTGGACCAACCTTACATGTCATCGTACATGAGACCGGTTCCACGACTGACATGCAACTAGTTTTGCATAAGTGGTTGGCGGGTGTCTATCTCTCCTACTATAGTCAATATCTGATTTACAACGAGTTGCTAATAACTTGGTTATCCTTGTTATGGTTCATGTTCGTAGGTAAGAACGGTTCTATCTCCGAAAGCCCTAAGCCACGTAAAACTTGCAATTGATAAATTAGAGGCGTCTAGTTTAGATCGTTGCTGGGCTAGTGTATTGATATGGTATTGTTGTAAGTAGATGTATGATAGATACTCTTACAACACATTCAACGTGTAAGTTCCATAGACCTTGGCCTTACACACAAAGGAATGATAGAGATCATAGCACGATGCAAATGATAGAGATCAAATGCATGGACCATATCATCTCAGTTTACACATTAGATGTTAGCATCTTATACTGCTAGTTTGGCGCTTTCTGTAGCATTGTAAGATGATCCCTCATTTAGATATCAAGATAAAAATGTGTTCTTACTTAAGTATGCATCGTTCTGTGGATCGTGTTTCGAGATATCATGTGATGATCGGGTGTACTCGAATCTACGCTTTCATAGGAACGGGTGTAAGACAGTTTTACACACGCGAATACTTAGGTCCTTACTTGGCGAGCCTAGCATGTGCAGACATGGCCTCGGAGCACGGACCGAAAGGTTAAGCATGAGTCATATAGTTGATATGATGCCCATATAGATGCTTGCCTTTGAAGCTACATCAACTCACGTGATGATCGGACTTGGTGTAGTGGATTTGGTTCATGTAATCACCGAAAGGACACGAGGGATGTCGTTTTTGAGTGGGAGTTCATTAGTAATTTTGATTAGTTGAACTCACTCTATCATAAACTTAGTCTAAATAAACTTTACAAATCTGTTGTAGATGGCACCACCTGCTTTTAATTTCAATGTGTTCATGGAGAAAGAGAAACTTGCTGCGAATGGTAGCAACTTCACCAACTGGGCTATGAATTTGAGGATTCTCCTCAATGCTGCACAAAAGCAATATGTGCTAGAGGCGCCGCTAGGCCCCCCACCAGCTCATGATGCCCCTGACGAGGAAAATAATGTCTATATGACTCGTCAGGAGGACCACAACTTAGTTCATTGCGGCATACTGTATGGGCTAGAGCCAGAACTTCGAAAGCGTTTCGAAAATGGCAATGCCTTTGATACCATGGGAGAATTGAAAATGATTTTCGATACCCATGCTGCCGTAGAGAGTTATAATGCTTCTTAAAAGTTCTTTAGCTGCATGATGGAGGAGAACAGCTCCGTTAGTGAGCATGTACTCAAAATGTCTGGGTACGCCGATAAGCTTGTGTCTTTGGGAGTAACAATTCCCATTGACTTAGGCATACATCGTGTTCTCCAATCTCTTCCACCTAGCTACAAGAGCTTCATGATGAACTATAATATGCAGGGCATGAAGAAGTCTCTTCCCGAGCTTCTGTCAATGCTTAAGACTGCAGAACTGGAGATTAGGAAAGAACATCAAGTGTTGATGATCAATAAGACCACCGTTTTCAAGAAGGACAAGAAAGGCAAGCACAAAGGAAAGAAGGGTGGCAAATCTGTTGCCACACCTGAAAAGAAACGCCGAGCTGGCCCTAAGTCTGACACCGAGTGTTACTATTGCAAGGGGACTGGCCATTGGAAGCGCAATTGCCCCAAGTATTTGGCGGATAAGAAGTCCGGCAAGGCAAACAAAGGTATATGTGATATACATGTTATTGATGTGTACTTGACTAGTACTCACAGTAGCACCTGGGTATTTGATACGGGATCGGTTGCTAATATATGTAACTCGGTTCAGGGGCTGCGGAACAAGCGACAACTAGCAAGGGATGAGGTCAGGATGCGGGTCGGCAATGGATCAAGAGTTGATGTGATCTCCGTCGGGACGCTATCTCTCCATATGCCATCGGGATTAGTTATAAACCTAAATAATTGTTATTTGGTGCCTGCACTAAGCATGAACATTGTATCCGGATCATGTTTGATGCAAAGTGGTTATTCCTTTAAATCTGAAAACAATGGTTATTCGATTTATAAGAATGATATCTTTTATGGTCATGCACCTGTGTTGAATGGTTTATTTCTGTTGGATCTCGATAATAATATTACACATATTCATAATGTTAATGCTAAAAATATTAAACTTGATAATGATATATCTGCATATATGTGGCACTGCCGTCTAGGTCATATTGGCGTTAAACGCATGAAGAAACTCCATTCTGATGGCCTTTTGGAATCACTTGATTTTGAATCATTTGATACATGTGAGCCATGCCTTATGGGCAAGATGACTAGAACGCCGTTTTCCGGTTCAATGGAACGGGCGACAGATTTATTGGAAATCATACATACTGATGTGTGTGGACCAATGAGTGTGTTGGCGCGAGGTGGATATTGTTATTTTGTTACTTTCACGGATGATTTGAGTAGATACGGTATATCTATTTGATGAAACACAAGTCTGAAACTTTTCAAAAGTTCAAGGAATTTCAGAATGAAGTGGAAAATCATCGTAACAGAAAGATCAAGTTTCTGCGGTCCGACCATGGAGGTGAGTATCTAAGTTATGAGTTTAGCACAAACATGAAAGAGTGTGCAATAGTTTCACAACTCACGCCTGCCGGAACACCACAACGTAATCGTGTGTCGAAACATCGTAATCGTACTTTATTGGATATGGTTCGATCTATGATGTCTCTGACTAACTTGCCACTGTCATTATGGGGTTATGCACTGCAAACAGCTGCATTCACTTTAAATCGAGCACCATCTAAATCCGTTGAAACGACACCGTATGAATTATGGTTTGGAAACAAACCTAAGTTGTCATTTCTTAAAGTTTGGGGATGCGATGTTTATGTGAAGAAACTTCAACCGGATAAACTCGAACCCAAAGCGGAAAAATGCGTCTTCATAGGATACCCTAAGGAAACGACTGGGTATACCTTCTATCACATATCCGAGGGCAAGGTTTTTGTTGCCAAGAATGGATCCTTTCTTGAGAAGGAGTTTCTCGCGAAAGGTGTGAGTAATCGGAAGGTAGAACTCGAAGAGGTTATCGAACCTTCTCTTCATGAAATGGCGAGTAGCGCAGCGCCGGAAATTGTTCAGTAGTTGACTTCACCGAATGAAGAGGGAACTAATGATAATGACCATGAAACTCCAAAAGAGGACACTACCGAACCTCGTAGGTCGAGCAGGACACGTGCAGCTCCTGAACTATACGGAAATCTTGTTATGAATTTCATGGTTGATGAAATAGATGACCCGGTGATGTATGAAGAAGCGATGATGAGCCCGGAGTCCACAAAATGGCTAGAAGCCATGAAAACCGAGATGGAATGCATGTACGAGAACCAGGTTTGGACCTTGGTGGACTTACCTCACGATCGAAAGGCCGTTGAGACTAAATGGATTTTCAAAAGAAAAACTGATGTTGATGGTAATGTGACCATGTATAAGGCTCGACTTGTCGCAAAGGGGTTTCGAAAAATTCAAGGAGTTGACTACGATGAGACATTCTCTCCCGTAGCGATGCTTAAGTCGGTTAGGATTATGTTAGCAATTGCTGCATATTTCGATTATAAAATATGGCAGATGGATGTCAAAACTGCATTCCTCAATGGTAATATTGAAGAAGAGTTGTATATGATACAACCTAAGGGTTTTGTCGATCCTAAGGATGCTAATAAGGTATGCAAACTTCAGCGATCCATCTATGGACTGAAGCAAGCATCCCGGAGTTGGAATCTCCGCTTTGATGAGGTGATCATAGAGTTTGGATTTGTCCAAACTTATGGAGAGGCTTGTATTTACAAGAAAGTGAGTGGGAGCAATGTGGCATTTCTGATATTATATGTGGATGACATATTATTGATTGGAAATTATATAGATCTTTGAAACAGTGTTAAAAGTTATCTAAACAGCAAATTTTCGATGAAATACCTTGGTGAAGCCTCATATATATTAGGCATTAAAATCTATAGATATAGATCAAGGGGCCTAATTGGGCTATCGCAGAGTACATACCTTGATAAGATATTAAAGAAGTTTAATATGGACGGAAGTAAGAAGGGGTTCTTACCTATGTTGCAAGGCAAGACATTGAGTAAGACTCAAAGTCCGGCTACGGCGGAAGAAAGAGAGATAATGGATAAGATCCCCTATGCCTCAGCCATAGGCTCTATAATGTATTCCATGCTATGTACAAGACCGGATGTGGCACATGCTATTAGTTTGACTAGTAGGTACCAATCTGATCCAGGTTCGGAACACTGGATAGCGGTCAAGAACATCCTCAAGTACTTGAGAAGAACTAGGGATATGTTTCTTATATACGGAGGTGAAGAAGAGCTAGTCGCTAAGTGTTATGTTGATGCTAGCTTTGACACCGATCCGGATGACACTAAGTCTCAATCCGGATACGTATTTCTTTTGAACGGATCAGCAGTTAGTTGGAGGAGTTCCAAACAACCTGTGGTGGCTGGATCAACGACGGAGGCAGAATATGTTGCTGCTTCAGAAGCGGCGCAGGAAGTTTGGATGAAAGAGTTCATTACGGAACTAGGTGTGGTTCCTAGTGCATTGGACCCGATGGTGATCTATTGTGACAACAATGGATCCATAGCCAACGCCAAGGAACCGAGGTCTCACAAGAATTCCAAGCATATTAAGCGCCGGTTTCACTCCATCCGCGAACATGTCAAGGATGGAGATATAAAGATTTGTAAAGTACACACGGACCTAAATGTAGTAGATCCATTGACTAAAGCTCTCCCTAGGGAAAAACATGATCAACACCAGAACTCCACGGGTGTTAGATTTATCACTGTGTGAACTAGATTATTGTCTCTAGTGCAAGTGGGAGACTGAAGGAAATATGCCCTGAGAGGCAATAATAAAGTTGTTATTATGTATTCCTTATATATGATAGATGTTTATTTTGCATGCTATAATTGTATTGATCGAAAACGTTAATACATGTGTGTTTAATAAACAAAAAGGGTTCCTAGTTATGCCTCTCTTATAGACTAGCTTGTTGATTAACAAGATGATCAAGGTTTCCTGATCATGGACATTGGATGTTGTTAATAACAAGGTCACAACATTTGTCAAATGATGTGATGAACATTCATCCGAAATATAGCATTACGATCAAGTCATTATGTTTACATTGCTATAACATCATATGAAGTAATATTTATCCTTAGACCATGAGATCATGTTAATTGCTAACACCGGAAGAGTATCTTGATAACATCAAACGTCACACCGTAACAGGGTGACTATAAAGATGGGTTCAGTGCTACGAAGGTGTTATGTTGAGGCTCATGGATCAAGAGTGGAATTTGTCAATCCCGATGACGGATAGATATACTCTGGGCCCTCTCGGTGATATCACATTAAGATAACTTGCAAGCAAGTGATGTGATCACTAGAATGTTATATCACGAGAACAAGAAAAGAGTGCATGTCGGTAACGAGATCAAACTAGGTATTTGGATACCGATGATCGAATCTCGGACATTTAATATATCATGAGACAAAGGGATTAAATTACAAGCGTTAAAGGTTCTCACGATCACAGAAGTCATCGTTGAATATGCAGGAGTCAGTATGGATCTCCAGGTCCCGCTTCTGATTATTGATCTGAGAGGAGTCTCAATCATGTCTACATTATTCGCGAACCGTAGGGTGACACACTTAAGAGTTGCCGGACACCATTTTGGAGCACATATCTTTCAGACGAAAGAATTGCAAAGCGCAGGAATTGTTTCGATAGAAACCGGAAATTGTTTCGGGTGAAATTGAAGAAAGTGGTTCTGCATGTGATATTGAAATATTGCAAAGGGTTATATGTGAATGTTTGTTAATTAAAGTAATTAACAAAATTCTGAATAAATTTAATAAAAGAGTTTTATTAAATGAGAGAGCATTAAACTTAGAGAATTTTAATGCATTTAAAGTGGGGACTTTAAAAGGGAATGTGAAGAGGCATTTTAATGTGGAGGGGTTACCACCACATGAATGGAGGAGGTGAGGGGTCACCTCCCATGTGCCGGCCATGGGGAGGGGCACCCCCCTCCTCCTATAAAAGGCCTCCCTCTTCCTCCTTCCTCACACCTCCTCATGAAGGATCTCTCTCCCCCTCTAGAATTATTTCCCCATGGTCTCGGATTAGCGAGATACATGTTCCCGGTGGCATTTCGTCTGGAAGGAGTTGCTGCTTCTGCTGGATCACTGGAGCGAGGAGATGGAGGTTGTCCGGTGGCTTGAACGTGTGTGCGAGTATGGATGCGCTGCTGATTTGCGGCGCTCGGACTTCCACACGATCTTGAGATCGTCAAGTGTACGACTACATCAACCACGAGTTCCTACTCGTTAACAAAACTCGTTGTCTTCGAGGGTAAGTTCTCGATGGATGTATGTACACCCGTTGCTCTGTACCTAGTAGATAGATCTTGGTGTGTAGTTCTCATCGTAGGAAAATTTTTGTTTTCTATGCTGCGGACCCAACATTTCTACCAAAATCTCGAGGTAAACTAGGTTCCTCGATCTGATACTATGGTCTTGGGGGTTCCATGCAGACTAACAATCCTAGCAATATACAGTTCTGCTAGTTTCGAACTTTCGTAGGTGGTCTTGACGGGTATAAAGTGAGCTACCTTGGACAGTCTATCAACGATGACCCAGATTGAGTCATTTCCCCTACTAGAAGTAGGCAAACCGGTGATAAAGTCCATTCAGATGGAATCCCATTTCCATTCCGGAATCTGCAAAGATTGCAACAGTCCTATGGGTCTCTGATGCTCCGCCTTTACTCTTTGACAGATGTCACACTTGGCGATGTAGCTCCCAATTTCTCTCTTCATCTTGTGCCACCAAAATTGCTCTTTCAAATCTTGATACATCTTTGTTCCTCCGGGGTGGATAGAGTAAAGAGTATCATGAGCTTCCTGCATGATAACTTGCTTCAGCTCCGAATCTCCTGGCACACAGATACGTCCTTTGTACCACAAAACTGCTTCTTCGTCTTCGGTGAATCTAGGTACCTTTCCTGTACCAATACGACGTTTGATTCTGTCGATACTTTCATTTCCCTTCTGGGCTTCCTTGATTTGGCTAATCAAAGTGGGTTGAAGTTCAATGCTATCTAAGAATCCTTTGCTAACAAGCTTAGTTCTAAACTTCTCCAACTCTTCATACAAACTTGGTTGCTTCTCCTTGATCATGGTATTTAGCCTACACGGCAATCTGCTAAGAGCATCCGCTACCACATTGGCTTTGCCGGGGTGATAGTGAATGTCAAGGTCATAATCCTGGATTAACTCTATCCATCTCCTTTGCCTCATATTTAGCTCCTTCTGAGTGAAAATATACTTCAAGATTTTGTGATCTGAGTAAATCTCACAATGATTACCCATCAGATAATGACGCCATGTCTTTAATGCCAAAACTACAGCTGCTAATTCAAGATCATGGGTCGGATAGTTCTGCTCATGCTGCTTCAGTTGTCGAGATAGATAGGCGATGACTTTGCCTTCTTGCATCAATACACGTCCGATACCAATCTTGGATGCATCACAATACATATCAAATGGTTTCTTGATATCTCGCATGATCAATATTGGGGCTGATATCAATCTCTTCTTCAGCTCTTGGAAACTGGCTTCACATGTGTCGGTCCATTCAAACTTCTCGTCCTTCTTCAGCAATTGGGTCATGGGTCTGGCAATGCTCGAGAATCCTTCGACAGACTTGGGTTTGAGTGGTTGGGGCTTCCCATGCTTCAACATCTTTGATCTTGGTGGGATCAACAGAGACTCCTCCGGTAGACACAATATGTCCTAGGAATCCTACTTATTTTAGCCAAAACTCACACTTGCTGAACTTAGCATACAACTGATGTTCTCTCAGGGTTTCTAGGATGATTCTCAGATGTTGCTCATGCTCTTCTTCTGACTTGGAGTAGATAAGGATATCGTCGATAAACACAACGACAAACTTCTCTAGGAAATTCATAAAGATCTTATTCATGAGATTCATGAAATAAGCAGGGGCATTGGTTAATCCAAAAGACATAACCGTATACTCGTATAAACCATAGCGAGTAGTAAAGGCGGTCTTTGGAATATCCGTTGCACGAATCTTAAGTTGGTGATAACCAGTCCTAAGATCAATCTTTGAGAATACCTGGGCTCTAGTCAACTGATCAAAAAGATCCTCTATCTTTGGCAAGGGGTACTTGTTTTTGATGGTGACGTCATTCAACTTCCTGTGATCGGTGCACAAACGGTTGCCTCCATCTTTCTTGTCAACGAATAACACTGGTGATCTCCATGGCAATGCGCTTGGTTGAATCAAGCATGTTGCCAACATAGCATCCAACTGCTTCTTCAACTCTACTAACTCTGAGGGGTTCATGCTATAGGGTCTCTGGGCTATGGGTCTGGTTTTGGGGATTAGTTTGATAATGAACTCAATGTTCCTATCCAGGGGTATACCTAGCAATTCATCTGGGAATACGTCGGGGTATTCACAGACTACTCGGACTTGGTCTATGGTGGGTAGGGCTAGACTCTTGTTGCACTTGAATTGACGGGGTAAGGTCTCAGATATATGCTCTACTGTGACTCCAGAGCTACTGGTCATGGTGATGGCTTTCTTAACACAGTCTATCAGTCCTTTATGCCTTGACATCCAGTCCATACCTAGTACTACTTCCAATCCTTCGGTTCCGAGTACGATTAGGTTGGCATAAAAATCTATCCCATGTATTCTGATAGGCACAACTTTGCAATTTTTTCTAGGTTTTGTAGTTGATCCAGGGATTTGAACTATCATGACATGCTTCAAGTTGGTTGGCTAGATCTTACTAGTGCATGCAAATTCTTCGGTGACAAATGAATGTGATGCTCCCGAATCAAACAATACCCTTGCTAAAACTGAGTTGACAGAAAACATACCCAGCACTACATCTGGCACTTCTTGGGCTTCCTCGGCGTTCATGTGGAAGAGACGCCCGTTGCGGTTGTGAGGGTTCCCTGGGGCAAATCTTCTCCCTGGTTGAACACGGCGCTGCTGTTGAGCTGGGGCATTCACATTGGCAGTTGGGACAGTCTTCTTGGGACACTCATTGGAATAGTGTCCCTTCACTCCATACTCGAAACAGGTGATCTGAGACTTGTCTTTAGCAGTGACGGGAACAACATTGCTTCTAGTCCTAGGTGCAGTGTTGTTGTTGTTGTTATTGTTGTTGCTCTTAGGAGGGGCATAGTTGAAATTGCTGGTGTTGCCGGAGTGATTGTTGTTTCCTCCGGACTTCACATTGCCTCCGCTATGGTTGGGGTAGCTTGGGCGAGACATTGGGGTCGGTTGTTCCTTGGTGCATATCCTGGTGAGGGGTTGGGATGGTACTTCTGGTGACTACTGGATTCAGTTTGCTACATCATACGATGTTTGCGGTTGTTGTTTGCCTGGTTAATCTTCCCTTCCATCTAAATGGCAGAGTCGACTAGCTCTTCGAGATCCTCGAAGCGGATGTTGACGAGGACAGTCTGCATCTCGTCATGCAGTCCGTTCAGGAATCTCTCCTTCTTCTTGGCCTCCGTGTTGATCTGATCAGGTGCATACCTTGCAAGCGATAGGAATCTGTCACGGTACTCTACCACAGTCATTCTGCCTTGCTTCAAGTCGCGGAACTCATCCCTCATTCTGGTGACTAAGCCCTACGGCACGTGGGTGCGGCTGAACTTGATTTTGAAGGCTTCCCATGTCATCACTTGACCATGGTTCATCAGGCGGATGCTGTTCCACCATGCTCTTGCATCTCCTGCCAAGTAGTGGGTGGCAAAGAGAACTTTCTCGTTGTCATTAACTCTGGCTACTTCTAGATTGTTCTCCATTGTCTGCAACCAGTCATCTGCATCTAATGGGTTCTCGGAAGTGCTAAAGATTGGGGGATTGGTATTCTGGAAGTTCTTCAGCTTGGATCCTTGATGATCCTGATTTCCATGCCCTTGGTTGTTGAGAGCCATCTGGGCGATCTGTTGCAGTGTTGCTAGATTAGCTTGGCGCTCTGCGCTGCTTGCTTCTCTGTCTGCGATGAGATTCTGCAAGATTTGCAGCTTTGGTTCTTGCGACGAGCTGCTCCCTCCTTGGTTTCCACGAGTCATCTGAAGATTGAGGTAGATAAAGGGGTAAGAGGGAAAGTTCTAAGGTTCATGGTTTTGGTTTCAAAGCTAAAACTTTGAGTTTGACTCAGGTTTTGCAACTAACTTCATTTCATTCATTCAAACAAGCACACGATACAAACACACACACACCACCACAACAACAAAGGAAAACAGATGGTTTTAAGAACCATTCTACAAGCTAGGATACAGTGGGACCGGTACATCTCATGCTACGACAGTGCTCTAGTGCATCTACTCATCGTCGATGAAGTCGGAGTCCTCATCGTCAGTGTAGAAGTCTACGGCATCCTCCTCCAGAAAGTCATCATCATTGCTGAGGTAAGAATCCATGTCTCCCTGGATGTCTTCACCCTCCTCTTCTTCCTCCTTTGCTGCAAGATGAGCTTCTTGCTCCTTGACGGTCTCTCGAGGTCGGCCACCTTCTTGCAAAGACGGGCGATGGTGTGATCCTTCTTTTCGTGCTGGAGGCGAAGAGACTGACGGTCCTTAACAAGCAGTGAGAAAGTCTGGGCCTTCTAGTCGGCAATGGCACGGTTGTGGTTGACAAACTCCCTAGCATTGACCAATTCCTTCTAGCGATCGTACAGCAGGAAGTCAAGGTTCTCCACTTGACGCTTCAGCTCCGGGTGACTGGGCATCTCCATAGGCATTCCCATGAAGTCACGCCTTGCATAGTGAGCAAAATGGGTTCCTTGGATTTGGTTAACACTGAGGGCACATAGACGTGCGAGAGCTTCATCCATTGCCCTGGCTAATCCATCTAGCCAGTTGTTCTCTCGGACTGAGAACTGGATCCTCCCGGATGTTGGTGCTTCTATGCTTCCTCGAAGATCAGCGGTGACCAGCCACTGTAAATCTCCTCCTAGGGGTCCTGGAAGTTGAGCTCCAAGAAAATCCGGATGCGGGCGTCCCAATAACTCAGACAGTGAATCTAGATCCCTCTCGAAGATCAGTTGGCCTCCATTGCCCAACTGGTAGAACTTGTTGAACTGAGTCTCCATATACAAGAATTAAGGATGAGGAAATTAGTGAAGTGATCAAGTGTGTCAAATTTTATGTAGTAATGTAAGGATTTGAGGAACATGAATTTTTTGAGAAAGAATGAATTCCCAAGGGTAAGAGAGGAAATAGTTTTTCATAAATACTCACTTTGGTTTTGAAATTAAGTTTTTGTTCGGACGTCCATTCTAACTAGGGTCTCCTATGGTCAGGATGGCTCTGATACCAACTTGTCAACACCCAGATTTTTAATCCCAGATGTCGGTTATGTCATACATCGCAATCCCAGGATTACCATTTTTGCGAGACATAACTGATTGGATATCACAGTACATCATCCATTACAAACCATAAATAAGGTCTTACACAAATAAGGATCTCATGATCCAGTCTTAATACAACAAGCAGCAGAATAATAAATAAGCGTAGCGGTGGCGTCCATCTTCAGGGGGCACAGGCAATGCTGACGAAGGCAGATAGTCCTAGTTATCATAGCCGTCCTGCTGGCCATCATCTTGGTAGTCTCCTTCATAGTATGGCCATGAGAATAGCCAGGGACAAAAGCCATGAGTACTCTTTAAGTACTCGCAAAATACCACTAACAAGTAGTATAGTTCTAATGTAAAGGGCTAACTCTAAGTTTAACTATAAAGTTAAGTTTGAAACTAAGCTGAGTTCAGAAACAAAGAAAGATAAAGTAAAGTTCTAGAATCACTTAAGTTGGGAAGCTAGTGTCATGGTCACAACCCTGTTGTGGTCAAGTCAAGATTCATCATTCATTTCATAAGTTATTTTGAAAACATCTGACAACAAAACAGTATGGCCACTCCAACTGTCCATAACTACGGACGCGGCTATTCGAATAGTTTGACACTCTGCAGAGGTGGTACACTTTCACCACAAGATTCGATACATCTATCAGGGATAACCTTGAATCATCATACTTAGTATGCAGATAATCAAACATAACCTTTCCTTTACACACCCTAGTATAAGCACCTCTCCTATGAGCATGGTCTCCCAACCATGACCATCTATCATCTTGGGCACTGCATAGGTGGACATCATTGAGAGGTAGCCTCAGCTCAAACCTCTCCCACGAGGGAACTAATACTAATGCATATAAAGTTCCGGCTAAGCCTTACCCAATTCAGGTATTGTGGTTGTACGGTAAATTTGGAATGGTATTGCATCCGAATCCAACCATCAGTTTTTATAAAAGGGCTAAGGCTCATGCCTCAACATTTTCATCATCATAAACCATTTGTGTTTCTCATCACATGTCAAAACATCTCAATAGAATGACTCATCATTCCAAGGTTTTCATAATTCATTTTCACCAAGTGTTCCCATCTAAAGTGACTCAAGTTTTGACTTAGTTCTAAGCTACTAAGTTAAGAGTGTTCACTAAGGTGGGATGCTAATCTCAATCTCATGCCATAGAATGACATCTAAGGTTATCTAGATAGGTCAAGTTTTATACTCTTTATGCTACCTTCAAAACAAGTAAAAGAACTTTGGTAAAGTAAAGAAAGTAAAGCTTGGAAATAAAACTTGGGGTAGGTAATAGTCAAAGTGGTATAACCAAAACATGTCTAATGTATTTGCTTGGGTTATCTAGATTGCAAGGGGTAGCTTGCATTGTTAATGATGGCTTGCCTTGTGCAGTGCAGTGGTTGAAGTTTTCTTCCTCCTCTTCCTGGTAGAACTCCTCCTCCTCGAAAGCTTGGTCGATACTATCGTCTATAAATACATACGGAGTACACAACCACCAAACAATACTTAACTAGTCTACTTAGCATTCTAAGGCACACATTTTATGATCTAATATCATCACAAGCATCACAAGGTTTTATTAACTAGTTTCATTCTTTTTATTTGAGAAAAGTAATTTCTACTCATTGAAAATAACTAAGATTTAATATTCACCACTTAAAATATGGGATCATGTGGACACATGTCATCACCACATATTCTAACATAAGGGAATGTGATTTAAGGGTTGGATCATATTTACTTGGGTTTAAGTTTAATATTTAATGATTTAAAGTGACTAGAAATGCCTATATAGCATTATTTTGGTACTAGTCCAAAGTCACTGCATGTAAACCTTAATATTATTACATATTCAGATAGGTATGGTTAAATGTGATTTTTAAGAGTTGGAATCAACTCAAAAGCTATTATGGTTGATTTTATAAAAATGTTTGAAGGTGCAAATGCTTCTGTCTTGTTATTTTTACTAGGAGAGATCTCTAACTCTAATTGAATTAAATCCAACGGGCTTGGATAGATCTTTTCAGTAGCTTTCTAAAGAAAATTGAATCACTCCATTTGGTTCAGTAAATCTTCCTGAATTGATTTTTAAACTAAGGGACAAAAGTGAGTTCAAACTAAAATAGAAAAACCTAAATTTGAATTCGTGGGCTAGCGCGGGAAAGAAAATGGGCCGGCCCAGTGGCGCTCTGCGGCGCATAGGGCGGCTGACAGGTTGGTCCCACTTGTCATTGAGACTTAAAACCCGAAACGGTACGGGGCAATCTGGGCGCTACGATTAGAACAGAGATCGATGGCTCACAATCGTCGTCGACGACGGACTCGTCGCCAGCGAGACCGAACCCTAAATGGCCAACAGGGGTCTACCGGGGACGTACCAGGGCTCCAGCTACTGCGGTGAGGCAGGCAAACGAACTGGTGGACGACGGCAAGCTCAGGCGAGGTCGCGGCAGGGGCTGCGGTGGACGAAATCGACGGCAGCTTCTCCTCCTCTGCAGCGGGCTCCTCCGGCGCAATTCCGGCGAACTATGGCTCGAGCGGCTCTGGCGAGAGGTGGGGAAGGATCAGTGAGGAGAGGGGAGTGTAGTGGTGTGAGGAGTTTGTGCTGGGGAGCGCTCCTTTTATAGGGCGACAAGGGGACCGAACGACACGACGGTGAGCTCGTCGGTGACATTGATACAGGCGTCTAGCGGCATGGGCGGCGTAGGCAGACGGTGGCCTGCCTCCTGGCGATACTCTACGGCGTTTTTGCATGGCTAGGGGCGGTGGCGTTTGGTCACGAGCGTCCCGTGCTCTGGGAGACAGAGGCGGTGCTCGACACGGCGCACGACGACTGTGGGTCGTGCGGCGGTGCATGGCCATGTCTGGCGGGGTGCTGGTGTCGAGGCAGAGCTGCGTGCATGGTATTGGGTCGAGGGGCGGTCGGTGGCGTGCTAGCGGCGATCACGCTCTGGCGTGCGCTGCGCATGGCGCAGAGAGAAAGGGCGGCGGGGCTGTGGGGTGGTCCAGGGACTGGCAGCGATCGAGGGGTGGACAGGGAGTGGCGGTAGGGTTAGGCAGAGCTAGCAGGCATGCTGGTTTGGCGCGTCGCGGTCTGCTGCGAGCTGTCCATGTTCGGCCGGCAACGACCAAAAACGGGCGACGCGCTACTGCTGTTCTAGTCCAATGGGTAGGCTGGTTAGAGCTGGGGGGGACCAGGGAACCAAAATTTGACAAAATATTTGACAATACATTGATCACCAAATAGTATTAGTTAGGCAGAATTTTTGTGCAGGCCACCTGTTCGACACAATGGCTGCAGGAGACTTTTATTTGAATTTTTCAAAGATTTTTGGTGGAGTGATTTATCTCATGCTTAAGCATCTAGGTTTGCTTGGGATTTGGAAATGAAGTTCATTTGAGTGGTTTTTGAGAAAGTGGTATCTTCTCATATGAACTACATTCATTTTTCAAATGCCATTTAAAATAAGTGTTTGAAAATTTTTGGTAGATCACAAAGTGGGCCTTGGTACATCATTACATGTACTAGCAAAGAGTGCAAAGATCCATATTTGTTTCTGTTAAGATTTGAGTTCTAGGAATACCCAAAGTAGGCATGGTAGTTAAAATGGCACAAATGACCATTTGGTTATTTTATTAATTTTGATTTGTTTTTCTTTGGGATTTGTTCGGGAATGATCTAAATAATGTTTATTTCACCTAAGAATCATTTTACAAGCAATGGATCACTTAATCATGGCAATTCAAATCAACTCCTAAATTAAATGCACACACATATGAATGCTTTAATATTTTTAAATGGGAAAGTTTTTGTTAACTCTAAATTTGATGATTTGGATCTTGATCACTTGGATTAGAGTTTTGGGATGTTACAACAATGAACTTATATGACTTGATCATGTTGCAATCCTTCAAGGAATGTCCATCACATCATTCTCCAATGATATAACCCCGTTGTCAATTGGCATAAATGCCCATGATCTTGAAACCTAGATCATCCTCATGACGAATGAACTAGTATGAATAGAGGATACTAGGTACTTGGTTGTTTCATACCACACCTGTACCAATGTTTCTACTTAGAACAGTTATAGCACAATATGAAACTATTATAACCTAATTGAGATATGACAATAAAAACCTATTTATTATTTTCCTCTAGGGCATATCTCCTTCACAAAGATATGCTCATCCGACTTTGGTTGTAAACATTTTACTTATGCCTAGCATACAAATATTTAAGAAATGACTACTTGCGCTTTATCCCAAACCATGACTTATATGGTTTCATATCAACGGATCATGATGGAGCTCTTTTAAGTGTAAAAGCGATAGTCTCTAAAGATTTAATATTTTTAAATATAATGGTAGTTTTATAATTGACACCTTTGATCTCACCATGCTAGACAAGGTTTCATTACATATCTCGAACACTCCATACTCCTATGGTGTTTCGGGAAATGCAACTCCATGGAACGATTCCTCAAATCTTAGGTGTTTTGCTAAACTTGTAACTCAAATATCTTCCTTTATGATCCAATCATAAACTCTTCATTTTCTTGTTACAATGATTTTCCACTTCATCTTGAAAGTCTTTTGAACATTTTCAAATATTTCCCACTTCTCCTTTATTAAGTAAATATACACATGTATTCACTCAAAATTCCGGAGAAAGCATATGAAGTTGAAATCCATCGCTCACGACTACACATAATGGACCACATACAGCAATATGTACATCTTCCAATAAGTTAGTCATTCATTCTTCTTTGGCCTTTGAACGAAGTTTCAATTATCTCCAGGAAATCCTCACAAATGTCATTTGATCAAAAACCAAAAGACTCCAAAATTCCATCAACATGGAGTTTCTTCATGTTTTCTTTCCAATATAATTTAAACTGCAATGTCACTTTGTAAGTGATGTTTCAATCATTTGTCTTGCGATAGTTTTAGCATTAGCTTTTATGGATGTGATTTCTCCAAATAGATTTGTATATCATCCATCTATTATGGAATACGGTAATTTATTTGAACAACCTTTTGTTCTCATAATGCTTGATCAAAATAACAATTATCAAAACAAATCTTGAAGGCTAGCTTTGATGTCAATGAGAAATATAACAACACTTTGTTTGTTTTTAATGAACATCATCACATATTCTCTTGCTAGTTACTTAGGCCATTGCAGTTCATGAATTGTGTTGTTTTTGTATGACACTTCATACCAACAAATTCGTGTATTCAATACCCAAGAACCACATTGTTTAACAAGCAAAGAATACAACCATAACATGTATATCATCTATATACCCGAGCTAGAAAATTCTAGTCTTTTATATTTTTCTACCAAATATTTCTGACATTCTCTTTCAGCATTTCCTTTCCCATTTAAAAGAATCTATCAACATCAACAGTGGCGTCATATACATGACACATAGTCCAAAGCTTGTATAATAAAATACTAATATCTTTGGAATTTGCACTTTGAAGTAGATCACCATTATCAAATATTTGGTGTTCTTCAAAATCCATTCTTTAGTAATCTGTTATTGTAGTAAACATTTTTCCTACATTTTCTATTCATCCTTATCATGACAACTTTCATGATCAAGCTACTATAGCTTATAAAGGTGAATCGCGAGTATAATGTTTCTTTTCCAAAACCTTTTGGAGGATTAGGACGACTAGCATCTCCAACCTTTGCAAATTCTCATCAAATATGAGAACTTATATTTTGCTTAAACCATACTCTATCATGTTGCAACCAAAACATTGTTTTAGATATCGCAATACCTTTCACATATGATGGTTTCTGAAACATTTCTTTCAGCTCTTAGATAGCCTTGATATTAAAACAATCTTTTGAATATCAAGAATCATGGAGGCAAACATGATACATTAGATACTAACACTGGAATTGTTACTCTTGATTTAATACTGATTATTAAACTTCATGGAGTAAACGGAGTTTGCTAAAAGTTTGCAATAGGACTTTTAAAGTTTAGATTGACACTGAAAACAATACGATACCAGTTTGTAAAGTAAATATCCAGAATTCTATAGTTCTTTTATCTCAACTATAACTAAGCGTAAGGTGGTGAACGGATGCCAGTGACTACAACTATGCAAATTCACTTTGATTTTGTTTATGATAAATTGTGTTCAACTTAATCATATTACTATATGAACTCCCACTCAAAACAACATCCCTCATGTTGTCTTAGTGATTACATGAACCAAATCCACTACACCAAGTCCGATCATCACGAGAGATGATGTAGCTTCAAAGGCGAACAATCAACATGTTCATCATATCAACCATATGACTCATGCTTTACCTTTCAGTATTCCATGTTCCGAGACCATGTATGTACATGCTAGGCTCACAAGTTAAACTTAATATCCGCATGTGCAAATCTGGCTTGCACCCATTATATGCACACGTAGAATCTATCACACCCGATCATCACGTGGTGCTTCGAAACGATGAGTCTTAGCAACGGTGCCTACTAAGGATGAACACTTTATTACTTGATATTTAGTGAGAGGGATCATCTTATAATGCTACCGTCATGATCTAAGCAATATAAGATGCATAAAAGGATTAGCATCACATGCAATTCATAATATGTGATATGATATGGCCTTTCTTCTCGTGCCTTTGATCTCCATCTCCAAAGCACGAACATGATGTCCATCATCACGGGCGTGGCGTCAAGGTCAATGGCGCCGCTTCATGGTTGTCCTCCACCAACAACAACTATTACAACTACTTTGATGAATAGACACGCATGTCTTAAACGAAATTAAAGACAACCATAAGGCTCATGTCGGTTGCCAACTTACAATAAGGATCATTGCATACATCATATATAATCACAATCATGGCCATATCACATGACAACATAAGCCCTGCAAAAACAAGTTAGACACCTCTAATTTTCTTTGCATGTTTTACGTGGCTGGGGCTTTCCAATAAGAACCGTTCTAACTTACGAACATGAACCACAACGTTGATACAAGTATTGTCAAGTGCCCATTGTAGATTAAATCTTCACTATGGTAGGAGAGACAAACACCCGCAAAGCCACTTGTGCAATGCAAGTTGCACATTGAGCGTGAAATCTCATGTGCGATGACATTTAAGGTTAGCCCAGGCCACTTCATCCCACCATCCTGCAAGATAAAAAGTACACGAAAAGCAAGCAACAACAAGAGCATCAACGCCCACAAAACCATTGTGTTCTACTCGTGCAACAGATCTACGCATAGAGTCGTCTCTCATACTGCTGTAGGGTTCGCAACATGGAAAGCAAAAAAATTCTATCGCGGGAACACACAAAAGCCAAGATCTAATCCATGAGATCAGTGCAACGAGTTTGTAGAGTACTAACCCTCGTAGATCCAAAGCGTTTAACAAGATCAGATTCTCGTGGTTGATGTAGTCGATCACTTGCCGATCTCAAGATCGTGTAGATGATCCTTCCGGTGCCATGTTCCGGCAGTGCTTCCACAATTGGTCGCACGTACGGTACTCGATGAATACCTTCCTCTCCCTTGTTCCAGCAGGCAGTGGAGGTTGTAGATCTCCTCGCAATTCCGGCAACACGGCGGTGTGGTGATGGAGGTGGAGGAGTAGATCCTGCAGGGCTTTGCCTAAACCCGAAGCAGGTATGATGGAGTAGAGGGATCCTCAGCGGCTAGGTTTTAGGCACCGAGGGAGGAGGATGTCGTGTCGGCGGCAACTCCTGGCGGCAGCGGCGGCGCAGGGCGGCGGCGGTGCTTGGGGCTAGGGTTTCAAGGTCGTGGAGGAGGCACCCCTCCCCTCCTTTTATGAGAGGGAGAGGCGGTTTGGGGAGAGGGGAGGCTGAGTCCTCCCCCAACTCCCCTTGGTAGCCGGCAGATTGGGGAGGGAGAGGGAAACCTCTCTCCTCTAGGTTTCCTCTCTTCCCTCCACTAGGATTTGACTTTCCAAAAATCCAGTTTGACTTTTCAAACACTTGTTTAATCAAACTTTCGACCAACCAGGTGACCTAGGGTATGAACCATTCAACCCATTAGGGTTTAGTACATTCCATGTACCCCTTCCCTCCGAAGTGGTGGACCTTCTAAAACATTCTAGAAGCTTCCAGTCAAAACACCGAAAACATTTCTGAACCCCGGAAATTGACTTTCCTTATATGAATCTTATTCTCCGGACCATTCCGGATCTCCTCGTGATGTCCTGGATCCAATTTGAGAATCCGGACAACATTCGATTCTCCAACACATATTTCATATCTACTAAACAACATCGAATCCTTAAGTGTGTCTCCCTACGGTTCGTAAACTATGTAGACATGATCGAGACTCCTCTCCGATCAATAACCAATAGAGGAATCTGGAAATTCATATGGCTCCCACATATTTCTACAATGACTTCGTGATCGAAATGAACCATTAACATTCGAAACCAATTCCTCTTTGTCTCACGATACTTTACTTATCCGAGGTTTGATCATCGGTGTCTCTATACCTAGTTCAACCTCATTACCGATACGTACTCTTTACTCGTTCCTGTGGAATGGCATCCCTTGTGACCAAGTCACATGCTTGCAAGCTAATTGGATGGCATTACACCAAGAGGGCCCAAAGTGTATCTCTCCGTCATATAGATGGACAAGTCCCACTCTTGATCCATGCACTTCATCACATACTTTCAGAATACCTAATGCCACCTTTATAACCACCCAGTTATGGAAGTGGTGTTTGATGTCATCAAAGTATCCCTCCGGTGATGGCAATCAACATGATCTCATGGTCGAAGGATTAGATAATAATGTATATGAAAGCTTATAGCAAACGAACTTCTAAATGACTTGATCTTATGCTACGCTTAATTATAGGAGTGTGTCCATCACATCATTCTCCTAATGATATGATCTTGTTATTAATAACATCTAATGTTCATGATCAGGAAACCATGATCATCTATTAATCAACAAGCTAGTTCAACAAGAGGCTTTCTAGGGACTCTTTTATGTTTACAAAATACACAAGTATTAATGTTCCGGTTAATACAATTATAGCATGGGATGTAAACATTTATCATAAACATAAAGATATAATAATAATCATTTTATTATTGCCTCTTGGACATATCTCCAACAATCTGAACGTCCATATTGATGTAAACATGTAGGATGTAAATGGGTATTTAAAAAGAAGCTTAGAGCTGATGGTACTATTGAAAAGTACAAAGCTCGGCTTGTGGCTAAAGGCTATACCCAAAAAGAAGGTGAAGGTTTCTTTGATACTTACTCACCTATGGCTAGATTGGCCATAATTCGAGTACTACTATCACTGACTGCCTCTCACGGTCTTCTCGTTCATCAAATGGACGTTAAGACGACTTTCCTAAATGGAGAGTTGGACGATAAAATTTACATGGAACAACCTGATGGTTTTGTACTAGAAGGGCCAGACAGAAATGTGTGTAAATTGAAGAGATCTTTGTATGGTATCAAACAAGCTCCCAAACAATGGCATGAGAAGTTTGAAAGAACTTGACATCTGTGGGCTTTGTTGCAAATGAAGCAGACAAATGTGTATACTACTGCCATGGTGGGGACGAGGGAGTTGTCCTATGTTTGTATGTTAATGACATATTAATTTTTTGGGACCAGTATCAAAGTGATTAATGAGGTCAAAAACTTCTTGTCTCAATGTTTTGAGATGAAGGATCTTGGAGAAGCTGATGTTATCTTAAACATCAAGCTACTAAGATATGAGTATAATGGGATTACACTTGTGCAATCACATTATGTGGAAAAGGTGTTGAGCAGATTTGGATATGATAATTGCAAATCCTCTCCCACACCTATGATCCTAGTGTGTTGCTTCGAAAGAATCAAAAGGCGACTAGAGATCAATTGAGATACTCTCAGATTATTGACTCACTTATGTATTTAGCTTGTGCTACGAGGCCATACATCTCGTTTGTTGTAAGAAAACTTAGCCGGTTTGTGGCCAACCCGGGAGATGATCACTGGCATGGTGTTGAGAGAGTAATGCGACATCTGAAGGGAACAATGAGCTATGGAATTCATTATGCTGGGTATCCAAGAGTACTTGAAGGGTATAGTGATTCAAATTGGATATCAGATGTTGATGAGATAAAGGCCACAAGTAGATATATTGACTCTTGGTGGTGGCGCTGTTTCATGGAAGTCTTGCAAGCATACCATCTTAACGAGGTCAACTGTGGAAGCGAAATTCATAGCATTAGATACTGCGACAGTCAAATCAGAATTGGTTCATGACCTCTTAACATATTTTCCTTATGAACTGTGGCAACCAAAATGTGATTGTCGAAGTGAACAATTCTAAGGATAATATGAAGAGTTCAAGACATGTCAAGAGAATACTGAAGTATGTCAGAAAGCTAAAAAACTTCGGAGTTATAGCGTTGGATTATGTCCAAATGGCTAAGAATCTGGCAGGTGCTTTTACGAAAGGACTATCCAGAAATTTGATAGAAAATGCATCAAGAGAGATGGGTTCGAGACCACGTGAGTTGTCAAGGGGGTAACCCAACCTATGTGATCGGAGATCCCGTGAATTAGGACCTAGGAAAATAAACTAAAACTACTGAGTTGAGAGAAACTTTTAATACTCCCACTCCACTACAGATGCACTTCTCTCGTAGCATACTGTTAGGAAGGTTGATCATCTTAATGTGTTCTGTTTGTCTCCTTGGGAGCAAAGACACTGTCGTACAGAGCGATCTTGAAAAAATACACCTATACAAGCTACACTGCTAGTCACATTGTATGAGACTTGGGTGAATATTTAGGAAGCTCATGAAAGACCGAGGAGTATGACTTATAATTTCCACCCGAGGGGTGGCCTATGGCAGCCAAGTACCGATAACGACATTGAGTGAAACTTGCTGCACAAGACTGACAATTCAAGGCATAGTCTATTATTCAGTTGTAATCAAGCATATCTCTTTCTCTAGGTGGAAGTTCAACTTAGCAGTCTTCACTAAACTGCGAGTATATTAAATAGTGATTGGGACTAATGAGCCATATGATGTGCCTCTGAGATCCGATGGGGGATTGTTATATTTATATGGGTTGTGACCCATGTAGGCAGCTCATGTAGTTTAATAAATCCTAAAATCTCAAAACCCATCTACTATGGCAGATTGGGAGCTGTGTGGGAGACAAAGTTTAATCCCACATTGCTAGTTGAGAGAATTGGACCAACTTTTAAGGTGAGCTGTTTCACTTCCACTAAGTGAGTGAGCAGATAAGGAGTCCACGCGCACTCCTCCTCCTCCGCCGCTCGCCTCGCCTCGCCCACACACGCGACACGTTTCGTGAATCGAGTTCAAGTTCGGAACTTGTTTTGTGGAAGACTAAATTTTTACACGTTGCACCAACTGTTTGGGTACGTCTCAATATTCGTGTGCATGTTTGACACGTTTCTTCGTCTTCCATCGCGTGGCGACTCAGTCAGCTCACCTCGCAGACTAAAGAGAGAGATATAACAGATCTAGAAGTAACTTGTTCTTTCTCTGTCTCTATCACCTTGTTCCTCTTGCTGCGTTTCTCTCTAGGATTCCACATCTCGGCGACTGCGTGCACTGCCGTCCGGGAGAGCAGGCCTCCGAAGCCTCGTTCGTTAAGATCCTGCACCGGAAGACGGGCGATAAGGTTTTTGGCGAGCGTCTCGGCACGACTGCTCATCTCGGATCTTCCCGGACAACTTGTAAGTGTTATTCCTCTCTTTATATGTACTAGTTCTTGCTAGATTTACATATCTACTGCTCCCTCCGTTTCAAAATATAAGACGTTTTAGCTTTGTGAATAAAGTATATCTAGACCTCTTTTAGTGTCTAGGTTCATTTAGATTTGGAGTGAACCTAGACACTAAAAAGAGTCTAGATACACTACTTTTACAAGGCTAAAACATCTTATATTTTGAAACGGAGGGAGTAGATGCGCTTGTTTGGATGTATGTGTTTAGATCTACTAGTGCTTACATGATGATGATTTTGGTAATTAATCTCATACAGAAATTGGCTAATATTCCAACACTCGATTATGCAAAGTTTATCCCAAACAGAAAAATTTTAAAAGAAAGATTAATGCTCATCACGTTTGACTGGAAATTTGAAAAGTTACATTGAAGAGATTAGAGAGATAGTACTAGTTGCTGAAGCCACGATGCTCCATCGAGACAGAGAAACAAGAAAGTGCATCAAGTACAATACAGCACCGGATGAGCTAAAGGAGACTACGGAAGGGGCCGGGGACGGGCAAAGATTACTAAACCAAGCAAGTACATACAAGTGTACAATAGATGAAGGTCATATATTGAAGAAAAAAAGTTGCTTCAATAAGCTGGACATAAGAGCGCAAAAGGAAAATAGTGGTTGACAGTAAGACCCATAAGACAATAAGTCCAAAAGACCAAAACGAGTCCTAAAGGTAATTTCTTTTATCTAGGGTCATTGATGTGGTTAAAACATCTAGTATTTCAAAAGGAATGTGATTAGAACATTATTGAAGTGAACCAGGATCCTTTTAGATCATCCTTCAAATAATTCGGACAGCAGGTCCTCCAACTCTTGTCTACTTATCCTTAATGATTTGCTAACCTTTTGATGTTTTCCCAAGTATTCGCAGTATTCAGGGATAAGTTTCCTTGATATGTTATCCCTCAGCGTTTGACGAAGATGAGGATCAGGCACCTTCCAGTGCCTCTGATCAGCATAAACAGAACGGAAGGCTGCGTTGAACTGCTGCGCACATGAATGTCCCCAGAAACGAAGACGCTTTCCATCCTTAGCTGCCAGATGAGAGGACACAGGTGCCCAGGAGGTCTCAATGTATTCTTCCATGTAATGTTCAATTGTTCTTTGATGCTCGATGGCCCAGTCACGGTGGTGTCCGGTAGGCTCCTCAATCACTGAGCTCTTGAATTGGTTGAGAATGAAATGCATGTTGTTCAGCAAGAAAATGTACTGTTGTGACTCTTTCGGCAGCAGTCCCTTGCAGCTCCTTTTCAGCACAGATTCCAAATGCACAATCAAGCCTGATATCAGGCAATTAAAAGATTCTATGGCTGGGACACTTTCATGCACCCGGCAACAATTGTGAGCAAGCATTAAATTCAGCAAGACTCTGTGCTGTAACAATGATCCTATGCCTTCTGCAACAGCTTTTGTCACAGGGTGAATATCAGTATCTTCAGTTTCTGGCGGAGAGCTTGCTGACATCACATCTGTAAGAGTGCCAAAAATTATGTTCACCACACCCTCCACCTTCTTTTGAATTGCTTCAGACTCTCTAGAGATTGATTCTCTAGATTCCGGCGATACTAACTCCAACAGAGTTGGAACAACATCCGAGAGTGTGCTGTATGTATTGAGCGCATGAATGATTCTGGGGAACACAGACTGCACACATTCAACCAGTCCTTGAGGGATCTCCTCCAACAGTTTGCTAAGAGCAGCGGACGTAGAAGCAACGTTCAGTAACTTTGAAACTGGCTGCTCCACAATCTTTGCAAAGTAGTCCCCCTTGAGCTCATCAAAGGCACCGAAATCCGCTTCATTTAGCCGCCGTCGCATCTCAACAAGAACTCTTGTGATGAATCGTGATGCCAAATTCCAATAATGCAGTCTCATACTTTCACCAACACACGAGTCACCTTCATCGACCCGTGAATGGCATTGGAAAATCCAGTTAGAGTCAAGAATGTGGAAATCCCTGCTTCATGAAAAACATTCCAAATAGACCAGGTTAATAAATGAAGGCTTGAAAATAGCCCTATACTATTACTCTGTTTAACATGAGAAACATTCTAGAACTGAAGGGAACGGGAAAAATCATCATAGTGGAATAATAATACCTCCATTCTCTTTTACTTGTTGTTTGGACATCGACATGATAAGCTTTTGAACATTACTTTATCTAAGTACATACTAGCCAAAATTATTAAAATTATAAGGATAAATCAAGTGCTTCTCATGGAAGATCGACTGACATAAATTTCATGTCTCGAAACTAAGTACTCACATATATATTACTGGCAAAAGTTTACAATATAGACTGCATGTATTTTTCGCGAAAACGCAAAAGCTTTGCGTTTCGATGCATTGATAGATCAAGAAAGAGTTCACATACAAGCCCAGAAAGGACCAACACCCACGCCATACAACTCAACCCAAGGAGGCAGCGCAAAGCAAAGCAAAGCTAATCTAAGGGAGTATCTGACGCAACCCTCTCGGCCCACAACCTAGCCTCCGCTTTGATCGTGTCGACCATGGGGGCCACCGAGGGGGACTCGTTGTTGAAGACGATCGCGTTCCGATGCTTCCAAATCCACCACGCCGTAAGCATGATCACAGACGTGGTTCCTTTGCGCATTTGACGTGGGTTGGAGCGCACCACCAGCTCCCACCACTCCGCGAAGGGGCCTTCAGCAACCGGAGGTCCAGCGGTAGATCGGATCCATGACAGGACCTCATGCCAGATAGTCCGCGAGAACGGGCAACCAGTGAGGAGGTGTGACATGGACTCAGTAGACTGGTCGCACAACGCACAAAGCGGCCGGTGAGGGAGCCCACGGCGCTCCAGTCTCTCACCCGTCCAGCATCTATCCTGACAAGCAAGCCAGATGAAAAACTTCACCCTAGGTGGCGCCCACGATCTCCAGGTAAGCTTCCAAGGCCCTGAGACTATGGACCCCTGGAAGAGGGCATAGTAACAGGACTTGGATGAATACTGGCCGTCAGTCGTCCACCGCCAGATCAGCCTGTCTGGTCCACCCCCCAGGTGCATGCCCTGCAGCTTGTTCCACAGTTGCACGTACTGCCACAGCGCGAGTGGGCCTATGGCACTTGAGATGTCAGAGATCCAGCCGCGATCAGCAATCGCCTGCTGAACCGTCCGCACCTTCCTGCGATGTCCTGGGATTAGCGCGTCCGGCGCTATCTCCCCGATCGACTTCCCGTCCACCCACCTGTCCATCCAGAACAGCGCCGTTGTTCTTGCGCCTACCACCATAGTGGTGGAGGCGAAGAAGATCTCGCGCTCATCCTTGGTGAACTGCATGTCCAGACCGTGCCAGGGTCAAAGGGGGTCCGTGTGTAGTCTCCACAGCCATCGGGCCCGGAGGCTAGTCGTCGTGCGAGCGAGGTCCGAGATCCCAAGCCCTCCGAAGCAGAGCGGCATGTAGACCCTCGCCCAGTTAACGTGGCAGTGACCACCCTCGGCCTCCTTCCTGCCCATCCACAGGAAACCGCGCAGAACCTTGTTCACCTGCTTGAGTGCCCTCTTGTTGAGGGAGAGCACAACAAGTTGGTGAAGAGGGATCGCAGCGAGCACCGCACGGATCAGGGTGAGCCGTCCCGCCTTAGGCATCATGGAGGCCTTCCAGGTAGGAAGCTTGTCCGCAATCCGGTCGATGATCGGTTGGAACGCCTCGGCCGAAAGCCAGCGAGTGGCCAGTGGAATCCCAAGGTACCTGACCGGGAATGGAGCGAGCTGGCACCCCATGGCGGTCGCCGCGCTGTTGCCCACCTCCTCCGAGCATGCAATCGGGGACACCGAGCACTTCGCGAAGTTCGTGCGCAAACCAGAAGCATGTCCGAAGACGTCTAGGATGCCACGAATCGCGAGCAACTCACCCTCGTCCGAGTGACAGAAAATCACCACATCATCCGCGTAGAGCGACACCGAGGTCATCAGCTCCCGTTGCGCTAAACGCTGCAACACACCCCACTCCATGGCTCTGGCTAACCCCCTACTAAGCGTGTTCATCATGAGGACGAACAACGTAGGGGATAGGGGGTCACCCTGCCTGAGGCCCCTCCTATGCCATATTGGGGGGCCAGGCTCGCCATTGAGCATCACCCTTGTGCTAGCTGTAGATAGAAGGATAGCGACCAACTCACAGAACCTCGGGCCGAGCCCAGCCTTGCGGAGGACCTGGAAGAGGAATCCCCAAGAGACCGAGTCGAAGGCCTTAGCTATGTCCAGCTTTAACATCACCCTAGGTTCCTTCATCCGGTGCAGGAACCTCGCAGTCTGCTGCACCAACATAAAGTTGTCATGGATGCTGCGTTTTCGAATGAAAGCACATTGGTTGTGATCCACCAGCGACTCCATCCTTGGGGCTAGCCTGTTAGCCAGAATCTTCGCCACCAGCTTGGCGAAGATGTGGATCAGGCTAATGGGGCGGTAGTCCCCCAGCGCGTTCGCGTCCGGACGTTTAGGCAGCAGTATGAGTAAGGCTTGATTAAGCCCCTGAAAACCGCGCCCGCACATCGTGAACAGCTTGGCAAACGCAGCCATGAAGTCATCCTTAACCGTGGCCCAGCAACTCTGGAGAAACTCCGCGGTGAAACCATCCGGGCCAGGCGCCTTCCCATGGGGAAGATCCTTAACTACCCCCCAGACCTCCTATAGCAAGAGTAAAAGGAAACAGTCAAAGGGATTTAGTATTGAATTAGGCAGTTATGTTCGAATATGCGATAATAAATTGGAGTTTGGATGCCTGGATGAGGTGGTGTGCTGAGTTGTTTCCATTGCGAGATGATATTGAAGCTACTTAACAAACACAAATATTCATAAAACAGTAGTCAATATTGTTGCCAGCAGCCCACCTAATCAGCTCTTGTGATAAATCAGTGAATGTCTCCCTTAATCTTTCTGTGAACCCAGCTTGGATCATTCGGCTGGCTATACTTCGTACAGAATCGATGGATTTTTGGTTGATCAAATCAAGCTTCTTTTCATCCAAGCAAGACATGACCTTGTGCAACGTTGAACAGTCTTCTGCAGGCAATAACTCAATGTCCGTGCTTGAAGCACCAGTGCTACGGGAGCTCGACGAAACTGGCTCACTACTGGTTGAGGAGAGACAGAGGCCATCTAAGGCTGATGGACTGTATAACTTAGTCATGGTGCTAGGTAGGCTATCAAGGTCCTTAAAATGGTTGGTGTTCCACAATTTGAGGCCACGGAATGTTCTTGCAAGATCTGACATTGCAATGTCAAGAGCTAATTTTGCTTGCATGTGAAGATCATCAACAGAAGAGAGGCAACGAGAAGAGGAAACTGCTGAGAGACAGATAAGGGCATCAACAGCAGAGAGGTATATCCTGTTCTCTGCAAGGAAGGAGGATGTATGCGTCAAGGATCCATCCTGACACAACTGGAGAATCTGTTTTGCACTGTTAAGACATGCTTCCGGGTCAACACAAGAAGGGGCATGTGCTGCCAATGCTGTTGCTTTCTGCTTTGAATCCTCTCGAAATAAACCTCTTCCACCACAAGGTTTCTTCGTTGGCAAAGCGGAAGTATGGCATTGGAAGATCTGTTATGTGGCTCTATTTCCCACGGAGAAACTCTATCTGGAATTGATATCGAAGAGTCCTTGTTCCATTTCACCTGATTTTTTTATTAAAGAAATCATTAGCCAAACAAGGATTAGTAGTCAGTATGTTGGAATGCAAGTGGGATCCCGCTGAAGTCCCACTTCTAGTTCAAGTGGGACTTCGGCGGGATCCCACTTGGCACCTCATCAGTATGGGTCGTGATTAATGCTGGTTGCCAACTACCTTTAGGCATCTCCACTTTGAATCAGGCCATGTTGCATCAAAATCTTCAATTCCTGATATAATACCAGAAACTCTGCAATAACAGTACGTAAAGCATTTTGTCAACATGAAAGAATTGCTCCAATACAAGGAAGGTGTTGAATTGCATCGGATCTAATAAGAATCTGAATTCACAGTCTAAGCAGATGCCATATTATCTGATTATATTTCTTAGTTTAAGAATGAATTAGAGTTTGATCATAATCGTAAGTCTTAAAACTATAAACTGAAAGTAACACAGCTGTGGGACAACGTATATCCACATAATATGCATTGAAATTTCATATTTATTTGGGTTTACAAAATAAAAATAAGATGACTATTTTTTTGTTTGTGTTGGTGGGTGGGGGGGTGGGGGGGGGGGATTAAGTTATTAACATGACTATACCTGTGCTCCGTGGCCGCTTCCCTGAATATCATTCTAAATCTTGTCCCTAAGGAACAAATCTTTCCAGACTCAACATATCGATCATATGGCACAACAAATTTCCCTGTACCATTCCTGCAAGAATTTTTGCCAACTGACATTTTAGTGCCACATCATCGAAATGACAAGCTTCTGTTCTAATTAGTCACAAGTTACTATGCACTTACACCAGAAGGGGTGCATCAGGTGAACTCACTGACAACATGTTCCGCAAAGCAAGAAGTTCAGTAGAGGGAACATACCTAGGTCCGTATATGACAGTGAATTTGGACCTTGCGGTGATAGCATGACTTATACTTGGAAGAATACCAAGGCCTGTTTTGTGTCCTTCATCATTAGTTATTTCTGACGAAGGCATATTCCCAAGATTTCTCATACATCGTCTAACCCCAACACGTAGCTGTCCATCTTCTCCTCTACATTGTATGCAACAGGTCGATTGTTACTCTTTACATGAAATGCAAATTGATCAGCGCAAAAGTAGCAGATAGTGCAATAGAAATCTTTTTGTTCTTCATGCCGATTTTGATAAGCCAAGCTGTGCTTGCCCAGTGTTTGTTGTAGGTGGAACCTTAGCGGGAAATGCAAATGGGGTCATTGAACAAACCTCAAAATGACAAGAACATCCCCTGCAATAAGATTTTTGGAAATTGCATACTCTGCAGTTTGAAGGAGATGCCTCCTTGGTCCCACTGATGACAAAAACACATCAACCATTGTTAGAGTTCAGTGAAAAGTATAAATTAACAAGAAGCTTTAGTATCTTGGGATGGAGAAAATGGCGGAGCTAAAAGGCAAAGGTAACTCAATTTTGGCAAATTGTTACTGTATTGTGACTATATTCTATACTGAGAGTTCTCTATACTCCCTCCAATCAAAATTACTTGTCCAACCTAGACAGATTTTAGGCTATATTTTGCATATATCTGCGACAAGTAATTTTGATCGGAGGGAGAAAGATAAATAATTTCTGCATCTTCCTTGCATGTTATGATGGGCAAGTTCTGATATTGAGTAGCAGGAACCTAATCTGTGCTGGAAGCGCCACTTCATCCCAGAAAGATCCTCCGCAACAAGCTCCTGCATTGGTGCCATCTTGTTCATGTCCTACATCAACAAACGACGAATAATTAGGCATAACTTTGCAATGTTAGGTAAAGTTAAATTGCACTTCTGCAAGTGGTTAGACACCAACCAGTGGCGGAAGGAATTTTTCAGCGTGCTTCCTTGGTATAGAAAACCAAGCATGAGCCTTTGTGTCAGCAACTCTTAATTTCTTGCAGAAATAAGGTGCCGGAAGCTTTGGTGTTGATGAAGGAAGACCCTTGCTATCGATCACCTTAAAGCAATGCTAAACAGCAATATCAAGAATTCAAGGCTATGGTAAGAGAGAGGAAGACCAAATGAAATATAAGACACTTACATTGAGCTCAGGTAACAGGACCAGACGAGCATAGACGAAATCATTTTCTGACTGCACAAAGGACCAAAGCAATATGCTGTGTCACTAAATATCGGAGGCAGGAACTATGGGAAGAAATAACTGAGATAAACTACCGATCACCTTTAGCTCCACATTCAGTACACGGCATAGAATCTGTGAGGGAACACCGTGCAAATGCACGGAGGTGCCCCCAGTCTGTTTTGTCGGAACAAAAGATACGTCATATACCTATCTACACACTCAATGCTCAAATCCATAGAAAATAAAATTTTAAGACAAGCTACCTGCTCCAGATGTCCTTGGGGAAAGTAGAATACAGTTTCCCCTACTTGAGGAATTGTGATACTCGAACCAGCACATGCGTACCACAGCTGCTGCAAACCTAGAAGAATATGCACAAAAATGTTTTCAAGCAAACTGAAATCGAATGCGTAAAGAAGAACAGAAAGGTAAAGTTAGCTCACTTTTGCAATCATCGAGATTAGACGATGTTTCCAAAGAGTTCATCATAGTCATCTCATGCAACCCAAGCAGCTCAAACTCGCTATTGCCCAACTTCACTTATGGTAACCTCTGTTCTTCCTTCAACTATATCAACCAAGATGTGTTCAATGTAGACATAACCTTTTGGCACGTTACTTTAGAAACGATCGTGTGTGCTTTGGCTGTTTGACTGCTTTCTGATGCGTCGTGTCCACTTTGTTGCAAAAGTTTCATGATAAGAACTTTGACCGCAACTAAGCGGCATAGAGATACGACAGACAACCGGAGAATCTTTGTAGTGCCATCTTCATCAGACAAAGTCACTTTAACTCCGTCGTTAATTTGTCAACTTTACCTTTTTGTTTTTGGTGGTTTTTAGGCATGTTTCCACCTAAACCAAAACATGCCCGTAGTTGTACTCTCGTTCTCGTTTTCCCCCTATCTTAATGAAAAGGCAGAGCTCCTGCCGGTTGCCCAAAAAAAAAAAACAGCTGGAAGGGATTGATAAATTTCCACCGACAGTTGGCAACAAATAAAAAGGACTGGCCATATTCTGCAACAAATAAAAGCAATTAGAACATTTTCAGGTCATAACTTCTCTTGTGGTGATTGGATTCCACAAGAAGACTGGCTCGAGATGAAGAGCAACAGAGAAGTACTTCTGCCTTGGTCAAAAGGTAGTAAGATTTCTCAACACAAAAAGCACTTAGTTTTGTGCTACAAACTAAGAGCTCGAAGGTGAATTTTGGGACAAGTTGTGGGGGGTTAAATTGGACTTCTCTCAATTTTACTCACCAAGGCTTGATACTTGCTTTCGGAAGCATATGGCCTGGAAACGCGCACCCTATATGGAATGCTGGTATACAATTTTTAGATACTCGGTTGGAGATTCGAGTTTTAGGGTTGGGTATTTGTCGCAGCTGCTTGCTTTTCTGCCGAGGAGGATGGGAATGTGATCCTTACCGGTGCCGCCGCTGCTCAAGCACGCCGGAGAAGCGCTGATGCGCTGCGCCGCCGGGAACTAACTCGTGTCTTTCGGGAGAGTGGAGGAGGATGAAATCGGGGGCGAATCAATGTTGCTGCTGAAAAGTACATCGACTCCGGGCTTTATGGCTAAACGAAGCCCACGGAAAGGAAAGTTGGAACATGAGCAGCGAAAGAGCTATAAGAGACTTACAAGTAATAGAAATTATAAATAGATTATTGGACGACCTAGCGACGACTATCTCAGACACTAGCACGAGCCGAAGACGCGCCGCCGTCCTCGCTCCTTCATCACCGGAGCCGGACAAAGCTTGTCGTAGTCGAGCTTGTTGTAGTAGACAGACGGGAAGTCGTCGTGCTAAGGCCCCATAGGACCAGCGCACTGGAGCAGTAACCATCGTCGAAGATGACAACCGTAGATTGAAAGATACTGACCTCAAACTACACCGACGAATACGGAAAACGGCCGGATCCAAGAGATTCGCCGGACACATGACTCCACGCGTCCTCTGCCGGCGCTAGATGCACCACCGGAGCGAGGATAGGGCGGGGAGGACCTTATTCTGACTTCAGGATGTAGCCGTCGCCTCAACATCCCGAAGAAGATACTGAAAAAACGCTAAACAGAAAACGAGAACCTCCCGCCAACGAGAGGCCGTGGTCCGCCACGCCTCCAAGGCCCTAAGACCACCGGAGACGGAACGGACCGGTGGCGTCGCCGGCGAGGGGACGGAACCCTAGATGGGTCTGGCTTTTCTCTTCGTGGTCGCCTGGGGCTGCCAGGTACGTACTCGAGTTCTTTCTTAAGAAAAAAAAGGCTTAAAATTCGATTCCTTATTTGACACTGAGCAAATTTTTCTTCCCTATTTGACATCTTGTTAAAAAAATTCCTTATTTGACATTCCGTCTGGTCCCGTTAAACTGTTCTATTAATATATAATTGTATGGACCAAAATTCCCTCGAGTGGATAGAAAGCGAAGGAGACGACCGGACCGACCCGTATCCTTTAGAGCTGTGTACCTATCGATCCCCAGAGGCAGCACCCGACCGCACCCTAACCCTACATCGGCTGGCGGCTCGTAGCGGCGAGGGATGGAACCCCGCGAGGGCGCGGTGGCGGACGACGGTCCAGGCGAGGGCGTGGCGGCGGACGGCGACCCCGGCGAGGGCGCGGCGGCGGATGGCTGGGCAGGCCATGGCACCACGGCGGACGGCGGCCAGGTCGCATCGGCGGACGGCGAGCAAGGCCAGGTCGCCTCGGCGGACGGCGGGCCAGGCCAGGTCACCTCGGTGGACGGCGGGCCAGGCAATGGCCATGGCGCGGAGGTGGATGCCGGCCCATGCACTGGCGCGGCGGTGTACCCAGCTACAGGAGAGGACGGCGACCCGGGCACGGGAACAGGCAGGGACGGCGACCCGAGCACTGCAGGGTGAGTATTCTCAACGATTTGATCCCGAAATGCAGTAGAAGTAGATGAGCATGGAGCCATATATCCAGTAGCAATCTTACGAATAGGTCTCTGTTCTATTTACAGGATTGATGCAAATTCAAGTTATTTGCTGAAAATTAGAATGCTTGGCAACCCAAAAACAGCTAGAAAGGAGATCAAGACTTTTTATTTTGAGAAGGTTATTGATTTAGACTTGACAAATTATGAAGATCTGGTTAAATCAATTACAGCGCAGTACCCACCTCGTTATTTGGAAGTTACACATGTTCATTATTATGATGATGTTCTGAAAACATTCTCAAAATTAAAATCAAACCAAGAGTTGTTGTCTATGTTTAAGAAACACAACAAGACAAAGATGGTGGACATGTTTTTTTGCATATTGTGATCCTTCTCAACCATACTAGCCTATTACCGAATATCATTTTGATGTGGATTTACAACCTAACAGCAACATAAATCAAGATGAGGAAAATTATCTTGTCAACCCAATACCGGAGAATGAACATGTTGGTATTGATGAAGAGAATATGTACTTCGAGGAAGAACCTACAGCTCTAAATATGGTTCTTTTTTCTAATAAAGAGAAGGACAAAGACTATGTTGCTGATGATGTGAGCGAGGATAAGAGCGATGATGAGAGTGAGGATGAGACTGAATTGGAAGAGGAGGAGGAGTTGCATGAGACCAATCATGCCCCAAATATAGAGTACGATAAGGCAGACCCTCCTATGACCGAAGGTTCCACATATCCGAATATGGATGAGTTTAAGTTGGCCCTTTCTCAGCATGCAATCAAACATGAATTTGAGTATAACACGGAGAAGAGTACACCATTTAGGTTCAGGGGCTATTGCAAAAGAAGAGATGAAGATAATTGTCCATAGAGGATACATGCTTCTACAACAGATGATATGTGTACTGTAGTGGTAATTGTCTAACTTTGCTCGTTTGTGAATATTAGTTGCATAATAATTGTGTAATACTTTGTAGCTAACCACTTATATTCTTCTTATGTAGGTGAAAAAAAACCGTATAATCATGATTGCTCTAGTGCAAGAAGGAAAAAGAAGGTGAAGAATGCAACCAAGTATTGGATATGTGAGAAGGTGAAGGACTGGCTCATTGAAGATGCAACTCTAGGAGCAAAGGAATTACAAAAGAAGCTTAAAGAACATCACAAGGTAAAAATCCACTACAAGAGAGTGTATATGAGAGACTATGTAACCAACAACTTGGCCGAGTGCTTTAACAATTGGATTAAGCACCACAAGTCCTTGAACTTGGACGACTTCTTTAACAAGGCTAGGCAATTGATTATGATATTGTGGAACCGAAGGAGAAAAGTAGCAAAGAAGATAGATGGTTTGATATTGCCCCCACATAATTAAGAAGCTCAATGAAATGACTAGGGAATTACACTTGGAGGTGGTTGAAAGCTCGGAAGAAGTGGCAGAAGTGACCGCATTAGGTGGTAGTGGCTTCAGGTTTGTGGTCAATTTGCGGGACAAGATATGCTCTTGTAGACAATGGCAAGTTTTCGGCCTTCCTTGCAAACATGCTTTTGCATTCATCACCTCTCTTAGCAATGCACATCTACGACACTACGTGGATTTGTATTACTCCATCAACAAATTCAAAGCAGCTTATGCCCAACTAATCTCTGCTATGCCTGACAAGACCCAATGGCCTAAATCTGATCATGGATTTTTTATGCATCCACCACTATTGAAGGCTACAGCTGATAGGCCTAAAACTGAGAGGTACAAGGGCTGTAGTGAGAAGAAAAGAAAAAATGGCAAACACTTGTGCCCTATTTGTAAGGAAAAAGGGCATCATTGGCACAATTGTAAGAAAGGCAACCCAGAGGACATTGCTGCGATGATGGTTGTGAGGTAATATAGATGTTCACTACTTTCTTATATATTCTTGCATTATTCTCTTATTCTGCCAAGTAACATGTTCACTACTTTTCTTACTTGATTGTGTAGAGAACCACCAAAGAAGAGGCCAAAGAGAGCCAAAGTAGTCGATTCATCCATTGTTGCTTGTGAGGATGAAGCACCAGCAAGAATGTGTTTTCCCCCAAGGTTAGTAATTTTACACTTATGTCATGATTACATGAAAAGGAGGTTTTAATTCTAAATTGCTTCCTTCTCACCATAGCCAAAACTTGGAAACTACAACTAAGAAAAAGGGAAAAGATGTCCATTCTAGTGCTAGAACATCAAAAAGGTGATTATAACTAGTTTATATTTTTACATTTAATTAAACTTAACTTGTTTATATTCTGATTGATTCCTTCTCAATACAAGTAGCTTGGAGAATACAAGTAAAAAGAAGGGAAAAGGGGCAAACTCTAAATCAGTTGGATCTAAGAGGTATTGTTTCTGTTTTTAGTTCACTTGATGTCTATATTTTGTGTTTTCAATTGCTAGAAAACATTGTTGTCATATATTTGTGTACATGCAGATCAAGAACCAGCTCAAGTCAACCGGAGAAAGCTTTGCTTCCTATGGTTCCAGTTGACAGCAGCCCGGCTATGTGCACAAGAAGCAAAATTTTAAAACCTACAAGCCCTGCAATGAACACACGAAGCAAAAGAAGACTCAGCTTGTGATTATTATGTGATGCATGTCGACTAGTACTGATATAGTGTTGATTTTGAACATCGCTGTGATGCATGTTGAGTAATAGTGTTGATTTTGAACATGGCTGTGATGCATGTGAACGAGTACTACTGGTGTGAGATATCTACTGATTGTGTGTTGATTTTGAACATGGCTACGATGCATGTCAAATAGTGTTGATGTAGTTTTACATGTCATTTTACTTTTGGATATATATATATGTGAATTGTATAGACGTGGCATAAAAATACAGAGGAGGTTCTGCCCAAATTTTTAATCAAATTATCGATGTATGTTATTTAACTATGACCTAATATGTAACATTACTGCAAGCTACAGTCTTGAATAGATTTTGGTCAAATTATACACTAGGCGTAGAAAGATCTTTTCGCGTCTCTCTTTAACGCCGTTAGTGGAGAAAATGAACTAAAGTGTCGTATAAGGAAAGAAAATTTAACAAGATGTCAAATAGGAAAGAAAAAGTTGCTCGGTGTCAAATAAGGAATCGAATTTTAAGCCGGTGTCAAATAAGGAATTTTCTCATACTACTAAATACTTTTCCATCAATTCAGACTTTTGGTTGCGTTGGTTAGTGCATGAAGCTTAATATGATATTAGATCTCAGGGTCTGAGTCCTGATTTTCGTAATTTATTAAAAATTGCTGGTAGCCCCCTTTGTGTCCGGTATATGCCTCTTGAGCTATGTACCTCTGAGACTGTTATATTCACGTGTTGACTTGTCTTTGGTGTTACATTATATGTGGATTGTACTAGCCTTTTTTATCAGTTCGGACTTTTAGTTGCGTTGCTTAGTGCATAAAGCTTAACACTTACATCTTTAGTCTCACATCTTGCAACACCCAGAGCATTTTAGTTCCATATTTTGCAAAATGTGCAATACTAGTCCCACAATTTGCATCCCAAGAACATTTGTCTAATTTAATAGAATTTTAGTAAGTTTGACTAATTTCGTCCACAAATGATTTCAATTTTTTTAAATGATCCCTCTATATTTTTCTCTATCATTTATGTCATTGGTACGGACTGACAAGTGGGTCCACCTATCAGTACAAATAAAATAATTAAATATGTAAGCACGGAAACGATTCAAACTCACTACCTTCGCACAACAACACACCGGCACAAGACGCTACACGGATAGATGCTATTTATTAGTTAGGAGCACGTAATTATTTTATAGAACATAAAAGCACATACAGACGTGAAAATGCCCATATCTACTGCTAGCATAATCCTGTGTGTCATCTGTATCGAAACATCTGCATGCTTTCTTTTTGCATGGTAATATATGTATCATTTATATATCATAAAGATCATAGTACAAGTCACGTAAACACTGACCTGATAAAACTGGAAAAAATAACAGAACGCAAGACTTTGTGAGAAGGACCACCGTCAAGAAAGAAAATAATCTAGACCAAAGGAACCTCTGAGCTTGATGCCAATATCCGTCACCTGCCTATGGCACCACCACAACAGCCACCAAAAGAAAGAATGACAAATCACCTACTCATCCGATCTCGATGCGGCTCCATCACTAACATGCAGTTTTGCGGACCTCCAAGGTGGCTCACCCAAGGTGAAACCATTTGAAAGAGCATGTGGGATCCCATGTGTGGTTTTGGTAATTAATGATAATTTTTATGGACTAATGTGTGTATTAAGTTGTACTTGTAGGATTTGTCCATTGACATCGCTTGGAGCATGTGTTGGCTTCAAGGTTATTGAAATGAAGAAGAAGACGTGTTGTGCAAGCTCAAAATGCGCCTTCTCTAAAAGATCTCATGTTTGATGCTTGCCATCCTCGGTGTTCATGGATCGATGAAGACAAGGATAAAATATGCTCAAGGCAAAGGTATTCTTGATATGTTTTTTCTTTTACCGGTCTTGTGCTGGTAGTTGAGAGACCGGGTTTAGGATAGATAACCGTACTATCAAGAGGGGCTCTCAAGTGAGTAACTCGATCATATAGTTTGGAGAGAGCTTAAACCTATGCATACTTGCATCATCGTATTTGGTTGTTTATTGGTTTTATCCATGTGAGGATATGGAGCTTGTGGTAATATTCATAACAATCTCTTGTTCATCAAAATCGGATCTCCCTTCCATATCTTGTTACGATTTTGATTTGAGGTTTTCTGGATGCTCACCGAGTGAGGTATCTCATACTATAATGCTTGATATTTTCTCACTTGGTGATATCCAATATTTCCACTTTCAGTTGGGTAGCTCTTGTTGTCCTCTTTCCAACGCAATTGGATTCGGGTCAATCGAATCTACCAAACTAGAGTTATGATCTTTTGAATATTTGTCTTTTGTTTTAATTTTTTTTAAAGGTTTTATGGGCCAAGCGGTAGTACTGTTGGGTACTACCGCCCGCCCCTGCGCGCGACCCAACCCTCTGCCTCGCCCGGTAGCCCTGGTCCGGTACCACCGGCCCAGCCCGGTGCTATCGCGCGGCCAGGCCGGTAGTACCGCCCGGCCCATCCCCTTTCCCCTGTCAGCCTGCCGCCGCTCACCGCCCTGGCTTCGCTCGCGCGACCCGCTTGCCTCCACTCGCCCTTGTCGCTCGCTTGCACGCCCGTGCGTCCACCCATCCCCTTCTGCCGCTCGCTGCTCCTCGCATGGCTGGCGTGCCCCCGCTTCCTGCCGCTGCTTGGGCTGGTCCAGCTGCTCGCCCAACTGCCCCCCGCTTCCAGCTGCTCGCCCAACTGTCGCTGGACCAGGCCGCCGCCGCGTGCGCTTAGCAGGATGACGCTCCCGCTCGCCAGCCTCGTTGCTCACCCCGCGCAGCAGCCCCGCTCCTGCACGCATGCCTCGATCCGGAGTAAAATGCACCCACAGTCCTGGAACTCTACAGCTAAGTCAACAACGGTCATGTAACACAGAAACTGCCTCGATACAGTCCTGGAACTTGTCTGGAGCGTCCGCATACGGTCCTGGCTACGTTTGACAACCGTATAACAATGACGTGGCGAAGGTGGTGGACCCGCGGAGACGCGAGACGGCGTGCCTCCTCGAGTTCCATGTAAAAATTGCAAGAAACCCCATGTTCCCCTGTTTCCCCCCTGTTCTAGAGCGGAGTGGTCGAGGTGAATGGCGGCGACGACGGTGGATGAAAGCGATCAGCCACACAACAAGGGGATAGACCGAGGCAGACGACGCAGTCGACGGTGGTGAAGAAGGTTACCGTGGCGGCGCTGCAGCTGACCCTCCTCCGTTCCAAAGATGGCGCCGGTGAGGCGGCCGAAAGGAGACCCCGTACCTGTCTACGGTGAGTTCGATTCTCGCTATTTTTTGGACGAATTTGAGGTTTGTTTGGCCTAGATGTTTGTTTGCAATGTGCTGTCTAGATCAAAGTAACTGTATTTATGTCGTACCTCAAAATTTCAAACTAGGGTGAACTTTGATTGTTTTGTTCAATTTTCAGAGGAAAGCGGTGACAATTTTACATTGGAGGTGATACATGGGGGATTTTTGTTGGTTATGGATCTAACAGGGCATATGTTGATGGGCATAAAGTTTGCTTTGATGATTGTGATGCTGATAGTTGGTCTGCTCTTTAGATTGATGATATAATAGAGAGTTTAGGCTATGAATCATGTGGCAGGATCAATGTGTACTGGTTGTTGCCAGGTATGCAGATAAATGAAGATGGATTGAGGCCGATTTCCAAAGACAAGGATGATTTGCGCATGATTGGAATGGTTAAGAAGGAGCACAGGTTTCTCATGGTTTATCTTGACCATGAGCCAGCAAACAAGGTTGTGTAGTGGGATGATGTTGTTCAGAACCCTGTTGCCAACTTACCTCGTGTGATCAGTCCCATTAAGAAGTCTATTGTTGATGTTCAGTCTACAAGGAGATCAAACAGAGTAGCAACTATAGAAGAAGGAGATGATGATCTGGACAGTGACAACTCCAGTGATTCAGACTATGATCCAGGGATTGTGGATAGTGATAATGATATAGAAGAAGGAGATGATTTGTTCTAGCAATATGTAGATCAAGAACCAAAGGATGAGAACAAGGTTAAATCAGAAGGTGAAATGAGTGATGATGATTTCTTTGAGCCTGCAAATTCAGATGAGGAAGGAGAGACATTCAAAAATTTCAAACCATTTGTAGAAGAATATATGCATGATCCTACATTTGCTACTGGCCAGCTCTTTGAATCTACTGAAGTATTGAAAAGGGCAATTAGGGAGCACAATTGCAAGCACAGGAAGGACATAAAATTTCGAAAGAATGACATGACAAGAGTGTTAGCCAAATGTGAGGAAGGATGCCCATGGGAACTGCATGCATCATTTGATAGTAGACCAAAGGCCATTATGGTGAAAAGGTATACACCAGTGCACACTTGTGAGAGCAGGTGGCAAGTGACTGCATTCACTTATAAATACATTGGTAATCACTATGTTGAGGAGATTAGAGCAAATGAGAAAATGACACTTAGGGGTCTAGGACAGCTAGTGCAGAGAGATTGGAAGATGACACCAAAAAGGGGTAAGCTTGGAAGAGCTAGAAAACATGCTTTTGATATCATCTATGGTGATGAAACAAAACAGTACATCCAGCTTTGGGATTTTGGGTAGGAACTTAGAAGATCTAATCCAGGGAGCACATTCCTACTGCTACTGGATGATGCAGGACACTTTGAGAGGTGTTATTTCTCCTTTGATGCATGCAAGAGAGGGTTCCTAGCTGGATGTAGGCCCATAATATTTATAGATGGTTGTCACTTGAGGACCAAATTTGGTGGAATTTTGCTCACTGTCATTGGAATGGACCCTAATGATTGCATTTTCCTAGTTGGATTTGCAATTGTAGAAGTTGAAAATACCAGTTCCTGGAAGTGGTTTTTGAGTGCACTAAAGCAAGATCTTGGTATTGTGAACACTGGCTCATGGACCATAATGTCTGATAAACAAAAAGTAAGTTGTTCTTTATATGCTCCTTGTCTTGTTTATAGCTACTTGTTCTTTATATGCTCCTTGTCTTGTCTGTAGCTAGTTGTTCTTTATATGCTCCTTGTATTGTACCTATAGGCTCACTTATTTATTCTTGCAGGGATTAATAAAGGCTGTGAAAGAACTATTTCCAGAATCAGGTCACAGATTTTGTGTAAGGCACCTCTGGCAGAACTTCAACAAGAATTTTAAAGGTGAAGTTCTGAAGAATCAATTATGGAAATATGCAAGAAGCACCACACCTGCAAAGTGGCAGGAAAACATGGATGCAATGTTGGTTCTGAGCAAAACAACCCATGACTGGCTAGAGGAATTGGATCCTGCCACTTGGGTGAAAGCTTTCCAAAGTGAGTTTCCAAAATGTGATGTTCTCTTAAACAACAATTGTGAGGTCTTCAATAACTACATTTTGGATGCAAGAGAGATGCCTGTTCTTGCAATGATTATGAAGATAAAGTGTCAAATTACAACAAGGATTTACAACAAGCAACAAGAGGGTGAGTCCATGTCTGGTACAATTTTTCCTAAGATAAGGAAAAAGTTACAAAAACATGTAGAATGGTCAAATGTTTGTGAAGCAAAACCATCTGGGGGTGGAATATTTGAAATTGATGAGAGGGGAACTCCATACATTGTTGATCTTCAAAATAGAACATGTAGCTGCAGGAGATGGGATATTTCTAGGATTCCTTGCTGGCATGTTGTTTCTGCATTAAGACATGACAAGATATCACCAGAGAGCTATGACAGTTCATGCTACTCAATTGAGAGGTACTACAAAGCATATGAGCATATAATTTGGCCATGCAAAGATGTCAGGGAATGGGAGAAGGTTGATGCTAGGGAAATTAAAGCACCAAGGTATTAGAAAAAAGATGGCATGCCACAAAAAAATAAAAGGCAACAACCTGAGGAGATAGAATGAAATAATGTAGAGAAGAAGATGAGCAAGCATGGTGTGCTCATACATTGTAGCTACTATGGACAGGTGATACGTCCATTTTGCATCACTATTCTATATCATAATTTACTGTTATTCATTGATATATTTCATATTAAGAGATGATACTTATGTTATTTCATCTGTTTTTGCATGGTTGATGACTTTTGGAGGATGGATAGCTGAAGTCAGGATTCTGATGGAAAAGGCACTGTTTGGAGGCAAAATTCGTGAAGATCAGAAAATCCCGGAAAATATATGGAAAATCATATTTTCCAGAAGACGAAGGATGCCAGAACGGGGAGCGGAGATGGGCCACAGGAGGCCCACACCACCCCCTGGCGCGGGCCAGCCCTGGCCGCACCACCAGGTGGTGTGGCCATCCTAGCCCACCTCTGGCTCTGCTCTTTGGCGTATATATTCCCCACGAAACCCTAAGACTGGGGGAGCGATCACAGAAAGATTCCGCCGCCTCTGCGGGGCGGAAAACTGCAGAGAGAGAAAGAGCTCTCTGGTAGGCAGAAATCTGCCAGGGAAATTCCTTCCTGGAGAGGGGAGATCATCGCCATCAACACCACCATCAAGCTGGACTTCATCGGGATCATCATCATCATCTCCATCATCATCTCCACCAGCACCATCATCACCACTCCATACCGCTGTAACTGTCATCGGATTGAGGATAAGTACGCCATGAGGGGGTCATCGAGGCGTGCGGAAGAGAGGGGTGTGTGATGTATGGTATTCTGGGACGGTGAGCACACAAGTTTACCCAGGTTCGAATCCGCCGGCTTTGGACGGATCCTACTCCTGCTAGCAATCCAGTAATACGGCAGAGCCGGAATATGGGTTACAAGGGTTTTGCCTGTGCGAGTTGAGGGTCTAAAGTATTGGGTGCCCTAAAGGCTCTCCCTAGGATGGCTTATATAGATATCCGGCCTAGGGTTTATAGGAGAGATCAATCCGGCTACGTCTAAGAGTCGGTTACAGAGTACATCTTGAACTACAAGTAACATTATGGGCCTAAGTCGGTAAGTCTTCTGGGCCTTCCCGTAGCCGGATTAGACACCGTCTTCTCTCCCTAACTAGGCCGCCCGTGAAGCAAAGCTCTAACCCGAAGTGGGCCACCCTGGTCAGTGAGTAACTGTGAGATACCCGGAAAGTATATCCCCAACAACAGCCCCCGGAGGCCTCCAAGATCCAAAGTCGGATTTATTATCGTCTGGCTTGATCTTCGGCTTGCAGAATCTTGAAGGGTTCCTGAAACTTCACAACAAAAAATACGATCCGGGTCTTAAAAGTAAGTCGGACCTTTCAATTGGTTACTCGGATTTTCCAGCTTGATTTTAAACTAAGCCGGAACTTGGTCTCCAACGCCACCTGACACAAACATGGTCAAGTCACGTCATCTGACAAGAGTTCTGTCAGCACGACCGTTGGTGGGTCCGCGGTTCGCGGAACCGAGGCGCCGTTTCAATGCATGCGTAGAGATCGAGGCGACGCAATCATCGCGCGGGCCCTTCCCAGTTCTTTCCACGACGCGTGGCGGTTGCACTGTAGCGTTTACGCGAATCTTGTGAAAGAGCATTTCATGTTTTCCTATGTTTTGTGTGTTAGATAACAATACTATGGAGACTTTTCATGTGCGCTAAGTGTGCAGGAAGTTTTGAGGGGGGCCGGAAAGGGCCGGATAATCTGGCCTACCTCATCTCTCAAGGAAGCCAAGGTGCGTTGCTCAGTGTCCAGGCGGATTTTCTCCCGGAAAATCCGAACTGGGGCGGTTTTTCCTCCCCAGGCCGGATAATCCGAGTTTCGCAAGGGCCGGATAATCCGGCCCCCAGTTTTCGAGCAAAAGGACCCAAGGCGCGTCGCTCAGTATCCGGTCGGATTTTCTACCGGAAAATCCGAACTGGGGCGGTTTTTTCTCCCCAGGCCGGATAATCCGGCCTTTGCATAGGGCCGGATAATCCGGCCCCCAGAAGTTGATCAAGGGCAAGCTCGGCGCGACGCTCAGAGAGGGGGCGGATTGTCTGCCGGATATTCCGAGTCTGGGGTGGAGTTTCCCCAGACCGGGTAATCCGGCCCTCAATTGGGCCGGATAATCCGGCCCCCAAAGTGTGCAACGGCTGTTTTTTTTGGAAAGGGGTATAAGTACCCCTTCTTCCCCAACATCCAGAACTCTTGATTCATTCGAAATTGACCATACCTTGTGCAAGAGCTCTCATTCTCAATCTCCCACTTCAACCACTCGAAGGTCTTGATCTTTGGTGAAATTGAAGGAGGAGAAGTTCATCATCAACATCAAGAATCAAGCGCTTCAACTCCTCTCCATTCACTTGGATAAATCCCTGATCTAGTATTCTTGTCAATACCTAGATCTTGTTATTGTGTTTGACAACTTTGTTCTTGTGGCAGCTTGTTGTCATTTCGGGAGCCTCCAAGTTGTTGTGGAGTTGTTGCCCCGCTAGTTGTGTAAAGGCGCCGGTGCCCGCCTCGAAGGGTACCTATAGTGGAAGGTGGATCAGGCCTATTGTGGCGAGATCCATCGGAGAACAGGGTAAGGCCTTTTGTGGCGTGGTGGTCTTAGTACCGCCCACCCCTCCAACGCAGATGTACTTCCCTTAACAAGGAAGGAACTGCGGTCAAACAAATCCTGTGTCTCCGCGTGCTTCACTTCGGTTCACTCGTTCCTCTTCCACTCGCTCCTTTCTCGCTAGTAGATAGGTTTGCATGTAGGGAAATTCCCCACATTAGTTTATCTAGAGAATTTACCTTTGTGCTAAGCCTAAAATTGAAAAAGAATTAAAAATTGGTATAGCACCTATTCACCCCCCCCTCTAGGTGCCCATACGATCCATTTCAATTGGTATCAGAGCCCCGGCTCTTAATTCGGGCTTAACCGCCTAAGAGTAGTATGGGTACAAGGGATGATGGAAATGAGGCTGTGGATAAAGTCACAATGGATGATCTAAAGTCATTGGAAACAACCTTGTTGAAATCCTTTGAGGCCAAGATGGAGGAGATGAATCAAATGATTGCTCACCTTACATCATCCATAGCCCCATCTCCATCCTCCTCTGAGGCTCCCTCACCATCCTCTAAGGAAAAGGGTAACACCGGATCCAAGGATGATGATCTGGAAGGTGAAAAACTAAATGGTTCCACCTCCAAAAAGGGAAGTGGTAAGGAGGAATATAGTGAGGTTCGCCACGTATATTCCCCCGACCCACCTATCCCTCATCCTCATATAAACAATAGGGGTGATCCACCCAAGCTCACTGCATCTTCTTTTAACCAATGGCAATTTCTAATGAAATCTCATGTTTGCAGCTCCTCCATTGAATTGTGGAGGATCATTGAAGAAGGTCTTCATGTTGGAGATCAAACCAATCTAACAATAAGGGAAGTTGTGGATAGCCAGTTGAATTCCACTACTCTCCACATGATACAGCTGGGTGTGGGTCCCAAGGACATGCCACACATTGAACATCTTAACACGGCTAAAGAGGCGTGGGATGCTCTTACGGACCTTTTTGTTGGAAATGAAAGCATGAGAAGAAACCGGTATGATGCCCTTAGTAACGAAGCTGAGGGATTCTACATGTTGGATGGTGAAAACCATAAGGACATGTATAGAAGACTCAAGGGCATCGCAACAACATTTCGGAAGCATGGGGCCACTCACATTGATGATGCATGGATAAAAAGGAAGTATGTGAGTGCCTTAATGCCTTTCGAACCGACGGATTTGAAGAGCTTGCAAGGTAGACACAACTATCATCAAATGACATCCAATGAAGTCATGCAAGAAATGGCGTCATTCAAAGTGGCGGCAAAGAATGCTGAAGATGCCCGTGCTCGGGCCATTGGAATGCAAAAGGGTGTCAATATGGCTCTCAAAGCCAATGTTGCTGAGCAAGAGGATGATGAAGGAGCATTTGAGAGGATATCCATGGATTGCCTCGATGAGGTCAAACGTGCTCATGGTGAGTACATGGCATTCTATGCAAGGAACTTTTGGAAGGACCCTGCCAAAGCCAAGTCTGAACTTGAGCGCAAGAACGGGTCAAGTGGGAGAAGAGAAAGTGGCCCAAGATTGAGAACTTGCTTCAACTGTGGAGATAGACTGCACTTTGTAGCCGAGTGTCCTTATGAAAATAGAGAAGACAATGGTGGCAGGATCATTCTTAAAGAGAAATCCAAAGTTCCTAAGAAGAAGCCATTTGCTAAGAAGAATGGTCCTTTCAAGAAGCAACCCAAGATGGTCCTTGTAGCTCAAGAGGAATACTCCTCCGCAAGTGAAGATGAAGAGGATGATGGTAGTTCCCGCGAAGTGGCTGCTATAGCCACCACATCGACTCCCTCCTCTCTCTTCGACTCGCCAAACGAGAACGCCATCAACAACAACACCACTTGCCTAATGGCAAGAGGATCCGAGGTATCGACTTCTAACTCCTCATTTTCTAAGACTAACATAATTTTAGATATGGATGATCATGACAGTCTTGAAATGAAAGAAGAAGTTATTGCCTTGGATATTTTTTTCACTAACCTACAAGGTGAGCACAAACTCCATTTTGATACTCTTATGAGTCAACTTGCTCGAGCCGAAGATCTCCTTGAAGAAAAGGGCAGAATTGAAAGAGAAGATGCTTTGGAGATAGCCTCTTTGAAGAATGCCTTGGAAGAGGAAGAGGAAACTCGAGTTTCTTTGGAAGAAAGACTCGAATCCCTAGAGGAGTCACAAGAAGAAGCTATAGCTCAGCTCATTAAAGAACGTGACCATGCCCTTGCCAAGGTAAAGAAACTAAAGAAAGAAAAGATTGATTTTGGGGCTGTTCATGCTAGACTTTTGGAGAAGTTTGATGATCTTGAAAGTGCTCACAAGGCATTGAAGAGTGATCATTCTACTCTAAATGAGTCTCATGACCAGCTCCAAACTCAATTGAAACGGTATGATGTACCAAGTACCTCATCTTCATCCGTTGGAAAAGAAGATCTTGCAAGGAGTTCTCAATACAAAGGTAAAGGGGTTATTGATGAGATACTGAGCAGGCAAAGGACAAACAATAGTAAAGAAGGTCTTGGTTACATACCCAAGATAAAGAGCAAGAAAAACAAGAAGAAGAACAAGAACAAGACTGCTCAATCGAAGACTAGCAACATTACCAATGACAAGACTAATTATGATGGTTTTGCAGGGATCAACAATCCTAACTTCGAACTATATTGTGATTCTTATGGTGATGTGTATGCTAGTTATGTAGGGCCTTATGATTGTTACATTCCTTGGTCTATTTGGGTTCTCAAGACCCTTGTTACTAACATGAGAGGACCCATTGAAAAATGGGTACCTAAAACCAAGAAGTAATTTTCTTGCAGGGCTATGCTTCCGGTGGTTCTAAATGGGTACTCGATAGCGGTTGTACGAGTCATATGACCGGAAGCAAGGAGATCATCACGGAGATGCGGCCAAACCTTGATCACATTACCGTCTCCTATGGTGACAAGTCAAAATCTGAGGTATTGGATCTCGGCAAAGTTGTGGTGGCTCACGATATCTCCCTCGTGGACGTCATGCTTGTTGAAACCCTCGGGTATAACTTACTTTCAGTTCGTGCCCTTGGTAAGATGGGCTTTGCAGTTTACATTGATGCTGATTTGGTGGTACTCTTGTGGAGCAAGTCTCTAAAAGTCGCTTTCGTGGGATATGTCGAAAACGACCTGTACGTGGTAGACTTTTTGGGGAAAACCACTACAGGTCCGATGTGTCTTTTCGGAAAGGCTGACGCGGGTTGGCTATGGCATCGCCGACTAGCCCACGTCAATATGAGAACTTTGCAAAGTCTCCACAAGGGTGGCCATATTCTTGGACTAAAAGAAAATGTCTCTTTTGCCAAAGATCGTGTCTGCAGGGCGTGTGTACAAGGGAAAATGCATGATTCTCCTCATCGAAGGAAAACCGTTATCTCTTCAAAAAGGATCTTGGAGCTTCTTCATGTGGATCTTTTTGTACCTCCATCTCATGCAAGCCTCGGTGGGAAAAAGTATTGTCTAGTGATTGTTGATGATTACTCAAGATACACTTGGGTTTATTTCTTCAAGTTGAAGAGTGAAACTCAACAAACTGTCATCGACTTCGCCAACGAGGTTCAACGTCAACACAACGTCCCCATTCTGGCTATAAGGAGTGATAACGGCTCGGAGTTCAAGAACTACACCTTAAATGAGTTCCTAAGTGAAGAGGGGATAAGACATCAATATTCCGCTGCGTACACCCCTCAACAAAATGGTGTAGCCGAGAGGAAGAATCAAACTCTAATGGACATGGAAAGATCAATGTTGGCCGAATTCAAATCTCCATATAACTTCTGGGCTGAAGCAATCTCTACTGCTTGTCATTCATCCAATCGTTTATACCTCCGCAAGATTTTGGACAAGACTTCGTATGAAATACTTACCGGTAACAAGCCAAACATCTCATACTTTCGGGTATTCGGGTGTAAGTGTTTCTTTATTATTAAAGGAGTTCGTTTATCTAAGTTTGACTCTAAGGCTCTAGAAGGTATTTTTGTTGGTTATGGTGCCGAATCCCACACTTATAGAGTCTACAATAAGCTCTCCGGAACTGTTGTAGAATCTTGTAGTGTGGTGTTCGAGGAAAATGACGGTTCCCGTGCGGAGCAAGTTGGTGTTTGTGATGCAGATGTTGAAATACCCCAAGATGCCATAAGAAGAATGGGCGTGGGATTCTTCCGCCCCATTGAGGAACCCCTTGTGGCAGACTGGGAAGGAGAATGCTCTACTCATATAGAGCCCTCATCTACACATACGCAACACGCTCCAACCACGGGGGCAACTTCTACACCATCTCCATCAACTGCTGAAGGTCAAGATGCTCCAGAAAGCTCCAGGCCGGATTTTCCGGTGGATACCGGATTATCCGGCCACCCCACTCCAGCTGCTCCTGGTGGTGAAGATATCAACACAAGCTCCAGGCCGGATTTTCCGGCTGACCACGGATTATTCGGCTCCTTGCCAGGTCAAGCCAGTCCCAGGCTTCCTGATGTTGCTGCTGCAAGTCCTCCCAGGCCGGATTATCCGTCCACTTCATCGGCCGGATTATCCGGCCCTGACTCTCCAGTTCTACAGCCTCCTATTATGGCTACGGACTCACCTCAAGGGCATGCATCTCCACCACCTGCTACTGATGTTCCAGCTACTGATCAAGGCGGAGAAAATACCTTCAATGAAGACTCAAGTGATGAATCTCCTCCACCAAGAGACAACAAACTTATTGAACTTTGTCGCAAGGCTCGGGCTGATCGTAACCTTGAGTTGAGGGGTCACACTCTTGACAAGGTTGTTGGTGATCTTCGACGAAGGGTGTCTACTAGAAGAGAATTGGCCAGTTTTGGTGAGCATCAAGCTCATATCTCCATGGTGGAACCTAAGAAGGTCTTTGAAGCTCTTGAAGACCCAGACTGGGTTGTTGCTATGCATGAAGAATTGAACAATTTCGAGCGCAACAAAGTCTGGAAACTAGTGGAGAAACCCAAAGAGTGCCGCAATGTTATCGGCACCAAGTGGATTTTCAAGAACAAGCAAGATGAGAATGGAATCGTTGTGAGGAACAAGGCAAGACTTGTGGCACAAGGTTACTCTCAAGTTGAGGGCATTGACTTCGGCGAGACCTATGCTCCTGTGGCTCGTCTTGAGTCCATCCATATCCTACTTGCTTATGCTGCTCATAACAATTTTAAGTTGCAGAAAATGGACGTCAAGAGTGCCTTCCTTAACGGTCCTCTACATGAGTTGGTATACGTAAAGCAACCCCCGGGGTTTGAGGATCCTAACTTCCCGAACCATGTCTACAAACTCGATAAGGCACTCTATGGCCTTAAACAAGCCCCACGTGCGTGGTATGAGCACCTTAAAGAGCTTTTGTTAGATCGTGGCTTCGAAGTTGGGCAAATCGATCCCACTCTTTTTACTAAGAAGGTTAAAGGGGGAGCTCTTCGTATGCCAACTATATATAGACGATATGATTTTTGGTTCTACTAACAAAGCTTTTAACGATGAATTTTCAAAGCTTATGACTGACAGGTTTGAGATGTCTATGATGGGGGAATTACGGTTCTTTCTTGGATTCAAGATCAAGCAACTAAGAGAAGGAACCTTTATTAATCAAGCAAAGTACATCCAAGACATGCTCAAGAGATTCAAGATGACGGATCTAAATGGTGTCGCTACTCCGATGCAAACAAAGTGTCATCTCGAACTCAACCCTCATGGTAAAGATGTGGACCAAAAGGTATACCGGTCCATGATCGGCTCTCTTATTTACCTTTGCGCATCTAGACCCGATATTGTGTTGAGTGTGGGAGTGTGTGCAAGGTATCAAGCAACTCCTAAAGAAAGCCACTTAGTGGCAGTCAAGAGGATCTTTCGTTATTTAGTTCATTCCCCCAACTTTGGTCTCTGGTATCCCAAGGGCTCCAATTTCTCTTTATGTGGTTATACTGACTCAGATTGGGCTGGTGATAAGGATGATCGGAAGTCAACTTCTGGAGCTTGTCAATTCTTGGGAAGATCTCTTGTATGTTGGTCCTCCAAAAAGCAGAATTGTATATCTCTCCACCGCCGAAGCTGAATATGTTGCTGCTGCCAGCGCTTGTACCCAATTATTGTGGATGAGGCAAACTTTAAAGGAATATGGTGTCAATTGTGACAAAGTGCCTATTTTATGTGATAATGAAAGTGCTATCAAAATTGCGTACAATCCTGTTCAACACACAAGGACGAAGCATATTGAGATTCGGAATCATTTTATTCGTGACCATGTTGCTCGAGGTGATATTGATCTATCTTTTGTGAGCACGAAGAATCAACTGGCGGATATTTTTACAAAGCCACTTGATGAAGCAAGATTCTGCTATTTGAGGAATGAGCTAAATATCATTGATTCCGGGAGCTTGTCTTGATTACTCATGCACCCACTCGTACATCTCAATCCCTGTTTGGTATAGGTGTGGGCATGGATATAGGGGGAGTGTGGTCCTAACATATTGGGCTAACCCTCCCCCCATAATGCCAATAGCAAGTTATATCATTTCTCTTAATATCATGTTGTGATATGTGATCTTATTGATGAGTATTGGTCGTGAACCCAAGATATATCTTCGCGGTGTCACACCATACACTCCAACAAGGTGGCTTCGTCCACCACCCTCTCCTTCGTGGGGAATTGGATCTTTTTGGATGTTATTTTCTCTCTCATGTTCTTATGGGAATCACACTCAATCTTGGCTTTTATTTGATTTGGATTTTGCAATTTTGAGTGTCTAGTACCATCTCAGTTTGGCATTCTCAATCCTAAGCCTTCCCTACCCCTCAGACATCTATTAAACTTGCTTGAAGATGAGGATGAGGAAGAGCATGAGGACGAGGACTATGATGAGTGATCCCATGGGGCGCTAACATCGCTCTTCTCCCTTTTTGGTGTCTCGATGCCAAAGGGGGAGAAGTAGTTCTATTAGGTTGTCCGTGGATTTGCATGGGTCGGGCATAAGCACTTGCACTTTTTATTCGTTATTTCTTGCTTATGCCCATTTAGCGTTGAACTTTTATATTCGTGGTTTGTGATTTGTGGTTGAGACTTTATGTGGCTGTCTGGATGATGCCTATGGACTTCATATCATGGATTATGCTCATGGTTATATCTATCCATATCCTACTGCTGGTGGTTTATCACGGAAGGCGCGCGCTCATAATGGTTATCCACTAATAATGATGATTTATGTCAAGGATGCCTATTCTATACTTCGGTGGTATGTGTTTTTGCCCTTTTGTCTATGGAATAGATTCACCGATTTGTGTGCATTTGTATTCCAATGCAAAACTCTATTATGCACACATTGAGGGGGAGTCCTCTCCATAGTTATCTCTGTTTGTCTTGTGTCTTTCTCCTGCAAATCCTGGTATTGTCATCTAACACCAAAAAGGGGGAGATTGAAAGAGCATTTCATGTTTTCCTATGTTTTGCGTGTTATATAACAATACTATGGAGACTTTTCATGTGCGCTAAGTGTGCAGGAAGTTTTGAGGGGGGCCGGATTATCCGCCCCTCCAAGGGCCGGATAATCCGGCCTACCTCATCTCTCAAGGAAGCCAAGGCGCGTTGCTTAGTGTCCAGGAGGATTTTCTCCCGGAAAATCCGAACTGGGGCGGTTTTTCCTCCCCAGGCCGGATAATCCGGGTTTCGCAAGGGCCGGATAATCCGGTCCCCAGTTTTCGAGCAAAAGGACCCAAGCGCATCGCTCAGTATCCGGTCGGATTTTCTACCGGAAATCCGAACTGGGGCGGTTTTTTCTCCCCAGGCCGGATAATCCGGCCTTCGCATAGGGCCGGATAATCCGGCCCCCAGAAGTTGATCAAGGGCAAGCTCGGCGCGACGCTCAGAGAGGGGGCGGATTGTCTGCCGGATATTCCGAGTCTGGGGCAGAGTTTCCCCAGACCGGATAATCCGGCCCTCACTTGGGCCGGATAATCCGGCCCCCAAAGTGTGCAACGGCTGGTTTTTTGGAAAGGGGTATAAGTACCCCTTCTTCCCCAACGTCCAGAACTCTTGATTCATTCGAAATTGACCAGACCTTGTGCAAGAGCTCTCATTCTCAATCTCCCACTTCAACCACTCGAAGGTCTTGATCTTTGGTGAAATTGAAGGAGGAGAAGTTCATCATCAACATCAAGAATCAAGCGCTTCAACTCCTCTCCATTCACTTGGAGAAATCCCTGATCTAGTATTCTTGTCAATACCTAGATCTTGTTATTGTGTTTGACAACTTTGTTCTTGTGGCAGCTTGTTGTCATTTCGGGAGCCTCCAAGTTGTTGGGGAGTTGTTGCCCCGCTAGTTGTGTAAAGGCGCCGGTGCCCGCCTCGAAGGGTACCTATAGTGGAAGGTGGATCAGGCCTGTTGTGGCGAGATCCATCGGAGAACAGGGTGAGGCCTTTTGTGGCATGGTGGTCTTAGTACCGCCCACCCCTCCAACGCAGACGTACTTCCCTTAACAAGGAAGGAACTGTGGTCAAACAAATCCCGTGTCTCCGCGTGCTTCACTTCGGTTCACTCGTTCCTCTTCCACTCGCTCCTTTCTTGCTAGTAGATAGGTTTATATATAGGGAAATTCCCCACATTAGTTTATCTAGAGAATTTACCTTTGTGCTAATCCTAAAATTGAAAAAGGATTAAAAATTGGTATAGCATCTATTCACCCCCCCCTCTAGGTGCCCATACGATCCATTTCATCTTGGCGCAGGTAGGTGGATATAAGGCGTTCGGATTTCTTCTTCTCCTTTCCACCAGTCCTTTGTTGTTTCCTTTCCTCCCAATCTTCCTGCGCGCACAGAGCCTCCTCGTCCCCCCCACAGAGCTCCCAGCGCCGCCCCTTTAAGGTCATCCTCTCACCAGAGAAAATGGCTTCATCATCTTGTTTCTCCGGTTTGGCGGCAGCAGCGGCAGCGGCGAAGGCAGAAGCAGGAGCAGGGAAAGAGAGCTACTGGGGAATCTGGATCCCCTGCGCCCTTGACGAAGCAGGCCTCAAGAACATGGAGAAGGAGGGGCTTCTCACCGCCGGCGACTAGCGGAGCGGCTCTAGTGAAACCGTCCCCAACCCGCACAACAACGAGCGGGTCCACTTCGGTACCCATCTTGACCGAGGTCTGTCTTTTCCTCCCTCGGAGTTCTTCTCCGAGGTGATAGATCATTACGGAGTTCAACTCCACAATTTTCCTCCCAGCTCACTTTTAGAAATGAGTGCGTATGCTGTGCTTTGCGAGGGCTTTCTCGGCATTAGGCCGAGTTTGCTTCTCTTCCGGTTTTATTTCCATGTCCGGAGGAATTCCATCACTACCGGTGTTCCTTATATCACCGGCACTATTAGCTTTTCTCTTAGACGTGACCGGGCATATCCCAAAATTTCTGCCAGTGACTCGGTCAAACAATGGCCAGCAACTTTTTTCTACAATAGGGATATTCCGGCTCCCGGCAAAGCTAATGCTTTGCCGGCTTTTGTCGACGGAGCCGCCACGGCCCAGCCTTCCTGGGACGAGGCTGCTCCGGCTCTCACCGATAATATGATACTCGCTAAGAGGCGGATCGAATATTTGATTAAGCACAATGGTCTGAAGGGATCCGACTTGGTCCAGTGCTGGGTCTCACGTCGGATCCAGCCACTTCAATACCACGGAACCCGACTGATGCACTCCATCATGTTGTCTCCAACCGACTCCCTCCGCATCAGCTCCAAAGCCTACACCACTCAAGGCTACATAAGCCAAATCAAGTGGCTGATCAAGGAGCGGATCGTAAGGAGGATTCCGGAGGTTTCTCTGGACATGCACACGGCAGAAAACCCCGTGGTGCCGGTAAGCTTCCATCATCACATCTTTTATGTGTTTCATTCTTCGAGTTATACTGCAATACTGATATGTTTTCTTCTTTTCAGCTTGCTGACATCCCCGAGTCAGAACTTGCTTCGCTCGAAGGATATCCTCCGGAGTTCTCTTAGGAGGTAGAAGTAGTCCCACTGCCGGATCTTGCGCTCAAGAAGCGCAAAGCTCCGACAGTGGCGGTTGGCACAAAGGAGGTGCCTGTCGTGAAGAGGTAACTTTCAGTCACAACTTTTCCGCCTTTGTACTTTACTCAAACTTCTTTCCGAGATGTAATGTTTCCGACTTTGTTACCTTCTTAGAGCAAAATCAATCATCAAGGGCAAGGGGAAAGCGATTTCTTCGAAGCCTTTGCATCAGACGAAGCTTACCATAGCTTCCCATGCCGTGGCTCCTCCGACTCCGGCCCCTCAACCTTCTGCAACTCCGACGATCACTCCTTCTTCGGTGGTTGCAGAAGATCCGGCTCCTCAAACAGAGTCTGCGATCCTTGGGTCGCAAACTAACGTCACCGTGGGTACGTCAGCTCAAGATAAGGGTGAACCCTCTTCGGGTAATGATCCCTCAGCTGAGGTCTTCGCCAAAAACCTCCTCCGCAATCCGGGTCTTGCCAAGTTTGGCCTGACCTGGAAATCTGCAGAGGAGATCTAGCGGCTAGCCAGGCAAGTCCTGGATAAAAGCCATTTATCCCTCGAGGAGGAAGCGCAAGAAGCAGAGGACGTCAAGTTCTCTGACCTTCTCACTCAAGTCCGTCTTCACGATGAGAGGATTAGGACTGGCGAGCTTCCAACAGCCCCAGTGATCCCTCTTACTCTTGCCGAGAAGGTGGCCGCTGAAGTAAATGCGGGTTTAGACAAACTCACCCGCGAGCAATATGTAAGTCGGAATTCCAACTCTTGTTTTTTCCATTATGTTATATCATATCCTCTAGCCCCCAAGCATGAAGTATGATATAGAATCCGAGTTTATGCTTCATTAGGATGCCAAAGAATTAACTAGTGTAGCCCCCAAGGCTCGTGCTGATATTTAGCAAAAATATTAGCCCGAGTCTTAAGTAGCTTTCTGACTTTGGGTATTCTGACTTACAGAAAGTATGTTCCTATAACCAGGAATTACTGACCAATGTCTGTGATAAGCGGAGAGAGATCAAAGCTCTCCGGCTTAAAAATGCTGAGCTCAAAGTAGCCAAGGATGAAGCTGAAGGTAAACATTCCGAGATTCACACCTTGTCTTTGCTTTTTTCAATGTCGAAATTTTTGAAACTGTTGTTCTTTTTTGACTTACAGCGCTGGTGAAACAATCCATCGCTATGATCGAAGAGGCCGAGAACCTCAAGACCCTGGTGGTGGAGAACAAGGGACTTCGCCAAGAGCTGGACAAGCTCAAGGAAAATCATGAAAAGAGCATAGCTCAAGTCCTTGAATCCCCCTCCATGGCCACTGATGAGCGTGATCGCAAGATTGCTGCTCAGGATAAAATAATCTTGGACCTCAAGAATGAGCTTGGCAGAGAGAAGGACATATCCCAGGCGCTCTGGGCTAAACTCCAGAGCCTCCGGGAGGAGAAGACCAAGATTGACGACGTCATTTTTGGTACGTTCCACCTCTCTGACTTATCTTTTTCTTCGACTTCTATCAATGTCGGTTTTTTCTTAACTTTGTTTTGATGTATAGGTCCTCTGAACTTGACGGACTCTTCCTCGTCCGAGCCCCGCACCCACCGGCTTACCCAAGTCGGTGATCTTCTTCATGACTACCGCCAGTCCCTTGAGGACATTGGCGAGTCTCTCAGGATTTCGGACATGCCAAGCATGTCGGATTTTGAGGTGCGGGACATGGCCAAGGAGATGCCGCAGCTTGTTCGGGACTGGAACATGTCCTACACGCGGACTGCTGTGCAGAACGCTCTCACCATGGTCATGAGCCACCATGGAAACATGGAGATATGGCAAGTGACCAGAGGGTACTGCAAGGTAGACGAAGACGGCCAGGAGCAGGACCTTCAAGCCATCATGCACTCCTGCGCCGGATATGGGTGCCACGTAGCTGATCTGACCAGCTACGAGATCCCCTTTTTCACCCGCGTGGATACTCCGCCTCCTCCTGCAGAAGAAACCGAAGAAGTTTCTGACGATGAACGCACCACCTCGGATGTGGACATCTCGGAATGATATCAAGGCGGAGTGACCAGCGAGTCGGCAGATCCTTCATCTCCTCCTGCATCATAGACCAGAAATTTATGTATTATTCCGGAAAAAACCTGATGCGATTGTAAATATTAAGTACTATTTATCTTGCTAGTGCTAAGATTTTGATCTATTCAGCACTTTTGACTTTTGAAATTTTTGCGTGCCTGAAATGTTTACATAAGCACTTATATTTTTTGTTTCTACTTATCGTTTATCTGGCTTTCCGCCTCGTCCCTTTCATGAGCCGGCTAAACCTTCCGCCGGAAACTTTGCCGAGCAACAGAGCTCAATTGCTAAACCAGTTTAAACTCAGAAACAAAGCCGGCTTCCAGTACCAACAATTCACTACTCGGAAAATGCCCGCATCCAGCAATCAGACAAATAACCAAAGTAAAAACTAGAAAATTTAGAGTTATACCCGAGGGTAGCAGTTTTAGAATCGGTAATCTAAACCAGAACGAACATGAGCATAAAGTACTTTCAAGCATTTTGGGATTTTCGACTATGACATGATCATTCGGAAATAAGATGGTTTAAGAACTTTTTAGAAAAAACTTGAGGTAACCAAAACTTTTATTTCTCACAGAACATGTACATATGTATGATTACAAAGAAGGATAAACTAAGAATAAAAGGGACGTAGCTGAGCAATATTCCATGATCTGTCTAACTCATCCGGATTTGTACTGCCTCCAGCTCTCTTTCTCTTCTTAGTAGCAGGTCTTTCTTTGACTGGCCTCATGTTAGTTAAGTAGTACGATCCATTGTGCAATACTCGACTAACTAAAAAGGGCCCTTCCCATACTGGGGAAAGTTTGTGCTTTCTTTGTTGCACAAGCCGAAGAACCAAATCACCTTTATTAAAAGATCTATCTCGGACTCTCTGGCTATGATACTTGCGTAACTTCTGCTGATAGGCTGTAGATCTCATTTCAGCAACGACGCGAACTTCTTCGACTAAGTCGAGATCATTTTGTCGAGAAATCTCGGCATCCTCTTCGATATACGCGGCCACTCTAGGAGAAGTATGAATTAAATCACTAGGAAGAACTGCTTCTGCGCCATAGACCAAGAATAAAGGTGTGTATCCTGTTGACCTGTTCGGAGTTGTTCGTAAACTCCAAATTACAGAGGGTAGTTCCTCTGCCCAAGCCCCCGCAGCACGACGTAGTGGTGCTTCGAGTCTTGGTTTCAGGCCTTGTAGAATTAAACCATTTGCTCTTTCTACTTGTCCGTTAGCCTGTGGATGTGCGACTAACGCGATGTCAAGCCGGATACTTTGCTCATCGCAGAATTCGGCCAGTTCTCCCATAGAAAAGTTACTCCCATTATCCGTGAGAATGCTATGCGGATAACCATACCGGATTATAACATCCTCGACAAATCTTTTGGCTGTTGCTCCATCACAACTAGTGACAGGTTTAGCCTCAATCCATTTGGTGAATTTATCCACCATCACTAAGAGGTGAGTAAATCCACTTGGATCTCGTTTAAAAGGTCCACCATATCAAGCCCCCAGACCGCAAAAGGCCATCGTAGCTGATCAGCTAGAACATGAGCTTGCTTGGCGTACTTTTGGCAGCCTTTGCACGTCTTGACTAATCGTTCGGCATCTGCCTGAGCTGTAAGCCAGAAAAATCCATGCCGAAAAGCTTTTGCCACTAAAGATTTGGCTGTAGCGTGGTGACCACACTCGCCTTCATGGATTTATCTTAAGATTTCCACTCCTTCTTCCGGAGATACACAGCGCTGAAAACCCCTAGAAACACTCCGTTTATGGAGCTCACCTTTAACAATAGTATAGGCTTTTGCTCGTCGGATAATCTGCCGTCTCAGCACCTCGTCTTCGGGTAATTTGCCATCTACCAAATAATCGAGGTAGGGTTGAGTACAGCTGGGAATTACAGCCAGAACTGCTATCAAAGGTGAGTCGGATTTGGTCGGATATTCCTCATCTACTCCCTTTATTGAGGGAACTTTGAGGTGCTCTAAAAAAGCGCCATCTGAGACCTCTTTCCGCATAGAACCTATCCGAGATAGTGCATATGCTTCCTCATTTTCTGCTCGAGGGATGTGTTGAACTTCAAACCCTTCGAACGATTTAGATAGATCATCCACGACAGCTTTATATGCTGCCATGTGCTTATTTGCATTACAAATATCCGACACTTGTTGAGCAACAAGATCCGAATCTCCGTAACACATCAAACGTCGGATGCCAATATCCTTAGCAATCCGGATTCCATGTAGCAGTGCTTCATACTCGGCAATATTGTTTGTCGCTGTGAAGTGGATCTGCAACACGTATAAAAGTTTGTCTCCTTGGGGTGATTTGAGCACCACGCCAGCCCCCGAGCCCCCTCGAGCCTCAGACCCGTCGAAAAAGAGGGTCCAATATTCTAACTCAGGGAGTATCATATTCTCCTTCGTCTCTGTCCAATCAGTGACAAAGTCAGCAAGGATCTGAGATTTTATTGCTGTCCGAGCTTTGTACTCAATATCGAAAGCTGAGAGCTCTATGCCCCATTTGGCGACGCGTCCTGTGGCGTTGCTGTTGTTGATTATATCTCTCATGGGAGCTTTGCTCACCATGGTAATTGGATGCTCCTGAAAATAGTGTCGTAACTTACGAGATGCTAGGAAAACACCGTAAGCCAACTTTTGATAGTGCGGATATCGCTGTTTTGATTCTGTCAGGACCTCGCTGACAAAGTATGTCGGACGCTGCACCAGGTGTTCCTGATTTTCCTCTGGTCTGTCCACCACCATGACGATACTAACGACCTTATTTGTCGCAGCAATATAAAGCAACATCGGTTCCTAAGGTTCCGGTGCTGCAAGGATAGGAGCAGATGAGAGTACTTTCTTCAGGTCTTGTAGTGCAGCTTCAGCTTCGTCAGTCCAGACAAAATCCTTGGTCTTCTTCAGGAGTTTGTATAATGGTGCGGCTCTTTCACCAAGCCGGCTTACGAATCGACTGACCGCAGAAATGCAACCAGTTAATCTTTGTACGTCCTTCAGGCGAGTTGGCCTGAAAATATTGAGTATAGCCTTGATTTTGTCTTGTTTCACCTCTATGCCTCTTTGAGACACGATGAAACCTAATAATTTTCCGGCTGGTATTCCAAAGAAGCATTTCTTCGGGTTAAGCATGATGTTGTATTTTCGTAGATTGGCGAACGTTTCCTCCAAGTCGGAAATGAGTGTTTCCTTCTTTTTGGACATCACCGCGATATCATCCACGTATGCATGTACATTGCATCCGAGTTGGTCGTGGAGGCAATGCTGCATCATGCACTGGTACGTAGCTCCTGCGTTCTTCAGCCCAAAAGGCATTGTAACAAAACAGAAGCTTCCGAAGGGGGTTATGAATGAAGTTTTGATTTTGTCAGATTCCTTCATCCGGATTTGGTGATAACCGGAATATGCGTCGAGAAAACAGAGGAGTTCCGAGCCTGCCATAGAATCATAACTTGATCAATTCTAGGCAGAGCGAACGGATCTTTTGGACAAGCCTTGTTCAAGGCAGTATAATCAACACACATCCTTAAATCGGTGGTGTCCTTTTTAGGGACCATTACAGGATAGGCCAAGCACTCTGTGTGGATGACCACTTTTATGAATCCAGCTAACTCGAGCCGCGCTAGTTCCTTAGCTATTACCTTACGCTTTTCGTCGCCGAACCGTCGTAATGACTGTTTGACAGGTTTAGCATTCGGGTTTACATTTAGAGAGTGCTCGGCAAGTTCCCTAGGTACTCCGGTCATGTCAGATGGCTGCCATGCGAAGATATCTTGATTTGCTTGGAGGAACTTGACGAGCGTGCTTTCCTATGCGCTATCTAGGCTTACGCCTATCTGGGTCACCTTGGAGGGGTCATCATCCTTCAACGGTGCTTTCTTCGTCTCTTCTGATGCCTTGAACTCCGGATTTGGCTTGGTCACCTCCTTCTTCGTTGCGGGCATCTCAGACGGATCTATGCTCTTCTTGATCTCTTGGTACTCCTGGGCGTGCAGCACGACTTCGACAAAGGCGGCATTTCCATCCTCGCACTCTCGCGCTTTCTTCAGGTCTCCCCTGATGGTGATCACGCCGTTGGGACCTGGAATTTTCATCATATTGTAAATGTAACATGGACGAGCCATAAAAGCCCAGTAAGCCGGTCGTCCAAATATAGCGTGGTATGCGCTCTTGAATGGGACCACTTCAAAGGAAAGTGCCTCCGTCCGGTAGTTCTTTGGAGTTCCAAAGGTAACATCCAAAGTGATCTCTCCCAGGGAATTAGCTTGTCTTCCTGGGACAACTCTGTGAAAAATCACAGAGCTATGGTTCAGCTGGGTCTCCGAGATCTTCATCCGGCGTAGTGTTTCGACATAGAGAATATTGATGCTGCTACCACCGTCCATGAGGGTCTTGGAGAAACCATAACCGTCAATAAGTGGGTTGACGATTAAGGCGTATTTTCCTCGCTTGTGTAACTTAGGCGGATGATCATCGCGGTCAAATGTGATTGCCACTTCCGACCAGTCCAGATACTGTGGGATAGCCGGAACTGTTGCATTGAGCTCGTGTAGAACTGCTTTCTTGACCTTTGCTGGTTGAGATCCGAGGAAAGTGACATAAGTGTCCTTTTTGGTGGGAAAAGTCTTCTTCCCTTCCGACTTGGGATTTGAAGCATCAGCTTCCTCCATGTCGGAATCTTCCTTGGTCTCTTTGTCTTTTTCGGGATTTTTCTTTCCCTTCTTCCGCTTAGCTTTGTAGCCCACGGTGTCATCTCTTTTGATGTCGTCATTGAAACGACATTCAACGTTGGTGTGGGATGAGCCCCCATTGGCGTCTAGGTGATGCACACATGGGTTATTGGCAATGTCGGCCCAAGAGTAGGTTTTGCCTGGTTGCTGTTCTCCTCTACCTTGGACCCTTGAAGTCCCACGGCCACGCCCGTGGCCTCCGCCACGTCCTCCTCGTCCTCTAGACCCGGAAATAGTAGTAACTACCGCTGTTTCCGCGTTGGGCTTTTCCTCCGAGGTGTTCTTACGTTTCTGAGCCTATTGCTTTGTTTTTGCCGATTGAGGTACAACTAGGACGTTGAGTAATCCCTCTGCATCATCGTCAGCGTCTGCATATTTGCTCGCTGTTTCTATCATCTCTCCCAAATCAGTGACCTTGTCACACTTCAAACGATGACGCGGTAGACCAATTGGGAGACCTGCAATGAAAGCTTCGATCGCAGTTTGATCATTTACTCCTTCACAGGAGTTCTTGGTGTCGATCCATCGTCCAAGATAATCTCAGCAAGTTTCTCCGGTTTTCTGGGTGCAACGCTGTAGGTCTCCGACCGAACAGGGCCTCCGATATGTGCCTTCGAAATTACGAAAGAACACACTTTGCATGTCATACCAGTTATGGATGGTGTTCTCCGGAAGTTCATTGAGCCATGATCGCGCCGTCTTCCGCAACATAAGTGGGAGATATCTGGTTGCGACCAAGCTGTTTCCGCCTTTGGCGATGCAGCAAGCTTGGAAGAAGTCCTGTAGCCAGGTATCTGGCCGAGCAATGCCATCGTAGGCTTGGATATGTCTTGAGATAGCAAATCCTTCCGGGAATTTTGTAGCTCTGATGCATGGTCCGAAGCACTTTGGGCCCACGTAGAAATCATCGTTGTCATAGCACCGAGCCTCTATGTTGGAATTAATCCTGTGCCTTGCGTCGTTCGGGGATAGAGATCGTCCCGAATGCTGGCTATGGCTGCGGTGCCGTGGAGCCAGACTTCGGCTTCTGCCACCACCTCCTCCACCATGTCGTCCTCCTTGCCCTCCATGGGAGCCATTGTGATGACTGTGTGGTGGAGAGGGTGGAGCAGCTTGACTACAACGAGCCCCCTACCGGCTTGTACCAGCATGGTTTCCGTCGTTTCTTCGTCCGTCGTTCCCACCATGGTGAGGCTCAGCCGGACGGCTTGTGTGTTTAGGAGGTGGCATCTTTTGGCGATCCTCCTCCCGTCGTTTCTCTTTATCTTCTCCCCTTCTGTCATTAGATTCTCGTCAGGGAGGGTTCGTCGGATTCAGGGTGGCAATGGCGTCTTTCTCGGCCTCTGGGGCGACGTTGCTCCAGTTACGCGAAGTTTTGTGATGCTGTCCTGAAGATCCGGTTCTTGAATAGTTGTCTTCCTGGCGTTCGGGGTGATGATATTGCGCTCGGACGTAATGGGATCTTACGCCAGCCCATGCCGGATCTGTGCGACATTGGCCAGAATCTGAGACCAGTTTTTGACTTCCGGACAGGGTGACCTTTTGCTGCTCCAGTCCCTTGTTGAGTAGTTTGATACCCAAGCGGATCTCCTCTGGTCCTGGATTAGCTGATAGAATTTCTCGGGTTGCAACGGTATTCTATACTGGTGTTGGGTATACCCAATCTCTGTTGCTATCTTTTCGTGGCTTCCCCATCTCATCTCCAAAAAGAACGGCACATACACGTGGGAATTGGTTGTCATCTATGTGACGCTTCCGTGTCTTCTAATGTAGACGAGACATGTATTCCTTGTTTGACATGCGTTTCTTCTCCACCTTGATGTTTTTGGCTTCATCGAGGAGTTGTTGACGACGCGCTTCTAGGGCTTGCGCCCTTTCGTCCAGTTCATCTGCAGTAAGTTCTGCAGCTGTAGGGATAGGTGTGGTTAATACGGCATCGATGAGCTTACACGCACAATGATCACGTGTCCATCCACCGATGCTTCTTTTTTCGGCTCGTCTAGGATAAGTGCTCCATCTGAGTCTTCTTCGTATTCTGTCAGAGGGTCTTTTACCGGGGTCATGTTTTTCTTGTTCTTCTTCTTTGCCTTCTTGGCGGTGCCGGTAGCAAAGATGGCTTTGGGTCCGTTTCCCGGAGTCAAGCTCTGATCGGTACTTTCGGACATCTGGACTTCGGGATTATCTCCGACATCCATGTCATCCTTCTTCTGCAGCTTTGGAGTTATACTCCTCTTCATATTCCACGGAGAACTTTCAGAAATCTGCTGACATCATCGATTCATCTGAGGATGCGGGTACGTCGGTGTTTGTTCCAATTGCCTCCAGCACCGAGTCGGTGTTTTCTCCAGCATCGGCAGAGCCGGATCCAGATCCCACGTATCCGACGAAGTGCGACGCGTGCTTCTTGAGGTACCTGCGGCTTTCGTGATCAGCCATATCGAAACTTTTGATGGTTTCCAGTATTGCATCTGCGCTTTCGCCTTGCAGTATCATACATCGTAGTGTGTACCTTAGGAAAGGCCTGTCTATCCCGGCATCATCAGAGACGGAATCAGTGTCGTTGATATGCTCCTCCTGGATTTCGACTTCCACGGGTGGGTCGATCTGGGATCCGGCTTCTCCGGGGAGATCCACTCCAGATTCGACTTGGTCCGCTAGGTCTTCTTTAGGCTCGGGTTTCTCCACTATCTCCGCAACTGGTGCGGGCTGGGTGGGATTAGGGTTTTCTAAGATCCGGAACTCTGCCGCCTCCGCGGACAAAGGGGACCCAGAAAATTCTTCTGCCTCTATCATCACCGCTGGGGTGGGTTGGGCAGGTTCAGCGAAACCGATGTAAACATCGATCTCACCAAAAGACATGATTGTGTAGGCAGTCACGACCTCCTTTGCCGGAATCCAAGTCTTGTCGAGAACGATGAGAGGGACGTCGCTGGCGTAGAGGATGCGACCGACGATGATAGTCTCGCCGATTTCGATTCTTGCAGATTTCGCTCGGAACGTAGATCCGAAGATCACTTGCCCCACGGTGGGCGCCAACTGTTGTCGGAATGAGGACAAGTACGCCATGAGGGGGTCCTCGAGGCATGCGGAAGAGAGGGGTGTGAGACGTATGGTATTCTAGGACGGTGAGCACACAAGTTTACCCAGGTTCGAATCCGCCGGCTTTGGACGGATCCTACTCCTGCTAGCAATCCAGTAATACGGCAGAGCCGGAATATGGGTTACAAGGGTTTCGCCTGTGCGAGTTGAGGGTCTAAAGTATTGGGTGCCCTAAAGGCTCTCCCTAGGACGGCTTATATAGATATCCGTCCTAGGGTTTACAGGAGAGATTAATCCGGCTACGTCTAAGAGTCAGTTACAGAGTACATCTTGAACTACAAGTAACATTATGGGCCTAAGTCAGTAAGTCTTCTGGGCCTTCCCGTAGCCGGATTAGACTCCGTCTTCTCTCCCTAACTGGGCCGCCCGTGAAGCAAAGCTCTAACCCGAAGTGGGCCACCCTAGTCAGTGAGGAACTGTGAGGATACCCGGAAAGTATATCCCCAATAGTAACAATTGGGTTGAATCTTGCATAGTTCTTAGGGCAAACTTTCCCGGTGTTGATTACTTGTTGTAGTTGATGCTATTGAGTGGAACCATTGAATTATTGTTATGTTCAGATTGTTACTTATCATTATTTCATCTCTAATCTTGATCCATATGATGTCTCGTGAGTAGTTCGTTTAGTTCTTGAGGACATGGGAGAAGTCATGTTGTTAGTAGTGGAAATGTGATGAGAAAGATTCAATAGTTTGTTATTTAAGTTGTGGTGTTATTCTTCTAGTGGTGTCATGTGAACATCGACTACATGACACTTCACCTTTATGGGCCTAGGGGAATGCATTGTGTATTTGGATACTAATCGTAGGGGTTGCCGGAGTGATAGAAACCTGAACCCCCGTTAGGAAACCTTTGCACAAGGGAGTGTAGGATCTCAGAGTTTAAAGTTGTGGTTAGGTTTCTATCTTAATTACTTTCTTGTACTTGCGGATGCTTGCAAGGGGTATAATCACAAGTATGTATTAGTCCTAGGAAGGTCAGTACATTAGCACAGGTTCACCCACACAACACTTATCAAACTAAAGAAGATTTATCAACTATATGAAGCGAAAGCACTTGACGATATTCCTGTGTGTCCTCGAGAATGTTTGGTCATCTTAAGTAATACAACTGGCTTATTCTTTGCTAAAGAAAGGATTGGGCCACTTACTGCATTTATTATTATTGTCTTTTATTTACTCGCACTTTATTTATCTGCATTATCAAAACCCCCTAAAAATTCGTTTGTTAAGTATTTACAGAGAATTCCTGCTCCAAGCCACTCTTCAACACCTTTTACCCCTCATTGGATTCGACACTCTTACTTATCGAAAATACTGCGATACACGCCCTATACTTGTGGGTCATCAAGACTATTTTCTGGCGCCGTCGCCGGGGAGTGAAGCGCTATTGGAGAGTGGAACTGGTAAAGGAAACTTCTACTGTGAGTATTGTTTATTTCTGTTAGTTACTTTATTTCAATATGGATAATTCACTTAGTTTCTTATTTCGTAATGCTACTACCACTACTAAGGTAGTAGATGAACCTCCACCTGCTGAAAATGATACTTTTAAAATACCTACAAGAATTATTGATCGTGTTATGGATAACTACTATTTTGGGGATGGAATTGTCCATCCCAGTGATCATTTGTGCTTTATACACGAATTATGCGGGTTGTTCAAGTGTGCAGGTATTACTACAGATCAAGTCAGGAAGAAGTTATTCTCATTATCACTAAAAGGAAGAGCTGAGGAATGGTACACGCTGCTAAAGAATTGTCAAGCTCTTGAATGGGAGGAAGTTGTACCTCTCTTTTATTCAAAGTTTTATCCTCCTAGTGAGATTCATAAAGATGGAATCAAATATACAACTTTTAGCCTCGTGATGGAGAGAGTACAGCTCAAGCTTGGTGGAGATTGAAGTTAATAATGCTCAAATGTCCTATTCATGAGCTCGCCAACAATATTATTATCAATAACTTTTATGCAAGACTTTGTCTTCATGATAAGGATCTATTGGATGCTTCTTGTGCTGGATCATTTACATGCATGGAAGAAGAAGCTAAATGAGATCTTCTAGACCGTATTCAAGACAATGCTAAAGCATGGGAGAATGATAAAGAAAGAAAGTCAGGTATAAATTATGATTATGAATGCATTAAATCTTTTATGGGAACTGATGACTTTCATAATATTAGTAATGCTTATGGTCTAGACTCTCAAGCTATTGCAAGTTATTTTAAAGCTTTTGCTTCTTATATTGAAATTTCTAAAAAGAAGTGGAATAAGTATCATGAACCATATAAATATATTGCTAATTGTGTTCCTGTAAGAGATACCGAAGTTTATAATGCTAATCATATTTTACCTAAACCCTACATTGAGAAAATGCCTTTACCAGTTAAGATAAAGGAACATTCTATGATAGCTAGTATGGTTAATGGAAGTACAAATAAAGCTGTTGAACCTGATGAACAAATAGCTATTGAACCTGTAGTAGCAAATGTGATAGACTTTCTCACTAAATATGTAGAATATGGACACACTATCCTCTGTAAGGATACTTCTAATATTGTCTCACAAAGTAGAGATAGGAGAGCTAGTGTCCCTGTTTTTTCTGTTAGGGTAAGTGATCATTGCTACAATGGTTCATGTGATAGTTATATCGTTAAATTTATGCATGATACTGAAAGTTATTATGAGAGAGGGAAGATTGTTCTTATGCATCTCAATAATATTAAGTTTCCTCGTTTTATGCTAAAAGTCTTTATGTTGCACTTGTTTTGCCTTCCTATGCTAGTAGCCTCTGGTTTCAACAATTTATTTTCTTACAAAATTCCCCTGCATAGGAAGTGGGTTAGACTTAAACGTGTGTATTTTTGCTTCTTGATGCTCTCTTTTACTTCAATTCATAATCTTATGTGAGCATCATTGAAATTATCATGCACATCTTAATGGCTATAAAGAAAGAGCTTCTTGGGAGACAACCCAATATACTTTTGCTTTGAGTTTGTTTTTGTTTATTTGAGTCTTGGAAGTTGTTGCTTCTGCAATAACCTCTCCTTATCCTTTTTGTTTAGTTTTTGTGTCAAGATCAACCTCTAATGAGAGAGAAGTGATATTTGGGGAAGTTGCTGTCCTCAAACAGATTTTTGTGCTTCACTATAAAAAATCGTGAAAAATCCAGAACGTCATACTGATCTGTAATTTTTGTGTGCATGCCCCAGGTTATTATTTAACTTTCGTTAGTTTTGCACTTTTCGATTTGAGCAATAGAAGATTTTCGAACAAATTGATCTTTACCTGCTGGTCTGTTTTGACAGTTTTTTGCTACTCTTGCATTTGCTTCTTATATCGATTTCCTTTTTGAATTCCTTTTTGGACTTTTAGAAGGAGTTGTACAGTAGCTTATGTTTTGATGGATTTCAGTTGAAATTGAACTTAAAAGGTTTATTACCTCGCTTGCACGAATGTTGCTAATGAGAATTGTGTGAAGTTTTGTGTGAAAGAAATTTCCAAGTTGTAGGAGAAAATGGTGTAATAAGTGAAGGAGATATGCCCTAGAGGCAAATAATAAATAGGTTTTTACTGGCATATCTCAATAAGCTTATAATAGTTTCATATTGTGCTATAACTGTGCCAAGTAGAAACATTGGTACAGGTGTGGTATGAAACAACCAAGTCCCTAGTAGCCTCTATTTATACTAGTTCATTGGTCATGAGGATGATCTGGGTTTCAAGATCATAGGCATTTATGCTAATTGACAACGGGGTCATATCATTAGAGAATGATGTGATGGACATTCCTCGAAGGATTGCAACACGATCAAGTCATATAAGTTCATTGTTGCAACAGCTATACCTAGACTCCTTTTCCTTAGACCGTGAGCTCATATTACTCACTATTTCCCGAGGCTGCTTAGACTGCATCAACCGTCATCTGGTAATACGGTGGCCATAAATGTGTACATTCGGTATTCCAAAGGAACAGTAGATGACATGACTGCAAGACCGGGATTTGTTCACCCACATGACGGGTAAAGATACATACGGTCGTCTTGGTGAGATTACATCCATAAATGTTGCAACATGTGACTCGGTCACGGGGATGTAATATCATGGTAACAAGAAAACAGAACTTGTTGTGAACGAGATTGAACAAGGTATGTGATACCAATGATCGGATCTCCAACAAGTCGTATCAAGAAACAAAAGATTTTGGATGCTACATTTAGCGGTTCAAATGACATTGTCATCAGGAATGCATAGGGGTCACATGGATATCCCTGGTCCCTCTGTTGATCATTGATTTAGATCATGTCTAGAGCATTCCAGAGTCGTGAGAGGATACACTTAAGGGTACGATGAGAGCGATCATTCGTAAGACGGAATCACAATAGAGAAAGAGAAAGCTGGAAATGTTCCGCGGAGAGATCCGAAGCTGTTCGGAGAAGGAATAAAGGAAAAGACCGGAAACATGTTTTTGGATAAATGGGAATTTAAATATACATTTATTTTATGTTAATTATGAATTAATATATACTAAATAAATAAAGACAACTTTTATATTAGGCCAAATCCCTGGAGGGAAATAGCCTAGAAGAAAAGCTACAGAAAAAAGAAAAAGGAAAAACAGCAAAAGGTTGCCTAGACCCGCTCTAGCCGGCCTGGCTCGACCCCGGCCCAAAGGAGCTCACAGGGGAGCTGGCCAGGCGAGCGGGTCGCAGGCCGCTACCGGCCCACCTAGGCCACCGCTCCGCTGGCCGCTTGACAGGCCTTGGCCTTGCGGCCCATGCGGGCGCAGGTGGGCGGCCGCTGGCGGGCAAGCGGCTGGGCCACGGGTAGGAAAGCTGGCCCACCCGGGCTCCAGCTCCCGTCACTGCTGCGAGCCACTGGCGGGCTTCGCGCGCAAGCCATACCACCTGGGCGCTGGCTGCCGCAGGCTGCTACGCTGGCAACTGCTGGGCTACGAGGCAGCCCACTTGGCGTCAGGCTGCTGTTTGCTGTTGATGGGCTGGCTGGATGTTGGCCCATCCGGCTGGTTTTATTAGTTTTTCCAGATTTCCTTTATCAAATAGTCCCACATGCCTAACCTAATGGGGAGGGCACACCCTCTCCGCCTATATAAAGAGGTGCCCATGGGTGGAATTAGACACACCAATATTTGGAGAAGTCCTTTGGTTGACTTCCTCCTTCCTTCTCTCTAGCCCTTGTGACCATGGCCCCAAGTTTGGGCTGTGCGAGCAAGGCGCACCTGCAGTACGCTGTTGCGCTGCAAGGATTCCTAGCCGGATATCAACTTCCACACTCCCTGCAAGATCGGGGAGCCGAAGGTCTCATCGTGCACCGGATGTATACGAAGACACGAGGCGCAACACTTGGGGCGCTTAAATGTCGTGAGCCGGAGCTACTGCACGATGAAGAAGGAGCAAGGGGTGACCTGCGAGGAGCTTCGCAACCTTGAGGTCGGCTACGAGTACGACTACATCAACCACGTTCCCCTCGGAACATTAACCGCGTACGGTCTACAAGGGTATGTACTCTATACGCATTGGCCGTTACCGCATTACTACATAGATAGATCCTAGGCAGTTTTGGGGGTTCCATCGTAGGAATTTTTTTGTTTTCTGCTGCAGATCCCCTTTAGTGGTATCAGAGCCGATCTATGCTCCTAAGTGTTGTACGGCCAGTACACACAAGTTTTGTGCGGGCATTGATCCCTTAGTTGTTACCCTCTAACGCGTACTTGTTTATATCGCGGTATTGTTTGATGAAGCGGCCCGGACAGAACTTACGCGTATTCGTACGCGAGACTGATTCCACACTCAACATACGGCTTGTACCGTATAAGTGGCTAGCGGGTATCTGTCTCTCATTCGATAGTTGATATAGCATTTACAACAGAGGGCCCCGAAAGGGGTGTAGTAGAGACAACTGCTGGATCCGTGTTGTGGTTGGAAAGTTCGTAGATTAGAAACGGTTCTATTGCAGAATCCCTAACAACCACGTAAAACTTGCAATCGATAAAGTAGAGGCATCTAACTTTATTTTGCAGGGGCATGTGATTATGATATGGCATTGGTCGTTACGAAGGTAAAGTAGTTTACTTTTCTGTTACTAAGTAGTATAGTAATAGTCATCGTTCTGATGGACGACATGGTGGAGGCGTCGTGGACTTGGCGTCAAACCAAGGGCAAGATGGAGATCATGCCAGAGCGCTCGATGGAGATCAAGGCGCAAGAAGAAGCACCATATCATATCACATTATACATATGATGTTGATACCTGTTTTACATCTTATTGTGTGCTAGTATTTAGATACCCAATGGTAGCAAATAAGATAATCCCTATCTAATTCCAATGTTCTGTGTTCCCCTTGTGTGTGCACCACCAAGAAAGTTCTTCGGTATGAGGCGCCCTGTGGTGAGTAGGGGACATATCTACGTTCGCATACAATGGGTGTAAGCCATGTTGCACAGCGAATACACACAAGTTAGATTTGGCGAGCCTAGCATGTTATAGAGATGTGGCCACGGAACACAAGAGATCGAGCATGAGTCACATGGATGATGTGATTGACATTAGTGAATGTCTACCTTTGATAATTCACTGATGGCCGTGATGATCAGGGGAGATGCAGAGGATAGGGATCATGTGATCACTAAAATCGTCCAGGGGATGACAATTTTAGTGGACACCAATTATAAATTGATCTCTTATTATAAACTTAGTCTAGATGTCTGTTTGCAAATATCTTAGTAGATCTTGGCCTATCCCATTGAGGTCCTTTGAGACCATGGGAATATATTGCTTAGTTAGGAACTTAGCAAAAGGGTCCAACTTCAGATTAATACCCACGCCTGAGGGATATCCTCATAAAAGGTGATCTTCTCTTCTTGATACAATAACCATCAGGAGATAATTCGATGACTCCAGAATGTTTGTGTTTTCTCCATAATCATCCAATAAGCCATTCTCCATTCGATGGAGAGTTGGGCTACATTTTGTATTCTATAGAATAAGGCACATCGAGTATGAGCCATTGGATGGGCTTTCCTCCATCATGGATGAAAGGAGAATGTTTGGAAAAACACTTAGCAATCTTCCATTAGAGTTGAGAACTCTTAGAAGGGCTTGATTGCAATGAAGGTAATGGATAAAAAGGTATATGTAAGATATACAAATTATAAATGTGGTTCTTGCAAAACTCGTTACAGTTTGCAAAGTATTTGATACTTGTCCTACTTTGTGAAAATAGGATGATCTGCTTGAGAATTGCTTGATTTGAGGCAATGTGGCTTGATGATGGCAAGCAAAACAGTTGATGGATGACATCACCTCTTTCCTCAAAGTTTGTCATTTGGATTAGTGGACTTGAATATAATTTTGTAATCCCTGTTTGTTTGTCTTGCTTTTTGGCAAGACGATTATTCATATGAACAAGTTACAAGCCAGTTTGTACTATTCTTATGAACAATACTGTTATGGTCACATTACGATTATAAATAATTTATCCTCATCACTATGTTAATGATAATGGTTTAAACATTTATAGAAGGATTAGAATGCTAAAAGATATCCAAAGTTTAATAATGAAATGACACTATAGTTTAAATCATTTTGGTTATTGCATGTTCTTTATGAAGATCGGGGTCCTAGATGCTTAATCTAGAGACTTTGCAAAACCATGCCTCTTGGGCAGAATGACTAAAACTCCGCATTCTGGTAAAACGGTGATATGCGAAGAAATGTTGAATCTTATACATAGTGATGTATCGTATTTTCAACAAGTAGTGGAAATCATTTATTGTGGACTTAAGTGAATAAGCATATTTACTTAATGAAACATGAGTTCGAAATGATTTGAATTGTTCAAATGAGTTCACAACAATAAGAGGATATTGAAATTAACGAGAATACGAAGTCTTTTCGATTTGATTGACATGACTAAAGTATTCAAGTTAAGTTTGCATAAAAGGGACTTGTGAAAGATGTTTCACAAATTATGATAATTGGATGAATTCAAACTATGTTGAAATGTCTAAACATCATAATCATTATGTATTAAGATACATATGGTATAATATCATCTCTTATAGGGGTTATAGTTATCATTTAGAGTTAAATATGGAAATAAGCTAGCACTCATTTGAAATACAAAGGACCATCTGAAGATTCGTGGAAACAACACCATAAGTGTTATTGCACGTTCGAGTTTCTGGAGATTTCGATAAGTTGAAGTCGTGGCGAATAAACAAGTGTTTGAAGAGCACTCTTAGGAAGCTATGAATGCATCGTCCACAAGGGGCAAACCTGCTGTTGTCCTAAGTTGATGTGTCTTGATGAAGATATAGGTGGAAGAAAGTAAAAGATCAAAACAAGGTATTTGACCTCACCTCTGAATTGTTGAGTGGCGCAGCGGAATTTGTTTCTTGAATCCAAACTCTACAAATAGAGGAGAAACCAATGATAATGATCGTAAAGTTCTAGTGAATACTTTTACTAAAGAAAGTAGGATTCAACTATATATTCTACAAGTTTGTGGAATTATATTGTTGATTCACTCATCATGTTTTGAACAAGACATACCTACGAATTACAAAGAAGCATGATGGACCTAAGTACGAGAAATGAATGGTCATTGAAATCTCGTTAGTGGAATTCTCGATTTGATGATGATCAAAGAATTTTGGAATGTCCAAGATTATCGAGAGGACCTGGATTTGAGTGGGAGCAAATCATCTTGGCTAAATCATAATATGTAGATGACATATTTTGAGTGAGAGCTAAGTGAAATCCCTGGATCTCAAACATGAATGTCAAATTTGAGTGGGAGCATGAAATCATTCTGGGATATGTGGACAACATATATGAATGATGTGATTGGTGTTAATAACGTTTAAGTTAGATAAATAAGGATGAAGTTGAAGTTATTAAACAATAAGATCTATTGAGATAGATTGGTGAGTTTAATAAACACTGAATGTCGAATGCTTCCTGGACTTGATTCTAAAAGATGTTCAGAATGTCCTAAGCAAGATTCTAAAGAAGCTCAGAATGGAAGAAGGTAAGAAAGAAGTTCTTACTATATGAATCATTGAGTTAGTATTGCAACTATGGTTGAAAGAAAGAGATGCGTTACATCTCCTATGCCTCAGTCATAGGTTCTTCCATATAATCATGTTGTATACTCGACATAATGTGACCCGAAATTCGGGTTGGTAGTCTTAATTGTAAGAATGTGTCTTTAAGTGATTCCTGAGTTGATCACTGAACTAGAATTAAGTTTGTACTTAAATGGCAAGAAGCAATGTAAGTGGCATAGATGCATTTCATGCACTAGGATCTACATAGATATAGAAGTATAAAAGCTCCATCTGATGTGATGTATAATGTTATGGCGGGGCTAGTTCACTTTTAATGTAGAATGATGTGTCCCAGGGCCCAGGGCCCATGAGAAAGCCCTCAAGGTTGATCTAAAGTCACTGTAAGCTCCTGGAATCCAGCCTCGTTCTGCTGCCATGACTACAGTATATACAGAAAGGATAGCAAAGTGTGTTTTGAAGTTTAGATGACAACAGTGAAAACGACCATCATTATAAACACTAGAAACAAAGTCTCACTTTGTCGTCAAACAAATGCTTCGACCCATTATACGATAATGGTGTGAATGTCAAAATTAGGAAGACATTAACGATTTGCAAAAGACATAATGATCTGGTAAAACAGAACATGGACATGACATTTCCCATGAGCATGCATGATCTATAAACGCACATGGTATATGGTTTATATGAGTAAAATGCGAGCTAGATTATTTGTACTCTAGTGCAAGTGGGAGACTGAAGGAGATATGCCCTAGAGGCAAATAATAAATAGATTTTTATTGTCATATCTCAATAAGCTTATAATAGTTTCATATTGTGCTATAACTGTGCCAAGTAGAAACATTGGTACAAGTGTGGTATGAAACAACCAAGTCCCTAGTAGCCTCTACTTATACTAGTTCATTGGTCATGAGGATGATCTGGGTTTCAAGATCATTGGCATTTATGCCAATTAACAACGGGGTCATATCATTGGAGAACGATGTGATGGACATTTCTCGAAGGATTGCAACACGATCAAGTCATATAAGTCCATTGTTGCAACAGCTATACCTAGACTCCTTTTCCTTAGACCGTGAGCTCATATTACTCACTATTTCCCGAGGCTGCTTAGACTGCATCAACCGTCATCTGGTAATACGGTGGCCATAAATGTGTACGTTCGGTATTCCAAAGGAACAGTAGATGACATGTGACTGCAAGACCGGGATTTGTTCACCCACATGACGGGTAAAGATACATACAGCCGGCTTGCTGAGATTACATCCATAAATGTTGCAACATGTGACTCGGTCACGGGGATGTAATATCACGGTAACAAGAAAACATAACTTGTTGTGAACGAGATTGAACAAGGTATATGATACCAATTATCAGATCTCAGACAAGTCGTATCAAGAAACAAAAGGAATTGGATGCTACATTTAGCGGTTCAAACGACATTGTCATCAGGAATGCATAGGGGTCACATGGATATCCCTGGTCCCTCTGTTGATCATTGATTTAGATCATGTCTAGAGCATTCTCGTGCCATGAGAGGATACACTTAAGGGTACGATGAGAGCGATCATTCGTAAGACAGAATCACAGTAGAGAAAGAGAAAGCTGGAAATGTTCCGCAGAGAGATCCGAAGCTGTTCGAGGAAGGAATAAAGGAAAAGACCGAAAAAGTGTTTTCAGATAAATGGGAATTTAAATATACATTTATTATATGTTAATTATGAATTAATATATACAAAATAATATTTAGATTAAGATTTATAAAGACAACTTTTATATTAGGCCAAATCCCTGGAGGGAAATAGCCTAGAAGAAAAGCTAGAGAAAAAATAAAAAGGAAAAACAGCAAAAGGTTGCCTGGATCCGCTCTAGCCGGCCTGGCTCGACCCCGGCCCAAAGGAGCTCACAAGGGAGCCAACCAGGCGAGTGAGCCGCAGGCCTCTACCGGTCCACCCAGGCCACCGCTCCGCTGGCCGCTAAATATGCCTTGGCCTTGCGACCCATGCAGGCGCAGGCGGGCGGCTGCTGGTGGGCAAGCGGCTAGGCCGCGGGCAGGAAAGCTAGCCCACCCGGACTCCAGCTCCCGTCGCTGCTATGGGCCACTGGCGGCCCTCGCGCGCAAGCCAGCCCACCTGGGCGCTGGCTACCGCGGGCTGCTGCGCCAGCAGCTGCTGGGCTGCGAGGCAGCCCACTTGGCGCCAGGCTGTTGTTTGCTGCTGATGGGCTGGTTGGATGCTGGCCCATCCGGCTGGTTTTGTTAGTTTTTCCAGATTTCCTTTATCAATTAGTCCCACATGGCTAACCTAATGGGGAGGGCACACCCCCTCTGCCTATATACAGGGGTGCCCTGGGGTGGGATTAGACACACCAATATTTGGAGAAGTCCTTTGGTTGACTTTCTCCTTCCCTCTCTCTCTAGCCCTTGTAACTATGTCCCCAAGTTTGGGTTGTGCGAGCAAGGCACACCTGCAGTACGCCATTGTGTTGCAGGGATTCCTAGCCGGATATCAACTTCCACACTCCCGGCGGGATCGGGGAGCCGGAGGTCTCATCGTGCACCGGATGTGTACGAAGACACGAGGCGCAACACTTGGGGCGCTTAAATGTCGTGAGCCGGAGCTGCTGCACAATGAAGAAGGAGCAAGGGGTGACCTACGATAAGCTTCACGACCTTGAGGTTGGCTACAAGTGCGACTACATCAACCACGTTCCCCTCGGAACGTTAACCGCGTACGGTCTACAAGGGTATGTATTGTCTACGCATTGACCGTTACCGCATTACTATATAGATAGATCCTAGGCAGTTTTGGGGGTTCCATCGTAGGAATTTTTTGTTTTCTGCTGTGGATCCCCTTCAATAAGATGGTGAATGGTTAAATGACTCAAACAATATATTTACAAAGATGAAGATATTGATGTTATTCAAGCGGCGACTCCAGAAGAATTTATTAAATTCCAAGTTCAGAGACCTGCAGAGTCTGTTTTCGAATAGGTAATAGTTCTGGTAAGAAAAGGTCTATGAACAATCTGTCAATTTATATTTTTGCAGTTTTTATCCAACAAGGAAAGCAATGAGTAGAAATAGGGACGGAAACGGAGCTCGGGTGGCTCACACCACCCCATGGCGCGGGCCCACCTGGCCGCGCCACCAGGAGGTGTGGCCACCCCGGAGCCCGTCTCTGACCCGTTTTCTCCCAGTATCTTCCTTTTTTTTGTTAAACTTCGTAATATATAATCCCCGGATCCCCTGGGGATCATATATCGTGTTCTCATCGTGTTTTCGTTTCGATCTATTTTTGCCAGGAACTATTCTTAAAGTTTAGGAGCACAATGGTCTCCGCCAACGATAAGGGCAAGGAGCCTGCAGAAGAGGATCTCCAAGACTCTGATCAGGAGGAGGAGATCGAGAGTGAAGTTCAAGAGGAGGCAAAGGAAGACCAGCATCCGCACACCAGCACCACCATTGCAAGCATTGGAGTGGTGGCAAATCTTGCTAGGTTCAAAAGGAATGCAAGGATGTCCACCGAAGGGAAGGTTCCGTGTCATTGCTTGGCTTCACGGTCACCTCCTCCATGCACCAAGAATCCCTTCCATACCCTTATCCATGAGCAGCAATTCCAGAATATGCCCAAGGAAAAACTACCCTCCAATTGGGATATACCTCATTCTAACCATGCAGGAAAAGAAGACTTCAAGGAGGAAGAGTTGGGAAAGAATCACAAGAGCTGGAATTCACAGCCTGACATGATCATGAACCGCATTGAGCACAATTCAGAGTTGATTCATACTCTCACCTTCGAGATTGAGGACTTGAGGGAATTGATTAAAAAGCTCATTGAGAGAACACCACCACCACCGAAGGAGTAATTCGTCATCAGTTTTTGGCATCCCCTTGGTTTGTTCCAAGCTTTGGGGAGTGCCAAAGTATCATATCATTATCTTTTATCTTTTTACTTTTTAAGTAGAGTCATACCATGAATAGAGATGTTATCATATAGGATGGTTTGCATTATGGAAGTATCTCCCCTCTCATTAGTTATCTATGTATCCCTTGGTGTGAGTTGTCGTTATGGAATATTAATGAGAAGTTCTATCATTCACTCTTTTGCATATCTTATTTTAGTTTTCAATTTCTGTTATATGACTGATCTTGTCGTTAGTATTGGTATCACTTTGGGATCATTAAGTAAATTTAGTTGGTTTTGGCAAACCTGGCTCGGTCAGTAGCAACACTATTATGAGAACTGAATGAAAAAGATAAAATTACTCTTAAGAAATATAATTTCATTATCTTTCTTTCTTGACTGGCTCATAAGCTTAGTATTCTCTAGTTAAGATCTTTTGTGCTTCCAAGGAAGATTGCATGTTTGTTTTTATCACTTGTATGTTTGTTTGTTTCCTTCAATTCTTATACTTGCTACCCAACCTTGCTAGCCAAAAACCTGTACTGAGAGGGAATGCTTCTCGTGCATCCAATCCTTAAACCAAAACCTATGCCATTTGCGTCCACCATACCTACCTATTAGCATTATTTCTATTCCTAGTAAATTCATGTTTTTATCTACCTTCCAAATTAAACTTGTTATGTGAAAATTAGTGATTAAAGCTCTCACGAACTTGATGACACACTTTACCTTCTTGCACTTAATAAACTTGAACCATTGTGCCCATCTATGTTGTGTATATGCTTGTGCTTTATAAGTTGTGAATTAGCAGAACCATGTTACCATGGGGAACGCTTTCAACATTGCACTTATTTAGTTGATATCATGATTCTTTTGCTTATGGATCCCGGTGGTGTAAAATAAAAGGGGAGCTTGTAAGCTCATGGAGTTTGTATGTGTGTTAGAGAAACGCCTGGGCGGCTAGCCTAAGCCATGCCTAATCATGGTGGAAACTTGCAGCATAACCATAGTGAGCAATCTGTGAAGCATCCTCAATAAAAACCTATGCAAATAGCAAATAAAAAGATCGCTGAGATGCTCATTGTCTGCTTGCCTTGTCATTTTGATATGGGAAAGCTTCCGTATCTTCGGGCAAGGGGTACCACGTTGGCGGTTCTCCATGATACACATGTATTTACAATGACAAGAACTTACTTGTGACTAAAGTTGAGTAGCATGAGGTCTGGTACTCGTAAGCACGGGGCATGAGATTTTCAACTTATAACTTGTCAAGCATATGCTCATATTTGTTCACTTTAACCTTAATCACCTCAAGAAGCTTATGATAGGGGAAATGAGAGCTGAAAGCTAGTAAGTACCATAATTTTTGGAAGCTCTTTATGAAACTTGAAATCCCTACTTCCCTCTGCGAAGGGCCTGTCTTTTACTTTTTAGTTGAGTCAGTAAACCTATTCCTTTCTATCTCAGCAAGTATTTTGAGTTGTTGTGTTTCATTCATTCATATGCTGATTTATTCAATCATGTTTCTTATGTTCCATGTTTTGCACACTGCTCCTATCTTAGTGAGTACTACTTTGAAAACTATCATTGAAAACCCCATTATGTTTGAACTCTTGCAAATTCTTAACTATACTTTGACCAAGAGCAAAGTTTGCCATTACCAATTGTGATTTACTTTGTGTATCTTTATTGTGTTTCCTTTACTTATTGCAAGTTAAGTTATATAATAGTGAGTTGTCTTCTATTATGATTTATGTGTATTGATGAATGTGATGCTTCTTGTCCGTATTCTTTATCAACACTTCACTCCATAAACCTGAAGTCATGTTTATTGAGCTCAGTTTTCGCTTGGGGACAAGCGAAGTCTAAGCTTGGGGGGAGTTGATACGTCCATTTTGCATCACTATTCTATATCATAATTTACTGTTATTCATTGACATATTTCATATTATGAGATAATACTTATGTTATTTCATCTGTTTTTGCATGGTTGATGACTTTTGGAGGATGGACCGCTGAAGTCAGGATTCTGATGGAAAAGGAACTATTTGGAGGAGAAATTCACGAAGATCAGAAAATCCCAAAAAATATATGGAAAATCCTATTTTTCCAGAAGACGAAGGATGCCAAAAGGGGGGGTGGAGATGGGCCATAGGGGGCCCACACCACCCCCTGGCGTGGGCCATCCCTGGCCACGCCACCAGGTGGTGTGGCCACCCTGGCCCACCTCTGGCTCTGCTCTTTGGCATATATATTCCCCATGAAACCCTAAGATTAGGGGAGTGACCATCGAAAGATTTCGCCGCCTCTGCGGGGCAGAAAACCACAGAGAGAGAAAGAGCTCTCCGGCAGGCAGAAATCTGTCGGGGAAATTCCTTCCCAGAGAGGGGAGAGATCATCGCCATCAACACCACCATCAAGCTGGACTTCATCGGGATCATCATCATCTCCATCATCATCTCCACCAACACCATCATCACCACTCCATACCGCTGTAACAATTGGGTTGAATCTTGCATAGTTCTTAGGGGAAACTTTCCCGGTGTTGATTACTTGTTGTAGTTGTTGATATTGAGTGGAACCATTGAATTATTGTTATGTTCAGATTGTTACTTATCATTATTTCATATCTGATCTTGATCCATATGATGTCTCGTGAGTAGTTCGTTTAGTTCTTGAGGACATGGGAGAAGTCATGTTGTTAGTAGTGGAATTGTGTTGAGAAAGATTCAATAGTTTGTTATTTAAGTTGTGGTGTTATTCTTCTAGTGGTGTCATGTGAACATCGACTACATGACACTTCACCTTTATGGGCCTAGGGGAATGTAGTGTGTATTTGGCTACTAATCGTAGGGGTTGCCGGAGTGACAGAAACCTGAACCCCCGTTAGGAAACCTTTGCACAAGGGAGTGTGGAATCTCAAAGTTTAAAGCTGTGGTTAGGTTTGTATCTTAATTACTTTCTTGTACTTGCGGATGCTTGCAAGGGGTATAATCACAAGTATGTATTAGTCCTAGGAAGGTTAGTATATTAGCACAGGTTCACCCACACAACACTTATCAAACTAAAGAAGATTTATCAACTATATGAAGCGAAAGCACTTGACGATATTCCCATGTGTCCTCGAGAACATTTGGTCATCTTAAGTAATACAACCAGCTTGTCCTTTGCTAAAGAAAGGACTGGGCCACTTGCTGCATTTATTATTATTGTGTTTTAGTTACTCGCACTTTATTTATCTGCATTATCAAAAACCCCTAAAAATTCGTTTGTTAATTATTTACAGAGAATTCCTGCTCCAAGCCACTCGTCAACACCTTCTGCTCCTTGTTGGGTTCGACACTCTTACTTATCAAAAATACTGTGATACACCCCTATACTTGTGGGTCATCAACAGGCAGGACACAAAAAATGTGGCTGCATTGACTAGAAATTGGGATTAGTTCCTGAAAAGAAAGAAAAGAAGAAAGTAAGGGCAGAGCCAGAAGGGTCAGATGATGTTTTTGATGAGCATGTTCTTGTTACTAAGGATCATCACTTGCAGTCAACGACATTTGTTCAAAAGGACACAACAACATATGCGCCTGAAGTGTTGAGTGCTTTACTAGAAGAGGCACTATTTAATTTGTTTTTCCTGGGTTTTTCTTGTTTTCTGAAATGGTGAAGAGAAAGAGACACACACTTAATTGAACACATTTTGCAGGGACCATCTACACAGAGACAGGCATCTCAGGTAACTCCATTACCTGAATGTGCATTCATCCAGGAGAATGTGGTGAAAGAACCTATGCAACTAGCTACAGTCACAAATGATGGAAATGTGCTAAGAAAGAGACAAGTTATAGCAGCAGCTGGGTTGAAAGCTGCAGCTGCCAGAAGGGACATAGAAGATCAAGTCAAATTTGATGCAGCTATGTCCAAGCTTCAAGAAGATGAGGAAAAGAGAGCTACAACAATGGAGAAGAAGAAAGCAGAATCTTTAGCTAAGAAAATTGTTACTGAAGAGAAGAGGAAGCAAGAGAGGGAAGCAAAGCAGGTACTGGCTGAAGAAAAGAAGAGGATGAATGAAGAGAAGAAGAGGAAAGCATAATAGGAAAAAAGAGCTGTAGCTGACAAAAAGAAATTAGCTCAGAAAGCTAGGAAAAAGGATGCAGAGGTTGCCAAGCTTGCATTGCTAGAGAAGAAGAGACTAGCTGAACAAGCTAGGAAGCTAGAAGCAGAAAAAGAAAGGAAAAAGAGTGAAGTAGAAGCAATATCCAGAATGGAAGATGATGTTGCTCACAACATGCAGAAAGAAGAAGAGTCAAGGCAGAAAGCTTGGGAAGAGCACATGCAAAGATCTGAACAAGCTAAGATCAGGGCCTGCCAGCAAAACAAGAGAAAAAGTGGAGAGGCAAGTAGCAGGGCAGCTTACAAGATACCCAGAAAAGTATCTATGTTTGATTATCTCAAAGGCCCACCTCCTAGATCAACACAAAATGAGAATGAGAAGTGATCTTATTTTCTGTCTTTATTGCAGTGATGTTGTCATGATGTAAAAGACTTGAATTTGCTATGTCATGATGTAACTGTCACATATTTTGCTACATATGATACCTTGCTATCTATGATCTATCAGCTGGCACATGTATGTACATATCTGTCAACACATACTTGCACACGTTTTATTCCACAAAATGATCAGGAAACTGCATTGCCAAACTTAACACATTGGTTCAAACATAGCCAAAAGTACACATTGTTTCAAACATTGCAAAACTTACACACTGCCACAAGATCTGGGAATTGAACAGCTACTACATTCATCTCTTCTTGAACACACACAGAAGCAACATACAAACTAACACACTTAGACAACATATCACTATTTTGAGCAATCAAACAATCTCTATCATCAGGGAATGAATTCATTGTTTTCATTCTTTGCTTTCTTGCTTGATGATACATTGCAAATGCATCTATAATTTTTGATGCTCCATGCTTGGTTGTATCCACTTTCTTGTGTTTTTTCCACACTTTGGAGTACTTTTCATATGATTTATTGGACTAACCTATTAACAAGAGCCACAGTGCCAGCTGCCTGTTTTCTGCTGTTTTTGGTTCCAGGAAAGTCAGAAAATGAATATTCTCGGAATTGGACGGGACAAAAGCCAAAGTGCCTATTTTTCAGAAGACTCCAGGAGCCAAAATATGAGACGGAGGAGGGCCAAGGGCTGGCCACACCCCCCAGGCGCGGGCTGGGCCTGGCCGCGCCAGGGCATGGTGTGGTGGCCCCAGGCACCCCCTCGGTCTTCCTCTTCGCCTATAAGAAGCCTTCTAACCTAAAAACTTAGGGGGGTTCGACGTTTTTCCAGAAGAAGTTCCGCAGTGCCACCACCACCGAAGGGGAGATTTGGGGGACAGAAAGTCTCTATTCCGGCACCCTGCCGGGACGGGGAAGTGCCCCCGGAGCCATCTCCATCGATCTCCACCATCATCTCCATCGACCATCCATGTTTCCCCCATCTATGAGTGAGTAATCCCCCGCTGTAGGCTATGGGGATGGTAGGGATTGGATGAGATCATTCATGTAATGGCATCAGATTGTTAGGGCATGGTGCCTAGTATCTTTTATTAGTGCTTTATGACTTTGTTGCGACTTGTTGTGCTTAATGCTTGTCACTAGGGCCCGAGTGCCATGATTTCAGATCTAAACATGTTATTGATTCATTATGATAGTATTGTTCTTGGTCTTATCTACAAGTTGTATACACACGTTGATGTCCGGAACCTATGGCCCCGAAGTGACAGAAATCGGGATAACCGGAAGGGAATGACTTTGATGTGAGGATCACATGTATTCACGGAGTGTTAATGCTTTGCTCCGGTGCTCTATTAAAATGAGCACCTTAATTGCCAGTAGTTCCCTAGAGGCCCTGCTGCAAACGGGCTGGCAGGACAAAAGATGTTGTGCAAGTTCTCATTGCGAGCACGTATGACTATATATGGAGCACATGACTAGGATTGTCTAGTACTTGGATGCTTTATCTTATTTATCTGCAATTGCCCTATGTTCTGATTGCTATGTGGATTGTCTTGTCCATGCAACGCCCGTCCATCCATCCCTATGCCTACCGCACTCGAATCCCATTGTTTACTGCTTTTGTTACTATTGTCTTTGCTTTACTAGTGCTGCTGCTTTACTATTCCTACTACAAAACTGTTGCTACTGATAAACTGCTGTGAGCAAGATTGTTTCCAGGTGCAGCTGAATTGACAACTCAGTTGTTAAGGCTTATAAATATTCTTTGGCTCCCCTTGCATCGAATCAATAAATTGGGTTTCACTTCCCTCGAAAATACTGCGATACACCCCCTATACTTTTGGGTCATCAAGACTATTTTCTGGCGCCGTTGCCGGGGAGCATAGCTTTATTTATCAAGTCCACTTGGATTCACTATTGTTAAAGCTAAGTTTATTTTCTCCTTGTTTGCTTGTTTCTTTATCAAAAATACAAAAAAGGTAGTTTCTACTCTAGTTGTTATTTTCGTTGGTCTGTTATTGTCTTGCCTTATCATGCTTGTTGTCAATGGTTGGTTTTTCTTTGAAACTGAAGATTATTGGCAAGGTGGGTTCACGGAAGATCAAAAATATTATTATAAGGAACACCGCTTGTCACAAAAAGGGAAACACTTATGGGAACATATTGATAGATTGTATACCATTGCTAGAAACGTGTGCTCTACTTATAATGTTACTTATTGCTGTGATGAGTCTTGTTTCAGATAGAGGTATAAACACCTCCCTTTTCAATGTGAGTATAGTGATAATGATACCATATCTTCCTATGCTAAAGGAATTTATGACTTTTATGATGCGGAACAAATTGAAGAATTTATTGCTTGGAAGGGTGCTTTTGAACTTGCTAGTTTGCTTGAAAATATTGATGATTCACCTTATAAGTATGAGGTTTATTGTATACTTAAATTTTGCTTTGATAATTACAAGGATGAAAATAGCTATATCCTTGAATATTTTAATAGATGCTTTCCACAAATGGAAGAGACTAATGCCTTGCATGACCCTATGGAAGAGACTAATGCCTTGCAGGACCCTATGGAAGAGACTAATGCCTTGCAGGCTCCTATGGAAGAAGAAATTGATGAACCTGAAATCTCATTAGATGAAAAAGAGGAGGAGAGTGATGAACAAAAGGAGGAAGAATGGATTAGCTACCCATGCCTACCTTCTAATGAGAGTAACTCTTTATCCCTTACATTATTTGATTGTCCTCCATGCTTACTAAAGGAGGATGAATGTTATGTTCCTGAGGATTCTTTTGAAAGTGTTTATAATAAAGCTCTAGTGCTTGTAGATCATGAAAAGCATGCTTTATGTGACAGTTATATTGTTGATTTTATTCATGAGGCTACTGAAAATTATTTTGAGAGAGGAAAATATGGTGGTAGAAGTTTTCATGGTATTGAAACACCTCTCTATGTGCTGAAAGTTTTGAAGTTACTCTTGTTTTATCTTCCTATGCTTGTCACTTTGTTCTTTGTGAATTTATTTGCATACACGATTCCTATGCATAGGAAGTGGGTTAGACTTAAATGTGTTTTGAATTTGCTTCTTGATGCTCTCTTTTACTTCAACTCATATTTCTTATGAGAGCATCCTCTCAAACTTTTTATGCCTGAAGATGATATTATGTCTATTATTCTTGGGAGACCTTTTCTTAAATACTGCAGGAGCTGTTATTAATTATAATCAAGGGAAGGTGACCTACAATGTCAATGACAAGGAACATACTATCTATTTCCCCAAGAAGATTGATAGGACTTATGGTTTTGAATTCAATTGAACATGTTGAGGGCATTCAAGTTGGAGAAATATATTGTCCCATACCAAGAGAAAAATTTGAAACTATTATGATTGAGACCATTGCTATCAAGGTTGAGGTAACATAATCATTAGTGGAATACAAAGTTTTGTCTCATATGAAATTGTTTTGGTAGCAAGACCTGATCAACCTTGTTAACAAAAGGGTTTCATTGAACAAAACAATGTTTTCACCATGATTATCTCCGCTTACTTCTATTCTATCCATTTTAGTTTTTCCTTATGCCTAACTTAAAGCCGTTAAAGAAAAGTGCTTATTGGGAGATAACCCAAAAGTTTTAGATGAGTCTTGGAAGTTATTACTTCAGTAATAACCGCTCCTTATCCTTTTTATTTGCTTTTTGTGCCAAGAGTAACCTCTAATGAGAGAGAAGTAATGATTGGGAAAGTTGCTGTCCCGAAACAAATTTTTGTGCTTCACCATAAAAATTCGTGAGAGAGCTCTATATGTCGGATTGAGCTGTAATTTTTTGTGCTTCCGCCCCAGGTTTTTATATAACTTTTGTTAGTTCAACACCGCATTTGCTTCTTGTTGGTTCCTTCTTGAGTTCTTTTGGGGAATTCAGCTTTTTGAGGGAAGTGCTACAGTAGCTAGTGTTTTAATGGAAGTTTATTTGGTGTTATAACTGAACCTTAAGACTTATTTATCTTGAGTGCACTAATGTTGCTAATAAAGATTGTGTGAAGTTTTGTATGAAGGAAAATTTTCAGGTGTATGGAAGGAATGAGTAATGAGATGAAGGATGGACTAAAGCTCAAGCTTAGGGATGCCAAGCGTGTCACCCCAAGAAACATCCAAGAAGTACAAGCGTCAAAGCTTGGGGATGCCCAAGGCATCCCCTTCTTCATCAATAAAAATCCCGGGTTTCTTCCAAACACTTTATTTTTATTGTTTCATGCACAGTTGTGTTGTTCTTGGACAGTCTTCTTTTTCGTTTTCGTTTTGGTTTTTAGTTTGCGTGGTTTTATTAGTTTGCTGAATAAATTGGTTGGACCTCCTCTTTCATGCATTGGTTTTCAAATGGTTTGGTTTGAATTGGAAAAGAGTAGGAAAAGCTCATGCTTAAGTGGTAAAGAGAGTTTGTTCTTGAATGTGGCCTATGCTCTGTCATGCCATGCTTGATATTGTTTTGGCTTTATGCTTAGTATTCTTTACTGTACCATGACTTGTTATAAACAATTGAGATTGGTTAATGTGCCTTGGATGAATCATGTGTTGTTTTAGCATATTAAAGCATAGTATAGTGGTATTCTCCTTTGATGCTTTATTTGGGTTGACCTGGCGCATGCTCACACCATGTTATGACTATCTCAAGTCACCTCAAGCCTTTACGATCCTTTAGTTTTCAACTTGTAGTATCACTTTATGCTTTGATCAATGATGTTTTGTCGCTCTGCATGATTATGGCCATTATTGCTCTCTCGTTTATCGCTCCCTTACTATTGCTAGCCTTCACTTTCACTGAGTATTTTACTCATGTTTCCAACTCCCTTAAACCAAATATTGCCAAAGTGTCCACCATACCTACCTATTAGCATCATTTGCTACTTCCGTGCATATTCAATATGCCTTGTTTTCTTCCGAATAAAATGTTTGCTTGTTTTGAGAAAGTTAGTTAGTAAAGCTCTCACGAACTTGATGGCACACTTTATTTCCTGCACTTAATAAACCTGAACCATTGTGAACTCTCCATGAAAGTTATATGATTGCTAATTATAGGCTGGGGATTAGCAGAACCATGCTGTCATGGGGAACGCTTTCAACACTTGTAAATATATACCCAGTTGATACCTTGCTCTTTTGTTTGCGGATGTCGTCGGTGTGAAATAAAAGGGAAGCTTGTAAGTCCATGGAGTTATGTATGTGTGTTAGAGAAACGCCTGGGCCGCTGGTCTAATCCATGCTGACATGGTGGAAACCTGCAGCGTAACCATAATGATATCTATGAAACATTCTTCTTATAAAAAAAAGAGAGATAGCTATTGAGAAAAAGAAAAAAAAGAGATTTATGAAAAGAGGAAAGAGATAAAAAAGCACCATTTTCCCATGGTAAATAAGAAGAATGCTGAGATACTCATTGTCTGCTTGCCTTGTCATTTTGATATGGGGATTCTTCCGTATCATCGGGCAAGGGGTACCCCATTGGCGGTTCTCTATGATACGCACATACTTACGATGACAAGAACTTACCGGTAACTAAAGTTGAGTAGCATGAGGAGCGGCCCTCGTACACAAGGGACTTGGGATTTTCAGTTTATAGTCTGTCAAGCATATAACTCAGATTGGACCTCACTTTCACCTTAACCACATTAAAGATGCTTATGACAGGGGCAATGAGAGCTCAAAGCTAATGAGTACCATACTTTCAGCATTTGGAAGCCTTTCAAACTTTTCAAAACCTTTTCATTTCCTTGTTGAGTCTCCACACATTCTATGAGCACTTTCTTGAGAGCATAGTGGTCATTCTTAGTTCTATGTGCATTGTCCCAAGACTTGTTGATTGATGCATACCTTGATATTGCTTGTTTTAAACTATTTGTATCTAGTCACTCTTATGAACTTTGAAGGTGTCCTATGCATTTATGTTTGCTACTCTATGAGGGACAAGCTGAATGCCACTATCTATGTTTTCTTTATGTGATACAAACAAACGTCTTGCAAAGCATTGTTATTCATGAATCTTTTGTTTGTGCCTTTTCATGTTGCATCATAGTCTCTTTGTCTTATTGCTAGAACTTTGTCTTTCATGTTATGATTGAAGTACTATGATCCCAGCTTTGAATGTTTTACAAATATTTTGATCAAGTCTTTGATGGTGCATGTCACCTCAAAAATTATTCTTTCTTTTTATCACTTACCTACTCGAGGACGAGCAGGAGTTAAGCTTGGGGATGTTGATACATTGCAAATGTATCTATAATTTTTGATGCTCCATGCTTGGTTTTATCCACTTTCTTGTGTTTTGTCCACACTTTGGAGTACTTTTCATATGATTTCTTGGACTAACCTATTAACAAGAGCCATAGTGCCAGCTGCCTATTTTCTGCTGTTTTGGTTCCAGGAAAGTCAGAAAATGAATATTCTTGGAATTGGACGGGACAAAAGCCAAAGTGCCAATTTTCCCAGAAGACTCCAGGAGCCAAAATATGAGACGGAGGAGGGCCAAGGGCTGGCCACACCCCCCCAGGCGCGGGCTGGGCCTGGCCGCGCCAGGGCATGGTGTGGTGGCCCCAGGCACCCCTTCGGTCTCCCTCTTCGCCTATAAGAAGCCTTCTGACCTAAAAACTTAGGGGGGTTCAACTTTTTCCAGAAGAAGTTCCACAACACCGCTACCACCGAAGGAGAGATTCGGGGGACAGAAAGTCTCTGTTCCGGCACCCTGTGGGACGGGGAAGTGCCCCCGGATCCATCTCCATCGATCTCCACCATCATCTCCATCGACCATCCATGTTTCCCCCATCTATGAGTGAGTAATCCCTCGCTGTAGGCTATGAAGATGGTAGGGATTGGATGAGATCATTCATGTAATGGCATCAGATTGTTAGGGCATGGTGCCTAGTATCTTTTATTAGTGCTTTATGACTTTTTTGCGACTTGTTGTGCTTAATGCTTGTCACTAGCGCCCGAGTGCCATGATTTCAGATCTGAACATGTTATGATTCATTATGATAGTATTGTTCTTGGTCTTATCTATAAGTTGTATACACACGTTGATGTTCGGAACCTATGGCCCCGAAGTGACAGAAATCGGGATAACCGGAAGGGAATGGCTTTGATGTGAGGATCACATGTATTCACAGAGTGTTAATGCTTTGCTCCGGTGCTCTATTAAAAGGAGCACCTAAATTGCCAGTAGTTCCCTAGAGGCCCCGCTGCAAACGGGCTGGCAGGACAAAAGATGTTGTGCAAGTTCTCATTGCGAGCACGTATGACTATATATGGAGCACATGCCTAGGATTGTCTAGTACTTGGATGCTTTATCTTATTTATCTGCAATTGCGCTATGTTCTGATTGCTATGTGGATTGTCTTGTCCATGCAACGCCCGTCCATCCATCCCTATGCCTACCGCACTCGAATCCCACTGTTTACTGCTTTTGTTACTATTGTGTTTGCTTTACTACTGTTGCTGCTTTACTATTCCTACTACAAAACTGTTGCTACTGATAAACTGCTGTGAGTAAGATTTTTTCTAGGTGCAGCTGAATTGACAACTCAGTTGTTAAGGATTATAAATATTCTTTGGCTCCCCTTGTGTCGAATCAATAAATTGGGTTTTACTTCCCTCGAAAATACTGCGATACACCCTCTATACTTGTGGGTCATCACTTGAGTACTCATTTTTTGCTTCCTCCTCTTTGTCCACTCACTCCACAGCTTCTCTGCATTTGGATACTTCCCACACTGTTATCTTGGACAAACAGAGCTGGATTTTCCAAAGAATGCAAGTAATCTTCATAATCATCCTCCTAGTACCACATATCACACCCACCAGTGTATGGCTAAAGAGAATGAAAATGACCAAATCAGTCCTACAGTTTAGAGATAGTAGCACATTCAGAAAAACATAGAAAAATCAGAGAGATTTACCGAATCGTTGGGGCATTTGTAGAAATCGTGTAGGTAATTGTCTTTCGTCTTCGAAACGAAGTGCTTCACCTTTCGAATTTTGCAGTCCTTGCACATCACCAGTGGGAATCGCCGGCGCATGCCCTCCTCCGAGATGGCGCTGTCTCAATTGCCACCCATGAGAACGAGAAAAGGGGAGGAGTATAGACTATTGATGTAGTCGTCGGCGACGAGGTCCTGCAGCCACCGCTCGCTCTCCTTCCTTCGCTGACGACCTCCTTTAGCCGCCACGGTCGAGCTCCTTTAGCCGCCTCTCCTCCACTGTGCCAGTCTCTGTCTGGATTTAGGGTTGCGATGGGGAATGGTCAAACCTAACCGTTTAAGGCGCGCCATCTCGCAACTAGGAGCGTCTCCACGGGTCCACCACCTTTGCCGCGTCATCATTATACGTTCGTCAAACGTAGCCAGGACCATATGCGGACGCTCTAGACAAGTTCTAGGACTGTATCGAAGCAGTTTCTGCGTTCCAGGACCGTTGTTGACTTAGCCGTAGAGTTCTAGGACTGTGGGTGCATTTTACTCCCTCGATCCGGATCCCCTACCGTGTTGACTTCTCGATCGATCGCCGCTTGCTCGTTGTGCACTGCTAGGCTGGGTGGCTGGGTCCGGTAGTACCAGGCCTCAGCGATACTACCGGCCCAGTCTGGTATTTTTGCCCCAACGAGCAGATTTATGTTGGGCTCTATATTAGCTTCCTCCCCTTATCTTTTTGAGTGCTTCTTCTTCCTCCCTTTGGTCTAAGCTTTGCCCTATTTGCTCTTACTCTTTGAAGCTTGATTTCTCTCTCTCCCTCCATTGATTCTTGCTCATATTTGAGAGGTAGAGAGAGGAGATCTAGATCCACGTTTTGACCAAACCAAATCTTCTCGTTGTGAGTGAATCTTTGGGGCATTTTGTGTTCCCCTTTTGTGTTCTTCCTCTCTTGTTCCCCCAAGTGCTTTAGTAGCCTTGTTGGAACTTGAGAGTGAAGATTTGGGGGCATCTTTGTGGTGCTCTTGCCATTTGCATTAGGTGCATCGGTTTGTGTTCTCCCCGGAGGATTTGTTCGTTGATATTCATTGAATCTTGTACCTCTTGGGTTCTTGGAACCCTAGACGGTTGTGTGGCCTTTGTGGTGTGTTCTTGGAGTCTTCAAATAAGTTGTGAAGCTCCCCCAAGATTGTGGCCTTCGTGGCATTTGTTGGGAGCCTCCAATTAAGTTGTGGAGATAGCCCCAATCTTGTACGGGTTTGGTGACCACCCTCAAGTGTCCCATAGTGGAACGGGTGCTTGCCGTGTGGGGAGTGCTCGGGAGAATAGGGTGAGGCCTTTGTGGCGTTTGTGGTGTTAGTACCGTCCACCCCTCCAACGAGACGTACTCCCAACAACTCGGTAAAATATCGTCGTCCCCGCGTGTCTCGGTTATCTCTATACCCGATCTCTTTACTTTTGCACTTTACTTTGTGATAGCCATCGTGCTTGAAGTAATCTATATTGCTATCACATTGTTTCTTGTCTTGCTTAGCATAAGTTGTTAGTGCACATAGATGAACCTTAGTATATCTAGGCTTTGTGCTTAACAAAACAAAACACTAGTTTTATTCCGTCCTTGTTAAGCCCATCTCGTAGAAGTTTTTAAATCGCCTATTCACCCCCCCTCTAGGGGACATCCGTGATCTTTCACCATTACCATTGAACGAACCGGACCGGGGCAACACCCCGGACACGCCATCGAGCTCTAGATCTAGCACCCCCGCACGACTAAGACACCGAAAGAGGAAGCCACACCTGCCATCCACGAACCACAGACCCAACACACGATCCACCATCTTTTAGATGTTGTCGTTGCAGATCACAATCTGCATCCGCTCTTTGACTACCTCCCAGGTTCCACGTCGACGCTAGAGCAAACACCACCGCAGCGGTGGAGTCTGAGGACACACATCCACCATAAGGATGCCGCTATCGTTGCACCATCCTTACTTGAATAGTCTGGTCTCCAAATCCATTAGGAAAGGATTTGAAGAAAAATTATTCAGTGCTGCCATCGTCACCCCGAAACCAAGACGATGAACAACCTAAAAATGAATTTACTCTGGCCTAAAACTATCCACATGATCTAGCGGCCTCCCTCACCACCGATGATCTAGGTCATCAGCGGGAGGAGCCGCCGGAGGTCGTCGTTTGAAGGTTGTGCTCTAGGGCAAGATCGCCTTTCTCCGCTAGCAGCGGCGCTTGTGGGAAAAGAAAAAGTCATCACGTCATGTGCATGTTCCCCAGAATATCTACTGTATAGCTTAGTCGTTAACCTGGTAGCTAGTTGCAGTGTCTAGAATAAACTTGAGTTTTTTATTATTCACAAAAAAGAAAAGGAATAAACTTGAGTTGGAACTATATCTCAGAACATAAATTATTTTAGATTGAGAATTTACATCTTTTTTAGATTTTTTTACAACTTTGTAATACGTATTTTTGACTGTCCAAAATAAATAACACATCAACCATGTGTGCGTGTAGGCAAGTTAGGACACATCAGCCGGAAAGTAATATATAATAAATGATCTGTAGTTGCAATGCTGATTTCTTTAGTAGTGCGGGTAGTGAGTTCGATTCTGTCTCACATTGCATATGTAGCTTTTCTTATTTGTAAACCACTAACATGTCTGGCCCACCTATCAGGTCGTATGAAGGTCACAAGCGATAGAGAGAAAATATACATGGGCCATTTTGCAAACATTATGATGTCATATGTTAGTTCTAGAATGAGTTGCCACCAATTCGGTCAAAATTACAGAAATTCGATTGAATTAGACTAAAATGCTCCCAATAGTCGTGGAACTATTATTGTTCACTTTACAAGATGTAAGACTATAGCATTTCCACGGTGCAAGTTGTCAGGACTAAAAGTATATATGATGCGACAAAAAAAATGATCCAAATGCAGAATCACGTATACGGTTAGGCGTCTACACGAAACCAGAGCACCAGGCTGGAGGGGAAGGGAGCGTGGACCTGCTAGCGAGGAGCGGTGGAACGGGTCCATGCTGCACAAGCAGCAAAGAGCATGTCAATCATCAAGACTAAGAGTTACCCCTCTGTTTTAAAATGTAAGATGTTTTATCTTTGTGAAGTGAACGTAACTAGATCCTGTTTAGTATAGAGCCTCTCCAAACATCTCCGAATATACACTATAAAAAGATACATTAACTTTACAAACCTAAAATATCTTATATTTTAAAATAGAGGGGATATTTTATGGTGACCGGGAGTACCATCCGGTACTATTCAGTACCATTAATTAGCTAAATATTTGTAGCCAATCCCCGCAGAGCTCTGTGCGACCTGGTCGTCGAGAGTTCGGCCGCATACTACGTGTGCAAGCAAGCAACGTGGATGACCGGGCTGGGCACCAACCTCCCTGAGCGTGGTTGGCACCGGCATGCGGATCACCGCACGTGTCGTCGAAGTAGTCCTGTAGAAGCGACAGGTCCAGGCGAGAGCGCCGTCGACCATGGAGTAGAGCTAAGCCTCGGCTTCGGCCTCCGGTGGTAGCGCGCGAGCACGACATACGCACTTCCACTGCTCATTGTGGGATGCCATTGTGGCTACCAGCCTAGTGCCGATCTAGAAGAGTCCATGAACTGCTGAAGGTTGAAATCCGATCTAGCTGCAGACAAGGTCTCAACCATGGTGGGAGGTCGCTGCAGAGGCGCAGAGCTATACATCCAGAATAGCACCATGAACATCATGGTAGAGTGTCAAGCGGGGCGGATTGCGGCATAACTTTTTCACTAATCCTTTTTTAATTTTACCAACTTTCGTGACCTTTTTTTGCCTATATTTTGCTTCGTGGGTCGTTATGCGGGTGCCACTTGACGCCCTAATCATGGGCAATTAACACTGGAATTTGGCGGCGGCGCGCCTGCCCATATATCTTTGGTACATCCACTCTCGCCTGCTATGGTTTTAATGAATTGCTCTGTCTCTGTTCTTGTCATCGGCAGTCGTTGATAGCACCATTTTGATATAGTTTGAAAGATCTAATCCCTAGAACTCAACGCGGTCTAGTGGATTGTTAGTGGATTCAGTTCGTCGCTTTGAAACTACTCCCTTGTCAACAAACAGGAACAACGACGGAGAGTGTTTTGCGACGTGTGAACTGCGTCTTTTCTGGATTTCCTTCTTTTATTCAGAACAGATCAGTCCCCATCTGATTGTCCGGGTTGTTTGCCCATGATACGCGCCACCCTATGCAAGTATACCGCCTGATACAGTGGTTATGGCTCAAGAGAGTGCTCTCGTGTCTAAACAAAGTAAACCTAAGAAATCGGTGAAGTGCTGAAAATGCTCTGTGATACACATGCAACAAAGAACCGCCCAGTTCAGCATTACTGTCTTGTTTGTAATAGTTCTGCTCATCCAACTAATAGGTGCCCAACACTGAAGTTGCCTAAGCCTTCCATGATTGTGGCTGGGAATGGTACAAATGATACTCCTTTTAATTAGCTGCCTAACTGTATTTATAAAGCTCAACTTGCACCCAAGCGTTCTCGAGTAGCGAAAGTAACAATTGTTGGTTCTGTTGTGCATGCTGATGTTATTGAGTCCCAAATGACGCGAATATGCCCCCTCAGTACCCAGTGGAAGTGAGAGGCTCTCCCACATGGAGACGATGCATTTCTGGTGACTTCCCTCCTCCTTTGAGGACCTTCGGTGAGTGGACGGGTTTCAGCTGCCAGTACACTCTCATAATGCTCAAATTGTTGTTAGTGTCTGGGAAGTCGAGAAATTCCTCACAATTTGTCCTACCTCAGGTGTGGTTGCATGTGGATGGGGTTCCCCATACTATCCATCATTTTCATGGTTGGGGACAACTATGGATGTGGATCTGCCTACCTTGTATAGCCGCAATGTTATCCGTATCTATGTGGCTATGATGAATCCCAATGCTTTAAAGAAATGTGTGGATGCAAAGGGGTCGTTCATTAGAACCACTGCAACCTTGAAGCTGAAGGGTTATGATTTTGTGTTCTGCCAGGAGGCTGCTGATTTCGTTCCTGATCCTGGTTTTACGCCTTTTTTCTGGAGACGTAAAGGAGATGATTCTGAGGATGATGATGTTTTGGGCCATAGGGAGAAAGATCCTAACAATGGTGATGTTCCACAGTCTCAGGAGAACAACATGGAGGTGGATACTTCTCTCAATCAGTCATCTTCTACAGGTCCGCAAGTCAATCAAGTGGCCGCATGTCCTGCGTCTGGTTTTGCGGTCACCCCTTTCAACATTAATCTGCAGACTCCACGGGGTAAAGAGATTGTTCAGGCTACTCGTGCATTGAAGTCAACGCCTTTCCAGAGGCCTGGTTTGCCTCGGTTAGGTGTGGGGTATTTTGCACGTGGTTCTCCATCACCGGTGTCTTCCCCTGTGCAGCATTCTGTTGATTCTGCTTCGAGTCCTGTTTTTTGGTTCAATCGGTTGACACAATAGTTCCTGGATCACCGCTGAGCTGCGTCGAGCGAGTTGAGTCTCAACATGTCATTGTACAGCGTGAGAGCCTGCATCATGTTGATGTTTCATATGATGGACCACTTTTGGGCCATGATGGACCGCAGCTTGCTGCTGCCTCCCCTGCCATCCCATCAGCGAGGCCACTTCGTCGGCCTTGTCACCATACCAGGACGTGATGCTGCATGGGCCGACTTTGGTGGAGGGCCAGTCCGCTGCTCATGCTGACCACGAGGGCTCCGACAGGTCGCTGGAGGCTGCTTTGGTCGCGGATGATGGGGGCATGAATAGTTTGCACCAGGAATTCTTGGAGAGGCCGGGTGAAGTGGACTTTGTGGTTGAGGTTGCACCTCCCCTAAAGAACATTTCGGTTGCTTCTTCTCTAAAGGTGGGGACCTACTCTGCACTGACTCCTCGGTCTCCCGTAGCTCCCAAGGTGGTAGCACCCGTGCTGCATCGGAGTGTTTGCCATCCAGTGGGGATGGATGGAGCGTCTATCATTGATGAGGATTCTATGTTGAAGGCCATGCGCCGCAAGGCGGAGAAAAAATTGGACACGAATGGTAATATTTCATCATCTAAATCATTTCTTTATTTTTCCTCTACGCATATTTCTTCCAAGTTGAAATATGTTGGTGTTAGTTTAGGTTCGAGTGTTAATGATATTTCTGTTTCAACAAAGGTCTTGAGACGGATGGAGTTTGACCATCTAACAGTTACTCCAAAAGACTCGACCTTGTTGGATACCACCTATATAGATGATAATGATGTTAATGCCACAACTGATGGTCATCTTCTATCTCATCTAGTGGGTGAAGTACTAGAGGTTGGTTTCGATGGGGATAGGCGCATTTCTGTTTATGAACTAACATCATTTGGTCGTAAATTAGTTTCCGGTAGAAATTTTTATTATTGTTTCCCAATGAATGGCATGTTTTTGAATAGCAAAGGTTTTTGTTACTTGGCTAAACATTTACAAATTTCTCAGTGTTCTAGGGAGCATAATTTAGATTTTGTAGGTATTTCAGAAATAGGTAGGCGTGAATTTTCTACAACTCTGCTAGACCAGATTTCTAGCGGTATAGACTTTGTATGGCATTCACGTCCACCACGTGGTCGTTCTGGTGGTATTTTACTTAGCATAAGGTCTGACACCATGGAGGTATTAGCTTGATCGAATAGTAATTTTCATATCAAACTCCATATCCATAATAAAGCGGATAACTTCATAATGGAGCCTTGTTGTTGTGTATGGTGCTGCCCAGGATGTGTTTAAAACTGATTTTCTTCAAGAATTGGTGAACTTAGCAAAGGATAATCCATATTCTATTCTTATAGGAAGTGATTTTAACTTGCTTCGTTTTCCATTTGAGAAGAGCAAAGGTCGGTTTAACGATCATTGGCCTTTCTTATTCAATGTTGTCATTGATAGTTTGGATTTAAAAGAGGCAAATAGTCTTCTAGAACCAACATACGAAAAACTTGATCACGTACTGATGGACTTATATTGGGAAGAATTTTTTCCCCTAGTCTCGATACAGGCTCTAGAACGTATTGAGGCTCTGTCTGACCATGATCCATTTTGCTGACTACCGGATTGCCTAACACGCGATGTCCTCGTCCATTCAAGTTTGAACTTAGATGGATACATCATGAAGGCTTCCATGATATGGTTAAGGCGGTTTGGAAAAGACCGGTTACTGGTTGTTCTCCAATCCAGAGGTGGAATAATAAAATGCGTGCAACACACAAACATCTTGGGGGTTGGGCACGACATATGAATAATATTCTTAAAAAAGAGAAGAAATGACTTGGGTCTATCATTGATGACCTTGAAGCGTTAGTAGAATCTCGATTGTTGACTACGCAAGAGATTGACCATAAGAGCCATTCGAATGTAGAGTAAGCTCGACTTTTGCGTGAAGAGGAACTCAAATGGTATCAAAGTTCTAAAGCTCAATTTATTTTGCATGGGGACTCAAATACAAGATACTTCCATATGTTGGGAATATGCCCTAGAGGTAATCATGGTTGATGATCTTTCCCAAAGTATTCATAAAGTAAAGTTGTCCTTGTATGAACATCAAATACGTATCACTGAATACATGATTTAGTTGTGGAACTATATATTCATGATTGTTCATACTAGATTGTCCTTGGTCATTGAGGTTGTGCTGGACACACAGCTTAGACCAATGTGCAAGTCGGCTCATGACATGGTTCCACTTGTCATGGGCATGGGGATGCTATTCCGACTTACACTGATTTGGCTAAAGAGTTTAGCGAGTCAGACTGGCCCACAATTGAGATGCAACGAGCATGTTGTCATTTGTAGTCTCAAGCAATGGAATCCTTTGACCTGAGGTGATTGCATGATCCGAGTTGTGGATCACCAACTTAGGTTCTATCAAACGATGTTTCGTAAATGGGCAGTTATAAAGGTAGAGTTTGGGTTGGTTGTGAAGCAAGCTACGTGACATGGATTACCAAGATGGGATTTGCCCCTCCATAATGGAGAGATATTCTCTGGCCCTCTCGTGTGATATGATTCAGAAGCATGGTCATGCGCTACTCAGTTAAGTGTTAACTAAGGAGTCAGACTAAGAGTTAGTCCAGTGAATCACATATCATGGTACGAGAAGAGAGTTAAGCTATTAAAGTGATGACAACTACTCGCCTATATCTTAACAGATATATTGTGAGGCAAGCTATTAAAGTGATGACAACTACTCACCTATAGCTTAACAGATATATCATGAGGCAAAGGGACTTGGACGAAAGTCACATTGAAGGTTCGTCTTCTGACTTTACGGCACTCGGAAGATGGCACATCTTGCTAGAGGCCGCTACCATCTATCGACTTGAGACCAAGTGTTCATGGGAGTGATTTGGACTCAAAGACATGACGGGATACTTGGAGGAGTAGCTCATGTTGTGTCCAGGTGTACATGAACCTACAGGGTCACACACTTAAGGGTAAGGAGCCCATGTGGATTAGATCCATGTGGAGATTGGAGTACGGCCTAGATGGGCCTCAAAGTGGAGTGACAAGGGATAGTACCTGACCTAGCCGTCACTTTCTCCACTTCCATTTCAGGCTAGACAGGATCTAGCAATCCTCTGCCCGAAGCTCCTTCCTCTATGTGTGGATACCGCTAGAGGCGTTGCACGTGCGGTGCTAGAGGCGAAGGTGTTCATGGGGATCTAGTAGAGGAGCTATCCACGGGATCTAGAGGTTGTCTATGGGATTATTCGGCACTGCTTCGACGCGTTGCATCAACTTTCGCATCTGCGCGTCTGGCGGTAATCTCGTGGACTTTAACCTGAGTTGGATCTTGGGTGCGCCACGTAGGGGAAAGGTTTTGTTTATCTCTGTTTGGCCCAACAGTAGTATCAGAGCGAAAGCTTCTGGTTTTAGGCTCTAGATCTGTGCATATGTGATATGCATGAGGTGGTGGATGAGATCCACTTAGGGTTTGTGGTGGTCGATCTATGATATAGATCGGTTTTGTGCAAGATTGATTGGATCAATCGCACCCAGGGTGCATGGAAGATCAGGTGCAGATGATCAATGAGATTGGTCAGATCTGCACAGGGATTAGATTTGCGACCGCCGGCTTCGCCCTGTCGTAGCGCATTAGATGTCATTGCGAGGTTCACAACACCGGTAGATATCGTATCTATGTATAACTTGTTTTTGCAGGAAGTTGTGAATAGTATGGCTTATGTGCATATGATGTGTGTAATCCATACGTGATCTGCGTATCATGGGTTTATCAGCCAACTGGAGCCAAAGTGTTGTCACTGTTATTGTATAACGACCTGCGTGTAGGCATGAGATGCCATCTTCTTGTATATTCCTTAGTGATAGTGTAGAATGGTTGGAGGACTTGAAGGACACGGTAGCCAAAGGCATGACGAACAGGTTCATGGAGATGGAGATCACCATGAAGGGATCCATACCATTTCACATTATAATTAGATTATTTTGTGTTATTGTTATGTCTCTAGTTTATGATATAGTGGTTAAAATTTAATCCCTCAAAGAAGGTCTAGTCGGTCTCCCCGCCGGTGCTGCACCATCACAAGTCAAACATTCTTGGTAGTGGGCTCATAAAATTGAGGTGCTACCAATTCTTTTCGACTAGGTGGGTTTGAGTCGGACTCTTACAACGGAAGCACTTGGTAAGCTAGACGGGTCTATCACAATGGTTGTGGGGCTCAAGGAGAGGTCAGTCTGGAGCCGGTGCATGAGATTCCACCCGACCAACAGGAGTCACATGAGATGCGATTGGCAAGGAGCTTCCTACCTAGATCACTTGACGGCTAGCGGTGATGCTAAAGCTCACTAGTCGGCTTGCTTATTTAGGATCCTGAATCACTAAGTAACCATCGGTGGGTGTTGGTTCTAGTGGGAGCATAAGTATTAAAGTGTTTAATATGCTTGATCTTTTATGAATACTTGTCTTAAGTGTTTTGCATATTTCTGTTGTAGATATGAGCACCTAGTAGCAGTCTCCCTCAGTTATCCAGTTTTGCTTTGAGGACAATCCTAGAGAAAGATAAACTTAATGGAACTAACTTCACCAACTAGTATCGTAATCTAAGAATTTTTCTCAAACAAGAAAAGAGGGACCATGTTATAGACAACCCGCTTCTAGATGTGTCGGATGTGAATGCGAGTGTCACAACAACCAATGCCTACCGTAGAACATTGGATGAGTCTATATAAATTAGTTGTCTTATTCTTGCTCACATGGAATTGGACTTGCAGCAGCAGTTCGAGAATGTTGAGGCCTACGATATGATCGAAAGCCTCAAAAGTATGTTCCAGGCTCAGGCAAAGACCGAGAGGTATCAAGTCTCTCAAGCTTTGCTGAGCTATAAGCTTAAGGATGGTGATCCACTGCGTTCGCATGTGATTAAGATGGTTGGTTACATGCAGTCTCTAGAAAGGCTAGGTTACCCTATTAGCGAAGAGTTTTTTACAGATATAATTCTAAACTCTCTTCCTAGTGTGTATGGTCAGTTCATATCAAACTACCACATGCATGGTATGGATAAGAAGCTCACTGAATTGCATGGGATGCTTAAGCAGGCAGGTTGATCTCAAGAAAGGTACCAGCCAAGTGTTGGTGGTACAGAATAAGGTTAAGTTTAAGAAGAGTTCTTGGACTAGGAAGAAGAATGCTAAGTCAGGAGGTAATTCTTAGGATGAGATCCCAAGCGTTTCCTTAGGGACTAAGTCATCTACTTCAGCCAGATCTGCTTGCTTCTATTGCAAGCCGGATGGCCACTGGAAGAGGAATTGCAGCAAGTATTTGGCGAATAAAGCCAAGAGTGGAGGTGTGACTTCCAACTCAGATACACTTGTTTGCAATGTAATAGACCTTTATCTTGTTGATGCACCTGGTAGTTCTTGGGTATATGATACTGGATCAGTCATTCATATCTACAACTCGTTGTAGGGACTGGTAAGAACTAAGGGCGTAGCAAGAGGCGAGGTTGACATTCGGGTTGGCAACAAAGCGAGAGTCGCTGTGTTGGAAGTAGGCACGATGCAACTTCATTTACCTTCAGGATTCTTAATGGAATTAAATATTTGTTATTATGTTCCAGTGCTTAGTTGAAACATCATTTCTGCCTCATATTTGATGAGACAAGGCTATGAGTCTAATATTAAGAACAATGGTTGTTCTTTATATTTGAATGATATGTTTCACGGCTTTGCACCCGTTCAGAACGGGTTATTTATTTCGAATCTTGATGGTGGGTCGGTCTATAACGTAAATGTAAAAAGGTTGAAACCAAATGATCTGAATATGACTTATTTCTGGCACTATCAAATTGGTCATATAAGTTGGAAATGCATGAAGAAGCTCCATGATGATGGACTCCTAACTTCATTCGACTTGGAGTCGTTCGAGACATGTGAATCCTGCATTCTAGGCAGGATGACCAAGACACCTTGCAAGGAGTTGTGAAAGGGCGTCTGACTTGTTGGGACTAGTACGTAGTGATGTATATGGTCCAATGAGCGCGACAACCAGGGGTGGTTATGAGTACTTCATTATCTTCACTGATGATTTGAGTAGATATGGATATGTCTACTTGATGAAACATAAGTCAGAAGCCTTTGAAAAGTTCAAAGAATTCCAGAATGAAGTACATAATCAACTCGGAAAGAAAATAAAGTTTCTTCAGTCGGACTGAGGAGGTGAGTACATGATCCATGAGTTTGATAACCATTTGAAGAGTTGTGGAATAGTTCCTCAGCTCACTCCGCTAGATATGTCGCAGAGGAACGGTGTGTCGGAATGGCGGAATCAGACCTTGTTGGACATGTTATGATCAATGATGAGTCGGACAGATCTACCTTTATTATTTTGGGGTTATTGTCTAGACACAGCAGCGTTCACACTAAACAAAGTGCCATCAAAAATGGTAGAGAAGACACCACATGAGATGTGGACGGGCAAGAAGCCGAGTTTGTCTTTTCTTAAGATTTGGGGTTGGGAAGCATTTGTCAAGCGACTTTAGTCGGATAAGTGTATTTTTGTTGGGTATCCAAGGGAAACCTTGGGTTACTACTTCTATAACCAAGAAGAGGGCAAAGTGTTTGTCTCTCGGAATGATGACTTCCTTGAGAAAGAGTTTCTCAGTCGGGAAGTCAGTGGGAGTACGGTGCATCTCAAAGAAGTTCAAGAGGAATCGGTTAGTAGCGATTTGGTGAAAGCCTTGGAGGTTGAGCCGGTCGTGGTAGCTGAGCCGACAGCTGCACGTACACTACGAAGATCGGCCAGATTGAGAAGTGTCCGTGATGTATTAATGTTGGACAGTGATGAGCCAACAACTTATTCGGAAGCGATGGTGGGTTCTGATTCTGAGTCGTAGCTTGGAGCCATGAGATTCGAGTTAAAGTCCATGGATGAAAATCAAGTTTGGAACTTGGTTGATCTGCCAGACGGTGCAAGACCCGTCAAGTGCAAATGGGTCTTTAAGAAGAACACTGATATGGATGGAAATATTTTTGTCTATAAAGCACGACTTTTCATGAAGGGGTTCCGGCAGGTTCAAGGAGTTGACTACGATGAGCCTTTCTCACCCGTAGCGATGCTTAAATCAGTTCGGATCATGTTAGCTATAGCAGCCTATTTCGACTATGAGATATGGAAGATGGATGTCAAAACGGCTTTCCTTAATGGAGAATTAACCGAGGACGTGTATATGATATAGCCCGAGTGTTTTGTCGATCTGGATAATACTGACAAGGTATGTAAACTTCAGAAATCCATTTATGGGTTGAAGCAAGCATCTCAGATTTGGAATATTCACTTTGATGAGGTAGTCAAATCGTTTGTCTTCATCAAGAGTGATCATGATTCTTGTTTATACAAGAAATTTAGTGGGAGCAAAGTAAACTTTCTAATATTATATGTGGATGACATATTATTGATTGGAAATGATGTCTAGATGTTGCAAGAAACCAAGGAGTCATTGGAAAGGAGTTTCTCAATGAAGGACTTGGGTGAGGCAACTTATATACTAGGAATCAAGATCTATAGAGATAGATCCAGGAGGCTCATTGGATTGAGTCAAAGTACATATTTGGATAAAGTGTTGAAGAAGTTTAACATGGAATCGTCTAAGAAGTGGTTCTTACCGATGTCCCATGGTATAAAACTTAGAAAGACTTAGTGTCCTTCAACAATTGATGAGCGAAGTAGGATGAGTGCGATTTCGTATGCTTGGGCAGTTGGATCCATCATATATGCCATGATTTGTACTAGGCCAGATGTTTCCTATGCTCTAAGTGTTGTGAGCAGATACCAGGCTGACCCTAGAGAAATCCAGTGGGCATCGGTTAAGAATATTCTTAAGTACTTAAGAAGGACTAAGGATGTGTTCCTAGTTTATGGAGGTGAGGTTGAACTCAGTGTAAGGGGTTACACGGATGCGAGTTACCTTACTGACTTAGATGATTCTCGTTCGGAATCTGGGTACGTGTTCGTAATGAACGGAGGGGCTGTGAGCTGTAAAAGTTCCAAGCAAGAGACTATTTCTGCATCTACAACAAAGGCTGAGTATATTGTTGCATCAGAGGTGGCAAAGGAAGCTATTTGGATCAGGAACTTCCTAATTGATCTTGGTGTGGTTCAGGGCTCGTCCAATCCGTTAGACGTGTATTGTGACAATAATGGTGCTATTGCACAATCCAAGGAACTTAGACAACACTAGAAGAACAAACACATACTCATGCGATACCACCTGATTTGCTAGTTCGTGGATCATGGTGATATCAAGTTATGCAAGGTACACATTGATATATTGCAAATGTATCTATAATTTTTGATATTCCATGCTTGGTTTTATCTACTTTCTTATGTTTTGTCCATACTTTGGAGTACTTTTCATATGATTTCTTGGACTAACCTATTAACAAGAGTCACAGTGCCAGCTGCCTGTTTTCTGTTGTTTTTGGTTCCAGGAAAGTCAGAAAATGAATATTCTCGGAATTGGATGGGACAAAAGCCAAAGTCATTATTTTACCGGGGGACACCTGGAGCCAGAATACGAGACGGAGAGGGGCTAGCGCCCGGCCACACCACCTGGCCGCGCGGCCAGGCCTGACCTGCGCCAGGGGGTGGTCCAGCCGCCCCAGGCACCCCCCTCGGCCTCTCCTTCCGCCTATATATTGCCTCTGATACGGAAATCCTAAGTACCCGATAAAAATCCACAAAAGAGTCTGTAGCCGCCGTCATCTCCATCCCTAGATCGGGAGGGATCTGAGGCTCTTCCCGGCACCCTGCCGGAGAGGGGAATTCACCTTGGAGGCCTTCTTCATCATCATGCAGACCTCCGGTGTGATGCGTGAGTAGTTCATCTCTGTACTACGGGTCCATGTAGTAGCTAGATGGCTGGTTCTTCTCCTTTGTGCTATCATGTTTAGATCTTGTGAGCTCCGTTCATGATCGAGATCATCTATTTGTAATCATACATGTTGTGTTTGCGGGGATCCAATGGATATTGAGATGCTATTTCAGATTGATTATTGATTCTATCATGTCTTTGTTATTTGTGATCTTGGATGCTTTCCGTTCTTAGTAGCTATCTTGGCCAAGTAGATGCTAGCAACTCCAAGAGTTAGTATTTATGCTCGATAGTGGGTTCATGCCTCTGGTAATCTGGGGAAGTGACAGAAATCTCTAAGGTACTAGATGTGTTGTTGCTACTAGGGAGAAAACAACAATCCTTTGTTCATAGAACAATCGTATTGTTTACTTTACACGCAATTCGTAATGCAATTAGCCGTTGCTTGCAACTTAATACTGGAGGTTGTTCGGATGATAACCTGAAGGTGGATTATTAGTCATAGATGCAGTTGGATGGCGGTCTATGTATAATGTTGTAATGCCCAATCAAGTCTCAAAGGAGTCAAGACGAGTAGTATATGCTTGTATGCTTTCTCGATGTTTGTCGATTGCCCCGCTGTAATTTGTTCACCCAGCATGTTATCTATCTTAAGGAGAGCCACCTCTAGTGAACTATGGACCCCGGTCCTTCCTTTTACTTTCAATCTACAATCAATTGTTTACTGCTTTGTGTTTACTTTCTGCAAACTATTACTTTCTTCCATTCGATACGTTTAATCCTTTGTTTTCAGCAAAACCAGTGAGATTGACAACCTCATCACAAGTTGGGGGCAGAGTTTTGTGGTTGTGTTGTGCAGGTCTCCATGTTGCTACTAGCACCGGTAGTGCGCCCTGCCAAGGCTCAACTAGCAACACCTTTGGGGTGTTTCCTTACTCCTACTAGTTCGATTAAACCTTGGTTTCATAACTGAGGGAAAACTTGCTGCTGTGCTCATCATACCTTCCTCTTGGGGTTCCCCAACGAGCTCGATATATTTTGGGCCATCAAGCTACTTTTCTGGCACCGTCGCCGGGGAGTCAAGGACATCTTCACAAGGGGAGTCCCTCATAACCAATCTCTTTACTTTGTTATTTTTATTTTGCTTAGTTTACTTTTGTTTTGTTTGCTTGTTTCTTTATCAAAAACACAAAAAATAGTTCTACAAGTTTGCTTTCTTTATTAAAAACACAAAAAAATGACTACTCTTGAAAACACTAAGTTGTGTGACTTCACTAGCACCAACAACAATGATTTTATGAGCACACCTATTGCTCCACATGTTCCTGAAGCTACTTTCTTTGAGATAAAACCTGCTTTACTCAATCTTGTTATGAGAGAACAATTTTCTGGTATTGGTAATGAAGATGCTGCTGCTCATCTAAATAACTTTGTTGAACTTTGTGAGATGCAAAAGCATAAGGATATAGATGGAGATATTATTAATATTAAATTGTTTCATTTCTCTTTGAGAGGAAAAGCTAAAGAATGGTTGAACTCCCTAACTAGGAATAGTATTGATTCTTGGACTAAATGCAAAGATGCTTTCATTGGAAAATACTATCCTCCTGCTAAGATTATATCTATGAGAAGTGAAATAATGAAGTTTAAACAATCTGATAACGAACATGTTGCTCAAGATTAGGAAAGAATGAAATCTTTGGTAAAGAATTGTCCCACTCATGGACTGACTGCTTGGATGATTATCCAAACTTTTTATGCAGGATTGAACTAATCTTCAAGGAACCTATTGGATTCTGCTGCTGGAGGTACCTTTATGACCATTACTTTGGGTGCTGCAACGAAGCTTCTGGATAATATGATGGTTAACTATTCTGAATGGCACACTGAAAGAGCTCCACGAGGTAAGAAGGTAAATTCTATTGAAGAAACCTCCTCCTTGAGTGATAAGATTGATATTATTATGTGTATGCTTGTTAATGGGAAAGCCCATATTGAACCAAATAATGTTCCCTTAGCCTCTTTGGTTGCTCAAGAAGAGCAAGTTGATGTGAACTTTATAAGAAATAACAATTTTAGCAACAATGCTTATGGTAATAACAATTATAAGCCCTACCCTCCTAATAATACTTATGGTTATAATGGCAAACCTGGAACACCTAGTGAAGGAAGAATTTTAGAAGTTGAAAGAGCCACTAAAAAGTTCATGCAAATGCAATATGAACAAAAAAAATTATTTACTAAAACTATGGAGGAACAATCTACCATTTTGAAGAATATAAGTCATCAACTTGAGAGTTTGAATAGGGAAATTCCTAGCTTGTAATTGAAACTTTCTAATGCTAAAAGAAATATATCATCTTTGTCTGAAGCACAATCCTCTTTGATTAATAAAATGACTTCTAAACCTGAAACTAATGATAATCCCTTTGCAGCTACTAATGCCATACAAGTAAGAATTGATGAAAATGTTAGACTATTAGCTGAATTGTATGCTAAGTGGGAAAGAGAAGATGAAATTGCTAGAAACATTAGTGTTTCTACTATCACTACCACTAGTATTGAGGGTAGTAATAGCTCTACTACTTTAGATGATAATTATGATTTTGATCTTGATGGTTGCAATATCTCTGAAGTTATTAAGTTCCTACAAAAACTTGCTAAAGTCCTAATGCTAGTGCTATGAATATGGCCTTTACAAAACATATTACTGATGCTCTCATAAAGATTAAAGAAGAAAAGATGAAACATAAGGCTTCTATTACTATAAAACAAGAAGATGGTTGGGAACCCATCATTAATATGAAAGTGAATGATTTTGATTTCAAAGCTCTATGTGATCTTGATAGTAGTGTTTCTATTATGCCTAGAAGGATTTATGATATGCTTGATTTGCCACCACTGGAAGATTGTTATTTGAATGTCCCACTTGATGATAATGCTAAAAAGAAACTCATGGGGAGTATTAATGATGTTCTTATTATGGTTAATGATGCCTATGTCCCCGTTGATTTCTATGTTTTGGATGTTGAATGCAATGCTTCTTGTCCTATTACTTTGGGAAGACCTTTTCTTAGAACTGTTGGTGCCATTATTGATATGAAAGAAGGCACCATTAAATATCAACTCCCACTCAAGAAAGGTATAGAACACTTCCCTAAGAAGAGAGAGAAGATTTATTTTGCCTCTCCTATGAAAACAAAATTTGCTCTTAATGCTTCTTCATTTGAGAACACTTGATTCTTTTTCTTGCTTCTTATACCTAACTTAAAGGCATTAAAGAAAAGTACTTATTAGGAGATAACCCAAAAGTTTTAGATGAGTCTTGGAAGTTATTACTTCAGTAATAACCGCTCCTTATCCTTTTTATTTGCTTTTTGTGCCAAGATTAACCTCTAATGAGAGAGAAGTAATGATTGGCAAAGTTGTTGTCCCGAAACAGATTTCTGTGCTTCACCGTAATAATTCCTGTAAAATCTTTGTACGTCCTTTTGAGGCGTGAATTTTTGTGCTTCTGCCTCAGGTTGTTATATAACTTTTGTTAGTTCAACACTTTTCTATTTGAGCAACAGAAGGTCTTCGAAAAAAATCGTCTTTACCTGCTGGTCTGTTTTGACAGATTTCTGCCGTTTTCTGCATTTGCTTCTTGTTGGTTCCTTTTTGAGTTCTTTTGGGGAATTGAGATTTTTGAGGGAAGTGATAAAATAGCTTGTGTTTTAATGGAAGTTTTATTGGAGTTAGAACTGAACCTTAAGAAATATTATCTTAAGTGCACTAATGTTGCTAATAAAGATTGTGTGAAGTTTTGTATGAAGGAAAAAATTCAGGTGTAGGGAAGGAATGAGTAATGAGATGAAGATGGACTAAAGCTCATGCTTGGGGATTCCACGCGTGTCACCCCAAGAAATATCCAAAAAGTACAAGCGTCAAAGCTTGGGGATGCCCAAGGCATCCCCTTCTTCATCAATAAAAGTCCCAGGTTTCTTCCAAACGCTTCATTTTTATTGTTTCATGCACAATTGTGTTGTTCTTGGAGCGTCTTCTTTTTCGTTTTCGTTTTGGTTTTTCGTTTGCTTGGTTTGCTTATTTTGCTGAATAAATTGGTTGGACCCCCTCTTCAATACATTGTTTTTCAAATAGTTTGGTTTGGATTGGAAAAGAGTAGGAAAGTTCATGCTTAAGTGGTAAGGAGAGCTTGTTTTTGACTGTGGCCTATGCTTTGTCATGTCGTCCTTGATATTGTTTTGGCTTTATGCTTAGTATTCTTTGCTATAGCATGACTTGTTATAAACAATTGAGATTTCTTAATGTGCCTTGGAAGAATCATGCGTTGTTTTAGCATATTAAAGCATAGTATTGTGGTATTCTCCTTTGATGCTTTATTTGGGTTGACTTGGCGCATGCACACACCATGTTTGGCGCCAATTTAAAGGAGGGAGGCGCCATGGGGAGGTGGAGTCCTTGTAGGACTCCCCTCTCCCTTGGTCGGTGGATCAAGGAGGTGGAGGGAGAGTCCTACTCCCCCACGAATCCTTGTCTTGCCCCACAAGGATTCCTTGATCCTTTCTTGGTTTTCAAGCAAACTCCAAGAAATCTTCTAGAACCTTCCGGAACATTCCGAAACCTTCTAAAATCCCCATACAAATACTCTGGAACATTTCCTAACTTAGAAAATGATCCCCAATATATGAATCTTATTCTCCGGACAATTCCGGATCTCCTCGTGATGTCCCGGATCCAATCCGAGACTCCGAACAACATTCGATCTCCAACGCACATTCCATATCTACTTAAAACAACTTCGAACCTTAAGTGTGTCACCCTACGGTTCGTGAATATGCAGACATGATGGAGACACCTCTCCGATCAATAACCATCAGCGGGATCTGGAGATCCATAACGGCTCCCACATACTCAACGATGACTTCGTGATCGATATAACCATTAACATACGAAACCAATTCCCTTTGTCACGCGATACTCTCCTTATCCAAGGTTTGATCGTCGGTATCTCCATACCTAGTTCTACCTCGTTACTGATAAGTACTCTTTACTCGTTCCATGATATGTCATCCCTTGTGACCTAGTCACATGCTTGCAAGCTAACTAGATGACATTCCACCGAGAGGGCCCAGAGCATATCTATCCGTCATATGGATGGACAAATCCCAATCTTGGTCCATGCGCTTCAACACATACTTTCAGAATACCCAATGTCACCTTTATAACCACCCAGTTACGAAACGGCGTTTGATGTCATCAAAGTACCCATTCGGTGATGGTGATTAACATAACCTCATGGTCGAAGGATTAGGTTACTATGCATTTGAAAGCTTGTAGCAAAACAAACTTAATGACTTGATCTTATGCTATGCTTACTATGGGTGTGTGTCCAGCACATCATTCTCCTAATGATATGATCTTGTTATTAACGACATCCAATGTCCATGATCAGGAAACCATGATCATCCATTAATCAACAAGCTAGCTTAACAAGAGGCTTACTAGGGACTCTTTTATGTTTACAAAACACACAAGTATTAATGTTTCCGGTTAATACAATTATAGCATGGGATGTAAACATTTATCATAAACATAAAGATATAATAATAACCACTTTATTATTTCCTCTTGGGCATATCTCCAACAGTCTCCCACTTGCACTAGAGTCAATAATCTAGTTAAAAACTTGTGGATTCAACACCTATGGCTTTCTGGTGTTGTATAGACACTATTTCTAGTGGTAAACATAATCTTCGGATCTGACACTTCCAGGTCCGTGTGTATTTGCATGTCCTTGCGTCTCTACGCATTACTCATTCTCTAATGAGATGGCATTGTATAAATTTGTCCTTTGGTGAGACCTTTAGTTCCTTGGGATTAAATCATGTTGATACAATTGTCATACAATGTATCTTCATAGTATTATCCCGCTATGAACCACACCTAGTTTGATAACAAACTACTTGACGCAAATGCCCTCATTTGCTGCTACAATAGTAGTCATATACATAGCCTTTTGTTGTAGTATCTGTCACAATGTTTTAACTTTGGTACTCAACCAAATCCGTTATGGAACTTCCTTTCCATTACATTGTGCCACCCATAGTTTAAATTGAGATAAACTTAATTTGTGACAAAACTAGTATCAATGCAACAATTTACAATGAACTATTTGTCACCACTATATAAATAATATATTCTTAGTTCTTCCAAAGATCATAGGAATATCCCTACTATTGTCCAATGATCATCTTATGAGTCATTCTGGTATATGCGCATAACATTTAGAGCATAGGACATATCTGGATGTGTACATCTCAAAGAATGATTGATTAAAATATTCTTGCGATTTCACCAAGTGTCAAAACACTTGAATCTCGTGTCAACACACTTGAATCTTGATTCAGTCCTTTCCGTGCGTCAAGAACCTTTCTTGTTGTTTCCATATTGAACTCATTCAACATCTTATCTATGTACATTTGGCAAAACCATATTAGCGCCTCAATCTATCCATATAGACATTGATGCCTAATTCTTGGGTTATGCCTAAGTCTTTCATCGAAATGAAATTCTTAACCCGTGTCAATAAAAGATACATCATTTCTAATCAAAAATATGTCTTTCACATAATGTATTAGAAATATGTCTTAGCGCTCCCACTTAATTTCTTGCAAAATGCAAACATCTTCATCGTCTCTGATGAAATTAAACCTTTTAATGGTTTCATCATGGTGAAGATTCCAACTCCGCGATGCTCACTTCAACCATTGAAGTTTTGCATACTCTTTTAGCATCCTTTGAATTAACAAAACCCTTTGGATCGTGTCATGGACACATCCTAGGTAACCATTCTATTAGAAGAACTTGTTTTTGTTTGTTCAACTACCATATACCAAAATATATGTAGTGGTTGCTACATTAATCCGTCCAGACTAAATATCGCTATGAAAGATCAAATCTTATCATAGTCAATTCCTTGAACATTGTCGTAAACTCTTTCCGACATGTCGACTATTTCATAGATGTGAAACATCCATGTCTATTTCTTTATAGATCCATATACGACTGTAAGGTCTTGCACCTTTCTAGAGGGTCTTTCAAATTCAAAGCTTGATTTCTCGTGTATGGAATTATCATGGATTTTATGGCTTCAAGCCACTTAACGAAGTCAAGGCCCATCATTGATTATTTGCATGTAGTCGGTTCATCATTGTCAAACAACAATGATTTAACTCTCAAATCTTGGCATTTGATTACTTACCCGACCTACTTGGTTCAATAGGAACTTAGATCCCCGTGACCACATCCTTTGAGGCACATGAGCCATGAGCATTGTTGCTTCCTCCGGGACACTTACCGACGCTGCGCAACTCAGCACATATTAGCCAAGGTTCAACAACCTTGTCAAAGTTCTATTGTCCTCCCACTTAACTTTTCACCAAAAATTCCTTCTCAAGAAACTCGACATTCTAAGTGACAAACACTTTTGTCTTCGGTGTTATGGAGGAATACCCAATGGTTATTCGAAATAACCTACAAAGACATGCTCATCCGACTTTGGTTGTAAACATTTTACTTATGCCTAGCATACCAAAAATTTAAGAAAGGACAACCTGGGTTTTATCCCAAACCATGACTTATATGGTGTCATTTCAACGGATCACGATGGAGCTCTTTTTAGTGTAAAAGCGGTAGTCACTAAAGCTTTAATCTTTAAAATATAATGGCAGTTTTATAAATGACACCTTTGATCTTACCATGTCAAACAAGGTTTCATTAGATATCTTGAACACTCCATACTCCTATGGTGTTTTGGGAAATGCAAATCCATGGAATGATTCCTCAAATCTTAGGTGTTTTGCTAAACTTGTAACTCAAACATCTTTATGATCCAATCATAAACTTTTTTATTTCTTGTTACAATAATTTTCCACTTCATCTTGAAAGTCTTTGAACATTTTCAAATGTTTCATACTTCTTCCTTATTGAGTAAGTATATACATATACTCACTCAAATCTTCGGAGAAAACATATGAAGTTGAAATCCATCGCCCACGACTACACATAATGGACTATATACATCAATATGTACAAATTCCAATCAGTTAGTCGTCCGTTCCTCTTTTGGCCTACGAACGGAGTTTTAATTATCTCTAGGAAAGTTTCACAAGCGTCATTTGATCAAAATCAAAGACTCCAAAAATCCATCAACATGGAGTTTCTTCATGTATCCCTAATATAATTTAAACGGTGATGTCACTTCGCAAGTGATCTTTCAATCATTTGCCTTGCGACATTTTAGCATTAGTTTTATGGTCGTTATTTCTCCAACCCGACTTGTATATCATCCATCTATTATGGAATACGGTAATTATTTGAACAACCTTTTGTCGTCATAATACCTGATCAAAATAACAATTATTGAAACAAATCTTGAAGGTAAGCTTTGATGTTAACGAGCAACATAATAACCCTTTGTTTGTTTTCGATGAACATCATCACATATTCTCTTGATAGTTACTTAGGCCATTGCAGTTCATGAATTGTGTTGTCCTGTATGACACTTCATACCAACCAATTCGGTATCCAATACCGTAGAACCACATTGTTTAACAACCAAGGGATACAACCATAACATGTATCTTCTATATACCTAAGTTGGATATCTCCAATCTTTTCTTTTCTGCCAAATATTTTATAGATTCTCTTTCAACAATTCCCTTTCTTTTAAAAGAATCTATCAACATCAATAGTGGTGTCATTCACATGACACATAGTACAAAGTGTGTATAGTCAAATACTAATACCTTTGGACTTGCACTTTGAAGTGGATCACCTTCATCAAATGTTTGGCATTCTTTCAAAATTCCATCCTTTAGTAATCTTTTAGTGTAGTAAACATTTTTACTTACATCTTCTATTCATCCTTATCATGACAACTTTCATGATCAAGCTGCTATAGCTTATAAAGGTGAATTGTGAGTATAATGTTTCTTTTACAAAACCTTTTGGAGGATTAGGACGACTAGCGTCTCCAACCTTCACAAATTCTCATAAAATATGAGGACATATACTATATCATGTTGTAACCAACACATTGTTTTAGATATCGCAATACCTTTCACATATGATGGTTTCTGAAACATTGCTTTCAGCTCTTAGATAAACTTGATATTAAAAACAATCTTTTGAGTATCAAGAATCATGGAGGCAAACATGACACATTAGATACTAACACTAGAATTGTTACTCTTGATTTAATACTGTTTATTAAACTTCACTGAGTAAACGGAGTTTGCTGAAGGTTTGCAACAGGACTTTTAAACTTTAGATTGACACTCAAAACAATACGATACCAGTTCGTAAAGCAAATATCCAGAATTTCTATAGTTCCACTATCTCAACTATAACTAAGCGTAAGGTGGTGAACGGATGCCAATGACTACAACAAACTATGCAAATTCACTTTGATTGTGTTTATGATAAATTGAGTTTGAATAATCCAAATTACAAATGAACTCCCACTCAAAACAACATCCCTCGAGTTGTTTTAGTGATTACACGAACAAAATCCACTACACCAAGTCCGATCATCACGTGAGATGATGTAGCTTTAAAGGCGAACAATCAACATGTTCATCATATCATCCATATGACTCATGCTTTACCTTTCGGTATTCCGTGTTCCGAGACCATGTCTGTACATGCTAGGCTCGTCAAGGTTAACCTTAGTATCCACATGTGCAAATCTGGCTTGCACCCGTCGTATGCACACGTAGAATCTATCACACCCGATCATCACGAGATGCTTCGAAACGACGAGTCTTAGCAACGGTGCCTACTAAGGACGAACACTTTATTACTTGATATTTAGTGAGAGGGATCATCTTATAATGCTACCGTCGCGATCTAAGAAATACAAGATGCATAAAGGATTAACATCACAGGCAATTCATAATTAGTGTGATATGATATGGCCCTTTCTTCTTATGCCTTTGATCTCCATCTCCAAAGCACGAACATGATCTCCATCATCACCAGCATTGCGTCAAAGTCAGTGGCGCCGCTTCATGGTTGTCCATCATCACTAGCAACTATTACAACTACTTGGAATAAAGCTATTACAAGATGAATAGACACGCAGGTCTTAATAGAATTAAAGACAACCATTAGGCTCCTGCCAGTTGCCATATTACAACAAGGATCATTGCATACATCAAATATAATCACAATCACATGATGGCCATATCACATCACAAAACCCCTGCAAAAACAAGTTAGACGCCTCTAATTTTCTTTGCATGTTTTACGTGGTTTGGGGCTTTCGAATAAGAACGGATCTTACCTACGAAACTGAACCACAACATTGATACAGGTGCTATCAAGTGCAAAGTGTAGATTGGATCTATACTATGATGGGAGAGACAGACACCCGCAAAGCCACTTGTGCAATACGAGTTGCACGTCAACTATGGAGCAAGTCTCATGTGCGATGACATGTAAGGTTAGCCCGAGCCGCTTCATCCCACCATACCGCAAGATGCAAAGTACACAAAGCAAAAGACGACACGAGCACCAACGCCCACAAAACCATTATGTTCTACTCGTGCAACAGATCTACGCATAGACCTAGCTCTGATACCACTGATGGGTTCGTAGCATGGAAAACAAAAAATTTCTACCACAAGAACGAACAAAACCCAGATCTAATCTAGATAAAAGCCAAGATCTAATCTATTAGACATGTGCAACGAGATAGATCTGTACTAACCCTTGTAGATCCGAAAGCCTTGTGCGAGATCGGATCTCGTGGTTGATGTAGTCGATCACTTGCCGATCTCAAGATCGAGTAGACGATCCTTCCGGCGCCGCGTTCCGGCAGCGCTTCCGCAGTCGGTCACACGTGCGGAGTCGAAGCAGACCTTCCTCTCCCCGTTCCAGCGAGCAGCGGAGGTAGTAGATCTCTCCATGGAATCCCAGCAGCACGACGGCGTGGTGGTGGTGGTGGAGTAGAGAATTCTGCAGGGCTTCGCCTAAGCCAGAGCAGAGGGAAGGAGGAGGAGAGAGGCGGCTAGGGTTTGAGGATTGAAGGGGCAAGGGGGTGGCACCTCCACCCCTCTATTTAAAGGAGGGAGGCGCCATGGGGAGGTGGAGTCCTTGTAGGACTCCCCTCTCCCTTGGCCGGCGGATCAAGGAGGTGGGGGGAGAGTCCTACTCCCCCACGAATCCTTGTCTTGCCCCACAAGGATTCCTTGATCCTTTCTTGGTTTTCAAGCAACCTCCAAGAAATCTTCTAGAACCTTCCGAAACATTCCGAAACCTTCTAGAATCCCCATACAAATACTCCAGAACATTTCCTAACTTAGAAAATGATCCCCAATATATGAATCTTATTCTCCGGACAATTCCGGATCTCCTCGTGATGTCCCGGATCCAATCCGAGACTCCGAACAACATTCGGTCTCCAACGCACATTCCATATCTACTTAAAACAACTTCGAACCTTAAGTGTGTCACCCTACGGTTCATGAATATGCAGACATGATGGAGACACCTCTCCGATCAATAACCATCAGCGGGATCTGGAGATCCATAACGGCTCCCACATACTCAACGATGACTTCGTGATCGATAGAACCATTAACATACGAAACCAATTCCCTTTGTCACGCGATACTCTACTTATCCGAGGTTTGATCGTCGGTATCTCCATACCTAGTTCTACCTCGTTACTGATAAGTACTCTTTACTCGTTCCATGATATGTCATCCCTTGTGACCTAGTCACATGCTTGCAAGCTAACTAGATGACATTCCACTGAGAGGGTCCAGAGCATATCTATCCGTCATATGGATGGACAAATCCCAATCTTGGTCCATGCGCTTCAACACATACTTTCAGAATACCCAATGTCACCTTTATAACCACCCAATTACGAAACGGCGTTTGATGTCATCAAAGTACCCATCCGGTGATGGTGATTAACATAACCTCATGGTCGAAGGATTAGGTTACTATGCATTTTAAAGCTTGTAGCAAAACGAACTTAATGACTTGATCTTATGCTATGCTTACTATGGGTGTGTGTCCATCACATCATTCTCCTAATGATATGATCTTGTTATTAACGACATCCAATGTCCATGATCAGGAAACCATGATCATCCATTAATCAACAAGCTAGCTTAACAAGAGGCTTACTAGGGACTCTTTTATGTTTACAAAACACACAAGTATTAATGTTTCCGGTTAATACAATTATAGCATGGGATGTAAACATTTATAATAAACATAAAGATATAATAATAACCACTTTATTATTGCCTCTTGGGCATATCTCCAACAATTATGACTATCCAAAGTCACCATAAGCCTTTATGATCCTTTAGTTTTCAACTTGTAGTATCACTTTATGCTTTGATCAATGATGTTTTGTCGCTCTGCATGATTATGGCCATTATTGCTTTCTTAGTTGGTCGCTCCCTGTCTTTTGCTAGCCTCCGCAACCAAGTATGAGTTCCACTCATGCATCCAACTCCTTAAACCAAGTTATTCCAAAGAGTCCACCATACCTACCTACTGGCATATGCTATTCCAAGTATATTCATGTTTTTGTCTACCTTCCAAATTAAACTTATTATGAGAAAACTAGTGATTAAAGCTCTCACGAACTTGATGGCACACTTTACTTTTTTTTGCATTCAATAAACTTGAACCATTGGGTCCTTCTTTGTTGCGTATATGCTTGCGCTTTATAAGTTGAAGTTAGCAGAACCATGTATCATGGGGAACGCTTTCAACATTGCACCTGTACTTTGTATCCCGTTGATATCATATTCTTTTGCTTATGGATCCCGGTGGTGTGAAATAAAAGTGGAACTTGTAAGATCATGGAGTTTGTATGTGTTAGATAAATGCCTGGGGTGCTAGCCTAAGCCATGCCTAATCATGGTGGAAACTTGCAGCATCACCATAATGAGCACTCTATGAAGCATCCTCAATAAAAACCTATGCAAATAGCAAATAAAAAGATCGCTGCGATGCTCATTGTCTGCTTGCCTTGTCATTTTGATTATGGGAAAGCTCCCGTATCATGTGCAAGGGGTACCCCATTGGCGGTTCTTTATGATACATATGTACCTACAATGACAAGAGCTTACTTGTGACTAAAGTTGAGTAGCATGAGGTTCGGTCTTCATAAGTAAGGGGCATGAGACTTCGGTTTATAACTTGTCAAGCATATCCTCTTAGTTGTGTCACTTTAACCTTAATCACCTTCAAGATGCTTATGATAGGGGAAATGAGAGCTAAAAGCTAGTAAGTACCATAATATTTGTAAGCTCTTTATGAGACTTGAATCCCTACTTCCTTCTATGAAGGCCTTTCTTTTACTTTTATGTTGAGTCTCCACTTTCTATCTTTATGCACCTACTTTGAGAGCATAGTGGCCATTCTTAGTTCTATTGCATTGTCCCAAGACTTGTTGATTGATGCGTACCTTGATATTGCTTGTTTTAAACTATTTGTATCTAGTCACTCTTATAAACTTTGAAGGTGTCCTATGCATTTATGTTTTGCTACTCTATGAGGGACAAGTTGATTACTACTATGCTATGTTTTCTTTATGTGAAACAAACAAACGTCTTGCAAAGCATTGTTATTCATGAATCTTTTGTCTGTGCCTTTTCGTGTTGCAACATAGTTTCTTTGTCTTATTGCTAGAACTTTGTCTTTCATGTTATGATTGAAGTACTATGATCCCAGCTTTGAATGTTTTACAAATACTTTGATCAAGTTTATGATGGTGCATGTCACCTCAAAAATTATTCTTTCTTTTTATCACTTACCTACTCGAGGACGAGCAGGAGTTAAGCTTGGGGATGTTGATACATTGCAAATGTATCTGTAATTTTGGATGTTCCATGCTTGGTTTTATCTACTTTCTTATGTTTTGTCCACACTTTGGAGTACTTTTCATATGATTTCTTGGACTAACCTATTAACAAGAGCCACAGTGCCAGCTGCCTGTTTTCTGCTGTTTTTGGTTCCAAGAAAGTTAGAAAATGAATATTCTCGGGATTGACGGGACAAAAGCCAAAGTCATTATTTTACCGGGGGACACCTGGAGCCAGAATACGAGACGGAGAGGGGCTGGGGCCCAGCCACATCACCTGGCTGCACGGCCAGGCCTGGCCCGTTCCTGGGGGAGGTCTGGCCGCCCCAGGCACCCCCTCGGCCTCTCCTTCCGCCTATATATTGCCTCTAATACGAAAACCCTAAGTACCCGATCAAAAACCACGAAAAAGTCTATAGCCACCGTCATCTCCATCCCTAGACCAGGAGGGATCTGAAGCTCTTTCCGGCACCCTGCCGGAGAGGGGAATTCACCCTGGAGGCCATCTTCATCATCATGCAAGCCTCCGGTGTGATGCGCGAGTAGTTCATCTATGGACTACGGGTCCATGTTGTAGCTAGATGGCTGGTTCTTCTCCTTTGTGCTATCATGTTTAGATCTTGTGAGCTCCGTTCATGATCAAGATCATCTATTTGTAATCATACATGTTGTGTTTGCGGGGATCCGATGGATATTGAGATGCTATTTCAGATTCATTATTGATTCTATCATGTCTTTATTATTTGTGATCTTGCATGCTTTCCGTTGTTAGTAGCTATCTTGGCCAAGTAGATGCTAGCAACTCCAAGAGTTAGTATTTATGCTCGAAAGTGGGTTCATGCCTCTGGTAATCTGGGGAAGTGACATAAATCTCTAAGGTACTAGATGTGTTGTTGCTACTAGGGAGAAAACAAAAATCCTTTGTTCATAGAACAATCGTATTGTTTACTTTACACGTAATTCGTAATGCAATTATCCGTTGCTTGCAACTTAATACTGGAGGGGGTTTGGATGATAACCTGAAGGTGGATTATTAGTCATAGATGCAGTTGGATGGCGGTCTATGTATAATGTTGTAATGCCCAATCAAGTCTCAAAGGAGTCAAGATGAGTAGTATATGCTTGTATGCTTTCTCGATGTTTGTCAATTGTCCCGCTGTAATTTGTTCACCCAGCATGTTATCTATCTTAAGGAGAGCCACCTCTAGTGAACTATGGACCCCGGTCCTTCCTTTTACTTTCAATCTACAATGAACTGTTTACTGCTTTGTGTTTAATTTCTGCAAACTATTACTTTCTTCCATTCGATACGTTTAAGCCTTTGTTTTCAGCAAAACCGGTGAGATTGAAAACCTCATCGCAAGTTGGGGGCAGAGTTCTATGGTTTTGTTGTGCAGGTCTCCACGTTGCTACTAGCACCAGTAGTGCGCCCTGCCAATGCTCAGCTAGCAACACCTTTGGGGTGTTTCCTTGCTCCTACTAGTTCGATTAAACCTTGGTTTCATAACTGAGGGAAAACTTGGTGCTGTGCTCATCATACCTTCCTCTTGGGGTTCCCCAACGAGCTCGATATAGTTTGGGCCATCACACATGGATGCAAACGTTGAAGATCCGTTGACAAATCCACTTCCACAGCCTAAGCATGAGGCGCACGTAAGAGCCATGGGCATTAGATGCCTAGACATGTGATGTTGGGATGATTGACTCTAGTGCAAGTGGGAGACTATTCGGAATATGCCCTAGAGGTAATCACGGTTGATGATATTTCCCAAAGTATTCATAAAGTAAAATTGTCCTTGTATGAACATCAGATATGTATCATAAATACGTGATTCAGTTATGGAACTATATATTCATGATTGTTCATACTAGATTGTCCTTGGTCATTGAGGTTGTGCTGGACACACAACTTAGACCAATGTGCAAGTCGGCTGATGACACGGTTCCACTTGTCATGGGCATGGGGATGCTATTCCAACTTACACTGATCTGGCTAAAGAGTTTAGCAAGTCGGACTGACCCATAGTTGAGATGCAACGAGCATGTTGTCATTTGTAGTCTCAAGGAATGGAATCTTTTGACCTAGGGTGATTGCATGATCCGACTTAGGTTCTATCAAACGTTGTTCCGTAAATGGGCAGTTATAAAGGTAGAGTTTGGGTTGGTTATGAAGCAAGCTACATGACGTGTATTATCAAGATGGGATTTGCCCGTTCGTAATGGAGAGATATTCTCTAGGCCCTCTCGTGTGATATGATTTGGAAGCATGGCCATGCACTACTCAGTTAAGTGTTAACTGAGGAGTCAGACTAAGAGTTATACCAGTGAATCACATATCATGGTACAAAAAGAGATTTAAGCTATTAAAGGGATAACAACTACTAGCCTATAGCTTAACAGATATATCGTGAGGCAAAGGGACTTGGAAGAAAGTCACATTGAAGGTTCGTCTTATGACTTTATGGCACTTGGGAGATGACACGTCTTGCTAGAGGTCGCTACCATCTATCGACTTAAGACCGAGTGTTCATGGGAGTGAGTTGGACTCAAAGCCATGACAGGATACTCGGAGGAGTAGCTCATGTCATGTCCCGATGTACATGCACCTACAGGGTCAAACACTTAAAGGTAAGGAGCCCATGTGGATTAGATCCATGTGGAGATTGGAGTACGGCCTAGATGGGCCTCAAGCGTTGAGCCCAACTAGGAGTGTATATAAGTGGAGTGATAAGGGATAGTCCCCAACCTAGCCGTTACTTTCTCCACTTCCATTTTGGGCTAGACATGATCTAGAAATCCTCTATCCGAAGCTCCTTCCTATATGTGTGGATGCCGGTAGAGGCGTTGCACGTGCGGCGTTGGAGGTGAAGGTGTTCGTGGGGATCTAGCAGAGGAGCTGTCCGCGAGATCTGGAGGCTGTCTGTGGGATCGTTCGGCACTGCTTCGACACGCTGCATCAACTTTCGCATCTGCACGTCTGGCGGTAATCTCGTGGCATTTAACCTGAGATGGATCTTGGGTGCACCGCATAGGGGAAAAAGTTTTATTCATCTCTACGTGGCCCAACACCATAGTGTTGCCAACAGCAGACACATGAAGAAACTTATTCGGTCCTTGGTTCAAGATGAAGGAATGATTGAAGGGCATGATCAGTTGACGTCTTATATTACCAATTATTATAAAGGTTTGTTCGCGGCTCTAGAAGAAGGTAACTTATCCTTGGATGAGTCCCAAACAGATGATATACCCCAGGTTTTGGATGAGAAAAACAATCTATTAACTGCTTCATATACTGAAGAGGAGGTCAATAAGGCTGTTTTCCAAATGGAACATAATAAAGCCCCTGGTCCTGATGGGTTCCCAGCTGAGTTTTATCAAACTTTCTAGGAAGTTATCGAAACAGATCTTCTTGAAATTTTTAGTGCTTTGCACACTAGACAATTTGATCTGTTTAGGCTCAATTTTGGAGAGATTACTTTATTACCTAAGATTAATGAAGCAGAACGGATCCAACAATATAGACCAATCTGCCTTCTTAATGTTAGTTTTAAGATTTTCACCAAAGTTGCCACTGTCAGACTTAATTCAGTGGCTGATCATGTAGTTCGTCCATCTCAAACTGCATTCATGCAAGGTCGTAGCATACTTGATGGTTTGGTTACCTTGCAGGGAACAATACATAAACTACATAGGAAGAAGTTGAAGGGGGTCATTTTAAAAACTGATTTCAAGAAAGCCTATGATAAAGTCAAATGGTCTTTCCTTCAACAATCTCTTAGAATGAAAGGTATTTTAGCTGACAGGTGCACTTTAATTAATAGCTTTGTGTCGGGGGTAGTGTTGCCATCAAAGTCAATGGCGATGTTGGTAATTACTCCCAGACCAAAAAGGGCTAAGACAGGAAGATTTATTATCAATTTAATATAGTGGCTGATATACTATCTATCCTGATTGAGCGCGCGGAGTCTGATGGTCAAATCGAAGGTGTGATTACCCATCTAGTGGATGGAGGTTATCTATCCTTCAATATGCCGACGATACAATTCTATTCATGGAACACGATCTTGTGAAGGCGAAAAATCTGAAAGTTATACTCTCAGCTTTTGAGCAACTTTCGGGATTGAAAATTAACTTCCATAAAAGTGAACTGTTTTGTTTTGGTGAGGCCCAGAATGAGGCCGACCTATATGCTGAGCTCTTTGGTTGTAGTCAAGGCGTATTTCCCATTAGGTATTTGGGTATCTGTAACACCCTCCAATCGGCCCTATGCAAGTTTTAGCCCTTTTCGCCAAACCTGCATAGAAACGATTCAAGGACGCCCACCAGGCACATTCGTGCGGGTGGAAAACGAAGTAATACAATTACACAACAGTCCTCGATGGGACCCACAAAACAGATATATATACAACAGCGACTCGACGAGTCAAGAATACAGATATACAATACAAAGATCCAAATCACCTTGAAAATGATAGAGCGTCCGACTACAGACAAGATGCAAATGGGGCTAAGAGCCCTGAAGAATAACCAATGGCGTCCATAACCCTGCCCAGGCCAAGCCGGAAGGGTAACCCTGCTAACAACATCGATCTCAAACCTGCTAAAACAAAAGGGGTGCCGACAAAGGGCAAAGGAAAAAGAGGAGCGTCAGTACTGAGGCCAGTACACGGCGAGGCTAGAATTCTGCGGCTCTCGGCTACATAGGTATGGTGGGCTGAAGCGGCACTAAACAACCTATAGAGACTCGATACAACTGGCGGTTATCAAAGAGGGATAAGAAAGACCTATTCGGATCCAACCTGAAGCTAACACCAAACAAACCCATCCTGGTATTTCCCCCCTCGAGACCAAACGAGGAAGTCAGACCAAGGAACTCACACAGTTGGCAATTTTACTCATTCCGTTATAGTTGCAACAATTACTAATTAGATATAGATAGCATGAGTCATCCTGATAGCATAAGTAGTGGGAAGTTTTAATTAACATTCCGTTATAGTTGGAACATTTACTAGTCAGATATAATTGTCCTGAGGAAACCCAAAACCCAGCAGTTGTTGGCACTTTTATCACATTCCATTGGAGTTGCAATACTTACTAGGCAGATATAACAAACATCCCAGATCCAACAACGGTTGGCATTTTTAATATCCATTCCGTTATAGTGAAGCTGATTACTAGTCAGATATATTAAGTCAAATTTATAGCACTACTTTAGTTATGCTTGTCTATGATCGAGATACTATATTCCAAGTCATCCATAACCGCGGACACGGCTTTCAGAAAGTTTTACCCTACAGGGGTGCATAAATAGCAAAACACACTCGATCAACCTCGGAAAAACCAACTCAAAACCCAACGAGGCATTCACGACAAAGCGATCACATGATTCAGAAATATTTCAGGGGGCCACCCCACTAAGCTACCCGCAACGAAGTTGGCCGGCTCCGGAACGGACCCAGGGTTTGTGACAATGGCTATAAACGACTGGGAACCCGAAAGTGTGACTGGGTTTGTCGATACCGCGAAAACATTCCACGATCCAAAACAGTACAGTTGCTCCACGCACAATCTTAAATAAAGCAGTAAAGCATGGCATAAGTACAGGATAGTAATAAAGCCCCAAACTACTCTGTGGCCCAAAGAAATAGAAATGAATCAAGCTCTGGCTCAGGAGGGTCCATAAGGCCTCCCGGATGTGGATAGTGCGAATAGTCAAGGAACAGGTATCAAGTACTTGGGGTCCTACGGGACACAAGTGAGTGTGGAAGAACCAAATAACATCTATTGCCCACCGATGCCTCTGCATTAGTTATATCTAGCAATTTAATAGTTGTATTTAAAGCCATGATCATCTCCACCATTAAACATATCCACCATTCCAACAACTATGGTACTCGACAACACGAGATCGCACCCGAGCAAGCAACTACGACTCGCAAGGCCAGCTATCTACCAAACAACAGGTATTAGGAGGTGTCCATGGCAATATAGAGGCTGCATGGAATATAACTGGTGCACGGAAACTAAAGCGTCGTGACACGGATAGCAATAGATCAACAGGAGGAAATAAAGACTATAAAAGAAAAATAGGTAGAAAGGGGAGAGATGCTTGCCTGGGAAACACTGCCGAAGGTTCATATCCAGAGAACTTGTCGACACTCGCATCAACTCATCGGCCTAATCCGCGAAGAAGCAAACACTAGAAGAAACACCGGATGCAATATTTAATACTACGGCAGAAGATCCGGCATGCTTATGATATGATGCATGGCATGGCACAGGTGCGGTGCAATTAGGCAATATTAAGCGGAACCGGGGTCCCGACAATTAATTAGATGGTTCGAGTTATTTATCTACCCCGCAAATTAAATGTTGTATTAACAGGGCGAATCATGGCATCGGTTCGCTACACAAATTTAAATAGAGTCCAAAATAAGACAAAGGTATCCTGCATATAGACTCCATATTTAATTATGAGGTGAATCGGCATAATGCCCCCAACCACACAATATGTATGCGACATGATCAATTAATGCAACCAGGAGATATTATATATTAAAAAAAATACGGTTCTCGGAAAGGCATACATCAAGGTCCGAAGATCTTGGGGTTCACCAAGGGGTTCGACGGGATCGGTCTTCAGGGTCTCGGCCATCGGATCCATGAAGGAGGAAGGCTCCGAGTCATCGGATACATGACAAGCTTGTGGCCGGTGACAAACTTGGATCGGCCCTGATGGTTCATCACTGTCGATCTTGGCGTGGTCCTGGTACAGCTAGCCGCCTTGGACGATCTAGTCCATCAGGAGATCATGGAGTTCGTGAGGGAGAGCTCGAGGCTTCGAAACCGTGAAGGAGATCTTGTCGGGGCCAGCTTGGACACACAGGATTAATCCCTCGGAACGCCAAACACGACAGTAGCTCACAACATCAACACACACAGGCATACACAGATGAGCTGAAGCACTCAACGAGCACCAACGTGGCTCATCGGTCTTTTGTCTCCACTTTGAGCGGCAGACAGGGGAAGCAGCGGTACTCGCGGAACCGAAGGTGCGTGTGCGGCGAGGTCCCGAGCGAGGATATGCGCCAGCGCAACACAGGGAGGAGCAGTCGGAGATGCGGGGCCGGCGCGGAGCTCAGCCGCGAGGGTCGGGCTTCAAGCGGTGGCTCATGGAGGCGGAGCAGAGACGAGAGGGGCAGACCCGGTGGGATGTGGCGCGGGCTCGAGGCGGCCGTCAAGGTGGGGAAGACCAGCGAGGCGGGGGTTCGCGGCGGCGGCGGGGCGAGCAGGCGCTGGCGGAGCTCGCCGGCGGCCGGTGGGAGCGAGGGAGGTGGCGGCCGGAGGAGGTCGAGTGGTGGAGACGGTGTGGGAGACGGCGGTTGCCGGAGAGGAGCGGGGGAGGCGAACGGTGGCCGACGACGGTGCTGTAGGGGCCGAGGTGGAGCAGGCGGTCGGCGTCGCGCTCTACAGAGAGGAGCGGGAGGCGGGGCCGCAAATAGATGGGACGACGGCAGCGACCGCAGAGAAGAGCGGGAGGCGGGGTCGGCGTGGCCGGTGACGGGCGGCGGTTGGTGAGGTGCTAGGCGAGAGAACAGGGTCGGGGAGAGAGAAGGAGGCACGAGGCACGTGGGGACGGGGGAGGTCACGACAGGGGCGGGGAAAACGAGGTTGTCGGTGCCTAGAACGGGGCCAGGGCGCGTCCACGCGAGGTGGGCCCCAGGGTGGAGCAGGAAAAACGGGGCGGACGACGCGTCTTGCGGGGTGGCCCAGGGTGATGAGGTGGGACTGGAGTTGGGACGTGGACACACGCGCGGTTGGTGGAGGCTGGCTGAGACGGTGGGGTGGTGGCCAGCTGCAGGTGGTAGGGTGGAGAGAGGGAGTGGCTGTCCACCAGGAGGGGTGGGACCGCGCGGGTGAGGTGGCAGGCAGGGATTGGTCGAGGTGAGGTGGAGGTTGGGGGACGTGGCTGGCAGGGTGGGATTTGCTGCGGCAGCGTGCGTGTGCGTGGGTGTGTGGTGGAGATGGGTTGGGGGGGGGTGGTGGCTGGGTAGGCTCTTTGGGTGAGAGGGAGAGACGTGGAGTTAGTGTTTGGGTTTTTAAAACGGGCCGGGTAGTAGGTGGCCTGGCCTAACGGCTAGGCTGCCTCCCCGGTAGAAAAATAGTTTTATTTTATTTAGTTTTGTCCGAAATAGACTTTGGTAATTTGGTTTGTAGACAAAAGAAAATATCCGGAAGGGGCCGGGTTTTAATTTGAAATAAAGACGGGGCGTTTAGAAAACAAAAACAGACTTTTCAAAAAATAGTTTTAGATAAACCATGCATGATGATGATGATGCTCAAATGCAAGGTGGCATGATGACATGAGCATGCGGTCATGAACATGCAATGCACAAAAACAACGCGATTTTCTAGTAGTGGTTTTGTGGGGCACCACAATTCGACACCACTAACAATGGATCTCGCCCTCGAGATCCGCCTCATGGTACCGGGAAGAAGGCCGACGGTCAGAATCTTCTCGCTTCATGTAGATCCTCGCGACACCACTAACAAGAGGGTCTTGTCCGTGATCGTCGAGAGAACACTCCGGGAACAAAGGCGAAGGTAGAGGTATCAACAAATAAAGCCACCTCTAGCTTCCGTGGACGGAGTACAATTGCTGGATCCACCGATTCGATGTACAAGAGCAAATGATAAGAGTAGTGGTATGGTAGCTACTCCATCCCGCACTCAAAGCATTACTCTGCACAAGAATAGGGGAAATATGCAACCAACTCTCGGAATTAGACTGTAGATCTTGACAAGCGGGGTTCGGAACAAAGAAGTGATGCAGACTCTACATCGGATCTGGCGTAGATGATGTCGTCACGTCGGAAAACACCGGAAGGCACAACAAGGAACAGAGAGAAGTCCAACAGATGAAGGATTCCTCAGATAGCACGAAGACCGGATGTAGAAGCACCGTTACCAAAAGAGGAAGCGAAAACCCTAAAGGTACGACGGAAACCCAACCACGAGAAATCCTGGACTTGAAGAAAGGTGAGAGAACAGACTTAAAACACGCAGAGGTAAGAGGAGAATAGCAAAGGGATAAGGAGTAAAAGCAGACCTAATCAGATCTATCCAACCGATTTTGCAAAATAGTTTTGACTCTCTACTTCGGCCGTTAGCTAGGTTATCCTACAGGCTGGACTTGTGGGGTATTGCAACTGCTGAGCTCTGATACCACTCTGTAACACCCTCCAATCGGCCCTATGCAATTTTTAGCCCTTTCCGCCAAACCCGCATAGAAACGATCCAAGGACGCCCACCAGGCACTTTCGTGCGGGTGGAAAACGAAGTAATACCATTACACAACAGTTCTCGACGGGACCCATAGAACAGATATATATATATACAACAGCGACTCACCGAGTCAAGAATACAGATATACAATACAAAGATCCAAATCACCTTGAAAACGATAGAGCGTCCGACTACGGACAAGATGCAAATGGGACTAAGAACCCTGAAGAATAACCAATGACGTCCATAACCCTGCCCAGGCCAAGCCGGAAGGGTAACCCTGCTAACGACGTTGATCTCAAACCTGCTAAAACAAAAGGGGTGCCGACAAAGGGCAAAGGAAAAAGAGGAGCGTCAGTACTGAGGCCAGTACATGGCGAGGCTAGAATTCGGCGGCTCTCGCCTACATAGGTATGGTAGGCTGAAGCGGCAGCGCAGCAGCACTAAACAACCTATAGAGACTCGGTACAACTGGCGGTTATCAGAGAGGGATAAGAAAGACCTATTCGGATCCAACCTGAAGCTAACACCAAACAAACCCATCCTGGTATTTCCCCCCTCGAGACCAAACGAGGAAGTCGGACCAAGGAACTCACACAGTTGGCAATTTTACTCATTCTGTTATAGTTGCAGCAATTACTAATCAGATATAGATAGCATGAGTCATCCTGATAGCATAAGTAGTGGGCAGTTTTAATTAACATTCCGTTGTTGTTGGAACATTTACTAGTCAGATATAATTGTCCTGAGGAAACCTAAATCCCAGCAGTTGTTGGCAATTTTATCTTATTCCATTGGAGTTGCAATACTTACTAAGCAGATATAACAAACATCCCAGATCCAGTGGTTGGCATTTTTAATATCCATTCCGTTATAGTGAAGCTGATTACTAGTCAGATATATTAAGTCAAATTTATAGCACTACTTTAGTTATACTTGTCTATGATCGAGATACTGTGCTCCAAGTCGTCCATAACCGCGGACACGGCTTTCAGAAAGTTTTACCCTGCAGGGGTGCACAAATAGCAACACACACTCGATCAACCTCGGAAAAACCAACTCAAAACCCAACGAGGCATTCACGACAAAGCAATCACAGGATTCGGAAATATTTCAGGGGGCCACCCCACTAAGCTACCCACAACGAAGTTGGCCGGCTCCGGAATGGACCCAGGGTTTGTGACAATGGCTGTAAACGACCGGGAACCCGAAACTGTGACTGGGCTTGTCGATACCGCGAAAACATTCCACGATCCAAAACAGTACAGGTGCTCCACGCACAATCTTAAATAAAGTAGTAAAGCATGCATAAGTACAGGCTAGTAATAAATCCCCAAACTACTTTGTGGCCCCAAGAAATAGAAATGAATCAAGCTCTAGCTCAGGTGGGTCCATAAGGCCTCCCGGATGTGGATAGTGCGAATAGTCAAGGAACAGGTATCAAGTACTCGGGGTCCTACGGGACACAAGTGAGCGTGGAAGAACCAAATAACATCTATTGCCCACCGATGCCTCTGCATTAGTTATATCTAGCAATTTAATAGTTGTATTTAAAGCCATGATCATCTCCACCATTAAACATCTTCACCATTCCAACAACTGTGGTACTCGACAACACGAGATCGCACCTGAGCAAGCAACTACGACTCGCAAGGCCAGCTATCTACCAAACAATATGTATTAGGAGGTGTCCATGGCAATATAGAGGCTGCACGGGATATAACTGGTGCACGGAAACTAAAGCGTCGTGACACGGATAGCAATAGATCAACAGGTGTAAATAAAGACTATAAAAGCAAAATAGGTAGAAAGGGGAGAGATGCTCGCCTGGGAAACACTGCCGAAGGTTCATATCCAGAGAACTTGTCGATACTCGCATCAACTCATCGGCCTAATCCACGAAGAAGCAAACACTAGAAGAAACACCGGATGCAATATTTAATACTACGGCAGAAGATCCGGCATGCTTATGATATGATGCATGGCATGACATAGGTGCGGTGCAATTAGGCAATATTAAGCGGAACCGGGGTCCCGACAATTAATTAGACGGTTCGAGTTATTTATCTACCCTGCAAATTAAATGTTGTATTAACAGGGCGAATCATGGCATCGGTTCGCTACACAAATTTAAATAGAGTCCGGAATAAGACAAAGGTATCCCGCATATAGACTCCATATTTAATTATGAGGTGAATCGACATAATGCCCCCAACCACACAATATGTATGCGACATGATCAATTAATGCAACCAGGAGATATTATATATTAAAAAATACGGTTCATGGAAAGGCATACATCAAGGTCCAAAGATCTTGGGGTTCACCAAGGGGTTCGACGGGATCAGTCTTCAGGGTCTCGGCCATCGGATCCATGAAGGAGGAAGGCTCCGGGTCATCGGATACATGACAAGCTCGTGGCCGATGAAAAACTTGGATCGGCCCTGATGGTTCATCATTGTCGATCTTGGCGTGGTCCTGGTACAGCTAGCCACCTTGGACGATCTGGTCCATCAGGAGATCATGGCGTTCGTGAGGGAGAGCTCGGGGCTTCAAAACCGTGAAGGAGATCTTGTCGGGGCCAGCTTAGACACACAGGATTAATCCCTCGGAACGCCAAACACGACAGTAGCTCACAACATCAACACACACAGGCATACACAGATGAGCTGAAGCACTCAACGAGCACCAACGTGGCTCATCGGTCTTTTGTCTCCACTTTGAGCGGCAGACAGGGGAAGCAGCGGTACTCGCGGAACCGAAGGTGCGTGTGCGGCGAGGTCCCGAGCGAGGATATGTGCCAGCGCAGCACAGGGAGGAGCGGCCGGAGATGCGGGGCCGGCGCGGAGCTCAGCCGCGAGGGTCGGGATTCAAGCGGTGGCTCATGGAGGCGGAGCAGAGACAAGAGGGGCAGACCCGGCGGGATCTGCGAGGTGGCGCGGGCTCGAGGCGGCCGTCGAGGTGGGGAAGACCGGCAAGGCGGGGGCTCGCGGCGGCGGCGGGGGCGAGCAGGCGCTGGCGGAGCTCGCCGGCGGCCGGTGGGAGCGAGGGAGGCGGCGGCCGGAGGAGGTCGAGTGGTGGAGACGGTGTGGGAGACGGCGGTTGCCGGAGAGGAGCGGGGGAGGCGAACGGTGGCCGACAGCGGCGCTGTAGGGGCCAAGGCGGAGCAGGCGGTCGGCGTCGCGCTCTGCAGAGAGGAGCGGGAGGCGGGGCCGCGAGAAGATGGGACGACGGCGGTGACCGCAGAGAGGAGCGGGAGGCGGGGTCGGCGTGGCCGGTGACGGGCGGCGGTTGGTGAGGTGCAAGGCGAGAGAACAGGGTCAGGGAGAGAGAGGCGAGGGGAGAGAGAAGGAGGCGCGGGGCGCATAGGGATGGGGGAGGTCGCGACAGGGGCGGGGAAAACGAGGTTGTCGATGCCTGGAACAGGGCCAGGGCGCGTCCACGCGAGGTGGGCCCCAGGGTGGAGCGGGAAAAACGGGGCGGACAGCGCGTCTCGCGGGGTGGCCCAGGGTGACGAGGTGGGACTGGAGTTGGGACGTGGACACGCGCGAGGTTGGTGGAGGCTGGCTGAGATGGTGGGGTGGTGGCCAGCTGCAGGTGGTAGGGTGGAGAGAGGGAGTGGCTGTCCACCAGGAGGGGTGGGACCGCGCGGGTGAGGTGGCAGGCGGGGATTGGTCGAGGTGAGGTGGAGGTTGGGGGACGTGGCTGGCGGGGTGGGATTTGCTGCGGCAGCGTGCGTGTGCGTGGGTGTGTGGTGGCGATGGGTTGGGGGGGTGGTGGTGGCTGGGTAGGCTGTTTGGGTGAGAGGGAGAGACGTGGAGTTAGTGTTTGGGTTTTTAAAACGGGCCGGGTAGTAGGTGGCCTGGCCTAACGGCTCGGCTGCCTCCCCGGTAGAAAAATAATTTTATTTTATTTAGTTTTGTCCGAAATAGACGTTGGTAATTTGTTTTGTAGACAAAAGAAAATATCCGGAAGGGGCGGGTTTTAATTTGAAATAAAGACGGGGCGTTTAAAAAAACAGACTTTTCGAAAAATAGCCATGATGATGACGATGCTCAAATGCAAGGTGGCATGATGACATGAGCATGCGGTCATGAAGATGCAATGCACAAAATCAACGCGATTTTCTAGTAGTGGTTTTGCGGGGCGCCATAGTATCCCGGTTCACTACCGGAGGCTTACAGATTCTGAATGGAAAATCATTGAGGAAAGAATGCAATTAAGATTGAGCAGCTCGAAAGGTAAGCTGCTCTCCCTAGGTGGAAGATTGGTGCTTATTAAGTCAGTACTAAGTAATAGGTACTGTATATGATATCATCCTTTCAACTTCCAAAAGGTGTCTTAAAAAGATTGGATTATTTCCAATCAAGATTCTTTTGGCAGAGAGATAGTAAGAAAAAGAAATATAGACTGGCTAAATGGAGTGTGCTTTGCCGTCCCAAAGAACAGGGTGGGCTAGGTATTCATGATATGGAGATTAAGAATACAGGCCTACTTAGTAAATGTCTCTTCGACCTATTAACTGAAGAGGGGGTAGTGCAAACTCTACTTAAAGGAAAATATATATGTGCAAAAGCATTGTCCCAGATGGTTTGGAAACCTGGTGACTCTCACTTTTGGGTCGGTCTGATGGAAACGAAGAAAAACTTCTTCCGCTTCGGAACATTTTCTATTAAGGATGGGTCTCAAATACGGTTTTGGGAGGATAAGTGGCTTGGTACTACTACACTCCGTGAACAATACCCTGCGTTGTACTCTATCATACGTTATAAGGAGGAAATGATCGTCACCGTATTAGAATCATTCCCACCCAATGTGACTTTCAGGGGATATTTGATTGGAACCAGGCTTGTCTCTTGGATCGCATTGCTACAGCGCTTAGCAAATGTACAACTGTCACCTGGACCAGATGAATTTCGATGGAATTTTAAGTGAGAATGGTTCATTCTCCGTCAGTTCCTTATACAATGCACTAGCCCAATCAGTATTACCAGTTTTAGACAATAGGATGATTTGGAAGATGAAGACACCTCTAAAAAACAAACAAAAATACGTGGTATCTTCGTCGAGGAGTTATCCTAACTAAAGATAATTTTATTAGACAAAATTGGCATGGAAATTCTATGTGTGTGTTTTGTCATCACAATGAGACAATCAAACACCTGTTTTTCCAATGCAACTTCGTTGGGTCTATATGGTTAGTTACCCAAGAAGCTTCAGACTTGTATACACCATGTAGTATTGCTAACATTTTTGAGAATTGGTTACATGGTATAGATCACAGGTATAAGTTACTTCTTCGGGTTGAAACGATTGCGATTATATGGTCGCTATGGCTGTATCGAAATGATAAAGTTTTTAATGATATAAATTGTTCTCTTTCGCAGGTTATTTACCGGTGTACCAACACCTTGCGTTCTTGGTCAATCCTACATTGTGCGGAGTATCACGATCTTTTTACGGAGGTGTGTACGCGTCTGGAGGATATGACACGGGATTTGTTTACCCGCCATGGATGACAACATAATCTATGGATTGGTCCTCCTTCAGCATCTTAGGCGTTTTACAATTTTTCAATGTGATATGTGATCCACTTTTTCTTTTTCTTTTTAGATCTGTAACTTTGTTGATCGTGTGCATCTTAGTTATGCAAAGGCCGGGTGTAATGCTTAAACCGTTTAAGTAATAAAGTGTTTTTTATTTAAAAAAACACTCATGGAGCCACGGCGCAGATCGATGATCACTTGATAAACTGTGGCAAACGAATACTGCAAGCACATGTGTTACTACGGTATGAGCACGAACCTCGTCAACATCACGAAGGACCGACCGGAGTGGAGGCCGCATTGGACGTACACGTGCAGAGGGGGAGTTGGGGAGTTGGACACTATGGCGGCGGTGGCACGCACTGCTGGTACTTATGCCGCAGACGTCACCCACTTGAGGCTCTCCCAGGAGTCGGCGTAAGCTACAAGGAGTTGATGCTCCGGCGGGAGGCGGTACTCCAGGCGCACCGCGAGAGATCAGCATCTATAGCCGCATCATACTACCTTCTTAAAAGGGCGACCGATTAGCCTCCTCTCCGACGCCCAAATCAGCCAACGACACGTTTACTATAGATTCCCGTTTTGGGCCAATTAACATGCGCCGCGTGGCCGTGCACGCCACGAGCTTCTTATTTTTTTCGCCATCTCCCGCATACTTTTCCGGTCGAAGCGGTGTCCACGCCTCCACGGTGCCCCGCGGAGCAAACCTACGCCATCTTCCTCCAATCCCCCCCACAGTTTGATTAACCAGACTATAATAAAGCTGACATGCTATAGCAAACATTTTGTAAAGCTGACAGGCTATCTGCAAACAAATGGTCTCTTGAATATACGTGTACGTTGTTTGCTTATGTTACCATGGTCTCTTGAAAGTAGCATTAAAAGTAGCTCTAATACTACCTTCTTAAAAGGGCGACCGATTAGCCTCCTCTCCGACGCCCAAATCAGCCAACGACGTTTACTATAGATTCCCGTTTTGGGCCAATTAACATGCGCCGCGTGGCCGTGCACGCCACGAGCTTCTTATTTTTTTCGCCATCTCCCGCATACTTTTCCGGTCGAAGCGGTGTCCACGCCTCCACGGTGCCCCGCGGAGCAAACCTACGCCATCTTCCTCCAATCCCCGTGGAGCAGGGGATGCCCCAGGCCAGGTGAGTAGAAGGTGGGGGCGGTGGGGAGGGAGTGTCGTGGGAGAAGAGCAGTCTCTCTCCATTGTTCGGTCAAACGGGTGTCTGGAGAGTTATTTGGAAGCACCGATTGTGCGGAATTAATGGGAGGAAAAAAAAGAAAAAAAAGGAGAAGCGTAACCAGAGCTACGGGGAAAAAATGTTCGGGCACTGTAGATGGGATCTACAGTATCAAAGGCTGATTTGGCATCGCTAAATGATGGCTGAAACAGTTCACTTTCATATAAGGCTAGCTAGCAAGTTAATATACAGACAAACGTCGATCCAAAGTAAGGACTATTCATGTGGTTTAGCCGACGTATGCGTATGCGCTTATTACGTGCTTGCGCTAGCTGGCCAAACGCCGACCGAACCGCGTTCAATTTTGTCCGTTTAGATCGAGCCACGGTCGTTTTTGGGTCGTGGTCCAGCCTGTCCGACCAGCCGTGTCCAGCGGCGTGACTACTTTGTCCGTGCCTGGCCAATAGGACTAGGGCAATTTAAAAAAATTCAAACACATACAATACGCACTAAAACTGGCAAAATTTCATAATACATATTTATAATTAATTTACATTCAAATATAAAAACCTAGATTTAAGCTACCCCTAAAACTACTGATTTTGTGCCGCTGGTGCCGTACTGTTCATCTAGGGATCGAGGTCAATGTACTTCAGCGGCGTCCAGAGGTGCGCTGGTGGCAGGCCCGAAGCAGGCGCGGGTGCGGGCGGGGACTGGTCGATCACCTGGTCAGGCCATGCTGGCCATGCATCCGTCTGCGTCGGCGCGGACGGATCAGCCCACCTCGGTGGCGGCGGTGGTGGAGGCAGCCCCGCGTTCACCTACGCCACCAGGTCGGTGAGCTGGATGGCCTCCTGGTAGCCATCCCACATACCGTCCTCCTCCTTCGTGCTAGCCGTGATGGCCTGCTCGGTGAAGGCATCCTCGTTGTAGCACCACGCTAGGAGCTCCTGGTACTCCGGGGGCAGGTGCGCGGTCGCGGATGTGGCCGCCTCCTCCTCCTCCCTGACGACGATGTCGAGGTCGTCTTTGGAGTGGTTGACGGCGCCGTCGTCATCGGGATCGAAGGCGGGGAGGGTGCGGGACCTCCACGGTTCGAAGTCGCAGGGAAGGAGCTCGCGCGCCGTGTCATGTGCTCCCACTCTAGGAACTGCTTCCAGAACTGGGGGTTCTGGTATGCGCGATCGTACCGGAGGGCCGGTGGGAGCTTGCGGACGTGCCGCATGATCTACTCCTCTAGCGCTTTGCCCTCCTTGGGCGCGGGCGGCACCAGCACCCGATCCCGGTTTAGGTGCCAGCCTGTGGGGAGGGAGACATCATGGTAGGGGATGCCTCTCCCCTCCCTCCATCGGCGCTCGCACACCGCCACGCGGAAGTACCGAAGGTCACAACGGAGCTCGTCCTTCTCCTGGCGCTCGGAGAGGCGGCCGACAAAGTCTTGTGGCGGCGGCACGACCTCCCGAAGGAAGTCTGGCATGCCGCTCCCCTGCCAACGGCGACCGCTCGAACCGGATCCGCCTGCCTCGTGGTCATTCTTGGCCTTCTTGAACCATCCTGGATTCTTCATTGTTGTTGTTGGTGGTGGCGGCGACGGGAGGTGCTGGGAGGGGTGTACCTGGCACTGGCGAGAGGAGGGAAGTGTGGCACCGACGGGCGCAGGGGCCTGCTTAAGTAGCCCCTGCCCGTGCGAGCGCGTGCAGGTTCTCGCGCCTTCACCATCAATGCCAGCGCGGGAACTCAGGCGGCATCTCGTCAGTCACAAGCTAACGCTCCGTCGGCATTGATGGCGAAGGCTGCCGCCAGTCAGCCTACCACCCATGCGTCTGAATCGGTGCCACGGTTGCGTCTGAATTGGTGCCACGCTAAGCGGTCACTCACGGGTGGGTCAGTAGCGCGCGCGGGAGGACACGCCCTCGCCGCCCGTGTCCTGGCCGACGCACCGGCCACACAAATTTGGTGCGCTGATGGGTCGAGCCGGACATGTCGGTCCAGATAGGCCGTACCGCTAGAGAGACCGTGCATATCCCGCATGTCCGGGAGGATGCGTTCGGATGCGTCCGAACGGGTAGGTCGGCTCGGTGGAAATACCCTAACGCTGCCTCGTCCACGGCGTCTTTCCATACATCGCAAAGACAGTAAAAGAAGTTTTGAACTCCACAGATTCCTAAATATGCCAACTGATCATAGCCGACAAGACCAACTCATAGCCATGTGTAGCTGGCGATCTATACACACGCACAACAGAATTGCACACACTATTTACCTACCAAAAGCCGGCAAACAAGGTACTATAGGTGCTGCAGATACGCAGCGACATATAAGGGATTGCGTGCAGAGTACTGACAGGCCCGACGGCCCAAGCGCTCTTTAATTAGTGATTAACACCACTTTATGGGCACCATATCGAATGACAACACGATGGCGGTGCAAATCTTGACAAGAATCATACGGTGCTGCTGCGGGGGGCAGCTATCCCCTGGACAACAAATCCACACTCTGACATTTTATTACTCTCTCCGTCCCAAAATAAGTGACTTGTATTTATCTAGATTCAGATGTACCTATATACTAAAGCATGTCTAGATACGTACAAATCTAGACAAATTCAGTTCACTTATATTGGGACGGAGGGAGTACTTAATTTGGCCTCATGCTGAATTCTAGATTTTTCTAAAGCTTAATTAGGTATTACTAAAATCAGGTGCATGCCATTAAAGAAATAAGAAAATATGAGGTACACTTCAATAATCGCTTAAAATATATGTATGTACACATATGAATATCTTTACTATTTTAAGATTTATCTAACAAAGGTATAGTTCAAATTTGACATAATTCTCATAAATAGGTGGAGATCGATTTGAAAGTAAAATAACCAAATTTGCTTAAATAAATCTCAATTTTGGCAAATAAAATCATTTAGTCCTAGGACCCATAAATGTTCTATGATTTTTTATAATTAAAAGGTAGTTGCTTCAACATATTCCTAAGTTGATTATTTTTCGATAATCTATAATGTATTTCGCTGAGAAAATGCCAAACTTGTCAACCAAAGGCTACATTAAACTTTTGAAAAATATAGGACAACAAAACTATCAATCATTTTAAATCTAGGTCGAGAGCATAAAAATGTATATGAAGATCTGCTCTTATATGAATACCAACTAAAGCATTCTTGATGGAAATTTTCCTACCATCTCTTATCATTATGTATTTTGTCTCTGTCCAAATTCGAGTTTTGTATATCTTTTGTTAGGTCACTGTGTCCTAAATTAATTGGCTTTTGTTAGGTCACTTGGTCCTAAATTAATTGGCTCAGCTTTGCCTAGATGCGCATCACGCTAACACGCGACAAAGTTTATTTGTTTCCATAAAATATGTAATATCATTAGAGCACGTACAAAGGTTATATCTTAGTTGTAACATCCCAAAACTTTAATCCAAGGTTATTAAGATTCAAATTATCAATATTAGGGTTAACAAAAACTTTTCCAATTGAAATTATCAAAACATTCATATGTGTGTGCATTTAATTAGGAGTTGATTTGAATTGCCATGATTAAGTGATCCATTGCTTGTAAAATAATTCTTAGGTGAAATAAACATCATCTAGATCATTTCCAAACAAATCCCAAAGAAAAAAAATCAAAATGAATAAAAGAAGAGAATGGTCATTTGTGTCAAATTAACTACCATGCTTACTTTGGCTATTCCTAGAACTCAAAATCTAACAGAAATAAATGTGGATCTTTGCACCCCTTGCTAGTGCACATAATGATGTACGAAGGTCCACTTTGTGATCTGCCAAAAACATTCAAACACTAAATTTAATTGGCATTTGAAAATTGAATCTAGTTCATATGGAAAGATCACCCTATTTCAAAAACCACTCAAATGAGCTCAATTTTCAAAACTCAAGCACCCACAGAGTCTCAAGCTTATGCCTAGCACACCTACCAAAAATCTTTTCAAAATTCAAAAGTAAATTTCTTGCGGCTATTTTTACAAACACTTGGCAGGCAGAGTTTACACCTAGTAATTAGCTCACTGTTTTGTACAGGGTTTTGCACCCATTTGTCCTCAAAACACTCCCTCTGTCCCCAAGTGATCTAACCAAGCCATTTACACCTCATCCCCTACCTCCTAGCAGCACTGACATGCCATGCCGAGCACCATGCTTGACGGCCGACCATGCCATCGCCGCAGCAGACCACCCCTCTCCCTCTCACCATGTCTACGAGCTAGCCCAGACCTCACAGCCACTCTCTGTCCCCTCCCCGGGCACAGTCGAGCCGTGGACCACCCACAGCGCGCCGCGCACTGAGTGTCTGTGCCACGCCGAGCACGCGCCAGAGCGCCGCGCTCGACACGCGTGCACACGCCGCCCCTCGACCGCAGCCCACGCCCACCGCATCGCCATGACCCCAGGAACAACGCAGGCATGCCCGTTCGCCGCCCATTGCACCACAGCCACCGCTTGCTGGAAGACCGCCGCCTCTGCCGCTTAGAGCGTGCGCACCGCCCGACCAAATGCCACCGTCCCTAGGCCCGTATTTATTCCATAGAGCACCGCCAGGAGACCAGCCACCGTCCCCTACCACGAGCCACGCCACTAGCACGCTGGGCAGCCCTCGCCGGAGCCGCCCGCCCATCACTCTCGGTCGCGTCATCGAGCTATAAATAGAGGCCACCCCAGCCATATTCTGCACACCACTCACCTCCCCTCTTGCCACTGGTCAGTCCCCACTTCTCCCCGGAGCCGCTCGAGCTCGTAGTCGCCGGAATTTCACCGGAGCTGGCTGCCTCTGGAGGAGAAGGGCCCCGCTGATTGCGACCATCCCTGAGCTCGCCGTCGACCACCAGTTCGTTTTCCCCCATCGTCGTCGTCGCTGGAGCCCTGGTATGCCCCCTAAGCACCCCCACCGAGCCGCTAGGGTTAAACCTCGCCGGCGACAGGTCCGTCATCGATGACGAGCCCCAGCCGTTGATCCCCGTTCTAATCTAAAGGCCCACATCACCCCATACCGCTTCGCGTGTTATGAGCCTCTGACCGGTGGACCCCCCTGTCAGTTGTGCCCCACGCCGCGGAGTGTCACTGGGCCGGCCCGTTAGCTTTCCCCGTGACCCATTTAATTCAAATTAGGATTTTTCTTCTTAGTTTGAACTTAGTTCTGTTCCCTAGTTTGAAAATCATTTCAGAGAGATTTACAAATCCAAATGGAGTGATTCCAATTGTGTTGGAAAGCTACTGAAAAGATCTATCCAAGCACGTTGGATTTAATTCATTTAGAGTTAGAGATCTCGCCTAGTAAAAATAATAAGACAGAAGCATTTGCACCTTGCAACATTTTTATAAAATCAACCATGATAGCTTTTGAGTTGATTCCAACTCTCAAAAATCACATTTCACCATATCTATCTGAATATGTAATAATATTAGGGTTTACATGCAGTGACTTTAGACTAGTACCAAAATAATGCTATATAGGCATTTCTAGTCACTTTAAATCATTGAATAATGAACTTAAACCAAAGTAATTATGATCCAACCCTTAAATCACATTCCCACATGTTAGAATATGTGGTGATGACATGTGTCCACATGATCCCATATTTTAAGTGGTGAATATTAAATCTTAGTTAATTTTCAATGAGTAGAAATTACTTTTCTAAAATAAAAAGGATGAAACTATTTAATAAAACTTGTGATGCTTGTGATGATAATAGATCATCAAATGTGTGTCTTAGAGTGCTAATTAGACTAGTTAAGTATTGTTCAGTGATTTTGTACTCCGTATGTATTTATAGACGATAGTACTGACCAAGCTGTCGAGGAGGAGGAGTTCTACCAAGAAGAAGAGGAAGAACTTCAACCACTGCACCAACCAAGGCAAGCTAGCACTATCCAAGTTAACTCTTGCAAGTTGTACTTGCAAGCCACCATTAACAATGCAAGCTAACCCTTGCAATTTAGATAACCCAAGCAAAGATGCTTTAGGCATGCTTTGGTTATACCACTTTGACTAGTATTTACCCAAGTATTATTTTCAAGCTTTACTTCCTTTACTTTACCCAAAGTTATTTACTTGTTTTGAAGGTAGTATAAAGAGTATAAAACTTGGCCTATTTAGATAAACTTTAGATGTCATTCTATGGCATGAGATTGATCCCATCTTTCCACCTTAGTGAACACTCTTAACTTAGTGGGTTAGAGTAGATAAAAACTTGAGTCACTCTAGATGGAAGCACTTGGTGAAAATGAATTATGAAAACCTTGGAATGATGAGTCATTCTATTGATATGTTTTGACATGTGTTGAGAAACACAAATGGTTTATGATGGTGAAAATGTTGAGGTATAAGCCTTAACCCTTTTATAAAACTGATGGTTGGATTCAGATGCGATACCATTCCAAATTTACCGTACAACCACATTACCTGAATTAGGTAAGGATTAGCCAGAAGTTTATATGCATTAGTATTAGTTCCCTCGCGGGAGAGGTCTGAGCTAAGGCTACTTCTCAATGTTGTCCACCTATGCAGTGCCCAAGATGACAGATGATCATGGTTGAGAGGCCATGCTCATAGGAGAGGCGCTTATACTAGGGTGTGTAAAGGAAAGGTTATGTTTGATTATCTGCATACTAAGTATGATGATTCAGGGTTATCCCTGACAGATGTATCGAATCTTGTGGTGAAAGTGTACCACCTCTGCAGAGTGTCGAACTATTCGAATAGCCGCGTCTGCGGTTATGGACAGTTGGAATGGCCATACTGTTTCGTTGTCAGATGTTTTCAAAATAACTTATGAAAGGAATGATGAATCTTGACTTGACCACAACAGGGTTGTGTTTATGACACTAGCTTCCCAACTTAAGTGATTCTTGAACTTTATTTTATCTTTCTTTGCTTATGAACTCAGCTTAGGTTTCAAACTTAACCTTATAGTTAAACTTAGAGTTAGTACTTTAACGTAGCACTATACTACTTGTTAGTGGTAGTTTGCGAGTACTTAAAGAGTACTCATGGCTTTTGTCCCTGGCTATTCTCATGGCCAGACTATGAAGGAGACTACCAAGATGATGTCCAGTAGGACGGCTATGATAACTAGGACTATCTGCCTTCGTCAGCATTGCCTGTGCCCCTGAAGATGGACCCCACCGCTACGCTTATATTTTTATTTCCGCTGCTTGTTGTATTAAGACTGGATCATGAGATCCTTATTTGTGTAAGACCTTATGTATGGTTTGTAATGGATGATGTACTGTGATATCCAATCTGTTATGTCTCGCAAAAATGGTAATCCTGGGATTGCGATGGATGACATAACAGGCATCTGGGATTAAAAATCCGGGTGTTGACAAGTTGGTATCAGAGCCATCCTAACCATAGGGGACCCTAGTTAGAATGGACGTCCAAACCAAAAACTTAGTTTCAAAACCAAAGTGAGTATTTATGAAAAACTATTTCCTCTCTTATCCTTGGGAATTCATTCTTTCTCTCAAAAATTCATGTTCCTCAAAATTCTTACATTACTACTTAAAATTTGACACACTTGATCACTTCACTAATTCCTCATCCTGAATTCCTGTAGATGGAGACTTAGTTCAACAAGTTCTACCAGTTGGGAAACGGAGGTCAACTGATCTTCGAGAGGGATCTGGATTCACTGTCGGAGTTACTAGAACACCCACATCCGGAGTTTCTTGGAGCTCAACTTCCAGGACCCCCAGGAGGAGACTTACAGTGGCTAGTCACCGCGGATCTTAGAGGAAGTATCGAAGCACCAACGTCCGGGAGAATCCAGTTCTCCGTGAGAGAGAACAACTGGCTAGATGGATTAGCCAGGGCAATGCATGAAGCTCTCACACGTCTAAGTGCCCTTGGCGTCAACCAAATCCAAGGAACCCGTTTTTCTCACTATGCAAGACGTGACTTCATGGGGATGCCAATGGAGATGCCAAGTCACCCGGAGCTGAAGCGTCAAGTGGAGAACCTTGACTTCCTTTTGTACGACCGTCAGAAGGAGTTGGACAATGCTAGGGAGTTCGCCAACCACAACCGTGCCATTGCCGCCCAGAAGGCCCAGACTTTCTCACTGCTAGTCAAGGATCGTCAGTCTCTTCGCCTCCAACGCGAGAAGAAGGATCGCACCATCGCCCGTCTATGCAAGAAGGTGGTCGACCTCGAGAAGACCGTCAAGGAGCAGGAAGCTCAGCTTGCAGCAAAGGAGGAAGAAGAGGAGGGTGAAGACATCCAGGGAGACATGGATTCTTACCTCAACAACGATGATGACTTTCTGGAGGAGAATGTTGTGGACTTCGACACTGACAATGAGGACTCTGACTTCATCGACGATAAGTAGAAGCACTAGAGCACTGTCGTAGCATGAGATGTATCGGTCCCACTGTATCGTAGCTTGCAAAATGGTTCTTCAAACCATCTGTTTTCTTTTGATTGTTGTGGTGTGTGTTTGTATCGTGTGCTTGCTTGCATGAATGAAATGAAGTTAGTTGCAAAACCTGAGTCCAACTCAAAGTTTTAGCTTGAAACCAAAACCATGAACCTTAGAACTTTCCCTCTTACCCCTTTATCTACCTCAATCTTTAGATGACTCGTGGAAACCAAGGAGGGAGCAGCTCGTCGCAAGACCCAATGCTGTAGATCTTGCAGAATCTCATCGCAGACAGAGAAGCAAGCAGGGCAGAACGCCAGGCTAATCTAGCAACACTGCAGCAGATCGCCCAGATGGCTCTCAACAACCAAGGGCATGGAAATCAGGATCACCATGGATCCAAACTCAAAAACTTTCAGAACACCAATCCCCCAATCTTTAACCAAGCTGAAAACCCATTAGATGCTGCTGACTGGTTGCAGACCATGGAAAACAACTTAGAAGTTGCAGGAGTTGATGACAACGAGAAAGTTCTCTTCGCCACCCACTATCTGGCGGGAGATGCAAGAGATTGGTGGACTAGTATCCGTAACATGAACCATGGTCAAGTGATGACATGGGAAGCATTCAAAGTCAAGTTTAGCCGCACCCACGTGCCACAAGGTCTAGTCACCAGAATGAGGGATGAGTTCCGCGAATTGAAGCAAGGAAGAATGACTGTGGTGGAGTACCATGATAGATTCCTATCACTTGCCAGATATGCACCTGATGAGATCAACACGGAGGCAAAGAAGAAGGAGAGATTCCTGAATGGACTGCATGATGAGATGCAGACTGTCCTCGTCAACATTCGTTTCCAGGATCTCGAAGAGCTAGTCGACTCTGCCATTCAGATGGAAGGGAAGATTAACCAGGCAAACGACAACCGCAAACGTCGTATGATGTAGCAATCTGGATCCAGCAGTCACCAGAAGTATCGTCCCAACCCCTCACCAGGATATGCACCAAGGAACAATCGACCCCCAATGTCTCGCCCAAGCTACCCCAACCGTAGCGAAGGCAATGTGAAGTCCGGAGGAAACAATCACAACTCCGGCAATGCCAACAATTTCAACCGTGCACCTCCCAAGAGCAACAACAACAACAACACTGCACCCAGAACTGGCAGCAATGCTGTGCCTGTCGCAGCAAAGGACAAGTCCCAGATCACTTGTTTCGAGTGTGGAGTGAAGGGTCACTATTCCAATGAGTGTCCCAAGAAGACTGCCGCCACTACCAATGTGAATGCCCCATCTCAACAGCAGCGTCGTGTTCAACCAGGGAGAAGATTTGCTCCAGGGAACCCTCACAACCGCAACGACCTTCTCTTCCACATGAACGCAGAAGAAGCCCAGGAAGCGCCAGATGTAGTGCTGGGTATGTTTTCTGTCAACTTAGTTTTAGCAAGGGTATTGTTTGATTCGGGAGCATCGCATTCATTTGTCACCGAAGAATTTGCATGCACTAGTAAGATTCACCCAACCAACTTGAAGCATGTCATGATAGTTCAAATCCCCGGTTCAACAACCAAATCTAGAAAAATTTGCAAAGTTGTGCCTATCAGAATACATGGGATAGATTTTTATGCCAACCTAATTGTACTTGGAACCAAAGGATTGGAAGTAGTACTAGGTATGGACTGGATGTCAAGGCATAATCGACTGATAGACTGTGCTAAGAAAGCCATCACCATGACCAGTAGCTCTGGAGTAACAGTAGAGCATATCTCTGAAACCTTACCTCGTCAATTCAAGTGCAACAAGAGTCTAGCCCTACCCACCATAGACAAAGTCAGAGTAGTCTGTGAATACCCCAAAGTATTCCCAGATGAATTGCCAGGTATGCCCTGGATAGGGATATTGAGTTCATTATCGAACTAATCCCCGGAACCGGACCCATAGCCCAGAGACCCTATAGCATGAACCCCTCAGAGTTAGTGGAACTGAAGAAGCAGTTGGATGCCATGTTAGCAAAAGGATTGATTCAACCAAGCGCATCACCATGGAGATCACCAGTGTTATTCGTCGACAAGAAAGATGGAGGCAACCGTCTATGCACAGATTACAGAAAGTTGACTGACGTCACCATCAAGAACAAGTACCCTTTGCCAAAGATAGAGGATCTATTTGATCAGTTGACTGGAGCCCAGGTATTCTCAAAGATTAATCTTAGGACTGGTTATCACCAACTTAAGATTCGTGCAACGGATATCCCGAAGACCGCCTTTACTACTCGCTACGGTTTATATGAGTATACGGTTATGTATTTTGGATTAACCAATGCCCCTGCTTATTTCATGAATCTCATGAATAAGATCATTATGAATTTCCTAGATAAGTTTGTAGTAGTGTTTATCGACGACATCCTTATCTACTCCAAGTCAGAAGAAGAGCATGAGCAACATCTAAGAGTCATCCTAGAAACCCTGAGAGAGCATCAGTTATATGCCAAGTTCAGCAAGTGTGAGTTTTGGCTGAAAGAAGTAGGATTCCTAGGACATATTGTGTCTACCGGAGGAGTCTCTATTGATCCCGCCAAGATCAAGGATGTCGAAGAATAGGAAGCCCCAACCACTCAAACCCAAGTCCGTGCATTTCTCGGATTAGCGGGATATTACCGCAAGTTCGTAGAAGGATCCTCGAGCATCGCCAGACCCATGACCCAATTGTTGAAGAAGGACAAGACGTTTGAATGGACTGATAAATGTGAAGCCAGTTTTCAAGAGCTGAAGAGGAGATTGATATCAGCCCTAATATTGATCATGCCAGACATCAAGAAGCCGTTTGATGTATATTGTGATGCATCCAAGATTGGTCTCGGATGTGTGTTGATGCAAGAAGCCAAAGTCATCGCGTATCTGTCTTGACAACTGAAGAAACATGAGCAGAACTATCCGGCCCATGGTCTTGAATTAGCAGCCGTAGTTTTGGCATTGAAGACATGGTGTCATTATCTTATGGGTAATCGCTATGAGATTTACTCAGATCACAAAAGCTTGAAGTATATTTTCATTCAGAAGGAGCTGAACATGAGGCAAAGGAGATGGATAGAGTAAATCAAGGATTATGACCTTGACATTCACTATCACCCCGGCAAAGCCAATGTGGTAGCGGATGCTCTTAGCAGATTGCCGTGTAGGCTAAACACCATGATCAAGGAGAAGCAACCAGGTTTGTATGAGGAGTAGGAGCAGTTCAGAACTGAATTGGTTAGCAAAGGATTCTTAGCTAGCATTGAACTTCAACCCACTTTGATTAGCCAAATCAAGGAAGCCCAGAAGGGAAATGAAAGTATCGACGGAATCAAGCGTCATATTGGTATAGGAAAGGTACCTGGATTCACTGAAGATGAAGAAGGAGTTCTGTGGTACAAAGGACGTATCTGTGTGCCAGCAGATTCGGATCTGAAGCAAGTTATCATGAAGGAAGCTCATGATACTCTTTATTCTATCCACCCCGGAGGAATGAAGATGTATCAAGATTTGAAAGAGCAATTTTGGTGGCACAAGATGAAGAGAGAAATCAGAAGCTACATCGCCAAGTGTGACATCTGTCAAAGAGTCAAAGCAGAGCACCAAAGGCCAGCAGGACTGTTGTAACCATTGCAGATTCTAGAATGGAAATGGGATTCTGTCGGAATGGACTTGATCACCGGTCTGCCTACTTCCAGTAGGGGAAATGACTCAATCTAGGTCATAGTTGATAGACTATCCAAGGTAGCTCACTTCATACCTGTCAAGACAACCTACCAGAGTTCGAAGCTAGCAGAACTGTATATTGCTAGGATTGTTAGTCTGCATGGAACCCCCAAGACCATAGTATCAGATCGAGGAACCCAGTTTACCTCAAGATTTTGGCAGAAAGTTCAGGAAGGATTGGGAACCAAGTTGAACTTCAGCACCGCTTATCACCCACAAAGTGATGGGCAGACTGAGAGAGTCAACCAGATCCTAGAGGATATGTTAAGAGCTTGTGTGTTAGAATATGGATCAAAATGGGAAGACTGCCTGCCTTTCGCAGAATTCTCATATAACAACAGTTATCAAGCTAGTTTGCAAATGGCACCATTTGAATTCTGATACGGAAGGAAGTGCCGTACCCCTTTGAATTGGTCGCAAGTAGGAGAGAGTCATATCTTTGGACCCGACATTCTCCGAGAAGCCGATGAGAAGGTTCACAAAGTCCGTGAGTACCTCAAGACCGCCCAATCCAGACAGAAGAGTTATGCTGATAAGAGAAGGAGAGACCTGACTTTCAATGTCGGAGATTTTGTATATCTCAAGGTTTCACCATTGAAGGGAACCCAACTCTTTAGTTTGAAAGGAAAGTTAGCCCCCAGATATATCGGGCCCTTCAAGATTCCTAGAACTCAAAACCTAACAGAAACAAATGTGGATCTTTGCACCCCTTGCTAGTACACATAATGATGTACCAAGGCCCACTTTGTGATCTACAAGAAACATTCAAACACTAAATTTAATTGGCATTTGAAAATTGAATCTAGTTCATATGGGAAGATCACCCTATTTCAAAAACCACTCAAATGAGCTCAATTTTCAAAACCCAAGCACCCACTGAGTCTCAAGCTTATGCCTAGCACACCCACCAAAAATCTTTTCAAAATTCAAAAGTAAATTTCTTGCGGCCATTTTTACAAACACTTGGCAGGCAGAGTTTACACCTAGTAATTAGCTCACTGTTTTGTACAGGGTTTTGCACCCATTTGTCCTCAAAACACTCCCTCTGTCCCCAAGTGATCTAACCAAGCCATTTACACCCCATCCCCTACCTCCTACCAGCAATGCCATGCCATGTCGAGCACCATGCTTGCCGGCCGACCATGCCATCGCCGCAGCAGACCACCCCTCTCCCTCTCACCATGTCTACGAGCTAGCCCAGACCTCACCACCACTCTCTGTCCCCTCCCCGAGCACAGCCGAGCCGTGGACCACCCATAGCGCACCGCACACAGAGTCTGCGCCATGCCGAGCACGCCCCAGAGCGCCGCGCCCGACACGCGTGCACACGCCACCCCTCGACCGCAGCCCGCGCCCACCGCGTCGCCACGACCCCAGGAACACCGCAGACATGCCCGTTCGCCGCCCATTGCACCACAACCACCGCTCGCCGGGAAGACCGCCGCCTCTGCCGCTCAGAGCGTGCGCACCGCCCCACCAAATGCCACCATCCCTAGGCCCGCATTTATTCTGAAGAGCACCGCCAGGAGACCAGCCACCGTCCCCTACCTTGAGCCACGCCGCTAGCACGCTGTGCAGCCCTCACCAGAGCGGCCCGCCCATCACTCTCGGTCGCGTTGTCGAGCTATAAATAGAGGCCACCCCCAGCCATATTCTGCACACCACTCACCTCCCCTCTTGCCACTGATCAGTCCCCACTTCTCCCTGGAGCCGCTCGAGCTCGTAGTCCCCGGAATTTCACCGGAGCTGGCCGCCTCTGGAGGAGAAGGGCCCCGCTGATTGCGACCACCCCTGGAGCTACCTCGACCACCCCTGAGCTCGTCGTCGACCACCAGTTCGTTTGCCCCCATCACCATCGTCACTGGATCCCTGGTACGCCCCCTAAGCACCCCCACTGAGCCACTAGGGTTAAAACTCTCCAGCGACAGGTCCGTCGTCAACGACGAGCCCCAGCCATCGATCCCTATTCTAATCTAACGGCCCACATCGCCCCATACCGCTTCACGTGTTATGAGCCTCTGACTGGTGGACCCCCCTGTCAGTTGTGCCCCGTGCCGCGGAGTGTCACTGGGCTGGCCCGTTAGCTTTCCCGCGCGACCCATTTAATTCAAATTAGGATTTTTCTTCTTAGTTTGAACTTAGCTCTGTTCCCTAGTTTGAAAATCATTTCAGAGAGATTTACAAATCCAAATGGAGTGATTCCAATTGTGTTGGAAAGCTACTGAAAAGATCTATCCAAGTCCGTTGGATTTAATTCATTTAGAGTTAGAGATCTCTCCTAGTAAAAATAATAAGACAGAAGCATTTGCACCTTGCAACATTTTTATAAAATCAACCATGATAGCTTTTGAGTTGATTCCAACTCTCAAAAATCACATTTCACCATATCTATCTGAATATGTAATAATATTAGGGTTTACATGTAGTGACTTTGGACTAGTACCAAAATAATGCTATATAGGCATTTCTAGTCACTTTAAATCATTGAATAATGAACTTAAACCAAAGTAATTATGATCCAACCCTTAAATCACATTCCCACATGTTAGAATATGTGGTGATGACATGTGTCCACATGATCCCATATTTTAAGTGGTGAATATTAAATCTTAGTTAATTTTCAATGAGTAGAAATTACTTTTCTAAAATAAAAAGGATGAAACTATTTAATAAAACTTGTGATGCTTGTGATGATAATAGATCATCAAATGTGTGTCTTAGAGTGCTAATTAGACTAGTTAAGTATTGTTCGGTGATTGTGTACTCCGTATGTATTTATAGACGATAGTACCTGTTGGGTTCGCAGCATAGAAAACAAAAAATTTCCTACGATGAGAACTACACGCCAAGATCTATCTACTAGATACATAGCAGCAGGTGGACATACATCCATGGAGAACTTACCCTCGAAGACAACAAGCTTTGTTAACGAGTAGGAACTCGTGGTTGATGTAGTCGTACACTTGCCGATCTCAAGATCGTGGGGAAGTCCGAGCGCCGCAACTCAGCAGCACATCCGCACTCGCACACACGTTCAAGCCACCGGACAACCTCCACCTCCTCGCTCCAGCGATCTAGCGGAACCAACAACTCCTTCCAGACGAAATGCCACCGGGAACATGTATCTCGCTAATCCGAGACCATGGGGGAATAATTCTAGAGGGGGAGAGAGATCCTTCACAAGGAGGTGTGTGGATGAAGGAGGGAATGGGTGGCCTTTTATAGGAGGAGGGGGGGTGCCCCCTCTCTCCATGGCTGGCGCATGGGGGTGACCCCTCACCTCCCCCATTCATGTGGTGGTAACTCCTCCACATTAAAATGCCTCTTCACATTCCCTTTTAAAGTCTCCACTTTAAATGCATTAAGTTTCTCCAAATTTAATGCTCTCTCATTTAATAAAACTCTTTTATTAAATTTAGTCAGAATTTTGTTAATTACTTTAATTAACAAACATTCACATATAGCCCCTTGCAATATTTCAATATCACATGCAGAACCACCTTCTGCAATTTCACCCGAAACAATTTCCGGTTTCTATTGAAACAATTCCTGCGCTTTGCAATTCTTTCGTATGAAACATATGTGCTCCAAAATGGTGTCCGCTAACTCTTAAGTGTGCCACCCTATGGTTCACGAATAATGCAGACATGATCGAGACCCTTCTCCGATCAATAATCAGCAGCGGGACCTGGAGATCCGTACTGACTCCTACACATTCAACGATGACTCCTGTGATCGTGAGAACCTTTAACGCTTGTAACTAAATCCCTTTGTCTCTCGATATATTACATGTCCGAGATTCGATCATCGGTATCTCCATACCTAGTTTGATCTCGTTACCGACATGCACTCTTTTCTCGTTCCCGTGATATAACATTCTAGTGATCACATCACTTGCTTGCAAGCTATCCTAATGTGATATCACCGAGAGGGCCCAGAGTATATCTATCCGTCATCTGGATTGACAAATTCCACTCTTGATCCATGAGCCTCAACATAACACCTTCGTAGCACTGAACCCATCTTTATAGTCACCCTGTTACGGTGTGACGTTTGATGTTATCAAGATACTCTTCCGGTGTTAGCAATTAACATGATCTCATGGTCTAAGGATAAAGATTACTTCGTATGATGTTATAGCAATATAAACATAATGACTTGATCGTAATGCTATACTTCGGATGAATGTTCATCACATCATTTCACAAATGCTGTGACCTTGTTATTAACAACATCCAATGTCCATGATCAGGAAACCTTGATCATCTTGTTAATCAACAAGCTAGTCTATAAGAGAGGCATGACTAGGAACCCTTTTTATTGTTTATTAAACACACATGTATTGATGTTTCCTATCAATACAATTATAGCATGCAAAATAAACATCTATCATATACAAGGAATACATAATAACAACTTTATTATTGCCTCTCAGGGGATATTTCCTTCAGTCTCCCACTTGCACTAGAGACACTAATCTAGTTTATATAGTGATAATTCTAACACCCATGGAGTTCTGGTGTTGATCATGTTTTTCCCTAGGGAGTACTTTAGTCAATGGATCTGCTACATTCAGGTCCGTGTGTACTTTACAAATCTTTATATCTCCATCCTTGACATGCTCGCGGATGGAGTGAAACCGGCGCTTAATATGCTTGGAATTCTTGTGAGACCTTGGTTCCTTGGCGTTGGCTATGGCTCCATTGTTGTCACAATAGATCACCATTGGGTCCAACGCACTAGGAACCACACCTAGTTCCGTTATGAACTCCTTCATCCAAACCGCTTCCTGCGCTGCTTCTGAAGCAGCAACATATTTCGCCTCCGTCGTTGATCCAGCCACCACAGGTTGTTTGGAGCTCCTCCAACTAACTACTTCTCCGTTCAAGAGAAATACGTATCCGGATTGAGACTTAGAGTCATCCGGATCAGTGTCAAAGCTAGCATCGACATAACACTTAGCGACTAGCTCTTCTTCACCTCCGTATACAAGAAACATATCCTTAGTTCTTCTCAAGTACTTAAGGATATTCTTGACCGGTATCCAGTGTTCCGAACCTGGATCAGATTGGTACCTACTAGTCAAACTAATAACATGTGCCACATCCGGTCTTGTACATAGCATGGCATACATTATAGAGCCTATGGCTGAGGCATAGGGGATCTTATCCATTATCTCTCTTTATTCCGCCATAGCCGGACTTTGAGTCTTACTCAATGTCTTGCCTTGCAACATAGGTAAGTACCCCTTCTTACTTCCATCCATATTAAACTTCTTTAATATCTTATCAAGGTATGTACTCTGCGATAGCCCAATTAGGCGTCTTGATCTATCTCTATAGATTTTAATGCCTAATATATATGAAGCTTTACCAAGGTCCTTCATCGAAAATTTGCTGTTTAGATAACTTTTAACACAGTTTAAAAGATCTAAATCATTTCCAATCAATAATATGTCATCCACATATAATATCAGAAATGCCACATTGCTCCCACTCACTTTCTTGTAAATACAAGCCTCTCCATAAGTTTGGACAAATCCAAACTCTTTGATCACCTCATCAAAGCGGAGATTCCAACTCCGGGATGCTTGCTTCAGTCCATAGATGGATCGCTGAAGTTTGCACACCTTATTAGCATCCTTAGGATCTACAAAACCCTTAGGTTGTATCATATACAACTCTTCTTCAATATTACCATTGAGGAACACAGTTTTGACATCCATCTGCCATATTTCATAATCGAAATATGCAGCAATTGCTAACATAATCCTAACTGACTTAAGCATCGCTACATGAGAGAATGTCTCATCGTAGTCAACTCCTTGAATTTGTCGAAACCCCTTTGCGACAAGTTGAGCCTTATAGATGGTCACATTACCATCAACATCAGTTTTTCTTTTGAAAATCCATTTATTCTCAACGGCCTTTCGGTCGTGAGGTAAGTCCACCAAGGTCCAAACCTGGTTTTCGTACATGGATTGCATCTCGGATTTCATGGCTTCTAGCCATTAGTTGGAATCAGGGCTCATCATCGCTTCTTCATACGTCGCAGGGTCATCTATTTCATCAATCATGAAATTCATAACAGGATTGCCGTACGGTTCAGGAGCTGCACGTGTCCTGCTTGACCTGCGAGGTTCGGTAGTGTCCTCTTTCAGAGTTTCATGATCAATATCATTAGCTCTCTCTTCATTAGGTGAAGTCAACTCCGAAACAACTTCTGGAGCTGCGCTACTCGCCATTTCATGAAGAGAAGGTTCAATAACCTCTTCGAGTTCTACCTTCCGACTACTCACACCTTTCGCGAAAAACTCCTTCTCAAGAAAGGATCCATTCTTGGCAACAAAGACCTTGCCCTCGGATCTGTGATAGAAGGTATACCCAATTGTTTCCTTAGGGTATCCTATGAAGACGCAATTTTTCCGCTTTGGGTTCGAGTTTATCCGGTTGAAGTTTCTTCACATAAACATCGCATCCCCAAACTTTAAGAAATGACAACTTAGGTTTGTTTCCAAACCATAATTCATACGGTGTCTTTTCAACGGATTTAGATGGTGCCCTATTTAAAGTGAATGCAGCTGTTTCTAGTGCATAACCCCAAAATGACAGTGGAAAGTCAGTCAGAGACATCATAGATTGAACCATATCCAATAAAGTACGATTACGACGTTCTGACACACCATTACGTTGTGGTGTTCTGGCAGGCGTGAGTTGTGAAACTATTCCACAGTCTTTCATATGTGTGCTAAACTCATAACTAAGATACTCTCCTCCATGGTCGGACCGTAGAAATTTGATCTTTCTGTTACGATGATTTTCCACTTCATTCTGAAATTCTTTGAACTTTTCAAAAGTTTCAAACTTGTGTTTCATCAAATAGATATACCCATATCTACTAAAATCATCCGTGAAAGTAACAAAATAACGATATCCACCTCGCGCCGACACACTCATTGGTCCACACACATCAGTATGTATGATTTCCAATAAATCTGTCGCCCGTTCCATTGAATTGGAAAACGGCGTTCTAGTCATCTTGCCCATAAGGCATGGCTCACATGTATCAAATGATTCAAAATCAAGTGATTCCAAAAGTCCATCAGAATGGAGTTTCTTCATGCGTTTAACGCCAATATGACCTAGACGGAAGTGCCACATATATGTAGATATATCATTATCAAGTTTAATTCTTTTAGCATCAACATTATGAATATGCGTAATACTACTATCGAGATCCAACAGAAAAAAACCATTCAACATAGGTGCATGACCATAAAAGATATTATTCATATAAATCGAACAACCATTGTTTTCAGACTTAAATGAATAACCACTTTGCATCAAACACGATCCGGATACAATGTTCATGCTCAGTGCAGGCACCAAATAACAATTATTCAGGTTTATAACTAATCCCGACGGCATATGGAGAGGCAGCGTTCCGACGGCGATCACATCAACTCTTGATCCATTGCCGACCCGCATCGTGACCTCATCCCTTGCTAGTTGTCGCTTGTTCCGCAACCCCTGAACCGAGTTACATATATTAGCAACCTATCCGTTATCAAATACCCAGGTGCTACTGCGAGTACTATTCAAGTACACATCAATAACATGTATATCACATATACCTTTGTTTGCCTTGCCGGACTTCTTGTCCGCCAAATACTTGGGGCAATTGTGCTTCCAATGGCCAGTCCCCTTGCAATAGTAGCACTCGGTGTCAGACTTAGGGCCATCTCGGGGTTTCTTTTCAGGCGCGGCAACAGATTTGCCGCCCTTCTTTCCCTTCTGCTTGCCTTTCTTGTCCTTCTTGAAACCGGTGGTCCTATTGATCATCAACATTTGATGTTCTTTCCTAATCTCCACTTCTGCAGTCTTAAGCATTGACAGAAGCTCGGGAAGAGACTTCTTCATGCCCTGCATATTATAGTTCATCACGAAGCTCTTGTAGCTAGGTGGCAAAGATTGGAGAACACGATGTATGCCTAAGTCAATGGGAATCGTTATTCCCAAGGACACAAGCTTATCGGCGTACCCAGACATTTTGAGTACGTGCTCACTAACGGAGCTGTTGGGGGGCCTAGCGGCGCATCTAGCACATACTGCTTTTATGCAGCAGTGAGGAGAATCCTCAAATTCATAGCCCAGTTGGTGAAGTTGCTACCATTCGCAGCAAGTTTCTCTTTCTCCATGAACACATTGAAATTAAAAGCAGGTGGTGCCATCTACAACAGAATTTGTAAAGTATATTTAGACTAAGTTTATGATAGATTGAGTTCAACTAATCCAAATTACTAATGAACTCCCACTCAAAAACGACATCCCTCGTGTCTTTTTGGTGATTACATGAACCAAATCCACTACACCAAGTCCGATCATCACGTGAGTCGGTGTAGCTTCAAAGGCCAACATCTATATGGGAACCATATCAACTATATGACTCATGCTTAACCTTTCGGTCCGTGTTTCGTGGCCATGTCTGTACATGCTAGGCTCGTCAAGTAAGAACCTTAGTATTTGCGTGTGCAAAATTGTCTTACACCCGTTGTATGAAAGCGTAGAGTCGAGAACACCCGATCATCACGTGATGCCTCAAAACACGATCCACAAAACGGTGCATACTTAAGGAAGAACACATTTTATCTTGATATCTAAATGAGGAATCATCTTATAATGCTACCAAAAGCGCCAAACTAGCAATATAAGATGCTAACATCTAATGTGTGAAGTGAGGTGATATGGTCCATGCATTTGATCTCGATCATTTGCATCGTGGTATGATCTCTATCATTCCTTTGTGTGTAAGGCCAAGGTCTATGGAACTTACACGTTAAGTGAGTTGTTAGAGTATCTATTATACATCCACTTACAACAATACCATATCAAAACCCTAGTCCAGCAACGATCTAAACTAGACGCCTCTAATTTATCAATTGCAAGTTTTACGTGGCTTAGGGCTTTCGGAGATAGAACCTGTCTAACCTACGAACATGAACCACAACGAGGATAACTAAGTTATTAGCAACTCGTTGTAAATCAGATATTGACTATAGTAGGAGAGACAGACACCCGCCAGCCACTTATGCAAAACAAGTTGCATGTCAGTTGTGGAACCGGTCTCATGTACGATGACATGTAAGGTTGGTCCGGGCCGCTTCATCCCACTATGTCACCAATATCCAAAGTACATAGAAGATGCAATAACATGATCATCATCGCCCACATATAAACATATGTGTACTACCCGTGCAAAGCACCTACGCATAGATCAGGCTCTGATACCACTGTTGGGTCCGCAACATAGAAAACAAAAAAATTCCTACGATGAGAACTACACGCCAAGATCTATCTACTAGATACAGAGCAACGGGTGGACATACATCCATGGAGAACTTACCCTCGAAGACAACGAGTTTTGTTAACGAGTAGGAACTCGTGGTTGATGTAGTCGTACACTTGCCGATCTCAAGATCGTGAGGAAGTCCGAGCGCCGCAACTCAGCAGCGCATCCGCACTCGCACACACGTTCAAGCCACCTGACAACCTCCACCTCCTCGCTCCAGTGATCCAGCGGAAGCAGCAACTCCTTCCAGACGAAATGCCACCGGGAACATGTATCTCGCTAATCCGAGACCATGGGGGAATAATTCTAGAGGGGGAGAGAGATCCTTCACAAGGAGGTGTGTGGATGAAGGAGAGAATGGATGGCCTTTTATAGGAGGAGGGGGGTGCCCCCTCTCTCCATGGCCGGCGCATGGGGGGTGACCCCTCACCTCCCCCATTCATGTGGTGGTAACTCCTCCACATTAAAATGCCTCTTCACATTCCCTTTTAAAGTCTCCACTTTAAATGCATTAAGTTTCTCCAAATTTAATGCTCTCTCATTTAATAAAACTCTTTTATTAAATTTATTCAGAATTTTGTTAATTACTTTAATTAACAAACATTCACATATAGCCCCTTGCAATATTTCAATATCACATGCAGAACCACCTTCTGCAATTTCACCCGAAACAATTTCCGGTTTCTATTGAAACAATTCCTGCGCTTTGCAATTCTTTCGTCTGAAACATATGTGCTCCAAAATGGTGTCCGGTAACTCTTAAGTGTGCCACCCTACGGTTCGCGAATAATGCAGACATGATCGAGACCCTTCTCCGATCAATAATCAGCAGCGGGACCTGGAGATCCGTACTGACTTCTACACATTCAACGATGACTCTTGTGATCGTGAGAACCTTTAACGCTTGTAACTAAATCCCTTTGTCTCTCGATATATTACATGTCCGAGATTCGATCATCGGTATCTCCATACCTAGTTTGATCTCGTTACCGACATGCACTCTTTTCTCGTTCCCGTGATATAACATTCTAGTGATCACATCACTTGCTTGCAAGCTATCCTAATGTGATATCACCGAGAGGGCCCAGAGTATATCTATCCGTCATCTGGATTGAAAAATTCCACTCTTGATCCATGAGCCTCAACATAACACCTTCGTAGCACTGAACCCATCTTTATAGTCACCCTGTTACGGTGTGACGTTTGATGTTATCAAGATACTCTTCCGGTGTTAGCAATTAACATGATCTCATGGTCTAAGGATAAAGATTACTTCGTATGACGTTATAGCAATATAAACATAATGACTTGATCGTAATGCTATACTTCGGATGAATGTTCATCACATCATTTCACAAATGCTGTGACCTTGTTATTAACAACATCCAATGTCCATGATCAGGAAACCTTGATCATCTTGTTAATCAACAAGCTAGTCTATAAGAGAGGCATGACTAGGAACCCTTTTTTTTGTTTATTAAACACACATGTATTGATGTTTCCTATCAATACAATTATAGCATGCAAAATAAACATCTATCATATACAAGGAATACATAATAACAACTTTATTATTGCCTCTTAGGGCATATTTCCTTCAGTACCGACCAAGCTGTCGAGGAGGAGGAGTTCTACCAAGAAGAAGAGGAAGAAAACTTCAACCACTGCACCAACCAAGGCAAGCTAGCACTATCCAAGTTAACTCTTGCAAGTTGTACTTGTAAGCCACCATTAACAATGCAAGATAACCCTTGCAATTTAGATAACCCAACCAAAGATGCTTTAGGCATGCTTTGGTTATACCACTTTGACTAGTATTTACCCAAGTATTATTTTCAAGCTTTACTTCCTTTACTTTACCCAAAGTTCTTTACTTGTTTTGAAGGTAGCATAAAGAGTATAAAACTTGGCCTATTTAGATAAACTTTAGATGTCATTCTATGGCATGAGATTGATCCCATCTTTCCACCTTAGTGAACACTCTTAACTTAGTGGGTTAGTGTAGATAAAAACTTGAGTCACTCTAGATGGGAGCACTTGGTGAAAATGAATTATGAACACCTTGGAATGATGAGTCATTCTATTGAGATGTTTTGACATGTGTTGAGAAACACAAATGGTTTATGATGGTGAAAATGTTGAGGCATGAGCCTTAACCCTTTTATAAAACTGATGGTTGGATTCGGATGCGATACCATTCCAAATTTACCGTACAACCACATTACCTGAATTGGGTAAGGCTTAGCTGGAAGTTTATATGCATTAGTATTAGTTCCCTCGCGGGAGAGAGCTCTGAGCTGAGGCTACTTGTCAATGTTGTCCACCTATGCAGTGCCCAAGATGACAGATGGTCATGGTTGGGAGGCCATGCTCATAGGAAAGGTGCTTATACTAGGGTGTGTAAAGGAAAGGTTATGTTTGATTATCTGCATACTAAGTATGATGATTCAGGGTTATCCCTGATAGATATATCGAATCTTGTGGTGAAAGTGTACCACCTCTACAGAGTGTCAAACTATTCGAATAGCCACGTCCGTGGTTATGGACAGTTGGAATGATCATACAGTTTCATTGTCAGATGTTTTCAAAATAACTTATGAAGGGAATGATAAATCTTACTTGACCACAACAGGGTTGTGTTTATGACACTAGCTTCCCAACTTAAGTGATTCTAGAACTTTATTTTATCTTTCTTTGCTTCTGAATTCAACTTAGGTTTCAAACTTAACCTTATAGTTAAACTTAGAGTTATTACTTTAACGTAGCACTATACTACTTGTTAGTGGTAGTTTGCGAGTACTTAAAGAGTACTCATGTCTTTTGTCCCTAGCTATTCTCATGGCCAGACTATGAAGGAGACTACCAAGATGTTGTCCAGCAGGATGGCTATGATAACTAGGACTATCTGTCTTCGTCAGCATTGCCTGTGCCCCTGAAGATGGACCCCACCGCTACGCTTATCTTTTATTTCTGCTGCTTGTTGTATTAAGACTGGATCATAAGATCCTTATTTGTGTAAGACCTTATGTATGGTTTGTAATAGATGATGTACCGTGATATCTAATCTGTCATGTCTCGCAAAAATGGTAATCCTGGGATTGCAATGGATGACATAATAGACATCTGGGATTAAAAATCCGGGTGTTGACAATCATTTAGTCCTAGGACCCATAAATGTTCTATGATTTTTTTATAACTAAAAGGTAGTTGCTTTAACATATTCCTAAGTTGATTATTTTTCAATAATCTATAATGTATTTCGCTGAGAAAATGCCAAACTTGTCAACCAATGGCTACATTAAACTTTTGAAAAATATAGGACAACAAAACTATCAATCATTTTAAATCTAGATCGAGAGCATAAAAATGTATATGAAGATCTTATCTTATATGAATACCAACTAAAGCATTCTTGATGGAAATTTTCCTACCATCTCTTATCATTATGTATTTTGTCTCCGTGCAAATTCGAGTTTTGTATAGCTTTTGTTAGGTCACTGTGTCCTAAATTAATTGGCTTTTGTTAGGTCACTCGGTCCTAAATTAATTGGCCCAGCTTTGCCTAGATGCGCATCACGCTAACACGCGACAAAGTTTATTTGTTTCCATAAAATATGTAATATCATTAGGGCACGTACAAAGGTTATATCTTAGTCATATCATAGCAATGTCATGAAGGATGATTGGTGACATGGAGGAGAGAGAACCAAAAAAAGAGGTTTGTCTTCTCTTAGCTAAGAGATCATCTCTTAGCAACAATCTCTCTCACCACAAATCTAGGATATCTACTTATTAAAGATAAGACTAAAAAATAACCCATTGTACGTCATATTTTATGGTTATATCTAGATTACGTGGCGTAACCAAGATAAGACGGTCTTATCAACTATTGTACATGCCTTTAAGGAATAATAACACTAGATGCTAAGTAAGGAAACGTTTTATTTGTTTTCATAAAACCTTGCATAAAGGCCTTAAAATATGTGTGTCATAAGTCCTCAAAATATACTCCTTCCGTTCCAAAATATAAGATGTTTTAGCTTTGTGAAGAAAATGTTTCTACACTCTTTTTAATATATATGTTCGGAGTGAACCTCTATGAACCTATATATTAAAAGTAGTCTAGATACATTTTCTTCACAAAGCTAAACCATCTTATATTATGAAACGGAGAAAGTACATGTGTGCATATGGTTTATTTCATAATTAAATGTCTTACTTAAATCATGGGTAGTTCCAATTGGAAGTATTTCCGATAAATAATAGGCATAAATCCACTTAAACTGTAAATAATAGCAAAAGATCGTACAAGACCAAACATATTTTGTGTTGGGGGGTGCGGTGACCCAGCATACCACTGCATGATATAGTACACTATAGTCATTGACATAATAGCAATAAAACACCGTTCACTAGTATTACATACCTCAGAGTGGTAAAACAGAAACAAAGCAGGTCCAAGACATGACTAAAGGTTACAACTCGACGCTTCAAAAAATATCCAAAGAATACTCTAGGTTAAAGAGAGAGAAAGAACTTCTTACAAAGAAGAACCAGAAGTAACAACTCAGAACTATCTAGAGACTAAGACGAGCATCTGAACTATCAGACTTGCTATTGCTGCTATTGCAATGCTCTACAGAAGTAGGTTTTACGGCTAGAGAATCTATTCCTATCTACTTAAGAACTTTGTCTTCACTTCGGTTGATGTATATGTTGACTTGATTGACTTCATTGAAGAACTTGAGTTGTCGATGATGGTTTCTTGAGCAGAAATTGATGTTGACGCCGTCTTCAACGGCTTAGAATCTAGCAAGGGAAGAAGATACGGTTGAGTACGAGCGTACTCAGCAAGTTCACTAAAAAGGAGTGTTTGATGCACTATCTCTACAGCCACAGACCATAGGTCGTAGGCAATGCAGGTTTTCATAATTATTTCTTCAAAGGTTACTTTTATTCTGAAAACTATGTCTGATAGCCTTCATAGGTTGACCAGAATCTTCGTGGGGTTCCTTTCCTGCCGCATTCGTAGCTCCTTCCCGGAACAGGGAGTAACATGTCACAATTCTTACACTCTGCATAGGTGCGTTACTTTACCCATGAGAGATCAACTCCTTGTTGCACAACCGGGCGATCTTCCCCATCCACAATTCCTTGATGTGGGGCCCAATAGGTGATCCAAGCCAATCACTGCCCTCTCCGCGACCTCATATGTCTGCACGATCCTCTAGGGCTGACTACACCTCCGTTAAGCCCCCTTTTTGGGCAAGCTACAACCCTGGTGAGTTCTCGAAGACTCTACGAGCTGGTGATGCCCCTGGCAAGCTCCATAAAGGTCTGACTATACCTCCGTCAGCCACTCATAGATAATCTAGACACCAAAATCATGGGGCCTAATGGGGCCCACCCATATGCTGGATCCACACAAGGAATCACAGCGTCACGATAAGGTCATCTTGCCTCCATATGAAAGGAAGAAGATACAGTTGACTTCTCTGTCCCATTCCAAATCTCATGGTTAACGCGTAATATACGGTGCTAGAATCACTGGCGACATTGGTTGTTAAGTCCTAGATTTCATGTTCCTTTACCACTAGAACTGTATCAACAGATTATTACCATCTAGTAAATAATCCATAACCATATTATTATGAAGATAGTGTTTTTCTGACCTTTTTGAAATGCAGGTGATGACAACATTTGAGTTACAAGCATTTGATAGAAAATAATCAAAGGACATGAGCAAGTTGTGAACATGCCTTTTGTGATTGCAAGATTATGCACTCACGGTCTTCAAGACAATAGAAGATCCAAATTCTGTAAACAACATCATTGATCCGGTAAGGATTAATGTTTAAAGAAGCAGGATGCAATTATGCATAAGTAATGTAATGCAATTTGATAAACGCGAATCCCCGAGACAATCGTATCTAATCTAGGGTTTGAAGTTTGTGATGAGTTTGTAGAATGTGTTTCACTTTTATATCAGCTTCACACTTGTGCTTCTTATTAAGGCTTGTGAGAGTGTGTGAAACAATATGTAAACACAACAAATAGTATGTGATACTATAACATTCAAAAAGGAGCATGGTATCTGAAAGATTTCTTAATCAAGATTAAGATTTAATTAGAGCTTTTGAAGAAGTGTTCAAGGATTATTTTTAATGTCTCTGAAAAGAATAACCTTTGAGGAAAACAATACTACCTTAAATAATTATAGGATAAGTGGTGGAAATTTACATGTTTTGAATAAGGTATCGCATTGTAGATGGTTTACTTCTTAACATTCCACAAAGTTAGAATTTAAGTATTATTACTTGAATGAAGTGGTGTTTTATTAAAGTTATAAGCGAGTAGAGTTACTTTAAGGTCAATTAAGAGTGGTAACACTTCTATTTGAGGCATATTATCTTAACTAGTTGAATAGAATTCTTTATTTACTTACAGATGAATGGGTATGACTCATAATGTGGAAACTTAACCACACATGAATTATCTTGAGATGCACTTATCAACTTGTGAGTGAAATAATAGTAAAGGTTTTAATAAGTCAAAATATTATTATTGAGGATTTTATAATTGATAAACTATTTTTGGAGAGAAAGATTTACTAAATTCTAAATGGTAGTTTTATTAAGTTCAACTAAAAATGGTTAGCCTTATGTTAGCTTCAATTAAACACTATTTGAACTTGTTATTACATTTTTTAGACTCTAAATAAAAGATGGTAAAGACAATAGTAAAGATTTATATATTTTTAATGAATTAAAATAAAAGAAAAAGGTTTAAATAAGAGTTATTAGACCCTTACATTTTATTTTACTTCCAAAGTAAGAGTTGACATTTTTGATGTGTAGAATTTATTTTTGTGATCATTTTGGTATATTATAAGATTTTTGTGATTTTTAAATAATAAGATATGATTTTTACAAGTTTTATCTTTTTTTTTAATACTGAATAAATAATAAATATTAGTTAAGTGATATAATATTTTAAGTTTATAATTTTATATTGTAGTCCTTATTTTTCCAAGAATTTTACTATATTATTTACCAATATTAAAATATGAATTTGCATATTATTATTACTTATAAAATCTTCTTTAAATAATAATTATTTAAATAGTTAACTGATGGCTCAATGCACGGCGCCCAGAAAAGTGCTGGTGCATGGTTGATGTAGAGCTCGTTGGGAACCCCAAGAGGAAGGTATGATGAGCACATCAGCAAGTTTCCCTCAGTTATGAAACCAAGGTTTAATCGAACCAGTAGGAGCAAGGAAACACCCCAAAGGTGTTACTAGCTGAGCTTTGGCAGGGCACACTACCGGTGCTACTGGCAACGTGGAGACCTGCACAACACAACCACAGAACTTTGTCCCCAACTTGCGATGAGGTTGTCAATCTCATCCTGTTTTGCGGAAAACAAAGGATTAAACGTATCGAATGGAAAGAAGTAAAAGTTTGCAGAAAGTAAACACAAAGCGGTAAACAGTTTGTAGATTGTATGTAAAAGAAAAGGACCGGGATCCATAGTTCACTAGAGGTGGCTCTCCTTAGATAGATAACATGCTGGGTGAACAAATTTCAGCGGGGCAATTGACAAACATCGAGAAAGCAATACATGCATATACTAATCATCTTGACTCCTTTGAGACTTGATTGGGCATTACAACATTATACATAGACCGCCATCCAATTGCATCTATGACTAATAATCCACCTTCAGGTTATCATCCGAACCCCCTCCAGTATTAAGTTGCAAGCAACAGATTATTGCTTTATGAACTGCGTGTAAAGTAAACAATACGATTGTTCTATGAACAAAGGATTGTTGTTTTCTCCCTAGTAGCAATAGCACATCTAGTACCTTAGAGATTTCTGTCACTTCCCCAGATTACCAGCGGCATGAACCCACTATCGAGCATAAATACTAACTCTTGGAGTTGCTAGCATCTACTTGGCCAAGATAGCTACTAACAACGGAAAGCATGCAAGATCACAAATAACAAAGACATGATAGAATCAATAATCAATCTGAAATAGCATCTCAATATCCATCGGATCCCCGCAAACACAACATGCAGAATTACAAATAGATGATCTTGATCATGAACAGAGCTCACAAGATCTAGACATGAAAGCACAAAGGAGGAGAACCAGCCATCTAGCTACTACATGGATCCATAGTCCAAGGATGCACTACTCACGCCTCACACCGGAGGCTTGAATGGTGATGAAGAAGGCCTCCAGGGTGAATTCCCCTATCTGACAGGGTGCCGGGAAGAGCCTCAGATCCCTCCCGATCTAGGGATGGAGATTGATGGCTCAATGCAAGGCGCCCAGAAAAATGCTTGATGGCGGTGTTGATGTAGAGCTCGTTGGGAACCCCAAGAGGAAGGTATGATGAGCATAGCAGCAAGTTTCCCTCAGTTATGAAACCAAGGTTTAATCGAACCAGTAGGAGCAAGGAAACACCCCAAAGGTGTTACTAGCTGAGCTTTGGCAGGGCGCACTACCGGTGCTAGTAGCAACGTGGAGACCTGCACAACACAACCACTGAACTTTGTCCCCAACTTGCGATGAGGTTGTCAATCTCACCGTGTTTTGCGGAAAACAAAGGATTAAACGTATCGAATGGAAAGAAGTAAAAGTTTGCAGAAAGTAAACAAAAAGTGGTAAACAGTTTGTAGATTGTATGTAAAAAAAGGACCAGGATCCATAGTTCACTAGAGGTGGCTCTCCTTAGATAGATAACATGTTGGGTGAACAAATTACAACGGGGCAATTGACAAACATCGAGAAAGCAATACATGCATATACTAATCATCTTGACTCCTTTGAGACTTGATTGGGCATTACAACATTATACATAGACCGCCATCCAATAGCATCTATGACTAATAATCTACCTTCAGGTTATCATCCGAACCCCCTCCAGTATTAAGTTGCAAGCAACAGATTATTGCTTTACGAACTACGTGTAAAGTAAACAATACGATTGTTCTATGAACAAAGGATTATTGTTTTCTCCCTAGTAGCAACAGCACATCTAGTACCTTAGAGATTTCTTTCACTTACCCAGATTACCAGAGGCATGAACCCACTATCGAGCATAAATACTAACTCTTGGAGTTGCTAGCATCTACTTGGCCAAGATAGCTACTAACAATGGAAAGCATGCAAGATCACAAATAACAAAGACATGATAGAATCAATAATCAATCTGAAATAGCATCTCAATATCCATCGGATCCCCGCAAACACAACATGCAGAATTACAAATAGATGATCTTCATCATGAACGGAGCTCACAAGATCTACACATGAAAGCACAAAGGAGGAGAACCAGCCATCTAGCTACTACATGGATCCGTAGTCCAAGGATGAACTACTCACGCATCTCACCGGAGGCTTGCATGGTGATGAAGAAGGCCTCCAGGGTGCATTCCCCTCTCCGGCAGGGTGCCGGGAAGAGCTTCAGATCCCTCCCGATCTAGGGATGGAGATGACGGCGGCTACAGACTCTTTCGTGGATTTTTGATCGGGCCCTTAGGGTTTACGTCCCGAGTGCATCTTATAGTCGGAAGGGGAGGCCGAGGGGGTGTCGGGAGTGGCCACACCACCCCCTGGCGCAGGCCAGGCCTGGCCGCATAGAACAAAGAATGGCCACTATGCTCTCAAATTAGGTGCATAAAGATAGAAGGTGGAGACTCAATATAATGGTGGAAGAAAGGCCTTTGTAAAAGGAAGTAGGGATTCAAGTCTCATAAAGAGCTTCCAAAAATTATGGTACTTATAGCTTTCAGCTCTCATTGCCCCTATCATAAGCATCTTGAAGTGGTTAAGGTTAAAGTGACACAACTAAGAGGATATGCTTGACAAGTTATAAACCGAAATCTCATGCCCCTTACTTACGAAGACCGATTCTCATGCTACTCAACTTCAGTCACGAGTAAGCTCTTGTCATTGTAAGTACATGTGTATCATTAAGAACCGCCAATGGGGTACCCCTTGCACATGATACAGGAGCTTTCCCATAATCAAAATGACAAGGCAAGCAGACAATGAGCATCTCAGCGATCTTTTTATTTGCTATTTTCATAGGTTTTTATTGAGGATGCTTCATAGAGTGCTCATTATGGTGATGCTGCAAGTTTCCACCATGATTAGGGATTGCTTAGGCTAGCGGCCCAGGCGTTTCTCTAACACACATACAAACTCCATGATATTACAAGTTCCACTTTTATTTCACACCGCCGGGATCCGTAAGCAAAAGAACATGATATCAACGGGGTACAAAGTACAAGTGCAATGTTGAAAGCATTCCCCATGGTACATGGTTCTACTAATTTCAACTTATAAAGTGCAAGAATATACGCAACAAAGAAGGACCCAATGGTTCAAGTTTATTAGAGGCAAGTAAAGTAAAGTGTGCCATCAAGTTTGTGAGAGCTTTAATCACTAGTTTTCTCATAACAAGTTTAATTTGGAAGGTAAACAAAAGCATGAATATACTTGGAATAGCATAAGATAGTAGGTAGGTATGGTGGACTCTTTGGAATAACTTGGTTTAGGGAGTTGTATGCATGAGTGGAACTCATACTTGGTTGTGGAGGCTAGCAAAAGACTAGGAGCGACAAACTAAGAGAGCAATAATGGCCATAACCATGCAGAGCGACAAAACATCATTGATCAAAACATAAAGTGATACTACAGGTTGAAAACTAAAGGATCATAAAGGCTATGGTGACTTGAGATAGTCATAACATGGTGTGAGCATGCGCCAAGTCAACCCAAATAAAGCATCAAAGGAGAATACCACTATACTATGCTTTAATATGCTAAAACAACGCATGATTCATCCAAGGCACATTAAGCAATCTCAATTGTTTATAACAAGTCATGCTACAGAAAATAATACTAAGCATAAGGCCAAAACAATACCAATCATGGCATGACAAATCATAGGCCATAGTAAAAAACAAGCTCTTTTTACCACATAAGCATGAACTTTCCTACTCTTTTCCAAACCAAACCAAACTATTTGTAAACCAATGTATGAAAGAGGGGGTCCAACCAATTTATTCAGAAAACTAAGAAAACAAAAGCAAATGAAAAACCAAAACGAAAACTAAAAAGAAGACGCTCCAAGAACAACACAACTGTGCATGAAACAATAAAAATGAAGCGTTTGGAAGAAACCTGGAATTTTTATTGATGAAGAAGGGGATGCCATGAGAATCCCCAAGCTTTGACGCTTGTACTTATTGGATATTTCTTGGGGTGACACGTGTGGCATCCCCAAGCTTGAGCTTTAGTACATTCTTTATCTCATTACTCATTCCTTCCATACACCTGAAAATTTTCCTTCATACAAAACTTCACACAATCTTTATTAGCAAGATTAGTGTACTTAAGATAAATAAGTCTTAAGGTTCAGTTCTAACACCAAATAAACTTCCAATAGAACGCTAGATACTGTAGCACTTCCCTAAAAAAGCTCAATTTCCCAAAAAAACTCAAAAAGGAACCAACAAGAAGCAAATGCAGAAAATGGCAGAAATCTGTCAAAACAGAACAGCAGGTAAAGACGAATTTTTTCGAAGACCTTCTGTTGCTCAAATCAAAACGTGTTGAACTAACGAAAGTTGGATAACAACCTGGGTCAGAAGCACAAAAAATTACAGCTCAATCCGACATACAGAGCTCTCTCAGGAATTTTTACAGTGAAGCACAGAAATCTGTTTCGGGACAGCAACTTTCCCAATCATTACTTCTCTCTCATTAGAGGTTACTCTTGGCACAAAAAGCAAATAAACAGGATAAGGAGCGGTTATTACTGAAATAATAACTTCCAAAACTCATCTAAATATTTTGGGTTATCTCCCAATAAGTACTTTTCTTTAACGCCTTTAAGTTAGGCATAAGAAGCAAAAAGAAGAATCAAGTGTTCCCAAATGAAGAAGCATTAAGACCAAATTTCTTGCCCTTACCTCTCTTACTTTTATTCTTAACCTTGGGGAAAATATGATTGTTTGGTGGAGAGGAAGGGTGCATAGTCCCCTTTACCACATCTATTATTGCTCCAAGGAGTTCTAATAGGGACCTTCCAAGTGTAATTTGTCGTTTTCCTGCACATTCAGTAACAAGATAATCAATAGAAATCGTTTTCCCAAGGATCTTTGTAGACACTCCTTCAGCTATTCCAAGAGGTAATATGGTAGTATTATTAGCAGGAGATATTTCCTTTCCTCCTTCAGTGAGCCCCCAAGTATTCAGAGATTTATAAATATCTTTGGGCATACGACAAAATTCAGACATGATATCACAGCGAGCTTGGAAAGTTTCAGTGTTTATCTCAATCTTTACTGTAGGGAGCCACTTTGATGGTTCAGAATTTATTGGAACATAATTGTGATTCTCCCTAAGCGTATTATAGCAATCTTTTAAGATAGAAGTGCTAGTCTCAAGAGTGTTCAATCTAGCAAATATTCTTGCGAAAGAAATATCAGTTTGGCTAGGCAAGTTGTAAGTGAGGATCAATTTCTTTATAGCATTAATAGCATCATCCTCATTACATTGGAGGAAATCTCCTCCCACAACAGCATCTAAAGCATATCTATAAAAAAGAGCAATCCCAAGGTAAAAACTGCTAAGGAACAAGCTTTGAGTCATTTTAGGCTCAGTTTTTTCATGTAGATCGGAGATTCTAGACCAAGCTTCCTTAAAACTTTCCTCAATTCCTTGTTTAAAAGTGAAAATCATTTCCTTGGGTGACATAGTGATTGGAGCAAGGCTAGACATAGTGGCACTCAAGATAGGAACTAATTTTTTTGTGTTTTTGAAATAAGAAAGCAAACTAGTAAAACTATTTTTTTTTCTGTTTTTGAAGAACAAAACAAGCAAACAAAGCAAAAAAGAAACTAAGCAAAACAAAAACAACAAAGTAAAGAGATTGGTTATGAGGGACTCCCCTTGTGAAGATGTCCTTGACTCCCCGGCAACGGCGCCAGAAAATCGCTTGATGGCTCAATGCACGGCGCCTAGAAAAATGCTTGATGGCGGTGTTGATGTAGAGCTCGTTGGGAACCCCAAGAGGAAGGTATGATGAGCACAGCAACAAGTTTCCCTCAGTTATGAAACCAAGGTTTAATCGAACCAGTAGGAGCAAGGAAACACCCCAAAGGTGTTACTAGCTGAGCTTTGGCAGGGCGCACTACCGGCGCTAGTAGCAACGTGGAGACCTGCACAACACAACCACTGAACTTTGTCCCCAACTTGCGATGAGGTTGTCAATCTCACCGTGTTTTGCGGAAAACAAAGGATTAAACGTATCGAATGGAAAGAAGTAAAAGTTTGCAGAAAGTAAACACAAAGCGGTAAACAGTTTATAAATTGTATGTAAAAAAAGGACCAGGATCCATAGTTCACTAGAGGTGTCTCTCCTTAGATAGATAACATGTTGGGTGAACAAATTACAGCGGGGCAATTGACAAACATCGAGAAAGCAATACATGCATATATACTAATCATCTTGACTCCTTTGAGACTTGATTGGGCATTACAACATTATACATAGACCGCCATCCAACAACATCTATGACTAATAATCTACCTTCAGGTTATCATCCGAACCCCCTCCAGTATTAAGTTGCAAGCAACAGATTATTGCTTTACGAACTACGTGTAAAGTAAACAATACGATTGTTCTATGAACAAAGGATTGTTGTTTTCTCCCTAGTAGCAACAGCACATCTAGTACCTTAGAGATTTCTTTCACTTCCCCAGATTATCAGAGGCATGAACCCACTATCGAGCATAAATACTAACTCTTGGAGTTGCTAGCATCTACTTGGCCAAGATAGCTACTAACAATGGAAAGCATGCAAGATCACAAATAACAAAGACATGATAGAATCAATAATCAATCTGAAATAGCATCTCAACATCCATCGGATCCCCGCAAATACAACATGCAAAATTACAAATAGATGATCTTGATCATGAATGGAGCTCACAAGATGAAAGCACAAAGGAGGAGAACCAGCCATCTAGCTACTACATGGATCCGTAGTCCAAGGATGAACTACTCACGCATCTCACCGGAGGCTTGCATGGTGATGAAGAAGGCCTCCAGGGTGAATTCCCCTCACCGGCAGGGTGCCGGGAAGAGCTTCAGATCCCTCCCGATCTAGGGATGGAGATGACGGCGGCTACAGACTCTTTCGTGGATTTTTGATCGGGCCCTTAGGGTTTACGTCCCGAGGGCATCTTATAGTCGGAAGGGGAGGCCGAGGGGGTGCCGGGAGCGGCCACACCACCCCCTGGTGCGGGCCAGGCCTGGCCACGCGGCCAGGTGGTGTGGTGGCCCCCTGGCCCCTCTCCGTCTCGTATTCTGGCACTTGATGACATCCGGAAAAATAGGCACTTTGGCTTTTGTCCTGTCTAATTCCGAGAATATTCATTTTCTGACTTTCCTGGAACCAAAAATAGCAGAAAATAGGCAGCTGGCACTATGGCTCTTGTTAATAGGTTAGTCCAAGAAATCATAAGAAAAGTACTCCAAAGTTGGAACAAAACACAAGAAAGTGGATAAAACCAAGCATGGAACATCAAAAATTATAGATACATTTGCAATGTATCAGAGATGACGGCAGCTACAGACTCTTTCGTGGATTTTTGATCGGGCCCTTAGGGTTTTCGTCCTGAGGGCAATATATAGGCAGAAGGGGAGACCGAGGGGGTTCCAGGGGCCACCACACTACCCCCTGGCACGGGCCCAGCCTGGCCACGTGGCCAGGTTGTGTGGCCGGCCTCTGGCCCCTCTCCGTATCGTATTCTGGCACTTGATGACTTCCGGAAAAATAGGCACTTTGGCTTTTGTCCTGTCCAATTCCGAGAATATTTATTTTCTGACTTTCCTGGAACCAAAAACAGCAGAAAACAGGCTGCTGGCACTGTGGCTCTTATTAATAGGTTAGTCCAAGAAATCATATGAAAAGTACTCCAAAGTTGGAACAAAACACAAGAAAGTGGATAAAACTAAGCATGGAACATCAAAAATTATAGATACATTTGCAATGTATCAACATCCCCAAGCTTAACTCCTGCTCGTCCTCGAGTAGGTAAGTGATAAAAAGAAAGAATAATTTTTGAGGTGACATGCACCATCAAAGACTTGATCAAAGTATTTGTAAAACAATCAAAGCTGGTATCAAAGTACTTCAATCATAACATGAAAGACAAAGTTCTAGAAATAAGCAAAGAAACTATGATGCAACATGAAAAGGCACAAACAAAAGATTCATGAATAACAATGCTTTGCAAGACGTTTGTTTGTTTCACATAAAGAAAACATAGCATAATAGTATTTAGCTTGTCCCTTATAGAGTAGCAAATATAAATGCATAGGACACCGTCAAAGTTGATAAGAGTGACTAGATACAAAATAGTTTAAAACAAGCAATATCAAGTTATGCATCAATCAACTAGTCTTGGGACAATGCACATAGAACAAAGAATGGCCACTATGCTCTCAAAGTAGGTGCATAAAGATAGAATGTGGAGAATCAATATAATGGTGGAAGAAAGGCCTTTGTAAAAGGAAGTAGGGATTCAAGTCTCATAAAGAGCTTCCAAAAATTATGGTACTTATAGCTTTCAGCTCTCATTGCCCCTATAATAAGCATCTTGAAGTGATTAAGGTTAAAGTGAACAAACTATGGTGTACATGCTTGACGAAGTATAAGTCAGAAATCTCATGTCCCTTGTATACGAGGGCCGCTCCTAATGCTACTCAAGTTTAGTCACCGGTAAGTTCTTGCCATTGTAAGTACATGTGTATCATAGAGAACTGCCAACGGGGTACCCCTTGCCCGATGATACAGAAGAATCCCCATATCAAAATGACAAGGCAAGCAGACAACGAGCATCTCGGCATTCTTCTTATTTACCATGGGAATATGGTGCTTTTTTCTCTCTTTCCTCTTTTCATAGTATCTTTTTTTTCTCTTTTCTCTTTTTTTTCTCAATATAGGACTCTTTTTTTATAAGAAGAATGCTTCATAGACAGCTCATTATGGTTACGCTGCAGGTTTCCACCATGTCAGCATGGATTAGACCAGCAGCCTAGGCGTTTCTCTAACACATATAGATAACTCCATGGACTTACAAGCACCCCTTTTATTTCACACCGACGACATCCATATACAAAAGAGCATGATATCAACTAGGTACAAGTACCAAGTGCAAAGTTGAAAGCGTTCCCCATGAAAGCATGGTTCTGCTAATTCCTGACAAATAAGTGCAAGCATATACAACATAGACGACACAATGGTTCAAGTTTATTAAGGGCAAGTAAAGTAAAGTGTGATATCAAGTTCGTGAGAGATTTAATCACTAGTTTTCTCATAACAACTTTAATTTGGAAGGTAAACAAAAGCATGAATATACTTGAAATAGAATAAGCTAATAGGTAGGTATGGTGGACTCTTTGGAATAACTTGGTTTAGGGAGTTGGATGCATGAGTGGAACTCATACCTTGTTGTGGAGGCTAGCAGAAGACTGGGAGCGACAAACTAAGAGAGCAATAATGGCCATAATCATGCAGAGCGACAAAACATCATTGATAAAAGCATAAAGTGATACTACAAGTTGAAAACTAAAGGATCATAAAGGCTATGGTGACTTGATATAGTCATAACATGGTGTGAGCATGCGCCAAGTCAACCCAAATAAAGCATCAAAGGAGAATACCACTATACTATGCTTTAATATGCTAAAACAGCGCATGATTCATCCAAGGCACATTAAGCAATATCAATTGTTTATAACAAGTCATGCCACAACAAAGAATACTAAGCAAAAAGCCAAAACAATATCAAGCATGGCATGACAAAGCATAGGCCACAGTCAAAAACGAGCTCTTTTTACCACATAAGCATGGACTTTCCTACTCTTTTCCAAACCAAACCAAACTATTTGCAAACCAATGTATGAAAGAGGGGGTCCAACCAATTTATTCAGCAAACTAAGCAAACCAAAGCAAACGAAAAACCAAAACGAAAACGAAAAAGAAGACGCTCCAAGAACAACACAACTGTGCATGAAACAATAAAAATGAAGCGTTTGGAAGAAACCTGGGATTGTTATTGATGAAGAGGGGGATGCCATGGGAATCCCCAAGCTTTGACGCTTGAACTTCTTGGATATTTCTTGGGGTGACACGTGTGGCATCCCCAAGCTTGAGCTTTAGTCCATCCTTCATCACATTACTCATTCCTTCCATACACCTGAAATTTTTCCTTCATACAAAACTTCACACAATCTTTATTAGCAACATTAGTGCACTCAAGATAAATAAGTCTTAAGGTTCAGTTCTAACACCAAATAAACTTCCATTAGAACACTAGCTACTATAGCACTTCCCTCAAAAAGCTCAATTCCCCAAAAGAACTCAAGAAGGAACCAACAAGAAGCAAATGCAGAAAATGGCAGAAATCTGTCAAAACAGACCAGCAGGTAAAGACGAATTTTTTCGAAGACCTTCTATTGCTCAAATAAAAAAGTGTTGAACTAACGAAAGTTAGGTAACAACCTGGGGCAGAAGCACAAAAATTCACGCCTCAAAAAGACGTTCAGAGAGTTTACACGCATTTTTTACGGTGAATCACAGAAATCTGTTTCGGGTCAGCAACTTTCCCAATCATTACTTCTCTGTCATTAGAGGTTACTCTTGGCACAAAAAGAAAATAAAAAGGATAAGGAGAGGTTATTATAGAGGTAATAACTTCCAAGACTCATCTAAAACTTTTGGGTTATCTCCCAATAAGTACTTTTCTTTAACGCCTTTAAGTTAGGCATAAGAAGCAAGAAAAAGAATCAAGTGTTCTCAAATGAAGAAGCATTAAAACCAAATTTCTTGCCCTTACCTCTTTTACTTTTATTCTTAACCTTGGGGAAAATATGATTGTTTGGTGGAGAAGAAAGGTGAATGGTCCCCTTTCCCACATCTATTATTGCTCCAAGGAGTTCTAATAGGGACCTTCCAAGTGTAATCTGTCCTTTTCCTGCACATTCAATAACAAGATAATCAGTAGAAATCATTTTCCCAAGGATCTTTGTAAACACTCCTTCAGCTATTCCAAGAGGTAATATGGTAGTATTATTAGCAAGAGATGTTTATTTTCCTCCTTCAGTAAGCCCCCAAGTATTCAAAGATTCATAAATCTCTTTGGGCATAAGACAAAATTCAGACATGATATCACACCGGGCTTGAAAAGTTTCAGTGTTTATCTCAATCTTTACTGTAGGGAGCCACTTTGATGGTTCAGAATTTATTGGAACATAATTGTGATGCTCCCTAAGCGTATTATAGCAATCTTTTAAGCTAGTAGTGCTAGTATCAACAGTGTTCAACCTAGCAAATATTTTTGCGAAAGAAATATCAGTTTGGCTAGGCAAGTTGTAAGTGAGGATCAATTTCTTTATAGCATTAATAGCATCATCCTCATTACATTGGAGGAAATCTCCTCCCACAACAGCATCTAAAGCATATCTATAGCAAAGAGCAATCCCAAGGTAAAAACTGCTAAGGAACAAGCTTTGAGTCATTTTAGGCTCAGTTTTTTCATGTAGATCAGAGATTCTAGACCAAGCTTCCTTAAAACTTTCCTCAATTCCTTGTTTAAAAGTGAAAATCATTTCCTCGGGTGACATAGTGACTGGAGCAAGCCTAGACATAGTGGCAACTCAAGATAGGAACTAATTTTTGTGTGTTTTCAAATAAGAAAGCAAACTAGTAAAACTAATTTTTTTGTGTTTTTTGAATAACAAAACAAGCAAACAAAGCAAAAAGAAGCTAAGCAAAACAAAAATAACAAAGTAAAGAGATTGGTTATGAGGGACTCCCCTTGTGAAGATGTCCTTGACTCCCCGGCAATGACGCTAGAAAAATGTCTTTTGATGGCGTGTGGTCGACGTGGGAGTTTCTTCTTCTTCTTCGATCCCCGACAACGGCGCCAGAAAAATGCTTGATGGCTCAATGCACGGCGCCCAGAAAAGTGCTGGTACATGGTTGATGTAGAGCTCGTTGGGAACCCTAAGAGGAAGGTATGATGAGCACAGCAGCAAGTTTCCCTCAGTTATGAAACCAAGGTTTAATCGAACCAGTAGGAGCAAGGAATCACCCCAAAGGTGTTACTAGCTGAGCTTTGGCAGGGCGCACTACCGGTGCTAGTAGCAACGTGGAGACCTGCACAACACAACCACTGAACTTTGTCCCCAACTTGCGATGAGGTTGTCAATCTCACCGTGTTTTGCGGAAAACAAAGGATTAAACGTATCGAATGGAAAGAAGTAAAAGTTTGCAGAAAGTAAACACAAAGCGGTAAACAGTTTGTAGATTGTATGTAAAAAAGGACCAGGATCCATAGTTCACTAGAGGTGGATCTCCTTAGATAGATAACATGTTGGGTGAACAAATTACAGCGGGGCAATGGACAAACATTGAGAAAGCAATACATGCATATACTAATCATCTTGACTCCTTTGAGACTTGATTGGGCATTACAACATTATACATAGACCGCCATCCAACTGTATCTATGACTAATAATCCACCTTCAGGTTATCATCCAAACCCCCTCCAGTATTAAGTTGCAAGCAACGGATAATTGCATTACGAATTACGTGTAAAGTAAACAATACGATTGTTCTATGAACAAAGGATTGTTGTTTTCTCCCTAGTAGCAATAGCACATCTAGTACCTTAGAGATTTCTGTCACTTCCCCAGATTACCAGAGGCATGAACCCACTATCGAGCATAAATACTAACTCTTGGAGTTGCTAGCATCTACTTGGCCAAGATAGCTACTAACAACGGAAAGCATGCAAGATCACAAATAACAAAGACATGATAGAATCAATAATCAATCTAAAATAGCATCTCAGTATCCATCGGATCCCCGCAAACACAACATGCAGAATTACAAATAGATGATCTTGATCATGAACGGAGCTCACAAGATCTAAACATGAAAGCACAAAGGAGGAGAACCAGCCATCTAGCTACTACATGGATCCGTAGTCCAAGGATGAACTACTCACGCATCACACCAGAGGCTTGCATGGTGATGAAGAAGGCCTCCAGGGTGAATTCCCCTCTCCGGCAGGGTGCCGGGAAGAGCTTCAGATCCCTCCCGATCTAGGGATGGAGATAACGGCGGCTACAGACTCTTTCGTGGATTTTTGATCGGGCCCTTAGGGTTTTCATCCCGAGGGCAATATATAGGCGGAAGGGGAGACCGAGGGGGTGCCAGGGGCCACCACACCACCCCCTGGCACGGGCCCAGTCTGGCCGCGCGGCCAGGTGGTGTGGCCGGCCTCTGGCCCGTCTCCGTCTCGTATTCTGGCACTTGATGACTTCCGAAAAATAGGCACTTTGGCTTTTATCCGTCCAATTCCAAGAATATTCATTTTCTGACTTTCCTGGAATCAAAAACAGCAGAAAACAGGCAGCTGGCACTATGGCTCTTGTTAATAGGTTAGTCCAAGAAATCATATGAAAAATACTCCAAAGTTGGAACAAAACACAAGAAAGTGGATAAAACTAAGCATGGAACATCAAAAATTATAGGTACATTTGTAATGTATCATTAACATAACAATGTTTTATAATAAAGTTAATTATAGATTTTATTTTTTCTAAGCGTTTTGTTATATTATATACATTTTTATGAATTATGAAACAAAAGATATAGAATTAACAAGATTTAATCCTTTTATTAAATTTCTGCAAATTATATTTATATCTAAACTTATTTTGTTTTATCTATTTACTAACAGAGAAAACTTTTTACACCAAGACTATTCCTAGCCAGAGACACTGACCAGTGGGGTCGGAGACATGTTGACACGCCACGTTGGCGAACACTAGACAAACCACTTCTGTTACTAATCCTATTTCTACCCAGGCTCAGTGACAAGCGGGCCCGGGGCCATGTAAGCATGCCACGTGAGCGTGTACCGGTTCAAACCTGCTGACTAAGCTAGGGTAATGCAAGCGTGATTACACGGTGACGTCAGCGCTGGCTGGAGCTCACTATCGAGCAAGGATCGATCGATCTGGAGCTCGCGAAGCAGAACTGAGGGCGCTACGCGATAGAGCAGAGCACGGCAAACTTGGGAGTGGTGTCTCCGCCCTGTTTTGGTCACCGGAGGTACTCCAGCGACCAACCTCTTTGGCGCCCGATGACAACATACGAAGCGGTGACACTCTAGTGCGAAAGGAAGAGATTGAAGAGGTGCTTGAGCACCGTTGGCTCACCAGGATGCTGATGGGATGGTCGGTGAGGCGTGAGGAAGACTGGTGACGGTGAATCACCGGTAAGGGCCACGGTGACCGACGATACTCCGGGCTCGATTCCTCACTGCTCGTGACGCGCCTGCCCACGAGACTTACCAGAGACGAACAAGGAGACGACGGCGTTTCCAGCGGTGGCTATGGCTAAGCGAGAGGTGGTCGGAGCTGTCCAGAACAACGGCGACTGACAAGCTAGGGTTCCGGGTTCTCTTCTATAAAGAGGATAGGAACGAGAAGAAAGGGGAAATGGGGATGAGGACGGGCAAGGACGTCGCGGTGGCGGTCTTATCCCCGCGGAAGTGTCGGCAGCAGCTCGAATCCTGGCGCGGTGACGGTGGACGGCATCGGCTCCGCCACCGAGCTGGTTCCATCTAGAGAGGGAAGACTACGATGGACATCTTGCGAAAAACCCCTGGCAATGTTTTGGTCTCAACCGGCGGTCCACCTCCGGTCCCACCTGTCAGTCAGAGAGAGGAGGTGAGATGTGCTCATGTTGGGCTGCTGTTGGGCCGGTGGGGCAGTAGATAGGCAGAGGGAAAATGGGCCTCGAGCAAGATTTGGTCTACTCTGTATTTTTTTCTATTTCTACTTCTTTTCTTTATTCTGTTTTACCATTTTCTTTCCAATGTGATTTCTACAAAAGTTTTAAGATGTCCAGAAATTTTGTAAGACATTCATAATGATAGGGGTGAATTATAACCCATTTCTCTATATTTCTTGTTATGTATTCAAAATATGTTATTATATGAAGGTTCTTTTATTTATTAAAGTAAATATAACTTAGGGTTTTAGGGTTCACTTCCTATCAGAAAATCTTATAGAAATGACTTGTATTACCACTAAAAGAAAGTATTAGTAGTGGTTTAAGAAACTACTAATTTATGATGGTGAGTGATAGGCATGGAGTAGATATATGTTTAACCTCTTTTAACTACCTCATTAGATGTTGGTTTAAATCCCAAGTTTATAATATGTTGATTTGAATCCTAGGGTTCTCCCTGATTGGTGATTTCACCAAATCCAATTCTAATTGATTTGTAGAGTTTAAAATTACCACAGAACACTTTCCTAGTGTGATCTTGATGATTCTATGAGATTAGGTTCTCATTAAGGTTTAAGGCAATCAGATGGACAATGCTTTCTTCTATAAACACTCATCTGGTTCTATAATCATCTCTTGGAAGCTTTAATTGTCCAAGAGATATTGTTTAATGGTTACCTAGGAATAGGAGATGGTTTCACTATCCATTTGATTCTAGGGTTTTGATTAATGAAGTAGATATGGGTCTTGTCATGGCTGCATGTATAGCTAGCTAAAGGTTTCTAAAGAATTCTTACCTCAATACTTCACTAAGCTTATCTTGAGATAAGGAATTCCTTTCCTAAATATACTATGTATATCTTTCTTATCTTATTCACAAAGATCACATATTCCTGAATAAGACAATCATCTGACTCCACCATATCCATCATCATATGATGACATGGTCATGCTACTTCAACATTACCCCCTCATTCTTCACCTTGTATATAACTTCTCGAAATTAACTACCATTGATGCACCTATAAATGTAGCTATTACTAACTACATCTATTAACTTCCTTAAATCCATCTTGCAACTATATCCAAAGCTTGCAAGATTACAATTCTATTTATACATCATATGTGATAACAATCCTTTAGAATAGGTATGGTACTATTCCCATAATACAAGTTTGTCATTGCATTAGCTTGGTTAAACTATTATACTTCCAACTACTCCCTAGGTTCATGTTATATACTTCAGCATACTCTAGCTTGACTTCTCATAATCAAGCTAGATGATTTAGCTTACAAGGTTTTGCCTAATTTGGTATCCTCACAATTCTTCTTTACCAACTGGTAATCTATTCTCAAGTGACTTAAGAATAATGACCACCAACCTTGGATCAAGCTTGGCTTAGGCTTCTAATTGTCTGATCAAGATCTATACTCAATCAAGTAGTAGACTTGTACTGGGCTCTCACTATAGGCTTATCTTGTTAAGCAAGATTACTCTAAGTTTATATCTACTTGGATTAACACGATTAGTATTTGATACACAACTCCTACTAGCTTTCGCAAGGCTTCTCAACTACTAGCTTAACTCTTGGATTTAGGTACTTCTTCTAGTTAACTCAGGAGTGAGTTAACTCCTCCATCATCAAATGGTTTGATCACCACTAAGGATCTCATTTCATTGGTGATGGCATACTTCACCATAGCTAGTTCCTTCTTCTGATTAATTTACTTAAAATCTTTGAAAGATTAATATGATAGGTCAAAGCTAAAGGTTAACAAGTATATCAAGGTTTAGTTATGGGGTTTCATTACTTAAGTTATATACTTAACTTGGTATTCAGGGTTTGTTGTAGGTAATACCTTGATATCAGCTTTTAGAATATTAAGTATTCATCCTTGAGTTGTGGTATGGAATACCATGTAATGATATTTAGAAGATCAAGTACTCCTTATTAAGTAGTGTATTGTGACTTAGTTTTATTACACTTGATCTACCCTTAGATCAAATTATATTACCCATACATAAAGTTCTAGCAAAGGTCATATTGAAACTTATCGCAGTCAACTTGATGATATACTTCAGTTCCATCAAGTTAAGAGAAGTTTCAATCACTTTGACAAGTTTTTATTTAAATACGCGAAAATTATCCGAATTTTCTATGCATGAATGCAATACACAAACCTGTGTTCAGCTTATTTCTAAGATCTAATGATGGAAAGTTACAGGGGGTGGATGTCCTTTCCATAATTTGGATGGTAGTTGTTTCGTTATGTGCTCTACGTGTGTCAGCGACCTCCCTACTGGGCTGGTCGGTGGGCCGTTACTCTTGGGCCATATCCTGCTAGGCATACAGACAAGGAGGGTTCAAAGAAGCATATATACCAGGAGGACTCCTACACGCAAAGGGGCTTGGAACAGAAGGACGGAACGGCGGCTTCGGCCGAGGCCTGGCTTGGCCTACGTGAGTTGCGAGTGTTGCTTGTTCTCCTTCTTCCTCCCCGATCCCCACCTTCCTCCACGATTGTTCTTCTACAATCCTGGCTTGTAATCTTAACTAGATGTTGATTGAGATGTACTAGTACTGGTCTCTTACATCTGGTATCAAAGACAACCGATTCCTCCCTCAAATTCCACAAAATCTTCAGCCACTTTTTTCCCACCACCAAATTCTTCTCTTCACCTCCACCTCGACTTCGATTCGAGCCATGGCTGAAGAGTGCCCGAGGACAAAGGCGTTGAGCGAATTCCTTGTGGCGAGCCCACTCGACTCCGCTCGCAGGTGGGCTGAGTATGCAGCGCTCGCCCCCGACCTCGCCGGCTTCCTCGAAGCCAAGCGCGGCCATGCAATGGATTCATCATCATTGGCTCCATCAAAAACCGCGCCCCTGTGTGCTCCATGCGGCGCCGCCTCCACCGATTACCTCCATGAGCCAGCCCCAAGGTCGACCGGCACTATTGTCTCGCCTGCTTCGGGAAATCTCACCAAGGACGAACTCTCCCCAGGAGCCCGGCGCATCTACAACTACCCACAGGCGCCACCGACAATTTCCATGAACTAGCCACGGCAACCTCCTCCCCGATCTCCCCGCTGGCCGTCTCATGAGGCCGCCCAGGAGGGGAGAACTCCCTTATGCGCAGCACATCCACCAGAAGACCGCTGTTGGACGCGTCCCTGCATGCTCCGAGCAGCAATGCCAAGGACTGCCTCACCCCAGAGGCTCGTCGCATGGTCAACAACTCTGCAGCACCCGCCCCTGCTAATTATGAGGTCTCGACTCTGCTCCATGACCCTACGATGATCACCATCACCCCTATAGCAGTCGACATCAAATCTACTAAGCTCGATACTAAGATGCCCACCAACTGTTCGTCCCAATTCCCAAGCCATGACGCTCATGTAACGGCGTCCGTGCTCTTCTCATCTCCAGCATCCAGTTTGTCCACTACCATTGGTGACGTTGTCCCTGAGATCACTGCACTGGTGGTCAGCGACAAGGCACTCGACATGCGCGTCGACACTACACCGATGGCTGCCATCTGCTTGCCGGGTGGCCTCGATGACAGCACCAACGAAGAAGACCTTGTTGACGTGTCCCTGACTCAGGGGAGTCGCCTGAGTCCTTCATGCTTCCTGAAGTGTTGCAAGTAATGGCGCCCCTCAGGTCTGGACATCATGGGTTAGGCAAGTTCAACCATGCAATACTACCATGGCCATCCTTCACGTGTAGCCAGTTCTGGACAACATTGGTCAGTCAAGTAAAATCTGAACCGAAGGAGCAATTCTCTTGTTTGGTTGAAGTGGATATTCGAGTCACATCACTACAGCCACACCGAGTGTCTTTTGTTCATCGTTTGTGGCTAAAGCATGACAAGAAATCTTGGAGTCTTCAATGACTGCGACAGCCTTGGCCTCCTCCAGTGCTAGAGATTCTCGCCAGTTGCACAAAAAAGCCTGCAAAAAGTTGGACTCATAGGCTTGAGACCGTATCCTCTCCTAGTTCAATTATTGATAATGAAACAAGCAGTCTCCTTGAGAAGCCTTGCTTGGATGATGTGTCATGGAAGCTTCCCAAATGGCGGTTAGATACTCAATGTGTACGACCAGCCAATGCAGTTCTTGCTGTGTCTCCCTAAGCGTGGATTACAAGCAAGCAAGCTGAAATGCAGGTCCATTTTTCTTGTTCATTAATTCCAGTCAATTCCCATTTTGCAAAGGTGCATACTCTGTTACCTAGAAGAGATAAAGTGGTAGTGGAATATAATTGTGGAACATCACTGAATTTGGCGGTCTATTGTGGATATCCTGCTCAGAATGTTGCCCATACACCTTCGATGTTGATAATTATTGGGTATCTTCTGCAATGTAGTCTTGATGCTGATGCTCTTTTGCTACTAATCTGTTGGCTTCCGTTGCCTTTTCTCCAACTTTTACTGGGACTAATTTATGCAGTACAAGGTCACATCAGCTCCAGCTCCAATGCTTTCCTTGCTATTCTGAATGAGAGAGCAGAACTACAACAACATTATACATGTACGAAAGTCCTACAGGTAGCTGCCAACAAGGGACATAATTCTCATCATATTCTGCGGGTGCAATGGGAAATTCCGTGGACAAGCTATTTTGTATCACTGGAATCCTGGTTCAAGTGTGGTTGGGATGAGCATGTGACTCTGTACAGTTGTGAGAATTTCCATTAGACAAATGCATGGTTATTTAGCTATCCACTGCTGGGAGATTTCTTTCTTTTTTCTCCAACTCGAAGGGCATTCCTATCTAGCTTTCCTATCTGTCCACTATTTTACTTGGAAGTAGTTGAAAGGAAACCATGGACTTCTGGGGTATACCCGTGGGCAATTTGTCATTGTGTTTTAGCTGGTCGTCCTGATGCCTCAATACCCGTGGACTTCTGGGGTATACGCGCTAGCTGAAGGCATCTATTCTCAATACAATCACTACGCTGACTACTCCAGCCGCGACCAGTTTGTTGCCGAAGGTGAAACATATTTTGGCTTTCAATTTTTTGAATGGCAAATTCCATGGTGCTCTTGTCCTTGTCATGACACTTCATCAAGTAACTGGCTCTCGATGCAACTAGCTGGTGGTCATTGGACATTCAAATATGCATTCTGGTTCAGGTGGAAGGTAACCCGCACTATTGCCAGTGACACATCGATCAAGAACACCCTTGAAGCTTGGGCTCTCTGTATTCCTGCTACCAGTATTATACACTACGGTTCTAAGTTGATGTTGTTGGAAATTGCGAGTTCCCAGGATGGTATCTTCACATATCTAATACAAGTACTCATCTCGTGGGATCCGGGTGGTTCAGATCCTGAGCATCCTGATACAGCCACAGGCATCAACTGGAATAGCACTCAATTGCCGTTCTTGCAGCTGATATGGGACCCTGGTGGATATACACGACTTCGGCTTGAGGGCAAGCCGAATTTTAAGAGGGGGGATTGTCAGCGACCTCCCTACTGGGCTGGTCGGTGGGCCGTTACTCTTGGGCCATATCCTGCTCGGCATATAGACAAGGAGGGTTCAGAGAAGCATATATACCAGGAGGACTCCTACACGCAAAGGGGCTTGGAACAGAAGGACGGAACAGTGGCTTCGGCTGAGGCCTGGCTTGGCTTGCATGAGTTGCGAGTGTTGCGTGTTCTCCTTCTTCCTCCCTGATCCCCACCTTCCTCCATGATTGTTCTTCTAAAATCCTGGCTTGTAATCTGAACTAGATGTTGATTGAGATGTACTAGTACTGGTCTCTTACAACGTGATTGTGTGGCCCGTGGGATCAGAAAGTTTAGGCGGGTCGGACTAATGTCAACATTGTTCCACATGTCAGTTGAATCCTTCAGTCACTGTGTGGGTCCAACATGCATGTTACTATATGACAAATGGGTCCTACAACAACCATGTATTTATCTTGGAGGAACCCCTCCTCCACAATCTCTTATAGCTTTGTCTTCTTGACCTTTGACTTCGGCCACAACTCCTTTTTTGAACTTACAAGCTCTATTCAATTATCAAACCACAGTTACAATCAGCCAGTAGGCTGTGCTCTAAGAAGCTTGGAGGCTTAGCATCCCATGACATTGACACACCTTGCGTACACGCAAAATTTGTGCAACAGTGAGTTGCCATATTCGCCTGGCAACGGGTATGAACAATGCTAAAAGACTGAAAAACAATACTAATAAGCGCTAATCTACTCTAAGATAGGACCGATCAAACAATAGTCAGATCGTATCTCCTGACAGTGTCTCACCAACACTGCACAATCTACTTCAAATATAACCCTCTCAAAACCCCTTGAACATGCATACGACACCTCTTCACGCAATGCTGATGCCTCAATGGTTAGAGGATCATTCACACCTTCAGGCTTTGTTCGGTTTCCAGGGAAGTAACCCCTGCAGGGAACTAATCCGCTCAGGTTTTTGGTGATCCCGAACCATCACCCTAATCCCTTCCACTCCTTACCCCCTCCACGTCTCTGATACTATCTCGTTCGGTTACACCATGATGGTTGGCATGGCTTGGAGGAGAATTCCATTAGCTCCAAGTCAAATTAGCTAAAATATTTACAAAATGAACACATGTTACTAGTCTGCAGGTTTTGTACACTAAAATTTAAGTGTTGTCACCCTTGCCGATCAAGCAATTTGAAAAATATAATGTCAGGAAATGATATACATTATTTAACACTAAAAATGTACAAAGAAAAAAGGGAAGACAACAAAACATATGCCAACAAGAAACAAGCTATACAATTTGTGTCCCCTTGATCTTTGTCCGGTACATAATCAAAACGCTTCATACTGTATGAAATGAAACTGAATGTAACGGAACTATGTTCATTCATAGATCATGACATATCTATACATGTGCATATAGAAAGGGAAATATGTCCGAATAGCGCCCCGGCCTAAAAGTAACTGTCTCTAACAGATACAACAAGATTACACCAATCACTTGAGTTCTAGACTTGAATGGTTGCTTTGCCTAGTGGCTTCACTAAATCTGCAAATAAATAAAAAACAAATCAGGCTTCTTCCATCATTTTCAATAAAAAAACAAGATGTAAAATCAAGATGACAATATATCATTTTCAGAGACAGAAAATGATGGAAGAAGCCTAACCATATATTGTCGATTTGTTAAATAGTGTAGAAGAAACTCGCTAAGTCTAATTTATTTCCGAGAGTCCATCTTATCAACAGGTGATAGAAAATAACAGGATGCCGCATAAGAAGTGCATATAGAGATTTCCACAACCAGAAACTACATAATTTATTACTTGCTAAGAACAAAATGCTGATCAAACAAACTGAATGCCAGAACGGAATGAATCTGGTGTATGACTGGCCATGCAATTTATTTAATAGGACTCTATACCTTAGATCACAAATTATCTCTGGGCAACGAAATGCAGTTCCCGGACACTTTGTTTCCTCTTTGAGCTCCATGGTGTATTCAACAAGGATGGGGTCCTACCACTACCACGAATCCATAGCAACGGCAACTAGATCCAACAAGATAAGATCCTACCACCACAACAAAATCTCCCAGCTGGGATGGATCGTGCGCAACGGTCGGGCAGTTTAGCACCGCTGATTAGCATCCACAATTGAGAGCACAAGCGCTTAGGAAAAACAATTTGATTTTCTGCTATTTTTTTCCACCTTAAGGCGTCTGTGTTAGCGTCGAGCATTGTACGTGCCGTAAGGACAACTTAATATTGACATCTGGGTGTCGCAGCTCAGCTCAATTGAGTTAGCAAAGATATTGAGGAAGTTGGGCAGCAAGTAAATATTATTTGTCTTCTTTGCTACATGTACATAACACCTTTTAAAATTCAACCATCTTTCTTGACAAAACAGGGCATGTTTGTAGCACAAACATACATCACCATTTTGAACTAAGAACAAGTTGGCCGTATATGATATCTACTCCCTCCGTTCCAAAATATAAGATGTTTTAGCTTTGTGAAAGGAGTGTATCTAGACCTTTTTAGTGTTTAGGTTCATCTAGGTTTGAAATGAACCTACTCACTAAAAGGGGTCTAGATACACTTCTTTTACAAAGCTAAAACATCTTATATTTTGGAACGGAGGGAGTTTATTGACAGAGGATATCCCTGCTCAAACAAATGCTTAAACAAAACTGTAGAAGAACTGGCTTGAAGTGAAGCACCATGATAGATGGTAGTACTAGTACCAGACTTGTGAATACCATTGTTCAGTTTTTACCATCCAACAAATCTAAGACCTCAGGAGTGATGTACTACCTATACCTAGTTATATTTGATTGGCTCATTTGTATTAGAAAAATCGTTTGTATTAAGAGATGCACTTCTACAGAACTTGTCCGAGCTTTCATGTATACCAAGTTTTGCAGCAAAATGACCACAATTGGGTAGGCTTTGCAAGACTATAGTAATTTAGCACTGCAAATCTTAAATTAATAATCATTGGCACTAATTTCGTCATTTTTATTCCATTTTGCCTCATCAACATTGCTGAAATTGACCAATCAAAATTGTACGTATTAATTAGAATACCAAAAGATCACCAGCGAGAAGAGAAATCATCAATCTTTAATCTGCAAGCAAAGCAAAAGCATTACATACATTCTGTTCAACCCTCACATCGAAGAACTAGAGCACGACCAACCAAGAACCACTCCTAAAAATTCATAGTTTAGGGGAGAGGAGAGGTGAAGAAAGAGGAGTCGATTTACCTCCCAGCAGGATGCCTTTGGATAGGAGGGGGACGCCCGTGATGGGTTGTTTCAGTGGCCGCCGAGCTCGCACCGTAGCACCTATAGGTCGTCCTCGAGCTCGCGCCGCTGCCGCTGCACTTCACCTGGAGATGCCTCCGACTAACGCCGACACGGATGGAGAAAGGAGGGGGCTCGCAGCAGCCTTCATCTCCTCCGGTTACTTATGCCGCCGTTGATCCCTCCGTCTTCGCTGCCCACCGCCGCTTTCACCTCCCAATCGCGTGATGAAAGGTAGGGGACGCTGCCATTGACTTTCGCCGCACCGATTCGGGATAGATTCCACGGGGAGGGAGACGATTGTTTTTTTCCGGTGGAAAGGCCGGGTTTGGAAAGGGATTAGACGGGGATACAACCCATGGCGGGTGTAACCGAACGCGTCAAAGAGCGTGGGCGGGTTGAAATCCACGGCCGCATTGATCCCGATTGATCCACGGGGTTTGGACATCGATCCTAGTGGGGGTAGGATCAACCGAACAAGGACTCATATATTTTGAACGAAGCTCCTTGGAATGAGTCCCCCCACATGCAACCGTTCCAGTTCCAGCAATTCCAAAAGAAAGTTGAACTGCACCATCTGAATTGATTTTAATCACATCACCTGGCACCCTCCTTCCAACTACAAGGGGCTCTTGGACCTTTTTCCTTAGTCTGATCTCGAGGCAATTCCAGGAATAGAATAGTTTCCTTCACAAATTTCATGCTCTTTGATGGTTCAAAACTATTTTCACCATGAGTCACATTATTTCTAGAAGTCCAGATTTGATATATGATAGTTATAATCATAGAACTTTCCCTTTAACTGAATACTTGTTCACAGAGTATATCCGATGTCCATGTATCCATGTGAAGTCTTGGAATTTTCACTAAGATTAGTGATTTGGTTCCCTCCCAAAACAACTTTGCATGACTACAATCAATATTTGCATGCATCAGAGTTTTAGATTCCGCTTTGCATATTCCACAAGTGTTGTTAACCATGGCATGCAGTCATGGCAGGGTCCCATAGTCGGGTAGGATTCCACGAAGAATCCGCCATCAAAAAACACGCACTTTAGGAACGACTCCAAGCTTCAAAAGTTTCTTTCAAAGATCTCCACTTTGCATAGCAGATGAACTAGGAATCTCATTTTGATCCTGCTTCTATAATTTCCTCTAGCTCAATTTTGACATATACAACCATTTGGGAGTGGTGGAGGTTCTAGGGGAAGACATAGAATGGTTGAGGCGAAAGTGAATTGCTCCACACCCCCAGATCATTCCTATTTATAAGTCATCGACAAGACGACGAAGTGATGGAGCCTCCTTGAGTTATGGCCCACACCAGGGCTCAGTGTCATCACATTTTTAAAGTTCTACTTCCTCCATTATGATCTAGAATACATGTATTTAGTTTAAGAAAAACTTTTTGACCATTAATTTGGTCAACAAAATATGAACCATATGTCACACAAACTAAACCATGGAAAACCTCTTTTGAAACAATTTCTAATGGTATATTTTTTGTGCGAGCGAGAGGGGTGTGCACGAGAATCCAGGCAATTATTGTGTTGACAAAATACGTCATCCAAAAACTTCACATCTCTTGACCGTATGATTATATGTGTACTCATATGAACATGGTAGACGTACTCACGAACATATGAAGACATATCTATGTATTTGAATGAGATAATCTTGTAGATCGACGAACCCTTATGGTATAGGGAAGGAATCATGCACATGGAGGAATAAATCACATGAAATCCTGGAAGACACTTATGGCTTTCCCCCTTAGTTCACAAAGGCATATCAGATTGATCCTAAATTGGAGACAAATACCAAGACAAGAATCTTGTAAGTACCTGGAGGCCACATCAAAACATGAGCAAGTTCTATCATACTCCCTCGTTACAAAAAGGATATCACAGATTTGTCTAAATTCATATAAATTTATACACTAAAACGTGTTTAGATACATATGAATACAGAAAAAATCATGACATTCTTTTCAGGACGGAAGGAGTAGAAAACACCCCAAAATCTCTAATCAATCTAGGGTTTAGTGCTTAGTCACAAATCTCTATTGTAATCATATGCGATGTCAACAAAGAAGGAAGTAGGATTGTTACCGGAATTGTGGGTCTATTCCTGGGTAAACTGTCTCTCTCGTTGTTCTCGGGCCTCAACATCGACTAAATTGGAAGGTGAGATCATTGTGTCATTTAATCCTCATCCCATGTTTTTTTGCTTAATATACCCGTATATAAACGATCAATAAAGGACAGGGCTTAGCGTCCATCGGAGGACGCTAACCGTTCCATCCTTCGACTCCCAATGATGACACGTGTCCACTTTTGCCCCAAAAGCACACATTTGCTTCCATGTAGCAAATAATCTCCCCTCTTTTGCTGCGTGTAGGAAAAAAGGTCCGTCAAAAAATATAAGAAAAATATCGATTTTGCTGAAGATCTCGCCGGAATCCTCGTAGCAAAAAAGATATGCTAATGTAGCAAAATTACTAGGCGGTTGTAGCAAAAACAATTCACTAGAGATAACGACCGGAGACCTCACCGGAGATCATGTAGCAAAAAAATTCTTCTAATGATGCAAATTCGTAGAACGTTTTGAGTGAAAATTGTGCTATTGTAGAAAAACCGACCTTGCTCGCCGGAGACATCATCAGAGACCTTGTAGAAAAAATATTTTATTGTAGCAAAACCAACCTCACCGGAGACTCTCTCCGGGGATTTCGTAGAAAAATTATTGTACTAATATAGCAACATAACGTAGCATTGTAGCAAAAAAGTTCTTCGTATGATGCAAACCCATGGATCATACGGTGCAAAAACAATTGTAGCAGAAAACTTCTTCACATCATGCAAAACCAAAGAACTATTGTAGCACCAAAATTCCCCACTATGATGCGAATTTGAAACTATGATAGCAACGCCAGAATTGCTCGCAGCATCCATCTCCCGTGGGATAATGTGCATGTCAGTTGTCATCATTGCGGCCTCCTCGCGCACCGCCGGTGGCGGTCGATGCAGGTGGATTCCATGGCCAGCAGCAGCATCCTCGTGGAAGCGTGTAGCAGCTTCCTCGTGGCGGCACGGCATCGGTCGGGAGGTCATCAGCGAGGGGCATCAGATTGGGAGACGCGCGGCTAGACCGGAGGTCGAGAGGCAGTGAGATCGTGTAGAAATTCGAGGTGGAGGCTATGGCTGGTGGAGGCCATGGCCAGGGGTGAGGAATTGGAAGCAGCAAGAAGCTATGATCGATCTGGAGAGAGACACACCAGCAGAACGCGGTGGAGAGAACAAGTGGAAGGGAGAGAGTTGGGAGGAGATAAGGATCAGGAGGGCCCCATTTTTACGCTGGGCTGTTTCTCTAGCCATGTGGTGGGAGGTTGTTGCTAGCACGACCCATAATTTCGATCCTCCGGGGGAACACAAGCATTTCCATATAATATGTGCATCGTTAGCCGGTTGTAGTGACTCCCGGCGATTGGAAGGAGGCTTCACAATATTTATTGGACCTAATGTAATTTGTATAGAGCTCTTGGAATCAACCATGGTGTCTAGGAGGTGTGGAAAATGTTATAGTCTAGGCTGCTTGGGTTCCCTCCTTGCTAAAGGAATCGTGGATTGCCCAACATCGTGTGCCAGCGTTGTGGTGTGACAAACTTGGAGTGACATACTTGATGATGAATTGTGGGTTCCACGTGCATATTAAGGATGCTTATATGGACTTCCATTTTTTTGGGGACAAGAAGGTGCTCGGTGGTCTTGATGTCCAGATCGTGGCTTCATAAGACAAGGTGGATGCTATCACGAAGCCTTGTGCGAGATATATTTTATAGTAACTCGGAAGCAATCTTATTCTCATCACCCATGCTTCTATTGAGGGGGAACATCAACGACAAAATAGTAATTATTAGATAAAAGGCTTAGAGCCCGGCTTTATAAATAAAGCCCCAAAGGACCAAAGGAGTTCAACAAGATTTAAACAAACCAGGATCACTAGCCACATCTAGGGAAAAGTACGCTGGAACAAACTGGTTTAAACACAAACAGGAACCACACCACAAATAGAGAAACAACAAAGGCAAGGGAAGCGGCAACAACAACATAACTATCACAGCCAAAACAACCAGTGTGCAGGCCCAAGGGAGAAAGAGAAGCCAGGAAGCGCCAGTCCACGAAGTCCAGCTACAACACAAGACGGCAAAGCTCCGTGATCTTAAGTTTGACAGTCTTGATTAGGGACAAGATAGCATCCTTGTCCATTCCTCTGGCAAGATGAGTCCATAACTGCAGGTAAATCACAATTTTTTATAAGCCCAACGAATAAAGGAGCCCTCCGTGAGGGCTTTGTTCCTAATATTTTGGAGAGACCGAGTAATCGTGGAAAAGGAAAACCAGAGCAATCGTTTTGATTGACCACTAATACCTTGAACTAGGGCATGGAACTGAGCAAACGACATGGGCTCACTCACTCAACCTAAGATCTCTCTAAAACAGGCCCAAAACATCTTGGCCAAACTACATCTAAAAAGATATGGTCCTAATCTTCTGAAGCTCTACAGAGGGGGCAAAGTCCATCACCAAGCCCATTGCATTTATGAACCTGGGTATCACTAGGCGTATGGCCTCTATCCATCTTCCAAGAAAAACTTGATTTTGAGAGGGACTCTGACGTGCCATAGGTCTCTAAACCCAAAAATACTAGCACCATTGTGCCTCTAGCTTATAGAAAAGCGGTTGAAACAAACCCGAAGGCTCAAGAGTCCAAGATAACTTATCTTCATGAGGTGAGAATTGAAATCCATCAATCTCATCTTCCATCTGCAACCATTGAGACTGTTCGAGATGACCAAAGGTTCTTCAAAAACTTAGGTTTTCCCCTGTTAGAGTGGATAAGAGAGCCAACACACACCTCCAGATCATCACAAATGGAAAACAGTCAAGGATAGACCAAGGAAAGAGGCTAATGGTAGAGCCATTTATCCGCCCAAAATAGAGTATTGAGCCCATTACCAACCAGATGCTTAGCTCCAATCGAGATAAGTTGCCTAGCCCTCAGAATATCCTTCCACCATTGTGACCCCTGATTCGATCTAATCGTTCTAAATGCCCTTATTGCAAGTACTTTTTCTTCATAATATCTATACATAGACCCCCTGGCTGTTGTAGATCCTCCACGCCCACTTATCCGTCAGACATTCGTTGATGAGCATAATATTAGTAAAACCTAGGCCCTCCACATCTTTAGGAGTGCAAATAGTGCTCCACTTCACTGTGTGGTATTTTTGTTTGTCTCTATCCTTAGCCCAGAAGAAGCGAGATCTAACTTTTTCAAAAAACACATGGATGCCATCTTGTAGGAGATAGAAACCCATGCAATACAAAGGGAGGCTCGACTAACAAGCCTGAATGAGGACACCTCTTCCCCTTGAAGAGGCGTACCTCCCCTTCCAAGGATCCACTCTCTTGGTAACCCTAGCTTTGGAGGGTCAAAAGCCACTATGGGCAGCTTCGAGCCACCACAGGGAGACCAAGGTAAGTCATGGGGAGAGACCCAAGCTGGAAATTGAGCATAAACGAAGTCCTGAGTTGTGTTTCTTCATCAACTCCCAAAACAAATGCTTCACTCTTAAGAAAATTGACTTTGAGCCTAGACATAGATTGGAAACATAGCAGGAGAAATTTTAAGTTCAGAATATACATTTGATCGTTATGAATGAGAATGAGGGTATCATCAACGTACTGAAGGTGAGAGAGCCCTCTCATGGCCAATCTAGGAGAAACCCCATGAAGATGGCAAGAACAACATACTCCATCTAGCATAGCCGACAAGGCTTTGACCAAATAACTGAACAAGGTAGGGGACAACAAATCACCTTGATGCAGGCCATGGCCATTCTGGAAGAAATGACCCTATTCCCCATTGATGTTGATCGTGGTTTGCCCACCTTAGACTAATTGCATCAACCAACTGACCCAAAGTGGGTCAAAACCTTTCCTACGCAGAACTTCTTCTAAGAAATCCTAACTAACTGTGTCATAGGCATATTCAAAGTCGATCTTAAGGATAATCATTTGTTCCCCAATACGCTTAGCTTCGTGCAAGATTTTGTGGAGCACAACAACCCCATCATGGATGTTGCTGATAACCCCCAAGTGCAGGGGATCACCGTAGTACAATTCGATAAGTATTTGAGTGTCGAACCCACGAGGATCAGAAGGTAAACTATCTATTCTCTAAAGCCCTATAACCCACTTATATGGCCTTTTATGCAAAGCTAGGATCTAGAGTGTGTATGTGTGGTTGTTTTTACTATTAACTAGAATGTAGTAAATTGTTGGAAGTAATTATTATGAATAAAATAGTGCAAGTAAAATAGATCTAGTGAAGTGGAGTGATGGCAAGTTTTCTCAAGGGCCTAAATGTTTAGGGAAGTTATTGTTTCATTCATTTGGTTGTCACAATTAGTTAAACACATATTATAGCTAAATGCATCGGTACTAAACACAATAAAGGATAAAGAACTTGATGATTAAAATCCCAAGGCATTATAATCTAGAGAAACAATAGGATTTATTAAGGACATGTGTCTAGCAGGTGACACTCCTAACCATCACATCTAACTTATATGGATAAAGTCTATTGTTTCTTCTAGGTGGAGCCCCAAATCACGGAGTAGTCAAGTAAATGAACTAACACACACCCTAGTGATTGGTCCATTAATGTGCTAACAAGGGATTCATTAAGACAAATATGTCCAACCACTGCTTTAAGTTCTAAGGTCCCTAATATATTCCCGTTAATTAACCATGAATTAATATAGCATGCATAAAAGACTTGGAACACAGTTCCTGTTCAACTCCCTCCATTCCTCCTCCTAACAACATGTAACGGTGATAACCTTATGCATCCCCCAACATATGTTGCACTCATATATCAGTACATAAGACAATTACAGAGGATAACAAACTTGTATGCAACTAAAATGAACTAGATCACAATTGCCATGAATAATCACTACTCAAACATCAACATAGAGATACAATAGATCATGGGAAAGTCAAATATTGCCTCATACATCATGTTTGCCAAGAGATTACAGTAAGCATATGGAGGGTACCTCGCTATAGATGGTGATGGAGATGTGCCTCTCCAAGGAGGAGAGGCGGCCACGCAAGGAGAGGAGGCAGCTCCGACGGCAGGGAGGCGCCGGCGCCCTCCTATGGCGGTGGCTGCCCTTGGGGAGCACTGCCCCTTTGCCTCCTTCATTGGAGTTTCTTGGTGATATAGATGAGCCCTCCCCCTTGTAGATGGAGGCCAATAGGGAGGCAAATTCGTGGCTTGTGGTGGCTGCCTCAAAAAATAGGGTTTCCTCTCAATATATAGTGGTAGAGGCTTCATCGAGGCCATCAAATCAAAATCCATGGATCCAAGGGCTCTTGGGAACCTCTAGAACCTTTATGGTGATTCCTAGAAAGGTCCACAAGTCTCCAAATTTGTGGCTTGGCCGAATTGATCTCATATGGCAAGAGTTTGAGTCAACAATGCCACCAACTTCGGAATCCTGAAACTGCTTCTGTACCCTTTAGTAATCGGGGTTTTCTGGGAGTGTCAGAACTCTGTTTTGGACGATTTTTGACTCTAAATCGTATGGCTTGAAATTAACAACAACTTTCATGTTGATAACTTTTTCATTTGACGTCATCCTAAAGCTCTTACAAATCCATTTTTAAAAAGTGTTCAGCAGGACAGATTTCAAGAAACTCCAAATACTGCATATTGAGCGATTTTCTTCCATATTCATCTTTTTCCTACACAACAAACTGTAAAACAAGAATTTGTGCACCTTTGCAACCATTAGTAGGTTAGTCTCAATAAATATAATAAAGTTGTAAAATAACAAGCATTTTTTTACAATAAACTACAAAGTTCATGTATGTATTTTACATGCATCAGTTGCGACCATGAATGAACACATATTGCAGAGGGTGGACTATTGTTGCTACGAAAGCAGAATGCGAGGCAAAAACTTTCACCAAAAACTTAAAAAACACATTAATAAGTGTGATTGGTCTGAATTGGGTCACCCTATTAGCGCCTTGACCTTTGGAATCAGGGACAGAACTCCAAAATTTAGGTATTTAAAGTTGATAAAACCATGGGCAAGGGAGTCAGGGAGGAGGAAAACTTGCTTCTTGACAAGAGGCAAGTAATTGTAACCATATCGATCCACGATCTGATAGAGTGTATCATATGTTTGATACTTAGCTTGTATGGCAAGTTGGATAGTCAGATAATCATTTTTTATGTAATTTGTACATGGATTGTGCCTGTAAAGATATTTAATTGGAGACTAGGTCAAGAAGGGCATTATCCGGACAAAAACCTCTTTGTCAAGACATTTACAATGGGGTAATGTCAGTCTTCTGTTAGATATGCCACATTGGTATTTTTTTCTTTCCTTCTCTTAGCTAAGGGGTGATCTTTTAAAATTTAAGAGAAGGCTATTTTCTCAATTGTGTCATATGTCTTCCCTTGGTAAAATAATTTCCCACTAAGACTTGATCAATATGCATTTATTTCTAGAGACAATACATGCCTTAGATTTAGAGACTTGATCAATAATTTCCCACTAAGAAGTGATAATACATTGTACGATTTAGATTTGCTGCCTTATCCATATGGCATGAATGGCTAATGGAAGACATAGCTTCTCTACCACGGTACATGCCTTAAAGCTCTTAACTCACTATATCTCATGTAGATCTTCTACGGTTGAGGCATAAAGACACACCATTAATCACATTAAATCATGAGCAATCAATGCAAAAGTTCACTACTAAATATAGACCAACTGGATTTTTTATTTGGCAGCAATTAAATCGTATCATTAATCGTCAGTATATATATATGTGAATGTTGAGATCACTGCAACTGAGCCATCATTGAGACCCTTTTCTCTTTAAACTACTAGCTTGAGACACTTGAGTAGCATTGTGTAAACACAGAGATGGCACCATCCATTTGTTCTTTCATATGCAAGATCCTTCTCATTGTTGTAACTATGGTTGTCCTCCTTTCCTCTACTTGTAAGTGCCTCTAATTTCTATGAAATCCCTGAGTCTCGAGTAGGACCAAGTGTGGTAAAACGCTGTAATTTATTATACAGTACTATTCCTGCTGATAGCATAAATTCTCAAAAATTAACCGTGCTTGCAGATGTAGGAGACGAATCGAAATATGCGCAATGTTATTCCCGGCCAGGTTGTGCCGACTACTGCAAGAATCAAGGATACCAAAAGGGCGGCGAGCTCATGCCACCCAACTTCCAAGACTGTTTCTGCTTTGCATATTGACATTATCATGTAATGTTCCATAATGTATGGCTAAAATAAAATGCTGCAATAGAAAATAATAAAAGTTTTGTGTATCATTCCATTGATACAATGAAAGAAACCTCTAACTTGTGTGTATGCACTATTGGTTGGATTGATGGCCTCAAATTTCTACTGTTTGTTTCCAGGGCACCATCTATGTTAGAATGAGAGAATGTGAGATCCTGGTGCCAACATGTTCATGAGAAATAAACAACATGTTCTACTAAAATAAAAGAAATAAAAACTCAAGATCGAGCCTAGGTTGTCGGACTATATGTTCAATGCTCTTCCCAAATGAGCTAGACTCACTCGTGTTAAAAATTTGGGACAAAGTCGCACTGTTGAGTACAAAAATCAAAGAGTAAACCGAACAGACAAAAAAAATGTAAATCTAACGCTAATCATTTATAATCAAATGCCCAGATGTTGTGGTGATAGTAATTTGTTGTTGTGATATGGACCATATGGTGGACACATGACTTTTCTTTACCATGGAGTAATCAGATGTGTTTCCGAGAGAGTTTTATCAAACTTTTTGGGATGTACTTGAGGGGGGTTTGATGGAAATGTTTTTACAACTGCAAAATAGGGATTTGCAATTGTTCTTAATAAACTTTGGTGTCATTATTCTGCTGCCAAAAAAGATAATGTGGTCCAAATTCAGCAATATAAAACTATTTGTCTCTTAAATGTCATCTTCAAATTTTTTTACAAAGGTGACCACTAATCATATTACGACAATTGCTGAAAAGGTAATTAGACCCACCTAATCTGCTTTCCCGCATGGATGACATATCGTGGAAGGTGTTGTCGTTCTGCAGGAAACAATACATGAACTACATTGGAAAAAGTTGGATGGTGTAATTTTTAAAATTGATTTTGAGAAGGCTTATGATAAAGTAAAATTGTTCGCCCTTCAACAAACATTGCATATGAAAGGATTTGCATCAGAGTGGGGTAAGTTGATTAAGCAGTTTGTGGAGGGAGGAAGTGTGGGAGTTAAGTTAAATGACAATATTGGTCATTATTTCCAAACTCGCAAGGGGTTGAGGCAAGGTGATCCTCTGTCACCAATGCTTTTAAACATTATTGTGGACATTTTGGCCATCATGATAGCTAGGGCAAAAAATGACGGCCAAGTTGGAGGACTTATTACTCATCTAGTTGAGAGAGGAATGGATGTTGAGGGAGGAATATCCATTTTGCAGTATGTTGATGACACAATTCTGTTTATGGAGCATGATTTAGAAAAAAGGTTGTCAATATGAAATTGATTCTTAGTGTATCTTTGAACAATTGTCTGGACTTAAGATTAATTTCCATAAGAGCAATATTTTCGGTTTTGGTAAGGCTAAATGTGAGGAGGAACAATATAAAAACCTTTTTGGCTGTGAATCTGGATCTCTTCCATTTAGATACCTTGGGGTACCTATCCATGATAGAAAATTAAGAAAATCTAACTGGTATTGATACGTCCAAAACGTATCTACTTTCTCGAACACTTTTGTTATTGTTTTTCCTCTAAACTTGTGTGATTTGGGTACAACTAACACAGATTGACGCTGTTTTCACCAGAATTACCTTGGTGTCTAGTTTTTGTGCAGAAAATTAACTATGAGGAAAAATTCCGGAAAATATGCCAAAAATCCTATTTCACTAGAAGATTCACGGAGCCAGAAGACAAGACGGAGGAGGTCCACGAGGGGCCCACACCACCTGGCCACGCGGGCTAGGCCAGGCCACGCCTGGGGGTGGTGTGGCCGCCTCGGTCACCCCCTCGGCCTCCCTCTTCACCTATAACATGCCTCTTGACCTAAAAACCAAGGGGGGTTGATGTTTTTCCAGATAGAGTTCTGATATGCCGCCACCACCAGATTCCGTGAATCAGAACCAGAAACTCCGTTCTGGCACCGTGCCAGGACGGGGAATTGGAGGAGATCATCGCCATCCTCTTCACCATCGCTTCTCCATCAACCATCCATGATGCCCCATCTAAGAGTGAGTAATCCCCCGCTGTAGGCTATGGGGATGATAGGGATTGGATGAGATCATTCATGTAATGGCATCAGATTGTTAGGGCATGGTGCCTAGTATCTATTATTAGTGCTTTTTGTCTTCGTTGCAACTTGTTATGCTTAATGTTTGTCACTAGGGCCCGAGTGCCATGATTTCAGATATGAACATGTTATTGATTCATGATAATAGTATTGTTTGTGATCTTACCTGCAAGTTGTATACACATATTGTTGTCTGGAACCAAAGGCCCCGATGTGACAATAATGGGGATAACCGGAGGGGCTGGCTTTAATGTGCGGATCACATGTGTTCATGGAGTGTTAATGCTTTGCTTCGGTTCGCTATTAAAAGGAGCACCTTAATTGCCAGTAGTTCCCTTGAGGCCCCTCTGCAAACGGGTTGGCAGGACAAAAGATGTTGTGCAAGTTCTCATTACGAGCACGTATGACTATATATGGAACACATACCTATGATTATTTAGTACTTGGATGCTTTATCTTATTTATCTACAAATGCCCTATGTCTTGATTACTATATGAATTGTCTTGTCCATGCAACGCCCGTCCATCTATCCCTATGCCTACCACGCTTTAATCCTATTGTTTACTGCAATTGTTACTACCGTCTTTACTTTTACCACTGCTATTACTTTGCTATTGCTACTACAAAACTGTTTCTACTGTTAAACTGCTGTGAGCAAGATTGTTTTCAGGTGCAACTGAATTGACAACTCAGTTGTTAAGGCTTATAAATATTCTTTGGCTCCCCTTGTATCGAATCAATAAATTGGGTTTCACTTCCCTCAAAAATACTGCGATACACCCCCTATACTTGTGGGTCATCAAGACTATTTTCTGGCGCCGTTGTCGGGGAGCATAGCTCTATTTATCAAGTTCACTTGGAATCACTATTGTTCGCTGCCCTCCATTCATCATGGGTAAGTCTCGTGATGGAAATGTTCCTGTATTACCATCCACTACAAGGAGAGGTATGGTTCTGAACACCTCTGTTGCTCTTGATTCACCATCTGTTATGAGTAAGCTCCTTACACCACCACATACACATGCTACACATACTGGTACTACTTCTGAATCTGAAACTTCTGATACTTATGATGCTGCTTCTACTGTGCTTGATAAGAGTGGTTCATTAGGTCCATCCTAGATGCTACGATTGCTAGAACTATAGCTGGAAATACTGAAACTCCTAATGAAAACACTACTACACCTGTAAGTTCACCTGAGTCTATAGAGAGCTATGATATTGAAGACGGATACATAGAAATGAATGATGAATTTATTAAAGAATGTCAAAATTGTTGGGGATCGGTGCGGAAAACAAAAAATTTCCTACATTGAAACCCCAGAAACTGCCTAGGATCTATCTATGTAGTAATGCAGTAACGGCCGATGCGTAGAGAATACATACCCTTGTAGACCGTACGCGGTTAACGTTCCGCGGGGAACGTGGTTCAAGTAGTCGTACTCGTAGCCGACCTCAAGGCCGCGAAGCTCCTCGCAGGTCACCCCTTGCTCCTTCTTGATCTTCATCAACTTCATCGTGCAACAGCTCCGGCTCACGACATTCTAGCGCCCCAAGTGTTGCGCCTCGTGTCTTCATACACATCCGGTGCACGATGAGACCTCTGACTCCCCGATCCCGTCGGGAGTGCGGAAATGATATCCGGCTAGGAATCCCTGCAGCGCAACGGCGTACTGCAGGTGTGCCTCGATCGCACATCCCAGACTTGGGGCCATGGTCACGAGGTATAGAGGGAGAGAGAGAAGGAGAAAGTCAACCAAAGGACTTCTCCAAATTGTGTTGTTTATCATCCCACCCATGGGCACCCCTTTATATAGGGGGAGGGGGTGTGCCCTCCCCTTTGGGTTTCCCATGTGGGACTATTCAAGGGAGAGGGGGGAGGCGCATGGGCCCTTAGGGCTTCATGGTCCAGCCGGCCAGGGGTGGGACCCACCCCACGCACAGCCCTAGGTTGGCCGGGTGGGCCCCTCTTGTGGCGGCTGGGCCTTGGCCCTTCCCTCCTCCGGTTTTCCCTCATGGGCCTTTATTCACTAGGAAGTTTGGCCCATTAGTAGAATAACCCTTCAAATTAGATTTTAATATTATATTTAATATTAATTACATTAATTAATATGTAAATACATATTACAAAATCCGTCTTGACCGGAAACACTTTTCGGTTCCCTTTCAATTTCCTCTAAACAACTTCGGATCTTTCCTGGAATGATTCCGGTCCTTTATTCTTTCTCCGAATAGCTTCGGATCTCTCTGCGGAACGATTCCGGCTTTCTCTTTCTCTATTTTGATTCCGTCTTACGAATGATCGCTCTCATCGTACCCTTAAGTGTATCCTCTCACGGCTCGGAAATGCTCTAGACATGATCTGTATCAATGATCAACTGAGGGACCAGGGATGTCCATGTGACCCCTATGCATTCTTGATGACAATGTCGTTTGAACCGTCTAAATGTAGCATCCTCTTCCTTTTGTTTCTCGATACAACTTTTCCGAGATCTGATCAATGGTATCCTATACCTTTGTTCAATCTCGTTCACAACAAGTTCTGTTTTCTTGTTACTGTGATATTACATCCCCGTGACCTAGTCACATGTTGCAACATTTATAGATGTAATCTCACCAAGCCGGCCGTATGTATCTTTACCCGTCATGTGGGTGAACAAATCCCGGTCTTGCAGTCACATGTCATCTACTGTTCCTTCGGAATACCCAACGTACACCTTTATGGCCACCGTATTACCAGATGACGGTTGATGCAGTCTAAGCAGCCTAGGGAAACAGTGAGTAATATGAGCTCACGGTCTAAGGAGAAGGAGTCTAGGTATAGCTGTTGCAACAATGAACTAGATGAATTGATCGTGTTGCAATCCTTCGAGGAATGTCCAATCACATCATTCTCCAATGATATGATCTCGTTGTCAGTCGGCATAAATGCCCATGATCTTGAAACCCAGATCATCTTCGTGACCAACGAGCTAGTATGAATAGAGGCTACTAGGGACTTGGTTGTTTCATACCACACCTGTACCAATGTTTCTATTTGGCACAGTTATAGCACAATATGAAACTATTATAAACTAATTGAGATATGATAATAAAAACCTATTTCTTATTTGCCTCTAGGGCATATCTCCTTCAAAAATACTCATGGTAAAAGTGCTATTAAGAGTCTCCTTGAGAGGCGTACTATAAAACCCAAATTATCTCCTAATGATAAATTTTCTACATCTCCCATAAACATTAAAGATAAGGATTATGATTTCTCTCTTGATTTATCTTACATAACTATTGTTGAGAAAGAACCTTTTTGTGGGACTAAGAATGAAAGTGCTGTAGCACATATGACTGAGCTTTCTACCATGAGTGGCTTGTTTTCTGATGATATTAAGATGCACACTTACTTTGTTGCTAAAATTTTCCCTTTTTCACTAAAAGGAGAAGCTAAGGCTTGGTTTAATAATTTACCTCCTTGATCTATTGATAGCCCTAATTGCTTGATTAGTACTTTCCTTCATAAATATTTGCCTCCTAGTGCTAGACATGCCATTTTGTAGGAACTTTTTGATTTTAAACAGGGAGAAAAAGAGATATTGCCTGAATCATGGGCAAGGTTTTTGTGATTTGGTTCATGCATAGACTGGATGTCCATTATCTAAAAATGAGCTTCTTGATATATATTATAATGGACTAACTTAAGAATCTAGGACATACCTAGATAGTTGTGCTGATTGTGTTTTCAGGAATATAACTCCCAAAGAAGCCGAGGAATTAATGGCTAAAATTAGCAAGAATTATGATGACTAGACTTCACCTGAGCCAACTACGCCTGAGACAGCTACACCTGAGTTAACTATGCCCGCACCGACACCAACTTCAAAGAAGAGGGGAGTTATTGAACTAAATGATGAAGTGATGAAGGAAGCTAAGAAATGTCTTAAGGAGAAAGGTATTAAAGCTGAAGACGTAAAGAATTTACCTCCTATAGAAGAATTATGCAAGCCAATCTCCCACTCACCCACTATTGAGGTACACTCTCTCCAACATTTTGATAAAGGTGATATTCCTTATTCTAAACCTCCTTATCAATGCTTGGAAGAATTCGATATTTTTATTGTTAAGCAAGATAATTTTAATAAAAGGGTGCAAAATCATCTAATGGAAAAGTCTAGAGCTATTATTGAGTTGAAGGATATTGTGGAAAGAACCTCTAATGATGTTAAAATTCTTGTTAAACATTTCCAAATGGTTCAAACTCAAATTGTTCAGCTTATTAAGGTACAAAAAGATTTGCTAGTTAATGCTTCTAAGGAAAAACAAGCTTATGAAATTAGGACTAGAAGTGGTGCTGCCACCCAGGATCCTCTATATCCTGAGGGGCATCCCAAAAGAATTGAGCAAGATTCTCAACAAATTGAAAATAGTGGTACTTCCCCTAAGAAAAGGAAAATGAAACATAAAACTATTATAGAATCTTTTGAACCTGCTAAAGATCCTAATAGTATATTTGTCTCTAACGCTGGAACTGAAAGTGGTAATGAGGAAAATGATGCTCTCGATAAAGAAAAAGTTGAAGAAGAACCTGAAATACACACTAAGAATAATTAATACACTAAAGAAGATTTTGTTGCTAAGAAACATGGTAGTGAAAGAGAGCCTTGGGTCCAAAAACCTATGCCTTTCCCTGATAAGAAACACAAGTCAAAGGAAGACGAACACTATAATAAGTTTTGTGAGTGGATGAAACCTTTATTTTTACAAATTCCTTTGACCAATGCTATTAAATTACCTCCTTATTCAAAGTATATGAAGGATATTGTCTCTAATAAAAGAAAGATCCCTAATGAAGAAATTTCTAGTTTGCTTGCTAATTATTCCTTTAATGGTAAGGTTACTAAGAAACTTGGAGACCCAGGGATTCCAACTATTCCTTGTTCTATTAAAAATAACTATGTTAGAAGTGCTTTGTGTGATTTAGGAGCACGAGTTAGTGTTATGCCTTTTTCTCTCTACAAGAGACTTCAATTGGAGAAATTAATACCAACTGATATATCTTTGCAAATGGCTGATAAATCTACTACTATTCCTGTTATATGTGAGGATGTTCCTGTTCAAGTGGCTCATAATTGCTTGATATTAACTGACTTTGTTGTGCCTGAAATGCCTGAAGACGATAATATGTATATTATTCTTGGGAGACGTTTTCTTAATACTGTAGGAGCTGTTATTAATTGCAATCAAGGAAAGGTAACTTTTAGTGTTAATGACAAGGAGCATACTGTCTATTTCCCCAAGAAGATTGATAGGAATTATGGCTTAAATTCAATTGAAAATATTGAGGGCATCCAAGTTGGAGAAATATATTGTCCCATACCACGAGAAAAATATGAAACTATTATGATTGGGACCATTACTATCAAGGTTGAGGTAACATAATCATTTAGTGGAATACAAAGTTTTGTTTCATATAAAATTGTTTTGGTAACAAGACCTGATCAACCTTGTTAACAAAGGGATTTTAATGAACAAAACAATGTTTTCACCATGATTATCTTCTCTTACTTTTATTTTATCCATTTTAGTTTTTGTTTTCACTTAGTTTACTTTTCTTTTGCTAGTTGCTTGCATATTAGAGTGTCTTAGAACTTCCGAAGTTTTAGTCTTGTGTTGTATTTGCATCATTATAGAATATCTTTCTGCCGGAAAATTATTCATCAATTCCAGAAAATTGCTAAAAAATAAAGTGTCTCGAAAATTCTAGAAAATTCATATTAAATTTTTACGTGAAAAAAGGGGCAGAGAAGTGACCGGAGAGTACCAGGGGGCCCACCAGGCAGGCACACCACCTAGTGGCGCGGCCACACCAGGGGCACACCTGGCCATGGTGTGGGCCACCCCTGGCCCTCCACTTACTTTCTCACTTGCCACTTCTTTCTCTCTCCCGAGAAAAAAACAGTTCATTGCTCAAACTCGCGTTCTTGCTCGCGATTTTTTGATCTCCTTGCTCAGCCCATCTTTGCTGCTGAAATTTTTAGCATTTGTTCTCCGGTATGTGACTCCTCCGCTTGTCTAAGTAGATTTGTGATTAGTGGTTTATATCTTGAGTATTTTGCTACTATAGGTGACAGGTTATGTGAGCTTGTGAGCTTGTTCAATGCTTAGAGAAATTATTTTGATGGATGTTTAGGCCTCTTACAAGTCCCTATGAGTAGTTCCTTTCATTATGTATTCACTTTGCAATCAATTGTATGATGGTTATCTAAAAATTTCAGAAAAGAAGATGAATGAAAACCAACTCAACCAACACGAATTAAGGGTGCATGCAGTTATGAAGGTTCACCATGAGGAGGAAGTCTTTTCCTCTGCCTATCCATGCCCTGAATTCATGAGGGCTGCAGGGATTTCTCAAGATTTTCATACTTTGATTACTAATGCAGGATTGGAGCATTTTGTGGGAGACGAACCTACCCAATATGTGAAACTAACTATGTCTGTGGTGCAGGATTTCCTGTTTAGTTACTCCTTTCCTAACCCCATGGTCCATTACAAAATTTACAATGTAGCTGTCGATCTCCCTTTTGATGACTTTTGTGCAGCTATGAAAGTACCACAGTGGGGTTCATGTGGAAGGATTAGAGAGCGACCTACACCACTCATGGACTTGTATGCGGAAATTTGCCAAGGGAGCAGCTTCTCAAAAGAGAGTGGTAAAATTCATAATATTCATCTCCCGCCTATTCGATACTTTGCCTACTTTATTGCTAAGTGTGTCCTCACTAGGAAAACTGCTAATAAATTATCCTCATATGATCTAGCCTTCATCTCAGCTGCCTTAAAACAAGATAGGACTTATAATTTGGGTGCCTTGATAGCTTTCCATCTTGCTGCTAACCGCAAGAAAGGTGGAATTTGTGGAGGCCTCATCGCCTCTTGTTTACTAGCTTTGCATGGTGTAGTGCCTCATCATTTACACTTACAGTTTCCCATAGAGAGGCATGACCTTAATTCCATGATGCAACATAAATTCGTTTCTTCTTGGGCTAATTTGAGTGATTTATCCTATGAAATAACCTTCCTCAAAGCTGGTTGGAGAAGGGGTAAGTCTAAGCGTGTTGTTCTTTTGCCTGCGCCTGTTTTGTTTAACCTTGATACCAGGGAAGGATGGTCACTCACTGAGGAAGAGCTCGATACATATCTGGGGGAGCTCTCCCAGCAAGAGCAGGATACTGGAAGGGAGATTACAGATGATTCGGTCCAGCCCTCGAATGAGGGGGAGTCTTTGTACCAGCAGCCTACCTATGATTAGGGAGCTTCTTCTTCTACACAAGGGCCTAAGTACGATCATTCCTATGATGACCCGCCGGCTTGGAGTTCCTACCCGTGTTGGGCTTGATACCCACTTAGGCCAAAAGCCTAAGCTTGGGGGGAGGTACACCGACATCACACTCATCTACATATCCTGTTCAGTCGATACTTTGTATGTCCATGTTTTGTTTTCTTTTAAATCTCCATTCTTGCTCTATTTGTGCTTTCCAAAACACAAAAAGACAAAAAATATTTTCGTTATTTCTCTTTGTTAGCTTCTTTGTCTTTTAGCCTTGGTTTTCTTCCTTCTTTTAGCTTTGTCTTAATTATTCAAAAAACCAAAAAGATTTCGCTTTGCTTGTTCTTCCTTTTCGTTCTTGTTTCTAAAAATCAAAAACATCAAAAATATTTTATGTTCTTCTTTGGTTTTGTGAAGTTCGTTGCAGGGTTCAGTAGTCCTCAGTGGAGTTTGGTTTCATGTTATTATTCAAGCCACACAAGTGAAGGGCAATAATGAAGATTAATGACAACTTGAGGTGTGGTAAGAGGCTGGTAATGAACTCTATTTGTTTTCATTTTTGTACATATACTCATCATTGTGGGCATGCTTAGTCTATTCATGTAAGGTGTGTGTTATTTATGGATGCTTAGTAGTTCTTGCTTTCTTATGATTAGCTCCAGCTTGCTAATGGTATGTAGCATGTCATATGAATGTTTGCTTGCATTGTTCTATTCATAACTTGGTATGACATTGTGGTATCCTCCTCTGAATGTTTCACTTGAATTGACTTGGCACATGCTCACGCATGCATATGACTGAAATAATTAGTTAAGCCTCGATGAATTATTTTGCCTCAGGGTTCTTGGATCACTTTCATGCCATAATTAGTCATGTTTTCTTGCAAGCATGGTTATGACAGTTATTGCTCTCTTGTTTGTTGCTCCCTTACTATTGATGACCCTCACTCGCACTGAGTATGAGCTCTACTCGTGTTTCCAACTCCCCAAAATCAATATTGCCAAAAGTGTCCACCATACCTACCTATTAGCATCATTTGCTATTCCGTGCATATTCAGTATGCCTTGTTTTTTTCCAAATAAAATGTTTGCTTGTTATGAGAAAGTTAGTTAGTAAATCTCTCACGAACTTGATGGCACACTTTATTTCTTGCACTTAATAAACCTGAACTATTATGATTGTCCATGAAAGTTATATGCTTGCAAATTATAGGCTGGGGATTAGCAAAACCGTGATGTCACGAGGAACGCTTTCAACACTTGTAAATATATACCCTGTTGATAGCATGCTCTTTTGTTTACGGACATCGTCTGTGTGAAATAAAAGGGGAGCTTGTAAGTCCATGGAGTTATGTATGTGTGTTAGAGAAACGCCTGGGCGGCTGGTCTAATCCATGCCTAATCATGGTGGAAACTTGCAGCGTAACCATAATGAGCAATCTATGAAGCATTCTTCTTATAAAAAAAGAGAGATAGTTATTGAGAAGAAAAAGAAAAAAAATGAGAAAATAGGAAAGAGAGAAAAAAGCACCATTTTCCCATGGTAAATAAGAAGATGCTGAGATGCTCATTGTCTGCTTGCCTTGTAATTTTGATATGGGGATTCTTCCGTATCATCGGGCAAGGGGTACCCCGTTGACGGTTCTCTATGATACGCATGTATTTACTATGACAAGGACTTACTGGTAACTAAAGTTGAGTAGCATGAGGAGCGGCCCTCGTACTCAAGGGACATGAGATTTCTAGTTTATGGTCTGTCAAGCATATAACTCGTATTGGACCTCACTTTCACCTTAACCATTTAAAGATTCTTATGATAGGGGTAATGAGAGCTCAAAGCTAATGAGTACCATACTTTCAACATTTGGAAGTCTTTCAAACTTTTCAAAACCTTTTCACTTCCTTGTTGAGTCACCACTTATTCTATGAGCACTTTCTTGAGAGCATAGTTGTCATTCTTAGTGTAATATGCTTGTCTCAAAACTTGGTTAATTGTGTCATGACTTTGATGGTTGTATCTTTGATATCCTTACTTCTAGTCTTCACTTGAACTTCAGAGGTGCCTTGGCATTTATGTTTTCTCTACAATCAAAGGCAAGTGATATACCACTCTATCATACCTTTTTATGAGCATTGCAATGTTGCTTATGTTTATGTTTCATGCTACTTATTATTTTTGAGTTGGAATCTCTTCATAGCTTGCAATGACTATTAAGTAACTTATTTGCATACTATTTATTTTGAATTTCCTAAGTAGTTGATCATATGCTAAGAATATATACATCTTATGAAGCAAATGTGTTCGTGAAAGCTCTTTTATCGCACTCAGTTTTCAACTGAATTGCTTGAGGGCAAGCAATAAGCTAAGCTTGGGGAGAGTTGATACGTCCAAAATGTATCTACTTTTCCAAACACTTTTGCTATTGTTTTTCCTCTAAACTTGTAAAATTTTGGATACAACTAACACGGACTGACATTGTTTTCAGCAGAATTACCTTGGTGTCTAGTTTTTGTGTAGAAAACCAACTATCAGGAAAAATCCCGGAAAATATGCCAAAAATTCTATTTCACCAGAAGATTCACGAAGCCAGAAGACGAGACGGAGGAGGGTCACGAGGGGCCCACACCACCTGGTCGTGCAGGCCAGGCCTGGCCGCACCTGGGGGTGGTGTGGCCGCCTCGGTCACCCCCTCGGCCTCCCTCTTCGCCTATAAGATGCCTCTTGACCTAAAAACAAGGGGGGTTCGACATTTTTCCAGATAGAGTTCCGCTACACCGCCACCACCAGATTCCGCAAATCAGAACTAGAAACTCTGTTCTGCCACCCTGCCGGGACGGGGAATTGGAGGAGATAATCGCCATCATCTTCACCATCGCTTCTCCATCAACCATCCATGATGCCCCATATATGAGTGAGTAATCCCCCGTTGTAGGCTATGGGGATGGTAGGGATTGGATGAGATCGTTCATGTAATGGCATCAGATTGTTAGGGCATGGTGCCTAGTATCTATTATTAGTGCTTTTTGACTTTGTTGCACCTTGTTATGCTTAATGCTTGTCACTAGGGCCCGAGTGCCATGATTTCAGATCTGAACATGTTATTGATTCATGATAATAGTATTGTTTGTGATCTTACCTGCAAGTTGTATACACATATTGTTGTCCGGAACCAAAGGCCCCGAAGTGACAATAATCAGGATAACCGGAGGAGATGGCTTTGATGTGAGGATCACATGTGTTCACGGAGTATTAATGCTTTGCTCCGGTGCTCTATTAAAAGGAGGACCTTAATTGCCAGTAGTTCCCTTGTGGCCCCGCTGCAAATGGGCTAGAAGGACAAAAGATGTTGTGCAAGTTCTCATCATGAGCACGTATGACTATATATAGAACACATGCCTATGATTATTTAGTACTTGGATGCTTTATCTTATTTATCTGCAAATGCCCTATGTCTTGATTGCTATATGAATTGTCTTGTCCATGCAACGCCCGTCCATTCATCCCTATGCCTACCGCGCTTTAATCCTACTGTTTACTACAATTGTTACTACCGTCTTTACTTTTACCACTGCTATTACTTTGCTATTGCTACGACAAAACTGTTGCTACTAATAAACTGCTGTGAGCAAGATTGTTTCCAGGTGCAGCTGAGTTGACAACTTAGTTGTTAAGGCTTATAAATATTCTTTGGCTCCCCTTGTGTCAAATTAATAAATTGGGTTTCACTTCCCTCAAAAATACTATGATACACCCCTATACTTGTGGGTCATCGGGTATCCAATTGAAAGATGTTTCGAAGAAAATCTTGGTTGCTAGGCAGGCAGGATGCTACCATATAGTGATCATCGTGTGCTTATTAATTCAGTATTAACTAGTTTACCGATGTTTATGCTTTCTTTCTTAGAGGTACCCAAAGGGCTATGAAAGTGTCTTGACTTTTACATATCTCGTTTTTTCTAGCAAAGTGAGGATGGTAAGTGAAATTATCGGTTAACTAAATGGAACATTATTTGCCATCCAAAAGATCAAGGGGGCTTGGTATTGAAGTCCTAGATATAAAAACAAATGCCTTCTTAGTAAATGGTTATTCAAACTTCTTAATAAAGAGGGAGTCAAGAGATACTATATAACAAGTATTTATCACAAAAAACCTTAGCTCAAGTTAAGAGTAAGCCCACGGATTTACCTTTTTGGAAGTGACTCGTGAAAGCTAAGAGGAGTTCTTTAGTAGAGGTATTTTTAGGGTTGGTGAAGAGACTAAGGTCAGATTTTGGGGGGATACTTGGTTAGGCTTAAAGTCGTTAGCTCAACAGTACTCCTCATTATATAACATTGTGCAACGAAAATATGACACTATCGCAAGTGTTTTGTCAACAACACCCTTGAACATTAGTGTAACATCCCAAAACTTTAATCTATATTATCAAATCCTAATCACCCAATTTAGGGTTAACAAAAACTTTATTAAGAAAAAGCATATGAATGCATGTGTGTTTGCATTAGTGTAGAATTGAGTGTATATGCCATGCTTGATTGTTCTAAATGATATGAAATAGTTTAAAGGTGAATGTCACATCATCTAGACCATTTATAAACAAATCAAAAGAGAAAGAAATCAAATAAGATCAAATAAGGCAAATGGTCATTTTGACCATTTTAAACCACTAGGCCACTTTAGGTGTCCCTAGAAGAAAATTTCTAACAGAAACATTTCTCTTTCTCTTCACCCCTTGCTAGACCATGTAAAGATGTATCAAGGCCCACTTTACAAACTTACAAAAACATCTAGCAAATCAATTTAAAGGACATTTAAAATTGAATCAAGTGTATGTGCTAAGATCACACTTTGCCCAAAAACCCATCAAATGAATTCACCTTGACTTATCCAAGAAAACCTAGTCTCTCAAGCTTAATCTAAGATCACTCAAAAAAAATTGAATCAAAAATTCAAAAATAAATTTCATGCGGCCATTTCATCAAACACTTGGCATGCACAGAATAATCCCTAGCCTAGCTTCACTGTTTTATATAGTGATCATCGACCAAATTGTCCCCTAGTTACTCTCCTGTTCCCTCTAAGCCTAACCCAGCCCCAGACCAGCTCCCCCCTTCGCTGCTGGCATAGCGGAGCGCCGCCCGAAAGTGGTCATCGCTGGCTGACCACGGCCAGCTCACACTAGACCACCCCGCGCCCAACCAGCATGTCCACTAGCATCGCCGCAGCCTACCGCCAGCCCTGTCCAGGCCACAGCCCCAGCCAAGCCATGGACCACACTAGCACCGCCGCGCACCGCCTCTCTACGCCATGTCTAGAGCGCGCCAGTGCGCCGTGCCTGACCAACCCGCACACGCCGTGCCTTGACCTCCCCTCGCGTGCACAGACCCGCCATGATCGTAGCACCCCGGTAGACACCCCCGTTCACCGCCCGTGACCCGCAGCTGCCGCACACCGCCACAAACACCACTTCCTCCGCTCAGAGCGCCACACGCGCCAGACCAAACCACGCCACCCCACGCCGCGCCTTTAAGTCCGTGAGAACCGCCAGGGAGCACCGCACCGTCCGCCTACCTCTTCCTTGACAATAGCTTCCTGTAGCGACGCGACCGTCGAGCTCACCGCCACACCGCTCGGTCCCCTCGTCGAGCTATAAAAGGAGGCCACCCCAGCCTCCATTCCTCACACCATCAGACTCCCCACTCCTCACTGACCTTCCCCACCTCTTCCCGGAACAAGGCGAGCACCACGGTGCCGAAATTTCACCGGAGTCCGCCGCTACTGGAGGATAAGTGTGTCGTCGATTGCGACCACCCCGAGCCCTGCCGTGATCGCGCCTCACCTCGCCGTCGTATACCACGTTGTTTGCCCCTGTCGCCGAGCCTAGCTGGATCCCAGGTGAGCCCCGTGAGACCCCCACCGCCATGTTAGGTGTAGCTCGTCGCCGGAGCTGTTCGTTGTCGACGACGACCCTCAGCCGTCGATCTTGCTTCTAATCGTAGGGCCTAGAATCAATGGTACCATTTCGCGTTAGATGAGTCACTGACCAGTGGACCCCCTCTGTCAGCCGCACGATGCGCTGCGCTGTGCAGCTGGGCCAGCCCGTTAGCTTCCCCGCGCTGGCCCGAAAATTCAAATAATTGATTTTCCTTTTAAGTTGAAATCCTATTTTGTTCACTTATTCAAAAATCAATTCAGAGATTTTCACTTAACCATATGGCATGAATCAAGTTTTGTTAGAAAGATAATTAAATTATCTATCCAAGACCGTTGGATTTAAATCATTTGGAGTTAGAGATAAGCTGTAGCAAAAATAACAAGACAGAGACTTTTCTACATTCAAACATTTTTCAAAAATCAACCATAATAGCTTTTGAGTTGATTCCAACTCTCAAAAATCACATTTGATAATATCTATCTGAATATGTAAAAAAATATTTAGGTTTGCATGTAGTGACATTGGACTAGTACCAAAAGAATGCTACTAGGGCATTTCTAGTCACTTTAAATCTATTAAATAATAATATTAAACTTTATAAAATGTGATAAACCCTTTAAATCACATTCCCATGTATTAGAATATGTGTTGATTACATGTGTCCACATGATCCCATATTCTATTTGGATAATATTACATCTTAATTAATTTCAATGAATAGAAATTAATTTTCTCAAATAAAATAATTGAAACTAGTACTTTAATGCATGTGATGATTGTGATAATGCTAGATCATCAAGTGTGTGCCTTAGTGTGCTATATAGCAATAGATAAATATTGTTTGGTGATGGTGTACCCCGTATTCATTTATAGACGATAGTACCGACCAAGTCTACGAGGAGGAGGAGTTTTACCCCAAAGAAGACAAAGAAAACTTCAATCACTACACCAATCAAGGGAAGCTATTATGAACAAGCTAGAACCTTGCAAGTCATTCTTGCAAGTTAACCTAAGCAAGATGCATTAGGCATGCTTTGGTTATATACCTTTGATTTATACCCATCCCAAGTTTTACTTGCAAGCTTTACTTTCTTTTACTTTACTAAAGTTCTTTACTTTTAATATAGATAACATAAAGAGTATAAAACTAAGCCTATCTAGTTACACTTAGATGTCATTCTATGGCATGAAATTGAAGATTAGCACCCCTCATTAGTGAACACTCTTAACCTTAGTGGCTCGTGCTAAGCATAAAACTTGATCACTTTAGATGGGAATACTTGGTGGAAAATGATTATGAAAGTTCTATTTTGACATGTGTTGACATGTGTTGAGAAACACAAATGAATTTGATGATGAAAATGTTGAGGCATGAGCCTTAGCCCTTTACAAAAACTGATGGTTGGGTTCGGATGTGATACCATTCCAATTTTACCGTACAACCACAATACCTGAATTGGGTAAGGCTTAGCCGGAAGTTTATATGCATTAGTATGTGTTCTCTCGTGGGAGAGGTTTGAGCTGAGGCTACCTCTTGATGATGTCCACCTATGCAGTGCCCAGGATGGCAGATGGCCATGGCTAGGAGGCCAAGCTCATAGGGGAGGTGCCTATACTAGAGTGTGTAATTGAAAGGTTTTGATTGATTATCCGCATACTAAGTATGATGATTCGGGATTATCCATGACGGATGTATCGAATTTTGTGGTGAAAGTGTACCACCTCTACAGAGTGTCAAACTATTCGAATAGTCGCGTCCACGGTCATGGACAGTTGGAGTGGCCATATTGTTCCGTCGTCAGATGTTTTCAAAATGACTTGTGAAATGAATTATGACTTTGACTTGACCACAACAGGGTTGTGACTATGAAAACTAAGTTCCCACTTAGGTGATTTAGAACTTTATTTTAGCTTTCTTTACTTCTAAACTCAGCTTAAGATAAATCTAGCTTTTGTAAATAAACTTAGAGCTTAGCATTCCTACTAGAACTACCTTACTTGTTAGTGATAGTTTGCGAGTACTTAAAGAGTACTCATGGCTTTGTCCCTGGCTATTCCCGTGGCCAGACTATGAGGAGGACTATCAGGAAGATGGACAGCAGGACGACTACAATAACTAGGATCATCTCCCATCGTCAGCATTGCCTGTGACACTGAAGATGGAGCCCGCTACTACGCTTACTATTCCGCTGCTTGTTTGTATTAAGACTGGATCATGAGATCCTTTATTGGTGTAAGGCCTTATTATGGTTTGTAATGGATGATGTACTGTGATATCCAATCTGTTATGTCTCGCAAAAATGGTAATCCTGGGATTGCAATGTATGGCATAACAGGCATCTGGGATTAAAAATCCGGGTGTTGACAAGTTGGTATCAGAGCTATCCTGACCATAGGAGACCCTAGTTAGAATGGACGTCCGAACAAAAACATAGTTTCAAAACAATAGAAGTGAGTATTTATGAAAACCTATTCCCACTCTTATCCTTGAGATTCTTTCAAAAAAAATCATGTTCGTCAAAAATTCTTACATTACTACATAAAATTTGACACACTTGATCACCTCACTAACTTACTCATCCTAAATTCTTATAGATGGAAGTTCAGTATTGCAAGTTCTACTAGTTGGGCAACGGCGGCCAACTGATCTTTGAGAGGGATCTTGATGCACTATCAGAGTACCTTGAGCGCCCGCATCCAGAATTCTTTGGAGCTCAACTCAAGGATTTCCCCGGAGGAGATCTACAATGGTTGATAGTTGTAGATCTTCTAGGCAAGATGGAAGCACCCCTTTCTGAGAAGATTCAATTCACTGTGCGAGAGAACAACTGGCTAGATGGATTAGCCAGGGCCATGCATGAAGCTCTTGCCCGTCTGTGTGGGCAAAACATCAACTTAATCCAGGGAACTCGCTTTGCTCACTTCGCAAGGCGTGATTCCATGGGAATGCCATTGGAGATGCCAAGTCACCTAGAGATGAAGCGCCAAGTGGAGAATCTTGACTTCCTGCTGTATGATAGGCAGAAGGAATTGGACAATGCCCGAGCTTACGCCAACCACAACCTTGCCATTGCCGCCAAGAAGGACCAGACTCTCGCCATGCTCGTCAAGGATCGCCAATCACTTCGTCATCGGCGCGAGAAGAAGGATCGCTCGTCTTCGCAAGAAGGTTGCCTACCTCGAGAAGACCATCTGTGAGCAAGAAGTCCAGCTTGAAGCAAAATAAGAAGAGGAAGAAGGTGAAGACATCCAGGGAGATATTCACTCATACCTCAGCGATGACAATGACTACCTGGAGGATGATGCCATGGATTTCTACACCGATGATGATGATTCCGACTTCATTGATGATGAGTAGATGTACTTGATCACTACCATAGGAATGAGTTGTATCGGTCCCACTATATCTTAGTTCACAGAATGGTTCTTAAAACCATATGTTTTCCTTTTATGTCATGGTGTGTGTGTTTGTATTGTGTGCTTTGAATGAATGAATGAATGAATGAATGAATGAATGAGAAGGAGTTAGTTTGCAAAACCTGAGTCAAACTCAAAGTTTAAAGCTTTTGAAATAAAACCATGAACCTTAGAAATTTACCTCTTATCTCATTATCTATCTCAATCTTCAGATGACTCGTGGAAACCCTGGAGGAAGCAGCTCATCACAGGACCCGATGTTGCAGATTCTGCAAATGCTAGTTTCCGACCGTGAAGCTAGTAGAGCCGAGCGTCAAGCTAATCTAGCCACCCTGCAACAAATCGCTCAGATGGCCCACAATAATCAAGGCCAAGGAAATAAAGACCATCACGGATCCAAGCTTAAGAACTTTGAGAATACCAATCCGCCTATCTTTAGCAAGTCTGAAGACCCATTAGATGCTGATGACTGGCTGCAAACCATGGAGAACAACTTGGAAGTCGCAGGAGTTGACGACAATGAGAAAGTTCTATTTTCCACCCACTATCTGGCAGGAGATGCAAGAGCCTGGTGGAATAACACTCGTACTATGAACCACGGTCAAGTGATGACGTGGGAAGCTTTCAAGATCAAGTTCAGCCGCACCCATGTGCCGCAAGGTTTAGTCACTAGAATGAGAGATGAATTCGGAGAACTGAAGCAAGGCAGGATGACGGTAGTTGAGTACCGTGACAAATTTCTATCTCTAGCTAGATATGCCCCTGATGAGATCAACACTGAAGCCAAGAAGAAGGAAAGGTTCTTGAATGGATTGCATGATGAGATGCAAACGGTGTTAGTCAACATCCGTTTTGAAGATCTCGAAGAGCTTGTAGATTCCGCCATCCAGATGGAAGGGAAGATAAACCAAGCCAATGACAACCGCAAGCGCAGGATGATGCACCATACTAGGTCCCACAATACCCAGAAGTATCACCCCAACCCATCTGCAGGATATGCCCCAAGAAACAATAGACCCCCAATGTCTCGTCCAAGCTACCCCAATCGTAGCGGAGGAAACGTGAAGTCCGGAGGAAACCATAACAACAACCCCGACAACTCCAACAACTTCAACCGTGCACCGCCCAAGTTCAACAACAACAACAACAATACTGCCCAAGGACTGGAAGTAATGTTGTGCCTGTTGCAGCCAAGGACAAGTCCCAGATTACTTGCTTTGAATGTGGAGTGAAGGGTCACTACTCCAATGAGTGTCCCAAGAAGCTTGTAGCCACCACCAATGTGAATGCACCCGCTCAGCAGCAACGCCGTGTTCAGCTTGGAAGGAGATTTACCCCAGGAAATTCGCTCAACCGCAACGGCCATCTGTTCCCCATGAATGCTGAAGAAGCCCAGGAAGCGCCAGATGTCGTGCTGGGTATGTTTTCTGTTAACTCAGTATTAGCAAGAGTGTTGTTTGATTCTAGAGCATCACACTCGTTTTTTACAGAAGAATTTACATGCACTAGTAAGATCCAACCAACAAAATTGAAGCATGTTATGATAGTTCAAATACCTGGTTCAACCACCAAAGCTAGAAAAAATTGCAAGGCTGTACCTATCAGAATCCATGGGATAGATTTTTATGCTAATCTAATAGTACTTGGAACCAAAGGTTTGGAAGTAGTACTAGGAATGGATTGGATGTCAAAACATAAAGGATTGATCGATTGTGCCAAGAAATCCATAACCATGACCAGTAGCTCTGGAGTATCAGTAGAGCATGTATCTGAAACCTTGCCCCGTAAATTCAAATGCAACAAGAGTCTAGCCCAACCAACCCTAGACCAAGTCAGAGTAGTCCGTGAATACCCCGAGGTATTCCCAGATGAATTGCATGGTATGCCCCCAGATCGGGATATCGAGTTCATTATTGAACTAATTCCTAGAACTGGACCTATAGCTCAGAGACCCTATAGTATGAACCCCTCTGAATTAGTGGAGCTGAAGAAGCAACTTGATGCTATGCTGGCGAAAGGTTTGATTCAACCAAGCGCATCGCCCTGGAGATCACCTGTTTTGTTTGTGGACAAGAAAGATGGAGGTAACCATTTGTGCACAGATTACCGGAAGCTGGATGATGTCACCATCAAGAACGAGTACCCACTGCCAAAGATAGAGGATCTGTTTGATCGGTTGACTGGTGCTAGAGTGTTTTCTAAGATTGATCTTAGAACTGGTTATCATCAACTTAAGATTCGTGCAACGGATATTCCAAAGACCGCCTTTACCACCAGATATGGATTGTATGAGTATACGGTCATGTCTTTTGGATTAACCAATGCACTCGCTTATTTGATGAATCTCATGAATAAGATCTTTATGAACTTTCTGAATAAGTTTGTCGTTGTTTTTATCGACGATATTCTTAGCTATTCCAAGTCAGAAGAAGACCATGAGCTACACCAGAGAACCATCCTTGAAACCCATAGAGAACATCAGTTGTATGCCAAGTTCAGCAAATGTGAGTTTTGGTTGAAGGAACTAGGATTCCTCGGACATATTGTGTCGGCAGGAGGAGTCGCTGTTGATCCCGCCAAAATCAAAGATGTAGAAGCATGGAAAGCCCCAACCAGTCAAACCCAAGTCCGTGCATTTCTCGGATTAGCGGGATACTACCACAAGTTCATTGAAGGATTTTTGAGCATCGCAAGACCGATGACCCAATTGTTGAAGAAAGATAAGAAGTTTAAATGGATCGACAAATGTGAAGCAAGTTTTCAAGAACTCAAGAAGAGATTGATTTCAGCCCCAATCTTGATTATGCCGGATATCAAGAAGCCTTTTGATGTGTATTGTGATGCATCCAAAATTTGTCTCGGATGTGTGTTGATGCAAGAAGGCAAAGTCATAGCATATCTGTCCCGACAACTGAAGCAGCATGAGAAAAACTACCCTACCCATGATCTTGAACTAGCAGCTGTAGTTTTAGCCTTGAAGACATGGCATCATTACCTTATGGTTAACCGTTGTGAGATTTATTCGGATCAGAAGATCCTGAAGTATATTTTCACTCAGAAGGAGCTTAATATGAGGCAAAGAAGATGGATAGAGTTAATCAAGGATTATGACCTTGAGATTCACTATCACCCCGGCAAAGCCAATGTGGTAGCGGATGCTCTTAGCAGATTGCCGTGTAGATTAAACACCATGATCAAAGAAGCCCAGCCAAGTTTGCATGAAGAGTTGGAACAGTTTAGAACGGAGCTAGTTAGCCAAGGATTCTTAGCTAGCATTGAACTTCAACCCATGTTGATCAGTCAGATCAAGGAAGCCTAGAAAGGAAATGCAAGTATCGACGGCATCAAACATCGTATCAGCATAGGGAAGGTACCCGGATTCACCGAAGATGAAGAAGGAGTGTTGTGGTACAAAGGACGTATCTGCGTGCCAGCAGATTCCAAGTTCAAGCAAGCTATCATGCAAGAAGCTCATGATACTCTTTATTCTATCCACCCCGGAGGAACACAGATGTATCCGGATTTAAAGGAGCAATTTTGTTGGCTCAAGATGAAGAGAGAAATCGGAAGCTACATCGCCAAGTGTGATATATGTCAAAGAGTCAAGGCGGAACATCAGAGACCCACAGGACTGTTGCAACCATTGCAGATTCCGAAATGGAAATGGGATTCTGTCAGAATGGACTTTATCACCGGTTTGCCTACTTCTAGTAGGGGAAATGACTTTATCTAGGTCATAGTTGATAGACTGTCCAAGGTAGCCCATTTTATACCTGTCAAGACAACTTACCAAAGTTCAAAGCTAGCAGAGCTATACATTGCTAGAATTGTCAGTTTGCATGGAACCCCCAAGACCATAGTGTCGGATCGAGGAACCCAATTTACCTCAAGATTTTGGCAGAAAGTCCAAGAAGGATTAGGAACCAAGTTGAATTTCAGCACAACTTATCACCCGCAAATCGATGGACAGACTGAAAGAGTCAACCAAATCCTAGAAAATATGTTGAGAGCTTGTGTGCTCGAGTATGGATTAAGTGGGGAAGATTGTCTGCCTTTCGCAGAATTCTCATACAACAACAGTTATCAAGCAAGTTTGCAAATGGCCCATTTGAATTTCTGTATGGAAGGAAGTGTCATACCCCCTTGAATTAGTCACAAGTGAGAGAGAGCCAGATTTTTGGACCCGACATCCTACGAGAAGCAGAAGAGAAGGTTCACAAAGTCCGTGAGCACCTCAAGACCGCCCAATCAAGACAGAAGAGTTATGCTGACAAGAGACGTAGAGACCTGACTTTCAATGTTGGAGACTTTGTGTATCTCAAAGTGTCGCCGTTGAAAGGAATGCAGCGTTTCTAGTTGAAAGGAAAGTTAGCCCCTAGATATATTGGACCCTTCAAGATTCTGAATCGCTGAGGAGAAGTATCTTATCAACTAGAACTGCCAGAGGAGATGTCAGCCATCCATAATGTGTTCCATATCTCGTTACTTTGCAAGTGCTTAGAAGTGCTGGAGAAGACCGAAGTTTTCACGAACATCGATCACCGAGCCATTGATATCAACAAGGATCCGACGTATCGTGAAGTGCCCATTCGTATCTTGGAAGAAGCCTTCAGAACCACCAGGACCCAGAGTATCAAGTTTCTCAAGATTCAATGGAGCAACCATACCGAAGAAGAAGCTACCTGGGGGGCGAGAAGGTTACATTAGGACTGAGTTTCCAGATCTCTTTAGTTCCTAGTTTTTCTTAAATCTCGGGACGAGATTTTGTTTAAGGAGGGAAGGTTTGTAACATCCCAAAACTTTAATCTATATTATCAAATCCTAATCACCCAATTTAGGGTTAACAAAAACTTTTATTAAGAAAAAGCATATGAATGCATGTGTGTTTGCATTAGTGTAGAATTGAGTGTATATGCCATGCTTGATTGTTCTAAATGATATGAAATAGTTTAAAGGTGAATGCCACTTCATCTATACCATTTACAAACAAAATCCAAAGAGAAAGAAATCAAATAAGATCAAATAAGGCAAATGGTCATTTTGACCATTTTAAACCACTAGGCCACTTTAGGTGTTCCTAGAAGAAAATTTCTAACAGAAACATTGCTCTTTCTCTTCACCCCTTGCTAGACCATGTAAAGATGTATCAAGGCCCACTTTACAAACTTACAAAAACATCTAGCAAATCAATTTAAAGGACATTTAAAAATTGAATCAAGTGTATGTGCTAAGATCACACTTTTCCCAAAAACCCATCAAATGAATTCACCTTGACTTATCCAAGCAAACCTAGTCTCTCAAGCTTAATCTAAGATCACTCAAAAAAATTGAATCAAAAATTCAAAAATAAATTTCATGCGGCCATTTCATAAAACACTTGGCATGCATAGAATAATCCCTAGCCTAGCTTCACTGTTTTATACAGTGATCATCGACCAAATTGTCCCCTAGTTACTCCCATGTTCCCTCTAAGCCTAACCCAGCCCTAGACCAGCTCCCCGCTTCGCCGCTGGCACAGCGGAGCGTCGCCCGAAAGTGGTCATCGTCGGCCGACCATGCCCAGCTCGCACCAGACCACCCCGCGCCCAACCAGCATGTCCACTAGAATCACTACAGCCTACCGCCACCCCCTATCTAGGCCACAGCCCCAGCTGAGCCGTGGACCACACTAGCACCGCCGCACACCGCATCTCTATGCCATGTCCAGAGCGCGCCAGTGCGCCGTGCCCGATCATCTCGCACGCACCGCGCCTTGACCTCCCCTCGCGTGCACAGACCCGCCATGATCACAGCACCCCGGCAGACACCCCCGTTCGCCGTCGCGCGACCCGCAGCTGCCGCACGCTGCCGCAAACACCATTGCCTCCGCTCAGAGCACCGCACGCGCCAGACCAAACCACGCCGCCCCATGCCGCGCCTTTAAGTCCGTGAGAACCGCCAGGGAGCACCGCACTGTCCGCCTACCTCCGCCCCGACAATAGCTGCCTGTAGCGATGCCACCGTCGAGCTCACTGCCGCACCGCTCGGTCCCCTCGTCGAGCTATAAAAGGAGGCCAGCCCAGCCTCCATTCCTCACACCATTCGACTCCCCACTCCTCACTGAACTTCCCCACCTCTTCCCGGAGCAAGGCAAGCACCACGGTGCCAGAATTTCACCGGAGTCCGCCGCTGCTGGAGGAGAAGTGCGCCGTCGATTGCGACCACCCCGAGCCCTGCCGTGACCGCGCCTCGCCTCGCCGTCATCTACCACGTCGTTTTACCCTGTCATCGAGCCTAGCTGGAGCCCAGGTGAGCCCCGTGAGATCCCCACCGCCGTGTTAGGTTTAGCTCATCGCCGGAGCTGTTCGACGTCGATGATGATCCTCTGCCGTCAATCTTGCTTCTAATCATAGGGCCTAGAATCAACGATATCGTTTCGCATTAGATGATCCACTGACCAGTGGACCCCCTCTATTAGCCGCGCGCTGGGCTGTGCTATGCAGCTGGGCCGGCCCGTTAGCTTTCCCGCACTGGCCCGAAAATTCAAATAATTGATTTCCTTTTAAGTTGAAATCCTATTCTGTCCACTTTTTCAAAAATCAATTCAGAGAGTTTCACTTAACCAAATGGCATGATTCAAATTTTGTTAGAAAGATAATTAAATTATCTATCCAAGCCCGTTGGATTTAAATCATTTGCAGTTAGAGATAATCTATAGCAAAAAATAACAAGATAGAGACTTTTATACATTCAAACATTTTTTAAAATCAACCATAATAGATTTTGAGTTGATTCCAACTCTCAAAAATCACATTTTATAATATCTATCTGAATATGTAAAAAAATATTTAGGTTTGCATGCAGTGACATTGGACTAGTACCAAAAGAATGCTACTAGGGCATTTCTAGTCACTTTAAATATATTAAATAATAATCTTAAACTTTATAAAATGTGATAAACCCTTTAAATCACATTCCCATGTATTAGAATATGTGGTGATGACATGTGTCCACATGATCCCATATTCTATTTGGAGAATATTAAATCTTAATTAATTTCAATGAGTATAAATTACTTTTCTCAAATAAAATAATTGAAACTAGTTTTTTAATGAATGTAATGACTGTGATGATGCTAGATCATCAAGTGTGTGCGTTAATGTGCTATATAGCAATAGATAAGTATTGTTTGGTGATTGTGTACCCTGTATTCATATATAGAAAATAGTACTGACCAAGTCTACGAAGAGAAGGAGTTCTACCCCGAAGAAGATGAAGAAAACTTCAATCACTACACCAATCAAGGCAAGCTATTATGAACAAGCTAGAACCTTGCAAGTCATTCTTGAAAATTAACCTAAGCAATATGCATTAGGCATGCTTTGGTTATATACCTTTGATTTATACCCATCCCAAGTTTTACTTGCAAGCTTTACTTTCTTTTACTTTACTAAAGTTCTTTACTTTTAATATAGATACCATAAAGAGTATAAAACTAGGCCTATCTAGTTACACTTAGATGTCATTCTATGGCATGAAATTGAAGATTAGCACCCCTCATTAGTGAACACTCTTAACCTTAGTGGCTAGTGCTAAGCATAAAACTTGATCACTTTAGATGGGAATACTTGGTGGAAAATGATTATGAAAACCTTGGAATGATGAGTCATTATATTGAAATGTTTTAACATGTGTTGAGAAACACAAATGAATTTGATGATGAAAATGTTGAGGCATGAGCCTTAGCCCTTTACAAAAACTGATGGTTGGGTTTGGATGCGATACCATTCTAATTTTACCGTACAACCACAATACCTGAATTGGGTAAGGCTTAGCCGGAAGTTTATATGCATTAGTATGGGTTCCCTCGCGGGAGAGGTTTGAGCTGAGGCTACCTCTTGATGATGTCCACCTATGCAGTGCCCAGGATGGCAGATGGCCCTGGCTAGGAGGCCAAGCTCATAGGGGAGGTGCCTATACTAGAGTGTGTAATTGAAAGGTTATGATTGATTATCCGCATACTAAGTATGATGATTCAGGGTTATCCCTGACGGATGTATCGAATTTTGTGGTGAAAGTGTACCACCTCTACAGAGTGTCAAACTATTCGAATAGCCGCGTCCATGGTCATGGATAGTTGGAGTGGCCATATTGTTCCGTCGTCAAATGTTTTCAAAATGACTTGTGAAATGAATTATGACTTTGACTTGACCACAACAGGGTTGTGACTATGAAAACTAAGTTCCCACTTAGGTGATTTAGAACTTTATTTTAGCTTGCTTTACTTCTGAACTCAGCTTAAGATAAATCTAGCTTTTGCAAATAAACTTAGAGCTTAGCATTCCTACTAGAACTACCTTACTTGTTAGTGATAGTTTGCGAGTACTTAAAGAGTACTCATGGCTTTGTCCCTGGCTATTCCCGTGGCCAGACTATGAGGAGGACTATTAGGAAGATGGACAGCAGGACGGCTACGACAACTAGGATCATCTCCCATCGTCAGCATTGCCTGTGACACTGAAGATGGAGCCCGCTACTATGCTTACTATTCTGCTGCTTGTTTGTATTAAGACTGGATCATGAGATCCTTTATTTGTGTAAGACCTTATTATGGTTTGTAATGGATGATGTACTGTGATATCCAATCTGTTATGTCTCGCAAAATGGTAATCCTGGGATTGCGATGTATGACATAACATGCATCTGGGATTAAAAATCTAGGTATTGAAAATTAGTTTCAGGAGGCAACTGATAGGGAATAAGTGGAATTCTTGGATTCACTTGTGCCAAATATTAATAGGAGTATCTATTAGTGATGAGCCAGATGAGTTCATTTGAAAATTAACAGAAAATGGGAAGTATTCGGTAAAGTCTATGTATGCTGATCTTATTAATGGACACACACGGTTTCTTCGTAAACATCTTTGGAAGTTGAAAATGAAGGGAATATGCCCGAGAGGCAATAATAAAATGGTTATTATCTTATTCCATGTTTATGATAAATGTTTATTTTGCATGCTGTAATTGTATTAATTGGAAACGTTAATACATGTGTGTTTAATAAACAAAATACAAAGTTCCTAGTAATGCCTCGCATATAAACTAGCTCATTGATTAACAAGATGATCAAGGTTTCCTGATCATGGACATTGGATGTTGTTAATAACGAGGTCACGGCATTGGTGGAATGATGTGATGAACATTCATCCGAAGTATAGCATTACAAAAAAAGTCATTATGTTTATATTGCAATAACATCATACGAAGTAATCCTAGTCCTTAGACCATGAGATCATATTAATCACTAACATCGGAAGAGTATCTTGATAACATCAAAAGTCACACCGTAAAAGCGTGACTATAAAGGTGGGTTTAGTGCTACGAAGGTGTTATGTAGAAGCTCATGGATCAAGAGTGGGATTTTTCCATCCCGATGATGGATAGATATACTCGGGGCCCTCTCGGTGATATCACATTGAAATAGCTTGCAAGCAAGTGATGTGATCACTAGAATGTTATATCACGGGAACGAGAAATGAGTGCATGTCGGTAACGAGATCAAACTAGGTATTTGGATGCCGATGATCGAATATCGGACATGTAATATATCACGAGACAAAGGGATTTAGTTACGATGTTAAAGGTTCACACGATCACAAGAGTCGTCGTTGAATGTGTGGGAGTCAGTACGGATCTCCAGGTCCCGCTGCCGATTATTGATCGGAGAGGGGTCTCGATCATGTCTGCATTATTCGTGAACTGTAGGGTGATATACTTAAGGGATACCGACACCATTTGTAGCAAATATGTTTTAGATAAAGAATTAAGAAAGTGCTGGAATCATTTTGATGGAAACTAGAATTGTTTCAGGTGAAATTGCAGAAACTGGTTCTGCATGTGATATTGAAATGTTGTAGGGGGTTTTATGTGAATGTTTGTTAATTAGAGTAATTAACAAAATTCTGAATAAAATAAATAAAATATTTAATGAGATCTTGCATTAAATTTGGTGGAAATTTAATGCATGTGAGTGGAAGTGTGAGTAGAGGCATATTTATGTGAGTGGAGCATCCACCACATGAATGATGGAAGAGGTGGGGCACCACCATGGCTGCCATGCCATGGCCCTTGGTTGCCCACCCTCTTCCCTATAAAATCCCCCCTCTCCTCCTCACAAAGTACACCTCCTCATGAAGGATCTCTCTCCCCCTCTAGTTATTCTCTATGGTCTCGGATTAGCGAGATACATGTTCCCGGTGGCTTTATCTGGAAAGGAGTTGCTGCTTCCGCTGCTTTGCTGGAGCGAGGGACGGAGGTTGTCAGGGTACCGAACGTGTGTGCGATCACGGGTGCACCGCTGCTTTGCGGTGCTGTACTTGGTGGTGCTGGACTTGCTAGAGCTGGATATGATGGATGTGCTGGAGCCGGACCTGCTGGTCTTGCTAGACTTCATCATGATCTTGAGATTGGTGAGTGTATGACTACATCATCCACGAGTTCCATCTCGTTAACAAAGCTTTGTTGTCTTCGAGGGTAAGTTCTCTATGGATGTATATCCACCCGTTGCTTGTATCTAATAGATAGATCTTGGCGTATAGTTCCCATCGTAGGAAATTTTTTGTTTTCTATGCTGCGAACCCAACTGTGGCATCAGAGCCTGATCTATGTGTAGGTGCTTTGCATGGGTAGTACACATATGTTTATATGTGGGTGATGATGATCATGTTATTGCTTCTTTCATGTATTTTGGATATTGGTGGCATAGTGGGATGAAGCGGCACATACCAACTTTACATGTCATCGCACATGAGACCGGTTCTACGACTGATATGCAACTAGTTTTTCATAAGTGGCTAGCGGGTGTCTGTCTCTCCTACTATAGTCAATATCTGATTTACAACAAGTTGCTAATAACTTAGTTATCATCGTTGTGGTTCCATGTTCGTAGGTAAGACCGGTTTTATCTCCGAAATCCCTAAGCCATGTAAAACTTGCAATGGATAAATTAGAGGAGTCTAGTTTAGATTGTTGCTGGGCTAGTGTCATGATATGGTAATGATGTAAGTTGATGTATAAGTTGATACCCTTACAACAACTGTAAGTTCCATAGACCTTGGCCTTACACACAAAGGAATGATAGAGTTCATACCACGATGCACATGATAGTGATCAAATGCATGGACCATATCATATGATGTGTGCATCTTATATTGCTAGTTTGGCGTTTTTAGTAGCATTATAAGATGATCCCTCATTTAGATATCAAGATAAAAATGTGTTCTCCCTTAAGTATGCACCGTTTATGTTTTTCCGCTTCAAGACATCACATGATGATCGGGTGTACTTGAATCCACGATCATATTTCGGGTGTAAGACAGTTTTACACACGCGAGTACTAAGGTTCTTACTTGGCGAGCCTAGCATGTAGAGACATGGCCTTGGAACACAGACCGAAAGGTTAAGCATGAGTCATATAGTTGATATGATGCCATATTGATGCTCGCCTTTGAAACTACACCGACGCACGTGATGATCGGACTTGGTGTAGTGGATTTGGTTCATGTAATCACCAAAAAGACACGAGGGATGTCGCTTTTGAGTGGGAGTTCATTTCTAATTTGGATTAGTCGAACTCAATTTGTCATAAACTAAATCGAATTGAATTTGCATATTTTTTTGTAGTCATTGGCATCTGTTTACTACCTTATGCTTAGTTTTAATTGAGATAACAGAACTATAGAATTCTGGATATTTACTTTATGAACTGGTATCGTATTGTTTTGAATGTCAATTTTAGAAGTCCTATTGCAAACTTTTAGCAAACTCTATTTACTCCATGAAGTTTAATAAGTAATATTAAATGGAGAGTTAGAATTCCAATGTTAGTATCTAAAGTATCATGTTTGCCTCCATGATTCTTGATATTCAAAAGTTAATTTTAATATTGAAGTTATCTAGGAGCTGAAAGAATTGTTTCAGAAGCCATCATGCATGGAAGATATTTTGATATCTGAAACAATATTTATGGTTGCAATATGATAGAGTATAATTTGGCAAAATACATGTTCTAAAATTGTATGAGAATTTGCGAAGGTTGGAGACGCTAGACGTCCTAATCTCCCAAACAGGTTTTGGGAACTGACATTATACTCACGATTCGTCCTTATAAGCCATAGTAGCTTGATAATGAAAGTCGTCATGATAAGGATGAATAGAAGATGTAAGTAAAATGTTTACTACACTAAAAGATTACTAAAGTATGGATTTTTGAAAGAACACCAAACATTTGATGATGGTGATCTACTTCAAAGTGCAAGTCCAAAGGTATTAGTATTTTACTATACATGCTTTGGATTGTGTGTCATATGTATGACACCATTGTTGATGTTGATAGATTCTTCTAAAAGGAAAAGGAAATGCTGAAAGAGAATCTATAAAATATTTGGTATAAAATAAAAGATTGGTAATGTCTAGTTAAGGTATATAGATGATATACATGTTATGGTTATTGACATGGGTATACCCTATAGGTACTCGAGTTTGGTATATACGGCCTGGATACAGCAGAAGCCCACGGCGTTGCCAAGGCCCAAATGGAGAACTCGAGTGGCCCACGGACTCTTGGTTGCTTGCGAGACAAGAAGAAGCTAAAGATAGAAAGTTTAAAGGGGAAACCCTAACCTGTAAACCGACTCGACCTGCTACCTGAGACCTAGCCTATCTATATAAAGGCTAGGAGGGGGCGGTGAGGAGGACACACGCAACCTTAGTTTCCACAACTCTCGCCAGATTGCATCTGCGCACCCCTATAATCTTCGATTCCTCCATTAATTTCAAGAGCAGAGAAGTAGGAGTAGGGACCTCTACGAGGCCTGAACCTGGGTAAACCTTGCGTCCCTATGTGGTTGTTTGCTAGCCGACTAATGCCTCCAGCGCTCCCTCCTTCTCCAAAACCCAAGTCCATAACAATGGGCATTGATGAGTTAAACCCTCGCCAATTGGCGCCGTCTGTGGGAAGTGGGAGTGCTGATGTCGCGGCTTCTTCGGCCCCATCAACCATGATCTACAACTCTGCAACAGTGGAGATTCGCCAGCTCTTCGGTGCGTTTGACTTCACCGTCCACACGCCGGCCACTCGCCTGGCTTTCGAGTCTATGGGCGATGGAATCAGCCTGGCGATCGGGAGCTTGTGCTTCCAAGTTGGTCAGATGGGCACGCTTCGCATGCCTGACCAGACGACAGCACCCGCGATTGCTCCAGCATTGTGGTTCCTGCCACCAATCGGCACCCTCAACGAGCTCAACACCTCAGCAGCAGCTGAGAGCACGGATAGCGACAGCAGTTGCAGATCCGATCTGGGTGACCTAGCGATAGAAGATGGAGTCTATGGCTCCAGATCCAAAAGTTGAGGAAGCAACATCTTCCCCAACCACTTCATGTGCGCCGTCATCAACGCTGGTGACACCAGCGCCAATCGCGAAAACGGTGGCAACGGATCTGATCCACCCAACGGCGGCATACCTAATGGCGGACAACCCAACAGTGGCCCCACCAACGGTGGCAATGGCGTTCCCGTCAACAACGGAGGGGCATTCGAACCTCCAACCATGGTGAATGAGCACACTGGTGAACGTGTCGTGATTAGACTCAACGACAACGAGTGGGCCCGCTACCGAGAAGCTCTGCGAGGCAATCCTCTGCCCCCGGCACGCCGCAGGACATGCTGATGGGCTACCATTGGCTACTAAAGGAGGAGTACAGACGCCAGCTACACGCAATCGCGCAACTTGAAGCGCGTAAAAAGGCAGGAGATGAGTCGAGTCTTCATCGAGCCGGGCTCTCCTCCCACGGAGGATCCTCCTCCAAGGGCAACGAGTACGTGGCCAACAAGAGGCGATCTCGGATGGACCATCTCACCGAGAAGGAACGCATATAAGCTGCGAAATTCCTCGACTTCAGCTCTATGACAGTCGACACACGAGGCAACATGGTCACAAAGACACCGCAAGCTGCGGTAACAACGGCCACCATGTACCTCCTCAACAACCAGCCGCCAGCTGGAGATCCCCGAGCCGCCATGCACTGATCTACGATCGCGGGCTTGGGGCTAGTCAAGGCCGCTCTCGACAAAGAGCCGACGCCGGAACCAAAGAAAGGCAAGGCTCTGGCAAAACGCTATTCCTCACCCTCATCCAGCGATGACAATCACGATCTGTCTCGGCGTCGCCGCTCACGGCGACACGATCGCGACTACGATGCGCGCAATGACCTCACGCCGTGTAAAATCGACAAATCAAGGGCAAGACACACTTGTTCGACTTACTCAAAAGAGGACGATACTGAACTCTGTGGAGCCAGATGCTTCAGCAGGGCCATCAGGCAGAGGCAAATGCCTAAAGGGTTCAAACTCCCATCGGAGAACCCAAAATTCGACGGCCTACAAGATCCAAAGATCTGGTTGGAGGACCACATCTCCTCTGTTAGGCTACATGGTGGGAGTCGAAGCACGGCCATGCAATGCCTGTAGCTACAGCTGCAGGGCGCCGCCCGCACATGGCTCAACAATCTCCCGCGCGGATCCATTCGCAGCTACGAAGAGCTGGTCTACAGCTTTGTACACAACTTCAAGGGAACTTACAAAAGGCCCGCATCAATCGAAGAGCTGAGGAGCTGCCAGCAAAGGTCGGGCAAATCGTACATCCAGAGGTGATCCATCGTCAAGAACTCCGTAGAAAACATCTCGGAGGATCATGCAATCGACGCGTTCAATGGTGGTGTTCGCCGCATAGAGCTCAGGGAGGACCTGGGCGCTCAAAGCACAAAATGATTGACCACCTGATGGAAATTGCGAATCAGTGGGCAGATGGAGAAGACTTGGTGAAAAACCGCGTTCACTCCCACGATGAAGCGGAACTCAAACGCAGACGCGACTACCGAAGCAAGCGTCGAATGCGCATCTACGATTACCGTGACGACGTCAATATGGTCACAGCAGGCTACGCTGATAAATGCGACGGCAACCACAATAGCGGCTATCGCAGCGGTGGATACCGCGACTCCGGGAAAACCACGCAAGTATGGCAACGCCGCACTCGCGAAGAGGCACCCGCGACATCTATCGAGGACAAACTATCCGGGCCGTGCAACGTGCACTTCTACATCGACAAGCACGACGGCAAGAAGAAATCCAGCCACCTCCTCAAGGACTGCCGCGAGTTCCTCAAACTCCATGAGGGCCTGGCTCGGATGAATCGCGACGCGATCAACAGGGGCTATGGAACCGCCCCAGGCGCTGTGGCACATGGAGCTCCTCCACCACCGCCCGGACCACCACCGCCCGTGGCTGCGCTAGTCTAGCATCACGGAGGCGAGCCGTACCCACGGGCCATAGGCAACATGATGATCCAAAAGGGACGCCCCTCAAATCGGGTACAGAAGGCCATCACTCTCCAAGTCAACCTGGCGACAAACTCCCCGCCCTCCACCACTGAGTACCTCAGTGGAAGCGACTCCTGCATCACCATCGACAAGCACGACCATCCGTGCCAAGTCCCTCGTCTAGGCCACTGTCCCCTCGTACTTGAGGCGCAGATCGGAGGCTTCGACATGAGTCACGTCTTCATGGACGACGGAAGCGGCATTAACCTCATGTTCGCAAGTACCTTGCGTGCAATGCAGATCCCTCTGACTTGTTTGGAGGTCTCAGACACGACGTTCCACGGCATCGTCCCAGGCAAGGGCATATATCCCCTAGGAAAAATCAACCTCGACGTCATCTTCGGCACGCCGAAAAACTTTCGACGCAAACACATCGACTTTGAAGTTGTCGACTGGCCTTCACATTACCACTGCATCCTCGGACGCGTCGCGTTCGCTAGGTTCATGGCAGTGCCGCACTACGCCTACCTGCAGATGAAAATGCCAGGTCCAAACGGCGTCATCACAATCAACGGGAGCTTCGAGAGGTCCGACAGTTCCGACAGGGAATACAATAGAATCTCCCACTCCTTCAGCATGCATGAGGAGCTCGCAAGATTGAAGCTGCCTCCCCTGAGCAGGCCAAGTTCACCCGACCTATCTTTCGACTCGTCGATGCACATGAAGAAAGTCCAGGTCCACCCAACGGACCCGACCAAGATGGCCCTCATCGCCAACAACTTGAGTTCCGCATAGGAACTGGCGCTCGTCGAATTCCTCCGTGAGCACTGGGAAATCTTTGCCTGGTGTCCAGCGGACATGCTAGGGGTTCCCAGGGAATTCGCCGACCACGCACTCAATGTCAACCCAGACGCAAGGCCAGTCAAGCAGACAATTCGGCGACTGTCTGAACCAAGAGCAAAGACGATCGGAATGGAGATCAATAGACTCCTCGACGCCAAATTCATACGCGAGATCAAGGAAAGTACTTGGCTTGCCAACACAGTGCTGGTACCTAAAAAAGACACGGATATCCTGCGGATGTGCGTAGACTTCACCTCATTGAATAAGCACTTCCCAAAGGATCACTTCCCGCTGCCGCGAATTGACCAAATCATCGACTCCACCGCGGGATGTGAGCGTCTATGCTTCCTCGATGCCTACTCAGGCTATAACCAGATCCGAATGAAGGAGGAAGACCAAGAAAAAAGGGCGTTTATGACGCCTTTTGGTGTGTTCTCCTACAACACAATGCCCTTCGGGCTCAAAAACGCAGGAGCCACCTATCAGCTGTGCATGCAGGCTTGCCTCAAGAATCAACTTGGTTGCAATATCCAAGTCAATGTTTATGACATCGTCATAAAAACAAAAGAGGAAGCCTCGCTAATCGATGATTTACGCGAGACCTTCGCCAACCTGGACCGCTACCGAATCAAGCTCAATCCGGACAAATGCGCCTTCGGCATACCATCTAGGCAACTACTCGGGTACCTCATCTCCGCGAGGGGGATTGAGGCGAACCCGAAGAAAATAAAAGCCATACTGGACATGGAGAAGCCTAAAAACGTAAGAGGCGTCCAACAACTGGCTAGGCAATCGCGGTGCTCAGCTGCTTCATCAGTCGAATGGGTGAAAAAGCACTGCCTTTCTACCAACTTCTCCGCAAAACCGACAAGTTCGAGTGGACCAACGAGGCACACGAAGCATTCGAAGACCTCAAGCGTCTACTATCCACCTCGCCAGTACTGGTGACTCCGCGCGAAAAAGAACCACTTCTGCTCTACATCTCCGCCACCAAGCAGGTGGTTAGCACGGTGCTCTTGGTGGAACGTGCCGAGGAAAACAAGGTCCATGGAGTACAGCGCCCAGTCTACTACCTCATCGAGGTCCTCACACCAACAAAGCAGCGGTACCCACACTACCAAAAGCTGGCATACGGCGTCTTCATAACAGCCAGGCGACTATGCCACTATTTCCAGGAGCACCCAATCGTGGTGGTCAACGATGCCCCGCTTGGGCATATCCTCAAAAACCCCGATGCCACCGGACGAGTCACGCTTTGGGGAATCAAGCTGTCTCCACGGGACATCACATACGAAAAGCGCGACACGATCAAGTCACAAGTCCTCCCTGATTTCCTCGTGCACTGGATGGAGAACCAGCTCTCCGAAAAGCCAGATATGTCTTACCTCTGGACAATGCACTTCGATGGATCCAAACGAAAGGACGAGGCTGGCGCAGGTGTCATACTGACATCACCCCAGGGAGACAAGCTGAAATAAATTCTGCGAATGCAGTTTACTGCCTTCAACAATGAAGCTGAATACGAGGTCCTGCTGCACGGGATGCGAATGGCAAAGGCCTGCGGTGCCAAGAGGCTCATCATCTACGGTGACTCCAAACTGGTGGTCAACCAAACGATGCATGAGTGCGACGCGCTGAACAACAACATGATCGCCTACCGCGACCTCTATGACACACTCGAAGGGGACTTCGATGGCTGTGAACCGCGTCACATAGGCTGCGAAAGCAATGAAGAGGCGGACGCATTCGCCAACATTGGCTCCACCTGTGCCCCCATACCACCTGGGTATTTCTCGAGCATATCTGCGAACACTCCATCAAGCCAAAGGCCGCAGAGAAGAAAACAAGCGCAACAACGGACTCGGGGGCTGCGCCACCCAATGAGCCAATGGCACTCGACGACCTAGAGATGGACATAGGACTCGAGGGACCAATGAGTGTCATGATGATCGAGCCATCTTGGACTCAACTCTACATCACATACCTTCTCAGCAAGAGGCTGTCGGACGACCCGACTGACGCATGACACATCGCGCGACGATCCAAGGCATTCGCCATCATCAACAATGAACTATACAAGCGCAACATCACAGGAGTACTCCAACTGTGCACCTCCAACACGGACGGAAGGGCCGTCCTCGTCGACATCCATGAAGGGACTTGCGGGCACCATGCCGGCAGTCGCGCCCTCGTCGCCAAAGCTCTATGAGCTGGATTCTACTGGCCCTCGGCCATGTGCGACGCCAAGGACATCGTCCAGCGATGCAACGCTTGTCAGCGATTCGCAGAAAAACCGCACGCACCTGGAGCGGAACTCCGGTCAATACCATTGGCTTTTCCCTTTGTGCAATGGGGACTCGACATGGTTGGAAAGCTCCTAAAGTCCTTGCGAGGGGGCTACGTCTACCTCCTGGTCGCAGTCGACAAATTCACCAAGTGGATAGAGGCCATGCCGGTGACAAACCAATCAGGAGCCAGTGCCGTCAAGTTCTTTGAGTCCATTGTCTATCGCTTCGGAGTGCCACACAGCATCATCACGGACAATGGAACAAACTTCACTTCCAAGAAGTTCCAGGGTTTCTGCGAAAACCTGGGAATCAACATAAGCTATGCCTCCGTAGCTCATCCACAGACCAACGGTCAAGTCGAAAAGGCCAACGGCCTCGTCTATAGTGGAATCAAGAAGCGACTCCTCCGGCAACTCGAGCAAGCCGCCGGATGTTGGCCAGACGAGCTGCAGTACATACTTTGGAGCCTGCGCATAACCCGAAACAACGCGACGGGATATACCCCATTCTTCATGGTGCACAGTGTTGAAGCAGTATTACCCACAAAAGTACGCTTTAAAACCCCGTGATGTCTACGCACTTCTATTCTTGTAGACAGTTGTTGGGCCTCCAAGTGCAGAGGTTTGTAGAACAGCAGCAAGTTTTCCCTTAAGTGGATCACCCAAGGTTTATCAAACTTAGGGAGGAAGTGGTCAAAGGTATCCCCTCTCAAGCAACCCTGCAATCAAGATACAAGAAGTCTCTTCTGCCCCCAACACACCCAATACACTTGTCAGGTGTATAGGTGCACTAGTTCGGCGAAGAGATAGTGAAATACAAGTGGTATAGATAACTATAAGTGGTAACAGTGATAGAAAATAGCTTGATGGCGTGGAAGAAACAAAAGGCAAACTGAAATAAAGATGGAAGCAAGCAAACATGTAACAGATCTAATTGCAAACGGTGTATCAATGCTTAGAAACAAGGCCTAGGGATCATACTTTCACTAGTGAACACTCTCATATAAATATATTCTCTTTATGGTACTACTCTTAACTACTCTCCGGTTGGACACTATAATCCATGGTAGGGCTATAACAGCACACCTCAAAGTAAGCCTTTCCCATCTCGAAAACCCCACACTGTCACCTTGAGCACTAGATGGTTCCAACAAACACCACAATTTCATAAAGACATCCAACTCCAAATATAACGCATAACAAGTATTTGTAATCTCTAGCCTAAGTGCCACCATGGTGTGCATGCTGTCACTTTCACACACATGGGGAGAGCAGAGATCTATTAAAGCACTTGAGTAGCAAGGTAGATCTATAGATTACAAGCTCATGATCTCAATAAGATCATGCATAGAGAGAGATGAACACATAGCTACCGGTAGAACCCTTAGCCTTGAGAGATAACTACTCCCTCCTCATCATGGGAATCAGCAATGGTGATGGAGATGGTGGTGGAGATCGATGGAGATGGCTCCTGTAACTACCTCGGTGAATTATGCTCTTAGTTACATGCCTAGATGAGCGAAAGTGGTTAAAATAGTACGGTGGGGCCCAGGGGCCACTCACAGGTAGACCTTTCGGCCGTCCCAACCACTTCCAGAACATCGGGACAAGAACGAGCGGCGTAATCGGCAGGCGAAGGGATCAACTACATACACAAGTGAGTATGTATGCAAGCCACCATACAATTGTTCACAGAGCCATTCCATCTAAAAGAAATAGAAAAATATTGCAACGCCATACGGCAAGATCCAAATATCCTAGATAGAGATAATATTTTAGGATAGCTCCTCATACATCAAACATCAGAATATCAGGCGGAAGAGGAAAACAAGATCCGAGTACGGATAAGAAGCAAATCGGCATAAGATGCCACATAAATAAACACATCCCGCCCACAGATCTCACGGATCCCCGTTCCCGGAATCTCTACACCGAGTGATCATTGCCAACATCATTCGTCTCCTCCACCCAGTATCCATCTTGCGAGTACACCTGTTCATCTGAATCAAACAATTTATCGTGTGAGACCCTAGGGGTACTCAGCAAGTCTTTATGCCTCTAAAGGGGACATATACCTGGGATGACGCAATTGCAGCAAAAGATAATAACTAACAAGTCTATAGATACTCGCTAACCATCCGCCTAACCAATGATAGACGGATGTCCATTAATTAGTAACAACAGTTATAAGAGTATAATTAACAGATCCACCCTCCTTCTCGCTTACCAACGAGAAAGCGGACGAACAACCCATCCGTTGGCAGTTTTATTAACCATTCCATGAGGATTGGACTATTTACTAGTCAGTTACTTAGTCAAATTAAAAGCAGTACTTTAGTTATACTTGTCTATGATCGAGAAAATGTGCTCCAAGTCGTCCATAACCGCGGACACGGCTTTCAGAAAGATTTACCCTGTAGGGGTGCACAAATAGCAACACACACTCGATCAACCTCGCAAAAACCAACTCAAAACCCAACGAGGCATTCATGATAAAGCAATCACAGGATTCAGAAATATTTCAGGGGGCCACCCCATTAAGCTACCCGCAATGAAGTTGGCTGGCTCCGAGACGGACCCAAGGTTTGCGTCAATGGCTATAAATGACTGGGAACCCGAAAGTGTGACTGGGCTTGTCGATACCGCGAAAACACTCCGCATCCAAAACAGTACAGGTGCTCCTCGCACAATCTTAAATAAAGCGGTAAAGCATGGCATAAGTACAGGATAGTAATAAAGCCCCAAACTACTTTGTGGCCCCAAGAAATAAGAATGAATCAAGCTCTGGCTTAGGGGGGTCCATAAGGCCTCCCGGATGTGGATAGTGCGAATAGTCAAGGAACAGGAATCAAGTACTCGGGGTCCTACGGGGCACAAGTGAGCATGAAAAACCAAATAGCCGATATTGCTTACCGGTGCCACTTTCATTAGTTATCCCATTACTACTCCGGTTAAGTTGTTTAGGTACCTCGTTATCCATCAGACACTCACATACCCTACACATGCTGTTCTACGACTCGCATGGCTCAAACAACTCCTGTAGTAAGGGCTCATGGGATGGAGGAACAAGCTTCGGTGGGGTTTAAAAGTAAAGGCTATGCAGTACTTAGGATTCAATTTAATGCAATCGCGACTCAATGATGCAAGAATAAGATAGAGGCAATAGGTACTATATGTATGCAAGCATGTGGTAGTGCTTGCCTGGCAGCTCAGTTGAAGCGAGAGACGAATCTGGGTAGTGCTCCTAGGATTCCTGATATATCCCCTGCTCGGCGTCTATTCGAAGAAGAACCAAACAACCAAGGGCCAACATAAATAAAGTACACAAGCATATGAATTAAAATGCGACAAGCAAACAAGCATGCCATGATGAATGATGCACAATTTACATGGCAATAAAGTAGCATGGCATGGGTGAGGTGTGGGGTACAAGAATAAAGCATTTTATTGAGTTTTAGCCATGTTTTGCTCCCATATAAGTTGCTGTATACTTTATATTTATATGATGCATGCTGCAATTCAGAACATGGAATGCATAGTTAGAACGGGCTCGTCGCGCTGATCGATTTAGACATATTATTTGTCGAATTTGAAGTTGTAGAAATAAAGTTATTAATTATTTACGAAAAGGCATTTTTATTGCATTTAAACAATTTCGAAAATTTAATTTGTCCAAAAGACATTTTTAATGGCATATTTGAAATCCTCACATTTTTCTGATTCCAAAACATATATCCTTTGTAATATTTGGATTTATAGTTTAAAAGTTATTAATAACAGATTTAAATTTGTATTTAAACATTTCTATAAATTCATCTTATAAACAGAAAATACACACAGACTTTTTATACCCAAATAAACCTAGCCCCAGTCGCTGACAGGTGGGACCAGAGCTGACTGGGCGGACAACGGCGCGCGGCGGTCTTTTCTCACTCGGGCCTAACTAGCCACCCCCACTGACGGGCGAGGCCGGGTTAACGTGGACCCACACGCGCGCGCGTCCAATGCGGGCGTGACACCTGGCGGCTCTAGGGGCTGCGGGTTGGGGCTGCTGAAACTTGGGGTGCCTCTTTGTAAAAACACAACAGCGGCTGACAGGTGGGGTTCGGGTGGAGCGCGGGTATAGAAAACAAAAGGCTGGGGGAAGATTTGCAAAAAGCGCACGGCTACTGTTCCTCGCGCGGTGTACGGGGGTGATGCAGAGGCACGACTCGGTCTTCCTCGACACCCAACGCCACGTCCGCCGCCGTGTAACGTCGAGAGGAGGTGGATGCCGATGGTGGCCGCCGGGGTGGATGTTAGGTAGAAGGGGAGGGAGAGGAGGAAGGGCACGGCCCTGGTTGGATCTGGGCGATGCTAGCACAGAGAGGGAGTAGATGAAGAGAGGGAGAGGGGAGAGGTGCCATGGGGGATCGAGGTAGAGAAAAAGGTGGCTTCGGCCACCTTTTCCTTCCTCTCCTTCACGTGCTCGGCGTGGGAAGACCAGGGCAGGGGCATGGTGTGGCTGCAGGTGGGCCAGAGAGAGGAGAGGGCTCGGGTGTGGGGGCCCCTTTGGCAGGGAGAGAGAGAGGAACCGAGAGAAGAGAGGGTCGGGTAGCTAGGGTAGAGGGCTCGGGTTAGGGTTAGAGAGAGAGGGGTAGATTGCAAGGGGTGGGTTCCCGTTGGCAGAGAGAGAATGAGAGATAAAGAGCAGCTAGGAGTGCTCGGCATGGGGTGGTTGAGCATGGGAGGCTCGGGTAGGGTTTATATTAGAGGGGGTGGTTCGACTAGCTAGAGAGAAGGGGATGGTTAGGGTGGTGGTGATTAGTTTAGCTTAGGGTTTTGCATACCCACATGGTCAAGCAAGGAAGGGTGGAGTGATGAATAAGGAGGGATGGGGAGAGGGGTGAACTTGGTTGAAACATGATGATGGTGAATAGCAACACAAGAGAGGGAGAGATGTGTAGGGTTTTAGGTGCACAAGGCAAGGAGAATAAAGACCAAGATGGTGAGGGTTTAGGGTAAAAGCAAAAGAAAAGAGCCACAAGAAATGAATCCCAAAGGACCATGATCCACTCAATAATCAAAGTAAAAACCAAAAGAATGGGATGGTGAGGCTTGTTGCATGGCCCATGCAAAAGCATTAAATGCCATGTTAGTTTTTGTGAAAACAAAATAATAGTCATGGCATTTATACACATGCATTCCCAAAATATGGAGTAAGGCCAAGCTAAAAAAATTAGAAAGAAGGTTCCATGTGGAGTAGATGGAGGTGATCATATTTGAATATACTTGGGACTTGCTAGTGTGTATATTCCACTAGATGTTTAATAGTCTCAAAAATATTCCAACATGAGAAATTATCACAAAACAATCCATATGGAAGCTAGAAAGAGGAATGCCACTCATAATGCATGCAAAGGTGGCTCCACATATCAATAATGTGAAAACAACATAATGCCACATGAGAGCATGTGGAATTAGAAGTGGATCCATCCCAACCCACATGAGCTAGATTAAATGCCAAAAGAAAATGTAAGAGCTCATGGATAATTAGGATGGTGGAATTATAAGGTGGTGACAAGAAGGGTGGTGGAGTTAACAAAAGATATGCCCCCAACTCAACTTGGGCATCAAGCATTTATCAAGAATCAAATACAATATATCAAGAGCCAAATACAATTAACAATGCATATGAGAGAAGAACCAAATGTAAAAGGTTTTATATGATGCTCAAATGCAAGGTGGCATGATGACATGAGCATGATATAATTATGATGCAACAATTATATGTAGGAAGTAGCATTTATATTACTAGACCAAGTAGCATTACATATGTTAGACAGATGGGATGCTACAACTCTCCCCCACTAAACAGGAATCTCGCCCCGAGATTCTAGGAAGAAGAAGACACGAAGAGGGTAGGATACTTGGCACGGAGCTCATCCTCGCGTTCCCAAGTGGCTTCGTCCATGGAATGGTGCGACCACTGCACCTTGCAGAACTTGATGGACTTGTTGCGAGTCCTTCTTTCTGCGACTTCAAGGATTTTTGTGGGGTGTTCTTGATAAGACAGGTCTTCTTGGAGATTGATAAGCTCATGGTCCACGGTCCTGTCAGGATCCTTGAAGCACTTCTTGAGTTGATAGATATGGAAAACATCATGGACCTTGAGTTTTTCAGGTAGCTCAAGAGCATAAGCAACTTCTCCTCTTCTTCCACGAATTTTGAAAGGACCGATGTATCTAGGAGCCAGCTTTCCTTTGATATCAAAGCGGTGCGTGCCTCTCATGGGAGTGACACGAAGGTAAACGAGATCACCAGGGACATACTCCATGTCCGTGTGCTTTCTGTCATAGTTGCTCTTCTGGCGACTTTGAGCAACCTTCAGATTTTCAAGAATGATGTGAACCTTCTCCTCCGCTTGAGTTACAATGTCGGGGCCAAACAATGTTCTTTCACCTGCGCCCGACCAACCAATCAGAGTTCTGCATTTGCGACCATAGAGAACATCAAATGGTTCCATCTTTAGAATTTTCTAGAAGCTGTTGTTGTAAGAGAATTCAGCATAAGGAAGACATTCTTCCCACTTCATGCCGAAAGAGATAACGCAAGCATAGAGCATATCTTCCAGAATTTGATTGATCCTTTCAACTTGTCCTTGCGACTAAGGATGATAAGCTATGCTGAAGTTCAATTTTGTTCCAAAAGCATTTTGGAAACTTCCCCAGAACTTGGAAGTGAAGATGCTTCCACGGTCTGAGCTGATCTCAAGAGTAACCCCATACAGAGAGACAATTCTGTTGATATAGAGCTTAGCCAACTGAATTGCAGAAATTGTTTCCTTGACGGGAAAGAAGTGAGCCACTTTAGAAAGCCTGTCGATGACAACAAAGATTGCATTGTTGCCCTTCTGCGACCTTGGAAAACCAGTTATGAAGTCCATCTCTACTTTCTCCCATTTCCATTCCGGAGGTTTCAATGGTTGTAGAAGACCGGAAGGTTTCTGATGGACAGCTTTAACTCTGCGGCAGACATCACACTCCGAGACATACTTGGCACAATATCATTTCAACCCAGGCCACCAATACTGTGTTTTCACGTCCATGTACATCTTAGTGCTGCCAGGGTGGATAGAAATAACAGAATCATGCGCCTCCTTGAGAACTTGCTCTCTTAAACCCGGGTAGTTCGGAACAAACATCCGGTGTTCAAAGAAGAGAGTGCCTTGGTCGTCGACGTGGAAGGACTCATACTTTGGAAGCTGAATGTTGGAGATGATCTTTTTAGTGTAAGGATCACCAAGTTGAATGGAGCGAACTTTTTCTTCCAAGAGAGGGGTTGCCAGAAGATTCAGAAGATACCCTTGATCCACAATTTCAAGGTTGAGCTTGTGGGATTCCCCACACAAGAGAGGCTGTTGTTCTTCCACCATGAGGTTGTTGACATAAGCTTTTCGGCTGAGAGCATCAGCCATGACATTAGCTTTGCCCAGAGTGTAGTTGATGGTCAAATCGAAATCATTAATTGCTTCAATCCACCTTCTCTGACGAAGGTTGAGATCAGGCTGTGTGAAGATATACTTCAGACTCTTGTGATCAGAAAAGATCTCACAACGGTTGCCAAGCAAGTAGTGCCTCCATACTTTCAAAGCAAAGACAACTGCTGCGAGTTCGAGGTCATGTGTAGGATAGTTGACCTCATGCGTCTTCAACTGTCGAGAGGCATAAGCAACAACTTGTTTTTCTTGCATAAGGACCGCACCCAATCCTTGCAAGGAGGCGTCACAGAATATCTAGAAAGGCTTTGATGTATCTGGAGGAATCAAGACTGGTGTGGAAGTGAGCTTATCTTTGAGTGTTTCAAAGATTGCTTGACATGCAGGAGTCCAAAGGTATTTCTTGCCTTTCTTGAGGAGATCGGTAAGAGGCTTCGCAATCTTCGAGAAATTCTGAACGAAGCGACGGCAGTAACTAGCCAAACCAAGGAAACTCCGGACTTCTTTGACATTTATAGGAGGAAGCCAGTCAACAATTGTCTTAACAGTTTCTGGGTTGATGGCAATGCCCTTGGCAGAGATAGCGTGACCAAGGTAGGTGACTTCAGGCAGCCAGAACTCACACTTGGAGAACTTTGCATACAAGCGGTTCTCACGAAGCTTGTTTAGGACACACCGAAGGTGTTCTTCATGTTCTTCCTTTGACTTAGAATAGACTAGGATGTCATCCAGATAGACCACAACGAACTTATCAAGATACTCCATGAAAACCGAGTTCATAAGCCTCGAGAAGGTGGCAGGTGCGTTGGTGAGACCGAAAGACATGACCGTGTACTCATACAGGCCATAGCGGGTGGTGAAAGCTGTTTTAGGAACATCTTCCTTGCGAATCTTGATTTGATGATATCCACTTCTCATGTCAAGCTTAGAGAATATCACAGCTCCAGCTAGCTGATCGAAGAGATCATTAATCCACGGAAGGGGATGTTTATTCTTGATGGTTTTAGCATTGAGAGCCCGATAGTCAACACAAAGTCTATCAGTCTTGTCTCGCTTCTTCACAAAGATGGTTGGGCTACCCCAATAAGAAGTACTGTGCTGAATGAAACCCAACTTCTCTTGTTCATCAAGCTGACGTTTGAGTTCAGCCAACTCAGCAGGACCCATTTTATAAGGCCGCTTGGAGATAGGAGCGATACCAGGTTCAAGCTCAATCACAAACTCGACCTCTCGGTTAGGAGGCATACCTGGCAACTCTTCAGGAAAAACATCTGGGAACTCACAGACCACCGGAACACTCTGAATAGCTTCCATAGCATCATCATTTAGAGCCGCCAAAGAGAAAAGCTGAATTGTAGGAGTCAGACTTGGAGAATAGACTATATGGCCTTCAGGAATTTTCAGAGAAACCGAGCGTTCAGCACAATCAATCACAGCTGCATTTGCTGTCAGCCAATCCATGCCCAAGATAACATCAATGTCAGAATTGCACAGAATAATTAAGGAAGCCGGGAACAAATAACCACCAATCTCAATTTGATTGCCATGGCTGATTTTGGAAGATGCCATTGTTGCTCTAGGAGAAAGGACCATTAACGGTTTAGGGAGAGGATCCATAGGTAACCCATTCTCATCAGCAAAACTTGTAGAGACAAAAGAATGCGATGCACCAGAATCAAACAAAACTCGTGCAGGAACTGAGTTAACAGGAAGCATACCCATCACAACTCCCGGTGCATGCTCAGCTTGAGCGACGTTGACACAGTTGGCACGAGCAACCGTAGACCTGGCTTGGTGTTGATGTTGAGAGCCTGAGGTGGAGGTGCACGAACCATAGAAGAACTTGCCGTAGGTCTTGGAGGTGGTGGTGGAAGAGCTTTGTTGTTCATTGGACAATTCCAGTGTTGATGCCCAATGTTTCCATAGGTGTAACAGGCACCAGGTGGACGTGGAGCAGCGTAGCCAGGGACTCCGCTAGGCGCTCCAGGGTAGTTGTGGTTGTAGCCCCTGGGAGCAGTAGTGAAGGAGTTTGGTGGCCTTGCAACGTAGCTTGAAGGTCTTGGTGGAGCCGGGAGCGACGGTGGGGTGTTAGGAACCCACACGCGGCGCTTAGAAGGAGCTTTCATAGCTGAAGAGCTTGCTGCATCACGGCTGTGTTTCTTGGACTCCTCAAACACTTGCCTACTTGCTTCTTCCTGCAGAGCTGTATGTTGGAGTTCTAGAAAAGACCCCGGCCTTGCATGAGTGATTGCATATTTGATTGATGCATTGAGCCCTTGTCTGAACCTCTTTTGCTTCTTCTTGTCATCAGAGATCTCATCGCCACCATACCGAGAAAGATTCATGAAGTTTCCGATATAGGTATTGACATTGTCATTGCCCTGCTTGAGGTTGAGAAACACTTCCTTCATCCTCTCCATGACAATTTCTGACAGATATTGCTCTTTGAAAGCCCCAGTGAACTGCTCCCAAGTAGGCTAAAACTCAGAGTGGTTTGCCTTCAGGTAATTCTCCCACCACAGAGCTGCATCTCCCTTCAGAAGGTGAGTGGCACATTTTACCCATTCTTTCTCAGGAACATCAGCAGTCATCAGTAATCTTGACATCTCACGCAGCCAATCATCTGCGTCCAGAGGTTGATCAGACACCTCAAAGTGGCGTGGGTTGAACTTCAAAAAACTCTTGATGTCTCCTCGCTTGGGAGGTGGAGGTAGCGGAACAAACTCATTCCTCCTGACACTTTCTTCAAATCGCTGCTGGTTCTGCTGCATTGTTCCCAAGGCATTAGCAATACTTGCCAACACAGCCCCCAGTTCAGGTGGTATGTCCTCCTCAGAACGGCGTGGTGGTGCCATCCTGTGATTGATATAAAACACAAGTCAGTACCATAATGGAGAATAATAATAATCCAAAATAGTACCAAGATGGAATTAACCAAGATTTAAAGGATACAAATTACTAAGATGATATTACAATATCAACAAAGTTCAAAGCACCTATAAGGTATTAAGCATATCGCACACGACTGAACAAGGAGTGTGGTACACAAGCTAGCAAAGAAAAAAATTCCGCAAATTTCGGCATTACAATACCACTATATGCGCAAAACCACTTAACGAATCAAGATTAGTAACTCTACCAATTCAATATACAAGAGCGAATGATAAGAGTAGTGGTATGGTCGCGACTCCATCCCGCACTCAAATCATTACTCCGCACATGAATAAGCAAAACACATATCCCAACACCTTCTTTTTAAAATGAACCTAAAGATTAGTAACTACGGAAACGAACATCCCAAACAAGATAACGTCGGATAACAAAGAGTAGGACAGATTGCACCGGTATACAACGAATCAGATAGATCGCGTCGGTTTACAAAGGCCTGTCGGTATGGAATGTACCAATAGTTGATAACCAAAAAGGCAGATAGTGATAACATGTTGGATGCAACAGATAGATAAGGAATTCACACACACACACACAACCTATGGTACTACGGAACCCAGAACACGTGAATCCTAGTTTGAATTTTAGAAGAGGATTGAAAATGTTACACTTCCTTACCAGGAAAAGGGTGGGTGGGTGGGTAAGAAGAAAAATGGAAGCAGTCCTACTCTCACGTTTTTGTTTTTCCCTAGTATACATAGCTACTAAAATATTTGCTAGACTGACAACGACCATTTGGCTGAGACCCTGAAGGGCGGGATGGTTCTAATACCAATTGTAACTACCTCGGTGAATTACGCTCTTAGTTACATGCCTGGATGAGCGAAAGTGGTTAAAATAGTACGGTGGGGCCCAGGGGCCACTCACAGGTAGACCTTTCGGCCGTCCCAACCACTTCCAGAACATCGGGACAAGAACGAGCGGTGTAATCGGCAGGCGAAGGGATCAACTACATACACAAGTGAGTATGTATGCAAGCCACCATACAACTGTTCACAGAGCCATTCCATCTAAAAGAAATAGAAAAATATTGCAACGCCATACGGCAAGATCCAAATATCCTAGATAGAGATAATATTTTAGGATAACTCCTCATACATCAAACATCAGAGTATTAGGCGGAAAATAAGATCCGAGTACGGATAAGAAGCAAATCGGCATAAGATGCCACATAAATAAACACATCCCGCCCACAGATCTCACGGATCCATGTTCCCGGAATCTCTACACCGAGTGATCGTTGCCAACATCATCCGTCTCCTCCACCCAGTATCCATCTTGCGAGTACACCTGTTCATCTGAATCAAACAATTTATCGTGTGAGACCCTAGGGGTACTCAACAAGTCTTTATGCCTCTAAAGGGGACATATACCTGGGGTGACGCAATTGCAGCAAAAGATAATAACTAACAAGTCTATAGATACTCGCTAACCATCCGCCTAACCAATGATAGACGGATGTCCGTTAATTAGTAACAACAGTTATAAGAGTATAATTAACAGATCCACCCTCCTTCTCGCTTACCAACGAGAAAGCGGACGAACAACCCATCCGTTGGCAGTTTTATTAACCATTCCATGAGGATTGCACTATTTACTAGTCAGTTACTTAGTCAAATTAAAAGCGGTACTTTAGTTATACTTGTCTATGATCGAGAAACTGTGCTCCAAGTCATCCATAACCGCGGACACAGCTTTCAGAAAGATTTACCCTGCAGGGGTGCACAAATAGCAACACACACTCGATCAACCTCAGAAAAACCAACTCAAAACCCAACGAGGCATTCACGACAAAGCGATCACAGGATTCGGAAATATTTCAGGGGGCCACCCCATTAAGCTACCCGCAACGAAGTTGGCTGGCTCCGAGACGGACCCAAGGTTTGCGTCAATGGCTGTAAACGACTGGGAACCCGAAAGTGTGACTGGGCTTGTCGATACCGCGAAAACACTCCGCATCCAAAACAGTACAGGTGCTCCTCGCACAATCTTAAATAAAGCAGTAAAGCATGGCATAAGTACATGATAGTAATAAATCCCCAAACTACTTTGTGGCCCCAAGAAATAAGAATGAATCAAGCTCTAGCTCAGGGGGGATCCATAAGGCCTCCCGGATGTGGATAGTGCGAATAGTCAAGGAACAGGAATCAAGTACTCGGGGTCCTATGGGGCACAAGTGAGCATGAAAAACCAAATAGCCGATATTGCTTACCGGTGCCGCTTTCATTAGTTATCCCATTACTACTCCGGTTAAGTTGTTTAGGTACCTCGTTATCCATCAGACACTCACATACCCTACACATGCTGTTCTACGACTCGCATGGCTCAAACAACTCCTGTAGTAAGGGCTCATGGGATGGAGGAACAAGCTTCGGTAGGGTTTAAAAGTAAAGGCTATGCAGTACTTGGGATTCAATTTAATGCAATCGCGACTCAATGATGCAAGAATAAGATAGAGGCAATAGGTACTATATGTATGCAAGCATGTGGTAGTGCTTTCCTGGCAGCTCAGTTGAAGCGAGAGACGGATCTGGGTAGTGCTCCTGGGATTCCTGATATATCCCCTGCTCGGTGTCTATTCGAAGAAGAACCAAACAACCAAGGGCCAACATAAATAAAGTGCACAAGCATATGAATTAAAATGCGACAAGCAAACAAGCATGCCATGATGAATGATGCACAATTTACATGGCAATAAAGTAGCATGGCATGGGCGAGGTGTGGGGTACAAGAATAAAGCATTTTATTGAATTTTAGCCATGTTTTGCTCCCATATAAGTTGATGTATACTTTATATTTATATGATGCATGCTGCAATTTAGAACATGGAACGCATAGTTAGAACGGGCTCGTCGCGCTGATCAATTTAGACATATTATTTGTCGAATTTGAAGTTGTAGAAATAAAGTTATTAATTATTTACGAAAAGGCATTTTTATTGCATTTAAACAATTTCGAAAATTTAATTTGTCCAAAAGACATTTTTACTGGCATATTTGAAATCCTCACGTTTTTTATTCCAAAACATATATCCTTTGTAATATTTGGATTTATAATTTAAAAGTTATTAATAACAGATTTAAATTTGTATTTAAACATTTCTATAAATTCATCTTATAAACAGAAAATACACACAGACTTTTTATACCCAAATAAACCTAGCCCCAGTCGCTGACGGGTGGGACCAGAGTTGACTGGGCGGACAACAGCGCACTGCGGTCTTTTCTCACTCGGGCCTAACTAGCCACCCCACTGACGGGCGGGGCCGGGTTAACGCGGACGCACACGCGTGCGCGTCCGATGCGGGCGTGACACCTGGCGGCTCTAGGGGCTACGGGTTGGGGCTGCTAAAACTTGGGGTGCCTCTTTGTAAAAACACAACAGCGGCTGACAGGTGGGGTTCGGGTGGAGCGCGGGTATAGAAAACAAAAGGCTAGGGGGAGATTTGCAAAAAGTGCACGGCTACTGTTTCTCTTCTCCGCGTTCTGACGAAACTGACGGCCGGAAAAGCGCGGCGCGGTGGGGGCTCGAACCCGCGACGCGGTGCGCGCACGCAGGCGGCGGTGACCACTGGAGCTGGCTGGGGTTGGTGCAAGGTAAGTGCGGCGCGGCTAGGTGTACCTTCTGCGGTGCGACGACGAGGAAGGCGCACGCGCACGCGCCGAACAGAGGGCGTTCGTCGGAAGGATCTAGGTGACCAGGAGGCGACGGTGAGCAGGAGGTTGTCTGGGTGGCAGAGGGGCTCACCGCGAGGTGGTCGGCGCAATCAGGTAGGTCGGGGAGTAGCAGATCAGCGACGGCGCAGACGAACGATAGAGCTAGGGTTTTGTCGGCGTGCGTCGGTGTGCAGCAGGTGCGGGCCTTCTCCTCCTCGCTGCGGTGTACGGGGGTGATGTAGAGGCACGACTCGGTCTTCCTCGACACCCAACGCCATGTCCGCCGCCGTGTAACGTCGAGAGGAGGTGGATGCCGACGGTGGCCGCCGGGGTGGATGTGGGGTAGAAGGGGAGGGAGAGGAGGAAGGGCACGACCCTGGTTGGATCTCGGCGATGCCAGGACAGAGAGGGAGTAGATAAAAAGAGGGAGAGGGGAGAGGTGCCGCGGGGGATCGGGGTAGAAAAAAAGGTGGCTTCGGCCACCTTTTACTTCCTCTCCTTCACGTGCTAGGCATGGGAAGACCAGGGCAGGGGCAGGGTGTGGCTGCAGGTGGGCCAAAGAGAGGAGAGGGCTCGAGTGTGGGGCCCCTTTGGCAGGGAGAGAGAGGAACCGAGAGAAGAGAGGATCGGGTAGCTAGGGTAGAGGGCTCGAGTTAGGGTTAGAGATAGAGGGGTAGATGGCAAGGGGTGGGTCCCCGTTGGCAGAGAGAGAGAATGAGAGAGATAGAGAGCAGCTAGGAGTGCTCGGCATGGGGTGGTTGACCATGGGAGGCTCGGGTAGGGTTTATATTAGAGGGGGTGGTTCGACTAGCTAGAGAGAAGGGGATGGTTAGGGTGGTGGTGATTAGTTTAGCTTAGGGTTTTGCATACCCACATGGTCAAGCAAGGAAGGGTGGAGTGATGAATAAGGAGGGAAGGGGAGAGGGGTGAACTTGGTGGAAACATGATGATGGTGAATAGCAACACAAGAGAGAGAGAGATGTGTAGGGTTTTAGGTGCACAAGGCAAGGAGAATAAAGACCAAGATGGTGAGGGTTTAGGGTAAAAGCAAAAGAAAAGAGCCACAAGAAATGAATCCCAAAGGACCATGATCCACTCAATAATCAAAGTAAAAACCAAAAGAATGGGATGGTGAGGCTTGTTGCATGGCCCATGCAAAAGCATTAAATGCCATGTTAGTTTTTGTGAAAACAAAATAATAGTCATGGCATTTATACACATGCATTCCCAAAATATGGAGTAAGGCCAAGCTAAAAAAAATTAGAAAGAAGGTTCCATGTGGAGTAGATGGAGGTGATCATATTTGAATATACTTGGGACTTGCTAGTGTGTATATTCCACTAGATGTTTAATAGTCTCAAAAATATTCCAACATGAGCAATTATCACAAAACAATCCATATGGAAGCTAGAAAGAGGAATGCCACTCATAATGCATGCAAAGGTGGCTCCACATATCAATAATGTGAAAACAACATGATGCCACATGAGAGCATGTGGAATTAGAAGTGGATCCATCCCAACCCACATGAGCTAGATTAAATGCCAAAAGAAAATGTAAGAGCTCATGGATAATTAGGATGGTGGAATTATAAGGTGGTGACAAGAAGGGTGGTGGATTTAACAAAAGATATGCCCCCAACTCAACTTGGGCATCAAGCATTTATCAAGAATCAAATACAATATATGAAGAGCCAAATACAATTAATAATGCATATGAGAAAAGTACCAAATGGAAAAGGTTTTATATGATGCTCAAATGCAAGGTGGCATGATGACATGAGCATGCTATAATTATGATGCAAAAATTATATGTAGGAAGTAGCATTTATATTACTAGACCAAGTAGCATTACATATGTTAGACAGATGGGATGCTACAGCTCCAGGGGCACTTCCCCGTCCCGGCAGGGTGCCAGAACAGAGACTTTCTGTCCTCCGAATCTCCCCTTCGGTGGCGGCGGCGTTGGGGAACTTTTTGTGGATTTTTGATTGACTATTTAGGGTTTATGCATCGGGAGGCTTCTTATAGGCAAAGAGGCAAGGTCGGTGGAGTGCTAGGGGGCCCACACCACCTGGTGGCGCGGCCTGGGCTAGCCCGCGCCACCATATGGTGTGGCCAGGCCCTGGGCCTCCTCCGTCTCTACTTCTGGCTCCGCGAGTCTTCCGGTAAAATAGGAACTTTGGCTTTTGTCCCGTCCAATTCTGAGAATATTCATTTTCTGACTTTCCTGGAACCAAAAACAGCAGAAAATAGGCAACTGGCACTGTTAATAGGTTAGTCCAAGAAATCATATGAAAATTACTCCAAAGTTGGAACAAAACATAAGAAAGTAAATAAAACCAAGCATGGATCATCAAAAATTATAGATACATTTGCAATGTATCACCCCACGGGTGGTCGCGTACAGTGAGCAGGAGTCGACACTCGCACTCGAAGACTCCATCGATCTCCTTGACGAGGCACGGGACATCACAGCAGAAAGATCGATGATCTACGAGCAGAACCTGCGCAACTACCACAGCAGAAGGCTACGCCCCAGATCCTTTGTTGAAGGAGATCTGGTCCTACGACTGAAGCAGCAATGTCACCTCAAGCTCGAGTCCCCTTGGGAGGGACCATACGTGATTACAGAAGTAATCCCAGGTGGCGCCTATCGCCTTAAAGATTTCGAGACAGGAGTCGCATACTCCAACCCCTGGAGCGTCGCTCAGCTGCAGCGGTTCTACCCCTAGTCGTTTTTTCTTACATTATAAATAAGGCTATTCAGCCAGGCTACTTAGCCACACATTGTACCTCGTACTGTTCTATGAATAAATAAAGCTAAGTGCCTCGAAACTCTGTGTTTTTCCTCATTTTTCTGGCAATATTATCACTCAGGGGCTACGCCACCCTTTACACCCTCTTTCTACGAATAAGTCGCAGTATCCCGAGTAGCTGACTCAACACCAATTGAACCCTTGATACAACACCAACCCAGTTCCAATGCACCTGGCAGGTTGGCAAGGTGCTGAGATAAAATAAGTCAGGCTAACAAAAAGGAAGTGCAGAGTACAAATACACTCGCAAAACATATAAGCTAGCAAGCTCTTTACATATAAATATAAATCAATTACACCTAGCATATATATATATATGAACTTTACAACACCGGTACACTTATATGCAGGACACAAGTTAAAACTACTGCTGCAGCAGAAGAATGTTTGTCTGTTCCTCAAAGAAGTCGACGATTTCTTCTGCTGGACGATCCACGGCCTGATAATTGGGAGCCATGTTCCAGGCCAAACCTGCCGGCGGAGTTGGTGGTCCAGCAGCAACAGCTGCAATGTCTACATCTGGCCTATGCAGTCGCACCAGCGACAAAGCAGCCTTGGCACCAGCCACCAAGTGATGCCGCACGCACTCACGAACTGCACTCAAATCTTGAAACTTGGCCAGGAGATCCAACAGGCTCGAAGGGACGGCGTCTAGTGGAAACATCGTTTGGTAGATATTCCTCGGGCATGACTGCGCCTTCTTCAAAAAGTGGAGTACTCGAGAAGCACGATCCTGCAGGGTCGCAAGTGCGATCGCGTGATCATGGTCCACCCAAAAATACCCACTTTCCTGAAGTTGTTCCTGGGTTAGGTCGTTCATTCGAATGGCGATCCTGTCTTTCTCATCCTGCGGATGACGAGCACTGACAACTGCACCAAGCAAAAAAGGCAACATATGAAGACAAGGAACTACCGCGACGGACTACAAGAAAAGATAAGAGTACAGGAAGCTAACACTTGAACTGATCGCCCAACTGCGTCACCTCCTCCAATAGATACTGCTCTCGGGCGGTAGCCTTCTCCGCCCTTGACTTCCATACATCCTCATTACCACGGAGGACGGGAAACTCACGTTCCAGCTCCTTAACACGATCGCGCAGTCGTGAAAGCAGGGACAACTGATCCACCCTTGAACGCGACTGCGCCAAGGTCTCACCAGCGGATGGCGGATCCCGCGGATCACCCGAAGGACCACTCGACGTACCCTATCACAAGCCAAGCAAGAGTGAATAAGGGACCAAGCAATACATGGACAAAAAGCTCAAGTGCATTCAAACATGACAAAAGTATCAACAGAGACACTTGGCCAATGGCATGTTTTCAACAAAAGAGGTCAAAATATTAACTATTACAATATAAGTACTGAGGAGCAGCCTGCTTCTTCGACTTGGACTTCGACTTCGGGGGCCTCATCGAGTCCGTGGCAGTCTCAGACGCCACAGACTTCCTTCCAGCCCCTGACGCCGTAGCCTTTTCCGCCTTCTTGGCTCGCTGCAGCTCTTCGGAATACTTGGTGACTGTGTTGATGAGTTGCGGCCCGTACTTGCCGCAGACAGTTGCAAAAGGAGCAAAAACTACCTGTTGACCATCTGCACCGACGGGCATCGCCTTAGAGACCGCAGCAGGATCCACCTCCATGCCATGGGCTTGCACCATTGCGAGTGCCATGGAAGCGCCAACCGCACGCTGCGATTTCCTGAAGTCCGCGGGAATACCTCCAGTGAGGGACTCCACCAGGTCCTCCAAGTTCTTAATCAGCTCAGCCTTGGGCGTCAGCTCCTCGCGGATGCGACTGAGCACAACCTTGGCCTTATTCAGCGTCCCCTGAAGGGAAGCATTGCGGTGCTCAACTACCGCGACGGCGCCTTCCAAAGCATCATCACGATGAAGTGCCTGGGCGTCGAAGCTTAGACCGCCAGCATCTACACAGAACAAAGAGTCAGCACAATAACAAAGTCGAAGAAAGAAACAATGAAAATCCAAATGAACATACCTGAAAGAGACTTGGCAATCGAGAAGAGTTGTTCTTCGAACAACTTTTCCCTCTCAGCGATGGAGGTGCGCAAATCCTCTTTGCGTTTCCGTGATTCATCCAGCGCGGGGACTGCCTCATCATGAATCTTCACCGCCGCAGCGAGCGTCTTTTCATGAGAAGCAGCATCGCGAAGAAGTTTGTTATGCTCAGCTGCAAAAATACAAGATGGATCATCAGTCAAATATATAAATCTCACAAGAACAGAGAAGAAGAATAAAATACTAACCTTCAAAGACATGATGGTGATTATCCAGCATTGCATGTTGTCGACCCATCGCAAGTACCTGCTCCGCCAAACGAGCAACTTCCTTCACAATGAGCTGCCTCAGAAGAAAAATAAAGGATCAGCAGATAGCACGAATTACAAATTCGACTGCAAAACAAAATCACACTTACATGCTCCTCTAGAGACTCCGAAGACGACTGCCGCGCAGTCGTCCGGGCAACCATCTGGTGATCCCTAGCGTGTGGAGAACTCGATGAGTTGTGCCCGGAGTGGGCCGCCAATGGAGGAGACGAAGATCGTTCAGCCACTTCTTTGGCCTTGGAGTCCGCGACTCCGGATTCCTTCACAAATTGGACGTCGCCAGAAGACGACGATGCTGCTTGACTACGAAACAAAATCCAACATCAGGAAATGCAACTCCAAAAGGAATCAAGATGAGAGTTGTAGACTTACCAGTCAAATTTGTCAAAGTCGAAGGTTTGCTCCTACGACTCCGACGACTCCTTCGGCAGACGCATCTTCTTGCGAGCAGGGGGCGCCATGAGGCTTACAGGAACAGCAGGAATCGGCTCCTTTGCACCAATAGATGGGCCTTCTAGATTCGACGAAGACGAAGAATCCGGATCCTCGCTAAGAGAACGCTTGCGAGTGTCCGGATCACTAGACTCGGGGGCTCCCTCCTCCTCTTCAAGTGGGACGGTCGATTCCGACTCGTCCTCTTCCTCCGCTTCGTGAGGAATAACCCCCTCAGGAAGAGGGGGTAAACTAGGAGACACCTTCCAATCCTACATTCAGAAAACAATTCATTATACAACAAGAAATCAACGGCAATCAACAAAGATAGTTACTTCGTAGTGCAATCCTACCTCAGGAGGAGGGTTAGAGGCGTCGAAGGGAGGCACGACTGGTTCGCCTGGGAGAACCTCCTTGGTGGTTTACTTTGTCACTAGTCGCAACATCTTATCTACTTCACCCGCGGAAATGCCATCGGCAGATACTTGAGTGGCATCGTTTGCACCAGCCCATTGGAACATGGGGTGGACTCTGGCCTGCAAAGGCTGGATACAACGACGCAACCATGTGCGAATGAGGGCGGCACCTCCCTCTTCTTTACCCGTGCGACTCTTGAGGTCGTAGACGCGCTTGTACAGCATCTCCGTCTCCTCGGACTCGCCAGGCATCACCACGTTCTTCCAAGAACGCCTTCTCTTGCATGGCATCGCGGGATCGAAGGGCGCGAGTCCGTAGTGCTCTCCATCGGCCTTCTGGTCGCGGATGTAGAACCACTTGTCTCTCCACCCTTGGACGGACGCCATGAGCTTGATATCGAAATATGTGGCAGAGGAGTCGACATGGATTCTGCAGCCTCCTACGTCGTAGACTACAAAACCAGATGCTGACTGGCGCTTCAGCTTGAAAATCCTCTTAAAGAGGCCAAAGTGTGGCTCGATTCCGAGCCAGCACTCGGAAAGAGTAATATAGCAGGTGATGTGGAGAATAGAGTTTGGGGACAGCTGATGCAGCTGGAACCCGTAGAAGCAAAGGAGGCCCCTGAAGAAAGGATGCAGGGGCAGAGAAAGACCGCGGATGATGAACGCGAGGAACATCACCCGGAAACCAGCAGGAGGACAAGGAGTTACCTCGCCACCTGGCACTCGCGACTCATCCCCCACGGGTGACAGAACTCCGTCTTGACACAGGAGATGGAGCTCGAAGGACTTGATAATGGATGCGCGCCATGCACCATTGGTGACCCGGGTACCCGTGCCTTTCTTCTTACTAGCGCCAGCGGCGCTGGTGCCCACAGTGGCGGAGCCGCCCTTCTTCTTGGCGGCGGCAATGGTGGAGGCGGACTCAGCGGCGACGCCTCCCTTCTTCTTGCCCATCTTGCGATGGCGGTGCGAGCAGAGGAAGTAGCTCAGGAACACACGGAGTTGGTCCAGCGCCACGAAGAGGACGAGCTCTAGGAAGCAGAGAGTAGCGGCAATGGCGATGGAAGCACAAGCAGAGAAGGGGCAGATGGGAAAATTACCAGAGCTAAGCTGCTACTTAACCCCCTTGCGGATGCCATCCAATGGCCAGCAGAAACCCTATTGGACGCGTGGCACACATCAATGTCGACACGTGGAGAGGTTAAACACGAACCGTCAACCACTATCTCCATTACGCGTGGAAATCGAGGAGATGCAGTTAAAACGAGAGATTACGCACGCCCGGTCAAATCAAAGTCAGAAAGTGGGACCTACCGCCCGTCACGTCCTGTCAAAGCCGCTCACGCGGGCAACTGAGGTCATCACATCGTCAGCACTGATGTCATCAAGATGAGCACCAGAAGACTTCGCCTACTTTAGTCCTTGCTCGAGTCTTCGACTCCACCAAGCACTCGGGGGCTACTCCCATAGGGAGCGCTGGTCGTGCACCCTACGATTATTTTTATGCAGTAATATGAACATTCAAAGCATACCCAACCACTCGGATCTATGATTCGATTATGGATCATGGGTTACTCCCATAGGGAGCGCCGGAAGCAAATTCGACTGAAACAAGCAGCAAAAGACGACAACAGTCGCAAAAGTTTTTTAGTCCCTGCCTGAGTCTTCGACTCAACCAGGCACTCGGGGGCTACTCCCATAGGGAGCGCTGGTCGCGCACCCTATGATTATTTGTACACCGTACTGTGTGTTGATAACATCCACACTTGAATGCTATGGCGACTCCGCCTCATACTTTCCCTACAAAGAGACTACGTCTCCTGGGCCACCCGAATCATCTCCGCGATGACAAAAATTCGGATGTCGCACTTATAGCGTGAAGATAAGACTTGAATAAGGCCTGGCAATGCATCTGTTGCGCACTACCAGAAATATATCCGTACCTGTAGGTACGATGAACATGCCTTGACGGACGCGTCGAGTGCTCACATCTATACACTGGAATTCAACTCCTGTAAGACCTCCGTGGCCTGAGTCGGATTACGCCAGCACTTTTCCGAATTCGAGTCCGGGGACTCGAGTTTGAGTAGATTGCGTTGTTTTGCCCTAAGGCAGTTAACTGACACCGATACATCAGTTAATCAGGCACGCATATTCCCTATGACATGAACTAAGCACTCGAAAGGCTTCATAAAGTCCCCAGTCAAATCTGTGATTCCACTAGACACTCGGGGGCTACTTGTCGTCGGATTGATGACAAGTACGCCATGAGGGGGCCCTCGAGGCATGCGGAAGAGAGGGGTGTGAGAAGTACGGTGTTCCGGGACGGTGAGCACACAAGTTTACCCAGGTTCGAATTCGCCGGCTTTGGACGGATCCTACTCCTGCTAGCAATCCAGTAATACGGCAGAGCCGGAATATGGGTTACAAGGGTTCGCCTGTGCGAGCTGAGATTGTAGACTATTGAGGGTGCCCTAAAGGCTCTCCCTAGGATGGCTTATATAGATATCCGGCCTAGGGTTTACAGGAGAGATCTATCCGGCTACGACTAAGAGTCGGTTACAGAGTACATCTTAAACTACAAGTAACACTATGGGCCTAAGTTGGTAAGTCTTCTAGGCCTTCCCATAGCCGGACTGAACTCCGTCTCTTCTCCCTGACTGGGTCGCCCATGAAGCAAAGCTCGAAGCCGAAGTGGGTCACCCTGGTCAGTGAGGAACTATGAGGATACTCGGAAAGTATATCCCCAATAGCAGCCCCCGGAAGTCTCCAAGATCCAAAGTCGGATTCATCATCGTCTAGCTTGATCTTCGGCTTGCAGAATCTTGAAGGGTTCCTGAAACTTCACAACAAAAAATGTGATCCGGGTATTAAAAATAAGTTAGACCTATCAATAGGTTACTCGGATATTCCAGCTTGATTTCAAACTAAGCCGGAACTTGGTCTCTAACTCCACCTGACACCAGTCATGGTCAAGTCACGTCATCTGACAGACATCCTGTCAGCACGACCGTTGGTGGGTCCATAGTTCGCGGAACCGAGGCGCCGTTTCAATGTGTACGCGGAGATCGAAGCGACGTAATCATCGCGTGGGTCCTTCCCAGTTCCTTCCACGACGCGTGGCGGTTACACTGTACCATTTGCACAAATCTTGGCACGGTTAGGTGGATATAAGGGGTGAGGATTCTCCTCCTCCTTTCTTCGCCTGTTCCTTTACCGTTTCTTCTCCTCCAAATCTCCCCCGCGCACAGTGCTCCTCTGCTTTCCCCCAAAACTCCCAGCGCCGCCCATCTTAGGTCACTGGCGCACCGGAGAAATGGCTTCGTCTTCATCTTCCGGTTTGGCGGCAGCAGCGACGGCGGAGGCGGCGACAGAAAAGGAAAGCTTCCGCGGGGTCTAGATCCCCTGTGTGCTCAACGACGAGAAGCTCCACGGCATGGAGACAGAAGGGCTCCTCCGTGCCGGCGACTGGCGGAGCAGCATCGGGGAGACCGTCCCCAACCCGCGCGCCGGCGAGCGGGTACACTTCGGCACCCACCTCGATAGAGGTTTATTGTTTCCTTCCTCGGAATTCTGTTCCGAGGTGATAGATCACTATAGTGTTCAACTCCACCATCTTCCTCCCAACTCCCTCCTAGAGATGAGCGCCTATGCGGCTTTGTGCGAGGGATTTCTCGGCATTAGGCCGAGTCTTACCTTATTCCGGTACTACTTCCATGTCCGGAGAAATTCTATCACTGCCGGTAATCCGTATATTACCGGTACAATTAGCTTTTCACTTAGATGTGAGCGCGCATATCCCAAGATTCTAGCCAGTGACTCGGTCAAACAATGGCCAGTCACCTTCTTTTATCACAAGGATATTCCGGCTCCTGGCAAAGCCACTACTCTGTCGGCTTTCGTCGACGGAGCCGCCACAGCCCAATCGTCTTGGGACGAGGCCCCTCCGGCTCTCAGTGACGATCTGATCCTCGCTAAGAGGCGGATCGAATATCTGATTAAACACAAAGGACTGAAGGGATCTGACTTGGTCTAATGTTGGGTGTCATGCCGGATCCAACCCCTTCAGTACCACGGAGACCGACTGATGCACTCCATCACGTCGTCCAAAAAGGATTCCCTCTGCATCAGCCCTAGAGCCTATACCTCGCAAGGTTACATAAGCCAGATTAAATGGCTGATAAGGGAGCGGATCGAGAGGAATATCCCGGAGGTTTCTCTGGATATGCATACAGCAGAAAACCCCGTGGTCCCGGTAAGCTTCTAACAATAAACCTTTTTAGGCATTTCATTCTTTAGATTATATCGCAATACTGATATGTTTTCTTCTTTTCAGTTTGCTGACCTCCCCGAGTCGGAATTTGCTCCCCTTTAAGGATATCCTCCAGAGTTTTCTCAAGAGGTGGAACTGGTCCCATTGCCGGACATTGTGCCCAAGAAACGTAGGGCTCCGACAGTGGCTATTGGCACAAAGGAGGTATCTGTTGTGAAGAGGTAACTTTCAACACAACTTCCGCCTTTGTACTTTACTCGAATTTTCTTTCGAGATGTAATGTTTTCGACTCTATTAAATTCTCAGAGCTAAGCAGCTCATCAAGGGTAAGGGGAAGGGAACTTCTTCAAAACCCTGTGACAGACAAAGCTTACCATAGCTTCTCCTGCCGTGGCTCCTCCAACTCCTGCCCCTCAACCTTCCGCAATGCCGGTGATCACTCCTTCTCCGGCTGTCGCAGAAGATCCGGCTCCTTCAACGGAGCCTAGGATCCTTGAATCACAAACTGACATCACCATGAGTGATTCAGGTATAGATAAGGGTGAACCCTCTTCGGGTAATGATCCCTCGGCAAAAACCTTTGCCGAAAACCTTCTCAGCAATCCGGGACTTGCCAAGTTTCGCCTATCTTGGAAATCTGCAGAAGAGATCCAGCAGCTGGCCAGGCAGTGCCTGGAGAAAAGAAATCTATCTGCTGAAGAAGAAGCGAAAGAGGCAGAGGACATCAAGCACTCTGACCTTCTTGAACAAGTGCGTCTTCGCAACGAGAGGATAAGGTCCAGTGAGCTTCCAACTGCTCCAGTGACTCCTCTGACTCTCGCTAAGAAGGTTGCTGTTGAAGTGAATGCGATTTTGGATAAACTTACTCGCGAACAATATGTAAGTCGGAATTCTAACTCCTGTTTTTCCTTTATTTCATATCATATCCTCTAGCCGCCAAGCATGAAGTAGGATATATATAATCTGGGTTTATGCTTCCTTAGGATGCCAAAGAATGAACTAGTGTAGCCCCCAAGGCTTGTGCTGATATTAGCAAAAATATTAGCCCGAATCTTTAGTAGACTTCTGACTTTGGGTATTCTGACTTACAGAAAGTATATTCCTATAACCAGGATTTGTTGAAAAATGTCTGCAACAAGCGGAGAGAGATCAGAGCTCTCCGACTTAAGAATGCTGAGCTTAAAGTTGCCAAGGATGAGGCCGAAGGTAATCATTCTGAGACTCAAATCTTGTCTTTCATGTTTTCATAGTCGAATTTTTACTGAATTGTTGTTCTTTTTTGACTTACAACGCTAGTAAAACAGTCCTGTGCTATGATTGAAGAGGCCAAGAACCTCAAAACCTTGGTGGTGGAGAACAAAGAGCTTCGCCAAGAGCTGGATAAGACCAAGGCGGATCATGAGAAAAGCATAGCTCAAGTTCTCGAGTCCTCCTCCATGGCCACTGACGAGCGTGATCGTAAGATTGCTGCTCAGGATCAGAAAATCGCGGACCTCAATAATGAGCTGTGTAGAGAGAAGGACCTTTCCGAGGCGCTCCAGGCTGAACTTCGGAGTCTTCGGGAAGAGAAGACCAAAGTTGACAACGTCATTTTCGGTATGTTCCATCTGTCTGACTTGTCTAATTTCTTCGACTTCTTTCAATGTCGGATTTTCTTAATGGTTTTGTGTATAGGTCCTCTGAACTTGACGGATTCCACCTCCGCCGAGCCCCGCACCCACCGACTTACCCAAGTCGGTGACTTGCTTCATGACTTCCGCCAATCCCTTGAGGATATTGGCGAAGCTCTCAAGATTCTGGACATGCATAGCATGTCGGATTTTCAGGTGCGGGACAAGGCGAAGGAGATGCCGCAACTTGTCCAGGACTGGAACATGTCCTATGCGCGGTCCGTGGCGCAGAACGCTCTCACCATGGTCATGAGCCACCATGGAAACATGGAGATATGGCAAGTGACCAGAGGCTACTGCAAGGTAGATGAAGACGGCCAGGAGCAGGACATCAAGGCCATTATGGACTCCTGCGTCGGATATGGGTGTCACGTGGCTGATTTGACCAGCTATGAAACTCCTTTCTTCACCCGCGTGGACACTCCGCCTCCGCCTCCAGAAGAATCAGCAGAAGTTTCCGACGATGACCACACCATATCGGAAGTGGACATCTCGGAACGATATCAACGCGATGTATCCAGCGAGCCGGTAGCTCCTTCCTCTCCTCCTGCATCATAGATTGCCAAAAACATTTGTATTATTCTGAAAAACATGATGGGTCTATAAATATGCAGTACTATAATTTTGCTAGTGCTAAGCTTTTGATCCACTCAGCACTTTTGGCTTTAAATTTTTGTGTGCCTGAAATGTTTACATAAGCACTTGTATTTGTTCTCCTATACTTACCGTTTATCTGGCTTTCCGCCTCGTCCCTTTCATGAGCCGGCTAAACCTTCTACATGGAAAGTTTGCCGAGCAACAGAGCTCAATTGCTAAACCAGTTTAAACTCGGAAACAAAGCCGGCTTCCAGTACCAACAATTCACTACTTGGAAAATACCCACATCCAGCAATTAGACAAATAACCAAAGTATAGACTAGAAACTTTAGGGTTATACCCGAAGGTAGCATTTTTAGAATCGGAAATCTAAACCAGAACAAACATGAGCATAAAGTACTTTCAAGTATTCTGGGATTTTCGACTATGACATGATCATTAGGAAATAAGATGGTAAACACTTCTTAGAAAAAACTTGAGGCAACCAAGACTTTTATTTCTCTCAAAACATGTACACATATATGTTTTACAAAGAAGGATGAACTAAGAATAAAAGGGACATAGCTGAGCAATATTCCATGGTCTGTCTAACTCATCTGGATTTGCACTGCCTCTAGCTCTCTTTCTCTTCTTAGTAGCAGGTCTTTCTTTGACTGGCCTCATGTCAGTTAAGTAGTACGAACCATTGTGCAATACTCGACTAACTAAAAAGGGCCCTTCCCATACTGGGGAAAGTTTGTGCTTTCTTTGCTGCACAAGCCGGATAACCAAACTACCTTTATTAAAAGATCTATTTCGGACTCTCTGGCTATGATACTTGTGTAACTTCTACTGATAAGCTGTTGATCTCATTTCAGCAACAACATGAACTTCTTCGACTAAGTCGAGATCATTTTGTCGAGAAATCTCGGCATCCTCTTCAATATATGCAACCACTCTAGGAGAAGTATGAATTAAATCACTAGGAAGAACTACTTCTGCACCATAGACCAAGAAGAAAGGTGTGTATCCGGTTGACCTGTTCGGAGTTGTTCGTAAACTCCATATTACAGAGGGTAATTCCTCTGCCCAAGCCCCCGCAGCATGTCGTAGTGGTGCTTCGAGTCTCGGTTTTAAGCCTTGTAGGATTAAACCATTTGCTCTTTCGACTTGTCCATTATCCTGTGGATGTGCGACTGACGTAATGTCAAGCCGGATATTTTGCTCGTTGCAGAATTCGACCAATTCTCCCATAGAGAAATTACTCCCGTTGTCCACGATAATAGTATGCGGATAACCATACCGGATTATGACATCCTTGACAAATCTTTTGGTTGTTGCTCCATCACAACTACTGACAGGTTTAACCTCAATCCATTTGGTGAATTTATCCACCATCACTAAGAGGTGAGTAAATCCACTTGGAGCTCGTTTAAACGGTCCTACCATATCAAGCCCCCAGACCGCAAAAGGCCATGTTATAGGTATTGTTCGCAGCTGATCAGCCGGAACATGAGCTTGTTTGGCGTACTTTTGGCAGCCTTTGCACGTCTTAACTAATCGTTCGGCATCTGCCTGAGCTGTAAGCCAGAAAAATCCATGCCTAAAAGCTTTTGCCACTAAAGATTTGGCTGCAGCGTGGTGACCACACTCGCCTTCATGGATTTCTCTTAAGATTTCCGCTCGTTCTTCCGGAGATACGCAGCGCTGAAAAACCCGAGAAACACTCCGTTTATAGAGCTCACCTTTAACTATAGTATAGGCTTTTGCTCGTTAGATAATCTGCTGGCTCAGAACCTCGTCTTCGGGTACTTTGCCATCTACCAGATAATCAAGGTAGGGTTGGGTCTAGCTAGGAATTACAGCTAGGACTGCTATTAGAGGTGAGTCAGATTTGGTCGGATATTCCTCATCTACTCCTTTTATTGAGGGAACTTTGATGTGCTCTAAAAAAGCGCCATCTAGGACATCTTTCCGCATAGAGCCTATCCGAGATAGTGCATTTGCTTCCTCGTTTTCTGCTCGAGGGATGTGTTGAACCTCAAACCCTTCGAACGATTTAGATAAATCATCCACGATAGCTTTATACGCTACCATGTGTTTATTTGCATTACAAATAGCCGACACTTGTTGAGCAACAAGATCCGAATCTCCGTAACACATCAAACGTCGGAAGCCAATATCCTTAGCAATCCGGATTCCATGCAGTGGTGCTTCATACTCGGCAATATTATTTGTCACTGTGAAGTGGATCTGCAACACGTATAGAAGTTTATCTCCTTGGGGTGATTTGAGCACCACGCCAGCCCCCGAGCCTCCTCGAGCCTTAGACCCATCAAAGTAGAGGGTCCAATATTCCGACTCAGGGAGGGTCATATTCTCCTTCATCTCTATCCAATCAGCGACAAAGTCAGCAAGGATTTGGGATTTGATTGCTGTCCGAGGTTTATACTCAATATCAAAAGCTGAAAGCTCTATGCCCCATTTGGCGACGCATCCTGTGGCGCCACTGTTGTTGATTATATCTCTCATGGGAGCTGTGCTCACCATGGTAATTGGATGCTCCTGAAAATAATGCCGTAGCTTACGAGATGTTAGAAAAACATCCTAAGCTAACTTTTGATAGTGCGGATACCGCTGTTTTGATTTTGTTAGGACCTCGCTGACGAAATACGTCGGACGCTGCACTAAGTGTTCCTTATTTTCCTCCGGTCTCTCCACCACCATAACGATACTAACGACTTTGTTTGTCGTAGCAAGATAGAGCAACATCGGTTCCTGTGGTTCCGGCGCAGCAAGGATAGGAGCAGATGAGAGTACTTTTTTCAGGTCTTGTAGTGCAGTTTCAGCTTCGTCGGTCCAAACAAAATCCTTGGTCTTTTTTAGGAGTTTATATAATGGTGCGGCTCGTTCACCAAGTCGGCTTACAAATCGACTGACCGCAGTGATGCAACCATTTTGTCTTTGTACGTCCTTCGCAAGTTGGCCTGGAAATATTGAGTATAGCCTTGATTTTGTCCCGGTTCACCTCTATGCCTCTTTGAGACACGATGAAACCTAACAATTTTCCGGCTGGTATTCCAAAGAAACATTTCTTTGGGTTAAGCATGATGTTGTATTTTCGTAGATTGGCGAATGTTTCCTCCAAGTCGGAAATCAGCGTTTCCTTCTTTTTGGACATCACCGCAATATCATCCACGTATGCATGTACATTACGTCCGAGTTGGTCATGGAGGCAACACTGCATCGTGCGCTGATACGTAGCTCCTGTGTTCTTCATCCCAAAGGGCATCGTAACAAAACAGAAGGTTCCGAAGGGGGTTTTGAATGAAGTTTTGACTTTGTTAGATTCCTTCATCCGGATTTTGTGATAACCGGAATATTTGTCGAGAAAACAGAGGAGTTCCGAGCCTGCCGTAGAATCTATAACTTGATCAATTCTAGGCAGAGCGAATGGATCTTTTGGACAAGCCTTTTTCAAGGCAGTATAATCAACACACATCCTTAAATCAGTGGTGTCCTTTTTAGAGACCATTACAGGATTGGCCGACCACTCAGTGTGGATGACCTCTTCTATAAATCCAGCTAACTCAAGCCGTGCTAGTTCCTTAGCTATTGCCTTACACTTTTCTTCGCTGAAACATCGTAAGGACTGTTTGACGGGTTTAGCATTCGGGTTTACATTTAAAGAGTGCTCGGCAAGTTCCCTAGGTACTCTGGTCATGTCAGATGGCTGCCATGCGAAGATACCTTGATTTGCTTGGAGGAACTTGACGAGCGCGCTTTCCTATGTGCTACCTAGGCCTATGCCTATTTGGGTCACCTTGGAGGGGTCATCATCCTTCAACGGCGTCTTCTTCGTCTCTTTTGATGCCTTGAACTCCGGATTTGGCTTTGTCACCTCCTTCTTCGTTGCGGGCATCTCAGACGGATCTATGCTCTTCTTGATCTCCTGGTACTCCTGGGCGTGCAGCACGGCTTCAGCAAAGGCGGCATTTCCATCCTCGCACTCTCACGCTTTCTTTGGGTCTCCCCTGATAGTGATTACGCTATTGGGACGTGGAATTTTCATCATATTGTAAATGTAACACGGACGAGCCATAAAAGCCCAGTAAGCCGGACGTCCGAATATAGTGTGGTACGCGCTCTTGAACGGGAAGGAAAGTGCCTTCGTCCGGTAATTCTTTGGAGTTCCAAAGGTAACATCCAAAGTAATCCCCCTAGGGAATTAGCTTGTCTTCTTGGGACAACTCCGTGAAAAAATCATAGAGCTATGGTTTAGCTGGGTCTCCGAGATCTTCATCTGGCGTAGCGTTTCGACATACAGAATATTGATACTGCTGCCGCCGTCCATGAGAGTCTTAGAGAAACCATAACCGTCAATAAGTGGATTGACTATTAAGGCGTATTTTCCTCGCCTGTGCAACTTAGGCGGATGATCAGCGCGGTCAAATGTGATTGCCACTTCCGACCAGTCCAAGAATTGGGGGACAGCCGGAACTGTTGCATTGAGCTCATGTAGAACTGCTTTCTTAACCTTTGCTAGTTGAGATCCGAGGAAGGTGACATAAGTGTCTTTTTTGGTCGGCAAATTTTTCTTCCCTTCCGGCTTGGGATTTGAAGCAACGGCTTCCTCCATGTCGGAATCTTCCTTGGTCTCTTTATCTTTTTCAGGATTCTTCTTTCCCTTCTTCCTTTAGTTTTGTAGCCTGCGATGTCATCTCTTTTGATGTCGTCATTGAAACGACATTCGGCGTTGGTGTGGGACGAGCCCCCATTGGCGTCTAAGTGATGCACACATGGGTTATTGGCAATGTCGGCCCAAGAGTAGGTTTTGCCCAGTTGCTGGTCTCCTCTACCTTGGACTCTTGAAGTCCCACGGCCACGCCCGTGGCCTCCGCCGCGTCCTCCTCGTCCTCCAGACCCGAAAGTAGCAGTGACCACTGCCATTTCCGTGTTGGGTTTCTCTTCCGAGGTGTTTTTGCGCTTCTGAGCTTGTTGCTTTGGTTGCTTTGCGACTGAGGCACTGCTAGGGCATTGAGTAATCCATCTGCATCGTCGTCAGCATCTGCATACTTGCTCGCTGTTTCTATCATCTCTCCCAAATCAGTGACCTTGTCACACTTCAAGCGATGGCGCAGTAGACCAATTGGGAGACCTGCAATGAAAGCTTCAATCGTAGTTTGATCATTTACTCCTTCACAGGAGTTCTTGGTGTCGATCCATCGTTCGAGGTAATCCCGGCAAGTTTTCCGGCCTTCTGGGTGCAACGTTGTAGGTCTCCGACCGTACAGGGCCTCCGGTATGTGCCTTCGAAATACTGAAAGAGCGCACTTTGCATGTCATACCAGTTGTGGATGGTGTTCTCCGGAAGTTCATTAAGCCATGATCATGCCGTCTTCTGCAACATAAGTGCAAGATATTGGGTTGCGACCAGGCTGTTTCCGCCTTTGGCGATGCATCAAGCTTGGAAAAAATCCTGTAGCCAGGTATCTGGCCGAGAAATGGCATCGTAGGCTTGGATATGTCTTGAGATAGCAAATCCTTCCGGGAATCTTGTAGCTCTGATGCATGGTCCGAAGCACTTTGGGCCCATGTAGATATCATCGTTTTCGTAGAGTCGCGCCTCTATGTTGGAGTTGATCCTGTGCCTTGCGTCGTTCGGGGATAGAGATCGTCCCGAATGTCGGTTGTGGCTGCGGTGCCTTGGAGCCGGACTTCGGCTTCTTCCACCACCTCCTCCGCCACGTCGTCCTCCTTGTCCCCCTTGAGAGCTGTTGTGATGACTAATTGGTGGAGAGGGTGGGGCAGCTGGATTGTTTCTAGCTGTTCACCGGCCTCCGTCCGGAGCGTCATTATTCCGGTTCCAGGGAGGGTCTTCACTACGACGAGCCCCCTGCCGGCTTGTCCCGGCATGGTTTCCGTCGTTCCTTCGTCCGTCGTTCCCACTACGATGAGGCTCAGCCGGACGGCTTGCATGTCTAGGAGGTGGCTTTTTTGACGATCCTCCTCCTGACATTTCTCTTTATCTTCTCCCCTTCGATCGTTCGACTCTCATCGGGGAGGATTTCTCGGATATAGTGCAGGAATGGCCTCTTGCTCGGCCGCTAGAGCGACGTTGCTCCAGTCACGTGCAGATCTGTGATGCTGTCCTGATGATCCGGTTCTGGAGTAGTGGTCTTCCTGTCGGTTAGAACGGTGATGCTGTTCCGGAACACGCTGGGGCCTTATATCATTCCAGGATAAGTCCGTGTGACATTGGTTAGATTTGGAGACCAGTTTTCCACTTCCGGATTTCGCGGCCATTTGTTGCTCCAGACCCTTGGTGAGTAGCTTGATGCCCAATCGAACCTGTTCTGGGCCTGGGTTATTTGACAGGATATCTCGAATTGCAACAGTGTTCTGTACTGGTGTTGGGTACACCAGATCTCCTTTGTTGTCGAGACGAGGCATCCCTCGATCTCCTTCAAAGAGGACCCTGTTCACTTCCGGAAATTTACCGTCACGTGTGTAACGTTTCTATGTCTTCTGATGCAACCGAGACATGTAATCCTTAGTTGCCATGCGTTTCTTTTCCTCCTCGATGTTTTTGGCTTCATCCAGGAGTTGTTGACGACGCGCTTCTTGGGCTTGGGCCCTTTCCTCCAGCTCTTCAGTAGTAAGTTCTGCAGCTGTAGGGATGGGTGTGGTTAATGCAGCATCGATGAGTTTACGCACACCTTCAGTGATCACATGTCCATCCACCGATTCTTCTTTTTTCGGCTCTTCTGGGATAAGTGCTCCATCCGAGTCTTCCTCATACTCCTCGGCAATCACCTCCTCTGTCAGAGGGTCTTTTTCCGGGGTCTTGTTCTTCTTGTTCTTCTTCTTTGCCTTCTTGGCAGCGCCGGTAGCAAAGACGGCTTTGGGTCCGTTTCCCGAAGTCAAGCTCTGATCGGTACTTTCGGACATCTGGACTTCGGGATTATCTCTGACTTCCATGTCATCCTATGCTTTGGGAGAGTGTTCCCCGGATCCTTCATCCATGGCTTCTCCTTCCTCTGCAGCTTTGGAGTTGTACTCCTCTTCATATTCCACGGAGAACTTTCGGAAATCTGCCGACGTCATCGATTCATCCGAGGATGCGGGTACGTCGGCGTTTGTTCCAATTGCCTCCAGCACAGAGTCGGTGTTGTCTCCATCATCGGCAGAGCCGGATCTGGACCCCACGTATCCGACAAAGTGCATTGCGTTCCTCCTGAGGTACCTGCGGCTCTCGCGATCAGCCTCATCGAAACTTTTGATGGTCTCGCGAATTGCGTCTACGCCTGAGTTTTGCATTATCATACGCCGCAGCGTGTACCTTAGGAAAGGCCTGTCTGTCCTGGCATCGTTAGAGCCAGAATCAATGTCGTTGCTATGCTCCTCCTAGATTTCTACTTCGGCGGGAGGGTCGATCTGGGATTCGGTCTCTCCAAGGAGATCCACTCCAGATTCGACTTGGGCTGCTAGGTCTTCTTCAGGCTCAGATTTCTCCACTATCTCCGCAATTGGTGCGGCCTGGGTGGGATTAGGGTTTTCTGAGATTCGGAACTCTGCCACCTCCGCGGACAAAGGGGACCCAGAAGATTCTTCTGCCTCTATCATCACCGCTGGGGTGGGTGGGACAGGTTCAGCAAAACCGATGTAAACATCGATCTCGCCAAAAGACATGATTGTGTAGGCAGTCACAGCCTCCCTAGCCAGAATCCAGGTCTCGTCGAGAATGATGAGAGGGACATCGCTGGCGTAGAGGATGCGACCGACGGTGATAGTCTCGCTGATTCCGATTCTTGCAGATTCCGCTCGGAACGCAGATCCGAAGCTCACTTGCCCCACGGTGGGCGCCAACTGTCGTCGGATTGATGACAAGTATGCCATGAGGAGGTCCTCGAGGCATGCAGAAGAGAGGGGTGTGAGACGTACGGTGTTCCGGGACGGTGAGCACACAAGTTTACCTAGGTTCGAATCCGCCGGCTTTGGACGGATCCTACTCCTTCTAGCAATCTAGTAATACGGCAGAGCCGGAATATGGGTTCCTAGGTTTCGCCTGTGCGAGCTGAGATTGTAGACTATTGAGGGTGCCCTAAAGGATCTCCCTAGGATGGCTTATATAGATATCCGGCCTAGGGTTTACAGGAGAGATCTATCTGGCTACGACTAAGAGTCGGTTACAGAGTACATCTTGAACTACAAGTAACACTATGGGCCTAAGTTGGTAAGTCTTCTGGGCCTTCCCGTAGCCGGACTGAACTCCGTCTCTTCTCCCTGACTAGGCCGCCTGTGAAGCAAAGCTCTAACCCGAAGTGGGCCACCCTGGTCAGTGAGGAACTATGAGGATACCCGGAAAGTATATCTCCAACACTACTGACATGGGTATACCCTACAGGTACTCGAGTTTGATATATATGTCCTGGATACAGCGGAAGCCCATGGCGTTGCCAAGGCCCAAATGGAGAACTCGAGTGGCCCACGGACTCTTGGTTGCTTGCGAGACAAGAAGAAGCTAAAGATAGAAAGTTTAAAGGCAAAACCCTAACCTGTAAACCGACTCAACCTGCTACCCAAGACCTATCCTATGTATATAAAGGCTAGGAGGGGGCGGCGAGGAGGACACACACGACCTTAGTTTCCACAACTCTCGCCAGATTGCATCTGCGCACCCCTGTAATCTTCGATTCCTCCATTAATTCCAAGAGCAGACAAGCAGGAGTAATGACCTCTATGAGGCCTGAACTTGGGTAAACCTTGTGTCCCTGTGTGCTTGTTTGCTAGCCGACTGATGCCTCCAGCACTCCCTCCTTCTCCAAAACCCAAATCCATAACAATGGGCATTAATGAGTTAAACCCTCGTCGGTTATATTCTTTGCTTGTTAAACAATGTGGTTCTTGGGTATTAGATACCGAATTGGTTGGTATGAAATATCATACAGAACATCACAATTCATGAACTACAATGGCCTAAGTAACTAGCAAAAGAATAGGTGATGATGTTCATCGAAAACAAATAAAGTGTTATTGTATTTCTCGTTGACATCAAAGTTTACCTTCAATATTTGTTTAAATAATTGTTATTTTGTTCCGGTATAATGAGAATAATAGTTGTTCAAATAATTACCGTATTCCATAAAAGATGGATAAACTTTTACAAGTCTAGTTGGAGAAATCACATCCATAAGCTAATGCTAAAATGTCACAAGAAAAATGATTGAAAGATCACTTACATAGTGACATCACCGTTTAAATTATATTGGAAAGTGAACATGAAGAAACTCCATTTTTAATGGATTTTTGGAGTCTTTCGATTTTGATAAATTGACGCTTGTGAAACTTTCCTCGAGATAATTTAAAGTCCGTTCATAGGCCAAAGAGGAATGGATGACTAACTTATTGGAAATTGTGCATGATGATGTGCATAGTCCATTATATGTAGCCATGGGCGGTGCATCTTTCGACTTCATATGCTTTCTCCGGAAATTTGAGTGAATATATCTATATATTTACTTAATATGGAAGAAGTATGAAACATTTGAAAATTGTTCAAAGACTTTTAAGATGAAGTGGAAAATCATTGTAACAAGAAAATAAAGATTTTATGATTTGATCATAAAGGAAGATATTTGAGTTACAGGTTTAGCAAAACACCTAAGATTTCAGGAATTGTTCCATGAAATTTGCATTTCTCGATAAACCATAGGAGTATGGTATGTTCGAGAGATCAAATCAAACCTTGTTTGACATGGTAAGATCAAAGGTGTCATTTAAAAACTGCCATTATGTTTTAAGGATTAAAGCATTAGAGACTACCGCTTTTACACTGAAAAGAGCACCATCATGATCCGTCGAAATGACACCATATAAGTTATGGTTTGGGATAAAACCCGAATTGTCTTTTCTTAAATTTTGGTATGCTATGCATAAGTGAAATGTTTACAACCAAAGTAGGATAATCACGTCTTTGTAGGTTATCCCAAAGAATTTGTTGGGTATTCCTCCATAACACCGAGAACAAAAGAGTTTGTTGCTTGGAACGTTAAGTTTCCAAAGAAGGAATTTTTCGCAAAAAGCTAAGTGGAAGGACAATAGAACTTTGATAAGGTTATTGAACCTTAGCTAAATGTGCTAAGTAGCGCAACGCCAAAAGTGTTCTGGTGGCAGCCACAATGCTCATGGGTCCCGTGATTACAAAGGTTGTGATCTTGGAGATTAGAGTTCCTATTTGAACCATATGCATTGGGTAACAATCAAATAATGAGATTTGATAAACAAGTCGTTATTTATTTGACAATGATGAACTGACTACATGCAAAGAAGCGATGATGGGCCCTGACTCCATAGAATGACTAGAAGTCATAAAATCCGTGATAGTTCCCATACACGAGAAATCAGGCTTTTGAACTTGGAAGACCCTCCGAAAAAGCATAAATCCTATCGGTCGTGTTTGGATCTATAAATAAATAGACATGGATGTTTCACATATATGAAATAATCGACATGTCGGAAAGGAATTTATGACTATGTTCAAGGAGTTGGCTATGACAAGAATTGATCTTTCATAGCAATATTTAGTCTTAACGGATTAATCTAGCAACCACTACATATAATTTGGTATATGGTAGTTGAACAAACAAAACAATGTTCTTCTAATAGAATGGTTAACTTGGATGTGTACATGACACGGTCTGAAAGGTTTTGTTAATTCAAAGGGTGCTAAAAGGGCATGCAAACTTTAATAGTTGAAGTAAGCATAGCGGAGTTGGAATCTTCACCGTGAAGAAAATGTTAAAGGAGTTTAATTTCATCGGATACAATGAAGATGCTTGAATTTGCAAGAAATTAAGTGGGAGCGCTGAGACAAATTTCCAATACATTATGCAGAGTACATATGGTTGATTGGAAATGATGTATCTTTTATTGACACGGGTTAAGAATTTCATTTTGATGAAAGACTTGGGCAAAATCGGAATATTCGACATCAATGTCTATATGGATAGATTGAGGCGCTAATATGGTTGTGCTAGACGTACATATATGAGATATTGAAAAGGGTTCAATATTGAAACAACAAGAAAGGTTCTTGCTGCATGGAAAGGATTGTATCAAGATTAAAGTGTTTAAACACTTGGTGAGTAAAATCACATAAAGATTTTGATCCATAATACCGTGATATGTTGTCAACACCCGGATTTTTAATCCCAGATGCCTGTTATGCCATACATCACAATCCCAGGATTACCATTTTTGCGAGACATAATAGAATTGGTACCACAGTACATCATCCATTACAAACCATAATAAAGGTCTTACAAATAAAGGATCTCATGATCCAGTCTTAACACAATCAAGGCAGCGGAAAGTAAACGTAGTAGGGGCTCCATCTTCAGGGTTACAGGCAATGCTGACGATTAGAGATGATCCTAGTTGTCATAGACCTCCTGCTGTCCATCTTCCTGATAGTCCTCCTCATAGTCTTGCCATGGAAATAGCCAGGGACAAAGCCATGAGTACTCTTTAAGCACTCGCAAACTATCACTAACAAGTAAGGTAGTTCTAGTAGGAATCTTAAGCTCTAGGTTTATTTGCAAAAAAACAGGTTTATTTCATACTGAGTTAAGAAGTAAAGATAACTAAATTAACTTTCTATATCACCTAAGTGGGAACCTAGTTTTCATATCTACAACCCTGTTGTGGTCAAGTCAAAGTCATAGTTCAATTTACAAGTCATTTTGAAAACATCTCACAACGAGACAGTATGGCCACTCCAGCTGTCCATAACCACGGACGCGGCTATTCGAATAGTTTGACACTCTACAGAGGTGGTACACTTTCACCACAAAATTCGATACATCCGTCAGAGATAACCCTGAATCATCATACTTAGTATGCGGATAATCAATCCTAACCTTTCAATTACACACTCTAGTATAGTCACCTCCCCTATGAGCTTGGCCTCCCAGCCATGGCCATATGCCATCCTGGGCACTGCATAAGTGGACATTCACACTGATGAGGTAGCCTCAGCTCAACCTCTTTCCACGAGGGAACCCATACTAAGGCATATAAACTTCCAGTTAAGTCCTACCCAATTCGGTTATTGTGGTTGTACGGTAAAATTGGAATGGTAGCGCATCCGAACCCAACCATCAGTTTTTATAAAGGGCCAAGGCTCATGCCTCAACATTTTCATCATCAAGTCATTTTGTGTCCATAACACATGTCAAAACATGTCAATAGAATGAATCATCATTCCAAGGTTTTCATAATCATTTTCACCAAGTATTCCCATATAAAGTAATCAACTTTTATGCTTATCACTAGACACTAAGTATGAGGGTATTCACTAATGAGGGGTGCTAATCAAGTGTAACTATCCAACTCTAGTTTTATGCCTTTTGATGCCATCTAAGTATAACTACTTAGGCATAGTTTTATACTCTTTATGGTATCTATACTATTTTTCCAATACTCACAAATCACTAACTAAAGGTAAAGAACTTTGGTAAAAGTAAAAGAATAAAGCTTGCAAGTAAAACTTGGGATTGGTATAATCAAGGTTACATAACCAAAGCATGCCTAATGCATCTTGCATAGGTTATCAAGTTTGCAAATGTTGACTTGCATAGTTCTAGCTTGCAATTAGTGATGGCTTGCATAGTTATAATACTTGCAAGTGTTAGCTTGCCTTGAGTAGTGCAGTGGTTGAAGTTTCTTCTTCTTCTTGGTAGTACTCCTCCTCCTCATATCCCGGGTCGGTACTATCGTCTATAAATGAATACGAGATACACAATCACTAAACAATACTTAACTACTTCTATGTAGCACACTAAGGCTCACACTTGATGATCTAGCATCATCACAATCATCACATGAAATAAAGACCTAATTTTATTTCTCTTATTTTGGAAAAGTAATTTCTACTCATTGAAAATACTTAAGATTTAATATTCTCCAATTAAAATATGGGATCATGTTGACACATGTCATCACCACATACTCTAATACTTGGGAATGTGATTTATAGTGGTGGTCATATTTTCTAAAGTTTAAGATTTCTATTTAATACAATTAAAGTGACTAGAAATGCCTATATAGCATTCTTTTATTACTAGTCGAATGTCACTGCATGTAAACCTAAATATTTTTATATATTCAGATAGATCTTTTCAAATGTGATTTTTGAGAGTTGGAATCAACTCAAAAGCATTTATGGTTGATTTTTGAAAAATGTTTGAAGTTAGAAAAGTCTCTATCTTGTTATTTTTACTATAGGTGATCTATAATTTCAAATGGTTCGAATCCAACGGGCCTTGATAGATATTTGGAATACCTTTCTAAATTGGAATCATGCAATTTGGTGCAGTGAATCTCTTTGAATTGATTTTTGAATCTACTAACAGAATCTAGATTTAACTAAAATGGAAAAAGATTATTTGAATCGATGGGCTCTGTGCGGGAAACTAAATGGGCTGGCCCAACTACACTATGCTGGCGCAGTGGGCTATTGACAAGGGGGTCCCACTAGTCAGTGGCTCATTTAACCCGAAACGGTATCGTTCAATCTCAGCGCTACGATTAGACTAGGATTTAACGGCTGAGGTTTGTCGTCTCCGGCGAACAGCTCCGGCGAGACTCTAACCCTAACACGGCGGTGGGGGTCGTGTGAGGCTCACCTAGGCTCCAGCTAGGGTCGGCTATGGGGGCGAATGGGGCCGTCGACGGTGGTTCGAGGCACGGTCACGGCAGCTCCAGGGATGGCTACAATCGACGACTTCCTTCTTCCTCTACAGCGGCGGACTCTAGCTAAATTCCGGTGGGCTGGTGCTCGCCTTGCTCCGGGGAAAGGTGTAGGAGGTTCTGTGAGGAGTGGGGAGTGGAATGGTGTGTCGAATTGAGGCTAGGGTGGCCTCTATTTATACACTGGCGAGAGGGACAGAGCGGGATGGCTCGGGCTCGTCGGTGACGGTGATATAGGGCGTTATCGGCATGGCTGAGGGTAGGGGTCAATGTGGTGCTTCAGGGCGGCCGTCATGCGATTAATGGTGGGGCAAGGGGCGGTCGAGAACAGTCGGGGACGATCGGTGCTCTGGGCGGAAACGGCGGCGTTCGATACGGCGCACAGCGGCTATGGTCCACGTGGCGGCGAACGGGCATGTCTAGGAGGTAGAGGGTCACGGTGAGTGCGGGCACGCGTGGTGAAGGCGAGGCACAGCGTGTGTGCGCGTGTCGGCTGGGGCGCTCTGGCGCGCTCTCGGCATGGCGAATAGAGAAGAGTAAGCAAAGACAATCATGGTGAAAACAATGTTTTGTTCATTAAAATCCCTTTGTTAACACGGTTGATCAGGTCTTGTTACCAAAGCAATTTTATATGAAACAAACCTTTGCATTCCACTAAATGATTATGTTACCTCAACCTTGAGAGCAATGGTCCCAATCATAATAATTTCATAGTTTTCTCGTGGTATGGGACAATGTATTTATCCAACTTGGATGCCCTCAATATTTTCAATTGAATTTAAACCATAAGTCTTAACAATCTTCTTGGGGAAATAGACAGTATGCTCCTTGTCATTAACATTAAAAGTTACCTTTCCTTGATTACAACTAATGACAACACCTGCAGTATTAAGAAAAGGTCTCCCAAGAATAATAGACATATTATCATCTTCAGGCATTTCAAGCACAACAAAGTCACTTAATATCAAGCAATTATGAGCCACTTGAACAGGAACATCCTCACATATACCAACAAGAATAGTAGTAGATTTATCAGCCATTTGCAAAGATATATCAGTTGGTATTAACTTCTCCAATTGAAGTCTTTTGTAGAGAGAAAAAGGCATAACACTAACTCCTGCTCCCAAATCACACAAAGTAGTTCTAACATAGCTATTTTTGATAGAACATGGAATAGTTGGAATCCCTAGGTCTCAAAGTTTCTTTGGAACCTTACCATTAAAGGAATAATTAGCAAGTAAAGTAGAAATTTCCTCATTAGGGATCTTCCTTTTATTAGAGACAATATCCTTCACATAAATTGAATAAGGAGGTAATTTAATAGCATCAGTTAAAGGAATTTGCAAAAAAAGGTTTCATCCACTCATAAAACTTATTATAGTTTTCGTCTTCCTTTGACTTGTGTTTCTTATCAGGGAAAGGCGTTGGTGTTTGAACCCAGGGCTCTCTTTCACTACCATGTTTATTAGCAACAAAATCTTCCTTAGTGTACTTAGCATTCTTAGTGTTCCTTTCAGGTTCTTCTTCAATTTCTTCTTTATCAGGAGCATCATTTTTCTCATTACCACTCTCAGTTTTAGCATCAGAGACAGATATACTATTAGGATCTTTAGCAGTTTCAGAAGGTTCTACAACTGTTTTATGTTTCTTTTTCTTTCTCTTAGAAGAAGTACCACTATTTTCGGGTTGTTGAGAATCCTGCTCAATCCTTTTAGGATGCCCCTCAAGATATAGAGGATCCTGGGTGGCAGCACCGCTTCTAGTTCTAATTTCATAAGCATGTTTTTCTTTAGAAGCATTAACTATCAACTATTTTTGTACTTTAATAAGCTGATCAATTTGAGTTTGAACCATTTGGAAGTGTTTAACAAGCATTTTAACATCATTGGAGGTTCTTTCCACAATATCCTTTAACTCAATAATAGCTCTAGAGTTTTCCATCAAATGATTTTGCACTCTTTTGTTAATATTATCTTGCTTTACGATAAAGATATCAAATTCTTCTAAGCATTGATCAGGAGGTTTAGAATAAGGAATATCACCTTCATAAAAATGTTGGAGGGAGTGTACCTCAATAGTGGATGAGTGGGAGATTGGCTTAGATAATTCTTCTATAGGAGGTAGATTCTTCACATCTTCAGCTTTAATACCCTTCTCCTTAAGACATTTCTTAGCTTCCTTCATCACTTCATCATTTAGTTCAATCATTTCCCTCTTCTTTGGTGTTGGTGTTGTCTCAGGCACTGTTAACTCAGGTGTAGTTGACTCAGGTGTAGTTGACTCAGGTGAAGTCCAGTCATCATGATTCTTGCTTATCTTAGCCATTAATTCCTCAGCTTCTTTGGGAGTTCTCTTCCTGAAAACATAATCAGCACAACTATCCAGGTATGTCCTAGATTCTTCAGTTAGTCCATTATAATATATATCAAGAAGCTCATTTTTAGGTAATGGTCATCCAGGCTGTGCATGAATCAAAGCACAAAACCTTGCCCATGATTCAGGCAATGTCTCCTTTTCTCCCTGTTTAAAATCAAAAAGTTCATATAAACTGGCATGTCTAGCACTAGGAGGGAAGTATTTCTGAAAGAAAGTACTAATCAAGCAATCAGGGCTATCAATAGATCCAGGAGGTAAATTATTAAACCAAGATTTAGCTTCTCCTTTCAGTGAAAAAGGGAAAATTTTAGCAACAAAGTAGGTGTGCATCTTAATATTATCAGAAAATAGGCCACTCATGGTAGAAAGCTCAGTCATATGTGCTACAGCACTTTCATTCTTAGTCCCACAAAAAGGTTCTTTCTCAATAATGGTTATGTAAAATAAATCAAGGGAGAAATCATAATCCTTATCTTTAATGTTTATGGGAGATGTAGCAAACTTATATTTAGGAGATAATTTGGGTTTTATAGTACGTCTCTCAAGGAGACTCTTAATAGCACTTTTACCATGAGTATTTTGACATTCTTTAATAAATTCATCAGTCATTTCTATATATTCGTTTTCAATATCATAGCTCTATCTAGACTCAGGTGAACTAACAGGTGTAATAGTATCTTCATTAGGACTTTCAGTATTTCCAGCTATAGTTCTAGCAATCGTAGCATCTAGGAAAGGACCTAAGGAACCACTCATATCAAGCACAATAGAAGCAGCATCATAAGTATCAGAAGTTTCAGATTCAGCAGAAGTAGCAGTATGTGTAGCATGTGTATGTGGTGGTGGTGTGAGGAGCTTACTCATCACAGATGGTGAATCAAGAGCAACAGAGGTGTTCAGAACTGTACCTCTCCTTGTAGTGGATGGTAATATAGGAACCTTTCCATCATGAGACTTACCCATGATGAATGGATAACAGCGAACAATAGTGATCCCAAGTGAACTTGATAAATAGAGCTATGCTCCCCGGTAACAGCGCCAGAAAATAGTCTTGATGACCCACAAGTATAGGGGGTGTATCGCAGTATTTTCGAGGGAAGTGAAACCCAATTTATTGATTTGACACAAGGGGAGCCAAAGAATATTTATAAGCCTTAACAACTGAGTTGTCAATTCAGCTGCACCTAGAAACGATCTTGCTCGCAGTAGTTTATCAGTAGCAACAGTTTTGTAATAGCAATAGCAAAGTAATAGCAGTAGTAAAAGTAAAGACAGTAGTAACAATTGCACTAAGCAGTAGGATTAAAGAGCGGTAGGCATAGGGATGGATGGACAGGCGTTGCATGGACAAGACAATTCATATAACAATCAAGATATAGGGCATTTGCAGATAAATAAGGTAAAACATCCAAGTACTAAATAATCATAGGCATGTGTTCCATATATATTCATATGTGCTCGTAATGAGAACTTGCACAACATCTTTCGTCCTGCCAGCCCGTTTGCAGCGGGGCCTCAAGGGAATCTACTGGCAATTAAGGTGCTCCTTTTAATAGAGCACCGAAGCAAAGCATTAACACTCCATGAACACAAGTAATCCTCATATCACAGCCATTCCCTCCGGTTATCCCGATTATTGTCACTTCGGGGCCTTTAGTTCCGAACAATAATATGTGTATACAACTTGCAGGTAAGATCACAAACAATACTATCATCATGAATCAATAAAATGTTCAGATCTGAAATCATGGCACTCGGGCCCTAGTGACAAGCATTAAGCATAACAAGTTACAATAAAGTCAAAAAGCACTAATAGATACTAGGCACCATGCCCTAACAATCTGATGCAATTACATGAATGATCTCATCCAATCCCTACCATCCCCATAGCCTACAGCGGGGGATTACTCACTCATGGATGGGGGAATCGTGGATGGTTGATGGAGAAGCGATGGTGATGGTGATAGCGATGATCTCCTCCAATTCCCCGTCCCGGTAGGGTGCCAGTCTGGTTCCGAATCGCGGTTTCTGGTGGTGGTGGCGTAGCGGAACTCTATCAGGAAAAACGCCGAACCCCCTATCTATTTTAGGTCAGAGGGCTTATATAAGCGAAAGGAGAGGTCAAGGCGCAGTCCGAGGCGGCCACACCCCCTCCTGGCGTTGCCTGGCCTGGCCCGCGCGGCCAGAGGGCGTGGGCCCCTCGTGGCTCCTCTTCATCCTGTCTTCTGGCTCCGTGAGTCTTCTGGTAAAACAGGAGTTTTGCGATATTTTCAGGGATTTTTCCTGAAAGTTGATTTCCTGTACAAAAACGAGATACCAAAGCAATTCTGCTGAAAACAACGTCAGTCCACATTAGTTGTATCTAAATCATACAAATTAGAGAAGAAACAATAGCAAAAGTGTTCGGGAAAGTAGATACGTTTTGGAAGTATCAATGGTCGCTCAGGATTTTCTATGCCATGCTAATTGGCAGCCTTTCAGTTGTTTGCAGGATGTGTAGTGTTGGCACTTGGCTTTTGATTAGATGGTTTATTCTTGTATCGACCCTCTATTATCTGTGAACTGTAAACTTTGGATTTCTACAATTATTTAAATAAAAGGGTTGATTGCATCATCTAATGCAGATGCCGGGGTAATTCCCCATTTCGAAAAATTAGTTGCGCACGCGCATAATAAGCCACTACCTGTGAGTCCATGACCTGACATAGCCACATTACAACCACGCCTCCCAATATGCCACATGTTTGTGTGGCGTTCCATATCCGTGTACTCCGTGGATATTGTAGGTACCACCTGAGATACGAGGAGCAGTGCGCCCCAACATAGCCAAAACCTTTTTGTCACAAACAAACTTACCACTTTCGTTTTATAAGGCACATTGATTTATTTAAAATTCAAACTTTTGTATGTTTGATCAAGTTATAGAACTAACTATCAACATATACGTTAATAGAACATGGAAATGTATTTCATGGTGAGTATGGGGATACTAATTTTTTATTTTAAATGTCTATAGTTTAGGATGTTTGGCATAGATAATAATGATTGACTTATAAAATAAATTAATGAAACAATATATCTTTTCAAAATGAGTCGGTTCACGGTATGATGATGACTTTTTGCAACAAAAGATATGCTGACATTGAGTTTATTTTGGCATTGGAACTATTGGGAAAAATTATATTCCAACAACGTGTCTTTTTCTAGCATATTTTGAACCGATTCAAGTATGAGCTCGAAGCTCATAGAAAAATCCTTACATACGTTCTAATGCACCTTATCTCTTTATTTTTCTTTATAATCTATAATCTAAGGATATTGCATTTTTCATATGCACCACTAAAAGGAGTGGAGATTTTTGGCTCCTGAGCTCTAGTGCTCCTATTATGTTAAAAAATGGTTTAAAAAACTAAGAACTAGATGTAGCCAATGATGTACCGTACCTAACAAACATGCAAGATTTCAGTTTCAAATACTTATAATTTGAGCTAAAAATGACAAAGTGTGGATTTGTGCATCATATTTTTAAATTTCAAAATTTTATCAGACTTTGTCATTTTTTGTGTAGCCCACAATACAAGAATTCCGTGTTACAATCTTGCATGCTTGTGGGATACAACATTGACTATGTCCAGTATTATTTTCCGAATTTTTGAAACTTGTAAATATGATTTTTTTTTTGATTTTTTTTTAAACAAAGGGGACACTAGAGCTCGGGAGCCAAAGAAACTTACCGCCACTGAAAAGGCCTATTTTAAACAAATATTATGATAATGGGTAGTCGTACTACCTTATTATTGTATTGTGTATGCCGTATATGTGTCATACTACCTTATTCTTGTATTTTGTATGTCATATACGGGTTGTATATGAAGGGATACATGTAAGCTACACTAGCGCAAATTAAAATTGTCTACCGTGTAAATCAGGAATGCTGCAGTTATAGATCAAGATTATCACTAGACCCGCAGTTGCAGAACTCGATGAAGCATATCGGGGCAGGATAGAAGATCTACTTCCTCGTCCTCGCCACCTCGTCTCACAAATAATTCCTCTTCTCTTTGCAAAACAATGCTGCCAACACAACATACATTATCAACTCAAGAACACGTGCTGGAAGAACAGAGCAACTGGCCGAAAACCGGCAAGACAATTTGGTTTGACGAAACTCAAGTTTCCATCAAAATTCATACATTGCATCTCACAAGAAATGCACACATATTTACATTTGGACGAAACATCCAGCAACAAAAGAAACTACCAACATAGTGTTTAACTCTTCCCAACCGGTCTTTTGCCTGATTGCATCACTCCCAACGCCACTGTTAATGTCGTTATGCTTTACACGGTGTAGGGTTTGAGATGACACCGGGTCAAAGTTTTGTGCAACTCCTTTTTTATATAGAAAACAGTAGTACTCTACTGCATATTTTTATAATTTTTAGGTTTTAATTATAAATTTACAAGAGAATTGTACAAGTAAAAAAGGAAATTATAGTTTTTAGGTTTTATATTACAATTTTTTTTAGAGCAACCGGCGGGAGCACTGTCTATTCTATTAGAAGAGGGAAACTGAAACCACTGTACATGAAGGCATTTTATAATAGGTGAAAAAAACCAAAACCACGAAAAAACCAAAAAAGCAAGAATGGGAGAAAAGAAAAAAAGGAGGGACAAATCTAGTTAGGTTCGGGAGGGATAGCCGGTACATAGGTGGCAAACGCACTCTCCCTTTGGCGGATGTCTTGTCTAGCGATGGAAGCCACCTCGATGTAGGTAAGGCGCTTCCCCGTGAAAACTCTGTGATTTCTTTCCTTCCATGCGTTCCAGGGGACGTATAGCAAATGTCCACTAAGACGGCGTCGTTCATCTTTAGTCTTTCCCTCGAGCATATCTTCCCACCAGGTAGAGATGGAAGGGAATATTACAAATTTACAAGAGAATTGTACAAGCAAAAAAAAGGAACCATGGCTCTTTCTCTTTGCTCTATGCTTCAACCATCGTAGCTCCTCCTTGAAGATTGTTGTGCATCTGAGACTATGTCCGATATTGTTGAAGATTTTGGCTTTCCTAGTCTTTCAAATAGCCCATGTGCAGAAAGTAATTAGTTCCATGAAGAACGGTTTGCGTACCTTGGATTTGATGTTGAGAAGATCATCCAAATACGTACAACAAATTGAAGTTCAGGGCAGAGATATTGTCAGCATGGTTTGGAGCGGTTCGGAATCACTAACTTGGCTGCACCAAGTTGGACTCTGATTTTGCCCACCCTGATGCCATCCGTTCCAAATCTCATGACTGCTGCTTCCCTCTGCTATTCTCAACGCCCAACAACCAGGTTCTGTAAATTTGGAGCTGACTCTTGTATTTTGTTTCTGCTTTAAATTATGAACATCACAACATGTTCTTATTTCAGCACAAGGGTTCTTTGTGAGATGGTCCCTCTCTTTTTTGTTCGACGACCCTTCATCGCACACACATTTTCTTTTGGAAAGGAGCATATATTAATATCCCGGAGGTACCAATTACACCCAGACTCTGCAACAACGCATTGTCCTAGCGGCTTTACGGATGCACACAGCCTAGAGAAAAGAAGAAGAATTACAAAAAAGGAAAGCCCCGCTACAACGATCAAATTCTTGTAGCAACGACTAACACCACAAAAACAACACCAAAAGTCCAACCTCTCCAATAGCGACACCTTCAAAAATGAAACAGTGCACAAGCGTCCTCGTCGCCCGATCAATGATCATAGGTTTTCACCCTGGAGAAAGCACAAAACAATGTCTTCAATAAGGCCATTGTCAGGCACAACCAATTAAGGTCAGACCTTGGATTTTTACCCTGCAAGGTAAGACTGTGAACTTCTCTTGTGCTATCGCCCCCTCTAACAGTCGCTGCTGCGAGTCATAGATCACCAACCAGATCATCATCGCCACAAAGACACAAACCACCGTGGCTAGCCCTCATATCCCTACCTTCATGACATTCTTCGGATATGGCTTCACCATGGTTCGTCAAAGATATGAAGCATTATGAGAACATATAGCAGAGTTTCGTAATGCTCCCTCTGAAACCAAACAGCTAGCAAAAAAACACGGGTGCGTACGAACGAATTCCTTCCGATCCAGCAAACTCTAGGCATGATGTGCCCATGGGAATCTGAGCTGGATTTGGAGAAGGGACACTAGAAGAATAAATGATGTCTGGTTTCTAAGAATAAATTAGGAGAAGGGGCACTAGAAGAATAAATGATATCTGGTTTCTAAGAATAAATGCGTCTGTGAAACATTGACCCTAAGTGAAACTTAATCGGCAGATCCCAAGAGCTACACAATCCAATTAGCCATGCCTAAGAACGTCTACCTCAAGTGGGATTATGCAATGATAGTGTTAGTTGCAACTTCACTAAAAAAATTCTGACAAGGAATATATTAATATCACAAAGATACCAATTACATCCAGTCTCTGCACCAATAAAATGTCATAAAAATATCTAGGTGCACATGGCATGAAAAGAAAAAGAATATAAAAGGAAAAAAACCCACCATAGTAACCAACTCCTTGCAGTAGCAACCCACATACCACCACCAAAGACAACACTCGGAGTGCAAAATAGGTTCTCCAAGTGACAACTCCAAGAAGGAAGAAGTGCACAAGCGTCTGTAGGGGTTCGCGCCTGAAAACAATAAAACATTCTACGCCAAGAACCCTAATGCTAGGATCTATCTATTAGTAATGCAGTAACGGGAAGGGATTTTCGTGAACTTACCAGTTAAAGACCGAAAAGCGTTGTCAACATTCAGAAGAACGTGGTTGATGTAGTTGTACCGACGCCGACCTCAGGGTCGTTCTGAAGTCCGACGGATCCCGCGGCTCCAACAACTCCTAGTGCCGCACTCCGAGGGGGTTACACATGTTTGGTGCCTAATGATGACTCCCGCTCCTCCGATCTAGCAGAGATTTCGGAAGTAGACCTTCTGGATCCTAACCCCGCAGCACGACGGCGCTTCACGGCGAAGAAGTCTCCTGTTTGCGTAGTCCAGACTTGGGACCGCGGTCTCGGGAGAGAGATAAATAACTAGATGTCTCCCCAAATAAAGGGAACCTTTTATTATTTATTGGTGTGTTTATTTCCTCCAAATACCTTCAATATATAGGGGAAAGGACCGTATAGCTTATTAGCTAAGCCATGTGAGACTAAACAAGGGAGATGAGAGGGGAGGGGTGGCCGGCCGGCCAAGGCCCTCATGGGCCCCGTCGGCGGGTGCATGGGGCCCATGCATCCCCTCCTCCCTTTCCCCCTTTGGTATTTTCTCTCATGGGCCTTTTCCCCTAGGGATTTTGGCTCAATTAGGTATTTAACCATTTTAATTCCTTTTATTTTATTTAAATAATTATGAATAAATGATTAAATCAATATTTAACATTTACTCACATATTATTCAACTCCCGTGGCTATGGAACTCCTTCCATCTCACTCGGGACATTCTCCGAATCTTTCGGGAACCCTTCCGGTTTTCTCCCTTTCTTTTCTTCGGTGATTCCGACGATACCAAAATGATCTCCGAGCATCATCAAGCCCTTGAGCGTGATACGTCACAGTTCGGGAATATTCCAGACATGGTCGAGATCCCTATCATACCAATGATCGTCAGCAGGACCTGGATGCCCATGATGACCCTTGTGTGTTCCACGAATCTTTGTCATTGAACCATAAACGTTGTACCCTATTCATTTTTCCTCTACGATAATTGCATTGTCCGAGATCTAATCAATGAAATCACTATGTCATGTTCAATCTTGTTACCGACAAATGCTACTTAACTCATTTCGACAAGTGATATCCGCGGGATCTTGTCACATGTTGCGCAGCTTTATGGATATAACTTCTCCAAGTGGGCCCTTGAGTATCTTTTTGTCACGCGGATGGACAAATCCCACTCTTGACACATAGGTGTCAACATGCCCCTCTGAATACCTAAACACACATTTATGATTACCGTTTCACCGAGTGACGTTTGATGCAATCAAGTACTCTCGGGTGACGGTGATTAATATGGTCTCACGGTCTAAGAAACAAGACACTGTGTTTCCTAATCATCGTAACTTGAACTTTGTGACATGATCGTGTTACGATGCTTAGATTAGGTATGCTCATCATCTCATTCTCCCAATGAGGTGACTCCATTATCAACTGGCATAAATGCCACATGATCAGGAAACTTTGATCATCTGTTGACCAATGAACCAGTGACTAAAGATTTACCGGGAACTGCTAGTTGTTTATATATCACACGTGTTTTGACGTTTCCTTTCAATACAGTTATAGCATGATAAAAACCCTAATTATAAACTTTGTGAAATATGATAATAATACATATTATTATTTGTCTCTAAGGCATATTTCCAACAGCCTCTCACTTGCACTAGAGTACAAATAAACTAGTTACAGTTTTTTACCAATCATCGGCACCATATAACCTGGCACTTCTGGTCATGCTTGCTCATGGAAGAGGTTGAGTCTAGCGTCTAGACTTTACAGCCTCTCATATCCTTTGCAACTTACTAAGGTCACCTTAATTGACATTAATACTTTATCATCTTATGATAACATCTTGTGTATGTATAGTAGTTATGGCAACAGAGTGAGATCGGTTCTAGGAGCCAACAGTGACGTTAGATCAGTCAATGCAAACTTTCTCATGGGCACTGTGCCCTGGGACACACTCTCTGTGAGAAGACGAACTTCTCTAGCCACAACATTATACTTGACATTAGGCAGTATCTTTATACTTTTATTTTAAATGTAGTCATCAAAACAATAGTGCACCATGTTCATTTTTCGATGTTTGTCACCATGCTTCCTCTTTGACTTAAGTCGGTATTCTCAATGCAGAGATTTCCAATCTTTTGAGGTTAACATACGCCCTTTAGCATAACACTTTATGTTTTAGGCATGTCCTCCTTTATGGATCTGGAAACATGTCTACAGTAGTTCTCATTAGACACTGTGGAAAAAACCTAGCTCAATGTTTAGTAATTCACACTTAATCACTTCTGAACTTTTCCTTCTTGGATCACATTATGTTGAGTTCTCATCATGGTTTCTAAGACAGAACCTATGTCACAACATAGTGGATGAAGATCATCCTTTTTCTTTCTTTCACCATTGATGTTGTTATTAATGCAAATCCTAATTCAAAAGATCAAGGACCATTCCTTAATCAATTTCTATTCCGAAACTACTTCAGAATCTCTTTTAGGAATACATTCCAACGTAATATTGTATTGCATTTTCTTTCAACTTTACCCTTATAAATCAATATTTATTAGTACTTGTGCTCTCATTCTTAACGTGTCATGTACACATATGAATTTATGTCAAGCTCTCACTCAAAATTTGTCACCTACATATTTGAGTTTGAAACTTATATTGCTCACACTCAAAGAATATGTCATTCACATATTAATTCTGGTAGACTCTCTAGATCCCACTCAATTTTATGCAAATTGCATATCTTCTCAATATTTTGAATGACTTGAAAACCAAATTGAGATTTTCTTTTACGAGAATAACCACCAGACTTCAGCACCTCTGAATCAAATTCATTTGAGTTCGTCCAATACATTATTTGCGGCGAATCATGCTTTGTCTTTCACCTTTTCTATTATGACCTTGTGTTCCTTTGGGAAAAATCAAGTAACCCCTTTACTTGACAAGATTCATTAATGCTTTACTTTAAATCTTAAGTGAAACTTACTTTAGGGATTTCTCGTAATTTTAGTTTACCATCACTTTCCTTTTTAGTTCGTAGGTATGTCATGTTCCGATAACATGACAAGTGATTCATAAATGTCTCCTCACATGGTGTAGAAGCATATTTGCGACTCCTACTTTATTTAGTAAAGGCACAATTGAAACGCAATGTTCATCACCATTCATCTCTTTCTTTTATGTGAAGAGATGTGTTTTGGAACACATTCCGTTGCGCTTCTCGACACTCTGATGCAGGGTCATGGACCTTCATTGTGCTTTCACTTTCAAGCAGCTCTCATGCCGAAGAACATTGAGACGTTGCAAACGTATCTATAATTTTTTATGTTCCATGCTTGTTTTATATCTACTTTCTTATGTTTTGTTCACACTTTGGAGTATTTTTATACATTTTCTGGGACCAACCTATTAACAAAATGTCACAGTGCCAGTTGCCTGTTTTCTTCTGTGTTTGGTTCCAGAAAAGCCAGAAAATGAATATTCTCGGAATTGGATGGGACAAAAGCCAAAGTCAATATTTCACCGAGGGGAACATGGAGCCAGAAGACGAGACGGAGAAGGGCCTCGAGGGGGCCACACCCCTGCCCGTGCGGCCTGGCCTGACCCGCGCCTGGGGGTGCAGCCGCCTCAGGCACCCCTTGGCCTCCCCTTTCGCCTATAATAAGCTTCCGATGTAGAAACCCTAAGTACCCGATAAAAAATTCCACAAAAGAGTCTGTAGCCACCGCCATCTCCATCCTAGATCGGGACGGATCTGAAGCTCTTCCTGACACCCTGCCGGAGGGGAGAGATCACCCTAGAGGCCTTCTTCATCACCATGTCTGCCTCTGGTGTGATGCGTGAGTATTTCATCCCTGGACTACGGGTCCATGTAGTAGCTAGATGGTTGGTTCTTCTCCTTTGTGCTACCATGTCTAGATCTTGTGAGCTCCGTTGATGATCAAGATCATCTATTTGTAATCTTACATGTTGTGTTTGCGGGGATCTGATGGATATTGAGATGCTATTTCAGATTGATTATTGATTCTATCATGTCTTTGTTATTTTCATCTTGCATGCTTTCCATTGTTAGTAGCTATCTTGGCCGAGTAGATGCTAGCAACTCCAAGAGGGAGTATTTATGCTCGATAGTGGGTTCATGCCTCTAGGAATCTGGGGAAGTGACAGAAATCTCTAAGGTACTAGATGTGTTGTTGCTACTAAGGAGAAAACAACAATCCTTTGTTCATAGAACAATCGTATTGTTTACTTTACACACTTTGCTTAATGCAGTTATCTGTTGCTTGCAACTTAATACTAGAGGGGGTTCGGATGATAACCTGAAGGTGGATTATTAGTCATAGATGCAGTTGGATTACGGTCTATGTATAATGTTGTAATGCCCAATCAAATCTCATAGGAGTCAAGATGATTAGTATATGCATGTATCCTTTCTTGATGTTTGTCAATTGCCCCACTGTAATTTGTTCACCCAACATGTCATCTATCTTAAGGAGAATCACCTCTAGTGAACTATGGACCCCGGTCCATTCTTTTACCATCAATCTATAATCTACTATTTACTGTTTTCTGTTTACTTTCTGGAAGCAATTACTATCTTCCACACAATACGTTTAATCCTTTGTTTTCAGCAAAACCGGTGAGATTAACAACCTCACTGTAAGTTGGGGCAAAGTTCTATGGTTGTGTTGTGAAGGATTTCAAGTTGGAAACAACACCTTGGAGGTGTTTCCTTGCTCCTACTGGTTCGATAACCTTGGTTTCATAACTGAGGGAAAACTTGCTGGTGTGCTCATCATACCTTCCTCTTGGGGTTTGATGACCCACAAGTATAGGGGGTGTATCGCAGTATTTTCGATAAGTAAGAGTGTCAAACCCAACGAGGAGCAGAAGGTGCTGGCTAGTGGTATGGATCAGGAATTCTCTGCAAATACTTAGCAAACAGATTTTTAGGGGTTTTTGATAAAGCAAGTAAACAAAGTACGAGCAAATAAAAGACAGTAGGAATAAATACAGCAAGTGGCCCAATCCTTTATGCAGCAAAGGACAAGCCGGTTGTATTACTTAAGATGACCAAACATTCTCGAGGACACATGGGAAGACTGTCAAGTGCTTTCGCTTCATATAGTTGATTAATCTTCTCTAGCTTGCTAAGTGTTGTGTGGGTGAACCTGTGCTAATGTACCGCCCCATCCAAGACTAATATATACTTATGATTATACCCCTTGCAAACATCCGTAAGTACAAGAAAGTAATTAAGGTAGAGACCTAACCACAACTTTAAACTTGAAGACCCTTACGTCCCTTGTGCAATGGTTTCCTAACGAGGGTTCAGGTTTCTGTCACTCCGGCAATCCCTACGATTAGTAGCCAAATACACAATGCATTCCCCTAGGCCCATATAGGTGAAGTTTCATGTAGTCGACGTTTACATGACACCACTAGAAGAAGTACACCACAACTTAAATATCAAACTATTGAATCTTTCTCAACACAACTCCACTACTAACAACATGACTTCTCCCATGTCCTCAAGAACAAAATGAACTACTCACAAGACATCATATGGATCATGATCAGAGATGGAATAATGATGTATAACAATCTGAACATAAACAATAATTCAATGGTTCACTCAATAGCATCAACTACAAAGAGTAATCAACACTGGGAAAGTTTCCCCTATGAACTAATGCAAGATTCAACTCAATTGTTACAGAAATATGGAGATGGTGATGAGGGTGCTGCTGGTGATGATGATGGTGGTGATGGTGATGATGATCCCGATGAAGTCCAGCTTGATGGTGGTGTTGATGGCGATGATCTCCCCTCTCCAGGGAGGAATTCCCCCGGCAGAAATCTGTCTGCCGGAGAGATCTTTCTCTCTCGGTGTTTTCCGCCCCGCAGAGGCGGCGGAATCTTTCTGTGGTAGCTCCCTGAGTCTTAGGGTTTCGGGAGGATGATATACACCAGAGGGGAGAGCCAGAGGTGGGCCAGGTCGGCCACACCACCTGGTGGCGCGGCCTAGGGATGGCCGCGCCAGGGGGTGGTGTGGGCCCCCTGTGGCCCATCTCCACTCCGTCTTCTGGCATCCTTAGTCTTCTAGAAAAATAGGATTTTCCGTATATTTTCCCGGATTTTCTGATCTTCGCGAATTTTGCCTCCAAACAGCACCTTTTCCATCAGAATCCTGACTACAGCGGTCCATGCTCCAAAAGTCATCAACCATGCAAAAAACAAATGAAATAACATAAGTATCACCTCTCAATATGAAATATATCAATGAATAATAGTGAATTAAGACATAGAATAGTGATGCAAAATGGACATATCAACTCCCCCCAAGCTTAGACTTCGCTTGTCCCCAAGCGAAACTAAGCTCAATAAACATGGCCTCAGGTTTATGGAGTGAAGAGTCGATAAAAGAATACGGACAAGAAGCATCACATCCATCAAGTGCATAGATCATAATAGAAGACACCTCACTATTATATAACTTAGCTTGCAATGAGTAAAGGAAACACAATAAAGATACATAAAGTGAATCATAATTGGTAATGGCAAACTTAGCTCTTGGTCGAAAAAGAGTTGATAATTTGCTGGAGTTCACAAATAGCTGGTTTTCAAAGATAGCTTTCAAAGTAGTAAACATCAAGATAAGAGCAAAGTGCAAAACAAGGAACATAAGAAACATGATTGAATAAATCATCATATGAATGAATGAAACACAACAACTCAAAATACTTGCTAAGATAGAAGGGAGTAGGTTTACTAACTCAACTACAAAGTAAAAGAAAGGCCCTTCAAAGAGGGAAGCAGCGATTGCAAGTATCATAAAGAGCTCCCAAAAATTATGATACTTACTAGCTTTCAGCTCTCATTGCCCCTATCATAGGCATCTTTAGGTGATTAAGGTTAAAGTGATCAAACATGAGGATATGCATTGACAAGTTGTAAATTGAGAATCTCATGTCCCTTGAATACGAGGGCCGCTCCTCATGCTACTCAAGTTTAGTCACCGGTAAGTTCTTGTCATCGTAAGCATATGTGTATCATTGAGAACCGCCAACGGGGTACCCCTTGCCCGATGATACGGAAGAATCCCCATATCAAAATGACAAGGCAAGCAGACAACAAGCATCTCAGCAATCTTCTTATTTACCATGGGAATATGGTGCTTTTTCTCTCTTTCCTCTTTTCATAATATCTCTCTTTTTCTCTTTTTCTCAATCTCTATCTCTTTTTTTATAAGAAGAATGCTTCATAGATACTCGTTATGGTTACGCTGCAGGTTTCCACCATGTTAGCATGGATTAGACCAGCGGCCCAGGCGTTTCTCTAACACACATGCATAATGATGACCCACAAGTATAGGGGGTGTATCGCAGTATTTTCGAGGGAAGTGAAACCCAATTTATTGATTCGGCACGAGGGGAGCCAAAGAATATTTATAAGCCTTAACATCTGAGTTGTCAATTCAGCTGCACCTGGAAACAATCTTGCTCATAGCAGTTTATCAGTAGCAACAGTTTTGTAGTAGGAATAGTAAAGTAACAGCAGTAGTAAAGCAAAGACAATAGTAACAAAAGCAGTAAACAGTGGGATTCGAGTCCGGTAGGCATAGGGATGGATGGACGGGCGTTGCATGGACAAGACAATTCACATAGCAATCAGAGCATAGGGCAATTGCAGATAAATAAGATAAAGCATCCAAGTACTAGACAATCCTAGGCATGTGTTCCATATATAGTCATACGTGCTCGCAATGAGAACTTGCACAACATCTTTTGTCCTGCCAGCCCGTTTGCAGCGGGGCCTCTAGGGAACTACTGGCAATTAAGGTGCTCCTTTTAATAGAGCACCAGAGCAAAGCATTAACACTCCATGAACACATGTGATCCTCACACCAAAGCCATTCCCTTCCGGTTATCCCGATTTCTGTCACTTTGGGGCCATAGGTTCCGGACAACAACGTGTGTATACAACTTGTAGACAATACTATCATAATGAATCAATAACATGTTCAGATCTGAAATCATGGCACTCGGGCCCTAGTGACAAGCATTAAGCACAACAAGTCGCAGCAAAGTCATATAACACTAATAAAAGATACTAGGCACCATGCCCTAATAATCTGATGCCATTACATGAATGATCTCATCCAATCCCTACCATCCCCATAGCCTACAGCGGGGGATTACTCACTCATAGATGGGGGAAACATGGATGGTCGATGGAGAAGAGGTGGTGATGATGATGGCGATGATCTCCTCCAATTCCCCGTCCTGGCAGGGTGCTAGAACGGAGTTTCTGGTGCTGTTTCGTGGAATCTGGTGGTGGCGGCGGAGCGGAACTCCTTCTAGAAAAACGTCGAACCTCCCCGAAGTTTTTAGGTTAGAAGGCTTCTTATAGGCGAAGGAGGAGACCGAGGGGGTGCCTGGGGCCACCACACCATGCCCTGGCGCGGCCAGGCCTAGCCTGCGCCTGGGGGGTGTGTGGCCAGCCCCTGGCCCTCCTCCGTCTCGTATTCTGGCTCCTGGATTCTTCTGGAAAAATAGGCACTTTGCCTTTTGTCCTGTCCAATTCCGAGAATATTCATTTTCTGACTTTCCTGGAACCAAAAACAGCAGAAAACAGGCAGCTCGCACTGTGGCTCTTGTTAATAGGTTAGTCCAAGAAATCATATGAAAAGTACTCCAAAGTGTGGAAAAAACACAAGAAAGTGGATAAAACCAAGCATGGATCATCAAAAATTATAGATACATTTGCAATGTATCAACATCCCCAAGCTTAACTCCTGCTCGTCCTCGAGTAGGTAAGTGATAAAAAGAAAGAATAATTTTTGAGGTGACATGCACCATCATAAACTTGATCAAAGCAATTGTAAAACATTCAAAACTGGGATCATAGTACTTCCATCATAACATGAAAGACAAAGTTCTAGCAATAAGACAAAGAAACTGATGACCCACAAGTATAGGGGGTGTGTCGCCGTATTTTCGAGGGAAGTGAAACACAATTTATTGATTCGACACAAGGGGAGCCAAAGAATATTTATCAGCCTTAACAACTGAGTTGTCAATTCAGCTGCACCTGGAAACAATCTTGCTCACAGCAGTTTATTAGTAGCAACAGTTTTGTAGTAGGAATAGCAGAGTAGCAGCAGTAGTAAAGCAAAGACAGTAGTAACAAAAGCAGTAACAGTGGGATTCGAATGCGGTAGGCATAGGGATGGATGGACGGGCGTTGCATGGACAAGCCAATTCACATGACAATCAGAACATAGGGCAATTGCAGATAAATAAGATAAAGCATCCAAGTACTAGACAATCCTAGACATGTGTTCCATATATAGTCATACGTGCTCGCAATGAGAACTTGCACAACATCTTTTGTCCTGCCAGCCCGTTTGCAGCGGGGCCTCTAGGGAACTAGTGGAAATTAAGGTGCTCCTTTTAATAAAGCACCAGAGCAAAGCATTAACACTCTGCGAACAGACGTGATCCTCACATCAAAGCCTTTCCCTTTCGGTTATCCCGATTTCTGTCACTTCGGGGCCATAGGTTCCGGACAACGACGTGTGTATACAACTTGTAGATAAGACCCAAAACAATACTATCATTATGAATCAATAATAAGTTCAGATCCGAAATCATGGCACTCGGGCCCTAGTGATAAGCATTAAACACAACAAGTCGCAACAAAGTCATAAAGCACTAATAAAAGATACTAGGAACCATGCCCTAACAATCTGATGCCATTACATGAACGATCTCATCCAATCCCTACCATCCCCATAGCCGACAACAAGGGATTACTCACTCATAGATGGGGAAACATGGATGGTCGATGGATAAGCGATGGTGATGATGATGGCGATGATCTCCTCCAATTCCCCGTCCCGGCAGGGTGCCAGAACGGAGTTTCTGGTGCTGTTTCGTGGAATCTGGTGGTGGCGGCGGAGCGGAACTCCTTCTGGAAAAACGTCGAACCCCCTGAAGTTTTTAGGTCAGAAGGCTCCTTATAGGCGAAGAGAGAGGCCGAGGGGGTACCTGGGGGGCCCACACAACCCCCTGGCGCGGCCTGGCCTAGCCCGTGCCAGCAGGTGGTGTGGCCACCCCAGGGCTCTTCTCCGTCTCGTATTCTGGCTCCTAGAGTCTTCGGGTGAAATAGGATTTTTGGCATATTTTCCGGGATTTTTCCTGATAGTTGATTTTCTGCACAAAAAATAGACACCAAGGCAATTCTGCTGAAAATAGCGTTAGTCCGCATTAGTTGTATCCAAATCACACAAGTATAGAGGAGAAACAATAGCAAAAGTGTTCGGGAAAGTAGATACGTTTTGGACGTATCAACTCCCCCCAAGGTTAGCTTATTGCTTGTCCTCAAGCAATTCAGTTGAAAACTGAGTGCGATAAAAGAACTTTCACGAACACATTTGCTTCATATGATGTAAATATTCTCAACATGATCAACTTACTTGGACAATTCATAATAAAGAGTATGCAACTGAGTCTACTTAATAGTCATTGCAAGCTATGAAGAGATTCCAACTCAAGAATAATAAGTAGCACGAAGCACAAACGTAAGCAACATTACAATGCTCATAAAAAGGTATGATAGAGTGGTATCTCGCTTGCCTTTCATTATGAATACCAAGGCACCTCTGAAGTTCAAGTGATGACTAGAATTAAAGATATCAAGGATACAAGCATCAAAGTCATAACACAAATAATCAAGTAATGGAGCAAACACAAAGAATGACAACTATGCTCTCAAGAAGGTGCTCAAAGAATATGTGGAGACTCAACAAGTAGAAGAAAAAGTTTTGAATAATTTGAAAGGCTTCCAAATGCTGAAAGTATGGTACTTGTTAGCTTTGAGCTCTCATTGCCCCTATCACAAGCATCTTTAACATGGTTAAGGTGAAAGTGAGGTCCAATCTGAGTTATATGCTTCACAGACTATAAACTGAAAATCCCAAGTCCCTTGAGTACAAGGGCCGCTCCTCATGCTACTCAACTTTAGTTACCGGTAAGTTCTTGTCATCGTAAGTATGTGCGTATCATTGAGAACCGCCAACGGGGTACCCCTTGCCTGATGATACGGAAGAATCCCCATATATCAAAATGATAAGGCAAGCAGACAATGAGTATCTCAGCAATCTTCTTATTTACCATGGGAAAAATGGTGCTTTTTTCTCTCTTTCCTCTTTTCATAGAACTCTCTTTTTCTTTTTCTCAATAGTTATCTCTCTCTTTTTTATATAAGAAGAATGCTTCATAGACATCATTATGGTTACGCTGCAGGTTTCCACCATGTCAGCATGGATTAGACCAGCGGCCCAGGCATTTCTCTAACACACATACATGACTCCATGGACTTACAAGCTCCCCTTTTATTTCACACTGACGACATCCACAAACAAAAGAGCAAGGTATCAAATGGGTATATATTTACAAGTGTTGAAAGCGTTCCCCGTGACAGCACGGTTCTACTAATCCCTAGTCTATAATTTGCAAGCATATAACTTTCATGGAGAGTTCACAATGGTTCAGGTTTATTAAGTGCAGGAAATAAAGTGTGCCATCAAGTTCGTGAGAGCTTTACTAACTAATTTTCCCATAATAAGCAAACATTTTATTCGGAAGAAAACAAGGCATAATGAATATGCACGGGAGTAGCAAGTGATGCTAATAGGTAGGTATGGTGGACACTTTGGAAATATTTGGTTTAGGGAGTTGGAATCATGAGTAAAACACTCAGTGGAAGTGAAGGCTAGCAATAGTAAGGGAGCGACAAACGAGAGAGCAATAGCTGTCATTATCATGCTTGCAACAAAACAAGACTACTCATGGGATGAAAGTGATTCAAGATCCTAAAGGCAAAATAATTCATCGAGGCTTAACTGATTATTACAGTCATGTGCATGCGTGAGCATGTGCCAAGTCAATCAAATGAAACATTCAGGGGAGGATACCACGGTGTCATATGAATTTATGAATAGAGTAATGCAAGCAAACATTCATGAATCATGCTACAAACTATTAGAGAGCTGGAGCTAATCACAAGAAAGCAAGAACTACTAAGCATCCAAAGAAAACATACACTCTACATGAACAGACTAAGCACGCTCACAGTGATGAGTATATGTACAAAAATGAAAACAAATAGAGTTCGTTACCAGCCTCTTACCACACCTCAAGTTGTCATTGATCCTCATTATTGCTCTTCACTTGTGTGGCTTGAATAATAATATGAAACCAATAATCCACTGAGAACTGCCGAACCCTGTAGCAAACTTGCAAAAACCAAAGAAGAACGACAAATATTTTTGGTGTTTTCGATTTTTAAATAAGAACCAAAAGAGAAAAACAAGCAAAGCAAAATCTTTTTGGGTTTTTCGAATAGTTCAAACAAAGCAAAAAAGGGAAAAGCAAACCAAGGCAAAAAGAAGAAGCAAACCAAAGAGAAACAACAGAAATATTTTTGGTCTTTTTGTGTTTTTAGAAAGCAAAAGCAAAGAAGAACGAAAACTAAAAAGAGAACGAAAACATGAATATACAAAGTACCGACGCAACATGATATGGAGATGAGTGCGGTGTCGGTGTACCTCCCCCCAAGCTTAGGCTTTTGGCCTAAGTGGTTATCAATCTCAAGCTGGCCAGGATGAAGTATCACCGGGGTACGACGAGGAGGTACCCTCGACCTGGTACGAGCCTGAGTATGCCCCTTCGTAATGTGTGGAGTAATCATAGGAGGGCACATCCTCCTGGTGCTGCTCGTGGAAACAGCTGCTCGTCTACCTCCTCCTTGGAGCGCGACCACGGTCTCCTGTTAACACTAAACAAAGCAGGTTGTGGCAAAAGGATCTCCCTTTCATCCCCGTCATGAAAAGCATCCTATATACTAGATTGTTCAAATCAGAGGTAGCAGTGACAAAATGATGAGTTTTCATGGCAACAAGGTCGAGCCTCTATGGTGCTAACATAGCATCATCGGGATCCACTGAAAGGCCTAATGCATTGACTACACGCGAGGCAATGATGCCCCCATAGATAGGCCCCCTAGCAGCTAGGCGGCAAGCAATAAGCGAGCCAAGATTGTACCGAGTATCATTGTTGAGCGCAGCAGCAAGGAAAGCTAAGTGATAGTTGGAGATATTACTAGTGTTCTCCCTACCCAATACGCTAGTGGCAAGATAATATGCAAAGTATCTAAGAGCAGGGAGTTGTATATTTCTTATCTTTCCGCGCTGCGCCACGTGGTCATCATCATTGGTCACCCCTCGGTCAAGCTCCAACAAATCAGCGGGTCGCCCTTGAATTTTCTTCACGGTCCCCGTCATACGCACACCTACAATACTGCAAAATCTCTCCAAAGGCATGGTGAAGGGCATATCATAGATTTTAAAAGAGACAGTAGATTGATAGGATGTGTTAGTAAATGAGAAGCTCTCAACAAAAGTTTTGGTGACCATAGCGTACTGTGCACTCTCATATTGCATATAAGAGGTCAATCCAACCCTCTCAATCAGTAGCAAGAAATCATCAAGAATACCTGCAGCTTGCAAGAAAGTAAAACAAGGAAAAGAGGATGGGTGAGCATCTCCATCATCCCTTTCACTGCCAATACGTGTTGCAATGAGGTCTTCATTGTATGAAGGCCTAGCTTGAGAGGCTGTTCTTGAGGGCCTCGACCTCCTAGGTGCATCACTCTCAAATATCTCTCCAAAAGTGTGGTTGTTCATGCTTGGTATTTTGAAATTTAAACACCTATTAAACAAGTGATTGCAAAGTAAATATAATGAAGGATTCTACTCATAGGGACTTGCAAGAGGCCTAAACATGCATCAAAACTATATCTCTAAGCATCAAACAAGCTTACAAGCTCTCATAACTAGTCACCTACAGCAGCAAAATACTCAACATATAATCCACTAAACACAAATCTACTTGGACAAGGGGAGGAGTCACATACCAGGGAACAAATGCTTCAAATTTCAGCAAGAAAGATGGGCTGAGCAAGGAGATCAAAGAAATCGAGAGCAAGCACAGAAAGAACGTGATTTTGAGCTACGAACTGGAGCTTACTCGGGAGAGAGAAGAAAATGGCAGGGGAGAGAGGTAGTGGGGGGCCAGGGGTGGCCCACACCAGGGCTGGCTGCGCCACCACATGGTGTGCCTGCCTGGTGGGCCCCCTGGTACCTACCAGGTACTCCTCTGCCCCTTTTTTCACGTAAAAATTTAATATGAATTTTCTGGAATTTTTCGAGACACTTTATTTTTTGGGCATTTTTCAAAGGAAGAAAGATTTTCCGACAGACAGATTTTTTTTTGGAAACATGATGCAAGGACAAAACAAGGCTAGAACTACAGAAGTTCTAGCATGCAAGCAACTAACAACGCAAAGAAAACTAAACGAAAACAAAAACTAAAATGCAAAGGATAGAAATAAACGGAGATAATCATAATGAAAATATTGTTTTGTTCAATGGAATCCCTTTGTTAGCAAGGTTGATCAAGTCTTGCTACCAAAACAATTGCATATGAGACAAAACTTTGTATTCTACTAATGATTATGTTACCTCAACCTTGATAGCAATGGTCCCAATCATAATAGTTTCAAATTTTTCTCTTGGTATGGGACAATATATTTCTCCAACTTGAATGCCTTCAACATGTTCAATTGAATTCAAATCATAGGTCCTTTCAATCTTCTTGGGGAAATAGACAGTATGTTCCTTGTCATTAACATTGAAGGTCACCTTTCCTTGATTACAATTAATAACAGCTCCTGTAGTATTAAGAAAAGGTCTCCCAAGAATAATAGACATATTATCATCTTCAGGCATTTCAAGCACAACAAAATCAGTTAATATCAAGCAATTATGAGCCACCTGAACAGGTACATCCTCACACATACCCACAGGAATAGTGGTAGATTTATTAGCCATTTGCAAGGATATATCAGTTGGTATCAATTTTTCAAGCTGAAGCCTCTTATAGAGAGAGAAAGGCATAACACTAACTCCAGCTCCCAAATCACACAAAGCAGTTGTAACATAATTGTTCTTAATAGAGCAAGGGATAGTTGGAATCCCTAGGTCTCCAAGTTTCTTAGGAACCTTACCATTGAAAGAATAATTAGCAAGCAAAGTAGAGATTTCTTCATTAGGGATCTTCCTTTTATTCGAGACAATGTCCTTCATATACTTTGAGTAAGGAGGCAACTTAATAGCATCAGTCAAAGGGATTTGCAAGAATAAAGGCTTCATCCACTCACAAAACTTATTATAGTGTTCATCTTCCTTTGACATGTGTTTCTTATCGGGGAAAGGCATAGGTTTTTGGACCCAAGGTTCTCTTTCACTACCATGTTTCTTAGCAATAAAATCTTCTTTGGTGTATTTAGTAGTCTTAGTGTAGTTTTCAGGTTCTTCCTCAACTTTTTCTTCATTAGGAACTTCATTTTCTTCATTACCACTTTCAGTTTCAGCATTAGAGATAGATATACTATTAGGATCTATAGCAGGTTCAGAGGGTTCTACAACAGTTTTATGTTTCTTTTTCCTTTTCTTTTGAGTAGAACCACTATTTTCAGCTTGTTGAGAATCCTGCTCAATTCTTTTGGGATGCCCATCAGGATATAGAGGATCCTGGGTAGCAGCACCACTTCTAGTTCTAATTTCATAAGCATGTTTTTCTTTAGCAACATTAACTAGCAAGTCGTTTTGCACTTTAACGAGTTGATCTATTTGAGTTTGAACCATTTGAAAGTGTTTAACAATCATTTTAACATCATTAGAGGTTCTTTCCACAATATCTTTCAACTCAACAATAGCTCTAGTGTTTTCCATTAGATGATTTTGTACCCTTTTATTAAAGTTATCTTGCTTAACAATAAAGATATCAAATTCTTCTAAGCATTGATCAGGAGGTTTCAAGTAAGGAATATCACCTTCATCAAAGTGTTGGAGAGAGTGTACCTTAATAGTGGGTGAGTAGGGAACAGGCTTACATAATTCTTCTATAGGAGGTAAATTCTTGACATCTGCAGCTTTAATTCCCTTCTCCTTAAGACATTTCTTAGCTTCCTTCATCACTTCATCATTTAATTCAATAACTCCCCTCTTCTTTGATGTTGGAATAGGCGCCTGAATAGATGGCTCAGGTACAATTACTTCAGGTGTAACTTGTTTAGGAGGAGTCCAATCTTCATAATTCTTGCTTATTTTAGCCATTAATTCCTCAGCTTCCTTAGGAGTCCTATTCCTGAAAACACAATCAGCACAACTATCTAGGTATGTCCTAGATTCTTCGGTTAGTCCATTATAAAATATATCAAGAAGCTCATTCTTAGGTAATGGACTTCCAGCCTGTGCATGAATCAAAGCACAAAACCTTTCCCAAGATTCAGGCAATACCTCTTTTCTCCCTGTTTAAAATCAAAAAGTTCCTGCAAAATACCATGTCTAGCACTGGGAGGAAAATATTTCTGCAGGAAAGTACTAATCAAGCACTCAGGGCTATCAATAGATCTAGGAGGTAAATTACTAAACCAAGTTTTAGCTTCTCCTTTCAGTGAAAAAGGAAAAATCTTAGCAACAAAGTAAGTACACATCTTAATATCATCAGAAAACAAGCCACTCATGGTAGAAAGTTCATTCATATGTGCTACCGCACTTTCATTCTTAGTCCCACAAAAAGGTTCTTTCTCGACAATAGCTATATAAAATAGATCGAGAGAGAAATCATAATCTTCATCTGTAATGTTTATGGGAGAAGTAGCAAACTTAGCAGCAGGATATAATTTGGGTCTAATAGTACGCCTCTCAAGGAGACTCTTAGCAGCGCTCCTATCATGGGTGTTCTTACATTCTTTAATAAACTCATCGGTCATCTCAACATAATCTTCTTCAATATCATAACTCTCACTAGACTCAGGTGAGCTAACAGGTGTGGTAGTGTCTTTATTAGGAGTTTCGGTATTTCTAGCTATAGTTCTAGCAATCGTAGCATCTAGGAAAGGACCTAATGAACCACTCTTATCAAGCACAGTAGAAGCAGCATCATAAGCATCAGAAGTTTCAGATTCAGCAGTAGTAGAAGTGTGTGTAGCATGTGTATGTGGTGGTGTAACGAGCTTACTTATAATAGATGGTGAATCAAGAGCAGCAGAGGTATTCAGAACCATACCTCTTCTTGTAGTGGATGGTAAAATAGGAAACTTGCCATCACGAGACTTACCCATGATGGATGGATAGGAGCGAAAAATAGAGAATCCAAGTGAACTTGATAAATAAATCTATACTCCCCGGCAACGGCGCTAGAAAATAGTCTTGATGACCCACAAGTATAGGGGGTGTATCACAGTATTTTCGAGGGAAGTGAAACCCAATTTATTGATTCGACACAAGGGGATCCAAAGAATATTTATCATCCTTAACAACTGAGTTGTCAATTCAGATGAACCTGGAAACAATCTTGCTCACAGCAGTGTATCAGTAGCAACAGTTTTGTAGTAGGAATAGCAGAGTAGCAGCAGTAGTAAAGCAAAGATAGTAGTAACAAAAGCAGTAACAGTGGGATTCGGATGCGGTAGGCATAGGGATGGATGGACGAGCGTTGCATGGACAAGCCAATTCACATGACAATCAGAACATAGGGCAATTGCAGATAAATAAGATAAAGCATCCAAGTACTAGACAATCCTAGGCATGTGTTCAATATATAGTCATACGTGCTCGCAATGAGAACTTGCACAACATCTTTTGTCCTGCCAGCCCGTTTGCAGCGGGGCCTCTAGGGAACTACTGGCAATTAAGGTGCTCCTTTTAATAAAGCACCGGAGCAAAGCATTAACACTCCGTGAACACATGTGATCCTCACATCAAAGCCTTTCCCTTCCAGTTATCCCGATTTCTGTCACTTCGGGGCCATAGGTTCCGGACAACGACGTGTGTATACAACTTGTAGATAAGACCCAAAACAATACTATCATTATGAATCAATAATAAGTTCAGATCTGAAATCATGGCACTCGGGCCCTAGTGACAAGCATTAAGCACAACAAGTCGCAACAAAGTCATAAAGCACTAATAAAAGATACTAGGCACCATGCCCTAACAATCTTATGCCATTACATGAACGATCTCATCCAATCCCTACCATCCCCATAGCCTACAGCGGGGGATTACTCACTCATAGATGGGGGAACATGGATGGTCGATGGAGAAGTGATGGTGATGATGATGGCGATGATCTCCTCCAATTCCCCGTCCTGGCAGGGTGCCAGAACGGAGTTTCTGGTGCTGTTTCATGGAATCTGGTGGTGGCGGTGGAGCGGAACTCCTTTTGGAAAAACGTCGACCCCCTCGAAGTTTTTAGGTCAGAAGGCTCCTTATAGGCGAAGAGGGAGGCCGAGGGGGTGCCTGGGGGTTCCACACCACCCCCTGGCGCGACCTGGCCTGGCCCACGCCAGCAGGTGGTGTGGCCACCCCAGGGCTCTTCTCCGTCTCGTATTCTGGATCCTGGAGTCTTCGGGTGAAATAGGATTTTTGGCATATTTTTCGGGATTTTTCCTGATAGTTGATTTTCTGCACAAAAAATAGACATCAAGGCAATTCTGCTGAAAACAACGTTACTCCGCATTAGTTGTATCCAAATCACACAAGTATAGAGGAGAAACAATAGTAAAAGTGTTCGGGAAAGTAGATACGTTTTGGACATATCAGAAACTATGATGCAACATGAAAAGGCACAAACAAAAGATTCATGAATAACAATGCCTTGCAAGACGTTTGTTTGTTTCACATAAAGAAAACATAGCATAGTGGCATTCAGCTTGTCCCTCATAGAGTAGCAAACATAAATGCATAGGACACCTTCAAAGTTTACAAGAGTGACTAGATACAAATAGTTTAGAACAAGCAATATCAAGGTATGCATCAATCAACAAGTCTTGGGACAATGCACACAGAACTAAGAATGGCCACTATGCTCTCAAGAAAGTGCTCATAGAATGTGTGGAGACTCAATAAGGAAATGAACAGGTTTTGAAAAGTTTGAAAGGCTTCCAAATGCTGAAAGTATGGTACTCATTAGCTTTGAGCTCTCATTGCCCCTATCATAAGCATCTTTAATGTGGTTAAGGTGAAAGTGAGGTCCAATCTGAGTTATATGCTTGACAGACTATAAACTTAAAATCCCAAGTCCCTTGAGTACGAGGGCCGCTCCTCATGCTACTCAACTTTAGTTACCGGTAAGTTCTTGTCATCGTAAATATGTGCGTATCATAGAGAACATTCAACGAGGTACCCCTTGCCCGATGATACGGAAGAATCCCCATATCAAAATGACAAGGCAAGCAGACAATGAGTATCTCAGCAATCTTCTTATTTACCATGGGAAAATGGTGCTTTTTTCTCTCTTTCCTCTTTTCATAAATCTCTTTTTTTTCCTTTTTCCCAATAGCTATCTCTCTCTTTTTTATATAATAAGAATGCTTCATAGATATCATTATGGTTACGCTGCAGGTTTCCACCATGTCAGCATGGATTAGACCAGCGGCCCAGGCGTTTCTCTAACACGCATACATAACTCAATGGACTTACAAGCTCCCCTTTTATTTCACACCGACGACATCCGCAAACAAAAGAGCAAGGTATCAACTGGGTATATATTTAGAAGTGTTGAAAGCGTTCCCCGTGACAGCACGGCTCTGCTAATCCCCAGCTTATAATTTGCAAGCATATAACTTTCATGGAGAATCACAATGGTTCAAGTTTATTAAGTGCAGGAAATAAAGTGTGCCATCAAGTTCGTGAGAGCTTTACTAACTAACTTTCTCATAACAAGCAAACATTTTATTCGGAAGAAAACAAGGCATATTGAATATGCACGGAAGTAGCAAGTGATGCTAATAGGTAGGTATGATGGACACTTTGGAAATATTTGGTTTAAGGGAGTTGGAAACATGAGTAAAACACTCAGTGTAAGTGAAGGCTAGCAATAGTAAGGGAGCGACAAACGAGAGAGCAATAATGGCCATAATCATGCAGAGCGACAAAACATCCATTGATCAAAGCATAAGGTGATACTACAAGTTGAAAACTAAAGGATCATAAAGTCTTATGGTGACTTGGGATAGTCATAACATGGTGTGAACATGTGCCAAGTCAACCAAAATAAAGCATCAAAGGAGAATACCATTATACTATGCTTTAATATGCTAAAACAACGCATGATTCATCCAAAGCATATTAAGCAATCTCAATTGTTTATAACAAGTCATGCTACAGCAAAGAATACTAAGCATAAAGCAGAAACAATATCAAGCATGGCATGACAAAGCATAGGGCATAATCAAAAACAAGCTCTCTTTACCACTTAAGCATGAACTTTCCTACTCTTTTCCAAACCAAACCAAACTATTTGAAAACCGATGTATGAAAGAGGAGGTCCAACCAATTTATTCAGCAAACTAAGAAAACAAAGCAAACAAAAAACCAAAACGAAAACGAAAAAGAAGACGCTCCAAGAACAACACAACTGTGCATGAAACAATAAAAATGAAGTGTTTGGAAGAAACCTGAGATTTTTATTGATGAAGAGGGAGATGCCTTGGGCATCCCCAAGCTTTGACGCTTGTACTTCTTGGATATTTCTTGGGGTGACACGTGTGGCATCCCCAAGCTTGAGCTTTAGTCCATCCTTCATCTCATTACTCATTCCTTCCATACACCTGAAATTTTTCCTTCATACAAAACTTCACACAATCTTTATTAGCAACATTAGTGCACTCAAGATAAATAAGTCTTAAGGTTCAGTTCTAACACCAAATAAACTTCCATTAAAACACTAGATACTGTAGAACTTCCCTCAAAAATCTCAATTCCCCAAAAGAACTCAAAAAGGAACCAACAAGAAGCAAATGCAGAAAATGGCAGAAATCTGTCAAAACAGACCAGCAGGTAAAGACGAATTTTTTTCGAAGACCTTCTGTTGCTCAAATCAAAAAGTGTTGAACTAACGGAAGTTAGATAACAACCTGGGGCAGAAACACAAAAATTCACGCCTCAAAAAGATGTACAGAGATTTTACACGAATTTTTACGGTGAAGCACAAAAATCTGTTTCAGGACAACAACTTTCCCAATCATTACTTCTCTCTCATTAGAGGTTACTCTTGGCACAAAAAGCAAATAAAAAGGATAAGGAGCGGTTATTACAGAGGTAATAACTTTCAAGACTCATCTAAAACTTTTGGGTTATCTCCCAATAAGTACTTTTCTTTAACGCCTTTAAGTTAGGCATAAGGAAAAACTAAAATGGATAGAATAGAAGTAAGCGGAGATAATCATGGTGAAAACATTATTTTGTTCAATGAAATCCTTTTGTTAACAAGTTGATCAGGTCTTGCTACCAAAACAATTTCATATGAGACAAAACTTTGTATTCCACTAATTATTATGTTACCTCAACCTTGATAGCAATGGTCCCAATCATAATAGTTTCAAATATTTCTCTTGGTATGGGACAATATATTTCTCCAACTTGAATGCCCTCAACATGTTCAATTGTATTCAAACCATAAGTACTTTCAATCTTCTTGGGGAAATAGACAGTGTGTTCCTTGTCATTAACATTGAAGGTCACCTTCCCTTGATTACAATTAATAACAACTCCTGCAGTATTTTAAGAAAAGGTCTCCCAAGAATAATAGACATATTATCATCTTTAGGCATAATAGTTTGAGAGGATGCTCTCATAAGAAATAAGAGTTGAAGTAAAAGAGAGCATCAAGAAGCAAATTCAAAACACATTTAAGTCTAACCCACTTCCTATGCATAGGAATCATGTATGCAAATAAATTCGCAAAGAACAAAGTGACAGGCATAGGAAGATAAAACAAGAGGAACTTCAAAACTTTCAGCACATAGAGAGGTGTTTCAATACCATGAAAACATCTACAACCATATTTTCCCCTCACATAATAATTTTCAGTAGCCTCATGAATAAACTCAACAATATAACTATCACATGAAGCATGCTTTTCATGATCTACAAGCACTAGAGCTTTATTATAAACATCTTCAAAAGAATCCTCAGGAACATAACATTCATCCTCCTTTAGTAAGCATGGAGGACAATCAAATAATGTAAGGGATAAAGAGTTACTCTCATTAGAAGGTAGGCATGGGTAGCTAATCCATTCTTCCTCCTTTTGTTCATCACTCTCCTCCTCTTTTTCATCTAATGAGATTTCAGGTTCATCAATTTCTTCTTCCATAGGATCCTGCAAGGCATTAGTCTCTTCCATTTGTGGAAAGCATCTATTAAAATATTCAAGAATATAGCCATTTTTATCCTTGTAATTATCAAAGCAAAATTTAAGTATACCATAAAACTCATATTTGTAAGGTGAATCATCAATATTTTCAAGCAAACTAGCAAGTTCTAATGCACCCTTCCAAGCAATAAATTCTTCAATTTGTTCCACATCATAAAAGTAATAATTTCCCTTAACATAGGAAGATATGGCAACATTATCATTATACTCACATTGAAAAGGTAGGTGTTTGTACCTCCTACGACAACAAGATTTATCAAAGCAATAAGTAACATTATAAGTAGAGCACACGTTTCTAGCAATGTTATACAATTGATCAATTTGTTCCCATAAGTGTTTCCCTTTTTGTGACAAGCGGTGTTCCTTATAATATTATTTTTCATCTTCCGTGAACCCACCTTGCCAATAAGCTCAGTTTCAAAGAAACCAACCATTAACAACAAGCATGATAAAGCAAGACAATAACAGACCAACGAAAATAACAAGTAGAGTAGGAACCAAATTTTTTTTCTATTTTTGATAAAGAAACAAGCAAACAAGGAGAAAATAAACTTAGCTTGAACAATAGTGATTCCAAGTGGACTTGATAAATAAAGCTATGCTCCCCAGCAACGGCGCCAGAAAATAGTCTTGATGACCCACAAGTATAGGGGGTGTATCGCAGTATTTTCGAGGGAAGTGAAACCCAATTTATTTATTCGACACAAGGGGAGCCAAAGAATATTTATAAGCCTTAACAACTGAGTTGTCAATTCAGCTGCACCTGGAAACAATCTTGCTCACAGCAGTTTATCAGTAGCAACAGTTTTGTAGTAGGAATAGTAAAGTAACAGCAGTAGTAAAGCAAAGACAATAGTAACAAAAGCAGTAAACAGTGGGATTCGAGTGCGGTAGGCATAGGGATGGATGGACAGGCGTTGCATGGACAAGACAATTCACATAGCAATCAGAGCATAGGGCAATTGCAGATAAATAAGATAAAGCATCCAAGTACTAGACAATCCTAGGCATGTGTTCCATATATAGTCATACGTGCTCGCAATGAGAACTTGCACAACATATTTTGTCCTGCTAGCCCGTTTGCAGCGGGGCCTCAAGGGAACTACTGGCAATTAAGGTGCTCCTTTTAATAGAGCACCGGAGCAAAGCATTAACACTCCATGAACACATGCGATCCTCACATCAAAGCCATTCCTTTCCGGTTATCCTGATTTCTGTCACTTCGGGGCCATAGGTTCCGGACAACAACGTGTGTATACAACTTGTAGATAAGACCAGAAACAATACTATCATAATGAATCAATAACATGTTCAGATCTGAAATCATGGCACTCGGGCCCTAGTGACAAGCATTAAGCACAACAAGTCGCAACAAAGTCATATAGCACTAATAAAAGATACTAGGCACCATGCCCTAACAATCTGATGCCATTACATGAACGATCTCATCCAATCCCTACCATCCCCATAGCCTACAGCGGGGGATTACTCACTCATAGATGGGGGAAACATGGATGGTCGATGGAGAAGCGATGGTGATGATGATGGCGATGATCTCCTCCAATTCCCCGTCCCGGCAGGGTGCCAGAACGGAGTTTTTGGTGCTGTTTCGTGGAATCTAGTGGTGGCGGCGGAGCGGAACTCCTTCTGGAAAAACGTCAAACCCCCCGGAGTTTTTAGGCCAGAAGGCTTCTTATAGGCGAAGGAGGAGACCGAGGGGGTGCCTGGGGCCACCACACCATGCCCTGGCACGGCCAGGCCCAGCCCGCGCCTGGGAGGGTGTGGCCAGCCCCTGGCCCTCCTCCGTCTCGTATTCTGGCTCCTGGATTCTTCTGGAAAAATAGGCACTTTGCCTTTTGTCCCGTCCAATTCCGAGAATATTCATTTTCTGACTTTCCTGGAACCAAAAACAGCAGAAAACAGGCAGCTGGCACTGTGGCTCTTGTTAATAGGTTAGTCCAAGAAATCATATGAAAAGTACTCCAAAGTGTGGACAAAACACAAGAAAGTGGATAAAACTAAGCATGGAGCATCAAAAATTATAGATACATTTGCAATGTATCACATAACTCCATGGACTTATAAGCTCCCTTTCATTTCACACCGACGACATCCATAGACAAGAGAACATGATATCAACTAGGTACAAAGTAGCAGTGCAATGTTGAAAGCGTTCCCCATGACAGCATGGTTCTGCTAATTCACAACTTACAAAGCGCAAGCATATAAGCAACATAGGTGAGCACAATGGTTCAAGTTTATTAAGTGCAGGAAAGTAAAGTGTGCCATCAAGTTCATGAGAGCTTTAATCACTAATTTTCACATAAGAAGTTTAATTTGGGAGGTAGATAAAACAAGAATTTACTTGGAATAGCAATAATGCTACTAGGTAGGTATGGTGGACACAAATGGCGTGGGTTTTGGTTTAAGGGAAGTGGATGCACGAGAAGAATACCCTCTCAGTACAGGTTTTTGGCTAGCAAGGCTGGGTAGCAAGTATAAGAGTTGAAGGAAACAACCAAGCATACAAGTGATAAAGGCAAACATGCAATCTTCCTTGGAAGCACAAAAGATCTTAACTAGAGAATACTAAACTTAAGAGAAAATCAAGAAAGAAAGATGATGAAATTATTTTTCTTTAAAGGTACTTTTATATTTTCTTTCAATTCTCAAAAATAGTGTTGCTACTGACCGAGCCAGGTTTGCCAAAACCAACTAAATTAACTCAATGATCCCAACAAGATCAATCATATAACCACGAATGGAAAACTAATATAAGCTATGCAAAAGAGTAAATGATAGAACTTCTCATTAATATTCCATAACGGCAACTCACACCAAGGGATACACATCTAACGAGAGAGGGGACACTTACATAATGCAAACCATACTACATAATAACTCCTCTATTCATGATATGACTCTACTAAAAAGGTAAAAAGATAGAGGATAGTGATGTGATACCGCGGCACTCCCCCAAGCTTGGAACAAACCAAGGGGATGCCAAACCTGATGACGAATTACTCCTTAGGTGGTGGTGGTATCCTCTCAATGAGAGTCTTGACCAATTTCCCCAAGTCCTCAATCTCGAAGGTGAGATTACGAATCAGTTGTGAGTTTTGCTCAATACAGCTCGTGATCACGTCATGTTGAGAATTCCAGCTCTTGTTATTCTTTCCCCACTCTTCCTCCTTGGAGTCTTCTTTTCCAGGGATCTGAACGGTGACGAGGAGGCTTCCCTCCAATGGCTGGGTTTGCCACCACTCCAATGCTTGCAACGGTAGTGCCGGTATGCAGATGTTGGCCTTGCTCCTCTTCACCTTCACTCTTGATCTCCTTCTCCTTCCCGGGGTCTTGGAGGTCTTCCTCCATGGGCTCCTTCCCTTTATCCCATGCGGACACCATTGTGCTTCTAAGCCTTCAAAGAGTATGTCCTGGCAGAAACAGATCGAAACAAAAAACACGACGAAAACACGATATACAAACCTTGGGGGATCTGGGGGGTTATATATTACGAAGTTTCATATCAAAAGGAAGGTACTAGGGGAAAACGAGTCGAAGGCGGAGTCCGGGGTGGACTCACCACCTAGTGGCGCGGCCAGGGGAGGGCCCGCGCCATAGGGTGGTGTGGGCCACCCTGGCTCCATTTCCGTCCCTTTTTCACTTCGTAGCTTTCCTTATTGACTGAAAACTGCAAAAATATAGTTGGATAGTATTTTCGCAGAACTTTCTTACCAGAACTGTTACCTATTTGAAAACGGACTCTACAGGTCTCTGAATTTGGTATCTAGTAGATTCTTTCCGAGTCACCACTTGAATAACATCAATATCTTCATCTTCATACACTTATTACTTGAGTCATAAAACCCTTCTCTTCCTTATTACACCATTATCTCCACTTCCTGGAAATTTCTCTCACACAAAACTTCACACAGTTCTCATTAGCAACATTAGTATAAGTGAAGTGATAAAACCTTTTGAGTTCAAATTTAACTGAAAACCATCAAAACATAAGCTTCAGTAGCAACTCCTTCCGAAAACCCAAAAAGAATTTAAAAAGGAAATCGAATAAAGAAGCAAATCCAAGAGTGGCTAAATCTGTCAAAACAGACCAGCAAGTAAAGATCAATTTTTTCGAAAAGCTTCTGTTGCTCAAATCAAAAAGTGCAAAACTAACAAAAGTTAAATAACATCCTGGGGCAGAGGCACAAACAATTACAGCTCAATCCGACATACAGAGATCTCTCACGAATTTTTACGGTGAAGCACAAAAATCTGTTTCGGGGCAGCAACTTCCCCAAATATTACTTCTCTCTCATTAGAGGTTGATCTTGACACAAAAACCAAACAAAATTGATAAGGAGCGGTTATTACCGAAGTAATAACTTCCAAGACTCAAAGAAACAAAAAACAAACTGAAAGCAAAAACAAATTGGGTTGTCTCCCAAAAAGCTCTTTCCTTAAAGCCATTAAGATGGGCATTATAATTTTGAAGATGCTCTCATAGAAATATGAATTGAAGCGAAAGAGAGCATTAAGAAGCAAAAAATACACACATTTAAGTCTAACCCACTTCCTATGCAAGGGAATTTTGTAAACAAACAAGTTATTGAAACCAGAGGCTTCTTGCATAAGAAGGCAAAAGAAGTGCAGCATAAAAACTTTCAGCATAAAACGAGGAAACTTGATATTATTGAGATACATAAGAACACTTTTCCCTCTTTCAAAATAACTTTCAGTATCATGCATAAACTTAACAATATAACTATCACAAGGGCCATCATAACAATGATCACTTATTCTAACAGAAAACACAGGAATACTAGCTCTCATAACACTACTTTGTGAAACAATATTAGAGGTATCCTTACAAAGGATAGTGTGTCCCTCTTCATATTTAGTAACAAAGTCTTTCACACTTGCTATTATAGGTTCATCAACCTTTTGTTTATCAGGTTCAACAGCTTTATTCATACTTTCATTAACCATACTAGCTATCATAGAATGTTCCTTTATCTTAACTAGGAAAGGCATTTTCTCAATATAAGGTTCAGGTAAGACATGATTAGCAGTATAAACTTCAGTATTTCTTGCAGGAACACTCTTAGAAACATCTTTATAAGGTTCATGATACTTATTCCACTTCTTTTTAGGCACTTCAATGTAGGAAGCAAAAGCCTTAAAATAAGAAGCAATAGCTTGAGAGTCTAAACCGTAAGCATTTTTAATATTTTGAAAGTCATCAGTTCCCATAAAAGATTCAATGCATTCATAATCATAATTTATACCTGACTTTCTACCTTTGTCATTCTCCCAAGCTTCAGCATTGTCTTGAATACGGTCCAGAAGATCCCATTTAGCTTCTTCTTCCATGCGAGTGAATGATCCAGCACAAGAAGCATCCAATAAATCATTGTCATGTAGAGGGAGCCTATCATAAAAGTTATTGATAATAATATTGTTGGGGAGCTCATGAATGGGACATTTGAGCATTAGTAACTTCAATCTCCCCCAAGCTTGAGCTTTACTCTCTCCATCAAGAGGCCAAAAGTTGTATATTTGATTCCGATCTTTATGAATCTCACTAGGAGGATAAAATTTTGAATAAAAGAGAGGCACTATTTCCTCCCATTCCAGATCTTGACCATTCTTCGGCAGCTTATACCATTCCTCAGCTCTTCCTTTCAGTGATAATGAGAATAACTTCTTGTTGACTTGATCTGTAGTAATACTTGCACACTTGAACAACCCGCATAATTCGTGTATAAAGAGTGAATGATCACCGGGATGGACAGTTCCATCCCCAACATAGTAGTTATCCATAACACGATCAATAATTCTTGTAGGTATTTTGAAAACATCATTCTCAGCAGGTGGTGGCTTATCTACTACCTTAGCAGTGGTAGTAGCATTGCAAATGTATCTATAATTTTTGATGCTCCATGCTTGGTTTTATCCACTTTCTTGTGTTTTGTCCACACTTTAGAGTACTTTTCATATGATTTCTTGGACTAACCTATTAACAAGAGCCACAGTGCCAGCTGCCTGTTTTCTGCTGTTTTTGGTTCTAGGAAAGTCAGAAAATGAATATTCTCGGAATTGGACGGGACAAAAGCCAAAGTGCCTATTTTGCTAGAAGACTCCAGGAGCCAGAATACGAGATGGAGGAGGGCCAGGGGCTGGCCACACCCCCCCCAGGCGCGGGATGGGCCTGGCCGCGCCAGGGCATGGTGTGGTGGCCCCAGGCACCCCCTCAGTCTCTATCTTCGCCTATAAGAAGCCTTCTGACCTAAAAACTCCGGGAGGTTCGACGTTTTTCCAGAAAAAGTTCCGCAGCACCACCACCACCGAAGGGGAGATTCGGGGGACAGAAAGTCTATGTTCTGGCACCCTGCCGGGACGGGGAAGTGCCCCCGGAGCCATCTCCATCGATCATCACCATCGCTTCTCCATCGACCATCCATGTTTCCCCCATCTATGAGTGAGTAATCCCCCACTGTAGGCTATGGGGATGGTAGGGATTGGATGAGATCGTTCATGTAATGGCATCAGATTGTTAGGGCATGGTGCCTAGTATCTTTTATTAGTGCTTTATGACTTTGTTGCGACTTGTTGTGCTTAATGCTTGTCTCTAGGGCCCGAGTGCCATGATTTTAGATCTGAACATGTTATTGATTCATTATGATAGTAATGTTTTTGGTCTTATCTGCAAGTTGTATACACACGTTGTTGGCCGAAACCTATGGCCCCGAAGTGACAGAAATCGGGATAACCGGAAGGGAATGGCTTTGATGTGAGGATCACATGTGTTCACGGAGTGTTAATGCTTTTCTCCGGTGCTCTATTAAAAGGAGCACCTTAATTGCCAGTAGTTCCCTTGAGGCCCCAGTGCAAACGGGCTGGCAGGACAAAATATGTTGTGCAAGTTCACATTGCGAGCATGTATGACTATATATGGAACACATGCCTAGGATTATCTAGTACTTGGATGCTTTATCTTATTTATCTGCAATTGCCCTATGTTCTGATTGCTATGTGAATTGTCTTGTCCATGCAACACCCGTCCATCCATCCCTATGCCTACCGCACTCGAATCCCACTGTTTACTGCTTTTGTTACTACTGTCTTTGCTTTACTACTGCTGCTACTTTACTATTCCTACTACAAAACTGTTGGTACTGATAAACTGCTATGAGCAAGATTGTTTCCAGGTGCAGCTGAATTGACAACTCAGTTGTTAATACTTATAAATATTCTTTGGCTCCCCTTGTGTTGAATCAATAAATTGGGTTTCACTTCCCTCGAAAATACTGCGATACACCCCCTATACTTGTGGGTCATCAAGACTATTTTCTGGCGCCGTTGCCGAGGAGCATAGCTTTATTTATCAAGTCCACTTGGATTCACTATTGTTCAAGCTAAGTTTATTTTCTCCTTGTTTGCTTGTTTCTTTATCAAAAATACAAAAAAAATTAGTTCCTACTCTAGTTGTTATTTTTGTTGGTCTGTTATTGTCTTGCTTTGTCATGCTTGTTGTCAATGGCTGGTTTCTTTGAAACTGAAGCTTATTGGCAAGGTGGGTTCATGGAAGATCAAAAATATTATTATAAGGAACACCGCTTGTCACAAAAAGGGAAGCACTTATGGGAACAAATTGATATATTGTATACCATTGCTAGAAATGTGTGCTCTACTTATAATGTTACTTATTGCTGTGATGATTCTTGTTGCAGAAAGAGGTATCAACACCTCCCTTTTCAATGTGAGTATAATGATAATGATACCATATCTTCTTATGCTAAAGGAATTTATGACTTTTATGATGCGGAACAAATTGAAGAATTTATTGCTTGGAAGGGTGCTTTTGAACTTGCTAGTTTGCCTGAAAATATTGATGATTCACCTTACAAATATGAGGTGTATGGTATAATTAAATTTTTCTTTGATAATTACAAGGATGAAAATGGCTATATTCTTGAATATTTTAATAGATGCTTTCTACAAATGGAAGAGACTAATGCCTTGCAGGATACTATGGAAGAAGAAATTGATGAACCTGAAATCTCATTTGATGAAAAAGAGGAGGAGAGTGATGAACAAAAGGAGGAAGAATGGATTAGCTACCCATGCCTACATTCTAATGAGAGGAACTCTTTATCCCTTACATTATTTGATTGTCCCCCATGCTTACTAAAGGAGAATGAATGTTATGTTCCCGAGGTTTCTTTTGAAAATGTTTATAATAAAGCTCTAGTGCTTGTAGATCGTGAAGAGCATGATTTATGTGATAGTTATATTGTTCAGTTTATTCATGAGGCTACTGAAAATTATTATGAGAGAGGAAAATATGGTTGTAGAAGTTTTCATGGTATTGAAACATCTCTCTATGTGTTGAAAGTTTTGAAGTTACTCTTGTTTTATCTTCCTATGCCTGTCACTTTGTTCTTTGCGAATTTATTTGCATACATGATTCCTATGCATAGGAAGTGGGTTAGACTTAAATGTGTTTTGAATTTGCTTCTTGATGCTCTCTTCTACTTCAACTCTTATTTCTTATGAGAGCATCCTCTCAAACTATTATGCCTGAAGATGATAATATGCCTATTATTCTTGGGAGACCTTTTCTTAAACACTGCAGGAGTTGTTATTAACTGTAATCAAGGGAAGGTGACCTTCAATGTTAATGACTAGGAACATACTGTCTATTTCCCCAAGAAGATTGAAAGGACTTATGGTTTGAACTCAATTGAACATGTTGAGGGCATTCAAGTTGGAGAAATATATTGTCCCATACCAAGAGAAAAATTTGAAACTATTATGATTGGGACCATTGCTATCAAGGTTGAGGTAACATAATAATTAGTGGAATACAAAGTTTTGTCTCATATGAAATTGTTTTGGTAACAAGACCTGCTCAACCTTGTTAACAAAAGGATTTCATTGAACAAAACAATGTTTTCACCATGATTATCTCTGCTTACTTCCATCCTATCCATTTCAGTTTTTCCTTATGCCTAACTTAAAGGCGTTAAAGAAAAGTACTTATTGGGAGACAACCCAAAAGTTTTAGATGAGTCTTGGAAGTTATTACTTCAGTAATAACCGCTCCTTAACCTTTTTATTTGCTTTTTGTGCCAAGAGTAACCTCTAATGAGAGAGAAGTAATGATTGGGAAAGTTGCTGTCCCGAAACAGATTTCTGTGCTTCATCATAAAAAATCATAAAAAATCTCTGAACGTCTTTTTGAGGCGTGCATTTTTGTGCTTCTTCCCCAGGGTGTTATCTAACTTTTTTTAGTTCAACACTTTTTGATTTGAGCAACAGAAGGTCTTCGAAAAATTTCGTATTTACCTGCTGGTCTGTTTTGACAGATTTCTGCCATTTTCTGCATTTGCTTCTTGTTGGTTCCTTTTTGAGTTCTTTTGGGGAATTGAGCTTTTTGATGGAAGTGCTTCAGTAGCTAGTGTTCTAATGGAAGTTTATTTGGTGTTAGAACTGAACCTTAAGACTTATTATCTTGAGTGCACTAATGTTGCTAATAAAGATTGTGTGAAGTTTTGTATGAAGGAAACATTCCAGGTGTATGGAAGGAATGAGTAATGAGATGAAGGATGGACTAAAGCTCAATCTTGGGAATGCCACGCGTGTCACCCCAATAAATATCCAAGAAGTACAAGCTTCAAAGTTTGGGGATGCCCAAGGCATCCCCTTCTTCATCAATAAAAATCTCAGGTTTCTTCCAACCACTTCATTTTTATTGTTTCATGCACAGTTGTGTTGTTCTTGGAGCGTCTTCTTTTTCGTTTTCATTTTGGTTTTCGTTTGCTTGGTTTGCTTAGTTTGCTGAATAAATGGGTTGGACCTCCTCTTTCATATATTGGTGTTGAAATAGTTTGGTTTGGTTTGGAAAAGAGTAGGAAAGCTCATGCTTAAGTGGTAAAGAGAGCTTGTTTTTGACTGTGGCCTGTGCTTTGTCATGCCATGCTTGATATTGTTTTGGCATTATGCTTAGTATTCTTTGCTGTAGCATGACTTGTTATAAACAATTGAGATTGCTTAATGTGCCTTGGATGAATCATGCGTTGTTTTAGCATATTGAAGCATAGTATTGTGGTATTCTCCTTTGATGCTTTATTTGGGTTGACTTGGCACATGCTCACACCATGTTATGACTATCTCAAGTCACCATAAGCCTTTATGATCGTTTAATTTTCAACTTGTAGTATCACTTTATGATTTGATAAATGATGTTTTGTCGCTCTGCATGATTATGGCCATTATTGCTCTCTCATTTGTCGCTCCCTTACTATTGCTAGCCTTCACTTCCACTGAGTATTTTACTCATGTTTCCAACTCCCTTAAACCAATTATTGCCAAAGTGTCCACCATACCTACCTATTAGCATCATTTGCTACTTCCGTGCATATTCGTTATGCCTTGTTTTCTTCCGAATAAAATGTTTGCTTGTTATGAGAAAATTAGTTAGTAAAGCTCTCACGAACTTGATGGCACACTTTATTTCCTGCACTTAATAAGCCTGAACCATTGTGAACTCTCCATGAAAGTTATATGCTTGCAAATTATAGGTTAGGGATTAGCAGAACCGTGCTGTCACGGGGAACGCTTTCAACACTTGTAAATATATACCCAGTTGATACCTTGCTCTTTTGTTTGCGGATGTCGTCGGTGTGAAATAAAAGGGGAGCTTGTAAGTCCATGGAGTTATGTATGTGTGTTAGAGAAACACCTGAGCCACTGGTCAAATCCATGCTGACATGGTGGAAACCTGCAGCGTAACCATAATGATATCTATGAAGCATTCTTCTTATAAAAAAAGAGAGATAGCTATTGAGAAAAAGGAAAAAAAAGAGATTTATGAAAAGAGGAAAGAGAGAAAAAAGCTCCATTTTCCCATGGTAAATAAGAAGATTGCTGGGATACTCATTGTCTGCGTGCCTTGTCATTTTGATATGGGGATTCTTCCGTATCATCGGGCAAGGGGTACCCTGTTGGCGGTTCTCTATGATACGCACATACTTACGAAGACAAAACTTACCGGTAACTAAAATTGAGTAGCATGAGGAGCGGCCCTCGTACTCAAGGGACTTGGGATTTTCAGTTTATAGTCTGTCAAGCATATAACTCAGATTGGACCTCACTTTCACCTTAACCACATTAAATATGCTTATGATAGGGGCAATGAGAGCTCAAAGCTAATGAGTACCATACTTTCAGCGTTTGGAAGCCTTTCAAACTTTTCAAAACCTGTTCATTTCCTTGTTCAGTCTCCACACATTCTATGAGCACTTTCTTGAGAGCATAGTGGCCATTCTTAGTTCTATGTGCATTGTCCCAAGACTTGTTGATTGATGCATACCTTGATATTGCGTGTTTTAAACTATTTGTATCTAGTCACTCTTGTAAACTTTGAAGGTGTCATATGCATTTATGTTTGCTACTCTATGAGGGACAAGCTGAATGCCACTATGCTATGTTTTCTTTATGTGAAACAAACAAACGTCTTGCAAGGCACTGTTATTCATGAATCTTTTGTTTGTGCATTTTCATGTTGCATCATAGTTTCTTTGTCTTATTGCTAGAACTTTGTCTTTCATGTTATGATTGAAGTACTATGATCCTAGTTTTGAATGTTTTACAAATGCTTTGATCAATTTTATGATGGTGCATGTCACCTCAAAAATAATTCTTTCTTTTTATCACTTACCTACTCGAGGACGAGCAGGAGTTAAGCTTGGGGATGTTGATACATTGCAAATGTATCTATAATTTTTGATGCTCCATGCTTGGTTTTATCCACTTTCTTGTGTTTTGTCCACACTTTGGAGTACTTTTCATATGATTTCTTGGACTAACCTATTAACAAGAGCCACAGTGCGAGCTGCCTGTTTTCTGCTGTTTTTGGTTCCAGGAAAGTCAGAAAATGAATATTCTCGGAATTGGACGGGACAAAAGCCAAAGTGCCTATTTTTTCAGAAGACTCCAGGAGCCAGAATACAAGACGGAGGAGGGCCAGGGGCTGGCCACACCCCCAGGCGCGGGCTGGGCCTGGCCGTGCCAGGGCATGGTGTGGTGGCCCCAGGCACCCCCTCGGTCTCCCTCTTCGCCTATAAGAAGCCTTCTGACCTAAAAACTCCGGGGGGGTCGACGTTTTTCCAGAAAAAGTTCCACAGTGCTGCCACCACCGAAGGGGAGATTCGGGGGATAGAAAGTCTCTGTTCCGGCACCCTGCCGGGACGGGGAAGTGCCCCCGGAGCCATCTCCATCGATCATCACCATCGCTTCTCCATTGATGGTAGGGATTGGATGAGATCGTTCATGTAATGGCATCAGATTGTTAGGGCATGGTGCCTAGTATCTTTTATTAGTGCTTTATGACTTTGTTGCGACTTGTTGTGCTTAATGCTTGTCACTAGGGCCTGAGTGCCATGATTTCAGATCTGAACATGTTATTGATTCATTATGATAGTATTGTTTTTGGTCTTATCTGCAAGTTGTATACACACATTGTTGTCCGGAACCTATGGCCTCGAAGTGACAGAAATCGGGATAACCGGAAGGGAATGGCTTTGATGTGAGGATCACATGTGTTCACGAAGTGTTAATGCTTTGCTCCGGTGCTCTATTAAAAGGAGCACCTTAATTGCCAGTAGTTCCCTTGAGGCCCCACTGCAAACGGGCTGGCAGGACAAAAGATGTTGTGCAAGTTCTCATTGCGAGCACGTATGACAATATATGGAACACATGCCTACGATTATCTAGTACTTGGATGCTTTATCTTATTTATCTGCAATTGCCCTATGTTCTGATTGCTATGTGAATTGTCTTGTCCATGCAACGCCCGTCCATCCATCCCTATGCCTACCGCACTCGAATCCCACTGTTTACTGCTTTTGTTACTATTGTCTTTGCTTTACTACTGCTGCTACTTTACTATTCCTACTACAAAACTGTTGCTACTGATAAACTGCTGTGAGCAAGATTGTTTCCAGGTGCAGCTGAATTGACAACTCAGTTGTTAAGACTTATAAATATTCTTTGGCTCCCCTTGTGTCGAATCAATAAATTGGGTTTCACTTCCCTCGAAAATACTGCGATACACCCCCTATACTTGTGGGTCACCAGACACCACTAGAAGAAGTACACCACAACTTAAATATCAAACTATTGAATCTTTCTCAACACAACTCCACTACTAACAACATGACTTCTCCCATGTCCTCAAGAACAAAACGAACTACTGACAAGACATCATATGGATCATGACCAGAGATGGAATAATGATGTATAACAATCTGAACATAAACAATAATTCAATGGTTCACTCAATAGCATCAACTACAAAGAGTAATCAACACCGGGAAAGTTTCCCCTATGAACTAATGCAAGATTCAACTCAATTGTTGCAGCAATATGGAGATGGTGATGAGGGTGCTGATGGTGATGATGATGGTGGTGATGATGATGATGATCCCGATGAAGTCCAGCTTGATGGTGGTGTTGATGGCGACGATCTCCCCTCTCCGGGAAGGAATTCCCCCGGGAGAAATCTGGCTGTCAGAGAGATCTTTCTCTCTCCGTGTTTTCCGCCCCGCAGAGGCGGCGAAATCTTTCTGTGGTCGCTCCCCGAGTCTTAGGGTTTCGGGAGGATGATATACGCTAGAGGGGAGAGCCAGAGGTGGGCCAGGGCAGCCACACCACCTGCTGGCGCGGCCTAGGGCTACCCACGCTAGGGGGTGGTGTGGGCCCCCTGTGGCCCATCTCCACTCCGTCTTCTGGCATCCTTAGTCTTCTGGAAAAATAGGATTTTTCGTATATTTTCCTGGATTTTCTGATCTTCGTGAATTTTGCCTCCAAACAGCACCTTTTCCATCAGAATCCTGACTGCAGCGGTCCGTGCTCCAAAAGTCATCATGCATTCAAAAACAAATGAAATAACATAAGTATCACCTCTCAATATGAAATATATCAATGAATAATAGTGAATTAGAACATAGAATAGTGATGCAAAATGGACGTATCAGGGTTCCCCAACGAGATCGACGTGTTGAATCCGATCATCAAGCCTTTTTCTGGCGCCGTTGCCGGGGAGTCAAGGACATCTTCACAAGGGGAGTCCCTCATAACCAATCTCTTTACTTTGTTTTATTTGTTTTGCTTAGTTTATTTATGCTTTGTTTGCTTGTTTCTTTATCAAAAACACATAAAAAATTAGTTATACTAGTTTGCTTTCTTTATAAAAAACACACACAAAAATTAGTTCCCACTTCAAGTTGTTTTGATGTCTAGTTCTGCTCCAATCACTATTTCATTATGGATAGCCCACTCGATTTCCTATTTGGGAAAACTACTATCACTGATAAGGTAGTAGATGAACCACCACCTGCTAGAACCTCCATGGAAGATTTTATAAGGTATAGAGAATCTTATAAGGGTAAAGTCATGAGAGCCATGTTAAAAAGGTTGGATCTAATTGCTAAAATTTTGCTTAAACGCCATGATATAAATTGTTGCTCTGAACAGGATACTAAACATCTTAAATTCCAATGTGGCTTTAGTAAAGAATTTGTAATTATGAACTATCATTGGAATAACTATATTCATCTTGGATTTGAAGAAGTAGAACAATTCGTTTTGTTTATGGGAGCTTCTGAAATAGAATCCTTCATGTCTAAAAACTATGAAACTTGTGTTGCTTGTAAAGACCTTAAAGATATGGTCTCTTCTATCCTTAATCATTGCATAGAAAATTTCAGCAATAATTGTTATATCATTGATTATGAAGAGAGACTCAGTCATGCACAAGAATGTGTCCACAATTTGCAGGAGCCTATGGAAGAAGAAATTGCTGAACCTGAAAGCTCATTAGATGAAAAAGAGGAGGAGAGTGATGGACAAAATGAGGAAGAATGGATTAGCTACCCATGCCTACCTTCTAATGAGAGTAACTCTTTATCCCTTACATTATTTGATTGTCCCCCATGCTTACCAAAAGAGGATGAATGTTATGTTCCTGTGGATTCTCTTGAAAAATCTACTATGGGTAAAACTTGTGATAATAATTAGTGCCTAACTTCGAAATGCATGGTACTAAAGAGCGTTGCTTAGAAAATGTTTATGATAAATCTCTAGATGATGGTCCTATATTGGTTGAGAATATTAATTGTACTACTATTAAAAATGAGATTAGAGGGGTCTTGACCTTATCTTGGAACCCCATACCTCTTGCGAATGATCAGTCACTTTGTTATAAAATTGTTAAAAGTGGGTTTGAAGGTTTTAATCCCATTATTTTCTAGCTTGATAAAAATTATGTGTTTGTAGACCATGAAAAGCATGCTTTATTTGATAGTTATATTGTTGAGTTTATTCATGAGGCTACCAAAAATTATTATGAGATAGGAAAATATGGTTGTAGAAGTTTTCATGGTACTGAAACACCTCTCTATGTGCTGAAAGTTTTGAAGTTACTCTTGTTTTATCTTCCTATGCCTGTCACTTTGTTCTTTGTGAATTTATTTGCATACAAGAGTCCTATGCATAGGAAGTGGGTTAGACTTAAATGTGTTTTGAATTTGCTTCTTGATGCTCTCTTTTACTTCAATTCATATTTCTTATGTCAGCATCTTCTCAAACTATCATGCCTAACTTAAAGGCGTTAAAGAAAAGTACTTCTTGGAAGATAACCCAATAGTTTTATTGAGTCTTGGAAGTTATTGCCTCTTTAATGACCTCTCCTTATCCTTTTTTTTTGCTTTTTTGTGCCAAGAATAACCTCTAATGAGAGGGAAGTAAGATTTGGGGAGTTACTCTCCCGAAACAGATTTTTGTGCTTCGCTGTAAAAATTCGTGAAAAATCTCTGTACGTGAGTTTGATCTGTAATTTTTTGTGCTTCTGACCCAGGTTGTTATCCAACTTTCGTTAGTTCAACACTTTTCGATTTGAGTAACAGAAGGTTTTGGAAAAAATTGGTTTTTACCTGCTGGTCTGTTTTCACAGATTTCTGCCATTATTTGCATTTGCCTCTTAATCTCTTTCTCTTTGAGTTCTCTTTGATCATTTGAACTTTTTAAAGGAAGTGCTACAGTATATTTTGTTTTAATGGAAGTTTTACTTGTGTTGAAACTGAACCAAAAGACTTATTATCTTGAGTACACTAATGTTGCTAATGAAGATTGTGTGGAGTTTTGTATGAAGAAAATTTTAAAGTGTAGGGAAGAAATAATGTGATAAGATGAAGAATGGAAAAAATCTCAAGCTTGGGGATGCCACCCGTGTCACCCCAAGAAATATTCAATAAGTACAAGCGTCAAAGCTTGGGGATGCCCAAGGCATCCCCTTCTTCATCAATAAAAAATTCAGGTTTCTTCCAAACACTTCATTTTTATTGTTTCATGCACAATTGTGTTGTTCTTGGAGCGTCCTTGTTTTCGTTTTTAGTTTTCATTTGCTTAGTTTTCTTGAATAAATTGGTTGGACCCCTCATTCATATATATTAGTTTTCAAATAAAGTTGATTTGGATTGGAAAAGAGTAGGAAAGTTCATGCTTAAGTGGTAAAAAGAGTTTGTTTTTGACTGTGGCCTATGCTTTGTCATGTCATGCTTGATATTGTTTTGGCTTTATGATTAGTGATCTTTGCTATAGCATGACATGTTATAAACAATTGATATTTCTTAATGTGCCTTGAAAGAATCATGCGTTGTTTTAGCATATTAAAGTATAGTATTGTGGTATTCTCCTTTTATGCTTTATTTGGGTTGACTTGGCGCATGTTCACACCATGTTAAGACTATCCCAAGTCACCATAGCCTTTATGATCCTTTAGTTTTCGACTTATAATATCACTTTATGCTTTAATTAATGATGTTTTGCCGCTTTGCATGATTATGGCCATTATTGCTCTCTTAGTTGGTCGCTCCCAGTCTTTTGCCAGCCTCCATAACCAAGTATGAGTTCCACTCATGCATCCAACTCCAAATAAAACCAAGTTATTACAAAGAGTCCACCATACCTACCTATTAGCATTTGCTATTCCAAGTATATTCATGTTTTTATCTATCTTCCGAATTAAACTTGTTATGTGAAAATTAGTGATTAAAGCTCTCACGAACTTGATGGCACACTTTACTTTTCTTGCCCCTAATAAACTTGAACCATTGTGTCATCTATGTTGTATATGCTTGCACTTATACGTTGGGAATTAGCAGAACCATGCTGTCATGGGGAACGCTTTCAACATTGCACTTGTACATTGTACCCAGTTGATATCATGGTCTTTTGTTTATGGATGTCGTCGATGTGAAATGAAAGGGGAGCTTGTAAGTCCATGGAGTTATGTATGTGTGTTAGAAAAATGCCTGGACCGCTAGCCTGAGCCATGCCTAATCATGGTGGAAACTTGCAGCATCACCATAGTGAGAAATCTATGAAGCATTCTTCTTATAAAAAGAGATAGAGATTGAGAAAAAAAGATGAGAAAAGAGGAAAGAAAGAAAAAAGCACCATTTTCCCATGGTAAATAAGAAGATTGCTGAGATTCTCATTGTTTGCTTGCCTTGTCATTTTGATTATGGGATAGCTCCTGTATCATGTGCAAGGGGTACCCCATTGGCGGTTCTCTATGATACACATGTACTTACTATGACAAGAACTTACCGGTAACTAAACTTGAGTAGCATGAGGAGCGGCCCTCATATTCAAGGGACATGAGATTGCCAACTTATACTTTATCAAGCATATACTCCATATTTTGTTCACTTTAACCTTAATCACTTCAAGATGCTTATGATAGGGGCAATGAGAGCTGGAAGCTAATAAGTACCATAATTTTTGGAAGCTCTTTATGAGACTTGAATCCCTGCTTCCTTCTATGAAGGCCTTTATTTTACTTTTATGTTGAGTCTCCATCTTCTATCTTTATGCACCTATTGAGAGATCATAGTGGCCATTCTTCGTTTAATGTGCATTGTCCCAAAACGTGTTGATTGATTCATAACTTTGATATTGCTTGTTCTTAAACTATTTGTATCTAGTCACCCTTATGAAATTTGAAGGTGTCCTATGCATTTATGTTTTGCTACACTATGAGGGACAAGCTGAATACCATTCTCATTATGTTTTCTATATGTGAAACAAATAAACGTCTTTTAAAGCATTGTTATTCATGAATCTTTTGTGTGTACCTTTTCATGTTATAACATAGTTGCTATGTCTTATTGTTAGAACTATATCTTTTATTCTATGTTAAAATAATATGATCCCATCTATCAATGTTCTACAAATACTTTGATCAAGATTATGATGGTGCATGTCACCTCAAAAATTATTCTTTCTTTTTATCACTTACCTACTCGAGGACGAGCAGGAGTTAAGCTTGGGGATGTTGATACGTTGCAAACATATCTATAATTTTTGATGTTCCATGCTTGTTTTATATCTATTTTTTTATGTTTTGTCCACACTTTGGAGTATTTTTATACATTTTCTGGGACTAACCTATTAACAAGATGCCACAGTGCAAGTTGCCTATTTTCTTCTGTGTTTGGTTCCAGAAAAGCCAGAAAATGAATATCCTCGGAAGTGGACGGGACAAAAGCCAAAGTCAATATTTCACCGAGGGGAACATGGAGCTAGAAGACGAGACGAGAAGGTCCTCGAGGGGGCCACACCCCTGGCCGCGCGGCCTGGCCTGATCCGCGCCTGGGGGGGTGCAGCCGCCTCGGGCACCCCCTTGGCCTCCCCTTTCACCTATAAGAAGCCTCCGATGTAGAAACCCTAAGTACCCGATCAAAAATTCCACAAAAGAGTCTATAGCCATCGCCATCTCCATCCCTAGATCGGGGGGATCTGAAGCTCTTCCCGACACCCTGTCGGAGGGGAGAGATCACCCTGGAGGCCTTCTTCATCACCATGCCTGCCTCTGGTGTGATGCGTGAGTAGTTCATCCCTGGACTACGGGTCCATGTAGTAGCTAGATGGTTGGTTCTTCTCCTTTGTGCTACCATGTCTAGATCTTGTGAGCTCCGTTCATGATCAAGATCATCTATTTGTAATCTTACATGTTGTGTTTGCGGGGATCCGATGGATACTGAGATGCTATTTCAGATTGATTATTGATTCTATCATGTCTTTGTTATTTGTGATCTTGCATGCTTTCCGTTGTTAGTATCTATCTTGGCCGAGTAGATGCTAGCAACTCCAAGAGGGAGTATTTATGCTCGATAGTGGGTTCATGCCTCTAGGAATCTGGGGAAGTGATAGAAATCTCTAAGGTACTAGATGTGTTGTTGCTACTAAGGAGAAAACAACAATCCTTTGTTCATAGAACAATCATATTGTTTACTTTACACACTTTGCTTAATGTAGTTATCTGTTGCTTGCAACTTAATACTGGAGGGGGTTCGGATGATAACCTGAAGGTGGATTATTAGTCATAGATGCAGTTGGATTACGGTCTATGTATAATGTTGTAATGCCCAATCAAATCTCATAGGAGTCAAGATGATTAGTATATGCATGTATCCTTTCTTGATGTTTGTCAATTTCCTCGCTGTAATTTGTTCACCCAACATGTCATCTATCTTAAGGAGAATCACCTCTAGTGAACTATGGACCCCGGTCCATTCTTTTACCATCAATCTATAATCTACTATTTACTGTTTTCTGTTTACTTTCTGGAAGAAATTACTATCTTCCACACAATACGTTTAATCCTTTGTTTTCAGTAAAATCGGTGAGATTGACAACCTCACTGTAAGTTGGGGGCAAAGTTCTGTGGTTGTGTTGTGAAGGATTCCAAGTTGGAAACAACACCTTGGAGGTGTTTCCTTGCTCCTACTGGTTCGATAACCTTGGTTTCATAACTGAGGGAAAACTTGTTGTTGTGCTCATCATACCTTCCTCTTGGGGTTCCCCAACGAGATCAACGTGTTGAGTCCGATCATCAAACATGTTTTCACAAAACATAACAAGTATCAGATACTTCAATACTACAATAAGTGTTTGCAAGAGTATAACATTTATAAAAGTGTATATCATATATACCTTCGTCATCGATGACCTCTCCGACAATGGGTTCAACTTTCACATTCCTAAAATGTGTTATGAACTCGTGGAAATCATGTGTTTCCCCATCATCTCTCGTGATGCAGGTCTTGGCATGCCCTTGGTAGCTGGGAGGCAGCGACCGTAGCAACACGCCTATTGCAAAGGCATCGACCATCTAGTAGTACATGAAATAAACCAGTCTCATGTGTGCATCATGCATGCGCTCCAAGTGACTGTCTAGGCAAGTGTGTTCCTCCATCTTTATAGAAAGGAAATATCCAAGCAGCTCGTTCTTCCACATACACACCTGGCCCACAAACTCCATTCTTAGCTGTCCCACCATCGCATGTGGGTCAAGATTACCCACAATCGGATGTAGTTCGTTTGCCATCCCATAATGCATTGTCACTTGAATTTAGGTGGACATCTCACGACGATAATAACGGTCTTCCCACTGTGATGGGGTCTCATAGAAATATGGCTGATCCAAATCCATATTGTAGCGTATGTAGTCTACCATGTCGTTCTCACTAAGGAGTTCATTCAGACGCACAATCCACTCAGGGAAGTTGGATCCATCGCGTTTGAGCTTTCCAGCATCTATCCAATCGTCAACCAGGAAAGAAGCATCAGGGAGAACCATTTCTACACTTACAATTGCAAAAGGATTTAGACTAAGTTTATAATTATGCGAGTTAAAGGAAAAACTCCACTAAAAATACTATCCCAAAAATGTTTTAGTGATTACACGATCATCATTCACTACATCGCCCCCGATCGTCATGGCCGTCGATATAGTTGCAAAGGTGGACGTCGAAACATCGATCACATCATTCATGCGACTTGTGCTCGATCTTTCGATCATCTCGTGTTCCGAGGCCATGTATGTACATGCTAGACTCGCCAACTTAACCTTATGTGTATTATCTGTGCAACATGTCTTACACCCACCGTATACGAACGCAAGTATATCTGACACCCAATCGTCACGGCGTGCCTCATAACGAAGAACTTTCTTGGTGGTGCACACTAAGAGAGAACACTTTTGTTGGTATTATGTTTTTAGGGATCATCTTATTTAGGCTACCGCCGAGTATCTAATACTATCACACAAGAAGATGCACAAACAATAAACATCATATGTAAATGCGGTGCGATATGGTCCTTCGCGTTGTGATCTCCATCCTGCGCTTTCGGGTTCGGTGCCATGGCCACTAGGGTATCGGTGCCTCCGGATCATAGTCCACCATCTCGGTGACCGTTACTATTACTTAGCAATAGAAAATAATCTATTTTACCTTGACTACAACCATATCACATCACAACGCCCCTGCAAAACAAAGTTAGGCGCTTCTATTTTATCTTTGCATGTTTTACGTGGCTGTTAGGGCTTTCGTGCAAGAACCATTCTTACCTACGAACTTCAACCACAACGTTGATCAAATAATTTTCCATACTATACCACTTTTAGGGCCCTCCATTGCAAATGGCATAACAACTAATGCGAGAGAAACAGACACCCCCAAAGCCACTTATATGGTACAAGCCGTATGTCAAGCATGGACCAGTCTAACGAACTAACGCGTAAAGTCGGTTGGGGGGCGCTTCATCAAGTATTATTGGGGTATGCACAAGTACACGTGTGAGGGTAAATATTATAAGATCAATGCCCACACGCTACAACTCTTTTGTTCTACCCATACTAGCAATACTACGCATAGATCTAGCTCTGATACCACTGTAGGGATCCGCGCCTAAAAACAATAAAAAATTTCCACGCCAAGAATCCTAATGCCAGGATCTATCTATTAGTAATCCAGTAACAGGAGGGGCTTTTCACGAACTTACCAGTTGAAGACCAAAAAGCATTGTCAATGTTCAGGAGAACATGGTTGATGTAGTCATACCGACACTGACCTTAGGGTTGTTCTAAAGTCTGACGGCTCGTGCGACTCCAACAACTCCTAGTGCCAAAAGTGCAGCACCTCTGAGGGAGCTACACACGTCCTGTGCCTGATGACTCCCGCTCCTCTGAGATTGCAGAAGTAGACCTTCTGGATCCGAATCCCGCAGCACGACGGTGCTCCGCGGTGAAAAGTCTCCTGTTCGCCCAGTCCAGACTTGGGACCGCGGTCGAGAGAGAGAGAGAGAGAGAGAGAGAGAGAGATTACTAGAGGTCTCCCCAAATAGAGGGAACCTTGTATTATTTATTGGTGTGTTTATTTCCTCCAAATACCTCTCAATCTATAGGGGGAAAAGGACGCCATAGCTTATTAGCTAAGCCATGTGGGACTAAACAAGGCAGAGGAGATGGAGAGGGGTGGCCTGTCGGCCCTCCCTTTTACCCCTTTGGTCTTTTCCCTCATGGGCCTTTCCCCCTATGGATTTTGGCCCAATTAGTTATGTAACCATTTTAATTCCTTTTCTTTTATTTAAATAATTATGAATAAATAATTAAATCAATATTTAACATCTACTCACATATTATTCAACTCATATGGCTATGGAACTCCTTCCGTCCCACTCCGGACATTTTCTGAATCTTCTCGGAACCCTTCTGGTTTTCTCCCTTTCTTTTCTTTGGTGATTCCGATGAAACTAAAATAATCTCCGAGCATCATCAAGCCCTTAAGCGTGATACTCCATGGTTCGGGAACACTCCAGACATGGTCGAGATCCCTCTCGTACCAATGATCATCAGCTGGACCTGGATGCCCAGTATGACCCTTGTGCATTCTATGAATCTTTGTTGTTGAACCATAAACATTGTATCTTATTCCTTTTGCCTATGCGATACTTGCATTATCCGAGATCTAATCAATGACATCACCATGTCGTGTTCAATATCATTACCGACAAATGCTACTTAACTCGTTTTGACAAGTGATATCCCCGTGACCTAGTCACACACTACGCAGGTTTATGGATATAACTTCTCCGAGTGGGCCCTTGAGTATCTCTCCGTCACACGGATGGACAAATCCTGCTGTTGACACATAGGCTTCAACATGCCCCTCTGAATAGTTGAACACACCTTTATGATCACCATTGCACCGAGTGATGTTTGATGCAATCAAGGCACTCTCGGGTGATAGTGATTAATATGGTCTCACTGTCTAAGAAACAAGACACTGCGTTTCCTAAATCATAACTTCAACTTTGTGATATGATTGTGTTACGATGCTTTGATTGGGTATGCTCATCATCTCATTCTTCCAATGAGGTGACTCCAGTGTCAACTGGCATAAATGCTACATGATTAGGAAACCTTAATCATTTGTTGACCAATGAACCAGTGACCAGAGATTCACCGAGAACTGTTGGTTGTTTACATATCACACATGTTTTGATGTTTTCTTTTAATACAGTTATAGCATGATACAAAACCTAATTATAAACTTTGTGAAATATGATAATAATCCATATTATTATTTGTCTCTAGGGCATATTTCCAACAGCGTCATCATCACTCTATCCATGATCTTAGGTTATCACCCTAAAGGAAAGTCTGAGCTCTTAAAACAATACCATCAGTCAGGTTATTGTCAGGCACAACCAATGAAGGTTAGACCTTAAGTTTTCACCTTGAAAGTCAAGACTCGGCACTCGAGGAGCACCGCCAAACTTGAAATCCTCCAATGCCTCCGTCCCCACTTGCCTAGGCTACTCATGTAAGTAATCAAAGACTAGGATCACGGGTACCATATGAGAAGTGTATGGGAACCAGCAAGCCAATTTCAGATACCAGCGCCTGCGAAGTGAAGTCTTAATCACCTAGAAGAGCCCCTCTGCCATTACTAATCTTAAAATCTCAGCCACCATTACCTTCTCTACCGATGTATAAACCATGAAAATCGAGATACCGACATGTCCCATGGTGTCCACATACAACGGAGCTTCACGCCGCGTCCTCATGAAGCCATAGAGGCTGATATGGATGCTCATGACCGGATTCCATCGGATCCAGATATCTAGGGGCATCATGCGCCAATCCGTGAAGATCTCTAGCATAAGTTCCGGAACATGTCGACGGCCAAATTAAGGAGGACCGATCATGCAGACTGTTGCATTGCTGCGAGAAGAACACTAGGACCACCACCTTTATTATCAAGACCAGCAGCCCACATGCCGGCATTCAACTCTCTACCGGACTGCCCGAGGAGGAGAAGGCAGCACATCGCGTGGCTGCAACTCGTCGCCGACGTCGTGCCTAGATCGGTCCCAGACCAACGACCTAGATCCGCCGTGCCTACCGAAGACCAAGGTTGCACCGGCGTCGCGCCACCATTCCCTTGTCGCAGGCCCCAACCGCCATGGCCCCGCCTCCCTGTGCTCCCAGTTAGCAGCCCACATCCGCCCGTGATGCGCCACCGCAGAGCGCCTCTCCTGTCCTCTGTCTTCGATAGGATGTGCGCCGCCACCGTCACCAATGTCGTTAGCAGCGGCGGCCTGAGGGGTAGGGTCGATGGGTGGGGGTGTTCTAGAGTTTCGAACCATACTACCGGTTCTACACTATGAAATAAATGGATTAAAGAATGGTTTATATGTGGTGTTCTTATTCGGTTTAGGCCTTGTTCGGTTGATCCTACCCCCACCGGGATCGATGTCCAAACCCCGTGGATCGATCGGGATCAATATAGCCGTGGATTTCAACCCGCCCACGCTCTTTGACACATTTGGTTACACCCGTCATGGGTTGTATCCCCGTCCAATCCCTTTCCAAACCCGTCCTTTCCACCGGGAAAAAAATCGTCTCCCTCCCCGTGGAATCTATCCCGAATCGGTGCAGCGAAAGTCAATGGCAGCGTCCCCTACCTTTCGTCACGCGATTGGGAGGTGAAAGCGGCAGTGGGCAGCGAAGACGGAGGGATCAACGGCGGCAGAAGTAACCGGAGGAGATGAAGGCCGCTGCGAGCCCCCTCCTTTCTCCATTCGTGTCGGCGTTATACGGAGGCATCTCCAGGTGAAGTGCAGCGGCAGCGGCGCGAGCTCGACGACGACCTATAGGTTCTACGGTGCGAGCTCGGCGGCCACTGAAACAACCCATCACGGGCGTCCCCCTCCTATCCAAAGGCGTCCAGCTGGGAGGTAAATCAACTCCTCTTTCTTCACCTCTCCTCTCCCCTAAACTATGAATTTTTAGGAGTGGTTCTTGGTTGGTCGTGCTCTAGTTCTTCGATGTGAGGGTTGAACAGAATGTATGTAATGCTTTTGCTTTGCTTGCAGATTAAAGATTGATGATTTCTCTTCTCGCTGGTGATCTTTTGGTATTCTAATTAATACGTATAATTTTGATTGGTCAATTTCAGCAATGTTGATGAGGCAAAATGGAATAAAAATGACGAAACCAGTGCCAATAATTATTAATTTAAGATTTGCAGTGCTAAATTACTATTGTCTTGCAAAGCCTACCCAATTGTGGTCATTTTGCTGCAAAACTTGGTATACATGAAAGTTCGGACAAGTTCTGTAGAAGTGCGTCTCTTAATACAAACGATTTTTCTAATGCAAATGAGCCAATCAAATATAACTAGGTATAGGTAGTACATCACTCCTGAGGTTTTAGATTTGTTGGATGGTAAAAACTGAACAGTGGTATTCACAAGTCTGGTACTAGTACTACCATCTATCATGGTGCTTCACTTTAAGCCAGTTCTTCTGCAGTTTTGTTTAAGCGTTTGTTTGAGCAGGGATATCCTCTGTCAATAACATATATTCCCTCCGTTCCAAAATATAAGATGTTTTAGCTTTGTAAAAAAAGTATATCTAGACCTCTTTTAGTGAGTAGGTTCACTTCAAATCTAGATGAACCTAAACACTAAAAAAGTCTAGATACACTCCTTTCACGAAGCTAAAACATCTTATATTTTGAAACGGAGGGAGTAGATATCATATACGGTCAACTTGTTCTTAGTTCAAAGTGGTGATGTATGTTTGTGCTACAAACATGCCCTGTTTTGTCAAGAAAGATGGTTGAATTTTAAAAGGTGTTATGTACATGTAGCAAAGAAGACAGATAATATTTACTTGCTGCCCAACTTCCTCAATGTCTTTGCTAACTCAACTGAGCTGAGTTGTGACACCCAGATGTCAATATTAAGTAGTCCTTACGGCACGTACAATGCTCGACGCTAACACAGACGCTTTAAGGTGGAAAAAAATAGCAGAAAATCAAATTGTTTTCCTAAGCGCTTGTGCTCTCAATTGTGGATGCTAATCAGCGGTGCTAAACTACCCGACCGTTGCGCACGATCCATCCCAGCTGGGAGATTTTGTTGTGGTGGTAGGATCTTATCTTGTTGGATCTAGTTGCCGCTGCTATGGATTCGTGGTAGTGGTAGGACCCCATCCTTGTTGAATACACCATGGAGCTCAAAGAGGAAACAAAGTGTCCGGGAACTGCATTCCGTTGCCCAGAGATAATTTGTGATCTAAGATATAGTCCTATTAAATAAATTGCATGACCAGTCACACACCAGATTCATTCCGTTCTGGCATTCAGTTTGTTTGATCAGCATTTTGTTCTTAGCAAGTAATAAATTATGTAGTTTCTGGTTGTGGAAATCTCTATATGCACTTCTTATTCGGCATCCGGTTATTTTCTATCACCTGTTGATAAGATGGACTCTCGAAAATAAATTAGACTTAGCGAGTTTCTTCTACACTATTGAACAAATCAACAATATATGGTTAGGCTTCTTCCATCATTTTCTATCTCTGAAAATGATTTATTGTCATCTTGATTTTACATCTTGTTTTTTTATTGAAAATGATGGAAGAAGCCTGATTTTGTTTTTTATTTATTTGCAGATTTAGTGAAGCCACTAGGCAAAGCAACCATTCAAGTCTAGAACTCAAGTGATTGGTGTAATCTTGTTGTATCTGTTAGAGACAGTTACTTTTAGCCTGGAGCACTATTCAAACATATTTCCCTATATGCACATGTATAGATATGTCATGATCTATGAATTAACATAGTTATGTTACATTCAGTTTCATTTCATACAGTATGAAGTGTTTTGATTATGTACCAGACAAAGATCAAGGGGACACAAATTGTATAGCTTGTTTTTTGTTGGCATATGTTTTGTTGTCTTCCTTTTTTCTTTGTACATTTTTAGTGTTAAATAATGTATATCATTTCCTGACATTATATTTTTCAAATTGCTTGATCGGCAAGGGTGACAACACTTAAATTTTAGTGTACAAAACCTGCAGACTAGTAACATGTGTTCATTTTGTAAATATTTTAGCTAATCTGACTTGAAGCTAATGGAATTCTTCTCCAAGCCATGTCAACCACGTGGTGTAACCGAACGAGATAGTATCAGAGACGTGGAGGGGGTAAGGAGTGGAAGGGATTAGGGTGATGGTTCGGGATCACCAAAAACCTGAACGGATTAGTTCCCCGCAGGGGTTATTTTCCTGGAAACCGAACAAAGCCTTAAGCCTTAAGCTTCTTCCATGTGTACTTTGAATTGCATTGATAGATCAGTTTTCGTACTTATACAGTTTTTTACATATAAAATTACTGTAGGGACATACTTTACAAATCATTATGATTGCATTTTGTAATTGATCTCATGGTGTAAGGCAGATGATGGCACAAACGCACGAATCTCAAAGGCAAAACAACCCACAAACGGATAGGAGGCAACCGGCAAGAACAGAGGGTGAGAGGGAGAGCGGCAACCGGCAACAGAGGGCGGCCATGGCGATGCCCACCTTTCATCTCGCCCCTGACCTGCCGCCCGTCTCACGCCTCTGCTTTGGTTCGCCCCCACATCCATCATGTGTCTCCTGCTTCACCCATGGTTCATTGCTGACTAGATTTCTTCACAGGGACCATGACGATGGGGGAGCAGAGCGGGCCGCCGGAATCGCTCCGCCTCCTCGACACCGCCTTCGACGCCGGCGTCAACTTCTTCGATTCCGCCGAGATGTACGCCTTGTTCTTTTATCATCTCCTCCCAGAAACACATCGCTCAAGCAAATCCTATTGCGAAATTGCAAAACAGGTACCCAGTTCCGCAGCGTGGGGAGACGCACGGGCGCAGCGAGGAGCTCGTCGGCCGCTGGCTGCGGTCCCGGAGGAATCGCCGCGACAGCGTCGTGCTCGCCACCAAGGTCAGCTTTTCGTCAGTGGTCAATATGCCACTGAACTTTTTTCATTGTGAGGAAGAACACCACTGAACTGAATTCCAATTTCTCGCTATGTTGCGATGCTGTATTGGTGGGAGACAGGTGGCCGGGCCATCTGGTCAGATGACGTGGATCCGCGGCGGGCCGACGGCTCTTGATTCCCCGAACATCACTGAGGCGATTGATAGCAGGTTGGTCAGTTAGTACAAGATCATTACTTGTTGCAAACTCTGTTGTTCTGTTCAGAACTTCTTGTGCCTGCAGCTTGCTTTGATTATTTTGGGCGAATTACAGCAGTTAGTCCTTTTTCTGAATGATTATAGAACACGATGCAGGTTCCTCGAGTCTGTTTTGGTTAGTTAATATTTCAGCTCATGCTATCTGAGTGCATCAGGTGCTCTCATTTGTGATCTTTGTTGCAGTTTACGCAGGCTGGGTGTGGATTACATCGACCTTTACCAGATACATTGGCCTGACCGGTCTGTACAGCGCCACCATTTTCTACATGTAGCCGCAGTGCCATGTTTCCTGCTTTTAGCATGTCCACCTCGAGTCTTAAAACAAGGCATGCTGAAATTGCAGTTACGTTCCAATGTTTGGAGAGACGGAATACGACCCGAGCCACCAATACGCATCGGTACCAATGGAAGAACAGCTAGAGGCTCTTGGAAAAGGCATAGATGCTGGCAAGGTATGCTGCGGGGGTGCTGCTAGCGTTACTTTTTTCATATTCATCCGAGATGTTATGTTTTCTACTTGGCAGCTCATGCCTTGATGGCATTAGATCATGTACATTTGCCTTAGCAATGAAACACCATATGGATTGATGAAGTTCCTTGAACTGAGTAGGGATTTTCAGCTGCGCTCCAAGATACTAACAGTTCAAGTAAGCAGTCGATTCTGGTTGTAACCATCTAGATGTGTATTTCTCCAGAATTCCAGTACTAGATTTTACTCCATACTTCTATACCTACGCTTCTGCAGAACTCATACAACCTGATGTGTCGAAATTTTGATGCTGGATTGGCAGAATGCTGCCATCACGAGAGGTATCTATTAGATAGCCCTGTAATCTTCAGTTAGATACTTTTGTGGTTAACAGCTATTGCCATCTCAGTCTGTAGTTCCTTAGTACAAGCTGTCACTGAACTGCTGTGTTAAACCATAACATTTTCAGAATCAGTTTGCTGGCCTACAGCCCAATGGCAATGGGTATACTTTCAGGGAAGTATCACTCACCTGAGGATAGCGGTGCGCCAGATGCACGAATGAATCTTTTCAAAGGTGCAAGTTGTACATTTTAAATAGGTTCATAGCCATGTTCCACAGTCCCTTTTATTCCAGTTTTGTCCCTCTGCATCATCGTTGCTTCTCCTGATTAATAGGGAGGTACTCTGAAGGTGAATCCCGGTACGATCTTCAAAATCCCAAACTGGAATCCGTGGTGAAGGTCTGCTAGTAATATGTACATTGTGGCAAACCTCATCCTTAGTGCTTATATTGTTATAAATTATTTCAGGAATACAAAAGAATTTCCGCGAAGTATGGCATTTCTCCAGCAATGCTAGCTATTGGTATGCTACCTCATATTTATGTTCTGCGTAAATTTACATCCTCTAAACTGTGTACATCGATCCCATGCTTCTCCTATTGATTCTTTCAGCATTTGTACTGAGCCACTCACTTGTGGGATCAGCTGTTTTTGGTGCAACTAAATTATGGCAGCTTGACGAAGTTCTTCAGGCAACAAAGATCCATCTTTGTGAGGAAATTGTTGCAGAGATCAATAATGTCCATGCAAGATATCCCAATCCTTGCCCATAACTTTCTTAAAATTGATCTTTTTGTTCCTTACTAGACATGACTATATGATCAGTAGGGACTCAGGGGTGACTTAGTCATCTACTTTTCTTAGAGATTCTTTCCATCCTTCACAATGTTGTCAAGAAATATCTAAGATGTCTGAAACTAATTGTTTTATCTGCAAGATTACTTATATATCTTCTCATATTCCCTTCACAAACTCAGAATGTTGAGCTCCAACATTTGTCTCATTGGAGGACATGAGTGTCCTCATTAGCTACAGGAATGTAATGCTAGTAGTTCGAATAGGATAAAAGGCTCCGATTTCTCTTGGGAAAAAATATGCAGAGTGGTTCAAACCATTCCATATCTTCTCATATTCCCTTCAGAAACTCAGAATGTCGAGTTCCAACATTTGTCTCATTGGAGGACCTGAGTGTCCTCATCAGCTACAGGAATGTAGTGCCAGTAGTTCGGATAGGAGAAAAGGCTCCGATTTCTCGTGGAGAAAAAAATATGCAGAGTGGTTCAAACCATTCTAATGACCACACTAGCTTTTCAGTTTGGTAAGATCATCTTAACCAAAATGCAACACATAAACTCTTTGTTTTTCCTGCAGAAAAAAACGATCTATAGAAAATAGTTTTTTTTAGTAAGATACAAAATAGTTCATACCATTACGATGATTGCATACACATTTCAGTTTTGTTAGTTGGGCTATTTTAAAATGCAATCAGCATACAGCAGGACTCGAACTTGAGACCTTAGCTCTGATAAAGCATTTCAAGGTTTATGCACTAAACAACTATTCCAAAAGACCGATATGATGGAAAAGGACTAGATAATCCACTTATACACTTCAACAATCTCAATCAATATGCATTCAACATTCAGTCGAGTTAACTTGCATGTGAATTTTGTGATTCACCAGAAACAACAAAGAGTAATTCAATCTTGTATTCTAGCATACAGAGCCTACTCCAAGCTCGGTTACGGTGGCAAAATTTTACAAAGCCAAAAGCCTTGCCGAAACTTTGTTCCCTGATTGGATCATGTGACAAGTTGGGATGATAAAGAACGATAGGCTGAAACAAGAGCTATAATCTAAAGCTTTTCTCGTGTGTAGCAATATACATGTAAAACTGTTGGAGATATGTCCAAGGGGCAATAATAAAAGTGGTTATTATTATATCTTTGTATTTATGATGAATGTTTACATCCCATGCTATAATTGTATTATAAGGAAACACTAATACATGTGTGTTTTGTAAACGTAAAAGAGTCCCTAGTAAGCCTCTTGTTGAACTAGCTTGTTGATTAATAGATGATCATGGTTTCTTGATCATGGACATTGGATGTCATTAATAACAAGGTCATATCATTAGGAGAATGATGTGATGGACACACACCCATAGTAAGTGTAGCATAAGATCAAGTCATTTAATTCGTATTGCTACAAGCTTTCAAATGCATAGTAACCTAATCCTTCGATCATGAGGTTATGTTAATCACCATCACCGGATGGGTGCTTTGATGACATCAAACACTGCTTCGTAACTGGGTGGTTATAAAGGTATCATTGGGTATTCTGAAAGTATGTGTTGAAGCGCATGGACCAAGATTGAGATTTGTCCATCCATATGACGGATAGATATGCTCTGGGCCCTCTCGGTGGAATGTCATCTAATTAGCTTGCAAGCATGTGACTAGGTCACAAGGGATGCCATAACATGGAACGAGTAAAGAGTACTTATCAGTAACGAGGTAGAACTAGGTATGGAGATACCGACGATCAAACCTCGGATAAGTAGAATATCGCATGACAAAGGGAATTAGTTTCGTATGTTAATGGTTCTATCGATCACGAAGTCATCGTTAAGTATGTGGGAGCCGTTATGGATCTCCCGTAGGGTGACACACTTAAGGTTCGACGTTGTTTAGGTAGATATGAATATGCGTTGGAGACCGAATGTTGTTCGGAGTCTCGGATTGGATCTGGGACATCACGAGGAGATCCGGAATTGTCCGGAGAATAAGATTCATATAATGGAGATCATTTTCTAGGTTCGGAAATGTTCCGGAGTATTTATATGGGGATTCTAGAAGGTTTCGGAGTGTTCCAGAAAGTTCTAGAAGGTTCCGTGGACTTTACTTGAAAACCAAGAAAGGAAAGGGGAACACTTGGGGGGTGGGGAAGGAATCTCCCACCCCCTCTCCCTTGTGCACCGGCCCTAGGAGGTGGGCCTAGGGGTGGGAACCCTAGGCCGCACCCCTCCCTCTATATATAGAGGGGTGGAGGCGCCACCCCCCCCTTGCCCCTCCACTCTTGCCCTAGCCGCCTCTCTCCTCCTCCTTCGCTCTGCTCAGGCTTAGGCGAAGCCCTGCAGAATTCTCTATTCCACCACCACCACGCCGTCGTGCTGCTGGGATTCCGTGGAGAGATCTACTACCTCCGCTGCTCGCTGGAACGGGGAGAGGAAGGTCTGCATCGACTCCGCACGTGTGACCGACTGCGGTAGCGCTGCCGGAACGAGGCGTCGGAAGGATCGTCTACTCGATCTTGAGATCGGCAAGTGATCGTCTACATCAACCACGAGATCCGATCTCGCACAAGGCTTTCGGATCTACAAGGGTTAGTACAGATCTATCTCGTTGCACATGTCTAATAGATTAGATCTTGGCTTTTATCTAGATTAGATCTGGGTTTTGTTCGTTCTTGCTGTAGAAATTTTTTATTTTCCTTGCTACGAACCCATAAAAAACGGTGTAGTATTTGGTTTGGTTTGCTCCAACATCTCAAATACAATAGTCGAGTTTTTCTTCTGGACATTCATCTGCTTCCAATGGCAGGAACCGCAGTAAACTTACAAGAATATATAGAGAGAGCAAACATACTAAGAGGTAGCATCCACATTCATGTGTATAATGTGCTGGCTCCTTCATTTCAGTCTACAATATCACATCCTAGCTACTGTCATGATTAACTGGTGTTCGGTCTTGATCATACTAAGTATGTATGGTGAATTAGGACACGCTCATGCGAATCATGAGAGGCATTGACCAGTGTAGTAGATCATGCTTGTTGTGATACCACAAATGTCACCATAGCTCCTTTAGAAATAGATGAAATTGTTGTTTCAATCAGGGTTATCTAACGTACAATTTATTACCATATGTATGTGGATAAGGTGATCACAAGCAGTTTTTCTCTTTTTCATTTTTGTGGAGAAAAAAAAAACAGATGTGCTATTGGAATCAGTTCCATTCCACACTGACAATACTACATACAGATAGAGTAGACCATATGGATCCCCATCTCACCTGTGTAGAAGACATGACATGGCTCAACAAGTGTTGTTTTCCTTCATTCTTAGATTAGGAACGTAAGCTGGGATGATGCAAACACTTCTCACACATGTCATGTAGAATCTTTGACTTATGGACATATATGAAGTACTGCACTGCTGCGTGTATTTGAGTAGAATCTTTGAAATTATGGATTTTCATAGGTTAGCATTCTGTTTCTTAGGAATTCTTATTCTAAAACTTATCTAGTATATAAGATTGGAAACTGAGTTCGTTTGTTATCCATCATTTGGGTCTGGAATCCTATAATTCATTTTGCAATTCCATCCTTATGTTGTTTGGTTGGCACGGAATTGAGCTGTCATTTCATTTGGCAAATCCATCAAAATATTCCCATGTGTAAACCCGATTCCCATCTCAGACCCGTCATTTGCAAATTCCGGTGGTAACCAAACATGTGGGTGTTTTTAAAATCATAATATACTAAATGAAATGAATACATGGGTGCTAAGGGTTTTTCCTATGGCCTGTTTTAAGTACATGTAGTTCCGTAGAAAAGTCTAGTTCAATTCAGCCTCGTGGTAAATTTACCTATATTTGTTTCACTTATGTCATACTCCTAATAGTTCAAAAAGAACAGATTTTTTTTTGAACAGGGGTGGTCCCACCGAGAAGCGCTGCATTAAACCAAAGCGGTGAAATTACAGGATACATGGGGGCCCAAGCAGTGAACTGATTCTAAAAACGCCATCGGGTCCTTAAACCTCTCCACCGATCCAGCAGGATGAACTCGCACGCTGATCGCCACCTCCATCACCGGGGAGCAAGCCACTTGGGAGGAGGACGGCGAACCACGCCGTCGTTGAGCCATTAGAGAAGAGCCTCACTTGGAGGTTGAAAAGGCACCACATCAACGCCGTGAGCTGTCGTCTACCGGCATGGATCAGTGACCTCCATGAGACCACTGTGGAAGAACTCACCAAAGCAGCACAGGAACCCCAGCATCGACCCAAATCGATGAGCAGCACGCTGAAATCCACCCCCCTCGCCTCCACGGCCGGCCGGAAGAGAGATCTTAGCATGGGCACCATCGATTCGTCGATAGCCACGCTTATTAAGGGAGCCCGAACAAGAAGCCTCCTCTGCTTTCCACCATGGAAACCAGCGGAAAAGGCCCTCCGACGACCCCATCGTGGCGCGCGGAACCACCAGCGGGGAAAAGCTCACCGGATCAGCTTTATTGGCAGAGATCCCCGGCCGCAACTCACCCTGCGACACAGGCCCTTGCCACCAGAGCGCCGCCGCCAGGGAAGAGAGGACCAGGACGCATCGGAGCCAGCCGAAGAACTCCGATGACCTACTCCCAGACTGCACAAAGGCAAACCTACGTCTAAAACCTATACTATGGGCGCCGGCACCGCCCCTCAGTCCCTTTCCGACAGCATCGCCGCCGAGAGGGACCTCGGTTTGGCCCGGAAACAACTAGAGGCCTCTCAAACTACTGTAGCGAAGAGAGAGAAAAGAAAGGGGCAGATGAGTACTCGCAGAAATTTTTTCTGTGGCACAATCATATAACATATGCTACACATAACTGTGTTCGCAAAGGATTCAACATATGCTACACATAATTGTGTATCGAATTACTATGTTTCTTCTATGCTTTTGTTTTTGAAATCTTGTGAACCAAAGTGGCCAAATCCGATTGTACTAGCCAGCGTATGTGGCATGTCGTTCTTGGAAAACGGCAGACTGGTCCCACCGATGAAAGAAGTTCCAACGACTGCATCAGCTTTTCAGATTGGCCAGTTCATCTCAACCAAAATGCAACACGTACTCTCCATTTTTCTTCCAAATAAACATGATCTATGCAAGATATTTCATGCCATTATGATGATCGCATGCACATTTCAGTTTCTTCAGTTGGTTCATCTTAATAGAATGCAATCAGCATACAATCGTTTAACATATATCGATTAATATGCAACCAATGTTCAGTCGAGCTGTAATTGGGCCAAAACAACAAAGAAGATTTAATTCTTGTATTCTTAGCATACAGAACCTAGTGGAAGCTCAAGTCAGAAGTGTTTTTAGTGTTCTGGCAACACAATTTCACAAAGCCAAAAGCCTAGCTGAAAGTCGCCTAACTTACTGGATCATGTGACAAGTCGGGATGATAAAGAACGATGGTTTCGAACCAGAGCTATAATCTAAAAAAAATCTTCTATGTAACAGCATACATGTAAAACAGTGTTGCATTTGGTTTGGTTTGCTCTAACACCTCAAATACAATAGTCGAGTTCTTCTTCTGGACACTCATCTCTGCTACCGATGGCAGAAACCATAGTTAAGCAATGAGAATATATAGAGGGAGCAAACATAAAAAATAGCATCCATTCATGTGTATAATGTGCTAGCTTCTTCATTCCAGTCTACAGCAGAGACTGTCATTATTAACTGGGTTGGTCATTCTAAGTATGTTGGTGAATCAGGACATGCTCATGCTTGAATCATGAGAGGCGTTGACCAGTATAGTAGATCATACTTGTGTTATCTAAAAATGTCACCATTGCTCGGTGACTCCGGAGGCACTGCCACCGCGACCTCAGGAGGCCTTCCCCGGCCGTCCACTTCACCCCGTCGCCGCTGGAGGAGGCCGTTCCCGTTCGACTGCGGACGACGGCGGCGAGGCATCTCCGCTCGTTTTTTCTTCTTGACACCTAGTGGTCTTCCTCATCCTCCCTCCTAACAAGTCATCGCCGACAGCGTGGCCGGCCTCTCGATCTGGCCGCCGCTGTCCCGTGATAGAGAGATGGAGGAGGAGCCGGCGATGCAAAATGATCAACGCGAAAAGGGAATAGATGAGGCAGGGGGAGTGGGTCGCGGTGCGTTGCTGCCAGAAAAGGAAAGTGAGCGAAGACCGGAAAAGGGAACTGCGCGTCGCGCTCCCGCGCGAGATAAATCCAGTAATAAGAGGACCTAACAACCAGCGAATCCGTATTTTAAAACCCAACAAAGTATCAACGATTTTGAGCTCGGGTGCCCGATTGGTTCACGATTAGGGGAGGTGCTGGAGTCGTAGGCCCATAAACAGTGGTTAAATTTATTATTACACAAAACTCAAATCTAATCTTGTAGTACACGGCTTCAGAGTCGGCGGCGGCGGCGGCCCCGTTTGGCACGCGCAGCTGGAACATGTGGCCTTCCGCGGTTTGATGCGGGTAGCATAGACCGTCTATCAGCGCAGGATACGGGGACCGGTGGCCGTAGCTGCTGCAGCAGCCCACCCCGGTGTCCTCGACGCGGTCCAAAGAGGCGCACATGGCCACACGCTGCCCCGGGAACTTTGGCGCGCCGCCATTGCGTCTTCTGGTGGCACCTGCCATTCCGGCCTCGAAGGCTGGCCGCCCTGAGGTGTGGTGCCCCGGCTGGCGATGCTGCCGCGCCCGTGGTTCATGCCACCCTTGCTTGGGCTCTGCGAAGGCTGAAAATGCAGGTATCGCAGGCGCAGGTGGCCTCCTTCGGCGATGTGGCGCATCACACCGGCGAGTGTCCTGTTCGCCCACCACAGCCGTCGGCCAGCTTCATTGTGGTTGACCGGAGGAGGATCGTCGCCCTCGTACGTGGCAAGCTCTCTTTCCCGTCGATTGGCGAAGAAGGTGGTCTAGGTCGCGGTGTTGTCGGGGCACCAATTGGGATCCATCCGCTGCTCCAACGTGAGCTCAAGGTAGTAGTGGCTCATGATGGCCGCCCGGCGGGCGGAACCGCGAGGCACAGGAGGGATAGACACCCCTCCGGTGCTCAACATCCAGTCGGAGGGCAGCCGATAGCCCGGCGGACATAGGTAGCTGGAGGCGCACAACGCCTCCGTCTCCTCGTGGGTGAGACATGCCCAGTGTGGGGTTTCCATGGTGAGAAAGAGCGGTGTGGACTTGTGGATGGCAATGGCGGACGCCCTAGATATAGCAAGAAAGGGTGGGACACCTAGGCAGGAAGAGTTGGAAAGGGTGGGAACGATGCACCTACCTCACTGCCAGGGCTGACCTACGTCATTTTCAGCTCTATCCGGTGCCCCCGCTTGCCCCCTATGGATTGGGTTCAGACCGGGGTGCCGGATAACAAAACGGGCCGCGTCGATGCCAAAAAAAATTTGGGGGGGGCTAGGTGTGAATTTGGGTGCCGACACACCCATAGCCCTTTAGGGGGCCTTTAGGGACCCCGAGTGGATATGCTCCTAAGAGTATCTCTACCCACACCCCCAGGACCCTCACATGCCACTTTTTCCACCCTAGGACCCTCACAGGCCACTTTTTCCCATCCAGACAGAGAAAACTGGCCCAGCCACACCTCCAGCTGCTCGATTTCATCTGGATTTGGCCCAAAACCATCCGGCGAACACAGGATGAACCCAACATGTTGGGGTAAGCCTAGGGGCGCCGGATGAAGCAAAAAACGCGGGAAAACTGCCCTGTCCACGGGATTCGAGTGGACCCAACCTGTCAGGGAGACATCATCTTCGTCCTCATCCCCTCGTCTCCCGCAGGAGTTAAGGCGGTCTCCGCCAGCCTTTGCAGGCGACTGACCTGTCAAGTCCCATCACCGGCCCACACAGCGGGATTTCAGTGCACCACCGCACCTCGGCTTCCTGTGTGCACACCTTGGCTTCCCGTGATTCCCACCCGCATGTTACACCCCTCCCGCCCACCTCACCGCTATTAAAACTAGCAGTTTACCCTTTGTTGTTCACATTCCTCCTCGCACCGGTAAACTCCACCCCTCCTCCACATATCTTGTTTCTCGACGGTGATGGCGGAAAGGTACCCAAGCGATGGCACGGCAAAGAACGGCTTCGGTCGGTGCTCGTTGAATGAGTGGGAGGGCCGCCTTCGCTATGAGGCTGGTTGATGACCCACAAGTATAGGGGGTGTATCGCAGTATTTTCGATAAGTAAGAGTGTCGAACCCAACGAGGAGCAGAAGGTGCTAGCTAGTGGTATGGATCAGGAATTCTCTGCAAATACTTAGCAAACGGATTTTTAGGGGTTTTCGATAAAGCAAGTAAACAAAGTACGAGTAAATAAAAGACAGTAGGAATAAATGCAGCAAGTGGCTCAATACTTTATGCAGCAAAGGACAAGCCGGTTGTATTACTTAAGATGACCAAATGTTCTCGAGGACACATGGGAAGACAGTCAAGTGCTTTCGCTTCATATAGTTGATTAATCTTCTTTAGCTTGCTAAGTGTTGTGTGGGTGAACCTATGCTAATGTACCGCCCCATCCAAGACTAATACATACTTGTGATTATACCCCTTGCAAACATCCGTAAGTATAAGAAAGTAATTAAGGTAGAAACCTAACCACAGCTTTAAACTCTAATACCCTTATGTCCCTTGTGCAATGGTTTCCTAACGGGGGTTCAGGTTTCTATCACTCCAGCAACCCCTACGATTAGTAGCCAAATACACAATGCATTCCCCTAGGCCCATATAGGTGAAGTGTCATGTAGTCTATGTTCACATGACACCACTAGAAGAAGTACACCACAACTTAAATAACAATCTATTGAATCTTTCTCAACACAACTCCAATACTAACAACAAGACTTCTCCCATGTCCTCAAGAACAAAATGAACTACTCACAAGACATCATATGGATCATGATCAGAGATAGAATAATGATGTATAACAATCTGAACATAAATAATAATTCAATGGTTCACTCAATAGCATCAACTACAAAGAGTAATCAACACCGAGAAAGTTTCCCCTATGAACTATGCAAGATTCAACACAATTGTTACAACAATATGGAGATGGTGATGAGGGTGTTGATGGTGATGATGGTGGTGGTGATGATGATGATGATCCCGATGAAGTCTAGCTTGATGGTGGTGTTGATGGCGACGATCTCCCCTCTCCGGGAAGGAATTCCCCTGGCAGAAATCTGTCTGCCGGAGAGATCTTTCTCTCTCGGTGTTTTCCGCCCCGCAGAGGCGGTGGAATCTTTCTGTGGTAGCTCCCCGAGTCTTAGGGTTTCGGGAGGATGATATAAGCCAGAGGGGAGAGCCAGAGGTGGGCCAGGTCGGCCACACCACCTGCTAGCGCGGCCTAGGGCTGCCCGCACCAGGGGGTGGTGTGGGCCCCCTGTGGCCCATCTCCACTCCGTCTTCTGGCATCCTTAGTCTTCTAGAAAAATAGGATTTTCCGTATATTTTCCCGGATTTTCTGATCTTCGCGAATTTTGCCTCCAAACAGCACCTTTTCCATTAGAATTCTGACTACAGCGGTCCATGCTCCAGAAGTCACCAACCATGCAAAAAACAAATGAAATAACATAAGTATCACCTCTCAATATGAAATATATCAATGAATAATAGTGAACTAAGACATAGAATAGTGATGCAAAATGGATGTATCAACTCCCCCCAAGCTTAGACTTCGCTTGTCCCCAAGCGAAACTAAGCTCAATAAACATGGCCTCAGGTTTATGTAGTGAAGAGTCGATAAAAGAATACGGACAAGAAGCATCACATTCATCAAATACATAGATCATAATAGAAGACAACTCACTATTATATAATTCAACTTGTAATAAGTAAAGGAAACACAATAAAGATACATAAAGTGAATCATAATTGGTAATGGCAAACGTAGCTCTTGGTCGAAGAATAGTTGATAATTTGCTGGAGTTCACAAATAACTGGTTTTTCAATGATAGCTTTCAAAGTAGTAAACATCAGGATAAGAGCAATGTGCAAAACAAGGAACATAAGACATGATTGCATAAATCATCATATGAATGAATGAAACACAACAACTCAAAATACTTGCTGAGATAGAAGGGAGTAGGTTTACTGACTCAACTACAAAGTAAAAGAAAGGCCCTTCAAAGAGGGAAGCAGGGATTGCAAGTCTCATAAAGAGCTCCCAAAAATTATGATACTTACTAGCTTTCAGCTCTCATTGCCCCTATCATAGGCATCTTTAGGTGATTAAGGTTAAAGTGATAAAAAATAAGGATATGCATTAAGAAGTTGTAAGTTGAGAATATCATGTCCCTTGAATACGAGGGCCGCTCCTCATGCTACTCAAGTTTAGTCACCGGTAAGTTCTTGTCATCGTAAGCATATGTGTATCATAGAGAACCGCCAACGGGGTACCCCTTGCCGATGATACAGAAGAATCCCCATATCAAAATGACAAGGCAAGCATACAACAAGTATCTCAGCAATCTTCTTATTTACCATGGGAATATGGTGCTTTTTTCTCTCTTTCCTCTTTTCATAACCTCTTTTTTTCTTTTCTCTTTTTCTCAATCTCTATCTCTTTTTTTATAAGAAGAATGCTTCATAGATACTCGTTATGGTTACGCTGCAGGTTTCCACCATGTCAGCATGGATTAGACCAGCGGCCCAGACGTTTCTCTAACACACATGCATAACTCCATGGACTTAGAAGCTCCCCTTTCATTTCACACCGACGACATCCATAGACAAAAGAACATGATATCAACTTGGTACAAAGTACCAGTGCAATGTTGAAAGCGTTCCCCATGACATCATAGTTCTGCTAATTCACAACTTACAAAGCGCAAGCATATACACAACATAGGTGAGCACAATGGTTCAAGTTTATTAAGTGCAAGAAAGTAAGGTGTGCCATCAAGTTCGTGAGAGCTTTAATCACTAATTTTCACATAACAAGTTTAATTTGGGAGGTAGATAAAACAAGAATTTACTTGGAATAGCAATAATGCTAATAGGTAGGTATGGTGGACACAAATGGCAAAGGTTTTGGTTTAAAGGAGGTGGATGCACGAGAAGAAATCCCTCTCAGTACAGGTTTTTGGCTAGCAAGGCTAGGTAGCAAGTACAAGAGTTGAAGGAAACAAACAAACATACAAGTGATAAAGACAAACATGCAATCTTCCTTGGAAGCACAAACGATCTTAACTAGAGAATACTAAACTTATGAGCAAATCAAGAAAGAAAGATGATGAAATTATTTTTCTTTAGAGTACTTCTATCTTTTTATTCAACTCTCAAAAATACTGTTGCTACTGACCGAGCCAGGTTTGCCAAAACCAACTAAATTAACTCAATGATCCCAGAGTGCTACCAATACTAACAACAAGATCAATCATATAACCACGAATTGGAAACTAATATAAGCTATGCAAAAGAGTGAATGATAGAACTTCTCATCAATATTCCATAACGGCAACTCACACCAAGGGATACATATCTAACGAGAGAGGGGACACTTCCATAATGCAAACCATACTACAAAATAACTCCTCTATTCATGATATGACTCTACTAATAAGGTAAAAAGATAGAAGATAGTGATGTGGTACCACGACACTCCCCCAAGCTTGGAACAAACCAAGGGGATGCCAAACCTGATGACGAATTACTCCTTAGGTAGTGGTGGTATCCTCTCGATGAGCGTCTTGACCAATTTCCCCAAGTCCTCAATCTCGAAGGTGAGATTACGAATCAGTTGTGAGTTTTGCTCAATGCGGCTCATGATCACGTCATGTTGAGAATTCCAGCTCTTGCTATTCTTTCCCCACTCTTCCTCCTTAAAGTCTTCTTTTCCTGCGTGGCTAGAACGAGGCAAATCCCAATTGGAGGGTAATTTCCCCTTGGGCATATTCTGGTATTGATGCTTATGGATAAGGGTATGGAATGGATTCTTTGTGCATGGAGGAAGTGACCAGGGATCTGAACGGTGATGAGGAGGCTTCCCTCCAATGGATGGGTTTGCCACCACTCCAATGCTCGCAATGGTAGTGCTGGTGTGCTTTGCCTCCTCTTCATCTTCGCTCTTGATCTCCTTCTCCTGCCCGGATTCCTGGAGGTCTTCCTCCATAGGCTCCTTCCCCTTATCCTTGGCGGACACCATTGTGCCTCAAAGCTTCAAGAATAGTTCCTGGCAGAAACAGATCGAAACAAAAACACGATATACGAACCTCGGGGGATCCGGGGGGTTATATATTACGAAGTTTCATATCACAAGGAAGGTACTGGGAGAAAACGAGTCGGAGGCGGAGGCCTGGGTGGCCTCACCACCTGGTGGCGCGCCCAGGGGTGGGCCCGCGCCATGGGGTGGTGTGGGCCATCCCGGCTCCGTTTCCGTCCCTTTTTCGCTTCGTAACTTTCCTTATCGACTGAAAACTGCAAAAATATAGCTGGATAGTATTTTCGCGGAACTTTTCTTACTAGAACTGTTACCTATATGAAAACAGACTCTGCAGGTCTCTAAATTTGGTATCTAGTAGATTCTTTCAGAGTCACCACTTGAATAACATCAATATCTTCATCTTCATACACTTATTACTTGAGTCATAAAACCCTTCTCTTCCTTATTACACCATTGTCTCCACTTCCTGAAAATTTCTTTCACACAAAACTTCACACAATTCTCATTAGCAACATTAGTATAAGTGAAGTGATAAAACCTTTTGAGTCCAACTTCAACTGAAAACCATCAAAACAAAAGCTACTGAAGTAACTCCTTCCGAAAACCCAAAAAGAATTTAAAAAGGAAATCGAATAAAGAAGCAAATGCAAGAGTGGCTAAATCTGTCAAAATCAGACCAGCAGGTAAAGATCAATTTTTTAGAAAATCTTCTATTGCTCAAATCAAAAAGTGCAAAACTAAAGAAAGTTAAATAACAACCTGGGGCAAAAGCACAAAAAATTACAGCTCAAAACGACAGACAGAGACCTCTCACGAATTTTTACAGTGAAGCACAAAAATCTGTTTCGGGACAGCAACTTCCCCAAATCTTACTTCTCTCTCATTAGAGGTTGACCTTGACACAAAAACCAAAAAAAAACAGATAAGGAGCGGTTATTACCAAAGTAATAACTTCCAAGACTCAAAGAAACAAAAACAAACTGAAAGCAAAAACAAATTTGGTTGTCTCCCATAAAGCTCTTTCTTTATAGCCTTTAAGACGGGCATGATAATTTTGAAGAAGCTCTCATAGGGATATGAATTGAAATGAAAGAGAGCATTAAGAAGCCAAAATACACACACATTTAAGTCTAACCCACTTCCTTTGCAAGGGAATTTTGTAAACAAACAAGTTGTTGAAACCAAAGGCAACTTGCATAAGAAGGCAAAAGAAGTGCAACATAAAAACTTTCAGCATAAAGCGAGGAAACTTGATATTATTGAGATGCATAAGAACACTTTTCCCTCTTTCATAGTAACTTTCAGCATCATGCATAAACTTAACAATATAGCTATCACAAGGACCATCATAGCAATGATCACTTATTCTAACAGAAAACACGGGAATACTAGCTCTCATAACACTATTTTGTGAAACAACATTAGAGGTATCCTTAGAAAGGATAGGGTGTCCCTCTTTTTCATATTTAGTGACAAAGTCTTTCACACTTGCTATTATAGGTTCATCAACCATTTGTTTATCAGGTTCAATAGCTTTACTCATTCTTTCATTAACCATACTAGCTATCATAGAATGTTCCTTTACCTTAACTGGAAAAGGCATTTTCTCAATATAAGGTTCAGGTAAAACATGATTAGCAGTATAAACTTCAGTATTTCTTGCAGGAACACTCTTAGCAATTTCTTTATAAGGTTCATGATACTTATTCCACTTCTTTTTAGGCACTTCAATATAGGAAGCAATAGCTTGAGAGTCTAGACCATAAGCATTTTTAATATTTTGAAAGTCGTCAGTTCCCATAAAAGATTCAATGCATTCATAATCATAATGTATACCTGACTTTCTATCTTTATCATTCTCCCAAGCTTCAGCATTGTCTTGAATACGGTATAGAAGATCCCATTTAGCTTCTTCTTCCATGCGAGTGAATGATCCAGCACAAGAAGCATCCAATAAATCTTTATCATGTAGAGGGAGCCTTGCATAGAAGTTATTGATAATAATATTGTTGGGGAGCTCATGAATGGGACATTTGAGCATTAGTAACTTCAATCTCCCCCAAGCTTGAGTTGTACTCTCTTCATCAAGAGGCCAAAAGTTGTATATTTGATTCCGATCTTTATGAATCTCACTAGGAGGATAAAACTTTGAATAAAAGAGAGGCACTATTTCCTCCCATGCTAGGGCTTGACCATTCTTCAGCAGCTTATACCATTCCTCAGCTCTTCCTTTTAGTGATAATGAGAATACCTTCTTCTTAACTTGATCTGTAGTAATACCTGCACACTTGAACAACCCGCATAATTCATGTATAAAGAGTAAATGATCACCGGGATGGACAGTTCCATCCCCAACATAGTAGTTATCCATAACACGATCAACAATTCTTGTAGGTATTTTGAAAACACCATTCTCAGCAGGTGGTGGCTTATCTACTACCTTAGCAGTGGTAGCAGCATTACCAAATAAGAAACTCAGCGAATTATCCATAACAAAAATAAAGCAACTAACAGAAGTAAACAATACTCACAGTAGAAGTTTCCTTTACCAGTTCCACTCTCCAATAGCGCTTCACTCCCCGACAACGGCGCCACAAAATAGTCTTGATGACCCATAAGTATAGGGGGTGTATCGCAGTATTTTTGATAAGTAAGAGTGTCGAACCCAACGAGGAGCAGAAGGTGCTGGATAGTGGTATGGATCAGGAATTCTCTGCAAATACTTAGCAAACGGATTTTTAGGGTTTTTTGATAAAGCAGGTAAACAAAGTACGAGTAAATAAAAGACAGTAGGAATAAATGCAGCAAGTGGCCCAATCCTTTATGCAGCAAAGGACAAGCCGGTTGTATTACTTAAGATGACCAAACGTTCTCGAGGACACATGGGAAGACTGTCAAGTGCTTTCGCTTCATATAGTTGATTAATCTTCTTTAGCTTGCTAAGTGTTGTGTGGGTGAACCTGTGCTAATGTACCGCCCCATCCAAGACTAATACATACTTGTGATTATACCCCTTGCAAACATCCATAAGTACAAGAAAGTAATTAAGGTAGAAACCTAACCACAGCTTTAAACTCTAAGACCCTTGCATCCCTTGTGCAATGCTTTCCTAACAGGGGTTCAGGTTTCTGTCACTCCGGCAACCCCTACGATTAGTAGCAAAATACACAATGCATTCCCCTAGGCCCATATAGGTGAAGTGTCATGTAGTCGACATGACACCACTAGAAGAAGTACACCACAACTTAAATAACAATCTATTGAATCTTTCTCAACACAACTGCACTACTAACAACAAGACTTCTCCCATGTCCTCAAGAACAAAACGAACTACTCACAAGACATCATATGGATCATGATCAAAGATGGAATAATGATGTATAACAATCTGAACATAAACAATAATTCAACGGTTCACTCAATAGCATCAACTACAAAGAGTAATCAACACCGGGAAAGTTTCCCCTATGAACTATGCAAGATTCAACGCAATTGTTACAGCAATATGGAGATGGTGATGAGGGTGCTGATGGTGATGATGGTGGTGATGATGATGATCCCGATGAAGTCCAGCTTGATGGTGGTGTTGATGGCGACAATCTCCCCTCTCCAGGAAGGAATTCCCCCGGCAGAAATCTATCTGCCGGAGAGATCTTTCTCTCTCGGTGTTTTCCGCCCCGTAGAGGCGGCGGAATCTTTCTGTGGTTGCTCCCTGAGTCTTAGGGTTTCGGGAGGTTGATATACGCCAGAGGGGAGAGGCTGGAGTGGGCCAGGGTGGCCACGCCACCTCCTGGCGCGGCCTAGGGCTGCCCGCGCCATGGGGTGGTGTGGGCCCCCTGGGGCCCATCTCCACTCCGTCTTCTGGCTTCCTTAGTCTTTTGGGAAAATAGGATTTTCCGTATATTTTCCCAGATTTTCTGATCTTCGCGAATTTTGCCTCCAAATAGCACATTTTCCATCAGAATCCTGACTACAGCGGTCCATGCTCCAAAAGTCATCAACCATGCAAAAACAGATGAAATAACATAAGTATCACCTCTCAATACGAAATATATCAATGAATAATAGTGAATTAAGACAAAGAATAGTGATGCAAAATGGACGTATCACTGGCCACCCTGCTCTGTCGGACTTTCGCGCACCACCGATGTGGAGGCTGAGCGCGGGAGGCATGCTAATCCCCCACTGCCCGGTGTCCGGATGGTCAGCGAGATCCCAGCCCTCCTCGCCGGCATGGATGACGAGGATAGGGCGGACATGCGCTGGCATCCTGACAACCACGCGGGGTGGCTCCATTACTTCGCCGAGTGGAATGCTCGGAGTTGGCGTCATACGAGGGGCCAGCACCGGTGCTGACTAGGAACAACGCGGTAGGCCAGTATCTCTGGTGGGGTGTTCCTGAAGGCGCCAAGATCTAATCTAATATATGCTAGTAAAAAGTAAGGGGCTAACCAGAATAACTTACCCTCGAAGACCGAAAGATTTTTACAAAATCTGATTTTGTTGTTGATGTAGTCGATCTCAAGATTGAGTTGAAGAGCGTCACAAACTAGCAGCGCACCCGTTCTCGGGCACTCGTCCGTATCCCAACAACCTCCATGCCCTCACTCCAGCAGAGCAGCAAAAGTAGTGGATCTTTCCATAGAAACCACCAGAACATGTACTTCGCTAATCTGAAGCCATGGGGAAATGCTAGAGGGGGAGGGAGATCCTTCATGAGGACGAGGTGTAAAAGGAGAGGAAGCCACCACTTTCTTTTATATGGGAGGGGTCAGCCCCCATGCCATGGCTGGCGGCCAAGGTGGGTGCCCCTCCTCTCCCTCATTCATGCGGGTGGAGCTTCCACTAAGCCCACTCACATCAATTCCAAATCCACTCAACCTTGCATTAATTTTCCACCAAAATAAATGCAAGCTATCATTAATTAAAAAATTATCTATTTTATTCATGATTTTGTTACTTACTTTAATTAAAAAACATTTGCATAAACCCCCTGCATTATTTCGATATCATATTTGAAACCAATTTCAGCAATTTGACCTGAAACAATTCTAGTACTCATCGAAATAATTCCAATGCTTATAAAACCTTTTTATGATATATTTTATCTTCCCATTAGTGTCGGTATACCTTAAGTGTGTCACCCTATGGTTCGCGAATAATGCATACATGACAGAGACACCTCTCCGATCGATAATCAGCAGCGGAACCTTGAGATCTGTACTGACTCCCACACATTTTATGATGACTCTCATGATCGTGTGAACCATTAACACCGTACCCAATTCCTTTTATCTTGTGATATTTTACTTGTCCGAGGTTCGATCACAGGTATCAACCATACCCTAGTTCGATATTGTTACTGACAAGTACTGTTTACTCGGTATGTGATACAACATCCTTGTGACCTAGTCACATACTTGCAAGCAGTGTTGATGTGATACCACCGAGAGATCCCATAATATATATCTCCGTCATTTGGATGGACAAATCCCGTTCTTGATTCATGAGCCTCAACTAATACTTTCAGAGTATCCAACGACAACTTTATAATCACCTTATTATGATGTGACGTTTGATGGCACCAAAGCACTCCTCCGGAATCAAACAATTGGCATGATCTCATGGTCGCAAGAATTAGAGTTACTTGATATGAGTTTGATATAGCAATGTAAACTTAATGACTAGATTGTATTTCTATACCTACTTTGGGTGTATGTTCATCATATCATTCTGCTAACGATATGATCCCATTATTAACAACATCCAATGTTCATGATCGGGAAACCTTGATTATCTTTTAATCAACAAGCTAGTTAAATGAGAGGCATTACTAGGAAATTTGGTTTATTTATTAAACACACATGTATTAATGATTCTGATTAATACAATTCTAGCATGAGAAATAAACAATTATCATAAACATGGAATAAGATAATAACAATTTTATTATTGGCTCTCGAGCATATACCTTCAGTCTCCCACTTGCACTAGATTCAATAATCTAGTTGATACTTGCGCATTAAACACCTATGGCTTCTGGTGTTATTCATACGCATTGCTTGTGGTAAACCTAATCTCTAGATCTGATGCTTTCAGGTCTGTGTGTATTTGCATGTATTTGCGTGATACGGCCCGACCTAGGGTCGTTACCGTATCAAGGTCTCCAACTTATACCAAGTCGTCATGGAATTCAAAGGTGAATCCTATCCTCTACGCGAGTTCACTTCATACCCTACTTATGTGACTTCTCCCCACTTGCATTCCTTTGTGAACTACACTATCTTTGCGACCAACAAACACCTATTGAGACTAGTTCCTCCTATGATTGCTTGGGATTTGCACATTTTATACCTTGTAGAATTCTGAGTAAACATTGTGAGCACTATCTCATATAGTTATCTTGTATAGTTGTTGACACAAGGAAGAGACAAGTGAAAAAAGGAGTCAAAAAAGAGAGATGGAAAGATATAGAAAAAATAAAAAAAAGGAAAGAAAGAAACACGTACCTCATAGAATAGGAATCGCAAGCTCGATGAAAATCTTGTAGGTGTGGTACTTATGGTGCAAATCTTGTAGCCCATCAATTTTATGTAATCGAACTAGCGTCTATTCTTGTACTTGTGTGACACGAGCTTATAGTCTTCGCTAGGTAATCATTTGGTTCTTAGATCACTTTCTCCATCACACAAGTCCCATTTATCCCACTGTGTGTTTCCTTGAACATAATTCCTTTCTTTTGGATTAACTTGTTTTGCTTTGTGATCATCGTGGTTCTTTACTTGCCATTACAATATCTTGATTTTGGATTGTCCTTGGACATGCCACTTTCCACACCTATCCACCACAGGCCTTTCATATGTGTTGGTGTAGTTGGGTTTAGGTTGCTTTATCACTTCACTTGGCTTGGTTCTTATTGCTCTCAAGTGTGTCCACTTGCATGATATTATCTTCCAAGGTAAATGTTGGGGATATGCTAAATAGGTATCACCATAGCATGTTTGTAATCCTTCTAACCCAGGTGCCCCACAGTTGGTAGCAAGGCCTATGTCCTGCTAGGCGTCCTAGTTAGACGGATCCAAAAGGGAGGCACATGCCGGAAGAAGGAAGGCTACAGTGCAGTTACCGACCAACCCGGAGTCTTGGAGTACAAGACACGAAGACTAGTTAGTATTAGTGTAGGACTCTGTAACTTGTCTGGCAAGGTCCTTTCCCTATAACCCTATGTTCTAGCGCCTTTATAAGTCGGACCTGTGGGATCCTTTAGGGCATGACTTATAACAACTCACACCTCCCACACCAAACCAATCTCTGTAACTCGGCGTATCGCCATTACAATGATTTATAGCAGGAGTAGGGTTCCACCACTATTGTGGGACCTAAACCTGCGTAAGCTTTGTTAACTTGTACCCATCAACTCACCACCTTCCCCCACCTCTCTAAACATGCTATGTGAGGACCCCTCCATTCTGCACTCATCGGCAATACACAACAGTTGGCGCCTACCGTGGGGCAAGAGGCGCTTCAAGCTCTATACTAGGCGAGGTCCAATCTCTTTGTGGGAATTGGCGACAATGTGGCCATTGGACGTGTTCTCTTCTCCTGCAGCGTTCCGACCGTCCCCTTGGATGAGTTCTAGATATCGGAGAAGTCGAACCCCACCTGCTGCTCCATTGTTCCAATCGGGGACATCCATCGCTTCATCGGCGAAACCGGCTCGGGATCAAGCTCCTAGGAAGTAGGACATGCGTCAAGGCCCGCAGGACCGCCTACGGGCAGGACACGTTCGCAGAAGGATCGGGCTCGGATCTCTCTTCAAAGTTTGCCGAATTAGATCGGAACGAATCAAGGCCCACCCAAACTACCCATGTGCAGGATATAATGGTGGAAGAACCCCAGAGATGTGCTTGGCTTCCCCAAGTGTTAGAGAAGCGAAGTTTGCACTTTGTCAGTGTCATCACCATCTTTGATCTGGCTCGCTATGTTCAAAGGTCAGAGGAATCCCCACGTGAGTACCTCGCCAGATGGTTAAGGGTGAGGGAAACCTTGGTAGGAGACCACACCGATGAGCAATGGAGACTAAGTACAAGCAACTTCTTAGGCAGCACAAGGAAAAGAAAGCTCTGACTCACGTCGTCGGTGATCCTGGCATTCGACGCAACTTGGGGTGGGCTCCATCCAAACTGGAAAAAGCTACCCCCTACATCGATAAGGCTGGGAAGCAAGTCATGCCAACCCCTGCCCTCAATATGGTCGTCGCTAAAAACTTACTCGAGTAGGACAGATCACCTGCACCGGTGGATTAGGTCTATTACCTTGTCCCTAAGGCTTGCAAGCAACAGGAAAAGGCCACCTCACAGAGGCTTGAGTCCAACTCGGAGTTTTGCCAATCCAACATGAACAACCACCGCAAACCAAGATCTCCTCACGATGTTGGATCCCACACAGGTTCCATAGAACGGAGATAGAGGGACGCGCGCAACAGGGCTGGCGCTATTCCAGTATCCTCCAGCAATGGAGATAAGGCTCACCCCCGTCACTTTCCACCACCTACGTAATCCCGACATCGTGATGACCCATAGCTGCGCCACCATACAAGCATGCCACCCCATAGACGCCCTTAGGGCGGCATTGTTATACAGATCAGGGAGAGCAGCCTCAGAATGACGGAGAGCGCAGCGGCAACGATAGACACATGAGAAAATCATACAAGGAAGCCTTGTGTCCAATAAGAAACAACGATAGGCATGGTGACTCGCGCGGAGGGAGTAGCAAGAAGGCTAACCCACCGCCGCCACCACCACCGTCGCCACCCAGGATCCACCATGGCAGAGGATCACGCAGGTCTCACAACTCGCGCCACAACTGTCCTCCCCAAGGTGGAGATCGGCACAAGTAGCAACCAAAGCCGTATGATGCATGTTCACGCCTTGATCGGATCCAGGAAGCCCGGGAAGAGCCATACCCGGGGACACGTTGTTTTGGACTGGTTATCCGGGCCACAACCTACCCTAGGGGCATCCAGATTAACAAGACCATCAAGCCCTATGACGGCACTGCCAGGCCAACCATGTGGTTGTAGGACTAGCGCGAAGCAATACAAATCATATGGGAAAACCCAATGTCGCCATCAACACTAGTAAAAACTCGTTACTTAGAGACTGTGTCTAGAGCCAGTTTACCCCAATAATACAAACCACCAGATGTGTTCATTAACCTCGGGAGGTCGTAATTTTTTGACCGCCTCTAATTTTGATCTCACACGATTTTTAATATACACCGTCTCTAGTAAGAGTGCCCCTCAGCCGGTCATTAAAACAAACCGCCTCTAGACTAAAGCTGAGACAGCGGAAATTACTCGTCGTCTCTCTAAATTAGTCAACCGCATCCAGACAGAAATATTAAATGTCTCTAGGTGTCTACTGAGGCGGGATATTATGCCACCCGTCTCGAAAACTAGCGTCATGCACCTTCCCGAGGTAGTAGCATGCGCGTGTGTTTTTAGAGAAAGCCTACGCGTGTTGTTAATGTAGTTAGAAAGTGGAGATCATGGTAGCCCCCCCACCCACACGAGTCCACACCCATGTGTCCACTCGAGGACTACCAAGGGTCCCATATATATAAACCCGCTCGGCCTTCTTCTTCCATGAGCTCATGTCATTTTCCCCAATCTGTCAAGTTAGAAAACCCCAATCTTCACCTTCCACACGCGTCGAAGCTTCTTCGCTTGCACCACCGCCCTCCCTAGCTGTGCCATGAAGCATATGCATGGAGACGAGCCGGAGGTGAAGCTATTTGGAGGTGCAGCAGTAGATGGCTCGGTCATCGCCGAGCAGGCGGAGGCGACTTCTTTGGGCAAGCACACGGCTTGTCGCTGCACCGTCGATGCTTCGAGCTCATCCGTCCAGCCAATCGCTGTCACCTTCGAACAGCAGGTGGCCGACAACATCGTGGTGCTAGTGGCAGATCTAGATGAGGGGCATGCGGTAGGCGGAGGCAACCCGGTGCTCTACATCAATAACCCCATCCTCCACCAAGAAATCGTCGATGCAATCGCGGAGAATGACGAGTTCAAGGAGGAGGTATCCGATGAGGAGTCCGAGGTACTACTTTGCTAACTTCTCTAGTTGTAGCCGCAGATTTCACTGTTCATACGTAGGATTTTCTCAATCGTATATAGATTCTTTTGCTCTTAAAGTAGGGTATTAGTATATATATGGTTTGAACGGTCGATTGATGCATCTGCCATCTAGTCACAAAACCCCAATCTATCTAGTCACAAAACCCAATCTGCTCATCTGCCATCTAGTAAATTTATATTTGCTTAACTCGTTGCTGTTCATATGGTTCTTCTTGTGCTGTAAATTTAATCGGTCTGTAACATTTTACTTCTGGGTTTTAGGGTTTGTTAGTAGAGTGTTGACTTCGATACACAACATGCATAACATTCATTTATATTCCTTACTGAGGCCAATGATTCAAATTTGTTCCGAAAGAGTGCAAGGGGAGACACATATATATGATGGTGTCAGATTTTTTTAGGGATGGTTAGTGAACCTAAAGCAATGTACAACAATATAAGTTGTACAATTGGTACTTTGGTTCGCGAACTCCATCTCTAAAAAAATTATGAGGCCCTAGATTTATTCTACACATATGAACTATGATCTTTGAACTCTGATCTTTGAACTGTTTCTCACTGAGGACGAGATGATTAAAATTTGCCCCAAAAGAGTGCAAGGGAGACACATATATTTGAAAACCTGAGGTAGCAATATACACAAACAATATAGGTTGTGATGTTGGTAATTTGGTTTCCCCAACTCCATCTCTGAAAAAAATTATGAGGCCTTTGATTATTCTCATATGGAACTAGATCTTTGAATTGTTTATGATCTTTTGAATAATTTGTATGATGCATATAATATACGTATGGTTTTGATCATAACTTGTTTCTACGTACATGTACCTGAAGATTGTTTTTGTACCTAAATATGTATATCCCTGAATAATGTTTTGTATGATTACATTTCAATTTTTATTGTGGCCAATGATTCAAATTTTCCCCAAAAGAGAGGCGGACATATTGGTGTTAGATTTTTTAGGGATGATTTAGCGAATCCGGGGCAATGTACAAGAACAATAGGTTGTACAATTGTTACTTGGTTCACTAACGCGATCCATGAAGAAACTTATATGAGGCCCCTAGATTTATTCTATATTCATAGAACTATGATATTTGAATTGTTATTGCATGCATGTATTCATAGTGTATAAGAATTATATTTCATTTTCTCATTGAGGCCGATGATTGAAATTTTCTCCAAAAGAGTGTAAGGGGAGACACAAATGATGGTGTCGTTTTTTAAGGATGGGTTGGTGAACCTGAGGCAGCAATATACACAAACAATATACGTTGTGTTGTTGGTACTTTTGTTCGCCAACTCCATCTCTGAAAAAATTATGAGACCCTTGATTATTCTCATATGGAATTAGATCTTTGAATTGTTTCTGATCTTTGAATGATTCGTATGATGCATATGTATATGCATGGTTTTGATCATAAGTTGTTTCTACGTACATGTACCTGAAGATTATTTTTGCACCGGAATATGATGTATATCCCTGAATATTATTTTGTGGGATTGCATTTTAATTTCTTATTGTGGCCAATGATTCAAATTTACCACAAAAGAGAGGCAGACACATTGGTGTCAGATTTTTTCAGGGATGAGTTAGCAAACCTGGGGCAATATGCAAGAATAATAGGTTGTGCAATTGTTACTTGGTTTACTTACGCCATCCTTGAAGAAACTTATGAGGTCGCAATCTTTATTCTACATATATTTTGATCCAATTAATTGTCATTTTGTTGAGATGACATTATATATGAAATGATCAAACTATTCATGAGATGCATTCTCTTTGATATCAATTTAATATTGTCTTACATATATGTTGTCAATTCTTGAGTTGTAATACAATTCAATCATATGTATGAGTTATAAGCTATGTTCTTAAAAATCATATGTAGGAGGATTCTGATGAAGTGGGTTGTAGCAAGTACTCCAGGGACAACAAGAGCCACTACATCCTGAGGCGCCTACGGTGTGAGCAAATCCCTTTCTACCGTAGGGGAGATTGTTTTGCCCATTCTATGACAAAGCCATCGACACGGACCTCGACAACATGATCCAGCACGCGGTGGATGTTGGCAAAGGCCGAGGCCGAAGGCATCAGACGACGACCTTGGCGCGGCATGCAGCCCTCGGAAAATTCCTCCGAGAATATGTCAATACTGACTTGTATCCCCTCGAGTAGGCTATCCCGGCCTCCTGCTGCTGCCCCTGCTAGGTGTCTCTGGGTCCCGGCCTCCTGCTGCTGCTCCTGCTTTTATTTTGTTTTAGTTAATTATTACCTATGGGTTGCATGTAAGACAATATATCTATGGTATCTCTGGTGAACCTTCTATATATATTAATCTACTCCTTTATATGGAGTTCGTTAAAATTTCTTGTGTTCAATTATATTACTGATCATGCGCATGCACACTAGCACATATTTGAATTAGTCAATTTGGTGGAATACATCAACAAGATTTTAAATTGGTGAAAAATTCGTATTGAAGTAACTAAATGATCTCACATCCGCATTAAACATTTTAATTAGTCAAATTCAAAACAGTTGCTCTACAACATGGTATGAACCTCATTTACTCTTAGGACTCAAAATTTCACTGTAAACACCTCCCTTGGCCTTTATATTATAAATTATTCTCAAAATTTAGGATTAACAAAATTCGGAGTTCTGAATATTTCCAGTTGTCTGAATATTCACTCGACGAGATTTCCTTCAAAGAATACATGAAAAAAGATTATATTGGTGAAAAATTCATAATTAAGTAACCAAATGATCTCACTTCGTGAGTAAACATTTGAATTAGTCAAATTCAAAACACTCGCACGTTATTTCTCTGTAGCAAAGTGCATGAACACTAGTCATCATGCCTTTCAGGGTAAAGATCCAAGGTTTATACTACGCCAAATTTTTTCTTCAATTTATGAACCTCATTTAGTCTTAGGGGACTCAAATTCACTCTAGCAACCATATATACACACCTTTCTTTGCTTTAAATTATGAATAATTCTCAAATTTTAGGAAAATCAAACGCCGAAGTTCCGAATATATCCGGAGTTTCGAATATTAGCTTTCTCAAATTACTAGTGGTCAAGTACTTGGCGATAAAATGTGAAATATTCGGAGAACGGACGTTCTTAGAGACTTTTTACACTTGGAGACGTCTGAGGCTAGTACTTGGCGCCAAATATCTGAAAATATTTGGAAAAATATTTCAGATCTGTGGCACTTTTGTTCTTCCCTGCCAGCCCAAACCACTGTCCACCATCGCTGCCCTCCACCACTGCCGCCTCTAGTCCCCTGCCTCTCCACCATTGCCGCCTCCGGTACCCTACGGTGCAGACGCTCTCCCTCGCCTCCGAGGATCCCTTCGTCTTCCAGGAAGGTATGCGTGAAAACCAAACCCCCAAAACCCTAAATCAACAGCTTCAATTTAGGAATTTTTCCATGGGATTTGCCATTTTGCTTCTCGAATTTAAGGTTCAGGGTTACCGAGCTGCGAAGACCCGACGGCGTCGTCGGGGGAGCCTCCCCCAGACAGCCTGCATCTGTCCCAACTCTTTCCCCTTGTATAAATCTCAAAATCTGCAGTTGTCACTTCTAGCAATAGAGATTTAATTGTCACTTCCAGCAATAGATATTTAATTGTCACTTCATTGGTATATTTTGATTGTCACTTGATTAGTCTGCTTGCATCTTGGTTGTATTAAGATTCTCTCTTTTTGCATCTATTTAACAGATGGGAACTTGCAGTTACGATGCAGTCATGTTGTCTAGCGATGATAGTTTTCGTATTTACTTTGGTGGTTTTGAATTCCAGTCAATAGATGAAGAGTGCATTGAGAGGATTGAGTTTAGAGGTATCAAAAGAACATCAAAATTGCAGTCATCTGTTTTGTATGTGTTTAGAAGGCACTCCCTCCGTTTCAAAATATAAGATGTTTTAGCTTTGTGAATGGAGCGTATCTAGACCTCTTTTACTGTGTAGGTTCGTTTAGTTTCGGGGTGAACCTAAACACTAAAAGGAGTCTAGATACACTCTCTTCACAAAGCTAAAACATCTTATATTTTGAAACAGAGGGAGTAGACATTAATATTCCACCGCATTGAAATTTTTATGTGTTGTTGCATTAGGGCCTCAACAAAATGGGGACACTGATTTTGATAAGCAAATCCTTTTTGGAAACGACATGTATCTGAAAGAAGTTCATGTATACTTCTTTTTAGATTGGTGTGAACCCGAATTTTCCACCAAAAATTAAGTACTACGTCTACAGGCTGCCCTATTCATCTGTCATGAAAAATAAGTGCAAGCTGGTAAGATGATATATTCTTGATCATGTTATCAACAAGCTACCATGTGATATTTAAATACTTCCAGTAATCACAATATGCTAATTCTTCAATTCTCTGTGTTTTCCTGGACATTTGGAGCTAAATTCACAAGAAAATACCTAAAGAATCGCCTTGATGAACCTATTGATATCCATGTTTGGCAAATGAAGAGCAAAAAGCCAAAGATGGTTAGGATGAAGATGGGAGCTAGGTCAAATGCAATCTTGACGACTGGATGTGAGAAGGTTGTTAGAAGATTCAACCTAAGGCAGGATACCATTGTCCTTTTTTGCTTTGATGTAAAACATAATGGAAAGGTACATATTCTGGTTCAGCAACTTCCACCAGGCGGCCGATTCTAAATGCAATCCTGGTTTGTTAGAGTATTCATTATGCTAGCTGATTGATTTATGGACTGTAGTTTGTATGTACTGCCATAACATGTAATTTCTAAATTTGTATGGATTTCCCAAACTATGTGGCTATTGTTACCGTGATTGAGCTACTAGAATAAGTTCTTTAGATAATGTGTCTACTTGTCTACTGAATCATGATTATGCATCATGTCAGCTATGATTGAATTCGAATTAGCATGCTATTACTTAAAATGGTTTACACACACTAGAGATGGTCACTCTAAAAGCCGCTTCAAGGCACACTAGTTATGGAGACGATCTTTGTTAGAATCTGACTCAGGTCGTCTCACTATTCGGGACGGTCCCTAGTATAGGCCATCTAAGGATGACGAGTTCTTGCAAGTGGTTCGAAATACGGGCCGTCTCCATCTCGTACATCTTAGAGGAGGACGAGAACTTGCTGAACTGGGTCTCCATCTATAAGAATTAAGGATGAGGAAGTTAGTGAAGTGATCAAGTGTGTCAAATTTTGTGTAGTAGTGTAAGAATTGGAGGAACATGAATTTTTTTGAGAGAAAGAATTCCCAAGGGTAAGAGAGGAAATAGTTTTCATAAATACTCACTTTGGTTTTGAAACTAAGTTTTTGTTCGGACGTCCATTCTAACTAGGGTCTCCTATGGTCAGGATGGCTCTGATACCAACTTGTCAACACCCGGATTTTTAATCCCAGATGCCTGTTATGCCATACATCGCAATTGCAGGATTACCATTTTTGCGAGACATAACAGATTGGATATCATAGTACATCATCCATTACAAACCATAATAAGGTCTTACACGAATAAAGGATCTCATGATCCAGTCTTAATACAACAAGCAGCGGAATAAAGTAATAAGCGTAGAGGTGGGGTCCATCTTTAGGGTCACATGCAATGCTGACGATGGAAGATAGTCCTAGTTATCATAGTCGTCCTGCTGTCCTTCATCTTGGTAGTCTCTTTCATAGTCTGGCCATAGGAATAGCCAGGGACAAAAGCCATGAGTACTCTTTAAGTACTCGCAAACTATCACTAACAAGTAAGGTAGTTCTAGTGGGAAATGCTAACTCTAAGTTTATTTGTAAAGTTAAGTTTGAAACCTAAGCTGATCTTAGAAACAAAGAAAGATAAAATAAAGTTCTAGAATCACTTAAGTTGGGAAGCTAGTGTCATAGTCACAACCCTATTGTGGTCAAGTCAAGATTCATCATTCATTCCATAAGTTATTTTGAAAACATCTGACAACAGAACAGTATGGCCACTCCAACTATCCATAACCACGGACGCGGCTATTCGAATAATTTGACACTCTGCATAGGTGGTACACTTTCACCACAAGATTCGATACATCTGTCAGGGATAACCCTGAATCATCATACTTAGTATGCGGATAATCAAACATAACATTTCCTTTACACACCCTAGTATAAGCATCTAGATAGGTCAATTTTTATACTTTTTTTGCTACCTTCAAACAAGTAAAGGATTTTGGTAAAGTAAAGGAAGTAAAGCTTGTAAATAGAATTTGGAGTAGGTGTAAGAAAAAGGGCATAACCAAAGCATTCCTAATGCATTTACTTAGGTTATCTAGTTTGCAAGGTCTAGCTTGCATTGTTAATGATGGCTTGCCTTGTGTAGTGCAGCGGTTGAAGTTTTCTTCCTCCTCCTCTTGGTAGAACTCCTCCTCCTCGAAAGCTTGGTCGGTACTATCGTCTATAAATACATACGGGATACACAATCACCAAACAATGCTTAACTAGTCTACTTAGCACACTAGGGCACACATTTTATGATCTATTATCATCACAAGCATCACAAGGTTTTATTAACTAGCTTCCTTCTTTTTATTTGAGAAAAGTAATTTCTACTCATTGAAATTAACTAAGATTTAATATTCTCCACTTAAAATATGGGATCATGTGGGCACATGTCATCACCACATATTCTAACATATGGGAATGGGATTTAAATGTTGTATCACATTTTAATAATTTTAAGTTGAATATTTAATGATTTAAAGTGACTAGAAATGCCTATATAGCATTATTTTGGTACTAGTCCAAAGTCACTGCAAGCAAACCTTAATATTATTACATATTCAGATAGGTATGGTTAAATTTGATTTTTGAGAGTTGGAATCAACTCAAAATCTATTATGGTTAATTTTAGAAAAATGTTTGAATGTGCAAATGCTTCTGTCTTGTTATTTTTACTAGGAGATATATCTAACTCTAAATGATTTAAATCCAATGGGCTTGGATAGAGATTTTCATTACCTTTCCAACAAAATTGGAATCACTCCATTTTGATTTGTAGAACTCTTTGAATTGATTTTTGAACTAAGGAACAGAATTGATTTTAAGTCTAAATAGAAAAACCTAATTTGAATTAACTGGGTCAACAGGGGAAACTAAATGGGCCGGCCCAGTAACGCTCAGCGGCGCAGAGGGCGACTGACCAGGGGGGTCCACCTATCAGTGGCACATAAAACCTGAAGCGGTATGGGGCGATCAAGACCACACAATTAGAACACAGATTGACGGTCCACGGTCGTCATCGATGACGGACTCGTCGCCGACGACGGACTCGTCGCCGACGAGACCGAACCCTAAACAGCGGTGGGGGTCTACTGGGGACGTACCAGGGCTCCAGCTAGTGTGTCGAGGCGGGCAAACGAACTGGACGATGACGGTGAGCTCAGGCGAAGTCGCGGCAGGTGCTGAGGTGGACGAAATCGACGTCCACTTCTCCTCCTCTGCAGCGGCTACCTCTGGCGGAATTCTTGTGATGTGCTGCTCGAGAGGCTCCAGCAAGAGAGGGGAAACGATCAGTGGAGAGAGGGGAAGTGGAATGGTGTGAAGAGATGGTGCGGGGGAGGCCTCCTTATATAGGCTCAACAGTGCGGCAGTGAGGCATGGGCGCGGCTCGTCGGTGATGGTGAAACAGGGGGCTACCAGCGTGGGAGAGGTAGGTGGACGGTGGGCGGTCTGCTGGCGGTCAGCTACAGCACAATGGCTTGGCTAGGGGCGGTGGTTATCGGTCGGGGGCTTCACGCGCTCTAGGAGACAGAGGCGGTTCTCGACGATGATCATGGCGACTGTGGGTCGCGCGGCAGTGCACGGCCGTGTCTGGCGGGTTGCTAGGTTCAAGGCGAAGCGGCGTGCGCGATTTGGTGTCGAGGCGCGGTCTGTGGCGTGCTGGCGGCGAGGGTGCTCTGGTGCGCTCTGGCTGCACGCAGAGAGAAAGGGCGGCGAGGCTCTAGGGTGGTCTAGTGGCTATCTGCGGCCATGGGGTGGACCGTGGGCGGCGGTGAGGTCATGCCTCAATCCCTAGAGCGGCGGAGAGGGGCTGGTGGTCGCCTGTGGCTCGTGCACGCTTGGCCGGCGAGCATGGCGTCGGGGCTGTGTTGCACTGGCGCCAGGGGCTAGGGATAGGGGTGGTTTTGGTCTGGTTGGGCCGGGGGGAGACCAAGGTGATCAATGCACACCAATTGGCTCGACAAGATTTGCTCCAAAATAGTGTTAGTTAGGCCAAAAATTCTCTGCCTGCCACCTGTTCGATCAAATGGCCGCATGAGAGAAAGTTTTGAATTTTTGAAAGATTTTTGGTGGAGTGGTGTAACTTATGCTTGAGCATCTAGGTTTGCTTGGGTTTTTGAAATGGAGTTCATTTGAGTGGTTTTTGAATTAGTGTGATCTTGATACATACACTAGATTCAATTTTCAAATGTCATTTAAAATTAGAGTTTGAATGTTTTTGGGAGATCACAAAGTGGGACTTGGCACATCACTACTTGTACTAGCAAGGGGTGCAAAGAACCATAATTGTCTCTGTTGGCATTTGAGTCCTAGGAACACCCAAAGTGTCCTAGTTAGTTAAAATGGCACAAATGACCATTTCCTTATTTTATTCTTTTTGATTTCTTTTTCTTTGGGATTTGTTTGGGAATGATCTAGATGATGTGTAATTCACCTTAGAATCATTTTACAACCAATGGATCACTCAAACATGGCAATTCAAAACAACTCCTAATTTAAATGCACACACATATGAATGCTCAAATATTTTAAATAGAAAAAGGTTTTGTTAACCCCAAATTGGGTAGATTTGATCTTGATTAACTTTGGATTAAGTTTTGGGATGTTACAAACCTTTCCCCCTTAAACAAAATCTCGTCCCGAGATTTAAGAAAGAAAACTAGGAACTAAAGAGATCTGGGAACTCAGTCCTAATGTAATCTTCTCGCTCCCAAGTGGCTTCTTCTTCAGTATGGTTGCTCCATTGAATCTTGAGAAATTTGATACTCCTCGTCCTGGTGGTTCTGTAAGCTTCCTCTAGTATATGGATGGGCACTTCACGATATGTCAGATCCTTGTTGATATCAACAACTCGGTGATCGATGTTTTTGAACACTTCGGTCTTCTCCGGCACTTCTAGGCATTTGCGAAGTAACGAGATATGGAACACATTGTGGATGGCTGACATCTCTTCTGCAGTTCCAATTGATACGATACTTCTCCTCGGTGATTCAGAATCTTGAATGGTCCAATATATCTGGGGGCTAACTTTCCTTTCAGACTAAAATGTTGGGTTCACTTCAATGGCAAAACCTTGAGGTACACAAAATCTCTGACATTGAAAGTCAGGTCTCTTCTTCTCTTGTCAGCATAACTCTTTTGTCTGGATTGGGCGGTTTTGAGGTGCTCATGGACTTTGTGAACCTTCTCTTCAGCTTCACGGAGAATGTCGGGTCCAAAAATCTGACTCTCTCCTACTTGCGACCAATTCAAAGGGGTACGACACTTTCTTCCGTATAGGAACTCAAATGGGGCCATTTGAAAACTGGCTTGATAACTGTTGTTGTATGAGAATTCTGCGAAAGGCAGGCAGTCTTCCCATTTTGATCCATGCTCTAACACACAAGCTCTCAAATCCTCTAGGATTTGGTTGACTGTTTCAGCCTGTCCATCAGTTTGTGGGTGATAAGCTGTGCTGAAGTTTAATTTGGTTCCCAATCCTTCTTGGACTTTCTGCCAAAATCTCGAGGTAAATTGGGTTCCTCGATCTGATACTATGGTCTTGGGGGTTCCATGCAGACTAACAATTCTACAATGTACAACTTTGCTAGCTTCGAACTCTGGTAGGTAGTCTTGATAGGTATAAAGTGAGCTACCTTAGATAGTCTATCAACAATGACCCAGATTGAGTCATTTCCCCTATTAGAAGTAGGCAAGCCGGTGATAAAGTCCATTCCGACGGAATCCCATTTCCATTCCGGAATCTGCAATGGTTGCAATAGTCCTACGGGTCTCTAATGTTCTGCTTTGACTCTTTGACAGATGTCACACTTGGCGATGTAGCTTCCGATTTCTCTCTTCATCTTGTGCCACCAAAATTGCTCTTCCAAATCTTGATACATCTTCATTCCTCCGGGGTGGATAGAATAAAGAGTATCATGAGCTTCCTGCATGATAACTTGCTTCATCTCTGAATCTGCTGGCACACAGATACGTCCTTTGTACCACAGAACTCCTTCTTCATCTTCGGTGAATCCGGTACCTTTCCTGTGCCAATACGACATTTGATTTCGTCGATACTTTCATTTCCCTTCTGGGTTTCCTTGATTTGGCTAATCAAAGTGGGTTAAAGTTCAATGCTAGCTAAAAATCCTTTGCTAACAAGCTCAGTTCTAAACCGCTCCAACTCCTCATGCAAACTTGGTTGCTTCTCCTTGATCATGGTGTTTAGCCTACACGGTAATCTGCTAAGAGCATCCGCTACCACATTGGCTTTGCCAGGGTGATAGTGAATGTCATGGTCATAATCCTTGATTAACTCTATCCATCTCCTTTGCCTCATATTCAGCTCCTTCTGAGTGAAAATATACTTCAACCTCTTGTGATCTGAGTAAATCTCACAGCTATTTCCCATAAGATAATGACGCCATGTCTTCAATGCCAAAACTATGGCTGCTAATTAAAGGTCATGGGTCGGATAGTTCTGCTCATGCCGCTTTAGTTGCCGAGACAGATAAGCGATGACTTTGTCTTCTTGCATCAATACACATCCGAGACCAATCATGGATGCATCACAATACACATCAAACGGCTTCTTGATATCTGGCATGATCAATATTGGGGCTGAAATCAATCTCTTCTTGAGCTCTTGGAAACTGGCTTCACATTTGTGGGTCCATTCAAACTTCGTGTCCTTCTTCAACAATTGGGTCATGGGTCTGGCGATGCTCGAAAATCCTTCTACGAACTTGCGGTAATATCCCGCTAATCTGAGAAATGCATGGACTTGGGTTTGAGTGGTTGGGGCTTCCCATTCTTCAACATCTTTAATTTTGGCAGGATCAACAGAGACTCCTCCGGAAGACACAATATGTCCTAGGAATCCTACTTCTTTCAGCCAAAACTCACATTTGCTGAACTTGGCATACAACCGATGCTCTCTCGGGGTTTCCAGGATGATTCTCAGATGTTGCTCATGCTCTTCTTCTGACTTGGAGTAGATAAGGATATCGTCGATAAACACAACGACAAACTTATCTAGGAAATTCATAAAGATCTTATTCGTGAGGTTCATGAAATAAGCAGGGGCATTGGTTAATCCAAAAGACATGACTGTATACTCGTATAATCCATAACGAGTAGTAAAGGCGGTCTTCGGAATATCTGTTGCACGAATCTTAAGTTGGTGATAACCAGTCCTAAGATCAATCTTTGAGAACACTTGGGCACCAGTCAACTGATCAAATAGATCCTCTATCTTTGGCAGTGGGTACTTGTTTTTGATGGTGACGTCATTCAGTTTTCTGTAATCGGTGCACAACCAGTTGCCTCCATCTTTCTTGTCAACGAATAACACTGGCGGTCTCCATGGCAATGCGCTTGGTTGAATCAAGCCTGTGGCTAACATAGCATCCAATTGCTTCTTTAGTTCTACTAACTCTGAGAGGTTCATGATATAGGGTCTCTGGGCTATTGGTCCGGTTCCGGGGATTAGTTCAATAATGAACTCAATATCCCTATCCGGGGGCATACCAGGCAATTCATCTCGGAATACATCGGGGTATTCACAGACTACTCTGAATTGGTCTAAGGTGGGTAGGGCTAGACTCTTGTTGCACTTGAATTGACGAGGTAAGGTTTCAGATACATGCTCTACTGTTACTCCAGAACTACTGGTCATGGTGATGGCTTTCTTAGCACAGTCTATCAGTCCTTTATGCTTTGACATCCAATCCATTCCTAGTACTACTTCCAATCCTTTGGTTCCAAGTACTATTAAATTAGCATAAAAATCTATCCCATGTATTCTGATAGGCACAACTTTGCAAATTTTTCTAGCTTTTGTAGTTGATCCGGGAATTTGAACTATCATGACATGCTTCAAGTTGGTGGGGTGAATCTTACTAGTGCATGCAAATTCTTCGGTGACAAATGAGTGTGATGCTCTAGAATCAAACAACACTCTTGCTAAAACTGAGTTGACAAAAAACATACCCAACACTACATCTGGCGCCTCTTGGGCTTCTTCGGCGTTCATGTGGAAGAGACGACCGTTGTGGTTGTGAGGGTTCCCTGAGGCAAATCTTCTTCCTGGTTGAACACGACGCTACTGTTGAGCTGGGGCATTCACATTGGTAGTGGCAGCAATCTTCTTGGGGCACTCATTGGAATAGTGACCCTTCACTCCACACTCGAAACAAGTGATCTGAGACTTGTCTTTTGCTGCCACGGGCACAACATTGCTTCTAGTTCTGGGTGCAGTGTTGTTGTTGTTGCTCTTGGGAGGTGCACGGTTGAAATTGCTGGTGTTGCCAGGGTTGTTGTTGTTTCCTCCGGACATCACATTGCCTCTGCTACGGTTGGGGTAGCTTGGGCAAGACATTGGGGGCCGGTTGTTTCTTGGTGCATATCCTGCAGAAGGGTTGGGACGATACTTCTGGTGGCTATTGGATCCAGCTTGGGGCATCATACGACGTTTGCGGTTGTCATTGGCTTGGTTAATCTTCCCTTCCATCTGAATGGCAGAGTCGACTAGCTCTTCGAGATCCTCGAAGCGGATGTTGACTAGGATAGTCTGCATCTCATCATGCAGTCCGTTCAGGAATCTCTCCTTCTTCTTGGCCTCCGTGTTGATCTCATCAGGTGCATACCTGGCTAGGGACAAGAATCTGTCACGATACTCTACTACAGTCATTCTTCCTTGTTTCAATTCTCTAAATTCATCCCTCATTCTGGTGACTAGTCCCTGCGGCACGTGGGTGCGGCTGAACTTGATTTTGAAGGCTTCCCATGTCATCACTTGACCATGGTTCATCGTGCGGGTACTGTTCCACCAGGCTCTTGCATCTCCTGCCAAATAGTGGGTGGAAAAGAGAACTTTCTCGTTGTCATCAACTCTGGCTACTTCTAAATTGTTCTCCATTGTCTGCAACCAGTCATCAGCATCTAGTGGGTTCTCCAAAGTGCTAAAGATTGGGGATTGGTATTCTTGAAGTTTTTCAGCTTGGATCCTTGATGATCCTGATTTTCATGTCCTTGGTTGTTTTGGGCCATTTGAGCTATCTGCTGCAGAGTTGCTAGGTTGGCTTGGTGCTCTGCCCTGCTTGCTTCACGGTCTGCAACTAGCATATGCATAATCTGCAGCATTGGGTCCTGCGATGAGCTGCTCCCTCTAGGGTTTCCACGAGTCATTTGAAGATTGAGATAGATAAAGGGGTAAGAGGGAAAGTTCTAAGGTTCATGGTTTTGATTTCAAAGCTAAAACTTTGAGTTTGACCCAGGTTTTGCAACTAACTCCATCCCATTCATTTAAGCAAAGCACACGATACAAACGCACACACACCACAACAACAAAGGAAAACAGATTGTTTTAAAACCATTCTGCAAGCTACGATACAATGGGACTGATACTCCTCATGCTACGATAGTGCTCTAGTGCATCTACTCATCATCGATGAAGTAGGAGTCATCATCGTCGGTGTAGAAGTCCACGGCATCCTCCACCAGAAAGTCATCATCGTTGCTGAGGTAAGAGTCCATATCTCCCTGGATGTCTTCACCTTCCTCTTCTTCCTTTGCTGCAAGCTGAGCTTCTTGCTCCTTGATGGTCTTCTCGAGGTCGGCCACCTTCTTGCAAAGACGGTCGATGGTGCGATCCTTCTTTGCATGCTGGCGGCGAAGAGACTGACGATCCTTGACAAGCATTGAGAAAGTCTAGGTCTTCTGCGCGGCAATGGCAAGGTTATGGTTGGCGTACTCCTGAGCATTGTCCAACTCCTTTTGTCTATCGTACACCAGCAAGTCGAGGTTCTCCACTTGACGCTTCACTCCAAGTGACTTGGCATCTCCATTGGCATTCCCATGAAGTCACGCCTTGCATAGTGAGCAAAGCGGGTTCCTTGGATTTGGTTGACACTCAGGGCACACAGACGTGCGAGAGCTTCATGCATTGCCCTGGCTAACCCATCTAGCCAGTTGTTCTCTCTCACGAAGAACTGGATCCTCCCGGACGTTGGTGCTTCTATCTTGCCTCGAAGATCAGCGGTGACTAGCCATTGTAAATCTCCTCCTAGGGGTCCAGGAAGTTGAGCTCCAAGGAATTCTGGATGTGGGCGTCCCAAGTACTCCGATAGTGCATCAAGATCCCTCTCGCAGATCAGCTGGCCTCCGTTGCCCAACTGGTAGAACTTGCTGAACTGAGTCTCCATCTATAAGAATTAAGGATGAGGAAGTTAGTGAAGTGATCAAGTGTGTCAAATTTTATGTAGTAATGTAAGAATTGGAGGAACATGAATTTTTTTGAGAGAAAGAATTCCCAAGGGTAACAGAGGAAATAGTTTTCATAAATACTTACTTTGGTTTTGAAACTAAGTTTTTGTTCGGACGTCCATTCTAACTAGGGTCTCCTATGGTCAGGATGGCTCTGATACCAACTTGTCAACACCCGGATTTTTAATCCCAGATGCCTGTTATGCCATACATCGCAATCCCAGGATTACCATTTTTGCAAGACATAATAGATTGGATATCACAGTACATCATCCATTACAAACCATAATAAGGTCTTACACAAATAAAGGATCTCATGATCTAGTCTTAATACAACAAGCAGCGGAATAAAGTAATAAGCGTAGAGGTGGGTGATGTCTACGCACTTCTATTCTTGTAGACAGTTGTTGGGCCTCCAAGTGCAGAGGTTTGTAGAACGACAACAAGTTTTCCCTTAAGTGGATCACCCAAGGTTTATCGAACTCAGGGAGGAAGTGGTCAAAGGTATCCCCTCTCAAGCAACCCTGCAATCAAGATACAAGAAGTCTCTTGTGTCCCCAACACATCCAATACACTTGTTAGGTGTATAGGTGCACTAGTTCGGTGAAGAGATAGTGAAATACAAGTGGAATGGATGATTATAAGTGCTAACGGTGATAGAGAATAGTTTGATGGCGTGGAAAAGACTAAAGGCAAACTGAAATAAAGATAGTAGCAAGCAAACATGTAACAGATCTAATAGCAAACGGTGTTTCAGTGCTTAGAAACAAGGCATAGGGATCATACTTTCACTAGTGAACACTCTCATATAAACATCTTCTCTTTATGATACTACTCTTAACTACTCTCCGGTTGAACACTCTAATCAATGGTAGGGCTATAACAACACACCTCAAAGTAAGTCTTTCCCATCTAGAAAACCCCACACTGTCACCTTGAGCACTAGATGGCTCCAACAAACACCACAATTTCATAAAGACATCCAACTCCAAATATAACTCATAACAAGTATTTGTAATCTCTAGCCTAAGTGCCACCATGGTGTGCACGCTGTCACTTTCACACACATGGGGAGAGCAGAGATCTATTAAAGCACTTGAGTAGCAAGGTAGATCTATAGATTACAAGCTCATGATCTCAATAAGATCATGCATAGAGAGATATGAACACATAGCTACCGGTAGAACCCTTAGCCTCGAGAGAGAACTACTCCCTCCTCATCATGGGAATCAGCAATGGTGATTGAGATGGCGGTGGAGATCGATGGAGATGGCTCCGGGGGCACTTCCCCGTCCCGGCAGGGTGCTGGAACAGAGACTTTTTGTCCCCCGAATCTCCCCTTCGGTGGCGGCGGCGCTGCGGAACTTTTTATGGATTTCTGATTGACGATCTAGGGTTTTGGTATTAGGAGGCTCTTATAGGCGAAGGAGGCAAGGTCGGTGTGGCCTAGCGTGGCCCACACCATGCCCTAGCGTGGCCTGGGCTAGCCCGCACCAAGGGGGGGTGTGGCCACCCTATGGCCCCTCTCCGACTCTCCTTCTGGCTCCGCGAGTCTTCCAGGAAAATAGTAACTTTGGCTTTTGTCCCGCCCAATTCCGAGAATATTCATTTTCTGACTTCCTGGAACCAAAAACAGCAGAAAACAGGCAACTGGCACTGTGGCTCTTGTTAATAGGTTAGTCCAAGAAATCATATGAAAAGTACTCCAAAGTATGGACAAAACATAATAAAGTAGATAAAAGCAAGCATGGAACATCAAAAATTATAGATACATTTGCAATGTATCAGTGGGGTCCATCTTCAAGGTCACAGGCAATGCTGATGATGGAAGATAGTCCTAGTTATCATAGCCGTCCTGCTGTCCTTCATCTTGGTAGTCTCCTTCATAGTCTGGCCATAGGAATAGCCAGGGACAAAAGCCATGAGTACTCTTTAAGTACTCGCAAACTATCACTAACAAGTAAGGTAGTTCTAGTGGGAAATGCTAACTCTAAGTTTATTTGTAAAGTTAAGTTTGAAACCTAAGCTGGGTTGAGAAACAAAGAAAGATAAAATAAAGTTCTAGAATATCTTAAGTTGGGAAGCTAGTGTCATAGTCACAACCCTGTTGTGGTCAAGTCAATATTCATCATTCACTTCATAAGTTATTTTGAAAACATCTAACAACAGAACAATATGGCCACTCCAACTATCCATAACCGCGGACGCGGCTATTCCAATAGTTTGACACTCTGCATAGGTGGTACACTTTCACCACAAGATTCGATACATCTGTCAGGGAGAACCCTGAATCATCATACTTAGTATGCAGATAATCAAACATAACCTTTCCTTTACACACCCTAGTATAAGCACCTCTCCTATGAGCATGGCCTCCCAACCATGACCATCTGTCATCTTGGGCACTGCATAGGTGGACAACATTGAGAGGTAGCCTCAACTCAAACCTCTCCCGCGAGGGAACTAATACTAATGCATATAAACTTCCGGCTAAGCCTTACCCAATTCAGGTATTGTGGTTGTACAGCAAAATTGGAATGGTATCGCATCCGAACCCAACCATCAGTTTTGTAAAAGGGCTAAGGCTCATGCCTCTACATTTTCATCATCATAAACCATTTGTGTTTCTCAACACATGTCAAAACATCTCAATAGAATGACTCATCATTCCAAGGTTTTCACAAGTCATTTTCACCAAGTATTCCCATCTGAAGTGACTCAAGTTTTAGTTTAGCTCTAAACTACTAAGTTAAGAGTGTTTACTAATGTGGGATGCTAAGATCAACCTCATGCCATAGAATGACATCTAAGTTTATCTAGATAGGTCAAGTTTTATACTTTTTTTGCTACCTTCAAACAAGTAAAGGATTTTGGTAAAGTAAAGGAAGTAAAGCTTGTAAATAGAATTTGGAGTAGGTGTAAGAAAAAAGGGCATAACCAAAGCATGCCTAATGCATTTACTTAGGTTATCTAGTTTGCAAGGTCTAGCTTGCATTGTTAATGATGGCTTGCCTTGTGTAGTGTAGTGGTTGAAGTTTTCTTCCTCCTCCTCTTGGTAGAACTCCTCCTCCTCGAAAGCTTGGTCGGTACTATCGTCTATAAATACATACGGGATACATAATCACCAAACAATGCTTAACTAGTCTACTTAGCATACTAGGGCACACATTTGATGACCTATTATCATCACAAGCATCACAAGGTTTAATTAACTAGCTTCCTTCTTTTTATTTGAGAAAAGTAATTTCTACTCATTGAAACTAACTAAGATTTAATATTCTCCACTTAAAATATGGGATCATGTGGACACATGTCATCACCACATATTCTAACATATGGGAATGGGAGTTAAATGTTGGATCACATTTTAATAAGTTTAAGTTGAATATTTAATGATTTAAAGTGACTAGAAATGCCTATATAGCATTATTTTGGTACTAGTCCAAATTCACTGCATGCAAACCTTAATATTATTACGTATTCAGATAGGTATGGTTAAATGTGATTTTTGAGAGTTGGAATCAACTCAAAATCTATTATGGTTAATTTTAGAAAAATGTTTGAATGTGCAAATGCTTATGTCTTATTTTTACTAGGAGAGATATCTAATTCTAAATGATTTAAATCCAACGGGCTTGGATAGATATTTTCATTACATTTCCAACAAAATTGGAATCACTCCATTTGCATTTGTAAAACTCTTTGAATTGATTTTTGAACTAAGGGACATAATTGATTTTAAGTCTAAATAGAAAAACCTAATTTGAATTAACTGGGTCAACGCGGGAAACTAAATGGGCCGGCCCAGTAACGCTCAGCGGCGCAGAGGGCGACCAACCAGGGGGGTCCACCTGTCAGTGGCACATAAAACCCGAAGCGGTACGGGGCGATCAGGACCACACGATTAAAACACAGATCGACGGTCCACGGTCATCGTCGACGATGGACTCGTCGCTCGCGAGACCGAACCCTAAACGGCCGGTGGGGGTCTACTGGGGATGTACCAGGGCTCCAACTAGTGCGGCGAGGCGAGCAGACGAACTAGACGGCAACGGCGAGCTCAGGCGAAGTCGCGACAAGGGCTGAGGTGGACAAAATCGACGACCACTTCTCCTCCTCTGCGATGTGTTGCTCGAGTGGCTCTAGCGAGACAGGGGAAACGATCAGTGGAGAGAGGGGAGTGGAATGGTGTGAAGAGATGGTGCGGGGGAGGCCTCCTTATATAGGCTCGACGGTGAGGCAGTGATGCATGGGCGCGGCTTGTCGGTGACGGCAAAACAGGGGGCCACCAGCGTGGGCGAGGTAGGCGGATGGTGGGCGGTCTGCTGGCGGTCAGCTATGGCGCAATGGCTTGGCTAGGGGCGGTGGTTATCGGTCGGGGGCTTCACGCGCTCCGGGAGACAGAGGCGGTGCTCGAGGGTGATCATGGTGACCGTGGGTCGCGTGGCGGTGCATGGCCATGTCTAGCGGGTTTCTAGGTTGAAGGCGGAGAGGCGTGCGCGATTTGGTGTCGAGGCACGGTCTATGGCATGCTGGCGGCGAGGGCGCTCTGGCGCGCTCTAGCTGCACGCAGAGAGAAAGGGCGGCGAGGCTCTAGGGTGGTCTAGTGGCTATCTATGGCCGTGGGGTGGACTGTGGGCGGCTGTGAGGTCACGCCTCACTCCCTAGAGCGGCGGAGAGGGGCTGGTGGTCGCATATGGCTTGTGCACGCTTGGCCGGCGAGCATGGCGTCGGAGCTACATTGCACTAGCGCCAGGGCTAGGGATAGGGGTGGTTTTGGTCTGGTTGGGCTTGGGGGAGACCAAGGTGATCAATGCACACTAATTGGCTCGACAAGATTTGCTCCAAAACAGTGTTAGTTAGGCCAAAAATTCTTTGCCTGCCACCTGTTCGATCAAATGGCCGCATGAGAGAAAGTTTTGAATTTTTGAAAGATTTTTTGGTGGAGTGGTGTAACTTATGCTTGAGCATCTAGGTTTGCTTGGGTTTTTGAAATGGAGTTCATTTGAGTGGTTTTTGAATTAGTGTGATCTTGATACATACACTAGATTCAATTTTCAAATGTCATTTAAAATTAGAGTTTGAATGTTTTAGCGAGATCACAAAGTGGGACTTGGCACATCACTACTTGTACTAGCAAGGGGTGCAAGGAACCACAATTGTCTCTGTTGGCATTTGAGTCCTAGGAACACCCAAAGTGTCCTAGTTAGTTAAAATGGCACAAATGACCATTTCCTTATTTTATTCTTTTTGATTTCTTTTTCTTTGGGATTTGTTTTGGAATGATCTAGATGATGTGTAATTCACCTTAGAATCATTTTACAACCAATGGATCACTCAAACATGGCAATTCAAAACAACTCCTAATTTAAATGCACACACATATGAATGCTTAAATATTTTAAATAGAAAAGTTTTTGTTAACCCAAAATTGGGTAGATTTGACCTTGATTAAATTTGGATTAAGTTTTGGGATGTTACAGACGGTCTGGAAAGGGGGTCTCTACTCTGGCATATGCTGAAGCGCACTCAGGACAAGGGCAAGCTTGACCCCAATGCAATGATTGCTAAGGCGAGCGAATTTGCCACTGCTGATGATGATGCTTGATGGTCCTTACCTGCAGTGGCTATCCCCAACCAGGCCAAGAAGAACAACAACAATAAGCGAAAGAATCCGCTAGAAGACAAACAAGTAGACGACATGGTCGCCATGACTTTCGCTAGAAGAGGCGAAGGCGGACAACGTGGTCGTGGAAGGGGGCCGATCATGGACAACAGCAGAGTGATTCTACACCCGTAGTGCCCTGTGTTCCCCAGACATACGAGGAGTACCATGATATGTCGTGTTTCGTCCATCTTGATGAAAACGGTAAGGCCACTCATACCAACCGCCAGTGAAAGTTTGTCAATGACCTCAAGGAGGACCCTGAGTTTGGCTAGAAGCGAAGTCGGAAGAATAGACCCCACCGAAGGGCAAGGGGAAGAAAAAGAAGAAGGAGGAGGAAGAGTCCAAGGATTCGGATGACATGGATGAAGACATGGACCCCAAACCCGCTGACAAGGGTGATGGAAGGGTAAAAATCCCTTTGAAAAGAAGGCTCTAGTCTTCCACACCTTCCTTGGCACTCCCACCGTACGGGCCTAGAAAACCTCTCTGAGGATACTGATGGCCACCCTCCCCGCAGTTCCCTAGTACGTAAAGTGGTCGGAAATTCCAGCTACTTGGAACAGAGAGGATCACCCAAACATCATCCCAATAGAGAACCAGTATGCCATGGTCATCAACCCCCTGATTGACAGCAACGAGTTAACTAAGTGCCTCGTGGACAGTGGAAGAAGCATCAACATTATGTACCTTGATACACTGCATAAGATAAACTTGATGGAGACCCACCTAAGGCGGAGCAACACTGTGTTCCATGGCGTCGTTCCTGGCCGGCAAGCTCAGTCACTTGGCTACATCACCCTTCCGGTCACCTTTGGTGATGATAACAATTATCGCCAAGAGCACATGACCTTTGAAGTGGTGCCTTTCAAGGGCGTGTATCACGTCATATTTGGACACAACATATTCCACTCCTTCCTCACCAGGCCATGTTTCATCTACAACAAACTCATTATAACCGGACCAAATGGCATCCTCACCATTGCCGGAAGCTTCAAAAAGGCAAGGGAGTGTGAGTTGAGTGAAGCCGCCTTCGCCGAAGTAGTCCTCTACGGTGAAGAGTTCAAGGAGATCTAGCACCAGGTTGACGCCTCGGAGATGCCAGCTTTGAAGAAGCATATTTCTGACTCCGAACCCGCCTTTAAGGCCGCCATCAAGACCAAGTAGGTGGAACTTGTGGAAGGATACTCCTCCTAGACCACCTCCATTGGCACGAACCTGGATCCCAAATAAGAAAGCACGCTCATCGAGTTCCTCCGTGAGAATTGGGACATCTTTGCCTGGCAACCTGTCGACATGAAAGGTGTACCTAGGGAACTTGTCGAGCACAACTTAAGCATCGATCCTAAAGCAAAACCGGTGAAACAACCTCTACGATGCTTCAGTGATGAAAAACGACGAGCCATAGGCAAGGAGATAGCTAGGTTACTTAAGGCTAGTTTTATCCAAGAAGTTATTCACACCCAGTGGGTGGGTAATCTTGTACTTGTCCCCAAAAAGGGGATCAAAGAATTAAGAATGTGTGTTGATTACACCGGCTTGAACAAATCATGCCCAAAGGATCCGTTTGTTGTGCCTTGCATGTACCAATTCATTGACTTGATAACTGGCTCGAAAATTCTATATTTTCTAGATGGATACTCAGGATACCACCAAATCAAGATGCAAAAGTCGGACCAATTGGCCACTTCGTTCATCGCACCTTACAACACATACTGCTACGTCACGATTCCCTTTGGGCTAAAGAATGCGGGTGCTATGTACCAGCGGATGATGCAGTGCTGCCTGCATGAACAAATAGGTCGCAATGTACATGCTTATGTGGATGATATCGCGGTGATGTCAAAGAAATCAAACAATCTCATCGCTGACTTGTAGGAAACCTCTGATAACCTCTAGAAGTACAACCCCAAGAAGTGTGTCTTCGGGGTCCCAACTGGCAAATTGTTGGGCTTCATCATTTTGCATCACGGAACCAAGATCAACCTGGAGAAGATCAAGGCCATCCTCGATATCAAACGGCTGACATGATTGAAGGACATCCAATGTCTCATAGGCTGCATTGCAGTATTAAACCGGTTCATCAGCCGACTTGGAGAGAAGGCAATGTCGCTCTACAAGTTTCTCAAAAAGGCGAACAAATTTGTATGGAGGGACGAGGCATATGCATCACTTCATGAGTTAAAGAGAATAATCTCCTCCGCACCAATACTTGAAGCACCAGAGTTAATGGAACCAATGTTAGTATACATGGCGGCAACCAACTAGGTTATCAACATCATCGTCATGGTGGAGCGCCAAGAGCCAATGCACAAGCACGGAGTTCAGTGACCAGTTTACTATGTAAGTGAGGTCATGACGGAATCCAAGCAGCATTACCCGCACCACCAGAATCTAGCTTATGGAGTTTTCCTTGCTTCACGTAAGCTAAGGCATTATTTCTAGGAGCACCCCATTACAGTAGTGAGCAAAGCTCCACTGTCCGACATTATCAACAATAGCGACGCTACAGGAAAGGTGGCGAAGTGGGGCATCAAGCTTGCTGCCTTCGAAATCACCTACAAGAGCATGCGGCGCTATCAAATCACAAGCATTGGCGGATTTCATCATAGATTGGACAGAACTACCAGAAGATACTCTTTTGCCAGAGCCAGAGTTTTGGGTCATGCACTTTGACGGATCCAAGTTACTAAATGGCTCGGGGGATGGTGTATTACTACAATCACCAACAGGGAGAAGATGCAGTACACCATGTAGATCCACTTCAATGTTACCAACAACATGGCGGAATATGAAGCTCTCATTCATAGACTTTGTGTGGCCAAGGATATTAGCATCAAGCGCATAGTTTGCTGTAGAGATTTCGACTTGGTTGCCCAGCTGATGGCTGGAACCTGGAACGCACGGAACCCTATCATGGTGGCATATCGAAACAAAGTAGACAAGATAGCCAAGTGATTCGATTGCTACAAAGTCAAGTATGTCAAAAGGAAGGATAATGAGGCGGCAGATCTGTTGTGTAAGCTTGGATCGACAAGCAAACCAATTCCACCTGGCATTTTCGTGGAGCATTTACGGACTCCATCTGTTAAAGGAGCAGACCCCCGACAACCCGGATAGAGTGGATTCATTTATTAACTCGGTTACAGTGACCTGTCCGGTTTGGACGAAACCGTTTATGGACTACCTTCAAGACAGAGCACGGCATGCCGACGAAGTCAAAAGCTGGAAGATAGTACGCAGAGCAAAAGGCTATACCATAATAGATGGACATTTGTACAAAATAAGTACCACATGAGTATTCCTACAGTGCGTCTCCCAGCAACAAGGTATGGAAATCCTTAGAGAGATACATCTCGGAGATTGTGGGCATCATGCCGCTCCCCGATCGTTGGTGTCCAAAGTCTTCCAGCAAGGATTCTACTGTCCGACCGCCAAGGTAGACGCCGACAAGCTGGTGCAAACTTGTATTGGATGTTAGTTCTATGCAAGGCAACCACATGTTCTAGTCAAAGAATTGCGAACGATTCCAATTACTTGGTCGTTTGTAGTCTAGGGGCTTGACATGGTTGGTCCCTTGAAGAGGACACCTTGTGGGTTTACACATATGCTAGTTGCAGTTGATAAATTCACTAAATAGATTGAAGCTAAATCCATTAGAAAGATCGATGGGGCAACAACCCTGAAATTTTTCTGGGATCTAGTGGTGAGATTTGGTCTCCCTCATAGCATCATCACCAACAATGGTGGCAACTTATCACTCGGAGAAGTCGAGGCTTACTATCATGATAAAGGTATCCGCCTTGACTTAGCATATGTGGCACACCCATAGTCTAATGATCAAGTTGAAAGGGCCAATGGATTAATTCTGCAAGGAATCAAGCCACACTTAGAGGCACCGCTACATAGAGCAGTTGGAGCCTAGGAGGAAGAGTTACCATATCTCTTGTGGAGTTTACAAAGAACACCTAAAAGATCTACCGACCCGACCCCCCTTTTCATGGTCTATGGAGTAGAAGCAGTCCTACCATCCGACATCCTCCATGATGCACCGAGAGTCGCCGCCTACGATGAAGATGACGCTGAAGAACCTAGACGCTTATCTGTGGAACTGCTCGAGGAAGAACATGTCTTGGCATGCTAGAGATCCGCCATCTACCAGCATAAGCTACACAACTACCATATCGCCGCGTTCGGCATCGCTTGTTTAAAGAGGGGGACCTTGTGCTTCGCCTCATGCAGAAAAAGTCACACAAACTATCACCACCTTGGTAAGGACCGTTCGTCATAAGAAAAGCGTTGCTCAATGGTTCCTATTACCTCATCGATATTCGTGAGTTGAAAGATAGGCCAGGAAAAGATCGCAAGCATAAGCGATGGGACCCCGATGATGATTATCCGAACACTGATCGGCCATGGAAAATAGCACAGCTACGTCCTTTTTACACTTAGCATATTTTATATTATGTAATAAGTATATTATATGATCAGTGAAATAAAGCATTTGGTTCAATCATATTTACTGAGTCTTTTACCTTCTTTAGTGTTCATTTTTTGATCGTATAAACCCTTTATGCGCAAGTTTGCATTTTCACTTGTGAAAATTCCGCCTACGGGCGTTAGCTTAAGTTATCTAGTTTACACATTTTCTATCATTTTTATGTGGATTCCGGAGTAGTGAAATTTTGGCACTCAAAGCCGACGATTTTGTTCTTAGGTTCTTGACAATGCTATTAAGCATCATCACCTGAGAACATATGGTTCTATGCTACGAGTCTTCTGTTTCATGAAAGGTCAAGCATAAGAACCAGAATAATGGATAAGCCAACACATTCTTACAAAATATATACATGTCGGACATAGATAAGTAGCAGGAGGTTTGTAGCCAAGTTTTTCGCCTTACTTCTACATTTGTTTTCCGTATACATACAAAAGTTTCAGAGACACATTTAATACAACAAAGTGTTTTATGGCTCTGCTGCAGGTGAGTCTGATGCTGCATCATCAGCAACAAGAGAAGCAACCTTGGACATGTCATCAAGGTTGGAGACGGTCCCGAAGGAGGAATCTGATGTCGATTGATCGTCGTCCATCTCCTCGACAGGCATGAAGACATCGACCTTGACTAGTTTGTCAACCTTGGTATCGTAGCCGACGAGGGAATTCCTGATAGCCGTGTTATCAATCTTGTTGCCTTCCTCATCAAGCTCCATTATACCAAAGGTCAACAAATTCATGTTGGCATCGTCATAGTGTGCTTTCACCAAGGACAAGGCCATCCTAGCACCAACTGCTTACTCAATATGTTGAGCTTGTTGGGGAACCCCAAGAGGAAGGTATGATGAGTATAGCAACAAGTTTTCCCTCAGTTATGAAACCAAGGTTATCAAACCAGTAGGAGCAAGGAAACACCTCCAAGGTGTTGTTTCCAACTTGGAATCCTGCACAACACAATCACAGAACTTTGCCCCCAACTCAGTGAGGTTGTCAATCTCACCGGTTTTGCTGAAAACAAAGGATTAAACGTATTGTGTGGAAGATAGTAATTGCTTGCAGAAAGCAAACAGAAAACAGTAAATAGATTATAGATTGACAGTAAAAGAAAGGACCAGGGTTCATAGTTCACTAGTGGTGATTCTCCTTAAGATAGATGACATGTTGGGTGAACAAATTAAAGCGGGGCAATTGACAAACATCGAGAAAGCATACATGCATATACTAATCATCTTGACTCCTATGCGATTTGATTGGGCATTACAACATTATACATAGACTGTAATCCAACTGCATCTATGACTAATAATCCACCTTCAGGTTATCATCCGAACCCCCTCCAGTATTAAGTTGCAAGCAACATATAATTGCATTAAGCATTGTGTGTAAACTAAACAATACGTTTGTTATATGAACAAAGGATTGATGTTTTCTCCCTAGTAGCAAACAACACATCTAGTACCTTAGAGATTTCTGTCACTTCCCCAGATTCCTAGAGGCATGAACCCACTATCCAGCATAAATACTCCCTCTTGGAGTTGCTAGCATCTACTCAGCCAAGATAGCTACTAACAACAGAGAGCATGCAAGATCACAAATAACAAAGACATGATAGAATCAATAATCAATCTGAAATAGCATCTCAATATCCATCAGATCCCCGCAAACACAACATGTAAGATTATAAATAGATGATCTTGATCATGAACAGAGCTCACAAGATCTAAACATGGTAGCACAAAGGAGAAGAACCAACCATCTAGCTACTACATGGACCCGTAGTCCAGGGATGAACTACTCACACATCACACCGGAGTCAGGCATGGTGATGAAGAAGGCCTCCAGGGTGAATTCTCCCCTCCGGTAGGGTGCCAGAAAGAGCTTCAGATACCTCCCGATCTAGGGATGGAGATGACGGTGGCTGCAGACTCTTTCGTGGAATTTTGATCGGGTACTTAGGGTTTCTGTATCGGAGGCGATATATAGGCGGAAGGGGAGGCCGAGGGGGTTCCCTAGGCGGCCACACCACCCCCTGGTGCGGGCCAGGTGGTGTGGCCGGCATCTGGCCCCTCTCCGCCTTATCTTCGGGCTCCGTGTCCCCCTCGGTGAAATATTGACTTTGGCTTTTGTCCCATCGAATTCCGAGAATATTCATTTTCTGCCTTTTCTGGAACCAAAAACAGCAGAAAACAGGCAGCTGGCACTGTGGCATCTTGTTAATAGGTTAGTCCAAGAAAGTGTATAAAAATACTCGAAAGTGTGGACAAAACATAAGAAAGTAGATATAAAATAAGCATGGAACATCAAAAATTATATATACGTTAGCAACGTATCAACGTCCCCAAGCTTAACTCCTGCTCGTCCTCGAGTAGGTAAGTGATAAAAACAAAGAATAATTTTTGAGGTGACATGCACCATCACAAACTTGATCAAGGTATTTGTAAAACATTGATAGCTTGGATCATAGTACTTTAACATAGCATGAAAGATATAGTTCTAACAATAGGACATAGCAACTATGTTGTAACATGAAAATGCACAAACAAAAGATTCATGAATAACAATGCTTTGCAAGACGTTTGTTTGTTTCACATAAAGAAAACATAATAAGAATGGTATTCAGCTTGTCCCTCATAGTGTAGCAAAACATAAATGCATAGGACACCTTCAAAGTTCATAAGGGTGACTAGATACAAATAGTTTAAGAACAAGCAATATCAAAGTTATGCATCAATCAACAAGTCTTGGGACAATGCACATTAAACTAAGAATGGCCACTATGCTCTCTCAATAGGTGCATAAAGATATAAGATGGAGACTCAACATAAAAGTAAAAGAAAGGCCTTCATAGAAGGAAGCAGGGATTCAAGTCTCATAAAGAGCTTCCAAAAATTATGGTACTTATTAGCTTTCAGCTCTCATTGCCCCTATCATAAGCATCTTGAAGTGATTAAGGTTAAAGTGAACAAACTATGGAGTATATGCTTGACAAAGTATAAGTTTGCAACCTCATGTCCCTTGAATACGAGGGCCGCTCCTCATGCTACTCAAGTTTAGTTACCGGTAAGTTCTTGTCATAGTAAGTACATGTGTATCATAGAAAACCACCAATAGGGTACCCCTTGCCCGATGATACGGAAGAGTCCCCATATCAAAATAACAAGGCAAGCAGACAATAAGCATCTCAGCAATCTTCTTATTTACCATGGGAAAAAGGTGCTTTTTTCTCTCTTTCCTCTTTTCTCATCTCTTTTTTTTTCTTTTTTCTCAATCTCTATCTCTCTTTTTTTATAAGAAGAATGCTTCATATATTGCTCATTATGGTTACGATGCAGGTTTCCACCATGATTAGGCATGGATTAGACCAGCGGCCCAGGCGTTTCTCTAACACACATACATAACTCCATGGACTTACAAGCTCCCCTTTCATTTCACACCGACGACATCCATAGACAAAAGAGCATGATATCAACTGGGTACAATGTACAAGTGCAATGTTGAAAGCGTTAACCATGACAGCATGGTTCTGCTAATTCCCAACATATAAGTGCAATCATATACAACATAGATGACACAATGGTTCAAGTTTATTAGGAGCAAGAAAAGTAAAGTGTGCCATCAAGTTCGTGAGAGCTTTAATCACTAATTTTCTCATAACAAGTTTACTTCGGAAGGTAGATAAAAACATGAATATACTTGGAATAGAAGATGCTAATAGGTAGGTATGGTGGACTCTTATGAATAACTTGGTTTTATTTGGAGTTGGATGCATGAGTGGAACTCACACTTGGTTATGGAGGCTAGCAAAAGACTGGGAGCGACCAACTAAGAGAGCAATAATGGCCATAATCATGCAAAGCGAAAAAACATTATTAATTAAAGCATAAAGTGATATTACAAGTCGAAAACTAAAGGATCATAAAGTCTATGGTGACTTGGGATAGTCTTAACATGGTGTGAGCATGCGCCAAGTCAACCCAAATAAAGCATCAAAGGAGAATACCACATTCCTATGCTTTAATATGCTAAAATAACACATGATTGTTTCAACGCACATTAAGCAATCTCAATTGTTTATAACATGTCATGCTACAACAAAAATCACTAAGCATAAATCCAAAACAATATCAAGCATGACATGACAAAGTATAGGCCACAGTCAAAAACAAGCTCCTTTTACCACTTAAGCATGAACTTTTCCTACTCTTTTCCAATCCAAACCAATCTTATTTGAAAACTAATGTATGAATGAGGGGGTCCAACCAATTTATTCAAGCAAACTAAGCAAACCAAGCAAACCAAAACCAAAAAAATGAAGACGCTCCAAGAACATTACAATTGTGCATGAAACAATAAAAATGAAGTGTTTGGAAGAAAACCTGAGATTTTATTGATGAAGAAGGGGATGCCTTGGGCATCCCCAAGCTTTGATGCTTGTACTTCTTGGATATTTCTTGGGGTGACACGGGGTGGCATCCCCAAGCTTGATCTTTAGTCCATTCTTCATCTTATTACATCATTCTTTCCCTACACCTGAAAATTTCCTTCATACAAAACTTCACACAATCTTTATTAGCAACATTAGTGCACTCAAGATAATAAGTCTTTTGGTTCAGTTCCAACACAAGTAAAACTTCCATTAAAACACAAGATACTGTAGCAATTCCCTCAAAAATCTCAATTCCCCAAAAAGAACCCCAAAAGGAATCAACAAGAAGCAAATGCCGACAAAACAGACCAGCAGGTAAAAACTAATTTTTTCGAAGACCTTCTGTTGCTCAAATCAAAAAGTGTTGAACTAACGAAACCTGTGGCAGAAGCACAAAAAATTACAGCTCAACCCGATGTACAGATATTTTTCACGAATTGTTACAGCGAAGCACAAAAATCTATTTCGGGATAGCAACCTTCCCAAGTATTGTGTGGAAGATAGTAATTGCTTGCAGAAAGTAAATAGAAAATGGTAAATAGGTTGTAGATTGATAGTAAAAGACAGGACCAGGGTCCATAGTTCACTAGTGGTGATTCTCCTTAAGATAGATGACATGTTGGGTGAACAAATTACAGCGAGGCAATTGATAAACATCGAGAAAGCATACATGCATATACTAATCATCTTGACTCCTATGAGATTTGATTGGGCATTACAACATTATACATAGACCGTAATCCAACTGCATCTATGACTCATAATCCACCTTTAGGTTATCATCTGAACCCCCTCCAGTATTAAGTTGCAAGCAACAGATAATTGCATTAAGCATTGTGTGTAAAGTAAACAATATGATTGTTCTATGAACAAAGGATTGTTGTTTTCTCCCTAGTAGCAACAACACATCTAGTACCTTAGAGATGTCTGTCACTTCCCCAGATTCCTAGAGGCATGAACCCACTATCGAGCATAAATACTCCCTCTTGGAGTTGCTAGCATCTACTCGGCCAAGATAGCTACTAACAACGGAGAGCATGCAAGATCATAAATAACAAAGACATGATAGAATCAATAATCAATCTGAAATAGCATCTCAATATCCATCGGATCCCCGCAAACACAACATGTAAGATTATAAATAGATGATCTTGATCATGGACAGAGCTCACAAGATCTAAACATGGTAGCACAAAGGATAAGAACCAACCATCTAGCTACTACATGGACCCGTAGTCTAGGGATGAACTACTCACACATCACACCGGAGTCAGGCATGGTGATGAAGAAGGCCTCCAGGGTGAATTCTCCCCTCCGGCAGGGTGCCGGAAAGAGCTTTAGATCCCTCCCGATCTAGGGATGGAGATGACGGCGGCTACAGACTCTTTCGTGGAATTTTGATCGGGTACTTAGGGTTTCTGTATCGGAGGCGATATATAGGAGGAAGGGGAGGCCGGGGGTGCCCTAAGTGGCCGCACCACCCCCTGGCATGGGCCAGGCCTGGCCACACGACCAGGTGGTGTGGCCGGCCTTTGGCCCCTCTCCGTATCGTCTTCTGGCTCTGTGTCCCCCTCGGTGAAATATTGACTTTGGCTTTTTTCCTGTCCAATTCCGAGAATATTCATTTTCTGACTTTTCTGGAACCAAAAACAGCAGAAAACAGGCAGCTAGCACTGTGGCATCTTGTTCATAGGTTAGTCCAAGAAAGTGTATAAAAAATACTCCAAAGTGTGGACAAAACATAAGAAAGTTGATATAAAACAAGTATGGAACATAAAAAAATTATATATATGTTAGCAACGTATCACCAACCCTAATGGAGGATGCTTTCCAGCACTTCACCTTCTCGGGGGATCGGTGGAGGATTTTTGAGTACTCGGCGACAGAATCTGCCACTTTGATGTTGATGTCCAGGGACTGGGCTATCTCCTTGGCCTGGGTGGTGGCAGTGTTGGTGAAGTTAACGGCAAGAACCATGCATTCCTTTAAATCCGGAGCATCTTCACCCATATTGGTTAAACCAAGGGGTTGTGTTTTCGTAAGAGACAAAGGTCATGACTATTGTGATAGTATAAAAATTTCCGACTTATAGAATTTGAGAAAAGGTGAAAGAAAGCTACCAAAGATGCTAGTTTCAGCCTGATGGAATGTCTCCACCAAGATGTCATGCTCCTTCTGAAGCATATTGTACATCTCAAGGCCTCGAGTATTCTGCTGTGCAATAGGTTTGTTCCGTTCCTTGATATCTTCAATTTCCTTCTTCAGGAGCTCAATCTCGGTGTTTGCAGATTCTTGCATGGCCTTCATTGCATCATCATGTGCCTTGACAGCATCGGACTAGTCTTTCTTCAGGATCTTATTCTCATCATCTAGTTCTTGGATGTGCTTGGATTGTTCAATGATGCTTTTGGCCTTGGCAACAGCTTTTGCAAGTCAGAATAGTAAAGAAGTATGAGTGTTTAGAAGAAATAGCTACAAATAATGGATCAAGGAGATGCCGCAAGAGAACAGACGCTTGTTGGTTTTGATCTATTCCTTCAGAAAGGTTGTTTTACCCTTTTCAAGATCTAGCTCGTTTTGCAGCTTGGCAAACCTCTCATTGGCGGCCTTCCTATGATTATTCTCATTCTACACAAGGAAAGTGCTTAGTTTCTCTAGAGCATCTAGCCGGAACTTTTTAAGTTTCACCTAGAAACACGGGGGCTACAATATTGGATTTTAACCTATGTATGCTTTCTCTTAGAGCATCTAGCTAGAACTTTTTCAGTTTCATCTAGAAGCTTGGGGGCTACACTATCAAGTTTTACACTTAGTTCCTTTTAGAGCACTCGGGCCAATAACTTATGGTTTTCCGCCTAAGTGCTCGGGGGATACAGTGGGATATATTATAAAGTGAAACGTAAAGATCGAAGACTCATAATACAAATGGCCTTGAGATTGTCTGTTGCAGTGGCGTATGTGTCATGGAAGGTCCTGGTATTGTTATAAATAACATCTGCTTGCCAGAAAAGATCATCCAAACTTAGTGTCGGAGGAGTCAGAGGCATAGCAGACGCGCCAGCCAAGGGTATGGATGAAGCTCTAGCCATCTTTTGTGCTACCGTAGCTATTGATGGCATAGAAGTTCCTGGCTTGTCTGCTGTTGCTGCTACTGTTGCATCTGCTCCCTCCACCACTTCCCTTCTTTGATGGCATCCTTAGCCGAAGCTTCAACCATTTGAGAGGAAGTGCTCTCTTGTGTCACCTGACTACTAAGAACAATGTCCATGCCGGCAGAACCTAAGACATCTCGGGTAGGAATGATGTTTGTCTCCTTGGCGGAGGTCTCAGGTACAACGGGGGATGAAGGTCTGGTGGATCCTGATGCAGGCTTGGCGGTAGGATTTAGGGGAGAAATAGCGGTAGAGGACTTGGTCAACATCTCACAAATGTTTTTGGAACCTCCAACATCTTTGGAGGTGCACTTGAGACTAACACCGGATCTCTTCCTGACACGTACGAAGTATAAGTAGAGGAATTGGGTAGGTACAAGATAAAGTCGGATAAGAAAAGTACTTACACTACATTAGGTGCCTTGGTTAAAGGGATGCCGGTGGATTTCTTCTTCTCTGCCACTAAGATGATAGTGGATTTCTTGGATACTCCACTCTCTGATTTCTTCTTTGTCTTGCCTTCGATAGTAGTGTCAGCGGTGGAGCTCTTCTGCTTTCACGCTACTAGAGCTGGTTCATCCTTGGAAGTCTCGTCATCGGACAGGACCTGCATATCCTTCAACTTCGGATCATAGACCTGAGCGGCCATGTATTCCTTGGCTAGGGTCGCCAGCTGATGAGATTGAAACATGTTAGATGATTGATGCGTTCAAGACGAAGAACTTAGAGTATATACAGAAACTAATAAAGGAAGCATGGTTACCTCTGAGCATTTACCACACTCGAACATGTCATAGGTGATGACAAAGATGATGTACTTAATCCATAATTTGATAGAATGTTTGAAGAAGTTATCCTCGGAAATCCTCTTGGGATCTTTCCTCTCCTTATAATATTCATGGATTAGCTTGGTGCGGTGCTGCAGGGACTGGATCCGCCTTTTGGACCAGCACATGGCTAGGTCCAAGCAAGTCATCCTCCGTCTATAAGCCACTCTATCCGCCTTACGGTGCGGGAGGCTTTAGCATCGGAGGAAAGAATGGCGGGGGACCTCCAGGTATTGGCCTCGGCGGCAGCCCTAGCAACAAAGTCAGGTACGATTCTTGTTGGTTTGCCAGAGGGATGTCTGGGCGGTATAAATATGTCCTTTGCCAGTTCTTACAAGACTCGTGGCCGACAATATCAGGGAATCGCTGGCCAGGACGGATCTTAAAACTAATGGTTCCACAGTTTCGAAGATCATCCTTGGAATCTTTGGACTCTCTCTTCATGGTGAAGAAGTAAATAAACAGATCTAACCTAGGCCTAATCCCTAGATATCCTTCGCACAAAGCTACGTAATTGCTAAGTACTAGCATTTTATTGTGAGAGAGGTTGTAAGGAAGAAACGGGAAGTGATTCAAGACCTCAAGCAAGAAGTCGAAGACTAGGAGGGAAACATCGTGTACTAGTTGCGCTTTGAGGTAGAGATTCTCTCCGGCTTGGGGAGAGGGGACGACCTCGCCGGCCGGCGCTAGCTGCAATACTAGCCCCTCCGTCGAGGGAATATGACCTTCATCGATGAGCTCCTTCAGGTGCTTCGCAAGAAGATTAGAGCCCCTCCACACTCCCTTGTGGGAGCTAGCATCCTCCTCCATGGCTTCAAGCGCCGCTCTTTTATGGTCATCGCCGGTGGTTTCCACCACGGTAGTGACAGGAACCACCACCCCCTTTGGTGTTATGGAGACGCCCTTAGATGGCTCCTTGGATGCCTCGGGAGCCGCCACCATCAATGGGATGTTGTTGTTGCTCTCCATTGAAGTGGATTGGAAGACAGGGGTAGGTGGAATCTCTATGCTAGGGTTTTCTCGTTGGGAGCTCTAAGGGTCGTGCGGCGAGAGGAATAAGACGATGTGGGGGAGAATGTAGGTAAAAGATTTTTCTTTGGAGGAAGTAGCAATTTATAACCCCTAGCATCAAGATTCATGCGCAAGAGATCTAACGGTCACAACATTGACGACGTGTGTGCGAACATGCGCGGTAATTTTGCCATGTCCCCTGCCTGCCGCTTAACATTTCGGATTTCATGCACAGGACTGCCGTATGTGAGTTTCGAGGAAGCGTAGGTTATACGTACGTCACCCTACTGATAGTGGCAGAGGAGTAGTCACGTCTGAAGATTCTAGAGTAAGCGGATACTATCTGACTTTGGAAAGGAAGACTAAAGACTATCGGAGAAGTGTTCCATGAAGGAACAGGGGTCCAACGAGCCCTCAGTTTGACAGGGCGCTGAATCACACGTTCTAAGCTTCTCATCAACGGTGAAGACGGTGATGCATGGACACGACGGAGAGGTTGACACGGGTTTTTTACCCAGGTTTGGGACCCTTGTGAGGAGGTAAAGCCCCTACTCCTGCTTAGTTGTATTGCTCGTAGTGCTTCGCGGGGGTACAATGGAGAACCAATGTCTAGGGTTATAGATTCTAGGGATCGACCTCAACCAAGGTAGGAGAAGGCCTCCTTTTATAGGGCGGTCGGGCCTCTTTCCCCCAAATGTTGGGCGGGAAGGGTCACCACACTACCGCTCCTTGAGGACCCGGTCTACAAGAATACTTTCGGTTGACTCATTCCTCTTTGCCTCGGTCATCCGCTAGTCCATAAAGTCGGTCCCTCTGGCACCATCCTTCTCTCCCTGACGCCGCCCTTGTCCCCTTAACAACAAAGTGGTAAGGGACAACTGCCTTGGACGTGCTGACATCCTCGGCTTCTTTACACCAGGCGGTGGACAGTCTGGCCCTTCTTTACCGAGGTGACCCATCCGGACCCTGTCCTCCCTACAGGTTCTTGTCTTCTTCTTCCGTTTGTGGCAGGATTACAGACATGCCCCTAGGAGCGCCTTGACCCTCCTGAGGCCCCTTCGAAGGCCCGAGAGAGTCGAGCTTGGCCGAGGCTAATGGCAGGGCCCAAAAACGCCCCTCATGAGGCACTAGCCTCGGGCTTCCCTCGCGAGGCCATCCATCGGTCTCACCACCATAGGAAGAGGACGGTGGATCCTTTGGTAGGCCCGTCGTCCGTAGGATCGGGGTACCCCAGATACCAGGACTCCGACAGCAGCCCCCGGGCTCTTGCTGTGCACGTGCCCTTTTGTAGGCGCGAAGGGGCAAGGGCCCCAACGGTCAGCAGGCCCCACCCTGAGGCGGCTATGCGGTGCTTGGCTCCTGGGCACATCTCCGCCATGCGTTCGAACCATCGGGCCCTATGGATCGTCGGGAGGGAAGGGATCTTCCTTGGCTCGGGAACCGCTCACCACGACATGAAGGTTTGCTGAGAGGGCCTACCACTCGTGCCACGCGTCCGACACAACAATGCGATCCTTTGCCTTATAAAATCAGGGATCGGATGCCTTGCCTCCTCGTAGGCATCCCTGTTCCTGATTCCCGCACCATTCTCCTTTGTTTCTGGCCGCTAAAAAGCTTGTTCTTCCCATGGCACCTGAACGACTTTCCGTAGGCGAGAAAGGAAAAGCGCTGGTGATGGACGAGGTGGAGGCCCCGCCCATGAAGCACGGGCGTGGGAGGCCTCGTGGCAGTGGCTGTCGGGGATGCGGTGGTCACATGGTAATTGTCAGCCTTCCCCTTCTGCCCAGGCCATTGCGGCCACGGAGGGGAAGACGTCGGTATCGCACGGTCGGGGGCGGCCGCGTGGGTACAGGCATGGACTACGCGAGGGGCATGTCAAGGAGCTCGGGGGTATCCCAGAACCCGCACTATTCCCCTCACCACCTCCCCCACCGGTCGTGATCAAGATCAAGGATGACCTCGAGCCCCCACGGGTCATCGACTTTGTCGTCCTACTTGGGAACCACGATCGGTTCACGAGGGTGCGGCTCCTGTGACCCTTCATGCTTGGGATGGCAAACATGCTCACCCAGGAGGTGATGTTGCACCACTCTGGCAGCCACGAGATGTGGGAAGTCAGTGTGGAGGTTCACTCGCCTAGTGAGATATACCTTACCGACGGATGGGCTCGCTTCCTCACGGAGCACGGCATCTAGAAGGGCTCGGTGCTTCGGTTCCGCTACGTCCGCGGGGACTTCTCGGTGGCCATTCACAACCCGCTGATGTGCCATGTGGACTACCCGATCCACCTCAGGTAGACGGGGATCGAGGTGATGCCGTGCTGGGTGAAATGATGGTCACTTGGAGGCGCTCATCGTGCTTTGATGGTATTTTGTCTCCCGGGTGTGGATGTAATGAACCCCTTTGACTGTTTCTTCTCATGGTTGTCCACTCTGATGTGTGCTGTCGGGCTGTGCCAGGCGCGGCTAGTCCCCGAGTCTGGGCGGCTCCACCGTGGGTCAGAGGAACGCTTTGGAGGACAACATGATCGAGCTATTGCAGCTGTTGCGGGCTTCGACCTCGTTGCGCAGGTCCTGTCCATCAAGGGGTGAGTCCTCTTGAGCCCGCTGTAGGCTTCGCGCGAGGGGGATGCAGGCCCATGCCCATCCTAGAGGATCCTGGTGGTGAGGCCGTCTTGAGCGCACCATCACCTAGGTCCTGCCTGTCGGGGTTCGTAGCATAGCATGGGGGCAGCATGGTCCCCGCCAGGGAGCTGCAATTGCGTAGGGTATGTCTTGTCACCGATCTCCTAATGCCTTGTCGCCGAATCCGCCCATAGGTTAGGTGCTTTAGGTCTGGCCATCAAGGGGATATCCTCACGAGCCACCCTGGAGAGCCTCCTGAGGGGAAGACCGTAGGGAAAACGCTCGTCCTATTATCCCCTTCACTGAGGAGACCATAGGTCTAGCATGAATCTTGCTCATTGGAGGGGAATACCCCCTCCAGCCGCCCCATGGGCCTCTCGAGGAGAGGATGGTATGGCAACGTCTGGCCCATTTGTCCCTCGAGGAGGGGACTACGGGGCAAAAAACATGCGCTGCTATGGGATCCCACAGGTATCTCGCGAGGTCTTTGTGTGCTAGGAGACACGGGTGTCTTGTTGCCGGTGCCGGCCTTTAAGTTTAGAGCTCAACACTTTAGGCCCTGGGTTGGCGGGGAATGACCCTTTAGAGCACTAGGCACCATGGGTGAGTTCACTTGCTGCCGAAGCCATCTCCTTCGAGCTCTAGGAACCGTGTTTGAGGTGACTCATTTCTGGAGAAGTTCCATAAGTCAGAGCTTGATACCTTAGGCCCTGGGTTGATGGACGGTGCCCCAGAGGTAAATGCCATGAAGAGGGTCACTAAAAAAATGCAAGGGCCAACTTCTCTTCACACGTCTCACAAGGGTTTGGTGCACCAAGTACCGTGGGTGAGTTGACTCATGACTAGAACTAGTCCAAGAGTTCAGCGCTCTACACTTTAGGCCCTAGGTTGTGACCCAGCGGTAGACATCACGGAGGGGGTCATAAAGCAGAAAACATACGCGGCCGACTTTCTCTACAAGCGTCTCACGAGAGTCACAAGCACCAAGCACCATGGGTGAGTTGACTCATGGATGGAACTAGTCTGAGAGTTCAGCTCTCTATACTTTAGGCCCTGTGTTGCTAGGAGGCGGCCTGGCAGAAGACACCATACCTAGCCCCCCCACTCGCATGGTACCTATTGAGGAGCCTTGGTCGCGCATAGCTTTTGAAGATGTTTTCTCAAAGGACAAACCAAAGGCAGAATTGGCGCCGGGCGCAAAATCCAAATGAGGAAGTACCAAATAAGTCCAAATTTACATCGCCGTCGTGACCCTCGTAGGGTCTCATGATGAATAAGGCTGCCGAGGATGGGAGTTTAGGGCATCACCTTCAAAATCGAGTGGAAGTTGACTGTCCTCCATGAGCGAGGGGGAGATTGTAGACCCTCCTGATGGTAGGCACCCTCGGACGTCCTTCACACGCTGCAGGGAAGGAGTTGGAGTCGAACACGCGCTGGGTGCAGTCCACTAGGAAGTCGGGAAGACCAGTGCCCACTTCACCCTTGTCAGGGCCTTCGGTACCAGTACGGGTGGGAGAAGCATGCGCCGAAGACCTCCCTAGTGAGCTGCTTGAGCTGCATGTTGGATGCCGAGGCCTGGGATCCACCGAGGATGCAGGATATGGCGCCCTTCAGCTCTTGGTATCCCCCGACGCTCCCTTTGACCTTCTCATGGGTGTGGCAGAGCTACTGGGCAGTGTTTGTTGGAAATATGCCCTAGAGACAAATAATAAGGATTATTATCATATTTCATAAAGTTTATGATTAAGTTTTATATCATGCTATAACTGTATTGAAAGGAAACATCAATACACGTGTGATATATAAACAACCAGGGGTTCCCGGTGAAACTCTAGTCACTGGTTCATTGGTCAACAGATGATCAAGGTTTCATGATCATGTGGCATTTATGCCAGTTGGAAATGGAGTCAACTCATTCTGTGAATGAGATGATGAATCAATACCCAACCTAAACATTGTGACCCGATCATGTCACGAAGTTCAAGTTACGACAATTATAATAGACCTCGTAGACTATTCCGTAGACCGTGAGACTATATCAATCACTGTCTCCCGAGAATGCTTTCATAGCATCAAATGTCACTTATGAAAGAGTGATCATAAAGGTGTGTTCAGGTATTCGGAGGAACCGTAGAATCAATATATGTCAAGAGTGGGATTTGTCTATCCACGTGACGGAAAGATACTCAAGGGCCCACTCAGAGAAGTTATATCCAACAGTTGCGCAACGTGTGATTTGATCATGGGGATATCACTTGTCGACATGAGTTAAGTATCATTGTTTGGTAACGAGATTGAAAACGACATGGTGATGTCATTGATCAGATCCCGGGCAATGAAAGTATCGAGATACAAAAGGAATAAGACGCGACTGTCCCGGTTCAAACAATGAAAGATCTTCGTGGAATGCATAGGGGTCACATGGTCATCCAGGTCCCTCTATCGATCATTGGTCCGGGAGTGTCCCGACCATGTCTGGAGTGTTCCCGAACCGTAGGGTATCACGCTTAAGGGCTTGATGATGCTTAGAGAGTGTTTATAGGATCGGAAGAATCACCGAAGAAGAGAAGAGAGAAAACCGGAAGGGTTTTGGTAAGTCCAGAGGATGTACAGAGTGGAGGTGGAAGGTGTTCCATAGCCACGGAGATTGAATAATATGTGACTGAATGTTAAATAAATGATTTAATCATTTATTCATAATTATTTAATAAAAGAAAAATCAATTAAAGGTCAAAAAGGCTCAATTGGCCAATTCCGGAGGGAGAAGGGACCATGAGGGAAAGGCAAGAGGAGAGAAGGGGGAAGGGGGTGGCTGGCTGGGCCTAGCCCCCCCCCTCCCACAGGTCCCACCTGGGCCGGCTGGTGGCTGCCCCCCCTCTCCCCCCTTTTGTCCCACCCCGGGACTTTGAGGGAGGTAGTACCTCCCCTCCCCCTATATATAGTGGGGTACTTTGACCAGAAAAATACACACAATATTCAATAAAGGTTTCCTCACTTTTGGGGAGACCTCCAATTAATATTTGTCTCTCTCTCTCCCTTGACCGTGGTCCCAAGTTTGGACTGAGCGAACGAGGGACATCTTCACCGTGGAGCGCCGTCGCGCTGTGAGATTCAGATCTAGGAGCTCTACTTCTGCAACTGCTGCTGGATCAGGGAAGCGGGAGTCATTGCCAGGCACCTGATGTGTGTAACTCCTCGTGAGGTGTCACACTTGGGTCACTAGGAGTCGTTGGAGCCGCAGGAGCGCGAGGACTTCAACACGACCTTGAGGTCGGCTTCATATCGTCTACATCAACCACGCTCTCCTGAGTGTTGACAACACTTTTCGGTATTCAAGGGTAAGTTCACGAAAAGCCCATCCCGTTACTTCATTACTAATAGATAGGTTCTAGCAACATCAGGGGTTCAGGGGCGTAGGGTAAAATTTCATTCTTTTGTTATGTGAACCCCTACAGTGGTATCAGAGCTAAATCTATGCATAGCAATCCTAGTACGGGTAGAACACACGAGATGTAGCGTGTGGGCGTTGATATTTTAGTTGTTACCCTCCCACGTGTACTTGCGTATGCTGCAGTAATGCTTGATGAAGCGTCCCCCAACCGAATTTACGAGTTCATTCGCGAGACTGGTCCACGCTTGACATATGGCCTGTACCATCTAAAGTGGCTTTGGGGGGTGTCTGTCTCTCTCGCATTAGTTGGCATGCCATTTGCAACAGAGGGCCCCGAGATGGGTATAGTATAGAAAACTACTTGATCAGCGTTGTGGTGAAAGGCCGTAGGTAAGAACGGTTTTTGTGCGAAAGTCCATTCAGCCACGTAAAACATGCAAAGATAAAGTAGAGGCGTCTAACTTTGTTTTGCAGGGGCATTGCTTTGTGATATGGTTGTGGAAAATGTATAGTGATTACCTTATGTTACGAATTAGTAGATAGTCACGGAGGTGACGGACTACCACGCCGGAAAGGCACCGGTACCCTGGTGCGTACAGCGCCAGAATCTGGTCACGCCAGATGGAGATCACGACGTGAAGGACCATATCACATCGCATTTACATTCAATGTTTGTTGTTTGTATATCTTATTGTGTTCTAGTATTAGATACTCGACGGTAGCCTAATAAGATGATCCCTGTTAAAAATTACCAATGATTGTGTTCCCCCTTAGTGTGTACCACCAAGAAAGTTCTTCGGTATGAGGCAGCGCCGTGATGATCGGGTGTCAGACATATCTACGTTCGCATATAGTGGGTGTAAGCCATGTTGCACAACGAATACACTAAGGTTGAGTTGGCGAGCCTAGCATGTGTAGACATGGCCTTAGAACACGGATGGTCGTAAGATCGAGCAAGAGTCGAATGAATGATGTGGCTGACGTTTAGCGTCCACCCTAGAACCCACATTGATGGCAGTGACGATCGAGGGAGATGTGGGGATAGGTGTTTCTTAGTGGAGTTATTATTATTAACTAATTTAATTATAAACTTAGTCTAAATTCCTTTTTGCAATTATAAATGTAGAGATGGCTCACCGTGAAGCTTACTTTGCCATTGAGGAATGGGTAGTTGGTGAGAAGCTTAGACTTAATGGATCCAACTTTCCTAGTTGGCTTGGGCGCCTGAATGATCTCCTTACTAGGAATCATGTGGTAGACTAGATACACCACACGATGGATTTGATTGAGCCAGACCACTATGAGATCCCACAAGAGCCGGCGGACCGCTACTATCATCAAGAGATGTCCACTTACATTCAGATAATAATGTGTTACGGGATGGTGGATGAACTCCATCCGCTCATGGGTGATCTTGATCCATATGCGATGGTGGATTAGCTGATAGCAGAGTTCATAAGCCATGTGCATATGTGGAAGCACGAACTGCTTGGAGAGTTCCTTTCCATAAAGATGGAGGAACACACTTGTCTGAAGAGTCACTTGGAGCGCATGCTTGATGCACACATGAGACAGGTGTACTTCATGGACTACTGGATGGATGATCCATTTGCTATAGGCATGCTGCTTCGATCGCTGCCTCCCAGCTATGAAGGACATGTCTGGAATAGCTTCATGAGTGTGATACAGAAACATTGGATTTCCAAGAGTTCATATTATGTTTCAGGAATGTAAAGGTTGAACCGATCACCGGAGAAGTCATCGATGATGAAGGTATATATTTGATATATAGTTTTATAAATGTTATAATCTTGCAAACACATGTTGCAGTGTTAAGTATATTTGATACTTGTTCTGTTTTGCTGAAAATAGGTCCTTCTGCATGATAGGTGCTTGCTAGAGAGCAGGTGACATTGCATGTTGATGGCAAGCATGATGATGATGGCCGACGACACTCTCCCTCAACATTTATCACTTAGTTTATGTTATTGGATAGTTATTGTGATCGATGGATATGTGAACTTCATTAGTATGCCTCACACTTCGTGAGACGATCATTCATATGAGTTTGTAAAAAACAGTTGTTCCACTTTTATGAATGATTTCTATTCGTGTTCATATCTTGTTTGATTATATGTGAATTATCCTTGTTGTTGAAACTAATTGATAATACATGAACATTTGTAAAATATTAAAATGCCTTGAAATTACCCAACTCAATGATATGTTCATTACTGAATGAAACCATTGTTTGATTCGAAGTTATATTGATAATATGTGAAAGACACTTATTTTCTTGTCACATATGAATCATGCCTAAGTTCGGAAAAATAACTTAAACACTGTATTGCATGAATAGAAAGTGTTTGACGAATTGTTAAAAGAGAATACATATTCGATGTATTATGGTTAAACAAAATGGTGATTATCATTATATGATTGTTTAAAATGTGTAAAGAATTTTAGCAAAGGAAACATGAGTATGAAACTATTTGATATGATCAAAGTATTTCATCAACAAAGGGTATTAAAGATAAAAGAGAATCTAATTACTACGATTTGATCAATAGTAATGAAATTCGACTTTGTAAGGTTGTCATAAAGCAAATTATGGAATACAATGCGTTTGAAATGTCAAAATGCAAAGCATCACAATATGATGCTTGATATCAAGTGGGTGAATAGATGGCGCCAAATAAATCATTGTAGTATAGATGTAAAAGACCATTAGTTAGAAATAGTTAGCACTCAATTAGAACATATAGTGAACCATATGAATTTGTGAGATCGGCGCCATATATTGTATGGATCGTTGTGGAAGTTTAGGGGTTATTTGATATAACCAAAACAATAGCGAATAAGTCCTTATAGAGTATTCATTGGAAATTATGAATATGATAGCTATAGCTAGAACCAAAAGGAAAGCAAAACTAGTATTGCTTGGATTTTGGTGCATTCTCGAGAAAGTTCACATCTAGTGGTATTTCTTGATTACTAAGCTTTTGGAAGATAGTGAAAAACACGATGAGGATTCAAAATCATGTATCAAAGTGTTGAGAAGCGCAACGAAAAGTGTTCCTGAGCGATACTCTCCACAAAGGATATACTCAATGATAATGATCATTGTGTTTTCCCCACTGGTGTTTTCACTACATAAAGTAGCATTCAAAGTGCAGCCCATATCATGTATGGAGACATTTGTGAATCATTTGTCATGATTACCAGAATATGACATACCTACGAACTTCTAAGGAAATAATGGTAAACTAGAATTATGAGAAATCTTAGAGACAAAATTCCCTTGAGATTAGAAAGCAGTTCATTGCTAAATCTTACAAGTAAAGGGGTTACCTGGATTTTCCCAAATGACTGCAAAGCCATAGTGGAAAAGGGTGAAATACAAAAGCACAATTTGTCATGAATAATGTATTGGACAAATTTAAATGAATTCGATTCAAGCATGCTGAAAGTCTAGTGGATTTAAAACTAGTAAGGTACTAGTATCTCATAGTGAATCTCCAAGTTTGATATTTGATCAAAGGGTTTTGAAGTCGATTCAAAATAATGAGTGGATATGCAATTTGCATGAAATTGAGTGGGATCTATGAAAGTCTTTCTAAAACAATATGTGAATGACATATTTTTGAGTGGGAGCAATGTAAGTCTCAAACTCAAATGTGTCGGGAACACATTTTGAGTGGGAGAAAAATAAGTCTCACATTCAAATATGTAGGAACATATGTTGAGTAAGAGTAGTGACTCATACTCAAATATGTTGGGAACATATTTTGAATGGGAGCTTAGAGGATTGATTCTTAAGTGTCTATATGACACATTAAGAATGAAAGCGCAAGTACCGATAAATAATGATTTATAAGGGAGTAGAAGTTGATAATAAGTATATTACGATATTATGTAGTGTCCCTTAAAGGATTCTGAAAAGAGTTTCAAAATGGAAGTTTGTTAAGGAACTGGTCCTTGATAACTCAAAATACGAATAGAATTAAGTCCAAACATCGATGGTTGAAAGAAATAAAAGGATGATCATCATCCACTATGTTGAGACATAGGTTCTATATTAGAAAACCATGATAACTTAACATAATATATGATCCAAGAAGAAACATTTGAAAAGTGATTAAGAATGAATCACGGAACATTGAGCTAAGTTTGTCGGCAGTGTCTAATAGAGTATTGTAGACATGTTTTCCAAATCCATAAAGGATGGCATATCTCAAAGCATAAAGGGTTATGTTATAAGGGAATATGTTGGAAAATCCTATATCAATAATACCGACTAAAGTCAAGTAGGAAGCGAGGTGAACGAAAACATCAAAAGTTGCATAGGGTGCACTAGTGTTTTGATAATTACATTTATAATAGATAAGGGTACCATCTAAGGTGATGTATAATGTCATGGCGGGGCTAGTTCGCTTTTAACATAGAATGATGTGTCCCAGGGCACACTGCCCATGAGAAAGCCCATGAGGTTGATCTAACGTCACTGTAGGCTCCTGGAGTCCGGCCTCGTTCTGCTACCATAATGACATTGCATACACAAAGGTGTTAACATGTGATGATAAAGTATTAATTTCAATCAAGGTGACATTAGTAAGTTGCAAAGGATTTTGGACTGTAAAGCACAGTCCCAAGACTTAACCTCTTCCATGAGCAAGCATGTTCAGGGTACCGGGATATATGGTGCCAATGATTAAGAACAAATGCAGCTAGTTTATTTGTACTCTAGTGCAAGTGGGAGACTGTTGGAAATATGCCCTAGAGAGAAATAATAATAAGGATTATTATCATATTTCATAAAGTTTATGATTAAGTTTTATATCATGCTATAACTATATTGAAAGGAAATGTCAATACACGTGTATTATATAAACAACCAGGGGTTCCCGGTGAAACTCTAGTCACTAGTTCATTGGTCAACAAATGATCAAGGTTTCCTGATCATGTGGCATTTATGCCAGTTGGAAATGGAGTCAACTCATTCTGAGAATGAGATGATGAATCAATACCCAACCTAAACATCATGACCCGATCATGTCACGAAGTTCAAGTTACGATGATTAGAATAGACATCGTAGAATATTCCTTAGACCGTGAGACTATATCAATCACTGTCTCCCGAGAATGCTTTGATAGCATCAAACGTCACTTATGACAGAGTGATCATAAAGGTGTGTTCAGGTATTCAGAGGAACTATAGAGTCAATATATGTCAAGAGCGGGATTTGTCTGTCCACGTAACGGAAACATACTCAAGGGCCCACTCGGAGAAGTTGTATCCAATAGCTATGCAGTGTGTGATTTGATCATGGGGATATCACTTGTTGAAATGAGTTAAGTAGCATTGTTTGGTAACGAGATTGAACACGACATGGTGATGTCATGGATCAGATCTTGGGCAATGCAAGTATCGAGAGACAAAAGGAATAAGACACAAATGTCCTGGTTCAAACGATGAAAGATCTTCGTGGAATGCACAGGGGTCACATGGCCATCCAAGTCCCTCTGTTGATCATTGGTCCGAGAGTGTCCCGACCATGTCTAGAGTGTTCCCAAACCATAGGGTATCACACTTAAGGGCTTGATAATGCTCAGAGAGTGTTTATAGGATCGGAAGAATCACCGAAGAAGAGAAGAGAGAAAATCGGAAGGGTTTTGGTAAGTCCGGAGGATGTCCGGAGTGGAGGTGGAAGGTGTTCCATAGCCACGGAGATTGAATAATATGTGAATGAATGTTAAATAATGATTTAATCATTTATTCATAATTAATTAATAAAAGAAAAATCCATTAAAGGTCAAAAAGGCTTAATGGGCCAATTCCGGAGGGAGAAGGGCCGATGAGGGAAAGGAAAGAGGTGAGAAGGGGGAAGGGGTGGCCGGCTAGGACTAGACCCCCCTCCCCCCGTCGCGCAAGGCCTACCAGGGCCGGCCGGAGGTTGCCCCCTCTCCCCTCATTTAGTCCCACCCCGGGACTTTGAGGGAGGTAGCACCTCCCCTCCCCCTATATATAGTGGGGGTATTTTGACCAGAAAAATACACACAATATTCAATAAAGGTTTCCTCACTTTTGGGGAGACCTCCAATTGATATTTCTCTCTGTCTCCCGTGACCGTGGTCCCAAGTTCAGATTGCACGAACGAGAGACATCTTCACCGCGGAGCGCCATTGCGCTGCGGGATTCGGATCTAGGAGCTCTACTTCCGCATATGCTGCTAGATCGGGGAAGCGGGAGTCATCACCAGGCACCGGACGTGTGTAACTTGAAGGGAATATGCCCGAGAGGCAATAATAAAGTGGTTATTATCATATTCCATGTTTATGATAAATGTTTATTTTGCATGCTATAATTGTATTAATTTGGAAACGTTAATACATGTGTGTTTAATAAACAAAATACAAAGTTCCTTGTAATGCCTCTCATATAAACTAGCTCGTTGATTAACAAGATGATCAAGGTTTCCTGATCATGGACATTCGATGTTGTTAATAATGAGGTCACAACATTGGTGGAATGATCTGATGAACATTCATCCGAAGTATAGCATTACGATCAGAGTCATTATGTTTATATTGCTATAACATCATACAAAGTAATCTTAGTCCTTAGACCATGAGATCATGTTAATTGCTAACACCGGAAGAGTATCTTGATAACATCAAACGTCACACCGTAACAGGGTGACTATAAAGGTGGGTTCAGTGCTACGAAGGTGTTATGTTGAGGCTCATGGATCAAGAGTGGGATTTGTCCATCCCGATGACGGATAGATATACTCTGGACCCTCTCGGTGATATCACATTGAAATAGCTTGCAAGCAAGTGATGTGATCACTAGAATGTTATATCGCGGGAACGAGAAAAGAGTGCATGTCGGTAACGAGATCAAACTAGGTATTTGGATGCCGATGATCGAATCTTGGACATGTAATATATCGCAAGACAAAGGGATTTAGTTACAACGTTAAAGTTTCACATGATCACAAGAGTCATCGTTGAATATGTGGGAGTCAGTATGGACCTCCAGGTCCTGCTGCTGATTATTGATCGGAGAGGGGTCTCGATCATGTCTACATTATTCGCGAACCGTAGGGTGACACACTTAAGGGATACCGACACTATTTAGGAGCAAATATGTTTCAGATAAAGATTAAGAAAGCGCTGGAATCATTTCGATGGAAACCGGAATTGTTTCGGGTGAAATTACAGAAACGGGTTCTCCATGTGATATTGAAATGTTGCGGGGGTTCTATGTGAATGTTTGTTAATTAAAGTAATTAACAAAATTCTGAATAAAATAAATAAAATAGTTTTATTTAATGAGAGCTTGCATTAAATTTGGTGGAAATTTAATGCATGTGAGTGGAAGTGTGAGTGGAGGCTTATTTATGTGAGTGGAGCATCCACCACATGAATGATGGAAGAGGTGGGGGCACCACCATGGTTGCCACGCCATGGCCCTTGGTTGCCCCCCCTCTTCCCTATAAAAGGCCCCCCTCTCCTCCTCACAACAGACACCTCCTCGTGAAGGATCTCTCTCCCCCTTTAGTTATTCCCCATGGTCTCGGATTAGCGAGATACATGTTCCCGGTGGTTTATCTGGAAAGGAGTTGTTGCTTCCGTTGCTTTGCTGGAGCGAGGGACGGAAGTTGTCGGGGTACCGGACGTGTGTGCGATCACGGATTCACCGCTGCTTTGCGGTGCTAGACTTGGTGGGACTGGACTTGCTGGAGCTGGATCTGATGGACGTGTTGGAGCCAGACCTGCTGGACTTCATCACGATCTTGAGATCGGCAACTGTACGAATACATCATCCACGAGTTCCATCTTATTAACAAAGCTTTGTTGTCTTTGAGGGTAAGTTCTCTATGGATGTATATCCACCTGTTGCTTGTATCTAATAGATAGATCTTGGCGATAGTTCCCATCGTAGGAATTTTTTTGTTTTCTATGCTGCGAACCAAACATTGGTATTAGAGCCTGATATATGCGTAGGTGCTTTGCACGGGTAGTACACATATGTTTATATGTGGGCGATGATGATCATGTTATTGCTTCTTTCATGTATTTTGGATATTGGTGGCATAGTGGGATGAAGCGGCCCGGACCAACCTTACATGTCATCGCACATGAGACCGGTTCCATGACTGACATGCAACTAGTTTTGCATAAGTGGCTGGCGGGTGTCTGTCTCTCCTACTATAGTCAATATCTGATTTACAACGAGTTGTAATAACTTGGTTATCCTTTTTGTGGTTCCATGTTCGTAGGTAAGGCCAGTTCTATCTCCAAAAGCCCTAAGCCACATAAAACTTGCAATGGATAAATTAGAGGCGTCTAGTTTAGATCGTTCTTGGGCTAGTGTCTTGATATGGTAATGTTGTAAGTAGATGTATGGTAGATACTCTTACAACACACTTAACGTGTAAGTTCCATAGACCTTGGCCTTACACACAAAGGAATGATAAATATCATACCACGATGCATATGATAGAGATCAAATGCATGGACCATATCATCCCACTTTACACATTAGATGTTCGCATCTTATATTGCTAGTTTAGCGCTTTTAGTAGCATTGTAATATGATCCCTCATTTAAATATCAAGATAAAATGCGTTCTTCCTTAAGTATGCACCGTTCTATGGATCGTGTTTCGAGACATCACGTGATGATCGGGTGTACTCGACTCTACGCTTTCATAAAACAGGTGTAAGACAGTTTTACACACGCGAATACTAAGGTTCTTACTTGGCGAGCCTAGCATGTACAGACATGGCCTCGGAACACGGACCGAAAGGTTAAGAATGAGTGATATAGTTGATGTGATGCCCATATTGATGCTCGCCTTTGAAGGTACACCGACTCACGTAATAATCGGACTTGGTGTAGTGGATTTGATTCATGTAATCACCAAAAAGGCACGAGGGATGTCGTTTTTGAGTGGGAGTTCATTTCTAATTTGGATTAGTCGAACTCAATTTGTCATAAACTAAATCGAAGTGAATTTGCATAATTTGTTGTAGTCATTGGCGTCTGTTCACTACCTTATGCTTAGTTTTAATTGATATAATAGAACTATAGAATTCTGGATATTTACTTTACAAACTGGTATTGTATTGTTTTGAATGTCAATTTAAAGTTTAGAAGTCCTATTGCAAACTTTCAGCAAATTCTATTTACTCCATCAAGTTTAATAAATAGTATTAAATCAAGAGTAAGAATTCCAATGTTATTATCTAAAGTATCATGTTTGCCGCCATGATTATTGATATTCAAAAGTTGTTTTAATATCAAGATTATCTAGGAGCTGAAAAATTGTTTCAGAAACCATCATGTGTGGAAGATATTGTGATATCTGAAGCAATGTTTTTGGTTGCATTATGATAGAGTATAATTTAGCAAAATACATGTTCTCATATTGTATGGGAATTTGTGAAGGATGGAGATGCTAGGCATCCGGATCTCCCAAAAAGGTTTTGGGAACTAACATTATATTCGCGATTCTTCCTTATAGGCTATAGTAGCTTGATCATGAAAGTTGTCATGATAAGGATGAATAGAAGATGTAAGTAAAATGTTTACTACTCTAATAGATTACTAAAGAATGGATTTTTGGAAAGAACACCAAACATTTGATGATGGTGATCCACTTCAAATTCAAGTCCAAAGGTATTAGTATTTGACTATATACACTTTGTACTATGTGTCATGTGAATGACACCACTATTGATGTTGATAGATTCTTTTAAAAGAAAAGGAATTGTTGAAAGAGAATCTATAAAATATTTGGCAGAAAAGAAAAGGTTGGAGATGTCCAACTTAGGTATATAGAAGATATATATGTTATGGTTGTATTCCCTGCTTGTTAAACAATGTGGTTCTGAGGTATTGGATACCGGTATTGGATAGCGAATTGGTTGGTGTGAAGTGTCATATAGAACAACACAATTCATGAACTACAACGGCCTAAGTAACTGGCAAAAGAATAAGTGATGATGTTCATCGAAAACAAATAAAGTGTTATTGTGTTTTTCGTTGTCGTCAAACCTAGCCTTCAAGATTTGTTTTAATAATTGTTATTTTGTTCCGGTATTACGAGAACAATGGTTGTTCAAATAATTACCATATTCCATAAAGGATGGATGAACTTTTACAAGTTTAGTTGGAGAAATCACATCCATAAACATTATTGCTAAAATGCCGTAAGACAAATGATTGGAAGATCACTTATGAAGTGACATCGTTGTTTGAATTATATTGGAAAGTAAACATGAAGAAACTCCATGTTGAATTTTGGAGACTTTTGATTTTGATCAATTGACGCTTGTGAAACTTTCCTCGAGATAATTGAAACTCCGTCCATAGGCCAAACAGGATTGGATGACTAACTTATTAGATATTATGCATGTTGATGTATATAGTCCATTATGTGTAGCCATATGCGATGGGTCTTTTTGCTTCATATTCTTTGTCCAGAAACTTGAGTGAATATATCTATATATTTACTTAATAAGGAAGAAGTATGAAACATTTGAAAATTGTTCAAAGACTTTCAAGATGATGTGAAAAATCATTGTAACAAGAAAATAAAAGATTTTATGATTTGATCATAAAGGAAGAAATTTGAGTTACAGGTTTAGCAAAACACCTAAGATTTCAGGAATTGTTCCATGAATTTTCATTTCCCGATAAACCAGAGGAGTATGGTATATTCGAGAGATCAAATCAAACCTTGTTTAACATGGTAAGATCAAAGGTGTCATTTATAAAACTGCCATTATGTTTTAAGGATTAAAGCTTTAGAGACTACCGCTTTTACACTGAAAAGAGCACTATCGTGATCCGTTGAAATGACACCATATGAGTTATGGTTTGGGATAAAACCTGAATTGTCCTTTCTTAAATTTTGGTATGCTATGCATAAGTAAAATGTTTACATCCAAAGTCAGATAAGCACGTCTTTGTAGGTTATCCCAAAGAATTAGTTGGGAACTCCTCCATAACACCGAGGATAAAAGAGTTTGTCGCTTGGAACGTCAAGTTTCTTGAGAAGGAATTTTTCATGTAAAGTTAAGTGGAAGGACAATAGAACTTCGATAAGGTTGTTGAACCTTAGCTATATGTGCTAAGTAGCGCAGCGCCAGAAAGTGTCCCGGTGGTGACCACAATGCTCATGGCTCCCGTGATTACAAAGGGTGTGATCTTGGAGATTAGAGTTCCTATTGAACCATGTGGGTCGGTAAGAATCAAATAGTAAGATTTGAAACCGAAGTCGTTATTGTTTTGACAATGATGAACCGACTGCATGCAAAAAAGCGATGATGGGACCTGACTCCATAAAATGACTAGAAGTCATAGAATCCATAATAGTATTCATACACGAGAAATCAAGTTTCTGAACTTGGAAGACCCTCCGGAAAGGCGTGAAGCCTATCGGTCGTGTTTTGGATCTATAAAGAAATACACATGGATGTTTAACATCTATGAAATAGTCAATGTGTCGAAAAGAATTTTACGGCAATGTTCAAGGAGTTGACTATGACAAGATTTGATCTTTCATAGCGATATTTAGTCTTGTCGGATTAATATAGCAACCACTACATATAATTTGGTATATGGTAGTTGAATAAACAAAACAAGGCTCTTCTAATAGAATGGTTACCTAGGACGCATACATGACATGGTCCGAAGGGTTTTGTTAATTCAAAGGGTGCTAAAAGGGCATGCAAACTTCAATAGTTGAAGTGAGCGTAGCGGAGTTGGAATCTTCACCATGATCAAAATGTTAAAGGAGTTTAATTTCATCGGAGATGATGAAGATGCTTGGATTTGCAAGAAATTAAGTGAGAGCGCTGAGACAAATTTCCAATATATTATGCAGAGTACATATTGTTGATTGGAAATGATGTATCTTTTATTGACACAAGTTAAGAATTTCATTAAAATAGGATTTCGATGAAAGACTTGGGCAAAACCGGAATATTTGGCATCAATGTCTATATGGATAGATTGAGGCGCTAATATGATTATGCCAGACGTACATATATGAGATATTTAAAGGGTTCAATATGGAAACAACAAGAAAGGTCCTTGCTGCATAGAAAGGATTGTATCATGATTCAAGTGTTTCAACACTTGGTGAGTAAAATCACATGAATATTTTGATCGATTATACCGTGATATGTATATATCCAGATATGTCATATGCTCTAAATGCTACGAGAACATACCAGAATGATTCATAAGATGATCATTGGACGATAGTAAAGATATTCTTTTGAGCTTTGGAAGAACTAAGAATATATCATGTATAAGTGACAAATAGTTAAAGGTAGTTCACTATAAAGTGTTACATTGATACTAGTTTTGTCACAAGATACAAATTACATTTATCTCAATTTAGACTATGGGTGGCACAATGTAATGGAAAGGATATTCCATGATGGATTTGGATGAGTTCCAAAGTTGAAACATTATGACGGATACTACAACAAAAGAGTAAGTATATGACTGCTATAGTAACAGCAAAGGAGGGCATTTGTGTTAAGTAGTTTGTTACAAAACTAGGTGTGTTTCAAAGTGGGCTAATACTATGAAGATATATTGTATGACAATAATATCAACATATTTTAACCCGAACAAACTAAAGGTCTCACCAAAGGACCAAATTTATACAATGCCATCTCATTTGAGAATGAGTGATGCGTAGAGACGCAAAGACATGCAAATAAACATGGACCCGAAACTGTCAGATCCAGAGATTATGTTAACCACTATCAATCGCGTATATGCAACACCAGAAATCCATAGGTGTTCAATATGGAAAGTTTTTCAAACTAGATTACTGACTCTAGTGCAAGTGGGAGACTAAAGGGAATATGCCCAAGAGGCAATAATAAAGTGGTTATTATCGTATTCCATGTTTATGATAAATGTTTATTTTGCATGCTATAATTGTATTAATTTGGAAACGTTAATGCATGTGTGTTTAATAAACAAAATACAAAGTTCCTTGTATTGCCTCTCATATAAACTAGCTCGTTGATTAACAAGATGATCAAGGTTTCCTGATCATGGGCATTGGATGTTGTTAATAATGAGGTCACAACACTGGTGGAATGATGTGATGAACATTCATCTGAAGTATAGCATTACGATGAGAGTCATTATGTTTATATTGCTATAACATCATACGAAGTAATCTTAGTCCTTAGACCATGAGATCATGTTAATTCCTAACACCGGAAGAGTATCTTGATAACATCAAACGTCACACCGTAACCGGGTGACTATAAAGGTGGGTTCAGTGCTACGAAGGTGTTTTTTTACCAAGGAAACCGTGAGGGAAGCCCCCACAGTAAATTTTAATTAAAAGGACCAAAGTACAGAGAAGTTTACCCCATATTTACAAAGGTTGAGAGGATCAACCCAAGGGAACTTAAAAAAAGACAAACAAATAAATTACAGGGAAGTCAACCAGCTGAGAAGGGATTCTTTGTGTTTAGCTTTAACCCCGTGGGAGGTCAGGTAGATGTCCTTCTTAAAGAGAATTTTCCACCGTGCAAAACTATGGTCCTGATGCTCAAAAATGAATCCATTTCTTTCCTTCCAAATGTTCCAAGTTGCACAAACAGCTACCTCAGAGTATAATTGTTTGGTAGATTTGAAAGTTTTAGAGATATTAGATTTCTGTAACCACTGAATTTTTACATAGTTCCAACATCTGACGGCAAAAGGGCAAGTAAAGAAAAGATGGTCTCTAGTTTCCAGACTTTGGTTTGTACACAAAATACATTCAGGAACAGAGTTGAGATGCCAATGTCTCCTCAATATCATATCCTTAGTATTAATCTTATCAATGATCATCAGCCAAGCAAAAACTTTTAGTTTTGGCACACATCTACTCTTCCAAAGCCATATGAAAATTGTTTCTGTCGGCAGCCCTTGGAAAAGGAAATTATAGTAGCTGGAAGAGGAGTATGTACCACTATTTAGAGAGTAAATCCATTGGTCCTGATCTCCATCATAATTATCCCTCAGTTTATTTAGTTCCATTTGGAGAAGTTGCAATTCATCAAAAGCCTGAGCAGATAGAGGTAAATAGAACATACTAGCCAAATGATTTGTTTGGAGGGCTTGCATGACGGAAACATCCTAGTTTAGGGCAAAGGAGAATAACCTGGTATAGGCAGCCGCTCGGGGGTTATGATTTGACCACTTATCTTTCCAAAGAAGCACCGAGTGACCAGTTCCAACATTACAAGAGGTTAGGCCTCTATACTGATCAAAGAGAGAGCAAATGTCCTTCCACCAGAAAGATCCGACCTTAGGAGAGGCATGAGGCACCTTTCCCTAATAATGAGTATGCCACAACAAATCCACCCATGGAATGTCTACTTTATTCATAAATTTATCCATATACTTCAATAACATGGCATCATTTTGAATTTCCAAATTCCTAACACCCAGACCTCCTTTATTTTTGGGTTTACAAACATTCTCCCAAGCCACAAGTGACTGAGCTTGCTTCTCCCAATCTTCTCTCTTGGCCCGCAATCAATGTCTTGTGCCTCTGTCAATAATTTTTATGGCTGTTTTCTGAATCTTCAAGGTACACATATAAAAGGTTGGCAATACAGATAGGACAGAGTCTACATATGTGAGCCTTCCCGCGTATGACAAAAACCTGAAACATGCATTTAGCCTTCTCTCAATGCTATCCAGAAGAGGGGAAAAGTCTTGGACGGTTGGTTTAGTGGTACCCAAAGGCAACCCCAGATAAGTAAAAGGCATTGTAGCAATTTGACATTCAAGAATACCAGCAAGATTTGCTGCCACCTCATCTGAGCAATTAATAGGAATCATATTCGATTTCTGGAAGTTAACTTTCAGTCCAGTTGCTTCAGCAAATAAATTTATTTTTTAATAAGGTCACCTAAGTAGGACACGCTTCCATCACAACAATAGTATCATCCGCGTACTGTATAACGGGGAAATCATGATTTGGTATAGGAATTGGAGCATTGAGATTGCCAAGTCTGAACTGATTGTTAATCATGGACTGAAGTAAGTCAGTTGTTGTAGTATATAAAAGAGGAGATAAAGGGTCTCCATGTCTAACTCTTCTCTTACAATGGATTTTTTTTCCTGGTACCCCATTGAGAAGAATGGAAGACGTTCTGGAATTCATGATATTACTCAAACATTGTAACCAAGTTGAATCACAACCTTTTAACCTGAATATCTCTAAGATAGTTGCATGTTCCATCATATCAAAGGCTTTGGAAAAGTCTATTTTAAAAACAATAATTTGTCTCCCAGAGTGCTTACACTGGTGAAGATATTCAAAAGCCCATGCCAGGCAGTCCTGAATGGTTCTAGATTTAATGAACCCATATTGATTCTTGTGCACCATCTCTATAATTTTGGCTTGAAGTCTGTTAGCTAGTAGCTTGGTCAGAACCTTTAAGCTGGAATTAAGTAAAGATATTGGTCTGAAGTCATTAGGAGTTTGAGGGGCATGGATTTTGGGGATGAGTGTAATTGATGAATCATTAATGCTCTGTAGATCCACCTTCCCATCTAGAAAATACTTGCAAAGTTCATAGAAATCATGCTTTATAATGTGCCAACATCTTTTGATAAACATACCATTAAACCCATCTGGACCAGGGGCTTTGTCTGTTGGCAGCTCCTTTATTACTTCATCAATCTCTTCATGAGTGAAGATAGCAGAAAGAGAATTTAAACCCTCGACATGCTCAATCAAGTCTTGCAACTCTAGAGGGAAATGGATCTCCCTGCTCTGCCCCAATCTCTCCTTATAAGTAGTAAATAACAAAGCAGCCTTCTCATTATGTTCCGAAATCTCTCTACCATCAGGCAAGCAAAACTTGGAAATGCAGTTCTGTCTGTATCTCACAGTAGCCATAGAGTGGAAAAACGAGGTATTCTCATCACCCAGCTTGGCCCACCGGATAGTACATCTGTTCTTCCAAATGTATGTCTTGTAGTTAGAGAGGTGAGTATATCTATCTTTTACAATCCTTCTAAAATTCCATTCAGCAATGTGCAGCTCTCTGGCTTCCTCATACTCATCTAGCATAAATATAATCTTGTTACAGTTATCTATGCAGGTGTCGATATTAGAAATATTTCCATTCCATTTCTTTAAACCCTTTCTCAGCAATTTGAACCTTGCATTTATCCTCTTTGCTACATTATCATGGACTGAGATTGCCCAAATATTATCCACAAGCTGCATAAACCCAGTTTGCCTTAGCCAGTAGTTTCCAAAGCGGAATAAAGTTGCTTTAGGAATTTTTGTGCCGATGTTAATTACACAAGGAAGGTGATCCGAAACTGGCCTAGCAAGAGGGTTTACAATTGTATTCGGAAAACTTAAAGTCCAATTTGTTGAGGTGAAGAACCAATCGAGTTGGACAAGAAGTGGGTTGAGCTGCATATTGCTCCAAGTGAAGGTTCTCCCCTTAATTGGAAGTTCCACAAGGCCTAGGTGACCGATTATGTCGTTGAAAATATTCATGTCATTAAAATTGGCCCCTGGTTTATTTCTGCTCACCACATATCTATAGAAGTTGAAATCTCCTACCAGAATCCAGTCCTCATCATCTGGTATATCTAGGTTGCGGAGCCAATTAACAAACTCAGATCTTTTGGGTTCCACACATGGCCCATAAACATTGACAAGAGTCCAAGATTGAGTAGTCATAACCGAAGTAAACATCACAACCACTGCAAAAGATTCTTGCAGAACAATAGTGCCAGCAAAAACCGAGCTATTCCATAAAACCAATAGACCGCCAGAAGCACCAATCGAAGGGACACATACAAAATGGTTAAAACGTTTTGGAGCAAAATTTCTAATACTCCCTCCGATCCATATTACTTGTCACAGAAATGGATGTATCTAGACATGTTTTAGTACTAGATACATCTGTTTCAGTGACAAGTAATATGGATCGGAGGGAGTAACAGTGTTGTCAAAGGATGCCATTTTTGTCTCCTGAAGGCAAATAACAGCAGCAGTACTTTCTTCTATTTTGTTTCTGACAGAGGGCCATTTGTCATCTCCATTTAGTCCTCTGATGTTCCAACATAGAATATTCCATAATCTTACAGCTTCAATATAAGAAGACATAATACTGCTTAAGAATGACCGGTTTGAAGAAGCTTTTCTTCAGTCAAATCTTCAGGTTCTAGACCACACATCTCCACACCCATCTTTTGCATTGCCTCCATCTGAAGGATTTCAGGAGCTGGAGCAAGCTTGACCGAAGATTTCTTACGCTCAGAAGCTCCCGAAGGCAGCTCCATCGGGATGTATCCATCCTTGTCACTACGAAGACCTCGTCTGACAGAATTTACTACTAGAGGGGTCTCCATTTTCTGCTCCTTTTTGGAAGTCTTCCCAGTCATAGGAGCAAGGATAGCCAACTGAGCATCATACTTATTACATCTCGAACTTTTCCTGACAACAGTAGTTTCTGACGGAATTGACTCCTTATTTTTTCCCTTTCCAAGTGTAGTGAGAGCCGTACAGGGTTTTGAATTGACAACGTAGCATCTGTAATGTAAGTCAGTCATAGGGACATCATTAAGTAACGATGTTTCATGATCGGCATCAGAAAGTTCAGTGATAACACATGAAGTATTGTTTGGCCCAAGGTCAGAGTATATTCTCCTTGCAGCAATTCTGCACCGGACAAGAAGAGCTGCTTCTCCAAACAACTCATACCACTCTGACCGGTTCAATTTGACAATATTAGATAGGAAATAGCCATTGTCCAGAGCAATATTAGGCCCAAAGTAGGAAGTCATAATAGATTTGGCTAAGGAGATCTGAGCTAAAAGAATAGCATTAGCATCACATGACATTTCTGAGCCAAACTAGCCACGTTAAAGATAGTAGAAACCTGCATATCCACGTGATTTGGTTTCCCATCCGAGGAGGAAGAGGAAAAACTGCCTTCCTCATCAATTGCAGCATAAATACCCTGAGTAATCACGTCCTTGTGCGCAACATTAGAATGTAGATGATCAGAAGAACCCTGACCAGATACACTAGAAGAAAAAGGCAGTAGAACTTTCTGCTTCTGCTGCCAGACTTTTTTAGTGCGACAGTTTTTAACTGAATGTCCAAGGAGACCACATCGAGAACATTTAGCCACGACCCAAACCTTCTTGTTTTTAATGATAGGCCCAGCATCAATGCACGGTTTACAATTCTTACAACAATAGCCTAAATAATGGCAGTCATAACATCTGATACCTGGACACTCTTGAGCCAAATGACCAGGAAGGCTGCAGGAGCGGCAACGATTCAGTCGCTTGAAAATAAATTCCGAGGGAGGTACAATACGAAGATTGGTTGCATACTCAATGTCCGCATCAAAATAACTAGCTTGCCTTTGATCCAGGACATGTAAAAGAATATCTGCATCAATCCTCTTGAAATATTCTTTTTCAAATAAGCCTCCTATGAATTTTGCTGAATTTTGCTCCAGAGACAAAAGGCTTGCTCTGATCCGACGCAACTGTGAAGGATCCAAAAGACAGATTTGCAGGCGGCGAGGATGTCAGATGATCCTTGGGAAAGTTATTCATCACAGGAAAAAACCCAAATTTTGATAATTCTCTAGATGATCTCAAAGACTGATCCATCGCAGCACTTTTCACGAGGCCATGCAGATTAGGTCTAATTGAAATAGGGCTACGTTGAGCCACTTCTAGAATCTCCTCGTCAGAACTCCAAATATTAGAGACAGAATGAACAAATCCCGAATCATGAGGATTGAAGCCCCCTAAACAGACAAAAGTGACAGACAAAATCTGGCCAAATCCGATCTTGTAGACCATAAATAAAATGTCCAACTTTGCTAGATGCCACAGAAAACCTAAAACGCCGATCGCTTTGTTGGAATACATTGAAACCCTTGTGATCTCCTCCTATGCAACACTGGAGGGCCAATCCCACCGACTCTTCAGTGAGAGGAAAGGACGCTGACGAGAAAGACACGACCAGAAAGAATTCTTTCGCCGATGGAGAGGGGGAGAAATGAACCGAGGAGCCAAAACGCCGACGCACCTGTGCAGCCACCTCCCGGCCAGGGGAGAAATCCCAATGTAAGAGAGCTTCCATGGAGATCTAGATCCAGAAGTCATGGTGATCGCCGGCTAGGGGGTGAGAGAGGGAGGGACGTGGAAGGAAATCCATCTAGCTAGCGCATCGTATATTTTCCTTGTAGTATAATCCGATGCATGCATGTGTCGCATGTCCCCCTACGAAGGTGTTATGTTGAGGCTCATAGATCAAGAGTGGGATTTGTCCATCTCAATGACGGATAGATATACTCTGGTCCATCTCGGTGATATCACATTGAAATAGCTTGCAAGCAAGTGATGTGATCACTAGAATGTTATATCACGGGAATGAGAAAAGAGTGCATGACGGTAACGAGATCAAACTAGGTATTTGGATGCCGATGATCGAATCTCGGACATGTAATATATCGCGAGACAAAGGGATTTAGTTACGATGTTAAAGGTTCACACGATCACAAGAGTCATCGTTGAATATGTGGGAGTCAGTATGGATCTTCAGGTCCCGCTGCTGATTATTGATCGGAGAGGGGTCTCGATCATGTCTACATTATTCACGAACCGTAGGGTGACACACTTAAGGGATACCGACACCATTTAGGAGCAAATATGTTTCATATAAAAATTAAGAAAGCGCTGGAATTATTTCGATAGAAACCGGAATTGTTTCGGGTAAAATTGCAGAAACTGGTTCTGCATGTGATATTGAAATGTTGCAGGGGGTTTTATGTGAATGTTTGTTAATTAAATTAAGTAACAAAATTCTGAATAAAATAAATAAAATAGTTTTATTTAATGAGAGCTTGCATTAAATTTGGTGAAAATTTAATGCATGTGAGTGGAAGTGTGAGTGGAGGCTTATTTATGTGAGTGGAGCATCCACCACATGAATGATGGAAGAGGTGGGGGAACCACCATGGCTGCCACGCCATGGCCCTTGGTTCCCTCCCCCTCTTCCAAGGCCCCCCTCTTCTCCTCACAACAGACACCTCCTCGTGAAGGATCTCTCTCCCCCTCTAGTTATTCCCCATGGTCTCGGATTAGCGAGATACATGTTCCTCGTGGCTTTATCTGGAAAGGAGTTGCTTCTCCCGCTGCTTTGCTGGAGCGAGGGACGGAGGTTGTCGGGGTACCGGACGTGCGTGCGATCACGGATGCACCGCTGCTTTGTGGTGCTGGACTTGGTGGTGCTAGACTTGCTGGAGCTGGATCTGATGGACGTGCTGGAGCCGGACCTGCTGGACTTTATCACGATCTTGAGATCGACAAGCGTACGACTACATCATCCACGAGTTTCATCTCGTTAACAAAGCTTTGTTGTCTTCGAAGGTAAGTTCACTATGGATATATATCCACCCGTTGTTTGTATCTAATAGATAGATCTTGGCGATAGTTCCCATCGTAGGAATTTTTTTGTTTTCTATGCTGCGAGCCTAACAGTGGTATTAGAGTCTGATCTATGCGTAGGTGCTTTGCACGGGTAGTACACATATGTTTATATGTGGGCGATGATGATCATGTTATTGCTTCTTTCATGTATTTTGGATATTGGTGGCATAGTAGGATGAAGCGGTCCGGACCAACCTTACATGTCATCGCACATGAGACCGGTTCCACGACTAACATGCAACTAGTTTTGCATAAGTGGTTGGCGGGTGTCTGTCTCTCCTACTATAGTCAATATCTGATTTATAACGAGTTGCTAATAACTTGGTTATCCTCATTGTGGTTCCATGTTCGTAGGTAATACCGGTTCTATCTTCGAAAGCCCTAAGCCACGTAAAACTTGCAATGGATAAATTAGAGGCGTCTAGTTTAGATCGTTGCTGGGCTAGTGTCTTGATATGGTAATGTTGTAAGTAGATGTATAATAGATACTCTTACAACACACTTAACGTGTAAGTTTTATAGACCTTGGCCTTACACACAAAGGAATGATAAAGATCATACCACGATTCATATGATAGAGATCAAATGCATGGACCATATCATCCCATTTTACACATTAGATGTTCGCATCTTATATTGCTAGTTTAGCGCTTTTAGTAGCATTGTAAGATGATCCCTCATTTAAATATCAATATAAAATGTGTTCTTCCTTAAGTATGCACCGTTCAATGGATCGCGTTTCGAGACATCACGTGATGATCGGGTGTACTCGACTCTACGCTTTCACAGAACGGGTGTAAGACAGTTTTACACACACGAATACTAAGGTTCTTACTTGGCGAGCCTAGCATGTAGATACATGGCCTTGGAACACGGACCAAAAGGTTAAGCATGAGTCATATAGTTGATGTGAAACCCATATTGATGCTTGCCTTTGAAGCTACATTGACTTACGTGATGATCGGATTTGGTGTAGTGGATTTGGTTCATGTAATCACCAAAAAGGCACGAGGGAAGTCGTTTTTGAGTGGGAGTTCATTTCTAATTTGGATTAGTCGAATTCAATTTGTCATAAACTAAATCGAAGTGAATTTGAATAATTTTTTGTAGTCATTGGCGTCTATTCACTACCTTATGCTTAGTTTTAATTGATATAATAGAACTATAGAATTCTGGATATTTACTTTATGAACTGGTATCGTATTGTTTTAAATGTCAATTTAAAGTTTAAAAGTCCTATTGCAAACTTTCAGCAAATTCTATTTACTCCATGAAGTTTAATAAGTAGTATTAAATCAAGAGTAAGAATTCCAATGTTAGTATCTAAAGTATCATGTTTGCCTCCATGATTATTGATATTCAAAAGTTGTTTTCATATCAAGATTATCTAGGAGCTGAAAAATTGTTTTAGAAACCATCATGTGTGGAAGATATTGTGATATCTGAAACAATGTTTTTGGTTGCATTATAATAGAGTATAATTTAGCAAAATATATGTTCTCATATTGTATGAGAATTTGTGAAGGATGGAGATGCGAGGCATCCGGATCTCCCAAAAAGGTTTTGGGAACTAAAATTATACTCGCGATTCTTCCTTATAGGCTATAGATGCTTGATCATGAAAGTTGTTATGATAAGGATGAATAAAATATGTAAGTAAAATGTTTACTACTCTAATAGATTACTAAAGAATGGATTTTTTGAAAGAACACCAAACATTTGATGATGGTGATCCACTTCAAAGTGCAAGTCCAAAGGTATTAGTATTTGACAATATACACTTTGTACTATGTGTCATGTGAATGACTCCACTATTGATGTTGATAGATTCTTTAAAAGAAAAGGAATTGTTGGGAGAGAATCTATAAAATATTTGGCAGAAAAGAAAAGGTTGGAGATATCCAACTTAGGTATATAGAAGATATACATGTTATGGCTGTATTCCTTGCTTGTTAAACAATGTGCTTCTGAGGTATAGGATACCGGTATTGGATACGGAATTGGTTGGTGTGAAGTGTCATACAGAACAACACAATTCATGAACTGCAACGGCCTAAGTAACTGGCAAAAGAATAAGTGATGATGTTCATCAAAAACAAATAAAGTGTTATTGTGTTTTTCGTTGTCGTCAAACCTAGCCTTCAAGATTTGTTTTAATAATTGTTATTTTGTTCTGGTATTATGAGAACAATGGTTGTTCAAATAATTACCATATTCCATAAAGGATGGATGAACTTTTACAAGCCTAGTTGGAGAAATCACATCCATAAACATTATTGCTAAAATGTCGTAAGACAAATGATTGGAAGACCACTTATGAAGTGACATCGCTGTTTGAATTATATTGGAAAGTAAACATGAAGAAACTCCATGTTGATGAATTTTGGAGACTTTTGATTTTGATCAATTGACGCTTGTGAAACTTTCCTCGAGATAATTGAAACTCCGTCCATAGGCCAAACAGGAACGGATGATTAACTTATTAGATATTATGCATGTTGATGTATATAGTCCATTATGTGTAGCCATATGCGATGGGTCTTTTGCTTCATATGCTTTGTCCAGAAACTTGAGTGAATATATCTATATATTTACTTAATAAGGAAGAAGTATGAAACATTTGAAAATTGTTCAAAGACTTTCAAGATGATGTGAAAAATCATTGTAACAAGAAAATAAAAGATTTTATGATTTGATCATAAAGGACGAAATTTGAGTTACAGGTTTAGCAAAACACCTAAGATTTCAGGAATTGTTCTATGAATTTGCATTTCCCGATAAACCACAGGAGTATGGTATGTTCGATAGATCAAATCAAACCTTGTTTGACATGGTAAGATCAAAGGTGTCATTTATAAAACTGCCATTATGTTTTAAGGATTAAAGCTTTAGAGACTACCGCTTTTACACTGAAAAGAGCACTATCATGATCTGTTGAAATGACACAATATGAGTTATGGTTTGGGATAAAACCTGAATAGTCTTTTCTTAAATTTTGGTATGCTATGCATAAGTAAAATGTTTACAACCAAAGTCGGATAAGCACGTGTTTGTAGGTTATCCCAAAGAATTAGTTGGGAATTCCTCCATAACACCGAGGACAAAAGAGTTTGTCGCTTGGAACGTCAAGTTTCTTGAGAAGGAATTTTTCATGAAAAGTTAAGTGGGAGGACAATAGAACTTCGATAAGGTTGTTGAACCTTAGCTATATGTGCTAAGTAGCGCAGCGCCGGAAAGTGTCCCGGTGGCGGCCACAATGCTCATGGCTCCCGTGATTACAAAGGGTGTGATCTTGGAGATTAGAGTTCCTATTGAACCATGTGGGTCGGTAAGAATTAAATAGTAAGATTTGAAACAGAAGTCGTTATTATTTTGACAATGATGAACCGACTGCATGCAAAGAAGCGATGATGGGCCCTGACTCCATAAAATGAGTAGAAGTCATAGAATCCGAAATAGTATTCATACACGAGAAATCAAGTTTCTGAACTTGGAAGACCCTCCGGAAAGGCGTGAAGCCTATCGGTCGTGTTTGGATCTATGAAGAAATAGACATGGACGTTTAACATCTATGAAATAGTCGACCTGTCAGAAAGAAGTTTACGGCAATGTTCAAGGAGTTGACTATGACAAGATTTGATCTTTCATAGCGATATTTAGTCTTGACAGATTAATGTAGCAACCACTACATATAATTTGTTATATGGTAGTTGAATAAACAAAACAAGGTTCTTCTAATAGAATGGTTACCTAGGACGCGCACATGACACGGCCGAAGGGTTTTGTTAATTCAAAGGGTGCTAAAAGGGCATGCAAACTTCAATAGTTGAAGTGAGCATAGCGGAGTTGGAACCTTCACCATGATGAAAATGGTAAAGGAGTTTAATTTCATCGGAGATGATGAAGATGCTTGCATTTGCAAATAATTACATGGGAGCGCTGAGACAAATTTCCAATATATTATGCAGAGTACATATTGTTGATTGGAAATGATGTATCTTTTATTGACACAAGTTAAGAATTTCATTAAAATAGGATTTTGATGAAAGACTTGGGCAAAACCAGAATATTTGGCATCAATGTCTATATGGATAGATTGAGGTGCTAATATGGTTATGCTAGACGTACATATATGAGATATTGAAAGGGTTCAATATGGAAACAACAAGAAATGGTCTTGCTGCATGCAAAGGATTGTATCATGATTCAAGTGTTTCAACACTTGGTGAGTAAAATCATATGAATATTTTGATCGATTATACCATGATATGTATATATCCAAATATGTCCTATGCTCTAAATGTTATGAGCACATACCAGAATGATTCATAATATGATCATTGGACGATAGTAAAGATATTCTTTTGAGCTTTGGAAGAACTAAGAATATATCATGTATAAGTGACAAATAGTTAAAGGTAGTTCATTGTAAAGTGTTACATTGATACTAGTTTTGTCACAAGATACAAATTAAATTTATCTCAATTTAGACTATGGGTGGCACAATGTAATGGAAAGGATATTCCATGATGGATTTGGATGAGTTTCAAAGTTGAAACATTTTTTAGGATACTACAACAAAAGGGTAAGTATATGACAGCTATAGTAACAGCAAAGGAGGGCATTTGTGCTAAGTAGTTTGTTACCAAACTAGGTGTGTTTCAAAGTGAGCTAATACTATAAAGATATTGTATGACAATAATATCAACATATTTTAACCCGAACAAACTAAAGGTCTCACCAAAGGACCAAATTTATACAATGCCATCTCATTTGACAATGAGTGATGCGTAGAGATCCAAAGACATGCAAATACACACGGACCTGAAACTGTCAGATCTGGAGATTATGTTAACCACTAGAAATCGCGTATATGCAACACCAGAAATCTATAGGTGTTCAATACGCAAAGTTTTTCAAACTAGATTATTGACTCTAGTGCAAGTGGGAGACTGAAGGGAATATGCCCGAGAGGTAATAATAAAGTGGTTATTATCGTATTCCATGTTTATGATAAATGTTTATTTTGCATGCTATAATTGTATTAATTTGGAAACGTTAATACATGTGTGTTTAATAAACAAAATGCAAAGTTCCTGGTAATGCCTCTCATATAAACTAGATTGTTGATTAACAAGATGATCAAGGTTTCCTGATCATGGACATTGGATGTTGTTAATAACAAGGTCACAACATTGGTGGAATGATGTGATGAACATTCATCCGAAGTATAGCATTACGATGAGAGTCATTATGTTTATATTGCTATAACATCATACGAAGTAATCTTAGTCCTTAGACCATGAGATCATGTTAATTGCTAACACCGGAAGAGTATCTTGATAACATCAAGCGTCACACCGTAACAGGGTGACTATAAAGGTGGGTTCAGTGCTACGAAGGTGTTATGTTGAGGCTCATGGATCAAGAGGGGGATTTGTCCATCCCGATGACGGATAGATATACTTTAGGCCCTCTCGGTCATATCACATTGAAATAGCTTGCAAGCAAGTGATGTGGTCACTAGAATGTTATATCACGGGAACGAGAAAAGAGTGCATGTCGGTAACGAGATCAAACTAGGTATTTGGATGCCTATGATCAAATCTCGGACATGTAATATATCGTGAGACAAAGGGATTTAGTTACAACGTTAAAGGTTCACACGATCACAAGCGTCATCGTTGAATATGTGGGAGTCATTATGGATCTCCAGGTCCCACTGCTGATTATTGATCGGAGTGGGGTCTCGATCATGTCTACATTATTCGCGAACCGTAGGGTGACACACTTAAGGGATACCGACACCATTTAGGAGCAAATATGCTTCAGATAAAGATTAAGAAAGTGTTGGAATCATTTCGATGGAAACCGGAATTGTTTCGGGTGAAATTGCAGAAACTGGTTTTGCATGTGATATTGAAATGTTGCAGGGGTTTTATGTGAATTTTTGTTAATTAAAGTAATTAACAAAATTCTATAAAATAAATAAAATAGTTTTATTTAATGAGAGTTTGCATTAAATTTGGTGGAAATTTAATGCATGTGAGTGGAAGTGTGAGTGGAGGCTTATTTATGTGAGTGGAGCATCCACCACATGAATGATGGAAGAGGTGGGGGCACCACCATGGCTACCACGCCATGTCCCTTGGTTGCCCCCCTCTTCCCTATAAAAGGCCCCCCTCTCCTCCTCACAACAGACACCTCCTCGTGAAGCATCTCTCCCCCTCTAGTTATTCCACATGGTCTCGGATTAGCGAGATACATGTTTCCGGTGGCTTTATCTGGAAAAGAGTTGCTGCTTCCGCTGCTTTGTTGTAGCGAGGGACGGAGTTTGTCGGGGTACCGTACGTGTGTGCGATCACGGATGCACCGCTGTTTTGCGGTGCTGGACTTGGTGGTGCTGGACTTGCTGGATCTGGATCTGATGGACGTGCTGGAGCCAGACCTGCTGGACTTCATCATGATCTTGAGATCGACAACTGTATGACTACATCATCCACGAGTTCCATCTTGTTAACAAAGCTTTATTGTCTTCGAGGGTAAGTTCTCTATGGATGTATATCCACCTGTTGCTTGTATCTACTAGATAGATCTTGGCAATAGTTCCCATCGTAGGAAATTTTTTGTTTTCTATGCTGCGAACCCAACATAACTCCCCGCGGGTGTCACACTTGGGGCACTAGGAGTCGTTGGAGCCGCAGGAGTGTGAGGACTTCAACATGACCTTAAGGTCGGCTTCAGATCGTCTACATCAACCACGCTCTCCTGAGCATTTACAACGCTTTTCGGTCTTCAAGGGTAAGTTCACGAAAAGCCCCTCCCATTACTGCATTACTAATAGATAGGTCCTAGCAACATCAGGGGTTCAGGGGCGTAAGGTAAAATTTTATTGTTTTCATACGCGAACCCCTACAGTGTTGTCCTGATGTCCCGCATGGTGCTCCCCTTAGCCGCCGTGGTTGTTGTCCCAGCGTCCCCCACCTCGATTGTCGTCATGGTTATTCTCACGCTCGCCTTCCCATATTCCCTTCCACTAGATGTTGCGCTGGTCACGAAGCTTATCTAGCTTGTAACAGTTGCCTGTGCTTCTTGTGGAAAACATCGTGCTCCCTCTCGCCGCCGCCCTCGCAAAGGATCTTTCTCTCGGGCTCAGTGGCCAGGACGGTGGTGGGCTTCCGCTTGGGGTCCTTACTTGTGCCCTTGGAGGATCTTGGAGGCTTGGGGGTGCCTTCCGCCTTGGCCAGGCAGAACATTCGCCCTGCCTCAGCCTTGGCGTACTTCTCCACAATGACGAACAACTCGGCGGCCGTGATGAGGTTCTCCCCACGGATGCTAATCTTTTCCCGCATGTGGACGTCCTTCACCCCCTAGGAGAAGGCAATGATTCCGTTGGAGTCTGAGATCTTAGGAATCTTGTTACGGATCAGGCTGAACCTCTGCAGGAACTTGAAGAGGGTCTCATCGGGTTGCTGACAAACCTAGAGAAGGTCGTAGTAGGCAAGTGGGTGTTCGTAGGTTCCCTTGAAGTTGGTGATGAAGAGGGAGAAGAGGGCCAACCACGAGCCGATGGATTCCCTTGGGAGGTGCATCATCCAGGTATGCGTCATGTCCTTGAGGCTCAGTGGAAACTAGTTTGCCATGACGCGGGCGTATCCCCCTGTTGCCTCAATGCTCGTGGTGTAGAGCTGCAGAAACTTTCCGTCGTAGTGTGATGGTATCTCGGGGAGGAACTTGTGCGGCCACTCCACGCGACAAAGCTCCTTGGTGAAGGTAGGGCATCCATTTCCCTTCACCTCATTGCCATTGGCGAGAGCTGCGTGGTTCTTCTGTCCTTCCGCGGCTATCTCCTCAATGATGCGGTCCTCCCGCCCATGAGGGAGCGTGGTGATAAGAACAACGGCGGATGGAGGATGGGAGATGATCTGGCATATGTGACCAAGGCGGGACACGGCGTCACTAACCTTGGGTGCCCCACCAGATCCTTGGCTTGGTGGCTGGCTGATAGCCCTCGGTGCCTTGTTCTCGGGCTCAGCCCCCGACACCTGGGGGCGAGGGTGGCGATGTCAAGGATCTCCGAGAGCCACTCGCACCACTTCGCCTGCCCCGACTCCGTCGGTGGGTGGTTGAGCAGCTCATGCACCATGCGCCTAGCGGCCTCCGGGGTGGGTTGGTCTGGTTGGCCATGGAAGGATGCGGTGTGGGAGAGTGATGTGTTGTCGTGGGAGGAAAGCATGATCTCTCATGACGGACAGAAGGAGGAGTCTTGCTCATCCTCCATCCATGAGGACTGTTCCAGTGACGTGCGTCGGGGGGCGGGCTCCGTCTGAGCTCGGTTGGTCGCGCGGCGAAGAGCGCACTCCGCCCATGTCTGTCTGAGCCGACATGCTGGCAAAGGTCCTCGGAACACGCCTCAGCCCCCTACCCAGCGCACCAAATGTCGGAGAAGTGTCCCACAAATGAACAATGGTCCAACGAGGCCTGAGTTCGAGAGGAGGCTGAATCGCGCATTCCGAGCTTCTTAGCGACGGCGAATATGGCGACGCACAGACACGACAGAGAGGTTGACATGGGTTTTTTTACCCAGGTTCGGGACCCTTGTGAGGAGGTAAAGCCCCTACTCTTGCTTGGTTTTATTGCTCGTAGTGCTTCGCGATGGTACAAAGGAGAACCAATGTTTAGGGTTACATATTCTAGGGATTGACCTCAACCAAGGTAGGAGAAGGCCTCCTTTTATAGGAAGGTCGAACCTCTTTCCCCCAAACATTGGGCGGGAAGGGTCACCACACTGCCGCCGCATGAGGACCTGGTCTACAGGACTACTTTCGGTGGACTCGGTCCTCTTTGCATGGGTTGTCCGCTAGTCCTTCATAAAGCCGGTCCTTCTAGCGCTGTCCTTCGCACCCCGACGCCGCCCTTGTCCCCTTAGCACCAAAGTGGTAAGGGATAGCTGCCTTGGCCCTACTGACGTCCTCGGCGTCTTTACACCAGACGGTGGATGGTTCGGCCCTTCTTTACTGAGGTGACCCGTCCAGACCCTGACGTCCCTGTAGGTTCTTGTATTCTTCTTCCGTATCATGGCAAGATTACATACATGCCCTTGGCCATGCCCTGACCCTCCCGAGGCCCCTTTTGGGGCCTGGGAGAGTCGATCTTGGCCGAGGCGGATGACATGTCCCAAAAACGCCCCTGATGAGGTGCCAGCTGATGACTGCAAGTGCACAGATCGTTTGTAGCTAGTGTCGAAATAGAGATATCGATCCCACAGGGAGCAGGAGTCTGGAGTCTAATAACTCTTGAAATAAATATTACGACAGAAATGCTAGATAAAGTTCTAAGTGACAAGATAAAATGCGAGTATTGTGTAAAAAGGTGTTTTGGGGTTTTCAGTATAAGAACAATAATAAAGTAAAGTAAACAACTGAGTACAGAAAGTAAGTATCGCGTTTGTAAGAGAGATTGAAACTACAGTAGGGAAAAAGTGTTCTCAGGGAGTAGCGGATACAGAACTAGTATTGTAAAGATCTATGATAAAGATTATCATCATGAACATTCTCAACTATGTATGTGTGGGAGGAACTCCGTATTTGGACGAATAGGCAGCAACCGCTACTCACATCATCCTCATAACCACAGTAGTCAGCAATCGACATCAATCGAATTACTGCGCTATTAAGGGACGTAATCCCGTAGAACGTATCCCATGGCTTGGATAGTGTTCCGTGAGTTTCCTCAGTTTCCCAAGTTGATACGTAAGGGGTGCCAATAGCTTTATAGTCACTTTAAGTGCTAGCACACCTCTGTCTACCAATAAGTAGTTTCCTCCATCAAGTCCCCATGAAGGCAAATATTGAGAGGTCGACTTCTCTCAACATCAAGATGTAGAAAATCTAACACATGGTCACATCGATGAATATCATAATAGACTTTACCTTATTTCAATCTCATACTAGGGTTTCTCCATCTCCCCAACAACTAACGATCTACTCGGACATGGAGGAAATCAACATCATGGCAATGGTAATGGAAACAATCATAGATGAATAGTACTTGTATAAATCCACAACGAGTATAGGAATTACAACAAGATTTAAACAAGATGTAGATGGGATGGATGGAGATGGTGGTGATGCAGTGGTGGATGATAGAGATCGATGTCTTAGCCTGCCAGATCTGCGCAGGGCAAAAATGAATAATTGGCGGATGAGTTCCCCCTCTAGATGCCTTCCGAAGGTGAGGTTTTGGTGATTTCTGGGTGTTCTGTATGTCGTCTCTCCGAACCAATTACACGGGGTGAAACTATTTGACAAGGTGGAGGTGGCGCCAAATATATGCCGGAGCTATACGGCGAGAAAATTTGCTCCGCCCATATAGTTGGTTGTTGAACTCTCTGCCTCCCTTATTTGCTTCTGGTTTTCTTCTGGTATTATTAATATTTCCCAAATAAGCGATTTACGTTGTTTTTTACTCCTTTTCTCTATAGTACAACTGCTCCAAGAATTGTCTCCATTGGATCCATCATTTGTCCTGATCCTGGTGGAAACAGACATAAAATGTGTGCGCGGGCACCGTAAAATACCAAGATCCTACATCTATAATGCAAAATAATAATGTAAAACATGATGCAAATATGAACTCATCAACTTCCCCAAGCTTAGACTCTTGCTCGTCCCGAGCAAGTTTTAGCTTATGGATGTGATCCTCATATTCATGAAGCTGAGTCGATAAAATAAATGAGGCAATTGCAGCATGTGTTTATCATGTGCGATACATGGTAATAAGTTCATGAATAGTACCTTACTCGAACCATCTGAATAGTATTAGTAGGCTTCCACACCTTAGTGATCAACAGTTCATAAAAGATGAATTTCAACATAATGTAAAAGTATCCGGTTCAACTAAATGAGTTAGCGAGGTAGTCCCAAGTGTTTTTAGGATTCACGTATTCACTTGGGATTCAAAATCTCAAAAGTGTATCTTTGTCATACTACAATGCAGTGGTATATGCCTACTTGCTCTTTGCACACTCGCTCCTTTTCTTTTCTTTTTTCTTTTTTTTTCTTTTGTATATACGCTCACACTTTTATTTAAGTGTTGTGCAAAGGAGCTAGCCATACATTCCACTTCATGTAGGAATTCAAAGTTTAACAATCTCAATTATCAAATTCCAAGTGTATATGAAGCATTCTTATGACTTGAAGATTCTACCTCATGTTATTCTCACTCTATTTTGATGGCATTTTCATTTTCCTTTGTTCAAGGTTTCTTTTTCAACTTAACTATATAAATAGTTTTTCTTTGTAAATCAAATCTTAGACTTACAGCATATTGACTAAATTATCTTTAGGTGTTCCATTAATTACCAATGGTGTGGAAGACTCCTATTGCTATCATCAAGTGCAAGTAAAATTATACTTAAGCCATTCATATATCAATAAAGCAAACACAAACTCAATATTGCTCCATATGAAATAATAAACTCGGAATTTCATAAAAGGGATCGACTATTCCTGAAGGGAATTCTAATGATGCAGACTTTATTGCTACTTTGAACTAATGCGAAAATAGTAATAAAAACTTATAAGATAGATTACAAGGTCTTAAAGATCTCCCCAAGCTTGAAATCATGCCAGGCGGGATCAAATAACCCCTTGCGATTATTTGATACCGTGATTGTTGTAGATCATTGTGGCGCCATGGCATGTAGCACTGCGGTGCGTAGCTTCTTATTGGTATCCTCCAAATCAGTTATGCGGCTGTAGCACCTCCGCAAATCAGACTACAGAGTGTCCACTCTTGTCGTGGTGGTGTCACGGCAGATGCCATGGATAGGCTGAAGGTGGGGACTAATATGCGCTAGGGGAATCCAGGGAGGGATAGTAGAGTGATTCTCTACACAGAAGCTTCATATTGATGTTCTATCTCCCAGATTACAAGCGCTCCTTGAGCTGTATTGACAAGAGGAGGAAGAAGAAACTCTCTTACTCTTGCCTACCAACTAGCCCCAAGAACCCTAGATCCACTAGTGCTCAACCAACTAGAATTCTCCCCACTCTATCTCAGAAAAGACCCAACCTCCGAAAAACCTCCCTCACCAGAACCCCAACCCCCCCCCCCCCCTTATATAGAGGTGGTTCGGTCCTGGCCTAGGGCATACGTGGAGGCATATTCCCAGAATATGCCTCCTCCCAAAGTAGTAACCCGACAGGGATGCTTTTCACCCGCGTCACTCTTGCTTTAACGACGTTGCCTCTGCGGCGCCTGCGTCAGCCGACGTGAGCATCGTCACCCTTGTCGACCACGATCCGGTGGTCCTGCCCTTGCTTTATTCGCTCATCCAGTACGCACCGGGTCTTCTTTTTGACCGGAGAGATTCCTTCCTTCTCCTAGAAGCCAGACGAGGATCCGGATTACAGTAGATCCGGCCACACCTGTTCCTGCATATGATCTAGACAAGTGCCTCCGACTCACTCCTTGAGTCGGATGAGACAATGTTAGACGACCCCCTGGTCCGGGTTACTCCGTGATCCGGCCTGCCTTGAGGTGACTCGGCCAGCATCCGCTTTGACCTTACCGACCCTCGGCTAACTCGGCCCTTATACCCTGGAGTGACCCTACCCGGGGTTATCCCCCCAACATTAGTCCCCGAAGCTGGTGCGGCCTCAGCGGCCTTGGTCGCTAAGGCCACATCAGGTTCATTCGTATCTACCCTTCGGATGTTTATTTCCGGGTTATATGGATTTACGTTCCCTTCGCACGCTCCAAGTTTTCACTTGCCGGCCGGGTCACCACTTTGGCTCGGGTCCTATGGTTTTACTTTTCCTCTGAACAGTTCAAGTTTTCACTCGCTGGCCGGGTTACCTTCGTGTCTCGGATCCGGGCCTTGCTTCCTTCTCTCGTACGCCAACCCACGTAACGATTAATCATTACGTTGCCTTATTTTAAGGGCCTGAGCAGTAACCGCCGCAGTAGATGTTAGTGATTATTGTACGGGGGTTACGTCATGTCTGTCTCCTCGTTTACCGCAACTGCACGTCGTGTCATGGGATCACATTTACTCTGCGGCCCCTAGCGTGGCTTCTCTCTGATTGGTCAACGCTGGCGATACATGGCCACACTGTGTAGTTTTCCAGCACAGCACGATCCCATTCGCTGATAACTGAGGGCGGTTAAATAGGGAAGGGGCACTCTCCTTAGAACTTTTCCATCTCCGCGCCCCCTCGCCCGTTCCTCTTCTTCCTCCTCGCAACCGCGCCGCCGCCAGTGCCCGTTGCAGCAGCGCCGCTGCCGCATTTTCTTTGTTTCTCCGCACCGCAATCACCGTTGTGCCTCTGTTTAGCCACGGGTCCTCGTCAGTCTAGACCGTAGAGCCCCGCCGCCGCCAGCTCCAGCGAAGACACCGGAATTGAGATGACGGAGGAAGAGCTCATCATTGTTGAACAGGATATGGAGGAGGACGCCGACACGGCGGACCGCGGCGCGTGGGCCGGCTCCTGGGTCTGCGAGGACGACATCGCCTGGCTCTACCGGACCTGGCGCATTCCCGCCGGCGTCGCTGCTCGTCTCCCCTCCTCGGAGCTGGCCCCTTCACCCAATCCGGGCGAATTTGTTGTTTTCTTATCCCATTTCCAACGAGGATTTGGGCTTCTAGTGAGTGATTTCTTTCGGGACTGGATCCGGACCTATCACTTGCAACCACATCATCTCCCGGCGAACGCCATCACCTCTCTGTCCGCTTTCGTTTCTTCGATCGAGGGCTACACCGGGCTATGGCCTACGAAGGAGCTGTGGATCCGGTTCTTTGGCCTCCATCGCAACGTGGTCCCCAACATCCACGTCGAGTCGGAGGACAAACAACTAACTCAGTTCGGAGCTGCCTCGATCTCGCCCCGGAGGTATTCAATCTTTCCCAGGGTCACCGGGCTTGACTCCTGCAAAGGGTGGGCCCGGACCTTCTTCTACGTCCGGAATGAAGGCACGGAAGATTTGATCCGGTTGCTGCCCTACGCTTCGGGTCCCCCTGACACGGATTTCTGGGAGGAGGTTGCCAGGAAGCCTACAGCCCTGGCCAACCAAGTGAACAAAAGGTTTGCGGAGCTGAAGAAGCTCGGATTGCGCAACGAGGATGCCATGATCACATTCGTGCGCAACCGAATCTCTTCCCTTCAGCGGCGCACTCACAAGTTGTGCCATATGAGCTTTAGTCGCGACCCCAACCGAACCTCCTCATTCGAGTTGAGCAATACGGAGATCTTCCGCCGGGTCAAGGCTCTTTTCACCACCCATAAGGACTTCTCCGCCGAATGGACGTGGGGAATCGAGCATTACTGCCGTGACAGGCTCCCTCCCGCGGTAAGCTTCGTGGGGTAAACTTATCTCGGGTCAATTTCATGTCGGCTCTTATCACATTCTTGACCTTGCTCCTTGTGCTTTTTTCTCAGCTATTTCTCCAGCAAACCCTCGAGGATGGCCCGGATCCGACCCTTAAGTGGGCCCCGGACCGAGAAATTCCGGACGAGGAGGATCCGGACCAGGAGATGTTCCTCCCCACACCCGATGCCACCAGACGACCCAGCGGTAAATTTTCTTCTCTTAGAGATTGGCCCGACAATGAGGATGACTCGGATATCAATGTGATTAAACCCGTTGAGGTTGTCCCTCTTTCTTTTGCTTACCCGGCATCAGCTAACCCTGGTGGGCACATCCGCGAGGATCCTCCCCTTGCCACGGGCGAGCCTGCTTCGGCGGCGTCAAAGAAGAAGCGCGGAACCGCGTCGAGTTCTTCTTCCGAACCTTCTCAGCCTTCCAAAAGGAAAAAGAAGGCCGGAGACAAGACTGCCTCCAAACGGGTAGGCAAAGCCCCGGCAAGGAGGGCCCGGAAACCTAAGGAGGCAGAGACCTCGGATGCGTAAGTTCTTTTTTCACTGCGCAACACACTTCTCCCTGCTTCGGGGTAATTTCACTCCTGACATTATTTTCTCTTGCAGGGCTCCTATGGAGGTCCCTCAGAGCGGATCGAGCATCTCCTCTCCTCTTCGCTCCAGTCCTTCCCCTCCCCGTGACGACGAGTCACGCCCGCTGAGCCCTATTCCGGAAGGCTCTGCGGCCGCTCCGGGTTCCGCAGTACCTCCTTTAGAGGGACGCGACCTCGGATCGGGAGGGGTCGGATCGGCCGAGGCGATGGCGTCCGGCACTTCGGCATTGCCGCAACCAGCAACAATTAAGTCTACCGCAACTCCAGCCCCAGCAGCAGCTCCAGCACCAGCCACCGAACCAGCGCCTGTCCCGATTCTGAAGAAACCAACAGCAGCTCCAACGCCAGCCACCAAAGCTCCCGCGCCAAGCTCATCTGCCTCGTCCGAGTCATCTCAAGCTCGGCGAGGACCCACTCCAGCGGTTTCCAAGGGCAAATCCACTGCGGTCACTTCCTCCCAGCAGGCCAAAGGCAAATTCACCTCCACCGAGGCTGGGCAGCGAACCTTGTCGTCGATGCTTCCAAAGAAATCCCCAGCAGTGACGGATCCTCCTGCCGAGCCAGCTGATTCGCAGCAGATGGTTCTTCACACTAGCCCAGCTCTTGCCCTGATTGAAAGGAAAGAAGCTCATGCCAAGGGTTTGGTGGCGCCTCACATGCCCACTGGCGAACGGTGCCCTCCGAGCCTCATCGAGTTCGTCATGAACTGGAATAAGGCGGAGTTCGTCTACAACGACGATCTCCCGGAAAAGTTCGGCCCAGCTGAATTTTCCGCTCAGATGAATACTGCCGCCAAGGCCATTAACCTCGCTGGGCGTATGATGGAGGTACGTTGTTTCTTCTTTACGTGCTGTAGATAATAACCATTAGTCCCCGAGCCTCCGGCGGAGTAACTTGTTACTCGGTCGGATGCTCCTTAGAAGATCAACGTAGCTGCATGTAAACTTTGAATATGCACACACCTAGAGCCGGGTTAAGTTCCGCTTGGCCCGGATCTTGTACACTTCGAGTATGCGCACACCTAGAGCCGGGTTAAGTTCCTCTTGGCCCGGATCTTGTACACTTCGAGTATGCACACACCTAGAGCCGGGTTAAGTTCCGCTTGGCCCGGATCTTGTACACTTCGAATATGCACACGCCTAGAGTCGGGTTAAGTTCCGCTTGGCCCGGATCTTGTACACTTTGAATATGCACACACCTAGAGCCGGGTTAAGTTCTGCTTGGCCCGGATCTTGTACACTTCGAATATGCACACACCTAGAGCCGGGTTAAGTTCCGCTTGGCCCGGATCTTGTACACTTCGAATATGCACCGAACTAACTGTACATGCCTGTGCCTTTGTCAGGTAACTACCAACCGTCGGAGCGCCGAGTTTCAGCGCCTGCTTGATACCCATATTACCTTGCGCGCAAAACACGTTGCACTTGGCGCGGAGCATGAAAAGAGGGGTAATTTCCTCTCTTAACACCTCATCGCTTCGTTTGTTTCTGCCGGATTAACCTCCTTATTCGGTTTTTTGTAGCTGGGGTGGAGGCTGAAAACAAGATTATGCGAAAAAACTTGGAGGAAATCCGAGGTATGTCCCCTTTCGGCCAACATCGTTGTGCTCTCCATTCTTTCTTTTTCTTAGCTCGGCAAACATTCACTCCTCGGCTTTGCCGGGTCAACACATCATTTTAGCATCGCTTGAGGATAGTGTGCCCATGCCTAATATGATGCTGCATTGTCTCGAACAAGCAGGACAGCATCAAGCCGAGCTGAAGAAGAAGGACGATGAGCTTGCCCTCCTCCAGACCAAGGACGATGAAATAGCCAAACTCAAGGCCGAGATGGAGAAGATGAAGGCCCAACACAAAACCGAGCTCCACAAAGTTGGCCAGAACTTCACCGAAGAGCGTGAGCGGTTCACCCTCCAGATCTCCAAGGACCAGGAGCTGCTCAAGGCATCCGAAGTCCGGCTTTGGTCGGCGCTTGCCGAGCTTGGACAACTTCGCCAGCGACGCGATAGTTGTATCCAGGAGTTGACCCGGATCCATCACCATATCTCACGTAAGTTTCTTTTCCTTGCCCGACGTAGTTTTCCGGGTTAACTCATATGCCTTTGCTTCAGCATCCTCCCTTTCCCTATTTTCAGATAACTTTCTAGAGGGTACTGCTATTGCCAGTGCTGCCGTTGCCAAATTTCGCCAAGAGAGGGGTACTCCCATCGCTCCTGATGGTGAGAGCATCCCCTTAGACCTGGAGGACCTGTTGGTTAGCGTGTCAGCCCGGGTGGAAACTATCAAGAACTATGGAAAGGATCTCCTCGACGTTGCGGTCCGGATCTTCAACACATTCTGGCCAAGCGAGGATGCTCCGGAAAGGATCACACTTCTTGCGGAAAAGCTAATGGAGATTGAGACTCAACTTGACCTCTGGAGGGAATCCGCCGGGCGGGCCGCGGCAGATACCCTTCTCCATCATATCCTTTCATGGTACGAGAAAATTGATCTGAGCCTCCTCACCCGTCGGTGTACCGGATTCAAATGGACTGATGATCCGGAGTGGGTAGCTCGGCGCCAGGCTTGCGCCTACAGCCTCATCGAATATTCTCCAGTCCATGACTGGGTTGAGGGGCCGAGCTTTCTGGAATCCGGCGAGGAGGAACAGATGGAGAACGTGGAGGATGGGTCGAGCGATGACGGAGAAGATGCTGCTTCAGATATCGAAGACAGTGATGATGACGCCGAACTTCCTCCTCCCGCCGCTCCTTAGGTGAAAAAACTCGAAAATTTATCAGATCCCCGGTATGCCGGGTGCAATTGTATACTGAATACATAATATTTTGCTACTATGCTTGTATGTCGGATTAACTTGGGCGTAGTCCCCGAGTTTCATTTTCTTGTTCATCCAATTCTCTGGCTCGATCCGTGTCTACCTTGATTCGGTTTTATGACTTACGAACTCGAGCCTCAAGAATCGTTTTAACAATACTGAGAAACTTTGAGGCTTGGCTCGCGATAATTCAACATAATAGCGTGAAAATAAACATGGAGTTAGTTCGAAAAAAACAAACGTTAGCTGGAATAGGATCGTTTCCTTAGTAGTTTTTCATGTGCTACGCAATTCCAAATTTGTTCCCTTGCTCGCCATGAAGCCAATTCTTGTTGGACAGCAGCAAGTCGAAGGGTTGGGTTTTTGGTGCTCCCACATTACTAATCCGGGTTAAGCGAAACGAGTCATTCCAGCTAACGCATAAAAAGTAACAAGAATCATTTATTAAGGCAGTCCCCGAGTTACTGCTCGAGGCCCTGCTATTTCATTGATAAACCCATTGCCGACATACATACCGACATAAGAGGATGACTTGGGTACATACACTCTTTAGCTAAGTGTAGAAGGGACGAAGTAGTGCTACATTCCATGGTCGCTTGGATTCCTCTCCGGACTTGTCCGCCTTGTTCTTTTCCTATGGCTTTGCATCTATGAGATAGTAAGAGTCATTGTGCAATGCTTTGCTCACGATAAATGGTCCTTCCCATGGGGGGGATAGTTTATGCATGCCAATGGTACGCTGTGCCAACCGGAGCACCAGATCGCCTTCCCGGAAGACTCGGGGGCACACTTTCCGGCTATGATAGCGTCGGAGATTTTGCTGATATATGGCGGATCTGGACAGTGCAAGTTCTCTCGCTTCTTCCAGCAGATCAACATCATTTTGCCGGGCTTCTTGCACTTCGGCTTCTGTGTATTGGGTGACCCTAGGCGAATCATGCTCTATGTCGGCTGGTAATACAGCTTCTGCCCCATATACCAGAAAGAACAGCGTGTAGCCTGTTGATCGATTCGGAGTTGTTCTTAAACTCCACAATACCGCTGGTAGCTCTTCTATCCAGCACCCCGCTGATCTTTGCAGCGGCTCGATGAGCCGGAGTTTTATCCCGGATAGCACTAATCTGTTGGATCTTTCCACTTGTCCGTTCGATGCGGGGTGGGCTACCGAGGCTATGTCGAGTCGGATTTTCTTATCTCGGCAGAATCGTGCAAATGCTTCTTCAGCAAAATTGGTGCCGTTATTGGTTATGATGCTATGAGGATAACCGTATCTCAAGATGATGTCTTTGAGAAATGTCACAGCCGTAGCCCCATCACATTTTCTTATAGGCTTCACTTCGATCCATTTTGTAAACTTGTCCACCATGACCAGAATGTGCGTCATGTTCCCTTTTGCTGGTTTAAACGGGCCAACCATATCCAAGCACCACACAGCAAATGGCCACGTAATTGGTATGGTTTTGAGTTCCGACATAGGCATATGTGTCTTGGTGGCGTATCTTTGGCAACCGTTGCATTTTCTCACCAGATCTTCGGCCTGCTCCAAGGCGCTTGGCCAGTAAAATCCATGTCGGAATGCCTTTGCCACTAAGGCCCGGGATGAGGCGTGATGCCCGCATTCTCCTTGGTGTATATCTCGGAGGATGTCAAGTCCTTCTTCCGGACCAACACACCGCTGGAGGACACTGGTTACACTCCGCTTGTACAGCTCGGAATTGATGATTGTGTAAGCTTTGGCCCTTCTCTGAGTTTGCCTGGCTAGCACTTCCTCAGTGGGTAACGTTCCATCTTTCAAGAACTTGTATATAGGCAGTGCCCAAGCTGGTACTGCTCGCGCAGGGAACATCTCCTCATCAATTTCCATCCAATCCACCGGCATAACTTCAACCGGGTCTTGTTGAATAGTCCCCGGGTCTAGCGAGGTAGTCCCCGAGTTTGCCGAGGTAGTCCCTGGGTTTGCCGAGGTAGTCCCCGGGTTTGCCGAGGTAATCCCCGGGTTCGGCGCACTACCTTCCATGTCAATGTCCATGGGTTTAGCTCCGGATTCCGCGTTTTCCGGAACATAAATTGAGTCGGTTCCTGGGAACGGCCTGATAGATGGCTTTCTAAGGTGCTCCAATGCAACGCCCGGTGGAATTGCCTGTCGGGTCGAACCGAGCTTCGACAGCATGTCGGCAGCTTCGTTTTCCACGCGAGGTACATGATGAAATTCACATCCCTCAAAGTAACCCGAGATTTTCTGCACGTGAAATCTGTATAGTGCCATGTTTGGATCCAGGGTGTCCCACACTCCGGACACTTGCTGTATTACTAGATCCGAGTCGCCAAAGCAGATTATCCGTCTTATGCCAATTTCCTTTGCCACTTTGAGACCATGCACAAGAGCCTCGCATTCAGCGACATTGTTCGATGCCGCGAAATGGATCTGCAATACATACTTGAGCTGATCCTTTTTTGGCGAGGTAAGCACAACCCCGGCGCCTAATCCGGTTTGGTCTTTGATCCGTCAAAATGCATCCTCCAATAGTTTGGATCTGGTGGCGGTGGTTCGTACTGTACCTCGGCCCAATCCACAAAAAAGTCCGCTATAGCCTGGGACTTGATCGCTTCTCTTCTGTCGTACTGGGGCGCGTATGGTGCTAGCTCAATTGCCCATTTCGCAATTCTGCCGTTCGCATCTTTGTTACCCATTATCTCGGATATGGGGGCTTCGCATATCACTTTGATGGGATGCTCCTCAAAGTAGTGCTTTAACTTCTTTGCCGCCATATAAACTCCGTATGCCACCTTTTGAAAATGCGGGTAGTTCTGTTTTGAGGCAGACAATACCTCGCTCAAGTAATACACTGGTCTCTGCACCGACTTACCCTCTTCATCTCGTTCCACTACAATCACTGCACTTACAACTCGGTTGGTTGCGGCTAGAGCAACATTGGCTCCTTCGACAGTGGAGAAGCTAACACTGGTGCAGTGGCCAACATCTTTTTTAAGTGGGCAAAAGCTTCATCGGCATGCAGCGTCCAAACGAATTTATCTGATTTTTTCATGAGTTGGTAGAGAGGCAGTGCCTTTTCCCCTAGCCGACATACAAACCGACTCAACGACGCCAGGCATCCAGTGAACTTCTGGACGTCATTGAGACACTTCGGCAGCTCCATTCGTTCGATGGCTCGGATCTTAGTTGGATTGACCTCGATACCTCGGCTGGAGACGAGAAATCCTAGTAATTTCCCAGCCGGGACACCGAAGGTACATTTCTCCGGGTTAAGCTTCATTCGGAATCTCCTCAAGTTCGCGAATGTTTGCCTTATGTCGTCAAGGAGCGTTGCGCTTTCCTTGGTCTTGATAACCACATCGTCCACGTAAACTTGCACATTTTGACCTATTTGATCGTGCAAACATTTTTGCATACACCTTTGGTACGTTGCTCCTGCGTTTCGTAAACCAAACAGCATAGTGCGATAGCAATAAGCCTCGTACGGGGTAATAAAGGCAGTTTTTATTTGATCATCCGGGTTCAGGGGTATCTGGTGGAAACCAGAATAGGCGTCAATAAATGACAACAGTTCACATCCCGCGGTAGAGTCGATGACCTGATCTATCCTCGGCAGCGGAAATGGATCTTTCGGACATGCCTTGTTCAGGTTCATGTAATCGATACACATACGCCAAACCACTGCCACGTTCGGATCATCCTTCTTCTTTTCTACCAGTACCGGATTAGAGAGCCAATCCTAATACAGCACTTCCATGATAAATCCTGCTGCTAGCAACCGAGCTACCTCGTCACCAATGACCTTTCTCCTATCCTCGGCGAAGCGTCGGAGAAGCTGCTTCACCGGCCTTGCTCCGGGTCTTACATTCAAAGAGTGCTCGGCCAACTCCCTCGGAACACCTTGCAAGTCCTGTGTGGACCAAGCAAAAATATCCCGATTCTCACGGAGGAAGTTGACGAGCTCGCTTTCCTATTTGTCAGTTAACCCGGCCCCAATCGTCACGGTACGCTCCGGAAACATGTTATCCACCGGGATCTTCTTGGTGTCCTTCGCGGCTTGAAATGAAATGCTTCCATGCGGGTTGCTTAACGCCGGCATATACTGCTGCGCGGACTGAGCTAATGCCGCCACCTCTTGGATTTTTCTTTTCTCTTGGGCAATTACGAGTGACTCGGCTAGGTTAGACCCGACTGAGGCGCACTCAATGGAACGTCGGAAATCCCTAGCGATAGTAATTGCCCCACTTGGCCCGGGCAGCTTCATCTTCAGATAACCAACGTGGCAACTTGCCATGAATTTGCCCAGCGCTGGTCTCCCGAGTAATGCATGATACGCGCTCTCCAGGTTTACCACTTCGAACTCCAGATTTTCGGTTCAGCAGTTATCCCTCCTACCGAATAGCACGTCGACCCGGACTTTGCCTATGGGTTCGCAGGATATGCCGGGCACGATACCGTGAAAAGTTGTTCTCGTATCCTGGAGCATGTTCTCCGAGATGCCCAACTTGCGCATCGTATCCACATACATGATGTTAATGCTACTGCCATTGTCGATCAGTACCTTGGAGAATCTCACATTAATATTTGGTCCAATGAACGTCGGATCTAACACCAGTGCATACGAGCCCGGACTTGGAATAAGCTTGGGATGATCTTTAACGCTCCAGGTAATTTCCTGGACTGACCAAGACATATACCTCGTCATTGCAGGCATAACCGCGTTAACCTCCATATGTCGGCGCTGCAAGCTTTTCCTATCCGTTTCCTCTGTTGTGAACACGCAATAGCTCTGGTGATGTTCCCTATACTCATTCCTTCCCTCATTTCTAGAATACCTCTGATCCGGTTGTTGCTGGTTTTCTACCTGATGCACTGCATCCCTTCTCTCACTGTTGTCATACCTCGGCGGAGGAGGAGGCAACATCAGTTGTTGCGCGTTTGCACCGGAGAGCAATTGCTGCCGGGGTAACTCCTGCCGAGGTTGATCATTCAGGGGTGCTACTGAGCATTCCCCGGACCACCTTGCTCTATCTTGCGCATCCACTCACATTGTCTCGTCGTGTGACCCGCGGGGCTGTTCGGATTTGGCGTGTGAAACTTGCACGGCTGGTCCAACATTGACTCATAGGTATACCTCGGACGATCTTTCTTCTCTTGCCATTGCTTCCTCTGCTCCGGAGTCCACATTTTCTTGCCATCGTTTCGAGGAGTCCATTGCCCTCCCGTTCTCTGGCGTTGATTGCTCCCTGCCCTGGGCTGATCTTGATTCACGGCCGCAACTTGTTGCGAACCATACCTATGGTCCGGTCTATCATCTCTCCTTTTTCCCCTGTAATCGTTCCTCCGGGATGACCCGGATCCGTCCCTCGGATAGTACTCCTCATTTGACTCGTTCGACGCGATCCTGGGTTGAGTCGGATCTGCCAAAGCGTAGGAATCCGTGATCCGGATCATCTCTGCCAAGGTGACTGGCATTTTCCTTTGCAATTTCATCCATAACTCGCTGCCATATCTACATCCTTGTGCGAACCACGCTATAGCCTGTGACTCTATGACTCCCTCACATGAGTTTCTCACGGTACACCACCGGGTCAAGAATTCACGGTCCGTTTCGTTAGATCTCTGCTTGCACATTGCCAGGGTCTGCAGTTTATTCGGTCTCTGGTATGTACTTGAGAAGTTGTTGATAAACATTTCTTCAAAATCTATCCAGCAATTGATGCTTCCGGGTGGCAAATTGTTCAGCCACACCCTAGCCGGACCTTCCAACATTTGGGGTACGTATCATACAGCCCATCTCAAGTTGCCAGTCGCAATTTTCACAGCTGTTGCGTAGTTTATCAACCAATCCTCCGGCTTCGTACTGCCGTCATACGTCTTCGTGCCCCTGGGTAACTGGAAATTGGGTACTAGCGGTTCCTTCATGATCCAGGGCCCAAAGCATGCTGGACCCGGAGGACCTTGACATTCAATTTGTTCCGACCTATACAGGCGATCCAGTTTCAATCTTGCGTCATCCGGCATCAAATCTCTATTTCCCAATCTCGACCCTATCACATGATAGTCCGGTCTAGCATATCCCGCATTCATCATCTCCGAGTCTCCATCGTTGTATCGGTCTTGCTCTCGTTGTGCTCCTCTATGTTGCATACCACGCCCGGCACTTTGCTCTTGCCTTGGTGCATTCCACTGCTGCGGTTGACCCGCTCCCGCCGGGTTTCGCTGTCCGGCATTGCCGTTGACAGCATTCCCTTGACCGGCATTGCCTTGGTCGTTGTTACCTCGGCTCATGCTCTGCCGATCGTCGTTTTTCCGCATCTCCTTTTCCTTTCCCGCACGCGTTGGGTCGTACGGAACGATCTGCTTGTTCCGTCTGGCCGAGGTTACTACCTCTTCCCTTCTAGGACCACCATGAGGCGATGATGCGGCTCCAGCGGATTTCACCGGGTTACCTATTACCGAATGGACGATCTTAGAAGCTCCAACTCTCTCCGGGTTACCTCTCAACAGCTCCTCATTCTGCCTGTTCGTGATCCGAACCAGCTCGTTAACCCGGTCTTGCTATCTTTGGCGGGCTTCACCCGTCAGACCCTCTAGCTCGGACACCACGGCGTCTGCTGCTCTGAGGTTCTTCGCCGGGGTACTATACTTCGGCAACCCCACAGATAGATAGTTTTCCGACCCTTCTGGTCCCTCACCACCTTCTCTGTTCATTTCTCTTATGAGAATTTTCCCTTTTACCCTCACTGCATCAACCTTGTTTGCTTTCGCATATTCGCGCAGCGTCATGTTCAACGACTGCTAAGCCGCTGCTATTTTCTTTGCGCCCTCCAGTATCTTTTGCCGGGTCTCCTCTAGCTCGGCCTGTGCCTGAGTCGGATCTACCAGCACTGTCACCGGGTTAGCCAAGCTATCCATAGCTTCCCTCAGCACGTTCTCAGGCCTCTCCAGCGGAGGACCCCTAGCTTTCCTCGGTGCCTTGGGTGTTACCTCCGGGTTTGGCGTTGGATCCTTGCTCACGCCCGCGCTTGGCGCGGTCATCATCACCTCTGCATGGCCCGGGGAGCGGGCGACACGTGCCCTGCGAGCCACGGTGAGGGGTGGTTCCCCCGCATCTACGACGCGACGCGGATGAACGCAAGACACGTCCACGGCAACATAGACCCTGTGCGCGCCGAGCTTGACGAAGACGCCGTTGCGCGGGAGGGGGCGCGTGCCGAAGCAGCCAACATTGTCGCTGACGTAGTCCAGCGCACCGAAGCGCTGAACGAGTCCGGAGACGATGTGTTCGCCGGTCCCGATGTAATTTCCCGTCCGGATCTTCGCCCCTACTAGCGCCGCTAGCCCCACGGTGGGCGCCAACTGTCGTGGTGGTGTCACGGCAGATGCCATGGATAGGCTGAAGGTGGGGACTAATATGCGCTAGGGGAATCCAGGGAGGGATGGTAGAGTGATTCTCTACACAGAAGCTTCGTATTAATGTTCTATCTCCCAGATTACAAGCGCTCCTTGAGCTGTATTGACAAGAGGAGGAAGAAGAAACTCTCTTACTCTTGCCTACCAACTAGCCCCAAGAACCCTAGATCCACTAGTGCTCAACCAACTAGAATTCTCCCCACTCTATCTCAGAAAATACCCAACCTCCAAAAAAACTCCCTCACCAGAACCCCAACCCCCCCCCTTATATAGAGGTGGTTCGGTCCTGGCCTAGGGCATACGTGGAGGCATATTCCCAGAATATGCCTCCTCCCAAAGTAGTAACCCGACAGGGATGCTTTTCACCCGCGTCACTCTTGCTTTAACGACGTTGCCTCTGCGGCGCATGCGTCAGCCGACGTGAGCATCGTCACCCTTGTTGGCCACGATCCGGTGGTCCTGCCCTTGCTTTATTCGCTCATCCAGTATGCACCGGGCCTTCTTTTTGACCGGAGAGATTCCTTCCTTCTCCTAGAAGCCAAACGAGGATCCGGATTACAGTAGATCCGGCCACACCTGTTCCTGCATATGAGCTAGACAAGTGCCTCCGACTCACTCCTTGAGTCGGATGAGACAATGTTAGACGACCCCCTGGTCTGGGTTACTCCGTGATCCGGCCTGCCTTGAGGTGACTCGGCCAGCATCCGCTTTGACCTTACCGACCCTCGGCTAACTCGGCTCTTATACCCTGGAGTGACCCTACCCGGGGTTATCCCCCCAACAACTCTATCAGCAAGCTTAGTCACCAATGGAAGGAGGTCTTCCTTCTTCTCCATCTCATCGAGACGGTGACGGACTTCAACACGATGGAGTAGCTCCTGCTTCTGATATATCAATGCCCGCACACGATCTTTGGTCCTAGGGACAGCTTCCTCGTCCTCGTCCATAATTGATGGATCGTGGAAGTGGAAACCGTACCTCCACTCTTCCTGAGGCTTGACCTTCATACGAGCACCAATGGTTGGCTTCGAAAGCAGTTCCTCCGTTCTCTTGTTAGCACCTACACCAATATTAGATAATTCCTTACTTTTGTGCGGCCTTTGATCCGTATTGATGAACTTGACCGTCTCCACACGCCCTTTTCCATGTGGTTTGCGATCGTCTCTCTCTTGTTGAGATTTCTTCATCGCCACCCAATTGATCTCCGGCGGATCATAGACGTCACGGCGGATGTAGACGTCAACCACATCATTGTCGGAATCGTTGTTGAAGTAGGTTGGATCGACGTACTCCTTGTACCTTGGGCTAAACCTCTCCACCTCCTCGTCATCGTACTCCATGGACGGGCTGCTAGAGCGGTCTCTGCAAGGAGCAATGAGCCCCAAGGGTTTTCCACGGCCTGGGACGGGATAACGCATCGCTAGATTTGTTCCTGGATATTATGATTTGAGAGAAAGACAATGGAAGTATATAAGGGGGGTCAGAGGTCAGTAAAACTCGCGAGAAACACCAAATTATCGCCCAAGAAAAGAATCTAAACAAAACAGGGAAAGAAATCACGAATTTGGAAGTGTCTTGCCGCGTAACGACCAACTATACGAGCGCGACTCATATAGCTCCGGCCGTATAGTTGGTTCCGAGGAGATATTTCCAAATATCTCGAGTCCAAGTCGATTATATCACGACTCGGAACCGACAATAATGTTTTTTAATGAATAAACGAAAAGATAAAACGAAAAAGTGTCTGAGAGTTTAATGACCAACTATACGGTCGGAATTTTTTGTTCCGGTTGTATAGTTGCGACCGTATAGATACAGATATCAAAAATCAAAAGTGTCTAAGAGTTTAAAGACCAACTATACCGTCAGAATTTTTACTCTGGTCGTATAGTTGCGACCGTATAGATATAGACACCTATAGCAAAACCATCTGAGAGTTTAACAACCAACTATGCGGCTGGAATTTTTGGCTCTGGTCGTATAGTTGCGACTGTATAGTCTCAGATAGCAGAAACAATTTTATGAAGATGATAGAGAGAGTTTAATGACCAACTATACGGTGGGAGCTTCCTCTCCGGTCGTATAGCTCCGCCCGTATAGTTGGTAAAACCCCTCTAAATCTTCAGAAAAACACAAGGAATTCAAAGGCAGAATTTTTAAAAGTAAAAATTGTGAAAACAAATCACTTATTTGGGTAAGAACACTTACCTTGCATTTACCATTGTTTATTCGGGGATGAAAAGTTACTCCCATAATAAAGACTTCTTCTCTTTTGGAGGAATTGACCTTAGTTCATTGAATAATTCTCGTAAACGAAAATCACCAGGGCTAAAGTTCCTCTCAATAAGATTGGTATCTTGCGGGGCAATCATGGATACTGCATCCAACATTTTTATTTCTTGCCTCTGCATAATCTGCAACTCAAATTCTTGAAGTGAAAGAATCCAACGGATCAGTCTTGGCTTATGATCTTTCCTTTCAAGGAGTTCTTTCAAGACATCACGATCCGTGTGAACTCTTACCTTTGCATCAACTATATAGGAATGAAATTTATCACAAGAGAAAAATATAGCAAAACGTACCTTTTCTTCCTTAGGGTAGTTCTTTTGAGCACCATTGAGAGTTCTACTAGCATGATGTATAATATTAAATCTACGACAAATATGTTGTCCTAGAGTTACTCCTACAACATCATCACTACCTTCACATATTAAATCAAAGGTTGTATCCCAGATAGGTGGTTTAATAATTGGAGCACAAGATAAAGCATTTTTTAGTTTATCAAAGGCTTCAAGACACTTATCATCAAAATTAAATCTCATTCCCTTTTGCAAGAGGTTTGTCAAAGGTTTAGATATTCTAGAGAAATTTCTAATGAACCTTCTATAAAAACCCACATGACCAAGAAAACTTCTTATACCTTTAATATCCCTAGGTGGTGGCATTCTCTCTGTTGCTTCAACCTTAGCTCTATCAACTTCAATTCCGTTACCTGATACCTGGTGTCCAAGGACTATACCTTCTTTGACCATAAAATGGCACTTCTCCCAGTTTAGAACAAGATTAGTTTCTTCACAATGCTGCAAAACTCTTTTGAGATTATCTAAGCAACTAGTAAAAGAAGTTCCATAGACAGAAAAATCATCCATAAACACTTCCATTATAAGTTCTATAAAATCAACAAAAATAGCAGTCATGCATCTTTGAAAAGTAGCTAGAGCATTACATAAACCAAAACGCATACATTTGTAAGCATGCAAACCATAAGGACTAATGAAAGTTGTTTTAGGTTGGTCATTAGGATGAACAGCTATTTGAGAGAAACCAGAGTATCCGTCCAAGTAGCAAAAATGAGTATGGTTTGCTAGCCTTTCTAAAGTTTGATCAATGAACAGTAATGGATAGTGATCTTTCCTAGTTTCTTTGTTTAATTTCCTGAAGTCCATGCACATCCTATGCCCAACAACAGTTCTAGTAGGTATCAATTCATTGTTTTCATTAGGAACAATAGTAAATCCGCCCTTCTTAGGAACACAGTGAACATGACTTACCCATTCATTTTATTTAACATGATAGATTATACCTGCGTCTAGTTGATGTACAATTTCTTTTCTTACCACTTCTTTCAATTCAAGCTTCAGTCTTCTATTGAATTCTGCAACTAGTTTAGCACCTTCTTCCATGAATATTCGATGGACGGCTATCATGGGACTAATGCCCTTTAACTCATCCATTGAGTACCCAAAGACCTGGCGATGCTCCTTAAGTATCTTCATGAGTTCTTCTTCTCTTGAAAGTTTAGCACTAATAATATCAGGAAATTTATTTATATTATCTAAAAACCTGTATTTAAGATTTTCTGGTAGAGTCTTCAATTCTAGGGGTGGAAGTTCTTTGTCCCCTCTCTTTTCTGGCTCTTCAAAAGCCTCGTCGGTTGGAGGTCCCAAAATAGGAAGTGAATCGAATTCATCTTCTAATTCTCCCAGGGACTTGTCCTCCATAACTATTTCTTCATAATTTGGATTTTCATCTATTTCTTATTCTTGATTACTAAAGAAAAGAGCCGCCATTTCCTCAATAGTTCTCTCTTCTTCTTATCGTATTTGTGGAGGCCTGTCTTTAAATTTGGAAAAATGTAATTTATTTTTCGTTCCCCCAAGCTTAAGAGACACAATCTCCTTCTTGAAGTTAACGAGGCACCTATATCACCCAAAAAGTTCCTTCCAAATATAATTGGGCAAAGAGTGTCAGTTGGCATATCAACAACTACAAAATCGATAGGAAAGTTTTTATTGCCAATTGTGACAGTTGCATCTTCAACTACTCCCATTGGAATTCTCAGATTTTTATTGGCTATCATAATTGTCATATCAGTATTTTCAATTGCAGTCGGTTTTATTTCTTCTTTTATTTCTAAGTAGAAATCATAAGATATAACATTAACTTTGGTGCCAAGATCACATAAACCGTAATGAAAGGTTTCTTTAAATATGCAGGGAAGAATAGGCTTACCCACATCTTTTACATTTGTTTTACCTTCAACCAATTTGGAAGTCTCTTCATTAAGTTCAACTATGTTACAATGTGAGTACATAGCCATAATTGCTTCCTTGGTTTCTTCCAGATGTTCCACAACTTCTGGCATGCTTTCCTCTTCCCTCTTTTCTTGTACTCCTTTGACCTGTTCATATTCAAAAATATGCTTTTGTGCAGTGTTAGGCAAAGGCACTTCATATATTGGTTCTACGGAGGCCAGTGTTGCTTTATCTTCTCTTTTCTTTTCTAGTTAGGGTGGTGGATCATACTTGACTGGACCCTCCTTTGGAGCTTTAATATGTTCTGTAAAAGCTTTAACAACTTGCAACACAAGATCTGAATCCAAATAAAGTTCTTTAGATAATTCTTTAACGTGGCCTTTTTTTATTATAGTCATGAATACAATCATGCTCTATTTCTACGCCTCCTTCACTTCCTAGACCAAAATTCCATGAAACTATATGATCACAAATTCTATTAAGTAAAGCCCAAGCTTTAGGTATAGGAAGATTCATAAAGGATCCTTCCGCGAAAGAGTCTAGTTAAATTTTATTAGGTTCAATTAAACTTCCATAAAAGATATGTAGTAAATACCATTCAGGAAAATCATGATGAGGACATAGTCGTAGTAAATCTCTAAATCTAATATAAGCTCTTACTAGTCCTTTATTAGAACGATTCTTCCAAGTCATTATAAGACGCCTGATTCCAAAAGATTTTGATAATGGATAATATTTTGATAGAAATTCACAGGCTGGATTATCCCAAGTAGTAGTGGCTTCAGGGGTAGAGATCTATACCATGAGAGAGTTGTACTTGTCAAAGTTTGACTAAAAAGTTTAACCCTTACCTCGTCAGCGGTATATCCCGTCAATAGAAAAGTGCCACATATATCTTTGAAACATGCAATATGCTCATATGGATCAGGATCTTCTTCATCTCTAGTAAATTGTTTCTTATGTATAATACTAAGTAGTAGAGGATTTATTTCAAACCCCCTTGTCTTCTCATTGGAGTTATCTCTTTTATAAATATCATAGGGCTTCCAAAGTGGTTGAGTGGGCTAGAACTAGTCATATGTTCAAAGTCCATCATGTTGGTGGAAACCTGTAACTCAAAACAAAATTTAGCAAGACAAAAATAAATAAGCAAAAACTAAAATACCTATAGCGCTTAGCTCCCCGGCAACGGCGCCAGAAAATAGCTTGATGACTACAAGTGCACAGATCGTTTGTAGCTAGTTTAGAAACAAAGATATCAATCCCACAAGGAGCAGCTCTTGAAATAAATATTACGATAGAAATGCTAGATAAAGTTCTAAGTGAGAAGATAAAATGCGAGTATTGTGTAAAAAGGTGTTTAGGGGTTTTGGGTATACGAGCAATAATAAAGTAAAGTAAACAACTGAGTATAGAAAGTAAGTATCGTGTTTGTAAGAGAGATTGGAACTGTAGTAGGGAAAAAGCATTCTTAGGGAGTAGCGGATACACCACTAGTATTGTAAAGATCTAAGATAAAGATTATCATCATGAACATTCTCAACTATGTATGTGTGGGAGGAACTCCGTATTTGGACGAATAGGCAGCAACCGATGCTCACATCATCGTCATAACCACAGCAGTCAGCAATCGACATCAATCGAATTACTACACTATTAAGGGACGTAATCTCGTAGGACGTATCCCATGGCATGGATAGTGTTCTGTGAGTTTCCTCGGTTTCCAAAGTTGATACGGAAGGGGTGCCAATAGCTTTATAGTCACTATAAGTGCTAGCACACCTCCATCTACCAACAAGTAGTTTTCTCCATCAAGTCCCCACGATAGGCAAATATTGAGAGGTCGACTTCTCTCAACATCAAGATGTAGACAATCTAACACATGGTCACAGCGATGAATATCATAATAGAGTTTACCTTATTTCAATCTCATACTAGGGTTTCTCCATCTCCCCAAGAACTAATGATCTACTCATACATGGAGGCAATCAACATCATGGCAATGGTAATGGAAACAATCATAGATGAATAGTACTTGTATAAATCCACAACGTGTATAGGAATTACAACAAGATCTAGACAAGATATAGATGGGATGGATGGAGATGGTGGTTATGCAGCGTTGGATGATGAAGATTGATGCCTTAGCCTCCTGGATCTACGTAGGGCGAAGATGAATCCTTGGCGGATGAGTTCCCCCTCCAGATGCCTTTTGGAGGTGAGGTTTTGGCGATTTCTAGGTGATCTGTATGTCATCTCTCTGAACTAATTATACGGGGTTAAACTATTTGACGAGGCGAAGGCGAAACCAACTATACGGCCGGAGCTATACGGCCGAAAAATTTGCTTCACTCGTATAGTTGGTCTTTGAACTCTCCGCCTCCCTTGTTCGCTTCTGGTTTTCTTCTGGTATTATTAATATTTCTCAAATAAGCAATTTACGTTGTTTTTTACTCCTTTTCTCCACTGTCGTGGTGGTGCCATGGCAGATGCCATGGGTAGGCTAAAGATGGGGCCAATGAGTGTTAGGGGAATCCAGGGAGGGAGAACGTGGTGATTCCACGCACAGATGTTCTTGTATTGTCTCTATCAATGGTGTTACAAACACTCTTCAAGCTCTCAGCAAGAAGGAGACTATGTCTCTTACTCCCTACCAACTAGCCCTTGAGTTCTACCTTAGACAGAGAAAATGATTGATCCCTCTCTATGGAGGCCACTGTGCTCCTTATATAGGGGAGCCCGGTTTACAATGTTAGGGCACACGTGGCAGCATATTCTCCGAGTATGCTCCTCGTCTAAAGCTAGATGATTCTTTATTCTCTTTAATAGCTCGTCCGGGCTTTGGACATAACCCACAGTGTAATTTTTGTCTTTAAGTGTCACCAGACACGGGCTACGTCATTCGACATTTCCCGCGTCACCTTGGTCGCCCCTAACCCGCTGGTCCTATTCTTTACTTTGCTTCACTCATGCTACAGCTAATAAAACCACCTTTTGACCAGCGGGGGATTCCTTCTCTTGGAAGCCATAAGATAGTCCGACTAGATTGTGGCTAATCCGGCTATCAAGTTACCTGCAAAACAGATAAATAAACATGGTCGGCATATATTTTATGCTAGTTGGACCATAGTTAAGGAGATGCTCCATGGGCCGGGTCACTCCGTGGTTTGGCCTGCCTTGAGGTGACCCGGTCAGTACTTGCTTTGACCGTGCCGTACCCCGGCTAACTCGGCCCTTATACCCCGGCGTTACCCTACCCGGGGGTATCCCCCCCAACATTAGTCCCCAAAGCTGGTGCGGTCTTAGCAATTTTTGTTTGTTAAGGCCACAGCAGGTTCCCATATCCGGATCTTTGCCTCTTTGGCCGAGTTACCGCGTAACCCGGAGTTTTTCCTCTTGAGATCCCTTGGCTCATTCGGAGTTATTCCTCGCTGGCCGGGTCTTTTGCTTACCTATCCGGGTTACCATTCCTTCCCTTGTACGCTTCCACACATCCTACGTGGAGGGTAATCATCATTTTGCCTCATTTTAAGGGTCACGAGCATTTAATGTGCCGGTTATTGTCGCAATGTCAGGAATAACTGCTGCGCGCGTCCCTTCACTGCGGCGCCTTGTTAACTGTAACATTACATTGCGACATGGGATCCTTTGCCCCTGTGGCCCTTGCTGTGGCCACACTCTAATTGGTTGATCCGGCCGTGTACACGCCTGTTGTGCGCGGTGTGGCAACCGTAGAGGATCCCACTACACGCCCGTTGCGCGGTTAAGTAGAGGTCCTGGGGCAACCCTGGGAAAGTTCCCCATTTTCTTCGTGCTTCACAGCCGCATTTCTCTCTCGCTGTAGTCTTGCTGCCGCCGCTAGTTTCTTGCTGCACCAGCGCTGCCATGACCATGCACAGGCAGCATCTTGCGCCTGTGCCGCTGTTTCCACCCAAGATTTCCATCACGGGGCCTTGCGCTTCACGATTCCCCTCTTTCAGTTACCTCTACTCTAATTTCTCTCTCGAGGATCTCGAATCCACCATGACTGAGGAGGAAGCAGCTGTGGTGGCGTAGCAGGAGGAAGGAGCAGAGGGCCATGAGTGCGACTGCTGGGATGGCTCTATCGTCCGCGAGGATGACTTGGACTGGCTCCGTGCCACGCGCCGCATCCCCGCCGGCGTCGCCTGTCGTCTTGCCTCCGGCGAGACCTCTCCTTCCCCCAATCCTGGGGAATATGTAGTTTTCCTTTCGCATTTTCAGCGTGGTTTCGGCCTCCCCACTTCAGATTTCTTTTTTGATTTCATTTCCACCTACAAACTGCAACCACATCATCTCTCCGCCAACTCCATTACTTATTTGTCCTCCTTTGCCTATGGCATTGAGGGATACATTGGCCTCTGGCCAACCAAGGAACTTTGGATCAAGTTCTTTGGTCTCCGGAGGAACATAGTTCCGGATAAGGAGCTTGCTCTGGAGGATAAGCATTTGACCCAGTGTGGCGCTGCCTCCATTTCTCCCCGGAAGAACTCTGCATTCCCTCGGGTCACTGGACTCGAGTCCTGCAAGGGCTGGGCCCGGACTTTCTTCTATGTCCGGAACACCACCAACGAAGACTTGATCTAGCTCCTCCCCTTCAAGCTTGGCCCTCCAAATACCTTGCTTTGGGAGAGCATTCCCAAGCGACCCTCGGCCCTGGCGAATCAGGTGGAGCGCCGAATCAAGGAGCTGCTCAAGGAGGAGCTCCGGGGGGAGGACATCATGATTACTTTTGTCCGCAGCCGGGTCTCCCCCTTGAAAAGAGAGCCCACAAGATCTGTTACCTGAGCGGACCCCTCGACCCCCACCGGACTTCATCTATCGAGCTGGATAACTCGGCGGTTTACCGCCGGGTTAAATCCATCTTCAATGTCACCGAGGATTGGGAGTGGGGACTCGAGCCCTTCACCCGGGTCAACCCTCCTCCGAAGGTAAATTTGCTTCTCTCTGTTTTATGGATCTTCTATGTATGTCGGTTTACTTTCGTAACTTGGCAATTGTTGTCTTGTTCTTAGCGATTCCTCCAGCAGCCACTTGAGGATAGCGAGGTGCTGGCGAGCAAGTGGCTGCCGGACCATACTGAGGAGGATGAGGAAGGGCCTGATCCGGAGACCTTTCTTCCTACCATGAACATCATCAAACGCAGCGCTGGTAAGGCCTCTTCTCAAAGGGATTAGCCAGATGCCGATGACTCGGACGTTGAGGTCCTGGAGGTATTTGATCTGGTTCCCATCTCTTACGCGCATCTGGTTATGTCAAAATGTTCAGCTAACCCGGATGGTCAGGTCCACGAGGTTCCTCCCCTCGCCACCGATGGTCCGGCCCCTGCTTCTTCCCAGAAGCGCGCGGCTACCTCGGCCTTAGCTTCGGAGGTGCCGCTGCCCAAGAAGAGGTAGAAGAATTCCAGGGTGAAAGCCTCGTCTAAGCCAGCCGCCAAGAGCATGGTCCGGAGGGTGCCCAAACCTCGGGCTCCTCCAAGCTCGGATGAGTAAGTCCTTTTGCACTTATACTTGGGGATTTTTCCTTTGTTTGCCTTTGTCTCTTATTGGTTCTCTCTCTTTTTGACTTGGTGCTTTTCTTCTTTTCAGAGCTCCTAGGGTCATTCCTCAGAGCGGCTCCGGCATAGCCTCCCCAATCCGGAGCAGCCCTTCTCCCCCCCCCCCCCCCGCAACGATGATACTCGCCCGCTCAGCCCTATTCAAGAGGGCTCTGCGGCTGCGCCTGACCAGAGCCCACCTCGCCATTAGGAGGGAAATGTCGGCGCAGGGGGTAGTGGGGCAGCTCTGGATACAGTGATGCCGGATCTCCCTAGTTCTCCTTTGGCCTCAGCGCCAAGTCATGAGGTGCCAGTTTCATCGGCACCGCCCCCAACAAGTTCTTTTGTCCTAGTGTTTCCAGCATCAGCAGCAACAGCAGCACCAGTACCAGCAGCAACAGCAATAGCAACAGCAGCACCAGCACCAGCACCAACAACAGCACCAGCACCAACAGCAGCAGCCAAAGCCTCCACCAAGACTCCCAAGAGGAAAGCCCCGTCAGCTCCCTCCAGGTCAACTCCCTCAGTTGCAAATATCTTCTAGCCAGCTCCTCAAGCTTCATCCGGCAAGCTCAAGAAGGCTTCCGGGTCAGCTAAAGGGATTTCATCTGGGTCTACCGCCTCCAGGTCAGAGGGCAGCAGGCAGCTGGTTCTGCATACCAACCCCGCCACAGCTCAATCCGCCAGGCGAGAGGCCCACGTCAAAGATCTTGTGGCGAACTACTCTCCTAGTGGTGAAGTTACAGTCCACTTCTCCTTGAGTATGTAAAGAACTGGAACAATGCAGAATTCATCGACCCACAAGATGATCTGCCGGAGAAGTTCGGCCCAGCCGAGTTCAGCACACAGATGAACTCCGCTACCAAGGTTATCTCTTTAGCTGGCCAGATGATGGAGGTAACTCTTTTCCTCTGTTGTTGATACCTTGCATAACTGAGCACTTATAGACATAGCCCCTAGTCCCCGAGCCTCCGAGGGAATAACTTGTTATTCAGTCGGATGCTCCTTACAGAATTTAGTTTTTGTCCATAGCAATGTCAAATTTTAACATAGTCAGAGCCGGGTTAAGTTCCCTTGGCCCGGATCTTATACACTTCGAATATCCACACACCTAGAGCCGAGTTAAGTTCCCTTGGCCCGGATCTTGTATACTTCGAATATCCACACACCTAGAGCCGGGTTGAGTTCCACTTGGCCTGGATCTTGTATACTTCGAATATCCACACACCTAGAGCCGGGTTAAGTTCCACTTGGCCCGGATCTTATACACTTCGAATATCCACACACCTAGAGCCGGGTTAAATTCCACTTGGCCTGGATCTTGTATACTTCGAATATCCACACACCTAGAGTCGGGTTAAGTTCCACTTGGCTCGGATCTTGTATACTTCGAATATCCACACACCTAGAGTCGGGTTAAGTTCCACTTGGCCCGGATCTTGTATACTTCGAATATCCACACACCTAGAGCCGGGTTAAGTTCCACTTGGCCCGGATCATGTATACTTCGAATATCCACACACCTAGAGCCGGGTTAAGTTCCACTTGGCCCGGATCATGTATACTTCGAATATCCACACACCTAGAGCCGGGTTAAGTTCCAATTGGCCTGGATCTTGTATACTTCAAATTATTTTCACTTTGCCTTTGAACTTTGCCATTGCCTTGCTTATTTCAGATTACCACTAACCGCCGATCCGCTGAGTTCCAGCGCCTGCTGGACTCCTATAAATACATTCGAGCGCATTATGGCAAACTCCTGGAGGAGTACTAGAAGAGGGGTAATCTTCCTTTCTTCCTCTTCCGTCTTTGTTTATTCAAACTTCCTAGGATCCGTATTAATTTGTTATCCGAATCATGCAACTGAGGTTGAAGCTGAAAATATAATTATGCGGAAGAATCTGGCTGAGATCAAAGGTAATTTTATCCCCTTCATACGATCACTGTACTTTCCTTCTTTTATCCGGTGGACACTTATACTTTGGGTCCTCCGGATCATTACATTGCTGCAGTTACTCTCGAGGACAGTGTTAGCATGCCTGAAATGATGACCCATTTCCTCGAACAAATAGGGAAGCATGAGGCTGAGCTGAGGAAAAAAGATGAAGAGATAGCTCAGCTCCAGCTCCAAGACTCGGAGATCACTCGGCTGAATGCCGAAATTCTGAGGTCAAGGGCCTCCATAAGTCCAAGTTGGAGAAGGCTGACCAGGAGTTTGCCAAGGAGAAAGAGCGTTTAACCATGCAAATCTCCAAGGACAAAAGCTTATTGTAGGAAGCCGACGTCAAGCTTACGTCGGTGACCACTGAATATGAGAAACTACAGGCCCATAGCGCCGATGTTCATTCCGAGCTTCAGCGACTCCTCTTCCAGATTGCACGTGAGTTTTCTGCCCTTGCTTAATTTTCCTTCCTCCGGGTTTGGTGCTTTTGTTCATTGTTTCCTCTTCTCCACTCTCAGGCAAATTTCTAGAGAGTGATGCGCCTGGTGCTGCCGCTGTAACTCGGCCCCCCGAATAGCATGGTCTGCTTGTAGGCCCCGATGTCGAGCCAATCCCATATACCACAGAGGACCTGCTGGCGAGTCTCAATGCTCGCCTTGAGCTGGTGAAGAACCATGGCGCAGACATCATTCCAGCAGCAACATGGATGTCCGGCTCCCTCTGGCCCACTGACCCCATTCCCAAAACTGGTTCGGCTTTCATAGCCAAACTGATGGACTGTGAGCATCAGCTGAACCTATCGTGCGAATCTGCTGCACGGGCTGGTGCTGACATCGCTTTGCAATTCATCCTTTCGTGGTATGAAGGGATTGATTTGGGGTTGCTTACTCGCATGCGCACTAGGTCTAAGTGGTGCGAGAATCCAGATTGGATTGCGTGCCACAAAGCCTGTGCAAATAAGCTCATTCAATATTCCTTCTGCCACGCTTGGAATGAAGGGCCGAGTTATCTCTATGTCTTTGATGATGAAGCTATGTCTAGAGATGAAGAAGAAGAAGGGAGTGACGGTGAAGCCTCCGAGCTAGGCGACGAGGCCAAAGACCCGGAGGATGGCGAGGTCAATTCTGAGGATGAAGCCAAGGCTAGCGCCCCTCCCCCACACTCCGAAGTACCTCCTTCATCGACAGATGATTCGTCTGTTGCTCCTGCTCCTTAAAAATACTTATCATATTTATCAGATCCCCAGAATGCCGGGCGGAAATGTATCTAAATACTCTAGTTTGGTTGTGCTACAATTTATTGTTCCGAACTAAGTTCTTAATGCTAGATTATCGTGGGCAAAGTCCTCGAGTTTCATTTTCTTATTCCCCCAATTTTTGACTCGGCTCGCGTCTACCTTGATTCGGCTTTTCGACTTACGAGTCCGAGGTTCAAAAAATTGATTTAACAATACTTAAAACTTTGAGACTAGCTCAAAATGATCCGGTGTTTTAATGACCATAATAAACCAAGGTTTAGTCAAAATAACAAATGTCGGTTCGTTTAAGTTCTTTTCCTTGGTCGTTTTTCATGTGTTTTGCCATTCCAAACTTTTTCTCTTGCTTGCCATGAAGCCAATTCTTGTTGGACAACAGCAAAGTCGAAGAGTTGGGTTTTTGGTGCTCACACATTACTAATTCGACTAAGATATAAGCGACTTAACCCAACTGACATATAAATACGAAAACAAGAGACAATTATTATGGTAGTCCTAGAGTCTCTACTCGGGATGCCAAATTTTTTATTAATAAGCTCATTGATGACATACATACCGACATATCAGTAGCTCGGATACATTCACTTCTTAGGTGTAGAAAGGACGAAGTAGTGCTACGTTCCACGGTCGCTTGGACTCCTCTCCAGACCTATCTGCCTTGTTCTTTTCCTGGGGTTGTGCGTCAATAAGATAGTAGGAATCATTATGAAAGGATATGCTTACAATGAAAGGTCCTTCCCATGGAGGGGATAGCTTATGCATGCCAGCTCTGCGCTATATCAGCCGGAGTACCAGGTCACCTTCCCGGAAGACTCGGGGGGTCACTTTTCGGCTATGATAGCGTCAGAGATTTTGCTGATATATGGCGGATCTAGACAAGGCCAATTCTCTCGCTTCTTCTAGCAGATCAACATCATTTTGCCGGGCTTCACGCACTTCGGCTTCTATGTATTGGGTGACTCTTGGTGAATCGTGCTCTATGTCGGCTGGTAATATAGCTTCTGCCCCATATACTAAAAAGAATGGCGTATAGCCTGTTGATCAATTTGGAGTTGTTCTTAAGCTCCACAGTACCGCTAGTAGTTCTTCTATCCAGCACCCCGCTGATCTTTGCAATGGCTCTATGAGCCGGGGTTTTATCCCGGACAATACCAGTCCGTTGGATCTTTCCACTTGCCCGTTCGATGCAGGGTGGGCGACTGAGAGGACATCTAGCCGGATCTTCTTTTCTTGGCAGAATCTCGCAAACGCTCCTTCAGCGAAATTTGTTCCGTTATCGGTTATGATGCTATGGGGATAGCCATATCTTAGGATTATATCTTTGAGGAATCTTACTGCTATTTCCCCATCACATTTCCGAATTGGTTTTACTTCAATCCATTTGGTGAACTTGTCAACCATGACTAGGATATGGGTCATCCCTCCTTTAGCCGGCTTAAATGGCCCTACCATATCTAGGCACCATACAGTAGATGGCCAGGTAATGGGGATAGTTTTTAGCTCCTACATTGGTAGATGAGTTTTCGTGGCGTATCTTTGACAACCATTGCATTTTCTCACTAAGTCCTCTGCTGCTCCAAGGCACTGGGCAAATAAAATCCATGCCAGAAAGCTTTTGCTACTAATGCCCTTGAGGAGGCATGGTGGCCACATTCCCCTTGGTGGATATCCCGGAGTATGTCAAGTCCTTCCTCCGGATCAACACACCGCTGTAGTATCATTGTCACACTTCTTTTGTATAGTTCGGTGTTGATAATTGTATATGTTGGAAATATGCCCTAGAGTCAAATAGTAGTAAGGACTATTATCATATTTCATATAGTTTATGATTAAGTTTTTATATCATGCTATAACTATATTGATTGGAAACATAAATACATGTGTGATATACAAACAAACCAGGGGGGTTCCTAGTGAAACTCTAGTCACCGGTTCATTGGTCAACAGATGATCATGTTTCCTGATCATGTGGCATTTATGCCAGTTGGAAATGAGGTCATCTCATTCTGAGAATGAGATGATGAACCAATACCCAACCTAAACATCATGATTCGATCATGTCACGAAGTTCAAGTTACGATGATTAGAAAAGGATCCTCGTAGACTATTCCTTAGACCGTGAGACTATATACATCACTGTCTCCTGAGAGTGCTTAGATAGCATCAAACGCCATCTGGTAAAACGGTGGTTATAAAGGTGTGTTTAGGTACTTGGAGGAAACCGTAGAGGCAATATATGTCAAGAGCGGGATTTGTCTGTCCATGTGACGGGAAGATACTCAAGGGCCCACTTGGAGAAGTTATATCCAATAGCTGCACAACGTGTGATTGGATCACGGGGATATCACTTGTCGGAACGAGTCAAGTAGCATTGTTCAGTAACGAGATTGAACACGACATGGCGATGTCATTGATCAGATATCGGGCAATGCAAGTATCTAGAGACAAAGGGAATAAGACACGACTGTCCCGGTTCAAACGACAAAAGATCTTCGTTGAACGCACAGGGGTCACATGGCCATCCAGGTCCCTCTGTCGATCATTAGTGCGGGAGTGTCCCGACCATGTCTGGAGTGTTCCTGAACCGTGGGGTATCATGCTTAAGGGCTTGATGATGCTTAGAGAGTGTTTATAGGATCGGTAGAATCACTGAAGAAAAGAAGGGAGAAAACCGGAAGGGTTTCGGTAAGTCCGGAGGTTGTCCGGAGTGGAGGTGGAAGGTGTTCCATGGCCACGGAAGTTGAATAATATGTGAATGAATGTTAAATATTGATTTAATCATTTATTCATAATTATTTAATAACGATAAAATCAATTAAAGGTCAAAAAGGCTTAATGGGCCAATTCTGGAGGGAGAGGGCCCATTAGGGAAAGGAAAGAGGGAGAGGGGCCAAGGGGGATGGCCGGCTGGGCCTAGCCCCTCCCCCCCCCCCCCCCCGCGGGGCCCACTAGGTGGCTGACGGCCACCTTCTCCCCCCTCCTCTCCTTTAGTCCCACCCCGGGACTTTGAGGGAGGTAGTACCTCCCCTCCCCCTATATATAGTGGGGTATTTGGCCTAGAAAAACACACCAATAATCAATAAAGGTCTCCCCACTTTTGGGAGGACCTCCAATTGATATTTTCTCTCTCCCCCTCTCTCTCGTGACCATGGTCCCAAGTCTGGACTGCGCGAGCGAGAGGCATCTTCACCGCGGAGCACCGTCGCGCTGCGGGATTCGGATCCGGGATCTCTACTTCCGCAACTGCTGCTGGATCGAGGAAGCGGGAGTCATCGTCAGGCACCGGACGTGTGTAACTCCCCGCGAGGTGTCGCACTTGAGGCACTCAAGTTGTTGGAGCCAGAAGGAGCGCAAGGACTTCATCATGACCTTGAGGTCGGCTTCGGCTCGTCTACATCAACCACGCTCTCCTGAGCGTTGACAATGCTTTTCAGTCTTCAAGGGTAAGTTTGCGAAAAGCCCCTCCCGTTACTGTATTACTAATAGATAGGTCTTGGCAGCTTCAGGGGTTCAGGGGCATAGAGTAAAATTTATTGTTTTATGCACGGAACCCCTACAGTGGTATCAGATCTAGATCAATGCGCAGTAATGCTAGTACGGGTAGAACACACGAGATGTAGCGTGTGGGTGTTGGTCTTTTAGTTTTTACCCTCCCACGTGTACTTGTGTATACCGCAGTAATGCTTGATGAAGCGGCCCCCAACCGACTTTACGTGTTCATTCGCGAGACTGGTCCACGCTTGACATATGGCTTGTACCATATAAAGTGGCTTAGGGGGGTGCCTGTCTCTCTCGCATTAGTTTGTATGCCATTTGCAACGGAGGGCCCCGAAAGGGGTGTAGTTGAGACATCTACTCGATCAGCGTTGTGCTGAAAGTTCATAGGTAAGAACGATTCTTGTGCGAAAGCCCATTCAGCCACGTAAAACATGCAAAGATAAAGTAGAGGCGTCTAACTTTGTTTTGCAGGGGGGGCGTTGCTTTGTGATATGGTTGTGGCAAAGGTAAAGTAATTACCTTTTGTTGCATAGTAGTAGATAGTCACGGTAATGACAAACTACCACGCTGGAATGGCACCGGTACCCTGGTGTCTACGGCGCCGGAACTCGGTGACGACAGATGGAGATCACGACGTGAAGGACCATATCACATAGCATTTACATTCAATGTTATTGTTTGTATGTCTTATTGTGTGCTAGTATTAGATACTCGACGGTAGCCTAATAAGATGATCCCTGTTAAAATTACCAACGATTGTGTTCCCCCTTAGTGTGAACCACCAAGAAAGTTCTTCGATATGAGGCGATCCAGGGTTACAGGCCTGGGTGTCATTGATACATTGCAAATGTATCTATAATTTTTGATTTTCCATGCTTAGTTTTATCCACTTTCTTGTGTTTTGTTCCAACTTTGGAGAACTTTTCATATGATTTCTTAGACTAACCTATTAACAAGAGCCACAGTGCCAGCTGCCTGTTTTCTGCTGTTTTTGGTTCTAGGAAAGTTAGAAAATCAATATTCTCAGAATTGGACGGGACAAAAGCCAAAGTGCCTATTTTTCCGGAAGTCATCAAGTGCCAGAATACGAGACGGAGAAGGGCCAGAGGCCGGCCACACCACCTGGCCGCGCAGCCAGGCTAGGCCCACGCCAGGGGTGGCATGGTGGCCCCTGGCACCCCCTCTGCCTCCCCTTCTGACTATAAGATGCCCTCGGGACGTAAACCCTAAGGACCCGATCAAAAAATCCACGAAAGAGTCTGTAGCCGCCATCATCTCCATCCCTAGATCGGGAGGGATATGAAGCTCTTCCCGGCACCCTCCCGGAGAGGGGAATTCACCCTGGAGGCCTTCTTCATCACCATGTAAGCCTCCGGTGTGATGCGTGAGTAGTTTATCCTTGGACTACGGATCCATGTAGTAGCTAGATGGCTGGTTCTCCTCCTTTGTGCTTTCATGTCTAGATCTTGTGAGCTCCGTTCATGATCAAAATCATCTATTTGTAATTCTGCATGTTGTGTTTGCGGTGATCTGATGGATATTGAGATGCTATTTCAGATTGATTATTGATTCTATCATGTCTTTGTTATTTGTGATCTTGCATGCTTTCCGTTGTTAGTTAGCTATCTTGGCCAAGTAGATGCTAGCAACTCCAAGAGTTAGTATTTATGCTCGATAGTGGGTTCATGTTGTTAGTATTTATGCTCGATAGTGGGTCCAAGTATATGATTAGTATATGCATGTATTGCTTTCTCGTTGTTTGTCAATTGCCCCGCTGTAATTTGTTCACCTAGCATGTTATCTATCTTAAGGAGAGCCACATCTAGTGAACTATGGATACCGGTCCTTGTCTTTTACATTCAATCTATAAACTGTTTATGCTTTGTGTTTACTTTCTGCAAACTTTCACTTCTTTCCATTCGATACTTTTAATCCTTGGTTTTCCACAAAACACGGTGAGATTGACAACCTCATCGCAAGTTGGGGACAAAGTTCTGTGGTTGTGTTGTGCAGGTCTCCACGTTGCTACTAGCACCGGTAGTGCGCCCTGCCAAAGCTCAGCTAGTAACCCTGTTGGTGTTTCCTTGCTCCTATTGGTTCGATTAAACCTTGGTTTCATACTGAGGGAAACTTGCTGCTGTGCTCATCATACCTTCCTCTTGGGGTTCCCAACGAGCTCTACATCAACCATGCACTAGCACTTTTCTGGGCGCCATACACAGAGCCATCAAGCATTTTTCTAGCGCCGTTGCCGGGGAGTCAAGGACATCTTCACAAGGGGAGTCCCTCATAACCAATCTCTTTACTTTGTTATTTTTGTTTTGCTTAGTTTCTTTTTGCTTTGTTTGCTTGTTTTGTTATCAAAAACACAAAAAAATTAGTTTTACTAGTTTGCTTTCTTATTTGAAAACACAAAAAATGACTACTCTTGAAAACACTAAGTTGTGTGACTTCACTAGCACCAACAACAATGATTTTATGAGCACACCTATTGCTCCACCTGTGCCTGAAGATACTTTCTTTGAGATAAAACCTGCTTTGCTCAATCTTGTTATGAGAGAACAATTTTCTGGTATTGGTAATGAAGATGTTGCTTCCCATCTAAATAACTTTGTTGAACTTTGTGAGATGCAAAAGCATAGGGATATAGATGGTGATATTATTAAGATGAAATTGTTTCCTTTCTCTTTGAGAGGAAAAGCTAAAGAATGGTTGAATTCCTTAACTAGGAATAGTATTGATTCTTGGACTAAGTGCAAAGATGCTTTTATTGGAAAATACTATCCTCTTGCTAAGATTATATCTATGAGAAGTGAAATAATGAAGTTTAAACAACTTGATAATGAGCATGTTGCTCAAGCTTGGGAAAGAATGAAATCTTTGGTAAAGAATTGTCCCACTCATGGACTGACTGCTTGGATGATCATCCAAACTTTTTATGCAGGATTGAACTATTCTTCAAGGAACCTATTGGACTCTGCTGCTAGAGGTACCTTTATGACCATCACTTTGGGTGCTGCAACAAAACTTCTGGACAATATGATGGTTAATTATTCTGAATGGCATACTGAGAGAGCTCCACAAGCTAAGAAGGTAAATTATGTTGAGGAAACCTCCTCCTTGAGTGATAAGATTGATATTATTATGTCTATGCTTGTTAATGGGAAAGCCCATATTGATCCAAATAATGTTCCTTTGGCTTCTTTAGTTTCTCAAGAAGAGCAAGTTGATGTGAACTTCATAAGAAATAACAATTTTGGCAACAATGCTTTTGGTAATAACAATTATAGGCCCTACCCACCTAGTAATACTTATGGTGAAGGAAGAATTTTAGAAGTTGAAAGAGCCACTAAAAACTTCATGCAAATGCAATATGAGCAAAATAAACTATTTACTAAAACTATGGAGGAACAATCTACCATCTTGAAGAACATTAGCCATCAACTTGAGAGTATAAATAGGGAAACTCCTAGTTTACAATTGAAACTCTCTAATGCTGAAAGGAATATATCATCTCTATCTGAAGCTCAATCTTCATTGATTAATAAAATGGCTGCTAAACCTGAAACTAATGAGAATCCCTTTGCAGCTACTAATGCTATACAAGTAAGAATTGATGAAAATGTTAGACTATTAGCTGAATTACATGCTAAGTGGGAAAGAGAAGATGAAATTGCTAGAAACATTAGTGTTTCTACTATCACTACCACTAGTGTTGAGGCTAGTAATAGTTCTACTACTTTAGATGATAAGTTTGATTTTGATCTTGATGGTTGCAATATCTCTGAAGTTATTAAGTTCCTACAAAAGCTTGCTAAAAGTCCTAATGCTAGTGCTATGAACATGGCCTTTACAAAACACATTATTGATGCTCTCATAAAGATTAAAGAAGAAAATATGAAACATAAAGCTTCTATTCCTATAAAACAAGAAGATGGTTGGGAACCCATCATTAATATGAAAGTGAATGACTTTGATTTCAAAGCTTTATGTGATCTTGATAGTAGTGTTTCTATTATGCCTAGAAGGATTTATGATATGCTTGATTTGCCTCCTCTTGAAGATTGTTATTTGAACGTCCCACTTGATGATAATGCTAAAAAGAAACTCATGGGGAGCCTTAATGATGTTCTTATTATGGTTAACAATGCCTATGTCCCCGTTGATTTCTATGTTTTGGATGTTGAATACAATGCTTCTTATCCTATTACTTTGGGAAGACCTTTTCTTAGAACTGTTGGTGCCATCATTGATATGAAAGAAGGCACCATTAAATATCAACTCCCACTCAAGAAAGGTATAGAAAACTTCCCTAAAAAGAGAGAAAAGATTTCTTTTGCTTCTCCTATGAAAACAAAATTTGGTCTTAATGCTTCTTCATTTGAGAACACTTGATTCTTTCTTTGCTTCTTATGCCTAACTTAAAGGCGTTAAAGAAAAGTACTTATTGGGAGATAACCCAAAAGTTTTAGATGAGTCTTGGAAGTTATTACTTCAGTAATAACTTCCCCTTATCCTTTTTATTTGCTTTTTGTGCCAAGAGTAACCTCTAATGAGAGAGAAGTAATGATTGGGAAAGTTGTTGTCCCGAAACAGATTTCTATGCTTCACCGTAAAAAATCGTGTAAAATCTCTGAACGTCTTTTTGAGGCGTGAATTTTTGTGATTCTGCCCCGGGTTGTTATCTAACTTTCGTTAGTTCAACACTTTTTGATTTGAGCAACAGAAGGTCTTTGAAAAAATTCGTCTTTACCTGCTGGTGTGTTTTGACAGATTTCTGCCATTTTCTACATTTGCTTCTTGTTGGTTCCTTTTTGAGTTCTTTTGGGGAATTGAGATTTTTGAGGGAAGTGCTACAGTACCTAGTGTTTTAATGGAAGTTCTATTGGTGTTGGAACTGAACCAAAAGACTTATTATCTTGAGTGCACTAATGTTGCTAATAAAGATTGTGTGAAGTTTTGTATGAAGGAAAAATTTCAGGTGTATGGAAGGAATGATGTAATGAGATGAAGAATGGACTAAAGCTCAAGCTTGGGGATGCCACGCATGTCACCCCAAGAAATATCCAAGAAGTACAAGCGTCAAAGCTTGGGGATGCCCAAGGCATCCCCTTCTTCATCAATAAAAATCCCAGGTTTCTTCCAAACGCTTCATTTTTATTGTTTCATGCATAGTTGTGTTGTTCTTGGAGCGTCTTATTTTTCGTGTATGTTTTGGTTTTTCATTTGCTTTGTTTGCTTAGTTTTCTGAACAAATTGGTTGGACCCCCTCTTTCATACATTGGTTTTCAAATAGTTTGGTTTGGATTGGAAAAGAGTAGGAAAGTTCATAATTAAGTGTTAAAGAGAGCTTGTTTTTGACTATGGCCTATGCTTTGTCATGCCATGCTTGATATTTTTTTGGCTTTATGCTTAGTATTCTTTGCTGTAGCATGACTTGTTATAAACATTTGATATTTCTTAATGTGCCTTGGATGAATCATGCGTTGTTTTAGCATATTAAAGCATAGTATAGTGGTATTCTCCTTTGATGCTTTATTTGGGTTGACTTGGTGCATGCTCACACCATGTTATGACTTTCTCAAGTCACCATAGCCTTTGTGATCCTTTAGTTTTCAACTTGTAGTATCACTTTATGCTTTGATCAATGATGTTTTGTCGCTCTGCATGATTATGGCCATTATTGCTCTCTTAGTTTGTCGCTCCCAGTCTTTTGCTAGCCTCCGCAACCAAGTATGAGTTCCACTCATGCATCCAACTCCTTAAACCAAGTTATTCCAAAGAGTCCACCATACCTACCTACTAGCTTATGCTATTCCAAGTATATTCATGTTTTTGTTTACCTTCCAAATTAAACTTGTTATGAGAAAACTAGTGATTAAATCTCTCACGAGCTTGATGGCACACTTTACTTTTCTTGCCCTTAATAAACTTGAACCATTGTGTCGTCTATATTGTATATGCTTGCACTTATTTGTTGGGAATTAGCAGAACCATGTTATCATGGGAAACGCTTTCAACATTGCACTTGGTACTTGTACCTAGTTGATATCATGCTCTTTTGTATATGGATGTCGTCGGTGTGAAATGAAAGGGGAGCTTGTAAGTCCATGGAGTTATGTATATGTGTTAGAGAAATGCCTGGGCCGCTGGTCTAATCCATGCTGTCGTGGTGGAAACCTGCAGCATAACCATAATGAGCTGTCTATGAAGCATTCTTCTTATAAAAAAGAGTCAGATATTGAGAAAAAAGAGAAAAAAGAAAAAAAAAGATATGAGAAAAGAGGAAAGAGAGAAAAAAGCACCATATTCCCATGGTAAATAAGAAGATTGCTGAGATGCTTGTTGTCTGCTTGCCTTGTCATTTTGATATGGGGATTCTTCCATATCATCGGGCAGGGGGTACCCCGTTGGCGGTTCTCTATGATACACATGTACTTACGATGACAAGAACTTACCGGTGACTAAACTTGAGTAGCATGAGGAGCGGCCCTCGTATTCAAGGGACATGAGATTTCCAACTTATACTTCGTCAAGCATGTACACCATAGTTTGTTCACTTTAACCTTAATCACTTCAAGATGCTTATGATAGGGGCAATGAGAGCTGAAACCTATTAAGTACCATAATTTTTGGAAGCTCTTTATGAAACTTGAATCTCTGCTTCCTTCTATGAAGGCCTTTCTTCCACCATTATATTGAGTCTCCATCTTCTACCTTTATGCACCTACTTTGAGAGCGTAGTGGCCATTCTTAGTTCTATGTGCATTGTCCCAAGACTAGTTGATTGATGCATAACTTGATATTGCTTGTTTTAAACTTTTCTATCTAGTCACTCTTATGAACTTTGAAGGTGTCCTATGCATTTATATTTGCTACTCTATGAGGGACAAGCTGAATACCACTATGCTATGTTTTCTTTACGTGAAACAAACAAACGTCTTGCAAAGCATTGTTATTCATGAATCTTTTGTTTGTGCATTTTCATGTTGCAACATAGTTGCTTTGCCTTATTGTTAGAACTTTGTCTTTCATGTTATGATTGAAGTACTATGATCCCAGCTATCCATGTTTTACAAATACTTTGATCAAGCTTATGATGGTGCATGTCACCTCAAAAATTATTCTTTCTTTTTATCACTTACCTACTCGAGGACGAGCGGGAGTTAAGCTTGGGGATGTTGATACATTGCAAATGTATCTATAATTTTTTATGTTCCATGCTTGGTTTTATCTACTTTCTTATGTTTTGTCCACACTTTGGAGTACTTTTTGTCTGATTTCTTGGACTAACCTATTAACAAGAGCCACAGTGCTAGTTGCGTGTTTTCTGCTATTTTTGGTTCCAGGAAGTCAGAAAATGAATATTCTCGTAATTGGACGGGACAAAAGCCAAAGTTACTATTTTCCTGGAAGACTCGCGGAGCCAGAAGGAGAGTCGGAGAGGGTCCACAGGGTGGCCACACCCCCCCCCCCCCTTGGCGTGGGCCAGCCCAGGCCGCGCCAGGGCATGGTGTGGGCCCCCTGGCCGGCCACCGACCTTGCCTCCTTCGCCTATAAGAGCCTCCTGATACCAAAACCCTAGGTCGTCAATCATAAATCTATGAAAAGTTCCACAGTGTCGCCGCCACCGAAGGGGAGATTCAGGGGACAGAAAGTCTCTGTTCCGACACCCTGCCGGGACGGGGAAGTGCCCCCGGAGCCATCTCCATCGATCTCCACCACCATCTCCATCACCATTGCTGATTCCCATGATGAGGAGGGAGTAGTTCTCTCTCGAGGCTAAGGGTTCTACTGGTAGCTATGTGTTCATCTATCTCTCTATGCATGATCTTATTGAGATCATGAGCTTGTAATCTATAGATCTACCTTGCTACTCAAGTGCTTTAATAGATCTCTGCTCTCCCCATGTGTGTGAAAGTGACAGCGTGCATACCATGGTGGCACTTAGGCTAGAGATTACAAATACTTGTTATGAGTTATATTTGGAGTTGGATGTCTTTATGAAATTGTGGTGTTTGTTGGAACCATCTAGTACTCAAGGTGACAGTGTGGGGTTTTCTAGATGGGAAAGATGAACTTTGAGGTGTGCTGTTATAGCCCTACCATCGATTAGAGTGTCCAACCGAAGAGTAGTTAAGATTAGTATCGTATAGAGTTGATATTTATATGAGAGTGTTCACTAGTGAAAATATGATCCCTAGGCCTTGTTTCTAAGCACTGAAATACCGTTTGCTACTAGATCTATTGCATGTTTGCTTGCTTCCTTCTTTATTTCAGTTTGCCTTTAGTCTTTTCCCACATCAATCACACGCCATCAACCTATTTTCTATCACCATTACCACTTATAATTATCTATACCACTTGTATTTCACAATCTCTTCGTCGAACTAGTGCACCTATACACCTGATAAGTGTATTGGGTGTGTTGGGGACACAAGAGACTTCTTGTATCTTGATTGCAGGGTTGCTTGAGAGGGGATACCTTTGACCACTTCCTCGCTGAGTTCGATAAACCTTGGGTGATCCACTTAAGGGAAAACTTGCTGCTGTTCTACAAACCTCTGCACTTGGAGGCCCAACAACTGTCTACAAGAATAGAAGTGCGTAGACATCATAGTACAAGACACAAATACTAGTTAGTATTAGTGTAGGACTCTGTAACCTATCCGACAAGGTCATTTCCCTGTAACCCTAGGTTCTAGCACCTTTATAAGATGGACCTATGGGAGCCTTTAGGGAACGACTTAGAACAACTCACACCTCGCACAACAAACCGATCTTTGTAACTCGGCATATCGCCATTATAGTGATTTATAGCAGGATTCGGGTTCCACCACTGTTGTGGGATCTGAACCTAGGGAAGCTATGTTACCTCGTACCCATCAACTCACCGCCTTCCCCCACCTCTCTAAACATGCTCTGTGAGGACCCCCTCCATGGCGTACTCGTCGGCAATAGCACGACGGTAAAGTAAGGTTTGATGTTGTTTCCCTAACACCCACTACCACTTCCATATGCACCACTTGGTCTTGTGAATCAGGTCTAAGGACTCTAGAACCAATGATGTATACTATGGCGAATCCATGATGAGCCACACCGACATCAACTCCACAAGAATAAATGACATGATGGGGCACTACATCAGCAATGGCTCCACATGCTTGGGAGATACGGAGTACTTCAACAACAATGACTCCCCAAGCATGGACGACTTCAAGGGTGACAACTTTGTCAAGCTCATGAACATCATGGACAACAACTTTGCAAAGACCATGAGCATGCTCGACAAACTTAAGGATTAAACTTCAAGAAGGCGCCACCATCACAAGAAGAGTGCCAAGAAAAATGACCATCGCCGCGAGTGTCATGTGGATGACCAAGTGCTTCACCAGCATGAACCTTCAACAAGGCACGCCAATGATCTCCGTCGACACCATCATAAGGCACCATCTACCACTAGTGCCACCACCAAAATGGCACCAAGAGCAAGACTTCTTCCATGCCATCAAGCTTCAACGCCAACACTTGACGTCCAAGATGAAGCACTCAACTTCATGAATGAAGAAAATGAAGACCTCTACTTCACTAAGTTGGACGAGTATGTCAAGCAGATGTCTACACATGAACTTGAAGAGTGTAAGGCGTCAAGGACCAATACTTCTGCCACTAGTGCCACCACCATAATGGCACCCAAGGTACAAGACGGAGACAAGATGGATGATGGTGAGCATGGGACTTTCCCTTCACCAAAGGAGGCACATGGAGTGGAGAAAATCAAGCCTATCCTTATGTGCTTGAGTGATGATGTGGTACCAATCCCATGTGAGTATGAGATCCACTTAGCCCACTTGAGTGAGAACAAGAGTAAGATGAGTGACTCCACCATATGTGAGATTCAGTTCTTCCACTTGGAGGGCATGAGTGATACACCGAGTGACTTGAGAGTGGTAGTTGATAGGTCAAGTGAGACCACTCTGATTTCTAACGACTTACCGTCTACCTCTAATGTGTTTCCTCATGATGTGCTAGGTTGAATGAATGAAGAAGCTCTAAGCTTGGAGATGATGATGCCTCCTATCGAGAAGATGTACATGGTGGATGAAGATGATGCCATCCCCATGCATAACGAAGAAAATAGCCACATGGAGGCCACTACTACCACAACACCCACTTCATATGAGAGGTATGAACAAGGTAAAAATAAGGATGTTGATGATGCTATTATCCCACTAGTGGACATGATGAATTGTGAGGATATGCATGCTATGGATGATACTTGTGACATTATATATGCTTCACTCATATTCCCATGTGATGTTTTCCTTTGCATAATATTCATCATGTGGAATTGTTTTATTGCGATAACATTGTCATAAACATGCCATTCTATACACCTTTTGTGTATCCTCCAATTGCTTTGGAAATGCTTTGTCATGATAGTTATTCAATTTATCCCATTGCTTGCAATAAGATGCATAATTTCTATTTCACTTGTTTTCCTTGTAACAACACTTATCATATGGTTTGTAATTAGATTGCCCCATAGATTTCTCAGTTTTTGGAGATTTTGATGATTGCCATGAGAAGGATATTCCTCACTTGCATATTCACCATGCACATAATTTCAACTTGATTTACATTAATGGTGATGTGCACAAGAAGAGATAAGGCATGATGATGATGTGTTTCTCTACCATGCACACACATTCTTCCTTTTATCTCTATTGTGTGTAGGTACCCGCACTATAATGTCAACCTTAGTCGAGAACGAGTTGACAAAAAGAGCTCTTGAGAGCATCTCCAGTGTGAGTTCTAGATCGAACCCGGCTCTAGTACATTTTGCATGCTTTGCATCTTTCATGTTGACAAATTGCTCTTTCATATGGTTTGCTTGCAAGCATGTTGATGGTATTGTTTCACCTTGTGACAATTGTGTTTCTTTACTATTGAACATTGATGCTTTGTGTGTTGCAACAAAAATGTTGAACAATTTCTCTTTCCAATGTTTTATGTGAAACCATAATGCTATTATGAGCATGTATTGTCATGAGAGCTTCCAAGTATCTCGTATAGTTTTTGCAACAAACACAAGGAACATTTGCTCTTTTCTATGCATTGTTGCAAACATGTTGTTTTTGCTTCCGCTTGTGATACTCAAATTTACATGATCTTTGGTTTTGATGATTTGTGTGTGGCATCGAATGTATTGAACAATTTCTCTTTCCAATGGTTGGTTTGCACACTTGATAATGTTTTTTTGGATATCCTTTCTCATGTGATTTTGTCAGTTTCTCCTATTCTTGCATCAAAGACATTGATCAAAATTTTAGTCCAATGCTTTGAATGCCACACTAAGATGTTGTATGGAGCTTTTGAGTTCCCACACTTGGATGATGTACACACGATTTCCATGCACATTGACCTTGCATATGCATTCCATTTTCTATAATTGCATTGTGCTAATAGTGTTGTGAACAAGAGTGGACATGCCACAAATGACATGCTCCTCTATCACGCACGAAAATATTTTGCTTCGTCTTTGTTGTGTGAAGGTACAAATGCATACACGTCAACCTCTCCCAACCACGAGTTGGGAAGAAGAAATGTAGAGAGTTACCTATGGATGCGCTTCTACGAGCTATCTATACACCCTAAGGTGACTTCCTTCTACTTGAGGACTCATGCTACAATCTTCATGAATTGGCTACTCTTTGAGTGTTCCTTCACTTTTATTGTGAGCTTTATAGGCTTCATGGAAAGTGAAGGAACATTGAATAGTTGCCACGTCAATCTTCTCGAGGACGACTATATGGTAAACCCCAAGATCAAGAATGTCTCTCGTCCTACTCTACATGATGATTAGCATTTAGAGTCGAGGAAGACTCTTTCCAAAGGGAGGAGTTGATACGGCCTGACCTACGGTCGTTGCCATATCAAGGTCTCCAACTTATGCCAGGTCGTCATGGACTTCAAAGGTGAATCCTATACTCTAGGGAGTTCACTTCCTACCCTATTGAATGGTATACTACTTCATACTCCGTCCTATGACCATGATTGGTTCACAGCGACAAGTACAGAGACAAGGGAGGAAGCTCGGACCCTCAAGCCCGACAATACGGTGGCTTAGAAGAGGAGACGGAAGAAGGAGGCCATTACGGCATCACTGAACCTACCGCCGAAATAGCCCCGGTCATTCTGGCACCAGACCCGGCGGACCCCGGCGCCCGCAGGAAACGCCCTTAGCATGCCAATCCGGTTAAGACCAGAATAAGCTGGCGACCGCTAGAACCATCCGGCGCCAGATCTAGCTTTGCGGGCTTACTGTCGGAAACACCCATCTGCACATGGATATGGGTTTGATGCCCTAGAATATTCCCTTTACCTACCCTTTTGCCTATTTTATCCCCCAAACTACCCCTTGTTTAGTGGTCGGCCTATATATAGAGCCCCCACCCCCTCATGTATCCCTTAGACATAGATGATAGACTAGAAACCCCTAAGATGGATCACTTCTAGTTATGTATCCTTCCCTTCATGAGGGAACCCTATCATCACCCACCTCTATGGATTGTGCCTTTGAGCATCCTTAGTTGTATAAGGTTTTTACTTTGAGTTGGCTCTAGTAAAGTTATCAAGATCCTCTCCAAGGTGTTCTTCCCTCTCTGATGTGGATTGATGGGAGCATGTTGCCGATCTTTCCTTGAGAGGATTCTATTGGACCGGTGGCCGCCGAAGGGAGAAATAGGTCTTGTATCCTGTTGTGTTTGCATGTGTTCATCGTGTTCTTTGTGAGGTGTGTGTCCTCTTCCGCTACCTTCTACCTTTCCCTCACACCACGAGATCCGTGAAGATCGGGCCACCCTTGAGGTTAACCCATATTATTTTGTCTATACGCATCACTCATTCTCAAATGAGATGGCATTGTATAAATTTGGTCCTTTGGTGAGACCCTAGTTCCTTGAGGTTAAAACATGTTGATACTATTGTTGTACAATAGATCTTCATAGTATTAGCCCACTTGGAATTACACCTAGTTTGAATAAACTTCTTGACACAAATGATCTCCTTTGTTGCTACTAGAGCAATTATATACTCAGCCTTTATTGTAGTATCCTTCACAATGACTTAACTTTGGAATTCATCCACATCCATTATGGAACTTTCTTCCATTACATTGTGCTACTTTAACCCATTGCCTAAATTGAGATAATTTTTGATTTGTATCTTGTAAAAAACTAGTACCAATGTAACCCTTTACAATGAACTATTTGTCTAGTACCAATGTAACACTTTACAATGCACTATTTTTCACCTCTACATACAAAACATATTCTTAGTTTTTCCAAATCTCATAAGAATATCCTTACTATCATCCAATGGTCATCTTATGAGTCACCCTAGTATAAGCTCATAACATTTATAACATATGACATATCTGGATGTGTACATATCATGGTATGATTGATCAAAATATTCACGTGATTTCACTCACCAAGTGTCAAAACACTTGAATCTTGATTCAACTTTTCCATGTGGCAAGAACCTTTCTCGTTGTTTCCATACTAAACTTATTCAATATTTCATCTATGTACTCTTGGCACAGCTATATTAGCGCTTCAATCTATCCATATAGACATTGATGCATGCCTAATATTTTGGGTTTTCCTAAATCTTTCATTGAAATGAAATTCTTAAATTGTGTCAATAAAATATACCTCATTTCCAATAAACAACATGACTTCTACATATTGTATTATAAATGTGTCTTAGCACTCCCACTTAATTTCTTGCAAATTCTAACATCTTCATCATCTCTGATGAAACTAAACCTTTTAACAGTTTCACCATGGTAAAGATTCCAACTCACGATGCTTACTTAAACCAATAAAATTTGCATGCCTTTTTAGCATCCTTTGAATTAACAAAACTTTTCAGACTCTGTCATGTACACGTCCTAGGTAACCATTCTATTAGAAACATCGTTTTGTTTATTTGACTACCATATACCAAAATTGACATATGTAGTGGTAGCTACAATAATCCATCTAGACTAAATATCACTACAAAATATCAAATATTGTCGCAGTCAACTCCTTGAACATTGTTGTAAACTCTTTGCCGACATGTTGATTATTTCATAGAAGTGAAATATCCATGTCTGTTTGTTTATAGATCCAAATACGGACGATAGTCTTCACGCCTTTTGGAGGGTCTTCCATTTTCATAAACTTGGCTTCTCGTGTATGGAACTATCACAGATTTTATGGCTTCTAGCCATTTGACGGAGTCAGGGCCCATCATCGCTTCTTTGTATGTAGTTGGTTCATCATTGTCAAACAATAATGATTCAATCTCAAATCTTACTATTTGATTGTTTACCTAACCTACGTGGTTCAATAGGAACTTAGATCTCCGTGACCACAACCTTTGAGGCACGGGAGCCATGAGCATTATGGCAGCCCTGGGGACACTTTTCGGTGCTACACTACTCAACATATGTTGCTCAGGTTCATCAACCTAATCAAAGTTCTATTGTCCTCCCACTTAACTTTTCGCGACAAATTCCTTCTCAAGAAACTTGACGTTCTAAGCGACAAACATTTTGTCTTCTGTGTTATGGAGGAATACCCAACGATTTCTTTGGGATAACCTACAAAAATGTGCTTATCTGACTTTGGTTGTAAACATTTTACTTATGCCCAGCATACCAAAATTTAAGAAAAGACAACTCGGGTTTTATCCCAAACCATAACTTATGGTGTTGTTTCAACGGATCATGATGACGCTCTTTTTAGTGTAAAAGCGTTAGTCCCTAAAGCTTAATCTTCAAAATATAATGGTAGTTCTATAAATGACACCTTTGATCTTACCATGTCAAAGAAGGTTTGATTACATATCTCGAACACTCCATACTTCTATGATGTTTCCGGAAATGCAAATCCTCAAATCTTAGGTATTTTCTAAACTTGCAACTCAAATATCTTCCTTTATGATCCAATCATAAATTCTTTATTTTCTTGTTACAATGATTTTCCACTTCATCTTGAGAGTCTTTGAACATTTTTCAAACATTTCATACTTATTCCTCATTAAGTAAATATACACATATATCCAGGAAAGGTTAGTCATTTGTTCTTCTTTGGCCTATGATGGAGTTTTTTGTAGAAAGTATATGAAGTTGATAGATCCAGCACACACGACTACACATAATGGACTATATACATCAACATGCACAATGTCCAATATCCAATAGGTTAGTCGTTTGTTCTTCTTTGGCCTATGAACGGAGTTTTAATTATCTCTAGGAAAGTCTCACAAGCGTCAATTGATCAAAAACAATGACTCAACAATCCATCAACATGGAGTTTGTTCATGTTTTCTTTCAATATTATTTAACGATGATGTCACAACTTTTTAGCATTAGTGTTATGGATGTGATTTCTCCAACTACTTGTAAGAGTTCATCCATCTTCTATGGAATACTATAATTATTTGAATAACCATTTCTTTCATAATACCGGAACAAAATAACAATTACCAAAACAAATCTTGAAGGCTAGGTTTGATGTCAATGAGAAACACAACAACACTTTATTTGTTTTTGATGAACATCATCTCATATTCTCTTGCTAGTTACTTAGGCCATTGCAGTTCATGAATTGTGTTGTTTTGTATGACACTTTACACCAACCAATTAGGTATCCAATACCCAAGAACCACATTGTTTAACAATCAAATAATATACCCACAACTTGTATATCATCTATATACCTAAGTTGGACATTTCCAGTCTTTTTTGTTTTCTACCAAATATTTTTCAGATTCTCTTTCAACATTTTCTTTTACTTTTTAGAAGAATATATAAACATCAGTTGGGGCGTGATGACTGCAAATGTATAGATTGTTTGTAGCTAGTTTCGAAATAAGAGTATCAAACCCACAGATAGCTATTTTGTTAAGGTCTTTATGCCCCTCGTCACTATCTACCAAAGGATACTTGTAAGCTGACTTTGATTTCAAGTAAAGGGTGTTTGAAAGGTTTTTTGTTTGTGTGCAAGAAAGTAATAAAAACAAGTAAAGTAAACAAGTAATGAAAGCGTTGGGAAACTATGTTGGAACTCAGTAAGGCTAAAATATTCTCGGTGATGTAGGATACACCACTAGAATATGAAAATTATCGATTATTAGGATAATATATTTCTTTCGTCATCACATGTGTGGCGAGAGCTCCATAATAAGATGTTCACTACAAGTATCGTGAGCAGCCGCTTCTTGAGTCAAGTATTGAGGTCATCTCTAAATAACCACTGTGATGCCTACGAGCAAGTCACTTCTACATACCACCACAATTAAGGGTTTCCCCATATCGTATTAGGGACTCTCTTAATTCCCCCTTGGACCGTGTAGGTTATAAGACAATGCTTGTAGTCACAAAGTAACACTAGACATATTCCCATACACGTCCCAAGGGTATCTCCCTCTCTTTAGTCCCGAGGGCAAATGTTATGTAGTCGACTTCACATACCATATAAAGAGAGAGATGTAACACAATATGATAGATCAGTGGATCATGGACCAAAGTAATAGATCATATTTATTTCATTTCATAAAAATGCTAGGGTTTCTCCATCTCCCCAAGAACAAGGGAACTACTCACACATGGAAGCAATCAACAACATCATCATATTCATATGGAAGGATCAAAAGTGCAAAGGTAAATCTAGTGCAAACCACAACTGTATTGGAATTACAACAAGATCTAATGGATGAGAGAGGGGGATGATAGTGGTGATGGAAATCCAGCAATTGATGATGAAGGGAATGATGTGATGTCCTCCGATGATCTGTGAAGCACCAAGGATTCACCCTTTCTCCAAGTTCCTCCTTCAAATCCCTTTATGGTGTGGTATTTCGAGGCTGGAGGTTTCTGTTTATGTAGGATCTCAGATATGCCTTCGCGTGGTGAGAGTATTTGATGATGCGGACGTCCTAGAAGGTGGTACGGGCGGACGGTACGGTCAATCTTTGCCCGTATTGATGGTCGTTAAACCTTTAGTAGCCTTCCTTTCCATCCTCTCTTCTCCCAGGTGCGTGAAAAAACATTTAAATAACATTTATCACTTAGAAATATCATATTATTGCATAACATGATAGTCCCAATTGATATATTCACAAAAGACTTAATCATTTGGGATCCTGTTAAAACAAGGACAAAAGGTGTGTGTGAGTGCAGTAAAATACCAAAAATCCTAATTTACTTGTGCAAAAACATAAGGTAAATATGCTTCAAAATTGGACTAATCATGGCGCCATACACATGACACATAGTCCAAATTGTGTTAGTCAAACACTAATATCCTTGGACTTGCACTTTGATGTGTATCACCATCATCAAAAGTTTTCTTCCAAAAACCATTCTTTAGTAAATTGTTTAGTGTAGTAAACATTTTACCTATATCTTGTATTCATCATATCATAAAACTTTCATGATCAAGCTACTATAGCTTATAAGGGTGAATCGTGAGTATAATGTTCATTCCCAAAACCTTTTGGGAGATCTGGGCGCCTAGTGTCTACAACCTTTGCAAATTCTCATACAATATGAGAACATGTATCTTACTAAAATTATATTCTATCATATTGCAACCAACCATTGTTTCAGATATCACAATATCTTCCACGGGTGATGGTTTCTGAAACAATTCTTTCAGCTCCTAGATAACCTTGATACTGAAACAACTTTCTAATATCAAGGATCATGGAGGCAAGTATGATATTTAGATACTAATGTTGGAACTATTACTCTTGATTTAATACTACATATTAAACTTCATGGAGTAAGTGGAGTTTGTTGAAATTTTGCAATAAGACTTTTAAACTTTAGATTGACGCTCAAATCAATATAAATACCAGTTCGTAAAGTAAACATCCAGAATTCTATAGCTCTATTATGTTAATTTAAAACTAAGTGTGAGGTAGTAAACAAGTTCCACTGACTACAACAAACTACGCAAAATCACTTTGATTTAGTTTATGATAAATTGAGTTTAACTTTAATCATATTACTACGTGAACTCCCACTCAAAAACAACATCCCTCGAGTCGTTTTGGTGATTACATGAACCAAATTTACTACACCAAAACAAATCAACACGTGAATTGGTGCAACTGCAAAGGCGAGCATCGATATGGTCATCATATCAACTATATGAATCATGCTTTACCTTTTGGTTCGTGTTTCGAGGCTATGTCTATACATACTAGGATCACCAATGAGAACCTTAGTATTTGCATGTCTAAATTTGTCCTACACCCGTCATATGTGAACATAGATCCTATCACACCCGATCATCATGTGGTGCTTCGAAACATCGAACTTTCTTAATGGTGCATACTTAAGAAACAACACATTTTTATCTTGATATTAAGTGAGAGGGATCATCTTATAATGCTACTGCCAAGATCTAAGCAAGAAATAAGCATAAATAAGATGCACAAAGGAGATAAACATCATATGCCCAAATAATGTGATATGATATGGTCCTTTCTTACACTTAATCGCCATCTTGTGCTTCATGGTATGATCACCATCATTCCACTAGCATGGCTCCAAGGTCCATGGTGCCACCATATTGGTTGTTCTCCACTAATTTAAATTACATGGAATTCTATTTCTGGCATGCATGTCATAGAAGAATAAAACAACCATATGGCTCCAGTCATTGTCATAACTTGCAAATAATATCATCGCGTACATAGAATTTATTACATTTGACCATATCACATCAAATGCCCTGTAAAAACAAGTTAGACGCCACTAGTTTATTTTTTCATATTTTACGTGGCTTCGGTCTTACGAAGATAGAACCGTTCATACCTACGTTCTTCAAACAACAATGGTGATAAAAAAATTACTAACAGCCCTTTGTAAATCAGATCTTAACTATAGTAGGAGAGACAGACACCCACTAGCCACTTATGCAAAACTACTTGCATGTCAAGCGTGGAATGAATCTCACGTACGAGGACATGTAAAGTTAGTCCGGGCCGGTTCATCCCACTATGCCGCTAAGATCCAATATATACAAAACTTTGCAATAACATGATCATCAACACCCACATCCACATGTGTTCTACTCGTACATAATATCTATGCATAGATATGGCTCTAATACCACTAGAGGGTTCGTAGCATTGAAAACAATTTTTTTCCTATGATATGAACGCCTAATTACGCCAAGATCTAATCTAGTAGATGCTAGTAATGAGTAAGGGGTAACCATAATAACTTACCCTCAAAGACCGAAAGCTTTTTACAAAATCTGATTTCATTGTTGATGTAGTCGATCACTTGCCAATCTCAAGATCGAGTTGAAGAGCGGCGCAAACTAGCAGCGCATCCATTCTCGGGCACATGTTTGGCTCCCGGCAACCTCTTGAAATGGATCATATGGGAACCTAGAGGGGGGTGAATAGGTGCCACTCTAATTTTTACTTCTTTTTCAATTTAGGCTTGACACAAAGATAAATTCTCTAGATACGCAACTAAGGTGAATTTACCTATATGAAAACCTAGCTACTAGCACAACACAACTAAAGGAGTGGTAAGATGAAAGAGGTAACCGAGAGTGAAGCACACGGGGACACGAGATTTGATTCACTGTAGTTCATTCCTTTTTAGGGGAAGTATGTCTGCGTTGGACGGGTGAGCGGTACTAAGTCCACCACGTCACAAAGGCCTCACCCTATTCCCCGGTAAACTTCCGCCACAAATGGCCTAGTCCACTTTTCCACTGTCGGTACCCTTCAAGGCAGGAGCCTGCGCCTTTATAACAAGCTTGGAGCAAACTTCCACAATGGAACAGAGGCTTCCAAGTACAAGGCTAGCTGCCACAATGACAACAAGCAAGTTAGAATTGAAAACAACACCTAGGGTTTCCTAAGAAACACTAGAACAAGGGGGGCCTCAGGTGAATGAGGGGCAATGTAAATCGCTTTGGTGAATATGTAGATCAATGTCTTATCCTTCAATTACCCAAAGATCAATGACTTTGGATGGTTGAGAGAGGAGATCATGAAGATTTGGTGGCTTAGTGATACATTGCAAATGTATCTATAATTTTTGATGTTCCATGCTTGGTTTTATCTACTTTCTTGTGTTTTGTCCACACTTTGGACTACTTTTCATATGATTTCTTGGACTAACCTATTAACAAGAGCCACAGTGCCAGCTGCCTGTTTTCTGCTGTTTTTGGTTCCAGGAAAGTCAGAAAATGAATATTATCGGAATTGGATGGGACAAAAACCAAAGTGCCTATTTTTCCGGAAGACATCAGATGCCAGAATACGAGACAGAGAAGGGCTGGAGGCCGGCCACACCACCTGGCCATGCGGCCAGGCCTGGCCTGCGCCAGGGGGTGGTCTGGCCGACCCCAGCACCCCCTCGGCCTCTCCTTCCGCCTATATATTTCCCTAGGGACGAAAACCCTAAGTACCCGATCAAAAATCCACGAAAGAGTTTGTAGCCGTTGTCATCTCCATCCCTACATCGGGAGGGATCTAAAGCTCTTCCCGACACCCTACCGGAGAGGGACTTCACCCTGGAGGCCTTCTTCATCATCATGCAAGCCTCCGGTGTGATGCATGAGTAGTTCATCTCTGGACTACGGGTCCATGTAGTAGCTAGATGGCTGGTTCTCCTCCTTTGTGCTATCATGTCTAGATCTTGTGAGGTCCGTTCATGATCAAGATCATCTATTTGTAATTCTGCATGTTATGTTTGAGATGCTATTTCAGATTGATTATTGATTCTATCATGTCTTTGTTATTTGTGATCTTGCATGCTTTCCATTGTTAGTAGCTATCTTGGCCAAGTAGATGCTAGCAACTCCAAGAGTTAGTATTTATGCTCGATAGTGGGTTCATGCCTCTGGTAATCTGGGGAAGTGACAGAAATCTCTAAGGTACTAGATGTGCTGTTGCTACTAGGGAGAAATCAACAATCCTTTGTTCATAGAACAATCGTATTGTTTACATTACACGCAATTCGTAAAGCAATAATCTGTTGCTTGCAACTTAATACTGGAGGGGGTTCGGATGATAACCTGAAGGTGGATTATTAGTCATAGATGTAGTTGGATGGCGGTCTATGTATAATGTTGTAATGCCCAATCAAGTTCCAAAGGAGTCAATATGATTAGTATATGCATGTATTGCTTTCTCGGTGTTTGTCAATTGCCCCGCTGTAATTTGTTCACCCAGCATGTTATCTATCTTAAGGAGAGCCACCTCTAGTGAACTATGGACCTCGGTCCTTTCTTTTACATTCAATCTACAAACTGTTTACTGCTTTGTGTTTACTTTCTGCAAACTATTACTTCCTTCCATTCGATACGTTTAATCCTTTGTTTTCAGCAAAACCGGTGAGATTGACAACCTCATCGCAAGTTGGGGACAAAGTTCTATGGTTGTGTTGTGCAGGTCTCCACGTTGCTACTAGCACCGGTAGTGCGCCCTGCCAAGGCTCAGCTAGCAACACCTTTGAGGTGTTTCCTTGCTCCTACTGGTTTGATTAAACCTTGGTTTCATAACTAAGGGAAACTTGTTGTTGTGCTCATCATACCTTCCTCTTGGGGTTCCCCAACGAGCTCTACATCAACACTGAGCCATCACTTAGCTTCTAGGTTTCTTGAGGTTGGGGATGAGCAGCAGTCCAAGGTAGAAGAAAGGGTATTTATATAGGGCCCCGGGAAATGTAGCGGTTGGAACCACTTAACCCAGAGTGTTCGGCTGAAACTCACCGGACATTCCGGCCTGGGCCAGACACTCCGGCCTCACATCACCGTACATTCCGGCATGCCATAGTATCTTCAAAGAATCCATCCAGAATCCGAGTGGATTCCGAAATGGGATACATAAACGAAACCACCTCTTGGAGAAAGTATGAGGAATTCCAAGGCCGAACACTCTGGCCTGCACCAACCGGACATTCCGACTTGGTCGGATACTCCGGCCAACAACTATCGGATAGTCCAGTAAAACTCAGTTTGCACACTTGAAAATCCTAGAATCCTCTTGTATCAATCCAACTAGAACCCTCTTTTCCCTTTGAGGGAGCAACAAAATAACAATATGCTGACAAGATAATTATGCCCTGAAACACTTAGCACACGATTAAACTTTCCTAGTGTTGTCAACAAACATCAAAACATATGAATGGCAAAAATGCCCTTTCAATCTCCCCCTTTTTGGTGTTTGATGACAACCAAGGATTTGCATAAATGATAATCAATAAGCATAGCAACAAATGATTTACAAACTATAGAGAGGCTCCCCGTAGATGTGTGACCATCTTTAATTTTGCATTTGAATACAATATCACACCAATAGGATCAACACCCACTCTAGAGTTTATAAACGGATGCGGTAAGACAAGTTACTAAGATAAAGACTAGACTAATACAAAGGCATAACATAGTTTTTAACAAGATAACGATACCGGATACGCATGTCTTACCACACACATAGGAGTTCAACACCACATAACCACATAGTTCTCATACGGATTAAATAAAGACACAAGCTTCAAAGAGGCAAATCGAATGAACGAAAAACTTGTGAACCCATGCAAATCCCTGGTAGCAACCTAATATGGGGATACTTCTCCCCCTTTGGCATCAAGACGCCAAAAAGGGAAAATGGCAAGATTAAAATGTCCCAAACTGACTCTAGCCACTGTAGTCCTCGTCATTCTCATCCTCATCCTCGTCGTCATCCTCATCCTCATCATCATCTTGAGCAGTCTCCTTGCCGTGAGGACGAGAAGAGGAGGACACATCCTCAAACAAAGACCAAACCACACGGCCCTGGCTCCAGTGACCATACGAGAGCGTACCATATGAAACCTGCTGAGATGAGTCAATCGCCATGGTCTGGTTGATCTTCTTGAGCTCCTTTATGACATTTCTATTGGCCTTGTAGGCATCATCCTTACCATGGAAGATATCGATGTTCTGACGCAGGAGTAACTTCTTCCACCAAGAAGCTTTCTTTACCTTTTGATGCACTTTCGCGTAAGTGGTGTAAAAATGGTATGCATTGCTAGCATGCTTCATGCGGGGGCCACTAGGTACCACTTCCTACACTTCCTTGGTTGCATCACCACTATCATCATCATCATGAGGCTCAAAGATATCGTGGGATGGGGGATAGTCATGAGTTGCTTTGGAGGAAGGAGCCTCCTTTCTCTAAAGCTTGGCAGGTTTGTGCTTCACGAGGTCTGAGTGGAGCAAAGGAGTTGGAGGATTTTGAGCAATAATGAGCTTCATCGCATGAGGGGCATAGAGAGGACACTTCTTGTCCATAATGCACTTGTACGTATCCTGATAGATGAAGTCCATGACATCAATAGCACCACCTTCGTGGTTTGGACCAAGAGCATATAAACTGAGTAAGTGTAACACCCTCGAATCGGCCCTATGCAGATTTTAGCGATTCCCGCCAAACCCGCATATAAACGATTCAAATATGCCCACCAAGCATTTACGTGCGGGTGAAAAACAAAGTAATACCATTACACAATAGTTCATGATGGAACCCACATAAACATATGTATACAACAATGACTCAACGAGTCAAGAATACAGATATACAGTACAAAGATCCAAATCACCTTGAAAACAATACAACATCCGAGTACGTATAAGATGCAAATTGGGCTAAGAGCCCTGAAGAATAACCAATGGCGTCCATAACCCTGCCGTGGACAAACCAGAAGGTTAACCCTACTAACGACGTTGAACCCATACTATTAAAATAAATGGGTGCCGACAAAGGGAAAAGGAAAAAGGGAGTGTTCAGTACTGAGGCCAGTACACGGCGAGTCTAGAATTTGGTGGCTCTCGCCTACATAAGTATGGTGGACTGAAGCGGCAGCGAAGCATGCACTAAAAAACCTATGGAGACTTGATACAATTGTTGGCTATCAGAGAGAGATAAGAAAGACCTATTCAGAACCAACCTAATACTAACTCCAAACATACCCATCCTGGATTTTCCCCCTCGATACCAAGCGAGGAAGTCCTTCTGAGGAAACTCATATGGTTGGCAGTTTTATTCATTCATTCCATGGTGGTTATCCAACTTACTAGTCATATCAGATCCAAGTCATATTATAGTAGTAATTCTTTAGTTACAGTTGTCTATGATCGAGAAACTGTGCTCCAAGTCGTCCATAACTGCAGACATGGCTTTTCGAAAAGATTTAACTCTGCAGGGGTGCATCAAAGTATCCACACACACTTTCACCCTTTTTGCCAGATCAATTAACATACACCCATCGGTATGTCGGCGGGGCTTCGGACATGACATGTTCTCATACCCAAAGCAAGTACACGGGGGGGCACCCAAAAGAGCTACCCATATGAGGTATAGCTAATCCTTGTACAGACCTAGAGGTTGCGTGGACTTGTCACGCGAGTAGAGTCCATAGACAATATATTCTCGTGACAAAGTGCCGCACCTATGCAACAGTAATAAATACTCATCGAGCAACAGGTAATAAACATGGCATACATGGCATAGGTACAGTAGGTAACGTATAAAGTCCGACTAGTTTGTGGCCCCAGTATAGTACTTCGAAATCAGGTAATAAGCCGATGGGGGCGCCCAGACACCCTACATGTGGTTAGCGCGCTCGATCTCGGAACTGGTGTCAAGAACTCGGTCCTAGGTGGACACAAGTGGGTGGGTAAAACCAAATAACATATATTACCCACTGGTGCCTCTACATTATATCTATTTCCAGCATTTTAATTGGCAAGTTATAATGAAAGCCATGATCATCTCCACCATTAAGCTTCTGCCAACCTCCCAACAACGGTGTAACATCGACGACGTGAAGCAACACCTGAGCAAGCAATGACGACTCCCAAGGCCAGCTATCTACCAAATAACAAGCAATGGGAGGTGTCCAAGGCAATATAGAGGCTGTACGGAATATAAATGGTACAGAAACTGAAGCATCGCAATACGAATAGCAATAGATCAATAGGAGGAAGTAAAGACTATAAGTGCAAAATAGGTAGAAAGGGGAGAATGCTCGCCTGGGAAACACTATCGAATTCATCCAAAGAGCGAGTCGACACTCGCATCGACTCATTGGCCTAATCCGTGAAGAAGCAAAATGCTAAAAAAACACCGGATGCACTATTTAATACTACGGCAGAAGATCGGGCATGATGCATGTATGATGTATGACATGGCAAAGGTGCGATGCGATTAGGAAATATTAAGCGGAACCGGTGTCCCGACAATTAGTTAATAGGTTCATGTTGTTTAGATACCCGCAATTTAAACGTTGGCTTAACAAGGAAAAACATGTCATTGGTTCGCTACACAAATTTAAATGGAGGTAAACCTAGACAAGATTAGCCCTACATATAGCCTCCATATTTAATTATGAGGTGAATTCGACAAAGTAGACCCAACCAATAATATATGTATGTCACATGAATGATTTAAGATGCACAAGTATATCTCCTATTATAAAAATAGGGTGAGTTTAGATAGGGTCACATATTTAGGATCGAATATCTTGGTTTGGAGGGGTTCGGGTTCGACAGAATCGATCTTCGGATCCGAGAGGAAGAAGGCACCAAGTTCGGTCTTCGGACTCCAGGAACTGGGTCTTCAGGGTCTCGGCCATCGGATCCATGAAGCATATCATCATGTTTCGGGACGGAGGTAGTCCGTGTGCGCATCCAAACTCTCTAAATCACCACATCCACATGAACACTTCCTTCTGCTCATAGCACCACACCACCAGGACACATACAAACATAGGCACTAGACCAACACGAATGTGCGGAGCAATGTAGGGCAACAACAGGGCGAGGAGGGCGCGAGGAGGGCGGGAGGGTGCTGGATGTGGGGCAGCACTGGCGGTCGGCGATGCATAGGACCGGTGGAGGTCAGGCTCGCAGGACAAGGCAGGCGCGCAGGGTGGACCATGGCGAGGTAGAGCCGGCGACAAGTGGAAGGAGGCCGATGCAGAGCATCTGCTAGCCGCGCAGCCGGGAGGGAGATGATGGAGCACTGCTAGGTGGACAAGTGTGTGCTCGCGGGAAGGAGACGGGGCGGATAGGCACGGTCGGAAGTAGCAAGTGGCGGTGGTCGAGCTCGACGAGGCGAGGAGGGGGCCCCTAGCGAAGGATAAAGGTGCGTGGGGAGGAGCGGCGGTCGGCAGCCTAATGAAGGCATGCATAGGAAACGCACTCAGGCGAAGCGAGGAGCCGTGCTGGTGGCGGGGGTTAACATGGAGATCGAGATACCAACAAGGAGTGATGGAGCTAGCTCACGATGGGAGGAGGCTGGCGGAGCAGATACGAGGTTCAGGCGACGGGTAGAGGGTGAGGCGGCAGTGGCGCTCTACTCGAGGTCTCGAGATCGAGGGCACGGGGTAGGTGGAGGGAGACTGCATGCGGTGAGCGGTGTGGCTACGGGTGGGGTCGGGGTTAGGTGGAGCCAGGGTGGGGGTCGCGTCATGTCCGTGTTGCATTGCATCGCGTCCTCGTTGCGCTGCAGGACGGGTTGGAGTGCATTCACATGGTAGGTGACATGCGTGCGCGTGCGAACGTGTCGGCCGTGGTGGTGGTGTGTGGCAGCGTGCGTGGCCTGTGTGTGTGCAGAGTGGATGTGTCTCATGGTGTGTGGGTGCGTGCGTTGCTTGTGCACCACGTGCGAACGTGTGGTAGGCTAGGGTTAGGGTTGGTCTAAATCTTTTAGGGTTCGGTCCGTCGGGTAGTAGGTGGTCTGGCCTACGGGCTGGGCTGCCTCTCGTGAAATAGTTTTGTTTTATTTATTTATTTTAAACAGATATTGTAAATAGTTTCAGACAAACAAAATATTCAGATAAACCCGGGATTTTAAGTTTGAAATTAAAAGAGGGGATAATTAGAAAACAATATGGGCTTTTTGAGAAATATTTTTAGGCAAACATATGCATGACGTCATGATGATGCTCAAATGCAATGTGGCATCATGACATGAGCAAGCTATCATGATGATGCACAACACAACAAGCGATTTTCTAGTAGTGATTTTTCCGGGGTGCTACAGTGAGCATGAGTCATGAGGTTGATTTCAACACCTCTCATTTCATCCTTGTTTCCCACCTTAGGAGTAATAGTGTGACGGAACATGCGAAGCAGAATGTTGTAGAGGAGCTTGATGTTGGTGGTTTGGACATGGCTCTGATTTTTTCCATCTTTCACTATGTTTAAACATTGTTTTTGGTCAAACAATTGCCAAAGAAACTCTCAACTCTTACCACTAATGACTAATAATTGCAAAGATATGCAAATCCCTTCTTTGGTTTATATTTTGCATGAAATCATGGCTTTTAATGTGAAATAAGGAGTCATAATGAAGGATTTTGAGAAAGTAGACACGGCTAAGTAATTGGGATGCAGTACCAAGAGGCCAGAATGCTTAACGACCACTGGTACGGGCGTGGTCCGCCCGTACCGCCCGCCCGTACCAGGTGGCGACGGCTTCGTCTCATTAAACCCTACAACTTTCATGAAGACGCCTATATATTTTGAGGCTCCAGCTGCCGGCCAGAGAGCCACCATTCTCAGCTTGCATCACAACACCACCAAAGGAGATCCACACCATTGTTCATACATTGTTCATCACTTCCCGCATCCATCCATCTAGTAGCCATAGCCATTGCTTTGTACTTTAGATCTCCTTCTGATTTGGCGACCATTGAAAGAATATTTGATTTCAATCTAAGTATTTGTATGATGTTTTCTATCTCTGATCTACTTGTTATGACTGAGTAGTCCTCATGGACTGCTGGTTGGGGAGACACCTCACAACGATTATGTGCATCTAGATCATGGGAGAATTGTATTTTGTTTGATTATGATTTATATCTTTTGTTTCTTCGTCTCTTATCTCGATTTGTGGATTTGTAGGTACCCAAGATCCCATAGATTGATAAAGGCTTGAGGTGGGATACTTGGCTAGCGGCAATCTCATAGGAACCTCAGTGACAGAAAGGGTGGTACGATCTTCGCTTAGCGCCCCATTCGGGATCAACAAGAACATCACCACTTAAAGTTTTGATCTGTGTTTTACACTTAATAATCGTTTGTAACCCGTGGCTTCGGTGTGCTCTCGATTGGATTAAAAGTCTATTACTATGCCCGCTGCATCGCAGGGGCTCTAGAATATTAGGATGTGTTGCCCACAAGAGATTATCTCCATTGAAACATTATACATGACTATGCTTATTATTATCTTTTATCCCATTTGATGTGCAGCTGTAGGTGGATCTTCAACCCTGGCCTATTTCCATCCATTGATTCAAACCCATTATAAAGTAAACTAGATTAGTCCGCTCAACTAAGGTAAAACGAACAAACAAAGTCTTGTAGACGTGTCCTTTTTTATTACCTTTCAGTAGTGCTTTCCGAGGTTCAATTAAACCTAGGTCTTCTAGGGAAAAAGCTATTATACTACATCCGTGAATCCGGATCAAAGGTATCAACCCTTTTTCGGGTGCCGTTGTCGGGAAAGCAATTTCGCTATCCTAGTGAGGTCATTAGAGACCTTGTTTTTAGTTTTATTATTAGTTGTAGTTTAATTCTTGTTATTAGTTTACTTTCTTTTTATCTGTTTAAAAACCCAAAAAATTAGTTACTTGTTATTCATTTTCATTACTTAAAAATTACCAAAAATATAAGAGCCATGGCTCAAAAGAGATTAGGGGAGTATGTTACTCCCACTGATGATTTTATTCGTGTACCCATCACTCGGCCCGTAGTTGATGCGGAAACATATGAGATAAAGCCTAACCTTTTAAGTTTGGTTCAACAAAACCAATTTGGGAGTTCATTCGCTGAAGATTCGGGATTGCACCTAAATATTTTTACTAAAATTTGCGACATGATGCGTATTAAGGATGTAGATCCAAATGCTGTTAAGCTAAGATTGTTTCCTTTCTCTCTTAGAGGAAAGGCTACGGATTGGTTGCTAGCTCTACCAAAGGGCACTATTAAATCTTGGGATGAATGCACTAATTTATTTATTACTAAATCCCCCCCAGCTAAGACTATGCAGCTAAGATCCAACATTACAAGCTTTTGACGAAGACCATGAGCCACTAGAGCTTGCGTGGGAAAGGATGAAAGAAGCCGTAATGAACTGTCCTAGTCATGGGATGGAAGAGTGGCTTATATTACATTTGGTTTATAATGGTCTTAACCCAATGTCTAAGTTTATGCTAGATACTACACCAGCAGGAACGATCATGGGAAAGCAAGTGAGTGTTGCAAAGAAATTACTTGATGATATGCAAAATAACCATGCCCAATGACATGTGGAAAGAACCTCGAAGAGAGTAAGTTAAATTACCGAGGTAAATAATGAAGAGCTTACATCTAAGGTAGATGAGTTGCTTAGCTTAGTAAAAGGTAAGGAAGACACCCAAGTTAATGATATCACTACCGATGTTAATGATGTTAATTTTATAGCTCGTACTCCTTTTAATCCTGCATGGAAAAATAATTATGCTTCCAATGTTCAAAAATATCATGCTAATCCTGCAGGAGCTCCTTATAATAATTATGATAATACTAATGGAGCAAATCATGGCAATCTCCCGTTTGAGCAAACCGTTAGAACATTTATACAAGCTCAAACCGAGCAAAATAATATGCTTATTAAGATCACGGAGAACCATGAAAGTAGTATAGGAAGATTACCTAACCAGGTCGTTGCAATTAGAAATGATATGCAGACTCTATAGGAAAGAACAAAGACCATGGAGGCTCAACTGGATAAGGTAGCCGAGAGCCAAGCTCTCATACTAGCAAAGTTTGCTAGAAAACCCGAGCCAAATCCGGTAGAAGACCTCAAGATGATGAGGGTGGTAACCAATGAAGGAAAACCTGAAGAGCTGGATTATAGCAACACGCCAACACCAGAATATACCGTGGAAGATCTATTGAAGATGGTCACCGTTAAGAATCCAGGTATAGAACAAGGTAATGATGCTATGTACCAACAATTTATACAGCAAGTAGCATCTAAGGTTCGTGATTTAGAGATGGAGTATAAAAGACTAGTTGATAAGCTTCCAGCTAAGCTAGATGATATATTTGAGTCCACTATTAAAATTAAGTTGGGACTTAATGAGATATCAGCACTTTGTGATCTTGGTGCAAGCGTCTCAACAATTTCCAAAAGTTTATTCGATAAATTAACTTGGGGCAATTTGTTACAACTGAATTGAGACTCCATATAGGTGAGTCAACTTATAAACAAGCTGTTGGGATAAAAGAAAATATAGTTGTTGAAATTAAAGGTAGTTCTGCTCTTATTGATCTTGTTATTGTGGACATGCCTGAAGATCCCATAGCACCTATAATTCTAGGTAGGCCATTCCTAAGAACTACTAAAGCTTTGATTAATTTACATGAAGGGAATGTGAGAATAGGGCTACCATCTAGAGATCCTTTTGTAGTCCACTTCCCTAGGAATAATAAGGCCAAGCCTAATGATGATGATGATGGTGTAATTACTTTAAAAGCAAACTACTTTGGAGTGGGTGTTCCACTTCACAAACCTAAGTGATTGCCATCGAGGTCAAGCTAATTGACCTTAACTAGAAGCGTTTCATGGGAGGCAACCTATGTGAAATAAAATTATTTCTTTATGCATTTGTTAGTTTTGTTTTTGTTTTTGTTTTTAATAAAGAGTGTTCAAGAAGACCTATGGAGAGAGGAGAAGAAATAAGGTAATGCTCTATATTTTATTTTACTAACCATGTCCTAAGAAGTATTGCTGGATCATTACTTAGTATTTTTGCTATTATCAAGTCCTTTGATAAGATGTGCAAAGGCACACGGAGCTACTAATCAAATTCCTTAAGTTTTGTAGTTTGCATTGTTCTTAATGACCACTGGTACGGTCAGAGTGGACCGTATTGTGCGCTCGTACCACATCGAGTCAAAGGGAGATTGAAAAATTGTTGTTTTCGGAAGGCACCAGTATCTATAACAACCACTGGTATGGCCGGACGCACCCGTACCGTACCCCGAGCAAATATCAGATTTCAAGCAAATTCACCATATAGATAACGACCAGTAGTATGGACGCGCGCACCCGTATCACGCGCCCGTACCGAGTGCATCGTCTGGGAGCAGCCGTTGCCCCCAAGGTAAGTCACCCGGTACGGGCGGGCTCTGGCTGTATCGCCCGCCCGTACCATGTACGCAGCCACCATAAGCACCCCGAGGAGGTAACCTAAAAATCCCCAAATTATTTTTTCTCTTTCTTCTTCCTCCAAACTCCAAACCAACTCCATTGGATCTTCAAATTTACTTAATCTTCTTTGATTCTTCCCACTCATTCGATCTAAGGTATGATTCTCCTCCAATCCTCAACTTATTTGTGCAAAACCTTCACTCAATTATTCATCATTGTCAATCTAGACATAGGTCTTATTCTTGATATTGAGTATGCTTAGCATTGTTTTTAGAGGAGTTTCTTTTGTACTTAGTGTGGAGAATCATTTATGCTATGTTTCTATTGGACCAAAAAAATATTAGTAATCTTTATTTACTTTGTCTTGTTTTTATTTATTAGATGAACATGAGGAGTCGTACATGTGAGATGGCTGTGGAATCCTCCGCACCACCCGTTGATGCGTTGACCCCCGAGTCACTTGGTATCGAGTTCACCAAGAGTTACAACTGAGCCGTTTCGATCGTCTCAAGATTCGAGAAATCAAGTCCACCAAGTGGGTGTGTCCTCATATCCTGAACCAACTTGGCATTCGTGTTAACTTCGATTTACTTTGCAACAATGTTGGTCTGTACATTTTTGTCTTTCAAGATGTTGTGATGTATCGCCGCTTGACGCTTGAGTTCTTCAGCACCTTGATGCACATGGTGGATCCTTATGGATGTTCCGAGGAGAAAAGGCCCGGAGTTGATCGAATCAAATTCCGCCTTATGAACTGTGAGTACACTTTGACACTTAGCTAATGGGCTCAATGATTTGGGTTTACCAACAACACCACTGATGTACGCACAACTACTTTTGTTTTAGATCCTTCCCCTTCACAATACTTTAATTTGATGAGAATTCGAGGAAACATACCCAAGGGGGACCAAATTGATCATCCTGCTATTCGATATTTATTCTATGTGATTGCTAACACAATGCAGGCATGTGGTGAGTTTACTAGAGTTAATGAGGAGGACATGTTGATCCTTGGAAAATATGCTCTTATCAATTATAACTTAATGCCAAATTTGGGCGCTCTTCTTGTGTTTTACCTTAAGCATCAGGCTCTTCAATCTCGAGGACCCATATGTGGAGGAGGAGTTGTGACCATTCTTGCACGTGCACTTTGCATCAACCTAGGTAACATCCAACCATTGACTAGAAGTAACCGTTTCGGTCTTTCTACTCTAAGAGCATGTGGTATGACTTCTAAAACTCATGGTAGATATTTCTTCGATATATCTAGAGCGGATCACTTGATCCCAGCTCCTTTGCCTAACGGTTTATTCTCTATCGAGGATGGACGTTTGTGTTATGACGTGCAGGTTGAAGCTAATCTACCCAAACAATAAATACCCGTGGGAGGAGGAGAAGATGAAGAAGTAGAACAAGGAGGACCCGAACAAGATGTACAGCCACCAAACTACTACACCACCTATGACGACATCTATGCACTCGAAGGAAATATTCAAAACATGAACAACCTCTCCATCAACCTTCGAGATGCCACTTCAAGCCTCGCCACTCAGTTCCATGATTGGAGCAGCCAATGGAACGTGGGAGATTATCCACCGCCACCACAATGAGCAACAAAAGGGCTTGCAAAAGCCTGAGCTTTGGGATGTGTTGCCCCGGCAAATTTATTTGTGTAATAACGAGGTTGTACTCCAGCTCCTTGGGAGCTTTGAAACACTCGTGTTGGCTTGTTCCAACACATTGATTTTTAATTTGATTTAGTTTTAGTTTATTTTTGTTTTTCTTTTCTTAAACCCTTGCTTGGTAACAAGTTCTTTTCTATTCTTAAATCCCTATCCTCAAAAATACAAAAATATTTTCCTTTTTTCCTTTTTTCGTAAACGTGGATTCATACTTTGCCTCTTTGCTTTAATATCATTATGAGAGTAATCATGTTTGAGTTTTGAAGGAACACATCCCTATAAGGAAGAGGATCATGAAGTCACTTATGAGAGGTATGTCCTATGTCTCCCACTTATGAAGTTTGAGTTGTTTATCTTAGTTGGTTGATTTGCTAAGATGCCATGCTAGTGGGAAGTAATTTAATATGGTTAGAGTAAGGCTTTTTATTGGTATGATGATTAGTTATTGAAGCTCTTGCTCTAGTTCTTTTAGTTAACCGAGTGTCCCTTCAGAGAAAGCTCTACGGATCAGAAAGATTCGTAGAACGGGGTGTTGCCTTCTCTCCACAATCTATGGTAGGATACGCGACATGCTGGACCGATGATAGTAGGGGAAGGAGAGTGTGGCCCCTAGTCCCTTCAGAGAAAGCTCTCAGGATCAGAAAGTGTCTTAGAACGGGGTGTTGCCTTCTCTCCACAGTCTATGGTAGGACACGTGACATGCTGGACCGATGCTAGTAGGGGAAGGAGAAGTCTTGCCTTGGAAATAATATTTCCAAACAAGTACAATAAGAAAAGTCTAAAATTTATGACTTGTTTGATGAATGATTGTCTTGAGAGTATACCCTTGATGATACTTAACCCCATAGATATTTTGATAGTCTTGAAGACACTCATGAAAGGAGTTGTTTGATTGAAATAAAGTCTAGTGGTAATTGTGATGCATGCCAAAGCTAACCTTGTGGATCAAACCACGGTACTAGCTCAAAAAAAGGTGAGACAAATTTGTTCTATGTCTCTAATGCACACCTTTGGGATGCTAACAACTCCGCTAGCTTTTGAACGATCTATGGTATAACCCCGGATTTCGGCTATGAGTTGATGACATGAGTGGCATCCGTGTCAATATATGGGCAAAAGTATTGGTACTCTCAAAGGTTGTGCAAGCACTTGCAAAAGAAACAATCAGTGATCCTTGAAAAATGAAAGAAAGAAAAAAGATATCTATAAGGATCCACATAACAAGTCCTTGGCATGGTCTCATTACTACTTTACATTTTTTTTCTTGAAAGACGATGATTGGACTAGAAGTGTTTTTGATAGACTTGATTTATTGATGTGGGTGTATAAGATAGTTCATTGTTATACTACCTGGGACATGAAACTCTCTTACTCAATTAGGCTATTTAAACATCCTAGTGTTCCTTGGCAAGCTGAGAGTTAATTAGAGGAATTGGATTGATTGCTACACTTCTAGTTATTTATACTTATATTAAACTTTACTTTGATTATCTTGACTTACCGAAGCTTGTATAGTATTCTTGTCATCTCTCTAACTTTGATAAGCTACGCAAATGAGTGAAGTGTTGAGCACATATGACTACCAACTATAAGTGAACTCTTATTCTCGTTGTTTCAAGTTTAAACGTTGAATTCCTTATAGTTCTTTTCGTTCTTCTTGCTCGAGGACGAACAAGGTTTGAGCTTTCGGGAAGTTGATGGCTCTGATTTTTGCCATCTTCCACTGTGTTTAAACATTGTTTTTGGTCAAGAAATTGCCAAAGAAACTCTCAACTCTTGCCACTAATGACTAAAAATTGCAAAGATATGCAAATCCCTTCTTTGATTTATGTTATGCAGGAAATCACGGCTTTTAATGCGAAATAAGGAGTCATAATGAAGGATTTTGAGGAAGTACACACAACCAAGTAATTGGGATGCAGTACCAAGGCACTAGAATGCTTAACGACCACTAGTATGGACGCGGTCCACCCGTACCGCCCGCCTATACCAGGTGGCGATGGCTTCGTCTCATCAAACACTACAACTTTTGTGAAGATGCCTATATATTTTGAGGCTCCAGCCACCGGCCAGAGAGCCGCCATTCTCAGATTGCATCACAACACCACCAAAGTAGATCCACACCATTGTTAATCCATTGTTCATCAATTGTTCATCACTTTCCCCATCCATCCATCCACTAGCCATGGCCATTGCTTTGTACTTTAGTCTCCTTGTGATTTGGCGACCATTGTAAGAATATTTGATTTCAATCTAAGTATTTGTATGATGTTTTCTCCCCGGTCTATTTGTTATGAGTGAGTAGTCCTCACGAGTTGCGGGTTGGGGAGAAACCTCGCAGCGGCTATGTGCATCTAGATCATGGGAGAATTATATTTTGTTTGGAATTGTGATTTGTATCTTTTGTTTCTTCATCTCCCGTCTCGATCTGTGGACTTGTAGGTACCCCAAGATCCCATAGATTGATAACGGCTTGAGGTGGGATACTTGGCTAGCATCAATCTCATACGAACCTTAGTGACAGAAAGGGTAGTATGGTCTTCGCTTAACGCCCCATTCGGGATCAACAACAACAACAACACCACTTAAAGCTTTGATATGTGTTTTGCACATAATAATAGTTTGTAACCCGTGGCTTTGGTGTGCTCTCAGTTGGATTAAAAGCCTATTTCTATGCCCGCTGCATCACAGGGGCTCTAGAATATTAGCATGTGTTGCCCACAAGAGATTATCTCCATTCAAACATTATACATGACTATGCTTATTATTATCTTTTATCCCATCTGATGTGCAGCTGTAGGTGGATCTTCAACCCTGGCATATTTCCATCCATTGATTCAAACCCATTATAAAGTAAGCTAGATTGGTCCAGTCAACTAAGGTAAAATGAACAAACAAAGTCTTGTAGACGTGTCCTTTTTTATTACCTTTTAGCAGTGCTTTCCAAGGTTCGATTAAACCTAGGTCTTCTAGGGGAAAAGCTATTATACTACATCTGTGAATCCGGATCAAAGGTATCATTTGGCCAACCACGCCATTCTATGAATAAATGGGATCCAACCTCTTCTTGTCATATGCCTGACCATGAACATGCATCCTTGCACCCCTAGGACCATTGGGGTCGAAAGGCAAGCCAAGAATACTTGCAAACTGTAACATGCTAGAACAGCACCGTGTGTTGCCTGACTCCACTCAAAGGGGATCTCCACATAATCACCAAACACCAATGTGGCATAGAACTGTTGTACCAAGTCAGTGTTGTAGTCTGCCTTGGCTTGAAAGATGGTGTGCAACCCCATCTTCTCGGTCACCCATAGAGCATCATCAAAATAAGAGAAAGCCCGCAGCTTCTCAATCTCTAACCACTGCATGGGAACAATAGGAGTCTTGAAAGTACTCATGACCTCGGTATAGTGAAGAAATTGCTCATTCCTCTAGAAATGATCATCAGGGGAGGTGTGAGTTTGAGCATAGAATGGCTGAATCCGCATCTCCACAAACTCCTTAGTGCTCAGCCCTTTCAAGGCGGTCAAGGACTCAAACTTGATACGCTTGGCTTCATCCCTTTTTAGTTGCTTGATCTTATCTTGCTTTGCTGCAACACGCTCACAAGCCAACTGCCTGACCTCAGCTGGATCAATATGGATGTCATCATCATAGAGGAACTTGTGAGGATGAACACGAGCCTTTTGACCGGCCTGAGACCGACGAGGACGAGAGCCACCTATGAAAATAGAGGAGAGAGGTACCATAGGGGTAAGCACATTTGTCCAGGAGTTGCCAAAGATATAACAACACTCAACAAACACAGAGCTGAAACGGCTGATCTTCGTCGGATTGTCTGGTAATAACACCCCGGAGTCACTGCTAGCACCGGACATTCTAGTGCGTAAGCACCGAATACTTTGGTTGGACCAGAATGTCCGACGCGCGCCAGAGACTCCGGCTAGGAGACTTGGTGTTTCCTGGGGAGTACGGGGAAGATGAACCGGAGCAGATTGACATTTCTAGATTGCTGCTAGGGGGTACATTGCATGCTAGGAAGATAGAGCCATGGATTCTAGAATTTGCAAGCCCTAAAAAATTCATCTAGGGTTGACCTACATAGGAAGAGAGGGGGAGGCAAATACCAGCTTCCATGGCGAGCTCCACCGACGGGGGAGTGGTCCCTGTGGCAAGGGGAGGTGGTGGCTGGAGGCAGCGGCTAGATCTGGGCCAGAGGAGACTTACCGGCGGCGATCTGGGATGAAGGTCGGCGGGTTGGGAGGGTGAGGGAGTCAGGGGTGGAGGAAGGAACTAAATTGTTCGCTTCAACCCGACTCCATAAAACCCAATTTTGAAATCGCCTCGGCCGGACTATCGGGGCGAAACACGCCGGAGTGTCTGGGTCGGCCGGATATTCTAGGTGGTACACAATGGAGTGTCCAATCTAGCCGGATACTCCGGTGGGTACACACCGGACTGTCCGGACCCTTCGACCAAAAACGTCAGAGACAAGTTGTTTGGACAAATGTGTGGCAAGATGAGCAGAATTTGGGGTGGGAACAGGTCTGGGATGGAGAAACTACTCTGGATAGACTCAAAAAAACACAAATCCAAATAAATGCCAAAAAGAACTCCAAGAAGATTTAAACAACAAACTCTTCATAAAGAAGATGGCAGTGGCCGAGGTCACCATGTAAGAGTGTGTGGCATGACACCGCGAAGATGTATCTTGGGTTCATAGACACTACTCATCAATAAGGCTCTTGATACATTCGATTCGGATTCACGGATGTAGTATAATAGCTTTTCCTGGTAGACCTAGGTTTAATAGAACCTTGGAAAGCAATGCTAAAAGTAAATAAAAAGGAGATGTCTACAAGACTTTGTTTCTTTGTTTTACCTTTGTTTAACGAACCAATCTAGTTTACTTTTATAGTGGGTTGATTCAATGGATGGAGATAGGCCAGGGCTGAAGATCCACCTGCAGCTGCACATCATATAATAATAAGCATAGTCATGTGTAATGTTTTAATAGGGATAATCTCTTGTGGTCAACACATCCTAATATACTAGAGCCCTCGTGATGCAGCAAGCATAGCAATAGTCTTTTGTTCCAACCGAGTGCACCACGAAGCCACGGGCTATAAACGATTATGAAGTCTAAAGCACAGATCAAAGCATTAAGTGGTGATGTTGTTGTGATCCTGAATGGGTCGCTAAGCGAAGACCGTACTACCTTTTATGTCACTTGGGTTCCTATGAGATCGCTGCTAGCCAAGTATCTCACCTCAAGCCTTTATCAATGTCGGGGGTCTTGGGTACCTACAAGTCCAAAGATCGAGACAAGAGACAAAGAAACAAAAGATACAAATCTCGCTTTCAAACAATACGCAATGCTCCCATAGATTAGATGCACATAATCGTTGTGAGGTTTCTCCCCAACCCGCAGCCCGTGAGGACTACTCACTCATAACAATAAGATCAAGGGTAGAAAACATTGTGCAGAGTACTTAGATTGAAATCAAATATTCTTACAATGGTCGCCAAATCACAAGGAGACCTCAAGTATGAAGTAATGGCTATGGCTAATGGAGGGGATGGAAGATGGAAGGGATGAACAATGGTGTGGATCTCCTTTGGTGGTGTTGTGATGAAATTTGAGAATGGCAGACTTTTGCATGGTGGCTGAGACCTAAAAATATATAGACATCTTCATGAAAGTTGTAGGGTTTGACGAGAAGGAGTTGCTGCCACATGGTACGGGCGGACGGTACGGGCGAGCCCTGCCCGTACCAGTGGTCCTTGATACATTGCAAATGTATCTATAATTTTTGATGTTCCATGCTTGGTTTTATCTACTTTCTTGTGTTTTGTTCCAACTTTGGAGTACTTTTCATATGATTTCTTGGATTACCCTATTAACAAGATGCCACAGTGCCAGTTGCCTATTTTCTGTTGTTTTTGGTTCCAGGAAGTCAGAAAATGAATATTCTCGGAATTGGACGGGACAAAAGCCAAAGTTACTATTTTCCTGGAACACTCACGTAGCCAGAAGGAGAGTCGGAGAGGGGACATAGGGTGGCCACACCCCCCTAGCGCGCGCCAGCCCAGGCCGCGCTAGGGCATGGTGTGGGCCCCCTGGCCGGCCACCGACCTTGCCTCCTTCGCCTATAAGATCCTCCCGATACCAAAACCCTAGATCATCAAGCCTCCAGCCACGAAAAGTTCCGCAGCGCCGCCGCCACCGAAGGGGAGATTCGGGGGACAGAAAGTCTCTGTTCCGGCACCCTGCTAGGACGGGGAAGCCCCCCCGGAGCCATCTCCATCGATCTCCACCACCATCTCCGTCACCATTGCTGATTCCCATGATGAGGAGGGAGTAGTTCTCTCTCGAGGCTAAGGGTTCTACCGATAGCTATGTGTTCATCTCTCTCTCTCTATGCATGATCTTATTGAGATCATGAGCTTGTAATCTATAGATCTACCTTGCTACTCAAGTGCTTTAATAGATCTCTGCTCTCCCCATGTGTGTGAAAGTGACAGCGTGCGTACCATGGTGGCACTTAGGCTAGAGATTACAAATACTTGTTATGAGTTATCTTTGGAGTTGGATATCTTTATGAAATTGTGGTGTTAGTTGGAACCATCTAGTGCTCAAGGTGATAGTGTGGGGTTTTCTAGATGGGAAAGATGAACTTTGAGGTGTGCTGTTATAGCCCTACCATCGATTAGAGTGTCCAACCAGAGAGTAGTTAAGAGTAGTATCATAAAGAGAAATATTTATATGAGAGTGTTCACTAGTGAAAGTATGATCCCTAGGCCTTGTTTCTAAGCACTGAAACACTGTTTGCAATTAGATCTGTTACATGTTTGCTTGCTGCTATCTTTATTTCAGTTTGCCTTTAGTCTTTTCCCACGTCAATCACACGCCAGCAAGCTATTTTCTATCACCGTTACCACTTATAATTATCCATACCACTTGTATTTCACTATCTCTTCGCCGAACTAGTGCACCTATACACCTGAAAAGTGTATTAGGTGTGTTGGGGACACAAGAGACTTCTTGTATCTTGATTGTAGGGTTGCTTGAGAGGGTATACCTTTGACCACTTCCTCCCTAAGTTCGATAAACCTTAGGTGATGCACTTAAGGGAAAACTTGCTGCTGTTCTACAAACCTCTGCACTTGGAGGCCCAACAACTGTCTACAAGAATAGAAGTGCGTAGGCATCAAGCTATTTTCTGGCACCGTTGCCGGGGAGGTAAGGTAAATGGTATTCACACCGGAGGATTAAAGAAGAAGAACCTCCCACGGCAAACGCCTATTTTCTGGCGCCGTTGCCAAGGAGGTAAGGTAAAAGGTACTCACATCCTCTGGTGTGAGTGCTCGAAGTTATTTCCTTTAGATTCTGTAATTTTGTCTTTTTGTTTCTTGTTTTCACTAGTTAGGCTTAATGGAAAACAACAAAAAAATTAGAGAGCTTTATAGTATTTATCTTGAGTTAGGACATGAAGTGTTTGAAGAGAAAATTAAAAAACCTATGGAACTTTATTTGCATGCTAATAGCAATGTTATTAGTATGAATTCTTTGAACACCATTATTGCTAATGCTATGGAAAAGTCTAAGCTTCGGGAAGCTAGATTTTATGAAAATGATCTTTTTAGTTCCCTAGCTTTGGAAGATAGCTATTTTGTTGCTTATGATGATACCAAACCTCCAATATATGATGATTGCAATGATGAATATGATATTTTTAGTCCACCTACTATTGATGACGAAATTAATTATGATTACAATATGCCTCCTATATTTGATGATTATGGTGATGAAAATAATAATGATAGCTATTTTGTTGAATTTGCTCCCACTACAATTAATAAGAATGACTATGCTTATAGGGAGAATAATAATTCTTTTATGCATCTGGATCATGATAAGAATGTTTCTTATGATAGTTATATTGTTAATTTTATTCATGATGCTACTGAAAGTTATTATGAGAGAGGGAAACATGGTTTTATGCATCTCAATAATATTAAGTTTCCCCTCTTTATGTTGAAATTTTTGAAGTTGCACTTGTTTTGCTTTCCTATGTTTGTTGCTTTGTGCTTTCATGACTTGTTTATTTACAAGATTCCTATGCATAGGAAGTGGGTTAGACATAAATGTGTTTTAAATTTGCTTCTTGATGCTCTCTTTTACTTCAATTCATATTTCTTATGTGAGCATCTTCTCAAACTATCATGCCTAACTTAAAGGCATTAAAGAAAAGTACTTATTGGGAGATAACCCAAAAGTTCTAGATGTGTCTTGGAAGTTATTACTTCAGTAATAACCGCTCCTTATCGTTTTTATTTGCTTTTTGTGCTAAGAGTAACCTCTAATGAGAGAGAAGTAATGATTGGAAAAGTTGCTGTCCCGAAACAGATTTCTGTGCTTCACCGTAAAAATTCATGTAAAATATCTGTACGTCCTTTTGAGGCGTGAATTTTTGTGCTTCTGCCCCAGGTTCTTATATAACTTTCGTTAGTTCAACACTTTGTGATTTGAGCAACATAAGGTCTTCAAAAAAAATCGTCTTTACCTGCTGGTCGGTTTTGACAGATTTCTGCCATTTTCTGCATTTGCTTCTTGTTGGTTCCTTTTTTAGTTCTTTTGGGGAATTGAGCTTTTTGAGGGAAGTGCTATAGTAGCTAGTGTTCTAATGGAAGTTTTATTGGTGTTAGAACTGAATCTAAAGACCTATTATCTTGAGTGCACTAATGTTGCTAATAAAGATTGTGTGAAGTTTTGTATGAAGGAAAAATTTCAGGTGTATGGAAGGAATGAGTAATGAGATGAAGGATGGACTAAAGCTCAAGCTTGGGGATGCCACGCGTGTCACCCCAAGAAATATCCAAGAAGTACAAGCGTCAAAGCTTGGGGATGCCCAAGGCATCCCCCTTCTTTATCAATAAAAATCTCTGGTTTATTCCAAACGCTTCATTTTTATTGTTTCATGCACAGTTGTGTTGCTCTTGGAGCGTCTTATTTTTCGTTTTAGTTTTGGTTTTTCGTTTGCTTAGTTTTCTGAATAAATTGGTTGGACCCCCTCTTTCATACAATTGGCTTTCAAATAGTTTGGTTTGGAAAAGAGTAGGAAAGTTCATGCTTAAATGTTAAAGAGAGTTTGTTTTTGACTGTGGCCTATGCTTTGTCATGCCATGCTTGATATTGTTTTGGCTTTATGCTTAGTATTCTTTGCTGTAGCATGACTTGTTATAAACAATTGAGATTGCTTAATGTGCCTTGGATGAATAATGCGTTGTTTTAGCATATTAAAGCATAGTATAGTGGTATTCTCCTTTGATGCTTTATTTGGGTTGACTTGGCGCATGCTCACACCATGTTATGACTATCTCAAGTCACCATAGCCTTTATGATCCTTTAGTTTTCAACTTGTAGTATCACTTTATGCTTTGATCAATGATGTTTTGTCGCTCTGCATGATTATGGCCATTATTGCTCTCTTAGTTTGTCGCTCCCAGCCTTTTGCTAGCCTCCACAACAAGGTATGAGTTCCACTCATGCATCCAACTCCCTAAACCAAGTTATTCCAAAGAGTCCACCATACCTACCTACTAGCTTATGCTATTCCAAGTATATTCATGTTTTTGTTTACCTTCCAAATTAAACTTGTTATGAGAAAACTAGTGATTAAAGCTCTCACGAACTTGATGGCACACTTTAGTTTTCTTTCCCTTAATAAACTTGAACCATTGTGTCGTCTATGTTGTATATGCTTGCACTTATTTGTTGGGAATTAGCAGAACCATGTTGTTATGGGGAACCCTTTCAACATTGCACTTGGTACTTTGTACCTAGTTGATATCATGCTCTTTTGTATATGGATGTCGTCGGTGTGAAATTAAAGGGGATCTTGTAAGTCCATGGAGTTATGTATATGTGTTAGAGAAACGCCTGGGCCGCTGGTCTAATCCATGCTGACATGGTGGAAACCTGCACCGTAACCATAATGAGCTGTCTATGAAGCATTCTTCTTATAAAAAAAGAGTCCTATATTGAAAAAAAAGAGAAAAGAGAAAAAAAGAAATTATGAAAAGAGGAAAGAGAGAAAAAAACACCATATTCTCATGGTAAATAAGAAGAATGCTGAGATGCTCGTTGTATCCTTGCCTTGTCATTTTGATATGGGGATTCTTCCGTATCATCGGGCAAGGGGTACCCCGTTGGTGGTTCTCTATGATACACATGTACTTGCAATGACAAGAACTTACCGGTGACTAAACTTGAGTAGCATGAGGAGCGGCCCTCGTATACAAGGGACATGAGATTTCTGACTTATACTTCGTCAAGCATGTACACCATAGTTTGTTAACTTTAACCTTAATCACTTCAAGATGCTTATGATAGGGGCAATGAGAGCTGAAAGCTATTAAGCACCATAATTTTTGGAAGCTCTTTATGAAACTTGAATCTCTGCTTCCTTCTATGAAGGCCTTTCTTCCACCATTATATTGAGTCTCCACCTTCTATCTTTATGCACCTACTATGAGAGCATAGTGGCCATTCTTAGTTCTATGTGCATTGTCCCAAGACTTGTTGATTGATGCATAATTTTGATATTGCTTGTTTTAAACTATTTGTAACTAGTCACTCTTATGAACTTTGAAGGTGTCCTATGCATTTATATTTGCTACTCTATGAGGGACAAGCTGAATACTATTATGCTATGTTTTCTTTATGTGAAACAAACAAACGTCTTTCAAAGCATTTTTATTCATGAATCTTTTGTTTATGCCTTTTCATGTTGCAACTTAGTTGCTTTGTCTTATTGCTAGAACTTTGTCTTTCATGTTATGATTGAAGTACTATGATCCCAGCTATCAATGTTTTGCAAATACTTTGATCAAGTTTATGATGGTGCATGTCACCTCAAAAATTATTCTTTCTTTTTATCACTTACCTACTCGAGGACAAGCAGGAGTTAAGCTTGGGGATGTTGATACATTGCAAATGTATCTATAATTTTTGATGTTCCATGCTTGGTTTTATCTACTTTCTTGTGTTTTGTTCCAACTTTGGGGTACTTTTCATATGATTTCTTGGACTAACCTATTAACAAGATGCCACAGTGCCAGTTGCCTGTTTTCTGCTGTTTTTGGTTCCAGGAAGTCAGAAAATGAATATTCTCGGAATTGGATGGGATAAAAGCCAAAGTTACTATTTTCCTGGAAGACTCACGGAGCCAGAAGGAGATTCGGAGAGGGGCCATAGGGTGGCCACACACCCCCTTGGCGCGGGCCAGCCCAGGCCGCGCCAGGGCATGGTGTGGGCCCCCTGGCTGGCCACCGACCTTGCCTCCTTCGCCTATAAGAGCCTCCCGATACCAAAACCCTAGATCATCAAGCCTCTAGCCACGAAAAGTTCCGCAGAGCCGCCGCCACCGAAGGGGAGATTTGGGGGACAGAAAGTCTCTGTTCTGGCACCCTGCCGGGACGGGGAAGTGCCGCCCGGAGCCATCTCCATCGATCTCCACCACCATCTCCATCACCATTGCTGATTCCCATGATGAGGAGGGAGTAGTTCTCTCTCGAGGCTAAGGGTTCTACCGGTAGCTATGTTTTCATCTCTCTCTCTCTATGCATGATCTTATTGAGATCATGAGCTTGTAATCTATAGATCTACCTTGCTACTCAAGTGCTTTAATAGATCTCTGCTCTCCTCATGTGTGTGAAAGTGACAGCGTGCGCACCAGGGTGGCACTTAGGCTAGAGATTACAAATACTTGTTATGAGTTATCTTTGGAGTTGGATGTCTTTATGAAATTGTGGTGTTTGTTGGAACCATCTAGTGCTTAAGGTGACAGTGTGGGGTTTTCTAGATGGGAAAGATGAACTTTGAGGTGTGTTGTTATAGCCCTACCATCGATTAGAGTGTCCAACCAGAGAGTAGTTAAGAGTAGTATCATAAAGAGAAATATTTATATGAGAGTGTTCACTAGTGAAAGTATGATCCCTAGGCCTTGTTTCTAAGCACTAAAACACTGTTTGCAATTAGATCTATTACATGTTTGCTTGCTGCTATCTTTATTTCAGTTTGCCTTTAGTCTTTTCCCACGTCAATCACACGCCAGCAAGCTATTTTCTATCACTGTTACCACTTATAATTATCCATACCACTTGTATTTCACTATCTCTTCGCCGAACTAGTGCACCTATACACCTGAAAAGTGTATTAGGTGTGTTGGGGACACAAGAGACTTCTTGTATCTTGATTGCAGGGTTGCTTGAGAGGGGATACCTTTGACCACTTCCTCCCTGAGTTTGATAAACCTTGGGTGATCCACTTAAGGGAAAACTTGCTGTTGTTCTACAAACCTCTGCACTTGGAGGCCCAACAACTGTCTACAAGAATAGAAGTGCGTAGGCATCAGTCCTTACGGCTGCTGTCACCTGGCATTTGCTCCATAATTACTTGGCCATGTGGACTTCCTCAAACTTTCATTATGACTCCAGATTTCGCATTAAAAAGCGTGATTTCCTACACAACACAAATCAAAGTAATGGTTTTCTTATCTTTGCAATTATTAGTCATTAGTGGCAAGGATATAGAGTTTCTTGTCAATTGCTTAACTAAAAACAATGTTTAAACGTGGTGGAAGATGGCTATTTTTGGAGCCATCAAACTCCCTAAAGCACAAACCTTGATCACCCTCGAGCAAGAAGAAACAAAAGAACTATAAGGAATTCAATGTTTAAACTTGAAACAACGAGAATAAGAATTCACTTACGATTGGTAGTCGTAAGCGTCCAACACTTCATCCATTTGAAAGGCTAATCAAAGTTAGAGAGATGACAAGAATACTATATAATCTTCATTAAGTCAAGACAATCAAAGTAAAGTTTAATATAAGCATAAATAACTAGAAGTGTAACAATCAATCCAATTCTTCTAGTTAACTCTGATCTTGCCAAGGAACACTAGGATGTTTTAATAGCATAATTGGGTAAGAGAGTTCATGTCCTAAGTAGCATAACAGTGAAGTGTCTTATTGACGCCCACATCAGTAAATCAAGGCTACCAAAACACTTCTAATCCAATCATTGTCTTTCAAGAAAATTCATAAAGTAGTAACGAGACCATGCCAAGGACTTGTTATGTGGATCTTCATATATAAATATTTGTTTTCCTTCTTCAAGGATCATTGAGTGTTTATTTTACAAGTGCTTGCACAACCTTTGGGAGTACCAATACTTTTTCCCATACATTGACACATATGTCACTCATGTCGTCAACTCATAACCGAAATCGGGGGTTATACCATAGATCGTTCAAAGGCTAGCGGAGTTGTTGGCATCCAAAGGCGTGCATGAGAAACATAGAACTTTTTTTACTAGTACCATGGTTTGATTCGCAAAGTTAGCTTTGGCATGTCTCACAATTACCGCTAGACTTTATTTCAATTAAACAACTACTTTCAAGAGTGTCATCAAGTCTATCAAAACATCTATGGGGTTAAGTATCTTCAAGGGTATACTCTGAAGACAATCATTCATCAAACAAGTCATAAATTTTAGACTTTTTCTTGTTGTACTTGTTTGGCAATATTATTTCCAAGGCAAGACTAGATTAGCTAAAAGAACTTGTGCAAAACCTTCCACAACTAATCATCCATACCAATAAAAATCTTTACTCTAACTATTTTGAATTACTCCCACTAGCATGACATCTTAGCAAATCAACCAACTAAAATAAACAACTCAAACTTCAAAAGTGGGAGACATAGGACATACCTCTCATGAGTGACTTCATAATCCTCTTCCTTATAGGGATGTTTCCTTCAAAAATCAAGTACGATTATTCCCATAATAATATTAAAGCAAAGAGGCAAAGTGCAAATCCACGTTCACGAAAAATGGAAAAATCTTTTTTATTTTTGAGGATAGGGATTAAAGAATAGAAAATAACTTGCGACCAAGCAAGGAACTAAGAAAATAAAGATAAACAAAAAACAAAAGCAAACTAAAAATGAAAGCAAAGGAAAATAGCAAAGTGTTGGAACAAACCAACACGAGTGTTTCAAAGCTCTCAAGGAGCTAGAGTACAACCTCATTATTACACAAATAAAATTGCCGAGGGAACACATCCCCAAGCTCAGACTTTTGCAAGCCCTTTTGTTGCTCATTGAGGTGGTGGTGGATAATGTCCCATGTTCCATTAGCTGCTCCAATCATGGAACTGGGTGGCAAGGTTGGTAGAAGCATCTCAAAGGTTGATGGAGAGGTTGTTCATGTTTTGGATATTTCTTTCAAGAGCATAGATATCATCATAGGTGGTGTAGTAGTTTGGTGGTTGCACATGTTGCTCGGGTCCTTCTTGTTCTACTTATTCATCTTCTCCTTACTCTTCTATGGGTATTTCATGATGAGGTGGACCTGATTCAACCTGCACATCAAAACGCAAACGTCCATCCTCGATAGAGAATAGACTATTAGGCAAAGTAGATAGGATCAAGTGATCCGCTCTAGGTATATCAAGAAAGTATCTACCACTAGTTATAGAAATCATACCCCAAGCTCTTAGAGTAGAAAAACCAAGGTGGTGACTTCCTGTCAATGGTTGGATGTTACCTAGGTTTATGTGAAGTGCGCGTGCAAGAATGGTTATAAGTCCTCCTATGCATATGGGTCCTCTAGATTTCAGAGCTTGATGCTTAAGGTAAAACACAAGAAGGGCGCCCAAATTTGGCATTACGTTACAATTAATAATAGCAGCTTTTGCAAGGACCATCATGTCCTCCTCATTGACTCTATTAAACTCACCATGTGCCTGCAAGGTGTCAGCAATAACATAAAACAAATAACGAATAGCAGGATGATCAATTTGGTTCCCCTTGGGTGTGTTTCCATGAATTCTCATTCTATTAAAGTACTCCCAAGGTGCAGGATTTAAAACAAAAGTGGTGGAGCGTATGACGGTGGTGGTGTTGGCAAACCCAAAACATTGAGCCCATTGGTCGAGTGTCAAGGAGTACTCACAGTTCATCAGACGGAAGTTGATGCAATCAACTCCAGGCATTTGTGAAGGGTTCGTAGCATGGAAAACAAAAAATTTCTACCGCAAGAACGAACAAAACCCAGATCTAATCTAGATAAAAGCCAAGATCTAATCTATTAGACATGTGCAACGAGATAGATCTGTACTAACCCTCGTAGATCCGAAAGCGTTACGAGATTAGATCTCGGGGTTGATGTAGTCGATCACTTGCCGATCTCAAGATCGTGTGGACGATCCTTCCGGCGCCGCGTTCCGGCAGCGCTTCCGCAGTCGGTCACACGTGCGGAGTCGAAGCAGACCTTCCTCTCCCCGTTCCAGCGAGCAGCGGAGGTAGTAGATCTTCTCCACGGAATCCCAGCAGCACGACGGTGTGGTGGTGGTGGAGTAGAGAATTCTGCAGGGCTTCGCCTAAGCCGGAGCAGAGCGAAGGAGGAGGAGAGAGGCGGCGGCTAGGGTTTGTTATGGGAGAGTTCTAGGGGGTGGCGCCCCCTCCCCTCTATTTAAAGGAGGGAGGCGCCATGGGAGGGGGAGCCCTAGTAGGACTCCCCTCCCTCCTTGGCCGGCGGATTGGGAGGGGGAGGAATCCTCCTCCCCCACGAATCCGTGTCTTGCCCCACAAAGACTCCTTGATCCTTTCTTGGTTTTCAAGCAAACTCCAAGAAATCTTCTAGAACCTTCCAGAACATTTCGAAACCTTCTAGAATCTCCATACAAACACTCCGGAACATTTCCTAACTTAGAAAATGATCCCCAATATATGAATCTTATTCTCCGAACAATTCCAGATCTCCTCGTGATGTCCCGGATCCAATCCGAGACTCCGAACAACATTCGGTCTCCAACGCATATTCCATATCTACTTAAAAACAACTTCGAACCTTAAGTGTGTCACCCTACGGTTCGTGAATATGTAGACATGATGGAGACACATCTCCGATCAATAACCATTAGCGGGATCTGAAGATCCATAACGGCTCCCACATACTCAACGATGACTTCGTGATCGATAGAACCATCAACATACGAAACCAATTCCCTTTGTCACGCGATATTCTACTTATCCGAGGTTTGATCGTCGGTATCTCCATACCTAGTTCTTCCTCGTTACTGATAAGTACTCTTTACTCGTTCTATGTTATGTCATCCCTTGTGACCTAGTCACATGCTTGCAAGCTAATTAGATGACATTCCACCGAGAGGGCCCAGAGTATATCTATCTGTCATATGGATGGACAAATCCCAATCTTGGTCCATGCGCTTCAACACATACTTTCAGAATACCCAATGACACCTTTATAACCACCCAGTTACGAAGTGGTGTTTGATGTCATCAAAGTATCCATCCGGTGATGGTGATTAACATAACCTCATGGTCGAAGAATTAGGTTACTATGTATTTGAAAGCTTGTAGCAAAACAAACTTAATGACTTGATCTTATGCTATGCTTACTATGGGTGTGTGTCCATCACATCATTCTCCTAATGATATGATCTTGTTATTAACGACATCCAATGTCCATGATCAGGAAACCATGATCATCCATTAATCAACAAGCTAGTTTAACAAGAGGCTTACTAGGGACTCTTTTATGTTTACCAAACACACAAGTATTAAAGTTTCCTGTTAATACAATTATAGCATGGGATGTAAACATTTATCATAAACTTAAAGATATAATAATAACCACTTTATTATTGCCTCTTGGGCATATCTCCAACAATTTGCTCCTCGAAACAATAGTGAGAGCACACTGTATGCATCAAGGTGCTAAGAAACTCAAGCGTCAAGCGGCGGTACGTGATGACATCCTGGAAGACAAAGTCATACAAACCAACATTGTTGCAAAATAAATCAAAATCAGCATGAATGTCAAGTTGGTTGAGGATATAGGGACACGTCCACTTAGTGGACTTGATTTCTCGGAGCTTGAGATGGTCGAAATAGTTCAGCTGAAACTCCTCGATGAACTTGATACAAAGTGACTCGGGGTTCAACGTATCAACAGGTGGTGCGGTAGGTTCCGCAACCTTCATACGTGTACGGCTCCTCGTGTTCATCTAAAACAAAATAAAATAAAAATTGCTATTTTTTTTGTCCAATAGAAACATAGAATAAATGATCATCTACACTTGTTACAAAAGAAACTCCTCTAAAAACAATACTAAGTATGCTCAATATCAAGATTAACTCAAGAACATGACCCAAGTCTAGATTGATAATGGTGAAAGATTGAGCATAGTTTTGTTGCAAATAAGTTGGGGATCGGAGGAGAAACATACCTTAGATCGATTGGGTGTCAGGAATCAAAGAAAGATTGAGTAAATTTGAAGATCCAATGGAGGCGGTTTGAAGTTTGGAGGAAAAAAAGAGAAAAGTTTGTATTTGGGGATTTTAGGGTTACCTCCTCCTAGGTGTTATGGCGGCTGCGTACGTGGTACGGGCGGGCGGTATGGATGGAGCCCACCCGTACTAAGTAACAAACCTTGGGGGTTGACGAATCCCTTTCGGCGATGCACTCGGTACGGGGGCGCGGTACGGTCGCACGTGCCCATACTACTGGTTGTTATGCGGGCAGTACATTTGCTTGAAATCTGATGTTTTGCTCGAGGGTACGGTACAAGCGGCTCTGGCCGTACCAGTGGTCGTTACGACCCCTGGGTCCTACGAAAAAAATCAAAGTTTCTATTTTCCAATGTATTGATGTGTTATGGGCGCACAGTACGGGTCCTTCCGGTCGTACCACTGGTCATTATTCGACCAGTAAGCTGAAAAACTCATAGGATTTGGTTAGTAGCTTCGTGCGTCTTTACACATCTTAGCAAAGGGCAAAATAACAACAAATAGACTTCATAAAAATCAGCAATACTTCTTAGGCCATGTGTTAGTAAAATAAAATATCAAGGATTACCTTTTTTCTCCTCTCTCCAAAGGTCTTCTTGAACACTCATTATTAAAAACAAAAATGAAACAAAAACAAAACTAACACAAGAGTAAAAACTTTAGTTTCACATGGGTTACCTCCCATGAAGTGCTTATAGTTAAGGTCAATTACCTTGATCTAGATGGTGATCATTTAGGATTAATGAGTGGAACACCCACTCTAAAGTAATTGGCTTTCAATGTAATTATACCATAATCATCATTAGGTTTGGCCTTCTTCTTCCTAGGGAAGTGGACTCTAAAAGGATCTCTAGACGGTAGTCCTATTCTCACATTCTCTTCATGTAAATTGATTAGAGCTTTAATAGTTCTTAAGAATGGCCTACCTACAATTATAGGTGCTATGGGATCTTCAGGCATGTCCATTATAACTAGATCAATAAGAGCGGGACTTCCTTTAATTTCAACAACTATATTTTCTTTTATCCTGACAGCTTGTTTATAAGTCGAATCAGCAAGATGGAGTCTTAATTCAGTAGTTGCAAATGCCCCAAGTCTAAGTTGTCAAATAGACTTTTGGAAATTGTTGATACGCTTGCACCAAGATCACAAAGTCCAGATATCTCATTAACCCCAATCTTAATTTTAATAGCAGGCTCAAATATATGATCTAGCTTAGCAGGAAGCTTATCAGCTAGTCTTTTATACTTCATCTCTAAATCTCGAACCTTAGATGCTACTTGTTGAATAAATTTTTGGTACATAGCATCGTTACCTTGTTCTATACCAGGATTCTTCACGGTGATCATCTTTAGTAGATCGTCCACGGTATATTCAGGTGTTGGCGCGTTGCTATAATCCAGCTCTTCAAGCTTCTCTTCATTTGTTTCCATCCTCATCATCTTAAGGTCTTCTACCGGATTTGGATTGGGCTTCCTAGCAAACTTTGCTAGTGTGAGAGCTTGTGTCTCAGCTATCTTGCCTGATTGAGCCTCCACGGTTTTTGTCCTTTCATGTAGAGCATGCACATCATTTATAATTACAACGGCTTGGTTAGATAATTTTCCTATATTACTTTCACGGTTCTCCGTGATTTTAGTAAGCATGTTATTTTGCTCGGTTTGAGCTTGCATAAAGGTTCTAATAGTTTTCTCAAATGAGAGATTGCCATGATTTGCTCCATTATGATTATCATAATTATTGTAAGGAGCTCCTGCAGGATTAGAATAACATTTTTGAATATTAGGAGCAAAATTTTGATTTTTCCAAGCAGGATTATAAGGAGTGCGAGCTATAAAATTAACATCATTAACATCGGTAGCGATAGCATTAACTTGGGTATCTTCCTTACCCTTTACTATGTTGAGTAACTCGTCTACCTTAGATGTAAGCTCTTCATTGTTTACCTCGGTGACCGAATTCACCCTTTTCGAGGTTCTTTCCACATGCCATTGGGCATGGTTGTTTTGCATATCATCAAGTAATTTCTTTGCAACACTCACTTTCTTTCCATGATTGTTCCTCCTGCTATAGTATCTAGCATAGACTTAGACATTGTGTTAAGGCCATTATAAAATAAATATAATATAAGCCATTCTTCCATCCCATGACTAGGACAGTTCATTACGGCTTCTTTCATCCTTTCCCATGCAAGCGCTAGGCGATCTTCTTGTCTAAAACTTGTAATAATGGATCTTAGTTGCATAGTTTTAGCTGGGGGGAATTTTAGTCATAAACATATTCGTGCATTCCTCCCAAGATATAATAGTGCCCTTAGGTATATCTAGCAACTAGTCCTTAGACTTTCCTCTAAGAGAGAAAGGAAACAAATGCAATTTAATAACATTTGGATCTACATCCTTAATACGCATCATGTCACAAATTTCAGTAAAAGTATTTAAGTGCAAGCCTGAATCCTCAGAAGATGAGCCTCCAAATTGGTTTTGATGAACCAAACTTAAAATGTTAGGCTTAATTTCATATGCTTCTGCATCAACAATGGGCTGAGTAATAGGTGCATGAATAAAATCATCAGTGGGAGTAGCATACTCCCCAAATCTTTTTTGAGCCATGGCTCTTTTCTTTTTGGTATTTTTAAGTAAAGAAAACAAATAACAAGTAACTATTTTTTGGGTTTTCAAATAGATAATAAGAAAGTAAACTAATAACAAGAAATAAACTACAAACACATAATAAAACTAAAAACAAGGTCTTTAGGGACCTCACTAGGATAGCGAAATTGCCTCCTCGACAATGGCGCTAGAAAAAGGGTTGATACCTTCGATCTAGATTTACGGATGTAGTATAATAGCTTTTTGCCTAGTAGACCTAGGTTTAATCGAACCTTGGAAAGCAATGCTAAAAGGAAATAAAAAGGACACGTCTACAAGACTTTGTTTCTTTGTTTTACCTTTGTTTATCAGACCAATCTGGTTTACTTTTATAGTGGGTTGATTCAATGGGCGGAGATAGGCCAAGATTGAAGATCCACCTGCAGCTACACACCATACGGGATAAAATATAATAATAAGCATAGTCATGTGTAATGTTTTAATAGGTATAATCTCTTGTGGGCAACACATCCTAATATACTAGAGCCCCTGTGATGCAGCGAGCATAGCAATAGTCTTTTGATCCAACCGAGTGCACCACGAAGTCATGGGCTACAAATTATTATTAAGTGTAAAACACAGATCAAAGCATTAAGTGGTGGTGTTGTTGTGATCCCGAATGGGTCGCTAAGCGAAGACCATACTACCCTTTCTATCACTAGGGTTACTATGAGATCGCCGCTAGCCAAGTATCTCACCTCAAGCCTTTATCAATGTCGGGGGTCTTGGGTACCTACAAGTCCAAAGATCGAGACAATATACAAAGAAACAAAAGATACAAATCTCTCTTTCAAACGATACACAATGCTCCCATAGATTAGATGCACATAATCATTGCAGGGTTTCTCCCCAACCCGCATCCTGTGAGGACTACTCACTCATAACAATAAGATCAAGGATAGAAAACATTGTGCAAAATACTTAGATTGAAATCAAATATTATTACAATGGCCGCCGAATAACAAGGAGATCTCAAGTACAAAGTAATGGCTATGGCTACTGGAGCGATGGAAGATGGAAGGGATGAACAATGGTGTGGATCTCCTTTGGTGGTGTTGTGATGCAATCTGAGAATGGCGACCTTATGCGCGGCGGCTAAGACCTCAAAATATATAGGCATCCTCACGAAAGTTGTAGGTTTTGACGAGACGGAGCCGCCACCACATGGTACAGGCGGACGGTACGGGCGGGCCCTGCCTATACTAGTGGTTGTTATGGCTGCTGTTGCCTCACATTTGCTCCAGAATTACTTGGTCGTGTGGACTTACTCAAAACCTTCATTATGACTCTAGATTTCGTATTAAAAAAGTGTGATTTCCTACACAACACAAATCAAATTAATGGTTTGCATATCTTTGCAACTATTAGTCATTAGTGGCAAGGATATAGAGTTTCTTGTCAACTGCTTGACTAAAAACAATGTTTAAACACGGTGGAAGATGGCTATTTTTGGAGCCATCAGCTCACATATCACAAAATGATATAAAGAGAATTGAATTACTTCATGTTGGCATTATGGGGGAGGGATAGCCCAATTTATTAGGATCGCACTCCCCTTAACTCCATGCCCACACCTAAACCGAATAAAGCATCAAGATATAGGTGAATATGCAAAGTGGTCAAGTCAAGCTTCTTGAATCTATGATATTTAGTTCATTCCTCAAATAGCAAAATCTTGCTTCATCAAAAGGCTTCATGAATATATCCGCTAGTTGATCCTTGGTGCCTACATATAGTAGCTCAATATCTCCACGGGCAACATGATCTCTAATGAGGTGATTCCGAATCTCAATATGCTTGGTTCTTGTATGTTGCACCGGGTTATAGGCAATCTTGATAGCACTTTCATTGTCGCATAAGATAGGCACTTTGTCATAAATGATACCATATTCCTTCAAAGTTTGCCTCATCCATAATAATTGAGTGCATCCACTTGCGGCTGCCACATACTCAGCCTCGATGGTGGAGAGAGATACACAATTTTGCTTCTTAGAAGACCAACACACCAAGGACATACCAAGGAATTGGCATGCTCCGAAGGTTGATTTCATATAATCCTTATCACCAGCCCAATCTGAGTCCATATACCCACAAAGAGAGAAACTTGAACCTTTTGGATATCACAAACCATAGTTTGGGGTATGAACCAAATATTGAAAGATTCTCTTGACCGCCACCAAGTGGCTTTCTTTAGGAGTTGCTTGATACCTTGCACACACTCCTACACTCAACACAATATTGGGTGTAGATGCACAAAGGTAAAGCAAAGAACCAATCATGGATCGATATACCTTTTGATCCACATATTTACCATTCGGATTTAGCTAAAGATGACATTTGGTTTGCATAGGTGTATAAACCCCATTGAGATCCTTCATCTTGAACCTCTTGAGCATGTCTTGGATATATTTTGCTTGGTTGATGAAGATTCCTCCAAATAATTGCTTGATCTCAAAACCAAGAAAGAACCTCATCTCTCCCATCATAGACATCTCAAACCTATCGGTCATAAGCTTCGAAAATTCATCACTAAAAGCTTTGTTAGTAGACCCAAACATAATATCATCCACATAAAGTTGGTAAACAAAAAACTCCCCATTAACCTTCTTAGTAAAAAGAGTGGGATCAATTTACCCAACCTCAAACCCACGATCTAATAACAACTCTCTAAGGTTCTCATACCATGCACGAGGTGCTTGTTTAAGACCATAGAGTGCCTTATCGAGTTTATAAACATGGTTAGGGAAGTTGGGGTCCTCGAAATCTGGGGGTTCCTTAACATAAACCAACTCATGCAAAGGACCATCAAGAAAGCACTTTTCACATCCATTTGTTGCAACTTGAAATTATGATGTGATGCATATCCAAGAAGGATACATATAGACTCAAGGCCAGCCACAGGAGCATAGGTTTCACCAAAATCAATGCCTTCAACTTGAGAGAATCCTTGAGATACCAATATTGCCTTATTCCTCACAACAATGTCATTCTCATCTTGCTAGTTATTGAATATCATTTAGTGCCTATAACATTACGACACTCTTTGGGCTTCTCTACTAACCTCCAAACCTTGTTGCATTTCAAGTTGTTGAGTTCTTCATGCATGGATTCCAACCAATCCAGATCCTCAAGGGCTTCAAGTACTTTTTGAGGTTCCACAAAAGAGATGTGAGCTTGATGATCACTAAAACTTTCCAAGTCTCTTCTAGTGGACACTCTCATTCTTAGATCACCAATAACCTTGTCTAGAGTATGTTCTCTTAATCTCAGATTTGTTTCCACTCTAGCTTAACGATGGGCCTCGATCTCCTTGTTGTTTCTTGGAGGAGGATCTTGATCATCATGATCATTTTGTCCCCGCCTTGACCTTCAACCTGACCTTGATCACCATTGTGTGTATCTTCTTAAATCTGAGACTCTTGATGATCTTGGTCATGATCAAGGCTGATTTCACTTGATACTTCTTAAACCGCATTTTCAGCTTGATCGCCATGAGGAGGGTCTTTATCTTGTTCTTGGCTAGGTCCATCATTTGCTTCAAGTGTTGGAGCTTGTTGATCTTGTGAAGATGAGGGCTCTATTTGAGTGGAACATAGTTCTTCCCGAGCCACCACAAGGGGTTCCTCAATGGGGCAGAAAAATCCCACACCCATTCTTCTTATGGCGTCTTGAGGAATTTCATCATCTACATCACAAACATCAACTTGCCCCACTTGGGAGCCATCATTTTCTTTGAATAGCACACTACAAGATTCTATAATGCACATAGTGGTTTTGTTATAGATTCTATAAGTGTGGGATTCGGCACCATAACCAAAAAAACCTCAATAGCTTTGGACTCAAATTTAGACAAACGAACTCCTTTTATGGGATAGAAACACTTACAACCGAACACCTGGAAGTAGGAGATATTGGGCTTGTTGTCGGTAAGTATTTCATACGGAGTCTTTTTCAACAACTTGCGGAGGTAGAGCCGGTTGGATGAGTGACAAGCGGTGGAGATGGATTCGGCCCAATAGTTGTATGGAGAATTAAACTCTGCCAACATGGACCTAGCCATATCCATCAAAGTCCAGCTCTTCCTCTCGGCAACACCATTTTGTCGAGGGGTGTATGCATCGGAATATTGATGTTGAATCCCCTCTTCACTGAAAAACTCATTCAATGTGTAGCTCTTGCACTTGGAGCTGTTGTCACTTCTTATCGCCAATATGGGGACATTGTGTTCATGTTGAACAAGGTTGGAGAAGTCGATGACAGTCTTTTCAGTTTCACTCTTCAACTTGAAGAAATAAACCCAAGTATATCTTGCATAGTCATCATCAATTACCAAGCAATATTTCTTCCCACTAAGACTTGGATGATATGGAGGACCAAAGATATCCACATGAAGGAGCTCTAGGATCCTCTTGGACTTGATTTGGGTAGTCTTTCTGTTAAGGGATAACCCCGTGGGTGGCCTGATCTTCATGGATCTCGTGGTCAAATCGACGGGAAAGTGTGGGGAAAGGGAGAAGGTAGCGGAAGCGGATGCACACCTCGCGAAGAACACGATGAACACATGCAAAACTCACACGATACAAGGTCGATTGCTCTCACTAGTGGCCACCGGTCCGATAGAATCCTCGCAAGGAAAAATCGGTCAATGTGCTCCCTCAATCCCAAGCGGAGGGGGAAGAACACCTTGGAGAGGGTCTTGACAACTATGCTCACGCACTCGCAAACGTAGGCCTTGTACAACAAGGGTGGCGTGATGCAAACTCCAACGAGGTGGTGACGATAGTCGATCCCCTTTTGATAGAAGGGGATGAGGCAAAACTAGAGATTCCACAAAGGGGGTTGTCTTTAGTCTATCATCTATGCCTTAAGGGATACATGAGAGGGTGGGGGCTCTATATATAGGCCAACCACTTAACAATGGGTAGTTTAGGCATAAAATCAGGGTTTCTAAGGATAAGAGGGGTACATGGGCCGGAGGCCTAGCTCAAGGCGTGTAGGCTCAGTCTAGTTACACTAGAGACTCCGGGGTGTAGGGGATGGAGACTCCGGGGTGGGCCGGAGACTCGGGGGCGGAGCATGGTCTCCGGGGCAGACTCCGGGGTGGCATGTAGAGACTTCCAGGCAGCAGTCCAGTGTCTTCTCCAGAGTCCTGGCCGAAGACTCTGGGGTTGGAGGCCGGAGACTCCGGGATTGAGGGTCGGAGTCTCCAGGGTTGGAGCTGCTGCTTGTTCCGTCTTCTCTTCCAAGCCTCCGTCTTGTCGGGCTTGGTGATCCAGGCTTCCTCCCATGCCTCCGTACTTGTCGGTATGAACCTATCATGATAATGGGACAGGGTATGAAGTTGTATACCATTTGAAAGGGTAGGAAGTGGGCTCACATAGAGGAACAAATTCACCTTTGGAGTCCATGACGACTTGGCATAAGTTGGAGGCCATGATGTGGTAACGACCAAAGGTCAGGCTACATCATCTTCCCCCTTCAAAAAGAGTCGTCCTCGACTCTACACGCTCATCACAAAGTAGAAGATGTCGAGAGACCTTCTTGATCCTGGGGTTCACCATATTGTCGTCCTCAGGAAGATTGGATTGACAACACTTCAATGTTCCTTCACCTTCTATGAAGCCTACAAAGCTCACCACAAAAGCGAAGCAACACCCAAAGCATATCCAATTCATGAAGATTATAGCATGAGTCCTCAAGTAGAAGGAAGTCACCTTAGGATGTAGAGATGGCTCATTGAAGGGCTGCCATAGGTAACTCTCTTCGGTTCGTCTTGTCAACTCTTTGTCCCTATAGGTTGGCGCGGAAGCAATTGTACCTTCACACAACAAATACCAAGCAACATATGTTTGTGTGTGATATAGGAGCATTTCATTTGTGGCATGTCCATTCTTGTTCACAACACTATTAGCACAACTCAAGTATAGAAAATGGGATGCATATGCAAGGTCAAAGTGCATGGAAATCATTGGAACATCGTCCAAATGTGGGAACTCAACAACTCCATATAACATCTTAGTGTGACACTCAAAGCAATGGTCTAAATTGGTCAACATATTTGATGCAAAGCTAGGAGAATTTTGGAAAAAACATAAGAGGAAGAATATCCAAAACAACATCATTATGTGTGCAAACCAACCATTGGAAAGAGAAATTGTTCAATATGTTGGATGCCACATACAAATCATCATAAGCAAAGATCATGGGCATTGGAGTATCACAAGCGGAAGCAAAATCAACATGTTTGCAAACAAACCATATGAAAGAGCAAGTGGTCCTTATGTTTGTTGCAACAACTATACGAGGTACTTGGAAGCTCTCGTGACAATACATGCTCAAAATGGCATTATGGTTGCACATAAAACATTGGAAAGAGAAATTGTTCAACATTTTTGTTGCAACACACAAAGCATCAATATCCAATAGCAACGAAACATGATTATCACAAGGTGAAATAATACCATTAACATGCTTGCAATCAAACCATAGGAAAGAGCAATTTCCAACATGAAAGATGCAAAACATGCAAAAGGTATCAGAGCTGGGTTCGATCTTGAACTCACTTGGGGGATTCTCTGTAGAGCTCTTTTTGTCAACTCGTGCTCAACCGAGGTTGACATTCTTGTGCGGGTACCTACACACATAAAACACAAAAGGAAGAATGTGTGTGCATGGTAGAGAAATACATCATCCATCATGACATATCTCTTCTTGTGCACATCACCATTAGTGTCAATCAAGTGTAACATAGGTGCATGGTGAGTATGCAAGTGGGAAACATGCTTATCATGGCATTTACCAAAATCTCCAAAAATTGAGAAAGCTATGGGAGCTATCTCAATCGAAAGCATATGATAAGTATTGTTGCAAGAAAAACAAGTGAAAGAGCAATTATTCAACTTATTGCAAGCAACAAGATAAATTGTAAAACATCCATGACAAAGCATGGTCCGAGAGGTGCCGTTTTTAACATCATTGCAAGCAAACTATTGTAAAGAGCAATTGTTCAACAAAGTGCAAGCAATGATATCATCAACGTAACGTTTAGAGCATATCATGTGTATGGCAATATCATGACAATAAAAGGATTCCACATGGTCATCATGATGCATAGAAAAATCAACACATGAGAATAAGAATGGAACATATGTCATGTCAAAAGTATCATTCATAGCATGCAAGTCATCACAAATCATCATGTCCACTAGTGGGATCATGGCATCATCAACACCCATATTGTTACCTTGTTCATACCTCTCATATGATGTGGGTGTTGTGGTAGTGTTGGCCTCCAAGTGGGCGAATTCTTCTTCTTGTACGGGGATGGCCTTAGCTTCATCCACCATGTTCATCTTCCCGGTCGGAGGCATCATCATCTCCAAGCTTGGTGCTTCTTGATCCATGGAACCTAGCACATCATGAGAAAACACACTAGAGGTAGAGGGTAAGTTGTGATAAATCAAAGTGGTATCGCATGACCTATCAACTACCACTCTCAACTCAATCGGTGTATCACTCATGCCCTCAAAGTGGAAGCACTCAATCTCACATATGGTGGAGTCACTCATCTCACTCTTGTTTTCACTCAAGTGGGATAAGTGGCTCTCATACTCACATGAGATTGGTACCACATCATCACTCAAGCATATGGGCATAGGCTCGGTTTCCTCAACTCCGTTCGCCTCCTTTGGTGAAGGGAAAATCCCATGCTCACCAATCTCGACCTTGTCGTCGTCTTGTACTTTGGATGCCATTTGTGGCGGTGGCACTCATATAGGAAGTATTGGTCCTTAATGCCATCTTTTCCCTTGCGTCCACTTATTGGCAAAGCAACTTGTTTTCTTCTATACCATGGGGGGTCATATTTTTTATGGCCTCGTCTAACTTGGCGAAGTATAGGTCCATCTCTTGCTTGAATGACATTCTTGGAGTGCTTGGAGAAGAAGTTGCATTGACGCTCTTGTAGTTGGATGCTTCATCTTGAACTTGAAGTTTTCGCATTGAAGCTTGATGGCATGGAAGAAGGCTTGCTCTTGGTGCCATTTTGGTGGTGGCACGAGTAGTGGAAGGTGCCCTTTGATGGTGTCGACGGAGGTCATTGGCATGCCTTGCCAAAGGTTGATGTAGATGGCGCACTTGGTCATCCACGTGACGCTCACGATGATGATCCTTGTCCTTGGCACTCTTCTTGTGATGGTGGTGCCTTCTTGAGCTTGGTTGAGAATAATGGATGGAGCTCAACATTTATTCTTCGTCTTCATGGTGAAGATGCCTTGAATGACGTCTTGTATCCTCTTGATGTTGGCGATGATCTCGAGAGGATGTTTATTGATGAATATTCTTGCTTCGTGGCGCCTTGTATGGAAGATGATGTTTAGGCACCACTTTTCTTGGAGTAGGTGGCACTTGATGCCTTAGAGGTAGATGCACTTGACGCCTTGGAGGTGGTGGTTCTTGGCGCCTTGGAGGTGGATCATCACAGTAGGTGGTGCCCTTTGGTGTGGCATGCTTGGCCTTGAAGGTCATGGTGTCTTAATGATGCGCCTCCTCTTGCTTGGCATAGTAGTCGTCCATATCCAAGCGGTGGAGGTATTCTTCATGGCTCATGGAAGAGCCCTCGAAGTTTGTGAAGTTCTCCACATCCTTCATGCTTGGTGAGTCGCCGTCATTGTAGCACTCAAAGTCGTCCATGCTTGGGGAGTGATTGTTGATGTAGTACTCCATATCACCCAAGCATGTGGAGCCATTGTCGGTGTAGTGCTCCATGTACTCCATACTTGTGGAGGCGTAGGCATGGTGGCTCATCATGGATTCTTCATAGATATCATCCTCGGTTCTGGAGTCCCTAGACATGATTCAAAAGACCAAGTGGTGTATATGGAAGTGGTAGGTGGTTAGGAATGCAATGTCAAACCTTACTTTACCTTGGAAGATAGTATCGTGCAAGTGGTCACACTTGAGAGCAATCAAAACCAAGCAAAGTGAAGTTCACGCAGAACACCCAAACCAACTAACCACTAAAAACACACAGACACAAAGCTTATGGTGGATGGGTATGGAAGGTGGCATGTCCAAGAACAATCCGAAATCAAGATGTTGTAATGGCAAGTAAAGAACCACGATGATCACAAAGCAAAACAAGTCAATCCACAAGATATAGGAATTATGTACAAGGAAACACACACGGTGGGATAAGTGGGACTTGTGCGACGGATAAAGTGAGCTAAGAACCAAATGATTACCTAGCGAAGACTATAATCTCGTGTCGCACAAGTGCAAGGAGAGACGCTAGTTCGATTGCATAAAGTTGGTGGGCTACAAGATATGCATAATAAGTACCACCTATTTGATGTTCATCGAGCTTGCGCTTCCTATTATATGAGGCACTTGTTTCTTTCTTTTTCTTTTTTCTATATTTTTTCTCTTTCTTTTCTTTTTCTTTTCTTTTTCACTTGCCCCTTCCTTGTGCCAACAACTATACAAGGTAACTATATAAGATAGCACACTCACCACTTTTGCTCGGTATTCTACAAGTATCAAATGTTCATAGCCCAAGCAATCATAGGAGACACTAGTCTCAATAGGTGTTTGTTGTTTACAAAGATAGTGTAGCTCACAAAGGGATGCAAGTGGGGAGAAGTCGTGGAATGTATATACTTTCCTCGCCGATCTTTACCATTTATTGTTGGATTCCGCCTTGCTCACGGAATTGTATGGAGTAGATAGCATGAACCATGGATATTATCATGTAGAGATCCCTCTCCTCTTCAAAACGAGCTAAAGAACACCAAAATCCGAGTTCGTATGCAAAACTTATGCTCAAAACCATGAAACTGATTTGCTGTCAGCAGGGGGCGGAGACTCCGGGGTGTAGGCCGGAGACTCGGGGGGGGAGACTCCAGGGTCCGAGGCCGAAGACTCCGGGGTCGGGGTCTGAATCGCGTCCAGAACTTGAACGGGACACGTTTTGGCGGAAAAACTCGAACTAAAACCTCAAATTGATGGGGGAGACAAGGAATTAGGCTATTGAAATGCAAGGGAAGGTAGATCAACAAGTTTAGCAAGTAATCCACGGATCAAAACCTACCAAAACGCACTTAAATCACAGATCGATCCAAAACACGAATTGGGGCTATTTTTGGTGGAATTTTCGAATTTATGGGAAAAAGACCAAATCGATGAGAAATCTGTGGCAACCAAAAGCTACTGATACCAGATGTTAAGGGGTAAACCCTGTGGGTGGCCCAATCTTCACGGATCTCGTGGTCAAATCAATGGGAAAGCAAGGGGAAAGGGAGAAGGTAGCGGAAGCGGACACACACCTCGCGAAGAACACGATGAACACACGCAAAACCCACATGATACAAGGCCGATTGCTCTCACCGGTGACCACCAGTCCGATAGAATCCTCACAAGGAAAGATCGGTTAACGTGCTCCCTCAATCCCAAGCAGAGGGGGAAGAACACCTTGGAGAGGGTCTTGACAACTACACTCACGCACTCGCAAACGTAGGCCTTGTACAACGAGGGTGGTGCGATGCAAACTCCAATGAGGATCCCCTTTTGATAGAAGGGGATGAGGCAAAACTAGAGATTCCACAAAGGGGGTTGTCTTTAGTCTATCATCTATGCCTTAAGGGATACATGAGGGGGTGGGGGCTCTATATATAAGTCCAACCACTTAACAAGAGGTAGTTTAGGCATAAAACTAGGGTTTCTAAGGATAAGAGGGGTACATGGGTCGGAGGCCCAACTCAAGGCGCGTAGGCCCATTCTACTTACACCGGAGACTCCAGGGTGAAGGGGCCGGAGACTCCAGGGCGGAGCGTGGTCTCTAGGGCAGACTCCGGGGTGGCATGCAGAGACTTCCAGGCGGCAGTCCAGTGTCTTGGCCGGAGTCCTGGCTGGAGACTCCGGGGTTAGAGGCTGGAGACTCCGGGCTTGAGGGCTGGAGACTCTGGGGCTAGAGCTGCTGCTTGTTCCGTCTTCTCTTCCAAGCCTCTGTCTTGTCGGGCTTGGTGATCCAGGCTTCCTTTCATGCCTCCGTACTTGTTGTTATGAACGTATCATGATAATGGGAAGGAGTATGAAGTAGTATACCATTCAAAAGGGTAGGAAGTGGGCTCGCATAGAGGAACTGATTCACCTTTGGAGTCCATGACGACTTGGCATAAGTTGGAGGCCATGATGTGGTAATGACCGAAGGTCGGGCTACATCATCTTCGATGGGGAGAATCATGCATCTTTCCTTCAACACAAGCCCTGCAAACACGATCTTTTGCAAAACAAACATTGTCTTTTAGTCCCACAATATGGCCACCTTGTGAAGACTTTGCAAAGTTCTCATATTGACATGGGCTAGTCGGCGATGCCATAACCAACCCACATCGGCCTTTCCGAATAGGAACATTGAGCTTGTAGTGGGTTTCCCCAAAAAGTCCACCACATACAACAAGTCATTCTCAACATACCCAACGAAAGTGACCTTTAGAGTCCCGCTCCACAAGAGTACCACAATATCATCATCAATAAAGATGGCAAAACCCATCTTTTCAAGTGCACAAACAAAAAGTAAATTATAACCAAGGGTCTCAACAAGCATGACATTCACAAGTGATATATCTTGTGCGACTACCACCTTGCCAAGACCCAATACCTTCGATTTTGATTTATCACCATAGGAGATGGTTATATTGTTTACATTTAGCATCATCTCCATCATGATCGCTTTGCTCCCAGTCATATGACTTGTGCATCCACTATCAAGTACCCATATAGAACCACCGGAAGCATACCCCTACAAAGAATCAAGACTTGGTTTTAGGTGCCCATTTTTCAATGGGTCCTCTTTTGTTAGTAATAAGGGTCTTTGGAACCCAAATGGACCAAGCAACAAAACCATCATAAGGCCCAACATATTTTGCATAAACATCACCACAATAATCACAAAAGAGAACATAGTGAGGGTTAGAAATTCCAACAAAGCCATCATGAGCAGTTTTGCCTTTGGCATCACCACCCACAATGGTGCTCTTCATTGCTTGAGTGGGCTTGGACTTCTTCTTCTTTGCCTTGGATACATAGCCAAGACCATCCTTCCCATTGTTGGACCTTTTATTATTCAAAAGGTCATCTAGAACACCATTACTTTTTGGTAGGGAGGACTTGGCAAGCACATCCTTCAACCTAGCATTTTCCTCAATAATTTGTGTGATCACAAGTAGTAGTGGAGGTGCTAGGAGCATCAAATTTAGCTAGTTGAGTTTGAAGTTGTTCAAGAGACTTGATGAGGATAGAGTGTTCACCATCCAAGGCCTTGTGAGCCTTTTCAAGTTTCTCTAGCTCACCAGTTAGTCTAGCTCGAACAACACCAAACTCAACCTTTTCTTTCTTAAGAACCTTGGCCTTAGCAAGAGCATGGTCATGCTCTTTAATGAGTTTAGAGGTAGTTAGATTATGTAACCCATCAATGCCTTCAAGCCTATCTTCAAGAGAAGCTAGAGGCTCTTCCTCCTTAAGAGCATTTTTCAAGGATGCTAGTTCAATAGTGTCCTCTCTTTCAATTTCACCTTTCTCCTCAAGAATCCCTTCCATATGTAAGAGTTGACCCATCAGGGCCTCAAAGTGCTTCTTGTGTTCACCTTGCAGGTTAGTCACATAATGATCCAAAGAAACCATTTCCTCCTTTACTTTGAGACTAGCAAGGTTATCCATATCATCATTCAAGGTCATATGAGGGGAGGGGATAGATGATACCTCAGATGCCCTTTCCATAAGGCAATTGACATTCTTGTCGGGGAGATTCTCACTTGGAGAGTCAAATAGGGAGTAGGTGGGTATAGAGGTGGTGGCAATGGCCGCCACTTCACTTGTGGACTCATCTTCTTCTTCCTCACCCCTAGATGAGTACTCTTCATGAGTTGCCAACAAAATCTCTTAAGGCTTCTTGTAGGTGGAATTCTTTTTGTTGAAAGGCTTCTTGTGAGGAGGAGCCTTTGAATTGTCCTTGAGAATGAGTCTTCCACCATGATATTCTCTCTTCTCATACGGGCACTCATCAATAAAGTGAAAGCGGTCACCACAATTGTAACATGATCTAGATTTTGGACCACCTTCCTTTCTTCCACTTGAGTTGTTCTTGCGATTTAGCTCCAACTTTGCCTTTGCGAGATTCTTCCAAAAGTTTCTTGCATAGAAAGCCATATACTCACCATGAGCATGTTTGACTTCCTCAGGATAACTCATTGCATTGATCTCATCACTTCTTCCTTCATACTTATAGTCCACCACATGTGCCTTTAAGGCAAGGTTCATACCCCTTTGCATTCCTAAGGCCTGAGCATCTTCGACATTCTTGGTGGAAAACTTGAAGGCTTGCATTTCTTGAACAACTTCATTGGATGTCATGAGATGGTAGTTGTGTCTTCCTTGGAGACTTCTCAAGTCGGTGGGCTCAAATGATATGAGAGAGCTCACATACTTTCTTTTGATACAAGCATCATCCACATGAGAGGCACCAAGATTCCTAAATGCAGTGGCAATAGACTTGAGTCTTTGATACATGTCCTCATGATTTTATCCTTCCATCATGAAGAAACCTTCCGCTTGATTGCTCAAAGAATCATATTGGTTTATCCTCATGCTTTCATTCCCAACTAAAAAATCGGTGAGAGCATCCCATGATTCCTTGGAGGTGTTGAGATGTTCAATGTGAGGGAAATCCTTTGGCCCCACACCAAGTTGAATCATGTGTAAAGCGGTGGCATTGAGTTGACTATCAACAACTTCTCTTATTGTCAAGTTGGATGGATCACTAATAGATAGTCCTTCAATAATTCTCCATAACTCGATGCAAGAGCTGCGAACATGAGATTTCATCAAAGTTTGCCACTGAGCAAAGGAATATGCAGCAAGCATAGGTGGATCGCCTCTATTGTTTATATGAGGGTGTGGGATAGGAGGGTCAAGAGCGTACCAAGGGACCGAATGGAACCCTTCCTCCTCCTTTTCTTTTTGTATGATGTACTTAATGTTTCATGTTGATCATCCGCCGAATTCTTATCCTTGGGAGGAGGTGGAACCTCCCCCTTAGAACCCGAATTCGGATCCTCGGGTGAAGTAGTGGTCACGGTTAATTTGTCTTGCATGAATTGCGTCATAAAATCATGCAACTCACTTATTTGTTTAGACATGGATGATTCCAAAATTTTGAAGTCATCCATGGTGACCATGTCACTAGCCTCACCTTCTTTGCTACCCATACTCTCTTAGGCGGTAAAGCTCGAATTAAGAGCCGAGGCTCTGATACCAATTGAAATGGATCGTATGGGAACCTAGAGGGGGTGTGAATAGGTGTTACTCCATTTTTTACTTCCTTTTCAAATTAGGCTTGACATAAAGGTAATTTCTCTAGATATGCAACTAAGGTGAATTTACCTATATGACAACCTAGCTACTAGCACAACACAAGTAAAGGAGCGGTAATAGGAAAGAGGTAAATGAGAGTGAAGCACACGGGGACACGAGATTTGATTCACCACAGTTTCTTCCTTTTTAGGGGAAGTACGTATGCGTTGGAGGGGTGGGCGGCACTAAGACCACCAAGCCACAAAGGCCTCATCCTATTCTCCGGTGAACTTCCGCCACAAATGGCCTAGTCTACTTTTCCACTAATACCATTTAAGGCGGGAACCGACACCTTTACAACAAGCTTGGAGAAAACTTCCACAATGGAACAGAGGCTTCGAAGTACAAGACAAGTTGCCATAATGACAACAAGCAAGTTAGAACTTAAAGCACCACCTAGGGTTTCTAAGAAACACTAGAACAAGGGGGCCCTCAAGTGAATGAGGGGGAAATGTAAATCGCTTCGGTGAAGATGTAGATCAATGTCTTCTCCTTCAATTCTCCAAAGATCAATGACTTTGGATGGTTGAGAGAGGAGATCTTGAAGATTTGGTGGCTTAGCTTCTAGGGTTCTTGAGGTTGGGGACAAGCAACAGTCCAAGGTAGAAGAAGGGCCTTCATATAGGGCCCTAGGAAATGTAGCTGTTGGAACCACTTAACCCGGAGTGTCTGGCTGAAGTTCACCGGACACTTCGACCTCACATCACTGGACATTCTGGCCTGGCATAGTATCTTCAAGAATCTGGCCAGAATCCAGGTGGATTCCGAAATGGATACATAATGGAAACGACCTCTTGGCGAAAGTACGAGGAATTCCAAGGCCGTACACTCCGATCTGCACCAACCGGACATTCCGGCTTTGCCGAATACTCTATCCAGCAACTGCCGGATAGTCCGGTAAAACTCAGTTTGCACACTTAAAAATCCTGAAATCCTCTTGTATCAATCCAACTAGAACCCTCTTTTTCCTTTGATGGATCAACAAAATAACAGTATGCTGACAAGATAATTATGCCCTGAAACACTTAGCACATGATAAAACTTTCCTAGTGTTGTCAATAAACATCAAAACATATGAAGGGCAAAAATGCCCTTTCACCTCCACACCCTCACTCCAGCAGAGCAGCGGAAGCAGCAAATCTTTCCATAGAAATCACCAGAATATGTACTTTGCTAATCCAAAGTCATGGGAAAATGCTAGAGGGGGAGAGAGATCCTTCACGAGGAGGAGGTGCAAATGGAGAGGATGCCACCACCTCCTTTTATATGGGAGGGGCATCCTCCATGCCATGGACGATGGCCAAGGTTGGTGCCCGACCTCTCCCTCATTTATGTGGGTGGAGATTCCACTAAGTCCACTCACATCAATTCCAACTCCACCCAACCTTGCAGTAGGTTTCCACCAAAATAAATGCAAGATCTCATTAATTAAAACAATTTTTATTTCATTTTTGGAATTTTGTTAATTACTTTAATTAACAAACATTTGCATAAACCCCCTTGCATTATTTCAATATCACATCTGAAACCAATTTCAACAATTTGACATGAAACAATTCCGATACTCATATAAATAATTTCAGCGCTTATAAAGCCTTCTCTGATATATTTTATCTGCCCATTAGTGCCGATATACCTTAAGTGTGTCAACCTACGGTTCACGAATAATGCAGACATGATAGAGATACCTCTTTGATCAATAATCAGGAGCAGGACCTGTAGATCCGTACTAACTCTTACAAATTCAGTGATGGCTCTTGTGATCATGTGAACCATTAATGTCGTACTCAATTCCTTTTATCTCGTGATATTTTACTTGTCCGAGATCCGATCACAGGTATCAACCATACCCTAATTCGATCTTGTTACCAACAAGTACTCTCTACTCATTCTGCGATACAACATCCTTGTGACCTAGTCACATGCTTGCAAGCGGTGTTAATGTGATATCACTGAGAGGGACCATAGTATATCTCTCCGTAATTTGGATGGACAAATCCTATTCTTGATTTATGAGCCTCAACTAATGCTTTCAGAGTACCCAATGACACCTTTATAATCATCCTGTTACAGTGTAAAGTTTGATGTCACCAAAGCACTCCTCCGAAATCAAACAATTGATATGATCTCATGGTCGAAGAATTATGGTTACTTTGCATGAGTTTGATATAGCAATGTAAACTTAATGAGTAGATCATATTTCTATACCTACTTTAGGTGTATGTTCATCATATCATTTTTTCTAATAATATGATCCCATTATTAATAACATCCAATGTTCATGGTCAGGAAACCTTGATCATCTGTTAATCATGAGCTAGTTAAATGATAGGCATTACTAGAAACTTTGGGTTGTTTATTAAACACACATGTATTAATGTTACCAATTAATTCTATTTTAGCATGAGAAATAAATATTTATCATAAACATGAAATAAGATAATAACTATTTTATTATTGCCTCTCGAGCATATTCCCTTCAGTTCCAGGGCGCACGCTCCCCGCCGTCCTCGAGCACATCGAGACGGGCAACTTCCCTCACCTCGAGAACCGACACCAATGCCGGTTTCTCTCTCCCACCATCGCGGTAGTTCTTGGCTGCTGAGGAGGATGATCGATCCGTCCTCCTCTTCATTGGCCTCTTGGTTCTCTTGCTTGGCGCCGATGCCAAGCTAGTCCCTTCTCTCGGTGAAGCGTGAGTCGCCTTCTTCGCTGCCGCGGTCCGCACCGGTGCTGACGCGCACGCGTGCGCGCTCTCTGTCAACGAGCCACGGGCTCCCTCCCCGCCGCGCGGCCGCCTCCGCATGGTCCTGCCGAAGCCGGAGCCGGTGAGCGCGCTGGAGGAAGACTAGGACGACTACGCCCTCAGGCTGTCGATGGAGGCGTCGCTCAACGACGTCCCGACAATGCACCTCCCCGACGTGCTCGATTGGTCCAAGGCGGAGCACGAGCGGGAGGAGGCGATGGCGACTACATGGCGCTAGTAGTTCCGCTCGACAAAGTACTTGCGCCTCCCCGACGTGCTCGCTTGGTCCAAGGCCGGACCAAGCGCACCTCGGCGCATTGGCGACGCCGGCTAGGGCAGCAGTTGCAGCCCCGTGAAGGACGAGCCGTCGACCGACGACGACTACACGACGCTAGTACTTCGCCGAGCGAAACGACATGCGACGACGACTACACGCGGCGAGTAGTTTCACTCGGCGACGACGACTACACATCGCTAGTAGTTCCGCTCGGCGAAGTACTGGCGCCTCCCCGACATGCTCGCCTGGTCCAAGGTGGAGCACGAGAGGGAGGAGGAGGCCGAGCACCAGCGGCGACTCATGCGCGCCGCCCACCACCGTCAGCCCGCCAACTTGGTCGTTGTCGACGACACCGACGAGGAGGATGAGGCCGGGCCAAGCGCACCTCGGCACATCAATGACGCCAGCCAGGGCAGCAGCCGAGGCCCCGTGAAGGATGAGCCGCCGAACGACCACAACGACTACACAACGTTCTACCGTCGCCTCAACATATACTAGTCCTCCCTGCCGCCGGCAAGGCTCTAAATATTTGTTTTTAAGTGTCTTTAGTAAACTATCGGCCGAACTTGTCTATGTATTGCTGATCCCCGCCTATATACAAACCAATTTCGTCTAGATAGTATGAATGTCGGCAAATTTATATGAAATTCCCCTAAATTTGCATGAATTTCGCCAAAATTTGAACGAACTCAGCGTTTGCTCACCGACGAACCCTAGACGTGCGACTAGGAACATATAGACCCTCTGGCAAATGTTCTCCCGATCCAGCAAATTTTTTTATCCGGATTTCGGCCTGCGCCTCGAACGATGGAGATGCTCTAACTTCCCCACCCGCGACCACGCCTATCGAGATTCAACCGATTTCCCACGCGACACAACGCCGACGGGGTGGTCGCGGCGGCGATGGCTCTGGAGGTGCCGCCGGAGGAGTCCAACCGGTGCGTGCGCGGGTGCTGCCGCAGCGCCGCCATCCCGCTCCACCTCCCCCCCGCGTCCTTCTCCCTTATCTCCCCCATCGCGCGAGGTAAGTACCTAACCCTGCCCCATGCTCACTTCTCCTCCTCCCTGCTGTTCTGACTTGTGACGACGGGGGAGGGAAACGCGACGACGATGTGACGTGTCATGATGCGCCGTGCAGGGTCGGAGAGCACCGTGTACGAGGCGCGGCTGAGGGGCGAGCGCGCCGCGGCCAAGAAGCCCGTGTTGTCCACTTCCGACGACCTCGACAAGTTCCACTATCAGCTCCAGCTCCTATGGTCGGTACTCTCTTTCGCTACTCTGCACATCTTCACAAATGCCCCATACTCCCGAATCCCGATGACTGGCATTCTCTAGCTTGCTAGAGACGTCTGATTGGGAATCATATGGAGGATGGGTTAGTGCGCCTGTGCTGCTATTTAGCTTCAGTGATAACAATGGGGCATCCAGGATTTCGCAGTTGGCTGTACAAAGTTTAGAAAAATTACCCGAAGTAAACTATAGTCCGCAGTCGCAAGAATTTAAGTACAAAATTGTGGGAACATCTCACATAATCTAAATAAATAAAAACTTAATACAGCAAAACATTTATTAGGGACTGGAAGGAGGTACGATGTCATCATGCTTTACGCGCCAAAAGAACTCTCCCTCAAGGATTGAAACCGAAGAATCATTTAAGCATTGCATCCACATATTGTTTCTTACCTTATTTTTTCAGAAAATTCATCAATGTGAACACAAAGTTCCGTGGAACTGGGCAGCGAATGGGATTTACTCCTCAACATCGGCTTATGCGGCTTAGCATAGTAACCAGAAACGGGGAACAATGCCACGTCCCCTGGGGATCGTCGTACCTGATTCAGAGTCAAGGTCGGGATGACAGGAATGGGGCCGGGAACGCGTCCCGAGGCAGTAGGTTCAGCACCCCGACTCAGCGCTCGCAGATGCTAGGTTCTCGACCACGATTCAGGAAAAGCAATCAGGAGCACCGAGCTCGATTGATGGGGAGTAGGAGACTTACGGGCATCCTAGCCTCCGCCGTCGACAAAGGAGAAAATCGAACAGCTTTGGCGGCGGCGCCGCGTCTTACGCGATCCGCACCGCAGCGCCTTATCCCGACTCTCGGCCTTCCGGACTCTGGACGTGGACGTGCGGCGTGCCGGCTGGCCAGACCTAAGGCTCTAGGGGCTTGGGCTGGATCAGTTGAGTGGGGCAGCGCTTGATTTTGATGCAGATTGGAAATAAGGATTTTTTTTAGGAATAACTAAGGAGTTATTTGTTGCCCTTCCCAGCGGTTAAAGCTTTTAATGGGGCTGTTCCGTCTCTTCCGATTATACAGCTGCCGCAACAAGGAACGGTTTTTGTTTTTTTCTCTTGGAAAGAACGATTGTTGGTTGAATAAATTGTCGACCCGCCGGACCGTTTCCGATTCATTGCCCCGAAGACGTTGGGGTCGTGTCCCCGCTATCAATCGGTCGTTCGGTAGATGTATACCCCCGTCGTTCCTTATCTTTTGCGAGCTGTGAATCTCGACTCCCGTTTCCGTTTCTTGTCCCCGTCGTCCCGGAAACTTGGCAACTATGTGGCTCAGTCCCATAGCTTCCCTTCAAAGTTTTCATCCACTAAGATTTCGTTAATCTAAGTGCAAGTTCTTCTCTTGGCTGGTGCTGCACAGAAGAATTCTTACGGCTGACTTGCTTGCCACGCGTGGTTGACCACGTGATCCGGACGGCAGCTTTGTCTTCAGCCTACCAAAAATGTAACCCACGTTTGCATAGACTGCCCCTCAGTTGCCGTTTGGAATGATGTGGAAACCTGGATGGGGGAGGCCACCACCTTCACCCACACCCTGCTGGAGCCCAAGGGAGTTTCTGAGTGGTTGGACAAGGTGGTCTCTTCAGATTCTTAAGGAGAAAATTCCCTATTTGACACTGCCTTAAATTGAAGTTCCCTATTTGACATTGAACAAAAATATCTTCCGTATTTGACACCTATTCTTAATTTGTTTCCTTGTATGACACTGCCGTTAGCTCCGTTAGGCTGTTCCGTCAAATAAAAATCAGGTTAACCAAAATACCCTCTCTAAGCAACCTATCGAACTGAAAAAACCAATCCCTACCAAATCTGAACCCTTGCGGCGGCAGCGGTGGAGTGCTGGCTGGTAGCGGCGGCGGTGGTGGCAACGTGAGCTGAGGGAGCAATCCCGGCGGCGTGCAGCGACCCAGGCACGGCGGATGGCGGCCAAGGCGGGGCTGGGTAGGGAAGCCAAGGCATGGCGGCAGGAAGAAACGACACACAACTGCAGCAGCACGAGCATGTACTCCCCATCGTCGTGCACACGCTCCACGAGCCAGCTGATAGTGTACATGTCCTAGATCAGGTACAGCACGGCCTCGAACTGCACCACTGCCCGGCGCGCCGCATGGCCCGAGAAGAGCCCCGTCCATGCCGGTGTCATCATTGGGAACGCCGCGAGCACATGCAAGCCAACACATCAGGACGCCGGCATGGATGCGCCCGGACGCAAGCGCGGCAGCGGACGCGGCCTTGTCCGGTTCGAGTAGGTGCTCAGGAAAGAGACGGTATGAGGAATCGAGGAGAGGCGCTTGGACGCCGTGCCTCCGCTTTGGGTTGCCCATTTCGGCACGAGGGTGTCGTCGTGCGCGACAGCGTGAGCGTGATGTCAAGGACACGCGCCCAGAAATCGTTGTAGGACTCATTACAGAATGCGCTGGTGTACTCCTCCCGGAAGTCCAGGCTTGACGAAGACGAGCTCCGCATGTCACAAACTCGATAAGAAACAAAACGATCAGCATACGATCGATCGAACCAAATGGTCAAGTGGAAATGCATGCGACTACACGCGCCCAATCGAGCTAGCTCTGCTGCCGGTCAACCACCATGGAGGTGGAGAAGCTACTGCTGCATGAATTGCCGACAGTGTAGGTACGAGTAAACAGAAGAAGTGTCAAATTGGTGAACATTACAAAAGCTATTGATTTTTTACTTTATGAACCAGGGGTAAAAAAGTCTTTTCATGTCTGTCTTTAACACAGTTAGTGAACAAAATGCACTAAAGTGTCATATAGGGAACTAAATTTTGAGCAGATGTCAAATAGGGAAGAAAATTTTGTCCGGTGTCAAATAGGGAACCTCGTTTTAAGCCAGTGTCAAATAAGGAATTTTCTCATTCTTAAGTCCCTGAGAGGCGGCACATTGGGGTTTTGCTCTACACGCGGTGGAATCTATGGAAGAGAGAAACAGTCGTATGTTCAACGGAATGCGTGTTGTTATACTTTGAGTTGGCCATCCTAGCCTTTTAGGACATTAAGCAACATGCTGGCTTTTGGTGAAGCCCAGCCGATCATGGTCATTGGTGAATTTAGCCGAGTTTTTTTTTTGTTTTCTTGGGTTTAGGTATCTTCCCTGAAAAATGGTACCTAGTGCTCCATTCCAGAGGGAATCCTAACACTTATTCTTGAAACAAGTGAATACTAACAATTATTCTTCACATGCCAAATTAGGAGTTAGAAATTTGGGGAATTACGAGAGGGAATGCTCCATGTGAGGTATAGGCGTGCCATCAGTATGCATGGTAGTGGGCTAGTGGCAGAGGGGCGTGTGTTTGGTCAAGGTTGGCTGCACTGTGCGAGGGACTGCTGTAAGTAGTTAATTTTCTTTTGAGGGAAAGGTAATTGGCGGAATGGGTTTGAGATGCTGAGTTGAGCGATGAGATTGAATGACCACATGGGCTGTTGGGTGGGGTGGGGGCTAACACAACTGGAATGGTGTCATACCATTGAGCTCTTGTAAAGGATCAGAACTATTATGCAGGAAGCTGCCCAGCCATATCTAACTATATATCCCAGACACGCCTGTTATTTTCTGGTTATCTCCTGCAATTGTAATTAGAAAATTATATAGGTCTTCATGTAGTTTAATTTTCTAAAAAAGCACACTTTAATGAAATGGATGTTTTGTTAGTGGTTACTGCCACATTGAACTTTTGGTTAGAAACGATTTTTACTGCCACATTGAATTACTAAATTACTATAACCAGGTTTCTAATTTCTTGGATTGATGTGGGGATTATAATGTACATGCAGTGAGCTGGATCATCCTGGGTTGGCAAAACTGATTGCAGCACATGCACGTCCTCCAAATTACCTGATGTTCTTTGAGTTCTTTGAGCCTCCAAACCTAGCAGACAAGATACATGTCGAGGAGTGGAGCCCTTCTATCCAGCAAGTGGTCAACATTGCCAGCTATCTAGGTCCTGCTTTGTTACAATTCTTTTTTCCCCCGAGATTGTGTTTTGGCATGTATTTTGTTTTCAGATGTTAGAGTAACTATATATTAGTTTAGCAAATATCACTGTAATTGTACACAGAACATGAGCATAGAGTTTCATGAGGAACTGTTTTTAAAAGGTTTACATTCTCGGTAAGTGTGCTTTTTAAATTGCTGTATAAGATTAGAGTTTATAAATGTTTCGTTGACTTGATTTAGTATGCATACAAATTGTTGTAAATAGGATCTCTTTTCTTGTCTTTTGAATACTTTTAGTAGTTTCACATGTTAGTCATATCCAAGGGGTGTCACTCTCCCTTTATCATTAATCTTCAAGTAATAGAATCTTGTACTTTCATTTGTATTCCCTTTTGACCCTGGTACTTTTGGAAGGTTTTACACATCACTGTCTACTACTGTCCAATTTTAATTATGTACTAATTCATTCTTGTATGATGCTTCTAGTAACAACGCATGCATGCAATACCAATGTTGAGCATGGAAATAATTCGTTGTATTTCTAAGTGGACTGAAACAGAAAGTGATCTTCATGCACACAAAATGCAAAGATGATTATAAGTTCAAGTTAAGTCAATTGACTCAATGGACTAAGCAGTGATGCTAATTATAGGAAGAACCAATACTTTTCTAATTCAGAAATAGTAATGCATGGCTGAATTTTCTCTATCTTGTCAGTATGTCATGTGGGATCCTAATCTTAGTTGGATGTACTCTTGGAAAACACACGAATTACCAATTTGACACTGCGTTTCACTGTACTGTTACAGCAAACACTCTCCAATACCTACAAGTCCTTGGGATAGTACACAGGGATATAAAACCAGCAAATATTTTGGTATGTTCATTACATATTTCTTTTTATCTATGTGTCAGAATCTTGAATTACATTCTTTGAACACATAATGATTTTCACATCTTTCTTCAATATATTGACTTTTATGCTTCTGTACAGCTAGATAAAGATCTCCTTCCACATCTAGCAGATTTTGGCTTGGCTATGTACCAGAAGGATATTAAAAGTGTTTCAGTTGAAAACTGGAAATCATCTGGCAAGCCTACTGGTGGTTTCTATAAAAAGAATATGGTTGGGACACTAATTTACATGGCACCAGAAATTTTGAGAAAGGATTTACATACAGAAAAATCAGATGTATATAGCTTTGCAATATCAGTAAAGTAAGACATTTCTCTTATGGAATTAATATAAATAGGCCATATCTCATCTTTTTTTGTCATTAAATTAAATTACAAACGACAGAAAATGTGAAATTTTTGTATGACATTTTTATCCTGTTGGCAGAATACTTCCACTGGTGTCACTTCACACATTTAAGACTGCTTGTTTCATCTGCAATTCCACGTCTGGGAAAACGGTAGATTGCTGCAGATGCCACATCTCTATTGGAGGGAGTGGCATATCGCACATAGATGTATATTATGTCCAACATGGACATTTGCACATTAGGGCTATGTCACACAATGTCCAGGGGCATAACTATTAGTAAAACTTGATATATGATATTTCCAGTACTGTATTCTCTTTTGGTTGTTCAAAAGATATTGATTTTATCTTTATTTTTTATTTGGATGTTGTGTTGATGTTATACACACATGTGCATTGATGTTCCATGGATTATATATGTATGTTCCATAATTTTTGGATTATATATGTATGCCCCTTACTGTTTGTTGGATAACGTGCAAACAGAACTAAATCACGGTAACAAATAGAGATATTGTAAAAATCTCTAGTTCGAAAATACATTGCAAAGATTTTATTATGAAAAATGACATTATGGTTAATTTGTCGTCAGTTGGATGCTGAAAAGTGGAAACAGCATTTCTACCCCTCCTGGTGTTTTCGTATCTTTCTGCCCAAATGAGATTCGTTTGGAGTTAAATTTTCATCCATCTCCCAATAGGGGGCTATTCTTGTACTTCCCTACCTATTTTTATCCCCTTTCCATTTTGGTTTTACCATAACCATGGACAGTTTTGCTGTAGAATTTTGTTGTCACCTTTTGGACAGAAAATGGACATTCAATAATAAAATATGTTTGTGATTTTGTTGTTTTAGATGCTACCCCCTAACCCCCCCTTAATTTTATCATTTCACAGTGAGCTTCTTACTGGTGTGGTGCCTTACACAGATCTGCGAGCTGAAGCACAGGTGCATTTTTTTGCTTGTTCAATAGCTCCACTGTCTACATCATATGTCGCTCATTTTACAAACACTAAGCCAGCATTGCACTATGAACAGTTTTGTGTTGTCTACATGATTGCTTTGGCGTTCTATCAAACTTGAAATTTAAATACTTGGTTTTATGATTTCATGCTAACCTAGCATGGAAAAGTGCCAGTCAGTATAAAACTCTAAAATGCGTAGAGTAAATCATATGGTAGAATCCTTACTTGTGGAGCGGTCAAGTCAGCCCATAAACGTTTAAGTTATACATTTTCACCCAACAACTTCTTTTACGTGGTTCGTCGCAATTCTGAATTTCCCAGCCTGTCTAGTTTTGCTCGTATAGTAGGTTGACAATGCTCAGCATGGCATGAGTTAGTGTGCATAACAGGTGTGGTGAGGGAAAGATTTGATTGGTTTGATCCATCTTGAAAAGAGAACCCTTGTGAAGCCAAGTTGTCCATCACCAGCAGTCCTTTCCCCGCGAAAGCGAAGTATTAGTTAGGTTCAGGGTCCAGAAGTGCTCTCTACCAGCTTTTCCACAACTGCCTTTGATTTGGTCCAGGACTGGGCAAGGTCAGCATGCCACATGGGCAAAAAATTAGGCAGGCTTAGCTGCTTTCAGACCTGCGACGGACAACTTAAAGAAGTTGTCGGGTGAAAATGCGCTCGGATAGGATATACAATGCACATGTTCATGGACTTCTAGGCCGCATCATGCTAGTCTTGAGACCCACACTGTAATTATAGTCATCTATAGCTAGTTGAGTGTGGTTTTATGTTCTCTGCAAATGACACCTCACTCTTCTTTCTTTAGGCACACACAGTTCTTGAAATGACTTACACCGAACAGCAACTTACATCAGCTGTAGTTTCTCAAGGATTGCGCCCTGCTCTCGCCCTTCCAGAGTCTGGCTCTCCACCGAGTCTCTTGTCACTTATTCAGCACTGCTGGGACCCTGATCCTGAACAGAGACCATCATTTGAAGATATAATTCAAGACTTAAATGCAATACAGAAACATTTAGTTACCTATTCTTGCCCTTCACCATCTCATTCTGTGATTGTGAGTCAAGAGGGAAACACAGAAGTACACCATTATCAAGAAGCACTAAACTGGTTCAACCAAGGGGAACTGTTAACAAAGAAAGCAAACAAATTAGACCATACTGTGCATCCTTGGGTTGATTCTTTTGATCGGTCCTCTGTCTCTATGTATCGTCCAACTTTAAGTTGGGGATCTTTCGCAACATGCGGACGAAGAGAAACAATGGAAGATACTCATTTTATGCTTCCCTGCATGTCTGAAGAAAAAGATGTGCATTCTTTTGGCATTTTCGATGGACACAGAGGTTTAGTGTTCATTAAATCTTATGTTTTGATTTCTACTAGGTTTTGAATCTGCATAAATTACACAATATTCTTACAGGTGCTGCAGCTGCTGAGTTTTCTGTCCGAGCAGTTCCTGGATTTCTGAAGCAATTTGGCCACACTACCAGGTTCGGGTTGAATGCAAACTATCTGGATCATTTTCACTTCTAAGATTTTGACGGAGTTCTTGTTCTGTTTAGCCCGACTGATGCCCTTGTACAAGCATTTATGAAGAGTGACACAGCCTTTAGAGAAGAATTAATTATTCACCAGAAGTCAAAAAGGATAATCCAGAAAGACTGGCATCCTGGTTGCACGGCAGTGACAGCACTGATAGTGAGAAACAAGCTTTTTGTAGCAAATGCTGGTGATTGCCGAGCAATTCTGAGCCGTGCTGGCAAACCATTTCCCATGACTAGGGTTGGCATGAATTCTCTTTTCCCCCCTTATAGTACAGATTAGCATATAATGCAACTTTCTTTTGTTTGTTTTGATAGGATCATGTTGCTAGTTGCGCTAAAGAAAGGGAGCGTGTTATAAAGGAAGGGACTGAAGTCAGATGGCAAATAGATACATGGCGAGTGGGTGCAGCTGCCCTTCAGGTACTCACGATGTTTTGTGATTTCTGACATGAACTGACTCGAGAGCACTGAACTGACTAACTATTTGCGTTTAGCAACAATATCTTAACGTCACGCTTCTTGTTATGTGTAATACATAGAAGAAACACCTATTAAAACTTATCAAAAAATGTATGTATTTTCCACTTTGGAGGTATACTTCAGCGTTTTCCACGACCTAGCATATAGCATGATTAAACAAATGAGAAAATTTTATATTGTGCATGTTGAGTTCCAACTAACAAGACATCTAGTACTTTGCCCTTGAAGCTACGAGGCTATATTTTCATCGAGCCTCAAGACTAAAGATATCATGTCATGGGCATACTAGTCCAATATTGTGCATGTTGAGTTAAGCAAATTTCAATATTGTGCATGTCGAGTTCCAACTAACAAGACATCTAGTACTTCGCCCTTGAAGCTACGGGATTATATTTTCATCGAGCCTCAAGATTGAAGTTATCATGTCATAGACGCACCAAGGGCCAAAGAAATTGTTCCTTGAGGATTGTTATCTTGTTATGATTTGTTAGATTAGTTTCCTTGATATAAGAGTTACTTTTTTTTGGAAAAACGCAAAGGACCTTTGCGTTTCATTTCATTGGAAAGATAGGGTTATTGTTTACAAACCTCCTAAGAGGCCAAGCAAACCGGAAAAACGAAGATTACAATCAGTGGACATCCCATGTTGGATGGCAGGACGACGCGAAGGCCTTTGGCGCCAGCTCTGGCCCAAAGTTCGGCTTCGTCTCTGATCGCGTTCAGCATGGCAAGTGATGATGGCCTGGCCCCATCGAAGACACAGTCATTGTGGTGTTTCACGTGGATAGGCAGGCTGCTGCTCTCTCCACTAGGGGCTGCAGCTGGGACGCCAATGCCTTATGGATGGTGAGGGGAATCCCCAGGTATGTGATTGGTAAGTCCACCATGGGGCAGCCTAGCTGGCCGGTAACTAGCGCAGCGTGTTGTTGGTCACAGTGCAGGAGAGATGCAATGCTCTTATTGTAGTTGACCTGCAAACCCGAAGCACGGCCAAAAAGCTGTAGGATCTCCTTGATGGCGGCCGGGTGTCCGGTTGTTGGGTGACAAAACAGGACATCATCATCCACGTACAGGGAGAACCGGGAACATGCTGTCTCGGATGTAGCTGCTGGATGATGCCGGCCTTTATTGCTTGCTGAATCAGGCGCCCGAGCACGTCGACGGCAAGCACGAAGAGCTGTGGAGACAGTGGATTGCCTTGGCGAAGCCCACGTTGGTGCCACATTGGGAGCCCTGGCTCGCCATTGATAAGCAGACGCGTGTTTGCTGAAGACAGGAGGATCGCCAGCCAGTCTAGAAAGCGATCGCTGAATCCATATTGTCACAGGACCTCGGAGAGGAAGGCCCAGGATATGTTGTCGAAGGTGCGAACGAGGTCTAGCTTGAGTAGAATGTGAGGTGCGTGCAGTCGATGAAGTAGCCGTGCAGATTGTTTGACTAGGACAAAGTTGTCGTACAGGCTCCTGCTGGTGATGAACACGTTCTGGTTGATGCTGACGAGGCTGTCTAGTTTCGGCGCTAGGCGCAACGACAGTAGCTTGGTGAAGACCTTGGCCTCTAGGTGGATCAAACTGATAGGCTACTGGAAAACGTCGACGAAGTCCTGCTTGACGGTGCTCCTATGGCGGCGTGGGGGCTCTGGCGGTGGGTTGGAGCGGCTACGGTGTGCTGTCCTGGGGAGGTAGGCGAGCGCGAGCGTGGTCAAATGCGCGGCGCTCCGGCGTGCAACCCCTCGATCCATGGCCTGAGAGGAGGCAGCGACGGCACCACACCTCCTTTGTGCAATCACGCACGAAGTGGCCCGCCTCAACGGTGGCAGAGGTTGGCCTCCAGCTCTGGCGTTGGGCTGCGGCGCCTCTGCTGGTCCCCGACGCCCCGGCGAGGGCGACGGCGCTGATGGTGCCCGCGCCGAGGTTGCTTCCAGCCGTCGGCGTTCGAGCCGTGAGGCGCTGCATCTGGGCAGTGCACCTCAGAGCAGGGGCCAAAAAGGGTGGAAGCAGGGGCGCGGTGCGCAGCGGTGGCTATGGCCGGGGCCTCGCATTGGAGGGGAGAGGGCGTGGTCACAACGGCTGGACCTGCGCGGGGAGCGAGCGACGTTGTTGTAGCAGCGGGAGCTTTGGCCGGAAGACTCGCCGCTAGAGGCAAGCAAGCGATCTTGTCGGCGGTGGTGGCGGCCGCCGCTGTTGTCAAAGGACATGGTGCCAGGGAAGAGGGGGTGCGAGGCAGGAGCGGTTGGGCTACCGGCGGGAGCTCGTCGACGGTGAGGTTAGGGTTGGGAGGGAGGGGCTAGGAGCGGGAGGGGAGGGAGCGGGGGGAGCCATCATCCGATCATCTGAGATGAACTTCCTCGCAACCAATTCATATAAGAGTTACTTCAACTTAGACATTGATTTCATAGGGTATTAGTCAATAAAAAAAATGATGTAATCTGAAAATAAATTGTAATGGGCCTCTTAGGAAGATGTAAACCAAACTCTATCTATTTAATGAAATGAAGCGCAAGGTACTTTGCGTTTTCTCGAAAATAAGTCAATGGAAAAATAGTGTGCTATAGCGTAATTTGAAGAGTCCACGCTAAATTTTTGCAATTTTATTCACTATGGCACTATTTGCAAAATAGCATGCTATATTACGCTAAAACATCATAGCGCTAGCGCTATTTCAAATATAGAATGCTAATTTTTTTCGTTGGTGGGTGTGGAGTAAGCAAGCATATGATAAAGGGCGAACATATGATGCAAATCTTGATTGTTAAAACATAACTGATCACCTAAAACATCTATCTATTTCACTATATCCATTTATTCTTGCTGAAATCCTTCATTTTTTTGGCTATTTTCAAAATGATATTTTTAAATGTCGCACGCCACGCTAAAAGAAATAGCTCTCTATTTTGTTGTTGGCTATTAGTTAGTTATCTCTATAAAATAGATTAGATTAGATGTATATCATGAAGATGATACTTAACAAATTTATTTCCTGAGTTATCTTCCTCCCTGCCTCTGACGTGTGGCTTTCAGTCCAGGGTCACCTGGAGCAAGCCTTAGGGCCATTAGCACAAAACGAAGGTTTAAGAATACTAGTCAATGCTTTGTTTGGATCAATAAGGTCGTGAGGATTATACACATTGATATGTGGGCGCCACGTACGACACAAGAGGACGATTTTGAAAGTTATGGGTTTGTTTTAGACTATTTTGAAGTTTAAGAGATATGCTTCTGGCTCCTCGCTAATGACCGCCTAAACACAAAGGATATGCTTCTAAGGAAAAAACTTCTCTCTTGACGACAACGGCCTTTGCAGCCTCTAGGACGATGCTATATTAGAAACCAGGGACTTGGAATTGCATTTCAGTAGGCAATGCTGGCAATCTATCAACATCACACTTAATGACAACCTTGACCTCCCTCAGATGATTGCCACTGCCAGATCCAATTTTAGAAGGCCGTTCTTCTTAGAAGTTTTTGCTACTGCCATCTGGAATATACGGAAGCAAAGGAATGCTATGACTTTGATAATGCTACACCTACTATTAGAGCTTGGTCCTTTTCTGTTAAAAGAGACATCTTCCGGATATTCACTTTGGCTCTCAGGCGCAAATGCACCCATTGTGAGAAAACATTTTTTAAAATGTTAAAAAAATCAAAAAAAAATTCCGCATATACATTCGAATATTTATGTTGGTTCACAAGTTTTCGGGATGAAAGAACATTTTACGTGTCGCGTATAAAAAAGACAAAATATGTCACAGAAATACGACTATTCACGTGACATTTTTAGTCTTTTTTATACACGACACATAAAATGTCCTTTCATCCCAAAAACTTGTGAACCAACATAAAATGTTCGAATGTATATGTAGAATTTTTTTTCAATTTTTTTGACATTTCGAAAAATGTTTTTTCACAATGGGTGCATTTGCACCTGCGAGCCGAATTGCCGCCTCCGACATCTTCCTTCTTTTTTTTACAGAATGAAAGATGATCTGAAATCTTATCTTGTAGCCTGGCTAGACGCTTTGTAACTCTCTTTGGTCTATGCCCTTGGCTAAGCCCTTTTGTATGTTAGTGTTCACTCTCTGTTTTCTCTTCTCTCTGTTCTCTCTTTTGAGAGAAAGCAGAAAATGAGGGACTAGTACTACAGAGGAGAACACACAGAAGTTTCAGGCAACAAATGCCTTCTTCTTTCATTAGCTTTTGCACCAACGGATGCTACATTAGTCAGCAACAAATGCCTACTGAACTTAGCAACGCATGCTTACACACATATGTATGACACACTTACACATATGTATGTGTCTCATACATATGTGCTTCAACCTGACACAGGTTATCTACTACGTCTTGGCTTGCAACTTATGCTAGCCCACAGCAACCTATGCTAGGACCTATTTATACTTATACATGACCCTTTCGATTGTTGCCATGTGGCACAATCTAAACCCTACACCATATTTCTAGAATACTCTACAAACTCTAAACGTTTCATACTAAATATCTCTAGAACATTCCTAACTCTAGAGTTCTCCCTACATACCCTGGATACTTCATGACCTAGCTAGCTCCTTCTACTAGCCAACTATATTGCCAAGATTACTTCTAACAGCAAACACACAACCTATGTGTGCTCTCCAGCCTACACGCAACCTATGTGTGCAGATCACACCATGACAAGATTACATTCAGGCTAACATTGTACACTCCCCTCTCTTGTACATACTTTATCTCTTTAATAAAATTTACTGTCGGGGCCTCCCCTACAGTTTTCAGCTAAAAAAAAAGAGAGGGGGATGTAGACTTGGGGTTAAGTTAATAGGAAAAATCAACCTTTTCCAGCCAGAAATTATAATATTAAAAGTAGATACAAATATGCTTTAGTTTACGCATTTGAAGTCATGGGAACCCCAAGCATCGCGGAGCCCAGTTTAAAAATGCATAGATATATCTCAATGTGCTGTTACCCCATCTATTTAGGAAAACGCTATAATTCATCCGGGGGATCACGCGATTCCATCCTCCGCATTGCTGGTTTGACACGCGTCCCCGCTCGTGGCAAAACGAAACGATACGGCGCAGGGGGTCCACCACGTTCTGGTTCTTATCCCCTCCGTTCCGTGTTTCTCTTCGTCTCCATCAAGCACCAAAAGCCCATTGTTCTCATCCCCTTCTCCATTAGATTGGAGAGATAGTGCCACCGCTTCTCTTGCCATCTCGGCGCTCCGACCTCAAGCACGTACCTCCGCCCCAGATCTCTTCCCTCTCTCAGCTGCTGCTATTAACTCGTTGGTACCACGAATTCCCATCTGCGGGCCAGAGTCACTGCAAGTGGCTTAGCATCGGGGTGCTACGAGCCATGCCTAGCAATGCTTCCAGCCGCGTATGGAGGTGCTACCAGCGGCACAAAGATGTGCTACCAGCAGCAGGCGGCGTTGCTACTAACCTTTGCGCCGTGGCGCTGCAATCGGGGATGAGGGAGATGCTGCCTAGCCACGGCCAGAGTTGCTACCACCGACAACCTTATGTGCTACTGCCTACTGGCGGCAGGTGGCAGGTGGCATTGAGTTGCTACCACCGGCAAACAGATGTGCTACTAGCGGCAGGCGCGACATTGCTGCCAACCTTGTGCGGCGACACTACAATCGGGCGGCAGGGATGCTGCCTGGCCGCAGCCGGAGTTGCTACCATGGGCAACCAGATATGCTACCAGCTGCAGGCGACGTTGCTGCCAACTCTGGGCGGCGTTGCTACAAACAGGTGGCACTCGACAGCTACAAGCTATGGCCGGAGTTGCTACAAGTGGCAGCGGGGCGGGCTACCAGTGGCAACAGGGCGTGCTCCCAGCGGCATGTGACGTTGCTGCAAGGTTTTGGCGGCGCTACTGGACTGGAGGTGCCGTGACGAGAGGCATGCGGTAGTGCGGCGAGCCGGCGAAAGCCTCAATGGAGCAACTGCGGGGGCGGGTATAGGTGCGGCAAGCACAAATTCTGGAGTAGGGCGCCATGGACGGCGTAGGTGGTCGCTACAGGGCGCCCTGAACGGCACCAACAGCAGCTGCAGGGGAGTCGGGCGCCATGGACAACGCTGGAGGTTACTAGAGGGCAACATGAACGGCACCAACGGCTGGGCGCCGGGGGCCATGGACAACGCTAGCGGTTGTTGCAGGGGCGCGCCGCCTACCCTATCGATTGTCCTCCGCAGGAGATGCTCGGTCACGTTTTGCTACTGGCCACGAAGGTTTTGCTCCCGTGAAGCAAAGCGGCAGGGAGGTGGTCGATGACGCTGATCAGACGTTGCGGAGCGATTGCATCCGACGGCTCGGGACCCGGGGGATTTGATCCCCTGGGGGACGCTCAGCATGTTCCATCTATTTATGTTTATACTTTATAGTATAATGGCCTCTTACACGGTTCTATTACTTCAAAGTCAGATGATTATATACATATTTGTACTGTAAAAAGGCATATGCTACATCTTCCTCTACACATAAAATGGAATTCCGAGCAATTTGTCCATGGCTGCAGCAGAATTGGTAAGATTTGACTGTTATGCTTGCAAAATGCTCCATACTAGGTGTCCCATGCTACCATTTGTGATGAAGAATACAGATATATCTACTCTAAAACAGTAAACTTGCATGACCTATTAGATTATATAAGTGTCCCTTTGTGTTATCTTATAGAGTTTGAAATGTAATTTAACGTAACAGATCAGCTATGTTTACCTTGCAAACTTGCTTCTACAAAAGATTTTCCAACTGTTTTCTTCTTGTAGGTCAAAGTAAAGCATGCTCCAGTGGATAATGCACACACTTCCTCTTAAATTTCCACATCCTTTTTGTTCCAGTAGTTTTGCATCAGCTAATATCTTTACGACCAACATGGAGGGTCTATTAGAAGACTTCTTAGAATGCACAACTAATTCAATGAATTGGGGCAAAATCAATTTTTATCCTATTTATGCTCATAAATGATGTGTCGGAACTTCTGTAGAAACATTTAGAGAAATATATAACTATATGGTGACAGGAAGGAATGTCTCTTCTTGACAGGTTACACGGTCAATCGGTGATGATGACCTAAAGCCAGCAGTGACTGCATTGCCTGAGATTATTGAAACTGATTTATCCACTGATGATGAGTTCCTGGTTTGTCGCATATAGCTTTACCTATGTTGCTGTTCTCAGTTTGTCATCCTACATAAATGTGCTACATTTCTATAATGAGTTCGTGCTTGAGCAAGTTCCAACAGTAACTTTATTTGATCTTATAGGTTATGGCTAGTGATGGACTGTGGGATGTGGTAGGCAACGAGGATGTCCTATCCATCATCAAAGACACCGTGAAAGAGCCTGGAATGTGCTCCAAGAGGCTGGCTACGGAGGCCGCGTCACGGGGCAGCAAAGACAACATCACTGTCATCGTTGTCTTCCTTCGCCCCGTCTCCACAGCAGAGAGAATATACTAACTAACTAACCCTTGTGAGTAAACATTTCTTGCTAACCTCCATGACCATCCCAGATTCTGTAATCTATAGTAGACAGATAAAAGCCACACATCCACACACATACAAGTTGGTCACCCTGTATTAGGCCAGAAAGAATAAATGATTGTGCATTTCATTTCTTCAAGTTTTTTGCAATGCCACCATTACCATTTACATACCACATATACAAGCTAAACGATTGCGCGTACCCTTTCATGAATTGACTCGATAAATTGATTTATTCCCTCTCCCGGGAGCTCGATGTGTGACTCACTCCCATATTCCTGAAAATCGTGGAGATGTTGATTGGCCTCGTTATAATTTTATACTATATTTGTACACCTGTATAGATCGCATTCATTGATGAAGTCTACACCGCATTAATGCGTAGACGCAAACTGTACAGTGTCATACTGTCTCCGTTCAGAAATATAAGACGTTTTATCTTTGTGAATATAAGACGTTTTATCTTTGTGAATTGAATGTATCTAGTCGTCTTTTAGTGTATAGGTTTATAGAGGTTTGGGGTGAATCTACACACTAAAAAGCGTCTAGATACGTTTATTTTACAAAGCTAAAATGTCTTATATTTCTGAACGGAGGGAGTATTATATAACTCCATGGCATTACACGGGTCGTCAACCTTGTCTTGGACAAACTGAGACAACCTTGACCCACGCTACCACAAATTGAGGTCACCCGAGACAGGTCAAGTTTCTCTTTTGAATTCTGGTGGCACCTGCTGCAGGCAGGCTTCGATGACCGTACATGCCGCTAGATTCGAAGAACCATCCATCTGAAATTCGGAAGAAAAAGCTGAGATGATGGGTGCATGTTCTGAACCTCTAGAGAACCTAAAACGTGCAAGCCGTACTCAAACACCAGTTTGCTGCAAGAAAGTGACACCACAAACAGGAAGGTAATTTTCCAGCATTGACCGGCAAATTTATACTTTGTATTCTTAAGTATTTGTGCGCACGTGAAGTTGACAGCTTCTTAGCCTGCGTTGGCCAAATCAGCTGTGTGGTGTTGTCTTTCTTTTGTTGCAAGACACCATTTCTAACAATAAACATATAGAACCATCGTTCAGTTTTGTAAACTTAAATGGCACCGTAATCAATTTACGGGCGGTAATCCTAACATAATGGAATATTCCAAATCCGTTTGGTTCGTGTGAGCAACGGGAAGGGAGATGGCTACAGGGATACATCACAAGATTCACAACTCTTTTTTCCACGTTGGAACAGGAGTGTTAGAGTATACCACGGTTTTGTATTAAAGTAGATCAAGGATTACTATATTTGATAGTTTAGGATTCTATCTTTATTAGGCTTGTTAGTCCCCAAGTCTTCTAGTACTATATAAACAGCCCAAGGACAACATAAGGGCTCTCTCAATGTAATCACCTCTTGCAATATCAATACTATCAATATTCCACAATCCTTCATGGTATCAGAGCCTTTCGTTTTTTGACCTAGGGTTTAGCCGCTTCTGCCGCGCCGCCCCGGGGAGATCGATCTCGTCGGGGGCTGCGTAACTCGTAGATTAGATCCAATAGATTTCGTCAAAATTTTCTCGCCGACAGTTTGACCGGCGTTTCTTCTTCTTTTGCCGATCATAGATCGGATTGCGTCGCCCGTCGACCGTCGCCACATGTCGTGATCACGTGCCTCTACTCCAACCTTAGCATCGACTCATCGTCGACAAATCATCGTCAACGAACGTGTCAAGGAGGTTCCACGCGACGCCTCAAGGGCAACCTTCATGCGTTGTTGCTGGCTTCTCCGTCCGCACGTCGCCTCCACGCCGGGTCGTCTTCGTCAACACCAACTGGGACGCACATCCCCGAGTACGCGCCTCTCCATCCACAAGGGCCGCACCTTCATCATCTGTGGTCATCATCGCCGACAACCATATACACCAACAACCCCATCACACGCACTACATCGTCGCCACCACCACCGCTCAAGGTCTTCGTCAACGCCAACAGGTTTTACATTGCCGCGCTCCAACATGTAGATGAATAAAACGGGTTTGATCCCCAACATCTACTACCTCGTCTTCAACAACGCGAAAAAGCTCCTACATGTGGATGGATAAAACGGGTTGGATTCCCGACATCTACTATCGCTACAGCCTGACCGCCATCGACAACCACCTCGCTATCTTCGTCCACCACGATGTCGCCGCTAGAGTAGCAATCTTTTTTTATTTGCACCGCTTTTGCTCAATTTTCTTCTTACAACCACTTCGTCTACTCCGACGCATACGGCGCGCAACCGACCGTACACGAAGCCTTCATCTTCTACTCCCTCTGACTTTGGCTGACATGGCTCGTGATGGTCCCTATCTTCGCACGTCCAGTATTGGAACCATCAACACGTGCCTTCGTCCCTGGCGCGCTCTCGAGTTTGCCAAGCTCGGCACGGTGTGTCGCCTACCCACAGTACTCCAACTTCAGCTACGTCTACCTCAATTACTATGGCAAATTTATCCAAGACTCAATGACGACATCGACCATAACACCACGACAACATCAACCTCACCAACTTCATCAATGGCGAATACATCACCAATGGCACCAATGACCACGACTACAGCGCTCCACTCCCGGCTACATCGACATCGCCATCCACATGCATCCTCTCTAGTCCGTGACTTCGGATTATGCTCTAGTCAGACCGTCTGCGACGCTCCTGTTTTTCGTGTCACTACCGATCCGAGGGGGTAGAGTATACCACGGGTTTGTATTACAGTAGATCAAGGATTACTATATTTGGTAGTTTAGGATTCTATCTCTACTAGGCTTCTTAGTCCCCAAGTCTTCTAGTACTATATAAACAGTCCAAGGTCTCTCTCAATGTAATCACCTCTTGCAATATCAATACAATCAATATTCCACAATCCTTCCGGGAGCATCCCATGTTGGAGAAGCTTGATAGGGTCTTCTCGATCGTGGATTGGGAAGTGGAGTTCCCATCCTCTTTCCTCTTAGCACTAAGCTCCTCTCTCACCAACCATTGCCCGCTACTTCTCAACCTGGCAGCCCCTCTGCAGACTGGCAGGCGCTTCCGGTTTGAGGCATTCTGGCCTAAGGTGGATGCGTTCATGGAGACCGTGCAAATGGCATGGACTTCCACACCTCTGATTGTGAACCCTTCCAAGCGTCTTGCAGCTAAGCTATCTGCCACCGCCAAGGCCCTCACGAGTTGGAGTGACCGCTTTATTGGCAACAACATGTTGTAGATCCTTTTGGCCAATGAGATCATCCTCAGGCTTGACGTGGATATGGAGTTGCGGGCTCTCACACCTATAGAGCATGGTTTACGGAGGCTGCTCAAGCGCAAACTCCTCGGTATTGTCTCCCTTGAGAGGATGATTGCGCGTCAACGCTCCTGGCTGCTGTGGCTTAAGGAAGGCGATGCGTGCACCTAGTTTTTTCACATGCACGCTAACCATAATGGCGTAAGAACTATATAGCACACCTCAAGTTAGATGGAGTGTTGGTGGCTAATCAAGCTGACAAGGCGGTGATCGTGGACTCTTATTTAGAGCAGCTATTGGGCTTGGCCTCAGAGTGTGGTTTATCATTAGACCTGGAATTTTTGGGGATGCAGACACATGACCTAGCAGGACTTGAGACTCCCTTCATGGAAGAGTAAGTGTGGAATGTGATTTGCGCCCAGGAGCTGGACAAGGCCCTGGGACCTGATGGCTTCACCGGGCGCTTCTACTCCTCCTACTGGTCCATTATAAAGGTGGATGTGATGAATGCTTTTCGATCCATGTGGTTGGGGGATTGTCGTGGGATCCATACCACCAATCAAGCTTTAGGCGGTGGAGGTGAAGGATTTCCGCCCCATCAGCTTGATCCACAACATGGCTAAACTTGTGGCCAAAGTCATGTCGGTGCGCCTTGCTCCGCGCATGGTGGAGATCGTGGGGCCACAACAAAGCACCTTCATACGTGGATGCTGCCTTCATGACAACTTTTAGCTAGTGCAAAGCACGGCTAGGAAGTTGCATGTTACTGGTGCTGCAGCGGTGATGTTCAAGCTAGACATCATGAAGGCTTTCGACACTGTTGATTGGGCCTTTCTGACCCGACTGCTCACCATATGATTTGGGAGGAGGTGTATTTCTATGATTTGCGGCCTTATTGGGCACGACGTCGACATGGTTGGCGGTCAATGGCGTGGCTAGCAACCTCATTTACAATCGGCATGGTCTATGACAGGGAGATCCGCTCTCCCCACTCCTCTTCGATGCGATAATGGATGTGCTACACCTCATGCTCGAGCGTGTGGTTGCGGAGGGGCTATTCTCCAGCCTTGCTCCGCGTGGTCTCCAGCGGCGCACATCCATGTATGTAGATGATGTCATCACTTTCCTCTGGCCCACCCTATTGGAAGTGCACGCTTGCGCTGCCATCGTCGAGGACTTTGGTAAGGCTTCCGAGCTATGCACTAACCTGGCCAAGTGCTCCCAACACCTGATTCGATGCATGCCTGAGCAAATAGATTTGGTGTGTGGGATCCTGGGATGCATGGTTGCCCCTCTTCCATGCAAGTACCTTGGGCTGCCTCTAAGTCTGTGGAAACTTACCGCGGCTTAGTTGCAACCCCTTGTGGGTAGCACAGCCAACCGACTATAGCTTTGGTGCACCAGATTGATGAACCGTGGCGGTAGGGCGACGCACATGCGCACTACCCTCTCTACCATTCTGCTGCATGCCATGATGTTGCTCAACATTTCTCTAGAGATCTTGGAGGCACTACTTAAGATCTATGAGCGTTTGGGGATCCCGAACCTTCTCTTACTAAACCTAGCTCTTAGGTGCAGGTGGACGTGGCTGCAACGTGTCGACCCGATGAGACCATGGGCAGAATTCAACCTTTAGGTACCTCCGCTGGCTCAAAAGATCTTCGAGGCAACCACATGTTTCACCATCAGTAATGGTGAATGCGTCAGGTTCTGGAAAGACCGTTGGCTCTATGGTGCTAAAGTGGCTGATATGGTCCTGATGCTCATAACCAAGGTGTCTACGAGACGAGCGAATGCACAGACGGTTAAGGATGCCCTCTCGGGGGCGTGGCTCTTTGACTATGGCTTGGACTAGGTCCAGCGGCATTGGCAGAGTTTTTCTTTCTTTGGCATGTGCTTGCTAGCGTCCAACTCGCACCGGAGAGGGAGGATAAGCTGGTTTGGCATTGGACCAATGTTGGAGTCTACTCAGTGAATTCTTCTTACACGTTTTCTTCTAGGGTACCATTTTTTGCTTCAGTCATGGTTCATATCTAGAGGTCGCAAGCACCCTTCAGTTGCAAGTTCTTTGCATGGCTTTTCTCCAAGAACAGGTGTTGGACAATCGATCGACTCCAGCGATGTCGGCTGCCCCACCCGGCAGCGTTCCCTCTTTGCAACCAGCACCAAGAGTCCTTGCATCACCTTTTATTGGGTTGTGTTGTCTTGAGAGAGGTTTGGGGCTAGTCCTTGCAACTTTGGGGCTGACCAGAGTGGCATTCCACCCTTGATATCGACTTGATTTGTCGTGGTGTGGAACACGGCAGTGCCATCGGGGATGGCATGAGAGGGGACAATTAGGATGCTATTGGTGGCTACTCGCAATGGGTTGGGCATAGATACTGCAGACACAACGATGTACCAAGGTTCAGAGCCCTCTTGTCGAGGTAACACTCCTACTCCTGCAAGGATCTACTATCTTGGGGGAAATGCCCAGTACAAGTGCTCCTTGAGTTGTTTCCCCAGTACAAGTGCTCCTTGAGTTGTGAACTTATTGAATCTAGAGAGCCTACCTAGAACCCTAGCACTACCCCCTTATATACTGGTTAGGAGAGGTAGGTTACAATATGGGCTCTAGCGTTTACTATTTGGGCTTTGGGTTTACAAAGAGGGCCAGTTGGACAGGCCCAACCGGTGGTCCAGGACCCGGTCAAGCCTCCAGTATAGGGGGACAACGCTATAGTGTCCCAATGCCTTTGCTTTGGGTGTCATCCGGTGCTTTACTCGTCAACTGGTGCTTTAGCGGTCAGCCGACAATGCTCTCCTCAGCTTCCAGCCTTGGCGCTTTGGTGCAGATGTCTTCTAGTGCCGGAAGGGTGGCGCGGCAGCCTGTCCGGTTAGGGGTGCGCTCAGCAAGGAGCGTCACCCCCTCCGTATCTTGGCCAATGGATCTGAGGCGGCCTAGTAGAAGCGGCCACCCAGCCGGCTCTTTTGGCCATCCAGCTAGACGGGCCACTCGGGGAATCTTGAGGGTGGACCATATGGAGCGCTCCACCCAGATGTGGTTCTTTGTCTTGTGACCATCTAACCATGCATCCCTGGAGCCAGCCAGTTGAGCCTGGCTTGGCCTACCAGGGGGTCATCCCCCCGACACTAGTCCCCGAGCGCATTGGGACTTCGCCTTGTGGAGAAGTTCTTGCATGCTCATTGACTAAACTGAAATGATTGGTGATGAAATTTGGCTACAGATTTGTCTTGTAGTGTTTGTCGTTTTCTGGCTTGAGATGCTTGTAGTTTCCTGGCTGGAGTTCACCGGCTATGCAACCGGTGGCCTACCCACAGGGTGTGAGTGGTGACGATTGAATTGACCGGCAGCCGCACCCGGTAGGGGGAGATGGATCGCTTGGTCACTGAGGTCAGTACTTACGTCAACCACGCCTAGCACCTATAGCGCACGTCACATTAGTTTGACTACTTGGTCTGTTGCGGCAGTTTTTGGTAACTGCGCGCACGTCTTCATCATTACGGTTCCTCGGGGATCATGCACACGCCTCGCCTCCCGTAGTAACCATGCGGGATCCTCTGTGGGAGTTATGTTGGCACACATGATCTGTAACCGAAGCATCGTGGGGGAGCGGGATGGTTGCTTGCCACGTGGTGGCAGGGAGCGCAGGAGGCGTGCCTGCCCTGTGGCGATAAATAGGGCCGTGAGGGAGGTTTTTCCCCCACTTTATCTTCCTCCTGCATCTTGTTGCTCCTGTCCCTTGCGCTCTGCCTCCTTCTGCTTTTGTTCCGCCAACTCTTGGTAGCCGGTGCCGTCGCATCTCCTCGTGATGACGGGGCCTCGCTTCTCCATCACGGCCGCCGCACCCGACGACATGTTGCCAGAGCAAGGCGGGGGCTGGTGCGGCTCCTATGTGATAGAAGACCTTATCCTGAAGTACCGACGGGGGAAATTCATCCCGTCGGAGCGGGTGGTGAAGCATCACCTCGCGCTGGAGGGGAGCGGGTCCCTAACCCCTAGCCCGGCGAGTCCGTGGTCTTCCTGACGCACTTTGCCTGTGGCATCGGCTTGCGGTGAGCAAGTTCGTCCTCGATCTCTTCATCACATTCGACCTCCAACTCCATCATAAGGGGGCGAATGCAGTGGCGCAGCTATCACAACATGTGGCCTGCTATGAGGCCTACTTGGGAGTTTGCCCAGATACGGTGAATTTCCTTAAGTTCGTTAACTTCAAGGTCTAGGTGGTGGGGAAGGACGGACCACTAACGAAGATGGGCTGCTGCGCCATCTACCCGTGGGCGTCATCGGCGATGTCATGATTGAGCATCCCCGACACGGTGAAGCTATGGTAATGGTCATACTTCTACGTGCGCAATGCCACCAATGTGGACTAGCCTCGGCTGTCGCCCTTCGCCAACGTCCCGTCGACCCGGAAGGCCTGGTCCGTCAAAGGTCTGGGAGCCCAGGTGGATATGGACCGGATGGTGACCCAACTGGAGGCTTTGGTGGAGAGGGAGCGGTTCACCTCCCGGGACATTTCATTGTCCTAGATGATGCGCCGTGTGCCCCCGCTGATGGCATGGTCGCACAAGATGTGCCACCTCTCCGGCTCTGATGACCCCACGTGGGTTTCCCGGCTGGGGGTGCCATATGGGCTCCTCCGAGAGTGGCTTGCCATGATCTCGAAGGAGGACCTGGAGGAGGACTGGAGCTTCTCCTGCACGCCGTTCCACCAGGGCTGGTTGCTGCCAAAGGTTGGTTTTTCTTTTCCTTTCCTGGTGGATTTTTTCCCGAAGGGCTTCTGCTTGCTCCTTATCTGCCCCTTTTGAGTAGCTCTTTACAACACAACTTGCGGAGGATGGCATGGAAGACCATGAGCTTCCCATCTTCTCACCGGACTTCAAGCCACAGAAGTACCCTCTGATGGAGCCGGAGTGCTTCTCCACCCGGGCCGACGAGGGTTGCGAGGACCCGCCCGGTGAGTGTGCTCTCCTTGTATTCCTTTCCTTGGCCGGTTTCAGCCGGATTTTTGACGTCTTTATCTGTATTGGTGTAGCCACGCATGGTGAGGATGCCGCTTTTGCCCCGGCCACCTCGGGGAGGGCAAGGGAAGCGGCCCGCCTCGGCCAGTGCTGCCCCTGCAGGGGGCGACACGAAGAGGTCTCGCCGGCCGAGGCCTGCGGTCGTTGCGCCCAGCATCGCCGGGTACGTGCCCTTGGTCTTCTGTGTGTAACTATTGACTTGCCCTTTTGCTTAGCTTATCCTTATTTTCTTTGTCTAGCGAGGCGATGTCGTTGGGTGGCTCCGCGACCATTACCACTACGTCCGCCCCTCCTCCGGTTGGAGTTGAGGGGCCCGCTGAGCCGGCTGCGCCCTCTGCAGCTATGTTGGCTGAGGCTGCTGCGGGCACGGCAGAGCCGTGAATACCGGCTGCATCCGCGAATCTGCATCATGCCCCTACCGCCAGCAAGCTTGTTGAGGTGCTCTTGGCTGGGCGTAGTACAGCCGCTACCCCTCCACTCCGGCTGACGGAGGGCATCGACCCAATCTTGTGTGAAGCTCAAACGGGTTCGGCCACCTACCAGGTGGAGGAGCCCGTGGAGGTGGCGCCGGAGGCCTATGTGCAGCCGGTTTCTGGCTCCGGCAGCGTGGGCGTTGAGGCCCAGGCGGTGGCAACGGAGGCGGCACGGGCTGCTGATGGCGGTGACGACGACCTCCAGGTGACTGGCTGGCGGCCAGCCCGAGCTGTGCTGACGCCGGACAACGTCCTGGTGCAGCTCTCCGAGTTGGCGCCCATCGCCCTCGGCCAGGCCCGCCACCTGTTGGAGGTGATGGCGCAGGGACTTGGCCAGGCCAAGGTGCTAGGGCTTCGTTGGAGGCAAATATCTCCTCATGTCTTCATTATTTTTCCTCAACCGGTTTCCCTGTTCTCTTTTTACTCCTTTTTTCCTGCAAAAAGCTTTCGCTAAGACTGCCAAGAACACATAGGACCTAGGGCGTAAGATTGCTTGCTCTGCCATATCTTTCCAATTGCACGAATTTTCACGTTTTTTGTTGACCATCAGGTACCCTCCTGCAGCTCTGATAGCGGATAGGGACCATGAGGTGGAGCGGCTGAAGGCAGAGGTTCTCCGGCTACATGACTCCAACAAAGCTCGCCAAGCTCAGATTGGTGAGCTAGTGGAGAACCAAAATAGGATGGAGGTAAAAGCAGGTTAGGCCAAGAAGACCGCTGACATCCACGTTGACTCCCTCAGGCAGCTTGAGGTCCTGTACAAGAAACAGGAGGATGCTCTGAAGGAGGCCAAGGCTCGGGAAAAGGCCGCGCTAGCGGAGCTAGGTCAGCTTGCCAAGATCGTTGTTAGTAAGTTACTCTTTATCTACCGAATTTGTTCTCTGTTTGCTATAGCCGGTTTTTGACAATTGTTGTTTGACCGGGTGCAGCTCAGTATCCTGAGGCGACTGATCAAGCTCTCGCCCGCATGCCCGAGGTGGATGCTGGGCGTGACCTCCATCCGGAGGAGCTGGTGGCGGTGGTAAGCGAGGAGGCCAACCGGCTGCATCATGCTTCCCCGGACGTCTTCTCCTACCTCTAGCCTGACACCACCCATCCTGCTTCAATGGATGCCTTGGCCGGCAAGCTTGCCGCTACTCCCGATCTTATGGATGCGGCACGGGAGTGGGCAACGCGCGGCGGCGCAGAGATGGTGCTTGCGCTATTGAAGTCTTGGTATCCTGACGTGGATCTTGGGAGCCTTTCCTGATGGTTTCGGCATGGGACCAGCTACGACCAGCTTCACGCCGAGGTTCATGACATCCTATCTTGTGGTGTCTAGATCGGGAGCTTCGTCTAGATAGATCAGGACTTCAGCGACCTGGCTGGCACAAAGCCATTCTCCTATGACCGACGCCCCGGCTGTGCGAGTCTTCGACCCGGCCGATGTCACCTCCAGCAGCCATGCTCTAATGGATGCCTCTAACCCCTCAGTTTAACCTCAAGCCTGATCCCTAGGCTACCAGGAGTATTTGTACTGGTTGGAAACTTGTCCTTTTTATCTGTGTGTGTGAACAATTTGTTCTTGTTCTATGTCGAACTCTAATGGGAGCTTCGTCTCCTTTGATGATATTGTCTTGTGCTCTTTTGCTTGCACTTTCTGATTGCTTGGCTTGCGTTTTTTGCATGCTTGTTTCTATGTGGGGGCGACCGAGCGCACCCACAGGGTGTAGTCCCTGAGATTTGGGGCGGCTGGAGAATCCAACTAGGTCGAAGCTCCTTTGTGTTGTTACTATTTGCATGTCTTTGTGTGGGGGCGCGCGAGCGCACCCATAGGGTGTAGTCCCCGAGGTTCAGGCCAGCTGGTGGATCCAGCCGGGTTGAAGCTCATTTCTGCCTTCTACCATCTAGGGGTGATTGGCACCCGGCCCTGGTACTTGGCTTGGAGTTTGACCCATGCAAAAATAAAACACAAGTAATGGTTTCTGCGTTAGATATGCATAAGAGGATTATAGTCTGTAGTTCGTTCATTGGGGTTGGAAACTTTGCCGTTTCGTGCTAGGCCAACAACTTGGTCCTTTTCTCAGTGAGCATTGGCCATTCAAACTGTGTCCTTGCCGGTTGTGAGCCGGGTTGCGGTCTGCAGCCAGAATCGATGGGGTAGCTAGTGGGCGTACTACACGACACTTTGGATTTCTGTTATCAGCGTCGAGCAAGCGAGTGCAACCGGAAGGTCTAGACGTTTTTGTTTTCCTTATGATTTTTCGTGTAGGGGTCTTCGAGCTTTCTGCTCTTGCCGGATCTATCAGCCAACATGCGATCTACAGCCAGAATCGAAGAGGAAGCCCTTAGAGTCGCGTACATTACTTCTCCATATGGAATGTGTGACCGTCTAGGCCATCCGGTGAGTTCTCGGGAGAGATCGCCGGATCCAGGGTTAATAATAATGCAGCCGGAAAGTGCCAAATTATGCAGCAAGAAATGCCAAATGATTACGAAGTCCCCGAGACAGTGTCAAGGCTCCTCAACTTGTTTATTACATAAAAGTAAGATACATACACTTCTTGTTTAAGTGTAAAATGGGCGAAGTAGGTTTGCGTTCCACGGGCACTTAGTTTCTTTGCTGGAGCGGTTCATTTTGTTATTTGCCGGCTGGCGGGCGTCGATGAGGTAGTATGAGTTGTTCTACATCGCTCAGATGATGATGAATGGCCCCTTCCAAGGTGGAGACAACTTGTGCATCCCCTTGGTGTCTTGTGCAGTCGCAGCACTAGGACACCCTCTCGGAACGAGACGTTGCGGATCCGGCTAGCATGGTAGCGGCGTATGTTCTGCTGGTAGATGGCGAACTGGACAAGGCCAGCTCGCGTGCCTCTTATAGGAGGTCGACTCTGTCCTCATGTGATTCCTTGGCCTACTGCTTTGTGTATAACAGCTTGCGGGGTGCGTCGAACTCAATGTCAGTTGGCAGGACCGCCTCTGCTCCATAGAAGAGGAAGAATGACGTGTAGCCGGTGGAGCGGTTGGGCATGCTGCGTAGGCTCCACAACATAGCTGGCAACTCTTCTATCCAACATCTGGGGGATCTCATCAGTGGCTCGATCATCCAGGGCTTGATTCCGGCTAGGATCAGGTCGTTTGCTCGCTCGCACTGCCCATTGGACTGAGGGTGCGCGACGGAGGCTAGGTCCAGGCGGATACACTTTTATTCGCAGAAGCATGCAAAGACCCCTTTGGCGAAGTTCGTGCCATTGTTGGTGATGATGCTGTTGGGGTAGCCAAAGCACGTGATGATGTCTGTGAAAAACTTGACCATTGTTGGCCCATCCAGCTTATTGATTGGCTTTGCCTCAATCCACTTGGTGAACTTGTCCACCGCCACCAGCAAGTGTGTCATGCCGGATCACGCTATCTTGAAGGGGCCTACCATGTCCAAACCCCAGACAGCTAATGGCTAGGTGATGGGAATCGTCTTGAGGGCTGCAGCCAGAGTGTGCTTTTGCTGGCTGAATCGTTGGCACCCATTGCATGCATTCACCATTTTCTCGCGTCTTCTAGCACGGTTGTCCAATAGAACCCATGGCGGAATGTGTTTGCCACTATGGCTCACGACGATGCGTGGTGACTGCACTCGCCTTGGTGAATGTTCAGCAGTAGCCAGATTCCTTCTTCTTGGCTCACACAACGTTGGTAGATTCCTCCAACACTGCACTTGTATAGCTCGTTGTTGATGATGGTGTACGCACTTGCTCCGCGCTTCACTTGCCTTGCCTTAACCTCTTCGTCGGGCAACTCCCCTTTGGCTAGGAATTTCATGAATGGCTTGGCCCATGGAGGGGTTTCCCGTATGGCGTACACGGTCTCCATGATCAGCTTGATTTCCTCGCACATTACTGGCTCGAGCTTGTCGGGTGGCTTGCCAGGTGGAAGAATGGAGCCGACAGTCCCCAAGCTACAGGAGCCGGCTAGGAGTGTCGCGACCTTCGACCCGGAAGTCCTCGGGAAGGATGCGACAGTCCTTGGGTGTGGCATGGCAGTCCCCAGGGCCTTAGCTGTAGCTTCAGGTTGCTTGGAGCTGGCAGTCCCCGGGTCCGCATCTAGCATGATGGAGTTAGATTCCGGAGACAGTGTGATGGAGGGCTTGCGTAGGTGCTCGAGGGCGACTCCAGGTGGAATTGCTTTCCTTGTTGACTGATGTCTGCAAGTGCACAGATCGTTTGTAGCTAGTTTCAAAGTATAGATATCGATCCCACAGGGAGCCCAAAGGTAAGTGTTTATGAGTGAAGTCTCTGTCACACTCAAAGTTGTCACAGGTCTTCGAGTGAATTGACTGCAAGTGTGAAATAAAAATGAAATTTGGATTAAACTGGATGTATTTAAATAAAACTAAAATGTAAACTTTAGGAATAAAAAGCATAAAAGTAAAGAATGATTTGATTGTTTTTTTGCAGATGACAAAGAAGGCGTGGGGAGATACAGTTCATGGTGATAGTGACTATGCCAGGTGGACAAATGATAAGTGTAACAATTGTAATCTTATAAGTATATGTGTAGGCGAGCAACCCATAATTAGCCGGAACTCCTCTTGGTAGATTTCATCCCAACGTCAATAATCCTACTAGTCTGTTACCAAAACCATGGTCAGACACTAGACGATTAAGACTCTTCAGGTTGCTTAGCAATTAAGCTCCTTGGATCGGACTAATGCAATAAGCACGGTGGTTCCTCGTTATCCTCGAGTCTACTAGTTTTCCATTGATGTCCCTGTGTCACTCGGGGGTTGCCGGTCTGCTAGCGAATAAGATCCTATCTATGTAGAACAAAGCATCATGTTGGTTGGGCCCTTAATTGGACAACAAGCATTAGGCATCCCACAGATAGTCAAGCACACATAATATAGTAATTAAAATCAATCACAAACTAATGGAAAATATATGGAGGCACATCACATCTCACCAATCCCTTACATCTCCCACGCCCAAGGAACTTACTCACACATGAGAGAAGAAAGCATCATCGATATAATTAAATAAAGGGAGTTCTTCTTGATATTACCATGGAGATCCACAATAAGAATATAAAAGTAATCCAACACAATTCAACATAGGAAGAAAAAATCTTAAACCCTAATCTTGTAAGGTGAAGATCTCTCTCTCTCTCTCAAGTATAAGTAATGGCTATGAGGGTGTGATGGCTAGGAGGTCGAAGATCGTGGAGCGAGATGAAGAACGTCTTCTCCTCCATCTCTAGATCTCTTCTTTCTCCTCTCTAGATGGGATGATGGCTGCTGTGTTATGATTTCGCGTCTGGCCTCTTCACGGAAGTTGTCCCTTTTGACAAGACGGAGGCGGCGACAACTATACGGCGAGCACTATATGGTAAAAAATGTTCCAGTGGTATAGTTGCTCGTTAAAGCGTCTGTTTGCCTCCCTTGATTGCTTCCAAAAAGATACTTGCTTGTTTTCGCCTGAATATTGTGTTTTCCTTGTTAAAACCTTCTGTTGATGTTTAGAACCTAAAACACACATTAAAAACCAAGTTTTCTTCGCTACCGAAGTATTAGCGTTAGGTAAAGCTAGAAAATGATCAAATCTAGAAGAAAACTATCAATAAAAACCATCAAAAATATGTCGAATCTCACAGCTATCAACTCCCCCAAGCTTAGATGTTGCTCGCCCTCGAGTGACAAGAAAATAAGGAAGAATAGCGGAGATTCGAGACTGAAATAAAAGAACTTACAAGCTCGAATTTGTGTCAGATTCTTTTCTTGATAATTCCTGCAATCTTAAACATGATCATACAAGTATTCACAAGATTGCACTGAGTCCACTTCCTAACCACGTATATCTTGCTAGCAAATAAATCATATGCCCGAGCAAGTGTCAAAAGTTTAGCTAGGAAAGTCAGAAAAATTCTTTTGATGTCTCTCTTTGTTGAGAGATGAAAACTTTTTGCTCTTGTTTCTTTAATCAATTAAGAGTACTCAAGTTTGCACCAAGAACATTCAATTTAAGAACAACTCATCTATTCCCACGTAAAAATTTCAAGACTTTCAAAGCACCTTTTTCCTTTCCTTGCATTTCAAAAACTTCAGCTCTTTCATAGAGAAATCATGCCACTATTTTTTAACATGTTAATTGGGACTATGTTGTGCACTCGTGACCATGCCAATAAATAATTTTTGAGTAATAGTGGGTCAGAGGAGTACTAAAACTTCACTTGGAACATGAAACCATGAGGAGACTAAAATTTTACCCGTCATAGCATTGCTTCTATAGATGTTACATATCTCAGTAACCAAAATCAAGTGGTTTCCCACATTTAGACCATTCGTTGTCCAGCGGAGTTAATAGTTCCCCATGGAGCACGACAGTATTGTAATAACACACGTAAAGCAATATCTTACAGTAATTATTAGAAAAAAAAGTGGCATAATCTCTACTACTTCGGAGCATCCATTTTATCAGACAATTTCATTCGAGGGTGCTATCGAGTCTATGTACATTAAGCTCAAATGGGATGGAGTAGTTCTAAAATCAAATCCTTTGGGCTAAACATGGACTCAAGTCATATTTTGGATACTTTTTCTTGTTGTAAAAGTGTAGGAAATATTTTTAACCAAGTTCATTGCTCATTGTTTCAAAGCTAAAAAGGAGACACTAGCAAAGGAATAGAATTTATAGGATAGCAAGCTAAGTGGGGAGTGACTCCAGTGCAAGCGAGTAAATAATTGTAGGATCAATTTAAAGTTGCAGGAAAGGTGATGAAAGGAATGTGATATCTCCTATTACTTGCTTCGTTCTCATACTTGAGTCGAATCCCCTCTATATTTCCCTATTGCCAAGTCACCTGAAATTGAGCAATCTTCGAGAGAAACAAAGAAACAAATTTGCAGTAAAAGTTACAACTAATTTTTTGTATTTTTGGTTCAGGAATGCAAACTGAAAGTAAACATGCAATTTTGGAGATGTAAAATAAATCAAAATAAGAAATAAAAATATGAATGCAAGGTTTGGAGGCTTTCAACCCCCCAAGCTTAGGCTATTGCCAGACTCAGTTGTTGCCGTCATTCGGCGACTAGTGTGGATACTGCTAGTAGTAGTTGGGGAAGTTGGTCATGAAGTGACTGAAGTTTTGAGTTATGGCACTCACATCTTCATTCACTCCTTATAGAGTGTGGTCAATCTCCCCAACACGCTGGTTGAGCTGCTGAAATTCTTGATAGGGGACGTAGTTGAACCCCTGCTGCGGCTGATTGGGCCATGGGTCCCAGGACCCCCCTACTGCTGCTATCCCTCCCAAGTAGGGTTATATTCCTTCTCCTGCTCCTGCTCCTGCTCCTGCCCATCCTCATCATGCTACTCTCCTTCTTCATCTTCCTCTTGATCAGGGTGGAGTTCAGCCATGATCTCCATCACTTGATCCTTGGTGAGGATCCAAGTGTCCTTCTCCACAATCGAGAAGGCTTGTGGACAGGGCAACGGAATCTGCTCACCCTGTGCATCATCAAGATAACCAAACTGATATGTTCGGAGCCTCTTATTAGCTTGGTAAACACCAAGGAAGCCACAAGCAGTTTAATACTTGACATCCATAAGTTTGGAGCCACCAATAGGTTGCATAACAGGTAATGTAATATTTAATGCATGGGCAAGGTGGGTTACCAATCCACCAATGTGAATGTCACCTTTTGTCTTGTTGCTCTAGTGACGAAAGTGCTGGATGAGTTGAGCTGCAGGATTGGGGCTTTGCGGTGCATTGGGGGAAGAGTGCCTTGGTGATCATGGCCATGTTCGCATTGGCCATGGAGCCAGTATCTCCTCTTCCCAGCAGTGTATTAGCGAGGAACAAGGCGTAGTAGTGAATTGTTGGGTTCTGAATGGTGGACATCTTCTTCTGGTAGAATTCCCTGCCACCATTAACAGAAATGACCTCCCAAGTTTCTCCACTTGAGATGCTATACAATTTTGTAATAGTTTGCTCCCCATCGTGAGGGAAACCAAAATCATCACAAAATTGTTGGAAAGTTATTTCATAATGCTACTGGTTCATGGTGAAGCTTATCGTGCATGCATTACCTTTCTCCCTATGGTCATCATAGAAGGAGGCAAGGAACTCATAGGTGAGCTCGATGTAGATATTGTGGCTTGCATAGGCGTGTAGTGCTAGCCTTGAATTTGCACACATGAGGTCGAAGTCCGCCCTCAACCCTGCCACGATGAGAAAGCTATCATCGGCCCAACGTGTGGGCAACATCCTCCTTGATGAAATTATGGCCAACTTGGGGTTGAGCTCGGCCCGGTGCCCCGAACTCTCACCATGTTGGCGCTTGCTCTTGCAAAAAATGTTACCAATTTTTCTCATCTTGATGCACTAAACAATTTCACCATAAATCCTTAGGCAAATAGTTTGTACATGATATACAAATGATTTTACGTGAAAAAATTCAATCCTTACATAGAAATTAATAGGAAAAACAAAACAAGCTTGAGTTCATCCACTAGATCAATGTGAGAGTTTCAACCATGGAATTCTGAAAATAAAGCATGGATAGGGAGATAAACATACCGATCTGTTGATTCCCCCACTCAAACGAACGAAATCCGCGAAGAATCAAGAGTTCTAGGTGGGTTTGGAGAGGTTTGGAGAGAGAATATGAGAGAAAAAGTGAGGAGGGAGAAGAAACCTAGCCGCCCTGGCGCGATTATGAGGTCGCGGCAAACTATACGGCCGTAACTATACGGGCGGGATATGTAGTTCACGCTGTATATTTGCGGCGGCGCTGCCAACTAGGGTTTCTTTATGCCAGAACACAGCTATATGGACGCAACTATACGGCCGGATCATAATGATCCCGCCGTATAGTTGGTCGTCAAACCTTCTGTATCCTCGAGATAAATTTCCTAGAACAGGCATCGATATCTATACGACCGGAACTATACAGCCAGAATTTTTATTCCCGCCATATAGTTGGTCGTTAAACCATCAATACCTTTGAGAAGAAACTCGACGAAGGCATCGATATCTATACGGCCGGAACTATACAGCCGGAATTTTTATTCTCGCCATATAGTTGGTCGTTAAACAATCAGTATCTTTGAGAAGAAATTCGATGAAGGCATCGATATCTATACGACCAGAACTATACGGCCGTAATTTTTATTCCTGCCGTATCCATTGTCGTTAAACCATCAATACCTTTGAGAAGGAAATTTGTTGATGGCAAAGATATCTATACGGCCAAACTATACAGCCGGAATTTTTATTCCCGCCGTATAGTTGGTTGTTAAACCTTCAGTATCCATCAAAAAATTTCTATTTCTTAGAGAATACCTTCCTATCCTGAAACTTGGTGAAACACCTTGTTTTTGATAGAAAAATGATAGTAGAAACTGTTGACCAACATCAGCATATAAAGAGCAGAATTTTAGTACAACCTAATTTCTTCTTCTTAACTGGAGATGTACTTTTTAGTCTGAACTAAATGATGGAGCTAGTCTTTGTAGATAAAACTCAATTTTTTTTATACTTATTCAACACTTGTTCAATCGATGTTTCTACTACTTTTTGACAGCTGCATCTTCATGGGCGCGCTTCTGCAAGAATGTGTGTGAAAAAGTTGTAGGAATGCGATGAACATTTTATTCTTTATTTTATTTTATTGATGTGATGGGTTGACTCCCATTAAGCATTTTATTAAGAATGGTTGAATAACTCAACCACTTATCTATTCTCGAATTCTTACCTTGGGTTGCCCCTTATCAAAGGCACTCACCACATGAACTCATTTTGCCGGTGGAATATATCTTTCTCCTGCTTCTAGCTTCTTTGGAAAATACCGGATGATTTTAGCATCATAGACATTGAAGATTATTGTTCCCTCAGCACAAAAACTAATGCTCCTGCAGTACTAAGGAAAGGTCTTCCAAGTATTATGGATAATTTTTCATCCTTTGGCATTTCAAGAATAATAAAATCAGTGAGAATAACATGCTCATATATTCTAAGTAGAACATCCTCAATCATACCAATGGGTTGTTTAGTGGACTTGTCAGCCATCTGTAAAGTGATAGTAGTAGGGGAATACTGCCCTAATCCTAACTTTTTATAGAGGGAATATGGCATTACACTAACTCTTGCACCTAAATCACACAAGGCATTGGGAATATCAGTTCTGCCAATTGAGCATGAAATAGTTAATATTCTGGGATCTCCCGATTTAGACAATAGCTTCCCATTAGCAGGATAACTAGTCACCATGGCAACGGTTTTAGTTTTTTTCTCTTTCTACTAAGAATATCACGGAGGAATTTAGAATAGGTGGGAACGTTTATTGCATCCACAAATGGAATTTCTAGACGAAGATCACCAAGTGCCTTTTTGAAAGAATCATAGATTACCTTATCCGGTGCTTTCTTTTTTCGATCTAGATAAGGAAGCTTTTGCTCACCTTTCTTATTCTTGTCTTTTACCTTTTGTGGGGGGTCAAGCTCTTTTGTCGCTTTCTTTTGTTGTTGCTTATTACTTTTCTTCTTTTCTACTAGAACAACTTCATCTTCATTGCTTGTCTCTTTTTCTTCTCTTGGGTCAACCGTCTCTGCATCAGAGTCATAACGGTCATCCTGTGCATCATTTTGGTCCTCCTTGGTTTGATCTTGTGTTTTTGAGAAGTTTCATCCTGAGGATCCACCAGTGTATCATCTTATTGGCTTGCTTTGAGCAAGGCTTTTTCCTTTCGCTCCTTTTCAGCTTCATATTCTGGTGGTCCTAATGGTCCTATAAGAACGGCACCTCTTCTTGTAAAAAAATTAGTAGAAACAGGAATATCTATATCATCTTGAAGAAAAAATTGATAACCAGATGCTATTTTTTCACATTGGGTTTCAATCATACTAAGATACTTGTGAAATAATTTTATTTCTTGGCCAATCTCATCATAATTTTTTGTGAGTTCCACCAAAATATTTTTATGTTTTTGAAAATGCTTATGCAGGTTATTATGAGATTTTGCTTATCGATGTTTTAATTCTTGAAAAACTTTTCTAGTTTCTTCTTCTTCAGTAAAAACTTGTAACATGTCTACTTTTTTTCCTTAACAAGTTTAGAAGGTATACCTTTTTCTTTCATTGTTTTGTGTACTTTAGGCATAAGATTAGGATTTATATGAAGCATCCCCTTTTCTAGCTTAGTGTCGAAATCAGGATTGTATATAGAATCATTCTTAGCCCTAGTAGACATTAATTCTAAACATGCTTTAACAGTTAAAGTATTAATCGATCCTCCCGCTGATAAGTTGAGCAACTCTCTGTTTTGAGTATTAAGACCATGGTAAAATAAATGGCAAATAGTTGATTCAGAATAGCCATGATTATGAATTCTATTGATCATTCCAAAGAATCTATCCCAGGCTTGTGGGTAGTTTTCTCCCATGTTCTGACTAAAGTTGCCTATATTATTTCTAGTTCAAGTTACCTTTTTAAAAGGATTAAACCTGTTTATGAATTTAACAATACAGTTTTCCCAACATTTAATGTAATGACAAGGGAGAGAATATAACCAGTCTAGAGCTTTACCTTTAAGAGACCAACTAAAAAAATTTAGAAGAGAGAAATCTCTTGGTAAACCTTTTGGTCCAAGTGTTGTCATCAAATCGTCAAACTCTCTAATATGTGTTCCTGGGTCTTCATCTTCCCTTCCACTGAAAGCTTTTTCCTGCAAAATTTTAATAATTCCACCATCAAATTGATATTCTCTAACTCCAGGGTTAGGAAATTCTATTGGTTGTTTAAGGAAAGCAGCATTCAGAGCACTGTATTCCCTAAGAGTTTTCTCAGGTTTCTTAGGAGTTATCCTGTAAATGGACATGATTTCCATAAAATCACTCAGGTTTTCAACTTCAACTTTGTCTGATCTTAAAAGTTTTTCAATAATTTCTTCACGCCTTTGAATAGGCACGCGCTCAAAATAATCTGGTAAATAGGTCCTACCAGAGCGTGTAGATCCTTTGTGTCCCAGGGAGACCATTTTGTAGTAGTAATAACACCTGAAATGTCAAGAGACAAACACTTTGCGCTTAGCTCCCCATCAAAGGCGCCAGGAAATAGCTTGATGTCTGCAAGTGCACAAATTGTTTGTAGCTAATTTCAAAGTATAGATATCGATCCCACAGGGAGCCCAAAGGTAAGTGTTTATGAGTGAAGTCTCTATCACACTCAAAGTTTTCACAGGTATTCAAGTGAATTGATTGCAAGTGTGAAATAAGTATGAAATTTGGATTAAACTGAATGTATTTAAATAAAGCTAAAATGTAAACTTCAGGAATAAAAAAGCATAAAAGTAAAGAATGATTTGATTATTTATTGTTTTCTTCAGATGACAAAGAAGGAACAAGGAGATACAGTTCATGGTGATAGTGACTATGCCAGGTGGACGAATGATAAGTGTAACAATTGTAATCTTATAAGTATATGTGTAGGCGAGCAACCCATAATTAGCCGGAACTCCTCTTGGTAGATTTAATAGTCAGACACTAGACGATTAAGACCCTTCAGATTGCTTAGCAATTAAGCTCCTTGGATCGGACTAATGTAATAAGCACAGTGGTTCCTCGTTATCCTTGAGTCTACTAGTTTTCCATTGATATCCCCGTGTCACTCGAGGGTCGCCGGTCTGCTAGCAAACAAGATCCTATCTATGTAGAACAAAGCATCATGTTGTCTGGGCCCTTAATTGGACAACAAGCATTAGACATCCCACAGCTAGTCAAGCACACATAATATAGTAATTAAAATCAATCACAAACTAATGGAAAATATATGGAGGCACATCACATCTCACCAATCCCTTACATCTGCCACACCCAAGGAACTTACTCACACATGAGAGAAGAAAGCATCATCGATATAATTAAATAAAGGGAGTTCTTCTTGATATTACCGTGGAGATTCACAATAAGAATAGAAAAGTAATCCAACACAATTCAAGATAGGAAGAACAATCTCAAACCCTAATCTTGCAAGGTGAAGATCTCTCTCTCTCTCAAGTACAAGTAATGGCTATGAGGGTGTGATGGCTAGGAGGTCGAAGATCGTGGAGCGAGATGAAGAACGTCTTCTCCTCCTTCTTCGGATCTCTTCTTTCTCCTCTCTGGATGGGATGGCGGCTGTTGTGTTATGATTTCACATTTGGCCTCTTCACGGAAGTTGTCCATTTTGACAAGATGGAGCGGAGGCAGCTATACGGCCGGAAAAATGTTCCCGCTGTTGACATGGTTATACCCTACGGGTACGTAACTTCAGCATACCTAGTCCAGCCCAAGGAAGGCCCACGGCAGACATACGCTGGCCCATGAAGATTTTTGGGTGGCCAAGGCCCATGACGTCTTCGAATCCTTGGAGAGCAAGACTAGAGGAGATAGGAAATTTAAAGGGGTAAAACCCTAGAACTTGTAACCGACTAGGACTATGCCCGGGACCTGCCTAAGTCTATATAAAGGCCAGGAGGGCACGTCCTAGGGCACCTCGACTCATACTTTCGCACACGCATCCACGCCAGATCGAATCTGCGCACCCTGTAACCTTCGGTTCCGCCGTAATCAAAGAGCAGACAAGCAGGAGTAGGGTTTTCCCTCCGGGGGCCTGAACCTGGGTAAATCTCGTGTCCCCTGGTTGCTTGTCTGTTAACCGTGCCACGATCTCCAGCATCCCCATCTTCTCCAAAACCCAAGTCCATAACAATGGGCATTGACGAGATTAAACCTCGTCAATTGGCGCCGTCTGTGGGAATTGGGGCTGCTGATTGTGCGGTCGTGACGGTTCCGACCCGATCGATCTACAACTCCGCGGCGACGGAGAATCACCTCCTCTTCGCGCTTTCGACTTCACCGCCCACTCGCCGGATACCATGAAGGATTTCGAGCCCGTAGGCGACGGACTCGAAATTCTGTTCGGGAGCTTCTGCTTCTAGGTGGGACAAACTGGCACCCTCCGCCTCCCTGAGCGGGTGCCCGTGCCGTCAATCAGGCCCGCTTCGTGGGCTCCACACCCCGTGCTACGCATGTCACCATCAACATATGAGTTCTACAGCAGCAGCAGCTGCAACTCCGATCTATGCGATCCACCTTCGGATGAAGGGACCTACGGTTCCGGATCCGAAAGCTGCGGCAGCAGCCAACCAATCTGCAGGCGCTATCTGTGCACCGCAGTCATCCAAACCGACGAAGAAACGCCTAACCCGCCGCCCAACCCCAACCCGCAGGACAGAAACGGCGAAAACGGTGGGAACGGCGAAAACGGGGAAAACAGGGGCCACCTCATCCAACTTAGCAAAGAAGGATGGGTCGAAGCACGCCGCGCCGTCGCAGGCGAAATAGTCCTACCTCTGGACTCCTCACGTGACCTACTGATGGCATACCACTACCTCCTCATCGAGGAGCACAAGAAACAAGTCAAGATGCAGGAGACGCTCGACAAACGCAAGCAAGCAGCCTCTGAGTCCAGTGCGCGACGAGCTGCGCTCTCCGCCAAAGGACCCGGCTCTAGCACAAACGGAAACCAGGGAAACAAGCACCACTCTCGGGTGGAAAACATGGACCCGAAGGAGCGGCGTGACGTGACCCGAACTCTCCATACATCGTTCATGGATATGGACGCCGATGGCAACATCATCCCGAAGACGCCACAAGCTGCGATCATGGCAGCCACTGCGTATCTCGCGGCCCACCCACCTCCGGAGGGGGACCCGAAAAGGGCCATGCATAGGTCCGCACTCACCGGACTAGGACTAATCAGAGCTGCGCTCCACGAAGACGCACCTACGGAGCCGAAGAAGAAAGCTCCAGCCAGGCGCGACCGGAGCCCCACTCCCTCATCCGAAGATGAAGAGGAACACGATCTTCCTCGAAGGAAGAAGAGCTCGCACCGCCATAAACGCGACTACGACGCCAGAGACAAGCTTACACAGCGCAAGATCGACAAAGCACGCGCCAAACGCGCATGCTCGTCTGAATCTGAGATGGATGAAGACGAAGGATAACTCTGCGGGGCTCGATGCTTCAGCAGATCCGTCCGGCGAACACAGATGCCACGCAACTTCAAGCTTCCTTCGGATACTCCGAAGTTCAACGGCATGCAAGATCCAAAGTCCTGGCTTAGTGACCATCTGTCATCCGTCAAGCTTCACGGAGGCAACAAAGAAACCGCCATGCAATGCCTTCAGCTGCAGCTGACAGGCGCGGCGCGGGTCTGGCTTAGCAGCCTATCATCAGGATCCATCCGAAGCTGGGAGGAGCTCGCTTATAGCTTCATCCGAAATTTCAAAGGCACAAGCAAGAGGCCCGCCTCAATCGAAGAGTTGCGAGCCTGCACTCAGAGAACGGGTGAATCTATTCGCTCGTACATACTACGCTGGTCTACAACCAAGAACTCCGTAGCACACATCTCCGAAGAAAGGGCCATCAATGCCTTCAGGGACGGCGTCAAGCGCCCAGACTTCAAGGAGGAACTTGGGCGTGTAAAGCCCAAGACACTCGACCACCTCATGGAAATCGCCAACAGTTGGGCAGACGGCGAAGATTGCATCCAGCGGGCGCAATCAGATGAAGAGGACGACTACGGCCGAAGACGCGAACGCCGCAGCAAGAGGAGATCGCGCGTCTACGAGGACCGCGACGGACCCGACATGGTCGCAGCCGGCTACGCCGACCACCGTAACGACAACAGCCGCAACAGCGGAGGATACCGCAGCGGAAACTTCCGTGACAACGGACGACCAACGCAGTCGTGGCAACGCCGCGACCGCGACAACGGACCCTCAGCATTCGACAAACTTTCGGGTCCATGCACCATCCACTTCTACATCGACAAACAAGATGGCAAAAAGAAAGCTAGCCACATGCTCAAGGACTGCCGCGAGTTCCAGAAACTCAGCGAAGGCATGATGCAGATGAGGCAACAAGCTCCAATTCCTGCGTTCGGAAACGCACCTGCGCTAGGTGAAATAGCACACGGAGCTCCTCCACCGCCGCCTATTGGAGGCCCAAATCAACCAGTCGCACAGCACAAAACAACGCCGGGGTCGCATACCCCCCACCAAAGGGAGCACTAAATATGATCCAGAAGGGACGCCCCACCAACAGGGTGCAGAAGAAAATCACCCGACAAATCAACTTGGCCGTGGCAACTCCGCCTGCAATCCCTGAGTACCTCAGCGGATCGGAGTCCTGCATCACATTCACTCGCGCGGATCACCCTTGCCAGATCCCTCGCCCAGGTCATGCTGCCCTGGTACTGGAGGCGCAGATCGGAGGCTTCAAGATGAGTCGCGTCTTCATGGACGGCGGCAGCGGCATCAACCTAATGTTCGCAAGCACTCTAGCAGCTATGCGAATCCCGCAATGCAGCCTAGAACAATCAGACACAACGTTCCACGGCATTGTCCCAGGGAAGGGCATCTTCCCCCTGGGCAAAATAGGGCTCGACGTCATCTTCGGGAAGCCGGACAACTTTCGGCAGGAGCGCCTAGAATTCGAAGTGGTGGACTGGCCGTCGCAATACCACGCCATCCTGGGACGTGTAGCATTCGCAAGGTTCCTGGCCGTCCCACACTACGCATACCTACTACTCAAGATGCCAGGACCAAGGGGCGTCATCACAGTCCACGGGAGCTTCACCCGATCGGACCAATGCGACAGGGATTTCAACAAAATCTCCCAGTCTTTCGGCATGCAAGACGAGCTTGTAAGGCTCCGCGCGGTGACGGACAATGGGCTACCCCAGTCACAAAGCAGAACGCACCTGACATGTCTTTCGACTCCACCATCAACACCAAGAAAGTGCAGGTCCATCCAACGGATGCCTCCAAGACGGCGCTGATCGCCAACGACCTCAGCACCGCATAGGAAGGCGCGCTCGTCGAATTCCTCCGTGAGCGCTGGGAAATCTTCGCCTGGTGTCCTGCGGACATGCCAGGAGTTCCCAGGGAATTCGCCGAGCACGCACTCAATGTCTTCCCAGACACCAAGCCAGTCAAGCAGTCCATCCGAAGACTGTCGGAGCCACGAGCCGAAGCTATCGGCAAGGAGATCAACAGATTACTCGCAACAGACTTTATCTGGGAAATCAAGGAAAGCGAGTGGCTGGCAAACACGGTGATGGTCCCGAAGAAGGACACGGACATCCTGCGGATGTGCGTGGACTTCACGTCACTAAATAAACACTGCCCTAAGGACCACTTCCCTCTTCCTCGGATCGACCAGATCATCGATTCGACTGCAGGTTGTGAGAAACCCTCCTTCCTCGACGCCTACTCAGGCTATAACCAGATTCGACTCAAGGCCAAAGATCAAGAGAAAACGGCGTTCATCACTCCGTTCGGAGTATACTGCTACAACACAATGCCCTTCGGGCTAAAGAACACGGGTGCCACGTACCAGCGATGCATGCAGGCCTGCCTCAAGGACCAGATCGGTCGCAACGTCCAAGTCTATGTCGACGACATAGTCATAAAAACCAAGGAGGCAAGAACACTTATCGACGATCTTCGCGAGACATTCGACAACCTTGATCGCTACAGGATCAAGCTCAATCCAGAAAAGTGCGCCTTCGGCGTCCCCTCGGGTCAGCTGCTCGGGTACTTCATCTCTCAACGAGGGATCGAAGCGAACCCGAAGAAAATCAAAGCTATCATGACAATGGAGAAGTCGAAAAACCTCAAGGGCGTTCAGCAGCTCGCAGGGCGAGTAGCGGTACTAAGCAGGTTCATCAGCCGCATGGGCGAGAAGGCCCTACCATTTTACCAGCTGCTGCGCAAGGCAGACAAGTTCGAGTGGACACCAGAAGCCAACGACGCATTCGAAAGCCTCAAGCGGCTCCTCTCCACCTCGCCAGTTTTGGTCACGCCAAAAGAGCGCGAGCCCCTGTTGCTGTACATAGCAGCCACACACCAGGTGGTCAGCACAGTACTCATGGTCGAACGACCCGAAGAAGGCAAGACCCACGGGGTACAACGCCCAATTTACTACCTCAGCGAGGTTCTCACTCCAACAAAACAGCGGTACCCGCACTGCCAGAAGCTGGCCTACGGCGTGTTCATGACGGCTCGACGACTGAGCCACTACTTCCAGGAGCATCAGGTGATGGTCGTCAACGAGGCACCCCTAAACAGCATCCTGAATAACCCAGAGGCCACAGGGCGCGTGGCCTTGTGGGGCATTGAACTATCACCCCTGGACATCATCTACGAGAAGCGACACGCAATCAAATCTCAAGTCCTTCCGGACTTCCTGGTGCACTGGATGGAGCTGTAGCTGCCTGACACCCCAGACATGTCGCAGTCCTGGACAATGCATTTTGACGGCTCCAAACGCGAAGCCGGAGCAGGGGCAGGAGTCATACTGACCTCCCCGCAAGGTGACAAGATGAAGTACGTCCTTCGGATGAAATTCAGAGCCTCCAACAACGAGGCCGAGTACGAAGCCCTCATCCACGGCATGAAGATGGCAAAAATATGCGGCGCAACGCGCCTGGTCATCTACGGTGACTCCAACCTTGTCGTACAGCAGACGATGAATGAGTGCGACGCACACGCCGAAAACATGATCGCGTACCGCGCGCTATACAACGCACTCGAAGGAGAATTTGACGGCTGCGAACTTCGGCACGTTGGAAGAGAGAGCAACGAGGAGGCCAATAGACTCGCCAACATCGGCTCCACTTGTGCAAAGGTACCACCAGGTGTGTTCCTCGAACAGATCTGCGTGCCATCCATCAAGCAGAAATTCCCCAAGGGATCACCCGAAGAAGCAGAACACTCGGGGGCTACGCTACCCGAAGGTCATGAAGGACCCGAAAAGTTGGATACCGAAGTTGCCATGGTCAACCTGATGCAGGTCATGGCAGTCGAAGAAACTTGGATACGTCCATACCTCCAGTTCCTGATAAACGGAGAATTGCCAGACAGCCCGACAGATGCCCGGCGCGTATCTCGTCGGTCAAAGGCCTTCACCACCATCAACGGCAAGCTGTACAAATGCAGCATTACGAGTGTACTACAACGGTGCATCACCATCAATAACGGCAAGGCCATACTCCAAGATATCCACGAGGGCATCTGCGGCCACCATGCAAGCAGTCGCTCCCTCGTTGCCAAAGTTCTGCGAGCAGGATTCTACTGGCCAACGGCCATGAGCGACGCGAAGGACATCGTCCGAAGATGCAACGGGTGCCAACGGTTCGCCGACAAACCGCACGCACCTGGGTCCGAACTTCGACCCATACCCATAGCCTGGCCTTTTGCCCAATGGGGCCTCGACATGATCGGCAAACTGCCAAAATCCTCGAAGGGAGGACACGTCTTCCTCCTGGTCGCAGTCGACAAATTCACCAAGTGGATCGAGGCAATGCCAGTCACCAACCAGAAGGGCAAAACTGCCGTCAAATTCTTCGAATCCATTGTCTACAGGTTCGGCGTACCACATAGCATCATCACCGACAACGGATCGAACTTCATCTCCGAAGAATTCCAGGACTTCTGCGAAGGCCTCGGGATCAACACCACGGTCTGCTTTGGATTTACAAACGTCAGCGCGACCGCGTAACCCAATTCAAAGTCAGCAAGTGGGACCCACGCTTCGTCCAGTCAAGTCATCTCTGGCGCAGCAGAAGCTTGAGGTCATCGATCGTAAGCACTGACGTCATCAAAAGCTATACTAGCACCACTTCGGCTCCACAGCTAAAAGTACTCACTCGAATCTACGATTCGACTAAATACTTGGGGGCTACTCCTATCAGGAGCGCTGGCCGCGCACCCGATAGAGAAATGAGGACAAAATTATTTCTCTGATTCCTACGTCGAGTTTACGACTCCACTACGGACTCGGGGGCTACTCCCATAGGGAGGATGGATTTAAGCATCCGAAAATTTTCGAGTCCTGTGGACCTGATGATTGAAACAATGCTTGAACTAAAAGACTCCGTTCGAGTCTACGACTCGAACAGACACTTGGGGGCTACTCCCATAGGGAGCACTGGTCGCGCACCCTATGAAATCTTCGACTGCGATCTTTCGGATCAGCACGCAAAACTTTTCGGCAACTCTGCCCCAATTAATGCTAAGTGAGTAACATCCTCCTTAGCCACCCGAAACACCTCCGCGGTGATAAACATTCGGATGCTGCGTCTGCGACGCAAAGATAAGACCTACAGATATCATCTGATGGCCTGGCAACGCACCTGACTGCGCTCTGCTAGTATGAATTCGTACCAGCAGGTACGATGAAAAATCCCGACGGACGCGTTGGGTACACCAATTAAAATCACTGGAATTCCACTCCTGTAAGTCCTCCGCGGCCTGAGTCGAATTACGCCAGCATATGTTCCAGGTCCGGGTTAAGGGACCCGAACCTGAAAAAGATCGTGTTGTTTCGTCCTAAGACAGTTAACTGACCCTGATCCGTCGGGTGAGTCAGGCACACGCATCAACAATCCCTACACACATATACTATTAACACATAGCTGTTCCCGAAGGATGGAAGAGTCCTCAGCCGAATCTACGATTCGACTTATTACTCGGGGGCTACTGACATGGTTATACCCTACGGGTACGTAACTTCAGCATACCTAGTCCAGCCCAAGGAAGGCCCACGGCAGACATACGCTAGCCCATGAAGATTTTCGGGTGGCCAAGGCCCATGACGTCTTCGGATCCTTGGAGAGCAAGACTAGAGGAGATAGGAAATTCAAAGGGGTAAAACCCTAGAACTTGTAACCGACTAGGACTACGCCCGGGACCTGCCTAAGTCTATATAAAGGCCAGGAGGGCACGTCCTAGGGCACCTCGACTCATACTTTCGCACACGCATCCACGCCAGATCGAATCTGCGCACCCTGTAACCTTTGGTTCCGCTGTAATCAAAGAGCAGACAAGCAGGAGTAGGGTTTTCCCTCCGGGGGCCTGAACCTGGGTAAATCTCGTGTCCCCTGGTTGCTTGTCTGTTAACCGTGCCACGATCTCCAGGATCCCCATCTTCTCCAAAACCCAAGTCCATAACAATGGGCATTGACGAGATTAAACCTCGTCAGCTGTATAGTTGCTCGTTAAAGCGTCTGTTTGCCTCCCTTGATTGCTTCCAAAAAGAGACTTGCTTGTTTTCGCCTGAATATTGTGGTTTCCTTGTTAAAACCTTATGTTATTGTTGAGAACCTGAAACACACATTAAAAACCAAGTTTTCTTTGCTACCGAAGTATTAGTGTTAGGTAAAGCTAGAAAACGATCAAATCCAGAAGAAAACTATCAATAAAAACCATCAAAAATATGTCGAATATCACAGCTATCATTGACCCGACACAGGTAAGTGCTTCTACGGCCTTGTTGTTTGCTCGAGGGACACGGTGAAACTTGCACCCTTCAAAGAGGCACATAGCTACTGCACGAAGAAGCGGTATAGTGCCATGTTTGCGTCCTTGGTGTCCCAATCGCCTAATACTTGCTCCACCACCAGGTCTGAATCACCAAAGCAGAGGATGCACTGGATACTGATCTCTTTTGCCATTTTTAGGCCATGGAAAAGCGCTTCATACTCGGCGATGTTGTTGGATGCGCGGAAGTGGATCTGCAACACGTACTCCAGCCGGTCTCCTTTTGGAGAGGTGATGATGACTCCAGCTCTGAATCCCCCTTACATCTTGGAGCCGTCGAAGTGTAGCTTCCAATGCGTGGAGTCAGGGCATGGTGGGACGTACTGTGTTTTTGCCCAATCAATGAGGAAATCTGCCAGGGCCTTTATCGCCATTCTTGGCTCATACCGGATGCAGTGAGTGGTAAGTTATATTACCCATTTCGCCACCTGACAAGTGGCATTCCTGTTGCCGATGATCTTCGTCAGTGGTGCTAGTGCCACCACCCGGATGGAGTGCTCTTGGAAGTAGTGCTTCAGTTTCTTGGTAGCCATGCATACGCCATACACCAACTTATGATAGTGAGGGTAGTTCTGCTTCGAGAGCGAGAGTACCTCGCTCAGGTAGTACACTGGGCGCTGGACTAGCTGCGCCTTTCCTTCTTCTGGCCTCTCAACCACGAGCACAATGCTGACGACCCGGTTGGTAGCTGCAATGTACATCAACATTGGTTCTTTTGCAGTAGGGGCCGCCAGTATTGGCGGAGAGCATACCATGCGCTTGAGGTCATGGAAGACCTCCTCCACCTGTGCCGTCCAGACGAACTTGTCTGTTTTCTTCATGAGCTGGTACAGCGAGAGCGCTTTTTCGCCAAGCCGGATAACGAAATGGCTGAGGGAGGCTAGGCACCCGGTGAACTTCTGCATGTCGCGTAGATTCTATGGCGGCTACATGCTCTCGATTGCGGTGATCTTCTCTAGGTTGGCCTCGATTCCTCGTTTTGAGACGAGAAAACCGAGGAGCTGGCCAGCTAGAACGCCAAACACACACTTCTCTGGGTTTAGCTTCATCTGGAACCGACGGAGGTTGGCGAATGTTTCCTTCAGGTCCTCCAGGAGTGTCTGTTGCTCCTTCGTCTTGACCACCACATCATCGACGTAGGCATGTACATTTCTTCCGATCGACGATTGCAGGCACTTTTGCATGAAGCGTTGATACGTAGCCCCTGCATTTTTTAGTCCAAATGGCATGGTGGTGTAGTAGTAAGCCCCATACGGGGTGATGAATGTTGTCTTTATTTGATCAGTGAGGTTCAGCCGGATCTGGTGGTAGTCGGATACGCATCCAGAAACAACAACAGTTCGCAGCCGGCCGTGGAATCGATCACTTGATCTATCCTTGGTAGGGCGAATGGATCTTTGGGGCATGCCTTGTTGAGGCTGGTGTAGTCAACACACATGTGCCAAGTCTTGTTATTTTTCAGCACCAGCACTAGGTTTGCCAGCCATCCCGGGTGGAAAACCTCCATGATGAATCCGACTGCAAGCAGCCAGGTGATTTCTTCACTAATGGTTCTTCTCTTCTCCTCAGCAATGTGGTGTAGAGATTGCTTGACCGGCTTTGCATCCAGCCTGACATGTAGAGAGTGCTTAGCGAGATCCCTCAGAACAGCAGGCATGTCCTTGGGGGACCATGCGAAGATATCTCGATTCTCACAGAGGAAGTCGACAAGCGCACTTTCTTATTTGCTGTCAAGGCCGTCTCCGACCAGGACGAACTTGTCCGACTCGGCCTCGTTGAGCAAGATCTTCTTGGTGCCCTTAGATGGCTTGAACTGCGCCTCTCCGGCTGACTTTGGCTCGCCAGCCGGCATCTTCGCTTGTAGGGCCGCCATGTTCTGCATGATGATGCGCTTCTCCTCTGTGATGATCATGGCTTAGGCTATCTTGGAGCCATCAGTGGCACATTCCACCGACCGCCTGTAGTCACCGGTGATAGTGATTACTCCCTTGGGCCTGGGGACCTTCATCTTGAGGTATGCGTAGTGCGGCACCGCCGTGAACTTGGTTAATGCTAGGCGTCCGAGGATGGCGTGATATGCGCTATAGAGGTTGACCACCTCAAACCAGATGGGCTCGTGGTGAAAGTTGCCCTCCGTGCTAAAGATGACGTCCAGCCGGATCCTACCGATGGGCGAATGTGACGGACCTAGAACAACTCCGTGGAAGGAGGTACTAGACCGCTCCAGCTAGGATTCGCTGATGCCTAGCCGGTCTAACGAGCTGTGGTATAGGAGGTTGATGCTGATGCCTCCATCTATGAGGACACGGGAGAACCTGCAGGAGTGCTTCTTGGAGATGATGATGGGATCCAGGACCATTGCGCAGGTGCCCGGGTGCGGAAGCACATCCGACTAGTCCTTCCTGCTCCACATGATCTCTTGCTCAAACCAGTTTAGGTACCGAGGAACGAGGGGAACAATTGCATTCACCTCTGCCTCACGGTGCCTCTTGTGATGCTTGGTCTCCGGCTCGGTGGTGAAAATGTGGTAGTTTCCCACTCGGCGAGGGTAATCACCTTTGTCCTCGTACTGGCGGTTCTAGAATTCACGGTTGTCCTGCTGGCCTTCGGCTGGCGGAGGCGGCGGTGGCAGTGGTAACCCACAAATCTCGGCCATCCTCTTTGTCCAGGTGCACTGGTGGGTTGTGTGTGTAGCCGGCTTGTTGACGCCACTGTGGAGCTTGCACGGGCCATCAAGCATTGATTCCATGGTGTACTTGGGCCACAACGGTCGGTCGTCGGGCTTCTGCCTCCGGCTGCCGCCTGCAGCCAGATCTTCCTGGACGGCCTCTACCTGCTTGGGCTCGTAACGGTTGTCCAGCTGGTCGTCCTTTCTCTTGTCGTGTCCATGCCTCCTAGAGTTGTTATGATGCCCATCCGGCTGGCGTCGGTCCGTGGAGTTATCCACGATGATCTTCCCTTGGTCGTCCACCATGATGGCCTTCTTCATTATCGCGTCGGTGGTTGCATACTTGTCCGTGATGGCCATGGCCCGAGCCATGGTGGTGGGTTCGACCCGGCTGAGCTTGTGCTTGAGTATTGTGCCGTCTCTGCAGCCGTTGACGAAGAAGTCAATTGCCTGGTGCTCGTGCACCCCTTTGCAGGAGTTGCGCATGCTTGTCCACCGGGTGAGGTAGGAGCGATTGGACTCGTCCTTGCCTTGGACGCACAAGGCAAGCTCGCGAGGCCGCCCCGACCGCTTGTAGGTGTCGGTGAAGTTGCGGATGAATGCTTCCTCGAAGTCGACCCAAGCATTGATGCTATTGTCGGGGAGACTGTTCAGCTAAGTTCTGACCGAGTCGAGGAGCATGAGGGGGACGTAATGTACAACCACCCGCCGGTTGCCAGTAGCTATGCCCACCGCGGTGACATAGTCTACCAGCCAGTCTTCTGGCTTGACCGAGCCATCATACTTTGGCGTATTCCTTGGGAGCGAAAATACCTTTGGAAACGGTTCGTTCCAGATGCGCGCTCCAAAACACCTTGGGCCGATTGGGCTTTCCTCCTCCAGCACGCGTGATTGTATCAAGAGGTCGATGCGTGCATGCACGTCACGTGTTTCTGGCTCGTATGGGCCGAGTCGCTCTGTTAGGAGGGACTTGGCCGACGCGAGGCTTCTTTTAGCTTCGTCAGCCGGTTGATGACGTTGCCCCTGTCCGGCTCCATCAGCCGGAAAGCGGTTTCTTCTAGTGACGGCTGCGGCGTTAGGGTGATGATGTCCGCAGCCAGCCGATCTGTCACGTGGACGGCTATTTTGCCTCATCCTATTTGGAGAGGAGGCCTTGCTGCCACCAGCTGCCAGATCCGCCATCCGGCGAGGTGGCTAGCTCTTGCTATTTCCCCCAAGGCTTGTGCCTGCCTTGGCCTACTGCTTGTTGGATGTTGGGACGAGGAGCTGAACGCGCGCCTGCTGGCGACATAGCTCATCGCCCTCAAGGTGGCTCAGCTCAGCGGCGGATGCTTCTGCGGCCGCCATGTTCTTGTCCGGAGTACTATAAACCGGTTGAACTGCAGGGGTACACGGGTCAGCAGAATAGTCTAGTTCTGAGCCAAGGTTATGACCCTAGGATGGAATCTGCCGGTTGGCACCGGGAAGGCGGGTGAAGCCATGGGCGGTGTTGTACTCACGCATGGTCACGTTTAGGCGGTGCTGGTGGGTGGTGACCTTAATGGCTTCCTCCAGGAGGTTCTAGCGCGTGGCCTCCAGCGCAGCTGCGGCTGCCGCGGGTCCGCCTCGGGGATGATGGGGTTGCGGAGGTTCTGGATGGAGGTGTCCAGCGGATCTGGGTCTTGTTCGCATGAAGAGGTGATGTTGCCTCCTACGTTGCACTCCAGAGGCGGGCGACGACCATCACCTGAGCCAGCCATCATGACCTCGACGTTGCCGCTGGCCTTTGCTTTGGGCGTCATCCGGCGCTTTACTCGTCAGCTTGTGCTTTAGTGGTCAGCCGACAATGCTCTCCTCAGCTTCTAGCCTTGGCGCTTTGGCGCAGATGTCTTCTAGCGCTGGCAGGGTAGCGCGCCAGCCTGTCCGATCAGGGATGAGCTCAGCAAGGAGCATCACCCCCTCCGTATCTTGGCCAACGGATACGAGGCGGCCAGGTAGAAGCGGCCACCCAGCCGGCTCTTCTTGCCATCTGGCTAGACGGTCCAACTAGGGAATCTTGAGGGCGGACCAGACGGAGCGGTCCACTAGAATGTGGTTCTTTGTCTTGCGGCCATCCGGCTAGGCATCCCTGGAGCTGGACAGTTGAGCATGGCTTGGCCTACCTAGGGGTCATCCCCACGAAATGATTCACTGGTGGACGACCCGCACTAGCCCTGTGGCGACCCGACGTGACTTGTGGAGGACACTCATCTTAGTCTTATGGTGCATCTAGAGGCACCGGAATGACATGGTGTTTAATGAAGCCACTCCATCAATGGTGTCGATTAGGGTGAAGATTGGTGAGGAGTTTGATAGGTAGCGATTAGCGGGTCTTTTAAGACCGATAGTTTTAGCTTCCCATAGCTGCTGCCACTAGCATGGATGACGGAGATTAGGATTGTTGTTCAATGAGGAGATGTCACCTCTGTTGGCAGTAAACTTGCCGCTTTTCGGCGTTGTCTGCCGTCTAGCACTTCTTTCATATGATTGATACGCCTTCTAGGGTGTATTCTAGAAAAATATGGAATGAAAGAAAAAATAATGCAAACAAAGATCTGGAGCGAGGGCTCCAAGATAGTCGAAAGGACGAGGAGAAGGGATCCACAGAAGGATCAATACGTAGATCAAGATTAGGGATCGATGGAGGCAGCTCCTTGTGTGCCGGCTCTGCTCCACGAGTCATCGCTGCTGGAGAAGGAGGGGAGGTCGAGGGACGTGTCACAGTCCTGTCCCGCTCCAAGCGGCAGCTCCAGCGGCATTCGTCGGTCGATGGAGTCAGGACTCGCGGAGGAGACGAAGTGGTCCAGGCAGAAGGGACGGATGTGTTACATGATCCGTTACCGGAGGGTAGTGACCGGTATTGATTTTGTATAGCGATGGGGGTTGTTTACATGACACTTGATTGGGGGAAATTGAACCATACATGTTTTAATGGTACCTATTACTAGGGATACAGGCGGACGTCCTCCAGACTATCCAGGCGTATCCGCCATCTAATTCCTCTTCTTATCAAGTATACATGTTAATACTTAACCAATTTGTTTTCTAAACTTTGCATGGCATCCAACGGATTGTCCGCCTCGTCCGCTGGACCATCCACTTGCATGCCTACCTGTTACCAGCGTAATCAAGTTACGCTACAAGAACGTGGACCAAACATGTTCATACTGCTTTGTAGGTTCTCCTACTGTTAATCCTAAAAAAAACCACGGTAGAGATCTTCCTTCATCATGTCAACTTAAGCAACATTACACGTCTTGCTTTTTTAGAGGAAAAGGGCATCCGCCCCGGTTCTATTACCGTGAAACCCACCAGTTTTTACAATGTTTACAGCTCACGGGGAAAATGCCAGGAACAACGCCCCAGAAAAACTCCAGAAACTACCCGAATAGTTCACCAAATATAATAGAAAAAGCTAGTGACTACCCACATACAGGTGAAAACTAAACCACAAAAGCACTAGGACCAAAGATTATAGAAAGACAACATGGAGCTCCAACAACTCATTTCTTCATGACAACTCTCAGCCATGGGACATCTGCCACCAGCTCCAGATGGTTCTTCCTCATCCTTTTCACTAGGGAATCTGTGGTGATCTTCCATTTTACAGCTTCATCACCCTCAAGGGTTTGATCTTGCACATTTTCTAGGTTAGAGCCAGCTAATTTCTTCAGGTTCAACTAGGATCCGGCCAGATTAGGGGTGGAGGAGCAGTCATCAGGTGCTCCACTTCCTTCAGTATGAGCTCCCGTTTTCCTTTTGCATCTCCCGAGGATAGAATCATCCATTGGAATAGCAAAAAAGCCACTTTTCTCCAAATTTCCTGCACACCAGACCAGATGGTTTTATTAAAAAAGGTTTCGCTTCTAGTAAGCCAGAGACTCCACAACACCACTGCATAAGCAACATTCTCAATACTCTTTTTATCTCACTGACCCAAAGGGTAGCAAGCACATCAAAAGACATAACCCACCCATTTCTCCCTATAAATGAACAAATGCTAGACCAAATCACTTTTGCTACTGCACACTCAAAGAAAATATGGCAGCAAGTCTCAGTTTCAGAGCAGAAAACACAAGTAAGGTCTTCCAATTTTGTCTTTTGGCAAGATTTTCCTTTGTAAGGAGCTTATTATTTTCTAATAACCAAAGGAAAAATGTATCTTAGGAGGTACTTTAATTTTCCAAATAGCATGCACATATTCTGGCCTTACACACCTAAAATTAACCACAACATATAAAGATCTAACAGTATATATACCATTAGGTTGAAGATTCCACAAGATAGTGTCCTCTTCCTCATTAAGGTGAAGAGTATTAGCAACTTCCAAAATCTCATACCATTTATGTAGCATCTCATAATTAAAACATCTTCTACAAGTAATTTTCAACTGGGTAGAATCCCAAGCTTCAGCTATAGTTATAGTTTGTTCATTGGTAATCATATATAATTCCCAATATTGAATAGCCAAGCTAGAATCACCAAACCATTGATCCTCCCAAAACTTGATCTTCTTACCATCTCCCACTTTCCATTGGTATCCCATTTTGCTGCATTTGCAGCCCATAGGACACCTTTCCAAAAGGGAGAGACATTATTGCAGGAGAAGGAAAATAGATTAGGGTCATTGACCATATACTTATGATCAATGATCTTTCTCCATAGTTTATTTTTATCTAAATGGTACCTTCTTACCCAAAAATCTAGGAGACAGAGATTCATTTCTGCAATATTTGGCATCCCTAGACCCCCAAATTCGTTTTTTGAGCCACAAGGCCCCAGTTGGCAAGATGATACTTAAAATGGCCCTCATAATTATCCCAAAGACAATGCGCTAATTGAGAATTAATCAAGGAAATGGTCCATTTAGGGAACTTAATCACACTCAGCAAATACAGAGAAATACTAGCTAATACACTTCTAACTAGCTCCAATTTTGCTGCATGAGACAACAGTTTGCCTCTCCAACCAGATGCCCTTTTCAAGACCATATCAATGATTGGATGCAGATCCTACTTTCTAAGTTTTTTATGATGCAGAGGAACATCTAACTATTTAATGGGGAAAGATCCCAGTCTACAACTCAAAGTTTGAGCAAAGACGTGGGCTTCATTTTCTTCCACATTGATAGGCACTAGATCACATTTATGAAAATTAATTCTTAACCCTGATATTTGCGCAAAACATGAAAGGATCCATTTGGGATTCATACATTGTGCTAGGTATTTTTGCAGGAATAAAAGTGTGTCATTAGCATATTGCATGCTAATAACCCCATTCTGCTCGAAACCATGCAATAGGCCAGTAATCTGACCCAAATTTGCAGCTTTAATTAGCATTCTAGTAAAAACATCAGTAGGAGATTGAAAAATAGGGGAGAGATAGGATCCTTGTCTAACACCTCTCCTAGCAACAAAATAATCACTATTAACATCATTAATCCTAACACCAACAAAACTGAGATAGGATCCTTGTCTAACACCTCTCCTAGCAACAAAATAATCACTATTAACATCATTAATCCTAACACCAACAAAACCTTTTTCTAGGAGAGATCTATAAAGCAAAATGCACTTGGGACTAAAACCCTTGGCAGTAAGCATTTTGAGTAAAAACTCTCTATCTACCATGTCATATGTTTTTCATAATCTAGTTTGAATATAAAACCAGATTGACCACTTTTAGCCACATCATGAATAATTTCATGAGTAGAAACCACACTCTCCAAAATAAATCTACCTTTTATAAACGTAGTTTAATTAGGAGAGATAAGTTCCTCACAAACCACCCCAAGACTATTTGTTGCACATTTAGAGAAAATTTTAAAACTATAATTGGTTAAAGCAGGTGTAAAAAAAGAATTGGTTAAAGTAATAGGGCAAAACTTCTAGACAGTCACAACATCCTGTTCTTTAGGAATAAGAGTAAGTAAAGAAAAATTCAATCTAAAAGGATCCAACTCGCCCTTGTTCCACTCATTAAAGAGAGCCATAAGGTCACTTTTAATAAGTTCCCAAAAGTGTTGATAAAAAAGGAAAGACAGGCCATCACGGCCAGGTGCACCTTCAGCATAAGAACCAAAAACTGCATGTTTTACTTCTTGTTCAGTAAAATCGTCTTGGAGGAAAGTATTTTGAGCCTCAGTCACTTTCTCAGATTCCTCCCACAAATCATCCCTAAGACCCATATCTAGCTTAGGATGATAACCAAAAAGGTTTTTATAATATTGTACAGCTAGGTCAATAATACCCTTAGTATCCTGTACATTCCCACTAGGGCCTTTAAGCATAGTAATTAGTTTCTTTCTCCTTCTTTGGTTAGCCATAGAATGAAAATAGGAAGTATTCCTCCCGTTCAAGAATTTGCCTCTCTCTAGACCTTTGCCTAGCCTTAATTTCCTCATTCTTCCATATATCTATAAGTTTACAAGAAAGTCTTCATTCTGACTTTAGATATAGGGGAAAGACATTGAGTTTCAGATAAAATATATAGCATGTCATACTTAGCAACTACCTGTTTCTTAAGCTTGTTTTGTGCAGACTCTATATTAGCACACCACCCTTTCAAGTTTTTCCTAATATTCCTCACTTTGCATTGCCATCTATCAATAGCTTTAGGCAAATTACAAGGCATATTCCAGGTTTTGGACACTATTTGTTCAAAACCCTCCACCTGTAACCACCATTTCTCAAATCTAAATTGTTTTTGCCTTGGTATTTTCAATGCTCCGGTATCTAACACCAAAGGAGTGTGGTCACTACCTACTCTAGGTAAAGCTTTAAGGAGGCTAGTTGGGTAAATATTATCCCAACAAGTGGTTATAAACACCCTATCTATAGTATCCATAACCAGATTATCTTGGTTATTTGCCCAAGTATATCTCCTCCCAGCAATGTGCAGTTCCATCAAGCTGAATTTATTAATCCAATCACTAAACAGATCTGCCCAATGTTGGTTTATATTACTTGTATTCTTTTCTGAACTATCCCTAATTAGGTTAAAGTCCCCACCAACTAAAGTGGGACTAGCCCATTTAGGCATAATATTATGCAACTCATTAATAAATTCTAGTTTATGCTCATCATAAGCAGAGCCATATACTGCAATAAACCTCCACAAAACTACATTCTGTTTATTCTTAATTATAACAGAAACACAATATTTGTGTAAGTCACAGAACATAGTATCAAAAGTATCAGAATTAATTCCAACCATGATCCCACCAGCAGTATCTTTGGCTGGTAACCAAATCCAAGAATATATATTATACGGATAAAGAGTCCTCAACTGAGTAGGAGTAAAATTTTCCTTCTTAGTTTCAAAGATCTCAATAAAATATGGGCTCACACCTCTAATGAGATCATGAGCTCTAGGAAGTTTGTCAGGCCTATTAAGACCTCTACCGTTCCAAATGAAACCTACTACCATTGGAAAATTTTATTTTTTTCACACTTATCCCTTTCTTACTAATCACTTCTATCCAAGGCATATCAGATGTCGCTTCCTCACTATTATAAGTAGGACATACTGTTACACCTTCCTCTCTACTGTGAGTGACAGAGAAAGTTAAGACTAGTGTCCCCAAGATTAATTCCAGCACAACTAGCTTTATGCATTAAACTAGCATTATCTAGAACAACAAAGGAATTATTGATACCATGTACTTTATTCTTACCTTTAGGTTTTTCCAGATTCTTTGTCCTTTTAGACCATGAGCCTTCTCAATCACAGTTCTTCCATCATTCTTAATTCTGGTACTCATCCTGGTAGCCATCACAGGTCTCCAAGTCTCCTGCTTCGTCCCTTTTACATGCTCTCCTTCTCCATCTACAGTACTCATGTTTAAAATTGCCTCCCCAGGTTTATCCAACTGCTTAGTCCCATCATCTTCTGATTCATCAAATCTTTCCAATAGATTAGCACTAATATTCTCCTTTGGATTCTGTCAGAGGCAATAACCATAGGGTCTTGTAACTGAACATCCAAGACTTTCTGCATCACACTAGTTTCCAGAATCTTGTTTTGGATAGTTATGTCAACATTACCAACACTCACTGTCCTCAAACCACCTCTTGTAGGGCACTTCTTGGAGCAGGAGTACAGGGATCCTTATCAGTATCCATTCCCTTATTGGCATCATGTTTCTCCAGGTGTTCTCTGAAGTCATCACCCAATTCTTCATCATTTGGACCCTCAGGCCCATTCCCTCCATTCCCATCATCACCATCCTCTATTTCAACTTGTGCATCATCTACAGTGAAGAACACAAGATAAAGCTGTTGTTCTATTTCATATACCCTATCCTTTGGAGCTTTGTCCACATCTCTCACACAGACTTTTAATCCTTACTATCCTATAAAAGCTCCTAAATATGGTGTGCCAATCAATATTGATCAACACCCCCAAAGAAGAAGCCACTTGGTAGACAATCTTCCAGGTGCACCATTTAGTAGGAAGGCCCTCCACATTGATCCATACCTCATTTAAATTAGCAAAAGGCTCTTCCTCACCATTCAATTTGGCAAAAGATACACAAACTTCTTTTTTCTTCAAGTTTATGGATGGGTACTCCACAAGGTCATCAATCTTTTTCGAAGGAGGGAGCCTGACTAAGAATTTATCAGCTAGCATCTGCTTGATCTACCAGTACCAGTTGATCTTCCACATCTCACTGAAGTTAAGCTCCAATTCCTTATCAGTCACTTCCCCTTCCATGATTGTAACCACACCAACATTACCAAAATTTAGCCAATTGGCAGCCTCAGGTCTCTCAACCTCCAGATGGAAAAAGGCAAGGCCTGCATTGGCAGTACTGATCCATAGGCAAGGGTGCTTACCAAATAGAGCAGGAATCCATATGATGTCCTACTTTCCCACATATGAAACACTTCTTTTGCTTAGAGCATAGACCAACAAAGTGTCCAGGCTCACCACAGTTGTAACATACCGCATCCTTATATTTTGGATCAAAAGCCAGAGCACCAACTGATTTAGCTTTCTCAGATGCCCCTACATGACCATTACCCTATAATTATCCACTCTCCCATAAGAGTTGGAGCTTGTTTGTTTCCCAATCTTCTTCTTACTTTTAGCATGCTGCTGAGGTTGATTTAAGCCAACACTGCTAGTATGACTGCCAAAATCTTATTGTTCTCTAGTTGGAACAGCCTGTTGGATCGTCGGCTGACTCACAGTATGCTGCTGTTGTAGATTGGGATTTCCGGGAAACATCTGGTTCACATTCATCTGCTGAGGGAAGCCCATCTGAAACTACGGATACATCCCCATCGGAAACCGTGGATAAGCTAAAACATCTGCCCTAGATCCATCCCAAACTGCTGCATCTTTGCCTGATTTACAGGACCTGACTGGGACTAACAAGGAGCAACCAGAGTGATGTGAGCGACTGGAAGGGGGTTACCTTGCACCGTCGGTAGGGCAACCTGCTCTGAATTTTCTCAACCTCTATTCCCTCAGCCCCGACCCGGGCCATACCGCCCACCATCACCTCGTCCTCCCTCCATGAGCACCTTCAGGTACGACTCTCGCCCAGAGTCGCTGCTCCACTCCTCCGAGAAGCGGAATTGTTTTGCCTTCGGTAGATGACCTCCACCGGCAGGGAAACAGTCCTCTATCGTGAAGGATTTTTCCTCGAACAAATCTCTCCTAATCCATACCAGGGCGGATTTTCTCTGGGAAATCCTAGATCGCTATGGGAGAATCCCCTCCCCGGAAGCTTTGACTGATTGCAAATGCGTATTCCAGGCACGCGTCTTCCACCTCGTCGTAGCGTCCACGATTTTTCCATGTGGCACCAATCCATGGCTATTCCCCTCGTAACCTCTGGTGAGTGGGCCAACACAATTTGAAATCACCACCCCCGCCTTATCCGAGCCCGTTCATCTCTGACATGATCTCCCTGACGAGTTCGCCCGGAGCGCACACAGAGACGGATCTCGGCGAATTTTCCTTGCCTCCAGCTTCCTCCCTCACGCTCTCCCGCAACCACCCCCGCATACGTGCGGTCAGACCCTTGGCATGAATCCATTGGGCTCGGCTGGAACGGTGAGATCGCACGGGTGGGGATCTATGGCGGAGACCGATGTTCAGGGAGGAGACGTGGGCGTGAAGCCATTTCTCCGTTGGGCATTCCTTCTTTTATAATCATATATTTACACGTCTTGCTTACCTGTACAAAGCAACTTTAGGTCTATGACCATATATTATGGCAGTTGGCAACAGATCTGGAGTTATCCATCCACCACAACACTCTAGATTTGTCTAACGGACGTGACACAGATTTTAGATACCTCCTAACTGATTTAGGTTTATGTAGATTTAAATGTACATAGACATGTTTTAGTGTGTAGATGTATTCGAATCTAGACAAATTCAAGTGAGTTATTTTTGACAGAGAGAGTACTAAAGTTTACACAAACCATTTAGATAGTGCAACCGTGGCCGGGGAAAAAGAGTAAAACCGCACGACAGTGAATAGTTTGTCGAACCTAACCTTCTTCTCTTGCATGCACGCGGCTTCACGTTTTGGCCATCGCCTTCCCTTTACATGCTAACATGCTTCGCCGATCCATCGCAATCGATCCGCTTCATTTGTGATGTATTTTACTCAAGTGCCCTCGGCATGGAAGCTCGGGAGGCGCGTTTGGTAGCCTGTATCAGGTTCAAACAGGCCCGTTGATGCAAAAAACAACATGTTTGGTTATCTGGGCTACCCCGCATTATGTCTAGAATAGGTCTCAAAGCAGCCCAGAGTCAGGCCGAGGGACAATGGCCGAATCGGCCGTTTCCATGGAGCTAGCCTCGGTTGGGCGAAAATGGGTCACCGCCTCCCAACGGTTGCACGTGTGGGGAAGCGCCGGAGACACGAATAACTCTCTCGCCACTCTGCCTCGCTTCCTATCAATGCCCCATTCTACCACTCATAGCACTCCCGTCACGTCCCATCGGGGAGACCGATGGCCTCCTCCTCTCCTCCTCCTCCTCCTCTGTCCATCCTTCTCGCCGGCAAGGTCGTGCTCCATGTCAAGCACACACCCCGCAAGTAGGTGGGGAGCCCCGTCCAGCACGCCGTTGTCGAGTACAAGGCTGGGGGATTTAGGAGCGCGCGGCACCAGCCGACCCGCCCGTTGTCCCCTCTCTATGGTGGCCGTCACTGATTTCGAAGGTGTTGTGTGAGGCACCGATTAGGGCTGAGGTTGTCGGGGCGATGTGATCCATGGGGATTGCATCAGGGTTTTTCCCCGTCCCGACCCACTTTAGCACCGACCACTCCGCCAACGCATTGAGGGTGGCGGACATGATGGCAGGGGCGCCGGGGTGGAGCGGTGACATGGTCGGGCCGTCCGCCTTCACGGCCGTGCCGCCGAGCCAGGACATGCCGTTCCTGCTGGGATTCGGTTTGATCCTGGTAGAGTTTCCTGGCTTGCCGTCGGCATTTCTGCGAGGATTAGCCACGACAGTAGCGGGCAGCGTCCCCTCCGGGCAGGACACACCCAGCACGACTGCTCCAGCAGCCACCGTGACGGCCAGATCTACCGCTGCTTCACCAATAGCTCCGGCGGTTAGGTCGTCCACCGCTCCGCCGCAGGTAAGGGTTTTCTTTTTCCCATCTATTCTTGTTTCCCCTGTACAAATTGATATGTTTGCTTGATAGAATGTGTTACATACGAATGTTGGCATTGTAGATTACCATCTGTACATAGCACAATGCTTGTTATGTAGCTTCGTATGTTACCATTGTGCAAATGCTTGGTGTGAATGTTGGTATGTTGCTTGATATGTGTAACACCCTGAACTCTCTGTGCCCGGGCTATCACTCCTGATAGATTAATAGGATATCTAGACTGGCCCCATAGATCAACACTAGTCATTTATGCGCACTGTCCTCACTCATGCGCACCTGGGACCCACTTCCTGGTCGGTCACCCATCCTCAAATTGCTCCAGTCCAAGCACGGTTAACCTGAGAGTTCTTTTCAAATGAGCTTCCAAAAAATAGGTTGCAACTTGTTGATATGGGTATCCTATCAATCCTATTAAGCCATGCGATAGTGTCTCACATACACCCATCCTTAGAAGATCGATGCCCTCGTCGGTCAACCACACGCCAGGAACATCCCCTCTTGGCACACGTTTGTGCGTCAGTATCGGCACATGTGCCATGCCATGTCCACTCTGGGCCACACACACCATGCTCCACATGTCCACCACTGACCCGCACACGTCCGTGTAACCGCGAGGATCAGCTCTGATACCACATGTAACACCCCAGACTCTCCTTGCCCAGGCTGTCACTCATGGCAGTTTAATCGGATATCTAGACTGGCCCCATAGACGAACCGTAGTCTTTTCTATGCACTTTTCTCTCACTCATGTGCACCCGGGACCCACTTCTCGGTCGGTCACCCATCCTCAAATTGCTCCAGACCAAGCACGGTTAACCAGAGAGTTCTTTTCAAATGAGCTTCCAAAAAAGAGATTGCAACTTGTTGATATGGGTATCCTATCAAGCCTATTAAGCCATGCGCTAGTGTCTCGCAATATGTGACCATTGCGCAAGGGAAGCTTTTGTAGATCAAATTTTGCATGTGTAAATGCATGTCACTGCAATTATGCATGTTTACATGCTTGGGACTACCATTATGCAGGTGTGGATGAATGTCACTGCCATTTTGCATGTGTAGATGCTTGGCAGCATCATTATGCATGTGTAGATGAATATCACTTCCATTTTGCATGTGTAGATGCTTGACAACACCATTATGCATGTGTAGATGAATGTCACTACCATTTTGCTTGTCTAGATGCTTGGCAGCACCATTATGCATGTGTGGATGAATGTCACTGCCATTTTGCTCATCTAGATGATTGGCAGCACCATTATGCATGTGTAGATGAATCTCACTACCATTTTTGCTTGTCTAGATGCTTGGCAACACCATTATACATGTGTAGATGAATGTCACTGTCATTTTGCTTGTCTAGATGCTTGACAACACCATTATGCTTGTGTAGATGAAGCAAGTGCAATGTACAGATCTCTGTACAACTGGCATTGATCAGTTTGATTTGCACAAAGCATTTGCTACTATTTTCTGACCAGTTCTAATTGGAAAGGTACCCAAGCAGGACTGGGACACCTTGTGCAGGAACACAATTCCTCCTATGCCTGGGTACGAGGACTTCATCCGAGACCTCCCTCCCTCAATGGCTAGATCAACCCTCAACAACTTTCTGGTGGAAATGCAGACAAGGAAGAAGAAGGAACGTCAGGGCCGCAAGCCTCTCCTTGGTCACCCAAAAGTGACGACCTCCCTCGTCGCTTCTATGTACGGATCAAGGCCACTGACCTAACTGCACTCCAACTCCCGGAAAGCATGAAGGCGGTAGTGCTGAAGTAGCTGTAGATAAGGCAACATGTCTGCACTCTCCCGCTGAAAACCTCCTCCTTCTGTGTGTACGGTGTGTAGCTGCAGATGTTCAAGCGGTAGATGTACTTCATGAAGGGCTGGAGTGAGTTTGCGTCGAAGATCAAGCTCTGGGTTGGTGACGTCCTTGCCTTCAAGCACATCAACAACCAGAAGGGTTTCAAGGTGACTCTCTTCAAGGCTTTCAACATCACGGAGGAGTTGATCACCTGCGATAAGTTCATCTGATCGTCCTATCTTATGTTGATTGTATATATAGTCTAGTTTGTCTAGTGGATGCAATATCGAACCACTGTCTTTTGTGTCCGGGGTGTGTACCCCTGACGTGAACAACCTATCAGGTTCCATGGGATGCACCTGACTATGAACTAATCTGGCTAGTCTAGTTTCTATGCTTTGTTCTTGTGTGCTCTATTTATAAATGTGTGGTGTGTTGATGTGCTGTGGTAAGATCACCATATTTGAATGTGGTGAGTGTATCAGCATGTCTGTGCAAAAAGAAGAAAACATGATGGACACCAAACACCATTTTTTGCATCTACTAAAGAAACAGACAACCAAACGGGCTGCAATCTCAGCCCAAAGGATGCGACCCAGACTACCAAACGCGCTGCAGAAGCTGGCCCAACGCTTGTTCACGCCAGACAGTGCCACGTCCAGCACTGCCAGACTGGACAAAAATCAGCTGCAGCCTACCAAACGAGCGCTCGATACATGTAGGTGTTCGGGGCTGGATGCAGCCGACCGGTGTGCCCCCGTGGCATCGGGTCCTGCTTGCTCCTACCAACAACACGATGGGTGTCGCTGACATCCACGTGGACATTGGGAACACCATTCTCGGGCCTCTCTTCGGTGGTCGGTGCCTCCCAACTGACGTCAAACTGCCCTTGGGTGTGGCGCCACCGCCGACGGCTGCAGGACTAGGCGGCATGATGCCTCACTTCGTCGACACCAATGACACATCGACTATGGCAAGTCGCGATTTACTATGTCACAACGGTCACGCTCGGAAGGCCAGAGAAAATACCTCGGCGGCACTCGTCAGAGTTTAATACTCCCTCCGATCCAAATTAATTGACTCGGATTTTTCTAGATTAGAATGTATATATACATGTTTTAGTGCTAGATACATCCGAATCTAGTAAAATTTGAGTCAATTAATTTGGATCGGAAGAAGTAATGTTAAGTGACGAAGGGTATGGAGAAATATGACAATAGGCTGACAGGTCGCTTTGCCTAGGCATGGTTTTCTGACCATGTGGTATCTCCCTGTCAAGACATGTACGCAAACAACTTGGATGATGCAATGGTTTTAAAATATAAGATGTTTTAGCTTTGCGAAGAAAATATATCTACATTCTTTTAGTGTGTCTAAACATGAATGAACTTATACACACTAAAAGTAGTTTAGGTACAATTGCTTCACAAATCTAAACCATCTTATGTTTTAAAATGGAGTGAGTACTTCGTAGTGCGGCGTGAGGATACGGTTTTAGTTGCATGATGTGTCCACGTCAAAACTGGACACGTGGCGATTGTGAGCCTGGTGCTCGACGCTTTGTAGTAGTGTGTTTCATGCTGCAAGTGGCTAATGGGCTTTGGCAGATGTACTTTTTTTTTCTGTGTGCATCTTTGATGTTTTAACTAGTTCTTGATATTTCGTTATTACAGAGGTTAGATTTAATTGATAACTTCTTGATATCAATATATTCCCTTTATCAGAAAAATGCCCCTTAAGAAATACTAACCCGTTTCAGAATACAAGTCTTTTTAGTACTCCTCCGACCCATATTATTGTTCTCGACTTTGTCTAGATTCGGATGTACCTAGTTAAGGATTTAGACTAGATGCATTTGTATCTAGACAAAGTTGAGAACATTAATATGAACCAAAGGGAGTAGTTTAATTTGAACCGCTAGAAGGCTCGTGCTCAGTACAACCCCCTCCCCCAAACACGTAGAAGCCCGATCCATATGCATATCCAAAGCTCTGTATAGACATAACATAAGTATGTCTACGACGGTAAGTCTTTCCGCAACCCAACCGTGACATCCAATCCCGCCCGCACCGATTACGGCCCCAGCCGACGCGACCAGGAGATCAAGCTATCGCCACCGGCCACCGCCTCCCTGCTACATCCCCGCTAGAAGGTAGCCTCCACGTCCACGCTGCATCCTCGTCTCCCTCCACGCCGCCGAGGAGGTAGCCTCCATGTTTTCCGATCATGGCGTCGGCCGATCGCCATGGGAAGTTGCTTGGTCGGACTGTCCAACACCAACAAGGCCAGACAGTTCGGCCATGCTGGACAGTCCGACACGTGATAAGCTGCCAGTGTCCGACCGCGTTGAATATAGCTGCTGCCATTTCTTAGTCTTCTCTATTTGATAAAGTTGCTGCTGTTTTCCAAATTGCAATGAATTGTGTGTCCGAAATTATATTGTCTAATATGTAGTGTTTAGAAATTTATTTGCCGTGTGAAATCTGAGTGCATTAATTTTTTATTTCTCCGTGATTCACTATCTAATGTTGGCCTATAATTTTCGGAGAGATGAGGGACTCTAACTCAAGTTGGAATGACAACGACAACGGATACACAAGCGATGAGGATTCTAGTTCTGAGATGAGATCCAGATCGAAGACCTATTGTACCTCCCAAGAACTGCCGCTTTGGTGGTCATAATAAGGGTAGAACGATCCTCGGTAGGCAGCGTACTCGGAAAACATGAGTGAAGTATGTTGAATATTTGTAATGTCAAGCCATGGATGGAATCAATGAAATGCCATCTTACATTCTCTATTTTTCATTGTGTAGGTGCTAGCCGGTGGTGATGGCGAGGATGAACTTAACGGATATTCAAACATGGAAGTTGGGTTTGATGAAGATGGCGTCGAAGCACTGTTTCAGGAGGAATGGAGCTCAAAAAAGAGGAGCCGGGTTTGTGGATAGTTTTACTATGGAAACCAATGAATGTTACCAATGAAACGACATCTTATAGAGGTTATTTTGTCTTTACCTATGTAGGTGATATCCGATTCTCACAATGAGCATGAACATCACAGGAAAGCGGACACAGACGTTGTGAGTAAAGAAGATAAGACACTCTCACGAAATTATCACTGGGATATATTGTACAAGACATTTGATTTCGAACCGGTGGCTTTCATTTGGTACAATAGCTATGCGAGAGAGCATGGATTCGGCATTCGAAAGGATCTTTTGAAGCGAGGGAAAGGTCCTATGGGAGAAGTACGGTTAAGACGGTATGCCACTTCTAGAGCAGGGAAACATCTGGAGAAGCTCTTAACACAGGAAGGCCGCAGTCGTAGGATGAGACTCGAGACTCGCTGCAAATGCAATGCCCATCTCATTGTGAAGCGTGATCTATCCCGTGGAGTGTGGGTTGTCAAAAGCTTTGACGACAATCACAACCATGTCTTGGCTAGACCAGACGAAGTACCATTTATTTGGTCGCATAGAAAGATTAGGCCATACCAGAGAGCTAAGGGTGTGTTCGGTTGGTGTCACGAAGTGGAATGGAATAGAATGGTTCCACACTTGAGAGTCATTCTAGTGTTCAGTTGAGAAATGGAATGGAACGAGATGGTTCCTCAAAAGAGAATATTCCCTCTAGATCTAAAATGCACTCATTCCACCAAATTGGTGGAATCTCCCTGTTTCTCTATGCTAAAGACACCCAAACGTTCTCACTCTCTCTATTCTCTTGTCGTCCTTTTTGCTAAATGCACCCAAATATAGAACGGAACCATTTCATTCCATTTTTTTACCCCAACCGAGCATAGGATATAACCATTCCATTACACATTTTTTGTCCTAACCAAACGCAAGAACGGAACCAGCCCATTCCAGTGAAATGGAACCATGACATTCCATTCCACTTTGTTCTCGAACTGAACACATCCTAAGATACTATCATTAGGAGCCACTGAGATGAGAAAGCATATGATCATGAGACACTTCCTCAGAGAACATGGCTACGTCGGTGTAGGCTTTATTAGGAGATATCTGTACAACATGTGTTGCAGGGAGAAGAGGAAGCTTATTGCGAAGGGTGATGTTGCCACAACCCTCGGCATTATGGCCGCCAGGAAGAAGAATGATCCTGAATTATTTTTTGAGTATGATGTAGATGATTAAGGATAGCTAAAGACCATTTTCTGGGGTGATTCTCAATCACGCCAGGACTATCAGGACTTCGATGACTGTTGGTATTTGACGGCACCTACAATATGAACCGATATGGTCGTCCGTTTATTCCTTTCGTAGGCCTCAACTATCACCGTAAGACTGTGGTGTTTGTGTGCACCATAGTGTTATACAAGGCGGAAGATACATATGCTTAGCTGCTCTAGACATTCTTGACTGCAATGTGTCAAAAGAAGCCAAAAGGTATTATCACAGATCCCGACAACGCGATGATAAAAACTATTTAGAAAGTCCTTGCAGATGTGTTTCACCGTCTATGTACATGGCACATAGAGAAAAACATGAAATAGCACCTTAGTCACAAGTCACTTGAGGAGTTTTGGCCATTCTTATACTATGCCACTTCAAAAGCCATCTTTGAGAAAAGATGGAGCGCTTTTGTTCGCAAGTGGCAGACAAATAAAATCCAGGAATGGCTTAAAAGAATATAGTATAAGAAGCTACTTTGGGTCGCCGCGTATACGTCACATGGATATTTCCTTGGTATGAAAAGTAACTAGAGGAGTGAGAGTTTGAACTTATGCCTTCACCTTCACCTAGATTTTGGTACGACCCTAGTCAACATGATCATGCATTACAAGAATGCCATAGTTCTCGTATGTGAGAGCGAGGCAGAAGATGACTGCATCTCTTCCCAGAGTTCACCGCTGGCAGTTACGGAATCCAAGGATATTGAGGTTTCTCTTGCCCGTGTCTTTACTCCGGCCAACTTCTACATATTGCAACAAGATGTGGAGAAGATTGGGAACCTCGAGCATTATGATGTAATTGTTGGAAGAGAGGGATTTAAACAGTCATTGGTGAAATGGAAGAATAGCAGGAAGTTCATGTTTGAAGTGGAGTATATACCTAATAAATTGGAGGAGACAATACGGTGCAACTGCCAATGAATGGATCGTAAGGGTATCCCATGCAAGCACATTATGTATGTAGTGAACCACCTGAAATTTTCTGGAATATCAGAGTGTTGTGTTCTTTGGAGATTCTCCAAAATAGCAAGAAACGGATTGCCAGTGAGATGCATAAGCGATCTATTTGCGTACGGTTGGTCACGGGCAGGGAAGCGAAAAAGATATAGTGAACTGCGACAGAAGCTATGGATGTTGCATCCGATGATCTAGCGATATACGATAATTTCATGTTTATATGAAGGGCTTAATAGCGAGGAAGCATGTGAAGAAAAATGGACCAGATAGTCACGGAGTCTTCATGGAGGAAGACACACTTGACTTTGAAGCACACGCAGTTCCAATTGGTGACCCGGCCAAAATTACCATGAAAGGCGCACTGAAGCAAAACAAAAAACCTCGAAAAGAGCTAAATTACCCCATGACAAAAAAATAGTAGACCGCTAGCATATGACGATCGAAAAAACCCGAATCAAGTGTGCTGCACTTGTGGTCTCAAGGGTCATAACAAACGGAACAAATTTTTATGCAAACTACATCCAGAGTAAGTCTATATCTATGATTATTATATTAACTTAGTTGATTTATTAGATGCATGATTGTCTGCCGGTGCTAATCTATTCTGTTTTGTCATGAAGTTATATGGTACAAGAAAATAAGTAGAAAGTGCACCTTCTCTCGTCGATGGCGGAACAAAAACGGTCGCATATTTTTGTGTTCGGGATTATGGATTAACTGTAATTGGCAGAAACAAAAATTCGCTTGTTTTCATTTTATATTTTTATTTATGACATGTAGATCTTCAGTATTATTTTCTTTGTTCTACTCGGTAAAGTGATATAAGGGCATGTACAATGGTTGATAAGACTATCTTATCTTAGTTCCGACACATAAGCTAGATATAACAATAAAACATGACGTACAATGCGTTATGTTTTAGTCTTATTTTTAATAAATAGACATCATAAATTTATGGTGAGAGAGATTGTTGCTAAGAGATCATCTCTTAGCTAAGAGAAGGTAAACCTCTTTTTTTGATTCTCTCTCCTCCATGTCATCCATCATCCTACATGGTATTGCTATGATATGACTAAGATATAAGCATTGTACGTGCACGTGTAATGCGTTTATCTTAGTCTTATCTTAGCAATGCCACGTAAAATGATTGCTGAGTTGGAAAAAAGAGAAATAAAAAAGACCTCTGCCTTCTCTTAACTAGAGATCATCTCTTAGCATAATATATCTCACCACATATTTATGAATATATGTTGTTGAAGATAACACAAAAAAATGAACCATTGTATATCATATTTTGTTATCATATCAAAATTACGTGGCATTTATAAAATAAAACTGTCTTATCAACATTTTACATGCCCTAATATGTCCCCGGCCAGTCCGTCCTCGTCCCCGGCCTGTCCGGCCCTCCTGTTCAGCTGCGAAACCGCGTGCCGGCCTGTGCCTGTCTGGTATTGATCGCGTGTATGTCTGACTCAGGACTTCAAAACTGACGTGGCAAAAAATGTTGGCTGGACATGTACCAAGACAAGTATCGTAGAATGCCCGGCAGATTTTTATTTTACAGGGCCTGTCTCTGTGCATGCGCCGGCCTGTCCGGCCGTTGAGTTGCACAGCAAAACTACCATGCCTGTCTGTTTGTTACCACCGGTATACATCAGAACTTCCAGGAGCTAAAATTTTAGACCGGACAAGTGTCGAGGCTTGTCTGACATAACTTTCTTTCTTCCTGGCCTGGCCGGCGGTAGGCCTGTACGGCCCTGGAGTTGCACAACAGAACTGGTGTGTCGGTCTTGCCGGTCGTGATTGCCGGCCTGTCCAACGATGGTTTAGTCTGCATAAAAAGCATGGTCGCATAATGCCATTACCAACACTCTGCCATAAAAAAGGAAGCATCCAACACACGATTTCACTAACCATCCAACATAGGATTTAACTAACCAGATGGAATCAAATAAACATGATAAGAGCAACTCTAGTTGACATGGGTATGCCTAATAGACACTCGACTACAGCCTACCTAGTGCGGCTTAACGGAAGGCGCACTCGACGACCTGCACAGGTCCATGACGTCCATGACGGTTCGACTGATATGAAGCCCATATGGACACCGACTCCCAACGTACAAGACAAGGAAAGCTCAAGACTAGAGTTTTAATCTAACTTGTAACCAACTCGTATTGATACCTGAGACCTAGCCCCCCCATATATAAAGGCTAGGAGGGTCCAACGAGAAGGCATCCTCTCTCCCAATAGACAAATCGTGACTCCCCTAATAGACAGATCTACGATCGCCACAATAGATAGAACATAATAGATCTAGACATACGCCAGATCCAATCTGCGCGTCACCGCCATCGGCGACCTTATAATCCTTCGGATCATCATCAATCAAGAGCAGACAAGCAGGAGTAGGGTCCTCTACGAGGTCTGAACCTGGGTAAACCTTGCGTCCCTGTGTGCTTGTTTGCTAGCCGTACCGAGATCTCCAGCGCTCCTCTCTTCTCCAAAACCCAAGTCCATAACAATGGGTATTGATGAGTCTAACCCTCGTCAATTGGCGCCGTCTGTGGGAATTGGGCGCGCTGATGTTGCGATCTCGACGGCTCCATCATCGGCGATCTACGATTCGTTGGCTCCGGCAAGAGGATCTACTTCGGCTCCCTCATCATCAACGGTGGTCGGATCACATCCGGTCGATTCGTCTGCGACGACTCGTTGGATCTCTTCATCGATATCTCCGCATCAGCCAGTTTCGTCTTCACCGACGCGAGCTCGAGTGCTCCAGCGATCTGGGCCAGCCAAACGCGTGATAGCTGATCACCTTGATTCAGTCGATTGGCCTTAGGAAACTTCACATCATTGGATGGCGGTCCGAGCAGGCGTGCTATCTAAACTCACGAGAAGGCATCTATACCACAGCTGACTCAAAACCGGACTCGTTCCTGCATCTATTATTTTAGATCAAAGAAGCAAAGTTCTGGTCGTTGCAGAGGGCCGAACAACTCAGCGATAGGTTCTGGAGGCGTGCAGGACTCAGGTCGCGTGCACTTATCGAGCTAAATCCATGTTGATCAAGTCCCGATGTGGTGGATACATACACGGGTGTCAGTCTGCTAGGGGAAATCAGTTTGAGACAACTCGCGTGCAAAGGAAAAAAATATCACAGTTTGATTCAGAATCGAATCCTGGCATCAACCACGTGAAGTATCCCATATACAATGGAAAGTACGATCAGGCAAATATGCATGATTGCATGTGTTCGTGACTAAAGGGATTCCTCTATTCAACTCAACCTCTATCATTAATTGTTCGTTTTTGAATACATGCATTGACAATACCCAAATCGATTGGGTCACGGAGACAAGATGGAGGCATCGATGCCTCGTGGGTCGGCAAGTCTGCGTTTACATCGGAAACAGTCTTTTCCTGGTCAGATTTATCCGATTGGCATAGAGACGCAACAACTTCGCCGCGAGACTCCGGTCCGCTACATCGACCATGCCTGCCACAACGGCTCCGGTCTATTGCGACTCCGTCCAATCGCTTTTACTCTACACCTGAGGGATGCACCAGCTCCACCGCGCGACCCTCTACGGTCTTCGGCTGCGGCGACGCACTACGGTCTTCGACTTCGCCAACCTGTTGTGTCTTTGACTCCGCCATACGACCCGCTTCGGTCCTCAACTCCACGCTCGGGGGCTGCGCCCACTTGGTCATACGACTCGCGACTATCGACCTGTTGCGGTTTGCGACTGCGATGATCCTCTACGGTCTTCAATTACGGCGACTCGGTGCATCCTTCGGATGCGGCAACCTAGTGCGATCTTTGATTGCGATGACCGTCCACATCGGCTTCAGCGACCGCGACTCGGGGGCTTCCTCGACATCGGCGATGCTCTGCGATCTTCAGCTCCAGCGACCCGGGGGCTCGCTCCTCTATGGCGACCCGCCGCGTCCTTCGACTGCGACGACCCAGTAAAATCTTCGGTTGCGACAACATGCTACTGCCATCGGCTTCGGCGACCCGCTGTCGCGTTGACTCCGGTCCGCCGCATCGGCTCTCAAACGCCGCCTCGACTACATCGACAACATCGAATCTACACCCGGGGGCTCCGTCGACTCCGCCGCGAGGCCCGTTACCGTCTTCGGCTACGGTGACTCACTACGATCTCCGACTCCGCCCATCTACTGAGTCTTCGACTCCATCACGCGACTCGCTGCGGTCTTCAGCTGCGGTCTTCAGGTGAGGTGACCCGATACAGTCTTCGATTGCTGTGGCCCGTTACAGTCTTCATATACGGCAATTCGTCATCACCACGCGACTCTGATCTGCCGCGTTGACTATGTCCGCCGCATGACTCGCTGCCATGTCAACTCTAGTCTTCGACTCTAGTGATTCGCTATGATATTCGACTCGGGGGCTCCCTTCGCTTTGGCGACCTGCCGTGGTCTTCAGCTTCAAACGACCGGCTGCGGTATTCATATCGGGTGACTCGGGGGCTCCCTCGACTCCTGCGACCACGAGCCGCTACAATCTTTGACTCCCGCGACCCGCCGATCACATCGGATCTTGTGACTTATTCACAATGGCAACTATCAATAAAGCTAAGTTTCTCTCTACTTAGAGCTGATTTCTTTCTTACTTTAAATCACACTCGAAACACTCGGGGGCTACACCCTCTTCGAGTAACCTAATGTGCCATCGACTCCGCGCACTCGAGCACCTCATACGCGACAGCCCGAGTAGCTGATTCTGCCTGACCGTCAAATCCTTGAACTCCGAGTGCCTCGGCAAGGTACTGAGACTAAGGGTAATCAGGCTAACGAAAAGGCCTAGCATACAGTGCAAAAGTGTCGACTCGATTGGCACCAGAATTTTACTTTGCAAACCTACATGCAAATATCTTTACAAGATACAAGTACTTCACAATTCGTAATGTTTTATGCAGCTTATAAGGATGTCGACTGCGTCGAGCTATTCTATCGGGTCCTCCAACAGGAGTCGACAAAACAACTGGCTACGACATACACTCAAGATCCGAGTCGAGTTCCTCCTCGGATGGTTGCATCGCTGGATGCTACACACGCGTGGTGCTAGCCCCTACACCCGACAGAAATGACTGTGTCGACTCCATCTGCATCGTCGACTTACCCGGCTAATCACCGCATGACTTTGACTACATCGTCGACTCTTGGCTCCTTATGCGTGAGATGCTGACTCGATGCACTTCTGGGTCAGTGGTTTCTCCTCACGTGATTTTCGACTGCGTCTACAAGATAAAATACTCGAGTCTCTGCCCGGGTCTACGACTCCGCCAGACACTCGGGAACTACTCCAAACTAGAGCGCTGGTCACGCATATACAAGATCCTCGAGTGACATGCTCTAAATCCTCACTCGAATCCACGATTCGACTAAGGACTCGGGGGGCTACTCCCATAGGGAGCGCTGGCCGCGCACCCGAAGAAATTTATGAAGATATCCAAGCATTATGAAAACCCTTCACTCGAATCTACGATTCGATTGTGGGCTTCGGGTTACTCCCATAGGGAGCGCTGAAAGAAATTCGACTGAAACAAGCAGGCAAAAGACGACAACAGTCGCAAAAGTTATTTAGTCCCTGCCTGAGTCTTCGACTCAACCAGGCACTTGGGGGCTACTCCCATAGGGAGCGCTGGTCGCGCACCCTATGATTATTTTTCCTTGCACATCGTACAGTGTGTCGATAACATCCACACTCGAATGATATGGCGGCTCCGCCTCATATTTTCCCTACAAAGAGATTACGTCTCCTGGGCCACCCGAATCATCTCCGCGATGACAAAAATTTCGGATGCCGCGCTTACAGCGTGAAGATAAGATCTGAATAAGGCCTGGCAACGCATCTGCTGTGCTCTACCAGAAATAATTCGTGCCTGCAGGTACGATGAAATAAGCCTTGATGGACGCGTCGAGTGCTCACACCCATACACTAGAATTCGACTCTGTAAGGCCTCCACGGCATGAGTCGAATTACGCCAGCAATTTCCGGATTCGAGTCCGGGGACTCGAGTTTGAGTAGGTGACATTGTTTTTGCCCTAGAGCAATTAACTGGTCTCGATCCATTGAGCGCACCAGGCACGTTTACCATCATCCCTATGAACTACTACAAATTCGACTGACCCAATAAACTTCTGGGAGAAGTGCTTCGCACTCGACACAATTGTCGACTCCGACATCCTAATGCAAAGATCAAGACTTCTGAGTCTCCATCCGAATCTACGATTCACATGGACACTCGGGGGCTACTGACATAGGTATGCCCAATAGGCACTCGACTACAGCCTACCTGGTGCGGCTCAACGGAAGGCGCACTCGACGACCTGCACAGGTCCATGACGCCCATGACGGTTCGACTGATATGAAGCCCATGTGGACACCGACTCCCAACGTACAAGACAAGGAAAGCTCAAGACTAGAGTTCTAATCTAACTTGTAACCAACTCGTATTGGTACCTGAGACCTAGCCCCCCCATATATAAAGGCTAGGAGGGTCCAACAAGAAGGCATCCTCTCTCCCAATAGACAAATCGCGACTCCCCTAATAGACAGATCTACGATCACCACAATAGATAGAACACAATAGATCTAGACATACGTCAGATCCAATCTGCGCGTCACCGCCATCGGCGACCTTGTAATCCTTCGGATCATCATCAATCAAGAGCAGACAAGCAGGAGTAGGGTCCTCTACGAGGCCTGAACCTGGGTAAACCTTGCGTCCCTGTGTGCTTGTTTGCTAGCCATACCGAGATCTCCAGCGCTCCTCTCTTCTCCAAAACCCAAGTCCATAACAATGGGCATTGATGAGTCTAACCCTCGTCACTAGTAGACCCTGCATCTCGGCCCACAACGGCAATATAGCGCTGATATGCGGGTCTCGACAAAATTTTGGGCCGGACCAGACATGGCATCGGTGGTCCGGCCCGCATCTAATATGTCAGGCCTTGCTTCCGCACCACATCGGCCTCCATATATGTTGCTCAGAGCATCCGATGCAGGTACGAACCCTATCCCCATGCCGTCACAACACCTTCCCCTCCGTTGCATCGCCTCCCCCCCGACGCATCGTCGGCGAGCAATCCATAACCCCCACCGCAGATCCGCAGCCTCCGCACCATGATGGCAACAACTCTGTGTACCAACTCATTGGGACTCCAAGTGCAGAAAATTGTAGCAAGCATCTTTTCCCAACAAGGGTGACTCGAGGATTTATATCAAACTCTCGGGAAATTGGTTGATCAAGAGATGTTTTTCTCCTCCTCTTCAAGCAATCTACAAAACAAAGTTGTTTCCTTGTGTCCTCGACTCCACCATGTGGTTGTCAAACACAAGGTTTCATATTAGTAATATGAAATAACAATAATAATAATAATAATAAGTAAAGTAATACAATAATAAAATATGCAAGTAAAATAAAGGCAATGATATGATAGTTTTGTGTGTGTTTTGATTGTGTTTGCAAGTGAAGAAAGTATTTTTTTTATTTTCGAAATATAAAATTGCATAAAATATAGATGATAGTAATGGTGTTGGAAGGTTGTTTCTTATGATAAAATTTGGTCTGTGGTTCATGGGTTCACTTGTCTATTCTCCTTTTAAGTTGCAGTGGACATAAAACAATACATCATCAACATAATATTGGTGAAACTTTAATATGTGTTTGATAAGCATTCATATGGGAATCACGTCCTAACATAGAGATGATGCAACACATCTCTTTTATACTCCTCTAGAAAGGAAAAACTCCAAGCCTTCTAGAATTAAGAATTAACAGAGCATAGCCTTAAGTACTTTCACATGATAATTGAATAACAAATATGCTACCTTAACCAAACAAGATTATCAACAAGATAATTATAGCACATGAATTCACTTAATCCCTAGTGAGGTAACAAAAGAAAGGTAAAAACCATAGTATAGATCTTGAATTTGTTGTCACTATTCAATCACTACCACCATGTTACTCCATCTAATACACACTTCCCCCACACATGCTCTTGCATACAAATTGGATAAAAAATTTATTAAGAACTGGCTACATGATATCCATCTATCAATACATTTTACACATAAATAGGTTCTAATCTCATATATCAAATCATAGAATAAAGATTCACCATATAGGAATTACATATATGACCATAATCATGTTGGACAACTCATATGGTACTAGATCTATGAAGAACAAGAGAGAAATAGATCAAGCTACTGGCACAAACTCATAGTCCGGAGGTGGAGTACTCCCTCTTCATCATGGTTATAATGTTGGAGATGTTGTAGAAGGTAGAGATCCCTCCAGTGGTGGCTCTAACAGAGTTTCCCCCCTCCAATCTTTGCTGATTCTGTCTATGTTTTGGTGTTTCTGTGTTTCTGCGACGCTCTCTCGAGGATGCCCCAGGGGACCCTTTATGAATTTTAGGTCAAACCAAGTCCATGGGCGAAAGATCAAAGTGAATCGAATGGCCGAGGGCCAAAATAGGTAGGGTGGCGCGTGAAGTGGGATAGGTGCCACCTACCCTCTTTTGGGCCTACAGGCCCCTCTCACGAGGTCCAAAAACTCCAGATCACCACTCTTCAGGAAATATTGACTTTCCCAGAATTTTAGCTCTATTTGACTACATTTAGGTCTCTAAAAGATAAAAAATAAACAAAACAGGGCTTTCATATCCTGCAGAGTTATAACCAAAATAAAAGGGATCATTGGTAAATCCCTAAAAATCAATATAAAGTATGGATATTACATTATATATGTTGCAAATATGTGGGAATATGTATCAATAAACTATAAAGTTCATGCATGCATTTTACATGCATCAACATGTCCAAACTTAACCTATGCTCGTCCTCGAGCATGAAGGTGATAAAACTAAACATGAACTTTGGAGTTTGTTGCTATGTTTCATGTCATACAAAGTTTACAAGGTTCAATCTTTAAAGAATAGTAATAAGCAAATGAGCTATAAAGTGATATCTCTTATACACTACAAACATGCTTACCAATAAGTTGTTTTGTATTGAAATAAATGAAAGTACCATGAACAATTAAGCATTCTTAGATGGACCTATAAAATTGTGGAAGAATCTGTTGTATCTTTTTATCGTTTGACACTTTTGTAATAGAAAATAAGCAGGCAACACATGTGCTAGTCCTTCAATAAAAGATTTGTAGGAGCATAAATTAAAGTTTTGAGATATGTAGCTCAAGTCAACGGTATTCATAAGAGTGGGGTTCCGGGCATATTTTATTGACATAAGAAGGTATGGTTTATGTGTTTGACCCATTTACAAGTTGAAAGTTTCATGTCCCTTTATCACAAGTACCCATTTCTCATGCTACTCAACTTAGGATCACAAGAGATTCTTCATCATATGCATACAGTTTTCAACGAGGTGGAACTGAGGTAACTCCATCCCCTTTGTACGAGTGGTCCTTCCCCCTGAGTTCCAAGGTAGACCATCCATACTCCGATGACATGAAAAACATACAAATGAACCCCTCAACATTTCCTTTTGTTTACTATTTGCATAGATTTTTATTAAAGCTGCTTCATAGGATGTCCATGCTATAAATTTCCGCCATGATGCATAGCATGTCTTAGGTTGGTGGCCCAATGCTTCCTCTGACACATATGGATACTCGAAAAAACTCAATCATCTCCAACTTATTTCACACCAATAGGCATCCACGACCAGAAGAACATGATACCAACAAAAAGTACTATAATGCTTGAAAGCTTTCCACATGATAGCATGGGTTGGTTAACAAATAACTTATAAACTATCAAACACATAACTTTCAATTACCAATGGTCAAATTCTTGTTTGAAATTCTGTTTTATTTTAAACGGTTGCATGCTCTAGTGGTTTTCACCCCACATCTTACTTTCTCATGATCTTTAAACTACAAAAGGCATTATTTTGAAGTACTTGAAGGCATATCACATATATTATACTTGGAGTAGCAAGTACCACATAGGTAGGTATGGTATATGTTGTTGGAGTTTAAGGTACTTGGATATACAAGTCTTTAGCTTGTTTGAGAATTTTGGGCTAACAAAAAGAAATCTACAAGCATGCCAAAGTGTCAATAGTGATAATCATTTATTATAAAACAAAGATCCTTAAAATTAATCATCTATGCATGTGAAAAAAAAGGTAGAACTAAATAAGGCACTTGCAAATTATCATTCATCAAGGTATTTGAAACAAGTAACACTTAGCATAACTTGCATTTCAACTTTTTGTTTTCATTCCCTTTTCTTTTGATAGCATACAACTCAATTTATTTTTAATTTCAGTAGATCTTTCTTAGGCATGCAAAACATCTATCATTATGGTCTCATTTATTTCAAAGGTGACATGCAAAACTAAATATAAAACTAAATAAAGACGCTCCAAGTTTCTATGATCATCTTATGTTTCTCAAAAAACAAAGTTTAGAGATTTGCTAACCAAGAGTTTCATAAGTCTGGTGGGGCTCCTTGGGCATCCCCAAGCTTATGGTTTTTACCATTCTTGTATAGCTCTTAGTGTGGTGTTCCTCCATTCACTATCAAAAAAATTCAACAGAAAACTGTCTCCCATTTCTTTTCTATGGGGTGATATTAGTGGTACAAAAGTATGTTGCTAGCTGCCATATAATCCCTAAATTTTTTTTAAGTGTACAGAAATTATATTATGTTGTATACATTATTATCATATCAAAATACTCATGGAAAATTATTTTGGGACTCAAAAGAATGGCCTAAACAATACAAGGCAGAATCTGTCCCGATTTTCAGTAGTAGCAAAACGTATCTATTTCGACCACTTAAACATGTCAGGAATTTTAGCCAATTTTTCTGCATATAGAGGATGAAAAATTGTAACTTAATTTAAATATTAGCGCAATTGGAGTTACAGATAAACTCTGAGAATGTGTCTACTGAACAATATTGGTGCATGAATTTTCTACTCCATATGTTTTTCAACTTTATATCATCCAAATGGGTTTAACTTGGTACTTTATTAAAAACTTCAGAGAATAAACTAAAAATAGACTCTTTAAACTACAGCAAGAGTGCATAAAAATAAATAACCGGGTTGCCTCCCGGAAAGCGCTTTCTTTATAGCTATATACCTAGGCTTCACTTAGTTGTTTCAAGTGATGTGGAGATCATGTGTAGCTTGTACCTTGGTGCTATATCCTTCTTCCTTGGTAAGTGGTCCATACACTTTTTGTGTGTAAACTAAAACTTCACATTTCCTTCTTTCGAATCAATGATTGCTCTTGTAGTTCTCTCTTCCCAATATTATAGGACTATAGGTTTTACTCCCCATGTCCATGATAACAAAATCAACAGGAACATAAGTCATATATAACTCAACCGTGACATCATTTACTTTTTATAAAGAATGTTTAGTTGATTCATCAGCAAGTAAAAGGTTAATTTAGCATTTTTCCATAGTTTTAAGTTCTACCAATTCATATAGTTCTTTTGACAAAACTGAGAAACTAGATCCTAGATCTAATATAGCATGATGGGTTTCTATACCAATAGTGATTAATATGTTGGGGAGCCAAGCATCCCCAATCTTTGGTGGTATCATAGCTTTATTGTTGCATCTTTCTATATTTTCTTGTATGGCATGGTTTGCAATATATGAGCCAAATCCTGCTTGATGAACATTAATGGATGGATCATTAGAAAACTTTTGCAATAGATTTTAATGAGTTCATGCAAGCTATATTTATCAAAATCTAGTAGAGGTTCTTTTGTTTCACTAAGCATTTTAACTTCCTCCACTTTATTTTCACTATTTTGCAATTTAAAAAGTTCATATCTATCATCAAACAGTTCTTCAGGCACTTCAACTTTTTCCAAACTTTCCATAATTTTGACTTCTAGAAGTGAGCCTAGCTCACTTGGTTAGGGAAGTGGATGCACAACCCAACCACCTAGGTTCAAGTCTTCACAGACACAAATTTGGGGTCTTATTATTTAAAAAACAACTCTTTGTAGGGGCTTCCCCTACATTATTCCTTAAAAAAATAGATAGGCATTTGAGGCAGTGATATCCATGAAGGCACCCCTACATTCCTTATATAAGTAAGTCATATAGGTATTAGTTACCCCCTATAAAATATATGCATTAGCATCCAATCCCTAAGGCCATGTTCTATTCCATAAGAAAGTCCTCTAAATATTTTCCAAGCTTTTACAAGTAATTCATCTTCATTTTGTTTAAAGGATATAATTATCTCTCTAAGGTTACTTATGATTTTAGGAGATCCAAATATTTCAACAACATCAGCTTTAATATTAAACCAAGAGCTAAAGTTTCCAGTTGGCCATTTTAATATCCAATCTAATGCTTTTCTAGCAAGTGAATATGGAAAAGTTTAACTTTGATGATATTATTATTGGTGTTACTTATATTCAAAGATTTACATCTTTCATTGAATTTTCTTAGATTCATAATAGGGCCCTCCTTTGGCTTTACATGAAAGCGGTTTTCATAAATTGCTATAGTTATGGCAGGATCAATTTTAAAGGGTTCTGAGGGTATTTCATCTTTTTGAAGAAAGTTTCTAATGTTAAAAGGCCAATAAGTTCTTTTATCCATGCTTCCCAAAAAATATACTAATTTTTATGGTTTTTATTTTTTAATGAAAACTAACAAATAAATAAAAGACTAAATCAAGAAAAAAGAAAATTGCTTTGAAAATCTAAAGGAGAAGGAAAATCTCATAGTGGTGCAACCTCCACAACCTTAGGTGTTTGCACAAAGTTGATGATGATGGTGCTAGAAAATGTTCTAGTAGTTGTTGTAGAGGTGGATTGTGATCCTAGCTTGATGTTTATGTAGTTGTGATGTACCTTGGCCAATTCCCTAGCAACAGCGCCAGAAAATGTTCTTGATACCAACAACTTCATGTGTACCAACTCGTTAGGACTCCAAGAGCAGAGTGTTGTAGTAAGCATCTTTTGCCGACAAGGGTGACTCGAGAGCTTATATTGAACGCTCGTGGAATTGTCTGATGTACCTTAGGATGTACCTTAGGATGTTTTTATCCTCTTCTTCAAGCAATCTACAAAACAATTTTTTTGCCTTGTGTCCCCAACTCCACTGTGTGGTTGTCAAGAAAAAGGTTTCGTATTAGTAATATGAAATAATAATAATAAGTAAAACAATAATAAATATCCAATTAAAATAAAGGCAATGATATGATAGTTTTTTGTGTTTTGTTTGTGTTTGCAAGTAAATAAAGTATTTTTGTATTTTGAAATATTAAATTACATAAAATATAGATGATTCTAATGGTGTTGGAAGGTTGTTTCTTATGATAAAATTTGGTCTGGGGTTCATGGGTTCACTTGTCTATTCTCTTTTTAAGTTGCAGTGGACATGAAACAATTCATCATCAACATAACATTGGTGAAACTTTAATATGTGTTTGATAAGCATTCATATGGGCATCACGTCCTAACATGGAGATGATGCAACACATCTCTCTTATCCTCCTCTAGAAAGGGAAAACTCCAAGAAATCTAGAATTAAGAATTAATAGAGAATAGCCTTAAGTACTTTGACATGATGTTTGAATAACAAATATGCTACCTTGACCAAACAAGATTATCAAGCTGTCACAACATAATTATAGCACATGATTTCACTTGATCCCTAGTGAGGTAACAAAAGAAAGGTAAAAACCACAGTAGATCTTGAATTTGTTATCACTATTCAATCACTACACCATGTTGCTCCATCTAATACACACTTTCCCCAAACATGCTCTTGAATATAAGTCTGATTAAAACAAGTAATTAAGAATGGGGTATATGATATGCATCTATCAATACATCTTACGCATAAATAGGTTCCAATCTCATATATCAAATCATAAAATAAAGATTCACCACATAGGAATTACATATATGACCATAATCATGTTGGGCAGCTCATATGGTACTATATCTATGAAGAACAAGAGAAAAATAGATCAAGCTACTGCCACAAACCGATAGTCTAGAGCTGAATTACTCCCTCTTCATCATGGTGATAATGTTGGAGATGTTGGATAACGTAGAGATCCCTCCAGTGGCTGCATCAAAGTTTACCCCTCCAATCTTTGCTGGTTCTATCTCCATTTTGGTGTTTCTGTGTTTCTTTGGTGCTCTCTCGAGAATTCCCTAGGGTCCCCTTTATAGATGAGTTTTTAGGTCAAACTAAGTTCATGGGAGAAAGATTGAAGCAAATCGGACGATCGAGCGCCAAAAGAGGTAGGGTGGCGCATGTAGTGGAGTAGACCATGCCACCTACACTCTTTTGGGCGTCCGGCCCCTCTCGTGAGGTCCAAGCACTCCAGATCATCACTGTTCGTGAAATATTGACGATTCCATAATCTTAGCTCCATTTGACTTTGTTTAGGTCCCTAAAAGATAAAAAATACTCAAAATAGGGTTTTCCTGTCCTATAGAGTTATACCAAAATAAAGGGGACCATTAGTAAATCCCCAAAAATCAATATAAAACATTGATATTACATTATATATGTTGATTTGGGAATATGTATCAATAAACGACAAAGTCCATGTATGCATTTTACATGCATCACCCCACCATATCGTCGGGTGGAGGTCGATTCGGTCATGAGGGTGGCCAGATTGGACGTGGATCCTCCGCCCACGACTCACCGCTGATGAGGAGGAGAGGCACCAGAGGATGTCAGACGCGGCACGCATCCGCGGTTCGTACCGCTACAACAACTTGTTGGCCGTGTTTTATCGTTATAAATTCCACTACTGGTAGGACTGCACCCTGTCTTTGTCGAGCTCCCTCCACCCACGGTCCTCGTCCCTATCCCCGTCGAGCTCCCATGCCCTGCTACCTGTGAAGAAGGAGGTCACCAATGACGAGGAGGTGTGGGTGTTTGCACCGGGCGTCTACATCAACGATGAGGACATAGACAAGGTCGTCGTGATGCTCACGCAGAGGGAGGTACTCAAGCGCAGCGACTTCGTCGATGACGACCACCACGGCACCATCATCAAGCTAGTATCGGAGAGCAGCCGCAAAGACACCAATAAGGCAGAGGACTGGCACCGGGAGAAGGAGGCGCAAACCAAGGTCTTTGTCGACCTCGACCCCGATGAGTGAGCCATCGCCCGTGTTAACGCCATGGAAAATAGGCTCCGATGAGAATCTCGGGCTGCATTTTGGTAGGTAGTTTCCTTGGTAGTGAAAACCTAGTATTTTGTCAATCTATATGTGATGTCTAGGTTCCTGCATTCAACAGTAGGTTTATTGCAGTATTTTTAGCAGCAACTATTTATTAGAAATATTGATCCCAAGGGAGCTTTGAAGGATCGAAAACACACAATCCCGTAGCTAAATTATCAGTGCGGCCATGTTCGCACCTAAAAGGGTGTTTGGAAATAGTCTACTCTATAGGTTACTAGAATGACAATGATTTGAGGGAGGTTTGAAGTAACTAAGAACAAGGAGCTAAACAAGAACAAAGTAAACTAAAACTGAAAGTAAATGAAAAGGGGTTGTACTTGTAGAATTGAATGGAATGAGAGAGGATTTTAGGCTTCGGTCTCACTAGTACTAGATGGGCAAATATATGTGTGATCCATTGTCTACAAGAGATTCCTTGGACAAATAAATATTCCTCACTTGATTACCAGGCTATCACATTATGTGTACTATCCATGATTCTCGCATGTCACTCGCAAAGCAAATGTACACTTCCGGACCAAGGGATCCAATGAACTCATTTTCAACTCATGTAATTGAATACTTGGATCACAAACACATTCTAACTTAGTGCACTAGATCAAAACTCAACCTAGAACCTAATCAATCACTCACACATGGATGAATAGAAATACAAATACTAATTCATGGAGATCATCATGTTCAATCTTACAAATACAAAATCTAAAACAAGGGAGAGAGAGGTGGAGATGCTGTTGGGGATGACGACGATGAATAGAGCGTGTGGTGAAGATGGGGGCATATCCTTCTCCTTCTCTTGCTTGGATCTTGTGGAGGTGTTGGAGGAGATCTTGATCTTGGAGGTGTGCGGTGGCTATGGAGAGGAGGTAGAGTGGTAGGGCTCCGCCCCTGAGGTGTGGATGGATGATGATGGAGGCGGCTAGGGTTCCCCTCCTTAAATAGGCATTCTGGAGGTCGGTTTTGCGAACCGATGGAGGTCGGGGCCGAATATTGTTGGAAATATGCCCTAGAGGTAAATAATAATATAGATTATTAACATATTTCATTAAGTTCATAATAGGTTCTATGGCATGCTATAACTGTATTTAGGAACATCAATACACGTGTGATATTTAAACCGCCAGAGTCCCTAGTGTTCCTCTAAGACACTAGTTCATTGATCAATCGATGATCGATGTTTGCCGATCATGGACATTTATGTCAATTGGCAATAGGGTCATTTCATTAGGTAAATGAAAGTGATGGACATACCAACATAAGAATTGTAATATGATCAAGTCACGAAGTTCACCATTACAATGACTGGGAAACATAGTAACCAAATCCTTAGACCGTGAGACCATATTTAATCACTGTCACCTGATAGTGCCTTGTTTGCGTCAAACGTCACTCGGTAAAACGATGATCATAAATGTGTCTTCAGGAATTCAGAGGAGCAAGTCGAGGCGTATGTGTCAAGAGCAGGATTTGTTCTTCCGCGTGACAAAGAGATACTCTAGGCCCACTCAGAGACATGATAACCATAAAGCTGCAGCGTGTGACTAGGTCATGGGGATGGCATATCTCAGAATGAGTAAAGTTGTACTTGTCAATACCGAGATTGAACCCGACATGGCAATGTCATTGATCCGGCCTCGGACAAGTAAAGTATCAAAATAACAAAGGGAATATAACTCTATGTTTAATGGTTCAATGACAAAGATTCTCGCGGAATGCACATGGGTCATTATGGGCATCCAGGTCCCGCTGATGATCATTTGTCCGAGAGGTGTCTCGACCATGTCTGGAGTGTTCCGGAACCGTTAGGGTAACACACTTAAGGGTTTGACAACGCTCGTAGATCGTTTTGGTACCATAGGAATCACTGAAGAAAAGAGAAGGTAAAACCGGAAGTAACATGGGTATACCCTGCAGGTACTCAAGTCTTGTATATACGGTCCAGATACAATGGAAGCCCACGGCGTTTCCACGGCCCAATGAAGACTTCGAGTGGCCTATGGACTACCAATAACTTGCGAGACAAGAAGAAGTCTAAAGATAGAAAGTTTGAAGGGCAAACCCTAAACTGTAACCGACTCGACCTGCTACCTGAGACCTGGCCTATCTATATAAAGGCTAGGAGGGAGCGGCGAGGAGGACACACGCAACCCTAGTTTCCACAATCCTCGCCAGATTGCATCTGCGCACCATTGTAATCTTCGATTCCTTCGTTAATTCCAAGAGCAGACAAGCAGGAGTAGGGACCTCTACGAGGCCTGAACCTGGGTAAACCTTGCGTCCCTGTGTGCTTTTTGCTAGTCGATTGATGCTTCCAGCACTCCCTCCTTCTCCAAAACCCAAGTCCATAACAGTGGGCATTGATGAGTTAAACCCTCGTCAATTGGCGCCGTCTGTGGGAATTGGGAGTGCTGATGTCGCGGCTTCTTCGGCCTCATCAACCGCGATCTACAACTCTGCAACAGCAGAGATTTGCCAGCTCTTCGGCGCATTCTTCTTCACCGTCCACACACCTGCCACTCGCCCGGCTTTCGAATCCGTGGGCGACGAAATTAGCCTAGCGATAGGGAGCTTCTGCTTCCAAGTTGGTCAGATGGGCACGCTTCGCATGCCTGACCAGCAAACGGCATCCATGATTGCTCCAGCATCGTGGTTCCTGCCACCAGTCGGCACCCTCAGCGAGATTAAAACCTCAGCAACAGCTGAGAGCATGGACAACGACAGCAGTCGCAAATCCGATCTAGATGGCTTAGCAACGGAAGATGGAGTCTACGGCTCCGGATCCGAGAGTTGCGGGAGCAACAGCTTCCCCAGCCACTTCATGTGCGCCGTAATTAACACTGGCGACTCCACCGCCAATCGTGAAAACGGTGGCAATGGATCTGGCACCGATCCGCCTAACGGTGGCATCCCTAATGGCGGACCTCCCAACGGCGGCCCCACCAACGGTGGCAACGGCGCACCCGTCAACAATGGAGGGGCAGTCGAACCCCCAACCATGGTGAACGAGCACACTGGCAAACGTGTCGTGATCAAGCTCAACGATCTCGAGTGGGCTCGCTGTCGAGACGCCCCGCGAGGCAATCCTCTTCCCCCAAGCACACCGCAAGAACTACTGATGGGCTATCATTGGCTGCTGAAGGACGAGTACAGACGCCAGCTACAAACAATCGTGCAACTCGAAGCACATAAAAAGGCGGCAGCCGAGTCGAGCCTTCGAAGGGCTGGGCTCTCCTCCAAAGGCAACAAGTACGTGACCAACAAGAGACGATCTCGAATGGCCCATCTCACCGAGCAGGAGCGCATAGAAGCTGTGAAAGTCCTCGACTTTAGCTCTATGACAGTCGACACTCAGGGCAATGTGGTCCCAAAGACGCCGCAAGCAGCGGTGACAGCGGCCACCATGTACCTACTCAACAACCAGCCGCCAGCTGGAGATCCCCGAGCTACCATGCACCGATCTACGATCATAGGCTTGGGGCTAATCGAGGCCGCTCTCGACAAAGAGCCGACGCCGGAGCCAAAGAAAAACAAGGCTCTGGCAAAACGCTATTCCTCACCTTCGTCCAGCGACGACAGTCACGATTTGTCTCGACGTCGCCACTCACGGCTACACGACCATGACTACGATGCGCGTGATGACATCATGCAGCGCAAAATCGACAAGTCAAGGGCACGACGTGCCCGATCGACTGACTCAGAGGACGAAGACGTGGAGCTCTGTGGCGCTAGATGCTTCAGCAGGGCCATCAGACAAAAGCGAATGCCCAAGGGGTTCAAGCTCCCATCGGAGAACCGAAAGTTTGATGGCCTGCAGGACCCAAAAATCTGGTTGGAAGACCACATCTCCTCCGTTAGGCTCCATGGTGGGAGTCGAAGCACTGCCATGGAATGCCTACAGCTACAGCTGCAGGGCGCCGCCCGAGCTTGGCTCAACAACCTCCCGCGTGGATCCATTCGCAGCTAGGATGAGCTGGTCTACAGCTTTGTGCGCAACTTCAAGGGCACCTACAAAAGGCCCGCGTCAATCAAAGAGCCGAGGTGCTGCCAGCAAAGGTCGGGAGAGTCATTACGCTCGTACATCCAAAGGTAGTCCATCATCAAGAACTCCGCAGAAAATATCTCGGAGGACCGGCCGATTGACGCATTCAACACCGGCGTTCACCGCATAGAGCTCAGGGAGGAGCTGGGACGCTCGAAGCCCAAAACCATTGACCACCTGATGGAAATCGCGAATAGGTGGGCAGATGGAGAAGATTCGGTGAAAAATCGCGTTCACTCTGACGACAAAGCAAAGCTCGAGCACAGACGCGATCGTTGCAGCAAACGTCGAATGCGCATCTATGATGACAGCGACGATGTCAACATGGTCGCAGCCGGCTACGCTGACAGGCGCAACGATAACCGCAACAGCGGCTACCGCAGTGGTGGACACCACGACTCCGGGAAAACCACGCAAGTATGGCAGCGCCGCACTTGCGAAGAAGCACCCGCGACAACAATCGAAGACAAACTATCCGGGCCATGCAACGTGCACTTCTACATCGACAAGAATGACGGCAAGAAGAAATCCAGCCACCTCCTCAAAGACTGCCGCGAGTTCCTCAAACTCCAAGAGGGTCTGGCGCGGATGAATCGCGACGCCGTCAACAGGGGCTATGGAGTTGCCCCAGGTGCTGTAGCACATGGAGCTCCTCCTCCACCACCTGGAGTGCCACCACCCGTGGCCACACCGATCTACGATCAAGGCGGCGAGCCATACCCATGGGCTGTGGGCAACATGATGATCCAAAAGGGACGCCCCTCGAATCGGGTATAGAAGGCCATCACTCGCCAAGTCAACTTGGCGACAAACTCACCACCATCCACCACTGAGTACCTCAGTGGAAGTGACTCCTGCATTACCTTCGACAAGCGCGACCACCCGCGTCAAGTAACCCGCCCAGGCCATTGTCCCCTCATACTCGAGGCACAGATTGGAGGCTTCGACATAAGCCGCGTTTTCATGGATGGTGGAAGCGGCATTAACCTTATGTTCGCGAGTACCTTGCGAGCAATGAGGATCCCTATGACCTGCCTAGAGGTCTCGGACACGACATTCCACGGCATCGTCCTAGGCAAGGGCATATATCCCCTTGGCAAAATCAACCTCGACGTCATCTTCGGCACGCCAAAAAACTTTCGACGTGAACGCATCGACTTCGAAGTCGTCGACTGGCCCTCAAAGTACCACTGCATCCTCGGACGTGTCGCGTTTGCCAGGTTCATGGCAGTACCGCACTACGCCTACCTGTAGATGAAAATGCCAGGCCCCAACGGCGTCATCACAATCAACGGGAGCTTCGAGAGATCCAATAGTTGCGACAGGGAATTCAACAGAATTTCCCAGTCCTTCGGCATGCAGGAAGAACTAGCAAGATTGCAGGAGTCGACAGACAACAGTCTGCTTCCCCTGAGCCAGCCAAGTTCACCTGACCTGTCCTTTGACTCGTCGGTGCACACGAAGAAAGTTCAGGTCCACCCATCGAACCCGGCTAAGACGACCCTCATCGCCAACAACTTGAGTACCGCATAGGAACTCGCGCTCGTCGAATTCCTCCATGAGCACTGGGAAATCTTCGCCTGGTGTCCAGCAGACATGCCATGAGTTTCCAGGGAATTCCCCGAGCACGCACTCAATGTCAACCCAGACACAAAGCCAGTCAAGCAAACAATTCAGCGACTGTCTGAGCCAAGAGCAAAAGCAGTCGGAATGAAGATCAACAGACTCCTCGATTCCAAATTCATACGCGAGATCAAGGAAAGCACTTGGCTCGCCAATACAGTGCTAGTACCAAAAAAGGACACGGATATCCTACGGATGTGCATGGATAGAATAAGCACTGCCCAAAGGATCACTTCCTGCTGCCACAAATCGACCAGATCATCGACTCCACTACAGGATGTGAGCGCCTCTGCTTCCTCGACACCTACTCAGGATACAATCATATTCGAATGAAGGAGGAAGATCAAGAGAAAACGGCGTTTACAACGCCTTTTGGTGTGTTCTGCTACAACACAATGCCCTTCGGGCTAAAAAACGCAGGAGCAACCAATCAGCGGTGCATGCAGGCTTGCCTCAAGAACCAACTTGGTCACAACATCCAAGTCTATGTTGACGACATCGTAATCAAGACCAAAGAGGAAGCCTCGCTAATCGACGATTTATGCGAAACCTTCGCCAACCTCGACCGCTACCGGATCAAGCTCAATCCGGACAAATGCGCCTTCGGCGTACCATCGGGGCAACTACTTGGGTATCTCATCTCCGCGAGAGGGATCGAGGCGAACCCGAAGAAAATAAAATCCATACTGGCCATGGAGAAGCCGAAGAACGTAAGAGGTGTCTAGCAGCTGGCTGGGCGAATTGCGGCGCTCAGTCGATTCATCAGACGAATGGGTGAAAAGGCACTGCCCTTCTACCAACTTCTCCGCAAAGCTGACAAGTTCGAGTGGACCAATGAGGCACAAGAAGCATTCGAAGAACTCAAGCGCCTACTGTCTACCTCACCAGTACTGGTGACCCCACGCGAAAGAGAACCACTGTTGCTATACATCTCTACCACCAACCAGGTGGTTAGCACGATACTCATGGTGGAACGAGCCGAGGAAACAAGGTCCACAGGGTACAACGCCCAGTCTACTACCTCAGCGAGGTGCTCACACCAACAAAACAGCGGTACCCGCACTACCAGAAGTTGGCATATGGCGTCTTCATGACAGCCAGGCGACTGCGCCACTACTTCCAGGAGCACCCAATCGTGGTGGTCAACAACGCCCCACTTGGACATATCCTAAACAACCCCGATGCCACCGGACGAGTCGCGCTTTGGGGAATCGAGCTGTCTCCACGAGACATTACATATGAAAAGCGCGACACAATAAAGTCGCAAGTTCTCCCAGACTTCCTCGTGCACTGGATGGAGAATCAGCTCCCTGAAAAACCAGATATGTCTTATCTCTGGACAATGCACTTCGATGGATCCAAGCGAAAGGACGGAGCTGGCGCAGGTGTCATATTGACATCGCCTCAGGGAGACAAGCTGAAATACATCCTGCGAATGCAATTCACCGCCTCCAACAATGAAGCTGAATACGAGGCCCTGTTGCACGGGATGCGGATGGCAAAATCCTACGGCGCCAAGAGGCTAATAATCTACGGCATCTCCAAACTGGTCGTCAACGGCATCTCTGGACAATGCACGAGTGCGACGCACTGAACGACAATATGATCGCCTATCGCGACCTCTACGACACACTCGAAGGGGACTTCGATAGCTGCGAGCTGCGGCACGTAGGCCGCGAAAGCAATGAAGAGGCAGACGCACTCGCCAACATTGGCTCTACCTGCGCCCCCATACCACCTGGAGTATTTCTCGAGCGCATATGCGAACGCTCCACCAAGCCAAAGGCCGCAGAGAAGAAAACAAGCACAACAACGGACTTGGGGGCTATGCCACCCAATGAGCCAATGGCACTCGCCAACCTGGAGCTCAACAAAGGACTTGAAGGACCAATGGCGATCATGATGATCGAACCCTCTTGGACTCAACCCTACATCACATACCTTCTCAGCAAGAGGCTGTCGGACGACCCAACTGACGCGTGGCAAATCACATGACGATCCAAGGCATTCGTCGTCATCAACGGCGAACTATACAAGCGCAGCATCACAGGAGTACTCCAACGATGCGTCTCCAATGCTGATGGAAGAGCCGTTCTCCTCGACATCCATGAAGGGACTTGTGGGCACCATGCCGGCAGTCGCGCCCTCGTCGCCAAAGCCCTACGAGCTGGATTCTACTGGCCTACGGCCATGCATGATGCCAAGGACATCGTCCAAAAATGCAACGCTTGCCAGCGATTCACGAACAAACCACATGCGCCTGGCACGGAGCTCCGGCCAATACAATTAGCATGGCCCTTCGCGCAATGGGGACTCGACATGGTCGGCAAGCTCCCAAAGTCCTCGCGAGGAGGCTATGTCTACCTCTTGGTCGCAGTCGACAAATTCACCAAGTGGATAGAGGCCATGCCGGTGACTAACCAGTCAGGAGCCATCGCAGTCAAGTTCTTCGAGTCCATTGTCTATCGTTTTGGAGTGCCACACGACATTATTACGGACAATGGAACAAACTTCACCTCTAAGGAGTTCTAGGGTTTCTGCGAGAACCTGGGAATCAACGTAAGCTATGCCTCAGTACCTCATCCGCAGACCAACGGTCAAGTTGAAAAAGCCAACGGGCTCGTCTACGGCGGACTCAAGAAGCGACTCCTTAGGCCACTCGAACAAGCCATAGGATGTTGGCCAGACGAGCTGCAATCGATACTCTGGAGCCTATGCACAACCCCAAACAGTGCCACGGGGTACACCCCGTTCTTCATGGTGCATGGTGCTGAAGTGGTGCTGCCAACAGAAGTACGATACAAAGCATCGCGAGTGGTCGCTTACAGCGAGGAGTCAACTCTTGCACTCGAAGACTCCGTCGACCTCCTTGATGAGGCGCGGGAAATCGCAGCAGAAAGATCGACGATCTACCAGCAGAACCTGCACAACTGCCATAGCAGAAGGTACGCCCTAGGTCCTTCGTCGAAGGAGACCTGGTCCTGCGATTGAAATAGCAAGGGCATCTCAAGCTCGAGTCCCCTTGGGAAGGACCATACGTGATCGCAGAAGTAATCCCAGGTGGCGCCTATCGCCTCAAAGATTTTGAGACAAGAGTCGCGTACTCCAACCCTTGGAACGTCGCGCATCTGCGGCGCTTCTACCCTTAGTCGTCTTTTATTTCTTTCATCACAAATAAGGCTATTTAGCCAAGGCTACTGAGCCACACATGGTACCTCGTACTGTTCTACGAATAAATAAAGCTAAGTGCCCCAAACTCTGCGTTTTTCTATTATTTTTCGCCATCTATATACTCGGGGGGCTGCGCCACCCTTTACACATCTGTTCTACGAACCAATCGCAATATCCTGAGTAGCTGACGCACTAATCGAACCCTTGACAAACACCAATCCAGCTGCAACGCACCTGATAGGTTGGCAAGATGCTGAGATAAACACAAGTCAGGCTAATGAAAAGGAATCACATAGTGCAACGCACTCGCAAAACATACGAGCTAGCAAGCTCCTTACATATCAATATTAATCAATTATATACAGCATACATACGAACTTTAAAACACTAGTATACTTATATGCAGGATACAAACTAAACTATTGTTGCAACAGAAGAACATCTGTCTGCTCTTCGAAGAAATCGACAATTTCCTCCGCTGGGCGATCCACCGCCTGGTAATGAGGAACCAAATTCTAGGTAGAGCCTGCTGGCGGCACCGACGGTCCAGCAGCAACCGCTGCAACATCTACATTAGGCATATGCAGTCGCACTAGCGATAGAGCAGTCTTGGCACCAACCACCAACTGTTGCCGCACACACTCGCGGACCCCACTCAAGTCCTGAAATTTAGCAAGAAGAGCCAGCAGGCTCGAGGGAACAACATCCGGCGGAAACATCGTCTGATAGATATTCCTTAAGCACGATTGCGATTTCTTCAGAAAATGAAGCACTCGCGAGGCACGATCCTGCAAGGTCGCTAGTGCGATTGCGCGATCATGATCCACCTAGAAGTATCCACTCGCCTGAAGCTGCTCTTGGGTCAGGTCATTCATGCGAATGGCAATCCTGTCCTTCTCATCCCGCGGATGACGCGTGCTGACAACTATACCAAGCAAAGGCAAAAGTATGAAGACAACGAACTACCGTGAGTGGCTACAAGAAAAGATAAGGAAGTAGAAAGCTAACACTTGAATTGGTCGTCCAGCTGCGCCACCTCCCCTAGCAGATATTGCTCTCGGGTAGTGGCCTTCTCCGCCCTCGACTTCCATACATCCGTGTTACCACGGAGGACGGGCAGTTCGCGCTCCAGCTGCTTAACACGGTCACGTAGTCGCGAAAGCAGCGACAGCTCATCCACCCTTGAGCGCGACTGTGCTAAGGTATCATTAGTGGATGGCAGATTCCGAGGCTCACTCGAAGGACCACTCGATGTGCCCTATCACAAGCCAAGCAAGAGATAATAAGAAGACCAAGCAATACATGGACAAAAACTCAAGTGCATTCAAGCATAACAAAGTATCAACAGATACACCCGCCAACGGCATGTTCTAGACAAAAGGGGCCAAGCTATTAACTATTACAAATATGACTACTGAGGAGCAACTGGCTTCTTCGACTTAGACTTCGGTTTCGGGGGCCTCATCGAGTCTGTGGCAGTATCAGACGCCACAGACTTCCCACCGGCCCCTGACACCGCAACCTTCGCTGCCTTCTTGGCTTGCTGCAGCTGCTCAGAATACTTCGCGACTGTTTTGATGAGCTGCGGCCCGTACTTGCCACAGGCAGTTGCAAAAGGAGCAAAAACTACCTATTAACCATCCGCGCCGACATACATCGCTTTGGAGACCGCAGCAGGATCCACCTTGACTCCATGGGCTTGAACCATCGTGAGTGACATAGAAGCGCCAACCGCACAAAGCGAGTTCTTGAAGCCTACAGGAATGCCTCCAGCAAGGGACTCCACCAGATCATCTACATTCTCAATCAGCTCAGCTTTGGGCGCCAGCTCCTCACGGAGGCGACTGAGTACATCCTTGGCTTTGGTCAGCGTCCCTTGGATGGAAGCACTGCGATCTTCGACTGCTGCGACGGCGCCTGCCAATGCATCATCACGACGGAGCGCCTAGGCGTCGAAGCTCATACCGTCGGCATCTACACAGAGCAAAGTGTTGGCACAAAAGGTCAGCACAATAACAAATTCGAAAGAAAGGACATGACGGAAATCCAGACGAAGGAATACTTGAAAGAGCCTTGGCAATCGAGAAGAGTTGTTCTTCAAACAACTTCTCCCTAGCAGCGATGGAGGCGCGCAAATCCTCTTCGTGTTTCCGTGATTCGTCAAGAGCAGCGACTGCCTCATCGCGACCCTTCACCGCCGCGGCGAGCGTCTTTTCGAGGGAAGCAACGTCATGAAGAAGCGCATTATGCTCAACTGCGAAACAAACAAATATAGACCATGAGTCGAGTATATCACAAGGATGAAGAAGAAGAAGCAAAAAGTACTCACTTTCAACCACGCGATGCCGATTGTCTAGCATTGCATGCTGGCGACCCATTGCAAGCACTTGCTCCGCCATGCGAGCAGCTTCCTTCACAATAAGCTGCAACAAAAGAAACAACAAAAGGATCAGTAGACAACATGGATGATTAATTCGACTGCAAGACAAAGCAACATCACACATACGTGATCCTGCAGTGACTCCGAAGTCGATTGCCGCGCAGTCGTCCGGACAACCATTGGTGCTCCACATCGTGTGGAGAACTTGATGAATTGTGCCCAGAGTGGGCCACCAATGGAGGAGACGGAGTTCGTTCAGCTACTTCCTTGGCCTTGGAGTCCACGACTCTAGATTCTTTTAAAAATTGGACGTCGCCAGAAGATGACGATGCCGGTTTACTATGGAACAAAACCTACATTAGGAAAATGCAACCCCAAAAAAGAACCAAGAGAAGAGTTGTATACTTACCAATCAAACTTGTCAAAATTGAAGGTTTGGCCCTCCGACTCTGACGACTCCTTCGGCAGTCGCATCTTCTTGCGGGAAGATGGCGCCATAGCACTCACAGGAACGGCAGGAATCGGCGACTCAGCACCGATAGCTGGGCCTTCCGGAGTCGAAGGAGATGACGCATCCGAATCTTTGCTGTGCGAATGCCTGCGAGTGTCCGGACCACTGGACTCGAGGGCTTCCTCCTCCTCTTCAAATGGGATGGTCGACTCCGACTCGTCCTCCTCATCTACTTCGCGAGGAATAACCCCCTCAGGAAGAGGGGGCAAACTGGGAGACACCTTCCAATCCTGCATACAGAAAACAAGTCAGCACAAGTCAAGAAAAAGAAGCACTCGACAAAATAAAGCTACTTTGTAGCACAATCATACCTCAGGAGGAGGGTTAGAAGCATCAAAAGGGGGCACGACTGGTTCACTAGGGAGTACATCCTTGGCAGTATACTTGGTCAACAGCCGCACCCTCTTATCTACTTCACTCGCGGAAATGCCATCGGCAGATACGCGAGTGACATCGTCCGTGCCAGCCCACTAGAAAATAGGGTGGACTCTGGCCTGCAGGGGCTGGACGCGACGGTGCAACCACGTGCGAATGAGGGCACAAGCTCCCTCTTCTTTACCCATGCGACTCTCGAGGTTGCAGACGCGCTCGTACATCACATCTGTCTCCTCAGACTCGCCGGGCATCACTACGTTCTTCCAAGAGCGCCTCCTCCTGCACGGTGCCGCGGGATCGAAAGGCGCAAGTCCGAAGTGGTCTCCATCAGCCTTCTGGTCGCGGATGTAGAACCACTTGTCCCTCCACCCTTGGACGGACGCCATGAGCTTGATATCAAAGTACGTGACGGAGGAGTCGACATGGATACCGCAGCCTCCTACATCATAAACTACGGAGCCAGACGCCGACTGGCGCTTCAGCTTGAAGAGACGCTTGAAGAGACTAAAGTGTGGCTCGATTCCAAGCCAACACTTGCAAAGCATAATGTAGCAGGCAATGTGGAGGATAGAGTTGGGGGACAGCTGGTGTAGCTGGAGCCCATCGAAACAAAGGAGGCCCCTGAAGAAAGGATGCAGGGGCAGAGAAAGACCGAGGATGATGAACGCTACGAACATCACCTAGAAACCAGTAGGAGGACAAGGGGTTACCTCACCACCTGGGACTCGCGAGTCACCGACCGCGGAAGACAGAACTCCGTCTTGGCGCAGAAGACGGAGCTCGTATGACTTAATGAGCGCGCCATGCGCCATTGGTGACGCGAGTGCCCGCGCCCTTCTTCTTCTCGGCGACAGCGGCACTGGTGCCCGCAGCGGCGGAGCCGCCCTTCTTCTTGGCAGCGGCAGTGGCGGCAGCAGACTCAGCGGCAGCACCTCCCTTCTTATTCCCCATCTTGCGGTGGCGATGAGAGCGAAGAAAATAACTCGAGAAAACCCGGAGTTGGTCCAGCGCCGCGAACGAAACAAACTCTCGGAGGCAGAGAGCAGCGACAATGGAGATGGAGGGAGCAGATGAGAAATTACCGTAGCTGCGCTGCTACTTAACACCCTAGAAGATGTAATCCAACGGCCAGCAGAAACCCTATCATACGCATGGCGCACATCGCGATCGACATGTGGAGGACTTGAAGCATGAACCATCCCCCACTACCCCCATTATGCGCGGAAATCGAGGAGGCGCAGTTAAAACAAAAGATTACGCACGCCCAATGAAGTCAGGGTCAGAAAATGGGACCCACCGCTCGTCACGTCCCATCAAACCCGCTCACGCGGGCAACTGAGATCATCACATCGTCAGCACTGATGTCATCAAAGATTGAGCACTAGAAGACTTCGACTACTTTAGTCCTTGCTCGAGTCTTCGACTCCATCAAGCACTCGGGGGCTACCCCCATAGGGAGCGCTAGTCGCGCACCCTACTATTTGAAGGGTTTCGCAGCATAGTAAATCAAATTTTTTCTACGGAAGCGAACAGAGGGAAAACCAAGATCTAATCTAGGAGATGCAAACAACAAGAGAGATTGGATTAGATCTTCATACCCTTGAAGATTCGCACAGCGGAACGTTCGTCGGAACGTGGGTGATGTAGTCGTACTCGCTTCTCCTCCTCGCGATCCGATCCGATCTAGCACCACAAGTGGCGGTGCCTCCGTGAGATGCACACGTGCAGCACCTCGACGTCTCCTCCTTCCTCGGACCAGAAAGTAGGGTGGAGAGATAGATTGGATCTACAACACGACGGCGTGGTGTATATGGTGGAGAATTTCTGCAGCAGGGCTTCGCCTACAAACAGTCGGGAGGGAGAGAGGAAGGCAACAGGGCTACTAGGGCTTGGAGGGAGGTGTGTGTGTGGAAAGGGGCGCACCAGCCCTCTATATATAGAGGGGGGGGTGCGGCCAGCCCTTGCCCATCCTCCAAGCCTATCTCTAGTTTAAACGATTTAAACTCTCCCTTCTAGAAACCCTATCTTATCTCTAGTTTAAACGATTTAAACTTATCTAGGATCGGCTGGGCCCTATGGGGCCTTGTGCCCCTGGCCCAATGCGGCCAGGACACTCCCTCATAGGCCCATGCCCCCTCCCGGAAGGTGGGGCCACGTTGGTCCCCTTCCGGAAGGTTCTAGAAGCTTCCGGTACAATACCGATTAACCCGGAACTATTCCGAACTCCAAAAACTGCACTGCCTTATATGAATCTTATTCTCCGGACCATTCCGGAACCTCTCGTGATATCCCGGATCCCATCCGAGACTCCGAACAAAAATTCATAAACCAATTGTCCAATCTATCCTAGCGTCGAGACACGTTAAGTGTGTGACCCTGCGGGTTCGAGAATATGCAGACATGATCTTCTATCAATAATCAACAGCGGGGTCTGGGCACCCATATTGACTCCCACACAGTCATCGATGATCATATCGGATGAACCACGATGCCAGGATTCAATCAATCCCATATATATATTCCCTTCGTCTCGCGATATTTTACTTGCCCGAGATTCGATCGTCGGTATCGTCATACCTAGTTCAATCTCGTTCACAGCAAGTACTTTACTCGTTCTGTAATCCGATATCACTTTGTGATTAACTCCTTAACCACATGCTTGCAAGCGGTGTTGATATCGATTACCGAGTGGGCCCGAAGCATATCTCTCCGACTTGGGAGGGACAAATCCCATCTCGATACATACAACCCAACAGATACTTTCCGATCACCTGAGAGACACCTTTATGATCACCCTCTCATAGGATGACGTTTGATGACCTCAAAGCTTTCTTCCGATACCAGGGAGTTGTATTATCTCATGGTCTAAGGAATACAATATTTGACATGAGAAAAGCTTCGCAAAGACGAACACGATGAAACGATCTAATAGCTTTGCTTAGTTTGGGTCTGTTCACCATATCATTCTCCCAATGATATGATCTCATTATCAATTGACAACTCATGTCTATGGTTAGGAAACCTTAACCATCATTGATCAATGAGCTAGTCCATAGAGGCGTACTAGGGACACGGTGTTGTTCACAAACCACACAAGTATTAAAGTTTCCGCTTAATACAATTCTAGCATGGAATATAAACTTTATCATGAACAAGAATTATAATAATAACATCTTTATTATTGCCTCTAGGGCATAATTCCAACAGTCTCCCACTTGCACTAGAGTCAATAATCTAGTTTACATTTGGCAACAATCTCACACCCATGGCACTGAGGTGCTGATCATGTTTTACACGTGGAAGAGGTTTAGTCAATGGATCTGCGACATTCAGATCTGTATGTACTTTGCTGATCTTCAGATCTCCATCTGCTATATAATCTCGGATTATATGAAACTTGCGGTTGATATGCTTGGTCTTTGGATGATATCTTGGTTCCTTAGCGAGTGCTATGGCGCCAATGTTGTCACACAATATCTCCAGTGGGTCCAATGCACTTGGAACCACGCCAAGCTCAGTGATGAAGTTCCTGATCCAAACTCCTTCACTTGACGCTTCTGCAGCAGCCATGTATTCCGCTTCTACTGTAGATCCCGCGATCACGCTTTGCTTGCAGCTTCTCCAACTCACAGCTCCTCCATTCAAAATATACACGTATCCTGTCTGAGATTTACAATCATCCTTGTCGGTGTCGAAACTAGCATCGACGTAACCTTTTACGACGAGCTGTTCATCACCCCCATAGACTAAGAACATTTCTTTAGTCCTATTTAGGTACCTTAGGATGTTCTTCACGGCTGTCCAGTGTTCCACTCCTGGATCACTTTGATATCTGCTCGTCAAACTAAGAGCATTGGACACATCCGGTCTAGTACACAGCATGGCATACATGATGGAACCTATGGCCGAGGCATAAGGCACTTTGCTCATAGTTCCCTATCATTTACCGTAGCTGGACACTGAGCCTTGCTCAATATCTTCCCTGACAACATAGGCACTGAACCTTTCAATGCCTTATCCATTCTGAACCTTTTCAGAAGTTTGTCTAGGTATGTACTCTGGCTTAAAGCTATCAGGCGTCTTTGTCTATCTCTATAGATCTTGATGCCCAATATATAAGCAGCTTCACCTAGGTCTTTCATTGAAAAACACTTGTTCAAATAACTCTTCACATCGTTAAGCATGTTGATATCATTTCCAATAATCAATATGTCATCCACATATAGTACCAGAAACGTCACCGAGCTCCCACTCACTTTCTTGTAGATGCAATCTTCGTAGCAATTTGGAACAAATCCAAAGCTCTTGATCACTTGATCAAAACGAAGGTTCCAACTCCGAGATGCTTGCTTCAGTCCATAAATGGAACGCTGAAGTTTGCATACTTTATCAGCATCCTTAGGATCGACAAAACCTTCGGGTTGCATCATATACAACTCTTCATCAATGTTGCCATTGAGGAACGCAGTCTTGACATCCATCTGCCATATTTCATAATCATGAAACGCAACAATTGCTAATAAAATCCGAATAGACTTAAACATCGCTACGGGAGAGAAAGTCTCATCGTAGTCAACACCTTGAACTTGTCGAAAACCTTTCGCGACAAGCCGTGCTTTATAGACGGTAACATTACCATCCGCGTCCGTTTTCTTCTTGAAGATCCATTTGCACTCAACGGCCTTTCGGTCGCTAGGAGGGTCCACCAAAGTCCATACTTGGTTTTCGCTCATGGATCCCAATTCGGATTTCATGGCTTCTAGCCATTTCTCAGAGTCTGGGCTCATCATCGCTTCCTCATAGTTCGTAGGTTCACTGTCTTCTACTAACAAGACTGTCAAGACAGGGTTGCCGTACCACTCAGGAGGGGCACGCGACCTTGTCGACCTGCGACGTTCAGTAGCAGCATCGTCCAAAGCTTCATGATCCTTGTCATTAGCTTCCTCTATTGTTGGCGCAGGCGGCACTGGAACAATTTCAGGTGTTGCGCTACTCTCCAATTCAAGAGAAGGTTCAACAACCTCGTCTAGCTCTACTTTCCTCCCACTCACTTCTTTCGAGAGAAACTCCTTCTCAAGAAAGGAACCGTTCTTTGCGACAAACACTTTGCCTTCGGTTCTGTGATAGAAGGTATACCCAATAGTTTCCTTAGGGTATCCTATGAAGACGCATTTCTCCGCTTTGGGTTCGAGCTTGTCCGGCATCAACTTCTTGACGTAAGCTTCGCATCCCCAAACTTTAAGAAACGACAACTTAGGTTTAGCACCAAACCACAGTTCATACGGTGTCGTCTCAACGGATTTAGATGGAGCCCTATTTAAAGTGAATGCAGCGGTTTCTAATGCATAACCCCAAAACGATAACGGCAAATCAGTAAGAGACATCATCGATCGGACCATATCTAATAGGGTTCGATTCCGGCGTTCAGACACACCATTGCGCTGTGGTGTTCCGGGTGGCGTGAGTTGTGAAACGATTCCACTTGCCTTGAGATGCGTGAGAAAATCATAACTCAAATATTCGCCCCCACGATCAGATCGTAGAAACTTAATCTTTCTGTTACGATGGTTCTCCACTTCATTCTGAAATTCTTTGAACTTTTCAAACGTTTCAGATTTATGTTTCATTAAATAGATATACCCATATCTACTTAAGTCATCGGTAAAAGTGAGAAAATAGCGATATCCACCGCGCGTCGAAACACTCATCGGTCCGCATACATCGGTATGTATGATTTCCAACAAGTCCGTTGCTCACTCCATCATACCGGAGAACGGGGTTTTGATCATCTTGCCCATGAGGCATGGTTCGCATGTGTCAAATGATTCAAAATCAAGAGACTCCAAAAGTCCATCAGAATGGAGTTTCTTCATGCGCTTTACACCAATATGACCTAGACGACAGTGCCACAAATAAGTAGTATTATCACTATCTACTTTGCATCTCTTAGCCTCAATGTTATGGATGTGTGTTTCATCCCTTTCGAGATTTAGAAGAAATAAACCATTTACAAGGGGTGCATGACCATAAAAGATGTTACTCATATAAATAGAACAACCATTATTCTCCGATTTAAATGAATAACCGTCTTGCAATAAACACGATCCAGAAATAATGTTCATGCTCAACGCAGGCACATAATAACATTTATTAAGGTTTAAAACTAATCCCGAAGGTAAAACTAAGGAGAGCGTGCCGACGGCCATCACATCAACTCTTGATCTGTTGCCAACGCACATCGTCACCTCATCCCTCGCAAGCCGTCGTCTATTCCGTAGCTCCTGTTTCGAGTTACAAATATTAGCAACTGAACCAGTATCAAATACCCAGGCACTACAACGAGGGCTAGTAAGGAAAACATCAATAACATGTATAACAAATATACCTTTGATGGTGCCAGCCTTCTTGTCCGCTAAGTACTTCGGACAGTTGCGCTTCCAGTGACCCTTGTCCTTGCAATAGAAGCACTCAGTGTCCGGCTTAGGTCCAGACTTGAGCTTCTTCTCAGCAGGGGCAACGCGCTTACCGCCGCTTTTCTTGAAGGGCTTCTTTGCACCTTTACCTTTCTCAAAGGAGGGCTTGTTGACCATCAACACATGATTATCCTTCTTGATGTCCACCTCCGCAGCCTTCAGCTTTGCGAAGAGCTCGGTGATCGTATCAGTGGAACCAATCTGATTATGAGTCACTACAAAACTTTTGTAGCTGGGAGGGAGTGATTGCAGAACCCTGTCAATCTTGAGCTCCTCTGGAATCTTGCAGTCCAGTTGCTCAAGGCGTTGAGTGTAGCCCGACATCTTAATGGCGTGCTCACTAACGGAACTCCCTTCCTCCATCTTGCAGTTAAAGAACTTCTCGGAGATCTCATATCTCTCAGAACGGTCCTGAGTCTGAAACATGGTTTTCAGCTCCTCGAGAATCTCAAAGGGCCCGGGATAGTTTTCAAAACAATTTTGAAGTTCCGGTTCCATAGCAAACAACATGGTGCTCTTAATCACACCATAATCATCTTTGCGCGACTGATAGACAGCTTTCTCATCAGCCGGCGCAGTTGCAGCAGGGGGCTCACCTAACGCTTTCCCAAGGACATAGTCCTTTTGTCCGCCAGACAGAATGATTCTTAGATTGCGGAACCAGTTGGTGAAGTTAGACCCATTGTTTCTAAGCTTTTCTTTCTCAGCAAAAACGTTGAAGTTGAAGTTGGACTTGGCCATGTGATCTACAGTATTTGCAAGTACAATTTAGACTATGTTCATGATAAATAGTTCAACTTAATCAAATTACTAGATGAACTCCCACTAAATTCAACATCCCTCAAGTTGTTTAGTGAACACGATCCAAATTCACCACACCTAATCCGATCATCACGAGAAGAGATGTGGTTTCAATGGTGGACAACGAAGTGTCGATCATATCATTCATATGACTCATGCTTAACCTTTCGGTTCTTGTGTTCCGAGGCCATGTCTGTACATGCTAGGCTCATCAAGTTAGACCCAAGTATTTCCGCGTGTGCAAAACTGGCTTGCACCCGTTGTATGTGAGCGTAGAGTCTATAGCACCCGATCATCACGAGATGCTTGGACACGACGAACTTTCGCAACGGTGCATACTTGGGGAGAACACAGTTTTTATCTTGATCTTTAAGTGAGGAATCATCTTATAATGCTACCGTCGCGATCTAAGCATAATAAGATACATAAAAGGATAAACATCACATGCATATAACTTTATGTGACATGGTATAGCCAATCTTCGCGCAATGATCTCCATCTTGTGCGTTCCGGCATGATCTCCATCACTCCACCATGATTGCCTCCACCACGAATAGCAACTACAACTATTGCTAACTACTTAGCGATAAAGTAAAGCTATTACATGGCGTATAAGAAGTTGACTCGCAGGTCATACACAATTATAAAGACAACCATATGGCTCCTGCCGGTTGTGTACTCATCGACATGCAAGTCGTGAAACATTACAAAACATGATCATCGCATACAATATACACATCACATCTTGGGCCATACCATATCACAGAAAACACTCCCTGCAAAAACAAGTTAGACGCCTCTACTTTGTTGTTGCATGTTTTACGTGGCTTATGGGAGTAGATGCTAAGAACGATTCTTACCTACGGAAAGCCACAACGGTGATATTATGGTTGCCAAACTCCGGTGTTAATCCCATGACAACTATAGTGAGAGAAACTGACATCCACCAGCCGCATGTGTGGTACAAGCCACACGTCAAGTGCGGAGCCGGTCTCGCGAACGACGTCGCGTAAGGTTGGCCTGGACCGCTTCGATCTCACTATCCCGCGTCATAAGAAGAACACAAACAAGAGGCTTGCAACAGAAAACATCAACGCCCGCAACAACCATGTTGCGTTCTACTCGTGAAACACATCTACGCATAGATCTAGCTCTGATACCACTGAAGGGTTTCGCAGCATAGTAAATCAAATTTTTTCTACGGAAGCGAACAGAGGGAAAGCCAAGATCTAATCTAGGAGATGCAAACAACAAGAGAGATTGGATTAGATCTTCATACCCTTGAAGATTCGCACAGCGGAACGTTCGTCGGAATGGGTGATGTAGTCGTACTCGCTTCTCCTCCTCGCGATCCGATCCGATCTAGCATCACAAGTGGCGGTGCCTCCGTGAGATGCACACGTGCAGCACCTCGACGTCTCCTCCTTCATCAGACCAGCAAGTAGGGTGGAGAGATAGATTGGATCTACAACACGACGACGTGGTGTATATGGTGGAGAATTTCTGGAGCAGGGCTTCGCCTACAAACAGTCGGGAGGGAGAGAGGAAGGCAGCAGGGCTACTAGGGCTTGGAGAGAGGTGTGTGTGTGGAAAGGGGTGCACCAGCCCTCTATATATAGAGGGGGGGTGCGGCCAGCCCTTGCCCATCCTCCAAGCCTATCTCTAGTTTAAACGATTTAAACTCTCCCTTCTAGAAACCCTATCTTATCTCTAGTTTAAACGATTTAAACTTATCTAGGATCGGTTGGGCCCTATGGGGCCTTGTGCCCCTGGCCCAATGCGGCCAGGACACTCCCTCATAGGCCCATTCCCTCTCCCGGAAGGTGGGGCCACGTTGGTCCCCTTCCGGAAGGTTCTAGAAGCTTCCGGTACAATACCGATTAACCCGGAACTATTCCGAACTCCAAAAACTGCACTGCCTTATATGAATCTTATTCTCCGGACCATTCCGGAACCTCTCGTGATATCCCGGATCCCATCCGAGACTCCGAACAAAAATTCATAAACCAATTATCCAATCTATCCTAGCGTCGAGACACGTTAAGTGTGTGACCCTGCGGGTTCGAGAATATGCAGACATGATCTTCTATCAATAATCAACAGCGGGGTCTGGGCACCCATATTGACTCCCACACAGTCATCGATGATCATATCGGATGAACCACGATGCCAGGATTCAATCAATCCCATATATATATTCCCTTCGTCTCGCGATATTTTACTTGCCCGAGATTTCGATCGTCGGTATCGTCATACCTAGTTCAATCTCGTTCACAGCAAGTACTTTACTCGTTCCGTAATCCGATATCACTTTGTGATTAACTCCTTAACCACATGCTTGCAAGCGGTGTTGATATCGATTACCGAGTGGGCCCGAAGCATATCTCTCCGACTTGGGAGGGACAAATCCCATCTCGATACATACAACCCAACAGATACTTTCCGATCACCTGAGAGACACCTTTATGATCACCCTCTCATAGGATGACGTTTGATGACCTCAAAGCTTTCTTCCGATACCAGGGAGTTGTATTATCTCATGGTCTAAGGAATACAATATTTGACATGAGAAAAGCTTCACAAAGACGAACACGATGAAACGATCTAATAGCTTTGCTTAGTTTGGGTCTGTTCACCATATCATTCTCCCAATGATATGATCTCATTATCAATTGACAACTCATGTCTATGGTTAGGAAACCTTAACCATCATTGATCAATGAGCTAGTCCATAGAGGCGTACTAGGGACACGGTGTTGTTCACAAACCACACAAGTATTAAAGTTTCCGCTTAATACAATTCTAGCATGGAATATAAACTTTATCATGAACAAGAATTATAATAATAACATCTTTATTATTGCCTCTAGGGCATAATTCCAACACTATCTTCTTTTATGCAGGAATGTGGACATTCAAAGCATACCCAACCACTCGAATCCACGATTCGACTATGGACATGGCTTACTTCCATAGGGAGCGCCGGAAATAAATTCGACTGAAACAAGCAAACAAAAGATGACAGCAGTCGCACAAGTTCTTTAGTCCCTGTTTGAGTCTACGACTCAACCAGGCACTCAGGGGCTACTCCCATAGGGAGCGCTGGTCGCGCACCCTATAATTATTTGTACATCGTACTGTGTGTCGATAACATCCACGCTCAAAGTCTATGGTGACACCGCCTCATATTTTTCCCTACAAAGAGACTGCGTCTTCTGGGTCACCCGAATCATCTCTGCAATGACAAAATTTTGGATGTCGCGCTTGTAGCGTGAAGATAAGACCTGAATAAGGCCTGGCAACGCATTTGCTGCGCACTACCAGAAATTTAACCGTGCCTACAGGTACGATGAACATGCCTTGACGAATGCGTCGAGTGCTCACACCCATATACTGGAATTCGACTCCTGTAAGACCTCCGCGGCTTGAGTCGAATTACACCAGCATTTTTCTGAATTCGAGTCCGGGGACTCGAGTTTGAGTAGATTGCGTTGTTTTGCCCTAAGGTAGTTAACTTATACCGATACATCGGTTAAATCAGGCACGCACATCAATAAATCCCTATGACACAAACAGAGCACTCAAAAAAATACTCAGTCATACACTCGAAAGGCTTCATAAAGTCCCTAGTCGAATCTGCGATTCTACTGGACACTCGAGGGCTACTGACATGGGTATACCCTGCAGGTACTCAAGTCTTGTATATACGGTCCAGATACGGTGGAAGCCCACGGTGTTGCCACGGCCCAATGAAGACTTCGAGTGGCCTACGGACTATCGATAACTTGCGAGACAAGAAGAAGTCTAAAGATAGAAAGTTTGAAGGGCAAACCCTAAACTATAACCGACTCGACCTGCTACCTGAGACCTGGCCTATCTATATAAAGGCTAGGAGGGATTGGCGAGGAGGACACACGCAACCCTAGTTTCCACAATCCTCGCCAGATTGCATCTGCGCACCATTGTAATCTTCGATTCCTTCATTAATTCCAAGAGCAGACAAGAAGGAGTAGGGACCTCTACAAGGCCTGAACCTGGGTAAACCTTGCGTCCCTGTGTGCTTGTTTGCTAGCTGATTGATGCTTCCAGCACTCCCTCCTTCTCCAAAACCCAAGTCCATAACAATGGGCATTGATGAGTTAAACCTTCGTCAGGAAGGGTTCTGAGAAAGTCTGGCGGGTGTCCACAGTTGTCCAGAAGGAGTTCCAGTGCAATGGGAATTAAATAATATGTAAATATATGTTAATTATTGAATTGCAGATTTATTTATATTTATTTAATGATGTAATGGATAACCCATGGCTAATGGGCCAACTCCTTAAAGGGAAAAGGGCCCATGAGGGAAAACCCCCCAAGGGAAAAGGAGGGAGTGGCCAGCTGGGCCACATGGTGGCTGGCCAAGCCCACCAACGTGGCCAGACAAGCCCCCTCCTCTCCTCCCCTTGGTTTAGTCACATATTGCTAAGGCAAGGGACTTGGGGGCTCCCCTTCCCTATATAAAGGAGGGTATGGGGAGGGATTTAAACACACCAATAAATCCCAAGCTTTGAGGCTTCCCCCTCCAAGTGCCCTCCTCTCTCCCTCTTGTGAGCACGAACACATGGTAAGGGATGTGCGAACGAGAGTGTTCTTCACTACAGGGCGCCATCGCGCTGTGGGGATTCCGGATCCAGGAGATGTACTTCTGCAACTTCTGCTAGATCAGGGTTCGGGAGTTGTCATCAAACATCCTATGTGTGTGACCTCCTGCAAGGCGATGCACTTGTGGCGCTCGAGTCATTCGAGCCATCGAAGTCATTGGAGTCGGTGGAGCTGGTGTTGGTGGTGTCGTCCGAGTTCAAAACGACCTTGAGGTTGGTGTTGGTAGGACTACATTAACCACATTCTCCCAAATGGTAATAAAGCTTTTCGGTCTTCAACTTGGTGAGTTTGCAAAAATCCCCTCCTGGTGCTGCATTACTAATAGATAGATCCTGACATTAGGGTTGTTTGCGTAGGAAAAAATATTATTTTTAGGTGCTAAACCCAACAGTGGTATTAGAGCCGATCTATGTGTAGTTATGCTGTTACAGGTACAACACATGTTGATTGTGTGGGCGTTGATCATATAATTGTTACCCTCTCACATGTACTTGCGTATACCGCAGCACTGCTTGATCGAAGCGGCCACAACCGACATTACGCGTTCATTCACGAGACTGGTCCATGCTTGACATACGGCTTGCACCGTATAAGTGGCTTGGGGGTGTCAGTTTCTCTCGCAGTAGTTGGTAAACCATTTACAACGGAGGGCCCCGAAAGGGGTGTAATAGCGACAATTATTTAATCAACATTGTGGTTCATGTTCGTAGGTAAGAAACGGTTCTTGTGCAAAAGCCCTAGCATCCACATAAAATATACAAAAGATAAAGTAGAGGCGTCTAACTTTATTTTGCAGGGTCTTGTGATATGATAGGGTCAAAGTAAAAGATAAAGTAGTCTACTTTCCTGTTGCTAAGTTGTAGTAATAGGACGGTAGAATCAAGGGCTTGGCACCACACACCAGAGCGCACGATGTAGATCATGGCGCGACGATCTATGACCATGTCATGTCACACTTATTTACATTTGATGTTTAATTGTGTGCATCTTGTTTGTGCTAGTATTAGATACTAGACAATGGCATTAATAGGATGATCCCTTAATATAATACCAATATTGTGTTCTCCGTTAGCGTGCACCACCAAGAAAGTTCTCTGTTATGAGGCACGCTGTGATGATTGAGTGTCATACATATTTGTGTTTGCATACGGTGAGTGTAAGATATGTTGCACAGCAGATACACGTAAGGTTGAATTGGTGAGCCTAGCATGTATAAAGATGGCCTCAGAACACAGATGATCGAAAGATCGAGCATGAGTCACATGCATGATGTGATTGACATTAGAGAATGACTACCTTTATTTATTTCGAGGTTGTCTTTTTATTTAAGTTTATAAGCACTCGTGTTGGTTTCCCCAACACCTTATTTTTAGTTCTTTCTATTTTCTTTCGAGATTTTCTAGCCGAGCTTTGCCACCAATTTTCTATTGTTTAAACTCCCTCTCTTAAAAACCACAAAAATATTTCTCCATTTTCCTTATTTTCCCTCTTTCTTTTCTTTCCTCCTCGAGGTTTTCATGTATTTGCAGGAGAGTGATCGACTTTGAGTTTCCAAGAAGCAAATAAAAAAGGAAGAGAGATGTGGAACCAAACATGAGAGGTATGCCTTATGACTCCCCACTTTTGAAGTTTGAGAAACCCATGCTAGTTAGTAGTAAATGTTGAGATATTATATTGGTGAAGTGAGTCTTTAAATTGTAGTAAGATTTTTCGTTTGCATGGGTATTTAATTGGGTACATTTTGTTCTAGCTCTCGTAATTAACCAAGTCTTGCCTAAAAATTGCTAAACAATTGTAATAAGAAAAAGTCTCACAATTGAAGGCTTGGGTGTTGTAGTGCTTAGTCTTGAAGGTTTATTTCTAGAGACACTCAACACCACTGAAAATGTTGATTGACTTGATAGCTCTCTTTGAAAGTATTTGTTCGATTGAATTAATGTTTAGCGGTTTTTGTAAGCATGCCAAAATTTGACTTGTTAATCATAAGAATGATATAGCTTTATGCGTGTCAAACTTCATGGGATGCCAACAACTCCGCTGGCCTACGAATGATCTTTATGGAGGAAGCTCCTAGATTTTGGCTATGTAGTTGATTAAACACTTATAGCAGCAATGCTATAGTGGGTAAGATTCTTGGCACTCCTAGGTAGTTGTAATCATGATGGAATCACTCCTCTGCTATTATGAGTAATCATTATGCAAAAGGAACAAAAACCTTAGTGATTCCACGAGTGTCCATCACAGCCCGATAAACTAAATAAAAATCTTTGGCAAGCTCTCAATTACTCAAAAACTAAAATTCTTGAAGGACAATGAATAGAAAAGTAGTGCTTGAAAAGTCTTGATTTATTGATGTGGGAGAATTGAGATACTCTAGTGTATATGCTTTTCATGACAACTCTCACACTCTCAATTTACATGATTATACTTTATCGTTCAAAGGCAAGCCTATGAGTTGATTACATGACATAGAATAAAGTCTACTCATTTGAATCATCCATGTTGACAATAATTTTGCTGCACTATAAGGATGCATAAAACCCGTATGATATGCTTGCCATTACTCTATCTATGCTGAAGTTTTTCAGATTTATGATGTGGAGGAAACATGAGACTACCAATCATGAGTAAGATCACCATCTCGTTGTTTCAGTTTAAATGCTGAGTTCCTTTTTGATTTTGGTTTTCTTGCTCGGGGATGATCAAGTTTAAGATTGGGGAGGTTGATGGATCTAAAATATAGCCATCCACATCCACATTTAGACTAGATATTATTCATAATTTTGATGAAATATCTCTCTAAATCTTGCCACTAATGCCTAATATTCAAAGAGGTATGCAATCCTTTTTTTATAATTTTCCTACACATATAATGTCGTTTAAAGGTGGGAATCACTACATTAAAGTCAAAGATACAAGATTTCCAACAACCAAAAGAAACTAGGAGCCGTGAAGCGGAGACAGACGCTTTAACGACCAACTATATGACCTGAGCAAAATTTTGGCCATATAGCTCCGGTCGTATAGTTGGCGCCGCCACTGTTAGATCAAACAGAACAACTTTCATGAAGGGACGACCCCTATATAAATAAGCCTCAGGCGATGAGAAAACAAGCCAGACCTCGCCCAAAAGTCTCTGCCATAGATCGCCAGCCGCCTCCAGATCTCAAAACCCTTCTCCATATCCATAGCCATATTCCACCACTTGTAATAGTAGATCTCTTCTCTGATTGGCGACATTGTAAGACTATTGTTATCAATCTCATGATTTTCATTACAATGTTTGTGATTGTTGATCTCATCTCTATGTGTGAGTAATTCTCCTTGGGCTAAGGGCTTCGGCCTAGCCATGTAGCGTTTGTGCATGTTATTTATCATAGATGAGATAGTGTATTAGTTTGTATGATATGATGATTATTGTATCCTCTCTTGCCTCAATCCAAGGACTTGTCAGGTACCCAAGACCCCGAGGGTTGAGCCAGGTATAGGGAGTATGAGTAATGACTAATCTGCAGGTTGGGAACTCCAGTGACACAAGGGGTAGTACGGTTGTATGTGAGGGATTTACTTGGGATTAATGGTGATATCACTATGCATATCATTAGTTCTCTTTCTTCTATGGATGATACTAGTAGGTTATTGCTATAAGCGGTTGCGGAGGCAATAGCAATTATGGATGCACTACCCACATATAATTTATCTTGCTCTAATAAGTACATGCATACTTTATTTCTATCTTTTATTCTCATCAGATGTTTTGCACAACTACAAGTGAAACCGAACGCCCTAGGCCCTCTCTCTCCATCATCGACAACAATAAAAAGACGCAAGCTATTGGTTCGGTAAAAACACAAAAGGAATTCTAAAACTCCCAAAGGTCCATTAAAGTAACTTCACTACGCATTCGCTTCCCGAGGATTCGATAACCTAGGTCTACTAGGAAAAAAGAAGCTATACTACATCCGTAATCCGGATCGAAGGTATCAATGGCAAACAATATTCCAACGATGCTCTCCTTCTGAAGTTACCATTTGGATTAGAATATTTGAATAAATTTGTAATCGATGAGAGTAAACTACATTAGTGTATATTGCATTTGTAAGACAGTTATTCATATGAAATTGAGACAAATCAGTTGTTTTATTCCTATGAGTAATATCTTTTATGTTCATGGTTTTGATTATGAATGGGTTATTCATATTTTGATATTGATGATAGAAATTTAAATGTTTATAAGACAAAAGATATTAAAACTTAATAATGACATAATTTTGAATGACACTAGTGTATTAAGTCATAATAGTACATATGAAAGGTTCCATAGGTGATGAAACCAAGGTCTTAAAGATACTTGATCTTTTGACACATACATGCCCCTTTTAAGAAAATGACTAAAACTCCACGTTCTAGTAAGACAGAGTGTCTGTTGAATAATTAGATATCATACATGATGATATATTGTATTGTTCAACAAAAGGTGGATATCATTATTTCATAAGCAAATAAATGTATTCGCTGAATGAGACACAAGTCTGAAACTATTTGTTATGAACAAAGAATTTCAGAGTGAAGAAGAATATAGAATCAACAAGAATATGAGTCTTTATGATTTGATGAAAACAACAAGTATTTGAGTTGTGATTCAAGCATATAAGACTTGTGAAAAGTATTCCACAAATTACAATGCTAAGAAATATGTCAATGTGTTGACATGTATAAAGAATTGTAATCGTACCATATTAGATATCATATGGTCTAAAGTAATCTCTTATCATGTTAGCGTTAGTATTTAAGAAGATAAATTAGAATAAAAAACACTTATTGTATAAGGAATCATCAAGGATTCGTGGAAACAACACCATAAGTGTATGGCACAATGTGGTTTTCAGAAATTCTAGAGTTATGTGATAATTCAGAATTAGAATGAACAAAACTTTGTAGTATGTTCCTAGGAAACTAAGAATATGTATTCCACAACTACAAACAAAGGGGAAAATTAGTATTTCTCAAAGTGGTGATTTATTGAGAAGAGTTTCTCAATAAAAGAGTTGATGAATAAAGGTGAAAGCTCAAATAAGGTTAATAACCTTGCCTCCAAAAGTCAGAGTAGCGCAATAGAATTGATTCTGGAATAGAAGTCTACACATAGAGGAGAAACTAATGATAATGATCAAAAGTTTCAATGGGAGCTTTTACTAAAATAAAGTAGGATTCATGAATAAGTTCTGCCTCATTGCTAGATTGAATTCATGATTCACTTGTCATGTTAATGGAACAATGGCATACCTATGAACTCCAAAGAAGCGATGGTGAACCTAAGTACGAAAAATTACTTAGAGTCATGAAATCCTATACATTAAGTTACATTTAAGATGATAAAGTAAAATGTTACTTGATCTTATCTAAGTAAAGATGTTACTTGATCTTCCCAAAGGGACTACTAGAGTAAATGATCATGGGGCAAGGTCGAAAGTATTCATGCCTCCGTGCCCAAGTTCATAGTATCTCTATATGAGTCGCAAGGAAGAAATGAAACTTAAAGTAAGACATAAAGCTTGATTTGTGTCAAGAATGTATTGAACAAATTCAAATGGTTGACTACAATGTGTAGCAATGCTTAAGTCGGACAAATGGAATCTTGTAGATGGAATTCTCAGTTTGACGAATCATTAAAGGATTTTGGGATTGTGTCTAGAATATTGAGAAGACCTGCATTTACAATAAACTGAGTGGGATCTAAGGAGTTCCATACTCTTATATGTAACTGACACATTTGAGTGGGATCTTGATGAAACATTCTCATATGTGATTGACATATTGTGAATAGTATTGTTGGTATTAGTAATTATTAGAGAATATTAAGTTGATGAAGTTGAACGAATATTGAGCATTGAAATATATCAAGATAGATTGATATGTTTAATAGCATTAATTCAGAATGTTTTCCTAGATTGGATTCTGAAGATTTCAGAATGGAACAAGTTAAGAAGAAAGTTCTTACTTGTCTAACTAGGTGAAGCATTGAGATTGTCTCGGTCCGACGATGGTTAAAATAAGGAAAAGATGTGTAACATCTACTATGCCCCAGTCATAGGTTCTATCTTATAAAACCATGTTGTATACTCGACATAATATGACCCAAGTTCTTAATAAAATGAACAGGTTCTGAAGTGATATCTGAGTGAATCACTGAACAAGAAGTTAAGTATAGTCTTCAGTGTCTAGAGAGAACTAAAGGTATACATATGATCTATAAAGGATGGTGACCTTGATCATAAAGGGTTACGCTAGGAAGTTCCACCCAAACTAGATGATTGGAATTCTCACAACATTGAGTGCCTTAGAATAAGAGAAGCATGGTGAGACATCGAGGTGGCATTTATTGCACTGTCGATAAGATTTACATTGACATAAGAAGTATATGATCACTTCAAAGGTAAAATATGCAATGTTACAGCTAGGTAAGTCCATCTTCCCATATAGTGTGTTCCTAATGTCATGGCAATAAAAACGTCATCTTTTGATTGATTAATCAGATGTCATGACAAAAGGAACAAAAAACACTCTGTCGACAAAACATAAATATTTACATCGCAAGTTTATCATGTGATGATAAGAAGAATGTCAAATTAGATGAAATTAACAATTCACAAAGACATAAGGATCTATATAGAGAGTCCATAGACAAAACCTCTTCCATGAGCAAGCATGATCAAAACACCAAAAGTGTTATGGTGTAATAATTCTTATCAAATGCAGCTAGTTTATTTGTACTCTAGTGCAAGTGGGAGACTGTTGGAAATATGTCCTAGAGGCAAATAATAATATAGATTATTACCATATTTCATTAAGTTCATAATAGGTTTTATGTCATGCTGTAACTGTATTGATAGGAATGTCAATACACGTGTGATATTTAAACCACCAGAGTCCCTACTATTCTTCTAAGACACTAGTTCATTGATCAATCGATGATCGACGTTTTTTATCATGGACATTTATGTCAATTGACAATGGGGTCATTTCATTAGGTAAATGAAAGTGATGGACATACCCAATATAGGAATTGTAACATGATCAAGTTACAAAGTTTACCGTTACAATGACTGGAAAACTTAGTAACCAATTCCTTAGACCGTGAGACCATATTTAATCACTGTCACCCGAGAGTGCCTTGTTTGCATCAAACATCACTCGGTAAAACAGTAATTATAAAGGTATCTTCGGGTAGGACTAGGCATTCGGTTCCACTGAACCGAACGGTTCAGTACTTCGGTGATTGAAAGAATTCGGTGTTTGAGAAATAGGAACCGTTTGGTCAGCGCTAATTCTGGTAACCGAGCGATCCACGTGTCGGTTCCTCGGTTCAGTCATCGGTTGTACCGTACAACAATGAAAGTGTATTGTTGGGCTGGGTTGGGCTGGCTGCTTCGAATCCCATTATTTCTTAAATATATTTTCCACCGAAAATACATTATGTCTGGAAAAGCAAGCCCGTTGAAACATTCAGAATAAATTAACACTGAGTTTTGTTGGAACGTTCAAATACAATTAACACTGAGTTTTGCACAGATTCAGAGCAAAACTGACCAGACTTTCCTCTCTTGCCATCGTTACCTAAGAATTGTACAGGTGAGAAAATTAAGAGGAAGCATATCTCACACAAATCGTACATAATCATAGCACTTGAACTCATAAAATAGCATTCAGCAGTAGTTTAGCACGCAATCACATATGACTAGTCTAGGACATAACAATCATCAAGTTTGATGACACATCACACTAAACTCTCAGGAATCACATGACAAAATAAAACAGGAGCTTCAGAAAGCGCACAGGACCAATAGCGCTGGCAGCCTGACAAGCATCCACGTCCACCCATTCGCACATCTTATACCCTTCAAACTTCATTGCCTTCATGTCCAGCCTTCAATAACCAGCCACTCAAAACTGCAACTGACCATTCCATATTACAGAGTGAATAATAAATATGCATCATACATGGAGAAGTAGATATGAATCATTACAAGTTTATAACTCGAAGAGGAAGCTGACCAATTGTTAAGTAGGCTTTTTGGAGGCGATCGCCTTGGTTGCCTTAACTTTGTTCTCCTCGTATTCAACAATTAGTTTTGAAATAAAATAGAAGTGTCAGCAAGCATTACATGACAACAAATGAACACATTACATAATACAAAATTAAAGTTATTAAGTTACCTTGTTCGAGCTTGGTCAATTCTTCGGTGTTCTCTGCTATGTCTATAGGAGTGCCATATCGAAGCAAATCCTGAGTGCACACAAGAGATTCCACCATGAATGGAGTCAGAGATGTCCTGAAGTCATAAAGAACACAACCACCAGTGGAAAAAAGCAGACTCCGATGCTACTGTCGAGATGGGGATTGCAAGAACATCACATGCCAAGCATGCCAATACAGGAAACCTAGATGAGTTGACCTTCTACCATGATAATATGTCAAACTTTGGGCTATCATCTTCAGGCTCCTCAGCAAGGAACTTGTCTATCTCAGACTTGCTACTGCTGCTACCACCTGTATTTAACCTCATTTTTTTTGGCAATCAAGGACTTCATCAAGCTCGCACACCCTCCACTTGCTTCAGCTTGCACTAAATCACTAGCTTGAGCTGATTCAACAGTTGGAGCATACGTGACCCTATATTCTTCAAATAAAACTCTCAGACATGAGTTGACTGCAGCCCACACTTTAGGCCCTTTGTCATCCCCATACATTTCTAAAATGGCAAACTGTGTGTATTCTGAAAGCTTGTACCTATAATTAAAAAATAGAGGACATGATTTACTTGTTCATTCTCTACAAAGCATTACACAATAAAAATATGATATTACAATAATTGTAATGTTTTACCTTGGATCAAGTGATGCTGCAATGAAAATCATCAAGTTGATGTTCTCCTTTTCTTTCCCCTTTTTGCTAGGATCATGCTCATACCAATTGCCCCAATACTTATCCTTCATCCTTTGTGCCATTGCTTTCTGCATACCATCATCACTCTCCATCCAACTTTTCACTAACAGATTCACCTCACCAATCTCATCGAAGCAACTGTTAGTAGTGACATGCAGTGAGGCAGAAACACGAGTTGTTAGATCAGCAAAATGTCCTAGAAAATCTGCCATTTTCCTACAACTCTCCCAATCATTATCATCTGGAACTCCAAGGCCTTTCTCTTTACCTTTATCACTAAGTAGGTCAATAGCAAAATATGGATCTTCATCTGTGTACCTTACAAAAACTTTCTCGTAGCTAACAGCAGCCTGCAACATAAAGAACGTGGAGTTCCACCTAGTGCTAACATCAAGATTTAGGAAAGCCTTGGTCTCAACCTTCTCTAGCTCAGCACATTCTTTGAACTTAGATATCCTAGCTGGGCTGTTCTTCACATATCTAACAGCTCCCCACACACGCTTGACTGAAGGGTCAACTTCTTTGAAACCATCAGTAACAATTAAGTTGAGAATGTGGGCAAAACACCTCATGTGGATATATTTGCCTTCTGCTATGCTAGTCTTAGCTTTATTCAACTCCTTTTTCATGTAAGCAATACCACCATCATTGCTAGTTGCATTATCTATAGTAATTGACATGACCTTCTCTAACCCCCAATCAATCAATATTTTCTGCAACCGTTTTCCAATATCATCTCCTTTATGACCCTTAACCTTTGAAAAGCTAATGATTTTCTTATGAAGTTTCCATTCTTTACAAATGAAGTGGGCAGTAACTGTCATAAAGCTTTCTTATTGTTGAGATATCCAACAATCAGTGGTAAGAGACACTCTTTCACAATTTTCTCTAAGGAGAAGTTTCAGTTTAGCCTTCTCTTCAAAATATGTGCCAATTGTGTCTCTAGTGCATGTTCTCCTAGAAGGAATTAAGAAACGTGGGCAAGCTATAGACATGAACTTTCTAAACCCAGACTTTCCACCAAATGCAAATGGGAGTTCATCCTCTATTAACATGCGAATAAAAGCTGCCCTAATAGCATCAGGATCAAATTTCCAAGCATGCACACCACTATCACCATCAGTAACTTGCAGAACAGCTTGCTTATCATCACCAATATTCTTATGAGGATTACGCTTGCAAACTTTAAAGTGTTTTCCTAAGGCAGTTGTACCATTGATAACGGAGTGAGCGGCGATGTCGGTCTTGCAGTAGTTGCATTTTCCCTTCTGCAGAACACCATCAATTAGGATCTTCTCGAAGTGGTTCAACATCTTAGATCTTGCGGCCATCTGCTTGCGAGCATTTTTCTTTTCACCCTCCTTCACAGGTTCTTGGGCCTTCACATTGCCATCATCCTCCCCTGCTTTCGATGCTATCTCCTCATCAGCAACACCACTAGCATGCCCTACTTTTGTTGCATGCACCTCCCAGTGACAACAATGGCCTTGTCCACATCCATAGGTACAACAGCCTGGGAGCTTGCACCAGCAGGGGTTGCTGTACCCATGTTCTCCACCTCGGACGACATATAAATAAGAAAGGACATGGCAATCAATAAGTATTCACACAAATAATTGAACCAATTATCGTAAATAGCAAAGTATAATAGACAAACTAGTAAAAATACAAACATGAATCCGGTATACAAAGCTGCAATAGAAAAATTAAGGAGGACAATAATGGTACCATTGTACCTTGATTTGTTTGTACAAGAAATCTCTATTCAAGTTTGTACAAAAATCTCTATTACTGCAAGTGCAATCATATTCAGTAGTCTGCCATTTCAAAGATTTTATTTTGGTCATTGGCACGGTCATCAAGGATTACCTTTGGTTTTTTGTACTATAAGGTACATGTACGTATACAAATATGAACTGCTTCCTGGAGCTTGCAGACTAGCGGTAGCAGCAGAGCCCTGCCACTAGCAGCGCTCAATCAATCAAGAATCGATTTGCCCAGTCCAAGTTAGTAGTTAGGTAAAAAATCACTATTCTATTAGTGAAGTGTAGGGAAATTGAATGATTCGGTACCCGCTATGACCGAAATCAAGACTAAATCACTATTCTACTTTTCTTTCCCTATCATTCAATGGAAAAGCTAAATCACTATTCGAATTCGTCGGTACCTAAATCACTCAATTGATGTACCCAACGAGAAATCATTATTCCCAATCATTCAATTTACAAAGAATGGATTACGTACCTGGGATCTTGTAGCCTAGAAGTAGCAGCGGCGCTCGGTGCAGACGTCTTCCGATGTGGCGTTCCGTCGAACAGCCGCCCGTGGCCGTGGCTAGGTATCGGGGCAGTGGAGCGACGAATAGATGCATCGACGCTGGATGGGATTCCGCCTTATATAAGGGACTGTAGGCAAAGATCATTCGATTTGGAAGCAGAAAATCACGCCCGCGTGAGAATTGAAGAGAGGAATAACTCAGTTGTTGGCACCATGATTTTTGGAGAGGATATTTTGAAGGGGATCGCTGATTTACAGGGGAGTCAATGCGGCCACCTAGTCTACGCCTCTACGGGAAGGAGGTCCGTGGGATGAGCTGTCGGTTCCTGAGGAAATCTATCTATCTATCTATCTATCTATACTATAATTTGTGATGCGGTAGGTTCGTCTGTACCGAATTTCCGTCCGAAAATTTTATTCCGAGTTTGACCTTAGCTTTTCGAAACTATTACACACCCTGCCACCGATGAGTGAAACTTGACCTTTCGTCGAAAAAAAAGAACAAACCAACCGCTGACCTCCTGTGTGGTTCCCCTCCTGGTGCCTGCATCGAGCCCGAGCCCGAGCACGCCGCCAGCGCCCTCAAGGTCCCCCATTCGATGCGCAACCGCTCCTCCCCAATCTGTAGCAAGCAGCCGGCGGAGCTCCCACCGTATCCTCACCAGGTCGGGAGGATCTCCCGCTGGTTGCCCAGGTTCTCCCCGGCTTGCCTCGCGCCTCCCCGACTTCCTGCGCGCCGCCGCTCACCCTTACTCACCGCTGCCGTCGAGGTCCGCCATTCCCGACCGCTCGACCGGCCACAAGCGCGCACGACCGCGACGCTTTGCCCTTCCGGAGGTGAGGAGACCAAGACGCAAGCGTGCACGGCCGCGTGACGCGAGGGCGGCGGCGGGTGATGTTCAGATGTGAAGAGGGCAAACTATCTGCTCCTTCATGGTACGCCAGTGAGTCCCGGTGGAGGCAGGGGCTGCATCTAAATTCCGAGTGACCTTCCTGTCCAGCATATCAGATTTGGGCCAAATCGAATCGACCTGAACTTGCAAGGTACGGTCAGGGGATTTCAGACGGTGGTCTCTATTAAAGTGGGAGCCGGCGCTGGGCTGCGCGAGGAAGGAGAGGAGCAGGAGGAGGAAGGGAGAGATGCATAGGGATACGACGACAGAGTCATTGCTAACTAGACTGGTACTAATGCAGATTGTTTCGCTGGCTCCTTCCCTATTCAGGCATTTCGGCCCTGTTGTCGACTTCTCTTCACGAGGTCAGCTGAAGAATCCGCCTTAAGTGAGATGCAGACTTAGCTCTTAGTTCCCCTGAGTCCATAGGTGTTCTGTCCCTCACTCTCATGGAAAGAAGTTAGGTCCATCCCAATGTTGCTGCTGGCCATGAGAAACACAAACGGTGCACTCCCATTTCACCTAGAACTTTCCTCTTTCTTTTCAAATCTGAAGAAGTCGAACTGAACTAAGAAGATTCCTTTTTCTGGTAGGAATTAATATCCTTTTCATTGGATGCATAATATCCAATTTTATGTTCTAGAAGACAAATTAAGAGAAGTGGGTGTAGAGACAAGATACAATGATTTTTTGATTCTTTGTATACATTGAGATGACATGTTCCGTACAGTTCAATTATTTCAGAGTATCCGTGAACATTTGTTAGAGTTGAAAGTGACAGCAGGGGTAGCATCGGAGTAATACTGAGTTTAATGGTGCAAATGTGCACTGGCCTAGAGCAACGGACAAAACTAATGGAAGATGGATGTATCGGAGCATTCCTTTGTATGTTAGAATACATCGTGCAATGGAGCTAGAATCTAAGTTGAGCAGACTTCTCCAAGTGGCACATGCTATCATCATCAAAATAGAGTCATTTTCCACTATATCACAGAGAATAATAAATCATTCATCTATAGGGATATAGGATATTTGATTAGAGACTTTGTTCTTAGATTTGTGATATCATGGCTCTCAGTTTGTACCGTGAATATTTACTACACAATATTACATATGTTACATAAAATCTTTGTGGCGACAAACAGTGCCCGTGTAAGATGGTTAAGAGTCGAGCAAGGTACTTAGTACAATACAAAGCAAATGCAGTGGGAAACAATGTTCGCGCAAGATGATTACGAGCCAAGGAAGGTGCTCATGTACAATATAAGTATATGTTTTCATACGTATGAGAATATCTGTCAAGGAAGTATATCTAAGTAAGAGATGTTAGCTAAATTCTTACTCTCAATATAATGCATGTGACTCAAGTAAAATTATAATATTTTTGTTATATATACGAGAAAACTTATGCATATTTTATGTTTACATGCATGTACAATATTTGTGGTGTTCGTGACTATGTCGATGTGGTGTTGGAAGCCATTGAAAGTTGTCTTTCTTGGTTGCTTCAATATATCGGAGATGTATTTAAATTAACATTATAGTGACTTTTATTGAAATTTGTTGACTGAAGGCAAACTTCATCAAACTGTTTAGAAGTTCAGCAAGGACTACACCAGCAGTGAGGCGTGCATCTGCTAATATTATCGAGCTCTCTAGCTATTCTCCATTCACTAAGTTCCTTTTCTTATGCTTTAGCATTAAATTTATGCCAAGAAAAAGCAGGATGGATGTAACAGTGTAATAGTTCTGGTAACGAGGTGCCACCCTAAATAATTATGATATATTTTTTTCCTTTTGTTCCGTAACAATGCACGGACATTCAGCTAGTAGCACGTAACACCAGTTGTTCGTGACTGTTGCAGAGAACCACAGATTTCGATTTTTTTTTGCAGAGAACACCATATTTACCTGTAAACTTTGCACAGAACACAAAAAACACTGTTAGCCCTCTTAACAGCAGATTAGAGAACATGGACCCATTCGCTGATGTCCATGAATGACCCGTGGAGGTGCAAAATAAAGTTCTTTTTTGACTGAATGAGCAACAAAATGAAATTTATATAAAAATCAATAAGAACATATACTGACTGAATAAATGGAAAATAAAATTTACACAAAAAAAACTGGAACATACAGGTAACTACAAACCTCACATTTATGCAATATAACCATCCAAACAACTTGACACAATCAGCATATTCATTCAAAGCTTGAGAGGTTCAAAGTATCCATTCAAAAGTTTGACAAGATCATCTAGTGTCTCACAGGCAAAATACAAAAGTAAAGAGTCAAGATAATATTTCTTCTACTACATGGCTCTTCTCATTTCATACAAATTCTAGGCCTAGTCTTATTCCTTCTCCTGCTATTTCTGGGCATCTTCTCCCTGCCCATCACCTGCTGTGAAGTAACTATATAGCGCAGTCTCGGTGTAATGCTTCCGTCGTCGCCCACGCGTAGAAGGGAGCTTTTGCCTTGGTGTAGCTTGAGCATACCGAGGTGGTGCTGCGACTGTAGCATGCCGAGGTTGTGCTGGAGCTGCAGCTTGGTGAGGTGGAGCAGCTTGCCGAGGTGCGGTAAATGGCGCTTGCAGCTGTGGTGCAGGTGGAGGCGTTGTAGCTGCAGCTTGTCGAGGTGGAGCAGCTTGCCGAGGTGCGGCAAATGGAGCTTGCGACTGTGGTTCAAGTGTAGGTGTTGTAGCTGCAGGCGAGGAAGGATTCGTGGGCACGTCCATGGTCTCAGGCCTCCGGCGGTTACTCTGAAACAATATAATTTAATCAAGTTAAATTGACTAAGTGAAACAATATAGAAAGACATGAGCATAAATTAATTACCATGTGTCCTGCCTTCCTAATTGCAAGATGAGGCTTCAATGGTGTGATACATGTGGTGTACCTATGCCCTTTCAGTTTGCAATTTGAGCAAGTGATTGTCGTCATTCTTGTTGTTCCATCTGGCCCTTCACCTGCACTAGGCCTTCTCTTTTTCTCTTTGCGTCCAGGCTTGCTATGGAAGATAGGAGGCTCTATATCAATTGTATCAGTTTTTGCCCAATCATGTTCACCCGGCACTGGATAAATCATTTCCTTGTAGGCGAGAGCATACATTTGCTTCTTAAAGAAATCACTAACGAAATCTTCAGGATATTGCTTTGATTTTTCCATGGCAGATATGGCATGTTTGCATGGCATGCCAGTTAAGTCCTATTTTCTGCAGCCACATGTCTTGTTGCCTAGGTTCACTAGATACACATCTCTTTTCCCATTACTTGTTATCTCAACTTGCCATATATCATTTCCTGCATTCACCGGCGTGCACCACCTAGCAAACCTCTTCTCTACCTCAAGTAACTCGACATAATGTGGTGTTATTTCCCAACGTACAACAGCAACTCCATCTCTATTAGCTGCAAACTTAGCCATAAGCTTGGTCCTAATCTGATCCATTGTTGTTACTATGGGCTTGTCCCTTTGGTCTAGGATGTAGCTATTGAAAACCTCACTTAAGTTATTGACAACTAGGTCTGTCTTGCATGTTGTATCCATAACATAGCGTGCCCAATGCTTAGTAGGAATTTTTCTAATCCAAGTCCATGCATCTAAGTTTAAGACTTTTAACTTATCCATTGCAACTACATGAACACTATGGCTGTAGGCATATGCAGCAGCATCTACAATCTTTTTTAGGTCTTCTCCCCTAAATCCAGCCATTTGAAAATTAGCAAGTATGTGCCTAACACAAAAGCATGGCCTAACACTTGGCTTACCGCATTTAACAACCCTTTTTGACGGTCAGACATGATAGTAAAGGGCCCATGCTTACCTATAGCACCACCTAGAGCATACCTGAGTTGGGTTAGAAACCAACACCAAGTTGAAGTCTCCTCTTTTCCCACAACTCCAAAAGCTAGAGGGAACATGTTATTGTTGCCGTCCCTAGCCGTGGCAGCAAGGATTTGAAATCCAGTGCCATTTTTCAAGAAACATCCGTCTACACCTGTAAAGTAACATCAAGAAAGTAAGAAGACATGTACAACAAGGCATTGGTCAAGGTGGAAAACATGGGTTGTACATGTCTTACCAATAAAAGGTCGGCAACCTTCTAGAAATCCCTGAATTTGCGCATTCAGGCAGTAGAATAGTCCATGAAACCTAGGATTTTTCTGTGGGTTTTGATTGACAATAGTGTTCACAATGCACCTGCTGCCCGGATTTGTGTTCAACACAGTTTGGAGATAATCTCTTATCCTATAATATTGACTCTCGTGATGTCCATCAATCACCTCTAGTGCTTTGTTCTTGGCCCTATATGCCATGTGCATGGAAATGGAAACCACATGGTCCCTCTTAACCATGTCAATGAGTGCTCCAATTTTCATAGTGGGCTCACTTATAATCTGATCTTCATAAGTTTTGCTCACCTAAACAGAATCTATTCTTGAAGTGTCATTCGTCTTTCCACATGTGTGAGGCAAAACAAGCCAACGAATTACATGGGTAGGTGGAATTACATGGGTAGTTTCACCTGTGATTGTTGATGACAAAATAGCAAAGGGACATGTGCCTCCGGAATTGCAGCAAATAGTGATCCTGCCATGATCATTTCTCAAATATTCGAAGTCCCTTTGATTCACAATATGGTAGTTTTTTAGTGCCCTTCTATACTGATGGACATCTGCAAAGCATAACTTTACCTGCAACAGCTCGTGTGCAATGGGATTTGATTCATCATAATAATTTCTCTTCTCTAATTTCTTTGATCTACTCTTCCTCTTTGTTATGGAAACAGACTTTGGGTCCACAGCTCCATCATCATCACTAGAATCAATCAACTCCTACTCACTGGATATTTCAGCAAATTGAACAATCCCATGACGAAATGCAAAGAAGCCAATCTAACCTAGCAAAATTTAGAAAGAAACTTGGTTTATACGTCGATCATAGTCAAATTCCTGTGCCACCAAACTAGGGTTCATCCTCCCGTTCAAACCCCTAAAAAAGGCTAAAATTTTCGAAATAAAAAGGTTAGCCTAGAGAGCTTACCCACTAAATTGGAGGGAGCCGTCGGAATCCATCGTCGCCGTCCTCTTTTCTGGCGCGCCACTGCCCCTGCCGCCGGCGCCGGGTCGAGTGGAGGCCGTCCCAACTCCGGCTAGGTCGGCGGGTCCTTGGGCGAACCAGTCGACGTCCGGCTCATACTCCTCCGTATCCCCCATCCCCACCGCCGGCACGTCGTCGTCGCCCCCGTGCTCGCCGCCGCCGCCAGGCGCCAGTCGCCTCTGCTTCGGTCGGGAATAGTGGAACCGAGATATGGTCGTTCTTTTTTAGGAGGAGATGCTTTCGATTATTCTGGAGCGAGACGACCATCAGGATAGTGGGCCTATGTGCTCTAATTTGCTGTTAAGAGGGCTAATGGCCTTTTATGTGTTCTGTGCAAAGTTTACAAAGAAATACGGTGTTCTCTGCAAAAAAAATCGAAACATGTGGTTCTTTGCAACAAAGTCACGAACAACTAGTGTTATGTGCTATTTCCTCTCGGTTCCTCGATCAAATCGGGGCACCGAGGGTAGGCACCGATATCACCGATATAATTTTGGTTTTCCAGATCTGCTAACCAAGTTAGGTACCGATCGATTCGATTTCGGTCATATCGGGTTCGGTCCAAGTCTTTTCGGGTCGGTCATTCGGTTCTCGAGTTTTATGCCCAGTCCTATCTTCAGGTATTCAGAGGGGCATGTAAAGGCGTATGTGTCAAGACCGAGATTTTTTCTTCCGCGTGACAGAGAGATACTCTGGGCTCACTCGGAGACATGACATCCATAAAGCTACAGCGTGTGACTAGGTCACGGGGATATGGCATAGGTTGGAATGAGTAAAGTTGTACTTGTCGATAATGAGATTAAACCTAACATGGCAATGTCGTTGATCAGGTCTCAAACAAGTAAGTAAAATATCAAAGTAACAAAGGGTATAGGACTCTACATTTAATGGTTCAATGACAAAGATTCTCGTGGAATACACAAGAGTCATTATGGGCATCCATGTTCCGCTGATGATCATTGGTCTGAGAGGGGTCTCGACCATGTATGGAGTGTTCCCGAACAAATATGCCCATTGGACCTTCACAAATGTTGTTTTGTTTGACAAAAAGAAGCCGCCGGAGGGAGGTACGACCGTACGGTAAGGGCAAGCTCCGCCCGTACGAGTGGTTGTTAAACCTCAGATGTCTGTAGTGTATTGGCCGCCATTTCTTCATATGGACTCCGATTGAGGTGTTTTTTGGCTCTTTGGATTTGTGTGGAAGAGGGCTACAACACCATGGTATTGGATCAGCAATATGAGATGATGGAAAAATATGAATTTTCCACATCTCATATGGCTAAGTCTGGCACCTATAACTTCTTCATATTGAATCTTCTTAGCTCCTTTAACCATGTCTGTCCATAGAACCTACACACAAGTCAAAGACAAGGAAAAATTAATAAAATCCTACTAAAACTACTAGTTGTGCAAAGTCCATATGAAAATAAATGAGAACTGGTAAACATGCATAATAGGCATAGTTGTAGCTAGATATAGCATGTAATGAGTGACAATATGAATAATTTGTATGCTTAAATATGAATCATATTTGCACTCATCAATATCCCCAAGATAAACGTTGATCGTCCACGAGCAAGAGAGTTTATATAAAATTAATGCTATCATCTAGCTTACCATAGAAGATCGATGCCTTGTATCCTTATTTCCCTGCAAGATCAAAGTAAGATAGAACATATTCATACAAGGCAACACAAGCTCAATTATGTAAATCCATATATGATCAATTACAACTTCAATGCTCCATGTCAAAAGTAAATATAGCTTGAAAGAAAACTTGTGATCCTCTATTGTTCCTTTTATATTTTGTATCCTTACTTTTGTAAGGTAAAAGCTTAGAAATTAAGAGTGAGCGATTATGTCAGAAGAAGCATAGAATTAGAGTGTCTCATTAGAACACCCACATCAATAGATCAAGACTATATGACACTACTATTCCATTCATTGTCTTTCAAGAAAATTCATCTAGTAGTAACGAGACCATGCCAAAGACTATTTTGTGTGAATCCTTATTTATTTCAAAGATAGTTTCCAATAAGGATCATTGAGTGATCTTTTAAGCAACAATTTGCACAACATTCAAGAGTACCAATACTTTTGCCCATTACGGTAATAGGTGCTACCCATGTTGTCAACTCATACCTGAAATCAGGGGTTGTACCGTTGATCATTCGTAGCCCAGCGGAGTTGTTGGCATCCAAAGGTGTGCATTAAAAATATGTAAATAAGCTTTAACCAGTATCACATTTTGACCCACACTGTTTTAGCATTGGCATGTATCTCAATCACCGTTAATTTCATTTCAATCAAACAACTCCTTTCAAGAATGACATCGAGTCTATCAATAAATATATGGTGTTGAGTATCTATGAGGTTAGACTCTTAAGACAATTAAGCATCACTTGAGAAATTATTTAGAGGCTTCATCAATATACTTTTAATCATGTGAAGTGTAGAAATCGTGGCAATGTATTCTAGAGGATCACAATATTCTTCTCAAGCTAGATAAATATTTCAACATAGTCCATCAAAGCTTTAAATCAACTCTTACAAATCCTTAAAAAACAAGTGCATCCATTATATAAAACATGAAACATAACTTACCTAAGGAAGCATTCAAAAACAATGGGTACATGATTGTGCAAAAGGTTTCATCGAATAAGAACATTGCACAAGACTCTACATATGCAGAAGTAACTTCCCCAAGCTAGAACTTTTGCAAGAACCAAACTTGAATAGACTACTACAAGTAAAGATAAAATGTAGTTATCAAAAAAGTGTGTGAGAAGTGGTTACCTCCGAAAGATTAAATAAAGAAAGGGTGACACACTTTACCATTGAGCTATGAATAACCTCACTTTTGATGGACATGGACCTTTGGTTCAACAAATATTTTCTTGTTTAAGATTTGACTTGAAACAACCAAGTGGCTTATGCAAGTGTTTGCACGGTTGGCACAAATCATGCACGTCATCACACAAGGTTCAAGTACCTGCGAAAATAACAAAGGAAGTAAAAGCAAACAATTTGGTATACGAACAGAATTCATTCACCCAATCGTGAAAACAAAAGAAAAAGAAAACATGAAACACTACAGAGAATTATAGTCTAGGGAGTTTCGAAGGTAGGTAAAATAAAATGAAGTACAATGAAACATGTAGAAGGTAATCCACTGACCTAAGGTTATCAAAATAAAAATATTGGGGGGTTATAACCTTTTTGTACCCGTCCCTTCCCTTGATGCACGGTGTTGCTCCTTGGTACGGCCGCGTGGTACGGGCGTATGCCCGTGCTGCACCTCGTCTTCTCCTTATTTTTTTTGCTTCCTTCGAAGTCGGTATGACCGGGTGGTACGGGCGGATTGCACCCGTACAAGTGGTCGTTAAAACCTCCTAAAAGTTTTCGTAGTTTCTGCGTCTCATAGCGAGATCGGTATGGGCGGGTGGTACAGACACGTCCCGCCGTACCGATGCTCGTTAAGTGCGTAGTAACTTTTATGGAAAAATTTCTGCTCTTTCGATGTGTCACATGAGTAGTATAGGCGCGTGGTATGGACGGGTCCGCCCGTGTTACTGCTCGTTAGACTCAATATAAGCTCTGGAACAAGTTATTTTCTCCGAAAGTTTTATTATAGACCTGAAATGTTAGTCCAGCATCCAAACAAATCATAGATATATTTTTGTTGAGAATATTTAACCAAGAATAGAAACACAAGATTAGAGCAACAAACAATTCTACCTTTAGAAAATAGTCTCAGACCAACTCTAATAGTAAATCATGCAAATATACAAGTGCCAATGCAACATGAATGCAACTAGACTCAAGACACAAAATTAAGAATGACAACTAATGAATTCCGAGTTGCCTCCTGGGAAGCGCTTTTTTTAAATCCATAAAACCATGCTTAGATGCTTTAGTAAATCATCCACCTGGATCCCAGGGGATAGCAACCCGTGGTGTGATGGTACTTACCTCTAGCTGAGGGTTGGAACATCTCATAGAAAAGTATGGTCGAAGTCATACCCTCTTGCGGTGCATCGGCATCATATAGACAAATAGGTTCTTGCTCTCATGCGAGTATTGATGCACCAAGATTTGTGAGCATTCCTCCTTATGTAGCTGCAATGAGAGGATTAGAGATTTGAATATAATTTTAATTTTTTTATCTTGGTTACCATTTGTCACGATCTCACCCGGTCCTGTTAAGGTACAGATCCTTGTGTTTATAGTGCTAGTCCCTGGATTGAATAGCTAGCACCCACAGTTTAAAATGTAATATCAAGAAACAAAGGTCATATTACATCGCATATCCAGAAATAAAAATAGTTCATTGCAACTTACATAGCTCATATGGCTATCTCATTATAAAGCAGCAGATATAACTATAAAGCATGGAGTCCTTCATCTTCATGTGCCACAGGCAAACATGTTGGGTGCAGACTCGTAATCCCTACTCATCAAACTTCACTATTATCAAATAATTCTACAACATGGTAAGTTACAGCCACAAGGGTCAATACATTTTGAATTGTATTGGCAAGTGTCACTAGTATGTGGATATAAAGTGGAACCTATTACTACATGCATATCTGGCCAGGTAGGGTTTTGGCTAGTTTGCAGCAAGAAAGTTTTCTCCTATCTTTTTACAAATAGTTTGCAACACTTATTATCAAGTAAGTTACACTGGATACCCTCCAGGTAATATTTCCAATCACAACATAGTGGTACCACTGATAGAAATCAGTGAACCTAGGTTCCATTGATAGAAATCAATGAACCAACAACCCTTGTTCACCCATCAAGTTTTACTTTGAGAAATTGGAATGTCGAGATCTTCCATAGCTTCAGGCCTTAGTTGCTCAGAGTTGTCCGTAACCGGGGACACGGCTAAGTACTTAGAATTTAATCTTCTGCAAAAGTTGTACACTTTACCCACATGACACACTCTCGTCTTGACGCCACCAGTGGCCGCTGGATTAGTACACACCAAGATGGAGTACCGGCAGATCGAGAATGTGACAAAATCTCTCCATAGAAGTCCTCCCAATACATAATGCCGCACATCTACCAGGCACCAATGCAAGGATATACTTCCAATACATAATTCAAGTTAACCTGAAGAGGTACCAATGCAAGGGTCTTCCACTATGTAATTGACTAAGCCAGAGCCCATTTAGCATGTGGCTGTATACGGAAGCCACTGTACGAGAAACATGTTCAATCTCTAAGTTCCTGGGTGGTATTCTTCTAGTGCACACAAGAAAGATATAGCCTTAGATATGGTTCCTTTTATTGCCACCTTATTCACAACTGAGTATCCACATTCCACCCAGGTGATTTATTGAGTACTTGTTTATTATATAAAACATATATTTTTCCAATACTTCATATAATCACAATATGGTATATTCCACCCCGAATCTATAGCAGTGCTAAGCATACTACAACTACGATGTTTCAACTAAGAAAGATACAAAGGATATCCTAAATAGGACATATCATATCATAGTAACATAGTAGTCCTACCATGCATACTACAAAAATCCACTAATTGTAATGAAAATAGTAGGACATGGATGATAGTGCCGCTTGCCTTAGTAGTTGGTCGTTTTGGTATACTTTTCGCAGTAACACACTTGACAATCCACACAATCTATCAAACAAAACAACCAAAACAAAGCATGCACAAGATTAACACTAATGGCAATACAAAAATCATGCAAAATATGCAAGCATGCAAGATGGCAATTTTTATTGTACAAATTTTTATAACAAGGTTTTGAACACTACTAAGTGCTTTCTGAATATTTTATATTTGCAAGATTACAAATGAAACCATTTGTGCAATTGTAAAAATTAGCAATATTTTCTAGCACTTGGAAAAGGCCAAACTCACTAAATAATTTCCATGTTATTATGTATAGTAAACTAAATTTATATTTTGGTCTTACTGGACAGAGGGTTCAATTTACAATCCATAGCAAAAAGATTCACCCAAAAATAAATTATAGAACAATTTTTATAGCCAATTTACTCTACAAATAGTTCTGTATAAAATGTGATTTTAACCACCACAAAAGTACCTAATTGTTTCTCTACTGTTTTATACTCATTTTTGTGAATCCATAGACATATTATTTGCTAAATTTGGATGAACAGAACTAAAGATATGATTTTTAGAAGTTTCTATAATTTTCTGTCTATAATTCTGAAAATAGATAAAGCTGCGCCACATGGCAAACTCTGATAGGCCGGTACTCCTTCGTTTAAGTGATATATTTTGACCGTTAGATGAAGATCGGATGGACTAGGAGTGCTCACCGGAATAGCTCGCCGAAGAGATCACCGGAATAGCGGGCACGGCCTTGGCGTTGCCGTTCTCGTCGCTAGGAACGTATTCGGAGTTGAAGAAGACGTGGACGGCGTAGAGGACGTCGAGGCGGTACTCATGGACATGATGGAGAGCTTGCTGGTCTTCAAAGACAGCGCCAATCCACAGCTAGAGCCGCGGTGGCGTCGGGTGGCTCGACCAACGGAAACAAAATGTCGTCCCACCATGTCCTGGAGGTACGAAACGATGAGGAGAGTATTCTGGTTTGGGGAATTGACAAGTTGCTCACCGTGGACGACAAGATATGACGATGAACTTTGGTTTTTGGCTGATCTTGATATCATCGGTATGAGTTCTACAGATCTCCTCTCGAGAAATTTTGAGAACCAAAATGATGGAGAAGAACGAGAGGAAGATGGTGCTCTCTTCGGTTCACATTGTTATGGTAAGAGGAGGGAGATCGAGTGATGTATGCCGACGGGTGGCATTCGAAACACCGCTTCGGTTTGGGAATTAACACAATAAAACAGGGAACTAATACCCTGAACGAAACATTCATTGGATATACAACAAATTTCGTGTTTATTGCGAGTGGAGAGACCCACTAAATCTGATGGGATAGGGAGGAGAAGAGGTACAGCCATGGCGCTCAAGCTTCTAGACACGTACCTGAACAACACGAGGAAGAGGATCGATGCCTGGGTTCGATCGGCTAGATGGGCCAGGAAGTGCGGCCCACTTTGAAAGGAAGGGAAAACAATATATGAGAGGGAGAGGGCTTGCTGGACTGGGCCGGGTTAGATAGGGTATACGTCTCTTTTTTTTAACATTTTTCTTTTTCTGTTTTCTTCAATAACTTTTGATTTAGAGCTCTAATGGATCCATCCAAATTTCCAAAAATTTGTAAAATCAATAAGATCATTTTAGAATATTATCTATCTTATTTATTATCCAATTCAAACAATATCATTTATAAATCTTTACTTTTGCTTATATGGTTTTTTTACTACTTAGTTACTTTCCTTCATATCTTTTTATCTATGGCTCCAAATAGTGTGAAACCAATTTCTATGGTTTTGTAATTTTGTTATTTACCATTATAGATTATTTAGGTATTATGTTGCCAAATTTTTATATGGAACATAGCCGAAGTCTTGTATTGAACTTGATGGTGATTTCTCTTATTAGTGTTTAGGTTTCGGGTCTATCCTTTTTCTTCAGGGGTTGACAAGATACATGTCATGGATGATTGCATTTTATCTTTGGATAGTTTTTTTGTCTCTTCCTCATTCAAAATTCTTTTTGTTTAAGTAAGGTTCTAATAGAGGAATAAAAAGTTTCTTTTCCCCCTAAATTTCATCCTTTATTTTCTTCGTTTGTTTGATTTTTCACATTTCAAAATTTGAAATTTTTTGGGATGTGACAGGCTACCACCCTTAAAAGGAATCTCGTCTCGAGATTCGGGAAGGCTAGGTTTCAGGATAGCTAGGGTACTACCACCCTTAAAAGGAATTTGACTAGGTTGTTTCTTGAGATATTGCTTTGGCTTCATCGGTCTTGGTGGATATTGTACCTTCAGGGTTATTATTGGGAGATTGGAAATTTCCATCATTAACTTGATCTTTGATCTGTTGAACTACAAGATAGATGTGGAATTAGATAGGAACATGATAGATTCCTTTACATAGGAAATGATTAACTTAAAAGGGAGCAATTTTTAGCTGGATAGCTATGTATGCGCTAAGTGTCCTATGTCTCCATAGATTTTATAGGCCCATAGTCTTGCTACAAGATGATCCTAAGAGTCATTTTTGTCATAGTATCTATGGGGATGGTTCTTGTTGTTGCCATCATCGATGCTGGAGTTGTGGTCTTTTGGATAAGTCGTTTGATTGGGTTGGGTTGGATTTAGAATTAAAAGATTCCTAGGTAAAGAATTCTACTCATACACAACAGATCACACAAAGCACTATGCAAGCAATTTCAATCATACATACAACAACAAAGTTCAAACATCACTTAGGCAAAAAAAATATTATTGCCATACCACATAGATTGGTATGACCCATAAACAATCACAAAATCGATTATTTAAACGAATAACTAATGTGGTGGTCTAACTATAGGGTTCTACTTGATATTATTCCCTTGGGATTATTCCATCCTTCTCCATAGCTAATGAATTAGGAATGAGATCAAGGTGTCCTTATGTCATCTTGTCACAATGTCCTCCTAAGTTGAGTTTCCTTAGTCTCTAGGTCTTGAGTATATTTCTTCTCTTCCTTAAAGTCCTTCCAAGTGTTGTGCAGTCTATGCCTAAGTATTTCTCCAAGTTCTTCAATATCCCTCCATGCAGCACTTCTCGTAGAGTGAGGTTCCAAGTTGGTGAATATCCAAAGTCCCATTGTCTTGTTGTTGTCTTCCTTGATAGACTTCTTGAAGATATCCAAATGAATCAAGATAGTTCCACGAGAACAAAAGCTAATATAACCTAGTAAAACCATAATAGATAAGTTTCTAATCCTAAGATATTTCCTAATTTCTCTCTCATCTTATACTAAACTTGAACTTCCCTTCTTGTCCTTATTTATTGAGCTTAAACTTCTCTTCTTAATCCTGGAATTCCTTGTCCTTCTCCTTGAGTGGGGCGTGTAGCTCATCATTTCCTAAGTAGTTGGTTTCTCCTATTATCAAATAAATCCTATATAAATTTTCCAAGTCCTAAAACTACTAAAGAGAAAATCTTCCTTATGAAACTTCACTTGACTTCCTTTTGTGATGGAAATATGTTGATCTAGTATGTTGACGATTTGAGAAGTCCAAATCCAAAGTAGGTGGTCTTGAAGTCCTCATTTATCTTGAAGTGAAAGTCCTTTGAGGTGTTGAGACTTAAGTCCTTATCCATGTTGAAGATGAAGTCCTTGATGATGCTAAAGCCGAAGTCCTTACCTATGCTAAAGTTGAAGTCCTTTGTGATGTTGAAGTCCTTGGTGATGTTGAAGTCATTGGTGATTTTGAAGCTAAAATCCTTAGTGATGATGAAGTTGAACTCCTTAGTGATGATGAAGTTGAGGCCCTTTGCAATGATGAAGTTGAAGGTCCTTTGAGATGAAGTTGAAGTCCTTTGCTGTGATGGTGTTGAAGTCCTTTGTCATCAAGTTGAAAAGGGAGAGATATAGAAACTAAGGAAAGGATTTACAAGATTATTTGTAAATAACTTAGAACAAATACAACTCCTATTATTCTAAGGGGTTGTCCAAATCCTAGGATTACGAACCTACAGGCAACACAATGCTCTGATACCATCTGTCACGATCTCACTCGGTCCAGTTAAGGTACATATCCCTGTGTTTATAGTGCTAGTCCCTGGATCGAATAGCTAGCACCCATAGTTTAAGATGTAATATCAAGAAACAAAGGTCATATTACATCGCATATCCAGGAATAAAAATAGTTCATTGCAACTTACATAGCTCATATGGCTATCTCATTACAAAACAGCAGATATAACTATAAAGCATGGAGTCCTTCATCTTTATGTGCCACAGGCAAACATGTTGGGTGCAGACTCGTAATCCCTACTCATCAAACTTCACTATCATCAAATAATCCTCCAACATGATAAGTTACAGCCACAAGGGTCAATACATTTTGAATTGTATTGGAAAGTGTCACTAGTATGTGGATATAAAGTGGAACCTATTACTACATGCATATCTGGCCAGGTAGGGTTTTGGCTAGTTTGTAGCAAGAAAGTTTTCTCCTATCTTTTTACAAATAGTTTGCAACACTTATTATCAAGTAAGTTACACTGGATACCCTCCAGGTAATATTTCCAATCACAACATAGTGGTACCACTGATAGAAATTAGTGAACCTAGGTTCCATTGATAGAAATCAATGAACCAACAACCCTTGTCCACCCATCAAGTTTTACTTTGAAAAATTGGAATGTCGAGATCTTTCATAGCTTCAGGCCTTAGTTGCTCAGAGTTGTCCGTAACCGAGGACACGGCTAAGTACTTAGAATTTAATCTTCTGCAGAAGTTGTACAATTTACCCACATGACACACTCTCATCTTGATGCCACCAGTGGCCGCTGGATTAGTACACACCAAGATGGAGTATCGACAGATCGAGAATGTGACGAACTCTTTCCATAGAAGTCCTCCCAATACATAATGCCAACACGTCTACCAGGCACCAATGCAAGGATATACTTCCAATACATAATTCAAGTTAACCTGAAGAGGTACCAATGCAAGGGTCTTCCACTATGTATTTGACTAAGCCAGAGCCCATTTAGCATGTGGCTGTACACGGAATCCATTGTACGAAAAACATGTTCAATCTCTAAGTTCCTGGGTGGTATTCTTCTAGTGCACACACGAAAGAGATAGCCATAAATATGGTTCCTTTCGTTGCCACCTTATTCACAACTGAGTATCCACATTCCACCCAGGTGATTCATTGAGTACTTGTTTTATTATATAAAACATATATTTTTCCAATACTTCATATAATCACAATATGGTATATTCCACCCCGAATCTATAGCAGTGCTAAGCATACTACAACTACGATGTTTCAACTAAGAAAGATACAAAGGATATCCTAAATAGGACATATCATATCATAGTAACATAGTAGTCCTACCATGCATACTACAAAAATCCACTAAGTGTAATGAAAATAGTAGGACATGGATGATAGTGCCACTTGCCTTAGTAGTTGGTCGTTTTGGTACACTCTTCGCAGTAACACACTTGACAATCCACACAATCTATCAAACAAAACAACCAAGACAAAGCATGCACAAGATCAACACTAATGCAATAAAAAAATCATGCAAAATATGAAAGCATGCAAGATGGCAATTTTTATTGTACAAATTGTTATAACAAGGTTTTGAACACTACTAAGTGCATTCTAAACATTTTATAGTTGCAAGATTACAAATGCAACCATTTGTGCAATTGTAACAATTAGCAATATTTTCTAGCACTTGGAAAAGGCCAAACTCACTAAATAATTTCCATGTTATTATGTATCGTAAACTAAATTTATATTTTGGTCTTACTGGACAGAGGGTTCAATTTACAATCCATAGCAAAAAGATTCACCCAAAAATAAATTATAGAACAATTTTTATAGCCAATTTACTCTACAAATAGTTCTGTATAAAACGTGATTTTAACCATCACAAAAGTACCGAATTGTTGATCTACTGTGTTCTACTCATTTTTGTGAATCCATAGACATATTATTTGCTAAATTTGGATGAACAGAACTAAAGATATGATTTTTAGAAGTTTCTATGATTTTTTTGTCTATAATTCGGAAAATAGATAAAGCTGCGCCACATGGCAAACTCTGATAGGCCGGTACCCCTTCGTTTAAGTGATCTATTTTGACCGTTAGATGAAGATCGGACGGACTAGGAGTGCTCACCGGAATAGCTCGCCGGAGCGATCGCCGGAATAGCGGGCACGGCCTTGGCGTTGCCGTTCTCGTCGCTAGGAACGTATCCGGAGTTGAAGAAGACGTGGACGACGTAGAGGACGTCGAGGCGGTACTCATGGACATGACGGAGAGCTTGCTGGTCTTCAAAGACAGCGCCAATCCACAGCTAGAGCCGCGGTGGCGTCGGGTGGCTCGACCAACGGAAACAAAATGTCGTCCCACCATGTCCTGGAGGTAGGAAACGATGAGGAGAGTATTCTGGTTCGGGGAATTGACAAGTTGCTCACCGTGGACGACAAGATCTGACGATGAACTCTGGTTTTTGGCTGATCTTGACATCATCGGTATGAGTTCTACAGACCTCCTCTCGAGAAATTTTGAGAACCAAAATGATGGAGGAGAACGAGAGGAAGATGGTGCTCTCTTCGGTTCACATTGTTATGGTAAGAGGAGGGAGATCGAGTGATGTATGCCGACGGGTGGCATTCGGAATACCGCTTCGGTTTGGGTAATTAACACAATAAAACATGGAACTAATACCCTGAACGGATCATTCATTGGATATACAAAATATTTCGTGTTTATTGCGAGTGGAGAGACCCACTAGAATTAATGAGAGAGGGAGGAGAAGAGGTACAACCATGGCGCTCAAACTTCTCGACACGTACTTGAACGACAGGGGGAAGAGTATCGATGCCTGGGTTTGATCGGCTAGATGGGCCAGGAAGTGCGCCCACTTTAAAAGGAAGGGAAAAAAATATATGAGAGAAAGAGGGCTTGCTGGACTGGGCCAGGTTAGATAGGGTATACGTCTCTCTTTTTTTTAACGTTTTTCTTTTTCTTTTTCTGTTTTCTTCAATAACTTTTGATTTAGAGCTCTAAATGGATCCATTCAAATTTCCAAAAATTTGTAAAATCAACAAGATCATTTTAGGATATTATTTATCTTATTTATTATCTAATTCAAACAATATCATTTATAAATCTTTACTTTGGCCTATATGGTTCTTTTTTACTACTTAGTTACTTTCCTTCATATCTTTTTATCTATGGCTTCAAATAGTGTGAAACCAATTCTTATGGTTTTGTAATTTTGTAATTTACCATTATAGATTATTTAGGTATTACGTTGCCAAATTTTTATATGGAACAGAGCCGAAGTCTTGTATTGAACTTGATGGTGATTTCTCTTATTAGTGTTTAGGTTTTGGGTCTATCCTTTTTCTTTAGGGGTTGACAAGATACATGTCATGAATGATTGCATTTTATATTTGGATAGTTTATTTGTCTCTTCCTCATTCAAAATTCTTTTTGTTTAAGTAAGGTTCCAATAGAGGAACAGAAAGTTTCTTTTCCCCCTAAATTTTATCCTTTATTTTCTTCGTTTGTTTGATTTTTCACATTTAAAAATTTAGAAAATTTTGGGATGTGACACCATTGTAGGGGAAACCTTTATAGTATTATTCCTTTGCAAGAGGAAGTGGTTCCTACACATTAGCATTGAAATATTCATAGCAAGGTCCCATCTATAGTTCATCATTAATAATGCTTCCCCCATGAGTACCTAGGCACGAGGCCTCCGCAGATAAATTATCATCATTTTTTGCATTACAAGAATCATCACTAAAGAGAGAGGCATCATTAACAAACTTAGTGTTTGTAACATACCCATTTTTTGCATTACAAGAATCATCACTAAAGAGAGAGGCATCATTAACAAACTTAGTGTTTGTAACATACCGCTCTTTGTCAACCTTACATTTGTGTCCGCATTTTCATCTTGTGATTCCTACAAATGATTATATTCGGGAACTATGGCTTTACACGGTGTTTGTAAATAGTCTACTCTATAGGTTACTAGAATGGCAATGATTTGAGGGAGGTTTAAAGTAACTAAGAATAAGGAGCTACACAAGAACAAAGTAAACTAAAACTGAAAATAAATGAAAAGGGGTTCTACTTGTAGAATTGAATGGGAGAATATATGTGTGATCCATTATCTACGAGGCAAACGTACACTTCTAGACCAAGGGATCCCATGAACTCATCTTCGACTCATGTAATTAAATACTTGGATCACAAACACATTCTAACTTAGCGCACTAGATCAAACCTCAACCTTGAACCTAATCAATAAATCACACATGTATGAATAGAAATACAAATACTAATTCATGGCGACCATCATCTTCAATCTTATAATAATCTAAAACAAGGGAGAGAGAGGTGGAGACGCCGTTGGGGATGATGATGAACGGTGCACGCGGTGAAGATGGGGGCATCTCCTTCTCTTTATCTTGTTTGGATCTTATGGAGGTGTTGGAGGAGATCTTGATCTTGGAGGTGTGCGGCAGCTATGGAGAGGAGGAGGAGCAGCAGGGCTCCACCCCTAAGGAGTGGATGGATGATGATGTAGGCGGCTAGGGTTCCCCTCCTTAAATAGGCATTCTGGAGGTCAGTTTTGCGAACCAGCGGAGCTCAAGGACAAGTATGCCCATTGGGCCTTCACAAATGTTGTTCCATTTGACGAAGAGAAGCCATCGGAGGGTGGTATGATCGTACGGTACGGGAAAGCTCCGCCCGTACCAATGGTCGTTAAACCTTCAGATGTCTGTAGTGTTTTGGCCGCCATTTCTTCATACGGACTCCGATTGAGGTGTTATTTGGCTCGTTGGATTGGTATGGACGAGGGATACAACAATATGGTATTGGATCAGCAATACTAGATGATGGAAGAAATATGAATTTTCAACATCTCATATGGCTAAGTCTGACGCCTTTAACTTCTCCATATTGAATCTTCTTGGCTCCCTTTATCCATGATTGTCCATAGCACCTACACACAACTCAATACAAGGAAACAGTAATAAAATCATATTAAAACTACTAGTTGTGTAAAGTCTATATGAAAATGAATGAAAACTAGTAACATGTATAATAGGCATAGTTGTAGCTAGATATAGCATGTGATGAGTGACAATATGAATAATTTGTATGCTTAAATATGCATAATATTTGCACTCATCAATATGTTACTGCGATATTTTGTAAATGAAACCGTGATCTGAAAATGCAACCCTGATCCCCAGTTCTTGCGCTTAAATTCTCGCGCGAAGTTTTTTTTTCAAATATGTAGTTTGGAGATGCGGTATATAGTCTATCATGCAACGACTGAACCTAAAATTTGGTTTGAAGTGCACCGCATGCTGGTTTTTGTAGGCACCGAGATGCGAGGTCTGCTAGAGTTTCTCTAACCATAATCCAACAAACGTTAATGACATGGAATCCAACAAACATAGTCTTACACATATATAATGTATATATAAAAGTTTCATATGCCAATAAAAATCAAAGATTAAGCAAGGTATTCAACTTTAGGCATACAAATCGAATTGACCATCCTACTTCATAAACTATCATTTTGAGGAGCTCTCCCTTGCCACACCACCATCTTCATCACTTGAATCGCTGTGAAAGATCTCCTCATAGCCTTTTTTGGGAAACTCGTAGTTGGGACGAGGGGTGCTCGATGATGCAACCACTTCATCGTCACTAATGTGACCACCAAGTTGATGAACTTGAGTTTTGTACTTGTTCATTTTCACGCAATCAACCGACTTGATGTCCGCTATCTCCTTGGCATTGAATCTGCACATCCCAAAGATCAAGTGTTGAGTCTTTGCCATGAATTTATCAAACTTGGAAGGCATGCGAGAAGGACCACGAGCAGTGGGATTTTCTTGGAGGTTCGAGTGACGGCTGTGGTCGGAGCAATGACACAAATTATTTGGGGAGTCCATTCTTTGTGCTTGGAATACTTGAAAATCTTATGAGGATTTTTGTATCAATGAGCACTTCGACATATGTTGCATATGGGAAGCTCCTATCTTGCAGATAAGAGGTAAGGCAAATTTGTTCGTACAAAAAATCTGCCAAATCAAACCACTAAGTATCATGATGTGCATCCGAACCAATAGGTCAATGGTAAAGTTCCTCACCATATGTCTATCACCAATCTTGGGAACAAGCGCCTTGGTGATGACCTTGTGCATGAAAGAATACCTTGTCTCAAGTACAGACGTTCTCTGTGCATTCTCAGAAGTTACCTTAACACCCGGATGATGAAGAGGGCGAAGAGCATCACCTCTCATCGATTTACCTGTGCTAAATCTGTCATGGATCTTATAGAGATTATCATCATTAGGAATGTCGAGGAGAGTGGCAAACTCTTCGAAGGTCACACTCAACTGCGACCCTTTGGTACTCCATACAAGTGTCCTCGCTTCATCCGTAAGAAATCGACAAGTGGCAAAAAATTTCATTACCGCTTATTCACTCCAGTCGCATCGAGGAGTAATAATGCCACACATCCCCTTAACATCAATTATCTCCACATAGCCCGACAGGTGTGCACTATTCTTATCAATGAACTCCATGTTGACTGGTTGTTGAGGAACAAGAGTGTGTGGTTGCTCTAAAATGATACTTTCATAAATGTCTTGATGCACAGAGACCAAAACCTTGGATTCATAGCATTTCTTCATTCCAAAAAATGATCAGTTTTCCTTTCAACAATAGTCTTTCCTTGCTGCTTTCTTCCAGCTAGTCACTTTGTAGGTTCTGGGGTGTTCTGGCCTTATTTTCTTGATGACCCACAAGTATAGGGGGTGTATCGCAGTATTTTCGATAAGTAAGAGTGTCGAACCCAATGAGGAGCAGAAGGTGTTGACGAGTGGCTTGGAGCAATAATTCTCTCTAAATACTTAGCAAACAGATTTTTAGGGTTTTTTGATAATGCAGATAAATAAAGTACGAGTAAATAAAAGACAATAATAATAAATGCACCAAGTGGCCCAATCCTTTCTTTAGCAAAGGACAAGCCAGTTGTATTACTTAATATGACCAAACGTTCTCGAGGACACAGGGGAATATCGTCAAGTGCTTTCGCTTCATATAGTTGATTAATCTTCTTTAGTTTGATAAGTGTTGTGTGTGTGAACCTGTGCTAATGTACCGACCTTCCTAGGACTAATACATACTTGTGATTATACCCCCTGCAAGCATCCGCAAGTACAAGAAAGTAATTAAGATAGAAACCTAACCATAGCTTTAAACTCTAAGATCCTAACCTCCCTTGTGCAAAGGTTTCCTAACGGGGGTTCAGGTTTCTGTCACACCGGCAACCCCTATGATTAGTAGCCAAATACACAATACATTCCCCTAGGACCATAAAGGTGAAATGTCATGTAGTCGACGTTCACATGACACCACTAGAAGAATAACACCACAACTTAAATAACAAACTATTGAATCTTCCTCAACACAATTCCACTACTAACAACATGACTTCGCCCATGTCCTCAAGAATTAAACGAACTACTCACAAGACATCATATGGACCAAGATCAGAGATGAAATAATGACAAGTAACAATCTAAACATGAACGATAATTCAATGGTTCCACTCAATAGCATCAACTACAACAAGTAATCAACACTAGGAAAGTTTCCCCTAAGAACTATGCTAGATTCAACCCAATTGTTACAGCGGTATGGAGTGGTGATGAATGTGCTGGTGGAGATGATGATGATGATGATCTCGATGAAGTCCATCTTGATGGCGGTGTTGATGGCGACGATCTACCCTCTCCGGGAAGGAATTTCCCCGGCAGATTTCTGCCTATCGGAGAGCTCTTTCTCTCTGCAGTTTTTTGCCCCGTAGAGGTGGCGGAATCTTTCTGTGGTTGCTCTCCGAGGCTTAGGGTTTCGTGGGGATAATATACGCCAAAGAGGAGAGCTGGAGGTGGGCCAGGGCGGCCACACCACCTGGTGACGCGGCTAGGGGTGGCCCGCGCCAGGGGGTGGTGTGGGCCCCCTGTGGCCCAACTCCACTCCCCCTTCTGTCATCCTTCGTCTTCTGGAAAAATAGGATTTTCCATGTATTTTCTAGAATTTTCTGATCTTCGCGAATTTCGCCTCCAAACAGTGTGTTTTCCATCAGAATCCTGACTTCAGCGGTCCATCCTCCAAAAGTCATCAACCATGCAAAAACAGATGAAATAACATAAGTATCATCTCTTACTATGAAATATATCAATGAATAATAGTAAATTATGATATAGAATAGTGATGCAAAATGGACGTATCAACTCCCCCCAAGCTTAGACTTCGCTTGTCCCCAAGCGAAAACTGATCTCAATAAACATGACCTCGGGTTTATGGAGTGAAGTGTCGATAAAAGAAGACAGACAAGAAGCATCACATTCATCAATACATAAATCATAATAGCAGACAATTCATCATTATATAACTTTAACTTGCAATAAGTAAAGGAAACACAATAAAGATACACAAAGTAAATCATAATTGGTAATGGCGAACTTTGCTCTTGGTCAAAGGATAGCTAACAATTTGCACGAGTTCAAACATAAAGAGGTTTTCAATGATAGCGTTCAAAGTAATGTTCACTAAGATAAGAGCAATGTGCAAAACAAGGAACATAAGAAACATGATTGAATAAATCATCATATGAATGAATGAAACACAACAACTCAAAATACTTGCTAAGATAGAAAAGAATAGGTTTACTGACTCAACTAGAAAGTAAAAGATAGGCCCTTCACAGAGGGAAGCAGGGATTTCAAGTTTCATAAAGAGCTTCCAAAAATTATGGTACTTATTAGCTTTCAGCTCTCATTGCCCCTATCATAAGCATCTTTAGGTGATTAAGGTTAAAGTGAACAAACTATGGAGTATATGCTTGACAAAGTATAAGTTGGGAATCTCATGTCCCTTGAATATGAGGGACGCTCCTCATGCTACTCAAGTTTAGTTACTGGTAAGTTCTTGTCATAGTAAGTACATGTGTATCATAGAGAACCGCCAACGGGGTACCCCTTGCCCGATGATACAGAAGAATCCCCATAATCAAATGACAAGGCAAGCAGACAATAAGCATCTCAACATCTTCTTATTTACCCTGGGAAAATGGTGCTTTTTTCTCTCTTTCCTCTTTTCTCATCTTTTTTCTCAATCTCTATCTCTTTTTTATAAGAAGAATGTTTCATAGATTGCTCATTATGGTTACGCTGCAGGTTTCCACCATGATTAGGCATGGATTAGACCAGTCGCCTAGGCGTTTCTCTAACACACATACATAACTCCATGGACTTACAAGCTCCCCTTTCATTTCACACCGACGACATCCATAAACAAAAGAGCATGATATCAACTAGGTACAATGTACAAGTGCAATGTTGAAAGTGTTCCCCATGACATCATGGTTCTACTAATCCCAAAGTATAAGTGCAAGCATATACAACATAGACGACACAATGGTTCAAGTTTATTAGGGGCAAGAAAAGTAAAGTGTGCCATCAAGTTTGTGAGAGCTTTAATCACTAATTTTCACATAACAAGTTTAATTCAGAATGTAGATAAAAACATGAATTTACTTGGAATAGAAATAATGCTAATAGGTAGGTATGGTGGACACAAATGGCATAGGTTTTGGTTTAAGGATTGGATGCACGAGAGGCATTCCCTCTCAGTACAGGTTTTTAGGATAGCAAGGCTGGGTAGCAAGCATAAGAGCTAAAGGAAACAAACAAACATACAAGTGATAAAAACAAACATGCAGTCTTCCTTGGAAGCGCAAAAGATCTTAACTAGAGAATACTAAGCTTATGAGCAAATCAAGGAAGCAAGATGATGAAATTATATTTCTTTAAGAGTACTTTTTATCTTTTTCATTCAATTCTCATAATAGCGTTGCTACTAACCGAGCCAGGTTTGCCAAAACCAACTAAATTTACTCAATGATCCCAAAGTGGTACCAATACTAATAACAAGATCAATCATATAACAGAAATTGAAAACTAATATGAGATATGCAAAAGATTAAATGATAGAACTTCTCATTAATATTCCATAACGGCAACTCACACCAAAGGATACATAGATATCTAACTAGAGGAGAGACACTTCCATAATGCAAACCATCCTACATGATAACTTCACTATTCATGATATGACTCTACTTGAAAGGTAAAAAGATAAAAGATAGTGATGTGATACCGCGGCACTCCCCCAAGCTTGGAACAAACCAAGGGGATGCCAAAACCTGATGAAGAATTACTCCTTCGGTGGTGGTGGTGTTCTCTCGATTGGGGTGAGAAAATCTTCTAGCATCTTGCGAAGCCTGTTATTCTTCTCTTGAAGCATATCCACCTTCCTCCTCAGGACTCGGTACTTGTCGCAGAACTCATCAGTTACCCGTAAAGCTTCCACTTATGTAGGACAGGAACTGAGGTCTAGGGTTGGAGGTATTAGTCCCTTCATGCCTGCTGACATGTCCTTTACTTCCTCCCCTACATTCCGATCCATGTCTTCACACCTAGTTGCGATGTTGTTTCACCCATCCAACGAGAGTCTCCTGCTCAAGATTGTGATGGAGCTCGTGATAGTGTCGCAGCTCGTAACCCTTTGAAAACGAATCCTGGAACGACATCTGAACAGAACAGATCGAAACAAAAACACGATATACGAACCTCGGGGGATCCATGGGTTTATATACTACGAAGTTTAACAACAAAAGGAAGGTACTAGGAGAAAACGGGTCGGAAACGGGCTCCGGGGTGGCCACACCCCCTAGTGGCTCGGCCAGGTGGGCCCGTGCCACGGGGTGGTGTGAGCCACCCTAGCCCTGTTTCCGTCCCTCTTTCGCTTCGTTCCTTTCCTTGTTAGATAAGAACTGCAAAAATATAACTTGACAGTTTTTTCACGGACCTTTTCTTACCAGAACTATTACCTATTCGAAAACGGACTTTGCAAGTCTCTGAACTTGGTATTTAATAAATTCTTCCAGAAGCAGCGCTTGAATAACATCAATATCTTCATCTTCATACACATGTTGCTTGAGTCATTTAACCTTTCACTATCTTATTACACCATTTTCTCCTACAACTTGGAAATTTCTTTCACACAAAACTTCACACAATTCTCATTAGCAACATTAGTGCATGCAAGGTAATAAACCTTTTAAGTTCAATTTCAACTGAAATCCATCAAAACATAAGCTACTGAAACATCTCCTTCCGAAAGCCCAAAAAGGAATTCAAAAAGGAAATCAATTTAAGAGGCAAATGCAAGAGTGGCAAAAATCTGTCAAAACAGACCAGCAGGTAAAGATCAATTTTTTAGAAAATCTTATGTTGCTCAAATCAAGAAGTGCAGAACTAACAAAAGTTAAATAATAACCTAGGGCATGAACACAAAAAATTACAGATCAATACTACATTCTGGGATTTTTAACGATTTTTTATAGTGAAGCACAAAATTCTATTTTGGGACAACAACTTCCCCAAATATTACTTCTCTCTCATTAGAGGATGATCTTGACACAAAAACCAAACAAAAGGATAATCAGAGGTTATTGCAGAAGCAATAACTTCCAAGGCTCAAATAAGCAAAAACAAACTGAAATCAAAATATATTGGGTTGTCTTCCAAAAAGCTCTTTCTTTATAGCCATTAAGATAGGCATGATAATTTCAATGATTCTCACATAAGAATATAAATTGAAGTAAAAGGGAGCATCAAGAGGCAAAAATACACATGTTTAAGTCTATCCCACTTCTTATGCAAGGCAATTTTGTAAGAAAATAAATTGTTGAAACCAGAGGCTGCTAGCATAGGAAGGCAAAACAAGTGCAACATAAAGACTTTCAACATAAAGCAAGGAAATTTAATATATTGAGATGCATTAGAACATTCTTCCCTCTCTCATAATAACTTGCAGTATCGTGCATAAATTTAATGATATAACTATCACATGAACCATTGTAGCAATGATCACTTATTCTAACAGAAAACACAGGGACACTAGCTCTCCTAACACTACTTTGTGAAACAATATTACAAGTATCCTTACAGAGGATAGTGTGTCCATCTTCTACATATCTAGTGACAAAGTCTTTCATATTTGCTATTACAGGTTCATCAGCTATTTGTTCATCAGGTTCAACAACTTTATTTGTACTTTCATTAACCATACTAGCTATCATAGAATGTTCCTTTATCTTAACTGGGAAAGGCATTTTCTCAATGTAAGGTTCAGGTAAAACATGATTAGCAGTATAAACTTCAGTATTTCTTGCAGGAACACAATTAGCAATATCCTTATATGGCTCATGATACTTATTCCATTTCTTTTTAGGAATTTCAATATAAGAAGAAAACACCTTAAAATAAGTTGCAATACTTTGAAAATCAAGACCATAAGCATTACTAATATTCTGAAAGTCATCAGTTCCCATAAAAGATTTAATGCATTCATAATCATAATTTATACCTGACTTTCTTCCTTTATCATTCTCCCATGCTTCAGCATTGTCTTGAATACGGTCTAGAAGATCCCATTTAGCTTCTTCTTCCATGCGTGTAAATTATCCAGCACAAGAAGCATCCAATAGATCCTTATCATGCAGCGAAAGCCTTGCATAAAAGTTACTGATAATAATATTATTGGGGAGCTCATGAATAGGACATTTGAGCATTAGTAACTTCAATCTCCCCAAAGCTTGAGATGTACTCTCTCTATCAAGAGGCCAAAAGTTATATATTTGATTCCGATCTTTATGAATCTCACTAGAAGGATAAAATTTTGAATAAAAGAGAGGTACTACTTCCTCCTATTCAAGAGCTTGACCATTCTTCAGCAGCTTATACCATTCCTCAGCTCTTCCTTTAAGTGAATGAGAATAACTTCTTCTTGACTTGATATATAGTAATATCTGCACACTTGAACAACTCGCATAATTCGTGTATAAAGAGCAAATGATCACCAGGATGGACAGTTCCATCTCCAAAATAGTAGTTATCCATAACACAATCAATAATTCTGGTAGGTATTTTAAAAGTATCATTCTCAGCAGGTGGTGGATCATCTACTACCTTCGCAGTGGTAGTAGCATTACGAAATAAGAAACTAAGTGAATTATCCATATTGAAATAAAGTAACTAACATAAATAAACAATACTCACAGTAGAAGTTTCCTTTACCAGTTCCACTATCCAATAGCGCTTCACTCCCCGGCAACGGCGCCAGAAAATAGTCTTGATGACCCACAAGTATAGGGGGTGTATCGTAGTATTTTCAATAAGTAAGGGTGTCGAACCCAACGAGGAGCAGAAGGTGTTGACGAGTGGCTTGGAGCAGGAATTCTCTGTAAATACTTAGTAAATGGATTTTTAGGGTTTTTTGACAATGCAGATAAATACAGTACGAGTAAATAAAAGACAATAATAATAAATGCAGCACGTGGCCCAATCCTTTCTTTAGCAAAGGACAAGCCGGTTGTATTACTCAAGATGACCAGATGTTCTCGAGGATACACGGGAATATCGTCAAGTGCTTTCGCTTCATATAGTTGATTAATCTTCTTTAGTTTGATAAGTGTTGTGTGGGTGAACCTGTGCTAATGTACCGACCTTCCTAGGACTAATACATACTTGTAATTATATCCCTTGCAAGCATCCGCAAGTACAAGAAAGTAATTAAGATAGAAACCTAAACACAACTTTAAACTCTGAGATCCTAACCTTCCTTGTGCAAAGGTTTCCTAACAGGGGTTCAGGTTTCTGTCACTTCGGCAAGCCCTACGATTGGTAGCCAAACACACCATGCATTACCCTAGGCCCATAAAGGTGAAGTGTCATGTAGTCGACGTTCACATGACACCACTAAAAGAATAACACCACAACTTAAATAACAAACTATTGAATCTTTCTCAACACACTTCCACTACTAACAACATGACTTCTCCCATGTCCTCAAGAACTAAACGAACTACTCACAAGACATCATATGGATCACGATCAGAGATGAAATAATGACAAGCAACAATCTTAACATGAACGATAATTCAATGGTTCCACTCAATAGCATCAACTACAACAAGTAATCAACACCGGGAAAGTTTCCCTTAAGAACTATCCAAGATTCAACCCAATTGTTACAGCGGTATGGAGTGGTGATGAAGGTGCTGGTGGAGATGATGATGGAGATGGTGATGATCCCGATGAAGTCCAGCTTGATGGTGGTGTTGATGGCGACGATCTCCCCTCTCCGGGAAGGAATTTCCCCGACAGATTTCTGCCTGGCGGAGAGCTCTTTCTCTCTCTGTAGTTTTCTGCCCCGTAGAGGCAGTGGAATCTTTCTATGGTCTCTCTCCGAGGCTTACGGTTTCATGGGGATAATATACGCCAAAGAGGAGAGCTGGAGGTGGGCCAGGGCGGCCACTCCCCCTGGCATCCTTCGTCTTCTGGAAAAATAGGATTTTCCATGTATTTTCTGGAGTTTTCTAATCTTCACGAATTTCGCCTCCAAACAGTGCCTTTTCCATCAGAATCCTGACTTCAGCGGTCCATCCTCCAAAAGTCATCAACCATGCAAAAACAGATAAAATAACATAAGTATCATCTCTTAATATGAAATATATAAATGAATAATAGTAAATTATGATATAGAATAGTGATGCAAAATGGACGTATCATTTCTCTAAACAAAAATGAGTCCTAAGGGGACACATTAAGTGTTAATAGCAAGAAGGGAGCTTATTCACATAATTTTTTTACTTATGTTAAGGACGAGGATGACGGTGAGCATGTTGTTAAGGAGGAGGATGGCAGTGAGCATGTTGCTAAGGAGGAGAGTGTTGGTAAGGAGGAAGATGTTGGAAAGTATGTCAAGATGGGAATGGGTCGGCCTGGACTAGCCCTGTGGCCCCAGGGCCAATTTCAGGGGCCATTGGTCGACCCATTCCGATAAAATCTTGTGGCCTTGCTGGCCCATTGAGTACCCCAGGGCCGACCAAACAATTGGATATAATATAAGTACTCAAAGATATGTTACCAGTTTATTACATCTATTAAAAACTATAGTGTGAACATACGACAACACGTCAAGTCTAGAAAAAGTTCAGAGCATTAACGAGTCACAGAACACAATCTAGTTTGGAAAAAATTATCATCAGCAAATTCCTCAACGGTGAAAACATTGAGAATAAATTTAATGACATGCATATATTGTCTATACATAGTATTATCAGAAGAAAAAACTGTTGCCTAACCAGAGACGATAATTTAACGAGGTTACAAACCAACCACAAATTAGTGATTTACATGCCACAAAACAGCTACGGACTTCACAAATAAGTCATTTCACTCTCATTTTATTAGTGATTGTTTCATCATCTACTAGAGGTTACTTGTAGATCTCTCATCATCTGTATTGGAGAAATGAGTCAGGAAAGAAACTAAAAAGAGACAACAAATGTGTAACCGAATGCCAACAAGACAACAAAGTAAACCAACAAGACAACATGAACTAATCAACTAGTGCATGCTTCACGGAACTACCATTTGACAGGAATTATTTGCCTCCTCCAAAAGAAACAAGAATATTGAATAGATAGTGTTTAATTTTGATGATCAAACATACTAGGACTAAAGTTAAATTTCAGTAGAAAGAACTAACTAAATTTGCAGAAGTACGTAGGCCTATAATTTTCATAGCAAGTATACCAACAAGACACCGTAGAACAACATTGCCTGTCTCTATTCATAGCTACTTTGTCTAGTAAACTGACCGAGTCTTCATTTGCATGCCAAGCTATCTTGGTCGCTGACTACTACACCCTTACTCGGCTACCCTTTGTCCCTCTCCCTAAATATGTTCTATTTGAGATATGTCATCTATAAACCGACATACGGGACCATCTATATGTTTTAGCAGTCAGAGTTAAAAGATATGGGAAACTGATTACAAATCTGACTTGTTCTAGGAGGAGTAAACATGATATCATACAGGAAAGTCCACACATCACAAGAAGAAAATAATTGAATTGTTCGATCGGAACCATCTCATGCAGGCAATAGTACACACTATGCTTTTCCAATCTAAATAAACATCAAATTATACCCTAAAGTACCAATATTAAGTAAGCACTATGTCCTTCAAACTGTACTATCAATAAAAAGAAGGGAGATAATATCCATTATATAGAATAGAGGCAATGGAGCAGGCTGCATTAATGTCAAATACCTTCTAAATCCATTATTATGTCATGAATTGAAGCCATGCTACGGTCACTATTAGTTGCAGAAAACAAAAAAAGATGTTTGATGAATTTGTAAAGTGCAAGCATAATAAGAAACATAAAAGCTTGTGTTTTATGGCTTTACATGTGGCTCTTATCCAGTACTGTAGGAAAACAAGAGCTTCAGCTGTGTTTGGTGTCGTCCAACTTCGAAAATCTGATAACATGTGTTTCCCTGTGCTAAAAGTAGACTTGGATGCCACCGTAGAGGCAGGAGTCACCAAGATATTTGTTGCGATACGACTCAGTGTTGGGTATTCAGCTGAGTTTGTCTCCCACCATGTAAGGATGTTGAAATGGTCATTACGGCAGATGGGGACCTTTGACAAGTATGAATCAAGTTCTGAGGAATCCATATTTATTGGCCGAGCACTTTGTGTGACATGCGTGTCCCAGTCAACCATAGGGTCTTGATCACTTCCAATCATTTCATCATCGTCTCCTTGAGTCATGAGTACGAACCAGGACCATTTTCATTCAATTGGAGGTATTCCTTGAACAGATCTTTCAACAAGTTATCTACTTTAGCAATCATTGTTGTAGCTTCAGCCCCAAATTTTGAGCTAAATCGATACAAAATGTATATCAACTTGAATTGTGGGTCCAAAATCACCGGAATGGAAAGATTTAACCAGGATAGCTTCCAATATCTTAGATTTCGAGTTTCCAAAGATCCCTTGTAGGTTGCGCTTCTCTTCCTTGAATTATTTCACACAATCATTCTTCATTGTTTTTCCAGACAAACTTGAAACTTGGATTTATACTAGAGACAAACCTTCTTAAACCATCATACTCCACCAAAGAAAACGCCAACTCATGCAGCACAGTCATCCTCATAAGTTCCCTTCGTGCTAATGCTTAATTAAATGTCCAATGGCCTATTGCGACTCCATCCAGGCTCATGATTGAGGCACCCAACTGCCCAGAAACTCTAAGCGCCTTCCTTCTTTCTTTGCACCTCTTCAGGTGTTTGCATGATGAGCTTGTTGCATTTTGACGCTCAACTCAAATTTTCCTTTCACAATGCTTACACACAGCAGCTATAACTATGCCATCAGCACGCATCGGCTCATATTCTTTCCACACTTTTGACAGAAATCTTCTTCCAGGTTCAGAGAATGTTCCCATGTCAACATCCTCAACTCCCTCATCTTCACTAGCAAAATCTTCCATAGCTTCTTCTTCGTCTCCATCATCATCATCATCATCATCATCTTCTTCTTCTTCTTCTTCCTCCTCCTCTTCTTCATAGTCCACATCTTCTTCAAAATCTACTATTTCAATATCATGTGAACACCCTTCTGAAAGAAGGACTAAGGAGTTAGCATTACAAGTACATGTGAACTTATGAACTCTTAAGTTACATCCCTAGAAAAGAAACAAAAAATCTCACGATGATAAGCTCTGCAAATGTTTACTAAAGAAGGAGACAACGATGGGGGTGGTGGAGCCCTTGTCATTGTTGCACTGGATATCAACAATGAGCTACCATGGGGGATGGTTCTCTTCATGAGACCCTTCTTACTCTTCCATGATTCTGACATATATGAACATTAGGGAGCGTCAACTAAAAAATATATGCCAGCAAAATATCAAGAAGTAGTAGTATACTACATATATATCATACCCAAATCTGTAAAGTACAGATAAACATAAGTTCATGCTCAAGGCTAGGTGTCACTTCCTTGAATTGCATTATGGGCAAGAAGGTATTGCATCACACCATTGCACATGCAGCAGACTATATGCTAATTTAGTAGTTAGCACACAATGAAAAACTTGTCCTTCCAAGAAAAAGCTCTGTACCACTAGGGGAAGCTTTTGCTGGCCATTATTGTTTAGGGATTATTTAAGATCTGTACCACTACATGGCATGTTTTAAATGTTTTCAATGTTTAAGAGCCTGCCAAGAAAAGGCTCTGGACCTTCCAAATCTCAATAGTAACTAAACCCATATTTGTACAAATGTGATCAAAGAAAAAATCCAGAAACATGCCAAACCGAACCAGCTGTTGTAGTTACTTTCCATTGGCATCGAGAGAGCAGAACATGAATGGGTTTTAACTAAGCAGGGTGGCTTAAAAACAAGGTTATGCGTTGTGTTTCTTGTTCTCCCAAAATATTTCATTTTTATAAAAAAAATGTGACATAGTACCATCAGAAGAGGGAGACGGTAGATGAAGACAACCAAATAAGGAAATGAGGTGAAAAAGTCATAGCAAAAGTTACATGTACTACCATCAGAGATAAAACACATGATGCTACAATCATTTTTGCTACTAGAGTATTATGTACAGCTCACTACCACTATGTAGCTGACTAATGTCGATCTGACACTTTGTATCTGGACAATCATTGAGGCATCTAGTGCTAATACAAACAAAGCTGCATAAGAAGGTAGCATACGAAGGTAGCATACGTATATCTGAACTTAAAATTGTAGAAAAGGGGGAAATAGAGTCACTGTTGGCCAAGGGAGCAGCGTGTCGCTGGGTGCTAAGAGCATCTCCACTCGCGTTCCCAGGAAGACGTTTCCAGGGTCTTTTTTTCGTTCGAACGGCGATTTTTCGCCCAGTCGCGTTCCTAGGACGCCAATTTCATCCGAATTTGGCCCAAAATTGGTCCGGCATTTCCAGGCCGAACCCGAGGCACCAGGAATGACCTGGGAACGCCGCATATAGCAAAAACAAGGGTGGGCCAGCCCTGTCGGCGAGACATTCTATTTCCCACCACCAGTCGCCGCTCCTGTGGCGAAGGATCCCCCCAGTTGCCTCGTCGTGATGCTTGCGCCGGCGAAGCTCCACCGGTTCAAGCCGAATTCGCGCCTGTAGATAGGTCCACCGCCACCGCCGCAACTTCCCCCTACAGCCTAGGCCACTTTCGCCGCCGCTCCTTCGCCGTAGCTCAGCCACGCTTCGAGCTCCCACCACCTCGCCCGCCAAGTGTTCGACGATTGGCCCATTTGGCCATGGACTCCGACGACAAAGAGATGTTCGCCGTGTTGCTGGAGGAAGAGAACACCGCAGCCGCCAAAGATGTAGAGAACATGCAAATTCTCGCCTCTCTTGCATGGTTGTACATGCAGACTGCAACGCCGAACATGGAGACTTAGCGAAGGGTTGTCGGAAGTGCAAAGCAAGGCAGAGGGCTCTGGGCTACTGCATGCTATACGCCGACTACTTCGCCGACGAGCCGCTCCATGAAGAGTCCGTGTTTCGGCGCCGTTTCAGGATGAGCCGAAAGCTCTTTCTCAAGATCGTGCATGCCGTCCGGAAATTTGACCCCTATTTCGTGTGCAAGAAAGACTGCACCAGCATGGTTGGGTTTTCCTCACTGCAGAAATGCACAGTAGCGATGAGGTTGCTTGCATACAGAGCGCCAGGTGACAGTGTTGATGACTATCTTCGTATGGCTGAGTCCACCGCCATCGATTGCTTGTACCGTTTCTGCAGGGTGGTGATTGCCGTGTTTTGGCCACGGTACTTGAGAACACCCACTGCTGAAGACACTTCTCGGATCCTCGCAGTCAATGAAATAAGAGGATTCCCTGGGATGCTTGGAAGCATAGACTGCATGCATTAGCACTGGAAGAACTGTCCATTTGCATGGTAGGGAATATACAAAGGCCACAAAGGAAGTTGCACTATGATACTTGAGGCAGTTGCTACGCATGATCTTTGGATCTGTCACTCCTTCTTTGGCATGACAGGATCGAACAACGACATCAATGTTCTCAAGTCCTCAAATGTCTTTGCCAAGCTTGTTGAGGGTCATGCTCCTCCCGTGGACTTTGAGATCAATGGGCACTACTACAACAAGGGATACTATCTTGAAGATGGCATCTATCCAAGATGGCCAATATTTGTGAAGACTATCTCAAACCCGATACTCCCCAAGCATGCTCAGTATACCAAGGAACAGGAAGCTTGAAGGAAGGACATGGAGCGGGCATTTGGTGTGCTCCAATAGAGGTTTGCAGTTGTCCGGTTCCCTATAATGACCTGGTCGAAAGATCAGATGTGGGAAATGATGAACTATTGTGTGACCTTGCACAACATGATTATTAAGGATACGAGGAAGGACCCAGTGAGTTTGGTCGAGCAGAATGAGTCATACTATAGACAGGGACCTCTTGCACAGCTTGGTCACCAGGTGTCGCCAACCTGGGCTGCCTTCATCGCCATGCGTCAGGAGATTCGAGACCCAGTAGTGTATCAACAGCTGCAGGATGATCTGGTTGAGCACCTATGGATACGCAGGGGCAACACATAGATGTCTAGCATGAATCTGACCGAACTAGGCCGAAATATGTTGTATTTTCATTGTTCGCTGAACTATGTTTAATTTTATGCCGAACTGTGGTTAATTTCATCCAGAACTATGCCGAATATTGCTCTGTATTCGTATTATGCCGAAATATGCTGAAAACTGAAATTTGAGCCAAATTTGGTCAAAAACACGCTGACCTGGGAACTCGGTCTGGGAACGTGAGTGGGAAATCAGCCGTTCCTAGGCCGAAACCTTCCTCCGTCCGGCGATATTTAGGTCCGGATTTCGGTCTGGGAACGACCAATGAGTGGAGATGCTCTAATGCTGTCGCGTGCCCCGGTTCCCTGACTGGTCGCCATCCTCCTCGTGACCAGCTAGAGCACTAACCACTAATGACCACTAACCAAGAAATTCATGAAGGATTTGAGAGGATTTGAGCACTAACCGAGACTAGAGGGAGCACGTGAGGGGATCACGCCTTTATGTCCATCGAGCGGGGAGGCGACGGGGACTATGAGCTGGGCGGTCGACCGGACGACGATGAGCTACCGGGACAACGACAACCTGGGCGGCAACCGCGATGCCGATCTAGGCGACGACCTGGACAATGACGAGTTGGGCGACGACCGGAACGATGACGATCTGGACGGGTAAGGGAGACACGTTTGGAGCAGGACGGCGAGCATGAGGCAGCGCCGCCGATGACTGAGATGGTTTGGGACGGGGCCGGAAACTAGGGTACCGAGCGGCGAGCGGCCTGTTTGTTCTATGAACGACGAAGAGGATGGGTCGACCCAGTGGGTCAATTAGAGCCGGCTTCATTGGCCCAAAATGCAGTCAAGGCCGACCCGTGTGCTCCAATGGTCCCGAAAATTTGGGCCGGGTCAGTGACCAGGCGGGTCAACATGGCCCATTCCCATCTTGACAAGTATGTTGTTAAAGAAGAGCTGGACGGTGCCAAGGGTGATGAAGCAAATCCTATCCTACTTACAAACAATTATTATCCCTTTCCTGCTCGATCGTCATCCTCGTTATCGTTGCAAGTGTAAGGCCAGAAGGACATAATAAGCGGAAGTGCATGCCTGCAGCTCAGGTCCGGTCCCCTTTCTTATTAAAAAATGGGCAAACAAGCATCAAATCCGTGATGTGAAAACGTCTAGGGGTATGTTTCCACGATAGAGTTTGATATCACTTTATTAACGAGATTTATATTTTACTAACCGCATTTAACTCGTTACACATTGCATGCAGCTCTTTTCAATTCTACAGATGCTCTGCTTGAGGCAAATAAGTTGATTGAAGGTCAAGTAGAAGCGGCCGTGACATTGGTAACCGAATTAGCGAAGTGCGAGTGGCGAAGTAGCAAAATGATTTTCGAACATGAAGGACTGAGGTTGACTGCCGCCCACGTTGCAGTCATCGTAACCTGTGACTAGCTTATGGGCGATGTACGTACACTATTTTTATTCTTTTCAAGCACTCTTGTCTTACTGAACGAATATATCGATTAACGGGTTAATTAACTCTACCTCTTAATTTTACAGGTCATACATGCTTATGCGCGACACTTGTCTCGTCGTGTTCCGAATGATCATTGTCTGGGCAGATGAGGTCGACATGGCTCCTACAAGGACAATCGAGGGATAAAGATTGTTATCCATCCGTGCACCCACAGGAGAAAATAGAGATGAATCGAGCAATTAACAAATGTGTGGAGTATTTCGATAAACCGAAGGTAAGTGCAAGCATATGCAATATTATCCACAATTTCACTCAATGTATATCTAAACATACTATTATTTTATTATTGCAGTACTATCTTCCTGTATATGTTCATGACAATCATTGGGTCACCGTGTGATGCACAGACCCAAGGAGGAATTTCAAGTACTTGATTCCCTATATAATCTCACCGACTACTTAAAAGTAATTGAAGCATTGATGTTTTCATCTCACTTTACTATTATCATATAGTATTTTGTTAAAATATTACAAATTACACCCACTCAATCCTAAATACATATAATTTTTGAAGAGATCCGAACTTGCTTATGACATTCAAAAGACCAACAAGAAAAATAAAATTTATCCCGATCCTTCTAAGTGGCCCTATAAAGCAATACAAAAAGTAAGACAAAAGGATGGGTGAGTAACTGGCCCAACTTGTCCTCATTATTATATGTGTTACATAGTGATCTGTAACTTTAACTTTTTTTTTTGTCACATGAACTCATGTGGACTTTGGGTCTACAAATGTATGGAAGAATGGAGCGGTGATGAATTTGACACCCCTCTTACATAGGTCGGTCAAAAAGATTTTCTTACACGTTGAGCTACCAGATCATGACATAACATGCTCTCATTCGGTTGTGCATCTCTTGCATTCTGTCGTTGACTCAACCAGGAAAGTTATGGTCGCAAAATTAACTTTTCACTTTGTAACAAGTTGGATAATGTTAAAGAGAACCTGGTCAAAACATACCCCGATAAGGATGATGCTTAGGACCAAAGTCATTTGGACATGGACGGGTTTTCATCCCGTAGAAGATTTCCAGGCCGTGTTCCAGTCTCGGTTCACTTTATTTTTCTTCGTAACAAATAACTATTCAGTTTACCCGTGTAATGACTGAAATCTTTCTCATTTTATACAACGTTGTTTCTGTAAAATTCACCTGTATCGTGATATATTTTTGGTTGACCCAATGGCTGGTTGCTAGTGTTGATGTTTATTCGTACGTGTCATATTAATGTCGATGTTTGTTTGTACTGGTTGACAATTATGCGCTCCAAAGTTATTTTTTCCTACGTCCACTTGTTGTACGAAACCTGTTGCGCCCAGTGTCTCGTGCCAAGTTTTGTGGCTCCGTAATTTCTCCGCCGGACAGTATTGCTTGCAAGGCCGGACAGGCCGGCCCTCAATTTCTCGCCTCTCCGGACATATCGCCGGACAAGAGGACGGACAAGATTATTTTCCAGACAAACCAACTCGGGAGTTTTTTTCTGCCGGACAGGTGATAATACTTGTACGGCAACATGTCCAACAACTTGTCCGGCCGCTCCCAGTAGCTCCTGTTAAATTTTGTGGCTACGGAAGTTTTCGGCCGGACAGTATTGCCTGTGTTGTCGGATAGTCCGGTTGTCCGTTCTGTCCTTACCGGACATGTCGCCGTACAAGCGTTCGGAAGAGATATTTTTCCAAACATAGCGACTAGCAAGTTTTTCGCCATCGAACAAGTGACAATACGTGTCCGACCGCAAGTCCGGCAACATGTCTGGCGACCCACAGTAGCTCCTGTTATATTTTCATCGCCGGGAGCTATTCGCGGGAAAAGTAGCGGGACAACATGACAGACTATCTGGGTTTAACCGGACAAAATTCCCCACATGCACGGACAGTCCGGCCGGGCCCGCACGTAGCATCCACACAGCCGACGGTCCTGCACGCCGCCGCCACGTTGCTGCGCCAAGCTCCGTCGCCAGACCTGCTGGCACACACCTAAAAGGCTAGGCCGAGGTGTGTGCCGACTAGATCCACTCGGAATTGCCCCATCCACACGGCTTCACCTTATTTTCATAGGCGTAACATCTCAAAACTTTAATCCAAGTGATCAAGATCAAATCTACCCAATTTAGGGTTAACAAAATCTTTTTCTATTTAAAAATCTTTAAGCATTCATACGTGTGTACATTTAAATAGGAGTTGTTTTAAATTGCTATGTTTAAGTGATCTATTGATTGTAAAATGACTCTAAGGTAAATTACACATCATCTGGATCATCCCAAAGCAAATCCGAAAGAAAAATAAATCAAAAAGAATTAAATAAGCAAATGATCACTTTTGCCATTTTAATCACATAGCCTACTTTGGCTATTTCTAGCACTCAAATCTTAACAGAAACAATTGTGAATCTTTACACCCCTTGCTAGTACAAGTAGTCATGTACGAAGGCCCAATTTGTTTCATCCCAAAAACTTTCAAACTCTAAATTTAATTGACATTTGAAAATTGAATCTAGTTCATATGTCTAGATACCACTTTTGCAAAAACCACTCAAATAAACTCCATTTCAAAATTCCAAGCAAACCTAGAAGCTTAAGCATAAGATAAACCACTGCACCAAAAATCTTCTCAAAATTCAAATATTTTGTTCATGCGGCCATTGTGTCGAACACTTAGTGAGCACTAATCAAACTGCCAAACTATTACTGTTTTAAAGCAGTGATCTAAATGCCACTAAGGCCTAAAACCCCTCCCTTTGTCTCCCCCAGTACCAACCATCCCATCAAGAGGCTACCCCTTAGCCGTTTGCAGCAGTGCCGCGCCACCTGAGCGCCATGTTCGCTGGTCGAGCATGGACAGCTCCCAGCCGACCGCCCCTCCCTCTCTCGCCATGTCTAGGAGATAGACCAGACCACACCGCGACTCCCTGCCCCTTCCCCAAGCCCAGCCAGGCACTGGACCACCTCAGAGCCTCGCCGCCCTTTCTCTCTGCGAGCCGCCAGAGCACGATCGTCGCCAGCACACCCCAGACCGCGCCTAGACACCATATCGCGCATGCCGCTCCGCCATCAACCCAGCACCCCGCAAGACACGGCCAGGCACCGCCGCGCGACCCACAGTCGCCGGGAGCCGCGTCGAGCACCGCCTCTGTCTCCCAGAGCGCGGGAAGCTCCCGACCGTTAGGCACCGCCCCTAGCCGTGCCATTACGCCATAGAGAACCGACAGCAGACCGGCCACCATCCGCCTACCTCGCCCATGCCGGTAGCCCTCTGTTTTGCCGTCACCGACGAGCCGCCCCACGCCTCACTGCCTCACCATCGAGCCAATATAAGGAGGTCTCCCCAGCACCATTTCTTCATACCATCTCACTCTCCTCTCTCCACTGATCATTTCCCCTCTCTCACCGGAGCCGCTCGAGCCGTCGTTCGCCGGAATTGCGCCGGAGGTAGCCGCTGCAGAGGAGGAGACGTGGTCGTCAATTTCGTCCACCTCAGCCCCTGCCGCAACCTCGCCTAAGTCCGCCGTCGCCGTCCAGTTCGTTTGCCCGCCTCGCCGCACTATCTGGAGCCCTGGTACATCCCTAGTAGACCCCCACCGGCCGTTTAGGGTTCAGTCTCACCGGCGACGAGTCCGTCGTCGATGATGACCGTGAGTGTTCGATCTGTATTCTAATCATGTGGCCCAGATAAGTCCCGTACCGCTTCGGGTTTTAAGTGCCGCTGACATGCGGGACCCCCTGTCAGTCGCCCTCTGCGCCGCGGAGCGTCGCTGGGCCGGCCCAATTAATTTCCCGCCTAAGCCCGTAGATTCAAATATATGTTTTTCTATTTAGATTTAGAATCAATTCTGTCCCTTAGTTTAAAAATCAATTCAGAGAGTTTTACAAATCCAAATTGAGTGATTCTGATTTTGTTGGAAAGATACTGAAAATATCTATCCAAGTCAGTTGGATTTAAATCATTTAGAGTTAGAGATCTCTCCTAGTTAAAATAACAAAACAGAAGTTTTTGCACACTCAAACATTTTTATAAAATCAACCATGATAGCTTTTGAGTTGATTCCAACTCTCAAAAGTCACATTTAACCATACCTATATGAATATGTAATAATATTAAGGTTTGCATGTAGTGACTTTGGACTAGTACCAAAATAATGCTATATAGGCATTTCTAGTCACTTTAAATCATTAATTATTAAACTTGAACTTATTAAAATATGATCCAACCTTTAAATCACATTCCCACATATTAGAATATGTGGTGATGACATGTGTCCACATGATCCCATATTTTAATTGGAGAATATTAAATCTTAGTTAATTTCAGTGAGTAGAAATTACTTTTCTGAAATAAAAAGAATGAAGCTAGTTCATGAAATCTTTGTGATGTTTGAGATGATACTAGATCATCAAATGTGTGCCTTAGTGTGCTAAGTAGACTAGTTAAGTATTGTTTGGTGATTGTGTATCCCATATGTATTTATAGACGATAGCACCGACCAAGTCTACGAAGAGGAGGAGTTCTAACAAGAGGAGGAGGAAGAAAACTTCAACCACTGCACTAACCAAGGCAAGCCTAGAACTTCAAGTAAACTAAGCAAGCTATTGTTAGCAAGCTAGCATTATACAAGTTAACCATGCAAGTGATTACTTGCAAGCCATCATTAACAATGCAAGCTAACCCTTGCAAGCTAGATAACCTTAGCAAAGACATTAGGCATGCTTTGGTTATACCATTGTGACTTATACCTATTCCAAGTTTTATTTACAAGCTTTACCTTCTCTACTCTACCAAAGTCCTTTACTTGTTTAAAGGTAGCATAAAGAGTATAAAACTTGACCTATCTAGTTAGACTTAGATGTCATTCTATGGCATGAGATTGACATTAGCATCCCACATTAGTGAACACTCTTAACTTAGTAGTTGGAACAAAACCAAAAACTTGATTCACTTTAGATGGGAATACTTGGTGAAAACGACTTGTGAAAACCTTGGAATGATGAGTCATTCTATTGAGATGTTTTGACATGTGTTGAGAAACACAAATGGTTTATGATGATGAAAATGTTGAGGCATGAGCCTTATCCCTTTTACAAAACTGATGGTTAGATTCGGATGCGATACCATTCCAATTTTACCGTAAAACCACAATATCTGAATTGGGTAAGGCTTAGCCAGAAGTTTATATGCATTAGTATTAGTTCCCTCGCGGGAGAGGTTTGAGCTGAGGCTACCTCTCAATGTTGTCCACCTATGTAGTGCCCAAGATGACAGATGGTCATGGTTGGGAGGCCATGCTCATAGGAGAGGTGCTTATACTAGGGTGTGTAAAGGATAGGTTATGTTTGATTATCTGCATACTAAGTATGATGATTCAGGGTTACCCCTGACAGATGTATCGAATCTTGTGGTGAAAGTGTACCACCTCTGCAGAGTGTCAAACTATTTGAATAGCCGCGTCCGCGGTTATGGACAGTTGGAGTGGCCATACTGTTCTGTTGTCAGATGTTTTCAAAACAACTTATGAAATGAATTGTGACATGACTTGACCACAACAGAGTTGTGACTATGATAACTAAGTTCCCACTTAGGTGTTTTCAAACTTTATTTTATCTTTCTTTGCTTATGAACTCAGCTTAGGTTTCAAACTTAACTTTACAAGTAAACTTAGAGTTAGCATTTACTACTATAACTATACTACTTGTTAGTGGTAGTTTGCGAGTACTTAAAGTGTACTCATGGCTTTGTCCCTGGCTATTCCTATGGCCAGACTATGAAGGAGAGTACCAAGATGAAGGACAGCAGGACGGCTATGATAAGTAGGACTATCTTCCATCGTCAGCCTTTCCTGTGACTCTGAAGATGGACGCTACCGCTACGCTATTTTATTCTGCTACTTGATTGTACTAAAACTAGATCATTAGATCCTTATTTGTGTAAGACCTTATATTGGTTTGTAATGGATGATGTACTGTGATATCCAATCTGTTATGTCTCGCAAAAATGGTAATCCTGGGATTGCGATGTATGGCATAACAGGCATCTGGGATTAAAAATCCGGGTGTTGACAAGTTGGTATCAGAGCCGTCCTGACCATAGGAGACCCTAGTTAGAATGGACGTCCGAACAAAAACTTAGTTTAAAAAAAAAGTGAGTATTTCTGAACTATTTCCTCTCTTACCCTTGAGAATTCTTTCTCTCACAAAAATTCATGTTCCTCCAAATTCTTACATTACTACATAAAATTTTGACACACTTGATCACTTCACTAACTATCTCATCCTTAATTCTTATAGATGGAAACTCAGTTCAGCAAGTTCTACCAGTTGGGCAAGGAGGCCAACTGATCTTCAAGAGGGATATGGATTCGTTGTCGGAGTACTTGGGACGCCCACATCCGGAATTCCTTGGATCTCAACTCCCGGGTCCACCAGGAGGAGATTTACAATGGCTAGTCACCGCTGATCTTCGAGGCAAGATAGAAGCACCAACGTCCGAAAGGATCCAGTTCTCCGTGAGAGAGAACAACTGGCTAGATGGATTAGCCAGGGCAATGCATGAAGCTCTTGCACGTCTGTGTGCCCTAAGTGTCAACCAAATCCAAGGAACCCGCTTTGCTCACTATGCAAGACGTGATTTCATGGGAATGCCCATGGAGATGCCAAGTCACCCGGAATTGAAGCGTCAAGTGGAGAACCTTGACTTCTTGCTGTACGATAGACAGAAGGAGTTGGACAATGCCAGAGAGGTCGCCAACAACAACCTCGCCATTGCCGCCCAGAAGGCCTAGACTTTCTCACTGCTAGTCTAGGATCGTCAGTCTCTGCACCGTCAACGCGCCAAGAAGGATCACACCATTGACCGTCTTCACAAGAAAGTAGCCGACCTCGAGAAGACCATCAAGGAGCAAGAAGCTTAGCTCACAGCAAAAGAAGAAGAAGAGGAAGGTGAAGACATCCAGGGAGATATGGACTCCTACCTCAGCAATGATGATGACTTTCTGGAGGAAGATGTCGTGGACTTCTACACTGACGATGACGACTCCGACTTCATTGATGATGAGTAGATGCACTAGAGCACTGTCGTAGCATGAGATGTATCGGTCCCATTGTATCGTAGCTTATAGAATGGTTCCTAAAACCACCTGTTTCCCTTTGATGTTGTGGTGTGTGTGCGTTTGTATCGTGTGCTTTGCTTGAATGAATGAAAAGAAGTTAGTTGCAAAAACCCGAGTCAAACTCAAAATTTTAGCTTTGAAATCAAAACCATGAACCTTAGAACTTTCCCTCTTACCCCTTTATCTATCTCAATCTTCAGATGACTCGTGGAAACCAAGAAGGGAGAAGCTCATCGCAAGACCCAATGCTGCAGATTATGCAGAATCTCATTGCAGACCATGAAGCAAGCAGGGCAGAGCGCCAAGCTAATCTAGCAACACTGCAGCAGATCGCCCAGATGTCTCTGAACAACCAGAACCATGGAAATCAGGATCATCATGGATCCAAACTCAAGAACTTCTAGAATACAAATCCCCCAATCTTTAGTACTTCAGAGAACCCACTGGATGCTAATGACTAGCTGTAGACAATGGAGAACAACCTAGAAGTAGCAGGAGTGGATGCCAATGGAAAAGTTCTTTTTGCCACCTACTATTTGGCAGGAGATGCAAGAGCATGGTGGAACATCGTCCACACAATGAACCATGGTCAAGTGATGCCATGGGAAGCCTTCAAAATCAAGTTCAGCCGCATCCACGTGCCGCAAGGTCTAGTCACCCGAATGAGGGATGAATTCCGAGAACTGAAGCAGGGCAGAATGACTGTAGTGGAGTACCGTGACAGATTCCTGTCCTTAGCCAGGTATGCACCTGATGAGATCAACACGAAGGCCAAGAAGAAGGAGAGATTCTTGAACGGACTGCATGATGAGATGCAGACTGTCCTCGTCAACATCCGTTTCCAGGATCTCGAAGAGCTAGTCGACTCTGCCATTCAGATGGAAGGGAAGATTAACCAGGGAAACGACAACCGCAAACGTCGTATGATGCACCAAGATGGATCCAACAGTCACCAGAAGTACCGTCCCAACCCTTCTGTGGGATATGCACCGAGGAACAATCGACCCCCAATGTCTCGCCCAAGCTACCCCAACCGTAGCGGAGGAAATGTGAAGTCCGGAGGAAACAACAATCACCCTGGCAACACTAGCAATTTCAACCGTGCACCTACCAAGAGCAACAACAACGACAACAACACTGCACCCAGAACTGGAAGCAATGCTGTTCCCGTGGCAGCGAAAGACAAGTCTCAGATCACTTGTTTCGAGTGTGGAGTGAAGGGTCACTATTCCAATGAGTACCCCAAGAAGATTGCCGCCACTGCCAATGTGAATGCCCTAGCTCAACAGCAGCGTCGTGTGCAACCAGGAAGGAGATTCGCCCCAGGGAACCCTCACAACTGCAACGACCGTCTCTTCCACATGAACGCCGAAGAAGCCCAAGAAGCGCCAGATGTAGTGCTGGGTATGTTTTCTGTCAACTCAATTTTAGCAAGAGTGTTGTTTGATTCTGGAGCATCGCACTCATTTGTCACCGAAGAATTTGCATGCACTAGTAAGATTCACCCAACCAACTTGAAGCATGTCATGATAGTCCAAATCCCTGGTTCAACTACAAAAGCTAGAAAAATTTGCAAAGCTGTGCCTATCAGAATACATGGGATAGATTTTTATGCCAATCTAATAGTACTTGGAACCAATGGTTTGGAAGTAGTACTAGGGATGGATTGGATGTCAAAGCATAAAGGATTGATAGACTGTGCCAAGAAAGCCATCACCATGACCAGTAGCTCTGGAACGTCAGTAGAGCACATATCTGAAACCTTACCCCGTCAATTCAAGTGTAATAAGAGTTTAGCCCTGCCCACCATTGACCAAGTCAGAGTAGTCTATGAATACCCCGACGTATTCCCAGATGAATTGCCCGGTATGCCCCGGGATAGGGATATTGAGTTCATTATTGAACTAATCCCCGGAACCGGACCCATAGCCCAGAGACCCTATAGTATGAACCCCTCAGAGTTAGTGGAATTGAAGAAGCAGCTGGATGCTATGTTGGCAATAGGCTTGATTCAACCAAGCGCATCGCCATGGAGATCGCCAGTGTTATTCGTCAACAAGAAAGATGGAGGCAACCGTTTGTGCACGGATTACAGGAAGCTGAATGACGTCACAATCAAGAACAAGTACCCATTGCCAAAGATAGAGGATCTATTTGATCAGTTGACTGGAGCAAATGTGTTCTCTAAGATCGATCTTAGGACTGGTTATCACCAACTTAAGATTCGTGCAACGGATATTCCGAAGACCGCCTTTACTACTCGCTATGGTTTATACGAGTATACGGTCATGTCTTTTGGATTAACCAATGCCCCTGCTTATTTCATGAATCTCATGAATAAGATCTTTATGAATTTTCTTGACAAGTTTGTCGTTGTGTTTATTGACGATATCCTTATCTACTCCTAGTCAGAAGAAGAGCATGAGCAACATCTGAGAATCATCCTTGAAACCCTTAGAGAGCATCGGTTGTATGCCAAGTTCAGCAAATGTGAGTTTTGGCTGAAAGAAGTAGGATTCCTAGGACCAACCACTCAAACCCAAGTCCGTGCATTTCTCGGATTAGCGGGATACTACCGCAAGTTCGTCGAAGGATTCTCAAGCATAGCCAAACCCATGACCCAATTGTTGAAGAAGGATAAGAAGTTTGAATGGACCAACAAATGTGAAGCCAGTTTCCAATAGCTGAAGAAGAGATTGATTTCAGCCCCAATATTGATCATGCCAGATATCAAGAAGCCGTTTGATGTGTATTGTGATGCATCCAAGATTGGTCTCAGATGTGTATTGATGCAAGAAGGCAAAGTCATCGCATATCTGTCTCGACAACTGAAGTAACATGAGCAGAACTACCTGACCCATGATCTTGAGCTAGCAGCCGCAGTTTTGGCCTTGAAGACATGGCGTCATTATGTTATGGGTAATCGCTGTGAGATTTACTCAGATCACAAATGCTTGAAGTATATTTTCACTCAGAAGGAGCTGAATATGAGGCAAAGGAGATGGATAGAGTTAATCAAGTATTATGACCTTGACATTCACTATCACCCCGGCAAAGCCAATGTGGTAGTAGATGCTCTTAGCAGATTGCCGTGTAGGCTAAACACCATGATCAAGGAGAAGCAACCAATTTTGTATGAGGAGTTGGAGCAGTTCAGGACTGAGCTGGTTAGCAAAGGATTCTTAGCTAGCATTGAACTGCAACCCACTTTGATTAGCCAAATCAAGGAAGCCCATAAGGGAAATGAAAGTATCGATGGAATCAAACGTCATATTGGTACAGGAAAGGTACCTGGATTCACCGAAGACGAAGAAGGAGTTCTGTGGTACAAAGGTCGTATCTGTGTGCCAGCAGATTCGGAACTGAAGCAAGTTATCATGCAAGAAGCTCATGATACCCTTTATTCTATCCACCCCGGAGGAACGAAGATGTATCAAGATTTGAAAGAGCAATTTTGGTGGCACAAGATGAAGAGAGAAATCGGGAGCTACATCGCCAAGTGTGATATCTGTCAAAGAGTCAAAGCGGAACATCAGAGGCCCGCAGAACTATTGCAACCATTGCAGATTCCAGAATGGAAATGGGATTCCGTCGGAATGGACTTTATCACCGGTTTGCCTACTTCTAGTAGGGGAAATGACTCAATCTGGGTCATCGTTGACAGACTGTCCAAGGTCGCTCATTTTATACCTGTCAAGACAACCTACCAAAGTTCGAAGCTAGCAGAGTTGTACATTGCTAGAATTGTTAGTCTGCATGGAACCCCAAGACCATAGTATCAGATCGAGGAACCCAATTTACCTCGAGATTTTGGCAGAAAATCCAGGAAGGATTAGGAACCAAGTTGAATTTCAGCACCGCTTATCACCCGCAAACCGATGGACAGACTGAAAGAGTCAACCAAATCTTAGAAGATATGTTGAGAGCTTGTGTGTTGGAATATGGATCAAAATGGGAAGATTGTCTACCTTTCGCAGAATTCTCATATAACAACAGTTATCAAGCTAGTTTGCAAATGGCACCATTTGAGTTCCTATATGGAAGAAAGTGTCGTACCTCTTTGAATTGGTCGCAAGTAGGAGAGAGTCAGAATTTTGGACCCGACATTCTCCGAGAAGCTGAAGAGAAAGTTCACAAAGTCCGTGAGCACCTCAAGACCGCCCAATCCAGATAGAAGAGTTATGCTGACAAGAGAAGGAGAGACCTAACTTTCAATGTCGGAGATTTTGTGTATCTCAAGGTTTCGCCATTGAAGGGAACCCAACGTTTTAGTCTGAAAGGAAAGTTAGCCCCCAGATATATCGGACCCTTCAAGATTCTGAATCGTCGAGGAGAAGTATCATATCAACTGGAACTGCAGAAGAGATGTCAGCCATCCACAAGGTGTTCCATATGTCGTTACTTCGCAAATGCTTAGAAGTGCCGGAGAAGACCGAAGTTTTCAAGAACATCGATCACCGAGTTGTTGATATCAACAAGGACCTGACATAGCGTGAAGTGCCCATCCGTATCTTGGAGGAAGCTTATAGAACCACCAGGACCTGGAGTATCAAGTTTCTCAAGATTCAATGGAGCAACCATATCGAAGAAGAAGCCACTTGGGAGCGAGAAGATTACATTAGGACCGAGTTCCCAGATCTCTTTAGTTCCTAGTTTTCTTTGTTAAATCTCGGACGAGATTTTGTTTAAGGGGGGAAGGTTTGTAACATCCCAAAACTTTAATCCAAGTGATCAAGATCAAATCTACCCAATTTAGGGTTAACAAAAACTTGTCTATTTAAAAATCTTTAAGCATTCATATGTGTGTGCATTTAAATAGGAGTTGTTTTGAATTGCCATGTTTAAGTGATCTATTGATTGTAAAATGACTCTAAGGTGAATTACACATCATCTAGATCATCCCCAAGCAAATCCCAAAGAAAAATAAATCAAAAAGAATTAAATAAGCAAATGGTCACTTTTGCCATTTTAATCACATAGCCTACTTTGGCTATTCCTAGCACTCAAATCTTAACAGAAACAATTGTGGATCTTTGCACCCTTTGCTAGTACAAGTAGTGATGTACCAAGGCCCACTTTGTTTCATCCCAAAAACTTTCAAACTCTAAATTTAATTGACATTTGAAAATTGAATCTAGTTCATATGTCTAGATACCACTTTTGCAAAAACCACTCAAATGAACTCCATTTCAAAATCCCAAGAAAACCTAGAAGATTAAGCGTAAGATAAACCACTGCACCAAAAATCATCTCAAAATTCAAATATTTTGTTCATGCGGCCATTGTGTCGAACACTTAGTGAGCACTAATCAAACTGCCTAACTATTACTGTTTTAAAGCAGTGATCTAAATGCCACTAAGTCCTAAAACCCCTCCCTTTGTCTCCCCCAGTACCAACCATGCCATAAAGAGGCTACCCCTTAGCCGTTTGTAGTAGTGCCGCGCCACCTGAGCGCCATGCTCGCTAGTCGAGCATGGACAGCTCCCAGCCGACCGCCCCTCCCTCTCTCGCCATGTCTAGGAGATAGACCAGACCACACCGCGACTCCCTGCCCCTTCCCCAAGCCCATCCAGGCACTGGACAACCTCAGAGCCTCGCCGCCCTTTGTCTCTGCGTGCTGCCAGAGCGCGATCGCTGCCAGCACACCCCAGACCATGCCCAGACACCATATCGCGCACGCCGCTCCGCCATCAACCCAGCACCCCACTAGACACGGCCAGGCACCGCCGCGCGACCCACAGTCGCCGGGAGCCGCGTCGAGCACCGCCTCTGTCTCCCAGAGCGCGGGAAGCTCCCGACTATTAGGCACCGCCCCTAGCCGCGCTGTTACGCCATAGAGAACCGCCAGCAGACCGGCCACCATCCGCCTACCTCGCCCATGCCGGTAGCCCTCTGTTTTGCTATCACCGACGAGCCGCGCCCATGCCTCACTGCCTCACCGTCGAGCCTATATAAGGAGGCCTCCCCAGCACCATTTCTTCACACCATATCACTCCCCTCTCTCCACGGATCGTTTCCCCTCTCTCGACGGAGCCGCTCGAGCCGCCGTTCGCCGGAATTGCGCCAGAGGTAGCCGCTGCAGAGGAGGAGACGTGGTCGTCGATTTCATCCACCTCAGCCCCTGTCGCGACCTCGCCTGAGTCCGCCGTCGCTGTCTAGTTCGTTTGCCTGCCTCGCCGCACTAGATGGAGCCCTGGTACATCCCCAGTAGACCCCCACCGGCCGTTTAGGGTTCAGTCTCGCCGGCGACGAGTCCGTCGTCGATGACGACCGTGAGCCGTCGATCTGTGTTCTAATCGTGTGGCCCAGATAGTCACGTATCGCTTCGGGTTTTAAGTGCCGCTGACATGCGGGACCCCCTTGTCAGTCGCCCTCTGCGCCGCGGAGCGTCACTGGGCCGGCTCAATTAATTTCCCGCCTAAGCCCGTAGATTCAAATATATGTTTTTCTATTTAGATTTAGAATCAATTCTGTCCCTTAGTTTAAAAATCAATTCAGAGAGTTTTGCAAATCCAAATTGAGTGATTCCGATTTTGTTGGAAAGCAACTGAAAATATGTATCCAAGCCCGTTGGATTTAAATCATTTAGAGTTAGAGATCTCTCCTAGTTAAAATAACAAAACAGAAGCTTTTGCACACTCAAACATTTTTATAAAATCAACCATAATAGCTTTTGAGTTGATTCCAACTCTCAAAAGTCACATTTAACCATACCTATCTGAATATGTAATAATATTAAGGTTAGCATGCAGTGACTTTGGACTGGTACCAAAATAATGCTATATAGGCATTTCTAGTCACTTTAAATCATTAATTATTAAACTTGAACTTATTAAAATGTGATCCAACCTTTAAATCATATTCCCACATGTTAGAATATGTGGTGATGACATGTGTCCACATGATCCCATATTTTAATCGGAGAATATTAAATCTTAGTTAATTTCAATGAGTAGAAATTACTTTTCTCAAATAAAAAGAATGAAGCTAGTTCATGAAATTTTTGTGATGTTTGAGATGATACTAGATCATCAAATGTGTGCCTTAGTGTGCTATGTAGACTAGTTAAGTATTTTTTGGTGATTTTGTATCCCGTATGTATTTATAGACGATAGCACCGACCAAGTCTACGAAGAGGAGGAGTTCTACCAAGAGGAGGAGGAAGAAAACTTCAACCACTGCACTACCCAAGGCAAGCCTAGCACTTCAAGTAAACTGAGCAAGCTATTGTTAGCAAGCTAGCACTATACAAGTTAACCATGCAAGTGATTACTTGCAAGCCATCATTAACAATGCAAGCTAACCCTTGCAAGCTAGATAACCTTAGCAAAGACATTAGGCATGCTTTGGTTATACCATTGTGACTTATACCTATTCCAAGTTTTATTTACAAGCTTTACCTTCTCTACTCTACCAAAGTCCTTTACTTGTTTAAAGGTAGCATAAAGAGTATAAAACTTGACCTATCTAGGTAGACTTAGATGTCATTCTGTGGCATGAGATTGACATTAGCATCCCACATTAGTGAACACTCTTAACTTAGTAGTTGGAACAAAAACCAAAACTTGATTCACTTTAGATGGGAATACTTGGTGAAAACGACTTGTGAAAACCTTGGAATGATGAGTCATTCTATTGAGATGTTTTGACATGTGTTGAGAAACACAAATGGTTTATGATGATGAAAATGTTGAGGCATGAGCCTTATCCCTTTTACAAAACTGATGGTTGGATTCGGATGCGATACCATTCCAATTTTACCGTAAAACCACAATACCTGAATTGGGTAAGGCTTAGCCAGAAGTTTATATGCATTAGTATTAGTTCCCTCGCGGGAGAGGTTTGAGCTGAGGCTACCTCTCAATGTTGTCCACCTATGTAGTGCCCAAGATGACAGATGGTCATGGTTGGGAGGCCATGCTCATAGGAGAGGTGCTTATACTAGGATGTGTAAAGGAAAGGTTATGTTTGATTATCTGCATACTAAGTATGATGATTCAGGGTTACCCCTGACAGATGTATCGAATCTTGTGGTGAAAGTGTACCACCTCTGCAGAGTGTCAAACTATTCGAATAGCCGCGTCCGCAGTTATGGACAGTTGGAGTGGCCATACTGTTCCGTTGTCAGATGTTTTCAAAACAACTTATGAAATGAATTGTGACATGACTTGACCACAACAGAGTTGTGACTATGATAACTAAGTTCCCACTTAGGTGTTTTCAAACTTTATTTTATCTTTCTTTGCTTCTGAACTTAGCTTAGGTTTCAAACTTAACTTTACAAGTAAACTTAGAGTTAGCATTTACTACTAGAACTATACTACTTGTTAGTGGTAGTTTGCGAGTACTTAAAGAGTACTTAAAGAGTACTTAACTTTACAAGTAAATTTTGTCTCCAACTTGCGATGAGGTTGTCAATCTCACCGTGTTTTGCGGAAAACAAAGGATTAAATGTATCGAATGGAAAGAAGTAAAAGGTTGCAGAAAGTAAACACAAAGCAGAAACAGTTTATAGATTGTATGTAAAGAAAAAGGACCGGGATCCATAGTTTACTAGAGGTGGCTCTCCTTAGATAGATAACATGCTGGTTGAACAAATTACAGTGGGGCAATTGACAAACATCGAGAAAGCAATACATGCATATACTAATCATCTTGACTCCTTTGAGACTTGTTTGGGCATTACAACATAATACATATACCGCCATCCAACTGCATCTATGACTAATAATCCACCTTCAGGTTATCATCCAAACCCCCTCTAGTATTAAGTTGCAAGCAACAGATTATTGCTTTACGAACTGCATGTAAAGTAAACAATACGATTGTTCTATGAACAAAGGATTGTTGTTTTCTCCCTAGTAGCAACAATACATCTAGTACCTTAGAGATTTCTGTCACTTCCCCAGATTACCAGAGGCATGAACCCACTATCGAGCATAAATACTAACTCTTGGAGTTGCTAGCATCTACTTGGCCAAGATAGCTACTAACAACGGAAAGCATGCAAGATCACAAATAACAAAGACATGATAGAATCAATAATCAATATGAAATAGCATCTCATTATCCACCGGATCCCCGCAAACACAACATGTATGGATTACAAATAGATGATCTTGATCATGAACGGAGCTCACAAGATCTAAACATGAAAGCACAAAGGAGGAGAAACCAGCCATCTAGCTACTACATGGATCCGTAGTCCAAGGATGAACTACTCACGCATCACACCAGAGGCTTGCATGGTGATGAAGAAGGCCTCCAGGGTGAATTCCCCTCTCCGGCAGGGTGCCGGGAAGAGCTTCAGATCCCTCCCGATCTAGGGATGGAGATGATGGTGGCTACACTCTTTCGTGGATTTTTGATCGGGTACTTAGGGTTTTCGTCCCGAGGGCAATATATAGGTGGAAGGAGAGGCCGAGGGGGTGCCGGGAGCCACCACATCACCCCCTGGCGCGGGCCAGGCCTGGCCGCGCGGCCAGGTGGTGTGGCTGGCCCCTGGCCCCTCTCCGTCTCGTATTCTGGCACTTGATCCCTTCCGGAAAAATAGGCACTTTGGCTTTTGTCCCGTCCAATTCCGAGAATATTCATTTTCTGACTTTCCTAGAACCAAAGACAGCAGAAAACAGGCAGCTGGCACTGTGGCTCTTGTTAATAGGTTAGTCTAAGAAATCATATGAAAAGTACTCTAAAGTTGGAACAAAACACAAGAAAGTGGGTAAAACCAAGCATGGAACATCAAAAATAATAGATACATTTGCAATGTATCACCAGACTATGAAGGAGACTACCAAGATGAAGGACAACAAGACGGCTATGATAACTAGGACTATCTTCCGTCATCAGCATTGCCCGTGACTCTGAAGATGGACCCCATCGCTATGCTATTTTATTCCGCTACTTGATTGTACTAAGACTGGATCATGAGATCCTTATTTTTGTAAGACCTTATATTGGTTTATAATGGATGATGTACTATGATATCCAATCTGTTATGTCTGGCAAAAATGGTAATTCTGGGATTGCGATGTATGGCATAACATGCATCTGGGATTAAAAATCCGGGTGTTGACAATAGGTATTTTAGCCTTTTCTTTCCTCTTACTCTGAAACTTATCTAGAATGTTAGATTGGAAACCATAAGAAATTTTACTATGATCTGTTTTGCATGTAATTCTGTAAAAATAATATAGTTGAATCCATCCTTGTGGTAAATTTTCATGTCTCTATGTCACTGGCATTTATGCCATACACCTAATCCTTAGAAAAAGAAGCAAAAGTTTTTTCTGTTCTGCAGTCATACGACATATGCTACACATGATTGTGTTCACAGAGGAATCAACTATGTCATGACATCGTACCCGCAAAAAATAACTATGTCATGACATCTAATTACTTCCTCATGTGAACCAGATGAGGAAGTCATAAATGAGGTGAAGCCGTGTGAAACGGAAGGTACAAATAATATCTTGCACTATGGGAGAAACAAGATACGCCAATGGCTAATTTGTACACCGATGGCTAATTTGTACGCCCGTCGGAGCAGCAGGGGCACGTGGCCGTCGGCGTAGGGTAAATTTCGCCTATGGCTGCCGTCGGCGTATCCGTACAATCTCCCGATGGTGACCGTCGGCCTAAAATGTGCCGTCGGCGTAGGAGGCCACGTGGCCCTGCTTAACGGCCCACCTGACGGGACGGGCGACGATGTTAGGCGCATAGCTACGCCGACGGCCAGGCCGTCGGCCTAGTTAGGGCACCACTTATACACCGACGGTAATGACGTCGACATAAGGTTTTTATTTTTCATTTTTTTTCTCCAAAAGTATAAAATGTGATTAATTTTTTCCCAATAAAATTTTAATGTATATGTACTTTTTAAATAAATTGGTGATTGTAAAATAACCACGCGAATCTTTGGCATCCTGCCACACCCACATAGAATAACGATGCGCACACATCTCGATAATATATTATTTCAAGTTTTGGACTAATACATCTTGATAATAAAACTAATAAATCTCACTCAATCAAACTAGACGCCAATTCTCGGGTCCTAACCCGCGGGCGGTGAACACCTATAGAGAAGGAACCATCACAAGAGCATAGCTCGGGTGAGATCCCCGGAGAACTTGCCAGGTATTGGAGAACCTGACCTCCAAAATAGCCATGTAGTGATGGACATGCTCATCATCCTCCCTGACACGCCTCTGTACCACCTGTTTAGGAGCCGGCTCCCTCCGCACCGCTAGAACCGCTAGAGAACCATGTAACCGCCACCAAAGAAGCTCTGGGTCGACGACGGGACCCGGATTCCTCACCAAGATACGGTTCCCGGAAGGTAGCACCTCCTAGTGCCAGCTCGACGGAGCGCAAGCTCGGACATCCCGTCCCCGATGGAGCCTAGCAGTCCTCCGGCGTTGCCGCCGAGTTGAGGACGAGCACGCGGGTTGGGCATCCTAAAGTATGCATTTGATCGAAAGAACAAATTTCTAAGTGTGGGTTCTCCAAAATGCAACTAATTAACGTAAAAATGGGCTTGGAAATTACCTGCGGGCGGCGACAGCGCGCGGTTCTGGGTGGAGGATACTTTAGACGGGCGGTGGCGGCGGCTACTTTCGGTAGGAGGAGGAGGAGGCAGCAGAGTGGAATGAGAGAGGAGGGGGTATTTAACCTAAACAAACCTAACCCACCAGATATAAATGGGCCGAGCCTAGGTTTTCTTGGGCCGAGCCTTGGTTTTCTTGGGCCGAGCCATGGTTTTCTTGGGCCGAGCCGGAGCGTCGGAACAACCGGGGCCTAGAATGTGGCAAAGTTGGCCCAACCTTTTCTCTCCATGTACATATGTCCTAAACAAACCAAAACAAGTAGAAAGGTCCACCGGTCTACTCTCGTACGGAGATAGCTATAGGGGTAGACCATTTGGGGGCCCCGGTCTAGGGTTTCGATGGAGGAAGACGATCAGAGCATCGAAATCATATGAAAACTTGCATATTCCCCTAGCATATGTGTGTGAGAGTGGTACAAGGTTGGTAGGTGCCATGTGTAGGCCCCAGGTGTGACCCCCCTTCCCGGACATGCGTTAACACTAGGTAAAATCCTGGATCTGTACGTGGAAACTCCCGTCACGGGACAACCGGGGCCTAGAATGTGGCAAAGTGGGCCCAACCTTTGCTCTCCATGTACATATGTCCTAAACAAACAAAAACAAGTAGAAAGGTCCACCGGTCTACCCTCGTACGGAGATAGCTATAGGGGTAGACGATCCGAGGGCCCCGGTCTAGGGTTTCATCGGAGGAAGACCACCGGAGCGTCGGAATCACATGAAAACTTGCATGTGACCCTAGCATATGTGTGTGAGAGTGGTGCAAGGTTGGTAGGTGCCATGTGTAGGCCCCGGGTGTGACCCCCCTTCCCGGACATGCGTTAACACTTGGTAAAATCTAGGATCTGTACGTGGAAACTCCCGCCACAGGAAAACCGGGGTCTAGAATGTGGCAAAGTGGGCCCAACCTTTCTCTCCATGTAAATATGTCCTAAACAAACCAAAACAAGTAGAATGATCCACCGGTATACCCTCGTACGGAGATAGCTATAGGGGTAGGCGATCCAGGGGCCCCGGTCTAAGGTTTCGCCGGAGGAAGACCACCAGAGCGTAGGAATCACATGAAAACTTGCATGTGCCCCTATCATATGTGTGTGAGAGTGGTGCAAGGTTGGTAGGTGCCATGGTAGGCCCCAGGTGTGGCCCCCTTCCCGGACAAGCGTTAACACTTGGTAAAATCCTGGATCTGCACGTGGAAACTCCCGCTGCGGGACAAGCGGGGCCTAGAATGTGGCAAAGTGGGCCCAACCTTTGTTCTCCATGTACATATGTACTAAACAAACCAAAACAAGTAGACAGATCCACTGGTCTACCCTCGTATGGAGATAGCTATAGGGGTAGACGATCCGGGGGCCCCTGTCTATGGTTTTGCCGGAGGAAGACCACCGGAGTGTCGGAATCACATGAAAACTTGCATGTGCCCCTAGCATATGTGTGTGACAGTGGTGCAAGGTTGGTAGGTTCCATGTGTAGGCCCCAGGTGTGACCCCCCGTTCCTAGACATGCGTTAACACTTGGTAAAATCCTGGATCTGTACGTGGAAACTCCCGCCACGGGACAACCGGGGCCTAGAATGTGGCAAAGTGGGGCCAACATTTGCTCTCCATGTACATATGTCCTAAAAAACCAAAACAAGTAGAAAGGTCCACCAGGCTACCCTCGTACGGAGATAGGTATAGGGGTAGACGATCCGGGGGCCCCGGTCTAGGGTTTCGCCAGAGGAAGACCACCGGAGCATCAGAATCACATGAAAACTTGCATGTGACCCTAGCATATGTGTGTGAGAGTGGTGCAAGGTTGGTAGGTGCCATGTGTAGGCCCCAGGTGTGACCCCTCTTCCCGGACATGCATTAACACTTTGTAAAATCCTAGATCTGTACGTGGAAACTCCCGCCAGGGGACAACCGGGGCCTAGAATGTGGCAAAGTGGGCCCAACCTTTGCTCTCCATGTACATATGTCCTAAACAAACCATAACAAGAAAGGTCCACCAGGCTATCCTCGTACGGAGATAGCTATAGGGGTAGACGATCCGGGGGCCCTGGTCTAGGGTTTCGCCAGAGGAAGACCACCGGAGCGTCGGAATCACATGAAAACTTGCATGTGCCCCTAGCATATGTGTGTGAGAGTGGTGCAAGGTTGGTAGGTGCCATGTGTAGGCCCCAGGTGTGACCCCCTTCCCGAACATGCGTTAACACTTGGTAAAATCCTGGAGCTGTACGTGGAAACTTCCTACGCAGGATAACCGGGGCCTAGAATGTGGTAAAGTGGGCCCAACCTTTTCTATCCATGTACATATGTCCTAAAAAACCAAAACAAGTAAAAAGGTCCACCGGGCTACCCTCGTACGGAGATAGCTATCGGGGTAGACGATCCGGGGGCCCTGGTCTAGGGTTTCACCGAAGAAAGAACACCGGAGCGTCGGAATCACATGAAAACTTGCATGTGCCCCTAAAATATGTGTGTGAGAGTGGTGCAAGGTTGGTAGGTGCCATGTGTAGGCCCCAGGTGTGACCCCCCTTCTCGGACATGCGTTAACACTTGGTAAAATCCTGGATCTATACGTGGAAACTCCTACCGCGGGACAACCGGGGCCTAGAATGTGGAAAAGTTGGCCCAACCTTTGCTCTCCATGTACATATGTCCTAAACAAACCAAAACAAGTAGAAAGATCCACTGGGCTACCCTCGTACGGAGATAGCTATAGGGGTAGACGATCTGGGGGGCGGTCTAGGGTTTCGCCGGAGTAAGACCACCAGAGCGTCAGAATCACATGAAACTTGCATGTGCCCCTAGCATATGTGTGTGAGAGTGGTGCAAGGTTGGTAGGTGCCATGTGTAGGCCCCAAGTGTGACCCCATTTCCCGGACATGCATTAACACTTGGTAAAATCCTGGATCTGTACGTGGAAACTCCCGCCGCGGGACAACCGGGGCCTAGAATGTGACAAAGTTGGCCCAACCTTTGCTATCCATGTACATATATCCTAAAAATCAAAACAAGTAGAAAGGTCCACCAGTATACCCTCGTACAGAGATAGCTATAGGGGTGGACGATCCGAGGGCCCGGTCTAGGGTTTCGCCGGAGGAAGACCACCAGAGCGTCAGAATCACATGAACCTTGGACCTAGCCTTGGTTTTCCATGTAGGTATGACCTTAGCAAACCTAAACCGCCAGAACAGTCCACTCGCAAGCCCTCGTACGGAGAATGCTATGGGGGTAGACTCACGGGGCCCTCGGATTAGGGTTTCGTCGGAAAAGGACAGCCCGACGTCCGGGATTCCACGAGAAATGAAAAAGAGGAGTAAAAAATGTAATGAAATGTTTTTGAACCACAGAAATTAAGTAATATATTAAAAATATAACATAGGGATTATTAAAATGGAAAATAAAAAATTTGTAGGCCGACAGCATAGCCGTCGGCGTAGAGGAGCCTAAGTAGTAAGTGAACTGCCTAGGCCAACGGCTTTGCCGTCGGCGTAGAGTGGCGCGTGGATAAGGGTTTCGGCCCATGCCCTACCTATTCTCTCCTCCCCACTCGACTGCCTCCCCGCCGCCGCCACTGCTCGCCTCCCTCTGTGCTGCCACCGCCACTCCCTGCCTGGCCCGCCCTCCATCGCCGCCACCACTCCCTCCCTCCCCGAGCCGCCTCTCCCCAAGCCCACCCCTTCCCGGCCCTCCGCTGCCACCGCCCTTCCCCTGTCTTCCCCTCTGCCACCCCTCTCCAACCCTCCCCGAGCCCGCCCCCCCTCCGCCACCCCTCCCTGAGCCCGCCCTTCCCCTACCCTGCTCGAGCCACCCCTCCCCGAGCCTGCCACTCCCCTGCCCTGCCCGAGCCACCCCTCCCCGAGCTGCCCCTCCTCGGACTTCCCCACCCCGAGCCGCCACACCCAGGCTAACTTGTCGCTCCCCGGCCCTTCCTCCCCGCAACTGCCACGCCCACCCGCCCGCGAGGCTAGACACTCCTCAGGACGAGCCGACGCTGCCACGCCCACCGACCCACGAGCGTCGCCCCTTCGGTAAGTTGAACCTTGCATTATCATGAACCGGGACTTGTGAACTTGCTAATAGTGGAACCTTGCATTATCATGCAGGGATACGCATCGAGTTTGAGAGTGGGGACGTCGATGGAGGGCGGTTTGCAAGAGCATCAGTGATCTTCTTCATCATCGGTCACGCTTCTAGGATAAGAAATCCGTTCGCCTTTCTTGCAATTACCTATGCTTTTATTTAAGTGTCTAGATCACCAAGTATGTCGCGGTACCTAGGCGTCTTTACCCGTCCATAAGCGTTACGCGGATAAATATGCACATAGGGTTAGATTTGTATATTATGAACCGTAGCACTTGCGGCATTTACGGGACAATCGGCAGATGCATAGTTGGGTATGTTTTCCATGTTCTTCTCTAGTCCGAGTCAGGATTTCAGCAGCTCCTCCCCATTGTTCTCCGGATGCACATCCTCTCGGCTTTTTGCCAAGATGTGTATCGAGAGAGTAGCAGGGAGGTGCTGCCAAAATTCTGTCTTGGAGCGGGGTAGAGCATGGAGAATGTACCCAATCTACGGATCCGGCGGCTGCTAGGAACCTCTATGCCTATTAGAGATGTAGGTCATGCGTGTTGTCTTGTAGAGAAATAAAAAATATGATGCATTTAGTTTCATGCTATTATTTGATATGAAATGCCATGTTTATTGTTTGACTCCCAATAAAGCAAAGGATGGATGATAATGGGTGGATGTATAGTGGCCGTACTAGTGTTGTTGACAAAATAGAGGAGTGGCTATGGAAGACCGATATCTTAGTGAAGGAGTTAGCGCGTGGTTCTAGGGCAGGCCTTCTTCCAACTTTCCCTTGCACTCGTTGTAATAAGCGTCATCATCAGTCCAAGGATGATATGAAAAAACACCTTTTGAAATCTAGGTATATGCTGGACTTCGTCACGACGATTGATTTTACTCAGTACAACCGTGACAGAGGTGAGGTGATGCGGCAGCGGATCAATGGCAATGATGGCGATGGTATTAGGAACTTGCTAGATGATCTCCGTGATGCCGACATGGTAGATTCGCCACCTTCAGGTGAACCAGAGGAACCACCAAAACCGGAATAACCGCGTGAACTGGAGGAACCAGAGCCAAGCGTGAAGGCCTTCTATGATATGATGGCCTCGATTAAGAGACCTTTGTATGAGGGTTCAAAGATTTCTCAGCTCAATGTCATCTCGCAATTACTAACTAAAAAGCTCCAGTACGGAGACACCCGGGCATGCTTTGAAGATCATCTTCAGACATTTGGTAACATGTTGCTCGAAGGGCATTGTCTTCCTAAAGCCATGTACAAAGTGAAGAAAATAGTGCGAGCACTCAACATGGAATACGAAAAGATAGATTGTTGTCCAAAAGGCTGCCTCTTGTTTTGGAAACAGTTTGTAGATGACTGATACATTGCAAATGTATCTATAATTTTTGATGTTCCAAGTTTGGTTTTATCTACTTTCTTGTGTTTTGTCCACCCTTTGGAGTACTTTTCATATGATTTCTTGGACTAACCTATTAACAAGAGCCATAGTGCCAGGTGCCTGTTTTCTGCTGTTTTTCGTTCCAGGAAGTCAGAAAATGAATATTCTCGGAATTGGATGGGACAAAAGCCAAAGTTATTATTTTACCGGGGGACACTTGGAGCCAGAATACGAGACGGAGAAGGGCCAGAGGGCAGCCACACCACCTGACCGCACGACCAGGCTTGGCCGCGCCAGGGGGTGGTGTGGCCATCCCAGGCACCCCCTCGGCCTCTCTTTCCGCCTATATATTGCCTCTGATACAGAAACCCTAAGTACCCGATCAAAATTCCATGAAAGAGTCTGTAGACGCCGTCATCTCCATCCCTAGATCGGGAGGGATCTGAAGCTCTTCCCAGCACCCTGTCGGAGAGGGGAATTCACCCTGGACGCCTTCTTCATCATCATGTAAGCCTCCGGTGTGATGCGTGAGTAGTTCATCTCTGGACTACGGGTCCATGTAGTAGCTAGATGGCTGGTTCTCCTCCTTTGTGCTTTCATGTTTAGATCTTGTGAGCTCCGTTCATGATCAAGATCATCTATTTATAATTCTGCATGTTGTGTTTGTGGTGATCCGATGGATATTGAGATGCTATTTCAGATTGATTATTGATTCTATCATGTCTTTGTTATTTGTGATCTTGCATGCTTTCCGTTGTTAGTAGCTATCTTGGCCAAGTAGATGCTAGCAACTCCAAGAGTTAGTATTTATGCTCGATAGTGGGTTCATGCCTCTGGTAATCTGGGGAAGTGATAGAAATCTCTAAGGTACTAGATGTGTTGTTGCTACTAGGGAGAAAACAACAATCCTTTGTTCATAGAACAATCGTATTGTTTACTTTACACGCAATTCGTAATGCAATAATCTGTTGCTTTCAACTTAATACTGGAGGGGGTTCGGATGATAACCTGAAGGTGGATTATTAGTCATAAATGCAGTTGGATGGCGGTCTATGTATAATGTTGTAATGCCCAATCAAGTCTCAAAGGAGTTAAGATGATTAGTATATGCTTGTATGATTTCTCGATGTTTATCAATTGCCCCGCTGTAATTTGTTCACCCAACATGTTATCTATCTTAAGGAGAGCCACCTCTAGTGAACTATGGACCCTGGTCCTTTCTTTTACAATCAATCTACAAATTGTTTACTGCTTTGTGTTTACTTTCTGCAAACTATTACTTCCTTCCATTCGATACGTTTAATCCTTTGTTTTCAGCGAAACCGGTGAGATTGACAACCTCACCGCAAGTTGGGGATAGAGTTCTGTGGTTGTGTTGTGCAGGTCTCTACGTTGTTGCTGGCACCGGTAGTGCGCCCTGCCAACGTTCAGCTAGCAACACCTTTGGGGTGTTTCCTTGCTCCTACTAGATTGATAACCTTGGTTTCGTACTGAGGGAAAACTTGCTGCTGTGCTCATCATACCTTCCTCTTGGGGTTCCCCAACGAGCTCGATATATTTTGGGCCATCAATGACAAGTACTATAGCAAGTGTGCGGCCTCTAGGTATCATGAGGTAAAGGGAGCCGATGGTCAGATGACACAGTCAAAAGTCGCAATGAAGATTCTTCGTTATCTCCCGTTCATAAAAAGAATCTAGCAGCTTTACATGACCAAGGAGTCTGCCACACAAATGACATGGCACAAGACGGGGAAGAGATACAAGGATGAGCACGGACGGGTAAAGATGGGACATCCATCTAATGGTAAGGCATGGAAGAACTTTGATAGAGACCACCCCGATGAGGGAGAAGAGGCTCCGAACGTCATAATTGTGATAGCAACCGATGGATTCAATCCATATGGTATGTCGACTACCTCCTACAGCTGCTGGCACGTATTTGTTATTTTGCTCAATCTCCCTCTCGGAGCCATAATGCTAAGGAAGACCATATTCCTATCGCTGATCATTCCAAGGCTTGAATACTCGGGGAAGAATTTGAGTGTCTACATGCAGCTGCTTGTGGAAGATCCGAACCACTCTTGGCACCAAGGGACATTGACATACGACCGTGCATCAAAGACTAACTTCTACATGAAAGTTTGGTTCCACTATTCCATGCACGACATGCCTGGGTATGCCCTATTCTACGGATGGTGTACAACTGGTAAGTGGACATGCCCAGTGTGCAGGCACCTACTTGAGTTCCTTTGGCTAAAGGCGGGTAAAAAGTATTCCATATTTGACACGCATCGACCGTACCTTACAAGAGAGCATCGATTCAGAGAAGACAAAAATAACTTCATCAAGGGAAAAGTTGTGCTTGAAGAAAAAAAGATACCAACATTCGATGGTGTAGCTGTTGATGCCGAGCTACGTGCTCTCGTGCGTACTAAGTTCGGTGTCCCACAAATTGCTGGATATGGTGTAACGCACAACTGGACTCATGAGGCAGGCATAACGAAGCTCGCGTATTACAAGAACCTCGAACTTCCCCATAATATCGATGTGATGCACACCGAAAAGAACGTCGCAGAGTCCCTTTTTTACACAGTCCTAAACATTCCTGAGAAGTCAAAGGACAATGTCAAGGTAAGAGCCGATGTTGAGGAGCTATGTGATTGGAAGAGACTACACATGCAACCTACTGAACGCAATCGGAAAAATTGGTTCAAGCCGCATGCCAACTACTATCTTGATGCCCTCCAAAGGAAGGAGTCATTAAAGTGGCTCAAATTCGTCGTGATGTTTGATACGTTGCTAACGTACCTATAATTTTTGATGTTTCATGCTTGTTTTATATCTACTTTCTTTTATTTTGTCCACACTTTGGAGTATTTTTATACACTTTCTTGGACTAACCTATTAACAAGATGCCACAGTGCCCGTTGCCTCTTTTCTGCTGTTTTTGGTTTCAGGAAAGTCAGAAAATGAATATTCTCGGAATTGGACGGGACAAAAGCCAATGTCAATATTTCACCGAAGGGGACACAAAGCTAGAAGACGAGACGGAGAGGGGGCAGAGGCCGGCCACACCACCTGGCCGTGCGGCCAGGCCTAGCCCGCGCCAGGGGGTGGTGTGGCCGCCTAGGGCACCCCCTCGGCCTCCCCTTTCGCCTATAAGAAGCCTCTGATACAGAAACCCTAAGTATCCGATCAAAATTCCACGTAAGAGTTTGTAGACGCCGTCATCTCCATCCCTAGATCGGGAGGGATTTGAAGCTTTTCCTAGCACCCTGCCGGAGGGGAGAATTCACCCTGGAGGCCTTCTTCATAACCATGTCTGCCTCCGGTGTGATGCATGAGTAGTTCATTCCTGGACTACGGGTCCATGTAGTAGCTAGATGGTTGGTTCTTCTCCTTTGTGATATCATGTCTAGATCTTGTGAGTTCCGTTCATGATCAAGATCATCTATTTGTAATCCTACATGTTGTGTTTGCGGGGATCCGATGGATATGGAGATGCTATTTCAGATTGATTATTGATTTTATTATGTCTTTGTTATTTGTGATCTTGCATGCTCTCCATTGTTAGTAGCTATCTTGGCCGAGTAGATGCTAGCAAATCCAAGAGGGAGTACTTATGCTTGATAGTGGGTTCATGCCTCTAGGAATCTGGGGAAGTGATAGAAATCTCTAAGGTACTAGATGTGATGTTGCTACTAGGGAGAAAGCAGCAATCCTTTGTTCATAGAACAATCGTATTGTTTACTTTACACACAATGCTTAATGCGGTTATCTGGTAATTGCAACTTAATACTGGAAGGGGTTCGGATGATAACCTAAAGGTGGATTATTAGTCATAGATGCAGTTGGATTACGGCCTATGTATAATGTTATAATGCCCAATCAAATCTCATAGGAGTCAAGATGATTACTATATGCATGTATGCTTTCTCGATGTTTTTCAATTGCCCCGCTGTAATTTGTTCACCCAACAAGTCATCTATCTTAAGGAGAATCACCACTAGTGAACTATGGACCCTGGTCCTTTCTTTTACCATCAATCTACAATCTACTATTTACTGTTTTCTATTTACTTTCTACAAAGCAATTACTATCTTCCACACAATATGTTTAATCCTTTGTTTTCAGCAAAACCGGTGAGATTGACAACCTCACTGAGTTGGGGGCAAAGTTCTGTGATTGTGTTGTGTAGGATTCCAAGTTGGAAACAACACCTTGGAGGTGTTTCCTTGCTCCTACTGGTTCTATAACCTTGGTTTCATAACTGAGGGAAAACTTGTTGCTATATTCATCATACCTTCCTCTTGGGGTTCCCCAACGAGCTCAACATCTTGAGTAAGCAAGACTTTTTCTAGCGCCGTTGCCAGGGAGTCAAGGACATCTTCACAAGGGGAGTCCCTCATAACCAATCTCTTTACTTTGTTTTTTTGTTTTGCTTAAGTTTATTTCTGCTTTGTTTGCTTGTTCTTTTTATCAAAAATATAAAAACTATTAGTTCCTACTATAGTTGTTATTTTTGTTGGTCTGTTATTGTCTTGCTTTATCACGTTTTCTATCAATGGTTGGTTTCTTTGAAACTGAATCTAATTGGCAAGGTGGCTTCATGGAAGAACAAAAAATATTATTATAAGGAACACCGCTTGTCACAAAAAGGGAAACACTTATGGGAACAAATTGATAAATTGTATACCATTGCTAGAAACGTGTGCTCTACTTATAATGTTACTTATTGCTTTGATAAATCTTGTTGCTATAAGAGGTATAAACACCTTCCTTTTCAATGTGAGTATAATGATGATGTTACCATATCTTCTTATGTTAGGGGAAATTATGACTTTTATGATGTGGAAAAAATTGAAGAATTTATTGCTTGGAAGGGTGCATTCGAACTTGCTTATTTAATTGAAAATACTGACGATGCACCTTATAAATATGAGATTTATGATATACTTAAATTTTGCTTTGATAATTACAAGGTAGAGAATGGATATATTCTTGAATATCTTCATAGATGCTCTCCACCAGCGGAAGAGACTAATGTCTTGCAGGAGCCTATGGAAGAAGAAATTGCTGAAACTAGAAGCTCATTGGATGAAAAAGAGGAGGAGAGTGATGATCAAGAGGAGGAAGAATGGATCTACCCATTCCTACCTTCTAATGAGAGTAACTCTTTACCCCTTACAATATTTGATTGTCCCCATGCTTACTAAAGGAGGATGAATGTTATGTTCCTGAGGATTCTTTTGAATTTTTTTATAATAAAGCTCTAGATGATGGTCCTATATTGGTTGATAATATTAATTGTACTACTATTGAAAATGAGGTTGATCAGTCATCTTGTTATAAAATTGTTAAAAGTGGGTTTGAAGGTTTTAATCCCACTATTTTTGAGCTTGATAAAAATTATGTGTTTATAGATCATGAAAAGCATGCTTTATGTGATAGTTATATTGTTGAGTTTATTCATGAGGCTACTAAAAATTATTATGAGAGAGGAAAATATGGTTGTAAAAGTTTTCGTGGTACTGAAACACCTCTCTATTTGCTGAAAGTTTTGAAGTTACTCTCGTTTTATCTTCCTATGCATGTCACTTTGTTCTTTGTGAATTTATTTGCGTATAAGGTTCCTATGCATAGGAAGTGGGTTAGACTTAAATGTGTTTTGAATTTGCTTCTTGATGCTCTCTTTTACTTCAATTCATATTTCTTATGTGAGCATCATCAAAATTATCATGCCTAACTTAAAGGCGTTAAAGAAAAGTACTTATTGGGAGATAACCCAAAAGTTTTAGTTGAGTCTTGGAAGTTATTGCTTCTGTAATAACCTCTCCTTATCATTTTTGTGTGGTTTTTGTGCCAAGAGTAACCTCTAATGAGAGAGAAGTAATGCTTGGGAAAGTTGTTGTTCCAAAATAGATTTTTGTGCTTCACTGTAAAAATCCGTGTAAAATCTCTGTCCGTCTGTTTGAGCTGTAATTGTTTGTGCTTCTGTCCCAGGTTGTTATCCAACTTTCGTTAGTTCAACACTTTTCGATTTGAGCAACAGAAGGTCTTTGAAAAAATCGGTTTCTACCTGCTGGTCTGTTTTGACATATTTCTGCCATTACATGCATTTGCTTCTTGTTGATTCCTTTTTGGGTTCTTTTTGGGGAAATTGAGATTTTTGAGGGAAGTGCTACAGTAGCTTGTGTTTTAATGGAAGTTTTACTTGTGTTGGAACTGAACCAAAAGACTTATTATCTTGAGTACACTAATGTTGCTAATGAAGATTGTGTGAAGTTTTGTATGAAGAAAAAAAATTCAGGTGTAGGGAAAGAATGATGTAATGAGATGAAGAATGGACTAAAGCTCAAGCTTGGGGATGCCACCAGGTGTCACCGCAAGAAATATCCAAGAAGTACAAGCGTCAAAGCTTGGGGGTGCCCAAGGCATCCCCTTCTTCATCAATAAAAATTTCAGGTTTCTTCCAAACACTTCATTTTTATTGTTTCATACATAGTTGTGTTGTTCTTGGAGCGTCTTCATTTTCGTTTTTGTTTGCTTAGTTTTCTTGAATAAATTGGTTGGACCCCCTCATCCATGCATTAGTTTTTAAATAAAATTGGTTTGGATTGGAAAAGAGTGGAAAAGTTCATGCTTAAGTGGTAAAGAGGAGCTTGTTTTTGACTGTGGCCTATGCTTTGTCATGTCATGCTTGATATTGTTTTGGCTTTATGCTTAGTGATTTTTGCTGTAGCATGACATGTTATAAACAATTGAGATTGCTTAATGTGCCTTGAAACAATCATGCGTTGTTTTTAGCATATGAAAGCATAGTATTGTGGTATTCTCCTTTGATGCTTTATTTGGGTTGACTTGGTGCATGCTCACACCATGTTAAGACTATCCCAAGTCACCATAGCCTCTATGATCCTTTAGTTTTCAACTTTTAATATCACTTTATGCTTTAATTACTGATGTTTTGTCGCTTTGCATGATTATGGCCATTATTGCTCTCTTAGTTGGTCGCTCCCAGTCTTTTGCTAGCCTCCATCACCAAGTATGAGTTCCACTCATGCATCCAACTCCAAATAAAACCAAGTTATTCAAAAGTGTCCACCATACCTACCCATTAGCATTTTCTATTCCAAGTATATTCATGTTTTTATCTACCTTCCGAATTAAACTTGTTATGTGAAAATTAGTGATTAAAGCTCTCACGAACTTGATGGCACACTTTACTTGCTTGCACTTAATAATATTGACCCATTGTGTACATCTTTGTTGCATATATGTTTATAAGTTGAAGTTAGCACAACCATGTATCATGGGGAACACTTTCAACATTGCACTTATTATTCCGTTGATATCATGCTTCTTTTGCTTATGGATCCCGATGGTGTGAAATAAAAGGGGAACTTGTAAGATCATGGAGTTTGTATGTGTGTTAGAGAAACGCCTGGGCCGCTAGCCTAAGCCATGCCTAATCATGGTGGAAACTTGCAGCATAACCATAATGAGCATTCTATGAAGCATCCTCAATAAAAACCTATGCAAATAGCAAATAAAAAGATCGCTGAGATGCTCAGTGTTTGTTGCCTTGTCATTTTGATATGGGATAGCTCCTGTGTCATGGGGCAAGGGGTACCCCGTTGGCGGTTCTCTATGATACATATGTACTTACAATGATAAGAGGTTACTTGTAACTAAAGTTGAGTAGCATGAGGTTTGGTACTCGTAAGCAAGGGGCATGAGATTTCAACTTATAACTTGTCAAGAATATCCTCTTAGTTGTGTCACTTTAACCTTAATCACCTAAAGATGCTTATGATAGGGGCAATGAGATCTGAAAGCTAATAAGTACCATAATTTTTGGAAGCTCTTTATGAGACTTGAATCCCTGCTTCCTTCTATGAAGGCCTTTCTTTTACTTTTATGTTGAGTCTCCATCTTCTATCTTTATGCACCTACTGAGAGAGCATAGTGGCCATTCTTAGTTTAATGTGCATTGTCCCAAGACTTGTTGATTGATGCATAACTTTGATATTGCTTGTTCTTAAACTATTTGTATCTAGTCACCCTTATGAACTTTGAAGGTATCCTATGCATTTATGTTTTGCTACACAATGAGGGACAAGATGAATACCATTCTCATTATGTTTTCTTTATGTGAAACAAACAAACGTCTTGCAAAGCATTGTTATTCATGAATCTTTTGTTTGTGCCTTTTCATGTTACAACATAGTTGCTATGTCTTATTGTTAGAACTATATCTTTCATGCTATGTTAAAGCACTATGATCCTAGATATCAATGTTCTACAAATACATTGATCAAGTTTATGATGGTGCATGTCACCTCAAAAATTATTCTTTCTTTTTATCACTTACCTACTCGAGGACGAGCAGGAGTTAAGCTTGGGGATATTGATACGTTGCTAACGTATCTATAATTTGTGATGTTCCATGCTTGTTTTATATCTACTTTCTTATGTTTTGTCCACACTTTGGAGTATGTTTACACACTTTCTTGGACTAACTATTAACAAGATGCCATAGTGCCAGCTGCCTGTTTTCTGCTGTTTCTGGTTCCAGGAAAGTTAGAAAATGAATATTCTCGGAACTTGACGGGACAAAAGCCAAAGTCAATATTTCACCGAGGGCGACACCGAGCTAGAAGACGAGACGGAGAGGGTCTAGAGGCCGGCCACACCACCTGGCCGCGCGGCCAGCCCTGGCCCGCGCCAGGGGGTGGTGTGGCCGTCTAGGGCACCCCCTCGGCCTCCCCTTTCCCCTATAAGAAGCCTCCGATACAGAAACCCTAAGTACCCGATCAAAATTCCACGAAAGAGTATGTAGCCGCCGTCATCTCCATCCTTAGATCGGGAGGGATCTAAAGCTTTTCCCGGCACCCTGCTGGAGGGGAGAATTCACCCTGGAGGCCTTCTTCATCACCATGCCTGCCTCCGGTGTGATGCGTGAGTAGTTCATCCCTGGACTACGGGTCCATGTAGTAGCTAGATGGTTGGTTCTTCTCCTTTGTGATATCATGTCTAGATCTTGTGAGCTCCGTTCATGATCAAGATCATCTATTTGTAATCCTACATGTTGTGTTTAAGGAGATCCGATGGGTATTGAGATGCTATTTTAGTTTGATTATTGATTTTATCATGTCTTTGTTATTTGTGATCTTACATGCTCTCTGTTGTTAGTATCTATCTTGGCTGAGTAGATGCTAGCAACTCCAAGAGGGAGTATTTATGCTCGATAGTGGGTTCATGCCTCTAGGAATCTAGGAAGTGACATAAATCTCTAAGGTACTAGATGTGCTATTGCTACTAGGGATAAAACAGCAATCCTTTGTTCATAGAACAATCGTATTGTTTACTTTACACACAATGCTTAATGCGATTATCTGTTAATTGCAACTTAATACTGGAGGGGGTTCAGATGATAACCTAAAGGTGGATTATTAGTCATAGATGAAGTTGGATTATGGTCTATGTATAATGTTGTAATGCCCAATCAAATCTCATAGGAGTCAAGATGATTAGTATATGCATGTATGCTTTCTCGATGTTTGTCAATTTCCCCACTGTAATTTTTTCACCCAACATGTCATCTATCTTAAGGAGAATCACCACTAGTGAACTATGGACCCTGGTCCTTTCTTTTACCATCAATCTACAATTACTATTTACTATTTTCTGTTTACTTTCTACAAAGCAATTACTATCTTCCACACAATACGTTTAATCCTTTGTTTTCAGCAAAACCGGTGAGATTGACAACCTCACTGAGTTGGGGGCAAAGTTCTATGATTGTGTTGTGCAGGATTCCAAGTTGGAAACAACACCTTGGAGGTGTTTCCTTGCTCCTACTGGTTCGATAACCTTGGTTTCATAATTGAGGGAAAACTTGTTGCTATACTCATCATACCTTCCTCTTGGGGTTCCCCAACGAGCTCAACATCTTGAGTAAGCAATGTTCCCTGATGGTTATTGTTCGAATATGAGCAAGGGAGTCAATCTTTCAACTAGAAAAGTCACATGCTCAAGAGTCACGACTATCATATATGGATTGAGCGGCTGATGCCGGTGATGGTTCAAGGGTATCTCCCTGAGCATGTCTGGAGAGTGCTTGCGGAGTTGAGCCATTTCTTCTACACGCTCTGTGCTAAGCAGATATGTCCCCTGATTATTAAGAAGCTGCATGATGTAGTGCTGGAGTTGCTATGCAAGTTAGAGAAGATCTTTCCGCGTGGCTTCTTTACTCCGATGTTACATCTCATTGTGCATCTCGCAAACGAGGCACCCTTGGGTGGGCCGGTGCAGTTTCGTTGGCAGTTTTGTATTGAGAGAGAGTTTAAGTATATTAGATACAAATGTGGAAACAAAAGTGCTATTGAAGCAAGCATAGCTGATGCAACTATCCTCCAGGAGATAACAAATGCCACGACAATGTACTATGACGATGATGTTCCCACTTTGCATAACCCGGTGTGTCGGTACAATGTCGACGAGCCCAAGCATGACCCCAAGCTCCTCTTCTTCCAGTGTCCCGGTGGCAGGGCTGGTGGCGCAACCATTTATACCTTAAAAAGGGAAGAGAAGGATTGCATAATGCTCTATGTGCTTATGAACATGAATGAAGTGGTCCGCGGTGAGAAGGAAGAGGAGGATGAAGAAAATGAAGTGCCCAGTTTCCTTAGGTAATATGGTGAACAAATTACTTCGCAAATAATAACTCGGTTTTGGTCTAATATGAATTTTCTCATTTTAGCCAATTCAAGGATGAAATGTGGTCGGGAACGACGGATCCCTCTGATGCGGAGTTGGACACTCTTCTGAAAGAGGGTGCCCCTGGAAAGAAAAATTTCATGTCTTGGTTCTATGAGAAGGTAATTTTTAACCTGTCCCTCTTACCCGGCAATCCGCGGCTTGTCCCTCTTACTACACTTAACTAATGCACAATTTGTACTGAACTTGTAGGGAGCTTATCCCAACGTTGAGATGTTGGATGAGTTGAGATGTGTCTCTCAGGGTTGTAATCATAGAGTTGAGATGTATGAGAAGTATGATGTGAATGGGTATCGCTTCCATACAGAGTCTCACCAGAACTGTCGGCCTAACGCAAAGACTATAAATACCGGCGTCTTCACAAGAGGTGCTGATGACTTTGATTACTATGGAAGGTTACAAAACATATATGAGCTGACGTTCAATAATACACCCCTAGAACTCAAGCTCGCTGTGTTCAAGTGCCACTGGTTCGACCCACATGGTGGACAGAGAAGTACCCCTTCCATTGGGTTAGTTGAAGTACGGCCTTCGACCACCTATAGCGGATCCGATGTCTATGTTGTGGCTCAACAGGCCAAGCAAGTTTATTATTTGCCCTACCCATGTCAGAAAGAGGAACTCAAGGGCTGGGAAGTCATGTTCCAGGTATCGCCACATGGTAAGCTACCCATGCCCTCCGACGACGATTACAACAACATTGACCCTAAAACATATGAGGGAATTTTCTATCAAGAGCAAGAGAACTTTGGGGACTTTGAATTACAAGATCTCGAGGATCTCGATAATGATGGTCAAACTCGTGGTGAGGTAGTCACGAATATAAAGGACATAAATATGCTCACCAAGTTACATTCGGAAAATGGCAACGATGATGAGCCTACACCATGCGATGAGCCTCCAACTTTCTTCTCACGTGATAGTGATGTTGATAGTGCTAATGAGAACCCAAGACATAATGATGAGACTGATGGTGAGTGGTGAGGGTCTTTTATGTCTTTATTATGTTTAGTATTTATTTTTCATCTTAATTGCATTATGCTTTATGTCTTTTATGTCTTTATTAGGTCTTTATGCTTCTTAATTGGATCATGTCCTTAATTGCATTGCGTCTTTATTTTTCTTAATTATGTCTTTATTTTTCATCTTTATTATGTCCATAATTGCATTACGTCTTTATTCTTCTTAATTGGATCATTTTTCTTAATTGTTTACCTCTTCTCAATGTAGGTGATTGACCAATATGAGCCAAAGCAAGGAATCATCATCCTATTTACTTAGGGTGATGAAGAAGAAGAAGGTTACCAAAAGTGGAAGAGAACCCATTCCGAACCCACATTACACCGACGCCAGTCAGAGAGGAGGAGGTGCAGGACGAGGTGCAAGACGAGGTGAGGGAGGAGTGGGGCTTCCACCGAGGGGAGGATGAGGTGGAGGACGAGGTGGGGGACAAGGTGGAGGACGAGGTGGAGGATGAGGTGTACGCCTTCTGAGTGACCTACCCCCCGCTTCTGGCGACGTGGCTTCCCAGCCTTCTTATTGAGAGTCTCTTGACAAGGAGGAGGAGTCTCGAGACTTGGAGGGGGTCTCGCGACCAGGAGGGGGAGTCTCAAGACCCAGAGGGGGAGGCTCGAGACCAGGAGGGGGGTTCTCGAGACCAGGAGTCAGGGTCGTCTGTGCCGCCGAAGAAGCCAAAGATTCGTGGGGAATCAGGTGTCCCTGGAGAAAATTTTGAACCGCGTTCCGAGGAGGAGAAACCCATCATTACTCCTAACGACATTGAGTAAGTGGCATGTAATTTCATTTTGGTCATAACAATTTGGCATGTACTAATGTTTGATTATTGTGCAACAATTGGACATTTCCTCCAGGTACCTGTGCGCCTAACACCTTAGTTGGAGCTCTAATTAGGAAGTTTTGGCCGGGCTTCTACACTCCCGTCCCTGGCGGCGAGAGGAAGCTAGCCACGCATTGGGCACACTATGAGGCTGCCGAGTATCCAGGGCTATGGGAAAGCTTCTGATGACGTGATCACCAAGTTTTGGGTAACGCAAACTTTTCGAGTTTTCTTCATAGTTGATGACTCCACCATGCTAACTTTTCAAGTTCTGTTCACAATTTTTTAATGCATGATTGAAGAGATTCTATAGGGTGCTTCCAGAGGAGCAGGACAAGGCAGACATGACTTTGCGGGGGCCTTGTACGAGGTTGACACGACAACAGTTCTACAACCAGAAGCATACCACCGCCAATCTATACAGCTCCCAGAAGTTGGGAAAGAAGGCACCAAAGCATGAGAATGTGAAGGTACAACCAAGCTTGTCCCGGGAAGATTACGCCAGGGTAAGTAAATTGTCAATGAGATTCTACGTTGTTGCTAAGTTGCAATTGTATTATCCTTTCTTCAAACGAGTATTGATTTTTCAAATTATGCCCGAGTGGGCCCATGGTAAGAATGACGCATGGGAGGTGTTGACGGCAAGGTGGCGCGGGGAAGACCCCGAGTTCAACGCCTTGAGCGAGCGGAACAAGGCAAACCGCGGCTCCGGGGGGACACATTGTGCGGGAAACCTCAACCATGATCGCTTCAAGGCCAAAATGGTATACATATACATGCAACAACCTTCATTTATTTCCCCTCATGTTCCTACTTGATATGCAAAACATTTCTTCCGCGATGCAGGAGGCAAAGCTAGGGAGGTCTGTTTCCGACTATGAAGTTTGGGAAAGGATGAAGATGAAGAGGCCCGATCTGTCCGAGCCCCAGCCTCGCTTCATGGCTTCTACGACACTGCCAAGGTGGATGGTGCTAACTACCTCGAGGCGTTCAGTGGTTTTCACCCGGAGGTGGAAGACCCTAGGTATGAGGAGACCGATGTGAGAGCGTTAGTCGTGGCGGGGTGCGGCCGGGAGCACGGCTGTTTGAAGGTTATAGGGTGACCCCACGAACTCCTGATTTCAGCCTCACGCGTGTCAAGGCTACCCTCACCGCTGACGACCCCGCTATTCCACCTCTTCGACGGCCTTCCCAAGCGAACACTGATGTAAGTTTTTCTTATTTCCATCCTCTTTCTGACATTTATTCCCAAGTGGCTAAGTTGACGAGATTCATTAATTTTGAAATTTTAGCCGGCTTTGGACGCGGCCTACAAGGCCGCTCATATGGAACATGTGGTGGCGCTTGAGGCATGGAAGCAGGCCTCAGTTGCCTACGAGGAGTGGGCAGAGTGTCGAGATGCTGTAAGCTTTAACCTTTTTTTTACAAAAGATGACAAGTCCCGCTTTCCCTAGTTTAAACTTTTAATTCTGCAACACTTGACACCTAAATTTTCTTGCAGGCTGACGAGAAGTTTTATGCCACTAGAGAGCGGAATATGCTACCGCCACGACCATCTAGGCCGGGGTTGCAGCTAATCTTTCCATCGAAGGACGAATTTGCTTTGGGCTTCTACTCAAGGACTCCGGTAAATTATTTGCTAATTACGTCGTTACCGCGCAACTGTGTCTTGGTGGTTACTAACTCTGACTGAAACGTGTAGGGAGCGGGATGTTCCACCATGGTACCCTTTGGTTGAGCAGCCGCCTTGCCAACTTTCTCGCGCACGATGACACCGGTTCATACCGTCCGTGGTTCTCCTGGTGCTTCCGGTGGTGCTTCGGGTGGTGGTGCTTCTACTCCTGATGGTGATGCTTCTCCTTCTACTGATCATGGCGGTGCTACTCCTCCTTCTTCCGGTGCTAGTTCGACGGTAGCTGCTCCATGCCGTCCTACGCCTGACTTCACGCGGGGAGACATGGGTATCTCTAGCTCTCCGGATGTGTAGGAAACTTTTGTATCGATACTACCTATGTAGGAAACTTTTCGAAGTCACCTTTTTGGTGAGGATCTTACGGATGAAGTTTTGATGGCAATTAATATGAGAGTAATTCCTGAAGGATGAAATGATACAATTATTGTGCTTATTCCAAAGATGGATAATCTGGAGAAGGCAACACAATATCATCCTATCAACTTATGTAATATCGTCTATAAAGTGATTTCAAAGATTATTGCAGCGAGGTTGAAAATTCTACTTCCTGGTATTATCTCACTAACGCAAAGTGTGTTTGTTCCCGGGAGGTTGATTATAGATAACCTACTAGTTGCTTATGAATCTTATCATGCCATTAAAATGAAGAAGCAAGGAAAGTATGGTTTATGTGCAATTAAACTGGACATGCACAAAGCATATGACCGGGTTGAATGATCTTTTCTGGAGAAGATCTTATTAAGGCTAGGATTTAATGAGGACTGGATTGAATTGATTATGTGATGTGTGAAATCAGTGAGATACCATGTGCGCGTTAATGGGCAGGATTCAGACTCGATCTCCCCAACCAGGGGACTTCAAAAAGGGGACCCCCTGTCCCCTTATTTGTTTCTTCTATGCGCCGAATGCCTCTCCGATCTCTTGAAATTTGAGGAAGAGAGGGCTAATGTTATTGGAGTCAAGGTATGTCGCAATGCACTGGCGGCTTCACATTTGTTATTTGTGGATGACTCTTTAATTCTGTTGAGGGCGGATATTTCGAATGCAACAATATTACAAAGGGTTTATCTGACTATTGTCCTGCGTCGGGCCAGCTAGTAGGCGCTGGTAAATATAGTATCTTCTTTAGCCCGTGTACTTCGGTGGAAGCTAAGGAAGCTATATGCCAAGAACTGAATATCCTAACTGAGCAATGACTGACAAATATCTAGGGTTGTCTCCCTTGGTTGGTATTGACATGTCTGATTGTTTCATGCACATGATTGATCGGATTTGTGGAAAGTTGATGGGTTTAAGGAAACTGCTCTCTTTTGGTGGTAAGGAAGAATTTCTTAAAGCTGTTGCGCAGGCCATTCCTTCTTATTCTATGTCGGTATTCAAACTCCCCAAACAAGTAATTAAAGGAGTAACTGATGCCATGCCCAGTTACTAGTGGGGATAGGATGATGATGATGAACATATGCACTGGTTTACGTGGTGGAAGATGTTCATTCCAAAGAAGAGAGGCGGCATGGGTTTTAGAGACCTTCACTTATTTAACTTGGCCATGTTAGCTAACAAGGCTTGAAGATTGATTTGTGAGCCTGATTTTCTATGTCCCAAGTGCTTAGAGCGAAATACTTTCCTTCAGGTGATGTTCTGAATGCTGAATTAAAAAGGGGTCATCATGTACCTAGCAGAGTATATGGGCGGGGATCCAAAGCTTCAAAAAAGGTATATCTGGGATGATCCATGGATCCCATCTAGTTCTACTCGGAAGGTGGTGACTAGACGTGGCAATATTGTCTACACAAAAGTTTCTGAGTTAACTGGCCCAATAATCAGAACATGGGATGAATCCCTACTGAATTCCCTTTTTTTGTCTGTTGATGTGATGCGGATTCAGAAAATTCCATTGGCACTTGGGTTCATGGATGACTTTGTGGCCTAGAATAACACCAAAAATGGTTTATTTTCTGTCTGTTCTGCATATCACACTGAATGGGATTTCCAACATGGAAGGAAACTTATACATACCAATTATCAAGGTCCATCGGAGGTAAATCCGGTGTGGTCGAAGATCTGGTCGCTAAAGATTGCACCAAAGATAAAGATTTTTACTTGACGTCTCCTTCATGGTACTATTCCTTGCAATGATGTGTCATCAAAGAAACATATAACCACGAGCAGCCTTTGTCCTATGTATGAAATTTACTGTGAGGGTACTCACCACATGTTTTTTCAGTGCCCTAGGGCACAACAGATTTGGGAAAAGTTGGGCCTTGGATTTAATCAATGAGCACTCCACTATTGATAGATCGGGCTCTTCGGTTCTTGAGTCTCTTCTTTGAAGCCAAGATAAGCCGTCCACGATCCTTGGTAATGTGGGTTTTAAGGAGCTGATGGTGATGGCAAGTTGGTATATTTGTTGGCAGAGAAGGCAAGTTGTCCATGGAGAGAACATTGCCAATCCATCTCGGTCAGTCCAAGCTATTCTTGCAATCTCCTCAAATTATGCCAAAACAGCAAAAAGAAATGTGGGCGTTCGTCGCCATGGCTGGGAGAAACCAACAAAGGATTTGCAAGCTCAATGTAGATGCATCTTTTCATGCTAATTCATGCACAGGTGCCACAAGGGCGGTTATTTGAGATGTTGCTGGCATGTTTCTGGTGTGTGGGAACTATGGTATTTATGCTATATCGGATGCTTCTATGGCCGAAGCAAGGGCGTTGCGCGATGGACTCCTCTTGCAGGCCAGGTCAGCTGTAATAAACTCATTGTTGATGGCGACTATTCGGATGTAATATCTACAATGGCTGATGGTGGTTTCTCAGGTGGACCGGCATCGGCGATCTTTGAGGAGTGCACTATGATGTCGAGGGGTTTTGCTAAAGTTAAGTTTGAGTTCAGCTATAGGAAAAGTAATAATGTGGCTCACATATTAGCTAGTAATGTAGAGGGTTCTCTGTTGACTGTCTGGATAGATGATCCCCAGATTTTATTTTAGAGCCACTAGCAAATGATATAACTATTTTCAGTGATTAAATAAAGTGGTCATGTATTTTCCTAAAAAAAAGAGAGGCCAAATCCGATTGTACTAGCTTTCGTACGTGACCTTTGGTTCTTTGAAAACTAAACAAATTTATGATGGTTCGAGTATTCCTTTTGGAGATGTAATTTCCTTGCACACACGGCAAACTGATCACATCGATGAAGGAAGTTCCATTAGGACTATGGCTAATTTTCTTGTAGGTTAATAGTTTTTCTTATGTAGATTCATCTACTTCCTAGGGGAGAACCAAAGTGAAATTTAGACATCATACAGTGCATGCAAAACTCGGTGCTAGCTTGAATCAAAATATATAAAATATAAAAAATTTCATAAAGTGGCCCATATATTGGTAACTACTATTGCGGCGAATAAAGTTGGATGGATGTAGTGTGCTAGAATTCGAGTTTGGGTCTCAAGTGCACGGTTTTTGAATTAGGATGGTTGGACAGATAATTTCCTTTAACCTTATCTTGATCTCTTTGAATCCTAAAATAAATATGAACTCTCCGTTGGCGAAGGACAACCATGTCGTGCCCATAAAAAAGAAAAACATTTGAAGTATCTATAAAAACAAATTAAGAATAAAGCCGCACAAATATTTCAGAAAACTTGGAAGTGCAATTTTCTAAGAAATTCTGAACAATCTTGATGCAGTTCTAACACCAGTTAGACTAATGATTGATCTAAAAAAAGTTAGACCAATGCTTTATCCCGTACGAAAATTAACACATTCTTATATAGCAGACAAAGCTTATAGTTTAACAACGCCCGAGGATTACACCAGTACATAGATCTTATCATCATGAATAAAATCAGGTGGGGTAGGCAACGATTTGTTGCATATGGTTGCTATTTCAACGATGGGGCAGCAGGCTAAAAGCCGTCTCTACTTTTTTTTAGGGTTGTCTCAACTTGGTTACACACCGCACTGCAAGCGGTCTCAAATGTGTATGTTTTGGTGGGGTTTAGCCGTGCATTAGGTCCAGAACAGGCCGATTTGATCTCCAAAGTAGCTGCCATAGGGATATTCAGCCCACTGTGGGTTTAAAAGCGGATCAAACGGCTAAAAACGAGCAGGGTGGAAGATTGGATGGCTAAGAATGCGGATGCGTGAGAGAGCTCCCTCTTGTCCCAACTTTAATATCCCTAATTTCTCTGTGTTTGTAAAAAATCCTACCTTTCTATTATAGTAACGTACAGGTGCGGCAACGCGTGCCAACATGGTCTAGTAGGTCCCTAAGGCAGATGCAAGAAGTTACACATGAGTGAGGTCACGCCAATGATAAGTTTCTGGGTGAACTGGTCAGCACCCATATCGCCAGATACATGGAGTCCATATTTGTATACAATTTGGGACAAGTAAAATGTGTGATTTGTTTTGGTCTACTCTAATATCTCAGAAACAAACTAGAGTATGGACTGTTCCACCACAAAAGGACCTCCATTGCTCCATACACTGTGAGTGGCGAAAATACTTGTACAAGTGATTATATTGTACATGTGATTATATAGCATCGACTCCCTTACTGCCAAAGAACTCAGCTGGTCATCATCTTGCTATGATCGAACGTTACCAAATGCATGGTAGGTCATGCTTTTGTGTTCTTCGTGGTAAGACCGTGATCTTCCGCTGACAGGCTCAGTATGAGCCGGTTGCAGCATGCACTGGCATGCCTGTTATGTGATGAATCCCATAGAAAGAAAAATTCAAAAAGAGCTGCATTTTTCGTGTGGATGGGTGTCGACCTATCATGCAGCGCATCGACCGACACTCAGCATACTAACATAGGGACCAAACGGGGTCAATGAGGCCTGAATTTGTTAATGCAAAAGCATATCACAAATCGAAATTAGAAAGAAAGAAAAGAATGTGAACCATCAGTCACAATTCATTCATTCACACGCCTTAGTAGCATTAGCAAGAAGAGATTATGGATCCCAAATGTGTAAGTCGATATGATAATGGGGCTGCAGAATCGCACGCCTCCCTCTCCATCTCATTGATATATATATATATATATATATATATATATATATATATATATATATATATATATATATATATATATATATATATAGGAGATTTACATGAGTTAGATTTGGCTTGCAAGTCAAGTTAATTACAGATATAATCAATCTAGGATTGTAATCTAAACAAACTAGGACTCTGCCTAATATCTGTAGCATGCGGTATAGAAACCATATTTGTCTCCAACACGTCCCCGCAGTTTGAACATGGTGAATCAAGAAGGTGAAGACTGGTCCTGAATTCATAGAACAATGCAGATGGCAGACCTTTGGTGAATATATCAGCATATTGTGACGATGATGGTACATGTAAAACTCTGACAGCACCGAGAGCCACTTTTTCCCGCACGAAGTGAATATCAAGCTCAATGTGTTTAGTCCTGCGGTGCTGTACCGGATTGTGAGCAAGGTATACGGCGCTCGCGTTATCGCAAAAAACAATGGTGGTTATGCTAACAGGACGACGAAGCTCATCAAGTAACTGTCGTATCCAACAGGACTCTGCCACAGCTGCAACAACGGCACGGTATTCTGCCTCAGCACTAGAACGAGAAACAGTGGTCTGCCTGCGAGAGGACCATGAGATCAAATTGTCCCCAAGAAACGTACAAAAACCAGAGATTGAGCGTCTGGTATCCGGGCAACCAGCCCAATTGGCATCTGAATAGGCAATTAGAGTATGAGATTTTGAGGGAGAGAGATTAAGAGAGAGATCAAGTGTGCCTTTGAGATAACGCAAAATGTGTTTGTTTAGATGAAGATGGGGCTCACGAGGATCATGCATGTGAAGACATACTTGCTGGACAACATATGCAATGTCCGGACGGGTTAGTGTGGCATACTGGAGGGCGCCAGCTGGACTGCGGTAGAGAGAGGGATCTGAAACGGTATCACCTGAATTAGCAGAAAGTTTGGCTTTGGTATCGACTAGAGTGGAAACGGGATGACAATCGGTCATACCTGCCCGATTTAGAATATCTAGAATATATTGTCGTTGTGAGAGGTGCATGTGATCGGATGTACGAGATATAGAGATACCTAGAAAATGATGAATAGGGCCTAGATCCTTCATGGCGAATTCTTTGGCGAATAAGTTAACAAGTGAGTGGAGAGCTGAAATAGATGATGCGGTGAGGACGATATCATCGACATATAGAAGGAGATATGCAGTGGTGCTACCTTTATGTAGTATAAATAGAGAAGCATCAGATTTAGATTCAAGAAAACCAAGAGACCTAGCATAAGTGGTAAAGCGTTGAAACCAAGCTCGTGGTGCTTGCTTGACACCATAGAGTGACTTATGTAGTCGACAAACATAGTCAGGATGATGAGGGTCGATGAATCCAGAGGGTTGCTGGCTATAAACAACCTCATCGAGGTAGCCATGAAGAAAGGCATTTTTTACATCAAGTTGATGGATTGGCCATGAGGAAGAAAGAGCAAGAGATGGTACTAGGCGAATTGTTGCTGGTTTGACAACAGGGTTAAAGGTCTCATCATAATCAATGCCAGGTTGTTGAGAAAAACCATGAACGACCCATCTAACTTTGTGACGGGAGAGAGAACCATCGAAGTTGAATTTGTGGTGAAAAATCCATTTGCCGCTCACAATGTTTGCACCAGGGGGTGATGGAACAAGAGTCCATGTTTTATTTAGAGTGAGGGCATCATACTCTTCCTGCATGGCATGGCACCAATTGGTATCATGAAGTGCGGTTAGATAATTGTGTGGCATAGGAGAGGTGGCAATGGCAGAAAGATTAAGTTTTGGGCGAGGCCCGGGTTTGTGCCTTGTGAAAGTCCTGGTGCAGTGGATAGGAGGGGGTGGTGACGACACAGCTGGTGAAGAGCTAGATGGAGAGGGGCTCGAAGAAGGCGAGCATGGTGGAGATGGGTTGGGTGGAGGGTGGTCTGCCGCGGCAGGAGAAACAGGCGCGGCAGGCTGCCAAGGCTCTACGGCAGGTGAATTTGCTGCCACGGCAGGCGGAATATCTGCCGCGGCAGGCTGCCATGACACCACGGCAGGCGGAATTTCTGTCGCGGCAGGAGTGCTGGTAGGGATTGATGAGGGGTATATGATGGATGGTGCTGGATCAAAAATATCAGGAAGGGTAGGTGTGGTAGATGTGGTGGTGGGTGCATGGGGAAAGGTTGTCTCGACGAAAGTAACATGTCGTGATGTGATAACTCGACGTGTGGCGAGGTCAAGGCAACGGTAGCCTCTATGTCGTGGAGGGTAGCCAAGAAAGATACACTTGGTGGAGCGAGGAGCAAGTTTGTGAGGCGCGGTAGATGATGTGTTAGGGTAGCATAGGCATCCGAAAACTCGAAGGTCATTGTAGGAAGGTTGAAGGCCGAAAATTTTTGTATATGGTGTAGAGAAGTTGATTGAGGAGGTGGGGCAAATGTTAATGATATAGGTAGCGGTGTAAAGAGCTTCGGCCCAAAAGGACGGTGGTAGATATGCTTGGAATAAAAGTGTGCGAATGACATCATTAGTAGTTCGAATAGCTCTTTCGGTTTTGCCATTTTGTTGGGAAGTATGTGGGCAGGAAAAACGAAGAAGGACACCATGGGCAGCACAAAAGTTATCTAGGGGTGTGTTTAAGAATTCTCCACCGTTATCACATTTTATGGCTAGAATAGGTAGATTAAAGTGTTTTTGGGTGAAAGCATGAAAAGCCACAAGGATAGCATAGACATCAGATTTTCGTTGCAGGGAGAAGCTCCAAAAATAGTGAGAAAAATCATCCATAATAATGAGATAATAGCGAAGGCCAGAATTACTAGGAATCGGTGATGTCCAAATATCACAATGCAATAACTGAAACGGGACGTACAGTATAAGTGGTGAAATCATAAAACAGAAAGTTAACATGCTTTCCTAATTGACAGGCGTGACACAATGGTGTTCGTCTTTATTTGACGAAATAATAGACTTGGACTGGTGGAGACGTGACATGGTGTGCTGGCCGGGGTGTCCGACACAATGATGCCAAAGCGAGGATAAAGTGGTGGCTGTGGTGAGGGATTCTTTGGTGGGAGATGGTTGGCATAGAAGGTAGAGCGGCCCTGGACTATTGCATCGAAGGATCTCGATCTTGGAGGGAATAGCCTTCACAAAAAAGCCAAAAGGATCAAATTCAATGGAGCAGGAATTATCAGTAGTGAATTGTCGAACGGAGATAAGATTTTTAATAATATGAGGAACAATTAAAATGTTGCGTAAAGAAAGGGGAGTGGAGGATGAGGGAATATAAGTGGATCCTACATGAGTAGATTAGATAGATTGGTCGTTGCCGATCGTGATGCGTTGAGAGGAGGGATAGATGGAGGAAAAATTACCATAGTCAGATGCCATGTGGGAGGAGGCTCTGGTGTCCATGTGCCACTCCTGATTCCCTGGTAGGTGCATGTTGCTGAGGGCCGTCAGAAGTGTAGGGTCGACATGTTGTGCTGGTTGGTGATGAGTCAGTGTCGGAGCAGCGGTAGGGTGGCCTTGATACTGCTGGAGAGCGTCGTAAGTCGTGTACGCCTGAGGCATGCCGGGGCGAGGTCCAAGGACGCCTGGTGCACGCCAGGGGCGTGGCTGCCATGGTGCAGATGGAGGCTGCTGCTGAAGTTGGGCACGCGTCGGGAGCCCAATCCTCGGATTGAACATCCATGGGTCGGTGCGTCCGCGCCCGCCACAGCCACAGCCACAGTTGTTGGTGAAGCCGACGCAACCGCCATTGTTGAAGACGTGGGCTTGACTGGTGTTGAAGACGGGTCCTTGAGGATGTGCAGGAGGGTGCGGGTCGGTGGTGCCGCGACCGCCCCATTCGATGGAGGGCCGCCACCGCTGTTAGGCAGGATGTTGTTGCCGCTGGCCCAAAGTGTGGTAGCGGCAGCGTTCTTGGCATCCTGATACGTCCATTTTGCATCACTATTCTATATCACAATTTACTGTTATTTATTGATATATTTTATATTAAGGGATGATACTTATGTTATTTCATCTGTTTTTGCATGGTTGATGACTTTTGGAGCATGGACCGCTGTAGTCAGAATTCTGATGGAAAAGGTACTGCTTGGAGGCAAAATTCGCGAAGATCAGAAAATCCGGAAAAATACATGGAAAATCCTAATTTTCCAGAAGACGAAGAAACCCAGAAGGGGAGGCTGAGATGGGCCACAGGGCCCACACCACCCCCTAGCGCGGGCCAACCTAGGTCGCGCCACCAGGTGGTGTGGCTGCCCTGGTCCATCCCTGGCTCTCCCCTCTGGCATATATTATCCTCCCGAAACCCTAAGACTCGGGGAGCGACCACAGAAAGATTCCGCTACCTCTGCAGGGCAGAAAACACCGAGAGAGAAAGATCTCTCCGGCAGACAGAATTCTGCCGGAGGAATTCCTTCCCGGAGAGGGGAGATCGTCGCCATCAACACCACCATCAAGCTGGACTTCATCGGGATCATCATCACCATCATCACCATCTCCATATCGCTGTAACAATTGGGTTGAAACTTGCATAGTTCTTAGGGGAAACTTTCCCGGTGTTGATTACTCTTTGTAGTTGATGCTATTGAGTGAACCATTAAATTATCATTTATGTTCAGATTGTTACACATCATTATTCCATATCTGATCATGATCCATATGATGTCTTGTGAGTAGTTCGTTTTGTTCTTGAGGACATGGGAGAAGTCATGTTGTTAGTAGTGGAATTGTGTTGAGAAACATTCAATAGTTTGATATTTAAGTTATGGTGTACTTCTTCTAGTGGTGTCATGTGAACGTCGACTACATGACACTTCACCTATATGGGCCTAGGGGAATGCATTGTCTATTTGGCTACTAATCGTAGGGGTTGCCGGAGTGACAGAAACCTGAATCCCCGTTAGGAAACCATTGCACAAGGGACGTCAGGGTCTTAGAGTTTAAAGCCGTGGTTAGGTTTCTACCTTAATTACTTTCTTGTACTTGCGGATGCTTGCAAGGGGTTTAATCACAAGTATGTATTAGTCCTAGGAAGGTCGGTACATTAGCACAGGTTCACCCACACAACACTTAGCAAACTAAAGAAGATTAATCAACTATATGAAGCGAAAGCACTTGACGATATTCCCATGTGTCCTCGAGAACGTTTGGTCATCTTAAGTAATACAACCAGCTTGTCCTTTGCTGAATAAAGGATTGGGCCATTTGCTGCATTTATTCTTATTGTCTTTTATTTACTCGTACTTTATTTACTTGCATTATCAAAAAACCCTAAAAATCCGTTTGCTAAGTATTTGCAGAGAATTCCTGATCCATACCACTAGCCAGCACCTTCTACTCCTCGTTGGGTTCGACTCTCTTACTTATCGAAAATACTGTGATACAACCCCTATACTTGTGGGTCATCAAGACTATTTTCTGGCGCCGTTGCCGGGGAGTGAAACGTTATTGGAGAATGGAACTGGTAAAGGAAACCTCTACTATGAGTATTGTTTATTTCTTTTAGTTGCTTGATTTTCAATATGGATAATTCGCTGAGTTTCTTATTTCGTAATGCTACTACCACTGCTAAGGTAGTAGATGAACCACCACCTGCTGAGAATGATACTTTTAAAATACCTACAAGAATTATTGATCGTGTTATGGATAACTACTATGTTGGGGGTGGAACTGTCCATCCCAGTGATCATTTGCTCTTTATACACGAATTATGCGGGTTGTTCAAGTGTGCAGGTATTACTACAGATCAAGTCAAGAAGAAGTTATTCTCATTATCACTGAAAGGAAGAGCTGAAGAATGGTATAAGCCGCTGAAGAATGGTCAAGCTCTGGAATGGGAGGAAGTAGTGCCTCTCTTTTATTCAAAGTTTTATCCTCCTAGTGAGATTCATAAAGATCGGAATCAAATATACAACTTTTGGCCTCTTGATGGAGAGAGTACAGCTCAAGCTTGGGGGAGACTGAAGTTACTAATGCTCAAATGTCCCATTCATGAGCTCCCCAACAATATTATTATCAATAACTTTTATGCAAGGCTTTCTCTTCATGATAAGGATTTATTGGATGCTTCTTGTGCTGGATCATTCACTCGCATGGAAGAAGAAGCTAAATGGGATCTTCTAGACCGTATTCAAGATAATGTTGAAGCATGTGAGAATGACAAAGGAAGAAAGTCAGGTATAAATTATGATTATGAATGCATTGAATCTTTTATGGGAACTGATGACTTTCAAAATATTAGTAATGCTTATTGTCTTGATTTACAAGTTATTACAAATTGTTTTAAGGTTTTCCTCTTATATTGAAATCCCGAAAAAGGGATGGAACAAGTACCATCCACCTTATAAAGATGTTGTTGATTGTGTTCCTGTTGGGAGTACTGAGTTTTGCACTATTGATCACATCGTACCTGAACCTTATATCGAGAAAATACCCTTCCCGGATAAGGTAAAGGATCATCCTATGATAACTAGTGTAATCACTAAAAGTGCAAAGAGAACTGTAAAACCTGATGAACAAATAAACATTGAACCTGTTGTAGCAATTGTGAAAGACCTTGTCACTAAAAGTATAGAAGATGGACACATAGTATTTTGTGAGGATGCTTCTAATATTGTCCTTGGGCTAGTGTCCCTGTGCTTTCTGTTAGAATTGGTGATCATTGCTATTATGGTTTATGTGATACTGGTGCAAGTTATAGTGCTATTCCTTATAAGCTTTACAAAGAAATTATGCATGAAATCGGTCCCTACGAATTGGAAGAGATTGCTGTGATTATTCACGTTGCTAATAGAGAGACCATCTCTCCAATTGGTATTGTGCGAGATGTAGAAGTTCTTTGTGGTAAGATTAAATATCCTGCTGATTTTCTAGTACTTGGTTCAGCTGCTAGAAAAACTTATCCCATCATTTTTGGTAGACCTTTCCTGAGTACTTGTGGAGCTATTATAGATTGCAAAAGGGAGAAAATCTTGACTAAGTTTGATGGGGAATCTTATGAGTTTAATTTTTCGAAATTTACTAAAGAACCTTGTGAAAATGAAACCCATAATGAGGATTTTAGAGTTGAGCAACTTGCTTCTATCTCTCTTGCCCCTAACGATGCTTTGTAACAATTTATGTAGGATCATGAAAGTGAAATCTTCATGGAAGAAAGAAATGAGATTGACGAGATTCTCCGTCGTCAACCTAAGATGCTTAAGCACAACTTGCCTGTAGAAGACTTGGGTACCACGTTGCCACCTAAAAAGGATCCGGTCTTCGATCTAAAACCTCTCCCTGACGATCTTAAATATGCTTACATTGATGACAATAAGATATATCCTGTTATTATTAGCTTTAAACTTTCAGGGAAGGAAGAAGAAAGGTTATTGGAGGTACTGAAGAAACACCGAGGGGCTATAGGCTATACTCTGGATGATTTAAAAGGGATTTCTCCTACTATATGTCAGCATGCTATCAATATAGAACCAGATACAAAGCCAGTGGTCGAGCACCAATGACGTTTAAATCCTAAGATGAAGGAAGTGGTAAGAAATGAGGTATTGAAACTCCTTGATGCTGGTATTATTTACCCTATTGCTGATAGTGAATGGGTTAGTCCTGTTCATTGTGTCCCTAAAAAGGGGGAATTATCGTCATCCCTAATGATAATGATGAGCTTATTTCCCAAATAATAGTAGTAGGCTATAGAATGTGCATTGATTTTAGGAAAATTAACAAAGTTACTAAGAAAGATCATTACCCACTTCCTTTTATCGATCAAATGTTAGAAAGGTTGTCTAAAAAGACCCATTTTTGTTTTCTTATGGATATTCCGGTTTCTCTCAAATTGTTGTTAAACAACAAGATCAAGAAAAAACTACTTTTACATGCCCTTACGGAACCTATGCTTATAGACGTATGCCTTTTGGTTTATGTAATGCTCCTGCTACTTTTCAAAGATGCATGTGTGCTATCTTTCATGGTTTTTGTGAGGAAATTGTGGAAGTGTTCATGGATGACTTCTCCGTCTATGGAACTTCTTTTGATAATTGTCTGCACAACATTGATAAAGTTTTGCAGAGGTGTGAAGAAACTAATCTTGTTCTTAATTGGGAGAAATGCCACTTCATGGTTAATGAATGGATTATCCTTGGGCATAAGGTTTCCGAAAGAGGCATAGAAGTGGATAGAGATAAAGTTGAGGCAACTGAGAAAATGCCCTGCCCAAGAGACATCAAAGGTATTCGTAGTATCCTTGGTCATGCTGGTTTCTATAGAAGGTTTATTAAAGATTTCTCTAAGATATCAAAACCCCTCACTAATCTTCTTCAAAAATATGTACCCTTTGTTTTTGATGATGATTGTAAGGAAGCTTTTGAAACTCTTAAGAAGCCTTTAACTATAGCTCCTATCGTTCAACCACCTGATTGGAGTTTACCCTTTGAAATAATGTGTGATGCTAGTGATTTTGCTGTAGGTGTTGTCCTTGGGCAACGAATTGATAAAAAGTTAAACGTTATTCATTATGCTAGTAAGACTCTTGACGCTGCTCAAAGGAATTATGCTACTACTGAAAAAGAATTCCTAGCTGTCGTTTTTGCTTGTGATAAGTTTAGAACTTATATTGTAGACTCAAAAGTTACCATTCATACTGATCATGCTGCTATTAAGTACCTTATGACGAAGAAGGATGCTAATCCTAGGCTTATTAGATGGGTGATACTTTTACAAGAGTTTGATCTTCATATTGTAGATAGGAAAGGTGCTGAAAATCCAGTTGCTGATAATTTATCTCGGTTGGAAAATATCTCTTTTGATCCTATGCCTGTTAATGATAGTTTCCCGAATGAACAGTTGGCCGCAATAGGGATAAGCTCACGAGGGGGCCCTTGGTATGCTGATTATGCTAACTTTATTGTCTCCAAGTATTTGCCTCCAACTTTCACAGCTCAACAAAGAAGGAAGTTCTTTTACAATTTGAGGCATTATTTTTGGGATGACCCACATTTATATAAAGAAGGAGTGGATGGTATTATGTGAAGATGTGTTCCAGAATACGAACAAAAGGAGATATTGCGGAAATGTCATGGTAGTGACTATGGAGGACATCATGCGGGAGATAGAACTGCGCAAAAGGTGCTACAATCAGGTTTCTACTGGCCTACCCTTTTTAAAGATGCAAGAAAATTTGTTTTATCTTCTGATTAGTGTCAGCGTGTTGGTAATATATCTAGACGAAATGAAATGCCTATGAACTACTCTCTAGTTATTGAACCCTTTGATTGCTGGGGATTTGACTTTATGGGTCCTTTTCCTCCCTCAAAAGGTTATACTCATATTCTTGTTGCCGTTGATTATGTTACTAAGTGGGTAGAAGCCACACCTACGAAGAGTGCTGACGGGGAGACCTCTCTAAAAATTCTTAAGGATGTTATCTTTCCTAGGTTTGGAGTGTCTAGGTATCTCATGAATGAGGGAGGTTCTCATTTCATTCATGGTGGTTTTATAAAGACCCTTTCTAAATATGATGTTAATCATAGAATCGCTTCAGCTTATCATCCCCAAACTAGTGGGCAAGTAGAGTTATCAAATAGAGAAATTAAATCCATCTTGCAAAAGACTGTTAATAGATCTAGAAAAAACTGGGCTAAAAAGTTGAATGATGCTTTATGGGCTTATAGGACTGCCTATAAAAACCCTATGGGGATGTCTCCTTATAAAATGGTTTATGGGAAAGCTTGTCACCTACCTTTAGAATTAGAACACAAAGAATATTGGGCAGTTAAAGAACTTAATAGAGATTGTAAGCTTGCTGGTGAAAAAAGATTATTTGACTTAAGTTCTTTAGATGAATGGAGGAGTGAAGCATATGAGAATGCTAGACTCTTTAAGGAAAAAGTTAAAAGATGGCATGACAAGCGAATACTTAAGAGAGAATTCCATGTTGGTGAGAAAGTTCTATTGTATAGGTCTCGTCTCAGATTTTTTGCAGGGGAACTACTGTCAAAATGGGAAGGACCTTTCGTTATTGAAGGAGTGTACCGTTCAGGAGCAATAAAAATTTCTTCTTTAAAATATAACACTACACAAGTGGTGAATGGGCAGCGACTTAAGCACTACATTGCTGGAGATTCTTATAATGAAGATGTTGATGGAAAAGTTCCACGAAAGATCTGTCCAGTTATATTTTTGAAGTTTTTAGCCAACAAGGAAAGCTACGAAGCGAAAGAGGGACGGAAACGGAGCCAGGGTGGCTCACACCACCTTGTGGCATGGGCCCACCCCTAGCCGTGCCACCAGGTGGTGTGGCCACCTCGGACTCCGTCTCCGACCCGTTTTCTCCCAGTACCTTCCTTTTGTTGTGAAACTTCGTAATATATAATCCCCCGGATCCCCCGAGGTTCGTATATCTTGTTCTCTTCGTGTTTTTGTTTCGATCTATTTCTGCCAGGAACTATTCTTGAAAATTTAGAAGCACAATGGTGTCCGCCAAGGATAAGGGAAAGGAGCCTATGGAGGAAGATCTCCAAGACCCCGGGCAGGAGAAGGAGATCAAGAGTGAAGATGAAGAGGAGGCAAAGCACACTGGCACTACCATTGTAAGCATTGGAATGAAGGAAAACCCTTCTAAGACTATGTCAATTGGAGGTAAGGCTCCTCGTTACTGTTCAGATCCATGGTCACTTCCTTCACGCACCAAGAATACTTTCCATACCCTTATCCATGAGCATCAATACCAGAATATGCCCAAGGAGAAATTACCCTCCAATTGGGATTTGCCTCGTTCTAGCCATGCAGGAAAAGAAGACTTCAAGAAGGTAGAGTGGGGAAAGCTTCGCAAGATGCTAGAAGATTTCCTCACACCAACCGAGAGAATACCACCACCACCGAAGGAGTAATTCGTCATCAGGTTTGGCATCCCCTTGGTTTGTTCCAAGCTTGGGGGAGTGCCGCACAAGAATCGAAGAGTATATTCCTTCGACAATACATTTCAAACATCACTATCTTCTATCTTTTTACCTTTTTAGTAGAGTCATATCATGAATAGAGAATTTATCATGTAGGATGGTTTGCATTATGGAAGTGTCCCCTCTCTCGTTAGATATGTATCCCTTGGTGTGAGTAGACGTTATGGAATATTAATGAGAAGTTCTATCATTTACTCTTTTGCATATCTTATATTAGTTTTCAAGTCGTCGTTATATGATTGATCTTGTTGTTAGTATTGGTATCACTTTGGGATCATTGAGTTAATTTAGTTGGTTTTGGCAAACCTGGCTCGGTCAGTAGCAACACTATTTTTGAGGGTTGAATGAAAAAGATAAAAGTACTCTTAAAGCAACATAATTTCATCATCTTTCTTTCTTGATTTGCTCATAAGTTTAGTATTCTCTGGTTAAGATCTTTTGTGCTTCCAAGGAAGACTGCATGTTTGTTTTTTATCACTTGTATGTTTGGTTGTTTCCTTCAACTCTTATACTTGCTACCCAGCCTTGCTAGCCAAAAACCTGTAATGAGAGGGAATTCTTCTCGTGCATCCAATCCTTAAACCAGACCTATGCCATTTGTGTCCACCATACCTACCTATTAGCACTATTGCTATTCCAAGTAAATTCATGTTTTTATCTACCTTCCAAATTAAACCTGTTATGTGAAAATTAGTGATTAAAGCTCTCATGAACTTGATGGCACACTTTACTTTCTTGCATTTAATAAACTTGAACCATTGTGCCCATCTATGTTGCGTATATGCTTGCTCTTTGTGAGTTGTGAATTAGCAGAACCATGCTGTCATGGGGAACGCTTTCAACATTGCACTTGTACTTTGTACCTAGTTGATATCATGTTCTTTTGTCTATGGATGTCATCGGTGTGAAATGAAAGGGGAGCTTGTAAGTCCATGGAGTTATGCATGTGTGTTAGAGAAACGCCTGGGCCGCCGGTCTAATCCATGCTGTCATGGTGGAAACCTGCAGCGTAACCATAATGAGCATCTATGACGCATTCTTCTTATAAAAAAGGAGATAGAGATTGAGAAAAAGAGGAAAAGAAAAAAAGAGATGAGAAAAGAGGAAAGAGAGAAAAAAACACCATATTCCCATGGTAAATAAGAAGATTGCTGAGATGCTCGTTGTCTGCTAACCTTGTCATTTTGATATGGGGATTCTTCCATATCATCGGGAAAGGGGTACCCCGTTGGCGGTTCTCCATGATACACATGTGCTTACTATGACAAGAACTTACTGGTGACTAAACTTGAGTAGCATGAGGAGCGGCCCTCGTATTCAAGGGACATGAGATTTTCAACTTACAACTTGTCAAGAATATCCTCATATTTGATCACTTTAACTTTAATCACCTAAAAGATGCCTATGATAGGAGCAATGAGAGCTGGAAACTAATAAGTACCATAATTTTTGGGAGCTCTTTATGAAACTTGAAATCCCTGCTTCCCTCTGCGAAGGGCCTATCTTTTACTTTTTAGTTGAGTCAGTAAGCCTATTCCTTTCTATCTCAGCAAGTATTTTGAGTTGTTGTGTTTCATTCATTCATATGATGATTTATTCAATCATGTTTCTTATGTTCCTTGTTTTGCAGATTGCTCTTATCATGTTTCAATCATTCAGTAATTTTTGAACTCTAGCAAATTGTCAACTATTCTTCGACCAAGAGCTAAGTTTGCCATTACCAATTATGATTCACTTTATGTATCTTTATTGTGTTTCCTTTACTTATTGCAAGTTAAGTTATATAATAGTGAGTTTTTTTCTATTATGATCTATGTATTGATGAATGTGATGCTTCCTATCCGTATTCTTTTATCTACTCTTCACTCAATAAACCTGAGGCCATGTTTATTGAGCTCAGTTTCGCTCGGGGACAAGCGAAGTCTAAGCTTGGGGGAGTTGATACGTCCATTTTGCATCACTATTCTATATCATAATTTACTGTTATTCATTGATATATTTCATATTAAGGGATGATACTTATGTTATTTCATCTGTTTTTGCATTGTTGATGACTTTTGGAGCATGGATCGCTGCAGTCAGGATTCTGATGGAAAAGGTGCTGTTTGGAGGCAAAATTCGTGATCATCAGAAAATCGAGGAAAATACATGGAAAATCCTATTTTTCAGAAGACGAAGGAATCCAGAAGGGGAGCCTGAGATGGGCCACTGATACATTGCAAATGTATCTATAATTTTTGATGTTCCATGCTTGGTTTTATCTACTTTCTTTTGTTTTGTCCACACTTTGGAGTACTTTTCATATGATTTCTTGGACTAACCTATTAACAAGAGCCACAGTGCCAGCTGCCTGTTTTCTGCTGTTTTTGGTTTCAGGAAAGTCAGAAAATGAATATTCTCAGAATTGGACGGGACAAAAGCCAAAGTTATTATTTTATCGAGGGACACCTGGATCCAGAATATGAGACGGAGAAGGGCTAGAAGGCAGCCACACCACCTAGCCGCACGGCCAGGCTTGGCCCGCGCCAGGGGGTGGTGTGGCCAGCCCAGGCACCCCCTCAGCCTCTCCTTCCGCCTATATATTGCCTCTAATACGGAAACCCTAAGTACCCTATCAAAATTCCACGAAAGAGTTTGTAGCCGCCGTCATCTCCATCCCTAGATCGGGAGGGATTTGAAGCTCTTCCCGGCACCCTGCCGGAGAGGGGAATTCACCCTGGAGGCCTTCTTCATCATCATGCAAGCCTCCGGTGTGATGCGTGAGTAGTTCATCTCTGGACTACGGGTCCATGTAGTAGCTAGATGGCTGGTTCTCCTCCTTTGTGCTTTCATGTCTAGATCTTGTGAGCTCCGTTCATGATCAAGATCATCTATTTGTAATCCTACATGTTGTGTTTGCGGGGATCCGATGGATATTGAGATGCTATTTCAGATTGATTATTGATTCTATCATGTCTTTGTTATTTGTGATCTTGCATGATTTCCGTTGTTAGTAGCTATCTTGGCCAAGTAGATGCTAGCAACTCCAAGAGTTAGTATTTATGCTCGATAGTGGGTTCATGCCTCTGGTAATCTGGGGAAGTGACAGAAATCTCTAAGATACTAGATGTGTTGTTGCTACTAGGGAGAAAACAACAATCCTTTGTTCATAGAACAATCGTATTGTTTACTTTACACGCAATTCGTAATGCAATAATCTGTTGCTTGCAACTTAATACTGGAGGGGGTTCGGATGATAACCTGAAGGTGGATTATTAGTCATAGATGTAGTTGGATGGCGGTCTATGTATAATGTTGTAATGCCCAATCAAGTCTCAAAGGAGTCAAGATGAGTAGTATATGCTTGTATGCTTTCTCGATGTTTGTCAATTGCCCCGCTGTAATTTGTTCACCCAGCATGTTATCTATCTTAAGGAGAGCCACCTCTAGTGAACTATGGACCCCTGCCCTTTCTTTTACATTCAATCTACAAACTGTTTAGTACTTTGTGTTTACTTTCTTCAAACTATTACTTCCTTCCATTCGATACGTTTAATCCTTTGTTTTTAGCAAAACCGGTGAGGTTGACAACCTCATCGCAAGTTGGGGACAGAGTTTTGTGGTTGTGTTGTGCAGGTCTCCACGTTGCTGCTGACATCGGTAGTGCGCCCTGCCAACGTTCAGCTAGCAACACCTTTGGGGTGTTTCCTTGCTCCTACTGGATTAATAACCTTGGTTTCGTACTGAGGGAAAACTTGTTGATGTGCTCATCATACCTTCCTCTTGGGGTTCCCCAACGAGCTCGATATATTTTGGGCCATCAAGCTCTTTTTCTGGCGCCGTTGCCGGGGAGTCAAGGACATCTTCACAAGGGGAGTCCCTCATAACCAATCTCTTTACTTTGTTGTTTTTATTTTGCTTAGTTTACTTTTGCTTTGTTTGCTTGTTTCTTTATCAAAAACAAACAAAAAATAGTTTTACTAGTTTGCTTTCTTTATTGAAAACACACAAAAAATGACTACTCTTGAAAACAGTAAGTTGTGTGACTTTACTAGCACCAACAACAATGATTTTATGAGCACACATATTGCTCCACCTGTTCCTGAAGCTACTTTCTTTGAGATTAAACCTGCTTTACTCAATCTTGTTATGAGAGAACAATTTTCTGGTATTGGTAATGAAGATGCTGCTGCCCATCTAAATAACTTTGTTGAACTTTGTGAGATGCAAAAGCATAGGGATATAGATGGAGATATTATTAAGCTTAAATTGTTTCCTTTCTCTTTGAGAGGAAAATCTAAAGAGTGGTTGAATTCCTTAACTAGGAATAGTATTGATTCTTGGACTAAATGCAAAGATGCTTTCGTTGGAAAATACTATCCTCCTGCTAAGATTATATCTATGAGAAGTGAAATAATGAAGTTTAAACAATATGATAATGAACATGTTGCTCAAGTTTGGGAAAGAATGAAATATTTGGTAAAGAATTGTCCCACTCATGGACTGACTGCTTGGATGATCATCCAAACCTTTTATGCAGGATTGAACTATTCTTCAAGGAACCTATTGGATTCTGCTTCTGGAGGTACCTTTATGACCATTACTTTGGGTGCTACAACGAAGCTTCTGGATAATATGATGGTTAACTATTCTGAATGGCATACTGAGAGAGCTCCACAAGGTAAGAAGGTAAATTCTGTTTAAGAAACCTCCTCCTTGAGTGATAAGATTGATATTATTATGTCTATGCTTGTTAATGGGAAAGCCCATATTGATCCAAATAATGTTCCCTTAGCCTATTTGGTTGCTCAAGAAGAGCAAGTTGATGTGAACTTTATAAGAAATAACAATTTTAGCAACAATGCGTACAGGAACAATTTTGGTAACAACAATTATAAGCCATATCCTCCTAACAATGGTAATGCTTATGGAAATTCCTACAACAATAATAGGAGTGCACCCTCTGAACTTGAAGTTATGCTTAAGGACTTTATTAGTAAACAAACTTCTTTCAACAAAACTATTGAGGAAAAACTCTCTAATGCTGAAAGAAATATAGCATCACTTGCTGAAGCTCAAACTTCTTTGAATAAAATGGCTGCTAAACTTGAAACTAGTGATAATCCCTCTGCAGCTACTAATGCCATACAAGTAAGAATTGATGAAAATGTTAGACTATTAGCTGAATTACATGCTAAGTGGGAAAGAGACGATGAAATTGCTAGAAACATTAGTGTTTCTACTATCACCACCAATAGTGTTGAGGCTAGTAATAGTTCTACTACTTTATATGATAAATTTTATTTTGATCTTGATGGTTGCAATATCTCTGAAGTTATTAAGTTCCTACAAAAGCTTGCTAAAAGTCCTAATGCTTATGGTAACAATGCTTATGGTAATAATTCTTATAGGAACAATTTTGGTAACAAAAATTATAAGCCATATCCTCCCAACAATGGTAATGCTTATGGAAATTCTTACAACAATAATAAGAGTGGTCCCTCTGAACTTGAAGTTATGCTTAAAGAGTTTATTAGTAAACAAACTGCTTTCAATAAAACTATTGAGGAAAAACTCTCTAATGCTGAAAGGAATATAGCATCTTTGGCTGAAGCTGAATCTTCTTTGAATAAAATGGCTGCTAAACCTAAAACTAATGATAATCCCTTTGCAGCTACTAATGCTATATAAGTAAGAATTGATGAAAATGTTAGACTATTAGCTGAATTACATGCTAAGTGGGAAAGAGAAGATGAAATTGCCAGAAACATTAGTGTTTCTACTATCACCACCACTAGTGTTGAGGCTAGTAATAGTTCTACTACTTTAGATGATAAATTTGATTTTTATCTTGATGGTTGCAACATCTCTGAAGTTATTAAGTTCCTTCAAAAGCTTGCTAAAAGTCCTAATGCTAGTGCTATGAACATGGCCTTTACAAAACACATTACTGATGCTCTCATAAAGATTAAAGAAGAAAAGATGAAACATAAAGCTTCTATTCCTATAAAAATGGAATATGGTTGGGAACCCATCATTAATATGAAAGTGAATGACTTTGATTTCAAAGCTTTATGTGATCTTGATAGTAGTGTTTCTATTATGCCTAGAAGGATTTATGATATGCTTGATTTGCCTCCACTTGAAGATTGTTATTTGAATGTCCCACTTGATGATAATGCTAAAAAGAAACTCATGAGGAGTCTTAATGATGTTCTTATTATGGTTAACAATGCCTATGTCCCCGTTGATTTCTATGTTTTGGATGTTGAATACAATGCTTCTTGTCCTATTACTTTGGGAAGACCTTTTCTTAGAACTGTTGGTGCCATCATTGATATGAAAGAAGGCACCATTAAATATCAACTCCCACTCAAGAAAGGTATAGAACACTTCCCTAAAAAGATAGAAAAGATTTCTTTTGCTTCTCCTATGAAAACAAAATTCGGTCTTAATGCTTCTTCATTTGAGAACACTTGATTCTTTTCTTGCTTCTTATGCCTAACTTAAAGGCGTTAAAGAAAAGTACTTATTGGGAGATAACCCAAAAGTTTTAGATGAGTCTTGGAAGTTATTACCTCTGTAATAACCTCTCCTTATCCTTTTTATTTGCTTTTTGTTTCAAGAGTAACCTCTAATGAGAGAGAAGTAATGGTTGGGAAAGTTGCTGCCCCGAAACAGATTTCTGTGCTTCACCGTAAAAAATCGTGTAAAATCTCTGGACGTCTTTTTGAGGCGTGAATTTTTGTGCTTCTGCCCAGGTTGTTATCTAACTTTCGTTAGTTCAACACTTTTTGATTTGAGCAACATAAGGTCTTCGAAAAAATTCTTCTTTACCTGCGGGTCTGTTTTGACAGATTTCTGTCATTTTCTGCATTTGCTTCTTGTTGGTTCTTTTTTGAATTCTTTTGGGGTATTGAGATTTTTGAGGGAAGTGCTACAGTATTTAGTATTTTAACGGAAGTTTTATTAGGGTTAGAACTTAACCTAAAGACTTATTATCTGGAGTGCACTAACGTTGCTAATAAAGATTGTGTGAAGTTTTGTATGAAGGAAAATTTTCAGGTGTATGGAAGGAATGATTAATGAGATGAATAATGGACTAAAGCTCAAGCTTCGGGACGCCACGCGTGTCACCCCAAGAAATTTCCAAGAAGTACAAGCGTCAAAGCTTGGGGATGCCCAAGGCATCCCCCTCTTTATCAATAAAAATCCCAGGTTTCTTCCAAACGCTTCATTTTTATTGTTTCATGCACAGTTGTGTTGTTCTTAGAGCGTCTTCTTTTTCATTTTCGTTTTGGTTTTTCTTTCGCTTTGTTTGCTTAGTTTGCTGAATAAATTGATTGGACCCCCTCTTTCATACATTGGTTTTCAAATAGTTTGGTTTGGTTTGGAAAAGAGTAGGAAAGTTCATGCTTAAGTGGTAAAGAGAGCTTGTTTTTGACTGTGGCCTATGCTTTGTCATGCCATGCTTGATATTGTTTTGGATTTATGCTTACTATTCTTTGCTGTAGCATGACTTGTTATAAACAATTGAGAATGCTTAATGTGCCTTGGATGAATCATGTGTTGTTTTAGCATATTAGAGCATAGTATTGTGGTATTCTCCTTTGATGATTTATTTGGGTTGACTTGGCGCATGCTCACACCATGTTATGACTATATCAAGTCACGATAAGCCTTTATGATCCTTTAGTTTTCAACTTGTAGTATCACTTTATGCTTTGATCAATGATGTTTTGTCGCTCTGCATGATTAAGGCCATTATTGCTCTTTTACTTTGTCGCTCCTAGTCTTTTGCTAGACTCCACAACCAAGTATGATTTCCACTCATGCATCCAACTCCCTAAACCAAGTTATTCCAAAGAGTCCATCATACCTACCTATTAGCATATGCTATCCCAAGTATATTCATGTTTTTGTTTACCTTCCAAATTAAACTTGTTATGAGAAAACTAGTGATTAAAGCTCTCACGAACTTGATGGCACACTTTACTTTTGTTGCCCTTAATAACTTGAACCATTATGTCGTCTATGTTGTACATGCTTGCACTTATTTGCTGGGGATTAGCAGAACCATGCTATCATGGGGAACGCTTTCAACATTGCACGGATACTTTGTACCTAGTTGATATCATGCTCTTTTGTCTATGGATGTCGTCGGTGTGAAATGAAAGGGGAGATTGTAAGTCCATGGAGTTATGTATATGTGTTAGAGAAATGCCTGGGCCCCTGGTCTAATCCATGCTGACATGGTGGAAACCTGCAGCGTAACCATAATGAGCTGTCTATGAAGCATTCTTCTTATAAAAAAAAGATTCCTATATTGAGAAAAAAGAGAAAAAGAAAAAAAAAAGATGATGAAAAGAGTAAAGAGAGAAAAAAGGACCATATTCCCATGGTAAATAAGAAGATTGATGAGATGCTCGTTGTCTGCTTGCCTTGTCATTTTGATATGGGGATTCTTCCGTATCATCGTGCAAGGGGTACCCCGTTGGCGGTTCTCTATGATACACATGTACTTACGATGACAAGAACTTACCGGTGACTAAACTTGAGTAGCATGAGGAGTGGCCCTCGTATTCAAGGGACATGAGATTTCTAACTTATACTTCATCAAGCATGTACACCATAGTTTGTTCACTTTAACCTTAATCACTTCAAGATGCTTATGATAGGGCAATCAGAGCTCAAAGCTATTAAGTACCATAATTCTTGGAAGCTCTTTATGAAACTTGAATCTCTGCTCCCTTCTATGAAGGCCTTTCTTCCACTTATATATTGAGTCTCAACCTTCTATCTTTATGCACTTACTTTGAGAGCATAGTGGCCATTCTTAGTTCTGTGTGCATTGTCCCAAGACTAGTTGATTGATGCATAACTTGATATTGCTTGTTTTAAACTATTTGTATCTAGTCACTCTTATAAACTTTGAAGGTGTCCTATGCATTCATGTTTGCTACGCTATGAGGGACAAGCTGAATGCCATTATGCTATGTTTTCTTTATGTGAAACAAACAAATGTCTTGCAAAGCATTGTTATTCATGAATCTTTTGTTTGTGCCTTTTCATGTTGCAACATAGTTTTTTTGTCTTATTGCTAGAACTTTGTATTTCATGCTATGATTGAAGTACTATGATCCCAACTTTGAATGTTTTACAAACACTTTGATCAAGTTTATAATGGTGCATGTCACCTCAAAAATTATTCTTTCTTTTTATCACTTACCTACTCGAGGACGAGCAGGAGTTAAGCTAGGGGATGTTGATACATTGCAATTGTATCTATAATTTTTGATGTTCCATGCTTTGTTTTATCTACTTTCTTGTGTTTTGTCCGCACTTTGGAGTACTTTTCATATCATTTCTTGGACTAACCTATTAAGAAGAGCCACAGTGCCAGCTGCCTGTTTTCTGCTGTTTTTGGTTCCAGGAAAGTTATAAAATAAATATTCTCGGAATTGGACGGGACAAAAGCCAAAGTTATTATTTTATCGGGGGACACCTGGAGCCAGAATACGAGACGGAGAAGGGCCAGAGGGCAGCCACACCACCTGGCCGCGCGACCAGGCTTGGCCCGCGCTAGGGGGTGGTGTGGCCAGCCCAGGCACCCCCTCGGCCTCTCCTTCCGCCTACATATTGCCTCTAATACAGAAACCCTAAGTACCTGATCAAAATTCCACGAAAGAGTCTGTAGCCGCCATCATCTCCATCCCTAGATTGGGAGGGATCTGAAGCTCTTCCCGGCACCTTGCCGGAGAGGGGAATTCACCCTGGAGACCTTCTTCATCATCATGCAAGCCTCCGTTGTGATGCGTGAGTAGTTCATCTCTGGACTACGGGTCCATGTAGTAGCTAGATGGCTGGTTCTCCTCCTTTGTGCTTTCATGTCTAGATCTTGTGAGCTCCGTTCATGATCAAGATCATCTATTTGTAATTCTGCATGTTGTGTTTGCCTCTGGTAATATGGGGAAGTGACAGAAATCTCTAAGGTACTAGATGTGTTGTTGCTACTAGGGAGAAAACAACAATCCTTTGTTCATAAAACAATCGTATTGTTTACTTTACATGCAATTCGTATGCAATAATCTGTTGCTTGCAACTTAATACTGGAGGGGGTTCGGATGATAACCTGAAGGTGGATTATTAGTCATAGATGCAGTTGGATGGCGGTCTATGTATAATGTTGTAATGCCCAATCAAGTCTCAAAGGAGTCAAGATGAGTAGTATATGCTTGTATGCTTTCTCGATGTTTGTCAATTGCCCCGCTGTAATTTGTTCACCCAGCATGTTATCTATCTTAAGGAGAGCCACCTCTAGTGAACTATGGACCCCGGTCCTTTCTTTTACATTCAATCTACAAACTGTTTACTACTTTGTGTTTACTTTCTGCAAACTATTACTTCCTTCCATTCGATACGTTTAATCCTTTGTTTTCAGCAAAACCGGTGAGATTGACAACCTCATCGCAAGTTGGGGACAGAGTTCTGTGGTTGTGTTGTGCAGGTCTCCGAGTTCAGCTAGCAACACCTTTGGGGTGTTTCCTTGCTCCTACTAGATTGATAACCTTGGTTTCGTACTGAGGGAAAACTTGATGTTGTGCTCATCATACATTCCTCTTGGGGTTCCCCAACGAGCTCGATATATTTTGGGCCATCAGCCACAGGGGGCCCACACCACCCCCTGGCGCGGGCCAGCCTAGGCCGCGCCACCAGGTGGTGTGGCTGCCCTGGTCCACCCCTGGCTCTCCCCTCTGGCATATATTATCCTCCCGAAACCCTAAGACTCAGGGAGTGTCCACAAAAAGATTACGCCGCCTCTGCAGGGCGGAAAACTCCGAGAGAGAAAGATCTCTCCGGTAGACAGAATTCTGCCGGAGGAATTCCTTCCCAGAGAGGGGAGATCGTCACCATCAACACCACCATCAAGCTGGACTTCATCGGGATCATCATCATCACCATCATCACCATCAGCACCATCATCACCATCTCCATATCGATGTAACAATTGGGTTGAATCTTGCATAGTTCTTAGGGGAAACTTTCCTGGTGTTGATTACTCTTTGTAGTTGATGCTATTGAGTGAACCATTGAATTATCGTTTATGTTCAGATTGTTACACATCATTATTCTATCTCTGATCATGATCCATATGATGTCTTGTGAGTAGTTCGCTTTGTTCTTGAGGACATGGGAGAAGTCATGTTGTTAGTAGTGGAATTGTGTTGAGAAAGATTCAATAGTTTGATATTTAAGTTGTGGTGTACTTCTAGTGGTGTCATGTGAACGTCGACTACATGACACTTCAACTATATGGGCCTAAGGGAATGCATTGTGTATTTGGATACTAATCGTAGGGGTTGCCGGAGTGACAGAAACCTGAACCCCCGTTAGGAAACCATTGCACAAGGGACGTCAAGGTCTTAGAGTTTAAAGTTGTGGTTAGGTTTCTACCTTAATTACTTTCTTGTACTTGCGGATGCTTGCAAGGGGTTTAATCACAAGTATGTATTAGTCCTAGGAAGGTCGGTACATTAGCACAGGTTCACCCACACAACACTTAGCAAACTAAAGAAGATTAATCAACTATATGAAGCGAAAGCACTTGACGATATTCCCATGTGCCCTCGAGAATGTTTGGTCATCTTAAGTAATACAACCGGCTTATCCTTTGTTGAATAAAGGATTGGGCCATTTGCTGCATTTATTCTTATTGTCTTTTATTTACTCGTACTTTATTTACTTGCATTATCAAAAAACCCTAAAAATCCGTTTGCTAAGTGTTTGCAGAGAATTCCTGATCCATACCACTAGCCAGCACCTTCTACTCCTCGTTGGGTTCGACACTCTTACTTGTGGGTCATCATGTCCGTCTTCTTTTGTGCTTCCTCAAGCACGATCGTCGATCGCGTCTGGAGAAAGCTTGGGAAGGGGACCTGAAATAGAATAAAAGAGCGAAGATGCGAGAATTGCTCGTTGAGGCCACAGAGGACGGTGAGGACGAGGGTCTCATCGGAGACAGCTTGATCGACGTCGACCAGTGCATCAGCCAGGGACTTCAGCTTGGCATAGTAGTCGTGCACTGTCATGTCACCCTGAGGAGTGTTGCGGAACTCAGCTTTGAGGGCGATGGTGCGGCTCTTCTTGTTGTCGCGGAAGAGATCGTCGATGGCGGCCCAGATCTGTCGCGCGGAGGATCCAGGTTTCATGATGATGTTGAACATCTCGGGGGCGATGGATCCGTAAATCCAGTTGAGGACGGTGAAGTCGTCGCGGCCCCATGGAGATGTCGGTGAAGTATCGGAGGGGCCAGAGTCGTCGCCGATGGCGTGGTTGGTGAGACCGTAGTGGTCGAGGGCGATGAGAAAAAGCTCACGCCATTGGGCATGATTGGAGGCTTGAAGATCTAGGGTAATGGTGATGTAGGTTTTGATGGAGTGGACGAAGGTGGAGGGAGAGAGCTGGGTGTTTTTGGTGGTAGGGTTTGGGGTGGTGGCGGGTAGGGAGGGGCAGAGGAATCTGTGCCTGTTTCTTTGGCAAGGCGAGCAAGCTCTGCCTCGCGAGCGGCGACGGCATCTTCGTGCTGCTTCAGCGTGGCTTCGAGGGTGGCGAGCTCGTTAGGAGTCATGGTGTTGGGAGAGGAGAGGGAAGGTTTTGGCGGCGTCTAGGGTTTTTAGACGGGAAAGGATCGACCGGTGTCTGATACCATGTAAGTCGATATGATAATGGGGCTGCAGAATCGCACGCCTCCCTCTCCATCTCATTGATATATATATATATATATATAGAGAGAGAGAGAGGGGCGCTATTTGACCCCCAGGGTGTAGAATAGTTATTCTACACCCACCCTCTATATTACAAACCGTATATAATTTTTACGTCACGTAAATTTTCTCTTACCTCAGAAGTCAAGAACAACATAAGAAAATTTAGACATGTCGTAAAAAAAATTCGTTTACATGCCATATAAAAATACGACATAAAATATGTATTTTCTATGTTTTTACACTATAATGACTCTTATGTTTCTGATGAACATAAACATAATTATTAGTATAAAAAACATAAATTTCTATATGTGAGAACATAAAAAATATGTGGGATGCAAAATAACTATTCTGCACCCTAGGTGCTGAATAGGGTTTCTATATATATATATATATGTATATATATATATATGGGAAATAGCCAGCTAAACACGGGCATAGCTGCGCATAGGGTATCCACCGTTGATTCTCTCCACTTTTGATATAGGGAGCACATGTTTCCATACCCAAATGGCTTGATCCGCATATGCCGTTACTAACACCGTTACTACCATGGCTTGCAAACCCTAATTTTTTCCATGCACAAACCCTGACCCAAATAAGCCTTATTCATTCATTCATCAATTTAGTCAGGTACACTCAAGCTACATGCACACTAGCACAAAGCGAACTAAGGCTTATTCATTCTATCATCAAATTAGCCAGCTACACAAAAGGCTACATGCACAAAACCCTAACCAAAGTAAGCCTTATTCATTATTTCATCAAATTAGCCAGCTACACAAAAGTTGCATGCACAAAACCCTAACCGTCGTTGCTTTAGTTATAGTAGAAACAATCCAAAACAAGGTAAGTAGCTACTCATTTTGCCACAACCATCTTTGACATATCAACACTTAGTCATTCTTTCATCAAATTTCCTTGATTGTTGGATAAACAAGGTGGAATCGGCGATAGCTTTATTTGTTCTACTTCATCCGTCATCGTGTACGCCGCTATCGTCGGCCTACTATTTTTTGGTATGTACCATTGTTTCCCCTAATCAAAAGAAATTTCTTTATGACTTTCTTACTCACTCCATACCAACTTATGCATTTTTTGTTTGACATGGTTTCATTGCATGTATAGCGAGTATGCAGCGGCAATGGCTCATGGGTCGGTCGCAAGAGCCGCTCGGTGAAAGATATTCGTGCCGGCATATCATCTCCGCGTCTAGCTGCGAATCCATCAGCATATGCCAGTTCACATTTGCTTTTTGAGCTGAACGACGTTGTAAGCAAGTTCACCGAGAAGCAGAGACTACTTGCCGAATCGACAGGATTCCGCACATTTTCAAAGCCAATACATACTAAGTACAAAACTACTAGCGATCCACGACTTCCATATTTTCTAATCAAATTCAGAACCACTCACCATTGATCCAAGGCAACCAATGGACCAACCTGTGGAATCCCAAGATCAAATGGATGCATCGCTGTAGATAGTAGCCGTTTCATCCCCTAGTTTCATCCAGGTTTGCTCTAAGTGTAACATGTTCCTCTAGTTTCGTTTTTTTCCTTCAATGTTCTAATACAAGGACAATTTCCCCTACCAACGGCATCCGAAAATCTTAATCCTCGAGCAAGGAGCCTCGGAGCATACGACCATGCTAGGAATCAAACTCAGGCCAAGAGCAATCAAGCAATCAATGAAACAATACAACGTAGAACACTGATGCCTGTGAATATAAAGCAAATAAACGACGGGTGGCAAACAAGGAATCATAATTCCTTTTTAATAAACAACTCTATCGTATCATCAGTAAGTACAGGTGCTCTTTTTTTACCTCGTAAAATTTGTCTCTGCCTTTTCTCTAAAACTTTTGTGCACAGACACATAGGCTCATATGAGTATGATGTTCGCACATCAAATATGGTTTTGTCCTTTTCAGATTAAGATCGTAGGGCAGGTGTTTGAGAAAAAAATAGATGAGTACAAAGGGATTTTCAGATTTGTGGACTGTTCAGGTGCAATAAAAGCATCAATATAGTTTACAGTTGGAAGATCAGAAATAGACCGCATCCCGTGAGACTCATCCTCCAGCTGTTTTTCATTTTTCTCGTAGTACTTTTTTTTTCACAAATGAACATACTACAATAGTCTTCTTCCAACGAAATATTTTGTCTTACTCAAGAATGTCAACCTACTTTTTTCAGCAAGGGGGCGTATGCAGCAATTGTCGGCCGTGTAAACATAGAAGGAACGACACCCGAAATACAGTGTTACGCATGCAAACCAGTCACTAACTACAACGACATCACCCATCACCACCTCAGCGTGATTGCAACGCACATAGACCCTGTCTTTAAGCCGGTACGTACCCCTAACATGAGCGCCAAGGTGGCAATAGGTTAAGTTTTTTCCTAATGTATTTTCTGCGCGCCGAACCAAAACAGGTTAAAACTGTGCACGATCGAGTTGCTGAAATGTGGCAAAAAGACATGTCACAGGCCTGGAAGGAGTCACAGACCATGGCAAAGCAGATCTCAACTAAGCCCAACAAAACTGCTTTTTCTGTAAAAATAGAGCCTGCCAAAAAGCACTCCCTTTCAAGAGTTAAGGTTTTCTATATCATTTTTGCCTTTCCTTCTTTTAAATCGTTTCAATCAAACCACCAAAGAAAAAAAAACTGAATTTTTTTCTATCTATTATACGCGGGTTGTTGGCAGGAAATCAAGATAGCTGATACAAACTAGTCCCCTCATCCAAGCGGACATCCCACAACAGAAGAGATCATGAGTTTCATACGACTTCAAAAAAACAAGTATGCCTCAGTATACAATCCATACTTTTTTACGATAATGTTTTTCCATTTTTATTCTATTAAGATTAACTCGAATCCAAAATCATCGTCACATGTGTACCTCTGTTTCAGTTTTGGCCCAGAAGGACTGCACATTGGACACATTAGCTGGATTAATGGTGCATAAGGAGAAAATTAGGTGATCATTGTAACTTTAAAATAATTTTTATTGTGTAACTCAAAGGAAATTTATCTGGTCAACATTAACTTCCTACATTTATTGTAATCAGGGAAATACTTGACACCCTTGTGAGGGACGGAGAAGTCTACAGTACTATTGACGCAGATCACTTTGCACCCTCTTAGATACCATTCTTCACAAAATCCGCTGAAGGCGCTGGCCTTGCAGATGGAGATTGTTTTAAATTTAATAGTTTGTTAAGGATCGAATGTAGTTTCCACAAAAACAAATTATTAATAAATATTATACTGCAGACTATTCAAATGCAAGTTTCCAAGTTTCAATCGTTCATAATTTTTTTGAGATATTTCTATCATTCAATCCAGCGATCTACATAAATTTTGTTTCGGGGCATAGATTATTCTTTTCCATACGATACAATGAATCACATGACTTGTCAACAGAGGATTTTCATTTCTAATTTATAAATAACAGAGTCTTTCCAAATCATCGCAATCACCAGCCATTCAAATAGACTTATGCATTTGAAACAGCTATGAATCTCAAAAAATTTAAGTGCTTAAATGCCTACAAGGCACGACGTCTTAACAAAATCAAAATCGGTTCTAACTGATATCACTATTCATAAAGAAGATAAATGTTTGTAGTTTTGAAGACTAAATTTGTACGATCACTTGCTTGAATTCGGATAAATTCGCGCACAAAGCAAACAATCCACTCACAAAAACTCTCCACGATCTAAACTTGTATGACTAAGAATGATAAATGATGTTAGATTTGAGGAACAAAAAGAACCAACAGTCACGCGCGAGAATTAATTCTCTCCCGCCCAAAAAAAGACTCTACACTCTCCCGCTGGAAAGTTAGGGTTTGCATTACTCTTATAAGCCTTGTTCTCACTACATTTCCATATTAGGTGTTAAATTTTTCTCAGCCAAACAACGCTCTAAAATTTTAGGGTTTGTCCAAATAAGGCAGTACACTCTATAGTCGGATAGTTAGAGTTTGCATACTACGACAAGCAATTTGCCATGGAGCATTTGCATGCAAAACTATTATAAGCCTTGTTCTCACTACATTCTCCTTTTAGCTGCTAAATTTTCTAGGCCAAACAACGCTCTAAAATTTTAGGGTTTGTCCAAAACCCTAGCATTGCATGCATGCACAGTAAAAGAATTGAACACACACCATTAGACGTTAGACGTCGTTTCTCCAATCAAATAGCTAGCCACTAGCATCTTAAAGAGCATATGCATGTGATTTCTATATCCAACGGTCCTAAGCCTATGCACAGCTATGCCTGTGTGTAGCAAATCCGCGTCGATATATATATATATATATATATATATATATATATATATATATATATATATAATAAAAGCCTCTATATTGAAGCCCTGTAATAAAAGCCTCTATATTGAAGGCACCTGTACCATAAGCTTGGAGAGGTTGTAAGGTAATTTTCTTTACCTTCGTGTAAGCCCTTCGGGGGTTTTCCGAAAGGAAAAACCGTATGTAAGCTATATTGTGGAAATGAAGTAGTTTCGTATTTCCCTTATTCTTTTTAAGCATGTTTATATGGGATGGGTTTTTTATGCTAGGGATCCTATAGGAGAAACCTCTGCGTGTAGTTCTTTGTTAAAGCCTTATGCGTGGCGTCTGAACGAGAACCTTGTAGCCGTAGAGAAGTGTTCCCTCTGGGTGGAACTGCCTGGGAAGACGATAAGAGAACGACCCATATAAATCTGATTAAAAACGTCTAGGGAAATAAACTTAGTTACTCCTGAAGCAATATAGTAAGAAATACGATGAGTACCGAGTAGGACGTTTACACCATTGCGCACACCCTCGCTTGTCTGTTGGCCTCGCCAGCCTGTAAAAGATCCTGCAGTATATACGTACAGTCTAATATTAATATATAAATATAGATCAAGAAGATATTACTATCAAAAATACAGAATTAAAAGATCAAATGGTCACAGTAAGAGAGCAAAAGGGGGATAGGCTAATTCAGCTCAAAGATGCAATAACTAGTTTTGGAAGTATATTATTCGGGCGTGGAGGACCTATACCCGTATATTATTGGACGTAAAAATACTACATGCACCGAGTGTATAGGATTACAATCATTCTCGCCGAATTGGTATAGAGATATAAAATCTAAGAGTGATATAGACAAGATTGTGCAAAGATTAGAGGATATTCAAATCATTGGAGAAATACCAATGAAACATTGGGATAAGAATTCCATAGTATGCAAAATAAATATTATAAACCCTGATTATATAATCAAGTCAGGACCAATAGAAGCTACTCCCAAAGATATGGAAGAATTTAAAATGCATATTGAAGAATTATTAAAATTAAAGGCAATTAGAGAAAGTAGAAGTCCTCATCGCTCAGCTGCCTTTATAGTTAGAAATCACGCTGAAGAAGTTAGAGGCAAGTCTAGAATGGTTATAAACTACAAAAGACTTAATGATAATACCATAGATGATGCATACAACATACCAAATAAGCAAGAATAGATAAATAGAATACAAGGAAGCAAATATTTTTCTAAGTTTGATCTAAAGGCCGGATTTTGGCAAGTAAAAATGGCCAAGGAATCTATTCCTTGGACAGCATTTACATGTCCTCAAGGTCATTATGAATGGCTAGTTATGCCATTGGGATTAAAGAATGCACCTGCACTATTTCAAAGAAAGATGCAAAATATATTTAATGAGAACCAAGATTTTATATTAGTATATGTATATGACTTACTAGTCTTCTCTAAGTCATATAAAGAGCATATTGCTCACCTTGAAGTTTTCTTTCGAAAGGTAGAACAAAATGGTTTAATCTTATCTAAAAAGAAAATGGAAATTTGCAAAGAGAAAATAAATTTTCTTGGACATGAAATAGGAGAAGGAAAAATATACTTGCAGGAACATATTGCTAAGAAAATATTACAATTCCCTGATACCATGAATGATAAAAAAGTTTTACAACAATTTTTAGGGATTGTAAATTATGCAAGGAATTACATAGACAACCTAGCAAAGCTTGCTGGACCTTTGTATGCTAAACTAAGAAAGAATGGACAAAAATATTTCAATTCAGAAGACATTAAATTAGTTAAGGCTATAAAAGAAAAGGTGAAAAATTTGAAACCCTTAGAATTACCATTAGAAGATAACTATTTTATTATCGAAACAGATGCATCCAAAGTAGGATGGGGTGCTATATTAAAGCAAAAACCTAATAAATATTCCCCAAAAGCAGAAGAGAAAATATGCAGATATGCCTCGGGAAGTTATAAATTAAAAACAGTGAATAATATTGATAGGGAAATCCTTGCAGTAGTCCATGCAATAAATCCATTTAGGTTATATTTAGGATTTAAAGAATTTACAGTACGGACAGATTGTGAAGCAATATGTAGGTACTATAACCAAATCAATAGTAAGAAAAGTTTCACTAGAAAATGGGTTCTATTTGAAGATATCATAACAGGGAATGGATATAAAGTTGTTTTCGAGCATATTAAAGGAAAAGATAATTGTTTACCTGATATATTCTCTCGTGCATCAATATTGCAGGAATGAAGCGTGGGTTACTCCCCAATGGGAGCGAAGTTTTCACTTTTGGCTCAAATAATTCATTAAAAATATTTCCCCCGAATACATTCAAATTCAAGCCTAAAGGTCATATTTATATTGACGAAATTCAGCAATGCATATTAGACAATTTCTGGTTTCAGCATAATGTTAAAAAAGAAGAAACGGGTTATATGCTATCAATCCTAAATAGTCTCGCAGAGTATTTCAATATGATGAACAAGAAGGTACCAAAGTCAGCAAATATTAAGACAAAAGAATTAATAGCATTATATGTCCTATATGATAGAAATAAGCCAGGAATATATTTTACTTTTGAAGAAATACTAAAACAAAAACTGGAAGCAAAGAAAATAAAAATGGATGTATCATGGAGAAAATACTATGATATCAATGAAGCTTTAAGATATGCAAGAGAAATGATAGGAGAGAATTATTATATAGAACCAAAAGCAAAAGAATACATCCAGAAGTATAGAGGAGGAGGTACCTCTGCTCCAACAAGTCCAAATTATACAAAGGGTGAAGCATCAACTTCATCAAAGGTAAAAGAAGAATTGTTATTTTTAATGAAGGAAGAAGAATCCCCAAAATACCAAACATACAAATCATGCCTTTTAAAAGGATTGGATCCTCTGGATTCTGAATATATAGATATGAAAATAGATGAAAAATTCCAAGAAGTCAAGAAATTAATAAAAGAAGAATTAAAAGAAGATATTTTGAAAGAACTACGAGAAGAGTTTAATAGAAAGTTTGAAGAAATAAAGAAATAATATGATATAAAGTATGACTTCAATTTATCAGATGAAGATCATATGGATATTGCACGACATGGGCAAAAGCCTGAATAAATAAGCAATGATATATTCAATAGATAATATTAAATATAAATAAGAACTTCGAATTGATATTGCTATCAATTATTCGGGCGCGGAGGACCGACCCAAGCATAAAATTGAATTGATATTACTATCAATTATTCGGGCGTGGAGGACCTATACCCGAATAAATAAATTAAAAAAAAAGTTAATAACAATGAAATAATCTCCACCAGCATGCATGCAGCCCACAAGTCGTGATACTCTTGGAAGACATACAAGAGAGAAGCCAAAAGATCCAAAGAGAAGGCAAAATTCTCAAGACATAATCATGAAGTTCAAGAAGATTGTCAAAGTGAAGATAAGAAGATGAAGCCATATTCATATGCAGCCAAGGCAACCTGGAGCCAGCACCAAAATTCCTCCATCAGCTTCCAACATGTGCTCATGAACCTATAAAGAAGGGCTACAAAGGCTATAAGGCCTATAAAGCCTAGGAAGTCTATAAAATAGGTCCATGATAACCAAGAAGAAAGAAGAGGCAAATAATAGAGGAGAAGGCACTTGAAGGCTGATCTCTTGCCTATAAATTGAGACACTCGCAGCGAAGAGAGGACACACACGAACAAAGATACCAGCACCAGCAATCCAGCAACCAGCAGAGAAGAGAGCCAGTGTTAGCAGACTCTCAGCTCACTAGTAGTATCTGTAATCCTCTCCCTGTAATAAAAGCCTCTATATTGAAGGCACCTGTACCATAAGCTTGGAGAGGTTGTAAGGTAATTTTCTTTACCTTCGTGTAAGCCCTTCGGAGGTTTCCCGAAAGGGAAAACCGTATGTAAGCTATATTATGAAAATGAAGTAGTTTCGTATTTCCCTTGTTCTTTTTAAGCATGTTTATATGGGATGGGTTTCTTATGCTAGGGATCTTATAGGAGAAACCTCTGCGTGTAGTTCTCTGTTAAAGCCTTATACGTGGCGTCTGAACGAGAACCTTGTAGCCGTAGAGAAGTGTTCCCTCTGGGTGAAACTGCCTGGGAAGACGATAAGAGAATGACCCATATAAATTTGATTAAAAACATCTAGGAAAATAAACTTAGCTACTCCTGAAGCAATATAGTAAGAAATACGGTGAGTACCGAGTAGGACGTTTACACCACTGCGCACACCCTCGCTTGTCTGTTGGCCTCGCCAGCCTGTAAAAGATCCTGCAGTATATACGTACAGTCTAATATTAATATATAAATATTAATATTAACGCTAATAAATTTATAAAAACTAAAAATTTGTAATCTTATATTTTATAGTATTTAACTTTTCGTATTTTCCGTGTATTATTTTAGTATTTTTATGTCCCGTATATTATTGGTATCAGAGCCAGGTTGCTGCTCCTTCTTTCCGTCCGGTGGTTGCTGCTCAAGACCTCGTCGTGTGATGCCGCCTCCCCACAGCGAAAACCCTAGCCCCGTCGTCGCCGTCGGGCCGCACTCCCTCCCACCAGCTCCCGGCAGAGGAGGAATGGGGAACAAACGTCCCAGAGGACCCGAAGGAAGCAGCAGCGCGGCGACGGAGAACGCTGGTGCTGCCACGCTGAGTCATGCGATGCGGGCGCTGGCGGCGAGAAGCAGCCTCGGGCCAGACGAGCCGGGCTCGAGGCGCTCAGGTCGGAATGGGGCTGCTCCTACCCAGGAGAGGGGTTCCACGGGACCAGTCAATGTGACGTTTACACCACTGCGCACACTCTCGCTTGTCTGTTGGCCTCGCCAGCCTGTAAAAGATCCTGCATATATACGTACAGTCTAATATTAATATATAAATATCAATATTAATATAAATTTATAAAAATTAAAAATTTATAATCTTATATTTAATATTATCTACTGAATATATCATTGCTTATTTATTCAGGCTTTTGCCCATGTCCTACAATATCCATATGATCTTCATCTGATAAATTGAAGTCATACTTTATCTCATATTCTTTCTTTATTTCTTCAAACTTTCTATTAAACTCTTCTCGTAGTTCTTTCAAAATATCTTCTTTTAATTCTTCTTTTATTAATTTCTTGACTTCTTGGAATTTTTCATCTATTTTCATATCTATATATTCAGAATCCAGAGGATCCAATCCTTTTAAAAGGCATGATTTGTATGTTTGGTATTTTGGGGATTCTTCTTCCTTCATTAAAAATAACAATTCTTCTTTTACCTTTGATAAAGTTGATGCTTCACCCTTTGTATAATTTGGACTTGTTGGAGCAGAGGTACCTCCTCCTCTATACTTCTGGATGTATTCTTTTGCTTTTGGTTCTATATAATAATTCCCTCCTATAATTTCTCTTGCATATCTTAAAGCTTCATTGATATCATAGTATTTTCTCCATGATAAATCCATTTTTATTTTCCTTGCTTCCAGTTTTTGTTTTTGTATTTCTTCAAAAGTAAAATATATTCCTGGCTTATTTCCATCATATAGGACATATAATGCTATTAATTCTTCTGTCTTAATATTTGCTGACTTTGGTACCTTCTTGTTCATCATATTAAAATACTCTGCGAGACTATTTAGGATTGATAGCATATAACCCGTTTCTTCTTTTTTAACATTATGCTGAAACCAGAAATTGTCTAATATGCATTGCTGAATTTCGTCAATATAAATATGACCTTTAGGCTTGAATTTGAATGTATTCGGGGGAAATATTTTTAATGAATTATTTGAGCCAAAAGTGAAAACTTCGCTCCCATTGGGGAGTAACCCACGCTTCATTCCTGCAATATTGATGCACGAGAGAATATATCAGGTAAACAATTATCTTTTCCTTTAATATGCTCGAAAACAACTTTATATCCATTCCATGTTATGATATCTTCAAATAGAACCCATCTTCTAGTGGAACTTTTCTTACTATCGATTTGGTTATAGTACCTATATGTATATATATATATAGCTATTCAAGAACCGGTTCCTGAATAGCTATTCTGGAACCCCCTGTTTTCTTTCACGTGAGCAGCAGAAACACCTTGTTAACTTCCACGCGAACACGAGTTAACTTCATTTTCTTTCAAAGTTAACTTCCAGTCTGTAGCAGTAATAATGAATGTTAACTTCTGTCTGTACAAGTTAACTTTCGCGAACTTCTTAACTCCCCTCGTATGTACATATGCTAGTTAACTTTCTGACGGAGAACCTATTTTCTTTCACGTGAACCCACAGGAACCCCTTGTTAACTTTCATACAAACACGAGTTAACTTTTTTTCTTTTCAAGTTAACTTCCAGTCTGTAGCAGTAATAATGAATATTAACTACCACATGTGCAAGTTAACTTTCACGAACTTCTTAATTGTCTTGTGTGTACAAGTTAACTCATTCTTTCTATGCTAGTTAACTGCCTGACGGAGCACCGATTTTTTTGTTTTCTCGCGGACTGAATGTTAACTTTCGCGTGTGCAAGTTAACTTCCTCGAGCCTTCTTAACTTCTCTGTCTGTACAAGTTATGTCCCTCTATTCTATGCTACTTAACTTTTTGTCGGAGCACTGTTTTTTTGTATTTTTCTCAAACTGTGCAACTTAACTTCCATGACCTTCATTAACTTCCCTGTGTGTGAAAGTTATCTTCTGCCCGATGCACTTCTTAACTTCTGCGGCCCTTATTAACTTCTCCATGTATGCAAGTTAACTTCTAGAGAGGAGACACCGGTGGTGCGGATCACCCGGAGATAGCTTCAGGCAGTGGTAGTGGTGTGGATTTTCAGGCAGTGGCAGAGGAGGCCAGCAGTGCGCGGGGAGGAGGGCCCGACGACGCGCAGGGGAGATGGTCGGTGGCACGGGGGCGGTGGCGGAGGAGGCCGATAGCGCGCGGGGAGGAGGGCGGTGGCGCACGGGGGGTGGAGGGTGGCCGGAGGGCGCGGGGAGATGGCCGGCGGCACGGGCCGGGGACGCGTGGAGTCGGGGAGATGGCCGACGACGCGCAAGGATGGGGATGACGAGGAAGAAGGTAGTTAGGTTGGGGGGTTGCTAGATAGTTATCTAGGAACCTCTTAAGGGGGTGTTTCTGAATAGTCATGTCATATATATATATAGCTCTGCTATTCAAGAACCAGTTCCTGAATAACTATTCAGGAATCGCATCCTAACTTCCCGGGAAACAGGTGTTTGATACATTGCAAATGTATCTATAATTTTTGATGTTCCATGCTTGGTTTTATCCACTTTCTTGTGTTTTGTTCCAACTTTGGAGTACTTTTCATATGATTTCTTGGACTAACCTATTAACAAGAGCCATAGTGTCAGCTGCCTGTTTTCTGCTGTTTTTGGTTCCAAGAAAGTCAGAAAATGAATATTCTCGGAATTGGATGGGACAAAATCCAAAGTGCCTATTTTTCCGGATGTCATCAAGTCCCAGAATACGAGACGGAGAGGGGCCAGGGGGCCACCACACCACCTGGCCGCGCGGCCAGCCCTAGCCCACACCAGGGGATGGTGTGGCCGCTCCCGGCACCCCCTCGGCCTCTCCTTCCGCCTATATATTGCCCTCGAGATGAAAACCCTAAGTACCCAATCAAAAATCCACGAAAGAGTCTGTAGCCGCCGTCATCTCCATCCCTAGATCGGGAGGGATCTGAAGCTCTTCCTGGCACCCTGCCAGAGACGGGAATTCACCCTGGAGGCCTTCTTCATCACCATGCAAGCCTCCGGTGTGATGCGTGAGTAGTTCATCCTTGGACTACGGATCCATGTAGTAGCTAGATGGCTGGTTCTCCTCCTTTGTGCTTTCATGTCTAGATCTTGTGAGCTCCGTTCATGATCAAGATCATCTTTTTGTAATCCATACATGTTGTGTTTGCGGGGATCCGATGGATATTGAGATGCTATTTCAGATTGATTATTGATTCTATCATGTCTTTGTTATTTATGATCTTGCATGCTTTCCGTTGTTAGTAGCTATCTTGGCCAAGTAGATGCTAGCAACTCCAAGAGTTAGTATTTATGCTCGATAGTGGGTTCATGCCTCTGGTAATCTGGGGAAGTGACAGAAATCTCTAAGGTACTAGATGTGCTGTTGCTACTAGGGAGAAAACAACAATCCTTTGTTCATAGAACAATCGTATTGTTTACTTTACACGCAGTTCGTAAAGCAATAATCTGTTGCTTGCAACTTAATACTGGAAGGGGTTCGGATGATAACCTGAAGGTGGATTATTAGTCATAGATGCAGTTGGATGGCGGTCTATGTATTATGTTGTAATGCCCAATCAATTCTCAAAGGAGTCAAGATGATTAGTATATGCATGTATTGCTTTCTCGGTGTTTGTCAATTGCCCCGATGTAATTTGTTCACCCAACATGTTATCTATCTAAGGAGAGCCACCTCTAGTGAACTATGGATCCCGGTCCTCTTTCTTTACATACAATCTATAAACTGTTTCTGCTTTGTGTTTACTTTCTGCAAACTTTTACTTCTTTTCATTCGATTAAACACGGTGAGATTGACAACATCATCGCAAGTTGGGGACAAAGTTCTGTGGTTGTGTTGTGCAAGTCTCCATGTTGCTACTAGCACCGGTAGTGCGCCCTGCCAAAGCTCAGCTAGTAACACCTTTGGGGTGTTTCCTTGCTCCTATTGGTTCGATTAAACCTTGGTTTCATAACTGAGGGAAACTTTCTGCTGTGCTCATCATACCTTCCTCTTGGGGTTCCCAACGAGCTCTACATCAACACCGCCAACAAGCATTTTTCTGGGCGCCGTGCATTGAGCCATCAAGCATTTTTCTGACGCCGTTGCCGGGGAGTCAAGGACATCTTCACAAGGGGAGTCCCTCATAACCAATCTCTTTACTTTATTTTTTTGTTTTGCTTAGTTTCTTTTTGCTTTGTTTGCTTGTTTTGTTCTTCAAAAAACACAAAAAAATTAGTTTTACTAGTTTGCTTTCTTATTAGAAAAACACAAAAAAATTTAGTTCTTTTCTTAAGTTGCCTTTATGACTAGGTCTTCTCCAATCACTATTTCATTATGGATAGCTCACTCAGTTTCCTATTTGGGAACAGTATTATGACTGCTAAGGTAATAGATGAACTACCGCCTGCTAAAACCTCCATGGAAGAAGAAATTGCTAAACCTGAAAGCTCATTAGATGAAAAAGAGAAGGAGAGTGATGGACAAAAGGAGGAAGAATGGATCTACCCATGCCTACCTTCTAATGAGAGTAACTCTTTATCCCTTACATTATTTGATTGTCCCCCATGCTTATCAAAGGAGGGTGAATGTTATGTTCCCATGGATTCTTTTGAAAATGTTTATAATAAAGCTCTAGTGCTTGTAGATCATGAAAAGCATGCCTTATGTGATAGTTATATTGTTGAGTTTATTCATGAGGCTACTGAAAATTATTATGAGAGAAGAAAATATGGTTGTAGAATTTTTTATGGTAATGAAACACCTCTCTATGTGATGAAAGTTTTGAAGTTACTTTTGTTTTATCTTTCTATGCCTGTCACTTTGCTCTTTGTGCATTTATTTGCATACAAGATTCCTATGCATAGGAAGTGGGTTAGACTTAAATGTGTTTTGAATTTGCTTCTTGATGCTCTCTTTTACTTCAATTCAAATTTCCTATGAGAGCATCTTCTCAAATTTTCATGCCTAACTTAAAGGCGTTAAAGAAAAGTACTTATTAGAAGATAACCCAAAAATTTTAGATGAGTCTTGGAAGTTATTACTTCAGTAATAACCGCTCCTTATCCTTTTTATTTGCTTTTTGTGCCAAGAGTAACCTCTAATGAGAGTGAAGTAATGATTGGGAAAGTTGTTGTCCTGAAACAGATTTTTGTGCTTCACCGTAAAAATTCCTGAGAGAGCTCTGTATGTCGGATTGAGCTGTAATATTTTATGCTTCTGCCCCAGGTTGTTATCTAACTTTCGTTAGTTCAACACTTTTTTATTTGAGCAACAGAACGTCTTCTAAAAAATTCGTCTTTACCTGCTGGTATGTTTTGACAGATTTCTGCCATTTTCTGCATTTGCTTCTTGTTGGTTCCTTCTTGAGTTTTTTTGGGGAATTGAGCTTTTTGAGGGAAGTGCTACAGTAGATAGTGTTCTAATGAAAGTTTATTTGGTGTTAGAACTGAACCTTGAGACTTATTTATCGTAAGTGCACTAATGTTGCTAATGAGATTGTGTGAAGTTTTGTATGAAGGAAAATTTTCAGGTGTATGGAAGGAATGAGTAATGAGATGAAGGATGGACTAAATCTCAAGCTTGGGGATGCCACGCGTGTCACCCCAAGAAATATCCAAGAAGTACAAGCGTCAAAGCTTGGGGATGCCCAAGGCATCCCCTTCTTCGTCAATAAAAATCCCAGGTTTCTTCCAAACGCTTCATTTTTATTGTTTCATGCACAGTTGTGTTTTTCTTGGAGCGTCTTATTTTTTGTTTTCGTTTTGGTTTTAGTTTGCTTGGTTTGCTTAGTTTTCTGAATAATTTGGTTGGACCCCCTCTTCCATACATTGGTTTGCAAATAGTTTGGTTTGGTTTGGAAAAGAGTAGGAAAGTTCATGCTTATGTGGTAAAAAGAGCTCGTTTTTACTGTGGCCTATGCTTTGTCATGCCATGCTTGATATTGTTTCGGCTTTATGCTTAGTATTCTTTGCTGTATCATGAATTGTTATAAACAATTGAGATTGATTAATGTGCCTTGGATGAATCATGCGTTGTTTTAGCATATTTAAGCATAGTGTAGTGGTATTCTCCTTTGATGATTTATTTGGGTTGACTTGGCGCATGCTCACACCATGTTATGACTATCTCAAGTCACCATAAGCCTTTATGATCCTTTAGTTTTCAACTTGGAGTATCATTTATGCTTTGATCAATGATGTTTTGTCGCTCTGCATGATTATGGCCATTATTGCTCTCTTAGTTTGTAGCTCCCAGACTTTTGCTAGCCTCCACAACAAAGTATGAGTTCCACTCATGCATCCAACTCCCTAAACCAAGTTATTCCAAAGAGTCCACCATACCTACCTACTAGCTTATGCTATTCCAAGTATATTCATGCTTTTTTTACCTTCCACTTGTTATGAGAAAACTAGTGATTAAAAGCTCTCACGAACTTGATGGCACACTTTACTTTTTGCCTCTAATAAACTTGAACCATTGGGTCCTTCTTTGTTGCGTATATTCTTGCGCTTTATAAGTTGAAATTAGCAGAACCATGTACCATGGGCAACGCTTTCAACATTGCACTTGTACTTTGTACCCGGTTGATATCATGTTCTTTTGCTTACGTATCCCGGTGGTGTGAAATAAAAGTGGAACTTGTAAGATCATGGAGTTTGTATGTGTGTTAGAGAAACGCCTGGGCCGCTAGCTTAAGCCATGCCTAATCATGGTGGAAACTTGCAGCATCACCATAATGAGCAATCTATGAAGCATCCTCAATAAAAACCTATGCAAATAGCAAATAAAAAGATCGCTGAGATGCTCATTGTCTGTTTGCCCTGTCATTTTGATTATGGGAAAGCTCCCGTATCATGTGCAAGGGGTACCCCGTTGGCGGTTCTTAATGATACACATATACTTACAATGACAAGAGCTTACTCGTGACTGAAGTTGAGTAGCATGAGGATCGGTCTTCGTAAGTAAGGGGCATGAGATTTCGGTTTATAACTTGTCAAGCATATCCTCTTAGTTGTGTCACTTTAACCTTAATCACCTTCAATATGCTTATGATAGGGGAAATGAGACCTGAAAGCTACAAGTACCATAATTTTTGGAAGCTCTTTATGAGACTTGAATCCCTACTTCATTTTACAAAGGCCTTTCTTCCACCATTACATTGAGTCTCCACCTTCTATCTTTATGCACCTACTTTGAGAGCATAGTGGCCATTCTTAGTTCTATGTGCATTGTCCCAAGACTAGTTGATTGATGCATAACTTGTTAATGCTTGTTTTTAACTATTGTATCTAGTCACTCTTATGAACTTTGAAGGTGTCCTATGCATTTATATTTGCTACTCTATTGAGGGACAAGTTGAATACTATTATGCTATGTTTTCTTTATGTGAAACAAACAAACGTCTTGCAAAGCATGTTATTCATGATTCTTTTGTTTGTGCCTTTCCATGTTGCATCATAGTTTCTTTGCTTATTGCTAGAACTTTGTCTTTCATGTTATGATTGAAGTACTATGATCCTAGCTTTGAGTGTTTTGCAAATACTTTGATCAAGTCTTTGATGGTGCATGTCACCTCAAAACTTATTTCTATTTATCACTTACCTACTCGAGGACGAGCAGGAGTTAAGCTTGGGGATGTTGATACATTGCAAATGTATCTATAATTTTTGATGTTCCAAACTTGGTTTTATCCACTTTCTTGTGTTTTGTTCCAACTTTGGAGTACTTTTCATATGATTTCTTGGACTAACCTATTAACAAGAGCCATAGTGCCAGCTGCCTATTTTCTGCTGTTTTTGGTTCCAGGAAAGTCAGAAAATGAATATTCTCGGAATTGGACGGGACAAAAGCCAAAGTGCCTATTTTTCCGGATATCATCAAGTGCCATAATACGAGACGGAGAGGGGCCAGGGGCCACCACACCACCTGGCCACATGGCCAGGCCTGGCCCGCGCCAGGGGGTGGTGTGGCCGCTCCTGGCACCCCCTCGGCCTCTCCTTCCGCCTATATATTGCCCTCAGGACGAAAACCCTAAGTACCCGATCAAAAATCCACGAAAGAGTCTGTAGCCGCCGTCATCTCCATCCCTAGATCGGGAGGGATCTGAAGCTCTTCCCGGCACCCTGTCGGAGAGGGGAATTCACCCTGGCGGCCTTCTTCATCACCATGCAATCCTCCGGTGTGATGCGTGAGTAGTTCATCCTTGTACTACGGATCCATGTAGTAGCTAGATGGCTGGTTCTCCTCCTTTGTGCTTTCATGTCTAGATCTTGTGAGCTCCGTTCATGATCAAGATCATCTTTTTGTAATCCATACATGTTGTGTTTGCGGGGATCCGATGGATATTGAGATGATATTTCAGATTGATTATTGATTCTATCATGTCTTTGTTATTTGTGTTCTTGCTTGCTTTCCGTTGTTAGTAGCTATCTTGGCCAAGTAGATGCTAGCAACTCCAAGAGTTAGTATTTATGCTCGATAGTGGGTTCATGCCTCTGGTAATCTGGGGAAGTGACAGAAATCTCTAAGGTACTAGATGTGATGTTGCTACTAGGGAGAAAACAACAATCCTTTGTTCATAGAACAATCGTATTGTTTACTTTACACGCAATTCGTAAAGCAATAATCTGTTGCTTGCAACTTAATACTAGAGGGGGTTCGGATGATAACCTGAAGGTGGATTATTAGTCATAGATGCAGTTGGATGGCGGTCTATGTATTATGTTGTAATGCCCAATCAAGTCTCAAAGGAGTCAAGATGATTAGTATATGCATGTATTGCTTTCTCGGTGTTTGTCAATTGCCCCGATGTAATTTGTTCACCCAGCATGTTATCTATCTAAGGAGAGCCACCTCTAGTGAACTATGGATCCCGGTCCTCTTTCTTTACATACAATCTATAAACTGTTTCTGCTTTGTGTTTACTTTCTGCAAACTTTTACTTCTTTCCATTCGATACGTTTAATCCTTTGTTTTCCGCAAAACACGGTGAGATTGACAACCTCATCGCAAGTTGGGGACAAAGTTCTGTGGTTGTGTTGTGCAGGTCTCCACATTGCTACTAGTACCGGTAGTGCGCCCTGCCAAAGCTTAGCTAGTAACACATTTGGGGTGTTTCCTTGCTCCTACTGGTTCGATTAAACCTTGGTTTCATAACTGAGGGAAACTTGCTGCTGTGCTCATCATACCTTCCTCTTGGGGTTCCCAACGAGCTCTACATCAACACCGCCAACAAGCATTTTTCTGGGCGCCGTGCATTGAGCCATCAGTGTTAACTTCCATATATTGCATATGCTAACTTCCGTTCTGGACCACTGTAGACGTTATTTTTCACGTAAAATGTTGGTTCATGCGTATTTTTAACTGGCCGCTTGGGCTCGTATCGTGCGGGGCCGTGTCCGGGTGGGTCTTCCTTTGGCACCTGGTCTGGGTGGTGCCATAACTCCCCTTCCCGACATTTTCTCTTCCCACCCTGCTCTAACTGCTCGTAGCCACGATTTCCGGCAGCCGCCGTCGCCCCGTAGAAATCGGCCACTATCTCCCCTCGGTCCAGCATTGCTTCACGCGTGTGGTACCCCTCGCGCTCCTCCCCGTATTCGCAGGAGCTTCCGGTGCTCGGATTTTCCAGGTGTCTAGGGTTTTGGGCGGAGGCGGAGCAGTTGTAGGCATTTCCTCCACCGGCGCCATTGACGGCTTGTGTTTCTCGGTGAAGGGCCGACATGGTGCATATTCTCTTGCTCTTTTCTGGAGGCTGGTTAGTTCACCAAAACCTACTCCATATATGCTCTATCCTGATTTGGTCTTTGGGTCGCGGCTACTTTACCGAGATCCCCAAATTCGATGTCTGTGTAGGGAGGAATCGCCTGCTAGTTGTGTGTTAGTTGATTTATATGGATGATTCTCGTTATCCAGGACAAGGAGGTTTGTTTAATTTCAAAACTAAGTTTCTTTCGATTTTGTAGTTAATTTCGTCTGTGTATGATGTTAACTCCTGTTATTTTTCCATTATTTTTGTTTCTGCTGATGTTAAAATGATGCTAACTACAGCCTAACAATATCCTTCTAGTTGATCTTAGTTGATTTATGCTAGTTGTATAATGTTAGTTGAACCTAACTTCTGTTATAAGAGGGTGTTAACTCCCCTGGTTTGTCTGAACTTTTGCAATTGTTTGAAGTTAACTTCTAGTATATTATGATGCTATAATAAATTATAGGGTTCATTGCCGTATATCCCCTACTGTTTTTCCGTTATTTTTTGTTTCTGCTGATGTTAAAATGATGCTAACTACAGCCTAAAAATATCCTGCTAGTTAATGTTAGTTGATTTATGCTAGTTGTATGATGTTAGTTGAACCTAACTTCTGTTATAAGTGGGTGTTAACTCTCCTGTTTTGTCTGAACTTTTCCAGTTGTTTGAAGTTAGCTTCCAGTATATTATGATGCTATAATAAATTATAGGATTCATTGTCGTATATTTATTATTTTTCTAATTTGATATATGTTTTGTGAGTTTAATTTTGTAAAATGAAACACTTGTGATATGTTTTTTCCTGTTAGTTTCTTGTTTTTATGAATTATGTGTATTATATCTGAACTTTGTAGCTTTCAACTTTTATAGTTCCTGTTATATTAACTTAGATCAGTGTAACTCTCAACTTTTTTGTATCTTAACTTTTTCATTTTTTTGCAGCTAGCTTTCCTTTTTTTTAAGTTATATTTTTAGTGTATCTGAACTTTCTATCTCTTATTTTTAGTTTTTTTGCCACACAATGCAAATTCTGTAGTAACATCTTAGGCAGATTACTGACAAGTTAACTTCTCAAGCTCATTATGTGAACTTCACATTTGTATTAGCTAATTCTTTTCTGTTATAGTGTGTTCTTTTTTATGTTGCATTTTTGTAATGATTTCTGTTAATCGTGTGTGTGTTTTCCCAGGATCTGGTGATGCTTCTAAGAGCTCAAACCCTGTTACGGTTATTAAGAAAGTGAAATTAGTTGCTCGTGATGGAAAATTGAGTTTAGCTGCTGGCATTCCTTTAGTGCTTAGTCCTGTTTGTCTACTTTCTCAAGCTATCGTGCAGACGCGGGATATTGGCATGGACGATCACCATGAAGTTGATCCTGTCGAAAAACCCGTATCTCCATCTGGTATGATTTTATTCTTTTTTCATTCTTTAACTTGTAATTTTTTATGTTTATTTTCCTCCTTTTTACTCATAATTAACTCCTAGTTTTTATTATGTTGATTTTGGCAGTTATATCTATGGCAAATAATCCTAATTTGGAAGATTTATCTACTGCTGATGGAGGTTTTTTCTCTAATACTTTCAGTACTTTTGTTAACTCTTTATCTTATTTTTGTTTATGTGCTGCGACCTAGTTTATTTGTAAAATGAAACACCTGTTATATTTTTTTCCCTGTTAGTTATGTGTTTTAACTGTCCTATTTAAAATTCAGACTACTAGTACACATTGTCTACTTTTCAGTTTAACTCTGATAACCTCTAATTATAAATTCTATCATTCATTTATCTTAACTTCCTAGATTTTATGTGTATTATATGTTAACTTTACATCTTTGAACTTTTATAATTCAGTGTAACTCCCAACTTGTTTGTATCTTTACTATTTAAATCTTTGGATCTAACTTTCATATTTTAAATTTAGAATACTAGTGCACCTTTTCTTCTTTATCTCAACTTTGATAACTTGTAATTATAACTTCTATCATATATTTATCTTAACTTCCTAGATTATGTGCATTATATCTGAAATTTATAGCTTTGTGTTTAGTTTTTTGGAACATAATGCCAATTCTGTAATAACATCTTAACATCCTAACTAGTTTTTGAATGTAACTTGCATTCCTATAGTAACTACATTCATTTTTTATCACTAATGCATTTGTCTTTGTTATACCAACAGATGAAACTATTAAGCAAACTTTGGATATGTTGAATGCTGATTATGTTGATCCTGACCCACCTGAAGAAGTTGCTGCTACATATGATACTATGTCTGCTAGTGCTTTGGAGCCCGATGGTGTAAGAGGGCCACCCTCGTATGATGAGCATACACCTGTTCATGGAGCTAATGTAGAGGCTTCTGGTGATAGGATAGTTGGACCTATTTTTGATAGCACACCTGGTGTGTAGGAGCAGGATGATGGTTTCCCTGTATGGCAGGACACGCCATCTCAATCTGTAGATGGTACAGAGGAGGTTACACAGGAACATAATGTGAAAGTGCAGCTTGAATTGTATGCCAAGCAACACAGTTCTAGGGTTGTTGCTTACAATGAGAAGGTTAAGATGTACTATAGGAAGCACCCGTCAAAGTCAAAGCAACAAAATGCCGGTGTGTTAGGCATGCAAAATGATCCTCCAGCAAAGCCATGTGGTCCCTCAGAATCAACCCAGAAGAATAGGGTTGTTGTTGCTAAGAGGTTGTTGTCTGCTATGACTCATACTCTCCGTAGTCCTCGTGTTGCTGTGATGAGGAATGCTATGATTTCTGCTCAGCAAGCATCACCTGTGAAAGGTTCATCTTCTAAGCATCGTCATACCATGGATGAAACATATTTGCTAGACGCAGATGATGATTCTGGTGGGGAGGATGCCACTGCAGCTTGTCCCGAAAAGGTTACCATTCATCTTTGCTGCCACTTTTTTCTGTTGTGCTAACTTCTTGTATCATCAATGTTAACTGTCATTATATTGATATAGTTTTTCTATGTTTTTCAATTGTTTTTTATCAGCCTACAAAGAATAAGAGGGGTAGAGTTGTTGTGGACACATCTCCTAAAATGTTGGTAAGAAGATTAAAGTTGTTGTGACGAGGAAGCCGCGTGGCATAAAAAAAGGTTGGAAATGACGACAATGCTCGAGATCGTTTCCAACAGACTGTTTGTTGTTCTTTGGGAGAAATTCTGGAGGCTGTGAAGTTGCTAAGGATTCTCACATAAAAAAGGTCAGAGAAGCAGGTTTCGGATGTGTGTTTGATTGGGTTTTGGAGGGAAATGTGTCGCGTGTTCTCATGTGTTTCCTGCTCAAGAAGATTGACACAACAACTATCAAAATAGATTGCGGCGCTGGAAGGATTCTGTGTGTTAACAGGGAAGCAGTGCATCACATTTTTGGGTTCCCAATGAGAGCTGAAACAGTCCCAAGGCCCGCAGGGAGTGGCCATGATTCCTCAATGGCGAGTCTTAAGGCAGAGCTTGGTTTTGAGAGTAATGCTGCTATTGATACCAAGGATCTTCGTAAACTACTTGCTGAGCTTGTTAAGGATGAATCAAAAGTTGACACAGCTCTTAAGGTGTTCTTTGCTATCATTTTCATGAAGCTTGTATGTCCTGGATCTGTCGTTCGTCTTGGTAGAGAGGCGGCAATGCTTGTAAACATGGATTATAATAAGATGGCTTCAAGTGATTTCTGCCAGTTAGTTGTTGATGAGTTGAAGCGAGCAGCGGAGAAATATCAGGATCCCAATATAGCACAGGCCGGTCCCGAAGGGTGTGGTATTGTCCCTGTAGTTATGTATTTGGACAGCTGTCATTCAAAGAAACATTCTGTGATGCATCTCAGGACCCCTCGTGCTAACTTCTTGCACGAGAAACCATTGAAAGCCATCTATTCTGAATACATTATCAAGAATGGCAAAAGTGATTTGTCCAAGTACGTTTTTAGGAAGCTTCCGGTCAGTAAACCATCCCCCATGCTTTTTATGTTGTATATACGAAGAGTGAACTCATGTTCCTTATTGTTATTTAATTCCCCTATATGTTCATTCTTACTGTTATAGTTAATGACAATTATTTGAAGAATGTTTAACCTCCATTTATTCCACTGTTAACTTCCTTGTTTTATATAGTTAACTTCTTGGTTTTATACAGTTAACTTCCTTTTATTTTCAGTGTTTTTTTTGTTTCAGTTAACTTACTGTAAGTTTTATTCCTACTTTGAGAATATAATTCGATGTGCACTACATAAGAAATTTAGGATACATGGCTTTTTTATAATGGTTTTTACTTCGACAATAGTAAAAGTTAGCCTCCTAGTTTTTGAAAGTTTCAAGTTTTTGTTTTTTATGTATGATTTTTTTGTTTACATGGTGGTAACCTCCATCGTTTATAAAAGTTAATTACCATTTTTATGAAAAGTTAACTTCCACCTTTTTTCTGTCTGGTCCTAATGTGAATTCTGATTCATTTATTTTGTTTATCCCCTTTTTTATTGATATGAAGTGGAAGGGTCGTAATGATATTGTTTATTCATACTCCATCCGCGTCGAAGATATGTACATCGATGACATTCGGTCCCATGATCCTTTGGTAATATCTCAGCATCCTCATGAGCATATTGAGAGGTCTGAGCAGCACGATGAGCCTATTGAGAGGTCTCAGCACCCTGATTTGCATATCGAGAGGTCTCAGCCCGAGTTGGTGAGTGAACAGGCTCCATTGGCTGGTGAGAGGTTTGCTGATGCATCAATGTCTTCTAAAAGTGAAAAGTCTATGTCCTCTACGTCCATAAAAGATATTGATCAGCTGCTACAGAAAGTTAGTGATACTGTTAAAGTTGTTCCGACTACAGTTGATCCTCTTGGCAGTATAGCTGGCCTTTTTCCTGCTGGGCACGGGCCTACTGAAAAATTTATGAAAGAGGCTTCTGATCTTGAAGTTAGTTTCCTTGACGACATGGTGTCTGCTGTAAAGTTTTTGCGCAAAAATTTAGCTAATTTTGGTCATAAGCAAGATTTGATTTGCACACCCTACAAAAGAGAAGCTGATACTATAGCAAGACAGATGGATATGAATGATGATGTCCCTTCTCGTGGTGGCGTTGACAAATCCACCTTCACTATAGTTCTAGGGCAATCAGCTACTGAGGCTCAGGTATAATGTTTTCTCTCTTTTCCCATTTTTTTTGCTTAGAGATTTTTTCACTGCCTTTTCTGTTTTTATTATTTAAAACACTTGAAAAATGTTATGTATCTTGTTTGATAACTTCTATGATTTATGTAACTTAACTTCTAGGATCTCTATAACTTAACTTCTTTTTTGTAATTTCTGAAAGTACATATTTTTGTATTTTATCCTTTTGTTAATTGTTAACTCTTGTTACTATAAGAAGTTAACTACCAGGGCTATATGATGTTTTTAACTTCAATATTTGTACTTTTTTGACTAGCATTGTTTTATTTACTAGACATCTTTTATTTTAAAAACAGATTTGCATCTTGTTTATTTTTCGTGGTTTTGTTAACTCCCAGTTGTTAGTTTTATTTTCTTGACATCTTAACTTCTCACAGGAAGAAGCTAGAGTAGCTGAGGAGAATGCTTCACAAGATATTGAAGAATTCGGTGGGGGACTGGATGAATGCATTTTTGAGGAATCTAGTCCTTGTGTTAACCGTGTACCAGTTCCTATGTCACCGCCGCAGGCCTACAGTGATGAAGATGATGATGGTCTTGATAATTTTGAAGAGAAAAATGACGCTCCCCCTGATGGAGTTTCTCTAGAGGATGTTGATGTCAACAATGCAGATGATCGTCACGTTGTTGATGATGGTGGGTGCTTATTTTTGCCCATGATATATGTTTGTTGTCACATCAGAATGTTATTTTTATTGTACTGATGTTTTTGTCTTTAGCAGATTCTGAGGCATATAAATATGCACTATCAGCTGAGCCGCCTATTATGGATAATGAATTGCCCGAAAATAAAGATCAGGCTATTCCAACTTCTTTTGGTATTCATGTGTATAATTCAGGGGCAATGCATTGGTCTTAAGCAAAGAGCAGATTGCTCCAACTGATGTTGGTATTGTGGGCGGGGATATTTCAGCGGACAAGAATGAAGACTCACACAATACGCCAGCTACACATGGTGTTATGTCCTTTAGTCCTGATCCCATTGTGGCTGTTTTTGAACCTTCTGTAGATAACCAAACGTAGGAGCAAGCTGGAGATAAGAAGACGCGGGAGAAAGATACATGCAATGATTCCCAGAGTATAATTTTCTAATGTTCTTATGCCCCTGCCACATACCCTCGTATTCCCCCCATTAGTGCTTTTGTGTTTTTTTGTTTTTACTCCTCACATCTCTGCTGTTATGTATTATTACCCTCGTATCTACTTTTACTTTATTCTGGGTAAGCACTAGGTTGGGGGAGGTGGGTGGTAGTGGGTGGAACTTTTTTAATGTTGTAATGTAATAAGACTTCGAAATGATATATGTATTATACAGTTTCTTTCTTTTTTATGTTTTTTGCATATGATGTGTGTTATTTCTTTGTTTTTTTTCATGCGTAGTCAGAATCAACTATGTATTTACTGGCATGTGAACTTCCATTCTTTTTCCTTTTTTTAACAGCATCCTCTGTGTTCTCTACCCCGTCCACTGCTTCAGCTTTGGAGAAGATCAGAGAGGTTTATCATGCAGTATGCAGGCTGAGGAATGACACGAAGAAAGAGTACTTCTCTTCACATTTCCTTTTTGTTATTTTTGTTTCTATCCATCACCATATTTGTTTTTCCAGTGTGATTTTTCTTTATTTATTTTGATGTCTGTGATTTTTTTTCTTTTTTTAGGGGCATCACACTCTTCAGGAATGACGATTGTGATTGCACAATAGGGCAAATTGCGAGGGCTTTCCAGCCAACTGGGTTTCTTTGTTCATACACAGTATCTGTCGGAACTTATCTGCTTGGAAAAAATACAAGGGATCAGAGAAGTTGATTGTACCATATATTTGCTGTGTAAGTTAATTCCTTGTATTTTTTTTGTCTTCACTGCTGTTTTTTTGTTTTGTTGTGGATGGATCCTTAATATTTGTATATTCTATTGTTTTTAGATAGTTAGCTCCCATAGTTTTTTAAGGAAGCTAGCTTATTGGATGTCTTTTAGGTTTATCTTCTCTGTCAATGGAAGTTAACTTTCATTATCATATAAGTTAACTTCCTAATAAAAAACAGTAATTACCTTTTTTTCTTCATGCACGGCTTTCACGAATGTTAACTTCCAGTTTTTCATTAACTTATCTTCCTAGCCCCTTTTATGATTTTATATTTTTTCTTTACGTGGGCTATGATGGTTTTAATCAGAGGCATATTTTCGAAGGAAACCTACATAGCAGGCGTGTGCAGAAACTTTTCAGTGTAGATTCGGAAGACCGTTTGGACCAGAAAGATATTGTAAGTGTGAAGACTTTTGTTTAACATATTGCTTCTCTCTGTATTTTTGTTTTAGGTTTATTTTTCAGTTTGTTTCATCATTATATTTTCATTTAACTCTTGATCCTTTTTATTTCTTTTGTAGATTCTTTTTGCTACTTTCAATCCTCCTGACCCTCCAGTCCCTAGTGTGGTGGGCTACTTTTGTGTTGTTGGTATCAACATGCATAAAAAGCGTTTTCAGTTCCTTGATTCTTTGCGTGGCGCCGATGATCCAGATACTTAGAGGGTATAACACACGATGGTTCAAAACATCAGGAAGTTATGGAGGGAAGCTGCGAATTCCAAAGGTGAAAAGTTTGATCCACCAAATATTGATAGCTGGGGAATTGGCTAAGTCAGAGTGCTGAAACAGTCAACTGCGTAAGTTTTATTGCAATATTTTATAGTTTTCAATGCTAACTTTCTCTGTGCTTTCCATTATATGTCTCGTGTATTTTTAGAATTTTTGCTCTCTGTGATTTTAATACTTGCATTTTTTAATATTGATCTTCTTCTTCTTTGTTTTTTGATTCAGTCATTGCTATGGGTTTTTCATACTCCAATTCTTGTTAACTTTTGATGGAGACGGTTTGGTGACTTTTGACCAGAAAGATATCTTAAATATAAGGATGACCACATTGTACAGTTGGTTGACCGCACCTGATTTTAAAATTGATTTAACAGAAATGTTTGGTATTGATCCAGGTATATTGTCTTTTTTTGCCTTTATTTTAAAATTATATATATGTGTACCTATTGTTTGTTTTATACCTAACTTCCAGCGTATATGATGTTAACTCCTATTTTTTCCATTTTTTGAACTGTTATTTTTTACCCGATAATAACTAGTATTGTAAAATGATGCTAACTACAGCTTTAATGTTAATTTTTTAATTTTTTATGTAATATATTATGTTTGAGTAGATACTATTAGTATACAGGAAGAAATGTGCCTCTATGTTTTTTTGTTTTTAACATAAATTCTGTTATAGAGGGGTGTTAACCCCCTCATCTTATCTTAACTCTTCATTTGTTTGAAGTTAACTTCTACTATAATATGATGCTAACTGCCCATGCTACACTGAACTGTTATTTTTTTACAGTGTTGTTAACTTTTCATACGTGTTTCAGGAATTCCTCTTTCCATAGAGGAAGATAACTTCGCGTTATTTGAAACTCAGTTCTTCACACCAAAAGTTATAGCTTTACGAGAAGAAGAATTTTAGTTGCAAGCTGTTAGCAAGGCGAAGAAGGCTATCACGAGACTGCATGGCTATCCGGTGAAGAAACCAAATACCACTAAGGCATTAGTAGATGTGAAGGAGAAGGAGAAGGTATTAGTAAATGTGGATGATGACGATGATGATTTTGTCTCTCCGCCACCCCCGAGGATTATTGCAAAATCTGTTTAGAAAGATGCAGTTATCTGCTCAGCTACCAGCAGCGATGACTTTGTAACTCAGTTTCGAAAGTATCAACCACATGCCCAACCTCTTGTAATTTCTAACAAGAGGCCGACCACAGTCTCTAAGAAGCTCATGAAAGATGTCCCCGAGTTTGTTCCTTACAAATTCCCATGCTTAGTCAAGGCCAAACAATTCAGAGATTTAATTTTAAGCCCGGAGTACCTGAAGGAACATGGGAAGTAAGTACCATTGCTATATTTTTCTCCCTTTTTCTGTTGTTTTACGCATGTTTTATATGTTAATTTGTTTTTTTCTAGCTGGTGTGTTACCTGAATCTGAACTTACGCGTTTTCATCATTTTTTGTCTTTTTTGCAGGTCGTCTTTGGTTATGTTCACAAACACTTGCGATGATCTTGTATCTATTGATGGCAATTACATGTTCAGACTGTTTGGCCGTGGTCAAGAGATGGAATCTGAGATTATGGATTATATATTCTCTTTCTGAAAGGATAATCCCACGATAAAGAAAATGTTAGAGTCTGGGGAGCGCGTTTTACTTTCGCCTTATATTGTCCCTGTAAATTCCGCAAACTTATGTTCCTTTTGCTAGTATTTTTTCTCATTTGTCATTTTGGTTTTTATTGGCTTCTTTTTTTGTGTTCAATTTTTTTTGTAGTATCTTCTTGACTTCTCACCATGGTTGTTAAAAGATGCTAATGGAAATGATATTCCAAGGAAAGATTTTGATGTTAAGACAGCGGCTAAACAATTCTCAGGTTTTGTGAGGGAACGAGAAAACCTGCTGGATGCAAATCTGGTAAATTTTTTGTCCCTTTTTACTTTTGTGTGTAAATTGTTTTTTGCATGGTGGTACTGAAGTGAACCTTCTACATATGCATCACTTAACTTCCATAGTTGTATGTTACAAAAAGTTATTTTTGGTACATATGTATCACTTAACTTCCATATTTGTTTGCTACACAGATTCTTATCCCTTACTTTAAGAGAAATCATCACACTCTTTACGTGATGAATCGGTACACTCAGACGCTTGATATTTTTTATTCAAGGAGGTACTCTAATCTTCAGAACTTATCTAGGAGCGAATTCCACGCCGACCGTGTCGAAATTGTATGCTTTTCTTTTTCTCTTCGGTTTGAATTTTAAAATCTGCAATATCTATGTGTTTTTGTAAACTCTAATGTTTTATGTATTTTTTTTACCCTTTTGTTTTGTTCTTGAACACAACCAAACAGATCAAAAGAATGGTTACGGTTATGAAGGAGGTTTATGGGGTTTTTGCTTTCAACAAGAAAGACACAGTCCAGTGGGATGTAGCTACAGACAGGTGCAGATATGTGCTGACCCCAGAGCAGGGTGTCAACGAGTGCGCATTTTACATGATAAAGATGGCTCATGTCTACGATGGCATTAAGATTACGGAGCAGATCAAAAACAAGGATGTTAGTTTTTACATTTTTTTCCTGAAACACTGCCACTTTTTCTGTTTTTGACATTGCTTGAACTCCACTCCATTTTTCTCAACTTGTATTTTTTGGCTTTATTTTTTTTAAATCAGGTACGTGTTGAAGACTGGAAGGCTGAATTCATGTTCCAGCTCTTGTTCCACATGAATAATGAACTAGGTCCATCAGATTGGCCAAGTGTTTTACAGAAACTTGTTGCTAAATAGGCACTTCTTTGAACCATCCACTAGCAACTGTCAATCAATTGTTCGGGTGGTAGCAAGATGTATTGTAGTTCTGTGAAAACATGTTGTACATTGAATATGATTCTGTATTACTAACTTTTCTATTGTTTCTATGTATTACCATATATTATTGGTATTTTGTCGAAGTACCAGATTTGTGAACTATATTTGTTGTTTTGTCTAGTATTTTGTTGTTAGCAGCTGAAACATGTTTGTTTTATGAAAGTTAACTTCCAAGGTTTCTGGAACTTAACTTCCAGGTTTACATGAACTTAACTTCCTTGTTAGCAACTGAAACATGTTTGTTTTATGAAAGTTAAGTTCCAAGGTTTCTGGAACTTAACTTCCAGGTTTACATGAACTTAACTTCCAATCTATTTTTATAAAAGTAAACTAGTGAATGCTTAGGTTTACTTTGAATAATCTCTCATTTTATCTACAAGGGTATATTCTATTTTTCACAACATAGAGTTTAAAGCAAGCTGAAGCCCACATTTCGTATAGTTAACCTCCATTATCTGTAATTTTAACCTTCAAATTTTTTACAAGGTATTAAATTATTGTAAGGTAACCTCCATTATCTGTTATTTTTCAATTACTGTGAAATACTTAACTTCAATACTTATTGTAAGCTAACTTCCATGTCATTCAAAGATAACTTCCAGTTTTTCTTATATCCATACATCCACACACATGTAAATATGCCACTATTAAACAATACTTTTTAGCTCATTAACTTACAATGTGTCCACTGGAAAGAGTCATCCCAATGACAAAACCAACAAAAGTTTGCAACCAAACAAATTAGGAGAATCCTGCAAGGATATATAATCACCCCGGAAGTCCAACGTTTTGAACAAGCACTAAGAAAACATCTATATAAATTTTATTTATACAACACTATCTGGTTTTCTAGCTCTATTTTTTTGTACACATATATTCAACTTTTCTTAAATCTGCTGCTCCTTCTTATTTGATTCTCCGGTGGTGTGTCATCTTTTTCCTTTGCTCGTTTATTGTGTTGTTTTGGTGTGCTATTTGCAGATTTCTGTTCTGTATTCAATTCTAGCTGTTGTTTTTGCAGTTGTTCCTCTAGTTTCAATCTCTTGTACGTCCTTGCATTGTGTCCTCTAATTTTACCATACTCGCCACAAGTACGTATTCTTTGTGGCTTCATCTGTGTAGCTGTTGTTTCCTGTGGAGATCTGTTTTTGCAATTGTTGCGTCCTTGTTGAGCATCTACATTAGGACTTGCGTCAACTTCACTTTCTGTTTCTGTATGAGCTTCATCATCACCGTCTTCATCGTCGTTGCTATTGTCTTCATAATCTTCATCCTCATCTATATCTAGAACAACTTTATCATCGTCTGTGATTTCCTGAGTTGCTAGCAAATTCTGGATGCATTTTTTGACTTTCTCTGTAGGGCTAGAAGTGTCGTACACTTTCTGATGTGTATCAAGTAGTTTTTCCACGAGCTGCCTCTTCTTGCATTGTGTCCTGTGATTTTTTTGCATATGCTGCAGAGTCTCTGACCTTTGGGAACGCCATGGTTGTCGAGCTCTGGCTATGGACGTGCAGGGGCAGAATTCTTTCCCTTTTGTTCTTTATTCCGACTCCCTTTTGTTCTTGCTACTGGTGGTGGCTGTAAATCTGCGAACTGGTCACCATCTTCAGTGACAGGGACATTGTCAGACGGACTAGACCCTTGCGGAACTTCTCCATTCGCTGATGTCCGATTGTTACTGTCAATATCTAATTCACCGGTTTCCATTCGTGCATTAACTTCTCTAAAAGCCGCCAGAACCATCTCGAAATTTTCGTTTGAGTAGCATCCTCTATTCACAGTCTTCATTGCCTCATTGTATAGTATAGTTCGTCTGTATTCAAGCGATGTTCCTCATGTCTCCGATGTTTTGTAATCTTTGCGGTTGAAATTTGGATCCGTGACTGCATTTTTTGTATACCTTTGCAGTATATACTTCTTTGGGATCTTTTCCAGTCTTATGTGCTCAAAAACAGCTAGGACATGATGGCAAAATAACCCTGTAAAAATAGTTTTAAATTTGCATAAATTAAAAATAATCTGATTTAGCACATTTTTAAAAATACATTGATGGAGGTCAACTTCAATATGAATGGAAACTTAACTTCCACAGTTTTAGTAAGTAAAATAACTTCAGTGAAGTCAACTTCAATACAGTTAACCTCCGTTGTTCTACAAACTTAACTTCCATATCTTTTTATTAAATTCATTTATTTATTTGGCATATTTTTCTCCATGAATGCTAACTTTTTTATGTATTCCTGATATTTAATCCCCTTTTTTGTGTTTTGTAAAACAAATTTTGCTAGAAAAGCATTCATGTAATTTCAATAAAAAAAAGCAAATCAATAATTTGTTAGCATGATAAGCAACATATTCTCAGTAATGTTACTCAGATAATTTACCTGTATGCTGCTATAGTTTGCACTCGCACTCAAATCTGCCTTTTGTTTCATCCGCTAGCACATGGAACTCATGTCTCGACCAAGAAAATACCCTACTTTCGTTGTAGTGATGGACGAGGAAGTGTGTTGGGTTTTCCGAAGATGTTTTAATTTTGAAAGCTATGTTATGATATAGGCGTTCTTTAAACACCGAGTACACTGCTCTCGTGTACTCCTTCAGTTCTTGTTCCTCAAATCCATATCTGGTCAAAGGTTTCCTTGCACCATGCACATGTAAACTAACATATCAGCCAATGCACTATGAAGTATTGTTTTACATTTTATCCTTTACTTAAAACATCTATTACAAACCCAACTTCTACAAAAAAAAATAATGTATACTTCAATTTTCTATAAGTTAACTTCAGAAGTGTGACATACTTAACTTCAAACATAACTTAAATATTTATCCTTTATTTAAAAAATAAAGAAGCATGTTTGTGTTTTTTACCATCGGCGCAAGTGTTTCTGTGATTTCTGCTTCTTGCCTTGTTTGTATACAGCTATTTACTTGTTTTACAAATATATGGAGATTATCTTGTACCTAAATGAATCCTTTCTTCAGCACATGGTTCATGCTCTCACTTCTCTGTGTTGATGTCATTCTGGTGCAGAAAACATCCTTCCAATATGCCGAGATCCATGTAGTCCTCTCATTCCACAGGTTGATCATCACATTGATATCTTGCAGCCCGTACTTATTAATCAGTTCATGCCATGCTGCTTCAAATTCCGACGGCATTAGCGGATGGTTCAAAATCACTGCTAGCTGATCTTTCAGGTCAGAAAAAAGTTGGTAAAGCTTTCTCAGCGGAACTTTATGCTTTCTTATTATGTGCCATCTGCATAGCTTATGGAGAGACCGTGGAAAAATCGCCGGTATAGCCTGCGCCATAGAGGGACACTGATCTGTATCCAACAGCAGTAACACTTTGTCAAATCTTTCACCATCTATATTGAAATTCATATCAATATATAGCTAAGTTAGCCATATCAACATGTAGTTAACTCCCCTAAAAATAGCAAGTGGACTTTCATGAGAATATATAGTTAACTTCCAGATACTCAGCAAGCCAGAGATTTTTTCATATTAAAATAGCTACCTAACTCCCAATAGGCAAAGAAGTTGGCTTTCGTAAAAACAGCTACCTAACTTTGTCATTTTTCCCTAATTAATATTATATTTAAAATATTCATATTAATTAATATATATCTAAGTTTGCCATAACAACAGCTAGTTAACTTTTCAAATCAGAGAAAGTGAACCTTAAGATAAACATATATTTAACTTCTAGATGCAGAGGAAGCCACGGTTTTTATCATATAAAGCAGATACCTAACTACCATAAGAAAACAAGTTGGCTTCCATAAAAATAGCTACCTAACTTCCATAAGCAGAGCAAGTATCATCATTTTTCTTAATAAATAGATACATAATTTCAATGTACAGAGTAAATGGACTTTCATAAAAATAACTAGCTAACCTTTTTCAAGGTTAATATTGGCATACATGTTAAAATACAAATTGGTTGTTTCCCGCCCATGCACTTTAAGAATATGCCGAATACCCATTTGAATGATTCTATGCTTTCGTCGCCCACCAGCGCGACACCAAAAATGGTCGACTACAAATGATTATTGACACCCACAAAAACTGCAAGTGGCATGTGGTATATATTACTCTAGTATGTGGTATCGAAGGTGATACATTCGCCGAAATCAGCATATGCAGCTCTACAGCTAGCATTTGACCAGAAAATATTTCTAATTGTGTTTTCTGAATCAACTTGCACATCAGAATAGAAATTCTCGTTCTCAGCTTTAATATCAGCAAAGAACTTGAACAGTTTCTACACATCGTCTACGTTGTCGAGGCGTGTATTACGCGCTTTCCTGCAAAACTTATAGTTTATAAATATCAGTTATTGCCAGAGAATATGAGTTTATATGATTTATTTTTTGTTTTTATTCATGCGTTGATACTTACATGTTCTTTATATCCTTGTGATGGCATGGTAGCATGTTGCATCCACCATTCATCCTAGATAGGAATCCCATTATGCTAGCATGTATAACGTTGCTAAACTAGAGGTATTTAATCAAATCCTACAGCGTTGCGTCAACACGTTTGTGTGAATGCAAGAACACTTGCATTGATGGAGTTAACAGCAATGGGTGGTTGTGTTCTAGGATTATATCCATCACAACACAGCTACCATCATCTCTCTCTTTTAATCTCATAAATGCTTTGTAGCCAGTTTTTTTGCTCACTTTATCCTGTTGTCTGTCAGATTCATCGAAACCTGTATTGTGTGTTCCCTCGTAGACACATCGCAGATACCGCCGTCTATTGTCATGTTGTGCTTTCTTAATTCTAAACCCAGTGTGCTTAGCATATGTGTTGTAAAACTGAAAAGCCTCATCAAATGTTTCGAATTCCTAGGCAACTGTAGGTATGAAACTCTCTGGGAGCTCGGGTGCCTGTATATGTTTTCCAGGCACAATATGTTAGTCACTATTAGTTTTATTATCTTTTCTAAGTAATGAAGATAAAATAAACAACATTTTTCATTTTTCACCATATCTAGAATGCTATATATTTTTTATAATTCATTGAAACAATTATTTTTATAGGCACTCACATGTGTGTACGATTGTAGAGGAGTTGGTGTTTCTTCCTTCCCTTGTTTGATGGGGCAAGGTGGCGTGACAACAGGTACATGAAGCAAAGGATCCTTCGGAGACATATGATTTGATGAAGTCCCATTTTTATGCATTGCATCATTCTTAGATGTACCATCTGGCCTCGTATCCTTGGATGATCTTACTGGCAGCTTTGATTTGATCTATACATCTGATGTTTTATTCTCAACTTCATTATGTGCACATCTTGACTCCCCATTGTTACTCTGCATTGCTCTTCGTGGAAGACGAAAAACTGGATCTCTAACAACAATTGGCTCATTGCAGCGTACAGGTGAGCGTGTTTTTTTTGGTCCAGACCACATCATTATCTCATCGTCATTTGAGTAGCTGTCCGATGAGTCTGGAATTGACCTAACTGCTTCTTGATGCAGACTTAACTGCCCAGCGCTGATTCCTGAGTTACCATAAATGTGAACAATGTCAACATTGTCTCTATCTACTACTTTCTACCTCTTGTGTTGCATATGATTCCTAGCTACAACACTTGGATTGCTTGAAACACCACTTGATAGATTTACATACACACTGTTCTGCATTGATGTAGACTTGGCATTGGGATTGGGGCATGCTCTGGTACCGGCTTGTCGTCTTGGAAGACGCATCATAGGTTCAAAACGACCTATAGACTCATCACATATCACAGGAGAACGTTTACACTTTGGTGGGCCAGACATTTCTTCACCTCCATCTACTATCTTTTCAACCATATCATTGTTTCCATGGGCCATTTTTCGATGTGTATCTGTTTCAAAAATCTACGGAGAAAAAGACACAGCATGTGTTAATTTTATGGAACACCTAACTTCCACATTCCCTAGTAGCTAACTTCCATACATGAAATTAGTTAACATTATTTTTTTGTCATCCCTTATCAAGCACATGTTGTTTTTCAACATCCCAACCTCCATAGTTTACCATTGCTAACTACCATATATGAACAGTTTTGTTCCAAAGATTTTTAGGTGGTGCAACACATTTCATACTTTCACAACAACCCAAACCACCCTAGTTGAACATAGTTAACTCCCATACAAACATAATTAGTGTAGTTTACATTAAAAGATTTTACTCTATTTTTTTACCTGAAATCTTTTGTCACAGAAACTTGATATGTCCTTTTTAACATTTGCTTATAATATCTCAATTTCACAACTAGTCACTGTTTTAACTTTAGTATTGAACACCCCAGTCGCAAACAGAATCTGCAGCACATGTAACCATAATTAACTTCTATCAATTTAACATCTTTAACTCCCACAATTTTTTATGGAGTAACACAGCTGCAATACCAAATACTGCTAGTTAACTTTCTGTTTTTTCAGAAGTCTAAGTGAACCCACACAATAGTGATAATCAACTTTAAAACACAAGTAACCATAGTTAACTTCTCATACTATAACATGGTAACTCCCAAAAAATCCTGACCTGACCCAGTAATGTTTTTTCTGAAACTACATTTGACACATTCAGTTAACTCCCAAAAAACCACCACAAAACAAACACATCAGTTATTTTTACAAGGTTTCATTAATTTCACAAGACAAATTTAAGCAGTTAACTAGAAGAAGTTTGCAAGGTGCTAACCCCCATCATGTGCTAACTACCATGGATTGTTTAAATTAACTTCCAAAAAACACGAAACCAGACACACTAGTGATTTGCAAGTTCATCTTAGCTCACCATAATATTCTAGCAGTTAACTAGCAGAATTTACGGCAGTTAACTAGCAGAATTTGCGGCAGTTAACATGCAGGATTTTAGGCACACACCTCAGATTTTTGTAGGGACAACCCTTTTCGCCTGATAGGTGCCATGAATGCAGGTGGTATCTCGCCTGCACCAATGCAGCGGATGGTTGGTGCCCTCGCCAGGGAATCCGACACCTCCTCCTCGCGTCTGCCACTACTGCCGCTCGCTTGCCTGCACCGACGCACCCTGGAAGAAGGTCGTTATGTCGGGAACAAGATGGAAACTCCAGTGCCTCCTCCCTCGCGTCGGCCTTCGCCGCCGCTCGCTCGTCGGCGTCGGCGCAACCCAGAAGAAGGTCTTTAGCTTAGGAAAAAGCGGGGAACTCCGGCGCCTACTCCCTCGCGTCGGCCTCCGCCGCCGCTAGCAACTCCGGCGCCTCCTCCCTCGCATCAGCCTCCGCCGCCGCTCGCTCGTCGGCGCCGGCGCAGGTAGGGTAGAATCTGGAAAATCAACGGGAGGTGTCTCCGATCGTGGGGCGGGGCTTTGAAGGAAGGGGCATGGTCGGGGCGTCCGGGTCGGAGACGTCCGGGATGTCCGGGTCCAGGTCGTGGTCGGGATGTCCGGGTCGTGCTAGTTTTGGGTTAACAAACACTTTCCAAAAAGTAGGTGGTTCCTAGATAGTTATCTAGGAACCTCTTAAGGAGGTGTTTATAAATAGTCATGTCGTGTATATATATATATATATATGAGATTTACATGAGTTAGACTTGGCTTGCAAGTCAAGTTAATTACAGATATAATCAATCTAGGATTGTAATCTAAACAAACTAGGACTCTGCCTAATATCTGTAGCATGGGGTATAGAAACTATATTTGTCTCCAACAAAATGAACGAGTTTATTAGCATATACTCCCTCCGTTCTCAAAGCTAAAACGTCTATATTTCTGAACGGAGAGAGTAGTAAGTTATAAGCATCAGGTGAGTACTTCAGTAACAATTAAGCAACATTAGGTAACGGACGGGAGCGCTCGTGACCATGGCCGCTGCAGGTGTCACTGCGCCTCCGCCACACTAATCTCTCTTCACCGACCACCTCCGCCGTCTACGTGGCCAGATCCGGAAGCCCCACCGAGTCCTCTCGCCGGCCGACTAGAAGCCCACCGCTGCCATCAGCGGGGCCAAGCTCTTCTTCCTCCCTTCTTCAGTTCTATCTTCAGCAGCACCTCCACCATGGGCGGCCCCGGGTAAGCTCGAGGCGCCACCGGTTGGCCCCATCGTCCGCTCCACCTCATCGTCAATATATAGATGTGCTAGGGTTTCAGGATGCCCCATATGCAATGGTATTGCCCATGGACATCCCCATGCCCATGAAGGAGGCTGCTCCAACTCCAAGTTTGATGCTCTCTGCCCATGTCGTGCTCACAGGTGTCATCTCCGGGCTGCCCCGCGTCTGCCTCTGTGGGGGAGTCCGTTCAAGGGGCACTATTGCCTTCGATGCCTGACCTCGTTTCAAATGTTGCTTGGGTCACTGGCTCTGCCATTGCTTTCGACGACGAGGAAGGCGAAGAGGAGCAACAAGAGAGATTTGCGATTTTCTCGCTACCTTGGCTGCCTATCCTGGATCCAACAAATCGTTTGGGTGTAAGATTAAGTCCATGAGAGGTGGTGCTTAGCCAAGGTCAGACTTGGGGAAGGAGAAATCAAGCAAAAGGAGGGGTGCTACCGGTAATGCAAATGCAGTTTCTTGATGGATGCCCCCTTTGTCCTGACATGTCTTCGTCGGTATGGTGTAGGAATGTCGTGTTTGATGTGTTCGTTAGTGTGGCTCCGTGGTCTTCTCTTAGGCTTGTTTGTCGGTGTGTGTGGGCGTTGTCTCTAGGTTGTTGGTGGTTGGGTAGGCTTGACCATGTTGTCGTAGGTTTTCGCCTGATTTTCTTTTAAAAAACTAGACACTTTATTATTAATAAATAGATGAGGCAAAGGTTTTGCCTGCGTTTCAAAAAAAATTAAGCGACATTGAGCACCAACCTGCATCTCACAGCAGAACTACAGATTCTGCATTTCTATTCTTTTCTTGTTGTACGTATGTAGCTAGCGTCCAAGCGATGTCTGCTGATACATCTCGATCTGCAGCGACACACATGCATAGATCACACCAGGGGCCATGGAGCGTTCTCCATCGACAGTGGAGCGTGGGAACGCAACACAAGCCTGTCATATCTAGAGAGCGATGCATCAACTGCTGCTCTCAATGCAAACAAAACCAGACGTGACCATTCAGAAATTTAGAACACAACATTATCAATCTGGACGATAATTAGAAATTTAGAACACAACATTATCAATCTGGACGATAATTAGGAGTAGTATATATGTATGGTGAGTAGCAACATCGCACAGCACAGAGTACGGGCCAATAGCTCCTGTGCGCACATATTTCCTTGGAATTGGACAGAATAGGACATCGTTGAAGAAAATGGCTAGCATGCGACGTTTCTTTGGTAGAAAATAGCCCAGGGCCACATGGGCATTAAAACGGTCGTTAAGGACACATTTAACTTAGTTCCGAGATTAGGTTAAGACAGACCGGTCGGTTGGTACAGCCAGTCAAACGAACCGCTTCCGACCAAGCGCGCGCGTCACACGTACTGTAGCTTCCCCGACGACGGCGGCGGACCTCACCCATTGTTCTAGGCTTCGGCGGTGGCGATAGCACAACATTCTTTGAGGCGGAAGCGATTTAGTTCGATGGCGAAGGTGGTGAGTGCCATTTGAAACCTAATTCCTCTCCCATTCTTCTCAAATCGAGATTTCAGCGTGCCCATTGATGCTAGATTGTGGAGGCCGGGTGTGCTGAACGAGAGGAACGAGATGGAGCCGCGAGAGGGGACTTCTAATCGGTATATCCCGCATCTCTAACACTTAATTTCTGTTTGGTCTGGCTCCTTGTTCGCTTCCGCTAGCTCACAGTGACCACCAAAACAGGGGAGACGATGTTGCGCAGCACACCTTCGAATTTTGCATCAAATTCTTTCCCTCTAGGGCTATGTTAGTTGATGGCACCACGCAGGTCATTGAGAGAGACACGGTTGTTAAATGGGAGGTGGAATTGGAAGATGTTGATCCCCAAGAGCTACAAAGCATGGGAGAGGAGGCGGTGAGGAATATGGTGGACAAAATTGGGGAGAGTGTGGTTTTGGGGGCTAGAGCAAGAAGTTTCTTTGTTACAATTTGATGATTGTAAATATGAGTATGTTAGGATTGAGACAGGGGAACAGATGGTTCATGAAATCGATGAGCGAGACGGTTGGAGAAGCAAAAATGCTATGTTTTTAGCAGAGCTCATTGATCTGAAATCTGATTCGAGGGTTGGATATGTGCCCTCGAAGTTGGCTTCTCAAATGGTTGAGGATGATTGGGCTCCACAAAGGCAAATTATGCCTATAGTTACTGCGTTGGCAATGTTAACAGTGGAGGCTGTAGATGCTAATGCACAAGGGGAGGCTGAAAAGATTGTAACTGTTGATTGGAATTCAGTTCAGATAAGTGCCTGGACTGATTTGGTCATTGCACCAATGTCTGACATTGAAATGGCAAAGCTTTTTGGCATTCCTATAGATGACAGAGATAAGGAGAAGGACAGGGATGAAGCTGTAAATGATGGTGACAACCATTCAAGAGATCAAGAGGCAGATATAGATCCAGAGTTGTTGCAAAATGCTGCAGTTAATGTAGATGATGCACATGATGATGAGCTAGTAACAGTTTATGACAAAGAGAACCCAGTTATTAAAGTTGGGACATTGTTTCCAAGCATGGATGAATTCAAGATGTGTTTCAGGACATATGCAGTCAAACGTGAGTTTGCTACCAAGACTTTGTGGACTGGTAAAAATAAGTTCTTTGCAAAATGCATAGGTTATGATGGTGGTGCGAAGCCTTGCAAGTGGTATATATCTGCTAGATGCCAACCTGATGGAAGGACAATAAGAGTGAATCAAATTCCAAAAGCTCATACTTGTATTAAAACTTCTCAAAAAGTTACAAAGATGACATCACAATTGTGGGTTGCAGAAAAAATCAATCCTATTTTAGCCACAACACCAAACAGCACTGCAAAGAGACTGAAAACAGACTTGGAAAAGCAGTACCCCATTAAGCTGAATTATACTACAGTGTGGAAGGCAAAGCAAAGGGCAATGAAGGAGCTATATGGTGATTGGGCAAATACCTTTCGAATGCTTTATAACTTCAAAGCAGAAGTAGAGAAGAGGTCACCTGGCAGTGTTGTGGAGATAGATACTGAGGTAACAGCTGATAGGAAAGTCTTCTTCTCTAAATTCTGCATGGCTTTAAAGCCTTGCATCGATGGCTTCCAAGCAGGGTGCCGTCCATATTTGAGTATAGACTCATCATTCTTGACTGGCAAGTGGAATGGTCAACTAGCAGCATGCAATGCTTTAGATGGACACAATTGGATGTTCCCTGTAGCTATTGGCATGTTTCAGTCTGAGTCAGAGGCATCATAGACATGGTTCATGATGCAGTTGAAAAGATGCATAGGGCCAGTCTCTCCTTTGACAGTGCACACAGATCCATGTAAAGGTTTAGAAAATGCAGTGAAGATTGTTTTCCCTCATGCTGAGCAAAGGGAGTGCTTCGGCCATATGTGGATGAATTTGATCAAAAAATTCAGAGGAGATGATTTTGGGCGCATGTGGCCAGCAGCAAGATCTTACAATAGACATACACATTCATATCACCTTGAGAAGATTAAGGATGCATGCTCTGAGGAGGATAGGGTCAAGTTTTGTACATGGTTGGACACCTACCATTCTCTTTTATGGTACAGGTCAGGTTTTAACACTGCCATCAAATGTGACCATATCAACAATAATTTGGCAGAAAGTTTCAACAACAAAGTAAAGGAGTTAAAAGACTTGCCTGTCCATGACATGGTTGACCAGATCAGGATCATGATCATGAGGTTGTGGGAATTGAGAAGAAGGCTTGGTGATGTTCTTCAAGGAGATAAGCTTCCTGATGTAGTGCAGCAAATGGTCAACAGGAGCAGAAATCTTGCACATTTGTGTGTTGAGAAATCCTCATTGTGGGGTGATGAAGTCAGAGATACAAAGACTGGCAGGAGGCATGTTGTTGACACTCAATTGCATGAATGCACATGCCTTGAGTGGCAACACACTAGGAAGCCTTGTGAGCATGCCATACTTTTCTTGGCCTCCAAACACAAGCTAAATATGCACCCATATTTGCACGAGTATTATTCTATAGCAAAATTCAAGGCTGCATATGCAACACCAATTCCAGCACTTACAGACCAGTCTCAGTGGCCTGAAGTGGACATTCAGTTCTCCTTGTGTCCTCCTTTGATGAAAAGAAAGGCTGGCGGGCCTAAGCATAGTAGATTCAAGGCTTGGTTTGAGAAAGTGGGAGCAGCAAGAAGGGGAAGAAAGATGGCAAGCCAGAAAGGGCCCAAAAAGGTAACAAGAATAGATGCAAACTCTGTGAAGAACTTGGACACCGAGCTGGCTCTACCAAGTGCAGATACACTGCTGAAAAGCCAAAGTATGTTCATTGAAAATCTCTGTATTTCTTGTTAATGATTTTTCTCCCCCAACTGACTTGCTTGTTTTCAGGAGGAAGCGTGGAGAAAAAGCCCCACCTCTTGTTGTTGAAGAATGCTGGCCAGTGAAAAATGGCAAGAATCAATGGCTCAAGAAAGAAGAGAACTAACCAGATCATGTTTGGTGCTGCTGAGGTGCAAATTGAACCTGTTAATGCTGTTGAGGTGCAATCTGAACCTATTAATGCTGTTGAGGATGAAGTGCAAACTGTTGAGGTGCAAATTGTACCTGTTAATGTTGTTGAGGTGCAATATGAACCTGTTAATGTTGTTGAGGATGAAGTGCAAACTGTTGAGGTGCAATCTGAACTTGTTAATGCTGTTGAGGATGAAGTGCAATCTGAAACTATTGCAGATGATTTGGCTATTGTCCTGCCAGCGAATCTGCTTTCGTAGTTGTGTTGCCATCTTTGGAGGTTGTGCTGCCAAGTGTTGAGTTGCAAACTGAACAATGTCTGCAGCTTTTGCTGTCATCTACTCAATCTGCAGAAGTGCAAACTGAAGAAGTTGGACATGGTCAGGTGTATAAGTTGAGGGGACCTAGTGGAATTGGTAGGAAAACTAAGAGTATCAACAAACTGTGCGATGTGGAACCAAGCAGTGGAAAAAAGGTGAAAAAATCGAGTGGTAGAAAGAAGCAAAAGAAATAGAGTCGAAATCATTCAACTATGATGTGATTTGATGTGAAAACTTAAGTTTGTTGTCATTTAATGTGAAAACTTATGTCCTTTGATATAAAACTTGATTGATGTAATAGGTTATGTCATTTCATGTGAAAAGTTATGTGTTATGATGTTGATTTGACTTGAAATTCAAATTCAAATTTGAGCCTATCTCCAATATTTTTGGAGTTCATTTATTTGTTATGTGATGCTGCACTGTTGTATGTACTACTATGCATCTTAGTTCATAAATCCAAGCCTTTTTGCGAAGTCCAACTCATAGTCACTGAAAATGTTGTCTAAACAGTCTCCAAAGCTAGGGAAAACGACCCCATTTCTAAGCAAGTTTTTTTTGACCTTCTCAAAATCACCCAAAAAGATTTTCTTAGCTTATATTCTACCTATATAGCATCAATACAAAGTCTCACCTTTTTTGAATAAGTATTCATATTGTTAATTTATTTTTGAAAAAACACCTTTAATACAAAGTCAGTAATAAAACAAGTTTAAAAATTGAAAATGCAAAAATAACTTCAGATCCTCCTTAGTCACTCCAAAATGAAGCTAAGGTGAGGTTTTTTGATTTTTTGCATTTTGAAAACCTCAAACCATCTTCTCACTCTTTTGAACTCTATGCAACCTTAGTCGAGATAGTCCAATTTGTGAAGGTTTTTTCGTGCAAAGATTATTAGATCAAGTCTATCATTTTATATCATAAGTATATAACATAACAAGACTATGTGCACATGTTTTACATTTTTCGATTTTTTTTAATTAGTTATGCACATTTAAAGTTCGGTCAAACCTTTCAAAACCCCATTGACTGCCTCTAAACCCCATCTAACCCTAACGCCAAACGTCGACCATCGGTCGAACCCTAACGCCAAATGTCAGCTGTCGATCTAACCCTAACGCCAAACATGGAGCGTCGATCTAACCCTAATGCCGAACTGTGACCGTAGGATAAGCCTTCTAGACGGATTCCGTGGGTGTAGCTGTGGGCATTTCGTGGGAGCCTTGATTCTCCAATCTGATTGGCCACCTTTTTTTTCTCCAATGAACAGATAACGTTGAGCGGTGGAGCATCTGAGTGACCGTTGGGTCGAGCGGACCGGGCCGGGCTACCACTACGTGCTCTGTTGGCATGCATGCGAGAGGACGTGTTGCCCGCGGCTTGTTGGCATGCATGCAATAGCGTCATAGCCTAGCTATTCTACTCGTGAACACATCGATGCAGCCTAATTTGCATGCACGCAGTGACACAGTAAAGCAGCAGGAGGAGCGCAGCGTATAGGTACGTCGCATCTAAGCTATTTTAACCATTTTAATAATTGCATGCACGCAGACACGGGATGGACGCGTTGGTGCAGCTCGCTTTTGCAGTGTCACGCGCGGCGGAACGGTTTCTCACGCGGTAGCCTTACCATCACGCACCAAAACGAAGCATCTCGCTTATGCCGCCCGTGCCGCTTTGGATTCTCTGCCCGCCGGTTTAATGCACTTATGCCACCACGAACGGACGAAAGAAAATGAAGCATCGTGTATATTGACCACGACTGCAACACGGCTATATAAGGGGCACCATTTCCTCATCCCTCTCACACTCATCTCTCAGGCCACCCCCGCTTCTTCGTTCAGAGCCAAATCCACCACTCGAGCCACCACTCCACTTTCCAAGCTACCATGCAGTTCACCGGTCCTACCTACCGCCGCCCTCGCACCGTGCCAGAGATGCAGTACCTGGCGAGCAGAATCGTCGAGAGCAGCCTCAGGGTGTGGGTGATATCGAGGTGGAGGGGCCCTTTCGAGTTGGCTCGCTTCTTCCTCCGTTCAAGCTACCTCCACCTCCCTGCGGGCACTCCGCCCATGTTCCAGCTCCACAAGCACTACGACGGCGGCCACGGCAACTTCGCCATCGGCCTATACATGACTTTCAACAACCCCTACGACGCCTACCACCTCCTCGGCCAGGTGTCCTGGTGTGGATGCGAGTTTATCGCATTCACCACCTACAATATCTTCACAAATTTCCACCACATCTTCCCCGAGCCCAATGACATGCACACCCTCCCCTACTAGATGTCGAAGGAGGACGAGTGAGAGGCGCCGGCTAAGGAGGGGCCAAGGAGTTGTTTGAGGGGTAGCTGTTGTCTGCTGGCCGAGTCTTTCTATGTACCTTGTGTTGTGTTGGTTGGGGCGTGTGTGCCCGTGTCTTCTAGCTCGTGTCTAGTTTTAAATATTTTCGTTTTTTGTTTTATGCACTATCTTGTAAGAGGATGCCCCTCTATATGTTGTAAGGGGATGATACTAGGGTATCTGATGCCCCTCTATCGTGTTATCTATGTTGGACGTACTAATATATTAATATTTATTCGTGTCTAAAGTTTCCTCATTACATTTTATTTACATTGTTAAACTATGTGACCGTGTGTAGTAAAAAAATGCACTCAAACATGAATCAATCATAAATTTTGTGCCTATATTGGCACACTATGTCTTCTTTCTTTTGAGAGGGACACAACCATTTCGGGTAGAAACACACTTGTAAAAACTTTGAAAACACCATAGCATGCACACACCTAAAAAAATTTAAATTGTTACTTCGAGTGCACCTTTTGGTAAAAAAAAAGGTGCTAGTCGGGTTTTGGTTCACAAAGACTGCTAACTAGAACCAACCTTTTATTTCGACCAAAACAACACGCGGGTGCACCCTAGCAGCAAGACACGATAAAAGAGCCAAAACAATACGGAACATCTTAAATAATTTTCGTATGAGTTATCTCAAAAAATATGACTACATGAAACTTCAAATTTGTGAAATAACGTAAGACGAAAAGATATATCTATGTGAATGACCGTGTGCACTTTTTTTTGCACTAGCTACACTTCTTTTATCAATAGGTCTGGCTATATTATATTCGTCCTTGCGTACGTTATAATTGGGCCTGGCCTTTTCTGACAATTGTCAACCAACTTTTTTTACCTTTTCTCCCTCTACCACTGAACTCTACACTCTGCATACCCTACACTGACAACGAACTGAAGAAATGAAACAGAGTGAAGACATGCCGAATTCGTGCAGCGCAACACTTTTATTCAAACATCTTTTACGATTACAAGTGATGCATAATCTAACTGCAACAGTGATTGCCTTCACTAACGACTAATTATCATCACATAAACAAATGCGAGAGCAATTACACAAACATAAAAAAAGATCGGCCACCAAATTTTCCTGCTTCTTCAATTCAATGATTTTTTTCATCTGCTTGTTCAGGTTCTTCAGCTCTGCCATCACTGTCGTCACTCTTGCATCCCCACAGTAGCACCAATGGAATTGCCAGATCCAGACAGGCCCGATCCAAACTTCTCCGCCTTCAACAGTAAATCGATCTCCCCTGATGCGCCCTCCAGTTGAATCCGCTCTATGTACTCATCTAGCCACTCAAAAAGGGTGCATTGATTCAATTTCTGAAATCAGAAAGATGAACCCTAAATCCCAAATCGGATGAACAATATGAAATTGGGACACAAAAATCAAAATTGACAGATTGAGAAGTAAAATCTCACATTCTCCTACTCTGGTTTACTCTCGTATTTCACGAATTCCCGCCCAAGGTTGCCATTCTTGTTGGTCAATGTGACCAGCCGCTTTAGGGGCACAGTACGTGAGCATACAGGACAGCTTGTCATTGGCACTGCGCCATAGCGCGGCCGTGTGCGGCGGGAGGCTGAAGTGGAACTCAACATGGGAAGGTCGTGGCCCGTTTGCTGGCATTGTTGCGCATCGTCGCTGGAGAAGAAGAAGAACAACGGTCGGGGAGGGAGGATGGGAAGGTCGCGGTAGGGCTCGGTGTTGCACGGCTCGGGGTCCTCTCTTGTACCAATGCTGAGCTGCATAAGTTAATGGGTCCCACGCTATGGGTCCCGCCATCGGGAGACACTCTGTGGGTCCGGCGCTCAGGTCGTTACGTAGTGGGGCCCGCTCGGCACACCTGATTCGAGTTGTCAACATGTGTCTTTGGATTAAGCAGTAGTGTCGCACGACAACTATTTTCTACCAAAGAAATGTCGCATGCTAGCCATTTCCTTCAACGATGTCTTGTTCTGTCCAATTCCGAGGAAACATGTCGCACAGGAGCTATTGGCCCCACAGAGTACACACGCACACTGCTACCTCTCCTTGAGGTCTTCCCATGGCCTACGGCAGTCTCTACTCCATGTTCGCTCTGCTCCTCGTCCTGGCCGCGCGTCCGGCGGCAGTGTCGGCGGCCTCGGTTCACCTACACTTCTACATGCACGACGTGCTCACGGGTCCGGCACCGACGACAGTGCAGGTGCTGAACGGGCCACGGGGCAACTTTGGGGACACGATCGTGATCGACGACGCGCTCACAGAGACCTCGTCGGCGACGTCGGCGACCGTGTGGCGCGCGCAGGGGTTGTACGTGTGGACGTCCAGGGGGAACCCGAAGCTGCTGGTGACCATGGACGTGGTGCTCACTTTGGGGCCCTACGTGGGGTCATCAGTCACGGTGGTAGGCCGGGACGACATCGGCGCCTCGGTGCGGGAGCTGTCGGTGGTGGGCGGCACTAGGCAGTTCATAATGGCAAAGAGGTACGTGCTGTGGAAGACCGTCCTGCTCGACCACCTAAACGTAGTCCTCGAGCTCAACGTCTTCGTCAACCCGTGACCGGCAACCGCGTCGTCTCGTTTCCTGTGAATCCACGCATGTTGATTTTTTCCACTTGTATCATGTTAGTCGTTCATGTTTCTGGCTCTCTGCGACATTTCCTTGGATATCAGGGGCGGATCCATGATCTGATCACAGGGGTGCCGAGATGATAGTGTCAATAAAATAGGTATACAACAACACTATATTGATATTGAATCTTTCATATAGTTTGTTATCTGTAAGCATGTTCTATAATTAAAACATTCATTTTATTTGCTTTACGACGATGAACACATCAAACAAGTCTATGTTCTTATGAAGAGTGAGAAAGACACTCTCAAGTGAAACTGGGACCTGAGCAATTGTTACACGGCCAAATCATGTTACCAGGCACTTTTTACTAGCAAAACCTCGATGGCAGGAGCCCTGCAGATCTGGCGCTCGCGCACACCCGCCAGCTGCAAAGTCTCGCTCTAGCTGGCAGTGAGAAAAAGATGTTGGACCACATATAGGCTTCAGAGACATGGTTTGCAGCATCTGGCTGCCTGTCCCTTCTGTGACCAGTGTCGGGAAACCATTGACCACCTCCTAATGGGTTACGTTCTCGCTCAGGAGGTGTGGGCTGCCTGCCTGAGCTAGTGGGGCAAGAGCCATTGGCTGCCCGAACAGGACTCCAGATTTACGACCTGGCTGCAGAATAGTCGAGGGGGCAAAGGACGGGATCGGGACCTATGGACCGGGATTTCACTAGTCTACTGGACGCTTTAGCGCCATCGGAACGACGTTGTGTTTGAGGGAGTCGTTCCGTCCGCGGCAGAGGCTATCCGCAAGAATTCCTCTGAGGCGGAGCTGTGGAGAGCGGCGGGACTCTTTCGTGACTGTTTAGAACAGGCGGACAAGTTGAGATGCCGCGAGTAGTCGTCTAGTGTGTGAGTGTTGTCCTATGGATAGCGTGGGTTACGCTCGGGGCGCATGTGCCTCAGCGGGTTATAATGCTCGGCCGCTTGGCCCTTCTTCTATGAAAACGATATGTATCTCAAGACGTATCCTTTAAAAATCTTATGAACGGTAAAATTTATTTAAAAAATTCTTTATAGATGCGCATAACTATATAAGGTTGTGGAAGACTATTAAATAAATCAAGGAACATATTTAGTACATGATTAGGTGGGGCAAAAAAGAAATTCACCATAAAAGATATAAACACGAAAATATATGAAGTCATCTACTGTATACTATGGATATCAAACCGCATCATTATATGTTTTGTAATAAAAAAGCAAGCTACATTCTACTCCCTCTATTCACAATTACCTCATATCCTGGGTTTAATCAAAGTCAAATTTTATAAACTTTGACCATATATTTATAAAAAGATATCAACATTAACAATGTAAGAACTATTGTATTAGAATTGTCATAAACCATATTTTCATATTATATGCATTTGGAATCATGGATGCTGATATTTTTTCTTATATTGTTGGTCAAACTTTGCAAAATTTGACTTTGACTAAACCCAGAATGCGAGGTAATTGTGAACGGAGGGAGTACTAATTTGCGTGTAGGTCTATGTCCTAACCTATTAAATAAATCTATAACTCAATAATTAGTTAATCATTTAATAATTCACAAAAATGTTGATGTATTATCTAAAAGCTTAAGCTATGGATACTTCTGAGCCGTCCATGTCTACTACTTTGGGTGGGCCTACTGGCCAACTGGCGGGGGCTGGGAGTTCTGCTCCTTCTTCATCGCGACAGGTTCCTCTGCAGGTGTATGTTGTGACTCCTTTCAAGGCCTCTCATGTTACGAGGCGTGGAAAGGAGCTTCTTGATGCCCTACCGATTGACTCTCCCCTTCGGGGTGGCCACTTTGCTAGTGTTTCTCCTCGTTTCACCCCGTCTCAGTTGCAGGCGGCTATCAGGATGGCGAAGGGTTCAGCTGGATTATCGCCCTCTCCTTCTCGCGGCCGGCCTAATATGATGGGCCTTACTATTCCGCGACCCTTTGTGGATGGGCCGGTGTTGATGGAGGTGGTCTCTGAGGTGGTAGGGAGTGGGCTTGCTCAGGATGGGTTGGCCGGTCCTACGACAGCTGTTTGTGACCTGGCGGATGGCGGGATCGACAGAGGAGAGGCCCTGGCCTAGGAGGGGTCGGGCCCTCCCCTAGCTGATGGCGTGGATGACGCCCAGGCGTGGTGGTCGCCTAGGGAGGACCTGGCCCAGGCGGGGTCATGTTCCCTCTCGGGAGACGGCTCCATAGAGGCCTAGGCGGAGCGGTCCGTTGGGGGGAACCTGACCCAGGCGGGGTCGGGTTTTCTCCCTCATACGCCGGCACGGAGGAGTCTTTGTCATGGAGTTAACGGTCTTGGCGCATCTACCACGGATGAGGACTCGTTGGTAAAGGCTATGAGGAGAAAGGCGGAATTAAATCTTGATTCTCAGGGTACTTCAAGTTCTAAAAATCTTTCAATAATTTTTCTACCCCTGTTATTGTTGATAGGCTAGCCAATGTTGGTATTAGTATGGGTAGATCTGTTAAGAAAGTTAATTTTTCTTGTTCTGCTCTGAGACATATGGAGGTTGACCGTTTAACGGTTACTCCTAAAGTTTCTTTTGTTCCTGACACTTTACCAATTGAGGAGGAGGAGTTGCATGCCACAATAGATGGTCAACTTCTGTCTCACTTAGTTGGTGAAGTGTTGGAGGTGGCTTTTGACGAGACCGAGCTGGGTTCATTATATGAGCTGAAAGCTGCTGGTCGGAAATCGAAAAGCCAAAAATCTCGCAAGAGGTCCCGTGTATCCAAATCTCCTATTGTTTCTCAATAAATAACATGTTTTCAAATAGCAGAGGTCTTCATGACTTGGCTAAACATTTGTTCTATGCTGATTGTGTGTGAGATTATAAGTTGGATTTTTTGGGTATTTCAGAAACTGGTAAACGTGATTTCTCACAAGCCTTACTCAATCACCTTTCTGGTGGAGTGGACTTTACGTGGGTATCACGGCATCCGCGAGGTAGATCTGGGGGAATTCTGTTAGGCGTCAGAAATGAGACGATGGAAGTTTTAGCTAGTTCGGCTGGAGATTTTTTTATTAAACTCCATATCTGTAACAAAGCTGATAACTTTACATGGTCTCTGGTCGCTATATACGGGGTTGCCCAGGACGTTTTTAAGGATGATTTTTTGCGTGAGTTGGTTAATCTGGCTAAGGACAATCCGCATCCTATTCTTATAGGTGGTGATTTTAACTTGCTGAGATTCCCTCATGAGAAAAGTCGGGGACGGTATGATGAGCATTGGCCCTTCATGTTCAACGCTGTTATCGATAGTTTGGACTTAAGAGAGGTTACAATGCTAGGGAGACAGTTCATTTGGGCGAACAGTCTTCCGGAGCCAACATACAAAAAATTAGACAGAGTGCTTATGGATACCGATTGGGAGGATAAATTTCCTATGGTAACTGTTCGTGCTTTGGAACGTATAGAGGCTTTATTAGATCACGCTCCATTACTTATTTCGGTGGGAACACCATTACGCCAATCCAAACACAAGTTTAAATTTGAACTTGGATGGATGGAGCGGGATGGGTTCCATGACATGGTGAAGGCTATTTGAAAAAGATCGGTTAGTGTTGCAACACCCATACAATGCTGGAACAGCAAAATGCGTGCCTTTGCAAGTTCCTTCGTGGTTGGGCCAGGCAGATGGCCGGGATCCTCGAAAAGGAGAAAATGCGCCTTTCGACTATTATTAACGATTTAGAGGCTTCCGCAGAAGTTAGGCTATTATCTGCACAAGAGATTGAGCTAAAAAACCAATCAAATCCGGACATTGCCAGACTTCTTCACGAGGAGAAACTCAAATGGTACCAACGCTCTAAGGCAAAATTTGTCCTTGAAGGAGATGTGAACACAAGATACTTCCATGCAGTTGCAAATGGCAAGCATAAGAAGAAACTAATTCACTCTCTGAGTCAGGATGAAGGTATGATTGAGGGCTAGGAGCAGCTAAAGGCTTATATTACTAGTTATTACAAGGACTTGTTTGGGGCTCCGTCAGAAAACTCTTTCGAGTTGGATGAGTCTCAAACAGGGGATATACCGCAGGTTTCTGTTGACGAAAACAACTTTTTAACCGCTCCTTACACTGAGGAGGAGGTCAAGGGAGCTGTTTTTCAGATGGAACATAACAAAGCGCCAGGTCCTGATGGCTTTCCAGCAGAATTCTACCAAGAATTCTGGGAAGTTATTAGAGATGACCTGATGCTTCTTTTTTCTTTTCTGCATGTTGATCAGCTAGAACTTTTTAGTCTAAATTTTGGCAATATAATTTTGCTACCTAAGGTTAATAACGCGGAACGTATACAGCAGTATCAACCAATCTTCCTTCTTAACGTTAGTTTCAATTTTTTACAAAGGTTGCTACTATTAGACTGAATCCAGTAGCTGATCATGTTGTTCGACCTTCTCAAACTACTTTCATGCAAGGAAGAAACATCCTAGATAGTGTAGTAATCCTACATGAGACAATTCATGAACTACACTCCAAAAAACTAAATGGTGTATTGTTCAAGATTGACTTTGAGAAGGCTTATGATAAGGTTAATTGGTCTTTTCTACAACAGACACTTCGAATGAAAGGCTTTTCAGAAGAGTGGTGCAATCTCATACAGTCCTTTGTGACTGGGGGTAGTGTAGCCATCAATGTCAATGATGACACTGGCAAATACTTTCAGACTAAAAAAGGGCTAAGACAAGGAGATCCGCTGTCGTCTATACTATTTAATATAGTGGCTGATATGCTGGATATCCTGATTGAGAGAGCTAAGGCTGCCGGCCAAATTGAAGGACTAGTTCCCCATCTTGTTGATGGCATTTCTATTCTTCAATACACTGATGATACTATCCTTTTTATGGAACATGATCTAGAGAAAGCTTCGAATCTGAAACTAATATTATCAGCATTTGAGCTTCTCTTTGGATTGAAATCAATTTCCATAAGAGTGATTTGTATTGTTTTGGCGAGGCTGAGAACGAGGCACATCTATATGCCGAACTATTTGGCTGTAGCATGGGCCAATTTCCAATCAACTATCTGGGAATCCCGATTCATTATCGGCGGCTCACGGCTCACGATTGCTGAATAGAAAATCATTGAGGAAAGATTACAAAAACGTCTTAACAGTTGGCAAGGTAAATTACTATCACTTGGTGGAAGACTTGTGCTCATAAACTCAGTACTCACAAATATGGTACTGTATATGATCTCGTTTTTTCAACTACCAAAAGGTGTCTTGAAGAAAATGGATTACTTCCGATCAAGATTCTTTTGGCAAGGTGATGGTGAAAAAAAAAATATCGACTTGCTAGATGGAATGTGGTTTGCAAACCAAAAGAATACGGTGGACTGGGCATACATGATTTGCAAGTCAAAAACACCGCACTTCTTGGTAAATGGTTGTTCAAACTACTTACTGAAGATGGTGTCTGGCAAACCATTCTTTGGAGGAAATATATAAGCTCTAAGGTGGTGTCTCAAGTGGTTTGGAAACCCAGAGATTCACACTTTTGGATGGGACTTATGGCGTCCAAAAAACATTTCTTTCAATTTGGTGTGTTTAATATTAAGGATGATCGCAGATTAGATTCTGGGAAGATAAATGGCTTGGCCAAAGTCCCCTCCGGAATCAATATCCAGCTCTTTACTCTATTGTTAGACATAAAGGAGAGACTCTTTCCAAAATTTTGGAAGTTTATCCTCCTAATGTGTCGTTTAGACGAAGCCTCATTGGACCTAGACTCGAATCTTGGAACAATCTTGTATTAAGACTGTCCACGGTACAGCTGTCTGAAGGGGTGGATGGGTTCAAATGGAATTTACTTCAAAGTGGTAAATTTTTGGTTGACTCTATGTATAGGGCTTTGATCCAACCTGATATTCATGTCGATAACAATAGTAAAATTTGCAAAATGAAGTTACCCCTTAAGACGAAGATCTTTGCTTGGTACCTTCGTAAAGGTGTAATTCTTACTAAAGATAATCTTGTTAAGAGGAATTGGCATGGAAGTACACAATGTATATTTTGTCATCATCATGAGACAATACGACATTTATTCTTCCAATGTTTGAATTTGCTTGTGTTATATGGTCAATCATCCAAGTAGCCTCTGGTTTATCTTCTCCGTGATCGGTTGCCAATGTTTTCGGCAATTGGTTATATGGGATTCGGGATAAATATGAGACTTTATTTAGGGTGGGAGCGCTTGCCATTATTTTGTTGCTTTGGCTATGTAGAAATGACAAGATTTTTAATAATATAGTTTCTTCGTCCTTGCAGGTGGTTTATCACGCAACAGCCATCCTACGATCATGGATTCCGCTTCAGCGTATGGAGTTCCGTAACTTGTTTACGGAGGGATATACCCGTTTGGAGGATGTGGCGGGGGATATTTTCTCCCGACATGGATGGCAGCGTGATTTGAGGATTGAACTGCCTTAGATGCACGCAGTTCTATTTTGTTATACGGACTGTAATTTTCATACTTAAGTTTGGTTCTCATCTTGTTATTGATCGGCTGTGTGCATCCTAGTTATGCAGAGGCCGGGTGTAAACTTTAATATTGAGTAATAAAGCGCCCATTTTCAAAAAAAATCTAAAAGCTTAAGCCTGAGAGGCGGAGAGCTCTGTGAGCGATTCAGCAGTGCGTCCTGCGTTCCGTCTCTCTACGTGTGGGCCTGTTTTTTCTTTCTCGCTGGATCGTGGCTTGGGACTGGGATCAGGATCAGGTGGCATGTCACGCTGCAACATGCCCCCTCATATCAGCCATCCAAAGCCCATCCAAAGGCCAGCAGTGACCGAAGGCAAAATAGCTCTCCACCGCATCCACATCCTCGTACAAAAGTAACAACGAGCGGAAATAAACCGGGAGGGGAAAAATTGGCGCGCAGGAAGAAATTGTGGCAGGGAAACGGAGGGCATGGCGCCGGCGCCGGCGCCTGCTGCTCTCGCGCACCTCGCCGCACCGCCGTCGCGGAGGATAGACAGCGCTGCGCCGCCTTGGGAATCAGGCAGGAGCATCCGGGAAAATAGCCGCCGCCGTGAAATCAGGCAGCCGCGAAGCGCCGCCGCAGGCCAGGGAGGACCACGGGCTAGGGAGGACCGCTGCCTCGGACCGAGCTCCCAACTTCAATGAACGTCGCCCAGACCAAGCTCTCCGTTCCCTGATGTTTTAGTGGATGCCTACAGTGTAGCAGCCTCGTATCAGGTATGCCTCTTTCTAACTGAACCTCTTCCTTTAGATTAGTCTGCTATTATTTTCTTTGCTATTTTTTCTTGTTAGAAATTTGTCTAGGACGTGTAGTACAAACCAAGACGATGTGTGAGCCTCTATTATATAATAATAATTTCGAAAATCTGAGATTTCCATCATTGGACAGAGAACAAACCAAGAGTTAAGATGACCGCTCCTATGTTGGTGGAATCAAGCAAAGTGTACACTCTGATTATTTTCGAAGCTTTCCAAGGTGAGTATGAAAGATCGATGGCTGCATGTTGTAGAGTATTGGATGGAAATAACAGATTTGCCGTTGCTATTGCGAGTTTACATGGTGATTTACAGTTCGAGGAGGAGCGCATAGTGATAGGTGACCCTTTGACCAAAATGGTTTCATGTAGTTGTGAAATGTTCAATAGGACAGGAATATTGTGTGGACATGGTCTGAAAGTTCTTGATTTGATGAATATAAAGACACTACCGACACATTATGGTTTGAAGAGATGGACTAGAGAAGCTCGCAATGGAAGTATACAAGATAGGCAAGGAAGGAACTTGGTAGAAAATCCAAAACTAGAAGCTCAACTTCGATACAAGGATTTGTCTCATAAATTTCACAATATGGCACATAAAACAGCCAACTCCCCACAATGTTGTTTGCTATTGGAAAGAGCACTTGATTCTATTGCTCCAAAAATAGAGGATTTGCTCAATGCACCCAATAGTGCTAGGACTAAAACTTATAAAGACAAGGAGAATATTGACCCAAATATGCAGCAAATAGATGAGTTGCTTAGTTCTGCAGGACTGAAGAAAAAAGAGGTCCCGGCAACAAGCTTAAGGAGAAAGAAAACTTGGCTTGATAAGTTACTCAAGGGGAAGCGCAAACCAACTAAAAAGGAAGCAAAGGTATGTTGAAATTGGTACACAATATATTCTCACTATTCATTTGTAAACTCATTGCTAGAGTTTTCATTTGTAGGAGCAAAAGAAAAAGGATGGAGTACAACAAAAGAAAAAGGCCAGAGTGCAACAAAAGAAAAAAGATGGTTTACCACCTCAAGTACAAGTGGAGAATTATGACAACAACAACAAAGGACTAAATTTGGTGCTTCAAGAGAGCAATGCACTCATCAGTTTCACCCAGCTATTGACGGGTCCACCCATGACTAAATTTGGTGATGATGACGATTTGTTCTAGTATGCAAGCTTGTTAGTATTTTGGACATGGTTAACTATAGGATTTTGGGGCTAACTATAGTATGGCCTAAGTGTACAAGTGAAATTGGCCAGATTTCTACACTTGTTTGGTGCAAATCTGTATGCAAGCTAGTAGCACTTGTTTGGTGCAGAATTAGTGTGCAAACTCAGTCATGTGATGAATGCTATGTCTGAATTTTAAATGGATATTGTTTGCTACAGAGTGTACGATGCTACAGAGTGTACGAAATCTGAATTTTAAATGGCTGTTGTTTGCTACAGATTGTACCAAGTCTAAAATTTAAATGACTGTTTTTAAATCTCTTGTACAACATGCAGGTCTACTGTTTTTAAACGACCGTTGTTTGCTACAGACTGTACCAAGTCAGAAATTTAAATGACAGTTCTAAAATCTGGTACAACGTCAGTCTAAAAACGTCTGAATGGTCGATGCCTGGGAGCTATTTTGCCTTGGGTCACTGCTGCCCTTTGGATGGGCTTTGGATGGGCCCCTCTCTCTACATCGGCCGCCCTTGGAACCCACTCTACTCCTCGCATGGCCTTCTCCGAATCCAAATTCCACCAGCTTCTCGCCCCGCATGTGGATGTTTGTTCACGGCTATCTGATCGTACATAGGTTGCTGCGAGCTCGAAGTGACATCGCACATTTCCTGGCCAGATCTAGCTCTGTGTAATGTTACTTCAGAAAAGTGTTTAGTCGTGTTCATGTGTCGCTGAATCTGTAACCGTCTGGTAGATAAGCGTATCTAGGTCACGTTGGTTTCTGAAATTAAATGGAGGGTTGCTCCGAACTTGTTGATGATTGTCAGGTGTGCCGTTTGGGAAGAACTCCCGTGAGCCGAGGTACCGCATGGAGTTCCACACTGTCGACTCGCCCTACCACCCGGTGAGTTTTCTGATGAGTTCTCCTTTTGTTCTTTATCTGCAGGAGAATATTAGCTTTCTTTAGTTCAGAATTGCCGGATGATATTTAGGAAATAGTCAATCCTCCATATCTTAATGTAGACAAGTCTAGATAGGATTTCAAAGAATGGGAGTAGCAGGAGGAACTGCATACCCCTTTTTTTCTCGAATCAGACAATATGCTATAAGCGAAAGCTAATTCCCCATGTTTCTGCTAAGTCATGTGTACCCCATGCTATTTTCGGAAGCCCTGAATTTGAGTCTTTTACCTGAAGTTGTCGCTGTTCGACAAACCTGCTTCCTCTAATTCTAACTGCTAAATAAATGCACTTCTTGTTTTGCTGCAGGAGAATGGCTAGGAATCTGAACCGATGACTACCCATGAGGGAAAACATTACACCTGCTACCTACCAGTCGAAGAAAATAAGACCATGAAGTCAATTGTCCCACAAAATGCAACTAACGTGATAATAGAAAGCGAGAGGAAAGTTATACCAATCGAAGAAAATAAGACCATGAAGTCAATTGTCCCACAAAATGCAACTAACTTGATAATAGAAAGCGAGAGGAAAGTTAAACCAAAGGAGCCAGATGAACTGCTAGAGATTCTCAAAGATTAGTGTTTTCACAGGGTGAGCATACGACTCTTTCTTTATGCACGAGTGCGTGCATCGTATTTCTGTCTTGTGTGAATAGAATGTCTGAAAAAAATCTAATCATTACTATTGTTGTTAACACAGCATGAAGGTTGGTGGTCTTATGAATTCCGCTATTATGGGAAAATCTGACAGGTTCATGTAGAGGGTGAGAAGGTAATCTATTTTCTCTGGAGAGGCACGTGATGATCCTTCTGTTTATATTTCTACACATCCACCAAAAATTAATTCTGAATTGTCTCAGTACAAGAATTGCTAGCTTTAACAGTAGAGACCAGAACTGAACTCATTTACATTGTAAAAGAAAGAAACAATTTAATCCTTAGCTCCGATAGTATTAGTATGGCTTCAACTACATATCTTCATGCTTTAATACTATCATATAGGCATGCCTTAGTTGCTAGAGTTTTTGGGGTAGCTTGATTAAGTGTGCATCTTTTGCTGAAGTTTATCCAAGAATATGTTCTAGGTGAATTTGATGCTGATGCAACCGATGCTTACCATGAATATCGCACCTCTGAGTCTGTTGATGAGCATCACGTGAAAGATACTTTCAAGAGGTATTATCCTAAAAAAAATTTAAAGAGAGGGTACAAACAATAAAATGCATCCGGAAGCAGACCTCTCTTGAATGAATTATTGATGTTTCCATGCCATTGCAGATATCATGTTCACCTGTACACAAATGGCACTGTCTGTGATCTCACGGATATAATGCGGGACACGGAGGTAAGAAAAATCTATGGAAGTAGTACTATGATAATCTAAGTGGCTGTGGTTCTTACTTCAAGTGGTTTATACCATTGATTAGTGTGTTTGAGTGTGCCCACCATGCTTTCTTCCTAACAGGTTAGATTTGTTTGTTCGGAGCCCATTGTACTGATCATCTCAATAAAGGAGATATCTTCCTGCAATTATGTTTTAACAGTTCAGAGCCCAATGCTCTGCAAGAACCTGTAAGTGGCTCACGTCGATAGTCTCATCACCCTTTTTTGGAAGTTTTTAGCTTACTACTAAATTGTTTCTGCTCGCAGGTTGTTTCAACAGGAAAAACGCACCTTCTTCATCCACTACAACGAGTTGGTTGCTGAAGTTGAAGCCACTGTTGAGGACGATGACTCTCTTCCCAAGGAAGCTCAGATGTCCATCATTCCAGATCCAGATGAATCGCATAATTACGAAGCTTATGCTACCTGAATACACGCCAATCCCTTACCCAGCGAAGAAATCGTTACTGTGGAGGTACAAGCAAGGGCAGGTTGGCAACTGGGCATGATATCCATTCATCTTGAAGCTAGGAGATCATCAGACTTGCACTGATCATAGAGGGATCTTAAGCCAAGGAGTGTCTTTCTGTACTGTAGTATAACTTAGTAAAGGAGATATACTGAGATGAAGTGCTTTTGAGAGTATGTGCTTGTTATTTAATAGCTTATAAGCATGAGAGGCAGCGAGCTCTCTCAGCGCTCCTGAGCGCGTCGTGCAGTCCTTTCTCTCTGCATGTGGGCTCTTTTTTTTTCTCGCTCAAGTGGGCCTTTCAACGTGTAGATACCCCAAGCAGCGCCGTCGATGAGGGTGAGCGAGCTGAGCGACGGCACAGGGCCCCCAAAGTTTTGGGGCCCCCAAATCGCTGGACAAACCATAGTATCGGCCGCCCCAGGTCTCCGGTGGCAGATTAGGGTACTCCGCCCCACTCCCTACCTTGCCTCCAGGCTGCATCGGCCTAGCGGAGCACCTCTGTGTCTGGTCTTTCTTCTTGAGCGGATGTGCCATGGATGGTCGACCAAAGCTTTCCGTTGAGCGTTCCTGAGAAGAAGATACTCTAATCGTCCTGGAGTCTGCGTATGGGCTTAAGTGAGAGGGCCCATCAAACATGTGTACTTGTTGACAAGTCTCTCACTCGTTTTTTTAGTTGGAAAAAAACTAGGGAAGAATTAGAAAACCAGTGAGTGATTAACGGGAGGAGTCCATGGGTCTAGGTGGGTAGTTTTTAAGTTTCTGATATATTTTTTATATAGTTGTATTTTATAGATCTTGAAAACCAAATATTTTGTTGATTGTATATTTTGTTGACTTTCTAAAAAAAGTATATTTTGTTGACTGGAATGGCATTAAGGTCTTAATGTTCTAGCTATATAAAATATAAACATTTATAAGAAATGACATGCTCAAATTACATTACGCACCGGGCCCCCAACTTTTTGGAGACGGGCCTGATGTCAAGTCACTAAATATGACACGACGACGTACCTGATCAGAGCGAGGCTTTCACGTTGTTAGACAATAGAATTGGAAGAACCGGCTCAACCCTCAATAGGGTGGCCTATCACATATATATAATGGGTGTGTTACAATAGGTACAAACACGTACACATATATAGAAGCTATATACATCTAATACCCTCCCTCAATCTTAGTCACTTCCTAAAGAATCTAGAAGGGTAAGATTGCGCCTACAGGCCTCAAACTGTGCTAGAGGTAATGGCTTGGTGAAGATGTCTGCAAGTTGATTCTTAGAGGAGATGAACTTGATATGTAGTCGCTTCTGTGACACACGTTCCCGTACAAAGTGATGATCAACTTCGATGTGTTTCGTTCGGACATGAAATACCGGATTTGCAGAAAGGTATGTAGCACCGATGTTATCACACCAAAGAATAGGAGGCTGTGATTGAGATATACCCAACTTCTGAAACAAAGACTGTACCCAAATAATCTCTGCAGTAGCATCAGCCACAACCTTGTACTCGGCTTCAGTACTGCTCCGTGAGACAGTAGCCTGTTTCCGAGCACTCCAGGCGATCAAGCTAGAGCCAAAGAACACAGCATAGCCCCCCGTGGATCGCCTGTCATCAGGACTTCCAGCTCAGTCCGCATCAGAGTATGCCGAAAGGACCCCGAAGGGGTTCGGCCGTATATGCAGCCCATAGGACACGGTCAGACGGACATAGCGTAATATACGCTTAACATCTGACCAATGAGTGTCGCGGGGCGTCTGAAGATACTGACAAACTCTGTTGACAGCATAAGATATATCTGGTCTCGTGATCGTCAAATACTGGAGACCACCAACAATACTCCTGTACTCCGTAGCATCAGCAGAAGACAGAAGCTCTCCATCAACAGCAGTGATCTTGTCAGTGCTAGACATAGGCGTAGTCGTCGTCTTGCACTTGAGCATCCCAGCCCGCTGCAACAAGTCCAGTGAATACTTCTTTTGTGTCAAGATAAGGCCATCGGCATGAGAAGCAACCTCCACACCAAGAAAGTAATGAAGCTTCCCAAGATCCTTGACAGCAAAATCAGTACCAAGAGAGCGGACAAGAGCATCGGCAGCTGACTGTGAGGAGCTGACCAAAATAATATCATCCACATAAACCAGCAAGTACATAGTGACCAGCGCCGTCGATAAGGGTGAGCGAGCTGAGCGACGGCACAGGGCCCCCAAAGTCTTGGGGCCCCCAAATCGCTGGACAAACCATAGTATCGGCCGCCCCAGGTCTCCGGTGGCAGATTAGGGTACTCCGCCCCACTCCCTACCTTGCCTCCAGGCTGCATCGGCCTAGCGGAGCACCTCTGTGTCTGGTCTTTCTTCTTGAGCGGATGTGCCATGGATGGTCGACCAAAGCTTTCCGTTGAGCGTTCCTGAGAAGAAGATACTCTAATCGTCCTGGAGTCTGCGTATGGGCTTAAGTGAGAGGGCCCGTTAAACATGTGTACTTGTTGACAAGTCTCTCACTCGTTTTTTTAGTTGGAAAAAACTAGGGAAGAATTAGAAAACCAGTGAGTGATTAACGGGAGGGGTCCATGGGTCTAGGTGGGTAGTTTTTAAGTTTCTGATATATTTTTTATATAGTTGTATTTTATAGATCTTGAAAACCAAATATTTTGTTGATTGTATATTTTGTTGACTTTCTAAAAAAAGTATATTTTGTTGACTGGAATGGCATTAAGGTCTTAATGTTCTAGCTATATAAAATATAAACATTTATAAGAAATGACATGCTCAAATTACATTACGCACCGGGCCCCCAACTTTTTGGAGACGGGCCTGATAGTGACCTCGGGCTTCTATAGAAGAAACAGTGATGAATCAGCCGTAGAAGGTGCAAAACCATGAGCACGAAGGGCAGTCGCAAGACGAGCATGCCAGACACGAGGAGCTTGCTTCAAGCCATAGAGTGCTTTGGTAAGACGACAAATATGATCAGGACGATCAGGATCAGAGAATCTAGGCGGCTGTCGCATATAAACTTCCTCCTCCAATACACCATGAAGGAAAGCATTCTGCACATCAAGCTGACGAAGAGACCAACCTTGAGTAACAGCAATAGAGAGAAGAAGCCTGATGGTAGTAGGCTTGACCACTGGACTGAAGGTATCTTCATAGTCAAGACCATATCGTTGCCGAAATCCTCTAGCAACAAGACGCGCTTTGTAGCGCTCAATAGACCCATCAGAATGCCTCTTCACTTTGAAGACCCACTTAGAATCAATCACATTAACTCGGGGTGGTGGAGGAACAAGAGTCCATGTCTCATTGCGAAGAAGAGCACGATACTCCTGTTCCATAGCCTCTCTCCAATGAGGAATACTCATAGCAGTCTGGTACGTGCGGGGCTCGGAGGATGGATCCGCAATGGCAGCATTCATACATGAAGCATGCCAAGCCACCGTGCCATCAGTGCGCTACTTGGGGCGATGAATGCCACTACGACTGCGCGTATGGGGATGCAGAACAGGAGCCGGCGAAGGACTCGGCGATGGTGACGGCGAGGGCCCAGCCGGCGAGGGGCTGGGCGATGGTGACAGCGACGACCCAGCCAGCGAGGGGCTGGGCGATAGGCTGCGAGGCGACACACTTAACGTCGAAGAGGCCGGCGACGCACTTGACGTGGGAGAAGCCGAGCTAGAGCCCGCCGATGGAGTCGCAGGGGCTAGGCTGCTCGGCGAGGGAGACAACCCAGACGAAGGCGACATAGGGGAGGCGGGCGAAGATGGCCGGCGGCTCGGCGAGGGCAGCCCGGCGGCAGGAGATGACAGCGGGCGTGCATGGGCACGGTTCCTGAGGCCATGCAGGTGCACAGGCGGATCGACGTTAACGTCGGATGGCACCAGTGATGGAGGTTCGGAAGCCTTCAGAATTTCCAAACGAGCCCCACGTCCAGTTCCTGCACCATGGTTAGGCAACAATACATGAGAGTATGCAACATCATCAAATTGGTCAGAGGCAATGGAAGATAAATGCATGGATGGAGGTTCAGTGGTGGGCAAAGGGAAAAACACGCTCATCAAACACGACATCCCGAGATATATAGACACGATTAGTGGGAACATGAAGACATTTGTATCCTTTGTGAAGAGAACTATAGCCAAGAAAGACACACTTTTTAGATCGAAATTCTAGTTTGCGTTTATTGTATGGGCGAAGGTGCGGCCAGCAAGCACACCCAAACACTTTAAAAAATGTGTAGTCAGGCTGTTCATTGAGAAGAAGATCAACAGGAGTTTTCATGTTTAGAACACGTGTGGGAGTACGATTGATGAGGAAACATGCAGTAGTGAAGGCATCACTCCAAAAACGAAACGGAACCGATGCATGAGCCAAAAGAGTTAAACCGGTTTCAACAATATGACGATGCTTACGTTCTATGGAGCCATTTTGCTGATGTGTATGTGGACATGCTAAACGATGAGCGATCCCAAGCGACTGGAAAAATGAGTTGAGATTGCGATATTCACCACCCCAATCCGATTGAACATGAACAATTTTATGCTTGAGAAGACGTTCAACATATTTTTGGAACTGAACAAAGATATCAAACACATCAGATTTACGCTTAATAAGATAAAGCCAAGTAAAGCGACTGTAAGCATCAACGAAATTGGTATAATAATTATGACCACTAACATAGGTTTGGGCAGGGCCCCATACATCTGAAAAAACAAGTTCTAGAGGATGTTTCACCTCACGAGTAGACTCCGAAAAAGGAAGTTGATGACTCTTCCCCTGCTGACAAGCATCACACACTGCTACATCTTTATTACTAGGCATGGTAGGAAGCTCATGACGATGCAAAACATGGCGAACAATAGGAGTGGCAGGATGACCAAAACGAGCATGCCACTGTGACGACGAAATGCGAACTCCACTGAAAACGCGAGAAACTCTAGGATGCTCCAGACGATAGAGACCATGGCAAAGGCGTCCACTAAGGAGCATGTCCCTTGTGTCCCGATCCTTAATAAAAAGATCAAACGGGTGAAATTCACAAAACACGTTATTATCATAGGTGAGAACGGAAAGGAGATTACGTGTCACAGATGGTACTCGAAGGATATTATGAAGTTGGAGACTCCTATCGGCATGACTAGTAAGAAGAGATGCTTGACCAATATGAGAGATGCGCATACCTGCTCCATTGGCAGTGTGAACCTTGTCGGTGCCGTGATATGGCTCATGAGTATGAAGCTTCCCCATCTCATTGGTAAAGTGATCTGTAGCCCCAGAGTCCATGTACTAATATGGATCTATGGGGTAGGACTGAGTCTGTCCAAGATTCGCCTGGGGCTTCGGTGGCGGCGCCTGTTTATCAGCCATAGCTGCCTGGCGCTGAGTGTTGCGCACATCCTTGCCGTCGTTGCCGAGGCCGAGGAAGCTCTTCTGAAAATGACGGTGGCACTTGGAGGCCCAGTGCCCATCAAGTCCACACAGCTGACACCTCCGCCCCCCGCTGGAAGGCAGCGGCGATGGGAGGCCAGACGAAGGCGAGGGCGATGGCGCGGGCCCCTTTTCCAAGGCAGATGATGAGGCACCCGAGGAGGAGCGGCCGCTCCTATAGGCGGCATTCGCGGAGGAGCCCCCACCTTGGCTGTGATTGGCGCGACGCGCTGCTCGGTGAGGAGAAGGCGGGAGTAGACCTCATGCGCCATCATGGGCGTCGTGTTGCCCCGCTCGTTGATGATCTCGACCAAACCATCGTACTCCTCATCGAGGCCGTTGATGATGAAGGAGTTGAACTCGGAGTCGGTGAGCTGTCCGATGGACGCTAGCGTGTCAGCAAGGTCCTTGACCTTGTTATAAAACTCCGTGGCGGTGGTGTCGAGCTTCTCACACTCGCCGAGCTCGCGACGAAGTGAGATGGCACGAGCTTGCGACTGTGACGCGAAGGAGAGCTCGAGTATTGTCCATGCCTCATGAGACGTCTTGGCAAAGACGATGAGCCCGGCAACAGCCGGGGTGAGCGACCCCTGGATGGAAGAGAGGTTCGGCTGATCCTGCCCCGTCCACACACGGTGCGCCGGATTGTAGACCGGGCCGTTGACGATGTCCACCAGCGCGGGGGGGGGGGGGCAGGGAAAGGAGCCGTCGACATAGCCGAGCAGGTAATGACTCCCAAGGAGCGGAAGAACCTGCGCGCGCCAGAAAATATAATTATCCGGCGAGAGCTTGACAGTGATGAGATTGCCGAAGTGGAACAGCGGAGGCAGCGAGCCCGTCGAAAAGACGGCCGGAGGCGGATACGCCATCAGGACAGAGGCGGGCGGCGTGGTTGGGGTTAATCCTGCCGGAGGCACTTGCACCGTGAGGGCAGGGTGCATCGGCGTGGATGCCGAGGAACCAGCGGTCCAGGCCGCCGAGGAGGCCGCGGGCGCGAAGGAAAGCGGTGAGACGGCAGCGGCCGTGGAGGCGGGCGAGGAGTCGCTGGACGTGTGGATCGTCAGTGATTGCCCCGGCGACAAAGGGACTGGGGGATGGTTGGAGAAGAAGGAGCCGACGCTCCTCGTCCCGATCGGGGGTGGCCGGATGGCGGCAGCATCGAGGGGCCGGGAGAGGAGGGCGGCGAGGGAGGCGGGCAAATAGCCCGCGTTGGTGGAGCCGGAGGCAGCGGTGCACGACATGACAACGGTAGCGGCGATCGGAGGCCGAGCGGAGGCGACGATGGCAATCGGTGGCGGCGGCGTCGGGGGCGGCGGCGCGGTTAGGGTTTGGAGGCGGAAGCGGGGGTCGTGACCAAGTCTGATACCATGTTAGACAATATAATTGGGGGAACCGGCTCAACCCTCAATGGGGTGGCCTATCACATATATATAATGGGTGTGTTACAATAGGTACAAACACGTACACATATACAGAAGCTATATACAGTCTAACACACGCCCCATTCTACCTACAGTTTTAGCCCTATTTGCTGAGCACGACTGCACGTGGTTGCGATGAGTGAGTCCGTTGGTGAAAAACTGACGGGGACAAGGGGAGATGGCCTGCATCAGGCGCATGTTTTTCTCGTTTGAATTTAAGTGTGGAGGAGGCCGCTCTTATACTAGGGGCTAGATCTGCGGGTCCTCGGATTAGGATTTGTCAGAAAAGGATTGCCGGAGCACCGAAATGTCACGAAAACTTTTATGTGGCCTATCATACATGCATAAGCATGGTGTAAGTTTAATATATACAGTACCTAGCTCTCGGGTGTGGCCGTCTATGGTTGCATGCGATGACACTTAGAGAAGTGCTGGACCTGTGGGAGGAAACTCCCGCTGCGGGTCAAATGGAGGGAAACCGGTGAAATCTTGTGTCCAACCTTGGTTTACCATGTAGTTATGACCTAAAAATCCTAAACCAACAAAAACGTACATTGGTCAAACCTCGTATAGAGAATGCTAGGGGGCTAGACCTATGGGCCCCTCGGATTAGGGTTTCGTCGGAAAAGGACCGCCTGAGCGTCGGAATGCCATGAAAACCTACATGTGGCCCTAGCATACATGCACAAGCGTGTTGGAAGCTTCATATATGTAGTACCTTGCTCCCGGGTGTGACTGTCTACGGTTGAATGCGATAACACTTAGAGAAGTTCTTGACCTGTGGAGGAAACTCCCACTGCGGGTCCAACGGAGGGAAACCGGTGGAATATTGGGCCCAACCTTGATTTTCCATGTAGATATGACCTAAACAATCTTCAACCAACAAAAAAGTACATTGGTCAACCCTCGTACGGAGAATGCTAGGGGGCTAGACCCGCAGGGCCCTCAGATTAGGGTTTCGCTGGAGAAAGACTACCTAAGCGCCGGAATGCCATGAAAACCTACATGTGTCCCTAGCATACATGCACAAGTGTGGTGGAATGTCCATATATGCACTATCTAGATCCTGGGTGTGACCGTTTACGGTTGCATGCGATGACACTTAGAGAAGTGTTGAACATGTAAGAGGAAACTCCTGCTGCGGGTCAAACGTAGGGAACATGTGGAATCTCGGGCCCAACCTTGGTTTTCCATGTATATATTACCTAAAAAATCCTAAACCAACAAAAAGTACATTTTTCAAACCTCGCATGGAGAATGCTAGGGGCTATACCTGCGGGGCCCTTGGATTAGGGTTTCGTTGGAAAAGGACCACCTGAGCGCCCGAATGCCACGAAAACCTGCATGTGGCCCTATCATATATGCACAAGTATGGTAGAATCTTCATATATGCAGTACCTAGCTCCCGAGTGTGACCGTGTCACTACTAGGAAACAGCTCTTCTGTGGCGCATGAAAATACATCTTCTGTGGCGCATATCCTAGTCGCCACTGTTATCTCACCACTGATATCTTCTTCCTGTGGCGCATATGGATATGCGCCATAGAAGTTCCAGACTTCTGTGGCGCATTTCTTCATATGCGCCACAGGAAGAACTTCTGTGGCGCATTTACGTATATGCGCCACAGAAATGCCATGCGCCACTAACTATATAATTATATGCGCCACTGATTGCGTAGCACATATTCAAAGTAAAATACTTTCCTGGTGTATAATCAAGTATTTATACATGATTTATATAGTATTTATCCAGATGAGTATAAAATACATTGCACAAGTAGTAGATGCATGAAAACCGACATATATATAATACAAACACTTAGAGCCCGATCGAGATACATATATAGTGTCAAGTGCCAAATTTTTACACAAGCGCCGAATACAAAGTTCATATCATCTCACATTACAAATATGAAGTGGCCACCGCCGCCTACACTAGGATCAAATAGAATACAGCTGTGATAATGGTGAGCAAGAGCATTAGCCCGACCAATATCTTCATCCGGTTCTTCTTCCACAAGTGGTTCCTCCACTTGGCTATCGCCTCCTCTCTAGTCGCGTATCCTTTGTAGATGTTGCCGCTGAACTTTTTCACTTGTTTGTGGCAATCCTCCCACTCCTCGTAGACTCCTGGAACCCTACCCATGTACACCACATACCACCTCGTCGCCATCTCTATAGACGACAAGGCATATTAGTAAAAATACAACGAAAAGAATGAATAAAGGGTTCACATCCATATATATATATATGTTCATAGAATATAAAACAAAGGATCCATAAACCTAAAAGTTAGATCATCATAGAAGCAATAAGTTCAACGACAAAACGACCACAATGTAGTTTAAGTCTAACAATTCGACCACGAGATAGTAAAGTTTATGACACACACACACTAATACATCAGGCGTCCATCAAGAATATACACACACTAGATCATGCTAGAGGCACACATCGATCATGATGAAGACTTCCTCTTCTCGCTCGGCTTCGGGAACGGTAGATAGCCCTCTTTCGTCATCCACGTCCTTGTGTCACTCTGCTTACGGAGGCGTTCTTCGATCTCCCTCTTACTCAACCCTCTGTCTTGTTGTAGGGGACCGCCCCTTGTGTTGACATATTCAATGATGATTTGCGACAACTTCATCTGAATGCGATGGAAGTCTTCTCTAAGATCAGCATCGTTGATTTTCGCCAAAGTTTCGGCCCATCCTCGGAGACTACATGGCAGCGTTAGGTTATGGCAATCCCGAACATAGCCTTTAAGGTGATGGAGGACGTAGAAGGCCTCCTTGGCACCAGTAGTCGACTGCTTGACACAGGGGAAGTCGAGCACGTGCTTGAACACGTGTTTGCCATCCTTGATACATTCCCCCTTATCTACGAAGGTGCATCCCTTCTTGGTGTAGCCCTCGAGAGCCTCATTGAGAACACCCCTTATTCTGGTGTAGTATTTCTTCTTTGTCAAACTCCCCGAGTTGAAATACGTGGCTAGCGAATACCTCAGGACAAGGACGATGAGTGTGCAGTATTTGTCTCTGCGCAACACAATTGGAACGGAATATTGGAAAAAGAGCAAAGGAAGAAATCTATAAGAAATGCATAAGTTACGGTGGCGATGAGTGAGTGTGTGTACTTACTCGAGAAAGAAAGGCAAAAGAAGTGTGCGCTTCCTCTTGTTGTCCACCATGAACTTCTCGAGGTACGCTGTCGCCTTGGTCCGTGTCTCTGATCCTTCAACCAACTGGCTATCCCGCATGTAGTAGGGATCCACTATCGCAATTTCCGGGGTACTTTCTCTCTTGATCATGAGCGCCAGATTGAGCGCGTATAGGCGGACCAAGTTATAGTCCAGCCGTTTCGTGAGAAACAGCTTGAATATGTCCTCGAACGCTATGAAGAATATATCCGCGGGGGGTTCATCGACGAAGCCCACGTCCAATGGCACCTTGGCCGTGAAAACCGGGTAATTTGGATCTTAGTCTTTAAGAAGGAGGGCCTCTAGTGTCTTGACACCCTCATGCAAAGTTAACATGGCTCCAACCGCAATATGGATCATATCCGAAGTCAATATCGGATCATTAGCTACATGCACTTGGGGCAAGCCAAATTGTGGATGGTACGACGACGACGTCCTGACCCCGGATCCTCTTCGGAAGAGGCTGGCTCGCACCCTTCTTCTTATTATTATTACCTCTCTTCCTGTAGTGCTTCTTCTTCACAACAGTGTCAGCCACTGCCATCTGCTCATCAGTCGCCTTTCGGAGTGTGTTGGGGCTGAAAACCAATCCCGGTTTCTCTTGTGGAGGATCGGCGGCTGGAGGCGTCTCTTGAGAAAGACCATGGAAGACCAGGCGCTGCGTGCATGTATTGGGCCGACCAGCTTGATGGTCGTCGCGAGCTGCGAAGGGTTCTTCATCCACAGAAGGCAAATACAATCCTTTGGCGGCACCGGTGTTGATGAATTCGTCAACGTTGACCAATTCATCATCATCTTCATGGGTGCCATCATGTGGTGGTGGTAGCGGGGGCGACAGCGGTTGCGACACAACGTCTTTGCCATGTGGTGGTGCACACGCTGCCAAGAGTTGATGGTGACGGCTGGTGGTGGCGACAACGACGGCTACTGGCTTCCGAGGTGGTGGCCGGGCGATGATCGGTCGAGAGGTGGCGCCGGTGCTCCCCCCTGCAAGATGAATCTGGGTCTTCGGCCATCTCAAGGGCCAGTTGTAGCATTCCCCAAGGGTCTTGTGTTTGTCGGCTCCCTGAGGTTGAAAGGGGGGGTCCATGTCGTCGCACCCTGGCAACACCCGAGCCAACCTGACCCTCATCACGTCATCATCCATTGGATTTTTGTGCATCGTGCGGCTCGCCGGTTGTATAAGAGTGCCCTTGGCAACATCCTTCAACTCACCGCCGACATCTTTAAGCAGGAGTACGCAAGAAGTGTCCTGAGGCAAAAACATGTTGTTGGTCATCATGAGATGGCAACAGTCATGCATCAAAGGCATAAAGGAGATGACGTGCACTAACTAATTAGTTACCTTGGTGATGACGTGGATCTCGGCTAATGTAGAGACACGGCCGATGCCGGCGGCCGGCCTATCATCATCTGCAATCTCCCGCTCGGGTGCCTCATGAAGCACCACTGGCGTCGGCTGCGCCTTATTGGTATCTTTGGCGGGAGGGGGCTTCAGTGTGACCAAAACGAGCGGCTGCGTCCCGATGTTGACGGCCGGCGGGGTCACCAGGTCCGGTGACACGGTAATATTGATGCCCGAGTTGCTACCGCTTAAGCTGGGCAGATGTATCGGCCCCTATCGACCTCCCGCATTCCAAGCAGTAAGCCCCTCGAAAAACTCAGGGGGGATCATCGAGCGGAGCTTCTCTTCCACTAACTTGTCCACCGTTTTCTGGTCCACTGCCTTCTCCTCCAGTGTCCGCACCTTCATCTTCAGCTCTGCAACAGCAGCTTTATCCTGGTTCTTCCTCTCCCTTCTTTTCTTGGCATCCTCTTTGTAGTACTCCTTGAACTTCATGCTCGTACCGAAGCCGGACACACGGCCAGCTGAGGACGGTGGCAACCCCTTGTCCCTCTTCTTGTAAGCATTGGTCGCCCTGTTGAAAACCGTGTCCCACGGCTCTGTCGAATCCTGGGACGACTCTGTGGCAGTAGCGTTCAGTTCATCCTCCTGCAGAGACAAGGAAAGGTGAACCCATTTAGATTCTTGGCTTCATTATTTTAATTAGAACGCAATAGACTTGAGATCGGCTATAAATTCCTTACTAGATTCTTCTCGAAGTCCTTCACCTCCGGATCATCGGTGATGAACTCCCTTGTTTCCTTGTCCAGGTAGTATCGGGCCCGAACAAATTGCCTAAGCTGCAAGTTCGTGATTTTAAGCCAAGGGTTGTCTTTACCAAGGCGTTCAAGCTTGGCGTCCTCCTTGTCCCAAATGGCCTGTTTCCCCCTGTAACCGCCGCTTCCAAGGCGGTGGTTACCTATGTTCTGTTCCCGCATACTCCTTCCCCATTGAGTCCATTTTATAGCGTCAGCGGTAGCTATATCCGCCTTGAATATCCTAAACTCCTCTTCGTCGAGCATTGGATTTTTCTTACTAATAACCTCCCAGCTTTCACCTTTGTCAATGCTATTCTTCACCCGGGTTTTCCAGCTGCTCAAGGCGTTGCTCATCTTCGTGAGGGCTAGTTTGTTCACCGGGTTCTTTCTCTCGAGGTTTCTAAACTGCTCTAGGAATCTGTATCGCTTGTGAAGATTCTTAAGGAGGTTATCGACCAAAGCTGCATGGTTAGCATGTCTGATGTACTTCGTGTTGATCGACATGCTTTCCTGGACGATGCACCCGAGTTGCAGGCAGTACCCTTTAGCAATTGCCTCTGGCGCAATGGGTAGGCCACTTTTTGTGACCTTAGTGAACTCATCACCGACGGTGGAGGGCACTGGCACCTTCCGCTCCTTCTATTCCTTCTTCTTCTTCTTCTTCTTCTTCTTCTTCTTCTGAGAAGCGGCCGGGTTGCCGCTACCGCCATCCGTGCGCTCGCCGCCATCGGTGCGGGCGTCGCCATCGGTGGTGTCATCCTCTTCGCCGCCGCCTTCACTAGTTCCATCGTAGTCGTCTTCGTCCCCCTCTTAATAAGGATCTCCGCCCTCATTGGCCTCAGCAGCTCTGGCGACGGTCGCCTCCTCCTCCGGTGGTGGTGTCATCCTCATCGCCTCCTCCTCCTCCTCCTCCTGTTGGGACCCCTGCCAGAATGACTGGTTGCCTGTCTAGCTTGTTCTTCGATGCTGATCATGTGCTTAGAAGGGCCATACTCCTTGTTGCCCGACATGTTTGCACTACTCTATTTAAAAGAGGCAAAAAGTTAGCACAAATCTCGGCCGAAAAATTCGGCATGACCTTTGCTAATTTTTTGACCTAGGAGTGCCCATTTCTCAACCGAAACGGAAGTGAATCGACACTTCGGGAGAAATGGGCAACTCAAATGAAGAAATATATCCCTGCAAGACAAAAGACCCCATCCCCCATGCATTGACCCTAGTATCCATCATCCATCATCCACAGTACATTTCAACAGCAGGTACCATCATCCCCATACAACATGTATAACAGATATTAACTAGAATGCCTAGTATTTCTCATACAAGACAGAATAGTATGATCATAAACAGAATTCTATAGTGCTCAGAAATCTGCAAATCTGCAGAAATAATCAGTATATACAGCAGTAGTACATGTCCTTCAGCAGTGCATAGTTTAATATAGAAGTACAGCAGCAGTACATGTCCTACAGCAGCAGTACATGTCCTTCAGGGATCACTAAATGGACAGAGCTTAAATAAACATGTATCTCTGAATAAAAGGAAGGGCGGTATCTCTAATCCATGACAAAGTACAAACACTACTCAAATATTATGAACTCAAGCATGGTACTCCAATAGCTATCTTTTCAGAAACATAGCAGTAAGCTATTTGATATGTCTAGAATCTGTCCAGAAATATAGACATGACATGCCTGAGTAATATGTCCAGTAGCTACTCCATGGAAAATATTTTGTATGCAAATAGAAATGTCACAGTGCCATGTCCAATGCCATGTCCAGTAGCTACTTCATTTCAGTCCAAGTCATTCCCATGTATGTTTGATCTAATTAGTATCTTAAGGGAGAACATCTGAACATGACACTATATTACTATATGTATCTTAGCTTCCAAAACATTCTCTTCATATGCATGTATGTTGTTCTAGATATATCTTCATATGCATGTACGTTGTTCTAGATATATCTTTATATCTATACTATATGTATCTTAGTTTTGAAAATGAAAATATGATTATCAAGAAGAATTAGTACCTCCCTGTGTATAGTTTAATATAGAAAATCTCAATTTCTTAGTATGTCCCATAGAACAGAGTGGAGCAGCTCACTCCTAGGCCCTTAGGCATGTACTATTTAGATATTTGTAAGCCTCGGTTAGAAGTAACAATGTCAGTAAAGCAATACTCGTAAGACTAGTAAGGTAATAGTGCAGTTGCCATTATGATGTCAAAACATTGTTATCGAGCATTACCGCAATTTTCAGAGAGGAGCTATGAGAACTGCAATTACTTTGCTGAAGTTCACCAGGGTGCTACTTCTAGAAGCTCAAATATAACCAAGTCTTACACTTTTACTGACTGCAAGTACCCATCCAATTTAAAGAGGTAAGACTATATGTCAAGCCAACAGATAGGAACTGTTCCTCACACTCCCACCCAATGTACTCAACCTACCTCACCCTCTATTAAAGATTCATTCAAGATTTTTTTGGTGACAACGTGTACCCTCTATTAAAGGTTGAGTCTTCTACACTTTGTTGGTGACAATGCCGCATAATTCCTCAAGCTATACTTTCAACAATTACTTCTGAGCAAACGCACAACAGCCACAAAAAATAATGAAGTAGGCACCAACTTGGGTTTTGTGCCGCTCTGCTCCATTACTGGGAAGTAGGAACTAAGGCTTTCAGGCAGAGTGCTGTAATACAGCATCCAACAACTGTTTTGGTACAAGTAAACAAACTGAAACTGTACAGCTACTGCAAAAGCACCATATGGTGGTACTAGAATGAACTACCCCCTAGTAAATTCAACCGCGATACTCTCTCCAACTGAGGGGGAACAAATGGCTGAATCCCCTACTACTAAATTCAATGGTAATACTGGTTCTAACTGCAGGGGAACGAACAATGATGATATGACAGAGATTCAAGAAATTTCTTGTTCTCTGTATTTAACTGACAGAGAAAGGGGAAGAGCATTAGAGGGGGGTGGGGGGTGGGGGGGGGGGACGAACCGTGGGGGGTGGGGGGACGAACTTGCTGCGGTGGTTGACGACGACGAGGGTTGCGAGGTCCGGCGCGACGGCTCCTCCTCCACGGGCTGCAGGGCGGCTCCTCCTCCGGCGGCTCCTCCTCCACGGGTTCGTCGGGCGGCTCCTCCTCCACTGGTTCACCGGGCGGCGCGGCGGTGGCGGCTCCGACAGCATGGGCTAGCGTGGCGGTGTGACGTCTACGGTCGTCAAGGGCTAGCGCACGGTGGTGACTGAGAATGGGGAGAAGGGGAATGAAGCAGGCCGAACCGTTTATTTCGCTAAGTCCTGAGGTTCACTGGCGCATTTCGGCAATATGCGCCACAAAAGTTGGAACTTCTGTGGCGCATACTGCCGAAATGCGCCACAGAACCTGTGGACTTATTACAAAACGTGTCATGCGTGGTAGTATGACAAGATCACACACTTGTCTTAGTGGTCTCTGCTGCTTGCTTGTGCCATTCTAAACCTGAGGCAGCCAGGTTCGAATCCTGGCTATCTCACACTTTTTTATTTTTTAAAAATATATTTTTAATTATAGATCTGTTTAAAATAAAGCAAGAACATATACAAACATTCATATTTATTCAAAAAACTCTCTCCCCGAACATATGCAATCATGTAATGTGTTTTTAATTATATATATGTCTAAAATGAAGCAAGAACATATACAAACATTCATATTTATTCAAAAAACTGTCTCTCCGAACATATACAATCATGTGATGTGTCGAGCTAGTGTCTCTTCACAATCTTCTTGCCCTTTTTCGCCGTGGTTGAATACTTTAGCCCGTGAACTTTGAGATTTCTTCTTGTGAATGGACAACCTTTAGTAGGCAGTGTGGTCTTCCTTCTTACTTTAGTTGTAGTAGGCATGTCGAAGTACTTGTCGAATTCCTCTTCGATCTTTGGGTCACCGTTTTTGTCGAAGTTTTGCTCGTTGGTGGCTCCTTATATTCCGATGATGCTCCTCTTGCCCCTCCTAACTACAACACGGTTGGGCTTTGACGGGTCGGTAATAAAAAAGCATTGATCAACTTGGCTAGCGAGTACCCAAGGCTCATTTTTTGCGGAGGTGTTCTTTGTTGATTTGGCATCTGGTATAACCATTGTGGTGAAATAGCGGCCTTCTTTTTCCACGTTCTTGGCCCATCTAACACGGAACATCGGTACGATCTCTCCACAGTAGTCGAGCTCCCATATCTCCTCGATCCTTCCATAGAATCTTTCCATCACAGTAGTCTCGTCATCAGCAAAGGATAACATAGTTACTCCTGAGTTTTGATATTCACTATTCTTGTCCCTTTCCTCGGTGTAGAATCTGTAACCGTTTATGTCGTATGACTGATAGGTCCTTAGATTGTTCCCTGGGCCCTGCGACAAGGAGAATATGAGTTTTTGATCTTCCGTAGAAGGCGTCTATGGGGGATTGTCCAGTAGCCTTTTCTTGAACCAACCCATGAAGCTGGAGTTGTGCTCTCTGGTTACGTCTCCCTTCTTCCTCGGCCGGCCCTGGTCGACGTACTCCTTCTCAATTAAGCTTATGTGCTCTTCGGCCCAAGGCCCGAGCACTTCAATGTGTTGTAGCGCGACTCGGTGTGCCCTTTCAAAATCAGTGCGTCGACCATCAGTGCGGACATGTAGTGAGCGGCAGCCCTCGCGGTGACCATATCCACCGAGCCTGCCGAGGTGCTTCTTTGTGGGTATTCTAACATCCTCATTCTTGGTGGTTAGATAATTTTGGCAGAAGGAGATGCACTCGTAGATCAGAAAGCCCTTGGCTATGCTTCCATCTGGACGAGACCTGTTGCAAACGAATCCTTTGATGACACCGTTTAGCCTTTCAAACGGCATCATGTTGTGCAGGAATGTCGGCCCGAGCTGGATGATGTCGTCCATGACATGTACAAGCAGATGCACCATGATGTTGAAGAATGCGGGCGGGAAGTAAATCTCAAGCTCGCATAGTATCATCATGATCTCTTCCTGTAGCCTGTTGAGCTGCTTCACACCGATCCCCTTCCTAGATATGACGTCAAAAAAGTTACAGAGGCCAAACAACGTCTCACGAACATGCTCGTCCATTATCCCACAGATCGCAACGGGGAGTATCTGCGTCATCAGCACATGACAGTCGTGAGACTTCATACCACTGAACCTCTTCTTCGCCACGTCCAGATATCTGCTTATCTTCCCCGAGTAACCGTGAGGAACTTTCACTCCTAAGAGGCACCTGAAAAACTGCTCGAGCTCCTCCAGACTCAGAGTGAAGTAGGCAACACGAAGCACCACCTCATTCTTCTTAACTCTTTTGCGGCGACCTTGAGTACCTTCGTGATGATCATCATCATCATCATCATCATCACTATCAGGGTACTGAAGATCTTTCTTTATGCCAAGCAATTTAAGGTCCTTTCTTGCTTTCGGCCCATCCTTGGTCCTCTCCGGCATGTTCAGTAGAGTGCCAAGCAGACTCTCGGTAACGTTCTTCGTGATGTGCATTACATCGAGGCTATGGGGAGTGTGAAGGACCTTCCAATACGGCAGGTCCCAGAAAATAGATCTTGCTTTCCATACACCCAGCAGCGGCTTTGTCCTCGGTCGTTTTTTTCCAGGCATAGGGCAATCTACCCAATTATTCAAAAGCTCCTCGATTTATTCGCCGCTCCTCGGACGCGGGGCTCTTTCGAGCTCGTCCTTACCATTGAACAGGTCACCACGTTTTCTCCACGGGTGATCCATGCGGAACCACTTTCGAGTACCTTGGAACATGGTTTTCGAAGACCCGGGATCCCTTGGTAGCTGGAGATGCGGTGTCTCATCCATGCACTTGACGCATGCATTGTGTCCGTGGTTCACCTGGGCTGATACATATGCGTAACCAGGATAGTCCTGCACGATCGTGAGCAACGCGGCTCTCAGATGGAAATATTCTTTAGTGTAGGCGTCCCACGTACGGGTCGGCGTCTCCCACAAGCTGGCTAACTCCTCTCTCAATAGCCCGAGATACAGATGCATATCGATACCTGGTTGTTTCGGCCCCTGAATAAGAATGCTCATGTGTACATACCTTTGCTTCGTGCATAGCCACGGGGGGAGGTTGTATGTCCATACAAACACGGGCCAGGTGCTATACGTGTTACTCTGGTTTCCAAAAGGATTGAGTCCATCGATGCTCATACCTAGCCTGACGTTCCTTGCATCGCCCCCGAACTCTTCGAACTCGATGTCTAATGCATTCCACTGGCTAGCGTCTGAAGGGTGTGTCAGGATCTTGCCCTTATCTGGATCATCTTCGGGTTTCTCTCTTTCTGCGTGCCATTGCGTGAGCTTTGCTTCCTTAGGATCTACGAAATATCGCTGCAGACGAGGGGTGATAGGAAAGTACCATACCACTTTTCGAGAAACTTTCTTGTTCCCTCTCTTGTACCGTCCTTGGCCACACACCGGACATGTGGTTCTATCCGCGTACTCGTTCTGATAAAGTGCGCAATCATTGATGCATGTGTGGTATTTAATGTGTGGTAGGTCGAGAGGGCACACGATTTTCTTGGCCTCCTCGATACTTGTTGGCAATGTGTTCCCCTTAGGAAGTCGGTCGTGCCAGTATTCCATGTTCGTGTTGAAGCTCACATCGGTCCATTTGTGTTCGGCCTTCATCTCTAGAGCCTTGAGCGCTACACTCAAACGTGTATCCTCGGGGCGACACCCAGGATACAATGGAGTCATCCCGTCTACCTCCATTTGGGCCAGCTTGGCTTTCTCTCTCGCTGCAGCTTTGTCGTTGCTCGTCTCCTTGAGGAGCAGTTCTTGAACATGAGGGTCCTGCAAGACCGAAGTTAGCAGAGTCTGTGTGTTCGCGTCTTCTCCTTCTTCATGATCATGATCATGCCCGTCGCCATCTCCTTCTCCATGCTGATCATGCCCGCCGGCATCTCCTTCGTCATGATGATCATGCCCGCTGGCATATCCTTCGTCATGATGAGCATGCCCGGTAGACTCTACGTCTTCTCGCCCGCCCACGTCTTCGTGACCACCACCACGTCCTGCCGGTGCCTCATTGAGGTCGCACATGAAACCGCACCTGAGCAGGTGACCCTCCAATTGTCCAGATTCAGGGTCGATCCAGCGCTGCAGTTTGCATGTTCGACATGGACATCTTATCATGGTCTTGTTATTCAGAATCATGTCCTCCTTCACGCCTTTCTTGTACCTAGCAATTCGACCTTCGCTCATCGTGAGGACCATGGTTGCCTGAGCGGTCAAAACAGAGAGTATAGGTGAGAACCACACCATATGAACACACACATGCATGAATGCTAGCCGGAAAAAATTCGGCATGACCTTTCCTAAAATTAGGACATATGGGTAGTGCAACAATTTGCCGAAATGGAAATGAATCAACATTTCGGCAAACATCCATGCAACCACACCGGCCGAGCCCAACAACAACAAGCAACCAACAAAAAACTTCCTCCCATTGCAAACATTCATGCACCACACAAGCATTGTCTCGCCATGGATCGCACACACACACCGCCCGCGCGACAAGCTTCACCTACATGTTCATGATGGCCAAGTACTCACCTATAGTAGACACAATAATAGTGAGACGAGACCACGCGATGAGAGAGTGTGGACAAATAGATCTACAATGCAAGTTGGTGGAGAGGAAATTAGTAAACAAATAGAGATGTGAGAGAGAAAAGTAAGGAACTTTTAGATCTAGAAGTTGGAGCGAAGCTTCCACTTACCAATCTATGGATTAAAGTAGGTTTAGTTACAAGAAAATGGAGAAACTATGGACAAGATGGGGTGTGAGGGAGGAGGAAGACGAGTTGGGAGGAGGTAGATATGTGAAATGGTTGGTGGTGGATAGATAGATAAGAAAGCTCTTGTCACCTTTTTAACATATGGATCTGGACGCCCTCATCTGTGGCGCATATGGAGGAAATGCGCCACAGAAGTGGGTGAATAAGATTCCTTGTGTGGGGCCCACCTCCAAGTTCTGTGGCGCATGTTGGGATATGCGCCACAGAAGTGAAACACATCTGTGGCAGATAAACCAACATGCGCCACAGAACTTGGGTGAATTAGATTCCATGGTGGGGCCCCCCTCCATGTTCTGTGGCGCATGAGGAAATATGCGCCACAGAAGAGGCAACTTCTGTGGCACATATTTCAGAATGCGCCACATAACTTGTATCAACCCACCCCGGCTGGCGGGTCCCACCAATCTTCTATGGCGCATGTTCTGGAGAATGCGCCACAGAACTTCCAATCTTTTGTGGCGCATGCTTTCTGGTGCGCCACTGATGTTTTCCTGTGGCGCATGCTTTCGCATATGCGCCACTGAACATCTTGTCTATCTATAGGCCATTTCCTAGTAGTGTCTATGGTTGCATGCGATGACACTTGGAGAAGTGCTGGACATGTAGGAGGAAACTCCCGCTGCGGGTCAAACGGAGGGAAACCGGTGGAATCTTGTACCCAACCTTGATTTCCCATGTAGTGATGACCTAAATAATCCTAAACCAAAAAAGTACATTGGTCAACCCTCGTGCGCAGAATGCTAGGGGGTTAGACCCGCGGGGCCCTCAGATTAGGGTTTCATCAGAAAAGGACCGCCTGAGCGCCAGAATGCCATGAAAACCTGCATGTGGCCCTAGCGTACATGCACAAGCATGGTGGAAGATTCATATATGCAGTACCTAACTCCCGTGTGTGACCGTCTACGGTTGCATGCGATAACACTTAGAGAAGTGATGGACTTGTAGGAGGTAACTCCTGCTGCGGGTCAAATATAGGGAAACCGGTGGAATCTTGTGCCCAACCTTGGTTTTCCATATAGTTATGACCTAAATAATCCTAAACCAACAAAAAAGTACATTGATCAAACCTTGTACGGAGAATGCTACGGGGGCTAGACCTACGGGGCCCTTGGATTAGGTTTTTTTTCGGAAAATGACTGCGTGAGCGTCAGAATGCCACTAAAACCTGCATGTGTCCCTAGCATACATGCACATGCGTGGTGGAAGCTTCATATATGCAGTACCTAGCTCCCAGGTGTGACCATATATAGTCTATGAGGGTAGATTCATGGGGCCCATAGTCTAGGGTTTCGCTGGAAAACAACCACGGGAGCGCCGGGATGCGACGAAAACATGAGTGTGGCATGCCTCCCTCTGACATGTGCAAAAGTGTCGTGCTATGTTGAGACTTGCAATATCTATCCCCCTTTGGTTTTGAAAGATTCATTTCGGTTGACCCGCGGTGCAAGTATTGTGCTCTATCATTTCACATGAGACCATGGGGAAAAATCCTATCTATGTTTACTCTCACTGAATATAAACTAAATAAATAATCAGGGTAGAAAAAATCCTGTGAAAAAATAGGAAAAAATAAAAATAATTAAAAAAAGTTGGCTAGGCCGAGGGTTGCCGTCGGCCCAGGCTAGCCATCGGTGTAGCCGAATGTAATAGAGGTCCACGCGGCCCACCCTGCGCACCACCACACACAACACACCCCACCTTCCCTGACTCCTCCCTCTATTTCTGGCCATCGCCGCCGCCACCATCATTCCGCCCATCGCGTCGCCTCGCTCCTGCCCCACCATCCTGCCTCCCTCCCTCCCCCGCCCCACCGTGCCACCTTGCTCCTGCCCCACCGTGCCACGCCGCTCCCTCCTCCGTGATGCCTCGCTCCCTACATGGTCCCTGTTGTCCCCGGGCCGCCGACATCCCCTTCCTCACCGTCGTCCCCCTCTTGCCTCCCTGAACCGCCACCATTTGCTCCCTCCCCGAGCCACCCCAAGATGGAGCACGCCCGGGCACCGACGGACCACTAGAGGGCCCGAACCGTGAGTGTTTTTTGGCCTTTTCCAAAAAACATTGTTTAGCAATTGTAATTAGTAGATTGTTGATTATAGTTAGTAGGTTGTAAATCTTGCATAGTTATACTTGCATCCATAGTAATTAGCAATTATACTTGCCTCCATAACATTAGCAAATTTTAATTTAGAATAGTAATTAACATTTGTAACATTAGCAAATCTTACATAGTTATACTTGCATAGTTATACTTGCGCCCATAACATTAGCAAATATTTTAATTTAGCAATTATGTTAACATTTGTTCATTTTGTATAGTAGCTCCCGTCGTGACCACATCGCCGTCCCGGAGGTCGCCTACTTCGTCTATCGTCGAGGGTGAGCTAGAACTCCGTCCCCTCACTAGCATTTTTATCTTACTAGATTCCATTTCCATGTCAAGTCACGTAACGTAGGTGTCATTTACCATCCGCGAGCATTACATGGATAAATATGCATTAGAGGTCGGCATATTATGAACCGTAATACTTGAGTCATTTACGGGACAGTCGGCGGATGCGTAGTTGGGTATATTTTCCATATTCTGCTCTAGTCTGAGTCAAGATTTCGGCAGCACCTCCCCGTTGTTCTCAGGATGCCAAGGAGGATGGTGCTAACTACCTCTCGGCGTTCAGTGCTTTTCATCCGGAGGTGGAAGACCTTAGATCCGAGTAGACCGACGAGAGAGCATTGGTCATGTCAGGGCGCGACCGGGACCACGACTATTTGAAGGTTCTTGGTAGGGTGACCCCACGAACTCCTGCTTTGAGCCTCAGGCGGATCAAGGATACCCTCACTATCGACGACCCCGCTATCCCGCCTCCTTGACAACCTTCCTGAGCAAATGATGATGTAAGTTTTTCTCATTTCCATCCTCTTTCCAATATTCGTTCCTGAGTGGCTAAGTTGACAATATTCATTTTTTTTGAAATTGTAGCCTGCTTTGGAGGCGGCCTACAAGGCCACACATGTTGAACATGTGGTGGCACTTGAGGCATGGATGCAGGCCCGAGAAGCCTACGAGGAGTGGGCAGAGTGTCGCGATGCTGTAAGTTTCAACCTTTATTTTTGCAACAGATGAGAAGTCCCGCTTTCTCTAGTATGAACCTTTATTTCTGTAACACCTGACATCTAAACTATCTTGCATGCTGACGAGAAGTTTTATGCCACTAGAGAGCAGGATATGCTACCGCCACGGCCAGCTAGGCCGGGGATACAACAAATCTTCCCATCGAAGGACGAATTCGCTTTGACCTTCTACTCAGGGACCCCGGTAAGTTATTTGCCGAACAAGTGTTATCGCACACCTTTGCCTTGGTGGTTGCTAACTCTGGCTCAAACATGTAGGGAACGGGATGCTCCACCACTGGATCCTTTGGTCGTGCTTCTGCCTGATGGCTCAGTGTCGGCGCCAGAAAAATGCTGGTGCGGTGTTGATATAGAGCTCGTGGGGAACCCCAAGAGGAAGGTATGATGAGCACAGCAGCAAGTTTCCCTCAGTTATGAAACCAAGGTTTAATCGAACCAGTAGGAGCAAGGAAACACCCCAAAGGTGGTGCTAGCTGAGCCTTGGCAGGGCGCACTACCGGTGCTAGTAGCAACGTGGAGACCTGCACAACACAACCACAGAACTTTGTCCCCAACTTGCGATGAGGTTGTCAATCTCACCATGTTTTGCGGAAAACAAAGGATTAAACGTATCGAATGGAAAGAAGTAATAGTTTGTAGAAAGTAAACACAAAGCATTAAACAGTTTATAGATTGTATGTAAAGAAAAGGATTGGGATCCATAGTTCACTAGAGGTGGCTCTCCTTAGATAAATAACATGCTGGGTGAACAAATTACAGCGGGGCAATTGACAAACATCAAGAAAGCAATACATGCATATACTAATCATCTTGACTCCTTTGAGATTCGACTGGACATTACAACATTATACATAGACCGCCATCCAACAACATCTATGACTAATAATCCACCTTTAGGTTATCATCCGAACCCCCTCCAGTATTAAGTTGCAAGCAACATATTATTTCTTTATGAACTTCGTGTAAAGTAAACAATACGATTGTTCTATGAACAAATGATTGTTGTTTTCTCCCTAGTAGCAACAACACTTCTAGTACCTTAGAGATTTCTGTCACTTCCCCAGATTACCAGAGGCATGAACCCACTATCGAGCATAAATACTAACTCTTGGAGTTGCTAGAATCTACTTGGCCAAGATAGCTACTAACAACGGAAAGCATGCAAGATCACAAATAACAAAGACATGATTGAATCAATAATCAATCTGAAATAGCATCTCAATATCCATCGGATCACCGCAAACACAACATGCAGAATTACAAATAGATGATCTTGATCATGAACGGAGCTCACAAGATCTAAACATGAAAGCACAAAGGAGGAGAACCAGCCATCTAGCTACTACATGGATCCGTAGTCTAAGGATGAACTACTCACGCATCACACCGGAGGCTTGCATGGTGATGAAGAAGGCCTCCAGGGTGAATTACCCTCTCCGGCAGGGTGCCGGGAAGAGCTTCAGATCCCTCCCGATCTAGGGATGGAGATGACGGTGGCTACAAACTCTTTCGTGGATTTTTGATCGGTCCCTTAGGGTTTTCGTCCTGAGGGCATCTTATAGGCAGAAGGTGAGGCCGAGGTGGTGCCGGAGGCGGCCACACCACCCCCTGGCGCGGGCCAGGCTAGGCCGCACAGCCAGGTTGTGTGGTGCCCCCCTGGCACCTCTCCGTCTCGTACTCTAGCATCTGATGACTTCCGGAAAAATAGGCACTTTGGCTTTTGTCCTGTCCAATTCCGAGAATATTCATTTTCTGACTTTCCTGGAACCAAAAACAGCAGAAAACAGGCAGCTGGCACTGTGGCTCTTGTTAATAGGTTAGTCCAAGAGATCATATGAAAAGTACTCCAAAGTGTGGACAAAACACAAGAAAGTGGATAAAACCAAGCATGGAACATCAGACATTATAGATACATTTGCAATGTATCAACATCCCCAAGCTTAAATTCTGCTCGTCCTCGAGTAGGTAAGTGATAAAAAGAAAGAATAATTTTTGAGGTGACATGCACCATCAAAGACTTGATAAAAGTATCTGTAAAACATTCAAAGCTGGGATCATAGTACTTCAATCATAACATGAAAGACAAAGTTCTAGCAATAAGCAAAGAAACTATGATGCAACATGCAAAGGCACAAAAAAAAGATTCATGAATAACAATGCTTTGCAAGACGTTTGTTTGTTTCACATAAAGAAAACATAGCATAATAGTATTCAGCTTGTCCCTCATAGAGTAGCAAAACATAAATGCATAGGACACCTTCAAAGTTCATCAGAGTGACCAGATACAATAGTTTAAAACAAGCAATATCAAGTTATGCATCAATCAACTAGTCTTGGGATAATGCACATAGAACTAAGAATGGCCACTATGCTCTCAAAGTAGGTGCATAAAGGTAGAAGGTGGAGACTCAATATAATGGTGGAAGAAAGGCCTTTATAAAAGGAAGTAGGGATTCAAGTCTCATAAAGAGCTTCCAAAAATTATGCTACTTATAGCTTTCAGCTCTCATTGCCCCTATCATAAGCATCTTGAAGGTGATTAAGGTTAAAGTGACACAACTAAGAGGATATGCTTGACAAGTTATAAACCGAAATCTCATGCCCCTTACTTACGAAGACCGAACCTCATGCTACTCAACTTTAGTCACAAGTAAGCTCTTGTCATTGTAAGTACATATGTATCATTAAGAACCGCCAACGGGGTACCCCTTGCACATGATACGGGAGCATTCCCATAATCAAAATGACATGGCAAGCAGACAATGAGCATCTCAGCGATCTTTTTATTTGCTATTTGCATAGGTTTTTATTGAGGATGCTTCATAGAGTGCTCATTATGGTGATGCTGCAAGTTTCCACCATGATTAGGCATGGCTTAGGCTAGCGGCCCAGGCGTTTCTCTAACACACATACAAACTCCATGATCTTACAAGTTCCACTTTTATTTCACACCGCCGAGATTCGTAAGCAAAAGAACATGATATCAACGGGGTACAAAGTACAAGTGCAATGTTGAAAGCGTTCCCCATGAAACATGGTTCTGCTAATTTCAACTTATAAAGCGCAAGCATATACGCAACAAAGAAGGACCCAATGGTTCAAGTTTATTAGATGCAAAAAAATAAAGTGTGCCATCAAGTTCGTGAGAGCTTTAATCACTAGTTTTCTCATAACAAGTTTAATTTGGAAGGTAAACAAAAGCATGAATATACTTAGAATAGCATAAGCTAGTAGGTAGGTATGGTGGACTCTTTGGAATAACTTGGTTTAGGGAGTTGGATGCATGAGTGGAACTCATACTTTGTTGTGGAGGCTAGCAAAAGACTGGGAGCGACAAACTAAGAGAGCAATAATGGCCATAATCATGCAGAGCGACAAAACATCATTGATCAAAGCATAAAGTGATACTACAAGTTGAAAACTAAAGGATCATAAAGGCTATGGTGACTTGAGATATTCATAACATGGTGTGAGCATGCGCCAAGTCAACCCAAATAAAGCATCAAAGGAGAATACCACTATACTATGCTTTAATATGCTAAAACAACGCATGATTCATCCAAGGCACATTAAGCAATCTCAATTGTTTATAACAAGTCATGCTACAGCAAAGAATACTAAGCATAATGCCAAAACAATATCAAGCATGGCATGACAAAGCATAGGCCATAGTAAAAAACGAGCTCTTTTTACCACATAAGCATGAACTTTCCTACTCTTTTCCAAACCAAACCAAACTATTTGCAAACCAATGTATGAAAGAGGGGGTCCAACCAATTTATTCAGAAAAATAAGCAAACCAAGAAAATGAAAAACTAAAACGAAAATGAAAAAGAAGACGCTCGAAGAACAACACAACTGTGAATGAAACAATAAAAATGAAGCGTTTGGAAGAAACCTGGGATTTTTATTGATGAAGAAGGGGATGCCTTGGGCATCCCCAAGCTTTGACCCTTGTACTTCTTGGATATTTCTTGGGGTGACACGCGTGGCATCCCCAAGCTTGAGCTTTAGTCCATCCTTCATCTCATTACTCATTCCTTCCATACACCTGAATTTTTTTCCTTCATACAAAACTTCACACAATCTTTATTAGCAACATTAGTGCACTCAAGATAAATAAGTCTTAAGGTTTAGTTATAACACCAAATAAACTTCCATTAAAACACTAGCTACTGAAGCAGTTCCCTCAAAAATCTCGATTCCCCAAAAGAACTCAAAAAGGAACCAACAAGAAGCAAATGCAGAAAATGGCAGAAATCTGTCAAAACAGACCATCAGGTAAAGGCGAATTTTTTAGAAGACCTTCTGTTGCTCAAATCAAAAAGTGTTGAAGTAACGAAAGTTATATAAAAACCTGGGGCAGAAGCACAAAAATTCACGCCTTAAAAAGACGTTCAGAGATTTTACACAAATTTTTACGGTGAAGCACAGAAATCTGTTTCGGGACAGCAACTTTCCAAATCATTACTTCTCTCTCATTAGAGGTTACTCTTGGCACAAAAAGTAAATAAAAAGGATAAGGAGCGGTTATTACTGAAGTAATAACTTCCAAGACTCATCTAAAAGTTTTGGGTTATCTCCCAATAAGTACTTTTCTTTAACGCCTTTAAGTTAGGCATGATAGTTTGAGAAGATGCTCACATAAGAAATATGAATTGAAGTAAAAGAGAGCATCAAGAAGCAAATTAAAAAACAAATTTAAGTCTAACCCACTTCCTATGCATAGGAATCTTGTATGCAAATAAATTCACAAAGAACAAAGTGATAGGCATAGGAAGATGAAACGAGAGTAACTTCAAAACTTTCAGCAAATAGAGAGGTGTTTCAGTACCTTGAAAACTTCTACAACCATATTTTCCTCTCTCATAATAATTTTTAGTAGCCTCATGAATAAACTCAATAATAGAACTATCACATAAAGCATTCTTTTCATGATCTACAAACACTAGCGCTTTATTACAAACAATTTTAAAAGAATCCTCAGGAACATGACATTCGTCCTCCTTTGGTAAGCATGGGGGACAATCAAATAATGTAAGGGGTAAAGAGTTACTCTCATTAGAAGGTAGGGATGGGTAGATCCATTCTTCCTCCTCTTGATCATCACTCTCCTCCTCTTTTTCATCCAATGAGCTTCCAGTTTTAGCAATTTCTTCTTCCATAGGCTCCCGCAAGGCATTAGTCTCTTCCATTGGTGGAGAACATCTATTAAGATATTCAAGAATATAGCCATTTTCTACCTTGTAATTATAAAAGCAAAATTTAAGTATATCATAAACCTCATATTTATAAGGTGAATCATCAGTATTTTCAAGCAAACTAGCAAGTTCAAATGCACCCTTCCAAGCAATAAATTTTTCAATTTGTTCCACATCATAAAAGTCATAATTTCCTTTAACATAAGAAGATATGGTAACATTATCATTATACTCACATTGAAAAGGGAGGTGTTTATACCTCCTACAGCAACACGATTTATCCAAGCAATAAGTAACATTATAAGTAGAGCACATGTTTATAGCAATGGTATACAATTTATCAATTTGTTCCCATAAGTGTCTCCCTTTTTGTGACAAGTGGTGTTCCTTATAATAATATTTTTGTTCTTCCGTGAACCCACCTTGCCAATAAGATTCAGTTTCAAAGAAACCAACCATTGATAGAAAGCATGATAAAGCAAGACAATAACAGACCAATGAAAATAACAACTATAGTAGGAACTAATTTTTGTGTGTTTTTGATAAAGAAACAAGCAAACAAAGCAAAAATAAACTAAGCAAAACAAAAACAACAAAGTAAAGAGATTGGTTATGAGGGACTCCCCTTGTGAAGATGTCCTTGACTCCCCGGCAACGGCGCCAGAAAAATGCCTGTTGATGTAGAGCTCGTTGGGAACCCCAAGAGGAAGGTATGATGAGCACAGTAGCAAGTTTCCCTCAGTTATGAAACAAAGGTTTAATCGAACCAGTAGGAGCAAGGAAACACCCCAAAGGTGTTGCTAGCTGAGCCTTAGCAGGGCGCACTACCGGTGCTAGTAGCAACGTGGAGACCTGCACAACACAACCATAGAACTTTGTCCCCAACTTGCGATGAGGTTGTCAATCTCACCGTGTTTTGCGGAAAACAAAGGATTAAACGTATCGAATGGAAAGAAGTAATAGTTTGTAGAAAGTAAACACAAAGCAGTAAACAGTTTATAGATTGTATGTAAAGAAAAGGACCAGTATCCATAGTTCACTAGAGGTGGCTCTCCTTAGATAGATAACATGATGGGTAAACAAATTACAGCGGGGCAATTGACAAACATCGAGAAAGCAATACATGCATATACTAATCATCTTGAATCCTTTGAGATTCGATTGGGCATTACAACATTATACATAGACCGCCATCCAACTGCATCTATGACTAATAATCCACCTTCAGGTTATCATCCGAACCCCCTCCAGTATTAACTTGCAAGCAATAGATTATTGCTTTACGAACTACGTGTAAAGTAAACAATACGATTGTTCTATGAACAAAGGATTGTTGTTTTCTCCCTAGTAGCAACAGCACATCTAGTACCTTAGATATTTCTGTCACTTCCCCAGATTACCAGAGGCATGAACCCACTATCAAGCATAAATACTAACTCTTGGAGTTGCTAGCATCTACTTGGCCAAGATAGCTACTAACAACGGAAAGCATGCAAGATCACAAATAACAAAGACATGATAGAATCAATCTGAAATAGCATCTCAATATCCATCGGATCCCCACAAACACAACATGCAAAATTACAAATAGATGATCTTGATCATGAACGGAGCTCACAAGATCTAAACATGAAAGAACAAAGGAGGAGTACCAGCCATCTAGCTACTACATGGATTCGTAGTCCAAGGATGAACTACTCACGCATCACACCGGAGGCTTGCATGGTGATGAAGAAGGCCTCCAGGGTGAATTCCCCTCTCCGGCAGGGTGCTGGGAAGAGCTTAAGATCCCTCCTGATCTAGGGATGGAGATGACGGTGGCTACAGACTCTTTCATGGATTTTTGATCGGGCCCTTAGGGTTTTCGTCCCGAGGGCATCTTATAGGCGGAAGGGGAGGCCGAGGGGGTGCCGGAGGCGGCCACACCACCCCCTGGCGCGGGCCAGGCTAGGCCGTGCGGCCAGGTGGTGTGGTGGCCCCCTGTCCCCTCTCCGTCTCGTACTCTGGCATCTGATGACTTCCGGAAAAATAGGCACTTTGGCTTTTGTCCCGTCCAATTCCGAGAATATTCATTTTATGACTTTCCTGGAACCAAAAACAGCAGAAAACAGGCAGCTGGCATTGTGGCTCTTGTTAATAGGTTAGTCCAAGAAATCATATGAAAAGTACTCCAAAGTGTGGATAAAACACAAGAAAGTGGATAAAACCAAGCATGGAACATCACAAATTATAGATACATTTGCAATGTATCACTGCCTCGCCGACTTTGTCCCGCACGATGACACCGGTTCACATCGGTTGTGCTTCTCCTGGTGCTTCAGTGGTGGTGGTGCTTCTCCTTCCGGTGGTGGTGGTGCTTCTCCTTCTTCCGGTGGTGGTTCGACGAAGGCTACTCCACGTTGTCCTTCACCTGTTTTCACACCGGGAGACATGAGTCTCTCAGACTCTCCTTTGCTAGCGGCTCTCTGGAGGTGTAGGGAACTTGTTCCTTTTGTATCGATACTAGCTGTGTTATTTGGATGATGATGTACCTATGTGGATGATATAGCTATGATGTTTGGATGATGATGATCTCATGTTTGTGTCCATGTGCATGTGTTGTATACTGTGCCTGAAATCTGGGGATATGCATTGCGGGGCTGCGGGAATTTTAAATATGCAGGGAATGAACGAAAAAAGAAAATATAAAAAACTGGAAGCCTCGGCGTAGGTTGTACCATATGACACGGTTAGAGTCTAGGCCGACGGGGAGGCCATCCGCATAGCAGCCAACCTGGACCAGCAGGCCCACCTGAGCAAACAGGAAGGCCGTCGGCGTAGCAGGCGCACTGGCCTAGCGGGCCGACCTGGACCGACGGCAAGGCCATCGGCGTTAGGGCCTCATAGGTGCCTGCAGGGACGGCACGTAGAATCCTAGGCCGAAGACAATGCCATCAGCGTATTCCCACTAGTGGAAAATGGGCCTCTAGTCCCGGTCCATAACATGCTCTAGACCCAGTTTCAAACCCGGGACTGCCAAATCGGGACTAGTGACCCCTATCTCTAGTCCTGATTTGCTACGAACCAGGACTAGAGGCCACCCGGGGCTACCACGTGGCAGCGGCATCTCGGCCAGGGCTAGAGGACCTCTAGTCCCAGGCCGTAACACGACCCGGGACTAAAGAGTTACTGTTGCGGCATAAAATCATGTGTTTTCTCTGCCGTGGCATGATTTTGTGTTTTCCTTTCCTTTTCGTTTTGTTTTTTATTTCATTCTTTTTCAATTTGTGTTTGATTATAATTTCAAGCATATTTCCGTACACATATTCTACGCTACTACATATACAGTACACATTGATTCACCTATTGATCGAGATCACATAATATATTACATGGAGATCACATATTGAGATCACGCATATTATATGCAGGTCACATATTGAGTTCTTCGTCATCCACATAATGTCCCCCCTTTCATCAATGATCTCCTTCATGACAAATCTGGCCAATTCCTCTTGAATTGCTTGTATGTGCTGTTCTGGCTCGAGCTTCTCCCGCAAACGGTCTAAATAAATTGAAGCAACTCCACGCTCACTAGTCACTTCACGAATGTACTCGTAAACATAGAATCCCCATAAACGAGTCCCCGGTGGCTGCTGCAAACCCGTCACCGTTTTATAAGTTAGCTTATCTTTGAATTCACATGATATTTCCTTTGTGAACCGTGTCCAACACCTGCTCGGAAAAGAAAATGAACAAATAAGTTATTAATTATTTGATATCAGGATATGAACGAAATAGGCTGATATAATGCGATAATGATTGAAAATACTTATGGAGCATTGTTTTCATGTTGCTCCATAGCTCTTGGTCCCAACTTAATGGATCAGTGACTTTAACTTGGGACTTGTCAACTTGAATGTTTAGCAGAATCCAGTGGTACCTACAGATGTTTACATAAGCAGACATGCATAACTCATCAATTACACTTAACATCGAGTAAGCAAAAAAATATGTGTATAATATAGAAATACTCACTTGAAGTTGTAAGGAAATAGTATATCCTTACAGTAATTATACTCGATTAAAATGTGGAGATGTCATCATCCATGTTGTTGGGGTGATTGTCTAACGTATGTTGATTAACGATATATAGGTCAATGAATCCAACATTAAAATTTCTAGCTCTTTTACATTCAAGCATCTTCATTCTGCATAATAGCGTACAAAAAGATATATAGTCAGGATAATATATTACATGCAATGAACAAGTTGAGTTAGAGACTTAATTACATAAATAAATCACTTACATACAATAGCAACCGATGATAGATTTGTCGAGGATGCGTTGATTGTATAACTGAAATAGTTCATTCATTTGAATCTATATCGAGTAAGGTTTGAAGTGATGCTCCAATCTAACGTCTGCCAAAATCCATTCTTTCGAGTGTTGCTTTGCTGATTGCAGCATGTACCAGTCGTGCAGACTTCGCATATGTGTTGATAGACGCGTGTACTCCTCATGACTAACCATAGGCTCCCTTTGACATATTGCAGTGCTATCTCACCCATTGGCGCTTCTTCATAGCCTAAATATTGACCAAGAGGCATACCTGCTTTGATAGCAGCAGCCTGGGTTATAGTTATACCCATTTGTTTAGTATCAGCTTTGGCTCTGGGGTCCAATAATTGCATGTATTTATCCATAACGGCTCTGAACTCCTTGTCGACATCGGAACTCACTATGAGCGGGGGGACCGATTGATTTTGCTATTATCTGAGCTGGGGAATTTGTTTATCGTGTTTAACACTTGTTTTTTGTGTTCTTCTTAGACTTGGCACTTCATACTTGCTTAATAATTTCACGGTCATAGTATGAATCCAGATTCATCGATATTTGAGATGGTTGCTCAATAAAGAACTTAAACCACCTTTTGGTTTTTTCATCAAATATCGGCTTTGGCTCGGGATTTTTTTGGTTCAAAAAAGCCTTAGTGTAGGCAGCCACTTCCGTGGTGTTTTCCTCATCAGTCCTGTCATAAGGTCTCTTGGGAAGAGCCGGTGGGACGTCGACTATCTTCATCGTACTACCTTTCTTCTTAGTGAGGCGTTGGGGAGCACTGACCTTTCGTTTTTTCAACATTGTATTATTGCATGGAGGCGAAGATCGAGATGTACTCGTGCTGTGGCGATCAACATCCCTCTCGTCAAGAGGTGGACTTGGAGGTTGATGATCATCAGGGAGGGATGGAATTGGATTCCTTGGATTCGGTGGACTTGGAGGTGGTTGATGATCATCGAGGGGGGGGTGGACTTGGATTATTCCTGGGAGTCGATGGCCTTGGCGCCGACCCTGGAAACTTAATGTACTTATTTTTCCATAGAATGATGTGGCGCTTGACATCTCCCAGTTTCTTATGGCCTTCAGGTGTAGCGATTTCAATCTCTAGGTCCGCAAACCCCTCCACTAGGTCATCCACCGAGACATGATCAAAGCCAGGTGGAATCGAAAGTGAATGGTGGAGTCTCTAGGTAGATAAGGTAAAGTAGTGCCAATCGCTACCATGAAGGACATGTTGTTCATTGGGTGATGTATCTCACATTGTGTCATCCCTCTGAAATCATCCATGGGGTAGCAAGGCACCGGTGCATCCTCCAGTAGTGCATGATCATCAGGATGGACCTCCATGGAAGCCACACTACTTATCTGTTGGATATTATCCAATGAAGGATTTTCCTGCGGCTGAGATGACCTTTGTCTAAGTGCTTCCACTACTAGCTTCTTCATCCCATGTAGTTCCTATTCTATCTTCCCGATTTGGTCTGCCTCCCGGTCCTTCTTTCTCTTATGGCTTCTATAACTATCATCGTACTAGGAAACCCTTTCTTCCACATAACAACGGCGCCTTTGCCTCGTGTTCGTCCAGATTTTTCAGGATTCCTGATGGCGCTTGTCAGCTCGTTGTTCTCTCTATCGGGCCGGAACAATCCCGCTTGAGCATCGGCCATTGCTTTCACAAGTGCATTGCAGGGTATTAGAATTTTTTCTTAAAAAATGGTTGCCATGTTTCTGTGTTCAATGTTCCCCCATGCCCGTACCACCAGTGCTTTGACCTCTCGGGCCATCCATCTGTACCTGGAGTGATCCCTCTATCCCTCATTTTGGACTCCATAGCTTCCCACTTAGGCACGACACTCTTGTAGCCACCTGTCCCCATTTTATGGTGGTATTTCTTATTCTCGGCATTTTTCTTATTTTTTTTCCGACCTTGCCTGGGCTATAGAAGATAGCTTGCACTTTAGAAAATCAGGCCACTATTCTCTCAATTCCTCGTATGCTCCTCTGAATTCTGGAGTTTTCTTTTGCACGACATAGTTCGCATATAAATATTTCTTATGGTTCCGGAACAGTTCGGCCATCTTCGATAGAGCCTACTCCCTAACTCTCGCTCTTATTTCAAGCCCACTCGGAATTGGAGTAGTACTGACATGGGTATACCCTACATGTATTCGAGTTTGGTATATACGGTCCAAATACGGCAGAAGCCCACGGCGTTGCCAAGGCCCAATGGAGAATTTGAATGGCCTACAGACTCTCGATTTCTTGCGAGACAAGAAGAAGCTTAAGATAGAAAGTTCAAAGGGGAAAACCCTAAACTGTAACCGACTCGACCTGCTACCCGAGGCCTAGCCTATCTATATAAAGGCTAGGAGGGGGCGGTGAGGAGGATAATCACCACCCTAGTTTCCACAACTCTCGCCAGATTGCATCTGCGCACCCCTGTAATGTTCGATTCCTTCGTTAATTCCAGGAGCAGACAAGCAGGAGTAGGGACCTCTACGAGGCTTGAACCTGGCTAAAACTTGCGTCCTTGTGTGCTTGTTTGCTAGCCGATTGATGCCTCCAGCGCTCCCTCCTTCTCCAAAACCCAAGTCCATAACAATGGGCCTTGACGAGTTAAACTCTCGTCAATTGGCGCCGTCGGTGGGAACTGGGAGTGCTGATGTCGCGGCTTCTTCGGCCTCGTCAACCGCGATCTACAACTCCGCAATAGCGGAGATTCGCCAGGTCTTCGGCGCGTTCGACTTCACCGTCCACACGCCGGCCACTCGCCCGGCTTTCGAGTCCGTGGGCGATGGAATCAGCCTGGCGATTGGGAGCTTCCTCTTCCAGGTTGGTCAACTGGGCATGCTTCGCATGCCTGACCAGCCGACGGCACCCGCGATTTCTCCAGCATCATGGTTCCCGCCACCAATCGGCACCCTCAGCGAGCTCAATGCCTCAGCAACAGCTGGGAGCACGGACAGCGACAACAGTCGCGGATCTGATCTGGGTGACCTAGCCACTGAAGATGGAGCCTACGGCTCTGGATCTGAAAGTTGTGGGAGCAACAACTTCCCCAACCACTTCATGTGCACCGTCATCAACATGGGCGATACTACCGCCAATCACGAAAACGTTGGCACCGGATCTGGCACCGGACTGCCCAACGGCAGCACGCCCAACGGCACCGGACCACCCAACGGCAGTACGCCCAACGGCGGCCCCACCAACAGTGGCAATGGCGCGGCCGTCAACAACGGAACCGGTGGGGGACCAACGCTCACGGGGAATAAGAACACCGCCGAGCGCATGCAGATCCACCTCAATGACAACGAGTGGTTCTGTTGTCGTGAAGCTCTATGGGGCAATCCTCTACCCCCCAACACACCGCAGGACATGCTAATAGGCTATCATTGGCTGCTAAAAGAGGAATTCAAGTGCCAGCAACAAGTAATCGTGCAACTCGAAGCACGTAGAAAGGCAGCGGATGAGTCGAGCCTTCGACGAGCTGGGCTCTCCTCCCACAGAGGATCCTCCTCCAAAGGCAACGAGTACGTTGCCAATAAGAGGCGATCTCGACTAGCCCACCTCACCGAGCAAGAACACGTAGAGGCTGCGAAAGTCCTCGACTTTAGCTCTATGATAGTCGACACACGGGGCAACATGCTCCCAAAAACGCCGCAAGCGGTGGTAACGGCGGCCACCATGTACCTCCTCAACAACTAGCCTCCGGCTGGAGATCCGCGAGCTGCCATGCACCAATCTATGATCGCGGGCTTGGGGCTAATTGAGGCTGCCCTAGACAAAGAGCCAACGCCAGAGCCGAAGAAAAGTAAGGCTCTGGAAAAGTACTACTCGTACTCCTCTAGTGACGACAGTCATGATCTATCACGGCGGCGTCTCTCACGGCGGCATGACCGCGACTACGATGCACACGATGACCTCACACAACACAAAGTCGACAAGATGCGGGCAAGATGCGCTCGTTCGACTGACTCAGAAGAAGACAAGACTAAGCTCTATGGCGCTAGATGCTTCACTAGGGCCACCCGGCAGAAGCGAATGCCTAAGGGGTTCAACCTCCCATCGGAGAACCCAAAATTTGACGGTCTACAGGACCCGAAAATCTGGTTGGAGGACCACATCTCCTCCGTCAGACTACATGGAGGGAGTCGAAGCATGGCCATGCAAGCTGCAGGGCGTCGCTCGCGCGTGGCTCAACAACCTCCCGCGTGGATCCATTCACAATTGGGAAGAGCTGGTCTACAGCTTCGTGCGCAATTTCAAGGGCACTTACAAAAGGCCCGCATCAATCAAAGAACTGAGAAGCTGTCAGAAAAGATCGGGCGAATCGCTACGCTCATACATCTAGAGGTGGTCTATCATCAAGAACTCCATAGAAAACATCTCGGAGGACCGCGTAATCGACGCGTTCAATGGCGGCGTTCGCTGTATAGAGCTCAGGAAGGAGCTGGGCCGCTCGAAGCCCAAAACGATCGACCACCTGATGGAAATCGTGAATCGGTGGGCTGACGGAGAAGACTCGGTGAAAAACCGTACCTACTTCGATGACGACTGATACATTGCAAATGTATCTATATTTTTGATGTTCCATGCTTGGTTTTATCTACTTTCTTGTGTTTTGTCTACACTTTGGAGTACTTTTCATATGATTTCTTGGACTAACCTATTAACAAGAGCCACAGTGTCAGCTGCCTGTTTTCTGCTGTTTTTCGTTCTAGGAAAGTCAGAAAATGAATATTCTTGGAATTGGATGGGACAAAACCCAAAGTCACTATTTTACCGGGAGACATCTGGAGCCAGAATACGAGACGGAGAGGAGCCAGGGGGACACCACACCACCTGGCCACGCGGGCCAGGCCTGGCCATGCCAGGGAGTGGTGTGGCCAGCCCAGGCACTCCCTCAGCCTCTCCTTCCACCTATATATTGCCTTCGATACCAAAACCCTAAGGACCCGATCAAAAATCCACGAAAGAGTCTATAGCCGCCGTCATCTCCATCCCTAGATCAGGAGGGATCTGAAGCTCTTCTCGGCACCCTGCTAGAGAGGGGAATTCACCCTGGAGGCCTTCTTCATCATCATGCAAGCCTCCGGTGTGATGCGTGAGTAGTTCATCTCTGGACTACGGGTCCATGTAGTAGCTAGATGGCTGGTTCTCCTCCTTTGTCCTTTCATGTCTAGATCTTGTAAGCTCCGTTCATGATCAAGATCGTCTATTTGTAATTCTGCATGTTGTGTTTGCGGGGATCTGATGGATATTGGGATGCTATTTCAGATTGATTATTGATTATATCATGTCTTTGTTATTTGTGATCTTGCACGCTTTCCGTTGTTAGTAGCTATCTTGGCCAAGTAGATGCTAGCAACTCCAAGAGTTAGTCTTTGTGCTCGATAGTGGGTTCATGCCTCTGGTAATCTGGGGAAGTGACAGAAATCTCTAAGGTACTAGACGTGCTGTTGCTACTAGGGAGAAAACAGCAATCCTTTGTTCATAGAACAATCGTATTGTTTACATTACACGCAATTCATAAAGCAGTAATCTGTTGCTTGCAACTTAATACTGGAGGGGGTTCGGATGATAACCTGAAGGTGGATTATTAGTCATAGATGCAGTTGGATGGCGGTCTATGTATAATGTTGTAATGCCCAATCAAGTTCCAAAGGAGTCAAGATGACTAGTATATGCTTGTATGCTTTCTCGATGTTTGTCAATTGCCCCCTGTAATTTGTTCATCCAACATGTTTTCTATCTTACGGAGAGCCACCTCTAGTGAACTATGGACCCTAATCCTTTCTTTTACATAAAATCTAGAAACTGTTTACCGCTTTGTGTTTACTTTCTGCAAACTATTACTTTCTTCCATTCGATACGTTTAATCCTTTGTTTTCAGCAAAACCGGTGAGATTGACAACCTCATCGCAAGTTGGGGATAAAGTTCTGTGGTTGTGTTGTGCAGGTCTCCACGTTGCTGCTGGCACCGGTAGTGCACCCTGCCAATGTTCAGCTAGCTACACCTTTGGGGTGTTTCCTTGCTCCTACTGGATTGATAACCTTGGTTTCTTACTGAGGGAAAACTTGCTTCTGTGCTCATCATACCTTCCTCTTGGGGTTCCCCAACGAGCTCGATATATTTTGGGCCATCAAGCTATTTTTTTGGCGCCGTTGCCGGGGAGTCAAGGACATCTTCACAAGGGGAGTCCCTCATAACCAATCTCTTTACTTTGTTTTTTTGTTTTGCTTAGTTCCTTTTAGCTTTGTTTTCTTGTTTTGTTATCAAAAACACAAAAAATTAGTTTTACAAGTTTGCTTTCTATATCAAAAACACAAAAAAATGACTACTCTTGAAAACACTAAGTTGTGTGACTTCACTAGCACCAACAACGATGATTTTATGAGCACACCTATTGCTCCACATGTTCCCGAAGCTACTTTCTTTGAGATAAAACCTGCTTTACTCAATCTTGTTATGAGAGAACAATTTTCTGGTATTGGTAATGAAGATGCTGCTGCCCATCTAAATAACTTTGTTGAACTTTGTGAGATGCAAAAGAATAGGGATATAGATGGTGATATTATTAAGCTGAAATTGTTTCCTTTCTCCTTGAGAGGAAAATCTAAAGAGTGGTTGAATTCCTTAACTAGGAATAATATTGATTCTTGTACTAAATGCAAAGATGATTTCATTGGAAAATATTATCCTCCTGCTAAGATTATATCTATGAGAAGTGAAATAATGAAGTTTAAACAATCTGATAATGAACATGTTACTCAAGCTTGGGAAAGAATGAAATCTTTGGTTAAGAATTGTCCCACTCATGGACTGGCTGCTTGGATGATCATCCGAACTATTTATGCAGGATTGAACTATTCTTCAAGGAACCTATTGGATTCTGCTGCTGGAGGTACCTTTATGACCATTACTTTGGGTGTTGCAACAAAGCTTCTTGATAATATGATGGTTAATTACTCTGAATGACATACTGAAAGAGCTCCACAAGGTAAGAAGGTAAATTTTGTTGAAGAAACCTCCTCCTTGAGTGATAATATTTATGTTATTATGTCTATGCTTCTGAATGGGAGAGCCCATATTGATCCAAATAATGTTCCCTTAGCCTCTTTGGTTGCTCAAGAAGAGTAAGTTGATGTGAACTTCGTAAGAAATAATATTTTTGGGAATAATGCTTATAGGAATAATTTTGGTAACAACAATTATAAGCCATATCCTCCTAACAATGGTAATGCTTATGGAAATTCTTACAACAATAATAGGAGTGCTCCCTCTGAACTTTAAGTTATGCTTAAAGCCTTTATTAGTAAACAAACTGCTTTCAATAAAACTATTGAGGAAAAACTCTCTAATGCTGAAAGAAATATAGCATCTTTGGCTAAAGCTCAATCTTCTTTGAATAAAATGGCTGCTAAACCTGAAACTAATGATAATCCCTTTGCAGCTACTAATGCCATACAAGTAAGAATTGATGAAAATGTTAGACTATTAGTTGAATTACATGCTAAGTGGGAAAGAGAAGATGAAATTGCTAGAAACATTAGTGTTTCTACTATCACCACCACTAGTGTTGAGGCTAGTAATAGATCTACTACTTTAGATGATAATTTTGATTTTGATCTTGATGGTTGCAACATCTCTGAAGTTATTAAGTTCCTACAAAAGCTTGCTAAAAGTCCTAATGCTAGTGCTATGAATATGGCCTTTACAAAACACATTACTGATGCTCTCATAAAAATTAAAGAAGAAAAGATGAAACATAAAGCTTCTATTCCTATAAAACAAGAAGATGGTTGGGAACCCATCATTAATATGAAACTGAATGACTTTGATTTCAAAGCTTTATGTGATCTTGATAGTAGTGTTTCTATTATGCCTAGAAGGATTTATGATATGCTTGATTTGCCTCCTCTTGAAGATTGTTATTTGAATGTCCCACTTGATGATAATGCTAAAAAGAAACTCATGGGGAGTCTTAATGATGTTCTTATTATGGTTAACAATGCCTATGTCCCTGTTGATTTCTATGTTTTGGATGTTGAATGCAATGCTTCTTGTCCTATTACTTTGGGAAGACCTTTTCTTAGAACTGTTGGTGCCATCATTGATATGAAAGAAGGCACCATTAAATATCAACTCCCACTCAAGAAAGGTATAGAACACTTTCCTAAGAAGAGAGAGAAGATTTCTTTTGCCTCTCCTATTAAAACAAAATTTTGTGTTAATGCTTCTTCATTCGAGAACACTTGATTCTTTTTCTTGCTTCTTATGCCTAACTTAAAGGCGTTAAAGAAAAGTACTTATTGGGAGATAACCCAAAAGTTTTAGATGAGTCTTGGAAGTTATTACCTCAGTAATAACCGCTCCTTATCCTTTTTATTTGCTTTTTGTGCCAAGAGTAACCTCTAATGAGAGAGAAGTAATGATTGGGAAAGTTGCTGTCCCGAAACAGATTTCTATGCTTCACCGTAAAAATTCTTGTAAAATCTCTGTACGTCCTTTTGAGGCGTGAAGTTTTGTTCTTCTGCCCCAGGTTGTTATCTAAATTTTGTTAGTTCAACACTTTTCGATTTGAGCAACACAAGGTCTTCGAAATAATTCGTCTTTACCTGCTGGTCTGTTTTGACAGATTTCTGCCATTTTTCTGCATTTGCTTCTTGTTGGTTCCTTTTTGAGTTCTTTTGGGGAATTGAGCTTTTTGAGGGAAGTGCTACAGTAGCTCGTGTTTTTTATTGATAGTTTATTGGTGTTATAACTGAATCTTAAGACTTACTATCTTGAGTGCACTAATGTTGCTAATAAAGATTGTGTGAAGTTTTGTATAAAGGAAAAATTTCAGGTGTATGGAAGGAATGAGTAATGAGATGAAGGATGGACTAAATCTCAAGCTTGGGGATGCCACGCGTGTCACCCCAAGAAACATTCAAGAAGTACAAGCGTCAAAGCTTGGGGATTCCCAAGGCATCCCCCTCTTCATCAATAAAAATCCCAGGTTTCTTCCAAACGCTTCATTTTTATTATTTCATGCACAGTTGTGTTGTTCTTGGAGCGTCTTCTTTTTCATTTTTGTTTTGGTTTTTCATTTTCTTGGTTTTCTTAGTTTGCTGAATAAATTGGTTGGACCCCCTCTTTCATACATTGGTTTTCAAATAGTTTGGTTTGGATTAGAAAAAGAGTAGGAAAGTTCATGCTTAAGTGGTAAAGAGAGCTTGTTTTTGACTGTGGCTTATGCTTTGTCATGCCATGCTTGATATTGTTTTGGCTTTATGCTTAGCATTCTTTGTTGTAGCATGACTTGTTATAAACAATTGAGATTGCTTAATGTGCCTTGGAAGAATCATGCGTTGTTTTAGCATATTAAAGCATAAGTATTCTGGTATTCTCCTTTGATGCTTTATTTGGGGTGACTTGGTGCATGCTCACACCATGTTATGACTATCCCAAGTCACCTTAAGCCTTTATGATCCTTTAGTTTTCAACTTGTAGTATCACTTTATGCTTTGATCAATGATGTTTTGTCGCTCTACATGATTATGGCCATTATTGCTCTCTTAGTTTGTCACTCCTAGTCTTTTGCTAGCCTCCACAACCAAGTATGAGTTCCACTCATGCATCCAACTCCCTAAACCAAGTTATTCCAAAGAGTCCACCATACCTACCTACTAGCATACGCTATTCCAAGTATATTCATGTTTTTGTTTACCTTCCAAATTAAACTTGTTATGAGAAAACTAGTGATTAAAGCTCTCACGAACTTGATGGCACACTTTACTTTTCTTGCCCTTAATAAACTTGAACCATTGTGTCGTCTATGTTGTATATGCTTGCACTTATTTGTTGTGGATTAGCAGAACCATGCTGTCATGGGGAACGCTTTCAACATTGCACTTGTACTTTGTACCTAGTTGATATCATGCTCTTTTGTCTATGGATGTCGTCGGTGTAAAATGAAAGGGGAGCTTGTAAGTCCATGGAGTTATGTATGTGTGTTAGAGAAATGCCTGGGCCGCCGGTCTAATCCATGCTGACATGGTGGAAACCTGCAGCGTAACCATAATGATCTATCCATGAAGCATTCTTCTTATAAAAAAAGAGTCCTATATTGAGAAAAAAGAGAAAACAAGAGATTATGAAAAGAGGAAAGAGAGAAAAAAGCACCATATTCCCATGGTAAATAAGAAGATTGCTAAGATGCTAGTTGTCTGCTTGCCTTGTCATTTTGATATGGGGATTCTTCCGTATCATCGGGCAAGGGGTACTCTGTTGGCGGTTCTCTATGATACACATGTACTTACAATGACAAGAACTTACCGGTGACTAAACTTGAGTAGCATGAGGAGCGACCCTCGTATTCAAGGGACATGAGGTTTCTAACTTATACTTTGTCAAGAATGTACACCATAGTTTGTTCACTTTAACCTTAATCACTTCAAGATGCTTATGATAGGGGCAATGAGAGCTGAAAGCTATAAGTACCATAATTTTTGGAAGCTCTTTATGAAACTTGAATCTCTACTTCCTTCTATGAAGACCTTTCTTCCACCATTATATTGAGTCTCCACCTTCTACCTTTATGCACCTACTTTGAGAGCATAGTGGATATTCTTAGTTCTATGTGCATTGTCCCAAGACTATTTGATTGATGCATAACTTAATATTGCTTGTTCTAAACTATTTGTATCTAGTCACTCTTATGAACTTTGAAGGTGTCCTATGCATTTATATTTGCTACTCTACGAGGGACAAGCTGAATACTATTATGCTATGTTTTCTTTATGTGAAACAAACAAACGTCTTGCAAAGTATTGTTATTCATGAATCTTTTGTTTGTACCTTTTCTTGTTGCATCATAGTTTCTTTGTCTTATTGCTAGAACTTTGTCTTTCATGTTATGATTGAAGTACTATGATCCCAGCCTTGAATGTTTTACAAATACTTTGATCAAGTTTATGATGGTGCATGTCACCTCAAAAATTATTCTTTCTTTTTATCACTTACCTACTCGAGGATGAGCAGGAGTTAAGCTTGGGAATGTTGATACATTGCAAATGTATCTATAATTTTTGATGGTCCATGCTTGGTTTTATCTACTTTCTTGTGTTTTGTCCACACTTTGGACTACTTTTCATATGATTTCTTGGACTAACCTATTAACAAGAGCCGCCGTGACAGCTGCATGTTTTCTGCTGTTTTTGGTTCTAGGGAAGTTAGAAAATGAATATTCTCGGAATTGGACGAGACAAAAGCCAAAGTCAATATTTTACCGGGAGACATCTGGAGCCAGAATACGAGACGGAGAGGAGCCAGGGGGCCACCACACCACCTGGCCGCGCGGCCCAGCCTGCTCGTGCCAGTGGGTGGTGTGGCCAGCCCAGGCACCCCCCTCGGCCTCTCCTTCCGCCTATATATTGCCTTTGATATCAAAACCCTAAGGACCCGATCAAAAATCAACGAAAGAGTCTGTAGTCGCCGTCATCTCCATCCCTAGATCGGGAGGGATCTAAAGCTCTTCCTGGCACCCTGCCGGAGAGGGGAATTCACCCTAGAGGCCTTCTTCATCATCATGCAAGCCTCCGGTGTGATGCGTGAGTAGTTCATCTCTGGACTACGGGTCCATGTAGTAGCTAGATGGCTGGTTCTCCTCCTTTGTGCTTTCATGTCTAGATCTTGTGAGCTCCGTTCATGATCAAGATCATCTATTTGTAATTCTGCATGTTGTGTTTGCGGGGATCCGATGGATATTGAGATGCTATTACAGATTGATTATTGATTCTATCATGTCTTTGTTATTTGTGATCTTGCATGCTTTCCGTTGTTAGTAGCTATCTTGGCCAAGTAGATGCTAGCAACTCCAAGAGTTAGTATTTATGCTCGATAGTGGGTTCATGCCTCTGGTAATCTGGGGAAGTGACAGAAATCTCTAAGGTACTAGATGTGCTGTTGCTACTAGGGAGAAAACAACAATCCTTTGTTCATAGAACAATCGTATTGATGGGGATATGCCGCAGGGGGTATGCCCAGCAGGACGTTCTGAGTGGGCCTGAAGGACGGCGACTGGAGTGCGACATAGGAGAGGGCCTAGCGACTGGAGACTGAAGGCCCAGAAGCGTACTTGAAGCCCAATCGGATTAGGTCAAAAGCCTCCGAATCCGTATCTTGTTCGGTGGTAAACTGTAAACCCTAGCGAGGTGCCTCATATATAAACCTCCCTAGGGTACCTTGAGGACTTACGTTCCATCATACACCCCCTCAAGTGACTCGTTGCTTAGACGCCGAGCTCGCCACCCCTGTAACTCGCTCTCCATTAATCCAATCTAGCAGGAGTAGGTCTTTACCCTCCGGGGGGCGCACCTAGGTAAACCATGTGCATCCGCCCCCATCTCGCACCGTAGATGGCCACCAGCTCTTCCTCATGTTACAATCAATCGCTTCCAGTAGCAGCGACTGCCGTGGCCATTTCCACAACAGTGGCGCCCACCGTGGGGCATAGCAGGACCGGCCTGAGTTCTGTGACGAGACCCTACTCGCCGATCGATCAGCCGCTCGCCACCGGCCGCATGATCGCCATCGGCGGGATCTTACAGATCTTGCCTAGCAGCTACATCCCGGTGTCACACCCAATCACTCACGGCGCGGTGATGCTGGTCGGATCCATCAACCTCTTCATCGGCTTCACTGGTGCGGTCAACCCAGCTGCAACAGTGATTGTTGGTGGACCGCCGCCGCACCGCGATTTGCTCTCGGAAGAGCAGGTCCGCTCCATCAGGAGCCTCGTCACCAAGTACGACTCGGCCGCCAGCAACGCGGCCGAGACCAACGCCGCCACAAATGATGGGGCCCTAAACGACGACGTCGACTCCGTGACCCCTGCCTCTGTCGACGGATCTATCACCGCGGCATCACGAGAGGACTCCATCATGCGAGTCTCCAACCCGGAGGATTTCGAGGACCCTTCCACCCTCGGGATCTTCGACTCCGATTCCGGCTCGGAGTCGCCTGAAGACTTCCGTGCCAGATCCAATCGCTTTAACGTGATCTACATGGTGGGCAGCACGGCCGCCCCGCCAGATCCGTTCTCCATGCCGATCCCGCCGACTGCTATGACCACAAAGGTGGAGGAAGCCCGCATGTGACTCGCGGAGGCGCAACGCAACGAACTCGCCGAGCGCGAGAAATACCGCCTCGAGCGGGAAACAGCGCGGGAGCTATCGCTCTATCACCAGCGCCGCATCACGACCCGCCTGAACTCCAACGTCCAGGGCCGCGTCCTGAACTTCAACGATGAAAGTGACCCCGCACACGCATCCAAGTGCGAATACTGCGAGAACGTGCCGCCAGGCGGAAGCAACCCTACAGGACCACCACCCAACACACCGGCTACCGGAGCCCCTCCACCACTCATTGGTCGCGCGCCCCCGTCGGACCAGCCGTGGATCATCATCTCGCCTCAAGCCCACGACGCCAACGGACCACCACTCTACTCCACCCCGATGGACAACGTCGTCACGGCCGACGCCGCGGTCGCCAACCTCGACGTCCAAGGCGACGGCACGTTGCAGATCTAGTACGCCAAGGCCCTACTCGCCAGGGCTGTCAAGCAACAAGCTGCGGGAGTCGACCCACGGGGCGGATGTATTCCTGCTCCTCAGCAAGTAGAGCGGCATCAAGTGGTCACCCCACCGTCGCCAATGCATTGACCTGCCCCCCACCGCAGCCCCTGGTGAATCAACCACGGGCCGCAAACCCCGCGCTGTCCACCAATGAGCCGCGATCGGCGAATAACACGGTTGCCGCCAACGGGCAGCCCATTGATGCTCGAACGCACATCGTCAACAACCAGGCGTGGCGGGCGCGCCAGCCCAATGACTTGAGGCACACCCTCACCAACCGCAGCGACCCGGAACCAAGAGGCTCGCTCAGTCGAGTCGGACCGCAATGCTTCGGGCCCATGATTCAGAGAGAAAAATACCCTGCCAACTTCAAGGCGCCCAAGGAGATCGAAAAGTACGACCCGACGTACGATCCAGCTGTTTGGCTGGACACATACCTCATGGCGATGGGAATCGCCGACCACACCAACCTGCTCGCCACTCGCTACCTCCCCCTGATGATGGAGGGTGCGACTCGGCAATGGATCAACACCCTCCCCGCCGACAGCATCGACTCCTAGGAAGAAATGCGGGAAGCCTTCATCAGGCACTTCGAGGGCTCCTACACCCGCGCCACCACCATAGAAGACCTGGAGTGATGCATCTACAGAAAACGCGAGTCGACTCGCCATTGGATTCAAAGGTGGCAAGAACTGTGGATCAACGCCTCCAGCATCCACTCAGATACGGCGATACATTGCTTCAAGAATGCATGCCGGTGTGAACCGTTGGTCGCTAAGATCAAGAGGGTCTACCAGACGCTCGACAACGTCCCCGACCTCCTCGAGATCGCCAAGCGCTATGTGGAGGAGGACCCAAACCAAGACTCCGACGACGAGTCAGGAGGAAGACGCCGAACCAGCATCCACGACAGCGGGCGCCTACGCGACATGCGCTACAGCAACACCCGCATCACCGGCAAGTGTCGCACGGACGGGCGAGTCGACTTCGTCGCCAACGCCGGCGGAAATTACCGTGACAGCGGAAACTACCGCTCCAACAATACAACAAGGCTGAAATTCGACCCCGCTGCCCTGCTCAATAAGCCATGCATCTACCATAGAAGGGAGGGAAGACCTGCCACCCACACCACCGTGGATTGCCACTCTCTCAAAGAGATCGAAAAGGCGAGGCGAGTGAGGAAGAACGCCAACAACAACCCGCCAAGGGACAACAGCAACTCCGGCGGCTTCGGCAACGCCGTCGACTCGTTACACACCTTCACCGGACTCGGCACCAAGTGCGAGAAGAAGGTGCTCGCCCGCGAGGTCGCCGTCAACGCGGTGACCCAAGTCGACATCCCCCGCCTCCTCAACTGGTCCGAGCAGAGCATCAACTAGAGTCGCCAGGACCACGCGCCAAGAATCGAATACCCAGGGCGAGTCGCCCTGGTGGTCAGGCCCAAGGTGGCTGACTACTAGCTGCCAAAGACACTGATGGACGGTGGGATCTCCATCAACATCATGTACCTAGACACGTTCAAGAGGCTCCAGCTCCCAGAAGCAGCCATCGAGCCAACCCTGATGACCTTCCACGGTATCGTCCTCGGTCAGAAGGCGTACCCAATCAGAAAAGTGACGCTGCCAGTCACCTTCGGCACACCGGCAAACTACCGCACAAAGAGGATTGTATTCGAGCTAGTGAGCTTCCGCAACCCCGTCCACTGCGTCCTAGGCCGCCAAGCGTTCACAAAATTCATGGCGACCCCACACTACGCCTACAACATGATGAAGCTCCCATTGCCAAGCGGCATCATCACCGTCCATGGCGACCCCGATATGGCCGTGGAATGCGAGGATAAAGGAGTCGAGCTCGCCGACACCGTCATCGCTGCGGAGACTGACCATGCGAAGGAGCTTGCGAAATATGCGGGCAACATCAACAAGGACAACCCCACCATCCTGAAGAAGCCAACCGCCGTGAACTCCACATTCGAGGCGACCACGCACACCCGCACCGTCGAGCTCATCCCGGGCGACTCCAGCCAGACGGTCACCATCGGGGCGCACATGAGCCCCGCACAGGAAAGTGCGCTCATCGGGTTCCTCCGTGAGAGCCGCGACATCTTCGCATGGAAGCCATCTGACATGCCAGGTGTCCCGAGGGAACTCGCTGAGCACAAACTCAACGCCGACCCTGACGAGGTTTAATCTCGTCAATGCCCATTGTTATGGACTTTGGGTTTTGGAGAAGATGGGGATGCTGGAGATCGTGGCACGGTTAACAGACAAGCAACCAGGGGACACGAGATTTACCCAGGTTCAGGCCCCCGGAGGGAAAACCCTACTCCTGCTTGTCTGCTCTTTTATTATGGCGGAACCGAAGATTACAAGGTGCGTAGATTCGATCTGGCGTGGATGTGTGTCTGTCGTGTGTAATCGTTGTGCCCCTCGTTGGACCCTCCTAGCCTTTATATATGAGGAGGCTAGGTCTCGGGTGCCAATACGATTAGGTTACAAGTTGTATTCAAACTCTAGTCTTGCTCTCCAAGGATCCGAAGGCGTCATGGGCCTGGGCCACCCGAAAATCTTCATGGGCCGGCGTATATCTGCCGTGGGCCTTCCTTGGGCTGGACCAGGTATGTTGAAGTTACGTACCCGTAGGGTATAACCATGTCAGACCCCAAAGTGCGACCAGTAAAGGAGTCGCTACGGCCCTTCAATGAAGAGCGCCGTTGAGCAATCACCGAAGAAGTACAAGCCTGCTAGCCGCAGGCTTCATTCGGCCAATCAAATACTCCAAGTGGCTGGCAAACCCAGTCCTGGTTCTGAAAAAGAACAACACATGGATAATATGTATCGACTACACCAATCTCAACAGCGCCTGCCCGAAGGAGGAGTTCGTCCTACCGCGCATCGATCAGATCATCGACTCGACCGCGGGATCGGAGTCGCTGTGCTTCCTCGACGCTTACTCTGGTTACAACCCTATCAAGATGGCGGTCGAGGATGAGGAGAAGACGGTGTTCATCACGCCATTCGACGCCTTCTGCTACACGGCCATGACGTTCGGCCTCAAGAACGCCGGCGCCACATACCAAAGATGCATGCAGGAGTGCCTAGCGAGCCAAATTGGCCACAACATTCACGTCTACATCGACGACGTGGTGGTAAAATCCATCCGCCAGGACGACCTGCTCGCCTACCTGGCCGAAACATTCACAAATCTGCGGAGGTACAACATCAAGCTGAACCCAGGGAAGTGCACCTTCGGCGTCCCCACCGGACAGCTACTGCGGTACGTAGTCTCCAAGCGAGGCATCAAAGCCAACCCCACCAAGATCGACACCATCGGGCAACTCGGGAAACCTGAGTGCCTGCGCGACATCCAGAAGTTGGCCGAGTTAGTCGCGGCTCTCAGTCGCTTCATCCCCCGACTAGGCGAGAAGGCCATGCCCCTCTATCGCCTGATGCGCAAGAACCCCACGTTCCAATGGGACGCGGAGGCAGACGATGCACTCAAAGCGCTCAAATAAGTGCTACTCGCGGCTCCAATCCTCGCTGCTCCACTCGACAAAGAGCCAATACTCATCTACGTGGTGGCCTCCACTCGAGTCGTCAGCGCCATGATGGTCATCGAACGACCGGAGGAGGGCAAGGAGCGCGTCATATAGTGCCATGTCTACTACATCAGCGAAGTCCTGACAGATTCACGACAGCGCTACCCGCAGTACCAGAAACTGGTGTATGCGGTATTCCGAGCTCAACGGCGACTCCCGCACTATTTCCAGGAGCACCCGATCATGGTGGTCTCCTCCGCACCTCTACAGGACATAATACGCAATCGCGAGGCGACCGGGCGAGTTGCCAAGTGGGTTGTTGAAATCGGCATCCACAACATCAAATACGAGCCCCGCAGAGCGATCAAGTCATAAGCCCTAGCTGATTTCCTCGCAGATTGGGAAGAAGCTCAGCAGCCGGAGAAGCTCCCGTACCTCCACTACTGGTGGCTCCATTTTGATGGCTCCAAGAACACCGACGACGCGGGGGTCGGGGTCAAACTAACCTCTCCTAAAGGAGACAAGCTCCGCTACGTGCTCCACCTCAACTTCAAGCCCTGCACCAACAACATCGCAGAATACGAGGCCCTCCTCCACGCATGAGAGCCGCTAAGGAGATGAACATCAACCGCTTACGATGCTATCGCGACTCCGACCTAGTCGTCGGCCAGGTCGCCGGGACATGCGACGCCGTCTCTCCAACAATGATCGCGTACCGCTAAGCGGTAGACCAGCTGGGAGGACACTTTGACGGCTATTCCGTCGAGTGGATCGATAGACGCAAGAACGAGGAGGCAGACGCCCTTTCCCGCATCGGATCGGCCCGACAAGCGCCACCAGCAGGCGTCTTCCTCGACATCATCCACAAACCTTCGGTCAGCCCACCAAAGGAGATCGACGTCGGGATACCACTACAACCAGAGCCAGCCCTAGTCGCCATGGTTGTGGAGCCTAGCGACTAGACGGCACCATACGTTGCCTTCCTCGAGCACAAGATCCTACCAAGCAACAAGACGGAGACGCGAATGATCGTGCACCGCTGCAAATCCTTTGTCATCATCAACGGCGAGCTCCATAGACGCAGCGTGACTGGCGTGTTCCAGCGCTGCGTACAGCCAGAAGAAGGCCGCAAGATCCTCCAGGACATTCACGCTGACGACTGCGGCCATCACATCGGCGCCAAGTCGCTGGTCGCCAAGGCCATGCGGCACGGTTTCTACTGGCTCACCGCACACGCCGACGCCACCAACATCGTCCAGCAATGCGTCGGATGCCAAAAGTACGCCCACCAGACGCACCTCCCTGGTTCGGCACTCAAGACCATCCCCATCACATGGCCATTCGCCGTATGGGGCATGGACATGGTAGGCCCATTCAAGAAGGCCCCATCTGGCTTCACCCATCTCCTAGTCGCGGTCGACAAGTTCACCAAATGGGTCGAGGACAAGCCGATCAAAGAGTGCAATGGCAAGACGGCCACCAAGTTCTTATGCAAGCTCATCTACTGATATGGCTACCCGCACAACATCATAACGGACAACGACACCAATTTCTCCAAGGGGGCCATGGCGGCATTCTATGAAGAACATGGCATACGACTCGACCTCGCTTCAGTCGCCCACCCGGAGTCGAACGGCCAAGCAGAACGTGCCAACCAGAGCGTCCTCCATGGGTTCAAGCCACGACTCCAGGTGCCCCTCGAGCGCACCCCAGGATGCTGGGTTGACGAGCTCCCCTCTGTAATCTGGGGGATCCGCACGTCCGTCAATCGCTCCACCGGGTTCACACCCTTCTTCATGGTGTATGATGCCGAGGCCATAATGCCAACTGACCTGGAGGACGATTCACCTCGAGTCGCCAATTACGTCGAGGCGACCAACGAGGTCGCTCGCCAAGACAGCGTCGACCAACTTGATGAGGCACGCGACCTGGCCCGCTCCCGCACCGCCATCTACCAGCAAGGACTCCGCCGCTACCACAGCCACCGAGTCCGGACACGCACCTTCCAGGAGGGCGACCTGGTCCTCCGACTGGCCCAAGACAAGAAGGGCATGCACAAACTCTCCCCCCCATGGGAGGGACCATTCGCCATAGGGCGAGTCCTCGGCAACGACGCCTACTACCTCATCGACATACGGGGTGACAGCCAGCTTGAGGTCGGAAGGCCATGGAATGTAAACCTTCTCCGAAAGTTCTATACATAGAACTCAAACTTGTACCTAGATGATGTATAATGAAATTCATTCGGATCACACAAATTGTGTCTACTCGCCATATTCTTGTGCCACCCGCACTCGTACAAGTTAGCAATACGCTACCCACGGGAGTCAACCCTTGGTCGAGAGACCGGCACGGCTAAGTAGTGCGGCCTAAGGGCACCGAAAATATTCAGGCCCTAGGACGTCCACGAATATGCCAATCCGGAGCCACCATCGGAGTCGCCTAGCTCGGCTGGCCCACCGGGCCAAGACGACCAGTATACGCTTCTCACAGCGACCTGTCCTCCCCATCCTCGTGCAAAGCGACTCGAACGGTTAAGTACCACGCACGGGGACTCCGCAAGAATGGAATGCTCACGTGGCTCGAGAACACACCAAGTAAGAGAGCTGCCTTGGACTCGCCCAGCGACTGGCTTTCCGAGCCAGGGGAAGAGACGCGTTACAAACAACACATTAAAACAACCTACAACAAGAACGCGCCCAGTACGGTTGAGCCGCACGCTCGGGGACTCGCCTACAAAATAACCCCACTCGCGCTCGGGGACTCGCCCCCTCAGAAGACGCAGTGAAAAAACAGTGCACAACCAAAACAAAACACATAAGTATACAATCGAGTTATACCCCATTAAAGGGCGGACGCGCTCGGGGACTCGCTCAAACAAAAATAAACACACCACACAATTATGGTCGCAATATGAGTCGATTGACTCCCCTTTACTCAAAACATTGGTCACATTACAGCAGTCGCCACTTGGCATATATTACAAACTGCCCAACTACACTGTCTATTCCACAGGTCCTAACGAAGAAGCACCACCACCCCCTTGACACGAACAAAAGGCTGCCATGGGTTCATCGGGTAGGTCGTCAGCAACTTCGACAACACTGACCGGAAGGGCTGCTCCGACTTCATGTCGCGATACTCCGGCTCGGGATCGCTAGGCGCCAACACTATCTCCTGGTATGGCAGAAGATCCCCCATCCCCAACACCTAATCGGCAAAAGGGGCGGCCTTTGCAGTCAGCTTCAGCACCTCTGACATCTCCACCGTGCCGCTCGCCGATGGGTAGCCACTGGTGACGTCGTCAAGGTCGAAATCGTCGGGGAAGTGGGCGAGACCCATGCTCAATGCCGTGGTGGCCCCGCGCCTGAATGCCGAGCGCGCCATCCACTCCACGATGACATGCGCCTCCTCCAGATAGCGCCACACTTCCGTCAGCCCCTCAGGAATAACCTCGGTGGGGGACATGCGTTGAAAAACCGCTTGGACACATAACGCTGAAGCCGTGGCCGCGTTCACCATGGCAGTCACGCACTGCGAAGCGTTGAAGGTCTAAACCACTGGGTCACTTTGCCCTATCACAGCTGCAAAATCAGATGTCAGTGAAACTACGGACTTCCCCAATCAAGGATTCGCCAAACAAGTCAATCAAATACGGAGACTCACCGAGGAGCTTGCGGCAGTTCTCCGTGACATGCTTCTCCAAGGAGGCATGATCATTCTGCAGCCCCATGATGATCGAGTCCGTGGCCTTGCGTTCCTCCTCAGCTGCAGCAACATCAGCTTTAGCTCAGTCCTCAGACAAAATTGAGGCCGCTTTCGCCTCCTCCAAGTCACGGATTAGCGAAGCAATTCGGTCATTCGCCGCGTCCAGCTCGGCGACTAGAACATACCCTTCACGAGCCTTAGAAATGGCATCAGGAAGGCCATCTGAAAAGGAAAGAGACAAATCATCAACACGCCACACACCAACAGTTCATAGCTTAAAGAGAAAAAATGAAAAGGCGCAAATACTTACCAATAGTCTCCTGGAGTCGCCGGTTGGCCTCTTGCGCTACGCGCAGATCCCGCTCCAAACGCTCCTTGGCTGCTTGTTGATCGGTCGACTCCCTCTGCAAACCCTGCAAAAACAACAAAGTTCAGTACTTACAAAGAACAATATCAAGTTCCTAGCCGCTGAAATTCAGCGACTAGGAACTCGGGGACTGGAGAGTAGAAGCAACTTAGTGCCTAGCCACTGAAATTCAGCAGCTAGACACTCGGGGACTGGACGTACCTGAATGGCGGCGCCAAGCATTTTGTGAAGCTCGCCGGTGTCAGTCGACGGGATCGTGAAGGAGGTGTGCCCACAACGAGATCTAATGTCTCCATCGACGACCTCCGGGCTCTGCGGAGACTGGTTGTCCACCACACCCGGGAACCCCCTCGCCATGAAGCGAGGGAACATCGCTGATGCTCTAGCCGGGGCACTGGTCACCGGAGCCGGCGCTCCCGTCGCAGGGGCGACCGCGACTGGCTCTCACCGCGTAGCCACCACCTCTTCGATGACTGCAGCGGGGTCGCTCCCCTTGGCGCTAGTCATCTCGACGGAATCATCGGCACCGCCTTTTTTCCTCTTCGCGCCCTCCACGGTCGCTGCATCGTCAGCAGACTTCCTCTTCTTGGGGAGGTCACTTTCTCCTGTGGTGGTGGTCGGCGGAATCTTCGCCACCAAAGGGCGGCCGATCTTTTTGACTCCAAACCTGTCAAAATGTCAAAATCAACACAAAGAAGACACAAAAATAGAACACAACTCGGAATGGAAAATTCAAGGCTTACTTGGCGACTGGGAGAACGCGCAGCCCGGTGGTGATGTGGGCGGGCTTATCCAATTTTGGACCCAGCTTGCGTGTGAGCCCCCTCTCAAAGACATCTGAAGCCCACGACACTGCGGGCCTCCTCGACGACGAAGCCGCAGTCGCCAGAATTTTTGGCTCCGAAGACAGAGTCGCTCTCGACGGCTGCGGCGACTTCGACGTCGTTGCCTCAACCGCCTCCTGGCATGGAACCCTCGAAACCATTGGTGCAATCACCACCAGGGGAACCTCTACCGCCGCCTCGGTGTCCTCGCCCTCCAACCCCTTCATCAGAATCGCATCCTCTGGGGCCTTGTGCGAAATTTCGGGAGTGTCCTCATCGTCAGAGTCATCATCGGACTCGAACACCACCACCGACTTGGATGGCGACGTTGGCTTCTTTGCTGGCGACTTAGGTTTGCGCGCGGGCTTCGACGGTGTAGCCGTGCACCGGGATGTGTGCTCCTGTGCGATCTCATCGCCTCCTTCATGTTCATCGAGGCTGCGGCTCGCCTCGAACTCGCGTTGTTTCTGCATGCGAGTCTTACGAACCGTAGGCGCTGGGGGAGGAACCTCCTCCTCCTCCTCGTCGCTTTCGGAGGAGTTTCCTTCGGAGGCCTCTTCAAGTTCCCGGGGAAACTCTTCGTCGAGCGGAGGGAGCTAGCCTTCCAACACCTGGAACAACTGAGAACAACAACGAGTGAATACCAAATGATGCGACTGCAAATTACATTGCGGGAATGGCGACCGGAGAGAAAACTTACCGTGGGGGCTTCATTCTTCACGGGAGTATACGGGGCGAGCCCGACCGATACGGTGGTGAACTCCGCGTCAGTAATATTCTTCAGGGCGGCCTTGTAGTCTTCGGCCTCCCACGACTCCTTGCTGGTTCTGGAGGGGTCGTGCTTCCCGCTATACTCGTACATCCAATGCGGCCGAGCTGCCAGCGGAACTAGACGCCGCCCGAGCCAACAGTTGTAAAGGTTGATCGAAATCAACCCCTGGTCCTTCAACCTCTGGATCTGGTCCATCATCTCCGCGACGGACATCTTCTTGTCTTCGGGGAGCTTCCTCGGCGCCTGATGGCTCAGTGTACGGCGCTAGAAAAATGCTGGTGCGGTGTTGATGTAGAGCTCGTTGGGAACCCCAAGAGGAAGGTATGATGAGCACAGCAGCAAGTTTCCCTCAGTTATGAAACCAAGGTTTCATCGAACCAGTAGGAGCAAGGAAACACCCCAAAGGTGTTGCTAGCTGAGCCTTGGCAGGGCGCACTACCGGTGCTAGTAGCAACGTGGAGACCTGCACAACACAACCACAGAACTTTGTCCCCAACTTGCGATGAGGTTGTCAATCTCACCATGTTTTGCGGAAAACAAAGGATTAAACGTATCGAACGGAAAGAAGTAAAAGTTTGCAGAAAGTAAACACAAAGCAGTAAACAGTTTGTAGATTGTATGTAAAAGAAAGGACCGGGATCCATAGTTCACTAGAGGTGGCTCTCCTTAAGATAGATAACATGCTGGGTGAACAAATTACAGCGGGGCAATTGACAAACATCGAGAAAGCAATACATGCATATACTAATCATCTTGACTCCTTAGAGATTCGATTGGGCATTACAACATTATACATAGACCGCCATCCAACTTCATCTATGACTAATAATCCACCTTCAGGTTTTCATCCGAACCCCCTCTAGTATTAAGTTGCAAGCAACAGATTATTGCTTTACGAACTGTGTGTAAAGTAAACAATACGATTGTTCTATGAACAAAGGATTGTTGTTTTCTCCCTAGTAGCAACAACACATCTAGTACCTTAGAGATTTCTGTCACTTCCCCAGATTACCAGAGGCATGAACCCATTATCGAGCATAAATACTAACTCTTGGAGTTGCTAGCATCTACTTGGCCAAGATAGCTACTAACAACGGAAAGCATGCAAGATCACAAATAACAAAGACATGATAGAATCAATAATCAATCTGAAATAGCATCTCAATATCCATCGAATCCCCGCAAACACAACATGCAGAATTACAAATAGATGATCTTGATCATGAACGGAGCTCACAAGATCTAGACATGAAAGCACAAAGGAGGAGAACCATCCATCTAGCTACTACATGGATCCGTAGTCCAAGGATGAACTACTCACGCATCACACCGGAGGCTTGCATGGTGATGAAGAAGGCCTCTAGGGTGAATTCCCCTCTCCGACAGGGTGCCGAGAAGAGCTTCAGATCCCTCCCGATCTAGGGATGGAGATGACGGCGGCTACAGATTCTTTCGTGGATTTTTGATCGGGCACTTAGTGTTTTCGTCCCGAGGGCAATATATAGGCGGAAGGAGAGGCCGAGGGGTGCCGGAGGTGGCCACACCACCCCCTGGCGCGGGCCAGGCTAGGCCACGCGGCCAGGTGGTGTGGTGGCCCCTTGGCCCCGCTCCGTCTCGTACTCTGGCATCTGATGACTTCCAGAAAAATAGGCACTTTGGCTTTTGTCCTGTCCAATTCCGAGAATATTCATTTTCTGACTTTCCTGGAACCAAAAACAGCAGAAAACAGGCAGCTGGCACTGTAGCTCTTGTTAATAGGTTAGTCCAAGAAATCATATGAAAAGTACTCCAAAGTGTGGACAAAACACAAGAAAGTGGATAAAACCAAGCATGGAACATCAAAAATTATAGATACATTTGCAATGTATCAACATCCCCAAGCTTGACTCCTGCTCGTCCTCGAGTAGGTAAGTGATAAAAAGAAAGAATAATTTTTGAGGTGATATGCACCATCAATGACTTGATCAAAGTATTTGTAAAACATTCAAAGCTGGGATCATAGTACTTCAATCATAACACGAGAGACAAAGTTCTAGCAATAAGACAAAGAAACTATGATGCAACATGAAAATGCACAAACAAAAGATTCATGAATAACAATGCTTTGCAAGACGTTTGTTTGTTTCACATAAAGAAAACATAGCATAATAGTATTCAGCTTGTCCCTCATAGAGTAGCAAAACATAAATGCATAGGACACCTTCAAAGTTCATCAGAGTGACCAGATACAATAGTTTAAAACAAGCAATATCAAGTTATGCATCAATCAACTAGTCTTGGGACAATGCACATAGAACTAAGAATGGCCACTATGCTCTCAAAGTAGGTGCATAAAGGTAGAAGGTGGAGACTCAATATAATGGTGGAAGAAAGGCCTTTATAAAAGGAAGTAGGGATTCAAGTCTCATAAAGAGCTTCCAAAAATTATGGTACTTAAAGCTTTCAGCTCTCATTGCCCCTATCATAAGCATCTTGAAGGTGATTAAGGTTAAAGTGACACAACTAAGAGGATATGCTTGACAAGTTATAAACCGAAATCTCATGCCCCTTACTTACGAAGACCGAACCTCATGCTACTCAACTTTAGTCACGAGTAAACTCTTGTCAATGTAAGTACATATGTATCATTAAGAACCGCCAACGGGGTACCCCTTGCACATGATATGGGAGCTTTCCCATAATCAAAATGACATGGCAAGCAGACAATGAGCATCTCAGCGATCTTTTTATTTGCTATTTGCATAGGTTTTTATTGAGGATGCTTCATAGAGTGCTCATTATGGTGATACTGCAAGTTTCCACCATGATTAGGCATGTCTTAGGCTAGCGGCCCAGGCGTTTCTCTAACACACATACAAACTCCATGATCTTACAAGTTCCACTTTTATTTCACACCGACGAGATCCATAAGCAAAAGAACATGATATCAACGGGGTACAAAGTACAAGTGCAATGTTGAAAGCGTTCCCCATGAAACATGGTTCTGCTAATTTCCACTTATAAAGTGCAAGCATATACGCAACAAATAAGGTCCCAATGGTTCAAGTTTATTAGATGCAAAAAAAAATAAAGTGTGCCATCAAGTTCGTGAGAGCTTTAATCACTAGTTTTCTCATAAAAAGTTTAATTTGGAAGGTAAACAAAAGCATGAATATACTTGGAGTAGAATAAGATAGTAGGTAGGTATGGTGGACTCGTTGGAATAACTTGGTTTAGGGAGTTGGATGCATGAGTGGAACTCATACTTTGTTGTGGAGGCTAGCAAAAGACTGGGAGCGACAAACTAAGAGAGCAATAATGGCCATAATCATGCAGAGCGACAAAACATCATTGATCAAAGCATAAAGTGATACTACAAGTTGAAAACTAAAGGATCATAAAGTCTATGGTGACTTGAGATAGTCATAACATGGTGTGAGCATGCGCCAAGTCAACCCAAATAAAGCATCAAAGGAGAATACCACTATACTATGCTTTAATATGCAAAAACAACGCATGATTCATCCAAGGCACATTAAGCAATCTCAATTGTTTATAACAAGTCATGCTAAAACAAATAATACTAAGCATAAAGCAAAAAGAATATCAAGCATGGCATGACAAAGCATAGGCCATAGTCAAAAATGAGCTCTTTTTACCGCATAAGCATGAACTTTCATACTCTTTTCCAAACCAAACCAAACTATTTGCAAACCAATGTATGAAAGAGGGGGTCCAACCAATTTATTCAGAAAACTAAGAAAACCAAGAAAACAAAAAACCAAAACGAAAACAAAAAAGAAGACGCTCCAAGAACAACACAACTGTGCATGAAATAATAAAAATGAAGCGTTTGGAAGAAACCTGGGATTTTTATTTATGAAGAAGGGGATGCCTTGGGCATCCCCAAGCTTTGACGCTTGTACTTCTTGGATATTTCTTGGGGTGACACGCATGGCATACCCAAGCTTGAGCTTTAGTCCATCCTTCATCTCATTACTCATTCCTTCCATACACCTGAAATTTTTCCTTCATACAAAACTTCACACAATCTTTATTAGCAACATTAGTGCACTCAAGATAAATAAGTCTTAAGGTTCAGTGCTAACACCAAATAAACTTCCATTAGAACACTATCTACTGTAGCACTTCCCTAAAAAAGCTCGATTCCCCAAAAGAACTCAAAAAGGAACCAACAAGAAGCAAATGCAGAAAATGGCAGAAATCTGTCAAAACATACCATCAGGTAAAGACGAATTTTTTAGAAGACCTTCTGTTGCTCCAATCAAAAAGTGTTGAACTAACGAAAGTTAGATAATAACCTGGGGCAGAAGCATAAAAATGCACGCCTCAAAAAGACGTTTAGAGATTTTACACGAATTTTTACGGTGAAGCACAGAAATCTGTTTCGGGACAACAACTTTTCCAATCATTACTTCTCTCTCATTAGAGGTTACTCTTGGCACAAAAAGCAAATAAAGAGCAGTTATTACTGAAGTAATAACTTCCAAGACTCATCTAAAACTTTTGGGTTATCTCCCAATAAGTACTTTTCTTTAACGCATTTAAGTTAGGGATAAGAAGAAAGAAAAAGAATCAAGTGTTCTCAAATGAAGAACCATTAAGACCAAATTTTGTTTTCATAGGAGAAGCAAAAGAAATCTTCTCTCTATTCTTAGGGAAGTGTGCTATACCTTTCTTGAGTGGGAGTTGATATTTAATGGTGCCTTCTTTCATATCAATGATGGCACCAACAGTTCTAAGAAAAGGTCTTCCCAAAGTAATAGGACAAGAAGCATTGCATTCAACATCCAAAACATAGAAATAAACAGGGACATAGGCATTGTTAACCATAATAAGAACATCATTAAGACTCCCCATGAGTTTCTTTTTAGCATTATCATCAAGTGGGACATTCAAATAACAATCTTCAAGAGGAGGCAAATCAAGCATATCGTAAATCCTTCTAGGCATAATAGAAACACTACTATCAAGATCACATAAAGCTTTGAAATCAAAGTCATTCACTTTCATATTAATGATGTGTTCCCAACCATCTTCTTGTTTTATAGGAATAGAAGCTTTATGTTTCATCTTTTCTCTTTAATCTTTATGAGAGCATCAGTAATGTGTTTTGTAAAGGCCATGTTCATAGCACTAGTATTAGGACTTTTAGCAATCTTTTGTAGGAACTTAATAACTTCAGAGATGTTGCAACCATCAAGATCAAAATCATAATTATCATTTAAAGTAGTAGAACTATTACTAGCCTCAACACTAGTGGTGGTAATAGTAGAAACACTAATGTTTCTAGCAATTTCATCTTCTCTTTCCCACTTAGCATGTAATTCAGCTAATAGTCTAACATTTTCATCAATTCTTACTTGTATAGCATTAGTAGCTGCAAAGGGATTATCATTAGTTTCAGGTTTAGCAGCCATTTTATTCAAACAAGATTGAGCTTCAACTAAAGATGCTATATTTCTTTCAGCATTAGAGAGTTTTTCCTCAATAGTTTTATTGAAAGCAGTTTGTTTACTAATAAAGTCTTTAAGCATAACTTCAAGTTCAGAGGGAACACTCCTATTATTGTTGTAGGTATTTCCATAAGCATTACCATTGTTGGGAGGATATGGCTTATAATTGTTATTACCAAAATTACTCCTATAAGCATTATTACTAAAGTTGTTGTTTCTTATGAAGTTCACATCAACTTGCTCTTCTTGAGCAACCAAAGAGGCTAAAGGAATATTATTTGGATCAATATGGGCTTTCCCATTAACAAGCATAGACATAATAATATCAATCTTATCACTCAAGGAGGAAGTTTGCTCAACAGAATTTACCTTCCTACCTTGTGGAGCTCTCTTAGTATGCCATTCAGAATAATTAACCATCATATTGTCCAGAAGTTTTGTTGCAGCACCCAAAGTGATGGTCATAAAGGTACCTCCAGCAGAAGAATCCAAAAGGTTCCTTGAAGAATAGTTCAATCCTGCATAAAAAGTTTGGATGGTCATCCAAGCAGTCAGTCCATGAGTGGGACAATTCTTTACCAAAGATTTCATTCTTTCCCAAGCTTGAGCAACATGCTCATTATCAGATTGTTTAAACTTCATTATTTCACTTCTCATGGATATAATCTTAGCAGGAGGATAGTATTTTCCAATGAAAGCATCTTTGCATTTAGTCCAAGAATCAGTACTATTCCTAGTTAAGGAATTCAACCATTATTTAGCTTTTACTCTCAAAGAGAAAGGAAACAATTTCAGCTTAATAATATCACCATCTACATCCCTATGCTTTTGCATCTCACAAAGTTCAACAAAGTTATTTAGATGGGAAGCAGCATCTTCATTACCAATACCAGAAAATTGTTCTCTCATAACAAGATTGAGTAAAGCAGGTTTTATCTCAAAGAAAGTATCTTCAGGCATAGGTGGAGCAATAGGTGTGCTCATAAAATCATTGTTGTTGGTGCTAGTGAAGTCACACAACTTAGTGTTTTCAAGGGTAGTCATTTTTTTGTGTTTTCAAATAAGAAAGCAAACTAGTAAAACTAATTTTTTGTGTGTTTTTGATAAAGAAAACAAGCAAACAAAGCAAAAATAAACTAAGCAAAACAAAAATAACAAAGTAAAGAGATTGGTTATGAGGGACTCCTCTTGTGAAGATGTCCTTGACTCCCCGGCAACGGCGTCAGAAAAATGCTTGATGGCTCAGGGTACGGCGCTAGAAAAATGCTGGTGCGGTGTTGATGTAGAGCTCGTTGGGAACCCCAAGAGAAAGGTATGATGAGCACAGCAACAAGTTTCCCTCAGTTATGAAACCAAGGTTTAATCGAACCAGTAGGAGCAAGGAAACACCCCAAAGGTGTTGCTAGCTGAGCCTTGGCAGGGCGCACTACCGGTGCTAGTAGCAACGTGGAGACCTGCACAACACAACCACAGAACTTTGTCCCCAACTTGCGATGAGGTTGTCAATCTCACCGTGTTTTGCGGAAAACAAAGGATTAAACATATCAAACGGAAAGAAGTAAAAGTTTGTAGAAAGTAAACACAAAGCAGTAAACAATTTGTAGATTGTATGTAAAAGAAAGGACCGGGATCCATAGTTCACTAGAGGTGGCTCTCCTTAAGATAGATATCATGCTGGGTGAACAAATTACAGCAGGGCAATTGACAAACATCGAGAAAGCAATGCATGCATATACTAATCATCTTGACTCCTTAGAGATTCGATTGGGCATTACAACATTATACATATACTAATCATCGAACTGTGTGTAAAGTAAACAATACGATTGTTCTATGAACAAAGGATTGTTGTTTTCTCCCTAGTAGCAACAACACATCTAGTACCTTAGAGATTTCTATCACTTCCCCAGATTACTAGAGGCATGAGCCCACTATCGAGCATAAATACTAACTCTTGGAGTTGCTAGCATCTACTTGGCCAAGATAGCTACTAACAACGGAAACGTGCAAGATCACAAATAAAAAAGACATGATAGAATCAATAATCAATCTGAAATAGCATCTCAATATCCATCAGATCCCTGCAAACACAACATGCAGAATTACAAATAGATGATCTTGATCATGAACGGAACTCACAAGATCTAGACATGAAAGCACAAAGGAGGAGAACCAGCCATCTAGCTACTACATGGATCCGTAGTCCAAGGATGAACTACTCACGCATCACACCGGAGGCTTGCATGGTGATGAAGAAGGCCTCCAGGGTGAATTCCCCTCTCCGGCAGGGTGCCGGGAAGAGCTTCAAATCCCTCCCGATCTAGGGATGGATATGACGGCGGCTACAGACTCTTTCGTGGATTTTTGATCAGGCACTTAGGGTTTTCGTCCCGAGGGCAATATATAGGCGGAAGGAGAGGCCGAGGGGGTGCCGGAGGCGGCCACACCACCCCCTGGCACGGGGCAGGCTGGGACGCGCGACCAGGTGGTGTGGTGCCCCCCTGGCTCCTCTCCGTCTCGTATTCTGGCATCTGATGACTTCCGGAAAAATAGGCACTTTGGCTTTTGTCTCGTCCAATTCCGAGAATATTCATTTTCTGACTTTCCTGGAACCAAAAACAGCAGAAAACAGGCAGCTGGCACTGTGGCTCTTGTTAATAGGTTAGTCCAAGAAATCATATGAAAAGTACTCCAAAGTGTGGACAAAACACAAGAAGTGGATAAAACCAAGCATGTAACATCAAAAATTATAGATACATTTGCAATGTATCAGCGCCAGCCGGCGAGGCTCGCTCCTTTCGGCAACGAATTCGGGAAGCGCCACCTCGCCGGAGGGAGTGGATTCCTTCACATAGAACCAGCTCTTCTTCCACTCGCTGGTGGCTTTCTTCGGCAAAAAGGAGCTTAATGAAGTTGTCCTTGGGTTTCAATTGGAATGTGACGCTGCCGGCCGCCAGCATCAACCCGCTGGTCGCCTCGCGCCCGATGCGTCCGTGGAAGAGCTCCAGCCATAGCGGAAAATACGGCATGCAACCAAGGTAGCATTCGCAGAAGGCGACGAAGATCGCTAGCTGCTCGATGCTATGCGGGCCAGGATCCGACGGCTTGATTGCGTAATATGCGCAGAAGCGCCGGAAGAAGAGCGAGGTAGGAAACCCCAAACCTCTATCTAGATGGCCGGGGAAACAAATGAATTCGCTAGCTCGTGGTGTTGGCTCGGTCTCGGAGGGAGGGGCACCCGCCAGTTCCCCTTGCGGAGGACTCCGGTGTCCTCGAAGGACTTGTGTTGGGCCGTGGTGCACTTGGATTTTCCCCATGAGCCTTTGGGAGGCGCCATCGGGAAGGATGTGGAGTCGCTCAGTGTGGAAGGATTGAATCGAAGGAAGGCGGAAAGAATGAATGTGGGAGAATGAAGAATGCGGGGAAGGATCTGCAGAGCTGATTCGCCACTCCCCTTATAAAGGAACGCTACCCGCCAAATTCGGAGTAGCCGTTACCTGCGGTAATTACGCCAAACTTACCGTTGGAGTATCCAACGGATAGTTTGACCAGATTGACGGCCTATCTCCTCCATTTCACTCTCTACTCGCTAGTCCTCTCCACTCGCTGAAGCAGCGACTTGGCAGCAGTGACATTCGCCGGAGCAGCGAATGGAAGCCTAGGGAAAATTTCCTCGGTTTTAGTGGAGTCCATCGTCGACTCGACTGGGCATACAAATTGGGCTCGCCTACTTCGACCGCCAAAAGGACACCTGCGCCTGAATCAACAATGGCCTCGGGGACTACAGATGGGGATATGTCGCAGGGGGTATGCCCAGCAAGACATTCTGAGTGGGCCTAAAGGACGGTGATTGGAGTGTGACATAGGAGAGGGCCGGGCGACTGGATACTAAAGGCCCAGAAGCGTACTTGAAGCCCAGTCAGATTAGGTCAAAAGCCTCTGAATCCATATCTTGTTCGGTGGTAAACTGTAAACCCTAGCGAGGTGCCTCATATATAAACCTCCCTAGGGTACCTTGAGGACTTATGTTCCATCATACACCCCCTCAAGCGACTCGTTGCTTAGACGCCGAGCTCGCCACCCCTGTAACTCGCTCTCCATTAATCCAATCAAGAAGGAGTAGGTCTTTACCCTCTGGGGGGCCAAACCTGGGTAAACCATGTGCATCCGCCCCCATCTCACACCGCAGATGGCTGCCAGCTCTTCCTCACGTTACAATCAATCGCTGCCAGTAGCAGCGACTGCTGTGGCCATTTCCACGACACGTATTGTTTCCATTACACGCAATTCGTAAAGCAATAATCTGTTGCTTGCAACTTAATACTGGAGGGGGTTCGGATGATAACCTGAAGGTGGCTTATAAGTCATAGATGCAGTTGGCTGCCGGTATATGTATAATGTTGTAATGCCCAATCAAGTTCCAAAGGACTCAAGATGATTAGTATATGCTTGTATGCTTTCTTGATGTTTGTCAATTGCCCCACTGTAATTTGTTCACCCAGCATGTTTTCTATCTTAAGGAGAGCCACCTCTAGTGAACTATGGACCCCGGTCCTTTTTTTATATACAATCTACAAACTGTTTACTGCTTTGTGTTTACTTTCTACAAACTATTACTTTCTTCCATTTGATACATTTAATCCTTTGTTTTCAGCAAAACCGGTGAGATTGACAACCTCATCGCAAGTTGGGGACAAAGTTCTGTGGTTGTGTTGTGCAGGTCTCCACGTTGCTGCTGGCACTGGTAGTGCACTCTGCCAATGTTCAGCTAGCTACACCTTTGGGGTGTTTCCTTGCTCCTACTGGATTGATAACCTTGGTTTCTTACTGAGGGAAAACTTGATGTTGTGCTCATCATACCTTCCTCTTGGCGTTCCCCAACGAGCTCGATATATTTTGGGCCATCAACGACAACGACCTCGGGCGCAGACACGACAGCCGAGGCAAACGTCGGATGCGCGTCTACGACGATCGCGACGAGATCAATATGGTCGTAGCCGGCTACGCCGACAAACACGAAGACAACCACAATAGCGGAAAAACCATGCAGGTGTGGCAATGCTGCACTCGCGAAGAGGCACCCGCAACATCTATCGAGGACAAATTGTCCGGGCCATGCAACATGCACTTCTACATCGACAAGCACGATGGCAAGAAGAAATCCAGCCACCTTCTCAAGGACTGCCGCGAGTTCCTCAAACTCCACGAGGGCCTGGCCCGGATGAATCGCGATGAGGTCAACAGGGGCTACGGAGCCGCCCCAGGCGCTGTGGAACATGGAGCTCCTCCACCACTGCCCGGACCACCACCACCCACGGCTGCGCCGGTCCAGCATCACAGAGTCGAGCCACACCCACGAGCTGTGAGCAACATGGGGATGATCCAAACAGGATGTCCCTCAAATCGAGTGCAGAAGGCCATCACTCGCCAAGTCAACTTGGCGATAAGCTCTCCACCTTCCACCCTTCAGTACCTTAGTGGAAACGACTCTTGCATCACCTTCGACAAGTGTGACCACCCGCGCCCAGTTCCTCATCCAGGCCACTGTCCCCTCGTACTCGAGGTGTAGATTGGGGGCTTCGACATGAGTCGCGTCTTCATGGACGGCGGAAACGGCATTAACCTCATGTTCGCGAGTACCTTACGTGCGATGAGGATCCCTCTGATGTGTCTGGAAGTTTTAGACACAACGTTCCACGGCATCATCCCAGGGAAAGGCATATATCCCCTGGGCAAAATCAACCTCGACGTCATCTTCGGCACGCTGCAAATTTTTTGGCAAGAACGCATCGACTTTGAAGTCGTCGACTGGCCTTCACAATACCACTGCATCCTTGGACATGTAGCGTTCGCAAGGTTCGTGGTAGTGCCACACTACGCCTACTTGTAGATGAAAATGCCAGGGCCAAATGGCGTAATCATAATCAACGGCAACTTCGAGAGGTCCGACAGTTGTGGCGGGGAATTCAACAGAATCTCACAGTCCTTCGGCATGCAGGAGGAACTCGCAAGATTAAAGGAGTCGACAGACAACAGTCTGCCTCCCCTAAGCAGGCCAAGTTCAACCGACCTATCCTTCGACTCGTCGGTGCATACGAAGAAAGTTCAGGTCCACCCAACGGACCTGACCAAGATGGCTCTCATGGCCAACAACTTGACTTCCGCATAGGAACTCATGCTCGTCGAATTCCTCCATGAGCACTAGGAGATCTTCGCCTGGTGTCCAGCGGACATGCCAGGAGTTCCTAGGGAATTCGCCGAGCACTCACTCAATGTGAATCTAGACGCAAGGCCAGTCAAGCAAACAATTCGGTGACTGTCTGAACCAAGGGCAAAGGCAGTCAGAATGGAGATCAACAGGCTCCTCGACGCAAAATTTATACGCGAGATCAAAGAAAGCACTTGGCTCGCTAACACAGTGCTTGTGCCTAAAAAAGACACGGATATCCTGCGGATGTGCGTGGACTTCACCTCCTTAAATAAGCACTGCCAAAAGGATCACTTCCCGTTGCCGCGAATCGACCAAATCATCGACTCCACCACGGGATGTGAGCGTCTCTACTTCCTCGACGCCTACTCAGGCTATAATCAGATTCGAATGAAGGAGGAGGATCAGGAGAAAATGGCGTTTACGACGCCCTTTGGTGTGTTCTGCTACAACACGATGCCCTTTAGGATAAAAAATGCAGGAGCCACCTATCAGCGATGCATGCAGGCTTGCCTCAAGAATCAACTTGGTCGCAACATCCAAGTCTATGTTGACGACATCGTCATCAAAACCAAAGAGGAAGCCTCGCTAATCGACAATCTACGTGAGACCTTCGCCAACCTCGACCACTATCGGATCAAGCTCAATCTAGACAAATGCGCCTTCGGCGTGCCATCTAGGCAGTTACTCGGGCATCTCATCTCCGCAAGAGGGATCGAGGAAAACCCGAAGAAAATAAAGGCCATACTGGCCATGGAGAAGTGGAAGAACGTAAGAGGCGTCCAACAGCTGGCTAGGCGAATCGCGACGCTCAGTCGATCCATCAGTCGCATGGGCGAAAATGCATTGCCCTTCTACCAACTTCTCCGCAAAACTGACAAATTCGAGTGGACAGACGAGGCGCAAGAAGCATTCGAGGACCTCAAACGTTTACTATCCACCTCGCCAGTACTGGTGACTCCACACGAAAAAGAGCCGCTGTTGCTCTACATCTCCGCCACCAACCAGGTGGTCAGCATGGTGCTTGTGGTGGAACGAGCCGAAGAAAACAAGGTCCACGGGGTCCAGCGCCCCGTCTACTACCTCACCGAGGTGATCATGCCACCAAAACAGCAGTACCCGCACTACCAGAAGCTGGCGTACGGCGTCTTCATGACAGCCAGGCGACTGCGCCACTACTTCCAGGAGCACTCAATCGTGGTGGTCAACGACGCCCCGCTCGGGCATATACTCAATAACCCTGATGCCACCGGGTGAGCCGCGCTTTGGGGGATCGAACTATCTCCATGAGACATCACATACGAAAAGCGTGACGCGATCAAGTCGCAAGTCCTCCCTTATTTCCTCGTGCACTGGATGGAGAACCATCTCCCCGACAAGCCAGATATGTCCTACCTTTGGACAATGCACTTCGATGGGTCCAAACGAAAGGACGGAGCTGGCGCAGGTGTCATACTGACATCGCCCCAGGGAGACAAGCTGAAATACATTATGCGAATGCAGTTCACCACCTCCAATAATGAAGCTGAGTACGAAGCTCTGATCCATGGGATGTGGATGGCAAAAGCCTGCGGTGCCATAAGGCTCATCATCTACGGCGACTCCAAACTGGTGGTCAACCAAACGATGCACGAGCGCGACGCACTGAACGACAACATGATCGCCTATCGCGACCTCTACGACACACTCGAAGGGGACTTCGACGGCTGTGAGCTGCGACATGTGGGTCGCGAAAGCAATGAAGAGGCAGATCTCCTCGCCAATATTGGCTCCACCTGCACCCCATACCACCTGGGGTATTTCTTGAGCGCATCTGCGAACGCTCCATCAAGCCAAAGGGTCCAAAGAAGAAAGCAAGCGCGTCAAGGGACTCGGGGGCTATGACACTCGATGACCTGGAGCTTGATACAGGACTCGAAGGACCAATGGACGTCATGATGATCGAGCCATCTTGGACACAACCCTACATCACATATCTACTCAGCAAGAGGCTGCTAGATGATCTGACTGACGCGCGACACATCGCGTGATGATCCAAGGCATTCGTCGTCATCAACGGCGAACTGTACAAGCACAACATCACAGGAGTGCTCCAACAGGGACGGAAGGGCCATCCTCCTCGGCATCCATGAAGGCACTTGCGAGCACCATGCTGGCAGTCGTTCCCTCGTCGGCAAAGCTCTACGAGCTGGATTCTACTGGCCCACGGCCATGCGCGACGCCAAGGACATCGTCTAGCGCTGCAACTGGCATGGAACTCTGACCATACCTGGCACGGAACTTTGACCAATACCATTGGCTTGGTCCTTCGCGCAATGGGGACTCGACATGGTCGGCAAACTCCCAAAATCCTCACGAGGAGGTTACGTCTACCTCTTGGTCGCAGTCGACAAATTCACCAAGTGGATCGAGGCCATACCGGTGACAAATCAATCAGGGGCTAGCGCTGTCAAGTTCTTCGAGTCCATTGTCTACCGCTTTGGAGTGCCACACAACATCATCACGGATAATGGGACGAACTTCACCTCCAAGGAGTTCCAGGAATTCTGTGAAAACCTGGGAATCAACATAAGCTACGCCTCGGTGGCTCACCTGCAGACCAACGGTCAAGTCAAAAAGGCCAAAAACCTTGTTTGCGGCGGAATCAAGGAACGACTCCTCCGGCCACTCGAACAAGCCACCGGATGTTGGCCAGACGAGCTGCAATCCATACTCTAGAGCTTACGCACAACTCCAAACAGCACCACGGGATACACCCCGTTCTTCATGGTGCTCGGTGTTGAAGCAGTGCTACCCGCAGAAGTACACTACAAAGCCCCGCGGGTGGTCGCTTACAGCGAACAGGAGTCAACTCTTGCAGTCGAAGACTCCGTCGACCTCCTTGACGAGGCACGAGAAATCGCATCGGATAGATCAACGATCTACCAGCAAAGCCTTCGCAACTACCATAGCAGAAGGCTACGCCCAAGATCCTTCGTCGAAGGAGATCTGGTCCTGCGACTCAAGCAACAAGGGCATCTCAAGCTCGAGTCTCCTTGGGAAGGACCTTACGTGATTATATAAGTAATCCCAAGTGGTGCCTATCACCTTAAACATTTTGAGATAGGAGTCGCATACTCCAACCCCTGGAATGTCGCACAGCTGCGTCGCTTCTACCCCTAGTCGTTTTTCTTTTACATTTACAAATAAGGCTATTCAGCCAGGCTACTTAGCCACACATTGTACCTCGTACTATTCTGCGAATAAATGAAGCTAAGTGCCCCAAAACTCTGTGTTTTCCTTATTTTTCTTACAATTTTATCACTCGGGGGCTGCGCCACCCTTTACACTTTTGTTCTACGAACAAATCACAGTTTCCTGAGTAGCTGACACACCATTAATCGGACCCTTAATAAACACCAACCCAGTTGCAATGCACCTGACAGGTAGGCAAGGTGCTGAGATAATACAAGTCAGGCTAACGAAAAGGAACTGTAGAGTACAAATACACTCGCAAAATATAAAAGCTAGCAAGCTCTTCACATATCAATGCATATTAATTACATCCAACATATTCATACGAACTTTACAACACTTGTAAAATTATATGCAGGATACAAGTCATGCTACTGCTGCAACAGAAGAACGTTCGTTTGTTCCTCAAAGAAGTCGACAATTTCTTCTGCTAGGCGGTCAACCGCCCGGTAGTGCGGAACCATGTCCCAGGTAATACCTTCTGGCGGAGGCGGCGGCGCAGCGGCAACAGCTACGACATCTACATTTGGCCTATGCAGTCGCACCAGGGACAATGCAGCCTTAGCGCCAGCCACTAACTGATGTCGTACGCACTCGCGAACCGCACTCAAATCCTGGAACTTTGCCAGAAGAACCAACAGGCTTGACGGAACGGCGTCTAGCGGAAACATCGTTTGGTAAATATGCCTAAGGCATGACTGTGCTTTCTTCAAAAAATGAAGTACTCGAGAAGCACAATCCTGCAGGGTCGCAAGCGCGATCACACAATCGTGGTCCACCCAAAAATACCCACTCACCTGCAGTTGCTCCTGGGTCAGGTCATTCATTCGAATAGCAATCCGGTCCTTCTCATCCTACGGATGACGAGCACTGACAACTACACCAAGCAAAATGGCAAAGTGTGAAGACAAGGCATCACCGTGACTGACTAAAAGAAAAGATGAGAGGGCAGAAAGCTAACATTTGAACTGCTCACTCAATTGCGCCACCTCCTCCAAGAGATACTTCTCACGGGCGGTGGCCTTCTCCGCCTTCGACTTCCATACATCTGCGCTACCGCGAAGGATGGGCAACTCACGCTCCAATTGCTTAATGCGATCGCGCAGTCGGGAAAGCAAAGACAACTCCTCCACCTTTGAGCGTGGCTGCGCCAAGGTTTCATCGATGGGCGGAGGATCATGAGGACCACTCGACTTACCCTATCACAAACCAAGCAAGAGCAAATAAGGGACCAAGAATACATTGATAAAAGGCACGAATGCATTCAAGCACGGCAAAGTCTCAACAGGGACACTCCCACAAAAGCATAGTCTCAACAAAAGGCAACCACAACTATTACATATGCAGAATAAGGAGCATTTTGCATCTTCGACTTGGACTTTGGCTTCAGGGGCTTCATCGCATCCGTGGCAGTCTCCGACACCGCGGATCTGTTGGCGGTAGCCCTAGATGCCATGGCCTTCGCTGCCTGCGCTCGCCGCCGCTCCTCAGAATACTTGGTGACTGTCCCGATAAGTTGAGGACCATATTTAGCGCAGCTACCAGCAAAGGGAGCAAATACTACCTGCTGGCCTCTGGCGTCGACAGGCATCGCCTCGGAAACAGCGGCATGGTCCATCTCCATGCCATGGGCTTGCACCATCGCGAGTGCCATGGTGGTGCCGACGGAACGCTGCGAGTTCCCGAAGTCCGCGGGAATACCTCCAGCAAGGGATACCACTAGGTCTCCAAGGTTGTCATCAGCCTGGCCTTGGGAGTTAAATCCTCGCGGATGCGACTGAGCACATCCTTGGCCTTCCCTAGCGTCTCCTGGAGGGAAACACCGTGGTCTTCGACTGCAGCGATGGTGCCTGCCAATGCATCCGCGCGACGTAGCGACTGGGCGTCAAAGCTCAGGCCGCTAGCATCTGCATACACAAAAGTGTTAGTACAGCAACCACATGTCAAAACAAAAGAGCAATGCAAAATTCAGCCGAAAGAATACCTGAGAGGGACTTGGCAATAGAGAAAAGTTGATCCTCGAACAACTTCTCCCTCTCAGCAGTGGAAGCGTGGAGATCCTCTTCTCGCTTTCGCGACTCCTCCAAAGATGCGATTGCCTCCTCGCGATTCTTTGTCGCCGCGGCAAGTGTCTTCTCGAGTGCAGCAGCACGGCGAAGTAGTTCATTATGCTCAACTACAACGCACATGGTGTATCATCAATCGAATTCATACAATTCACGAAGACAAAGACGAAGTCAAAACTCACCTTCGAAAACACGGTGGTGATTGTCCAGCAGAGCATGCTGCCAACCCATGACAAGGACTTGCTCTGCCAGACGAGCAGCCTCTTTCACGATAAGCTGCACCAGAGAAGAAAACAAAAGTTCAGCAACAACACTAAGTATAAATTTGACTACCAAAACAGAAAAAGGACGCTTACATGATCCTCCAAAGACTCCAAAGATAACTGTCGCACAATCATCTGGGCAACCATCTGGTGTTCCCCAGCATGCGGGGAACTCGACGAATTGTGCCCAGAGTGGGCTGCCAATGGAGGGGAAGAAGATCATTCGGCCACTTCCTTGGCCTTAGAGCCTACGGCTCCGGACTCCTTCACTAATTGGACGTCGTCAAAAGACGACGATGCTGCTCGACTACAAAATACATCAAGCAAAAACTTCAGGGAAAAAAAGGAAATCCAAAAAGAAACCAAAACAAGGTTGCGAATGCAGAACTCACCAGCTAAATTTATCAAGGTCGAAGGATTGCTCCTCCGACTCCGACGACTCCTTCGACAGTCGCAGCTTATTCCGGGCAGAAGGAGCCATGGAGCACACAGGGACGGCAGGGATTGGCTCCTCTGCAACAACAGAAGGGCCTTCTGGCGTCATTGGCGACGAGGCATCCAAGTCCATGCTGCGGGAATGCTTGTGATTGTCGTGGTCGCTGGACTCGGGGGTTCCCTCCTCCTCTTCAATTGGGACGGTCGATTCTGACTCGTCCTTTTCGTCCACTTCACGAGGGATAACCCCTTCAGGATGAGGGGGAAAATTAGGAGACACCTTCCAATCCTGCATTCAGAAGATACAACATTATATATCAAAGCATCATAAAAGGCAATCGAAAATAGAATCTATTTCACAGTATAGTTCTACCTCAGGAGGAGGGTTAGAGGCGTCGAAAGGAGGCACGACTGGTTCACCTAGGAGAACCTCCTTGGCAGTGTATTTGGTCACTAGTCACACCCTCTTATCCACCTCACCCGCAGAAATGCCCTCGACAGACACGCGAGTGACATCATCAGCACCGGTTCAACGGAACATTGGGTGCACTCTGGCCTGCAGAGGCTAGACGCGGCGGCGCAACCAGGTGCGAATGAGGGCAGCGCCACCTTCTTCCTTGCCTATGCATTTTTCGAGGTCGCAGACGCGCTTATACAGCACTTTTGTTTCCTCGGATTCACCGGGCATAATGACATTCTTCCAGGAGTGCCTCCTCTTGCAAGACGCTGCGGGATCAAAGGGCACGAGTCCGTAGTGCTCTCCGTCGGCCTTCTGGTCGCGGATGTAGAACTACTTGTCCCTCCACCCTTGGACGGACGTGGTGAACTTGATGAAAAAATAGGTGATAGAGGAGTCGACGTGGATCCCGCAGCCTCCTACGTCGTAGACTACCGAAATGGATGCCGACTGGCGTTTCAGCTTAAAAAGCCTCTTGAAGAGGCCAAAGTGCGGCTCGATTCCGAGCCAGCACTCACAAAGCGTAATGAAGCAGGAGATGTGGAGAATGGAATTTGGGAACAGCTGGTGAAGCTGGAGCCCATAGAAACAAAGGAGACCATGAAAGAAAGGATGCAGAGGGAGAGAAACACCTCGGATGATGAACGCAAGGAACATCACCCGGAAACCCGGAGGAGGACAAGGAATTACCTCCTCACCGGGTACTTGCGAGTCGTCTTCCACGGAAGGAAGAACCCCATCTCGACGATGAAGATGCAGTTCGGCGGGCTTGACGATGGACGCTCGCTAGGCGCCATTGGTGATGCGGGTGCCAACACCATTCTTCTTCCCAGCACGGGCGGCGCTGGTGCCCACGGTGGTGGTACCACCCTTCTTCTTGGCGGCGACAATGGTGGTCACGGATCCAGCAGCGGCGCCTCCTTTCTTCTTGCCCATCTTTCGATGGCAGTGAGAACGAAGGAAGTAACTGGGGAAGACACGGAGCTGGTCCAATGCCACGAAGAGGAAGTGCACAAGGAAGCAGAGATCAGCATCAATGGCAATGGAGGCACGAGCAAAGAAGACAGATGGGAAAATTACCGCAGCTGCGCTGCTACTTAACCTCCTCGTAGACACCATCCAACTGCCAGCAGAAACCCTACTACACAAATGGCGCACATCGCCATCGACACGTGGCGAAGCTGAAGCACGAACCATCCCCCCACTATTCCCATTACGCGCGGAAATTGAGGAGACGCAGTTAAAACAGAAGATTACGCACGCCCGGTCAAATCAAAGTCAAAGAGTGGGACCCACCACTCGTCACGTCTCGTCAAAGCCGCTCACGCGGGGCAACCGAGGTCATCACATCGTCAGCACTGACGTCATTGATTCCAGCAACAGAAGATTTCGACTACTTTAGTCCTTGCTCGAGTCTTCGACTCAACCAAGCACTCGGGGGCTACTCCTAACAGGAGCGTTGGTCTCGTACCCGAAAGATTTTTATGTAGGGATACGAACATTCAAGATAAACCTTCACTTGAATCATCGATTCGACTATGAATTGCGGGTTACTCCCATAGGGAGCGTTGAAAGCATATTCGACTGAAACAAGCAACAAAAGACGACAGCAGTCGCAAATGCTTTTTAGTCCCCACTCGAGTCTATGACTTGAATAGGCACTCAGGGGCTACTCCCATAGGGAGCGCTGGTCGCGCATCCGATGATTATTTTTTTGGTACATCATACTGTGTGTTGATAATATCCACACTCGAATGCTATGGCGACTCCGCCTCATATTTTCCCTATAAAGAGATTATGTCTCCTAGGCCACCCGAATCATCTCCGCGATGAAAAAAATTCGGATGCCGCGCTTATAGCGTGAAGATATGACCTGAATAAGGCCTGGCAACGCATCTGCTGCGCACTACCAGAAATATATCCGTACCTACAGGTGCGATGGACATGCCCTGACGGACGCATCGAGTGCTCGCACTTATATACTGGAATTCGACTCATGTAAGACCTCTGCGGCCTAAGTCGAATTATGCCAGCACTTTTCCGAATTCGAGTCCGGGGACTCGAGTTTGAGTAGATTGCGTTGTTTTGCCCAAAGACAGTTAACTGATACCGATACATCGGTTAAATAAGGCACGTACATCAACAATCCCTTTAACACAAACACAACACTCAAAAATGCTTAGTCATGCACTCGAAAGACTTCGTAAAGTCCCCAGTCGAATCCGTGATTCCACTGGACACTCGGGGGCTACTGACATGGGTATACCCTACAGGTATTCGAGTTTGGTATATACGGTCTAGATACGGCAGAAGCCCACGGCATTGCCAAGGCCCAATGGAGAATTCGAATGGCCCACAAACTCTCGATTGCTTGCGAGACAAGAAGAATCTTAAGATAGAAAGTTCAAAGGGAAAACCCTAAACTATAACCGACTCGACCTGCTACCCGTGACCTAGCCTATCTATATAAAGGCTAGGAGGGGCGGCGAGGAGGACAACACCACCCTAGTTTCCACAACTCTCGCCAGATTGCATCTGCGCGCCCCTGTAATCTTCGATTCCTTTGTTAATTCCAAGAGCAGACAAGCAGGAGTAGGGACGTCTACGAGGCCTGAACCTGGGTAAAACTTGCGTCCCAGTGTGCTTGTTTGCTAGCCGATTGATGCCTCCAGCGCTCCTTCCTTCTCCAAAACCCAAGTCCATAACAATGGGCATTCACGAGTTAAACCCTCGTCAAGTACCATCTGCCATGAATTCTTCATACTCTGAAGGTAGTATGAAATGTGCTATGAGCTTCTGCCAAAGGTCTTCTTTGGAATCATCGTAGACACAACTAGTGAATTCTTCATCTGCATTCTTTGTCTTATTCCATTCTTGAATGGTGATTGGGAGGTTGTCCCTAGAAATCACTCTGAATTGAACATCCTCGCGTCAAGCAATCGGTTCTCCATTATCATCTATTTCGTTGATGGTGAACCTTTGATTACCATCCAACTTTTTGTTAGGGCCTCGTTTTGTTCTACCTGTCGATTTCCTCGATCCAGAGGGCTAAAAGAAGAAAGAAGAGTGATTAATATATATATATATATAAATCAATTAAACATATCGATCTAGTCATAAGAGGCTTAATATATATACCTCACCGGTTCTTGTTGAGGGTCCATCATCGTTGTTTGTTTGCCCTTCATCAACGTTGTTCGTTTGCCCTTCATCCATCTGTTTTAGCTGATGTCCATCACCGAATTGATTCAGAAATGACGATATCTCGACCTCGTCTACAAATTCTTCTTCAGCACGAGGTACAATAATTTTATCAATATTAACAGCTATTTCACCATTTATAATGGCGCCCATCAGCTTGTTGCCGTCGGCTTCAGTGGTGTGCTCCATCACTTAACTATTGCAGAAAAGGTAAAACAAGTTAGAAAAAGAAAGAGAATGAGCAATGTACTAAAAATGAACCTTTATGTATGAGCAAATAGATGGTCAAAAATATTGCCCTATTTTAATTTTTACTCATATTCTTTTACCATTTCCTAATACTAATACTAGACCACTACCACTATATATACTACTACTACTAAAAATACCCTCCAAATATTACTACTCTAACAATAAAAATAAATAATACTACTAATAAAATTTCTACTCTAGCAATATTACTACTCTAGCAAATAAATATTACTACTAATAAAATTTCTACTCTAACATATTACTACTATAGCAAATAAATATTACTATTAACAAAATTTCTACTAACAAATATTACTAAAAATGAAAAAAAATCTACTAACAAAATCTCTAACAAGATTTTCAGTTGGGGGGTGGCGTGGTCGGGGACTGTCGGGGGAGGCGCGGTCGGGGGCGGCGCGGTGCCAGTACGAGGCGCGGGGAGGTCGGTGGCAGCAAGCGCATAGGGAGGACGAGGCGTGGCGAGGTCGGGGACGAGCGAGGCGGCGCGCGGTGCGAGGCCGGCGGCGGCGGTGTGAGTACGAGGCGGCACGGCGAGCACGCGCGAGACGGATGGAGATAAGGGCAGCGTCGCGACGGAATCGGGTAGCACCTCCCCTGTGTTCTTCATTCGCGTCAATTTGTCTCCTTAGCCAGGGCGGGCGCGGGAGGGGCTAATATATACATATGAGCCTCTAGTCTCGGCCGGTGGTACAAGTAGGGACTAGAGGTCCTCTAGTCTAGGGCCAGTACCACAACCTAGTACTAAAGCCCACCCCTTTTGTCCCGTGTTCAGCCACGACCCGGGACTAGAGGTTGTTTTCGACCGCTTCGATTTCACGCGCGCGCACACCCTTTAGTCCCGGGTGCAGCCCCGATCTAGGACTAGATACTCTTTTGTAACATTTTCATATTTTCTAGTTTATATAATTCAATTTTTTTTTTTTGGAAATTCATAGCTTCTATTTTATAAATCCAAATAATACAAATAATATGTCTATTATTATCAGAAAAATATAAGAAAACTTAATATATCATCCATACATCTATTTGCATGATGTATCAATTGTGCTATTTCATTTCAAAATGCATTCAATATTTTTTCATATTTTTGCTGACAAATCTTTCAACATGAAAAGTGTTTGAATTTGAATCACTAATCTAAAAACATTTTCCATTTTCTAAAATAGTTAATCTAACTATGAAAACTAGAACTGTTACTAAAGATATTTCGAGGGCCTTTAGTCCCGGTTGAAGGCACTAACCGAGACTAAAGATATTCCACGTCATTCTTAGAGCCGTCAAGGCCATGCGCCATGCTTTCCTGCCATTTCTCTCTTCTTCCAACCATGTTTTCCCTCCCTTTCCCTCTATATCTAGGCCAACAACCATGGTCATCCACACATCCACACACCTTCCCCTCTCACAATAATGGACACCACATAGTGGACAATTATGACCCTCGAGGAGACCAAAGCGCTATGCTCCTGTAGCTACCCCTACCCGTCGGGCTACCGGCTGCCCACCAACTGGATGTTGAGCGCTGGAGGGGTTCATGTCCCTCCTGTGCCTCAAGGTTCCGCACGCCAGGCGTCTATCATGAACCACTTCTACCTCGAGCTCATGGTGAAGCAGCGGATGGATCCCCATTGGGACCCCGACAACTATGACACCTAGAATGCTTTTTTCGCTAACCGGCGGGAAAGGGAACTCGCCAGGTACGAGGGTGATGGACCTCCCCCGGTGAACCACAACAAAGCCGTCTGCCGCCTGTGGTGGGCGAACCGGACTATCGCCGGCGTGATGCAGTACATCGCCCAGGGAGATCATCCTCGCCTGTGGTGCCCGCACCCGATGTAGAGCCACCGGAAGGGTGGAGGTGATGAAGGTCGCGGGTGTAGCGGCGTCATCATCTGGGAGCCCCCTCCCCCACGCGTCGTGAATCTGAGCCCGAAGTGGCAGGTGCCCCTGGGATATGCCATGGCTGGGCTGAGAATCCAGCGCCGTGCCCCTAGCGACGACAACGATGATGAAGACGAAGACGAATATGACCCTGAAGTGTGTACTATAGGGCTAGATATGAGTATGACTAATATTATTTTTTTAAATTAATAACCGTCTTGAGTATTTGTACCGGTTTGTGGCTAAACCAGGACTAAAGGGAGGGGCATTTAGTCCCGATTCCGTAGCCCTTATAAACTAGGACTAATTGACCATTTCCTACTAGTGTTGGTCTCTCTAATTTCACATATTAGGGAGTGCATCTATAGCGAGCTTGTGAAGATGTGCCTAAGGACTGGATCCTTATGCATCTCTCTAAAGCTTGTCGTAGTGGTGTCCCTGCTCTCGCATACCATCTTGCAGTTTATAACTTCTCTAGCTAGATCAATATGCTCGAGAGCTAACGAATTTCACATATTAGGGAGTGCCCCTATGGCCAGCTTGTGGAAGATGTCTGAGGGCTGGATCCTTAGGAATCTCCTTCAAGCTGGCTGTAGTGTTGTCCCTGCTCTCGCAAACCATCTTGTTTGTAGTTGATAACTTCACAAGAATGCATATTTATAGTGTCACCACCCATGTTTAGTCCCTCCGCTTCACGCCATGTTTTCCCGCCCTTTCCCTCTATATATAGGACGACCCTCATGACCACCACACATCCACACATTCCCCGCCGCCTACTTTAGGATGCCTATTTATAGTGTCTCTGAAGGAGATATGCCCTAGAGGCAAATAATAAATAGGTTTTTATTTTCATATCTCAATTAGTTTATAATAGTTTCATATTGTGCTATAACTCTGCCAAGTAGAAACATTGATACAGGTGTGGTATGAAACAACCAAGTCCCTAGTATCCTCTATTAATACTAGTTCATTGGTCATGAGGATGATCTGGGTTTTAAGATCATGGGCATTTATGCCAATTGACAACGGGGTCATATCATTGGAGAATGATGTGATGGACATTCCTCGAAGGATTACAACACGATCAAGTCATATAGTTCATTGTTGCAACAGCTAAATCTAGACTCCTAATTCCTTAGACCATGAAGCTATATCAATCACTGTCTCCTGAGAGTGCTTAGATAACATCAAACGTCATCTGGTAATACAGTGACAATAAATGTGTGTTCAGGTACTCGGAGGAACCATAGAGGCAATATATGTCAAGAGTGGGATTTGTTCGCCCACATGACGAGTAAAGATACATACGGCCGACTTGGTGAGATTACATCCATTAATATTGCAACATGTGACTCAGTCACGGGGATGTAATATCACGGTAACAAGAAAATAGAATTTGTTGTTAATGATATGGAACAAGGTATGTGATACCAGTGATCGGATCTCGGACAAGTCGTATCAAAAAACAAAAGGAATATGGATGCTACATTTACTGGTTCAAACAACATTGTCATCAGGAATGCATAGGGGTCACGTGGACATCCCTGGTCCCTCTATTGATCATTCATATAGATCATGTCTAGAGTATTCCTGAGCCTAGGGGGATACACTTAAGGGTACGATAAGAGCGATCATTCGTAAGACGGAATCACAGTAGAGAAAGAGAAAGTCGGAATCGTTCCGTGAAAAGATCTGAAGCTGTTCGGAGAAAGAATAAAGGAAAAGATCGGAAAAGTATTTTCGGATAAATAGGAATTTAAGTATACATTTATTATATGTTAATTATGAATTAATATATACTAAATAATATTTTGATTAAGATTGATAAAAGCAACTTTTATATTAGGCCAAATCCCGGGAGGAAAATAGCCTAGAAGAAAAGCTGCTGAAATAAAAGGAAAAAGGAAAAACAGCTGCAAGCCCACGTGGCCGGCTGATATTAACCGTCGCGCACACGCGGCAGGCAGACGAGGCCGCCCAGGCCGGCCGTGGGCCGTAGGCGACCGCCAGCCCACCCGGGCAGGTTGGCACCAGGCCCACCCGGGATGGGGAGCAGGGGCGCTGGGCGTTGTGCGCGTGGGCCGGAGCGCGCCAGACCGGCCCAGTCGGGTCCCTGCCTCCGCGGGCAGCCAGCGCGCGCGGAGTGGGCCGCGAAAGGCCCACCGGCCAGTGTTGTGTTGCTATCTGCTGCTCACTGCTGCTGTGGGCTGTTGGCTGCCTGTTGGGCTAGGGCTTTGGCCCATCCGGCTATTAGCTCGAAAATCCTGATTTTTCCTTTAGTAATTAGTCCCACATGGCTTAGCCTTTGAGAAAGACACACTCCCTTAGCCTATATAAAGGGGTGCCCATGAGTGCGATTAAACACACAAATATTTGGAGAAGTCCTTTGGTTGACTTCGTCCTTCCCCTCTCTCTAGCCCTTGTGACCATGGCCCCAAGTCTGGGCTGTGCGAATGAGGCACACCTGCAGTACACCGTTGCGCTGCAGGAATTCCTAGCTGGATATCAACTTCCGCACTCCCAGCGGGATGGGGGAGCCGGAGGTCTCATCGTGCACCAGATGTGTACGAAGACACGAGGCACAACACTTGGGGCGCTTGAATGTCGTGAGCCGGAGCTGCTGCACGATGAAGAAGGAGCAAGGGGTGACCTGCGAGGATCTTCGCGACCTTGAGATCAGCTACGAGTATGACTACATCAACCACGTTCCTCTGGGAACGTTAACCGCGTAAGGTCTATAAGAGTATGTATTCTATACGCATCGGCCGTTACTACATTACTACATAGATAGATCCTTGGCAGTTTTTGGGGTTCCAACATAGGAATTTTTTTGTTTTCTGCTGCGGATCCCCTTTAGTGGTATCAGAGCCGATCTATGCATAGGGGTGTTGTACGGTCAGTACGCACAAGTATTGTGCGAGCATTGATCCCTTAGTTGTTACCCTATAACGTGTACTTGTTTATATCGCGTTATTGTTTGATGAAGTGGTCCAGACCGACCTTACGCTTATTCATACGCGAGACTGGTTCCACGCTCAACATACGGCTTGTACCGTATAAGTGGCTAGCGGGTGTCTGTCTCTCATTCAATAGTTGATATATCATTTACAACGGAGGGTCCCGAAAGGGTGTAGTATAGATAATTGTTGGATCTATATTGTGGTTGGAAAGTTCATAGATTAGAAACGACTCTATTGCAAAAGGCCTAACAACCACGTAAAACTTGCAATAGATAAAGTAGAGGCGTCTAACTTTATTTTGTAGGAGAGCATGCGATTTTGATATGGCATTGGTCGTTATGAAGATAAATTAGTTTAATTTTCTGTTACTAAGTAGTATAGTAATAGTCATCGTTCCGATGGACGACCTGGTGGAGGCGTCGTGGACTTGGCGTCAAACTGATGGCAGGATGGAGATCATGTCAGAGCGCTCGATGGAGATCAAGGCGCAATAAGCACCATATCATATCACATTATACATATGATGTTGATACCTGTTTTACATCTTATTGTGTGCTAGTATTTAGATACTCAACGGTAGCAAATAAGATAATCCATATTTAATTCGAATGTTCTTTGTTCACCTTGTGTGTGCACCACCAAGAAAGTTCTTTGTTATGAGGCCGACCGTGACGATCGGGGGTCAGACATATCTACGTTCGCATACAGTGGGTGTAAGCCATGTTGCACAACGAATACACACAAGTTAGATTTGGTGAGCCTAGCATGTGTAGACATGGCCTCGGAACACAAGAGATCGAAAGATCGAGCATGAGTCACATGGATGGTGTGATTGACATTAGGAAATGTCTACCTTTGATGTTGCACTAATGGCCATGACGATCGGGGGAGGTGTAGAGGATAGGGATCATGTGATCGCAATTTGGGTACAACAACTTTTTGTGATTCTCTAACATGTGATCGAATTTCTCCCTCTCCTTTTTATTTTTACAGTCTGTCTGTGCATCAGCAATGGTCCAACCAAGATCATCAGCGGGCTTATCATGTACCTCTTCTTCAGCCTCCCCTTCAGCTTCTCCCATGGATGTATCACCGTATTCAGAACCCATGATAGTTGTCATCGTTCTCTTCTTTTTTATTGTCTTCCATTATAACCCCTCTCTCTATGCTTGGTCCAACAATCATAGCTAGGCATGAAACCGGATTTCAACAGATGGCTGTGAAGGGTTTTTGAGTCAGAGTAATCCTTCTAATTCTTACAGACAGTACATGGACATAACACAAAACTATTTTTCTTGTTCACATCAGCCACACTGAGGAATTCATGCACGCCATTAATGAACTCACCAGAGCGTTGGTCAGTACCGTAAATCTATTCCCGGACCATCTGCATTAATACAAGTTATAATGTGAGCTTCTAGAGCATTAAATTTGAAGTTTGAAAATTTTACATGCACCTATTTTTGAATTGGACAAAACAGTTTTCATGAAAAATGTGGAGTTTTTAATTATTGATCTAGCAGTGAAAACCTCATTCCACTCTGAGCTCTGAAACTCTAAAATTACACATTTCAGTTTTCAGTAACTTTCTTACTACAATCAAAATTTGCCTAAAATTAAAATTCCCTCTACTTCTAGAGCATGAAATTCCTCTCTACTTCTAGAGCATTGAGCTAAACTATAACAATAAGAGATGAAAGAATAAAGTTGCTAACCTTTTAATAAAACCTTGGATTTAGGGGTTGCCACCAAATTTTGGAGAAAAATGGGCGTGAACTCGGCTTGCTCTTGGAGTAAAATGGTCATGGCTCGAGCATAGAAGAAACTAAGTTATATAGGAAAATAAATAGTCCCGGTTCGTATTACCTCTAGGCCCGGTTCATAATACGAACCGGGACTACATGCTCCCGCCCGTGGAGCTAGCTGGCGCTAGCACACTAGTCCCGGGCTGTATCACGAACTGGGACTAGAGGTCCGGCACGACCCGGGACTAGGGGCTTCCCCGGTTTCGTAACCGTTGAAGCCGGCACGAATCAGGACTAGTGCTCATACTAGTCTCGGCCCATAACAAACCAGGACTAGAGCCCGAATCGGGACTGAACCGAAGCCCTTTTCCATACTAGTGTCCGCGTGGAGCTAACGGCCGTCAGGTGCACTAAGTAGGCCCCGGATACCGTATGACCGACGGCTTTGTATAGCCGTCGGCCTAGGTGTCTTTGCCGACGGGGTAAGGTACGCCGACGGTGACGAAGGCTACGGCTACGGGACAGTATGCCGACGACAACTGTCGGCGCAGCCTACGCCAACGACAATCGGGGGCTACGCGGACTGGCGCTGGCCGTATGCGCCCGTGTGGTTTCCTGTAGTGATAAGAGCGGCCAAGCTGCGAAAATTTATACGAGACGATGTCAAGTCAGTAAAATATGATACAGTGCACCTGATCAGAGCGAGGCTTTCACCTTCCATTCTACGTACAGTCTTAGCCCTATTTGTTTTTTTTTTTGAGAATTATTAGCCCTATTTGTTGAGCACGACTGCACGTGGTTGCGATGAGTGAGTCCGTCGGTTGACAAGGGAGATGGCCTGCATCAGGCGCATGTTTTTCTCGTCTGAATTTATGTGTGGAGGAGGCCGCTCCAACGAGGCCTGTATTATCTTCACATGAGACTATAAATAAGAGAGAGACACGCACGCATTCAGAAACAGAGCGCGGGAGAGAGATGGCATCCACCGGCGGGAGCAGAAAGAAGAGGTGGAGTCTTGCCGGCGCAACGGCGCTGGTCACCGGTGGGAACAAAGGGATCGGGTACGCGCACATATATATACACCTGTTGTCAGCGCCGTCGATGAGGGTGAGCGAGCTGAGCGACGGCACAGGGCCCCCAAAGTTTTGGGGCCCCCAAATCACTGGACAAACCATAGTATCGGCCGCCCCAGGTCTCCGGTGGCAGATTAGGGTACTCCGCTCCACTCCCTACCTTGCCTCCAGGCTGCATCGGCCTAGCGGAGCACCTCTGTGTCTGGTCTTTCTTCTTGAGCGGATGTGCCATGGATGGTCGACCAAAGCTTTTCGTTGAGCGTTCCTGAGAAGAAGATACTCTAATCGTCCTAGAGTCTGCGTATGGGCTTAAGTGAGAGGGCCCATCAAACATGTGTACTTGTTGACAAGTCTCTCACTCGTTTTTTTAGTTGGAAAAAAACTAGGGAAGAATTAGAAAACCAGTGAGTGATTAACGGGAGGAGTCCATGGGTCTAGGTGGGTAGTTTTTAAGTTTCTGATATATTTTTTATATAGTTGTATTTTATAGATCTTGAAAACCAAATATTTTATTGATTGTATATTTTGTTGACTTTCTAAAAAAAATATATTTTGTTGACTGAAATGGCATTAAGGTCTTAATGTTCTAGCTATATAAAATATAAACATTTATAAGAAATGACATGCTCAAATTACATTACGCACCGGGCCCCCAACTTTTTGGAGACGGGCCTGCCTGTTGTATTCATTCGTATAAACTGCTTGCAAGCTCGTATATTCAAAACAAGCCTCACAATTGTCTGCGATCGTGGAGGAGCTCGTCGGGTTGGGAGCGCGGGTGCACACGTGCTCGGAGAACGCGGCGGGGCTGGAGGAGTGCCGCCGGCGGTGGGAGGAGCTGAAGCTCCCGGTCACCGTGTCCGTCTGCGACGTCTCCGTGCGAGCCGAGAGGGACAAGCTGATGGAGACGGTGAAGCAGACCTTCCACGGCAAGCTCGACATACTGGTAAGCTTATTAGAGTGTGGACGAGTCGATTCAGTTTTTCTTTTGCCACAGTTCTGACGTGATCAGGAAATCGTGTGTAGGTAAACAACGCGGGGCGGGTTCTTGAAAAGGCGGCCGTGGAGTGTACGGCGGAGGAGTACTCGCATCTCATGGCGACCAACCTAGACTCATGCTTCCACTTTAGCCAGCTTGCACACCCTCTCCTTCTCAAGGCCTCCATCGCAGGAGGAGGCAGCATCGTCAACATCTCCTCCGTTGCAAGCTCACTTGGATACCCCACCCTCGTTGTTTACTGCATCTCAAAAGGTAACTACATGTACATCAAAGTCTTTTCTTACGCTTTTCAGTCCTTTTAAATACCAAAATAAATCATAAATACTTTCTGCATCATCCGAGTAGATTATTTTCTTTGTAACCGACTTCACATAGCCTTCACAATGGGAGTATCTTAGTGCTATTATGCTAGGTACGATATTTCGCTTATTTGACACCATAGTTAATAAAAAAAAGTGTTGTTGTATATTAACTAAGACACACCTCTTGTACGCAATTATAGACCAAAAAATTAGCTAACCCAATCCTATGTATACATGAGCTCCAAATCATTAAATGCACAAACCAAAATCCATTGAAGCAACCCATTTCTTAGAATACATCAATTCCTATGATAGCACGCTAAGAAACGATGCATTGTAGAAGGTTTAATAGCCTATTTAAGGGCAAAGATGACATTCTTCTTTTCCACCGTGCAGGAGGAATTAACCAGCTTACGAGGAGCCTTGCTACCGAATGGGCTCAGGACAAGATCCGTGTGAACGCCATTGCCCCTGGCGGGATCAACACTGATATGTCAAAAAGTGTAAGAGCATCTCCACTCCATCCCCTAAACGGTTTCGGAGGACGCTCGCACGTAAAATCGCTTTCAGCCGGTCCCTCCAAATAAAAAAAATTATCCGGCGGGTGCTCAATAAACATCGGACTCCCCTAGCCCAACACCCTCCCATAGGGAGTCAAGCAGGGCGCCGGCTACCCATGGATCCACCGGGCAACCTCCCCACTATATTTATTATTGGGGCATGACTAGATAGTACCCACCCCTATAACTAAAAGTCATGCGGCATCCCCCCATATGGGCTACCGCCGGATGCCGAAGGGGTGGACAAGTGGAGATGCTCTAAGCGCCGACAAACTCACATGAAAGACAGACACCAAATGCATCCAAGACGTGAACAACCTAAATACTACTCCCTCCGTTTCTTAGTCTGTTTTTAAAATAAATGTATCTAGATGTCTTTTTAGTATGTAAGTTCACTCATTTTATTCCAAATCACTGAAACACTAAAAGACGAAGATACATATGTTTCAGAAAAAAATTAAAACATCTTATAATTTAAAATAGAGGAGTAGTTTATCTAGTTAACTTGACAACTATTTATAAATGAACATATTTCAAGATATATTTCACAAAAAAAAACATATTTCAAGATATATGCTGCTCTCTGCTTTAATTTTATCAAATAAGTAAGTCTTATACCTACTAGTTGATATTGCTATTTCGACCGATAAATGTTGATGATAACAAGTGGTTGTTGTGGGTCAGGTGCTGCCGGAGATCGTAGAGAACGAGTTGTCGAGGACTCCGATGCATCGACTCGGTCAGCCACATGAGGTTGCGTCGGTGGTGTCCTTCCTTTGCATGCCAGCAGCTTCATTCGTCACTGGCCAGGTCATCTGCGTCGATGGCGGACGAACTATTTCTGGCTAGCATAGCACGGTGACTCTCCCCAATACACAAAAATGTAAAATTTCAGACATATTCCCGGTTGAACATCACAAACTTTGACCATGTATTAAGTACGAAGTATTAAATAAGAAACTTGAACATTTATATGCAGTTATTAGCTCGACAAGTTACTCCGGAATGTTAGTATACTCCGGTGGCTCACAAAATATATAGTACTCATTTCATTCTGAAAAGGATATTGTAAACTAGATATATGTAAATTTAGATAAATCAAGAACATCCTTTTCACGACGGAGTAGCGAAGTTATGTACAGTATATCCAAATCATTGGTGTACCTGTCCTTGGCTCACTACGGCAGCATTTGACGTTGCCGACGGCCGCAGCAACGTCGACCGCCGTGGGCAGGAAACCGCAGTCGGCGTAGCATCCCGTCAGCGTAACAGCATCAACGCCAGCGGCCACCGTCGACACGTACCCACCTTCGACGTAGCCCGACCTAAGTCCATCGGCATAAGTCCATGCCACGTGGTCTTCCCGTCTCCGGCAGAAATGACCCGTCGTCGGTGTCCCTGGTAAGACCTATTGCTGACAGTTATGCCGTCGGGGCTTAGCTACTTTCTCTTTTTTTCCTCCCTAACACCAATTTTCTTTTACCGCCGTGGTAGTACCGATGGCCACTATCGGTTCAGGTTGAACTAGCTGCCATACGCTGCGTGCTGTGGTTGTGCCGATGGCTACCGTCGGCTCACCGCTCAGGGCCCGTTTGAAACATAGGAAATTTGTAGGAATTTCATAGGATAGGAATTTTGCAGGAAATATTTCCTTTCTGCCCTTTGGAATGCAGGAATAGGAAAAGGAATTCTGCAGGCTTGAGTTCCTCTGGTTCACGTTTCAAAGGAAAGGAAACATCCAGTCCGATCTCTTGGAAAAATTCCTACGCGAAACTACGCTTCGGGGCGCTTCAACAATCTCTCTTTCCCTCACTCTGGCGCGCCAAAACGCTCGCGTAAAGGCTGCCGAACACCAAGAAACGCACTATCTTCGTATTACCCTAGCTAGTACCAACAACGCTGAAAGGGCAGGCGGCGGCCGAGCGATCGTCCGTGAAAGCAGGGGTGGCTGAGCGCGGTGACGAGAACAGGTGCAAACGGCGGCCGGCCGGTATGCGGCCCAAGGTCTGCCAGCAGTACGCGCGGCGGTCGGCAAGGAGCACAGGCAAGCTACAACTGCCACAAGCCAGGCTGTCACCTCCAGCTGTTAGCAGGCTCAATAAAATCTGCTACTCCCTCCGTCCAACAAAGGATGTCGGACGAGCCATTTTACCAAAAAACCCAGCAAAATTTCCGACCAAACCCGAGGTCCTCCATCCTCTTCCTCGCTCTCTCCCCTTTTCCTCGCTCTCTTCTCCACCATGCCCGCCAGCCGCGACGCTGCCCTCCGTGTTGCTCCACCACCCCTCCAGCCCCACGCCACCGCCGCCTTGCTTACCCCGCGCCGCCGTGCCTCTTATCTATTCCTCTCGTGCGTCGTCGCCCCTCTCGCATAGCCCTCTCCCCCCTTTGAGTTCAAGATATGATTTTTCCCCTCCGACGGCCGAATCTGCAGCGGTACTGCTCGATTTTCCGAGCCAAGGGCAGGGAAAAGCTCACTGACTCGTTTTTCTCAGCTCTCCTCACCTCCCACCTGAACGACGCCACTGCTCCCCCATCCTCCCACGCCGCCGCTTCCCCTCTCCTCCCCGCCCCGCCCCACGGCGCTGCTTCCCCCAAGGTCGGATTTTTCTCTCCAAGGCACCGCCTTGCTTCCCCCACAGATTGAGGATCCCGTCGATTTCAATCCCGCCAGTAAGTGGGGAGTCGTATGGTGTGGGGTGCGCCGGTGAGTTGGACCGCGGCGGGGCCACCACGCCGATTAGAGTGGTCGTGGTAGCTGGCAGGGGCACCGCGCCGGAATCTAGAGCATGGCATCGCATCCCTGGAGGGTTGGCATGGAAGCTACTGCTGCCTCCCCGAGCTCCTCCTTGATCTGCTGACGACCACATCCATGAGAGCTGCTGCGGTGAGGCCCCTTTCCTCCTCTGTTACTTCTATGTCATGTCGTCGACTGCTTGCTTAACCTATCTGCAATTTGAGGCGTTGTGAATCATGTCCTGGACTGCTTGCTTAGCTCCAAATGGAACACAGGTCAAGCTAGCAATGTCAATCATCTTAAGCTAAGAATGTTGGGTGAGTGAGCCCATCTTGCAATGCTTGCATTAGTGATCTGTCAAACAAAGCGGGAGTATGCTGGTTCAGCATCCATTTTTGGCCAATTGTGTCAAGGATCTTTAGGGCTACACAAACCAAGGAAAGGCAAGTATGAGGCACCGTGACGACTGATGGTTGTAGAGTAGGAAAATGCTAAGCTGGAGCTGAAAAAATGGGCACATTGTAAGAAGTTGTAGAGAAGGAAAAAATGCTAAGTTGGAGCTGAAAAATAGCCACTCTAAGAAGTTTCGGTCCATATGCTAAGCTGGAGCTAAAAAAATGGCACACCCTGAGAAGTTTTATAGTGGGAAATGCAGCAAAGTACGTGGGAGATTCCCCTCCTTAGTTCTGTAATTCTCAAGTGATAAGAAAAAAATGGTCCCACCATGAGTATCATCTATATCCAGGTCGATGATACTGTCCATTTGCTACAACCACGTCCTGTGCATCTGAAGCTCTGTTCTAAATAAATAGTGTTTAGTTTTGGAACCTCTGTTTATTCAGGTTACTAGTTCAGACTGCATGCAAAGAAGCTGCATTGACTGGATACATCAGTTCATATTGATTCTGATACATCAGTTCATACTGTTATAGCACTTGTATTTCCTAAATTTCTTTATTTTCATTTGTCCCCATTTCTTTTTGTCATGTAATTATAAAAACACTGCCATTTTTACTTCAATAGTAAATGTTCCGATTAGGCTGGATATTAAATTTAAGACAATATGTTCATTTATCTGAATATCTCATTCAGTAATATTTTCATTTCTCTGAACCTTTGCTTGATTAAAACTCTTAGAACTTCTACTCCTAGTGTTAACCATGAAGACATGATCGTGAAGAAATTTTGGGCTCAAACCAGGATTGCATCCTGTTGGACATTTATAATCCTGATGTTGTTTTCCCTTTCTTATTTGATGCTCAGACTAGTCTCCTAGCTAGCTACAGTACATTATGTGATGAATGTGTATCCATTGATTAATTGATAGACATGTATATACACTTCGACACCTACTGCTTGTCAAGTAATTGAGAGTAATTAACACTGTCCTCTAAGATATTGCTGGCAGTGCCTAAGAAGATGCCTAAGAAGTTTAATTGCAAAAAATATCACATGAGTATCTAGCCTTGAGACGATGCACATACATGAGCCATTGTACTAGGAGTACCACAGATACTTGTTGTTTTATAAAACTGATGTAACATACCGAGCCATTGTACTAGCCTTGTTTCTCGTTGTTTTAAATTAATTTGCTTGCTGTAACATACTGGTGTTGCCCCTAGTGTTACTTATTGTAACTACTCCTAGCAACATGTAATGTTTGAATTACTCCTGAATACTTTCTCAATGAACTGGACTTGTTTACATCTACTCCTAGTATAACCTGTACTGGAAGCAAAATAGTGAATATGTCAAAATTCAGTCATGAACTAGTATTGATATTCTACAGCCACACTAATTTGCCCGGTTGGTAGTATTCAGGTGTTGTTTTCAGTGGTTCAGACATAAATTGGAATGCTTAACTTGCTAAATCCGGTCTGCCCAAAAACATCTGGTGCCACAGAAAATCCATTGCAGATTATGTAGGGAGTGTTTCAGTTGCTCGTTATGTTTGTATACTAGTACTGAATGCTTGATCCAAATCCTAATAGCGTTGTAGTTCTTGGAGTAGTGTTGTATTAATCAACTTGTCAACTGAATAAATTAAGAGAAAGTAAAGCAAAACAATCTAATCTGGAACTTGTCTACTGAATAAATTCAAACGAAATTCAGAGCAGTATGTCTGACTGAATTTTTACAACAGTGGGATATAAATTTCCTATGCAGGCTGTGAAATGCGTCGAGTTTGGTCTTCCATAGATCATACTGCTGGTGGCTCACTGTACTTTGCTGTGATTCTATTGTGCATAACTTTGGGCTGACCATTTGGTATTGTTGTCATACATAGTGTCATTTCCTAAACATTTCCTAGCTTGTAATTTTTTGTTTGCATACAGGAACTAGAACTGTTTGCATATCTGAAACTGTTTGCTGGAACCTGTACCTTCTTCAGAGTAGCAGCAGCACGGGCACCACCGGCTGACAGGGGAGAAGCAGGGGAGCACGGCGGAGCGCGATGGGGTGGAGCAACCCCGCGGGAGGTGGGACGACCTCCAACGCCGAGCGGAGCGGAGGCTCCGGATCCCGCTTGGAAGACGACGGACGCGTGCGCAACAACTCCTGCTCCTGCTCCAGCTCCGGCTCCGTGGCGCTCGAGCTCGCCCGAGCCCTCACCTCTGTGGTGTCAGGCAGTTGCAGAGGCGAGGGAGGACGACGACAATCGGCCTCGCTTCCGTGGCGCTCGACCTGACCGAGCCACACTCGCGAATCGCTAGAGACCTCGCCTCCCTTGTCTTGGCTAAGCCAGGTGGGGCGATCCCCACATGAGCCCTCCGACGGTGATCGGAGTGGCGATGGAGCGGCGACGGGCTGCGAGGGGCCGGCGGACGGCGTGGAGGACGAAGACCCAGGGGAGAAGATTTGATTTTGATTTTTCAATTTTAGGCCAAATCTGAACGGTTTTCAAAGTTTGAGGGGTTTCTTTGCAAAATTAAAAATGAACTAGGCCTCCCACATCCTTTGTTGGACGGAGGGAGTACCTTTATATGTCTATCGGTCTATGCATGGCTAGATCGGTACAGATTGTTCCATTGAGTTCTATAAGTGAGATTTTGTTTGCCCAAAGTATACCAACTCGACTTTGGACGATTTTCAGATGGCTGATGAACGTGGTAGTTTTGATTTCCCTGATTAGCTTGATGAGAGGAATTCAAGGCCTCGTCAAGAAATATGTATGCAACAAGTTGTTTCGACTCAAAATAACCCAAAGCCTAGTTTCTATGTTTTTCCTATCCTATAATCCAAATGGCTACTATTTTCCATTCCCGTGTTTTCAATTCCCATAGGAGTGATGAGGCATGACACATCTCAATTCCTGTGATTTTCCTATTCCTGCATTTTTCCTATCTTGTTTTCTAAACGGGACATCAGGTAAGAGCTATGTCGACGGTGATACCGAACTAGCAGCCATACGCTGCGTGCTATGGTTGTGCCGATGCTCACCGCTCAGGTAAGAGCTATGTCGATGGTGATACCGTCCGTTTATCTACTTTTTTGTTTTTTGCCTAACGCCATTTTACTTTTACTTGCATGGTGCTAGTTGCATGTTGTGGTAGTGCCAATGGCACCCGTCGGGCTCAGGTGGAACTAGCAGGGTTGCTGCCATAGGCTGCAAGCTGTGTGGTGCTGATGAACACCGTCGTCTCAGGTAGGACCAAAAAGGTACATCTGAAAATACGAGTAGGTTACAAGTTAGAGTTTGTATCTAGTCTAGTCTTGAACTTTTCTTGTCTTGTATCGCCAGGAGTCTGTGTCCTTGTAGGTTTCGTATTTGTTTAATCGTCATGGGTTTCATGGATCTTGGAATATCTTCGGGTGAGCCTTCTATTGGGCCGCACCATGTATACCAATAGTGGGTACATGAAGGATTATGCCCATGTCAATGGCCTTCCTTAAATCTCTAGGCAAAATACTTCCAGTTCCGGCCACAGGTTATTCTGGATCCGGACACTCCCTGCGGCAAGAAACCCATGGCTCAGTATGGAGCCGCCACAGTTGTACCCCGGCGGAATTCCCTCTTTCCCCGAATTCAAGGCCTAGACTCCTGCAAGAAGTGGCAACGGTCTTTCTTATATGTGAAGAACACAACCGAGATAGATATGATCGGACTGTCGAAGTTCGTCATTGGCTCCCCTGACGCAAAACACAACTGGAAATTTGGCCCCAAGGAGCTCAACCCGGAGGTCAACCAGATTCATAAAGTCATCCTCGAGATCCCGAAGGATGGTATGCCGGCTGATGATCTTCTGGCGACATTCATCGATCGCCGGATATCTCCACTCCAGCGCCACATGCATAAGATCTGCTAAATGAGTGGCCGACATGACCCTAACCGGACTTCAACATTCGAGCTGAACAAGCCTGAGGTTCGAGATGGGTTAAAGACATCGCCAAGACTAAAATGACCGAAGAATGGGAGTGGGGCAAAGCACCCCATGAAAGAGATCACCCAGCGCCTGTGGTAAGAATCGATATAACTTTTGACCGACAAACCTCTTCTGCCGACATAGTTTATATGCCAGCCCATTATTCTTTCTTCATTATTTGACTTTGGATTACTCTTGTTTGTTATCTAGAGGTCTGCCCGGCAGTCGAAGGAGGATGGAAAGAACTCCCCAGATAGATGGAGTAAAGATTGCGAGGATTCAGATGAAGAAGATTCAGATTCTGAGGACTACATGCGGATTCACACACAGTCCTTTGGATAAAGAAGCTCCTCGCACCTGGTAAGCAAAGCTGGATGCTTCTCTGCAGAACCTTGGATTCACACGCAGTCCTTTGGAACATGCCGTGTACAGAAGAGGCAGTGACTCTGAATTCTTGCTAGTCGGGGTGTACGTGGATGATCTGATTATCACGGGCACCAACAGCGAAGAAATTCAGGCGTTCAAATCTAAGATGCATCATGTGTTCAAGATGAGTGATCTTGGGCTTCTCTCCTACTACCTGGGCATTGAGGTGAAGCAGGAGAATGAGAGAATTAGGCTCTGTCAGAAAGGATATGCAGCGAAGATTCGTGACAGGGAAGGGATGCATAACTGTAATCCATGTCACACGCCCATGGAGTGTCGACTGAACCTGTCGAAGGAGGATGGTGCAGATCGTGTGGATGTTGCCATGTACCACAGTGTCATTGGCGGTCTGCGATACTTGTTGAACACCAGACCAGACATCGCTCACGCGGTGGGGATCACAAGCAGATTCATTGAGGCACCCAACACTCAGCATTGGGTAGTTGTAAAGCAGATCCTGAGATACCTGCAGGGCACTCTAAATTACGGCTGTACTACAGGGCCAGGAAGGATGCTGAACTCATTGGATACAGTGATAGTGACTTCGCCGGCGAAACTGCTGATAGGAAGAGCACCATTGGCATAATGTTCTACCTCGGGGACAATCTTATCACCTAGAGCTTGAGAAGCAAAAGACTGTACCTCTGTCCTCCCGTGAAGCTGAGTACGTCGTAGAGTCGTCTGCGGTATGTCAGGGCATCTGGCTGAATCAGCTTATTGCAGATCTGGCCGGGCGCACACCACACAAATTCCTTCTGAAGATTGACAACAAGTCTACTATTGCTCTTTGGAAGAACCCTATGCAACATGGAAGGAGTAAGCACATTGACACAAAGTTCCATCACATCAGGAAGTGCATTGAGAAGGGGGAGATGGATGTCGATCATGTTGGCACCAATGAACAACTTGCAGATATGCTGACCAAGGCTCTTGGACGGACAAAATTCATTGAGATGCGTCAGAGGATCGGTGTGTGAAGTTGGTGCGTAGAGACGAGATTAAGGGGGTGATTTGTTGGAGTTACTTTTAATCTCGTCAGTCTAGATAGTCTTAACAATAGGTCCAGTTAATAGTTATTTCAGTTGTAAATAAAACTGGCGCGTGAATCTGTTCATCGCCAGGTCTTTTGTAGCTAGGATTAGCGCGCCACTATGGACGGATCATGGGATGGCATGATCGACTCGGTCATAGCAGCGATAGCTGCACGTTGCAGAGAGTTGTGGGATGGCACGACTAAAAAACTCTGCATGTTCGGATTCTTTCGTTCGGTTTGTTTCAGACTCGGTATAAGAGGAATAAACGAAACAGAAAAGCTGCATGGCAGTACGCAGCAGAAAAATCTGTGTTCTTTCGCGCTCCTTTGATCTTAATCCAGTTTATAGTGAGTGTGTGAGAGGATCTACGATGACAATGATGAACTAATAAAATAAAGCTGTCACTATCTAAATGGATTGGCTCCAGCCGAGAATCTAGCACCATTACAAAGCCTACTTCAGGCTTTAGAGATGCAAAATTGCTGCCATTCATCTCTAGCTAGTACAACCATCAGTATGCGAATGAGTAGCAAGAGGAAGATAGAGAAGAATGATTTGAACACAGCATCGTCTTTTCAGTAGCTACTTGCTGATGAACTGATGGTCAGAAGTGGCAAATCTATACCTGAAACAAAATTTCATTGTTATATTTATAATAGAGAAATAGTAAATGACACTTGAGCATACAGGAAAAATCTGCTATATATATGTACTCCCTCCGATCCAAATTAGTAGACTCAGATTCGAATATATTTACACTTATTTTAGTGCTAGATACATCTAAATATAGAAAACGCAAAATCTATATTCTGGCTGACCACAAAAGATATTTACCGTGTGCTCACACCGGGAGCCGTGGGATATCCATCGTGTGGTAACTTCCGGTCCCACGTTCCTAGCCACTATTAGTTTATAGGTAGATGTACATGATCTCATACCTAAATACACATTAGCTTTCTTCTAGATGTCTATTTTCCAGTCTATTTGTAAATGTATATCTATATGATTTTGTATCTTGATATCTGTTTGTTTTATGTCTATGTGTATATTACTCCCCCGGTCCCATAAAGTATGTCACAGATTTGTCTAAATTTAAATGTATCTATGCTTACCTTACTGATCTGGACGTATATTATCTCTACTTAGCATGCATACATTTTACTTCTTTTTCTCATTATACTTCTTTGCATCCAGAATACTAAACTGTATCTCTTCTTTATGCAGGCTGACATATTTGTACAGAGAGAAGCACTGTCCAAAAGTATGTTCAGTGAAAAAAAGTTTGTGCACCAAGTTGATGTAAAGATGCAAGACATCATTGAGAAGCAAGGTCTGGTTCAGATGTAAATTCTTTCAACAGCAATGGTCACCAAGTTAATACTTTTGTGCACAGGAGAAGCTACACTTTGTGTAGATAACAAGTTCAAGCAGTTTCTAGACGGTTTCTTTTATGTAGCCAAAGCATGTTCAGTGTTTAATGGATCCATATATCTTGAACATAACTTTTGGTTCCATTTCGGGAAAGATTCGATTTATATAAAAGGAAATACCACCTGGTCGGACTGACCACAAAATAGAGTCAAAAAGTGGCTGAGTCAATTAATTTGGATAGGAGGGAGTACTTATTTTGCTCAAAAAGTTTTCATGGACCCGGCCAGCAATCCTGACTAAGACTGATCTTGCACCAAACATGTATAAGAGCGCGGCCAAGCTGCGAAAATTTATATCAGACGACGTCAAGTCAGTAAATATGATAGGGTGTACCTGATCAGAGCGAGGCGTTCACGTTCCATTCTACGTACAGTATTAGCCCTATTTGTTGAGCACGACTGCACGTGCTTTCGATCAGTGAGTCCGTCCGTGACGGTGATGTATCTCCATACGATCCAAACAAACCGAGCGGGGACAAGGGGAGATGGCCTGCATCAGGCGCATGTTTTTGTCGTCTGAATTTAAGTGTGGAGGAGGCCGCTCCAACGAGGTCTGTATTATCTTTACATAAGAGGCACGCACGCATTCAGAAACAGAGCGAGAGCGCGAGGGACAGAGATGGCATCCGCCGGCGGGAGCAGGGAGGAGAGGAGGTGGAGCCTTGCCGGCGCAACGGCGCTGATCACCGGCGGGAACAAAGGGATCGGGTACGCACATACTTCTACACACCTGTTGTATTCATTCGTGTAAACTGCTTGCAAGCTCGTATATTCAAAACAAGCCTCGCAATTTTCTGAATGTACGATCTACAGGCATGCGATCGTGGAGGAGCTCGTCGGGTTGGGAGCGCGGGTGCACGCGTGCTCCGAGAACGCGGCGGGGCTGGAGGAGTGCCGCCAGCAGTGGGAGGAGCTGAAGCTTCCGGTGACCGTGTCCGTCTGCGACGTCTCCGTGCGAGCTGAGAGGGACAAGCTCATGGAGACGGTGAAGCAGACCTTCGACGGCAAGCTCGACATACTGGTAAACCTAAGCTTAGACGAGTCGATTCACTTTTTTGGGCAGCAGATGGAGTTCTGACATGATCAGGAAATCGTGTGTAGGTAAACAACGCGGGGCGGGTTCTTGAAAAGGCGGCCGTGGAGTGTAGGGCGGAGGAGTACTCGCATCTCATGGCGACCAACCTAGACTCATGCTTCCACCTCAGCCAGCTCGCGCACCCTCTGCTGCTCAACGCCTCCATCGCAGGAGGAGGCAGCATCGTCAACATCTCCTCCGTTGGAGGATCACTTGGATACCCCACCCTCGCTGTTTACTGCATCTCAAAAGGTAACTACATCGTCTACATGTACACCAAAGTTTTGTCTTACAATTTTTAAATACCAAAAAGAAATCATAGATACTTTGTGTATGTATATCATTGGCCGAGTAGATATTTTATTTTAGATTGAAAGGAATCTCTCCCTGGCCCCAATTTTATTAAAATGAAAACACAGTGTGTTTTAGCCTACCATGAACTAAAAGTAGTCTGTATGGAGGTTATCCAAGTAAAGAATAATGGAGGCAACACGGTGGAAGCAGCTGCGGCCATCTATGAAGAAAGCACCTTTTTAGTTCGTCGTTTCGATACTGTTAGATTTTGTCATTGTCCTAGAAAAAGTAATTCTTTTTCTCGACCACGCAGGAGGAATTAACCAGCTTACGAGGAGCCTAGCTACCGAATGGGCTCAGGACAAGATCCGTGTGAACGCCGTCGCCCCTGGCGGGATCAACACTGACTTGTCAAAAAGCGTAAGCACCGACGACCTCACATGAACGACGGACACCAAATGCATCCTAAGACATGCACAACCTAAATACTACTCCCTCGGTTTCAAAATATATGGCGTTTTAGTATTTTGTAAAATAAATGTATTTAGACGTCCTTTTAATATGTAGCTTCACTTATTTTGTTCCGAGCTATACAATAAAAGATGAAGATACATATGTCTTATAATTTGAAATGGAGGAGTAGGAGTACTTTATCTAGTTAACTTAACAACTATTTATAAATTAACATATTTCAAGATATATTTCACAAAAAAAACATATTTCAAGATATATGCTGCTCTCTGCTTTTAATTTTATCAAATAAATAAGTTTTATACCTAGTTAATATTGCTATTTCGACCAAAAATGTTGATGATAACAAGTGGTTGTTGTGGGTCAGGTGCTGCCGGAGATCTTAGAGAACGAGTTGTTGAGGACTCCGATGCATCGGCTTGGTCAGCCACATGAGGTTGCGTCGGTAGTGTCCTTCCTTTGCATGCCAGCAGCTTCATTCATCACTGGCCAGGTCATCACCGTCGACGGCGGCCGAACTATTTCTGGCTAGCATAAAAATGTAAAGTTTCAGACATATTCCAAGTTGAACTTTAGAAACTTCGAACATCGATATTGTATTAAGTACGGAGTATTAAATAAGAAACTTGAAAATCTATGCACTTATAAGCTGGACTTCTGGTCCTTTCTTGGTGATGGTAGTACTACTGTTTCAAGAATGGATCACTGTAGCGAGGTTTTTTTTAGTTCTTCTTCTTTTGTTGGCTGTGTTTATCCGTAAGACCGCTAGGGAATGTATTATTGCAGAGGTTGGGTATAATTGGTATCTTTGTGATATTAATATAAGCTCCTTTCAAAAAAATATATCTTATTAGAGCATCTCCACTCGTAACCCCTATACGGGCTCCGGCGCGGCCCGTTTTTTCCCCGAATGGGGGGGAGGGGAGGGGGGACGTGATGTTGGCAAATGGGGGGGGGGGGCACCGGCTCCCAGCCATGCCCCTCATAACAAAATTTAAATATTTTAAATTTAGCAGAAATTTGGACGAACAGTTCAAAATTCTACAAAACATAGACAAACAGTTTAAATTTAATAAAAAATTAGAAAAAAAAAGAACGCCATCTAATGGCGGCCACGGCCGATCCCGAGCCGGTGGTACATCGCCTCGGCGTAGTCGAACAGGACATCCTCGTCGATGGGCGGTTCATCCTTCGCCGGCGGTAGGCGGCTGCACCCCTCGCCGCTGGTCCTGCGCGCTGGCCTCGTGGAAGGACCAGCCGCCCTCTCGTCGCCGTCGATATCGACGACGAGGTCGTGGCACCTGACGCGCTCAGCCTGCTCCCGCCGCCAGTCCTGCGTGAACCACTGGCGGCGAACTCGTCGGTTGCCGGAAAGACGACGTTGAAGGATGCCCGCTCCAACATCCTCTGGCCCAGAAATTTTTTCGGGTCCTCATCGTCCGCCAGCCGGAGCGCTGCCGCCTTATACTCCGGCGGTGGCGTCCACTCCTTCTTGGGCTCGGGCTTGGGCCTGCCCAAGCAGAGGCGGCGAGTTTAACATTCCAGCATTAGAGCTTAGAAATAAGCTAAGCTCAGGTGTGTGCATTGCATTCATGCATAGAAAATCTGGATAATTTTCACGCTTTTAAATAAAACTTGTCAAAGTGATTGAAGCTTCTCTTAACTTGGTGGAACTGAAGTAGATCATCAAGTTGACTGTGATAAGTTTTAATATGACCTTGGCTAAAACCTAACCTTGGGTAATATAATTTGATCTAAGGGTAGATCAAATATAATAAAACTAAGTTACAACACACTACTTAATAAGGAGTACTAGATTTTCTAGAGATCATTACATGGTATTCCATACAAAAACTCAATGATGAATACTTAATATTCCAAAGATGATATCAAGATATTACCTACCACAAACCCTGAATACCAAGTCAAGTACATAAACCAAGTAAAAGAAACTCAATAACTAAATCTTGATACACTTGCTTGCCATGGTTGTTCCTACCATGAGTACCATGGTAGTTCCTAAACACTAAACATTAACTCTTATCACAAATAGAGTAGAAAGGGAAGTCAAGCCAAGACCATCCAACACATACCCTTAATATCATATTAAGTGATGACATTCCTATTTAACCAAGTCCTGGTGTTAATTTGATCATCAATTTTGTGTGATAAATTCTTGACCTAGCACTTATTGACTCTTAGCCTTTGATCTATTGTAATAACCTTCCAAAGACCTTAAGTAAATTAATATGAAGGAGGAACTAGTTATGGTGGAGTGTGCCATCATCAATGGAATATGATCCTTAGTGGAGATCAAACCATTGGATATTGGAGGAGTTAACTCACTCATGAGTTAACTAGAAGAAGTCTACTGCTTAGTGTTACTGGATCTTTATTAGACAGTTAGAAGCCTAAGCTAAGCATGATCAAGGGTTGGTGGTCATTATTCTCAAGTCATTTGAGAATAGATGACTAGGTGCTGAAGAAGAGTTGTGAGTATACCAAATTAGGCAAAACCCTAGTAAGCTGAATCATCTAGCTTGATCATGAGAAGTCAAGCTAGAGTATGATGATGTATATAACATAAGTTTTATGGAGCAGTTGAAGGAATAGTAGTTTAACCAAGCTAATACAAAAACAAACTTGTATTATAGGAGTAGTACCATATCTCTTTTAGAGGATTGATATCACATGTGATGTATAGAGAGAACTATAATCTTGCAAGCCTTGGTCGTAGTTGCAAGAGGGATTTAAAGGAGTTAATGGATGGAGTTAGTAGTAGCTGCATTGATAGGTGCGTCAATGGTAGTTAATTAAGAGAAGTTATATAATAGGAGTAAGAATGGATTAATATTGAAGTGGCATGACCATGTCACCATATGGTGATGGATATGGTGGAGCCAGATAACTAGTTCATTAGGAGAAGAGATCTTAGTGAGTCAGATGAGATATTTAAATAGAGTAAATTTAGGAAAGAAGTTCCTTAACTATGACCCAAGTTTAGTGAAGTGTGAGGATTGGAATTCTTGAGAAACCTTAAACTAGGTCCTATCAAGCCATGCCAAAACCCATATCTACCTCTTTGTTTAAACCTCTAGAATAAAGAGGGTAGTTAAACTAATTCCTATTTTTAGGCAGCCAAAGGATAGTATCTCTTAGTCAAATGACAGGTCTAAGAGATAAGTAGAATACTAGTTGAGAGTGTATTCATGGAAGGCTTGTCCACCTGTTTGTCTTAAACCCTAAAAAGGACCTAGTCTCATATACCATCGAGATCACTTTAGTAAAGCAATCTCAGTAGCTCACTCTAAGTTGAGTTATTATCCATGGCCACAAAACATGAAGGCAAGTTATTCTAGCTCTTAATCTTCCTCCATATTCAAAATAGAAGGTGAGTTTATTAAATAGCCAATAGAAAGTGAACATCTTCATTAATGATTGTTGTTTATACATAAAGAATTAACCAAGATGGTTCTATGATAATTCTAAACACTACTATTTAGGTAGAACTTAAATAGGGAAATCTCCAAGTTTTGAGAACCATAAAATTTAAACCACCAAATTATGAACCCTAAGATTTAATTCATTATAAGGTTCATACATTAATCCTTATAGGAGATTAAGATTGAATAAAATTCTATATACATCATTAACCATTTTAAACCATTATAATTACATTCATTTAGTGGAAGTAAAGATCATTTTATAAGGTCTTTATATAAGAAACAAATTTCTAAAACCTAATTCCTCTTTATATTTTCTAATAAAAATAATGCTTTATATAATCATGATTAATGTAAATACTAAAAATAGAAGCCCAAGGATACAAATATATATAAATGTTCAGTACATATTCACAAGGTATCACAAACTAAATTTAAGCTTAAAATAGATAAAGAAATATAAAATAGAAAATAGAAAAAAAAGAAAACAGAAAGAAAGGAAGACCTGGCCCGAGCCAGTAGGCCGGCCTAGAGCCTCCTCTCTGCCTATGTACCGCCAAGTGCACCCAGCTAGAGCCCACTATTGGCCTACCTGGCCCATACCCTTTCGTTCTCTCTCTGGCAAGTGGGGCCCATGTCAGGAGAGAACCATCGTTCTCATCTTCCTCCGCATGGTCGACATTCCGCTGGTGAGCCACGTCGCTGCCGTCATTCGAGACTCCCCTAGACGCGTTTGACCACCTCAGAGCCTCGCCCTAGTCATTAGGAGTCCGCCTGGTGGATTGCGCATCGATTCGTGCCCAAATCGAGCACATCACCGCCGCCACGTCTCGACTGTCCTCGCCACCACGCCATCGTGTCACTGCCCGCCGAGCCGTATAAAGACTCCACCTAGAGCCGCATCGATCTCCTGGTTCATCCTTATCCTTCCTATTCCTCTCTCTCGCTCCCAATCTTCCACAAATTTACCGAAGCCACCGCCGGCGAGCTCCAGCTAGCCGTCGATACATCCCACCTCCGGTTCTGTGGAGTGATCTGGGAGCACCTCATCACCGTGAACATTCTGGCACAAGCAGGCATCAAGGAGAGGTCGGAAATATGAGAATTTCTAGATTTTCTTCTGATGGGGTTCGCCGGAATCCGTGACGCCGCCCTCATCTCCGATCACCATCATCATTACTAATCCCACCATCATGTCATGGGTAAGCGTCCGCATCGATTGGTATTACCTACGCATCCCAGGGCAGCCGATAGGCCGAGTTTGTCATTTGGCCGGTGAGCACCACCGTAGGTGCTCGTCGTCGACACTGTTTCGGCGACCATTAGGTAGCGGCGTTGTCCTTAATCGAGTCGAATCGCTCGCCCACATCCAAAACCGATCGTAGCATCACCAAGTGAAGCCCCATCGTCGAGCAGTAGCCTCACCAGCGTTTAGCCACCGTGTCCCAGCATGCTGGCGTCATGTCGGTGTCACACCCACATCACCCCACACCCAGTCAGCAAAGTTGACCGGTCGGCGCCAACATGGCATGCCGACATGGCCCTGACCCCACTGGTTAGTGACCCTGGCTAGGTTAGGTCTAAGTGAAAAAGGTATTTCCCTGTTTAGTAAATAGATAAAACATTATAGATTCAAATATCAATATTCTCTAGAAATTTAATAAAGTGAAAATTCAATAACTTTTGTTTTATAGTTCAGAAAAATATACATTATATATCAAAATGTTTAGAAAAATAAATTCTACAACATAAACCTATTACCATATTTTATTTTCCAACTTAAATAAGATAGTTATTATTATTAGTAAATGGCCTATTAGGGATAAATTTTAAATAAATTTATTCCATTATTTAAAATTCAGAAAAATAAGTATAATATATCAAAATTCTTAGAAAAACAAAATCTACATTTATAAACTTGTTTCACATATTTTTGTGACACTTAACTAAATATTTATTATTTATTAAGTCTTTATAAAATGATAAAACTTATAAAAATCATATTTTATTATTTAAAAATCACAAAAATATATAATATACCAAAATAATCACAAAAATAAAGTCTGCACGTTAAAAATATCCTTTTACACATTTGAAATCAAATAAAGGAATTTTTTTAATAAGTATTGATTAAAACTATTTTCTAATATCTTAGTGGATTAAAAATACATAAATCTTTACTATTGTCTTTATCATTATTTATTTAAAATCTAAAAGTGTAATAACATGTTCACTTGATATTTAAGTGAAGTCAAGATAGGTCCAACCATTTTAAGCTGTACTTACTAAAACTACCATTTAAAAAATAAAGTAAAACTTACTCTCCAAAAAGATTTTATTAATTATAAAATCATCAAGATTTGAGTACCAATTCTTTTACAAGTTTGCGAATCCACTTAAAAAGCTAAACAAAGTTTTTAAGTATTTAACATGCTGCCATTCCCATGTTTATAAAAATAAGTATTAATTCTATAATAAGCTAATGAGTTCATTCATATATAAAATCAAGAGAACACCACTTCCATAAAGACAAAATATTTTTGTTTCACCTTCATGAAATGTTATAAATTGAACAACATGTAGTGTCCTCTCATATTAAAGTTAGATAAGTCTCCACTTGCTTGTGGAATAGCCATTCAAAATGCTAATTGTTTTCTTCTTTAATACTCATAACTGGTAAGAAAACCTTAAGGTGTTAGCTTTAAGTCTAAATGCTTTTACTTTGTAAAAGTAACCTTTTCCTCAAAATTTATTCCTTTAAGAAACACTAAAAGCAATCATTGAACACTTCTTTAAAGGCTCTTGATTAATAATCCTGCTTAAGAAATCTTTTGATACCATGACCCATTTGAGTGATTTAGTATTGCATGTTAATTATTGTACTTACATATTGTTTCACACACTCTCACAAGCCTTAACAAGAAGAGCATGCGTGAAGCTGGTATAAAAGTGCACCACATTCCAAAGAACTCATCACAAACTCCAAACCCTAGATCAGATACGATTATTCCGGGGATTCGCGTTTATCAAATTGCATTATATTACTTATGCATAATTGCATCTTGCTTCTTTAAACATTAGTCCTTACCGCACTAATGATGCTATTTCTAGATTTTGAATCTTCTAGTATCTTGAATACCATGAGTGCATAATCTTGCAATCACAAAAGGCAAGTTCACACTTGCTCATGTCCTTTGATTATTTTCTATGCTTGTAACTCAAATGTTGTCATCACCTGTATTTCAAAAAGGTCAAAAACACTATTTTCATAATTAAGTGGAAGTATCGGTTACTAATCCAGTGTGATTAGCTAATCTATTATAACTAGCAATGGAAACGCCATTTTACAGGAATGTATCATCTAGGACTTAACAACCAATGTCGCTAGTGATTCTAGCGCCGAATATTACGCGTTAACCATGAGATCTGGAATGGGACGGAGAAGTCAGCTGGATCTTCTTCCTTTCGCATGGACAGATGAGCTTATCATGAAGCTGCAGATTTCTCGTGGAGAATCCAGAGAATCCAGCACATGGGTGGGCCCCTGAGTGCCCAGCAATCTAGGTGTCTAGATTATCTATGCATAGCTATCTTGGTGGAGGTTCACCATAGCTGATGGTGGCTGCCAAGCAGAGATGCTTGCAAAGTCTTCGAGAGGCTACCCGGACTGTACTCGTGGTAGGCCTGCTTGGGGGATCTGAAGGAGTTATGCCCTAGAGGCAACTAATAAAGTGTATTATTTGACATATCTCCTATATGTTCATAATACGTTTCATACTGTGCTATAACTGTGTTAATACGAAACGTTAATACACGTGTGGTATGTAAACAAACCGTGTCTCTAGTTACCTCTAGTGAACTAGTTCATTGGTCATGAGGATGGTCTGTGTTTCAAGATCATGGGCATTTATGCCAACTGACAATGAGGTCATGTTATTAGTTGAATAACATGATAGACAAACATCTGACCGTTATATCTTAATGAGATCTAGTTACAAAGTTCACCATTGATGATAAAACACAGAGAACCTCGCAACCTGATCCTTTGACTGTGAGGTAATGCAAATCACCATTCTGGAAGAAGCTTAGATGGTTATCAAGAATCATCTCGTAACAGGGTGATCAAAAAGGTGCCACTCAGTTTTTCCGAAGGAATGTGTAGAGGAGTACATATCAAGACAAGGATTTGTCTAGTCCATGTAACGGACAGATACATGTGGCCATCTCGGTGATGTTGCATTGATGAAGCTTGTAAGCATGTGACTAGGTCACAGAATGCAACAACATGAGAACGAGAAAACAAGTTCATCAGTAACGAGATCGAACTAAGGTATGGAGATACCAAAGATCAAGTCCCGGATGAATTAGGTATCAAATGACAAAGGAAATGGGGAACGACTATCTCACGGTTCGAGCGATTGTATTCGTGAAACGCACGGGGGTCACATGGCCATCTAGGTCCATTTGTTGATCATTGATATGAGAATGGTCTCTATCATGTCCGGAGTGTTTCCGAACCGAAGAATGTCATGCCTAAGGGTAGGGACGCTTAGGGTAGATGAGGTATCGTATGAGAAATAGAGAGAGAAACCGGAATAGTTTCGGTAACATCCGATGGAGATCGGAAAGGGGCCTGGAAGTTGTTCCGGAGTGAAGAGATAATATAATATGTGTATTTGAATGTTAATTGGAGAATTAATATTAAATATATATTTTATTTTATTTTTAAAAGGCACCATATTGCTAATGGGCCTCACTCGAAGGGAGGCCCAAGAGGGCAAGGCGCATAGGGAGTGGGGGCCAGCCGGCCTAGGGCTGGTGGGCCGCCCAAGTGGGGCCCACCTAGGGCCGGCGGCTGCCCCATGGTGGCCGGCGGGTGTGGGGATTAGTCCCACCCCACCTGGCCCCTGGGTGGTGCGCCCTCCTCCCACTATATAAAGGGGTTCCCCCTCCCCCTTGGAAATCATCCATTCCTCTCATTCTCTCTCTCATCTGCTGAGGACTTCCCCGTAATATTGGGGAGGACCTCGTAGTTGAGTTCTCCACCTTCACACTACCGTCGTGTGATCGGCGATCCGACATCTACTTCTTCCGCTGCTCGGCTGGATCGGAGTCCGGTTGACGTCTCCTACACCGAACTTGTGACGAACTTCGGAGGCACCACAATTGGGGTGCTGCTCGTCTTCATCAATATACGCCTCCTGTGTAAGGCGTGCCTCTTGATGCAAAGGTATGAATACTTTATTCCTTCTCCGTTACTTATGTCTACATAGTATAGATCCTGGTATTAGTGTTCGAGTAGATAGAAATTTTTGTTTTCTGCTACGGAACCCTTCAGTGGTATCAGAGCGGGTCTATGGGTAGACATGTCGTATGGATAGAACACATATTTATATGTGGGCATTGATTCTCTAGTTTCTACCCTCTTTAGTATCGTTGTTCATATCGTGGCACTGTTTGATGAAGCGGCCCCCAACCAACCTCACGTGGTGATTCACAAGGCTGGTCCACAAATCAAAGTGGCTTAGGGGAGTGTCTGTCTCTCTACAGTAGTTGATATGGCATTGATACTGGAGGGCCCTAAAAAGGGAAGAAGAACGGCAATCATTGAATCCATGTTGTGGCTCGACGTTCGTAGGTGGGAAGGGGTTCTACTGCGAAAGCCCTAAAGGCGCATAAAACATGCAATAAGTTAACATAGAAGCGTCTGTCTTCATTATTGCATAGGGGCAAGTATTATATCATGGCAACAAACAAGTTTGCGAAACTTTGAATCTGTTGATGATGATCATAAAGCTATAGCCATGTTATAACACTTTACTTTTGAAGTATTACTTATTGTGCTAGTATACTTACTAGACGGTAGCATAATAAGATAGTCCCTCGTAGTATTCCAGTTATCGTATTCCCCTTGTGTGTGCACCACCAAGAATGTTCTTCGGTATGAGGCCGGCCGTGATGATCGGGGGTCAGCCATATCTACGTTCGCATACAGTAGGTGCAAGCCATGTTGCACTGCAAATACACAATGGTTAGAACTGGCGAGCCTAGCATGTACAGACATGGCCTCGGAATACAAGAGACTGAAAAGTCGAGTATGAATCACATAGTTGATGTGATCGACATTAGGGAATGTCCACCTTTTATACTGCACTGATGGCCATGATGATCGGGGGAGGTGCAGGGGATAGGGATCATGTGATCACTAAACGAGTAGAGGGATGTTCGTTTAAGTGGGAGTTCCTTTATTAAAATTTGAACTCATTATTATGAACATAGTCTAAACACTTTGCAAATCCTTTGTAGATGTCTCGCCCACCCACCTTAAACCTAAGCACTTTCCTCGAGAAGGACAAGCTGAAAATTGATGGAACCAACTTCACCGCATGGTTCCACAATCTTAGGATCCTCCTAGTCCCCTACAAGTTGACTTATGTCATCGAGGCTAAGCTTCCGGCTAAGCCTACAGATTCCACCTCCCATGACGAAAAGAATGTCTGGCAGTCCAAGGCGGATGATTTCTCCCTCATCCAGAGTGGAATGCTCTATGCCATGGAGCCGAAGCTTCAAAAGCGTTTTGAGAAGATGAATGCTTTTGAGATCATTGAGGATCTCAAGGCTGTCTTTGCTCCGCAGGCTCGTGCAGAGAGGTATGATGCTTCCGAGCTCTTCTTCTCTACTAAGATGGAAGAGCACAACAGTATTAGTGAGCACATGGTCAAAATGTCTGGCTACGTTAAGCGTCTAAACGCCCTGGATTGCAAAATCCCGGAGGAGCTCGCTATAGATAGGGTGCTGCACTTGCTGCCCCTAGCTATAAGAGTTTTGTGATGAACTACAACATGCAAGGGATGACTAAGACCCTTGCTGAGGTGTTCGCCATGCTCAAAATTGCCGAGGTTGAAATCAAGAAGGAGCACACGGTGCTGATGGTCAACAAGACCACCAACTTTAAGAAACTGGGGCAAAAGGGGAAATGCAAGGGAAAGAAGTCTAAGAGGGATGGCAGGTTTGTTCCTAGCACCTCAAAGACTGCCAAGCCTGGCCCTAAGCCCGGCACTTCGTGCTTCTACTACAAAGGGGATGGGCACTGGAAACGCAACTGCCCTAAGTACCTTGAAGACAAGCGAGCTAGCAAGATAGCCATCCCGGACAAAGGTATATATGATATACATGTTATTGATGTATTCCTTACGAGCGCCAGGAGTAACACCTAGGTATTTGATACCGGATCTGTTGCTCACATTTGTAACTCTCAGTAGGATCTGCAGAGTAGGAGGCGTCTGAGGAAGGACAAGGTGACGATGCGTGTCGGCAATGGTTCGAGAGTCGAAGTGATGGCCGTCGGCACCCTACATCTCTGTCTACAGTCAGGATTATTGTTGATTTTGAATAAATGCTATTATGTACCCGCACTGAGTATGAATATTGTAAGTGGGTCTTGCTTGTTGCAAGACCATTATTCGTTTAAATCAGGAACAAATGGTTGTTCAATTTATATGAATGATGTTTTCTATGTTCATGCTCCTGTATGTGATGGTTTATTCTTACTTGATCTTGATTGTGATACACACATCCATAGTGTTGATGCTAAACGTTGTAAGCACAGTGACAATAATTCCATGTACATATGGCATTGCCATCTTGGTCATATTGGCATAAAGCGCATGAAGAAGCTTCATTCAGAAGGGATTCTTGGATCATTGGATTTTGAATCCCTTGATACATGTGAGCCATGCCTCATGGGAAAGATGACTAGGACACCATTCTCCAGAATAGTGGAGAGAGCTGTAGACCTACTTGGGATAATACATACGGATGTATGTAGACCAATGAGTGTCTCAACACGCAATGGTTATCGCTACTTTGTTACCTTTACTGACAACTTAAGAAGATATGGATATATCTACTTGATGAAGCATAAGTCTGAAACCTTTGAAAAGTTCAAGGAATTTCATAAAGAGGTAGAGAATCAACTTAACAAGAAAATCAAGTGTAACACCCTCGAATCGGCCCTATGCAAGTTTTAGCGCTTCCCGCCAAACCCGCATAGAAACGATTCAAGGATGCCCACCAAGCACTTTCGTGCGGGTGGAAAACGAAGTAATACCATTACATAATAGTCCACAATGGAACCCATAGAATAGATATATACAACACGACTCCATGAGTCAAGAATACAGATATACAGATACGAAGATCCAAATCACCTTGAAAACGATACAGCGTCCGAGTATGGACAAGATGCAAATTGGGCTAAGAGCCCTGAAGAATAACCAATGGCATCCATAACACTACCCAGGCCAAGCCAGAAGGGTAACCCTTCTAACGACGTCGATCTCAAACCTGCTAAAACAAAAGGGGTGCCGACAAAGGGCAAAGGAAAAAGAGGAGCGTCAGTACTGAGGCCAGTACACGGCGAGGCTAGAATTTGGCGGCTCTCGCCTACATAGGTATGGTGGACTGAAGCGGCAGCGTAGCGGCACTAAATAACCTATAGAGACTCGGTATCACTGGCGGCTATTAGAGAGGGGTAAGAAAGACCTATTCGAATCCTACCTGATACTAACAACAAACATACCCATCCTGGTATTTCCCCCTCGAGACCAAACGAGGAAGTCGGACCAAGGAACTCACACAGTTGGCAGTTTTATTCATTCCATTATAGTTGAAGCTCTTACTAATCAGATATAGATAGCATGAGTCATCCTGAAGCATAAGTAGTGGGCAGTTTTAATTAACCATTTCGTGGTAGTTGGAGCATTTACTAGTCAGATATAATTGTCCTGAGGAATCCGAAAACCCAGCAGTTGTTGGCACTTTTATCACATTCCATTGGAGTTGCAATACTTACTAGGCAGGTATAGTATGACACAGATCACCACAGATCCACCAGTTGTTGGCATTTTTATTATCCATTCCATTGTAGTGAAGCTGAATTACTAGTCACATATTAAGTCAAATTTATAACACTACTTTAGTTATGCTTGTCTATGATCGAGATACTGTGCTCCAAGTCGTCCATAACTGCGGACACGGCTTTCAGAAAGATTTACCCTGTAGGGCTGCACAAATAGCAACACACACACGATCAACCTTGAAAAAACCAAATCAATACCCAACGAGGCTTTCAGGACAAAGCAATCACATGATTCATAAAATATTTCAGGGGGCCACCCCATTAAGCTACCCGCAACGAAGTTGGGTGGCTCCGAGACGGACCCAAGGTTTGCGTCAATGGTTGTAAACGACTGGGAACCCGAAAGTGTGACTGGGCTTGTCGATACCGCGAAAACACTCCGCATCCAAAACAGTACAGGTACTCCACGCACAATCTTAAATAAAGCAGTAAAGCATGGCATAAGTACAGGATAGTAATAAAGCCCCAAACTACTTTGTGGACCCAAGAAATAAGAATGAATCAAGCTCTGGCTAAGGGGATTTATGGTCCCATATGCGGATAGTGCGATAGTCAAGGAACAGGTATCAAGTACTCGGGGTCCTACAGGACACAAGTGAGCGTGGAAGAATCAAATAACATCTATTGCCCACCGATGCCTCTGCATTAGTTATATCTAGCAATTTAATAGTTGTATTTAAAGTCATGATCAACTCCACCGTAAAGCATCTCCACCATTAAGCATAAGCCAACCTTCCGTCAACGACGAAACAACAACGACACGAACCAGCACATGAGCAAGCGACTACGACTCGCAAGACGTACTATCTATCAAACAACAGGCAATAGGATGTGTCTAAGGCAATGTAAAGGATGCAAGGGATATATCTGGTACGGAACACTAAAGCATCGCGACACAGATAGGAATAGATCAATAGGAGAAAATAAAGACTATAAATGCAAAATAGGTAGAAAGGGGGAGAATGCTCGCCTGGGAGAACATAGCCAAAGAGACATTATCCGAAGAACTTGTGCGTACTCGCATCAACTCATCGGCCTAATCCGCGAAGAAGCAAACACTAGAAGAAACACCGGATGCAATATTTAATACTACGATAGAAGATCCGGCATGCTTATGGTATGATGCATGGCATGGCAACGATGCGGTGCAATTAGGCAATATTAAGCGGAACCGGGGTCCCAACGATTAATTAAACAGTTCAAGTTATTTAAAACCCCCGCAATTTAAATGTTGTATTAACAGGGCAAAACATGGCATCGGTTCGCTACACCAATTTAAATGGAGTCCAGAATAAGTCAAAAGTATCCCGCATATTGACTCCATATTTAATTATGAGGTGAATGGGCATAATGCCCCCAAACCACAGACAAGTATGCATGCATGAACAATTTAATATGCGACAGTTGGTAATGTCATATTATAAAAATAGGGGCTTAGGGAAAGGTTCACACATCTGGGTTCGGGAGATCTTGGGTTCCGGGGGGTTCGGGTCTAGGTCTCAGGGTTCGACAAGGATCGGTCTAGGCGGGAACGTTCTCGGACAATGGAGTAGATCTCGTCGCATCCGTGGTCTTCGGGTCCGTGTAGATGGTCATGGCGTTCGGGATGAAGAACTTGGCGTATCTGTATCGGCGACCTTGGCCTTCGGCACCCTACGAAGTAGATCTTGGAGTTCCGAGATGATCTTGATGATTCCTCGTCGAAGGCCTTGGCGCTCCGGATCGGTCTCGGTTCCGGGAACGGTTCTTGGCGACTTCCGTCTCCGGGAGGAAGAGCTCAGTGTTCAGCGGTCTTTGGGTTCCGGGGTCGGGGTTCGAGGCCTTGGCAAACTTGGCGTCCGAGAGACGATCTTGGCATTGCATGTCGACGATCTTCGGGTACGGGGCCTCAGGGTTCCCATGTAGGAGATCTTGGTGTCCCGGGGCAAAGTGCTCGAGTGTCGGTGGCGAACTCAGGTTTCGGTGTCGTGACGTTCTTTGAGTGGCGAGCGGGCGCTTGCCGGGGAGGACGGCGGTCCAGGACGACGAGGAGAGCGAGCGTGGAGGCGACGACCAGCAGAGGAGAGAGGCGGCGGCGCCTGCGTGGGTCGCGCTAGTGGCGGGGATCCAAGGACGACCAAAGGAAGGAGGCGCAGGGCCAGGGATCTGGGAAGATGCCTTCTAGAGAGGGAGGCAGCGGCGGAAGGACGAGGCCGGCGACAGATTTGCTAGCGGTGGAGCCAGGTGGTGACGATGAAGGACTGGGCCGGTGAGGGGCCGCATACAGGGCGGACGGTCGACGGGATCGGGGCCAGCAGGGAGGAGGAGAAGCGGCCAGCGAGAGAGGCATCCCGGCGGCACAGGGTGGTGGTTAGAGATCAAGGAGAGGGGCACGGGTGCGCGGGCACTGGGGGTAGGTGGCGTCGGGGGATGGGGTTCGATCGGGTCGAGGAGGGCCAGGTGAGAGAGAGCGACGTGCGGGGGTGGGGTTAGCGGGAAGGGGTCAAACATGCGTCGCATGTACGCGTGCTTGCGTGCTGCGCGCGGGGTAGGCGTGCCAGGCGACGTGGCGTTAGCTGTCATCGGGGCTGGTGGTGGGGCCAGGGTGCGGGAGCGGGCGGTGATCCCGAGGCGGCGTGGGGCTGGCGAGGTGGGCGGGAGCGTGCGTGCGTGTGTGTGTGGTGCATCGCTGGGTGCTGGCAGCAGAATGAGGGAGTGGCGGCGGGGTGGGGGTGAGGGTTGGAGTTAGGGCAAGTGGGATCTAGGGTTAGGGTTTGCTGGGTTGTAGGCCGGCTGCTGGCTAGGCCTTTGGGCTGGGCTGGTGCCGGCCTCCCCTAGAAAATAAATAGTTTTATTTATTTGTTTTAATTTCAAAAGACTTTTGTAAATAGTTTTTAGACAAAATAAAATATCCAGGAAGACCTGGTTTTATGATTTGAAAATAAAGGAGGGCTAATTAGAAAACAAAATAGGGTTTTTGAAAAGTACTTTTATGAACAAACATGTATGATGATGTCATGATGATGCATAAAGTAGAAACAACGAGCGATTTTCTGGTAGTGATTTTAGCGGGATGCCACATCAAGCACCTTCGATCGGATCGAGGAGGCGAGTATTTGAGTTATGAGTTTGACATGCACTTGAAGGACTGTGGGATTATCCCACAGCTTACGCCAGCCAGAACACCACAGCGTAATGGTGTGTCGGAACATCGTAACTGAACCCTATTGGAGAGTGTACGGTCCATGATGTCTTTAACTGATTTGTCTGTGTCTTTTTGGGGATACGCGTTAGAAACCGCCGCTTTTATTTTAAACCGAGCACCATCCAAATCCGTGGAGACAACCCCATATGAGATATGGTATTGGCAGAAGCCGAAGTTGTCTTTTCTAAAAGTTTGGGGATGTGAGGCATATGTTAAGAAACTGCAGCCTGACAAACTCGAACCCAAATCGGAAAATGTATCTTTGTAGGATATCCAAGGTAAACCATTGGATATACCTTCTACAATCAAGCCGAAGGCAAAATGCCTTGTCGCAAAAACCGGCACCTTCCTCGAGAAATAGTTTCTTGCAAAAGGGGTGAGTGGAAGGAAAATTGAGTTAGATGAAATTGTTGACCCTTCTCTCCATATTCCGAGTAGCGCAACGGAAGTTGTTCCGAAACCGCTCTCCAACATGGAGGAAGAGCCCATTGATAATGATCAAAACAATGACATTGAGACTCCTGAGGTTCGTAGGTCTACAAGGGTTCGTGCCACTCCAGAACCTGCAAACTACAAAGAAGCTATGGATAGTGCTAACTCTGAGAAATGGCTAGAAGCCGTGAAATCCGAAATAGGATCCATGCATGAAAACCAAGTTTGGACCTTGGTGGATTTTCCAGAGGGCCGCAAGGCCGTGGAAAATAAATGGATCTTTAAGAAAAAGACAGATGCAAATGGTAATGTGACCATTCACAAAGCTCGACTTGTCGCAAAGGGGTTTCAACAAATTCAAGGAGTTGACTACGACGAGACTTACTCTCCCGCAGTGATGCTTAAGGCTGCCAGGATTTTAATAGCAATTGCTGCACATTTTGACTATGAAATTTGGCAGATGGATGTCAAGACCGCATTCCTCAATGGTCACATTGATGAAGAGTTGCCTATGATGCAACCGGAAGGTTTTGTTGATCCTAAGGATGCTGGAAAGGTATGCAAGCTTCAACCGTCCATTTATGGATTGAAGCAGGTATCTCGGAGCTAGAACCAACGTTTTGATCAAGTGATCAAAAGTTTTGGATTTATCCAAAACCAACAAGAGTTCTGTGTTTACAAGAAAGCGAGTGGGAGCTCAGTTGTTTTCCTAGTGGTATATGTGGATGACATATTACTCATGGGAAACGATGTGGATCTTATGAATAGCATGAAAGCATATTTGAGCAACCAATTTTCCATGAAGGATCTAGGTGAAGCTGCATACATATTAGGAATCAAGATCTATAGAGATAGATTAAGGCACCTAATAGCATTAAGTTAGAGTACTTACATAGATAAGATTTTGAAGAGGTTCAAAATGGAAAACATCAAGAGGGGTTTTACACCTATGATGAAGAATTGCAACTTGAGTATGACTCAATGTCCTGTAACGGACGATGATAGAGAAAAGATGTCTTACCTTCCCTATGCTTCAGCAATAGGATCTATCATATATGCAATGCTTAGTACCCAACCTGATGTGGCATTGGCTCTTAGTTTGACGAGCCGATACCAGAGTAATCCAGGACCAGATCACTGGAAAGCTGTGAAAAATATCCTAAAGTATCTGAGAAGAACAAAGGATATGTTCCTAATCTATGGAGGAAATGATGAAGCTCTAAACGTAATAGGTTACGTAGATGCGAGCTGGAATTCAGATCATGATGACTCGAAGTCTCAAACAGGATTTGTTTTCTTCGTGAATGGTGGGGCGGTAAGCTGGAAGAGCAAGAAGCAGCCGGTGGTGGCACAATCTTCAATGGAGTCTGAATACATTGCTCCAGCTGATGCAGCAAATGAAGCTGTTTGGCTAAGGAATTTTGTCATCGAACTAGGAGTTTTTCCCAATGCGCAAGACCCCGTGACGATCTATTGTGATAAACTGGGAGCTATTGAAAATGCAAGGGAACCAAGAACTCATTCCACAGCCAAACACATCAAGCTTAGATTTCTCGTCATCTGGCAGATTGTTGACGAAGGTGAAGTCAAGATTTGCAAAGTAGATACGGAACTGAATGTGGCAGATCCTCTGACTAAAGCTCTCCAACTAGATAAGCACGAAAAACACCGAGATTCCATTGGTGTTAGGTACCTGCCTATTGTAAACTAGTTTTGTTTATACTCTAGTGCAAGTGGGAGACTGAAGGAGTTATGCCCTAGAGGCAAATAATAAAGTGTATTATTTGACATATCTCCTCTATGTTCATAATACGTTTCATACTATGCTATAACTATGTTAATACGAAACATTAATACACGTGTGGTATGTAAACAAACCGTGTCTCTAGTTACCTCTAGTGAACTAGTTCATTGGTCATGAGGATGGTCTGTGTTTCAAGATCATGGGAATTTATGCCAACTGACAATAAGGTCATGTTATTAGTTGAATAACATGATAGACAATCATCTGACCGTTATATCTTAATGAGATCTAGTTACAAAGTTCACCATTGATGATAAAACACAGAGAACCTCGCAACCTGATCCTTTGACTATGAGGTAATGCAAATCACCATTCTGGAAGAAGCTTAGATGGTTATCAAGAATCATCTCGTAACAGGGTGATCAAAAAGGTGCCACTCAGGTTTTCCGAAGGAATGCGTAGAGGAGTACATATCAAGACAAGGATTTGTCTAGTCCATGTAACGGACAGATACATGTGTCCATCTCGGTGACGTTGCATGGTGAAGCTTGCAAGCATGTGACTAGGTCACGGAATGCAACCACATGAGAACGAGAAAACAAGTTCATCAGTAATGAGATCGAACTAAGGTATGGAGATACCAAAGATCAAGTCTCGGATGAATTAGGTATCAAATGACAAAGGGAATGGGGAACGACTATCTCACGGTTCGAGCGATTATATTCGTGAAACACACGGGGGTCACATGGCCATCTAGGTCCCTCTGTTGATCATTGATATGAGAATGGTCTCTATCATGTCCGGAGTGTTTCCGAACCGAAGGATGTCACGCTTAAGGGTAGGGACGCTTAGGGTAGATGAGGTATCGTATGAGAAATAGAGAGAGAACCGGAATAGTTTCGGTAACATCCGATGGAGATCGGAAAGGGACCCGGAAGTTGTTTCGAAGGGAAGAGATAATATAATATGTGTATTTGAATGTTAATTGGAGAATTAATATTAAATATATATTTTATTTTATTTTTAAAAGGCACCATATTGCTAATGGGCCTCACCCGAAGGGAGGCCCAATAGGGCAAGGCACATAGGGATTGGGGGCCAGCCGACCTAGGGCCGGTGGGCCGCCCTAGTTGGGCCCACCTAGGGCTGGTGGCTGCCCCATGGTGGCCGGCGGGTGTGGGGATTAGTCCCACCCTGCCTGGCCCCTAGGTGGTGCGCCCCCTCCCACTATATAAAGGGGCCCCCCTCCCCCTTGGAAATCATCCATTCCTCTCATTCTCTCTCTCTCATCTGCTGAGGACTTCCCCATAATATTGGGGAGGACCTCGTAGTTGAGTTCTCCACCTTCACACTACCGTCATGCGATCAGCGATCCGACATCTACTTCTTCTGCTGCTCGGCTGGATCGGAGTCCGGTTGACGTCTCCTACACCAGGCGTGTGATGAACTTGGGAGGCACCACAATTGGGGTGCTGCTAGTCTTCATCAATATACGCCTTCCTGCGTAAGGCGTGCCTCTTTCTGCAAAGGTATGAATACTGTATTCCTTCTCCGTTACTTATGTCTACATAGTATAGATCCTGGTATTAGTGTTCGAGTAGATAAATTTTTTTGTTTTCTGCTACGGAACCCTTCAGGATCGTGCTTCATGCGGGGTCATGGAGAAAGGTAGTGATTGGCTTGGATCATCTACTGGGCCCCACATCAAGGAATTGTGGACGGGAAAGATCTCCCGGTTGTGCAACAAGGATTTGGTCTCTCATGGGTAAAGTAACGCACCTCTGCAGAGTGTAAGAACCGTGACATGTTACTCCCTGTTCCGGGAAGGATCTATGAACGCGGCAGGAAAGGAACTCCATGAAAGTTCCGGTCAACCTGTGGAGGCTGTCGGACATAGTTTTTAGAATAAAAGCAACCTTTGAAGAAATGTTTATGAAAACCTGCATTGCCTATGACCTTTGGTCTGTGGCTGTAGAGATAGTGCATCATACACTCCTTTTTAGTGAACTTGCTGAGTACGATCGTACTCAACCGTACCTTCTTAACCCTTGCTAGGTTCTAAGCCGTTGAAGACATCGTCAACATCAAGTTCTGCTCAAGAAACCATCATCAGCAGCTCAAGTCCTTCCATAAAGTCAATGACATCAACATATACACCAACCAAAGTGAAGACGAAGATCCTGATTAGATAGGAAGTAGATACTCTAGCCATAAAACCTACTTCTGTAGAGCATTGAATTAGTAGCAATTGCAAGCCAATTAGTTTGGCTACTAGTTTGAGTCTACAGTTAGTCCTGAGTTATTATTTCTGGTTCTACTTTGTAAGAAGTTTCTTTGTCTCTCTTTAACCTAGAATGTTCTCTGGATCTCTTGTAAAGAGTCGAGTTGTAATCTATAGTCATGTCTTGGACCTGCTATGTTTCTGTTGTACCATTCCGAGGGATGTAATACTAGTGAACGGTGTTTCATTGGTGTTATGTCAACGACTATAGTGTACTACATTATGCAGTGGTATGCTGGGTCACCGCAGCTAGTATCAGAGCATATGCTTTGACCTTAGGATTAAAAGCCTTTTAGGAAGATCTGTAGGTTGGATAGTGACTATAGGAGCCATCTTATCTAAACCAGGACTTGTGATGGATATCCACTAGAGGATAAACCTTGTCACATTTAAGTTGGATGTTCTGTCATCTTTCTTAAAGATCAGTTATCTATCTTCTATAGAGAATTGTCATTTTAGAGTAGCTCTAAATAGGTATAACACCACTAAGATGTCTTAAGTAAGTTAAAATATCAAAGAAGAATACGACCAAGATTAGGATATCATGTGGAGTAGTATTAGTGATGGAGTCTATATTTAGAATTCTTGTAAGTTCGAAGAAATATTATCACTAGTTGATACCACTATACCACTTAAGATAGACCATTAGAGAATGTATAGATGTAATGGGATGTAAATCATGTGGGATTCACTTGAGAATTCCATGTGATGGAGTAGAATTCTGTTAAGAATCATTAATAGTAAGCTAAGAAGAAGAATCGTCATGGTGAGATTAGCTCCCCAAACATGATGACTAGGTAAATCTTAACAAGTTCATGGTGGGAATAGCTCCGAGACCATGATAAGTTTGTAATTCGAACAAGTACTCAGTAACAATTCTTGTAATAACAGTAAGTAAAGAATAGTTTAGATCCATGATAGAAGGCATAGGTATTATAACATTACGACAATTTTTGGATTAAGGTAGTAATTACAATTTTGTTAGCAGTTTTGAGAGATCATGAGAGGATAGTTTACGATAGAATGGAATATTAGTAGTCTTTATTAGTCCCAAAAGAAAGGTAAGAGGTTAGTCAGAACCAAAGTGAGACCACTTTTCTCAAAATTATCCTGTTGCAATTGAGCAATTTGGGTAGATATTGAGACAAAGAGTAGTTTAACCTCTAAGTGCTAAGTATCATGAGGTAAAACTATACTAGGAGGTGTCATATACTACATAGCTAAGCCTGAATTCTAGAGGTATTATACTCAACTACTAATATTCCAGGCTTAGAATGATGTGTGTTATATGTACCACATTTGGATTTCTGGGTTTTCTTGGATCTTCTTGATTGACTAGATCTATACATGAAGTTGACTTGGTGTGCAAATGCATGTTGCATCAGCCAGTTATTACTTGATGTTATAGACCTAGATAGAAAAGGGAATTCGTGTAAGGGAGTGACGAGTTCCGAAGATCAAGATGAAGACTTGCAGGAAAAAGGAAGCTAAATATAAGGTGTATCAACACTATTTTGAAGGATGGATCAATCCCAACTTACTATTAGTTGGCAATAAGAAGCTAATGAAGTAGTTGTACCAAGTTCATGTAAGTATCATGAATCAGTGCAAAGAAGAAGTCATGGAACAAAAGTGGTATTAAAGCTCTGACAACTCAAAGAGAATGTCAGTAGTAAGTACAGAACCTATAGGGTAATCCATACACCTAGGAGGATCCACAACGGGTATTTGTAGCTGGTACCCTAGCGGTTTAGCTAATTAGGTCATCTTTGTATGATTTAAAGAGCGTAAAACTTGGACTAAGTTAAGAGAGTCATAAAGAAGTATGAAAATTAAAGCGAACGGCTTTCGAGACGTTTCATGAAATCGAGTTTATCAGTGAGAAATATTGTCTAAGAAGATAAAAGTAAGCTAAGTAACATTGGAGGATTCATTTCGGAAATCCACAATTGTGTGGGTACACCACAGATTCTTTCATGAGACCTTGTAGAGGTAAAGTAAAAGCTGGACAAAGATCCATATCCTTCCTATTGAGTTAATGGGTATTATAATGTAGTTTAGAGACCATTAGGAAACCCCAAGGGGGAGAGTAAACAATAAACACTAAAGTGTTGTTGTCTAACTTTCTTACTAAAGGTTGGAGAAGAAGTATAAAGTTATAATGAGGTTAACCATTATTCTCATAAGGTTACAAGAAGCCATCATTATAAAGTATATCCGAGAGTATGTCTAGATAAAAGATCGAAGGAGATATAATAGATTAAACCTAGTGGACTAGTTCTAAAAGAAACAACTCATAAGTTGTCCTTAAGAAGGAGTAGAGCCTACTAAAATAGTTTAGTGTATAGTAGTAGGAAAACTTTATTGGAAGGGACAAAATATGTCCAAAACATATTCTAAATAGGACTGTAAGGGCATAGACCCAAAGAGATATAGTAAAAGGAACTATATGGTAAATTAGAAACAATAGTAGGTATTGTCGGAATGAAGAGGATTCAAGGAAAAAGATCTGGATACGCAATACTACAATTATCCCCATTCTTGATCACAAGGGAATTTGAGAAATGCAGTGATCTATACAAGTCAACACCTTATTCCAAAAAGTAAGAGATTACAAACTTCGGGGATGAAGTTGATTTTAAGGGGGAGAGTCTGTAACATCCCAGCATTAGAGATTAGAAATAAACTGAGCTCAGGTGTGTGCATTGCATTCATGCATAGAAAATCTGGATAATTTTTGCGCTTTTAAATAAAACTTGTCAAAGTGATTGAAGCTTCTCTTAACTTGATGGAACTGAAGTAGATCATCGAGTTGACTACGATAAGTTTCAATATGACCTTGGCTAAAACCTTACCTTGGTAATATAATTTGATCTAAGGGTAGGTCAAATGTAATAAAACTAAGTCACAACACACTACTTAATAAGGAGTACTAGATTTTCTAAAGATCATTACATGGTATTGCCTACAAAAACTCAAGGATGACTACTTAATATTCCAACGATGATATCAAGGTATTATCTACCACAAAACCTTGAATACCAAGTCAAGTATATAACCCAAGTAAAAGAAACTCAATAACTAAATCTTGATACACTTGCTTGCCATAGTTGTTCCTACCATGAGTATCATGGTAGTTCCTAAACACTAAACATTAACTCTTATCACAAATAGAGTAGAAAGGGAAGTCAAGCCAAGACCATCCATCACATACCCTTAATATAATATTAAGTGATGACATTCATATTTAAACAAGTCCTGGTGTCAAGTTGATCATCAATGTTGTGTGATCAATTCTTGACCTAGCACTTATTGACTCTTAGCTTTTGATCTATTGTAATAACCTTCCAAAGACCTTCAGTAAATTAATATGAAGGAGGAACTAGTTATGGTGGAGTGTGCCATCATTAATGGAATGTGATCCTTAGTGGAGATCAAACCATTGGATGTTGGAGGAATTAACTCACTCATGAGTTAACTAGAAGAAGTATTTAAATCCAAGAGTTTAGATAGTAGTTATGAAGCTATGAGAAAGTTAATAGTATTATAGTATCCAATGATGATTTAGTTAAGCCAAGTAGGTACAAACCTAAAGTAAGTTTCCTTAACAAGATAAGCCTATAGAGAGACTAGTACAAGTCTACTGCTTAGTGTTAATGCATCTTGATCAGACAGTTAGAAGCCTAAGCTAAGCATGATCAAGGGTTGGTGGTCATTATTCTCAAGTCATTTGAGAATAGATGACTAAGTCCTAAAGAAGAGTCGTGAGTATACCAAATTAGGCAAAACTCTAGTAAGCTGAATCATGTAGCTTGATCATGAGAAGTCTAGAGTATGATGAAGTATATAACATAAGTTTTATGGAGCAGTTGAAGGAATAGTAGTTTAACCAATCTAATACAACAACAAACTTGTATTATGGGAGTAGTACCATATCTCTTTTAGAGGATTGATATCACATGTGATGTATAGAGAGAACTATAATCTTGCAAGCCTTGGAATTAGTTGCAAGAGGGATTTAAAGGAGTTAATGGATGGGGTTAGTAGTAGCTGCATTGATAGGTGCATCAATGGTAGTTAATTAAGAGAAGTTATATACTAGGAGTAAGAATGGAGTAATGTTGAAGTGGCATGACCATGTCACCATATGGTGATGGATATGGTGGAGCCAGATAACTAGTTCATTAAGGAGAAGAGATCTTAGTGAGTCAGATGAGAGATTTAAATAGAGTATATTTAGGAAAGAAGTTCCTTGACTATGACCCAAGTTTATTGAAGTGTTAGGATTGGAATTCTTGACAAACCTTAAACAAGGTCCTATCAAGCCATGGCAAAACCCATATCTACGTCTTTGTTTAAAACTCTAGAATAAAGAGGGTAGTTAAACCAATTCCTATTTTTAGGCAGCCAAAGGATAATATATCTTAGTCAAATGAAAGGTCTAAGAGATAAGTAGAATACCAGTTGAGAGTGTATTGATGGAAGCCTTGTCCACCTGTTTATCTTAAACCCTAAAAAAGACCTAGTCTCATATACCATCAAGATCACTTTAGTAAAGCAATCTCAATAGCTCACTCTAACTTGAGTTATTATCCATGGCCACAAAACATGAAGGCAAGTTATTCTATCTCTTAATCTTCCTCCATATTCAAAATAGAAGGTGTCGTGGTATTGCCGACGAGTACCCCATGGAGGGGTCATCACAGTGCGTGTTTAGAGACATAGGGTAAGGCGGAGAGTTGGCGGGTACGAGGTAACATAGCTTACCCAGGTTCAAGTCCCACAACGATGGTGGAACTCTACTCCTGCTATAAATCTCTATAATGGAAATACGCCGAGTTACAGAGATAGGTTTGCTATGCGAGGTGTTGCGCGTTGTACACAACAATCTATGAATCGTGCCCTAAAGGCTCCCGCAGGCTGGCTTATACAGGCGCCAAGACCTAGGGTTTACAAGGAAAGGTCCTTGTCGGACAAGGTAAAGAGTCCTACACCTACACAGACTAGTCTTCCGTGTCTTGTACTCCAAGGCTCTGAGTATGTCAGTGACTCCTGCGTAGCCTTCCTTTATCCAGCATGTGCCTCCCTTCAGGATCGGTCTAACTGGGCTGCCCAGCAGGCCATAGGCCTTGAAACCAACTATGCGCCACCCGGGTTAGGCGGATTGGTGACATGTATGAGGATACCCATATAGCATATCCCCAACAGTAGCCCCCGGAGGACTTTGAAATCTTGCGCCGTCTTGCTTGTTGATCTCTGAATGTCCTGTCTAAGTGATGCTAGCAATCCGTCAAGCAATATATCAAAGGTCTCCCAAAGAACCCTGCAATCCTCTCCGGCTTCGCAATGTAGCCGGAGATTCCTTAAGTCTTCATTTCCAGAGTTGGGTAGTCTCCATCTTCGATGGAATATTAGGATGTGACCCTTCACTACAACTGTCAGGAGGATGACATAGGGTACAACCTACACTTCCTCGAAACTCACAGAAACAGAAATATAATCATTAGCTATTTTCACGTGCGTGAAATCCGAAACTGCGGAGTGGCAAAAGACGGAGGACGTGGCAAAATTACCGCGCACCTTCACTTCCACGTCGGCAACGTTCCATCCATCAGATCTTTTTGCACGAATCTTGACGTGAGGCTTATATATTTCCACCGCGGTCAATTTATTTCTTTTTACCCGTATTTGCTTCCCAGTCTTCATCTTCCTCTAGCCGCACGACCGTTCGAGCTCTCCTCCGAAAACCCTAACCAGAGCCTTTTCCTGCACCTTCCCCTCGTCGTAATGGCCTCCAGTAGCTCTGCTCCTTCCACGACGGAGCCATCCCAGGGGCTACGACGGAGCCATCCCTGGGAGTGATCATTTCGTCGGAGGGGGTGGTCGTTCATGTCTCCGCCGTGACGGAATCCGCCGGCGATGACTAAGAGCGAGCGGCGCCCGAAGCTGCTAAAGAAGAATCGACTCCCACAAGGGGGTGTGGAGATGCTCTGATCTCTCCACCGAAGATCTCCAAGAGCTGGTCGACGAGGGGTATCTCCCTACGGCGGAGAAGTTCGTCTGGCGGGTGGCGCCGGCCGGCGAGGTGGTCCCTTCTCCCCAAGCCGGAGAAAAGGTTTACCTCAAGTCTCAGCTGGTACGCGACGTAAGCCTACCAGTCTCCGACTTCTTCCTGGATGTCCTCCGACACTTCCGGGTACTCCCCCACAACCTCTCTCCCAACAGTATTCTAGTCCTTAGCAACTTCGTAGCTCTGTGCAAAGGATGCCTAGGTATCAAGCCTAGATTAGATCTATTTGTATACTTTTTTAGCATCAAGAGAAAGTCCATGGAGTCCAAGGAGAAACTGCGGATCTGTGAAACCATTAGCTTTAAGATCCGGCCCAACTGGCGCTTCCCCAACATTATAGGGCATGAATCTTGCAAGAACTGGCAGCGTACATATTTCTATTGACCAGATGTCCCTCTACCAGACCGTCTTGAGACCTACCCCGACTTCGTCGATGGAGCAGCCATCGAAGTGCCCACATGGCAGACCCCAGCCTCTCTTCCTTTTGATGACGAAGCCAATCATGCCGTAAGGCGGATCGAATGGCTCGTAGACGGAGTTCTGACTGGCTTGGACATTTCCATGTGCTAGTACATTAGGCAGATACAGCCTCTGCAGCACCGCGCCCAGCTGATGTGCAAGTATAGCCAAGACAGGAGGGATCCCATGCGAATTTCGCGGGATAACTTCTCTACTGACTCCATCAAGCTCCGGCTAAAGGACATCGTCAGGGTGAGAGACAAGAAGCAGGGCTTCAAGATCACCTATGACATGTTCGATTGTGGTACATGCCCAGAGGTAGCTTCTGTTTCCTTTGTTGCTCGTTACATGCTCTAACGTTTTTCTGACTTTGAAGTTGTCCGTCTAACACTCCTCTGTATCTCAGCTGGCAACCTTGGCAGTGGATCAAATTGCCTCCCAGGTCTATGATCCTAAGCTGAAGGATATCCAGGTGGTGTCCGACGACGACGCCTCCAAGGATCAACCAGCTCCGGCAGCGCGAAAGCGGAAGAGCTCCACCTCTAACGCTGCTACCGAGGCCAAGAAGAAGAAACCGGAGAGTGGAGTCTCCAAACGTTCCACTGCCGCCTTAGAGGCGGAGAACAAGAAGAAGTCCACCGGCATTCCCCTCACTAAGGCTCTTGCCATGGAGTAACTATTTTCATTCTCTGACTTGTGCTTTTTAGCCCATACCTTTTTTTAACTCGTGTACTTATACTTTGTACGTTTCAGGAGGAAGCCATTGTTAGTTTGAAGCGATCCTCCAAAGATGTTGGAGGGTCAAAAAACATTCGTGATATGCTGACCAGGGATTTGTCCGCCAAGTCCACTCCCGCCACTGCTCCCCCTACTCCTGCAGCCAAGCCTTCTACTGGCCCTGCTAGGCCGTCATCCCCCGTCGTCCCTAAGATCTCTGCCATGGAGACAGATGTGAATCCAATCATTGATGTCTCATGTTCGGTCGAGGAGGATGTCGCTCCCAGCAGCCAGGCGACGTAGGAGAGCACCTCCTCTAAAGTGGCTGTAGCTCCGGCTAAGGATGCCACCGAGAAAGGGAAGGACGTGGTGGAAGAGGTGGACATGGAAGCGTCTATCCAATCCGCAAGAAAATCCGCCAATGCTTGTGATTTGATAGCGTCACGTCACTTGTAGGTGATGTCGAAGGCAGCAAGTTCAATGCCCCACTTTGCCACTCTCCCTGTAGCGTCGCTATTGTTGATGATGTCGGACAGTGGAGCTTTGCTCACTACTGTGACAGGGTGCTCCTGGAAATAATTCCTGAACTTGCGGGAAGCAAGAAAAACTCCATAAGCTATCTTCTGGTAGTGCGGGTAACGCTGCTTGGATCCTGTCAAGACCTCGCTTACATAGTAAACGGGTCGCTGAACTCTGTATTCGTGAGTTGGTTGCTTGTGCTCCACCATGATGACGATGCTGATTACTCGGTTGGTCGCCACCATGTAAACTAGCATAGGCTCCCTTGGTATCGGTGCTGCAAGTATAGGTGGGGAGGAGAGTATTCTCTTCAACTCCTAAAGTGCTGCATCGGCTTCGTCCATCCATATGAATTTATCCGCCTTCTTGAGCAACTTGTAGAGTGTCATAGCCTTCTCACCAAGTCGGTTGATGAACCGGCTTACTGCTGCAACGTAGCATGTGAGCCTTTGTATGTCCTTCAGGCATGTCGGGCATTTGATGTCGAGGATGGCCTTGATTTTCCCCGGGTTCACCTCGATTCCGTGATGCGAAACGATGAAGCCCAACAGTTTGCTGGATGGTACCCCGAAGACGCACTTCTTTGGGTTCAGCATCATGTTGTATTTCCGTATATTGTCGAAGGTATCCTGCAAGTCAGCGATAAGATCATTTGATTTCTTTGACATTACCGCGATGTCGTCCATGTAGGCGTGTACGTTGTGGCCTATTTGGTCGTGTAGGCAATGTTGCATCGTCCGCTGGTACGTGGCACCAGCGTTTTTCAACCCAAAGGGCATCCTGACGTAGCAATATGTGTTGTAGGGTGTGGTGAACAAAGTGGCCAATTGGTCCGACTTTCGCATCCAGATCTGGTGGTATCCTGAATAGGCATCGAGAAAACACAGAAGTTCTGAGCCAGCCGTCGAATCAATGACCTGGCCAATGCGAGCCAAAGCAAACGGATCCTTCGGACATGCTTTGTTCAAGCCGGTGTAATCAACACACATTCTTAATTCATTGGTTCCCTTTTTGGGGACAAGTACAGGATTTGCCACCCAGCGGGTGTGAATAACTTCTTGGATAAAGCCAGCCTTAAGTAACCTAGCTATTTCTTTCCTATAGCCCTTCGTCTTTCATCACCAAAGCATCGTAGAGGTTGTTTCACCAGTTTGGCATTAGGATCAATATTCAAGCTGTGCTCGACAAGTTCCCTAGGTACACCTTTCATGTTGGCAGCTTGCCAGGCAAAGATGTCCCTATTCTCACGGAGGAAGCTGACGAGTGCATTTCCCTATTTGGGATCCAGGTCCGCGCCAATGGTGGTGGGGTTGGAGGAATCTCCTTCGACAAGCTCCACCTGCTTGGTCTTGATGGCGGCCTTGAAGGCGGGTTCGGAAGCAGTGATCTGCTTCTTCGAAGCCAGCATCTCCGAGGCATCGACCTGGTTCTGGATCTCCTTGAACTCCTCACCATAGAGGACTGCTTCGGCGAAGGCAGCTTTGTTGAGCTCGCACTCGCGTGCCTTGGTGAAGTTTCCGTCAATGGTGATGACGACATTTGGTCCGGGAATCTAGAGTTTGTTGTATAAAAAGCATGGCCTTACGAGGAAGGAGTGGAAGATGTCGCGTCTGAAGATGACGTGGTACACGCTCTTGAACGGCACCACTTCAAAGGTCATGCGTTCTTGGTGGTAGTTGTTTACATCGCCAAAAGCGACTGGAAGGGTGATGCAGCCTAGGGAATTTGCTTGTCGGCCAGGGAGAACCCCATGGAACACGGTGTTGCTCTTCCTTAGCTAGGTTTCCATCAAGTTTATCTTGTGAAGTGTATCCAGGTACATGATATTGATGCTGCTTCCACTGTCCACGAGGCACTTGGTGATCTCTGTGCCGTTAATCAAAGGGTTGATGACCATGGCATACTGGTTCTCTGTTGGGATGAGTTCTAGGTGATCCTTCCTATCCCAAGTAATTGGAACTTCCGACCACCTGACGTACTAGGGAACCGGAGGGAGGGTAGCCATCAGTATCCTCAGCAAGGTGTTCTAGGCCCGGACGGTTGGGGTGCCAAGGAAGGCGTGGTAACATGGAGCCTTCTTTTCGAAGGGATTTTTCCCTTTATCCTCTCCCTTGTCGGAAGATTTTGGGTCCATGTCCTCATCCATATCGCTTGATTCCTTGGGTTCTTCCTCCTTCTTCTTCCTCTTGCCTTTTCCGCGGGGTCTGTTTTCCCGACTTTGCTTGTAGCCGAACTCAGGGTCCTCCTTGAGATCATTGACAAACTTGCACTGGCGATTGTCATGGGTGGATTTGCCATTGGCGTCGAGATGGACGAAACATGGCATATCGCGGTACTCTTCGTACATTTGGGGAACATGGGGCGCTAAGGGTGTAGTGTCACTCCTTTGTTGGCCACTGCTAGCTCCCCTGCCATGTCCTTGCTGTCTGCCATTGCCTCTGCCAGTGAATGTTGCGGCGACCGTGTCGGCTACTTGCTTCTCTTCAGGCGGATTCTTCTGCTTGTTAATGTTGTTCTTCCTTGCCTAGGCAGGGATTGCTATCACCGGCAATGATCCACGTGCATCATCATCAACAACAGCGAACTCGCTAGCCATGGCGATCATTGTGTTGAGGTGAGGTCATTGTTGTCTCGCCTACGCTTCAACGTGTGCTGCACGAAGTTCCCTTTTCCAGACCATCAATGAAGGCGGCCATAGCGGTCTATTCGTGCACCCCTGCGCAGGAATTTTTCATATCCAGCCAGCGAGAGAGGTAGGCACGGGAGGTTTCATCCTTTTCTTGCACACACTGTTGTAGGTCTCCGACAGTGCAGGGATGTTTATACATACCCTCGAAATTCTTGGTGAATGCTTCATGCATGTCCAACCAATTGCATATTGATTTCTCTGGTAAGTCGTCGATCCATTGCCGAGCGGTGCCGGTCAACATTAGTGGGAGGTACTTGACGAAGACATTGGGGTTCCCCCCTGTGATTTGGATCGCTTTGCTATAGTCCTGCAACCACGTTGCTGACCTGGCGGTGCCGTTATATGTCTTGATGGTCTTGTCTATCCGGAGGCCCTTGGGGTAAGTTTTGGCCCGTATTACTGGTCCAAAACAACATGGTCCAAGGTATGGGAGCTCCTGAGCTTCTTGGATCTTGTCCAACCGCGATCGTGCGTCATATGGCTCTGGCTGCTTCCCTTTTCCGTCATGGGGAGGGGAGTGATGGTGTGGTTTGTTAGACCCGCCATGGCCACCGCCATGGCCTCCGCCACGATGGCTGCTAGGTGGCGATGGTGGCAGTGGGGGCACTGGGTTAGCCTTCTTGCTATGCCCTTCCTGCGACTCCTCATGCCTATCGCGGTTGCTTGTCGGACGTGGAAGCTCCTTATGGAACCTGCTCTTGTGTCCTACGTTGCCGCTGCGCTCTCCGACATACCGAGGCTGCTCGCCCTGGTCGCGTATAACGAGACCGGGATGGGCCCGCCTTGGAGGTGGCATGCTCGTAAGATGGCGCGGCTCTGGGTCCTCGTGACGCCGAGATGGCGGTGGAGGTGGCAACCGGCGAGGATAAGATTTTTCTCCATGGTCGAAGGATATGGGGATGGCGTCAGTCCTATTGCGTTCCTCCTTCCGTCTTTGCTCCATGGAGCCTATGCGAGATCCCTCATCACGGGGAGATTTTGGCCTTCTGCGGTTGTTCCTGGTTGATTGACAAAGCTCCGGGTTGGACTCAAGCCTCTGCGAGGTAGCCCTTTCCTGTTGCTTACATGCCTTGGCGACGAGGTCATACACCTGAGCAACTACTTCTGGCAACCTGTCCTACTCCAGGAGGGTCTTGGCGACGGGGATGTTGAGGCCGGGTGTTGGCATGACTTGCCTCCCCTCTGAATCAATGTATGGGGTGGCTTTTGTCGGCTTGGAGCCCTCAAACCCCAACCTGCACCGAACGTCAGGATCTTCGACGACGTGAGGCGGTGCCTTCTTCGCCTTTTGCTTCAACAACAACCGCTTGTACTCAGCTTCCATAGCTCTTGCCCCCTTGATGGATTCCTGCGCCCTAGCCATGTCTTCATCTAGCTTAGCGCCCTGCTCTGTGATGCAGTTGGCCTCCACCAAGATTGCCGCGCGCTTCTCATCAAGTTTCGTAACGCTCCGAATATGGGCGACGGTGATGGGTTCAACAAGAAGTGCACCGTAGATTGATTTGTTGGTGCGGGTGGCCAATGGGTTGCCAGCTGCATACGTTGATGGTGGCTAGTTTGATTGTCGGGCGGTACTTGGGGTTGTGGTGAGTTCCTACGCCGGTTGCGGTCGGATAGCCAGAGGAGGCATAGCCTTTGCCAGAGCCGGAGGCTCGGCGGCCTTTTTAGCTGCCGCTGCCCTGGTGACAGCTGGCATGGGTGGAGCTCTCTCACGTTCCTGTTCCTGTCCGTATTCTTCCATCACACTCCCAATGGAGACTAGCACCTAGTGGGAGGTGTTGGTCTTCTCGGCGCGCTCCTCCTTCTCGATCTCCTACTCTATCTCCCTCATAACAGTGTCATATTCCTCCGAGTTAGTGTATGAACCACCAGCATCCATGCTGATGTTGGCGTATAGCGCGTCGAGGACGGAGTCGGAGTTGGCTTCGGTGTTGGCAACGGCGGATGTGGAGGGTGATGGAGGCGAGCCATTGTTGTTGTTTCCTCCTCGGCCATGACGACGATCGCCGTTTCAGCCTCTTTGTTGGCTTCCGCGTATTTGTTAATGATGGTAACCATCTCACCGAGGGTGAGAGGACCCGCAGCTTGCCGCCTTCGGACGGTATGTCGGAGGAGTGTTCCAGGTGTGAGCCCTTCCACGAAGTGGTAAACGAGTTCGTTGGTGCGGTCACCTTCTAGGGTTTCTCTCACCCTCATCCATCCAACGAGGTATTCAGGGGGAGATTCTCCATCCCTCTGAACGCATCTAGCCAGATCGAAGATGGTGACTATGCCGACAAAGTGAGACCTGCGCATCTCTAACGCTCGGGGAAGCCAAGCGGATTTGCATGGTCCTTGCACCTTTATATCCTGCACAGGGGCAGTTTGGGTGGGCCTTGAAATTTCTTGATCCGAGCCACCATACTCCAAAGAGAGGTATGGCCCAGATCCTTCCGCGAACATGTCCTACTCATAGGCGGTCCGTGCGGGGCTTGACGAGTTTCTGACTTCCTGGGAGCTAGGACCTGAGTCAGTGTCGTCGATGAAGATGTGGATGTCTCCGAAGGGATGACGGAGCAGCGCGTGGGGTTCGTCTTCGCCAACACCCAAAACTCACCTGGAGGGACTATCGTGACGTTGTCGGAAGAGAGAACATGACCGATGGCTACGGTATCGCTGATTCCTGCGAAGAGATTGGACCTAGCTCGGTGTAGAGCTCGAAGCGCCTATTGCCCCACAGTGGGCGCCAACTGTCGTGGTATTGCCGACGAGTACGCCATGGAGGGGTCCTCATAGTGCGTGTTTAGAGACGTGGGGTAAGGAGGAGAGTTGGCAGGTATGAGGTAACACAGATTACCCAGGTTCAAGTCCCACAATGGTGGTGGAACTCTACTCCTTCTATAAATCACTATAATGGCAATACGCCGAGTTACAGAGATAGGTTCACTGTGCGAGGTGTTGCACGTTGTACGCAGCAATCTATGAATCATGCTCTAAAGGCTCCCGCAGGTCAGCTTATAAAGGCGCCAAGACCTAGGGTTTGAAGGGGAAGGTCCTTGCCAGACAAGGTAAAGAGTCCTACATGTACACGAACTAGTCTTCCGTGTCTTGTACTCCAAGGCTCCGAGTATGTCGGTGGCTCCTGGGTAGCCTTCCTTTATCCGGCATGGGCCTCCCTTCAGGATCCGTCTAACTGGGACGCCTAGGAGGCCATAGGACTTGCTACCAACTATGGGCCACCCGGGTTAGGCGGATTGGTGACATGCTATGAGGATACCCATATAGCATATCCCCAATAGAAGGTGAGTTTATTAAATTTGTTGAAAGCTCATGATAACCACTAGAAAGTGAACATCTTCATTAATGATTGTTGTTTATACATAAAGAATTAACCAATATGGTTCTATGATAATTCCAAACACTACTATTCAAGTAGAACTTAAATAGGGAAATCTCCAAGTTTTGAGAACCATAAAATTTAAACCACCAAATTATGAACCCTAAGATTTAATTCATTATAAGGTTTATACATTAGTCCTTATATGAGATTAAGCTTGAATAAAATTCTATATACATCATTAACCATTTTAAACCATTACCGTTACATTCATTTAATGGAAGTAAAGATCATTTTATAAGGTCTTTATATAAGAAACAAATATCTAAAACCTATTTCCTCTTTATATTTTCTAATAAAAATAATCCTTTATATAATCATGATTAATGTAAATAATAAAAATAGAAGTTCAAGGATACAAATATATATAGATGTTCAGTACATAATCCCAAGGTATCACAAACTAAATTTAAGCTTAAAATAGATAAAAAATTCTAAAACAGAAAATAGAAAAAAAAAGAAAATAGAAAGAAACAAAGACCTGGCCCGAGCCAGTAGGCCGGCCTAGAGCCTCCTCTCTGCCTATCTACCGCCAAGTGCACCCAGCTACAACCCACTATCGGCCCACCAGGCCCATACCCTTTTGTTCTCTCTCTGGCAAGTGGGGCCCCTGTGAGGAGAGAACCGTCGTGTAACACCCTAGTTTTAGCTAATCATAATTAGGGCTTTGATTATGCATTCATGAGCATCATCTTTTAAATTGCATGCAAAATAAATAATGCAAAACCCTAAACCACAAATCCCCCTCCCTCTTTGAGAATGAAATCAAAATGTTTTGAATATTTTTGAAAACTCAAAAACATGTGGAGCCCAAATGGACTAAAGGGGACCCAACTATTTTACATGTTTTACAAACCCTCTAGTATTTTTGAATTGCCAAAAAACAGAAATGAATTTGAAATTACAAAAGAGAAATACAAATAAGAAAGGAAAAATATTTCTGCTAAAAAAAGGAGCCAGATGCCTCAGGCCGAGTATCCCAGCTAGCCCACCTCCCTCCTCACCCCGCTATCTGCCGCCCAATGCTTCCAGCAGCAGCAGCCGTGCAACCTTTGTCACGGCCCACTACTGGCCCAAACGCAGCCCACCCGGGCCCATACTTGTTCGTTGCCTTCCTTCAGTCATCATCAACCTCCCGATGGAGGGAAGCAACTGCGTGTCATCTCACTGCCGGCCGTCGCGCGCCAAGATCCCTGCCGCCGCCTCCCCGATGCCTACAAGACCCCCTGCAGCCTCCATGGAGAGCCCCAGCCGTGCTTAGCTTCTCCTCCTTCCCATTATCCTTTTCCGCCTATGAGAGCCCGAACCCTAGCCCTAGAGGTCGTCGGTGTCTCGCTGTTGCCGAGCTCCTCTCGTCCATCTAAGGGCTCCGCTGGAACTGTTGTGTTCTTCTTGTTCTTTCGCCCCAATTAGCGCAAGATGGGGAGCTCCTAGTTGCCCCAATTAGACTCTCCTTCCCTACTCCAGCCGTCGCGTTCGTCGTTGATTCTGGCGCCTTCCGACTGCCTTCGGCCTCGTCGACCCCTCCAACGTCCTCATAGTGAGATCCTGAGCTTCCCCGCCCTAGCCTCGCGTCCTGGCGTTGTCTGTATCACCCTAGCATCGCGTGCTGTCGTCTGCCTCCGCCGCTCGCCATCGTGGCCCGTGCTCCGGTGACCAAATAGCTATGGCGCAACCGCTATAAGGTTCACCGTGCCGCGCCCTGTCCAGCCTAGCCTTCCGCGCTTGCCGGGTGGCCCCTGTCGTCACTGGTGACCACCGCCTGGGGGTGGATGTCATGCTGGCGTCACGCCCACGTCAGCCTAATGTGGCTCCAGGTCCGCCATTCACTGTTGCCGCCCGCGTGGCATGCTGATGTGGCCTCGGGCCCAGCAGTCAGCCACTATGGCTAGGTTAGCCCCGGTGTAAAAAGGTTTCTCCCAGTTTTGTTATAATTTAATAATTGTTTTAATAATTTCAGAAAAAGGATAAATCGTATAAAATCAATATCTTTTTATTTATAAGTCAGAAAAATATGTATAATATATCAAAATGTTCAGAAAACAAGATCTACACTTTAGCATAAATATCATGCATTGTTCAAAAACTTTCAAGACAAGTTTAATTAGAGAACTAAATGAACCCCCGTAGGTGATTCTGGGGTCTCTCTTGTTTTAGGGTTTGGACCCCTCGGATCCCGCTTAAATTTCCAGGCATGCTTTAGGGTCTCATTTAAATGCTATTAAACTTTTCATGTCATCATCCTTGCTTGAGCATTGCATCGATACCATGTGTTGATTGTTTCCTTTCTTTCCGGTGTTTGCTTCTTCCCAGTTGACTATGATATCGAGATCGAGATCGAAGACCAAGATCAACACCATCGAAGACCGACGAGCAATACTTGAACAACTGTAATCAAGTCAAGTACAAGGCTTCCGAAGATCTATATCTGGGTATCAACAAACAAGGCAGCATAGCCCCACCATTATACAATCCTATAGTTTCAAAAGTATTTCATTCTTCCCATGTTGCATACAATTCTAATATGGTCTTTTATCGATAGATAGAGTATCCTATCTGTTCCATTATTCCCTTTGAGCTTATATTACCTGATCCACTGCTCCTAGAATAACTAGGTTTGGCTTGTGTGCACTGCTAGAGCTTTTATATGTGTCTTTCTTAGCCATGCATAGCTATCAGTGCTGTTTCATCCAGAAGATGTACCAAATGCAGAGAATTTAGTACGACAGGAGAACGAAGTATACTGATGAGGGAAGATCAGTGGTAAAGGTTAAACATTCTAAGGCTTGTATGGGAGGCCACGGTGGGATGTGGTTTTTGTAGTCCCATGCTCGCCACCACTAGGAACCGAGTTCTTGCCTTTGGACCAAGACGAGCGAACAGCCACACGGGGCTTGGGAACCCCTCCGCTGACTAACTTGCCTAGTAGATTCCATGAGTCACATAGTTCGGTAGTTCCATTCGACATATGCATTCTGGTTGTTCTCGAAGGTGGTGAAGGTGGTGCATTCATACAGGTAGGTAAGCGTGGCCGAGGCTGCTTGGGGTAGATGGCACCCCTGGTAAACCAACCTCGACTCACATCTCTAGGGACTGGCTTCGGGATTTGACCCGTTACGGCTGAACCCTCCTTAGGGCGTGACTCATGGTCTCGGCGAAAGCAAGGTAAATGTCGTGTCCAACCACCCTGTGCCGACCTTCCAAGGAAGAGGGCTAAAACGTTGGCATTAAGAGTTGGTTGGTACGTGTGGGTAAAGTTGTACACCCTTGCAGGGTTAAATATTTTTGAAAAGCCATGTTCACGGTTATGAACGCTTGGTGACCGAATTCTGAGATCATAGAGAACTAAAACCTAATCTTAAAACTTGGTAAATCAACCTGTTGTTAAGGATGCTTCCTCATGGGTACGAGGGGGTGATCCTAGTTGTGATATGAGGATTACTTTGGTGGATATCAAAAGATGATGATCAATTCTTCGGAGATGTCGCTCTCTTATACCTTTTAAAATATTCTGATTAGACGAGCTTCTTCTCCCTCTTGTTTTATAAACAAAGATGGCTTTATGCAAAATAACCCCACCAGCCATAAGTCTTGCGGAGTACACCCTGTACTCACCCTTGCTTTGTTGATACTTTTGTAATAGAATAAGTGTTCTCCTGCAGATGAGTTTGGTACGACACCGACGAGTAGCTTGGGGTTCTCGGCCGGCAGCCTAGAATCTATGTGCTGGAACGTCATCGTTGTGCTTCAGGCCTCTTAGGCCTTTTGTTATCTGCTATACTTAATAGCATAATTTGCCTTCCATTGTTTGATGTTTGTGGTCAGTGACCTCAGCTTGTAATATTTTGGTTCTTCGCTCAGTTATGAGCTTGCTGTAATAATTTCATGTTGCAGGGTTATGTTGTGTTACCGATTTTCCACTGGATATCCTCGAGCTCTAGGTTAAGCTTATGTCAGGCTAAGATCTGGTATTTGTTTAACCCTGATCCCGGGGGTGTTACAGGCTTTGGTATCAGAACAGTACCGACCGTTGGAAAACCTTGGTATTGGTCGATGTTGAGTCTAGTGCTTGTGAAAACTACTTCAAAGCTGAAAAGTATTTGTGAAAACTCTAGTATGCCTTTTTTGCTCCTTATCTGGTATCGCTCTAACTCTGGGTCATCTTACCTTGTGTTGATTTGGAAAATTTTTGATATCTCTTCTAGTATTTCAAATCTTAGGTGCCTTCTAGGAATGTTGTTTCTCGACCAGTTGACCTAGTGTTGAGTTCTCTAGAGTTGTGTGTGTTGTGAATACCTTACACCCTTTGCTCTGTTTCAGCTGAGAGATTCATTTCCATCGTGATCTCTCTACCTTATGGGCCCACAATATTATATTGCAGGTACCATAGTGTTCTATTCTAGGCTTCGAGGTTTCCTTATGCCTCGTGTGCCTCCTTTTTATTTCTTTGGGTACTTTAGAAGGTGTTCCTTCTCTTGGAAGCTACCTCGTGATTACTACCTTGCAGTGTATGCTCTGTCACTCAAGTAGTAGTTACTTATTTCTTGGGTTCTAACCCTTGGACTTGAACCAAAGATCCTGGATTGTTATGGATTCTAGTGTAGTGAATCTTGTACATGAAGCTGATCTTTAACCCAAGATCCATTTTGTTGACCCCTGTTGCTAATGTTAAAACATTACCTCAAGATGGCTGATACTACAATTCTAGACTTCGAGCTTGTGGTTATTGTCGCTATTGACTCGTGACAATTAAGGACTTCCCCAACCACTAGCCATGGCAGATGTTCTTTAATGGAACAAAATAGATCACGACAAGAGTACTCCTCGTGAGTCTCGTATCAATACTCGTGACTCTGCCACACCTTACCACTTCTATGCATTGGTTCTCAGAAGATTGATAATCTATGCATCCACATCTCCGGATTCTATCCTGAGCATGTTCTTTTCCCCTTGTTGTTTTCGACCTTTTTCTAATAGTTAGTAGCCAAGTAGTAAATGTGCATTGGTGTCTTATGATGCAAGATACGCTTGTGGTCCGTCAAGACAAACCATTTCGGGATGTCAGGAGAAACAAGCTCCAGTACCTTGTCATATCCAGGACCAGGTCAAAGTGTTGTAATCCGTAGATTAGGAGTCCTGATTAGCTTCTATCTATTCTACCTAGGAGTATCACACTCTTATACACTATGAGGTCGTGCTGAGTTTCATAACCCTCTTAACAAAGTGACGCTTCTACACATATTTACCAACCCTTCCTTTGAGCTTTCACGCTCGAGAATGATGCGTGTGTGTAATAATGTGGCCATCTAAGATTCTTAGCAATTCTTATAGCTTTGAACTCTAAGGAAATTTTTGTATCATTCTTAGCCTGATTTGTTAACCCTATCACTAAGCGAAGTTTGACTGTGCTACCAAGTCCGCTATTCTGGTACGTTCTCCTCGGTCAAAGAGTTAGGCTTGTGCTGAAGCTCTGAGACTATGTCTTCTTGCCTTATCAAGCAAGTTTCCTCTTGAACTAAGAGACATATCGGTAGTCCGTGATATTCTAGATGTCTACTAGAAGTATTGCCATGTTGCCACATGACTGTATAGTCAAGTTCTTGAGCAAGTTCTTTGAACTACTCCTTTCTCCAAGGATCCGTACTGGATACCCCTAAACTAGTTGGTTGAGCTTAAACAGCAACTTGCAGAGTTGTAAGACAAAAGTTCTATCTGACTTAGTTCATCTTAAAGGGATGTCTAGTTTTGTTCATGCTGAAGACAGATAGTGTTTCCTTTGTGGAAATGTTATTGTCCCGTACCTTTGATTTGATTTGGGTTATCGTCAAATCAAACTCAGTCCCAAGGACTATCGTGATGATGTTGCTACTTGTGATGTTTTACCTGGATACATCTTCGTGTTCTTTGTTCTGACCAATATTGTTGTTTGTTCAAATTACACATGAGTTCATCTTCCTGGAGGATCTCAATAAGTTTGTTGTTGAGCCCATCGACAATATCCTATCTTCTCCATGCTTAAATAAATTCATATGGAACATTTGGCATTAATGTTGGGAACTTCTAAGAACATTCGTCGAGTCATTTCAAAGTATGTGTTCTGGATGTTGGAAGTGACCTTCTCCGATTCACGTGCAAATGTTGAAAGATGTCGCTGTGGATTTTAGTAAGGTTATCTTTGTTCCCTTAAGGACATGTATGCGTGACATTGCAAGTACTTGATGTATGAGCAGTTGCTTTTTGACAAGTTGTTACTACATGGGTTTAGCAATTTAGCTCAGTCTTTTGGTGCTTGACACTATAGTCCATGTCTTGAGAATCTAGTGACTTTACCTTTGCGGTAAATGTTGCAAGCTTTCTAGTATGATAGGCTGAGTCTAAAGTATCATTCCACTTAACTGAATCTGAATCTCAAGCAGATATATGGTTGGTGTTCCTCAAGGTTTTGAGATAGGTTTCTATGTAAGTCTGACATGATTGATGTAATGGTTGACACAACTAGTCGGAAAGTCTATTGTCAAATTCTCTTGAATCAGCAAATAACAACCACTACTTGTGAGGCTTCTTCTATGATTTATTATAGGAGTTGCACTTATGGTTTCCTTTGTATCCGAAGTCCGATCTATACTTGATGTCTCGGGTTTCGAACATCAAGGAGAACATTTAAAGTAGAATAGCTGAATGTCTCTCGGTCGATCCTCTAGACCCTTTCATGTTGGAAAGCATTTGTTGTGCCAAGTAATTGAAGTCTAAGAATGAGTTTCTTTTTTCCTCGCATCATCAGGAATCTTCTTATATATTCATCTTAGTGGTGCAAAGTGATATCACGATATTTGGCAAAGATTTTTATAAATATCGATGAATAAAGAGTTTTCCTTCGTTTCTTGATCATGTTTGAAGAGCGATTATAATTTTGGTAATCAGAAATTCCTCTTGTTGCATGTTCCTTGTGACTCTTACGAGTCCTCGCCACAAAAACAACCTTTCTATCTTAACCTTTTTTTGAACGAAGAGTGACCCTTCTGTATCAAAAAGTACTTCAACAGCTTGGTTATCCATATCTATGTTACCCTGGAATCTCTACTTAAGCCACCCAGTAGAGTTTCGTATCTTGAAGTCCGTGGTTTTGTTCTTTCAGTTGAAAGCTTTCCTTTTCAGAAGCTTAAACTCTTCTGAAGTTCCATGGTCTCAATCCTTATGAAGACCAGCTATCTAACAACTTTAGACCATCTCCTCTTGTTTCTTCTGTTACCTTGATGTGTTTCATGTTTGTCATCTCAGAGTCATTTCAGAACACTCCTTCATGAGTTGACCATGAGATACCCTCTGTGTTGTTAGTGTGTTTCCCTCTTATCCTTAGAAGTGACCCTGTTTCCTTCTCTCTCTTCCTACCTCTGGAATCTCGGGTCAAGATTCTTGTAAGGGGGATAGAGCTGTAACACCCCAGTTTTAGATAATCATAATTAGGGCTTTGATTGTGTTCATGAGCATAATCTTTTAAATTGCATGCAAAATAAATAATGAAAAACTCTAAACCACAAATCCCCCTCCCTCTTTGAAAATGAATTCAAAAGGTTTTGAATATTTTTGAAAACTCAAAAGCATGTGGATCCCAAATGGACTAAATGGGCCCCCAACTATTTCACATGTTTTACAAACCCTCTAGTATTTTTGAATTGCCAAAAATAGAAATGAATTTGAAATTACAAAAGAGAAATAAAAATAAGAAAGGAAAAATATTTTTGCTAAAAAAAGGGAGCCAGATGCCTCAGGCCGAGCAGCCCAGCTAGCCCACATCCCTCCTCACCCCGCTATCTGCCGCCCAGTGCTTCCAGCAGCAGCAGCCGCGCAACCTTTGTTGCGGACGACGGCTGGCCCAAATGCAGCCCACCTGGGCCCATACCTGTTCGTCGCCTTCCTTTAGTCATCGTCAACCTCCCGATGGAGGGAACCAGCCGCGTGTCGTCTCGCCGCCAGCCGTCACGCGCCAAGATACCCGGTGCCGCCTTCCCGATGCCTACAAGACCCCCTGCAGCCTCCACGGAGAGCCCTAGCCGTGCTTAGCTTCTCCTCCTTCCCCTTATCCTCTTCCGCCTGTGAGAGCCTGAACCCTAGCCTTAGAGGTCGTCGGTATCTCATCGTTTCTGAGATCCTCTCGTCCATCTGAGGGCTCCGCTAGAACCGCTGTGTTCTTCTTGTTCTTTTGCCTCAATCAGCGCAAGACGAGGAGCTCCTAGTTACCCCAATTAGACACTCCTTCCCCGACTCCGGCCGCCATGTTCGTCATCGATTCTAGCGCCTTCCGACCTCCTCCAGCCTCGTCGACCCCTCCAACATCCTCACGGTGAGCTCCTGAGCTTCCCCGCCCTAGCCTCGCGTCCCGGCATTGTCTATATCACCCTAGCATCGCACGCTGTTGTCTGCCTCCACCGCTCACCGTCGTGGCCCATGCTCCGGTGACCAAATAGCTAGGGCGTAGCCGCTATAAGGTTCATCGTGCCGCGCCCTGTCCAGCCCAGCCTTCCGCACTTGCCGGGTGGCCCCTGTCGTCGTCGGCGACCACCGCTTGGGGTGGATGTCGTGATGACGTCACGCCCGCGTCAGCCTGATGTGGCTCCGGGTCCCCCATTAACTGTTGCCACCCGCATGGCATGCTGATGTGTCCTCGGGCCCAGCAGTCAACCACTATGGCTAGGTTAGCCCCGGTGTAAAAAGGTTTCTCCCAGTTTTGTTATAATTTAATAATTGTTTTAATAATTTTAGAAAAAGGACAAATCTTATAAAATCAATATCTTTTTATTTATAAGTTAGAAAAATATGTATAATATATCAAAATGTTTAGAAAAACAAGATCTACACTTTAGCATCAATATCATGCATTGTTCAGCAACTTTCAAGACAAGTTTAATTAGAGAACTAAATGAAACCCCGCAGGTGATTCTGGGGTCTCTCTTGTTTTAGGGTTTGGACCCCTCGGATCCCGCTTAAATTGCCAGGCATGCTTTAGGGTCTCATTTCAATGCTATTAAACTTGTCATATCATCATCCTTGCTTGAGCATTGCATCGATACCATGTGTTGATTGTTTTCTTTCTTTCTGGTGTTTGCTTCTTCCCGGTAGACTATGATATCGAGATCGAGATCTACACCATCAAAGACGGACGAACAATACTTGACTAACTGTAATCAAGTCAAGTACAAGGCTTCCGAAGATCTATATCTGGGTATCAACAAACAAGGCAAGCATAGCCCCACCATTATACAATTCTATGGTTTCAAAAGTATTTCATTCTTGCCATGTTGCATACGATTCTACTATGGTCTTTTATCAATAGATAGATTATCCTATATGTTGCATTATTCCCTTTGATCTTATATTACCTGATCCACTGCTCCTAGCATAACTAGGTTTGGCTTGTGTGCACTGCTAGTGCTTTTATCTATGTCTTGCTTAGCCATGCATAGCTATCAGTGCTGGTTCATCCAGAAGATGTACCAAATGCAAATAATTTAGTACGACAGGAGAACGAGGTATACTGATGAGGTAAGATCAGTGGTAAAGGTTAAACATGCTAAGGCTTGTATGGGAGGCCACGATGGGATGTGGTTTTGTAGTCCCATGCTCACCACCACTAGGAACCGAGTTCTTGCCTTTAGACCAAGACGAGCGTACAACCACATGAGGCTTGGGAACCCCTCCACTGACTAACTTGCCTAGTAGATTCCATGAGTCAGATAGTTCGGGCGTTCCATTCGACATATGCATTCTGGTTGTTCTCGAAGGCGGTGAAGGAGGTGCGTTCATACAGGTAGGTAAGCGTGGCCGAGGTTGCTTGGGGTAGATGGCGCCCCTGCTAAACTAACCTCGACTCACATCTCTAGGGACCGACTTCGGGATTTGACCCATTACAATGGAACCCTTCTTAGGGAGTGACTCATGGTCTCGGCAAAAACGAGGTAAAGGTCGTTCCAACCACCCTTTGTCGGCCTTCCAAGGAAGAGGGCTAAAAAGTTGGCATTAAGAGTCGGTTGGTACGTGTGGGTAAATTTGTACACCCCTGTAGGGTTAAATATTTTCAAAAAGCCATGTTCACGGTTATGAACGCTCGGTGACTGAATTCTAAGATCATAGAGAACTAAAACCTAATCGTAAAACTTGGTAGATCAACGTGTGCTTAAGGATGCTTCCTCATGGGTACGAGGGGGTGATCCTAGTTGTGAGATGAGGATTACTTTGGTGGATATCAAAAGATGATGATCAATTCTTCCGAGATGTCGCTCTCTTATCCCTTTTAAAATATTATGATTAAATGAGATTCTTCTTCCTCTTGTTTTATAAACAAAGATGGCTTTATGAAAAATAGCCCCACCAGCCATAAGTCTTGCGGAGTACACCCTGTAATCACCCTTGCTTCGTTGATACTTTTGTAACAGAATAAGTGTTCCCCTAAAGACGAGTTTGGTATGACATCGACACCGACGAGTAGCTTGGGGTTCCCGGCCAGCAACCTGGAATCTATGGGCTGGGACGTCATCGTTATGCTTCAGGCCTCTTAGGCCATTTGTTAAGTTTGCTATACTTAATAGCATAATTTGCCTTCCGTTGTTTGATGTTTGTGGTCAGTGACCTCAGCTTGTAATATTTTGGTTCTTTGCTCAGTTATGAGCTTGCTGTAATAATTTTGTGTCGCAGGGTTACTGTTTTGTTACCGATTTTCCACTGGATATCCTCGAGCTCTAGGTTAAGCTTATGTCAGGCTAAGATCTGGTATTTGTTTAACCCTGATCCTAGGGGTGTTACACGTCATTCTCGTCTTCCTCCGCATGGTCGACACACCGCCGGTGAGCCACGTCGCCGCCATCATTCGAGACTTCCCCGGGCGCGTTTGACCACCTCAAAGCCTTGCCCTAGTCATTAGGAGTCCACCTGGTGGATTGCTTAGTGATTCGTGCCCAAATCGAGCACATCACCGTCGCCGCGTCTCGACCATTCTCACCGTCGTGCCATCATGTCAGTGCCCGCCGAGCCGTATAAAGACTTCACCTAGAGCCGCATCGATCTCCTTGTTCATCCTTATCCTTCCTATTCCTCTCTCTTGCTCCCAATCTTCCACAAATTCACCAAAGCTGCCACCGGCGAGCTCCAGCTAGCCGTCGATACAACCCACCTCCGGTTCCATGGAGTGGTCTGGGAGGAGCACCTCATCACTGATACATTGCAAATGTATCCATAATTTTTGATGTTCCATGCTTGGTCTTATCTACTTTCTTGTGTTTTGTCCACACTTTGGAGTACTTTTCATATGATTTCTTGGACTAACCTATTAACAAGATGCCACAATGACAGTTGCCTGTTTTCTGCTGTTTTTGGTTCGAGGAAAGTCAGATAATGAATATTCTCAGAATTGGATGGGACAAAAGCCAAAGTTCCTATTTTACCGGAAGACTCACGGAGCCAGAATACGAGACAGAGGAGGGCCAGGGCCTGGCCACACCCCCCTAGGCGCGGGTACCCCCAGGCCATGCCAGGGAAAGGTGTGGTCCCCGTGGCTGGCCATCGACCTTGCCTCCTTTGCCTATATATTCCTCCTGAGGCAGAAACCCTAAATAGTCAATCAGAAATCCACGAAAATTTCTGTAGCCCCATCGCCACCGAAGGGGAGATTCGGGGGACAGAAAGTCTCTGTTCCGGCACCCTGCCGGGACGAGGAAGTGCCCCTGGAGCCATCTCCATCGATCTCCACCACCATCTCCATCACCATTGCTGATTCCCATGATGAGGACGGAGTAGTTCTCTCTCGAGGCTAAGGGTTCTACCGGTAGCTATGTGTTCATCTCTCTCTATGCATGATCTTATTGATATCATGAGATTGTAATCTATAGATCTACCTTGCTACTCAAGTGCTTTAATAGATCTCTGCTCTCCCCATGTGTGTGAAAGTGACAGCGTGCACACCATGGTGGCACTTAGGCTAGAGATTTCAAATACTTGTTATGACTTATATTTGGAGTTGGATGTCTTTATGAAATTGTGGTGTTTGTTTGAACCATCTAGTGCTCAAGGTGATAGTGTGGGGTTATCTAGATGGGGAAAGCAGACTTTGAGGTGTGATGTTATAGCCCTACCAACGATTAGAGTGTCCAACCGGAGAGTAGTTCAGCGTAGTATCCTAAAGAGAAGATATTTATATGAGAGTCTTCACTAGTGAAAGTATGATCCCTAGGCCTTGTTTCTAACCATTGATACACCATTTGCAATTAGATCTATTACATGTTTGCTTGCTTCCTTCTTTATTTCAGTTTGCATTTAGTCTTTTCCCACGTCAACCACACGCCAGCAAGCTATTTTCTGGCACCGTTACCACTTATAATTATCCATACCACTTGTATTTCACTATCTCTTCGCCGAACTAGTGCATCTATACACCTGCAAAGTGTATTGGGTGTCTTGGGGACGCAAGAGACTTCTTGTATCTTGATTGCAGGGTTGCTTGAGAGGGGATACCTTTGACCACTTCCTCCCTGAGTTCGATAAACCTTGGGTGATCCACTTAAGGGAAAACTTGCTGCTATTCTACAAACCTCTGCACTTGGAGTCCCAACAACTGTCTATAAGAATAGAAGTGCGTAGACATCAAGCTATTTTCTGGTGCCGTTTCCGGGGAGTCAAGGACATCTTCACAAGGGGAGTCCCTCATAACCAAACTCTTTACTTTGTTATTTTTGTTTTGCTTAGTTTCTTTTTGCTTTGTTTGCTTGTTTCTTTATCAAAAACACACAAAAATTAGTTTTACTAGTTTGCTTTCTTATTTGAAAACACAAAAAATTAAGTCTCCTTTAATTGTTACCTCCTCTTTAGCACACCATGTTGATCCCTAAATTCACCTTGAAAGATCTTTCAATTGGTAGTGGTTCTATAATTGGGAAAGATAATATTGAAGAATTCTTTAATCATGTTAGTAAGCATGAACATACTGAGGATAGATCCCTTGCAGAACTTGCTCCAAACTATGAGATTGCTGCAGCTTCTTTAATTCACATGTTAGAAGCTAGGTTTGTTAACCTCAACCCCTTAATGCAAGTAATGTTTCTTAAGCTTAAAGAAATTGAGGACCCTAAAAAGACGGATTTTATTCTAGTAACTTTGTTTAAGGAGTTCTATGATGTTGCCAAGGAAGCTAGAAAAGTCTTTGAACACTTCAATATGCTAGACTCATGTGTAGATGTTGTTGGTACACGAGAAAATATGAACAAAACCGAACATAATGGGGAGGAACCTAAGATACCAATACCCTTTAAACTAGTAGCAATACATGAAGCCATAGAAATGAATCTTGATTGGATTGTTCCTGAAAACCCTTTTGATGAAAATACTGAACCTAAGAGCATTGAGAGAGGATCCTCTAGAACTTATTTGGATGATATACCTTGCCTTGTTGAAGATATTTCTGGTATTAATCTTAATGCTTCTTCATTTGAGAACACTTGATTCTTTTTCTTGCCTCTTATGCCTAACTTAAAGGCGTTAAAGAAAAGTACTTATTGGGAGATAACCCAAAAGTTTTAGATGAGTCTTGGAAGTTATTGGTGTTAGAACTAAACTTTAAGACCTATTATCTTGAGTGCACTAATGTTGCTAATAAAGATTGTGTGAAGTTTTGTATGAGGAAAACTTTTAGGTGTATGGAAGGAATGAGTAATGAGATGAAGGATGGACTAAAGCTCAAGATTGGGGATGCCACGCGTGTCACCCCAAGAAATATCCAAGAAGTACAAGCGTCAAAGCTTGGGGATGCCCAAGGCATCCCCCTCTTCATCAATAAAAATCCCAAGTTTCTTCCAAACGCTTCATTTTTATTGTTTCATGCACAGTTGTGTTGTTCTTGGAGCGTCTTCTTCTTTTTCGTTTTGGTTTTTCGTTTGCTTGGTTTTCTTAGTTTTCTGAATAAATTGGTTGGACCCCCTCTTTCATACTTTGGTTTTCAAATAGTTTGGTTTGGATTGGAAAAAGAGTAGGAAAATTCATGCTTAAGTGGAAAAGAGAGTTTGTTTTTGACTCTGGCCTATGCTTTGTCATGCCATGCTTGATATTGTTTTGGCTTTATGCTTAGTATTCTTTGTTGTAGCATGAATTGTTATAAACAATTGAGATTGCTTAATGTGCCTTGGAAGGAGCATGCGTTGTTTTAGCATATTGAAGCATAGTATAGTGGTATTCTCCTTTGATGCTTTTTTTGGGTTGACTTGGCGCATGATCACACCATGTTATGAATATCACAAGTCACCATAGCCTTTATGATCCTTTAGATTTCAACTTGTAGTATCACTTTATGCTTTGATCAATGATGTTTTGTCGCTCTGCATGATTATGGCCATTATTGCTCTCTTAGTTTGTCGCTCCTAGTCTTTTGCTAGCCTCCACAACCAAGTATGAGTCCTACTCATGCATCCAACTCCCAAAACCAAGTTATTCCAAAGAGTCCACCATACCTACCTACTAGCTTATGCTATTCCAAGTATATTCATGTTTTTGTTAACCTTCCAAATTAAACTTGTTATGACAAAACTAGTGATTAAAGCTCTCACGAACTTGATGGCACACTTTACTTTTTACATCTAATAAACTTGAACCATTGGGTCCTTCTTTGTTGCGTATATGCTTGCACTTTATAAGTTGAAATTAGCAGAACCATGTATCATGGGGAACGCTTTCAACATTGCACCTGTACGTTGTACCCCGCTGATATCATGTTCTTTTGCTTATGGATCTCGGCGGTGTGAAATAAAAGTGGAACTTGTAAGATCATGGAGCTTGTATGTGTGTTAGAGAAACGCTTGGGCCGCTAGCCTAAGCCATGCCTAATCATGGTGGAAAATTGCAGCATCACCATAATGAGCACTCTATGAAGCATCCTCAATAAAAACCTATGCAAATAGCAAATAAAAAGATCGCTGAGATGCTCATTGTCTGCTTGCCTTGTCATTTTGATTATGGGATATCTCCTGTATCATGTGCAAGGGGTACCCCGTTGTCGGTTCTTTATGATACATATGTACTTACAATGACAAGAGCTTACTTGTGACTAAAGTTGAGTAGCATGAGGTTCAGTCTTCGTAAGTAAGGGCATGATATTTCGGTTTATAACTTGTCAAGCATATCCTCTTAGTTGTGTCACTTTAACCTTAATCACCTTCAAGATGCTTATGATAGGGGCGATGAGAGCTGAAAGCTATAAGTACCATAATTTTTGGAAGCTCTTTATGAAATTTAAATCTCTACTTCCTTCTATGAAGGCCTTTGTTCCACCATTATATTGAGTCTCCACCTTCTATCTTTATGCACCTACTTTGAGAGCATAGTGGCCATTCTTAGTTCTATGTGCATTGTCCCAAGACTTGTTGATTGATGCATAACTTTGATATTTCTTGTTTTAAACTATTTGTATCTAGTCACTCTTATGAACTTTGAAGGTGTCCTATGCATTTATGTTTGCTACTCTATGAGGGAGAAGCTGAATGCCACTATGCTACGTTTTCTTTATGTGAAACAAACAAACATCTTGCAAAGCATTGTTATTCATGAATCTTTTGTTTGTACCTATTCATGTTGCAACATAGTTTCTTTGTCTTATTGCTAGAACTTTGTCTTTCATGTTATGATTGAAGTACTATATGTAACATCCCAATTTCAGCAACCCTGACTAGTTGACCAGAATGCAAAAATCAGGGGGAACAAAAACTTTTTCTTGTTCATTGGTGTAGTGCTTGCTGTTTGTTAGTGCTTATGCATGTGAGAGTATATCTTATGATAACCCTTACCTCACTCCCAGTTGACAAAGGCTATTTACCAAAACTATCCTGGCTCATTTTACATATTCTCAAACGTTCTGGCATTTCAAAACATGAGCCAAGATGCTTATGCAACCAAAACTATTTCAGTAGCTTCTATAGACAAAACTATGGAGATATATATGATACAATCTCCTTATGTTTTCAAGACAGAACCCTCAACTAACCATACCCCTAGTTTTCCCAAATCTTCTATTCCAAAGTATTTGAATTCTACTCTTGGTAGAGGTACCAAGGATTCTCACCTTATTCAAAACCCAACCTCTTCAAAATGCCCCAACCTTACCTCAAGCTAAACTTGATGGTAACCCCAGTAGTGGATTCACATAGTTGATAAGATGAGTTGCCTTGATCTGATGTCTGATGAGTTGTTTTGATCTGCTGTTTGACTTGTTTGCTTAGGAAGTAGTATGAGTTACTCTAGGAGCTCATCACTAGGATCAAGATGCTTCCAAATCATCAATCACTAAGCAAGAATACAAACCTAGATATGATCCCTAGCCACTAGGTGATCATCTAAAACCCTTAACCAGATCCATTCTAAGGATTTCCATTCTAGAAGCTTCCAAGTAAATAAAGACCAAGATCAAGCATGGATCCCTGCTACTCAATATACACTTCAACATCATCCACTTGTTGATGCTCTAATACCTTTCAACCCCTCCAAGAACATTCCGTCTCATACTCTAGTCAAAATCCTCAAAACTGCCAAATTTGACAGTGTGGGAACAGTTTCAACATCACATATTTGGATGCCTCCTTTTCTCAAACCATGTGCATTTTTGGAAATTCACCTGAACCATCTTGTTAACCATCCTAAGGACTACCAAGGCCCACAATTTACCATGGTTATATCCTCCTCCAACCTACTTGTTCTTGATGGTTTTGCAGACAAGAAAATAACATTTGCTGCAAATCTACTCATCATACCTACATGGGTAGAAGCTCACACCCTCATACAACCTCATATGGACCAACTCTATGCATGGTTGTGATCTACTCATTGATTTCTATCAAAACCTACTTCACTTGCTCCAAGTGGATCTCTGTGCTGCTTAAACCCACTTGGTTTATAAGGCATCATGACTCTTTTGATATGGCAGCCTTATTTTCAACAAAATTGCCATCCCTTCTAGATCACCTAAAATGCATTTAATCCACACTTCTTCTTCCATGATCATCTATATGACTTGTTCTACCCACCCATCTATCCCTTGCACCAAGGTGAGATCTGAGCTCCAAGATGCAAGCATGTTTTGGTGGTATAAAAATAACATCACCTTAGATCATCAACTCCTTGTTTTCCATCTTTTTCAAGTTGGAATTTCATTCCACAAGGTTGCAAATGCTTTCTACACCTTGTCTATCTCATCTCCATTTATCCTCAAGATTTATCAATAATTATCCCTAATTATTATGGCCCCAAAACTATTTAATTCCTTAAATAGTCAAAATATCCAAAACTCCCTCCATAAAAGAAAGTTTGGTTTTTGCCAAAACACTTCTCTAATTTTTGGCTCATGTGAGTTCCAATATCATACCCTATCTTTCCATCTCAAAAATAATTATTTTTGAGAAGCTTTATTATTTCTTTTTGCCCATTTCCTTAAATGGCTGAATTGGAATAATAATTGTTTTAAATACTTCTAGTCCCCAATAAACCTTGGGAAAATTCCCCTAAGTGTGTATTCACATCTGGGACCCTCCCACATCAAAAACCAACCTTGTACAATGGAAACTTATCAAATGATCTTATAGAAATCACTTCTGTCCTTTTTGAGTAAATGGATTTAAGTGGACTAAAACCCCACATAAAAATCTCAATTAAATCCTAGGAGTCTACCTTTACCTAATCTATCTACCAGTACGATTTCCTCCTCTGGTCCAATGCAAGTTTTTGGACTTCCTTCACAACCATCAATTGGATCAATATTTCCAACTAAGCAAATCCATTTCTCAAACCACTTTCAAATCTCATCCAAACTTGCTTAATGCACCTCCTCAGCACCAGACACTCCCCTGGTCGACCAGCACTGTAGCTCCACCTCAGCCCTTCCCATTTTACCCTGGGACTAGTAGAAAGAGGGAGAGAGACCACAAAATCTTACAAGGATCTACCTTAAGTAATTACCACAGCTGCCACCCCCTCCCTCTCTGATTCAGCATGACCAAAACCCCTTCCTACCCCTCTCCACTGACCCCTGGACTAATCCCTGGCCAGCATCCCCTCTCCACCATGTCCAAATGGGTCTTTTACATCATCTACCCCTCCTTCCTAGTATATATGGCCAGAGGCTTCCCCCAGCGAGCCATTGCCCCTCATTTGCTCCCTTTCCTCCCCACTTACCTCCCCAGAGCACCACTCCCTCTCCTCTGCCTAGTGTAGCCTAGGAGAAGAAGAAGAGGAGCCCTCGGCCTCCTCACCGAATCGAGCAAGGCTCCTGCTCCCCTGCTCCATTTCCTCTGCATGTCTGCTCACGAGTTCTCCTCCTCCTCCTCTATCTGACCATGCTCTTCTTTCTGTCTAGGACCTACTCCTCCATCCTCGCTAGTGAGCTCGGACGAGGTCACTCTCGACCGCTGTCACACGAGCTGCCTCCCGTGGACCACCACCGCGGTGCCGCCCCTCGATCTGCTCAACATCGTCGACTGCGTCGCCCTGCCGCCTCCTCGACCCTCCTCGAGCCCTCAGGTGAGCTCCAAGACTAGCGCCTTCCTCTGCTAGGGTTCCCGCTCGTCGGCGCCGTCGTGAGGAGGACGACGGATGTGGGCCATCCATCGCCACTTAAACCAACGACCAGATCTGGCCGATACCGCTTCGGCCGCCCCCTCTCACTGACCTCTGGGCCCCGCCTGGCAAGTTCAAGCCGCAGCCTCCCGCGCGCCTCTCTGTCCTCCGTGGGCCGTATCCACTCCTACGGCCCATTTCCCCTCAGATCCAGCCCAGCTACACAGTTGCCTATTTCTTTTATTTTCAGATCCAGAGAACTACCAGTAGGATTAAATCCTTTTGAAAATGTAAATAAAACCCAAATGACAAGATTCAAATTTCTGGTTGTTCCCTGATGTTTTCTCAAACATGCAGAGGCAACCCCAAGTTCAAACTAATTTCCATTAATTACTAGAATTTATTCTACTGACAAGTATACTTTACCCTAATTAAACTCCTGAGAGAGTTCTACATCTTCTTTTGGGATGAAACAAAGCTCTTCTAAAAGGTATGTGAAATACCTATCATCTAGAACAGGTCCTATTCCAAGGTGAATAGAAGGATGCCTTTAACAAAAATAACAAATATAGCAACTATCTGCCTTGGATAAAATCTCCAGGACAAACCGAGTGTGGTATTGACCTAATTCTGCCTCCCAGTACCGTATGTTATCAACATCTATCAAATCCTAGCAGCTCAGAATTTATTGAGCTCTGGTTGAATCTTAGTGATTTAAATACTTCTGTAAGGGGTATTTTCACTAAATAAATCACTCCAGGAGTTTGGTAACTTCAAAAGGAGTGAATCCAATTTCTGCGGAAAGGTATTTTAAATGCCTACAACATGCCTTTGGACTCAACTCAATACCTTCTGTAGAATTAATCTGGTGAAAAAGAGAAAAACTATACAGAACTTCCTTTGGGAATTTCCTGAGGGCATTCTGGTAATTCTTTTGGCACAATTCCAACTCTAGGTGGTTAAGTACATCAAACACTACCTGAACACCCAAGGGAATAATGTTTGAAGCTCCAGATAAATGCTGGTGACTTATTCCCTCAAACTAGAGTTATTACCGCTGTAAAAATCATAATTAAATCTAGGAAATTGATATTCAAGTAAAACCACTTGTAATGGTTTTGTCTTGTCAAGACCTATCTGAGGATATCATGGTTACCATTTAGTAGCCTACTAACCTTAGAACCCTAATCCAGATGCATGGTATCTAGCCTTGACAACTATCTTCCAAATGGAAAAACACCTCCATGGCAAATTAGTAATTCCACTATCAATACCCAACATCTCCAAAACCTCCCAAGTTCAGTAGTACTCCTTATGTTTGTTTGCTGTATGGTTTGATGCATGAATGCCTTGTATTGATTGTGGTACTGTCTGCTTGCATGTGTACCTGATGCCGACGATAGTGTGAGTGCTTGACGACAAGAAGGAAGGGACTTCTTATTATTGTTATTGGGTATTCTTGGTTATCTAAAGAAGTCCAGGGACTTATTGCTGACCACAGGCAAGCCACCACTCCTGAATTCTGATATATGTCCTACTCTCTTTTACCTGTTTTGTATCCTCTTTATAAATTGCATTATTTATATGCATGTCTTGTTTTATAAATACTGCGATAGTAACTTGGCTCCTCCAAGTTATGACTTTGTGTCCTTCGAGGCACCACCCGATGTACCTACCATTTTACCCCTTTAGATCGAGATGATGATGGTTAGCATCCTACCTCATTGGAAAATCCCTGGTTTTGAGAAAATAAGCTGTTTTGGGGATTTACCCCACTACAAAGGTTTCAAAAAAAATGCTTTGTAAAACCCTTGGGAAAAAGGCATCGTTCCAAGCGAATGTTTTAACGAAATAAATGGTGATGAGGAGCAATGAGAATGTGATGGGATGTTCTACGCCTTTACCGGATCAATTTTTATCAGTGCAACCACATTACCCTAGGTACTGGGGCTTAACTCGTAGTTTGTCCGCATTAGCCGAGGCAACTTCTACATTGCTTATAGGGAGAGATCCCTTTAATTCTAGGCAGGCGCTACCAGATCTCGGATCTAAAGCCTGTTGCTTGCTTCGACTAGAGTGAGCCTATACTGGCAGGAGGCCGGTACAACAATTGGGTCTCCCGCGGACGATATGATTTGGAGTACGGAAAGAAGTGGAGTCACCAGATTTAAGGTATACGCTGATACGTCCAAAACGTATCTACTTTCCCGAACACTTTTGCTATTGTTTCTCCTCTATACTTGCGTGATTTGGATACAACTAATGTGGACTAACGCTGTTTTCAGCAGAATTACCTTGGTGTCTACTTTTTGTGCAGAAAACCAACTATCAGGAAAAATCCCGGAAAATATGCCAAAAATCCTATTTCACCCGAAGACTCCAGGAGCCAGAATACGAGACGGAGAAGAGCCAGGGGGTGGCCACACCACCTGGTGGCGCGGGCCAGGCCAGGCCGCGCCAGGGGGTGGTGTGGGCCCCCCAAGCACCCCCTGGACCTCTCTCTTCGCCTATAAGGAGACTTCTGACCTAAAAACTTCGGGGGGTTCGATGTTTTTCCACGAAAAGTTCCACTGCGCCGCCGCTACCGAAGGGGAGATTCAGGGGACAGAAAGTCTCTATTCCGGCACCCTGCCGGGACGGGGAAGTGCCCCCAGAGCCATCTCCATCGATCTCCACCATCATCTCCATCGACCATCCATGTTTCCCCCCATCTATGAGTGATTAATCCCCCGCTGTAGGCTATGGGGATGGCAGGGATTGGATGAGATCGTTCATGTAATGGCATCAGATTGTTAGGGCATGGTGCCTAGTATCTTTTATTAGTGCTTTATGACTTTGTTGCGACTTGTTGTGCTTAATGCTTGTCACTAGGGCCCGAGTGCCATGATTTCAGATCTGAACCTGTTTTTGATTCATTATGATAGTATTGTTTTTGGTCTTATCTGCAAGTTGTATACACACGTTGTTGTCTGGAACCTATGGCCCTGAAGTGACAGAAATCAGGATAACCGGAAGGGAATGGCTTTGATGTGAGGATCACATGTGTTCACGGAGTGTTAATGCTTTGCTCCGGTGCTCTATTAAAAGGAGCACCTTAATTGCAGTGGTTCCCTAGAGGCCCCGCTGCAAACGGGCTGGCAGGACAAAACATGTTGTGCAAGTTCTCATTGCGAGCACGTATGACTATATATGGAACACATGCCTAGGATTGTCTAGTACTTGGATGTTTTATCTTATTTATCTGCAATTGCCCTATGTTCTGATTGCTATGTGAATTGTCTTGTCCATGCAACGCCCGTCCATCCATCCCTATGCCTACCTCACTCGAATCCCACTGTTTAATGCTTTTGTTACTACTGTCTTTTCTTTACTACTGCTGTTACTTTACTATTCCTACTACAAAACTGCTGTGAGCAAGATTGTTTCTAGGTGCAGCTGAATTGACAACTCAGTTGTTAAGGCTTATAAATATTCTTTGGCTCCCCTTGTGTCCAATCAATAAATTGGGTTTCACTTCCCTCGAAAATACTGTGATACACCCCCTATACTTGTGGGTCATCAAGACTATTTTCTGGCGCCGTTGCCGGGGAGCATAGCTTTATTTATCTAGTCCACTTGGATTCTCTATTGTTCGCTGCTATCCATCCATCCTGGGTAAGTCTCGTGATGGCAAGGTTCCTATTTTACCATCCACTACAAGAAGAGGTACGGTTCTAAACACCTCTGTTGCTCTTGATTCACCGTCTGTTCTGAGTAAGTTCCTTACACCACCACATACACATGCTACACACACTGCTACTACTGCTGAATCTAAAACTTCTGATACTTATGATGCTGCTTCTATTGTGCTTGATAAGAGTGGTTCATTATGTCCTTTCCTAGATGCTACGATTGCTAGAACTATAGTTGAAAATACCGAAACTCCTAATGAAGACACTACCACACCTGTTAGCTCACCTGAGTCTATTGAGAGTTATGATATTGAAGATGGTTATGTTGAGATGACCGATGAGTTTATTAAAGAATGTAAGAACACCCATGATAGGAGCGCTGCTAAGAGTCTCCTTGAGAGGCGTACTATTAGACCCAAATTATCTCCTGCTGCTAAGTTTGTTGCTTCTCCCATAAACATTATAGATGAAGATTATGATTTCTCTCTCGATCTATCTTACATAGCTATTGTCGAGAAAGAACCTTTTTGTGTGACTAAGAATGAAAGTGCGGTAGTACATATGAATGAACTTTCTACCATGAGTGGCTTGTTTTCTGATGATATTAAGATGCGTATTTACTTTGTTGCTAAGATTTTCCCCTTTTCACTGAAAGGAGAAGCTAAAACTTGGTTTAGTAATTTACCTCCTGGATCTATTGATAGCCCTGAGTGCTTGATTAGTACTTTCCTGCAGAAATATTTTCCTCCCAGTGTTAGACATGCTATTTTGTAGGAACTTTTTGATTTTAAACAGGGAGAAAAAGAGGTATTGCCCGAATCTTGGGCAAGGTTTTGTGCTTTGATTCATGCACAGGCTGGAAGTTCATTACCTAAGAATGAGCTTCTTGATATATTTTATAATGGACTAACCGAGGAATCTAGGACATACCTAGACAGTTGTGCTGATTGTGTTTTCAAGAATAGGACTCCTAAGGAAGCTGAGGAATTAATGGCTAAAATAAGCAAGAATTATGAAGTTTGGACTCCTCCTAAACAAGCTATACCTGAAGTAATTGTATCTGAACCATCTATTCCTGTGCCTATTCCAACATCAAAGAAGAGGGGAGTTATTGAATTAAATGATGAAGTGATGAAGGAAGCTAAGAAATGTCTTAAGGAGAAGGGAATTAAAGCTGCAGATGTCAACAATTTACCTCCTATAGAAGAATTATGTAAGCCTATTTCCTACTCATCCACTATTGAGGTACACTCTCTCCAACACTTTGATGAAGGTGATATCCCTTACAATAAACCTCCTGATCAATGCTTAGAAGAATTTGATATCTTTATTGTTAAGCAAGATAACTTTAATAAAAGGGTACAAAATCATCTAATGGAAAACACTAGAGCTATTGTTGAGTTGAAAGATATTGTGGAAAGAACCTCTAATGATGTTAAAATGATTGTTAAACAGTTTCAAATGGTTCAAACTCAAATAGATCAACTCGTTAAAGTGCAAAAAGACTTGCTAGTTAATGCTGCTAAAGAAAAACATTCTTATGAAATTAGAACTAGAAGTGGAGCTGCTACCCAGGATCCTCTATATCCTGAGGGGCATCCCAAAAGAATTGAGCAGGATTCTCAACAAGCTGAAAATAGTGGTTCTACTCGTAAGAAAAGGAAAAAGAAACATAAAACTGTTGTAGAACCCTCTGAACCTGCTATAGATCCTAATAGTATATCTATCTCTGATGCTGAAAGTGGTAATGAAGAAAATGTTGTTCCCAATGAAGAAAAAGTTGAAGAAGAACCTGAAAACCACAGTAAGAATACTAAATACACCAAAGAAGATTTTATTTCTAAGAAACATGGTAGTGAAAGAGAACCTTGGGTCCAAAAACCTATGCCTTTCCCTGATAAGAAACACAAGTCAAAGGAAGATGAACACTATAATAAGTTTTGTGAGTGGATGAAGCCTTTATTCTTGCAAATTCCTTTGACTGATGCTATTAAATTGCCTCCTTACTCAAAGTATATGAATGACATTGTCTCGAATAAAAGGAAGAACCCTACTGAAGAAATATCTACTTTGCTTGCTAATTATTCCTTCAATGGTAAGGTTCCTAAGAAACTTGGAGACCCAGGGATTCCAACTATCCCTTGCTCTATTAAGAACAGTTATGTTAGAACTGCTTTGTGTGATCTGGGAGATGGAGTTAGTGTTATGCCTTTCTCTCTCTATAAGAGGCTTCAACTTGAAAAATTAATACCAACTAATATATCTTTGCAAATGGCTGATAAATCTACCACTATTCCTGTGGGTATATGTGAGGATGTACCTGTTCAGGTGGCTCACAATTGCTTGATACTAACTGATTTTGTTGTGCTTGAAATGCCTGAAGATGATAATATGTCTATTATTCTTGGGAGACCTTTTCTTAATACTACAGGAGCTGTTATTAATTGTAATCATGGAAAGGTGACCCTCAATTTTAATGACAAGGAACATACTATCTATTTCCCCAAGAAGATTGAAAGGAATTATGATTTGAATTCAATTGAACATGTTGAAGCCATTCAAGTTGGAGAAATATATTGTCCCATACCAAGAGAAAAAGTTGAAACTATTATGATTGGGACCATTGCTATCAAGGTTAAGGTAACATAATCATTAGTGGAGTACAAAGTTTTGTATCATATGCAATTGTTTTGGTAGCAAGACTTGATCAACCTTGCTAAAAAAAGGATTCCATTGAACAAAACAATGTTTTCATTATGATTATATCCATTTATTTCTATCCTTTGCATTTTAGGAGGGCATTTGTGTTAAGTAGTTTGTTATCAAACTAGGTGTGGTTCAAAGTGGGCTAATACTATGAAGATATATTGTGTGACAATAATATCAACATATTTTAACCCGAACGAACTAAAAGCCTCACCAGAGGACCAAATTTATACAATACCATCTCATTTGAGAATGAGTGATGCGTAGAGACGCAAAGACATGCAAATACACACGGACCTGAAACTGTTAGATCCAGAGATTATGTTAACCACTAGCAATAGCGTATATGCAACACCAGAAAGCCATAGGTGTTCAATACGCAAAGTTTTTCAAACTAGATCATTGACTCAAGTGCAAGTGGGAGACTGAAGGGAATATGCCCGAGAGGCAATAATAAAGTGGTAATTATCTTATTCCATGTTTATGATAAATGTTTATTTTACATGCTAGAATTGTATTGATTCGGAAACATCAATACATGTGTGTTTAATAAACAAAAAGGGTTCCTAGTCATGCCTCTCTTATAGACTAGCTTGTTGATTAACAAGATGATCAAGGTTTCCTGATCATGGACATTGGATGTTGTTAATAACAAGGTCACACCATTGGTGGAATGATGTGATGAACATTCATCCGAAGTATAGCATTACGATCAAGTCATTATGTTTATATTGCTATAACATCATACGAAGTAATCTTTATCCTTAGACCATGAGATCATGTTAATTGCTAACACCGGAAGAGTATCTTGATAACATCAAACGTCACACCGTAACAGGGTGACTATAAAGGTGGGTTCAGTGCTACGAAAGTGTTATGTTGAGGCTCATGGATCAAGAGTGGGATTTGTCCATCCCGATGACGGATAGATATACTCTGGGCCCTCTCGGTGATATCACATTGAAATATCTTGCAAGCAAGTGATGTGATCACTAGAATGTTATATCACGGGAACGAGAAAAGAGTGCATGTCGGTAACGAGATCAAACTAGGTATGGAGATACCGATGATCGAATCTCGGACATGTAATATATCACGGGACAAAGGGATTTAGTTACTAGCGTTAAAGGTTCTCACGATCACAGGAGTCATCGTTGAATGTGTAGGAGTCAGTATGGATCTCCAGATCCCGCTTCTGATTATTGATCTGAGAGGGGTCTCGATTAGGTCTGCATTATTCGCGAACCGTAGGGTGACACGCTTAAGGGATACCGACACCATTTGGAGCAAATATGTTTCAAATAAAGATTTAAGAAAGCTAGAATTATTTCAATAGACACCGAAACTGTTTCGGGTGAAATTGCTGAAATTGGTTTTGCATGTAATATTGAAATGTTGCAGGGGGTTTTATGTGAATGTTTGTTAATTAAAGTAATTAACAAAATTCTGAATAAAAATAATAAAAGATTTTTATTAAATGAGAGAGCATTAAATTTGGAGAAATTTAATGCATTTAAAGTGGAGACTTTAAAAGAGAATGTGAAGGGGCAAATTTATGTGGAGGGAGTTACCACCACATGAATGGAGGAGGTGAAGGGTCACCTCCTCCATGCGCCGGCCATGAAGGAGGGGGACCCCCCCTCCTCCTATAAAAGGCCACCCCCTCCTCACTTCTCACACACACCTCCTTGTGAAGGATCTCTCTCCCCCTCTAGTATTATTCCCCCATGGTCTCGGATTAGCGAGATACATGTTCCCGATGGCTTTATCTGGAAAGGAGTTGCTGCTTCCGCTGCTTTGCTGGAGCGAGGGACGGAAGTTGTCGGGGTACCGGATGTGTGTGCGATCACAGATGCACCGCTGCTTTGCGGTGCTGGACTTGGTGGTGCTGGAGCTGGATCTGATGGACGTGCTGGAGCCGGACCTGCTGGACTTCATCACGATCTTGAGATCGGCAAGTGTACGACTACATCAACCACGAGTTCCTACTCGTTAACAAAGCTCGTTGTCTACGAGGGTAAGTTCTCTTTGGATGTATGTCCACTCGTTGCTTTGTACCTAGTAGATAGATCTTGGCGTGTAGTTCACACCGTAGGAAATTTTTTGTTTTCTATGTTGCAGACCCAACAGTGGTATCAGAGCCTGATCCATGCGTAGGTGCTTAGCACGGGTAGTACACATATGTTTATATGTCGGCGATGATGATAATGTTATTGCTTCTTTCATGTATTTTGGATATTGGTGGCATAGTGGGATGAAGCGGCCCGAACCAACCTTACATGTCATCGTACATGAGACCGGTTCCACGACTGACATGCAACTTGTTTTGCATAAGTGGCTTTCGGGTGTCTGTCTCTCCTACTATAGTCAATATTTGATTTACAATGAGTTGCTAATAACTTAGTTATCCTCGTTGTGGTTCATGTTCATAGGTAAGAACGGTTCTATCTCCGAAAGCCCTAAGCCACGTAAAACTTGCAATTGATAAATTAGAGGCGTCTAGTTTAGATCGTTGCTGGGCTAGTGTATTGATATGGTATTGTTGTAAGTAGATGTATGATAGATACTCTTACAACACACTCAACGTGTAAGTTCCATAGACCTTGGCCTTACACACAAAGGAATGATAGAGATCATACCATGATGCAAGTGATAGAGATCAAATGCATGGACCATATCATCTCACTTTACACATTAGATGTTAGCATCTTATACTGCTAGTTTGGCGCTTTTAGTAGCATTGTAAGATGATCCCTCATTTAAATATCAAGATAAAATGTGTTCTTCCTTAAGTATGCACCATTCTATGGATCGTGTTTCGAGACATCACGTGATTATCGGGTGTTCTCAACTCTACGCTTTCATGCAACGGGTGTAAGACAGTTTTACACACGCGAATACTAAGGTTCTTACTTGGCGAGCCTAGCATGTACAGACATGGCCTCGGAACACGGACCGAAAGGTTAAGCATGAGTCATATAGTTGATGTGATGACCATATTGATGCTCGCCTTTGAAGCTACACCGACTCACGTGATGATTGGACTTGGTGTAGTGGATTTGGTTCATGTAATCACCAAAAAGACACGAGGGATGTCGTTTTTGAGTGGGAGTTCATTTCTAATTTGGATTAGTCGAACTCAATTTGTCATAAACTAAATCGAAGTGAATTTGCATAATTTGTTGTAGTCATTGGCATCTGTTCACTACCTTATGCTTAGTTTTAATTGAGATAATAGAACTATAGAATTCTGGATATTTACTTTACGAACTGGTATCGTATTGTTTTGAATGTCAATTTAAAGTTTATAAGTCCTATTGCAAACTTTCAGCAAACTCTATTTACTCCATGAAGTTTAATAAGTAGTATTAAATCAAGAGTAAGAATTCCAATGTTAGTATCTAAAGTATCATGTTTGCCTCCATGATTATTGATATTCAAAAGTTGTTTTAATATCAAGATTATATTGGAGCTGGAAATTGTTTCAGAAACCATCATGTGTGAAAGATATTGTGATATCTGAAACAATGTGTTTGGTTACATTATGATAGAGTATAATTTAGCAAAATACATGTTCTCATATTGTATGAGAATTTGTGAAGGATGGAGATGTTAGGCATCCGAATCTACCAAAAAGGTTTTGGGAACTGATATTTTACTCGTGATTCTTCCTTATAAGCTATAGTAGCTTGATCATGAAAGTTGTCATGATAAGGATGAATAGAAGATGTAAGTAAAATGTTTACTACACTAATAGATTACTAAAGAATGGATTTTTGAAAGAACACCAAACATTTGATGATGGTGATCCACTTCAAAGTGCAAGTCCAAAGGTATTAGTATTTGACTATATACGCTTTGTACCATGTGTCATGTTGATGACACCACTATTTATGTTGATAGATTCTTTTAAAAGAAAAGGAATTGCTGAAAGAGAATCTATAAAATATTTGGCAGAAAATAAAAGGTTGGAGATGTCCAACTTAGGTATATAGAAGATATACATGTTATGGCTATATTCCTTGCTTGTTAAACAATGTGGTTCTTAGGTATTGGATACCGAATTGGTTGGTATGAAGTGTCATACAGGACAACGCAATTCATGAACTACAATGGCCTAAGTAACCAGCAAGAGAATGAGTGACGATGTTCATCGAAAACAAATAAAGTGTTATTGTGTTTTTCGTTGTCATCAAACCAAGCCTTCAAGATTTGTTTAAATAATTGTTATTTTGTTCCGGTATCATGAGAACAATGGCTGTTCAAATAATTACCGTATTCCATAAAGGATGGATAAACTTTTACAAGTCTAGTTGGAGAAATCACATCCATAAACACTATTGCTAAAATGTCGCAAGACAAATGATTGAAAGATCACTTATGAAGTGACATCGCTGTTTAAATTATATTTGAAAGAAAACATGAAGAAACTCCATGTTGATGGATTTTTGGAGTCTTTGATTTTGATCAATTTACGCATGTGAGACTTTCCTCGAGATAATTGAAACTCCGTCCATAGGCCAGAGAGTAACGGATGACTAGCTTATTGGAAATTGTGCATCCTGATGTGCATAGTCCATTATGTGTAGCCATATGCGATGGATCTTTTTTCTTCATATGCTTTCTCCGAAAAATTTGAGTGAATATATCTGTATATTTACTTAATAAGGAAGAAGTATGAAACATTTGAAAATTGTTCAAAGACTTTCAAGATGAAGTGAAAAATCATTGTAACAAGAAAATAAAGAGTTTATGATTCGATCATAAAGGAAGATATTTGAGTTACATGTTTAGCAAAAACACCTAAGACTTGAGGAATTGTTCCATGATTTGTGTTTCCCGATAAACCATAGGAGTATGGCATATTCGAGAGATCAAATCAAACCATGTTTGACAAGGTAAGATCAAAGGTGTCATTTATAAAACTGCCATTATGTTTTTAGGATCAAAGCTTTAGAGACTACCGCTTTTACACTGAAAAGAGCACCATCGTGATCCGTTGAAATGACACCATATAAGTTATGGTTTGGGATAAAACCCGAATTGTCTTTTCTTAAATTTTGGTATGCTATGCATAAGTAAAATGTTTACAACCAAAGTCAGATAAGCATGTCTTTGTAGGTTATCCCAAAGAATTTTTTGGGAATTTCTCCATAACACCGAGGACAAAAGAGTTTGTTACTTGGAACGTCAAGTTTCTTGGGAAGGATATTTTCATGAAAAGTTAAGTGGGAGGACAATAGAACTTTGATAAGGTTGTTGAACCTTAGCTATATGTGCTAAGTAGCGCAGCGCCGGAAAGTGTCCTGGTGGCGGCCACAATGCTCATGGCTCTCGTGATTACAAAAGGTGTGATCTCGGAGATTAGAGTTGCTATAGAACCGTGTGGGTCGGTAAGAATCAAATAGTAAGATTTGATAAGCAAGTCGTTATTGTTTTGACAATGATGAACCGACTACATGCAAAGAAGCGATGATGGGCCCTGACTCCATAAAATGACTAGAAGTCATAGAATCCGTGATAGTATCCATACACGAGAAAACAAGTTTCTGAACTTGGAAGACCCTCCGGAAAGGCGTGAAGCCTATCAGTCGTGTTTGGATCTATAAAGAAATAAGACATGGATATTTAACATCTATGAAATAGTCGACATGTCGGAAAGAAGTTTACGACAATGTTCAAGGAGTTGACTATGACAAGATTTGATCTTTCATAGCGATATATAGTCTTGACGGATTAATGTAGCAACCACTACATATAATTTGGTATATGGTAGTTGAATAAACAAAACAAGGTTATTCTAATAGAACGGTAACCTAGGACATGTACATGACATGGTCCGAAGGGTTTTGTTAATTCAAAGGGTGCTAAAAGGGCATGTAAACTTCAATAGTTGAAGTAAGCATAGCGGAGTTGGAATCTTCACCATGATGAAACTGTTAAAAGAGTTTAAATTCATCGGAGATGATGAAGATACTTGCATTTGCAAGGAATTAAGTGGGAGCGTTGAGACATATTTCTAATACATTATGTAGAGGACATATTGTTGATTGGAAATGATGTATCTTGTATTGACACAAGTTAAGAATTTCATTAAAATAAGATTTCGATGAAAGACTTAGGCAAATCCGGAATATTAGGCATCAATATCTATATGGATAGATTAAGGCGCTAATATGGTTGTGCCAGACATACATATATGAGATATTGAAAGGGTTCAATATGGAAACAACAAGAAAGGTTCTTGCTGCATGGAAAGGATTGTATCAAAATTCAAGTGTTTCAACACTTGGTGAGTAAAATCACATGAAGATTTTGATCGATTATACCATGATATGTATATATCTAGAATGTCCTATGCTCTAAATGTTATGAGCATATACCAGAATGATTCATAAGATGATCATTGGACAATAGTAAAGATATTCTTATGAGCTTTGGAAGAACTAAGAATATATAATGTATAAGTGACAAATAGTTAAAGGTAGTTCATTGTAAAGTGTTACATTGATACTAATTTTGTCACAAGATACAAATTAAATTTATCTCAATTTAGACTATGGGTGGCACAATATAATGGAAAGGATGTTCCATGATGGATTTGGATGAGTTCCAAAGTTGAGATATTGTGACGGATACTACAACAAAAGGCTAAGTATATGACTTCTATAGTAGCAGCATAGGAGGGCATTTGTGTTAAGTAGTTTGTTATCAAACTAGGTGTGGTTCAAAGTGGGCTAATACTATGAAGATATATTGTGTGACAATAATATCAACATATTTTAACCCGAACAAACTAAAGGTCTCACCAGAGGACCAAATTTATACAATACCATCTCATTTGAGAATGAGTGATGCGTAGAGACGCAAAGACATGCAAATACACACGGACCTGAAGCTGTTAGATCCAGAGATTATGTTAACCACTAGCAATAGCGTATATGCAACACCAGAAATCCATAGGTGTTCAATACGCAAAGTTTTTCAAACTAGATTATTGACTCTAGTGCAAGTGGGAGACTGAAGGGAATATGCCCGAGAGGCAATAATAAAGTGGTAATTATCTTATTCCATGTTTATGATAAATGTTTATTTTACATGCTAGAATTGTATTGATTCGGAAACATCAATACATGTGTGTTTAATAAACAAAAAGGGTTCCTAGTCATGCCTCTCTTATAGACTAGCTTGTTGATTAACAAGTTGATCAAGGTTTCCTGATCATGGACATTGGATGTTGTTAATAACAAGGTCACACCATTGGTGGAATGATGTGATGAACATTCATCCGAAGTATAGCATTACGATCAAGTCATTATGTTTATATTGCTATAACATCATACGAAGTAATCTTTATCCTTAGACCATGAGATCATGTTAATTGCTAACACCGGAAGAGTATCTTGATAACATCAAACGTCACACCGTAACAGGGTGACTATAAAGGTGGGTTCAGTGCTACAAAAGTGTTATGTTGAGGCTCATGGATCAAGAGTGGGATTTGTCCATCCCGATGATGGATAGATATACTCTGGGCCCTCTCGCTGATATCACATTGAAATAGCTTGCAAGCAAGTGATGTGATCACTAGAATGTTATATCACGGGAACGAGAAAAGAGTGCATGTCAGTAACGAGATCGAACTAGGTATGGAGATACCGATGATCGAATCTCGGACATGTAATATATCGCGGGACAAAGGGATTTAGTTACTAGCGTTAAAGGTTCTCACAATCACAGGAGTCATCGTTGAATGTGTAGGAGTCAGTATGGATCTCCAGATCCCGCTTCTGATTATTGATCTGAGAGGGGTCTCGATCAGGTCTGCATTATTCGCGAACCGTAGGGTGACACACTTAAGGGATACCGACACCATTTGGAGCAAATATGTTTCAGATAAAGATTTAAGAAAGCTGGAATTATTTCAATAGACACCGAAACTGTTTCGGGTGAAATTGCTGAAATTGGTTCTGCATGTAATATTGAAATGTTGCAGGGGGTTTTATGTGAATGTTTGTTAATTAAAGTAATTAACAAAATTCTGAATAAAAATAATAAAATAGTTTTATTAAATGAGAGAACATTAAATTTGGAGAAATTTAATGCATTTAAAGTGGAGACTTTAAAAGAGAATGTGAAGGGGCAAATTTATGTGGAGGGAGTTACCACCACATGAATGGAGGAGGTGAAGGGTCACCTCCTCCATGCGCCGGCCATGAAGGAGGGGAACCCCCCTCCTCCTATAAAAGGCCACCCCCTCCTCACTTCTCACACACACCTCCTTGTGAAGGATCTCTCTCCCCCTCTAGTATTATTCCCCCATGGTTTCGGATTAGCGAGATACATGTTCCCGATGGCTTTATATGGAAAGGAGTTGCTGCTTCCGCTGCTTCTGGAGCGAGGGATGAAAGTTGTCGGGGTACCGGACGTGTGTGTGATCACGGATGCACCGCTGCTTTGCGGTGTTGGACTTGGTGGTGCTGGAGCTGGATCTGATGGACGTGCTGGAGCCGGACCTGCTAGACTTCATCACGATCTTGAGATCGGCAAGTGTACGACTACATCAACCATGAGTTCCTACTCGTTAACAAAGCTCGTTGTCTACGAGGGTAAGTTCTCTTTGGATGTATGTCCACCTGTTGCTTTGTACCTAGTAGATAGATCTTGGCGTGTAGTTCACACCGTAGGAAAATTTTTGTTTTCTATGCTGCAGACCCAACATTAAGGTACCTCAATGGGGATCATGTAGGAAGATTAAAGAGAGACCGGAACCACTCATGGATTTATACGCAGAAATTTTCCAAGGGAGTAGCTTCTCGAAGGAAAGTGGAAAAATCCGTAACATTCATCTTCCCTCCATTCGCTACTTTGCCTACTTTATTGCCAAGTGTGTTCTTGCTAGGAAAAATGCCAATAAGTTATCTTCGTTTGATCTAGCATTTATCTCTGCTGCTCTTAGACGAGATAGGTCTTACAACTTGGGTGCTTTGATAGCTTTCAGTCTTGTTGCTAACCGTGAGAAAGGTGGAATTTGTGGAGGCCTTATTGCTTCTCGTCTACTAGCATTGCATGGTTTAGTGCCTCCTCATCTAGACCTACAGTTTCCCATAGAGAGGCTTGATCTTAATTCCATGATACATCATAAATTTGTTTCCTCGTGGGCTAGTTTGAGTGAGTTATCTTATGAAATAACCTTTCTCAAAGCTGGTTGGAGAAAGAGCAAGCCCGAGCGTGTTGTTCTTTTGCCTGCACCTGTTTTGTTTAACCTTGATAACAGGGAAGGATGGTCCCTCACTGAGGAGGAGCTTGACACGTACTTGGGAGAGCTCTCCCAACAGGAGCAGGACACTAGAAGGGAGGTCACGGATGATTCGGTCCAGCCCTCGAATGAGGGAGAGTCTTCATATCAGCAGCCCGCTTATGATTGGGGAGCTTCTTCTTCTTCTCATGGGCCCAACTATGACCATTCTTACCAAGATCCGCCCGCTTGGAACCCCTATTCGTACATGGACTGATACCCACTTAGGCCAAAATCCTAAGCTTGGGGGGAGGTACGCCGACACCGCACTCATCTCCATATCATGTTGCGTCGGTACTTTGTATATTCATGTTTTCATTCTCTTTTTAGTTTTCGTTCTTCTTTGCTTTTGCTTTCTAAAACACAAAAAGACCAAAAATATTTTTGTTGTTTCTCTTTGGTTTGCTTCTTCTTTTTGCCTTGGTTTGTTTTTCCCTTTTTGCTTTGTTTGAACTATTCAAAAACCCAAAAAGATTTTGCTTTGCTTGTTTTTCCCTTTTGGTTCTTGTTTAAAATCGAAAACACCAAAAATATTTGTCGTTCTTCTTTGGTTTTTGCGAGTTTTCTACAGGGTTCGACAGTCCTCAGTGGATATTGGTTTCATATTATTATTCAAGCCACACAAGTGAAGAGCAATAATGAGGATCAATGACAACTTGAGGCGTGGTAAGAGGCTGGTAACGAACTCTATTTGTTTTCATTTTTGTACATATACTCATCACTGTGGGCTTGCTTAGTCCGTTCAAGTAGGGTGTATGTCATCTTTGGATGCTTAGTAGTTCTTGCTTTCTTATGATTAGCTCCAGCTCACTAATAGTTTGTAGCATGACTTATGAATGTTTGCTTGCATTGCTCTATTCATAAATTGGTATGACACCATGGTATCCTCCTCTGAATGTTTCATTTCAATTGACTTGGCACATGCTCATGCATGCACAAGACTGTGATAATCAGTTAAGCCATGATGAATTATCTTGCCTTGAGGATCTTGAATCATTTTCATGCCATGAGTAGTCCAGTTTTGTTGCAAGCATGATAATGACAGCTATTGCTCTCTCGTTTGTCGCTCCCTTACTTTTGCTAGCCTTCACTTCCACTGAGTGTTTTACTCATGTTTCCGACTCCCTAAACCAAATATTTCCAAAGTGTCCACCATACCTACCTATTAGCATCATTTGCTACTCCCGTGTATATTCATTATGCCTTGTTTTCTTCCGAATAAAATGTTTGCTTGTTATGAGAAAATTAGTTAGTAAAGCTCTCACGAACTTGATGGCACACCTTATTTCCCACACTTAATAAACCTGAACCATTGTGAACTCTCCATGAAAGTTATATGCTTGCTAATTATAGGCTCGGGATTAGCAGAACCGTGTTGTCACGGGGAACGCTTTCAACACTTGCAAATATATACCCAGTTGATACCTTGCTCTTTTGTTTGCGGATGTCGTCAGTGTGAAATAAAAGGGGAGCTTGTAAGTCAATGGAGTTATGTATGTGTGTTAGAGAAACGCCTGGGCCGCTGGTCTAATCCATGTTAACATGGTGGAAGCCTGCAGCGTAACCATAATGATATCTATGAAGCATTCTTCTTATAAAAAAAAAGAGAGATAGCTATTGAGAAAAAGAAAAAAAGAGATTTATGAAAAGAGGAAAGAGAGAAAAAAGCACCATTTTCCCATGGTAAATAAGAAGATTGCTGAGATACTCATTGTCTACTTGCCTTGTCATTTTGATATGGGGATTCTTCCGTATCATCGGGAAAGGGGTACCCTGTTGGCGGTTCTCAATGATACGCACATACTTACGATGACAATAACTTACCGGTAACTAAAGTTGAGTAGCATGAGGAGCGACCCTCGTACTCAAGGGACTTGGGATTTTCAGTTTATAGTCTGTCAAGCATATAACTTAGATTGGACCTCACTTTCACCTTAACCACATTAAAGATGCTTATGATAGGGGCAATGAGAGCTCAAAGCTAACGAGTACCATACTTTCAGCATTTGGAAGCCTTTCAAATTATTCAAAATGTTTTCTTCTACTTGTTGAGTCTCCACATATTCTTTGAGCACCTTTTTGAGAGCATAGTTTTCATTCTTTGTGTTTGCTCCATTACTTGATTATTTGTGTTATGACTTTGATGCTTGTATCCTTGATATCTTTACTTCTAGTCATCACTTGAACTTTAGAGGTGCCTTGGCATTCATAATCAAAGGCAAGCGAGATACCACTCTATCATACCTTTTTATGAGCATTGTAATGTTGCTTACGTTTGTGCTTCGTGCTACTTATTATTCTTGAGTTGGAATCTCTTCATAGCTTGCAATGACTATTAAGTAGACTCAGTTGCATACTCTTTATTATGAATTGTCCAAGTAGTTGATCACATTGCTGAGAATATTTGCATCATATGAAGCAAATGTGTTCGTGAAAGTTTATTTATCGCACTCAGTTTTCAACTGAATGGCTTGAGGATAAGCAATAAGCTAAGCTTGGGGGGAGTTGATACGTCCAAAACGTATCTACTTTCCCGAACACTTTTGCTATTGTTTCTCCTCTATACTTGTGTGATTTGGATACAACTAATGCGGACTAACGCTGTTTTCAGCAGAATTGCCTTGGTGTCTACTTTTTGTGCAGAAAACCAACTATCAGGAAAAATCCTGGAAAATATGCCAAAAATCCAATTTCACCCGAAGACTCCAGGAGCCAGAATACGAGACGGAGAAGAGCCAGGGGTGGCCACACCACCTGGTGGCGCGGGCTAGGCCAGGCCGCGCCAGGGGGTGGTGTGGGCCCCCAGGCCCCTCCTCGTCCCCTCTCTTCGCCTATAAGGAGCCTTCTGACCTAAAAACTTCGGGGGGTTCGACATTTTTCCACGAAAAATTCTGTTGCGCTGCCGCCACCGAAGGGGAGATTCGGGGGACAGAAAGTCTCTGTTTCGGCACCCTACCAGGACAGGGAAGTGCCCTCGGAGGCATCTCCATGGATCTCCACCATCATCTCCATCGACCATCCATGTTTCCCCCCATCTATGAGTGAGTAATCCCCCGCTGTAGGCTATGGGGATGGTAGGGATTGGATGAGATCGTTCATGTAATGGCATCAGATTGTTAGGGCATGGTGCCTAGTATCTTTTATTAGTGCTTTATGACTTTGTTGCGACTTGTTGTGCTTAATGCTTGTCACTATGGCCCGAGTGCCATGATTTCAGATCTGAACATGCTATTGATTCATTATGATAGTATTGTTTTTGGTCTTATCTGCAAGTTGTATACACACGTTGTTGTCCGGAACCTATGGCCCCGAAGTGACAGAAATCGGGATAACCGGAAGGGAATGGCTTTGATGTGAGGATCACATGTGTTCACGGAGTGTTAATGCTTTTCTCCGGTGCTCTATTAAAAGGAGCACCTTAATTGCCAGTAGTTCCCTAGAGGCCCCGCTGCAAACGGGCTGGTAGGACAAAAAATGTTGTGCAAGTTCTCATTGCGAGCACGTATGACTATATATGGAACACATGCCTAGGATTGTCTAGTACTTGGATGCTTTATCTTATTTATCTGCAATTGCCCTATGTTCTGATTGCTATGTGAATTGTCTTGTCCATGCAACACCCGTCCATCCATCCCTATGCCTACCACACTCGAATCCCACTGTTTACTACTTTTGTTACTACTGTCTTTGCTTTACTACTGCTGTTACTTTACTATTCCTACTACAAAACTGTTGCTACTGATAAACTGCTGTGAGCAAGATTGTTTCCAGGTGCAGCTGAATTGATAACTCAGTTGTTAAGGCTTATAAATATTCTTTGGCTCCCCTTATGTCGAATCAATAAATTGGGTTTCACTTCCCTCGAAAATACTGCGATACACCCCCTATACTTGTGGGTCATCATACGCCAAGTTGCGGCTTGGGTATGCGCGTCTACGGAAGGCAGGACTATGGCTTGGAGCCACATACTCGCTGTCGGGGAGAACAAACCCAAAAGTAAAAGCATGCCTTTGCTAGGGTCGACAAGCGAAAGGTTAGGTTTGATTATCCGGACCCCCATCTACATTGGTAGTGGGCCGTGGTTGTATCCCGGCGGATGTATTGATTCTTGTGGGGAAAGTGCGCAAACTCTGCAGAGTATAATCTATTCGAATAGCCGTGTCCACTGTCAAGGACGGTTGTAAAGGTGTTGGCTAGGAGTAGCCAAACTGTGCTTGTTTGGGAAACAAGGATGAAGCGGACGAAGGTTCCGGGGGAACCTGAGTTCGAAAGCTTTGTTTTGACCCGAGGTGGTCGAAGAGGTTTAAAAATTGTTTTTACTCCAAAATTGTTTTCAAAACTCTTTTTCAACAACGATATGGAGATGTCTTGACTTTTAAAACAAAGCCATGTTTTCAAAAATCTTTTTCAACAAAGATATGGAGATGCCATACTTCAAGTGTTAGCCTAGGATTTTCGAAAACAACCCTAGATAGAGCTATCTCGCCACAACCAGAATTGCATTTCCTTATCCTTATTTATCTTGGTGGTTTTGCGAGTACATTCAAAAGTACTCACGGCTTTGTCCCTGGCTATTTACTTGGCCAGACTTCCAGAAGTTCGACATCGGATGATTCAGGTGACGTCCTGCGAGCTAGGCCGTCTTCCCAGTCAGCTGCTTGTAGGTTGAGGCACGATTGGGCTCTGCGCATGATGATATTCCGCTGCTAAGGTTGATGTAGCCAGAATGGCATTTATGTAAGTCTTGTAATTCGTTATGTTTTGGATGTTGTAATGATACCTGTCGGTTATGTTCCACGGCTCACCGATCGTGGGAAGATGGATGTATGCATAACAGGGATTTCTCGGATGAATAATCCGGGGAGGCCACACTATGATCCCAGCTTTCAATGTTTTACAAATACTTTGATCAAGTTTATGATGGTGCATGTCACCTCAAAAAATATTCTTTCTTTTTATCACTTACCTACTCGAGGACAAGCAGGAGTTAAGCTTGGGGATATTGATACATTGCAAATGTATCTATAATTTTTGATGTTCCATGCTTGGTTTTATCTACTTTCTTGTGTTTTGTCCACACTTTGGAGTATTTTTCATATGATTTTTTGTACTAACCTATTAACAAGATGCCACAGTGCCAGTTGCCTGTTTTCTTCTGTTTTTGATTCCAGGAAAGTCAGAAAATGAATATTCTCAGAATTGACGGGACAAAAGCCAAAGTTCCTATTTTACCGGAAGACTCACGGATCCAGAATACGAGACGGAGGAGGGCCAGGGCCTGGCCACACCCCCCAGGCGCGGGTACCCCTAGGCCGCGCCAGGTCATGGTTTGGGCCCCCTGGCTAGCCATTGTACTTGCCTCATTCGCCTATATATTCCTCCCAAGGCAGAAACCCTAAATAGTCAATCAGAAATCCACGAAACGTTCCGCAGCGCTACCGCCACCGAAGGGGAGATTCGGGGGACAGAAAGTCTCTGTTCTGACACCCTGCCGGGACGGGGAAGTGCCCCCGGAGCCATCTCCATCGATCTCCAGTGCCATCTCCATCACCATTGCTGATTCCCATGATGAGGAGGGAGTAGTTCATCTCTGGACTACGGGTCCATGTAGTAGCTAGATGGCTAGTTATCCTCCTTTGTGATTTCATGTCTAGATCTTGTGAGCTCCATTCATGATCAAGATCATCTATCTGTAATTCTGCATGTTGTGTTTGCGGGGATCCGATGGATATTGAGATGCTATTTCAGATTTGTCGTTGTATTGGGAACGACAGTACCTGGGGAGGTCAGATAGAGGTGTGGGGACTAGCAGGGAAGCTATCGATGGCGTCCGCAGGCGGGATTGGATACAAGCGACCGTAGCGGGACGCAAGAAGTACCCAGGTTTGGGGCCCTCGTGGTGAGGTAAAGCCCCTACTCCTGCCTGATCTGTCTATGTGGGATATACGAGCTACAAGTGCTCCTTGAGCTGTATTATTTAGCTACTGCCTTAAATGCACTGAGACCAACCCTTTCTACTGAGGCCCTGCCTCTCCTTATATTTGAAGAGAGGCGAGGGTCTCGCTGGCTAGTCTGACTAGCGGGCCCCACAGGCAGGTCCCAGCCGACTAGTCATCTACAGTGTCCAGCATGGCTTGTCCTTTCGGTGTATGAGCGGTATGGCTGTCGTAGGCACAGTGGACGCCGTGCGAGCCCGTCGTCAGCACAGGCCACTGTTCCAGCGTCACCCACGCAAAGTCTTCGGCATGGGCGGGTGGTTGCCCGTCTCATCATCGTACAGGACATACCGTGCACTGATACGCACGTCGTCCTGTCTCTCTGATTGGATCCGGCTATGTCGTCGTATCCGGCTGCCTCTCTATGATCCTGCTACTGGGTGGTAGCCGGCACATCCTATCCTGTCCGGCTGCATCTGGTCAGCCAGACGCGATCCGGCTGTCCTATTTCTTATTCGGGTGGGGTACCCGGGGATCATCCCCTTGACACTAGCCCCCGAGCGCGTGTGGATTCCGCCTTTAGGCGAAATGTGCGCGCACTCCTTCTTGCTTTTCGAATTTTCATCCGGCTGAGCCTGGCGGTTGCGCTACCCGTGACGTCAGTGCTGACGCCGGCCACGCGCGCACGCGCCATCATTGCTCTGCGGCGGGCAGCATAACGTCCCGTTGCACGTCGCCTCGTGGAACTGTTGTCTGGCGCTTCGGTTCTTGCTCCAGGATCTTCTGTGCATCTTGTCCTGGCACACGGGATCTAGGCGGTGGTTGGGATGTGGGTTGCCCGGATGCGCGCCATGTGGCCCTGCCGACGGTTGCCCTTCCGATCCTTTAAAGGGACGCCGTGGGGGAGGCCGTTCTTTTCCTTCGCTCCCCTGCTGCAATCTCCTTCTCCCTCGCGTGCTCTTGCTCCTGTAACCTTGCCCTCTGCACCGCCCGCTCGCCGTCGTCGACGTTACGGGCCACCGTCACTCCTCCATTGCCGCTCCTCTCCCTCAGCCGGCAATGGCCGCTGACCGCGGAGCCTGGTGCGGCTCCTCCGTCACCGAGGACCAGGTCGTGAAGTATCGCGCGACCCGCGTCCTCCCGCCAGCGGAGGAGGTGGCGGTGCGGTTGGCACTGGTGGGGGAGGTGTCGCCGCATCCGGCGGAGGGGGAACGCGTCATCTTCCTTTCGCACCTGGCGCCCGGGTTTGCGCTGCTGCTGCATCCCTTCTTTCTCTTGTTCCTGGCCATCTTCGACCTTCGCCTCCACCACCTCGGCGCCAACGCAATCAGAACGCTGGCGCACTTCATGGCGTTCTGCGAGAGTTACCTTGGGATCCAGCCGGATCTCGGGCTCTTCTGCCAGCTCTTCCGAGTTCGGCCGCAGGTGCAGTACATGAAGGGCCCGCTATTCGTCTGCGGTGGCGCCTCCATATACTCCTGCACCTAATCCGGCTACCCGAAATTCTTGCTCCAGGACACGGTACGGCTGTGGCAGCAGTCGTATTTTTATGTCAAGAACGTCACCGACGTCGGCCGGATAAACCTGCTGGCCTTCCAAGACGTCGAGTCTAGCCGACAGCACTGGGACCTGAAGATCTACGGCGACAAGGCGGAGACGGATGCGATCCTGGCATGCATACGCTCCCTTGTCACCTGCCAGCTAACCGATCGGGACATCACTCTTAGCTGGATGTCCCGGCTGATGATGCCGCTGCAGCAGCGGGCGCACAAGATGTGCTTCTACTCCGGCCGGCTGGACCCGACCAGGCTATCGCGCCGCGATCCTTGCTACCACAACTTGAAGGAGTGGTTGTGGACGATCAGCAAGGAGCGGCTGCCGGAGAACTGGAAGTTCAGCCTGGCGCCCTACAGCCGGGAGAACCGCGCGCCTCGGGTAGGTTCTCGTAGCCGGGAATTTTGCTTATTCCCTCTGTGTTATCTCCTTGTTCTGTCTGGTTGACCTCTTGCATTCGTCAGATGTTCGCCTGCATCCTTCGCGAGAAGGGCGAGGCTCCCCTCGAGGTATTTGAGCCGGACTTTGCCCGAGCCGCGCGCTCGGTGATCCAGCGAGGAATCGAATGGGGACGGCGATGCCTTCCCCAGCCGGAACGACAAGCCGGCCGCCGACCCGCACGCGGAGGTGGACGAGGAGGAGGAGGCCGGGCCGACTGAGGAGCCGGTGACGCGCTCTACGACGGACGGCGAAGCAGGTGGGAGCGGCTCCAGCCGTTCCGGCTCCCGCCGGCCTGCGGCGGAGGAGCCGGCTCCGAAGAGGAGCCGGACCGGCGCCCTGCCGCCAAGCCGTCTTGGCCGGAAGAAAGGGCGGCCCCCGGTCATGCCGGGGTACGTTTTCCCCCATCCTTCGGTGCTTTCTGTCTATTTATCCTCTTTCTTGCTTTTCTGACTTTGGCTTGTTTTGATCTTGCCTTTTCCTCCTTCTTTTTAGCGCGCTGGTTTCTTTCGGAGCCGCGAGCCCGGCCCGGACGCTCGCCGGGTCGCCGCCTCGCACCCCGACTGATCCAGTCGGCGCCTCTCCTTCCTCTGAGGCGTAGCCTCTGCCCCCTCCTCAAGCTGAGCCGGCTGCCCCTCCCAGCCGGAGGATCCCCAGCCGGAAGCGGATCACTCCTAGCCGGAAGGTTCCTCCGCGGGCGCGCGGGGGGCTGCTGGCAAGGAGCTCGTCGTTGTTGGCGACTACAACTCCGACGAGGAGCTCGGGGAGGAGTGGCGAACAGTGGTGCTCGCGGCGAAGGAGTCCTTGGCCGTCAACACCGTGGACGACGACGCCTCGTCCGCTGCTTCGCTGTCGGATCTTGCCGCCACGCTCGAGTTGGTGGTGAAGGAGATCCGGCTGCTTGAGGCTACAGCCGGTGGGAACCGGACCCTGGAGCAGAAGCTTGCTGCTGCCAACGGGACCTCCCAGAGTAAGTTTGCTTTATGCGTCTGACTCTTTTTTTTTGATAGCCGGCCTCGTTGCAGCTATCCTCATGTGCGCTCAGCGCGAGATTGATCGCTTGAAGAAAGCGAACGACCGGCTGAGCAGGTCCAACTCCACTCTACGCCTGCAGAACAAGGATTGGCACGCGCGAGTAGACGGTTTCGAGGCCACCGTCAAGGAGCGCGACGCCTCGCTCGCTAGCCGGGCCGAAGCCTTCTCCCTTCTCGAGGCCCAGAACAAGGACCAAGAGAAAGAGATAAAACGGCTAGCGGTCAAGGAGAAGGCGCTGGTGGAGGAGCTGATGCAGGTCAGCCACACTGCCAAAGGTGAGTTCTTTCTTCCGTCTTCTTTTCTTTCCGGATCCGGTAGCCGGATTTGACTCCTCTTTTCTGACAGCCTTTTACCCCGACATAGACCTGCTGGCCTACAACCGGCTGCAGGAGAACTAGCCGGGAGCGCAGCCGATGGCTCAGGAGCTCGTCGTCCTTCTTGGCGAGGAAGCTATGAAGCTTCGTCAGGCGGCGCGGGACGTCTTCTCCTTCATGTGGCCGGAGGCTCCGGTTCCGGAGACGATGGCGCAGCTGGCGGCGAAGGTGGGAGAGGTACCGGCTGCGGGACCTGGTGGCGCGGGGTGGGGCGGAGATGGCCCTGGCACTGATGCTCTCCTGGTATAAGGACGCTCGCGTCGAGAAGATCGACGGGGGCTTCCGTGGCGGAGCTGATCTTGCCGCCGTCCGCCAAGCCCATCCGGAGCTTCGTGGGTCCGCCATCAAGATCGCTGACTATGTGGACCCGGAGGAGGTGCTCACCGACTCGTAGTCCACCGGCACTCTAGATGTGGAGGCCCCGGTGCCGTCGCCTGCCAGCGCCGGAGCCGGAACGAGTGCTGCGGCTCCCCCCGCCCCCAGCTTCTGTCGGCCAAGAACTCCCCCACGGCAAAGGTCCTACCATTTAGCTGTTGCCCCGGGATGCCGGGTGTATTTGTCTTGTCTTGTATGTTTGTGAACTTTGTTCATTTGTACCGGCTATCTGTGATGCCGGGTAACTTATGAGAACTTCATCTCCTTCTTGTTTATTATTGTTGAAATTCTTGAATATTCCTTGTGTGTTGAGCTTTCCTTTTATGCATTCTTCCCGACTAACTTAGTCCGGCTACACACCTTTAGCCGGGCGACCTGCACCTCCAGTGGGGGCGCACAAGCGCACCCACTGGGTGTAGTCCCCGAGATTCGGAGTAGCTGGCGTAGCCAGGTTCTGCGAGTCTTTCTTATTTCTGCCAAGTCTTCTAACTTTATCCGACTGGCCCCGTCCTAGTCGGCCGCTTTCGCCGGCTAGACGCCTTCAGCCGGGGGAACTAACATTCCAGTGGGGGCGCGTGAGCGCACCCACTGGGTGTAGCCCCTGAGATTCGGAGTAGCTGGCGTAGCCAGGTGCTTCGAATCTTTCTTGTCTTTTCTTGCTCCCGCCCTTGCCCTCACCTGGGCTCCGAACGGCAGGCTAAACGCCCTTAGCCGGTCAGGAACTACAAGATTCCACTGGGGGCACGCGAGCGCACCCAGTGGGTGTAGCCCCCGAGATTCGGAGTGCTTGATGAAGGCAAGGACTTCGAATCTTCTTTCCTTCTCCTGAATTCCGACTTGAAGTAGTCGGACAAGAACGCACATGTGCATACACATACATCTTCACAGGTTAATAGGTTAGTCTGTCAAATCATAGCCGGAAAACGGCTTATTTTTTCAAAAACTGGCTTGCTCCTTTCTAGACACTTAGTCGCCTTCTCGTGTGTTCTGCTGTTTTCGCTGCGTCCTTGCCGGGCAGCCGGGTTGCGGTCTGCAGCCGGAATCGAAGGGAGCTGACAGTACATTACGCACGGTACTAGCGGCTTAGTAGCTGGATTGGTTTGAGCTAGTTGCGAGGCCGGGACGCCCGATCTGTCACGCCTCTTCCCTGTTTTTCGTGTGAGATGCCTCGGGCTTTTGCTCTTGCTAGCCGGACAGCCGGGTTGCGGTCTGTAGCTGAGACAAAGAGTGGGCCTCTGACATCATCGCACACTACTCAGCCGGTTTGTTGGCTTAACAGGCCGGGCCAGCCGGTGAGCCCCCGGGTAGGGGTTGCCGGAGCCGGAAAATTTGAACCGAAGAACAGGTGCGCACACATTTCTAGAAGGAGCCCCCGAGATTCTCGTGGGAGTCCGCATTTTCATTCAAGGGGTTTTCGGGATACATACATTGCCTGGCGACTAGGTGTAAAACGGGAGCAGCAGGGCCGCGTTCCAAGGACGTTCGGTCTCCTCGTCCGATTTGTCCATCTTGTTCTTACGCGGCTGTTGTGCGTCAATGAGGTAGTAGGAGTCGTTGGGCAGCGCCCGACTGATGATGAAGGGGCCCTCCCAGGGTGGTGATAGCTTGTGCGTGCCCTTCGTGTCTTGCACCAGCCGGAGAACCAGGTCTCCCTCGCGGAATGCGACTGGGCGAATCCGGGTTGAATGGTAGCGGCGTAGTCGCTGCTGGTACAGGGCAGATCTGGACAGGGCCAGCTCGTGGGCCTCCTCCAGGAGATCCACCCCGTCCTCCCGCGCCTCCTTGTTGGCTTGCTCGTCGTAGAGGAGCTTGCGAGGGGAGTCGAATTCGATGTCGGCGGAGAGGACGGCTTCCGATCCGTAGACCAGGAAGAATGGCGTGTAGCCGGTTGACCTATTCAGTGTGGTGCGGAGGCTCCACAGCACAGTCGGAAGTTCCTCGATCCAACATCCGGGTGACCGCTACAACGGCTCGATGAGACGTGGTTTGATGCCGGCTAGTACCAAGCCGTTTGCGTGTTCGACTTGCCCGTTGGACTGCGGGTGTGCAACGGAGGCGAGGTCTAGCCGGATGCCCTTGTTGCTGCAGAACCGGGCGAAGGCCCCCTTGGCGAAGTTCGTGCCGTTGTCGGTGATGATACTATTGGGGTAGCCAAAGAGGTTGATGATGTCGGTGAAGAAGGTAACAACCGTCGCTCCATCCAGCTTCCGGATAGGCTTGGCCTCGATCCACTTTGTGAACTTGTCCACCACTACCAGCAGGTGGGTCATTCCCGCGCGAGCTCGCTTGAAGGGCCCGACCATGTCGAGGCCCCAAACTGTGAAGGGCCAGGTGATCGGTATGGTCTTGAGCACCGAGGTTGGCATGTGCCTGAGCTGCCCGAAGCATTGGCACCCATTGCACGCGCGGACCAGCTGCTCGGCATCTTCGAGGGCGGTGGGCCAATAGAAACCATGGCGAAACGCCTTGGCGACTATCTCCCTTGACGAAGCATGGTGCCCACACTCACCCTGGTGGATGTCCTTGAGTAGCCGGTAGCCTGTGTCTACATCGACACATCGCTGGAAGATACCAGATACACTGCGCTTGTACAACTCGCCGTTTATGATGGTGTATGTATGCGCGCGGCGTCGGATTTGCCTGGCCTCTACCTCGTCGTCCAGGAGTTCGCTGTTGGCGATGTAGTTCATGAAGGGCTGTGCCCAGGATGGCACTTCCCGGATGACGAGGACGCTCTTGCCCTCCGGCTGACGAGTGTCGAGGGGTCGTCCGGGTGGAATACCCGGGACGACAGCCCCCGAGCCACTGGGCGAGCCGGCAGCCCCCGGGTCTTGCGAGCCGGAGGGCACTGCCTGGCCGGAGTTGGCGCGGGTTTTCTTCTTTGGCGGTTCTGCCGGCTCCATTTCCGCTGCTCCGGCCGCCGGAACGCTTCCCGCCCAGACGATGGAATCTGATTCCGGCGACGGGTTGATGGATGGCTAGCGCAGATGCTCCAAGGAGACCCTGGTGGGATGGCCTGCTTGGTGGATCCTATCTTGGAGAGCGCGTCGGTTGCCTCGTTGTTGGTGCGGGGGACGTGATGAAATTCGCACCGGTCGAAGGAGGTGCTGAGCTTCTGGATGTGTAACCGGTAGAGGGCCATGTTGGCATCTCTGGCGTCCCATTCCCCGGACACCTGTTGCACCACCAAGTCCGAATCACCGAAGCACAGGATCCGGTTGACACCGATCTCCTTAGCCAGCCGGAGCCGATGCGCCAGTGCCTCGTATTCAGCTACGTTGTTGGAGGCCTTGAAGTGGATCTGCAACATGTACTCCAGCCGGTATCCCTTGGGCGAGGTGAGGACGATGCTGGCTCCCAAGCCCCCGAGCATCTTCGACCCGTCGAAGTGCATCCGCCAGTGGTCTGAATCCGGCACCGGTGGGAGATACTAGGTCTCGGCCTAGTCGACGAGGAAGTCCGCCAACGCCTGCGACTTGATTGTGAGCCGGGGCTCGTACTGGATGCAGTAGGCGGCGAGCTCAATGGCCCATTTGGTGACTCGGCCGGTGGCGTCCTTGTTGCCGATGATTTCCGAAAGGGGTGCGGTGCACACGACCTTGATCGGGTGGTCCTGGAAGTAGTGCTTGAGCTTCTTGCATGCCAGGTACACGCCATAGCACATCTTTTGGTAGTGGGGGTAGTTCTGCCTGGAGAGGGAGAGAACCTCGTTGAGGTAGTAGACGGGTCTCTGAACCGGCTGAGCCTTGACTTCCTCGGAGCGCTCCACCACCAGGACGACGCTGACGACCCAGATGGTGGCTGCTATATAGAGCAACATCGGCTCCTTGCTAGCCGGCGTGGCTAGAACCGGCGCTGTGGATAGCATGCGCTTGAGGTTGCGAAACACGGTGTCAGCCTGCGAAGTCCAGGAGAACTTGTCCGTCTTTTTCATCAGTTGGTACAACGGGAGTGCCTTCTCCCCCAGCCGGCTGACAAAACGACTGAGGGAAGCCAGGCATCCAGTGAACTTCTGGACTCCAAGCAGGTTCTTGGGCGGCTGCATCCTCTCGATGGCCGCGACCTTCTCCAGATTCGCCTTGATGCCTCGTTGAGATACGAGGAAACCGAGTAGCTAGCCGGATGGTACTCCGAAGACGCACTTCTCCGGGTTCAGCTTCATCTGGTACTGGCGGAGGTTGCCGAATGTTTCTCTCAGATCTTCGAGGAGGGTGCGCTTTTCATTGGTTTTGATGACTACGTCATCAACGTAAGCGTGCACGTTTCGGCCTATCTGCGAGTGCAAGCATTTCTGCATACATCGCTGATAGGTGGCGCCTGCGTTCTTTAGGCCGAAAGGCATGGTTACATAGCAGAAAGCCCCGTAGGGGGTGATAAATGATGTCTTAATCTGATCAGCCGGGTTTAGCCGGATCTGATTGTACACAGAATAACAATCTAGAAAAGACAACAAATCACAGCCGGCCATGGAATCGATGACTTGATCGATACAGGGCAAGGCGAAGGGGTCTTTCGGGCACGCCTTGTTCAGGCTGGTGTACTCGATACACATGCGCCAGGTCTTGTTCTTCTTCAACACCAAGACTGGGTTCGCCAGCCAGTCTGGGTGGTACACTTCCATGAACCCGGCTGCAAGGAGCCGGGTGATCTCATCACCGATTATCTTTCTCTTCTCCTCTATGAACCGGCATAGAGGTTGCTTGACCGGCTTGGCATCCGGACACACATGATGTTAGTGCTCGGCGAACTCCCTCGGCACACCCGGCATGTCTTTGGGAGACCATGCGAAGATGTCCCGATTCTCAGAGAGGAAGTCGACGAGCGTGCCTTCCTATTTGCTGTCTAAGCCGGAACCAATGGTGACGAACTTAGTCGGGTCGGAGGGGTCGAGCAGGATCCTCTTCGTCTCCTTCGTCGGTTGGAAGGCTCCTTCTCCAGCCGGTTTGCTGCTAGCCGAGATGTCCTGCTAGGCCATGGCCACATTGCGCATGATCACACGTTTTTCTTCGGCTATGATGAGGGCCTCTGCCAGTTTGGAACCGGCTGAGGCACACTCCATCGATCGCCTGAAGCAGCCGGCGACGGTGATCACGCAGTGGGGTCCTGGCATCTTCGTCTTGAGGTACGCGTAGTGGGGGATGGCCATGAACTTGGTGAGGGCGGGGCGCCTGAGGAGAGCATGGTAGGAGCTCGTCAGATTTACCACCTCGAACCAGATTGGTTCGCGGCGGAAGTTCTCCTTGGTCCCGAAGATGACGTCCAGCTGGATTTTTCCCAGCGGAGCGCAGGCTGGCACCGGCAGTACGCCGTGGAACATCGTGGTAGTCGGGCGCAGGTCGCTTTCACGAATGCCCAACTTCTCCAGCGAGGACTGGTAGAGGAGGTTGAGGATGCTGCCTCCGTCGATGAGGACGCGCGAGAATCGGCAGGTGCGCGCGTTGGAGACAATGAGGGGGTCGAGCACCATGGCGTAGCCCCCGGGAGTCGGCAGATGCTCAGGCTGATCTGCCCGGCTCCAGGTGATGGGGGTTTCCGACCAATTCCGGTAGTAGGGGACCAGAGAAACGATGGCGTTGACCTCCTTGGAGCGTCGCCTACGGCTGTGCTTGTCGTCTTGCTCCGTCTCGAAGATGTGGTAAGCGGCGTGCGGCTGGGGGTAGCCGTTGTTGTTGCCGCCGTTGCCGTCATTCCCGGCTCCCCTAGCCGGCGGCGGGGGTCCACCCGGTGGGGGAGGTGGGAGACGAGGCTGGTTGCCCTGGTCCTTTAGCTGGCGAGTCCAGGTGCAGTTCCGGGTGGTGTGGGTAGCCGGTTTGAAGGGACCGCTATGCCACTTGCACGGGCCGTCAATCATCTGGTCGAAGGTGAGACGGGGCTTCTGCCTTCTTGAATCGTTAGCCGGTGCATCGGGCGCACCCTCCACAACATTGACCTGCCGCGCGTGGTAGCGAGGCTTATGTTCTCTGTCCTGGCGGTCCCCATGGAACCGGTTGTCGTTGTCGTGGCGTCTGGAGGATCCGGCTTCACCAGTCGGGTTGCTCGGACGGTCGCGAGCCGGCTCCGTGGGAGTCGGACGGTCGTCCGCGTTTACTCGGAGGGGCTTCTTCATGGCGGCATCCGCCATGGCGTACTGGTCCGCAACCGTCAAGAGCCCTGCCATGGTTTTCGACTCGTCACACAGTAGCCAGTGGCGAGGTATTCGCGGTCGGTCTCGCGGTCTCCCTGGACACACAGGGCCAGGTCACGCGGGCGCCCTGGACGCTTGTACGTGTCGTTGAAGTTGCGGACGAACACCTTCTCGAAGTCGGGCCAGGCATTGATGTTGTTGAGCGTGAGGATATTGAGCCATGTCCTTGCCGACCCGGTTAGCATGAGAGGAACGTAGCGCACAAATGTGCGCTTATTCCCGTGGGCGATGCCGACTGCCGTAGCATAGTCGGTCAGCCAGTCTTCCGGCTTCATGCTGCTGTCGTACTTGGGGTGTCCCTGGGCAGGGAGAATTTATCCGGAAACGGCTCGTTCCGGATGCGGGGTCCGAAACAAACCGGACCGGTAGAATCTTCCTCTTCCATGACGCGCGCTTGAGCGAGGAGCTCGATGCGGTCGCGGGCATTCGGACAATCCGGGTTGGGCGCGCCCACCCGGCCTAAGAGGCGGGAACCGGCTGGTCTGGGCACTCTGGCTGGTGGTGGGGGAGGTGGCGGGTTGCTTTTCACCGTCTGCTCCTGGCGTGGCTGGCCCCTGTTGCTGGAGCTGCGACGCCTGCTGCGGGCCCTGGGCGGCTGAGGGGAGGACGCCTGCTGGGTGTCGCGCGGTGCGCCCCTGCTGTTGGCAGGTAGCTTGCCTCCTCTGGAGTAGCTAAGGTCCTCCTGCGTCTGCCGGTTGGCACCGGCCTGCTCGTCCGCGACGCGGAGGAGCTCCTGGATGCGAGCGTGCTGGCGGGCTCGCTCCTCGCCCTCCAGGCTGGGTAGTTCTTCTGCTGCGGCTCGCGCCGCGCGTAGGTTCTTGATGGGCGTGCTGTAGGTGGGCCGTGTGGGAGCAGGCGCGGGATCCGGTTCTCCGTCCTTCTCCAGCCTACCGCCCAGCTCACCGCCCCGACGCCATACCTGGCCGTGCCGGCTCGGCTCCACGGTAGCCGGAGTGAGGCCATGCGTGCGGTCGTACTCGCGCCTAGCGATCTCCAGTTGCTTGCGGGCTGCTGCCAGTTCCATTGCCTCCTGGAGGAGGATCTGTCTCTCCATGGTGAAGTTGGCCTCCCGCTTCCTCTGGGTTGTCCCCGAGGTTAACCGGCATCAGGAGCCGATCAATGGCATCCTCCACCAGGTTCCGAGGATGCGGGGGAGCAGAAGTTCCGACCTCGTCCACGCCTCGCTCCCGCGGCTGGCGGGGATGCGAGCTGGATCCGGCCATCATGACCTCCACGCCGCGAGGCGGAGGTGCTCTCGTCTAAGCACGGCGTCCCCGCGACAGAGACGATTTCCCTAGGGAAACGCTCCAGGACGGTGGCGATGTAGATGGGGAGATCGCCGAATAGCAGGACGGTGCCGTTCGCTAGGAAGGAAGTTCCAGCGAAGCAGGAGGCGTTGTCGATGACGCAGTCAAACTTGCCGAGTGTGAGCACCAGGCTGGAGGCCACGCGCTCACTGGCTGAAGTGCGGGGTCCCGTGCGGAACGTGACTCCGGTCGAAGCCATCTAGCCCCACGGTGGGCGCCAACTGTCGTTGTATTAGGGACGACAGTAACTAGGAAGGTCAGATAGAGGTGTGGGGACTAGCAGGGAAGCTATCAACGGCGTCCGCAGGCGGGATTGGATACAAGCGAGCGTAGTGGGACGCAAGAAGTACCCAGGTTTGGGGCCCTCGTGGTGAGGTAAAGCCCCTACTCCTGCCTGATCTGTCTATGTGGGATATACGAGTTACAAGTGCTCCATGAGTTGTATTCTTTAGCTACTGCCTTAAATGCACTGAGACCAACCCTTTCTACTGAGGCCCTGCCTCTCCTTATATAGGAAGAGAGGCGAGGGTCTCGTTGGCTAGTCCGACTGGCAGGACCCACAGGCGGGTCCCAGCCGACTAGTCATCTACAGTGTCCAGCATGGCTTGTCCTTTCGGTGTATGAGCAGTATGGCTGTCGTAGGCACAGTGGACGTCGTGCGAGCCCGTCGTCAGCACAGGCCACTGTTCCAGCGTCACCCACGCAAAGTCTTCGGCATGGGCGGGTGGTTGCCCGTCTCGTCATCGTACAGGACGTACCGTGATCCGGCTGCCTCTCTATGATCCGGCTACTGGGTGGTAGCCGGCCCATCCTATCCTGTCCGGCTGCATCTGGTCAGCCGGACGCGATCCGGCTATCCTGTTTCTTATTCGGGTGGGGTACCCGGGGATCATCCCCCTGACAAGATTGATTATTGATTCTATCATGTCTTTGTTATTTGTGATCTTGCATGCTTTCCGTTGTTAGTAGCTATCTTGGCCAATTATCTAAAAATCTTAGCAACCAACAAAAACCCTCATTGCCTCTGATCTTGCACTTTTCTCGGAATGCCCCCCCAGAAAATAGTCTTGATGACCCACAAGTATAGGGGGTGTATCACAGTATTTTCAAGAGAAGTGAAACACAATTTATTGATTCGACACAAGGGGAGAAAAAGAATATTTATAAGCCTTAACAACTGAGTTGTCAATTCAGCTGCATCTGGAAACAATCTTGCTCACAGCAGTTTATCAGTAGCAACAGTTTTGTAGTAGGAATAGTAAAGTAGCAGCATTAGTAAAGTAAAAGATAGCAGTAACAATAGCATTAACAGTAGGATTCGAGTGCGGTAGGCATAGGGATGGATGGACGGGCGTTGCATGGACAAGACAATTCACATAGCAATCAGAACAGAGGGAAATTGCAGATAAATAAGATAAAGCATCCAAGGACTAGATAATCCTAGGCATGTGTTCCATATATAGTCATACGTGCTCGCAATGAGAACTTGCACAACATCTTTTGTCCTGCCAGCCCGTTTACAGCGAGGACTCAAGGGAACTACTAGCAATTAAGGTGCTCCTTTTAAAGCATTAACACTCCGTGAACACATGTGATCCTCACATCAAAGTCATTCCCTCCGGTTATCCCGATTTCTATCACTTCGGGGCCATTGGTTCCGGACAACAACGTGTGTATACAACTTGGATATAATACCATAAACAATACTATCATAATGAATCAATAACATGTTCAGATCTGAAATCATGGCACTCGGGCCCTAGTGACAAGCATTAAGCATAACAAGATGCAACAAAGTGATAAAGCACTAATAGAAGATACTAGGCACCATGCCCTAACAATCTGATGCCATTACATGAACGATCTCATCCAATCCCTACCATCCCCATAGCCTACAGCGAGGGATTACTCACTCATAGATGGGGGAAACATGGATGGTCGATGGAGAAGCGATGGCGATGATCTACTCCAATTCCTCGTCCCGGCAGGGTGCCAGAACGGAGTTTCTGATGCTGTTTCGTGGAATCGGGTGGTGGCGGTGGAGCGGAGCTCTTTCTAGAGAAACATCGAACCCCCCTGAGTTTTTAGGTCAGAAGGCATCTTATAGGCGAAGAGGGAGATCGAGGGGGTGCCTGGGGCGGCCAGACCACCCCCTGGCGAGACCAGGCCTAGCCCACGCGGCCAGTTGGTGTGGCTAGGCCCCAGCCCCACTCCGTCTCATATTCTGGCTCCGAGAGTCTTCTGGTGATATATGATTTTTGGCTTTTGTCCCGTCCAATTCCAAGAATATTCATTTTCCGACTTTCCTGGAACCAAAAACAGCAGAAAACAGGCAGCTGGCACTGTGGCTCTTGTTAATAGGTTAGTCCAAGAAATCATATGAAAAGTACTCCAAAGTGTGGACAAAACACAAGAAAGTAGATAAAACCAAGCATGGAACATCAAAAATTATAGATACATTTGCAATGTATCAACATCCCCAAGCTTAACTCCTGCTCGTCCTCGAGTAGGTAAGTGATAAAAAGAAAGAATAATTTTTGAGGTGACATGCACCATCAAAGACTTGATCAAAGTATTCGTAAAACATTCGAAGCTGGGATCATAGTACTTCAATCATAACATGAAAGACAAAGTTCTAGCAATAAGACAAAGAAACTATGATGCAACATGAAAAGGCACAAACAAAAGATTCATGAATAACAATGCTTTGCAAGACGTTTGTTTGTTTCACATAAAGAAAGCATAGCATAATAGTATTCAGCTTGTCCCTCATAGAGTAGCAAATAGAAATGCATATGACACCTTCAAAGTTCATAAGAGTGACTAGATACAAATAGTTTAAGACAAGCAATATCAAGATATGCATCAATCAACTAGCCTTGGGACAATGCACATAGAACTAAGAATGGCCACTATCCTCTCAAAGTAGGTGCATAAATATAGAAGGTGGAGACTCAATATAATGGTGGAACAAAGGCCTTTATAAAAGGAAGCATGGATTCAAGTCTCATAAAGAGCTTCCAAAAATTATGGTACTTATAGCTTTCGGCTCTCATTGCCCCTATCATAAGCATCTTGAAGGTGATTAAGGTTAAGGTGACACAACTAAGAGGATATGCTTGATAAGTTATAAACCGAAATCTCATGCCCCTTACTTACGAAGACCGAACCTCATGCTACTCAACTTTAGTCACAAGTAAGCTCTTGTCTTTGTAAGTAAATATGTATCATAAAGAACCACCAACGGGGTACCCCTTGCACATGATACATGAGCTATCCCATAATCAAAATGACAAGGCAAGCAGACAATGAGCATCTCAGCGATCTTTTTATTTGCTCTTTGCATAGGTTTTTATTGAGGATGCTTCATAGAGTGCTCATTATGAGGATGCTGCAAGTTTCCACCATGATTAGGCATGGCTTAGGCTAGCGGCCCAGGTGTTTCTCTAACACACATACAAACTCCATGATCTTACAAGTTCCACTTTTATTTCACACCCGCCGGGATCCATAAGCAAAAGAACATGATATCAACGGGGTACAAAGTACTAGTGCAATGTTGAAAGCGTTCCCCATGATACATGGTTCTGCTAATTTCAACTTATAAAGCGCAAGCATATACGCAACAAAGAAGGACCCCATGGTTCAAGTTTATTAGATGCAAAAAAGTAAAGTGTGCCATCAAGTTCGTGAGAGCTTTAATCACTAGTTTTCTCATAACTAGTTTAATTTGGAAGGTAAACAAAAACATGTATATACTTGGAATAGGATAAGCTAGTAGGTAGGTATGGTGGACTCTTTGGAATAACTTGGTTTAAGGAGTTGGATGCATGAGTGGAACTCATACTTGGTTCTTGAGGCTAGCAAAAGACTGGGAGCGACCAACTAAGAGAGCAATAATGGCCATAATCATGCAGGGCGACAAAACATCATTGATCAAAGCATAAAGTGATACTACAATTTGAAAACTAAAGGATCATAAAGGCTATGGTGACTTGAGATAGTCATAACATGGTGTGAGCATGCGCCAAGTCAACCCAAATAAAGCATCAAAGGAGAATACCACTATACTATGCTTTAATATGCTAAACGAACGCATGATTCATACAAGGTACATTAAGCAATCTCAATTGTTTAGAACAAGTCATGATACAGCAAAGAATAGTAAGCATAAAGCCAAAACAATATCAAGCATGGCATGACAAAGCATAGACCACAGTCAAAAACAAGCTCTTTTTACCACATAAGCATGAACTTTCCTACTCTTTTCCAAACCAAACCAAACTATTTGAAAACCAATATATGAAAGAGGGGGTCCAACCAATTTATTCAGCAAACTAAGAAAACCAAGCAAACAAAAAAACAAAACAAAAACGAAAAAGAAGACGCTCCAAGAACAACACAACTGTGCATGAAACAATAAAAATGAAGCATTTGGAAGAAACCTAGGATTTTTATTGATGAAGAGGGGGATGCCTTGGGCATCCCGAAGCTTTTACGCTTGTACTTCTTGGATATTTCTTGGGGTGACACGAGTGGCATCCCCAAGCTTGAGCTTTAGTCCATCCTTCATCTCATTACTCATTCCTTCCATACACCTAAAATATTTCCTTCATACAAAACTTCACACAATCTTTATTAGCAACATTAGTGCACTCAAGATAATACGTCTTAAGGTTCAGTTATAACACCAATAAACTTCCATTAGAAAACTAGCTACTGAAGCACTTCCCTCAAAAAGCTCAATTCCCCAAAAGAACTCAAAAAGGAACCAACAAGAAGCAAATGCAGAAAATGGCAGAAATCTGTCAAAACAGACCAGCAGGTAAAGACAAAAAATTTCGAGGACCGTCTGTTGCTCAAATTAAAAAGTGTTGAACTAACAAAAGTTATATAACAACCTAGGGAAGAAGCACAAAAATTCACGCCTCAAAAAGATGTTCAGAGATTTTACATGATTTTTTACGGTGAAGCACAGAAATCTGTTTCGAGACAGCAAGTTTCCCAATCATTACTTCTCTCTCATTAGAGGTTACTATTGGCACAAAAAGCAAATAAAAAGGATAAGGAGCGGTTATTACTGAAGTAATAACTTCCAAGACTCATCTAAAACTTTTGGGTTATCTCCCAATAAGTACTTTTCTTTAACGCCTTTAAGTTAGGCATAAGAAGCAAGAAAAAGGATCAAGTGTTCTCAAATGAAGAAGCATTAAGATTAATACCAGAAATATCTTCAAAAAGGCAAGGTATATCATCCAAATAAGTTCTAGAGGATCCTCTCTCAATGCTCTTAGGTTCACTGTTTTCATCAAAAGGGTTTTCAGGAACAATCCAATCAAGATTCTTTTCTACTAGGTTCCTCCCCATTAGGTTCGGTTTTGTTCATCTTTTCTCGTGTACCAACAACATCTACACATGAGCCTAGCATATTGAAGCATTCAAATACTTTTCTAGCTTCCTTGGCAACATCATAGAACTCTTTAAACAAAGTTTCTAGAATAAAATCCCTCTTTTAGGGTCCTCAATTTCTTTAAGCTTAAGAAACATTACTTGCATTAAGGGGTTGAGGTTAACAAACCTAGCTTCTAACATGTGAATTAAAGAAGCTGCAGCAATCTCATAGTTTGGAGCAAGTTCTGCAAGGGATCTATCCTCAGTATCTTCATGCTTACTAACATGATTAAAGAATTATTCAATATTACTTTACCAATTATAGAACCACTACCAATTGAAAGATCTTTCAAGGTGAATTTAGGGATCAACATGGTGTGCTAAAGAGGAGGTAACAACTAAAGGAGACTTAATTTTTTTTTTGTTTTTGAATAAGAAAGCAAACTAGTAAAACTAATTTTGTGTGTGTTTTTGATATAGAAACAAGCAAACAAAGCAAAAAGAAACTAAGAAAAACAAAAATAACAAAGTAAAGAGATTGGTTATGAGGGACTCCCCTTGTGAAGATGTCCTTGACTCCCCAGCAACGGTGCCAGAAAAGTGCTTGATGGCTCAGTGTTGATGTAGAGCTCGTTGGGAACCCCAAGAGGAAGGTATGATGAGCACAACATCAAGTTTCCCTCAGTTATGAAACCAAGGTTTAATCGAACCAGTAGGAGCAAGGAAACACCCCAAAGGTGTTTCTAGCTGAGCCTTGGCAGGGCGCACTACCGGTGCTAGTAGCAACGTGGAGACCTGGACAACACAACCACATAACTTTGTCCCCAACTTGCGATGAGGTTGTCAATCTCACCGGTTTTGCTGAAAAGAAAGGATTAAACGTATCAAATGGAAGGAAGTAATAGTTTGCAGAAAGTAAACACAAAGCAGTAAACAGTTTGTAGATTGTATGTAAAAGAAAGAACCGGGATCCATAGTTCACTAGAGGTGGCTATCCTTAAGATAGATAACATGCTGGGTGAACAAATTACAGCGGGGGAATTGACAAACATCGAGAAAGCAATAGATGCATATACTAATCATGTTGACTCCTTTGAGACTTGGTTGGGCATTACAACATTATACATAGACCGCCATCCAACTGCATCTATGACTAATAATCCACCTTCAGGTTATCATCCGAACCCCCTCTAGTATTAAGTTGCAAGCAACAGATTATTGCTTTACGAATTGCGTGTAATGTAAACAATACAATTGTTCTATGAACAAAAGATTGTTGTTTTCTCCCTAGTAGCAACAACACATCTAGTACCTTAGAGATTTCTGTCACTTCCCTAGATTACCAGAGGCATGAACCCACTATCGAGCATAAATACTAACTATTGGAGTTGCTAGCATCTACTTGGCCAAGATAGCTACTAACAATGGAAAGCATGCAAGATCACAAATAACAAAGACATGATAGAATCAATAATCAATCTGAAATAGCATCTCAATATCCATCGGATCCTCGCAAACACAACATGCAGAATTACAAATAGATGATCTTGATCATGAACGGAGCTCACAAGATCTATACATGAAAGCACAAAGGAGCAGAACCAGCCATCTAGCTACTACATGGATCCGTAGTCCAAGGATGAACTACTCACGCATCACACCGGAGGCTTGCATGATGATGAAGAAGGCCTCCAGGGTGAATTCCCCTCTCCGGCAGGGTGCTGGGAAGAGCTTCAGATCCCTCCCGATCTAGGGATGGAGATGACGGTGGCTACAAACTCTTTCGTGGATTTTTGATCGGGGTACCTAGGGCTTTTCAAGCTTGGGGATTCGTTTGCTTAGTTTGCTGAATAAATTGGTTGGACCCCCTCTTTCATACATTGGTTTTCAAATAGTTTGGTTTGGATTGGAAAAAGAGTAGGAAAAGTTCATGCTTAAGTGGTAAAGAGAGCTTGTTTTTTACTGTGGCCTATGTTTTGTCATGCCATGCTTGATATTCTTTTGTCTTTATGCTTAGTATTCTTTGTTGTAGCACGACTTGTTGTAAACAATTGAGATTTCTTAATGTGCCTTTGAAGAATCATGCGTTGTTTTAGCATATTAAAGCATAGTATGATGGTATTCTCCTTTGATGCTTTATTTGGATTGAATTGGCACATGCTCACACCATGTTATGACTATCCAAAGTCACCATAGCCTTGATGATCCTTTATTTTTCAACTTGTAGTATCACTTTATGCTTTGATTAATGATGTTTTGTCGCTCTGCATGATTATGGCCATTATTGCTCTCTTAGTTCGTCGCTCCCAGTCTTTTGCTAGCCTGCACAACCAAGTATGAGTTCCACTCATGCATCTAACTCGTAAAACCAAGTTATTCCAAAAGAGTCCACCATACCTACCTACTAGCATATGCTATTCCAAGTATATTCATGCTTTTGTTTACCTTCCAAATTAAACTTGTTATGAGAAAACTAGTGATTAAAGCTCTCACGAACTTGATGGCACACTTTACTTTTCTTGCCCTTAATAAACTTGAACTATTGTGTCGTATATGTTGTATATGCTTGCACTTATTTGTTGGGGATTAGCAGAACCATGTTGTCATGGGGAACGCTTTCAACATTGCACTGGTACTTTATACCTAGTTGATATCATGCTCTTTTGTCTATGGATGTCGTCGGTGTGAAATGAAAGGGGAGCTTGTAAGTCTATGGAGTTATGTATATGTGTTAGAGAAACGCCTGGGCCGCTGGTCTAATCCATGTTAACATGGTGGAAACCTGCAGCGTAACTATAATGAGCTGTCTATGAAGCATTCTTCTTATAAAAAAGAGTCAGATATTGAGAAAAAAGAGAAAAAGAAAAGAGAAAAAAAGAGATATATGAAAAGAGGAAATAGAGAAAAAAGCACCATATTCCCATGGTAAATAAGAAGATTGCTAAGATGCTCATTGTCTGCTTGCCTTGTCATTTTGATATGGGGATTCTTCCGTATCATTAGGCAAGGGGTACCCCGTTGGCGGTTGTCTATGATACACATGTACTTACGATGACAAGAACTTACCGGTGAATAAACTTGAGTAGCATGAGGAGCGGCCCTTGTATTCAAGGGACATGAGATTTCTAACTTATACTTCGTCAAGCATGTACACCATAGTTTGTTCACTTTAACCTTAATCACTTCAAGATGCTTGTGATTGGGGCAATGAGAGTTGAAAGCTATAAGTACCATAATTTTTGGAAGCTCTTTATGAGACTTGAATCCCTGCTTCCTTTTATAAAGGCTTTTCTTCCACCATTATATTGAGTCTCCACCTGCTATCTTTATGCACCTACTTTGAGAGCATAGTGGCCATTCTTAGTTCTATGTGCATTGTCCCAAGACTAGTTGATTGATGCATATCTTGATATTGCTTGTTTTAAGCTATTTGTATCTAGTCACTCTTATGAACTATAACATCCCAAAACTCTAATCCAAGGTTATTAAGATCCAAATCATCAAAGTTAGAGTTAGCAAAAACTTTTCCATTTAAAAATGATTAGGCATTCATATGTGTGTGCGTTTAATTTAGGAGTTGTTTTGAATTGCCATGTTTGAGTGATCCATTGGTTATAAAATGATTCTAAGGTGAATTAAACATCATCTAGATCATTCCCAAACAAATCCCAAAGAAAAACAAATCAAAAAGAATAAAATAAGCAAATGGTCATTTGTGCCATTTTAATCACCATGCCTACTTTGGCTATTCCTAGAACTCAAATCTTAACAGAAACAATTGTGGTTCTTTGCACCCCTTGTTAGTACAAGTAGTGATGTACCAAGGCCCACTTTGTTTCATCCCAAAAACATTCAAACTCTAAATTTAAATGACATTTGAAATTTGAATGTAGTTCATATGTATAGATCACACTTATTCAAAAACCACTCAAATGAACTCCACTTTTAAAAACCCAAGAACACCTAGAAGCTCAAGCATAAGATACAACACTCCACCAAAAATCAGCCCAAAATTCCAAACTTTTTTCTCTTGCGGCCATTTGATCGAACAGGTGGCAGGCAAGATTTATCTGCCTAACTATTATTGTTTCGTGATCAATGCATTGTCGAGTTTTTAGCCTCCATTTGGTTCCCCTGTTCCCCCTGAGTCCAACCGAGTCCCCACCGGCCTACCCCTTAGCCGCAGCAGCAGTGGAGCGCCGCCACTTTGTGGTCACCGCTGGCTAGAAGAGGGCAACACGCCAGGGACAGCGCCACGCCAAACCAGCAAGTCCCCTAGCTCCACCCAACCCTACCGCACCTCCCTGCCCCTTCCCCAAGCCCAGCTAAGCCCTGGACCACCTCAGCACCGCGCCGCCCTTTCTCTCTACGAGCTCGCCACAACAAGCCAGAGCGCGATAGCCGCCAGTATGTATCAGACCCCATCCCGCGCATGCCGCTCCGCCTCGACCCCATCCCGCACACGCCGCTCTGCCTCGACCCCAGCACCCCGCCAGACACGGTCATGCACCACCGGGCGACCCACAGTCGCCGAGCGCCGCGTCGAGCATCGCCTCTGTCTCCCAGAGCGCGCGACGCTCACGACCATATGCCACCGCCCCTAGCCGCGCCATTAAGCCGTAGAGAACCACCAGGAGGCAAGCCACCGTCCGCCTACGCCGCCCATACCGATAGCGCCCTGTATCATCGTCACCGACGAGCTCGCCATCGCCCCCTTGGTCCCCTCGTCGAGCCTATATAAGGATCCCTCCCCAGCACCATTTCTTCACACCACTCAACTCCCCTCTCACCACTGATCCTTCCCCACCTCTCGCCGGAGCCGCTCGAGCCGTAAAGGAAAGGTTATGTTTGATTATCTGCATACTAAGTATGATGATTCAGGGTTATCCCTGACAGATGTATCGAATCTTGTGGTGAAAGTGTACCACCTTTCCAGAGTGTCAAACTATTCGAATCGCCGCGTCCGCGGTTATGGACAGTTGGAGTGGCCATACTGTTCTGTTGTCAGATATTTTCAAAACAACTTATGAAATTAATTGTGGCATGACTTGACCACAATAGAGTTGTGACTATGACAATTAAGTTCCCACTTAGGTGATTTCAAACTTCTTTAGCTTTCTTTGTTTCAGAACTCAGCTTAGGTTTCAAACTTAACTTTACAAATAAACCTAGAGTTAGCATTTTCCCACTAGAACTATCTTACTTGTTAGTGGTAGTTTGCGAGTACTTCAAGAGTACTCACGGATTTTGTCCCTGGCTATTCCTATGGCCAGACTATGAAGGAGACTACCAAGATGAAGGATGGAAGGATGGCTATGATAACTAGGACTATCTTCCATCGTCAGCATTGCATGTGCTTCTGAAGATGGACCCCACTGCTACGCTTATTATTTATTCCGTTGCTTGTTGTATTAAGACTGGATCATGAGATCCTTTATTTGTGTAAGACTTTATTATGGTTTGTAATGGATGATGTACTGTGATATCCAATCTGTTATGTCTCGCAAAAATGGTAATCCTGGGATTGCGAGGTATGGCATAACAGGCATCTAGGATTAAAAATCCAGGTGTTGACAAGTTGGTATCAGAGCCATCCTGACCATAGGAGACCCTAGTTAGAATGGACGTCCGAACAAAAACTTAATTTCAAAACCAAAGTGAGTATTTATGAAAAACGATTTCATCTCTTACCCTTGGGAATTCATTCTTTCTCAAAAATTCATGTTCCTCCAATTCTTACATTACTACCTAAAATTTGACACACTTGATCACTTCACTAACTTCCTCATCCTTAATTCTTGTAGATGGAGACTCAGTTCAGCAAGTTCTACCAGTTGGGCAATGGAGGCCAACTGATCTTCGAGAGGGATCTAGATTCACTGTCTGAGTTATTGGGACGCCCACATCCGGAGTTTCTTGGAGCTCAACTTCCTGGACCCCCATGAGGAGATTTACAAAGGCTAGTCTCCGCTGATCTTCGAGGAAGCATAGAAGCACCAACGTCCGGGAGAATCCAGTTCTCCGCAAGAGAGAACAACTGGCTAGATGGATTAGCCAGGGCAATGCATGAAGCTCTCGCACGTCTATGTGCCCTTAGTGTCAACCAAATCCAAGGAGCCTGCTTTGTGCACTATGCAAGGCGTGACTTCATGGGAATGCCAATGGAGATGCCAAGTCACCCAGAGTTGAAGCGTCAAGTGGAGAACCTTGACTTCCTGTTGTACGATCGCCAGAAGGAATTGGACAATGTTAGGGAGTTTACCAACCACAACCATGCCATTGCCGCCCAGAAGGCCCTGACTTTCTCACTACTTGTCAAGGGCCATCAGTCTCTTTGCCTCCAGTGCGAAAAGAAGGATCACACCATCGCCCGTCTTTGCAAGAAGGTGGCCGACCTCGAGAAGACCATCAAGGAGAAAGAAGCTCATCTTGCAGCAAAGGAAGAAGAAGAGGAAGGTGAAGACATCCAGGGAGATATGGATTCTTACCTCAGCAATGATGATGACTTTCTGGAGGAGGATGCCGTAGACTTCTACACCGACGATGAGGACTCCGACTTCATCGATGATGAGTAGATGCACTAGATCACTGTCGTAGCATGAGGAGTATCGGTCCCATTGTATCGTAGCTTGCAGAATGGTTCTTAAAACCATTGGTTTTCCCTTGTTGTTGTGGTGTGTGTGTGTTTGTATCATGTGCTTGTTTGAAGGAATGAAAAGAAGTTAGTTGCAAAAACCTGAGTCAAACTCAAAGTTTTAACTTTGAAATCAAAACCCTGAACCTTAGAACTTTCCCTCTTACCCCTTTATCTATCTCAATCTTAAGATGACTTGTTGACACCAAGGAGGCACTACTAGGAAAAACGTTATCAGTGGCGCACCAAAACAACTTTCTGTGGCGCATCTACCAGTCGCCACTAAAATTATATTTCTGTGGCGCATATGCATATGCGCCACAGAATTTGGAGAATTCTGTGGCGCATATAGCTATATGCGCCACAGAATCCTTTTTCAGAATTTTGAAATTTTCAGAATCTGGTACAAATACAGTATATAACAGGTATACTACAGGAAATACACAAAAATTAACAGAAATTCATAGAAAAGCTGCACACAGCAATACAAATGTTCCAGTTCACATATAATACATCAACAAGCATGAATGTTCACAAGTGTTCATCAATCACATCACTTAGAACCGAATAAGTGTACAAGTATGTTTCACAAGTGTTCATCTCACTCACATAACTTACAACTACGCAATGTTGTCACCGCCTATACCGTAGGACAGAATGTAGTACACCGTAAGCACGATGCCGGTGAGGAGGAGCGGCACCAAGATCTTCGTCCGGTTCTTCTTCCACACGTGTCTCCTCCACTTGGCCACCGCCTCCTCTCTAGTCGTGTATCCCTTGTAGTTGTTGCCGCTGAACTTGTCCACTTGTTGGTGGCAGTCCACCCACTCCTCGTAGACACCTGGAACCCGACCCTTGTACACAACGTACGTCGGCATCTCTATTGACAAGGGATATTAGTACATCATGCAAATATATATGTTGACAAATATTAGAGCAAGGCATTCATAAAATTAAAACAATGCATCGATGACAATGAAAGAAACACGACAACATGTCCGACACAATAACAACGATGGTTGCAAGCTAGGCAAGTTAAGTTTTTCGACACACACACTACATGTCCACTGATACACACGCTCTCTCGGTCAAGTAGCCTTCTCCTCGCAGGGCGCTGGGAACGGCTTGTACATGTCTTTCGTCGTCCACGTCCTGAAGTCACTCTGTGCCTTGAGGCGGGCTTCGATCTCCCTCTTGGTGAACGACCTAGGCTGGTGTAAGAGCCCACCATGTGTGTTGACCTGTTCCATGATGATATGTGACAGCTTCACCTGCGTATCATGGAAGTCTTCCCTGAGATCGGGGTCACTGATCCCATGCAACTTTTGGGCCCATCCTTGGAGACAAGATGGCAGCGTTAGCATCTCGCAATCCTGGACAAACCCTTTGAGGTGATGGCAAACGTAGAAGGCCTCCTTCACACTCTCACACGGCTGCTTGACACAAGGGAACTCGAACACATGCTTGAACTTGTGTCGGCCATCGTCCCTGTAAGCCTCCCCCTTATAGTTGAAGGGGCCTCCCTGATTGGCATATCCCTCGATAGCATCATCCAGAACGCTCCTTACTCTGGCGTAGTTCTTCCTCCTCGCACTCCCCGAGTCGAAGTAGGTGGCAAGGGAATACCTCGTGGGGAGGACGATGAGCGTGCAGTACTTATCTCTGCGCAACACACAATGTGGAATGGGATGTTGGAAAAGAGCAATGGAAAGAAATACTTATGTGTTACGACGGCGGTAGGAGGATGTGTATACTTACTCGGGAAAGAAAGGCACAAGGATGTTGTCCTTCCTCTTGTTGTCCATCAATAGCTTCTGAAGGTAGGACTTTGCTCGGGCCCGGTTACTTGTTCCTTCTTCCATCTGGCTATCCCGCATGTAGTAGGGATCCGCTATCGCGACGAACGGGGTGTCCTATCTCTTGACCTTCATCGCCAGATTGAGCGCGAATAGGCGGACCAAGTTATAGTCCAGCCATCTCGAGTGGAACAGCTTGAAGATGTCCTCGTAGGCTATGAAGAACACATCCGCGGGGGCATCGGTGATGAAGCCCACGTCCTCCGGCACCTTGGTGGTGAACACCGGGTAACTCGGGTCCTTGTCCTTGAGAAGGAGGCCCTCTAGTGTCAGGCCACCTTCATGCAAACTCATCATAGCTCCCAAAGCCAGGCGGCGCAGTTTCGGAGGTAGTATGGGCTGACCAGCTTCATGCACTCAGGTCAAGCCATCCTCGCGGGGTGGTACAATGTCATAATGGTAACGGATCGGAGCAGGCTGGCTTGCAGCCTTGTCCTTGTTCCTGTTTGGCCTCTTCCTCACCCTCTTCCTCTTTGCATCAGCAGCCTCCACTAGCGATGCTAACCCGTCACCGGTCGTCCTACGGAGTGTGTCAGGGCCGAAAATGATTCCGGCCGATGGAGGTTGTGTCTCGGCGGCCGGAGGCGTCTCCTGAGAAAACCCACGGAAGACCAGGCGCTTCTTGGGATGGCTAGCTTGATCGCGGAATGATGGTTCTTCAACGAGAGGAGGCATGAACGGTCTTTTGTTGGCGCCGGTGTTGACGAAGGCATTGACGTCGACCGGTGCATCATCATCATCATCCACCTCGATGTTGGCATCGAAGGCCACCATGTCCATGTCATCCTGGGGTGGTGGCAATGGCTGTTGCGGTGCCACGACCTTGCCTTTTGGCGGGGACGATGGCGGTCGAGGAGCAACCACGCCCTTGGCTGCTTGTGGTGCCGATGCAGACGCTCCCAAGAGTCTCTGGTGACGGCTTGTGGTGGCGGCGATGACGACCGGTGCAGCAGGAGGCTTCGTCCTTGGCGGCCAGACGACCGAGGTGGCACCGGTGGAGCGAGACCCAATACGAATCTGGGTCTTTGGCCAAATCATGGGATAGCCATGGCAACCTTCCAGGGTCAGGTGCTCGTCGACTCCCGGAGGTTGCATGGGAGGGTCCATGTCTTCGCACCCCCCAACACCCGACCCAACTCGACGCACATCACGGCATCGTCCATGGGCTTGCAGTGCATCGTGTGGTTCGCCGGTTGTATTAGCTTGCCCGTGGCAACATCCTTCAACTCGCCGCCGGGCACCTTGTGCAGGAGCACGCACGGAGTGTCCTGAGGCATACAGATATGCATCATGAGATGGCAGCCAATCAAAGGCATTAAGTAGAGCATGCTGACTAACTACTTATTTTACCTTGGTGAGGGCGCCGAGCTCGGCTAATGTCGAGACACAGGCGGCCGGTGGCTGATCCTTCTTCTTCTCCGTCTCGAGTTAATTAGGAAGCACCGCCGCCGCCGGCTGCTACACCTTGGTAGTCTCGGTAGGAGGGGGCAGCTCCAGCGCATCCAACTCCATCGGCTGCGCCGCGGGGATGGAGGGCTGCGGGGTAACCATGTCTGGCGACACTTGGTGGCTCGAGGTGCTGCCGCCGGTGCTGGGCACTTGTATCGGCCCCACCTGACCATCCGCATTCCATTTTGCTATCCCCTCCATCAGCCGAGGGGGTAGCATCTCGAGGATCTTCTGCTACACTATCGCGTTCACCTCGTCCTGGTCCACCTTACTGGCCTCTAGATGCGCGATCTTCCGCTTCAGCTCTTCCTTCTCGGCTTGATCCTGAGCCGCCGACTGGGTCCGCCTCTCCTTTCTCTTCTTGGCTTCCTCGCTATAGTACTCACGGAACTTTGTGCTCGTACCAAAGCCAGAGATACGGCCAAATGACATGGGCGGCTCGGACTGTGGCCTCCCCTTGAAGGCGTTGGTCGCCATGTTGAAAATCGTGTCCCACGGCTCCGTCGAGCCCTGGGACGACGAGTTCGGCGCCTCGCGTGTAGCCTTGATTTCAGTATCCTGCAGATAAGGAAAGGTGAACCCATTTAGGAACTTGCCTTCATTATTCAAAATGAAAGAAAATGGACCGCGGGTAAATTCCTTACTAGCTTACTCTCAAACTTCCTCACATCGTCATCATTGGTGACGAATTACTTGGAATCCTTGTCTAGATAGTAGCGGGCCCGGACAAAGTTACGGGTCTGCTCGTCTGTGATTTTTAAAAACGGGTTTTCTTTCCCGAAACGCTCAACCTCGGCGTCCTCCCTTGCCCATATGGCCTTCTTTCCCCTGTAAATTCCACATCGGTGGTTACCTATGTTCTGTTCCCGCAATTCCCGACCCCACTCCGTCCATGCCTTCGCTTCGTCAGTCTCCATCTCCGCCTTGAATATCTTGAACTCGTCTTTGTCGATCATGGGATCACACTTCTTGATCTTCTCCCAGCTTTCCTTTTTCGCGATATTGTTCTTCACCCGGGTTCTCCAGCTGCTCAAGGCATTGGCCATCTTCGTGATGGCTAACTTGTTCACCTTATTGGATTTTTCCAGTTTGTCGGTGTACGGTGCTGGGAACTTGTACCGTCGGTGAAGCTTCTTAAGGCAGTTTGCCACCAACCGCTCATTCGCTTCACTTCTCAGGTGCTTCGTGTTGATCGACATGCTTTCCTGGATGATGCACCCGAGTTGCATGCCGTACCCGGCGGCAACATCCGGAGGCTCCAACAGAAGGCCACTTTCCGAGACCAGAGTGATCTCATCGGTGGTGTCAGCGAGCTTTTGCGGCTTCCGATCCTTCCTCGGCTTCTTATTCTTCTTAACAGACGGGTTGCTGCTACCGCCATCCGTGCGGTCCCTGCCATCGGTCGTGGGGATTCCGCCATCGGTTGTGCGGCCTCCACCATCGGAGGTGGTCGCATCCTCCTCCTCGACTTCATCTATCCGGTAGTCCTCGTCCCCCTCTTGCTCATCATCCCCATCGTGGCCCGCAGTAGCTGCCACGTCCTCATGCTGAGACTCCGCCGCCTCGTGCTGCACCGCCGCCTCCCAGAAAGTGAGGTTCGCCGCTCTGGCTTGGTCTTCGACGCTCATTGCGGCCTTAGAAGTGCCGGCCCCATCAGCGGCCGACATGTTTGCACACTTCTAAACAAATTAAAATAAGGAAGTTATTATTAATTATTGTTGACAATATTTAAAATGAGCTGTCCATTTCTCCCAAAGTGTCAATTCACTTCCAGTTCGGTCGAGAAATGGGGCTCATATGTCAAAAAATTACTAAGTGTCGACCAAAAAATTTGGCATGACCTTCGCTAATTTTTTGACATAGGAGCCCCATTTCTCGACCGAAATGGATCGAAATCAACATTTCAGGAGAAATGGGCAGCTCGGGTGATTTTCCTGCAAACATTTCACATACAAAAATGCACAAATTGTGCTCCACAGCCACATATGGTGCTCCAACACCATATAATCCAACAGGGTATAGAGATTTCTGTCATCGTATATATACACAATGTAATTTTTTTGTTTTTCATTTTTTCGTGATCCCAGACACCCATGCTTATGACAGATGATCCGTTAAGCACTCGCATACCACTGACATGAGCTAATTTTATTTACCATCCTCAGTTGTGAACACGTTTTCCTTATCTCTGTAACCAACAGCTATGGCAAGTTCAATACTATAAACTCAACTAGCAATATATCTTCCAGCTTTACCACCACCATGCCCCATGCATCCTTGTTAAATACAGCAGGGTACATCTAAACTTTATGTGTGTTTTTTTGAAAATTTTGAAACCACTATTACCAATGCATTGTTGGAAAAACTCAGTATAACATGATAAACTTCCTTAACTAACTATTCAACAAGATCATCATACATGCATGAAACGACATGTTGATCGAATTCTCTAGATATGTAAGTCCTCCAGCTCCACTGCATTACTGTTGTACACATAAACAAGAGTAGGGCCCATAGTGGCAGTGTTGGGTCCTGGCTCAAGTTGCAGAAAAAGGAAGACCCTATCTCATGATCTATATACCAAGGCTGAAATTCTTAGGTAGTGTCTTAGCACCATTAGAGGTTTCATTCCTGCAGGTTGCTAAGGAGGAAACAATATTGACTACCCAATAGGACGAGCCATAAAAACCAGGGATACCAAACTTGGCCAATGGGATACCCTCATCATTCCCTATTACATTTTATCACAACTTTGGTAGCAAACAGGATCACCCATCTCAGCCATTTCCAGAATATCTAAAGGCTGGTATCAGGAGGGGGTAAGAGGTGAATGGACCATCACCACTGATCAACATATATATAGGAGTTATTAAAAGTAACATTTAGCGCCATCGCTTTCACCTGCACCCAAAAGACACACATAGCTAGACAAGTGCTATCAGCTATTGTTCAGTTCCAAATATGCAGAAAAGACAAGCGTGCACCCAGATATGGTAATTAATAGCTGTAATTAAAATAGCAACCGTGATGAATAACTACAGTAGTTGTAGAGTAAGCTTACAACTAGTACTATGTTTTACTCCACACTTTGTAAAATCTTGGGACTTAGTACATGACCTAGTAGTATCTAAAACTGTCCGTATTTAGTTAGAACTACAATAGTATCGATCACCAAAACTAAAAGGTATATTAATTAATTCAGTAACTATAGCTTTGGTTTTCCTAGTCTCGCCCATCTGTGTCAACAGAACCAATAATAAGCTAGGGTATTATACATCCTTGTTTAACAATAGTAAACAATGGCAATTGGCAAGTTGTTACCTGCTCTGTCCTGGCATTGATTTGACACCAGGAAATTCAAAACCTGGTCCAGCCTCAGCTAACGTTTAAGGATAATAAGAGTTTTCACAAACAAGAATAATCACCCAAAAAAAGAGGCAACATCTTACAGATGAGTAGCAGTACACTAGTACAGCACTTGTACTAGGTTGTTCATTTTTGACAGAATGAAGCTAGTGATGGATCTCAACGACTAAAAGGCAAGGAAGGGGGAGAGGGGGTCACCTACGGGGTGGTGGTGGCGGTGGTCCTGGACGCTGGAGCGGGCCTCCTCCTCCTGGTGTTCTGTGGGATGGTGGTCCTGGACGCCGGAGCGGGCCTCCTCCTCCTGGTGCTCTGCGGGGTGGTGGTAGCGGTGGTCCTGGACGCTGGAGCGGGCCTCCTCCTCCTGGTGCTCTACGAGGCCACGGTGAGGCCACGGCGAGGCGAGGCAGGTGGTAGTGGCGGTGGTCCTGGACACTGGAGCGGGCCTCCTCCTCCTGGTGCTCTACGAGGCCACGGCAAGGCCACGACGAGGCGGCACGGCAGGGCAAGCACGGTGCAGCTGAAGGGCGGGACGACGGTGTGGTGTAGTGAGGCGATATGGGGAAATCTGAGGCATGCTAGGGTTCTGGGCGGCGCGACGCAGCGAGGCGATATTATTTCTAAGTCACAGAATTCTGTGGCGCATCTGTTCAGATATGCGCCACAGAATTTTTGGGGATAGTACAAAACGCGCGTTGCGCTGTTGTTTGACAGAAAACGAAGCTTACCACATTGGTTGCTCCTCTCTGTTCTAAACCTGGGCGGCTAGGTTCGATTCCTGGCACAACCACATTTTTTTTGACTTTTTAAAAAATATTTTAAGGATGGTAATAATATATTAAAAGCAAGAACTAATATATTTGCCTATTAAAAATATTTTATAGATGGTAATAATATATTAAAAGCAAGAACTAATATATTTGCCTATTAAAAACAAGAATTAATATATTTGCCTTAATATATTTCCCTCAATATTATCCGCATACATTAGTTTGTCAAAGTAATACATATATGCAGGCGCCCGAGCACACATGTGCATTAATTAGTACAAAAAAAAGGCGTCAAAAACCGCTAAGTCTGCTCCGAGGTAGCTAGTGTCTCTTCACAACAACTTTCTTGCCCTTCTTCTTCGCGGTAGAATACTTTAGGCCAGCCACCTTGAGATTTCTTCTCGTGTACGGGCAACCTTTAGCCGGTAGGGTGGTCTTCCTTCTTACTTTAGCATAAGTAGTTGGCTTGTCGAAGTACTTGTCGAATTCCTCTTTGATCTTGGGATCACTATTCTTGTCGATGTCTTGCTTGTTGGCGGGTCCTTCCATTCTGATGATGCTCCTCTTACCCCTCCTCACGACAACACGGCATGGCTTTGTTGGGTCGGTAATGAAGAAGCATTGGTCAACTTGGCTAGCGAGAACCCATGGCTCATTTTTCGTGGAGGCGTTCTTCGATTTGGCATCGGGTATAACCATGGTGGTGAAAAACTGGCCATCTTTTTCGACGCTCTTGGCCCATCTGACACGAAACATCGGCACCATCACTCCGTAGTAGTCGAGTTCCCATATCTCCTCGATCCTTCCGTAGAATCTTTCCTTGACATCAGTCTCGTCATCAGCGTATGATAGCATAGTTACTCCTGAGTTTTGGTATTCGCTATTCTTGTCCTTCTCCTCGGTGTAGAATCTGTAGGCGTTGATGTCGTACATCTGATAGGTCCTAACGTTGCACCCGGGGCCCTATGAGAGTGAGAATATGAGTTTCTGATCTTCAGTATAAGGCGTCGGCATGGGACTTTCCAGTAGCCTTTTCTTGAACCACCCCGTGAAGCTGGCGTTGTGCTCTCTGGTTACGTCTCCCTTCTTCCTCGGCTTGCCCATGTTGGCGAGCTTTTGCTCGATTAAGGTTTTGTGCTCATCCACCCAGGGGCCGACCAACTGTATGTGTTGTAGCACGACTCGGTTTGCCCTATCAAAGTCGGCGTGTTCGAGTTCGATGCCGACGTGGAGTGCGCGGTAGCCCTCGCGGTGACCAAATCCAGCGAGCCTCCCGAGGTGCTTCCTGGTGGGCAGACCAGCATCCTGGTTCTCGGTGCTTAGGTAGTTCTGGCAGAAGGAGATGCACTCGTAGGTCAGAAAGCCCTTGGCTATGCTTCCATCTGGACGGGACCTGTTGCGAACGAATCCTTTGATGACATCGTTTAGCCTTTCGAATGACATCATGTTGTGCAGGAACGCCGGCCCGAGATGGATGATGTCATCCACGACATGGACAAGCAGATGCACCATGATATCGAAGAACGCGGGAGGGAAGTAAATCTCGAGCTCGCATAGTATCTCGACGATCTCTTCCTGTAGCTTGCCGAGCTTCTTCACGCCGATAGACTTCCTAGATATGACATCGAAGAAGTTGCAGAGGCCAAATAGTGTCTCACGGACGTGCTCGTCCATTATCCCTCGGATCGCAACGGGGAGTATCTACGTCATCAGCACGTGACAGTCGTGAGACTTCATCCCACTGAACCTCTTCTTCGCTACGTCCAGATATCTGCTTATCTTCCCAGAGTAGCCGTGCGGAACCTTGACTCCTAGGAGGCAACGGAAAAACCTCTTGAGCTCCTCCTTGCTTAGAGTGAAGGATGCAGCTTTAAGCACCACCTCATTCTTCTTAGCCCTTTTGCGGCGACCCTGGGTCCCTTCCGTCTGATCATTGTCATCGTCGACATCGTCACTATTGGGCTGAAGTTCCGTCTTAATGCCAAGCAATTTTAGGTCGCTTCTTGCTTTCGGCCCATCCTTGGTCCTATCCGGCATGTTCATCAGAGTGCCGAGCAGGCTCTCGGTAACGTTCTTCGTGATGTGCATCATATCGAGGCTATGGGGCGTGTGGAGGACCTTCCAGTAAGGAAGGTCCCAGAAAACGGACCTCGCCTTCCATACTCCATGCAGTGGTGATGGCTGTTCCCTCAGCCACTTCTTTCCTGGCGCAGGGCACTCTTCCCAATTGTCCAGAAGGTCCTTGATTTCTTCGCCGCTTAACGGTCGACGTGGGGCATTTTCGAGCTCGTCTTTTCCATTGAACATGTCTCCACATTTTCTCCACGGGTGATCCTTGCGGAGCCACATTCGAGTCCTTTGGAACACGGTTTTCGAAGACCCAGGATCCCTGGCAGCTACAGATGCGGGGTCTTATCCATGCACCTGACACATGCACAAAATCGTGGTTCACCTGACACGCTACATATCCGTAACCAGGATAGTCCTGCACCGTCGTGAGCAACGCAGCTCTCAGGTTGAAATAATCTCTAGTGTAGGCATCCCACGTATGTGTCGGCGTCTCCCACAGCGTCGCTAACTCCTCTTTCAGGAGCCCGAGATACAGATGCATGTAGACACCCGGTTGTTTTGGCCCCTGGATAAGGATACTCATGTGTACATACCGCTGCTTCGTGCACAACCAGGGTGGGAGGTTGTACGGCCATATAAACACGGGCCAGGTGTTGTGCGTGCTACTCTGGTTGGCAAAGGGATTGAGTCCGTCGGTGCTCATGCCCAGCCTAACGTTCCTTGGATCGAGCCCGAACTCATCTTGGAATTCGATGTCCACCGCATTCCACTGGCTAGCGTCCGCGGGGTGTGTCAGGATCTTGCCCTTCTCCGGATCATCTTCCGGCTTCTCCCTCTTCGCATGCCATTGCATAAGCTCTGCTTCCTTAGGGTCTACGAAATACCGCTGCAGACGGGAAGTGATAGGAAAGTACCACACCACTTTTCGAGGAACTTTCTTGTTCCCTCTCTTGTACCATCCCTGGACGCACACCGGGCATGTGGTTCTATCCTTGTACTCGTTCCGGTAAAGTGCGCAGTCGTTGATGCATGCGTGGTACTTCATGTACGGTAGGTCTAGTGGGCAAACTACTTTCCTCGCCTCCTCGATACTTGTTGGCAATGTGTCGTCCTTGGGAAGGCGAGCGTGCCAGAATTTCATGTGAGCGTTAAAGCTAGTGTCGGTCCATTTGTGCTCCGCCTTCATCTCCAGAGCCTTCAGCGTTACACTCAAGCGTGTATCCTCGGGCTGGCACCCAGGATACAATGGAGTCCTCCCGTCTACCTCCATCTGTGTCAGCTTGGATTTCTCTCTAGCTGCAGCTCTCGTGTTGGCCGTCTGCTTGAGGAGTATTTCTTGAAGATGAGGGTCCCACAAGGCCAACGTTAGCGGTGTGTCCGTGCTCCCGTCTTCTCCACCGCCACCACCACCATCTGCTCCGGCATCGTTTCCTTCATGATGATCGTGTCTGCCGGCATCTCCTTCTTCATGACGATCATGTTCGTCGGCATCTCCTTTGTCATGATGACCATGTCCAGGAGACCCTTCGTCTTCTCCCCCACCCCCGGCCTCTTCTTCATCATGGCCACCGCCATCTACCGATGGCTCCTCATTCACTAAGAAGCCAGGCATGAAACCGCGCGTCAATAGGTGAGACTCCAGTTGTCTGAAATCAGGGTTGATCCACTTCTGGTGTTTGCACGTTCGGCACGGACATCTTATCTTGGTCATGTTGTTCCGAACCATGTCGGCTACCGCATCAGCCTTGTATCTAACCACCCAGCGTTCGCTCATATGGATGACCATGGTCGCCTGCGCGCGAACATAGACCAAATTAAAGAGAGTATGTTAGAACCATGGACACACACGACGCGCACACATACATGCATGCGCATGATCGCCCGGGAAATTTCGGCATGACCTATCCTAAAAATAGGACGTATGGCTAGTGCAGAAATTTGCCGAAATGGATGTGAATCAACATTTCGGCAAACCTCCATGCACCCGGCGCCGGCAACATGCATTCAAGCACAACACAACCTCACTCCACAAGCAACATGTATTCAAGCACAACACAAAGCGAAGGAACATCATCTCTCGCCATCGCACACCGCCCGCGGGACCATCTTCACCTACAAAACATCCATACACACCACGCCGAGGCCCGCCGGCCACACAAAACATGCATCACACAAGTACCCATGCACACATGCCTCACAAATCTACAAACCCCATATGCATATATATAGTGTAGCAAGAGGGGGTGTTGGGATGTGTGGAGGAGGAAAGTATGAGTGGTTTACTACCTTTACAAGTAGGAGTAGCTTCCCCTCACAAGTACATGAACCAGATTAGGTCTAGCTATCAACAATGGAGGTGAGTATGAGAAAAATGGAGTGGGAGGGAGGAGGGGGACGAGCTAGCTAGTTGGAGGTGGTGGGAACAAGGGAAAGGGGGGCTGCCACCTTTTGTAGATCTGTTTCGCACATTCTGTGGCGCATATGGAAAATGCTCCACAGAATGTCAACATTCTGTGGCGCATATAGCATATGCGCCACAGAATTTTGACATTCTGTGGCGCATGTAGCTATATGCGCCACAGAATTCTGGCCTGCCCATGTGCTGGGGTCAGGCCCACATGGGCCCACAGGAATTCTGTGGCACATGTAGCTATATGCGCCACAGAATTCTCACTTTCTGTGGCGCATATATCCATATGCGACACAGAATTGCAGGAATTCTGTGGCGCATTTGCTACATGCGCCATAGAATTAATTTTAGTGGAGCATTTTTTGCATATGCGCCACAGAATTAAAATCTACCTATAATCATTTTCCTAGTAGTGAGGGAGCAGCTCATCGCAAGACCCAATGCTGCAGACTCTCATCACAGACAGAGAAGCAAGCAGGGCAGAGCAGAGCGCCAAGCTAATTTAGCAACACTGCAACAGATTGCCGAGATGGCTCACAACAACCAGAACCATTGAAATCAGGATCATCAAGGATCCAAACTAAAAAACTTTCGTTAGTTCAACACTTTTTGATTCTTCCCCAGGTTGTTATCTAACTTTCATTAGTTCAACACTTTTTGATTTGAGCAACAGAAGGTCTTCGAAAAAATTTGTCTTTACCTGCTGGTCTGTTTTGACAGATTTCTGCCATTTTCTGCATTTGCTTCTTGTTGGTTCCTTTTTGAGTTCTTTTGGGGAATTGAGATTTTTGAGGGAAGTGCTTCAGTAGCTAGTGTTCTAATGGAAGTTTATTGGTGTTAGAACTGAACCATAAGACCTATTATCTTGAGTGCACTAATGTTGCTAATAAAGATTGTGTGAAGTTTTGTATAAAGGAAAATTTCAGGTGTATGGAAGGAATGAGTAATGAGATGAAGGATGGACTAAAGCTCAAGCTTGGGGATGCCACGCGTGTCACCCCAAGAAATATCCAAGAATTACAAGCGTCAAAGCTTCGGGATGCCCAAGGAATCCCCTTCTTCATCAATAAAAATCCTAGGTTTCTTCCAAACGCTTCATTTTTATTGTTTCATGCACAGTTGTGTTGTTCTTCGAGTGTCTTCTTTTTTGCTTTCGTTTTGGTTTTTTGTTTGCTTGGTTTGCTTAGTTTGATGAATAAATTGGTTGGACCCCCTCTTTCATACATTGGTTTTCAAATAGTTTGGTTTGGTTTGGAAAAGAGTAGGAAATTTCATGCTTAAGTGGTAAAGAGAGCTCGTTTTTGAGTGTGGCCTATGCTTTGTCATGCCATGCTTGATATTGTTTTGGCTTTATTCTTAGTATTCTTTGTTGTATCATGACTTGTTATAAACAATTGAGATTGTTTAATGTGCCTTGGATGAATCATGCGTTGTTTTAGCATATTAAAGCATAGTATAGTGGTATTCTCCTTTGATGCTTTATTTGGGTTGACTTGGCACATGATCACACCAGGTTATGACTATCTCAAGTCACCATAGCCTTTATGATCCTTTAGTTTTCAACTTGAAGTATCACTTTATGCTTTGATCAATGATCTTTTGTCGCTCTACATGATTATGGCCATTATTGCTCTCTTAGTTTGTCGCTCCCACTCTTTTGCTAGCCTCCACAACCAAGTATGAGTTCCACTCATGCATCCAACTCCCTAAACCAGGTTATTCCAAAGATTCCACCATACCCACCTACTAGCTTAAGCTATTCCAAGTATATTCATGTATTTGTTTACCTTCCAATTAAACTTGTTATGAGAAAACTAGTAATTAAAGCTCTCATGAACTTGATGGCACACTTTACTTTTTTTTGCATCTAATAAACTTCAACCATTGGGTCCTTCTTTGTTGTGTATATGCTTGCGCTTTATAAGTTGAAATTAGCAGAACCATGTATCATGGGGAACGCTTTCAACATTGCAGTTGTACTTTGTACCCCGTTGATATCATGTTCTTTTGCTTATGGATCCCGACGGTGTGAAATAAAAGTGGAACTTGTAAGATCATGGAGTTTGTATGTGTGTTAGAGAAACGCCTGGGCCGCTAGCCTAAGCCATGCTAATCATGGTGGAAACTTGCAGCATCACCATAATGAGGATTCTATGAAGCAGCCTCAATAAAAACCTATGCAAATAGCAAATAGAAAGATCGATGAGATGCTCATTGTTTGCTTGCCTTGTCATTTTGATTATGGGATAGCTCCTGTATCATGTGCAAGGGGTACCCCGTTGGCGGTTCTTTATGATACATATGTACTTACAATGACAAGAGCTTACTTGTGAGTAAATTTGAGTAGCATGAGGTTCGGTCTTCATAAGTAAGGGGCATGAGATTTCGGTTTATAACTTGTCAAGCATATCCTCTTAGTTGTGTCCCTTTAACCTTAATCACCCTAAAGATGCTTATGATAGGGGCAATGAGAGCTGAAAGCTAATAAGTACCATAATTTTTGGAAGCTCTTTATGAGACTTGAATCCCTACTTCCTTCTATGAAGGCCTTTCTTCCACCATTATATTGAGTCTCCACCTTCTATCTTTATGCACCTACTTTGAGAGCATAGTGGCCATTCTTAGTTCTATGTGCATTGTCCCAAGACTTGTTGATTGATGCATAGCTTTGATATTGCTTGTTTTAAACTATTTGTATCTACTCACTTTTATGAACTTTGAAGGTGTCCTATGCATTTATGTTTGCTACTCTATGAGGGACAAGCTGAATGCCACTATGCTATGTTTTCTTTATGTGAAACAAACAAACGTCTTGCAAAGCATTGTTATTCATGAATCTTTTGTTTGTGCCTTTTCATGTTGCAACATAGTTTCTTTGTTTTATTGCTAGAACTTTGTCTTTCATGCTATGATTGAAGTACTATGATCCCAACTTTGAATGTTTTACAAATACTTTGATCAAGTTTATGTTGGTGCATGTCACCTCAAAAATTATTCTTTCTTTTTATCACTTACCTACTCGAGGAAGAGCATGAGTTAAGCTTGGGGATGTTGATACATTGCAAATGTATCTATAATTGTTTATGTTCCATGCTTGGTTTTATCTACTTTCTTGTGTTTTGTTCCAACTTTGGAGTACTTTTCATTGACTTTCTTGGACTAACCTATTAACAAGTGCCACAGTGCCAGTTGCCCGTTTTCTGCTGTTTTTGATTCCAGGAAAGTAAGAAAATCAATATTCTTGGAATTGGACGGGACAAAAGCCAAAGTTCCTATTTTACCAGAAGACTCATGAAGCCAGAATACGAGACAGAGGAGGGCTAGGGCCTGGCCACACACCCCCTTGGCGCGGGAAACCCTAGGCCTCGCCAGGGCATGGTGTGGGCCCCTTGGCCGGCCACCGACCTTGCCTCCTTCGCCTATAAAGTCCCCCCGAGGCAAAAACCGTAAATCACCAATCATAAATCCATGAAAAGTTCCACAGCGCCGCCACCACTGAAGGGGAGATTCGGGGGACAGAAAGTCTCTGTTCCGGCACCCTGCCGGGACGGGGAAGTGCCCTGGAGCCATATCCATCGATCTCCACCACCATCTCCATCACCATTGCTGATTCCTATGATGAGGAGGGAGTAGTTCTCTCTTGAGGCTAAGGGTTCTACCGGTATCTATGTGTTCATCTCTCTGTCTATGCATGATCATATTATGATCATGAGCTTTGTAATCAAGTAGATCTACCTTTCTACTCAAGTGCTTTAATCGATCTCTGCTCTCCCCATGTGTGTGAAAGTGACAGCGTGCACACCATGGTGGCACTTAGGCTAGAGATTACAAATACGTGTTATGAGTTATATTTGGAGTTAGATGTCTTTATGAAATTGTGGTGTTTGTTTGAACCATCTAGAGCTCAAGGTGACAGTGTGGGGTTATCTAGATGGGAAAGGCTTACTTTGAGGTGTGCTGTTATAGCCCTACCAACGATTAGAGTGTCCACCCGGAGAGTAGTTCAGAGTAGTATCATAAATAGAAGATATTTATATGAGGGTGTTCACTAGTGAAAGTATAATCCCTAGGCTTTGTTTCTAAGCATTGATACACCGTTTTCAACTAGATCTGTTACATGTTTGCTTGCTTCCATCTTTATTTCAGTTTGCCTTTAGTCTCTTCCACACCATCAAAGTATTTTCTAGCACCGTTGTCTTATTTCTATACCACTTGTATTTCACTATCTCTTCGCCGAACTAGTGCACCTATACACCTGACTAGTGTATTGGGTGTGTTGGGGACACAAGAGACTTCTTGTATCTTGATTGCTAGGTTGCTTGAGAGGGGATACCTTTGACCACTTCCTCCCTGAGTTCGATAAACCTTGAGTGATCCACTTAAGGGAAAACTTGTTGCTGTTCTACAAACCTCTGCACTTGGAGGCCCAACAACTGTCTACAAGAATAGAAGTGCGTAGACATCAAGCTATTTTCTGGCGCCATTGCCGGGGATCGAACCCGGGTCACCCGCGTGACAGGCGGGAATACTTACCACTATACTACAACGACAAAATAAGAAAAGTGCTTGATGGCTCAGTGTTGATGTAGAGCTCGTTGGGAACCCCAAGAGGAAGGTATGATGAGCACAACAGCAAGTTTCCCTCAGTTATGAAACCAAGGTTTAATCGAACCAGTAGGAGCAAGGAAACACCCCAAAGGTGTTACTAACTGAGCCTTGGCAAGGCGCACTACCGGTGCTAGTAGCAACGTGGAGACCTGCACAAAACAACCATAGAACTTTGTCCCCAACTTGCGATGAGGTTGTCAATCTCACCGGTTTTGCTGAAAACAAAGGATTAAACATATCGAATGGAAGGAAGTAATAGTTTGTAGAAAGTAAACAACAAAGCAGTAAACAGTTTGTAGATTGTATGTACAAGAAAGGACTGGGATCCATAGTTCACTAGAGGTGGCTCTCCTTAAGATAGATAACATGCTAGGTGAACAAATTACGGCGGGGCAATTGACAAACATCGAGAAAGCAATACATGCATATACTAATCATCTTGACTCCTTGGAGACTTGATTGGGCATTACAACATTATACATAGACCGCCATCCAACTGCATCTATGAATAATAATCCACCTTCAGGTTATCATTTGAACCCCCTCCAGTATTAAGTTGCAAGCAACACATTATTGCTTTACGAATTGCGTGTAATGTAAACAATATGATTGTTCTACGAACAAAGGATTGTTGTTTTCTCCCCAGTAGCAACAGCACATCTAGTACCTTAGAGATTTCCGTTCATGATCAAGATCATCTATTTGTACCTTACTAGATGTGTTGTTGCTACTAGGGAGAAAACAACAATCCTTTGTTCATAGAACAATCATATTGTTTACATTACACGCAATTCGTGAAGCAATAATCTGTTGCTTGTAACTTAATACTGGAGGGGGTTCAAATGATAACCTGAAGGTGGATTATTAGTCATAGATGCAGTTGGATGGCGGTCTATGTATAATGTTGTAATGCCCAATTAAGTCTCAAAGGAGTCAAGATGGTTAGTATATGCATGTATTGCTTTCTCGATGTTTGTCAATTGCCCCGCTGTAATTTGTTCACCCAGCATGTTATCTATCTTAAGGAGAGCCACCTCTAGTGAACTATGGATCCCGGTCCTTTCTTTTACATACAATCTACAAACTGTTTACTGCTTTGTGTTTACTTTCTGCAAACTATTACTTCCTTCCATTCGATACATTTAATCCTTTGTTTTCAGCAAAACCGGTGAGATTGACAGCCTCATCGCAAGTTGGGGACAAAGTTCTGTGGTTGTATTGTGCAGGTCTCCACGTTGCTACTAGCACCGGTAGTGCACCCTGCCAAGGCTCAGCTAGCAACACCTTTTGGGTGTTTCCTTGCTCCTACTGGTTCGATTAAACCTTGGTTTCATAACTGAGGGAAACTTGCTACTGTGCTCATCATACCTTCCTCTTGGGGTTCCCAACGAGATCAGCACTGAGCCATCAAGCACTTTTCTGGTGCCAAAAAATAGTCTTGATGACCCACAAGTATAGAGGGTGTATCGCAGTATTTTTGATAAGTAAGAGTGTCAAAACCAACGAGGAGCAGAAGGTGCTGGCTAGTGGTATGGATCAGGAATTCTCTGCAGATACTTAGCAAACGGATTTTTAGTTTTTTTTTGATAAAGCAAGTAAACAAAGTACGAGTAAATAAAAGATAGTAGGAATAAATACAGCAAGTGTCCCAATCCTTTATGCAGCAAAGGACAAGCCGGTTGTATTACTTAAGATGACCAAACGTTCTCGCGGACACATGGGAAGACTGTCAAGTGCTTTCGCTTCATATAGTTGATTAATCTTCTTTAGCTTCCTAAGTGTTGTGTGGGTGAACCTGTGCTAATGTACCGACCTTTCTAGGACTAATACATACTTGTGATTATTCCCCTTGCAAACATCCATAAGTACAAGAAAGTAAATAAGGTAGAAACCTAACCACAACTTTAAACTCTAAGACCCTTACGTCCCTTGTGCAATGGTTTCCTAATGGGGGTTCAGGTTTCTGTCACTCTGGCAACCCCTACGATTAGTAGCCAAATACACAATGCATTCCCCTAGGCCCATATAGGTGAAGTGTCATGTAGTCGATGTTCACATGACACCACTAGAAGAAGTACACCACAACTTAAATATCACACTATTGAATCTTTCTCAACACAATTCCACTACTAACAACATGACTTCTCCCATGTCCTCAAGAACAAAACGAACTACTCACAAGACATCATATGGATCATGATCAGAGATGGAATAATGATGTATAAAAATCTGAACATAAACAATAATTCAATGGTTCACTCAATAGCATCAACTACAAAGAGTAATCAACACCGGGAAAGTTTCCCCTAAGAACTAATGCAAGATTCAACCCAATTGTTACAGCAATATGGAGATGGTGATGAGGGTGCTGATGGTGATGATGGTGGTGATGATGATGATACCGATGAAGTCCAGCTTGATGGTGGTGTTGATGGCGATGATCTCCCCTCTCCGGGAAGGAATTCCCCCGACAGAAATCTGTCTGCCGGAGAGATCTTTCTCTCTCGGTGTTTTCCACCCCGCAGAGGTGACGGAATCTTTCTGTGGCCGCTCCCTGAGTCTTAGGGTTTCGGGAGGATAATATACGCCAGAGGGGAGAGCCAGGGGTGGACCAGGGCGGCCACACCACCTGGTGGTGCGGCCTAGGGTGGACCGTGCCAGGGGGTGGTGTGGGCCCCCTATGGCCCATCTCCAGCCCCCCTTCTAGCTTCCTTCGTCTTCTGGAAAAATAGGACTTTCCGTATATTTTCCTAGATTTTCTGATCTTCGCGAATTTTGCCTCCAAACAGCACCTTTTCCATCAGAATCCTGACTGCAGCGGTCCATGCTCCAAAAGTCATCATCCATGCAAAAACAGATGAAATAACATAAGTATCACCTCTTAATATGAAATATATCAAAGAATAACAGTGAATTATGATATAGAATAGTGATGCAAAATGGATGTATTAGATGTCTACACACTTCTATTCTTGTAGACAGTTGTTGGGCCTCCATGTGTAGAGGTTTGTAGAACAGCAGCAAGTTTTCCCTTAAGTGGATCACCCAAGGTTTATCGAACTCAGGGAGGAAGTGGTCAAAGGTATCCCCTCTCAGGCAACCCTGCAATCAAGATACAAGAAGTCTCTTGTGTCCCCAACACACCCAATACACTTGTCAGGTGTATAGGTGCACTAGTTCGGCGAAGAGATAGTGAAATACAAGTGGTATGGATAATTATAAGTGGTAACGGTGCCAAAAAATAGCTTGCTGGCGTGTGGTTGACGTGGGAAAAGACTAAAGGCAAACTGAAATAAAGAAGGAAGCAAGCAAACATGTAACATATCTAATTGCAAATGGTGTATCAATGCTTAGAAACAAGGCCTAGGGATCATACTTTCACTAGTGAACACTATCATATAAATATCTTCTCTTTATGATACTACGCTGAACTACTCTCCGGTTGGACACTCTAATCGTTGGTAGGGCTATAACAGCACACCTCAAAGTTTATCTTTCCCATCTAGATAACCCCACACTGTCACCTTGAGTACTAGATGTGTTCAAACAAACACCACAATTTCATAAAGACATCCAACTCCAAATATAACTCATAACAAGTATTTGTAATCTCTAACCTAAGTGCCACCATGGTGTGCACACTGTCAACTTCACACACATGGGGAGAGCAGAGATCTATTAAAGCACTTGAGTAGCAAGGTAGATCTACTTGATTACAAAGCTCATGATCACAATATGATCATGCATAGAGAGAGAGATGAACACATAGCTACCGGTAGAACCCTTAGCCTCGAGGAAGAACTACTCCCTCGTCATCATGGGAATCAGCAATGGCGATGGAGTTGGTGGTGGAGATTGATGGAGATGGCTCCGGGGGCACTTCCCCATCCCGGCAGGGTGCCGGAACAGAGATTTTTTGTCCCCCGAATCTCCCCTTCGGTGGCGGCGGCGCTGCAGAACTTTTCGTGGATTTCTGATTGACGACCTAGGGTTTTTGCCTCAGGGGATATATATAGGCGAAAGAGGCAAGGTCGGTGGCCGGCCAGGGGGCCCACACCATGCCCTGGCACGGCCAAGGGGGACCCGCGCCTAGGGGTGGTGTGGCCACCTTGTGGCCCCTCTCCGACTCTCCTTCTGGCTCCGTGAGTCTTCCGGGAAAATAATAACTTTGGCTTTTGTCCTGTCCAATTCTGAGAATATTCATTTTCTGACTTCCTGGAACCAAAAACAGCAGAAAACAGGCAGCTGGCACAGTGGCTCTTGTTAATAGGTTAGTACAGGAAATCATATGAAAAGTACTCCAAAGTGTGGACAAAACACAAGAAAGTACATAAAACCAAGCATGGAACACCAAAAATTATAGATACATTTGCAATGTATCAACACAACATGCAGAATTACAAATAGATGATCTTGATCATGAACGGAGCTCACAAGATCTAGACATGAAAGCAAAAAGGAGGAGAACCAGCCATCTAGCTACTACATGGACCCGTAGTCCAGAGATGAACTACTCACGCATCACACCAGAGGCTTGCATGATGATGAAGAAGGCCTCCATGGTGAATTCCCCTCCTCGACAACGGCGCCCGAAAAGTGCTTGATGGCTCAGTGTTGATGTAGAGCTCGTTGGGAACACCAGGAGGAAGGTATGATGAGCACAGAAGCAAGTTTCCCTCAGTTATGAAACCAAGGTTTAATCGAACCAGTAGGAGCAAGGAAACACCCCAAAGGTGTTGCTAACTGAGCCTTGGCAGGGCACACTACCGGTGCTAGTAGCAACGTGGAGACCTGCACAACACAACCAGGGTGAATTCCCCTCCCCGGCAACGGCACCGGAAAATAGCTTGATGTCTACGCACTTCTATTCTTGTAGACAGTTGTTGGGCCTCCAAGTGTAGAGGTTTGTAGAACAGCAGCAAGTTTTCCCTTAAGTGGATCACCCAAGGTTTATCGAACTCATGGAGGAAGTGGTCAAAGGTATCCCCTCTCAAGCAACCCTGCAATCAAGATACACGAAGTCTCTTGTGTCCCCAACACACCCAATACACTTGTCAGGTGTATAGGTGCACTAGTTCGCCGAAGAGATAGTGAAATACAAGTGGTATAGATAATTATAAGTGGTAACGATGATAGAAAATAGCTTGATGGCATGGAAAAGACTAAAGTAAAACTGAAATAAAGATAGAAGCAAGCAAACATGTAACATATCTAGTTGCAAATGGTGTTTCAATGTTTAGAAACAAGTCCTAGGGATCATACTTTCACTAGTGAACACTCTCTCATAAATATACTCTTATGATACTACGCTACACTACTCTCCTGGTTGGCAGCACACCTCAAAGTAAGTCTTTCCCATCTAGAAAACCCCACACTGTCACCTTGAGCACTAGATGGTTCAACCAAACACCACAATTTCATAAAGACATCCAACTCCAAATATAACTCATAACAAGTATTTTAAATCTCTAGCCTAAGTGCCACCATGGTGTGCACGCTGTCACTTTCACACACATGGGGAGAGCAGAGATCTATTAAAGCACTTGAGTAGCAAGGTAGATATATAGATTACAAGCTCATGATCACAATATGATCACGCATAGAGAGAGATGAACACATAGCTACCGGTAGAACCCTTAGCCTCGAGAGAGAACTGCTCCCTCCTCATCATGGGAATCAGCAATGGTGATGGAGATGGTGGTGGAGATCGATGGGGATGGCTCTGGGAACACTTCCCCATCTCGGCAGGGTGCCGGAACAGAGACTTTTTGTCCCCTGAATCTCCCCTTCGGTGGTGGCGGCGCTATGGAACTTTTCATGGCTAGAGGCTTGACGATTTAGGGTTTCTGTATCGGGAGGAATATATAGGCGAAGGGGGCGAGGTCAGTGGCCAGCCAGGGGGCCCAACCATGCCCTGGTGCGGCCTGGGTGGCCCGCGCCTAGGGTTGGTCTAGCCACCCTGTGGCCCCTCTCCGGCTCTCCTTCTAGCTCCGTGAATCTTCCGGGAAAATATCGACTTTGGCTTTTGTCCGATCCAATTCCAAGAATATTGATTTTCTGACTTTCCTGGAACCAAAAACATCAGAAAATAGGCAACTAGCACTGTGGCTCTTGTTAATAGGTTAGTCCAAGAAATCATATGAAAAGTACTCCAAAGTGTGGACAAAACACAAGAAAGTAGATAAAACCAAGCATGGAACATCAAAAATTGTAGATACATTTGCAATGTATCAACAAATATCTATCATTATTATTCTCATCACCATAATCATCAAATATAGGAGGCATATTGTAATCAAAATTTATTTTCTCCTCAATAGTAGGTGGACTGAAAATAGCATAATCATTGTAATCATCATATATCGGAGGTATAGTATCATCAAAGTAAATTTTCTCCTGCATGCTTGGGGGACTAAAAATATCATCCTCATCTAAACAAGCTTCGCCAAGCTTAGACTTTTCCATAGCATTAGCAATAATGGTGTCCAAAGAATTCATACTAACAACATTGCTATTAGCATGCAAATAAAGTTCCATAGGTTTTCTAATTTTCTCTTCAAACACTTCATGTCCTAACTCAAGATAAATACTATAAAGCTCTCTCATTTTTTTATTGTTTTCCATAAATCCTAACTAGTGAAAACAAGAAACAAAAAGACAAAATTGCAGAATCTAAAGGAAATAACTTCGAGCACTCACACCGGAGGATGTGAGTACCTTTTATCTTACCTCCCCGGCAACGGCGCCAGAAAATAGCTTGATGTCTACGCACTTCTATTCTTATAGACAGTTGTTGGGCCTCCAAGTGCAGAGGTTTGTAGGGCAGCAGCAAGTTTTCCCTTAAGTGGATCACCCAAGGTTTATCGAACTCAGGGAGGAAGTGGTCAAAGGTATCCCCTCTCAAGGAACCCTGCAATCAAGATACAAGAAGTCTCATGTGTCCCCAACACACCCAATGCACTTGTGAGGTGTATAGGTGCACTAGTTCGGCGAAGAGATAGTTAAATACAAGTGGTATGGATAATTATAAGTGGTAACGGTGCTAGAAAATAGCTTGATGGCGTGGAAAAGACTAAAGTAAAGCTGAAATAAGGATGGAAGCAAGCAAACATGTAACAGATCTAATTACAAACGGTGTTTCAGTTCTTAGAAACAAGGCCTAGGGATCATACTTTCACTAGTGAACACTCTCATATAAATATATTCTTCTTTATGATACTACGCTGAACTACTCTCCGGTTGGACACTCTAATCGATGGTAGGGCTATAACAGCACACCTCAAAGTAAGCCTTTCCCATCTAGATAACCCCACACTATCACCTTGAGCACTAGATGGTTCCAACAAACACCACAATTTCATAGAGACATCCAACTCCAAATATAACTCATAACAAGTATTTGTAATCTCTAGCCTAAGTGCCACCATGGTGTGCACGTTGTCACTTTCACACACATGGGGAGAGCAGAGATATATTAAAGCACTTGAGTAGCAAGGTAGATCTATAGATTACAAGCTCATGATCTCAATAATATCATGCATAGAGAGAGAGAGAGATGAACACATAGCTACAGGTAGAACCCTTAGCCTCGAGAGAGAAATACTCCCTCCTCATCATGGGAATCAGCAATGGTGATGGAGATGGTGGTGGAGATCGATGGAGATGGCTCCGGGGGCACTTCCCCGTCCTGGCAGGGTGCCGGAACAAAGACTTTCTGTCCCCTGAATCTCCCTTCAGTGGCGGCAGCGTGATGGCTCAGTGTTGATGTAGAGCTCGTTGGGAACCCCAAGAGGAAGGTATGATGAGCAAAGCAGCAAGTTTCCCTCAGTTATGAAACCAAGGTTTAATCGAACCAGTAGGATCAAAGAAACACCCCAAAGGTGTTGCTAGCTGAGCCTTAGCAGGGCGTAGTACCGGTGCTAGTAGCAACGTGGAGACCTGCACAACACAACCACTGAACTCTGTCCCCAACTTGCGATGAGGTTGTCAATCTCACCATGTTTTTCTGAAAACAAAGGATTAAACGTATCGAATGGAAAGAAGTAAAAGTTTGCAGAAAGTGAACGCAAAGCAGTAAACAGTTTGTAGATTGTATGTAAAGAAAAGGACCGGGATCTATAGTTCACTAGAGGTGGCTCTTCTTAAGATAGATAACATGCTAGGTGAACAAATTACAGCGGGGCAATTAACAAACATCGAGAAAGCATACAAGCATATACTAATCATCTTGACTCCTTTGAGACTTGATTGGGCATTACAACATTATACATAGACCGCCATCCAACTGCATCTATGACTAATAATCCACCTTCAGGTTATCATCCGAACCCCCTCCAGTATTAAATTGCAAGCAACAGATTATTGCTTTACGAATTGTGTGTAATGTAAACAATACGATTGTTCTATGAACAAAGGATTGTTGTTTTCTCCCTAGTAGCAACAGAACATCTAGTACCTTAGAGATTTGTGCCACTTCCCCAGATTACCAGAGGCATGAACCCACTATCGAGCATAAATACTAACTCTTGGAGTTGCTAGCATCTACTTGGCCAAGATAGCTACTAACAACGAAAACCATGCAAGATCACAAATAACAAAGACATGATAGAATCAATAATCAATCTGAAATAGCATCTCAATATCCATCGGATCCCCACAAACACAACATGCAGAATTACAAATAGATGATCTTGATCATGAACGGAGCTCACAAGATCTAGACATGAAAGCACAAAGGAGAAGAACCAGCCATCTAGCTACTACATGGATCCGTAGTCCAAGGATGAAATACTCATGCATCACACCGGAGGCTTGCATGGTGATGAAGAAGGCCTCCAGGGTGAATTCCCCTCTCCGGCAGGGTGCCGGGACGAGCTTCACATCCCTCCCGATCTAGGGATGGAGATGACGGTCGCTACAGACTCTTTCGTGGATTTTTGATCGGGTACTTAGGGTTTTCGTCTCGAGGGCATCTTATAGGCGGAAGGAGAGGCCGAGGGGGTGCTGGGGTCGGCCAGACCACCCCTGGCGCGGGCCAGGCCTGGCCGCGTGGCCAGGTGGTGTGGCGGGCCCCCATCCCTTCTCCGTCTCGTATTCTGGCATCTGATGACTTCCGGAAAAATAGACACTTTGGCTTTTGTCCCGTCCAATTCCGAGAATATTCATTTTCTAACTTTCCTAGAAACAAAAACAGCAGAAAATAGGCAGCTGGCACTGTGGCTCTTCTTAATAGGTTAGTCCAAGAAATCATATGCAAAGTACTCCAAAGTGTGGACAAAACACAAGAAAGCGGATAAAACCAAGCATGGAACATCAAAAATTATAGATACATTTGCAATGTATCAACATCCCCAAGCTTAACTCCTGCTCGTCCTCGAGTAGGTAAGTGATAAAAAGAAAGAATAATTATTGAGGTGACATGCACCATCAAAGACTTGATCAAAGTATTTGTAAAACATTCAAAGCTGGGATCATAGTTCTTCAATCATAACATGAAAGACAAGGTTCTAGCAATAAGACAAAGAAACTATGATGCAACATGAAAAGGCACAAACAAAAGATTCATGAATAACAATGCTTTGCAACACGTTTGTTTGTTTCACATAAAGAAAACATAGCATAATAGTATTCAGCTTGTCCGTCATAGAGTAGCAAATATAAATGCATAGGACACCTTCAAAGTTCATAAGAGTGACTAGATGCAAATAGTTTAGAACAAGCAATATCAAGTTATGCATCAATCAACTAGCCTTGGGACAATGCACATAGAACTAAGAATTCCACTATACTCTCAAAGTAGGTGCATAAAGGTAGAAGGTGGAGACTCAATATAATGGTGGAAGAAAGGCCTTTATAAAAGGAAGTAGGGATTCAAGTCTCATAAAGAGCTTCCAAAAATTATGGTACTTATAGCTTTCAGCTCTCATTGCCCCTATCATAAGCATATTTAAGGTGATTAAGGTTAAAGTGGCACAACTAAGAGGATATGCTTGACAAGTTATAAACCGAAATCTAATGCCCCTTACTTACAAAGATCGATCCTCATGCTACTCAACTTTAGTCACAAGTAAGATCTTGTCATTGTAAGTACATATATATCATAAAGAACCGCCAACGGGGTACCCCTTGCACATGATACAGGAGCTATCCCATAATCAAAATGACTAGGCAAGCGGACAATGAGCATCTCAGCGATCTTTTTATTTGCTATTTGCATAGGTTTTTATTGAGGATGCTTCATAGAGTGCTCATTATGGTGGTGCTGCAAGTTTCCACCATGATTAGGCATTCGTTAGGCTAGCGGCCTAGGCGTTTCTCTAACACACATACAAACTCCATGATCTTACAAATTCCACTTTTATTTCACACCGCCGTGATCCGTAAGCAAAAGAACATGATATCAATGGGGTACAAAGTACAAGTACAATGTTGAAAGCATTCCCCATGATACTTGGTTCTGGTAATTTCAACTTATAAAGTGCAAACATATACGCAACAAAGAAGGACCCAATGGTTCAAGTTTATTAAATGCAAAAAGTAAAGTGTGCCATCAAGTTCATGAGAGCTTTAATCACTAGTTTTCTCATAACAAGTTTAATTTGGAAGGTAAAAAAAAGCATGAATATACTTGGAATATCATAAGCTAGTAGGTAGGTATGGTGGACTCTTTGGAATAACTTGGTTTAGGGAGTTGGATGCATGAGTGGAACTCATACTTGGTTGTGGAGGCTAGCAAAAGACTAGGAGCGACAAACTAAGAGAGCAATAATGGCCATAATCATGTGGAGTGACAAAACATCATTGATCAAAGCATAAAGTGATACTACAAGTTGAAAACTAAAGGATCATAAAGGCTATGGTGACTTGAGATAGTCATAACATGGTGTGAGCATGTGCCAAGTCAACCCAAATAAAGCATCAAAGGAGAATACCACTATACTATGCTTTAATATGCTAAAACAACGCATGATTCATCCAAGGCACATTAAGCAATCTCAATTGTTTATAACAAGTCATGCTACATTAAAGAATACTAAGCATAAAGCCAAAACAATATCAATCATGGCATGACAAAGCATAGGCCACAGTCAAAACGAGCTCTTTTTACCACATAAGCATGAACTTTCCTACTCTTTTCCAAACCAAACCAAACTATTTGCAAACCAATGTAAGAAAGAGGGGGTCCAACCAATTTATTCAGAAAACTAAGCAAACCAAGCAAACAAAAACCAAAACCAAAACGAAGAAGAAGACGCTCCAAGAACAACACAACTGTGCATGAAACAATAAAAATGAAGCGTTTGGAAGAAACCTGGGATTTTTATTGATGAAGAGGGGGATGCCTTGGGAATCCCAAGCTTTGACGCTTGTACTTCTTGGATATTTCTTGGGGTGACACGCATGGCATCCCCAAGGAATGAACTAAAGCTCAAGCTTGGGGATGCCACGCGTGTCACCCTAAGAAGTATCCAAAAAGTACAACCGTCAAAGCTTGGGGATGCCCAAGGCATCCCTCTCTTCATCAATAAAAATCCCAGGTTTCTTCCAAACGCTTCATTTTTATTGTTTCATGCACAGTTGTGTTGTTCTTGGAGCGTCTTCTTTTTCATTTTCGTTTTGGTTTTTCGTTTGCTTGGTTTGCTTAGTTTGCTAAATAAATTGGTTGGACCCCTCTTTCATACATTGGTTTTCAAATAGTTTGGCTTGGAAAAGAGTAGGAAAGTTCATGCTTATGTGGTAAAAAGAGCTTGTTTTTACTGTGGCCTATGTTTTGTCATGCCATGCTTGATATTGTTTTGGCTTTATGCTTAGTATTATTTGTTGTAGCATGACTTGTTATAAACAATTGAGATTGCTTAATGTGCCTTGGATGAATCATGCGTTGTTTTAGCATATTAAAGCATAGTATAGTGGTATTCTCCTTTGATGCTTTATTTGGGTTGACTCGGCGTATGCTCACACCATGTTATGACTATCTCAAGTCACCATAGCCTTTATGATCCTTTAGTTTTCAACTTGTAGTATCACTTTATGCTTTGATCAATGATGTTTTGTTGCTCTACATGATTATGGCCATTATTGCTCTCTTAATTTGTCGCTCCCAGTCTTTTGCTAGCCTCCACAACCAAGTATGAGTCCTACTCATGCATCCAACTCCCTAAACCAAGTTATTCCAAAAAGTCCACCATACCTACCTACTAGCTTATACTATTCCAAGTATATTCGTGTCTTTGTTTACCTTCCAAATTAAACGTGTTATGAGAAAACTAGTGATTAAAGCTCTCACGAACTTGATGGCACACTTTACTTTTTTGCATCTAATAAACTTGAACCATTGGGTCCTTCTTTGTTGCGTATATGCTTACGCTTTATAAGTTGAAATTAGCAGAACCATGTATCATGGGGAACGCTTTCAACATTGCACTTGTACTTTGTACCCCGTTGATATCATGTTCTTTTGCTTATGGATCCCGGCGGTGTGAAATAAAAGTGGAACTTGTAAGATCATGGAGTTTGTATGTGTGTTATAAAAATGCCTAGGCCGCTAGCCTAAACCATGCCTAATCATGGTGGAAACTTGCAGCATCACCATAATGAGCACTCTATGAAGCATCCTCAATAAAAACCTATGCAAATTGCAAATAAAAAGATCGCTGAGATGCTCATTGTCTGCTTGCCTTGTCATTTTGATTATGGGATAGCTCTTGTATCATGTGCAAGGGGTACCCCGTTGGCGGTTCTTTATGATACATATGTACTTACAATGACAAGAGCTTACTTGTGAGTAAAGTTGAGTAGCATGAGGTTCGGTCTTCGTAAGTAAGGGGCATGAGATTTCGGTTTATAACTTATCAAGCATATCCTCTTAGTTGTGTCACTTTAACCTTAATCACCATCAAGATGCTTATGACAGGGGAAATGAGAGTTGAAAGCTCACAAGTACCATAATTTTTGGAAGCTCTTTATGAGACTTGAATCCCTACTTCCTTCTATGAAGGCCTTTCTTCCACTTATATATTGAGTCTGCACCTTCTATATGCACCTACTTTGAGAGCATAGTGGCCATTCTTAGTTCTATGTGCATTGTCCCAAGAATTGTTGATTGATGCATAGCTTTGATATTGCTTGTTTTAAACTATTTATATCTAGTCACTCTTATAAACTTTGAAGGTGTCCTATGCATTTATGTTTGCTACTCTATGAGGGACAAGCGGAATGCCATTATGCTATGTTTTTGTTTGTGTCTTTTCATGTTGCAACATAGTTGCTTTGTCTTATTGCTAGAACTTTGTCTTTCATGTTATGATTGAAGTACTATGATCCCAGCTTTGAATGTTTTACAAATACTTTGATCAAGTCTTTGATGGTGCATGTCACCTCAAAAATTATTCTTTCTTTTTATCACTTACCTACTCGAGGACGAGCAGGAGTTAAGCTTGGGGATGTTGATACATTGCAAATGTATCTATAATTTTTGATGTTCCATGCTTGGTTTTATCTACTTTCTTGTGTTTTGTCCACACTTTGGAGTACTTTTCATATGATTTCTTGGACTAACCTATTAACAAGAACCACAGTGCCAACTGCCTATTTTCTGCTGTTTTTGGTTCCAGGAAAGTCAGAAAATGAATATTCTCGGAATTGGACGGGACAAAAGCCAAAGTGCCTATTTTTTGGAAGAAATCAGATGCCAGAATACGAGACGGAGAAGGGCTGGGGGCCGGCCACACCACTTGGTCGCGTGGCCAGGCCTGGCCCGCGCTAGGGGGTGGTCTAGCCGACCCCAGCACCCCCTCGGCCTCTCCTTTCGCCTATATATTGCCCTCGGGACGAAAACCCTAAGTATCCGATCAAAATTCCACGAAAGAGTCTGTAGCCGCTGTCATCTCCATCCCTAGATCAGGAGGGATCTGAAGCTCTTCCCGGCACCCTGCCGGAGAGGGGAATTCACCATGGAGGCCTTCATCATCATCATGCAAGCCTCTGGTGTGATGCGTGAGTAGTTCATCTCTGCACTACGGGTCCATGTAGTAGCTAGATGGCTGGTTCTCCTCCTTTGTGCTTTCATGTCTAGATCTTGTGAGCTCCGTTCATGATCAAGATCATCTTTTTGTAATTCTGCATGTTGTGTTTGCGGGGATCCGATGGATATTGATATGCTATTTCAGATTGATTATTGATTCTATCATGTCTTTGTTATTTGTGATCTTGCATGATTTCCGTCGTTAGTAGCTATCTTGGACAAGTAGATGCTAACAACTCCAAGAGTTAGTATTTATGCTCGATAGTGGGTTCATGCCTCTGGTAATCTAGGGAAGTGACAGAAATTTCTAAGGTACTATATGTGCCATTGCTACTAGGGAGAAAACAACAATCCTTTGTTCATAGAACAATCGTATTGTTTACTTACGCAGTTCGTAAAGCAATAATCTGTTGCTTGGAACTTAATACTGGAGGGGGTTCGGATGATAACCTAAAGGTGGATTATTAGTCATAGATGCAGTTGGATGGCGGTCTATGTAATGTTGTAATACCCAATCAAGTCTCAAAGGAGTCAAGATGATTAGTATATGCATGTACTGTTTTCTCGATGTTTGTAAATTGCCCCGCTGTAATTTGTTCACCCAGCATGTTATCTATCTTAAGGAGAGCCACCTCTAGTGAACTATGGATCCTAGTCCTTTCTTTTACATACAATCTACAAACTTTTACTGCTTTGTGTTTACTTTCTGCAAACTATTACTTCCTTCCATTCGATACGTTTAATCCTTTATTTTCAGCAAAACCGGTGAGATTGACAACCTCATCGCAAGTTGGGGACAAAGTTCTGTGGTTGTGTTGTGCAGGTCTCCATGTTGCTACTAGCACCGGTAGTGCGCCCTGCCAAGGCTCAGGTAGCAACACCTTTCGGGTGTTTCCTTGCTCCTACTGGTTCGATTAAACCTTGGTTTCATAACTGAGGGAAACTTGCTGCTGTGCTCATCATACCTTCCTCTTGGGGTTCCCAACGAGCTCTAAATCAACACTGAGCCATCAAGCACATAAAGATAATTTTAATCTCAATAAATTATAGAGCTTTGTAAGGGGAAATCTTAGAAACAAAGTAAGTACGCATCTTAATAGCATCATTGCAAATGTATCTATAATTTTTGATGTTCCATGCTTGGTTTTATCTACTTTCTTGTGTTTTGTCCACACTTTGGAGTACTTTTCATATGATTTCTTGGACTAACCTATTAAGAAGATGCCACAGTGCCACTTGCCTGTTTTCTGCTGTTTTTGGTTCCAGGAAAGTCAGAAAATGAATATTCTCAGAATTGGATGGGACAAAAGCCAAAGTTCCTATTTTACCAGAAGACTCACGGAGCCAGAATACTAGACGGAGGAGGGCTAGGGCCTGGCCACAGCCCCGCAGGCGAGGGTACCCCCTGGCCGTGCCAGGGCATGGTGTGGGACCACTGGCTAGCCACCGACCTTGCCTCCTTTGCCTATATATTCCTCCCGAGGCAGAAACCCTAAATACCCGATCAAAATCCCTGAAAGAGTCTGTAGCCGCCGTCATCTCCATCCCTAGATCAGGAGGGATCTGAAGCTCTTCCCGGCACCCTGCCGGAGAGGGGAATTCACCCTGGAGGCCTTCTTCATCATCATGCAAGCCTCCGGTGTGATGCGTGAGTAGTTCATCTCTGGACTACGGGTCCATGTAGTAGCTAGATGGCTGGTTCTCCTCCTTTGTGCTTTCATGTCTAGATCTTGTGAGCTCCGTTCATGGTCAAGATCATCTATTTGTAATTCTGCATATTGTGTTTGAGGGGATCCGATGGATATTGAGATTCTATTTCAGATTGATTATTGATTCTATCATGTCTTTGTTATTTGTGATGTTGCATACTTTCCATTGTTAGTAGCTATCTTGGGCAAGTAGATGCTAGCAACTCCAAGAGTTAGTATTTATGCTCGATAGTGGGTTCATGCCTCCGATAATCTGGGGAAGTGACACAAATCTCTAAGGTACTAGATGTCATGTTGCTAAAATAGGAACCTTGCCAGTGAGGGAAAATAAAATCAAAATTATCTGAAAATCATGGGTAAGTCTCTGCTGTGCTCCTCCTTTGTAGAAATCATGGGTTCAATTGCCCCGCTGTAATTTGTTCACCCAGTATGTTATCTATCTTAAGGAGAGCCACCTCTAGTGAACTATGGATCCCGGTCCTTTTCTTTACATACAATTTACAAACTGTTTACTGCTTTGTGTTTACTTTCTACAAACTTTTACTTCTTTCCATTTGATATGTTTAATCCTTTGTTTTTAGCAAAACACGGTGAGATTGACAACCTCATCGCATGTTGGGGACAGAGTTTAGTGGTTGTGTTGTGCAGGTATCCACGTTGCTACTAGCACCGGTAGTGCGCCCTGCTAAGGCTCAGCTAGCAACACCTTTGGGGTGTTTCCTTGCTCCTACTGGTTCGATTAAACCTTGGTTTCATAACTGAGAGAAACTTGCTGCTGTGCTCATCATACCTTCCTCTTGGGATTCCTAACGAGCTCTACATCAACACTGAGCCATCAATCACCATGAACATTCTGGCACAAGCAAGCATCAAGGAGAGGTCAGAAATAGGAGAATTTCTAGATTTTCTTCCGATGGGGTTCGCCGGAATCCACGATGTCGCGCTCATCTCCGGTCACCATCATAATCATTGATCCAACCATCATGTCCAGGGTAAGCGTCTGGATCGATTGGTATTACCTACGCATCCTAGGATAGTCGATAGGTTGAGTTTGTCATTTGGCCGACGAGCACCGCCATAGGTGCTCATCGTCGACACTGTTCCGACGACCATTAGGTAGCGGCGTTATCCTTAATCGACTCGAATCGCTCGCCTACATCCAAAACCGATCGTAGCATCGCCAAGTGAAGCCCCATCGTCGAGCGGTAACCTCGCATACGTTCAGCCACCGTGTCCCAGCGTGCTGACGTCATGTCAGCATCACGCCCACGTCACCCCACACCTAGTCAGCAAAGTTGACTGGTCGGCGCCAACGTGGCATGCCGACGTGGCCCTGACCCCACTGGCCAGTGACCTTGGCTAGGTTAGATCTAAGTGAGAAAGGTATTTCCCTATTTAGTAAATAGATAAAACCTTATAAATTCAAATATAAATATTCTCCAGAAATTTAATAAAGTGATTAAATCTTGTAAATTCAATAACTTTTGTTTTATAGTTCAGAAAAATATATATTATATATCAAAATGTTTAGAAAAATAAATTCTATAACATAAACATATTATCATATTTTATTTTCCAACTGAAATAAGATAGTTATTATTATAAGTAAATAGCCTATTAGGGATAAATCTTAAATAAATATATTCCGTTATTTAAAATTTAGAAAAATAAGTATAATATATCAAAATTCTTAGAAAAACAAAATCTACATTTGTAAACTTGTTTCGTATATTTTTGTGACACTTAAATAAATATTTATTATTTATTAAGTCTTTATAAAATGATAAAACTTATAAAAATCATATTTTATTATTTAAAAATAACAAATATATATATAATATACCAAAATGATCACAAAAATGAAGTCTACACATTAAAAATATCATTTTGCACATCTGAAATCAAATAAAGGAAAAAGTTTAATAAGTATTGATTAAAATTGTTTTCTAATATCTTAGTGGATTAAAAATACATAAATCTTTACTATTGTCTTTATCATTATTTATTTAAAATCTAAAGGTGTAATAACAAGTTCAATTGATATTTAAGTGAAGTCAAGATAGGTCCAACCATTTTAAGTTGTACTTACTAAAACTACCATTTAAAAAATAAAGTAAAACTTACTCTCCAAAAAGATTTTATTAATTATAAAATCATCAAGATTTGAGTAAAAATTCTTTTACAAGTTTGGGAATCCACTTAAAAAGCTAAAAAAAATTTTAAGTATTTAACATGCTACCATTCTCATGTTTATAAAAATAAGTATTAATTCTGTAATTAGTAAATGAGTTCATTCACTTATAAAATCAAGAGAACACCACTTCCATAAAGACAAAATATATTTGTTTCACCTTCATGAAATGTTATAAATTGAACAACATGTAGTGTCCTCTCATATTAAAGTTAGATAAGTCTCCACTTGCTTGTGGAATAGCTATTGAAAACGCTAATTGTTTTCTTCTTTAATACTCATAACTAGTAAGAAAACCTTAAGGTGTTAGCTTTAAGTCTAAATGCTTTTACTTTGTAAAAGTAACCTTTCCTAAAAAGTTATTCCTTTAAGAAACATTAAAAGCAATCCTTGAACACTTATTTAAAGGCTCTAATTGATTAATAATCCTACTTAAGAAATCTTTTGATACCATGACCCATTTGAGTGATTTAGTATTGCATGCTACTTACTGTACTTACATATTTTTTCACACACTCTCACAAGCCTTAACAAGAAGCACATGTGTGAAGCTGGTATAAAAGTGCAACTCCAAAGAAGTCATCACAAACTCCAAATCCTATATTAGATACGATTATTCCGGGGATTCGTGTTTATCAAATTGCATTTCATTATTTATGCATAATTACATCTTGCTTCTTTAAACATCAGTCCTTACCAGACCAATGATGTTATTTCCAGATTTTGAATCTTCTAGTATCTTGAAGACCGTGAGTGCATAATCTTGCAATCACAAAAGGCAAGTTCACAGTTGCTCGTGTCCTTTGATTATTTTCTATGCTTGTAACTCAAATGTTCTCATCACCTACATTTCAAAAAGGTCGAAAACAATATTTTCATAATTAACTAGAAGTATCGGTTACTGATCTAGGGTGATCAGCTAATCTATTATAACTGGCAATGGAAATGCCATTGTACAGGAATGTATCATCTAGGACTTAACAACCAATGTCGCCAGTGATTCTAGCACCGTATATTATGTGTTAACCATGAGATCTGGAATGGGACGGAAAATTCAGCTGGATCTTATTCCTTTCACGTGGACGGATGACCTTATCGTGAAGCTGTAGATTTCTCGTGGAGAATCTAGAGAATCCAACACATGGGTGGGATCCCTCGGTGCCCCATGATGTAGGTGTCTAGATTATCTGTGCATAGCTGTTTTGGTGGAGGTTCACCATAGCTAATGGTGGCTGCCAAGCAGAGCTGCTTATAGAGTCTTCGAGAGGCTACCCAGATAGTACTCATGGTAGGCCTGCTTGGGGGATCGTGTTGTTAGGCGGGGTCATGGAGAAGGGCAGTGATTGGCTTGGATCATCTACTGGGCCCCACATCAAGGAATTGTGGACGGGAAAGATCGCCCGGTTGTGCAACAAAGATTTGGTCTCTGATGGGTAAAGTAACACACCTCTGCAGAGTGTAAGAACTATGACATGTTACTCCCTGTTCCGGGAAGGAGCTACTAACGCGGTAGGAAAGGAACTCCATGAAAGTTTTGGTCAACCTGTAAAGGCTTTCGGACATAGTTTTTAGAATAAAAGCAACCTTTGAAGAAATGTTTACGAAAACCTGCATTGCCTACAACCGTTGGTCTGTGTCTGTAGAGATAGTGCATCATACACTCCTTTTTAGTGAACTTGCTGAGTACGCTCATACTCAACCGTACCTTCTTAACACTTGCTAGGTTCTAAACCGTTGAAGATGACGTCAACATCAATTTCTACTCAAGAAACCATCATCGATAGCTCAAGTCCTTCCATAAAGTCAATGAAGTCAACATATACACCAACCAAAGTGAAGACGAAGATCCTGATTAGGTTGGAAGTAGATACTCTAGCCATAAAACCTACTTCTGTAGAGCATTGCATTAGTAGCAATTACAAGCCAATTAGTTTGGATGCTAGTCTGAGTCTTCAGTTAGTCCTGAGTTATTATTTTTGGTTCTACTTCGTAAGAAGTTTCTTTCTCTCTCTTTAACCTAGAATGTTCTCTAGATCTTTTGTAAAGAGTCGAATTGTAATATATAGTCATGTCTTGGACCTGCTGTATTTCTGTTGTACCACTCTGAAGGATGTAATACTAGTGAACGGTGTTGCATTGGTGTTATGCCAATGACTATAGTGTACTACATCATGCAGTGGTATGCTGGGTCATCGCAGCGAGGGAGGCACGCGACACCTGCGCTGTGGGCTCGCCTGATCGTCCTTCACCGGCGCGAGCATCCCATGGTAGCGCGTCGACGGCGAGGAGTACGGTGAGTACCGCACCGTGGACGCCGGCGAGCGCGAGGAGGAGGAGGAGGATGTGGCGAGGCCCCCAGCAGTTGTTGGCAGCCTGCTAGCGATTGCGTGGGATACGCGGCGGCATCACCAATGCTGGATTGTTACCATTCGCGATGTGGTCCAGGACCCAGGAGAGGGTGCGTTTTGGAGCGTTCCACCATCGCCGCCGGCCTTCGCTGTTGAAATTCGCTGGCGGTAGGCCAACATCGTTGTAGGCCTTGATGTGGTCCTCGCGCTGAGGCGCGAAGAAGGCCACCCACGCCTGGAATTTGTTGGGATCCCACTGGGTGTCGTTACGCTCCTCGTCGATGAGCGACCCCCAGTAGTGCTCGTAGATCACGGCCCTGCGGGCCGCATCGGTGGGGATGGGCGGCACAGGGAGATCGCCACGGCTCACTGCCCACCCCGTCGGAAGCCCGAAAGCCGACGGGACGGGGTAGTCGGTGCTCCATAGTGCATGCGCCTCGTCGATGTGGATCTAGAGGCGGCCAAAGCTGTTTGCCGCCGCATCTTCGTAGTCCGCCATTGCCGAGGGAGAAGGAGACGATGTTTGGGGGAGGTTGGGGGCGGAGATGGTGGAGCTCACCATCGAGATAATGTGTGTGTGGCGGCAATGGAAACCGCCACGGGTTTTTATAATGAGGGGGGCAAGCGGTGGGCATTAACGCCGTCCGTGCCCCATTGACGGGATACGTCAGCTGCACCGCTCGCGGCCGTTCGCTGGAAAGGCTGTGGCGAGCAGTGGCATTACTCGGCACTGATTGAGAAGAAGAATACCGGCTCTATGCGGCTGCCATGCGGGCCAGGTTTGACCGGGGCGGTTCGGTGCGCGCGCTCTCGCCTTCTCTTCCCGCCACCCGTCCTGCCACGCATCCATCCGATGCCCCCACTCGCCTCCCTGCATATTGGGTTTGGCCTGGGGCCGCCGGGTAAATAACTGGGCCGCGCCGGCTCGAAAAAAAATTGGGGCGCACGGCTGGGCTCGAAATTTCGCTCCGGCGCCACCCAAAATGCTATGGGGTGCCTTTGAGGCCCCCGAGTGGAGATGCTCTTAGCTAGACAAATTACTCCAGAATGTTAGTAATTCGGTGGCTCACAAAATAGTATACTCTCTCAATCCTGAAAATCATGCCGTAGACTACATACAAGTAAATTTAGATAATCAGGGACATCCTTTTCAGAACCTAGGAGCTTAAAAACCAATCGAATGCATAAATTGCCAGACTACTCCGTGAGGAGGAACTCAAATGGTACCAATGCTCTAAAGCAAAATTTATTCTTGAAGGAGACGCGAATACAAGATAATTTCATGTTGTTGCCAATGGCAAGCATAAAAAAGACACTTATTCACTCTTTAATTCAGGATGAAGGTACGATTGAAGGTCAGGAGCAACTAAAATCTTATATTACTACTTATTACAAATCCTTATTTGGGGCAACCTAGAGAATTCATTCGCGCTGGATGAGTCCCAAACAGCGAAAATTCCTCAAGTTTCTGTTGAGGAGAACAACTTTCTAACCGCTCTTTATATGGAGGAGGAGGTCAAGAAAGCTGTTTTCCAAATGGAACATAACAAAGTACCAGGACCTGATGACTTTCCACTAGAATTCTATAAAAAAACCTGGAAAGTTATTAAGGAGGACCTGATGCATCTTTTTGAGTTCCTACATGTTGGTCATCTAGACCTTTTTAGTCTCAATTTTGGCAACATTATTTTATTACCTAAGGTTAATGATGCAGAACGTATATAACAATATCATTCAATCTGCCTTTTTAACGTTAGTTTTAAAATCTTCACAAAAGTCGCTATAATTAGATTAAATTCGGTGGTTGATCGTGTTGTACGCCCATCTCAAACTACTTTTATGCAAGGAATAGACATCCTAGATGGTGTACTAATTCTGCATGAAACATTTCATGAAGTACACTCAAATAAACTAAATGATGTACTATTTAAGATTAAATTTGAGAAGGCTTATGACAAGCTTAATTGGTCTTTACTTCAGCAAACACTCCAAATGAAAGGTTTTTCGGAGGAGTGGTGTGCTCTCATACAATCTTTTGTGTCCGGTGGTAGTGTTTCCATTAATGTCAATGAGGACACTGGAAAATACTTCCAAACAAAAAAAGGACTAAGACAAGGGGATCCACTATTGCCTATACTATTTAACATAGTGGTAGATATGTTGGTTATCCTAATTAAGAGAGCCAAGGCTGATGGCTAAGTTGAAGGATTAGTTCTCTATTTGGTTAATGGTGATCTCTCCATTCTTCAATATGATGATGATACAATCTTATTTATGGAACACAATCTAGAGAAAGCTAAGAATCTAAAATTAATTTTATCAGTATTTGAGCAACTCTCTGGATTAAAAATTAACTTCTATAAAAGTGATTTGTATTGTTTTGGCGAGGCTAATAACGATGCCTATCTATATTCTGAACTTTTCGGCTGTGGTCAGGGGCAATTTCCAATCAACTATCTGGGAATACCGATCCATTATCGGTGTCTCATGATTGCTGAATGGAAACTCGTTGAGGAAAGACTATAAAAACGTCTTAATAGTTGGAAAGGTAAATTGCTATCCCTTGGCGGAAGACTTGTTCTCATAAATTCAGTACTCACCAATTTGGTACTGTATATAATCTCATTTTTACAAATACCAAAAGGTGTCTTGAAGAAAGTAGATTATTTCTGATCAAGATTCTTTTGGCAAGGGGATAGTGAAAAAAAGAAATATCGACTGGCCAGATAGAATGTGGTTTGTCGACCAAAAGAATACGGTAGACTAGGCATACATGATTTGCAAGTCAAAAACACAACGCTTTTGGGTAAATGGTTGTTTAAACTACTTACAGAAGAGGGTGTCTGGCAAACCATTCTATGGAGGAAGTATGTTGGCTCTAAAACTGTGTCTCAAGTGGTTTGGAAACCCGGTGATTCACATTTTTGGGTGAGACTAATGGCATCCAAAAAACATTTCCTCTGCTTTGGTATTTTTAATATTAAAGATGGTTCGTAGATTAGGTTCTGGGAAGATAAATGGCTTGGCCAAACTACTCTTCGTGAATATTCGATTGTTAGACACAAAGGAGATACACTTTCCACAGTGTTAGGAACTAATCCACCTAATGTCTCTTTTAGAAGAAGTCTCATAGGTCCTAGACTGGTGTCGTGGAACAATCTTTTATTATGATTATCCATGATATAGCTGTCGGAGGGTGTGGACGAGTTCAAATGGAATTTACTAGAGAGTGATAAATTTTCTATGGACTCAATATATAGAGCTTTGATCCGACCGGATATTCCAATGGATGATAATAGTAAATTTTGGAAGATCAAATTACCCCTTAAAATGAAGATATTTGCATGGTATCTCTATAAAGGGGTAATTCTCGTACAAGATAATCTTACTAAGAGGAGTTGGCATGGAAGTATACAGTGTGTTTTTTATCATCAGAATGAGACAATACGACACTTATTCTTCCGGTGTAAATTTGCTCGTGCTCCATTTCCAAAAAAAAAATGAGCGAAGTTATTATGTACAGTATATCCAAATCATTGGCGTACCTGTCCGGCTGATCGTTCCAAAATAAAAGTTAGCCTGGGTCTAGCTGTTATGCCCTCATCACTGGTTTGTGTACGGTTTCAAGTGGGATTCCACCTAGATCCTACTTTTAAGTTCAAAGTTTTGTTAAGTTTTACACTATAAATCTTAAAATAAACTAAAGATGAGATTTAGGTGGGATCCCACTTGACACCCTGGGTTTACAACACAATTGTTAATCATGCATTTGTTTTCTCCAGATCAATTTTGTCTTCGGCACAGCCAGCTATCGTCACAGCCAACTATCATCACACGCCGATGGGGTCAACGCTTCTCACATGACACTACTTTCAGAAAATTTCTATCGTTTCCATTCTTGCACGAACTTCACACATTACTACTCCGAGGGGGACTTGCACACCAAAATGGACGGAGTAAGAGCAACTCTAATAGAACCCTTAAATTTCTTTAAATAATAAAAGAATTATGAAATGATCGGCTAGCCGTAACTATGCACATGGGCATTAGATGATTAAAAAATTAGGAGCTCCCCTAAAATTGGCCTCCGCTCTCTTTTTTTTGCGTGGCTGTTCAAACCACCGAGACAAATTTTTCCTTACTTTTCTCATGCCAACCCATCCACTCTCCCGCTGAATCTCACCGTCCCCTCGCTGTCGGCGCCACCGTTGGCTCCTGATCTGGCCGGAATGGCACCGGAAGGAGATTCCGCACCCACCGGAGTTTCCCACCGACGTGATGCCACTGGAATCGACCCCCGTGATGGCTTTGGTGCCACGGAAGCGGTTGGGCACTACCAGAGCAGTGCGGGCGACGTGGAAGGGCAGCAAGATGACCACGAAGGCGACGAAGGCCGTGTCGTGTGCACTCGTGCATGCGTGCTCATGGGTGCAGCCGTGTCATGCTTGTTTGTGCGTGCAGCTGGCCGACCGGCCATGCCGTGTCATGTGAGGTGACCAAGTACACCACTACATGTTGTAGTGTACAAGTCATTGATATGACACTCACAGAGATTCTCATCCGTAAATATCACATCTCTTAGTGTGGTACAACAGAAACATCGCAGGTCCAATAGTTTTTTTTGTCAATTCATACCAAGAGCTAAAAGTGTACAAAAACTTTGAAATCCTCCTCGGTCCAATACGGATTCGCAAAGCGATAAAATTTTAAATGCAGAAGGAATAACTTCCTAATTAATGATAATACTAAGATTGAAACCATTGGAGCTGGCAACTTACTGAAGACAGAAGACAGTTTACTATTGCTAGCTTATCTACCTATGCATTTTATGATGGATCCTATATCTCCGTACTGTTTTATTTATACTAATATGATACCTTGTTGATTCTCTCTTCATATCTATCGCCAACTCTTCTCATAGCCTAAGGGTTTAAGAGGATAAATTGACTATGAGCGTCCTCAGCAAGTTCTATGATAGTTGTATGATGTTTGTTTGAAAGTTATCGATTAAAAATTTAAGACTTGTACATGTTTTTAAAAAACTGTTTTTAGAAAAGATAGGTTTTAGATTTTTAAAATCCTAAAACTATCAGTATTCACGGGTTGTCTGAAGTTTCGTGGACTTTCTTTCTACGCTGCGATCATAGTTCTTCTCAGAATAGGAAGTGACATGTCACATTTTTACACTCTCGAAAGATGCGCTACTTTACCCACAAACTTCCTTGGCCTTATTACTCATTCCATATTTTCTTAGATATGGGGTATTGATACCATGTTTCACTGAGTCATGCCGAGTCCCCCTCCATGATCCCGTTGCTCACGCAATGTAATGAATTTCGGTCGAGATACCTAGGTTTAATTACCCTCCCTTCTAATAGATCATGATGTTACCCTGAAGCACAGGATATGGACGTCACGGTCTCTCACCCATTGATCTTCTTTTTGGATCTCAACCCGACTAGATATATGAGGACAACCGAAAATAAGAAGGTACTTCTAACTCGATTGCGCCATAAAAAGATCTATGGTTAGCGCGGTACTATACAACGCAAGAATGGCTGACTGATGTTGTTGTTAACCTAACTTTCCCACCACATGATATTTTAACCATGTATACATTCATGATTCCATCGGCCCCCATTTTATTCATTTTATTACGAAAACAGTATTGCGTTTTGAAGGGAAGTAATAATAATGTTTTGAAAATACTTTCATAAAGTAAGTCAAAGGATATGTAATATTTCACTTACAACATGATTGCAAGATTGACCTCACAAGGTGATGTAAGAATGAACTTGCCTGATAACTACGAGATAGTGCAGTTCGAAGTTTTTACTTGACCTTAGACCTCAGGTTCTGAAATTCACAACAGCATTCAATAAAGACAACATTTCGTGGGAAAATATGTGATGCTCTAATGTTATTATATGCAATTCACTCCTCGTGTGTTGTGTTTGAAATTTACTGATTCAATTTCATTTTTAAGTTATTTTCTCCCTTTTAGGGTTTTATTGCATTTTCTTTGGTATTTTATTTTTGCAGAAAACCAAATTGTATTATGGAGTACATTTCTTTAGAATTTTCATATCTCTATGAAAATTGGGGTTTACATTATTATTATTATATCTATTGGAATTTTTACGAATTTTAAAGACTTGGAACTTAATTATTTTCACTCAAAAATTCAAATGTTTGCAAAAATTACACAAAACTACTTTTTGGATTGCTTGCATTTTTCTACACACAAAACTATTTTTATTTCATTTTTACGAGTTTTTATTTGTAAGATATGATTTATTTGGTTTTAAATGTATTTGTGAAATTACCAAAATACCCCTAAGTGCTTAGTCCCACTAGATAGACCCAAGTGGTCAAAAAATATCTCTAGGCCCGGTCCAGCCTAACCCGACCCACTCCGCTGCATCACTCTCTCTCCTGCATCGCTCTCTTCTCTCACGTGTATGCCCAGGCGACGGCGCTGCCGCCACTTCGCTTGGCTGCTCCGGCCTTCCCGCCGTCGTGGTACTGGTAGAATTACTCCTCGGCCTCCGCTCTCTATTTCTACTGACCACATCTCTCTCTCCATCGCTCTCTCTCTCTCTCGCTCTCTCTCCCTAATGCTCGCTCACAACCCTAACCCAATCTCGGGTTTCATTGGTGCGTTGTCTATTTCAACTCTAGCACAACTCTGGTGCTTCCCGTCGTTGAGATGGTGTTCCTACGCGTCTAAGATTTCCCCTATGGCTGCCCTGACTGGTGCAGGGTTGAGATGCACTTCTGGGAACTCTCGTGTGCCATCATCCGCAACCGCCATGACTAGTTCTTCCTCCTCTACTTAGTTAGCGTGAGCTCGGTTCACCCTTTTTGAAGGTAGGTGTCATCTTCCCTTCTTCTTTCTTTGGTTCTAGGCTAATGGTAGATTATAGGGTTTGTGCCTTAGTGATCCTTCTGTTCTGGTTCACTGGTAGGTTCTATATTGTTTTAGGGAATTCTAGGTGTTAATTAGATTCCTAGGGTTCGACTTGGTTAACTGGGTTTCAAATTGATCCTAGGATTTACTGAATTTCGTTTACTATCATTTTTATTAGTTAACATGTACTAGGTAGGTTACTGAATTTTCAATTGACACTTGTTATTCTTGTATGTTAAGAATTGCTAATGTTTAGGAAAGTGTAATGTTGTCATTGGTTATAGTTTATGGCTTTAGGCATTTCTACTTTAATTGTTTAGTACTAATCCCTTCATTTCTAGGACTAATACTGCTACTCCTAATGTGGTATGCTACTATTAGTTCTATATTGTCTTACTATTAATTAAGTATCATAGTCAAGATGTTTTAGTGGTGTTTGTTTAGTTTTTTGTGATTACTTGGGATTTTGACTCAAGTTTATCAAACAAGTATTGTGTTAAAATTTATTTCCTGTTTGTTTACTTAGGAGTAGGATACTTGATCCTTATCTCCCTTCTCAACCTTAGGCATGTCTCAATATGTTGTCTAGGGATGAGGGGTGAGACAGAGATTTACTGTTCTATTTAAGATTAATTACTATTTACTGTTGTTTTTCTTCCTCTAGCTAGTGGTCGTGATTGTGCCAGTATTGGACATGATTGTGCCTGTGGTGTTCTTCACTTAGTTAAGATGCATAGTGTGCAGTCCTCCTATATACTGTGTGAAATTCATTCTAATTCACTCTCTCATTCGATTTCTAAAGACTCTATGCTTTCCTAAACTATAATTTAAGTCCAACAACCTGTGTAACTTCCAAAGTGAACTTGTTGAAGATCTACAACTGCCGATGTGGCTCTTATCCTCTTGTTCTTGTGTTCTTCTTCTCCTCCGCCCTTCCCTCTCTCAGATCTCTCTCTAAACTATAAGAGTGTGTGTTTTGTTCCAAGCTCGAGTGGTGAGTTATGATCTATGGGAACTCAGGTAGTCCTCTATTTATAGTGTTCCTAAGTGGTTGTGATGCTAACACCAATGCCATGCATTTAGGTGATTCACATGCTTGTGTATGTGTGAAGCCCCCTATGTTGGTTAACTTACTCATAGGTGCAAAGGATTTTTGGTGGTTAAACCCATGTTGGATTTAACTTATGTGTGCATGCCAAAATTGGCATATGACCCTTTTGTTTTTGTGTGCAGGGGGTTGATATTTTCATATGCCTGATCAGACATGTAGGTTTATCACATGACAAGTGTTTAATCTTTTGATTTTTATGATTTTGATTTATTTTCATCCATGAGTCCTTGCAATTCCATTTGGATGATTGTTCACAAAATCCACTGCTATGGAATTTGATTGCTATAATTTTTAGTGCTCATGTTTCAAATTTCTACAATTCTAGGGTTTTTGACAGAATCTAATGGCTTGATAATTCCTTTGGTGTTTATTCTTAGAATATGGTTACTAAGAGTTTTATTGGTTCACAATTTTAGTTTCTGATGATTTAGATTTCTAGAATTCTAACTGTTCTTAATAGAATCCCGAGCCTAGGGTTTTCCTTTGGTTAAATGCTTTGTATAATGGTTTCTATCCTTCCTAATGGTTTTTGTTTATCTTACTTATTATGTTTGAGATTCCTCGGTAGATGACTACCATATTACTTTGGTTTAACTGAATGTTGCACCAGTTCATAGGAATTGTTAGTGATCTATACTACAGTTTTCTAGCTGTTATGTTTGGTTCCAAATGTTCACAGTGAAGATTTATCTCTACCACATCTGGTCTTTGACTTGTTTGGTTGCTTCTCAGGCTGAATGTTTAGGATTTATTCCTAGACTCTAATTCAAAGGATTCTTATATTTAAAAGATTTTGCCTTAAACACAAAACGAACATTTTAATACTAACATGTGTTTCTGTATTCTTTTTCTTGACAGGTTGAAGTTCATTGGTTTGGAGCAAGGATAGATAGGTTTAGTGTAGGATTTTTAGATTAGGTTTTTTTTGAACTGATGTAATCTAGATCATGTACTCATGTTTTGATATGAGTAAAAATCAAATTTACTTAAATGACTTGTGTTTTGAATTAAGTGGTTTGAGTTTGATGGAATATTTATATTCCAATACTTGTGTATATGTGTATATATGTGTGATTTGAATTTGAATTCAAGTTTGACTTAGGTCAACTTCCATTCTAAACTCATTCAAGTTTTTTTAGTTTTTGTTTCCTAGTGACCATTTGAAATCAACCTCACTAGAACCAAATTCAAACAAGTTATTGAAATTTTCAAATTGACCCTAAATTCTACAGGCATGCTATGCAACAATATCAATTCACACTTCTACCCTTCCTATAATATAAGTCCCTAGGTCAATACACCGTGCTGGTGCGTGTGCTCCTGCTCATGTAGGGTGCTGGTGTATGGTGTATGTACTGATGCTCCACAACTTTCTGAGTTCACTGCTCATCTCGTCGTTGGCTCTTGCGTGGAGAGCCGTCGGTCATGTCGTTATCCTTGTCCAACCTTGTCACCGGAAGAAAGAGAAGCATAGGAAGAAGATGATGTAGAGATCCTTCCATCTGGAGTCACTTCATTTGATTATCTAAATTTTTGGTTCTCTTCGGCCTTGATTAGATGATCAGAAAAATTCTCATCTAGGTTTGCTCATCAATTTGATCATCTAGTTAGAGATACTCTAAGAAAGCTACTTGTTATGGATCAGCATATGCAATCCCTACATTCTACACCTACACCCAACACTTTCCACAGCCAATGGGGTCATCACTTTTGACACATCTCCGAGCTAATTCCGGTATCATGCCTTAACCATGCATGGTCTTTAAAAATTACCAAGAAAACTGTTGCTGCGGATAGTCTCTTATCATCGCCATGCTCAACATACACACCCAATATTTCCCACTGCATATGGGTAAAAATTTGTGGCACATCGCCCACTAATTGGGCTATCATGCCCTAACCCCACAAAGTGGAGTGTGTAGAAGAAGCACACCAGAGCGAATAGCAAGAAGGAGCGCATTTTCTTTTAGAAGCGGGAGTTACTATTTATCGCTCATGTTGTGCAATACAAGACCTTCCCTGAAGGGTTTCCTCATGGGTTGCATATTCGTTTTCCTATCTATACTACTATTAATTTGCTAATGGTGGGTTCGTCATATGTCACGATTTTCCGTCCGATATTTTATTTCCTATTTTTCCCCTGCAGTTCAAAGATGTTACTCGGTCATCCCTCTAGGCTTACCTGATGAGCCTCGCTAACGACAACGTCGATCCCGTCGGTGCTTGTCGTTCCTCCTTATGCTTCTGACTCTGCCGACGGGGAGATGAGGCATAGGAGGTGCCTTGGGCGTAGCTACAGTGAAAATGGGGTCAATTGACCCTAGTGACTTTGGGTCATACTCTTCTACGTATAGCCCAGTTCAAGAAAATGAATCCAATGAAAATTGTATTTTGACCGTAGTTAATCATGTGCGGATGTGCAAGTCGAGAACTCTAGGCCCAACACGCAGCAGGCAGCCCATAGTTCGCTAGATCGATCGATCGCTGAAGGGTATCGCCCGGCCCGGTCCTTATCTCCTTGTATTCTATTTTTTCTTTGCGATCTGGCTGCGCTCGTCGTCTATGGATAGACTGTGGTTCCTTCCCGTCGTCTCCTCCCATGGATTGGCGGCACTCCATCAACTCGGGAGTCAAGGAAAAGTCTGTGCACGATCTATAAGAGCTATGAAAACCGGTATATGCATCTATTTGATCTGAAGGATTATCAGTTCTAAATTCTCAAATTATCTTAGGATTTCCTCATGGGTTGATTTTAGTTGCTTGAAGGTGTGGATGGGAATTGGGTAATTGTTGATACACTGATCAAGTGGATTAGAGAATCTAGATTAATCCCCAAATCATCCCAGCAAAATGCCAGGTAGTCAACAAGAAGTTAAGAAGAACATTGTACAGTAATTTCTCATGTATATTAAATTCATATGTATATTAGGCACTAATAGTCTCTTACCGATTTCAGAGATAGTAAAAAATTCATGGAGAATTTCTTGAATTTGAAAACATAACACATGATCCTGATCATGAAGGTTCATCCAACAGTATTCATAGTACACGTCCTTGCCTTGTGGTAATCCTCCAACTTCAAGAGAGGTAATTGTTAATTTGAATGAGCTTCCTTATGACCTGATAGATAGGAAGAGGATAACAGAATATATAGGGCCGAAGCTAAAATATGAGATTAGATGAAAATATCTGGTTAGAGGTCCGTATAGGTCACAACCTGGTTTTAAGTATCCACATAGGAGCATAGGAGATCTCCGACACCGGTTTAGTATTAAATGGTATGGAAAATATGACTGGCTAGAGTACAGTGGGAAGAAGGATGATGCATTTTTGTTATATTGCTACTTGTTCAGAGATTATATTGAATACCAAGGGGAGTGATGCATTTGTAGTCGACGGTTTTAATTACTGGAACAAGGGTGATAAACTAAATCCGATGTGGGTAAATCTCCTAATAGTTTTCATAACATATCATTCAAAAGATGTAATGATTTGTTAAAGCATGCTAGATAGTTGCTGTTGCTCTAGACAAACTGAAAGGATCGTATGGGCACCCAGAGGGGGGGGGGATAGGTGTTACTTCAAATTTTACTCTTTTTCAATTTAGGGTTTGACACAAAAGGTAAATTCTCTATATAAGCAACTAAGGTGAATTTACCTATATGTCACACTAGTACAACTAACTCAGCAAGTATAAGATACAAGTAAGGTGCATTAAAGGATAGAAGTAACCAAAATGAAGCACGTAGAGACACAATGATTATTTCTCATAGTTCCATCCTTTTGAGGGGAAGTACGTCTGCATTTGGAGAGGGTTGGTATCAAACCACCAACGCCACAAGAGGCCTCCCTTGTTTTCCGGTGAACCTCACCCCAAAGGGATCGATTCATGCTTCCACTATATCGGCAACCTTTAAGGTGGTAGTCGGCACCCTTACAACAAGTTCGAGGCACACGTACACAACTTAATTGGAGGCTCCTGAATCCAAGCAAGTTGTCACAACAATCAAACACAAGCTTGTAAGAACCAAATCAAGGCCTAGGGTTTCCAATGAAACCCTACAGCAAGGGGCCCTTAAGTAAATGAGGTGGAAATGAAGATCTCTCTGGGTGAAGATGTAGATCAAGGCCTCCTCCTTCGATCCTCCAAAGATCGGCAACTTTGGATGGTTGTATGGGGAGATCTAGTTGATTTGCTGGATCTAATGGTGGTGTTATTCTTTTCTGGAATGAATAGCTGGAGGTAGGGGATGAGGTCCTCTATTTATAGCCCCATAGATTTCTGACCGTTTTTCTGCCCGTTGGTGAGTTTTCACACCGAAGATTCCGGTCTGAACACCGGAAACTCCGGTCTACACCGGAGATTCCGGTCCATCTCTGGACCACCTGTCAGAATGTCCTAGGACAGGTCATGTCGCTCCCTCTGGAGATTTGGCAGAAACTCCGAACTGAGCACACCGGATACTCCGGACTGCTCACACCGGAAACTCCGGTCTTTTAGAGTACATCGACTATTCCGGCCAATATCCGGCCTAACTTCGGACCACTAGTCAGACTGTCCCTGGGCTTCAACTTTGAGGCGAAACTCCGGACCACACCAGAGACTCCGGTCTTTGCACACCAGATACTCCGGTCTGAACGTTCCATGAAACTTCTGTTTCATCCAGGGAATTTTCCATGATGACACGGACTTTTCTCTTTTCAGTAGATTGTCCTGGAAATATTAGCACATGGTAAAATGATCCTCAAGTTGTTAACAAATACCAAAACTTATTAAGACAATAAATGTCCTTTCAGTCTCCCCCTTTTTGGTGTTCGATGAAAATAAGAGGTTTTGCATGGAATTCTTAAAGATAATAATCATAGCTATGCTCCCCCTAACGATGTGCATCAAGGTATACATGTAGTGCAGCACATATAAGATAATATAAGATAAAAGTTCACATAGTCTGGGCATAGCATGTCCATACACATAGTAGATAGTACCACAAGAACCAGATAAAGCAAATGTTAGAATTTAAGATAACGGCATAGCCAAATACAAAGTAGCCAAATACCCAACCCATCCAAATCCCGGATGCCCTAATAGACATCTTCTCCCCCTTTAGCATCGACACACCAAATAGGGAAAAGTCCATGCTACCGCCCTAACAAAACCACTCGGAGTCATCGTCGTCATCGTCGTCCTCATCCTCGTCCTCCTCATAATCACCATCAATACCTGGAACCTAGGGCCCTTTGCCATGAGGGCAAGAGGAAGAAGTGCCCTGAGAAGCAAAGCCATATGTGACCTCTGAGAAGGTCTTCCAATCAACTAAGATGTCAATCATTGCATTCCAAGCACCAAAAGAGAGTGTATGATCAGACTCTATAGATGGTTCAGCCCCATGCTCATCATTGTATTTAGTCTCCCCTTCCTCTTCTTCCTCTTCTCCTTGAGCCTTGATTTCCTTAAGGAGCTTCTCAATTCTATGGTTGCTCTTATAGGAGTCATGCTATTCCTTGCGAATGTCCACATTCATGCAGCACAGTGTCTTCTCCTAGAATGATGCCTTCTTAACCTTCTCCTGAACAAACTCACGTGTGACTGGTGCCATAGGAACATTGGAGGCATTCTTCCTCCTAGAGCCCCTTGGAGGAGTGGGAGCCCGCCTAGCCTTAGAAATCTCATCATCTTCGCTGGCATAAGGCTTCCTAGGAGCAGGGCCCATTATTCCTTTCTTTTGGAGAGACACAGAGACATCCTCCACAAGATTAGGAGGAAGGGCAAGAGGTGAACCATGTGGCTGTGACTTGATGAGCCCCATTACCAGAGTTGCATATGGGGGAGATTTTCTGAAGTGAATGGCCTGGTGCATCTCCTCAAAAATGAAATCCAGACCACACCTAATAGCATCATCATTTCCAGCACTTGGGGAAATGGTATGGCGAAATATCCTCAACAGCAAATTGTATAGAGGCTTGAGTCCCTTGGACTCCCCAACAGTGCCATATTTCCCATAGAGAGGTGCTAGCTTGTTCTTCCTTTCTCCAAGAGCGGCATCATGCATACGGTTTCCAATGGGAACAGACATGCCACTGAAGGTCTGAAGAATGACTCATGCAAAGTCATAAAAGGTAGCAGTGCAGCGGAAGTTGCCTATCATCCAAGTCATGGTCCTAGCCTCATCGTGATCAAAAACAACTGTGGAATAGAATTGTTGAACCAAGGCAATGTTGTAGTCCTCATGGATCTCCATAAGGTTGTGCATTCCAAGCTTCTCAGTGATCCAGAGAGCATTTGTGAAATAATCATTGGCACGCATGAAAGGCAAGTCCATATACTGTTGTGGACACATAGGAGACTTGGTGAGCTTGTGATAGATATTGGTCATGAACACTTTCTGCTCCTTCCTCCAATAGCATGGGTCATCACTGGTTCTTGGCAAGTCATAGAACCTTGTCTTGCATAGCTCACGATATTATTTCTTTGACATCTGGGAAAGTGATTTCCAATTGTCATACTTGGCCCTTTTGGCACCATTTTCTTCCTCAATGTGCTCATGCTTCCTTCTCATATATTCAACATCTCTGGCATGTTGCCTCCGGTTAGATAGCGTAATAACGTACTGTCTAGCTTCCTCATCAAACTATGGATCTGCTCTTTTGGACTTGGCTTTGGTGCAACCACGACGAGAACCAGAGCCACCTGTGAATATATAGAGAGGGGGATAGTATGGAGGTGAGCATATATGTCCAGGAGATAAAACAAGACCACCAAGACCTTGCAGGATGTGCTAGAAGTAATCCACACCAGATTCTCTAGTGTACAACACCAGAATCTCCGGTCCTGTCCGGATTCTCTGGTATGGGAGACTAGAATCTCCGGTTTGGAGATGTCGTCTTGCACATGGAGGCTGCGGGAGGCATTACATCTAGTAGATCGGGCAAGGAATTGAGGCTAATGTGAGAGTAGTGCATGCATACATGAGTTTCCTGTGGAAAAAATCTGGACATTGCTCAAAATAAAAGAAGGGAATGAACCCTAGGTCCATGGTGAGAGAGAGGGTACCAGATCTGTCCATTGGAGTGATTCCACCAGTGGGGAACGGCCTAAGGGTGGAGAGAGTTGAGGTGACTGGTAGCACGTTGGATCCCAGCGGCTTCAAGGCCCCTAAATGACAGTTTTGGAGGAGGAGGCGATGGGTGTGAGGGTGGGGGTCGGGGTGGAAGAAAGAGTGATGTGTGTCTCTTTCACCCCGGCCTCCTTTAGTCACTGCCCGAAACCATCCCAGACCGGAGACTCCGGTCCGATGGACCGGAAACTCCCTAGTGACAGGAAACTCTGGTGTAAGCACATTGGAATCTTTGACCCTCTTCGACAAAAAACACCAGGTCCAAGTGTATGGGGACATATATGATGAGTAGCAAGTTTTGTAGGAAGGGAAAAGGCTTGGGTTAAGATGCCAAACTGTGAAGAACCAAGAATCATTGAAACTCAAAATAAATATCCAATAAAGCTCAAATTCAACCAAAACAACCAACTCTTCATAACAAAGAGGGAGGTGGCCGAGGCCACCATGTAAGAGTGTGAGGCATGACACCGCGAAGAATTATCCTTGGGTTCATAGCCACCACTCATCAATGAAGCTTACATATCATAAAATGATATTAAGAGAATAGATTTTATTAATTTTGGCATTATGGGGGGAGGGATAGCCCAATAGATTAGGAATGCACTCCCCCTACCTCCATGCCTGCACCTAAATCACACATGATCAAGTAATAGGTGAGTATGCAAGATGATCAAGTCAAACTTCTTGAATCTACGATATTTAGCTCATTCCTAAAATAGAAAAACCTTGTTTCATCAAATGGCTTTGTTAATATATCAGCAAGTTGGTATTTGGTTGACACATAAGATAGCTCAACATCTCCCTGGGCAACATGATCTCTAATGAAATGATGCCGAATCTCAATATGATTTGTCCTTGTATGATCCACCGGATTGTAGGCAATCTTGATAGCACTTTCATTGTCACATAAAATAGGCACTTTGTCACAATGGACACCATATTCCTTTAAGGTTTGCCTCATCCATAACAATTGAGTGCATGCACTCGCAGTAACTGCATACTCAGCCTCGATGGTGGAGAGAGATATACAATTTTTCTTCTTAAAAGACCAACACACCAAGGACCTACCAAGGAATTGGCATGCCCCGGAGGTTGATTTTCTATCATCCTTATCACCAGCCCAATCAGAATCAGTGTACGCACAAAGAGAGAATGTTGAGCCCCTATGATACCACACACCATAGTTTGGGGTATGAACCAAATATCGAAAGATTCTTTTGACTGCCATAAGTGGATTTCTTTAGGAGCCGCTTGATATCTTTCACACACTCCTACACTTAACACAATATTGGGTCTAGATGCACATAGGTAAAGCAAAGAACCAATCATGGACCGGTATACCTTTTTATCCACATCTTTACCATTTGGATTAAGCTCAAGATGAGTATTCATTGCCATGGGAGTAGGAGCTCCATTTAGTTATTTCATGTTGAACCTCTTGAGCATGTCTTGAGTATATTTGGCTTGATTGAAGAAGGTTCCTTCCCTAATTTGCTTGATCTCAAAACCAAGGAATACCCTCAACTCTCCCATCATAGACATCCTGAACCTATCAGTCATAAGCTTTGAGAATTCATTATTAAAAGCTTTGTTAGCTGAGCCAACAATAATATCATCAACATATATTTGGCAAACGAAAAACTCCCCATGAACCTTCTTAGTAAAAAGAGTGGGATCAATTTTCCCAACCTCAAATCCACGGTCTAACAACAACTCTCTAAGGTGCTCATACCATGTGTGTGGAGCATGTTTAAGTCCATATAGCGCCTTATCAAGCCTATAGACGTGGTTTGGGAAGTTGGGATCCTCTTATTCCATTGGTTGCTTAACATAAACTAACACATTCAATGGACCATTTAGAAAAGAACTTTCCACATCCATCAGTTGCAATTTAAAATTATGATGTGCAACATATGCAATAAGGATACATATGGACTCAAGGCGAGCCACGGGAGCATAGGTTTCTCCATAATCAATGCCTTCAATTTGTGAGAACCCTTGAGCTACCAATCTTGCCTTGTTCCTCACCACAATTCCATGTTCATCTTGCTTGTTCTTGCATATCCATTTAGTACCATGTGATGGCTCTGTGTATGGCACCCAGAAAAGTGTTGGTGCGTGGTTGATGTAGAGCTCGTTGGGAACCCCAAGAGGAAGGTATGATGAGCACATCAGCAAGTTTCCCTCAGTTATGAAACCAAGGTTTAATCGAACCAGTAGGAGCAAGGAAACACCCCAAAGGTGTTACTAGCTGAGCTTTGGCAGGGCGCACTACCGGTGCTAGTAGCAACATGGAGACCTGCACAACACAACCATAGAACTTTGTCCCCAACTTGTGATGAGGTTGTCAATTTCACCGTGTTTTGCGGAAAACAAAGGATTAAACGTATCGAATGGAAAGAAGTAAAAGTTTGCAGAAAGTAAACACAAAGAAGTAAATAGTTGTAGATTGTATGTAAATAAAAAGGACCGGGATCCATAGTTCACTAGAGGTGGCTCTCCTTAGATAGAAAACATGATGGGTGAACAAATTACAGCGGGGCAATTGACAAACACCAAGAAAGCAATACATGCATATACTAATCATCTTGACTCCTTTAAGACTTGATTGGGCATTACAACATAATACATAGACCGCCATCCAACTGCATCTATGACTAATAATCCACCTTCAGGTTATCATCCGAACCCCCTCCAGTATTAAGTTGCAAGCAACAGATTATTGCTTTACGAACTGCGTGTAAAGTAAACAATATGATTGTTCTATGAATAAAGGATTGTTGTTTTCTCCCTAGTAGCAACAACACATCTAGTACCTTAGAGATTTATGTCACTTCCCCAGATTACCAAAGGCATGAACCCACTATCAAGCATAAATACTAACTCTTGGAGTTGCTAGCATCTACTTGGCCAAGATAGCTACTAACAACGGAAAGCATGCAAGATCACAAATAACAAAGACATGATAGAATCAATAATCAATCTGAAATAGCATCTCAATATCCATCGGATCCCTGCAAACACAACATGTATGAATTACAAATAGATGATCTTGATCATGAACGGAGCTCACAAGATCTAAACATGAAATCACAAAGGAGGAGAACCAGCCATCTAGCTACTACATGGATCCGTAGTCCAAGGATGAACTACTCACGCATCACACCGGAGGCTTGCATGGTGATGTAGAAGGCCTCCAGGGTGAATTCCCCTCTCCGGCAGGGTTCCGGGAAGAGCTTCAGATCCCTCCCGATATAGGGATGGAGATGACTGCGGCTACAGACTCTTTCGTGGATTTTTGATCAGGTACTTAGGGTTTTTGTCTCGAGGGCAATATATAGGCGGAAGGAGAGGCCGAGGGGGTGCCGGGAGCGGCCACACCACCCCCTGGCGCGATCCAGGCCTGGCCGCGCGGCCAGGTGGTGTGGTGGTCCCCATGCCCTTCTCTGTCTCGTATTCTGGCACTTGATCCCTTCTGGAAAAATAGGCACTTTGGCTTTTGTCGCGTCCAATTCCAAGAATATTCATTTTCTGACTTTCCTGGAACCAAAAATAGCAGAAAACGGGCAGCTGGCACTGTGGCTCTTGTTAATAGGTTAGTCCAAGAAATCATATGAAAAGTACTCCCAAGTTGGAACAAAACACAAGAAAGTGGATAAAACCAAGCATGGAACATCAAAAATATAGATACATTTGCAATGTATCAACATCCCCAAGCTTAACTCCTGCTCGTCCTCGAGTAGGTAAGTGATAAAAAGAGAGAATAATTTTTGAGGTGACATGCACCATCAAAGACTTGATCAAAGTATTTGCAAAACATTCAAAGCTGGGATCATAGTACTTCAATCATAACATGAAAGACAAAGCTCTAGCAATAAGCAAAGAAACTATGATGCAACATGAAAAGGCACAAATAAAAGATTCATGAATAAAATGCTTTGCAAGACGTTTGTTTGTTTCACATAAAGAAAGCATGGCATAATAGTATTCAGCTTGTCCCTCAATAGAGTAGCAAATATAAATGCATAGGACACCTTCAAAGTTCATAAGAGTGACTAGATACAATAGTTTAAAACAAGCAATATCAAGTTATGCATCAATCAACTAGTCTTGGGACAATGCACATAGAACTAAGAATGGCCACTATGCTCTCAAAGTAGGTGCATAAAGATAGAAGGTGGAGACTCAATATAATGGTGGAAGAAAGGCCTTTGTAAAAGGAAGTAGGGATTCAAGTCTCATAAAGAGCTTCCAAAAATTATGGTACTTATAGCTTTCAGCTCTCATTGCCCCTATCATAAGCATATTGAAGGGATTAAGGTTAAAGTGAACACACTATGGTGTACATGCTTGACGAAGTATAAGTCAGAAATCTCATGTCCCTTGTATACGAGGGCCGCTCCTCATGCTACTCAATTTTAGTCACCGGTAAGTTCTTGTCATTGTAAGTACATGTGTATCATTGAGAACCGCCAACGGGGTACCCCTTGCCTGATGATACAGAAGAATCCCCATATCAAAATGACAAGGCAAGCAGACAACGAGCATCTCAGCATTCTTCTTATTTACCATGGGAATATGGTGCTTTTTTTCTCTCTTTCCTCTTTTCATAGTATCTCTTTTTTTCTCTTTTTTCTCAATATAAGACTATTTTTTTATAAGAAGAATGCTTCATAGACAACTCATTATGGTTACGCTGCAGGTTTCCACCATGTCAGCATGGATTAGACCAGCGGCCCAGGCGTTTCTCTAACACATATACATAACTCCATGGACTTACAAGCTCCCCTTTCATTTCACACCAACGACATCCATATACAAAAGAGCATGATATCAACTAGGTACAAGTACCAAGTGCAATGTTGAAAGCGTTCCCCATGAAAGCATGGTTCTGCTAATTCCCAACAAATAAGTGCAAGCATATACAACATAGACGACACAATGGTTCAAGTTTATTAAGGGCAAGTAAAGTAAAGTGTGCCATCAAGTTCGTGAGAGCTTTAATCACTAGTTTTCTCATAATAAGTTTAATTTGGAAGGTAAACAAAAGCATGAATATACTTGGAATAGCATAAGCTAGTAGGTAGGTATGGTGGACTCTTTGGAATAACTTGGTTTAGGGAGTTGGATGCATGAGTGGTACTCATACTTGGTTGTGGAGGCTAGCAAAAGACTGGGAGCGACAAACTAAGAGAGCAATAATGGCCATAATCATGCAGAGCGACAAAACATCATTGATCAAAGCATAAAGTGATACTACAAGTTGAAAACTAAAGGATCATAAAGGCTATGGTGACTTGAGATAGTCATAACATGGTGTGAGCATGTGCCAAGTCAACCCAAATAAAGCATCAAAGGAGAATACCACTATACTATGCTTTAATATGCTAAAACAATGCATGATTCATCCCAGGCACATTAAGCAATCTCAATTGTTTATAACAAGTCATGCTACAGCAAAGAATACTAAGCATAAAGCCAAAACAATATCAAGCATGGCATGACAAAGCATAGGCCACAGTCAAAAACAAGCTCTTTTTACCACATAAGTATGAACTTTCCTACTCTTTTCCAAACCAAACCAAACCATTTGCAAACCAATGTATGAAAGAGGGGGTCCAACCAATTTATTCAGAAAACTAAGAAAACCAAGCAAACGAAAAACCAAAACAAAAACGAAAAAGAAGACGCTCCAAGAACAACACAACTGTGCATGAAACAATAAAAATGAAGCGTTTGGAAGAAAACTGGGATTTTTATTGATGAAAAAGGGGATGCCTTGGGCATCCCCAAGCTTGAGCTTTAGTCCATCCTTCATCTCATTACTCATTCCTTCCATACACCTGAAAATTTTCCTTCATACAAAACTTCACACAATCTTTATTAGCAACATTAGTGCATTTAAGATAAATAAGTCTTAAGTTCAGTTCTAACACCAAATAAACTTCCATTAGAACACTAGCTACTGTATCACTTCCTTCAAAAAGCTCAATTCCCCAAAAGAACTCAAAAAGGAACCCACAAGAAGCAAATGCAGAAAATGGCAGAAATCTGTCAAAACAGACCAGCACTTAAAGACGAATTTTTTCGAAGACCTTCTGTTGCTCAAATCAAAAAGTTTTGAACTAACGAAAGTTAGATAACAACCTGAGGCAGAAGCACGAAAAACTACATCTCAATCCGACATACAGAGCTCTCTCACGAATATTTACGGTGAAGCACAAAAATCTGTTTCGGGACAGCAACTTTCCCAATCATTACTTCACTCTCATTAGAGGCTACTCTTGGCACAAAAAGTAAATAAAAAGAATAAGGAGAGGTTATTACTGAGGTAATAACTTCCAAGACTCATCTAAAACTTTTGGGTTATCTCCCAATAAGTACTTTTCTTTAACGCCTTTAAGTTAGGCATAAGAAGCAAAGAAAGAATCAAGTGTTCTCAAATGAAGAAGCATTAAGACCAAATTATGTTTTCATAGGAGAAGCAACATAAATATTTTCTCTATTTTTAGGGAAGTGTTATATACCTTTATTGAGTGGGAGTTGATATTTAATGGTGCCTTAATATCAATGATGGCACCAATAGTTCTAAGAAAAGGTCTTCCCAAAGTAATAGGACAAGAAGCATTGTATTGAACATCCAAAACATAGAAATCAACGAGGACATAGGCATCGTTAACCATAATAAGAACATCATTAAGACTCCCCATGAGTTTCTTTTTAGCATTATCCTCAAGTGGGACATTCAAATAACAATCTTCAAGAGGAGGCAAATCAAGCATATCATAAATCCTTCTAGGCATAATAGAAACACTACTATCAAGATCACACAAAGCTTTGAAATCAAAGTCATTCACTTTCATATTAATGATGGGTTCCCAACCATCCTCTTGTTTTATAGGAAGAGAAGCTTTATGTTTCATATTTTCTTCCTTAATCTTTATGAGAGCATCGGTAATGTGTTTTGTAAAGGCCATGTCCATAGCACTAGCATTAGGACTTTTAGCAAGCTTTTGTAGGAACTTAATAACTTCAGAGATATTGCAACCATCAAGATCAAAATCAAATTTATCATCTAAAGTAGTAGAACTACTACTAGCCTCAACACTAGTGGTGGTGATAGTAGAAACACTAATGTTTCTAGCAATTTCATCTTCTCTTTCCCACTTAGCATGCAATTCAGCTAATAATCTAACATTTTCATCAATTCTTACTTGTATGGCATTAGTAGCTGCAAAGGGATTATCATTAGTTTCAGGTTTAGCAGCCATTTTATTCAAAGAAGATTGAGTTTCAGCCAAAGATGCTATATTTCTTTCAGCATTAGAGAGTTTTTCCTCAATAGTTTTATTGAAAGCTGTTTGTTTACTAATAAACTCTTTAAGCATAACTTCAAATTCAGAGGGAGCACTCTTATTATTGTTGTAAGAATTTCCATAAGCATTACCATTGTTGGGAGGATATGTCTTATAATTGTTGTTACCAAAATTGTTCCTATAAGCATTGTTGCCAAAATTATTATTTCTTATGAAGTTCACATCAAATTTCTCTTCTTGAGCAACCAAAGAAGCCAAAGGAACATTATTTGGATCAATATGGGCTTTCCCATTAAGCATAGACATAATAATATCAATTTTATCACTCAAAGAGGAGGTTTCTTCAACCGAATTTACCTTCCTACCTTGTGGAGCTCTCTCAGTATGCCATTCGGAATAATTAACCATCATATTGTCCAGAAGTTTTGTTGCAGCACCCAAAGTGATGGTCATAAAGGTACCTCCAGCAGCAGAATCCAATAGGTTCCTTGAAGAATAGTTCAATCCTGCATAAAAAGTTTGGATGATCATCCAAGAAGTCAGTCCATGAGTGGGACAATTCTTTACCAAAGATTTCATTCTTTCCCAAGATTGAGCAACATGCTCATTATCAAGTTGTTTAAACTTCATTATTTCACTTCTCATAGATATAATCTTAGCAGGAGGATAGTATTTTCCAATAAAAGCATCTTTGCACTTAGTCCAAGAATCAATACTATTCCTAGTTAAGGAATTCAACCACTCTTTAGCTTTTCCTCTCAAAGAGAAAGGAAACAATTTCAGCCTAATAATATCACCATCTATATCCCTATGCTTTTGCATCTCACAAAGTTCAACAAAGTTATTTAGATGGGAAGCAGCATCTTCATTACCAATACCAGAAAATTGTTCTCTCATAACAAGATTGAGCAAAGCAGGTTTTATCTCAAAGAAAGTATTTTCAGCCACAGGTGGAGCAATAGGTGTGCTCATAAAATCATTGTTGTTGGTGCTAGTGAAGTCACACAACTTAGTGTTTTCAAGAGTAGTCATTTTTTTGGGTTTTCAAATAAGAAAGCAAACTTGTAAAACTATTTTTTTGTGTTTTTTGAAGAACAAAACAAGCAACCAAAACAAAAGAAACTAAGCAAAACAAAAACAACAAAGTAAAGAGATTGGTTATGAGGGACTCCCCTTGTGAAGATGTCCTTGACTCCCCGGCAACGGCGCCAGAAAAGTGCTTGATGGCTCTGTGTATGGCGCCCAGAAAAGTGTTGGTGCGTGGTTGATGTAGAGCTCGTTGGGAACCCCAAGAGGAAGGTATGATGAGCACAGCAGGAAGTTTCCCTCAGTTATGAAACCAAGGTTTAATCGAACCAGTAGGAGCAAGGAAACACCCCAAAGGTGTTACTAGCTGAGCTTTGGCAGGGCGCACTACCGGTGCTAGTAGCAACGTGGAGACCTGCACAACACAACCACAGAACTTTGTCCCCAACTTGCTATGAGGTTGTCAATCTCACCGTGTTTTGCGGAAAACAAAGGATTAAACGTATCGAATAGAAAGAAGTAAAAGTTTGCAGAAAGTAAACACAAAGAAGTAAACAGCTGTAGATTGTATGTAAAGAAAAAGGACCGGGATCCATAGTTCACTAGAGGTGGCTCTGCTTAGATAGAAAACATGCTGGGTGAACAAATTACAGCGGGGCAATTGACAAACACCGAGAAAGCAATACATGCATATACTAACCATCTTGACTCCTTTGAGACTTGATTGGGCATTACAACATAATACATAGACCGCCATCCAACTGCATCTATGACTAATAATCCACCTTCAGGTTCTCATCCGAACCCCGTCCAGTATTAAGTTGCAAGCAATAGATTATTGCTTTACGAACTGCGTGTAAAGTAAACAATACGATTGTTCTATGAACAAAGGATTGTTGTTTTCTCCCTAGTAGCAATGGCACATCTAGTACCTTAGAGATTTCTGTCACTTCCCCAGATTACCAGAGGCATGAACCCACTATCGAGCATAAATACTAACTCTTGGAGTTGCTAGCATCTACTTGGCCAAGATAGCTACTAACAACCGAAAGCATGCAAGATCACAAATAACAAAGACATGATAGAATCAATAATCAATCTGAAATAGCATCTCAATATCCATCGGATCCGCACAAACACAACATGTATGAATTACAAATAGATGATCTTGATCATGAATGGAGCTCACAAGATCTAAACATGAAAGCACAAAGGAGGAGAACCATCCATCTAGCTACTACATGGATCCGTAGTCCAAGGATGAACTACTCACGCATCACACCGGAGGCTTGCATGGTGATGAAGAAGGCCTCCAGGGTGAATTCCCCTCTCCGGCAGGGTGCCAGGAAGAGCTTCAGATCCCTCCCGATCTAGGGATGGAGAGGACGGCGGCTACAGAGTCTTTCGTGGATTATTTTGATCGGGTACTTAGGGTTTTTGTCCTGAGGGTAATATATAGGTGGAAGGAGAGGCCGAGGGGGTGCCGGGAGCGGCCACACCACCCCCTGGCGCGGGTCAGGCCTGGCCACGCGGCCAGGTGGTGTGGTGGCCCCCAGGCCCTTCTCCGTCTCGTATTCTGGCACTTGATCCCTTCCGGAAAAATAGGCACTTTGGCTTTTGTCCCGTCCAATTCCGAGAATATTCATTTTCTGACTTTCCTAGAACCAAAAACAGCAGAAAACAGGCAGCTGGCACTGTGGCTCTTGTTAATAGGTTAGTCCAAGAAATCATATGAAAAGTACTCCAAAGTTGGAACAAAACACAAGAAAGTGGATAAAACCAAGCATGGAACATCAAAAATTATAGATACATTTGCAATGTATCACCATGATACGTCCAAAACGTATCTACTTTCCCGAACACTTTTGCTATTGTTTCTCCTCTAAACTTGTATGATTTGGATGCAACTAACACGGACTGACGCTGTTTTCAGCATAATTGCCTTGGTGTCTAGTTTTTGTGCAGAAAATCAACTATCAGGAAAAATCCCGGAAAATATGCCAAAAATCCTATTTCACCTGAAGACTCCTGGAGCTAGAATACGAGATGGAGTGGGGCTGGGGCCCAGCCACACCACCTGGCCGCGCGGGCTGGGCCTGGCCGCGCCAGAGGGTGGTATGGCCGCCCCAGACACCCCCTCGGTCTCCCTCTTCGCCTATAATATGCCTTCTGACCTAAAAACTCGGGGGGTTCGACGTTTTTCCAGAAAGAGTTCCGCTCCGCCGCCACCACCAGATTCCACGATTCGAAACTAGAAACTCCATCTGGCACCCTGTCGGGACGGGGAATTGGAGGAGATCATCGTCATCATCATCACCATCGCTTCTCCATCGACCATCCATGTTTCACCCATCTATGAGTGAGTAATCCCCCGCTGTAGGCTATGGGGATGGTAGGGATTGGATGAGATTGTTCATGTAATGGCATCAGATTGTTAGGGCATGGTGCCTAGTATCTTCTATTAGTTCTTTTTGACTTTGTTGCGACTTGTTATGCTTAATGCTTGTCACTAGGGCCCGAGTGCCATGATTTTAGATCTGAACATGTTATTGATTCATTATGATAGTATTGTTTATGGTCTTACCTACAAGTTGTATACACACGTTATTGTCCAGAACCAATGGCCCCGAAGTGACAGAAATCGGGATAACCGGAGGGAATGGCTTTGATGTGAGGATCACATGTGTTCACGAAGTGTTAATGCTTTGCTCCAGTGCTCTATTAAAAGGAGTACCTTAATTGACAGTAGTTCCCTTGAGGCCCCGATGCAAACGGGCTAGCAAGACAAAAGATGTTGTGCAAGTTCTCATTGCGAGCACGTATGACTATATATGGAACACATGCCTAGGATTATTTAGTACTTGGATGCTTTATCTTATTTATCTGCAATTGCGCTATGTTCTGATTGCCATGTTAATTGTCTTGTCCATGCAACGCCCGTCCATCCATCCCTATGCCTACCGCACTCAAATCCTACTGTTGCTGCAATTGTTAATGCTGTCTTTACTTTACTACTGCTGTTACTTTACTATTCCTACTATAAAACTATTGCTACTAATAAACTGTTGTGAGCAAGATTGTTTCCAGGTGCAGCTGAATTGACAACTCAGTTGTTAAGGCTTATAAATATTCTTTAGCTCCCCTTGTGTCGAATCAATAAATTGGGTTTCACTTCCCTCGAAAATACTACGATACACCCCCTATACTTGTGGGTCATCAAGACTATTTTCTGGCGCCGTTGCCAGAGAGCATAGCTTTATTTATCAAGTTCACTTGGATCCTCTATTGTTCGCTGCTATCCATCCATCATGGGTAAGTCTCATGATTGCAAGGTTCCTATTTTACCATCCACTACAAGAAGAGGTACGGTTCTGAATACCTCTGTTGCTCTTGATTCACCGTCTGTTATGAGTAAGCTCGTTACGCCATCACATACACATGCTACACACACTGCTACTACTGCTGAATCTGAAACTTCTGATACTTATGATGCTGCTTCTACTGTGCTTGATAAGAGTGGTTCATTAGGTCCTTTCCTAGAGTACAATTGCTAGAACTATAGCTGGAAATACTGAAACTCTTAATGAAGACACTACTACACCTATTAGTTCACCTGAGTCTAGTGAGAGTTATGATATTGAAGATGGTTATGTTGAGATGACCGATGAATTGATTAAAGAATGTAAAAACACCCATGATAGGAGCGCTGCTAAGAATCTCCTTGAGAGGCGTACTATTAGACCCAAATTGTCTCCTAATGCTAAGTTTGCTGCTTCTCCCATAAACATTAAAGATAAAGATTATGATTTCTCTCTTGATTTATCCTACATAGCTATTGTTGAGAAAGAACCTTTTTGTGGGACTAAGAATGAAAGTGCGATAGCACATATGACTGAGCTTTCTACCATGAGTGTTTTGTTTTCTGATGATATTAAGATGCGTACTTACTTTGTTGCTAAGATTTTCCCCTTTTCACTGAAAGAAGAAGCTAAAACTTGGTTTAGTAATTTACCTCCTTGATCTATTGATAGCCCTGATTGCTTGATTAGTACTTTCCTGCAGAAATATTTTCCTCCTAGTGCTAGACATGCTATTTTGCGGGAATTTTTTGATTTTAAACAGGGAGAGAAAGAGATATTGCCTGAATCATGGGCAAGGGTTTGTGCTTTGATTCATGCACAAGCTAGAAGTCCATTACCTAAGATGAGCTTCTTGATATATTTTATAATGGACTAACTGAAGAATCTAGGACATACCTAGATAGTTGTGCTGATTGTGTTTTCAGGAATAGGACTCCCAAAGAAGCTGAGGAATTAATGACTAAAATAAGCAAGAATTATGAAGATTGGACTCCTCCTGAACCAGCTATACCTGAAGTAATTATACCTGAACCAACTATTCCTGTGCCTATTCCAACATCAAAGAAGAGGGGAGTTATTGAATTAAATGATGAAGTGATGAAGGAAGCTAGGAAATGTCTTAAGGAGTAGGGAATTAAACCTGTAGATGTCAAGAATTTACCTCCTATAGAAGAATTATGTAAGCCTATCCCCTACTCATCCAATATTTAGGTACACTCTCTCCAACACTTTGATGAAGGTGATATCCCTTACTCTAAACCTCCTGATCAATGCTTAGAAGAATTTGATATCTTTATTGTCAAACAAGATAATTTTAATAAAAGGGTGCAAAATCATCTAATGGAAAACTCTAGAGCTATTGTTGAGTTAAAAGATATTGTGGAAAGAACCTCTAATGATGTTAAAATGATTGTTAAACACTTTCAAATGGTTCAAACTCAAATAGATCAACTCATTAGAGTGCAAAAAGACTTGCTAGTTAACGCCGCTAAAGAAAAACATGCTTATGAAATTAGAACTAGAAGTGGTGCTGCTACCCAGGATCCTCTATATCCTGAGGGGCATCCCAAAAGAATTGAGCATGATTCTCAACAAGCTAAAAATAGTGGCACTACTCATAAGAAAAGAAAAAAGAAACATAAAACTATTGTAGAACCCTCTGAACCTGCTAAAGATCCTAATAGTATATCTATCTCTGATGCTCAAACTGAAAGTGGTAATGAAGAAAATGAAGCTCCTGATAAAGAAAAAGTTGAAGAAGAACCTGAAAAGCATACTAAGAATACTAAATACACTAAAGAAGATTTTGTTGCTAAGAAACATGGTAGTGAAATAGAGCCTTGGGTCCAAAAACCTATGCCTTTCCCTGATAAGAAACACAAGTCAAAGGAAGATGAACACTATAACAAATTTTGTGAGTGGATGAAACCTTTATTCTTGTAAATTCCTTTGACTGATGCTATTAAATTTCCTCCTTACTCAAAGTATATGAAGGATATTGTCTTGAATAAAAGGAAGATCCCTAATGAAGAAATTTCTACTTTTCTTGCTAATTATTCCTTTAATGGTAAGGTTCCTAAGAAACTTGGAGATCTAGGTATTCCAACTATCCCTTGCTCTATTAAGAATAGTTATGTTAGAACTTCTTTGTGTGATTTGGGAGCTGGAGTTAGTGTTATGCCTTTCTCTCTCTATAAGATACTTCAACTTGAAAAACTGATACCACTGATGTATCTTTGCAAATGGCTGATAAATCTACCACTATTCCTGTTGGTATATGTGAGGATGTACCTGTTCAAGTGGCTCATAATTGCTTGATATTAACTGATTTTGTTGTGCTTGAAATGCCTGAAGATGATAATATGTTTATTATTCTTGGGAGACCTTTTCTTAATACTGCAGGAGCTGTTATTAATTGTAATCAAGGAAAGGTGACTTTCAATGTTAATGACAAGGAACATACTGTCTATTTCCCTAAGAAGATTGATAGGACTTATGGTTTGAATTCAATTGAACATGTTGAGGGCATTCAAGTTGGAGAGATATATTGTCCCATACCAAGAGAAAAATTTGAAACTATTATGATTGGGACCATTGCTATCAAAGTTGAGGTAACATAATCATTAGTGGAATACAAAGTTTTGTCTCATATGAAATTGTTTTGGTAACAAGACCTGATCAACCTTGTTAACAAAAGGATTTCATTGAACAAAACAATGTTTTCACCATGATTATCTCCGCTTACTTCTATTCTATCCATTTTAGTTTTTGCTTTCGTTTAGTTTTCTTTTCTGTTGTTAGTTGCTTGCATGTTAGAGTGTCTTAGAACTTCTATAGTTCTAGCCTTGTTTTGTCATTGCATCATTTCCAAAAAATCTCTGTCTGTCAGAAAATCATTCATCTATGCCTGAAAAATGCCCAAAAATAAAGTGTCTCGAAAAATTCCAGAAAATTCATATTAAATTTTTACGTGAAAAAAGGGTCAGAGGAGTACCTGGAGTGACCCAGGGGGACCCACCAGGCAGGCTCACCACCTGGTGGCGCAGCCTGCCCAGGGTGGCGCCATGCCATGGTGTGGGCCACCCCTAGCCCTCCACTCACTCTCTCACTTGCTACTTTCTTCTCTCTCCCGAGTAAACTCCAGTTCATTGCTTAAAATCATGTTCTTGCTGTGCTTGCCCTCAATTTTTCGATCTCCTTGCTCACCCCATCTTTGCTGCTTAAATTTGGAGCATTTGTTCTCCGGTATGTGACTCCTCCGCTTGTCCAAGTAGATTTGTGTTTAGTGGATTATATCTTGAGTATTTTGCTGCTGTAGGTGACAGGATATGAGAGCTTGTAAACTTGTTTGATGCCTAGAGATATAGTTTTTATGCATGTTTAGGCCTCTTACAAGTCCCTATGAGTAGTGTCCTTCATTATATTCACTTTGCAATCACTTGTTTAATAGGTGTTTAAATTTCAGAATATCAAGCATGAACAACCATACCTTTGGAGAGATATTTGAGAGGGATGCACCTAGGAGGTCAAGGCCCTCAAGATCAGCCTCTCAGTTTAGGCCATCATACAACGAAGATCTCATTGCAACTCGTATTGGTAATGAAGGGGATGATGGGGATGCTCACCCATCTACTTTTCCTTGTTTTACTTTCTTACAAGCTGCAGGGTTTCTTGATGATTTCTTGCTACTGATTCGGAGGGTTGGTTTGACCTCATATATGCAAGATGAGAGTGAGCAATATGCTATGCTCACCAAAACTTTTGTTGAGAGCTTCGTGTTTACTAACACGCCCTATCAGTCAACTGTCTCTTTCAAAATTTATAATCTGCCCTTTACCATGTCATTAGAAAGATTTTGAAGTGTTGTAGGTGTAAGCATGACAGGGACCATGGAAAAGATTCAAGGGTTTCCCGCTGATTTGCTGGAACTTTACCGAGGGGTGACCAATGATGATGACCGCGTGGCTCAGCGCGGAAAGATAAGAAACATACAAATCCCTACTCTTAGATACTTTGCATATTATCTTGCTACTAGCGTTCTTGGTAGGGATAATACGAGTAATATCTCCAAATATCATTTAGCCTTCCTTGCTGCTGCGCTCAACAATGACACTCGGTACAACCTTGGATCGCTTATTGCTCATCGCCTAGCTGTTAGGGGGCCTATCTATGGGGCATCATTGCCTCACAGATGGTCAATGCATTAGGGCTTTCAGTAGACCCCAATGATACTATATTGGCACCACAAAGGATTGACCTTGTTGCTATGAAAACTCATCACTTTGTCACTTCTGATTCTGATTTGGACAGTCTAGTATATAGGATGATGTTTACTGACGGGGATGAAAGGGAGATCCCTTTGCCGCAGTCTACTTTGTTTAGTGTTCACAGGAGACCGTGGTCGCGCTCCAAGGAGGAGGTGGACGAGCAGCTCCGCTTGCTTGGTTTCCACGGGCAGCGCCAGGAGGATGTTCCCTCCTATGATTACTCTGCACACTACGGAGGGACGTCCTCGAGCTCGCACCAGGACGAGGGTACCTCCTCGTCATACCACGGTGACACTTCATCCTGGCCAGACTGGGATTGACACCCACTTAGGCCAAAAGCCTAAGCTTGGGGGGAGGTACGCCGACTTCACACTCATCTCCATATCATTTTGCGTCGGTACTTTGTATATTCATGTTCCGTTCTCTTTTTATCTTTCATTCTTTCTTTGCTTTCGCTTTCTAAAACACAAAAAAACCAAAAATATTTATGTTGTTTCTCTTTGGTTTGCTTCTTTTTCTTTTCTCCTTGGTTTGTTTTTTCCCTTTTTGCTTTGTTTGAACTATTCGAAAAACCCAAAAAGATTTTGGTTTGCTTGTTCTTCCTTTTTGGTTCTTGCTTTAAAAAATTGAAAACACCAAAAATATTTGTTGTTCTTCTTTGGTTTTGTGAGTTTGTTGCAGGGTTCAGCAGTCCTCCATGGGATTTGGTATCATATTATTATTCAAGCCACACAAGTGAAGGGCAATAATGAGGATTAATGACAACTTGAGGTATGGTAAGAGGCTGGTAACGAACTCTATTTGTTTTCATTTTTGTACATATACTCATCATTGTGGGCATGCTTATCCTGTTTGTGTAGGGTGTATGTTATCTTTGGATGCTTAGTAGTTCTTGCTTTCATATGATTAGTCCCAGCTTGCTAATAGTTTGTAGCATGTCATATGAATGTTTGCTTGCATTACTCTATTCATAACTTGGTATGACACTGTGGTATCCTTCTCTGAATGTTTCTTTTGAATTGACTTGGCACATGCTCACGCATGCATATGACTGAAATAATCAGTTAAGCCTCGATGAATTATTTTGCCTTGAGGGTCTTGAATCACTTTCATGCCATGATTAGTCCTGTTTTGTTGCAGGCATGATTATGACAACTATTGCTCTCTCGTTTGTTGCTCCCTTACTATTGCTAGCCTTCACGTACACTGATTATGTTTTACTCGTGCTTCCAACTCCCTAAAACCAAATATTGCCAAAAGTGTCCACCATACCTACCTATTAGCATCATTTGCTATTTCCGTGCATATTCAATATGCCTTGTTTTCTTCCGAATAAAATTTTTGCTTGTTATGAGAAAGTTAGTTAGTAAAGCTCTCACGAACTTGATGGAACACTTTATTTCCTGCACTTAATAAACCTGAACCATTGTGACTGTCCATGAAAGTTATATGCTTGCAAATTATAGGCTGGGGATTAGCAGAACCGTGCTATCACGGGGAACGCTTTCAACACGTGTAAATATATACCCAGTTGATACCATGCTCTTTTGTTTTCGGATGTCGTCGGTGTGAAATAAAATGGGAGCTTGTAAGTCCATGGAGTTGTGTATGTGTGTTAGAGAAACGCCTAGGCCACCGGTCTAATCCATGTTGTCATGGTGGAAACCTGCAGCGTAACCATAATAAGTATCTATGAAGCATTCTTCTTATAAAAAAAGAGAGAGATAGCTACTGAGAAAAAGGAAAAAAAGAGATTTCAGAAAAGAGGAAAGAGAGAAAAAAGCACCATTTTCCCATGGTAAATAAGAAGATTACTGAGATACTCATTGTCTGCTTGCCTTGTCATTTTGATATGGGGATTCTTCCATATCATTGGGCAAGGGGTACCCCGTTGGCGTTCTCTATGATACGCACGTATTTACGATGACAAGAACTTACCGGTAACTAAAGTTGAGTAGCATGAGGAGCGGCCCTCGTACTCAAGGGACATGGGATTTCCAGTTTATAGTCTGTCAAGCATATAACTCAGATTGGACCTCACTTTCACCTTAACCATATTAAAGATGCTTATGATAGGGGCAATGAGAGCTCAAAGCTAATGAGTACCATACTGTTAACATTTGGAAGCCTTTGAAACTATTCAAAACCTTTTCATTTCCTTGTTGAGTCTCCACATATTCTATGAGCACCTTCTTGAGAGCATCGTTGTCATTCTTAGTGTAATGTGCTTGTCTCAAAACTTGATTAATTGTGTTATGACTTTGATGCTTGTATCTTTGATATCTTTACTTCTAGTCTTCACCTGAACTTCAGAGGTGCCTTGGCATTCACAATCAAAGGCAAGCGAGATACCACTCTATCATACCTTGTTATGAGCATTGTAATGTTGCTTATGTCTATGCTGTGTGCTACTTATTATTTTTGAGTTGGAATCTCTTCATAGCTTGCATTGCCTATTAAGTAAACTTAGTTGCATACTCTTTATTATGAATTGTCTAAGTAGTTGATCATATGCTGAGAATATATACATCATATGAAGCAAATGTGTTCATGAAAGTTTCTTTTATCGCACTCAGTTTTCAACTGAATTGTTGAGGACAAGCAATAAGCTAAGCTTGGGGGGAGTTGATAGGTCCAAAAAGTATCTACTTTCCCGAACACTTTTGCTATTGTTTCTCCTCTAAACTTGTGTGATTTGGATGCAACTAACACGGACAGACGCTGTTTTCAGCAGAATTGCCTTGGTGCCTAGTTTTTGTGCAGAAAATCAACTATCAGGAAAAATCCCGGAAAATATGCCAAAAATCCTATTTCACCAGAAGACTCCTGGAGCTAGAATACGAGATGGAGTGGGGCTGGGGCCCAGCCACACCACCTGGCCGCGCGGGCTGGGCCTGGCCGCGCCAGAGGGTGGTCTGGCCGCCCCAGACACCCCCTCGGTCTCCCTCTTCGCCTATAATATGCCTTCTGACCTAAAAACTTGGGGGGTTCGACGTTTTTCCAGAAAGAGTTCCGCTCCGCCGCCACCACCAGATTCCACGATTCGAAACCAGAAACTCCATTCTGGCACCCTGCCGGGTCGGGGAATTGGAGGAGATCATCGTCATCATCATCACCATCGCTTCTCCATTGACCATCCATGTTTCTCCCATCTATGAGTGAGTAATCCCCCGTTGTAGGCTATGGGGATGGTAGGGATTGGATGAGATCGTTCATGTAATGGCATCAGATTGTTAGGGCATGGTGCCTAGTATCTTCTATTAGTGCTTTTTGACTTTGTTGCGACTTGTTATGCTTAATGCTTGTCACTAGGGCCCGAGTGCCATGATTTCAGATCTGAACATGTTATTGATTCATTATGATAGTATTGTTTATGGTCTTACCTGCAAGTTGTATACACACGTTGTTGTCCGGAACCAATGGCCCCGAAGTGACAGAAATCGGGATAACCGGAGGGAATGGCTTTGATGTGAGGATCACATGTGTTTATGGAGTGTTAATGCTTTGCTCCGGTGCTCTATTAAAAGGAGTACCTTAATTTCCAGCAGTTCCCTTGAGGCCCCACTGCAAACGGGCTGGCAGGACAAAAGATGTTGTGCAAATTCTCATTGCGAGCACATATGACTATATATGGAACACATGCCTAGGATTATTTAGTACTTGGATGCTTTATCTTATTTATCTGCAATTACCCTATGTTCTGATTGCCATGTGAATTGTCTTGTCCATGCAACGCTCGTCCATGCATCCCTATGCCTACCGCACTCGAATCCTACTGTTGCTGCAATTGTTACTGTTGTCTTTACTTTACTACTGCTGTTACTTTACTATTCCTACTACAAAACTATTGCTACTGATAAACTACTAAGAGCAAGATTGTTTCCAGGTGCAGCTGAATTGACAACTCAGTTGTTAGGGCTTATAAATATTCTTTGGCTCCCCTTGTGTCAAATCAATAAATTGGGTTTCACTTCCCTCGAAAATACTGCGATACACCCCCTATACTTGTGGGTCATCATACCAATGACATTGCGACAATCTCTGGGCTTTTCTACTAACTTCTAGACTTTTTTTCTCTCAAAGTTGTTGAGCTCTTTGTGCATGGATTCTAGCCAATTTGAATCTTCAAGAGCTCCCTACACTTTCTTGGGCTCCACCAAGGATATATGAGCTTGATGCTCACAAAAATGCTTCCATTGAGCTCGAGTGGACATGCCACTCCTTAGATCACCAAGAACATTCTCGAGAGTGTGGTCTCTCCTTTCCAAGATTCTATCCACTCTAGCTTTGCGACGAGATTCGATCTCCGTGTTGTCCTTTGTGGTGAACTCTTCATCATTTTGGTCCTCGTCTTGACCTTCAATTTGACCTTGATCAACAATGGTTTCATTTTCATCAACATGAGGTACAAGTTGATCTTGGTCTTGATTAGGCATGCTACTTGAAAGGCCTTGAGATAATCTTGCGGATGACTAAATAAATCTGCCTTGTGCAACTAACTATGCAGGATGGATAATCCGATCAATGGAGAGACTAGACAATCCAGCCTGGAGCTTCCAGCCTGATCAACTTGGTGAGGGTTCTCAGTTTCTCTTTGGCTCGGGTCATCATCGGCCTTAATAATAGGATCTTGTTGAGGTTGTGAAGATGAGGGATCCACTTGAGTAGAGCATAGTTCTTCTCAATCCACCATAAGGGGTTCCTTAACAGGGCGGATGAATCCTGCACCCATTCTTCTTATGGCATCTTGAGGTATTTCATCATCTACATCACAAACATCAACATGCCCCGCTTGGGGGGCATCATATTCTTCAAAAACCACACTACAAGATTCTATGACAATTCTAGAGAGTTCATCATAGATTCTATAAGTGTGGGAGTCAAGACCATAGCCAACAAAAATATTCTCTAGATCTTTGGAATCAAATTTGAACAATTGAACACCTTTTATGAGGTAGAAATACTTACGACCAAACACCCGGAAGTATGAAACATTGGGCTTGTTACCGGTAAGTATTTCATATGGAGTTTTGATCAACTCTTTCCGGAGGTACAGCCGGTTCGATGCATGGCATGCAATAAAGATTGCCTGAGCCCAAAAATTGTATGGAGATGTAAATTCCGCCAACATGGACCTTTCCATATCCATTAATGTCTGGTTCTTCCTGTTGGCTACACCATTTTGTTGAGGGGTGTATGCATCGGAATATTGATGTTTTATTCCCTCATCACTAAGAAATCCATTCAAGGTGTAGTTCTTGAACTCGGTGCCATTGTCACTTCTTATCACTAGCACAACCACATTGTATTGTTGTTGAACCATATTGACAAAGTCAATGAAGTATTGTTGGGTCTCACTCTTCAACTTGAAGAAGTATACCCATGTATATCTTGAGTAGTCATCAACAATCACCAACCAATATTTCTTACCACCAAGACTTGCATGAGATGGAGGACTTAAGAGATCCACATGAAGGATCTCTAAGATCCTCTTTGACTTTACAATGTTACTTGGCTTGTGGGGAGAATCAGACATCTTTCCTTCAACACAAGCCCTGCAAACACGATCTTTGGAAAAACAAACATTTTCGTTTAGTCCCACAATATGGCCACCCTTGTGGACGCTTTGCAAAGTTCTCATATTGATATGGGCTAGTCGGTGATGCCATAACCAACCCACATCAGCCTTTCTGAATAGCATTATCAATAAAGATGGCAAAGCCCATCTTTCCAAGAGTTCGTACTAAAAGTAAATTATAGCCATGAGTCTCAATAAGCATGACGTCCATGAGAGTAACATCGTGTGCAACCACAACTTTGCCAAGACCCATTACCTGAGATTTTGACTTATCGGCAGATGTGACGGTTATATGATCTTGATTTGCCCTTATCTCCATCATTATTTCCTTGCTTCCGGTCATATGACTTGTGCAGCCACTATCAAGCACCCACTTTGACCCGCTAGAAGCATAGTTCTACAAGAGATAAAACTAGTTTTTTGGTACCCATTTTTCAATGGGTCCTCGTTTGTTAGTGACAAGGGTCTTGGGAACCCAAATAGACCAAGCAATATAACCATGAAATGGACCAACATATTTGCATAAACATAAACATAAGAATTACGCATTAAAACATAGTGAGGGTTAGCACTTCCAGCAAAGTCATCTTGTGACATAGTTTTGCCACTTGTGGAATTACTACCATTAGTGGTCTTGCCTTTTGTTTGTGTGGGCTTGGCCTTCTTGTTCTTCTTGGCCTTCGACACATAGCCAAGACCTCTTTTCTCATTATTTGACCTTTGCTTAATCAAGAGATCATCAAGAGACTTGTTTCCTTCGAGGAAGGTGGCCTTTGCAAGCTCCCCCTTCAACCTAGAATTTTCCTCAAGGATATTTGTACTACTAAAGGGAATGAAAATACTAGGTGAAGCAACATTATTCAATTGAGTTTGAAGTTGTTCATGAGATTTTGTGAGAGTCAAGAGTTCACTTTCCAAGGCCTTGTGAGCCTTGTTAAGCTTCTCAAAATCCTCGGCAAGTTTCTCATGAATAACACCAAACTTAATCTTGTCCTTTTTAGCCTTTTATACTTGGCAATGGAATGATCACGTTTGAGTTTAGCTACTATTTGATCATTTACCTCATCGAGGCCTTTAAGTTTTTCTTCAAGAGACTCCCTAGTCTCTTGTTCTTCTTCTAGAGCATTAGTTAGAGCATCCATCTCAAGTAGGCGCTCTCTCCCAAGTTTGCATCTCTCATCAAGGAGCTCTTGTGTGTGAGCAAGTTGGTTCAAGAGATTTACAAAATGCTTCTTGTGCTCCCCTTGCAAGTTAGTCATATAAGCATCGAAAGCAACTAATTCCTCCTTCACCTTAAGAGTTATATCATTATTCAATTCATCATTGATAATAGAGGTGGAGAGAGTAGATGATGATACCTCTGATGCTCTAGCCATAAGGAAAGTGACGTTCTTGTTGGAGATATTCTCACTTGGGGAATCTAAGAGGGAGAAAGTGGATGTAGAGGTGGTGGCGATGGATGCCACACCATTCTTTGTTTCTTCTTCTTCCTCCTCCTTTTAATCATCGGAAGAGAACTCTTCATGTGTTATCAATGCAATGTCACCGGACTTCTTGTTGGTGGCATTCTTCTTGTTCAAAGGCTTCTTGAAGGGGGCCTTTGGATTTTCTTCAATATGAGTGCACCACCATGATCTTCTCTCTTATCATATGGCATCCGCCAACAAAATGATAGCGGTCACCACAGTTGAAGCAAGTTCTCAATCTTGAACCATTTTCTTTTCTACCACTTCGGTTACTTCTTCATTACATCTCCATCTTGGCCTTGGCGGGATCTTTCCAAAAGTTTCTCGCATAGAAGGCCATGTATTCTCCATGAGAAACCTTGACATCTTCAGTGTGGATCATAGTAAGCACATCATCACTTCCTTCCTCTTCTTCATACTCCACAACCTTGGCCTTCAAGGCAATATTAACACCACTTCTCATTCCAATGGCACGATCCTAGGAATCTTTGGCATTCTTCGCAGCAACCTTGAAGGCGGACATCTCTTGCATAACTTCATTGGAGGTCATGAGATGATTGTTGTGTCTTCGTTGGAGATTCTTCAAGTCAGTGGGCTCAAAGGGCATGAGCATGCTCACATACTTCCTCTTTATCCAAGCATCATCGGTATGATAGACACCAACATTTTTGAAGGCGGCGGTAGTGGATTTGAGTCTTCGATACATGTCTTCATGATCCTCACCATCCTTCATATAAAAGCCTTCGGCTTCATTGCTCAAGGCATCATATATGTTTCTTCTCATGCTCTCATTCCCAACAAATAAATCAATGAGAGCAGCCCAAGCTTCCTTGGCGGTATTGAAGTGCTCAAAGTGGGGAAAGTCCTTTGGCCCCACCCCAAGTTGAATCATGTGCAAGGAGGTGGCATTGAGTTGACTATTGACCACTTCTCTTCTTGTCAAGTTGTTTGGATCCTCAATTTTGAGTCCTTCTTCAATAATGTTCCATAAGTCAATGCAAGAGCTGCGCACATGAGATTTCATCAAAACTTGCCATTGAGCAAAAGAATGTGCAGCTAACATAGGTGGGTCACCTCTATTATTTATATGGGGATGAGGGATTGGGGGGTCGGGAGAGTACCATCCGGGAACCGCATGGTGCTCTTCCTTCCCATCACCCTTCTTGGTGGAGGAGTTAGTTCCAATATGTTCATCCCCCACTACTTCACCCATTGGCTTAGCTAAAGCATTCACCTTCGAATTAGGAGGTGTTTCCTCTTGAGAGGGAGGTGGTGAGGCTTGACACATTGCAAATGTATCTATAATTTTTGATGTTTCATGCTTGGTTTTATCCACTTTCTTGTGTTTTGTCCACACTTTGGAGTACTTTTCATATGATTTCTTGGACTAACCTATTAACAAGAGCCACAGTGCCAGCTGCCTGTTTTCTGCTGTTTTTGGTTCCAGGAAAGTCAGAAAATGAATATTCTCAGAATTGGACGGGACAAAAGCCAAAGTGCCTATTTTTCGGGAAGTCATCAGATGCCAGAATATGAGATGGAGAGGGGCCAGAGGCCGGCCACACCACCTGGCCACGCGGCTAGGCTTGACCCGCTCCAGGGGGTGGTGTGGTGGCCCCTGGCACCCCCTCGGCCTACCCTTCCGATTATAAGATACCCTCGGGACGAAAACCCTAAGTGCCCGATCAAAAATCCACGAAAGAGTCTGTAGCCGCCGTCATCTCCATCCCTAGATCGGGAGGGATCTGAAGCTCTTCCTGGCACCCTGCCGGAGAGGGGAATTCACCCTGGAGGCCTTCTTCATCACCATGCAAGCCTCCGGTGTGATGCGTGAGTAGTTCATCCTTGGACTACGGATCCATGTAGTAGCTAGATGGCTGGTTCTCCTCCTTTGTGCTTTCATGTTTAGATCTTGTGAGCTCCGCTCATGATCAAGATCATCTATTTGTAATTCTGCATGTTGTGTTTGCGGGGATCCGATGGATATTGAGATGCTATTTCAGATTGATTATTGATTCTATCATGTCTTTGTTATTTGTGATCTTGCATGCTTTCCGTTGTTAGTAGCTATCTTGTCCAAGTAGATGCTATTAACTCCAAGAGTTAGTATTTATGCTCGATAGTGGGTTCATGCCTCTGGTAATTTGGGGAAGTGACAGAAATCTCTAAGGTACTAGATGTGCTATTGCTACTAGGGAGAAAACAACAATCCTTTGTTCATAGAACAATTGTATTGTTTACTTTACATGCAGTTCGTAAAGCAATAATCTGTTTCTTGCAACATAATACTAGAGGGGGTTCGGATGATAACCTGAAGGTGGATTATTAGTCATAGATGCAGTTGGATGGCGGTCTATGTATAATGTTGTAATGCCCAATCGAATCTCAAAGGAGTCAAGATGATTAGTATATGCATGTATTGCTTTCTCGATGTTTGTCAATTGCCCCGCTGTAATTTTTTCACCCAGCATGTTATCTATCTTAAGCAGAGCCACCTCTAGTGAACTATGGATCCCGGTCCTTTTATTTTACATACAATCTACAATCTTTTCCTGCTTTGTGTTTACTTTCCTTCCATTCGATACGTTTAATCCTTTGTTTTCCGCAAAACACGGTGAGATTGACAACCTCATCGCAAGTTGGGGACAAAGTTTTGTGGTTGTGTTGTGCAGGTCTCCACGTTGCTACTAGCACCGGTAGTGCGCCCTGCCAAGGCTCATCTAGCAACACCTTTGGGGTGTTTCCTTGGTCCTACTGGTTCGATTAAGCCTTGGTTTCATTACTGAGGGAAACTTGTTTATGTGCTCATCATACCTTCCTCTTGGGGTTCCCAACAAGCTCTACATCAACACCGCACCAGCACTTTTCTAGGCGGCGTGCACTGAGCCATCAAGCATTTTTTTGGCGCCGTTGCCGGGGAGTTAAGGACATCTTCACAAGGGGAGTCCCTCATAACCAATCTCTGTACTTTGTTATTCTTGTTTTGCTTAGTTTCTTTTTGCTTTGTTTGCTTGTTTCTTTATCAAAAACACAAAAAAATTAGTTTTACTAGTTTGCTTTCTTAATTTGAAAACACAAAAAATGACTACTCTTGAAAACACTAAGTGTGTGACTTCACTAGCACCAACAACAATGATTTTATGAGCACACCTATTGCTCCACCTGTGTCTGAAGATACTTTCTTTGAGATAAAACCTGCTTTACTAAATCTTGTTATGAGAGAACAATTTTCTGGTATTGGTAATGAAGATGCTGCTTCCCATCTAAATAACTTTGTTGAACTTTGTGAGATGCAAAAGCATAGGGATGTAGATTGTGATATTATTAAACTGAAATTGTTTCCTTTCTCTTTGAGAGGAAAAGCTAAAGAATGGTTGAATTCCTTAACTAGGAATAGTATTGATTCTTGGACTAAGTGCAAAGATGCTTTTATTGCAAAATACTATCCTCCTGCTAAGATTATATCTATGAGAAGTGAAATAATGAAGTTTAAATAATCTGATAATGAGCATGTTGCTCAAGCTTGGGAAAGAATGAAATCTTTGGTAAAGAATTGTCCCACTCATGGACTGGCTGCTTGGATGATCATCCAAACTTTTTATGCAGGATTGAACTATTCTTCAAGGAACCTATTGGATTCTGCTGCTGGAGGTACCTTTATGACCATCACTTTGGGTGCTGCAACAAAACTTCTGGACAATATGATGGTTAATTATTCTAAATGGCATACTGAGAGAGCTCCACAAGGTAGGAAGGTAAATTCTGTTGAGGAAACCTCCTCCTTGAGTGATAAGATTGATATTATTATGGCTATGCTTGTTAATGGGAAAGCCCATATTGATCCAAATAATGTTCCTTTAGCCTGTTTGGTTGCTCAAGAAGGGCAAGTTGATGTGAACTTTATAAGAAATAACAACTTTGGCAATAATGCTTATAGGAATAATTTTGGTAACAACAATTATAAGCCATATCCTACCAACAATGGTAATGCTTATGGAAGTTCCTACAACAATAATAGGAGTGCTCCCTTTGAACTTGAAGTTATGCTTAAAAAGTTTATTAGTAAACAAACTGCTTTCAATAAAACTATTGAGGAAAAACTCTCTAATGCTGAAAGAAATATATCATCTTTGGCTGAAGCTCAATCTCCTTTGAATAAAATAGCTGCTAAACCTGAAACTAATGATAATCCCTTTGCAGCTACCAATGCTATACAAGTATGAATTGATGAAAATGTTAGACTATTATCTGAAATACATGCTAAGTGGGAAAGAGAAGATGAAATTGCTAGAAACATTAGTGTTTCTACTATCACCACCACTAGTGTTGAGGCTAGTAATAGTTCTACTACTCTAGATGATAAATTTGATTTTGATCTTGATGGTTGCAATATCTCTGAAGTTATTAAGTTTCTACAAAAGCTTGCTAAAAGTCCTAATGGTAGTGCTATGAACATGGCCTTTACAAAACACATTACTGATGCTCTCATAAAGATTAAAGAAGAAAAGATGAAACATAAAGCTTCTATTCCTATAAAACAAGAAGATGGTTGGGAACCCATCATTAATATGAAAGTGAATGACTTTGATTTCAAAGCTTTATGTGATCTTGATAGTAGTGTTTCTATTATGCCTAGAAGGATTTATGATATGCTTGATTTGCCTCCACTTGAAGATTGTTATTTGAATGTCCCACTTGATGCTAAAAAGAAACTCATGGGGAGTCTTAATGATGTTCTTATTATGGTTAACAATGTCTATGTCCCCGTTGATTTCTATGTTTTGGATGTTGGGGATATACTTTCCGGGTATCCTCACAGTTCCTCACTGACCAGGGTGGCCCACTTCGGGTTAGATCATTACTTCACGGGCGGCCCAGTCAGGGAAAAAGACGGAGTCCAATCCAGCTATGGGAAGGCCCAGAAGACTTACCGACTTAGGCCCATAATGTTACTTGTAGTTCAAGATGTACTCTGTAACCGACTCTTAGTCGTAGCCGGATAGATATCTCCTGTAAACCCTAGGCCAGATATCTATATAAGCCGTCCTAGGGAGAGGCTTTAGGGAAACGCCTCAATAGTCTACAATCTCAACTCGCACAGGCGAAACCCTTGTAACGCATATTCTGGCTCTGCCGTATTACTGGGTTGCTAGCAGGAGTAGGGTCCGTCCAAAGCCGGCAGATTCGAACCTGGGTAAACTTGTTTTCTCACCGTCCCGGAACACCATACGTCTCACAGCCCTCTCTTCCGCATGCCTCGAGGACCCCCTCATGGCGTACTTGTCATCAATCCGACGACAGTTGGCACCCACCGTGGGGCAAGTGAGCTTCGGATCTGCGTTCCGAGCGGAATCTGCAAGAATCAGAATCAGCAAGACTATCACCGTCGGTCGCATCCTCTACGCCAGCGACGTCCCTCTCATCGTTCTCGACGAGACTTGGATTCCGGCTAGGGAGGCTGTAACTGCCTACACAATCATGTCTTTTGGCGAGATTGATGTTTACATCGGTTTCGCTGAACCTGCCCCACCCACCCCAGCGGTGATGATAGAGGCAGAAGAATCTTCTGGGTCCCCTTTGTCCGCGGAGGCGGCAGAGTTCTGGATCTCAGAAAACCCTAAACCCACCCAGCCCGCACTAGCTACGGAGATAGTGGAGAAATTCGAGCCTGAAGAAGACCTAGCGGCCCAAGTCGAATCTGGAGTGGATCTCCCTAGAGGAGCTAGATCCCAGATCGACCCACCCGTGGAAGTCAAAATCCAGGAGGGCATATCAATGACACTGATTCTGGCTCTAATGATGTCGGGACAGACACACCTTTCCTAAGGTACACATTACGACGTATGATATTGCAAGATGCGAGCGTAGATGCAATTCTCGAGACCATCGAAAGTTTCGACATGGCTGATCGCGAAAGCCACAGGTACCTCAGGAAGCACGCATCGCACTTTGTCGGGTACGTGGGATCCGGATCCGGCTCTGCCGATGCTGGAGAAAACACTGAATCGATGCTGGAGGCAATTGGAACAAACGCTGACGTACCCGCATCCTCGGATGAATCGATGACGTCAGCAGATTTCCGAAAGTTCTCCGCGGAATATGAAGAGGAGTACAACTCCAAGGCTACAGAAGAAGGAGAAGCCATGGATGAAGGATCCGGGGAACACTCTCCCAAAGCGCAGGATGACATGGACGTCGGAGATAATCCCGAGGTCCAGATGTCCGAAAGTACCGATCAGAGCCTGACTCCGGGAAATGGACCCAGAGCCGTCTTTTCTACTGGCGCTGCCAAGAAGGCAAAGAAGAAGAACAAGAAAAACAAGACCCCGGCAAAAGACCCTCTGGCGGAGGAGGTGATTGCCGAGGAATATGAAGAAGACTCGGATGGAGCACTTATCCCAAAAGAGCCGAAAAAAGAAGAATCGGTGGATGGACACATGATCACCAAAGGTGCGCGTAAACTCATCGATGCTGCAATAACCACACCTATCCCTGCAGCTGCAGAACTTACTGCTAAAGATCTAGACGAAAGGGTCCAGGCCCTAGAAGCACGTTGTCAACAACTCCTCGATGAAGCCAAAAACATTGAGGTGGAGAAGCAACGCATGGCAACTAAGGACTACATGTCTCGGTTGCATCAGAAGACACAGAAGCGTCACACTGATGACGACCAATTCCCACATATCTGTGCTGTCCTTTTCGGAGATGAGATGGGGAAGCCACGAAAAGATAGCAAAGGAGATTGGGTATATCCAACCCCAGTACAGAATACCGTGGCGGCCCGAGAAATTCTATTGGCTAATCCAGGACCAGAGGAGATCCGTTTGGGTATCAAGCTACTCAGCAAGGGACTGGAGCAGCAAAAGGTCGCCCTGTCCAGAAGTCAAAAACTGGTCTCGGATTCCGACCAATGTCGAACAGATCCGGCATGGGCTGACGTGAGACCCCACCGCATTCCGGAGCAACATTATCGCCCCGAACGACGGGAGGACAATTATTCGAGAACCGGATCGTCAGGACAGCATCGCAGGACTACACGCGACTGGAGCAACGTCGCACCAGCGGCCGAGCAAGAGGCCATCGCTGCTCTAAATCCGAGGAATCCTCACCGACGAGAATCTAACGATCGAAGGGGAGAAGATAAAGAGAAATGTCGGGAGGAGGATCGTCAAAAAATGCCACCTCCTAGACATGCAAGCCGTCCGGCTGAGCCCCACCATGGTGGGAACGACGGACGAAGAAATGATGGAAACCACGCCAGAACAAGCAGGCAGGGGGCTCGTCTTAGTCAAGACCCTCCCCGGAATCGGAATAATGACGTTCCGGACGGAGGCCGGCGATCAGCCGGAAACTATCCAGCTACCCCACCTTCTCCACCACACAGTCATCACAACGGCTCCCAAGGAGGGCAAGGAGGACGACGTGGCGGAGGAGGTGGCGGCAGAAGCCGAAGTCCGGCTCCAAGGCACCGTAGCCACAGCCGACATTCAGGACGATCTTTATCCCCGAACGACGCAAGGCATAGGATCAACTCCAACATAGAGGCTCGCGCTACGAAAACAATGATATCTACATGGGCCCAAAATGCTTCGGACCATGCATCAGAGGTACAAAATTCTCGGAAGGATTTGCTATCTCAAGACATATCCAAGCCTACGATGGCATTGCTCGGCCAGATACCTGGCTACAGGATTTCTTCCAAGCTTGCTGCATCACCAAAGGCGAAAACAGCCTGGTCGTAACCCGATATCTCCCACTTATGTTGTGGAAGACGGCACAATCATGGCTCAATGAACTTCTGGAGAACACCATCCATAACTGGTATGACATGCAAAGTGCGTTCTTTCAGAATTTTGAAGGCACATATCGGAGGCCCTGTACGGTCGAAGACCTACAGCGTTGCACCCAGAAAGCCGGAGAAAATTGCCGGGACTACCTCGGACGATGGATCTACACCAAGAACTCCTGTGAGGGAGTAAATGATCAAACTATGATTGAAGCTTTCATTGCAGGTCTCCCAATTAGTCTACTGCGCCATCGCTTGAAGTGTGACAAGGTCACTAATCTGGGAGAGATGATAGAAACAACGAGTAAGTATGCAGATGCTGACGACGATGTAGAGGGTTTGCTCAATGCCCTGGCTATGCCTCAGTCGGCAAGACAACCAAAGCAACAAGCTCAGAAGCGCAAAAATACCTCAGAAGAAAAACCCAACGCGGAAACTGCGGTGGTTACTACTGTTTATTGGTCTGGAGGACGAGGAGGATGTGGCGGAGGCCAAGGGTGTGGCCGTGGGACTTCAAGGGTACAAGGTAGAGGAGAACAGCAACCAGGCAAAACCTACTCTTGGGCCTACATTGCCAATAACCCATGTGTGCATCACCTAGACGCCAATGGGGGCTCGTCCTACACCAATGCTGAATGTCGTTTCAATGACGACATCAAAAGAGATGACACCACGGGCTACAAAGCTAAGCGGAAGAAGGGAAAGAAAAATCCTGAAAAGGACAAGGAGACCAAGGAAGATTCCGACATGGAGGAAGCTGATGCTTCAAATCCCAAGCCGGAAGGGAAGAAAACTTTTCCCACCAAGAAGGACACTTATGTCACTTTCCTCGGATCTCAACTAGCAAAGGTCAAGAAAGCATTTCTACATGAGCTCAATGCAACAGTTCCAGCTGTCCCCCAGTATCTGGACTGGTCGAAAGTGGCAATCACATTTGACCGCGATGATCATCCGCCTAAGTTACACAGGCGAGGAAAATACGCCTTAATCGTCAACCCACTTATTGACAGTTATGGTTTCTCCAAGACTCTCATAGATGGTGGTAGCAGCATCAATATCCTCTATGTCAAAACGCTACGCCGGATGAAGATCTCGAAAACCCAGCTGAACCATAGCTCTGTGATATTTCATGGAGTTGTCCCAGGAAGACAAGCTAATTCCCTGGGAGAGATTACTTTGGATGTTACCTTTGGAACTCCAAAGAACTATCGGACGGAGGCACTTTCTTTCGAAGTGGTCCCGTTCAAGAGCGCATATCACGCTATATTCGGACGTCTGGCTTACTGGGATTTTTTGGCTCGTCCGTGTTACATTTACAATATGATGAAAATTCCAGGTCCCAACGGCGTGATCACCATCAGGGGAGACCCGAAGAAAGCGCGAGAGTGCGAGGATGGAAATGCCGCCTTTGCCGAAGCCGTGCTGCACGCCCAGGAGTACCAGGAGATCAAGAAGAGCATAGATCCGTCCGAGATGCCCGCAACAAAGAAGGAGGTGACAAAGCCAAATCCGGAGTTCAAGGCATCAGAAAGCACCGTTGAAGGATGACGACCCCTCCGAGGTGACCCAGATAGGCGTAGGCCTAGGTAGCGCATAGGAAAGCGCGCTCGTCAAGTTCCTCCAAGCAAATCAAGATATCTTTGCATGGCAGCCATCTGACATGACCGGAGTACCTAGGGAACTTGCCGAGCACTCTCTAAATGTAAACCCGAACGCTAAACCCGTCAAACAGTCTTCACGATGGTTTGGCGACAAAAAGCGTAAGGCAATAACTAAGGAACTAGCGCGGCTCGAGTTAGCCGGATTCATAGAAGAGGTCATCCACACTGAGTGGTCGGCCAATCCTGTAATGGTCCCTAAAAAGGACACCACTGATTTAAGGATGTGTGTTGATTATACTGCCTTGAACAAGGCTTGTCCAAAAGATCCGTTCGCTCTGCCTAGAATTGATCAAGTTATCGATTCTATGTCAGGCTCGGAACTTCTCTGTTTTCTCGACGCATATTCCGGCTATCACCAAATCCGGATGAAGGAATCTGACAAAGTCAAAACTTCATTCATAACCCCTTTCGGAACCTTCTATTTTGTTACGATGCCCTTTGGGCTGAAGAACGCAGGAGCTACGTACCAGCGCACGATGCAGCGTTGCCTCCATGACCAACTCGGACACAATGTACATGCATACGTGGATGATATCACGGTAACGTCCAAAAAGAAGAAAACGCTGATTTCTGACTTGGAGGAAACATTTGCCAATCTACGAAAATACAACATCATGCTTAACCTGAAGAAATGTTTCTTTGGAATACCACCCGGAAAATTGTTAGGTTTCATCGTGTATCAAAGAGGCATAGAGGTGAACCGAGACAAAATCAAGGCTATACTCAATATGTCCAGGCCAACTCGCCTGAAGGACGTACAAAGACTAACTGGTTGCATCGCTGCGGTCAGTCGATTTGTAAGCCGGCTTGGTGAAAGAGCCGCACCATTATACAAACTCCTGAAAAGACCAAGGATTTTGTTTGGACTGAAGAAGTTGAAGCTGCACTACAAGATCTGAAGAAAGTACTCTCATCTGCTCATATCCTTGCAGCGCCAGAACCTAAGGAACCGATGTTGCTCTATCTTGCTGCGACAAATAAGGTCGTTAGTATCGTCATGGTGGTGGAGAGACCAGAGGAAAATCAGGAACACCTGGTGCAGCGTCCGACTTACTTTGTCAGCGAGGTCCTAACAGAATCAAAACAGCGGTATCCGCACTATCAAAAGTTGGCTTATGGTGTTTTTCTAGCATCTCGTAAGTTACGACACTACTTTCAGGAGCATCCAATTACCGTGGTGAGAACAGCTCCCATGAGAGATATAATCAACAACAGTGACGCCACAGGACGCGTCGCCAAATGGGGCATAGAGCTTTCAGCTTTCGATATTGAGTACAAACCTCGGACAGCAATAAAATCCCAGATCCTTGCTGACTTTGTTGCTGATTGGACAGAGACGAAGGAGAACATGATCCTCCCTGAGTCGGAATATTGGACCCTCTTTTTTTATGGGTCTAAGGCTCGAGGGGGCTCGGGGGCTAGCGTGGTGCTCAAATCACCCCAAGGAGATAAACTTTTATACGTGTTGCAGGTACACTTCACAGCGACAAACAATATTGCCGAGTATGAAGCACTGCTGCATGGAATCCGGATTGCTAAGGATATTGGCATCCGACGTTTGATGTGTTACGGAGATTCGGATCTTGTTGCTCAACAAGTGTCAGATATTTGTAATGCAAATAAACACATGGCAGCATATATAAAGCTGTCGTGGATGATCTATCTAAATCGTTCGAAGGGTTTGAAGTTCAACACATCCCTCGAGCAAAAATTGAGGAAGCAGATGCACTATCTCGGATAGGTTCTGCGCGGAAAGAGGTCCCGGATGGCGCTTTTTTAGAGCACCTCAAAGTTCCCTCAATAAAGGGAGTAGATGAGGAATATCCGACCAAATCCGACTCACCTTTGATAGCAGTTCTGGCTGTAATTCCCAGCTGGACTCAACCCTACCCGATTACTTGGTAGATGGCAAATTGCCCGAAGACGAGGTGCTGAGGCGGCAGATTATCCGACGAGCAAAAGCCTATACTATTGTTAAAGGTGAGCTCCATAAACGGAGTGTTTCTAGGGTTTTTCAGCATTGTGTATCTCCGGAAGAAGGAGTGGAAATCTTAAGAGAAATCCACGAAGGCGAGTGTGGTCACCATGCTGCAGCCAAATCTTTAGTGGCAAAAGCTTTTAGACATGGATTTTTCTGGCTTACAGCTCAGGCAGATGCCGAACGATTAGTCAAAACGTGCAAGGGCTGCCAAAAGTACGCCAAGCAAGCTCATGTTCCGGCTGATCAGCTGCAAATAATACATATAACATGGACCTTTGCGGTCTAGGGGCTTGATATGGTAGGACCTTTTAAACGAGCTCCAAGTGGATTTACTCACCTCTTAGTGATGGTGGATAAATTCACCAAATGGATTGAGGCTAAACCTGTCACTAGTTGTGATGGAGCAACAACCAAAAGATTTGTCGAGGATGTTATAATCCGGTATGGTTATCCGCATAGCATTATCACGGACAATGGGAGTAACTTTTCTATGGGAGAATTGGCTGAATTCTGCAACGAGCAAAATATCCGGCTTGACATTGCGTCAGTCGCACATCCACAGGCTAACGGACAAGTCGAAAGAGCAAATGGTTTAATTCTACAAGGTCTAAAACCGAGACTCAAAGCACCACTACGACATGCTGCGGGGGCTTGGGCAGAGGAATTACCCTTTGTATTTGGAGTTTACGAACAACCCCAAATAGGTCAACAGGATACACACCTTTCTTCTTGGTCTATGGCGCAGAAGCAGTTCTTCCTAGTGATTTGATTCATACTTCTCCTGGAGTGGCCGCGTATATCGAAGAGGATGCCGAGATTTCTCGACAAAATGATCTCTACTTATTCGAAGAAGTTCGCGTCGTTGCTGAAATGAGATCTACAGCCTATCAGCAGAAGTTACGCAAGTATCATAGCCAGAGAGTCCGAAATAGATCTTTTAATAAAGGTTATTTGGTTCTCCGGCTTGTGCAACAAAGAAAGCACAAACTTTCCCCAGTATGGGAAGGGCCCTTTTTAGTTAGTCGAGTATTGCACAATGGATCGTACTACTTAACTGACATGAGGCCAGTCAAAGAAAGACCTGCTACTAAGAAGAGAAAGAGAGCTGGAGGTAGTACAAATCCGGATGAGTTAGAGAGACCGTGGAATATTTCTCAGCTACGTCCCTTTTACTCTTAGTTTATCCTTCTTTGTAAACATATATATGTACATGTTCTGTGAGAAATAAAAGTTTTGGTTGCCTCAAGCTTTTCTGAGAAGTTTTACCATCTTATTTCTGAATGATCAAGTCATAGTCGAAAATCCCAGAATACTTGAAAGTACTTTATGCTCATGTTCATTCTGGTTTAGATTTCCGATTCTAAAATTTCTACCCTCGGGTATAACTCTAAAGTTTCTAGTCTTTACTTTGGTTATTTGTCTGATTGCTAGATGCGGGCATTTTCCGAGTAGTGAATTATTGGTACTGGAAGCCGGCTTTGTTTCCGAGTTTAAATTGGTTTAGTAATTGAGCTCCGTTGCTCGGCAAAGTTTCTGGCAGAAGGTTTAGCCGGCTCACAAAAGGGACGAGGTGGAAAGCCAGATAAACAATAAGTAGAGACGAAAAAATACAAGTGCTTATGTAACATTTCAGGCTCGCAAAAAAAAATTTAAGCCAAAAGTGTTGAATAGATCAAAAGATTAGCACTAGCAAAGTTAAAGTACTACATATTTACAGATGCATCATGTTTTTCCAGAATAATACAAAAAAATTGATCTATGATGCAGGAGGGGGTGAAGGAGCTGCCGGCTCGCTGGAGATTCTGCCTTGATATCGTTCCGAGATGTCTGCATCAGAGGTGGTGCGTTCATCGTCGGAAACTTCTGTTGGTTCTTCCGGAGGAGGAGGCGGAGTATCTACGCGGGTAAAGAAGGGGATCTCGTAGCTGGTCAGGTCAGCCACGTGACACCCATATCCGGCGCAGGAGTGCATGATGGCTTGAAGGTCCTGCTCCTAGCCGTCTTCATCTATCTTGCAGTACCCTCTGGTCACTTGCCATATTTCCATGTTTCCATGGTGGCTCATGACCATGGTGAGAGCGTTCTGCGCAGCAGTCCGCGCGTAGGACATGTTCCAATCCCGAACAAGTTGCGGCATCTCCTTTGCCTTGTCCCACACCTGAAAATCCGACATGCTTGGCATGTCCGGAATCTTGAGAGCTTCGCCGATGTCCTCAAGGGACTGGCGGAAGTCATGAAGCAGGTCACCGACTTGGGTAAGCCGGTGGGTGTGGGGCTCAGAGGAGGAAGAGTCCGTCAAGTTCAGAGGACCTATACACAAAACAAGTTAAGAAAAATCCGACATTGATAAAAGTCGAAGAAAGAAACAAGTCGGATAGATGGAACGTACCGAAAATGACGTCGTCAATTTTGGTATTCTCCTCCCGGAGACTCTAGAGTTCAGCCTGGAGTGCCTGGGACATGTCCTTCTCTCTGCCAAGCTCATTCTTGAGGTCCGAGATTATTTTATCCTGAGCAGCGATCTTGCGATCACGCTCTTCAGTAGCCATGGAGGAGGATTCAAGGACTTGAGCTATGCTCTTTTCATGATTTGCCTTGAGCTGGTCCAGCTCTTGGCGAAGCTCCTTGTTCTCCACCACCAGGGTCTTGAGGTTCTCGGCCTCTTCAATCATGGCAACGGATTGTTTCACCAGTGCTGTAAGTCAAAAAGGAACAACAGTTCAAGAACAAATTCGACATTGAAAAAGACAAAGACAAGGTTTAAGTCTTGGAATGTTTACCTTCGGCCTCATTCTTGGCAACTATAAGTTCAACATTCTTAAGCCGGAGAGCCTTGATCTCTCTCCGCTTATCACAGACATTTCTCAGTAAATCCTGGTTATAGGAACATACTTTCTATAAGTCAGAATACCCAAAGTCAGAAAGCTACTTAAGACTCGGGCTAATATTGTTGCTAATATCAGCACGAGCCTTGGGGGCTACACTAGTTCGTTCTTTGGCATCCTAATAAAGCATAAACCCGGATTGTTTATCCTAATTCATGCTTGGGGGCTAGAGTATATGATATAAAATACAATAAAGGAAAAACAGGAGTTGGAATTCCGACTTACATATTGTTCGCGGGTGAGTTTATCCAAACCCGCGTTCACTTCAGCGGCGACCTTCTCGGCGAGAGTCAGAGGAATCACTGGGGTTGTTGGAAGCTCACCAGTCCTAATCCTCTCGTCACGAAGGCGCACTTGAGCGAGAAGGTCGGAGAACTTGACGTCCTCTGCTTCTTGCGCTTCTTCCTCGGCGGATAAAGTTCTTTTCTCCAGGCACTGCCTGGCTAGCCGCTGGATTTCTTCAGCAGATTTCCGGGACAGGCCAAACTTGGCAAGACCCGGATTGCTCATGAGGTTTTCGGCGAAGGTTTCTGCCGAGGGATCATTACCCAAAGAGGGTTCACCCTTATCTACATCTGACTCACCCATGGTGACGTCAGTTTGCGACTCAAGGTTCACAGGCCCCGTTGAAGGAGCCGGATCTTCTGCAGCATCCACGGAGATCACCGGCGTTGCAAAAGGTTGAGGGGCAGGAGTCGGAGGAGCCACGGCAGGAGAAGCTATCATAAGCTTCATCTTCCGCAGCGGCTTCGAAGGAATCCCTTTCCCTTTGCCCTTGAGGAGAGGTTTTGCTCTGAGAATGTAGTAAAGTCAGAAACTTTACATCTCGGAAAGAAATTCGAGTAAAGTACAAAGGCGGAAAATTGTGATTGAAAGTTACCTCTTCACAACGGGTACCTCCTTTGTGCCGACAGCCACTGTCAGAGCTTTGCGCTTCTTGAGCGCAAGATCCGGCAATGGGACCACTTCTACCTCCTGAGAGAACTCCGGAGGATATCCTTCGAGCGGAGCAAATTCCGACTCGGGGAGGTCAGCAAGCTGAAAAGAAGAAAACATATCAGCATTGCACTATAACTCAAATGTTGAAACACATAAAAAGGTGTACTGATAGAAGCTTACTGGCACTACGGGGTTATCCGCCGTGTGCATGTCCAGAGAAACCTTCGGGATTCTCCTCTCGATCCGCTCCCTAATCAGCCACTTGATCTGGCTTATGTAGCCCTGTGTGGTGTAGGCTTTGGAGCTGATGCGGAGGGAGTCTTTCAGAGACGACGTGATGGAATGCATAAGTATGGTCCCGTGGTACTGAAGGTGCTGGATCCGACATGAGACCTAGCACTGGACCAAGTCGGATGCCTTCAGATCCTTGTGTTTGATCAAATATTCGATCCGCCTCTTAGCGAGGATCAGATCGTCGGTGAGAGCCAGAGCAGCCTCGTCCCAAGAAGGTTGGGTCGTGGCGGCTCCGTCGATGAAAGCCGGCAAAGCAGTGGCTTTGCCGGGAGCCGGGATATCCCTATGATAGAAAAACATGGCTGGCCATTGTTTGACCGACTCACTAGCTATAATTTTGGGATACGCGCGCTTGCGTCTAAGCGAAAAGCTAATAGTGCCGGTGATGTAAGGAACACCGGTAGTAATGGAGTTTCTCTAGACATGAAAATAGTACTGGAAAAGAGTCAAACTCGGCCTAATGCCAAGAAAGCCCTCGCACAATGAAGCGTACGCGCTCATCTCTAACAGAGAGTTGGGAGCAAGATGATGGAGTTGAACTCCGTAATGATCAATCACCTCGGAGAAGAACTCCGAGGGAGGAAACAACAAACCTCTATCGAGGTGGGTGCCGAAGTGGACCCGCTCGCCGTCGCGCGGGTTGGGAACGGTTTCCTCGAAGCCGCTCCTCCAGTCGCCGGCGGCGAGAAGCCCTTCCATATCCACGTTCTTGAGGCCCTCCTTGTTGAGGGCGCAGGGGATACAGAGCCCACGGAAGCTCTCTTTCTCCGCCACCACTTCCGTCACTGCCACGGCTGCTGCCGCTAAGCCAGAAGAGGAAGATGAAGCCATTTCTCCGGTGAGGGGTTGACCTAAAAGGGGCAGCGCTGGGAGTTTTTGGGGGAGGAACGGGGAGCTCTGTGCGCGCAGGAAGATTGGGAGGAGAAGAAAAGGCAAAGGACTGGTGGAAGGAGAAGGAAGAAATCCTAACCCCTTATATCCACCTAACTGCGCCAAGATTCATGCAAATGCTATAGTGTAACCGCCACGCATCGTGGAAAGAACTCGGAAGGACCCACGCGATGATTGCGTCGCCTCGATCTCCACACACGCATTGAAACGGCGCCTCGGTTCCGCGAACCGCAGACCCACCAACGGTCGTGCTGACGGAATGCCTATCAGATGACGTGACTTGACCATGACTTATGTCAGGTGGCGTTGGGAACCAAGTTCCGGCTTAGTTTGAAATCAAGCTGGAAAATCCGAGTAACCTACTGATAGGTCCGACTTATTTTTAAGACCCGGATCGTATGTTTTGTTGCGAAGTTTCAGGAACCCTTCAAGATTCTGCAAGCCGAAGATCAAGCTAGACGATGATAAATCCGACTTTGGATCTTGGAGGCCTCCGGGGGCTGCTGTTGGGGATATACTTTCCGGGTATCCTCACAGTTCCTCACTGACCAGGGTGGCCCCCTTCAGGTTAGAGCATTGCTTCACGGGCGGCCAGGGAAAAAGACGGAGTCCAATCCGGCTACGGGAAGGCAAAGAAGACTTACCGACTTAGGCCCATAATGTTACTTGTAGTTCAAGATGTACTCTGTAACCAACTCTTAGTCGTAGCCGAATAGATCTCTCCTGTAAACCCTAGGCCGGATATCTATATAAGCCGTCCTAGGGAGAGCCTTTAGGGCAACACCTCAATAGTCTACAATCTCAACTCGCACAGGCGAAACCCTTGTAACCCATATTCCGGCTCTGCCATATTACTGGATTGCTAGCAGGAGTAGGGTCCGTCCAAAGCCGCTCACCGTCCCGGAACACCGTACGTCTCACACCCCTCTCTTCCGCACGCCTCGAGGACCCCCTCATGGCGTACTTGTCATCAATCCGACGACATTGGATGTTGAATGCAATGCTTCTTGACTATTACTTTGGGAAGACCTTTTATTAGAACCATTGGTGCCATTATTGATATGAAAGAAGGCACCATTAATTATCAACTCCCACTCAAGAAAGGTATAGAATACTTCCCTAAGAAGAGAGAGAAGATTTCTTTTGCTTCTCCTATGAAAACAAAATTTGGTCTTAATGCTTCTTCCTTTGAGAACACTTGATTCTTTTTCTTGCTTCTTATGCCTAACTTAAAGGCGTTAAAGAAAAGTACTTATTGGGAGATAACCCGAAAGTTTTAGATGAGTCTTGGAAGTTATTACCTCTGTAATAACCTCTCCTTATCCTTTTTATTTGCTTTTTGTGCCAAGAGTAACCTCTAATGAGAGAAAAGTAATGATTGGGAAAGTTGTTGTCCTGAAACAGATTTCTGTGCTTCACTGTAAAAATTCGTGTAAAATCTCTGAACATCTTTTTGAGGCGTGAATTTTTGTGATTCTGCCCCAGATTGTTATCTAACATTCGCTAGTTCAACATTTTTTATTTGAGCAACAGAAGGTCTTCGAAAAAATTTGTCTTTACCTGCTGGTCTGTTTTGACAGATTTCTACCACTTTCTGCATTTGCTTCTTGTTGGTTCCTTTTTGAGTTCTTTTGGGGAATTGAGATTTTTGAGGGAAGTACTGTAGTAGCTAGTGTTCTAATGGAAGTTTATTTGGTGTTAGAACTGAACCTTAAGACTTATTTATCTTGAGTGCACTAATGTTGCTAATAAAGATTGTGTGAAGTTTTGTACGAAGGAAAAAATTCAGGTGTATGGAAGGAATGAGTAATGAGATGAAGGATGGACTAAAGCTCAAGCTTGGGGATGCCACGCGCGTCACCCCAAGAAATATCCAAGAAGTACAAGCGTCAAATCTTGGGGATGCCCAAGGCATCCCCATCTTCATCAATAAAAATCCTAGGTTTCTTCCAAACGCTTCATTTTTATTGTTTCATGCATAATTGTGTTTTTCTTGGAGCGTCTTCTTTTTCATTTTCGTTTTGGTTTTCGTTTGCTTTTGTTTTCTTAGTTTTCTAAATAAATTGGTTATACCCCCTCTTTCATACATTGGTTTGCAAATAGTTTGGTTTGGTTTGGAAAAGAGTAGGAAAGTTCATACTTATGTGGTAAAAAGAGCTCGTTTTTGACTGTGGCCTATGCTTTGTCATGCCATGCTTGATATTGGTTTGGCTTTATGCTTAGTATTCTTTTTTGTAGCATGAATTGTTATAAACAATTGAGATTGCTTAATGTGCCTTGGATGAATCATGTGTTGTTTTAGCATATTAAAGCATAGTATAGTGGTATTCTCCTTTGATGTTTTATTTGGGTTGACTTGGGGCATGCTCACACCATGTTATGACTATCTCAAGTCAATATAGCCTTTATGATCCTTTAGTTTTCAACTTGTAGTATCACTTTATGCTTTGATCAATGATGTTTTGTCGCTCTGCATGATTATGGCCATTATTGCTCTCTTAGTTTGTCGCTCCCAGTATTTTGCTAGCCTCCAGAACCAAGTATGAGTTCCACTCATGCATCCAACTCCCTAAACCAAGTTATTCCAAAGGGTCCATCATACCTACCTATTAGCATATGCTATTCCAAGTATATTCATGCTTTTGTTTACCTTCCAAATTAAACTTTTTATGAGAAAACTAGTGATTAAAGCTCTCACGAACTTGATGGCACACTTTACTTTTCTTGCCCTTAATAAACTTGAACCATTGTGCCGTCTATGTTGTATATGCTTGCACTTATTTGTTGGGAATTAGCAGAACCATGCTTTCATGGGGAACGCTTTCAACATTGCACTTGGTACTTGCACCTAGTTGATATCATGCTCTTTTGTATATGGATGTCGTCGGTGTGAAATGAAAGGGGAGCTTGTAAGTCCATGGAGTTATGTATATGTGTTAGAAAAACGCCTGGGCCGTTGGTCTAATCCATGCTGACATGGTGGAAACCTGCAGCATAACCATAATGAGCTGTCTATGAAGCATTCTTCTTATAAAAAAAAGAGAGTCCTATATTGAGAAAAAAGAGAAAAAGAAAAAAAGAGGAAAGATGCTTGTTGTCTGCTTGCCGTGTCATTTTGATATGGGGATTCTTCCGTATCATCAGGAAAGGGGTACCCCGTTGGCGGTTCTCTATGATACACATATGCTTACAATGACAAGAACATACCGGTGACTAAACTTGAGTAGCATGAGGAGCAGCCCTCGTATACAAGGGACATGAGATTTCTAACTTATACTTCGTCAAGCATGTACACCATAGTTTGTTCACTTTAACCTTAATCACTTCAAGATGCTTATGATAGGGGCAATGAGAGCTGAAAGCTATAAGTACCATAATTTTTGGAAGCTCTTTATGAGACTTGAATCCCTACTTCCTTTTATAAAGGCCTTTATTCCACCATTATATTGTGTCTCCACCTTCTATCTTTATGCACCTACTTTGAGAGAATAGTGGCCATTCTTAGTTCTATGTGCATTGTCCCAAGACTAGTTGATTGATGCATACCTTGATATTGCTTGTTTTAAACTATTTGTATCTAGTCACTCTTATGAACTTTGAAGGTGTCCTATGCATTTATATTTGCTACTCTATGAGGGACAAGCTGAATACTATTATGCTATGTTTTCTTTATGTGAAACAAACAAACGTCTTGCAAAGCATTGTTATTCATGAATCTTTTGTTTGTGCCTTTTCATGTTGCAACATAGTTTCTTTGTCTTATTGCTAGAACTTTGTATTTCATGTTATGATTGAAGTACTATGATCCCAGCTTTGAATGTTTTACAAATACTTTGATCAAGTCTTTGATGGTGCATGTCACCTCAAAAATTATTCTTTCTTTTTATCACTTACCTACTCGAGGACGAGCAGGAGTTAAGCTTGGGGATGTTGATACATTGCAAATGTATCTATAATTTTTGATGTTCCATGCTTGGTTTTATCCACTTTCTTGTGTTTTGTCCACACTTTGGAGTACTTTTCATATGATTTCTTGGACTAACCTATTAACAAGAGTCGTGCCAGCTGCCTATTTTCTGCTGTTTTTTGGTTCTAGGAAAGTCAGAAAATGAATATTCTTGGAATCGGACAGGACAAAAGCCAAAGTGCCTATTTTTCCGGAAGTCATCAGATGCCAGAATACGAGACGGAGAGGGGCCAGAGGCCGACCACACCACCTGGCCATGCGGCCAGTCTTGGCCCGCACGGGGTGGTGTGGTGGCCCCTGGCACCCCCTCGGCCTCCCCTTCCGACTATAAGATTCCCTCGGGACGAAAACCTTAAGTGCCCGATCAAAAATCCACGAAAGAGTCTGTATCCGCCATCATCTCCATCCCTAGATCGGGAGGGATCTGAAGCTCTTGCCGGCACCCTGCCGGCGAGGGGAATTCACACTGGAGGCCTTCTTCATCACCATGCAAGCCTCCGGTGTGATGCGTGAGTAGTTCATCCTTGGACTACGGATCCATGTAGTAGCTAGATGGCTGGTTCTCCTCCTTTGTGCTTTCATGTTTAGATCTTGTGAGCTCCGTTCATGATCAAGATCATCTATTTGTAATTTTGCATGTTGTGTTTACGGGGATCCGATGGATATTGAGATGCTATTCAGATTTATTATTGATTCTATCATGTCTTTGTTATTTGTGATCTTGCATGCTTTCCGTTGTTAGTAGCTATCTTGGCCAAGTAGATGCTAGCAACTCCAAGAGTTAGTATTTATGCTCGATAGTGGGTTCATGCCTCTGGTAATCTGGGGAAGTGACAGAAATCTCTAAGGTAATAGATGTGCTATTGCTACTAGGGAGAAAACAACAATCCTTTGTTCATAGAACAACCGTATTGTTTACTTTACACGCAGTTCGTAAAGCAATAATCTGTTGCTTGCAACTTAATACGGGACAGGGTTCGGATGATAACCTGAAGGTGGATTATTAGTCATAGATGCAGTTGGATGGCGGTCTATGTATAATGTTGTAATGCCTAATCGAATCTCAAAGGAGTCAAGATGATTAGTATATGCATGTATTGCTTTCTCGATGTTTGTCAATTTCCCCGCTGTAATTTGTTCACCCAGCATGTTATCTATCTTAAGGAGAGCCACCTCTAGTGAACTATGGATCCTGGTCCTTTTCTTTTACATACAATCTACAATCTTTTACTGCTTTGTGTTTACTTTCTGCAAACTATTACTTCCTTCCATTCGATACGTTTAATCCTTTGTTTTCCGCAAAACACGGTGAGATTGACAACCTCATCGCAAGTTAGGGACAAAGTTCTATGGTTGTGTTGTGTAGGTTTCCACGTTGGTACTAGCACCGGTAGTGCGCCCTGCCAAGGCTCAGCTAGCAACACCTTTGGGGTGTTTCCTTGCTCCTACTGGTTCGATTAAACCTTGGTTTCATTACTGAGGGAAACTTGCTGCTATGCTCATCATACCTTCCTCTTGGGGTTCCCAATGAGCTCTACATCAACACCGCACCAGCACTTTTCTAGGCGCCGTGCACTGAGCCATCAAGGTTGTCTTTTCCTTAACAAGTTGCTCAACTAGTTGATGCAACTGTTGGATTTTGTTGCCCAAGGAAGAGCTCAAGATTGTTTCCAAATTCTTGAGATCAACCATGGTCACCGAAGTGCTAGCCTCACCCTCTCCATCTCCCCCTGGGTTACCCATACACTCTTAGGCGGTTAAGCCCGAATAAAGAGCCGAGGCTCTCATACCAAGAAAGGATCGTATGGGCACCTAGAGGGGGGTGAATTGGTGCTACTTCAAATTTTACTCCTTTTCAATTTAGGGTTTGACACAAAAGGTAAATTCTCTCTATATGTAACTAAGGTGAATTTACCTTTATGTCACACTATTACAACTAACTCAGCAAGTACAAGATATAAGTAAGGTGCGTTAAAGGATAGAAGTAACCGAAATGAAGCACGTGGAGACACAAGGATTAATCCCGTAGTTCCTTCCTTTTGAGGGGAAGTACGTCTGCATTTGGAGAGGGGTGGTATCAAACCATCAACGCCACGAGAGGCCTCACTTGTTCTCCGGTGAACCTGACCCCAAGGGGATCGATTCACGCTTCCACTATATCGGCAACCTTCAAGGTGGTAGCCAGCACCCTAACAACAAGTTTGAGGCACACATCCACAACTTAATTGGAGTCTCCCAAATCCAAGCAAGCTGTCACAACAATGAAAGACAAGCTTGTAAGAACCAAATCAAGGCCTAGGGTTTCCAATGAAACCCTAGAGCAAGGGGCCCTCAATTGAATGAGGGGGAAATGAAGATCTCTCTTGATGAAGATGTAGATCAAGGCCTTCTCCTTCGATCCTCCAAAGATCAGTGACTTTGGATGGTTGGATGGGGAGATCTAGTTGATTTGGTGGCTCTAATGGTGGTGTTCTTATTATCTAGAATGAGCAGCTGGAGGTAGTTTATGAGGTCCCCTATTTATAGCCCCACAGATTTCTGACCATTTTTCTGCCCATTGGTGAGTTTCCACACCATAGATTCCGGTCTGAACACCAGAAACTCCGGTCTACACTAGAGATTACGGTCTGTCTCATGGTCATCTCTAGACTACCTGTCAGAATGTCCTAGGACAGGTCTTGTCGCTCCCTCTGGAGATTTGGCAGGAACTTTGGAGTAAGCACACCGGAGACTCTGGACTGCTCACACCGGAAACTCCGGTCTCTCAGAGTACACCAGATATTCTAGCCAATATCCGACTTGACTTCAGACCACTAGTCAGACTGTCCCTGGGCTTCAACTTGAATCCACTCCGGAGATTTGAGGCGAAACTCTAGACCACACCGAAGACTCCGGTCTTTGCACACCAAAGACTCTGGTCTGAACTTTCCATGAAATTTCTGTTTCATCCAAGGATTTTTCCATGATGACACAAACTTTTATCTTTTCAGTAGATTGTCATGGAAATATTAGCACACAGTAAAATGATCCTCAAGTTGTTAACGAACACCAAAACTGATTAAGACAATAAATGTCCTTTCACAAACAAATCAAAGTCACTCAAGAAAAGTATATGATATGGTTGAATAATTCCGTAACTACTACCCGATACTTACCGCATCAAGGTTTAGCATTCTGTGGCCACGATGAATCTAAAGAGTCTAAGAACAGAGGAAATTTTTGATAGTAGGGACACACTTTGGCGGACCAAAATGAGAACATAAATAGGATTGTGTTGATTGATACTCCTCAAAGTAATCAAATGGTAGCTCCAGAAATTCAAAGAGACATTGCTGAATGTTATGCTGAGGTAATATTGCCTGTTTTTGTCATTTACTTTCTTTTCTTATTTACATTTTACAAATGGCATGAGTACTTATGGTAATAAAACTATTTTTTATGTGCAAATAATAGTTAAATCTATTGTTGATGAAATTAGAGGTGGTGTGTTCTGTTTGTTGGTTGATGAGTCTACTGATGTTTCTGACAAAGAATAGATGGATGTAGTTCTATGGATGTCAACAACTTTGGAGCAATCAAAGAAATGCTTATCGGTGTTGTTCATGTGAGGAGACTTCCGCTTTATGTCTCAAATCCAATATTGATTACTAGTTTGGTAAGTATGGATTGCGCATGAAAAAAGTTCGAGGCCAAGGTTACGACGGTGCGAGCAACATGAGAGGTGAGTCCAATGGCTTGATAGCTTTGATCATGAGGGAGAATAGCTCAACATATTATGTTCATTGCTTCTCTCATCAGCTTCAATTAGTCATTGTGGCAGTAGCTAAAAATAATGATGATGTTAGTGACTTTTTCTGACATGCTTGCTCTTGTAATTAATGTGGCAGGAGCTTCTTGTAAGCGAAGAGATATGATAAGAGAGAGAGCCAATAGGAGAGAGTGAAGAAAACCATTGGATGTGGACAACTTAGCACTAGTATGGGATTAAATCAAGAGCAATCTGTCGGCCTATTGGTACCGGGGGTACCCCGTCTCACCGAGTCACCGAGACCAATAGGAGAACCCTCTTGAGGGCTCTCGAGGGGAGCTAGCCTTTGGAGGAGGGATCATTGATGGCTCAGTGTTGATGTAGAGCTCGTTGGGGAACCCGAAGAGGAAGGTATGATGAGCACAGCAGCAAGTTTCCCTCTGTTATGAAACCAAGGTTTAATCGAACCAGTAGGAGCAAGGAAACACCCCAAAGGTGTTGCTAGCTGAGCCTTGGCAGGGCGCACTACCGGTGCTAGTAGCAACGTGGAGACCTGCACAACACAACCACAGAACTCTGTCCCCAACTTGCGATGAGGTTTTCAATCTCACCGGTTTTGCTGAAAACAAAGGATTAAACATATCGAATGGAAAGAAGTAATAGTTTGCAGAAAGTAAACACAAAGCAGTAAACAGTTTGTAGATTGTATGTAAAAGAAAGGACCGGGATCCATAGTTCACTAGAGGTGGCTCTCCTTAAGATAGATAACATGCTGGGTGAACAAATTACAGCGGGGCAATTGACAAACATCGAGAAAGCAATACATGCATATACTAATCATCTTGACTCCTTTGAGACTTGATTGGGCATTACAATATTATACACAGACCGTCGTCCAACTGCATCTATGACTAATAATCCACCTTCAGGTTATCATCCGAACCCCCTCCAGTATTAAGTTGCAACCAACAGATTATTGCTTTACAAATTGCGTGTAAAGTAAACAATACGATTGTTCTATGAACAAATGATTGTTGTTTTCTCCCTAGTAGCAACAACACGTATAGTACCTTAGATTACCAGAGGCATGAACCCACTATCGAGCATAAATACTAACTCTTGGAGTTGCTAGCATCTACTTGGCCAAGATAGCTACTAACAACGGAAAGCATGCAAGATCACAAATAACAAAGACATGATAGAATCAATAATCAATCTGAAATAGCATCTCAATATCCATCGGATCCTCGCAAACACAACTTGCAGAATTTCAAATAGATGATCTTGATCATGAATGGAGCTCACAAGATCTAGACATGAAAGCACAAAGGAGGAGAACCAGCCATCTAGCTACTACATGGACCCGTAGTCCAGAGATGAACTACTCACGCATCACACCGGAGGCTTGCATGATGATGAAGAAGGCCTCTAGGGTGAATTCCCGTCTCCGGTAGGGTGCCGGGAAGAGCTTAAGATCCCTCCAATCTAGGGATGGAGATGACGACGGCTATAGACACCTTCATGGATTTTTGATCGGGTACTTAGGGTTTTCGTCTCGAGGGCAATATATAGGCGGAAGGAGAGGCCGAGGGGGTGCTGGGGTCGGCCAGACCACCCCCTGGCGTGGTTTAGGCATGGCCACGTGGCTAGGTGGTGTGGCCGGCCCCCAGCCCTTCTCCGTCTCGTATTCTGGCATCTGATGTCTTCCGGAAAAATAGGCACTTTGGCTTTTGTCCTGTCCAATTCCGAGAATATTCATTTTCTGACTTTCCTGGAACCAAAAACAGCAGAATACAGGCAGCTGGCACTATGGCTCTTGTTAATAGGTTAGTCGAAGAAATCATATGAAAAGTACTCCAAAGTGTGGACAAAACACAAGAAAGTAGATAAAACCAAGCATGGAACATCAAAAATTATAGATACATTTGCAATGTATCAATCATGTACGGATTCTATACCGACACTCGAGACAGGAACGGCTGGGCGGCCAGGCCCCCTAGCAAGACCTCGAGAGGGGAACCTTTCTAGGCTCAGGCGTGCCTAGCTAGGCGACACCCCAACGGTCGGTCCAAGCAGTGACTAGTCCACCCGAAGAAAACAAGGCGCGTAGAGATGGTGGGATGATCCAAGACGAAGGCAGCACCTGACATAGCCGTTTTGGTGCAAGGAGACAGGCTAGCATGTAAAGTGGGGGAGCAACCGACCACCCCCTCACATAACAACCACTCAGTGGTCACTAGAAGACAAGTCGGGACGAAATCCATTGGCGGGAATGTGGCGACCTTTCCAGCCGATGAACCGGGGGAAGAGGCCTGACGCCGCCCTATATAAGGAGCCCTTCTCCTACCAGCCCAGGACGAATCCCAAAGATATAAAATCCTAGATTTTCATCCACCATTGTAACCTCGCGAGGCAAGCGAGCGATACAACAAAGTAGGAGTAGGGGCTTGACCTCCTCACGAGGGTCCCAAACCTGGGTAAAAAACCTGGGTGTCAACTCTCTGTCGTGTATCCACTTTGTCGCTAAAGCCATCAACGAACTCCTTCAGAATCGCTTGTTCAGCCCCCTCACGAACCAAGGGATCGTTGGACCCTAGTTTCTTTGCGAGACAAATCTCTGACATTTGGCGCGCCAGGTAGGGGGCTGGGGCGCCACCCGGAGGACTTTAGCCGGTGGCGCCGGCATGGTTGCTCGCAGCAAACCTCGCGATAGCCACTCCCGGAGGGAGCAAGCAGGGAGGCTCGAGGGCTCGCATCGGACTCCCCCACTCCCCCGCCCCGCAATGGGGCCGGCAGCATGCTCCGCCCATGCCCCTACATAAGTACGAGTGGGGAGTTCTCCTTGTCAAGCACTTCACCAACCCGGGTGTCTCGCGCCCCCTCGCCCTGGAGATGGCTCGCCTCGTGGCGAAGGAACTCCTCCGCTACTCCCTCGCCGAGGATGCTAGAGAAGAGTGGCAGGCATGGCTCATAGCCTTGATGGACATACACCTGGGATAACCCCGCAGCACGCGAGGCACGGCTGGGCGACATAGCCTATAGCGCGCCTGCACCCCCTCCTCTCCGCGGCAGGCCTAGGGGCTTGGACGAGGAGAAACCGCCCAGCGCGGCAAGCCCAGGACGGAACCAAGACCGAGCGAAGGTCTCCCGTTCAGCGGAGGATGTGCGGGTTACTTTGTCCAGGCGCCAGGGTCGTGAGACCTGGATCCTCCAGGCCATCTTGGCTGCAGGGTTGCAGAACCGAGCCAAACTCACCGGTGGCATGGAGACCCGCAGCTCCAGCTTCCCCGCCCTCACTAAACACCTCCACCGGGTGGTGTGGCCTCCCAAATTCAAGCCAGAGATTCCCCCGGTACAACGGCACCGCCGATCCCGTGGAATTCTTGCATCTCTACACCACGGGCATAGAAGTAGCCGGGGGAGATGACCATGTCCTCGCCAACTGGTTCCCTATGGTCTTGGGGCTGGAGGCACGCACTTGGCTCCTAAACTTTCTCAAGGAGTCCATCGGCTCGCGGGTGCTCGACAAGATCGCTTATCAAGGTGATCATCCTCCCCAGGCGCACACACCTCCACATGGCTCGGCCCCTCAAGGTGATCATCTGCCCTCTCTCCTCCTCTACTAGGTGAAACTTTTGCACCCCTCACCAGGGCACCCGGGAAGGGAGACAGTTGCAGTCGATAATAGTTTCTGCCTATTTTTGGACGAATCCTTCCGTTCTTCGGTTTTCTTTCTGCTCGGGTGTTGGCCACGTCCCCGTATATCCATCATACGAGCGGGGGCTGGGATAGTGCATATCACCTAATCACCTTTGTTGACGCCAGGGACTAAAGGAGGGAGCTCTTAACTTATGGACTAGCTCTAGTGATAAGTCACCTCACTCGCAGATCCCTGGTGCTCGAGACCCTCATATAGTGTATTAATGGGACAAGGCAGCACTGGTAATGCGGCTCGGCCAGGACATACCCGTCCTCAATCGGAACCGTCGCAATGTGCGATACCCACAATCTCCTCCTCGAGAAGATCATGGGCTAGCATGGGCCCTATGGTTCTCTCATCGAGAAGCTTACGGGGTGGCTCGTGAGGCATTTCCCTCCTATGGCCCAAAATTTCTAGCACCTAAAGTGTCGAGCTCTGAACTTACGGCTCGTTCCTCGGACGCAAGTTACCTCACCCATGGTTCTTGTCAGCTCATGAGGCACTTCCCTCCGGCAGCCTTAAATTGCTAGGGCCTAAAGTGTCGAGCTCTGAACTTACGACCCGTTCCTTGGCCGCAAGTTACCTCACCCATGGTCCCTGGCACAAGAAAAACACCGCAATGACGGCACGCGAGGCCCTATCCATCTGTGGCTCGAGCTCCTAAGGGCCTAAAGTGTCGAGAACTAAACTTGTGACCCGTTCCTCGGTCACAAGTCACCTCACCCACGGTTCCTAACTAAAACGAACGCATATATACCTCTCAGTGACGGCTCATGAGGCGTTGTTTCCTCCGCGGCCCGAGCTCTCTAGGACCTAAAGTGTCGAGCTCTGAACTTACGGACCGTCCCTCGGCTATAAGTTACCTCACCCACGGTTCCTGGCCCTCAAAAGATTAAAAATTCCCGCACTAATAGGTAGTCCCCTCATCAAGAGGACGACAGAACGGCTCTTGAGACACCAGCCCCTCTACTGGCCAAGGGGCTAAGGGACTCAGTAGGAAGGGCTCTGAACTTGCCGCTCGATCGCAGCTGCGAGTCACCTCACCTGTAGAATCTAACACATCGACGAAAGACTTTACTACAGGCGTTCCCCGGTGGATACAAACCCTCGACAAAAACACGGACAAGTACGTGCCACAAAAAGACGTCAAGTCTGATACGGCAGTGCGCCAGTACACGTTAAGCAGATTACAATCAAGAGGGCTCCTCAGGCCAATGGCTCCGAAGCACTGTCTCCTAGAGATGGCTCGTCACTCCCCCGGCACCAGGAGAGCCAGGCGAAGAACCCCCGTGTTCATCGTCGGAGGACTCAGCAGCCTCAGATCCCTCACTCTCTTCGACCAACCTGAAGACCGGGAGAAATTCATCGACACATTCCTCCATGAGCTGGTTGAACCGCACGATCTCGCCGGGCAGGGTCCTCGCCAGGTGCATCACCTTCTCTAGGAGCATCCTCCAGGGGAAGCTAGCATCATGCTGGTAGAGGACAGAAAGAACATGGGTCGCCATGACCCGCATCATCTTGCAGCACTCGCCCAGGTGGTATCCGTGGTAAATCTCGACCTTCCCCTCCAGCACCGTCGTAATCTGGTCAAAGAGCGCCAAGAAAACACCATCCATGCTGGCATCAGAAAGGGGGGCAGTGTAGAAATCGGTTACCCTAAAGTCCTGCAGGGTGGTGGCCACACGCTTGGCGAGCACCGCTGGACGGGGTCGTCAGCGTTCGCACTGCGATGATCAACATCAAGCATGCATTCCTCGAGATTCCGCTAGACCATCTCCAACTAGGCCTCAAACACCTCCAGACGGCTCCTGTCCATCTGAGCCTCGTCCTCATCAAGCTGGACTGCCACTTCGCGAAGGGACACGTCCCGCTCCCTCTAGGCAACTCTCCGGCGGTCCTCTTCGACTTCCCACTCAGAGAAGGCGAGCGCGTGGTCGCGTGCGGAGAAGTCCTAGGCAACACTAGCCAGGCTCTTAGGGTAGGCCTCGGGAGGCGGAGCGCAACCCCCGACTAGTGTGGAGTTCCCCGCAGCCTCACGATGCGACTCCACGTGGTCCCGGCCGCCCCCAAAGCTTGTGGCCTCGTTGCGGGTTCTCCACCGCTCCTAGGCCTGGTCGAGAGCGGCCCACTCTAGGTGAAGGCGACGCCACACCCTAGCCAGGCTATGCTCCTCTACAGCGATGTCGGCAAGGAACCGATCGAGCCTGGCATGGGCAGTTGCGATAATGCCCCGCAGATGCCCCGACCGGCTCAAGGAGCCACCCTCGGACGGTAGCAAGGCTAACACGCTTGACCCCGCCACATTGGGAGCTCAGGGGCTGCTTCTGGTAAACTCCCCCTGGTTGTCGCGGGCTGGCAATGGAGTCACGGCTTGCGCCCCTACCGGGTTGTCAGGAAGGAGGGCCTCATCGTCTCCTGTGGCCACTTCCAAGTCAAGAAGGGCCTCGTCAGCCAGGTTATCCCCCACCACGGAATGCCCCTAGGAGGGCAGGGAGGCAAAGCTTCCCACGACGCGTCCCGCCGCCTTTGCCTTCTTTTTCCCCTCGCACATGCGTCAGCAGAGCGAGGTGACATCACGGGGAAAGAGGCAGGGAAAGAAGAGAAGTTGTGTGAATGTGTCTTACCTCCTTGCTCCTTCCCCGCCAAGGACCAGTTGGTCCTCCTCACGCCGGGAGGAACGAAGGTGTTGCCGCCACCCCACCTAAGGTGCTTCTCGGCCGCCGGCATTAGCATCGGGGTAGCTGATGCCTCGGGTTCGGCACGCTTCCCATAGACACCTCTGCTAGAAGGGCCATTAGCCCTAGCACAGGGGAGATCCTCGACGTCCTCCTCTGAAGACGGCAAGTTGTTGATCATCCTTCCACGTTGCACCCACTAGGGCGGGGGGCTTGGCTTGGCCCCTTGTCCTCGTCATCTAGCTCGATTAAGGGACATACCCCCTGGCATCAAAGGTGGGGAGGCGCCCACACCGTCCACTGAGTATAGGGGGTGCGTGCCTGGCGGGAACTCCATCGCCACGTCCATACCCAGGAGCGGCAACATGAGCACGGACACAGTATTGTAACATCCCAAATCTTTAATCAAGGTTATCAAAGTTCAAATCGCCCAATTTAGGGTTAACAAGACCTTTTATTAAAGAAAAGGCATATGAATGCATGTGTGTTTGCATTAGTGTAGAATTGTTTGAAAATGCCATGCTTGTTTGTTCTAAATATTGTGAAATGGTTTAAAGGTGAATGCCACATCATCTAGACCATTTACAAACAAAATCAAAAGAAAAAGAAATCAAATAAGATTAAATAAGACAAATGTCATTTTGACAATTTTAATCCACTAGGCCACTTTAGGCGTTACTAGAAGTCAATTTCAAAAAGAAACTTTCTCAACTCTTTTCACCCCTTGCTAGACCAAGTAAAGATGTACCAAGGCCCACTTTACAAACTTACAAAAACATCTAGCAAAGCAATTTAAATGACATTTGAAAATTGAATCCAATGCATATGTGAAGATCCTCATTTTTGAAAACCCATCAAATGAACTCACCTTGCCAAACCCAAGCAACCAGAGACTCTCAAGCATGAGTGCAGATCACACACCAAAAATCTTTCCAAAATTCGAATTTAAATTTCTTGCGGCCATTTGATCAAACACCTGGCAAACAAAATTAATCTGGCCTAACAATTACTGTTTTAGAGCAGTGATCAAGCGCCACTAAGGCCTCAATCCACGCTCGTGGTCTCCCCCAGTTCCAACCATGCCGTAAAAGATCTCCCCCTTAGCCGCTTGCAGTAGGGCCGAGCCACCCGAGCGCCATGCCGTCGGTCGAGCATGGACCACTCCCAGCAGACCACCCCGCTCTCTCCTGCCATGCCTAGGAGGATCGCCGCACCCTACCGCCCCTCTCTGTCCCTTCCCCGAGCGCTGCCAGGCCCTGGACCACCGCAGAACAACCGCGCCCTGAGTGTCTGCACCATGCCGAGCACGCGCTAGAGTGCCACGCCCGACAAGCTAGCACAGACCATGCCTCGACCGCAGCTCGCGCACACTGCTTCGCCATGACCCCAAGAAGCGCCCAGACATGCCCGTTCGCCACCGCTTGACCCGCAGCCACCGTGCGCCGCGTCGAACGCTGCTTCTGCCGCGCAGAGCATCGCCCGCTCCAGACCAAATGCCACTGCCCCTAGCCGCGCCTTTACGCCATAGATGACTGCCAGCAGACTGCGCACCGTCCCCTACCTCTAGTCGCGCCGCTAGCACCCTGTAGATGCGTCGCTGACGGAGCCCGACCATGCCGCGCTACCCCCTTTCTCGAGCTATAAAAGGAGGCCTCCTCCATCCAAATTCTATAGAACATCTCACTCCCCTCACTCCCAGGAACATCCCCGACCTCTCCCCGGAGCCAATCGAGCTGCAGTTTGCCAGAATTTCGCCGGAGCTTGCCACAGCAGAGGAGAAGAGGCGCCGTCGATTGGAGCTGCCCAGGAGCCGCCGCGACCACGCCTCGAACCGCCGTCATCTACCAGCTCGATCGCCCCATCGCCACATCTAGCTAGAGCCCTGGTGAGCCCCCACATACCCCCACCGTGCCGTGTAGGGTTCGTTCTCACCGGAGCTGTTCACCGGAGACGACGAACCACAGCCGTAGATCTTGTTCTAATCGTAGCGCTGAGATTGCCCCGGACCGCTTCGCGTTAGATGTGTCGCTGACGTGCGGGACCAACCTGTTAGTCGCCCTCTGTGCCGCGGAGCGCCACTGGACCAGCCCGTTAGCTTTCCCGCGCTAGCCCACAGATTCAAATAAATGTTTTTCCATTTAGGTTTGAACTAGATTTTGTCCATTTATTCAAAAATCTATCCAGAGAGTTTCACTTCACCAAAATGCATGATTCAAATTTTCTTAGAATGATAATTAAAATATCTATCCAAGACCATTGGATTTAAATCAATTGGAGTTAGAGATAATCTATAGCAAAAATAACAAAATAGAGATTTTTGCAACTTCAAACATTTTTCAAAAATAAACTATAACAACTTTTGAGTTGATTCCAACTCTCAGAAATCATGTTTGATGATACCTATCTGAATATGTAATAATATTTAGGTTTGCAGATAGTGACTTTGGATTAGTACCAAATTAATGCTATTAGGGCATTTCTAGTCACTTTAAATCATTTAAATAAGAATCTTAAACTTATTAAAATATGATCAACCCTTTTTAAATCACATTCCCATGTATTAGAATATGTGGTGATGACATGTGTCCACATGATCCCATATTCTAATTGGAGAATATTAAATCTTAATTAATTTCAATGAGTAGAAATTACTTTTCTCAAATAAAATAAATAAAACTAGTTCATTAAATCCTGTGATGATTCTGATGATACTAGATCATCAAGTGTGTGCTTTAGTGTGCTAAATAGACTAGTTAAGTATTTGTTTGGTGATTGTGTATCATGTATTTATTTATAGACGATAGTACCGACCAAGTCTACGAGGAGGAGGAGTTCTACGAGGAGGCAAGCTATTATTAGAAAGCTAGAATTAAGCAAGTTAACACTTTCCCCCTTAACTTAAGCAAATGCTTTAGGCATGCTTTGGTTATACATTTTGATTTGTACCCATCCCAGGTTTTACTTACAAGCATTAAATCTTTTTACTTTACCAAAGTTTCTTTACTTTTAGTAATGCTTTGTGAGATTTTGGAAAGTAGTATAGATAGCATAAAGAGTATAAAACTAGGCCTGTACTAGATGTCATTCTATGGTATGATATTGATATTAGCATCCCTCATTAGTGAACACACTTAACCTTAATGGCTAGTACTAAGCATAAAACTTGATCACTTTAGATGGGAATACTTGGTGAAAATGATTATGAAAACCTTGGAATGATGCTTCATTCTATTAAGATATTTTGATATGTGTTGAGAAACACAAATGGATTTGATGATGAAAATGTTGAGGCATGAGCCTTAGCCCTTTAGAAAAACAGATGGTTGGGTTCGGATGTGATACCATTCCAATTTTACAGTACAACCACAATACATGCATTGGGTAAGGCTTAGCAGGAAGTTTATATGCATTAGTATGGGTTCCCTCGCGGAAGAGGTTTGAGTTGAGGCTACCTCTTGATGATTGTCTACCTATGCAGTGCCCAATATGGCAAATGGCCATGGCTGGGAGGCGAAGCTCATAGGAGAGGTGCTTATACTAGAGTGCGTAAAGGAAATGTTATGATTGATTATCCGCATACTAAGTATGATGATTCTGGGTTATCCCTGATGGATGAATCGAATTTTGTGGTGAAAGTGTACCACCTCTGCAGAGTGTCAAACTATTCGAATAGCCGCGTCCGCATTCATGGACAGTTGGAGTGGCCATACTATTCCGTCGTCAGATGTTTTCAAAATGACTTATGAAATGAATTGTGACGTTGACTTGACCACAACAGGGTTGTGACTATGAAAACTAAGTTTCCACTTAGGTGATTTAGAACTTTATTTTAACTTTCTTTGTTTCTGAACTCAGCTTAGGTTTCAAATTTAGCTCTGCAAATAAACTTAGAGCTTAGTGTTCCTACTAGAACTACCTTACTTGTTAGTGATAGTTTGCGAGTACTTAAAGAGCACTCATGGCTTTGTCCCTGGCTATTCCCGTGGCCAGGCTATGAGGAGGACTATCCGAAAGAAGGATAGCAAGACGGCTATGACAACTAGGATCATCTCCCATCGTCAGCATTGCCTGTGACACTGAAGATGGAGCCCACCGCTACGCTTATTATTCCGCTGCTTGTTTGTATTAAGACTGGATCATGAGATCCTTTATTTGTGTAAGACCTTATTATGGTTTGTAATGGATGATGTACTATGATATCCAATCTATTATGTCTCACAAAAATGGTAATCCTCGGATTGCGATGTATGGCATAATAGGCATTTGGGATTAAAAATCCGGGTGTTGACAAGTATCCTCGGTGTGGGGCCCCTCGGAGAGCCAGACCACGTCACGGTAGGGAAACATGGACCACACGGGTCTTTTGTGCTCCTGAAGAGGGGCAATCTGTTGTGTCAGGAACTCCCTCACCACCATCGCGTTGGACAGGCCCTGGCTTCTCAAGTACGCCACGCGCCTTGAGAGGGTCTCGAAGCTTATACAGGCGGCCGCCTTGCGAGCCCAACCCGGATTCTCCACCTCCGCCCCACGGGAGCACAGAGCAGGGACTAGGCCCGGCCAGCGTCCACCAAGACCCAGTTGCGGTGGAATTCGAATGCCACACCAAGGACGGAGATAGGCAGGAAGTCTCCCTCCTTCCCGGTGAAGAATCCAACACCACCGAGAATGTCCCTTGTTGCAAGGACACGAAGGCTGTAGAAGTGCCGGAACAATGCTAAGGATGGGGCCACCCCGATGAAGGCCTCACACCAAAACACGAAAGAGGCTAGGAAGGTCACGCTCCATGGGTGGAGGTGGAGAAGCTGGATGCAATAATGGTCCAAAACAACCATGATAAAGGGGGAAACGGCGGAACAAGGCCGGCGGTGATGGAGTGGGTGAAAACGGGGGCCATGGTGGCGACCACCCATTTGCCCCAACGCCAGCGCACCACACGCGTGAGGATCCCTACTCGTTCGAGTCAGAGGTGATCAGCTTGTGGACCTTTTCCAGCACCTCCTCATTGAGGATCACCGCCGGCGGCAGGGCTCCCACAATCGACGGGGGAAAGCTCGGCGCGGCGGAGATGGTGCACGCTCTCTTGAGTGCCATTAGGGATGTCGCGGAAGAGGGATGATGGCATCACGCGGAGCTCTGTAGGATTGGCGGTGAAGGAAGACGGAAGCTAGCGAGTCCTTGGAGATTTGGTTTTTTTGCGGGCAACTTAGCCCCCGAGTCTAAGTAGTGAAGCGACGGTTCCCGCACCCGACGTGCGCCACATCCTGCGTTGGCACGTGGAGGCCGCGGGCGGTGATTTCGGGTATCATGCAGCGATGTGACTACCCATAAGGCCTGGCTCCACTTGGTCCCTTGACTTCCTTGCCCCTTCGTCAGTGGCGTGCAAGCCAAGTGATCTGGGGATACTGTCAGACTATTGGTACCAGGGGTACCCCGTCACCGAGTCACCGAGCTCAATAGGAGCACCCTCTCGAGGGCTCTTGAGGGGAGCCAGCCTTCGGAGGAGGGATGATGTCTGGATTCTCTACCGACGCTTGAGACAGTAACAGTTTGGAAGCCAGGCCCCCAGCAAGATCTCAAGTGGGGAAACTTGCTAGGCTCAGGCGTGCCTAGCTAGGTGGCGCCCCAAAGGTCGGTCCAAGCAGTGACCAGTCCACCCAAAGAAAGCGAGGCACGCAGAGATGGTGGGATGATGCAAGACGAAGGCAACACCTAACACAACCATTTTGGTGCAAGGAGACTAGGATGGCGACGTAAAGTGGGGGGAGCAGCCGACCTCCCCCTAACACAGCAACCACTCGGCGGTCGCTAGAAGACAAGTCAGGACCAAATCCATTGGTGGGAATGTGGTGACCCTTCCCGCCCATGGACCGGGGGAAGAGGCCCGACGCCGCCCTATATAAGGACACCTTCTCCTACCAGCCCAGGACGGATCCTAGAGGTCTAAAACCCTAGACTTTCATCCACTATTGTGAAGGGAATATGCCCGAGAGGCAATAATAAAGTGGTTATTATCTTACTCCATGTTTATGATAAATGTTTATTTTGCATGCTATAATTGTATTGATCGGAAACATCAATACATGTGTGTTTAATAAACAAAAAGGGTTCCTAGTTATGCCTCACTTATAGACTAGCTTGTTGATTAACAAGATGATCAAGGTTTCCTGATCATGGACATTGGATGTTGTTAATAACAAGGTCACGACATTTGTGAAATGATGTGATGAACATTCATCCAAAGTATAGCATTACGATCAAGTCATTATGTTTATATTGCTATAACATCAAACGAAGTAATCTTTATCCTTAGACCATGAGATCATGTTAATTGCTAACACCGGAAGAGTATCTTGATAACATCAAACGTCACACCGTAACAGGGTGACTATAAAGATGGGTTCAGTTCTACGAAGGTGTTATGTTGAGGCTCATGGATCAAGAGTGGAAGTTTTCAATCCCGATGACGGATAGATATACTCTGGGCCCTCTCGGTGATATGACATTAAGATAACTTGCAAGCAAGTGATGTGATCACTAGAATGTTATATCACGGGAACGAGAAAAGAGTGCATGTCGGTAACGAGATCAAACTAGGTATGGAGATACCAATGATCGAATCTCGGACATGTAATATATCGCGAGACAAAGGGATTTAGTTACAAGCGTTAAAGGTTCTCACGATCACAGAAGTCATCGTTGTATATGTAGGAGTCGGTATGGATCTCTAGGTCCCGCTTCCGACTATTGATCTGAGAGGAGTCTCAATCATGTCTACATTATTCGCGAACCGTAGGGTGACACACTTAAGAGTTACCGGACACCATTTTGGAGCACATATGTTTCAGACGAAAGAATTGCAAAGCGCAGGAATTGTTTCGATAGAAACCGGAAATTGTTTCGGGTGAAATTGCAGAAAGTGGTTCTGCATGTGATATTGAAATATTGCAAGGGGTTATATGTGAATGTTTGTTAATTAAAGTAATCAGCAAAATTCCGAATAAATTTAATAAAAGAGTTTTATTAAATGAGAGAGCATTAAACTTGGAGAATTTTAATGCATTTAAAGTAGGGACTTTAAAGGGGAATGTGAAGAGGCATTTTAATGTGGAGGGGTTACCACCACATGAATGGGGGAGGTGAGGAGTCACCCCCCATGCGCCGGCCATGAAGGAGGGGCACCCCCCTCCTCCTATAAATGGCCACCCTCTTCCTCCTTCTTCCTCACACCTTCTTGTGAAGGATCTCTCTCCCCCTCTAGAATTATTCCCCCATGGTCTCGGATTAGCGAGACACATGTTCCCGGTGGCATTTCGTCTGGAAGGAGTTGCTGCTTCCGCTGGATCGCTGGACCGATTAGGTGGAGGTTGTCCGGTGGCTTGAACGTGTGTGCGAGTACAGATGCGCTGCTGAGTTGCGGCTCTCGGACTTCCTCACGATCTTGAGATCGGCAAGTGTACGACTACATCAACCACGAGTTCTTACTCGTTAACAAAACTCGTTGTCTTCGAGGGTAAGTTCTCGTTGGATGTATGTCCACCCGTTGCTTTGTACCTAGTAGATAGATCTTGGCATGTAGTTCTCATCGTGGGAAATTTTTTGTTTTCTATGCTGCGGACCCAACAGTGGTATCGGAGCCTGATCTATGCGTAGGTGCTTTGCACGGGTAGTACACATATGTTTATATGTGGGCGATGATGATCATGTTATTGCATCTTCTATGTATTTTGGATATTGGTGGCATAGTGGGATGAAGCGGCCCGGACCAACCTTACATGTCATCGTACATGAGACCGGTTCCACGACTGACATGCAACTTGTTTTGCATAAGTGGCTGGCGGGTGTCTGTCTCTCCTACTATAGTCAATATCTGATTTACAATGAGTTGCTAATAACTTGGTTATCCTCGTTGTGGTTCATGTTCGTAGGTAAGAACGGTTCTATCTCCGAAAGCCCTAAGCCACGTAAAACTTGCAATTGATAAATTAGAGGCATCTAGTTTAGGTCGTTGCTGGGCTAGTGTCTTGATATGGTATTGTTGTAAGTAGATGTATGATAGATACTCTTACAACTCACTCAACGTGTATGTTCCATAGACCTTGGCCTTACACACAAAGGAATGATATAGATCATACCACACTGCAAATGATAGAGATCAAATGCATGGACCATATCATCTCACTTTACACATTAGATGTTAGCATCTTATACTTCTAGTTTGGCACTTTTGGTAGCATTGTAAGATGATCCCTCATTTAGATATCAAGAGAAACATGTGTTCTTCCTTAAGTATGCACCGTTTTGTGGATCGTGTTTTGAGGCATCACGTGATGATCGGGTGTTCTCGACTCTACGCTTTCATACAACGGGTGTAAGACAGTTTTACGCACGCGAATACTAAGGTTCTTACTTGGCGAGCCTAGCATGTACAGACATGGCCTCGGAACACGGACCGAAAGGTTAAGCATGAGTCATATAGTTGATATGATGCCCATATAGATGCTCGCCTTTGAAGCTACACCGACTCACGTGATGATCGGACTTGGTGTAGTGGATTTGGTTCATGTAATCACCAAAAAGACACGAGGGATGTCGTTTTTGAGTGGGAGTTCATTAGTAATTTGGATTAGTCGAACTCAATTTGTCATAAACTAAATCAAAGTGAATTTGCATAATTTGTTGTAGTCATTGGCGTCTCTTCACTACCTTATGCTTAGTTTTAATTGAGATAATAGAACTATAGAATTCTGGATATTTACTTTACGAACTGGTATCGTATTGTTTTGAATGTCAATTTAAAGTTTATAAGTCCTATTGCAAACTTTCAGCAAACTCTATTTACTCCATGAAGTTTAATAAGTAGTATTAAATTAAGAGTAAGAATTCCAATATTAGTATCTAAAGTATCATGTTTGCCTCCATGATTATTGATATAGGAGTTGAAAATTGTTTCAGAAACCATCATGTGTGAAAGATATTGGGATATCTGAAACAATGTTTTTTGGTTGCATTATGATAGAGTATAATTTAGCAAAATACATATTCTCATATTGTATGAGAATTTGTGAAGGTTGGAGACACTATGCGTCCTAATCTACCAAAAAGGTTTTGGTAATTGATATTATAATCGTGATTCTTCCTTATAGGCTATAGTAGCTTGATCATGCAAGTTGTCATGATGAGGATGAATAGAATATGTGAGTAAAATGTTTACTACACTAAATGATTACTAAAGAATGGTTTTTTGAAAGAACACCAAACATTTGATGATGGTGATCCACTTCAAAGTGCAAGTCCAAAGGTATTAGTATTTGACTATATACGCTTTGTACTATGTGTCATGTGAATGACACCACAATTGATGTTGATAGATTCTTTTAAAAAGGAAAAGGAATTGCTGAAAGAGAATCTACAAAATATTTGGCAGAAAAGAAAAAGTTGGAAATGTCCAACTTAGGTATATATAAGATATACATGTTATGGTTGTATTCCTTGCTTATTAAATAATGTGGTTCTGAGGTATTGGATACCGGTATTGGATACCGAATTGGTTGGTATGAAGTGTGATACAGGACAACGAATTCATGAACTACAATGGCCTAAGTAACTAGCAAGAGAATAAGTGATGATGTTCATCGAAAACAAATAAAGTGTTATTGTGTTTTTCGTTGTCGTCAAACCTAGCCTTCAAGATTTTTCTTAATAATTGCTATTCTGTTCCCATATTACGAGAACAATGGTTGTTCAAATAATTACTGTATTCCATAAAAGATGGATGGGAGAAATCACATCCATAAACAATATTGCTAAAATGTCGCAAGAAAAATGATTGAAAGATCACTTATGAAGTGACATCGCTGTTTAAATTATATTGGAAAGAAAACATGAAGAAACTCCACGTTGATGGATTTTTGGAGTCTTTGATTTTGATCAATTGACACTTGTGAAACTTTCCTCGAGATAATTGAAACTCCGTCCATAGGCCAGAGAGGAACGAATGACTAGCTTATTGGAAATTGTGCATGCTAATGTCCATAGTCCATTATGTGTAGCCATATGTGATGGATCTTTTTGCTTCATATGCTTTCTCCAAAAATTTGAGTGAATATATCTGTATATTTACTTAATAAGGAAGAAGTATGAAACCTTTGAAAATTGTTCAAAGACTTTCAAGATGAAGTGGAAAATCATTGTAACAAGAAAATAAAGAATTTATGATTCAATCATAAAGGAAGATATTTGAGTTACATGTTTAGCAAAAACACCTAAGACTTGAGGAATTGTTCCATGATTTGTGTTTCCTGATAAACCATAGGAGTATGGCATATTCGAGAGATGAAATCAAACCATGTTTGACATGGTAAGATCAAAGGTGTCATTTATAAAACTGCCATTATGTTTTAAGGATTGAAGCTTTAGAGACTACCGCTTTTACACTGAAAAGAGCACCATCGTGATCCGTTGAAATGACACCATATAAGTTATGGTTTGGGATAAAACCCATATTGTCTTTTCTTAAATTTTGGTATGCTATGCATAAGTAAAATGTTTACAACCAAAGTCGGATAAGCACGTCTTTGTAGGTTATCCCAAAGAATTTGTTGGGAATTTCTCCATAACACCAAGGACAAAAGAGTTTGTTACTTGGAACGTCAAGTTTCTTGAGAAGGAACTTTTCGTGAAAAGTTAAGTGGGAGGACAATAGAACTTGGATAAGGTTGTTGAACCTTAGTTATATGTGCTAAGTAGCGCAGCACCGGAAAGTGTCCCGGTGGTGGCCACAATGCTCATGGCTCCCGTGATTACAAAGGTTGTGATCTCGGAGATTAGAGTTCATATTTAACCATGTGGGTCGGTACCAATCAAATAGTGTGATTTGATAAGCAAGGCATTATTGTTTTGACAATGATGAACCGACTACATGCAAAGAAGCGATGATGGGCCCTGACTCCATAAAATGACTAGAAGTCATAGAATCCGTGATAGTATCCAAGGAGTTGGAAGACCCTCCAGAAAGGCGTGAAGCCTATCGGTCGTGTTTGGATCTATAAAGAAATAAGACATGGATGTTTAACATCTATGAAATAGTCGACATGTCGGAAAGAAGTTTACGACAATGTTCAAGGAGTTGACTATGACAAGATTTGATCTTTCATAGCGATATTTAGTCTTGACGGATTAATGTAGCAACCACTACATATAATTTGATGTATGGTACTTGAATAAACAAAACAAGGTTCTTCTAATAGAACGGTTACCTAGGACGTGTACATGACATGGTCTGAAGGGTTTTGTTAATTCAAAGGGTGCTAAAAGGGCATGCAAACTTCAATAGTTGAAGTAAGCATAGCGGAGTTGGAATCTTCACCATGATGAAACTGTTAAAAGAGTTTAAATTCATCGTAGATGATGAAGATGCTTGCATTTGCAAGAAATTAAGTGGGAGCACTGAGTCATATTTCTAATACATTATGTAGAGGACATATTGTTGATTGGAAATGATGTATCTTGTATTGACACAAGTTAAGAATTTCATTAAAATTAGATTTCGATGAAAGACTTGGGCAAAACCGGAATATTTGGCATCAATATCTATATGGATAGATTGAGGCGCTAATATGGTTATGCCAGACATACATATATAAGATATTGAAAGGGTTCAATATGGAAACAACAAGAAAGGTTCTTGCTGCATGGACAGGATTGTATCAAAATTCAAGTGTTTCAACACTTGGTGAGTAAAATCACATAAAGATTTTGATCGATTATACCATGATATGTATATATCCAGAATGTCCTATGCTCTAAATGTTATGAGCACATACCAGAATGATTCATAAGATGATCATTGGACAATATTAAAGATATTCTTATGAGATTTAGAAGAACTAAGAATATATCATGTATAAGTGACAAATAGTTAAAGGTAGTTCATTGTAAAGTGTTACATTCCTACTAGTTTTGTCACAAGATACAAATTAAATTTATCTCAATTTAGACTGTGGGTGGCACAATGTAATGGAAAGTATGTTCCATGATGTATTTGGATGAGTTCCAAAGTTGAGACATTGTGACGGATACTACAACAAAAGGCTAAGTATATAACTGCTATAGTAGCAGCAAAGGAGGGCATTTGTGTTAAGTAGTTTGTTATCAAACTAGGTGTGGTTCAAAGTGGGCTAATACTATGAAGATATATTGTGTGACAATAATATCAACATATTTTAACCCGAACAAACTAAAGGTCTCACCAAAGGACCAAATTTATATAATGCCATCTCATTTGAGAATGAGTGATGCGTAGAGACGCAAAGACATGCAAATACACACGGACCTTAAACTGTCAGATCCGGAGATTATGTTAACCACTAGCAATCGCGTATATGCAACACCAGAAAGCCATAGGTGTTCAATACACAAAGTTTTTCAAACTAGATTATTGACTCTAGTGCAAGTGGGAGACTGAAGGGAACATGCCCGAGAGGCAATAATAAAGTGGTTATTATCTTACTCCATGTTTATGATAAATGTGTTATTTTGCATGCTATAATTGTATTGATCAGAAACATCAATACATGTGTGTTTAATAAACAAAAAGGGTTCCTAGTTATGCCTCTCTTATAGACTAGCTTGTTGATTAACAAGATGATCAAGGTTTCCTGATCATGGACATTGGATGTTGTTAATAACAAGGTCACAGCATTTGTGAAATGATGTGATGAACATTCATCCGAAGTATAGCATTACGATCAAGTCATTATGTTTATATTGCTATAACATCATACGAAGTAATCTTTATCCTTAGACCATGAGATCATGTTAATTGAAAACATCGGAAGAGTATCTTGATAACACCGAACGTCACACCATAACAGGGTGACTATAAAGATGGGTTCAGTGCTACGAAGGTGTTTGATACATTGCAAATGTATCTATAATTTTTGATGTTCTATGCTTGGTTTTATCCACTTTCTTGTGTTTTGTCCACACTTTGGAGTACTTTTCATATGATTTCTTGGACTAACCTATTAACAAGAGCCACAGTGCCAGCTGCCTATTTTCTGCTGTTTTTGGTTCCAGGAAAGGCAGAAAATGAATATTCTCGGAATTGGACGGGACAAAAGCCAAAGTGCCTATTTTTCCAGAAGACTCCAGGAGCCAGAATACGAGACGGAGGAGGGCCAGGGGCTGGCCACACCCCCCCAGTCACGGGCTGGGCCTAGCCGCGCCAGGGCATGGTGTGGTGGCCCCAGACACCCCCTCGGTCTCTCTCTTTGCCTATAAGAAGCCTTCTGACCTAAAAATTCCGGGGGGGGTCGACGTTTTTCCAGGAGGAGTTCCGCTCCGCCGCCACCACCAGATTCCGCGAAACAGTACCAGAAACTCCGTTCTAGCACCCTGCCGGGATGGGGAATTGGAGGAGATCATCGCCATCATCATCACCATCGCTTCTCCATCGACCATCCATGTTTCCCCCATCTATGAGTGAGTAATACCCCGCTGTAGGCTATGGGGATGGTAGGGATTGGATGAGATCGTTCATGTAATGGCATCAGATTGTTAGGGCATGGTGCCTAGTATCTTTTATTAGTGCTTTATGACTTTGTTGCGACTTGTTGTGCTTAATGCTTGTCACTAGGGCCCGAGTGCCATGATTTCAGATCTGAACATGTTATTGATTCATTATGATAGTATTGTTTTTGGTCTTATCTGCAAGTTGTATACACACGTTGTTGTTGTCCGGAACCTATGGCCCCTAAGTGACAGAAATCGGGATAACCGGAAGGGAATGGCTTTGATGTGAGGATCACATGTGTTCATGGAGTGTTAATGCTTTGCTCCGGTGCTCTATTAAAAGGAGCACCTTAATTGCCAGTAGTTCCCTAGAGGCCCCGCTGCACATGGGCTGGTAGGACAAAAGATGTTGTGCAAGTTCTCATTGCGAGCACGTATGACTATATATGGAACACATGCCTAGGATTATCTAGTACTTGGATGCTTTATCTTATTTATCTGCAATTGCCCTATGTTCTGATTGCTATGTGAATTGTCTTGTCCATGCAACGCTCGTCCATCCATCCCTATGCCTACCGCACTCGAATCCTATTGTTTACTGCTATTGTTACTACTGTCTTTACTTTACTACTGCTGCTACTTTACTATTCCTACTACAAAACTGTTGCTACTGATAAACTGCTATGAGCAAGATTGTTTCCAGGTGCAGCTGAATTGACAACTCAGTTGTTAAGGCTTATAAATATTCTTTGGCTCCCCTCGTGTCGAATCAATAAATTAGGTTTCACTTCCCTCGAAAATACTGCGATACACCCCCTATACTTGTGGGTCATCAAGACTATTTTCTGGCGCCGTTGCTGGGGAGCATAGCTTTATTTATCAAGTTCACCTGGATTCACTATTGTTCAAGCTAAGTTTATTCTTGCCTTATCATGCTTGTTGTTAATGGTTGGTTTCTTTGAAACTGAAGCTTATTGGCAAGGTGGGTTCACGGAAGATCAAAAATATTATTATAAGGAACACCGCTTGTCACAAAAAGGGAAACACTTATGGGAACAAATTGATAGATTGTATACCATTGCTAGAAACATATGCTCTATTTATAATGTTACTTATTGCTGTGATGAATCTTGTTGCAGAAAGAGGTATAAACACCTCCCTTTTCAATGTGAGTATAATGATAATGATACCATATCTTCCTATGCTAAAGGAATTTATGACTTTTCTGATGCAGAACAATTTGAAGAATTTATTGCTTGGAAGGGTGCTTTTGAACTTGCTAGTTTGCTTGAAAATATTGATGATTCACCTTACAAATATGAGGTTTATGTTATACTTAAATTTTTCTTTGATAATTACAAGGATGAAAATGGCTATATTCTTGAATATTTTAATACATTCTTTCCACAAATGGAAGAGACTAATGCCTTGCAGGATCCTATGGAAGAAGAAATTGATGAACCTGAAATCTCATTAGATGAAAAAGAGGAGGAGAGTGATGTAAAAAAGGAGGAAGAATGGATTAGCTACCCATGCCTACCTTCTAATGAGAGTAACTCTTTATCCCTTACATTATTTGATTGTCCTCCATGCTTACTACAGGAGGATGAATGTTATGTTCCTCAGGATTCTTTTGAAAATGTTTATAATAAAGCTCTCGTGCTTGTAGATCATGAAGAGCATGCTTTATGTGATAGTTATATTGTTGAGTTTATTCATGAGGCTACTGAAAATTATTATGAGAGAGGAAAATATGGTTGTAGAAGTTTTCATGGTATTGAAACACCTCTCTATGTGCTGAAAGTTTTGAAGTTACTCTTGTTTTATCTCCCTATGCTTGTCACTTTGTTCTTTGTGAATTTATTTGCATACACGATTCCTATGCATAGGTAGTGGGTTACACTTAAATGTATTTTGAATTTGCTTCTTGATGCTCTCTTTTACTTCAACTCATATTTCTTATGAGAGCATCCTCTCAAACTTTTATGCCTAAAGATGATAATATGTCTACTATTCTTGGGAGACCTTTTCTTAAATACTGCAAGAGCTGTTATTAATTGTAATCAAGGGAAGGTGACCTTCAATGTCAATGACAAGGAACATACTATATATTTCCCCAAGAAGATTGATAAACTTATGGTTTTGAATTCAATTGAACATGTTGAGGGCATTCAAGTTGGAGAAATATATTGTCCCATACCAAGAGAAAAATTTGAAACTATTATGATTGGGACTATTGCTATCAAGGTTGAGGTAACATAATCATTAGTGGAATACAAAGTTTTGTCTCATATGGAATTGTTTTGGTAGCAAGACCTGATCAACCTTGTTAACAAAAGGATTTCATTGAACAAAACAATGTTTTCACCATGATTATCTCCGCTTACTTCTATTCTATCCATTTTAGTTTTTGCTTTTGCCTAACATAAAGGCGTTAAAGAAAAGTACATATTGGGAGATAACCCAAAAGTTTTAGATGAGTCTTGGAAGTTATTACTTCATTAATAACCGCTCCTTATCCTTTTTATTTTCTTTTGGTGCCAAGAGTAACCTCTAATGAGAGAGAAGTAATGATTGGGAAAGTTGCTGTCCCGAAACAGATTTCTGTGCTTCACCGTAAAAATTCGTGTAAAATCTCTATACGTCTTTTTGAGTCGTGAATGTTTGTGCTTCTGCCCCAGATTGTTATCTAACTTTCGTTAGTTCAACCCTTTTTGATTTGAGCAACAGAAGGTCTTCGAAAAAATTCGTCTTTACCTGCTGGTCTGGTTTGACAGATTTCTGCCATTTTCTGCATTTGCTTCTTGTTGGTTCCTTTTTGAGTTTTTTTCGGGAATTGAGCTTTTTGAGGGAAGTGCTACAGTATATAGTGTTTTAATGGAATTTTATTTGGTTTTAATACTGAACCTTATGACTTATTTATCTTGAGTGCACTAATGTTGCTAATAAAGATTGTGTGAAGGAAAAATTTCAGGTGTATGGAAGGAATGAGTAATGAGATGAAGGATGGACTAAAGCTCAAGCTTGGGGATGCCACGCGTGTCACCCTAAGAAATATCCAAGAAGTACAAGCGTCAAAGCTTGGGGATGCCCAAGGCATCCCCTTCTTCATCAATAAAAATCTCAGGTTTCTTCCAAACGCTTCATTTTTATTGTTTCATGCATAGTTGTGTTGTTCTTGGAGCATCTTCTTTTTCGCTTTTCGTTTTGGTTTTCGTTTGCTTGGTTTGCTTAGTTTGCTGAATAAATTGGTTGGACCTCCTCTTTCATACATTGGTGTTCAAATAGTTTGGTTTGGGTTGGTTTGGAAAAGAATAGGAAAGCTCATGCTTAAGTGGTAAAGAGAGCTTGTTTTTGACTGTGGCCTATGCTTTGTCATGTCATGCTTTATATTGTTTTGGCTTTATGCTTAGTATTCTTTGCGGTAGCATGACTTGTTATAAACAATTGAGATTGCTTAATGTGCCTTGGAAGAATCATGTGTTGTTTTAGCATATTAAAGCATAGTATAGTGGTATTCTCCTTTGATGCTTTATTTGGGTTGACTTGGCACATGCTCACACCATGTTATGACTATCCCAAGTCACCATAAGCATTTATGATCCTTTAGTTTTCAACTTGTTGTATCACTTTATGCTTTGATCAATGATGTTTTGTCGCTCTGCATGATTATGGCCATTATTGCTCTCTCGTTTGTCGCTCCCTTACTATTGCTAGCCTTCACTTTCACTGAGTATGTTTTACTCATGTTTCCAACTCCCTAAAACCAAATATTGCCAAAGTGTCCACCATACCTACCTATTAGCATCATTTGCTACTTTCGTGCATATTCAATATGCCTTGTTTTCTTCCTAATAAAATGTTTGCTTGTTATGAGAAAGTTAGTTAGTAAAGCTCTCACGAACTTGATGGCACACTTTATTTTCTTGCATTTAATAAACCTGAACCATTGCGTCCTTCTTTGTTGCGTATATGCTTGCGCTTTATAAGTTGAAGTTAGCAGAACCATGTATCATGGGGAACGCTTTCAACATTGCACTGGTACTTTGTACCTCGTTGATATCATGTTCTTTTTCTTATGGATCTCGGCGGTGTGAAATAAAAGTGGAACTTGTAAGATCATGGAGTTTGTATGTATGTTAGAGAAACGCCTAGGCCGCTAGCCTAAGCCATGCCTAATCATGGTGGAAACTTGCAGCATAACCATAATGAGCATTCTATGAAGCATCCTCAATAAAAATCTATGCACATAGTAAATAAAAAGATCGTTGAGATGCTCATTGTCTGCTTGCCTTGTCATTTTGATTATGGGATAGCTCCTGTATCATGTGCAAGGGGTATCATGTTGGCGGTTCTCTATGATACGTATATACTTACAATGACAAGAGCTTACTCGTGACTGAAGTTGAGTAGCATGCGGATCGGTCTTCGTAAGTAAGGGGCATGAGACTTCGATTTATAACTTGTCAAGCATATCCTCTTAGTTGTGTCAATTTAACCTTAACCACTTAAAGATGCTTATGATAGGGGCAATGAGAGCTCAAAGCTAATGAGTACCATACTTTCAGCATTTGGAAGCCTTTCAAGCTTTTCAAAACCTGTTCATTTCCTTGTTGGGTCTCCACACATTCTTTGAGCACTTTCTTGAGAGCATAGTGGCCATTCTTAGTTCTATGTGCATTATCCCAAGACTTGTTGATTGATGCATACCTTGATATTGCTTGTTTTAAACTATTTGTATCTAGTCACTCTTGTAAACATTGAAGGTGTCCTATGCATTTATGTTTGCTACTCTATGAGGGACAAGCTGAGTGCCACTATGCTATGTTTTCTTTATGTGAAACAAACAAACGTCTTGCAAAGCATTGTTATTCATGATTCTTTTGTTTGTGCCTTTTCATGTTGCATCATAGTTCTTTGTCTTATTGCTAGAACTTTGTCTTTCATGTTATGATTGAAGTACTATGATCCTGGCTTTGAATTTTTTACAAATACTTTGATCAATTTTATGATGGTGCATGTCACCTCAAAAATTATTCTTTCTTTTTATCACTTACCTACTCGAGGATGAGCAGGAGTTAAGCTTGGGGATGTTGATACATTGCAAATGTATCTATAATTTTTGATATTCCATGCTTGGTTTTATCCACTTTCTTGTGTTTTGTCCACACTTTGGAGTACTTTTCATATGATTTCTTGGACTAACCTATTAACAAGAGCCACAGTGCCAGCTGTCTGTTTTCTGCTGTTTTTGGTTCCAGGAAAGTCAGAAAATGAATATTCTCGGAATTGGACGGGACAAAAGCCGAAGTGCCTATTTTTCCAGAAGACTCCAGGAGCCAGAATACGAGACGGAGGAGGGCCAGGGGCTGGCCACCCCCCCCCCAGGCGTGGGCTGAGCCTGGCCGCGCCAGGGCATGGTGTGGTGGCCCCAGGCACCCCCTCGGTCTCCCTCTTCGCCTATAAGAAGCCTTCTGACCTAAAAACTCCGGGGGGGGTCGACGTTTTTCCAGGAGGAGTTCTGCTCCGCCGCTACCACCAGATTCCACGAAACAATACCAGAAACTACGTTCTGGCACCCTGCTGGGATAGGGAATTGGAGGAGATCATCGCCATCATCATCACCATCGCTTCTCCATCGACCATCCATGTTTCCCCCATCTATGAGTGAGTAATCCCCCGCTGTAGGCTATGGGGATGGTAGGGATTGGATGAGATCGTTCATGTAATGGCATCAGATTGTTAGGGCATGGTGCCTAGTATCTTTTATTAGTGCTTTATGACTTTGTTGCGACTTGTTGTGCTTAATGCTCGTCACTAGGGCCCGAGTGCCATGATTTCAGATCTGAACATGTTATTGATTCATTATGATAGTATTGTTTTTGGTCTTATCTGCAAGTTGTATACACACGTTGCTGTCCGGAACCTATGGCCCCAAAGTGACAGAAATCGGGATAACCGGAAGGGAATGGCTTTGATGTGAGGATCACATGTGTTCACGGAGTGTTAATGCTTTGCACCGGTGCTCTATTAAAAGGAGCACCTTAATTGCCAGTAGTTCCCTAGAGGCCCCACTGCAAACGGGCTGGCAGGACAAAAGATGTTGTGCAAGTTCTCATTGCGAGCACGTATGACTATATATAGAACACATGCCTAGGATTATCTAGTACTTGGATGTTTTATCTTATTTATCTACAATTGCCCTATGTTCTGATTGCTATGTGAATTGTCTTGTCCATGTAAAGCCCGTCCATCCATCCCTATGCCTACCGCACTCGAATCCTACTGTTTACTGTTATTGTTACTGCTGTCTTTACTTTACTGCTGCTGCTACTTTACTATTCCTACTACAAAACTATTGCTACTGATAAACTACTGTGAGCAAGATTGTTTCCAGGTGCAACTGAATTGACAACTCAATTGTTAAGGCTTATAAATATTCTTTAGCTCCCCTTGTGTCGAATCAATAAATTGGGTTTCACTTTCCTCGAAAATACTGCGATACACCCCCTATACTTGTGGGTCATCAGTGTTATGTTGAGGCTCATGGATCAAGAGTGGAATTTGTCAATCCCGATGACGGATAGATATACTCTAGGCCCTCTCGGTGATATCACATTAAGATAGCTTGCAAGCAAGTGATGTGATCACTAGAATGTTATATCACGGGAACGAGAAAAGAGTGCATGTCGGTAACGAAATCAAACTAGGTATGGAGATACCAATGATCGAATCTTGGACATGTAATATATCGCGAGACAAAGAGATTTATTTACAAGCGTTAAAGGTTCTCACGATCACAGAAGTCATCGTTGAATATGCAGGAGTCAGTATGGATCTCCAGGTCCCGCTTCTGACTATTGATCTGAGAGGAGTCTCAATCATGTCTGCATTATTCGCGAACCGTAGGGTGACACACTTAAGAGTTACCAGACACCATTTTGGAGGACATATGTTTCAGACGAAAGAATTGCAAAGCGCAGGAATTGTTTCGATAGAAACCGGAAATTGTTTCGGGTGAAATTGCAGAAAGTGGTTCTGCATGTGATATTGAAATATTGCAAGGGGTTATATGTGAATGTTTGTTAATTAAAGTAATTAAAAAAATTCTTAATAAATTTAATAAAAGAGTTTTATGAAATGAGAGAGCATTAAACTTAGAGAATTTTAATGCATTTAAAGTAGAGACTTTAAAGGGGAATGTGAAGAGGAATTTTAATGTGGAGGGCTTACCACCACATGAATGGGGGAGGTGAGGAGTCACCCCCCATGCGCCGGCCATGAAGGAGGGGCACCCCCCTCCTCCTATAAATGTCCACGCTCTTCCTCCTTCTTCCTCACACCTTCTTGTGAAGGATCTCTCTCCCCCTCTAGAATTATTCTCCCATGGTCTCAGATTAGCGAGATACATGTTCCCGGTGGCATTTCGTCTGGAAGGAGTTGCTGCTTCCGCTGGATCGCTGGAGCGAGGAGGTGGAGGTTGTCCGGTGGCTTGAACGTGTGTACGAGTACGGATGCGCTGCTGAGTTGCGGCGCTCGAACTTCCTCACGATCTTGAGATCGGCAAGTGTACGACTACATCAACTACGAGTTCCTACTCGTTAACAAAACTCATTGTCTTCGAGGGTAAGTTCTTGTTGGATGTATGTCCACCCGTTGCTTTGTACCTAGTAGATAGATCTTGGCGTGTAGTTCTCATCGTAGGAATTTTTTTGTTTTCTATGCTGTGGACCCAACATATTGTAACCTCGCGAGGCAAGCAAGCAATACAACAAAGAAGGAGTAGGGGATTTACATCCTCATGAGGGTCCCGAACCTGGGTAAAAAACCCCGGTGTCAACTCTCTGTCGTGCATCCGCTCTGCCGCCACAGCCGTCGCCGAACTCCTTCATAATCGCGTGTTCATCTCCCTCACGAACCAAGGGATCGTTGGACCCTAGTTCCTTCGCGGGACAAATATCCGACACAATCTCTTCAGAGAGCTGAAGACACTCGTTGTGGATCTGACTATAAAATTCTTCTAAGCATAAATAACTTGTTCCCAGATGTTATTGACATGCTCAAATATGTCAAGAAAGATGGACCAACTGATGCAAAGAAACGTCAAGCTTATGGTCTCTTGGATTATGTCAATGATTTTGACTTTGTATTTCATCTAAACTTGATGTTTCGTATCTTAGGACATGAAAATGCTTTGTATCTATCTTTACAGAGAAAGATAAGGATATCTTGGAGGCTATACAATAGGTGAAGTTAACAAAGAAAAAATTCAGCAAATTAGAGATGATGGTTGGGACTCTTTATTGGAAAAACTTCCTCATTGTTTGTGGAGTATGGTATTCCAAAGTTGGATATGGAAGAATAGTATATTGGCAGGAATAAACCAAGGAAGAAGATCAAACACACTAACTATGAGCACTACAAATTTGATTGCGTGAACCCTGTTATTGACTTGCATCTTGGAGAATTCAATGATCGTTTTACTGAGGTAAATTCAACTCTCCTTACCAGGATGACTGCATTTAGTCCGAAGGATTCTTTTGATGCTTTCAAAGTTGAGACCTTAGTGGATTTGGCTAAGTCATATCCAAATGATTTTGATTCCATCCAACTGAAGGATCTGGCCCATGAGCTTCCATTCTACATTGATAATGTGCAAGTCGATGAAAGATTTGCTGGTGTAAAAACTATTTCTGAACATGCTAAGCTGATTGTTAATACAAATAAGCATTTGGCATTTACTTTGATATATCAACTTCTCAAGCTGGTGCTAGTTCTGCCTGTTGCCACTACATGTGTTGAGAGGTGCTTTTCAGTGATGAAAATAGTGAAGACCATGCTTCGTAATCACATCCGTGATGATTTCATGAATCACAGCATCATTTGCTTCTTGGAGCAAAGACTTTTATATTCAACTCCACCCAGAGTTGTGATAGACCGCTTTCTCCAGATGAGAAACCGTAGAGGACAAAAAAATAGAGAGGTACTTGCTATTGTATTTCAACTTTATTTTGATATATCATATGTCAACAATTATTGTTTGTTATTTATATGAGTTTTCTAGAATATATATTATAGAATTTTTAATTAATATACTAGTTGTGGATCTAGTCATGCCAGTTATTAGTGGTACATTTTGTGGGCTGCTCAAAATCTTCCTATTTGTTTTGATTGACCCCAAACGACCATTTTTTCTGGCTTCACCCTTGCTTTCCTCCTTGGTTCGTCCCTATCCAGCATGTCCGTGTCCACACCTAGGAGAGAGGGGCGGAGGGAGGAGAGGCATCGGCGGCGATGATCAGAGCAATAGGCGACCTCGGGGAGCAGCTCGGGAGCGCGTGGTTAATCCGAGAGGTGCTGGACTCCTCGGAGCTTCATAGATCCGAGGAGGGACGATGGGGGTTATCGACGGGGGAGATCGACATGACGATGCTCCAAACAGAAGAGCAAGAATACGGCTAGGGTGACTCGAGAATAGTATTTTCCGTACAATTTCCTTCGCTGGGGAGGACCAAATGAATGAGGTGGGGCTATTTGGTAGCGACACAAGCTTGACACGCTCCCGCTATCGACACTTTGGTAGCAAGGAAGCCGAGCGGCAGATGCAAAAGGGAGCTCGATGAGGCCTAGAGCATCTCTAGTGGAACGTCCAAATGAGAACATCTATATCTCTATATAGACGGTCGTGTATAAAGATTCACTTTTAGACGTTCTCAGTTTTTCAGTGAAACGTCTATATCTAGAAGGTCTATATTCTCTCTCCTATATTTAACAATATATTCTAACTACCATCCATGTGCGAGCAGTTCATCCGCGAGTTGTCCATCTGCACGAGAAATACACAACAGAATAATTCAGTGTCTAGTTAAATTTCTTAAAAAAAAACATCAAAATTCAGTGTGCAGGCTACCAGCACACCATCTATATTTCTGTTCATACGTACAAAAATCTGCAAATCAGCCGTGCAGTACCAAGGTAGTATTCAGTGTCCAGACTCCATTCGTAGCAGCAAATTTCTACAAACACCAACTGAACACCCCATAATAGCAGAGCACCGTGCAGTACCGAGGCAAGGCAGTACGAAGGAAGCAGCAAATTCAGTATTAACAAAGAACGTAGCATGAGCCCCGTAGCAGAGCCCTTCTTCTCCAACGATCAGCCCACACTCCACCACTCGTGCTGGTGCCAGGCGACCGAGGCCACCCCGCTGAATCTGCCGCCGCCCCTGAAATCCCACCCCGCTGAACCCGCCACCAACCGCGCGCGCGCGCGTCAGCCATCCCCACCACAACTGCCTCCGAATCCGGCAGGAACGGAGCGCCGGCGACCGGATCCGGCGCTTGCCATGGTTCCAGGGTCAAAATCCCCTCTTTCCTATCCAATTTTTCTCACTCTCTCACCTACTCTACAGGAGAAAATATGGCGCGCCTGGGCCGGCGAGCGAGGCGACGCCGAGACCTAGCGGGAGTAGCGCTCGGTTCCTGCTTCTCCAACTCCTCCAGATGGGCGCGGGAGTGAGGTCGCGGGCGATCAGTTGGGATTTGGACGTCGTGGCTCGGACGTCCACATATGGACGATGGGTAGCAGGATGTGGACAACGTCTAAATTTTGACCCCTGTTTAGACGAGCCCGCTGGGAAGGTATTTTTGCTTCACCATCGTCTAAATCGTTTTGGACGTTGGTATACACGAGCCACCAGAGATGCTGTAATGCGTTCTCGGTGTGGACGACGTACTCTGTTGTGTTCCCATCTAATTCCTCCATCCTCATTTTTTTTATTCCCAATTTCAGCTTTGCTCGCTCATGGCTGGTGATATCTTCGGATGTGGTCATGCCGGCTGCTGGCCTAGCAGGTGGCACTCACAGAAAGAGTGCAGAAGCACATGCACCGGTATGGTTCACCCTCTTGCTATGAGCGTCCAGGCATGGTGGGCTAGCTAGCCGGTGATACGTTGCAGATCTTTCAGTTAAGTGGCTTTGTTTTTTTAATGAATTCAGATGGGTGCTTGAAGAACCACGAGAAGGGGAAAGGGTGAGATGGAGATCAATAAAAACAACAAAGTACGGTGTTCGTATTTCCCCTTTTGTTTCCTATTTTCAAGACTCTCGATTTCTCTAACAGTGCAAACACAACTGAACATCTAAATGAAAATATAAAACGCACCAGGGAAATTACAACGTAATCATACTTAGTAAAAAACAACGTAATCAAAACAAAAAAGGAAAACATAATTGGTTCGGTCGTCAGGTTACATCAGACAGTAATATCGACAACTTTTCGAACAACTGAAAAAAATGAAAAGCTTTATAGGGGACAAAAGCTAGCTTGGGGTACTCTGCTATTTTGGACATAACACCTGATTATAATTTTGCGTCCCCCTTCGCCTTTATTAACAATAAAAAAAAGACCACGATATAATCAATCTTGCAACTGTTCTCCTTTTTAGGCATTTGGTACCGTCAAATTGATTGTTCATGTAAATGCTAGTTATCGTGCAAAATGGGATGTTACTTTTGGAATATTTGTTACATACTATTATTCTTATACTTTTTCAGATTCAAGATTCTCCGGATGAAGTCTTATTGATTTTTAAGGCAACCGTGTTGGATCCCACTATTTTTGTTGTTCAAATGACGAGGTTGTCACTTGTCACATAAAATATGACCATGTTTCAATCAATATCTGAGTTTGCGATTGTTCTTCCGTGACAACGCATGGGTATTCAGCTAGTTAAAGTATTGTTATATGAATTAATTTTTACTCAAACTATATGAAAGAACATAATTGATGTTATAACTTAGGTTAAAAAGGAAATATTTATTTATGGTTATTAAAAGGATTTCACATATATCAATACAAATCTCCATGTATTTGCAAATAAAATATTTGTGTATTTCAGAAAAGATGTTCCTATATGTAAAAAGCATCTATGTGTTGTGAAAAGGTAATATTCACGTATATTATCATAAACGTTTATTTATTTGATAACAATTCCTTTTTATGTTTCAAATATGTTCCTATATGAAAAGAAGTATTAATATATTTCCAAAATATGTCCATAGTGTGGAAACAAATATTTTTCTAAAACTAATGTTCATATATCTCAAAAACAATGTTTCAAGTATTACTAAATGCAAAAGCGAATTAAAGAAATAACTAACTAAATGTCAATACTCTTGCATATCAAATGTTCATGTAATTCAATTTATCAATATATATGCATATGCTTTCCAACAATAAATTCATAAAAATCAAGAAAAAGTATTCATATATTTGAAAAACATTTATGTATTTGTGAAAAATGAAAGGTAAAAAAAAAAAAGGAAACAACAATATCATAAACTTTTTGAAAGAAAATGAAACATTGCGACATATAGAATAGATTATCGAAAAGGTAAAAAGAGAGAAATAAACAACAAGATATGTAAAAAGGGACAACCGAAGAATAAACAAAGCTCACCTTAGTAGGCTTAGCCACCTGTATGGAGCTTCAGGAGGCGGCAACAAATAGGCTTCCCGAGGGGAACTCCTATTTCCTGCTCCACTCATGTTTCCTTCTCAACGCAAGAGTGAGACGAGGTTTGCCTAAAGCATCTCCTACATGGGCTTCTCTAATGGGATACAAGCAGGCTACACTAGCGTAAATTCAATGTTTCTACCACGTAAACCAAGATTGTTGCAGTAATAGACAGGGCAATTACCATTAGACATGCTGTTAGTGAACTCGGTGAAGCACTTCTGGGCAACGTATCGGATCTACTTCCTCGTCCTCTCCTCCTCATCTCACAGACAGCCCCTCTCGTGCGGCTCGTCCAAGTGCCACCAATGCAGTACCTTTAATTTGAATTAGGCTTTCAGGCCCTTAAGTGTGTGATCCTATAGGTTCACGCACATAAAGATATGGCACATATACTTCTACTCGGCCAATAGTTGGTACGGGCCTATAGCAAGATGTGTCGATCCTAAACGCACATGAAGACTATATCGAACGGACCATCACAATGTTACGTACATGTAATTTTTTTTGCCTCATGATATTTAGTCCAACTCAAAATTAACCTCTCTTTGTCGATACGTGATTTAAAATCCTTTACTAGGTAAACTCTTAACTGTAAGTATTCACGACCATGCATTTATGGATCCAATCACTCGAGAAGTCCAGAGATATCTCTCATGTGGAGAGGGGCAAATATGATTTTGACAAACCATGTCTCTATAACTACCATGTTGCAGTGTACCTTTTGATATCCCTTAATTAGGTTTATTCACATCTCGAGTACATGCAACTATCTCAGGTCTAAGGACAAATCATGTAGAGTGAACTATAAACAATCTTTCCATGTATCCTGTTGGGTCAGTCTAACCGGAACATGTTCACAATATTTGTCCACCTCATTGGTTTGACATCTCCATGCCCATGAATTCCAGAACATAGTCAACACGCAATCCATTTGCTAGTCTAATGTTCAAGTGTGTCCAGAATAACCATATAAGTAAAAGAGCTTGATAAATAAATCATGTATCTGTCGATCAATTCAAGTTGCCTCTTATGGGTCCTCAAGGAACATACATATTAAGTCATGGATAAAACAAAATATAATCATTTCTATAATTGTCTCTAGGGCATATTTCCAACGCGCTCCAATACGGTCCAACAAAAGATATTCTTTCATTTTTCTATTTTTGTTTTCTCTTTTCATTTTTATTTTCTATTTTTTTGTGTTATCTTTTTTTCTTTTTTCCTATGTTTCTTTCTAGTTTTATTTTTATTTTTTATTTTTCATTTTTACCCCCGTACATTTAGTACCGATTTTTAAAATAAGAACATTTATCTCATTTCAATATTTTTCTATAATTTTTTGCTCATTTGAATGTTTTTATAAGAACATTTGACACATTTAAGAGGGTTTTAATAAGAATATTTAACTTAAACGCTTTTTTAATATGAACCTCTATGTTATTTAAATTGTCTTTTAATATGAAAATTTATATTATTTTAACAAAAAGAAAAAATGACTAAATAAAACAAATAAAAAGAAAAGGGGAAGAAAAAAGAGTAGAGGTAAAGTGTTCTCACTGAAAAGAAAGCAAAAAAGTAAAAGACAAAAATGTAAAATAGAAGAAAAACAAGAAAGAGATCAGAAATGAGAAAATTAGAGAACAACAAAAGAAAAGGAATAGAAAACAAACATGTAACCAGTAAAATAAAAACCACCCGAAATAGCCCCTAGTGTACCGGCCCACTACGCCGGAAGGGGTTTGCGGAACGCATGTTGAGTGAAGGATAAGATTTCTCATTGTTGAGTTGAACATTAGTAGCTAGAGACATATGAGCTGAATGTCTTAACTATACCAACAATGGTTGATTTTAAATAGTCTGTCTTTTAGTCTAGATATCAACCACCGATGATCCGCTAAAAGGGTAGCTAATAACAAGTGTAAATTTTCATGTCAGTGATATTTACTACTCCTTATGTTCCAAATTAGATGTCGCATATTTGTATAAATTCTCATGTATCTCTACACGTTGTGACATCCCTTTCTTAACGGAAAAAGTAAACACAAGTGGGTATTAACACAATATCATCCTGGTTTAAAACTCGACAAAAAGTTGTCAATGATGAGGGTCATTGCATACATTATGGCGACGAATCATTGACAAGTTGCTTCACGGTGGAACCATCTCAATGCGCTTAGTCACTAGCCCTTTAATGTGAAGGTGCAAAAACAATTGATGATTAATGGTGTACGTAGTTATCACTTGCTCAGTCTGGAAATAAGTGATTTAGATTTATCTATATACACATGTATTTTTTTAAAATAATAATATAAATACGGTCTTTGCATTGATCGATACATACAACATTTATTATTTTATTAGACATCCAATTTTACAGAAGATTACATCATGGGTCACATAGGGTCAATAAATGTGGAGTAGTTGATAAAATATCTCTCTAGACTTACTACTAATGACTTATTGTTGTATAGATGTGCAAATCTTTTATTTGAATTTTTTCCTACAGAAATGAACACTTTTATGGCGGAATCTAGGTTAATTAATGAAGATTTGCGAGTTTCCAATTCTCCAAAGTCAAAGGGCTCACGAAGAGAGGTCCAGGAGTATTAAAGAGCATCAGTACGGCAGAGCCCTCCTGTACCATGCACCAGTACCATGTTCCACCGCCTCCTCGAGTCAAGTCAAGCAACTTTCGTGAAGACATTCATATATAATTCACAACGGAGCTACCAGAAACCCCAACGCAACACATCTGAAGCCATTCACAGTAAACCCATATGAGGAGAGGATATCCACCATAGAGCCACAACCATCACCATCGACATAGCCATCCCTCCTTCTATATTCCCTCTCCATAGCTATAGTTATCTACTTGTAATCATGATCTCATCGCGATTGACAATATTATAAGACTATTTGGTGTTTCTCTTAATTTTTTATACAGTGTTAATGATTGCCAATCTCGTTATGAGTGAGTAGTTTTCACGGGCTCCGGGATGAGGCAAAGCCTAGGTGTGCATCTTTTGGTATGGGAATATTGTGTCGTGATTGAATATTGAATTTTTCTTTTTTTATCTTTGTCTCTTACCTCTATCATAGGACTTGTCAGGTACCCAAGACCCGAGGACTGATAAAGGTAATGAGGTGAGATAAATGGTAATTTGTTTCTACACGTGAAACCTAGTGATAGAAAGGTGAATGCAATAGTTGATTTGAGATCCATTTGGTAATCACGATAACATCATAGATCAGAAGACTTTGATCTATTTTACTTAATAAATGTGTAACCCCACGCGAAAGTGGTGTAGTGATTGGACAAAAGGCTATAGTATTTGTGGCTAGCAAAGCTATAGTAGTTACAGACACACCGCTCATAATACTTATCTTGATTACATGACAAGTCATGAATGAGCTTATTATTATTTTTCTCCCATATGTGTGCACACCTGCATATGAATTCTTAGCCCTAGCATATCTCCATTCATTGATACAAAAACAAAGTAAACTTAAAAGGTCTAATAAACAAAGATACTTCTAGTTCTACATGTCTTGTTTGACATCATCTCACACCAAGATTTGATAAACCTACATCTTTTAGGGAAAAAGCAAGCTATACTACATATGTAATCTAGATCGAAGGTCTCAACATCTATCAACCATTTGAAAAGTAAATAAAACATGTTATGGCGAACATCCTATCATATGATCAAAATTCCAACTACACTGGCTATACAAATCCTAAGTAACCATCTCCGGTGCGACACCTAGTAGTCAAATCCTCTAGCTACTTCATTGGTTATAGCAAAACCACATACGATCAAGTTTTTAGCCAGAGGAATTACCTATATAAAATAAGTTGATTTTGCATTGTGAAATATATAATCATTTCTCAAACATTCCATATGCCCCATAGTAAGGCACAAGCACCAACTCTGATATGTACTTTATCATTTTTCTCTACTCCAGCTAGCCAATTCCCAAACAAATTCGAGATATTAGCAGGGAAGAATATTGTATACCATATGAACAATAAGCCACGCCACTTTTTCTAGAGGAAAAGATATAAAAGGATGTTTTATTGACTCATCTTGATTACAAACAACATTTTTCACTACCTTTCCAATTTCTTTTAGCTAGATTGTCTTTAGTGACACTACAACACAGGGCTCGGGCGCCTGCGCTTATAGACACCGAGGCACATCCTTAGTCATCGCGCTCACGCAGCAAAAAAAAGCTGCCATGAACAACTGCGTCAGGGATTCATGAATGGTGGCAGATTTTTGGCGCGGCACAACGTAATCCGCCAAACTAGCAGTACCGCGGCACGGTAGAGGATGTCCCACGTTACATTACTGAAGACGATGGAATTGTAATGCTGTGTCACGTATTGCGAATGCCGTTGTCTGTACAACATCACCTATATAGATAATTAATTACAGTACCATTAATAAAAGTAAGCATTTTACAGTTATTAATTTAGGTAGCTAATTGCATTAAAGTCGAAAATTCAATTTTATTGAAAGGATATTTACTACATCACATTACACTGCAACCACTTCTTACAAGGATCTAATCCTTGTATTTGACTTCTCTTCTAAAGAGAGAATCTGAAAAAATGGGTTTATCCCCACTAATTCTTCAGAAATCTCTGCCAAAACAAACTAAAAAAATAAAGAGCTAAAAACTATCAACAACTAAACTAATTCTTTCACTTATCTTAAGAATAAGTGGAGAAATCTAAATATAATCTTGAGCGCGTCTCTATGCTTTCATGCCGACGATGATGGCTACGGAGGCGGAGGCGACATCAACAACAGAGACATGTCCATAATCCTCCACACGAGCTATGGTGACCACGTTGTCGTGGATATGAAAGAGATAGAAGATCGATTAGAGAAAGAACATAATGCAACTGAAGATCAATTAAAGAAAGAACAAGATGCAATATCAGATTGACTACAGAAGATCATGATGCAACAACAGATCGATTTCACAAAGAACAAGATCCAACATCAAATCGATTAGAGAAAGAACAAAATACAACATCAAATCGATTAGAGAAAGAATAAGATGCAACATCAAACTGATTGAGAAAGAACCTTAGGCTCGGAGTACTACTGCGCGGACCAATGCTTGTGAGATATCACCATATTTGGAAGGGTCGACATTAGTAGAGATGGGAGTTGGTGAGATTTTAGGATATTTTTGGAAATGACTATGTTCATATCTAGAGTTTGCATTGCCGAGAAATTGGGTGCAGCGCCATACGGAGAGAGGAGTTGAGAGAGTGAGGACTAAGGAATCCATGTATTATATATGAAACATGATGGGCTGTTGGTGAGATGTAGCGTTTGCTTTATGGGCTGTATAACACGTGCAACTAATAAAGTGGGCTGAATTGGTTCATAGAGCCTATACATCGGTCTCCGGCAAGCAGTGGTGGTCTGCACCTGTCAGCTACACAAGCCTAACCAGTCAGCGGATAGTGATTGACCATTCTACGGTGGGCATCAACAATTAATGGCGCTTGAAATGGATGACAAAAATTGGGAATGCCTCCATTGACCAAGAGGGGCGCAACAAACCGCTGCCTTCCCTGGCCATGTACCACGACACCAAAAGCCGCCGCTACCGTGGGTACCACGACATATTATTGGTTGTCGCGACAAAGTGGTGCCATGATTTCCCATCCGTTACGCATCTAACTTTTGCAGGTACGTTTCGCTTGTGCCACTCCAAAAATCCACCGGGTATGGGGGTATTTTTGTAGTGTGAGTAACACTTTGCAAAATAAGAACCACATGAAAATTCTTATTTTCAGTGGAACTTTCATTTTCCAAATATATTTACGAAGGAATCTTATATGGTCATTCATGTAGTCCAAATACAAAAATTTGACCGTTAAATAACCATATGTTGTTAGCTTCCAAACAAAGAAATCTGGTTGTGTGGAAAAGTGAATATCCGTCAAATGGCGAATCAAATAGAGCCATCTTGCTCCCATGTTTCCTGCTAAAGTCTGCCTAAAACCTATCTTTAAAGGCACTTGAGACATAACATTAGCCACTGAACTTGTTTTCTCTCAACTATATTATACAAAGATGGATATTGTTGAGCGAGAGGAGTAACACCTATCCGCATATCGTCCGAAAAAAAGTATCCTCCCAATTACCTACTGTAAAATACCCACTCAAAAAAATCATTATTCACCTTCGTGAGACCTTTCTAAAAGGGTCATTCCGTAGGTCTCGTGTTAACTTGAGACAAGGGTTTGAAATGTAGATATTTATTTTGTGTAAGATCTAGCCATACACCTTGTTTCATCGGCGGTTTCAAAATCAACTTTTTCAATAAACACCTATTTTTATATCAGGTACATACACACCAAGACTTGCCCCTCCCATTTTCTAGCCCTACAAATTATGTTCCATCGAGTAGTCTATACATCCTCTTATGACCATAACTTTACCCAAGAATCTTGATCTAAAAATACAGTTTTTTCCTTACCCCTTTAGGTATTCCAAAAAAGGATAGCATAAACATCGGTAATCTAATTAAAACTGAACTGATTAGCACTAAACGATCGCCATAAGAGAGTAATTTTGCAACCCAACTTGCATGTTTTCTCTCGTAAATATCTTCTGCAGGTTTGCATTCACCATTCCTTAGTTTGCGGTAGTGAATAGGGATACCCAAAAAACTAAATGGGAGAAATCCAGCCTCACACGCAAACAACATTATATACTGATCCTATAAGTCCTTTTTCTTACCAAAACAGAAAACTTTGATCTTGTGGAATTTCATTTTAAATCCTCATAACTATTCAAAGATGCACAATGTGAGCTTCAAATGAAGCGCCTTTTCTAAATCATGCTCCATAAAGATGATCATGTCACCCGCATACTAGAGAACTAATATCCCCCTTCAATTAAATGAGGGATGTGACCCTCTACTTGGCCGTCTTCTTTTTATCTAGTGATTAGAATTGCTAGCATATCAACTACTACGTTAAATAACATAAGTGAAAGAAGAATACCCTATCTTAAACCTTTTTGAGTCTGGAAACAATGCCCTATGTCATCGTTTACCTTGATCCATTTTGGGTAAAATACGTTCATGTGTAACACCTTTTGTGGAAACAACCATTGTATTTTATCATAGGCTTTTCCGAAATCTAATTTAAGTAATAACCGATCCATTTTCTTCCTATGAAGGATCAGCACCCCTTCTAGGATATGGTGTCCTAGCATGAAAGGTGTTTCTGTCGGTCGGATGAGTGACTATGCCACCTTAGTAACATGGTTAGTGGCGACCTTTGTAAATATTTTAAAGCTTACATTTAGTAAAAAAATTAGTCTAGATTATTGAGTTAAGGGAGTAGGATAATAGTACCATAATTGAGATGAAAAAGTGGTAAATCTCGTTGCTGGCATTTGACAAAAAAAATTCATCAAGTCATTCTTTAAGTCCTCCCAAAAAAGTTTGATAGAAATCTACGAGGAACCCGTCAGCCCCAGAGTCTTATTCTTTTTCATTGCATAATAGCTTCGTACACTACCTTTTCTGCAAAATCAGCTGTAAGAATACTACTGTCTTCCTCAGACAACCGCTGAATGTTTTCCATTTCAGTTTCTACCAAAGATAATTGGTTTTGATACGATGCCCCGAATAACCTCTTATAGAAATCTGTAATATAATTATTAATATTCCTATAATCGTTCACTCATCTTGCTCAAGTTGAAAAGTCTTCTTTATCTCTTGGCAAGTTGTGCTCATTTTATCTACACACTAAAATTCATTAACATACATGCAGACAAATCCAAGTCACTTATTTTCGGATGAAGGGAGTACTTGTTACAAGTACTACATGTAGTTTTTGGCCCAAAAGACGACTTCGGAAAATTATATAAAAAAAGAAAAAAATGTGGATAATAAAATGAAAATGCCAACAGTTAAGAAAAAATAAAATGGAAAAACCAAAATTCTTAATCAAAAGTACACTTAGGGCCCGGAAGTTGAAGTCAAGGTTGAATCTCCGGTCCACAAGGGATCAAATCAGATTTAACATTTTGTTCTCTCAACAATGTGGATTGTGATGTTTCCTCTTGTAGCATGACTCTTCTGGTTATTCTGTTCTTGATAAAGTTGGTGACTCTAAACTCGACTTTGGGGATGAAAATCCTAAGATCAATATACGATTAGACTTGTCATCATTGGTGCGTGTGTGATGAACCCTGATCTTTAAGGTTCTGCCTAGGTGTTATGTACTTTTCATTTTTTTGTCACTTGTCAAATATGTCTAGTTCGTATTGTGAGGAAGATATACTCATTTTTTTGGTCATCTTATTCGCCATTGTTTCCAGGCTATGGCACTTAGTAATAATGAATAATATACGACTAGTGTGCACTAGTATGCTGAGTTATTCGGCCACGGGTAGGGACAATTTCTAATTAATTATTTGGGGATCCTGACACTGAATGAGATATGCCCTAGAGGCCAATAAATAAAGTGTTTTATTGTTATAACTCTAAATATTCATAGTAGTTTTGTATCATGCTATAACTGTATTAAGAGGAAACACTAATGTGTGGTATATAAACAACCAGTTCCCTAGTATCCTCTACTACTAGTTCGTTAGGTAGATGATGATCGAGGTTTCCCGATCATGGACTTGACACAAAACAATCACCTCACAACGAGGTCACTTAGGGTGTGTTTTGTAGGTCGGGTCACCCCAACATGTGTTTTCCATCTCAGACATGCTCATCTTAGATATGCTGAATTGAGATTTTATGTCTTGTTTGGTAGACTGTATTTGTTCAAAGATGCCCAGTTGAGATGTTGTTTGGTAGGTTGTATGAGTGGAGATGGTGCTGAGTCCAATTCTTTACACAAAGGTCCCTAAACAGAAAAATAAAAAAGCAATTGGTGCCTTGTTCATCCATGGTGCAGGCAACTCGTGGAGGCAGCTCGTGGAGGCGGCTCGTGGATGAACTCCGACCATGGCGCATCGCATGGATGCAACTCTCGTGGAGGCGGCGCGACCTGGCGGATGTACGAGCGAGTTGTGGCGGCGTGTTCTGGCGGTGTTGGATGGTTGTTGTCATGGCGAACATGGAGGCGCTCGGTCCTGGCCATGGCGACGCTGGATTCCTGCCATGGCGGCGCTAGAAGGTGGCTAGGGCGGCACAAGAATCTGCGTGTGCCCCTGCAGTGGTGCCAGCGAGAGGAGGTTGTCCCTGCAGCGGTGCCAGCGAGAGGAGGTTGTGCAGATCGGGGCGCAACCGGCCTGCAGGGGTGCTGGTGAGAGGTGGCTGTGCAAATCGAGGCAGTGCAGCGATGGAGGCTGGCGTCGAGGAGGAGGCAGTGGAGGCCAGCGTCGAGGAGGCGGTTGCCAGCATCGAGGAGGAGGCGGCGGTGCTTGTTTGGGCGCTTTTGGCAAAGCAATAGAGAGAGCGGGGTTGGGGAAGGGGAATGAGGGTAGGGGCGGTGAACCCTGTTGATTTTCGGCCCAGGTGCTGGGCATGGGGGGTGATTTCCTGGCGAAGTCAGCCCTACCGAGTAGCGAAGCTCGATTTGAGATTCTCTACCGGGTAGGGCTGAGAGCTCTTTTTCGGGTGAGTTGGGCAGTGCCCACACTAGAAAACCGACCTTCCAAACAACCAAATTCTCTAAAATCTTGGGTGGGATGAGAATTGTTGTGTTGACCCGGTCTACCAAACACACCCCTAATAAAGTGATGGACGCAACCGACCGTAGAATTATAATGTGACCCAGTCACAAAGTTCAAACGTTGCGGTATCTAGTAAAGCGTAGTGACTTAATCCTTCGACTGTGAGCTCATGTTTAATCACTATCTCCCACGGCTTCTTTGATCACATCAGTCGTCATGACCGTAACATGATGATCATAAAGGTGTGTTTCAAGTATTCCAGAGGAATAGTTGAGACGTATGATCGAGATCGGGATTTGCCTATCCGAGTGACGGATTGATACTCTGAGCCCACTCGGTGAGACCACATCAAATAAGCTTGCAAGCATCTCACTAGGTAATAGGGATGTGACATCACAGGAATGAGTAAACGCGTTTGTCGGTAACAAGATCGAACTGTATAGGATACATGATATCAGGTCTTGGACAAACTAGGTATCGTTGTGCAAAAGGAATAAGGGTCGAGGTTTAGAAGGTTCAAGTGAACAACAAAATTCGTGGGATGTGAAGGGACCATTATGTGTTTCTAGATCCCGCTAATGATCGATTTATCGGGGAGATGTCTCCTTCATACCTAAACATTCCCGAACTGTATGGGTCTCATGCTTAATGGTAATCGACGTTGCGGGTTGATCTACTACCGATAGATAAATAGGAAGAGAGAACTGAAAGTGTTCTAGAGAGAATATCGAAGTGTTCAGACTTCGTTCAAAAGGAGTTTTGAATAAGGAGGAATTAAACAAATATATTTAATATTTAATTATGAATTAATATTAATATATATTTATTTAAATAAAAATAAAAAGGAACCCCCCATAAGGGCCTTCACTAGGAGAAAAGAGGGCCCAAGAGGGAGGGGCCAAAGGCCACAAGGGCCATGCCGGTAGGGTGGGAGGGCTCCTATCCTGCCGTCCCCTTAGTAGGCTTGGGCGGGCGGGTGGGGCCCATACCCACCATCGGACGACCACCTCCCCACCTCTCCCAAAGCTTTAGTCCCACCTAGGGACTTGGAGGGTAGGAATAGCCTAGTTTTTTCTATATATAGGGGTGCGTGTTCCTCTCTGCGTGTAATTAACCATTCTCTCTCTCTCCCTCCCTCTGTTCCTCTCTGCGTGTTCCCAAGTTAGGAACATGCTACACGAGGTAGTTGTTTCTCCAACCAGTGCACGCCGTCGTGCTGCTGGAATCGGTCCGGATTAGTTTTAAATTTGAATAATTGTTAATATGCACCGACTTTGAGAACGAATATTGTTAGTGGGTCTTGCTTGTTGCAAGACCGTTATTCATTTAAATCAGAAACAAGTGGTTGTTCTATTTACATGAATAATGTGTTTTATGTTCATGCACGATGAAGTAAAGGTTTATTATAATTGAATCTTGGTTGTGATGATACACACATCCATAACATAGATTACAAGCAATGTAAGCACGATAGAGATAATTCAATGTACGTGTGGCATTGCCGTCTTAGTCATATCGATGTAAAATGCATGAAGCAGCTCCATTCTGATGGACTTCTGGAATCATTGGATTTCAAATTCCTCAATAGATGTGAACCATGCCTCATGGGCAAGATGACCAAGACGCCGTTCAACGGAATGATGAAACATGCTGTAGACTGATGAGTGCATAATTGCATCATGTTTTACACTATTATTTTGCATTATAGATGTAGGATCTTGGTATTTTACGGTGTTTGCGCGCATATTTTATGTCTGTTTTCACCGGGATCAGGATAGATGATGGATCTAATGGACACAATTCTTAGAGAAGTTGTACTAAGGATAAAATGAGTCAAAAACAATGTAAATCGCTTATTTGGGAAATATCAATAATACCAGAAGAAAACTTGAAGCGAACAAAGGAGACAAATGATTTAACGACCAACTATACGACAAGAATAAATTTTCTGGCCGTATAGTTCCCGTTGTATAGTTGGCGCCGCCACCGCCTCCTCAAATTGTTTCACCCCATGCAACTGGATCAGGGAGACGACATACAAAACGCCTAGAAATCGCTGAAACCTCAACTCCGGAAGGCATCTGGCGGGGGAACTCGTCCACCGGGGATCCATCTTCGCCCTGCGCAGATCCGGGAGGCTAAGGCATCGATCTTCATCATCCACCGCTGCGTCACCACCATCTCCATTCATCCCATCTACATCTTGTCTAGATCTTGTTGTAATTTTCGTACTCGTTATGGATTTATACAAGTACTACTTATCTATGATAGATTCCATTATTATTGCCATGATGTTGATTGCCTCCATGTCTAAGTAGATCATTAGTTCCTGGGGAGATGGAGAAACCCTAGTATGAGATTGATATAAGATAAAGTCCATTATGATATTCATCGTTGTGACCATGTGTTAGATTGTCTTCATCTTGATATTGAGAGAAGTCGACCTCTCAATATTCGCCTCTCATGGGGACTTGATGGATGGAACTACTTGTTGGTAGACAGAGGTGTGTTAGCACTTACAGTGACTATAAAGATGTTGGCACTCCTTACGTATCAACTTAGGAAATCGAGGAAACTCACGGAACACTATCCATGTGTGATACGTCCTACAGGATTATGTCCCTTAATAGCGCATTTGATTGATGTCGATTGCTGACTGATGTGGTTATGAGGATGATGTTAGCAGCGGTTGCTGCCTATTTGTGCAAATATGGAGTTCCTCCCACACATACATAGTTGAGAATGTTCATGATAATAATCTTTATCTTAGCTCCTTATAATGTTAGTTGTGTATCCGCTACTCCCTGAGAATGCCTTTTCCCTATTGCAGTTCCAGTCTCTCTTACACACGCGATACTTAATTCAGTTGTTTTACTTTATTGTTGCTCTTATACCAAAACCCCAAAAACACTTTTTTACGCAATACTCGCATTTTATCTTGTCACTTAGAACTTTATTTAGCATTTCTATTGTAATATTTATTTTAAGAGTTATTAGACTTCAGACTCCTGCTTCCTATGGGATCGATATCTTTATTTTGAAACTAGCTACTGTAGGGTTACGGGTAGGCTACACTAGCGTAAAATTAAAATTTTCTACCGCGTCAACCAGGAATACTATTGTCATAGATCACGGGATTACCACTAGACGCGCAGTTGCGGAACTCGATGAAGCACGTTGGGGTAGTGTAGATGTTCTACATCTCCTCCTTGTCCTCGTCCCATGAGCAGCTCCCCTTTGCACGACTCGTCCAAGTGCTACAGCTGCAGCACCTCCAAGGTATCCACACGTCCGGGATGGAGCGTGACACGGCGGACTGCTAGGTCTGCACGTGCAACACAGGCAGATAGGAGTGGCGGCTGGGTGGAATGCTCAACCCTATTCATCTCGCCACACTCTCTCTTATATAGGCATCTCTGGTGGGCTTCTACATTAGCAGCCCATTACCAGCCTAAGCCTGGTCTAATTCGGATCCAATCCTCATTAGGCTTCTAGCCCCTAAAGTGTGTGACCCTATAGGTTCATACACGTATAGACATGACACGAGTACACTTACTCCATCAATAGTTGGTAGCGGCCTCTAGCAAGATGTGCCAACTCCTAAACGCATATAAAGATCATTCAGACGAACCATCACAAGGTTGAGTACATGTCTTTCCCTTTGCCCTATGATATTTGGTCTAGCTGCAAGCTAACCTATTTTTCTCGATACTGTGATTCAGAATCCCTTTACTAGGTTAACTCTTAACCATATGTAGCACGACCATGCATTTCTGGATCCGATCACTCGAGGGGCCCAGAGATATCTCTCTCAAGTAGAGAGGGGCAAATCCCATCTTGATTGACCAATGCCTTGCAACATGTATCAGGACAAACCTGAAAGCTACCTTTATAACTACCCAGTTACGGAGTAGTGTTTGATGGCCCCAAAGTAGGTCGATCCACATCTCAAGTACATGCGACAATCTCAGGTCTAAGGACAAAACGTACACGATGTGTAGAGAGAGCTGCAAGTATTATTGCCAGTCTCAAGTTGGGTCAGTCCAACCCTATGTTCATAACATGTGTCCACATCATTGGTTTGATATCTCCATGTTTATGACTTGCCATACATAGTCATCAACCAATCAATGTGCTAGTCTAATATTCACATGTGTCCTCACATGAACTCCGACTAGGAACAACTATTAGATAACCACACAAGTAAAGAGTTTCATAAACAATTCACATAATTGCCAAGTAATACAAGTTGCCTGATACATAGATATTCAAGGAACGTTATAAAAACTCATGGATACATATGAAATACAATCATCTCTATGATTTCCTCTAGGGCATATTTCCTTCAGCTACAAATGATCTGTGCACTTGCAGTCATCAAGCTATTTTCTGGTGCCGTTGCCGGGGAGCTAAACATTGTAGGTCTTTTAGTTTTTGCTTATTTTTTTCTTGCTAAGTTTTGTTTTGAGTTACAGGTTTCCACCAACATGATGGAGTTAGAGAATATGACTAGTGCTAACCCACTCAGCCACTTTGGAAAGCCCTATGATAGTTATAAAAGAGACAACTCCAACTCCAATGAGAAGACAAGGGGGTTTGAAATAAATCCTCTGCTACTTGGTATTCTACACAAGAAGCAATTTACTGGAGATGAAGAAGATCCCGATCCATATGAGCATATTGCATGTTTCAAAGATATATGTGGCACTTTTCAATTGACGGGATATACAGCTGATGAGGTATGGGTTAAATTTTTTAGTCACACTTTGATTAGTACAACTCTCTCATGATATAGAACTCTACCCCTGAAGCCACTACTACTTGGGATAATCTAGCCTGTGAATTTCTAGAAAAATATTATCATTATAAAAATCTTTTGGAATCAGGTGTCTTATAATGACTTGGAGGAACCGTTCTAATGAAGTACTGATCTATTACGTCTATGTCCTCATCATGATTTTCTACTGCATATCTTTTATGGCGGTTTAATTGAACCTAATAAAATTGAACTAGACTCTTTCGTGGAAGGAGCCTTTATGAATCCTCCTATAACTAAAGCTTGGGCTTTACTTAATAGAATCCATGATCATAGAGTTTCATGGAATTTTGGTCTAGGAAGTGAAGGAGGCGTAGAAATAGAACATGATTGTATCCATGACTATAATAAAAAGGGCCATGTTAAACAATTATCTAAAGAACTTTATTTGGATTCAGATCTTGTGTTGCAAGTTGTTAAAGCTTTTACAGAACATATCAAAGCTCCAAAAGAGGGTGTAGTCAAATATGATCCACCACCCCAACCTGAGAAGAAAAGAGAAGTTAAAGCAACACTGGCCTTCCTAGAACCGATACATGAGATGCCTTTCCCTAACACTACACAAAAGAATATTCTTTAAGATGAACAGGTCAAAGCAGTACAGGACAAGAAGGAAGAAGAAAGTATGCCAGAAGTCGTGGAACATCTAGAAGAAACTAAAGATGAAGAGGTAACCAAGGAAGCAATTATGGCTATGTATGCACATTGTAACATAGTTGAACTTGATGAAGAGACTTCCGTAATGGTTGAAGGTAAAACAAAGGTAAGAGATGTGGGTAAGCCTATTCTCTCCTGCATATTTAAACAAACCTCGCATTATGATTTATGTGATCTTGGCACCGAAGTTAATGTTATCTCTTATGATTTCTACTTAGAAATAAAAGAAGAAATAGAACCAGCTACAATTGAAAATGCTGATATGACAATTATGTTAGCGAATAAAAATCTTAGAATTCCAATGGGAGTAGTTGAAGATGCAACTTTCACAATTGGCAACAAAAAATTTCCTATTGATTTTGTAGTTATTGATATGCCAGCTGACGCTGTTTTCTCAATTATATTTGGAAGAAACTTTTTGAGTGATATAGGTGCCTATGTTGATTTCAAAAAGTAGATTGTGTCTCTTAAGCTTGGGGGCGGAAAAAGAATTCCACTTTTCCAAATTTAAAGACAGGCCTCCACAAATACAAGAAGAAGAGGAAGAGAGGACTATTGAGGAAATGGCAGCTCTTTTCTTTAGTAATTTAGGAGAAGAAATAAATGAAGACTCAAATTATGAAGAAATAGTTATGGAGGAAAAGTCCCTAGAAGAATTAGAAGATGAATTCGATTCACTTCCCATTATGGGGCCTCCAACTTATGAGGCTTTTGAAGAGCTAGAAAAGAGAGGGGACGAAGAATTACCACCCCCAAAGTTGAAGACTCTACCAGATAATCTTAAATACAGGTTTTTAGATGATACAAATAAATTTCCTGTTATTATTAGTACTAAACTTTTAGGAAAATAAGAAGGAGAAGTCATGGAAATACTTAAGGAGCATCGCAAGGCATTTGGGTACTCAATGGATGATTTGAAGGGCATTAGTCCCATGCTAACTGTCCATCAAATATTCATGGAAGAAGGTGCTAAACTAGTGGCAGAATTTAATAGAAGATTGAAGCCTGAAATGAAGGAAGTGGTAAGAAAAGAAATTGATACCTACTGGACGCAGGTATAAGCTATCCTATTAAATAAAGTGAATGGGTAAGTCCTGTTCATTGTGTCACTAAGAAGGCCGGTTTTACTATTGTTCCTAATGAAAATAATGAATTGATACCTACTAGAACTATTGTTGGGTATAGTATGTGCATAGACTTTAGGAAATTAAATAAAAAAACTAGGAAAGATCACTATCCTTTACCATTCATAGATCAAACTTTAGAAAGGTTAGCAAACCACACTATTTTTTGCTACTTGGATGGATATTCTAGTTTTTCTCAAATAGTTATTCATCCGGATGACCAACTTAAAACAACTTTCATTAGTCCCTATGGTTTACATGCTTACCGACGTATGCCTTTTGGTTTATGTAATGCTCTAGATACTTTTCAAAGATGCATGACTACTATTTTTATGGATTTTATAGAACTAATAATGGAAGTATTTATGCATGACTTTTCTGTCTATGGAACTTCATTTACTAGTTGCTTGAATAATCTGAAAAGAGTTTTACAGCATTGTTAAGAAACCAATCTTGTTCAAAATTGGGGGAAGTGCCATTTTATGGTCAAAGAAGGTATAGTACTTGGACATAAGGTATTAGGTAAGGGAATTGAAGTGGATAGAGCTAAGGTTGAGGCCATAGAGAGAATGCCACAACCTAGGGATATTAAAGGTATAAGAAGTTTCCTTGGTCATGTTGGTTTTTATTGAAGGTTCATTAGAAATTTCTCGGGAATATCTAAACCTTTGACTAACCTCCTGCAAAAAGGGAGTAAGATTTAACTTTGATGATAAATGTCTTGAAGCCTTTGATAAACCAAAAAATGCTTTATCCTGTGCTCCTATTATTAAACCACCTATCTGGGATACAACATTTGACTTAATATGTGAAGCTAGTGACGATGTTGTAGGAGTAACTCTGGGACAACACATTGGTCGCAGATTAATATTATACATCATGCTAGTAGAACTCTTAATGGTGCTCAAAAGAATTACCCTAAGGAAGAAAGGGGACTTTTTTTTGCTGTATTTTTCTCTTGTGATAAATTTTGTTCTTACATAGTTGATGCAAAGGTAAGAGTTCATACAGATCGTGATGGCTTAAAAGAACTCCTTGAGAGGAAAGACCATAAGCCAAGACTGATCCGTTGGATTCTTCCACTTAAAGAATTTGAGTTGCAGATTATGCAGAGGCAAGAAATAAAGATGTTGGATGTAATGTCCATGTTTGCCCAGCAAGACACCAATCTTGTTGAGAGGAACTTTAGTCCCGGTGATTTTCGTTTACAAGAATTATTTGATGAACTAAGGTCAATTTGTCCAAAAGAGAAGGAATCTTTGTTGTTGGAGGAGCTTTTCACCCACGAATAAGCAAAACGGTAAGTTCAAGGTAAGTGTTCTTACCCAAATAAGTGATTTGTTTTCACAAATATTGTTGGGTTCGCAGCATAGAAAACAAAAAATTTCCTACAATGGGAACTATACGCCAAGATCTATCTACTAGATACAAGCAACTGGTGGCTATACATCCTTAGAGAACTTACCCTCGAAGACAACAAAGCTTTGTTAACGAGTTGGAACTCGTGGATGATGTAGTCGAACGCTTGCAAATCTCAAGATCGGGTGGAAGTCCTAGTGCCACAAATTAGCAGCGCATCCGTCCTCGCACACACGTTTAGGCCACCGAACAACCGCCACCTCCTTTCTCCAGCGAATCAACAGAAGCAACAACTCCTTCCAGACAAAATGCCATCGAGAACATGTATCTCGCTAATCTGAGACCATGGGGTAATATATCTAGAGGGGGAGACAGATCCTTCACGAGGAGGTGTGCTTTGTGAGAAGGAGAGGGGGGCTTCTCCCCTCCCCATGGCCAGCGCCCAAGGGGGGTGCCCCCACCTCTTCCTCATCCATGTGGTGGAAGCTCCACTCACATAAACATGCGTCCACTCACACATCCACTTACATGCATTAAATTTCCACCAAATTTAATGCAACTCTCATTTAATAAAACTCTTTTATTTATTTTATTCCGAATTTTGTTAATTACTTTAATTAACAAACATTCACATAAAACCCCCTGCAATATTTCAATTCACATGCAGGACCAATTTCAGCAATTTCACCTGAAACAATTCTGGTTTCCATTGAAATAATTACAGCGCTTTGCAATTCTTTCGTCTGAAACATATATGCTCCAAATGGTGTTTGGCAACCCTTAAGTGTGTCATCCTATGGTTCGTGAATAACGCAGACATGATCGAGACTCCTCTCAGATCAATAATCAGAAGCGGGACCTGGAGATCCATTCTGACTCCCGCGGATTCAACGATGACTTCTGTGATCGTGAGAACCTTTAATGCTAGTAACTTAATCACTTTGTCTCGTGATATATTACATGTTCGAGATTCGATCATCGGTATCCAAATACCTAGTTTGATCTTGATGTCTACGCATGCTTCTATTCTTGTAGACAGTGTTGGGCCTCCAAGTGCTGAGGTTTGTAGAACAACAACAAGTTTCCCTTAAGTGGATCACCCAATGTTTATCGAACTCAGGGAGGAAGTGGTCAAAGGTATCCCTCTCAAGCAACCCTGCAATCAAGTTACAAGAAGTCTCTTGTGTCCCCAACACACCCAATACACTTGTCCGGTGTATAGGTGCGCTAGTTCGGCGAAGAGATAGTGAAATACAAGTAATATGGATGATTATAAGTGACGAGGGTTTAACTCGTCAATGCCCATTGTTATGGACTTGGGTTTTGGAGAAGGAGGGAGCGCTGGAAGCATCAATCGGCTAGCAAACAAGCACATAGGGACGCAAGGTTTACCCAGGTTCAGGCCTCATAGAGGTCCCTACTCCTGTTTGTCTGCTCTTGGAATTATCAGAGGAATCGAAGATTACAGGGGCACGTAGATGCAATATGGCAAGAGTTGTGGAAACTAGGGTTGTGTGTGTCCTCCTCGCTGCCCCCTCGTAGCCTTTATATAGATAGGCCAGGTCTCGGGTAGCAGGTAGAGTCGGTTACAGATTAGGGTTTTCGCTTTAAACTTTCTATCTTTAAACGTCTTCTTGTCTCGCAAGTCATCGAGAGTCCGTGGGCCACTCGAAGTCTTCATCGGGTCGTGGCAACGCCGTGGGCTTCCACCGTATCTGGACCATATATACCAAACTCGAGTAACTTCAGGGTATATCCATGTCAGTAGCCCCCGAGTGTCCAGTGGAATCGTAGATTCGACTAGGGACTTTATGAAGCCTTTCGAGTGCATGACTGAGTATTTTTTCGAGTGTTCTGTCTATATCATAGGGATTGTTGATATGTGTGCCTTATTTAACCTATGCATCGGTATCAGTTAACCGCCTTAGGGCAAAACAACGCAATCTTCTCGAACTCGAGTCCCTGGACTCGAATTCAGAAAAGTGCTGGTGTATTTCGACTCAAGGCGTGGAGGTCTTACAGGAGTCTAATTCCAGTATAAGGGTGTGAGCACTCGACACGTCCGTCAAGGCATGTTCATCGTACCTATAGGCACGAATATATTTCTGGTAGTGCGTAGCAAATGCGTTGCTAGGCCTTATTCAGGTGTTATCTTTACACTGCAAGCGTGGCATCCAAATTTTTTGTCATCGTGGAGATGATTCGGGTGACCCAGGAGACGCAGTCTCTTTGTAGGGAAAAATATGAGGCAGTGTCGCCATGGACTTCGAGTGTGGATGTTATCAACGCAGTACGATGTACAAATAATCATAGGGTGCGCGACCAACGCTCCCTATGGGAGTAGCCCCCGAGTGCCTGGTTGAGTCGAAGACTCAGGCAGGGACTAAAGAACTTTCGCGACTGCTGTCGTCTTTTGTTTGCTTGTTTCAGTCAAATTTGTTTCCAGCGCTCCCTATGGGAGTAACCCATGATCCATCATTGAATCATAGATTCGAGTGGTTGGGTAAGCTTTGAATGTCCATATTCCTGCATAAAAGGAAAATCGTAGGGTGCACGACCAGCGCTCCCTATGGGATAGCCCCCGAGTGCTTGGTGGAGTCGAAGACTTGATCAAGGACTTAAGTAGTCGAAGTCTTCTAGTGCTCAATTTGATGACATCAGTGCTAACGATGTGATGACCTCAGTTTCCCGCGTGAGCGGCTTTGACGGGAAGTGACGAGCGGTGGGTCCCATTTTCTGACCCTGACTTGAATAGGCATGCGTAATCTTTTGTTTTAACTGCGCCTCCTCGATTTCCACGCGTAATGGAGGTAGTGGGGGATGGTTCGTGTTTAAGCCTCTTCATGTGTCGATCGCGATGTGCGCCACGCGTCCAATAGAGTTTCTGCTAGCCGTTGGATTGCATCCGCCAGGGGGTTAAGTAGCAGCGCAACTGCGGTAATTTCCCATCTGCTCTTTCTCTGCTTGTGCCTCCATCGCCATTGCTGCTGCGCTCTGCTTCCTAGAGTTTATCCCCTTCGCGGCGCTGGACCAACTCCGCGTGTTTCTGAGCTATTTTCTCCACTCGCACCACCACCGCAAGATGGGGAAGAAGAAAGGAGGCGCCGCCGCTGAGTCCACCGCCACCATTGCCACTGCCAAAAAGAAGGGCGGCTCCGCTGCTGTGGGCATGAGCACTGCCGGCGCTGGGAAGAAGAAGGGCACGGTTACCCGCATCACCAATGGTGTGTGGCGCGCGTCCATCATCAAATCATCTGAGCTCCGTCTTCTTCGTCAAGATGGAGTTCTGTCTCCCATGGTCGGTGACTCGCGAGTGCCAGGTGGCGAGGTAACTCCTTGTCCTCCTGCTGGTTTCCGGGTGATGTTCCTAGCGTTCATCATCCGTGGTCTGTCTCTGCCCCTGCATCCTTTCTTCAGGGGCCTCCTTTGCTTCTATGGGCTCCAGCTGCATCAGCTGTTCCCAAACTCTATTCTCCACATCGCCTGCTATATTACACTTTGCGAGTGCTGGCTCGGAGTCGAGCCACACTTTGGTCTCTTCAAACGGCTTTTCAAGCTAAAGCGTCAGTCAGCATCTGGTTCCGTAGTCTACGACGTAGGAGGCTGTGGGTTCCATGTCGACTCCTCCGTCACATACTTCGATATCAAGCTCATGGCGTCCGTCTAAGGGTGGAGGGACAAGTGGTTCTACATCCGCGACCAGAAGGCCAACGAAGAGCACTATGAACTCACTCCCTTTGATCCCACGACGCCGTGCAGGAGGAGGCGTTCTTGGAAGAACGTGGTGATGCCTGGCGAGTCTGAGGAGATAGAAGTGCTGTACGAGCGCTTCTGCGACCTCGAGAATCACATGGGTAAAGAAGAGGGAGGTTGCACCCTCATTCGCACATGGTTGCACCGTCGCATCCAACCTCTGCAGGCTAGAATCCAGCCCATGTTCCAATGGCCTGGTGCGGACAATGTCACTCGCGTATCTGCCAATGGCATTTCCACGGGTGAAGTAGATAAGAGGGTGCGACTGTTGACCAAGTACACCGCCAAGGATGTCCTTCCCAGTGAACCAGTCGTGCCTCCATTTGATGCCTCTAACCCTCCTCCTGAGGTATGATTGTGCTACGAAGTAGCTTTATTTGTCGAGTGCTTCTGATTTTCTTGACGTGTGCTGACTTGTTTTCTGTATCCAGGATTGGAAGGTGTCTCCTAGTTTGCCCCCTCTTCCTGAGGGGGTTATTCCTCGTGAAGTAGATGAAGAGGACGAGTCGGAATCGACCGTCCCACTTGAAGAGGAGGAGGAAGCCCCTGAGTCCAGCAGTCCGGACACTTGCAGGCGTTCGCGCAGCGAAGATTTGGATGCGTTGTCTCCTTTGACTCCAGAAGGCCCAGTTATTGGTGCGGAGTCGCTGGTTCCTGCTGTTCCTATGAGCTCCATGGCGCCATCTCCTCGCAAGAAGATGCGGCTGCCAAAGGAGTCGTCAGAGTCGGAGGACCAAACCTTCGATTTTGATAAATTTGACTGGTAAGTCTACAATTCTCATCTTGGTTCCTTTTGGAGTTGCATTTCCTAATGCTGGTTTTTGTTCCGTAGTCAACCGGCGTCGTCGTCTTTTGGCGACGTCTAATTTTTGAACGAATCTGGAGTCGTGGACTCCAAGGCCAAGGAAGTGGCTGAGCGATCTTCTTCTCCTCCATTGGCGGCCCATTCTAGGCACAATTCATCGAGTTCTCCACACGCTGTGGAGCACCAAATGGTTGTCCGGACGACTGCGCGGCAATCAACTTCGGAGTCTCTAGAGGAGCACGTATGTGTGATCTTGCTTTTTGTAGTCGAATTAATCGTCCATGCTATCTGCTGATCCTTTTATTTTTCTTCTGTGGCAGCTTATTGTGAAGGAAGCTGCTCGTCTGGCGGAGCAGGTACTTGCAATGGGTCGACAGCACGCATTGCTGGACAATCGCCATCGCGTGGTTGAAACTTAGTATTTTTTGCTTCTTCTTCTTTGTCCTTGTGATGTTTTTATACATTCGACTGATGATCCATCTTGTATTTTTGCAGCTGAGCATAACGAACTTGTTCGCGAAGCTGCTTCTCTTGAAAAGACGCTCAATGCAGCGGTGAAGAGTCACGATGAGGCAGTTGCTATGCTTGATGAATCGTGGAAACACGAAGAGGATTTGCGCACCTCCATGCTGCGAGGGAGAAGTTGTTCGAAGAACAGCTCTTCTCGATTGCCAAGTCTCTTTTAGGTATTTTTTCTGGGTCTTGATTTCTTATTTATTTGATGTCTTGCTATTTGTGTTAACGCTTTGCTCTGTGTAGATGCTCGCGGTTTGAGCTTCAATAACCAAGCGCTTCGTCACAATGATGCCTTGGAAGGTGCTGTCGCGGCAGTCGAAGACCATAGCACTTCCATTCAAGGAACACAGATCAAAGCTAAGGGTGTGCTCAGTCGCATCCGCGAGGAGATGGCGCCCAAGGCTGAGCTGATTGAGAACTTGGATGACCTGGTGGAGTCCCTTGCTGGAGGTATCCCCTCGGACTTCAGGAAATCGCACCGTGCGGTCGGCGCCTCTATGGCACTCGCCATGGTGCAAGCCCATGGAGTGGAGATGGATCTAGCCGCGGTCTCCAAGGCGATGCCCGTCGGCGCAGATGGTCAACAGGTAGTTTTTGCTCCCTTTGCAACTGTCTGTGGCAAGTACGGGCTGCAACTCATCAACACGGTCGCCAAGTATTCTAAGGAGCTGCAGCGAGCCAAGAAGGCGGCGAAGGCTACGACATCAGGGGCCGGCGAGAAGTCTGTGGCGTCACTGCCACGGACTCGATGAGGCCACCGAAGCCGAAGTCCAAGTCGAAGAAGCAAGCTGCTCCTCAGTAGTTATATTTGTAAGAGTTAATAGCTCGACTCCTTTTGTTGAAAACATGTCACTGGCTGAGTGTCGCTGTTGAATACTTTTGCTATGTTTGAATGCACTTGAGTTTTTGTCCATGTGTTGCTTGGTACCTTATTTTATCTTGCTTGGCTTGTGATAGGGTACATCGAGTGGTCCTTCAAGTGAGCCTCGGGACCGTCGTCCGCTGGTGATACTTTAGCGTAGTCGCACTCAAGGGTGGATGAGCTGTCCTTGCTTTCACGACTGCGCGATCGCGTTAAGCAACTGGAACGCGAACTGCCCGTCCTCCGCGGTAACGCGGATGTATGGAAGTCGAGGGCGGAGAAGGCCACCGCCCGAGAGCAATGTCTACTAGAGGAGGTGGCGCATCTGGGTGATCAGTTCAAGTGTTAGCTTTCTGCCCCTTATCTTATCTTGTAGTCAGTCGTGGTAGTTCATTGTCTTTATACTTTTGCCTCTTGCTTGGTATAGTTGTCAGCACACGTCATCCGCAGGATGAAAAAGACATGATCGCCATTCATATGAACGACCTGACCCAGGAACAACTTCAGGCAAGTAGGTACTTCTGGGTGGATCATGATCAAGCAATCGCACTTGCGACCCTGCAGGATCGTGCCTCGCGAGTGCTCCACTTTCTAAAGAAATCGCAGTCGTGCCTGAGAAATATCTACCAGACGATGTTTCCGATGGACGCCATCCCTTCGAGCTTGTTGGCTCTCCTGGCTAAGTTTCAGGATTTGAGTGAAGTTCACGAGTGTGTGCGGCAATAGTTATTGGCTAGTGCCAAGGCTGCATTGTCGCTGGTGCAACTGCATAGGCCTGATGTGCATATTGCAGCTGTTGCTGCTGGTCCGCCGACTCCACCAGCAGGTTCGACCTGGAATATGGTTCCTCATTACTAGGCGGTGGATCGCCCAGCGGAGGAAATTGTCTACTTCTTCGAGAAACAGACAAACATTGTTCTGTTGCAATAGTAGTTTAACTTGTATCCTGCACATAAATGTACCAGTGTTGTAAAGTTCATATATGTATGATGTATATAATTGATTAATATTGATATGTAAAGAGCTTTCTAGCTCTTATGTTTTGCGAGTGTATTTGTACTCTGCAGTTCCTTTTCATTAGCCTGACTTATTTTATCTCAGCGCCTTGCCAACCTGTCAGGTGCGTTGCAACTGGGTTGGTGTATCAAGGGTTCGATTGTTGTTGTGTCAGCTACTCAGGATACTGCGTATTGTTCGTAGAACTAGGGTGTAAAGGGTGGCGTAGTCCCCGAGTGATATAATTGCTAGAAAAACAAGAGTTTCGGGGCACTTAGCTTTATTTATTCGCAGAATCAGTACGAGGTATAATGTGTGGCTGAGTAGCCTGGCTGAATAGCCTTATTTGCAATGTAAAAAGGACGACTAAGGGTAGAAGCACCGCAGCTGCATGACGTTCCAGGGGTTGGAGTATGCGACCCCTGTCTCGAAATCTTTGAGGCGATAGGCGCCCCTGGGATTACTTCTGTAATCACGTATGGTCCTTCCCAAGGGGACTCGAGCTTGAGGTGTCCTTGCTACTTTAGCCGCAGGACCAGGTCTCCTTTGATGAAGGATCTGGGGCGTAGCCTTCTGCTGTGGTAGTTGCGCAGGTTCTGCTGGTAGATCGTCGATCTTTCTGCTGTGATGTCCCGTGCCTCGTCAAGGAGATCGACGGAGTATTCGAGTGCAAGAGTTGAATCTTGCTCGCTGTAAGCGACCACTCATGGTGCTTTGTAGCATACTTCTGCGGGTAGTACCGCTTCAGCACCATCCACCATGAAGAACAGAGTGTATCTCGTGGCACTGTTTGGAGTTGTGCATAAGCTCCAGAGTGCGGATTGCAGCTCGTCTGGCCAACATCCAGCGGCTTGTTCGAGTGGGCGGAGGAGTCTCTTCTTGATTCCGCCGCAGACGAGGCCGTTGGCCTTTTCGACTTGACCATTGGTATGTGAATGAGCTATGGAGGCATAACTTATGTTGATTCCCAGGTTTTCGCAGAAACCCTGGAACTACTTAGAGGTGAAGTTCATTCCATTGCCCGTGATGATGCTGTGTGGCACTCCGAAGCGATAGACAATGGATCGAAGAACTTAACGGCACTGGCTCCTGACTGGTTTATCACTGGCATGGCCTCTATCCACTTGGTAAATTTGTCGACTGCGACCAAGAGGTAGACGTAGCCTCTTCGTGAGGACTTTGAGAGCTTGCTGACCATGTCGAGTCCCCATTGTACAAAGGCCAAGCCAATGGTATTGGCCAGAGTTCCGCGCCAGGTGCGTACGGTTTGTCTGCGAATTGCTGACAAGCCTTGCATCTCTGGACTATGTCCTTGGCGTCATGCATGGCCGTGGCCCAGTAAAATCCATCTCGTAGAGGTTTGACGATGAGGGCACGACTGCCGGCATGGTGTCCGCAAGTCCCTTCATGTATGTCGAGGAGGACGACCCTTCTGTCTGCGTTGGAGACGCACCATTGGAGTACTCCTGTGATGTTGCGCTTGTATAGTTCGACGTTGATGACGGCGAATGCCTTGGATCGCCATGCGATGTGTCACGCATCAGTCGGGTCATCAGACAGCCTCTTGCTGAGAAGATATGTGATGTAGGGTTGTCTCCAAGATGGTTCGATCATCATGACCCCCATTGGTCCCTCGAGTCCTATGTTAAGCTCAAGATCGTCGAGTGCCATTGGCTCATTGGGTGACGTAGCCCCCGAGTCCGTTGTTGCACTTGTTTTCTTCTCTACGGCCTTTGGCTTGATGGAGCGTTCGCAGATACGCTCGAGAAATACCCCAGGTGGTATGGGGGCGCAGGTGGAGCCAATGTTAGTGAGTGCGTCCGCCTCTTCATTGCTTTCGCGGCCTACGTGCCGCAGCTCGCAGCCATCAAAGTCCCCTTCGATTGTGTCGTAGGGGTCGCGGTAGGCGATCATATTTTCGTTCAGCGCGTCGCACTCGTGCATCGTCTGGTTGACAACCATCTTGGAGTCGCCATAGATGATGAGCCTCTTCACGCCGCAGGCATTTGCCATCTGCATCCCGTGCAATAGGGCCTCGTATTCTGCTTCGTTGTTGGAGGCGGTGAACTGCATTCGCAGAATGTATTTCAGCTTGTCTCCTTGGGGCGATGTCAGTATGACACCTGCGCTAGCTCCATCCTTACGCTTGGATCCGTTGAATTTCATCGTCCAGAGGTAAGACATATCTGTTTTTGGGGAGCTGGTTCTCCATCCAGTGTACAAGGAAATCAGGGAGGACTTGTAACTTGATCGCGTCGCGCTTCTCGTATGTAATGTCTTGTGGACACAGCTCGATTCCCCAGAGCGCGACTCGTCTGGTGGCGTCGGGGTTGTTGAGAATATGTCCAAGTGGGGCGTCATTGACCACTACGATTGGGTGCTCCTAGAAGTAGTGGCGCAGTCGCCTGGCTGTCATGAAGACGCCATATGCCAGCTTCTGGTAGTGCGGGTACCGCTGCTTTGTTGGTGTGAGCACCTCGCTGAGGTAGTAGACTGGGCGCTGCACCTCATGGATTTTGTTTTCTTCGGCTCGTTCCACCACGAGTACTGTGCTGACCACCTAGTTGGTGGCGGAGATATATAGCAGCAATGGTTCTCTTTCTTGTGGGGTCACCAATACTGGTGAGGTAGATAGTAGACGCTTGAGGTCTTCGAACGCTTCCTGCGCCTCGTCGGTCCACTCTAACTTGTCGGTTTTGCGGAGAAGTTGGTAGAAGGGCAATGCCTTTTCGCCCATTCGACTGGTGAATTGACTGAGCATCACGATTCGCCCAGCCAGCTGTTGGACGCCTCTTATATTCTTCGGCTTCTCCATGGCTAGTATGGCTTTAATTTTCTTCCGGTTCGCCTCAATCCCCCTCGCGGAGATGAGATACCCGAGTAACTGCCCAGATGGTACGCCGAAGCCACACTTATCCGGATTGAGCTTGATCTGGTAGCGGTCGAGGTTGGCGAAGGTTTCACATAAATCATCGATTAGCGAGGCTTCCTCCTTTGTTTTGATGACGATGTCGTCGACGTAGACTTGGATGTTGCGACCAAGTTGATCCTTGAGGCAAGCCTGCATGCACCGTTAATAGGTGGCTCCTATGTTTTTAAGCCCGAAGGGAATTATGTTGTAGCAGAACACACCGAAAGGCGTTGTAAATGCTGTTTTCTCTTGGTCTTCCTCCTTCATTCGAATATGATTATAGCCTGAGTAGGCGTCGAGGAAGTAGAGGCGCTCACATCCCGCGGTGGAGTCGATAATTTGATCGATTCATGAAAGCGGGAAGTGATCCTTTGGGCAGTGCTTGTTCAGGGAGGTAAAGTCCACGCACATCCGCAGGATATCCGTGTCTTTTTTAGGTATCAGCACCGTGTTGGCGATCCAAGTGCTCTCCTTGATATCGCGTACGAACTTGGCATCGAGGAGTCTGTTGATCTCCATTCCAACCGCCTTTGCCCTTGGTTCAGACAGTCGCCGAATTGTCTGTTTGACTGGCCTTTTGTCTAGGTTGACATTGAGTGCGTGCTCGGCGAATTCCCTGGGAACCCCTGGTATTTCTGCTCTACACCAGGAAAAGATTTCCCAGTGCTCACGGAGGAATTCGACGAGGGCGAGTTCCTATGCGGAACTCAAATTGTTGGCGATGAGGGCCGTCTTTGTTGGGTCCGATGGGTGGACCTGGACTTTCTTCGTGTGCACCAACGACTCAAAGGATAGGTCGGGTGAACTTGGCCGGCTCAGGGGAGGCAGACTGTTGTCTGTCGACTCCTTCAATTTTGCGAGCTCCTCCTGCATACCGAAGGACTAGGAGATTCTGTTGAATTCCCTGTCGTAGCTGTCGGACCTTTCGAAGCTTCTGTTGATTGTGATGACGCCGTTTGGACCTGGCATTTTCATCTGCAGGTAGGCATAGTGCGGCACTGCCATGAACCTAGCGAACGCGACGCGTCCGAGGATGCAGTGGTAGTGTGAGGGCTAGTCGACGATTAAGAAGTCGATGCGTTCGCGTCGAAAGTTTTGCGGCATGCCGAAGATGACGTCGAGGTTGATTTTGCCCAGGGGGTATATGCCCTTCCCTGGGATGATGCCATGGAACGTCATGTCCGAGACTTCTAGACACGTCAGAGGGATCCTCATTGCTCGCAAGGTACTTGCAAAAATGAGGTTAATGCCGCCTCCACCATCCATGAAGACGCGACTCATGTTGAAGCCTCCAATCTGTGCCTCGAGTACAAGGGGATAGTGGCCTGGACGAGGGACTTGGCGCGGGTGGCCGCGTTTGTCGAAGGTGATGCAGGAGTCGCTTCCACTGAGGTACTCAGTGGTGGATGCCAGAGAGTTTGTCCCCAAGTTGACTTGGTGAGTGATGGCCTTCTGCACCCGATTTGAGGGGCACCCTTTTTGGATCATCATGTTGCCCACGACCCGTGGGTATGGCTCGCCGCCTTGATTCTGGACCGGTGCGTCCGCGGGTGGTGGTACTCTAGGTGGTGGTGGAGGAGCTCCATGTGCTACGGCGCCTGGGGCGACTCCGTAGCCCCTGTTGACCACGTCGCGATTCATACGAGCCAGGCCCTCATGGAGTTTGAGAAACTTGCGGCACTCCTTGAGAAGGTGGGTGGATTTTTTCTTGCCGTCGTGCTTGTTGATGTAGAAGTGCATGTTGCACGGCCCGGATAGTTTGTCTTCAATTGTTGTTGCGGGTGCCTCTTCGCGGGTGCGGCGTTGCCATACCTGCGTGGTTTTCCCGGAGTCGCGATATCCACCACTGCGGTAGTCGCTGTTGCGGTTGTCATCACGTTTGTTGGCGTAGCCTGCTGCGACCATATTGACATCATCACGGTCATTGTAAACATGCATTCGCCGCTTGCCTCGACAGTCGTGTCTGCGCCCGAGGTCGTCGTCGTCATCGGAGTAGGTGCGTTTTTTACCAAATCCTCTCCATCATCCCACCGATTCGCAATTTCCATCAGGTGGTCGATTGTTTTGGGATTCGAGCGGCCCAGCTCCTCCCTGAGCTCTATGCGGTGAACGCCGCTGTTGAATGCGTCGATTGCGCGATCCTCCGAGATATTTTCTGTGGAGTTCTTGATGATGGACCACCTCTGGATGTACGAGCATAGCGATTCGCCTGACCTTTGCTGGCAGCATCTCAGTTCTTCGATTGATGCGGGACTTTTGTAGGTGCCCTTGAAGTTGCGCACAAAGCTGTAGACCAGCTATTCCCAGCTGTGAATGGATCCGCGCGGGAGGTTGTTGAGCCATGCTCAGGCGGCGCCCTACAGGTGTAGCTACAGGCATTGCATGGCCGTGCTTCGACTCCCGCTGTGGAGCCTGACAGAGGAGATGTGGTCCTCCAACCAGATTTTCGGGTCCTGCAGGCCGTCAAATTTGGGGTTCTCCGATGGGAGCTTGAACCCCTTGGGCATTCGCTTCTACCTGATAGCCCTGTTGAAGCATCTGGCGCCACAGAGCTCCACGTCTTCATCCTCTGAGTCAGCCGAGCGGGCGCGTCGTGCCCTTGAATTGTCGATTTTGCGCTGCGTGAGGTCATCGCGCGCATCGTAGTCATGGTCGTGTCGCCGTGAGCGGTGGCGTCGAGACAGGTTGTGGCTGTCATCGCTGGACGAGGGCAAGGAATAGCGTTTTGCCAGAGCGTTGCTTTTCTTCAGCTCCGAGGTTGGTTCTTTGTCGAGAACGGCCTCGATTAATCCCAAGCCCGCGATCGTAGACCGGTGCATGGCGGCTCGGGGATCTCCAGCCGGCGGCTGGTTGTTGAGGAGGTCCATGGTGGCCGCTGTCACCATAGTTTGCGGCATCTTTGGGACCATGTTGCCCCGTGTGTCGACTGTCATAGAGCTGAAGTCGAGGACTTTTGCAGCTTCTATGCACTCCTGCTCAGTGAGGTGGGCCATTCGAGATCGCCTCTTGTTGGCCACGTACTCGTTGCCCTTGGAGGAGGATCCTCCATGGGAGGAAAGCCCAGCCTACCGAAGACTTAACTCGTCCGCCACATTTTTACGCGCTTCGAGTTGCACAATCGTTTGTAATTGGTGTCTGTACTCCTCCTTTAGTAGCCAATGATAGCCCATCAGCAGATCTTGCGGTGTGCCAGGGGCAGAGGATTGCCTCGCAGGGCTTCTCGGCAACGAGCCCACTCGAGATCGTTGAGCTTGATCACGACACGATCGCCAGTGTGTTTGTTCACCATGGTTGGAGGTTCGACTACCCCTCCATTGTTGACGGGCGCGCCATTGCCACCGTTGGTGGGGCCGCCATTGGGTGGCGGCCGTTAGGTATGCCACCGTTGGGTGGATCAGGGTCGTTGCCACCGTTTTCGCGATTGGCGCTGGTTTCACCGACGTTGATGACGGCACACATGAAGTGGTTGGGGAAGCTGTTGCTTCCGCAACTTTCGGATTCGGAGCCGTAGACCCCATCTTCCGTCGCTAGGCCACCCAGATCAGATCCGCGACTGCTGTCACTGTCCGTGCTCTCAGCTGCTGCTGTGGTGTTGAGATCGCTGAGGGCGCCGATTGGTGGCGGGAATGACGATGTTGGAGCAATCATGGATGATGCTAGCTGGCTAGGCATGCGTAGCATGCCCATCTGACCAACTTGGAAGCGGAAGCTCCCGATCGCCAGGTTGATTCCACCACCTACGGACTCGAAAGCCGGGCGAGTGGCCGACGTGTGGACGGTGAAGTCGAATGCACCGAAGAGCTGGCGAATCTCCACTGTTGTGGAGTTGTATATTGCGTTTGATGGGGCCGAAGAAGCCGCAACATCAGCACTCCCAATTCCCACAGACGGCGCCAATTGACGAGGGTTTAACTCGTCAATGCCCATTGTTATGGACTTGGGTTTTGGATAAGGAGGGAGCGCTAGAAGCATCAATCGGCTAGCAAACAAGCACACAGGGACGCAAGGTTTACCTAGGTTCAGGCCTCGTAGAGGTCCCTACTCCTGCTTGTCTGCTCTTGGAATTATCGAAGGAATCGAAGATTACAGGGGCATGCAAATGCAATCTGGTGAGAGTTGTGGAAACTAGGGTTGCGTGTGTCCTCCTCGCCGCCCCCTCCTAGCCTTTATATAGATAGGCCAGGTCTCGCGTAGCAGGTCGAGTCGGTTACAGATTAGGGTTTTCCCTTTAAACTTTCTATCTTTAAACTTCTTGTCTCGCAAGTCATCGAGAGTCCGTGGGCCACTCGAAGTCTTCATCGGGCCGGGGCAACGCCATGGGCTTCCACCGTATCTGGACTGTATATACCAAAATCGAGTAACTGCATGGTACACCCATGTCAATAAGTGATAATTGCAATCTGTAATAAGAGTGGCAACAAGCAAACATGTAACAAAACTGATTGTAAATGGTGTTTCAATGCTTAGAAACAAGGCCTTGGGATCATACTTTCACTACACTCTCATATAAATATCTTCTATTCATGATGCTACCCTAAGCTACTCTCCGGTTGGACGATGTAGGGCTATAACAACACACCTTAAAGTTCGCATTCCCCATCTAGATAACCCCTCACTGTCACCTTGAGCGCTAGATGGTTCCAACAAACACCACAATCTCATAGAGACATCCAACGCAAACTATACTCATGATAAGTATTTATGTAACCTTAGCCAAAGTGCTACACGGTGTGCACACTGTCAACTTCACACAAGTGGGGATACGCAGAGATTAATTAAAGCACTTGAGTAGCAGAATAGATCTATAGATTACAAAGCTCATGATCTCATAAGATCACGCATAGAGAGAGATGAACACATAGCTACTTGTAGAGCCCTTAGCCTCGAGAGAGAACTACTCCCTCCTCATCATGGGAGTCAGCAACAGTGATGGAGATGGCAGTGGAGTTGATGGAGATGGATCCGGGGCACCTCCCCGTCCCAGCAAGGAGCCGGAATAGAGACTTCTGTCCCCCGAATCTCCTCTTCGGTGGTGGCGGCACTGCGGACCTTTTCGTGGAATTCTGATCTTGTTCTTAGGGTTTTCATCCTGGGAGAATATATAGGCGAAGGGGAAAGGTCGGTGGAGGCCTAAGGGGCCCACACCACCCCCTGGCACGACCTAGCCTGGCCTGCGCCACTAGGTGGTGTGGCCATCCCCTGGCCCTCCTCTGTCTCTGCTTTGGACTCCGTCTCCATGTCAAAAAAATAGGAGGTTTTGCTTTCGTTTTGTCCAATTCCGAGAATATGTCTTTTCTAGCTTTTCTGAAACCAAAAACAACAGAAAACAGGCAACTGGCACCGCGACATCTTGTCAATAGGTTAGTTCCAGAAAATGCATAAAAGTATCTCAAAATGTAGACAAAACATAAGATAGTTGATATAAAACAAGCATGAAACATCAAAACTTATAGATACGTTTTCGATATATCAACATCCCCAATCTTAACTCCTGCTCGTCCTCGAGTAGGTAAGTGATAAAAAATTTTGAGGTGACATGCACCATCACACTCTTGATCAAGGTATTTGTAAAACATTGATAACTGGGATCATAGTACTTTAACATAGCATGAAAGATATAGTTCTAACAATAAGACATAGCAACTATGTTGTAACATGAAAAGGTACAAACAAAAGATTCTTGAATAGCAATGCTTTGAAAGACGTTTGTTTGTTTCTCATATAGAAAACATAATAAAAGTGGTACTCAGCTTGTCCCTCGTGGTATAGCAAAACATAAATGCATAGGACACCTTCAAAGTTCATAAGGGTGACTAGATACAAATAGTTTAAGAACAAGAAATATCAAAGTTATGAATCAATCAACAAGTTTTGGGACAATGCACATTAAACTAAGAATGACCACTACGCTCTCTCAATAGCTGCATAAAGATAGAAGATGGAGACTCAACATAAATGTAAAAGAAAGGCCCTTCATAGAAGGAACCAGGGATTCAAGTTTCATAAAGAGCTTCCAAAAATTATGGTACTTATTAGCTTTTAGCTCTCATTGCCCCTATCATAAGCATCTTTAGGTGATTAAGGTTAAAGTGAGCAAATATGAGGATATGCCTGACAAGTTATAAGCTGAAAATCTCATGCCCCTTGCTTATGAGTACCGAACCTCATGCTACTCAACTTTAGTCACATGTAAGTTCTTATCATTGTAAGTACATGTGTATCATAGAGAACCGCCAATGGGGTACCCCTTGCCCCTTGATACAGGAGCTTTCCCATATCAAAATGACAAGGCAACAGATAATGAGCATCTCAGCGATCCTTTTATTTCCTATTTGCATAGGTTTTTATTTCCTATTTGAATAGGTTTTTTATTTCCTATTTGCATAGGTTTTTTTATTGAGCATGCTTCACAGATTTCTCACTATGGTTATACTGCAAGTTTCCACCATGATTAGGCATGGCTTAGGCTAGCCGCCAATCGTTTCTCTAACACATATACAAACTCCATGAGCTTTACAAGCTCCCCTTTCATTTCACACCACCGGGGTCCATAAGCAAAAGAACATGATATCAACTAAATAAATTGCAATGTTGAAAGCGTTCCCCATGACAACATGGTTCTACTAATCCACAACTTACAAACCGCAAGCATATACGCAACATAGATGGGAACAATGGTTCAAGTTTATTAAGTGCAAGAAAGTAAAGTGTGCCATCAAGTTCGTGAGAGCTTTAATAACTAATTTTCACATAACAAATTTAATTCGGAAGGTAGATAAAAATATGAATATACTTGGAATAGCAATAATGCTAATAGGTAGGTATGGTGGACTCTTTGGAATAACTTGGTTTTATTTGGAGTTGGATGCATGACTGGAACTCATACTTGGTACAAGTGGAGGCTAGCAAAAGACTGTGAGCAACCAACTAAGAGAGCAATAATGGCCATAATCATGCAAAGCAACAAAACATTATTAATTAAAGCATAAAGTGACATTAGAAGTCGAAAACTAAATGATCATAGAGGCTATGGTGACTTGGTATAGTCTTAACATGGTGTGAGCATGCACCAAGTCAACCCAAATAAAGCATCAAAGGAGAATACCACAATATTATGCTTTTATATGCTAAACAACGCATGATTCTTTCAAGGCATATTAAGCAATCTCAATTGTTTGTAACAAGTCATGCTACATCAATAATCACTAAGCATAGAGTCAAAGCAATATCAAACATGACATGATAAATTGTAGGACATAGTCAAAAAAGCTCCCTTTTTGTACCACTATAAGGATGAAACTTCCTACTCTTTGACAACACCAATCGAAAACTAAAGCTAAACGTAGTGCTAGCAAAGGAGAACACTCGTAGAACAATAAGAGTGAAAACTAGAGTGTTCTAGGCAATGAATAACGGGGTGTGTCTCTCTCTAAAAGAAGTGTGTTGGGATCCAACCAACTTATTTAAGCAAACCAAAGAAAATAAAACTAAAAACAAAAATGAAGACGCTCCAAGAACATCACAATTGTGCATGAAACAATAAAAATGAAGTGTTTGGAAGAAAACCTAAGATTTTTATTGATGAAGAAGGGGATGCCTTGGGCATCCCCAAGCTTTGACGCTTGTACTTCTTGAATATTTCATGGGGTGACACGGGTGGCATCCCCAAGCTTGAGCTTTTGTCCATACTTCATCTTATCACATTGTTCTTCTCTACACTTTAAAATTTCCTTCATACAAAACTTCACATAACCTTCATTAGCAACATTAGTGTACTTAAGATAATAAGTATTTAGGTTTAGTTTCAACACAAGTAAAACTTACATTAAAACACAAGCTACTGTTGCAATTCCTTTTAAAAGTTCAAGTGATCAAATAGAACTCAAAGAGAAAGAGATTAAGACGCAAATGCAAATAATGGTAGAAATCTGTCAAAACAGATCAACTGGGAAAAACCGATTTTTCCGAAGACCTGCTGTTGCTCAAATCGAAAAGTGTTAAACTAACAAAAGTTAGATAATAACCTGGGCAGAAGCACAAAAAATTACAGCTCAATCCGTCGTACAGAGATTTTTCATGAATTTTTACAGCGAAGCACAAAAATCTGTTTCGGGACAACAACTTTCCCAAGCCTTACTTCTCTCTCATTACAGGTTATTCTTGGCACAAAAACCACACAAAAAGGATAAGGAGAGGTTATTATAGAGGCAATAACTTCCAAGACTCAACAAAAACAAAAATAAACTAAAAGTAAAAATATAATGGGTTATCTCCCAAAAGCTCTTTCTTTATAGCCATTAAGATAGGCATGATAGTTTCAATGATGCTCTCATAAGAAATATGAATTGAACTAAAAGAGAGCATCAAGAAGCAAATATGGAACAAATTTAAGTCTAACCCACTTCCTATGAAAAATAATCTCGTAAAGAAACAAGTCATGAAATCACAAAGCAACAAGCATAGGAAAGCAAAACAAGTGCAACTTCAAAATTTTCAATATAAAGAGGGGAAACTTAATATTGTTGAGATACATAAAACCATGTTTCCCTCTCTCATAATAACTTTCAGTAGCATCATGAATAAAATTAACAATATAACTATCACATAAAACATTCTTATCATGAGCCACATGCATATAATCATTATTACTCTCCACATAAACATAGTTATTCTTATTAATTGTAGTGGGAGAAAATTCAAAAAAATAGCTATCATTATTATTATCATCACCATAATCATCAAATATAGGACGCATATTGTAGTCATAATTAATTTTCTCCTCAATAGTAGGTGGACTGAAAATATCATATTCATCATTGTAATCATCATATATTGGAGGTATAGTATCATCAAAGTAAATTTTCTCCTCCATGCTAGGGGGACTAAAAATATCATGCTCATCAAAACCAGCTTCCCCAAGCTTAGACTTTTCCATAGCATTAGCAATAATGTTGTTCAAAGAATTCATACTAATAACATTGCTATTAGCATGCAAATAAAGTTCCATAGGTTTTTTAATTTTCTCTTCAAACACTTCATGTCCTAACTCAAGATAAATACTATAAAGCTCTCTAATTTTGTTGTTGTTTTCATTAAGCCTAACTAGTGAAAATAAAAACAAGAAACAAAAAGATATAATTGCAGAATCTAAAGGAAATAACTTCGAGCACTCACACACCGGCAACAGTACTAGAAGATAGTTTAGTAGCCAGAGGATGTGAGTACCTTTTACCTTACCTCCCCGGCAACGGTACCAGAAAATAGATTGATCTGTACGCACGCTTCTATTCTTGTAGACAGTGTTGGGCCTTGATGGCTCGTGGTTGATGTCGAGCTCGTTGGGGAACCCTGATGACCCACAAGTATAGGGGGTGTATTGCAGTATTTTCGATAAGTAAGAGTGTCGAACTCAACGAGGAGCAGAAGGTGCTGGCTAGTGGTATGGATCAGGAATTCTCTGCAAATACTTAGCAAACGGTTTTTAGGGTTTTTTGATAAATCAAGTAAATAAAGTACGAGTAAATAAAAGACAGTAGGAATAAATGCAGCAAGTGGCCCAATCCTTTATGCAGCAAAGGACAAGCCGGTTGTATTACTTAAGATGACCAAACATTCTCGAGGACACATGGGAAGACTGTCAAGTGCTTTCGCTTCATATAGTTGATTAATCTTCTTTAGCTTGCTAAGTGTTGTGTGGGAGAACCCGTGCTAATGTACTGACCTTCCTATGACTAATACATACTTGTGATTATACCCATTGCAAACATCCGTAAGTACAAGAAAGTAATTAAGGTAGAAACCTAACCACAACTTTAAACTCTAAGACCCTTACGTCCCTTGTATAATGGTTTCCTAACGGGGGTTCAGGTTTCTGTCACTCTGGCAACCCCTATGATTAGTAGCAAAATACACAATGCATTCCCCTAGGCCCACATAGGTGAAGTGTCATGTAGTAGATGTTCACATGACACCACTAGAAGAAGTACACCACAGCTTAAATATCAAACTATTGAATCTTTCTCAACACAATTCCACTACTAACAACATGACTTCTCCCATGTCCTCAAGAACAAAACGAACTACTCACAAGACATCATATGGATCATGATCAGAGATGGAATAATGATGTATAACAATCTTAACATAAACAATAATTCAATGGTTCACTCAATAGCATCAACTACAAAGAGTAATCAACACCGGGAAAGTTTCCCCTATGAACTATGCAAGATTCAACCCAATTGTTACAGCAATATGGAGATGGTGATGATGGTGCTGATGGTGATGATGGTGGTGATGATGATGATGATGAGCCCGATGAAGTCCAGCTTGATGGTGGTGTTGATGGCGACGATCTCCCCTCTCCGGGAAGGAATTCCCCCGGCAGAAATCTGTCTGCCGGAGAGATCTTTCTCTCTCGGTGTTTTCCGCCCCGCAGAGGCGGCGGAATCTTCTATGGTCGCTCCCCGAGTCTTAGGGTTTCGGGAGGATAATATACGACAGAGGGGAGTGCCAGGGGTGGACCAGGGTGGCCACACCACCTGGTGGCGCGGCCCAGGGTGGCCCGCGCCAGGGGTGGTGTGGGCCCCCTGTGGCCCATCTCCAGCTCCCCTTCTGGCTTCCTTCATCTTCTGGAAAAATATGATTTTCCGTATATTTTCCCCGGATTTTCTAATCTTCGTGAATTTTGCCTCCAAACAACACCTTTTCCATCAGAATCCTGACTGCAGCGGTCCATGCTTCAAAAGTCATCAACCATGCAAAAACAGATGAAATAACATAAGTATCACCTCTCGATATGAAATATATCAATGAATAGCGGTGAATTATGACATAGCATAGTGATGCAAAATGGACGTATCAAACCCCAAGAGGAAGGTATGATGAGCACAACAGTAAGTTTCCCTCAGTTATGAAACCAAGGTTATCGAACCAGTAGGAGCAAGGAAACATGTCCAAGGTGTTGTTGCCAACTTGGAATCCTGCACAACACAACCACGGAACTTTGCCCCGAACTTACAATGAGGTTGTCAATCTCACCGGTTTTGCTGAAAACAAAGGATTAAACGTATTGTGTGGAAGAAAGTAATTGCTTGCAGAAAGTAAACAGAAAGCAGTAAACAGATGTAAATTGATGATAAAAGATAGGACCGGGGTCCATAGTTCACTAGTGGTGGTTCTCCTTAAGATAGATGACATGTTGGGTGAACAAATTATAGCGGGGCAATTGATAAACATCGAGAAAGCATACATGCATATACTAATCATCTTGACTCCATTGAGATTTGATTGAGCATTACAACATTATACATAGAACGTAATACAACTACATCTATGACTAATAATCCACCTTTAGGTTATCATCCGAACCCCCTCCAGTATTAAGTTGCAAGCAACAGATAATTGTATTACGCATTGCGTGTAAAGTAAACAATATGATTGTTCTGTGAACAAAGGATTGCTGTTTTCTCCCTAGTAGCAACAACACATCTAGTACCTTAGAGATTTCTGTCACTTCCCAGATTACTAGAGGCATGAACCCACTATCGAGCATAAATACTAACTCTTGGAGTTGCTAGCATCTACTTGGCCAAGATAGCTACTAACAACGGAAAGCATGCAAGATCACAAATAATAAAGACATGATATAATCAATAATCAATCTAAAATAGCATCTCAATATCCATCAGGTCCCCGCAAACACAACATGTATGATTACAAATAGATGATCTTGATCATGAACAGAGATCACAAGATCTAAACATGGTAGCACAAAGGATAAGAACCAACCATCTAACTACTACATGGACCCGTAGTCCAAGGATGAACTACTCACGCATCACACCGGAGGCTTGCATGGTGATGAAGAAGGCCTCCATGGTGAATTCTCCCCCCCCGGCAGGGTGCCGGGAAGAGCTTCAGATCCCTCCCGATCTAGGTATGGAGATGACAGTGGCTACAGACTCTATTGTGGAATTTTGATCGGGTACTTAAGGTTTTAGTATCGGAGGCATCTTATAGGCGAAAGGGGAGGCCAAGGGGGTGCCCTAGGCGGCCACACCACCCCCTGGCATGGGCCAGGCCTAGCCACACGGCCAGGTGGTGTGGCGGCCCTCTGGCCCCTCTCCGTCTCGTATTCTGGCTCTGTGTCCCCCTCGGTGAAAAATTGACTTTGGCTTTTGTCCCGTCCAATTCCGAGAATATTCATTTTTTGACTTTCCTAGAACTAAAAATAGCAGAAAACAGGCAACTGGCACTGTGGCATCTTGTTAACAGGTTAGTCCAAGAAAGTGTATAAAAAGTACTCCAAAGTGTGGGCAAAACATAAGAAAGTAGATAAAACCAAGCATGGAACATAAAAAATTATAGATACGTTTGCAACGTATCAGGCCTCCAAGTTAGAGGTTTATAGAACAGAAGCAAGTTTCCCTTAAGTGGATCACCCAAGGTTTATCGAACTCAGGGAGGAAGTGGTCAAAGGTATACCTCTCAAGCAACCCTGCAATCAAGATACAAGAAGTCTCTTGTGTCCCTGACACACCCAATACACTTGTCAGGTGTATAGGTGCACTAGTTCAGCGAAGAGATAGTGAAATACAAGTAATATGGATGATTACAAGTGATAATTGCAATCTGAAATAAGAGTGGCAGCAAGCAAACATGTAATATAACTGATTGTAAACGGTGTTTCAATGCTTAGAAACAAGGCCTAGGGATCATACTTTCACTAGTGTACACTCTCATATAAATATCTTCTCTTCATGATGCTACCTTGAACTACTCTCCAGTTGGATGATGTAGGGATATAACAACACACCTTAAACTTCACATTCCCCATCTAGATAACCCCTCACTATCACCTTGAACGCTAGATGGTTCCAACAAACACCACAATGTCATAGAGACATCCAAGTCAAATTATACTCATGGTAAGTATTTATGTAACCTTAGCCAAAGTGCCACACGGTGTGCACACTGTCAACTTCACACACGTGGGGATAAGTAGAGATTAATTAAAGCACTTGAGTAGTAGAATAGATCTATAGATTACAAAGCTCATGATCTCATAAGATCACGCATAGAGAGAGAGAGAGATGAGCACATAGCTACTTGTAGAACCCTTAGCCTCGAGAGAGAACTACTCCCTCCTCATCATGGGAGTCAGCAACAGTGATGGAGATGGAGGTGGAGTCGATGGAGTTGGATCAGGGGGCACTTCCCCATCCCGGTAGGGTGCCGGAACAGAGACTTCTGTCCCCTGAATCTCCTCTTCGGTGGCGGTGGCGCAGCGAACCTTTTCGTGGAATTCTGATCTTGTTCTTAGGGTTTTCGTCCCGGGAGGAATATATAGGCGAATGGGCAAGGTCGGTGGAGGCCTGGGAGACCTAAACCACCCCCTGGCATGGCCTGGCCTGGCCCGCGCCACCAGGTGGTGTGGCCAGCCCCTAGCCCTCCCCCGTCTCTGCTTTGGACCCCGTCTTCATGTCCGGAAAAATAGGAGGTTTGGCTTTTGTTTCGTCTAATTTCGAGAATATGTCTTTTCTAGCTTTTCTGAAAACAAAAAAAAGTAGAAAACAAGCAACTGGCACTGCGACATCTTGTCAATAGGTTAGTTCTAGAAAATGCATACACGTATCTCAAAATGTAGACAAAACATAACATAGTTGATATAAAACAAGCATGGAACATAAAAAATTATAGATATGTTTACGACATATCAGATCTCGTTACCGACATGCACTCTTTTCTCGTTCCCATGATATAACATTCTAGTGATCGCATCACTTGCTTGCAAGCTATTCTCAATGTGATATCACCAAGAGGGCCCATAGTATATATATCCGTCATTGGGATGGAAAATCCCACTCTTGATCCATGAGCCTCTACATAACACCTTCGTAGCACTGAACCCACCTTTATAGTCACCCTTTTACGGTGTGACGTTTGATGTTATCAAGATACTCTTTCGGTGTTAGTGATTAACATGATGTCATGGTCTAAGGACTAGGATTACTTCGTATGATGTTATAGCAATATAAACTCAATGACTTTGATCATAATGCTTTACTTTGGATGAATGTTCATCACATATTCTCACAAATGTTGTGACCTCGTTATTAATGACATCCAATGTCCATGATAAGGAAACTTTGATCATCTTGTTAATCAATAAGCTAGTTCAAAGAGAGGCATAACTAGGAACTTTCCATTTGTTTATTAAACACACATGTATTAGATTTTCCGTATTAATACAATTATAGCATGCAAAATAAACATCTATCATATACTTGGAATATACATAATAAAAACTTTATTATTGCCTCCTAGGGAATATTCCCTTCAGTCTCCTAGTTGCACTAGAGACAATAATTTAGTTACATAGTGATAAATATAATACCCATGGAGTTCTAGTGTTGATCATGTTTTGCCCTAGGGAGAACTTTAGTCAATAGATTTGCAACACTGAGATCCGTGTGTACTTTACAAATATTTATATCTCCATCCTTGACATGCTCTCGAATGGAGTGAAACTGGCACTTAATATGCTTGGAATTCTTGTGAGACCTTGGTTCCTTGGCGTTGGCTATGGCTCCATTATTGTCACAATAGATAACGAGTGGGTCCAACGCACTAGGAACCACACCTAGTTCGGTTATGAACTCCTTCATCCAAACCGCTTCCTGTGCTGTTTTTGAAGAAGCAACATATTCCGCCTTCGTCGTTGATCCAGCTACCACGGGTTGTTTGGAACTCCTCCAACTAACTGTTGCTCCGTTCAAGAGAAATACGTATCCGGATTGAGACTTAGAGTCATCCAGATCAGTGTCAAAGCTAGCATCGACATAACACTTAGCGACCAGCTCTTCTTCACCTTCGTATACAAGAAACATATCCTTAGTTCTTCTTAAGTACTTAAGGATATTCTTGATAGCTATCCAGTGTTTCGTACCTGGATCAGATTGGTACCTACTAGTTAAACTAATAGCATGCGCCACATCCGGTCTTTTACATTGCATGGCATACATTATAGAGCCTATAGCTAAAGCATAGGGGATTTTATCCATGATCTCTCTTTCTTCTGCCGTAGCCGGACTTTAAGTCTTACTCAATGTCTTGCCTTGCAAGAACCCCTTCTTACTTTCGTCCATTTTAAACTTCTTTAAAATCTTATCAAGGTATGTACTTTGTGATAGCCCTATCAGGTGCCTTGATCTATATTTATAGATCTTTATGCCTAATATGTATGACGCTTCACCTAGGTCCTTCATAAAAAATTTGCTGTTTAGATAACTTTTAACACTGTTTAAAAGATCTATATCATTTCCAAACAATAATATGTCATCCACATATAATATTAGAAATGCCACATTGCTCCCACTCACTTTCTTGTAAATACAAGCCTCTCCATAAGTTTGGACAAATCCAAACTCTTTGATCACCTCATCAAAGCGGAGATTCCAACTCCGGGATGCTTGCTTCATTCCATAGATGGATTGCTAAAGCTTGCACACCTTGTCAGCATCCTTAGGATTGACAAAACCCTTTGGTTTTATCATATACAACTCTTCTTCAATGTTACCATTGCAGAATGCAGTTTTGACATCCATCGGCCATATCTCATAATCGAAATAAACAACAATTTCTAACATAATCCTAACCGACTTTAGCATCGCTATGGGAGAGAATGTCTCATCGTAGTCAACCCCTTGAATTTATTGAAACCCTTTGCGACAAGTCGAGCTTTATAGACGGTTACATTACCATCAGCATCGGTTTTTCTTTTGAAAATCCATTTATTCTCAATGGCCTTTCGGTCGTGAGGTAAGTCCACCAAGGTCCAAACCTGGTTTTCGTACATGGATTCCATCTCAGTTTCATGGCTTCTATCCATTTGTTGGAATCCGAGCTCATCATCGCTTCTTCATATGTCGCCGGGTCATCTATTTCATCAACCATGAAATTCATATCAGGATTTCCATACAGTTTAGGAGCTGCACGTGTCCTGCTTGACCTGCGAGGTTCGGTAGTGTCCTCTTTCAGAGTTTCATGATCATTATCATTAGTTCCCTCTTCATTCAGTAAAGTCAATTCCGGAACAATTTCCGTCGCTGTGCTACTCGCCGTTGTATGAAGAGAAGGTTCAATAACCTCTTCGAGTTCTACCTTCCGACTACACACGCCTTTCGCGAGAAACTATTTCTCTAGAAATGATCCATTCTTGGCAACGAAAACCTTGCCCTTGGATCTGTGATGGAATACCCAATAATTTCCTTAGGGTATCCTATGGAGACACATTTTTCCGCTTTGGGTTTGAGTTTATCCGATTAAAGTTTCTTTACATAAACATCGCAACCCCAAACTTTAAGAAATGACAGCTTAGGTTTGTTTCCAAACCACAATTCATACAGTGTCTTTTCAACGGATTTAGATGGCGCACGATTTAAAGTGAATGCAACAGTTTCTAGTGCATAACCCCAAAATGACAGTGGCAAGTTAGTCCGAGACATCATAGATTGAACCATTTCTAATAAGTATAATTACGACGTTCCAACACACCATTACGATGTGGTGTTCCGGCAGGTGTGAGTTGTGAAACTATTCCACACTCTTTCATATGTGTGCTAAACTCGTAACTTAGATACTCACCTCCACGGCCAGACTGTAGAAATTTCATATTTCTATTACGATGATTTTCGACTTCATTATGAAATTCCTTGAACTTTTCAAAGGTTTCAGATTTGTGTTTCATCAAATAGATATACCCGTATCTAATCAAATCATCCGTGAAAGTAACAAAATAACAATAACCACCTCATGCTGACACACTCATTGGACCGCATACATTAGTATGTATGATTTCCAATAAATCTGTCGCCCGTTCCATTGAACCGTAGAACGGCGTTTTAGTCATCTTGCCCATAAGGCATGGCTCACATGTATCAAATGATTCAAAGTCAAGTGATTCCAAAAGTCCATCAGAATGGAGTTTCTTCATGCATTTAACACCAATATGACCTAGACGGCAGTGCCACATATATGCAGATGTATCGTCATCAAGTTTAATCCTTTTAGCATCAACATTATGAATATGTGTAACACTATTATCGAGATCCAACAGAAATAAACCATTCAGCACAGGTGCATGACCATAAAATATATCATTCATATAGATCGAACAACCATTGTTTTCGTACTTAAATGAATAACCACATCGCATTAAACAAGATCCGGATATAATGTTCATGCTCAGTGCAGGCACCAAATGACAATTATTTAAGTTTATAACTAATCCCGACGGTAGGTGGAGAGGCAGTGTTTCGATGACGATCACATCAACTCTTGATCCATTGCCTACATGCATCTTGACCTCACCCCTTGCTAGTGGTCGCTTGTTCTGCAGCCCCTGATTCGAGTTGCATATATTAGCAACCGATCCAGTATCAAATACCCAGGTGCTACCGTGAGTACTAGTCAAGTACACATCAATAACATGTATATCATATATAACTTTGTTTGCCTTGTTGGCCTTCTTGTCTGCCAAATACTTGGGGAAGTTGTGCTTCCAATGGCCGGTCCCCTTGCAATAGTAGCACTCGGTATCAGACTTAGGGCCAGCTCAGGATTTCTTTTCAGGTGCGGCAACAGATTTGCCACCCTTCTTTCCCTTTTTCTTACCCTTCTTGTCTTTCTTGAAACCGGCGGTCTTATTGATCATCAACACTTGATGTTCTTTCTTGATCTCCACCTCTGTAGTCTTAAGCATTGACAGAAGCTCGGGGAGAGACTTCTTCATGCCCTGCATATTGTAGTTCATCACGAAGCTCTTGTAGCTAGGTGGGAGAGATTGGAGAACACGATGTATGCCTTAGTCAATAGGAATCATTATTCCCAAGGACACAAGCCTATCGGCATACCCAGACATTTTGAGTACGTGCTTGCTAATAGAGTTGTTCTCTTTTATCGTGCAGCTAAAGAACTTTTCAGAAGCATTATAACTCTCTATGGCAGCATGGGTATCGAAAATCATTTTCAATTCTCCCATGGTATCAAAGGCATTGCCATTTTCGAAACGCTTTCGAAGTTTTGGCTCTAGCCCATACAGTATGCCGCAATGAACTAATTTGTGGTCCTCCTAACGAATCATATAGACATTATTTTCCTCGTCAGGGGCATTAGGAGCTATTGGGGGGCCTAGCGGCGCTTCTAGCACATATAGCTTGTGTGCAGCATTGAGGAGAATCCTCAAATCCATGGCCCAGTCGGTAACGTTGCTACCATTCATTGCAAGTTTCTCTTTCTCCATGAACACATTGAAATTAAAAGCAAGTGGTGCCATCTACAACGGAATTTGTAAAGTTTAGACTAAGTTTATGATAGACTGAGTTCAACTAATCCAAATTACAAATGAGCTCCCACTCAAAAACAACATCCCTCGTGTCGTTTTGGTGATCACATGAACCAAATCCACTACACCACGTCCGATCATCACGTGAGTCGGTGTAGTTGAAAAGGCGAGCATCAATATGGGCATCATATCAACTATATGACTCATTCTTAACCTTTCGGTCCATGTTCCGAGGCCATGTTTGTACATGCTAGGCTCACCAAGTAAGAACCTTAGTACTCGCGTGTGTAAAACTGTCTTACTCCCGGAATATGATCGTGGATTCAAGTACACCCAATTATCACGTGATGTCTTGAAGCGGCAAAACATAAACGGTGCATACTTAAGGAAGAACACATTTTCATCTTGATATCTAAATGAGGGATCATCTTATAATGCTACTAAAAACGCCAAACTAGCAATATAAGATGCAAACATCATATGTGTAAAGTGGAATGATTTGGTCCATGCATTTGATCACCATCATGTGCATCGTGGTACGATCTCTATCATTCCTTTGTGTGTAAGGCCAAGGTCTATGGAACTTACATATTAGGTGTGTTGTAAGGGTATCTACTATACATCAACTTACAACATTAGCATATCATGACACTAGCCCAGCAACAATCTAAACTAGATGCCTCTAATTTATCCATTGCAAGTTTTACGTGGCTTAGGGCTTTTGGAGATAGAATCGGTCTTACCTATGAACATGGAACCACAACAATGTTAACTAAGTTATTACCAACTCGTTGTAAATCAGATATTGACTATAGTAGGAGATCCAAACACCCTCTAGCCACTTATGCAAAACTAGTTGCATTTCAGTCGTGGAACCGGTCTCATGTGCGAGGACATGTAAAGTTGGTCCGGGCTGCTTCATCCCACTATGCCACCAATATCCAAAATACATGAAAGAAGCAATAACATAATCAGCATTTCCCAAATATAAATATATGTGTACTACCCGTGCAAAGCACCTACGCATAGATCAGGCTCTGATACCACTGTTGGGTTCATAGCATAGAAAACAAAAAATTCCTATGATGGGAACTATACGCCAAGATCTATCTACTAGATACAAGCAACGGGTGGATATACATCCATAGAGAACTTACCCTCGAAGACAACAAAGCTTTGATAACGAGTTGGAACTCGTGGATGATGTAGTCGAACGCTTGCCGATCTCAAGATCGTGTGGAAGTCCTAGCACCACAAATCAGTAGCGCATCCGTCCTCGTACACACGTTCAGGCCACCGAACAATCTCCACCTCATTGCTCCAGCGAATTCGTGGAAGCAGCAGCTCCTTCTAGACGAAATGCCACCGGGGACATGTATCTCACTAATCCGAGACCATGGGGGAATGTATCTAGAGGGGGAGAGAGACCCTTCATGAGGAGGTGTGCTTTGTATGGAGGAGAGGGGGGATTTTATAGGAGAGGGGGCTTCTACCCTCCCCATGGCCAGCGCCCAAGGGGGGTGCCACCACCTCTTCCTCATTCATTTGGTGGAAGCTCCACTCACATAAACATGCCTCCACTCACACATCCACTCATATGCATTAAATTTCCACCAAATTTAATGCAACTCTCATTTAATAAAACTCTTTTATTTATTTTATTCAGAATTTTGTTAATTACTTTAATTAACAAATATTCACATAAAACCCCCTGCAATATTTCAATATCACATGCAGAACCAATTTCAGCAATTTTACCCAAAACAATTCCGGTGTCCATTGAAATAATTCTAGCGCTTTGCAATTCTTTTGTATGAAACATATATACTCCAAATGGTGTTTGGCAACCCTTAAGTGTCTCATCCTATGGTTCGCGAATAATGCAGATATGATCGAGACTCCTCTCGGATGAATAATCAGAAGCGGGACCTAGAGATCCATTCTGACTCCTGCACATTCAACGATGACTTCTGTGATCGTGAGAACCTTTAACGCTAGTAACTTAATCTCTTTGTCTCGCGATATATTACATGTCTGAGATTCGATTATCCGTATACAAATACCTAGTTTGATCTCGTTACTGACATGCACTCTTTTCTCGTTCCCGTGATATAACATTCTAGTGATCACATCACTTGCCTGCAAGGTATTCTCAATGTGATATCACCGAGAGGGCCAATAGTATATCTATACATCATCAGGATGGACAAATCCCACTCTTGATCCATGAGCCTCTACATAACACCTTCGTAGCACTTAACCCACCTTTATAATCACCCTTTTATAGTGTGACATTTGATGTTATCAAGATACTCTTCCGGTGTTTGTGATTAACATGCTCTCATGGTCTAAGGACTAGGATTACTTCGTATGATGTTATAGCAATATAAACTCAATGACTTTGATCGTAATGCTATACTTCGGATGAATGTTTATCACATTATTTCACAAATGTTGTGACCTTGTTATTTACGACATCAATGTCCATGATCAGGAAACTTTGATCATCTTGTTAATCAACGAGCTAGTTCAAAGAGAGGCATAACTAGGAACTTTCCAATTGTTTATTAAACACACATGTGTTAATGTTTCCGTATTAATACAATTATAGCATGCAAAATAAACATCTATTATATACTTGGAAAATACATAATAACAACTATATTATTGCCTCTCAGGGCATATTGCCTTCAAATTTTACTTCTGAAAATTTTGCCTTTGAATTCTTTGTGTTTTTCTGAAGTTTTTGAGGGTTTTACCAACTATACGGGCAGAACTATATGATCAGAGAGGAAGCTCCTGCCATATAGTTGGTCGTTAAACTCTCTGTATCATTGTCGTGAAATTGTTTTCGATATCTGAGCCTATACGGGCGCAACTATATGATTGGAGCTAAAATTCTAGCCATATAGTTGGTCGTTGAACTCTCATGCATTTTTGATTTTTGATGTCTGTATCTATACGGTCGCAACTATACGACTAGAGCTAAAATTCCCGCTGTATAGTTGGTCGTTAAACTCTCAGACACTTTCGATTTTTGGTGTCTGTATCTATACGGTCATAACTATACGACCAGAGCCAATTTTCCAACCGTATAGTTGGTCGTTAAACTACCAGGCACTTTTTGTTGGCCTTTTCATATTGCCAAAAACATGTTATTGTCGGTTCCGAGCCGTGACTTAACCGACCTGGACTCGAGATATTTGGAAATATCTGCCCGGAACCAACTATACGGCCGGAGCTATACGGGCCGCGTCCGTATAGTTGGTCGTTACACGACATGACTCTTCCAAATCCGTGATTTCTTTCCCTGTTTTGTTAAGATTTTTTTCTTGGGCGACAATTTGGTGTTTTTCGCGAGTTTTACCGACCTATGACCCTCCTTATATATAGCCCTTGTGTTTCTCTCTCATCATAATCTTCATGAACAAATCTAGCAATGCGCTATCCCATCCCAGACCGTGGGACACCCATGGGGCTCATTGCTCCTTCCAGGGACCGCTCTAGCATCCCGTCCATGAAGGACGATGACGAGGAGGTGGAGAGGTTTAGCCCTAGGTACAAGGAGTACGTGGAGCCAAGCTACTACAACAATGATTCCGATGATGACGTGGTTGACATCTACGTCCTCCATGATGTCTATGATCCACCAGAGATCGATTGGGCGGCAATGAAGAAAGCTCAACAAGAGAGAAGATCACAAGCCGCATGAAAAAGGGCGTGTGCAGACGGTCAAGTTCATCACCATGGATCCCAGGCCACACAAGCGTGAGGAATTATCTAATATTGGTGCAGGTGCTAGCAAGGGAGCGAAAGCACCACTCTCGAAGCCAACCATTGGTGCTCATATGAAGGTTAAGCCTCAAGAAAAGTGGAGGTACGGTTTCCACTTCCCCGATCCATCCATTATGGATGAGGAAGAAGAAGTTGTTCCTAGGACCAAGGATCGCGTGCGGGCACTGAAGATATATCAGAAGCAGGAGCTACTCCATCGCGTTGAAGTCTGTGACCGTCTCAATGAGATGGAGAAGAAGGAATACCTCCTCCCATTGGTGACTAAGCTTGCAGAGAGTGGACACTCTGCAATCTGATTTGCGTAGGTGCTATAGCCACATCACTGCCCTAGAGGATACCAACAAGAAGCTACGCACCGCGGTGTTACATGCCATGGCGCCACAGTGATCTACAATAATCATGGTATCAAATAATCGCCGCTAGGCTTGATTCCAAGCTTGAGGAGATCTTTAAGACCTTGTAATCTATCTTATAAGTTTTACATTATTATTTTAGTTTTGCATTAGTTCAAACTAGAAATAAAGTTTGCATCATTAGAATTCCCTTCAGGAATAATCAATCCCTTTTATGAAATTCCGAGTTTATTATTATATATGGAGCAATATTGAGTTTGTGTTTGTCTTATTGGATATATGAATGGCTTGAGTATAATTTTACTTGCACTTGATAATAGCAATAGGAGTCTTCCACACCATTGGTATTAATGGAACATATAAAGATAATTTGGTCAATATGTTGTAAATCAATGGTTTGATTTACAAAGAAAATTATCTATGTAGTTAAATTGAAAAAGAAACCTTGAACAAAGGAAAATTAAAGTGCTATCAAAATAGAGTGAGAACAAGTTGAGGTAGAATCTTCAAGTCATAATAATGCTTCATATACAATTGGAATTTGATAATTGAGATCGTTAAACTTTGAATTCCTACATGAAGTGGAATGTATGGCTAGCTCCTTTGCATAACACTTAAACAAAAGTGTGATCATATACACAAAAGAAAAGAAAAGAAAGAAGAAAAAGAGAGAGTGTGCAAAGAGCAAATAGGCATATACCACTATATTGTAGTATGACAAAGATACACTTTTGAGATTTTGAATCCCAAGTGAATATGTTAATCCTAAAACGCTTGGGACTACCTCGCTAACTCATTTAGTTGAATCGGATACTTTTACATTATGTTGAGATTCATCTTTTATGAACTGTTAATGACTAAGGTGTGGAAGCCTGCTAATACTATTTAGATGGTTCGAGTAAGGTACTATTCATGAACTTATTCCTATGTATCATATATGATAAACACATGCTGCAACTGCCTCATTTATTTTATCGACTCAGCTTCATGAATATGAGGATCACATACATTAAGCTAAACTTGCTCGGGACGAGCATGAGTCTAAGCTTGGGGAAGTTGATGAGTGCATAATTGCATCATGTTTTACACTATTATTTTGCATTGTGATGGAGGATCTTGGTATTTTACGGCGCTTGCGTGCACATTTTATGTCTATTTTCACCAGGATCGGGACAAATGATGGATCTAGTGGACACAATTCTTGGAGCAGTTGTACTAAGGAGAAAATGAGTCAAAAACAATGTAAATTGCTTAATTGGGAAATATCAATTATACCAGAAGAAAACCCAAAGCGAATAAAGGAGGCAGACGGTTTAACGACGAACTATACGGCAGGGATAAATTTTCCGGCCATATAGTTCCCACCATATAGTTGGCGCCACCACCGCCTCCTAAAATATTTTCACCCCGTGCAACTGGATTAGGGAGACGACATACAAAACACCCATAATTCGTCGAAACCTCACCTCCAGAAGGCATCTGGAGGGGGAACTCGTCCACCGGGGATCCATCTTTGCCATGCCCAGGTCCGGGAGGCTAAGGCATCGATATTCATCATCCACCGCTGCATCACCACCATCTCCATCCATCCCATCTACATCTTGATGTAATTTCCATACTCGTTGTGTATTTATATAAGTACTATTCATCTATGATAAATTCCATTGTTATTGCCATGATGTTGATTGCCTCCATGTCTGAGTAGATCATTAGCTCTTGGGGAGATGGAGAAACCCTAGTATGAGATTGAAATAAGATAAAGTCTATTATGATATTCATCGATGTGACCATGTGTTAGATTGTCTTCATCTTGATGTTGACAGAAGTCGACCTCTTAATATTTGCCTCTCATGGGGACTTGATGGAGGGAACTACTTGTTGGTAGACGGAGGTGTGTTAGCACTTATAGTGACTATAAAGCTGTTGGCACTCCTTACATATCAACTTGGGAAATCAAGAAAACTCACGGAACACTATCCATGCCATGGGATACGTCCTACGGGATTACGTCCCTTAATAGCACAATAATTCGATTGATGTCGATTCCTGCTTGCTGTGGTTATGAGGATGATATAATAAGCGGTTGCTGCCTATTTGTCCAAATACGGAGTTCCTCCCACACATACATAGTTGAGAATGTTCATGATAATAATCTTTATATTAGCTCCTTATAATTCTAGTGGTGTATCCGCTACTCCCTGAGAATGCTTTTCCCCTTTTGCAGTTCCAATCTCTCTTACACACGTGATACTTACTTTCTGTATTCAGTTGTTTTACTTTATTGTTCTCTTATACCAAGTTGGCTCAGGATATATGGACACGCCCACTTGGTGGACTTGATTTCTAGGAGCATGAGACGGTCGAAACGGTTGAGGTGAAACTCCTCGTTGAACTCGATACCAAGTGACTCGAGTGTCAACGTATCAACGGGTGGTGCGGAAGGTTCCACAGCCATCACACATGTACTGCTCCTCGTATTCATGTAAAACAAAATAAACAAAGATTGCTAATTAAAATTTTAGTCCAATAGTAACATAGCATATGTGATAGAATGCTCAATATCAAGATTAGATCAAGAACAAGACCTAAGTCTAGATTGACAATGATAAAAGATTGAGTGAAACTTTGGTACAAATAAATTGGAGATAGGAGGAGAATCATACCTTAGATATATTGGGTGCAAGGAAACAAAGAAATATTCAGTAAATTTGAAGATCCAATGGAGGTGGTTTGGAGTTAGAGGAAGAAGAAAGCGAAAATTTGTGTTTTGGGGATTTTTAGGTTACCTCCTCGTGGTGTTATGGCAGCCGCGTACGTGGTACGGGCAAGCGGTACGGCTAGAGCCCGCCGTACCAGGTGAGACGGATCCCTTCTGGTGGTGCACTCGGTACGGGTGCGCGGTATGGTCATGCGCGCCCGTACTACTAGTCGTTATGCGTTCAGTACCTTCACTTGAAATCTAATGTTTTGCTCAAGGATATGGTATGGGCACGCTGTATGGGCGCGTCTGCCCGTATCAGTGGTCGTTACGACCCCGTGTCTTGTGTCAAAAATCAAAGTTTCTATTTTCCAATGCCTCGTGGTGGTACAGGCGCACAGTATGGTCCCTTACGGTCGTACAACTAGTCATTATGGGGCTAGTGCGATGAAAAACTCAAAGAATTTGATTAGTAGCTTCATGTATCTTTACACATCTTATCAAAGGACAAAATAATAGCAAAATAGACTTCATAAAAATCAACAATACTTCTTAGGCCATGTGTTATCAAAAATAGAAGATCGAGGATTACCTTATTTCTTCTCCTCTCTCCAAAGGTATTCTTGAACACTCCTTATTAAAAACAAAAATGAAACAAAAACAAACAAACAAAACTAACACAAGAGTAAAAAATTATTTCACTCGGGTTGCCTTCCATGAAGCGCTTTTAGTTAAGGTCAATTAGCTTGACCCAGATGGTGACCATTTAGATTTAATGAGTGGAACACCCACTCCAAAGTAATTGGATTTCGAAGTAATTATACCATCGTCATCATTAGACTTGGCCTTCTTCTTCCTAGGGAACTGGACTATAAAAGGATCTCTAGATGGTAGTCCTATTCTCACATTTCCTTCATGTAAATTAATTAGTACTTTAATAGTTCTTAGGAAGGGCCTACCTAGGATTATAAGTTCTATGGGATCTTCAGACATGTCCACAATAACAAGATCAATAAGCGTGGCACTGCCTTTAATTTCAACAACTATATTTTCCTTTATCCCAACAGCTTGTTTATAAGTTGAATATACTAGATGGAGTCTTAATTAGGAAGTTTCAAATGGCCCCAAGTTTAACTTGTCAAATAGGCTTTTGGAAATCGTTGAGACACTTACACCAAGATAACAAAGTGCAGATATCTTATTGACCCCGACCTTAATTTTAATAGTGGGCTCAAATATATCATCAAGCTTAGCAGGAAGCTTATCATCTTATCTCTTATACTCCATCTATAAATAATGAACTTTAGATGCTACTTGTTGACTAAATTGTTGGTACACAGCATCATTACCTTGTTCTATACCAGGATTCTTTACGGTGATCATCTTTAGTAGATCTTCCACGGTATATTCTGATGTTGGTGCGTTGCTATAATCTAGCTCTTCAGGCTTCTCTTTATTTGTTACCACCCTCATCGTCTTGAGGTCTTCTATCGGATTTGGCTCAGGCTTCCCAGCAAACTTTGCTAGTATGAGAACTTGGCTCTCTGCTACCTTGCCCAATTGAGCCCCCACGGTCTTTGTCCTTTCATGTAGGCATGCACATCATTTCTAATCGCAATGGATTGGTTAGATAATTTGCCTATACTACTGTCATGGTTCTCCGTGATTTTAATGAGAATATTATTTTTCTCGGTTTGAGCTTGCATAAAAGTTCTAGCGGTTTGCTCAAACGAGAGATTGCCATGATTTGCTCCATTATGATTATCGTAATTATTGTAAGGATCTCATGTAGGATTAGAGTAATGTTTTTGAATATTAGAAGCATAATTTTGGTTTTTCCATGTAGGATTATAAGGAGTGGGAGCTATAAAATTAACATCATTAACATCTGTAGCGATAGCATTAACTTGGGTATCTTCCTTACCCTTAACTATGTTGAGTAACTTGTCTACCTTAGATGTAAGCTCTTCATTGTTTACCTCGGTGATTGAACTCACTCTTCCCGAACCATATGGGTGTCACTCTTAAGGGTAATCGACGCTGCAGGTTGATCTACCATCGATAGAGAAATAGGAAAATAGAACCGGAAGTGTTCCGGAGAGAATACTGAAGTGTTTGGAGTTCGTTCAAAAGGAGTTTTGAATAAGGAGGAATTAAATAATGTATTTAATATTTAATTATGAATTAATATTAATATATTTATTTAAATAAAAAGAAAAAGGAACCCCCCACATGGGACTTTCCTAGGAGGGAAGAGGGCCCAAGAGGGAGGAGCCAAAGGCCACAAGGGCCATGCGGCTAGGGTGGGAGGGCTCCCACCCTGCCAGCCCCTTGGTGGGCTTGGGCGGGAGGGTGGGGCCCATCCCCACCGCCGGCCAGCCACCTCCCCACCACTCCCAAAGCTTTAGTCCCACCCCAAGACTTAGAGGGTGGGAGTAACCCAGTTTTTCCTATATATAGGGGTGTATTCACCCTAATTTCATCATCCCATCAATCAATTGGCATCAACCATTCTCTCTCTACCTCCCTCTCTCCCTCTAAGCATGTTTCCAATATAGGAACATGCTACACGAGGTAGAGGTTTCTCCACCCAGTGCACACCATCGTGCCATTGGAATCGGACATGATCTTGTTGTTCCGCTGCATTGCTGGACCAAGGCCCGGGAGACGTCATTTACATCGGACACGTGTAAAGCTCAACAAGGCATCACCACTAGTGGTGTTGGACGCTTGAAGCCTTCTAGACCTTGAGGTCTGCGACGCTCGACATCATCAGCAATGCTTGTGTGGGAACATAATCCTTCTTTTAGATGTTCAAAGGTATGATCATCGTATCCTGCTCGTTACTATACTTCTCCATAGATAGATCTTGGGTTGGTGCATTCTCATAGTAGGAATTTTTTTGTTTTCTACCACGGAACCCCTTCAGATACTACTAGGAAAAAGGCTATAGATAGATTGCATACCAGTGGCGCACCGAGGAGTGGGTGCCCCATGGGTAAATACTCGTGGCGCATCATTATGAATTACCCACGGATAGATCACTTACCCGTGACGCATGCCCTAAGTGGTACACCACCACTATGTGTGAGCCATGCTACCGGGGACGCACCCCCGTAAACATGGGGCAGCGCCACGGGTATGTTTCCTACCCTATGGTGCACCACTATGTGTTGTCCCACGGGTAAGTGTGGTCAGAACCAACTTCACAGCCCCTGGATTGCCTTTTTAATTTTGCAAAAAATAAAAGAAAATGATTAACACTTCAAAAAATAAAATCCTTTCAGATATAGTTAGGTTATGTGATATAGTTTGTAGGAAAATCTGAAAATATAAATCTCAACTTTTTTTGCAAAAAAAGTTTATGGGGCAGTAAAACGGCTATAACGTTTGCATACGACGTCGAAAAAAAATCTTTAATATATCAAAATGACTAGTACAAAATTTTCATTCTAATGCCAATTAGAATTTTCATTCTTTTGCACCAATTTTTTAGAATCTAAAAATTCTAAAAGGAAAAAATATATTTAAAAAATAAGATTTTTTCCTACAAAAAAAATTGATCCCACTTACCCGCGGCGCACCCCATAGTGGTGCGCAACAGGTAAGTTTAGGTGGGATTCAAATTCAAATCTGACCTGGCCACCTACCACCTTCCCATTTCCCTTGTCCTACTCTTATCATACACCTTCGCCTCCCATTCTCCTCCACCATCCCCTCCAATTCTGATCCTCCTCCTTCTCTTCTCTCCTCCTTCCCCTCCTCTTTTTCTCCTCCTCTTCTCCTCTATTTTCCTCCCTTCTCTCTCCTTCTCCTCCTCTTCTCCTTCTCCTCTCTTTGTCCTCCTTGCTCCAGCCTCCTCCTCCTTCAACTAGGCGATGGCTACCATGGTGATGACAACCTATCCGACGAGGCGATGCTAGTGACAGCGGCAGTGTGATCCAAATCCAGATCCCACTTTTTTTGAAATCTGAAATTTTTACCCATGGAACACTGAAAACACCTATTCGTGGTGCACTAGGTGGTGCGCTATGGCTAACTTTCACTACCTGTGGTGCGCCACCTGGTGTGCCACAGCTAAAAGTTATCCTTGGCGCGATTTTATTGGCGCACCGGTAGGGCACTATGGTAACCAAAACCGGTGCGCCATGGGTAAGCTCTTTCCTAGTAGTGCGATTCAATATAGGAGACTCACAAATGCTGAATGGAAACACGTAGAGGAGAGACTACATCAACGGTTAAGCAGTTGGAAAGGAAAATTGGTGTCCCTTGGTCGAAGGTTGGTTCTCATTAACTCAACAGTAAGAGCACCTCCACTCGTTGGGTGTTCCTAGGCCGAAATCCGGAGCTAAAAATCGTCGGATGGATGTAACTTTTAGCCTGGAAATGGCCAAATTCCCACTCAAGTTCCTAGATGGGGTTCCCATGTAGGCGTATATTGGAAAATTTGGTGGCATTTCACCACAATTTAGCTCAAATTCACATAGCTCGGCATAAAAATGAATACAAAGCATAGTTCAACATAATCGGCATAAATTGAAACACAACATATTTCGGCGTAGTTTGGCATAGAATTAAACACAACATAGTTCGGCATAGTTCGCCGAGATCATCCTGCAACTATGTGTTGCCTCTGTGTATCCATATGTGCTCGACCAGATCATCCTGCAGCTGTCGATGCACTGTCGGGTCCCGGATCTCGTAATGCATGGAGATCAAGGCAACCCACGATGCTGGCACCTGGTGATCAGGCTCTACAAGAGGCCCATGTCTGTAGTATGGCTCCTCTTGCTCGATCATATCCACTAAATGCTTCCGCTCGTCCTTAATGATCATGTTTTGGAAGGTCACACAATAGTTCATCACTTCCCACATCTGATCTTTCGACCAAGTCATAGTAGGGAATCAGATGATGTCTATGAAAATATCCATCTTTCTCCATGTATAAAAAGTAAATCTGAAAATATGTGCTCTGTGTATCCATATGTGCTCGACCAGATCATCCTGCAGCTGTCGATGCACTGTCGGGTCCCGGATCTCGTAATGCATGGAGATCAAGGCAACCCACGATGCTGGCACCTGGTGATCAGGCTCTACAAGAGGCCCATGTCTGTAGTATGGCTCCTCTTGCTCGATCATATCCACTAAATGCTTCCGCTCGTCCTTAATGATCATGTTTTGGAAGGTCACACAATAGTTCATCACTTCCCACATCTGATCTTTCGACCAAGTCATAGTAGGGAATCAGATGATGTCTATGAAAATATCCATCTTTCTCCATGTATAAATCACACTATAAGTCAAGAAATTGACAAAGAATTTCTCTAACCTTGCTACTAATGACTAGTTGTTGCAAAGGTGTGCAATCCTTGGTTTTAATTTGTGTTGTGCAGGAAATCACACTTTCAAGGCGAAATCAGGAGCATTCATTTAAGATTATCATGTTACCAACTCGACCAAGCTAACTGGGGATGAAAAGGAGTCATCTCCAAGCTTAACGGGCAGCCGTACGGGAAATTCTCGCCTGTACGGCCCACCCGTGTGGTGTGGAGTTGTCTTTGTTAGGTCAAACACTACAATTTTCGTGAAGACTCCTATATATTTTCGAGACTCCAACCGCCATGTAGAGGGCCTCCATTCTCAGATTGCATCATAACACCACTAATGGAGATCCACCACCCTACTTCATCCTCTCCATCTTCCATCAACTCCATAGCCATAGCCATTATCTCGTACTTGAGATATCCTCACGATTTGGCAACCATTGTAAGAATATTTGTTTTCAATCTAAGTATTTTGCACAATATTTTCTATCCTTGATCTTATTGTTATGAGTGAGTAGTCCTTACGGGTTGTGGGTTGGGCTGAAACCTTGTAGTGATTATGTGCATCTAATACATGTGAATATTGTATTGTGATTGAATAGGTGATATGTATCTTTGTTCTTTGTCTCCTGTCTCGATCCATGGACTTGTAGGTACCTAAGATCCCAGGGATTGATAAAGGCTCGAGGTAAGATGAGTGGTGAATGGTGACTTCATGTCAAACCCAGTGACAAAAAGAGGAGTATGGTTTTCGTTTAGGGATCCACTTGGGAGTAACAACAACATCACCATTCTTAATTCTTTGATCTGTATTTTACTTAATAATTGTTACAGTCCGGTGCTTCGTGGTATAACGGTTGGATCAAAAGACTATTTCTATGCATGTGGCTCCCAGAGGCTTTAGTGTTTATGGATGTGTTGCCCATAATCCTATCTATATTAGATCATTTCACACATGAATGTTGTTATTATTATCTTTATCCCATATGTATGTGCAGCTGCAGGTGAATATTCAACCTGGCCTATTTCCGTCCATTACAACAACCAATGATTCAAAGTAAACTAGAAAGGTCCGGTAAACTTAAAGTAAAATGGGTAAAGAAGTCTTGTATAAGTGCCTTATATTTTCCATACAACAATTGTTTCCCAAGGTTCAATAAAACTAGGACTACTAGGAAAAAAGCTATTATACTACATCTGTAATCTGGATCGAAGGTATCACTATACAACTGAAAATCTCTATTGGAGCACACCAAATGCCCGCTCCATGTCCTTCCTACAAGCTTCTTGTTCCTTGGCAAACTAGGAATGCTTAGGAAACATGAGGCTTGAGATAGTCTTCACAAATGTTGTCCATCTTGGATAGATGTCATCTACAAGATAATATCCCCTGTTGTAGTGGTACCCAATGATCTCAAAGTCCACCAGGGGAGCATGACCCTCAACAAGCTTGGCAAAGACATTAGAGGATAGTAGGACATTGATGTTGTTGTTCGATCCTTCCATGCCAAGTAAGGAGTGCCAAATCCACAGATCATGTGTAGCGACTGCCTCTAGTATCACACCGCAACCTTATTTGTGGCCTTTATACATTCCCTACCAAGCAAATGGATAGTTCTTCTAATGCCAATGCATGAGAGTTTATGCTTCTAAGCATCCTAGGACATCTCCTTTCATTGATTGTGAGGATCCGAGTAGTGTCTTCAGCGATGGGTGATCTCAAATATAGTGGCCCAAACACTGCAATCACTGACCTACAGAACCTGTACAAACAATCGATGGCAGTGGACTTGGACATGCAGAGATAGTCATCGGAACTGTCACCTGGAGCTCCTTATGCAAGAAACCTCATCGACAACATGCACTTTTATAGTGAGGAAAACTTTACCATGCCGGTGTAGTCCTTCTTTCATATGAAGTAGGAGTCGAACTCCCGGATGGCATACACGATCTCGAGGAAGAGTTTCCTGCTCATCTGGAAATAGCACTGAAATACAGCCTCTTCATGCAACGGGTTATCGGCGAAGTAGTCAGCATACAACATGTAGTAGCCTTACATTTGTTGTCTTGCTTTGCACTTCTAACGTCTGTTCACTGAGCCGCCATGCTTTGGCACTACATTTTGCGCATATAGTCTAGCCAGGCTATAGAGGATCTCCATATGCACTTCATCTTTGGTGGCTGTTGCGGTTTCTTCCTCCAACAACATGGCGAACATCTCCCCATCGTGAGATTCCATGGCTAAGCATGCAAAATACTTCGCGGGTGTGGTGGACATGAGCCTGGGACGGAGCTGAGCTACCGGGAATGCCTACAGAAGGCAAAACAAAGCCAGTAACGAGGGGAGGGTGGCGTAGACATCACCAGCGGCGACATGATGGCAAGGGGTAGGTAGGGAGAAGGATTTGTGTCACGGGAGAGCCGAATCTCGGTGGGGAACGGGATGTCTCACTGATAGGTTTGGCCCACCAGTTTTTTCTTCCATCCAGTGTTCCTAGGCTACACCCGGCGCTTCGGGTTCGGCCTGGGAATGCTGGATGAAACTTGGGCCAAATCCGACGAAAAATGGGGTGTTGGGAACACGAGTGGCAGAAATTTTGCCACCCGGATGAAAAAAGGTCTGAGGAGGCCCTCATGGGAATGCTAGTGGGGGTGCTCTAAGTAATATGGTATTGTATATGATATCCTTCTTCCAACTACAAAAAGGAATCTTACAAAGGTTGGATTATTTGTGATCAAGATTCTTTTGGCAATGGGACAACAAAGTGAATAAATATTGACTAGCTAAATGGAGTGTGGTTTGCCATCCCAAATACAAAGAAGGAATCAATATTGATGACATGGAGGTTAAGAATACAAACCTCCTTGGCAAATGGCTTTTAAAACTATTTTCAGAGGACGGGGTATAACAAACCCTTCTAATGAGAAAATATGTGGGCTTGAAAGCGGTATCACAGGTATACTAGAAACCTGGCGACTCTCACGTCTGGGCTTCTCTAAAGGCAATGAAAAATTCTTCTTGTGTTATGGATCTTTATCCATTAAGGATGGGTCAGAGATTAGGTTTTGGGGAGACAAATGGCTAGGTAATTCCATTTTCAGGGAGGAATAGCTAGCTCTATACAATATTGTACGATACAAAGGGGATACTATTGCCTTTGCTATGGAGTCTTTTCGTCCAAACATGTCATTAAGGAGAGATTTAGTTGGTCCTAGACTGGTATCGTGGAATGCTTTATTATAGCTTTTGTCTATAGTGCATCTGTCGCAAGGTACCGATGAATTTCATTGGAATATAAACAAGAATGGAAAGTTTCCAGTTGATTTCGTATATAGAGCCATGATTTATTCTGAAGTGCCAGTTGATGATAATAAGAAGATCTAGAAGATGAAGATACCACTTAAAATGAAAATATTTGTGTGGTACCTTCGACGAGGAGTCATTCTTCCTAAATACAACCTTATTAAGAGAAACTGGCATAGCAACAAACAATGTGTTCATTGTCATCATGATGAGACAATCAAAAATTTGTTCTTCAAATGTAGGTTTGCTCATTCTACATGATCAATCATTCAAATAACTTCAAGCTTATGTCCTTCACGTAGTGTTACCAATATATTTGGTAACTGGTTACACGGGATAGATCATCGATTTAGGATTCTTCTAAGGGTGGGAGCATTATGTATTATTTGGTCACTTCGGCAATGTAGAAATGATAAGGTTTTTAATAATAAAATGTCATCACTTCAGCATGTTATCTATATGACTACAACTATGCTCTATTTAAGGTTTCCGCTGCAGCATGTGGATGATCAAGACCTCTCTACGGAGGTCTCCACACAGTTGGAGGACATGGCGAGGAATACTTTTTCCTAACATGGATAACAACATACTCTATGAATTGGCCTAAATTAGGCGGCATTCAATCATTTTTTTTGGAAATGGGCACTTTATTACAATAAAGTAATGTTTACACCCGGCCTCTGCATAACCAAGATGCAGACAACCGACAAGAGTCTGAAGAACAAAAACAAAAGTAGGTGATCATTACATTTAAACACATCTAACATGATGCCTAGGAGGACGCAAGATCAATCCTTGCATCATGTTGCCATCCAAGTCAGGAAAAAATATCCCTCGCTGTATCTTCCAAGCGTATATATCCCTCCATAAATAGGTCTTCAAAATCCACACGTTGTAGAGGTAACCATGAACGAAGAGTAGCCATACTCCGGTAGATAACCTACAAGTTAGTAGAAAATTTATTATTAAAAATCTTGTCATTTCTACAAAACCAGAGTGACCAAATAACACCAAGTGCACCCACCCTAAACAGTATATTGTACTTATCATTAATCCCATGCAACTAGTTACCAAAAACATTGGCCACCGACCGTGGTGGGGATAAACCAGATGCTACTTGGATGATTGACCATATAGACCTAGTGAATTTACAATGGAAGAATAAACATTTAATCATCTCATCTTGATGAAAAAACACACACTATTTATTTCCTTGCCAATTCCGCTTAACAAGATTATCTTTAGTAAGAACTACTCCTCGGTGAAGATACCATAATATCAAGTTGTATAAAAGCTCTATACATGGAATCAGTTGTGAATTTACCATTCTCAGCTAAATTCCATTTAAACTCATCAGGTACTTCCGATAGTTGCACCCAGGACAATCTTATAAAAAGATTATTCCATAATTCCAATCGGGGTCCAATGAGATCTCTCTTGAAAGACACATTTGGGTTATTCAATTCCAACACCGAGGAAATTGTATCCCCCTTATGTAGAACAATAGCATACAGAGCTAGATATTATCATCGCAAGGTAGAATGGCCAATCCATTTATCCTCCCAAAAACGTATTAGAGATCCATCCTTAATATTAAAATCACCAAAGAGAAAGAAGTGCTTCTTAGATGCCATAAGGCCAGCACAAAAGTGTGAGTCACCAGGATTCCATAATACTTGCAACACTGCTTTTGAGCCAACATATTTTCTTCACATAACGGTTTGCCAAACCTTGTCCTCTGAAAGTATCTTAAAAGCCATTTACAAAAAAGAGCAGAATTCTTAACTTGTAAATCCTGTATACCAAGACCACCTTGTTCTTTTGGATAGCAAATGACATTCCATTTAGCCAGTCGATATTTATTTTTCTCACTATCCCCTTGCCAAAAGAATCTTGATCGAAAATAATCCAATCGATGCAAGACCCCTTTCGGCAACTATACGAATGATATCATATACAATACCATATTAGTAAGTACTCCCTTCGTTTCAAAATATAAGATGTTTTAGCTTTGTGAAGCAAATGTATCTAGGCTTCTTTTAGTATGTAGGTTTACTCATGTTTGGAATGAATCTACACACTAAATAAGTGTAAATACATTTTCTTCACAAACATAAAACATCTTATATTTTGAAACTGCGGGAGTACCGAGCTTATGAGTACAGGTCTTCCCCCAAGGGATAGTAATTTATCTTTCCAACTATTAAGACGCTTTTGTAGCATATCCTCAATGAGTTTTCACCCAGCAATCGTGAGAAGCCGATAGTGTATCGGAATGCCCATATAGTTGATTGGAAATTGCCCTTGTCCATAGCCGAAAAGTTTGGCATATAGATGACCCTTGTTTTGAGCATCGCCAAAACAATACAAATCGCTCTTATGGAAATTTATCTTTAATCCAGAAAGTTGTTCGAATACTCATAATATTAATTCCAGATTCTTTGGTTTCTCCAAATCATGTTCCATAAATAAGATTGTATAATTAGCATATTGTAGGATAGAAAGTCCTCCATCAACAAGATGAGGCACTAATCCTTCAATCAGGCCATCAACCTTTTCTCTCTCGATTAGGATTGCCAGCATATCCGCCACTATATTAAATAACATAGGCGATAACGGATCCACCTATCTTAACCGTACCCTTTCTTTATCTAAAAGTATTTACCAATATCAACATTGACATTAATGGCAAAACTCTCTCCAAATACAAAATAATGTATTAGAGCACGCCCCTCTTCTGAAAAACCTTTCATACGGAGTGTCTGCTGAAGGAAAGACCACTTAACTTTATCATAGGCCTTCTCAAAGTCGATCTTGAACATTACTCTATTTAGTTTTTTGGAGTGCAGCTCAGGAACCATTTCATGAAAAATTACAACACCATCTGGGATCTTTATTTCTTACATGAAAGTTGTTTGAGAAGGGTGAACAACACGGCTAGCTACTGAATTCGACCTAATTGTGGTAACTTTTGTGAATATTTTAAAGTTAACATTAAGCAGGCAGATTGAACGATATTGTTGTATGCAGTCTGCATCATTCACCTTAGGCAATAAAATAATGTTACCAAAATTAAGTCTGAATATGTCCAACTGACTATTAGAAAGAACCCCATACAAATCCATCAAGTCTTTCTTGATGACATCCCATAAATTTTGATAAAATTCTGCTGGGAAACCATCCGGACCTGGTGCCTTGTTATGTTACATTTGGAAAACAGCCTTTTTAACCTCCTCCTACGTATATGGAGGGGTTAAAAAACTATTTTCCTCATATGAAACCAGGGGTATATCTACGAAATGGGACTTATCCATTGAGAAAGAACTCTCCTTAGGAGGCCCAAGCAAACCTTTATAATAATTAGTAATAAACGACTTCAGATGCTCATGACCTCAATAGTGTCTCCATCCTTTATCAAAGAGTGAATAAGTTTCTTCTTGTGTTTGCTATTGGCTACACCAAGGAAGTATGTCGTATTCGCGTCTCCTTCAAGGATGAATTTCGATTTAGCTCGTTGATACCATTTTAGTTCCTCCTCACATAGTAGTCGCGCTAATTCTACATATGATTGGCTTTTAAGATCAATTTCTTGTGCAGATAACGACCCAACTTCCACTAAAGCCTCCAAGTCATTAATAATAGATGAAAGACGCATTTTTTTCCTTTTTCAAGATTCTAGTAGTATATCTTTCCCAACCTCGCAGGAACTTGCGAAGAGCACATAATTTGTTATTCCAACGTTGTATAGATGTTTGAACACTTACATGTTTATCCCAAATGGCCTTCACCATGTCATAGAAACCATCAACATGCAATCATCATAGTTCAGATTTGAATGCTTGTTTTGCTTCGATGAAGGAGACCCAACATAAAGAAGAATAGGGGCATGATCCGACAAGGCCTCAATACATTCAAGAGCACGAACAGTTACCATAGGAAACTTGTCTTCCCAATCGGTATCCATAAGTACTCTATCCAATTTCTCATATGTCAGCTCAGGAAGACTATTACCCAAGTGAATTGTCTTCCTAACATCATAACCTCTCTAAGATCCAAATTGTCAATGACAACATTGAATAAGAAAGGCTAATGATCATCATATCGCCCCTTGCTTTTCTCTTGAGGAAATCTTAGCAAATTGAAATCTCCGCCTTTTAGGATAGGAAACAAAATATCTTCCGCTAGGTTATCCAATTCACGTAAAAGTCAAGTTTATAAACATCCCGGGAAGCACCATACACAGCAACTAGAGACCATGTGAAGTCATCAGCTTTGTTACAGATATGGATTTTGATATAAAAAAATCTCCAACCGAACTAGGTAATACCTCCATACTCTCATCTCTAACGCCTAGTAGGATACCTCCAGATCTACCACGAGGAGGACGTGAAACCCAAGTAAACTCTAGTCCACCAGAAAGGCGATTGAGTAGAGTTTGCGAGAATTCACATATTCTAGTTCAAGAAATACCCAGAAAATCCAACTTATAATCTCTTACACAATCCATAAACAACAAATGTTTAGCCAAGTTCCAAAGATCTCTGCTATTAGAAAACATTCCGTTCATTGAGAAACTATAGGAGATTTGGATACACGGGTTCTCTTACGAGACTTCAGGCGTTTTGATTTTCGACTAGACGCTTTAAGTTCATACATTGAACTAATCTTAGTCTCATCAAAGTCCACTTCTGATACTTCACCAACTAAGTGAGAAAGGAGTTGACCATCTACTGTGGCATGCAACTCCTCCTCCTATGTCGATAAAGAATCAGGAATGAACGAAATCTTAGGAGTAACCTTAAACTGTCAAACTCCATATGTCTCTAAATAGTACTAGAAAATTTTACTTCCTTTACAAATCTACCATTGGTAATGCGAACATCGGCTAGATTATAAACAATAACTGAGGTAGAAAACAAAATTAAAGATTCTAAAGAATGCGTTATACCCTGCGTATCAAGATTCTTCTCCGCCTTCCTCTTCATAGCCTTGACCAAAGAATCCTCATCCATAGTTGATGCTCCAAAGACATTAGTCCCATGACGAGAGCTTTGACGCGACGGAGTCCCCTCCGCTGGCCCCATGCCAGTGGGACCAGTATCCCCTCCTGACAGAATGTTTGCAAGCCTGTCTACAGCTGTAGCCTCCATTGGCGCAACCTGGGATAGGCCTGACCCCTCCTGGGCCCGACCTCCCCTAGCGCAAAGCAGCCTCTTCTGGGCTGTTTTACCTCTGGCGCCCGGTCGCTCCGCCTGGACCACCTAAGAACCGAGATCTATACCCCGGGCCATAGTCGGGCCCAGCTCACCGGCCACGGGCGCATAGCGCAAAGCTGGATCTACCGGGTCGAGCCCCGCCTAGGCTGTGGATGTGTCGGCTAGCCCCACCTAGGCCGCGGCCTCCTGTGGTGATACGTCCTAGGCTAGCCTGGACAAAGCTGCCCCTCCTGGGAAGGTCCATCACCGCCGTGATTGGCTAGCCCCTCCCGGGCTAGCCCCTGATGTCTACGCACTTCTATTCTTGTAGACAGTTGTTGGGCCTCAAAGTGCAGAGGTTTGTAGAACAACAACAAATTTTCCCTTAAGTTGATTACCCAAGGTTTATCGAACTCAGGGAGGAAGTGGTCAAAGGTATTCCCTCTCAAGCTGAAGGGTTCGCAGCATAGAAAACAAAAAAATTCCTACGATGGGAACTATACGCCAAGATCTATCTACTAGATACAAGCAACGGGTGGATATACATCCATGGAGAACTTACCCTCGAAGACAACAAATCTTTGTTAACGAGATGGAACTCATGGATGATGTAGTTGTACACTTGCTGATCTCAAGATCGTGATGAAGTCCAGCAGGTACGACTCCAGCACGTCCTTCAGATCCAGCTCCAGCAAGTCCAACACCACCAAGTCCAGCACCACAAAGCAGCGGTGCATCCGTGATCGCACACACGTCTGGTACCCCGACAACCTCCGTCCCTCGCTCCAGCAAAGCAGCGGAAGAAGCAACTCCTTTCTGAGGAGGGCCTTTTATAGGAGGAGGGGAGGGTACCCCTCCCATGGCCGGCGCCCATGGAGGGTGTCCCTTCACCTCCCCCATTCATGTGGTGGTAACCCCCTCCACATTAAAATGCCCCTTCACATTCTCTTTTAAAGTCTCCACTTTAAATGCATTAAATTTCTCCAAATTTAATGCTCTCTCATTTAATAAAACTCTTTTATTAATTTTATTCAGAATTTTGTTAATTACTTTAATTAACAAACATTCACATAAAACCCCCTACAACATTTCAATATTACATGCAGAACCAATTTCAGCAATTTCACCCGAAACAGTTTTGGTGTCTATTGAAATAATTCCAGCGCTTTCTTAAATCTTTATCTGAAACATATTTGCTCCAAATGGTGTCGGTATCCCTTAAGTGTGTCACCCTACGGTTCGCGAATAATGCAGACATGATCGAGACCCCTCTCAGATCAATAATCAGAAGCGGGACCTGAAGATCCATACTGACTCCTACACATTCAACGATGCCTTCTGTGATCGTGAGAACCTTTAACGCTAGTAACTAAATCCCTTTGTCCTGCAATATATTACATGTCCGAGATTCGATCATCGGTATCTCCATACCTAGTTTGATCTCGTTGCCGAGATCAACTCTTTTCTCTTTCCCGTGATATAACATTCTAGTGATCACATCACTTGCTTGCAAGCTATCTTAATGTGATATCACCGAGAGGGCCCAGATTATATCTATCCGTCATCGGGATGGAAAAATCCCACTATTGATCAATGAGCCTCAACATAACACCTTTGTAGCATTGAATCCACCTTTATAGTCACCCTATTACGGTGTGACGTTTGATGTTATCTAGATACTCTTCCGGTGTCAGCAATTAACATGATCTCATGGTCTAAGGACTAAGATTACTTCATATGATGTTATAGCAATATAAACATAATGAATTTGATCGTAATGCTATACTTTGGATGAATGTTCATCACATCATTCCACCAATGTTGTGACCTCGTTATTAACAACATCTAATGTCCATGATCAGGAAACCTTGATCATCTTGTTAATCAACAAGCTAGTTTATATAAGAGGCAGTACCGGGAACTTTGTGTTTTGTTTATTAAACACACATGTATTAACGTTTCCAATTAATACAATTATAGCATGCAAAATAAACATTTATCATAAACATGGAATAAGATAATAACCACTTTATTAGTACCTCTCGGGCATATTCCCTTCAGTCTCCCACTTGCACTAGAGTCAATAATCTAGTTTGTAAACTTGTATATACAACACCTAGGTGTTGAATATACGCGTTTGCTAGTGGTTAACATAATCTCCGAATGTGGCACTTTCAGGTCCGTGTGTATTTGCATGTCTTTACGTCTCTACGCATCACTCATTCTCAAATGAGATGGCATTGTATAAATTTGGTCCTTTCGTGAGACCTTTAGTTCATTCGGGTTAAAATATGTTGATATTATTGTCATACAATATATCTTCATAGTATTAGCCCACTTTGAACCACACCTAGTTTGATAACAAACTTCTTAACACAAATGCCCTCCTTTGCTGCTACTATAGCAGTCATATACTTAGACTTTTGTTGTAGTATCTCTCACAATGTTTCAACTTTGGAACTTATCCAAATCCATCATGGAACATCCTTTCCATTACATTGTGCCACCCATAGTCTAAATTGAGATAAATTTTATTTGTATCTTGTGACAAAACTAGTATCAATGTAACACTTTACAATGAACTACCTTTAACTATTTGTCACTTATACATGATATATTCTTAGTTCTTCCAAAGCTCATAAGAATATCTTTACTATTGTCCAATGATCATCTTATGAATCATTCTAGTATGTGCTCATAACATTTAGAGCATAGAACATTCTGGATATATACATATCACGGTATAATCGATCAAAATCTTCATGTGATTTTACTCACCAAGTGATGAAACACTTGAATCTTGATACAATCCTTTCCATGCAGCAAGAACCTTTCTTGTTGTTTCCATATTGAACCCTTTCAATATCTCATATATGTATGTCTAGCACAACCATATTAGTGCCTCAATCTATCCATATAGATATTGATGCCAAATATTCCGGTTTTTCCCAAGTCTTTCATCGAAATCTTATTTTAATGAAATTCTTAACTTGTGTCAATACAAGATACATCATTTCCAATCAACAATATGTCCTCTACATAATGTATTAGAAATATGTCTCAGCGCTCCCACTTAATTTCTTGCAAATGCAAGCATCTTCATCATCTCCGATGAATTTAAACTCTTTTAACAGTTTCATCATGGTGAAGATTCCAACTCCACTATGCTTACTTCAACTATTGAAGTTTGCATGCCCTTTTAGCACCCTTTGAGTTAACAAAACCCTTTGGACCGTGTCTTGTACACGTCCTAGGTAACCATTCTATTAGAAGAACATTGTTTTGTTTGTTCAACTACCATACATCAAATTATATGTAGTGGTTGCTACATTAATCCGTCAACACTAAATATCGCTATGAAAGATCAAATCTTGTCATAGTCAACTCCTTGAACATTGTCGTAAACTTCTTTCCGACATGTCGACTATTTCATAGATTTTAAACATCCATGTCTATTTCTTTATAGATCCAAACACGACCGATAGGCTTTACGCCTTTTCAGAGGGTCTTCCAAGTTCAGAAACTTGATTTCTCGTGTATGGATACTATCACGGATTCTATGACTTCTAGTCATTTTATGGAGTCAGGGCCCATCATCGCTTCTTTGCATGTAGTCGGTTCATCATTGTCAAAACAATAACGACTTGCTTATCAAATCACAGTATTTGATTCTTACTGACCCACACGGTTCAATAGGAACTCTAATCTCCGAGATCACAACCTTTGTAATCACGGGAGCCATGAGCATTGTGGCCGCCACCGGGACACTTTCTGGCGCTGCGCTACTTAGCACATATAGCTAAGGTTCAACAACCGTATCAAGGTTCTATTGTCCTCCCACTTAACTTTTCGCAAAAAATTCCTTCTCAAGAAACTTGATGTTCCAAGTAACAAACTCTTTTGTCCTTGGTGTTATGGAGAAATTCCCAACAAATTCTTTGGGATAACCTACAAAGACGTGCTTATCCGACTTTGGTTGTAAACATTTTACTTATGCATAGCATACCAAAATTTAAGAAAAGACAATTCGGGTTTTATCCCAAACCATAACTTATATGGTGTCATTTCAACGGATCCGGATGGTGCTCTTTTCAGTGTAAAAGTGGTAGTCTCTAAAGCTTCAATCCTTAAAACATAATGGCAGTTTTATAAATGACACCTTTGATCTTACCATGTCAAACATGGTTTGATTTCATCTATCGATTATGCCATACTCCTATGGTTTATGGGAAACACATATCATGAAACAATTCCTCAAATCTTAGGTGTTTTGCTAAACATGTAACTCAAATATCTTCCTTTATGATCGAATCATAAACTCTTTATTTTCTTGTTACAATGATTTTCCACTTCATCTTGAAAGTCTTTGAACAATTTTCAAATGTTTCATACTTCTTCCTTATTAAGTAAATATATAGATATATTCACTTAAATTTCTAGAGAAAGCATATGAAGCAAAAAGATCCATCGCATGTGGCTACATATAATGTACTATATACATCAATATGTATAATATCCAATAAGTTAGTCATCCGTTCCTCTTTGGCCTATGGACGGAGTTTCAATTATCTCGAGGAAAGTCTCACAAGCGTCAATTCATCAAAATCAAAGACTCCAAAAATCCATCAACATGGAGTTTCTTCATGTTTTCTTTCCAATATAATTTAAACAGCGATGTCACTTCGTAAGTCATCTTTCAATCATTTGTCTTGCGACATTTTAGCAATAGTGTTTATGGATGTGATTTCTCCAACTAGACTTGTAAAAGTTCATTCATCCTTTATGGAATACGATAATTATTTGAACAACCATTGTTCTCGTCATACCGGAACAAAATAACAATTATTAAAACAAATCTTGAAGCCTAGGTTTGACGACAACGAAAAACACAATAACACTTTATTTGTTTTCAATGAACATCATCACTTATTCTTTTGCGAGTTACTTAGGCCGTTGCAGTTCATGAATTGTGTTGTTCTGTATAACACTTCACACCAACCAATTCGGTATCCAATACCGGTATCCAATACCTCCGAACCACATTGTTTAACAAGCAAGGAATACAGCCATAACATGTATATCTTCTATATACCTAAGTTGGACATCTCCAACCTTTTCTTTTTTGCCAAATATTTTATAGATTCTCTTTCAACAATTCCTTTTCTTTTAAAAGAATCTATCAACATCAATAGTGGTTTCATTCACATGACACATAGTACAAAGTGTATATAGTCAAATACTAATACCTTTGGACTTGCACTTTGAAGTGGATCACCATCATCAAATGTTTGGTGTTCTTTCAAAAATCCATTCTTTAGTAATCTATAAGTGTAGTAAACATTTTACTTACATCTTCTATTCATCCTTATCATGACTACTTTCATGATCAAGCTACTATAGCCTGCAAGGAAGAATCACGAGTATAATGTTAGTTCCCAAAACTTTTTGGGAGATCCAGATGCCTAGCGTCTCCATCCATCACAAATTCTCATACAATATGAGAACATGTATTTTTCTAAATTATACTCTATCATAATGCAACCAAAAACATTGTTCAGATATCACAATATCTTCCACACATGATGGTTTCTGAAACAATTTTTCAGCTCCTAGATAATCTTGATATTAAAACAACTTTTGAATATCAATAATCATGGAGGCAAGCATGATACTTTAGATACTAACATTGGAATTCTTACTCTTGATTTAATACTACTTATTAAACTTCATGGAGTAAATAGAGTTTGCTGAAAGTTTGCAATAGGATTTATAAACTTTAAATTGACATTCAAAACAATACAATACCAGTCCGTAAAGTAAATATCCAGAATTCTATAGTTCTATTATCTCAATTAAAACTAAGCGTAAGGTAGTAAACAGATGCCAATGACTACAACAAATTATGCAAATTCACTTTGATTTAGTTTATGACAAATTGAGTTCAACTAATCCAAATTAGAAATGAACTCCCACTCAAAAATGACATCCCTCGTGCCTTTTTGGTGATTACATGAATCAAATCCACTACACCTAGTCCGATCATCACGTGAGTCGGTGTAGCTTCAAAGGCGAGCATCAATATGGGCATCATATCAACTATATGACTCATGCTTAACCTTTCGGTCCGTGTTCCGAGGCCATGTCTGTACATGCTAGGCTCGCCAAGTCAGAACCTTAGTACTCGCGTGTGTAAAACTGTCTTACACCCATTGTATGAAAGCGCGGAGTCAAGTACACCCGATCATCACGTGATGTCTCGAAACACGATTCATACAACAGTGCATACTTAAGGAAGAACACATTTTTATCTTGATATTTAAATGAGGGATCATCTTATAATGCTACTAAAACGTCAAACAAGCAATATAAGATGCGAACATCATATGTGTAAAGCGGAATGATATGGTCCATGCATTTGATCACCATCATATGCATCGTGGTATGATCTCTATCATTCCTTTGTGTGTAAGGCCAAGGTCTATGGAACTTACACGTTAGGTGTGTTGTAAGAGTATCAACTATACATCAACTTACAACATTACCATATCATGACACTAGCCCAGCAACGATCTAAACTAGACGCCTCTAATTTATCAATTGCAAGTTTTTATGTGGCTTAGGGCTTTCGAAGATAGAACCATTCTTACCTACGAACATGGAACCACAACGATGATAACTAAGTTATTAGCAACTCGTTGTAAATCAGATATTGACTATAATAGGACAGACAGACACCCGCCAGCCACTTATGAAAAACTAGTTACATGTCAGTCATGGAACCGGTCTCATGTGCGATGACATGTAACGTTGGTCCGGGCCACTTCATCCCACTATGCCAACAATATCCAAAGTACATATAAGAAGCAATAACATGATCATCACCGCCCACATACTCTTATGTGTTCCACCCGTGCAAAGCACCTACGCATAGATCAGGCTCTGATACCACTCTTGGGGTTCACAGCATAGAAAACAAAAAAATTCCTACGATGGGAACTATACGCCAAGATCTATCTACTAGATACAAGAAACGGGTGGATATACATCCATGGAGAACTTACCCTCGAAGACAACAAAGCTTTGTTAACGAGATGGAACTCGTGGATGATGTAGTTGTACACTTGCCGATCTCAAGATCGTGATGAAGTACAGCAGGTCCGGCTCCAGCACGTCCTTCAGATCCAGCTCCACCAAGTCCAGCACCACAAAGCAGCGGTGCATCCGTGATCGCACAAACGTCCGGTACCCCGACAACCTCCATCTCTCGCTCCAGCAAAGCAGCAGAAGCAGCAACTCCTTTCCAGATAAAGCCATCGGGAACATGTATCTCACTAATCCGAGACCATGGGGAAATAATACTAGAGGGGAGAGAGATCCTTCACGAGGAGGTGTGAGGAAGAAGGAGTGAGAGGAGGGCCTTTTATAGGAGGAGGGGAGGGTACCCCTCCCATGGCCGGCGCCCATGGAGGGTGTCCCTTCACCTCCCCATTCATGTGGTGGTAACCCCCTCCACATTAAAATGCCCCTTCACATTCTCTTTTAAAGTCTCCAGTTGAAATGCATTAAATTTCTCCAAATTTAATGCTCTCTCATTTAATAAAACTCTTTTATTAATTTTATTCAGAATTTTGTTAATTACTTTAATTAACAAACATTCACATAAAACCCCCTACAACATTTCAATATTACATGCAGAACCAATTTCAGCAATTTCACCCGAAACAGTTTCGGTGTCTATTGAAATAATTCTAGCGCTTTCTTAAATATTTATCTGAAACATATTTGCTCCAAATGGTGTCGGTATCCCTTAAGTGTGTCACCCTACGGTTCACGAATAATGCAGACATGATCGAGACCCCTCTCAGATTAATAATCAGAAGCGGGACCTGGAGATCCATACTGACTCCTACACATTCAATGATGACTTCTGTGATCGTGAGAACCTTTAACGCTAGTAACTAAATCCCTTTGTCCTGCGATATATTACATGCATGTCCGAGATTCGATCATCGGTATCTCCATACCTAGTTTGATCTTGTTGCCGACATGCACTCTTTTCTCTTTCCCGTGATATAACATTCTAGTGATCACATCACTTGCTTGCAAGCTATCTTAATGTGATATCACTGAGAGGGCCCAGAGTATATCTATCCGTCATCGGGATGGACAAATCCCACTCTTGATCCATGAGCCTCAACATAACAACTTTGTAGCACTGAACCCACCTTTATAGTCACCCTATTATGGTGTGACGTTTGATGTTATCAAGATACTCTTCCGGTGTCAGCAATTAACATGATCTCATGGTATAAGGACTAAGATTACTTCGTATGATGTTATAGCAATATAAACATAATGACTTTGATCGTAATGCTATAATTCGGATGAATGTTCATCACATCATTCCACCAATGTTGTGACCTCGTTATTAACAACATCCAATGTCCATGATCAGGAAACCTTGATCATCTTGTTAATCAACAAGCTAGTTTATATGAGAGGTAGTACTAGGAACTTTGTGTTTTGTTTATTAAACACACATGTATTAACGTTTCCAATTAATACAATTATAGCATGCAAAATAAAAATTTATCATAAACATGGAATAAGATAATAACCACGTTATTATTTCCTCTCGGACATATTCCCTTCACAAGCAATCCTGCAATTAAGATACAAGAAGTCTCTTGTGCCCCCAACACACCCAATACACTTGTCAGGTGTATAGGTGCACTAGTTCGGCGAAGATATAGTGAAATACATGTGGTATGGATAATAGAAAACGGTGCTAGAAAATAGCTTGATGGCGTGGAAGAGACTAAAGGAAAACTGAAATAAAGATGGCAACAAGCAAACATGTAACAGATCTAGTTGCGAATGGTGTTTCAATGCTTAGAAACAAGGCCTAGGGATCATATTTTCACTAGTGAACACTCTCATATAAATATATTTTGTTCATGATACTACTCTAAACTACTCTCCGGTTGGACACTCTAATCCATGGTAGGGCTATAAGAACACACCTCAAAGTTCACTTTCCGCATCTAGATAACCCCACACTGTCACCTTGAGCACTAGATGGTTCAAACAAACACCACAATTTCATAAAGATATCCAACTCCAAAATATAACTCATAACAAGTATTTGTAATCTTTAGCCTAAGTGCCACCATGGTGTGCACGCTGTCACTTTCACACACATGGGGAGAGAAGAGATCTATTAAAGCACTTGAATAGCAAGGTAGATCTATAGATTACAAGCTCATGATCTCAATAAGATCATGCATAGAGAGAGAGATGAAAACATAGCTACCGGTAGAACTCTTAGCCTCGAGAGAGACCTACTCCCTCCTCATCACGGGAATTGGCAATAGAGATGGTGGTGGAGATCGATGGAGATGGCTCCGGGGGCACTTCCCTGTCGCGATAGGGTGCTGGAACAGAGACTTTCTATCCCCCGAATCTCCCCTTCGGTGGCGGCGGCGCTGCGGAACTTTTCGTGGATTTCTGATTGACGACCTAGGGTTTTTGCCTTAGGGGAGATATATAGACGAAAGAGGCAAGGTCGATGGCCGGCCAGGGGGCCCACACCATGCCCTAGCGTGGCCAAGGGGGACCCGCATCTAGGGGTGGTGTGGCCACCCTATGGCCCCTCTCCAACTCTCCTTCTGGCTCCGTGAGTTTTCCAGGAAAATAACAACTTTGGCTTTTGTCCGGTCCAATTCAAAGAATATTCATTTTCTGACTTTCCTGGAACCAAAAACAACAGAAAACAGGCAGTTGGCACTATGGCTCTTGTTAATAGGTTAGTCCAAGAAATCATATGAAAATTACTCCAAAGTGTGGACAAAACACAAGAAAGTAGATAAAACCAAGCATGGAACATCAAAAATTATAGATACATTTGCAATGTATCAACATCCCCAAGCTTAACTCCTGCTCATCCTCGAGTAGGTAAGTGATAAAAAGAAACAATAATTTTTGAGGTGACATGCACCATCATAAACTTGATCAAAGTATTTGTAAAACATTTGAAACTAGGATCATAGTACTTTAATCATAACATGAAAGAGAAGGTTCTAGCAATAAGACAAAGAAACTAAGATGTAACATGAAAAGGCACAAACAAAAGATTCATGAATAACAATGCTTTGCAAGACATTTGTTTGTTTCACATAAAGAAAACATAGCATAGTATTATTCAGCTTGTCCCTCATAGAGTAGCAAACATAAATGCATAGGACACCTTCAAAGTTTATAAGAGTGACTAGATACAAATAGTTTAAAACAAGCAATATCAAAGCTATGCATCAATCAACAAGTCTTGAGACAATGCACATAGAACTAAGAATGGCCACTATGCTCTCAAAGTAGGTGCATAAAGGTAGAAGGTGGAGACTCAATATATAAGTGGAAGAAAGGCCTTTATAGAAGGAAGCAGGGATTCAAGTCTCATAAAGAGCTTCCAAAATTATGGTACTTATAGCTTTCAACTCTCATTGCCCCTATCATAAGCATCTTGAAGTGATTAAGGTTAAAGTGGACAAACTATGGTGTATATGCTTGACGAAGTATAAGTTAGAAATCTCATGTCCCTTGAATACGAGGGCTGCTCCTCATGCTACTCAAGTTTAGTCACTGGTAAGTTCTTGTCATTGTAAGTACATGTGTACCATAGAGAACCGCCAATGGGGTACCCCTTGCCCGATGATACGGAAGAATCCCCATATCAAAATGACAAGGCAAGCAGACAACAAGCATCTCAGCAATCTTCTTATTTACCATGGGAATATGGTGCTTTTTTCTCTCTTTCCTCTTTTCATAATCTTTTTTTTCTTTTTCTCTTTTTTCTCAATATAGGACTCTTTTTTATAAGAATGCTTCATAGACAGCTCATTATGGTTACGCTGTAGGTTTCCACCATCTCAGCATGGATTAGACCAACAGCCCAAGCGTTTCTCTAACACATATACATAATTCCATGGACTTACAAGCTCCCCTTTCATTTCACACCGACGACATCCATATACAAAAGAGCATGAGATCAACTAGGTACAAAGTACCAGTGCAATGTTGAAAGCGTTTCCCATGACAGCATGGTTCTGCTAATCCCCAACAAATAAGTGCAAGCATATACAACATAGACGACACAATGGTTCAAGTTTATTAAGGGCAAGAAAAGTAAAGTGTGCCATCAAGTTCGTGAGAGCTTTAATCACTAGTTTTAACAAGTTTAATTCGGAAGGTAAACAAAAGCATGAATATACTTGGAATAGCATAAGATAGTAGGTAGGTATGGTGGACTCTTTGGAATAACTTGGTTTAAGGAGTTGGATGCATGAGTGGAACTCATACTTGGTTGTGGAGGCTAGCAAAAGACTGGGAGCGACAAACTAAGAGATCAATAATGGCCATAATCATGTAGAGCGACAAACCACCATTGATCAAAGCATAAAGTGATACTAAAAGTTCAAAACTAAAGGAACAACAAGGATATAGCGACTTGGGATAGTCATAACATGGTGTGAGCATGTGCCAAGTCAACCCAAATAAAGCATCAAAGGAGAATACCACTATGCTATGCTTTAATATGCTAAAACAACGCATGATTAGTCCAAGGCACATTAAGCAATCTCAATTGTTTATAACAAGTCATGCTACAGCAAAGAATACTAAGTAGAAAGCCAAAACAATATCAAGCATGGCATGACAAAGCATAGGCCACAGTCAAAAACAAGCTCTCTTTACCACTTAAGCATGAACTTTCCTACTCTTTTCCAAACCAAACCAAACTATTTGAAAACCAATGTATGAAAGAGGGGGTCCAACAAATTTATTCAGCAAACTAAGAAAACCAAGAAAATGAAAAACCAAAACAAAAACAAAAAGTAAGACGCTCCAAGAACAACACAACCGTGCATGAAACAATAAAAATGAAGCGTTTGGAAGAAACCTAGGATTTTTATTGATGAAGAGGGGGATGCCTTGGGTATCTCCAAGCTTTGACGCTTGTACTTCTTGGATATTTCTTGGGGTGACATGCGTGGCATCCCCAATCTTGGGCTTTAGTCCATCCTTCATCTCATTACTCATTCCTTCCATACACCTGAAATTTTTCCTTCATACAAAACTTCACACAATCTTTATTAGCAACATTAGTGCACTCAAGATAATAGGTCTTATGGTTCAGTTCTAACACCAATAAACTTCCATTAGAACACTAGCTACTGAAGCACTTCCCTCAAAAATCTCAATTCCCCAAAAGAACTCAAAAAGGAACCAACAAGAAGCAAATGCAGAAAATGGCAGAAATCTGTCAAAACAGACCAGCAGGTAAAGACGAATTTTTTCGAAGACCTTCTGTTGCTCAAATCAAAAAGTGTTGAACTAACGAAAGTTAGATCACAACCTGGGGCAGAAGCACATAATTTTATGCTTCAAAAGGACGTACAGAGATTTTACACAATTTTTACGGTAAAGCACAAAAATCTGTTTCGAGTTAGCAACTTTCCCAAGCTTTACTTCTCTCTCATTAGAGGTTACTCTTGGCACAAAAAGAAAATAAAAAGGATAAAGAGCGGTTATTACAGAGGTAATAACTTCCAAGACTCAACTAAAACTTTTGGGTTATCTCCCAATAAATACTTTTCTTTAACGCCTTTAAGTTAGGCTTGATAGTTTGAGAAGATGCTCGCATAAGAAATATGAATTGAAGTAAAAGAGAGCATCAAGAAGCAAATTCAAAACACATTTAAGTCTAACCCACTTCCTCTACATAGGAATCTTGTAAAGAAATAAGTCATGAAAGCACAAAACAACAAGCATAGGAAAGCAAAACAAGTGCAACTTCAAAATTTTCAACATAAAGAGGGGAAACTTAATATTGTTGAGATACATAAAACCATGTTTCCCTCTCTCATAATAACTTTCAGTAGCATCATGAATAAAATTAACAATATAACTATCACATAAAACATTCTTATCATGAGCCACATGCATATAATCATTATTACTCTCCACATAAACATAGTTATTCTTATTAATTGTAGTGGGAGAAAATTCAAAAAAATAGCTATCATTATTATTATCATCACCATAATCATCAAATATAGGACGCATATTGTAGTCATAATTAATTTTCTCCTCAATAGTAGGTGGACTGAAAATATCATATTCATCATTGTAATCATCATATATTGGAGGTTTAGTATCATCATAGTAAATTTTCTCCTCCATGCTTGGGGGACTAAAAATATCATGCTCATCAAAACCAACTTCCCCAAGCTTAGACTTTTCCATAGCATTAGCAATAATGGTGTTCAAAGAATTCATACTAATAACATTGCTATTAGCATGCAAATAAATTTCCATAGGTTTTTTAATTTTCTCTTCAAACGCTTCATGTCCTAACTCTAGATAAATACTATAAAGCTCTCTAATTTTGTTGTTGTTTTCCATTAAGCCTAACTAGTGAAAACAAGAAACAAAAAGACAAAATTGCAGAATCTAAAGGAAATAACTTCGAGCACTCACACAAGAGGATGTGAGTACCTTTTACCTTACCTCCCCGGCAACGGTGCTAGAAAATAGCTTGATGTACTTCTATTCTTGTAGACAGTTGTTGGGCCTCCAAGTGCAGAGGTTTGTAGAATAGCAGCAAGTTTTCCCTTAAGTGGATTACCCAAGATTTATCGAACTCAGGGAGGAAATGGTCAAAGGTATTCCCTCTCAAGCAATCATGCAATCAAGATACAAGAAGTCTCTTGTGTCCCCAACACACCCAACACACTTGTCAGGTGTATAGGTGCACTAGTTCGGCGAAGAGATAATGAAATACAAGTGGTATGGATAACTGTGCTAGAAAATAGCTTGATGGCGTGGAAGAGACTAAAGGCAAACTGAAATAAAGATGGCAACAAGCAAACATGTAACATATCTAATTGCAAACGGTGTATCAATGCTTAGAAACAAGGCCTAGGGATCATACTTTCACTAGTGAACACTCTCATATAAATATATTATCTTCATGATACTACTCTGAACTACTCTCCGGTTGGACACTCTAATCCATGGTAGGGCTATAACAGCACACCTCAAAGTTCCTTTACGCATCTAGATAACCCCACACTGTCACCTTGAGCACTAGATGGTTCAAACAAACACCACAATTTCATAAAGACATCCAACTCCAAATATAACTCATAACAAGTATTTGTAATCTCTAGCCTAAGTGCCACCATGGTGTGCATGTTGTTACTTTCACACACATGGGGAGAGCAAAGATCTATTAAAGCACTTGAGTAGCAAGGTAGATCTATAGATTACAAGCTCATGATCTCAATAAGATCATGCATAGAGAGAGAGATGAACACATAGCTACCGGTAGAACCCTTAGCCTCGAGAGAGAACTACTCCCTCCTCATCATGGGTATTGGCGATGGAGATGGTGGTGGAGATCGATGGAGATGGCTCCGGGGGAACTTCCCTGTCCCGGCAGGGTGCCGGAATAGAGACTTTATGTCCCCCAAATCTCCCCTTCGGGTGGCGGTGGCGCTGCGGAACTTTTCATGGATTTCTGATTGACGACCTAGGGTTTTTGCCTCGAGGGAGATATATAGGCCAAAGAGGCAATGTCGGTGGCCGGCCAGGGGGCCCACACCATGCCCTGGCATGGCCAAGGGGGACCCGCACCTAGGGGTGGTGTGGCCACCCTGTGGCCCCTCTCCGACTCTCCTTCTGCCTTCGTGAGTCTTCCGGGAAAATAACAACTTTGGCTTTTGTCCGGTCCAATTCCAAGAATATTCATTTTCTGACTTTTCTGGAACCAAAAAAGCAGAAAACAGGCAGTTGGCACTGTGGCTCTTGTTAATAGGTTAGTCCAAGAAATCATATGAAAAGTACTCCAAAGTGTGGACAAAACACAAGAAAGTAGATAAAACCAAGCATGGAACATCAAAAATTATAGATACATTTGCAATGTATCAGCCGCCACGCAGAACTGCCACCCCCACCTCCAACAACACCGGTTCATGTCACTCCAAAGTAGAATACCCTTGGATCGATTGCCCCAGCACATTCAGCCTATAGTGCACTAGGGAGGCTGCCAAAGGAGTCTCATGAACCTGCCCAGAAGAAGACGATACCACATGTAAAGCCTTATGTAACTAGGAAGGCGTGACACGAGGTGAGGTAATAGATGTAGGATCCGTGATTGTCACCGTAGAGACCACATTCCCACAAAGAGGGGAATCTAGAAGTAGTGCATCAATAAGCTCCCTTTCGTGCAGAGTTGAAGTAGTGGCACCAAATGGAGTCACCGCAAACACATACTGAGTAACTTGTCTCGATGAGATCGATGCAGAAGTCTCTTGGACAGCTGGCTGTACAGAGGAAGGAGTTGTCCCATTCCTAGAAGTAACAATTACCAGCTTCGAAGTGTCCATCACATCATCTCCCGAGTTCACTCTACCATCCTCCTCAGAATCATCATTATTCTTTTTCCACAAGAAGGGTGACAAATCTGGTTCCTCCGGGACATACCCCTCAGGCTCCCTTCTAAATCTGGTTCTAGTGTGGGAAGTGCATGCCCAAGTGATGGCTCTGAAATATAGCCATCTACATCCACATTTAATTTGGATATATATTACTCATATTCTTGATGAAATATCTCTCTAAACCCCGCCATTAATGCTAATATTCAGAGGGGTATGCAATCCTTTCTTTTTTATTTTTCTTGCGTAGATAATGTCGTTCAAAGGAGGGAATCACTACATTAAAGTCAAAGATACAAGATTTCCAAGAACCAGAAGAAACCAGGAGCCGTACAATGGAGGCAGACTCTTTAACGACCAACTATATGACTGGAGCAGAAATTCCGGCCGTATAGCTCCGGTCGTATAGTTGGCGCCGCCACCATTAGGTCAAACAGAACAACTTTCGTGAAGGGACCCCTATATCAAGAAGCCTCGGGCGACAAGAAAACAAGTCAGACCTCACCAAAAAAGTCTCTGCCACAGATCACCAGCCGCCTCCAGATCTCCAAACCCTTCTCCATCTCCATAGCCATATTCCACCACTTGTAATAGTAGATCTCTTCTCCGATTGGCGACATTGTATGACTATTGATATCAATCTTATGATTTTTATTACAATGTTTGTGATTATTGATCTCATCTCTATGTGTGAGTAATTCTCCTTGGGCTAAGGCTTCGGCCTAGCCATGTAGCAATTGTGCATGTTATTTATCATAGATGGGATCGTGTATTAGTTTGTATGACATGATGATTATTGTATCCTCTCTTGCCTCAATCCAAGGACTTGTTAGGTACCCAAGACCCCGAGGGTTGAGCCAGGTATAGGGAGTATGAGTGATGACTAATCTGCAGGTTGCGAACCCCAGTGACAGGAGGGGTAGTACGGATGTATGTGAGGGATTTTCTTGGGATTAACGGTGACATCACTATGCATATCATTAGTTCTCTTTTTTCTATGGATGATACTAGTAGGTTATTGCTATAAGCGGTTGCGGAGGCAATAACAATTATGGATGCACTGCCCACATATAATTTATATTGCTCTAACAAGTACACACATACTTTATTTCTATCTTTTATTCCCATCAGATGTTTTGCACATCTACAGGTGAAACCGAACACCCTAGGCCCTCTCTCCATCACTGTTCAAAAAATCATCTAAATCAACGATTAATAGTCCAATCAATCGCTACTAGGGACCTAACCATGTCGATTACCACTAATCAGTCGTGTTAATCCTTTAGCCCAACTAATAGCTCTGACAGACCGATTACTAGGTATATTCCCGATTAACTACCAAACTTGGTAAAAACGTTGCAAAATTTTCAACGCATATCGCCCATCCAGCCGCTATCCCACCCCAATAAAGTAGGTTTTGTGAAGCTCCCCCTTGATTCCCGCCTCCAAGAGCTCGATTCCCACCATCACCAACCAGTACCCAATGTAGGTGGTGGAAGGAGGGAACACGGTATTAGCTGGTGGATCCTAAGTCACTCATGACCTTAAATATTAGGTCAGAGAGGAAAAGAGTACATGTGTTTTAGGTGCTAATTTGTGTAGGTTGCACCGATTAATAGTTGATCGATTAAATCAGTTAATCGTCCGAATTCTGATTAGTCGCTACTCCCAAGCCAACCGAGCAGTTAACGATTACCGATTTCCTTACCATTGCTCTCCATCAACGACAACAACAACAAAAGACGCAAACTATTGGTCTGGTAAAAATACAAAAGGAATTCTAAACTCCCGAAGGTCTGTTAAAGTAACTGCACTACGCATTCACTTCCTGAGGATTCGATAACCTTAGTCTACTAGGGAAAAATAAGCTATACTACATCCATAATCCGAATCGAAGATATCAACCCTTTTTTGGCACCCTTGCCGGGGAAGCAATAGCTACCCTGGTGAGGTTATTAGGAGTTTTAATTCTTATTTTTAATTTTGTTAGTTTTCTTTCAGTCTTTATTTGATAAACCAAAAAAATTAGTTAGCCTTTAAATTCTTGCTTTTACTATTATAATTCTTTGATTAAGAAAACCCAAAAACATAGGAAATATGGCTGAAAAGAAGCTTGGGGAGTTTTCTACTCCCAATAATGATTATTTGCGTACTCCTATTACTCAGCCAGCAATTGCTGCTAATGACTATGAAATTAAGCCCCAATACTTAAGTTTGGTTCAGCAGAATCAATTTGGAGGCTCTGCTGTTGAAGATGCAGGTATGCACTTAAATACTTTCACTGAAATATGTGATATGATGCGTATAAAAGACGTAGACCCTGATGCGGTCAAATTGCGTTTATTTCCTTTCTCTCTAAGAGGGAGAGCAAAAGGATGGTTGCTATCTTTGCCTAGAAATACTATTACATCATGGGTGGGATGTACTTGTTTATTTATGACTATGTTTTCCCACCTGCAAAGACTATGCAACTCAGATCTAATATTACTAGCTTTAGGCAGGAAGAGCGTGAGCCACTAGCGCTTGCATGAGAGAGGATGAAGGAATGCTTAAGAAACTGTCCTAGTCATGGGATGGAAGACTGGTTGATCCTCCATTTATTTTATAAAGCTCTTAATCCTGTGTCTAAGTCTATGCTTGATACTACAGCTGGAGGAACATTTATGGGTAAACATATTACCGAAGCGAAGCAGCTGCTAGACAATATGCAAGACAACCATGCCCAATGGCATGTATAAAGATCAAACACGAAGAAGGTGAACTCTATTTCACCACAAGAAAATGAAGAACTCAATGAAAAGTTGGATGAGCTCATACTAGCCGTAAAAGGTAAGGAAACCCAGGTAAGAGCCACCCCTGAAACAAATGGAAGAAATAGACTTCGTAGCTCGTAATGATTATAACCCTGCTTGGAAGAAGAGTTACAATCCAAAATTTTAGAAACATTATGCTAGTCCTGCAGGTAACTCTAATAATAATATGCAAACTAGTAATGGTAGTCTCCAAGAAACACTTGAGTCCTTCATAGACTCACAAAATGAACAAAACAATATTCTTGTTAAAATAACGGAGAACCATGATGCCATGCTTGGTAAATTATCTAACCAAGCTATTAGTTTGAGAAATGATTTGCAGGCCCTCCAAGAAAGAACGAGGATCGTTGAGGCACAACTAGGTAAGATAACCGAGAGTCAAACTCTCATTCTATCTAAATTTGCAGGTAAAGCTGAGCCCAATCCTGTTGAAGAACTCAAAATTATGAGGATCCAAAGGGAGGAGACTGAAGAACTTGACTATAGTAATGCTCCTTCACCAAGCTACACCGTTGAAGATCTCATAAAAAGGATCAACGTCAAGATTCCGATAAGTGAAGGTAGTGAGGAAGCTATGTACCAACACTTTGTCAATCAAGTAGCAATAAGGTACGTGAGCTTGTGGAAGAATACAAGAAAATTGCTGAAAAATTACCTATTAAACTAGATGACATATTTTAGCCTACTATTAAGATTAAAATTGGAACCAATGAGATAGCTGCACTTTGTGATCTAGGTGCAAGCGTCTCAACAATTCCAAATAGTCTTTTTAACAAGTTAAATCTTGGCTCCTTTGAAATAATTGAGTTAAAATTGCATCTACCAGATTATACCTACAAACAAGTTGTAGGAATTAAGGAGAACACCTTAGTATACATCAAAGGCTGTCCTGCTCTCATTGATTTTGTTATTGTTGAAATTCCTGAAGATCTTACTACTCCTATTATTTTAGGTTGTTCTTTCTTAGGAACTATTAAGGCTTTGATTAACCTGCATGAAGGGAACATGAAGCTGCAATTACCTTCACGGGATCCTTTTGTTATTCATTTCCCCAGGAAGAAGAAAGCCAAGCATGATGAAAAGGAGGCCATCACTTTGAAGGCCAATTACTTTTGAGTGGGTGTTCCACTCATCTGGCCCAAGTGAGTATCGTCAAGGTCAAGCTATTGACCATAAAAGAGCGCTTCATGGGAGGCAACCCATGTGAAATAAAGGTTTGAGTAAAGTTTTTAGTTTTAGTCTAAAGTTTATGTTTAATAAAGAGTGCTAGAAAACTCCATTTGAGGAGAAGAAATTAGGTAGTACTTGAAATTCTGCTTTATTTATGCTATTGTTGGTCGACAATATTTACTGTCAATTTTCTGTCAAAAACAAGGTATATCACTAAGTTACAGGAAAATAAATAGTTTTCGAAGAAACAGAATTTTTTTGATGCACACAAAGAGTTTAACGACCAACTATACGGCAGGAATAAACATTACAGCCATATAGTTTCGGCTGTATAGATATCTTTACCATCGACAAATTTCTTTTCATATGTACTGAGAGTTTAACGACCAACTATACGGCAGGAATAAAAATTCCAGCCGTATAGCTCCGGTCGTATAGATAGCAATGCCTCCGTACAATTTCTTTTCTAATGTACTGAGAGTTTAACGACCAACTATACGGTGGGAATAAAAATTCCGGCCGTATAGTTCAGGTCGTATAGATATCGATGCCTTTGTATATTTTCTTTCGCAGGGATATGCGGTTTAACGACCAACTATACAGTAGGAACATTTTGTTCCGGCCGTATAGTTGCGTCTGTATAGCTACGCCGCTAGGAGGAAACCCTAATATTTTGACAAAAGGCCAACTATACGGCTAGAACACCTTGTTCCGACCGTATAGTTTCACCCGTCTAGTTGCGTCCGACCACAAAAACGCATGTGAAGGTACTTCCAACTCCAAAATATCAAACATTTTTCTTTCTTCTACCTCCAACTCTCTCAAAACCTCAGGAGATCTTCATCTCTACTCAATTTCATTCAATTTCCTCGCACACGAGTGATCTACGGTATGTTTCTCCTCCGATCCTCCAATTACTTTTTGTAAATTCATCTTTGATCTATTGTCATTTTCAATATAGGGTGAGACCTATTATGAACCAATTGCCATGATTTTCTTACATAGATTACTATTTTGAGGAGAATTATTTAGTGTGCTACGATGAGGAATATGATGCAATGACTATTGTTGGATTAAAAAGTTTTATTTTTGCCTTTCTTCAATTTTTTAGATGATGAACACAAGGAGCCAAACTCGTGCTCGTGCCACCACTAGCGCTTCTCGGGCTGCCGCTCAGGAATGCATGGGGATATGGTTCAGGGATGAGGCCCATCGTGATCGCTTCAACAGGATCAAGAACCGTGAAGTGAAGGCCACCAAGTGGGCTTGCCCCATTATATTGAACCAACTCAGTATTTCTGATGATTTCAATTTACTTTGCAATAGAGTTGGCCTAGAAATCTTTGTGTACAATGATATAACTACTTATCGCCGCTTAACCATTGAATTTCTAAGTTTGTTGCAAAGCACCATTAAACAATGTCAAGGAGAGGACACTATTTCTTTCTGTCTGATGAACAACAACTACACCTTAACATTAGATGAATGGTGCACATGTTTTAATTTTCCAAACAATGATATTCATGCCTTACGCGCATCCTTTAGTGGCTTAGAACCTACCCCCGAACAATACTATAATGGAATGAGTTTCACTAGTAGAGTGAACAAGGGGAAGAAGATTCAACGTCCTGCAATTCGCTATATGTTCTATGTTATTGCTAACACCTTGCAGGCATATAATGAGTTCACGAGACTCAACAAGGAGGACATCCTAGTCCTTGCAAAGGCTGCTTACATCGACTGCGGCTTGTCACTCAACTTGGGCACGATGCTTGTGCGCTACTTGGAGCACCAAGCCTCCCAAAGCCAAGGACCAATCACAGGCGGAGGCGTCATCACCGTGCTTGCCACTACCCTAGGCCTTAACCTAGGTGAGTTGCAACCCGTACTAGGTGAGACACGTGTTGGTTTATCCACTTTGAGAGCTTATGGAATGCTCACTAGGAGAGGTGGTGTTTATTATCTGCATATTGCTGGAGCTAGCGTCTCTACCCCGCTCCTATGCCTAATGGTATTTTCTCTATCGAGGAAGGACGTTTGCTATATGATTTGCAGGTTGAGCAACACCAACCTTAGGAAGAGATTCCGGAGGAGGATGAGGACCAAGAGGAGGAGCAAGAAGTTCCTTATCAAGAGGAGCAGCCACAAACCCGGTTTGCCACATACCAAGATTTCCAAGGACTTGGAGGGACTATGGAGAGGATGCATAGCCTCTCTTTGAACATCCGAGAATCAAAAAGTAACCTCTCAACTCAAATTGCAAACTGGAGTAACGACTTTTTCTCGCCACCACAATGATTTGAAGGGCTTGCAAAAGCCTAAGCTTGGGGAACTTTCCTCATGTATCTTGGTGTTTATTTGGATTTATTTAGAGGTTGTGTTTTTATTTGAGTTTATAAGCACTCGTATTGGTTTCCCCAACACATTATTTTTAGTTCTTTCTATCGAAATTTTCTAGCCGAGCTTTGCCATCAATTTTCTATTCTTTAAAGTCCCTCTCTTAAAAACCACAAAAAGATTTCTCCATTTTTCCTTATTTTCCCTCTTTCTTTTCTTTCCACCTCGAGGTCTTCATATATTTGCAGGAGAGTGATCGACTTCGAGTTTCTAAGAAACAAATAAAAAAGGAAGACAGAAGTGGAACCAAACATGAGAGGTATGCCTTATGACTCCTCACTTTTGAAGTTTGAGAAACACATGCTATTTAGTAGTAAATGTTGATATATTATATTGGTGGAGTCCGTCTTTGTATTGTAGTAAGATTTTAGTTTGCATGGGTATTTAATTGGGTATGTTTTGTTCCAACTCTCGTAATTAACCAAGTCTTGCCTAAAAATAGCTAAACAATTGTAATAAGAAAAGGTCTCACAATTGAAGGCTTGGGTGTTGTAGTGCTTAGACTTGAAGGTTTATTTCTAGAGACACTCAACACCACTGAAAATGTTGATTGACTTAATAGCTCACTTTGAAAGGATTTGTTCGATTGAATTAATGTTTACTGGTTTTTGTGAGCATGCCAAAGTTTGACTTGTTAATCATAAGAACGATATAGCTTTACGTGTGTAAAACTTCATGGTATGCCAACAACTCCACTGGCCTACGGACGATCTTCATGGAGGATACTCCTAGATTTTGGCTATGAGTTAATTAAACACTTGTAGCAACAATGCTATAGTGGGTAAGATTCTTGGCACTCCCGGGTACCTGTAATCATGATAGAATCACTCCTCTGGCTATTATGAGAAATCATTATGCAAAAGGAACAAAACCTTAGTGATGCCACGAGTGTCTGATGGCTCGGTGTTGATGTAGAGCTCGTTGGGAACCCCAAGAGGAAGGTATGATGAGCACAGCAGCAAGTTTCCCTTAGTTATGAAACCAAGGTTTAATCGAACCAGTAGGAGCAAGGAAACACCCAAAAGGTGTTGCTAGCGGAGCCTTGGCAGGGCGCACTACCGGTGCTAGTAGCAACATGGAGACCTGCACAACACAACCACAGAACTTTGTCCCCAACTTGCGATTAGGTTGTCAATCTCACCGGTTTTGCTGAAAACAAAGGATTAAACATATCGAATGGAAGGAAGTAATAGTTTGTAGAAAGTAAACAAAAAGCAGTAAATAGTTTGTAGATTGTATGTAAAAGAAAAGGATCGGGATCCATAGTTCACTAGAGGTGGCTCTCCTAAGATAGATAACATGTGGGTGAACAAATTACAGCGGGGCAATTGACAAACATCGAGAAAGCAATACATGCATATACTAATCATCTTGAATCCTTTGGAACTTGATTGGGAATTACAACATTATACATAGACCGCCATCCAACTGCATCTATGACTAATAATCCACCTTCAGGTTATCATCCGAACCCCCTCCAGTATTAAGTTGCAAGCAACAGATTGTTGCTTTATGAATTGCGTGTAAAGTAAACAATATGATTGTTCTATGAACAAAGGATTGTTGTTTTCTCCCTAGTAGCAATAGCACATCTAGTACCTTAGAGATTTATGTCACTTCCCCAGATTACCAGAGGCATGAACCCACTATCGAACATAAATACTAACTCTTGGAGTTGCTTGCATCTACTTGGCCAAGATAGCTACTAACAACGGAAAGCATGCAAGATCACAAATAACAAAGACATGATAGAATCAACAATCAATCTGAAATAGCATCTCAATATCCATCGGATCCCCGCAAACACAACATGCAGAATTACAAATAGATGATCTTGATCATGAACAGAGCTCACAAGATCTAAACATGAAAGCACAAAGGAGGAGAACCAGCCATCTAGCTACTACATGGATCCGTAGTCCAAAGATGAACTACTCACGCATCACACCGAAGGCTTGCATGGTGATGAAGAAGGCCTCCAGGGTGAATTCCCCTCTCCGGCAGGGTGCCGGGAAGAGCTTCAGATCCCTCCCGATCTAGGGATGGAGATGACGGCGGCTACAAACTCTTTCGTGGATTTTTGATCGGGTACTTAGGGTTTTCGTCCCGAGGGAAATATATAGGCAGAAGGAGAGGCCGAGGGGGTGCTGGGGTCGGCCAGACCATGGCTAGGCCTGGCCGCGAGGCCAGGTGGTGTGGCCGGCCCCCAGACCTTCTCCGTCTCGTATTCTGGCATCTGATGACTTCCGGAAAAATAGGCACTTTGGCTTTTGTCCCGTCCAATTCCGAGAATATTCATTTTCTGACTTTCCTGGAACCAAAAACAGCAGAAAACAGGCAGCTGGCACTGTGGCTCTTATTAATAGGGTAGTCCAAGAAATCATATGAAAAGTACTCCAAAGTGTGGACAAAACACAAGAAAGTGGATAAAACCAAGCATGGAACATCAAAAATTATAGATACATTTGCAATGTATCAACATCCCCAAGCTTAACTCCTGCTCGTCCTCGAGTAGGTAAGTGATAAAAAGAAAGAATAATTTTTGAGGTGACATGCACCATCAAAGACTTGATCAAAGTATTTGTAAAACATTCAAATCTGGGATCATAGTACTTCAATCATAACATGAAAGACAAAGTTCTAGCAATAAGACAAAGAAACTATGATGCAACATGAAAAGGTACAAACAAATGATTCATGAATAACAATGCTTTGCAAGACGTTTGTTTGTTTCACATAAAGAAAACATAGCATAATAGTATTCAGCTTGTCCCTCATAGAGTAGCAAATATAAATGCATAGGACACCTTCAAAGTTCATAAGAGTGACTAGATACAAATAGTTTAAAACAAGAAATATCAAGTTATGCATCAATCAACTAGTCTTGGGACAATGCACATAGAACTAAGAATGGCCACTATGCTCTCAAAGTTGGTGCATAAAGGTAGAAGATGGAGACTCAATATAATGGTGGAAGAAAGTCCTTCATAAAAGGAAGTAGGGATTCAAGTCTCATAAAGAGCTTCCAAAAATTATGGTACTTATAGCTTTCAGCTCCCATTGCCCCTATAATAAGCATCTTGAAGTGATTAAGGTTAAAGTGAACAAACTATGGTGTACATGCTTGACAAAGTATAAGTTAGAAATATCATGTCCCTTGTATACGAGGGTCACTCCTCATGCTAATCAAGTTTAGTCGCTGGTTAGTTCTTATCATCGTAAGTACAGGTGTCTCATAGAGAACCGCCAACGGGGTACCCATTGCCCGATGATACGGAAGAATCCCCATATCAAAATGACAAGGCAAGCAGACAACGAGCATCTCAGCAATCTTCTTATTTACCATGGGAATATGGTGCTTTTTTCTCTCTTTCCTCTTTTCATAATCTTTTTTTGTCTTTTTCTCTTTTTCTCTTTTTTTCTCTTTTTCTCTTTTTTTCTCAATATAGGACTCTTTTTTTATAAGAAGAATGCTTCATAGACAGCTCATTATGGTTATGCTGCAGGTTTCCACCATGTCATCATGGATTAGACCAGTGGCCCAGGCGTTTCTCTAACACATATGCATAACTCCATGGACTTACAAGCTCCCCTTTCATTTCACACCGACGACATCCATATACAAAAGAGCATGATATCAACTAGGTACAAGTACGAAGTGCAATGTTGAAAGCGTTCCCCATGACAACATGGTTCTGCTAATTCCCAACAAATAAGTGCAAGCATATATAACATAGACGACACAATGGTTCAAGTTTATTAAGGGCAAGCAAAGTAAAGTGTGCCATCAAGTTCGTGAGAGCTTTAATCACTAGTTTACTCATAACAAGTTTAATTCGGAAGGTAAACAAAAGCATGAATATACTTGGAATAGCATACGCTAGTAGGTAAGTATGGTGGACTCTTTGGAATAACTTGGTTTAGGGAGTTGGATGCATGAGTGAAACTCATACTTGGTTGTGGAGGCAAGCAAAAGACTGGGAGCGACAAACTAAGAGAGCAATAATGGCCATAATCATGCAGAGCAACAAAACATCATTGATCAAAGCATAAAGTGACACTACAAGTTGAAAACTAAAGGATCATAAAGGCTTAGGTGACTTTGGATAGTCATAACATGGTGTGAGCATGTGCCAAGTCTACCCAAATAAAGCATCAAAGGAGAATACCACTATACTTTGCTTTAATATGCTAAAAAATTGCATGATTCATCCAAGGCACATTAAGCAATCTCAATTGTTTATAACAAGTCATGCTACAAAAAAGAATACTAAGCATAAAGTCAAAACAATATCAAGCATGGCATGACAAAGCATAGGCCACAGTCAAAAACAAGCTCTTTTTACCACATAAGCATGAACTTTCCTACTCTTTTCCAAACCAAACCAAACTATTTGCAAACCAATGTATGAAAGAGGGAGTCCAACCAATTTATTCAAAAAACTAAGCAAACAAAAGCAAACAAAAAACCAAAACGAAAACAAAAAAGAAGACGCTCCAAGAACAACACAACTGTGCATGAAACAATAAAAATGAAGCGTTTGGAAGAAACCTAGGATTTTTATTAATGAAGAAGGGGATGCCTTGGGCATCCCCAAGCTTTGACGCTTGTACTTCTTGGATATTTCTTGGGGTGACACACATGGCATCCCCAAACTTGAGCTTTAGTCCATCCTTCATCTCGTTACTCATTCGTTCCATACACCTGAAATTTTTCCTTCATACAAAACTTCACACAATCTTTATTAGCAACATTAGTGCACTCAAGATAAATAAGTCTTAAGGTTAAGTTCAAAAAACCAAATAAACTTCCATTAGAATACTAGCTACTGTATCACTTCCCTCAGAAATCTCAATTCCCCAAAAGAAATCAAAAAGGAACCAACAAGAAGCAAATGCAGAAAATGGCAGAAATCTGTCAAAACAGACCAGTAGGTAAAGACGAATTTTTTCGAAGACCTTCTGTTGCTCAAATCAAAAAGTGTTGAACTAACGAAAGTTAGATAACAACCTGGGGAAGAAGCACAAACATTCACGCCTCAAAAATGCGTTCAGAGATTTTACACGAATTTTTACGGTGAAGCACAGAAATCTGTTTCGGGATAGCAACTTTCCCAATCATTACTTCTCTCTCATTAGAGGTTACTCTTGGCACAAAAAGCAAATAAAAACTTCCAAGACTCATCTAAAACTTTTGGGTTATCTCCCAATAAGTACTTTTCTTTAATTCCTTTAAGTTAGGCATAAGAAGCAAGAAAGAATCAAGTGTTCTCAGATGAAGAAGCATTAAGACGAAATTTCTTGCCCTTACCTCTCTTACTTTTATTCTTAACCTTGGGGAAAATATGATTGTTTGGTGGAGAAGAAAGGTGCATGGTCCCCTTTCCCACATCTATTATTGCTCCAAGGAGTTCTAATAGGGACCTTCCAAGTGTAATTTGTCCTTTTCCTGCACATTCAATAACAAGATAATCAGTAGAAATCATTTTCCCAAGGATCTTTGTAAACACTCCTTCAGCTATTCCAATAGGTAATATGGTAGAATTATTAGCAAGAGATATTTATTTTCCTCCTTCAGTAAGCCCCCAAAGATTCAAAGATTCATAAATATCTTTGGTCATAAGACAAAATTCAGACATGATATCACAGCGGGCCTGAAAAGTTTCAGGGTTTATCTCAATCTTTACTATAGGGAGCCACTTTGATGGTTCAGAATTTATTGGAACATAATTATGATGCTCCCTAAGTGTATTATAGCAATCTTTTAAGCTAGCAGTGCTAGTCTCAAGAGTGTTCAATCTAGCAAATATTCTTGCGAAAGAAATATCAGTTTGGCTAGGCAAGTTGTAAGTAAGGATAAATTTCTTTATAGCATTAATAGCATCACCCTCATTACATTGGAGGAAATCTCCTCCCACAACAGCATCTAAAGCATATCTATAGCAAAGAGCAATTCCAAGGTAAAAACTACTAAGGATCAAACTTTGAGTCATTTTAGGCTCAGTTTTTTCATGTAGATCAGAGATTCTAGACCAAGCTTCCTTGAAGATTTCCTCAATTCCTTGTTTAAGAGTGAAAATCATTTCCTCACGTGACATAGTGATTGGAGCAAGGCTAGACATAGTGGTAACTTAATAAAGGAACTATTTTTTTTTTGTTTTCAAATAAGAAATCAAACTAGTAAAACTAATTTTTGTGTGTTTTTTATAAAGAAACAAGCAAACAAAGCAAAAGAAACTAAGCAAAATAAAAAATAACAAAGTAAAGAGATTGGTTATGAGGGACTCCCCTTGTGAAGATGTCCTTGAGTCCCCGGCAACGACACCAGGAAAGTTTTTTTGGCGCATGGTTGACGTGGGAGCTTCTTCTTGTTCTTTAGTCACCGGCAACGGCGCCAGAAAAGTTCTTGATGGCTCGGTGTTGATGTAGAGCTTGTTGGGAACCCCAAGAGGAAGGTATGATGAGCACAACATCAAGTTTCCCTCCGTTATGAAACCAAGGTTTAATCGAACCAGTAGGAGCAAGGAAACACCCCAAAGGTGTTGCTAGCTGAGCCTTGGAAGGGCGCACTACTGGTGCTAGTAGCAACGTGGAGACCTACACAACACAACCACAAAACTTTGTCCCCAACTTGCAATGAGGTTGTCAATCTCACCGGTTTTGCTGAAAACAAAGGATTAAACGTATCGAATGGAAGGAAGTAATAGTTTGTACAAAGTAACCACAAAGCAGTAAATAGTTTGTAGATTGTATGTAAAAGAAAAGGACCGGGATCCATAGTTCACTAGAGGTGGCTCTCCTTAAGATAGATAACATGTTGGGTGAACAAATTACAGCGGGGCAATTGACAAACATCGAGAAAGCAATACATGCATATACTAATAATCTTGACTCCTTTGGAACTTGATTGGGCATTACAACATTATACATAGACCGCCATCCAACTGCATCTATGACTAATAATCCACCTTCAAGTTATCATCCGAACCCCCTCCAGTATTAAGTTGCAAGCAACAGATTATTGCTTTATGAATTGCGTGTAAAGTAAACAATATGATTGTTCTATGAACAAAGGATTGTTGTTTTCTCCCTAGTACCAAAAGCACATCTAGTACCTTAGAGATTTATGTCACTTCCCCAGATTACCAGAGGCATGAACCCACTATCGAGCATAAATACAAACTCTTGGAGTTGCTAGCATCTACTTGGCCAAGATGAAGGATATATGCCCTGAGAGGCAATAATAAAGATGTTATTATGTATTCCTTGTATATGATACATGTTTATTTTGCATGCTATAATTGTATTGATAGGAAACATCAATACATGTGTGTTTAATAAACAAAAAGGGTTCCTAGTCATGCCTCTCTTATATACTAGCTTGTTAATTAACAAGATGATCAAGGTTTCCTGATCATGGACATTGGATGTGGTTAATAACAAGGTCACAGCATTTGTGAAATGATGTGATGAACATTCATCCGAAGTATAGCATTACGATCAAGTCATTATGTTTATATTGCTATAACATCATACGAAGTAATCTTTATCCTTAGACCATGAGATCATGTTAATTGCTAACACCGGAAGAGTATCTTGATAACATCAAACGTCACACCGTAACAGGGTGACTATAAAGATGGGTTCAGTGCTACGAAGGTTTTATGTTGAGTCTCATGGATCAAGAGTGGAATTTGTCAATCCAGATGACGGATAGATATACTCTGGGCCCTCTCGGTGATATCACATTAGGATAGCTTGCAAGCAAGTGATGTGATCACTAGAATGTTATATCACGGGAACGAGAAAAGAGTGCATGTCGGTAACAAGATCAAACTAGGTATGGAGATACCGATGATCGAATCTCGGACATGTAATATATCGAGAGACAAAGGGATTTAGTTACAAGCGTTAAAGGTTCTCACGATCACAGGAGTCATCGTTGAATGTGTAGGAGTCAGTACGGATCTCCAGGTCCTGCTGTTGATTATTGATCGGAGAAGGGTCTCGATCATGTCTACATTATTCATGAACCATAGGGTGGCACACTTAAGAGTTACTGGACACCATTTTGGAGCACATATGTTTCAAACGAAAGAATTGCAAAGCGCAGGAATTGTTTCAATAGAAACCGGAAATTGTTTCGGGTGAAATTGCAGAAGGTGGTTCTGCATGTGATATTGAAATATTGCAAGGGGCTATATGTGAATTTTTGTTAATTAAAGTAATTAACAAAATTCTGAATAAATTTAATAAAAGAGTTTTATTAAATGAGAGAGCATTAAATTTGGAGAAACTTAATGCATTTAAAGTGGAGACTTTAAAAGGGAATGTGAAGAGGCATTTTAATGTGGAGGAGTTACCACCACATGAATGGGGGAGGTGAGGGGTCACCCCCCATGCGCTGGCCATGGAGAGAGGGGCCACCCCCTCCTCCTATAAAAGGCCACCCATTCCCTCCTTCATCCTCACACCTCCTTGTGAAGGATCTCTCTCCCCCTCTAGAATTATTCCCCCATGGTCTCGGATTAGCGAGATACATGTTCCCGGTGGCATTTCGTCTGGAAGGAGTTGCTGCTTCCGCTGGATCGCTGGAGCGAGGAGGTGGAGGTTGTCCGGTGCCTTGAACGTGTGTGCGAGTGCGGATGCGCTGCTGAGTTGCGGCGCTCGGACTTCCTCACGATCTTGAGATCGGCAAGTGTACGACTACATCAACCACAAGTTCCTACTCGTTAACAAAGCTTGTTGTCTTCGAGGGTAAGTTCTCCATCGATGTATGTCCACCCGTTGCTCTGTAACTAGTAGATAGATCTTGGCGTGTAGTTCTCATCGTAGGAAATTTTTTGTTTTCTATGCTGCGGACCCAACAGTGGTATCAGAGCCTGATATATGTGTAGGTGCTTTGCACGGGTAGTACACATATGATTATATGTGGGCGATGATGATCATGTTATTGCATCTTCTATGTACTTTGGATATTGGTGGCATAGTGGGATGAAGCGGCCCAAACCAACCTTACATGTCATCGTACATGAGACCGGTTCCACGACTGACATGCAACTTGTTTTGCATAAGTGGCTGGCGGGTGTCTGTCTCTCCTACTATAGTCAATATTTGATTTACAACGAGTTGCTAATAACTTAGTTATCCTTGTTGTGGTTCATGTTCGTAGGTTAGACAGGTTCTATCTCCGAAAGCCCTAAGCCACGTAAAACTTGCAATTGATAAATTAGAGGCGTCTAGTTTAGATCGTTGCTGGGCTAGTGTTTTGATATGGTATTGTTGTAAGTAGATGTATAATATATACTCTTACAACTCACTTAACGTGTAAGTTCCATAGACCTTGGCCTTACACACAAAGGAATGATAGAGATCATACCACGATGCAAATGATAGAGATCAAATGCATGGACCATATCACCTCACTTCACACATTAGATGTTAGGATCTTATATTGCTAGTTTGGCGCGTTTGGTAGCATTATAAGATGATCCCTCATTTAGATATCAAGATAAAATGTGTTCTTCCTTAAGTATGCACCATTTTGTGGATCGTGTTTTGAGGCATCACGTGATGATCGGGTGTTCTCAACTCTACGCTTTCATACAACGGGTGTAAGACAGTTTTGCACACGCAAATACTAAGGTTCTTACTTGACGAGCCTAGCATGTACAGACATGGCCTCGGAACACGGACCGAAAGGTTAAGCATGAATCATATAGTTGATATGATGCCCATATAGATGCTCGCCTTTGAAGCTACACCGACTCACGTTATGATCGGACTTGGTGTAGTGGATTTGGTTCATGTAATCACCAAAAGGACACGAGGGATGTCGTTTTTGAGTGGGAGTTCATTAGTAATTTGGATTAGTTGAACTCAATCTATCATAAACTTAGTCTAAATATACTTTACAAATTCTGTTGTAGATGGCACCACCTGCTTTTAATTTCAATGTGTTCATGGAGAAAGAGAAACTTGCTGCGAATGGTAGCAACTTTACCAACTGGGCTATGAATTTGAGGATTCTCCTCACTGCTGCACAAAAGCAATATGTGCTAGATGCGCCGCTAGGACCCCCACCAGCTCCTGATGCCCCTGACGAGGAAAAGGACATCTATATAACTCGTCAGGAGGACCACAACTTAGTTCATTGCGGCATACTGTATGGGCTAGAGCCAGAACTTCGAAAGCGTTTCGAAAATGGCAATGCCTTTGATACCATGGGAGAATTGAAAATGATTTTCGATACCCATGCTGCCGTAGAGAGTTATAATGCTACAGAAAAGTTCTTTAGCTGCATGATGGAGGAAAATAGCTCTGTTAGTGAGCATGTACTCAAAATGTCTGGGTACGCCGATAAGCTTGTGTCCTTGGGAATAACGATTCCCATTGACTTAGGCATACATCGTGTTCTCCAATCTCTGCCACCTAGCTACAAGAGCTTTGTGATGAACTATAATATGCAGGGCATGAAGAAGTCTCTTCCCGAGCTTCTGTCAATGCTTAAGACTGCAGAAGTGGAGATTAGGAAAGAACATCAAGTGTTGATGATCAATAGGACCACCGGTTTCAAGAAGGACAAGAAAGGCAAGCAGAAGGGAAAGAAGGGCGGCAAATCTGTTGCCGCGCCTGAAAAGAAACCCCGAGCTGGCCCTAAGTCTGACACCGAGTGCTACTATTGCAAGGGGACTGGCCATTGGAAGTGCAACTACCCCAAGTATTTGGCGGACAAGAAGTCCGGCAAGGCAAATAAAGGTATATGTGATATACATGTTATTGATGTGTACTTGACTAGTACTCGCAGTAGCACCTGGGTATTTGATACGGGATCGGTTGCTAATATATGTAACTCGGTTCAGGGGCTGCGGAACAAGCGACAACTAGCAAGGGTTGAGGTCACGATGCGGGTCGGCAATGGATCAAGAGTTGATGTGATCACCGTCAGAACGCTGCCTCTCCATATGCCGTCGGGATTAGTTATAAACCTGAATAATTGTTATTTGGTGCCTGCACTAAGCATGAACATTGTATCCGGATCGTGATTGATGCAAAGTGGTTATTCATTTAAGTCTGAAAACAATGGTTGTTCGATTTATATCAAGAATATCTTTTATGGTCATGCACCTATGGTGAATGGTTTATTTCTGTTGGATCTCGATAGTAGTATTACGCATATTCATAATGTTGATGCTAAAAGAATTAAACTTGATAATGATATATATACATATATGTGGCACTGCCGTCTAGGTCATATTGGCGTTAAACGCATGAAGAAACTCCATTCTGATGGACTTTTGGAATCACTTGATTTTGAATCATTTGATACATGCGAGCCATGCCTTATGGGCAAGATGACTACAACACCGTTTTCCGGTTCAATGGAATGGGTGACAGATTTATTGGAAATCATACATACTAATGTGTGTGAACCAATGAGTGTGTCGGTGCAAGGTGGATATCGTTATTTTGTTACTTTCACGGATGATTTGAGTAGATATGGGTATATCTATTTGATGAAACACAAGTCTGAAACTTTTGAAAAGTTCAAAGAATTTCAGAATGAAGTGGAAAATCATCATAACAGAAAGATCAAATTTCTACGGTCCGACCGTGGAGGAGAGTATCTTAGTTACGAGTTTAGCACACATATGAAAGACTGTGGAATAGTTTCACAACTCACTCCTGCCGGAACACCACAACGTAATGGTGTGTCAGAACTTCGTAATCGTACTTTATTGGATATGGTTCGATCTATGATGTCTCTGACTGACTTGCCACTGTCATTTTGGGGTTATGCACTAGAAACAGCTGCATTCACTTTAAATAGGGCACCATCTAAATCCGTTGAAAAGACACCGTATGAATTATGGTTTGGAAACAAACCTAAGCTGTCATTTCTTAAATTTTGGGGATGCGATGTTTATGTAAAGAAACTTCAACCGGATAAACTCGAACCCAAAGCGGAAAATTGCGTCTTCATAGGATACCCTAAGGAAACAATTGGGTATACCTTCTATCACAGATCCGAGGGCAAGGTCCTTGTTGCCAAGAATGGATCCTTTCTTGAGAAGGAGTTTCTCGCGAAAGGTGTGAGTAGTCGGAAGGTAGAACTCGAAGAGGTTATTGAATCTTCACTTCATGAAATGGTGAGTAGCGCAGCTCCAGAAGTTGTTTCGGAGTTTACTTCACCTAATGAAGAGAGAGCTAATGATATTGATCATGAAACTCCGAAAGAGGACACTACCGAACCTCGCAGGTCAAGCAGGACACGTGCAGCTCCTGAACTGTACGGTGATCCTATTATGAATTTCATGATTGATGAAATAGATGACCCTGCGACGTATGAAGAAGCGATGATGAGCCCTGATTCCAACAAATGGCTAGAAGCCATGAAATCCGAGATGGAATCCATGTACGAAAACCAGGTTTGGACCTTGGTGGACCTACCTCACGATCGAAAGGCCGTTGAGAATAAATGGATTTTCAAAAGAAAAATTGATGCTGATGGTAAAGTACCCATCTATAAGGCTCGACTTGTCGCAAAGGTGTTTCGACAAATTCAAGGAGTTGACTACGATGAGACATTCTCTCCCGTAGTGATGCTTAAGTCGGTTAGGATTATGTTAGCAATTGTTGCATATTTCAATTATGAAATATGGCAGATGGATGTCAAAACTGCGTTCCTCAATGGTAATATTGAAGAAGAGTTGTATATGATACAACCTAAGGGTTTTGTCGATCCTAAGGATGCTGATAAGGTGTGCAAACTTCAGCGATCCATCTATGGACTGAAGCAGGCATCCCGGAGTTGGAATCTCCGCTTTGATGAGGTGATCAAAGAGTTTGGATTTGTCCAAACTTATGGAGAGGCTTGTATTTACAAGAAAGTGAGTGGGAGCAATGTGGCATTTCTGATATTATATGTGGATGACATATTATTGATTGGAAATGATTTAGATCTTTTAAACAGTGTTAAAAGTTATCTAAACAGCAAATTTTCGATGAAGGACCTTGGTGAAGCTTCATATATATTAGGCATTAAAATCTATAGAGATAGATCAAGACGCCTAATTGGGCTATCGCAGAGTACATACCTTGATAAGATATTAAAGAAGTTTAATATGGACGGAAGTAAGAAGGGGTACTTACCTATGTTGCAAGGCAAGACATTGAGTAAGACTCAAAGTCTAGCTACGGCGGAAGAAAGAGAGATAATGGATAAGATCCCCTATGCCTCAGCCATAGGCTCTATAATGTATGCCATGCTATGTACAAGACCGGATGTGGCACATGCTATTAGTTTGACTAGTAGGTACCAATCTGATCCAGGTTTGGAACATTAGATAGCAGTCAAGAATATCCTTAAGTACTTGAGAAGAACTAAGGATATGTTTCTTGTATACGAAGGTGAAGAAGAGCTAGTCGCTAAGTGTTATGTCGATGCTAGCTTTGACACTGATCCGGATGACTCTAAGTCTCAATCCGGATACGTGTTTCTCTTGAACGGAGAAGTAGTTAGTTGGAGGAGCTCCAAACAACCTGTGGTGGCTGGATCAACGATGGAGGCAGAATATGTTGCTGCTTCAGAAGCAGCGCAGGAAGCGGTTTGGATGAAGGATTTCATAACGGAACTAGGTGTGGTTCCTAGTGCGTTGGACCCAATGGTGATCTATTGTGACAACAATGGAGCCATAGCCAGCGCCAAGGAACCAAGGTCTCACAAGAATTCCAAGCATATTAAGCGTCGGTTTCACTCCATCCGCGAGCATGTCAAGGATAGAGATATAAAGATTTGTAAAGTACACACGGACCTGAATGTAGCAGATCTGTTGACTAAAGTACTCCCTAGGGCAAAACATGATCAACACCAGAACTCCATGGGTGTTAGATTTATCACTATATAAACTAGATTATTGTCTCTAGTGCAAGTGGGAGACTGAAGGAAATATGCCCTGAGAGGCAATAATAAAGTTGTTATTATGTATTCCTTGTATATGATACATGTTTATTTTGCATGCTATAATTGTATTGATAGGAAACATCAATACATGTGTGTTTAATAAACAAAAAGGGTTCCTAGTCATGCCTCTCTTATAGACTAGCTTGTTGATTAACAAGATGATCAAGGTTTCCTGATCATGGACATTGGATGTTGTTAATAACAAGGTCACGGCATTTGTGAAATGATGTGATGAACATTCATCCGAAGTATAGCATTACGATCAAGTCATTATGTTTATATTGCTATAATATCATACGAAGTAATATTTATCCTTAGACCATGAGATCATGTTAATTGCTAACACCGGAAGAGTATCTTGATAACATCAAATGTCACACCATAACAGGGTGGCTATAAAGATGGGTTCAGTGCTATGAAGGTGTTATGTTGAGGCTCATGGATCAAGAGTGGAATTTGTCAATCCAGATGACGAATAGATATACTCTGGGCCCTCTTGGTGATATCACATTAGGATAGCTTGCAAGCAAGTGATGTGATCACTAGAATGTTATATCACGGGAACGAGAAAAGAGTGCATGTCGGTAACGAGATCAAACTAGGTATGGAGATACCGATGATCGAATCTCGGACATGTAATATATCGTGAGACAAAGGGATTTAGTTACAAGTGTTAAAGGTTCTCACGATCATAGAAGTCATCGTTGAATGTGTAGGAGTCAGTACGGATCTCCAGGTCCCGCTGCTGATTATGGATCGGAGAAGGGTCTCGATCATGTCTGCATTATTCGCGAACTGTAGGGTGGCACACTTAAGAGTTACCGGACACCATTTTGGAGCACATATGTTTCAGACGAAAGAATTGCAAAGCGCAGGAATTTTTTCAATAGAAACCGGAAATTGTTTCGGGTGAAATTGCAGAAGGTGGTTCTGCATGTGATATTGAAATATTGCAAGGGGCTATATGTGAATGTTTGTTAATTAAAGTTATTAACAAAATTCTGAATAAATTTAATAAAAGAGTTTTATTAAATGAGAGAGCATTAAATTTGGAGAAACTTAATGCATTTAAAGTGGAGACTTTAAAAGGGAATGTGAAGAGGCATTTTAATGTGGAGGAGTTACCACCACATGAATGGGGGAGGTGAGGGGTCACCCCCCATGCGCCGGCCATGGAGAGAGGGGGCACCCCCCCTCCTCCTATAAAAGGCCACCCATTCCCTCCTTCATCCTCACACCTCCTTGTGAAGGATCTCTCTCCCCCTCTAGAATTATTCCCCCATGGTCTCGGATTAGCGAGATACATGTTCCCGGTGGCATTTCGTCTGGAAGGAGTTGCTGCTTCTGCTGGATCGCTGGAGCGAGGAGGTGGAGGTTGTCCGGTGGCTTGAACGTGTGTGCGAGTGCAGATGCGCTGTTGAGTTGCGGCGCTTGGACTTCCTCACGATCTTGAGATCAGCAAGTGTACAACTACATCAACCACGAGTTCCTACTCGTTAACAAAGCTCGTTGTCTTCGAGGGTAAGTTCTCCATGGATGTATGTCCACCCGTTGCTCTGTATCTAGTAGATAGATCTTGGCGTGTAGTTCTCATCGTAGGAAATTTTTTGTTTTCTATGCTGCGGACCCAACACAAGATAGCTACTAACAACGGAAAGCATGCAAGATCACAAATAATAAAGACATGATAGAATCAATAATCAATCTGAAATAGCATCTCAATATCCATCGGATCCCCGCAAACACAACATGCAGAATTACAAATAGATGATCTTGATCATGAACGAAGCTCACAAGATCTAAACATGAAAGCACAAAGGAGGAGAACCAGCCATCTAGCTACTACATGGATCCGTAATCCAAAGATGAACTACTCACGCATCACACCAGAGGCTTGCATGGTGATGAAGAAGGCCTCCAGGGTGAATTCCCCTCTCTGGCAGGGTGCCGGGAAGAGCTTCAGATCCCTCCCGATCTAGGGATGGAGATGACGGCGGCTATAGACACTTTCGTGGACTTTTGATCGGGTACTTAGGGTTTTCATCCCGAGGGAAATATATAGGTGGAAGGAGAGGCCGAGGGGGTGCTGGGGTCGGCCAGACCACCCCCTGGCGCGGGCCAGGCCTAGCCGTGCGGCCAGGTGGTGTGCCGGCCCCCAGCCCTTCTCCGTCTCGTATTCTGCATCTGATGACTTCCGGAAAAATAGGCACCTTAGCTTTTGTCCCATCCAATTCTAAGAATATTCATTTTTTGGCTTTCCTGGAACCAAAAACAGTAGAAAACAGGCAGCTGGCACTGTTGCTCTTGTTAATAGGTTAGTCCAAGAAATCATATGAAAAAGTACTCCAAAGTGTGGACAAAACACAAGAAAGTGGATAAAACCAAGCATGGAACATCAAAAATTATAGATACATTTGCAATGTATCAGTGTTCATCACAATCCGATAAACTAATAAAAACTTTTGGCATGCTCTCAATTACTTGAAAACTAAAAATTTTGAAGGACAATGAATAGAAAAGTAGTGCTTGAAAAGTCTTGATTTATTGATGTAGGAGAATTGAGATACTTTGGTATACATGCTTTTTATGACAACTCTCACACTCTTAACTTACATGATTATACTTTATCGTTCAAAGGCAAGCCTATGAGTTGATTACTTGACATGGAATAAAGTTTACTCATTTGAATCATCCATGTTTACAATAATTTTGCAGTCCTATAAGGATGCATGAAACCCGTATGATATGCTTGCCATTACTCTATCTATGCTGAAGTTTTTCAGATTTATGAAGTGGCGGAAACATGAGACTACTAATCATGAGTAAGATCACCATCTGGTTATTTCAGTTTAAGTGCTAAGTTCCTTTTTGATTTTGGTTTTCTTGCTCGAGGACGATCAAGTTTAAGCTTGGGAAGGTTGATGGCTCTGAAATATAGCCATATACATCCACATTTAAACTGGAGATTACTCATATTCTTGATGAAATATCTCCCTAAACCCTGCCATTAATGCTAATATTCAGAGGGGTATGCAATCCTTTATTTTTTATTTTTCTTGCGCAGATAATGTCATTTAAAGGAGGGAATCACTACATTAAAGTCAAAGATACAAAATTTCCAACAACCAGAGGAAACTAGGAGCCGTACAATGGAGGCAGACGCTTTAACGACCAACTATATGACTGGAGTAGAAATTCCGCCTGTATAGCTCCGGTCGTATAGTTGGCGCCGCCACCGTTAGGTCAAATAGAACAACTTTCGTGAAGGTACCCCTATATCAAGAAGCCTCGGGCGATGAGAAAACAAGCCAGACCTCGCCAAAAAGTCTCTGCCACAGATCACTAGCCGCCTCTAGATCTCCAAACCCTTCTCCTTCTCCATAGCCATATTCCACCACTTGTAATAGTAGATCTCTTCTCCGATTAGCGACATTGTAAGACTAATGCTATCAATCTTATGATTTTTATTACAATGTTTGTGATTATTGATCTCATCTCTATGTGTGAGTAATTCTCCTTGAGCTAAGGGCTTCGGCCTAGCCATGTAGCAATTGTGCAGGTTATTTATCATAGATGGGATCGAGTATTAGTTTGTATGACATGATGATTATTGTATCCTCTCTTGCCTCAATCCAAGGACTTGTTAGGTACCCAAGACCCTGAGGGTTGAGCCAGGTATAGGGAGTATGAGTGATGACTGATCTGCAGGTTGGGAACCCTAGTGATAGAAGGGGTAGTACGACTGTAGGTGGGGGATTTGCTTGGGACTAACGGTGGCATCACTATGCATATCATTAGTTCTCTTTCTTCTATGGATGATACTAATAGGTTATTGCTATAAGCGGTTGCGGAGGCAATAGCAATTATGGATGCATTGCCCACATATAATTTATCTTGCTCTAACAAGTACACGCATACTTTATTTCTATCTTTTATTCCCATCAGATGTTTTGCACAGCTACAGGTGAAACCGAACGCCCTAGGCCCTCTGTATCCATCATCGACAACAACAAAAAAGACACAAGCTCTTGGTCCGGTAAAAACACAAAAGGAATTCTAAAACTCTGTAAGGTCCGTTAAAGTAAGTTCACTACGCATTCGCTTCCCGAGGATTTGATAACCTAGGTCTACTAGGGAAAAAGAAGCTATACTACATCCATAATCCGGATCGAAGGTATCACCAAGCACCATCTTGTTTGTAAAACAAGGTATGTGAGTGTTTGTGAGCGCATGGTGGAGCAATGTGCAAAAGGAGAGCACATTCCTTGAACACTTGGCCTAACGATTCGTCTGTACTTGTCCAAACTACCCTAATACCCTATATTTTAGCCGTCTACCATGTCGAAGGCATTCCCAAGCATGCCATCATTGCTCATTGAAGTGATATAAGTGTGTGGTGTGTTATTGTGAGCCATTGTTTCAAGTTTGAATCCATTCCTCAATTGTCTTGCCGCTATCCCGACGGGTAGACGCGTTACACCCTACTACCCTATACTGAAGCTAGCCAGTGTGGGAACTGCATGGACAAGAACAATCTTGTTTGTAAACCAAGGGATTTGAGTATTTATGAGGGAATGGTGGAGCAATGTGCAAAAGGAGAGCAAATTCCTTGAACACTTGGTCTGACGATTCGTTTGTACTTGTCCAAAACTGCCCTAAAACCCCAAATTTTAGCTGTCTACCGTGTCGAAGGCATGCCCAAGCATAACATAATTGCTCGTTGAAGTGATATAAGTGTGGTGTGTGTCATTTTGAGAGATTATGCAAAGTTTTAATCCATTCTTGAATTGTCTTGCCACTATCCGGACGGGTAGACGTCTTACACCCTACTACCCTAGACCGAAGCTGGCGAGTGTGGGAACTGCATGGCCAACCACCATCTTGTTTGTAAACAAGGGATGTGAGTGTTTGTGAGGGCATGGTGTATCAATGTTCAAAAGGAGAGCCCATTCCTTGAACACTTGGCCTGACGATTCGTCCGTACTTGTCTAAAACTACCCTAAAACCCTAGATTTTAGCCTTCTACCGTGCCGAAGGCATGCCCAAGCATGCCATTATTGATCATTTAAGTGATATAGGTGTGTGGTGTTTCATTGTGAGCCATTGTGCCAAGTTTTAAGCCATTCCTCAATTGTCTTGCCGCTATCCAGAGGGGTAGACGCGTTAGACCCTACTACCCTAGACTGAAGCTGGCCAGTGTGGGAACTGCATGGCCAAGCACCATATTGTTTGTAAAACAAGGGATGTGAGTATTTGTGAGGGCATGGTGGAGCAATGTGCAAAAGTAGAGCACATTCCTTGAACACTTGGCCTGACGATTCGTCCGTACTTGTCCAAAACTGCCCTAAAACCCTAGATTTTAGCCGTCTACCATGGAAAAGGCATGCCCAAGCATGCCATCATTACTCATTGAAGTTATATAAGTGTCTGGTGTCACCGTGAGCCATTGTGCCAAGTTTGAATCCATTCCTCAATTGTCTTGCCGCTATCCCGACGGGTAGACGCGTTACACCCTACTACCCTAGACCGAAGCTGGCCAGTGTGGGAATTGCATGGACAAGCACCATCTTGTTTATAAAACGAAGGATGTGAGTGTTCGTGAGGGCATGGTGGATCAATGTGCAAAAGGATAGCGCATTCCTTGAACAGTTGGCCTGATGATTCGTCCGTACTTGTCCAAAACTGCTCTCTAAAACCCTAGATTTTAGCCGTCTACCGTGCCGAAGACATGCCCAAGCATGCCATCATTGCTCATTGAAGTGATAAAAGTGTGTGGTGTGTCATTGTGAGCCATTGTGCTAAGTTTGAAGCCATTCCTCAATTGTCTTGTTGCTATCCCGACGGGTAGATGCGTTACACCCTACTAACCCAGACCGAAGCTGGCCAATGTGGGAACTGCATGTCCAACCACCATCTTGTTTGTAAAACAAGGGATGTGAGTGTTTGTGAGGGCATTGTGGAGCAATGTGCAAAAGGAGAGCACATTCCTTAAACACTTCGCCTGACGATTCATCCGTACTTATCAAAAACTACCCTAAAACCCTATATTTTAGCCGTCTACCGTGCCGAAGGCATGCCCAAGCATGCCATCATTGCTAATTGAAGTCATATAATTGTGTGGTGTGTCATTTTGAGCCATTGTGCCAAGTTTGAAGCCATTCATCAATTGTCTTGCCGCTATCCCAACGGGTAGACGCGTCACACCCTACTAACCTAGACCGAAGCTGGCCATTGTGGGAACTGCATGTCCAACCACCATCTTGTTTGTAAACAAGGTATGTGATTGTTTTTGAGGGCATGGTGGAGCAATTTGCAAAAGGAGAGCACATTCCTTGAACACTTGGCCTAGCGATTCGTCCGGACTTGTCTAAAACTACCCTAAAACCCTAGATTTTAGCCTTCCACTGTGCCGAAGGCATGCCCAATCATGCCATCATTGCTCATTGAAGTGATATAACTGTGTGGTGTGTCGTTGTGAGCCATTGTGCAAAGTTTGAAGCCATTCTGCAAATGTCTTGCCGCTATCCCGACAGGTAGACGTGTTACACCCTATTACCCTAGACCGAAGCTGGCCAGTATGGGAACTACATGTCCAACCACCATCTTTTTTGTATAAAAATGGATGTGAGTGTTTGTGAGGGCAGAGTGGAGAAACGCGCAAAAGGAGAGCACGTTCCTTGAACACTTGGCCTGACGATTCGTCTATACTTCTCCAAAACTACCCTAAAACCCTAGATTTTAGCCGTCTAACGTGCCGAAGGCATGCCCAACCATGCCATCATTGCTCATTGAAGTGATATAAGTGTGTGGTGTGTCATTGTGAGCCATTTTGCCAAGTTTGAAGCCATTCCTCAATTGTCTTGCCACTATCCCGATGGGTAGACGCGTTACACCCTACTACCCTAGACCGAAGCTAGCCGGTGTGGGAACTGCATGTACAACCACCATCTTGTTTGTAAAAAAAGGGATGTGAGTGTTTGTGAGGTATTGGTGGAGCAATGTGCAAAAGGAGAGCACATTCCTTGAACACTTGGCCTAACGATTCGTCCGTACTTGTCCAAGACTGCCGTAAAACCCTAGATTTTAGCCGTCTACCATGCCGAAGGCATGCCCAAGCATGCCATCGTTGTTCATTGAAGTTATATAAGTGTGTGGTGTGTAATTGTGAGCCTTTGTTCCTAGTTTGAAGCCATTCCTCAATTGTCTTGCCGCTATCCCGAGGTGTAGACGTGTTACACCCTACTACCCTAGACCAAAGCTGGCCAGTGTGGGAACTGCATGGCCAAGCACCAGATTGTTTGTAAAACAAGGGATGTGAGTGTTTGTGAGGGCTTGGTGGAGCAATGTGCAAAAGGAGAGCACATTCCTTGAACACTTGGCCTGACAATTCGTCCGTACTTGTCCAAACTGCCCTAAAATCCTAGATTTTAGCCGTCTACCATGGCGAAGGCATGCCCAAGCATGCCATCATTACTCATTGAAGTGATATAAGTGTCTGGTGTCATTGTGAGAAATTGTGCCAAGTTTGAATCCATTCCTCAATTGTCTTGCCGCTGTCTCGACGGGTAGACGCGTTACACCCTAGTACCCTAGACCGAAGTTGGGCAGTGTGGGAATTGCATGGACAAGCACCATCTTGTTTGTAAAACAAGGGATGTGAGTGTTCGTGAGGGCATGGTGGATAAATGTGCAAAAGGAGAGCGCATTCCTTGGACACTTGGCATGATGATTCGTCCGTACTTGTCCAAAACTGCTCTCTACAACCTTAGATTTTAGCCGTCTACCGTGCCGAAGGCATGCCCAAGTATGCCATCATTGCTCATTTAAGTGATAAAAATGTGTGGTGTGTTATTGTGAGCCATTGTTCTAAGTTTGAAGCCGTTCCTCAATTGTCTTGCTGCTATCCCGACGGGTAGACGCGTTACACCCTACTAACCTAGACCAAAGCTGGCCAGTGTGGGAACTGCATGTCCAACCACCATCTTGTTTGTAAAACAAGGGAGGTGAATGTTTGTGAGGGCATGGTGGAGAAATGTGCAAAAGTAGAGCACATTCCTTGAACACTTTGCCTGACGATTCATCCGTACTTGTCAAAAACTGCCCTAAAACCCAATATTTTAGTCGTCTACCGTGTCGAAGGCATGCCCAAGCATACCATCATTGCTCATTGAAGTCATATAATTATGTGGTGTGTCATTTTGAGCCATTGTGCCAAGTTTGAAGCCATTCATCAATTGTCTTGCCGCTATCCCGATGGGTAGACGCGTTACACCCTACTACCCTAGACCGAAGCTGGCTAGTGTGGGAACTGCATGGCCAAGCACCTTCTTGTTTGTAAAAAAAGGTATGTGAGTGTTTGTGAGGGCATGGTGGAGCAATGTGCAAAAGGAGAGCACATTCCTTGAACACTTGGCCTGACGATTCGTCCGGACTTGTCTAATACTACCCTAAAACCCTAGATTTTAACCTTCTACCGTGCCGAAGGCATGCCCAATCATGCCATCATTGCTCATTGAAGTGATATAAGTGCGTGGTGTGTCATTGTGAGCCATTGTGCAAAGTTTGAAGCCATTCCTCAATTGTCTTGCCGCTATCCCGATGGGTAGACGTGTTACACTCTACTACCCTAGACCGAAGCTGGCCAGTGTGGAACTACATGTCCAACCACCATCTTGTTTGTAAAAAAAGGGATGTGAGTGTTTGTGAGGGCATAGTGGAGTAACACGCAAAAGTAGAGCACATTCCTTGAACACTTGGCCTGACGATTCATCCATACTTGTCCAAAACTGCCCTAAAACCCTAGATTTTAGCCGTCTAACATGCCGAAGGCATGCCATAATTGCTCATTGAAGTGATATAAGTGTGTGGTGTGTCATTGTGAGCCATTTTGACAAGTTTGACGCCATTCCTCAATTGTCTTGCCGCTATCCCGATGGGTAGACGTGTTACACCCTACTACCCTAGACCGAAGCTAGCCAGTGTGGGAGCTTCATGTACAATCACCATCTTGTTTGTTAAAAAAAGGGATGTGGGTGTTTGTGAGGGATTGGTGGAGCAATGTGCAAAAACAGAGCACATTCCTTGAACACTTGGCCTGACGATTCGTCCGTACTTGTCCAAAACTGCCCTAAAACCGTAGATTTTAGCCGTCTACCATGCCGAAGGCATGCCCAAGCATGCCATCGTTACTCACTGAAGTGATATAAGTGTGTGGTGTGTAATTGTGAGCCATTGTTCCTAGTTTGAAGCCATTCCTCAATTGTCTTGCCGCTATCCCGATGGGTAGACGCGTTACACCCTACTACCCTAGACCGAAGCTGGCCAGTGTGGGAACTGCATGTACAAATAGCATCTTGTTTGTAAAAAAAGGGATGTGAGTGTTCGTGAGGGCATGGTGGAGCAATGTGCAAATGGAGAGAAGATTCCTTGAAAACTTGGCCTGACAATTCGTCCGTACTTGTCCAAAACTGCCCTAAAACCTTAGATTTTAGTCGTCTACCGTGCCAAAGGCATGCCCAAGCATGCCGTCATTGCTCATTGAAGTGATATCAGTGTGTGGTGTGTCATTGTGAGCCATTGTGCCAAGTTTGAAGTCATTCCTCAGTTGTCTTGCCGCTATCCCGATGGGTAGACGCGTTACACCCTACTAACCTAGACCGAAGCTGGCCAGTGTGGGAACTGCATGGCCAACCACCATCTTGTTTGTAAAACAAGGGAGGTGAGTGTTTGTGAGGGCATGGTGGAGCAATGTGCAAAAGTAGAGCACATTCCTTGAACACTTCGCCTGACGATTCATCCGTACTTGTCAAAAACTGCCCTAAAACCCTATATTTTAGTCGTCTATCGTGCCGAAGCCATGCCCAAGCATGCCATCATTGCTCATTGAAGTCATATAATTGTGTGGTGTGTCATATTTAGCCATTGTGCCAAGTTTGAAGCCATTCCTCAATTGTCTTGATGCTATCCCGACGGGTGGACGCGTTACACCCTACTAACCTAGATCGAAGCTGGCCAGTGTGGGAACTGCATGTCCAACCACCATATTGTTTGTAAAACAAGGGAGGTGAGTGTTTGTGAGGGCAAGGTGGAGCAATGTGCAAAAGTAGAGCACATTCCTTGAACACTTCGCCTAACGATTCATCCGTACTTGTCAAAAACTGCCCTAAAACCCTATATTTTAGCCGTCTACCGTGCCGAAGGCATGCCCAAACATGCCATCATTGCTCATTGAAGTCATATAGTTGTGTGGTGTGTCATTTTGAGCCATTGTGCCAAGTTTGAAGCCATTCATCAATTGTCTTGCCGCTATCCCGACGGGTAGACGCGTGACACCCTACTAACCTAGACCGAAGCTGGCCAGTGTGGGAACTACATGTACAACCACCATATTGTTTGTAAAACAAAGTAGGTGAGTGTTTGTGAGGGCAATGTGGAGCAATGTGCAAAACTAGAGCACATTCCTTGAACACTTCGCCTGACGATTCATCTGTACTTGTCAAAAACATCCCAAAAACCCTATATTTTAGCCGTCTACCGTGCCCAAGGCATGCCCAAGCATGCCATCATTGCTCATTGAAGTCATATAATTGTGTGGTGTGTCATTTTGAGCCATTGTGCCAAGTTTGAAGCCATTCATAAATTATCTAGCCGCTATCCCGACGGGTAGACGCGTTACACCCTACTAACCTAGACCGAAGCTGGCCAGTGTGGGAACTGCATGTCCAACCACCATCTTGTTTGTAAAACAAGGGAGGTGAGTGTTTGTGACGGCATGGTGGAGCAATGTGAAAAAGTAGAGCACATTCCTTGAACACTTCGCCTGACGATTCATCTGTACTTGTCAAAAAGTTCCCTAAAACCCTATATTTTAGCCGTCTACCGTGCCGAAGGCATGCCCAAGCATGACATCATTGCTCACTGAAGTCATATAATTGTGTGGTGTGTCATTTTGAGCCATTGTACCAAGTTTGAAGCCATTCATCAATTGTCCCTACTACCCTAGACCGAAGCTGGCCAGTGTGGGAACTGCATGGACAAGCACCTTATTGTTTGTAAACAAAGTATGTGAGTGTTTGTGAGGGCATGGGGGAGCAATGTGCAAAAGGAGAGCACATTCCTTGAACACTTGGCCTGACGATTCGTCCGGACTTGTCTAAAACTACCCTAAAACCCTAGATTTTAGCCTTCTACCGTGCCAAAGGCATACCCAATCATGCCATCATTGCTCATTGAAGTGATATAAGTGTGTGGTGTGTCATTGTGAGCCATTGTCTAAAGTTTTAAGCCATTCCTCAATTGTCTTGCCGCTATCCCGACGGGTAGACGTGTTACACCCTACTACCCTAGACCGAAGCTGGCCATTGTGGGAACTACGTGTCCAACCACCATCTTGTTTGTAAAAAAATGGATGTGGGTATTTGTGAGGGCATAGTGGAGCAACACGCAAAAGGAGAGCACATTCCTTGAACACTTGGCCTGACGATTCGTCCATACGTGTCCAAAACTGCCCTAAAACCCTAGATTTTAGCCGTCTAACGTGCCGAAGGCACGCCCAAGCATGCCATAATATCTCATTGAAGTGATATAAGTGTGTGGTGTGTCATTGTGAGCCATTTTGACAAGTTTGAAGCCATTCCTCAATTGTCTTGCCGCTATCCCGATGGGTAGACGCGTTACACCCTACTACCCTAGACCGAAGCTAGCCGGTGTGGGAACTGCAAGTACAACCACCATCTTGTTTGTAAAAAAAGGGATGTGAGTGTTTGTGAGGGATTGGCGGAGCAATTTGCAAAAGGAGAGCACATTCCTTGAACACTTGGCCTAACGATTCGTCCGTAATTGTCCAAAACTGCCCTAAAACCATAGATTTTAGCCGTCTACCATGTCGAAGGCATGCCCAAGCATGCCATCGTTGCTCATTGGAGTGATATAAGCGTGTGGTGTGTAATTGTGAGCCATTGTGCCTAGTTTGAAGCCATTCCTCAGTTGTCTTGCCGCTATCCCGAGGGGTAGACGCGTTACACCCTACTACCCTAGACCGAAACTGGCCAGTGTGGGAACTGCATGGCCAAGCACCAGATTGTTTGTAAAACAAGGGATGTGAGTGTTTGTGAGGCCTTGGTGGAGCAATGTGCAAAAGGAGAGCACATTCCTTGAACACTTGGCCTGACGATTCGTCCGTACTTGTCCAAAACTGCCCTAAAACCCTAGATTTTAACCGTCTACCATGGCGAAGGCATGCCCAAGCATGCCATCATTACTCATTGAAGTGATAAAAGTGTCTGGTGTCATTATGAGCCATTGTGCCAAGTTTGAATCCATTCCTCAATTGTCGTGCCGCTATCCCGATGGGTAGACGCGTTACACCCTACTACCCTAGGCCGAAGCTAGCCGGTGTGGGAACTGCAAGTACAACCACCATCTTGTTTGTAAAAAAAGGGATGTGAGTGTTTGTGAGGGATTGGCGGAGCAATTTGCAAAAGGAGAGCACATTCCTTGAACACTTGGCCTAACGATTCGTCCGTACTTGTCCAAAACTGCCCTAAAACCATAGATTTTAGCCGTCTACCATGTCGAAGGCATGACCAAGCATGCCATCGTTGCTCATTGAAGTGATATAAGTGTGTGGTGTGTAATTGTGAGCCATTGTGCCTAGTTTGAAGCCATTCCTCAGTTGTCTTGCCGCTATTCCGAGGGGTAGACGCGTTACACCCTACTACCCTAGACCGAAGCTGGCCAGTGTGGGAACTACATGGCCAAGCACCAGATTGTTTGTAAAACAAGGGATGTGAGTGTTTGTGAGGTCTTGGTGGAGCAATGTGCAAAAGGAGAGCACATTCCTTGAACACTTGGCCTGACGATTCGTCCGTACTTGTCCAAAACTGCCCTAAAACCCTAGATTTTAGCCGTCTACCATGGCGAAGGCATGCCCAAGCATGCCATCATTACTCATTGAAGTGATAAAAGTGTCTGGTGTAATTATGAGCCATTGTGCCAAGTTTGAATCCATTCCTCAATTGTCTTGCCGTTGTCCCGATGGGTAGACGCGTTACACCCTACTACCCTAGACTGAAGTTGGCCAGTGTGGGAATTGCATGGACAAGCACCATATTGTTTGTAAAACAAGGGATGTGAGTGTTTGTGAGGGCATGGTGGATCAATGTGCAAAAGGAGAGCGCATTCCTTGAACACTTGTCATGATGATTCGTCCGTACTTGTCCAAAACTGCTCTCTAAAACCCTAGATTTTAGCCGTCTACCATGCCGAAGGCATGCCCAAGCATGCCATCATTGCTCATTGAAGTGATAAGAATGTGTGGTGTGTCATTGTGAGCCATTGTGCTAAGTTTTAAGCCATTCCTCAATTGTCTTGCTGCTATCCCGACGGGTAGACGCGTTACACCCTACTAACCTAGACCGAAGCTGGCCAGTGTGGGAACTGCATGTCCAACCACCATCTTGTTTGTAAAACAAGGGAGGTGAGTGTTTGTGAGGGCATGGTGGAGAAATGTGAAAAAGTAGAGCACATTCCTTGAACACTTCGCCTGACGATTCATCCGTACTTGTCAAAAAGTGCCCTAAAACCCTATATTTTAGCCGCCTACCATGCCGAAGGCATGCCCAAGTATGACATCATTGCTCATTGAAGTCATATAATTGTGTGGTGTGTCATTTTGAGCCATTGTGCCAAGTTTGAAGCCATTCCTCAATGTGTCTTGCCGCTATCCCGATGGGTAGACGCGTTACACCCTACTACCCTAGACCGAAGCTGGCCAGTGTGGGAACTGCATGTACAAATACCATCTTGTTTGTAAAAAAGGGATGTGAGTGTTCATGAGGGCATGGTGGAGCAATGTGCAAAAGGAGAGCACATTCCTTGAAAACTTGGCCTGACGATTCGTCCGTACTTGTCCAAAACTGCCCTAAAACCTTAGATTTTAGCTGTCTACCGTGCCAAAGGCATGCCCAAGCATGCCGTCATTGCTCATTGAAGTGATATCAGTGTGTGGTGTGTCATTGTGAGCCATTGTGCCAAGTTTGAAGCCATTCCTCAGTTGTCTTGCCGCTATCCCGATGGGTAGACGCGTTACACCCTACTACCCTAGACCGAAGCTGGCCAGTGTGGGAACTGCAAGGCCAACCACCATCTTGTTTGTAAAACAAGGGATGTGAGTGTTTGTGAGGGCATGGTGGAGAAATGTGCAAAATTAGAGCATATTCCTTGAACACTTGGCCTGACGATTTGTCTGTACTTCTCCAAAACTTCCCTAAAACCCTAGATTTTAGCCGTCTACCATGTCGAAGGCATGCCCAAGAATGCCATCATTGCTCATTGAAGTGATATAATTGTGTGGTGTGTCATTGTGAGCCATTCTTCCCAGTTTGAAGAAATTCCTCAATTTTCTTTCCGCTATCGTGACTGGTAGACGTGTTACACCCTACTACCCTAGACCGAAGCTGGCCAGTGTGGGAACTGCATGGGCAACCACCATCTTGTTTGTAAAACAAGGGATGTGAGTGTTTGTGAGGAGATTATCACTTTGCGGCCTGAAAGTTGGGGTGTACAGGCAACGTGGTACCCAAGTTCCCTGAAATCAGCCGGGATGACTACAATTGGTGTGCCAAATACTCAGAGGGTCTTTTTCGGCACGAATTCAACTTTACGTTTTAATACAAAAAAACAGGCTAACGGGCGTCAAGTTGGGGCCCCCTGTCAGTTCGTCGTTATGTCGCTTAGGCGGGTTGGCTATCACGTAGGCTTGCAGCGTTGGCATAGTGGATATGACAATGCACCCTACCCAGTGTATTGACGTGACAAAACAGGGCCCATGTATCGGCGTTATAATTATTTTTTGTTTACTCAGAAGCTGGAACGGCCACCGCCACGTGTCTCTCCTTGGACTTCCGTCCCAATCGTTAACCCCTACCATAAAAGTGCATTGAAGGTTCAACGGTTCCCCTGCCTCGCAGAAACCACTCTTCTTCTTCTTGTCATCTACTATATTCTTCCCGTCTTCTCCTTGCTGCCATGGAAGATCTACGCACTCTAGAGACAAGCTTCACTACCCATGACAACAAGAAGATAGACGTTGTCGACACCAACGAGGAGGAGACAATGGTGCGTGTCCTAAGGATGTATGAGGGTTGGCTTGGGATAGACGAGGACAAGTTTGTGGGATTGGACCTCGAGTACACCCCGAAGCGCCCATATGAAGTGAATGAATTCGTCGTCATTCAACTTGCCATGCGGAAACACGTCCTCGTCTACCACCTCTCCCGGTTTGTAGATCTGCTCTCTGTAGCTAACCGCTTTTAGGGTTTTCTCCTCTTGTTCTTTATCCACTTGCTCATCTTGCAACTACTAGATTTTACTTAGGACCAAATAAATTAGGGTTTGCCTATGTCTCAATCGACTGAGATTTTCTTTAGTCTCAATCACCTAAGAAAAGTGCAACCGTAGTTAAAAGAAATGTGTAACTCGTTCAGTCGACTGAGAAATAGCAAAACTGAATAAATTATGAAAATACAATGTTGAGAGTCTTGATCTTGCATTTACTAAACTTTTCAAAATTATATTGAGATGATGATCTTGCATTGACAAAATATTTGTAGTTACAAATTTTGGTGATGACAAACTACATACTTTCAGGACTGACAGGAAATGTCCGGCGCTGCGCCAGTTCCTTCAAAAAAAGGGAATTGTTTTCTTCACTGTCGACACAACAACTGATTTTTCGAAATTGTATCAAGAGGAAATTATAATTCTTGCGCACAACTAGATAGATATTCAGCGTCTTGTCAAGATCCTAGGGGGCAGGAAGAAGGATGGAATGGCATCACTCGCAACTAGAATCCTCGATGAGTCGTACGTCACAATGAAGGAAGATTTCTCTATGGATAGGCACGATTTCTGGGACGAGTGGTCGTTGTCTGATATAAACCTGAAGTATGCAGCCATAGATGCTTACGTGACCTACCATCTATACAAGAAGATCCATTTTTTCAATGTTACCTCGTGTTTTGCCCTATTTGCAAGAGGGAAGACGAGCTTAGGGGAGCCCTTTGTAGAAAATGCAGAATAGCTGAGTTTGAAGTTGAATATGCAAAGAAATTGGCTACATCTGAAGCAGCTGACAGAGAGGCTGCAGAAGCAACTGAAAGAGAGCTTGCAGCTGACAGAGAGGCTGCAGCTGAAGCGGCAAACAGAGAGGCGACATCTTCTAGCAGCAACAATCCGGCCTGTGATGCACCGCTAATTGTGCCGCAGGACGCTGAAGATAGGAAAGCCAAGTCAGATGCCATTTGGGACAAAGCAGTTCGTCGGATGTGGAGTACCTGTAATGATGGCAAGCGCGTCAAGTGGTTTGATGAGTAGTGAATTAAATTTTACTTGTCAGTGTTATGTTTCTGTTTTGTGGAACTCAGTTAGCTTGCCAAGATGTCTAGCGCATCAAGTGATACTAGTAAAATAAATTTAACCCTCGTTGTGTTATGTTTATGTATGTGTCTTGTAGCTTGACAAGATAGTAGCTTCTTAACTGGCAGTCTGAAATAGTGCCCTTTTCCTCTCTCGCTAAACATATATGTTTCATTTTGCCCAAATTGGTAGCAAATCTAGAGAAGATTCTCACTTCGATATTTCGTTCCCTTTTGGACCTGTTTTTGCCTCCGATCAGGTAGCAAATCTAGAGCAGAAAATCACACCAGGCAGAATACATTCATTTAGAAAACAAAAAAAATGTAGATATAGCTGTGCGCAGCTAAATAGGATATAGCGATAGAAAGTAGGTTGCTTAACGAGGTTCGATGCATTCAGCCAGAAATAGGATATAGCTAGCAGCAGGGGCAGCCGCCGCCACCGCAGGCACATCCTGCAAGAGCCCGCGCCTCCGCCATCTCCCTCTGGTGCTTCCACCACTTCTTGCTGCCCAGTTTCTTGGACTTGGGGGCCTTGGGCCTAATTGGAGGCATGCGACCCTCTTTGATGGCCACCCGCTGGAGGTGAATGCAGAGAGAATGGTGTTCAGCGATGTAGGTGTTGATGTTCACGGGCTTGCCGCTTTTGTGGATGCCGGAGCCCGTGGCCTCTGCATGCTTCAGTAAGGTGTTCAAGACGGTGCCGCCGGCGGCGCGACTCGTCAAGCAGTAGATGCCTCCCTTGCGGAAGGGGCAGCTGTAGGGGTCCCTGAGGAAGCCGTCGTACTTGCCGGCCCGCAGCCTCCTCAGCACCTGACGAGCCTTGGTGTGAATGGACTCGTCATTGCTACAGACGTCGTTGCCGGAAACCTATTGGAAGAAAGGGAAAATGGGGGAATAGATGGTGTAAGAAGATCGAGCAATCGAAATGCGAACAAGCGAATCCTAATAAACCAAGATCTAGCATCCAACAATGGGAACGGTGTTGGATAATTAGGCACAATTTCCATGATTAATTCCAAAATATTAAACATGACAATACCAGCTAAATTTTAAATAGATTAGCCCATTATTCTAACAAACGGTAGAAGAACCAGAGGCTCTATAGCTAAGGTGGATAGAAGCAAGGCACGTTTCATTGCACCACCGTGCAACGCGCCGCGCAGTCGACTGCACCATGCACCGCAACACGCGCACGGTACGTCACATTTTTTCCCGGGCCATGCATGGCAGTTCTGTATTGAGCCGAATGCAAAGGACGCACACACAATTTCTATGTACGAAGTTTGGCACGGCCCTAAAATTGGCGATTGAGAGCCGCTGCATAAAAAATGGGATGTCTTATTAAAATCAAGTGGCAATAAATTGCAGCTGTCCATCGATGACCGTGCACTCGATGACGCATGCGTTGTGGTGTAGTAGTAGCCGTAGTAAGCTTTTCAGACTTGATTAAACATGACATGACCGCTCGACGACTTTTTCGATGGACGGCATCGTGTTCCTTCTTGTAGAAGTCTCACTGAGGGAGACGTCCGTGTTGTTCTTCCCACTGTACTGTCAAGGGCACGACGTGTGCAATCATCATCATTGGATCGCACAGAATCAACAGTTGGTGCACACGATCCGCGTGACAACTGTGATAACCAATCAGGGAGTAGCAGACAGGGTGAGCACAGATTTGTGCTTCTACGAAAGATAGAGAGGTGGGGGGGCAAAACTGAGTAGTACCACACAAAACCAAGGGCGATAGTGAGTAGTATAAAAATGGAATGTGAGTGTCTTGCACAATGAAAAACATCATGGCATACATCAAATTATGCCAAGGTAGATCCACAAGAGTTCATTGGATGTGTGTTCTTCTCATAAACCACTCATAAACCACGTAAGGATCCACTAGAGTCATTGGATGTGTGTTCTTCTCACAAACCACATATCACCAGTGTCATTGCATGTGTGTTCTTCCCACATACCACACATTGATCCACCGGTGTCATTGCATGTGTGTTGTTCTCACAAACCACACATGGATCCACAAGTGTCATCGCATGTCTGCTCTTTTCATGAACCACTGCTAGAGTCATTGCATGTGTGTTCTTCTCACAGACCACATATCACCAGTGTCATTGCATCTGTGTTCTTCCCACAGACCACACAAGGATCCACCCGTGTCATTGCATGTGTGTTCTTCCCACAGACCATATCATGAACCACACATGGATCCACCCAGTGTCATTGCATGTCTGCTCATCCCATGAACCACACATGGATCCACCAGTGTCATTGCATGTCTGCTCTTTTCATGAACCACATCTAGAGTCATAGGATGTGTGTTCTTCTCATAGACCACATATCACCAGTGTCATTGCATGTGTATTCTTCCCAAAGACCACACATGGATCCACCAGTGTCATTGCATGTGTGTTCTTCTCACAAACCATATCATGAACCACACCTAGTGTCATTGCATGTGTGTTCTTCTCAGAGACCACACATGGATCCACTAGTGTCATTGCATGTGTGTTCTTCTCACAAACCATATCATGAACCACACCCAGTGCCATTGCAGGTGTGTTCTTCTCATTAACCCCACATGGATCCACCGGTGTCATTGCATGTATGCTCTTTTCATTAACCACAGCTAGAGTCATTGCATGTGTGCTCTTTTCACAAACCACATATCACCAGAGTCATTGCATGTGTGTTCTTCTCATAGACCACATATCACCTGTGTCATTGCATGTGTGTTCTTCCCATGAACCACACATGGATCCACTAGTGTCATTGCATGTGTGTTCTTCCCACAGACCACACATGGATCCACCGGTGTCATTGCATGTGTGTTCTTCCCATGAACCACACATGGATCCACCGGTGTCATTGTATGTCTGCTCTTCCCATGAACCACAGCTAGAGTCATCGCATGCGTGCTCTTTTCATGAACCACAGCTAGAGTCATTGGATGTGTGTTCTTCTTACAAACCATATCATGAACCACACCCAGTGTCATTGCATGTGTGTTCTTCTCACAAACCACACATGGATCCACCGGTGTCATTGCATGTCTGCTCTTCTCATTAACCACAGCTAGAGTCGTTGCATGTCTGTTCTTTTCACAAACCACATAACACCAGAGTCATTGCATGTGTGCTCTTCCCATGAACCACACATGGATCCACCAGTGTCATTGCATGTGTGTTCTTCTCACAAACCACACATGGATCCACCCAGTGTCATCGCATGTGTGTTCTTACCATGAACCACACATGGATCCACCAGTGTCATTGTATGTCTGCTCTTTTAATGAACCACAGCTAGAGTCATTGGATGTGTGTTCTTCTCAGAGATCACATATCACCAGTGTCATTGCATGTGTGTTCTTCCCAAAGACCACACATGGATCCACTAGTGTCATTGCATGTGTGTTATTCTCACAAACCATATCATGAACCACACCCAGTGTCATTGCATGTGTGTTCTTCTCGCAGACCACAGATGGATCCACCAGTGTCATTGCATGTGTGTTCTTCTCACAGACCATATCATGAACCACACCCAGTGTCATTCCATGTGTGTTCTTCCCATGAACCACACATGGATCCACCAGTGTCATTGCATGTCTGCTCTTTTCATTAACCACAGCTAGAGTCATTGCATGTGTGTTCTTCTCACAAGCCACATATCACCGGAGTCATTGCATGTGTGTTCTTCCCAAAGACCACACATGGATCCACCAGTGTCATTGCATGTGTGTTCTTCCCACAGACCACACATTGATCCACCAGTGTCGTTGCATGTGTGTTCTTCCCATGAACCACACATGGATCCACCAGTGTCATTGTATGTCTGCTCTTCCCATGAACCACAGCTAGAGTCATCGCATGCGTGCTCTTTTCATAAACCACAGCTAGAGTCATTGCATGTGTGTTCCTCTTACAAACCATATCATGAACCACACCCAGTGTCATTGCATGTGTGTTCTTATCACAAACCACACATGGATCCACCGGTGTCATTGCATGTCTGCTCTTCTCATTAACCACAGCTAGAGTCATTGCATGTCTGTTCTTTTCACAAACCACATATCACCAAATTTATTGCACGTGCGTTCTTCTCATGAACCACACATGGATCCACCAGTGTCATTGCATGTGTGTTCTTCTCACAAACCACACATGGATCCACCCAGTGTCATCCCATGTGTGTTCTTCCCATGAACCACACATGGATCCACCAGTGTCATTGCATGTCTGCTCTTTTCATGAACCACAGCTAGAGTCATTGGATGTGTGTTCTTCTCGCAGACCACATATCACCAGTGTCATTGCATGTGTGTTCTTCCCAAAGACCACACATGGATCCACCAGTGTCATTGCATTGTGTTCTTCTCACAAACCATATCATGAACCACACCCAGTGTCATTACATGTGTGTTCTTCTCACAGACCACACATGGATCCACCAGTGTCATTGCATGTGTGTTCTTCTCACAAACCATATCATGAACCACACCCAGTGTCATTGCATGTGTGTTCTTCCCATGAACCACACATGGATCCACCGGTGTCATTGTATGTCTGCTCTTCCCATGAACCACAGCTAGACCATCGCATGCGTGCTCTTTTCATGAACCACAGATAGAGTCATTGTATGTGTGTTCTTCTTACAAACCATATCATGAACCACACCCAGTGTCATTGCATGTGTGTTCTTCTCACAAACCACACATGGATCCACCGGTGTCATTGCATGTCTGCTCTTCTCATTAACCACAGCTAGAGTCATTGCATGTCTGTTCTTTTCACAAACCACATATCACCAAATTTATTGCATGTGTGTTCTTCCCATGAACCACACATGGATCCACCAGTGTCATTGCATGTCTGCTCTTTTCATGAACCACAACTAGAGTCATTGGATGTGTGTTCTTCTCTCAGACCACATATCACCAGTGTCATTGCATGTGTGTTCTTCCCAAAGACCACACATGGATCCACTAGTGTCATTGCATGTGTGTTCTTCTCACAAACCATATCATGAACCACACCCAGTGTCATTGCATGTGTGTTCTTCTCACAGACCACACATGGATCCACAAATGTCATTGCATGTGTGTTCTTCTCACAAACCATATCATGACCCACACCCAGTGTCATTGCATGTGTGTTCTTCCCATGAACCACACATGGATCCACCAGTGTCATTGCATGTGTGTTCTTCGCATAGACCGCACATGGATCCACCAGTGTCATTGCATGTGTGTTCTTCCCATGAACCACACATGGATCCACCAGTGTCATTGCATGTCTTCTCTTTTCATGAATCACAGCTAGAGTCATTGGATGTGTGTTCTTCTCACAGACCACATATCACCAGTGTCATTGCATATGTGTTCTTCCCAAAGACCACACGTGGATCCACCAGTGTCATTGCATGTGTGTTCTTCTCACGAACCATATCATGAACCACACCCAGTGTCATTGCTTGTGTGTTCTTCTCACAAACCACACATGGATCCACCAGTGTCATTGCATGTGTGTTCTTCGCATAGACCGCACATGTATCCACCAGTGTCATTGCATGTGTGTTCTTCCCATGAACCACACATGGATCCACCAGTGTCATTGCATGTCTGCTCTTTTCATGAATCACAGCTATAGTCATTGGATGTGTGTTCTTCTCACAGACCACATATCACCAGTGTCATTGCATATGTGTTCTTCCCAAAGACCACACGTGGATCCACCAGTGTCATTGCATGTGTGTTCTTCTCACAAACCATATCATGAACCACACCCAGTGTCATTGCATGTGTGTTCTTCTCACAAACCACACATGGATCCACCAGTGTCATTGCATGTGTGTTCTTCTCACAGACCATATCATGAACTACACCCAGTGTCATTGCATGTGTGTTCTTCCCATGAACCACACACGGATCCACCGGTGTCATTGCATGTTTGCTCTTTTCATTAACCACAGCTAGAGTTATTGCATGTGTGTTCTTCTCACAAACCACATATCACCGGAGTCATTGCATGTGTGTTCTTCCCAAAGACCACACATGGATCCAGCAGTGTCATTGCATGTGTGTTCTTCCCATGAACCACACATGGATCCACCAGTGTCGTTGCATGTGTGTTCTTCCCATGAACCACACATGGATCCACCTAGTGTCATCGCATGTGTGTTCTTCCCATGAACAACACATGGATCCACCAGTGCCATTGCATGTCTGCTCTTTTCATGAACCACAGCTAGAGTCATTGGATGTGTGTTCTTCTCACAGATCACATATCACCAGTGTCATTGCATGTGTGTTCTTCCCAAAGACCACACATGGATCCACCAGTGTCATTGCATGTGTGTTCTTCTCATAAACCATATCATGAACCACACCTAGTGTTATTGCATGTGTGTTCTTCTCACAGACCACACATGGATCCACCAGTGTCATTGCATGTGTGTTCTTATCACAAACCATATCATGAACCATACCCAGTGTCATTGCATGTGTGTTCTTCCCATGAATCACACATGGATCCACCAGTGTCATTGCATGTGTGTTCTTTTCACAAACCACACATGGATCCACCTAGTGTCATCGCATGTGTGTTCTTACCATGAACCACACATGGATCCACCAGTGTCATTGTATGTCTGCTCTTTTAATGAACCACAGCTAGAGTCATTGGATGTGTGTTCTTGTCAAAGATCACATATCACCAGTGTCATTGCATGTGTGTTCTTCCCAAAGACCACACATGGATCCACTAGTGTCATTGCATGTGTGTTCTTCTCACAAACCATATCATGATCCACACCCAATGTCATTGCATGTGTGTTCTTCTCGCAGACCACAGATGGATCCACCAGTGTCAATGCATGTGTGTTCTTCTCACAAACCATATCATGAACCACACCCAGTGTCATTCCATGTGTGTTCTTCCCATGAAACACACATGGATCCACCAGTGTCATTGCATGTCTGCTCTTTTCATTAACCACAGCTAGAGTCATTGCATCTGTGTTCCTCTCACAAACCACACATGGATCCACCGGTGTCATTGCATATCTGCTCTTCTCATTAACCACAGCTAGAGTCATTGCATGTCTGTTCTTTTCACAAACCACATATCACCAAATTTATTGCATGTGTGTTCTTCCCATGAACCACACATGGATCCACCAGTGTCATTGCATGTCTGCTCTTTTCATGAACCACAGCTAGAGTCATTGGATGTGTGTTCTTCTCTCAGACCACATATCACCAGTGTCATTGCATGCGTGTTCTTCCCAAAGACCACACATGGATCCACTAGTGTCATTGCATGTGTGTTCTTCTCACAAACCATATCATGAACCACACCCAGTGTCATTGCATGTGTGTTCTTCTCACAGACCACACATGGATCCACCAATGTCATTGCATGTGTGTTCTTCTCACAAACCATATCATGAACCACACCCAGTGTCATTGCATGTGTGTTCTTCCCATGAACCACACATGGATCCACCAGTGTCATTGCATGTGTGTTCTTTGCATAGACCGCACATGGATCCACCAGTGTCATTGCATGTGTGTTCTTCCCATGAACCACGCATGGATCCACCAGTGTCATTGCATGTCTGCTATTTTCATGAATCACAGCTAGAGTCATTGGATGTGTGTTCTTCTCACAGACCACATATCACCAGTGTCATTGCATATGTGTTCTTCCCAAAGACCACACGTGGATCCACCAATGTCATTGCATGTGTGTTCTTCTCACGAACCATATCATGAACCACACCCAGTGTCATTGCATGTGTGTTCTTCTCACAAACCACACATGGATCCACCAGTGTCATTGCATGTGTGTTCTTCGCATAGACCACACATGGATCCACCAGTGTCATTGCATGTGTGTTCTTCCCATGAAACACACATGGATCCACCAGTGTCATTGCATGTCTGCTCTTTTCATGAATCACAGCTAGAGTCATTAGATGTGTGTTCTTCTCACAGACCACATATCACCAGTGTCATTGCATATGTGTTCTTCCCAAAGACCACACGTGGATCCACCAGTGTCATTGCATGTGTGTTCTTCTCACAAACCATATCATGAACCACACCCAGTGTCATTGCATGTGTGTTCTTCTCACAAACCACACATGGATCCACCAGTGTCACTGCATGTGTGTTCTTCTCACAGACCATATCATGAACCACACCCAGTGTCATTGCATGTGTGTTCTTCCCATGAACCACACACGGATCCACCGGTGTCATTGCATGTTTGCTCTTTTCATTAACCACAGCTAGAGTCTTTGCATGTGTGTTCTTCTCACAAACCACATATCACCGGAGTCATTGCATGTGTGTTCTTCCCAAAGACCACACATGGATCCACCAGTGTCATTGCATGTGTGTTCTTCCCATGAACCACACATGGATCCACCAGTGTCGTTGCATGTGTGTTCTTCCCATGAACCACACATGGATCCACCTAGTGTCATCGCATGTGTGTTCTTCCCATGAACAACACATGGATCCACCAGTGCCATTGCATGTCTGCTCTTTTCATGAACCACAGCTAGAGTCATTGGATGTGTGTTCTTCTCACAGATCACATATCACCAGTGTCATTGCATGTGTGTTCTTCCCAAAGACCACACATGGATCCACCAGTATCATTGCATGTGTGTTCTTCTCATAAACCATATCATGAACCACACCTAGTGTTATTGCATGTGTGTTCTTCTCACAGACCACACATGGATCCACCAGTGTCATTGCATGTGTGTTCTTCTCACAAACCATATCATGAACCATACCCAGTGTCATTGCATGTGTGTTCTTCCCATGAATCACACATGGATCCACCAGTGTCATTGCATGTGTGTTCTTCTCACAAACCACACATGGATCCACCTAGTGTCATCGCATGTGTGTTCTTACCATGAACCACACATGGATCCACCAGTGTCATTGTATGTCTGCTCTTTTAATGAACCACAGCTAGAGTCATTGGATGTGTGTTCTTCTCAAAGATCACATATCACCAGTGTCATTGCATGTGTGTTCTTCCCAAAGACCACACATGGATCCACTAGTGTCATTGCATGTGTGTTCTTCTCACAAACCATATCATGAACCACACCCAATGTCATTGCATGTGTGTTCTTCTCGCAGACCATAGATGGATCCACCAGTGTCATTGCATGTGTGTTCTTCTCACAAACCATATCATGAACCACACCCAGTGTCATTCCATGTGTGTTCTTCCCATGAACCACACATGGATCCACCAGTGTCATTGCATGTCTGTTCTTTGCATTAACCACAGCTAGAGTCATTGCATGTGTGTTCCTCTCACAAACCACACATGGATCCACCGGTGTCATTGCATATCTGCTCTTCTCATTAACCACAGCTAGAGTCATTGCATGTCTTTTCTTTTCACAAACCACATATCACCAGAGTCATTGCATGTGTGTTCTTCCCATGAACCACACATGGATCCACCAGTGTTATTGCATGTGTGTTCTTCTCACAAACCACACATGGATCCACCCAGTGTCATTGCATGTGTGTTCTTCCCATGAACCACACATGGATCCACCAGTGTCATTGCATGTCTGCTCTTTTCATGAACCACAGCTAGAGTCATTGGATGTGTGTTCTTCTCTCAGACCACATATCACCAGTGTCATTGCATGTGTGTTCTTCCCAAAGACCACACATGGATCCACTAGTGTCATTGCATGTGTGTTCTTCTCACAAACCATATCATGAACCACACCCAGTGTTATTGCAGGTGTGTTCTTCTCACAGACCACACATGGATCCACCAATGTCATTGCATGTGTGTTCTTCTCACAAACCATATCATGAACCACACCCAGTGTCATTGCATGTGTGTTCTTCCCATGAACCACACATGGATCCACCAGTGTCATTGCATGTGTGTTCTTCGCATAGACCGCACATGGATCCACCAGTGTCATTGCATGTGTGTTCTTCCCATGAACCACACATGGATCCACCAGTGTCATTGCATGTCTGCTCTTTTCATGAATCACAGCTAGAGTCATTGGATGTGTGTTCTTCTCACAGACCACATATCACCAGTGTCATTGCATATGTGTTCTTCCCAAAGACCACACGTGGATCCACCAGTGTCATTGCATGTGTGTTCTTCTCACAAACCATATCATGAACCACACCCAGTGTCATTGCATGTGTGTTCTTCTCACAAACCACACATGGATCCACCAGTGTCATTGCATGTGTGTTCTTCTCATAGACCGCACATGGATCCACCAGTGTCATTGCATGTGTGTTCTTCCCATGAACCCCACATGGATCCACCAGTGTCATTGCATGTCTGCTCTTTTCATGAATCACAGCTAGAGTCATTGGATGTGTGTTCTTCTCACAGACCACATATCACCAGTGTCATTGCATATGTGTTCTTCCCAAAGACCACACGTGGATCCACCAGTGTCATTGCATGTGTGTTCTTCTCACAAACCATATCATGAACCACACCCAGTGTCATTGCATGTGTGTTCTTCTCACAAACCACACATGGATCCACCAGTGTCATTGCATGTGTGTTCTTCTCACAGACCATATCATGAACCACACCTAGTGTCATTGCATGTGTGTTCTTCCCATCAACCACACACGGATCCACCGGTGTCATTGCATGTTTGCTCTTTTCATTAACCATAGCTAGAGTCATTGCATGTGTGTTCTTCTCACAAACCACATATCACCGGAGTCATTGCATGTGTGTTCTTCCCAAAGACCACACATGGATCCACCAGTGTCATTGCATGTGTGTTCTTCCCATGAACCACACATGGATGCACCAGTGTCGTTGCATGTGTGTTCTTCCCATGAACCACACATGGATCCACCTAGTGTCATCGCATGTGTGTTCTTCCCATGAACAACACATGGATCCACCAGTGCCATTGCATGTCTGCTCTTTTCATGAACCACAGCTAGAGTCATTGGATGTGTGTTCTTCTCACAGATCACATATCACCAGTGTCATTGCATGTGTGTTCTTCCAAAGACCACACATGGATCCACCAGTGTCATTGCATGTGTGTTCTTCTCATAAACCATATCATGAACCACACCTAGTGTTATTGCATGTGTGTTCTTCTCACAAACCACACATGGATCCACCAGTGTCATTGCATGTGTGTTCTTCTCACAAACCATATCATGAACCATACCCAGTGTCATTGCATGTGTGTTCTTCCCATGAATCACACATGGATCCACCAGTGTCATTGCATGTGTGTTCTTCTCACAAACCACACATGGATCCACCTAGTGTCATCGCATGTGTGTTCTTACCATGAACCACACATGGATCCACCAGTGTCATTGTATGTCTGCTCTTTTAATGAACCACAGCTAGAGTCATTGGATATGTGTTCTTCTCAGAGATCACATATCACCAGTGTCATTGCATGTGTGTTCTTCCCAAACACCACACATGGATCCACTAGTGTCATCGCATGTGTGTTCTTCTCACAAACCATATCATGAACCACACCCAGTGTCATTGCATGTGTGTTCTTCTCGCAGACCACAGATGGATCCACCAGTGTCATTGCATGTGTGTTCTTCTCACAAACCATATCATTAACCACACCCAGTGTCATTCCATGTGTGTTCTTCCCATGAACCACACATGGATCCACCAGTGTCATTGCATGTCTGCTCTTTTCATTAACCACAGCTAGATTCATTGCATGTGTGTTCTTCTCACAAACCACATATCACCGGTGTCTATTCATGTGTGTTCTTCCCACAGACCACACATGGATCCACCAGTGTCATTGCATGTGTGTTCTTCTCACAGACCATATCATGAACCACACCTAGTGTCATTGCATGTGTGTTCTTCCCATGAACCACACATGGATCCACCGATGTCATTGCATGTGTGCTCTTTTCATTAACCACAGCTAGAGTCATTGCATGTGTGTTCTTCTCACAAACCACATATCACCGGAGTCATTGCATGTGTGTTCTTCCCAAAGACCACACATGGATCCACCAGTGTCATTGCATGTGAGTTCTTTCCACAGACCACACATGCATCCACCAGTGTCGTTGCATGTGTGTTCTTCCCATGAACCACACATGGATCCACCAGTGTCATTGTATGTCTGCTCTTCCCATGAACCACAGCTAGAGTCATCGCATGCGTTCTCTTTTCACAAACCACAGCTAGAGTCATTGCATGTGTGTTCTTCTTACAAACCATATCATGAACCACACCCAGTGTCATTGCATTTGTCTTCTTCTCACAAACCACACATGGATCCGCCGGTGTCATTGCATGTCTGCTCTTCTCATTAACCACAGCTAGAGTCATTGCATGTGTGTTCTTTTCAGAAACCACATATCACTAGAGTCATTGCATGTGTGTTCTTCCCATGAACCACACATGGATCCACTAGTGTCATTGCATGTGTGTTCCTCTCACAAACCACACATGGATCCACCCAGTGTCATCGCATGTGTGTTCTTCCCATGAACCACACATGGATCCACCAGTGTCATTGCATGTCTGCTCTTTTCATGAACCACGGCTAGAGTCAATTGATGTGTGTTCTTCTCACAGACCACATATCACCAGTGTCATTGCATGTGTGTTCTTCCCAAAGACCACACATGGATCCACTAGTGTCATTGCATGTGTGTTCTTCTCACAAACCATATCATGAACCACACCTAGTGTCATTGCATGTGTGTTCTTCTCACAGACCACACATGGATCCACCAGTGTCATTGCATGTGTGTTCTTCTCACAAACCATATCATGAACCACACCCAGTGTCATTGCATGTGTGTTCTTCCCATGAACCACACATGGATCCACCAGTGTCATTGCATGTCTGCTCTTTTCGTTAACCACAGCTAGAGTCATTGCATATGTGTTCTTCTCACAAACCACATATCACCAGTGTCTATGCATGTTTGTTCTTCCCACAGACCACACATGGATCCACCAGTGTCATTGCATGTGTGTTCTTCTCACAGACCATATCATGAACCACACCCAGTGTCATTGCATGTGTGTTCTTCCCATGAACCACACATGGATCCACCGGTGTCATTGCATGTCTCCTCTTTTCATTAACCACGGCTAGAGTCATTGCATGTGTGTTCTTTTCACAAACCACATATCACCGGAGTCATTGCATGTGTGTTCTTCTCAAAGACCACACATGGATCCACCAGTGTCATTGCATGTGTGTTCTTCCCACAGACCACACATGGACCCACAAGTGTCGTTGCATGTGTGTTCTTCCCATGAACCACACATGGATCCACAAGTGTCATTGTATGTCTGCTCTTCCCATGAACCACAGCTAGAGTCATCGCATGCGTGCTCTTTTCACAAACCACATCTAGAGTCATTGCATGTGTGTTCTTCTTACAAACCATATCATTAACCACAACCAGTGTCATTGCATGTGTGTTCCTCTCAGAAACCACACATGGATCCACCGGTGTCATTGCATATCTGCTCTTCTCATTAACCACAGCTAGAGTCATTGCATGTCTTTTCTTTTCACAAATCACATATCACCAGAGTCATTGCATGTGTGTTCTTCCCATGAACCACACATGGATCCACCAGTGTTATTGCATGTGTGTTCTTCTCACAAACCACACATGGATCCACCCAGTGTCATCGCATGTCTGCTCTTCCCATGAACCACACATGGATCCAGCAGTGTCATTGCATGTCTGCTCTTTTCATTAACCACAGCTAGAGTCATTGCATGTGTGTTCTTCTCACAAACCACATATCACCGGTGTCTATGCATGTGTGTTCTTCCCATGAACCACACATGGATCCACCAGTGTCATTGCATGTGTGTTCTTCCCACAGACCACACATGGATCCACCGGTGTCATTGCATGTCTGCTCTTCTCATTAACTACAGCTAGAGTCATTGCATGTCTGTTCTTTTCATAAAACACATATCACCAGAGTCATTAGATGTGTGTTCTTCCCATGAACCACACCCAGTTATATTGCATGTGTGTTCTTCTCATTAACCCCACATGGATCCACCGGTGTCATTGCATGTCTGCTCTTTTCATTAACCACAGCTAGAGTCATTGCATGTGTGTTCTTTTCACAAACCACATATAACCAGAGTCTTTGCATGTGTGTTCTTCTCACAGACCATATATCACCTGTGTCATTGCATGTGTGTTCTTCCCATGAACCACACATGGATCCACCAGTGTCATTGCATGTGTGTTCTTCCCAAAGACCACACATGGATCCACCGGTGTCATTGCATGTGTGTTCTTCCCATGAACCACACATGGATCCACCGGTGTCATCGCAGGTCTGCTCTTTTCATGAACCACGGTTAGAGTCATCGCATGTCTGCTCTTTTTATGAACCATAGCTAGTGTCATTGCATGTGTGTTCTTCTTACAAACCATATCATGAACCACACCCAGTGTCATTGCATGTGTGTTCTTCACACAAACCACACATGGATCCACCGGTGTCACTGCATGTCTGCTCTTCTCATTAACCACAGCTAGAGTCATTACATGTCTGTTCTTTTCACAAACCACATATCACCAGAGTCATTGCATGTGTGTTCTTCCCATAAACCACATATCACCTGTGTCATTGCATGTCTGCTCTTCTCATTAACCACAGCTAGATCCACCTGTGTCATTGGATGCATGTTCTTTTCATAAACCGCATATGGATACTAATTAACCTTAGGAGAACCCTAACCTTAGCGTTAGACCGAGTCTTCTAGAAGGCACGCCCTAACACAGTTGTTCTGCTTGTCAATTGTTACATACCGTCCGATCGGGGCGCTTGGACGATTGGGATGGTTTTCGTGAGATCGATCCGCGAGTAGTCTGTTCTGCGACATGATTGGCCACACTTGTTCTGGACAAACTGGCAACACCGGGGGCTCCCCTGTTGCGAGTGTCACGACTCACGAGTTGAACGGGCCATATCCCAGTGTCACGTCCCCATTACTTCTCTTCCTCCCCGTACTTCTCTTCCTTCCCCTCGAAGCCACATTCCCCACTTCACTCCCATCCTGCCGTAGCCGCAAGCCGATGGTGCCGCCATCCCAATCCCCTCTCCGGCAGCCACCCCCCTCCTCTCCCCTCTCCCCATGGGTTCAAGGGGAGACGACGAGGAAACGCGTCGTGACGATAGGGACGGTGATTTCGATGTGAGTCGTCTCATCTCTATCTCTATCATCTGTGGCCAGTTATCTATTTTTTGAGCCAGATCTACTCCATTTACTCATGCGCATATGATGTGTTAGGCCAACCAGACGATGTATGACGCCGACTATCACGGTTTAGCGGATGAAGACAATCCTCTGCTATGTAAACATGGATATGTGCCCGCTAAATTTGTAGCGTTTGAAGGACGAAATGCAGGCAGGAGGTTTCTACGGTGTCAAGGACATCGTACAATGATGCGAGGCAGAAGTTGCGGTGTTGTCAAATGGGTAGATCAAGAGTGGCCCAAATTGATGCAGAAAACGCTGGACAAACTATGGGAAATGACTGTTGAGTTGAAAGAATCCGCATTCAGCTCACTTCTTGACAGTGTTGAGATGAAGCTATGGGAACCAGTTGACCCGACCAAGCATAAGCGAGATCTCATGGGGGTGGAAGACAAGGTTAGCAAAGTCGAGAAGGAGAGGGACGCGGCGTTGGCCCTGAAGGCTAAAGCAGAGCAAGAACTGACTCAAGCAAGGAAGGATCTTCACCAGGCCAAAGTCCTGCAGTTCACAACTACGAGTATTGACAAGTGCATGAGGAAAGATGCAGAGAAACAATTGAAGCTGTGCAAGGAAGATGCTAAAAGGAAGGAGCAGACGATTCGATCCTTGCTCTCGCAGGAAGATGCGCATAGGGCTAAGATTAGGAAGATCAAGGAGATGTGTGTTAACTAGTTCTATTTAGCTTAAGCCCTGTGCCTTTTTAAGTTGTAATAGTTGTACTTGTTGACCTAGCGGTCTGAACTATTGGCCCCATAGTCCTGGGAGTAAAAAAATTGGTCGCCCGTTAATCTGTCTTAACGCTGCATTACTTCCTTTTGTCTGACCAATGCCCCCTGGATATTCTTCCCGTCGCTTCGTCGTCCTCGTGTACAAATAGGAGGCACCACAGCTCGTCGCTTCGTCACCCATCCCCTCTCCCTCTCCAATCTCCACCGCGCCGTCCACCCCCTCGCTCCCTCTCCAATCTCCACCATGCCGCCATGGAGATGCCCTCGCTGAACTTCTACGAGGCGGTGATGTTCTCGCACTTCGACATCCTCGTACCGCCGGCCGCGACGGTGCCCCACGGATGGCGCATCAGCTATGCGGGGGTGCCGGTGGCTCCGCTCCTCTTCCCCGGCGGAGCCATGATGGAGAGCGAAATCGCGGCGCGCCGCCGCCAGATGCCCGCATGGAAGAGGGCGCTCCCCCGGTACGCGGCGGCCAGCCCGTACTGGCCGGCGTTGTTCAAGAAGGAGTGGAAGGCCAAGATTGGCAACCGCATCGTTTACGGGAGCGTGGTGCACCGGGATCTCCGCAACCAAGAAGGGCGGGAGAGGTTCTGGTCCGTCCCTGGACGTACCAAGTTCACCGTCATCGCCGCCGCTCACCGCGAAGAGGTGGTCCGTCTCGCATAAAATGCAGAAATCGTGGAGGTTCCGTCCGACGAAGACGAGGAAGCCGGTGGCTCGGAGGACAGCGGCAGCGGAAGTGAAATTGTTGACTAGTTGGTTGAATTAATGTAGGATGTGAAATCGCACCTTTGTTTAAAAGAATTTGTGGTTGAATTAATGAAATGCCTCGATTTACATCTCTGTCTCGATTAATTTGTGGAAGAATTTGTGATTTAGATCAATTTCTGCCTCGATTTAGATCTCTGTCCCGGATTGGGAACGTGACCGTGGACCAAAGACCCCTTTTCTACTAGTGTATTATGACATTGGTGGTTTGTTTAAATGTAATCTACGTGGATTTGGCCGCATGCAAATGGCACAACCACAATTTATAAAGTGGAAGCACATACACCCGGTTACTGGAGATCCGGGAGCTTCGCCAGATGCAGGGGATGCAGGAGCAGAGAGGCGGTGAGATAGACGGGCTCAAGATTAGGCCAGAAAGTGGTACCCATTTCCTCCTCATCTGGGCATTATCGGTGATAACATTGTTGTTTATGTTGCCACGTCGTTGTGCATCATCTGAAATAAGTTGCTGCTTCGTGGAAAGTGGCAGCTTAAATAATTTATTTCTGTGCCACTTACATTCCATCGTATTTGGAGACCTCCTGCCCCTCAGCAATCGTGGAACTGGTGGATCCTTGTTTTCAGATAGCAGTGGCACAATCACAATTTCGGATTCAACTATTGACTCGGGCGTTTCCAAACGCTAAGTCGCGCTACATTTTACTCAGAGAACGTGGGTAGATTGTTTCGCCCAGCAACGTGCCACACACAGAGCTCTAGAATTTAACAAAATTACATATATAGGTTCAAGTTCAACACACTATTATGCATCTTCATTGCCAGCAGCCTTCTTCCGCAGCCTGGGTGCCAAGCCTTCACGTCCAATGGCTTCTTCATTTCCTGCCTTCTTCCTCTTCCTCGGTGCCAATTTTCTTAGCTTCACGTACTCTGCATCACCAGGACAATGGGCACCAGAATCGTGTCCAGCATCATCTTTCCACTCGTTTTTAATTTCTTTGGGTAGCAAAATGACTGACCCGGCAGTCATGTTTCTAACCTTGCGGCGCTTCCTGTCAAAGAAACAAGACTGTTGTATAACTGCCCAATATCTACAGAGTAAATAAAACAAAAATTACAATTCAGCATAAACATGCGAACCCCAAGCGACCTTTGCTTACCAGGAGCTAATTGCGTTCGAGCAACCACCCTGTCCAAGAATAGAAGAGTGACTCCCAGTTGCAGCAGCTTCCACATCTAGTACATCACAATTCAGCTCAAACATGCAATCTGAAGCATATCTTTTCATCAACCCAATTAGCTGACTGTCACACGATATAGGAACATGGATGCCACATTCATCCATGAAGCTGAACTTTGCAGTCTGCTTCGGCCATACTTCAACATGATTACGCAGAGCAGCAACCATACCAGATATAGTGCAGATCTGCGCAGGCGCTTCTTCCATCGTGAAACAATGGCTTCCATACCACTTGCCCTTGGAGTCGTACCTGTAGAGGACTACCGTAACTAGGTAAGGAGGGTCCGCGCAGATCCCACTTAACAGAAAAATGTGGACAAAATATGTTTGTCAGCGTTGGGCTAACGAACAATTTGAGGTTCAGTAGCCAGCTAGCAGTTGTAATTAGTGCGAATAGCAAACAGAAGGGTAGCTCACCCGCTTGTAGGCAGAACTTCTTCTTCCTTGATAGTAGGATCTGCCATCCTCCGAACTGCTCGGCTTGTCAGCAGCGGAGGCGGGCTAGAGCCTCGCAATGGCAGCTACGGCATGCGCCATTGGAGCTCGGTATCAGCGACTGGGCACAGCAACTTGGCCCCGAAAGTCAAATGTCCGAAGGGATCGTCCTGCCTGGAGGGTGGATTCCGACGCCGCCGGTGCTAGGGGAAAGCTAGGAATGGATTTGTGAAATTGGTCAACGCATCCAATCCACTTAGCTGCTCGATTTGCCTAAGAGGTTGCCGCGTTGGCGCCCGCGTCACGGACAGATAACCGACATGTGGGTCCCGACCGTCTACTTCACGGGGCGGTTTAACGGAATGTTTGTATTTGGCAGGGGTGAGATGAGTTTGCCTCGAAATGGCCCCTCTTAGTAGTTGGCGACCCAACTTTTCAAAACGCGGTAATTTCAAGCAACTTAGGTACCGCCATGCGCTGGCCTGCCAACTTTGGTACCGCAGACGAACAAGCTTGTTTGTGAGGGCATGGTGGAGCAGTGTGCAAAAGGAGAGATGAAATGGATCGTATGGGCACCTAGAAGGGGGGTGAATAGGTGCTACTTCAAATTTTATTGCTTTTTCAATTTTAGGCTTGACACAAAAGGTAAATTCTCTAGATATACTACTATATAGAATTTCCCTATATGCAAACCTAACTACTAGCGAGTAAAGGCGAGTAAAGTGAGGAACGACGAAACCATGATGAAGCACGTGGAGACATAGGATTTATTTTACCGCAGTTCCTTCCTTGTTAAGGGAAGTACATCTGCGTTGGAGGGGTGGGCGGTACTAAGACCACCACGCCATAATAGGCCTCAACCTGTTCTCCGATGGATCCCTCCACTAAAGGCCTAATCCACCTTTCCACTATAGGAACCCTTCGAGATGGGAACCGGCGCCTTTACACAACTAGCGGGGCACAACTCCACAACCAAATTGGAGGCTCCCGTAATGACAACAAGCTGCCACAAGAACAATAGTTATCAATAACAAAACACAAGATCTAGATATTAACGAGAATACTAGATCGGGGATTTCTCCAAGTGAATGGAGAGGAGTTGATGCGCTTGATTCGTGATGACGATGTATGATGTCTCCTTCAATTCCCCCAAAGATCGAAGCTTTCGGGTGGTTGAAGTGGGATATCTAGAGAGAGAGCTTTTGCAACTGGTTTGATCTTTTTTCAAATGAACCAAGAGGTCTGACAGGAGGAGAAGACGCGGATTTTATACCCCTGTCCAGATAGAGCCATTGGAGCTTTTTGGGTCCGGATTATCCGGCCTGAGGAAAACTCCGCCCCTGCCTCGGACAATCCGGGGAATAATCCGCCCCCAGACTGAGCGACGCGCCGAGCCGGCCTTTGCTTGTCTCCTGGGGGCGGATTATCCGGCCCAAGGTGAGGACCAGATTATCCGGTCGGGGGAAGAAAATCCACCCCACTTCGGATTGTCTGGGGAAAAGTTTGCCCCTAGTCAGAGCGTCGCGCCATGCCAGCCCATGCTCGTCTCGTGGGGCCAGATTATCCGACCCAAGGTGAGGGCCGGATTATCCGGTCAAGGGAAGAAAATCCACCCCATCTCGGATTTTTCGGGGAAAAATTCGCCCCTAGTCTGAGACTCGTGCCATGCTAGCCTTTGCCAAGAGGGTCAGGACGGATTATCCGGCCCTTCATGGGGGCGGATAATCCGGCCACCAAACACAATAAACATTTCCCTGCACACTTAGCACACATGAGAAAACTCCACATTATTGTTATCTAACACACAAACACAGGGAACCATGAAATGTTCTTTCAATCTCCCCCTTTTTGGTGTTAGATGACAATACTAGGATTTGCAAGATAGCTCTCAAGACAACAATATTTAATGAATGGAAAAGACTCTCCCTTAATGTGTGCATAATAAAATTTGCATTTTATTACAAATACACACAAGAAGGTAAAAGTCTATTTCATTGAAATGTGCGCAAAATATTCATACCACCGAGAGAGAGAGATAGAGGCATCCTCAATATATTATAAGAACATCCAATGATAGCCATAATGAGCTCCTCCCTCAATATAGATATCCAATATGGCCAATATGATAGATGAATCCATAAGGATAATCCACCAGATAAATCCAGAGCCACACAAACATAGTCTCATACAGAACAAATCACAAATAAAAGTTCAACGCTAAATGGGCACAAGCGAGAGAAAGACCAAAAAGATAAAGTGCAAATGCTTGTGCCTAACCCATGCAAATCCACGAAGACCTAATAGAACTACTTCTCCCCCTTTGGCATCGAAACACCAAAAAGGAAGAAGAGCGATGCTAGCACCCCAAGGTATCACTCGTAGTCATCATTGTCGTCCTTGTCCCCATCCTCGTCCTCATCCTCAAGCTCCTCGGTGTCATCCTCCTCATCATCAGCAGTGGCCGTGGAAGGAAACAGTTGACGCTCAATATCTCCATAGTTGATCCCAGAAGAAGAATTCCACCGAGCATACGGTGTGGGAGTAGTAGGAGTAGGGGGGTCGCCTGATGCTCCCGATACATGGTGGAGAATGAGCTGCTGAGTGTGAGCCATCTCGTGGCGCTGCTTGTACGCCTCATACTGTCCCTTGCGAGTGTCCACTCCCATGCAAAGAATGTTCCACTGGAACCAATTCAGCTGTTTAATCTCACGAGCAATAGGAGGCACTAGGGGCCTACGAGCACTGGCACGAGCACCCCTCATGAGACCCTCAGGAGCAGAACATGGGTGAGAGGTCTTCCTAACCTTGTTGTAGATCTTCTTCGCCTTGTGTTCCACATCAATGTTAAAATCTTCAGTGGGAATCAGGTGTTTGATCAGCATCATAATGTAGGGTGCATATGGGATGGACAGCCGATTGAACATTGCATCAGTCAACTCATGGTAAATAAAATCCATCACATCCAGCATGTAATTAATGGACTCATCCTCACAAGAGCAACCTCATGAGAAAAGGCTAGAAGTTGAAGCAGGTGACCACGGATACTGTCATTGTTTCCTCCACTTGGGGTGATAGAATCACAGAAGAGACCCACCAAGCCAGCATATATTGGAGAAAGACCAGCAAAGGTGCCCACAATACCATTGTCAACTATGCATGGAGAGAGGACTACATCTTTGTTGGGCTTGAGTTGGGTGATGATACGGTGGCCACTAGCACGATCCCTGATGCGGAAGGAATATCCAAGCACCCTAGCAAAAGCACGAAAATCAGCTTGCATAGGCATGTCACGAGTCATCCACTTCATGGTGCGATGCTCATCACCGCAGATAACCAAGGTGGAGAAGAACTGCTTCACAATCTCAGAATCATAGGAGCATTGAAGAGCCATGAGATGGAGTAGCCCCATCCGCTCAGCCACATACATTGCATCAACAAGGTGAGGCTTTTCCATGGCCTCAGCAATAATCAGAGGGTGCATAGGCCGAATCTTCTGCCGAGCATAAACATCTTCATAGATACCCTTTTGTTTAGCACACCAAAAACGAGAGTCACCCAGCTCAGTATCATGCGCTAATTCATCAAACAGATCACGATGACGAATGGAAGAGAAAGTAACAGGATCCATCTTCTTATAGTCAATCTTGGGCTCTTTGCCCTTCCGCTTGGACACACCCTTCCCGGTCCTATCCCTCTTTGCATGTTCAGCCATGAGTTTTGCCTCGTTCTTCCTTCTCCTCAGCTCAACCTCGTCCACTAAGTTACCCTCACCGTCGTCCTGAAAGTATTTAGCACGGGGATGATGCTTGCAGGTCTTGGGAGCACCGGAACCACCTGTGAAACGAACAAGATGGATAGCATGGGGATAAGCACACACACAAGACCATATGAAACTAAAGCAGTTTTGACTCTGTCAGGCCGGATTATCCGGCCTGGCCAGAGGCGGAAAATCCGTCCCTGGCAGAAAATTTCAGAATCGCCTAGATTGGATGCAAAAACATAGATCGAGCCTAGAGGCTGCAAGACTACAATCTCTACTCGAAACAACAACCTTCTAGACAACGTTCCACCCAACAAGTGACACATCAAGCCAAATATGGGGAGAGAGGGAGTTACCCTCACTCATTGGATGAAGAACACGGAGGAGAAGGTACCCAGAGGCGCGGAGAAGAAGATCCGGGGAGGCCCGGAGAATCTGGCGGCCGAAGAGGCTCTGGGGAGGGTGGGGGCGGCAGGCGGCGGATGGGGAGATGGAGGGGTTCGGGGAGAAGTGCTGCTCGTTATGAGCCCTTCCCCCCGACTCTAGCCCTTAAAGACTGCAGCCGCCAGGGCCAGATTATCCGGCCTAAAATCTGAAATTCTATTACACATAGATTCAGGCACGTGCGTCCCCAAACAAAACCCCCACAAGGTGAACAAAGGACTTGTGCACAAGAATAGATGGCTTAGGGGTAGGGAGAGGCTTGGGATTAGAGAACCAAACTTAGATGGTACTACACACTCAAAATTGCAATAATCAAATCAACTAAAGGCCAAAATTGAGTGTGATTTCCATAAGAACATGAGATGAGCAAAAATAACCAAAAAGATCCACATAAATTCAACTCTCCTCAAGGAAGAGGGCGGTAGCCGAGGCCACCTTGTTGGAGTACATGGTATGACACCGCGAAGATATATCTTGGGTTCATGACCAATACTCGTCAATAAGCTCACATATCACAAAATGATATTAAGAGAAATTATTTGACTCGCTTTTGACATTATGGGGGGAGGGTTATCCCAATCAATTAGGACCACACTCCCCCTATATCCATGCCCACACCTAGACCAAATAAGGATGAGATGTAAGCATGAGTGCATGGGTAATCAAGACAAGCTCCTTGAATCAATGATATTTAGCTCATTCCCCAAGTAACAAAACCTTGCTTCATCAAGTGGCTTCGTGAAAATATCAGCAAGTTGGTTCTTCGTGCTCACAAAAGATAGATCAATATCACCTCGAGCAACATGGTCCCAAATAAACTGATTCCGAATCTCAATATGCTTCGTCCTTGTGTGTTATACCGGATTGTACGCAATTTTGATTGCACTTTCATTATCGCATAAAAGAGGCACTTTGTCACAATTGACACCATATTCCTTTAAAGTTTGCCTCATCCATAATAACTGAGTATAGGCACTAGCAACAGCAACATATTCAGCTTCGGCGGTGGAGAGAGATATACAATTCTGCTTTTTAGAAGACCAACATACTAGAGACCTTCCTAAGAATTGACAAGCTCCAGAACTTGATTTCCGATCATCCTTATCACCAGCCCAATCTGAATTAGTATAACCACATAGAGAGAAATTGGAGCCCTTGGGATACCATAGACCAAAATTACGGGAATGAACCAAATATCAGAAGATCCTCTTGACTGCCACTAAGTGACTTTCTTTAGGAGCTGCTTGATACCTTGCACACACACCTACACTCAACAGAATATCGGGTCTAGATGCGCAGAGGTAAAGAAGAGAGACGATCATGGACCAGTATACCTTTTGGTCCACATCTTTACCATGGGGATTAAGTTCAAGGTGACATTTTGTTTGCATCGGAGTGGCGATGCCATTAAGATCCGTCATCTTGAATCTCTTGAGCATGTCTTGGATGTACTTTTATTGATTTATGAAGGTTCCTTCTCTAAGTTGTTTAATCTCAAATCCAAGAAAGAACCATAACTCCCCCATCATAGACATCTCAAACCTGTCAGTCATAAGCTTTGAAAATTCATCATTAAAAGCTTTATTAGTGGAGCCAAAGATAATGTCATCTACATACAGTTGGCATACAAAGAGCTCCCCCTTAACCTTCTTAGTAAAAAGAGTGGGATCGATTTGCCCAACTTCGAAGCCACGGTCGAGCAAAAGCTCTTTAAGGTGCTCATACCACGCACGTGGGGCTTGTTTAAGGCCATAGAGTGCCTTATCGAGTTTGTATGGTTCGGAGAGTTAGGATCCTCAAATCCTGGGGGTTGCTTTACATATACCAACTCATGTAGAGGAACATTAAGAAAAGTACTCTTAATGTCCATTTGTTGTAATTTAAAATTATTATGAGCAGCATAAGCAAGAAGGATACAGATGGACTCAAGACGAGCCACTGGAGCATAACTCTTGCCAAAGTCGATGCCCTCCACTTGGGAATAACCTTGTGCCACGAGTCTTGCCTTGTTCCTTACAACAATGCCATTTTCATCTTGCTTATTCTTAAAGATCCACTTTGTGCCTATAACATTGCAGCAATCCTTGGGCTTCTCTACTAATTTCCAGACCTTTTTGCGCTCAAAGTTATTCAACTCTTCATGCATAGCAACAACCCAGTCCGGATCTTCAAGAGCTTCAAACACTTTCTTGGGTTCTACCATGGATATGTGAGCTTGGTGCTCACCAAAACTTGCTAGCTCCCTTATTGTGGACACCCTGCGTCGAAGATCACCTACAACTTTTTCAAGAGTGTGACCCCTTAATTCAAGGTTCCTACCTTCACGAGCTTTGCGACGAAGTTCAATTAGCTTGTTGTTTCTTGGGGGAATAACTTCATCATTTGAGTCTTTGTTGGACTCATTGGCTTGGCCTTGATCTTCAGCTTGATTAGCAGGAATAGGAGATGATGAAACGTGCCCTTGATGTTGATCAGCAGCCGTAACAGGAGGCTGCTGCTCTTCAGGCTTTTCAGGGCCAGATAATCCGGCCAAGGGTGGGGCCGGACAATCCGGCCTGGGGGAACCTGAAGCATCTTCGCATTCTTGACTGGTTCTTGCTCGAATTGGAGAACGGCTGGATAATCCGAAGTCAGTCGAAAAATCCGGCCTAGGACTTGTAGCAGATTCTTCGACATGATGATCAAATCTGCCAGTTGAGGATGGTTGGCCGGATAATCCGGTGTCCACCGGATAATCCGGCCTAGAGCTTCCAGGAGCATTTTGATCATCAGCATTTTGTGGAGTTGGTGTAGAAGTTTCTCCAATGGTAGGAGCATGTTGAGCTTGTGTCGATGAGGGCTCTACTTGAGTAGAGAATTGTCCTTCCCGGTCCGCCACAAGGGGTTCCTCAATGGGGCGAAAAAATCCCACGCCCATTCTTATTATGGCATCTTGGGGTATTTCAACATCTGCATCACAAACATCAACTTTCCCCGCACGGGAGCCATCATTTTCCTTGAACACCACACTACAAGATTCTACAATAGTTCCGGAGAGCTTATTGTAGACTCTATAAGTGTGGGATTCGGCACCATAACCAACAAAAATGCCTTCTAAAGCCTTAGACTCAAATTTAGATAAACGAACTCCTTTAATGAGAAAGAAACACTTACAACCAAATACCCGGAAGTAGGAGATGTTTGGCTTGTTACCAGTAAGTATTTCATACGGAGTCTTGTCCAACATTTTGCGGAGATAGAGCTGGTTGGATGAATGGCATGCCGTAGAGATTGCTTCAGCCCAAAAGTTATAAGGAGACTTAAATTCAGCTAGCATAGATCTGGCCATATCCATTAAGGTCCGGTTCTTCCTCTCGGCAACGCCATTTTTTTGAGGGGTGTACGCAGCGGAATATTGATGTCTTATCCCCTTCACTTAGGAATTCATTTTAGGTGTAGTTCTTGAACTCGGAGAAGTTATCACTTCTTATTGCCAATATAGGGACATTGTGTTGATGTTGAACCTTGTTGGCAAAGTCGATAACCGTTTGTTGAGTTTCGCTCTTCAACTTGAACAAATAGACCCATGTGTATCTTGAGTAATCGTAAACAATCACGAGGCAATATTTCTTCCCACCGAGGCTTGCATGAGATGCAGGACCAAAGAGATCCACATGGAGGAGCTCCAAAATCCTCTTTGATGAAATAATGGTCTTCCTTCGATGGGGATAATCATGCATTTTTCCTTCAACACAAGCCCTACAAACACGATCTTTGGCAAAGGAAACATTTTCTTTTAGTCCAAGGATGTGGCCACCCATGTGGAGACTTTGCAAAGTTCTCATATTGACGTGGGCTAGTCGGCGATGCCATAGCCAACCCGCGTCGTCCTTTCCAAAAAGACACATCGGGCCTGTAGTGGTTTTACCCGAAAAGTCCACCACCTATAGGTTATTTTCGACATATCCCACGAAAGCGACCTTTAGAGACTTGCTCCACAAGAGTACCACCAAATCAGCATCAATAAAAACTGCAAAGCCCATCTTACCAAGGGAACAAACTGAAAGTAAATTGTAACCGAGGGTCTCAATAAGCATGATGTCCACGAGAGAGATATTGTGAGCAACCACAACTTTGCCAAGACCCAATACCTTAGATTTTGACTTGTCACCATAGGAGACGGTTATATGATCATGGTTTGGTTGCATCTCCGAGATGATTTCCTTGCTTCCGGTCATATGACTAGTGCACCCGCTATCGAGTACCCATTTAGACCCACCGGAAGCATAGCCCTGCAAGAAAGTTACTTCTTGGTTTTAGCTACCCATTTTTCAATGGGTCCTCTCATGTTAGTGACAAGGGTCTTGGGAACCCAAATAGACCAAGAAATGTAACTATCATAAGGACCTACATAGCTAGCATATACATCACCATAATAATCACAAAATAACTCATAATTAGGATTATTAGCCCCTGCAAAACCATCATAGTTAGTTTTATCATTAGAGGTGGTGCTTGTCTTTGGTTGAGAAGTTTTGATCTTCTTATTCTTCTTGTTCTTCTTCTTTGTCTTGGGGACATAACCAAGACCTTCTTTCCCATTGTTTGTCCTTTGCTTGCTAAGCACCTCATCTAGGACCTTTTTACCTTTATGTTGAGATCCCTTTACAAGTTCTTCTTTTAGCCTTGTATTTTCTTCAACAATGTCTTCGTGTCCACAAGATGGAGTGGAGGTGCTGGGCATATCATACTTTTCCAATTGAGTTTGGAGCTTATCACGAGACTTATTTAGAGTAGAATGTTCACTCTCCAATGCCTTGTGATCAATGTCAAGTTTCTCAAACTTATCTAAGAGTCTAGCATGAGCAGCCCCAAATTCAACCTTTTCCTTCTTTAGTTTCTTTTCCTTAGCAAGAGCATTGTCATGTTCTTTCATGAGCTTGGCAACAACCTCTTCATGGGATTCCTCAATTGACTCGAGTTTCTCCTCCAAGGATACTCGAGTTTCATCTTATTCTTCTAAGGCATTCTTCAAGGAGGCTATCTCCAAGGCGTCTTGTCTTTCAATTCTACCCTTTTCTTCGACAAGAGCTTCGGAATGAGCAAGTTGACTCATAAGATCATCAAAGTGAAGTTTGTGCTCTCCTTGCAAGTTAGTGAAAAAATTGTCCAGGGAAATAACTTCTTCTTTTATCTTAAGACTAGTATGATCATCCATATCCATATTTATATTAGTCTTAGGAAACAAAGAAATAGAAGATGATACCTCGGACCCTCTTGCCATGAGGCAAGTGACAATGTTGTTGATGACATTTTCGTTCGGAGAGTCAAAGAGTGATGACGGGGTAGATGTGGTGGCTATAGCAGCCACCTCTCAAACACTATCCTCATCCTCTTTGTCTTCACTTGCAGAGGAATATTCTTCTTGGGCCACCAAGACAATCTTGGGTTGCTTCTTGTAAGGACCATTCTTTTTGATAAATGGCTTCTTTCGAGGTGCCTTGGACTTTTCTTTAAGGATGAGTCTGCCACCATTGTCTTCTCTACTTTGATATGGACATTCAACCACAAAGTGCAACCTATCTCCACAATTGTAGCAAGTTCTCAGTTTTGGGCCATTCTCTCTTCTTCTACTTGACCCATTCTTGCGCTCGAGTTCAGACTTGGCCTGGCTGGATCCTTCCAAAAATTCCTTGCACAGAAAGCCATGTACTCACCATGAGGACGCTTGACTTCCTCGGGACAGCCCATGGAGACACCCTCGTATCCTCTTTCATCCTCATCTTGTTCAACAACATTTGCCTTTAGAGTAACATTGACTCCTTTTTGCATTCCAATAGCCCGGGCACGGGCATCTTCAGCGTTCTTAGCTGCAACCTTGAATGATGTCATTTCTTGCATGACTTCATTGGAAGTCATTTGATGGTAGTTGTGTCTACCTTGCAGACTCTTCAAGTCCATTGGCTCAAATGGCATTAGAGCACTCACATATTTCCTTTTTATCCAAGCATCATCAATGTGAGTGGCTCCATGCTTTCTAAATGTGGTTACAATGCCCTTAAGCCTTCTATACATATCTTCATGGTCTTCACCATCCAACATGTAAAATCCTTCAGCTTCATTGCTAAGGGCATCATACCTATTTCTTCTCATGCTTTCATTTCCAATGAATAGGTCGGTGAGTGCATCCCAAGCTTCTTTGGCGGTGCTGAAGTGCTCAATGTGGGTCATGTCCTTGGGACCCACTCCAAGCTAAATCATGTGGAGAGCCGTTGCATTCAGTTGACTATCCACAACTTCTCTCCTAATCAAGTTGGCAGGGTATCCAATATGAAGACCATCTTTGATAATCCTCCAAAGCTCAATCGATGAACTGCATACATGAGATTTCATTAAGAATTGCCATTGATTAAATGAAGATGCAGTAAGCTTGGGTGGATCACCCCTATTTTTTATATGAGGATGAGGGATAGGTGGGTCGGGAGAATATAGATGAGGAACCTCACTATAGTCCTCCTTACCACTTCCCTTCTTGGAGGCGGAACCATTATTTTTTCACATAACACTTCATCTTCCTTAGATCCGGCGTGAGCCTTATCCTTGGATAGAGGAGTGGTGGCCTCAGAGGAAGATGGAGATGGGACTGTAGATGATGTGAGGCGAGCAATCATTTGCTACATCTCCTCCATCTTGGTCTCAAAGGATTTCAACAAGGTTTTTTCCAACGTCTTGACGTCATCCATTGTGACCTTGTCCAAAGCTTCATTCCCATTTTCCTTAGTTCCAATACTTCTCTTAGGCGGTTAAGCCCGAATAAAGAGTCGGGGCTCTGATACCAATTGAAATGGATCGTATGGGCACTTAGAGGGGGTGAATAGGTGTTACTTCAAATTTTAATGCTTTTTCAATTTTAGGCTTGACACAAAAGGTAAATTCTCTAGATATACTACTATATAGAATTTCCCTATATGCAAACCTAACTACTAGCGAGTAAAGGCGAGTAAACTGAGGAACGAGGAAACCGTGATGAAGCACACTGAGAAACGGGATTTGTTTTACCACAGTTCCTTCCTTGTTAAGGGAAGTACATCTGCGTTGGAGGGGTGGGCGGTACTAAGACCACCACGCCACAATAGGCCTCACCCAGTTCTCCGATGGATCCCGCCACCAAAGGCATGATCCACCTTTCCACTATAGGAACCCTTCGACGAAGGAACCGACGCCTTTACACAACTAGCGGGGCACAACTCCACAACCAAATTGGAGGCTCCAATAATGACAACAATCTACCACAAGAACAATATTTATCAATAACAAAACACAAGATCTAGAAATTAACGAGAATACTAGATCGGGGATTTCTCCAAGTGAATAGAGAGGAGTTGATGCGCTTGATTCGTGATGATGATGTATGATGTCTCCAATTCCCCCAAAGATCGAAGCCTTCAGGTGGTTGAAGTGGGACATATAGAGAGAGAGCTTTTGCAACTGGTCTAATCTTTTTTGAATGAACCTAGAGGTCTGACAGGAGGGAAAGACGTGGCTTTTATACCCTTTGTCCAGATGGAGCTATTGGAGCTTTTTTGGGCCAGATTATCCAGCCTGAGTGAGGGACAGATTATCCGGCCTGAGGAAAACTCCGCCCCTGCCTCGGACAATCCGAGGAATAATCCGCCCCCAGACTGAGCGACATGCTGAGCCATCCTTTGCTTGTCTCCTGGGGGCCGGATTATCCGGCCCAAGGTGAGGGCCGGATTATCCGGTCGGGGGAAGAAAATCTGCCCACTTCGGATTGTCCGGGGAAAAGTCCGCCCCTAGTCAGAGCGTCGCGCCATGCCAGCCCTTGCTCGTCTCCTGGGGACCGGATTATCCAGCCCAAGGTGAGGGCCGGTCAGGTGAAGAAAATCCGCCCCGTCTCGGATTTTCCGGGGGAAAATCCACCCCTAGTCTGAGACTCGCGCCATGCTAGCCTTTGCCAAGAGGGTCAGGCCGGATTATCCGGCCCTTGATGGGGGCAGATAATCCGTCCCCCAAACACAATAAACATTTCCCTGCACACTTAACACACATGCGAAAACTCCACGGTATTGTTATCTAACACACAAACACAGGGAACCATGAAATGTTCTTTCAAGAGCCCATTCCTTGAACACTTGGCCTGACGATTCGTTTGTACTTGTCCAAACTACCCTAAAACCCTAGATTTTAGCCGTTTACCATACCAAAGGCATGCCCAAGCATGACATCATTGCTCATTGAAGTGATATAAGTGTGTGGTGTTTCATTGTGAGCCATTGTGCCAAGTTTTAAGCCATTCCTCAATTGTCTTGCCGCTATCCCGACGGGTAGACACGTTACACCCTACTACCCTAGACTGAAGCTGGTCAGTGTGGGAACTGCATGGCCAAGCACCATCTTGTTTTGTAAAACAAGGAATGTGATTGTTTATGAGGACATGGTGGAGCAATGTGCAAAAGGAGAGAAGATTCCTTGAACACTTGGCCTGACGATTCGTCCGTACTTGTCCAAAACTGCCCTAAAATCCTAGATTTTAGTCGTCTACCATGCCGAAGGCATGCCCAAGCATGCCATAATTGCTCATTGAATTTATATAAGTGTGTGATATGTCACTGTGAATCATTGTGCCAAGTTTGAAGCTATTCCTCAATTGTCTTGCCGCTATCCCGACCGGTAGACGCGTTACACCCTACTACCCTAGACCGTAGCTGGCCAGTGTGGGAATTGCATGGCCAAGCACCATCTTTTTTTGTGAAACAAGGAATGTGAGTGTTTGTGAGGGCATGGTGGAGCAATGTGCGAAAGGAGAGCACATTCCTTGAAAACTTGGCCTGACGATTCGCCTGTACTTGTCCAAAACTGCCATAAAACCCTAGATTTTAGCTGTCTACCGTGTCGAAGGCATGCCCAAGCATGCCATCATTTCTCATTTAAGTAATAAGTGTGTGGTGTGTCATTATGATCCATTGTTCCAAGTTTGAATCCATTCCTCAATTGTCTTGCCGCTATCCCGACGGGTAGATGCGTTACACCCTACTCCCCTAGACCGAAGCTGGCCAGTGTGGGAACTGCATGTCCAACGACCATCTTGTTTGTAAAACAAGGTATGTGAGTGTTTGTGAGGGCACGGTGGAGAAATGTGCAAAAGGAGAGCATATTCCTTGAACACATGGCCTGATGATTCGTCCGTACTTGTCCAAAACTGCTCTAAAACCCTAGATTTTAGTCATCTACTGTGCCGAAGGCATGCCCAAGCATGCCATCATTTCTCATTGAAGTGATATAAGTGTGTGGTGTGTCATTGCGAGCTATTGTTCCAAATTTTAAGCCATTCCTCAATTGTCTTGCCGTTATCCCAACGGGTAGACGTGTTACACCCTACTACCCTAGACCGAAGCTGGCCAGTGTGGGAACTGCATGTCCAACCACCATCTTGTTTGTAAAACAAGGGATGTGAGTGTTTGAGATGGCATGGTGGAGCAATGTGCAAAAGGGGAGCACATTCCTTGAACACTTGGCCTAACGATTCATCCATACTTGTCCAAAACTGCCCTAACACCTTAGATTTTAGCTGTCTACCGTGCCGAAGGCATGCCCAAGCATGCCATCATTGCTCATTGAAGTAATATAAGTGTATGGTGTGTCATTTTGAGCCATTGTGCTAAGTTTGAATCCATTCCTCAATTATGTTGCCGCTATCCCGACGGGTAGACGCGTTACACCCTACTAACCTAGACCGAAGCTGGCCAGTGTGGGAACTGCATGTCCAACCACAATCTTGTTTGTAAAATAAGAGATGTGAATGTTTGTGAGTTCATGGTTGAGCAATGTGCAAAATGAGAGCACATTCCTCGAACACTTGGCCTGACGATTCGTTCGTACTTGTCCAAAACTACCCTAAAACCCTAGATTTTAGCCGTCTACCATGCCAAAGGCATGCCCAAGCATACCATTATTGCTTGTTGAAGTGATATAAGTGTGTGGTGTGTCATTGTGAGCCATTGTGCTAAGTTTGAAGCCATTCCTCAATTGTCTTGCCGCTATCCCGGCGGGTAGACGCGTTACACCCTACTACCCTAGACCGAAGCTAGCCAGTGTGGGAACTACATGTCCAACCACCATTTTGTTTGTAAAACAAGGGATGTGAGTGTTTGTGAGGGCATAATGTATCAATGTGCAAAAGGAGAGCACATTCCTTGAACACTTGGCCTCACGATTCGTTCGTACTTGTCCAAAACTGTCCTAAAACCCTAGATTTTAGCCTTCTACCGTGCTGAAGGCATGCCCAAGCATGCCATCATTGCTCATTGAAGTGATATAAGTGTGTGGTGTGTCATTGTGAGCCATTTTGAAAAGTTTGAAGCCATTCCTCAATTGTCTTGCTGCTATCCCGACGGGTAGATGCGTTACACCCTACTACCCTAGACCTAAGTTGGCCAGTGTGGGAACTACATGTCCAACCACCATCTTGTTTGTAAAAAAGGGATGTGAGTGTTTGTGAGGGAATGGTGGAGCAATGTGCAAAAGGATAACACATTCCTTGAACACTTGGCCTGACGATTCGTCCGTACTTGTCCAAAACTGCCCTAAAACCCTAGATTTTAGCCGTCTACCGTGACGAAGAAATGCCCAAGCATGCCATCATTGCTCATTGAAGTGATATAAGTGTGTGGTGTGTCATTGTGAGCCATTGTGCCAAGTTTTAAGCCATTCATCAATTGTCTTGCCGTTATCCCGATGGGTAGACGCGTTACACCCTACTACCCTAGACCGAAGTTGGCCAGTGTGGGAACTGCAGTTCCAACCACCATTTTGTTTGTAAAATAAGCGGTGTGAGTGTTTGTGAGGGCATGGTGGAGCAATATGCAAAAGTAGAGCACATTCCTTGAACACTTGGCCTAACGATTCGTCCGTACTTGTCGAAAACTGCCCTGAAACCCTAGATTTTAGTCGTCTATCATGTCAAAGGCATGCCAAAGCATGCCATCATTGCTCATTGAAGTGATATAAGTATGTGATGTATCATTGTGAGCCATTGTGCCAAGTTTGAAGCCATTTCTCAATTGTCTTGACGCTATCTCGACGAGTAGACGCGTTACACCCTACTACCCTAGACCGAAGCTGGCCAGTGTGGGAACTGCATGTCCAACCACCATCTTGTTTGTAAAATAAGGGATGTGAGTGTTTGTGAGGGCATGGTGGTGCAATGTGCAAAACGAGAGCACATTCCTTGAGCACTTGGCATGACCATTCGTCCGTACTTGTCCAAAACTTTCCTAAAACCCTAGAGTTTAGCTGTCTACTATGTCGAAGGCATGCCCAAGCATGCCACCATTGCTCATTGAAGTGATATAAGTGTGATGTATGTCATTGTGAGCCATTGTGCCAAGTTTGAAGCCATTTCTAAGTTATCTTGCCGCTATGTCGATGGGTAGACGCGTTACACCCTACTACCCTAGACCGAAGCTGACTAGTGTGGGAACTGCATGTCCAATCACCATCTGTTTGAAAATGACAAAAAAAATATTCGGTTTGTGTTTCTAATAATACGAACATGTTAGAGTATTTTTTTGAGAATATTTAAAAATAATTGAAAACCTTGACTTATTAAAAATAGCCCTCTCAGGTAGGCATAAACAGTCTATTTTGTAGACATGTGATTTTTTCAACATTCTTAAATTTGCCTCTATTTTGTAGTACATGTTTGTGAGGGCATGGTGGAGCAATGTTCGAAAGAAGAGCACATTCCTTGAACACTTAGCTTGGCGATTCGTCCGTACTTGTCCAAAACTGACCTAAAACCCTAGATTTAAGCTGTCTACCATACCAAAAGGAAGAGGATATACCATTACATCAGCAAACGGATACAACAGAGACAGCACAGAGGGTATGTTCACTTGCTTTAAAAATTGTTCAACACATGGATACAGTAGAGACACACAGAGGATATACCATTATATCAGCAACGCACATGGATTTTCATTTCTGCTGAATAAGAATGAGACAAAGGGAAACTAACAACCCTATTACAAATTTCAGAAGAAGCACTGCTTCTGTAAGTAGATCAACCGTAGAGACCAACTTCATCGGTACTAGTTCCTCATTCCTAGGCTTTAATGCTTCTCTTTCTTTTTCCTTAGATCTAGAGTTTCCCTCCTCTCCTCTGCCCATCCATAAGCATCTAATGCTGCATCACGAGTCAGAATACCATTCTCACACAAGTACTCCATGTACTTCAGCTCCCACTACCAATAATTGCATTCAGTCTATAAAATTAGTAACACTGAATATCAAACATTGAATTTTGTATGAACACTGCTCATATTGTAGATACATGCACCATCAACTGCATGAAAATCAAACCAAATCAAATGAATGCTTATCCCATGAGTTTTGCACTTGTAAAAGACCCAGCCATCATGGTCATCGGTGCCAGAGACGTACCTATTGACGACGACGCCACAGTCGAAGCAGGGAACCAGGGGAATGTAGGACGGACGGTGCCGATTATGCGATGTGCAGGACGACCTTGAAATAGACATGGCAACCACTAAGGATCCCGACCAGGGCGACAACTCCGATGGCAGATGGCTCCGGTGGCAGCGCCACAATTATTTTGGGAAGACGGTGTGAGGACGTTAGGGTTTCTGTTTCTCTTATAAATAGCTAGGCCGCATTACCTGGGTGTCTTATTGGGCCGACCTTCATAGTTTTATTCCTCTTATAAAACCCTAACGCTATCCCTGCACTAACATACATTTATGTAAACCAGGGCTACCACCGCCAGCTAATCTTACTATCATCTAGAGTCTCACATAAGACTTTGACTAGAAATGCACCGTTGATGCCATACTAAAAGAGCCATTTCTAAGTACGTGAAACTTTAATCAATGTAATGCAGATAATCATTTATTTTAACCCATTATCAACCTAGCTCAAGAATCCCAAACACATATACATTTCCCAGATTACCTTGTTCTCCCTTTATGCCACCATTTCCCGCAAATACATAATCAGAGTACATATGCATAGCATTAAAAATATCAGGACCAAACCAGGTTAAACATGAAACAACCTTCTTAAGCACAAACATTAGATGGTTCAAACACTAGTTCAACCACACGAACAAACTATATCAAGTTCAACACAACACCGATAAAGATAGTCTTAACATACAATCATATTAACACAGAGACACATGACATAATCTACTTAATTAAGCATCAAGCCAACTTCCTCTATGGCTAGGGGAGGTGCTTCGGCGGGAACATGCCATAAGCGACGCGTTTGGCCTTCAGGTGCGGCTTATGATTCTGGCTGTCAGATCCATAGTAGGTAGCATGCTACAACATTCCCAGGTAGTCTTTTGGCATCTCCTTCCGAAAGCACCACGGACACTTATACTACCCTGGGCCTAGAAGATAGGGGATGTCGCCAGCCTTGAGCTTCTTCAGCATAGCACGACCCTTGTGGTCCCTGTCCTCCACGTAACTACCGACACCGTCTGACTCCTGTAGAAATATGTGAAATAAAATAAGACTTACAATAATTACTCTGTGAAATAAGACTATATGTGCCACATATTATATAACGAGAAACTTGGATGATTGCTTTTTAATTGAACATGTAAAAATCATAACAGAATAGTTGATATGTCACACATATGAAGTTAGATCAGAGCAGCATTATGTACAAATCAAATGTGTGCAGCAAAACAAAACATCTACTGGAAGCATTAGTGCAACAAAAAATTATGCCTTACAAGCAGATTGATCTATCACACTTATTAATCTTAAGTTGTATCACTGCAGCATTAAATACCAACTTAAATTTACAACAGAACAACCCATGTGTTGAAAGCAGTAGTGCAATAAAAATTATAATCCTATGAAACAGAATGTTGTATCACACATAATAATCTTAAGCTAGATCACATCATCATTAACTAACGACTTATGTGTGGAGCATAAGAAAAGAGCTGCTGAAAGCAGTAGTGCAACAAAAATATAAACCAATGAAGCAAGATAACAACAACTGTTACTAGCAGTACTACAACTAGCAATTTATGCATCTGTAACAAAACACATAAGCTTTGAGCTCTAGAACTGCAACTATATAAATGCTTGATATGTTAGAAATATTTTACAAATACAAAACAAAAGCTTTTAGTAGCACCACAAAAACTCCTTCAATATAGTATACATATTGAATTTAACAACTATCATGAATGTACTGGAACCATATGTTCTATGTGAGACAAGCATTTCAAAAGACTAGCAAGTTACCAAGGCAGACACTCTGACTAGGAGTACATAGACTAGGTATATTAAGCTCAGTATAAAGTGACCAGATGATCTAATGAACTAAATTCATAAGAAAAGTAAATGACACCAAATACATTCTACATAACAGTACAACAGTATATTGACAAACACCTGGTACAGATTTCCATGTCTCTTTTACTTAACTATTACAGTCAAATTCACAAACTAGCATTGCTGAACTTTCTAAGAATTTTTAGAAAGTAACACCTAATATGAACTTGACCTATCCATGGTCACATCACCTAAATTTACAATCTCGAAGAGGTCGCAAGTAGAACCCATAAATCAATTATATTACTGGCACCAAGGGAGAACACATCAGTAGCTAATATGTGTAGATCAATAGCCAGCAACCCCATTCCATTTTCATTGCAAACGAAATGCTAGGTTCCGTTCAAGACCAAAAAATCAAGCACGAAGGCCAAGCATAAGCTGTAGCATGTAGGCGCATGTAAACCTAGCACAAACTACAAATATCATAACATTCAAAGCAAGAGGAACCACTCGACGACCTAGCCTACCAAAACAGAAGCCTACTTGATCCTACATCCATCAGAACATCGCCAAAGGGGTCCTCGGGAAATCAGTAGCTAATCTTTGGCGTATCTAACCTGGCACAAACTAGCATCGTTAGACGCATCTAACCCTACTAGCACCACAAACCCTAGCAAGAACAGGACGAGCATACCTCGGTGACAAGATCACTAGGAGTGAGATCTGGACTTACCTCATCGTTGTCGGACTCGCGGAAGGTCTTGACGTCGGCAGGCGAGTAGATATTCTCCCCCCTCTCCTTCTTCTCCTAACGCAGCATGTTCTTCAGGTTCTTCTTCTTCTTCTTCTACCTAATCTGCGCCTCTGTCTCAAACTTCCGCTTCAGTGGAGCCACACCGGAGTAGATGGCTGGCCGACCTCAGCCGAAGCTCCCATTTCCACCCTCTGCATCTACGACCTGCTTCCTCTTCTCCGCGTGCTCAGCGCCCGCAGCCACCTGCTTCCCCTTCTCCGTGTTGTCAGCGGGCACCGCCACCTACTTCCCCTTCTCCATGGACGACCGCCACGATCGAGGGTTTGTGGAGAGACGGCTAGCTAGGGTTTGCTTCCCGATTTGGGGAATTTTTCGAAGTGGGTGGAACGCAGACCAACCACTGACTATGCTACTTAAGGAAGCCGACGGTTTGGCACCCACGTGCATACGTGTATAATACACGCCGGTAAACGGGCCGTACGGGCTTCTACGCGGGATTCTACGGTTCTTTTTTTTTACAGAGCAACGACCACAATTTCCAAAGGACGATTGTGCCCCCTGACTAAGAACCGTCCGCGCGTATCCCTGCCGTCCATGTGTTTTTCCAAACTTATGTTTTCCACGCGGGTGCGCACTAAAGCAGAAACGTTCTATAATTGGTTTTTTATAACTGTAGTTATGTTACCGTCTCAAAAGCATATATACAATACTCCCTCATACGCCATTTAGCTAGGAGGAATACACATGTTTGAACAAAGTTTCAAATTGTACATGTTTTGTATGTCAAATTAGTGTTGATATTTGAGCTGCAACTAGGAGGAGAGAGAGAAACCAATCGGGCTGTATAGGAGTTAGATTCCAATCATCGTTCAAGCGCTCATTAAAAGAGAAGAAATAAAAGGTCCGGTAGATAGCGCGAGGATACAAAATTATCATGGCTTGTAAGTTGTAACTACCACTCCCTCCAATCAATGGGAGGGAACACGAGAAATTAACAAGTGAGATTAGGGTACATCCTCTAATCCTTTTTGGATTTTTCCTAAAAAAATACAAGTGAGATTAGAGGACAAATTCAACAAGAGGACTAAGGAAAGAAATTATTTAGTGGTGAGGTAAGCGAGCAAACAAGTGACGCGAGGTAGCTAACGTTGGTTGATGCTCCCTCCTCCAATCACAGGCTCGTTTGACCATCTCCACGTTCGGCAACACCTCCTCGCCACGAACCTAGCTTATATGTACACGCGAACCATGGCTCTCTAGTAGTGAGCTTATTGAGCTAGCCATTTGTTCCAACAGAACCAAAAGACGCTAGTCAATCAATCATGACTAATTGCGATGGCAAGTCGAAGTCGAAAGGCCGGCTGCACGCCGTGAACATCGCCGGCCGCATCGCTGCCATGGGGCTTGCGGTTGCTTCGGCGGCTCTCATGGCCACGGCGAGCCAGTGCACCATCATCCTCCCCAACGGCGGCCCTGCGCACACCATCACATACAGCGACTTCAGCCCCTTCGTGTACGTTCGAGAATTAATGAACTTTTACCGTAGAGAGAGTCAGAGACGTATAAACACTTGTCCTTGACCAGCTAGCCATTCCATGCGTGGCGTGATTCGTGCAGGTACCTGGTGGCGGCGAACGCCATAGCGGCGGTGATGGTTGGGGTGGCCATCTTCCTGAGCGTGTGGAAGAAGGGCCGCGGAAAGTGCTCCAAGGTGCTCCTGCCGCTCCTCGACATCGCCGCGCCGGCGCTGCTCTACTCGTCCACCGGCGCCGCGTTCGCGACCAGCGAGTACCTGTCCTACTGCTCGTCCTACGGCCGGCGCGTCAGCGTCTGCGACGGCGCTCTCGGAGGCACGAGGAACTTCTGCAGCCAGGTGCGCCTGGCCATGTACATCTCGCTGGCCGCCGCCGCCGCCGCCTCCGCTGCCCAGCTGGTGAAGAGCTTGGCGCAGTCCACGTCGTCCGGCGACGACGACTCCTCCAGCTCGTCCTCTGGCTCCGACGACGGTTGCGCGCATGGGTGCAAGCACTAGCTAGGTTTCTTTCAGCTTATTTTGGATTGGTACGCAAATCCATTACGTACAAAAATTGTTACTACTAGTTGACTGCTTCGACTGTTTACGTATAAAAATTGTTACTACTAGATGTGAAGAAGTGTAAGCACTAGCTACCTAGGTTTCTTTCAGCTTAATTTGGTACGCAAATCTCGATCACGTGCAAAAAATATTGTTACTACTAGCTGTTACGTGGCCAGTATATTTGTATCTATTTTTAAGTTACCGTGGGGAACGACGTTGGGTTGTGGTTATAATAGTTCAAATGGAGGCGCTCATATTTACACCTGGCTGCGCCCAGTACGAATTTTGTGAGATGCACAGTTGTATTTTCGTCGACCCCCTTAATTTCCTTCTTCTTCGTTGAAACGCCCGGTTAACAACGCATCAACATTGTCGGAGCGAGATGGGACGACGTATATTCTCATTAAAACCACACGGCATATGTTCTCTCAGTACATTTGTCGTATACTCGTATGCATAAGCTTTGTAATACAGCAATGACATACTCTCTCTGTTTTAAAATATAAGATGTTTTAGCTTTGTGAAATAAATGTATCTAGATCTCTTTTAGTATGTAGGTTTATTAATGTTTAGAGTGAACCTACACACTAAAAAGGGTCTAGATACACCTTTTTCATAAAGCTAAAATATCTTATATTTTAAAACGGAGGAAGTATGTAACTAATACGTGTGCGAGCTTTAGTCTCTATCACCTGTTGTGTGTATGCATATGTATCCATATCCCTGACTGGCTGGAACCAAGCATCAAAGATAGCATTACGACTTACCTATGCATACATTCCGCATGGTAATTTTCAAGGATCTCTACAGCTATTACCACGTGGACTCTCGTTAATTATGCATTTGTAACCAAGGAATTTCCATGCCGGTGGCAGGCCTGTCTGGCATGGAGATTAACTAAAAGACATTCCGTGGAGGCGTGGACACATGCGCTTGGCGTCATTGAAGCATCCTTCTTATCGATCGACTTAAGAAAACTCGTGGTAGCCGAACAAACTAATAGCAGACCATGCATGATTTCCAAGTAAATTACCAATAGCTAGAGCTATGCTTGGTCTCATTCCTGCTGGGTAGTTCTGAGTCCTGACATTCAATGAATTCAGTCTACGGTACCTATTTAGCAGCTAGTCCTTGGTTGTGTCGTCTGGTGTTGTAAACACAAGCTGGTAACATCCGTATACCTTGTTCAGCTAGGTGCCTTACATGCTGGGTGGTTCCAAATTCAATGAAGTTTCAACGAAATATCCAAAATTTCCGTCGTATCTGTATCCACTGAAATAACTGACTTTCAGTCAAATTATCTCTGCAATTATAGTAGTACACACGGTCTCAAAAAAGTCTGAGTCATGTGGTTGGATTTCAATTGAATTCAAGTAAAAAGTTTAGTTCTTTGACCAAAATGAAAAAAAAAATCACTTAATTTCACTGAAATTTAATGTGTGCCAAGTATGCCGTACCTGAAACAGAAATTCAAAACTTCTAAGCCATGCATAACTAACTCTGCATTTGTGGTCTTCGACTGTAACCGGTCCCTACCAAAGCACTACCCAAGTATTTCTCAAAATAAAAGCATTATTCAGGTAATTGCATTTCCAGCTTAAATAGTACTACATCGGTTCTATAATATAAGCCTTTTTACAAAGCTATTTTAGCTTGCTAAAAATTACTTATATTGGAACGGAGGTAGTACTACCTCCGTTTTCTAAACACAGACTTGCATTTAGGAACCGAGGTAGTAGTAGAGTAGCATATTGGCACCTCAGCTGGACAGGCATACGTGTTGGATCAATAGTATACTAGTTAACCAGAACATGAATGTGTGTGCTGGTCGATGACCTCACGACTAGTCCCAAGTCCCAACTAACTTCTGTTAGAAGTCACAAGCGCTAGCTGCTGCCTATATGGTTAGCTGCCATTGCATGATGGTATAGAAGTAAACAACATCTATTACCTGTTACAGTTAATTATTCTATACAACTTCAATCAGCAAGATTACGGAATCGAGCAAGAGGGCTACAAAATTCAAGCAAGTAGACCTAACACCAATTTTGTATGTTTGAACGTGCCTAACAATAGCTACCTAATCGGCTAACGACCAAAATTAATAGTTAAAAACAATTAAATTAGTCTCGTCATCATCTTGTTGAGATGAGAACGCATCCTAATTATTCGTATCATTAGGTTTTAAATATGCAATTTGACGGTGCGATTTAGTCGAATGACTGCTAAATCACCCCCAGACAAGGGACTATACTTGCGGATTATATATCCGAGTCAACGTCGACTATCCTTACCTCACTCCATATCATTGCTCAACTTGAGAGGTCTGTATAAAATTTGCTCGTGAGAGTGATGGATCGATAGCGCCATATATAGCTTGATTTCCCTGAATTCGTTCCCAAAAAAATGTTAACTAGTATAATTTTCTAGCTGCCTCCATTGTATATGGTTGATAGAGAAGACCAAAAAATGCTAAGAGCAAATAAGTCACACACAACCTGGAAGGAAAACTAATCGCAACTAGAAGAAGACATTAATTCCTCGCTGTGGCAGCGTGCCCGAAATCCAAACCGCGACAACTTGCTTAAGACCACGGTGCTTACAAAAATAGATAATTTCTCTTAAACAGTATGCTTATTTTAATTCACTCCACCATGCATATGTAATATTTTGCAACTATGTTTCTTTCCAACTCTGTCTTTTCAAGCTTTATACTATCAATTTTCTTCAATCTTTCTAGAGATTTCATACTCTATTTTGCAACTATGTTTCTTTCCAACTCTGTCTGTTCAAGATTTATACTCTCAATTTTCTTCGATCTTTCTAGAGATTTCGTACTCTATTTTGCAACTATGTTTCTTTCGAGGGTAGCCTTTCATGTAGCCAATGCTCCCGGACAATACTTGGCTACACAAAACAGGGTATGTTCCCTTTACCTTCTTCAAACAAATCTGCAATTCTTTCTAAACAGAATCTGCAATGATTATGTGTGCTCCTAGATTTGTTCTAGGAGGATTGCCCTGAGAAAATATAGAAAATCCCGTCCTACATGGCTACGTGCAGTCACCAATCACATCTCTGCTGGCTCAGAAAACCATGTCGTGTGTACACTGGGCTATCACTAGCCGCGCGTTGCTTGCCCCCCAAACCCCCGTTGTGAGTTGTGAGTGTCCGCGAATGGGCCTTGCTAACCACGGTGGATCTCGTTGCCTTGGTCTAGAACTCTAGATGCACTGGTGCTGCCGCACGCGCAAGTGCGAGCGCCTATTCTCCGCTAAGGCATGCGGGATTCTTCCCCACCTGAAGGAGCCCAAGATGGGCCATATTTAGTGTGGCCCAAATATGCATGTACTTGTCCTTTTTTGTTATCTTTTTTTAAATTAAAAAAGTATGAATATTTTCAAACTCTGGATATTTTGTAGATCTGAATATTTTTTAAATCTTACCATTTTTAAATTCTGAATATTTTTCGAATCTAAACATTTTTAAATCTGAAACTCGGAAAGAAAAGGAAACCAAAAAATTAAAAAGAGAAAAGAAACACAGAAAAAACATAAAAGAGAAACAGGAAAAAAAGAACAAACTGCCAAATGGGCTAAAGAAACGCTAAATGGGCCAGTCTAGCACACACATATTAACGCGTGCATTGGACGACAAATAGGATTTGTCATGTGCCTATAGGCTATAGCCTACATGTTCTATCTCGCTGATATTCGAATTGATCGCTGCTCTACGCGATGTCACGCCCACGCAGAGTAGGATATTTTCTCCTCTAGATAAACGAGCCATGACATCCAATCAACCTGGTCCAAAGCCCTACTCGAATAAGAACTTTTGATCTGCCGAGGAAAAATAAATCAAAACATGATGATGATGCTGGCATTCAATAACCAGTTTATGCGAACTCGCCTACTCCGCACGACATGACTCCAGATGTACCCCTTAATGCTGCTACACTGGATGTATAGGTGCTGACATTAGGGCTGGAATTGGTCGTCGGCGATGCCGAGGAGGTGGGGTTGGTGCTCCAAGGTGAAAGTTAGTGATTTGATGACTATCCATGTTGCATAGGTTGTCTTACAAGCTGCATACTCTTAGATGTTTTGTTACGTACACATGAGAAATATGTTTGCAATGGTTCTGGATGTCATTTGCAATTATTACATTCATGTTACAAAGTTGTCTTTGCATTGTTGCAAATTCTGGCTTCTACGCACAAAATCAGTGGTGCTTTTTCTTTGTGTAGAGAAAAGAAAGCTCCCTGCACGGTTTTATGACGCATGTGTTAGATGCTCCTTGGTCATGGTTTTAAGTTTGATCTAATGGGTGCAAAGGCAACTGGTTGGGAATTTGTTTCATACAACTAATGGCTCGCATTGGCCTTTCTAAAAAGAGGTCCTTTAGATGTTTAATGTTCTCGTGCAAACGTGGTTGAACCTATCAAATGATTTGGCAGTGAACATTTTCGATCTGAATCCTGACAATTAACATTTTCCGTAGTCTATGAAGGGACAAGCAATCAGAGACACTGAACATAAATAAAAAAATGTAATCTTTAATAGTTTTACATTGGTTTAGAATTTAACATGGAGATGGAGTTCAGTTAACTCTTCTGAAACTAACACGCATTAAGAAAACTATTTTGAAACTACATGATGAGCACATCCCTATTATAGATACACCCGCCACACCTACAACAATATTACAAGGACCTCTCACAAGAGCTCGTGCACGACAAATAAAATATAAGGTACTTTCGTTTCTTGAAACTATTCCTAATATACATGATAATATGACGCTGTCTAAATCAGATGTGTTTATGTTACTTAGAAATAATGGACCTAGAATGGATGAGAAGGAAAAACACTGGAGCATGATCATGCATGAAGATATCAGCAAGATTATGAGGATTGAAGATGATGCTACAAGTGGAGATTTTAGAACTTTGAAGCCAATATAATGCTACATGGAGCTGGACGAACTATTCAAGAATATATTTTATAATTTCGTCTTAACCTTTGATATGGTGTTGCGTCACTTTTTTGGTCCAGACCCATGTATTTTAAACCATAACTTTTAGAGGGGTTTTAGAGGCTATACTGAGGAAGGAAACCTGGCTAGGGCTATTTTTGGCTTGCCCAACAGGGTCGGACAAAAATCTACCTCCCTTTCTCCATATATACCTCCACCCAGCCGCCATTTGAGATTGGATTTTGTTTAGTTTAAGATTAAGCCATATTGCTACTCTTCATCATAGGCACGAGTGTCTAAGCGACCTCTTGTACTTTCATCTATATTGGCAATATCATGATTGCAATTTTAGTTCTTGATTCTCGGTTGCAGGAAGGGAATAAAGACCTTCGTGGTCAGTCTGGTTGAGCTACGGCAAGATCAGTAACTTTCAGGAGATTGGCTTAGTGATTACATTGGCGCAAAGTAACTGCATGTTGTAATGGGATCGTCAAGGTCATCCTCCACCAAATCGATTTATCACATCTCATCGAAAGATCGGACACTTTATCCTATCAAGTGGTATTAGATTTTAGGTTGCTCGTTGAGATATTATTGTTTTCATTGTTGAGATTGCATCTATTCTTCATACCTACAATCCACGAAAAAAGCCAAAAATATATTAGGATTAGATCATACCGTCCCATAAATAGTTTCAACCATCGCAACTTTCATTTCAGTGAATTAAATCGTTTAATTTACGTCTACATCGTCGTGTTGTGTTGCTGGTCTTATCGTTTAATTTGCGAAATATAAAGAATATATTTTAATTCCATCGTAGGCTTTGACATGGTGCTATGTCATATTATTTTATGGGCTAGACCCATGTATTTTTAGACCATAATTTTTAGAGGGTTTTTAGAGGCTGTATTGAGGAAGGAAAGCCCATCTTGGGTTGTTTTCGGCTGGCCCAAGAGGGTTGGACGAAAACCCGCCTCCCTTCCTCCATATATACCTCCACCTTGCCATCATTAGAGATTGTATTTTGTTTAGTTTGAGATTTAGCCATATTGCTACTCTTCGCCATAGGCATGAGTGTCTCAGTGAGCTCCTGTACTAGCACTTGTAGAATCCCACCTTTATTAATAAACTCTTGCTTGTTTCTCGGTTGCAGGCAGGGATTAAAGATCTTCATGATCAGGCTGATTGAGCTACAGAAAGATTAGTAACCTACAGGAGATTGGTTTGGCGATTGCATTGGCGCAACATCACTGCACGTTATAGTCGGGTCATCAAGGACATCCTTCACCAAATCGATTTATCACATCTTACCGAAAGATTGGGCCCTTTACCCTATCACTACATTGGTACAATTATCAAATATCTTGTAGAATACTCCACCATTTCAAAATATAAGATGTTTTAGCCTTTTCTGAAACACATGTACCTACATGCCTTTTATTCTTTAGATTCACTCATTTGCTCTGAATCAACATACTAAAAGACGTCTAGGTACAGGGACGGAGCCCGGATTCGGGAATAGGGGTGGCAAGAGGTATCAAAAGTTCAAAACCAATGCAGCCATACCACATTAAATATCGTAAAGTTCAGATAGTCACAATATATTAAGGTGAAATTGGCTCTATGATTACGAAAATGGCCATCACTAGGATTAGGATTGTCCTATTATAAACTAACTTGCAAAATCGTTCGGATTTGCATTAACACCATGTTCACATGGAACAATTGTCTAGAATTTTTTATAATTGATCCCAGTCTCTTTCTCTTCATATCTGATTGAAGGTAAAGTGGACAAGTGAATATTTGCCAACAAATTTTCATGTTTGTAGTTCCCACGCCCTGGTAGTTCCTACAATTCAACTTCTTTAGTTTTTTTTCCTATAGAAGATCTACAATACTTCCATAGTTCCTGAGACAAAAACTAATCTAACATTCGGAAACGATATGAGTACTTACGATTGCATATTTTAGACAATAAGAATTAGAGGGAGTATACTAGCTTGAATTCTTTGCCTTGTTCCCGCTCCGGCTACTTGCTGCGCCCATATAGCGGTGCTCCCTAGATCGCTGTCCCATTAGTTATACGGTGTTCCGCCGACTTTGCGATTGGGAACTGCCGTAGACTGCTCCACATCTACGGTCGGTAGACAGACAAGGGACGAGGAAAAGAAACGAAACACAGACGACTGCGTTCGTGCGTTCCCTGGACCTCACACCTTCTTCTGAATGGGCTAATTGCCACATTTAGTCCTACTACTACTAGTTGTAATATGTTTGCTGGTTTGGGCCTACCTCTCATGGCATATCTGATGGGCTTGGAGAGGGCATCCTTTACGTGAGTTTACACGCACACAGGGGGCGAGAAATTAGTCAAGGACGGGATAGATTAGTGTTTTATATAATCGTTGTTGAGGTACGACGGGATTGTTGGCGGAGGTCTCGCCCCCGCTTGTCCCCCTTGCCTCCGTCCCTGTCTAGGTACATGCATTTCATAAAAAGGTTAAAACATCTTATAATTGAAACAGATGGAGTAGTCATGGGAAAATCTGAACTTGCATGGTCAAAACCAAGTATTTTGTGAGTTGCTGTGGAATTCAGTTAGTAAATACTACTGTTCCTGGACCAGGTGAAGGTGTGATGGATATTGAAACTTCAACGTCACCATAGGGGTGCAAGCTGTGGGTTTGGTTACAGTGGACAGCATTAAATTTAGGTGAGTTTGGCACACCTGTTTATCCAACGCTCTGTTTCTTATGCAGGCATTTTCATGCATGTAATTGTGAACAGAAATATCTGAAGTCCACTGCATCAGCTGTTACAGAACAGTTCAATACCAGAGGAGAACTGCACTATTCATTTCGACAACGATTACTAAACGTATCAAGATCATCATCTTGCTGGATCATTGAACAACTTGAAATAAACATATCATTTAGGAATTATTTATTGACGTTCTCTCTCAATTGTCAATTGTGAACTGGACATCTCTATGACTTGCAAATTACACCACACAAATTTAAATGGATAAAGGATGTCAATGCATACGAAGTTACACGTCGGCATTGTCTCTAGTACAGTCAGTAAGTGTTCATTTTGGAGAAGTTGAGCTCATGTGAAAACGTCTCTGTTCATCTTGACGCTGATTACTATTTGGCAGTTGAACAACATTTTTTTTGAAACAAGGCAAAAGATTTGCCATTTTCATTGATTAAGAAGAGGATTAGAGGTCTTACAAATAAATCCTTAACCATAATGGTCAAGGCGGAACAAAGGGCCTACTCTCGCGGTATTACAACACTCAACGCTTTTGCACCGGCAAGGCTCCATAAGCCAATTTCTTATTTTATCTTGGCAACCACTATCATTACTATTGAGGCGTTGTTTGTAAAGACCCTAGCATTTCTTTCCTTTCAAACTTCCCATGAAACCAACATTGCAAGCGATGCCAAAGCCTTCTTAGAGTTACCTATCTTGTGAATCTTGTCCCTCCACCACTCTTTGACCGATGTCATGTCGCGCCAACTAGGGATATCAATGTCATCTAGTCGAAGCCACTCCTTGAGCTGCCGCCAAACACGCACGATGAAACGACATTTGAAAAGGACATGTGGAGCGGTTTCTTGCACTTGGTTGCATAGCTTGCATCGTCTGCAATTTTGCCATCCTCTTTTTTTGAAGTCTATCCGCCGTCCAAACTCTATTTTGAATCACTAACCAAGCAAAAAACTTGCATTTATTCTTCCAAACCAAGAGGGCATGAGGGATGAAGTTTGCCCAAGGAATTGCATTTTGTAGGCCGGTTTTGATGAGTAGCATCCATCACTAGTGAGCTTCCAAGAGATTGAGTCCGGGGTGTTGTTGTCAAGATGGACCAATTGTATAGCTTCCAAAGGACGTAGAATTGCAATATATGGTCAAAGGAGAGGCCGTTTCGGGTGTTCACTTGACTCACCCAAAAGTCATTGCCCAAAACCTTGTGCACGGTGCAATTTTTCTTCTTGGAACGCTCAAAGAGAAGCAGAGCTATGTCCATAGGGCGCCTTCCATCAAGCCAAGAAGCTTTCCAAAAAAGAGCGTGTTTTTCATTTCCAATGATAACATTTGTGGCCGCCACAAAAAGATCACAATCTTGAGGGGTACAAGGTGTCCCAAGTCCGGCCCATGGCTTAGGCTCCTCACTCCATTCGTTCCAAAGCCATCTCATGCGAAGGGTCGCGGCAAACTTTTTGAGATTGAGGATTCAAGGCCTCCAAATTCTTTCGGTTTACAAACCAACTCCCAATTTACTTCCGGTAACTTTGTCACTTGCCGCCCAAAGAAAGGCTCGTCGTAGACTATCAATCTTCATGAGAACTTCTATTGGGATGTTGAGCGCAGTGATATAGTAGATAACAATGCTAGTGAGCACGGACTTGACAAGAGTGGCTCGGCGAGGGCAACATGCTTCCCAAGCCAAGGGATAAGCTTAGAGGCCACTTTGTCCTCCAAAGGTTGGAAGTGGATCCTCTTTAGTCTTGTAACCGAGAGCGGTAGCCCAAGATACCTCATGGGGAAGGATGTGCGGGCGGTGGGGAATGCTTGGGGGATGTTATCTAGATCCAACCCGCAACACCTTATGGGGGTAACTTGGTTTTTCAAGCAATTTGTGACTAGCCCGGTGACCTCACCAAAATGTTGGAGGGTGCTAGCAAGGAAGTTTATGTCTTCTCTATTTGGAGCAACAAAGATTGCGGCATCATCGGCATAGAGAGAGGTGCGGACCATCGGTGGCCTTCCACGAAGCTTTTGGAGTTTGCCTTGCTTGGTTGCTTTACAAAGGATGTGATGGAGGGGGTCAATGGCCAAGACGAAGAGGAGCGGCGATAGGGGGTCCCGTTGCCGAAGACCTCTCCCATGCTTGATTGGGTCGCCCGCAACACCGTTGAGAAGCACGCGCGATGACGAGGTGGAGAGAAGTGCCGCAATCCAATCCCGAAATTTGCTTGGAAAGCCATAGGGACAAAGTAAATCCCGAAATTTGCAGTTGAACAACTTAAAATGCTAAATAAATCATTTTTTATTCCCGTTGTTCATTAATAATTGTTGAGCTAAGGAACCGAGAAACACACAAATTGCACAAAAAATAGGTTTTAACTTTGAAGCTCATGGTGGGTGGCACACGGCAAGACTAGGCATCCGTGGAGTGTGTTGCTCACCAATGGACCTCTTCTCTTGATACAGGTCGATTACATTCTGTAGATCTATTCATAACTAAAGTAGTCCGTACCAGCTTAAACTGTATATGTACATGTCATTTGAAGGTTTCCGTGGAGTGCATATTTGGGATTCTCCCCTCCAATTTTTAACGGGCAACTGACAAAATGGTTGGTTGCTCGAATAATATACATTCATACCCAAGTAGTCCTTTTACAGCCAGTATTGAGTTGTGGACTGGGTTTCATCATCTTCACATCTTGAATTCTTGATCTCATCCTCTGTGTAAATTCTGTGGCAATTGCTGAGATGGATGGTGCGAAGGCCGTGAGCCTCGCCCTCGGCATCGTCGCCGTCGCGCTGTCTGTGGCTGCCGCCGTCGTGATGGGCACCGCGAGCGAGATCATCATCGACTCGGGCGTGTCTCCTATAGCGACTACAGCGCTCTGGTGTAAGTTTTCTGAAAGGTATAGTACTATGTAGCACTTGATTTCCCAGGTGATATTCTTCCGGTCGCAGGTACTTGGTGGTGGGCAGCGCCATCTCGGCCGTCTGCGCGGCGCTGGACCTCTACCTGTTCGTGCACGGGGACAGATCTGGCGCCGGCCCGCTGGCCGTCTCGCTCCTCGACGCCGCCGCCCAGGCCATCCTATTCTCGGCATCCGGCGCGGCGCTCGCCACGCGCGCTGCTTCGTCGGCAGGGCTGACCCGTTACACGGGAGGACAGGCACCCGCCGAGCGGGGGCTTCTCTGTCGCCTTCTACGCCTGATGTCCTACTCCTACTCCTACCTGCACTGCAAGCACAAATGTTCTAGCCCCACTGCTAACAATGTGACTCGGTGCAAGGTGCAGATCACGAAACAGAGGATAGGATTCTAGCCCGTGCTTTTTCGCGAAAACGCAAAATATTTGTGTTTCGATACATTGATAGAAAAAAAAGATATTATATAAAGTCCAGAGTGGACCAACACTCACACCATACAACTCAACCCAAGAACTAAGGGAGTAACTGGCGTATCCCTCGTGCTCTGGCGTATGCCCATGATCTCACTTCTCCTTTGATCGTGCTGACTAGGGAGGGCACCGAAGGCACCTCGTTGTTGAAGATTATCAAGTTTCTATGCTTCCAAATGCACCACGCTCCGTGAGCATGATCAATGACGAGGTTCCTTTGCGCATGTGATGTGGGTTGGTCCGCACCACCTGCGTCCACCACTCCGCGAAAGCACCTTCAGCAACCGGCGGTCCCGTGATAGATTGTATCCACGACAGGACCTCATACCAGATTGTCCGCAAAAATGGTCAGCATGTGAGGATGTGAGACATAGTCTCCTCGGACTGGTCACAGACGCAACACGGCCTGTGGTCCAGTTGGCGGCGCGCGAGTCTCTCACCCATCTAGCATCTGTCCTAGAAAATTACCCAGATGAAGAACATCACCTTCGGTGGCGCCCAGGATTTCCTATTCAGCTTCCAAGATCCCAAGGTTACAGACCCATGGAATATGGTGTAGTAACAGGACATAGAAGAGTACTGGCCATCGGTCGTCCACCGCTAGATCAGCTTATCTGGCTCACCTGCTTAGTTGCATCCCTTGTAGCCGAACCCACAATTGGACGTATTGCCAGAGTACCAGGGGTTCATAGCTCCGGAGATGTATGTGATCTAGCTGCGCTCAGCAAGCGCTTGATGCACCGTCCTCACCTTTCTAGGTCGGTAAGGGATTAGCGCTAGCAGGTCCGGCGCTATCTTCCTGATCGACTTCCCATCCAGCCAATTTTCCTCCGAGAAGAGAGCGGAGGTTCCATCACCCAACACCATTATGGTAGAGGCGAAGAAGATTTCATGCTCGCTCCTGGTGAACCGCATGTCTAACCCACGCCAAGGTCACAAAGGGTCAGTTCGCATCCTCCACATCCAGCGGGTCCTGAGACTGATGGCCATGCGCTCGAGGTCTAGAATACCAAGACCCCCGAGGCAAGTCGACCTACACACCCGGCTCCAGTTGATGTGGCAGTGTCCACCCTTGGCTTCTTTCATGCCCACCAACAGGAAGCTGCGCAGAATCGTGTTCACCTGCTTGAGTGCCTTCTTGTTGAGGGAAGCACTATGAGCGGGTGGAGCGGGATTGCTGCAAGCACTGACCACGAATGAGGACAAGACGTCCCACTTTAGGCATCATAGATGCCTTCCATGTGGGGATCTTGTCCGCAATCCATTCAATCACCGGTTGGAAAGCCTCGGCCGGGAGTCAGTGGACGGCTAGGAGGATCCCCAAGTACTTAACCGAAGAAGGTGTTAGTTGGCACTCCATAGTGGTCGCCACACCAGCAGCCACATCTTCTGAGCAAGAAATTAGGGACACCGAGCACTTCTAAAGTCGGTGGGCAACCTAGAGGCCTCGCCAAAGACCTCCAAGATACCACGAACTGCGTTTAGCTCCACATCATCCGGGTGACAGAACATCACCACATCATCCGCATACAGTGAGACCGAGGTCATTGGCTCTTGGTGGGCTAGACGATGCAGCACACCCAGCTCCATGGCTTTCACTAACACCCCATTTAATTTGTTCATAATTAGTACGAACAACATTGGTGACAAGGGGTATCCTTGTCTCAATACCCTCCTATATCAGATGGGGGTTCCTGGCTCGCCATTGAGCATCACCCTGGTGCTAGCCGTGGATAGTAGGATTACCACAATCTCACGGAACCTTGGCCCAAACCCGAGCTTCTCGAGAACCTAAAACAGGAGCCCCCAAGAGAGGCGGAGTCGAAGGCCTTGGCTATATCCAGCTTTACCATCACCCTGGGTTCCTTGAGGTGGTGTAGGAACCTCGTTGTTTGATGTACAAACATAAATTTGTCTTGGATGTTGTGATTCCTAATGAAGGCGCATTGGTTATGATCCACCAGCGACTCCATCTAGGGGCAAGCCTGTTTGCCAGAGTTTTCGCTACTAGCTTAACGAATATATGAATCGGGCTTATCGGGCGATAGTCACCCAGGACTGCCACGTCAGGCTGTTTAGGCAGTAGTATTAACAGTGCTTGGATAAGGCCTTGGAATCCGTGCCCGCATAGAGCTAAAATCTTGTCAAAGGCCGCCATAAAGTCACCCTTCACCGTCGGCTGTCGGCCAACAATTCTGGAGGAAATTCGCCATAAACCCATCTGGGCCTTGCGCCTTCCCATGCGGGAGTCCTTTCACCACCTCAAAAATCTCCTCCTCAGTGAACAGTGCCTCCAGCTCTGTTAAGTGTAGGTCGAGCGAGAACTACCGATCCACCAAGGTTCCTAGGAGGTTTTGGAAGTGGTTAAAGGAGGCCTCGGCCATGGCTGCAAGGTCAGAGATGACCACACCTTCCACTTGAAACTATGAATCACATTCTTCTGCTTCCTGTAGGAGGCATGCTGGTGAAAGAATGCGGTGTTCGCGTCACCCTCGCTGAGCCACACAATCTTAGCCCGCTGGCGCACCATCGTGCGCTCCAAGGAGGCGAGACCCAAGTAGGTGTGCTTCAGGAGTGCACACAGTCGGCGCTCATCCAGAGATAACATCCTGGATTCCATGGTTGTATCTAGCCATAGAACCACCTCCCGTGCTATCATAAGCTGCAGTTTAATGTTTCCCACCTTTTTGTCACTCCACCTCATTAGTTGTTGTGCATTCCACTTTAGCTTGGTGGTGAGCCTACGGAAGGGGTCAGGATCTCCATCCACCACTCCCCAGGAAGTTTGCACTGTTAGCAATGATGCCCTAGAGGCTCACATTCTGCCTTATATTTGTAACCCAGAATCCGACTTAGAACTAGTTGCATGTGTCACTGCAATTGTTGTAGATGTGGAACCACATACTCATATCTAGCTCTAGCCAGTTTGTCCTTAGTCATTTGAGGTTGGGAGGGAAACCCACTTCCGGGACTAATTTTTAAGTCAGAAGATGACAATGTTTCACGTGTCATGAGCATGGAGATGCTATCCGCCTTGCATTGGCTAGTCGGAAGAGGTACTATAGCTGGACCGATCCAAAGGTTAGAAGGACGTGAGCACATTGTCATATGCTCTGACTAGCATAATGGAATCCTTAGACCTGAGGGGATCGCACGATCTGAGTTGTGGAAAAGCCGGATTTGGCTCCATCTAACGCTCAATATAACTGGGAGTCATAAGGGTGGTCTTGGGACGAATTCGAAGCAAGTTGCGTGACGTGGATCAACCAAGACGTAGTTTGCCCCTCCATCTTGGAGAGATATTCTCTAGGCCCTCTCATGTGATATGATTTAGAAGTATGGCCATGCGCTACTCGATCAAGTTTTGATCGAGGTAGTCTGACTTAGTGAATCAAGAGGGAATAAGTTATCACTAGAACAAGCAAAGTGTAAACCAGCACTGGGATGACGGAATCTCCCCTGCGGTTTATCACCAATATCGTGAGGCAAAGGTACTCGGACAGATCATCACATTGAGGGCACTTGCAGAAACTAGGAGTCGGCAAGTCATGTTAGAGGCTGCTACCCACTATCAGCTCTATTGTAAAGTCACTGAGCTACGACTCTGACTAAATGATTAGTGAGTTGTGTCCGGCTTACCATAAAACTGCGGGATCGCACACTTAAGAGAGTGGGACTAGGCGGATATTGATCTGAGTATCACAAACTGACAAGTTAGACTTGTTCGGACAGGGACACTTGTTAATGGGTTGGACCCACTTTGACTAGTGTTAGGGTTTTGGACCGAGGGACACAAGTGTTGTGTGCCCTCACCTACTCGCCAATATAAAGGAAGGTGGGTGGTAGTGGACAAATAAGGTTTTGGATCCAATGCTGCTTTCTAGGGTTTCGCTAGACTTGGCAACCACCTTCCTGTCCCGCGGCGGCAAGACCGAGATTGTCATGTCTCTTGCTGATGTTCCACCTTGTATGTGTGTGTGACAACAGAGGCACCACACATGTGGTGCTCGTCGGCGATGTTGGGCGGTGGCATAGTCAGAGGCGAGGAGGAGCACGGAGCCGACGACGAGGTGGTCCTAGGATTGAGAAGTTCGCCGAAGCCGGACGAGACAAGGGGAACATACGGCACCACCGCGACGCGCTTCCTCAGGTGCCTCACCTGTGCGTCGAGAGGTACAAACTATTGCCTTTAACCTTAACCGAATCTTGGGGTGGCTTGCCGGAGACCTTACCGGTGCAGAAAAGTTTTTTTTTCGGCCTGGCTCTGCATGTTTCCCAACAATGGTATCAGAGCATCGACTCTAGGTTTTTGGCCTAGTTTTTGCGCATGAGATGCTCTAGTAGGAAAGATTGGATCTTTTCTCGCTGTTTTCGGTTTGCCTTATGATCTGTTTTGATCTAGGGCAGTGTCTAGATCTAGTTTGTCTTGGCCAAGAAGTTGGTCAACACTGGTCCAGATCTGAGTGAGAGATCATGTGGCTAACATCCACGATCAACCACTAAAGTTGCTTTTCTTGTTGGAAAAGAATAGGACAGCTATACCCTGTCAAAAGTTACAGCTAAGAGTTAGCTGGTGTGAGTCGGAAAGGTTCCGACTTTCAAGTTTTATTTGCTTCTTTTTCCCTCAAAGAAGGTCTAGTCAGATTATCCTGCCATTTGCTACAACACTACAAGTCGGACATTTTTGGTTAGTGGGCTCATATTGTTGGGGCACTACCAATTCTCTCTGATAAAGTGTCAGAGATTCAGACTCTCTCAAGGAGGGCACTTGGTAGCTAGACGGGGCTATCACAATAGTTGTGCGCTTCGGGGTAAGGAGGGTTGTCGTACAATCCAACATGAATTGGATAGAGATATGATTGGCAAGGCGTTTCCTACTCGGAAGGTTCTCTGACTAGCAGTGATGCATTAGCTCACTAGTCGGATAACTGACCGGCATCCTAAATCACTGTCGACTATCGGAGGGATATCAGTCTCAGAGGGAGTGTGCACGATTAAAGAGTTTAATCCACCTTCTCATGGGAGAGGTTTGAGCTGAGGCTACCTCTCAATGTTGTCCACCTATGCAGTGCCCAAGATGACTGATGGTCATGGTTGGGAGGCCGTGCTCATAGGAGAGGTGCTTGTACTAGGGTGTGTAAAGGGAAGGTTATGTTTGATTATCTGCATACTAAGTATGATGATTCAGGGTTATCCCTGACAGATGTATCGAATCTTGTGGTGAAAGTGTACCACCTCTGCAGAGTGTCAAACTATTCGAATAGCCGCGTTCGCGGTTATGGACAGTTGGAATGGCCATACTGTTTCGTTGTTAGATGTTTTCTAAATAACTTGAAATGAATGATGAACTTTGACTTGACCACAACAGGGTTGTGTTGATGATAATAGCTTCCCAAGTTAAGTGATTCTAGAACTTTACTTTATCTTTCTTTGCTTCTGAACTCAGCTTAGGTTTCAAACTTAACTTGATAGTTAACTTAGATTCAGCACTTTAACTTAGATTTATACTCCTTGCTAGTAGTAGTTTGCGAGTACTTAAAGAGTACTCATGGCTTTTGTCCCTGGCTATTATCATGGCCAGACTATGAAGGAGATTATCAAGATGATGGTCAGCAGGACGGCTATGATAACTAGGACTATCTGCCTTCGTCAGCATTGCCTGTGCCCATGAAGATGGACCCCACCGCTACGCTATCATTTATTTCCGCTGCTTGTTGTATTAAAGACTGGATCATGAGATCATTATGTGTGTAAAACCTTATGTATAGTTTGTAATGGATGATGTACTGTGATATCCAATCCGTTATGTCTCGCAAAAATGGTAATCCTGGGATTGCGAGGTATGGCATAACGGGCATCTGGGATTAAAAATCCGGGTGTTGACAAGTTGGTATCAGAGCCATCCTGACCATAGGAGACCCTAGTTAGAATGGACGTCCAAACCAAAAACTTAGCTTCAAAACCAAAGTGAGTATTTATGAAAAACTATTTCCTCTCTTACCCTTGTGAACTCATTCTTTCTCAAAAATTCATGTTCCTCCAAAATTCTTACATTACTACTTAAAATTTGACACACTTGATCAGTTTAGTAACTTCCTCATCCTTAATCCTTGTAGATGGAGACTCAGTTCAGCAAGTTTTACCAGTTGGGAAACGGAGGTCAGCTGATCTTCGAGAGGGATCTAGATTCGCTGTCGGAGTTACTGGGACGCCCACATCCGGAGTTTCTTGGAGCTCAACTTCCAGGACCCCCAGGAGGAGACCTATAGTGGCTAGTCACCGCGGATCTTCGGGGAAGCATCGAAGCACCAACTTCGGGGAGAATTCAGTTCTCCATGAGAGAGAACAGCTGGCTAGATGGATTAGCCAGGGCAATGCATGAAGCTCTTGCATGTCTATGTGCCCTCAGCGTCAACAAGATCCAAGGAACCCGTTTTGCCCACTATGCAAGACGTGACTTCATGGGAATGCCGATGGAGATGCCAAGTCACCCAGAGTTGAGGCGTCAAGTGGAGAACCTTGACTTCTTGCTTCATGAACGACAGCAGGAACTGGACAATGCCAGAGAGTTAGCCAACCAGAACCGTGCCATCACCGACCAGAAGGCCCAGACTTTCGCACTGCTCGTCCAACATCGCCAGTCTCTTTGTCGCCAGCGTGCAAAGAAGGATCGCACCATCGCCCGTCTTCGCAAGAAGGTGGCCGACCTCGAGAAGACCGTCAAACAGAAGGAAGCTCAGCTTGCCGCCAAAGAAGAAGAAGATGAGGGTGAAGACATCCAGGGAGATATGGATTCTTACCTCAGCAACGATGATGACTTTCTGGAGGAGGATGCTGTGGACTTGTACACTGATGATGAAGACTCCGACTTCATCGACGATGAATAGACGCACTAGAGCACTATCGTAGCATGAGATGTAGCATCTCATTGTATCGTAGCTTGCAGAATGGTTATTCAAACCATCTGTTTTCCCCTTTGCTTGTTGTGGTGTGTGTTGTATCGTGTGCTTGCTTGCATGAATGAAAAAGAAGTTAGTGGAAAAACCTGAGTTTAACTCAAAGTTTTAGCTTTGAAAACCCAAAACCATGAACCTTAGAATTTCCCTCTTACATCTATATCTATCTCAATCTTCAGATGACTCGTGGAAACCAAGGAGGGAGCAGCTCGTCGCAGGACCCAATGCTGCAGATCTTGCAGAATCTTATCGCGGACCGTGAAGCAAGCAGGGCCGAGCGTCAAGCCAACTTAGCAACATTGCAGCAGATTGCCCAAATGGATCTCAACAACCAAGGACATGGAAATCAGGATCACCAAGGATCCAAACTCAAAAAATTTCAGAACACAAATCCCCCAATCTTTAACCAATCTGAAAACCCATTAGATGCTGATGACTGTTTTACAGACCATGGAAAACAACTTAGAGGTTGCCAGAGTTGATGAGAATGAGAAAGTTCTGTTCGCCACCCACTATCTGGCGGGAGATGCAAGAGCTTGGTGGAATAGCATCCGCAATATAAACCCTGGCCAGGTGATGACCTGGGAAGCATTCAAGGTCAAGTTCAGCCGCACCCACGTGCCGCAAGGTCTTGTCAACAGGATGAGAGATGAATTCCGTGAATTGAAGCAAGGAAGAATGACTGTGGTGGAGTACAGTGAAGATTCTTGTCACTTGCCAGATATGCACCGGATGAGATCAACACGGAGGCCAAGAAGGAGAGATTCTTAAACAGACTGCATGATGAGATGCAGACTGTCCTCGTCAACATCCGTTTTGATGATCTCGAAGAGCTAGTCGACTCTGCCATTCAGATGGAAGGGAAGATTAACCAGGCAAACGACAACCGCAAGCACCGTATGATGCAGCAGTCTAGATCCAGTAGTCACCAGAAGTACCGTTCTAACCCCTCACCAGGATATGCACCAAGGAACAACCGACCCCCAAATTCTCGCCCAAGTTACCCCAACCATAGCGGAGGCAATGTGAAGTCCGGAGGAAACAATCACAACTCTGGCAATGCCAACAATTTCAACCGTGCCCCTCCCAAGAGCAACAACAACAACAACAACACTGCACCCAGAACTGGCAGCAATGCTGTACCTGTCGCAGTCAAGGACAAGTCCCAGATCACTTGTTTCGAGTGTGGAGTGAAGGGTCACTACTCCAATGAGTGTCCCAAGAAGACTGCCGCCAATGCCCCTGTGAATGCCCCAGCTCAGCAGCAGCGTCGTGTTCAACCAGGAAGGAGATTTGCCCTAGGGAGCCCGCACAACCGCAACGGTCGTCTCTTCCACATGAACGCAAAAGAAGCCCAGGAAGCGCCAGATGTAGTGCTGGGTATGTTTTCTGTCAACTCAGTTTTAGCAAGAGTATTGTTTGATTCTGGAGCATCGCATTCATTTGTCACCGAAGAATTTGTATGCACTAGTAAGATTCGCCCAACCAACCTGAAGCATGTCATGATAGTTCAAATCCCCGGTTCAACAACAAAAGCTAGAAAAATTTGCAAAGTTGTACCTATCAGAATACATGTGATAGATTTTTATGCCAACCTAATTGTACTTGGAACCAAAGGATTGGAAGTAGTACTAGGTATGGACTGGATGTCAAGGCATAAAGGACTGATAGACTATCCTAAGAAAGCCATCATCATGACCAGTAGTTCTGGAGTAACAGTAGAGCATATCTCCAAAACCTTACCCCGTCAATTCAAGTGCAACAAGAGTGTAGCCCTGCCTACCATTGACCAAGTCAGAGTAGTCTGTGAATACCCTGACGTATTCCCAGATGAATTGCCAGGTATGCCCCCGGATAGGGATATTGAGTTCATTATCGAACTAATCCCCGGAACCGGACCTATAGCCCAGAGACCCTATACCATGAACCCCTCAGAGTTAGTAGAACTGAAGAAGCAGTTGGATGCCATGTTAGCAACAGGTTTGATTCAACCAAGTGCATCGCCATGGAGATCACCAGTGTTATTCGTCGACAAGAAAGATGGAGGCAACCGTCTGTGTATAGACTACATAAAATTGAATGATGTCACCATCAAGAACAAGTAGCCTTTGCCAAAGATAGAGGATCTATTTGATCAGTTGACCGGAGCTCAGGTATTCTCAAAGATTGATCTTAGGACTGGTTATCACCAACTTAAGATTCGTGCAATGTATATTCCGAAGACCGCCTTTACTACTCGCTATGGTTTATACGAGTATACGGTTATGTCTTTTGGATTAACCAATGCCCCTGCTTATTTCATGAATCTCATGAATAAGATCTTTATGAATTTCCTCGATAAGTTTGTAGTTGTGTTTATCGATGACATCCTTATCTACTCCAAGTCAGAAGAAGAGCATGAGCAACATCTGAGAATCATCCTATAAATCCTGAGGGAGCATCAGTTATATGCCAAGTTCAGCAAGTGTGAGTTTTGGCTGAAAGAAGTAGGATTCCTAGGCCATACTGTGTCTGCCGGAGGAGTCTCTGTTGATCCCACCAAGATCAAAGATGTCGAAGAATGGGAAGCCCCAACCAATCAAACCCAAATTCGTTCATTTCTCGGATTAGCGGGATATTACCGCAAGTTCGTAGAAGGATTCTCGAGCATAGCCCGACCAATGACCCAATTGTTGAAGAAGGACAAGAAGTTTGAATGAATAGGGCAAGTGTGAAGCCAGTTTCCAAGAGCTGAAGAAGAGATTGATATCCGCCCTGATTTTGATCATGCCAGACATCAAGAAGCCGTTTGATGTGTATTGTGATGCATCCAAGATTGGCCTAGGATGTGTATTGATGCAAGAAGGCAAAGTCATCGTGTATCTGTCTCGACAACTGAAGCAGCATGAGCAGAACTACCCGACCCATGACCTTGAGCTAGCAGCCATGGTTCTAGCGTTGAAGACATGGCGTCATTATTTGATGGGTAATCGTTGTGAGATTTACTCAGATCATAAGAGCTTGAAGTATATCTTCACCCAGAAGGAGCTGAATATGAGGCAAAGAAGATGGATAGAGTTAATCAAGGATTATGACCTTGACATTCACAATCACCCCGGCAAAGCCAATGTGGTAGCGGATGCTCTTAGCAGATTGCCGTGTAGGCTTAACACCATGATCAAAGAGAAGCAACCAAGTTTGTACGAGGAGCTGGAGCAGTTCAGGACTGAGTTAGTGAGCAAAGGATTCGTAGCTAGCATTGAACTTCAACCCACTTTGATTAGCCAAATCAAGGAAGCCCAAAAGGGAAATGAAAGTATCAATGGAATCAAACGTCGTATTGGTACAGGAAAGGTACCTGGATTCACCGAAGACGAAGAAGGTGTACTGTGGTACAAAGGACGTATCTGTGTGCCAGCAGATTCGGAGCTGAAGGAGGTTATCATGAAGGAAGCTCATGATACTCTTTATTCTATCCACCCCGGAAGAACAAAGATGTATCAGGATTTGAAAGAGCAATTTTGGTGGCACAAGATGAAGAGAGAGATCGGAAGCTACATCGCCAAGTGTGACATCTGTCAACGAGTCAAAGCAGAGCATTAGAGACCTGCAGGACTATTGCAACCATTGCAGATTCCGGAATGGAAATGAGATTCTGTCGGAATGGACTTTATCACCGGTTTACCTACTTCTAGTAGGGGAAATGACTCAATATGGGTCATAGTTGATAGACTGTCCAAGGTAGCCCACTTCATACCAGTCAAGACAACCTACCAGAGTGCAAAGCTAGCAGAGCTGTACATTGCTAGGATTGTTAGTCTGCATGGAACCCCCAAGACCATCGTCTCAGATCAAGGAACCCAGTTTACTTCAAGATTTTGGCAGAAAGTTCAGGAAGGTTTAGGAACCAAGTTGAATTTCAGTACCGCTTATCACCCACAAATAGATGCACAAACTGAGAGAGTCAACCAGATCCTGGAGGATATGCTTAGAGCTTGTGTGTTGGAATACAGATCAAAATGGGAAGACTGCCTGCCTTTCGCAAAATTCTCATATAACAACAGTTATCAGGCTAGTTTGCAGATGGCACCCTTCGAATTCCTATACGGAAGAAAGTGTCGTACCCCTTTGAATTGGTCGCAAGTAGGAGAGAGTCAGATCTTTGGACCTGACATTCTCCGAGAAGCAGAAGAGAAAGTTCACAAAGTCCGTGAGCACCTCAAGACCGCCCAATCCAGACAGAAGAGCTATGCTTGCAAGAGAAGGAGAGACCTGACTTTCAATATTGGAGATTTCGTATATCTCAAGGTTTCACCATTGAAGGGAACTCAACGCTTTAGTCTGAAGGGAAAGTTAGCTCCCAGATATATCGGACCTTTCAAGATTCTGAACCGCCAAGGAGAAGTATCGTATCAGTTGGAACTGCCTGAAGAGATGTCAGCCATCCACAATGTGTTCCATATCTCGTTACTTCGCAAATGCTTGGAAGTGCCTGAGAAGATGGAAGTTTTCAAGAACATCGATCACAGAGCTATGGAAATCAACAATGACCTGACCTATCAGGAAGTACCCATCCGTATCTTAGAAGAAGCCTACAGAACCACCAGGACCAGGAGTATCAAGTTTCTCAAGATTCAGTGGAGCAACCATACAGAGGAGGAAGCTACTTGGGAGCGCAAAGATTACATTAGAACAGAGTTCCCAGATCTCTTTAGTTCCTAGTTTTCTTTGTAAATCTCGGGATGAGATTTTGTTTAAGGGGGGAAGGTTTGTAACATCCCAAAACTTTAATCCAAGCTTATCAAGATCAAATCATCCAAAAATAGGGTTAACAAAAACTTTTCCAAATTTAAAATGAAAGCATTCATATATGTGTGCATTTAAAATAGGAGTTGTTTGAATTGCCATGATTGAGTGATCCAATGCTTGTAAAATGTTTCTTAGGTGATTTAAACCTCATCTACATCATTCCCAAACTTTTCCTAAAGAAAATCAAATCAAAAAGAATTAAAAAGAAGGAATGGTCATTTTGGCAAATTTAACTCTCATGCCTACTTTGCCTATTCCTAGTACTCAATTCTTAACAGAAACAATTCTTGATCTTTGCACCCCTTGCTAGTACACATAATGAGGTACCAAGGCCCACCTTTGGATCTGCTAAAAACATTATGTTAACTATTTTAAATGACAGTTTAAAATTGAATCTAATGCATATGCATAGATCACCCCTATTTCAAAAACCATCTTTTTGAGCTCCATTTTCAGAACCCTTGCAACCAGAGACTACCTATCACTAGTGGAGATCACTCAAAAATTTTGAGCTCAAAATTCAAACCTTTTTCTCTTGCGGCCATTTCATCAAACACAGGCAGGCAGAATCAAACACAATTAGCTAGCTCACTGTTTCTACAGGGTTTTGCCACCCAATTGACCACAAAACACTCCCTCTGTCTCCACTTGATCAAACCATGCCATTACCACCCCATCCCCTACACCCTAGTGGAAAGGCCAAGCCATGCCAAGCACCAACTCGCTGGCCAACCTTGCCCTCACCCCAGCCGACCACCTCCCCCTCTCTCTCCATGTCTAGGAGGTAGCCAGCACCTCACCGCCACTCCCTGTCCCTTGCCCGAGCCAAGAGCAGCAGTGGACCACCGAGCACAACCCGCGCCCAGTGCCACCGCACCAGGCCGAGAGCACACCAGAGCGCCGCACCCGGCACGCGTGCACACGCCGCCGCTCGACCGCAGCCCGCGCCCGCAGCTCTGCCTCGACCTGGAGAACACCCTAGACATCCTCGTTCGCCGCCCAAAGCCTCACAGCCACCGCTCGCTGTGGATACCGCCGCTTCGGCTGCGCAAAGCGCCACCTCGCCCAGACCGCGTGCCACAGCCCCTACGGCCGCATTTAAGTCCTAGAGCACCGCCAGGGAACCGCCCATCGATCGCCATCTCCCGCCATGCCGCTAGCTCGCCGTAGCCATGTCGCCACCATCGACTGCCCATCCCGCTCGGTCTCACCGTCGGGCCTATAAAAGGAGCCCTCCCCAGCCATTCTTCTCCACACCATTCCACTCCCCTCACCTCTCTGAACCTCACCCACCTTTAGCCGGAGCAACTGGAGCAGCAGCTCGCCGAAGCCGCCGCCTCTGGAGGAGAAGGATGCCGTTGATTTCGACAGCCCCAAGATCTGCCACGACCACGCCTCACCTCGCCGTTGTCTTCCACTTCGTTTGCCTGCCTCGCCGACCCCGCTGGAGCCCTGGTACGCCCCCAGTAGACCCCCATCGAGCTGCTAGGGTTCGAGCTCGTCGACAACCTGTTCGTCGTCGACGACGACCCTCAGCCGTTGATCTTGCTTCTAATCCTACGGCCCACAGTGCGCGTACCGTTTCGCGTGTTAAGTGCCGCTGATAAGCGGGACCCCCTGTCAGCTGAGCCCCGCGCCGCGGAGCGCCACTGGGCCGGCCCAAGTCCTTTCTCGCGCTAGCCCATAGATTCAAATCTGGTTTTTCCTTTTTAGTTAAATCTAGTTTCTATCCCCTATTTCAAAATTCAATTCAGAGAGTTTTATAAATTCAAATTGTATGAATTGAATTTTTTCTGAAAGGTATTAAAATGATCTATCCAAGCCTGTTGGATTTAATTCAATTAGAGTTATAGATCTCTCCTAATAAAAATAACAAAACAGAAGCTTTTGCAACTTGCAACATTTTTATAAAATCAACCAAGTTAGCTTTTGAGTTGATTCCAACTCTCAAAAATCACATTTCATCATATCTATCTAACCATGTAATAATATTAAGGTTGACATGTAGTGACTTTGGACTAGTACCAAAATAATGCTATATAGGCATTTCTAGTCACTTTAAATCATTAAATAATGAACTTAAACCAAAGTAATATTGATCCAACCCTTAAATCTCATTCTGACATGTTAGAATATGTGGTGAGGACTTGTGTCCACATGATCCCATATTTTGGTGGTGAATATTAAAATTTTAGTTAATATTTCAATGAGTAGAAATTACTTTTCTAAAATAAAAAGGATGAAACTATTGAATTCAAACTTGTGATGTTCGTGATGATAATAGATCATCAAATGTGTGTTTTAGAATGCTACTTAGCCTAGTTAAGTACTGTTTGGTGATTGTGCACTCCCTATGCATTTATAGACGCTAGTACCGACCAAGCTTTCGAGGAGGAGTAGTTCTACCAAGAAGAAGAAGAAGAAGAAAACTTCAACCACTATACCAACCAAGGCAAGCTATTGTTAGCAGGCTAGAATTAAACTAGATGGTTTAGCAAAGATGCCTTAAGCAGGCTTTGATCACACCCCTTTAACTATTAGTACCCCAAGTCTTATTGACAAGTTTTACCTCCCTTAGTTTACACAAAGTTCTTTACTTAATTTTGAAGGTAGCATAAAAAGTATAAAACTTGACCTACTTAGAAACCTTTAGATGTCACTCTATGGAAGGAGATTGAACCCATCACTTCCACCTTAGTGAACACTCTTAACTTAGTATCTTAGTATAGATCAAAAACTTGAGTCACTCTAGATGGGAATACTTGGTGAAAATGAATTATGAAAACCTTGGAATGATGAGTAATTCTATTGAGATGTTTTGACATGTATTGAGAAACACAACTGGTTTATGATGATGAAAATGACGAGGCATGAGCCTTAACCCTTTTATAAAACTGATGGTTGGATTCGGATGCGATACCATTCCAAATTTACCGTACAACCACATTAATTGAATTGGGTAAGGCTTAGCTGGAAATTTATATGCATTAGTATTAGTTCCCTCACGGGAGAGGTTTGAGCTGAGGCTACCTCTCAATGTTGTCCACCTATGCAGTGCCCAAGATGACTGATGGTCATGGTTGGGAGGCCATGCTCATAGGAGAGGTGCTTGTACTAGGGTGTGTAAAGGGAAGGTTATGTTTGATTATCTGCATACTAAATATGATGATTTAGGGTTATCCCTGACAGATGTATCGAATCTTGTGGTGAAAGTGTACCACCTCTGCAGAGTGTCAAACTATTCGAATAGCCGCATCCGCGGTTATGGACAGTTGGAATGGCCATACTGTTTCGTTGTCAGATGTTTTCTAAATAACTTGAAATGAATGATGAACTTTGACTTGACCACAACAGGGTTGTGTTGATGATAATAGCTTCCCAACTTAAGTGATTCTAGAACTTTACTTTATCTTTCTTTGCTTCTGAACTCAGCTTAGGTTTCAAACTTAACTTGATAGTTAACTTAGATTCAGCACTTTAACTTAGATTTATACTCCTTGCTAGTAGTAGTTTGTGAGTACTTAAAGAGTACTCATGGCTTTTGTCCTGGCTATTATCATGGCCAGACTATGAAGGAGATTATCAAGATGATGGTCAGCAGGACGGCTATGATAACTAGGACTATCTGCCTTCGTCAGCATTGCCTGTGCCCATGAAGATGGACCCCACCGCTATGCTATCGTTTATTTCCGCTGCTTGTTGTATTAAAGACTGGATCATGGGATCCTTATGTGTGTAAAACCTTATGTATAGTTTGTAATGGATGATGTACTGTGATATCCAATCTGTTATGTCTCGCAAAAATGGTAATCCTGGGATTGCGAGGTATGGCATAACGGGCATTTGGGATTAAAAATCCGGGTGTTGACACATGTCCTGGACAATCCGATTCCAGACGATCCGGACACTGATGAGCATAATACTGTAAGAACCGCCTGTCGTCGGGCTCAGGATGAGTCAATAGAAGTCAGCTTCCTCATGCTCACTCACATGGAGTCGGAACTGCAACAACAGTTTGAGAATGTTGAGGCGTACGATATGATCATTGCCCTCAAGAGCATGTTTGAGACACATGCTAGGACGGAGATGTACAATGTCTCCAAAGCCTTGCTCAGGTGCAAGATGAAAGACATAGATCCACTAGGACCAAACATAATCAAGATGGTCAGATATATGCAGTCCTTGGATTGTCTAGGTTGTCCCTTGAGAGGAGAGTTTGCTTGCGAAATTCTCCTGAATTATCTTCCTAGTGCTTATGGTCCGCTCATTTCAAACTACCATATGCATGATATGGATAATAAACTGGCGGAACTTCAAGGGATTCTCAAGACAACAGAGGCCGACATCAAGAGAGGCGGCACCGGTCAAGTGTTGATGGTGCAAAACACTTCCAAGATCAAGAAGAAATCTTAGTCTAAGAAAGCCAAGCCAAAGGGAGACGACACGCTAGATCCAAGTCCCAGTGTCGGCTCAGTGACTGGCAAGCCAGCAAAACCTCCGGGTACAGTATGCTTTTACTATAAGGCGGAGGGTCACTGGAAGAGGAACTGCGACAAGTACAAGGCGGATAAAGCCAGGAGTGGAAGTATGACTTCTGACTCAGGTATACTTGTCATGAATGTTATAGATATTTATCTTGCCAAGACTCCTAGAAGTACCTAGGTATATGATACTGGATCAGTTGTTCATGTGTGCAACTTGATGCAGGGACTGGTAAGACATAGGAGCGTGGCGAGAGGGGAGATTGACATCAGAGTCGGAAACAAGGCAAGAGTTGATGTGTTAGCCGTAGGGACGATGCAACTCCAGTTACTTTCATGATTTGTACTAGAACTAAACAAATGTTATTATGTTCCTATACTAAGCCGAGACATCATTTCTGTCTCATGTTTTATGGAGAAAGGTTATGAATCAAGTATTAAGAACAATGGTTGTTCCTTTTATCTGAATAATGTATTTCATGGCTATGCATCTATCCAAGCCGGACTTTTTGTGCTTGATCTTGAATGTAAAACAGTCTATAACTTGAATGCTAAAAGGTTGAAGCCAAATGATCTTAGTTCTACTTATCTATGGCACTGTTGGCTTGGTCATATCAGTTGGAAACGCATGTAGAACCTCCATGGTGATGGACTCCTGGATTCGTCTGGCTTGGAGCCGTTCGAAACATGTGAATCATGTTTGCTGGATGACCAAGAAACCTTTCGCAAAGAGTTGCGAGAGGGTGTCTCACTTGCTAGAACTGATACGTAGTGATGTATGAGGTCCAATGAGCATGACAGCTAGAGGTGGTTATGAGTATTTTTTTCACGTTCACGGATGATCTTAGTAGATATAGTTATGTCCACCTGATGAAATCTAAGTCGGAGACCTTTGAAAAGTTTAAAGAGTTTTAGAGTGAAGTGCAAAACCAACTTGGCAAGAATATTAAGTTCCTGCGCTTAGATCATGGGGGCGAATATATGAGCCATGAGTTTGATGACCATCCCAAGAGTTGTGGGATAGTTCCACAGCTCACTCCATCGGGAATCTCAGAGGAACTGTGTGTCATCAAGGAAGAACTGAACCTTATTAGACATGGTGAGGTCGATGATGAGTAAGACGGATCTACCTTTATCATTCTAGGGTTTTTTGTCTAGAGATAGCAGGATAACACTAAACAAAGAACCATCAAAATCGGTAGAAAAGACTCCACGTGAGATGTGGACGGGCAAGAAGCCGGTCTTGGCTTTTCTTAAGATTTGGGGATGTGAAGCTTTTGTCAAGAGGTTACAATTCAACAAGCTTAGACCCAAGTCGGAAAGGTAGTTTTCAATGGCTACCCTAAGGATACTTTGGGTTACTATTTCTACAACTGAGAAGAGGGCAAAGTGTTTATCGATCGAAACTGATTCTTTCTGGAGAAATAGTTTCTACGTTGGAAAGATTGTGGGAATATTGTGCACCTCAAAGAAATTCAGGATTCACCAACTCAGGACAAGTCAACAACCTTGGAGGTTGAGCCGGACATTGTGCCTAAGGTGGCAAATACACCAGATCCACAAAGGTCAGTCGTACTTATGCTTAACAGCAATGAGCTGACTACCTATCAGGATGCGATGGGAAGTACGGATTCCGAGTCATAGCTTGGATCCATGAGATCCGAGTTAAAGTCCATGGATGACAATCAAGTTTGGAACTTGGTTGATCTGCCAGATGGTGCAAGATCCATCGAGAGCAAATGGGTCTTTAAGAGGAAAACTTACCAATACAAAAAAAATTCTGTCTATAAAGCACGGCTTGTCATGAAAGGGTTTTAAAAAGGTCAAGGAGTTGACTATGACGAGACCTTCTCGCCAGTAGTAATGCTTAATTCGCTAAGGATCATGTTAGCACTAGCTGCATATTTCGATCGGGAGATATGGCAGATGGATGTCAAAACGGCTTTCCTTAACGGAAATTTAACCAAGGACGTGTATATGATACAACCCGAGGGTTTTGTTGATCCGACTAGTCTTAACAGAGTTTGCAAGCTTTGGAAATCCATCTATGGATTAAAGAAAGCAAGTAGGAGTTGGAACATTCATTTTGATGAAGTGGTCAAATCATTTGGCTTCATCAAAAGCAAATAATATTCTTGTGTATACAGGAAGTTTAGTGAAAGCTCAGTTGTTTTTCTGCTACTGTATGTAGATGACATATTGATAGTCGAAAACAACATTCCAATGTTGCAAGAAACCAATGATTCTTTGGAAAGGTGTTTCCAAATGAAGGACTTGGGTGACGCAACATTCATACTAGGAATTAAGGTCTATAGAGATAGATCCCAAAGACTCATAGGTTTGAGTCAGAGTACATATCTAGATAAAATATTGAAGAAGTTTAATATGGATTCAGCCAAGAAAGGGTTCTTGCTAATGGCACATGGAATCCGACTTATAAGACTCAATGCCCAACGTAGGATGATGAGCAAAGTCGGATGGAGAGATCCCTTATGCTTCGGCAGTAGAATCGATCATGTATGCAATGATATGTACTAGGCCGGATATTTCCTATGCTCTAAGTGTAACGAGCAGATATCAGTCGGATCCTGGTGAAGGCCACTGGACAACCGTCACTACAAGAAAAGTTGGCTTTTACAACGGACGATTTTCGTGGTTGAAGGCCCGTTTTTCATGGCTAAAAAGTCTTCTACGATGAATTCTCTTTGTGGTTAAAGCCCCGTCCAAAAGAATCTACCATGGTTTTTTCTGACCGTGCGGATCGCACCCTTCAGTCACGAAAACTTGTTCCGTCATAGATCTATTCGCCAGCTGCGTTGACTGCTGACATCATGCAAAATGCCACGTGGCAAACATCGTTAACGCCCAGTTACCATTGTTAATGGCCACAGAAATCGTGGTAGAAGCCAGACCCAGCCAAGGCCTGCTAATAATTAAGTGGCCGGCCCATTAGGAGAACCCAATAAGATTATGGCATGTTACTGTTTCGTCCGGCACTGTTTGAAATGAGCCCAAAAGATGTGGCCAGCAGTGGCCTACGAATGTCATGCCCGTTACTGTTTCGTCCTACAGAAGCCCACATTGTTCGAATATTGTGCGGTCCGTTAATAGGCTGCATCAACTAGGCCCGATACTATTAAGGCCCACGGTCAGCCTGTCATTGTTCTCGCAGCTCGTCCTGGGCCGCCTATGAACGACCCATTTTTGAGAAGGTTTGATACTGTTCTGGCCTTTTACCATACCGTCTGTCAACTTCTTGGGCCCACCAGCGGCCTGCAACTATTCTGATCTGGTACTGTTCTAGCCTGGCAATATGTTTGGCATGTTACTTTTCCTGTCTGGTAATTTTTTTGGCCTACTACTGTTCTATCTCGTTACTATTTTGGCCATCTACTATTCAGGTCCGTTACTATTGTGGTCCTTTACTGTTTTGGCCTGCCACTTTTCTGGTTTGTTACTGTTTTGGCCCGTTACTGAGCTAGGTTGCCTCTATTCTGGCCTGTTACTGTTCTGGCATGTTACTATTTTGGCTTGTTACTGTTTTGGCATGTTACTGTTTGGCCTATTACTATTCTAGCCTGTTATGATTACTGGTTGCCACCTGAGGGTAGCCCCATTACGGTCGCAGACACCTACAATTTCAGCCAAATATCATAAAAAGAGTATAATTAGCGAGCATCTTTTACTGTTCATGGTAGGCCTAATAAAATAAGGGCAAATAACAAAGACCTAAACTCTTACCTGATCGACTTGGCTGACACAGTTATGATACCGCCTACTGCCATGCGTGGACGGCGTCAACTAAATGCCTACGTGGCCCAGCTCAAAAAAATGCCTATATGGCCTATGTGACTTATCTAGATATTACATTAGTCCTTTTGGTTTAACTAATGCTCCTAATACCTTCATGAGATTAATGAATGAAGTTTTATATACTTTCATTGGTTATTTTGTCGTGGTATACTTTGATTATATTCTCATATACAACAGATCTTTAGAGGACCATTTGAATCATTTACGTGATGTTTTCAATGCTTTACACGATGCACGTTTGTTTGATAATATTGATAAGTGCACCTTTTGCACGATTGAGTTGCACGATGCACGTTTGTTCCTAGTGCACCTTGGGTGGTTATTTCTATGAACATTGTTTCGGGATTTTCTCGACACGAAGGGGAGGGATAGTATTTTTGTTGTTGTGGACAATTTTTTTAAGATGACACATTGTATTCATTGTCACAAGAGTGATGATGTTGGACATGTTGCTGATGTGTTCTTGCGTGAAATTGTTTATTTACATGGTGTGCAAAATAAAATATTATTATTTCAGATAGTGATACTAAATTTCTTACTCACTTCTGGAGATGTTTATGGGCTAAGTTGGGGATTAAATTGCTACTTAGTACTACATGTCACCCCTAAACCGAAGGACAAACCGAAGTACTCAATAGAACATTGTATACTATGCTAAGGGCTGGTTTAAAGAAGAATAAAAAATGTGGAAAAATTGTTTACCTCATATCGAATCCGTTTAGAATCGTTCGTTGTATTCTACAAGTAAGTTCTGGCCTTTTTGAGATTATGTATGGTTTTGTTTCACGTGCACCTGTTGATTTATTGTCACGTCCATCTTCGGTGCAAAATAATTATGATGGTACACAACGTGCTTTTTAAAGTTCCATGAGACTACTAAAGAGAACATTAAACGTATGAATGCTAAGTATAAACATGATGGAGATAAATATAGAAGCATTTTGTGTTTAATGTTAGAGATCTTGTTTGGTTGTATTTGCCCAAATATTATTTTCCTGATTTGCGCAAGTCCAAGTTGATGCCACGAGCTGCTGGTCCTTTCAAGTTTTTAGAAATAATAAATGATAATGCATATAAATTTGAGTTTCCTATAGAGTTTGGTACGGTAAGTCGAACATTTAACATTATACATTTGAAGGCATATATGTTGGAGAAGATGATGAGATTATGTCGAAGATGACTTTAATTCAAGAAGGGAAAGATGATGGGGACATCCCTACTGTATATACACCCGCTGCACCTACAATAACATTACAAGGATCTCTCATAAGAGCTCATGCACGACAACTAAATTATCATGTACTTTTATTTTTTTAAACTATTCCTAATATACATGAGAATATGATGCTGCTTAAATCAGATGTCTTTATATTACTTAAGAATAATGGACCTGGTATGGATGAGAAGGACCAGCATTAGAGCATGATCGTGCATGGAGATGGCAGCAATCTTATGAGGATTGAAGATGATGCTACAAGTGGAGATTTTAGAACTTTGTAGCCAATATAATACTATATGGAGGGCTGGACGAAATATTCAAGAAAGTCTAAGTACATGCATTTCAGAAAAGGTTAAAGTATCTTATAATTTGGAACAAATGGAGTGGTCATGTGAAAATCTGAACTTGCATGGTCAAAACCAGGTAGTTTGTGATTTGCTGCACGTATTCAGACCGAATTCAGTTAGTACGACTATTCCTGAACCATGTCAGAAGGTGTGAAGGATATTGAAACTTCAACGACACCAAAGGGGTGCAAGCTGCGGGTTTGGTTTCAATGGGATAGCATTAAATTTAGGTGAGTTTGGCAACCCTGTTTATCCAATGCTCTGTTTCTTATGCCGGCCTTTTTCATGCATGTTTTATATGCATAGAAATATCTGAAGTCCACTGCATCAGCTGTTATAGAACAGTTCAATACCAGAGGAGAACTTGACTGTTCATTTTCGACAATGATTACTAAACGTATCAACATCATCATCTTGCTCGATCGTTGAACAACTTGACATAAACATATCATTCAGGAATTATTTGTTGACGTTGTCTCTCAATTGTCAATTGTGAACTGGGCATCTCTGTGGCTTGCAAATTACACCACAGAAATGTAAATGGATAAAGGATGTCAATGCATACGAACTTACACGTCGGCATTGTCTCTAATACACAGTCAGTACGTGTTCATTTTGGAGAAGTTAAGCTCATGTGAAAACGTCTTTGTTCATCTTGACGCTGTTTACTATTTTCTTTTCTTTCAAGACCGATATCAGCGTCTGCGGTTGAACAACTTGAAATAAATAAATCATTTATGATTCCACCTTTGTTCATTAATTGTTGAACTAAACAACCCAGAAACCCAGAAATTGCACAAAAAATAGGTTTTAACTTTGAAGGTCATGGTGGGTGGCACACGGCAAGACTAGGCATCCGTGGAGTGTGTTACTCACCAATGGATCTCTTCTCTTGATACAGGTCGATTGCATTCTGTAAATCTATTCATAACTGAAGCAGTACGTACCAGCTTAAACTGTATATGTACATGTCATTTGAAGGTTTCCGTGGAGTGCACATTTGGGATTCTCCCATCCAATTTTTAACGGGCAACTGATAAAATGGTCGGTTGCTCGAATAATATACATTCATATCCAAGTAGTCCTTTTACAGCCAGTATTGAGTTGTGGACTGGGTTTCATCATCTTCACATCTTGAATTCTTGATCTCATCCTCTGTGTAAATTCTGTGGCAATTGCTGAGATGGATGGTGCGAAGGCCGTGAGCCTCGCCCTCCACATCGTCGCCGTCGCGCTGTCAGTGGCTGCCGCCGTCGTGATGGGCACCGCGAGCCAGATCATCGTCGACTCGGGCGTGTCTCCTATAGCGACTACAGCGCTCTGGTGTAAGTTTTCTGAAAGGTATAGTAATATGTAGCACTTGATTTCCCTAGTGATATTCTTCCGGTCGCAGGTACTTGGTGGTGGGCAGCGCCATCTCGGCCGTCTGCGCGGCGCTGGCCCTCTACCTGTTCGTGCACGGGGACAGCTCCTGCGCCGGCTCGCTGGCCGTCTCGCTCCTCGACGCCGCCGCCTAGGCCATCCTATTCTCGGCATCCAGCGCGGCGCTCGCCACGCGCGGCTGCTTCGTCGGCGGGGCTGACCCATTACACGGGAGGACAGGCACCGCGGCGGCACTCGGCGTGTGCGCGGCCGCGGCCGTCTCCGTCGCAGCGCTGACCAGGGACCCGCCGAGCGGGGGCTTCTCTGTCGCCTTCTGGGCCTGATGTCCTACTCCTACTCCTACCTGCACTGCAAGCACAAATGTTCTAGCCCCACTGCTAACAATGTGACTCGGTGCAAGGTGCAGGTCACGAAACAGAGGATAGGATTCTAGCCCGTGCTTTTTCGCGAAAACGCAAAATTTTTGTGTTTCGATACATTGATAGAAAAAAAGATATTGTATAAAGTCCAGAGTGGACCAACACTCACACCATACAAATCAACCCAAGAACTAAGGGAGTAGCTGGCGTATCCCTCGTGCTCCGGCGTATGCCCATGATCTCGCTTCTCCTTTGATCGTGCTGACTAGGGAGGGCACCGAAGGCACCTCGTTGTTGAAGATTATCAAGTTTCTATGCTTCCAAATGCACCACGCTCTGTGAGCATGATCAATGACGAGGTTCCTTTGCGCATGTGATGTGGGTTGGTTCGCACCACATGCGTCCACCACTTCGCGAAAGCACCTTCAGCAACCGGCGGTCCCGTGATAGATTGTATCCACGATAGGACCTTATACCAGATTGTCCGCGAAAATGGTCAGCATGTGAGGATGTGAGACATAGTCTCCTCGGACTGGTCACAGAACACGCAACACGGCCTGTGGTCCAGTTGGCGGCGCGCAAGTCTCTCACCCATCCAGCATCTGTCCTGGAAAAATACCCAGATGAAGAACATCACCCTCGGTGGCGCCCAGAATTTCCAGTTCAGCTTCCAAGATCCCAAGGTTACAGACCCATGGAATATGGTGTAGTAATAGGACATAGAAGAGTACTGGCCATCGGTCGTCCACCGCTAGATCAGCTTATCTGGCTCACCTGCTTAGTTGCATCCCTTGTAGCCGAACCCATAGTTGGATGTATTGCCAGAGTACCAGGGGTTCATAGCTCCGGAGATGTATGTGATCTAGCTGCGCTCAGCAAGCGCTTGATGCACCGTCCTCACCTTTCTAGGTCGGCAAGGGATTAGCGCTAGCAGGTCCGGCGCTATCTTCCTGGTCGACTTTCCATCCAGCCAATTTTCCTCCGAGAAGAGAGCGGAGGTTCCATCACCCAACACCATTATGGTAGAGGCGAAGAAGATTTCATGCTCGCTCCTGGTGAACCACATGTCTAACCCACACCAAGGTCACAAAGGGTCAGTTCGCATCCTCCACATCCAGCGGGTCCTGAGACTGATGGCCATGCGCTCGAGGTCTAGAATACCAAGACCCCCGAGGCAAGTCGACCTACACACCCGGCTCCAGTTGATGTGGCAGTGTCCACCCTTGGCTTCTTTCATGCCCACCAACAGGAAGCTGCGCAGAATCGTGTTCACCTGCTTGAGTGCCTTCTTGTTGAGGGAAGCACTATGAGCGGGTGGAGCGGGATTGCTGCAAGCACTGACCACGAATGAGGACAAGACGTCCCGCTTTAGGCATCATAGATGCCTTCCATGTGGCGAGCTTGTCCGCAATCCATTCAATCACCGGTTGAAAAGCCTCGGCCGGGAGTCAGCGGACGGCTAGGAGGATCCCCAAGTACTTAACCGAAGAAGGTGTCAGTTGGCACTCCATAGTGGTCGCCACACTAGCAGCCACATCTTCTGAGCAAGAAATTAGGGACACCGAGCACTTCGCGAAGTCGGTGGGCACCCTAGAGGCCTCGCCAAAGACCTCCAAGATACCACGAACTGCGTTCAGCTCCATATCATCCGGGTGACAGAACATCACCACATCATCCGCATACAGCGAGACCGAGGTCGTCGGCTCTTGGCGGGCTAGACGACGCAGCACACCTAGCTCCATGGCTTTCGCTAACACCCCATTTAATTTGTTCATAATTAGTACGAACAACATTGGTGACAAGGGGTATCCTTGTCTCAATACCCTCCTATATCAGATGGGGGTTCCTGGCTCACCATTGAGCATCACCCTGGTACTGACCGTAGATAGTAGGATTACCACAATCTCACGGAACCTTGGCCAAAACCCGAGCTTCTCGAGAACCTGAAACAGGAGCCCCCAAGAGAGGCGGAGTCGAAGGCCTTGGATATATCCAGCTTTACCATCACCCTGGGTTCCTTGAGGTGGTGTAGGAACCTCGTTGTTTGCTATACCAACATAAATTTGTCTTGGATGTTGTGATTCCTAATGAAGGCGCATTGGTTATGATCCACTAGAGACTCCATCTAGGGGCAAGCCTGTTTGCCAGAGTTTTCGCTACTAGCTTAACGAATATATGAATCGGGCTTATCGGGCGATAGTCACCCAGGGCTGCCACGTCAGGCTGTTTAGGCAGTAGTATTAACAGTGCTTGGATAAGGCCTGGGAAACCCACTGCCGAGACTAATTTTTAAGTCGGAAGATGACAATGTTTCACGTGTCATGAGCATGGAGATGCTATCCGCCTTGCATTGGCTAGTCGGAAGAGGTACTATAGCTGGACCGATCCAAAGGTTAGAAGGACGTGAGCACACTGTCATATGCTCTGACTAGCATAATGGAATCCTTAGACCTGAGAGGATCGGGCGATCTGAGTTGTGGAAAAGCCGACTTTGGCTCCATCTAACGCTCACTATAACCGGGAGTCATAAGGGTGGTCTTGGGACGAATTCGAAGCAAGTTGCGTGACGTGGATCAACCAAGACGGAATTTGCCCCTCCATCTCGGAGAGATATTCTCTACGACCTCTCATGTGATATGATTTAGAAGTATGGTCATGCGCTACTCGATCAAGTTTTGATCAAGGTAGTCCGACTTAGTGAATCAAGAGGGAATCAGTTATCACTAGAACAAGAAGAGTGTAAACCAGCACTGGGATGACGGAATCTCCCCTGCGGTTTATCACCAATATCGTGAGGCAAAGGTACCCGGACAGATCATCACATTGAGGGCACTTGCAGAAACTAGGAGTCAGCAAGTCATGTTAGAGGTTGCTACCCACTATCAGCTCTATTGTAAAGTCACTGAGCTACGACTCTGACTGAATGATTAGTGAGTTGTGTTCGGCTTACCATAAAACTGCGGGATCGCACACTTAAGAGAGTGGGACTAGGCGGATATTGATCTGAGTATCACAAACTAGCAAGTTAGACTTGTTCGGACAGGGACACTTGTTAATGGGTTGGACCCACTTTGACTAGTGTTAGGGTTTTGGACCGAGGGACACAAGTGTTGTGTGCCCTCACCTACTCGCCAATATAAAAGAAGGTGGGTGGTAATGGACAAATAAGGTTTTGGATCTAATGCTGCTTTCTAGGGTTTCGCTAGACTTGGCAACCACCTTCCTGTCCCACGGTGGCAAGACCGAGATTGTCATGTCTCTTGCTGATGTTCCACCTTGTATGTGTGTGTGACAACAGAGGCACCACACATGTGGTGCTCGTCGGCGATGTTGGGCGGCGGCATAGTCAGAGGTGAGGAGGAGCACGGAGCCAACGACAAGGTGGTCCTAGGATTGAGAAGTTCGCTGAAGCCGGACGAGACAAGGGGAACATACGGCACCACCGCGACGCGCTTCCTCAGGTGCCTCACCTGTGCGTCGAGAGGTACAAACTATTGCCTATAACCTTAATCGGATCTTCGGCTGGCTTGCTGGAGACCTTACCGGTGCAGAAAAGTTTTTGTTTTCAGCTTGTCTCTGCATGTTTCCCAACAATGGTATCAGAGCATCGACTCTAGGTTTTTGGCCCAGTTTTTACGCATGAGATGCTCTAGTAGGAAAGATTGGATCTTTTCTCGCTGTTTTCGGTTTGCCTTATGATCTGTTTTGATCTAGGGCAGTGTCCAGATCTAGTTTGTCTTGGCCAAGAAGTTGGTCAAAACTGGTCCAGATCTGAGTGAGAGATCATGTGGCTAACATCCACGATCAACCACTAAAGTTGATTTTCTTGTTGGAAAATAATAGGACAGCTATACCCTATCAAAAGTTATAGCTAAGAGTTAGTTGGTGTGAGTCGGAAAGGTTCCGACTTTCAAGTTTTATTTGCTTCTTTTTCCCTCAAAGAAGGTCAGGTCAGATTATCCCGCCATTTGCTGCAACACTACAAGTCGAACATTTTTGGTTAGTGGGCTCATATTGTTGGGGCACTACCAATTCTCTTTGATAAAGTGTCAGAGATTTAGACTCTCTCAAGGAGGGCACTTGGTAGCTAGACGGGGCTATCACAATAGTTGTGGGCTTCGGGGTAAGGAGGGTTGTCGTACAATCCAACATGAATTGGATAGAGATATGATTGGCAAGGCGTTCCCTACTCGGAAGGTTCTCTGACTAGAAGTGATGCATTAGCTCACTAGTCGGATAACTGCCCGGCATCCTAAATCACTATTGACTATCAGAGGGATATCAGTTTCAGTGGGAGTGTGCACGATTAAAGAGTTTAATCCACCTTCTCCTATTATAGATACATTGTCTTAAGTGTTTTGCATATTTCATTTGTAGATGGCACCAACTAGCACTGTTCAGATTTCCAGTTTTGCGTTGCGTACGATCCTTGAGAAGGACAAGCTGAATGGAACAAACTTTACCGATTGGTATCGTAACTTGAGAATCATTCTCAAGCAAGAGAAGAAGGAACATGTCCTAGACAATCCGATTCCAGACGATCCGGACACTGATGAGCCTAATGCTGTAAGAACCGCCTGTCGTCGGGCTCAGGATGAGTCAACAGAAGTCGGCTTCCTCGTGCACACTCACATGGAGTCGGAACTGCAGCAGCAGTTCGAGAATGTTGAGGCGTACGATATGATCATTGCCCTCAAGAGCATGTTTGAGACACATGCTAGGACGGAGATGTACAATGTCTCCAAAGCCTTGCTCAGGTACAAGATGAAAGCCATAGATCCACTAGGACCAAACATAATCAAGATGGTCAGATATATGCAGTCCCTGGATTGTCTGGGTTGTCCCTTGAGAGGAGAGTTTGCTTGCGAAATTCTCCTGAATTCTCTTCCTAGTGCTTATGGTTCGCTCATTTCAAACTACCATATGCATGGTATGGATAATAAACTGGCAGAACTTCAAGGGATTCTAAAGACAACAAAGGCCGACATCAAGAGAGGCGGCACCAATCAAGTGTTGATGGTGCAGAAAGCTTCCAAGATCAATAAGAAATCTTAGTCTAAGAAAGCCAACAAAAGGGAGACGACATGCTAGATCCAAGTCCCAGTGCCGGCTCAGTGACTGGCAAGCCGGCAAAACCTCTAGGTACAGTATGCTTTTACTATAAGGCGGAGGGTCACTAGAAGAGGAACTGCGACAAGTACAAGGCAGATAAAGCCAGGAGTGGAAGTATGACTTCTGACTTAGGTATACTTGTCATGAATGTTATAGATATTTATCTTGCCAATACTCCTAGAAGTACCTAGGTATATGATACTGGATCAGTTGTTCATGTGTGCAACTTGATGCAGGGACTGGTAAGACATACGAGCGTGGCGAGAGGGGAGATTGACATCAGAGTCGGAAACAAGGCAAGAGTTGACGTGTTAGCCATAGGGACTGTAGCATCCCAATTGTCTAACAATTGCAATGCTACTAGCCTAGTCTATATATATGCTACTTCCTACATATAATTGTTGCATCATAATTATATCATGCTCATGTCATCATGCCACCTTGCATTTGAGCATCATATAAAACCCTTTTTCATTTGGTTCTTATCTCATATGCATTATTAATTGTATTTCCCTCTTGATATATTGTATTTGGTTCTTGATAAATGCTTGATGCCCAAGTTGAGTTGGGGGCATACCTTTTATTAACTCCACCACCTTTCTTGTCACACCCTATAATCCCACCATCCAACTATATGTGAGCTTTGCATCTTATTGGGTTTACCTCTAGCTCATGTGAGATGGGATGGATCCACTTCTATTTTCCACATGCCCTCACACTAGTATCATGTTGTTTTCACATTATTGATATGTGGAGCCACCTTTGCATGCATAATGGGTGGTACCCCTTTTTCTAGCTTCCATATGGAGTGTTTTGGAATAGTTGCTCATGTTGGAATATTGATGAGGATGTTAAACACCTAGTGGAATATACGCACTAGCATGTCCCATTTATATTCAAATATGACCATCTCCATCTACTCCACATGGAATATCCTTTCCAATTCTTTTAGCTTGGCCTTATTCATATTTTGGAATGCATGTGTATAAATGCCATGATTGTTTATTTTGTTTTCACAAGATTAGACATGGCAATTAATGCTCATGCATGGGCCATGCAACAAGCATCACCATTCCATTCTTTTGGTTTTTCCTTTGATTTTGATTGGATCTTCTCTTTTGAGCTCTCTTTTCTCTCAACCTTCTCACCTTGATCTAGTTCCTTGCCATGTGCATCAAGCCCTCCATACCTCTCCATCTCACCATCCCTTTTCACCTTTTTGCTTGATCTTGCATTTGATCATGTTAAAACCCCTTAACACATCTCTCTCTCCCTTAAAACCCTAACCCTAACCACCCTACCCCACCTTAACCATCTACTCCACCACCCTTCTCTCTAGCTAGCCGAGCCACTACCCCTACCCTAACCCGAGCAACCTCAACCCTAGCTCCATCCACCCGAGCCTCCCCTCTCCTTTCTCTCTAAGCCGAACCACCCCCTCTAACCTGACCCTACCCGAGCCTCCCTCTCCAATTATCTCTCTCTCGGCCCCTCTCTCTTTCTCTCGCTGCACAAGAGCCCCACCGAGCCCCTTCTCCTCTCTCTGGCCCCACCTGCAGCCGCAGCTGCCTGCCCTGGCCCCTCCCCACGTCGGGCACGTGAGGGAGTAGAGAGAAAAGGTGGCTGAAGCCACCCTTTTCTCCACTCGATCCCCCACGACACCCCTTCTCCTCTCCCGTCCCTATCTACTCCCTGTCTCTCGCCTGATTGTAGCCCCAGATCCCTAGGGCCTCACCCTCTGCTTTTCCTTCCTCCCCTGCCACCACCTCTTCCAACTCCGGCCAACACCCTCGGCTTCGACTTCCACCAACGTATCGAGGAGGCGGGCGTGGCGTCGAGGTTGACGAAGAAGCCAGCGAGGACCCCTGTGTCGCCCCTGTGCACAGCATCGAGGAGGAGACGGTCCCCAGCAGCCGCTGCACGCCGATGATGCCGAAACCCTAGCTCCGGCGGGTGCGTCTGCGTCGCCGTCGACCTGCTACTCCCCGGCCTGATCTGACTGCACCGGCAACCTCGCGGTGAGCCACGCACCCTCCCTGACACCTCCCCTTTCTCCTTGGTCGTCTGTGATCGCCGGACCACACGTCGAGCACGCTCTATGCGCCGGCGTGCACGAGCGTCTGCTTGTCGCCGCGCCTCGCAGCAGCCTAACCAGCCGCCTAGCCGCTCCCTACCAGCATCCTCCCACCGACCACAGTGGCTCCGCCTCTCTTCGCGCGCGCCCCAGGTCGCGGGTTCGAATCCCGTGCCGCACCGTTCTGTCGAGCACGGACTAGTCGTCAGTTTCGACAGGAAGATCAACAGTGGGTTTGTTGGCAGTTTGCAAATACCCCCCCTACCCTTTTGCCTCAACCCGCGGTACCCCAGGTCCCACCAGGCAACCTCTCGGCCTTTTTGCAAAGAGGTACCCCAGTTTCCAGGACCTTAACCCGCGATCCCCCTCCGCGCCGCGTGTCCAGCCCACTTCCTCTCGCTGTCGCGTGGACCCCCTCTCGCCGCGGGCCCACCTGTCAGTCTCACTAGCTGACTACACTCGTGGTGAGAAAAGTTTTTGCGCGCCGTTTCCGCCCAGTCAGCATCAGCCCCACCTGTCTGTGGATATGGCTAGGAGTGGCTGAGTATAAAAAGCTTTTCCGTTTTCTGTTTTATAAAAACAATTTTAGTAAATGTTTTAATATGATTTAATTCTGTTTTTAATAACTTTTAATTTGTAAATCCAAATAATACAATTAATATATGTTTTGGAATCAGAAAAATGTGAGGAATTCAAATATGCCATTCAAAATATCTCTTGAGCAACTTAAATTTTCGAAATTGTTTAAATGCAATAAAAATGCCTTTTCTTAAATAATTAATAACTTTAATTCTACAACTCCAAATTCGACAAATAATATGTCTAAATCAATCAGCGCGACGAGCCCGTTCTAACTATGCATTCCATGTTCTGAATTGCACCATGCATCATATAAATACTAAGTGGACAGCAAGTGTTATGGGAGCAAAACATGACTAAAACCTAATAAAATGCTTTATTCTCGCACCCCATACCTCACCCATGCCATGCTACATTATTGCCATGTAAATTGTGCATCATTCATCATGGCATGCTTTTTTGCTTATCGCATTTTATATATATGCTTGCGCACTTTATTTATGTTGGCTCTTGTTTGTTTGGTTCTTCTTCGAATAGACGCCGAGCAGGGGAAATATCAGGAATCTCAGGAGTACTACCCAGATCCTTCTCTCGCTTCAACTGAGCTGCCAGGCAAGCACTACCACATGCTTGCATACATATAGTACCTATTGCCTCTATCTTATTCTTGCATCATTGAGTCGCGATTGCATTAAATTGAATTCCAAGTACTGCATAGCCTTTATTTTAAAACCCCACCGAGCTTGTTCCTCCATCCCATGAGCCATTACTACAGGAGTTGTTTGAGCCATGCGAGTCGTAGAAAAGCATGTGTAGGGTATGTGCGTGTCTGATGGATAACGAGGTACCTAAACAACTTAACCTGAGTAGTAATGGGATAACTAATGAAAGAGGCACCAGTGAGCAATATCTGCTATTTGGTTTTCATGCTCACTTGTGTCCCGTAGGACCCCGAGTACTTGATTCTTGTTCCTTGACTATTCACACTATCCACATCCGGGAGGCCTTATGGACCCCCCTGAGCCAGAGCTTGATTCATTCTTATTTCTTGGGGCCACAAACTAGTTTGGGGTTCTATTACTATCCTGTACTTATGCCATGCTTTACTGTTTTATTTATGATTGTGCGTGGAGCACCTGTACTATTTTGGATCGTGACACGTTTTCGCTGTATCGACAAGCCCAGTCACACTTTCGGGTTCCTAGTCGTTTACCGCCGTCCACACAAACCCTGGGTCCGTTCCGGAGCCGGCCAACTTCGTTGCGGGTAGCTTAGTGGGGCGGCCCCCCCAAATATTTCTGAATCCTGTGATCGCTTTGTCGTGAATGCCTCGTTGGGTTTTGATTTGGTTTTTCCGAGGTTGATCGAGTGTGTATTGTTATTTGTGCACCCCTGCAGGGTAAATCTTTCTGAAAGCCGTGTCTGCGGTTATGGATGACTTGGAGCACAGTTTCTCGATCATAGACAAGTATAACTAAAGTACCGCTTTTAATTTGACTAAGAACCTGACTAGTAAATAGTGCAATACTCATGGAATGGTTAATAAAATTGCCAACGGATGGGTTATTCGTCCGCTTTCTCGTTGGTAAGCGAGAAGGAGGATGAATCTGTTAATTATACTGTTATAACTGTTGTTATTAATTAACAGACATCCGTCTACCTTTGGTTAGGCGGATGGTTAGCGAGTATTTATAGACTTTTAGCTATTATATTTTTGCTGCAATTGCGTCACCCCAGGTATATGTCCCCTTTAGAGGCATAAAGACTTGCTGAGTACCCCTAGGATCTCACACCATAAATTGTTTGATTCAGATGAACAGGTGTATTCGCAAGATGGATACTGGGTGGAGGAGACAGATGATGTTGGCAACGATCACTCGGTGTAGAGATTTCGGGGATGGGGATCCGCGAGATCTGTGGGCGGGATGTGTTTATTTATGTGGCATCTTATGCCGATTTGCTTCTTATCCATACCCGGACCTTGTTTTCCACTTCCGCCTGGTACTCTGATGTTTGATGTATGAGGAGCTATCCTAAACTATTATCTCTATCTAGGATATTTGGATCTTGCCGTATGGCGTTGCAATATTTCTATTTCTTTTAGATGGTATGGCTCTGAGAATAGTTGTATGGTGGCTTGCATACATACTCCCTTGTGTATGTAGTTGATCCCTTCGCCTACCGACTACGCCGCTCGTTCTTGTCCCGATGTTCTGGCGGTGGTTAGGACGGCCGACGGGTCTACCTGTGGGTGGCCCCTGGGTCCCACCGTACTATTTTAACCACTTTCGCTCATCCAGGCATGCAACTTAGAGCGTAGTGTCCGAGGTAGTTACAGGGACGATGCAACTCCAGTTACTTTCATGATTTGTACTAGAACTAAACAAATGTTATTATGTTCCTATACTAAGCCGAGACATCATTTCTGTCTCATGTTTTATAGAGAAAGGTTATGAATCAAGTATTAAGAACAATGGTTGTTCCTTTTATTTGAATAATGTATTTCATGGCTATGCATCTGTCCAAGCCGGACTTTTTGTGCTTGATCTTGAATGTAAAACAGTCTATAACTTGAATGCTAAAAGGTTGAAGCCAAATGATCTTAGTTCTACTTATCTATGGCACTGTTAGCTTGGTCATATCAGTTGGAAACGCATGTAGAACCTCCATGGTGATGGACTCCTAGATTCGTCTGGCTTGGAGCCATTCAAAACATGTGAATCATGTTTGCTAGATGACCAAGACACCTTTCACAAAGAGTTGCGAGAGGGTGTCTAACTTGCTAGAACTGATACGTAGTGATGTATGCGGTCCAATGAGCATGACAACTAGAGGTGGTTATGAGTATTTTTTCACGTTCACGGATGATCTTAGTAGATATAGTTATGTCCACCTGATGAAATCCAAGGCGAAGACCTTTGAAAAGTTTAAAGAGTTTTAGAGTGAAGTGCAAAACCAACTTGGCAAGAATATTAAGTTCCTGCGCTCAGATCATGGAGGCGAATATATGAGCCATGAGTTTGATGACCATCCCAAGAGTTGTGGGATAGTTCCACAGCTCACTCCGTCGGGAATCTCAGAGGAATGGTGTGTCATCAAGGAAGAACCGAACCTTATTAGACATGGTGAGGTCGATGATGAGTAAGACGGATCTACCTTTATCATTCTGGGGTTTTTTGTCTAGAGATAGCAAGATAACACTAAACAAAGAACCATCGAAATCGGTAGAAAAGACTCCACGTGAGATGTGGACGGGCAAGAAGCCGGTCTTGGATTTTCTTAAGATTTGGGGATGTGAAGCTTTTGTCAAGAGGTTACAATTCGACAAGCTTAGACCCAAGATGGAAAGGTAGTTTTTGTTGGCTACCCTAAGGATACTTTGGGTTACTATTTCTACAACTAAGAAGAGGGCAAAGTTTTTGTCGATCGAAACTGATTCTTTCTGGAGAAATAGTTTCTACGTTGGAAAGATTGTGGGAATATTGTGCACCTCGAAGAAATTCGGAATTCACCAACTCAGGACAAGTCAGCAACCTTGGAGGTTGAGCCGGACATTGTGCCTAAGGTGGCAAATACACCAGATCCACAAAGGTCAGTCGTACTTATGCTTGACGGCAATGAGCCGACTACCTATCAGGATGCGATGGGAAGTACGGATTCCGAGTCATGGCTTAGATGCATGAGATCCGAGTTAAAGTCCATGGATGACAATCAAGTTTGGAACTTGGTTGATCTGCCAGATGGTGCAACATCCATCGAGAGCAAATGGGTCTTTAAGAGGAAAACTTACCAATACAAAAACATTTCTGTCTATAAAACACGACTTGTCATGAAAGGGTTCTAACAAGTTCAAGGAGTTGACTATGACGAGACCTTCTCGCCAGTAGTAATGCTTAATTCGTTAAGGATCATGTTAGCACTAGCTGCATATTTCGACCGGGAGATATGGCAGATGGATGTCAAAACGGCTTTCCTTAACGGAAATTTAACCAAGGACGTGTATATGATACAGCCCGAGGGTTTTGTTGATCCGACTAGTCTTAACAGAGTTTGCAAGCTTTGGCCTTGGGTGAGTCTGGCTTCTACCACAATCGTGGTAGAAATCGTGGGAGAACCCAATAAGATTATGGCATGTTACTATTTCGTCCGGCACTGTTTGAAATGGGCCTAAAAGATGTGGCCAACAGTGGCCTGCAAATGTCATGCCCGTTACTGTTTCGCCCTACAAAAGTCCACATTGTTTGAATATTGTGCGGTCCGTTAACAGGCTGCATCAACTAGGCCCGATACTGTTAAGGCCCACGGTCATCCCGTCACTGTTCTCGCAGCTCGTCCTGGGCCGCCTATGAACGACCCATTTTTGAGAAGGTTTGATACTGTTCTGGCCTTTTACCGTACCGTCTGTCAACTTCTTGGGCCCACCAGCGGCCTGCAACTATTCTGATCTGGTAATGTTCTAGCCTAGCAATATGTTTGGCATGTTACTGTTCCTGTCTGGTAATTTTTTTGGCCTACTACTGTTCTACCTCGTTACTATTCTGGCCATCTACTATTCAGGTCCGTTACTATTGTGGTCCTTTACTGTTTTGGCCTGCCACTTTTCTGGTTTGTTACTGTTTTGGCCCGTTACTGAGCTAGGTTGCCTCTATTCTGGCCTGTTACTGTTCTGGCATGTTACTATTTTGGCTTGTTACTGTTTTGGCATGTTACTGTTTGGCCTATTACTATTCTAGCCTGTTATGGTTACTGGTTGCCACATGAGGGTAGCCCCATTACGGTCACAGACACCTACAATTTCGGCCAAATATCATAAAAAGAGTATAATTAGCGAGCATCTTTTACTGTTCATGGTAGGCCTAATACAATAAGGGCAAATAACAAAGACCTAAACTCTTACCTGATCGACTTGGCTGACACAGTTATGATATCGCCTACTGCCATGCATGGACGGCGTCAACTAAATGCCTACGTGGCCCAGCTCAAAAAAATGCCTATATGGCCTATGTGACTTATCTAGATATTACATTAGTCCTTTTGGTTTAACTAATGCTCCTAATACCTTCATGAGATTAATGAATGAAGTTTTATATACTTTCATTGGTTATTTTGTCGTGGTATACTTTGATTATATTCTCATATACAACAGATCTTTAGAGGACCATTTGAATCATTTACGTGATGTTTTCAATGCTTTACACGATGCACGTTTATTTGATAATATTGAGAAGTGCACCTTTTGCACGATTGAGTTGCTTTTCTTGGCTATATTGTTACAACATAGAGTATTGAAGTTAATCCAGCTAAGATAGAAGCCATTTAGTGTTGCCTGCCTCCCAAAACTGTCATACAAGTGAGGAGTTTTCTTGCTTCGCTAGGTTTTATAAGCGTTTTGTCAAAGATTTTGAATCCATTGCTGCACTGCTGAGTTAACTTACAAAGAAAGTTGTGCCCTTTGTTTGGGGTGATGCACAACAAGACACCTTCATGTTGGTGAAAGAAAGGTTAACACATGCTCCTTTACTCCAAGTTACAGATTTTAATAAAACGTTTGAGTTCAAATTTGATGCTAGGGGAATTCGTTTGGGAGGTGTGATTCTACAAGAAGGCAAACTTGTTGCATAATTTAATGAAAAAATTGAGTAGGCCTAGTCTGAACGAACAAGGAATTATATGCTCTTGTTCGGATTTCAGAAACTTGGTAACATTATTTATGTCCTAAAGAATTTGTTATCTGATCATGAGCCTTTGAAGCATATTTGTATTCACGCAAAACTGAACCGTAGTCATGCAAAGTGGGTTGAGTTTATTGAGTATTTTACTTATGTCATTAAACACAAAAGGATAAAGATAATGTTATTGCTGATGCTTTGTCGCCTCGTTATACCATGCTATCTCAGCTTGACTTTAAGATTTTTGGTTTGGAAATAATCAAAGAACAATATGTGCATGATGTGGAATTTAAAGATGTCTGAAGAACATTGAACAAGTTCTTCATTAATGATGGATTTGTGCTGTGTGCTAATAAGCTATGCATCCCAGATAGCTATGTTCGTCTTTTGTGTTGCGGGAGGCACATGGAGGAGGTTTGATAGGTCATTTTGGAGTGAAGAAGGTACTTGTTGCACACTTCTTTCGGCCACGGATGCGTCAAGATGTTGAGATATTTTTTGCTCATTGCACTACATATCAAAAATCTAAGTCTCGACTTAATCCATATGGTTTAGACATGCCTCTTTTTGTTCCTAGTGCACCTTGGGTGGTTATTTCTATGAACATTGTTTCGGGATTTTCTCGACACGAAGGGGAGGGATAGTATTTTTGTTGTTGTGGACAATTTTTTTAAGATGACACATTTTATTCATTGTCACAAGAGTGATGATGTTGGACATGTTGCTGATGTGTTCTTGGGTGAAATTGTTTATTTACATGGTGTGCAAAATAAAATATTATTATTTCAGATAGTGATACTAAATTTCTTACTCACTTTTGGAGATGTTTATGGGCTAAGTTGGGAATTAAATTGCTACTTAGTACTACATGTCATCCCTAAACCGAAGGACAAACCGAAGTACTCAATAGAACATTGTATACTATGCTAAGGGCTGGTTTAAAGAAGAATAAAAAATGTGGAAAAATTGTTTACCTCATATCGAATCCGCTTAGAATCGTTCATTGTATTCTACAACTAAGTTCTGGCCTTTTTGAGATTATGTATGGTTTTATTTCACGTGCACCTATTGATTTATTATCACGTCCATCTTCGGTGCAAAATAATTATGACGGTACACAACGATGCTTTTTAAAGTTTCATGAGACTACTAAAGAGAATATTGAACGTATGAATGCTAAGTATAAACATGATAGAGATAAATATAGAAGCATTTTGTGTTTGATGTTAGAGATCTTGTTTGGTTGTATTTGCCCAAATATTATTTTCCTGATTTGCGCAAGTCCAAGTTGATGCCACGAGCTGCTGGTCCTTTCAAGTTTTTAGAAATAATAAATGATAATGCATATAAATTTGAGTTTCCTATAGAGTTTGGTACGGTAAGTCGAACATTTAACATTGTACATTTGAAGGCATATATGTTGGACAAAAATGATGAGATTATGTCGATGATGACTTTAATTCAAGAAGGGGAAGATGATGGGGACATCCCTACTGTATATACACCCGCTGTACCTATAATAACATTACAAGGATCTCTCATAAGAGCTCATGCACGACAACTAAATTATCATGTACTTTTATTTTTTGAAACTATTCCTAATATACATGAGAATATGATGCTGCCTAAATCAGATGTCTTTATATTACTTAAGAATAATGGACCTGGCATGGATGAGAAGGACCAGCATTAGAGCATGATTGGCAGCAATCTTATGAGGATTGAAGGACCAGCATTAGAACTTTGTAGCCAATATAATACTATATGGAGAGCTGGACAAAATATTCAAGAAAGTCTAGGTACATGCATTTTAGAAAAGGTTAAAATATCTTATAATTTGGAACAAATGGAGTGGTCATGTGAAAATCTGAACTTGCATGGTCAAAACCAGGTAGTTTGTGATTTGCTGCACGTATTCAGACCGAATTCAGTTAGTACTACTATTCCTGAACCATGTCAGAAGGTGTGAAGGATATTGAAACTTCAACGACACCAAAGGGGTGCAAGCTGCGGGTTTGGTTTCAATGGGATGGATGGTGAGTTTGGCAACATGTCAGAAGGTGTGAAGGATATTGAAACATTAAATTTAGGTGAGTTTGGCAACCCTGTTTATCCAATGCTCTGTTTCTTATGCAGGCCTTTTTCATGCATGTTTTATCTGCATAGAAATATCTGAAGTCCACTGCATCAGCTGTTATAGAACAGTTCAATACCAGAGGAGAACTTGACTGTTCATTTTTGACAATGATTACTAAACGTATCAACATCATCATCTTGCTCGATCGTTGAACAACTTGACATAAACATATCATTCAGGAATTATTTGTTAACGTTGTCTCTCGATTGTCAATTGTGAACTGGGCATCTCTGTGACTTGCAAATTACACCACAGAAATTTAAATGGATAAAGGATGTCAATGCATACGAAGTTACACGTCGGCATTGTCTCCAGTACACAGTCAGTAAGTGTTCATTTTGGAGAAGTTGAGCTCATGTGAAAACGTCTCTGTTCATCTTGACGCTGATTACTATTTTCTTTTCTTTCAAGACCGATATCAGCATCGGCAGTTGAACAACTTGAAATAAATAAATCATTTATGATTCCCTTTCTTCATAAATTGTTGAACTAAGGAACCGAGAAACACAGAAATTGCACAAAAAATAGGTTTTAACTTTGAAGGTCATGGTGGGTGGCACACGGCAAGACTAGGCATCCGTGGAGTGTGTTGCTCACCAATGGACCTCTTCTCTCGATACAGGTCGATTACATTCTGTAAATGTATTCATAACTAAAGTAGTACGTGCCAGCTTAAACTGTATATGTACATGTCATTTGAAGGTTTCCGTGGAGTGCACATTTGGGATTTTCCCATCCAATTTTTAACGGCAACTGATAAAATGGTTGCTTGCTCGAACAATATGCATTCATACCCAAGTAGTCCTTTTACAGCCAGTATTGAGTTGTGGCCTGGGTTTCATCATCTTCACATCTTGAATTCTTGATCTCATCCTCTGTGTAAATTCTGTGGAAATTGCCGAGATGGATGGTGCGAAGGCCGTGAGCCTCGCCCTCCGCATCGTCGCCATCGCGTTGTCTGTGGATGCCGCCGTCGTGATGGGCACCGCGAGCGAGATGATCGTCGACTCGGCCGGGGGCAGCGTCGTTTCCTATAGCGACTACAGCGCTCTGGTGTAAGTTTTTATGAAAGATATACTAGTCGCTGTAGCACTAGTAGTACGTGTACCTAACAGGCGCTTACCACTGGATTTGCCTGGTGAGCAGGTACTTGGTGGTGGGCAGCGCCATCTCGGCCGTCTGCGCGGCGCTGGCCCTCTACCTGTTCGTGCACGGGGACAGCTCTGGCGCCGGCCCGTTGGCCGTCTCGCTCCTCGACGCCGCCGCCCAGGCCATCCTATTCTCGGCATCCGGCGCGGCGCTCGCCACGCGCGGCTGCTTCGTCGGCGAGGCTGACGCGTTACACGGGAGGACAGGCACCGCGACGGCACTCGGTGTGTGCGCGGCCGCGGCCGTCTCTGTCGCAACGCTGACCAGGGACCCGCCGAGCGGGGGCTTCTCTGTCGCCTTCTGCGCCTGATGTCCTACCTGCACTGCAAGCACAGGTGTTCTAGCCCGCGCTGATAACAATGTCCCTCCGGAAGTGACGAAACTGCAAAAGATTGGTGTAATATGTTGGATGTATTATTAAGTCTCATGGGCGAGTATATATAAGAGTACAGAGATTATCTTGGAGTACAAGTCAAGTTAGGCTTTTCTAAACTATAATACTAGACATATACGTATACTACTCTAAAACTCCCCCGCGGTCGTAGCAGTAGCGTCGTGAACAACAGAAACATCGCAAACGGTCAGACTGGAGTGCCGAAGTAGACCAGTAGGCTGACATCCCCCCGCAGTCGCAGCGGGAGTGTCGTAGACGATGTCGCGGCGCGGATGCTTGGACTGTAGAAGAGGCTGATGATGCTCAAGTGAGGTGGAAGCCCTTGTGCCGGTGTCGAGGAAGCGGAGAGCGTGGAGCGGTGTCGAGGTCGATGTAGCCGTGCGAAGGATCGCCGTGGTCAATGTCGTGGTCGGGTTGCCGGTGTCGATGTAGACGCACATGAAGCCGCAAGCGCATAGTGCGCGAAGAGGATGACGGAGACGCGTCGAGGCAGGTCGAAGGTGTTGATCAATTCCGGAGTCGATGCAGTCCGAGCCGTCAGGTACAATGGGCGCCAAAGTTTTGCCAAAACTAGGCGCACGTCGGGGACGAAGGCACATCTTGATTCTGCCAGAACCTAATATGCCAAGAAGAATGCGTCACTGATGCGGTCGAGGCAGTCGTAGAGGAAGATGTCGATGCCGAAGAAGACTTTATCATGCCGACGAAGACGAGGCATCTGGCGCGAGTTTGCCAGACTCGGGAACGCGTCGGGGACGAAGGTACGCACCAGTGTTACCAGTACCAGACGTGCAGAGGTAGTTGCCATCATGAACCTGTGCGCCAGTATCGTATGACGATGCCGACGAGTTCGATGTGGAGAAGACATAGAAGGCGGTAAAACCAACAGCGATCAGAAGTGGTCATGATGGACGCCTAGAGAGGCGCGACGGCGGTACTCGAAGTAGGCGAAGAAGAACCCGACGACGTGACGAAGACCATGCATGGACGACGGTGATCTACGCCTAGAGAGGCAGCGCGATGTAGCCAGGGACGTCGGTGCGCGGAGACGGCGATGAGGTGAAGACGTGGCTACCGGACGCGAGTTGGTCAGCGGGCTGAGGCCACCGGCGCGTACGCGCTTGTGAGGTGCGTTGGCAGCCATTGGGCGAAGACCAAGGCGACGACGCTGTGGCCCGAAGGGGTGACGCTGCGGCAGCCCGTAGCTCGATCGCTGGTAGACGCATGCTCGAGGACGTGCTTGGCGTAGACGAGCGCGGACCGACGGTGCACCGTATGCGCCATGGCGTGGACGACGCGTAGACCGGAGTCGATGGCGGTGTTGTCGGTGAAGTCCCGGACGATGCCGACATAGACGATCCGCAGGGGACGGCCGCGACAGCCTCCCGAGGATGGCGTAGCAGCCGGCCGCAGCAACATGCCTTGAGGGGCGAAGGTGGCAGGCGCATGAGCGCGGTTTAGATCGTCGGTGTCGATGGTAAACCAAAAAAGAAAATACCGGTCGAACGACCGGCGGAGAGAAAAACCGATCAAGAGATCGGAAAGGACTCACCAGGGTAGCCGATCACGGATCGGCGGACGAGCCATGCGACGGATCGCGTGGCCCCCAACAGAGATCATGGAGATCGATCCCGCCGAGGGCGGCGCGGCGGAAGCGTGTCGGCGGCGGCTCGAATTTAGGCTGATACCATGTAAGAGTATGAGATTGACGTAATATGTTGGATGTATTATTGATCCTCATGGGCGAGTATATATAGGAGTACAGGGATCATCTTGGAGTACAAGTCAAGTTAGGCTAGAATCCTAACTTTTCTAAACTACAATACTAGACCTATACGTATACTACTCTAATAGAAACGAGTCCCCTTCGCTCTCGCACGAAACAAGAGGCACCCCCCTCCCCCTGACTTCTGGTCGTTAACCTTAGAGGACCGGCCCGAACCCGGCCCTTCTCCGGCGGCTTTGGCCACCGGAGAAGGGGAGGGGGAGATGCCAGAGTAGATGATAGGAGTAGTTGTAGTTGTCTTGGCGTTCTGTCGGTAGTATGGAGTAGGGCGCAGGTCTGCTTGGGCTAGATCTGGCGCATCCGGTGTTGGCAGCGGCTCGGTGGTGTGCTCCGGCGGTCGGAGACATCGAGGAGCGGCGCTTCCTATTGCAAAGATAAGAAATAATCCATATGATTTAATTTAAATAATAAACTGATAAAGCATGATCATACAGACAGTACCAAAACTAATCATGCAGATCAACAAAGTAGATGAACAGATTACATCTAAATAAGATAAACCTATCACATCTACACCAATCGCTAGAATAAAGAACTCTAGCAGTATCTGAAAGAGACAATTCAGTATTACGTACGGTAGAGCAGCCGTAGCAGCAGCCGTAGCGGTAGTAGCAGCAGTGGCCACAGCGGTAGCAGCAGCGTCATCAGCCATGTTGTCGATGTAGATGCTGCCAATGTTCGGAAAGAAGTCCTCGTCGGGGAAGGAGTCGTCTATGATGCCTTCATTAATCACGCGAAAGAGCTCTCCAAAAACTTGATCGCCCCTCACCCGTAGAGGTTCACAGGAAGACGGGGTTCCGGAGGCCTACTGTCCTGATCTGCGGTGCACGCTGCAAGCCGGGATGGGGAAGAAGAAGGCGGCGGCGCAATAGACTGGAAGGAGATGCATGTGGTAAGCGGTGCCGATTAGGTTTAGCGCGGAGGCTTATATAGCGCAGGTCAGGGAGATCGTGAGACTCATCCCACGTTCCATAAAGATTGAAAACGGCTGATTAATTAACACGTCCTTTAATGACTCGTAATTAATCCATGATTAATATTCCTGACTAGCAAAAATAAAGCTCGGCTCGCCGAGATTCCCGCAACCCGCGGCGTGCGCGCATCGTGACGAGGCGTGGCGTGGCGAGGTGAGGAGGGCGGCATCGGAGGAGGAGTGCGCGAGAGTTGCTCTTTTTCTCACACCTTAGTGAGTGGTGGAACAGCCTAGTATATAAGAATGTGTAACTCTCACTCAACTAGCAATGTGGGACTAAACTTTGGCACCACTAGCACAACCATATGCTGCCATACACAAATAGGCCAAAGAGAATTTCAGAATTTGTCTAATGGGCTAACAGCCCAAAACTCACCAAATTCCAACAATCCCCCACAAAGTCTCATTGGCACATCACGTCATTTCCATTCCAGGATATTGTTTTATATACCGGTGTGTAGTGGAGACTGTTAAGTTGAACTTCCACGTTAAACTTCATGCTACACTAGCTAGCAACTTGAATAGTGGACTATGCCTTGAACTACAAGTTTTCTGCACACTAGATTCACACAAAATCTAGACCGGTACAGGGCTACCGGGGGCTTTCCCACAGTTTGGGGCTTATGCGTCATACTCCAGGGCCTTTCATGAGTTTATTAGAGAGCACCCAACTCTCACGGACTGCGATGTTTGACAATCAGACTCATATATATGTGTTCCTCAAAAGATGTTCTGCAGGACATCTCTGCTAGAAAAGCCACTTGGAACATATTAAGATAAATATCAACCTGCCATGCAGAATAAGAGAGAGTATTGCATCTTTATGGAGATGTAAATATAACATGGGCATACTCTCGTCTCAGCTGATCAATAGCTTTGATCTCAAAAAAAAAGCTGATCAATAGCTTGTCTCTCAGCTCTAATTCACAGGATCTCTGATCACATAGAGTGGGTTGCCACTATGAACAACTCATTATGTGGGTCTCAAACCCATCTCTCTCGATGCATTGATACGTCCATTTTGCATCACTATTCTATATCATAATTCACTATTATTCATTGATATATTTTATATTAAGAGGTGATACTTATGTTATTTCATCTGTTTTTGCATGGTTGATGACTTTTGGAGCATGGACCGCTGCAGTCAGGATTCTGATGGAAAAGGTGCTGTTTGGAGGCAAAATTCACAAAGATCAGAAAATCTAAAAAAATATACGGAAAATCCTATTTTTCCAGAAGAAGAAGGCTACCAGAAGAGGGAGTGGAGATGGGCCATAGGGGGCCCACACCACCCCCTGGCGCAGGCCAGCCTAGGCCGCGCCAACAGGTGGTGTGGCCGACCTGGCCCACCTCTGGCTCTCCCCTCTGGCGTATATATTCCTCTCGAAACCCTAAGACTCTGGAAGCAACCACAGAAAGATTCTGCCGCCTCTGTGGGGCGGAAAACACCGAGAGAGAAAGATCTCTTCGGCAGACAGATTTCTGCCGAGGGAATTCCTTCCCGAAGAGGGGAGATCGTTGCCATCAACACCACCATCAACCTGGACTTCATCGGGATCATCATCATCATCACCACCACCATCAGCACCCTCATCACCATCTCCATATTACTGTAACAATTGCGTTGAATCTTGCATAGTTCTTAGGGGAAACTTTCCCGGTGTTGATTACTCTTTGTAGTTGATGCTATTGAGTGAACCATTGAATTATTGTTTATGTTCAGATTATTATACATCATTATTCCATCTGTGATCATGATCCATATGATGTCTTGTGAGTAGTTCGTTTTGTTCTTGAGGACATGGGAGAAGTCATGTTGTTAGTAGTGGAGTTCTGTTAAGAAAGATTCAATAGTTTGATATTTAAGTTGTGGTGTACTTCTTCTAGTGGTGTCATGTGAACGTCGACTACATGGCACTTCACCTATATGGGCCTAGGGGAATGCATTGTGTATTTGGCTACTAATCGTAGGGGTTGCCGGAGTGACAGAAACCTGAACCCCCGTTAGGAAATCATTGCACAATGGACGTAAGGGTCTTAGAGTTTAAAGTTGTGGTTAGGTTTCTACCTTAATTACTTTCTTGTACTTACAGATGTTTGCAAGGGGTATAATCACAAGTATGTATTAGTCCTAGGAAGGTCGGTACATTAGCACAGGTTCACCCACACAACACTTAGCAAGCTAAAGAAGATTAATCAACTATATGAAGCGAAAGCACTTGACAGTCTTCCCATGTGTCCTCGAGAACGTTTGGTCATCTTAAGTAATACAACCGGCGGGTCCTTTGCTGCATAAAGGATTGGGCCACCTGCTGCATTTATTCCTATTGTCTTTTATTTACTCATACTTTGTTTACTTGCTTTATCAAAAACCCATAAAAATCCGTCTGCTAAGTATTTGCAGAGAATTCCTGATCCATACCACTAGCCAGCACCTTATGCTCCTTGTTGGGTTCGACACTCTTACTTATCGAAAATACTGCGATACACCCCCTATACTTGTGGGTCATCAAGACTATTTTCTAGCGCCGTTGCCGGGGAGTGAAGCGCTATTGGAGCGTGGAACTAGTAAAGGAAACTTCTACTGTGAGTATTGTTTACTTCTGTTAGTTGCTTTATTTTCGTTATATATAATTCACTGAGTTTCTTATTTGGTAATGCTACTACCACTGCTAAGGTAGTAGATGAACCATCACCTGCTGAGAATGATGCTTTTAAAATACCTACAAGAATTATTGATCGTGTTATGGATAACTACTATGTTGGGGATGGAACTGTCCATCTCGGTGATCATTTGCTCTTTATAAACGAATTATGCGGGTTGTTCAAGTGTGCTGGTATTACTACAGATCAAGTTAAGAAGAAGTTATTCTCATTATCACTGAAAGGAAGAGCTGAGGAATGGTATAAGCTGCTGAAGAATGGTCATGCTCTTGTATGGGAGGAAATAGTACCTCTCTTTTATTCAAAGTTTTATCCTCCTAGTGAGATTCATAAAGATCGGAATCAAATATACAACTTTTGGCCTCTTGATGGAGAGAGTACAGCTCAAGCTTGGGGGAGATTGAAGTTACTAATGCTCAAATGTCCCATTCATGAGCTCCCCAATAATATTATTATCAATAACTTTTATGCAAGGCTTTCTCTTCATGATAAGGATTTATTGGATGCTTCTTGTGCTGGATCATTCACTCGCATGGAAGAAGAAGCTAAATGGGATCTTCTGGACCGTATTCAAGATAATGTTGAAGCTTGGGAGAATGACAAAGGTAGAAAGTCAGTTATAAATTATGGTTATGAATGCATTGAATCTTTTATGGGAACTGACGACTTTCAAAATATTAAAAATGCTTATGGTCTAGACTCGCAAGCTATTGCTTCTTATTTTAAGGCTTTTTGTTCCACCATTGAAGTGCCTAAAAAGAAGTGGAATAAGTATCATGAACCTTATAAAGATGTTGATAAGAGTGTTCCTGTAAGAAATACTGAAGTTTATACTGCTAGTCACGTTCTACCTGAACTTTACATTGAGAAAATGCCTTTCCCAGTTAAGATAAAAGAACATTCTATGATAGCCAGTATGGTTAATGAAAGTACAAGTAAAGCTGTTGAACATGATAAACAAATGGTTGATGAACCTATTATAGCAAATGTGAAAGACTTTGTTACTAAATATGAAGAAGAGGGACACACTATCCTTTGTAAGGATACCTCTAATATTGTTTCACAAAGTAGTATCATAAGAGCTAGTATTCCTGTGTTTTCTGTTAGAATAAGTGATCATTGTTACGATGGTCCTTGTGATAGTTATATTGTTAAGTTTATGCATGATACTGAAAGTTACTATGAGAGAGGGAAAAGTGTTCTTATGCACCTCAATAATATCAAGTTTCCTAATTTTATGCTGAAAGTTTATATGTTGCACTTGTTTTGCCTTCCTATGCAAGTAGCCTCTGGTTTCAACAACTTGTTTGTTTACAAAATTCCCTTGCATAGGAAATGGGTTAGACTTAAACGTGTGTATATTTGCTTCGTAATGCTCTCTTTCACTTCAATTCATATTCTTATGAGAGCATCTTCAAAATTATCATGCCCATCTTAATGGCTATAAAGAAAGAGCTTTTTGGGAGACAACCCAATTTAGTTTTTGCTTTCAATTTGTTTTTGTTTCTTTGAGTCTTGGAAGTTATTACTGCGGTAATAACCTCTCCTTATCCTTTTTTTGTTTGGTTTTTGTGTCAAGATCAACCTTTAATGAAAGAGAAGTAATATTTGGGGAAGTTGCTATCCCAAAACAGATTTTTGTGCTTCACCGTAAAAATTCGTGAGAGATCTCTGTCTGACGGATTGAGCTGTAATTTTTTGTGCTTTTGCCCCAGGTTGTTATTTAACTTTCGTTAGTCTTGCACTTTTTGATTTGAGCAACAGAAGAGTTTCGAAAAAAATGATATTTACCTGCTGGTCTGTTTTGACAGATTTTGCCACTCTTGCATTTGCTTCTTTATTCGATTTCCTTTTTGAATTCTTTTTGGATTTTCAGAAGGAGTTGCTATGGTAGCTTATGTTTTGATGTTTTTCAGTTGAAATTGAGCTCAAAAGGTTTTGTCACTTCACTTATACTAATGTTGCTAATGAGAACTATGTGAAAGAAATTTCCAGGTAGTGGAGATAATGGTGTAATAAGGAAGTGAAAGGTTACATGACTCAAGTAATAAGTGTATGAAGATGAAGATATTGATGTTATTCAAGTGGTGACTCCGGAAAAATATACTAGATACCAAATTCATAGACCTACAGAGTCCGTTTTTAAATAGGTAACAGTTCTGGTAAGAAAAGTTCCACGAAAATACTATCTAACTATATTTTTTTGCAGTTTTTAGTTAATAAGGAAAGTTACGAAGAAAAAGAGGGACGAAAATGGAGCCAGGGTGGCTCACACCACCCTGTGGCGCGGGCCCACCCCTGGCCACGCCACCAGGTGGTGAGTCCACTCCGGACTCCGCCATCGACTTGTTTTCTCCCAGTACCTTCCTTTTATTTTGGAACTTCATAATATATAATCCCGCGGATCCCCCGAGGTTCGTATATTGTGTTTTCGTTGTGTTTTTGTTTCGATCTGTTTCTGCCAGGAACTATCTTTGAAAGCTTAGAAGCACAATGGTGTCCGCGAAGGAGAAGGGAAAGGAGCCTTGATACGTCCAAAATGTATCTACTTTCCCGAACACTTTTGCTATTGTTTCTCCTCTATACTTGTGTGATTTGGATGCAACTAATGCGAACTGACGCTGTTTTCAGCAGAATTGCCTTGGTGTCTACTTTTTGTGCAGAAAATCAACTATCAGGAAAAATCTCGGAAAATATGCCAAAAATCCTCACCCGAAGACTCTAGGAGCCAGAATACGAGACGGAGAAGAGCCCTGGGGTGGCCACACCACCTGGTGGCGTGGGCCAGGCCAGGCCGCGCCAGGGGGTGGTGTGGGCCCCCCAGGCACCCCCTCGGCCTCTCTCTTCGCCTATAAGGAGCCTTCTGACCTAAAAATTCGGGGGGTCGACGTTTTTCCAGAAGGAGTTCCGCTCCGCCGCCACCACCAGATTCCACGAAACAGCACCAGAAACTCCGTTCTGGCACCCTGCCGGGACGGGGAATTGGAGGAGATCATCGCCATCATCATCACCATCGCTTCTCCATCGACCATCCATGTTTCCCCCATCTATGAGTGAGTAATCCCCCGCTGTAGGCTATGGGGATGGTAGGGATTGGATGAGATCGTTCATGTAATGGCATCAGATTGTTAGGGCATGATTCCTAATATCTTTTATTAGTGCTTTATGACTTTGTTGCGACTTGTTGTGCTTAATGCTTGTCACTAGGGCCCGAGTGCCATGATTTCAGATCTGAACATGTTATTGATTCATTATGATAGTATTGTTCTTGGTCTTATCTACAAGTTGTATACACACGTCGTTGTCCGGAACCTATGGCCTCGAAGTGACAGAAATCGGGATAACCGGAAGGGAAAGACTTTGATGTGAGGATCACATGTGTTCACAGAGTGTTAATGCTTTGCTCCGGTGCTCTATTAAAAGGAGCACCTTAATTGCCAGTAGTTCCCTAGAGGCTCCGCTACAAACGGGCTGGCAGGACAAAAGATGTTGTGCAAGTTCTCATTGCGAGCACGTATGACTATATATGGAACACATGCCTAGGATTGTCTAGTACTTGGATGCTTTATCTTATTTATCTGCAATTGCCCTATGTTTTGATTGCTATGTGAATTGTCTTGTCCATGCAACGCCCGTCCATCCATCCCTATGCCTGCCGCACTCGAATCCCACTGTTACTGCTTTTGTTACTACTGTCTTTGCTTTACTACTTCTGTTGCTTTACTATTCCTACTACAAAACTGTTGCTACTGATAAACTGCTGTGAGCAAGATTGTTTCCAGGTGCAGCTAAATTGACAACTCAGTTGTTAAGGCTTATAAATATTCTTTGGCTCCCCTTGTGTCGAATCAATAAATTGGGTTTCACTTCCCTCGAAAATACTGCGATACACCCCCTATACTTGTGGGTCATCAAGACTGTTTTCTGGCGCCGTTGCCGGGGACCATAGCTTTATTTATCAAGATCACTTGGATTCTCTATTGTTCGCTGCTATCCATCCATCATGGGTAAGTCTCGTGATGGCAAGGTTCCTATTTTACCATCCACTACAAGAAGAGGTACGGTTCTAAACACCTCTGTTGCTCTTGATTCACCATCTGTTATAAGTAAGCTCGTTACACCACCACATACACATGCTACACACACTGCTACTACTGCTGAATCTGAAACTTCTGATGCTTATAGTGCTGCTTCTACTGTGCTTGATAAGAGTGGTTCATTAGGTCCTTTCCTAGATGCTACGATTGCTAGAACTATAGCTGGAAATATCGAAACTCCTAATGAAGACACTACCACACCTGTTAGCTCACCTGAGTCTAGTGAGAGTTATGATATTGAAGAAGATTATATTAAGATGACCGATGAGTTTATTAAAGAATGTAAGAACACCCATGATAGGAGCGCTGCTAAGATTCTCCTTGAGAGGCGTACTATTAGACCCAAATTATCTCCTGCTGCTAAGTTTGTTGCTTCTCCCATAAACATTACAGATGAAGATTATGATTTCTCTCTCGATCTATCTTACATAGCTATTGTCGAGAAAGAACCTTTTTGTGGGACTAAGAATGAAAGTGCGGTAGCTCATATGAATGAACTTTCTACCATGAGTGGCTTGTTTTCTGATGATATTAAGATGCATACTTACTTTGTTGCTAAGATTTTTCCTTTTCACTGAAAGGAGAAGCTAAAACTTGGTTTAGTAATTTACCTCCTGGATCAATCGATAGCCCTGAGTGCTTGATTAGTACTTTCCTCCAGAAATATTTTCCTCCCAGTGCTAGACATGCTATTTTGCAGGAACTTTTTGATTTCAAACAGGGAGAAAAAAGAGGTATTGCCTGAATCTTGGGCAAGGTTTTGTGCTTTGATTAATGCACAGGCTGGAAGTCCATTACCTAAGAATGAGCTTCTTGATATATTTTATAATGGACTAACCGAGGAATCTAGGACATACCTAGATAGTTGTGCTGATTGTGTTTTTCGGAATAGGACTCCAAAGGAAGCTGAGGAATTAATGGCTAAAATAAGTAAGAATTATGAAGATTGGACTCCTCCTAAACAAGCTATACCTGAAGTAATTGTACCAGAACCATCTATTCCTGTGCCTATTCCAACATCAAAGAAGAGGGGAGTTATTGAATTAAATGATGAAGTGATGAAGGAAGATAAGAAATGTCTTAAGGAGAAGGGAATTAAAGATGCAGATGTCAAGAATTTACCCCCTATAGAAGAATTATGTAAGCCTATTCCCTACTCACCCACTATTGAGGTACACTCTCTCCAACACTTTGATGAAGGTGATATCCCTTACTTGAAATCTCCTGATCAATGCTTAGAAGAATTTGATATCTTTATTGTTAAGCAAGATAACTTTAATAAAAGGGTGCAAAATCATCTAATGGAAAACACTAGAGCTAATGTTGAGTTGAAAGATATTGTGGAAAGAACCTCTAATGATGTTAAAATGATTGTTAAACACTTTCAAATGGTTCAAACTCAAATAGATCAACTCGTTAAAGTGCAAAAAGACTTGCTAGTTAATGTTTCTAAAGAAAAACATGCTTATGACATTAGAACTAGAAGTGGTGGTGCTACCCAAGATCCTCTATATCCTGAGGGGCATCCCAAAAGAATTGAGCAGGATTCTCAACAAGCTGAAAATAGTGGTTCTACTCGTAAGAAAAGGAAAAAGAAACATAAAACTGTTATAGAACCCTCTGAACCTGCTATAGATCCTAATAGTATATCTATCTCTGATGCTGAAACTGAAAGTGGTAATGAGGAAAATGAAGTTCCTAATGAAGAAAAAGTTGAAGAAGAACCTGAAAACCACACTAAGACTACTAAATACACCAAAGAAGATTTTATTGCTAAGAAACATGGTAGTGAAAGAGAACCTTGGGTCCAAAAACCTATGCCTTTCCCCGATAAGAAACGCAAGTCAAGGGAAGATGAACACTATAATAAGTTTTGTGAGTGGATGAAGCCTTTATTCTTGCAAATTCCTTTGACTGATGCTATTAAGTTGCCTCCTTACTCAAAGTATATGAAGGACATTGTCTCGAATAAAAGGAAGATCCCTAATGAAGAAATCTCTACTTTGCTTGCTAATTATTCTTTCAATGGTAAGGTTCCTAAGAAACTTGGAGACCCAGGGATTCCAACTATCCCTTGCTCTATTAAGAACAGTTATGTTAGAACTGCTTTGTGTGATTTGGGAGCTGGAGTTAGTGTTATGCCTTTCTCTCTCTACAAGAGGCTTCAGCTTGAAAAATTGATACCAACTGATATATCTTTGCAAATGGCTGATAAATCTACCACTATTCATGTGGGTATATGTGAGGATGTACCTGTTCAGGTGGCTCACAATTGCTTGATATTAACTGATTTTGTTGTGCTTGAAATGCCTGAAGATGATAATATGTCTATTATTCTTGGGAGACCTTTTCTTAATACTGCAGGAGCTGTTATTAATTGTAATCAAGGAAAGGTGACCTTCAACGTTAATGACAAGGAACATACTGTTTATTTCCCCAACAAGATTGAAAGGACTTATGGTTTGAATTCAATTGAACATGTTGAAGGCATTCAAGTTGGAGAAATATATTGTCCCATACCAAGAGAAAAATTTGAAACTATTATGATTGGGACCATTGCTATCAAGGTTGAGGTAACATAATCATTAGTGGAGTACAAAGTTTTGTCTCATATGCAATTGTTTTGGTAGCAAGACTTGATCAACCTTGTTAACAAAAGGATTCCATTGAACAAAACAATGTTTTCATTATGATTATCTCCGTTTATTTCTATCCTTTGCATTTTAGCTTTTGCTTTCGTTTAGTTTTCTTTGTGTTGTTAGTTGCGTGCATGCTAGAACTTCTATAGTTCTAGCCTTCTTTTGTCCTTGCATCATGTTTCCAAAAGAAAAAAAATCTGTCTGTCAGAAAGATCATTCTTCTTTTTCTGAAAAAAGCCCAAAAATAAAGTGTCTCGAAAAATTCCAGAAAATTCATATTAAATTTTTACGAGAAAAAGGGGGCAGAGGAGTGCCTGGTAGGTACCAGGGGGGCCCCACCAGGCAGGCACACCATGTGGTGGCGCGGCCAGCCCTAGGTGGTGCCATGCCCTGGTGTGAGCCACCCCTGGCCCTCCATTAACTCTCTCCCCTGCCACTTTCTTCTCTCTCCCGAGTAAGCTCCAGTTCATAGCTCAAAATCGCGTTCTCTCTGTGCTTGCTCTCGATTTCCTCGATCTCCTTGCTCAGCCCATCTTTCTTGCTGAAATTTGGAGCATTTGTTCCTTGGTATGTGACTCCTCCCCTTGTCCAAGTAGATTTGTGTTTAGTGGATTATATGTTGAGTATTTTTCTGCTGTAGGTGACTGGTTATCAGAGCTTGTAAGCTTGTTTGATGCTTAGAGATATAGTTTTGATGCATGTTTAGGCCTCTTGCAAGTCCCTATGAGTAGAATCTTTTATTATATTTACTTTGCAATCACTAGTTTAATAGGTGTTTAAATTTCAGAATACCAAGCATGAACAACCACACTTTTGGAGAGATATTTGAGAGTGATGCACCTAGGAGGTCGAGGCCCTCAAGAACAGCCTCTCAAGCTAGGCCTTCATACAATGAAGACCTCATTGCAACACGTATTGGCAGTGAAAGGGATGATGGAGATGCTCACTCATCCTCTTTTCCTTGTTTTACTTTCTTGCAAGCTGCAGGTATTCTTGATGATTTCTTGCTACTAATTGAGAGGGTTGGCTTGACCTCTTATATGCAAGATGAGAGTGCACAGTACGCTATGCTCACCAAAACTTTTGTTGAGAGCTTCTCATTTACTAACACATCCTATCAATCTACTGTCTCTTTTAAAATCTATGATATGCCCTTCACCATGCCTTTGGAGAGATTTTGCAGTATTGTAGGTGTGTGTATGACAGGGACCGTGAAGAAAATTCAAGGGTGACCCACTGATTTGTTGGAGCTTTACCGAGGGGTGACCAATGATGATGACCGTGTGGCGCAGCGCAGAAAGATAAGAAATATCCAACTCCCTACTCTTAAATACTTTGCATATTATCTTGCCACTAGCGTAATGGGTAGGGAGAACACTAGTAATATCTCCAACTATCACTTAGCTTTCCTTGCTGCTGCGCTCAACAATGATACTCGGTACAATCTTGGCTCGCTTATTGCTCGCTGCCTAGCTGCTAGGGGGCCTATCTATGGGGGCATCATTGCCTCGCGTGTAGTCAATGCATTAGGCCTTTCAGTGGATCCCGATGATGCTATGTTAGCACCACATAGGCTCGACCTTGTTGCCATGAAAACTCATCATTTTGTCACTACTACCTCTGATTTGAACAATCTAGTATATAGGATGCTTTTCACTGACGGGGATGAAGGGGAGATCTTTTTGCCACAGCCTGCTTTGTTTAGTGTTGACAGGAGACCGTGGTCGTGCTCCAAGGAGGAGGTGGACGAGCAGCTTCTCTTGTTGGGTTTCCACGAGCAGCACTAGGAGGATGCGCCCTCCTATGATTACTCCGCACATTATGGAGGGGCGTACTCGGGCTCGCACCAGGACGAGGGTACCTCCTCGTCGTACCCCGGTGATACTTCATCCTGGCCAGCTTGGGATTGATACCCACTTAGGCCAAAAGCCTAAGCTTGGGGGGAGGTATGCCGACATCGCACTCATCTCCATATCATGTTGCGTCGGTACTTTGTATATTCATGTTTTCGTTCTCTTTTTAGTTTTTGTTCTTCTTTGCTTTTGCTTTCTAAAAACACAAAAAGACCAAAAATATTTTTGTTGTTTCTATTTAGTTTGCTTCTTCTTTTTGCCTAAAGGGAATATGCCCGAGAGGCAATAATAAAGTGGTTATTATCTTATTCTATGTTTATGATAAATGTTTATTTTACATGCTAGAATTGTATTGATCGGAAACATCAATACATGTGTCTTTTAATAAACAAAATGGGTTCCTAGTTATGCCTCTCTTATAGACTAGCTTGTTGATTAACAAGATGATCAAGGTTTCCTGATCATGGACATTGGATGTTGTTAATAACAAGGTCACACCATTGGTGGAATGATGTGATGAACATTCATCCGAAGTATAGCATTACGATCAAAGTCATTATGTTTATATTGCTATAATATCATACGAAGTAATCTTTATCCTTAGACCATGAGATCATGTTAATTGCTAACACCGGAAGAGTATCTTGATAACATCAAACGTCACACCGTAACAGGGTGACTATAAAGATGGGTTCAGTGCTACGAAGGTGTTATGTTGAGGCTCATGGATCAAGAGTGGGATTTGTCCATCCCGATGACGGATAGATATACTCTGGGCCCTCTCGGTGATATCACATTGAAATAGCTTGCAAGCAAGTGATGTGATCACTAGAATGTTATATCACGGGAACGAGAAAAGAGTGCATGTCGGTAACAAGATCAAACTAGGTATGGAGATACCGATCATCGAATATCGGACATGTAATATATTGCGGGACAAAGGGATTTAGTTACTAGCGTTTAAAGGTTCTCACGATCACAGAAGTCATCGTTGAATGTGTAGGAGTAAGTATGGATCTCCAGGTCCCGCTGCTGATTATTGATCAGAGAGGGGTCTCGATCATGTCTGCATTATTCGCGAACCGTAGGGTGACACACTTAAGGGATACCGACACCATTTGGAGCAAATATGTTTCAGATAAAGATTTAAGAAAGCGCTGGAATTATTTCAATAGACACCGAAACTGTTTCGGGTGAAATTGCTGAAATTGGTTCTGCATGTAATATTGAAATGTTGCAGGGGGTTTTATGTGAATGTTTGTTAATTAAAGTAATTAACAAATTTTTGAATAAAAATAATAAAAGAGTTTTATTAAATGAGAGAGCATTAAATTTGGAGAAATTTAATGCATTTAAAGTGGAGACTTTAAAAGAGAATGTGAAGGGGCAAATTTATGTGGAGGGAGTTACCACCACATGAATGGAGGAGGTGAAGGGTCACCCCCTCCATGCACCGGCCATGAAGGAGGGGCACCCCCCTCCTCCTATAAAAGGCCACCCCCTCCTCACTTCTCACACACACCTCCTTGTGAAGGATCTCTCTCCCCCTCTAGTATTATTCCCCCATGGTCTCGGATTAGCAAAATACATGTCCCGGTGGCTTTATCTGGAAAGGAGTTGCTACTTCTGCTGCTTTGCTGGAGCGAGGGATGGAGGTTGTCGGGGTACCGGACGTGTGTGCCATCACGGATGCACCGCTGCTTTGCGGTGCTGGACTTGGTGGTGCTGGAGCTGGATCTGATGGACGTGCTGGAGCCGGACCTGCTGGACTTCATCACGATCTTGAGATCGGCAAGTGTACGACTACATCAACCACGAGTTCCTACTCGTTAACAAAGCTCGTTGTCTACGAGGGTAAGTTCTCGTTGGATGTATGTCCACCCATTGCTTTGTACCTAGTAGATAGATCTTGGCGTGTAGTTCACATCGTAGGAAATTTTTTGTTTTCTATGCTGCGGACCCAACAGTGGTATCAGAGCCTGATCTATGCGTAGGTGCTTTGCACGGGTAGTACACATATGTTTATATGTGGGCGATGATGATCATGTTATTGCATCTTCTATGTACTTTGGATATTGGTGGCATAGTGGGATGAAGCGGCCCGGACCAACCTTACATGTCATCGTACATGGGACCGGTTCCACGACTGACATGCAACTTGTTTTGCATAAGTGGCTGACGGGTGTCTGTCTCTCCTACTATAGTTAATATCTGATTTACAACGAGTTGCTAATAACTTAGTTATCCTCGTTGTGGTTCATGTTCGTAGGTAAGAACGGTTCTATCTCCGAAAGCCCTAAGCCACGTAAAACTTGCAATTGATAAATTAGAGGCGTCTAGTTTAGATCGTTGCTGGGCTTGTGTATTGATATGGTATTGTTGTAAGTAGATGTATGATAGATACTCTTACAACACACTTCACGTGTAAGTTCCATAGACCTTGGCCTTACACACAAAGGAATGATAGAGATCATACCACGATGCAAGTGATAGAGATCAAATCCATGGACCATATCATCTCACTTTACACATTAGATGTTAGCATCTTATACTGTTAGTTTGGTGCTTTCTGTAGCATTGTAAGATGATCCCTCTTTTAGATATCAAGATAAAAATGTGTTCTTCCTTAAGTATGCACCGTTTTGTGTATCGTATTTCGAGACATCACGTGATGATCGGGTGTACTCGACTCTACGCTTTCATATGAACGGGTGTAAGACAGTTTTACACATGCGAGTACTAAGGTTCTTACTTGGCGAGCCTAGCATGTACAGACATGGCCTCGGAACACGAACCGAAAGGTCAAGCATGAGTCATATAGTTGATATGATGCCCATATAGATGCTCGCCTTTGAAGCTACATCAACTCACGTGATGATCGGACTTGGTGTAGTGGATTTGGTTCATGTAATCACCAAAAAGACACGAGGGATGTTGTTTTTGAGTGGGAGTTCATTTCTAATTTGGATTAGTCGAACCAAATTTGTCATAAATTAAATCAAAGTGAATTTGCATAGTTTGTTGTAGTCATTGGCATTCGTTTTCTACCTTATGCTTAGTTTTTATTTGAGATAATAGAACTATAGAATTCTTGATATTTACTTTACGAACTGGTATCGTATTGTTTCGAATGTCAATTTAAAGTTTATAAGTCCTATTGCAAACTTTCAGCAAACTCTATTTACTCCATGAAGTTTAATAAGTAGTATTAAATCAAGAGTAAGAATTCCAATGTTAGTATCTAAAGTATCATGTTTGCCTCCATGATTATTGATATTCAAAAAGTTGTTTTAATATCAAGATTATATTGGAGCTGAAAATTGTTTCAGAAACCATCATGTGTGAAAGATATTGTGATATCTGAAACAATGTTTTTGGTTGCATTATGATAGAGTATAATTTAGCAAAATACATGTTCTCATATTGTATGAGAATTTGTGAAGGATGGAGATGGTAGGCATCCGAATCTACTAAAAAGGTTTTGGGAACTGATATTATACTCGTGATTCTTCCTTATAAGCTATAGTAGCTTGATCATGAAAGTTGTCATGATAAGGATGAATAGAAGATGTAAGTAAAATGTTTACTACACTAATAGATTACTAAAGAATGGATTTTTGAAAGAATGCCAAACATTTGATGATGGTGATCCACTTCAAAGTGCAAGTCCAAGGTATTAGTATTTGTACGCTCTGTACCATGTGTCATGTTGATGACACCACTATTGATGTTGATTGATTCTTTTAAAAGAAAAGGAATTGCTGAAAGAGAATCTATAAAATATTTGGCAGAAAATAAAAGGTTGGAGATGTCCAACTTAGGTATATAGAAGATATACATGTTATGGCTATATTCCTTGCTTGTTAAACAATGTGGTTCTTAGGTATTGGATACCGAATTGGTTGGTATGAAGTGTCATACAGGACAACGCAATTCATGAACTACAATGGCCTAAGTAACCAGCAACAGAATGAGTGATGATTTTCATCGAAAACAAATAAAGTGTTATTGTGTTTTTCGTTGTCATCAAACCAAGCCTTCAAGATTTGTTTAAATAATTGTTATTTTGTTCCGGTATTATGAGAACAATGGCTGTTCAAATTATTACCGTATTCCATAAAGGATGGATGAACTTTTACAAGTCTAGTTGGAGAAATCACATCCATAAACACTATTGCTAAAATGTCGCAAGACAAATGATTGAAAGATCACTTATGAAGTGACATCGCTGTTTAAATTATATTGGAAAGAAAACATGAAGAAACTCCATGTTGATGGATTTTTGGAGTCTTTGATTTTGATCAATTGACGCATGTGAGACTTTCCTCGAGATAATTGAAACTCCGTCCATAGGCCAGAGAGGAACGGATGACTAGCTTATTGGAAATTGTGCATGCTGATGTGCATAGTCCATTATGTGTAGCCATATGCAATGGATCCTTTTGCTTCATAAGCTTTCTCCGAAAATTTGAGTGAATATATCTGTATATTTACTTAATAAGGAGGAAGTATGAAACATTTGAAAGTTGTTCAAAGACTTTCAAGATGAAGTTGAAAATCATTGTAACAAGAAAATAAAGAGTTTATGATTCGATCATAAAGGAAGATATTTGATTTACATGTTTAGCAAAAACACCTAAGAATTGAGGAATTGTTCCATGATTTGTGTTTCCCAATAAACCATAGGAGTATGGCATATTTGAGAGATGAAATCAAACCATGTTTGACATGGTAAGATCAAAGGTGTCATTTATAAAACTTCCATTATGTTTTAAATATTGAAGCTTTAGAGACTACCGCTTTTACACTGAAAAGAGCACCATCGTGATCCATTGAAATGACACCATATGAGTTATGGTTTGGGATAAAACATGAATTGTCTTTTCATTTTGGTATGCTATGCATAAGTAAAATGTTTACAACCAAAGTCAGATAAGCACGTCTTTGTAGGTTATCCCAAAGAATTTTTTGGGAATTTCTCCATAACACCGAGGACAAAAGAGTTTGTTACTTGGAACATCAAGTTTCTTGAGAAGGAATTTTTCGTGAAAAGTTAAGTGGGAGGACAATAGAACTTTGATAAGGTTGTTGAACCTTAGCTATATGTGCTAAGTAGCGCAGCGCCGGAAAGTGTCCCGGTGGCGGCCACAATGCTCATGGCTCTCGTGATTACAAAAGTTGTGATCTCGGAGATTAGAGTTCCTATAGAACCGTGTGGGTCGGTAAGAATCAAATAGTAAGAATTGATAAGCAAGTCGTTATTGTTTTGACAATGATGAACCGACTACATGTAAAGAAGCGATAATGGGCCCTGACTCCATAAAATGACTAGAAGTCATAGAATCTGTGATAGTATCCATACACGAGAAAACAAGTTTCTGAACTTGGAAGACCTTTCAGAAAGGCGTGAAGCCTATCGGTCGTGTTTGGATCTATAAAGAAATAATACATGGATGTTTAAACATCTATGAAATAGTCGACATGTCAGAAATAAGTTTACGATAATGTTCAAGGAGTTGACTATGACAAGATTTGATCTTTCATAGCGATATATAGTCTTGACGGATTAATGTAGCAACCACTACATATAATTTGGTATATGGTAGTTGAATAAACGAAACAAGGTTCTTCTAATAGAACGGTAACCTACGACATGTACAATACATGGTCCGAAGGGTTTTGTTAATTCAAAGGGTGCTAAAAGGGCATGCAAACTTCAATAGTTGAAGTAAGCATAGCGGAGTTGGAATCTTCACCATGATGAAACTGTTAAAGGAGTTTAAATTCATCGGAGATGATGAAGATGCTTGCATTTGCAAGAAAATAAGTGGGAGCGCTGAGATATATTTCTAATACATTATGTAGAGGACATATTGTTGATTGGAAATGATGTATCTTGAATTGACACAAGTTAAGGATTTCATTAAAATAAGATTTCGATGAAATACTTGGGCAAACCTAGAATATTAGGCATCAATATCTATATGGATAGATTAAGGCTCTAATATGGTTGTGCCAGACATATATATAAGATATTGAAAGGGTTCAATATGGAAACAACAAGAAAGGTTCTTGCTGCATGGAAAGGATTGTATCAAGATTCAAGTGTTTCAACACTTGGTGAGTCAAATCACATGGAAATTTTGATCGATTATACCATGATATGTATATATCTAGAATGTCCTATGCTCTAAATGTTATGAGCATATACCAGAATGATTCATAAGATGATCATTGGACAATAGTGAAGATATTCTTATGAGCTTTGGAAGAACTAAGAATATATCATGTATAAGTGACAAATAGTTAAAGGTAGTTCATTGTAAAGTGTTACATTAATAATAGTTTTGTCACAAGATACAAAATTAATTTATCTCAATTTAGACTATGGGTGGCACAATATAATGGAAAGGATGTTCCATGATGGATTTGGATGAGTTCCAAAGTTGAGATATTGTGACGGATACTACAACAAAAGGCTAAGTATATGACTACTATAGTAGCAGCATAGGAGGGCATTTGTGTTAAGTAGTTTGTTATCAAACTAGGTCTGGTTCAAAGTGGGCTAATACTATGAAGATATATTGTGTGACAATAATATCAACATATTTTGAGCCGAACGAACTAAAGGTCTCACCAAAGGACCAAATTTATACAATGCCATCTCATTTGAGAATGAGTGATGCGTAGAGACACAAAGACATGCAAATACAAACGGACCTGAAACTGTCAGATCCGGAGATTATGTTAACCACTAGCAATCGCGTATATGCAACACCAGAAAGCCATAGGTGTTCAATACGCAAAGTTTTTCAAACTAGATTATTGACTCTAGTGCAAGTGGGAGACTAAAGGGAATATGCCCGAGAGGCAATAATAAAGTGGTTATTATCTTATTCTATGTTTATGATAAATGTTTATTTTACATGCTAGAATTGTATTGATCGGAAACATCAATACATGTGTGTTTTAATAAACAAAAAGGGTTCCTAGTTATTCCTCTCTTATAGACTAGCTTGTTGATTAACAAGATGATCAAGGTTTCCTGATCAAGGACATTGGATGTTGTTAATAACAAGGTCACACCATTGGTGGAATGATGTGATGAACATTCATCCGAAGTATAGCATTACGATCAAAGTCATTATGTTTATATTGCTATAATATCATACGAAGTAATCTTTATCCTTAGACCATGAGATCATGTTAATTGCTAACACCGGAAGAGTATCTTGATAACATGAAATGTCACACCGTAACAGGGTGACTATAAAGGTGGGTTCAGTGCTACGAAGGTGTTATGTTGAGGCTCATGGATCAAGAGTGGGATTTGTCCATCCCGATGACGGATAGATATACTCTGGGCCCTCTCGGTGATATCACATTGAAATAGCTTGCAAGCAAGTGATGTGATCACTAGAATGTTATATCACGGGAACGAGAAAAGAGTGCATGTCGGTAACGAGATCAAACTAGGTATGGAGATACCGATGATCGAATCTCGGACATGTAATATATTGCGGGACAAAGGGATTTAGTTACTAGCGTTAAAGGTTCTCACGATCACAGAAGTCATCGTTGAATGTGTAGGAGTCAGTATGGATCTCCAGGTCCAGCTGCTGATTATTGATCGGAGAGGGGTCTCGATCATGTCTGCATTATTCGCGAACCGTAGGGTGACACACTTAAGGGATACCGACACCATTTGGAGCAAATATATTTAAGATAAAGATTTAAGAAAGCGCTCGAATTATTTCAATAGACATCGAAACTGTTTCGGGTGAAATTGCTGAAATTGGTTCTGCATGTAATATTGAAATGTTGCAGGGGGTTTTATGTGAATGTTTGTTAATTAAAGTAATTAACAAAATTCTGAATAAAAATAATAAAAGAGTTTTATTAAATGAGAGAGCATTAAATTTGGAGAAATTTAATGCATTTAAAGTGGAGACTTTAAAAGAGAATGTGAAGGGGCAAATTTATGTGGAGGGAGTTACCACCACATGAATGGAGGAGGTGAAGGGTCACCCCCTCCATGCGCCGGCCATGAAGGAGGGGCACCCCCCTCCTCCTATAAAAGGCCACCCCCTCCTCACGTCTCACACACACCTCCTTGTGAAGGATCTCTCTCCCCCTCTAGTATTATTCCCCCATGGTCTCGGATTAGCGAGAAACATGTTCCCGGTGGCTTTATCTGGAAAGGAGTTGCTGCTTCCGCTGCTTTGCTGGAGCGAGGGACGGAGTTTGTCGGGGTACCGGACGTGTGTGCGATCACGGATGCACCGCTGCTTTGCGGTGCTGGACTTGGTGGTGCTGGAGCTGGATCTGATGGACGTGCTGGAGGCGGACCAGCTGGACTTCATCATGATCTTGAGATCGGCAAGTGTACGACTACATCAACCACGAGTTCCTACTCGTTAACAAAGCTCGCTGTCTACGAGGGTAAGTTCTCGTTGGATGTATGTCCACTCGTTGCTTTGTACCTAGTAGATAGATCTTGGCGTGTAGTTCACACCTTAGGAATTTTTTTGTTTTCTATGCTGCGGAACCAACATTGCCTTGGTTTGCTTTTCCCTTTTCGCTTTGTTTGAACTATTCGAAAAACCCAAAAAGATTTTGCTTTGCTTGTTTTTCTCTTTTGGTTCATATTTAAAAATCAAAAACACCAAAAATATTTGTCGTTCTTCTTTGGTTTTTGCAAGTTTGCTATAGGGTTCGGCAGTTCTCAGTGGATTATTGGTTTCATATTATTATTCAAGCCATACAAGTGAAGTGCAATAATGAGGATCAATGAAAACTTGAGGCGTGGTAAGAGGCTGGTAACAAACTCTATTTGTTTTCATTTTTGTAAATATACTCATCACTGTGGGCGTGCTTAGTCTGTTCATGTAGAGTGTATGTTTTCTTTGGATGCTTAGTAATTTTTGCTTTCTTATGATTAGCTCCAGCTCGCTAATAGTTTGTAGCATGTCTCATGAATGTTTGCTTGCATTGCTCTATTCTAAATTGGTATGACACTGTGGTATCCTCCTCTGAATGTTTCATTTGATTGACTTGGCACATGCTCACGCATGCACACGACTATAATAACCAGTTAAGCCTTGATGAATTATTTTTCCTTGAGGATCTTGAATCACTTTCATGCCATGAGTAGTCCTGTTTTGTTGCAAGCATGATAATGACAGCTATTGCTCTCTCGTTTGTCGCTCCCTTACTATTGCTAGCCTTCACTTCCACTGAGTGTTTTACTCATGTTTCCAACTCCCTAAACCAAATATTTCCAAAGTGTCCACCATACCTACCTATTAGAATCACTTGCTACTCCCGTGCATATTCATTATGCCTTGTTTTCTTCCGAATAAAATGTTTGCTTGATATGGGAAAATTAGTTAGTAAAGCTCTCACGAACTTGATGGCACACTTCATTTTCCGCACTTAATAAACCTGAACCATTGTGAACTCTCCATGAAAGTTATATGCTTGCAAATTATAGGCTGGGGATTAGCAGAACCGTGTTGTCACGGGGAACGCTTTCAACACTTGTAAATATATACCTAGTTGATACCTTGCTCTTTTGTTTGCGGATGTCGTCGGTGTGAAATAAAAGGGGAGCTTGCAAGTACATTGAGTTATGTATGTGTGTTACAGAAACGCCTGGGCCGCTGGTCTAATCCATGCTGACATGGTGGAAACCTGCAGCGTAACCATAATGATATCTATGAAGCATTCTTCTTATAAAAAAAGAGAGTTATAGCTATTGAGAACAAGAAAAAAGAGAGATTTATGAAAAGAGGAAAGAGAGAAAAAACACCATTTTCCCATGGTAAATAAGAAGATTGCTGAGATACTCATTGTCTGCTTGCCTTGTCATTTTGATATGGGGATTCTTCCGTATCATCGGGCAAGGGGTACCCCGTTGGCGGTTCTCAATGATAAGCACATACTTACGATGACAAGAACTTACCGGTAACTAAAGTTGAGTAGCATGAGGAGCGGCCCTCGTACTCAAGGGACTTGGGATTTTCAGTTTATAGTCTGTCAAGCATATAACTCAGATTGGACCTCACTTTCACCTTAACCACGTTAAAGATGCTTATGATAGGGGCAATGAGAGCTCAAAGCTAACAAGTACCATACTTTCAGCATTTGGAAGCCTTTCAAAATTATTCAAAACCTTTTCCTTTACTTGTTGAGTCTCCACTTATTCTCCGAGCACCTTCTTAAGAGCTTAGTTGTCATACTTTGTGTTTGTTCCAATACTTGATTATTTGTGTTATGACTTTGATGCTTGAATTCTTGATATCTTTACTTCTAGTCATCACTTGAACTTCAGAGGTGCCTGGACATTCATAATCAAAGGCAAGCGAGATACCACTCTATCATACCTTTTTATGAGCATTGTAATGTTGCTTATGTTCGTGCTTATGCTACTTATTATTCTAGAGTTGGAATCTCTTCATAGCTTGCAATGACTATTAAGTAGACTCAGTTGCATACTCTTTATTATGAATTGTCCAAGTAAGTTGATCACATTGCTGAGAATATTTACATCATATGAAGCAAATGTGTTCGTGAAAGTTCTTTTATCGCACTCAGTTTTCAACTGAATTGCTTGAGGACAAGCAATAAGCTAAGCTTGGGGGGATTGATACGTCCAAAACTTATCTACTTTCCCGAACACTTTTGCTATTGTTTCTCCTCTATACTTGTGTGATTTGGATGCAACTAATGTGAACTGACGCTGTTTTCAGTAGAATTGCCTTGGTGTCTACTTTTTGTGCAGGAAATCAACTATCAGGAAAAATCTCGGAAAATATGCCAAAAATCCTATTTCACCCGAAGACTCTAGGAGCCAGAATACGAGACGGAGAAGAGCCCTGGGGTGGCCACACCACCTGGTGGCGCGGGCCAGGCCAGGCCGCGCTAGGGGGTGGTGTGGGCCCCCCAGGCACCCCCTCGGCCTCTCTCTTCACCTATAAGGAGCCTTCTAACCTAAAAACTTCGGGGGGGTTGACGTTTTTCCAGAAGGAGTTCCGCTCCACGGCCACCACCAGATTCCACGAAACAGCACCAGAAACTCCGTTCTGGCACCCTGCCGGGACGGGGAATTGGAGGAGATCATCGCCATCATCATCACCATTGCTTCTCCATCGACCATCCATGTTTCCCCCATCTTTGAGTGAGTAATCCCCCTCTGTAGGCTATGGGGATGGTAGGGATTGGATGAGATCGTTCATGTAATGGCATCAGATTGTTAGGGCATGGTGCCTAGTATCTTTTATTAGTGCTTTATGACTTTGTTGCGACTTGTTGTGCTTAATGCTTGTCACTAGGGCCCGAGTGCCATGATCTCAGATCTGAACATGTTATTGATTCATTATGATAGTATTGTTTTTGGTCTTATCTACAAGTTGTATACACACATTATTGTCCGGAACCTATGGCCCCAAAGTGACAGAAATCGGGATAACCGGAAGGGAATGGCTTTGATGTGAGGATCACATGAGTTCCCTAGAGGCCTCGCAGCAAACGGGCTGGCAGGACAAAAGATGTTGTGCAAGTTCTCATTGCGAGCACGTAGGACTATATATGGAACACATGCCTAGGATTGTCTAGTACTTGGATGCTTTATCTTCTTTATCTGCAATTGCCCTATGTTCTGTTTGCTATGTGAATTGTCTTGTCCATGAAACGCCTGTCCATCCATCCCTATGCCTACCGCACTCGAATCCCACTGTTACTGCTTTTGTTACTACTGTCTTTGCTTTACTACTGCTGTTGCTTTACTATTCCTACTACAAAACTGTTGCTACTGATAAACTGTTGTGAGCAAGATTGTTTCTAGGTGCAGCTGAATTGACAACTCAGTTGTTAAGGCTTATAAATATTCTTTGGCTCCCCTTGTGTCAAATCAATAAATTGGGTTTCACTTCCCTCAAAAATACTGCGATACACCCCCTATACTTGTGGGTCATCAAGCCTATGGAGGAAGATCTCCAAGACCCCAAGCAGGGGCTGGTACCTTTAGTCTCTTGCCCTGCATCAACGGAAGCCCTACGAGTCACTAAGGAGTTATGCGATAAGTACCGAGACTTGAGGAGGAAGGTGGACATGCTTCAATGGGAGAATAATAGGCTTCGCAAGATGCTGGAATATTTCCTCACGTCAACTAAGAAAATATTACCACCACCACCAAAGGAGTAATTCGTCATCAGGTTTGGCATCCCCTTGGTTTGTTCCAAGCTTGGGGGAGTGCCGCGGTATCACATCACTATCTTCTATCTTTTTACTTTCTTAGTAGAGTCATATCATGAATAGAGAAGTTATCATGTAGGATGGTTTGCATTATGGAAGTGTCCCCTCTCTCGTTAGATATGTATCCCTTGGTGTGAGTTGTCGTTATGGAATATTAATGAGAAGTTCTATCATTTACTCTTTTGCATATCTTATATTAGTTTTCAATTCGTGGTTATATGATTGATCTTGTTGTTAGTATTGGTAGCACTTTGGGATCATTGAGTTGATTTAGTTGGTTTTGGGAAACCTAGCATGGTCAGTAGCAACACTATTTTTAAGAGTTGAATGAAAAAGATAAAAGTACTCTAAAGAAATATAATTTCATCATCTTTCTTTCTTGATTTGCTCATAAGTTTAGTATTCTCTAGTTAAGAACTTTTGTGCTTCCAAGGAAGATTGCATGTTTGTCTTTATCACTTGTATATTTGTTTGTTTCCTTCAACTCTTATACTTGCTACCCAGCCTTGCTAGCCAAAAACCTATACTGAGAGGGAATTCTTCTCGTGCATCCATCCCTTAAACCAAAACCCATGCCATTTGTGTCCACCATACCTACCTAGTAGCACTATTGCTATTGCAAGTAAATTCTTGTTTTTTCTACCTTCCAAATTAAACTTGTTATGTGAAAAGTAGTGATTAAAGCTCTCACGAACTTGATGGCACACTTTACTTTCTTGCACTTAATAAACTTGAACCATTGTGCTCACCTGTGTTGCGTATATGTTTGCACTTTGTAAGTTGTGAATTAGCAGAACCATGCTGTCATGGGGAACGCTTTCAACATTGCACTGGTACTTTGTACCTAGTTGATATCATGTTCCTTTGTCTATGGATGTCGTTAGTGTGAAATGAAAGGGGAGCTTGTAAGTCCATGGAGTTATGCATGTGTTAGAGAAACGCCTGGGCCGCTAGTCTAATCCATGCTGGCATGGTGGAAACCTGCAGCGTAACCATAACGAGCATCTATGAAGCATTCTTCTTATAAAAAAAGAGTACGATATTGAGAAAAAAAGAGAAAAAGAAAAAAAGATTATGAAAAGAGGAAAGAGAGAAAAAAGCACCATATTCCCATGGTAAATAAGAAGATTGCTGAGATGCTTGTTGTCTTCTTGCCTTGTCATTTTGATATGGGGATTCTTCCGTATCATCGGGCAAGGGGTACCCCATTGGCGGTTCTCTATGATACACATATGCTTACGATGACAAGAACTTACCGGTGACTAAACTTGAGTAGCATGAGGAGCGGCCCTCGTATTCAAGGGACATGACATTCTCAATTTACAACTTGTCAAGCATATCCTCATATTTGATCACTTTAACCTTAATCACCTAAAGATGCCTAGCAATGAGAGCTAAAAGCTAATAAGTACCGTAATTTTTGGGAGCTCTTTATGAAACCTGAAATCCCTGCTTCCCTCTGCGAAGGGCCCTTCTTTTACCTTCTAGTTGAGTCAGTAAACCTATTCCCTTCTATCTCAACAAGTATTTTGAGTTGTTGTGTTTCATTCATTCATATGATGATTTATTCACTCATGTTTCTTACGTTCTTTGTTTTGCACATTGCTCTTATCTTGGTGTTTACTACTTTGAAAGCTATCATTGAAAACCAGTTATTTGTGAACTCTAGCAAATTACCAACTATTCTTCGACCAAGAGCTAAGTTTGCCATTACCAATTATGATTCACTTTATGTATCTTTATTGTGTTTCCTTTACTTATTGCAAGTTGAGTTATATAATAGTGAGTTGTCTTCTATTATGATCTATGTATTGATGAATGTGATGCTTCTTGTCCGTATTCTTTTATCGACTCTTCACTCCATAAACCTGAGGCCATGTTTATTGAGCTCATTTTCGCTTGGGAACAAGCAAAGTCTAAGCTTGGGGGGGGGAGTTGATACGTCCATTTTGCATCACTATTCTATATCATAATTCACTATTATTCATTGATATATTTCATATTAAGAGGTGATACTTATGTTATTTCATCTGTTTTTGCATGGTTGATGACTTTTGGAGCATGGACCGCTGCAGTCAGGATTCTGATGGAAAAGGTGCTGTTTGGAGGCAAAATTCGCGAAGATCAGAAAATTCGGGAAAATATACGGAAAATCCTATTTTTCTAGAAGACGAAGGCTGCCAGAAGAGGGAGTGGAGATGGGCCACAGGGGGCCCACACCACCCCCTGGCGTGTGCCAGCCTAGGCCGCACCACCAGGTGGTGTGGCCGCCCTGGCCCACCTCTGGCTCTCCCCTCTGGCGTATATATTCCTCATGAAACCCTAAGACTTGGGGAGCGACCACAGAAAGATTCCGCCACCTCTGCGGGGCAGAAAACACCGAGAGAGAAAGATCTCTCCGGTAGACAGATTTCTATCAGGGGAATTCCTTCCCGGAGAGGGGAGATCGTCGCCATCAACAGCACCATCAAGCTGGACTTCATCGAGATCATCATCATCACCACCACCATTAGCACCCTCATCACCATCTCCATATTGATGTAACAATTGCGTTGAATCTTGCATAGTTCTTAGGGGAAACTTTCCCGGTGTTGATTACTCTTTGTAGTTGATGTTATTGAGTGAACCGTTGAATTATTGTTTATGTTCAGATTGTTATACATCATTATTCCATCTCTGATCATGATCCATATGATGTCTTGTGAGTAGTTCGTTTTTTTCTTAAGGACATGGGAGAAGTCATGTTGTTAGTAGTGGAGTTGTGTTGAGAAAGATTCAATAGTTTGATATTTAAGTTGTGGTGTACTTCTTCTAGTGGTGTCATGTGAACGTCGACTACATGACACTTCACCTATATGGGCCTAGGGGAATGCATTGTGTATTTGGCTACTAATCGTAGGGGTTGCCGGAGTGACGGAAACCTGAACCCCCGTTAGGAAATCATTGCACAAGGGACGTAAGGGTCTTAGAGTTTAAAGCTGTGGTTAGGTTTCTACCTTAATTACTTTCTTGTACTTACGGATGTTTGCAAGGGGTATAATCACAAGTATGTATTAGTCCTAGGAAGGTCGGTACATTAGCACAGGTTCACCCACACAACACTTAGCAAGCTAAAGAAGATTAATCAACTATATGAAGCGAAAGCACTTGACAGTCTTCCCATGTGTCCTCGAGAAAGTTTGGTCATCTTAAGTAATACAACCGGCTTGTCCTTTGCTGCATAAAGGATTGGGCCACCTGCTGCATTTATTCCTACTGTCTTTTATTTACTTGTACTTTGTTTCTGTGCTTTATCAAAAACCCCTAAAAATCTGTCTGCTAAGTATTTGCAGAGAATTCCTGATCCATACCACTAGCCAGCACCTTCTCCTCCTCGTTGGGTTCGACACTCTTACTTATCAAAAATACTGCGATACACCCCCTATACTTGTGGGTCATCATGCATTATCCATCACATTACGTGATAGAACCTTTTGTGAAGGGATTTGCCAAGTTCTTAGATGTTTGGATATAATCCAACGCAATATCTCCGGAGTTTGTTAGTTTCCTGACAGATTTTAATATCCTCTTCACATGCCTTGATGACTTCATATTATCCTTAGAACTGTTTACTTTGACGATCATAGTTTGATTATCACAGTTCATCGGGATGGCGGGTATTGGTTTTTCAACCATAGGTAAGTCCATCAAAAGCTCACGAAGCCACTCTGCTTCAACAGTGGTTGTGTCTAGTGTTGTGAGTTCTGCTTCCATAGTTGACCTCGTTAAGATGGTGTGCTTGCAAGACTTCTAGGAAATAGCGCCACCACCAAGTGTAAACAAATAACCACTTGTGGCCTTAATCTCATTAGCATCAGATATCCAATTTGAATCACTATAACCCTCAAGTACTCGAGGATACCCAGTATAGTGAATACCATAACTCGTAGTGCCTTTCAAATAGTGCAAAACTCTCTCAAGAGCATGCCAATGATCATCTCCAGGATTTGACACAAATCGACTCAGTTTGCTTATAGCAAAGGAGATGTCAGGCCTCATAGCGCTGGCTAAATACATGAGCGAGCCAATGATTTGAGAATATCTCAATTAATCTTTAGCATTCCTTCGATTTTTTCGAAGTAGCACGCTCGGATCATAAGGCATTGGAGAAGACTTTCATTCGCTATACCCAAAACAACTCAATATATTTTCCACATAGTGGGAGTGAAGCAGTGTAATCCCACCATTGTCATCCTTCAGTAGCTTGATGTTTAAGATTACATCAGCCACTCCCAAGTCCTTCATCTCAAAGCAGCGAGATAGGAACTCTTTGACCTCCTCAATAACAGTGAGGTTGGTCCCGAATATCAATATGTCATCGACATAGAGACACATAATAACTCCCTCGCCCCCACCATGGCGATAGTACACACACTTATCAACTTTGTTTATAACAAAGCCTTCAGCGGTTAAAGTTCTTTCAAACTTCTCGTGCCACTTCTTAGGAGCTTGCTTAAGACCATATAAAGACTTCACTAACTTACACACCTTTCCTTCTTGACCATCTACTATAAATCCATCAGGCTGCTCCATATAAATTTCCTCATCTAGCTCTACATTTAGAAAAGCTATCTTAACGTCCATTTGATGAACGAGAAGACCATGTGAGGCAGCCAATGATAGTAGTACTCGAATAGTGGTCAATTTGGATACAGGTGAGTAGGTATCAAAGAAGTCTTCACCTTCTTTCTGGGTATAACCCTTGGCCACAAGACGTGCCTTGTACTTTTCAGTAGTACCATCAGGTCTAAGCTTTTTATTGAACACCCACTTACATCCTACAGGTTTGCACCCATAAGGACGATCAGTGACCTCCCAAGTTCCATTAGCTAAGATGGAATCCATCTCGCTACGGACAGCTTCTTTCTAGTAGTCAGCATCTTGAGATGCATAGGCTTCTGAAATAGAAGTGGGAGTATCATCCACAAGGTACATAATGAAATCATCACCAAATGACTTTGCAGCCCTTTTTCTCTTGCTCCTTTTAAGAGCTTCATTGCCGTCCTCCACAGGATCATCATAATGTTCTATCGGCATAGTGGGTTTAGGAATTATAACAAATTCCTGACTAGATGAACTAGTCATCTCCCGATTTGATGAGCTAGACATACCTTTCATGGGAAAGATATCCTCAAAGAAAGTTGCATCATTTGACTCCATAATCGTACCAACTTGCATGTCGGATACCTCAGATTTTACTATCAAAAATCTATAGCCAATGCTATGAAAAGCATATCCTAGAAAAACACAATCCATGGTTTTTGGTCCAAGCTTTCGCTTCTTGGGTATTGGAATATTGACTTTCGCCAAACATCCCCAAGTTCATAAGTAAGAGAGTTTAAGCCTTTTCTTCTCCCATTCCTCAAATGAAGTCATGGTTTTATCCTTTATGGGAACACGGTTTAGGACATGACACGCAGTCATTAGCGCCTCCCCCACCATTCCTTGGAAAGACCCGATGTATCTAACATGGCGTTAACCAAATCAGTTAGAGTGCAATTCTTTCTTTCGTCCACCCCATTTGACTGAGGTGAGTAGGGAGGCGTCCTCTCATGGATAATACCATGTTCCATATAGAATAGATCAAATTCATTTAAAAAGTACTCTCCACCATGATCTGACCTTAGCCGCTTGATTTTAAGATCAAGTTGGTTTTCTTCTTCAGCTTTATAGTTTTTGAAGTAATTCAAAGCTTCATCTTTAGATTTCAGAAGATAAATGTAGCAGTATCTAGTGGAGTCATTAATCAACGTCATAAAGTATCTTTTTCCACCTCTTGTCAATACACCATTCATCTCACAAAGATCTGAATGTATAAGTTCTAGTGGTGCTAAGTTTCTAGGTTCCGCAGCCGTATGAGGCTTGCGGGGTTGCTTTGCTTGCACACAAACTTGGCACTTAGAACCTTTGACAGTGGTAAATTTCGGAATTAAACTCATATTGGCTAGCCGCGTCATGCAACCAAAGTTAATATGACAAAGTCGTGAATGCCAAATATTGGACTCATTATCATTGCAAACATGATTAATAACTTTAGTACATGAGTTGACAAAGATAAGCGGAACAGACCTCCGCACTCATAACCATTTCCAATAAATTGTACATAGTTAGAGATTACAACTTTATTGGACTCAAAGACCAACTTAAAACCATCCCGACACAGAAGCGATCCGCTGACGAGATTCTTATTTATGGAGGGAACATGCTGCACATTCTTTGGCTGTACGGTCTTCCCCAAAGTAAACTTCAGATTTACCGTACCAAAACCATGAACAAAAGCGCGTGAGCCGTTTCCCATCAGCACGGAGGAAGTCCTTGAGACCTGATAAGAAGAGAACATGGATATATTAGAACATACATGTGTATTAGCACCCGTGTCAATCCACCTATCAGGAGAATGACATACTGAAAGGATAGTAGGTAAAATACCGTACCCGACGTCCTTCATCTCAGTATCGCTAATAACAACATTAGCGGTCTTGCCGCTGTTCCCATGTTGCCGCTTGTCAAAGCGATTAAGGCATCTAGGAGCCTAATGATTAGGATCACCACAGACGTGGCAAGAGCCTTTCTTATCATTTTTCCTCTTGAAGTTGGTTGAGTGAGTGGCCTTGTTCTTGCCACCAAACTTCCCTTTGCCATCAGACTTGTTCTTATTCTTGAACTTGTGGGATTGAAGTTTTTCTTCTATACCAAATTGGCACTAGAAGCTCCCTCAAGTACCCGAGCACGTTGTCCTTTGCTCTCGCCTTCTCTTCCACATGAAGAAACCCAATGAGATTCGTAACAGAAAATTCTTGTCTCTTATGTTTTAGAGAAGTAGCAAAGTTCCTCCACATGGGAGAAAGCTTGGCAATAATGCCTCCGGCCACAAACTTGTCCGGTTAGGTACACTTGAACTACTCAAGTTTTTTGGCAAGTGATTGTATCTCATGAGCTTGCTTACGACGGAGCGCTCATCAATCATCTTGTAGTCATAGAATTACTCCATGACATACAACTCAGTGCCAGCGTCCGAGACCCCAAACTTGGCCTCGAGCGCATCCCACGCATCTTTGCTATTATCAAATGACATATGTGGGTTAACAATGTTGTTCCCAAGAATACTGAACAGATCCGCCATAAACATGGTATCAACTTTCTTAAAGGCCGCTTCCTGCTCAGCAGAAAGACCACCTTCAGGTTTTCCAAGAGTGGCGCTATAGCAGTTTAGGTTTTTAAACCATAGAATTGCTCTCGTGCGCCATCTCTTATAGTGCATACCATCAAACGAAGCCGGCCTAGTAGCCGCGACTACACCAGTAGAATTCAGTTGCCTATAGTCAGGTTTGTAGATTATTGAAAATATAAGCAATAATCCATATGATTTAATCCGAATAATAAACTGATAAAGCATGATCATACAGATAGTACCAAAACTAATCATGTAGATCAACAAAGTAGATGAACAGATTACATCTAAATAAGACAAACTTATCACATCTACACCAATCATAGAATAAAGAACTATAGCAAAATCTGAAAGAGACAGTTCAGTATTACGTATGGTAGAGAAGCCGCAGCAGTGGCCGCAGCGGTAGCAGCAGCGTCGTCAACCATGTTGTCGATGTAGAGGATGCCGATATCCGGGAAGAAGTCCTCGTCGGGGAAGGAGTCGTCCGTGATGCCATCAGTAGTCGCGCGGAAGCTCTCCCCAAAAACCTGATCGCCCCTCACCCGTACAGGTTCACAAGAAGGCGGGGTTCCGGAGGCCTACTGTCCCGATCTGCGGTGCACGCTGCAAGCCGGGATGGGGAAGACGAAGGCGGTGGCGCAATAGACTGTAAGGAGACACGTGTGGTAAGCGGTGCCGATTATATTTAGTGCAGAGGCTTATATAACGTGTCCGTTAATGACTCATAATTAATCCATGATTAATATTCCTGACTAGCAAAAATAAAGCTCGGCTCGGCGAGATTTCCGCAACCCGCGGCGCACGCGTTGTGACGAGGCAAGGCGTGGCGAGATGAGGTGGGCGGCGTCGAAGGAGGAGTGCACGAGAGCTGCTCTTCTTCTCACACCTTAGTGAGTGGTGGAACAACCTAGTATGTAAGAAGGTGTAACTCTCACTCAACTAGCAATGTGGGACTAAACTTTGACACCACTAGCACAGCCATATGCTGCCATGCATAAATGGTCCAAAGAGAATTTCAAAATTTGTCTAATGGGCCAACAACCCAAAACTCACCAAATTCCAACACTTCCCCGGAGATCTCCGCAAATAAGCTCAAGGTGTGTTTGTTCTTCCCCTTCCTCGGCTACTCTGCTCTCCTCTGTTCTCTCTCTCTGGTCGGCCGTGGCAGCGAGGGAAGGGGAGGACTAAAGTGGCGTTGTGGTTGGGAAGGGGGAGGATGGGATTCTTCTCATCTGGCGCATTGGTGCTGCTCCAGTGGGTTGCCGATGATCCGTGGCGTCAAGCTCTCGTGGAGGAAGGCGTCGTCTGCGGATCCTCGTGCAGGAATCCCTCATAAGCACCGGTGGCAGCGATTCTACAATGTCGACGGCATCCTCATCAACCTGGCCGGCCAAGGAGGCGAGGGGGGAGAGGAGGAAAGCCTCGACGGCGTCGGTGTCTATGCTGCCCTGCTGCCTCATCGAGCATCCAGCGCGGTGGCCTTGAATGCCACCCGCATCTTCGCCCAAGAAGGGCAGAAATCGCGCATCGAAGGCGCGTCTTCAACCTCCAAATAGGAGGCCATCTTGGAGCTCTGCGCCGGGATTCTCCATCCTCTTCTGGCCAAGTGGTTCGTCCCCGGCTGCATCAAGATGGCCGGTGGCGAGAGCTCAGGGCGGTGGAGAGAGTAAAGGACCGGATTGCTTTTCCAGTTTTTCTTGTAGGGCCCTTCTTGCTTAATCGCGGGCCTTCTCTGCAATTAGTGATTTATAAGGGGCTTGTTTGCACTTTGTACCCACTAACAGTTTATTAATGATAGCTTCGGGGTCATTCGAGACCCTTTCCCATTCAAAAAGATAACAATGTCCCTCGGTGCAAAGGTTCACGTCAAGAAACAGAGGATAGGAATTTACTGTGTGTATAATTTGTACTACTAGTACAAACTTTTTTAATAGTTAAGTTATTAATTTATGGTGCAGGTTTTTGCCCCTTTTTCCGACAACTGATGCGGCCAAAATTTTAACTAAGTTTCTAGTACGAACTTCTTTTAGAGCATCCTAATTGCGATCAAAATGTCATATTGATGATGAACATGTATCTATCATCGCAATAACGCGATTGAGGAGACATCCGATCGGAAGGGATGCAAGGAGACATCCGATTGGTTGGGTACTAAGAAGGGATTAATCTTTGATTGTTCAAAAATATTAGTAATATTTATTTATACCAATGTTTGTATCACTATTAAAAATCTTTGATTATTTATACCACTATTTGTATTACTATTAAGAACAGGAGTACTAATAAACTAATAAAAGACCGTATATATGTCAATGCAGAGGCCGGGGCTCGCCCTATTTTGATAAAAATAAATTAAAAAAGATAATTGGTGATAGTTCATCCACACCTTCGCTTTGTTCTCCTCATAGTCATAGACAAGGCCTGTTGGCCTTCACTGATATAAAAAATCCCCTTTTTCCATGAGGATTTAGTTGAAGGGAAATTCGTTGAACAATCAAAAGCATGTATGATCTTATGTCGAAGCTAAATCCTGTTTACCGAAGTTACATAGTTTCGAGTTTCGGTACACCCAAAATCACGCACATACATACGTGTTACCTCTACACGCAGACATTTTTTATTTTTATTTTTACTTTATTTACTACGATTTTTTATTTCTCGAAAATAGGCAGTATCATGAGTGGGAATGTTCGTTTGCGGTACCAAACTTTCTGGGTGAGTGCACCGCGGTACCCGAATTGTCATCAATCGCGCGGAGGTGCCGTAGTAGAATCGCCAATTGTCCAGAAGGGCCAAATGGGGGTGAATACAAATCTAACGGCCAAACGGTCGTTTGAACCAGACGAAAAACGGTTAAACTCAAATACCGCCATTAGGTCAACTCTTCTTGGCCCGCCATGTCAGTATTCCCCGTTATCTTTTGCGGTCGTGGACTAGCTTACCCCTGCATGGACCAGATCCCTGAGTGGACCAGATCTATTTCTTTGCTTTGCTCTGGTCTTCTCCCCTGTTCCCCTCCCCATAACATTTGCTCAGCTTCGGCTGCTCGTCTCAGATCGGAGCTCGCACTTACTCTAATTTGCGTCCCCGCCATGTCCGGTCAACCTCCCACGCCTCTAATCGAAGCTCGCAGCCGCCGCCGTCGCATCGTCCACCGTATCAGAGCTTTGCGTCCCCGGACTAATATCTCGCCTCTGGCTAGTTCTTCTCGCACAACGGAGCGCGTCCCGTCGGGCGATCCAGGCCGGCGACCGGCCTCGGGAAGTTGCGTGCTACCGTGCACCCCAGGCATGGTAGCCCTGGCACAACAGTTCGACGGCCACCCTCTCATGGCCATCGTGCTGGGCGTCCGTCCCGTTGTGTCGCCGGCAGAGTTGCTATCGGCTTTCAGGTCTCGTTTTGGGATCAGACAAAATGAGGTCAAGATTGAGGTATGCGCGCTGCCGTTCGATTTTTTCGTCCGGTTCCAGCGCAGCTCAGACACCGAGCACATTCTGCATTCTTCCCGTTCTTTCGAGTGCTGCGGGGAGAAAATGAGCTTCATGCGTTGGCATCGCGCCTGTGGGTGGGACGATCGCTTGGGGCAGGTTTGTTTCTTCTCCAAACTCAGCTTTGACAGCCTCCCATTGGATGCTTGGGAGCCGGAGGCCCTCAAGCAGGTCGCTAGTAGCCTTGGCGGCCAGCTGGTGGAAATCGTGCCACCGAGCGACAGATGGGTCATCGAGGTAAAGGCGTGGCTGAAAGATCCTGACGCCGTTCCTAAGATGTACGAGGTGCAGATTCCAAGCAGGGCAGGCCGACAGCTTTGCTGGAAGCACCCGGTCATCATCCACCTGGAGGAGGTTCTGGAATCGGTACATGGCGTTTAGGGCCCCGAAGAGGCTGCCAGAAAGCGTCCTTGTCGCCTGCAGTATTGGCCTGGAAGGATCGATGGCACAGGACCACCACCGTTTCGCGACGGCACACACAGTTTCGGTGTGGGAACCGGGCTTGGACGAGCTGGTGGTTCTGATTTACCACGAGTGAAGACAGAGATCTAGTGAAATGCCGTGGTATGTGTGGCTAATGAATTTGCAGTATGGAGAGCGTAGCAAGAAGTTAGCATCGACTAAAAATGTGTAATAGTTTGAATCAATGTAATATGTGTGTGTAATAGTTTGAAGTAGTATGTGTGTGTAATAGTTTGAATCGATGTAGTTGAACATCATGCTTTATAATTTCTGTGAATAATCAAGGACAAGCTCATGAAAAGAGGATGGTCTGGCAATGAGCAATGTCAATTCTGTGGATGCCAGGAAAATATAGTCCATCTCCTCTTCAAGTACAAGGTAGCTACATTTGTAACACGTTGAACTATAGGACCATTTTGCAGGCAACACAAGACAAAGGAAAAATGGTTTACAACACAGACATCAGACGCAAAATCTGTAGTCTGGGATAAAAAGATGCCAGTTAACTGGATTTAACCACGACTAGTAATTGAAGGAAATAGATACTTGATAGTATTTGCTTACAATAGTAGTACTTCCATACAAAAGGGTCTTATATCTACACAAAAGTGGGCTAAACTTCCTACTAGTTTATAGAACAATTCGTCAGCATTTTATCTACAAAAGCCATTCTTCAGTATGAACTTAACTATTCTACACTGAAGAAACTACAGATCTCCACCAAAAAAGTTGGCTGGCCAATTGCCTTGAGAGGACATAAGTTCTTTGATCATTTAACCCAAACTGATATATTGCCTTCCCACCAAACTATAAGTAATCTGCATTGTTCATGCACAAGCGATTTGCGTGTGCCAGTCCCGGTTCAGTTGGACCATCAGCGTCGCCGCAACGATTTCTTCGAAACTGAAATTCGGCATCTCCTTCTCGGGATCGTAGGTCCGAGTGAACTCGAACCAGAATTCTGGGGCTGAGCTGATGCCCGCAGCCGGCTTCGGCTGTCGAAAAATCCAGCATGCTGAGCGTAGACGCTTGGTCGCCGCCACGGTACGGCCTCCGACGGTGTGTAGGATGGAGCGTCTTTGCCGTAGACGGTGTGCTCCCAGCCTCCCCCACTGCGGTAAGGTAGTCCGCGCCGAAGCATGGACACGAGAGTTCCTAGACCTTGGTGCTACCCTGTTCGAGGGTGTGTACCCTCGGCGGCATGCTCTCGTGAACATGCCGTAATGCTGCCGCAGGATTTCTCCATATCGCTCTATTGGCCCTTCTTGCCGCATCTGGCACCGACGACGCTGCCATTGCCGCCGCGGCAGATTCGGCACATTCGGGAAAATCATCCGCTTGGCAGGGCAATGGGAGACCGGCCTTGAAGTAGAGCTTCATGGCTTGCCTTAGTGGGGCTAAATACCCCAGTTTCGACGGCTGTCGCGGCGGCTGCTTAGGCGGGGCCATGTTACCCTAGTTGGTGCGGCGCGAAGAAGCTGCGCAAGGTGAACTGTGGTTTGTCGGACAAGGGGAGTGAAAGACTGACAGTAGGTTTGGACTACGGGCACGCGCAAAAATAACCATCTCCCAATTCCTTAGAGGGTAATAATTCGACACTCGTTGCATTAACCGCTCAATCTTTATTTCCCTTCTCAGCATAAGAGTGCGAACGTATTAAAAAAATCAGTCGTGGCTATCCACCTCATCGGGCAATATACCAGGACAGGTAGAAGACGGGACCGGGTTTAATTTTAGAAATGTTGACGACTGTGCTCTTATGTTTATACGATATTATTTATATGCCACCATGTACCGTCGATTGTAGTAACACCATCAGAAACAGGGGATGACGACGTGGCGTGTTTTCTTTTTTAAAGGGCATCAGAAATAGGGGATGCCGACGCAGCATGTTTTCTGACTGGCGGGCCCGCCTCCTCCACCTTCGATGGCGCGCATCCCAAGTTTGAGGGCTGGTGCCACCCACCAACACATTATTGTGCAATTTTCCATGTGAAACCTGAATTCCGGCGCTGAGCTGATGCCCATGTTGAACACAGAGAATTCGGAAAGAAGCTATTAAAAATAAATACTTTGAATTTTGAAAGTACTAAAATTAAATACATTACAATTTTGTCTGAAAGGTAATACGCATACTGCTGATCAAAATAATATAAATACAGTACAAATTTCTACTTCGAAAAATAGACCTGAAAATGCTAGCACATAACCTAGGATGAATATAGGATTCATTCCCTCCTATATATTTTGTCGTCGTTGTCTCCCGCGTCCTGCAACACATATTCAGAGAACTCTCTCTGTATGCAATGTGCTGCCAGTATCTCGTCCATAGGGTAAGGCTTCGGTGTATGTTCCAGACTTAAGCCATACGTCATTGTTGGTTCCTCTTCCCAGGCTTGAACCTCATGATCGTATAGTCTGATATAATTCCTGTAGTATATGCAACCAGGTTTGACTGTGGGGTGTAACCTGGTGTCAATGGAGATAGACCGATTATAATCAACAAAGAGGGCATGACTTCCAATGTCACCGACGGCCTCGAGAGAGCGGTTCTCCGTGTCCACCCGGTACAATACGGGTTGCCCTTTGGCGAAATCCCCTTTCAACACAAGAAGCAGATCACCATCTGACTCCACAAGGTAAAATTTGTAAGTTCCATGTACCTGTTCAAAGACTGGGGCCGAAATTATTTTGGCCATCGTGACAGTGCTCGCGCGCTGCTCTAACTGGATGTTGGTCGACAAGATGTCTCCATTCTCAAGTAATGCATATACTTCCCCTCGAAATGCCGTCATGCAGACTAGAAGCATAGCAGGAGGTGGCGAATACAATCCTTCTCCAAATGATTCATTGATTTGCCCCGTTGGGGTGCTCTCATCGGCCCATGCAATATGATCTGGATAATCAGTGCAAACGAACACCATCGTCGGGGACTTCATCACGACGACAAATTGCAGAAGATCAGATAGTATGTGTGCTTGAAACTTAGTGTTAGACTTATGAGTAATTGGGTTCAGAATCCGAATCTGGTACGGATCCACCCTCTGAGCAAGCACGATGACGCCACGAGAAACACCGACGAAGTAGAATCTTTTGGAAGAAGAGGACATCAGTTAGCACTAACATGTTTACAATGGAAAATACCAATAAATATCGGATGTGAATGTGAACCTGCGATGGACGTCCATTAGATTTGTCCTGAAGCAACAACCAGTGGCGAGGTTGAGGAAGGTGAAGTCGCCAGCATCTGGAAGTGTGTGATCTATCATGATCCAGTTGTTGAGATGGAATTCGGGCACCTTTAAAGTGCGGCGCCAATCGGTGCAGACTTCCCGACAAGCAGCATAGGTGTCGACGTACTCCTCTTTCTCCAGCAAGTAGTCGGCGATCTTGCAAAGTGGGTCGGCCAGGAGATCAGACCAGTTCCTCTTCATCTGGCTACTAGCCATGGCTTATGTGCGGGAATGTTTTGATCGAGAAAGAAAGAAGAACTACCACTCCAAGGAGAAGAAGAAGAGGATAACAGACGAGGGAGACGAAGCGGAACTGTCACTTCGAGGAGATGAGGAGACGAGGGAGAAGAAGCCGAACTGCCACTTCAAGTTTGGATCAACGGGCTTTTTTCGGAACTAGCGCGTGAACCAGCCATGCACTACATGCAAGTTTTGATCAAACATACTGACATGTGGGACCTGCTAAAAAATTCCGTGAAGTGCTACAGTGCATAGTGCGCTGACAGGTGGCATGTTTTCTGACTGGCGGGCCCGCCTCCTCTACCTTCGATAGCGCACGTCCCAGGTTCGAGGGCTGGTGCCGCCCACCAACACATTATTGTGCAATTTTCCATGCTTTGTCGCAACCAGCTCCGCTCCTCTGCTCCTGCCACCGCCACTCCGCTCAGTCGTGCACCGCTCTTGTCGTCCCCCTGGGTCGTCGTCCTCCCGCCCTCCCCTCCCTGCCATCCCCTCACGTACCCTCCCCTCCCCTTCCCTCCCTGCCCTGTCTCCTTGCCGCCGTCCACCGCCCAGGCGCGTCTGGAAACGAAAACCGAGAGTCGGCCGTTGGGTTAGGGGCCCAATGACGCTGGTGATCCGGATCCCGCTCGGAGATGGATCCTACGAGGCTTGAGAGCACGGATATGGGTCATGCGCGGCTGGAGAGCACAGAGGAAAATGAAACAGGGGGAGAGGAAGCGGGGTGCAGAGCTTTGGAGGTATGGAGCCCGGAGAAGCTGTCGTGCATCCACATTGAAGGGTAAGAACTGTGATTCCTTTTCTGCATACCCCAATTAGTGTTTCTAGTCCCGTGGTGATGGCAAGGATATGTGTTGGTAACCGCAGGACGTCTGTACAGCTTTTCCTTGAGCATGATGCTTTGTCAAGCGAGCATGAAGACACTGAAATGTGTGGCGGTGCGGATGATGATGAGAAAGCATATCCAGACGTGGCTGCTGACCCTGATAGGATGGAGAGTAGGGAATATTTGGTTGATTTGAACTTTGAACCTGACTATGGGACTGATGAGGAAGAGGAATGTGAAGATGTGGAAATGGGATGTAGACACGACGATGAAGATGAGGACAGGCCAGTGATACACTTTGATAGGGACAATCCTACAATTGATGAGGGGACTGTCTTTGATAATATGGAGGAATGCAGATACGCAGTTGCAACCTATGCAATCAGAGTTGGGTTCGAATTTATCATTGAAAAGAGCGACCAAAAGAGATTTAGGGTGCACTGTAGGGAAGGTAATGTGTGTAAATGGAGATTACATGTATCTCCAATGCGGGGTGGACACCCATTTCAGGTTGCAATAGCTACATTCAGTTTCAGTCTTTCTCATATTTATTCTGCTGATAACTAGCTCTGAATTATTTGGATTCTTATCGAATGCAGATCAAAGTAAACACGAAGAAACACAACTGCCCTAATACTTCTTTAAGTGATAAAATTAGACCGGTGACTACCAAGTGGATTGCTGCTACTGTACTTGACTGGGTGAGGCAGGATCATAACATTGGACCTGCTGAACTCAGCGCAAAGATTAGCAAAAAGTTTAACGTTCTGATTCCTTACCACAGAGTCTTTGATGGGAAGGAGATGGCTCTAGATTTCATTCAAGGCAAGTGGAATGACAGTTTTCATATGTTGTATAGTTTCAAAGCACATGTAGAGAAACATCACCTGGTAGTGTTGTTGACATTGATTACGAGGTTGTGATAGGAAGAGAAAAGGTCTCGAGGGGGGTCAGGTATAAGCAGGAAGATAAGATATGCTTCAGGAGATGTTTTGTCTGCCTGAAGGCATGCTGGAAGGGGTTCCTAGATGGATGCAGGCCATACTTGGCAATAGGCGCAACTTCTTTAACAGGGAAGTTTAGGGGACATGTTGCTTTTTCTTGTGCTTTGGACGCGCATAATTGACTTCTACCCATAGCTTATGTTGTTCTTGAGGGTGAATCAAATGAAAGCTGGACATGGTTCATGCAGAGACTACGGGGAGTAATTGGTCACCCTGAAGGCTTGGTGATACACACCGGTGCATGCGAGGGTCTTGAGAATGCTGTTGATGCTGTGTTTCCTGGGGTTGAGCATAGGGAATGCATGCGGCACCTCGCTACTAACTTCACAAAGAAGTTCAAAGGAAAGATCTTTGAAGAGGACTTGTGGTGATCAGCATACACATACACCCCAAGCACGCATGCTACTTACTTGCAGAACATGTATGTAGTGCCAAAGGTGAAAAAAATACCTTGAAGAACATCACACCAAGCTATGGGTCAGAAGCAAGTTTGGTGAGTTAAGCAAGGTGGATTTTGTTTATAATAATTTGGCAGAGAGTTTCAATGATAAGATTTCGGGCATGAAGACACTTGGAATTGTTATTTTGTTGGATGCAATAAGACAGTGCATAATGGTGAAGATAGATTTAAGGCAAAGAATTTGTGCAAGAAAATTTTTAGGCCATAAAATAGTTCCAAAGGTGGTTATGTTACTGAATGCAAGAACCAGGGAAATGAGAACGATAAAGATGAGGATGGTCAGAAGTTCCAAAACATTGGCTGAGGTTTATGCAGAATACAAGCGTGGAAGTGAACGCAGGTACACTGTAGACACTGGAAACAAGACTTGTTCATGCAGGCAGTGGCAGATTACTGGTCTTACATGTCACCATGCAATTTACTTCATCTTAAAGCTTATAGGTAGCGGAGCTGAAATAGAGAACTATGTCGACAACTATTTCTCCGTGGACAAGTTTGCTGCAACTTATGCAGAAAACATACCACCTATGGCCGATGAAAATGATTGGGAGATTGTCGATCCAGGGTTCAAACTTCAACCACCAGTTCTTAGGAGGCAACCTGGGAGGCCTAGAAAGCTAAGGATCGAAGCCTCCATCGGTAAAGGTTCAAGGCTGGGAGCTAGGAAAAGGAAATGCAAACATTGTGGCGGATTCGGCCGTATCAAGAGGTTGTGCAAAAACCTAGTTACACATGATATTGTCCCTGTTCACACCCCGGTGGCAGAAAATGAGGCTTCTCAGCTAGAACTGGAGGAAGAGCAGCACGAAGACGGTGATGAGCACTCAGAGGAAAACGTACGTAAGCAGCCAATTTATGAAGAAGTGGAGGTGCCGGCGAGAAAAGAGTGTGAAAAGAAACAAAAGGGTAAGCGGAATGGGGAGGAAAGGGCAAATAATGGAGGTGTATTAGAATATGAAGAAGTTGCAGGGGTGATTGAGGATGTTCTTGAGGATCTTTCGACTAATTGCAGGAGAAATAATAAATCCCTGCCAATTTCATCTTTGTACAATTTTCCGGATGAAAGGTAAGCTTAAAAATTATTTTATTTGCTATTTTATCATTTTTTTATCCTCATCAACTGATGCTTAATACAACGTGGGCTAGCAGACTAATAAGAGGTGCAGAAAGATGCAGGCACAGTAACATCGTATGTTGAATTATATCATTGAAACTAAACTAGGCATGTCGTCTTTATTTATATCTGCCCCGTGCAACGTGTCTATGATGGGGTCATGTGGACTAGATTACAATTTTTTTAAATATTATTACATTAACTTTTTACCTGCGTTTGGACGCGGCTACTAGTTCCCATCTCCCTTGCATTCCCATCTCCTCTAGCGCACTCCAGAATTATGGTTGTGCCATCAAGTAGCAGAGTCAGCGTATTATGCCATCAGATGTGAATGCAATGACTTTGTTTGTTCAGAATTTGACGACTTTTAATTAGTTTGAAAGACAGAGAAACCTAAAACATGTATCTAGACATGTTTTAGGTATAGACACATTTATTAAATATCTAAAAAAACTAAGTCAGTTATATCTGGACAGGAGTAGTATACTATTACAACACGCTCGATCCCTTCTCCTCTGGTGCACTCCAAATTATGGTTGTGTCATCAAGTGCTGGGAGCAAAGTCAGCATATTGTCCCATCAGATATGCCAGGAACGCGTGAACTTTATTTTCAGGATCGGACGAGTTTCTATCGACTAGTTTCAAAGACAAAGACAACTAAAACATTGCCAACATATATAGATTATGACGGTAATCGACCATGACTCAAGTGACCCAGATCCAAAGAGCGCATTAAGATACCGTACATACATTTAATTTATGCTTAAGTGCCCCTAATCGACTATGACGATCCCGCAGTCACCATCATTGACGATGTTGTCCGCGTCGCCTCCAGCCTCCTCCGCGTCTGAATCGATGCCGATGTTCTCGGCAGCGTTCCTCCTCCTCATGGATTCTTCATGGAGCGCTGCATCAATAACGGTGGAGGTCATACACCCAGGCACTACCCAGAAGTGCTACCTCCCTTCGGGGTTGCGCAGATCCGGGTGGATCTCCCGCCGGTTAGTTCCGCACAGCTCAATCAATGCAGCCCGCTCCTTCTTGAACAACTTTCGCCAGTACGCGCTCGTGCGTGAGTACCGCGCCATTGCCCTCTTCCGCTCCGACAGATGTCGGCCGCGCTCCTCGATCTACCTCACCAACGCATTGTCACGCAAGAGCGGCACGACAGGAACCCCGACATAGCTGAGCTCGAAGCCGGCTGAAAGCCTCGCGAACGGCGATGCGAGTATGTCGTACTAGGCGAACATCTGAGCCTCGTGCAAGCTGAGTTTGGGCCTCTCCCTCTCCATGGCGATGAAGGAACACGATCTGATCTTCGGCCCCGAGGTTAAGGGGATAAGGGCAAGGACGTAGGCCCAGCGTCATTGCCACTGCCAATCAGTTGACAGAATAGACTTCTCGCGGATTGCCCTCGTGAAAGACATCCTTATCGTCCACGCACCCTGATCCAATGGAGCCTAACAATCGGGGATCGGGTACGGTCTTCTAGAAGCCTAGAGCGGTTGTTGGTTAACTGTGCGTCCCGATTGTTTGTGGCCAACGGCTGTAGTTGAAAATAATACACATTTCAATGACACTGGTGGATAAATATGTGGTCTCTAAAGAGAACACACATCCAATGACTCTAACTGTGGTTAATGAGAAGAACACACATTTCAATGACACTGGTGGATCCATATGTGGTAGGTGAAAAGAATAGTCATGAAATGACTCTAGTTGTTGTGAGTAAAAAGAACACACATGCAATGACACTTGTGGATCCATGTGTGGTCTCTGAAGAGAACACACATGCAATGACTCTGGCTGTTGTTAGTAAAAAGAGCACACATGTAATGACATTGGTGGATCCATAGGTGGGTTGTGAAAAGAACACACATGCAATGACACTGGTGGATCCATATGTGGTATGTGAAAAGAACACACATGCAATAACTCTGGTTGTTGTTCGTAAAAAGAACACACATGCAATGACACTGGTGGATCCATAGGTGGATTGTGAAAAGAGCACACATGCAATGACACCGGTGGATCCATGTGTGCTATGTGAAAAGAACACACATGCAATGACTCTAGTTGTTGTTAGTAAAAAGAAAACATGCAATGACACTAGTGGATCCATGTGTGGTCTCTGAAGAGAACACACATTTCAATGACACTGGTGGATCCATATGTGGTATGTGAAAAGAATACACATGCAATGATACTGGTGGATCCATAGGTGGATTGTGAAAAGAGCACACATGCAATGACACTGGTGGATCCATATGTGGTATGTGAAAAGAACACACATGCAATGACTCTGGTTGTTGTTAGTAAAAACAACACACATGCAATGACACTAGTGGATCCATGTGTGGTCTCTGAAGAGAACACACATGCAATGACACTGGTTGTTGTTAGTAAAAAGAACACACATGCAATGACACTGGTGGATCCATGTGTGGTCTCTAAAGAGAACACAATAGACCACACATGCAATGACTCTGGTTGTAGTTAGTAAAAAGAGCGAACATGCAATGACACTGGTGGATCCATATGTGGTATGTAAAAAGAACACACATGAAATGACACTGGTGGATCCATAGGTGGATTGTGAAAAGAGCACACATGCAATGACACTGGTGGATCCATATGTGGTATGTGAAAAGAACACACATGCAATGACTCTAGTTGTTGTTACTAAAAAGACCACACATGCAATGACACTGGTGGATCCATGTGTGGTCTCTGAAGAGAACACACATTTTGATGACACTGGTGGATCCATATGTGGTACGTGAAAAGAACACACATGCAATGACACTGGTGGATCCATAGGTGGATTGTGAAAAGAGCACACATGCAATGACACTAATGGATCCATATGTGGTATGTGAAAAGAACACACATGCAATGACTCTAGTTGTTGTTAGTAAAAAGAACACACGTGCAATGACACTGGTGAATCCATGTGTGGTCTCTGAAGAGAACACACATGCAATGACACTGGTGGATCCATGTGTGGTCTCTGAAGAGAACACACATTTCAATGACTCTAGTTGTTGTTAGTAAATAGAACACACATGCAATGACGTCGGTGGATCCATATGTGGTATGTGAAAAGAACACACATGCAATGACTCTAGTTGTTGTTAGTAAAAAGAACACACATGCAATGACACTGGTGGATCCATATGTGATATGTGAAAATAACGCACATGCAATGACTCTAGTTGTTGTTAGTAAAAAGAACACACATGGAATGACACTGGTGGATCCATGTGTGGTCTCTGAAAAGAACACACATTTCAATTACACTGGTGGATCCATATGTGGTATGTGAAAAGAACACACATGCAATGACTCTAGTTGTTGTTAGTAAAAAGAACACACATGCAATGACACTGGTGGATCCATGTGTGGTCTCTGAAGAGAACACACATTTCAATGAGACTGGTAGATCCATATGTGGTATGTGAAAAGACCACACATGCAATGATACTGGTGGATCCAAAGGTGGATTCTGAAATGAGCACACATGCAATCACACTGGTGGATCCATATGTGGTATGTGAAAAGAACACACATGCAATGACTCCAGTTGTTGTTAGTAAAAAGAACACACATGCAATGACACTGGTGGATCCATGTGTGGTCTGTGAAGAGAACACACATGCAATGAAACTGGTGGATCCATGTGTGGTCTCTAAAGAGAACACACATTTCAATGACTCTGGTTGTTGTTAGTAAAAAGAACACACATGCAAGGACTCCAGTTGTTGTTAGTAAAAAGAACACACATGCAATGACACTTGTGGATCCATGTGTGGTCTCTGAAGAGAACACACATGCAATGACACTGGTTGTTGTTAGTAAAAATAACACACATGCAATGACACTGGTGGATCCATGTGTGGTCTCTAAAGAGAACACACATGCAATGAATCTGGTTGTAGTTAGTAAAAAGAGCACACATGCAATGACACTGGTGGATCCATATGTGGTATGTAAAAAGAACACACATGCAATGACACTGGTGGATCCATAGGTGGATTGTGAAAAGAGCACACATGCAATGACACTTGTGGATCCATATGTGGTATGTGAAAAGAACACACATGCAATGACTCCAGTTGTTGTTAGTAAAAAGAACACACATGCAATGACACTGGTGGATCCATGTGTGGTCTTTGAAGAGAACACATATTTCAATGACACTGGTGGATCCATATGTGGTATTTGAAAAGAACACACATGCAATGATACTGGTGGATCCATAGGTGGATTGTGAAAAGAGCACACATGCAATGACACTAATGGATCCATATGTGGTATGTGAAAAGAACACACATGCAATGACTCTAGTTGTTGTTAGTAAAAAGAACACACGTGCAATGACACTGGTGAATCCATGTGTGGTCTCTGAAGAGAACACACATGCAATGACACTGGTGGATCCATGTGTGGTCTCTGAAGAGAACACACATTTCAATGACTCTAGTTGTTGTTAGTAAATAGAACACACATGCAATGACGCCGGTGGATCCATATGTGCTATGTGAAAAGAACACACATGCAATGACTCTGTTTGTTGTTAGTAAAAAGAACCCACATGCAATGAAACTGGTGGATCCATATGTGATATGTGAAAAGAACAAACATGCAATGACTCTAGTTGTTGTTAGTAAAAAGAACACACATGCAATGACACTGGTGGATCCATAGGTGGATAGTGAAAAGAGCACACATGCAATGACACTGGTGGATCCATATGTGGTATGTGAAAAGAACACACATGCAATGACTATAGTTGTTGTTAGTAAAAAGAACACACATGCAATGACACTGGTGGATCCATGTGTGGTCTCTGAAGAGAACACACATTTCAATGACACTGGTAGATCCATATGTGGTATGTGAAAAGACCACACATGCAATGATACTGGTGGATCCAAAGGTGGATTCTGAAATGAGCACACATGCAATCACACTGGTGGATCCATATGTGGTATGTGAAAAGAACACACATGCAATGACTCCAGTTGTTGTTAGTAAAAAGAACACACATGCAATGACACTGGTGGATCCATGTGTGGTCTGTGAAGAGAACACACATGCAATGAAACTGGTGGATCCATGTGTGGTCTCTAAAGAGAACACACATTTCAATGACTCTGGTTGTTGTTAGTAAAAATAACACACATGCAAGGACTCCAGTTGTTGTTAGTAAAAAGAACACACATGCAATGACACTTGTGGATCCATGTGTGGTCTCTGAAGAGAACACACATGCAATGACACTGGTTGTTGTTAGTAAAAATAACACACATGCAATGACACTGGTGGATCCATGTGTGGTCTCTAAAGAGAACACACATGCAATGAATCTGGTTGTAGTTAGTAAAAAGAGCACACATGCAATGACACTGGTGGATCCATATGTGGTATGTAAAAAGAACACACATGCAATGACACTGGTGGATCCATAGGTGGATTGTGAAAAGAGCACACATGCAATGACACTTGTGGATCCATATGTGGTATGTGAAAAGAACACACATGCAATGACTCCAGTTGTTGTTAGTAAAAAGAACACACATGCAATGACACTGGTGGATCCATGTGTGGTCTTTGAAGAGAACACATATTTCAATGACACTGGTGGATCCATATGTGGTATTTGAAAAGAACACACATGCAATGATACTGGTGGATCCATAGGTGGATTGTGAAAAGAGCACACATGCAATGACACTAATGGATCCATATGTGGTATGTGAAAAGAACACACATGCAATGACTCTAGTTGTTGTTAGTAAAAAGAACACACGTGCAATGACACTGGTGAATCCATGTGTGGTCTCTGAAGAGAACACACATGCAATGACACTGGTGGATCCATGTGTGGTCTCTGAAGAGAACACACATTTCAATGACTCTAGTTGTTGTTAGTAAATAGAACACACATGCAATGACGTCGGTGGATCCATATGTGGTATGTGAAAAGAACACACATGCAATGACTCTAGTTGTTGTTAGTAAAAAGAACACACATGCAATGACACTGGTGGATCCATATGTGATATGTGAAAATAACGCACATGCAATGACTCTAGTTGTTGTTAGTAAAAAGAACACACATGGAATGACACTGGTGGATCCATGTGTGGTCTCTAAAAAGAACACACATTTCAATTACACTGGTGGATCCATATGTGGTATGTGAAAAGACCACACATGCAATGATACTGGTGGATGATACATTGCAAATGTATCTATAATTTTTGATGTTCCATGCTTGATTTTATCCACTTTCTTGTGTTTTGTTCCAACTTTGGAGTACTTATCATATGATTTCTTGGACTAACCTATTAACAAGAGCCACAGTGCCAGCTACCTGTTTTCTGCTGTTTTTGGTTCCAGGAAGGTCAGAAAATGAATATTCTCGGAACTGGACGGGACAAAAGCCAAAGTGCCTATTTTCCGGAAGGGATCAAGTGTCAGAATATGAGACAGAGAGGGGCCAGGGGCTGGCCACACCACCTGGCCACGCGGCCAGGCCTGGCCCACGCCAGGGGGTGGTGTGGTGGCTCTTGGCACCCCCTTGGCCTCTCCTTCCGCCTATAAGTTGCCCTCTGGACGAAAACCCTAAGTACCCGATCAAAAATCCACGAAAGAGTCTGTAGCCACCGTCATCTCCATCCCTAGATCGGGAGGGATCTGAAGCTCTTCCCGGCACCCTACCGGAGAGGGGAATTCACCATGGAGGCCTTCTTCATCAACATGCAAGCCTCCGGTGTGATGCGTGAGTAGTTCATCCTTGGACTACGGATCCATGTAGTAGCAAGATGGCTGGTTTCTCCTCCTTTGTGCTTTCATGTTTAGATCTTGTGAGCTCCGTTCATGATCAAGATCATCTATTTGTAATCCATACATGTTGTGTTTGCGGGGATCCGATGGATATTGAGATGCTATTTCAGATTGATTATTGATTCTATCATGTCTTTGTTATTTGATATCTTGCATGCTTTCCGTTGTTAGTAGCTATCTTGGCCAAGTAGATGCTAGCAACTCCAAGAGTTAGTATTTATGCTCGATAGTGGGTTCATGCCTCTGGTAATCTAGGGAACTGACAGAAATCTCTAAGGTACTAGATGTGTTGTTGCTACTAGGGAGAAAACAACGATCCTTTGTTCATAGAACAACCGTATTGTTTACTTTACACGCAGTTCGTAAAGCAATACTCGGTTGCTTGCAACTTAATACTGGAGGGGGTTTGGAGGATAACCTGAAGGTGGATTATTAGTCATAGATGCAGTTGGATGGCGGTCTATGTATTATGTTGTAATGCCCAATCAAGTCTCAGAGGAGTCAAGATGATTAGTATATGCATGTATTGCTTTCTCGGTGTTTGTCAATTGCCCCGCTGTAATTTGTTCACCCAGCATGTTATCTATCTAAGGAGAGCCACCTCTAGTGAACTATGGATCCTGGTCCTTTTCTTTACATACAATCTATAAACTGTTTTTGCTTTGTGTTTACTTTCTGCAAACTTTTACTTCTTTCCATTCGATACGTTTAATCCTTTGTTTTCCGCAAAACATGGTGAGATTGAAAACCTCATCGCAAGTTGGGGACAAAGTTTTGTGGTTGTGTTGTGCAGGTCTCCATGTTGCTACTAGCACCGGTAGTGCGCCCTGCCAAAGCTTAGCTAGTAACACCTTTGGGGTGTTTCCTTGCCCCTACTGGTTCGATTAAACCTTGGTTTCATAACTGAGGGAAAACTTGCTGTTGTGCTCATCATACCTTCCTCTTGGGGTTCCCAACGAGCTCTACGTCGAACGACGAGCACATCAAGATCTTTTCTGGCGCCGTTGTCGGGGAGTCAAGGACATCTTCACAAGGGGAGTCCCACATAACCAATCTCTTTACTTTGTTGTTTTTGTTTTGCTTAGTTTTCTTTTTTGCTTTGTTTGCTTGTTTTGTTTTTCAAAAACACAAAAAAATAGTTTTACTAGTTTGCTTTCTTATTTGAAAACCCAAAAAAATGACTACTCTTGAAAACACTAAGTTGTGTGACTTCACTAGCACCAACAACAATGATTTTATGAGCACACCTATGGCTGAAAGACTTTCTTTGAGATAAAACCTGCTTTGCTCAATCTTGTTATGAGAGAACAATTTTCTGGTATTGGTAATGAAGATGCTGCTTCCCATCTAAATAACTTTGTTGAACTTTGTGAGATGCAAAAGCATAGGAATATATATGGTGATATTATTAAGCTGAAATTGTTTCCTTTCTCTTTGAGAGGAAAAGCTAAAGAATGGTTGAATTCTTTAACTAGGAATAGTATTGATTCTTGGACTAAGTGCAAAGATGCTTTTATTGGAAAATACCATCCTCCTGCTAAGATTATATCCATGAGAAGTGAAATAATGAAGTTTAAACAACTTGATAATGAGCATGTTGCTCAAGCTTGGGAAAGAATGAAATCTTTGGTAAAGAATTGTCCCACTCATGGACTGACTGCTTGGATGATCATCCAAACTTTTTATGCAGGATTGAACTATTCTTCAAGGAACCTATTGGATTCTGCTGCTGGAGGTACCTTTATGACCATCACTTTGGGTGCTGCAACAAAACTTTTGGACAATATGATGGTTAATTATTCTGAATGGCATACTGAGAGAGCTCCACAAGGTAGGAAGGTAAATTCTGTTGAGGAAACCTCCTCCTTGAGTGATAAAATTGATATTATTATGTCTATGCTTGTTAATGGGAAAGCCCATATTGATCCAAATAATGTTCTTTTGGCTTCTTTAGTTGCTCAAGAAGAGCAATTTGATGTGAACTTCATAAGAAATAATAATTTTGGCAACAATGCTTATGGTAATAATGCTTATAGGAACAATTTTGGTAACAACAATTATAAGCCTTATCCTCCCAACAATGGTAATGCTTATGGAAATTCTTACAACAATAATAAGAGTGCTCCCTCTGAACTTGAAGTTATGCTTAAAGAGTTTATTAGTAAACAAACTGCTTTCAATAAAACTATTGAGGAAAAACTCTCTAATGCTGAAAGAAATATAGCATCTTTGGCTGAAGCTCAATTTTCTTTGAATAAAATGGCTGCTAAACCTGAAACTAATGATAATCCCTTTGCAGCTACCAATGCTATACAAGTAAGAATTGATGAAAATGTTAGACTATTAGCTGAATTACATGCTAAGTGGGAAAGAGAAGATGAAATTGCTAGAAACATTAGTGTTTCTACTATCACCACCACTAGTGTTGAGGCTAGTAATAGTTCTACTACTTTAGATGATAAATTTGATTTTGATCTTGATGGTTGCAATATCTCTGAAGTTATTAAGTTCCTACAAAAGCTTGCTAAAAGTCCTAATGCTAGTGTTATGAACATGGCCTTTACAAAACACATTACCGATGCTCTCATAAAGATTAAAGAAGAAAAGATGAAACATAAAGCTTCTATTCCTATAAAACAAGAAGATGGTTGGGAACCCATCATCAATATGAAAGTGAATGACTTTGATTTCAAATATTTGTGTGATCTTGATAGTAGTGTTTCTATTAAGCCTAGAAGGATTTATGATATGCTTGATTTGCCTCCTCTTGAAGATTGCTATTTGAATGTCCCACTTGATGATAATGTTAAAAAGAAACTCATGGGGAGTCTTAATGATGTTCTTATTATGGTTAACGATTCCTATGTCCCGTTGATTTCTATATTTTGGATGTTGAATACAATGCTTCTTGTCCTATTACTTTGGGAAGACCTTTTCTTAGAACTGTTGGTGCCATCATTGATATGAAAGAAGGCACCATTAAATATCAAATCCCACTCAAAAAAGGTATAGAACACTTCCCTAAAAAGAGAGAAAAGATTTCTTTTGCTTCTCCTATGAAAACAAAATTTGGTCTTAATGCTTCTTCATTTGAGAACACTTGATTCTTTCTTTGCTTCTTATGGCTAACTTAAAGGCGTTAAAGAAAAGTACTTATTGGGAGACAACCCAAAAGTTTTAGATGAGTCTTGGAAGTTATTACTTCTGTAATAACCTCTCCTTATCCTTTTTATTTGCTTTTTGTGCCAAGAGTAACCTCTAATGAGACAGAAGTAATGATTGGGAAAGTTGCCATCCCGAAACAGATTTTTGTGCTTCACCGTAAAAATTCGTGAGAGAGCTCTGTATGTCGGATTGAGCTGTAATTGTTTGTGCTTCTGACCCAGGTTGTTATATAACTTTCGTTAGATCAAAACTTTTTGATTTGAGCAACAGAAGGTCTTCGAAAAAATTCGTCTTTACCTGCTGGTCTGTTTTGACAGATTTCTGCCATTTTCTGCATTTGCTTCTTGTGGGTTCCTTTTTGAGTTCTTTTGGGGAATTGAGATTTTTTAGGGAAGTACTACAGTAGCTAGTGTTCTAATGGAAGTTTATTTGGTGTTAGAACTGAACCTTAAGACTTATTTATCTTGAGTGCACTAATGTTGCTAATAAAGATTATGTGAAGTTTTGTATGAAGGAAAATTTTCAGGTGTATGGAAGGAATGAGTAATGAGATGAAGGATGGGATAAAGCTCAAGCTTGGGGATGCCACGCGTGTCACTCCAAGAAATATCCAAGAATTACAAGCGTCAAAGCTTGGGGATGCCCAAGACATCCCCTTCTTCATCAATAAAAATCCTAGGTTTCTTCCAAACGCTTCATTTTTATTGTTTCAAGCACAGTTGTGTTGTTCTTGGAGCGTCTTCTTTTTTGTTCTTGTTTTAGTTTTTAGTTTTCTTGGTTTGCTTAGTTTTCTGAATAAATTGGTTGGACCCCCTCTTTCATACATTGGTTTGCAAATAGTTTGGTTTGGTTTGGAAAAGAGTAGGAAAGTTCATACTTATGTGGTAAAAAGAGCTTGTTTTTTACTGTGGCATGTGCTTTGTCATGCCATGCTTGACATTGTTTTGGCTTTATTCTGAGTATTCATTTCTGTAGCATGACTTGTTTTAAACAATTGAGATTGATTAATGTGCCTTGGATGAATCATGCGTTGTTTTAGCATATTAAAGCATAGTATAGTGGTATTCTCCTTTGATGCTTTATTTGGGTTGACTTGGCGCATGCTCACACCATGTTATGACTATCTCAAGTCACCATAGCCTTTATGATCCTTTAGTTTTCAACTTGTAGTATCACTTTATGCTTTGATCAATGATGTTTTGTCGCTCTGCATGATTATGGCCATTATTGCTCTCTTAGTTTGTCGCTCCCAGTCTTTTGCTAGCCTCCACAACCAAGTATGAGTTCCACTCATGCATCCAACTCCCCAAACCAAGTTATTCCAAAGAGTCCACCATACCTACCTACTAGCATATGCTATTCCAAGTAGATTCATGCTTTTGTTTACCTTCCAAATTAAACTTGGTATGAGAAAACTAGTGATTAAAGCTCTCACGAACTTGATGGCACACTTTACTTTTTGCCTCTAATAAACTTGAACCATTGGGTCCTTCTTTGTTGCGTATATGCTTGCGCTTTATAAGTTGAAATTAGCAGAACCATGTTTCATGGGGAACTCTTTCAACATTGCACTTGTACTTTGTACCCCATTGATATCATGTTCTTTTCCTTACGGATCCCGGCGGTGTGAAATAAAAGTGGAACTTGTAAGATCATGGAGTTTGTATGTGTGTTAGAGAAACGCGTGGGCCGCTAGCCTAAGCCATGCCTAATCATGGTGGAAACTTACAGCATCACCATAATGAGCATTCTATGAAGCATCCTCAATAAAAACCTATGCAAATAGCAAATAAAAAGATCGCTGAGATGCTCATTGTCTGCTTGCCTTGTCATTTTGATTATGGGAAAGCTCCCGTATCATGTGCAAGGGGTACCTCGTTGGCGGTTCTTAATGATACACATATACTTACAATGACAAGAGCTTACTCGTGACTGAAGTTGAGTAGCATGAGGATCGGTCTTCGTAAGTAAGGGGCATGAGATTTTGGTTTATAACTTGTCAAGCATATCCTCTTAGTTGTGTCACTTTAACCTTAATCACCTTCAAGATGCTTATGATAGGGGCAATGAGATCTGAAAGCTATAAGTACCATAATTTTTGGAAGCTCTTTATGAGACTTGAATCCCTGCTTCCTTTTACAAAGGCTTTTCTTCCACCTTTATATTGAGTCTCCACCTTCTATCTTTATGCACTTACTTTGAGAGCATAGTGGCCATTCTTAGTTCTATGTGCATTGTCCCAAGACTAGTTGATTGATGCATAACTTGATATTGCTTGTTTTAAACTATTGTATCTAGTCACTCTTATGAACTTTGAAGGTGTCCTATGCATTTATATTTGCTACTCTATTTAGGGACAAGCTGAATACTATTATGCTATGTTTTCTTTATGTGAAACAAACAACCATCTTGCAAAGCATTGTTATTCATGAATCTTTTGTTTGTGCCTTTTCATGTTGCATCATAGTTTCTTTGCTTATTGCTAGAACTTTGTCTTTCATGTTATGCTTGAAGTACTATGATCCCAGCTTTGAATGTTTTACGAATACTTTGATCAAGTCTATGATGGTGCATGTCACCTCAAAAATTATTCTTTATTTTTATCACTTACCTACTCGAGGACGAGCAGGAGTTAAGCTTGGGGATGTTGATACATTGCAAATGTATCTATAATTTTTGATGTTCCATGCTTGGTTTTATCCACTTTCTTGTGTTTTGTTCCAACTTTGGAGTACTTTTCATATGATTTCTTGGACTAACCTATTAACAAGAGCCATAGTGCCAACTGCCTGTTTTCTGCTGTTTTTTGTTCCAGGAAAGTCGGAAAATGAATATTCTCGGAATTCGACGGGACAAAAGCCAAAGTGCCTATTTTTCCAGAAGGGATCAAGTGCCAGAATACGAGACGGAGAAGGGCCAGGGAGCCACCACACCACCTGGCCACGCGGCCAGGCCTAGCCCACGCCAAGGGGTGGTGTGGCCGCTCCCGGCACCCCCGCGGCCTCTCCTTCTGCCTATATATTGCCCTCGGGACGAATACCCTAAGTACCCGATCAAAAATCCACGAAAGAGTCTGTAGCCGCCGTCATCTCCATCCCTAGATTGGGAGGGATCTGAAGCTCTTCCTGGCACCCTGCCAGAGAGGGGAATTCACCCTAGAGGACTTCTTTATCACCATGCAAGCCTCCGCTGTGATGCGTGAGTAGTTCATCCTTGGACTACGGATCCATGTAGTAGCTAGATGGCTGGTTCTCCTCCTTTGTGCTTTCATGTTTAGATTTTGTGAGCTCCGTTCATGATCAAGATCATCTATTTTAATCCATACATGTTGTTTTTGCGGGGATCTGATGGATATTGAGATGCTATTTCAGATTGATTATTGATTCTATCATGTCTTTGTTATTTGTGATCTTGCATGCTTTCCGTTGTTAGTAGCTATCTTGGCCAAGTAGATGCTAGCAACTCCAAGAGTTAGTATTTATGCTCGATAGTGGGTTCATGCCTCTGGTAATCTGGGGAAGTGACAGAAATCTCTAAGGTACTAGATGTGTTGTTGCTACTAGGGATAAAATAACAATCATTTGTTCATAGAACAATCGTATTGTTTACTTTACACGTAGTTTGTAAAGCAATAATCTGTTGCTTGCAACTTAATACTGGAGGGGGTTCGGACGATAACCTGAAGGTGGATTATTTGTCATAGATGCAGTTGGATGGCGATCTATGTATTATGTTGTATTGCCCAATCAAGTCTCAAAGGAGTCAAGATGATTAGTATATGCATGTATTGATTTCTCGGTGTTCGTCAATTGCCCCACTGTAATTTGTTCACCCAACATGTTATCTATCTAAGGAGATCCACCTCTAGTGAACTATGGATCCCGGTCCTTTTTCTTTACATACAATCTACAACTGTTTACTTCTTTGTGTTTACTTTCTGCAAACTTTTACTTCTTTCCATTCGATACGTTTAATCCTTTGTTTTCCACAAAACACGGTGAGATTGACAACCTCATCGCAAGTTGGGGACAAAGTTCTGTGGTTGTGTTGTGCAAGTCTCCATGTTGCTACTAGCACCGGTAGTGCGCCCTGCCAAAGCTCAGCTAGTAACACCTTTGGGGTGTTTCCTTGCTCCTACTGGTTCGATTAAACCTTGGTTTCATAACTGAGTGAAAACTTGCTGCTGTGCTCATCATACCTTCCTCTTGGGGTTCCCAACGAGCTCTACGTCGAACGACGAGCACATCAGTGGATCCAAAGGTGGATTGTGAAAAGAGCACACATGCAATGACACTAGTGGATCCATATCTGGTATGTGAAAAGAACACACATGCAATGACACTGGTGGATCCATGTGTGGTCTCTGAAGAGAACACACATGCAATGACACTGGTGGATCCATGTGTGGTCTCTAAAGAGGACACACATTTCAATGACTCTGGTTGTTGTTAGTAAAAACAACACACATGCAATGACACTGGTGGATCCATGTGCGGTCTCTGAAGAGAACACACATGCAATGACTCTGGTTGTTGTTAGTAAAAAGAGCACACATGCAATGATACTGGTGGATCCATATGTGGTATGTGAAAAGAACACACATGCAGTGACACTGGTGGATCCATAGGTGGATTGTGAAAAGAGCACACATGCAATGACACTGGTGGATCCATATGTGGTATGTGAAAAGAACACACATGCAATGACTCCAGTTGTTTTTAGTAAAAAGAACACACATGCAATGACACTGGTGGATCCATGTGTGGTCTCTGAAGAGAACACACATTTCAATGACACTGGTGGATCCATATGTGGTATGTGAAAAGAACACCCATGCAATGATACTGGTGGATCCATAGGTGGATTGTGAAAACAGCACACATGCAATGACACTGATGGATCCATATGTGGTATGTTGAAAGAACACACATGCAATGACTCCAGTTGTTGTTAGTAAAAAGAACACACATGTAATGACCCTGGTGGATCCATGTGTGGTCTCTCAAGAGAACACACATGCAATGACATTGGTGGATCCATGTGTGGTCTCTACAGAGAACACACATTTCAATGACTGGTCGTTGTTAGTAAAAATAACACACATGCAATGACACCGATGGATCCATATGTGGTATGTGAAAAGAACACGCATGCAATGACTCTGGTTGTTGTGAGTAAAAAGAACACACATGAAATGACACTAGTGGATCCATATGTGGAATGTGAAAAGAACACACATGCAATGGTTCTAGTTGTTGTTAGTAAAAATAACACACATGCCATGACACTGGTGGATCCATAGGTGGATGGTGGAAAGAGCACACATGCAATGACACTGGTGGATCCATATGTGGTATGTGAAAAGAACACACATGCAATGACTCTAGTTGTTGTTAGTAAAAAGAACACACATGCAATGACACTGGCGGATCCATGTGTGGTCTCTGAAGAGAACACACATTTCAATGACACTGGTGGATCCATATGTGGTATGTGAAAAGAACACACATGCAATGATACTGGTGGATCCATGGGTGGATTGTGAAAAGAGCACACATGCAATGACACTGGTGGATCCATATGTGGTATTTGAAAAGAACACACATGCAATGACTTTGTGTAGCATCCCAATTGTCTAACAATTGTAATGCTACTTGGTCTAGTAAGATAATGGCTACTTCCTATATATAATTGTTGCATCATAATGATATCATGCTCATGTCATCATGCCACCTTGCATTTGAGCATCATATAAAACCCTTTTTGTTTTGGATCTTCGCTCTTATGCATTGTAACTTGTATTTGCCTCTTGATATTGTATTTGGTTATTGATATATTGTTTAATGCCCAAGTTGAGTCGGCGGCATATCTTTTATTAACTCCATCACCTTTCTTGTCAGCACCCCATCATTCCACCATTCCACCATATATGAGCATTGCAACTTATTTGGTTTTACCTTTAGCTCATGTGGGTTGGAATGGATCCAATTCTATCTCCACATGCTCTCATATGTGCACCATATTGTTTCCACATTATTGGTTTATGAGAGCCACATGGACACCTTTGCATGCCTTGTGAGTGGAACCTTTTCCTAGCTTCCATATGGGTTGTTTTGGGGTTATTATCATGTTGGGATATTTTTGGGCTTACTAAATACCTAGTGGCACATACACACTAGCAAGTCCCATTTCTATTCAAATATGGTCATCTCCATCTACTCCACATGGGGCATCCTTTTAATTCTTTTGCTTGGCTTTTATTCCAATTTTGTGGATGCATAATAATGATGCCATGTTAATATTATTGTTCTCACAAGAATAAACGTGGCATTAAATATTTTGCATGGGCCATGCAAGTACCACCACATTCTAGTCTTTTGGTTTTTATTTGATTTATTTTGAGTGGATCATCTCCCATCTCTCTATCTTCCTCCTTTTGGCTTGATCTTGTTTGATCTTGCTTAAACCCTATTCACCACATCAACCTATCTCTAAACCCTCACCACCTTTTTCTCATCCTCTCTTTTGACTAGATCTTGCTTGAGCTTGGCTTGATCTTGCTTGATCTTGTCAAAAGAAAACACACCACCCTACCTCATCTCTCACTCTCATCTCACCCTCTCTCTTTAACCTCCCTCCTAACCCTAGTTTCCTCTCTAACCCAACCCGAGCCCCCTCTAAGCTAACCCTAGCTACCCACATCTCTCTCACCCCCTCTCTCTACCTTGCTGGCCCCACCTGGCCACCCTGGCCCCACCTAGACTACCATGTTCCAACCCTAAAACCCTAACCCGAGGCTACCCCAACCTAGCCTGAGCCTCCCCTCTCCTCTCTCTTCCTTTTCTCTCTGCCACAAGGCTCCACCAGCCCGAGCCTCCCTCCTTGGACGCTCCCTGGTCCCACCTGGCAGCCCTATCTACCACTCCCTCTGCCCTGCCGTCCAGCCCGAGCACGTGCTCGAGGAGGAAAAGGTGGCACCGAGCCACCCTATCTACTCCTGCCCCAGCTGATCGCCTCCCTCTCCCTCCCTCCTTTTCCCTCTCCTGCACGGCTCTCCTCTGCCTCTCCCAGATCTGCCAGAGTCTACCGCTCCTCTCCTTTCTTCTCCACCGCCACCAGCTACCCCATCGCCGGCCACCGTCGGTCTCCACCAGCCCCGTCGATCCAAGAAGGCGCAGAACTGCAGGAGGTTGTCGGCGAGGTCGGGGAGGTCCACTGCATCACCCTGTATGCGCCGTCGCAGAGGAGAAGCACCGGAGCCGAAGAACACCGCCGCCACCGACGCCAAACCCTAGAACTCCGGCCGTCTGCATCGTCGCCGATCCCCTGCGTCCCAAGCCGATCCGCCACCACCGACACACTCTCGGTGAGCACCCGACCCTCCTAGACATCCGCGTTGTCGTCATCGTCCCCTGTATGCGTTGATCTTTCCGTCGTACACCCTCGGTGCACCGACGAGCGCGCGCGTCTGCTCGCTCCCACGTCGCGCAAAACCCTATCTAGGCCCCGTCCGCCCTCCTGACACCGACCTCTCCCTAGCCCAACGGTAGCCGCCTCCGCGCGCGAGCCCCAGGTCCAGGGATCGATCCCCGCCCGCGCCGCGCACCGATCTGTCGCTTGAGGCAGAGAAAGAAGAGGAACAGTACGGCCATGGTAGTTTTACAGATCGCCCCCCTTTTTGTTTTCTGCTCCACCCGTGGTACCTCGTGGCCCACTAGTCAGCCGCCGTGACCTTCTTCCAGAAAACCCCCTGACTTTTGTAAACCTTAACCCGCGCTCCAGCCCAGCCCCACCTGTCAGTTCCTGCCCCTCTCACCGCTGTCACGTGGACCCCGTGGCCGCTGGTCCCACCTGTCATTCGCTGAGGCTGGCTTAGCTCGCAGTGAGGAAACCCTGTTCCGCCACCGTGTCACCCAGTCAGCAACTGGCCCACCCGTCAGCGGCTGGGTCTAGATCTGCCTGGGTACAAAAAGTTTCTGTTTATATCTGTTTTAATTTAAAACTTTTTCAAATTAATTTAAATTCAAATTTCAAATCTGTTTTCAAATAACTTTTAAAATACAAATCCAAATTAAACATGTAATATATGTTTTGAAATCAGAAAAATGTGAGGAATTCAAATATGCCCTCCAAAATATATTTTGAACACTTTAAATTTCGAGTTGATTAAAATTACAACAAAATGCCCTTTCACCTTAATTAATTAATAACTTTTGTTTTATAATTCCAAATTTAACAAATAATATGTCTAAAATGATTAGCTCGACGAGATATTTCTGTTTATGCATTCCATGATCTGAATTGCAGCATGCATCATATAAATATAAAGTATACAGCAACTTATATGAGGCTAAAATGTGATCAAAACTCAACAAAATGCTTATTTCTTGTATTCTCCACCTCACCCATGCCATGCTACATTATTGCCATGCAAATTGTGCATCATTCATCATGGCATGATTGTTTGCTTGTCGCATTGTATTCATATGCTTGTGCACTTTATTTATGTTGGCCCTTGTTTGTTTGGTTCTTCTTCGAATAGACGCTGAGCAGGGAATATATCAAGAAACCCAGGAGCACTACCCAGATCCTTCTCTCGCTTCAACTGAGCTGCCAGGCAAGCACTACCACATGCTTGCATACATACAGTACCTATTGCCTCTATCTTATTCTTGCATCATTGAGTCGCGATTGCATTAAATTGAATCCCAAGTACTGCATAGCCTTTACTTTTAAACCCCACCGAAGCTTGTTCCTCCATCCCATGAGCCATTACTACAGGAGTTGTTTGAGCCATGCGAGTCGTAGAACAGCATGTGTAGGGTATTTGAGAGTCTGATGGATAACGAGGTACCTAAACAACTTAACCTGAGTAGTAATGGGATAACTAATGAAAGTGGCATCGGTGAGCCATATTTGCTATTTGGTTTTTCAGGCTCACTTGTGTCCCATAGGACCCCGAGTACTTGATTCCTGTTCCTTGAATATTCGCGTTATCCACATCCGGGAGGCTTATGAACCCCCCTGAGCCAGAGCTTGATTCATTATTATTTCTTGGGGCCACAAACTAGTTTGACGTTTTATTTACTATCCTGTACTTATGCCATGCTTTACTGCTTTATTTAAAATTGTGCGAGGTAATGCACCTGTACTGTTTAGGGAAGCGGAGTGTTTTCACGGTATCGACAAGCCCAGTCACATTTTCGGGTTCCCAGTCGTTTACAGCCATTGACGCAAACCTTGAGTCCGTCTCGGAGTCGGCCAACTTCGTCGCGGGTAGCTTAATGGGGTGGCCCCCTGAAATATTTCTGAATCCTGTGATCGCTTTGTCGTGACTGCCTCGTTGGGTTTTGATTTGGTTTTTCCGAGGTTGATCGAGTGTGCGTTGCTATTTGTGCACCCCTGCAGGGTAAATCTTTCTGAAAGCCGTGTCCGCGGTTATGGACGACTTGGAGCACAGTTTCTCGATCATAGACAAGCATAACTAAACTACCGCTTTTAACTTGACTAAGTATCTGACTAGTAACTAGTGCAACACTCATGGAATGGATAATAAAACTGCCAACGGATGGGGGGTTGTTCGTCCGCTTCCTCGTCGGTAAGCGAGGAGGAGGATGGATCTGTTGATATTACCTTTATAACTGTTGTTATTAATTCACGGACATCCGTCTATCTCTGGTTAGGCGGATGGTTAGCGAGTATCTATAAAATTGCTAGGGTTTATCTTTTGCTGCAATTGCGTCACCCCAGGTTGTGTCCCCTTTAGAGGCATAAAGACTTGCTGAGTACCCCTAGGGTCTCACACGATAAATTGTTTGATTCAGATGCATAGGTAAGCTCGCAAGATGGATACTGGGTGGAGGAGACGGACGATGTAGGCAACGATCATTCGGTGTAGAGATTCCGGGAACGGGGATCCGTGAGATCTGTTGGCGGGATGTGTTTATTTATGGGGCATCTTATGCCGATTTGCTTCTTATCCGTACTCGGATCTTGTTTTCCGCTTCCGCTTGATACTCTGATGGTTGATGTATGAGGAGATATCCTAAACTATTACATCTATCTAGAATATTTGGATCTTGCCGTATGGCGTTGCAATATTTCCTTTATTTTTAGATGGAATGACTCTGAGAACCATTGTATGGTGGCTTGCATACATACTCATTTGTGTATGTAGTTGATCCCTTCGCCTGCCGACTACGCCGCCCGTTCTTGTCCCGATGTTCGGAAATGGTTAGGACGGCCGAAAGGTCTACCTGTGAGTGGCATTTGGGCCCCACCGTACTATTTTAACCATTTCCGCTCATCCAGGCTTGTAACTAGGAGCGTAATTCACCGAGGTAGTTACAATTGGTATCAGAGCTTCTCCCACCCTTCAGGGTCTCAGCCAAATGGTCGTTGTCAGTCTAGCAAATATTTTGGTAGCTATGTATACTAGGGAAAAACAAAACGCGAGAGTAGGACTGCTTCCACTTTTCTTCTTACCCACCCACCCACCCTTTTCTGGTAAGGAAGTGTAACGTTTTCAATCCTCTTCTTAAAATTCAAACTAGGATTCACGTGTTCTGGGTTTCCGTAGTACCATAGAAAGTGTGTGTGTGTGTAATTCCTTGTCTATCTGTTGCATCCTTTTTGTTATCACAATCTGCCTTTGTTTATCAACTGTTGGTACATTCCATATTGACAGGCTTTGTTAAACCGGCGCGATCTATCGGACTCCTTGTAAACCGGTGCCATCTTCTTAAGGGTGTCCTTCCTTCTAGCAACTCCACATTCTGTGAAACCATCAGTTGCTAATCTCTACCTGATAAGTGATTTTTCGCATCTATTGGTATTTTAATGCCGAAAAATGCGGAAAAATTTTCTTTCATACATCTGTGTTTCCACACTCCTTTTCAGTCATGTGTGAAACATTATCTATCTTCCTTCTATCAGCATGTCCATGCTAACTCATTCTTTTGTCACCGGTGCTTAATCCTAGAGTTTCTTTTCATCTCCTATTCTCTTGGGCTAATTACATAACATGTGTCGATACGATGCTGGTGATTGTAATTTGGTTCTCGGCATAGCTATATGACACTTATCATGAGTGGAATATGGAAAATGCTATCAACCCTATCCTCCAAATGGTGACGGTTATCTCCTGTGATTTTGAGTACACCGTGATCATATCTATGCATATTCAAGCATCTTTGGCAATCCGGAGTTTCTCAAGGCAATACGGCGGTCTAGCATCTGTCCATCATGCTGCACATCTTTTTTGAACTCCATGTCTGCAAAATTCTCTTTGAGACGAGGGAATTGCATCTTTTCGTCTCTGGTAGCTTTGCTTGAGGTATGAGCTATCATCTTTTCTTTATCCAAGATCTCTTTATCTTTGTAACCGGTGATTCGATCGACAATGTGAACCAGGTGACATCTCTTTTTCTTCCGAAGGACCAGATAATCTATTCTTCCAGTGCATCTTCTTCAACACGAACCCGTGCTCTTAATATTGATCTTTCTAAGAGCGTTGAGCTCAGAAAGTGTTTCGAGCATTTGTTCGTTTCTCCCGCCTCTTGAACTTGGTATTCTGGGAATATCTTGTTAATCCATGGTGGTATATGTTGATAATATGCTTGCCTATTCGATATCAATGGAAGGACATGGAAGATCATCTGTGTCTCTTTCTATCAAGCTTTGTTAACACTGCCTGTGTGCGAAGTCTCAAAGTAAGAATTCTGACTTTTGGAGTCCCCTATCTCGACCACGTCCTTCTGCTAAATAGATCGCTCCAATTCTGGAATCAGCAAGTCCATTGTTAATTCCATCTTACATCTTCAACCAAACCCGGAGTTTCCTTGTTGGCGAGTCATCATCGTCGTTCCGCCGAAGTTTTCCTCAAGACTGCTAAATCTCTCTCAATCATTTCAAGAAGAACATGGAGTTCTTTCACCTCTATCTCGTTAAGTAATCTCTTGAAACCCTCTCGCTCTATCATCTATGCTCAATCCACCGGAGGCCATGAAGACCTTCCAGATCTTGTATTCCTTCTGCTCAAGTTGGTGCTATCTTTTCTGTTGCTGTTGAATCTTGCAGTTGTCTCCGTGATCTTCCTTCATATCTTTTCGGTGGTTTGGGACTTCAGACATGACGACAACATCATCATCTTTATCTATCTATGAATCCGGCGAATCGATTGCATCTATCCTTGTTTTCTAACGGAGTTCCATGAGCTCTTCTTATCAATACCTTCAGTCTGTTTCGGTAGTTGGGTTGCATGGTTTCCTTATTCATGTGCGGAGTAATGCTTTGAGTGCGGGATGGAGTAGCTACCATACCACTACTCTTATCATTCGCTCTCGTACATTGAATTGGTGAATTAATGTGATTTCACTCATTCCACAGAAGATAGAAGTGGCCTTTATCCCTCGATACTTTTACTTCCGTCCTTGTTTTTCCGGAGTGCTCTCTCGAAGAAAGTAATCAATAATCTCTTGTTGGTGGTATGTCTATTCTAGATGGAGCAAAATCTTCAATTATCTGGTGGAAACAGACGCAAACTCTTTTCTGTCCTCGTCATTCTACCGGTGCTTGGCATCCCCAAACAAGATGAAAGGAATCTATCTCTCTTTGTTTCATCAATTATTTTTCTGTGGTAAAGCCAATTATGGTTGAGGCCATCAGCCGCAAATCTATTGCGTTAGCCTCAAGGCTAAAGGAAGCAATAAGTATCTCTACAATAAACTCCAGATCCTCCATATTCTTTGCTTCTCAGGATTCCACCATGATCTGGCTTCACATCCGTCTCTGAAAGTTTTATCCGCCCACCTCAATTGCGTGACCCTTGGTTCTTACCGGCGCAAGAAGAATCTAATCCGACGATGTCTAGCTAAATCTTTCTGTTGATATCAAGGGACTCTATTGTTTGAAGGCAATATTGTTTCTGTACTTCATTTCTCAAATCCGAGAGAAGATATGATGCTATTGTCATAGTGGTTCAAACCTCTCCAATCTAGCTCTTCCTTCCGGCGACACAAAGATTCATCCTCTCTAGTATCGGTAAATCTTTAATCTTAACGGTGTGTCTTTCTTTATTCATGATACATCATCTTGTCTTTTTCTTTCTCAAGTTGCTCTTTTTCTTTTATCATGTTTCTTGAGAAAACCGAAGCTATGTCCATCCTATCCTTCTTGTCTCACGACAATCCTTCAATTCTTCTAACCCGTTGTTTCTCAAGCAAAACGCAAGACTCGCAACAAGTCTAGCAAGTTTTGCAAGGTGTAGTGGTCGCACCATTCCGTTCTTCATCATCTTGGGAACGCAAGGATCACCTTCGTTCCGAACACCCGCCTCTCCTTGTGTTGTTTTCTTTTTCCTAGGAATCTCGGGGCGAGATTCTTGTTTAGTGGGGGAGAGTTATAGCATCCCAATTGTCTAACAATTGTAATGCTACTTGGTCTAGTAAGATAATGGCTACTTCCTATATATAATTGTTGCATCATAATGATATCATGCTCATGTCATCATGCCACCTTGCATTTGAGCATCATATAAAACCCTTTTTGTTTTGGATCTTCTCTCTTATGCATTGTAACTTGTATTTGCCTCTTGATATTGTATTTGGTTATTGATATATTGTTTAATGCCCAAGTTGAGTTGGGGGCATATCTTTTATGAACTCCATCACCTTTCTTGTCAGCACCCCATCATTCCACCATTCCACCATATATGAGCATTGCAACTTATTTGGTTTTACCTTTAGCTCATGTGGGTTGGAATGGATCCAATTCTATCTCCACATGCTCTCATATGTGCACCATATTGTTTCCACATTATTGGTTTATGAGAGCCACATGGCCACCTTTGCATGCCTTGTGAGTGGAACCTTTTCCTAGCTTCCATATGGGTTGTTTTGGGGTTATTATCATGTTGGGATATTTTTGGGCTTACTAAATACCTAGTGGCACATACACACTAGCAAGTCCCATTTCTATTCAAATATGGTCATCTCCATCTACTCCACATGGGGCATCCTTTTAATTCTTTTGCTTGGCTTTTATTCCAATTTTGGGGATGCATAATAATGATGCCATGTTAATATTATTGTTCTCACAAGAATAAACATGGCATTAAATATTTTGCATGGGCCATGCAAGTACCACCACATTCTAGTCTTTTGGTTTTTATTTGATTTATTTTGAGTGGATCATCTCCCATCTCTCTCTCTTCCTCCTTTTGGCTTGATCTTGTTTGATCTTGCTTAAACCCTATTCACCACATCAACCTATCTCTAAACCCTCACCACCTTTCTTCTCATCCTCTCTTTTGACTAGATCTTGCTTGAGCTTGGCTTGATCTTGCTTGATCTTGTCAAAAGAAAACACACCACCCTACCTCATCTCTCACTCTCATCTCACCCTCTCTCTTTAACCTCCCTCCTAGCCCTAGTTTCCTCTCTAACCTAACCCGAGCCCCCTCTAAGCTAACCCTAGCTACCCACATCTCTCTCACCCCCTATCTCTACCTTGCTGGCCCCACCTGGCCACCCTGGCCCCACCTAGACTACCCTGTTCCAACCCTAAAACCCTAACCCGAGGCTACCCCAACCTAGCCCGAGCCTCCCTTCTCCTCTCTCTTCCTTTTCTCTCTGCCACAAGGCTCCACCAGCCCGAGCCTCCCTCCTTGGACGCTCCCTGGTCCCACCTGGCAGCCCTATCTACCACTCCCTCTGCCCTGCCGTCCAGCCCGAGCACGTGCTCGAGGAGGAAAAGGTGGCACCGAGCCACCCTGTCTACTCCTGCCCCAGCTGATCGCCTCCCTCTCCCTCCCTCATTTTCCCTCTCCCGCACGGCTCTCCTCTGCCTCTCCCAGATCTGCCAGAGTCTACCGCTCCTCTCCTTTCTTCTCCACCGCCACCAGCTACCCCATCGCCGGCCACCGTCGGTCTCCACCAGCCCCGTCGATCCAAGAAGGCGCAGAACTGCAGGAGGTTGTCGGCGAGGTCGGGGAGGTCCACTGCATCACCCTATACGCGCCGTCGCAGAGGAGAAGCACCGGAGCCGAAGAACACCGCCGCCACCGACGCCAAACCCTAGAACTCCGGCCGTCTGCATCGTCGCCGATCCCCTGCGTCCCAAGCCGATCCGCCACCACCGACACACTCTCGGTGAGCACTCGACCCTCCTAGACATCCACGTTGTCGTCATCGTCCCCTGTATGCGTTGATCTTTCCGTCGTACACCCTCGGTGCACCGACGAGCGCGCGCGTCTGCTCGCTCCCACATCGTGCAAAACCCTATCTAGGCCCCGTCCGCCCTCCTGACACCGACCTCTCCCTAGCCCAACGGTAGCCGCCTCCGCGCGCGAGCCCCAGATCCAGGGATCGATCCCCGCCCGCGCCGCGCACCGATCTGTCGCTCGAGGCAGAGAAAGAAGAGGAACAGTACGGCCGTGGTAGTTTTACAGATCGCCCCCCTTTTTGTTTTCTGCTCCACCCGTGGTACCTCGTGGCCCACTAGTCAGCCGCCGTGACCTTCTTCCAGAAAACCCCCTGACTTTTGTAAACCTTAACCCGCGCTCCAGCCCAGCCCCACCTGTCAGTTCCTGCCCCTCTCACCGCTGTCACGTGGACCCCGTGGCCGCTGGTCCCACCTGTCATTCGCTGAGGCTGGCTTAGCTCGCAGTGAGGAAACCCTGTTCTGCCACCGTGTCGCCCAGTCAGCAACTGGCCCACCCGTCAGCGGCTGGGTCTGGATCTGCCTGGGTACAAAAAGTTTCTGTTTATATATGTTTTAATTTAAACCTTTTTCAAATTAATTTAAATTCAAATTTCAAATCTGTTTTCAAATAACTTTTAAAATACAAATCCAAATTAAACATGTAATATATGTTTTGAAATCAGAAAAATGTGAGGAATTCAAATATGCCCTCCAAAATATATTTTGAACACTTTAAATTTCGAGTTGATTAAAATTACAACAAAATGCCCTTTCACCTTAATTAATTAATAACTTTTGTTTTATAATTCCAAATTTAACAAATAATATGTCTAAAATGATTAGCTCGATGAGATCTTTCTGTTTATGCATTCCATGATCTGAATTGCAGCATGCATCATATAAATATAAAGTATACAGCAACTTATATGAGGCTAAAATGTGATCAAAACTCAACAAAATGCTTATTTCTTGTATTCTCCACCTCACCCATGCCATGCTACATTATTGCCATGCAAATTGTGCATCATTCATCATGGCATGATTGTTTGCTTGTCGCATTGTATTCATATGCTTGTGCACTTTATTTATGTTGGCCCTTGTTTGTTTGGTTCTTCTTCGAATAGACGCTGAGCAGGGAATATATCAAGAAACCCAGGAGCACTACCCAGATCCTTCTCTCGCTTCAACTGAGCTGCCAGGCAAGCACTACCACATGCTTGCATACATACAGTACCTATTGCCTCTATCTTATTCTTGCATCATTGAGTCGCGATTGCATTAAATTGAATCCCAAGTACTGCATAGCCTTTACTTTTAAACCCCACCGAAGCTTGTTCCTCCATCCCATGAGCCATTACTACAGGAGTTGTTTGAGCCATGCGAGTCGTAGAACAGCATGTGTAGGGTATTTGAGAGTCTGATGGATAACGAGGTACCTAAACAACTTAACCTGAGTAGTAATGGGATAACTAATGAAAGTGGCATCGGTGAGCCATATTTGCTATTTGGTTTTTCAGGCTCACTTGTGTCCCGTAGGACCCCGAGTACTTGATTCCTGTTCCTTGAATATTCGCGCTATCCACATCCGGGAGGCTTATGAACCCCCTGAGCCAGAGCTTGATTCATTCTTATTTCTTGGGGCCACAAACTAGTTTGAGGTTTTATTTACTATCCTGTACTTATGCCATGCTTTACTGCTTTATTTAAAATTGTGCGAGGTAATGCACCTGTACTGTTTAGGGAAGCGGAGTGTTTTCGCGGTATCGACAAGCCCAGTCACATTTTCGGGTTCCCAGTCGTTTACAGCCATTGACGCAAACCTTGAGTCCATCTCGGAGTCGGCCAACTTCGTCGCGGGTAGCTTAATGGGGTGGCCCCCTGAAATATTTCTGAATCCTGTGATCGCTTTGTCGTGACTGCCTCGTTGGGTTTTGATTTGGTTTTTCCGAGGTTGATCGAGTGTGTGTTGCTATTTGTGCACCCCTGCAGGGTAAATCTTTCTGAAAGCCGTGTCCGCGGTTATGGACGACTTGGAGCACAGTTTCTCGATCATAGACAAGCATAACTAAAGTACCGCTTTTAACTTGACTAAGTATCTGACTAGTAACTAGTGCAACACTCATGGAATGGATAATAAAACTGCCAACGGATGGGGGGTTGTCCGTCCGCTTCCTCGTCGGTAAGCGAGGAGGAGGATGGATCTGTTGATATTACCTTTATAACTGTTGTTATTAATTCACGGACATCCGTCTATCTCTGGTTAGGCGGATGGTTAGCGAGTATCTATAGAATTGCTAGGGTTTATCTTTTGCTGCAATTGCGTCACCCCAGGTTGTGTCCCCTTTAGAGGCATAAAGACTTGCTGAGTACCCCTAGGGTCTCACACGATAAATTGTTTGATTCAGATGCATAGGTAAGCTCACAAGATGGATACTGGGTGGAGGAGACGGACGATGTAGGCAACGATCATTCGGTGTAGAGATTCCGGGAACGGGGATCCGTGAGATCTGTGGGCGGGATGTGTTTAGTTATGGGGCATCTTATGCCGATCTTGTTTTCCGCTTCCGCTTGATACTCTGATGGTTGATGTATGAGGAGATATCCTAAACTATTACATCTATCTAGAATATTTGGATCTTGTCGTATGGCGTTGCAATATTTCCTTTCTTTTTAGATGGAATGACTCTGAGAACCATTGTATGGTGGCTTGCATACATACTCATTTGTGTATGTAGTTGATCCCTTCGCCTGCCGATTACGCTGCCCGTTCTTGTCCCGATGTTCGGAAATGGTTAGGACGGCCGAAAGGTCTACCTGTGAGTGGCATTTGGGCCCCACCGTACTATTTTAACCATTTCCGCTCATCCAGGCATGTAACTAGGAGCGTAATTCACCGAGGTAGTTACACTTTGGTTGTTGTTAGTAAAAAGAACACACATGCAATGACACTGGTGGATCCATAGGTGGATTGCGAAAAGAGCACACATGCAATGACACTGGTGGATCCATATGTGGTATGTGAAAGGAACACACATGCAATGACTCCAGTTGTTGTTAGTAAAAAGAACACACATGCAATGACACTGGTGGATCCATGTGTGGTCTCTGAAGAGAACACACATGGAATGGCACTGATGGATCTATGTGTGGTCTTTGAAGAGAACACACATTTCAATAACTCTGGTTGTTGTTAGTAAAAATAACACACATGCAATGACACTGGTGGATCCATGTGTGGTCTCTGAAGAGAACACACATGCAATGACTCTGGTTGTTGTTAGTAAAAAGACCACACATGCAATGACACTGGTGGATCCATAGGTGGATTGTGAAAAGAACACACATGCAATGATACTGGTGGATCCATATGTCGAATGTGAAAAGAACACACATGCAATGACTTCGGTTGTTGTTAGTAAAAAGAACACACATGCAATGACACTGGTGGATCCATGTGTGGTCTCTGAAGAGAACACACATTTCAATGACTCTGGTTGTTGTTAGTAAAAAGAACACACATGCAATGACACTGGTGGATCCATGTGTGGTATCTGAAGAGAACACGCATTTCAATGACTGGTTGTTGTTAGTAAAAAGAGCACACATGCAATGACACTGGTGGTTCCATAGGTGGATTGTGAAAAGAACACACATGCAATGACTCTGGTTGTTGTTAGTAAAAAGAACACACATGCAATGACACTTGTCGATCCATAGGTGGATTGTAAAAAGAACACACATGCAATGACAAAGGTGGATCCATAGGTGGTCTCTGAAGAGAGCACACATGCAATGACTCTGGTTGTTGTTAGTAAAAAGAACACACATGCAATGACACAGGTGGATCCATAGGTGGATTGTGAAAAGAGCACACATGAAATTACACTGGTGGATCCATATGTGGTATGTGAAAAGAACACACAGTCAATGACTCCAGTTGTTGTTAGTAAAAAGAACACACATGCAATGACACTGGTGGATCCATGTGTGGTCTCTGAAGAGAACACACATTTGAATGATACTGGTGGATCCATATTTGGTATGTGAAAAGAACACACATGCAATGATACTGGTGGATTCATAGGTGGATTGTGAAAGCAGCACACATGCAATGACACTGATGGATCCATATGTGGTATGTGAAAAGAACACACATACAATGACTCCAGTTGTTGTTAGTAAAAAGAACACACATGCAATGACACTGGTGGATCCATGTGTGGTCTCTGAAGAGAACACACATGCAATGACATTGGTGGATCCATGTGTGGTCTCTGCAGAGAAAACACATTTCAATGACTCTGGTCGTTGTTAGTAAACAGAACACACATGCAATGACATCGGTGGATCCATATGTGGTATGTGAAAAGAACACACATGCAATGACTCTAGTTGTTGTGAGTAAGAAGAACACACATGCAATGACACTAGTGGATCCAAATGTGGTATGTGAAAAGAACACACATGCAATGGTCTAGTTGTTGTTAGTAAAAAGAACACACATGCAATGACACTAGTGGATCCATAGGTGGATTGTGAAAAGAGCACACATGCAATGACACTGGTGGATCCATATGTGGTATGTGAAAAGAACACACATGCAAGGACTCCAATTGTTGTTAGTAAAAAGAACACACATGCAATGACACTGGTGGATTCATGTGTGGTCTCTGAAGAGAACACACATGCAATGGCACTGGTGGATCTATGTGTGGTCTCTGAAGAGAACACACATTTCAATGACTCTGGTTGTTGTTAGTAAAAAGAACACACATGCAATGAGACTGGTGGATCCATGTGTGGTCTCTGAAGAGAACACACATGCAATGACTCTGGTTGTTGTTAGTAAAAAGAGCACACATGCAATGACACTGGTGGATCCATATGTGGTATGTGAAAAGAACACACATGCAATGATATTGGTGGATCCATAGGTGGATTATGAAAAGAGCACACATGCATTGACACTGGTGGATCCATATGTGGTATGTGAAAAGAACACACATGCAATGACTCCAGTTGTTGTTAGTAAAAAGAACACACATGCAATGACACTGGTGGATCCATGTGTGGTCTCTGAAGAGAACACACATTTCATTGACATTGGTGGATCCATATGTGGTATGTGAAAATAACACACATGCAATGATACTGGTGGATCCATAGGTGGATTGTGTAAAGATCACACATGCAATGACACTAGTGGATCCATATGTGGTATGTGAAAAGAACACACTTGCAATGACTTCAGTTGTTGTTAGTAAAAAGAACACACATGCAATGACACTGGTGGATCCATGTGTGGTCTCTGAAGAGAACACACATGCAATGACACTGGTGGATACATGTGTGGTCTCTGAAGAGAACACACATTTCAATGACTCTGGTTGTTGTTAGTAAAAAGAACACACATGCAATGACACCGGTGGATCCATATGTGGTATGTGAAAAGAACACGCATGCAATAACTCTGGTTGTTGTTAGTAAAAATAACACACATGCAATGACACTGGTGGATCCATGTGTGGTCTCTGAAAAGATATCATGCAATGACACTGGTGGATCCGTATGTGGTATGTGAAAAGAACACACATGCAATGACTTTGGTTGTTGTTAGTAAAAAGAACACACATGCAATGAACCTGGTGGATCCATAGGTGGATTGTGAAAAGAGCACACATGCAATGACACTAGTGGATCCATATGTGGTACGTGAAAAGAACACACATGCAATGACTCCAGTTGTTGTTAGTAAAAAGAACACACATACAATGACACTAGTGGATCCATGTGTGGTCTCTGAAGAGAACACGCGTGCAATGACACTGGTGGATCCATGTGTGGTCTCTGAAGAGAACACACATTTCAATGACTCTGGTTGTTGTTAGTTAAAAGAACACACATGCAATGACACAGGTGGATCCATGTGTGGTCTCTGAAGAGAACACACATTTCAATGACTCTGGTTGTTGTTAGTAAAAAGAACACACATGCAATGACACCGATGGATCCATATGTGGTATGTGAAAAGAACACGCATGCAATAACTCTGGTTGTTGTTAGTAAAAATAACACACATGCAATGACACTGGTGGATCCATCTATGGTCTCTAAAAAGATATCATGCAATGACACTGGTGGATCCATATGTGGTATGTTAAAAGAACACACATGCAATGACTTTGGTTGTTGTTAGTAAAAAGAACACACATGCAATGACCCTGGTGGATCCATAGGTGGATTGTGAAAAGAGCACACATGCAATGACACTAGTGGATCCATATGTGGTACGTGAAAAGAACACAAATGCAATGACTCCAGTTGTTGTTAGTAAAAAGAACACACATACAATGACACTAGTGGATCCATGTGTGGTCTCTGAAGAGAACACGCATGCAATGACACTGGTGGATCCATGTGTGGTCTCTGAAGAGAACACACATTTCAATGACTCTGGTTGTTGTTAGTTAAAAGAACACACATGCAATGACACTGGTGGATCCATATGTGGTCTCTGAAGAGAACACACATGCAATGACTCTGGTTGTTGTTAGTAAAAAGAGTACACATGCAATGACACTGGTGGATCCATAGGTGGATTATGAAAAGAACACACATGCAATGTGTGTGGTGGATCCATAGGTGGTCTCTGAAGAGAGCACACATGCAATGACGCTGGTTGTTGTTGGTAAAAAGAGCACACATGCAATGACACTGGTGGATCCATAGATGGATTGTGAAAAGAACACACATGCAATGATACTGGTGGATCAATATGTGGTATGTGAAAACAACACACATGCAATGACTCCAGTTGTTGTTAGTAAAAAGAACACACATGCAATGACACTGGTGGATCCATGTGTGGTCTCTGAAGAGAACACACATTTCAATGACTCTGGTTGTTGTTAGTAAAAAGAACACACATGCAATGACACTGGTGGATCCATGTGTGGTATCTGTAGAGAACACACATTTCAATGACTCTAGTTGTTGTTAGTAAAAAGAGCACACATGCAATGACACTGGTGGATCCATAGGTGGATTGTGAAAAGAACACACATGCAATGACTCTGGTTGTTGTTAGTAAAAAGAACACACATGCAATGACATTGGTGGATCCATAGGTGGATTGTAAAAAGAACACACATGCAATGACACTGGTGGATCCATAGGTGGTCTTTGAAGAGAGCACACATGCAATGACTCTGGTTGTTGTTAGTAAAAAGAACACACATGCAATGACATAGGTGGATCCATAGGTGGATTGTGAAAAGAGCACACATGCAATGACACTGGTGGATCCATATGTGGTATGTGAAAAGAACACACATGCAATGACTCCAGTTGTTGTTAGTAAAAAGAACACACATGCAATGACACTGGTGGATCCATGTGTGATCTCTGAAGAGAACACACATTTCAATGACACTGGTGGATCCATATGTGGTATGTGAAAAGAACACATATGCAATGATACTGGTGGATCCATAGGTGGATTGTGAAAAGAGCACACATGCAATGACACTGGGGACCTGGAGTGTAATTATAGAATTCCTATTTCAATTAACATGAATGATGCACGATCGAAGGCCGAGTACCGTGACAAGGTGGCCGCGATCAGTTCCAAGATTGTCAACCAACATGAGCTTGCACGCTCCCTCACCCAAGCTAATGAGAGCCTACGCAAGAAATTATCTGTGCAGAAGGAGATCTCGCTAGATTTTGCACGTGACGTCATTAGGCTGCAGAAAGTGGTCGACCGTAACTTGAACATGCAAGAACAGGCCATCAAGATAATCAACAAGCTCATGGAGGAGAAGAAGAATCTCGTGGAAAGGTGCATTCTCCTGCAGGACGAAGTCAGCGAGGCACTCAGAGGACGCGTCGAGGACACCAAGGCTACCATCCGAGCCTACCATGACAGGAACCGTTGCCTGGATGCAGTCAAGGAGATGAAGGCGGACATGAGCAGAGGGATCACCGTACTCGAGGGTGTTCGGAAAGAGAACGAGGAGCTAAGGGCATGTCTGGAGGCGTATCGGAGCAATGCCCAAGTCTGGTTCCCGTTAGTGGGGACACGAATATCAGTTCGTCCTCCACTCCTTTTGTAATGTTTAGGGTTCAGGGAGCAATGCCCAAGTCTGCTTCCCATTATAGAGTGCAATAAGAATCCTAGGGCAACTCCTTATCTATCTGGACATGTGTTGGTGTTCATGTTCATGAATGGACACCATGTGCTCTTTCCATTATGTATCTAGACATGGGTTTCTGCATTATGAGTTTTCCACTCTCCCACTACTATTTGGTGATATTGGGAAAAACCCACAGCACACTAAACTACAGATAAAACTTATTTGTCTTTGAAATTGAAATTATGACAGTGCCACTAGTCGATTCATAAAATGTTGATTAGTCCTAGATTGCTTCTTCCTTGAAATTAGGACAGTGTCACTAGTCGATTCAGTTAATTATGGAAACTAACCATCTTGTCCTGGTGAACTGAACAAACCATACTATGTATTTTTGTTGCAGGGAAAGAGGCAAAAGATCGACCAGGACCTGGCGACCTGGCTAAATGACAAGATAGCAATCCAAAGGGAGAAGCAGAATTCCCAGAAATTGGCCTTTGACCAACTGCGCGCTGAACTCGTGGTCCTTTCTAACAAGTGACAGAAACTGAAGGAGTTAAACGTCAGCTAGGCGAAGCTACACAGTGAAGGTCGCACCTTGGCTAGGAAGCAGACGGAGATCATGAAAGGGATCTTGAAGGAAAATCGTATGGCTACGGACCAAATTCTCCAATCCGTGACGGAGCGCTGGAACCTACAGCTGAAGCACGACATAGTACTGAAGGAGCTGGCCAATATTAGGGAGGAAAACAGACAGCTCCGGGCCAGGCTCGCTTGAACACAACATATGTCTATTTAGTACTGAACTGCCTGGTTTATCCTCTGAAGTGGTGATTTTTTAAGCGTGAACTTAACTCTATGCACGATATGTGTGTTTGTCTGAAATTAGTTTGCTCGAGGATTGAGTTTGGCTTCGTTAGGAAAGCGCAACTACAAGTCTTACAATTAACTAGTTTCAGGCATTAGCACAAAATAAATTATTCATCTCGAATTTCCTTTATCCTCTATAGTCTGTGCTTGTTCACCCTCGCGCGCCTTCTTCAGTTCCTTCAACAGAACCGCAATGCAGTACTCTAGCTTCTTCTTGTCTTCCCTGAGCTGATCCCTCTCCTTTTCTGCATTATGAATCAACAACGCGTGACTATCCTGAAGCTTCTTTGTAGTTCCAACAACCAAGCTCCCATCGATTCCGTCAGTTAACTCTGACTGTAAATTCTAGATTTCTTGTTCCAGCTCCTTATTTCGTACCGACAGCTTGTGTTTTTTTTCCAGCTGCATCACTTACATCAGTAAATCTCCCTGACCTTTCCAACTCATACATCTCCCATAACTGTGCCAAACATTTCTTAAGTGCATCTGGCCACTCAAGATCCACCCACTCTACTGCTTTACACACTAGGCCAATGATACGTTGCAAACATATCCATAATTTTTGATATTCCATGCTTGTTTTTATCTACTTTCTTAAATTTTGTCCACACTTTGGAGTACTTTTCATATGATTTCTTGGACTAACCTATTAACAAGAGCCATAGTGCCAGATGCCTGTTTTCTGCTATTTTTGGTTCCAGGAAAGTCAGAAAATGAATATTCTCGAAATTGGACGGGACAAAATCCAAAGTCAGTTTTTCATCGAGGGACACCAGGAGCCAGAATACGAGACGGAGAGGGGCTAGGGCCCAGCCACACCACCTGGCCGCGCGGTCTGGGCCTGGCCGCGCCAGGGGTGGTCTGGCCGCCCCAAACAACCCCTCGGTCTCCCTCTTCACCTAAAAACTCAGGGGGGTCGACATTTTTCTAGAAGGAGTTCCGCTCTGCCGCCACCACCAGATTCCACGAAACAGCACCAGAAACTCCGTTCTGGCACCCTGCCGGGATGGGGAATTGGAGGAGATCATCGCCATCATCATCACCATCACTTCTCCATCGACCATCCATGTTTCCCCCATCTATGAGTGAGTAATCCCTGCTGTAGGCTATGGGGATGGTAGGGATTGGATGAGATCGTTTACAAAATGGCATCAGATTGTTAGGGCATGGTGCCTAGTTCTAAACACCTCTGTTGCTCTTGATTCACCATCTGTTATGAGTAAGCTCATTACCCCACCACATACACATGCTAAACACACTACTACTGCTGAATCTGAAACTTCTGATGCTTATGATGTTGCTTCTACTGTGCTTGATAAGAGTGGTTCATTAGGTCCTTTCCTAGATGCAACAATTGCTAGAACTATAGCTAGAAATACTGAAACTCCTAATGAAGAAACTACTACACCTGTTAGTTCACCTGAGTCTAGTGAAAGTTATGATATTGAAGATGGTTATGTTGAGATAACCGATGAATTTATTAAAGAATGTAAAAACACCCATGATAAGAGAGCTGCTAAGAGTCTCCTTGAGAGGCGTACTATTAGACCTAAATTGTCTCCTATTGCTCAGTTTGCTGCTTCTCCCATCAACATTAAAGATAAAGATTATGATTTCTCTCTCGATCTATCTTACATAGCTATTGTCGAGAAAGAACCTTTTTGTGGGACTAAGAATGAAAGTGCGGTAGCACATATGAATGAGCTTTCTACCTTGAGTGGCTTGTTTTCTGATGATATTAAGATGCGTACTTACTTTGTTGCTAAGATTTTCCCCTTTTCACTGAAAGGAGAAGCTAAAACTTGGTTTAGTAATTTACCTCCTAGATCTATTGATAGCTTGATTAGTACTTTCCTGCAGAAATATTTTCCTCCTAGTGCTAGACATGCTATTTTGCAGGAACTTTTTGATTTTAAACAGGGAGAAAAAGAAATATTGCCTGAATCATGGGCAAGGTTTTGTGCTTTGATTCATGAACATGCTAGAAGTCCATTACCTAAGAATGAGCTTCTTGATATATTTTATAATGGACTAACTGAAGAATCTAGGACATACCTAGATAGTTGTGTTGATTGTGTTTTCAGGAATAGGACTCCTAAGGAAGCTGAGGAATTAATGGCTAAAATAAGTAAGAACTATGAAGATTGGACTCCTCCTGAACAAGCTATACCTGAAGTAATTGTACCTGAACCTACTATACCGGTGCATATTCCAACATCAAAGAAGAGGGGAGTTATTGAATTAAATGATGAAGTGATGAAGGAAGCTAAGAAATGTCTTAAGGAGAAGGGAATTAAAGTTGCAGATGTCAAGAATTTACCTCCTATAGAAGAATTATGTAAGCCTATTCCCTACTCATCCACTATTGAGGTACACTCTCTCCAACACTTTGATGAAGGTGATATCCCTTACTCTAAACCTCCTGATCAATGCTTAGAGGAATTCAATATCTTTATTGTTAAGCAAGATAATTTTAATAAAAGGGTGCAAAATCATCTAATGGAAAACACTAGAGCTATTGTTGAGTTGAAAGATATTGTGGAAGGAACCTCTAATGATGTTAAAATGATTGTTAAACACTTTCAAATGGTTCAAACTCAAATATATCAACTCATTAAAGTGCAAAAAGACTTGCTAGGTAATGCTGCTAAAGAAAAACATGCTTATGAAATTAGAACTAGAAGTGGTGTTGCTACCCAGGATCCTCTATATCCTAAGGAGCATCCCAAAAGAATTGAGCATGATTCTCAACAAGCTGAAAATAGTGGCACTACTCGTAAGAAAAGAAAAAAGAAACATAAAACTATTGTAGAACCCTCTGAACCTGCTAAAGATCCTAATAGTATATCTATCTCTGATGCTCAAACTGAAAGTGGTAATGAAGAAAATGAAGCTCCTGATAAAGAAAAAGTTGAAGAAGAACTTGAAAAGCATACTAAGAATACTAAGTACACTAAAGAAGATTGTGTTGCTAAGAAACATGGTAGTGAAAGAGAGCCTTGGGTCCAAAAATCTATGCCTTTCCCTGATAAGAAACACAAGTCCAAGGAAGATGAACACTATAATAAGTTTTGTGAGTGGATGAAACCTTTATTCTTGCAAATTCCTTTGACTGATGCTATTAAATTGCCTCCTTACTCAAAGTATATGAAGGATATTGTCTCGAATAAAAGGAAGATCCCTAATGAAGAAATTTCTACTTTGCTTGCTAATTATTCCTTTAATGGTAAGGTTCCTAAGAAACTTGGAGACCCAGGGATTCCAACTATCCCTTTGCTCTATTAAGAACATTTATGTTAGAACTGCTTTGTGTAATTTGGGAGCTGGAGTTAGTGTTATGCCTTTATCTCTATATAAGAGACTTCAACTAGAAAAATTAATACCAACTGATATATCTTTGCAAATGGCTGATAAATCTACCACTATTCCTGTTGGTATATGTGAGGATGTACTTGTTCAAGTGGCTCATAATTGCTTGATATTAACTGATTTTGTTGTGCTTGAAATGCCTGAAGATGATAATATGTCTATTATTCTTGGGAGACCTTTTCTTAATATTGCAGGAGCTGTTATTAATTGTAACCAAGGAAAGGTGACTTTCAATGTTAATGACAAGGAACATACTGTCTATTTCCCCAAGAAGATTGAAAGGACTTATGGTTTGAATTCCATTGAACATTTTGAGGGCATTCAAGTTGGAGAAATATATTGTCCCATACCAAGAGAAAAATTTGAAACTATTATGATTGAGACCTGCTACCTGAGACCTAGCCCATCTATATAAAGGCTAGGAGGGGCGGCGAGGAGGACACACGCAACCCTAGTTTCCACAACCCTCGCCAGATTGCATCTGCGCACCATTGTAATCCTCGATTCCTTCGATAATTCCACGAGAAGACAAGCAGGAGTAGGGACCTCTATGAGGCCTGAACTTGGGTAAATCTTCGAGTCCCCTGTGTGCTTGTTTGCTAGCCGATAGATGTCTCCAGCGCTCCCTCCTTCTCCAAAACCCAAGTCCATAACAATGGGCATTGATGAGTTAAACCCTCGTCAATTGGCGCCGTCTGTGGGAAGTGGGAGTGCTGATGTTGCGGCTTCTCCGGCCCCATCAACCGTGATCTACAACTCCACAACAGCGGAGATTCGCCAGCTATTTGGCGCGTTCAACTTCACCGTCCACACGCCGACCACTCGCCCGGCTTTCAAGTCCGTGGGCGACGGAATCAGCCTAGCGATCGGGAGCTTCCGCTTCCAAGTTGGTCAGATGGGCACGCTTCACATGCCTGACCAGCCGACTACACCATCGATTGCTCCAGCATCGTGGTTCCCTCCGCCGATCGGCACCCTCAGTGAGCTCAATGCCTCGATGACAGTTGAGAATACGGTCAGCGACAGCAGTCGCAAATTTGATCTAGGCGATCTGGCAACCGAAGAAGGAGCCTACGGCTCCGGATCTGAAAGTTGTGGGAGCAGCACCTTCCCCAACCACTACATGTGCGCCGTCATCAACGCGGACGACTCCTCCGCCAATCGCGACAACACGGGCAATGGTGGCCACGAAACCAACCCGCCAAACGGCGGCATACCCAATGGTGGACCACCCAACAGTGGCCCTACCAACGGTGCCCCCGTCAACAATGGAGGGGCACCCGAACCTCCCACCATGATCAACAAGCAAACCGGTGAGCGCGTCGTGATCAGGCTCAATGATCTCGAGTGGGCCCATTGCCGAGAAGCTCTACGAGGCAATCCCCTACCTCCAGGCACGTCGCAAGAATTGCTAATGGGCTACCACTGGCTACTCAAGGAGGAATACAGACGCCAGCTGCAAACAATCGTGCAACTCGAAGCGCGTAAAAAGGCGGAAGATGAGTTGAGCCTTCGATGGGTCGGACTCTCCTCCTACGGAGATCCTCCTCCAAGGGCAACGAGTACGTGGCCAACAAGAGACAATCTCGAATGGCCCATCTCACCGAACAGGAGCGCATAGAAGCTGCAAAAGTCCTCGACTTCAGATCTATGACAGTTGATACCCAGAGACAACATGGTCCCAAAGACGCCACATGCAGCAGTAACAGCGGCCACCATGTACCTCCTCAACAATCAGCCGCCAGTTGGAGATCCTCGAGATGCCATGCACCGATCTACGATCGCGGGCTTGGGGTTAATCGAGGCTGCTCTCGACAAAGAGCCAACGCCAGAGCCGAAGAAAGTCAAGGCTCTGGCAAAACGTTGCTCCTCACCTTCATCCAGCGACGCCAGTCATGATCTGTCTAGACGCCGCCGCTCACGGCGACACGATCACGACTACGACGCATGTGACGACATCACGCAGCGCAAGATCGACAAGTCAAGGGAGCGACGTGCCCGCTCGACTGACACAGAAGATGAGGACGTGGAGCTCTGTGGCGCCAGATGCTTCAGCAGAGCCATCAGGCAAAAGTGAATGCCCAAGGGGTTCAAGATTCCATCAGAGAACCCAAAATTTGACGGCCTGCAGGACCCGAAAATCTGGTTCGAGGATCATATCTCCTCTGTCAGGCTCCATGGCGGGAGTCGAAGCACGGCCATGCAATGCCTGCAGCTGCAGCTGCAGGGCGCCGCCCGAGCATGGCTCAACAACCTCCCACGCGGATCCATTCGTAGTTGGGAAGAGCTAGTCTACAGCTTTGTGCGCAACTTCAAGGGCACCTACAAAAGGCCCGCACCAATCGAAGAGCTGAGATGCTGCCAGCAAAGGTCAGGCCAGTCGCTACGCTCATTGACATGGGTATACCCTGCAGGTACTCGAGCTTGATATATACGGCCCAAATACATACAGGCCCACGGTGTTGCCAAGGCCCGGATGGAGGGACTCGAGTAACCTACGGACTCTCGATTGCTTGAAGAACAAGAAGAAGCTAAACATAGAAAGTTTGAAGGGGAAAACCCTAACTTGTAACCGACTCGACCTGCTACCCGAGACCTAGCCTATCTATATAAAGGCTAGGAGGGGGCGGCGAGGAGGACACACACGCAACCCTAGTTTCCACAACCCTCGCCAGATTGCATCTGCGCATCATTGTAACTTTCGACTCCTTTGATAATTCCACGAGCAGACAAGCAGGAGTAGGGACCTCTACGAGGCCTGAACCTGGGTAAATCCTTTGTCCCGTGTGCTTGTTTGCTAGACGATAGATGTCTCCAGCGCTCCCTCCTTCTCCAAAACCCAAGTCCGTAACAATGGGCATTGACGAGTTAAACCCTCGTCAATTGGTGTCGTCTGTGGGAACTGGGAGTGTTGATGTTGCGGCTTCTTCGGCCCCATCAAACGCGATCTACAACTCCGCAACAGCGGAGATTCGCCAGCTTTTCGGCGCCTTCGACTTCACCATCCACACGCTGGCTACTCGCCCGACCTTCGACTCTGTGGGCGAAGGAATCAGCCTGGCAATTGGGAGCTTCCGCTTCCAAGTTGGTCAGATGGGCACGCTACGCATGCCCGATCAGCCGACGGCACCGGTGATTGCCCCAGCATCATGGTTCCCTCCATCGATCGGCACCCTCAGCAAGCTCAATGCTCCGGCGGTGGTTGGGAACATGGTCAGCGACAGCAGTTGCGACTCCGACCTAAGCGATCTGGCCACTGAAGATGGAACCTACAGTTCCGGATCTGAAAGTTGTGGAAGAAACAGCTTCCCAAATCACTTCATGTGCGCCGTCATCAACGCGGGCGACACCTCCGCCAACCGCGGTAACAATGGTAACACTGGCAACAACACCGACCCGCCCAACGCCGCCAACGGTGGCAATGGAGGAGCAGTCGAACCCCCCAGCATAATCAACGAGCAAACCGGCGAACGCGTCGTGATCAGGCTCAACGAGCAAGAGTGGGAACGCTGCCGCGAAGCCCTACGAGGTGCACCTCTACCCTTCGGGTCCCCTCAAGAACTACTGATGGGTTACCACTAGCTCCTAAAAGAGGAATTCAAACGCCAGAAGCAAGCAATCGCGCAACTCGAGGCGCGTAAAAAGGCGGCGGACGAGTCAAGCCTTCGTCGCGCTGGGCTCTCCTCCTACGGAGCATCTTCCTCAAGAGGCAACGAGCATCTCTCTAGGAAGAGGCAATCGCGGATGGCTCACCTCACCGAACAAGAACGCATAGACACCGCGAAAGTCCTCGATTTCGGCTCTATGACAGTCGACACGAGAGGCAACATGGTTCCCAGGACGCCACAGGCCGCAGTGACAGCGGCCACCATGTACCTTCTCAATAACCAGCCACCGGCTGGAGATCCCTGAACGGCCATGCACCGATCTACGATCGCGGGCCTTGGGCTAATCGAGGCCACCCTCGACAAAGAACCAGTACCAGACCCAAAAAAGGTCAAAGCGTTAGCAAAACGCTACTCCTCGTCCTCGTCAAGCGATGACAGTCACGACCTATCTCGGTGCCGCCGTTCACGACGACACTATCGCGACTACGATGCACGTGACGAGCTCACACAGCGCAAGATCGACAAGTCAAGGGCACAACGTGCTCGGTCGACTGATTTGGAAGAAGAAGATGGGGAGCTCTGCGGCGCCAGATGCTTCAGCAGATCCATCAGGCAAAAGCGAATGCCTAAAGGGTTCAAACTCCCATCAGAGAACCCGAAATTTGACGGTCTGCAGGACCCCAAGATCTGGCTGGAGGATCACATCTCCTGAGTCAGGCTGCACGGAGGCAGTCGAAGTACTGCCATGCAATGCTTGCAGCTACAGCTACAGGGCGCCGCCCGGGCATGGCTCAATAACCTCCCACGCGGATCCATTCGCAGCTGGGATGAGCTGGTCTACAGCTTCGTACGCAACTTCAAGGGCACGTACAAACGCCCCGCTTCAATCGAAGAACTGAGATGCTGCCAGCAAAAATCTGGCGAATCGCTGCGCTCTTACATCCAAAGATGGTCCATCATCAAGAACTCCGCGGAGAACATCTCGGAAGACCGCGCGATTGATGTATTCAACGGTGGTGTCCGCCGCATGGAACTCAGGGAGGAGCTAGGCCGCTCAAAGCCCAAGACCATCGACCACCTGATGGAGATTGCGAATCGGTGGGCTGATGGAGAAGATTCGTTGAAGAATCGCGTTCACTCTAACGAGGAGGCAGAACTCGAACGAAGACGCGACCGCTGGAGTAAACGTCGTATGCGCGTCTACGACGATCGCGATGACGTCAACATGGTCGCAGCCGGCTACACCAATAGACGCGACGATAACCGCAACAGCGGATACCGCAGCGGCGGATACCGCGACTCCGGGAAAACCACGCAAGTATGGCAACGCCGCACTCGCGATGAAGCACCCGCGACCTCCATCAAAGACAAACTGTCCGGACCATGCACGGTACACTTCTACATCGACAAGCATGACGGCAAGAGAAAGTCCAGTCACCTCCTCAAGGACCGCCGCGAGTTCCTCAAGCTACATGAGGGGTTGGTTCGGATGAACCGCAATGCAGTCGAAAGAGGCTATGGAACCGCTCCAGGCGCAGTGGCACATGGCGCACCACCTCCACCACCTGGGCCACCCCGAACGGAGCTGCACCGGACCAGCATCACGAAGGCGAACCATACCCACGGGACATGGGTACCATGATGATCCAAAAGGGACGCCCCTCCAATAGGGTGCAGAAGGCCATCACTCGCAAAGTCAATTTGGCCACGCACTCGCCACCATCCATCACTGAGTACCTCAGTGGTAGTGAGTCGTGCATTACCTTCGACAAACGCGACCACCCGCCTCAAGTACCTCGCCCAGGTCATTGCCCCCTCGTACTCGAGGCACAAATTGGAGGCTTCGACATGAGTCACGTCTTCATGGATGGCGGAAGCGGTATCAACCTCATATTCGCGAGTACCTTGCAAGAAATGAGGATCCCTCTAACCTGCTTGGAGGCATTGGACACAATGTTCCACGGCATCATCCCAGGAAAAGGCGTATACCCCTGGGCAAAATCAACCTCGACGTCATATTCGGCACGCCGAAGAACTTCTGGCGCGAGCGCATAGACTTTGAAGTTGTCGACTGGCCCTCACAATACCACTGCATCCTTGGGCGTGTCGCGTTCGCTAGGTTCATGGCAGTACCCCATTATGCCTACCTGCAGATGAAAATGCCAGGTCCCAACGGCGTCATCATGATCAACGGGAGTTTCGAGCGATCTAACAGTTGCGACAGGGAATTCAACAGAATCTCCCAGTCCTTCGGCATGCAGGAGGAACTCGCGCGATTGAAGGAAACGACAGACAACAGTCTGCCCCCCCTGAGTAGGCCAAGCTCACCTGACCTCTCCTTCGACTCATCTGTGCACACAAAGAAGGTGCAGGTCCATCCATCAGATCCCGCTAAAATGGCCCTCATCGCCAACAACTTGAGTCCCACATAGGAATTCGCGCTCGTCGAATTCCTCCGTGAGCACTAGGAAATTTTCGCCTGGTGTCCTGCGGACATGCCAGGAGTTCCCAGGGAATTCGCCGAGCACACACTCAACGTCAACCCTGACGCAAGGCCAGTCAAGCAAACAATCAGGCGACTGTCTGAGCCACGGGCATAGGCAGTCGGAATGGAGATCAATAGACTCCTCAAGGCCAAATTCATACGCGAGATCAAGGAAAGCACTTGGCTCGCCAATATGGTGCTGGTGCCAAAAAAGGACACGGATATCCTGCGGATGTGCGTGGACTTCACTTCTCTAAACAAGCACTGCCCAAAAGATCACTTCCCTCTACCACGGATCGATCAAATCAACGACTCCACTGCTGGATGCGAGCGCCTCTGCTTCCTCGACGCCTACTCAGGCTATAACCAAATTCGAATGAAGGAGGAAGACCAGGAGAAGACCGCGTTTACAACGCCCTTCGGCGTGTTCTGCTACAACAAAATTTCCTTCGGGCTAAAAAACGCAGGAGCCACGTACCAGCGGTGCATGCAGGCTTGCCTCAAGGAGCAACTTGGTCGCAACATCCAAGTCTATGTTGACGACATAGTAATCAAGACCAAGGAAGAAGCATCTCTAATCGACGACTTGCGTGAAACCTTCGCCAATCTCGATCGCTACCGGATAAAGCTCAATCCGGATAAATGCGCCTTCGGCGTACCCTCTAGGCAACTGCTCGGATATCTCATCTCCGCGAGAGGAATTGAAGCAAACCCGAAAAAGATAAAGGCCATACTGGCCATGGAGAAGCCAAAAAACATAAGAGGCGTTCAACAACTGTCCGGGCGAATCGCGGCCCTCAGTCGATTTATCAGTCGAATGGGAGAAAAGGCGTTGTCCTTCTATCAGCTCCTCCACAAAACCGAAAAATTCGAATGGACCAATGAAGCGCAAGAAGCATTCGAAGACCTCAAGCGCCTGCTATCCACCTCGCCAGTATTGGTAACTCCACGAGAAAGGGAACCACTGCTGCTGTACATCTCCGCCACCAACCAAGTGGTTAGCACAGTGCTCGTCGTCGAACGGGCCGAGGAAAACAAGGTCCATGGCGTACAACGCCCTGTATACTACCTCAGCGAGGTCCTCACGCCAACAAAACAGCGGTACCCGCACTACCAGAAGCTGGCGTACGGCGTCTTTATGACCGCCTGGCGACCGCGCCACTACTTTCAGGAACACCCAATCGTGGTAGTCAACGACGCCCCATTGGGACATATCCTCAATAACCCTGACGCCACAGGACGAGTCACGCTTTGGGGAATCGAACTGTCTCCACGAGACATCACATACGAAAAGCGCGGCGCAATCAAGTCGCAAGTTCTCCCTGACTTCCTCGTACATTGGATGGAAAACCAACTCCCGGACAAGCCAGACATGTCCTACCTCCGGACAATGCACTTCGATGGGTCCAAGAGGAAAGATGGAGCAGGAGCAGGTGTCATACTGACATCGCCTCAAGGGGACAAGCTGAAGTACGTCCTGCGAATGCAGTTCATAGCCTCAAACAACGAGGCTGAATACGAGGCCCTGTTACACGGGATGAGAATGGCAAAAGCCTGCGGCGCAAAGAGGCTAATCATATATGGCGACTCCAAGCTGGTCGTCAACCAAACAATGCACGAGTGCGACGCACTAAACGACAACATGATCGCATACCACGACCTCTACGACACACTTGAAGGAGACTTCGATGGTTGCAAGTTGCAACACATAGGTCGCGAAAGCAATGAGGAGGCGGACGCACTCGCCAACATAGGCTCCACCTGCACACCCATACCACCTGGGGTATTTCTCGAGCGCATATGCGAACGCTCCATCAAGCCAAAGGCCGTAGAGAAGAAAACAAGCGCAGCAACGGACTCGGGCGCTATGCCACCCAATGAGCCAATGAAAATCGATGACTTGGAGCTCGACACAGGACTCGAGGGACCAATGAGCGTCATGATGATCGAACAATCCTGGACGCAGCCGTACATTACGTACCTCCTCAGCAAGTGCCTACCGGACGACCCGACAGATGCACGACACATCGCGCGACGCTCCAAGGCATTCGCCGTTATCAACGGCGAATTGTATAAACGCAGCATCACAGGCGTGTTACAGCGATGCGTCTCCCTAGCCGATGGAAGAGCAGTCCTCCTCGACATCCATGAAGGGACCTGCGGGCACCACGCCGCCAGCCGCGCCCTCGTCGCCAAAGCTCTACGAGCTGGATTTTACTGGCCCACGGCCATGCGTGACGCCAAGGATATAGTCCAAAAGTGCAACGCCTGTCAGCGATTCGCGGACAAGCCACACGCACCAGGCGCAGAACTACGGCCTATTCCATTGGCCTGGCCCTTCGCCCAGTGGGGACTCGACATGGTTGGCAAACTTCCAAGGTCCTCGCAAGGAGGCTACGTCTACCTCTTGGTCGCAGTTGACAAATTCACCAAGTGGATCGAGGCCATGCCAGTGACCAAGCAATCAGGGCACAGCGCAGTCAAGTTCTTCGAGTCCATCGTCTACCGCTTCGGCGTGCCACACAGCATCATCACCGATAACGGAACGAACTTTACATCCAAGGAGTTCCAAGATTTCTGCGAGAAACTGGGGATCAACATCAGCTATGCCTCAGTCGCACACCCGCGGACCAACGGTCAGGTGGAAAAGGCAAATGGGCTTGTCTGCAGCGGTATCAAGAAGCGACTCCTCCGGCCACTCGAACAAGCCGCGGGCTGCTGGCCAAACGAACTGCAATCCGTACTCTAGAGCCTACGTACAACTCCAAACAGCGCCACCGGTTACACACCATTCTTTATGGTACATGGAGTAGAGGCAGTACTACCCGCCGAAGTACGGTACAAAGCGCCACGCGTAGTCGCCTATAGCGAGAAGGAGTCATCCCTCGCACTCGAAGACTCCGTCGACCTCCTTGACGAAGCAAGAGAAATCGCCGCAGAAAGATCTATGATCTACCAGCAGAACCTGTGCAACTACCATAGCAGAAGGCTTCGCCCAAGATCCTTTGTCGAAGGTGACCTGGTCCTGGGACTGAAGCAGCAGGGGCATCTCAAGCTCGAGTCCCCCTAGGAAGGACCGTACGTGATTACAGAAGTAATCCCAGGTGGCGCCTATCGCCTTCAAGATTTAGAGACAGGAGTCGCACACTCCAACCCTTGGAACGTCGCACAACTGCGACGCTTATACCCTTAGTCGTTTTTCTTTACTTTTGCATCGCAAATAAGGCTATTCAGCCAAGGCTACTTAGCCGCACATTGTACTTCGTACTGTTCTTCGAGTAAATAAAAGCTAAGTGCCCCAAAACTCTGTGTTCTCCTTCACTTTGTCAATTTTCATACTCGGGGGCTACGCCACCCTATACACATATGTTCTTCGAACAAACAACGCGACATCCTAAGTAGCTGGCAAATCAATCGAACCCCTTAACACAAACTCAACCCAGCTGCAACGCACCTGACAGGTTGACAAGGGAACAGTACAAAGATGGCCAGGCTAACGAAAAGGACTCGGATAACTACAACGCACCCCACGATTAAAGCTATTTGTATACATTCAACGATAAATTATCTACAAAATATATATGAGCTTTACAACACTAGTACACTTATGTGCAGGATACACATTTGGCTACCCTTGCAACAGAAGAACATTAGTCTGTTCCTCGAAGAAGTCGACGATCTCCTCGGCTGGACGATCCACCGCCTGATAGTGCGGCACCATGTTCCAGGAAGATCCCGCTGGTGGCACCGGTGGCCCAGAGGCAATGGCGGCGACATCCACGTCAGGCATGTGCAAACGCACCACGGAGAGGGCAGCCTTGGCACCAGCCACCAAGTGCTGCCTCACGCACTCGCGAACCGCGGATATATCTTGAAATTTCGTCAGAAGGGCCAGCAGGCTTGATGGAGTATCATCTAGCGGGAACATCGCCCGGTAAATGTTCTTCAAACACGACTGTGACTTCTTCAGAAAGAGCAGCACTCGCGAGGCGCGATCCTGCAGGGTCGCTAACGCAGTCGCACGATCATGATCTACCCAGAAGTATCCACTCTCCTGAAGTTGCTCTTGGGAGAGATCATGAAGGCGGATGGCAATCCTATCCCTCTCCTCCTGCGGACGGCGTGCGCTAACAACTACACGAAGCAGCATCAACAGCATGAGTACAATGTACCATGGCGGTTAACTACAAAGGAAAAGACGAGGATGAACAAACTAACACTTAAACTGGTCGCCCAGCTGCGTCACCTCGCCAAGCAGATATTGCTCACAGGCGGCGGCTTTTTCAGTCTTTGACTTCCACACGTCTGTGCTACCACAAATCACGGGCAACTCACGCTCCAGCTGCTTAACGCGATCACGAAGTCGCGAAAGCAAGGAAAGCTCCTCTACCCTAGAGCAGGGTGGTGCCATTGCATCCTCAAGAGATGGTGAGTCTGGGGTTCCCCCCACGGGGCCACTTGACGTACCCTACCAAAAATCAAGCCAGAGGCAAAATAAGGCGACCAACTCAAAATTCAAAAGTAACAGGTGCATTCAGGATCAATAAAAGTATCTACAAACACATTCGCCAACAGGCATGTTCTCCAATCAAAAGAGCAAGTGCATCAGCTATTACAAGGAACTAACTACGGAGCAGCTGGCTTCTTCGACTTCGATGACCTCGGGGGCTTCATCAAGTCCGTGGCAGTATCAGATGTCACTGACTTTCCGCCGGCCCCTGAGGCCGAAGTTTTCGCCGCCTTCTTCGCACGATTGAGCTCCTCCGAATACTTGGCAACAGTGTTTATCAAGGAATGGCCATATTTGGCACAGGCATTCGCAAAGGGAGCGAATACTACCTGCTGACCATCCACGCCAACAGGCATCGTCTTCGACACCGCAGAGGGATCCACTGCGACTCCGTGGGCTTGCACCATGGCAAGCGACATGGTCGCGCCAGCTGCGCGGAGGGAGTTCTTGTACATGGCAGGCCCACCCCCAACGAGCGACTCCACCAGCTCCTCCACATTGTCGACCAGCTCTGCCTTTGGCATCAGCTCCTCCCGGAGGCGACTCAGGGTGGCCTTGGCTTTGGACAACGTATTTTGGACAGCGGCGCTACGATCTTCGACCATAGATACCGCACCCGCCAGAGCGTCATCGCGACCAAGGGCTTGTGGATCAAAACTCAAGCCGCCAGCATCTACACCAAAATACACACACAGATCAAACTTCTAATGCCACCGGCACTACAGAGGAAGAGAAGAACATCAATAAAATATCTACCAATAAAAGGTACCTGAGAGGGCCTTGGCGACTGAGAATAGTTGCTCTTCGAACAACTTCTCCCTAGCCGCAAAGGAGGCACACGGATCCTCTTTGCGCTTCTGGGCTTCATCACGAGCCGCGATTGCCTCGTCGCGCCCCTTCACAGCTGCGGCCAGTGTCTTCTCCAACGTGGCGACATCACGCAGTAAAGCATTATGCTCAGCTACAGGGCAGTCAAAAATTTGGCTATCAGTCGATTATACCAAAATACAGAGAAGACGAAAAGAATAAAGTATAGAACACTCACTCTCAACCACGCGGTGGCGCGTCTCCAGCATCGCATGCTGGCGACCTATCGCCATCACCTGCTCCGCCACCTGCGCGGCTTCCTTTACAAGGAGCTGTCACACAAAACAAGGAGTCAGCAGAGGACAACAAAGGGCGTTGACTGCCAAATTATAAAAGAAAGAAAGATATACTTACATGGTCCTCCAGCGACTCCGAAGAAGATTGCTGAACTGTCATCCGAGCAACTACTCGATGCTCCCCTACATGAGGAGAGCTCGAAGAATTGTGCCTGGAGTGGGCCGCCACCAGAGGAGAAGGAGCGCGCTCGACCTCTATCTTGGCCTTTGAGGTCGCGACTCCTGATTCCTTCAAAAATTCGATGTCGCTAGAAGATGACGATGCCTCTTGACTGCAAGACAAAATCCGCACTACTAAAGGACAAACTCCAGGGCAAAGCCAACAAGAAGAAAACAAGCGAAGAGCGAGTGCACTAGCAAACTTACCAGTCAAATCTGTCAAGATCAAATGTGGCCTCCGTCGACTCCGACGAAGACTCCTTGGGAAATCGCATCTTCTTGCGAGAAGACGATGCCACAGCCCTCACAGGAACGGCGGGAATTGGCGACTCTGCGCCAACAGCCGCGCCTCCTAGAGTGGAAGGAGTTAATGCGTCGGAATCCCCTCTACGCGAATGCTTGCGAGTATTCGGACTCTCGGACTCGGGGGCTTCCTCTTCCACATCAGAAGGGACAGTCGACTCAGACTCGTCCTCTTCCAACGCTTCACGAGGAATAATCCCCTCAGAGAGGGGAGGCATGCAAGGTGACACCGCCCACTCCTGCATACAAAAATTAAAGATCAGCAAACACAATAGGAAAAGCAATTGAGAAAACAAGCTACTACGTAGCACAACCATACCTCAGGAGGAGGATTCGAAGCATCGAAAGGAGGAACGACTGGCTCGTTCGGAAGCACATCCTTGAGGGTATACTTCGTGACCAGTCGCACCCTCTTATCTACCTCACTCGCGGACATGCCATCAGCAGACACGCGAGTGGGATCATTAGCCCCACCCCATTGGAACATGGGATGGACCCTGGCCTGGAGAGGCTGGACGCGATGACGCAGCCAAGTCCTGACAAGGGCACAGCCTCCCTCTTCTGTGCCTATGCGACTCTCGAGGTCGCAGACATGCTGATATAACACGTTCGTTTCCGCGAGTTCGGAAGGCATGATCACGTTCTTCCAAGAACGCATCTTCTTGCAGGGAGTCGCGGGATCAAAGGGCACGAGTCCAAAGTGCTCGTCCTTGGCCTTCTGGTCGTGCACATAGAACCATTTGTCCCTCCATCCCTGGACGGACTTGGTGAGCTTGATATCGAAGTAGGTGGCGGATGGGTCAACATGGATTCCGCAACCACCTACGTCATAAACTAAAGAGCCAGATGCGGACTGACGCTTCAATTTAAAGATGCGTTTGAAAAGACCAAAGTGCGGCTCGATTCCGAGCCAGCACTCGCAGAGAGTGATGAAACAAGTGATGTGGAGGAGAGAATTTGGGGACAGCTGATGGAGCTGGAGCCCATAGAAACACAGAAGACCCCGAAGAAAGGGGTGAAGAGGCAAGGAAAGACCGCGAATGATGAATGCAAGAAACATCACTCGATAACCAGCGGGAGGCACAGGAACGGTCTCACCGCTGGGGACGCGCGAATCGGCGACTACTGCAGAAATCACTCCGTCTTGGCGAAGAAGACGGAGATCCGACGTCTTGATGATAGAGGGGCGTCATGCGCCATTAGTCACGCGGGTGCCCGCACCTTCTTCTTCCCGGCAGTGGCATTGGTGACTGAAGCAGCGGAGCCACCCTTCTTCTTCGCTGCAATGAGGGTGGCTACGGAATCAGCGGCGGCGCCTCCCTTCTTCTTCCCCATTGCGCGGTGGCGATGAGAACGAAGGAAATAGCTTGGGAACGAACGGAGCTGGTCCAGCGTCGTGGGGAAGATGAGCGCAGAGGAAAGCAAGAAAGCAAACGGCAATGGCGATGGCAGCAAGGAAGAAAGAGCACAGATGGGAAATTACCGGCGCAGCATCGCTACTTAACCCCTGGAAGATGCAATCCAACGGTTGACAAAAACCCTATTGGACGCGTGGCACGCATCGCATAGGCCACGTGGAGAAGAGGAAGCGCGAACCGTCCCCCCACTTCTACCATTACGCGTGGAAATTGAGGAGGCACGGTTAAAAATAAGATTACGCACGCCCAGTCAAATCAAAGTCAGAAAGTGGGGCCCATTGCTTGTCACGTGCCGTCAAAATCGCTCACGCGGGCAACTAAGGTCATACAAGCGTCAGCACTGATGTCATCAAGGCTATGCAATGGAGAACTTCGACTATTTTAGTCCTTGCTGGAGTCTTCGACTCCACCAAGCACTCGGGGGCTACTCCCATAGGGAGCGCTGGCCGCGCACCCTACGACTTTTCTTTTTCTTGTTGCAGGAACATGGACAATCACAAAAGCAAATCCAATCACTTGACACATAGTTCGATTATGGACATGTGTTACTCCCATAGGGAGCGCCGGAAACAAGCAGGCAAAATATGACAGCAGTCGCAAAAATTCTTTGGCACCTGCCCGAGTCATCGACTGAAACAAGCAGGCAAAAGACGACAGCAGTCACAAAAGTGTTTTAGTACCTGCCCGAGTCATGGACCGAAACAAGCAAGCGAAAGTCGATAGCAGTCGCAAAAATTCTTTAGTCCCTGCCTGAGTCTTCGACTCAACCAGGCACTCGGGACCTACTCCCATAGGGAGCGCTGGTCGCGCACCCTATGATTACTTGTACAAAAAACTGTGTGTTGTTAACATCCACACTCTAAACTCATGGCGACACCGCCTCATAATTCTTCCCCTACAAAGAGACTGCGTCTCCTGGGTTACCCGAATCGTCTCTGCGATGATAAAAATTCGGATGCCGCGCCTACAGCGTGAAGGTAAGACCTGAATAAGGCCTAGCAACGCATTTAACTGCGCACTACCAGAAACATATCCGTGCCTACAGGCACGATGAACATGCCTTGACGGACGCGTCAAGTGCTCACACCCATATAACTGGAATTCGACTCCTGTAAGACCTCCGTGGCCTGAGTCGAATTACACCAGCACTTTTCCGGATTCGAGTCCAGGGACTCGAATTCGAGTAGATTGCGTTGTTTCACCCTAAGGTGGTTAACTGATACCGATATTTCGGTTATATCAGGCACGTATATCAACAATCCCTATGACACAAATAAAAGCAATCGAAATGTGCTCATTTAGGCACTCGAAGGCTTCAAAAAGTCCCCAGTCGAATCTGCGATTCCACTGGACACTCGGGGGCTACTGACATGGGTATACCCTGCAGGTACTCGAGCTTGGTATATACGGCCCAAATACATACAGGCCCATGGTGTCGCCAAGGCCCAGATGGAGGGACTCGAGTAACCTACGGACTCTCGATTGCTTGAAGAACAAGAAGAAGCTAAAGATAGAAAGTTTGAAGGGGAAAACCCTAACTTGTAACTGACTCGACCTGCTACCCGAGACCTAGCCTATCTATATAAAGGCTAGGAGAGGGCGGCGAGGAGGACACACACGCAACCCTAGTTTCCACAATCCTCGCCAGATTGCATCTGTGCACCATTGTAACTTTCGACTCCTTCGATAATTCCACGAGCAGACAAGCAGGAGTAGGGACCTCTACGAGGCCTGAACCTAGGTAAATCCTTTGTCCTGTGTGCTTGTTTGCTAGTCGATAGATGTCTTTAGCGCTCCCTCCTTCTCCAAAACCCAAGTCCGTAACAATGGGCATTGACGAGTTAAACCCTCGTCACTTAGTTTGCTGAATAAATTGGTTGGACCTCCTCTTTAATGCATTGGTTTTCAAATAGTTTGGTTTGGATTGGAAAAGAGTAGGAAAGTTCATGCTTAAGTGGTAAAGAGAGCTTGTTTTTGACTGTGGCCTATGCTTTGTCATGCCATGCTTGATATTGTTTTGGCTTTATGCTTAGTATTCTTTGCTATAGCATGACTTGTTATAAACAATTGAGATTGCTTAATGTGCCTTTGAAGAATCATGCGTTGTTTTAGCATATTAAAGCATAGTATAGTGGTATTCTCCTTTGATGCTTTATTTGGGTTAACTTGGTGCATGCTCACACCATGTTATGACTATCCCAAGTCATCATAAGCCTTTATGATCCTTTAGTTTTCAACTAGTAGTATCACTTTATGCTTTGATCAATGATGTTTTGTCGCTCTACATGATTATGGCCATTATTGCTCTCCTAGTTTTTCACTCCCAGTCTTTTGCTAGCCTCCACAACCAAGTATGAGTTCCACTCATGCATCCAACTCCCTAAACCAAGTTATTCCAAAGAGTCCACCATACCTACCTACTAGCATATGCTATTCCAAGTATATTCATGTTTTTTTTACCTTCCAAATTAAACTTGTTATGAGAAAACTAGTGATTAAAGCTCTCACGAACTTGATGGCACACTTTACTTTTCTTGCCCTTAATAAATTTGAACCATTGTGTCATCTATGTTGTATATGCTTGCACTTATTTGTTGGGGATTAGCAGAACCATGCTGTCATGGGGAACGCTTTCAACATTGCACTGGTACTTTGTACCTAGTTGATATCATGCTCTTTTGTCTATGGATGCCATCGGTGTGAAATGAAAGGGGAGCTTGTAAGTACATGGAGTTATCTATATGTGTTAGAGAAACGCTTGGGCCGCTGGTCTAATCCATCCTGACATGATGGAAACCTGCAGCGTAACCATAATGAGCTGTCTATGAAGCATTCTTCTTATAAAAAAAGATTCCTATATTGAGAAAAAAGAGAAAAAAGAAAAAAAAAGATTATGAAAAGAGGAAAGAGAGAAAAAAGCACCATATTCCCATGGTAAATAAGAAGATTGCTGAGATGGTCGTTGTCTGCTTGCCTTGTCATTTTGATATCGGGATTCTTTCATATGATCGGGCAAGGGGTACCCCGTTGGCAGTTCTCTATGATACACATGTACTTACGATGACAAGAACTTACTGGTGACTAAACTTGATTAGCATGAGGAGAGGCCCTCGTATTCAAGGGTCATGAGATTTCTAACTTATACTTTGTCAAGCATATACTTCATAGATTGTTCACTTTAACCTTAACCACTTCAAGATGCTTATGATAGGGGCAATGAGAGCTAAAAGCTATTAAGTACCATAATTTTTGGAAGCTCTTTATGAAACTTGAATCTCTGCTTCCTTCTATGAAGGCCTTTCTTTTACTTTTATGTTGAGTCTCCACCTTCTACCTTTATGCACCTACTTTGAGAGCATAATGGCCATTCTTAGTTCTATATGCATTGTCCCAAGACTTGTTGATTGATGCATACCTTGATATTGCTTGTTTTAAACTATTTGTATCTAGTCACTCTTATGAACATTGAAGGTGTCCTATGCATTTATGTTTGCTACTCTATGAGGGACAAGCTGAATACCACTATGCTATGTTTTCTTTATGTGAAACAAACAAATGTCTTGCAAAGCATTGTTATTCATGAATCTTTTGTTTGTGTCGTTTCATGTTGCGTCATAGTTTCTTTGTCTTATTGCTAGAACTTTGTCTTTCATGTTATGATTGAAGTACTATGATCCCAGCTTTGAATGTTTTACATATACTTTGATCAAGTTTATGATGGTGCATGTCACCTCAAAAATTATTCTTTCTTTTTATCACTACCTACTCGAGGACGAGCAGGAGTTAAGCTTGGGGATGTTGATACGTTGCAAACGTATCCATAATTTTCGATGTTCCATGCTTGGTTTTATCTACTTTCTTATATTTTGTCCACACTTTGGAGTACTTTTCATATGATTTCTTGGACTAACCTATTAACAAGAGCCACAGTGCCAGATGCCTGTTTTCTGCTGTTTTTGGTTCCAGGAAAGTCAGAAAATGAATATTCTTGGAATTGGACGGGATAAAAGCCAAAGTTAGTTTTTCACCGAGGGACACCAGGAGCTAGAATACGAGACGGAGAGGGGCTAGGGCCCAGCCACACCACCTGGCCGCGTGGGCTGGGCCTGGCTGCGCCAGGGGGTGGGCTGGCCGCCCCAAACAACCCCTCGGTCTCCCTCTTTGCCTATAAGATGCCTTCTAACCTAAAAACTTAGGGGGGTTCGACGTTTTCCCAGAAGGAGTTCCGCTCCGCCACCACCACTAGATTCCACGAAACAGCACCAGAAACTCCGTTCTGGCACCCTGCCGGGACGGGGAATTGGAGGAGATCATCGCCATCATCGTCACCATCGCTTCTCCATCGACCATTGATGACCCACAAGTGTCGAACCCAACGAGGAGCAGAAGGTGCTGGCTAGTGGTATGGATCAGGAATTCTCTGCAAATACTTAGCAAACGGATTTTTAGGGGTTTTCGATAAAGCAAGTAAACAAAGTACGAGTAAATAAAAGACAGTAGGAATAAATGCAGCAAGTGGACCAATCCTTTATGCAGCAAAGGACAAGCCGGTTGTATTACTTAAGATGACCAAACATTCTTGAGGACACATGGGAAGACTGTCAAGTGCTTTCGCTTCATATAGTTGATTAATCTTCTTTAGCTTGCTAAGTGTTGTGTGGGTGAACCTGTGCTAATGTACCGCCCCATCCAAGACTAATACATACTTGTGATTATAACCCTTGCAAACATCCGTAAGTACAAGAAAGTATTTAAGGTACAAACCTGACCACAGCTTTAAACTCTAAGACCCTTACGTCCCTTGTGCAATGGTTTCCTAACGGGGGTTCAGGTTTCTGTCACTCCGGCAACCCCTACGATTAGTAGCCAGATACAAAATGCATTCCCCTAGGCCCATATAGGTGAAGTGTCATGTAGTCGACGTTCACATAACACCACTAGAAGAAGTACACCACAACTTAAATAACAATCTATTGAATCTTTCTTAACGCAACTCCACTACTAACAACATGACTTCTCCCATGTCCTCAAGAACAAAACGAACTACTCACAAGACATCATATGGATCATGATCAGAGATGGAATAATGATGTATAACAATCTGAACATAAACAATAATTCAATGGTTCACTCAATAGCATCAACTATAAAGAGTAATCAACACCGGGAAAGTTTCCCCTATGAACTATAGCAAGATTCAACGCAATTGTTACAGCAATATGGAGATGGTGATGAGGGTGTTGATGGTGATGATGATGGTGATGATGATCCCGATGAAGTGCAGCTTGATGGTGGTGTTGATGGCGACGGTCTCCCCTCTCCGGGAAGGAATTCCCCCGGTAGAAATCTGTCTGCCGGAGAGATCTTTCTCTCTCGGTGTTTTCCGCCCCGCAGAGGCGGTGGAATCTTTCTATGGTCGCTCCCCGAGTCTTAGGGTTTCGGGAGGTTTATATACGCCAGAGGGGAGAGGCTGGAGTGGGCCAGGGTGGCCACACGACCTCCAGGTGCGGCCGAGGGCTGCCCGCGCCAGGGGGTGGTGTGGGCCCCCTGTGGCCCACCTCCACTCCATCTTCTGGCATCCTTAGTCTTCTGGAAAAATAGGATTTTCCATATATTTTCCCGGATTTTCTGATCTTCACGAATTTTGCCTCCAAACAGCACCTTTTCCATCAGAATCCTGACTGCAGCGGTCCATGCTCCAAAAGTCATCAACCATGCAAAAATAGATGAAATAACATAAGTATCACCTCTCAATACGAAATATATCAATGAATAATAGTGAATTAAGACATAGAATAGTGATGCAAAATGGACGTATCAACCATCCATGTTTCCCCCATCTACAAGTGAGTAATCCCCCGCTTTAGGCTATGGGGATGGTAGGGATTGGATGAGATCATTCGTGTAATGGCATCAAATTGTTAGGGCATGGTGCCTAGTATCTTCTATTAGTGCTTTATGACTTTGTTGCGACTTGTTATGCTTAATGCTTGTCACTAGGGCCCGAGTGCCATGATTTCAGATCTGAACATGTTATTGATTCATTATGATAGTATTGTTTATGGTCTTATCTGCAAGTTGTATACACACGTTGTTGTCCAGAACCAATGGCCCCGAAGTGACAGAAATTGGGATAACCGGAGGGAATCGCTTTGATGTGAGGATCACATGTGTTCACGGAGTGTTAATGCTTTGCTCCGGTGCTCTATTAAAAGGAGCACCTTAATTGCCAGTAGTTCCCTTGAGGCCCCGCTGCAAACGGGCTGGCAGGACAAAAGATGTTGTGCAAGTTCTCATTGCGAGCACGTATGACTATATATGGAACACATGCCTAGGATTATCTAGTACTTGGATGCTTTATCTTATTTATCTGCAATTGCCCTATGTTCTGATTGCTATGTGGATTGTCTTGTCCATGCAACGCCCGTCCATCCATCCCTATGCCTACCGCACTCGAATCCCATTGTTTACTGCTTTTGTTACTATTGTCTTTGCTTTACTAGTGCTGCTGCTTTACTATTCCTACTACAAAACTGTTGCTACTGATAAACTGCTGTGAGCAAGATTGTTTCCAGGTGCAGCTGAATTGACAACTCAGTTGTTAAGGCTTATAAATATTCTTTGGCTCCCCTTGTGTCAAATCTATAAATTGGGTTTCACTTCCCTCGAAAATAATGCGATACACCCCCTATACTTGTGGGTCATCAGCCAACCTATAGTGTTATGAACATGCACAATACATTTTACTTCATGTCACAGTTGCACATAATGTAAACAAACCTGATTTGTATAGCCCAAAAACCTTCTCCCAGTGTTACTGCCTTCGAATGCAACATATCTCCTCAGTTTTAGCCCATGGTCACATGGCACTTCTCCATCAAGATCTAGGCCCTCCAATTCGGAGTCGTAGATCGTCTGTGGTACCTATAGGTAAACGCAAAGCTGAAATCGAACACGATTGCATGCACATATGGAGCTCAGATCGAGAGATTTGCCATTGCCTAACCCTAGCCTGAGAAAACAGAGGAACTCACATCATGGAAGGAATACTCGATGTCGGAGAGAAGGCTGTCGCTGCTCGACTGGTCGTCCTCATCGTTCAAGGACAACATGGCGAATGCATCGTCGCAGGCGACAGCGTCGGTGTCGGCGTCGGTGATACATTGCAAATGTATCTATAATTTTTGATGTTCCATGCTTGGTTTTATCCACTTTCTTGTGTTTTGTCCACACTTTGGAGTACTTTTCATATGATTTCTTGGACACAGTGCCAGCTGCCTATTTTCTGTTGTTTTTGGTTCCAGGAAAGTTAGAAAATGAATATTCTCGGAGTTGGACGGGACAAAAGCCAAAGTGCCTATTTTTCCGGAAGTCATCAGATGCCAGAATACGAGACGGAGAGGAGCCACGGGGCCGCCACACCACCTGGCCGCGCCAGGGGGTGGTGTGGCCATCCCAGGCACCCCCTCGGCCTCTCCTTCCGCCTATATATTGCCCTCGGGACGAAAATCCTAAGTACCCGATCAAAAATCCACAAAAGAGTCTGTAGCCACCGTCATCTCCATCCCTAGATCGGGAGGGATCTGGAGCTCTTCCCGGCACCCTGCCGGAGAGGGGAATTCACCCTAGAGGCCTTCTTCATCATCATGCAAGCCTCCGGTGTGATGCGTGATTAGTTCATCCTTGGACTATGGATCCATGTAGTAGCTAGATGGCTGGTTCTCCTCCTTTGTGCTTTCATGTTAGATCTTGTGAGCTCCGTTCATGATCAAGATCATCTATTTGTAATTCTACATGTTGTGTTTGCGGGGATCCGATGGATATTGAGATGCTATTTCGGATTGATTATTGATTATATCATGTCTTTGTTATTTGTGATCTTGCATGCTTTCCATTGTTAGTAACTATCTTGGCCAAGTAGATGCTAGCAACTCCAAGAGTTAGTATTTATGCTCGATAGTGGGTTCATGCCTTTGGTAATCTGGGGAAGTGACAGAAATCTCTAAGGTACTAGATGTGCTATTGCTACTAGGGAGAAAACAACAATCCTTTGTTCATAGAACAATCGTATTGTTTACTTTACATGCAATTCGTAAAGCAATAATCTATTGCTTGCAACTTAATACTGGAGGGGGTTCGGATGATAACCTGAAGGTGGATTATTAGTCATAGATGCAGTTGGATGGCGGTCTATGTATAATGTTGTAATGCCCAATCAAGTCTCAAAGGAGTCAAGATGATTAGTATATGCATGTATTGCTTTCTCGATGTTTATCAATTGCCCCGCTGTAATTTGTTCACCCAGCATGTTATCTATCTTAAGGAGAGCCACCTCTAGTGAACTATGGATCCCGGTCCTTTTTCTTTACATACAATCTATAAACTGTTTACTGCTTTGTGTTTACTTTCTGCAAACTATTACTTCCTTCCATTCGATACGTTTAATCCTTTGTTTTCAGCAAAACACGGTGATATTGACAACCTCATCGCAAGTTGGGGACAGAGTTCTGTGGTTGTGTTGTGCAGGTCTCCACGTTGCTACTAGCACCTGTAGTGCGCCCTGCCAAGGCTCAGCTAGCAACACCTTTGGGGTGTTTCCTTGCTCCTACTGGTTCGATTAAACCTTGGTTTCATAATTGAGTGAAACTTGCTGCTGTGCTCATCATACCTTCCTCTTGGGGTTCCCAACAAGCTCTACATCAATACTGACCCATCAAGCATTTTTCTGGCGCCGTTGCCGGGGAGTCAAGGACATCTTCACAAGGGGAGTCCCTCATAACCAATCTCTTTACTTTGTTGTTTTTGTTTTGCTTAGTTTCTTTTTGCTTTGTTTTTGTTTTGCTTAGTTTACTTTTTGCTTTTTTTTCTTGTTTCTTTATCAAAAACACAAAAAAATAGCTTTACTAGTTTGCTTTCTTTACTGAAAACACAAAAAGAAATTAGTTCCTATCTTAAAGTTGCCTTTATGTCTAGCCTTGCTCCAATCACTATGTCACCTGAGGAAATGATTTTCACTTTTAAACAAGGAATTGAGGAAAGTTTCAAGGAAGCTTGGTCTAGAATCTCTGATCTACATGAAAAAACTGAGCCTAAAATGACTCAAAGCTTGTTCCTTAGCAGTTTTTACCTTGGAATTGCTCTTTGCTATAGATATGCTTTAGATGCTGTTGTGGAAGGAGATTTCCTCCAATGTAATGAGGATGATGCTATTAATGCTATAACGAAATTGATCCTTACTTACAACTTGCCTAGCCAAACTGATATTTGTTTCGCAAGCATATTTGCTAGATTGAACACTCTTGAGACCGGCACTGCTAGATTAAAAGATTGCTATAATACGCTTAGGGAGCATCATAATTATGTTCCAATAAATTCTGAACCATCAAAGTGGCTCCCTATAGTAAAGATTGATATAAACACTGAAACTTTTCAAGCCCGCTGTGAAATCATGTCTGAATTTTGTCTTATGCCCAAAGATATTTATGAATCTCTGAATGTTTGGGGGCTTACTGAAGGAGGAAAAGAAATATATATTGCTAATAATGCTACCATATTACCTATTGGAATAGCTTAAGGAGTGTTTACAAAGATCCTTGGGAAAATGATTTCTATTGATTATATTGTTATTGAATGTGCAGGAAAAGGACAAATTACACTTGGAAGGTCCCTATTAGAACTCCTTGGAGCAATAATAGATGTGGGAAAGGGGACCATGCACCTTTCTTCTCCACCAAACAATCATATTTTCCCCAAGGTTAAGAATAAAAGTAAGAGAGGTAAGGGCAAGAAATTTGGTCTTAATGCTTCTTCATTTGAGAACACTTGATTCTTTCTTGTTTCTTATGCCTAACTTAAAGGCGTTAAAGAAAAGTACTTATTGGGAGATAACCCAAAAGTTTTAGATGAGTCTTGGAAGTTATTACCTCTAATAACCGCTCCTTATACTTTTTATTTTCTTTTTGTGCCAAGAGTAACCTCTAATGAGAGAGAAGTAATGATTGGGAAAGTTGTCCCGAAACAGATTTCTGTGCTTCACCATAAAACTTCGTGTAAAATCTCTGAACGTCTTTTTGAGGCGTGAATTTTTTTGCTTCTGCCCCAGGTTGTTATCTAACTTTCGTTAGTTCAACACTTTTTGATTTGATCAACAGAAGGTCTTCGAAAAAATTCGTCTTTACCTGCTGGTCTGTTTTGACAGATTTCTATCATTTTCTGTATTTGCTTCTTGTTGGTTCCTTTTTTAGTTCTTTTGGGGAATTGAGCTTTTTGAGGGAAGTGCTACAGTATCTAGTGTTCTAATGGAAGTTTATTGGTGTTGGAACTGAACCTTAAGACCTATTATCTTGAGTGCACTAATGTTGCTAATAAAGATTGTGTGAAGTTTTGTATGAAGGAAAAATTTCAGGTGTATGGAAGGAATGAGTAATGAGATGAAGGATGGACTAAAGCTCAAGCTTGGGGATGCCACGCGTGTCACCCCAATAAATATCCAAGAAGTACAAGCGTCAAAGCTTGGGGATGCCCAAGGCATCCCCTTCTTCATCAATAAAAATCCCAGGTTTCTTCCAAACGCTTCATTTTATTGTTTCATGCATAGTTGTGTCGTTTTTGGAGCGTCTTCTTTTTCGTTTTAGTTTTGGTATTTCGTTTGCTTTTGTTTGCTTAGTTTTCTAAATAAATTGGTTGGACCCCCTCTTTCATACATTGGTTTGCAAATAGTTTGGTTTGGTTTGGAAAAGAGTAGGAAAGTCCATACTTATGTGGTAAAAAGAGCTCGTTTTTGACTGTGGCCTATACTTTGTCATGCCATGCTTGATATTGTTTTGGCTTTTTATTAGTATTCTTTGTTGTAGCATGACTTGTTATAAACAATTGAGATTGCTTAATGTGCCTTGGATGAATCATGCGTTGTTTTAGCATATTAAAGCATAGTATAGTGGTATTCTCCTTTGATGCTTTATTTGGGTTGACTTGGCGCATGCTCACACCATGTTATGACTATCTCAAGTCACCATAGCCTTTATGATCCTTTAGTTTTCAACTTGTAGTATCACTTTATGCTTTGATCGATGATGTTTTGTCGCACTGCATGATTATGGCCATTATTGCTCTCTTAGTTTGTCGCTCTCAGTCTTTTGCTAGCCTCCACAACCAAGTATGAGTTCCACTCATGCATCCAACTCCCTAAACCAAGTTATTCCAAAGAGTCCACCATACCTACCTACTAGCTTATGATATTCCAAGTATATTCATGCTTTTGTTTACCTTCCAAATTAAACTTGTTATGAGAAAACTAGTGATTAAAGCTCTCACGAACTTGATGGCACACTTTACTTTCTGCATTAATAAACTTGAACCATTGGGTCCTTCTTTGTTGCGTATATGCTTGAGCTTTATAAGTTGAAGTTAGCAGAACCATGTATCATGGGGAACGCTTTCAACATTGCACTTGTACTTTGTACCCCGTTGATATCATGTTCTTTTGCTTATGGATCCCGGCGGTGTGAAATAAAAGTGGAACTTGTAAGATCATGGAGTTTGTATGTGTGTTAGAGAAACGCCTGGGCCGCTAGCCTAAGCCATGCCTAATCATGGTGGAAACTTGCAGCATCACCATAATGAGCACTCTATGAAGCATCCTCAATAAAAACCTATGCAAATAGCAAATAAAAATATCGCTAAGATGCTCATTGTTTGCTTACCTTGTCATTTTGATTATGGGATAGCTCCTGTATCATGTGCAAGGGGTACCCCGTTGGCGGTTCTTTATGATACACGTGTACTTACAATGACAAGAGCTTACTCGTGACTAAATTTGAGTAGCATGAGGTTCGGTCTTCGTAAGTAAGGGGCATGAGATTTCAGTTTATAACTTGTTAAGCATATCCTCTTAGTTGTGTCACTTTAACCTTAATCACCTTCAAGATGCTTATGATAGGGGGAATGAGAGTTGAAAGCTATAAGTACCATAATTTTTGGAAGCTCTTTATGAGACTTGAATCCCTACTTCCATTTATAAAGGCCTTTCTTCCACCATTATATTGAGTCTCCACCTTCTACCTTTATGCACCTACTTTGAGAGCATAGTGGCCATTCTTAGTTCTATGTGCATTGTCCCAAGACTAGTTGATTGATGCATAACTTGATATTGCTTGTTTTAAACTATTTGTATCTAGTCACTCTTATGAACTTTGAAGGTGTCCTATGCATTTATATTTTCTACTCTATGAGGGACAAGCTGAATACTATTATGCTATGTTTTCTTTATGTGAAACAAACAAACGTCTTGCAAAGCATTGTTATTCATGAATCTTTTGTTTGTGCCTTTTCATGTTGCATCATAGTTTCTTTGTCTTATTGCTAGAACTTTTTCTTTCATGTTATGCTTGAAGTACTATGATCCCAGCTTTGAATGTTTTGCAAATACTTTGATCAAGTTTATGATGGTGCATGTCACCTCAAAAATTATTCTTTCTTTTTATCACTTACCTACTCGAGGACGAGCAGGAGTTAAGCTTGGGGATGCTGATACATTGCAAATGTATCTATAATTTTTGATGTTCCATGCTTGGTTTTATCCACTTTCTTGTGTTTTGTCCACAATTTGGAGTACTTTTCATATGATTTCTTGGACTAACCTATTAACAAGAGCCACAATGCCAGCTGCCTGTTTTCTGCTGTTTTTGGTTCCAGGAAAGACAGAAAATGAATACTCTCGGAATTGGATGGGACAAAAGCCAAAGTGCCTATTTTTCCGGAAGTCATCAGATGCGAGAATACGAGACGGAGAGGAGCCAGGGGGCCACCACAGCACCTGGCCGCGCCAGGGGGTGGTGTGGCCAGCCCAGGCACCCCCTCGGACTCTCCTTCCGCCTATATATTGCCCTCGGGACAAAAACCCTAAGTACCCGATCAAAAATCCACGAAAGAGTCTGTAGCCACCGTCATCTCGATCCCTAGATCGGGAGGGATCTGAAGCTCTTCCCGGCACCCTGCCGGAGAGGGGAATTCACCCTGGAGGCCTTCTTCATCATCATGCAAGCTCCGGTGTGATGAGTGAGTAGTTCATCCTTGGACTACGGATCCATGTAGTAGCTAGATGGCTGGTTCTCCTCCTTTGTGCTTTCTTGTCTAGATCTTGTGAGCTCCATTCATGATCAAGATCATCTATTTGTAATTCTACATGTTATGTTTGCGGGGATCCGATGGATATTGAGATGCTATTTCAGATTTATTATTGATTCTATCATGTCTTTGTTATTTGTGATCTTGCATGCTTTCCATTGTTAGTAGCTATCTTGGCCAAGTAGATGCTAGCAACTCCAAGAGTTAGTATTTATGTTCGATAGTGGGTTCATGCCTCTGGTAATCTAGGGAAGTGACAGAAATCTCTAAGGTACTAGATGTGCTGATGCTACTAGGGAGAAAACAAGAATCCTTTGTTCATAGAACAATCATATTGTTTACTTTACACGCAATTCGTAAAGCAATAATCTGTTGCTTGCAACTTAATACTGGAGGGGGTTCGGATGATAACCTGAAGGTGGATTATTAGTCATAGCTGCAGTTGGATGGCGGTCTATGTATAATGTTGTAATGCCCAATCAAGTCTCAAAGGAGTCAAGATGATTAGTATATGCATGTATTGCTTTCTCGATGTTTGTCAATTGCCCCGCTGTAATTTGTTCACCCAGCATGTTATCTATCTTAAGGAGAGCCACCTCTAGTGAACTATGGATCCCGGTCCTTTTTCTTTACATACAATCTATAAACTGTTTACTACTTTGTGTTTACTTTCTGCAAACTATTACTTCCTTCCATTCGATACGTTTAATCCTTTGTTTTTAGCAAAACACGGTGAGATTGACAACCTCATCACAAGTTGGGGACATAGTTCTGTGGTTGTGTTGTGCAGGTCTCCATGTTGCTACTAGCACCGGTAGTGCGCCCTGCCAAGGCTCAGCTAGCAACACCTTTGGGGTGTTTCCTTGCTCCTACTGGTTCGATTAAACCTTGGTTTCATAACTGAGGGAAACTTGTTGTTGTGCTCATCATACCTTCCTCTTGGGGTTCCCAACGAGCTCTACATCAATACTAAGCCATCAGTCGGCGAGAGAGAGAGATAGAGAGGGAGAGAGAGAGCCTTTCTACCACTGCAACAATGACTAAATTGGCATGTTACAATAGTTTAATGGATACCATGCCCTTTCCCTAGATTATTGTCTCCTGCTTGATATGGATTCTCTTCACACATTCTCATTTCAAATATTAAACCTGCACTCCCCCCATCCCAATTTTATTGCCTAACGAAAACATACCAGTATATTACATCACCTAAAGAAACAAAATCATGTCAACTACAAGGTACTTATGCATCACTTCTTCAGTCATGGTTTCACAAAACATTACATTACAATCTCTCAACAAACATAATCACAACATGGTTTCACAAAACATCACATTACAATCTCTCAACAAACGTAATCACAGAAACAAGTATATTACATCAACTCAAGAAACAAAATCATGTCGACTACAAGGTACTTACACATCACTTATCATGTCATGGTTTCGCAAAACATTACAATCTCTCAACAAACAAAATAACAGAAACAAGTACAGTACATCATCTTAAGAAACATAATCATGTCAACTACAATGTATTTATGCATCACTTGTCCAGTCATGGTTTCACAAAACATTACATTACAATGTCCCAACAAACATAATAACAGAAACAAGTACGGTACGTCATCTTAAGAAATATAATCATGTCAACTACAATGTACTTATGTCTTATTACAACAACGATGGTTTCAGTGAGTGACATGTCTGAAAATCTCAACAGTTCGCACAACATTATATCGCAATCTCTCAACAAACATAATCACAAAAACACGCTCTAAATGCAACAACAGTCAATATTACAAATACAGGCAGGAGAACCCCACGGTCCATATGACAAGCCTAGGGTAGCAGCTCTCATCAGATCTCATCAACGTCGACCACCTCATTCTGTTCAGCCACTACAGGGACATCTACATCCACTATAACCTGTTCAACAACATCAGAAATGGTACCAAGGAAGAACACCTTCCTGGTTCGCTTCTTTCGTCGCATAATCTGCATAAGATCTTCAGTATCCAAAACATCTATGAATTGCTGCTTCTTATGATGCCACCACCGGATTTTTGCCATCTGCTTAGGGCCAATACTGATTTCCTTACCGATCATCTCTCTCATTTCATCAAGAGTTATTTTTTTGGAATCTACAGTGATCTCCACAGTACATTACGAAACTGGCTTATTAACTCCCTCATCAAGTTTTGCCATGTATGAATCCACCTCTATGCGTATACTGAACTTAGCTAGATCAGCATCTATTGGTCCGTATTCTCTAGGAGCAGAAGCTCTGGCAGCAAGATCTCCGGCATCTGCATACATATCATCAACCATCGCTTCAAATTTCACCTTACGATCAGTTGCACAACACTCCCAAACCATCTGAAGCTCATGGGAGTGCTCAATTTGCTGATAGGTATCATTCATGTTGCGCCACACCAATTTTGTCCTCTGTCTAGAATCCCAGGGAATTCTAGCGGCAAGCATATCTACCAGCTACGAAACAGACACAACCTCTTTGCAATTCACAAGCAGATGCACATCTTGCCCGAACACAACCCTCTCGCAACCAAAATCAAGTTTTGCAGTGTACTGCCGAACATGAGCTATGAACTCATATAGGTCCCTTGTATCAAAGCTATGCCTAATTTGATTAAAAAGGGGAACATTTCAGTTCATTCCATTCTATTATGCCGTAACTAATCTACTTGCAAGATAAGGCACAGATAAGAAAATTTCACCTCTCGCTCTTTTTCTGGGTTTTTTTCTTCGAGATCTAGGTGCTGCATCCGCCCACCAGAGCCAAACAATGCGCCGCTAGCCTTGATTTTCTCTTCAATCCGCTGCTCGTAGGTACCTTGGAAGCAGAATCCTTGCTGGCCTCCTCGCTAACTGGGGCTGAAGACCTCGCCGCTGCTACGCGTTGAGCCCCAGACTTGGGCCCCGAAGGACCCGAACAGTCGGTGACGTAGATACAACCTTCGCCTTGCAAGACATGTTGGCCCACCGCCGTCGGATTCAGTGTAGGGAGAGGGAGAAAAAAGGTCCTCCGCCGCCGGCAGATTTAGGGTCGGGGAAGGGAAGAAAAGGGACCGCCGCCGCCGCAGCAAGATTCAGTGTCGAGAGTTAGGAAAGTACAGTAATGGATTTTCCCCTATGACACGTGCAGGGTGGATAAGAAGAGTGACCGGCGAAGAAGGGGCACAACAGGAACTAGTGTAACGGAATATCCTGACTTAACGGGCGCGATTTGAAAATATTGGGTTTGGCCATCATTCACTCGAAAGACCCCTCTCAGCAATTGGTGCCCCAACTTTTTGAATCGCGGTGATAAAAATCAACTTGGGTACCGCGTTGCCTGGGCGACCCAACTTTCGGGCCACAAAATGATATTCTCATCATGAGTACCATCACGATATTTATGCGGGCAGGCTCAGAGAAACAACCAAAGCCAACTCGGATGAAAGCAAGGTGGAAGCCACCTGGTAGTGGTACTTAATATAAATATGGATGCAACATTTTTCTGATAAGGAGCTTCGAGGCACGACAACAAGACCTTGAGAGATTTGATCTGAGGTCCACTATGGTAACAAACGGGCCCAATCCAATGATAATGGTCAAAGGAAGCCTATGCAATCAAAGATGTGTCACAATTGGAGATTAAAAGAGGCTACAGCTGGTTGACCTATCAGTTTTAACAGAAACAAAGACTTACTCTAAAAGAGAACAGAAACAAAGACAAAAAAACAAGAAGTTAAAACATAACGTTGAGGAGGAGGCCCACGAACCAACATTAAGGACATCCTCATATGCAACTAATGTGTCCTGCCCGAGTGCACCAAAACCAACTCAATGATTTAGTCCACTATCGTCTGCACCATATAAAGCAGGAGAGCTTGGCAGTGATCTTTTGATCATATTAACGATCTTCTACACTTTCTCCCCACATCCCCAAAACTCTATAGATCTAGGAAGGCATAATGGCGACGGGAAGACCGAGCTATACTTCCCCAGATCCTCCCTTCATCGACCGATCAAGCCTACATCACACATGAATCGATGACATCATCATCGACACGTGTTCCTCGTAATGAACTTCTACCCATCTTTGTTTAAAGTTGATTAGATGTTTTAGTTACTTCTATGCATGATCTTGTGCCATATATGATGTTTTAGGCCTAACAATGGTGGAAGGTCACAAAGGAAGTCGTGGATTATATGCAAGGAACTATAAGACTACATGGTTTCATATAGAAGCTCTAATAGCCTAGACGTTGTTGGCTATTCAGACGATAATTATGCCGGTTGTGTAGACTATAAAAAATCCATATTAGGTTATATGTTCACACTTGTTGGAGGAGACATATTATAGAAAATCTCCAAGCAAACAATAACGGCTTCATCTATGATGCAAACAGAATGTATAGCATGTTATGAGCCACTGAGGAGGTTGTATGGCTGAAGAACTTCATTCCCGGGCTTAAAGTGGTTGACAACATTCCAAGATCACTTGAATGTACTACGATAATGAACCCGTAGTTTTCTATTTGAGTAACAACAAGTCTAAGTGCTGCTCCCAAGCACATTGACACAAAGTATCATATTGTGAAAGATAGAATCCAGGATCATACTATTGATGTTAAATGTATTAGTACTACTCATATACTTGTGAATCCGCTAGCGAAAAGATTACCACCCAGTATTTTTCATGAGCACATTGCTGGCATGGGAATCCATTTCGAAATAGACTGATATGCCATAAGTGTTGAGGTTTGAAAGCATTTCATTGACTGTTGTAACACCTCAATTTGGTGTATTATTCCTATGGAGAATGGGTGAATGAAGTCAAACCTGATGATCAAGAAAGAGAATGTTGGTTGACCTATCAGTTTTAACAGAAACAAAGACGGGAATAAGAAGTTAAAACATAATGATGACAAGGACAAACCAATGTTTGGGACCTCCTCATACACAGCTAACGCGCCCTGATCGGGGGCACCAAAACCAACTCGATGATTTGGTCCATGTCGTATGCGCCATATAAAGAAGGGATCCTGCCAGCGATCTTTTAACCATGTTCCCGAGTTCCCATGGTTGCTCCCCCCACATTCCCAAAACCCTACCGGTCTAGGGAGACACAGTAGTGACGGGAAGACCGAGCTATACTCCACCGGTGCCAGGGCAGTGCTGCTGGAGGCCGGAGGGTATTCGCAGGATCCCCAGATCCTCCCCTTCATTGACTGATCAAGCCTGCATCACGCGGGCATCGATGGCATCATCATCGACAGTTGTGCCTCGTAATGAACTTCTACCCATCTTTGTTTAAAGTTGATTAGGTGTTCTAGTTACTGCTATGCATGATCTTGTGACATACATGATGTTTTAGGCCTAACAGCTACATGAAAATAATCATGGAAGAAAGTGTTGCTCAGGCGGTCATCAAGCTTTACGAGGAAGATCGCAGACTTCGGACATTCTCCAGAAGATAAAGGAGTTTAGCATGTTGTTTTGAAGTTTTACCATTATTTATATTAGTAGAGGCGCTAATGAGGCGTCTCATTTATGTGCTAAACAAGCCAGTGCGGACGGAAAGAGGTTTCAATGCCAGATTTCTTTTGGAGTGGAGCAGAGCTCTCCCAAACACACCTTGAGTAGCCAGTTTTCTTTTTTTGAGATCTGTAGTTGGCTTTGAGAGACAACAACGAAAAATATGCTGGTGACACAAAGAACTGTGCTTTTGTCGCTTTAACAAGTCACATCGTATATGATAGAGTACTCGTTTTCTGCTACTACCTCCGTTCCACAACCCCCGGAGTAGGGATAGAAAGGTTTATCAGTGTGAGCCCTGGTGGCCTAGGTGAGAATCGCTAGTTGCATCAACTTCAACAGCATACGAGATGTCTAACATCCCCTAAAATGATTGTCTTAAGTGAACGACAACATTACAGTTACAACAAGTTCCACAGGGAAGAAGCTCGAATCCCAGGTGACTCCGGTATCTTACAGACGGCTCAAGTGACAACATTCCGTCAGCATAGCTGCCTGCATATATGTAGACAGAAGACGTCCCGTCAACCTTGAGAACGGCACATCCTCTACCTGCGACTGAAAAAGACAAAAATGAGTTAAACTGCATATCATAGCTAAAGAAATCTACATATATCTATATATACAAACCCATGTAAGAGACATTAAGTATAGCTGGTTGATCTGGATTTGCTCCGCAAGAAACATTTGGCTAATAAGTTGGCTCCTAAGATTGGTATTTTGGGAGCTCAAAGCGCTTGGCTCTGTTCCTCAGGATTCTACCCAAAATCTACGAACAGGAACTGTACCAAACTAGCCTTATGGTGTGGGGCGTCGTTGGATTCAGCAGCACACTGCAACCCCTTCCCCTCCTAAAGGGTCTATACTTTTCCTTCCAAGGAAAATTCCACCTCACCAGTAAGAAGGTTGACATTTTGTCTCGACTAATGTAATAGGGTAAAATGTTTTTATCTTTCTTCCCTTTCCTGACTTAAGAATGATTTCAACCTCACTAGGGCCATGTTTCTGCAAGTTAACAGAACACCAAACTTTGATGCATCTAGATGAAGGTATTTGCATGATGGCTTCTTTATGAGATAATTCACGGTACCTTAAATTTTTCGTTTTATTGATTGTTATTTTATCATATGTCACACCTCCTTGCAGAGATAGAATCTCGACCGAGAAAACATCTATAATTCACTCTGGCAACACTACACAAAAACTCTACTCTATAAACTGTCAAATGTGCTAGTACCATTGTTCAGGTCCTGCAGATCAAACTAAATTAAAGGATGGATGCATACCCATGCAAGAGTCATTAAATACAGATAGTTGATCTCGATTTGCTCTGAAAGAAATGTATAGTTGGCTCCAAAACTGTTTCTGGGAGAAATAGACCATTCTACCCTTGGTTGTACTACACATTTCTATGTCTCATTCGTCTTAAATATGAAGATCAATTTCGGAATTTTTTGCATGACTTTATAATCCTCCTTGACTATGACGAAAAAACAAAAACAAAAAACTACTACTTCAATACTCGTACAACGGCAAAGGCTAAAGCTACAGAACAATTCATTAGCTATGATTCGCCATCACATGTTGACGCACATCACAACCGGAGAAGCAAACAAGTCCATCGTGAGAACAATACAAGGGGGTGGAGCCGGACCAACTAAGATTAGGCTTTGGGGTGTGCATAACCTCCAAGGTCGTGGGGCTCACAGCTTCCACAACTCGTGTGGTTTCCGATGGTTTCCAAGTTTCCAAGGTTGTCCGAGGCATTGGGAAGAGAAGGGGGGAAGAACAGAGCAGTACCAGGATAATTAATGACAATTGTGAGTCATCTTAAAAACTTCTCCGGCCCAGTTTGTTTTTAAGTCAAGAGGATCCATAGAAAGGTTTATCATCCATAATATAGTTTGGTTTCTGCTCCGGCTCCATGCTCACTTGCTCCTGATATTGGAATTTTGGGAGCTCAAAGCGTTTGGCTCTGCTCCTCAGAATTTTTAGCCTACCCCAACTTGCTTGGGACAAAGGGCTTTGCTGTTGCTGTCGCGGTTGCTGTTGCTAAGCGTTTAGCTCTGCTCCTCAGAATTTGTAGCCTACCCCAACTTGCTTGAGACTGCTGACACGCAAATTCCATTACCTTTACTTTGGACCTGAAAGATGTACTGCTCATACATTTGTTCAAAGCGCGTGTGCTGCTCCAGGCCTGCCGTGGCTCCCCGTTCCCCGCTGAATGCTGCAGTTTCATTGCTTTACAGAATCTCAGGCAGGCAATCTCGTGGATGTATGATGGAGTGAATGTTATCACTCAAGAATCAAGTGGATTTTTTACTCTATTTATTTTGACTCGGTGGTGTAGATCTGTTGTCAAAATCTACCAAGTTGAGCTATTTTCCTCTGCTAAAAGTGAGGACTACAGTGCATGCTGGAGTATTATGCAGCTTTGGATGATATGAGATGATGTGTGGAGTACTTCATCTTGCAAAAACACGATTCAGTCAACCTACTGACTGCAATCTGGATTTCTCCACAGTTTCAGTTTGGACAAAATGGCTAGCTCAGGGGTATAGGGGGATATGGAGCAAAAAAACGGGCAGTGGGGACACACAGTCTAAAGACAGATGCATGGGAGGAGAGGCGGTCTCAAGCTATCGATATAAGCTGTGCGGTGGATTCAGCACAACAATGTAGTTCCTTCCCCTCCTCAAGGGTCCACCCTTTCCCCTTCACTGAATCAAGTAACCAACAAGGATCCTCACTCTTCCTCCACCTTAACTTTCTCCATGTCCAGCTACGAACAAGGCAGTGACCAGTCCAGCGATCTCCAGAACTTGCAGGGAAAATCGGTTCCCATTTGGCTCTCCTGATCTCTTTTTCTTCCTATATCTACTCATGTCGCTGACTTCAAGCGCACTTCCTAGATGAGCACATACATGAAGACATGCCCCACATCCCATCACTACAAAAGGTGTCGATCTATGTACAAGCGTTGAATAGGTTCCTACAAACTTCGAGAGAAAGCGTCAAGGAATTGTTTGCTTCGGTGGTTCTCCCGAGTCTTGCTACATTCAATAAAATTGTAGATTTATTCTACTTCAATCTTTAAATTAGATATGACTTCAACCTTGTGAAAGCCAAGTTCACAGAACACCAAGCTTTGATGTGTGCGATTAAGGTATTTGACGATTTTCTACGAATTAATTCCCTATACTTTAGGTTTTATTTTTATTGATTTGTTTTGACATCTATCCCTCCTCACTCCAATGATATAAGTTTTGCTTAGCTAGAAATATTATAGCTAACTACGAATACTTGAAAAGGCATCATGATGTTACCTTCTACCATTATACAGTCACCACCTACATATAAGGGAATACATTATCCGGCATAACCCATCTCAAATCCCCCTGTAGCTGGATGCATCAGATCATTCACCCCTTGGTTACAGCAAGCATAACATTTACCTGAAAAAGCATTGAACTCAGAAGATTGCATTACACAATTGCAGTTATTCTTAGATATTTCATTGAGGTAATACTTGATACCATTTTCATCTGATTCCAAAGGGCAACAGAAATAATATGGTTTCCCAAATATCTCCTTCACTTCAGCAAAATATGTTCTCGATTCCCAATCATCTGAACTAGGAAGCTTCACCTCCACAGTGAAATTGTAGTGGTGGAAAATCTTGAAATAACATTCAACGTTAAAGCATTGATGGCAAAGTTTCTCGAAACGGTACTTGAGTTCCTAGAACAAAGGCAACAACAACTTTGTTAGTGACTTACATGGCTGTAAAAGGATACTTCCTTGCAATTAAGATAATTAAAGTACACAATATAATACAGACCCTGAGTTTATCATTTCTTCCAATGTATTCATTGAAAGCCACCATCACCTCTTCACTCATCCATTTGTTTGCATTTTCAACAATATCTTCGTCAGATACTTCGGACCTGTATTTAAAAGAAATTTAGAATTTGCCATTTCCTGATCAAATACAAAGCAGAATACGATGATGAAGTTTACAACTATAGTCTACACAGGTTAAGAACCACACACTGCATCGGAGGAGTAAATCAACTAAAATATATGCCTGGTACAAAGTTGCAATTTGCAAACACCGTTTTAAGGCTGGTATAATCATGTAGATACTGCCTGGCTAGAAATGTGTGTCTGGTGTAGAGCATGGTCCCTCTTTATCTTGGAAAAACAATGGTGATAAGAACACTATGGTGTAGAGGAAATGAGAAGTCAGAAGCACATAACATATTATTGATATTCTGCAAAATAAGAAATATAAAGGAATATTTTAAATCTCCTTTTCTCTCGAACACACCATCTAAATGCACATTGAATTGTATAATTAGAACACTATGAAGAGTACAAAACATGAGTCTAATTTAACAAAATGGTAACACATGGAGAAAGAAATGGAAGATATTGTCAAGCAATGGAGAGGATAGTAACACAATGAGAAGAAACAGAGAGTAGATGATTGGAAACTTTACGTTGGTTCATCACTTGAAGATGCCACCATAGTATGCTGAGCTTCTGAACAAACTAGCAATGACTTCTGCCACGTTAAGTATGCTCGTTTAGCCCACTCGGCAGCTCCAGAATATTCAGTGACATGCTCAACAGATGAGTTTTTATCACAAGAAGCAGCTTGAGTGGTACTATGAGGAGCAAAATCCTTGTTAAACATTTTCTCTTTGTACTCTCTGTGCTTACGCCACTCCTCCTCCCTAAAGGAAAGCATGACTATATGGTTAAAAGCAAGCAACAAATCAGAGCCTAAAGGCAATATAAAGCAAAGGGTTATGCCATGCACACTGAAAAATTGTTAAATAATGTTGAGCTAGTGAAGATCTCTCTCTAAAGCAAAACAAAGCACCATTACTGCAAATAAATAGTAATACATGTGTTATGAGCAAGAACAAGACTCTGCACTTGATGGGCTTATACCTAATTGGCTGTGTGGTAATAGATGGAATAAACTAGAACGTCGACAGTTTAATGGTATGATGTTCTGCTATTTATTTATTTTTGCATATTTGATCCATCTATATACAGGTCAAAATTTACAGCTTTGATGCTTCTTGCTATATTAATGCATGTTTTAGTTATAAATTACGAACAACAAAATACACCACCATATTAACAGCAGCCAAATCATACGTACGAATCAAATTCTGAATCATCTTTGGGCTCCTCCTCCGCAAGAACTTCTGACTCGGTCTCACTGCCGGCAGCGTCACATTCCTTGGACCTAGAGCAAAAATATGAGAATAAACAATGTTTATTCTAAAGCTAACCGATTATTTGATAAACATAATCTTATTCAGAATTTTCCATGAAGTTGATGAATTAAACATATTTGAATGGTATGCACATGAAAGAATACAATGGCGGAAATCCACTTCGGCTCAGAGGTTTAGATGCACCCATTGTCTAAATACACATTTCAAAAGGTCAAAAATTCTGAAAATAATTCTCGTGTGTACGCCCTGACATTCTATGTTCATACACAAAATTTCGGCACAAAAGAATATTTTTGGTGGCCTGTGTAAAAAAGACAACTTTTTATGCTCTAACACCATCCCCAACATACAACGGGCCATATAAGCATCTTCATTTCAGCAAACCAAACCCTGATTACAAATAACTAAACAATGATATCATACCTATCAGTCAGTTCAGGTTTACGAGGTGCATCATTTAGCGCTAGCACCTTGGATTCGGGTAGACCTATAAATGTAGGACCCTCACTGGCACTCACCTTGCCAGGATTCTCCTCAACCCTGATCAGAACATTGTTGGTCGGTGACTATGGATATGGAAGTACAGGAAAGTAATACTAGCTTCTTTAAAATAAAGTAACATTGCATATAAAACTACTCCCTCAGTCCCAGTATAGATGGTGTAGAATTTTTTTCACCGAGACCAAAGAGAGCCTGCTGGAGGCTACCTGGGCAGAAAATTGGACTGGAATACCGTTAACCAAACATTTACAGCGGTACCTCTCCACTCTTCCCGTGCTAAACACGGGCCAGGGGCAAAACCAGAAAAGCAGAGCGTTAGACAGGACAGCGCCACCTAATACGTGATTTATTCATTCCAATTTTACACCACGTATACTTGGACGGAGGGAGGATTTCTTCTATGAGAGGGACAGTGCAAATAACAGACAAAAAGATGCTCATGGAAAAAGGAAAATAGGCAATGTCCGAAATAACTAAGGGAAGTTACACTGGCTTATTCTCTGATGGTTCTTGTTCTTGTCTGCCACGGGACTTTCTGAGGCGGCTTGAATATAGAGCACTTTGCCGAACATGAATTGTAGTTCCAGTTGGTCTGCAAGCATTGAATAGGTAAATATATCTCTCTAAAGCAAACAGACATCGATGACCGATTATCGTCACTCATGTGATGGTGGTTTTCCAAGTTACAACCTTAGATCATCATTCTGTCTGTGTGGGCTTATATTTAATTAGGTACTCCCTCCGACCCAAATTAGTTGATACAAATTTGTCAAGATATGGATGTATCTAATACTAAGTCATGTCTAAATACAATCGAATCTAGACAAATCTAAGTCAACTAATTAGGGTCGGAGGGAGTACATGTAATCGCAGTTGATCTGGAATTTAGAACACCAATTCACATCGCCTATAGTTTGTGGAGCAACAACTCTCTAGTGACATGTTGGTATGTTGTCAATTTTCTCCGTTATATTATTTGATTCATGTGCAGGTAAAATTTATTTCTATGTGTGTTAATACTACATATGCAAATGTAAAACTAGTAAATAGTAACCAAAGCAAGATAAATCTGGAGATTAACAAAAAGAAAATAAATCCATATATACTATGCATGGTTCTGAGGAGCTACGTGCATGCCAATGTGCAAAACGTTCGTGTGCATTAGGCAAAAAAATATTCATATAGTTACGATATAGGTTTCTAAACCTTGGAAGCACATCAATCTTTGTGAATAACACATGCACAGAATCCCTGGGGGTTACATACAACAAGCACCCATCATTCAAAGAGAAGAACTGACAGCCATAAAAAAAAAAGAGAGAACCAACATATAATGGTCATACCTGTGAGTTGAGTCGGGTGTAGGAGGTGATTGATCCAGTGTCAATGCTTCAAACTCCCTGCTGCTCACGCCCGTGACGTGCTCCTCAACCCTGACCAAAACAAGCACGGTAATATGCTCATTAGCCACTGATTATTATGATCGATCGGAGGTACTGCAATAATAATGTGAGCTCTTTATTTTGTCTACGAAAAGGACCCAGGGCTAGTGTGAATAATAAAAAACTAGTATGCTGTGAACTGGCCATGGTAATAGGCACAATTGCTGTAACTGTAAACTTACAGTATTTTGTCTGTTGTACTTCTCTTGGATCGCATGGGGCGACCTGAGTAGAGAACACTCTGGCGAACACGAGCTCCTTTGGGTGCAGGTGACCTGCAAAGGTTGAAAGATCTGGAGTTAGGTTGTACTAGCACCATTGTCTTGTCCAATGCCTATGTTGAGACTTTTTAGAAAGAGCGAGACAGATAATCATCTTCCATAGAAAGGAAGGGTCGATATGTGAGGAAAGAATATGATGAATGCAAATCACATTTCGTTTTTTGAACTACCGCACCATGCACATGTGCAAACTAATTAATCTGCCAGAACACGTGCCATACTTTGGTCCAGTGTAATAATAGTTAAACTAACACAATCCCTAAGCTGGCTTCACATTGCACTTGTGATCAAAGTGTCCACCTTTTTTAATAGCAATAGACAGCTGCTTGTGAAGAGGGCAAGGGGCAAAAGCTCACGAAGTCACACGGGTAGAGGACGAGTATAGGCGGCCGGCCTGGCGTCGTCTCTCCTCTAGTATCATTTCCTCCTTGCGCCTCATTTCCTCCTTGTGCCTGTAGTGTGCCTGGATGAATGCTCGGCTATAGAGAGGGTATTCAGGTCGAAACTCCGGAGGTTCTCTCTGACGGCGATTCCTCCTGGCTTGCTCCTCGATGTGTTGAGTGTCAAAAGCAGGAGTTTCAGGGTTTCCCGTAGCGAGGGCAGCGAAAGGAGAGAGCGATCCTGGTGTGATTTTGGATTTCCCAAGATCCTCCTGATGATGCTTGCTGGGTCCTTGATCTATCTTGAGAGGGACGCCCAGCTTCTTGGGCTTATTGGCTTTCTTCATGGCTCGCCTATCTTGCTTCTCGTGGGGGTTAGTAGGAACAGGAGTTCCAGGGTGGCCATGGCTTCCCATAGCGAGGGTACCGGGAGGAGAGATCTGGCAAACTTGGGGATCCTCCTTCTGCAGCTCACTAGGTCCCTGCTCTAGCTTGAGAGCGACGGCCTCCTGACGGAGCTTCTCCCGCTTTTGTCTCCACCTCGCTCTCTTCATCGCTTTCTTCCTCACCTCCCACGCTCCCCTAGTTTGCTCCTGGAGAGGGTCAGTAGGAGCAGGAGTGTGAAGGTGGGGATCGCCGGGGCTGTCCATGGCGAGGGCGAGGGCGAGGGCAGCCGGCGGCGAGAGGAGACCCTAGTCCTAGCTAGTGTGGTTTGGGGAATTTTGGGTGTCACGGGTGGTCTGTGTGAGTGAGTCTCTCTCTTTGGGATTTCTCCTTTTTCATTTTTTCAACTCATCAGTGTGTCTGTCGGCGTGTCGCATCAAGTACAACAGCTTGGATTGCACAAGCTTGTTTATTCTTTATCTCAACCCAAAGTGTCTTTGGCTCTCGAGATCGAGTGCTCCTTTTCTTTAAAAATAATTAAAACTATGTTTTTTTTCACAAATCATTATTATCTATATATATTTTCCTATTTCTGAATATAAATCCATATATTAGCCGTAAAACGAAGGCACATTTGACTATAAGTTTTGGTCAGACTCAAAATTTAAAGTTTGATCGAATATTTATTACGGAGTTACTATAAGAAAAATGTCAGCATCTACAAAATCGCATCTGTATTATTAGAACCACTATTAAATATATCTTTATAACATTTATTAAATATATAAATTTCATATAATATGCTATGCTATATAAATCTTGATTATTTTTGTATATTATTTGGTCAAGTTTTAGATAGTTTTTCTTTGAGTAAAATTATATACAATGTATTAAAAAAAGCGGAGGGGGTATTATGTGTAGGTTAAAAAAATAAATATACACACTAAAATACTAAAATACGTCTAGATACATATAAAGTATAAAACATCTCTGAGTACTCCATTCAAGGTTCGTTTATGAAATCCATGTACCAAGTCTCCCTTTAGTTAAATAGATTCTCACAGTAGTGTACATTTTTATCAAATCGTTCGGATGGAAAATGGAGGTAAGGACACAAAATCATGTTGTTTTCTTTTATAATATAATACTCCCTTTGCCTTAAAATAGATGTCACAGATTTATCAAAATTTGAATAAATCTAGACACCATTTAGTATATAGATACATCTAAATTTTGCCAAATTCATGACATCTATTTTTGAGACAAAGGGATTAATATTGCTTGTCTCTCTAATAGTCTTTAGTCTCGCTTTATAAATAAAGCCATAATAATATTGCTTGTTCCTCGAAACAGGTTTTCGAAGCAACCACACGATCAAGTTCGAACAAACGGAAATGTGGGGCAACATGTAAAACATGCTAAAAAGGAAAAGAAATGAAAGAAACGGCGAGTCGACGAAACTACAGTGACCCGTCATCCCTGTGTCCTCTGGATTTGTCCCACCACGCTCCGAGCACACCGAAGCGTCTAGTACCAAACAACACCTTCAACAAGGGGACGACCATCGATACAGCGCTGCTGCCCAGACCGGTGCAGTGGACCTAGGGTTTCCCCTGACACTTGGAGTAAAGTGGAGTAGGGATATCCGCGACGCTCTTCAGGAAGGAATGGCGCCACTCGAAGGTGGCAGTGCATCGGAGTTAGAAAGACCGACAAGGATTTCTCCCTAACCCCATCCACACACAAAAAACGGGTGACTCAGAGCACCGCTGACTAACACGCGCCACCACAATCTTGCAGTCACCATCGTCGCCATCTCGTTGTGCACACCGGTGAGCAGCCCGTAAGGCGGAGGCATCTCGACGTACTACCTCCATTTCTAAATATTTATATGATGATTTAGTATCCAATCAAAACGTTTATACCTTCCCGTCCTCAACAGGATGTCACAGATTTGTCTAAATTTAAATGTATCAGACACATCCGAAAAGAAGCCTCTGGAGATGGAGGAGGTAGTACGTCGAAAGAAGAGGAGGTAGTACGTCGAAAGAAGAAAAAAAGGGGCCGGCCGGAGAGAACGGGTCGCTACCTCGGATTGGGTCCATGGCTGCTGAAAGAAGCAGGTGGTTGTGCTTGGTCCTCCATGGCGCGTCGACGATGAGGGCGGCGGCGGGTGTGCTCCATCGATCGCCGGCAGGGACCTGTTTTATTCTAAGTCGACAAGAGACGGGTGTCGATCGAATCGGCCGGCGCAGGATCATCGAGGCGCCCGCAGGTTCGACTTAATAAACGGCAACCACCGATTCCAAAGCCGGCCGGGTCTAGAGTCCAACTCGGTCGGACTCGACTAACCGCCCAGATAAACAACAAATTATTAACGGAACGGAATTATAGTACTAATAACAGAGCCTAATTCTCACTCGCGAAACCGTTCTTCCAACTGATTGATTAGTTGGTTAATTATTAGTACGGTTAGTACTCTATTTGACCTATCACCTGCCCTATTAAAACAGCCAGCAGCCAACCAAGCTTGGAGTTCAGCTCTATCTCACTCAGCAGCATGCAGGCCGGCATCCAACATGTTTCTACGCAGTCTGGCTCACCTACAGTTTCTTCTGTCCAATATGTCCAGCCAAATAACCAATGCACGGCACTAGAGTTATCTCTACGAAATCAGCCGATACTTCTCTTCTCCTCGCTAACAGTTTCTTCTGTCCAACACTACTTGTTGCTGAAAACTGGAGGAGTCTTCCTTCAGAATTCCTCTTCAGATTCAGCTGAAATTGCGCCTTCACCTGCAACTCTTTATTTTTTTTATTATTATGATGTCAGTTCTCGCGTATTAATTAAGAGGAATAAGCCAACAATAGAAATAAGATAATGGAATTTGCAGGTAAGGTAGATGATGATGATACTAGTGATGACGATAAGGAGGACATTTTAGAGTTGATTGCAAGACCAGGAAGAAACTTGAAAATGAGCACAATGAGGCAAATCAAAACTAACCGGAGGCTACGTGCTTCAATCGATGCATTGGGGATGACCATCGTTCTGACGGTATAACGCATCTAGTCTAGATGCTTAAATTTCACTGAAGCTATGTATACAGCCACTTTTCCAACTAGTTGTGTGTGTCACAGATTCTCGCTCCACATCACATGTTAAATATAGTACTATCAGTTTCACTTCGATGCTAACAATTCCAAAAGGCTAAATAAATATTTCTTTCGATACTAAGGCTACAGCTCATGTACATGGAATTGGAGATTATACATTTAGCACCTCCCTGAGGAGAAAATTGAGTTCTAAAATACAAATTTAGTTTCACAAAGCATGAGAAGGAATTTATTTCCTGTAAACCAACTAGATGATGAGGGCTTTGATATTTTAATTGGAAAAGGAAGGGTTAAATTCTTTCCTGACGAATAGAGAGCCCATACTTGTATCTAAAAAGGGTGGCCTATACGTTCTGGATATTATATTTGAAGATTTCAAACACTAGTTTTCTACTTGGTGAAAATAACTCTGTGATGAGGAACCCAGCTGTTAGTGATGCATACCCTAAATCTTATTATTTCATGTACTTCTCGGCCATACTTCTAAACATAGAATTAAGATGCTGATTATCTCTGCAATTTTATATTTTCAGTGGGAGGACTAAGGGACATGTGAGGCTTGTATCATGGGAAAGATGACGCAACACCTATCCTAAGGAAGAAAGATCCAAAGAACTGGCCATTGTCCACTAAGACATTTGTGGTGACTTAAAACCTCCCACTAAAGGAAAAGAGTTCATTTTTTATCACTCATTGCTGATTTTACGAGATACACTTATGCTCACCTTATAATGAACTAGTCAGAAGCTTTCGATATGTTAAAAGTATATAAAACTGAAGTGGAGAGCGATTAACGTTCTAAGGTCTTGCTGGGGAGGAGAATACATTTCAGAAATATTTGATGATTTCTTTAAAAAGTATGAAGCTATTCACCAAATTTCAAACCCGTACACTCTACAAGAAAATGGTGTTGCTGACAACGGAACATAACTCTTCTGGATATGGTTAGGTCCCTGATGGCTTACTCAGATATTTCATTATCTTTTTGCGACCGAACCTTTGCTTTCCGCTGTTTATTTACTGGATCATGTCCCATCTAAATCCCTAAAAGTTACACCTAGGGTTGCAAGTGCAGGGCCCGCTTAAGCCCGCAAAACAAGACGTTTAGTGCAAACTGTACTGCATGTAGGGATCAGAATCAATCTTCAAGTTGTACTACGTGTAACTGAGCTGAGGCAAATAGCTGCCCGCAAGCCCGCCCGGCTTGCAACCCTAGTTACACCATACTGGACAGGACAGAAAGCTTCAGTCCATTTAGCTGTATGGGGCTGTAATTCACATAAGGGTGCAGAATGGACACCACAAAAAACGGAAACCTAGAAGCAATCATGTCGTTTTACTGGCTATTCCAAGAGGATAAAAAAGGTTGTCGTGTTTATGACCCCAAAAAGGATAAGCTAGTGGAAACAAGATATGTGGTAGGACAATAACACTTCATGCTGCGGAAAACTAGAAAAAAAATCTTGGGAGAGTATAGTCTAAGAGCAACAGATCTAGAGAAAGAGCCTACAACTTATAATGCAGTTAATTGCACGCAAGCAGAACTTCAAAACGAAGCTATGAAGGACGAAATATCAAAGAATACTTCTCAGAAATTGTTGATCAACCAGACAGCAGACCAATAGGATGTAAATGAATACTTTTCAGAAATTGTTGATCAACCATACAACCGCGAACCAATAGGATGTAAATAAATATTTACAAGAAATTTAAATTCTTATGGTATAGTTACAAAAATATAAAGCTAGGCTCGTTGCTAAAGGTTACACACAAAGCGAAGGAATTGACTTTGTGGAAACTTGCCCTCCCTTGCAAAATATGCTGCATACGCATAATTGGTGCATCACTAGTTTATTCTTATCTTGAACTCCACCAAATGGATGTTAAAATTGCATTTGTATGGTAAGTTAGAGGAGGACATATGAAACAACCGAAGGTTGTAGAAGTGGATAGTGATTTTTATTCAAGCAAAACAGTTCCAAAAGGGCTACAAGTGTGGGTGCCAATACAAAGTTCAAAAGCACATACATTGGCCATATTTCGATTTTTTAGACATCCGGAGAAGAATTTTTCATGGTGCTGGGATGTTATTTGTACAACAATATTCATAACATCATTAATTCTGAATCCAAGGTTATTGATTCAGCTAAGTGTGGAGATTATATTTTTTTGGTGAAGTTAATCCTAATGGATCAGTGTCTCATGCACATGCAAATACTTTGAATTTCTTCGGGTATCGTGCTATCATGCCAGGTTGTCTGCATCACAGAAGCAGAGATGAGAAGCAATAAACCTCTTCCATTATGTAAACAATGTTTAGGTCGTGCACTGAAGGTGTTGAATCATAATAACATCAAGGAGGCGACACCAGGGTATACTTTGGAAAGAGGGACAATACATGCAAAGATACGACCATACAAGCTATTAGAAAATGCGCTAGTGATAAAGAAATTAGAGAGTAGCTAGATGATGTGAATCATTATGTCGTTCTTACAGTAACTTATTGAGCAAAGCAGAATAAAATGAGGAATATGCAATTAAAAAACATATCAACTAGTGGTAAACAAACAAACCTGGACTTGAAGTTTGTTTGTCCTCAAATCTTGACATGGTAGATCCCTTTCAAAGAATGTGTAAGAACCTTCCAGATACCTCTGATTCCAGATGTCTCCCCCTCGCTGTTTTGAATTATTGTATGAACCCGAAACTGAGGAGTGCCATGAACGGCATGGGGAAATGGCAATTGCCCGCCACCAACCATCATAACAGCGTGAGATACTGGCAATCGAGACTTATGATGAATGAAAGGGTGTTTCTTGTCATACTGATAGACCTCTCCCGGCTGCAGATAAAAATAATTCCGGGACAAGCGGAAATAGCAAGGCATTATATCCCCACGCATCAGGTAAGCCATGTTGGTTTTTATGTCGTCCGTCTTGAGCAGGCTGTAAGATGAGATCTTAAAAATGCGATCCTACAAGAATATGCAATAGTTAGGTACATGTAATGAGACGACAAAAATATAGAAACATGACACAAACTATTGACAAACAAACAACATTCAATCCTTCCCTCGAAAAAATCCTTGTGAGATTAGAAATCCCAATTTCACTAAGCACTGCCATTGAACAGAAAATATATATACTCGTTACTAACAACTCGAATGTACTAAATCCTCTTTAATGATTTTATCGAACTACCTAGCGCACTTCTCTGCTTCACTCTTAACAGCTTCCTTTGACAATGCAGATGTACTCCCTCAAAAAATGTGATCTACTAACTACAACCACGACTTGACTCTAGTAGTGTTGGATTTCAGGAGGATGCAACCTGCAATACGAAATCTACCCTTTTCACCATGTTACCTGCCAAGACCGGGCGAATATCTCACACACTACAAGCTTCTTGATCTTCCACCGTGATTACAAACAGTGTGCCATCTCTGTACAGATACAGACGGAAATGCTAGATAATTACTGATGTCTTACCTAGACAAAAATAATCCAATAGGTTCTAGGATAGCCCAGTTATATGCAAGTGTAAATCCCAAAAGTTCAGGACCACTATGGGCCTAGTTTTTAGAGGGTACTCATACTGTTACACAACTGAATAATAATTAGATATTAAGCAAATCTCACCTCAGACTCAACTCCGTTACTGCCTTTCACGCCATGTTCTTGTAAGATATCTAGGTCAGTTGTAAGTCTTAGGTTTCCTTTTTTTTTGTCATCATCCTCCTCGCTTAACTTTTGACCAACCTTTTTCTCGTATTGATCTTTTAAATGTTTGCCAGACAACTTCCAGTTGAAGTCTTGAGGTGGCTCCAAACTTGCATGCTGATGTTTATTTATTGACTCAACTGTGCCTATACTTGTTTGAACTGTGCAAGAATCTATGTGTAAACAAGAAAAGGGTTAAATATGAAAACAAAAACTTGAAATAACTGTGATATTGGTGATATTATCATGTACCACAATCGCCTTTTTGGTCTCGAACATCAGCCAGAATAAACTTAGTGTTGTGTGGCGTTCCCACCCATGTAACTTCTTGACCGACCTGCAAAAGATTAGGATGCCTATAATTCAAATGATCGGGTCCTCTTCAATTTTGCAGAAGCCATTTAATTGACTATATGAAAAAAAAATCTGATCCGAGATTGTCCCTCCAAAAGGAATAATATTTTGGCGCATTTGTGAGGATTTTTTGTTATAAGGAATATAGTTAAGTTGCTTCATCTTACTTATTCACTGTGAGAGAAGTTGAAACACGGTCCATTGAAGCACATATTGCAATATACTTGCAATAACCACATGTTTACAAGGGACAAATCCCCAAAAATAGTGGTATGAGAGCATAAAAGATAGTTCTCTAACTTCTTTCTGGTATTTACATCTAAATTGCAAGATCATATCAATTTTTTATTTATGTCGATTTGTACCACCAGAGTAGAAGTTCAAAAGCTTAGGTGTTCCATGTGGCGCTTAATGTACACAAAGTATTGCGATCTATCTATAGATATATACTAGAAGTACATGACGAAGTTAACCGGAAAAAGGAAAGCATGCTAGAAACCACACACAAAAATTACAACATCCGACCATTTATCAAATAAAGTTAACCCTAGGTGATATGCAACACCTCCAACACCACCCCGAACTGGGTTGGTACTACATCGAACAATAGCCTAAAGTAATTACTAAATAAGCCAGGTTTGACATAAAGATGGAAACTTACCATGCACAATTTTTCTTTTGGAAATGCAGACTTATCAATACAACTATCCTCGCCATTCACTTCCAGTTTCTTTATGGCCTCAGAGAATAATTTTTCATCTAGACATCTAAATAAATCCCGCTTCTCAGCATCACAAACTAATTTTCTCCAAATGCCCTTACTAGACATCAAATCATCAGATTTCCCGATTATCCAACACAAATGCCTAAGAAAAACAATTGTTAGTACACGCATAATTTTTTCATATTTACAGTCAAATTTAGACGCATATATACCTTGAAGATGTAAGTGCCACATTTATACTGGTATCCTCAATAAGCTTAAGCTCGGTATAATCTTGAACAGTGGTTGATAGTATCATCAGATCGAACCGTTCTAGCTTCAAGCTATCAATGGACTTTACTTCCAAGATAATGTTATCATGTGATTTATGCTTTGATGTCAACTGACTTCTTACAGCATCGGCATCATTGATTGACAAACATATAACACCGATTTTGAGCCTTCTACCAACAGCAACATTCATATCTACAAGACAACAAAAAAGTTAAAGAGTAAAACCATGGCACAGGCCATTATTTCAATAACTATGGCAATTAAGTTCTTGGTACTTCAATTATTTTACTTAACCAATCATCTATGATGTATATACAGCTATTATTCCTGAATACCAACCGACTCAAGCACATCTAGGGAAAATACAATTAATTAGTCTGAATCAAGGTAAATCCTTGGATCCTTATGGGGTAACTAGAAGTATTCCAACAAACTAAAATAACTATCTCGATTCATTCCCTGACGGTAACTGATCTTGTTCTATACTGGGAGATGCACATTGGGCTCACTAGTCTTATATTTTCAAGCAACCAGGATTTTACCCTTATTTGGCAATCTTATCTCCTAACCAGATAACTATGGCATAAAAATATGGTGAAAGGATTACAGGCGACCTGGCTAGCCAATGAAGGTGGTCTAGGGCTAGCATGTAGGTGATGCATCAAGGCTATGGGTAGACAAACTAGGGAGATGGCTACATTTACATATTTTTTATACAAATTTTAGTTGTGCTATCTCTCTATACATGCCAACCACCATGACAAATAACAAGACAAATAACAAACTAGTTGAGGCTATACTCTAAATCATAATCACATGAATCCAAATTTTCTAATACCTGACATATATGATCTTTAAGAGATAAAAGTGCTCCTAGAAAGGATAAAAATGTGTACCTGCATAAAGACTTTCAAGAAGCACCATAATAGCAGCAGACTGGGCAGTAATGTTCCCAAAATGTCCCGGATCCAAAACAGGAATTTCCAGAAAACTATATTGAGGATACCTTGTATTTCTGAAGTTTTGGTTGTATTCAGGTGACTCGACATCTTTACTATTCACGATTCTTCCACCATAAAAAATTTCCTTTGGAAATTCACTAACCAAAGGATCCATTGTGTGTTGTGTTTTGAGCATACATATTTCAGAAGATAGAGACTGAAACCTTTGAAACAAGCTTCTGCCATATCCATTTTTTTGGCAAAGCTAACAATTACCAGATAAAAGTCTATTAGTTATAAAAAGATAAAATGACCAAAAGCCAAAGTAGTGAGAGAAATTCTCGAAATTAACATCTAAGGAACATGCAATGACATTCGGTTCACTTAGCCGAAGACTAATAAAAAAATGCTTGTTATATGTAAAGCTTTAACCCTTGGAAGTCATCAAAGCACCACGTTCAGATTTATTTCAATTTGTTGAACTATATTTGATTAGCCAATGCATTCATGTTGAATTGACATTCACTGTATTAACATGTTATACTAGTTTATCATAAATCCACACAAGATTGTATTGATAATTTGATATGATATATACCTTGCTTTCTAGTGCTGGTTGTCGATGTTGATGATCACCTAATAAAACAGCATGCACCAGCGGAAGGTTAAGAGGAATAAGTAGTTCGCTTTCATTGATTAACCCTGCATGACCAACTATCAAGACCTGGAATGGCTTCATCTTCACCCCATGCAATTGGGATGCACAATCGGGGGTTGAAACTATGACCCGTGAGTGAGTAATGCAGAATTTATCCACTTCGTCTCTACTGTTCAGCTGAGGCAATTCCAAGGAGGTCACGAGGGTATCTAACAGTTGTAAACAGTCTATTCTTGTCGCATTCAACTTCTTTGCAGTGCCATCATCAATGGATCCCTCAGGAACATCAATAAGACCAAAAGTTATTTGGACAGTTTCATCAATTAAACTTTGATTGTGCAGCTGAATATCAAAGTGACTTATGATATCCAACAACTTCTTTGCATTCCTAGCATCACAATCAGATAAGGATAATATTGGAAGCTCTTTTACCATGCATTTCAAGCAACCTTCAAGAAGCCGCGCAATATTCTCAAATCTCTCTTTAAAGGAAATTAATGAGAACTTGAGTAATCCCTTATTGCTGCATATTGTGCATTCATCAGGTTGTGGACAGCATGCATGATAATACCCACTCAAGTCCAGTAGGCGATGCATCTCTTTCATCCAACTCTTCCAGAGTGACAAAGAGCAATATAGTTCATGGGATCGCTTTTTCAAAGAAGCTTTACCAAAAGTATTCTTGTTCTCTAATTCAATATTGTTGTTTAGAACAAGAATGTCACCAAGATTTGAATTTTCATCAAGATTTTCTAAGAAGTCCCAGATACTAGCTGTTGTGGGAAAGCATATCAACACTCTGCCACCATGATTCACTATTGCCTTGGCTATGTGATAAATCATAACATCAAGTCCACTACCAGGAGGAGTCCAGACGGTCTGAGCTAGACTTCCATGAGTACAAATGACCCTAGAAACAATAGAGTTCATAATCTGCAAATCTTCTGGATCATTTGACAAACTATCACTTTTTTCACAATCTCCACATATTTTGTTGATCTGCATATGAAACAACGATGAGAGTATCATATTAAGAATTATACTATTAATTAGACATTTTTAACTACTCTTGTACTGGAAGTTTATGGAACAAAAGGTTACAATTTAGCTAACATACAATCTATTATATACTAAAAGCACAGTACGGTAGAATAAAAAGAAATTCTCACAGAAAAAGAAAACATCTGACCCTAGTTTTATATTTAAAATAATATATGCCACTGGATCGAGACAACATTATTTCCCACTAAAATCAAAATAAATTATTCACCTATACCATCAGGCGAAGGAACCACTTTTCGTAAAGAGAACATGTGTTGCAAAAAATCAACATAAGAAAAACAAGGCACGTAGTGATACCTAACCCTAAATTACTTCTACAGATCCCTCCATAACCTCTCCCACAGTCCCACCGCTGGCAGCAGCGTCGACATCCTTAAATCGAATTCATGCTTAAAATGAGATATAGAATAAAAATAGCAATTTTATTTCAAATAAATTCTTAAGTACAGTACCCAAAATGATAAGGCAGAAGGAGAAGAGAAAAATAGTCTTTGGTGCAAGCCAACACCGTTTAGATTGAGATTTTTGTGGGAAATTTCCCAAAAGTTGTTGGTGTGAAGATAAACACCAAATCAAGCCTTTGTCATCATACTCACTTGTTTGTTTTAAAATAATAAGGTTCTTGCTTCTTATCCAAACGACATAATAAACTCAATGAAAAGATATTTAGCAAAACCCAATAATGAATTCTTGGCGTGTAAATGATGGCTATAATCACAATTACTTAATAGTGATGGTGTAAAGCATCTAAAAATAATAATTGGCATGGGTCAATGACTAAATTACGGGCCATGCCAGATATATTTCTTCATATATAGTTGTATTTCGGTACAAGATTTTATATATTTGTAAAAGAGTACCTAATATAGAAGGACATATAAATATAGCCAAGCAAACACGCAGGTCAAAGACCAATGTTTACATATGAATAATCAATGTTTAGTATGAAAATTTGATGCTTTGTGCAAGAGAGAAAGATGAAGATTTGTATAAAGATCTATGATTTCTTATGACTAGGAACAAACCACAATTTCACCAAAATTTTGTTGTCCTAAACAAACAGAGGTTTGTACCAAAGTTTACTAATATTCTCTCAAGACCTATTTTTTCCTATAAATAAAGGTTTGTTCACTTTCTTGAATTGAATAGTGTGGGTGCAATAAATATAATTAAAACAATATCAAACGATTACCCACACAATAAATTTTACAAAAGACGTAAATATACAAGATATAGCAATCGTCTCAGAAAACCTTGCTAGTCGGTCTGAAAAGGCTAACTTACCGACTTCTGCAGAGTTATAACTGCTTCGATGGCATCACTTTTCTTATCATCAAACCATAGAGAGTTGGATATTTTCATTTTGATGCTCATATTAGTCAAGAAAGTGACACATTTCAGGTTTTCAAGCTGAACTCTGTTCTTTGGTACCAACACCTTGAAACTTCTCTGGTAATATGTATCCTGGCCAACATCTACAGCCATTCCAAGGCAACAAGATTCTGCAGTCAAGTTTGAGGCCATAGGAGACTCACAACTAAGCAAGAACATGTCAAAATCATGAGCAATATGATGGCATTCATCATCCTTGGATCTTGCTTTCTTAAGATCAATATCCAGGAAAAGAATAGACACACCTATCTCTTGTGCAGAAGAAACATGGAGAATCTGAGTTTTCCTAATATTAAGAACGGATGCTTCCAATGTTGCTCTAACTTCTTCTATTAGGTGTCCTGAATGTACATCAAAGTACTGTTGTGCGGATAGGAATTCAGTAGGTATGGGCTTAACCTGAAGTAATTGAAAACAATCATGTCAATATGGTGTTTATTTGTTGTTCTATGTAATCGCACTAAAATTTCATCCAAATACAAAGTAACTATATGATAGAGAGGAAATAACCTTTTCTTTATTAAGTTTGTCATCCATAATATCATCGATAGTCCAATGCAGAATAGCGTCAGAGAGAAATGATGTCATCTTGTGTGCTACTATTCCCTGAGAACACCCAGCAATAGCATGCTCTCCCTGATCCATCACTACACAGAAAAAACGTGTAAGCTAAAGCAGGACCAGGATGTATCTTACGCCATGCTAGTCTATTATATATTGAAGCACATGACGGTCACAAAAAAGACAAATATGCAAGAAAGCCCACAGAAATGTAAAACATCTTGCTTTTAATCTTGTGCAACTCACTTTATTAGCATGTCATAATCATTTGACCTTCATAGTTGCACCAAAAAGTGTGATTAATGTAGCCAGCAACTTAAATGTTTTAAGCATGTTAGTTTATTCCGAATTTTCAATATTTTGTAACTATTCACTGCTAGAAAAAATTGTAAGTACGTTAAGCATTTTCAATATTTTGTAACTATTTAATTTTTTATGTTAAGTTGTACTATCCCTTGCTGTATTTTCTTATTAACCCAGCCAAGTACGTTTTGCTTCCTATTAGAAAGGAAAGTAAAACTCATAGTTAAAATCTATCCGAAGCAAAACCAAGTAGATACCTACGCTACTATTGATAGAAATACAATGACATTACACACAAGGGGTGCTATGTTGTTTAGTATTGGTTATACTTCTGACATGTTTAGTTCATCCCGCCGTTGAGAACTTTTCACATAAGAACAAAAGCCATCTTTGTGTTATAAAATGTAAATTATCTTCTACATACCTCTGGAAGAGTTGGGCTTCTCAACCAGTATATCTAAACAAACATCGACATGAAAGATCTGCAAAACAAAAATGAACATTAGATAATACCAGATAGTTATCTGAAAATGCACTACAAAAGGCTCTCATAGTAAAATTTATCTGAAGCAAAACCAACTAAATAGCTACGCTACTACTGTTGACAGAAATAGAATGACATAACACAGAAGGAATGCTGATAAAACATTATTGATTGTACTTATGACATGCAAATATTTCCGTGTTGTTTAGTAATGGTTGTACTTCTTACATGCTTATTTCAGCCAAAAATAAGAGCTTTTCACAAAGAACAATTAGGTAGCTTCTTTGTACTATTGTAGAAGGTAAATTTTCTCCTAGATACCTGGAGCCCTGGAGGAGTTGGGCTTCTCAACCAGTATATCTAAACAAACATCGACAGGAAAGATCTGCAAAACCCCAAATGACCATTATTAGATAATAATACCAGATAGTTAGCTGAAAATGGACTACAAAAGGCTCTCATAGTAAAATTTCTGAAGCAAAACCAAGTAAATGGCTACGCTACTACTGATAGTAGAAATAGAATGACAAATAAAACACAAGGAATGCTAATAAATCATTAGTACATTGTAAACGGTGAACTCAATGAACCACTACAGGAAAAAAGATCTTTACCATGTGGTAAATCCACACGGCAAAATTGATAATCCACATGGCAAAGGCTTTGCCATGTGCCAACACACGGCAAACGTCGCACGGCAAAGAAATGCATGGCAAAGAATCTTTGCCGTGTGCTTTCCGGAAAACGCACGGCAAAGGTCTTTGCCGTGTGTTTTTCAAATACACGGTAAAGTAAAGTGCTTGACGGCTACAGCGGACGTAACGGCGCCGTCCTCGTCAGTTCGCCGTGTGGCATCGCTTTGCCGTGTGCTCTCCCTGTCCTCTTTGCCGTGTGCTGTAGTGAAACGCATGGCAAAATGTTCTTCTTCTGCTGTGTGCCCTGGCTTTGCCGTGCGCCTTTCCTGTCTCTTTGCCATGTGTTTTCTTTCAACGCACGGCAAAATAATGTCCTGACTTGGTCCGTGGGCTTTTCCGTGTGCATACCTGAAGTCCTTTGCCGTACGTTTTTCTCAAAAGCGCACGGCAAAGAACCTTTTGCCATGTGGGTTGCTGAGTAAACACACGGCAAAGGCCCAACATTTTCACATTTTATTTATTTTTGTTTCATCCACACAGTTTAAACACAAAAATATACATATATTGTTACATAACAGCATATCTAGCACCAGATCAATATCCATGAAAACAAATACCATCATAAACAAGGATCTAGCACAAGATCCATAACAACATGAGTCCATGGTTCATACATAGCAACATAGAGTCAATAGTTCCATACATACAAGTTCCAAAATATAATCCATACAACATAGAGTCAATAGTTCCATACATAAAGTTCCAAAACACAATCCATACAACATAGAAATATAGAGTTCACATTGAGTCGGCAAAAGGTGAAGATCTCCGTCCTTCATGCATATCCTACACATTTGAAAGTAAGGACATGAGAATCACAAGAAACATGGTATAAAATTGCATAACTAAAGGAAACTAGACAACATAAGCTATGTAGCAATATGGAAAACATGTACGATGTAGAATTCTATAAGTGAATCATATGAGAGTAAATTCTACAAGTTCAAAAACAAAGACATGAGATTCTTGAAAAGTAAAGAAGCTATGTATGGAGACCTATGTTCGGAGTGATTCTACAAGTCATATAGTAAATTTTGGCAAGTTCATGAAACATAGCAAGTAAATTTTGCCAAGTAAAGGAACATAGCAAACCACAATTCATAGTTTTTAAACTTTGAGTAGATTTCCACACATGTGCTAGCTATGTATGGAGACCTATGCTCTATGGCTAGATTTCCAACGTGTGCTAGCTATAAGGATCATAGAGCCCTAACCTAGAGTCCAAGCCGGCGGATGACATGTTGGTTGTTGACGGTAGGCTGACTCGTCGCAGGAGTCGTCATCAGGGTGTCATCCTGACTTGCCGACCCACCGAGCTCCGCATTGTTGGATGCAGCTGATGGTTGTCCCTACAAGATGATTTTGATTCTTAGTCAATAAGAAGTAGACGTAGATATGTAGAGATTGACACTTAATACGCAAGACAACTTACCAATGTGGGGAAGGTGAAAGGAGGAGCACCAAGATCTGGAAGAGTCACGCCACTTGGCTGAGAGGCCTGGAAATCAAGCATGCACAAAGGTGAATGGAGTTCGGATTCTCTTAGGTTCTATGAGCAAGAACTCACCATAAAGGCTGACATGTTCTGTGCCATCCACTCCATCATCTTCTCATTCTTAGCCATCTGCTGCTGCTGAGTCAGCATCTCCTTTTGTTGTCTTATCTGCTCCTCCATCCGCCGAGAGTTGGCCTCGGCCTCCTCCCTTTGTCTCCTCTCAGCGGCCACCTCAGCCTATGTTTTGTCATCAGAATGTCATAAATGTTGCAATGGAAAGCATGTAATGAAGTGTGGATGACCGAGGAAGAAGAATATACCCGGATTTGGTCAATAGCTGTGGACGTAACCGTCGGGCGGGTCTCTACTTGAGGCATGTCGCTCGTCCTGCCACGACGGACCTGTCTCATAGACGGGACGATCAAAGGATCGACGGAGCCGTCTCCAATCCACAAGAGGCCGTGCTTCTTGCCTTGTCCCGCTAGCATGGCCACCTCGGGGTCAAAGGGAGCGGTGAGAGGGTCCACGTCCTTGCCATTTACCTCGGCATACTTGTCCCGGTACCCCTTATCCCGGATCTCGGCGCAAGAACTCACCCACTTCTTTGTCCCATCCTCTTTGTCCGTCACCATACGCTTATCGGTCCAAACATCGAACAAGCTGGGCTCCACGCCTATCTCTCTTTTCTGCAAAAGAGAGCATGGAGATACATACAGAGGAACACGGAGTAAGGAACCACATGATGACCAAGTTTAGAGAATGCATTTTTTCACCTTCTTCTGGATGCAGCAGGCGAGGGTGACGTTGCCTTGCGTGTGTGTTCCACCTTTCAACGCGGCTCGCTTTAGCACTCCAAGATCGTGCTTCTTCTTGAACCCGGTGCTAGTCCAATATCTTACCATGGCCTGAAAGACTTCCGGGCTAGCCTGACCTACGTACTGAGGAGGGCACTGCGTAGACAAAATACACATATTAGTGAAAACACATCTGACGGTCAACAAGTCGATAGTACGAAAATAAAACTACCTGCAAGTACTGCCACGGCTCCATAAATATCTCCCGAGCTTTGGCCTTTGTCATCCTCATCTTGCGTTTCTCGGCGTACCAATTGCGGACGCAAGCCACACGCGCCTCGTAGTGCATGTCTCGAATTTGCCTAGACGCACATCTGCTAGCCACGAGTACACAATCCCTTTGACGCACGTCCGGGTCCATGGTAAAGTATGTCTACAAGGACGCATATAGGTAGTAAGACATTTGTTTAAATATTGTCAACCTAGGAGTTACTGAATGATGAGAAGTCAAAAAATCTTACCCAAAAATCGGACATCAGCCTCGCCTGGAGATTCGGGAGGGAAAACTCACTCGTGCCTTCCGGATCATCGGCGTACCTGTAGTGTCTCCAACTCCAAGCTACCTCTTTGTGACCAGAAGGCATGGTCACAATCCCAGGGAAGTGTTTTCGAATGAGGCATCCAAGGATGCTCGAGTAGGCGCGTAGCTCCTTGGCCTCATCCTTATAAATGAAAGACCTGCACAATTAAAAGACAAAATTAGAATGATGATGAAAAAATCAACATTAAAATATCAAAAACTGATAAGTACACTCACTTATCCCCATAGTGTGTGAGCACTCTAACCCCACCCGACGAGATCCACACGTCGATATCCGGGAGGTGTGCGTACCCACGCTGGTATGGAGGAACGACCCCAGGCTCAAGAGGCATCCCCGGCTGAGTCTCAACATACTCGTCCGGAGGATCCCAGATCCTCGTGTCACCCTCCGTTGAGTCTGACAAGTACAACTCGTCTGAGTCCTCCTCCTCGTGCTCCTCCTCGTGCTCCTCCTCATCCTCGTGGTCCTCCTCCACCAAGGATCCACGTAACCTGGAGGTGGTCCGGTTGGCTCATCGGTGTCAAGGCCTGCACGGAACCGCTCAAGCAAATTCAAGTCTTGTTCATTATGCACCTCCTCGACTTCATCTTGCGTATTGTCTTCTTCTGGCATTTCGTCTTCTTCACCCTCTATGACCATGTCATCATCAGTCGGCAAGTTGATAGTGAAATTCCCCGGGAGCCCTTCTTCCTGAAAAAACTCGCCATCATATGTTGAGGGGTCAAGGCGTCGGTAATCTTCAGTATCAGGCTTAGGTGGCCTATTGTGCGTCGGCACCGTGATCACAACATCCCAGCCCTGTAGTCGTTTTTTCGGGTTTTTGCATGGGTACGGGAGATAGAATACTTGAAAGGCCTGGGTAGCCAAAATATATACATCATCACCCTCATAAACAGAGCTTCGTTCAACTTTGACCCACCCAATATCAGGTTTCCGTCTCACCCGGTGTGGGTCGAACCAATGGCACTTGAATACAACAGGATTTAACCCTTTGCCGAAACCATAATTCAGCTCGTATATACCCTCGACTCTACCATAGTAATTGAGCCCATCTGATCCTTCACACAAGACTCCGCTATTTGTTGTCTTTCGATTGGGCCGACGTTGTGTGTACTCGTGGGTATGAAAGCGATACCCATTCACATCATAAGCATCGAATGAGTCGACAGAACAGTTAAATCCCTTGGCGATTTTTCTCAACTCGATTTTCATATCTTTGTCCTTTTTTGCCTACAAGTTTAGTTGGAGAAGCTTAGTAGGAAAAGTGATAGAATAATATAGGCACTACAAGCAAAGTTATATAGAATGGTACCAAGGTCGAGAACCAGTTAATGAAACCGAAACCACCACCCTTTTCAAAAAGATCTGAATCTTCTTGGTCGGTACGACTCCTGCTTAGCTTCCAATGTTGTTGATAGAATTGTCTATGCCAATGAAAAGAGAAATTGTTAGCCACCAACTTACGAGTGAATGTGAATGTCTGCGAAAAACTAAGTAGTGAGCACTTACTCGATGTACGGCTTCACTTCGTCCATGCTTTTCAAGACATACGAGTGTATCAAGCCCCACTCGGGATTATTTATCTTGTGCTTCTTCGTGCCACTTGATTTGCCACCTAGCCCAATGAAGATGCCAAGCTTGGGTACATCTTCAGGGTTGGCGGCATTGTAACGAAGGATTGGATTATGTCGAGTGGGAATGTTTTCATCATAGTACTTTGTCGTGAAGTTTGACACCTCCTTGTTAAGAGTGGCCTCGGCTATGGATGCCTCGATCTTGCATTTATTGCCGCATTGTTCACGAAGCTTCTTTGTTTCTCTCTCAGCCCCATACTGCCAACGGGTCTGCACAGTACCCCCTAGTAATGCCTCGTGCGCGAGATGCAAGATCATGTGTTGCATCGGATTGAAGAACCCTGGAGGAAGGAGCATCTCTAACTTGCAAAGCAATTCCGGTGCCTGTTTATCTAGCTTCTCGACCACTTTACGGTCTAACTCCTTAGCACAAAGTTGGCGAAAGAAAAAGCTCAACTCCGCCAGCACTAGCCAAGTCTCCTCATCGACATAGCCTCGAATCATCACCGGCATTATCCGCTCAAGCCATATGTGATAGTCATGACTCTTGAGCCCCTGTACTCGCAAAGTTTGAAGATTTGCTCCCCTCATCCAGTTTGCTGCATAGCCATCAGGGAAGAATAAGCAGTCGACGATCCATTGGAATATTTCCCTCCTTTCAGGCCTTGTAGGGCAGAACCGGGCCTTTGGCTTAGACCACTTGGGGCCTTTGACTCCAGGAGGCTTCATGTCAAAGTCTGTCCTATCGCACCATTCTTGCTGATCGATTCTAGCCTTAATGTTATCCTTTGTCTTTTCGGTGTCCATGATTGTGCTCCAGAGGGCCTCACCGATATTCTTTTCAGTGTGCATTACATCAATGTTATGCGGAAGCTCGAGTTCATGGAAGTAAGGGAGCTTCCATAAGCATGGAATGTGTGTCCACTGGTGTGTCTCCCCGTATCCCACAAAACCTTTCCCATCGGGGTTAGGCTGAAGAGCTTCTAACTCGGCCTTAGTATCACTGCCGGTCGGCAGACACGGTGGTGGAGTATGGACAACAACGCCTTTCTTGAAGTTTTTTTTGTCAAACCTGAATCTATGCTTAATGGGAAGGAACTTTCGAGTTTCATCAAAGCAGGAATACTTGCCTCCCTTCTTTAGCCAGAAGAAAGTCACAGCCTGCCTACACACTGGGCAAGGCCACTTCCCATGTGTACACCAACCGCAGAACAATGCACGTGCTGGTAGGTCATGTAGAGATGTGTGGTACCAGACATACATATCGAAGTGCTCCTTCGTTGCGGCATCGTATGTTCGCACCCCGCGATCGCTCCATCCAACAAGTAAGTCATCGATTAGCGGCTCCAGGTACACGCTCATGTTCTTCCCTGGGTATTTCGGCCCTGAGATTATCATCGACACAAACATGTTCTCAGATCTCATGACGATGCCAGGAGGGAGGTTCAGGGGAATAACAAATACAGGCCAACAACTGTATGTTGCAGCTGACATACCATATGGATTGAACCCATCGGTTGATATCGCAATTGCTACGCTCCTCGGGTTGCCCGCTTTCTCAGGATATTTCTTTATGAAGTTTTGCCATGCTTGACCATCTGATGGATGTATCATCTTCTCTTTTCGGTATCTCTTACCCTCAACGGCCCATCGCATCTGTTGGGCAGATTCCTTGGTCATGAAAAGTCGTTGGAGTCTCGGTAGGAACGGAAGATATCGGAGGATCTTTTGCGGAACCCCAGTCTGCCTCTTCTGCCCATCACCGACGTCGACCTCAATGTACCTAGAGGATTTGCAATGGATGCAATATTTTCCTCCTAGATGTTCTTTTCTAAATAGCATGCATCCCTTTGGACAAGCGTGTATCTGTACGTATGTCATCTTTAGTGCTCGGAGGATTTTAGTTGACTCGTAAAAGTTCTTCGCCAGGAGGTGCCCTTGCGGCAGAATGCTGCCAACCACAGCCAGAAGATCGTCGAAGCGATCTCTAGACAAGTTACTCTCACTCTTGAAGGCCATTAGGCGAGCCACGGCATCCAGCGCGGTAACCTCTGTATGTGGATGAAGGGGTTTCTGTGCAGCAAACAAAGCCTCGTAGAACTTCTTTGTGCTTTGTTCTGGCTCCTCACTTGTCTCCGCCTCCACAGGTGTCTCCTCTACGTTAGGATTTTCAGAAGCATTTGCATCAAGGAAGTCATCTAAGCAGTCCTCAAACCCAGCATCAAATCCTCTCGATGAATGACTCTGCTGCGATTCTGTTCTAGCACGTTTTGCTGATTGCTCACCATGGAAAACCCAACGACTGTACAACGGTGTGAACCCGAAGTTGATCAGGTGTTTACTCACATCGGCCTTCGATTGGCGTTTTCCGTTCTGGCATTTCTTGCAGGGGCACAACACTTTTGCGGGTTTTGTAGGAATGTCAAAAGCACTATCCACGAACTGCTCAGTCTTTTCTCTCCATTCATTGGTAAACTCCCACCGACTGGTTCTGCCCTCGTACATCCACTTACGAGCCGGATCCATCCTCTAATCAGTAAAAAACAAACATATAATGCTTTCACTTTAACATGTTATTTCATCCGGTATTACTTTGATTAATTATAACAAATACAAGTTTTACGCCATGCATCCACCTATCTCTCTAATAGGTAAAGGATTTCCTAATCCCACCCGAGGATGTGTAGATTTGGTACGTTCTCCATGCTCTACCCCGCTCCGAGACAGAATTTCGGCAGCACCTCCCCGTTGTTCTCCTGATACACGTCTCGGCCAAAAGCCAAGAGGATGTGCATCCAGAGAACAACGAGGAAGCGCCACCGAAATTCTATCTCGGAACGGAGCAAAGCATGGAAAACGTACCCAATCTACACATCCTCCGGCTGTCCAAAATACGTGGACAATTCGAAAGAGTTGCGACCATAAATATGCAATTTAATGCATATTTATTCGTCGTAACCATTCCGAACGGGAGACACCTAGGTAACGCGACTGACTTAGTGATCTAGACCAAAATAAACCTAAGTCACATTACAAAAGATGCAAAGAATTTATACCCTCGAAGCGCTGATCGCAGAGTGATTGGCGGTCCCGGTGTCCACCTAGAAGAAGCCTTCCATCGACCGGTACCGCTATCAAACTCGATGCATATCCTACACGGTAATGAAAAATAAGAATTAATTGTTGAATCTATTGACATAGTATTGTACTGTAGGCATATACTGAGGTGGTGAATCTAATAAAAACAGAGAGCTGGTAGATTCCTGCGTGGTACATACAGAAGTTAAGCAAGAAACCCCATAAGTACTATTGTTGAATCTATTGACATAGTATTGTACTGTAGGCATCAGAAATTCAGAATTCTGTACAAAACTAGTACATACAGAAGTTAAGCAAGAAACCCCATAAGTACTACGGACGTGTTTATTTCAGGAGTGGTAATGAAAACGTAAACGCAATCGATTTACACTGTTAATGTAAACAGAATTGACAAAGATTGAAATCTGTTTGGTTGCTACTCCGGTAACACTCGTACGGGTGTAGCAGCTACTGGCCGGCAGCGCCATGTCCAGGCACCGAGCAGGGATGTACACAGGGGCGGAGCTACCGAAAAGAACTTGGGCGGGCCAGACTGAGGAAAAGACACCAAATTGAACTGCTAATGAACTGGATTTTACCAATACACATGCCTAAAATAGTTTTGTCTCCTGGGCTGGGCGAGCCACAGCTCAGGTTGGCCCCAACGTAGCTCCGTCCCTGGATGTACATATGGATTCATACGTAGCTTCCTGCTGCCCAACGGCGGCAGAGGAACGGCTTGCGGCGGCGACTACATCAGGCGGCAGCGGCATCGACTCCAGCAGGCAGCGGTGTCGACTCCAGCAGGCGCCGGGGGCGGCGCAAATCAGGAGGCGACGGCGACTATAGCAGGTGGTGGCGGTGGCAGCAGCGACTACAGGGAGCGGCTTCTGACGGCGGAGACCTGGGATAACGGATAGCTTGCGACGTACCTATGATGATCCCTACGTGGTAGCTGCGGCAGCAGAAGAAGTGGCCTCTGGGGTGAGCTCCGTCGCCCACCACTCGTTCGCCCACGAGTCGTCGACCGGCGCCGGAGCGCTGGGGCGAGCGCTGCACAGCCTGAGGGCGAGGTGGGGATAGCTCTGGGCGAGGCGGCGGCCGGAGAGGCTGGGCGAGGCGGCGGCCGGAGAGGTTGGGCAGGCGGCGGCCGGAGATGCTGGGCGAGGCGGCGGCCGGAGCAGATGGGTGAGGCGGCGGCGTGCGTGGTTGGCGTGAAAAATATCGGCCACAGGCCTGGGTCACGCGTGGCTAGGATAAGGTTCGTGTTTGCCGTGCGTTTTTTATCCGGCCAGTTTGCCGTGCGGCCCAGGGAGGCCGTGTGTTCTCAGATTTGCCGTGCGTTTTAATATATAACACATGGCAAATGACTTGGTTTTGTCTAAATTTGCATGTATCTAGTTGAATCTAGAAAACAACAAGTCAACTAATTTCGATGGATTATGTTTTTCTAAATTTCCTTTATATTTATTTATATTTTTTCCATAAATACTATGTCACATAAAATAACACAACTGACTATCGCACTAGTATTTGGCGACGGTGAGGAGCAAAAGTCTGAGTTGATGCATCACGGAACAGAGATTCAATCGGTTAATATTAATCTTACTTCTATTAAATGGATATTCAATAGATGAATTCTCATACAATGTGTCAACATGATGGCCACTACTTCTAGAGATAGACTCGAATTCTGCATCGATAACACCCGTCTGCGGCCCCGGGAAGGTCTACCCCCTAGCTTTTGCCGCACGAGGTTCCACCGATGTACTTTTTTGTTGGTTAAGTTTTCTTTAGGCCATATATACAAGGAAAACCAAGTTTGGGACCATGTGGCACATTCTAACACCCGTGTCCACAGGCCCCGGGAAGGTCTACCCCCTAGCTTTCACCGCACGAGGTTCCACCAATGTACTTTTTTGTTGGTTAAGTTTTGTTTAGGCCATATATACAATGAAAACCAAGTTTGGGACCACGTGGCACATTCTAGCCCCTAATATACCCGTAGCGGGACATTTCCCCCTGTAGTTCCAGGAATCTGCAAAGTGTTATCGCATGAATGTGAAGAAGCTCACATCAGGAAGCTATGTCTTGCATCTATGTGACTTCTACAACACTTTTACATGTATCCTAGGTCCACATGCAAGTTTGGGTGGGTTCCCGGGTCTCCGAGGGTCATTCTGCATCGAAAACACCCGTCCGCGGGCCTCAGGAAGGTCTACCCCCTAGCTTTTGCCGCACGAGGTTCCACCGATGTACTTTTTGTTGGTTAAGTTTTCTTTAGGCCATATATACAAGGAAAACCAAGTTTGGGACCATGTGGCACATTCTATCCCCTGGTATACCCGCAGCGGGACATTTCCCCTTATAGGTCAAGGAATCTGCTAAGTGTTATCGCCTAAACGTGAAGAAGCTCATGCCGGGGAGATATGTCTTGCATATATGGGACTTCTACAACACTTTTACATGTATTCTAGGTCCACATGCAAGTATCCTAGCTCCACATGAAAGTTTGGGTGGGTTCCCGGGTCTCCGGGGGTCATTCTGCATCGATAACACCCGTCTACGGGCCGCGGGAAGGTCTACCCCCTAGATTTCTCCGCACGAGGTTCCACCAATGAACTTTTTTGTTGGTTAAGTTTTTTTTAGGCCATAGATACAATGAAAACCAAGTTTGGGACCATGTGGCACATTCTATCCCCTAATATACCCGTAGCGGGACATTTCCCCCTATAGTTCTAGGAATCTTCTAAGTGTTATCGCATGAATGTGAAGGAGCTCACATCAGGAAGCTATGTCTTGCATCTATGTGACTTCTACAACACTTTTACATGTATCCTAGGTCCACATGCAAGTTTGGGTGGGTTCCCGGGTCTCCGGGGGTCATTCTGCATCGAAAACACCCGTCTGCGGGCCCCGGGAAGGTCTACCCCCTAGCTTTTTCCGCACGAGGTTCCACCAATGTACTTTTTTGTTGGTTAAGTTTTCTTTAGGCCATATATACAAGGAAAACCAATTTTGGGACCATGTGGCGCATTCTAGCCCCCGGTATACCCGCAGCGGGACATTTCCCCCTATAGGTAAAGGAATCTGCTAAGTGTTATCGCCTGAACGTGAAGAAGCTCACGCCGGGGAGATATGTCTTGCATATATGGGACTTCTACAAAACTTTTACATGTATTCTAGGTCCACATGCAAGTATCCTAGCTCCACATGAAAGTGTGGGTGGGTTCCCGGGTCTCCGGGGGTCATTCTGCATCGAAAACACCTGTGTCCGCAGGCCCCGGGAAGGTCTACCCCCTAGATTTCACCGCACGAGGTTCCACCAATGTACTTTTTTGTTGGTTAAGTTTTGTTTAGGCCATATATACAATTAAAACCAAGTTTGGGACCACGTGGCACATTCTAGCCCCTAATATACCCGCAGCGGGACATTTCCCCCTGTAGTTCCAGGAATCTGCAAAGTGTTATCGCATGAATGTGAAGAAGCTCACATCAGGAAGCTATATCTTGCATCTATGTGACTTCTACAACACTTTTACATGTATCCTAGGTCCACATGCAAGTATCCTAGCTCCACATGAAAGTTTGGGTGGGTTTCCGGGTCTCTGGGGTCATTCTGCATCGAAAACACCCGTCTGCGGGCCCCGGGAAGGTCTACCTCTAGCTTTTTCCGCACGAGGTTGCACCAATGTACTTTTTTGTTGGTTAAGTTTTGTTTAGGCCATATATACAAGGAAAACCAAGGTTGCGACCATGTGGCACATTCTAGCCCCTAATATACCCGCAGCGTGATCTTTCCCCCTATAGTTCGAGGAATCTGCTAAGTGTTATCGCATGAATGTGAAGAAGCTCATACCGGGGAGCTATGTTTTGCATCTATGGGACTTGCACAACAATTTTGTAAGTGTAAAAATGTTTTTTGTAAAAAAATCATGAGCATCAGATAATGTACCTATAGTTTAAATTGGTCCCACTTTCTACCGATTCGGCGGGAACTTGTCTTTTCACCAAGGGTGGACGAAAATCTTTGAGATCCTTTGGTTGGGAATTTTATATGTAAGGCGGTCAAGTATTTTTGAATAATGTGATGAAAGAATTTTCAATTAGCCCTTTGATGGTTGGTCCGGAAAATGGACAAAAATAAAAAATGGCCTTTGCCATGTGACTATCCAGAACACATGGCAAATCTTTTTTCTTTGCCGTGTGCGTAGCCTGAATGCATGGCAAAGGTCTTTGCCGTGTGGTCTTGGCACCAAACACACGACAAAGCTATTTAAAATTTCGCGCGAAATAAATTCGCGCGCCCAAAGATCTATACGGTGCGAAAAACGTGTGGGTAAGCAAAATAAAAAATCGAAAATTTACCGTGCGCCTAACGGCTGTACACGGCACAGGTCGGCAGCGTTAGCTGGGCGGAAATGTGGGCTCTCCTTGTCTGTTTGCCGTGCGTATTTTCTTTGTCGTGCGTTTGTTTGCTGGTTTACCGTGCGCCGTTCTTTGCCGTGTACATTTCGCTATATTTGCCGTGTGTTTTTTATTTACCGTGTGCCCCGTGCAGTTTTGCCATGCATTTTGTCTTCGCCGGGTGTTTTCCATAAGGACGCACGGGCAAACATTTCTTTGCCGTACGCACACACACGGCAAAGGTGTGACGCACGGCAACGTCTTGTTTTCCCGTAGTGAACAAGCCTAGAGATAATAGTTTCCCTGCAACAACTAGTTGCAAAAGAGAATAACAGTTAGAAATTCATAGAGCATAGAGCGGCCCGAGGCAGTCCCGAAGCAGTGATCGATCGTGAAGAGGGCCCCCGAGGCAGTACCTTGAGTTGGCAAGAGTCGGTTGGCGTAGCAAGATCAGCGCCGGAGGGCCCCCGCTTGGATCGTTGCACTGCCTCCGAGAACAGCACAGGCCGGCGGCTCTGGAATGTGGAAAAATATTTGGAGGAGACGCAATCAAAACTCTATGGAGCGGCAGCAGTGGGAGGAGATGCAGGGGGATCAGTAGAGCGCCGGCCCGGACGCAGTGATCGAGAAGAGCGTACCTTTGAGTTGGTGGGAGTTGCTCGGTGTAGCAAGAGCAGCGACGAAGGTGGGGCGCCGCTTAGCTTGTGTCCGAAAAGCAGCACCGGCGGCTCCGCGACGTGGAAAAAACTGGAGAGCTTCGATCGCCGTCCCCGGAGACGCCCACCGTCTGCGAGGAGCTTGAAAGGGGGAAGATTTTTGGCCGGAGAGCCTAGTCTCCTCCAGGGGCACCGGCTCACCGTCTCCTCCAGGGACACCGGCTCAGAGAACAGCACCGGCGGCTCTGGAGCTGGAACGTAGAAAAATATTGGGGAGGGAGACGCATTAAGCAGTTGGGAGCGGCAGCAGATGAAGGAGTGACGGCGCCGGCGGCGACGCAGTGATCGAAAAGATCATACCTTGAGTTGGTCGGACTTGGTCGGTGTAGCGAGAGCAGCGACGAAGGTTGGACGCCGCTTCGGTCCTAGGCTACCTGCTTGTCTCCGAAAAGCAGCACAGCGGCGACGGCTCCGCGACGTGGTAAAACCTCCGCTGCAGACGCAGTGCCTTGCGTTGCTTCGTGTGGGAAGGGGCAAGATGGGCGACTTCGATCGCCGTCTCCGGGGACACCACCGTCGGCGAGAAACTTGAAAGGGGGGAAATTTCTGGCCGGAGCGCCTAGACCTCTCCGCTGCTACAGTACATCTCCTTTTACTCTTTTCAATTTCCCTCTCCCTCCTCTTCTCTCTCCTTTGTGTGGTCTTGCAGACGAAGAAAAATGAAAAAGCTTTCTGCACAGACAGAGGGAGGGAGCGATTTCTTGCAGAGTGCAGACTAGACTGGAATCACGTGAGGCGAGGGGGCAATGTGGTTCCGGTTCCGCCGCAAGAGCGATGCGACCGCGGTCAAGATGTACAACGGACGCGACTGGGTACCTCAACTGGCAGCCAGGCCGTAGCTCAAAGTAGCTGTGTCGTAGACTGACTCAAAAGTAGTAGATGGAGAAAAGAAACAGGGAAATATACACATCCATCAGATCGGCTATGGACATGGGTGGTCTTGACTGTATTGACTGCTGTTTTATTCTCGAGGGAAACGATCAATCGAGCAGTTCCATTACGGTGCTAATTTTTTTAAAATAATACATTTTTTAATTAATTCCACGAATAATATGTGATTTGAGGAATTAACGAAAGTAGCGTGATGTCGTTTTTTTAACAATCGACCAGACCCAGTCGAATTTTCAATAGCCGACGAGCATGTCGGACACTGTTAGCCAGCTGGTCGCATATTGAAAGACCGACTAGCCAAGCCGTCTTTTCAATAGCCGACGAGCTAGGGTCGGCTTTTCAAAAACCGACGGGCCGTGTCATTTATTGAAACGCCGATGATGACCCCTATTGCACCGATGGCTGCATGGATCATGCAGCGTGTTAGGCTAATCCAGTCGTTCAGCGTTTATCTCCCGCCAGTAGAATCCCGCAACTATTTCGCGCCGTTATTTTTTTCGCTAGTATTTCTCCCGCCACTCTTTCGCGCCGTTTATCTCCCGTCAGTTTTTCCCGCCGTTTTCTCCCGCCAATTCCTCCTAATTGCCCCTATAAATTCTGGCACTGAGATGGTATCTCTTCACCCTATTCTTTCTCGTTCTCTCACATTTCCTTCTCCTCTCCGTCATGAGTGTGCCATGTTTGCAACCAGAGTATAGGCCTAGGAAGATGAAAGATGCCAGGTTGCCAAAGGGGTGACACACGAGCGTTGTTGGTGCGGCCATCTCGCGAAGGTCAAGGAGTCGGTCGATTTTTCCACCTGCATGGGCATGAAGTTTTTCATGTCTCCCAACTACGACGCAAGCCCGCCCCGGCAAACAAGTTCATCTTACGATAGACCTCCGGTATGTTCTCAGAGCATGGTTAATATGAACCATTCACGTTATCATGTGTTCTTTTATTCATTTCATTGATTTGCTTGCAGTCTTCTCCTCCACTTTGCAAGTGGTACCATTGGATTGACACGGAGCAGCCAGCCTGGGCCGTGCAGGAGATTGCGGACAAGAGCCGACGTGCAAGGGAGAGCTTTCTTGATGAGGAACGTGATGAAAGGAAGGCCGCGAACGGGAAGAAGGAACGGGAGAGAGAAATGAAAGAATTTCGAGCAGAGCAAGCTCGAAACCGTAAGATGAACAGGAAGAGAAGGGAGGAAGAGGAGCGGCAGGAACATGTGCGCAAGGAGGCCCGTGAGGAGGAAAGGAAGAGATTAAGAGAAAGGGTTGCCGAGGCGCGTGCGGCAGAGGAACGTGGGGACAAGACCGGGAAGTACCCGCGCTGGACTCAGGAAAGGTAGACGTATGTGTCAGTACCGATGTAACTTAATTTCAGTTGTAGTGTCCGATGTATCTTAATTTCAGTTGTAGTGTCTTGATGTAACTTAATTTCAGTTCTAGTGTCCCGATGTATCTTAATTTCAGTTGTAGTGTCTTGATGTAACTTAATTTCAGTTATACTGTCCCGATGTATCTTAATTTTAGTTGTAGTGTCTTGATGTAACTTCATTTCAATTGTAGTGTTGTGATGTATCTTCATTTCAGTTATAGTTTTGTGAGGTATCTTAAGTTCAACATGTGAGTTAATTTCCGAGACAATATATCTAAAATGTTTCCCGCCAAAGTGCTTCCTGCCAGAATGCTTCTCGCCAAAATGTTTCTCGCCAAAGTGCTTCCTGCCAAAGTATTTCCCGTCAAAATGTTTCCCGCCAAAATGCTTCCCGCCTGAATTTTTGCCGTCGGAATGTTTCCCACCATTTTTTGTTCGTTTACCCTATAAAACCCCCTCCTCGCGCAGTTGTTTAAGCAAATCCATCCCGTTTTTAGCCAGTATGTTTCCCAGTTTTCCCTACGATCGCAGTTTCGAGACAAACATGTCCATCGACCTTTTTCATTTGGCTAGAAATTTTAGGATAGACAACAATCCAGCCCCATTGGAGGAACTCATTGCTAGTGATTGTCTCCTCACTGAGCTGGGTGAGGGATTGTGTAGAAAAGGGTGGCCGAAGAGGACTCTAGGGGAGATACGGCAAGAGCTACTTCGGATCAATACTAGGTGGGCAAGCAAAGAAACTTCAACGAAGAGGCAAGGCAGATGAATGTCAAGCTCCCTTGGTTATGGATAGAAGAGAGTGGAGACTCCGACGATCTCTTCATGCCGCCGGTCGGTGGTACCAGGGATAGAGCAGAGTGTGACAAGGCAAAGGCCTTGAAGAAGGCGCAGTCCAAGAAGAGCAATGACAAGCTAGAAGAGAGTGAAGATGAAGATGATATATTCATGACGCATGTCGCTGTAACTAAGTGGAGAGCTGAGTGTGACAAAAGGCTGGCCAAGAAGAAGGGTAAAGGCGAGGCATCATCGAAGGGTAAGGGCAAGGCATCATCGGTTGAGGCATCGTCGAAGGGTAAGGACGAGGAAGAAGATGAAGATGATATCTTCATGCCGCCTCCTGTTGGGACCAAGGCGAGGGTTGATTGGGACAAGGTGCGGGCCAAGAAGAAGACATCGTCGAAGTGTAAGGGCAAGAAGAGCAGGCCATGAAGAAGGCATCATCGAAGGGTAGGGGCATAGTCGTAGGGATAGAGAGCACTATTATTTATGTATCGCAAGTTATATTGAACTGTGTTGCAAGCTATGTTGAAGTGTTTGTCGAATAAAAAATGTTTATCGAAAGGTGTCTCATACATAGATAGATACAAGTCTCATACATAGATAGATACAAGTCTCATACATAGATAGATATACCTATGTCTCATACATAGATAGGTATCACTGCCACCGGTCACGAGGTTGCCCTGGCATCGGTGAACTCCATCCGTACCTTCTAGGTGGCCCCACATTACGGGGAGGTAGAGTTGACACATCACCCTGGGTGTATAACAGTCTGGCCAGAAGGGTTGACGTGAGATTACGATGGTCTTGAAGGACATTGTCAAGTTGACATATGTGCTGCACAACATCGCTAACCTTCTAGTTGGTGTCATACTTAGGACGATGGGCTAGACCCTGGCCGAACATTCGACTACCTCGCAAACCAAAGTCAAATATTATTGGGATGACACCTTTGTTTTGAAAACCCGTTGCGTGGATAATGCCCACTCAACGATTGCTTCCTGCAGATGCCTCTTTCTAGGATATAATGCAGGATATGTTGTCCGTGTGATAGTGCCACGCGGAATCATGTCCATCGTTCACATTCATTGTTGATGTGTGGTCTTCATTCCATGATGTCGAAATAGGTTGGTCTTCTTGATCAGAATCGGCGGAATCATGAGAGCTATCACTGTAGCCTTCTGAATCTTCGGCTTCCATCTGATCTTGCAACCAACCTTCGTGTATCTCGTCCTCATTGACCTCACCACTGAAAATATCTTCTCCTGTCCCATGACTACCTTCAGCTGATTCATATCCACCACCCTCGGTGTGTGAAAAACTACTATGACCAGGTTCATAACCACCACCATCGGTGTGTTCATAACTACTCTAACCAGGTTCATAACCACCACCGCCATCTTGGCCTTGGCTGCTCTGGCCATGATAGTAGCCACCACCACCTTCGTCTTCGGCTTGACTGCTCTGGTCATGATCATAACCACCACCAGCATGTTGTGTCTGACTACTCTAGCCCTAATCATAAATAGGCTCTTTCGCCACATGAAGCACTAAGACAGTGGGGTTAACTACCCTTTTCAGACAGGCTTTCACCCATTTTACCCATTTAGCTTGCTCTTCTATCGGTCTCAAAAAACCAGGTTTAATCCTTGACTTACTCCATAATACATGCACACCGACAGTATGGGTCGGAGGAAGCCCTAAACAAGCAGATAACTAATCCTTGAACTCAATAATGGATATTGTTTCAGGATCCTGGAGCACTTCATCAATACAATAAAAATCGCCCAAATCAACTTCGTGCTTGTTTGTTCTAACGACACCGTCACCATAGTAGAACCTAAACACTACATTATTGGACATAACTTCCAACCTTAAAAAATACCGCAATTTGTCAAATGCCCGTACAATGGCAGATTTTAGCCCACAAATATACTTATAATCTTGTAGCCGAATTGCATAGCCCACAAATATACTTATAATCCTATAGCCAAATAATCTTGCATAGCCCACAAATATACTTATAATCCTATAGCCAAATAATCTGGCAGCTAACAGACCATATCCAAAACTACCGATAAAATAAACATACACAAATAACTGCAATTAGCAAGAAATTAGGGTTTACCCTTGAAGCGTGCGAAATCCTACCGTGCAACTTCCTCCACTCAACGGATCAGCAACCCCCACTCAAGAACAGCTGCCTCCACTCAAGCTGCACCCCTAGCCTCCACCATAGCCATTGCTCCTCAAGAACTCCACCAAATCTCTCCACAAAAATGCCTCAAATCACTTCACCAGACTATCCCATTAGTAGATCGGGACTCTACTAGCTTTCTAATGTGTTTTAGCAGCAACTTTTGGTGGAAAACGGTGCAAAACGGAGCTCCAAATCAGTGAAGCCACATAGGAAGAAGAACAGCAAGAACGCGCGCGAGAGAGAGAGTGAAAGAGGAAGAAGGCCATCGTCGGGGTGGGGCTGGGCTGGGCGCGGGGATAAGAAGGAGCGTTCTCGTTTGCTTTTCAAAAGACGATGCCCCCGGTCGGCTTTTCAGAAAACGATGCCTCCTGTCGGCTTTTCAGAAAACGATGCCCCCTGTCGGCTTTTCAAATCATGACACGTCACGTCGGTCGGCTTTTGAGAAAACAATGCCCCGTGTCGGCTTTTCGAGTTACGACGCGCCGCTTTGTTGGTCGATAGCCTGGCCGGGTGGGGCCCATCGCACACCTTTCTGTGCATCAAAAGATGATCTGGGCTGGTCGGCTATTGAAAATCTGACTAGGTCTGGTCGGTTGTTCAAAAAACGACACCGCGCTACTTTCGTTAATTCCTCAAATCATGTATTATTCGTGCAATTGATTAAAAAGATGTATTATTTAAAAAAATAGCCATTATGGTACTTCGGTTCCAATTAATGGTAAGCTAAGCTAAGAGCATCTCTATTCGGCTTCCCAGAACACCGTTCTCAGGACGCTTTTTTTTGTTCGGACGCTGAAAAATGGCCTAGTCGTGTTTTCAGGACGCCGATTTCGTCAGGATTTGGCCCAACTTTCGTCTGGGGATCCCAGGACGATCCCGGGGCACCGGAAATGCCCTGTGAACGCCGAATGAAGCGAAAACGAGGGTGGGCCAACCTTGTCGGTGAAATAACCCCATTTCCCACCACCACTTGCCTCTCCCGCGGCAAAGAGTTCCCCCTAGCTACCCTATCGCCATTCTTGTGCCGGTGAAGCTCCACCACGCCAAGCCAAAGTCATGCTTGTAGATAGGTCCGCCGCCATCGCTGCACCATTTTCCCTCAGCGTAGGCCACCTTTCGTCGTCCCTCCTTCATCGTAGCTCGGCTACGCTCCGAGCTCCCGCCACCTCGCTCGCAAAGTATTCGGCGTTTTTCCCGTTTGTCCATGGACTCCGACGATAAGGAGATGTCCGCCGTGTTGCTGGAAGAAGAGAATGTCGCAGCCACCAAAGATGTAGAGCACGTATAGATCCTCGCCTCTCTGGCACGGCTGTACATGTAGACTACAGCGCTGAAGCGTGGAGGCTCGGCGAATGGTCGTTGGAAGTGCAAAGCAAGTCAGGGGATGGAGGGCTACTGCATGTTGTACACCGACTACTTCGCTGATGAGTCGCTGCACGAAGAGGCTGTGTTTCGGCGCCGTTTCAGGATGAGCCGAAAGCTCTTCCTCGAGATCATGCATGCCATCCAGGAGTTTGACCTCTATTTTGTGTGCAAGAAGGACTGCACCGGCATGTTCGGGTTTTCCTCACTGTAGAAGTGCACAGTGGCGATGAGGTTGCTTGCATTCGGAGCGCCGAGTGACAGTGTTGATGACTATCTCCGCATGGCCAAGTCCATCGCCATCGATTGCTTGTACATGTTCTGTAGGACAGTGATTGAAGTGTTTGGGCCACAGTACTTGAGAACACCCACTGCTAAAGACTCCTCGGATCCTTGCAGTCAATGAAAGTAGAGGATTCTCTGGGATGCTTGGAGCATAGAATGCATGCATTGGCACTGGAAGAACTGTCCATTTGCATGGCAGGGGATGTACAAAGGCCACAAAGGAGGTTGCACTATGATACTCGAGGCAGTTGTTACACATGATCTTTGGATCTAGCACTCCTTTGGAATGACAGGATCGAATAACGACATCAACATTCTCAACTCCTCAAATGTCTTTGCCAAGCTTATTGAGGGTCATGCTCCCCCCGTGGACTTTGAGATCAATGAACACCACTACAACAAGGGATACTATCTTGCAGATGGCATCTATCCAAGATGACCAACATTTGTGAAGACTATCTCAAACCCGATACTCCCCAAGCATGCTCAATATGCCAAGGAACAGGAAGCTTGCAGGAAGGACATGGAGCGGGAATTTGGTGTGCTCCAATAGAGGTTTACAGTTGTCTGGTTCCCTGCTATGATCTGGTTGAAAGATCAGATGTGAGAAGTGATGAATTGTTGTGTGACCTTTCACAACATGATTATTGAGGATGAGAGGAAGGACCCAGTGAGTTTGGTCGAGCAGAATGAGCCATACTATAGACGGGGACCTCTTGCACAGCCTGATCACCAGGTGCCGCCAACCTGGACTGCCTTCATCGCCATGCGTCAGGAGATCTGAGACTCAGTAGTGCATCAACAGCTACAGGATGATCTGGTTGAGCACCTATGGATACGTAGGGGCAACACATAGATGTCTAGCATGAACTGGCCGAACTAGGCCAAAATATGTTGTATTTTCATTGTTTGTCGAACTGAGTTTAATTTAATGCCAAACTATGTTTAATTTTATGCAGAACTATGCCGAACATTGGTCTGTATTCATATTATGCCAAAATATGCCGAAAACTGGTCAAATTTGAGCCGAAATTGGGCAAAAACACGCCGACCTAGGAACTCATCCTGGGAATGCGAGTGGGAAACTGGGTGTTCCTAGGCCGAAAACTAGCTCCGTCCAGCGCTAAATAGCGCCGTATTCAGTCTGGGAATGCCCAACGAGTGGAGATGCTCTAAGCTACGGCCGTGTACTGCGTCAGGGTGATCTCGCTACAAGCCATCCGGCACGGTCACATCTGACATCTCATCGATCCTCCATCTCAAACAACATCGTCCAACTCCAAACTTTATCAAGCCGGGGGGCAGTTCTAGTCCGATCGGATACGAGGACACCAAAAACTCCATGCAGTGGCACAACCCAAACTGATCGACCTATATATTTGATGGCCCAAAATATATCGAGCTCGTTGGGGAACCCCAAGAGGAAGGTATGATGAGCACAGCAGCAAGTTTTCCCGCAGTACGAAACCAAGGTTATCAATCCAGTAGGAGCAAGGAAACACCCCAAAGGTGTAGCTAGCTGAACGTTGGTAGGGCGCACTACCGGTGCCAGCAGCAACGTGGAGACCTGCACAACTCAACCACAGAACTTTGCCCCCAACTTGCGATGAGGTTGTCAATCTCACCGGTTTTGCTGAAAACAAAGGATTAAACGTATCGAATGGAAGGAAGTAATAGTTTGCAGAAAGTAAACACAAAGCAGTAAATAGTTTGTAGATTGAATGTAAAAGAAAGGACCGGGGTCCATAGTTCACTAGAGGTGACTCTCCTTAAGATAGATAGCATGTTGGGTGAACAAATTACAGCGGGGCAATTGACAAACATCAAGAAAGCATACAAGCATATACTACTCATCTTGACTCCTTTGAGATTCGATTGGGCAATACAACATTATACATAGACCGACATCCAACTGCATCTATGACTAATAATCCACCTTCAGGTTATCATCCAAACCCCCTCTAGTATTAAGTTGCAAGCAACAGATTATTGCATTACGAATTGCGTGTAAAGTAAACAATACGATTGTTCTATGAACAAAGGATTGTTGTTTTCTCCCTAGTAGCAATAGCACATCTAGTACCTTAGAGATTTCTGTCACTTCCCCAGATTACCAGAGGCATGAACCCACTATCGATCATAAATACTAACTCTTGGAGTTGCTAGCATCTACTTGGCCAAGATAGCTACTAACAACGGAAAGCATGAAAGATCACAAATAACAAAGACATGACAGGATCAATAATCAATCTGAAATAGCATCTCAATATCCATCGGATCCCCGCAAACACAACATGCAGAATTACAAATAGATGATCTTGATCATGAACGGAGCTCACAAGATCTAAACATGATAGCACAAAGGAGGAGAACCAGGCATCTAGCTACTACATGGACCCGTAGTCTAGAGATGAACTACTAACGCATCACACCGGAGGCTTGCATGATGATGAAGAAGGCCTCCAGGGTGAATTCCCCTCTCCGGCAGGGTGCCGGGAAGAGCTTCAGATCCCTCCCGATCTAGGGATGGAGATGACGGCAGCTACAGACTCTTTCGTGGATTTTTGATCGGGTAGTTGGGGTTTCCGTATCAGAGGCAATATATAGGCGGAAAGAGAGGCCGAGGGGGTTCCTGGGGCGGCCAGACCACCCCCTGGCGTGGGCCAGGCCTGGCCGCGTGGCCAGGTGGTGTTGCCGGGCCCCAGGCCCTCTCCGTCTCGTATTCTGGCTCCAAGTGTCCCCCAGTAAAATAATGACTTTGGCTTTTGTCCCGTCCAATTCCAAGAATATTCATTTTGTGACTTTCCTAAAACCAAAAATAGCAGAAAACAGGCAGCTGGCACTGTGGCTCTTGTTAATAGGTTAGTCCCAAAAATCATATGAAAAGTACTCCAAAGTGTGGACAAAACATAAGAAAGTAGATAAAACTAAGCATGGAACGTCAAAAATTATAGATACATTTGCAATGTATCAACATCCCCAAGCTTAACTCCTGCTCGTCCTCGAGTAGGTAAGTGATAAAAAGAAAGAATAATTTTTAAGGTGACATGCACCATCATAAACTTGATCAAAGTATTTGTAAAACATTCAAAACTGGGATCATAGTACTTCAATCATAACATGAAGGACAAAGTTCTAGCAATAAGACAAAGAAACTATGTTGCAACATGAAAAGACACAAACAAAAGATTCATGAATAACAATGCTTTGCAAAACATTTGTTTGTTTCACATAAAGAAAACATAGCATAGTAGTATTCAGCTTGTCCCTCATAGAGTAGCAAATATAAATGCATAGGACACCGTCAAAGTTTACAAGAGTGACTAGATACAAATAGTTTAAAACAAGCAATATCAAGTTGTGCATCAATCAACAAGTCTTGGGACAATGCACATAGAACTAAGAATGGCCATTATGCTCTCAAAGTAAGTGCATAAAGATAGAAGGTGGAGACTCAATATATAAGTGGAAGAAAGGCCTTCATAGAAGGAAGTAGGGATTCAAGTCTCATAAAGAGCTTCCAAAAATTATGGTACTCAATAGCTTTCAGCTCTCATTGCCCCTATCATAAGCATCTTGAAGTGATTAAGGTTAAAAGTGAACAAACTATGGTGTACATGCTTGACGAAGTATAAGTTAGAAATCTCATGTCCCTTGAATACAAGGGTTGCTCCTCATGCTACTCAAGTTTAGTCACGAGTAAGTTCTTGTCATCGTAAGTACATGTGTATCATAGAGAACCGCCAACGGGGTACCCCTTGCCCGATGATACGGAAGAATCCCCATATCAAAATGACAAGGCAAGCAGACAACGAGCATCTCAGCAATATTCTTATTTAGCATGGGAATATGGTGCTTTTTTCTCTCTTTCCTCTTTTCATAATCTCTTTTTTTATCTTTTTCTTTTTTCTCAATATAGGACTCTTTTTTTATAAGAAGAATGCTTCATAGACAGCTCATTATGGTTACGCTGCAGGTTTCCACCATGTCAGCATGGATTAGACCAGCGGACCAGGCGTTTCTCTAACACATATACATAACTTCATGGACTTACAAGCTCCCCTTTCATTTCACACCGACGACATCCATAGACAAAAGAGCATGATATCAACTAGGTACAAAGTACCAGTGCAATGTTGAAAGCGTTCCCCATGACAACATGGTTCTGCTAATCCCCAACAAATAAGTGCAAGCATATACAACATAGATGACACAATGGTTCAAGTTTATTAAGGGCAATAAAAGTAAAGTGTGACATCAAGTTCGTGAGAGCTTTAATCACTAGTTTTCTCATAACAAGTTTAATTTGGAAGGTAAACAAAAACATGAATATACTTGGAATAGCATATGCTAGTAGGTAGGTATGGTGGACTCTTTGGAATAACTTGGTTTAGGGAGTTGGATGCATGAGTGGAACTCATACTTGGTTATGGAGGCTAGCAAAACACTGGGAGCGACAAACTAAGAGAGCAATAATGGCCATAATCATGCAGAGCGACAAAACATCATTGATCAAAGCATAAAGTGATACTACAAGTTGAAAACTAAAGGATCATAAAGGCTTATGGTGACTTGAGATAGTCATAACATGGTGTGAGCATGCGCCAAGTCAACCCAAATAAAGCATCAAAGGAGAATATCACAATACTATGCTTTAATATGCTAAAACCACGCATGATTCATTCAAGGCACATTAAGCAATCTCAATTGTTTATAACAATTCATGCTACAGTAAAGAATACTAAGCATAGAGCCAAAACAATATCAATCATGGCATGACAAAGCATAGGCCACAGTCAAAAACAAGCTCTCTTTACCACTTAAGCATGAACTTTCCTACTCTTTTCCAATCCAAACCAGACTATTTGAAAACCCATGTATGAAAGAGGGGGTCCAACCAATTTATTCAGCAAACTAAGCAAACAAAGCAAACGAAAAACCAAAACTAAAACGAAAAAGAAGACGCTCCAAGAACAACACAATTGTGCATGAAATAATAAAAATGAAGCGTTTGGAAGAATCCTGGGATTTTTATTGATGAAGAAGGGGATGCCTTGGGAATCCCCAAGATTTGATGCTTTTACTTCTTGGCTATTTCTTGGGGTGACACGCGTGGAATACCCAAGCTTGAGCTTTAGTCCATCCTTCATCTTATTACTCATTCCTTCCATACACCTGAAATTTTTCCTTCATACAAAACTTCACACAATCTTTATTAGCAACATTAGTGCACTCAAGATAATAGGTCTTTAGGTTCAGTTATAACACCAATAAAACTTCCATTAAAACACTAGCTACTGTAACACTTCCCTCAAAAAACTCAATTCCCCAAAAGAACTCAAAAAGGAACCAACAAAGAGGAAATGCAGAAAATGGCAGAAATCTGTCAAAACAGACCAGTAGGTAAAGACGATTTTTTTCGAAGACCTTCTGTTGCTCAAAGCAAAAAGTGTTGAACTAACAAAAGTTAGATAACAACCTAGGGCTGAAGAACAAAAATTCACGCCTCAAAAGGACGTACAGAGATTTTACACGAATTTTGATGGTGAAGCACAGAAATCTGTTTCGGGACAACAACTTGCCCAATCATTACTTCTCTCTCATTAGAGATTACTCTTGGCACAAAAAGCAAATAAAAAGGATAATGAGCGGTTATTACTGAAGCAATAACTTCCAAGACTCATCTAAAACTTTTAGGTTATCTCCCAATAATTACTTTTCTTTAACGCCTTTAAGTTAGGCATAAGAAGCGAGAAAAAGAATCAAGTATTCTCCAATGAAGAAGTATTAAGATCAATACCAGAAATATCTTCAACAAGGCAAGGTATATCATTCAAATAAGTTCTAGAGGATCCTCTCTCAATGCTCTTTGGTTCGCTATTTTCATCAAACGGGTTTTCTGGAACAATCTAATCAAGATTATTTTCTATGGCTTCATGCATTGCTACTAGTTTAAAGGGTATTGGTATCTTAGTTTCCTCCCCATTAGGTTCAGTTTTGTTCATCTTTTCACGTGTACCAACAACATCTACACATGAGCCTAGCATATTGAAACGTTCAAAGACTTTTCTAGCTTCCTTGGCAACATCATAGAATTCCATAAGCAAAGTTTCAAGAATAAAATCTCTCTTTTCAGGGTCATCAATTTCTTTAAATTTAAGAAACATTACTTGCATTAAGGGGTTGAGGTTAACAAACCTAGCTTCCAACATGTGAACTAAAGAAGCTGTAGCAATCTCATAGTTTCGAGCAAGTTCTGCAAGGGATCTATCCTCGATATCCTCATGTTTACTAACATGATTAAAGAATTCTTTAATATTACCTTTTCCAATTATAGAGCCACTACCTATTGAAAGGTCTTTCAGGGTGAATTTAGGGATCAACATGGTGTGCTAAGGAAGGGGTAACAACTATAGAAAGACTTAATTTTTGTCGCTTTTTAATAAAGAAATCAAACTAGTAAAACTAATTTTTTTGTGTTTTTGATAAAGAAACAAGCAAACAAAACAAAAGTAAACTAAGCAAAACAAAAATAACAGAGTAAAGAGATTGGTTATGAGGGACTCCCCTTGTGAAGATGTCCTTGACTCCTGGGCAACGGCACCAGAAAAATAGCTTGATGTCCCAAAATATATCGAGCTCGTTGGGGAACCCCAAGAGGAAGGTATGATGAGCACAACAGCAAGTTTTCCTCAGTACGAAACCAAGGTTATCAATCCAGTAGGAGCAAGGAAACACACAAAAGGTGTAGCTAGCTGAACGTTGGCAGGGCGCACTACCGGTGCCAGCGGCAACGTGGAGACCTGCACAACACAACCACAGAACTTTGCCCCCAACTTGCGATGAGGTTGTCAATCTCACTGGTTTTGCTGAAAACAAAGGATTAAACGTATCGAATGAAAGGAAGTAATATTTTGCAGAAAGTAAACACAAAGCAGTAAACAATTTGAAGATTGAATATAAAAGAAAGGACCAGGGTCCATAGTTCACTAGAGGTGACTCTCCTTAAGATAGATAACATGCTGGGTGAACAAATTATAGCGGGGCAATTGACAAACATCGAGAAAGCATACAAGCATATACTACTCATCTTGACTCCTTTAAGATTCAATTGGGAAATACAACATTATACATAGACCGCCATCCAACTGCATCTATGACTAATAATCCACCTTCAGGTTATCATCCGAACCCCCTCCAGTATTAAGTTGCAAGCAACAGATTATTGCTTTACAAATTGCTTGTAAAGTAAACAATATGATTGTTCTATGAACAAAGGATTATTGTTTTCTCCCTAGTAGCAACAGTACATCTAGTACCTTAGAGATTTCTGCCACTTCCCCAGATTACCAGAGGCATGAACCTACTATCGAGCATAAATACTAACTCTTGGAGTTGCTAGCATCTGCTTGGCCAAGATAGCTACTAACAACGAAAAGCATGCAAGATCACAAATAACAAAGACATGATAGAATCAATAATCAATCTAAAATAGCATCTCAATATCCATTGGATCCTCGCAAACATAACATGCAGAATTACAAATAGATGATCTTGATCATGAACGGAGCTCACAAGATCTAAACATGATAGCACAAAAGAGGAGAACCAGCCATCTAGCTACTACATGGACCCGTAGTCCAGAGATGAACTACTCACGTATCACACCGGAGGCTTGCATGATGATGAAGAAGGCCTCCAGGGTGAATTCCCCTCTCCGGCAGGGTGCCGGGAAGAGCTTCAGATCCCTCCCGATCTAGGGATGGAGATGACGGCGGCTATAGACTCTTTCGTGGATTTTTGATCGGGTACTTAGGGTTTCCGTATCAAAGCAATATATAGGCGGAAGGAGAGGCCGAAGGGGTGCCTGGGGTGGCCAGACCACCCCCTGGCGCGGGCCAGGACTGGCCGCGCGACCAGGTGGTGTTGCCGGGCCCCAGCCCCTCTCCGTCTCGTATTCTGGCTCCAAGTGTCCCCCGGTAAAATAATGACTTTGGCTTTTGTCCCGTTCAATTCTGAGAATATTTATTTTCTGACTTTCCTAGAACCAAAAACAATAGAAAACAGGCAGCTGGCACTGTGGCTCTTGTTAATAGGTTAGTCCAAGAAATCATATAGAAAGTACTCCAAAGTATGGACAAAACATAAGAAAGTAAATAAAACTAAGCATGGAACATCAAAAATTATAGATACATTTGTAATGTATCAATATTCTAGACTTAAATTTGGGGAAATGATACGCTACCCCCGGATAGTGTGTTTGCATCTTCGGGTCGTTGACTCGAACCCACGCGCATACGCCCAGGTGCTGGCCCACCTTATCGCTCCGGCTGCTTTCCATCGCGTCTACGCTATGCCTGATGCCACCGTGGGGGACTACTGCCGCTCTGCCACCACCTCCATGTGGCTATTGCCGCCGCTATTGCGCCCATAGTCCATCGGCATGAGGCCCTCCTCCATGGGGCGACGACCCATGCACCTGGTCTGGCTCATCTTCCTTGGGCCCCCACGCCGTAATCCACCGTCGTCGCGCTAGAGTTCGCCGCCATCGCCATGCTGCCATGTGGATCCCTGATACGTCCATTTTGCATCACTATTCTATGTCTTAATTCACTATTATTCATTGATATATTCCGTATTGAGAGGTGATACTTATGTTATTTCATCTGTTTTTGCATGGTTGATGACTTTTGGAGCATGGACCGTTGCAGTCAGGATTCTGATGGAAAAAGTGCTGTTTGGAGGCAAAATTCGTGAAGATCAGAAAATCCGGGAAAATATACGGAAAATCCTATTTTTCCAGAAGACTAAGAATGCCAGAAGATGGAGTGGAGATGGGCCACAGGGGGCCCACACCACCCCCTGGCGCGGGCAGCCCTAGACCGCGCCAGGAGGTGGTGTGGCCACCCTGGCCGACTCCAGCCTCTCTCCTCTGGCGTATATCATCCTCCCGAAACCCTAAGACTCGGGGAGCGACCACCGAAAGATTTCGCCGCCTCTGCGGGGCGGAAAACACCGAGAGAGAAAGATCTCTCCGGCAGACAGATTTCTGCCGGGGGAATTCCTTCCCGGAGAGGGGAGATCGTCGCCATCAACTCCACCATCAAGCTAGACTTCATCAGGATCATCATCATCATCATCACCATCATCACCATCTCCATATTGCTATAACAATTGGGTTGAATCTTGCATAGTTCATAGGAGAAACTTTCCCGGTGTTGATTACTCTTTGTAGTTGATGCTATTGAGTGAACCATTGAATTATTGTTTATGTTCAGATTGTTATACATCAATATTCCATCTCTGGTCATGATCCATATGATGTCTTGTGAGTAGTTCGTTTTGTTCTTGAGGACATGGGAGAAGTCATGTTGTTAGTAGTGGAGTTGTGTTAAGAAAGATTTAATAGTTTGATATTTAAGTTGTGGTGTACTTCTTCTAGTGGTGTCATGTGAACGTAGACTACATGACACTTCACCTATATGGGTCTAGGGGAATGCATTGTGTATTTGGCTACTAATCGTAGGGGTTGCCGGAGTGACAGAAACCTGAACCCCCGTTAAGAAACCATTGCACAAGGGACGTAAGGGTCTTAGAGTTTAAAGTTGTGGTTAGGTTTCTACCTTAATTACTTTCTTGTACTTACGGATGTTTGCAAGGGGTATAATGACAAGTATGTATTAGTCCTAGGAAGGTCGGTACATTAACACAGGTTCACCCACACAACACTTAGCAAGATAAAGAAGATTAATCAACTATATGAAGCGAAAGCACTTGACAGTCTTCCCATGTGTCCTCGAGAACGTTTGGTCATCTTAGTAATACAACCGGCTTGTCCTTTGCTGCATAAAGGATTGGGACACCTGCTGCATTTATTCCTACTGTCTTTTATTTACTTGTACTTTGTTTCCGTGCTTTATCAAAAACCCCTAAAAATCCGTCTGCTAAGTATTTGCAGAGAATTCCTGATCCATACCACTAGCCAACACCTTCTGCTCCTCGTTGGGTTCGACACTCTTACTTATCGAAAATACTGCGATACACCCCTATACTTGTGGGTCATCAATCCCGCCGGACTAGGAGGCTTATGCCCCGGAGCGGGATCCCGCCGCCAAGGTCGTCGACACAACTTCGACCTTAGGCCACCGCCCCCAACTTCTCTGCAACCATGACGGAGCAACGAATGTGCTCCTGTGGGAGGAGCGTCCAAGCCCTCTCTGCAACCACGACGCCAGATTCCATGGCCATGGCCTCCAACGACGACATGCTACTTAAGGCGTTCGGGTTGCTACTACAGTCTCTAGTGTTTGCTACTCTAGTTGCCATGTGTTGCAACTTATGTTGGCCGGTGCTGCTAATTATGTTGCCCATCGGTGCTATGAGCATTTGTTATCTTATCATATTTTTTTTGCTACATATTAATATATTTTTGCTACTTTCATACAATCTTTTGCTACAACCGTTTTGTATTTTTGCTACAATGGCATGATTTTTTGCTACAAGGTCTTCGATGAGATCTCCGGCGAGGTCTACGACGAAGTTGGATTTGCTACAATAGGAGTTTTTTTGCTACAAATGTTTAGTGGTTTTGCTACAATAGCGCAAAGTTTTTGCTATAAGGTCTCCGGTGAGGTCTCTCGACGAGGTCAGGTTTGCTACATTAGCAAAAAAAATTGCTACAAAATTTCCGACGAGGTCTCCGGCGAAGTATCTAGTGAACAGTCTTTTTGTTCTATTTTTTAACATGAACTATTTTTTGCTACATGTAGCAAAAGCAGATCAATTTATAGCAAAAACGGGGCTCAATATAGCAAAAGCGAGATTTTGTCTTTTTTGTACACGTGGCAGTACGAGATCCGAGGAATTTTGACACTAGTATTCCGCTTAAATTTGGGGTGTGAATACCGCTAGCCGGACATGCGGCGGACGCGTGACTATTCGAGTGTCTTTACCATTCCAACAAGTAAGTAGCTCATTAACTCTCTTTTTTAATATGTTCGCTCGTGACCATACATTACTTGTATTTATAATTGTAGCAATACTAAGATGAAACGCATACAAGTAACAAAAAACAAGGAGAAAACAAACGGTTGAACAGTTGCAAACCGTTCTCGCTACAACTACTAATAACCCAAATCCTTCACAACCCAAATCCTTCACCATCGCTGGAGAAGAAGAAGATCACCAGCAGTCGGTCCACACTTTGGCACTGAAGAAACCCCTAGCCAGAAGGCGTCAATGAGCGTCAATAACCACAAGCCTCGTAAGACTGGATCTAGCCTGCTGCTATGGACATCAGCCGGAGGATCCCTCCGAGCATCTTCAACGCCGGATCCGAGGCTGACGCCACCCCGCCTATAAAGCAACCGGATCCTCCACCGTCCACCACACATTAGCATCAATCTGCACCGCTGCACTCCAAGGCCGCCAGGACCAGATCGACGACGAGATCAACACCACACGAAGCTAGAGCACATGCCCAGCGAAGACACAATCCCACAAGCTTCTCCATGTCGTAAACGTCGTCGAGATGGGGTTGAAGCCGGGGTACCATTATTCAATGTAGCACATCCACCGCCATCTGAGATGCACCACCATAACACCACGAAAACGCTAACATTAGGGACCTTGATGAACGCCGAGCATAGGTCCTGGGTCCCCAACCCCTCCCGCCCACGTGAGCGGAAGCAAAGGAGGCTAGGACCCGTCGATCACCGGCGAGGAGGAGGCGGCGGCTAGGGTTTTTTTTGGAGGAGGAGGAGGTGTTGGCGATTTTTTGAGAAAGAATAGAGCGAGAGGCGGGTGTTGGAGTTAGTAGCTCATTAAATTAGATAAGCATAAACATGTTGAAAGGGAAATGGATGTCTCCTAGAGGAGGGTGTGAATATGCGTTTTAAAATTATTACGGTTTAGGATCTAATAAATGCAGAATAAAACTTAACGTTTAATTTATAAAGCCCAAACCTATACCCACTAGGTTCACTAAGTGCACCAACAACCTATGCTAAGCAAGACAAGCAATAAGGTGATAGCAAGATATAATACTTCAGGCATGATGGCTATCACAATGTAAATTGCATAAGTAAAAGGCTCGGTTGAGAGATAACTGATGGATGTGGAGACAATGATTTGTTTCCTGAAGTTCACTTCCAAAGAAGCTACGTCTCCGTTGGAGAGGTGCGGGGGCGCAATGTACTTCGAACACCACAAATGGCTCACCTCGAGGTGTGGTGGCTCAATGCTCACCCAACGGGACACAAGGCCTCACCCAGGATGCGAAGCCACACAACTCACCGACGCCACAAAAGGCTTACCCTATTCTCCCGTGAGCTCGCCACAAAGGCCTACTCACGTTCTACTATGGGACACTTGAGGGCGGTCACCGAACCCGTACAAGGCTTGGGGCAATCTCCACAACTCAATTGGAGGGCTCCCAATAAATGCCACAAAGGATCCACAATGCCACAATAGGCCAACACGCTTGCGGAATCTCCACAACTCAATTGGAGGCTCCAAGAACACACCACAACTCCACACAACTGTCTAGGGTTCCAAGAACCCAAGAGAAACAAGCCCAAGAGCTTGAACTCGCCGAATCTCCGAGGAGAACTCAAACCTATGCACCAAAAGCAAGAGGAAGGTCCTTCTCTCTCAAATTCCACCAAAGCTACAAAAGCTATTGGGGAATAAGAGAGGAAGAACACAAGAGGAGAACGCAAAACTCTCCGAGATCTAGATCCCAAGGATTCCTTCACAAAGAAGGGATTTGGTTTGGTGGGGTTGTAGATCTAGATCTCCTCTCTCAAATCCCTCAAAAAGATGCAAGAATCATAGGAAGGGGAAGGGGAGAGGGCAAGCTCTTCAAGGTCAACAATGGAGGAGAGATAGAGTGAAAACGGACCAAAAGAGCTGACCCCATGAAGGGAATGAGGAGCCCCTTTTAAAGGGCTCCTAGATCTGGCCATTGGGCCATTTACTACCTTGACTGGTAGTACGATGGATGGACGATACTACCGGTGGCACCCGGCTAACGGTCACAAAATGCGATGTGAAGAGAGTAAAAATCTGGCTAGAACTTCCACCAAAAATTCCGGTAGAAGTTCCGACAAATATGGGTGACCAAAAACGAGAGGTTACTGAACATAAAATAGGGCGAATGGAAGTGGCTCTGGCACTTCCGCTGGTACTACCGACGGCATTTCTGCCTGAGCGATACTTTCGGCGCTTGGCCGGTACTTCCGCCCTTGGACGGTACTACCGCCTTTACTTCCGATCGTAGTTCCGTCAAATAGAAATCATCAGATAGAGAAGTTACTAAATCGAAATCGGGATTATCGAAGTTGCACCGGAATTTACACCAGTACTACCAGCAGCACAACGCCCTAGCGGTACTACCGGTGGATGGCCGGAACTTCCGGTCAAGACAAAACTACAAAACCAAAACTGTCATAACTTTTGCATCCAAACTCCAAACGAGATGAAACAAATTTTGTTGGAAAGATAGTGACATGTAGAATCCAACAAAAAGGGAGAAAATACCATGGATATATATGTGAGATACCTCCCAAGGTGTGGAGCCAGAAAAGCCGCAAGATCAAAAACGTAATAAGATATGCAAGGGAAATGCGTTTTGATGAACTAGAGCTTGTTATGAAGATGACCACAAGCTCTAGATCCTCACATGGACAAGAAATAAACAACAACCAACAAAGATGATTCTATGTATGCAAAAGTTTGAGCTCTCTCTGAAAGATACGAATGAGTCACCCACTCGAGAGCCCCTCTTGATAGTACGGCTATCTATCCTAAGCCTGGTCTCCCAACACTATAAGAGACCGGTAAAATAGAAACCCTATCAAGATCATACCTTTGCCTTGAGCAACCCACTTGAGCTGGATGTAGACGATCTTGTCACCTTCAAGATGGAGCACCTTTCTTGATTGCTCTTGCTTGATGAAGACTTGCGAATAGCTCCCCCATACTCCATGGGGAAACCTCTTCTTTGAACTTGTCTTCATCACTCCATGAATGCCGAGGATGGCAAGCTTCAAGCATGAGATCTTCTAGAGATGGTGCACCTTGAGCTTGTTCTTCATTTCTTGATGATGATGTCTTGAAGATAGCCATAAGGAACTCCATCTTCTTCTTCTTCAATCCATACTTGATCTTGTTATTCTTCTTCATGATTCCAATGGGCACAAAACCCTTGGACATTGCTTCTTCTTTTTAACCTTGAAACCAACACATGGTTCAAGCGATGTCAATGGACAAACCTAAAAGTGAAACTCAATTTACACATTAGTCCATAGGGATTGTAATTAATTACCAAAACCACACATGGGGGCATATATTGCCCTTTCACATGTTAAAGCTCATTAAGGCCTTTGACAATGGGTGTATCTTAACTCTATATCCTAGGTAATTTTCTTACCTGGCACCATAGTTAATGATGAAATAGAGTAGTATTGTATCTTAGCTAAGCTACACTGCAACCATAGGCAGAAAAATTGGCTAGACCAATCTAAAGATGTAATTGGTGCCCCCCTAAGCGCCCTCCCATAAATCAGAGTTTACGGATTGTTAATCTTGTCTCTCAGTAAATCCTAGTCCTTCCTTTGATTTTCACTGTGTCATATAAAAGGCTCCTACGGTGCAAACCCTAACCCCAATCCCCGCACACCATCGATCCCCGCACGGCGGCTCGCCTCCTCCTCTTCCTCCCTGCTCGCGCGACCCTGTCCTCTCCGGCACCATCCCTGTGCGGCGCGGCGGCTCGCCTCGTCCTCTTCCTCCCTGCACAGCGTCGGCTCCATCCCACAACCATCCCTCCCTTTACTGGAAGATAGATGCACAAGCAAGCGGTCTGCTCCGCCATCGTGTGCCCGCAGAGATGGGTGAGGATGGGCCGTCGCCGACGTCACGTACGGCTGCGGAGACGGACGAGGAGGGCCTGTCGATGGCGTCCACAACAGGAGCCAAAATCCTTCGCCCCCGTCGCGCCCCTCCGCCGCGGCAAGTCTCAAATTCGTACCGGACCCCTCCCGCCGGCTACCGCAGGTATGCTCCCTTGCTGCTTCGTGATTGATTGGGGAGGTGTTTTCCTTTGCTTCATTTGGGGATTTCTGTGCGGTAGCACTCCACGGGCGCGGGATCGGTTCGCACGTTTTTGCAGGGTTCAGGATCTATTAGGAGGGGATCTCGCTAATACGTCCTGTAAAACGGCTCGAAGCAGATTCTATATATATTTTTTTGGTTTGCAAAACGGAAAACTCTATGATGATCCTGTTGCACAAACTCGACATGTCCTCTGTTTCTCTATTCTAGCACTAGCTTCTCGCGTTTGCTTCCGATTGGTTAATGCGTGCCGAACAAAGGTAACTTCGTCAGTTGTTTTTATGAGCGAATTGATGCTTCCTATTGATTAGAGTCTATGCAGTTTTCTGTGGTTGGGAGTCGGCCACAATTCATGCCCAAACATAGATACCAGCGTCATTTTTGTACCTCGGCGACACCCAGATGGTCGTCGTTCTTCTCCTCTGGCTACGGTGATTTGGCTCTGATGGCTTGCAGGTTTCTCTCTCCATGCATCACATTATGATACTTGGTTTCTAATAAGCTTGCAGCATCAATAATCTGAAATTTTTAACCATGTGTATTTACCTTATGAAGACTAGAGTATATCTCTGTATTCTTTGTTGTAGATTTTAGATCAGGTTTGATGCTACCGTGAGGAGGCAGATGGGTGAACGTGCATCAGTTTTCCCACATCATTTAAAATGTAAGATGCATTAGACTCCCATATGTGATTCAATTTTCAGTCCGTACGCATCATTTTAGATGCAGGCTGTCTCTCATCTTTAATTTGGTTCTAAGCTAAATTTCAGTGTTGTGTGCATTTTGGTAGCTAAATATACATTAATGTTAAGTCCTTTGGTTTGTAGCAGAACTTGTGTTTGTCGTGATGGTTACTTTCTTGTAGATCAGTCATTGTGTCACTTTTGGTTTCAACAACGTGACCTGAATTGTGCTTTGTGACATTTTTGAAAGCTCCTGGTCATCTGCTATCACAAGATTCTTAGTTTTGTATTACCAGGTAGCACCCACTAATATTTCTTGTCCGCCATACGCTATCAACCAAATGTTATTTTTTGTGGCATTCATTTTTCCATACTATATGACTGTTCTTATAAACTGCTGATATAAATTTGTTGGGTTGTTAATCCCCTTGCCCTCCCAGAAGCATCGTTTATTTTATGACATAATATCCTCCCGTGGGCTACATTTGAGGCACTACGGCGTGATAACAAGCTACAAGTGGGAAACATAAGCAAAAATTCTCAACTCATGTATCATGGCGAGTTATGTGTGTTGAATCAACCCTCTTTGTGGCCTTATTCTTTGATCAATTGTGGTGTTCTGTGTGCTGGATTAGCCCTGCGACCTCGCATCATAGGGTAGGTTGTGTTGTTAATGTGCATAATTTCTATAAAAATAGGAAGTGCATAATTTTTCCCTATATTGTATTTTCTAGGGATTCAGGCTACAGTTGGAAGCAAAGTCTTAAAAAGTAGTGTTTAATGGGAAGGTTAATCTTATTTCTCATTTTTCTTAAAGTATTTCATTTATTTGCCATGTGTTTAGAATTTTCTATTGTAAATTTTTGTATCAAACGCTACTTCCCTCCCCTGTTGTAGATGCTATTTCATGGCTCTTTTTTCACACACTATTGTTCCTATCCACTCTGATTTGCTGCTTACGAAATACTTTTAGTGGACAATTTATGATCATAATTTCGTCTACCGATTGTAATGTTATGTCATGTACCAGGACATATATACTTTCTTATTTGTCCTTTATCGATATTATTCCACTTGCAGATAACTTACCATCGCCAAATACAATACTAATTTGAGTCTGCTGTTGCGTCGTAGCTTCCTCGTGATGGCGTGTGCTCTTTGGATTGTTTAGGGTGTTCAGGTTCCATGGCAAGTAAGGGTGATGGTACGTACCTCCTCTAAAAAACAAGTTGTATTGTATTGGTTTTCTATGCTAGGACAAAAAGATTCAGTGTGGTGATATTGCTTTCTTCCTCTGGTATGCAGGTATTCTTCCTCTAAAAGTGTATTTATAGGTGTTAAGATCTTCCTCGCATTTGATCAGCATGCCATGCCAATGAATTAACGGTCCATGGAGAAGCTTTCAGTCATACATAAGCTTCGGTATCTTGTATTAATTATCTTAACTTTTTCATTACCTTATACAAGCTTCTGAGATGTGAGTCGTTTCACAATTAATCTAAATATCTAATCCCGCTTCTAAGTTAGATACTCAAATTGCTTCTATTTTTATAGATCCAAGATATTATATTTTTCTAGGTAATGTGTTAACTTCTATGTAGTTTAGGTGTAACGTAGTGCACGGAACACTAATTGCGACAAGTGGCAAAGTAGTCAGGATTTTACGTTCAGAATAGTATTTTTTATCTGAAATCAAAACGATATTTGGAGTTGGTCGATACTTAGTTTGCTTTTCATCTCATCTGCCAATGCATCCAAACATACACCTTGTTGTAGCTGGTGGATTGACATTGGCCTCTGTTATTGCTCCCAGTAGTATGTATAGAACGGTGCAGCTCTAGAATGACAATATACCTAGAATACGTAAAAGGGGTGCCAGATTAATGTTTGCTATCATCTGTGTTATTGTGTAGCATTTTTCTTACATCTCCTAATTCTTTTATCTCTGTTTACAGATCTATTCTGTTGCACTTAATTTCATAGCTTTCTAAATACCTTTTTCATAAGTTATCTTCTTTTCTATTTTGTAGAGTGGAGAGATGGTTCAGAAATTTTGTGCTAAGAAGCATAGTGATTCACTAACCTAATTAATGGGACTAACAATCCTCATGGAAGTTTTCCTCTAAATGGAACAAATGCGTGTATCTAAAAGGTACTGTTACATAAGTATACTAAGCATTTAACTCACGGTGACTTAAAATAAAAAATAAATAACATATGGAAGAATATTATGTTGTTTTAAAATTGGTAGCGGCTTGCTTTTTTACTAGCTCTATGTATTTGTTACTTGCATTTCTCCTAATGTTTATGCACCGATGGTAATCATTTGCTCTTGCTTATATGTTGCAACGGTGGATCTTTTCTCTATTTGGAGAGATTCTCCGTGGATTCTTGGTGTATGCATGAATCTCGGAAGGAAGGTGGTTCGATTCCACCAAGATTCTTTAGTTCTCAGAACCAGACCAAATTTTCAACATCTTTTAGAACATGCAATAGTTAAAGTTAGATATTATCTATGCAAACTTATGTTCGCTTTTCTATATCTTGCTCTATTTAGTTGAAGAAACACCCGGAACAATTTTGTGTGCCCGATTATGGAAAATTTTCTCATGCTACTCTTGATATATCTGTTGCTTGGTTTGAGATAATTTTCATGTGATATATAACTGCAACTTCCATATTTAGATCATGCCACAAGTGAACATGTTTAATTGGATTCAGCCCCGTTGTGTCTGTGGAAGAAATTTGATTCTGCCTTTATGCATATGACAAATTTCTATTTTCTTTGGATACAGGTAGCTTTCTCTCTTAGAAAATATAACACGCCATGTACTCTTCATCAGTATTATGTTTATGTAGCTTTCACATAGTGATTAACCATGCAAAATTCCACCCAACGCCATGTATTAGTAGCGCTAACACTCTCAAGTCGTAGACAATCAAGAGAGCTTGCTTATATAGTAAATAAACTAACATGGGAAAATGATATCGTTGAGTTGTTTCTTGGTGAGTAGGGATCTCGATCCCATTTTGCAAACTGGTTTATTAAATTTCTGTTTTTGATGGAGGACACCCAACACCATATACTGGCCCATGGGATGCTTATGCAATTCATGTTTGTTGGTTTACTATGTACCTTCTATTGTGTTTGTTAGATTCATTTACCTTCAATCATGTTGACTTCAAGATTGTATTGTCAAGAGCTGCATGATATATTTCTGCAGCATTGGTTACAACATTAAGGTATTGTCAAATAAAAAAGTATACCATTACTTGTCATTCATTGATGATTAACCATATGATGGTGTCATGTGGATTGACATGTCGTACACTTTTTGTGCCTAGAGAAAATCTAGGAGAAGGCTATTGTATTGTTTTCTGGGTGCCCATATATGATACTAAGGTAGAAATTATCATTTATTTTTGAAAATGCATTTTTGATGATGTTCTTGTGTATCCAATCATTGGAAGTTATGTCCATAGCATGTAGGATGCTATTGTCAAAGATTGTACCCTTATTTATGTCTGAATATTCTTTAATCTTTATGATGCTACGTATACAAATCACCACATGCTATTTAGAGTGCGTCACCTGGAGATTTGATGTCTGATATCTTTCAGCTTATACTAGGTTGAGGGGATGCAGTTTAATTTGAGAATTTATTTGGCGATACTTATTGTCTTCATGTTTCAAAGAACCTGGTTGTCTTTTGATGTGATTTATTTTGTTGTCAAGCACAGCTCAGCCTTAAGATATAATCTACATGATGTAACTTTGGCTAAACCCTAAACCCTCTTCATAATCTTATTTGACAATCGTCTTCTTGATTCTTTAAGCCACGGCCAACCATTTGGTAAATATTTTTGGCCACTTATAATTGCCACATTGGCTCAAAATCAACGGGATCGTGCGCCAAGGTGCACCACTAAATCTAGTCTTATGCATGCATGAGGTCCAAATCATTAAATGCATGGATCCTTTAGATACACCCTTAAGAAATAGCCCATTGGAGTGACGTTTCTTAGAATATATTAGAGTCTATGATAGAGTGCTAAAAAATAGTCCACTGTGAAAGGCTTAAGTCGTTACAATGATTTAAATGGCTCTAATAACTATGACAACGGTTGTTCGAAAACATGTTGGTCGTACTATCCTACGAAGACGGTTGTTTAAAAAGTTTTGTCTGTCCTGTGCCTTACGAAGGTGGTGCCCGTCCTTGGCCCTAGCGTGGCCCGAGGGGACGGCCTTGTCGATACACCCCTTTCCAATGGCAAGGCGTGCCTTTGAGATTTTCGCTTCCATCATTGCTTCCCGACGCCGATCCCTCTCGACAAGGCGATGTTGAGTTCTCTTGTCTGACCCCCAGTCGGTTCTTGAGGCCTCCACCTCATTCCTCCGGCGCGCGAGGGCCATCTTGGTGCTCCAGTGATCCCTCGCCTCATACGTGTCCGCCTTCCCGCCGCAATGGCCTCCACGTCATGCCTCTGATGCGTGAGGGTCTAATCCATCTGGCGTTCTAGCAATCCCTTGCCTCATGCGCCTCCGTCTGTCCGCTGCAATGGACTCCACCATGTCCTCCCCTGGCGATTCCTCGTCTCCATCACGGCCTCGCGTGCCTGGCGCAGCGCAACATTTCTGGCCAGTGCGGTTGTCCTATCAGCGAGGATGCCTTGTTAGGCCACCTGCTTGACAATCATGAACTAGCATCTAGAGGTGTCGCTGTGTAACACCGCAGCATTAGAGCTTAGAAATAAGCTAAGATGAGGTGTGTGCATTGCATTCATGCATAGAAAATCTGGATAACTTTTGCGCTTTTAAATAAAACTTGTCAAAGTGATTGAAACTTCTCTTAACTTGGTGGAACTGAAGTAGATCATTGACTGCGATAAGTTTCAATATGACCTTTGCTAAAACCTTATCTTTGGGTAATATACTTTGATCTAAGGGTAGATCAAATGTAATAAAACTAAGTCACAACACACTACTTAATAAGGACTACTTGATCTTCTAGAGATCATTACATGGTATTCCATACCACAACTCAAGGATGAATACTTAATATTCTAAAGATGATATCAAGGTATTATCTACCACAAACCCTGAATACCAAGTCAAGTATATAACTTAAGTAAAAGAAACTCATAATTAAATCTTGAAACACTTGTTTGCCATAGTTATTCCTACCATGAGAATCATGGTAGTTTCTAAACACTAACTCTTATTACAAATAGAGTAGGAAGGGAAGTCAAGCCAAGACCATCCAACACATACCCTTAATATCATATTAAGAGGTGATATTCATGTTTAACCAAGTCCTAGTATCAGTTGATCATCAATGTTGAGTAACCAATTCATGACCTAGAACTTATCAACCTATTATATTGACCTTCCAAAGACCTTAAGTAAATCAATAAGAAGGAACTAGATATGGTAGAAGTGTGCGATCATCAATGGAATGAGATCCTTAGTGGTGATCAAACCATTGGATGTTGGAGGAGTTAACTCACTCATGAGTTAACTCACTCATGAGTTAACTAGAAGAAGTATCTAAACCTAAGAATTAGCTAATACTTGAGAAGCTATGAGAAAGCTAGTAGAATTAGAGTGTCCAATAATAATCTTGTTAAGTCTAGGAGGTGTAAGCTAAAGTAAGCTTCATTAACAATATAAACTCTATAAAGAGACCAGGTGTAGTCCAAGTCTACTACCTAGTGATAATAGATCTTGATTAGACAATTAGAAGCCTAAGCTTAGTACGATCAAAGGATGGTGGTCATTATTCTCAAGTTACTAGGTGTTGAAGTAGAATTGTGAGTCAAATTAGGTAAAGCCCTAGTAAGATGAATCATCTAGCTTGATCATGAGGAGTTAATCTAGAGTTTGATGAAGTATATAATATGAGTTGGATGGAGTAGTTGGAGGTATAGTAGTTTAACCAAGCTAGTACAAGAACAAACTTGTATTATGGGAGTAGTACCATACCTATTCTAGAGGATGGATATCCCTTGTTATATGTAGTGATGATTGTAGTATTGCAAGCCTTGGAAGTAGTTGTAATATGGATTTAAAGGAGTTAATGGATGGAGTTAGATATAGCTACATTGAGAGATTCATTAGTGGTAGCTAAGAAATGGAAGTTATATACTAGGAGAAGAATGAAGGAGTAATGTTGAAGTGGCATGACCATGTCGTCATACTAATCATATAAGAAGACGACCGAAGAGGACTTTGATGGTAATGGCGATGACCTATTCATTGATGATCCTACACATGAGGTTGTGGATCGGGTACACTGCTTCTGGATGGATTTGATAGAGGGATGTTGATCATCAGGGGTGTGTCGTCTGGGTAGTCTCATGACAACTAGCCTAGCTGCAAAACTCTTGGGATGTAGAGCTACCTTATTATGATTTCTAGGCCTTTGTTAGAAGAACTATAATTGGAAACTATTCCGTATATTAGTATATATATGTGTGTTTGTGTGTGTTTCTAGTCTGAAATCCGAGCTTATCATTTTATCGGTTCCTAAACTGTTTTTGAGGCCCTAGCGCTGGTGCCCTATGCTGCAACTATCGACGTCTTGTCCACTGCTCCGTGAGATGAATCGACAAAAGGATAATAAGCTGGGATCAATTTGATTCGAAGAGGGGCGATTTTCTCTGTCCTTGGAGAGGAACCCGAGATAACTAGTACTAGTACCAAGGGAAGGAGGAGGTTGGCTCAGTCAATTATCTCACCCACTTGATGTGGGACCCGCTTTAAATCACCCATGACGTGGGTCCCGCTTGAAACAGTTGTAGGCCACCACGTGATAGCCAGGATAAAATAACTGGGGTTCTCTCCCGGCAAAATGTTCCCGCCACTGCCACTTAAAAATACTTACTGTAGAAAAGGTGTACTGCCCAGCCCTACTGCTACTAGTACTACTACTCCCCTGCCCATGCCTTTCTACTGACGACAAGACAAGAAACCATCACTAGCTAGCTCCCATCTAGCAAGCAACTGTTGGAACTGGTGCAACCTCTGATTGGGGAGTTCTTGTTGAAATAGGTGGGTGTATTTGCTCACCTTGAAATCTGGCTTTGCTTAATTTGCTTTCGATTGGGCCATTGGGGGCACTATTAGTATTAGGAGTAGTAGTATTCGGTATGCTTTGATTGTGGAGTTCTTGCTTATTGCTCACCTCGGAATCACCTAATCAGGATATTTTCCTTTTCTCTGATCGATTGGGTCATTTGGGTGGGGTGGTGGTGGTGGGGTTAGGGGTGGGGGTGGGGGGAGGTGGTACTGATTTCGTATGGATACGAGATCAGGGCATGGTCACCGCTATTCTGATTGGGGCATTTGGTCGGGTTCGATTTCGGTGTTCTTCACTTCTGTAACCTTTAGTTGTTACTCGTAATGTGCAATGGATTTTGCGTTAGATTCTGTATGTAGAACTATCGGTCAGTGGCACGCACGGCCACTACGGACATGGATGGTCCCGTCAGTTTCCTTAAAAGTTACCTAAAAAGGTAATATAGTAGTATATTCGTTGCGTTCTTCCTTTCTTTCCAATGCTGAAAGTGGTTGGCTGCAACCTGGATGTATCCCTGTGCTAAAGGCTGTCTCCGTCTGCATCCTGTTTTTGTGGAAGCCTCTGTGACACCATCTCTTCTTCATTTACTGTACCACGGTGGTACATACGTGCGAACGTGTGGTGCTCCAGGTGCGGCAAACAGGATGGTACTCCCACATGCCGCAGGATCCGGCCAGTACCACTACTCACCAAACAAGCGCAAGGCAACCGACCAGCTAGGAGGGCCCAACTTAAAGAGAAAGGTATTTGTTCTTAATACCCTTATTACCATGGTGCGGTCAGATTTAAGTATTACCCGCTTGGTGGCATGCATGCTTATTAGATGTTCAGAAACATATGTATGATTTTATTAATTTTAGCACTGTGTTTATGTGAATCCAAATCTGGATCAGTCAAACTGTCTCATACAGTCAGTATATGACTACTATGTACTGTACTCCCTCTGTCCCAAGGCTTAAGGCATTTTTTTTTGAAAAGTCAAGCTACGGAAAGTTTGACCAAACTTTTGAAAAAAGTCAAAAACTATGAAGAACTATGATATTATATACATATGACGTGAATACATGTTTCATGATGTATCCAAGGATATATAATTCATATTATATTTTTTTCTAAACAACATGATTAAACTTTACATAGTATTGAACTATTGAGCTTTGTTGCTATTTATGCAGATTGAAGGTGCTACTGCGGAGGCTGAGGGTGTTGTAGAGGCTAGTAGATTTCTAATGCCCACACCAAAAGAGGGCATGCTCTACACAACGAGGAAGCGCCAACACAGTACCCAGGTGGGCAGTGACCTCTCTAAGAAGTGGGTATAATTTAGAAATCCACAATTTCACATGTTATGATTTTCCATGTTATTGTTATCAGCTAGTACTATATGTTTACGTTCATAAAAAGTTCACAAAAATCAAATCTGTTTGCTTTACAAACAATGGTTTTTTTTATATTATTAGATTTACTTGCTATTTATATAATTTAACCTTTCCACTTAATTTCAATCAGTACCACGCACCAGCTGCTCAACCCTTTCTGCTACCCTCCTCTTGTCAATCTTATGGATTGAAAGGGGGCCCATGTATGCCATTCCAAAGGTAGAGGGAAGAAAAGTGGTGCATGCCCACCCTTCGCAAAGGGTACCCATGGTATCAGGTATGGATTCCAAGTGGTTTAGATCGACTTGATGTAAGATCTTGCTCCCCATAAGGTAACCAGTATCAAGTTGCTGGCACCCGAAACGGCACTAGCCCTAGTTCCTGCTCCAACACCTATTGACCTAAGGACAAATAATGGAGGTAGTAACTTAATTTTCTTGTATACTCATCATATCCTCTAATCACTGTCTTGTGAGTAACTGTTGCATAAGAGACCATTTTGTTTGTACACTTCTCATCCACCTCTACCATTCCTGCAGTCAGCTTAGCTACCCCTTAGAAGGAATCTAGCATCAAGCTGCTAGCGCTGGCACCGGTTCTGGGCCATCTAGCTCCTGCACCAGCCCCTCTACAATTAGTGGAACCATCTCTTGCACCAGCACCAGCCCCAGCATAGGCACCGGCACAAACTCCTTCATCACCCCGGGCAGCACCTTGTCAGACCATATCCTACACATGTGTCATCACAAGGTCGCACCGGATTATGTTTGTGAGCATATGGTGGCAGATAAACTGCTCTGAATGTCTTCTCAAGTTTCACATGATTCAGTGCATTGATCTTAGTAATTATGCGTCTATCTCTTGCTTTGACTCAGAAATTGCCTAAGAGTGCCACAAAGCAACTCTAGACCAGATGAAAGGGCACAATAGTCTTCACGATGCAGAGTGATCGAGGGACGCTATGCCATTAACTTGACTGATGGGAGCTTGGTAGCTACTTCTAGTTGGATGAAGTTCCAGAAAGCAGCCAAACCTACTATTGGAAGAATGGTCAAGGTCGATGCATCTGGCTGTCCTGAATGCCGCATGCTGTTCATGAACTTCCTAGTTGTCTAGATCTTTGGCCGCATGCTATTGTAATTAATTATGTGGTTGTCTTATCTCCACTGATCATATATGGGTGGTAAAACTGTGATAACCTTTTGCTAGATTGGAGCTATGACTAGTATGTACTGGTACAATATATCTGTATCTATATGACGGTTCCCTATATGACCAAATATTATGACAATGATTGTGTTCCAGTGATCGAGTGTGTTTGGAGAAAAGGGCAAACTAATCGCGTGGCATGGTTTTTAGAGCTGAAACAAGAACTGTCTCTCTCTGTAGTGATATTGAATTTTAGTGTCTGTATTGCTGAATCAGTCACTTTGAAATGCTTCTGAATTGGTCAAGTGCTGCTGAATATGAACTAGGAATCTATCGAATTTTTTATGTCTTATTATTCTGTACTCCTTAATCTTTCAAATGGTATTGAATTTGTCAAAAGTTCGGTCATTGTTGTTGGCTGCTTACTCTAGAGCTTTTACCTTTGTGTCATCGGAACCACTGGATGCATTTTGGACAGAGATGAGAGGGTAAAGATATACAGCGTGATTTCACCAAGTGAAGTCATTGGATACCAGCCCTGTTTTGGCGCATGTGGTGTGTTTTGGATACCAGCGTGAGAGGTGCCCATTGACCATAGCCCAAAAACTTTTTAATTTGGCCTTTTTGGCATTTCCCCCACCTCTAAAAAAACTCCACCTACCCATCTTTTTAAGAAACTAATCCATTATGTGGCTTTTTATAAATTGAGGTTCCAATAACACTGCTATTTTATTTTAAGAGAGATAACATGGACACACAAAATATTTTTTAGAAGACTGATACATAAGTTGTAGTACTAATACATGTTTAATGATTCAATTTCTATAAGTATCTTTGGTGTAGTGGTAAAACACTTAGTTTATGTCAATTTGATTTGATTTGAAGGTCTTTAGTTCGAATCCCCTGTGTGTACATATTTATATATATCTTGGGTTTACTTTTTTTGAGAAAGGGTTTACTTTTTAATATCGCATTACAGAGAGGTTGACATCACGGACCCACCAGCCTACATCATCCCTTGAGTTTAATGGTCGGGTTTGAAAAAAAGTTAAATATTTGTACAGAGAGGCTGGCATCAGGGACCCACCTGCCAGAAAATACGAGGCTGCATCTGGGATCTACAAGCCAGAACATACCAGAGACGCTGACATGGGGGCCTCAGTAGCAAGACCATACACGGCTGCCACATCGAGAAACATTGCCAAGGTCAAAATAGCAGACGCAGTCGAGAAAAAAGTCCATCATACGCAGGTTTGATTTACAAAGAGACCGACATGTGGGACCCAGTAGCACGGCCTTATATAGGTTCTGCCTCGAGCGACGTTGTCAAGTTCAAAACAGGGAGGCGTGAGCGAGAAACGCTATCAAGTTTGAAACATGGAGGCGCGACCAAGAGCAAAAATTCCATCATACACACGTTTCTTCTAATGAGTGGATGACATGTGGGGCCCTGCATCATGATTAAACAGTAGATGCAGCGAGCAATGCTGTCAAGTTCGGAACACAGAGGCACGACCAAGGAAAGAATTCTATCATACACACGTTTCTTCTAATGAGAGGATGACATGTGGGATCTAGGAGTTTGATTAAACGGTAGATGCATCAGGCGGCGCTATCAAGTTCGGAACAAGGTAGCACGAGTGAAGAAAAAAATTCCATCATACACACGATTCTTATAATGTGAGGCTGACATGGAGGACCTAGCAGCGTGACTAGGCGGCAGATAGATCGACCAACGTTATCGAGTTGAAATCAGGGAGGCAATAGCCAAGGGAAAAATTCCATTATACACATGTTTCTTCTAATAAGAGGATGACATGTGGTTCCTAGGAGATTGATTAAATGGTAGATGCATCGAGCATCGCTATCAACTTCGGAACAGGGTAGCGCGAGTGAAGGAAAAAATTCCAACATACACACGATCCTTCTAATGAGAGGCTGACATGTGGGACCTAGCAGCCTGACTAAACGACAGATGCATCGAGCAACATTATCGAGTTCAAATCAGGGAGGCGGGACCGAAAAGTATGGTCCGCTAGAGACACTGACGTCCGAGACCACCACGCCTCAAAAGACTTCGGCGAGTCAACATCGTGCGAGGAAATGAAAATCTTGCTTCTGCCACGCGCGAGCCGAGCTTCCTCCATGTTTTTGGCGGTTCCATCGTAGTAGAGGGCCATGAAATCAGAAAAAAAAGTTTTCCATCGGCCACGGCCGAGCCGAGAATTTCGTCGCCGAAGACGCGCCTTCTATAACGACCGTCAAGACAAGTCGTTGCGGAAGGAAACTTTTCTTATAGTGTACGTACATAGTATTGTACATTACATGGTGACTACTACTAGCTATAGAAATGATGTTGTATTCTTTTATGCATCTTGGTTAAACTTCACATAGTTCTAACGAAGCAGGATTGGCACGCACCACATTGACGCCTCGAACATTTGCTCCCTATGTTCTGTTCCCGTGTAGTTAACTGATGAACCTATGGTGCCCCCCCATTGACGTGCATGCGGATCCAATCTAGAACTAGCTGTTGGTGATGTTGGGAGCGCACGTGTGTAGCAAACACACAGTTTGCTCTAAACACTGGCAGAGCTTCGTCAGCATCGGCAACAGCAGGTTCGGGGTTTGTAGGGGGCTCGAGGAAGAATGTATGGTTGATTCCCACAAACACTGATCTCAGAGGTCCCTCTTGAGGCCCACAAGGTGTCCTCATCGGGGGCTTGCCTATATTAGCAAAACAAAGAAGAAGCAAGTCCTTAGGGGGCACCACGAGGTGTGCTCCACGAGGCCTCACAAGGGAGCCTCGCCGAGACCCACAAGCTACCCTTTACTAAATCTCGTAGAAGACTTGTCTACAGGGAGGCCATCATGGGACGTGCTTCGCGAGGCCTCACAGGAGATTCCCGCTGAGGCCAACAAGGTTTCCTAGACTGTGTCTCACAAGAGACCTATCTACAAAGCCTCCCATGAGGTAACTACAGAGGCCCACAAGGTGCCCTTGCTGAGGACTGCCTATATTAGTAAAACAGAGCATAAGAAAGTACTCCAGGGGGGCTACCATGAGGTGTGCTCCGGGAGGCCTCACAAGGGAACCTTTCTAAGGACCACAAGGTGTCCTTGCCTAAGTATCCCAAGAGACTATACTCTAAAACCTCACGAGAGGTATCGCCTGAGGCCCACAAGGTTCCCTCACCAAGGCACATCTCGCAGGAACAACTCCTTGTGGAAGCTAAGCGCAGGCTATTTTGTGCCACTCTCCTCTCTTTTATCTCGTCCTATGCTTTGCGGAAGACTAGGGATAAGAGCAAGGAACAGAGCATGGGCGACGCATGCAAACCTCATATATTAGAAGCCCACAAGGGCAACATCTTAACATGCATACATCTATTACATGCATCACAAAATACAATTCGAGCCCTCTTGAGCCGTGCATCGTGGATGCCTACTCCTGTGAAGCGCCATCTTCAGCATCCTTCCTAGGTGTTTGGCCATTCTCCATGTTGGAAGCCTCCTTGCCAAAACATTCAAAGGCCACGTCGTCAAAAACCTTGCGCTAGAAGAGCATCACAAGGGAGTCCACATGCCTCAATTCGTCCATCGCGAGTGCACTGGCTACCTTGGATCCCAATGGCTTAAGCACGATAGCAGGATTGAGATCAGAGGCGAGGAAAAGAACATTGATGAATATGCGTCGTCCTGCAGTGCCAAGAAGCTAATGCCATTCCTCCATGATGACACTGTTGAGGTCACCGTGGAGCCACTTCATGTCCTTCGACTTCTGGTCCCTCGCCCGCTTTGCTCGCTTGAGATTAGCGTGGGAGCCCTAGATCTTTGCTTCCAGCTCCTTTGACTCAGTAGAAGCTTGCTACTCCATGAGGAGGCGGTCCTCCTAGACCTTTAGCTGTCCAGTAAGCCACACATAGGTCTTCTCGAGCCCCTTTTGGCTAGCCTCCAACTTGGCCTTCATCTCGGTGAGGCGGCCGTGCACCACACCCAGCTCCACCTCGTTGGCCTCAAGTTTGGTGGAGAGAGAAGCAACGTCTTACTCCCATGAAACAAGCCCCTGCTGCCTGGTGCCTAGATCGTTCTCATGTAGCAACAACTCTTGATGCTGGGATTTCACCTCCTCGCGGGTGGTCCGAACTTCCTCCTCGTGGTTCACAGCGGACTTCTTGCAAGCAGAAAGCACCTCTTTGCGCTCCTTTCCCCCTGGTGGAAGCAACATCCTTAGCAGGTCCCACGGCCCTGCGTTTTGTCGTCCTCTTCTTCTTGGTCTTGGGGGGTTCCCTACGAGACAAGTCGAAGCTTAGGATAGTACGGAGAGGAAATTAAGGGAAGTCATGCAGCGGAGCACATACTCGTCGACATCCTTGTCAATGCGAGCCTATGATCCCCTCTTCATCCCCTAGAGGGGAGCGCGGTCTCCTCGAGTTCCTCATACTCGTGGAGCTCGGCGTCGGACCCCTTGTGGAGGTCTTCATCCTCAACAAAATCATCGAGGCTCTCATCTTTGGAGGTGTGTTGAGGAACCTCCCCGGGGACTCCCCAGCATCCTCCTCATCTTGCACTATGGGGCCTCCACGTGCACCAAGGCTGCTCTCATGGCCACGACCTTCCCCGTGAAGCTTCAGGCGGGGGCTGGGCCGCTTGGTCCTACATGATACTCCGCCCTCTGGTCCTCTTCGACTAGCCTAGTGGCGCTGAAATGGGGCATCCCATTGATGACCTCCTTCCTCTCCTCTGGGAGCCAACAGTATAGCGGAGGAGCACCCTTCGGGAGATACAGCACCCCCAACGCAACAAGAAAAGTATTCAATGATGGAGGACTCTGCAAGGCACTCCTCATGCAAACTCATGTTGTCAGAGTCACCGGAGTAGGCCCACATACCCCGTAGTTGCGCCTACAGGGTAATCCACCGCTTGAAAAACTCCCTAGAAATCATTGTCTCTATCGGGCCAGCGTCGAGGAGGATGTTGATTTGCTCTATGATTATCTCTTCCGCCTTGCCGTTGAAGGATTTGTGGATCCATGCGGGGATCTTATTTGCTGGCGCTGATGGAATCATGAGTAGAGGATTCTATTTGACAGCATCTACCCACAACTAGCAGAAGCGGAAGTCATCCACCTTCTTGGACCACCCTACAGGAATGGGGTTGGCCTCAATACGAAGCGAGACGCACCTAGAATGTTGTGCCTTTGCAGTGAGAGGCGGGCAGTAGTAGTGGCGGAACAATGGCAAGGAGGGCTTGCTGCCAAGGAAGGCCTCGCAGAAGAAGGCAAAAATGGCGATGGAGGTGATAGAGTTGGGCTATATACGAATCAGTTGGATTTGATAATATTTTAGGAGGGTGCTCTGGAAGGCGAAGAAGGGGGGAATCAACCCTGCATAGAGGGTGTGCATGAAGAGGGGTATCATGGAGGCCTGAAAGTCTCGGTGGTTGTGAGATCCAACATATGATTTAATAGGATTGATAGGATACTCATATCAACAAGTTGCAACTTTTTTTCCGGAAACTCATCCAAAATGGAACTCTAAGGTTAAACGTGCTTGGCCTAGACCAATTTGAGGATGGGTAACCGACCAGGAGTGGGTATCGGGTGCGCACGAGTGAGGACAAAGTGTGCTGAAAAGACTAGTGTTGGTATGTGGGGCCAATCTAGAGATCCTATTAACCTGCCAGGAGTGACACCCCCGGGTCCCAGTGGGCGGGGTGTTACAAGTGGTATCAGAGCCGATCCTCACGTTTAAATGGGTGTGTGCGGGTCAGTGGCGGGACATGTGGATCATGGCACATGTGGCCCGGAGTGGACATAACATGGCACATGTGCCGGCACTGGACGCACAGACGCGTACCAAGAGGGGACGTTCCTAGCTTGCGCTTGATCGATGAGTGCATCGATCTTCGAAGGGTGGGTATGTGAGATCCAGGACATGGCGTAATAGGATTGATAGGATATTCATACCAACAAGTTGCAACTTCTTTTCCGGAAGCTCATCCAAAAGGAACTCTAAGGTTAAGCTTGCTTGGCCTAGACCAATTTGAGGATGGGTAACCGGACGGGAAGTGGGTACCGGGTGGGCACGAGTGAGGACAAAGTGCACAGAAAAGACTAGTGTTGGTCCGTGGAGCCAACCTAGAGATCCTATTAAGCTGCCAGGAGTGACACCCCCGGGGCACAGTGGACGGGGTGTTATAGTGGTTCGCGGCACCATGGCGAAACGTGGTAGGGCCTTGCTCGTTGAAGTTGTTAGACAACATATGCTGGAGTTCAACGAGGTCCTTTGGAGCTTTGATCCGCGAGTCATAGAGCACACAGACAGGGCATGCAGAGGTCTCACCGGCATCCTAGACCTCCTGGGGAGCCTTCCCTTTCTTGGGAGCCACAACTCAAGGGAGGAAGAAGGAGAAAGATAATGGGCTAGTACAGGAGGTAGATGGAGAGATAGCTCAAGGAGGAGAAATGGCGATGGAGAGAATGAGGAGAGAAAACCCCACCGCTGCAAGATCTTCTTTTGAAGCACCTTCGAAGAGTTACCGGGAAAATATGTAATCACGGTGGTTCATGGATCCAACATCTCAGTACCTCCCCGTTGTTTGTTCTCCACAGCGGTGATGATTCATCGTTGATGCAACCGCTATGCGTAGTTAAGTGTCCCCAACATCTTTAGGGACCCCGCCCATTCAAATCCAAGGAGTGCACGACCCAGGAACCCAGGGGATACTGTCGGGCCAGTGGGAACTAGGGTACCACATCCCATCTACTACTGGGCCTTGGCAGCGGGTATAATCATGGTGCCTTGGAGATATCCCCTCGTGAATCCAAGTGGCCCTCGCCAAGCCTTAGAGGACTCCCCTTGCGAAGCAACACTTCCTACACATGGAGTGCCAAGTCCCTCGTCGAGGTATCCCTTGCCGAGGATCCACGTGAAGCATGCCGACATCACAATTCCCAAGTCCTTGACGCTAAGCATGATCACATGCAAGATTAAGATAGGGGTAATGATAGCTTAGGAGCTTACAGCACTACAACATATGTGATATTTATTGACAAAATGGCTTGTTGACAAAGTTGTGAACCGTCATATATTATCTTAATCGTTGATGGTTTGGTGATGGCGTCAAGGATTAAGCGTAATGCACGATGGTTTAGTATTTTTTCATTGTTATATCATCATGGATTACTCTTCCAAGTGGTTTGTTGATGTTGGTGATACAATTTTATTGGGGTGCATTTAAATTATCACTGAAAATCATGCGGGACCAAGTTGTCAGTAGGGGAAAATAGTTTATCAAAAAACATGAGGCAAAGAAATTAAATGTAAAATATTGTCTTACGCAGGGTTTGAGCTCGTGACCACGAGTTGATTAGTGTTGATGTCGCTACAGTAGATGTAATGTTTTTGTCATGTAAAGTTGTTGATTAGTTTTAGGGTGGTTTAGTGCGTATTTGATGGGCCACATTTGTGTTGCACCGACGGGCCACTGTGCGCCACCGTATGTGTGAGAACCGTGTAGTACCATAGGCATGTCCGAGGCGCACCGTGCGTGTGTGAACTGTGTACTACCGTAGGCATGTCCGCGGTGCACTGTGCGAGCGTTTTTTTAGAGCGAGCAGTTTTTTTAGAGAACTGTGCGAGCAGTTGCGCGTGCATACGTTGTAGAACCGTACACGTGTGAACCGCGGGAGAACGAAACGTCGGTGTCTCTCCATATGCCCATCCCTCTCTCTCTGTGCCTTCCCATCATTCACTCCCTCATGCCACCGGTTCCAACTCCTCTTCCCCACTCCTCTCTCTCTTCGCCAAATAGGAAAACCCCTCTCCGCTTCCGCTCCCGTTCCCATTCCGGCAATGGAGCACCCATCTGACGTTATCACCGCGGTGAGGTCGAAGGCTGCAATGCTAGCCTTAGCCGCGCAGGAGGCGTCCATGGCTGCGATGGAGGCACGCATAGCCGCAGTGGCTGTTATCGCAGCCGTAGCGGAGGCCAAAGACGAACTGGACTCATGGCCCAAAATATATCGAGCTCGTTGGGGAACCCCAAGAGGAAGGTATGATGAGCACAACAGTAAGTTTTTCCAAAGTTATAAAACCAAGGTTATCAATCTAGTAGGACCAAGGAAACACCCCAAAGGTGGAGCTAGTTGAGCTTTGGCAGGGGCACTACCGGTGCCAGCAGCAACATGGAGACCTGCACAACACAACCACAGAACTTTGCCCCCAACTTGCGATGAGGTTGTCAATCTCACCGGTTTTGCTGAAAACAAAGGATTAAACGTATCAAGTGGAAGAAAGTAATAGTTTGCAGAAAGTAAACAAAAAGCAGTAAACACTTGATTGTAGATTGATGGTAAAAGAAAGGACCGGGGTCCATAGTTCACTAGTGGTGGCTCTCCTTAAGATAGATGACATGTTGGGTGAACAAATTACAGTGAGGCAATTGACAAACATCGAGAAAGCATACAAGCATGTACTACTCATCTTGACTCCTTTGAGATTCGATTGGGCATTACAACATGATACATAGGCCGCCATCCAACTACATCTATGACTAATAATCCACCTTCAGGTTATCATCCGAACCCCCTCCAGTATTAAGTTGCAAGCAACGGATAATCGCATTACGAATTGCGTGTAAAGTAAACAATACGATTGTTCTATGAACAAAGGATTGTTGTTTCCTCCCTAGTAGCAACAGCACATCTAGTACCTTAGAGATTTCTGTCACTTCCCTAGATTACTAGAGGCATGAACCCACTATCGAGCATAAATACTTACTCTTGGAGTTGCTAGCATCTACTTGGCCAAGATAGCTACTAACAACGGAAAGCATGCAAGATCACAAATAACAAAGACATGATAGAATCAATAATCAATCTGAAATAGCATCTCAATATCCATTGGATCCCCGTAAACACAACATGCAGAATTACAAATAGGTGATCTTGATCATGAACGGAGCTCACAAGATCTAAACATGATAGCACAAAGGAGGAGAACCAGCCATCTAGCTACTACATGGACCTGTAGTCCAGAGATGAACTACCCACGCATCACACCGGAGGCTTGCATGATGATGAAGAAGGCCTCCAAGGTGAATTCCCCTCTCCTGTAGGGTGCCGGGAAGAGCTTCAGATCCCTCCCGATCTAGGGATGGAGATGACGGCGGCTACAGACTCTTTCGTGGAATTTTTATCAGTTTCTTAGTGTTTCTGTATCGGAGGCGATATATAGGCGGAAGGAGAGGCCAAGGGGGTGCCTAGGGCCACCAGACCACCCCCTGGCGTGGGCCAGGCCTGGCCGCGTGGCCAGGTGCTGTGGCCGGGCCCCAGCCCCTCTCCGTCTTGTATTCTGGCTCCAGGTGTCCCTCGGTGAAAACTGACTTTGGCTTTTGTCCCGTCCAATTCCGAGAATATTCATTTTCTGACTTTCGTGGAACAAAAACAGCAGAAAACAGGCAGCTGGCACCGTGGCTCTTGTTAATAGGTTAGTCCAAGAAATCATGTGAAAAGTACTCCAAAGTGTGGACAAAACATAAGAAAGTAGATAAAACTAAGCATGGAACATCAAAAATTATAGATACGTTAGCAGCGTATCAACATCCCCAAGCTTAACTCCTGCTCGTCCTCGAGTAGGTAAGTGATAAAAAGAAAGAATAATTTTTGAGGTGATATGCACCATCATAAACTTGATCAAAGTATTTGTAAATCATTCAAAGCTGGGATCATAGTACTTCAATCATAACATGAAGGACAAAGTTCTAGCAATAAGACAAAGAAACTATGTTGCAACATGAAAAGGCACAAACAAAAGATTCATGAATAACAATGCTTTGCAAGACGTTTGTTTGTTTCACATAAAGAAAACATAGCATAGTAGTATTCAGCTTGTCCCTCATAGAGTAGCAAATATAAATGCATATGACACCTTCAAAGTTTACAAGAGTGACTAGATACAAATAGTTTAAAACAAGCAATATCAAAGCTATGCATCAATCAACAAGTCTTGGGACAATGCACATAGAACTAAGAATGGCCACTATTCTCTCAAAGTAGGTGCATAAAGATAGAAGGTGGAGACTCAACATAAAAGTAAAAGAAAGGCCTTCATAGAAGGAAGTAGGGATTCAAGTTTCATAAAGAGCTTCCAAAAATTATGGTACTTATTAGCTTTCAGCTATCATTCCCCCTATCATAAGCATCTTGAAGGTGATTAAGGTTAAAGTGACACAACTAAGAGGATATGCTTGACAAGTTATAAACCGAAATCTCATGCCCCTTACTTACGAAGACCAAACCTCATGCTACTCAACTTTATTCACAAGTAAGCTCTTGTCATTGTAAGTACATATGTATCATAAAGAACCGCCAGCAGGGTACCCCTTGCACATGATACAGGAGCTATCCCATAATCAAAATGACAAGGCAAGCAGACAATGAGCATCTCAGCGATCTTTTTATTTGCTATCTGCATATGTTTTTATTGAGGATGCTTCATAGAGTGCTCATTATGATTATGCTGCAAGTTTCCACCATGATTAGGCATGTCTTAGGCTAGCGACCCAGACGTTTCTCTAACACACATACAAACTCCATGATCTTACAAGTTCCCCTTTTATTTCACACCGCCAGGATCCATAAGCGAAAGAACATGATATCAATGGGGTACAAAGTACAGGTGCAATGTTGAAAGCGTTCCCCATGATATATGGTTCTACTAACTTGAACTTATAAAGCGCAAGCATATACACAACAAAGATGGACCCAATGGTTCAAGTTTATTAAATGCAAGAAAGTAAAGTGTGCCATCAAGTTCGTGAGAGCTTTAATCACTAATTTTCACATAACAAGTTTAATTTGGAAGGTAGACAAAAACATGAATATACTTGGAATAGCATATGCTAATAGGTAGGTATGGTGGACTCTTTGGAATAAGTTGGTTTTAGGAGTTGGATGCATGAGTGGAACTCATACTTGGTTACGGAGGCTAGCAAAAGACTGGGAGCAACCAACTAAGAGAGCAATAATGGCCATAATCATGCAGAGCGACGAAACATCATTGATCAAAGCATAAAGTGATACTACAAGTTGAAAACTAAAGGATCATAAAGGCTATGGTGACTTGGGATAGTCATAACATGGTGTGAGCATGTGCCAAGTCAACCCAAATAAAGCATCAAAGGAGAATACCATAATACTATGCTTTAATATGCTAAAACAACGCATGATTCTTCGAAGGCACATCAAGCAATCTCAATTGTTTATAACATGTCATGCTACAGCAAAGAATACTAAGCATAAATCCAAAACAATATCAAGCATGCCATGAAAAAGCATAGGCCACGGTCAAAAACAAGCTCTCTTTACCACTTAAGCATGAACTTTCCTACTCTTTTCCAATCCAAACCAAACTATTTGAAAACCAATGTATGAAAGAGGGGGTCCAACCAATTTATTCAAGCAAACTAAGAAAACAAAGCAACCGAAAAACCAAAACCAAAACGAAAAAGAAGACGCTCCAAGAATAACACAACTGTGCATGAAACAAAAAAATGAAGCGTTTGGAAGGAACCTGGGATTTTTATTGATGAAGAAGGGGATGCCTTGGGCATCCCCAAGCTTTGACGCTTGTTGACGAGGGTTTAACTCATCAATGCCAATTGTTATGGACTTGGGTTTTGGAGAAGGAGGGAGTGCTGGAGACATCTATCGGCTAGCAAACAAGCACACAGGGGAATCGAAGATTTACCCAAGTTCAGGCCTCATAGAGGTCCCTACTCCTGCTTGTCTACTCGTGGAATTATCGAAGGAATCAAGGATTACAATGGTGCACATATGCAATCTGGCGAGGGTTGTGGAAACTAGGGTTGCGTGTGTCCTCCTCATCGCCCCCTCCTAGCCTTTATATAGATGGGCTAGGTCTTGGGTAGCAGGTCGAGTCGGTTACAGGTTAGGTTTTTCCCTTTGAACTTTCTATCTTCAGCTTCTTCTTGTTCTTCAAGAAATCGAGAGTCCGTAGGCTACTCGAGTTCTCTCTTTGGGCCTTGGCGACACTGTGGGCTTCGTCGTATCTGGACCATATATGCCAAACTCGAGTACCTGTAGGGTATACCCATGTCAGTAGCCCCCGAGTGTCCAGTGGAATCGCAGATTCGACTGGAGACTTTATGAAGCCTTTCGAGTGCATGAATGAGTATATTTTTCGACTGCTTTGCTTGTGTCATAGGGATTGTTGATGTGCGTGCCTGATTTAACCGATGTATCGGTATCAGTTAACTACCTTAGGGTAAAACAACGCAATCTACTCGAACTCGAGTCCTCGGACTCGAATCCGGAAAAGTGCTGGTGTAATTCGACTCAAGCCACGAAGGTCTTACAAGAGTCGAATTCCAGTATATGGGTGTGAGCACTCGACGTGTCCGTCAAGGCATGTTCATCGTACCTGTAGGCATGGATATATTTCTGGTAGTGCACAGCAAATGCGTTGCCAGGACTTATTCAGGTCTTATCTTCACGCTGCAAGCAGGACATCCGAATTTTTTGTCATCGTGGAGATGATTCGGGTGACCCAGGAGACGCAGTCTCTTTGTAGGGAAAGATATGAGGCGGTGTCGCCATAAACTTCGAGTGTAGATGTTTTCAATACGTAGTACGATGTACAAATAATCATAGGTTGCGTGACCAGCGCTCCCTATGGGAGTAGCCCCCGAGTGCCTGGTTGAGTCGAAGACTCAGGCAAGGACTAAAGAACTTCTGCGACTGCTATCGTCTTTTGTTGCTTGTTTCAGTCGAGTTTGCTTCTGCCGCTCCCTATGGGAGTAACCCATGTCCATAATCGAATTGCAGTTCGAGTGATTGGGTTTGCTTTGATTGTCCATGTTCCTGTAAAAAGAAAAGAAAAATCGTAGGGTGCGCGACCAGCGGTCCCTATGGGAGTAGCCCCCGAGTGCTTGGTGGAGTCGAAGACTCGAGCAAGGACTAAAGTAGTCGAAGTCTTCTGCTGCGTAATTTTGGATGACGTTAGTGCTGACAATGCGATGACCTCAGTTGCCCGCGTGAGCGAGTTTTCTATGAAGAAGAAGGGTGGCTCCGCCGCTGCGGGTACCAGCACCTCCGTCGCCAGGAAAAAGAAGGGCACGGGCACTCGCATCACCAATGGTGCGTGGCGCGCATCCGTGATAAAGTCTTGAGAGCTTCGTCTTCTACGCCAGGGCGGACTTTTGTCTTCCGCAGTCGTGGACGCGCGCGTCCCTAGCAGCGAGGTAATCCCCTCTCCTCCTGCCGGCTTTAAGGTGATGTTCCTAGCGTTCATCATCCGCGGTCTCTCATTGCCCCTGCATCCTTTATTTAGGGGCCTTCTCTGTTTTTACGGGATCCAGCTCCATCGGCTGTCCCCAAACTCCATCCTCCATGTAGCTTGCTACATTACTCTTTGCGAGTGCTGGCTTGGAATCAAGCCGCACTTCGGTCTCTTCAAGCTGAAGCGCCAATCGGTGTCTGGCTCCGTAGTCTATGATGTAGGCGGCTGCGGTATCCACGTCGATTCCTCCGCCACATATTTTGATATCAAACTCACAACGTCCGTCCAAGGGTGGAGGGACAAGTGGTTTTACATCCACGACCTAAAGGCCGACGGAGACCACTTCGGACTTGCGCCCTTCGATCCCGCGATGTTGGGGGATACCCCCGGGTAGGGTCACTCCAGGGTATAACGGCCGAGTTAGCCGAGGTCCGGCAAGGTCAAAGAGGATGCTGACCGGGTCACCTCAAGGCAGTCCGAATCACGGAGTAACCCGGACCAGGGGGGGGGGGGGGGTCGCCTAACATTGTCTCATCCGACTTAAGGAGTAAGTCGGGAGTGCTTGTCTAACTTATGTGCAGGAACAGGTGTGGCCGGATCTACTATGATACGGATCCTTGCTTAGCTTCTGGGAGAAGGAAGGAATCTCTCTGGTCAAAAAAGAAGGTCCGGTATGCACTGCATGAGCGAATAAAGCAAGGGCGGGACCACCGGGTCATGGCTGACAAGGGTGATGACGCTCACGTCGGCTGACGCGGGTGCCATAGAGGCTTACGTCGCTAAAGAATGTGTGACGCGAGGGAAAAGCACCCCGGTCGGGTTACCACTTTGGGAGGGGGCATATTCTTAGGAATATGCCTCCACGTATGCCCTAGGCCAGGACTGAACCTCCTCTATATAAGGGGGGTTAGGGTTCTGGTAGAGGGGGTTGGAGAGTTCTGGTTGGTTGAGCACTAGTTGATTTGGTGATTCCTTAGGGCTAGTAGATCTAGGCAAGAGTAAGAGAGCTCCTTCTTCCTCCTCTCGCCAATACAGCTCAGGGAGCACTTGTAATCTTGAAGATATAGCAATACAAACTTCTGTGTGGAGAATCACTCTACTATCCCTCCCTGGATTCCCCTAGCGCATATTAGTCCCCACCTTTAGCCTATCCATGGCATCTGCCATGACACCACCACGACAGTTGGCGCCACCGTGGGGCTAGCGGCGCTAGCAAGGGTGAAGATCCGGACGGGAAACTTCATTGGCACCGGCAAACGCATCGTCTCCGGGCTCGTTCAACGCTTCAGAGCGTTGGATTTTGTCAGCGACAACGCTGGCTGCTTCGGCACGCGCCCGCTTCCGCGCAACGGCCTCTTCGTCAAGCTCGGCGCACACAAGGTCTACGTTGCTGTGGACGTCTCGTGCGTTCATCCGCGTCATGTCGTCGATGCGGGGGAACCACCCCTCACTGTGGCTCGCGGGGCGCGTATCGCTCGCTCCCCGGACCATGCGGAGGTGATGATGACTGCGCCAGGTGCAGGCGCAAGCAAGGACCCAGCACGAGACCCGGAGGTAACGCCTAAGGCACTGAGGAAAGGTAGAGGACCTCCACTAGAGAGGCCTGAGAACATACTGAGAGAAGCTATGGATAGCTTGGCTAACCCGGTAGCAGCAGTGGTAGATCCAGCTCAGGCACAGGCCGAGCTAGAGGAAACTCGGCAAAAGATATTGGAGGGCGCAAAGAAAATAGCCGCGGCTCAGCAGTCGCTGAACATGACGCTGCGTGAGTACGCAAAGGAAAATAAAGTTGATGCGGTGAAAGTAAACGGGAGAAATCTCATAAGCGAGATGAACAGAGAAGGTGATGATGGAGCAGAAGGGTCGGAAAACTATCTGTTTGTGGGGTTGCCGAAGTATAGTACCCGGCGAAGAACCTCAGAGCAGCAGATGCGGCTGCGTCTGAGCTAGAGGGTCTGACGGGTGAGGCCCGTCAAAGACAGCAAGATAGGGTTAACGAGCTGGTTCGGATCGCGAACAGGCAGAACGAGGAGCTGCTGAGAGCTAACCCGGAGAGAGCTGGGGCTTCCAAGATCGTCCATTCGGTGATGGGTAACCCGGAGAAATCCGCTGGAGCCGCATCATCGCCTCATGGCGGTCCAAGGAGAGAAGAGGTAGTAACCTCGGCCAGACGAAACAAACAGATCGTCCCGTACAACCCAACGCGTGCGGGAAAAGGAAAAGAGACGCGGAAAGGTGATGATCGACGGAGTGTGAGCCGAGGTGAAGCTGGCCGAGGTAATCACGACCAAGGCAATGGCGGTCAAGGGAACGCTGCCAACGACAATGCCGGATAGCGCAACTCCACAGCAGCAGGACAACCGCAGCAGCGGAACATACCAAGGCAAGAGCAAAGCGCCGGCCGAGGTATGCAGCAGAAAGGTGCGCAACGAGAGCCAAACCGATACAACGATGGTGATTCGGAGATGGTGAACGCAGGGTACCCCAGACCAGACTACCATGTGATAGGGTCGAGATTGGGAAGCAGGGATTTGATGCCGGATAACGCCAGATTAAAACTAGATCGCCTGTATAGGTCAGAACAGATCGAATGTCAAGGTCCTCCGGGTCCAGCGTGCTTTGGACCCCAGATCATGAAGGAACCGCCGGTACCAAACTTCTAGCTACCCAGAGGCACGAAGACATATGACGGCAGTACCAAGCCGGAGGATTGGCTGATAAACTACGCTACGGCGGTGAAAATTGCAACTGGCAACTTGAGTTGGGTTGTACGTTACGTGCCCCAGATGTTGGAAGGCCCGTCCAGGGTATGGCTGAATAATTTACCACCAGGAAGCATCAACTGCTGGATAGACTTTGAAGAAATGTTTATCAGCAACTTCTCAAGTACATATCAGAGACCGAATAGACCCAGACCCTGGCAATGTGCAAGCAAAGACCTAATGAGACGGATCGTGAATTCTTGACCCGATGGTGTACCGTGAGAAACTCGTGTGAAGGTGGCATAGAATCACAGGCCATAGCGTGGTTTGCACAAGGATGCAGATACGGCAGCGAGCTGTGGATGAAGTTGCAAAGGAAAATGCCAGTTACGCTGGCAGAGATGATCCGAATTGCTGATTCGTATGCTTTGGGCGATCCGGCTCGACCTAGGCTCGCGTCAAATGACTCAAACGAGGAATACTATCAGAGGGACGGAGCTGGGTCGTCCCGGAGGAATGATTACAGAGGAAAAAGGAGAGATGATAGACCGGATCATCGTTACAGTTCGCAACAAGTTGCAGCCGTAAATCAGGGAGCAACCAACACCAAAGAACTGGAGGGAAGTGGACTCCAAGAAATGATGGCAAGAAGACATGGACTCCAGAGCAAAAGAAACAGTGGCAGGAAAAGAAAGACCGTCCGAGGTATACCTATGAGTCGATGCTAGACCAGCCGTGTAAGTTTCACACGCCAAATCCGAATAGCCCGGCGGGTCACACGACGAGGCAATGTGAGTGGATGCGTAAGATAGAGCAAGGTTGTTCGAGGAATGCTCAGGCACCCCGGAATGATCAACCTCGGCAGGAGTTACCCCGGCAGAAATTGCTCTTCGGAGCAAACACGCAGCAGCTAATGTTGCCTCCCCCTCCGCCGAGGTATGACAACAATGAGAGAAGGGATGCAGTGCATCAGGTGGAAAATCAGCAACAACCGGATCAGAGGTACCCCGGAAACGAGGGAAGGAATGAGTACAGGGAACATCACCAGAGTTATTGTGTGTTCATGACTGAGGAAACAGATAGAAAGAGCTTGCAGCGCTGACATATGGAGGTCAATGCGGTCATGCCAGCGGTGACGAGGTACATGCCTTGGTCGGACCAGGAAATCACCTGGAACATCAAAGATCATCCTAAACTTATGCCGAGCCCAGGTTCATATGCGCTAGTGCTAGATCCGACATTCATTGGACCGAACATCAATGTGAGGTTCTCCAAGGTTTTGATTGATAATGGCAGTAGCATTAACATCATGTATGCGGATACGATGCGCAAGTTGGGCATCTTGGAGAACATGCTCCAGGCTATGAGAACAACTTTCCATGGCATAGTACCAGGCATTTCTTGCGAGCCCATAGGCAAAGTCCGGGTCGACGTGTTATTCGGCACAAGGGATAACTGCCGAACTGAAAATCTAGAGTTTGAGGTGGTGAACTTGGAAAGTGCATATCATGCGTTACTCGGAAGACCAGCATTGAACAAATTCATGGCAAGATGTCACATCAGTTATCTGAAGATGAAGTTGCCCGGGCCAAATGGAGTGATTACCATTGCTGGAGATTTTCGACGTTCCATGGAGTGTGCTTCAGCCGGGTCTAACCTAGCCGAGTCACTCGTGATTGCGCAAGAAAAAATAAAAATCCAAGAGGTGGCGGCATTATCTCATTCCGTGCAGCAATATATGTCGGCATTAAGTAACCCGCATGGCAGCATTTCATTTCAAGCCGCAAAAGACACCAAGAAGATTCCAGTTGATAACATGTTTCCGGAGCGCACCGTAACAATTGGTGCCGGGTTAACTAACAAATAGGAAAGCAAGCTCGTCAACTTCCTCCGTGAGAATCGGGATATTTTTGCTTGGTCTACACAGGACTTGCAAGGTGTTCCGAGGGAGTTGGCCGAGCACTCTTTGAACGTAAGACCCGGAGCAAGGCCAGTGAAGCAACCTCTCCGCCGCTTCGCCAAGGATAGGAGAAAAGTCATTGGAGACGAGATAGCTCGATTACTAGCAGCAGGATTTATCATGGAGGTACTATATCCGGATTGGCTCTCCAATCCGGTGCTGGTAGAAAAGAAGAAGGACGATCCGAACGTGGCAGTGGTTTGGCGCATGTGTATCGATTACACGAACCTGAACAAGGCGTGTCCAAAAGATCCATTTCCACTGCCGAGGATAGATCAGGTCATAGACTCGACCGCGGGATGCGAACTGTTGTCATTCATTGATGCATATTCTGGCTTCCACCAGATACCTCTGAACCCGGATGATCAAATAAAAACGGCGTTTATTACCCCGTATGGGGCTTACTGCTATCGCACTATGCCGTTCGGTTTACGTAATGCAGGTGCAACGTACCAAAGATGTATGCAAAAATGTTTGCACGACCAAATAGGTCAAAACGTACAAGTATACGTGGATGATGTGGTTATCAAGACCAAGGAAAGCACAACGCTCCTTGACGACATAAGGCAAACATTCGCGAACTTGAGAAGGTTCCGGATGAAGCTTAACCCGGAAAAATGTACCTTCGGTGTCCCGGCTGGAAAATTACTCGGATTTCTCGTCTCTAGCCGAGGTATCGAAGTTAATCCAACTAAGATCTGAGCCATCAAACGAATGGAGCTGCCGAAGTGTCTCAATGATGTCCAGAAGTTTACTGGATGCCTGGCATCGTTGAGTCGGTTTGTATGTCGGTTGGGAGAAAAGGCACTGCCTCTCTACCAACTCATGAAAAAGTTGGATATATTCGTTTGGACGCCACAGGCCGATGAAGCTTTTGCCCACTTGAAGAAGATGTTGGCCACTGCGCCAGTGTTAGCCTGTCCACTATCAAAGGAGCCAATGTTGCTCTACGTAGCCGCAACCAACCGAGTTGTAAGTGCAGTAATCGTAGTGGAGCGCACTGAAGAGGGTAAGTCGGTGCAGAGGCCAGTATATTACCTGAGCGAGGTATTGTCTACCTCAAAACAGAACTACCCACACTTTCAAAAGGTGGCATACGGTGTCTATATGGCGGCAAAGAAGTTAAAGCATTACTTTGAGGAGCACCCCATCAAAGTAATATGTGAGGCTCCCATATCCGAGATAATGGGTAACAAAGATGCGAGTGGCAGGATCGCAAAATGGGCAATTGAGTTAGCCCCTTATGCGCCCCAATACGACAGAAGAGAAGCGATCAAATCTCAGGCTATGGCGGACTTTTTTGTGGATTGGGCCGAGGTACAATACGAACCACCGCCATTAGATCCGAATTACTGGAGGATGCACTTTGACGGGTCGAAAACCAAAACCGGATTGGGCGCCGGGGTTGTGCTTACCTCGCCAAAGAAGGATCAGCTAAAGTACATATTGCAGATCCATTTCGCGGCATCGAACAATGTCGCTGAGTATGAGGCTCTTGTGCATGGGCTCAAAGTGGCAAAGGAGATTGGCATACGTCGGATAATATGCTTTGGCGACTCGGACCTGGTGGTACAGCAAGTGTCGGGAGTGTGGGACGCCCTGGATCCAAACATGGCACTATACAAATTTCACGTGCAGAAGATATCTGGTTACTTCGAGGGGTGTGAATTTCACCATGTACCCCGGGCGGAAAATGAGGCTGCCGACATGTTGTCGAAGCTCGGATCGACCGGACAGGCAGTTCCACCGGGTGTAGCATTGGAACACCTCATAAAACCATCTATCAGGCCGTCCCCAGGAACCGACTCGATCTATGTCCCGAAAAATACAGAATCCGGAGCCGAGCCCATGGACATTGACATGGGAGGTGGTACGCGAGACCCGGGGACTGTGTCAGCAAACCCGAGGACTGCCTCGGCAAACCCGGGGACTACCTCGCTAGACCCGGGGACTGCACAGCGTGATCCGGCTGAAGTCATGCTGGTGGATCAGATGGAAATTGATGAGGAGATATTCCCTCCACGAGCCATACCAGCTTGGGCACTACCTATATTCCAATTCTTGAAAGACGGAACGTTACCCATTGAGGAGGTGTTAGCCAGGCAAACTCAGAGGAGAGCAAAAGCATACACAATCATCAATTCCGAGTTATACAAATGGAGTGTAACCAATGTTCTCCAAAGATGCGTTGACCCGGAAGAAGGGCTTGACATCCTCCGAGATATACACCAAGGAGAATGCAGGCATCATGCCTCATCCCGAGCCTTGGTGGCAAAGGCGTTCCGACATGGATTCTACTGGCCAAGTGCCTTGGAACAAGCAGAAGATCTGGTGAAAAAAATGCAATGGTTGTCAGAGGTACGCCGCCAAGACACATATGCCTATGTCGGAACTCAAGACCATACCAATTACGTGGCCATTTGCTGTATGGTGCTTGGATATGGTTGGCCCGTTCAAACCGGCGAGAGGAAACATGACACACATTTTGGTCATGGTGGACAAGTTTACAAAATGGATTGAAGTGAAACCTATAAGAAAATGTGATGGAGCTACGGCCGTGACATTTCTCAAAGACATCATCTTGAGATACGGTTATCCACACAGTATTATAACTGATAATGGAACGAATTTTGCGGAAGGAGCATTTGCGCGCTTCTGCCGAGATAAGAAGATCCGACTCGATGTTGCCTCAGTAGCCCACCCCGCATCGAACGGACAAGTGGAAAGATCCAATGGATTAGTATTATCCGGGATAAAACCCCGGCTCATTGAGCCGCTGCAAAGATCAGCGGGGTGCTGGTTAGAAGAACTACTAGTGGTACTGTGGAGCTTAAGAACAACTCCGAATCGATCAACAGGCTATACGCCATTTTTTCTGGTATATGGGACAAAAGCTGTATTACCAGCCGACATAGAGCATGATTCGCCTAGGGTCACCCAATACACAGAAGCCGAAGTGCAAGAAGCCCGGCAAAATGATGTTGATCTGCTGGAAGAAGCGAGGGAACTGGCACTGTCCAGATCCGCCATATATCAGCAAAATCTCCGACGCTATCATAGCCGGAAAGTATGCCCCCGAGTCTTTCGGGAAGGTGATCTGGTGCTCCGGTTGGTACAACGTACTACTGGCATGCATAAATTATCCCCCCATGGGAAGGGCCGTTCATTGTGAGCAAAACATTGCACAATGATTCTTACTATCTTATAGATGTAAAGCCACAGGAAAAGAACAAGGCGGACAGGTCCGGAGAGGAATCCAAGCGACCGTGGAATGTAGCACTACTCCGTCTCTTCTACACTTAGCTAAGAAGTGTATGTATCCGAGTCGTCTCATATGTCGGTATGTATGTCGGCAATGAGCTTATCAATGAAATAGCAGCGCCTCGAGCAGTAACTCGGGGAGTGCCTTAATAATATTTGTCGTAATTTCTTATATGGTAGCTGGAATAAGTCGTTCTACTTAACCCGGATTAGTAATGTGTGAGCACCAAAAACCCAACCCTTCGACTTGCTGCTGTCCAACAAGAATTGGCTTCATGACAAGCAAGGGAACAAATTTGGAATTGCGTAGCACATGAAAAACGACTAAGGAAACGAATTTATTCAAGCTAACGTTTGTTTTTTCGGACTAACCCTGTATTTATTTTCAAGCTATTATGCTGAATTATTTTGAGCCAAGCCTCAAAGTTTCTAAGTAATGTTAAGACAATTTTTGAAGCTCGGATTCGTAAGTCGTAAAACCGACTCATGGTAGACACGGACCGAGCCAACGAATTCGACGAACAAGAAAACAAAACTCGGGGACTACGCCCAAGTTAATCCGGCATAAAAACGTAGTAGCAAAATATCACATATCCAGCATACAATTGCACCTGGCATACCGGGGATCTGATAAATTTTCAAGTTTTTTAGAACTAAGGAGCAGCAGGAGGAGCAGGTTCGGCGTCGTCGTCGATGTCTTCAATATCTGAAGCATCATCTTCCCCGTCCTCATCTGACCCATCTTCAACATTCTCATTTTACTCGTCCCCAGCGGATTCCAGGAAGCTCGGCCCTTCAATCTAGTCATGAATAAGAGAATATTCGACGAGGTTGTAGGCGCAAGCCTGGCGCCGAGCTACCCACTCCGGATCATCGGTCCATCTGGATCCGGTATGCCGACGTGTGAGGAGGCTGAGGTCGATCTTCTCGTACCATGTGAGAATATGATGAAGGATGGTGTCAGCTGCAGCACGACCAGCGGACTCTCTCCAGAGGTCAAGTTGGGTATCAACTTCCATTAACTTCTCGACAAGAGTTGCGATGGTCTCCGGGCTACTCTCTCCGGGATAGAACGTATTGAAGATGCGCACTGCAACGTCGAGGATATCCTTGCCATAATTCTTGATGGTCTCCACGCGAGAGGACAAGCTGACCAATAGGTCCTCCATGTCCAAGGGAATGTTCTAACCATCAGGAGCAATGGGGGTACCCCTCTCTCGGTGAAATTTGGCAACAGCAGCGCTGGCAATCGCAGTACCCTTTGGAAAGTGGTCTAGAAACAAGGCAAAAGAAGAAGGTAAAGAAAAGACATATGAGGTAACCCGGAGAGTTATGTCGGACAAGGGAAAGGAACTTACGAGAAATATGGCTATGGATCCGGGTCAACTCCTTGATGCAGGCATCGCGTCTTTTGCGAAGTTGCTCAAGCTCAGCGTTTGCCGACCCAAGCTAGACGTTGGATTCTCTGAGTAGGTCCTGGCCCTTAGAGATCTGGAGAGTAAGGTGCTCACGCTCTTCTGTGAAGTTCTGGCCAACTTTTTGGAGCTCGGTTTTGTGTTGGGCCTTCATCTTCTCCATCTCAGCCTTGAGCTTGGCTATCTCGTCGTCATTGGTCCGGAGGAGGGCAAGCTCATCATTCTTCTTCTTCTTCAGCTCAGCTTGATGCTGCCCTGCTTGTTCGAGAAAATGCAGCATCATATCAGGCACGGGCACACTATCCTCAAGCGATGCTGAAATAGTATGTTGACCCGACAGAGCCGAGGAGTGAATGTTTGCCGGGCCAAGGAGAAGAAGAAATGGAAAACACTACAAAGTCGAACAAAAGAGGACATACCCCGGATTTCCTCCAAGTTCTTCCGCATAATTTTGTTCTCAGCCTCCACCCCAGCTGCAGAAACCGAATGAAGAGATTAGTTCGGCGGAAGAAAGTAAAGAAAAACGGAGAGGTGACGAGGGAGAAAATTACCTCTCTTTTCATGTTCTGCACCAAGTGCAACATGTTTTGCGCGCAGGATCTTGTGGGTATCAAGCAGGCGTTGAAATTCGGCGCTCCGGCGATTGGTGGTTACCTGAAAGAAGTACAAAAGTGTAAAATTAGCTTGGTGCATATTTGAAGTGTACAAGATCCGGGCCAAGTGGAACTTAACCCGGCTCTAGGTGTGTGCATATTCGAAGTTTACAAGATCCGGGCCAAGTGGAACTTAACCCGACTCTAGGTGTGTGCATATTCGAAGTGTGCAAGATCCGGGCCAAGTGGAACTTAACCCGGCTCTAGGTGTGTGTGCATATTTGAAGTGTACAAGATCCGGGCCAAGTGGAACTTAACCCGGCTCTAGGTGTGTGCATATTCGAAGTGTGCAAGATCCGGGCCAAGTGGAACTTAACCCGGCTCTAGGTGTGTGCATATTCGAAGTGTACAAGATCCAGGCCAAGTGGAACTTAACCCGGCTCTAGGTGTGTGCATATTCGAAGTGTGCAAGATCCGAGCCAAGTGGAACTTAACCCGGCTCTAGGTGTGTGCATATTCGAAGTGTGCAAGATCCGGGCCAAGTGGAACTTAACCCGGCTCTAGGTGTGTGCATATTCGAAGTGTACAAGATCCGGGCCAAGTGGAACTTAACCCGGCTCTAGGTGTGTGCATATTCGAAGTGTACAAGATCCGGGCCAAGTGGAACTTAACCCGGCTCTAGGTGTGTGCATATTCGAAGTGTGCAAGATCTGGGCCAAGTGGAACTTAGCCCGGCTCTAGGTGTGTGCATATTTGAAATTTACATGCAGCTACGTTGGTTTTCTAATGAGCATCCGGCCGAGCAACAAGCTACTCCCCCAGAGGCTCGGGGACTAATGGCTAGTATCTACAGCATGTAAAGGACTTTTCCCGAACCCGGCTATTATCTACGTTGGTTTTGAAGTTTACATACCTCCATCATTCGCCCCGCGAGGTTAATTGCCTTGGCGGCAGTATTCATCTGGGCAGAAAATTCTGCGGGGCCGAACTTTTCCGGGAGGTCGTCGTTGTGGACGAACTCCGCCTTGTTCTAGTTCATAACGAACTCGATAAGGCTCGGAGGGTACCGTTCGCCAGTGGGCATGTGGGGTGCCACCAAGCCCTTTGCATGAGCTTCCTTCCTCTCAACTAGGGCAAGAGCTGGGCTGGTGTGCAGAACCATCTGCTGCGCATCTGTTGGCTCGGCAGGAACATCCGTCGCTGCTGGTGATTTCTTCGGAAGCATCGACGACAGGGTTCACTGCCCGGCCTCGACGGATGTATACTTGGCAGTATCCGGAGCTTTCTTGCCTTTAGCTTGCTGGGAAGAAGTAACCACAAAGGATTTCCCTTTGGAAGCTGCTGGAATGGTTCCTCGCCGAGGCTGAGATGACTCGGAAGAGGCAGAGGAATTTGGCACTGGAGCTGTTGTGGGTTTCCTTGGCGCCGGGATAGGTGCTGGCTTGGTAGCTGGTACTGGAGCTGCTGCTGGTGCTGGTGCTGGTGTTGCGGTAGACTCGGTGGTTGCTAGTTGCGGCAATGCCGAAGTGGTGGACGCCGTCGCCTCGGCCGAACCGACCCCTCCCGCTCCAAGGTCGCGTTCCTCTCGATGAGGTACTGCGGAACCCGAAGCAGCCGCAGAGCCCTCCGGAATAGGGCTCAGCGGGCATGACTCGTCGTCACGAGGAGGAGAAGGGTCGGACCGAAGGGGAGAAGAGATGCTCGATCCGCTCGGAGGGACCTCCGCAGGAGGCCTGCAAAAGAGAATGATGTCAGGAGTGAAATTACCCCGATGCAAGGAAAAGTGAGTTGTGCAGTGAAAAATGACTTACGCATCCGAGGTCTCGGCCTCCTTGGGTTTCCTGGCCCTTCGTGTCGGGGCTTTGCCTGCCCGCTTGGAGGCAGTCTTGTCTCCGGCCTTCTTTTGCCTTTTTGTGGGCTGAGAAGGTTTGGAGGAAGAACTTGATGCGGATCCGCGCTTCTTCTTCGACGCCACCGGAACCGGCTCGCCCGTGGCAAGTGGAGGGTCCTCGTGGATATGCCCACCGGGGTTAGCTGATGCCGAAAAGGCAAAAGAAAGAGGGACAGCCTCAACGGGTTCAATCACGTTGATATCCTCATCATCCTCATCATCGGGCCAATCTCTAAGAGAGGAGAATTTACCGCTGGGTCGTTTGGTGGCGTCGGTCATAGGGAGGAACATCTCCTGGTCTAGCTCCTCCTCATCCGGGATTTCTCGATCCGGCGCCCACTTAAGGGTCGGATCCGTGCCATCCTCGAGAGTTTGCTGAAGGAACAGCTGAGAAAAAGCACGAAGAACAGAGTCAGAAATATAACAAAAACCGACACATACTTGATCCGAAATAAGTTTGCCCCGCGAAGCTTACCGCGGGAGGGAGCCTGTCACGGCAGTAGTGCTCGATTCCCCACGTCCATTCGGCGGAGAAATCCTTGTGGGTGGTGAAAAGAGCCTTGACCCGGCGAAAGATCTCTGTGTTGCTATATTCGAAGGAGGAGGTTCGGTTGGGGTCGCGGCCGAAACTCATATGGCACAACTTGTGGGTGCGCTTCTGGAGGGGAGAGATTCGGTTGCGCACGAATGTGATCATAGCATCCTCGTTGCGCAATCCGAGCTTCTTCAGCTCCGCGAACCTCTTGTTAACTTGGTTGGCCAGAGCGGTAGGCTTCATGGGGACCTCCTCCCAGAAATCTGTGTCAGGTAGGCCCGGAGCGTAGGGAAGCAACCGAATCAAGTCGTCGGTACCCTCGTTCCGGACGTAGAAGAAGGTCCGGGCCCATCCTTTGCAGGAGTCGAGCCCTGTAACCCAGGGAAAGACTGAAAATCTCCGGGGCGAGATGGAGGCAGCTCCGAACTGGGTGAGCTGCTTGTCCTCCGACTCAACATGGATATTGGGGACAACGTTGCGACGGAGGCCGAAGAACCGGATCCACAGCTCCTTCGTGGGCCATAGTCCGGTGTAGCCCTTGATCATAGAGGCAAAGGCGGAAAGAGAGGTGATGGCGTTTGCTGGGAGATGGTGCGGCTGCAGGTGGTATGTCCTAACCCAATCCCGGAAGAAATCGCTCACCGGGAGACCAAATCCCCGTTGGAAGTGGGATAGGAATACAATGAACTCACCCGGATTGGGTGAGGGTGCCAGTTCGGCGGAGGGGAGACGAGTAGCGACGCCGGCGGGAATACGCCTGGTCCGGTAGAGCCAGTCAATGTCGTCTTGACAGACCCACGAACTGGCCCATGCGCCGCGGTCCGCCGCGTCCGCCACGACGAGCTCCTCCTCCGTCATCTCGTATTCGCTATCTTCGCTGGAGCTAGCGGCGGCGGGGATCTATGGCCTAGATTGACGAGGACCCGTGGCTAAGCAGTTGCGCAGCGGTGGCTGCGAAGCAAAAGCACGGGGAGAGTACGGCGGCAATGTTGCTGCTAGAAACACCGGCGGCGGCATGGTCACAGGGAAGACGAAGGAGAAAAACACAACGGGCAGAGGGGCGCAGAGGTGGAAAAATGCTAAGGGATGCGCCCCTCCCCTATTTAACCACCCCTAGAGATCGATGAGTGGGATCGCGCTGCGCCGATGAGCCACACGGTGTGGCCGTGTATCACCGGCATCAGCCAATCAGAAAAAAGCCACACAGGGGGCCACAGAGTAGAAGTGATCCCATGACGCGACACGCTGTCGTGGTAAACGAGGAGGCAGACATGACATGACCCACGCACAGTGAAACTGACAATTACTGCGGCGGTTACTGTACAGGCCCTTAAAATAAGACAAGGTAATGATTAGCCTCCACGTAGGTTGGCGTATGAGAGAAGGAAACGGGGCCCGGATCGAACCATGATAACCATGGGGTCCGAGCCAAAGTGGTGACCCGGCCAGCAAGTGAAAACTTGGAACGTGCGAAGGGAACGTAAATCCATATAATCTGAGATAAGGAGCTAACTCGGAATTAAACATCCAAGGCTCGAACATAAATGAACCTGATGTGGCCTTAGCGGCCGAGGCAGCTAAGACCGCACCAGCTTCGAGGACTAATGTTGGGGGGATACCCTCGGGTAGGGTCACTCCGGGGTATAACGGCCGAGTTAGCCGAGGTCCGACAAGGTCAAAGCGGATGCTGACCGGGTCACCTCAAGGCAGTCTGAATCACGGAGTAACCCAGACCAGGGGAGGGTCGCCTAACATTGTCTCATCCGACTTAAGGAGTAAGTCGGGAGTGCTTGTCTAACTTATGTGCAGGAATTAGGTGTGGCCGGATCTACTATGATCCGGATCCTTGCTTAGCTTCTGGGAGAAGGAAGGAATCTCTCTGGTCAAAAAAGAAGGTCCGGTACGCACTGCATGAGCGAATAAATCAAGGGCGGGACCACCGGGTCATGGCCGACAAGGGTGACGACGCTCACGTCGGCTGACGCGGGCGCCGCAGAGGCTTACGTTGCTAAAGAATGCGTGACGCAGGGGAAAAGCACCCCGGTCGGGTTACCACTTTGGGAGGGGGCATATTCTTAGGAATGTGCCTCCACGTATGCCCTAGGCCAGGACTGAACCTCCTCTATATAAGGGGGGTTAGGGTTCTGGTAGAGGGGGTTGGAGAGTTCTGGTTGGTTGAGCACTAGTTGATTTGGTGATTCCTTAGGGCTAGTAGATCTAGGCAAGAGTAAGAGAGATCCTTCTACCTCCTCTCGCCAATACAGCTCGAGGAGCACTTGTAATCTTGAAGATATAGCAATACAAACTTCTGTATGGAGAATCACTCCACTATCCCTCCCTGGATTCCCCTAGCGCATATTAGTCCCCACCTTGAGCCTATCCATGGCATCTGCCGTGACACCACCACGACACGTGACGCCGTGCAAGAGGAGGCGCTCCTGGAAGAACATAGTGATGCCCGTCGAGTCCGCGGAGACAGATGTGCTATACGAGCGCATCTGTGACCTCGAGAGTCGCATGGGCAAAGAGGAGGGAGGACGCGCCCTCATTCGCACATGGCTACGCCGTCGCGTCCAGCCCCTGCAGACCAGAGTCCATCCTATGTTCCAGTGGGCTGGAGCGGACGATGTCACTCGCATATCTGCCGATGGCATTTACGCGAGTGAGGTAGATAAAAGGGTTCGACTGGTCACCAAGTACACCGCCAAGGATGTGCTTCCTAATGATCCAGATGTTCCTCCATTCGATGTTGCTAACCCTCCTCCTGAGGTACAGTTGTGCTACGTAGTAGCTTCGACAGCTTGTTTTGTTGTTTCTTGACTTTGTGCTAAATTGCTTTCTGTATGCAGGATTGGGCGGTATCGCCTTGTATGCCCCCTCTTCCTGAGGGGTTATCCCTCGTGAAGCCTTGGAAGAGGACGAGTCGGAGTCGACCGTCCCATCTGATGTGGAGGAGGAAGCCCCCGAGTTGAGTGCTCCAGGCACTCGCAAGCGTTCGCGCAGTGAGGATTCAGATGCATCGTCATCTTCGACTCCGGAAAGTGCAGATGTGGGTGCCAAGTCGCCAATACCTGCCGTTCCCATGAGTGTCATGGCACCATCTTCCCGCAAGAAGACGCGGCTGCCGAAGGAGTCGACGTTAGAGTCGGGGGGTCAAACCTTCGATTTTGACAAGTTTGACTGGTAAGTATACGGGTCTTCTTTTGGTTCTTCTTTTTGGAGTTGCATTCCCTTGATGTTGATTTTCGCTCTACAGTCAGCCGGCGTCGCCATCTTCTGGCGATGTCGAAACTTTGAAGGAAACTGGAGTCGCAACCTCCAAGGCCGAGGAAGTGGTGGAGCGTACTCCTTCTCCTCCATTGGCGGCCCACTCTAGCCATAATTCATCAAGTTCTCCACACGATGTGGAGCATCAGATGGTTATCCGGACAACTGCGCGTCAATCGACTTCAGAGTCATTGGAGGATCATGTATGTGGAGCATTTGTTTCCTCTATTTTTGCAATCGAATGTATCATCTTCTATCATCTTCTTATCCTTTGCTGTTTTTTCCTGTCGCAGCTTATTGTGAAGGAAGCCGCTCGCTTAGCGGAGCAAGTTCTTCCGATGGGTTGCCAGCATGCAATGCTGGATAATCGCCATCGCGTAGTTGAAAGTAAGTGTCTTGCTTCTTCTTCGTCCTCCCTGTGATATATCTGGCTGATAGCCTATCTTTTGTTTGTTTCATAGCTGAGCATAACGCACTTCTTCACGACGCTGCTTTCCTTGAAAAGACGCTTGCCGCGATGGTGAAGAGTCGCGATGAGGCAATCGCAGTACGTGACGAGTCACGGAAACGCGAAGAGGATCTGCGCGCCTCCATCGTGGCCAGGGAGAAGTTGTTCGAGGAAAAACTTTTCTCGATTGCCAAGGCTCTCTCAGGTATCTCCTTGTCTGGGTTTTCGTTGTTCTTCTTCTTTCGAATTTGTCATTGGTGTTGACTTTCGTGCCCATGCTTGGGTTTTATGTAGATGCCAGCGGTTTGAGCTTCGACCCGCAGGCACTCCGCCGTGACGATGCCTTGGCGGGTGCCATTTCGGCAGTTGAGGATCGCAGCGCTGCCGTTCAAGGGACGCTCTCCAAGGCCAAGGGCGTGCTCAGTCGCCTCCGGGAGGAGCTGGCGCCCAAGGCTGAGTTGATCGAGAATATGGACGAGCTGGTGGAGTCCCTTGCTGGGGGCGTCCCTGCAAGCTTCAAGAACTCGCTCCGTGCGGCTGGCGCTTCGATGTCACTCGCAATGGTTCAAGCCCATGGAGTCGAAGTTGATCCTGCAGCGGTATCCAAGGCGATGCCTGTCAGCGCTGATGGCCAGCAGGTAGTCTTTGCTCCCTTCGCGACTGCTTGTGGCAAGTACGGCCCGCAGCTGATCAATATAGTTGCGAAGTACTTTCAGGAGCTTCAGCGAGCCAAGAGAGCGGCGAAGGCTGCGACATCAGGGGCCGGCAGGAAGTCTATGGCATCTGACACTGCCACAAACTCGATGAGGCCCCCAAAACCAAAGTCAAAGTCGAAGAAGCCAATCGCTCCTCAGTAGTCGCATCTTGTAATAGTTAAATATTTTATGTCTTTTGTCGAGAACATGCCTGTTGGCGAGTGTATCTGCTGATACTTTTGTTTAATATTGAGTGCACTCGAGTCTTTTGTCTATGCTTCGCCTTAGTCTTCTTATTGTCTCTTGCTTGACTTGTGATAGGGTACATCGAGTGATCCGTTGAGGGAACCTCAGGATTCGCCACCCCTTGATGACATCTTGGCGCCGTCACGCTCAAGGGTGGATGAGTTGTCTCTGCTCTCGCGACTTCATGACCGCGTGAAGCAGTTGGAGCGCGAGTTGCCCGTACTCCGTGGTAGTGCGGATGTATGGAAGTCGAAGGCGGAGAAGGCTGTCGCTCGAGAACAATATCTGTTAGGGGAAGTGACGCAGCTGGGTGACCAATTCAAATGTTAGTTCTCTTCTTTCTTATCTTTTTCCTTGTAGCCACTCGCAGTAGTTCTTTGTCTTCATGCTTTTGCCTTTGCCTGGTACAGTTGTCAGTGCGCGCCATCCGCAGGATGAGAAAGATAGAATTGCCATTCGCATGAATGATCTGACCCAGGAGCAGCTTCAGGCGAGTGGATACTTCTGGATGGATCATGATCGCGCAATCGCACTGGCGACCCTGCAGGATCGTGCGTCGTGGGTGCTTCACTTCCTAAAGAAGTCGCAATCGTGCCTGAAGAATATTTATCGGACAATGTTTCTGCTGGACATTGTTCCATCGAGCCTGCTGGCCCTTCTTGCTAAATTCCAAGACTTGAATGCGGTCCGCGAGTGTGTACGACGGCAACTAGTGGCTGGTGCCAAGGCCGCTCTGTCACTTGTGCGACTGCATAGGCCTGATGTGGATGTTGTGGCAATTGCGGCCGGACCTCCAGCGCCGCCAGCAGGTTCGACTTGGAACATGGTTCTGCATTATCAGGCAGTGGATCACCCAACGGAGGAGATCGTCGACTTCTTCGAGGAGCAAACCAACGTTCCTTTATTGCAACAGTAGTTTAGTTTGTATCCTGCACATAATTGTACCAGTGTTGTAAAGTTCATATATATGCTGTGTATAATTGATTAATTTGAATGTATAAAAGAGCTTGTTAACGCGTGTGCTTTGTCAGTGCGTTGCACTATGCGATTCCTTTTCGTTAGCCTGACTTGTGATTATCTCAGCCCCTTGCCAACCTGTCAGGTGCGTTGCAACTAGGTTGGTGTTTTTCAAGGGTTTCGATTGATGCGCCAGCTATTCAGGATACCGCGATGAGTTCATAGAACATATGCGTACAGGGTGGCGCAGCCCCCGAGTGGATAATTTGCAAAAAATAAAGGAAAAACATAGAGTTTCGGGGCACTTATCTTTATTTATTCGCGGGATAGTACGAGCTACAATGTGTGGCTAAGTAGCCTTGGCTAAGTAGCCTTGTTTTCAATGTAAAAACAGAAACGACTAAGGGTAGAATCGCCGCAGCTGCGCGACGTTTCAAGGGTGGGAGTATGCGACTCTTGTCTCTAAATATTTAAGGCAATAGGCGCCATGTGGGATTACTTCTGTAACCACGTATGGTCCCTCTCAGGGGGACTCGAGCTTGAGATGCCCTTGCTGCTTCAATCGCAGGACCAGTTCGCCTTCGATGAAGGACCTGGGGCGTAGCCTTCTGCTGTGGTAGTTGCGCAGGTTCTGCTGGTAGATCGTTGATCTCTCCGCGGCGATTTCCCTTGCCTCGTCAAGGAGGTCGACAAAGTCTTCGAGTGCAAGAGTTGATTCTTGTTTGCTGTAAGCGACCACACATGGTGCTTTGTATCGTACTTTGGCGGGTAGCACCGCTTCGGCCCCGTGCACCATGAAGAACGGAGTGTATCCTATGGCGCTGTTTTGGGTTGTGCGTAGGCTCCACAGTACTGATTGCAGCTTGTCTGGCCCGCGGCCTGTTCGAGTGGCCTGAGGAGTTGCTTCTTGATGCCGCCACAGACGAGCCCGTTAGCCTTTTCGACCTGACCGTTGGTCTGTGGTGCTACGGAGGCATAGCTGACGTTGATTTCCAAATTCTCGCAGAATTCTTGGAACTCCTTGGATGTGAAGTTCGTCCCATTGTCCGTGATAATGCTATAATGATGTGTGGCACTCCGAAGCGATAGATGATGGACTCGAAGAACTTGACTGTGTTGTATCCTGACTGATTGGTTATTGGCATGGCCTCTATCCACTTGGTGAATTTGTCGACTGCGACCAGGAGGTAGACGTAGCCTCCTTGTGAGGACTTTGGGAGCTTGCCGACCATATTGAGTCCCCATTGCGCGAAGGGCCAGGCCAATGGAATTGGTCGGAGTTCCATGCCAGGTGCGTGTGGCTTATCTGCAAATCGCTGGCAAGCATTGCATTTCTGGACGATGTCCTTCGCGTCACGCATGGCCGTAGGCCAGTAGAATCCTGCTCGTAGAGCTTTGGTGACGAGGGCGCGACTATCGGTGTGGTGCCCGCAAGTCCCCTCATGGATGTCGAGGAGAACAGATCTTCCATCAGCCATGGAGACGCATTGTTGGAGTACTCCCGTGATGCTACGCTTGTATAATTCGCCGTTGATAACAGCGAATGCCTTGGATCACCGCGCAATGTGTTGTGCGTCATTCGGGTCGTCCGGTAGCCTTTTGCTGAGGAGGTACGTGATGTATGGTTGAGTCCAAGATGGCTCGATCATCATGACGCTCATTGGTCCTTCGAGTCCTGTGTCAAGCTCCAGGTCGTCGAGTGTCATTGTCTCATTGGGTGGCACAGCCCCCGAGTCCATTGTTGCGCTTATTTTCTTCTCGGTGGCCTTTGGCTTGATGGAGCGTTCGCAAATACGCTCGAGAAATACCCCGGGTGGTATGGGGCCGTAGGTAGAGCCAATGTTGGCGAGTGTGTCTGCCTCTTCATTGCTTTCGCGACCTATGTGTCGCAGCTCGCAACCGTCGAAGTCCCCTTCGAGTGTGTCGTAGAGGTCACGGTAGGCGATCATAGTGTCGTTCAGTGCGTCGCACTCGTGCATTGTCTGGTTGGCGACCAACTTGGAGTCACCGTATATTATGAGACTCTTGGCACCGCAGACTTTTGCCATCCTCATCCCGTGGAGCAAGGCCTCGTATTCAGCTTCGTTGTTGGAGGCGGTGAACTGCATTCGCAGAATATATTTCAGCTTGTCTCCCTGAGGCGATGTCAGTATGACACCTGCGCCAGCTCCGTCCTTTCGCTTGGATCCGTCGAAGTGCATTGTCCAGAGGTAGGACATATCTGGCTTTTTCGGGAGCTGGTTCTCCATCCAGTGCACGAGGAAGTCAGGGAGATCTTGCGACTTGATTGCATCACGTTTTTTATATGTAATGTCTCGTGGAGACAATTTGATCCCCCAAAGCGCGACTCGTCCTGTGGCGTCGGGGTTATTGAGGATGTGTACCAGCAGGGCGTCCTTGACCACCACGATTGGGTGCTCCTGGAAGTAGTGTCGCAATCGCCGGGCTGTCATGAAGACACCGTACGCCAGCTTCTGGTAGTGCGGATACCGCTGCTTTGTTGGCGTAAGTACCTCGCTGAGGTAATAGACTAGGCGTTGCACCCCGTGGACCTTGTTTTCGTCGGCTCGTTGTACCACGAGCACCGTGCTGACCACCTGGTTGGTGGCGGAGATGTATAGCAATAGCGGTTCCCTTTCGTGTGGAGTCACCAGTACTGGAGAGGTGGATAGTAGGCGCTTGAGGTCTTCGAATGCTTCCTGTGCCTCATTGGTCCACTCGAATTTGTCGGCTTTGTGGAGGAGTTGGTAGAAGGGCAGTGCCTTTTCTCCCATTCGACTGATGAATCGACTGAGCGCCGCGATTCGCCTAGCCATCTGTTGGACGCCTCTTATGTTTTTCGGCTTCTCCATGGCCAGTATGGCTTTTATTTTCTTCGTATTCGCTTCGATCCCTCTCGCGGAGATAAGATATCCGAGTAGTTGCCCAGATGGTACGCCGAAGGCGCATTTGTCCGGATTGAGCTTGATTCGGTAGCGGTCGAGGTTGGCGAAGGTTTTGTGCAAATCATCGATTAGTGAGGCTTCCTCTTTGGTCTTGATTACTATGTTGTCGACATAGACTTGAATGTTGCGACCAAGTTGGTTTTTGAGGCAAGCCTGCATGCACCGCTGGTAGGTGGCTCCTGCGTTGTTTAGCCCGAAGGGCATTGTGTTGTAGCAGAACACACCAAAAGGCGTTGTAAACGCCGTTTTTTCTTGATCTTCCTCCTTCATTCGAATCTGGTTGTAGCCTGAGTAGGCGTCGAGGAAGCAGAGGCGTTCACATCCCGCGGTGGAGTCGATGATCTGGTCGATTCGCGGTAGCAGGAAGTGGTCTTTTGGGAAATGCTTATTCAGAGAGGTGAAGTCCACACACATCCGCAGGATATCTGTGTCCTTTTTTGGTACTAGCACCGTGTTGGTGAGCCAAGTGCTTTCCTTGATCTCGCGTATGAATTTGGTGTCGAGGAGTCTGTTGATCTCCATTCCGACTGCCTTTGCTCTTGGTTTAGATAGTCGCCGAATTGTTTGTTTGACTAGCCTTGCGTCTGGGTTGACATTGAGTGCGTGCTCGGCGAATTCCCTGGGAACTCTTGGCATGTCCGCTGGACACCAGGCGAAAATTTCCTAGTGCTCACGGAGGAATTCGACGAGCGCGAGTTCCTATGCGGGACTCGGGTTGTTGGAGATGAGGGCTGTCTTGGCAGGATCCGATGGGTGGACCTGTACTTTCTTCGTGTGCACCGATGAGTCGAAGGACAGGTCAGGTGAACTTGGCCGGCTCAGGGGGGCAGACTGTTGTCTGTCGACTCCTTTAATCTTGCGAGTTCCTCCTGCATGCCAAAGGACTGGGAGATTCTGTTGAATTCCCTATCGCAACTGTCGGATCTCTCGAAGCTCCCGTTGATTGTGATGATGCCGTTAGGGCCTAGCATTTTCATCTGCAAGTAGGCGTAATGGGGTACTGCCATGAATCTGGCAAATGTGATGCGCCCGAGGATGTAGTGGTACTGTGAGGGCCAGTCGACGACTTCGAAGTCAATGTGTTCACACCGGAAGTTTTTCGGCGTGCCAAAGATGACGTCGAGGTTGATTTTACCCAGAGGATACACGCCTTTGCCTAGGATGATGCCGTGGAATGTTGTGTCTGAAGCTTCCAGGCAGGTCAGAGGGATCCTCATTGCTCGCAAGGTACTCGCGAACATAAGGTTGATGCCACTTCCGCCATCCATGAAGACGCGGCTCATGTCGAAACCTCCAATTTGTGCCTCTAGGACGAGGGGACAATGGCCTGGACGAGGTACCTGGTGCGGGTGGTCGCGCTTGTCAAAGGTAATGCAGGAGTCGCTTCCACTGAGGTACTCAGTGGTGGATGGTGGTGAGTGTGTTGCCAAGTTGACTTGGCGAGTGATTGCCTTCTGCACCCGATTTGAGGGTCGTCCCTTTTGGATCATCATGGTACCCATGGCTCGTGGGTATGGCTCGCCTCCGTGGTGCTGGTCCGGCGCAGCTGTTTTTGGGGGCAGCCCAGGTGGTCGTGGCGGAGCTCCATGTGCCAAAGCACCTGGGCGGCTCCGTAGCCCCTGTTGACAGCGTCGCGGTTCATCCAGGATAAACCGTTGTGAAGCTTGAGGAACTCGCGACAGTCCTTGAGGAGATGGCTGGATTTCTTTTTGCCGTCATGCTTGTCGATGTAGAAGTGTACGTTGCATGGCCCGGATAGCTTGTCCTCGATGGATGTTGTGGGTGCCTCATCGCGGGTGCGGCGCTGCCATACCTGTGTGGTTTTCCCGGAGTCGCGGTATCCACCGCTGCGGTAGCCGCTGTTGCAGTTGTCGACGCATCTATCGGCGTAGCCGGCTGCGACCATGTTGACATCGTCGCGGTCATCATAGATGCGCATGCGGTGTTTTCTTTGGCGGTCGCGTCTGCGTTCAAGTTCTGCTTCATCATCAGAGTGAACACGATTCTTCACCGAATCTTCTCCATCTGCCCATCGATTTGCGATTTCCATTAGATGGTCGATGGTTTTGGGCTTCGAGTGGCCCAGCTCCTCCCTGAGCTCTATGCGACGTACGCCGCCGTTGAATGCGTCAATCGCGTGATCCTCCGAGATGTTTTCTGCGGTGTTCTTGATGATGGACCACCTCTGGATGTATGAGTGATGAGGGTTTAACTCGTCAATGCCCATTGTTACGGACTTGGGTTTTGGAGAAGGAGGGAACGCTGGAGACATCTATCGGCTAGCAAACAAGCACACGGGACAAAGGATTTACCTAGGTTCAGGCCTCGTAGAGGTCCCTACTCCTGCTTGTCTGCTCGTGGAATTATCGAAGGAGTCGAAAGTTACAATGGTGCGCAGATGCAATCTAGCGAGGGTTGTGGAAACTAGGGTTGCGTGTGTGTCCTCCTTGCCGACCCTCCTAGCCTTTATATAGATAGGCTAGGTCTCGGGTAGCAGGTCGAGTCGGTTACAAGTTAGGGTTTTCCCCTTCAAACTTTTATCTTTAGCTTCTTCTTGTTCTTCAAGCAATCGAGAGTCCGTAGGTTACTCGAGTCCCTCCATCCGGGCCTTGGCGACACCGTGGGCCTGTATGTATTTGGGCCGTATATACCAAGCTCGAGTACCTGCAGGGTATACCCATGTCAGTAGCCCCTGAGTGTCCAGTGGAATCGCAGATTCGACTAGGGACTTTTTGAAGCCTTCGAGTGCCTAAATGATTACATTTCGATTGCTTTTATTTGTGTCATAGGGATTGTTGATATACGTGCCTGATATAACCGAAGTATCGGTATCAGTTAACCACCTTAGGGTGAAACAACGCAATCTACTCGAGTTCGAGTTCCCGGACTCGAATTCGGAAAAGTGCTGGTGTAATTCGACTCAGGCCGCAGAGGTCTTACAGGAGTCGAATTCCAGTTATATGGGTGGGAGCACTTGACGCGTCCGTCAAGGCATGTTCATCGTGCTTGTAGGCACGGATATGTTTCTGGTAGTGCGCAGTTAAATGTGTTGCCAGGCCTTATTCAGGTCTTACCTTCACGTCGTAGGCGCGGCATCCGAATTTTTATCATCACGGAGACGATTCGGGTAACCCAGGAGACGCAGTCTCTTTGTAGGGGAAGAATTATGAGGCGGTGTCGCCATGAGTTTCGAGTGTGTATGTTAGCAACACATAGTTTTTTGTACAAGTAATCATAGGGTGCGCGACCAGCTCTCCCTATGGGAGTAGCCCCCGAGTGCCTGGTTGAGTCGAAGACTCAGGCAGGGACTAAAGAATTTTTGCGACTGCTGTCGACTTTTGCTTGCTTGTTTCGGTCGATGACTCGGGCAGGTACTAAAACACTTTTGCGACTGCTATCGTCTTTTGCCTACTTGTTTCAGTCGATGACTCGGGCAGGTGCCAAAGAATTTTTGCGACTGTTGTCGTCTTTTGCCTGCTTGTTTCCGGCGCTCCCTATGGGAGTAACACATGTCCATAATCGAACTGTGTGTCGAGTGATTGGATTTGCTTTTGTGATTGTCCATGTTCCTGCAACAAGAAAAAAAAGTCGTAGGGTGCAGGCTAGCGCTCCCTATGGGAGTAGCCCCCGAGTGCTTGGTGGAGTCGAAGACTCCAGCAAGGACTAAAATAGACGAAGTTCTCCACTGCATAGCCTTGATGACGTCAGTGCTGACCCTTGTATGACCTTAGTTGCCCGCGTGAGCAATTTTGACGGGACGTGACAAGCAATGGGCCCCACTTTCTGACTTTGATTTGACTGGGCGTGCGTAATCTTATTTTTAACTGTGCCTCCTCAATTTCCGCGTGTAATGGTAGAAGTGGGGGGGACGGTTCGCGCTTCCTCTTCTCCACGTGTCCTACGCGATGCGTGCCACGCATCCAATAGGGTTTTTGTCAGCCGTTGGATTGCATCTTCCAGGGGTTAAGTAGCGATGCTGCACCGGTAATTTCCCATCTGTGCTCTTTCTTCCTTGCTGCCATCGCCATTGCCATTTGCTTTCTTGCTTTCCTCTGCGCTCATCTTCCCCACGACGCTGGACCAGCTCCGTTCGTTCCCAAGCTATTTCCTTCGTTCTCATCGCCACCGCGCAATGGGGAAGAAGAAGGGAGGCGCCGCCGCTGATTCCGCAGCCACCCTCGCTGCAGCGAAGAAGAAGGGTGGCTCCGCTGCTGTGGTCACCAGTGCCGCCGCCGGGAAGAAGAAGGTCACAGGCACCCGCATGACTAATGGCGCATGGCGCCCCTCTATCATCAAGGCGTCGGATCTCCGTCTTCTTCACCAAGACGGAGTGATTTCTGCAGCAGTCACCGATTCGCGCGTCCCCAGCGGTGAGACCGTTCTTGTGCCTCCCGCTGGTTATCGAGTGATGTTTCTTGCATTCATCATTCGTGGTCTTTCCTTGCCTCTTCACCCCTTTCTTCGGGGTCTTCTGTGTTTCTATGGGCTCCAGCTCCATCAGCTGTCCCCAAATTCTCTCCTCCACATCACTTGTTTCATCACTCTCTGCGAGTGCTGGCTCGGAATCGAGCCGCACTTTGGTCTTTTCAAACGCATCTTTAAATTGAAGCGCCAGTCCGCATCTGGCTCTTTAGTTTATGACGTAGGTGGTTGCGGAATCCATGTTGACCCATCTGCCACCTACTTCGATATCAAGCTCACCAAGTCCGTCCAGGGATGGAGGGACAAATGGTTCTATGTGCGCGACCAGAAGGCCAAGGACAAGCACTTTGGACTCGCGCCCTTCGATCCCGCGACTCCCTACAAGAAGATGCGTTCTTGGAAGAACGTGATCATGCCTTCCGAACTCGCGGAAACGGACGTGTTATATCAGCATGTTTGCGACCTCGAGAGTCGCATAGGCGCAGAAGAGGGAGGTTGCTCCCTTGTCAGGACTTGGCTGCATCGTCGCGTCCAGCCTCTCCAGGCCAGGGTCCATCATATGTTCCAATGGGGTGGCGCTGATGATCCCACTTGCGTGTCTGCTGATGGCATGTCCGCGAGTGAGGTAGATAAGAGGGTGCGACTGGTCACGAAGTATACCCTCAAGGATGTGCTTCCGAACGAGCCAGTCGTTCCTCCTTTCGATGCTTTGAATCCTCCTCCTGAGGTATGGTTGTGCTACGTAGTAGCTTGTTTTCTCAATTGCTTTTCCTATTGTGTTTGCTGATCTTTAATTTTTGAATGCAGGAGTGGGTGGTGTCGCCTTGCATGCCTCCCCTCCCTGAGGGGATTATTCCTCGTGAAGCGTTGGAAGAGGACGAGTCTGAGTCGACTGTCCCTTCCGATGTGGAAGAGGAAGCCCCCGAGTCCGAGAGTCAGAATACTCGCAAGCGTTCGCGTAGTGGGGATTCCGACGCGTCGACTCCTTCCACTCTAGGAGGCGCGGCTGTTGGCGCGGAGTCGCCAATTCCCGCCGTTCCTGTGAGGGTTGTGGCACCGTCTTCTCGCAAGAAGATGCGATTGCCCAAGGAGTCTTCGTCGGAGTCGACGGAGGCCACATTTGATCTTGACAGATTTGACTGGTAAGTTTGCTAGTGCACTCGCTCTTTGCTTGTTTTGTTCTTGTTGGCTTTGCCCTAGAGTTTGTCCTTTAGTAGTGCGGATTTTGTCTTGCAGTCAAGAGGCGTCGTCATCTTCTGGCGACGTCGAATTTTTGAAGGAATTAGGAGTCGCGACCTCAAAGGCAAAGATAGAGGTTGAGCGCACTCCTTCTCCTCCGGTGGCGGCCCACTCCAGGCACAATTCTTTGATCTCTCCTCACGTAGGGGAGCATCGAGTAGTTGCTCGGATGATAGTTCAGCAATCTTCTTCAGAGTCGCTGGAGGACCATGTAAGTATATCTTTCTTTCTTTTATAATTTGGCAGTCAACGCCCTTTGTTGTCCTCTGCTGACTCCTTGTTTTGTGCGACAGCTCCTTGTAAAGGAAGCCGCGCAGGTGGCGGAGCAGGTGATGGCGATAGGTCGCCAGCATGCGATGCTGGAGACGCGCCACTGCGTGGTTGAGAGTGAGTGTTCTATACTTTATTCTTTTTGTCTTCTCTGTATTTTGGTATAATCGACTGACAGCCAAATTTTTGACTGCCCTGTAGCTGAGCATAATGCTTTACTGCGTGATGTCGCCACGTTGGAGAAGACGCTGGCCGTAGCTGTGAAGGGGCGCGACGAGGCAATCGCGGCTCGTGATGAAGCCCAGAAGCGCGAAGAGGATCTGCGTGCCTCCTTTGCGGCCAGGGAGAAGTTGTTTGAAGAGCAACTATTCCCAGTCGCCAAGGCCCTCTCAGGTACCTTTTATTGGTAGATATTTTATTGATGTTCTTCTCTTCCTCTATAGTGCCGGTGGCATAAGAAGTTTGATCTGTGTGTGTATTTTGGTGTAGATGCTGGCGGCTTGAGTTTTGATCCACAAGCCCTTGGTCGCGATGACGCTCTGGCGGGCGCGGTATCTGCGGTCGAAGATCGTAGCACCTCTGTCCAAAATACGTTGTCCAAAGCCAAGGCCACCCTGAGTCGCCTCCAGGAGGAGCTGATGCCGAAGGCGGAGCTGGTCGACAATGTGGTGGAGCTGGTGGAGTCGCTTGCTGGGGGTGTGCCTGCCACGTACAAGAACTCCCTCCGCGTAGCTGGCGCGACCATGTCGCTTGCCATGGTGCAAGCCCACGGAGTCGCAGTGGATCCCTCTGCAGTGTCGAAGACGATGCCTGTTGGTGCGGATGGTCAGCAGGTAGTATTCGCTCCCTTTGCGACTGCCTGTGCCAAATATGGCCATTCCTTGATAACCACTGTTGCCAAGTATTCGAAGGAGCTCAATCGCGCGAAGAAGGCGGCGAAAACTTCGGCCTCAAGGGCCGGAGGAAAGTCAGTGGCATCTGATACTGCCACGGACTTGATGAAGCCCCCGAGGTCATCGAAGTCGAAGAAGCCAGCTGCTCCGTAGTTAGTTCCTTGTAATAGCTGATGAACTTGCTCTTTTGATTGGAGAACATGCCTGTTGGCGAATGTGTTTGTAGATACTTTTATTGATCCTGAATGCACCTGTTACTTTTGACTTTTGAGTTGGTCGCCTTATTTTGCCTCTGGCTTGATTTTTGGTAGGGTACGTCAAGTGGCCCTGTGGGGGGAACCCCGGACTCGCCATCTCTTGAGGATGCAATGGCACCACCCTGCTCCAGGGTAGAGGAGCTTTCCTTGCTTTCGCGACTTCGTGATCGTGTTAAGCAGCTGGAGCGTGAGTTCCCCGTGATCCGTGGTAGCGCGGACGTGTGGAAGTCAAAGGCTGAAAAAGCCGCCGCCCGCGAGCAATATCTGCTTGGCGAGGTGACGCAGCTGGGCGACCAATTTAAGTGTTAGTTTGCTCATCCTCGTCTTTTCCTTTGTAGTTAACCGCCATGGTACGTTGTACTCAGGCTGTTGATGCTGCTTCGTGTAGTTGTTAGCGCATGCCATCCGCAGGAGGAGAGGGATAGGATTGCCATCCGCCTTCATGATCTCACCCAAGAGCAACTTCAGGAGAGTGGATACTTCTGGGTAGATCATGGTCGTGCGACTGCGTTAGCGACCCTGCAGGATCGCGCCTCGCGAGTGCTGCTCTTTCTGAAGAAGTCACAGTTGTGTTTGAAGAACATTTACCGGGCGATGTTCCCGCTGGATGATACTCCATCAAGCCTGCTGGCCCTTCTGACGAAATTTCAAGATATATCCGCGGTTCGCGAGTGCGTGAGGCAGCAGCTGGTAGCTGGTGCCAAGGCTGCCCTCTCCGTGGTGCGTTTGCACAGGCCTGACGTGGATGTCGCCGCCATTGCCTCTGGGCCACCGGTGCCACCACCGGGATCTTCCTGGAACATGGTGCCGCACTATCAGGCGGTGGATCGTCCAGCCGAGGAGATTGTCGACTTCTTCAAGGAACAGACTAATGTTCTTCTGTTGCAAGGGTAGCCAAATGTGTATCCTGCACATAAGTGTACTAGTGTTGTAAAGCTCATATATATTTTGTAGATAATTTATTGTTGAATGTATACAAATAGCTTTAATCGTGGGGTGTGTTGCACTTATGCGAGTCCTTTTTGTTAGCCTGGCCATCTTTGTACCGTTCCCTTGTCAACCTGTCAGGTGCGTTGCAGCTGGGTTGAGTTTGTGTTAAGGGGTTCGATTGATGTGCCAGCTACTCAGGATGTCGCGTTGTTTGTTCGAAGAACATATGTGTATAGGGTGGCGTAGCCCCCGAGTATGAAAATTGACAAAGTGAAGGAGAACACGGAGTTTTGGGGCACTTAGCTTTTATTTACTCGAAGAACAGTACGAAGTACAATGTGCGGCTAAGTAGCCTTGGCTGAATAGCCTTATTTGCGATGCAAAATTAAAGAAAAACGACTAAGGGTAGAAGCGTCGCAGTTGTGCGATATTCCAAGGGTTGGAGTGTGCGACTCCTGTCTCTAAATCTTGAAGGCGATAGGCGCCACCTGGGATTACTTCTGTAATCACGTACGGTCCTTCCCAGGGGGACTCGAGCTTGAGATGCCCCTGCTGCTTCAGTCGCAGGACCAGGTCACCTTCGACGAAGGATCTTGGGTGAAGCCTTCTGCTATGGTAGTTGCGCAGGTTCTGCTGGTAGATCGTAGATCTTTCTGTGGCGATTTCTCTTGCTTCGTCAAGGAGGTCGACGGAGTCTTCGAGTGCGAGGGATGACTCCTTCTCGCTATAGGCGACTACGCGTGGCGCTTTGTACCGTACTTCGGCGGGTAGTACTACCTCTGCTCCATGTACCATAAAGAATGGTGTGTAACCGGTGGCGCTGTTTGGAGTTGTACGCAGGCTCCAGAGTACGGATTGCAGTTCGTTTGGCCAGCAGCCTGCGGCTTGTTCGAGTGGCCGGAGGAGTCGCTTCTTGATGCCGCTGCAGACGAGCCCGTTTGCCTTTTCCACCTGACCATTGGTCTGCGGGTGTGCGACTGAGGCATAGCTGATGTTGATCCCAGTTTCTCGCAGAAATCTTGGAACTCCTTGGATGTAAAGTTTGTTCCGTTATCGGTGATGATGCTGTGTGGCATGCCGAAGAGGTAGACGATGGACTCTAAAAACTTGACTGCGCTGTGCCCTGATTGCTTGGTCACTGACATGGCCTCGATCCACTTGGTGAATTTGTCGACTGCGACCAAGAGGTAGACGTAGCCTCCTTGCGAGGACCTTGGAAGTTTGCCAACCATGTCGAGTCCCCACTGGGCGAAGGGCCAGGCCAATGGAATAGGCCGTAGTTTTGCGCCTGGTGCGTGTGGCTTGTCTGCGAATCGCTGACAGGCGTTGCACTTTTGGACTATATCCTTGGCGTCGCGCATGGCCGTGGGCCAGTAAAATCCAGCTCGTAGAGCTTTGGCGACGAGGGCGCGGCTGCCGGCGTGGTGCCCGCAGGTCCCTTCATGGATGTCGAGGAGGACTGCTCTTCAATCGGCTAGGGAGACGCACCGCTGTAACACGCCTGTGATGCTGCGTTTATACAGTTCGTCGTTGATAACGGCGAATGCCTTGGAGCATCGCGCAATGTGTCGTGCATCTGTCGGGTCGTCCGGTAGGCGCTTGCTGAGGAGGTACGTAATGTACGGCTACATCCAGGATTGTTTGATCATCATGACGCTCATTGGTCCCTCGAGTCCTGTGTCGAGCTCCAAATCATCGATTGTCATTGGCTCATTGGGTGGCGTAGCCCCCGAGTCCGTTGCTGCGCTTGTTTTCTTCTCTGCGGCCTTTGGCTTGATGGAGCGTTCGCATATGCGCTCGAGAAATACCCCAGGTGGTATGGGTGCACAGGTGGAGCCTATGTTGGCGAGTGCGTCCGCCTCCTCATTGCTTTCGCGACCTATGTGTCGCAACTCGCAACCATCGAAGTCTCCTTCAAGTGTGGCGTAGAGGTCGCGGTATGCGATCATGTTGTCGTTTAGTGCGTCGCACTCATGCATTGTCTGGTTGACGACCAGCTTGGAGTCGCCATATATGATTAGCCTCTTTGCGCCGCAGGCTTTTTCCATTCTCATCCCGTGTAACAGGGCCTCATATTCAGCCTCGTTGTTTGAGGCTATGAATTGCATTCGCAGGACGTACTTCAGCTTGTCCCCTTGAGGCGATGTCAGTATGACACCTGCTCCTGCTCCATCTTTCCTCTTGGACCCATCGAAGTGCATTGTCCAGAGGCAGGACATGTCTGGCTTGTCCGAGAGTTGGTTTTCCATCCAATGTACGAGGAACTCAGGGAGAACTTGCGACTTGATTGCGCTTTTCGTATGTGATGTCTCGTGGAGACAGCTCGATTCCCCAAAGCGCGACTCGTCCTGTGGCGTCAGGGTTATTAAGGACATGTCCCAATGGGGCGTCGTTGACTACCACGATTGGGTGTTCCTGGAAGTAGTGGCGCAGTCGCCGGGCGGTCATAAAGACGCCGTACGCCAGCTTCTGGCAGTGCGAGTACCGCTATTTTGTTGGCGTGAGGACCTCGCTGAGGTAGTATACCGGGCGTTGTACGCCATGGACCTTGTTTTCCTCGGCCCGTTCGACGACGAGCATTGTGCTAACCACTTGGTTGGTGGCGGAGATGTACAGCAGCAGTGGTTCCCTTTCTCGTGGAGTTACCAATACCGGCGAGGTGGATAGCAGGCGCTTCAGGTCTTCGAATGCTTCTTGCGCTTCATTGGTCCATTCGAATTTGTCGGTTTTACGGAGGAGTTGATAGAAGGGCAACGCCTTTTCTCCCATTCGACTGATAAATCGACTGAGGGCAGCGATTCGCCCGGCCAGTTGTTGAACGCCTCTTATGTTTTTTGGCTTCTCCATGGCCAGTATGGCCTTTATCTTTTTCGGGTTTGCTTCAATTCCTCTCGCGGAGATGAGATATCCGAGCAGTTGCCCAGAGGGTAAGCCGAAGGCGCGTTTGTCCGAATTGAGCTTTATCCGGTAGCGATCGAGATTGGCGAAGGTTTCGCGCAAGTCGTCGATTAGAGATGCTTCTTCCTTGGTCTTGATTACTACATCGTCAACATAGACTTGGATGTTGCGACCAAGTTGCTCCTTGAGGCAAGCCTGCATGCACCGCTGGTACGTGGCTCCTGCGTTTTTTAGCCCGAAGGGCATTCTGTTGTAGCAGAACACGCCGAAGGGCGTTGTAAACGTGGTCTTCTCCTGGTCTTCCTCCTTCATTCGAATTTGTTTATAGCCTGAGTAGGCGTCGAGGAAGCAGAGGTGCTCGCATCCAGCAGTGGAGTCGATGATTTGATCGATCCGTGGTAGCGGGAAGTGATCTTTTGGGCAGTGCTTGTTTAGAGAAGTGAAGTCCACGTACATCCGCAGGATATCCGTGTCCTTTTTTGGCACCGGCACCGTATTGGCGAGCCAAGTGCTTTCCTTGATCTTGCGTATGAATTTGGCCTCGAGGAGTCTGTTGATCTCCATTCCGACTGCCTGTGCCCGTGGCTCAGACAGTCGCCTGATTGTTTGCTTGACTGGCCTTGCGTCGGGGTTGACGTCGAGTGCGTGCTCGGCGAATTCCTTGGGAACTCCTCGCATGTCCGCGGGACACCAGGCGAAAATTTCCCAGTGTTCACGGAGGAATTCGACGAGCGCGAGTTCCTATGCGGGACTCAAGTTGTTGGCGATGAGGGTCGTTTTAGCGGGATCTGATGGATGGACCTGCACCTTCTTTGTGTGCACAGATGAGTCAAAGGAGAGGTCAGGTGAGCTTGGCCTACTCAGGGGGGGCAGACTGTTGTATGTCGTTTCCTTCAATCGCGCGAGTTCCTCCTGCATGCCGAAGGACTAGGAGATTCTGTTGAATTCCCTGTCGCAACTGTCAGATCGCTCGAAACTCCCGTTGATCGTGATGACGCTGTTGGGACCTGGCATTTTCATCTGCAGGTAGGCGTAGTGGGGTACTGCCATGAACCTAGCGAACGCGACGCGCCCGAGGATGCAGTGGTATTGTGAGGGCCAGTCGATGTTCGAGTTCTGCCTCCTCGTCAGAGTGAATGCGATTCTTCCACGAATCTTCTCCATCAGCCCACCGATTCGCAATCTCCATCAGGTGGTCGATGGTCTTGGGCTTTGAGCGGCCTAGCTCCTCCCTGAGTTCCATGCAGCAGACACCACCGTTGAATGCATCAATCGCGCGGTCTTCCGAGATGTTTTCCGCGGAGTTCTTGATGATGGATCATCTTTGGATGTAAGAGTGCAGCGATTCGCCAGATTTTTGCTGGCAGCATCTCAGTTCTTCGATTGAAGCGAGGCGTTTGTACGTGCCCTTAAAGTTGCATACGAAGCTGTAGACCAGCTCATCCCAGCTGCGAATGGATCCGCGTGGGAGGTTATTGAGCCATGCCCGGGCAGCGCCCTGCAGCTGTAGCTGCAAGCATTGCATGGCAGTGCTTCGACTGTCTCCGTGCAGCCTGACTGAGGAGATGTGATCCTCTAGCCAGATCTTGGGGTCCGGCAGACCGTCAAATTTCGGGTTCTCCGATGGGAGTTTGAACCCTTTGGGCATTCGCTTTTGCCTGATGGATCTGCTGAAGCATCTGGTGCCGCAGAGCTCCCCATCTTCTTCTTCCGAATCAGTCGACCGAGCACATCGTGCCCTTGACTTGTCGATCTCGCGTTGTGTGAGCTCGTCGCGTGCATCGTAGTCGCGATCGTGTCGTCGTGAACGGCGGCGCCGAGACAGGTCGTGACTGTCATCGCTTGACGAGGACGAGGAGTAGCGTTTTGCTAACGCTTTGCCCTTTTTTGGGTCTGGTACTGGTTCTTTGTCGAGGGCGGCCTCGATTAGCCCAAGGCCTATGATCATAGATCGGTGCATGGCTGTTCAGGGATCTCCAGCCGGTGGCTGGTTATTGAGAAGGTACATGGTGGCCGCTGTCACTGCGGCCTGCGGTGTCCTGGGAACCACGTTGCCTCTCATGTCGACTGTCATAGACCCGAAGTCGAGGACTTTCGCGGCATCTATGCGTTCTTGTTCGGTGAGGTGAGCCATCCACGATTGCCTCTTCCTGGCGAGATGCTCATTGCCTCTTGAAGAGGATCCTCCGTAGGAGGAGAGCCCAGCGCGACGAAGACTTGACTCGTCCGCCGCCTTTTTACGCGCCTCGAGTTGCGCGATTGCTTGTTTCTGGCGTTTGAATTCCTCTTTTAGGAGCCAGTGGTAACCCATCAGTAGTTCTTGAGGGGACCCGAAGGGTAGAGGTGCACCTCGTAGGGCTTCGCGGCAACGTTCCCACTCTTGCTAGTTGAGCCTGATCACGACACGTTCGCCAGTTTGCTCGTTGATTATGCTGAGGGGTTCGACTGCTCCTCCATTGCCGCCGTTGGCGGCGTTGGGCGGGTCGGTGCCGTTGCCGGTGTTACCATTGTTACCGCGGTTGGCAGAGGTGTCGCCCGCGTTGATGACGGCGCACATGAAGTGATTTGGGAAGCTGTTGCTTCCACAACTTTCAGATCCGGAACCGTAGGTTCCATCTTCAGTGGCCAGATCGCTTAGGTCGGAGTCGCAACTGCTGTCGCTGACCATGTTCCCAACCACCGCAAGAGCATTGAGCTCGCTGAGGGTGCTGATCGATGGAGGGAACCATGATGCTGGGGCAATCGCCGGTGCCGTCGGCTGATCGGGCATGCGTAGCGTGCCCATCTGACCAACTTGGAAGCAGAAGCTCCCAATTGCCAGGCTGATTCCTTCGCCCACGGAGTCGAAGGTCGGGCGAGTAGCCAGCGTGTGGACGGTGAAGTCGAAGGCGCCGAAAAGCTGGTGAATCTCCGTTGTTGCGGAGTTGTAGATCACGTTTGATGGGGCCGAAGAAGCCGCAACATCAGCACTCCCAGTTCCCACAGACGGCGCCAATTGACGAGGGTTTAACTCGTCAATGCCCATTGTTACGGACTTGGGTTTTGGAGAAGGAGGGAGCGCTGGAGACATCTATCGGCTAGAAAACAAGCACACGGGACAAAGGATTTACCCAGGTTCAGGCCTCGTAGAGGTCCCTACTCCTGCTTGTCTGCTCGTGGAATTATCGAAGGAGTCGAAAGTTACAATGGTGCGTAGATGCAATCTGGCGAGGGTTATGGAAACTAGGGTTGCGTGTGTGTCCTCCTCGCCGCCCCCTCCTAGCCTTTATATAGATAGGCTAGGTCTCGGGTAGCAGGTCGAGTCGGTTACAAGTTAGGGTTTTCCCCTTCAAACTTTCTATCTTTAGCTTCTTCTTGTTCTTCAAGCAATCGAGAGTCCGTAGGTTACTCGAGTCCCTCCATCCGGGCCTTGGCGACACCGTGGGCCTGTATGTATTTGGGCCGTATATATCAAGCTCGAGTACCTGCAGGGTATACCCATGTCAATGAGCATAGCGACTCGCCTGACCTTTGCTGGCAGCATCTCAGCTCTTCGATTGATGCGGGCCTTTTGTAGGTGCCCTTGAAGTTGCGCACAAAGCTGTAGACTAGCTCTTCCCAACTACGAATGGATCCGCGTGGGAGGTTGTTGAGCCATGCTCGGGCGGCACCCTGCAGCTGCAGCTGTAGGCATTGCATGGCCGTGCTTCGACTCCCGCCGTGGAGCCTGACAGAGGAGATATGATCCTCGAACCAGATTTTCGGGTCCTGCAGGCCGTCAAATTTTGGGTTCTCTGATGGAAGCTTGAACCCCTTGGGCATTCACTTTTGCCTGATGGCTCTGCTGAAGCATCTGGCGCCACAGAGCTCCACATCCTCATCTTCTGAGTCAGTCGAGCGAGCATGTCACTCCCTTGACTTGTCGATCTTGCGCTGCGTGATGTCGTCACACGCGTCGTAGTCGTGATCGTGTCGCCGTGAGCGGCGGCGTCTAGACAGATCATGACTGGCGTCGCTGGATGTAGGTGAGGAGTAGCGTTTTGCCAGAGCCTTGACTTTCTTCGGCTCCGGCGTTGGCTCTTTGTCGAGAGCGGCCTAGATTAACCCCAAGCCCGCGATCGTAGATCGGTGCATGGCATCTCGAGGATCTCCAGCTGGCGGCTGATTGTTGAGGAGGTACATGGTGGCCGCTGTTACTGCTGCATGTGGCGTCTTTGGGACCATGTTGTCTCTGGGTATCAACTGTCATAGAGCTGAAGTCGAGGACTTTTGCAGCTTCTATGCGCTCCTGTTCGGTGAGATGGGCCATTCGAGATTGTCTCTTGTTGGCCACGTACTCGTTGCCCTTGGAGGAGGATCTCCGTGGGAGGAGAGTCCGGCCCATCGAAGGCTCGACTCATCTTCCGCCTTTTTACGCGCTTCGAGTTGCATGATTGTTTGTAGCTGGCGTCTGTATTCCTCCTTGAGTAGCCAGTGGTAGCCCATTAGCAATTCTTGCGACGTGCCTGGAGGTAGGGGATTGCCTCGTAGAGCTTCTCGGCAACGGGCCCACTCGAGATCATTGAGCCTGATCACGACGCGCTCACCGGTTTGCTTGTTGATCATGGTGGGAGGTTCGGGTGCCCCTCCATTGTTGACGGGGGCACCGTTGGTAGGGCCGCTGTTGGGTGGTCCACCATTGGGTATGCCGTCGTTTGGCGGGTTGGTTTCGTGGCCACCATTGCCCGTGTTGTCGCGATTGGCGGAGGAGTCGCCCGCGTTGATGACGGTGCACATGTAGTGGTTGGGGAAGGTGCTGCTCCCACAACTTTCAGATCCGGAGCCATAGGCTCCTTCTTCGGTTGCCAGATCGCCTAGATCGAATTTGCGACTGTTGTCGCTGACCGTATTCTCAACTGTCGTCGAGGCATTGAGCTCACTGAGGGTGCCGATCGGCGGAGGGAACCACGATGCTGGAGCAATTGATGGTGTAGTCGGCTGGTCAGGCATGTGAAGCGTGCCCATCTGACCAACTTGGAAGCGGAAGCTCCCGATCGCTAGGCTGATTCCGTCGCCCACGGACTTGAAAGCCGGGCGAGTGGTCGGCGTGTGGACGGTGAAGTCGAACGCGCCGAATAGCTGGCGAATCTCCGCTGTTGTGGAGTTGTAGATCACGGTTGATGGGGCCAGAGAAGCCGCAACATCAGCACTCCCACTTCCCACAGACGGCGCCAATTGACGAGGGTTTAACTCATCAATGCCCATTGTTATGGACTTGGGTTTTGGAGAAGGAGGGAGCGCTGGAGACATCTATCGGCTAGCAAACAAGCACACAAGGGACTCGAAGATTTACCCAAGTTCAGGCCTCGTAGAGGTCCCTACTCCTGCTTGTCTTCTCGTGGAATTATCGAAGGAATCGAGGATTACAATGGTGCGCAGATGCAATATGGCGAGGGTTGTGAAAACTAGGGTTGCATGTGTCCTCCTCGCCGCCCCTCCTAGCCTTTATATAGATGGGCTAGGTCTCAGGTAGCAGGTCGAGTTGGTTACAGGTTAGGGGTTTTCCCTTTGAACTTTCTATCTTTAGCTTCTTCTTGTTCTTCAAGCAATCGAGAGTCCCTAGGCTACTCGAGTTCTCTCTTTGGGCCTTGGTGACACCGTGGGCTTCGCCGTATCTAGACCGTATATGCCAAACTCGAGTACCTGTAGGGTATACCCATGTCACTTGTACTTCTTGGATATTTCTTGGGGTGACATGCTAATACATTGCAAATGTATATATAATTTTTGATGTTCCATGCTTGGTTTTATCCACTTTCTTGTGTTTTGTTCCAACTTTGGAGTACTTTTCATATGATTTCTTGGACTAACCTATTAACAAGAGCCACATTGCCAGCTGCCTGTTTTCTGCTGTTTTTGGCTCCAGGAAAGTCAGAAAATGAATATTCTCGGAATTGGACGGGGCAAAAGCCAAAGTGCCTATTTTTCCGGAAGGGATCAAGTGCCAGAATACGAGACGGAGAAGGGCCAGGGAGCCACCACACCACCTGGCCCCGCGGCCAAGCCTGGCCTGCGCCAGGGGGTGGTGTGGCCGCTCCCGGCACCCCCTCGGCCTGTCCTTCCGCCTATAAGTTGCCCTCGGGACGAAAACCCTAAGTACCCTATCAAAAATCCACGAAAGAGTCTCTAGCCGCCGTCATCTCCATCCCTAGATCAGGAGGGATCTGAAGCTCTTCCCGGCACCCTGCCAGAGAGGGGAATTCACCCTAGAGGCCTTCTTCATCACCATGCAAGCCTCCGGTGTGATGCGTGAGTAGTTCATCCTTGGACTACGGATCCATGTAGTAGCTAGATGGCTGGTTTCTCCTCCTTTGTGCTTTCATGTTTAGATCTTGTGAGCTCCGTTCATGATCAAGATCATCTATTTGTAATCCATACATGTTGTGTTTGCGGGGATCCGATGGATATTGAGATGCTATTTCAGATTGATTATTGATTCTATCATGTCTTTGTTATTTGTGATCTTGCATGCTTTCCGTTGTTAGTAGCTATCTTGGCCAAGTAGATGCTAGCAACTCCAAGAGTAAGTATTTATGCTCGATAGTGGGTTCATGCCTCTGGTAATCTGGGGAAGTGACAGAAATATCTAAGGTACTAGATGTGCGGTTGCTACTAGGGAGAAAACAACAATCCTTTGTTCATAGAACAATCGTATTGTTTACCTTACACGCAGTTCGTAAAGCAAAAATCTGTTGCTTACAACTTAATACTGGAGGGGGTTCGGATGATAACCTAAAGGTGGATTATTAGTCATAGATGCAGTTGGATGGTGGTCTATGTATTATGTTGTATTGCCCAATCAAGTATCAAAGGAGTCAAGATGATTAGTATATGCATGTATTGCTTTCTCGGTGTTTGTCAATTTCCCCGCTGTAATTTGTTCACCCAGCATGTTATCTATCTAAGGAGAGCCACCTCTAGTGAACTATGGATCCCGGTCCTTTGTCTTTACATACAATCTATAAACTGTTTCTGCTTTGTGTTTACTTTCTACAAACTTTTACTTCTTTCCATTCGATACGTTTAATCCTTTGTTTTCCGCAAAACACGGTGAGATTGACAACCTCATCGCAAGTTGGGGACAAAGTTCTGTGGTTGTGTTGTGTAGGTCTCCACGTTGCTACTAGCACCGGTAGTGCGCCCTGCCAAAGCTCAGCTAGTAACACCTTTGGGGTGTTTCCTTGCTCCTACAGGTTCGATTAAACCTTGGTTTCATAACTGAGGGAAAACTTGCTGCTGTGCTCATCATACCTTCCTCTTGGGGTTCCCAACGAGCTCTACATCGATCGTCGAGCGCATCAAGATGTTTTCTGGCGCCGTTGCCGGGGAGTCAAGGACATCTTCACAAGGGGAGTCCCTCATAACCAATCTCTTTACTTTGTTGTTTTTGTTTTGCTTAGTTTCTTTTTGCTTTGTTTGCTTGTTTTGTTCTTCAAAAAAATCAAAAAAAAATTAGTTTTACTAGTTTGCTTTCTTATTGGAAAAACACAAAAAAAATTAGTTCCTTTCTTAAGTTGCCTTTATGACTAGCTCTGCTCCAATCACTATTTCATTATGGATAGCTCACTCAGTTTCCTATTTGGGAACAGTTTTATGACTGCTAAGGTAATAGATGAACCACCGCCTACTAGAACCTCCATGGAAGAAGAAATTGCTGAACCTGAAAGCTCATTAGATGAAAAAGAGGAGGAGAGTGATGGACAAAAGGAGGAAGAATGGATCTACCCATGCCTACCTTCTAATGAGAGTAACTCTTTATCCCTTACATTATTTGATTGTCCCCCATGCTTATCAAAGGAGGGTGAATGTTATGTTCCCGAGGATTCTTTTGAAAATGTTTATAATAAATCTCTAGTGCTTGTAGATCATGAAAAGCATGCCTTATGTGATAGTTATATTGTTGAGTTTATTCATGAGGCTACTGAAAATTATTATGAGAGAGGAAAATATGGTTGTAGAAGTTTTTATGGTAATGAAACACCTCTCTATGTGCTGAAAGTTTTGAAGTTACTTTTGTTTTATCTTCCTATGCCTGTCACTTTGTTCTTTGTGCATTTATTTGCATACAAGATTCCTATGCATAGGAAGTGGGTTAGACTTAAATGTGTTTTGAATTTGCTTCTTGATGCTCTCTTTTACTTCAATTCATCTTTCCTATAAGAGCATCTTCTCAAATTTTCATGCCTAACTTAAAGACGTTAAAGAAAAGTACTTGTTGGGAGATAACCCAAGAGTTTTAGATAAGTCTTGGAAGTTATTACTTCTGTAATAACCTCTCCTTATCCTTTTTATTTGCTTTTTGTACCAAGAGTAACCTCTAATGAGAGTGAAGTAATGATTGGAAAAGTTGCTGTCCCGAAACAGATTTGTGTGTTTCACCGTAAAAATTCCTGAGAGAGCTCTGTATGTCGGAATGAGCTGTAATTTTTTGTGCTTCTGCCCCAGGTTGTTATCTAACTTTCGTTAGTTCAACACTTTTGATTTGAGCAATAGAAGTTCTTCGAACAAATTCGTCTTTACCTGCTGGTCTGTTTTGACAGATTTCTGCCATTTTCTGCATTTGCTTCTTGTGGGTTCCTTCTTGAGTTCTTTTGGGGAATTGAGATTTTTGAGGGAAGTGCTACAGTAGCTAGTGTTCTAATGGAAGTTTATTTGGTGTTATAACTGAACCTTAAGACTTATTTATCTTGAGTGCACTAATGTTGCTAATAAAGATTGTGTGAAGTTTTGTATGAAGGAAAATTTTCAGGTGTATGGAAGGAATGAGTAATGAGATGAAGGATGGACTAAAGCTCAAGATTGTGGATGCCACGCATGTCACCCCAATAAATATCCAAGAAGTACAAGTGTCAAAGCTTGGAGATTCCCAAGGCATCCCCTTCTTCATCAATAAAAATCCCAGGTTTCTTCCAAACGCTTCATTTTTATTGTTTCATGCACAGTTGTGTTTTTCTTGGAGCGTCTTCTTTTTCGTTTTCATTTTGGTTTTTAGTTTGCTTGGTTTGTTTAGTTTTATGAATAAGGTGGTTGTACCCCCTCTTTCATACGTTGGTTTGCAATTAGTTTGGTTTGGTTTGGTTTGGAAAAGAGTAGGAAAGTTCATGCTTCTGTGGTAAAAAGAGCTCGTTTTTTACTGTGGCATATGCTTTTTCATGCCATGCTTGATATTGTTTTGGCTTTATGCTTAGTATCCTTTGTTGTATCAGGATTGTTATAAACAATGGAGATTGCTTAATGTGCATTGGATGAATCATGCGTTGTTTTAGCATATTAAAGCATAGTATAGTGGTATTCTCATTTGATGCTTTATTTGGGTTGACTTGGCACATGCTCACACCATGTTATGATTGTCACAAGTCACCATAGCCTTTATGATCCTTTAGTTTTCAACTTGTAGTATCACTTTATGCTTTGATCAATGATGTTTTGTCGCTCTGCATGATTATGGCCATTATTGCTCTCTTAGTTTGTCGCTCCCAGTCTTTTGCTAGCCTCCACAACAAAGTATGATTTCCACTCATGCATCCAACTCCCTAAACCAAGTTATTCCAAAGAGTCCACCATACCTACCTACTATCTTATGATATTCCAAGTATATTCATGCTTTTGTATACCTTTCACTTGTTATGAGAAAACTAGTGATTAAAGCTCTCACGAACTTGATGGCACACTTTACTTTATTGCCTCTAATATACTTGAACCATTGGGTCCTTCTTTGTTGCGTATATGCTTGCGCTTTATAAGTTGAAATTAGCAGAACCAATTTTCATGGGGAACGCTTTCAACATTGCACTTGTACTTTGTACCCCGTTGATATCATGTTCTTTTGCTTACGGATCCCGGCGGTGTGAAATAAAAGTGGAACTTGTAAGATCATGGATTTTGTATGTGTGTTAGAGAAATGCCTGGGCCGCTAGCCTAAGCCATGCCTAATCATGGTGGAAACTTGCAGCATCACCATAATGAGCACTCTATGAAGCATCCTCAATAAAAACCTATGCAAATAGCAAATAAAAAGATCGCTGAGATGCTCATTGTCTGCTTGCCTTGTCATTTTGATTATGGGAAAGCTCCCGTATCATGTGAAAGGGGTACCCCGTTGGCGGTTCTTAATGATACACATATACTTACAATGACAAGAGCTTACTCGTGACTGAAGTTGAGTAGCATGAGGATCGGTCTTCGTAAGTAAGGGGCATGAGATTTCGGTTTATAACTTGTTAAGCATATCCTCTTAGTTGTGTCAATTTAACCTTAATCACCTTCAAGATGCTTATGATAGCTATAAGTACCATAATTTTTGGAAGCTCTTTATGAGACTTGAATCCCTACTTCCTTTTACAAAAGGCCTTTCTTCCACCTTTATATTGAGTCTCCACCTTCTATCTTTATGCACCTACTTTGAGAGCATAGTGGCCATTCTTAGTTCTATGTGCATTGTCCCAAGACTAGTTGATTGATGCATAACTTGTTATTGCTGTTTGAAACTATTGTATCTAGTCACTCTTATGAACTTTGAAGGTGTCTTATGCATTTATATTTGCTACTCTATTGAGGGACAAGCTAAATACTTTTATGCTATGTTTTATTTATGTGAAACAAACAAACGTCTTGCAAAGCATTTTTATTCATGGATCTTTTGTTTGTGCCTTTTCATGTTGCATCATAGTTTCTTTGCTTATTGCTAGAACTTTGTCTTTCATGTTATGATTTAAGTACTATGATCCCAGCCTTGAATGTTTTGCAAATACTTTGATCAAGTCTTTGATGGTGCATGTCACTTCAAAAATTCTTTATTTTTATCACTTACCTACTCGAGGACGAGCAGGAGTTAATCTTGGGGATGTTGATACATTGCAAATGTATCTATAATTTTTGATGCTCCATGCTTGGTTTTATCCACTTTCTTGTGTTTTGTTCCAACTTTGGAGTACTTTTCATATGATTTCTTGGACTAACCTATTAACAAGAGCCACAGTGCCAGCTGCCTGTTTTCTGCTATTTTTGGTTCCAGGAAAGTCAAAAAATGAATATTCTCGGAATTGGATGGGACAAAAGCCAAAGTGCCTATTTTTCCGGAAGGAATCAAGTGCCAGAATTCGAGACGGAGAAGGTCCAGGGAGCCACCACACCACCTGGTCGCGCGGCCAGGCCTGGCCCGCGCCAGGGGGTGGTGTGGCCGCTCCCGGCACCCCCTCGGCCTCTCCTTCCGCCTATAAGTTGCCCTCGGGACGAAAACCCTAAGTACCCGATCAAAAATCCACGAAAGAGTCTGTAGCCGCCGTCATCTCCATCCCTAGATCGGGAGGGATCTGAAGATCTTCCCGGCACCCTGCCGGAGAGGGGAATTCACCCTGGAGGCCTTCTTCATCACCATGCAAGCCTCCGGTGTGATGCGTGAGTAGTTCATCCTTGGACTACGGATCCATGTAGTAGCTAGATGGCTGGTTTCTCCTCCTTTGTGCTTTCATGTTTAGATCTTGTGAGCTCCGTTCATGATCAAGATCATCTATTTGTAATCCATACATGTTGTGTTTGCGGGGATCCGATGGATATTGAGATGCTATTTCAGATTGATTATTGATTCTATCATGTCTTTGTTATTTGTGATTTTGCATGCTTTCCGTTGTTAGTAGCTATCTTGGCCAAGTAGATGCTAGCAACTCCAAGAGATAGTATTTATGCTCGATAGTGGGTTCATGCCTCTGGTAATCTGGGGAAGTGACAGAAATATCTAAGGTACTAGATGTGCTGTTGCTACTAGGGAGAAAACAACAATCCTTTGTTCATAGAACAATCGTATTGTTTACCTTACACGCAATTCATAAAGCAATAATCTGTTGCTTGCAACTTAATACTGGAGGGGGTTCGGATGATAACCTGAACATGGATTATTATTCATAGATGCAGTTGGATGGCGGTCTATGTATTATGTTGTATTGCCCAATCAAGTCTCAAAGGAGTCAAGATGATTAGTATATGCATGTATTACTTTCTCTGTGTTTGTCAATTGCCCCGCTGTAATTTGTTCACCCAGCATGTAATCTATCTAAGCAGAGCCACCTCTAGTGAACTATGGATCCCAGTCCTTTGTCTTTACATACAATCTATAAACTGTTTCTGCTTTGTGTTTACTTTCTGCAAACTTTTACTTCTTTCCATTCAATACGTTTAATCCTTTGTTTTCCGCAAAACACGGTGAGATTGACAACCTCATCGCAAGTTGGGAACAAAGTTCTGTGGTTGTGTTGTGCAGGTCTCCAAGTTGCTACTAGCATCGGTAGTGCGCCCTGCCAAAGCTCAGCTAGTAACATCTTTGGGGTGTTTCCTTGCTCCTACAGGTTCGATTAAACCTTGGTTTCATAACTGAGGGAAAACTTGCTGATGTGCTCATTATACCTTCCTCTTGGGGTTCCCAACGAGCTCTACGTCGATCGTCGAGCGCATCACACACGTGGCATCCCCAAGATTGAGCTTTAGTCCATTCTTCATCTCATTACTCATTCCTTCCATACATCTGAAAATTTTCCTTTATACAAAACTTCACACAATCTTTATTAGCAACATTAGTGCACTCAAGATAATAGGTCTTTAGGTTCAGTTCCAGCACCAATAAAAGTTCCATTAAAACACAAGCTACTATAGCACTTCCCTCAAAAAGCTCAATTCCCCAAAGAGAACTCAAAAAGGAACCAACAAGAAGCAAATGCAAATAATGGCAGAAATCTGTCAAAACAGACCAGCAGGTAAAGATGAATTTTTTTGAAGACCTTTTGTTGCTCAAATCGAAAAGTTTGAACTAACTAAAGTTATATAACAACCTGGGGCAGAAGCACAAAAATTCAGGCCTCAAAAGGACGTACAGAGATTTTACACGAATTTTTACGGTGAAGCACAGAAATCTTTTTCGGGGCAGCAACTTTCCCAATCATTACTTCTCTCTCATTAGAGGTTACTCTTGGCACAAAAAGCAAATAAAAAGGATAAGGAGTGGTTATTACAGAAGTAATAACGTCCAAGACTCATATAAAACTTTTGGGTTATCTCCCAATAAGTACTTTTCTTTAACGCCTTTAAGTTAGGCATAAGAAGCAAAAAAAGAATCAAGTGTTCTCAAATGAAGAAGCATTAAGACCAAATTTTGTTTTCATAGGAGAGGCAAAAGAAATCTTCTCTCTCTTCTTAGGGAAGTGTTCTATACCTTTCTTGAGTGGGAGTTGATATTTAATGGTGCCTTCTTTCATATCAATAATGGCACCAACAGTTCTAAGAAAAGGTCTTCCCAAAGTAATACGACAAGAAGCATTGCATTCAACATCCAAAACATAGAAATCAACGGGGACATAGGCATTGTTAACCATAATAAGAACATCATTAATACTCCGCATGAGTTTCTTTTTAGCATTATCATCAAGTGGGACATTCAAATAACAATCTTCAAGTGGTGGCAAATCAAGCATATCATAAATCCTTCTAGGCATAATAGAAACACTACTATCAAGATCACACAAAGCTTTAAAATCAAAATCATTCACTTTCATATTGATGATGGGTTCCCAACCATCTTCTTGTTTTATAGGAATAGAAGCTTTATGTTTCATCTTTTCTTCTTTAATCTTTATGAGAGCATCAGTAATATCTTTTGTAAAGGCCATATTCATAGCACTAGCATTAGGACTTTTAGCAAGCTTTTGTAGGAACTTAATAACTTCAGAGATATTGCAACCATCAAAATCAAAATCATAATTATCATCTAAAGTAGTAGAGCTATAACTAGCTTCAGCACTAGTGGTAGTGATAGTAGAAACACTAATGTTTCTAGCAATTTCATCTTCTCTTTCCCACTTAGCATGCAATTCAGCTAATAGTCTAACATTTTCATCAATTCTAACTTGTATGGCATTAGTAGCAGCAAAGGGATTATCAATAGTTTCAGGTTTAGCAGCCATTTTATTCAAAGAAGATTGAGCTTCAGCCAAAGATGCTATATTTATTTTAGCATTAGAGAGTTTTTCCTCAATAGTTTTATTGAAAGCAGTTTGTTTACAATAAAGTCTTTAAGCATAACTTCAAGTTCAGAGGAAGCACTCCTATTATTATTGTAGGAATTTCCATAAGCATTACCATTGTTGGGAGGATATGGCTTATAATTGTTGTTACCAAAATTATTCTTGTAGGCATTATTGCTAAAATTATTATTCCTTATAAAGTTCACATCAACTTGCTCTTCTTGAGCAACCAAAAAGGCTAAAGGAACATTATTTGGATCAATATGGGCTTTCCCATTAACAAGCATAGACATAATAACATCAATCTTATCACTCAAGGAGGAGGTTTCTTCAATAGAATTTACCTTCTTACCTTGTGGAGCTCTCTCAGTATGCCATTCAGAATAGTTAACCATCATATTATCCAGAAGCTTCGTTGCAGCACCCAAAGTAATGGTCATAAAGGTACCTCCAGTAGCAGAATCCAATAGATTTCTTGAAGAATAGTTCAATCCTGCATAAAAGGTTTGGATAATCATCCAAGCAGTCAGTCCATGAGTGGGACAATTCTTTACCAAAGATTTCATTCTTTCCCAACCTTGAGCAACATGCTCATTATCAGATTGTTTAAACTTCATTATTTCACTTCTCATAGATATAATCTTAGCAGGAGGATAGTATTTTCCAATAAAAGCATCTTTGCATTTAGTCCAAGAATCAATACTATTCCTAGTCAAGGAATTCAACCATTCTTTAGCTTTTCCTCTCAAAGAGAAAGGAAACAATTTAAGCTTAATAATATCTCCATCTATATCCCTATGCTTTTGCATCTCACAAAGTTCAACAAAGTTATTTAGATGGGCTGCAGCATCTTCATTACCAATACCAGAAAATTGTTCTCTCATAACAATATTGAGCAAAGCAGGTTTTATCTCAAAGAAAGTAGCTTCAGGAACAGGTGGAGTAATGGGTGTGCTCATAAAATCATTGTTGTTGGTGCTAGTGAAGTCACACAACTTAGTGTTTTCAAGAGTAGTCATTTTTTTGTGTTTTTAATAAAGAAAGCAAACTTGTAAAACTATTTTTTTGTGTTTTTGATAAAGAAACAAGCAAACAAAATAAAAGTAAACTAAGCAAAACAAAAATAACAAAGTAAAGAGATTGGTTATGAGGGACTCCCCTTGTGAAGATGTCCTCGACTCCCCGGCAACGGCACCAGAAAAAGAGCTTGATGGACCAAAATATATCGAGCTCGTTGGGGAACCCCAAGAGGAAGGTATGATGAGCACAACAGCAAGTTTTCCCTCAGTTATGAAACCAAGGTTATCAATCCAGTAGGAGCAAGGAAACACCCCAAAGGTGTAGCTAGCTAAACTTTGGCAGGGCGCACTACCGGTGCCAGCAGCAACATGGAGACCTACACAACACAACCACAGAACTCTGCCCCCAACTCGCGATGAGGTTGTCAATCTCACCGGTTTTGGTGAAAACAAAGGATTAAACGTATCAAGTGGAAGAAAGTAATAGTTTGCAGAAGGTAAACAAAAAGCAGTAAATAGTTGATTGTAGATTCATGGTAAAAGAAAGGACCGGGGTCCATAGTTCACTAGTTATGGCTCTCCTTAAGATATATGACATGTTGGGTGAACAAATTACAACGAGGCAATTGACAAACATCGATAAAGCATACAAGCATATACTACTCATCTTGACTCCTTTGAGATTCGATTGGGCATTACAACATTATACATAGACCGCCATCCAACTACATCTATGACTAATAATCCACCTTCAGGTTATCATCCGAACCCCCTCCAGTATTAAGTTGCAAGCAACGGATAATTGCATTACGAATTGCGTGTAAAGTAAACAATACGATTGTTCTATGAACAAAGGATTGTTGTTTTCTCCCTAGTAGCAACAACACATCTAGTACCTTAGAGATTTCTGTCACTTCCCCAGATTACCAGAGGCATCAACCCACTATCGAGCATAAATACTAACTCTTGGAGTTGCTAGCATCTACTTGGCCAAGATAGCTACTAACAACGGAAAGCATGCAAGATCACAAATAACAAAGACATGATAGAATCAATAATCAATCATTGGATCCCCGCAAACACAACATGCAGAATTACAAATAGATGATCTTGATCATGAACGGAGCTCACAAGATCTAAACATGATAGCACAAAGGAGGAGAACCAGCCATCTAGCTACTACATGGACCTGTAGTCCAGAGATGAACTACTCACGCATCACACCGGAGGCTTGCATGATGATGAAGAAGGCCTCCAGGGTGAATTCCCCTCTCTGGCAGGGTGCCGAGAAGAGCTTCAGATCCCTCCCGATCTAGGGATGGAGATGACGGCTGCTATAGACTCTTTCATGGAATTTTTATCGGGTTCTTAGGGTTTCTGTATCGGAGGCAATATATAGGCGGAAGGAGAGGACGAGGGGGTGCCTGGGGAGGCCAGACCACCCCTAGCACGGGCCAGGCCTGGCCGCGCGGCCAGGTGGTGTGGACGGGCCCCAGCCCCTCTCCGTCTCGTATTCTGGCTCCAGGTGTCCCTCGGTGAAAAACTGACTTTGGCCTTTGTCCCGTCCAATTCCGAGAATATTCATTTTCTGACTTTCCTAAAACCAAAAACAGCAAAAAAGCAGGCAGCTGGCACTATGGCTCTTGTTAACAGGTTAGTCCAAGAAATCATATGAAAAGTACTCCAAAGTGTGGACAAAACATAAGAAAGTAGATAAAACCAAGCATGGAACATCAAAAATTATGGATGCGTTAGCACCGTATCACGGACGCCCTCGCCAAATGATGGCCTGTCGGTCCCTCCTCTGCTACCAGCAGATACATCTATAATCTTGGCAAGGAGCCGCAAGAGGTCGACAAGGACCTTGAGCTCATCGTCATCCCCCCACCACCGGCCTTCGACGAGAATATCGTCGATGAGCAGGAGGAGGTAAGTTCCAAGTAATACATGTTTAGGATTGATGCCTAGGGTTTTCATTTAGCGACAGGTGCCTAGGGTTTTCAATTAGCGTCAGATTCATTTTATATCTGTTATGACTACTCTGTAATTAATGGATCTATCATTATTGCTAGCTAGTGTTCGATTATGGACAAATTCAATTAATATTTGTGGATCTATGTGTTGACACACTCAATATGTTGTACGTTATTTCTTTAACCATCATAGTCTGTCCACGAATGACTCCTGGTACTTTTACTCGATGTAACCGAAACAATCTCATTGAGAATAATATCGCAATTCTGCTCTATGGATAATTGTTTTCATATCTGTGGATTAATGCTATCTTATTGGCTGACGGAATTGGATTTTCTGCTTGATCCTGTTGGGGATATAACCCCAGGTACCCTAGAGTTGAGGGATTAAGTGATACAGTAGAGTAAAAAGTGTTGTGATAAGAGATGCAAGTAGAGAAAGATAATTATCAATGAAGATATGAGGTAAAATAGAAAGGAATAAATAGAAGAATGGCACTGGGCCGACGTATGATTGATTCGGCCCGGTCCCTAGATTCCTAGGCCAGAATTGCCTTTGCTAGACCGAATTATCAGTCAAAGAGGCTGGGTCGAGGTATCTTCACCCGGGTGGGCCGGCCTATGGATGGTTCGGCCCACCACGGGGCACCAGCTCAACACTGCTCCGTCGCCAGCGCTCCCAGGTCGCCACCACCTCCTCGCCAAGTCGCTTCACCGAAATCCCCCGCCAGCCTCGTCCCCCGGGTGGGCCGGATTCAACTTACCTTGGCCCACCGCGGGGCTACCTCCTCATCGCCACCTTCCCGCGCATCCAGACTCCCGCCGAGTCTCCCGCGCCTGTCACCGAGCGCATCGCCAGTTCCTGCCGAACCACCTCGCTACCCCGGCTGGGCCGGATCACCCAGCCGGCCCGCCACGATCGACCTCAGGCGCCACCACGTCGCCCCGGCAAGATCCCCTCACGACCGCGTCTCCCTCGACCCCCGGGTGGGCCGACACGAGCCAGACTCGGCCCACCGCGGGGCTACACCACTTCACCTCCTGGCCACTGCCCCGGACCGCAGCCTCCTGGGCCGAGGTGAGCAAAGCCCCGGCTGGGCTGCCCTAGGCCGGGTTAGCTCCAACCCTGGCTGGGCCCTCAAAGCCCCTCCGCCCAGGCCGAATTAAGTGGTAATCCGGCTGGGCACTGTTCATCGTCCAGTTTGGGCCCCGTTTTATCCCTAGGCCGGATTATCTCTACTCATGGCCGAATTTCACTTCCCCGGGCCGAATTACTTCGTCCTAGAAGTCATTTCTCTCATACCTGGACCCACCAGCAATCTCTACATCGACACGCTACCGAGTCAAGTCAAGCCTACGTCAGGTGTCAGTCTTGGGACGCCCCTGGCTCAGACTGGCCCTTTTGGTCCAAGATGCTAAGGAATATGCTAGGCATCTTGGGAGATGCTGGGGAATATGCCAAGCATCTCCTAAAGATGCTAAGGAATATGTCGAAGGGATAAGACCAATGACTCAACAAAGGACAAGCTGACTAGGCAAGCCCCACAAGACAGCTCATAGGAGTACTTTAGATGACATACCTTGTCCCCTGGGCTCCCCTATATAAGGAGCACCAGGGGTAACGTTACACGGGAGGCCCCCGGAAGGGCTCCTCTCCCTCTGCTCAATAGGAGCACGGTTTCTTCTTCCTCTGCTCTCTCCATGAGAGGCATAAAAGTACAGCTCAAGGAGCACCATTGTAGCCACAAGCATGGCAAGATATATGAGATTAGATGCAGGAGTAGAGGTGTTATCTCACTAGGAGAGCCTCGAACCCGGGTATATCGTGTCTCTCTGAGTTCTTCCGTATGAGGTCTTCACTTCATCATCCCTCCTCGGATTCCTCCATCGTCCATTCGGCCCCAACTTTAGCCTATACCAGGCATCTGCCGTGACACCACCACGACAGTTGGCGCCCACCGTGGGGCTGATAAGCGGCGCTGGTTGGGTTACCATCCGGACGGGAACGTCTTCATCAAGCTCTGCCTCACCATCGATCAACGGTCTCTACATCCACTTCCTCAACGTACAGAGAGCAGGGGAGTTGGCTATCAAGCCTCCCTTGTGGAGGTGTCTCAACCTCTTCCTCAACATCTTCACCAATAGTACAGTAAGTTGTAGCTGACCCTTTGGGCATGACTCAACTAGATAACTCAACCAACATGCACATGAGATACCCTGGATGTCACTCGGGGACTATCACCTAGTTGTTCATCCCTGGGGTGAGATAACTCAACCCGGGGACTAGCACGCGTGCATTTTGAGGCACCTAAGGGTAGAAAAAGTGGCTCGGGGACTTGGTGTCTCCAAGCATAGAACAATAACTCAGAAAATACTTAAGATATGCCATGATCTCGTATATATCCACTGCTTTGTGTCTTTATGCTGCCTTGCCTAAAAAAGTAGCTCACCAAGTCATTTTATAACTTGGATTTAACTTTACTTACCAAATAACTAGGATTATACTTCGCCTTGCCGGGTTATTTGGTAACTCGGATTTGATTCAGTCAGCCGGATTACCTGGTAACTCAGATTTAAATCGGATTGCTGTTTTCAGCTTACCAGGTCATCCGTAACTCGGATCGGTGTGTGCATCACCATTCCAGGTTACATGGTAACTCGGATTTAACCTCGGTTATCCTGGTTACATGGTAACTCGGATTTTACTTCAGTTTGCCTAAATTACAGGTTTCCAAGTTACATGGTAACTCGGATTTTACTTCAATTTGCCTAATTACAGGTTTCCAGGTTACATGGTAACTCGGATTTAACCTCGGTTATCCTGGTTACATGGTAACTCGGATTTTGCTTCAAGCTCCTAGTTACATGGTAACTCGGATTTTACTTCAGTTTGCCTAACTACAGGGGTAGTTCGGATTTGCTTCAATTTCCTAGTTACAGGGTAACTCGGATTTTAACCCAGCTTACCAGGTTACCTTATACCTCAAATCAGTTTGTTCCATATCTTGGATGGCATGTGCTAGCATATCATCATAACAGATCTCGGATCTATATCTCGGATCCATATCTATGGAAATATGTCACGATATCATGAAGTCATGTCATAACTCCAAAATCATATCTCAGATCAATATCTCGGATCCAAATCTTTGGCAGTTTGCCAGCCAATCGTAAGGCCATATCATATCTCAACCAAATAACTCGGATCTAAGACTTATGTCAGATTCAAGGCAAGCAACTGAAACTCCCATCAGGTAACTCGGATTTGAGTCAAGTAACTTGGATTTGAGTCAAGCAACTCAAAACAGAGAGTCATGTCAATTTTGAGACATATAACTCAGCAATTATAGCTCGGATGAGATAACTCGGATTACAATTCATAAGGCCAGAGCCGAATCAGGCCAGAAGCCAAGAGACTTACCCGAAAGGGTTAAGGCCAGAGCCGAATCAGGCCAGAAGCCAAGAGACTTACCCGAAAGGGTTAAGGCCAGAGCCGAATCAGGCCAGAAGCCAAAGGACTTACCCAAAAGGGTTAAGACCAGAGCCAAATCAGGCCAGAAGCCAAGAGACTTACCCGAAAGGGTTAAGGCCAGAGCCGAATCAGGCCAGAAGCCAAAGGAGTTACCCAAAAGGGTTAAGGCCAGAGCCGAATCAGGCTAGAAGCCAAACGACTTACCCAAAAGGGTTAAGGCCAGAGCCGAATCAGGACAGAAGCCAAATGACTTACCCAAAAAGGGTTAAGGCCAGAGCCGAATCAGGCCAGAAGCCAAGAGACTTACCCGAAAGGGTTAAGGCCAGAGCCGAATCAGGCCAGAAGCCAAACAACTTACCCAAAAGGGTTCAGGCCAAAGCCGAATCAGGCCAGAAGCCAAAGGACTTACCCAAAAGGGTTAAGGCCAGAGCCGAATCAGGCCAGAAGCCAAGAGACTTACCTGAAAGGGTTAAGGCCAGAGCCGAATCAGGCCAGAAGCCAAAGGAGTTACCCAAAAGGGTTAAGGCCAGAGCCGAATCAGGCCAGAAGCCAAACGACTTACCCAAAAGGGTTAAGGCCAGAGCCGAATCAGGCCAGAAGCCAAATGACTTACCCAAAAGGGTTAAGGCTAGAGCCGAATCAAGCCAGAAGCCAAAAGACTTACCCAAAGGGGGTCATATGACAAACGCCCAAAAAGGCTATAAATCAATTTGGACTAATTCTTGCCAAGGATATATTAAAATGGAGAAAAAGGACTAAATGTCAGCAAACAACTCTGGAGATATTTTATTGGAAGCCTATGCACGATTCTGCGAATCCCACATAGCCTCGGGGACTAATGTTGGGGATATAACCCCAGGTACCCCAGAGTTGAGGGATTAAGTGATACAGTAGAGTAAAAAGTGTTGTGATAAGAGATGCAAGTAGAGAAAGATAATTATCAATGAAGATATGAGGTAAAATAGAAAGGAATAAATAGAAGAATGGCACTGGGATGACGTATGATTGATTCGGCCCGGTCCCTAGGTTCCCAGGACAGAATTGACTTTGCTAGACCGAATTATCAGTCAAAGAGGTTGGGCTGAGGTATCTTCACCCGGGTGGGCCGGCCTATGGATGGTTTGGCCCACCACGGGGCACCAGCTCAACACTGCTCTGTCGCCAGCGCTCCCAGGTCGCCACCACCTCCTCGCCAAGTCGCTTCACCAAAATCCCCCGCCAGCCTCGTCCCCCGGGTGGGCCGGATTCAACTTACCTCGGCCCACCGCGGGGCTACCTCCTTATCGCCACCTTCCCGCGCATCCAGACTCCCGCTGAGTCTCCCGTGCCTGTCACCGAGCGCATCGCCAGTTCCCGCCGAACCACCTCGCTACCCCGGCTGGGCCGGATCACCTAGTCGGCCCGCCATGATCGACCTCAGGCGCCACCACGTCGCCCCGGCAAGATGCCCCATGTCTACCCTCTTTAGTACAAAAAATGAACTACATTTTCACAAATCATAACTTTTTAGAAAACTAGTTCATTTGTTTGATCTAGTCAAAAATAGAGGGTACCCTAAAGGTTCCCAACTTGCATCTCTAGTTGTTTTCATATCTGTGGATTAATGCTATCTTATTGGCCGACAGAATTGGATTATCTGCTTGATCCCCTGATTACTATCTGTTGTTGCTAGCTGTCTGAGTGTTATCTCTGTTGCTTCCTATGTTAGGCATTAAATTTTAGTTGCAGTTTCTACATATTTGCTTCACATGTGTATTTTGCATGTTTCAGGAGGCTACTGATGATGTTGATAGTGATGTCGAATCCAGCCACAGGAAGACCAGGGCCACTCTAAAGAAGCTAAGGGCGGGGACGTTCGATGCCTTCTGGAGTGAACCCTGGACGCATGCCATGAACCGCTACCCCTTTTGCAAAAGGAGCATCAACATGGACATCCAAAGCATCCTCCAGCATGCTGAAGGCTATGGATCTGGCCATGTGAAGGTTGGTGAAATTGTCAACGTCCACGGCTTCCGGGCCAATCACAAGGCCTATGGCCTCTTCCTTAGGGACAAACTGAACCGAGCTATCGAGCTCGATCGTGTGCCTGCTCCCGTGCCCAAGCCGATGAAGGTTCCAGGTATGGGTAACAAGAAGCAGAGGAAGCGGGACTAAGAGGAGGCGGCGGCGAGGAGGCAGTGATTTAGTGATGTGCTGGTTGTTTGTGTGCTGCTGCTATTTTAAGCAGCATGGTTTGTTGAACTATGTTTCTATTGGCTGCTGAGCAGCGTTTATGTTGAACCTTATTGTACCTAGTTTATGTTGAACCTTGCTATATTATTTGGATGTCATGTTTCTAGATTGTAGATGTTTAATTATGTCTACACTTGTTTTTGCACATGCTGGTGTGTGGTGGGATTTCGTATTTGGGTAAGGGTACGGTGAAGGGAACTAGTTAAGCAATTGAGATATAGAAGCTGGTGTAGATTTCCTACCAGATTGGGCAAAAAGGAATGCATGAGGTGAGCCAGGCAGAGATAGAGACACAAAGTGGTGCATCGATTTGTTTCTAGAAGGAGACAAACAGAGAGAGTATAGAAGCTGGTGTAGATATCATACTAGATTGGGAAAAAAGGAATGAATGAGGTGAGCCAGGTAGCGCTAGATACAGAAAGTGGTGCATGGATTTGTTTCCAGAAGGAGACAGACAGAGAGAGTATAGAAGCTAGTATAGAATTCCTACCAGATTGGGCAAAGAGGAATGAATGAGGTGAGCTAGGCAGAGATACAGACAGAAAGTGATGCATGGATTTGTTTCCAGAAGGAGACAGACAGAGAGAAGGTTCTCTGATTTGTTGCTCTTCTTTCCCTTTTTCTTATAGTTTTTTATTTACAAATTTTTATCATGGTGCATCTAAATATTTTTTTACTAAAACACTGAGGTAACAAAATCAATAAAATGTAAAATATTATCGTTTTCACAGTGATCAAATTTGAAGGTTTCAAGAGATTTTGAGAATTTCTCATTTTTCTATGAAATTTACAAGGTTTGGTCAAACCGGGGTTGACCGGAGACTTTTGAGAGATTGCGAAAGTATTTGAAAGGTACAACTGCTGTTATGTGGTCCCAATGTGATGTACAATCACTCAAGCATGCAACTTGAAGGTCTCAAATTGTAGATTTGGCACTTGCTTCACAATTCCTTGTTTCCGAGTTTGAGGATGAAATTTTTGAAATTTTCAAACCAAAATGGCTAGATACAGTGCTAGCATCACTAGCCACATGGTGATACACCCTTGTGCCAAATTTGAGTCCATTTGAAGAAAGGTAGATGAAAACATGGTACACAAGAGGCTCTTTCTAGTAGTCGGACATGATCGTTGACCAAACTACACCACATTTGAGAGTGGACTGCTAGGGGGACATTTTTTTCAAATGTTATCATTTTTCATACAAAATATTTGCCTCACAGTGAACAAATTTGAAGGTTTCAAAAGATTTTGAGAATTTCACATTTTTTATGAAATTTACAAGGTTTGGTTAAACCAGGGTTGACCAGAGACTTTTGAGAGATTGCGAAAGGATCTGAAAAGTACAACTGCTATTATGTGGTCCCAATGTGATGTACAACCACTCAAGCATGCAAATTGAAGGTCTCAAATTGTAGTTTTGGTACTTGCTTCACAAATGGTTCCATATTTTTGAGTTTGAGGGTTAAATTTTTGATTTTTCCAAACCAAAACGCCTAGATACAATGCTAAAATCATTAGCCACATGGTGATACACCCTTGTGCCAAATTTGAGTCCATTTGAAGATAGGTAGATGAAAACATGGTACACAAGTGGCTCTTTCTATTAGTCGGACATCATCGTTGACCAAACTACACCACATTTGAGAGTGGACTGGTAGGGGGACATTTTGTTTCAAATATTCTCATTTTTCATGCAAAGTATTTGCCACACAGTGATCAAATTCGAAGGTTTCAAGAGATTTTGAGAATTTCTCATTTTCCTATGAAATTCACAAGGTTTGGTCAAACCAGGGTTGACCAGAGTCTTTCGAGAGATTGCGAAAGCATCTGAAAGGTACAACTGCTATTCTGTGGTCCCAATGAGATGTACAACCACTCAAGCATGCAACTTGAATGTCTTAAATTGTAGTTTTGGTACTTTCTTCACAAATGGTTCCTTGTTTCCGAGTTTGAGGATGAAATTTTTGAAATTTTCAAACCAAAATGGTTGGATACAATGCTAGCATCACTAGCCACATGGTGATAAACCCTTGTGCCAAATTTGAGTCCATTTAACTTGCATCAATAGATCAAAACATGGCTTATAAACTTGTAATTTAAACAATATGAATATTTCACTATTCTTAGATATGATTTAGGGACGGGTAATGTATGCATCATTCAGGTCTAATAATAGGACTTTGTAATGTAACATTAATTTTCAACTTGTCAGTACTTCATTTCATTTTTTTATACCAACTATGTAAAACTTATATATACGAAGTAAACCAAATTTTCAAGAAATGTTTTGCCTCTAACGTCAAAATTAACAACTAAACAGAACCTCTCTCCAAAAATTTCGACACATTTTCATTCCCTCCTTTTTTCGCCTCACCCCACCGCCAAACTTTAGAACACCGCAACATTAGTGTGGCGCACGAATCCCTTCCATGATTTGTGTCTCATCTTAACTCCCAAAACCTATCCCCCTCTGGCGCCTCATCCTTCTCCTCCCCCAGATCCGATCTCGTCCACGGAGGATCATAACTCATTGACGTATCTGATCGGCGATCTCCTTGGCCGACGCCATGATCGGGACTCTTCGTAGCGGTAAGGCACGCAAACCGTTGAGGTCTACACCGAAGAAGAAGCCCAACATCAAATGACCGTCAGGTGATAATTCATTCCTCCGATCCTTCTCATATGCAGTAGATATGCTAGAACCATTCATTACAAAGTGGTTAAACATATTGTTTCCGTCATTCTAGTTATAATATTAATGATCTACTCCCTACATTGTTTACCCGCACACACACAATAATAATGTTTTGTAGTAGACATATTGAGTTCAGTCTACTCCCTACATCTACTCCCTAGAGTAAATCACATTTGTAGAGATAAAAACAGTATAGCTCACTCCTATGCTCATAAGGTACATATAACTACTTCTATTGTACCTACTTTAGTTTGCTCTTCAACAACACGCTCTTAATATGTATGCCCTTGGGTAGGTTATTTTAGAAATGAAAATTGTCAGGACTTTGTAATTCATGATGTAATCTGTTGTTGAGCTGTAATACAATTTTGATCATCCTTTGTCAGGAACCGACAAAAAACCAACTAATGCATATGAGGCAAACAAGTACAAAAATTTAGACGAAAATAAAGCTCGTATGATGGAAATTTTGAAAGAGGCGCAAGCCGCCAGAGGTTTGCCTATAGAAAATATAAAAGAGGTAGCACATAAATTCGTGTACAGCGGCATCTGCAAAGTGGCATACGCCACCAAAAAAGGTAAACAAAAGGATGCTAACCACACAAAACAAGACCCTACATATGAACCCAGTCTAGAAGAAATGGTCACAGCTAATGACGAGCTGACTTCAGATGACGAGGACTATAACTACGGTAACCCTAAAACAAAGGTTATCATATCTTCTTTTAACTGAATTTTAATCTACCGTAACATCATAGCTATTTATATTGTCTAGCTATGTAACTACATAATAGATATTTATATTGTCTACCTATGTAACTACATAATATGCATCTCCATTTTTTAGGGTAACTTTGAAATGGACAAAAATGATGTATTTACCAAGAGAGTGTGCACTAATATTATACCGAGTAGTATGCGCCAATTACGCTAGAAGCTTAAAAAGGAGAATTGGGACAAGATTAAAGATATGAGCCCCCAGGAAGCATATACGATGAAGCCAGCAAATGTAGTAGAGAGAAGTTGGAAAGATCTTGTGGACAGATGGTTTGATGCCCAATATCAGGTACTAACATTTACACTTACAAATACTCAGCACATAAATCTCTGTTGTACAGAAAACCCACAAGTTCATACTCAACTTTAGGAAATATGTGTGAAGAATCAAGTGAACAGAGAAGCTACGAAGAAGAACCATACAACTAGATCGAGATGCTCTGTTGCACACTACGAAGCTCTTGTACGTTTTTAAGTTCATATATGAAACAATTGTTATACCAAATTCAGTATAAATTTTCCTAACTTATGTCCGTAATTCTAATTTTTCTGAAGAACTCGGAGAACTTGGAGGAGGTGACATATCCAATTGAATTCTATAGACTTACACACACTAACAAGGAAGGCATCATGACTACGGAAGCAAAGTATGCTTATGTAAGACATTTTTAATACTGCTAATATTTTGTAATGAATAAGCTTTCAGCTTTAATATTTCTTATGCTTTCATTTGAAATTATTTGCAGGATTCAATGATGACCATGAAGAATATACCATGCCTAGAAGATGAGACTTAAAAAACAGAATTGCAAATTATTGAAGAAGTCTTGAAGGAGAAGAGCACAACAATCTCAAGCACAGGCACGTTTCTCTCAAATTTGGGAGTTGGATCAATCTCAAGGAAGAGCTCTATGTCCACAAAACGTATCCGAGAACAAGAAAACAAGCTTGCTGAGCAGGAGGAACAATCACTCCTTGCAGCTGAAAGATACAAACAAGAGATGCATGAAAGGATGGAAGCCCAGGATAAAAGATTTCAAGAAATGAAAAAGAAACAAGAAAAGGACCATGCAACTCTGATGAAGGCACAGGAAGAGAAAGCAGATCAACTGAAAAGAAGCATCAAGAATTAGAAGCCACACTTAGTTTCATCTTAAGGACATCAAAGTAGCAAGGACAGGGCAACAACTCAACAGCACCTCCATCTTGATGAAAATTTTCATCAATGTAATTTACTTATTTGTATCTTCATGTTTAAACTATTGCACAAAATTTTATCACCGCTATTTTATATATTGGTTCTAAATTTTATTTGTCTGTATGATATTTTTTTCATTTTCTGCATAATTATTAACGTGATGAAGTTACTGACACTGTCATCAACACGTGGACCCACGTGTTAGAACCATCTCGGTCCCACATGTCTGAAGCATCTTGGTCCCACCTCTCCGAACCCTACAGGTCCCACCTGTCAGAACCCTCTTGGTCCCACCTGTCAGAACCCTATGGGTCCCACCTGTCCGAACCCTATGGGTCCCACCTGTCCGAGCCATCTTGGACCCATCATTGGTCCACCTATAAGAACCACTAGGTCCCACTGGTCATAATGCCACGTCACTAAATTGCACTAAATTAACAAAATTCCATGTCTGTAATGATGATCTGTCCTACACTCTCTTCTAATTTATGATGACAAACTTTTCATATATATCATGACAAATATTTTAGTCACAGATTGCACATGATTGTTGACAAAACTAACATCGTCAACTAATATAAGTTAAACAATGACAAATAAATGCAAACCGTGGTTATGGATTTTTATGATGCGGCTTTTATGACAAAATTAGTGACAACCCATTTTTGTCAACAACATATTTTCATTGACAAAATATGGATATTAAGTGACAAAAGGGGCCTATCAATAAATACCATTTCTGTTGTAGTGCAGCTATCCCGACTTGCACCTGTCGCTCAAGGAAGGTATCTTCCCCTTCTACAAGTTAGGGGTGGCCGACAACTGCTATCAATAGGAGTGGACCACCCCCTCTCTCTAGAGAGAGGAGGGCACAAGTGTCATGATCAAAGGCGCTCTGTCACGGATGGTTCCCACATGAAAAATCACCTTTAACCTACCTGCCCACTCCCTTGTCACCGTGTGGAAATCCTTCCCTCTAGAGACGCGGGAAGAGTAGCTGGGCGCCTATAAAGATAAGGAGTGCGGCACCAAAGGAGGCATCTTATTCCACCTTGGAAACCCTAGCTTTCTCATAGCTAGGAACCCTAGATATGATTGCCTGATCGCCATATTGTATTGTAAACCTCGCCAAGTGATACAAGCAATCCAAACAAGCAATAGTAGGATACACCGCAACGGCCTAAAACCTTTGTAAACTCCATGTTTCTCCTTACTATGATTTCTGATGTTCCTCGCCAAGGTCACTGAGAGATCTTGGGGAGATCGTGTTCATCCCCTTGAGTCGATTTCATCCTACTTCAAGAGATACCATGTCAGGACAAATCTCCGACATGTATAGAATATGGAGCAAAACCTAAATATATGGAAACAAAAGAATAGTCGTTAGGATAGAATAGATGAGCCGAGCAACATAGATTTACCTAAATAAGTTGCTAAGCTCCACTGGCATTTCATCTAGTGATGCCATTGCAACTCAAATTAGTTAGTTTGAAGTTCAATCTTCAAAGAAGTCCTCAATGGAATGACGAGGATTTTGAAACCTTTGTATAATTTTGTTTGAAGTATTATGAACATGCAAAAGTTGCAGACCCACAATATTTCTGTTGCACCACTCTAAGGGATGTGATATTTACGAAATGGTAGTTCGTGAATATTATGTCAACGAATTGCATACTACAACCTGTAGTGGTGTACTGGCTGGATCACCGCACCTGCGCCTAATAGGTTGGGTCCGAGAGATGAAGAGTGCCCACCGTGTTGAAGTGGAAGTGCAGACCTCCAAGCGCTAGATCCATCCCCTCATGGAAGGAGTCAAAGTCCGGGCGCGAGGCCAGCGAGTGCGGGGTGCACTCGAGGGAGCCGAGGAAGATCTGCTCCCTGAAAATCAGCGAGTTATAGATCGCCAATGTTGGAGCCACCGAAGTCATGATTCCAGCGCACATGTTTCCCACAGGCATGCCAATTGGCGTGGGGTATCCATGGCAATTCCCATGGATGATGGACTTGGGTTTTAGGTAAGAAGGTGAGCTGGTAGATTTCCAGCTAACAAAATAAGGATAAGGCACGGTTTGCCCAGGTTCAGGCCCCCGTAGGGTAATAACCTACGTCTACTTGTTTGTTCTTGATTATTGATGGATATTACAGAGTCACCGAAGTGGCTATGGTCATGTAGATTGGATCTTTCCTAGGGAAGATTATGTGTAAGCTCGAGAGTCCTCCCCGATGGCCCTCCTAGCCTTTATATGGGAGGCTAGGTCTCTGGTACTGTGACCGAGTCGGTTATAGGTTAAGGGCGAACCCTAGATTTTCCTAATCTTGGGCTTGTTCTTGCTCCACACGCCAGGAATTTGGGATTCTAACGCTTCGCAGCTTCCAGCTTGTCTTGGGCTTTGTGGTCCCAGTATATCATCATGTGGGCCTCTAGTTGGGCCGAACTTGGTATACTAACAGTGGTTACCCGAAGGGCTATACCCACTTCATCCACCAGCCGACCATACTCTGTATTATGCACCCTAACCTATATATAAGTGGAGAAAAGGCCTCCCGGGCGAGGATAATCTCTTCCTGAACACTTCTTTTTTCCTTTGGGTAGAGAACAACCATATACAACATAAGGAGTGCTTGTATCATGTGACCACTACTATTTATATTGATCTCTATGAGTAGGGGTGTTACCTCCATACGAGGGCCCTGAACCTAGGTACATCGCTGTGTCCAGTGCTTATTACCAATCCCGCCTATGTATACTGTCACTCGCCTTTGTACGCTCCCTCTCATGTCATCCCCGATGGCAATGTCGTGTTCTACACCACGACAAGTAGGGGTGTTACCTCCATACGAGGGCCCCGAACTTGGGTACATCGTTGTGTCCAATGCTTGTTCCCAATCCTGCCTATGAACACCGTCGCTCGTCTCTATACGTTCCCTCTCATAGAATCCCCGATGGCACTGACATGTTCCACACCATGACAAGTACTCGGAGAGCAAAAGTCGTGCATATTGCATATTTTATTTTTTGTCCAGCGGAAACAAGAACAAGAGAGGTGGTTCGGATGTATTCACTGTTCATGGATTTTGTAAATGGAAGAAAATGTCAGATGGAAGGAAATGTGCATTCCTAAACCACATAGGTTCTGAACCTTGCTCTGAACACAATAATGCAACCAAAGCATGTCAAGATTCGTTGAATGGGCAAGGACATATAGAGCATGATGTTATAGTTGGCAACCAGAGAGATATAGAAATAAACCAATTAAGGTGTAAGTCTCAATTGCAGCTGTTAAGTCGCGCACACCACAATCTTGTGCTTTTCGAGGCCATGATGAAACAGTTGAGTCTAAAAACCAAGGGAGGATGAATTTCTTGCCAATAATTTGCTAGTAAACAAAGAGAGAGAAATTACACAGAAGTACAATTATGAGGATATTTTTGTCATTTCACGAGCGCAAAGAGAAGAAGAGTTGATCTGTAGTGATTAACACATGTGTCTATGATGAGTGAAAATCTATGGTTAAGTAGTATATGGTTTATTATGTTTTGGCATATATTGATCTTATAATTATATTTTGTTCAAGATCAGTCTCAATATAAGTTCTTGAAAATGCTACAACTAGCTTGTTGCTATCATTTGATTTGTCATTCCAAAAAAGTTTACGTTTGCAGCTTCACTCCTCCAAAAATTTCCAGCAAGGTCCGGCACTGTAGCTCGCCACTTTTTCCGGGATTTGTTCGAGACCGATATCGGCCATAACTAGATAACGGCCAGAGTTATCCAATTTTAGCCCGATACCCGGGATTAACTAGAGATGCTCTAGGATTTTAGCCTTCTTGTACTACGGGGTTGTTTGGTTCCCAGCCACATTTTACCAAGCCTAAGGTTGGCAAGTGTGGCAGCCACAAAAGTGTGACTTGTAATTTGGAAGCCACAAAGTGTCACTAGTGCAAAACAACCCCTTTCATCCCGGTTCGTGCGGGCCATCGGTCCCCGTTGCCGAACCGAGATCAATTACTCGGGACCAATGCCGGTCCCGGTTCTAGCATGAACCGGGACATATGGGTCTCCACATGGGCGCGCGTGCAACGAGGGGGGTGGATCATTAGTCCCGGTTCGTGGCACAAACCGGGATCATTGGTCTCTGCATTTCAGGCTATTTTTGTACAGCGGCAGGGTTTTGTGTTTTTTCCATTTATTTATTTGGTGTTTTGTATTCAATTTAATGATACTACATATATACAGCAATAATGAAGGAACCACGATATATATATATATATTACACATCATGGTCACGAATATATTATACACCGTCTCATCCGTCGTGCTTGGTCGAAACATATTATAAACAGTACTCACACGAATTTGATTTAATTTACATCTTCTTTTTACACTTCACCCTTCTAAATGAACCGGGTAATAGTATTCTCCTTTCGGATCTATGACATGTTCTAATAAGAATCCGGCAATTTCCTCTTGAATTGCTTGCATGCGTTCTTGTGATAGAAGACCGTCCCGCATCCGTTTGATCTGATTTAAAGAAGGGGGTCAATATATATAAATGAAACTAAACACAATTGGTGGTAATAAAATAAAGTTGTGATTATTGTTTATCGTACTTTAATTTTTTTGAAGTTCCGGTCTACGCCCTTCTCTTTGGCCGTCTGGCGAATGAACTCGCAGATATAGTATCCACATAAGTTATTCTCGGCTTCCTGCCTCAAGCACTTTACGAGAACGGAGTTCAATCAAAATAATAATCAAGCATGATAATGGTATTGGAACTAGAATCAAAGAGATGCGTGGATCTAGCAAGTAGTACTTACAGTCAATGGTTGAAATGTAAGCTCGGGCATCCAAACACCCCTAGTGTTGGCGGTGAACCATTTCCAAGCCTTCTGGAGGCATTCCTGCATGTTCTCCCACTTTTCTAAAGGTATGTTTTTCGAGTCCATGACTTTTACTACTCCTTGGTCAACAACAATGATTAACAAAATTTAGTGGAAGCTGGACACACTAACAGAATATAACACGAGTCAATTATACACTTAACGTCGAGTAAGCAAAAATAGAATGTGTACAAGATAGTAACACTCATCCAGTGTTGTAAGGAAATAGTATTTCCTTTCTGTTGCTGAAATACGTCAACGCTTGTACCAAGTTATCCTCTATCTCTTTGGGTTTTGTTTTTGGAGTAACTTCATAACCAAAATTGTAGTCAACAAACCCAAGGTCATAGATTTGTCTTTTGTTGCATTCGAGAATCTTCATTCTGCATATATAATTAGTATAGTGATAAGTAAGATTATACAAGCAACGAATGAGATGAGCTAGAAAGACTTAATTACAGAAATTAACAATATTTATAAACAATAGGCACTGACGATAGTTTTGTCGAGGGCGTATCGTTGATAAAACTGAAATAATTCTGAAAATTCAATCAGTAGGAAGCCATCTCCATGACCGTAATGGTGGTGTTTATATCCAACATAGATCTAGTTTTTGGATTTAGCAGAGGCTTGCATGTACCACTTATGCAATCTTCGCATTTTTGTTGGTAGATCTTTGACTAACTCGAGTTTGACGAGAGGATCTCCGTGCCGGTATACGTATGCTATTTGTTGGTACCCCTCGAACTCATCCATACGGCTCATATACTCAGTAATAGACAGTCCATATAATTTGGCATTTTCTACGTACAATTGAATAAACTCCGGATCAATGTTCGGATCATGCCGCTCCTGGGCTCTCTACTCATTGGTATCGTACACTTTGAGCGGTTCGAGCGATTGGTTTTTCTGTTGTCCGAGCTGGGCAACTTCTTTCCCGACTCTCCGCTCTTTTGCCTCAGCCGACTTGGTAATAGAGTGATTATAGTCTGATGTGAGCGCTATGGGTTGGTGAAGCTGAATCTTAAGCGCGGATGCTTTGGCTTTATCTTCTGCGGTGACCGGAAAGAATGGCTCTATCGCCTTTTTCTTGTTAGCCATGTCAATCTTCCACTTTTCATAATGGGCATCTGCGGCCGCAACAATTTCCTCATCTGTCTTCTTGCAAGGTAGCTTCTTCATATTCTTATGAGGTACTCTTGGGAGAGCGATAGCTTACGTTTCGGTGATCGGAACATGCTCTTGATGTTGCTGCTGGTGCTGCCCCTCTTAGTATACTTCCTCTTTTGTCTCTAAGGCTCAAGGGACGGAGACGGCTGACGTGGCGGCGAAGACGGCTGAGGCGGCGGTGGAGACGGATGCGCTGAGTGGTGAGGCGGTGAAGGCGATGGTTGCGCTAGAGAATGGTGAGGTGGCGGTGAAGGTGGATTGCTGCTCTGAGGAGTGGGTGGCCTTGGCGGCACATAATTTGGAAGGACGATGTGCTCCTTTGGCCATACAACAGTCCCCCCTTTGGCTTCTCCTAGTTCAGTCAGCTCCATATCTTCCCCTGCAGGGTGGTCCAACTTTAGCTCCTCAAAATCTTGCTTCACATCATCCACCGTGACGACAGTGTACCCTTTTGGAACCGGTCTGCAATGCCAAGTTGGGTTAGGCGCAATTGGTACGGCCATGCCGACCGCCACCGTCACCCTTAAGTTCATAACTTGCACGTTTATCTCACAAGTTGTGCTCTCCGTGATATCATCCACTGGGTACCATTTAGGAGGAGCCGTCGTCAGTGCATCATCATCAACATCCTGGAGTTGTGTGGAAGCGACGCTGCTTTTCTTATTCGATAGGGCACCGGTACCATCGAATGCAGCTTCTACCATGTGCCGCTGAGATTGGCCGCTAATACCTTGTTGGCTAAGTCTGTCGAGTTGATCCTGGTGCCGCTTTAATGCTTCTTCTACATTACACAGCCAGTTTGCAGCAGCCGCTTTCTCAGCTGCCTCCCTTTCCTTTCTCCTCTGATGGCTTTTATCGGGATATCTATTCATTTCCGCGGGGAAGGCAACATTCCACGACTTGGAGCCTGGTGTGCCTCGTGCTCGTCCTTTGCGTTCAGGATTTTTAAGGGAGCGTGTGAGCTCGTCGTTCTCTCTATCGGGAATAAACCGTCCCGCTGCAACATCATGTACTTCATTTCTAATATTGTCGATGGGTAGTAGGGGATGATCTTTGTGTTTCTGATTATATATTGCCCTTCCTTCTTCGTCCAACGTGCCCCCATGACCGTAAAACCAGTTTCTTACTCGTGGTGTCCATGTTGTGGGCTCTAGTCTGATCCCGGCAGCAATATACTTAACCTCAAGTGCATCCCACTTAGGCATGCAACTGGCGTAGCCAGCAGGCCCCATATTATGATGGTACACTTACTTAGCAGCGTTCTCCGTATTTATTCTAGACCTTTCCAAAGCTTTCTCCGATGTCTTGTACTTCACAAAATCAGCCCACTGGTGTCTTAACTTAGCATAGCCGCCTTGATTAAAATCCGGAGTCTCTCTACCTTGACAAAGTTATTGTACAGTTTCTTCTTCTAGTTCTTGAATGCCTCGGCCATTTTGATAAGAGCAAACTTCTTGACTCTTTGCACAAGCTCCTTTTTTGCTCTCTCCTCCTCATCTGGATTCCACATCTGGCCTCGGCAGGAGGAAATTAATCATGAGCTTGGCAAAAAGCTTATCTTTGGCGATATTGCTGACATACGGGACTCCACCGCCACTTGGACGATTAAGTTCTTGAACGGTGATCAGGATGTAGTCCCTCACAAGAACTCCGTATTGCTTGACAATTTTTTTTGCGACATCGTCGGGAGCTTGTGGTTCGCCGTCTACACCGACCACTTCGATCTTATACCTCACAATGTCATGCAACTTTTTTATTGGGCCTCGTTTCGTTCTTACGGAAGAAGTTCTCGATCCGGAGGGCTAAAAGAAGAAAGAGTATTAATATATGCATGTATATATATAGACAACAGCATTTTAATTACAAAAATACATACATACACCTCGCCGGAGTTTGCGAGATTTAAGGTTCCGCCGTAGCCGTCGCCTTCTCCCTCGTCGGCTTCTCCCCCATCCCAGGCTTCGCCTTCTACCTCACCGGATCGGTCTCCTCGGTTGAGAGACTCATCTTCCTCACCAGATTCGTTCTGAAACATCTTGGTGACATCGATATCGATAAATTCATTTCCGTAGATCATTTCATGGAGGATGTATTCCTGATGTTCTGGATTCATAGTATCTTGGTGTGTTGGATCCGTAGTATCTGCAAATTAAGATTTGCAAGTTACTATAATGCAAATAATGCAAAACACTATGCACTTATTTTCTAAAATGCAATAGTTCTATAGAAGAATAAAATGCAATATTTTCCTTCTTTTTGAGAGGCGGCGCGGCGGCGGGAGGGGTTCGCAACATGGGCCGTGATATGTCGATATGTCAAATCCTAAAATTTCGATTTGTCGATATGTCGATAATGTGTTGGATCCATAGTATCATAGCCGCGATATGTCGATATGTCAAAACCTAAAATTTCTACTAATTCGTATCCTTAGTATTTTTACGACTCATCTTATCACATGACATCACATGCTACACCGAGCAAAAAATCACATCCTTCACATATGCTACACTTAGCAACAAATTGCAACTCATCTATCACATGAAACATTTACAAATTCATTTTGCGCGAGTATATTTCAAACATTAATTTGCGTGTACACATATTTTCAAACGTTTGTGTGTACATATTTCAAACATTTGCGTGTACATTTGCATGTATCTGCATGTAATTAAACATTAGATCATTTAAAAAAATTGGAATAGCCGGCCCAACTACTCCAACACAAACAGAGCACGTCCGGGAGGTTTCCTCACCGGAAAAACGGCCGGCGGCGAGCACCTGTGCGAGAAACGGCCAGCAGAGGGCACCAACGGGTTCAGGGCGACGAGACAAAGCTGTCGGCGTAGTCCATGTTCGACAGCGGTGGCGAGAACCTCCGACTCGACGGTGACTGCGCGCGGCCAGCCCGAGAGTTCGTCGTCGGGGCAGCTCCGACGGGTCCTAGACAAATTGAAGGGGTGGGGGTTAACTAGGGTCCTGGAGAAGCCCTGGGCAAGGTGAGAGCGGCGGGGAGGTTCCTACCGTCGGGGGCAGGTTCTACGGGCACGTGCGGACGCGGCGATAGCCTCCTCCTCCACGGGAATCTGAAGCGGGCAGCGGTTGCACAGCGGACATCGACGGTGGTGGCGTGGCGGCGGCGGGCGGCGACGGCGTGAAGCGGCTCTGTATTTGGGTAGCCTGGCGACGTGCATTTTCTCCGCCGCAATTTTTCCTTAGCCGTGTCGATGTGCTTTGTGATTTGGGGGAGTTGGGGAGGAAGAAGGGCCGGCGTTGTATATAGTACAGGCCATCGGTCCCGGTTCATCGCATAAATCGGGACCTTTGATGCATCGGTCCCGGTTGATAAGATGAACCGGGACCAATGGCCTGGGGGTGGAGCGTTCCTGGGGCCGCCACATGCGCGCGCGCACCCAGGGTCATTGGTACCGGTTGGTAGGACGAACCGGGCCCGATGACCCCTTTTTCAGTTTTTTGGCAAACTTTTGGTGTTCCCGCCCTTTTCAAATTTCTTTTCTTCTTTAATTAATAAGATGTTTCAATTTAAAATGATTATTTATTTGAAATTTCAAAAAACTTTTAACAATGAAAAGTGCTTCAATTTAAATAACTAATCAAAAACCATTTTCTGTTTTCAAATATTTTTATTTTAACTATACAATTTTACTGTTTTCAATTAAAATTGTATTAACAAATATTTATTGCATAATTTGGAATTTGAAAAAACTTTCAACAGGAAAGTGCATCTATTTAAATAACTAATCCAAAATCATTTTATGTTTTCAAAAATATTTATTCTAACTATACAAACTATTAACATTTTTACCATTTTTAATTAAAAATGCAGTAACTCGTTTGAAACGAGCATAAGAAATTCAAAAATGATCCAAACAATATAAAACCTTCGCGTGGTGTCATATTATGTGTTATAGTTGCAAGGAAAAATATTGAACTTGCCAAATTGCAAACATCATAAAAAATGCTTCATAAAATGACCTATCATGATCGAGGTTTCATGGCATTTAGGTCAAACCACCAATGTTATGGCTAGAATTAGGGCATAGTTTGTGATAATGTGCCCATTATGCACACATGTGCATCTTGGGATGGCTTACGATGTTGCAGGAGGAAGTTTTCCTTTTCGACGCACGAAATAGCCAATTTTCATTTTTGAGGTGCCGAAATCGGGGTGTTCTTTGAAGAAACCACCAAATTAAAGTTTGGCATTGGTACCAACCCATTTTTCAAAAATAGTAGACCACCTTACATAGACAATTTCCCGATTGGTGTATCCGGAACCTTTCCGTCCATCCCTCATGAAAAAGACAAATTCCTACCGAATCGGTAGGAGGTTGCCCAGATTTGAACTACATGTTGGGTCCGCAGCATAGAAAACAAAAAAATTCCCTACGGTGTGAACTACACGCCAAGATCTATCTACTAGGTACAGAGCAACGGGTGGACATACATCCATGGAGAACTTACCCTCGAAGACAACGAGCTTTGTTAACGAGTAGGAACTCGTGGCTGATGTAGTCGTACACTTGCCGATCTCAAGATCGTGAGGAAGTCCGAGCGCCACAACTCAGCAGCGCATCCGCACTCACACACACGTTCAAGCCATCGGACAACCTCCACCTCCTTGCTCCAGCGATCCAGCGGAAGCAGCAACTCCTTCCAGACGAAATGCCACCGGAAACATGTATCTCGCTAATCCGAGACCATGGGGGAATAATTCTAGAGGGGGAGAGAGATCCTTCACAAAGAGGTGTGAGGATGAAGGAGGGAATGGGTGGCCTTTTATAGGAGGAGGGGGTGCCCCCTCTCTCCATGGACGGCGCATGGGGGGGTGACCCCTCACCTCCCCCATTCATGTGGTGGTAACTCCTCCACATTAAAATGCCTCTTCACATTCCCTTTTAAAGTCTCCACTTTAAATGCATTAAGTTTCTCCAAATTTAATGCTCTCTCATTTAATAAAACTCTTTTATTAAATTTATTCAGAATTTTGTTAATTACTTTAATTAACAAACATTCACATATAGCCCCTTGTAATATTTCAATATCACATGCAGAACCACCTTCTGCAATTTCACCCGAAACAATTTTCGGTTTCTATTGAAACAATTCCTGCGCTTTGCAATTCTTTCGTCTGAAACATATGTGCTCCAAAATGGTGTCCGGTAACTCTTAAGTGTGCCACCCTACAGTTCGCGAATAATGCAGACATGATCGAGACCCTTCTCCGATCAATAATCAGCAGCGGGACCTGGAGATCCATATTGACTCCTACACATTCAACGATGACTCCTGTGATCGTGAGAACCTTTAACGCTTGTAACTAAATCCCTTTGTCTCTCGATATATTACATGTCCGAGATTTGATCATCGGTATCTCCATACCTAGTTTGATCTCGTTACCGACATGCACTCTTTTCTCGTTCCCGTGATATAACATTCTAGTGATCATATCACTTGCTTGCAAGCTATCCTAATGTGATATCACCGAGAGGGCCCAGAGTATATATATCCGTCATCTGGATTGACAAATTCCACTCTTGATCCATGAGCCTCAACATAACACCTTCGTAGCACTGAACCCATCTTTATAGTCACCCTATTACGGTGTGACGTTTTGATGTTATCAAGATACTCTTCCGGTGTTAGCAATTAACATGATCTCATGGTCTAAGGATAAATATTACTTCGTATGATGTTATAGCAATATAAACACAATGACTTGATCGTAATGCTATACTTCGGATGAATGTTCATCACATCATTCCACCAATGGTGTGACCTTGTTATTAACAACATCCAATGTCCATGATCAGGAAACCTTGATCATCTTGTTAATCAACAAGCTAGTCTATAAGAGAGGCATGACTAGGAACCCTTTTTGTTTATTAAACACACATGTATTGATGTTTCCTATCAATACAATTATAGCATGTAAAATAAACATCTATCATATACAAGGAATACATAATAACAACTTTATTATTGCCTCTCAGGGAATATTTCCTAATCTCCACTTCTGCAGTCTTAAGCATTGACAGAAGCTTGGGAAGAGACTTCTTCATGCCCTGCATATTATAGTTCATCATGAAGCTCTTGTAGCTAGGTGGCAGAGATTGGAGAACATGATGTATGTTCTTTCCTAATCTCCACTTCTGCAGTCTTAAGCATTGACAGAAGCTTGGGAAGAGACTTCTTCATGCCCTGCATATTATAGTTCATCACGAAGCTCTTGTAGCTAGGTGGCAGAGATTGGAGAACACGATGTATGCCTAGGTCAATGGGAATCGTTATTCCCAAGGACACAAGCTTATCAGCGTACCCAGACATTTTGAGTACGTGCTCACTAACGGAGCTGTTTTCCTCCATCATGCAGCTAAAGAACTTTTCTGTAGCATTATAACTCTCTACGGCAGCATGGGTATCGAAAATCATTTTCAATTCTCCCATGGTATCAAAGGCATTGCCATTTTCGAAACGCTTTCGAAGTTCTGGCTCTAGCCCATACAGTATGCCACAATGAACTAAGTTGTGGTCCTCCTGACGAGTTATATAGACGTTCTTTTCCTCGTCAGGGGCATCAGGAGCTGGGGGGGGGGACTAGCGGCGCATCTAGCACATATTGCTTTTGTGCAGCAATGAGAAGAATCCTCAAATTCATAGCCCAGTTGGTGAAGTTGCTACCATTCGCAGCAAGTTTCTCTTTCTCCATGAACACATTGAAATTAAAAGCAGGTGGTGCCATCTACAACAGAATTTGTAAAGTATATTTAGACTAAGTTTATGATAGATTGAGTTCAACTAATCCAAATTACTAATGAACTCCCACTCAAAAACGACATCCCTCGTGTCCTTTTGGTGATTACATGAACCAAATCCACTACACCAAGTCCGATCATCACGTGAGTCGGTGTAGCTTCAAAGGCGAGCATCTATATGGGCATCATATCAACTATATGACTCATGCTTAACCTTTCGGTCCGTGTTCCGAGGCCATGTCTGTACATGCTAGGCTCGTCAAGTAAGAACCTTAGTATTTGTGTGTGTAAAACTGTCTTACACCCGTTGTATGAAAGCGTAGAGTTGAAAACACCCGATCATCACGTGATGCCTCAAAACACGATCCACAAAACGGTGCATACTTAAGGAAGAACACATTTTATCTTGATATCTAAATGAGGGATCATCTTATAATGCTACCAAACGCGCCAAACTAGCAATATAACATGCTAACATCTAATGTGTGAAGTGAGGTGATATGGTCCATGCATTTGATCTCTATCATTTGCATCGTGGTATGATCTCTATCATTCCTTTGTGTGTAAGGCCAAGGTCTATGGAACTTACACGTTAAGTGAGTTGTAAGAGTATCTATTATACATATACTTACAACAATACCATATCAAAACACTAGCCCAGCAACGATCTAAACTAGACGCCTCTAATTTATCAATTGCAAGTTTTACGTGGCTTAGGACTTTCGGAGATAGAACCTGTCTAACCTACGAACATGAACCACAACGAGGATAACCAAGTTATTAGCAACTCGTTGTAAATCAGATATTGACTATAGTAGGAGAGACAGACATCCGCCAGCCACTTATGCAAAACAAGTTGCATGTCAGTCGTGGAACCGGTCTCATGTGCGATGACATGTAAGGTTGGTTCGGGCCGCTTCATCCCACTATGCCACCAATATCCAAAGTACATAGAAGATGCAATAACATGATCATCATCGCCCACATATAAACATATGTGTACTACCCGTGCAAAGCACCTACGCATAGATCAGGCTCTGATACCACTGTTGGGTCCGCAGCATAGAAAACAAAAAAAAATTCTACGGTGTGAACTACACGCCAAGATCTATCTACTAGGTACAGAGAAACTGATGGACATACATCCATGGAGAACTTACCCTCGAAGACAACGAGCTTTGTTAACGAGTAGGAACTCGTGGTTGATGTAGTCGTACACTTGCTGATCTCAAGATCGTGAGGAAGTCCGAGCGCCGCAACTCAGCAGCGCATCCACACTCGCACACACGTTCAAGCCACCGGACAACCTCCACCTCCTCGCTCCAGCGATCCAGCGGAAGCAGCAACTCCTTCCAGACGAAATGCCACCGGGAACATGTATCTCGCTAATCCGAGACCATGGGGGAATAATTCTAGAGGGGGAGAGAGATCCTTCACAAGGAGGTGTGAGGATGAAGGAGGGAATGGGTGGCCTTTTATAGGAGGAGGGGGGGTGCCCCCTCTCTCCATGGCCGGCACATGGGGGGTGACCCCTCACCTCCCCCATTCATGTGGTGGTAACTCCTCCACATTAAAATGCCTCTTCACATTCCCTTTTAAAGTCTCCACTTCAAATGCATTAAGTTTCTCCAAATTTAATGCTCTCTCATTTAATAAAACTCTTTTATTAAATTTATTCAGAATTTTGTTAATTACTTTAATTAACAAACATTCACATATAGCCCCTTGTAATATTTCAATATCACATGCAGAACCACCTTCTGCAATTTCACCCGAAACAATTTCCGGTTTCTATTGAAACAATTCCTGCGCTTTGCAATTCTTTCGTCTGAAACATATGTGCTCCAAAATGGTGTTCGGTAACTCTTAAGTGTGCCACCCTACGGTTCACGAATAATGCAGACATGATCGAGACCCTTCTCCGATCAATAATCAACAGTGGGACCTGGAGATCCGTACTGACTCCTACACATTCAACGATGACTCCTGTGATCGTGAGAACCTTTAACGCTTGTAACTAAATCCCTTTGTCTCTCGATATATTACATGTCCGAGATTCGATCATCGGTATCTCCATACCTAGTTTGATCTCGTTACCGACATGCACTCTTTTCTTGTTCCCGTGATATAACATTCTAGTGATCACATCACTTGCTTGCAAGCTATCCTAATGTGATATCATCGAGAGGGCCCAGAGTATATCTATCCGTCATCTGGATTGACAAATTCCACTCTTGATCCATGAGCCTCAACATAACACCTTCGTAGCACTGAACCCATCTTTATAGTCACCCTGTTACGGTGTGACGTTTTGATGTTATCAAGATACTCTTCCGGTGTTAGCAATTAACATGATCTCATGGTCTAAGGATAAAGATTACTTTGTATGATGTTATAGCAATATAAACACAATGACTTGATCGTAATGCTATACTTCGGATGAATGTTCATCACATCATTCCACCAATGGTGTGACCTTGTTATTAACAACATCCAATGTCCATGATCAGGAAACCTTGATCATCCTGTTAATCAACAAGCTAGTCTATAAGAGAGGCATGACTAGGAACCCTTTTTGTTTATTAAACACACATGTATTGATGTTTCCTATCAATACAATTATAGCATGTAAAATAAACATCTATCATATACAAGGAATACATAATAGCAACTTTATTATTGCCTCTCAGGGCATATTTCCTTCACTACAAGTATATGATATAATGCTTGTGAATTTATTTTAAAATCATTTATAGGTTCACAACATGCTATTTCACCAGAGATCCACTTCAAGTTCAGCGAGGCTCAGTCCCGGACTAAGAAGCTTCATGTTTGCTGTTTTGAATATAGTTTGAAACGGGCATAAGAAATTCAAAATTGATCCAAACAATGTGAAAACTTCGCGTAGTGTCATAGTTGCAAGGAAAAATATTGAACTTGAAAAATTGCAAACATCATAAAAAATCCTTCACAAAATGACCTATCATGTTCGAGGTTTCATGGCATTTAGGTCAAACCACCAATGTTATGGCTAGAATCAGGGCATAGTTTGTGATAATGTGCCCATATTGTGCACAGATGTGCATCTTGGGATGACTTACGATGTTGCAGGATAAGTTTTCCTTTTCGACGCACGAAATAGCCAATTTCCATTTTTGAGGTGCTGAAATCGGGGTGTTCTTTGAAGCAACCACCAAATTAAAGTTTGACATTCGTACCAACCCATTTTTCAAAAATACTAGACCACCTTAGATGGACAAATTGCCAATCGGTGTATCTGGAACCTTTCCGTCCATCCCTCATGAAAAATACAAATTCCTGCCGAATCGATAGGAGGTTGCCCAGATTTGAACTACAAGCACATGATATAATGCTTGTGAATTTTTGTAAAAATCATTTATAGGTTCACAACATGCTATTTTATCAGAGATCCACTTCAAGTTTAATGATCCAAACAATGTGAAACCTTCACGTGGTCTCATATAAAGTTTTCATACATCACATAAAGTTTTCATACATTACAAAGATTTACATAGGGTTTAGGGTATGAATCCTTCGTCGCGTATGTCGATCCCTTGCCTATGATCGCTTCTTAGGCTGTAACCATGGAGCATCTTCTTTGCTTAACGGGATGCTTGGGTCAGTTTTCACGGTGAAGGGCGGAATTTCATCAAACTTATCATAATCTGCTGACATGTCTGTCTTGTCCTCGACTCCCGCGATGTTTCTTTTCCCTGAAAAAACTATGTGACGCCTGGGCTCATCGTCTGATGTATTCGTTTCCTTATTTTTTTTCTTTTTTCGGTCTAGAGGACATGTCCTTCACATAGAAAACTTGAGCCACATCATTGGCTAGGATGAATGGTTCATCTCTGTAACCAAGATTCTTGAGATCCACTGTTGTCATTCCATACAACTGGTCTACCTTCACCCCTTCTCCATTCATGTCGACCCAACTGCACCGAAACAAAGGGACCTTAAAAGTAGGTCCATAGTCAAGTTCCCATATCTCCTCTATGTAACCATAGTATGTGTCCTTTTTCCCATTCTCGCATGTTGCATCAATGTGGACACCACTGTTTTGGTTGGTGCTCTTTTTATCTTGGGCAATCGTGTAAAATATATTCCCATTTATCTCATACCCTTGGAAAGTCAAAACAGTCGCAGATGGTGTCGCGGCCAACAAGTAGAGATGATCTCCAATAGTGGTGTCATTCATGAGATGTAATTGCAACCAAGTGCCGAAAGTCTCCATGTGATTTTCTTTAATCCAGTAGTCATCCTTCCCCAGGAACTTGGAGCGTACACTATTCATGTGTTCCTCGATATACGGAGCCACAAAGGTAGAACTTTGTAGAACTGTGTAGTGTGCTTGATTCAAAGAATGCCCGTCTCTAAATAGCATTGCTTTCTTTCCTAGCGTGCCTTTTCCACTCAGTCTCCCCTTATACCGTGATTCAGGAACACCAATCGACTTAAGGTCAGGAAGAAAGTTACACATAACCCAATGACCTCCTCTATTCCATAGCCCTTGGAGATGCTTCCTTCTGGCCTAGCATGGTTACGAACATATTTCTTTAAGACTCCCATGAACCTCTCGAAGGGGAACATATTGTGCAGAAATACAGGACCAAGAATGGAAATCTCTTCGACTAGGTGAACTAAGATATGTGTCATAATATTGAAGAAGGACGGGGGGAACACCAATTCAAAACTGACAAGACATTGGACCACATCCTTCTATAGCCTTTCTAGACTTTCTCGATCGATTACCTTCTGAGATATTGCATTGAGGAATGCACATAGCTTCACAATGGGCGAACATTTTCCGGCAGAAGCCCCCTCAATGTAACCGAAAGCAACTGTGTCATAATCATGTGGCAATCATGAGACTTCAGGTTCTGGAATTTTTTCTCTACCATATTTATTATTCCCTTTATATTTGACGAGAAACCAGTCGGGACCTTGATACTGCTCAGGCATTCAAAAAAGATTTCCTTCTCTGCTTTGGTAAGAGCGTAGCTGCTTAAGTATTGATGGCCTTTATCAGTATGCTTGTTGTATGCGTCTTTGATACGTTGCTGGTCCTCCCGTGCTTCTGGTGTATCTTTTGTCTTCCCATACACGCCCAGGAAGCCTAGAAGGTTCACGCAAAGATTCTTCGTCATGTGCATCATGTCGATTGAAGAACGAACATCTAGGTCTTTCCAATACTCAAGCTCCCAAAATATAGATTTCTTCTTCCACATGGCCGTGTGTCCGGTAATGGGGTCTTTCGGAACATATTGACCGCCAGGACCCTTTCCAAAGATTACTTCTAGGTCCTTCACCATACCAAATACATCAGCACCTTTAGGGAGCTTAGGCTTCTTCCAGTAATCTGCCTCACCGTTGAAATGCTTGCCTTTCTTTCTTACTTGATGATTGGTCGGAAGAAATTTACGACACCCCAGGTACACAACCTTCTTACATTTATCCAAATATGTACCTTAGTCTTATCTAAACAGTGCGTGCATGCATTGTATCCCTTGTTTGACTGTCCTAAAGTGTTACTAAGAGCATGCCAATCATTGATGGTTATGAACAACAACGCTCGTAGGTCAAATGGCTCCTGTCTGTGCTCATCCCACACCTTTACACCTGGTTCTTCCCACAACTGCAAAAGTTCATCAACTAATAGCCTTAGGTACACATCAATGTCATTGCCGGGTTGCTTCGGTCCTTGGATGAGCACTGGCATCATAATGAACTTCCTCTTCATGCACAACCAAGGAGGAAGGTTGTAGATACATAGAGTCACTGGCCAGGTGCTGTGACTGCAGCTCTGCTCCCCAAAAGGATTCATCTTGTCTGTACTTAGACCAAACCATAAGTTCCTTGCGTCACCTACAAAGTTTGCGTACTTTCTCTCGATGTTTCTCCACTACGACCCATCGGCGGGGTGTCTCAGTTTCCCGTCTTTCTTACGCTATTATTTGTGCCATCGCAACAACCTGACATGCTCTTTGTTTCTGAACAGACGTTTCAACCGTGGTATTATAGGAGCATACCACATAAGCTTAGTAGGAACCCTCTTCCTGGGGGGCTCGTCATCGCCCTCAATATCATCAGGGTCATCTTGTCTGATCTTGTACCGATATGCAGTGCATACCGGGCTTTTATCCATATTCTCGTACTTCTCACCGCGGTACAGGATGCAGTCATTAATGCATGCATGTATCTTCTCCACATCTAATGCTAGAGGGAAGATAGTCTTCTTTGCTTCGTACGTTGTCTCGGGCGGCTCGTTATCCTTTGGAAGCTTCGGTTTCATTATTTTCAGTAACTTCTCAAATCCCTTGTCAGATAAACCAGCCTCTGCCTTCTATTTCAGCAGTTCAAGTGTGGTACCGAGCTTTGTGCTGCCATCTTCGCAATTTGGGTACAACAACTTTTTGTGATCCTTTTGCATGGCCTCCAACTTAAGCTTCTCCCTTTCTGTATCGCATTGTTGCTTTGCATCAGAAATGACCCGATCAAGACCATCAGCGGGCTCATCCGATGCCCGTTGTTCTTCTTCATTGCCGCCTCCCTCTTCTTCATTGTCTTCCATTGCAGTATCACTGTATTCTTCAGGGGACATAGGATAGCTGTCATCATCCTCCTCTTCTTTATTTTCTTCCAGCCTAACCCTTCTTTCTCCGTGCATGGCCCAACAATCCGACAATCGACGCAGGGACAAGGCATAAAATTATCCACTTTGTTTGCCTTAGCCACATCGATAAATTTATGCAGGCCTGCAATAAAATCGAAATCGCGTCGGTCACCGTACATCCATCGCATCCGCGCATCGATCTGCGTCATAATAATTAACCATTACAATAACATCGTGAATAGTGAAATGACCACCCTACATGGACACATGCAATATTTTTGTATCAGTTACATATAAAGAAGATAAGGTTACTAACCTCGGCCGAGGATACTGTGTTGTGCGAACTTAAGTGTGGCTCGAACATTTCGTCGAACACCTTGTATGCAATCAAAGGAAAAAAAAAAGCTAGCACCCACACCTCACACACAATCCAGTAAAATTTGGTGACAAAGGGCAAAGGGCAAAGGGCTAGGCTTATTTATAGTCAGGGGAGGGTCTTTGATCCCGATTCGTGGCATGAACCGGGACCAATGCTCCGAGGAACGCCACATGCCACACGCGGGAGCATTGGTCCCGGTTCATGCCACGAACCGGGACGGATGCTCCGAAATGAACCGGGACCGATCTCCAGGCGGTACGAACCGGGACCGAGGCATGTCATTGGTCCCGATTTGCGAGCTGAACCGGGACATATGGCATTTGGGTGCTGGACCAAAGACTCTGTTTCTACTAGTGTGTGGCAAAAATTGGCAAAAAGTTTACTCCATGATACATGGACCGTACGAATAATAAAGTGTGGCAACTTTAAAGTGTGGCAAGAAACAAACACGTGTCAAACCGCCAAACTTTGGCTTGCCAAAGTGTAGCTGGAACCAAACAGCCCCTACAAGTCTACCTCCCCTTATACCTCTTTATATATACCCACGAGGGATATGGTAAAATAACATGAAACTAAAATAAAAATTAGGTTCTATAATTTCCACACGAATAAGTTTTAAGAGGATTGTTTCAAAGAATTAGTATTCCAGCAATACTACAATTGGTGTTCAAATTAACTAAATACTTACCAAAATTTCTCCAAGACTGATCGAACTTGCGCCCGGCCATATACACGGCGCCTGCAGGGGAAGGTATCACGTGACCTGACGTATACTTGAGAGGAGAGCCATCGAGGATATCGCGCAAAGAGGCTTGAGCGCGCGCGCACACACACACCGGCCAGCCAGTCTGCACGCAGGTCTTGTCTCGTCAATCCATCCTCTAAAGCTACTAGCTACTGTACGTACTACAGTAACATACACCGTCACAGCACCCATAAGCGTACGTCAGCTGGCCACGAATCGAGGGAAGCACGGGCATCCCCCTCTCGTCCTCTAAAGCTACTAGCTACTATTTACCATACATACACTGAGATTTTGTCATGGTTCTAGTGAGGTGAATATTTTTTTTCTATAATACGATTGCCGGCAATTAAGCAGTTACCGTCTGTATTCCTTCCATCCATTATACGCACCACAGCCTATAGATTCGAATTCAAATTTTTAAATAGGCCAAACCACCTATTCTTCTGCTGCTGTTTTGATTTTTTTTTAAAGAAATTCAAATCATGATAATCAATTCCTTTTAAAATTTGAGTGTAGATAATTCCTTTAATTAGAATCAAATTCAAAAACAGAAGGGGATAGCATACATTGTGGAGTTGGTGAGAAGTGTTGGTCAAATGGCTGGAGCTTTTGCCTAGGAGAGAGAGAGGGAGAGTCAGAGAGAAGGCTGAGAATTTCCGCATGTGCCCCTCCCAGAATAGAGTCTGCATGCAGGTCCTTTTTGGGCACAGAGAAAGAAACTGAGCACAGCACAAATAAGGAAAGAGGACCGGAAAGAACGTGCATGTTCTGGTTTTAGCCGTTGGAAGGAAGGAGAGAGACAGATAATTTTCATCGCTCTACCTTTTAAATTAACTATAACAAGCTATGGTAAAAAAAACACTAACATCTAAAGATTTATATCGTCTGAAAGTAATTTCCTTGATTTCTATTGCGTACGTACTTAATTAGTTTTTTTTGCGGGCGTATACTTAATTAGTTAATGTCGGCGCCTCGGCGGTTGCCCACTGATTCGAGCTATGTTTATATTAGTTCAAGCCAACAAAACAAGATCCTACGTTTCTACTAATTTTGTAAAGTGTCCTTATTACCATAAGTTTAGCACGAATTAAATCATCTTCACCGGCGTCCCAGCGTCTCCTAAAAGTCTACTTGGCGCCGACCCAAAAATTGGCTCACGCCGGCCACGCGTCCCAAACCCACTGGCACGTTTTGGAGCCTAATATAATAGACCTCACATCCACGCTGGCCCCTAGGCACAAATGCCTCGTTGGGAGCGCTGGCACTCCACTCACGTCAGATTTCGCCAGTTAGCCGCATAGGCCAAAACCCTATCTATCCAATCCCATTTTCCTCCATTTTCATTTCCAATTCCCCATTTTCGCTCCACATTGGCGTGCTCCAATCCATTTTCCCGCCCCACCTAGTTTCTTCCTCATCGCTCTTGTTCCCACCTGTTTCATAGAGCTCACTAATCCTCCCCTCATGCGCCGTCAGCATAGCTCCCAAGAAGGAGAAGATAGGGACGGTGAAGCTGCTTCTAGCCGATGTTGTAGGAGAAGCCGCCCACCACGTCTGAGCCGCAGTGGGAAGAGGAGGTCTCCAGGTGCAAGTACACGATGCATCCGAGGCGGCAGCTGTGGAGAAGGCCTCAGCGGCGGCGTTGCCCAGCCTCAGCCTCGGAAACTCTGAAGGCGGTCGCGTGTACCCCGCCTTCCCTGGAGGCATGCAAGGTAGCAACAACTCGCCATTATACTCGGTGTACTACGAAGAGAGGTATGACTCGACGTCAATCTTGCAGATCCAATTTTTCCTTGAGGTAGGCGACAATGATTTGACAACCTATCCGAACTCCATGTACTCGTCTATCACGCCTCCTCGACACTGCCCCGATATAATCCTTGACCTCAACCGCTCCTACTTCCGCTTGCCTTCCTCGCGTCGAGCACCAGTCCCTCCCGATCACATGTCCGATGACACTTGCGTTCCCCGCAAACTGTTCGTCTTCGACGTTGGAAACGTCAACGAAGCCTCCAACACCTTCAAGCAAATGACTGGCGAGGTGAAGGGGCTGGGGCACGCTCTCACGACCATGGGGGCGACGGACGCGTGCGCGCCGCTGCCGCGCTGATCTCCCTCCTCCGGTCTTCCCCGCCTCCACTCCGTCCAGATCGAGGTTCCTCTCCCCGGTCGCTCTCCGTCCCTCCCGCAGTCCGGTGTTCCCGTCTCCGAAGCCACAGCGGCTGGCCTCCACTTCCCCGGTGACTGGCCATCGGCCTTGCGATTTCTGCCGCCTCTCGAGCTTCACCACCTCCTCGTCCGGGCTCGCTGTGGCCTCCCCGGTGCCCTCGTCGCTCCACCTCCCTCCCCTGCCAGGCTGGGCTCCGCGGCGGTCGCCGTGCTCGAGCTGTTCCTGGCGTGATGGTCGCCGCACCTCCTGCCCTTCTTCATCCGCCGCCACCTGCACCAAGCTCCCTCCCGCCGTCTCCCTTCAAGCCGACGGTCTTCTCCTCCGCGCAGCGGCTGCTCCTCGGCTGCTCCCGAAGCCATCATGTGCCTGCTGCGGATTCGTGGCCGCCGCCTATGCCCGGTGCGCCCCCTGCTTCTGCCACGAGCCTGCGCGAGGAGGGGGGCTGGCAGCATGTGGGTTCAGGGCGTCGCTCTAGCCGTGCCTTTCCGCCTCCTTCTCCGAGGGAGGAGGCCATGGAGCGTAGTCTGGCCTTCAAGAGGTGGGCGCATGGGCGATGCTTCCGCTGCCTCGAGCGCGGCCACCATGTCGGCACATGTCGGGAGCCCTTCCGATGCATCCGTTGTCGTCGTCCGGGTCACCGGGAGCGTCATTGTCGCCGTCACTCTCTAGCTGCTCGCTCTCCTAGCCCACGAAGACGCTCTCCGCCTGTTGGTCCTCCTCGTTCTGCGCAGTCTCGGAGCTGGGCCGAGGTGGTGCGCCAATCATCGCCGTGTGCTTCGGTGCTGCCATCATCGCCTCCTGGAGTTGGCAAGGAGGCCCTTGTCAGTGCCGTTTCGGACTCTGCCTTGCTGGCACAGTTCGCTTGCTTGCGCTCGGAGCTCCTTCAGCTTGTTGCGGATCGCATCGAAGAGGTATCTCGGCCTTTGCGGGACGAGGTTGTGGCTATCAAATCCTGGTTAGCGCGTGCTGCTAGAAGTTGGGAGCGTGCGGAGACGGCTCCTACGGAGGGTTTTGGGTGTGCCTCTATTCAGGCTCCGGATTCTAGGCTGAGGGATGTCGAGCTCTCGGGGTTCTTTGGTCCTTACTCGCCGGTCCTTCGTGCCTGCGGTTCATCCCCTGCTAGCTTCGGCGCCTTCCGTTTGCCTTCTATTGGTGATCATTTGGGGTCAGACAATGATCCATCTGTTGAGGTGCTCGGCAAGAATGTGTGTTGCTCTAGTCCTTCGCCTTTGTTGACGGATGCGTTTGTAGACAAGGTTGCATCCCTCCCTGCCGAAGTAGAAGGCATGGGGCTAGCTGAGTTTTTTGCTGAAGCTCCGGATTCTCATTCGCATGAGCCAAGGTTTCAGACATTGGCGGTTGAGGAACATGATGATGTGGTTGATGTGCTGGCTACCTCCTCCTTGGAGTTGGAGCCATTTGCTGCTGATCCTGAGGTGGCTGACTCCACTAAGCTTTGTGATTTCTTAGCCAATTTGGCTTCAAAGAAGTTGGTGCAGCCTCTGGTGGAGATCCCTGCTGCCATTGTCGTCTCTTCTACAACCGCAGTTGCGGAGGCCATTCAAGTTGACCCGGAAGATTCTATCACCGACAAGTGCAATGCCTTCTTGTCTTCGGTTTTTCGGCCAGTGCCTCCTCCTATCCTTGCTACGCCGGCCCCTAGGCGAGCCCGTGCTCCTAAAGAGGTGGCCACTACGCCTCGTCGGAGTGATCGCATTGAGAAGAAGAAGCGGAAGGATGCGGCCAATGCTTGCAGCACATCTACAACTCAGAAGTTGCTTGCACAGGTTTTGGGCCTCCTAGAAGAGAGCGCGGAGTTTGATGACAACACCCTTGCCGCCTTCACTGACAAGTTTAAGACCCCACTGTCGCCTCGCTCCATCACGATGCTTGGTTGTTTAGTGAAGAATATGGAGAAGGTGAAAAAACCAAAATGCAGAAAGATCGACGCCAAGAAGAAGGCGGGTGAGATTACATGATGGATGTAGTTGATCCTACCGACATGTGGAATTGTCGCAAATGTGGCTGGGTGTGGGTGTTAGGTTTTTTGCACTTGTTGTATTGTTTGTTTGAGGCTTTGAGAGTAGTAAGCATGTCGGGGGATTAGAGTCCAAGTTCTGTATGGTTTTTGATCCGGTTTTCCTTATAAACTGGATCATCTCTTTTCTTCTTAATGAATAGCCAGAGCTCCTGGCGGTTGCTCCAAAAAAAAAAAATGACTGGCGAGTGCTACGAGCACGACGAGGCATGATACCACCACTGTATCATGTGTTTGACCATTGTGAATGTGTATTTGTGTGGCGTGCAATATTGTCCATGTGATTTACCATTTGTATACGTGTACAAGCTATGGGCACCGAAGTCTTGAGCAACATGTGGCAGGGCGAGGCGCCTACCAACCTGAGCCTATCCGCGATAATAAAGACACCAATGATGAGGAGGATGACAAAGCGGTGGAAAGAGATGTTGTTGGTCTCGAGATCGGCTCCACCACAAAGAAGGGAGAAGGATGGGAGACGTGGCCTGAAGTGGAAGTCATTGGAGGACTAATGCCTTGTATAGGCATGGAAGGCGGTGAGCCTTGACCCCATTATCAGTACCAACCAAAACCGCCGGCTGGAACTACAAGGTGATCTTTGATTAATTCAATGAAAGGAAGCAACTTGGCGAATATGTGACGATCCACATGATTTGCACCTAGGAGGGCTTGTTTCATATGTGGAACATGATAAAAAAGGCTTGCAACAAGTTCCATGGCTATTTTGAGACCATCATTCAGAGAAAACAGAGTGGCAAGACCATGGTCGACTAAGTAAGTTGCTAACTCATCTTGTGCATATGTCAATTGGACACACTTCATTTTGTGATTGATCTATGCTATGTTTTCACGTTGTTCAACGCCCTCAAGCTGCACAAGGCCTATGAAAAGAACAAGAACTTCACCTTCATGCATTTCATTAGGCTACTCAAAGTTTGCAAGAAGTGGGACAACGTCCGCCACTCCCTCAACGATGGCAAAGGCGTTGGTGAATATGCACCGTCCCCTTCCTCGGCTGCCTTGGCCTACCGCCCAATCGGCAACAAGAAGGCAAAAACCGAGAGGAATGGTGCCTCCTCATTGCCCGGCATGGATGCACCGATTGAAAGGCTGATGTACTCCTTCTCCTCCAACAACAAAAAGAGGGATGATAGGAGCGATGCAATATGGAAGGCTATGTTGGGGAAACAAAATGCCAAGTTGAAGCTTGAGAAAGAGAAGGTTGAAGCCGCCAAGACGAAAGTCCAAGCCGGCATGCTCTAGGCGATAAATGAGGCATTGTAGTTTGCATTGGCAAAGATGAAGGAGGATGTGAAGATCTTGGCGGTGGACGTGTCGACTATTGATCTGTTGGCGAGGGAATATCACGAGATGTATCGTGATCGCAGAGGAGATAATGGTTGCATCGGCGACTTTGATGACGGTGGCACCTGCACCAGCCACGGCGACGCCGATAGCAACACCTGCACCAACACCGACATCGGCGACACCTAAGCCAACACCCAAGGCAGCGCCCTCAGACCTCAGTGAGTGATGAGAACCCGTAGGTGATGGAGGTGGCGCCACTATTCGTTTGATCGATGTTGGCTAGGCCGGCCTATGTTATTTTGGTAGCCAACTTTGATAGCAACACCTGCACCAACACCGACATCGGCGACACCTACGCCAACACCCAAGGCAGCGTCCTCATACCTCAGTGAGTGATGAGAACCCATAGGTGATGGAGGTGGCGCCACTATTCGTTTGATCGATGTTGGCTAGGCCGGCCTATGGTATTTTGGTAGCCAACTTTGATGTCAACTTGGTGGTTGCCGGAACTTGTTTAATTTCGTATTTGGATTTACGTGAACCTTTGAATTTCTATTTGCAAACGCATACAAATATGTATTGGGATGGACATAGTGGGAGCGCGATGTGGGTAGCTCCTCCCAATACGTGCATACCGTGTAGCGGCGTAGCCATAGCGAATACAGACGTGGTTGCGGGCTAGTATAATCTAGAGAGTGCTGGTGGAGACACTCTTAGAATGCATACCATACGTAGTAGTACAACTTAGCAATAGACGCAGACATGGAGAGTTTTTGGTTGGTGGCGTTGCGACCCCTCACGCGCGACCCCTCTCGCGACCAGCTCGCCCTCCCGCGGGCGATCGGCCGCGCCGCCGTCCTCCCTTTTCAGAGCCCCCTCTCCTCGTCTCCCCGCTATTGTCAGTGTACTACCGAGCTAGCCCTGGCTGGCGCCGGTGGCAGCGGTCTCCGGCCCTTCCCCTCTCGATCTCAGGCCTGAGCGGGGCGGCGCGAGATGGAGAGGTGCCCCCAGGCGGTGGTCGCGGCCTGGCACGGTGGCGGGGCAACCCGGCATCGGCACGGGTGGTTCCAGGACGCGGAGGTGCAGCCACTTGGCGGCAGAGAGCGGCGGTAGCCCAGGCGGCTCCGGCCCCTCATGCCCAGACCTGGGCCCGCTCGGCCCCATCTGGGTCCGGACGGGTTGCCGAGGGTGTGGCGCCTCTCCTGGTGGTTGGGAAGCGGGATCTTGACTCGGGTTGGAGGAGACGGTGGTCCCCTGCTGCAGTGCGGCGGTGGGGCTTTATGAGTCCATTCGGACTCGGCCGGGCCCAGAGGGCCTGGTGTGCCCTGCTGTTGCATCCGGTCGGCGGCCACTGTCCGGCGGTGGAGGTTGTTCCCTCCTGCGTGCTATCCCTTTGCCAATCTCGCTAACGTTTCCTCTTTTCGGTTTATCAGCCTCGCAACGTGGACCATGGTGAGACGATGGTGATGACTACAAGACCGGGTGGCATTTGCTGGTGGGTGGCAAGTTGGGTGGAGCAATACGCAGCGTCCGGGGGCGGGTTCTTAGGGGTCAGGAGAAATCCTTGCCGTCTCGACACTGACGTGGTGGCGCCTGCAGGTGTCGCCGTCCTTCCTGAACAACATCAGGTGTACTCCTTCCCTACCCCCCTGTAGCGTACCGAGGGAAACCCTATAACGGATTCCGGGGGAAACCTTGGATTGTTCCGGGCAGCAGTGTCGTCATCGTCGCTTTCCTTCTTGGAGATATTTTTTGGCACGCGACGCTTCAGATTGCTAGGAAAGTGGTGGAATTTCTCTGGAGGGCGCTATGATGGCGAGTCATCTTCTTTTTGAACCGCCGGTGCCGACATTGTTTTATTTTTTATTTTCTCTCATGTTTCTTTTGGGCTGGTTTGTGCTGTTGGCCCAACAGTGTTCTCTCAGTTATATCAGTTGGTTGCTATATTAATGTAGCGGGGAAAATGCTATTTCGAGGAGAGTTTTTGGTTGATGAGACGTGAGATATCGAGTTCATCCTATCATGGACAAAACAACAGAGGCAAATCAGGGAATCAGAGCGAGCTATAAAAGTATACTCGGATTACTAGTTGAGTGAACAACACACGCTCACGCATGTTGCTCTTAGAAAAACGTGCACTGAGAGATCTTAGTAAGATCTTCCGCTTACCCTGCATGAGTCCACAAGCTACGTAGGACCTACTAGAGGCTACCTACTGCTACGGTCGCACTTCTACACACGATATCCACCCACACAACTGAGACTAGTCCAACGTGGTGTCATGTTGGCAAAATTCTAATACGACGTACTAATTAATAATAAAAAAGTTTCTGTTGGTATCATATGTAGATACAGTATCATAGCGTGTAGAACTAGAAAAACTAATTCCAAATAAATCTTATACACAATTTTACACTGAGATTCTACAAAATAATAAATATACTAAAACTGTAATACTACTACATGATACTATGCATTGTGGAGATGATATCATATAGTAGTAGCATACTATATGATACTCTCCAATGTGACTAGTCTTAGGTCATCGACGCTGCTAGTCTAAATAAATTAATGGACGGCCGTCTGGCACCAAACACCAACCCTCAAATCAGAATGTGAAATAAAAATTAAAACATAATAAATACTCCCTCTGTTTCAAAATATAAGATGTTTTAGTTTTGTAAAGCAAATGTATCTAGATGCATTTTAACATATAGTTCGGAGTGAACCTACATACTAAAAGAGTCCAGATACATTCACTTCACAGCTAAAACATCTTATATTTTGAAACGAAGGGAGTAGATAAAATGTTGATTCATTCGTATTTTGCATAATTTCACTAGTGGAGAACAGGGTTTTAGTTCCGGCTGCATAACCGGAACTAAGCAATTGGGACTAGAGCCCCCCTTTAGTCCCGGTTCTGTTATGAACCGGGAATAAAGAAAATCCATATGGCAGTAGGTGGCTGTGCGGCAGCAGCTTCTGTCGCGGTATAGTTTTGGGGCATTTTTCTATCGCTTCAGAGTTTTGGAGCGGTTTTCTACCGCGGCAAGAGGGAGAGGTTTGGCGTAAGTGACATGCCAAGAGATGATATATGTATACAACTACAAAAAATGAAGGAACCATTGCAGAACACCATCATGAATATAGAGATCGAAGTGACCTCTTTTTTCGTGCTTGGTCGAACATGATGGTATTCTGCGGTTGGATCTATGATCTCCTTAAGAAAGTATCCTACCAATTCCTCCTGAAGTGCTCATATGTGATCCTTTGGTAAGAGACCTCCTGCATCCGTTCGATCTAATTTAAAGAAGGGGATCATAAATATATATGAATTAAACTCAACACAATTGATGGTAATAAAATAAGATTGTGAATATTGTTTACGTACTGTAAGTTGTTATGGAATTCTGTCTAGCTCACAGGCCGTCTGGCGAATATACTCGGAAATGTAGTATCCACATAAATTATTTCCGGCTTTCTGCCTCAAACACTTCACGAGTTAATCAAGCATGGTAATTGTATTGAAACAAGAATCAAAGATGCGAAGACCTAGCTATAGTACTACTTACAATGAGTTGTCGAAATCATAGCTCCTCTTTCCATTCACCCCTAACTTACTTGATGAACCGTTTTCAAACCCTGCTCAGCAAAGAAAATGAGTAAAGGAGTTATTAATTACCTAATATCAGGAAATGAACGAAAGATGCTGATATAGTGCGATAATGATTGAAATAACCTTTGGAGCATTTCAACCAGGTCCGCCCATCTCTAAGGGTTTTTACATTTCGAGTCCATCGCAAGTACTTTTCCTTGGTCAACTTGAATGATTAGCAGAATAAAGTGGAACATGCGCACCCATAACTCATCAGTTACACTTAATATCGAGTAAACGAAATTGAATGTGTCCAGAAGTTGTAAGGAAATAGTATTTACGTTTTGTTTTGTTATTTTGTTAGAAACTTTAGCAAGTAATTTTCTATTTCCTTGGCATTCTTTTTTACCATATATTCACGAATGTTATTTGGATCAATAAACCCAAGATCATAGATTAGTCCTCTTTTGCATCCGAGAATCTTCATTCTACATAATATCATACAAAAGAATATAGTGAGGATAATTATACATGCAATGAACGATCTGAGCTAGAGACTTAATTACAGAAATAAATCACTTACAAATATAGCAACTAATGATAGATTTGTAGAGTGCGTCTTGATAGAATAATTGAAATAATTCCATGAATTCAATGTGTATATCGTCCTTTCCACGGAAGTAATGCTCCTCTCTAATTGTCACTATGAGCATGATCTCCCCTTTTTCTTAGGCTCGCATATACCACTCATGCAAGTTTCACATTTGTGTGTGTATAAGCGGGACTTCCTCAGGTCTGGCGAGAGCATTTCCGTACTCGTATTTGTATGCTACTTCAGCCCTGGGTGCCTCTTCCGTGCCTAAGTATTGGCCAATAGTCATACCAAGATCCCTAGCCGTTTGTGCAACTAGTTCTGCATCGAAAAACACGTTTAGTGGGGGGGGGGGCACGATTGGTTTTTCTATTCTCCGAGCTGGGGAATTGTTTCCCTGCTTCTACTAGTACTTCTTGACCGCTCCACATTCACCTTATATGACCTCATAATAGAGCGGTCATAGTCTGATACCAGTTCTAATGGACGTGGTCCCTCAAGAAATTTCACATAGTGTTTCACTGTTTTGGATGCTATATACGGCTTTGGCGGGGGCCGTTTCGGTACAAGCTGGCGTTTCACATCTTCATCCACGGCCTTTTTGAGTTCCTCATCAGTCAGGTAGTAAGGTAACTTGGCACGAGTCTGCTTGACTTTCTTCCTTATACCTGTTGAGGGTTCCACCGCAGCTGTAGTACTAGCCGCCGGAGCAGCGGTGCTCTTCCTCTTTTGCAACCAGGGATGAGGTGGTGGAGTCTACTGACGCGGCGGAGTCTGCGGTGCTCTTCCTTTGCGATTTGTTGTGACCAATGAAAATTTGTTTCACATATAGAAAAATATTGCATGGTGTCTTCGAAATATTGCATATATTTAGCATATTTACATGATTTTCCATGTTTTATACTATGACACAAAATTATATGACATTGTAGCATACAAATTCCCTCTCGCAAATAAGTGTACTTCTAGTTTTGTTTTAGTTAACTCTTTTAAAATTTGACCAATCATTTTAAAAAATGTAGCCATATTTATGATACCATGGTATCACTAGATCCGTTTTGAAGTGAAGTTCTATAATATATCAATTTGGTGTCACATATGTTGCTATTATATAAAATAAAATTGATCAAATTTTAAAATCTTTGACTTAAGACAATCCTAAAAGTACACTTATTTGCGCACGGAGGGAGTAGAGAAAAGAATGGTTAATGTAGGGGTTTTATGACGCACGTGTCTAATGCTCTCTTGTTGTGAGTTTAAGTTTGATCTAACGGTGTGAAGGCAGCTGATCAAGATTTTTTAATGCACTCGAATCGGGTCGAAGCAAATTTTAGCATTTCCGTCAAAATACACATAAGACGATTCAAATACATCCATAAGACACTTTCGTGTGGGTGGATTTTATTGCAAATAGTTACATTACAATAATTTACAATAGAATTCACGAGAAACATATATATATATATATATATATATATATATATATATATATATATATATATATATATATATATATATATACAATAGCGATTCGACGAGTCAGAAATACAAATGATACAACTCAAGAAGAAAGAAAAATAGTGGAAAGAAAAATAGTGTCTGAGTATGGACAAGATCCAAATAGGACTAAGTGTTCTTGAGAATAACCAAACGGTGTCCGTATCCCTGTCCAGGTCAAGACGGAAAGGTAACCTTGCTAACGTCGTCAAACTCATATACCTATCAGAGCCAAATGGATGCCGACAAAGGAAAAAAGAAAAATAGAAAGAGAGCGGTCAGTACCGAAACTAGTACACGGCGAGTCTAAAATTCGGTGGCTCTCGCCTATATGGGTATGGTGGGCTCAGCGGCAGCAAAGATTACACTATCCAACTTATAGAGACACGCTACAACTTTGGCTATTAGAGCGAGATAAGAGAGCGTTATCCGGTAATATGAATATAACTCCAAGCATAACCCACCCAAAGATTTCCTCCTCGAAGACCAGTCGTGGAAGCGCTCTTGCGAAATACACACGATGGCAATTTTAGTTAAGTAGGTGTTTAGTTGACAAGGCTAATTACTAGTCATATTATTAGAGACAAAACATTAGCGGCGTTGTCTATGATCATGACACTGTACTCCTGAGGCGTCCATAACCGCGGACGCACGGCTTTTCGAAAAGATTTACCCTGCAGGGGTGCACTACTGTACCCAAACCCACGTTCAATCTTTCTGGCAACATATTACGCGTGTATTCGAAATCTCACAATAAGAACAGTCTCATAACTACGTGTGTATCCAGATGTATCACCTAATGTATTGACCAAACCAGGAGGCACAGCAATTCTCAACGGAGGTACAACATTTGCCACCACGATCGAGAAGGATCGGAGCTCCACTATGGAAGATGACCTCTCGACCGAACCGTGTTTATGTATGCAATGCATCTGCTGTCCGCCAAAATATCATACCATCACCATGTCCGAAGACATATTATAGTTACCATGTCCGAGGATATATTATGTGTATGCACCAAATAGAAAATCAATTTATGACCCTCTGGATAAACGAATTGCGCCGATAGTTGAGAGGGGATCCTAGAGGCCCCACGTTTGGTTAGCGCGATCAACTCAGAACTAATATCGTAGAACGAATGGGTCCTAGGTTGGCTCAAGTAATTCCCAAAGATGGTCCCTGCCGATGCCTTATAATTAGGTGAAGCCATAACCAACAACATCAAATTAATTAACTTATCATCAAAAATATCTAAGTATCATGTTTCACCTGTAGGAGAGCGATACTAAGCATGCCTACGACTCGGGCAAAGCTAGCTAATCAAACAAGGCAATAGTTTAACCAAGGCAATATAGTGGAGCATATAAATAATGGTATGATACCAAAGCATCGATAATAAGAATAACAATAGATTAAAGGAAGGAATTAAAGACGACAAATGCAAAATAGATAGAAAGGGAAGAATGCTCGCCTGAGAAGATCAACCAAAGGCTTGTCGTATCTCGCATCGACTCAACAGCCTATCCAGTGAAGAAGAAAAGCACTAGAAGGAAACACCAGATGCAATTTTTAATACTAGCAAAGATTCGGCATGATCATGATATGATGCATGGCATGGCATTGTGAGGTCTAACTTAGCAATATTAAGAGAATTGGAGTGCTACCAATTAATTAAGCGGTTCAAGTTATTTAGATACCCGCAATTTAAATATTAACTTAAGAAGGCAAACATGGCACCAGTGAGCTACATAATTTGAATGGAGTCGAGATAAGACAAGATTATCCCGTATATAGCCTCCATATTTAAGTATTAGGTGATTCAACAAAGTTTTTTAAACAAATAAATATGTATACGAGCATGAATGATTTAATATGCAACAGGTTTAATATAGAAATTTATAAAATAGCGGCTTGGATAGAGGTCACACGTTTAGGGTCGAAGATCTTGGTTTCGGTGGATTTCAAGTTTGGTCTTCGGATCTAGGTTCGGGTCTTCAAATTCTATGATCAGGTCTTCGGTTCCGACTCCGTTGTCGATGGCGAACTTGAATGGGCGTCAATAAACTCCGGGTTATCTTCTGGTGGTATCACACCGAGGTCACACTTCATAAGATCCTTGTTCAACTTGTCCGTCGATAGTTAGCCGAGGTAGTCATTGCCGAACTTAGCCGCATCAACATCTTGAGCCAGCAACCACAACACATCAACAACACCTCACCATCGTCTCCTCTACCAATAGAATAGTGCCACACCAAACCTGCACAACCGAGGACGAGGAAGCGACACACGAGCTGGGTCACGAGCGGGCAGAGGCATTGTACGAGAGGCGGAGACGAGCTTGATGGGGCCGGGCGGGCGTGCAGAGCTCGGGGCCGCGGACGTGTGCATCGTGCGGGTCGAGGACGAGCGGGGTCTCGGCGGCGAGCTCGTGCTTGCGGCCGGTGAAGGGCTCGGGGGCGGTGCTGTGCTGGGGAACGACCGGAGAGGTCGCGGGCGTTGACGGCTAGCGGCGCGTGCTCTGCTGGGTTGAGAGGCGAGCGGGGGCCTCGGGCTTGGTCGCGGTCTGGAGGCGTGCAAGGGGGGCTGCTGCTGGCGACGGCTCGAGGCGACGGAGGCGGCAGCCGACGAGGTCGAAGGCGGCGGAGAGCAGCGTCCTAAGGGGCGAGGTCGACGCGGAACTTTGTCGGGGACACGCGGCAGGCGCGGGGATCGAGCGGAGGGAGCAGCTTCTGGTGACGGGGCTTGAGCGAGGCGGCGGCGCTACACGGAGGAGGCGATGGGGTTCGTGGGGTTCGCTGTAGCCGGATAGGGCGTGCGGTATGCGTGTGTTAGCGTGCGTGTCGTGTGTGCGGTTCTGTGGTGAGTGTGTTGTGTCGCGTGTGTGTGGAGTCATATTGGGTCTGGGTGAGTGCGTGTGTTCCTGGGCATGGCTGAGTAGCTAGGGTGTGTGTCACCGTGAGTGTAGTGCGTAGCGTGATAGGTTGGGTAGTGCGTGTTTGTGGGGTGCGTTAGTCCCGTGTGCGTGTGGGTGCTGGTGGCAAGCGTGAATTCAACATGATGTAAAAAAACAAATGGATATGAGGGTTGAATTCATATTGTCGAGCGGATCGATTTCGATATATTATTTATCAAATTTTAATTCACAGGTTAAAAATTATTAAATTGCATTTTTAGGGTTAAAAGGACAAAAATGTCAATGTTGTAATAGTTAGGGGTGTTTCTGCCATTTTATTCCTCTCAAAAAATTATTTACAACTTTTCATGTTGAAAATACTTGCAAACTCGAGTTGATTCAAAAGCTATTTGCATTTGAAGGTTATTTGAATTAATTAAATTAGTAAAAGAAATAGAAAAAGAGAAGGACAAGGGAGATGGGCCGCCGGGAGGGAACTAGGCTGGTGGCGCGGTGCCTCCGTTGCCCACGGGCGGCACAAAGGAACTGGGTCGGCCCGATTAGGACCCGAGCCGAGGGACCGCGGGTTGAGGAAGAACATGACGCGAAACGACGAGGAATTTAGATATGCCAGAAAATCAGGAGTTGGAGAGCATCTCAAGATCTACAACTTTAGAGAAGGAAGTTTTTCCAAAAGAAAATGATACTACTCTCCCGGATCCCGTGATTTGATCTCTCGGGTCGCCTCGCCCACGCCGCGCCCGCGCCGCCGCGCCTCCGCGTCCGCCGCGCCGCCATACAGCCACGCGACCCCGCTGCGCCGCCGCCCAGCCGTGGCCTCCACGCCCGCCTCCCCCATTCTCGCCGTTCCTCTCACCGAAGACGAGTCCAACTGTTTTTGCCCCACCGACGCTGCTACCTACGGCCACCGACGCTGCTACCTACCGTCACCGACACTGCTACCTACCGTGTCGAGGTTTGCTACGTGGGTTTAGCGACACTGCTACCTACTGCCACTGCCGCTGCTACCTACGACGTCGAGGTTTGCTACACGGGGTTGGCGACGCTGCTACGTGCGATCGGCGGCGGTGCTACACGCGTATCGTGGGATTTGCTACAATGTCTCCAGCGAGGTGTCTGGTGAAGTGGGGGTTTGCTACAATATAAGTTTTTTTTGCTACAACCGATCTGCGGTTTTGCTACAATAGCCTAAAGTTTTTGCTACAATAGCCTAAAGTTTTTGCTACATGGTCTCCGGCGAGGTCTACCGGCGAAAGCCTCCGACGTGTCTCCGGCGAGGTCGAATGTGCTATATTAGCACAATTTTTTTGCTACACGGTCTCCGACGAGTTCTCCGGCGAAGTCTCCGGCGAGGTTCAATCTGTTTTCTATTTTCTAGATCAAACCGTTTTTTGTTACATGTAGCAAAAGCGAGACAATTTGTAGCAAAACGGGACTTAATGTAGCAAAGACGGATAAAGATGCTGTTTTGGGGAACATGTGTCGTGCTGCCGACCCGGGGATCCGGGGCAAATATCTCCCGGGGACGCGTAGCACTCTCCTTTTCCAAATGAGCGACGTACTCTCCGCAACACGAGAGGGAACATGCAGGATTCAGATTTGGACGGAGATTTCAGAAACAGATTAGTTTGTCCCGATTTCAGCAGATGATTTCTTCGGCTGTGAAACACCAAATAGAGCGCCGTTTGTTGCGTTGGAAAGCTGGGATACAGGAGATCAAGTTTGGTGTTCGTAGTTTTTGCAAAGAAGCAACTAGGGCGCGGGGAAAAATTCGGAAATATTGCCAGAAAGGTGTACGTGCTGGCGCTGCTACTCGATGTCACTCGCGTTCCAGACAGTGGCGGCGAGCGCGGCGCGACGGCGAGCTGGGCGAGCGGAGGAGGCCAGGGAGAGAGAGAAGAGAGTGGGGACGCGGCCGATGCTCACCTAGGTGGTGCTGGAGGAGATGGGCGAGACGGGGACGGCGAGGCGGCGGTGACCGGTGACGAGCGACGTCCGCAGCGCGTGCTAGTCTCCTGGTCCTCTGCAGCGGCGACGACGTGGGCGAGCGTGGATGGCGGGGCGCGGCGCTTCTCCTCCTTGTTCTTCTGTGGGCGTGGCCGGCTTCGAGTAGGAGAGGCGGAGGAGGGCGACGGCCGTCAGGCGAGCGGTGACGGTGACGAGTCGACCATGGCGCGGCGGCGGCGGCCTGGGCTTTGCTGGTGAAGCAGAAGGAGGACAGGGGAAGAAGAGATTAGGCGCTGCACTGCTGCCGTGTGTGCTTTATGCAACAGACAGTGGGGACAAAGGATCACGCGAGGTGCGCGGCGCGTGCGAGCTCGGCGCGCGTCTGGCGTGCTGTGCGTGCGCTGCTGCACGCTGGGCTGCTGGCTGCTAGAGCGCGCGTGTGTGTGCGGTGCTACGTGCTAGCTGGGTGCAGCTCTGAGTCTACTAGCACGCGTGTGTGTGCTGCTACTGCTAGCTGGTAGAACTAGAAGGGTGAGTCAGGTAGTATAGATATTTAGGTTTTTAGGTGGAGTTTAAAACTAGGTTTAGGCAGGAATTAAACAGGAGGGGTTTTAAGGAGATTAAAAGGGGTAGAGTTTAAATAGAAGATAAAAGGGAGACTATTATGTGTATGTGTGTACACACATAAGAAAGACAAAGAAAAAGCTGATTAAGGAGTAGGAGGGGTCAAGCAAAAAGAAAGCATTTAAAATCCAAATTCAAATAAGAGAGAGGTATGGATCATGTGTGGAGGTATACATGGGCAAGAATTAAAATGCAAGTAATCCAACAAGAAGCCCATATATATAAGATGTAATAAAAAGAGACGATGATATTGTTAATATGTTAGCGGTAGGAAGAAAAATAAAGGGAGATACCCTCCATTATAGCAATTTAATAAAAGCCAAATACAATTATATCAAGAACCAAATGAAATGCCAACAAATAAATATGATGCATGCATGATGAAGACAAGAAATGCACAAATCATGACAAAAGGTGGGGATTGGAACGTTGGGTTGTCATAACACGCCCCTCCTTGAAGGAATCACGTCCCAAGATTCTAAGAAGAGGTGAATAGAGTGGGGTACTCGGATCTCAAGTGATCTTCGCGCTCCCATGTTGCTTCTTTATCAGAGTGATATTACCATTGAACTTTGAAGAACTTGATGGTTTTGTTTCTTTTCTTTCGTTCAGCCTCATCAAGAATGCGAATAGGATGCTCATGGTAAGAGAGGTCTTCCTTGAGCTCAATAGAGGAATGATCCACGGCTCGGCTAGGATCCTTAAAGCATTGCCTCAACTGAGAGACATGGAAGGTGGGGTGAACATTTTTGAGATTCCCAGGCAACTCCAAGACATAATAAGCAAGAGGACCTGATCTTGAGAGAACCTTGAAGGGCCGATGTATCGCGGGGAAAGCTTCCATTTGATACCAAAGCGGTGTGTGCCTCTCATCGGGGTCACATAGAGATAAGCAAGATCACCCACTTTGTACACCATATCACGGTGTTTTCCATAGTAGGCTTTCTGCCAATTTTGAGCAATTTTCAAGTTGTCACGAACAATCTGACACTTTTCTTCCGCCTCTTTGATGATATCCGAACACATTTTAGGATCTAGAGGATCTTTGATTCTCAATATCTTCCTTTCACAAGCTTCTGACCAGTAGAGAGGAGTATGACACTTACAGCCATAGATAACTTCAAACAGTGACATATCTAGGCTTGATTGATGGTTGTTGTTGTAAGAGAATTTGGCAAAAGGAATACATTGCTCCCATTTCATGCCAAAGGAGATGACACAAGCTCTGAGCATATCTTCAAGAATTTTATTTACTCTTTCCACTTGACCTTGAGACTGAGGGTGGTACGTAGTGCTGAACTTGATGTTAGTTCCCATGTACTGCTGGAAGGATTCCCAGAATCTGGAAGTGAACAAGCTTCCATGATCAGATGTGGTTTCTTTAGGAACACCAGGGAGGCTTACAATCCTCGCAACATAGGGTTCTGCCAATGACTAGCTATAATAGTTTCTTTGACAGGCAAGAAGTGAGCCACTTTAGAGAAGTGATCAATCACTACAATAGCATAGTTGCCCTTCTGAGACTTCGGAAAACCGGTGATAAAATCCATCTCAATTTTATCCCACTTCCACTCAGGAATCTAGAGAGGTTGGAGAAGACCAACGACTCTTTGATGTTCTGCTTTCACTCTTGTGCAAACATCACACTCAACGACATACTTGGCAATTTCACGCTTCACGCGCGTCCACAAATAGTAAGGCTTCAGATCATGGTACATCTTTGAGCTACCAGGGTGAATAACAAGCATAGTTTCACAAGCTTCTTTGAGAATTAGATTCCTGAGGGCTTGCACTTTTGGTACAACAATGCGCCCTTCGAATCTAAGAGTGCCATTATCATCAATGGAATAGGATTTGTACTTGGGAACACCCAATTCTAGATTTTGCTTGACTTTGTGGACCATAGCATCAGTCAACTAGGCCTCACGGATTTTCTCTTCAAGGTTAGGAGCCAAACATAGATTTGCAAGATTCCCCTGAGGACCAATCTCAAGATTGTAGTGCTGAATTTCTTTGAAGAGATGTTTATTGCTTTCCTTGACCATGAGGTTATTGCAATAGAATTTTTGACTAAGGGCATCAACCATCACATTAGCTTTCCCTGGAGTGTAATCAATAGAGACGTCAAAGTCTGAGATGGTTTCCATCCATCTTCTCTGTCGCATGTTCAGGTCAGGTTGTGTGAAGATGTACTTCAGACTCTTGTGATCAGTGAAGATTTCACAATGGTTACAAGGAAATAATGCCTCCATGATTTCAATGCACGAACAACCGCTGCAAGCTCAAGATCATGAGTAGGATAGTTTATCTCATGTGGAGGCAAATGTCGAGTTGCATAAGGCATGACTTTCCTTTCTTGCATAAGAACAACACCAAGACCTTGAATGGAAGCATCACAGAATATCTGGAAAGGCATGGTTGTATCTGGAGGAGTCAGAATAGGAGTTGAGGTTAGATTTTTCTTCAGAGTTTCAAAGCTTTCTTGACAAGATGGAGACCAATAGAATTTCTTATCCTTCTTGAGGAGCTCAAAAAGAGGTTTTGCTATCTTGGAGAAATTATCAACAAATCGACAACAATAATTTGCCAAATCAAGGAAGCTTCAGACTTCCTTGACATTTTTAGGAGGAACCCAATCCACAATTGACTTGATTGTTTCCGGATTGGTTGCAATGCCTTTATTAGAAATGACATGGCCTAGGTATAGTTCTTCAAAAAGCCAAAACTCACACTTAGAGAACTTATCATACAAGCGATGCTCTCAGAGCTTGGAGAGAATAACTCAAAGTTGTTCTTCATATTCTTCCATCAACTTGGAGTAGACAAGAATGTCATCGAGATATACCACCATGAACTTATCTAAGTATTCCATGAAAACCGAGTTCATGAGGCGAGAGAATGTTGCAGGAGCATTGGTGTGACCAAAGGACATTACGGTGTACTCATACAAGTTGTATCTAGTGGAGAAAGATGTTTTAGGAATATCCTCCTTTTTATTTTGATTTGGTGGTATCCACTTCTCAAATCCATCTTAGAAAATACCTTTGCTCCAACGAGCTGATCAAAGAGGTCTGTGATGCGAGGTAGAGGATACTTATTCCTGATTGTGTTTGCATTGAGACCACGATAATCAACCACTAGACGATCAGTTTTATCTCTCTTCTTGAAAAATATGGCGGGGCTTCCCCATGAAGAATTGCTATGTTGAATATGGCCTTTACTTTCAAGTTCATCAAGTTGCTTCTTGAGCTCGGCTATTTCATTAGGACCCATCTTATATGGATGCTTGGAAATTGGAGTTGTTTCGGGTTCCAATTCAATCATGAATTCAATGGCCCGGTCAGGTGGCATTCTTGGTAGCTCCTCGGGAAACACATCTGGAAAATCGCACACAACTAGCACATTCTCTAGAGCTGTAAGAGGATCAACATTAAGCACAAAGACTTTTTGCATTTGGAGAATATACTATCTGGCCTTTGGAGTGAGCAAGAGTTACTAACTTATTGACACAGTCAATCAAAGCACCGTTAGCTTTGAGCCAATCCATTCCAAGGATAACATCAATTTCTATGGATTTAAGTTCACTAAGAGAGGCTAGGAACAAATGATCGCCAATAAAAATACCATTGCCATGGCTTATTTTTGTGGCATACATATGTGCTCCATGAGATATTACTTGATGTTCTTATGCAAATGTTCTTGAAATCGTCAAATGATTTGTCAGCGAACATTTTCGATCTGTAGGACACTTGATATAAAGCAAAGATGCAATCTTTGACAATCTTACCTTGGTTTAGAATTTAACATGGAGATGGAGTTTACTTAACCCTTCTGAAACTAACATGCCGTAAGAAAACTCTTCTGAAACTACATTGGAGAAAGAATACGCCGTGATATCGACATGGCGGCTTGGCGGTGGCGCTGGCGTGATCATCTATGGCTCGCCAAAGATGGTGTGGTGGCTTGGTGGCCGTGACGAGAGCAGATGCCACAACGAGACATCGAGGCTGTCCCAGTAGGCGTGGCGACCATCCATGTTGAAAGGGCCTCTGTAGGGCACGTCCTGGCAGTGCGCGGCATCCTCGCGCTCCCTACTTCAAGAGGCCGTCCCAGTAACCCTTGGTCCAGCCAGCCAGGGTCCTACTGGTTAATAGCCAACAGTAGGGATCGGCGGTGGGCGATGACCTCCAGGCTCCACCAGTCGTCACTGATGGGGAGGGACATGATGGTGTTATCATCGTGGCCGATGTTCCACCCGCCTAGTAGGCTCTAGTCCGGCGGCACGACGAGGTTCGCGTCATACAGGACCGTCGCCTCGTCGAGGGTCAAGTTGTGTGAACTCGCCCCGCCGCTCCTGCTGCCACCAGCCTCGTGGTCATTGCGCGGCATGGTTTGTTGTTGGAGGAGACTAGATGAGGAGGATAGGGCGAAGGGGGAATGGGTTGGTGCACGCCAGTGGAAGGACGCTTGTATGGGTGACGCGGGTAGGCTGAACAGACACCGCGCCGTGTACTCCGGCTTGTTGGGAGACAAGCCGTCACGCGCGCGCTGCCATCCCCTTCATCTAAGTTGTAGGAGTTGCGACTGTTGTCGTTAGAGAGGTGGCCTCACATTGATCTATATATTATTTTTGTAAAATTTCACTAAATAATAAATAAAGAAAGTTTTGTGCGTCTTGTTGACGCAGAGGGTGGGAGGGTATCACCTCCATTTCTAAAAAAACTTTGCCTTGTCCTCCTCACAGAACAGACGTGTTTTCCTTTACTCATATCTAAGTCAAGTAAAAAAGATCTCATTCTGCAAGAGGATTTAGTCCAAGGGGAACTCGTTGAACAATCAAAAGCATGTACAAATGTCGATGTTGGGAGTGAAGAATGCTCGAAACCACGGTGAAAGGAGTCAAATTGACTATGTTAGATGGATTATGGACACTACCTTCAATCTTGCATGGACAGGCTCAGATGAAAGCAAGGTGGAAGCCACTTGATAGTGATACTCAAGATAAATGTCGATAAAACATGTTGGAGTCCTTATCTATAAAACTATAAGTGTGCAAGTACTAAACTGTAACATTGCCTTGTACTTATTAGATATGGAAGAAGGAATAGATGTGAGTGATTCTAGAAAATTTCCCCTATCGACGACATGGTATTAGAGCTAGGTTTGTTGGTCGGCCCTTGCTCGTGGTGAGTCAGTAGCATGTGGCGGAGAACCCAGTGGACATGCAAGACTGTAGGAGGGGACAAGCTCCAAGTAGGGGCATCAGCGGTACATGGAAGACGCTACGGAGGCGGAGGCGATGATCGGCAGCGTGTGCGAGTACAACGATTTGCGGGTCAGCAACACGGGGTCGCGGTTGTGAAGAGAACAACTAGGTTGATCTACGGGTGCTAGCAGCCTTCCAGGGAAGAAGCAACAGAGTTGTGGTTGTTTGCTGCACAGGAGAGAGAAGAGCTGATTAATGCTTGCATTTTTGTGAGCAGAGAAAGAGGAGATAAGGGGACTGTGACCTATGGCTGAAGGTGTTGCTGGAGCAGAGAAGGTGAGCATGTTGATCTTGGCCTTAGAGGTGTGCAATCGGCAATTCTATTTCTATTGGTGGAGTAAGTGCGTGTGAGCTGCAGGTGTAAGCAGCAACAGGAGACAACCGTGGGATGCTTGCTAGCTTGAATCAGTTGGGTAGCTAGAAAACTAATCTACTAGAGCCCCTAGAAAGGAGGCCGTGTACAAGCATTTGGATGGCTGGAAGTGCTAATATCAGGCTGGTGAATGTAGAGATGATTGCAAAAGAATTTGTGAAGTGGCAACAGTTCGAGACGATGAGCTTGAATGAGAAATCTTCAACATAGGCACCTACCACATTCATATGGTAATTTTTCTAAAGTTGTGAGTATCGACCAGAGTATTGCGCCATGGTTAATTGACTCTGGTGCATCAAGACATATGGTTGGGTCTTACAAGGAATTCTCGAAGTATGCTTCGAATGCGAAAGGAGAGGGTGTGAAGTTAGCTGATGGTTCTACCCAAGATGTTATGGGGACAAGAGTGGTTGTGTGTGTGGATCTAATATGTATTTATCATCTGTTTTACATGTTCCATCATTCCCGATAAACCTATTGTCCATTAGTTGCATTATGAAAGAGCTCAACCGTGCTGCTAATTTTTACCCAAAATAGTGCTTATTTCTGGAAATTGGGTATGGAAGAGAACTTGGAAGGGGGATCCTGCATGATGGACTATAATACCTGGACAGAGATATATCTCCTATGGTGGAAGTTGTTGTGTCCTATTCTCCATTAGGGTACACCATCGACTAGGACAAATGTCCTTCGGTACTGTGGGTCAACTTTATCCTAGCCTCTTTAATAAGATCAATAAAGATAAGTTGATGTGCGATGCTTGCCAATATGGCAAACAAACTCGAAGTTCGTATGTGTTGTACAATAATCGCAGTAATCCCTTGAGACTATTCACTCGGATGTGTGGGGTCCTAGTGGAGTTTCATCTCTAAATGGTTATCGCTCATTTGTGACCTTTATTGATTGTCGTACTAGAGTCACTTGGGTGTATTTCTTGAGCAACAAGAATGATGTGTTTGAATGCTTTGTTGATTTTTATAATATGATCAGGACGCAATATAATGCATGTAAGAAAATACTTTGCACTGGTAATGGCATAGAGTATGTGAACAAGGAATTTGATGAGTACTTGTCCAGTTTTGGGATTATTCATCAGATAACTTGTCCAGGTACTTCGAAGCAGAATGGCTTAGCTGAAAGGAAGAATAGACATCTTTTGGAGGTAACTCGATGCCTGATGATAACTATGAATGTACCTAAATATCTATGGAGTGAGGCGGTAATGATGGCTGCCTATGTAATCAATAGAATGCCATCAAGGATGTTGAATAGTAAAACACCCATAGAATGTTTGAGTGGAAATAATTCTTATTTAGTTCCACCAAAGGTTTTTGGGTGTCTGTGTTTTGTGAAAGACTACAGGCCATCTATTGGAAATTTAGATCCGAGAGCTTTGAAATGCATATTTGTTGGGTATTCAGGGAAAGAAAAGGGATATAAATGCTGGTGCCCTGCTGAGAAGAGGATGTTCGTGAGTATGGATGTAGTATGCAAGGAACATGAATCATTTATGGTGAGCCAACAGACCTCGCTGATGTGCTTCCTGAATTGTTTAATGATGACACTTCAAATGTAGATTGTGAGACAGGGGGAGATAAATTGGGCTTGTTACTTTGCGGCCCGAAAGTTCATAGGCCAGCATAATGGGGTTCGAGTTGCTTGTAATCTCACGGAGGGTCTATAGTAGCTTTGCCAATTGTCCAGAGAGGCCAAATGGGGGTGAATACAAATCTAAAGGGCAAACAATTGTTTGAACCAGACGAAAAACGGTTTAACATGGTAGAACTCAAATCCCACTGTTAGGTCAACTTTTCTTGGCCCGTCCTGTCTCTATTCCCTGTTATCCTTTGCGGTCGTAGACTAGTTTACCCCTGCGTGGACTAGATCTTCTTATTTGCTCTGCTCTTCTCCCCCGTTCCTCTCCCCATTACCTTGCTCAACTTCGGCTGCTCGTCTCCAGATCGGAGCTCACCGCTTATCTCCTTGCGTCCTTGGCCTAGACTCTCGCCTCTGGCTAGCCCTTCTTGCACGGCGGAGCACATCCCATCGGGTGATCTAGACCGACGGCCAGCCTTGGGTGGTTGCATGTTGTCGTGCACCCTATGCATGGTAGCCCTGGCAGAGGAGTTCGATGACAATTCTCTCATGGCCACCGTGCTAGGCACGCGTCCCGGTGTGTTGCCGACAGACTTGTTGTCGGCTTTCAAGTCTCGTTTTGGGATCAAACAAAAAGTGGTCAAGATTGAGGTATGCGCGCCACCATTCGATTTCTTCATCCGGTTCGAGCACAACTTAGACATCTGGTGCATTCTACATTCTTCTCGTTGTTTCGAGTTCTGTGGGGAGAACATGAGCTTCATGCATTGGATTGCGCCTATGGGGGGACAATCGCTTGGGGCAGCTTCATTTGTCTCAAAACTTGGCTTTGATAGCCTCCCTTTGTATGCTTGGGAACCGGAGGCCCTCAAGCAGGTCTTCAGTAGCCTTGGCGGCAAGCTGGTGGATATTGTGCCACTGAGCGACAGATGGATCATCTAGGCAAAGGCATGGCTGAAAGATCCAAACACCGTTCCAAAGATGTACGAGGTGGAGATTCCAAGCAAGGCAGGACAACAACTTAGCTAGAAGCACCCATTCATCATCCGCATGGAGGATGTTCTAGAATCGGTACATGGCATTCGGGACCCTGACGAGGCAGCTAGAAAGCATCCTCATCGCCTATAGTGTTGGCCTGGAAGGATCGATGGTATAGGACCACCGTAGTTCCGCGACAAAGCACACAATTTCGGTGGGGGAACTAGGCATGGACAAGCTGGTGGTTCTGATTTCCCTCGAGTGAAGACAAAGGTTTAGTGAATCTAAAAGATTATTGACTTGAGAGTGGAGTAGGTAGTTTCTTGATTAAACATATGTGATAGTTTCAAGTGTTGTAGTATGTGTGGCTAATGAATTTGTAGTATGTGTGGCTAATGAATTTTTTGTATGTGTGGCTAAATGTTGTATGTGTGGCTAATACATTTGTAGTGAACACCGTGCTTTATAATTTGTGTGAATAACCAAGGAAAACCTCTTGAAAAGAGGGTGGACTAGGAATGATCAATGTCACTTCTATAGTTGTTGGGAAAATGTATATCATATCCTCTTCGAGTACCAGGTAGCTAGATTTGTTTGCCAAGTGGTGAGAAATCTGGAAGACAAGAAATGTTATTGGTTTCCAACAAAGATTTCCTGATGATCCTTCTAACATTGTCTACAGGTTTTGTACCATGCTGAACTGCTGGATCATTTTGTAGACAACACAAGACAAAATAAGAATGGGGTTTATAGGACTGTACCCTTAGTTCACTAATTGGGATTGTTCCATTAGGACTCAGTTTGTGGGGAGGTCATGTTCAATCTAGCCATGCTTGTGAGCCGATGTCTTCAGATTGATCTAGTTCCACAGGAAATGCAATATGTTGTGTCTGAATTGCTTGACTACAATATTTACCTAGGTTTGTTCAAAATATGCGTGATTTTGTATGGAACATGCATGAATAAACCACACAAAATCAGTAGATAAATGCTGTCTGAATTTTGGCTTCCTGGGATAAGTATGATAGTTATCTAAATTCAACCGTGGGTAGTAAATGAATAAATAGATACATCTTGATAGTATTTGGTCACGTTGGTACTAATTTGCTACAAAAATATGTGATAGCTGCATAAAAGCGGGCTAAACTTTCCAAAATTTTCTGAACAATGCGTCAACATTGCCTCTACAAAAGCCATTCTTGAGAGTTAGTCTAAACTTAACTGCTCTTTACTTAAGAAACTGCAGATCTCCACCAAAAAAGTTGTCACATCCCAAAATTTTCCCAATTTTGAAATGTGAAAAATCAAACAAACAAAGGAAATAAAGGATGAAATTTAGGGGGAAAAGAAACTTTTTGTTCCTCTATTGGAACCTTACTTAAACAAAAAGAATTTTGAATGAGGAAGTGAGAAACAAATTATCCAAATATAAAATTCAATCATCCATGACATGTATCTTGTCAACCCCTGAAGAAAAAGGAAAGACCCGAAACCTAAACACTAATAAGAGAAATCACCATCAAGTTCAATACAAGACTATGGCTTTGTCCCATATAAAAATTGAGCAAGAACATTCCTAAATGATCTATAAGGAAAAATAACAAAAATACAAAACCATAGGAATTGGTTTCACACTATTTGGAGCCATAGATAAAAAGATATGGTTTATTTAAGAAGAAAGGAAAAGAAATAAGAAAATTCCAAGGCCAATAAAGCACCTACCAAAAATCAATAACTAAATGAAATAAAAGTATTCTTAAATGGTTTATAAAGATAATTATTAAATAGAATTATATAAAAGATAATCACCTTTTTGTTTTTTGAAACTATAAATCAACATATATAATTTATTTGGTAAAGAGAAAAAGAAATGTGATTATATTGCAAAGCAAAGATAAGCCATATCTAAAATCCATGTCTAAATGGAACAAAAGTATATTTAAATAACATATAATGGTAAAGAATTATTTTATAAAACTTTGTAAATTGGTTTGACCTTTTTTGGAGTTTTAAATAAAAAGATATGAAGGAAAGTAACTAAGTAAAAAAAAGAGAACCATATAGGCCAAAGTAAATATTTATAAATGATATTGTTTGAATTGGATAATAAATAAGATAGATAATATCCTAAAAATAATCTTATTGATTTTACAAATTTTTGGAAATTTGAATGGATCCATTTAGAGCTCTAAATCAAAAGTTATTAAAGAATCAGAAAAAGAAAAAGAAAATCAAAAAAAAAGCTGACCCAGCCGGCCTACTCAGCCCAACAAGCCAGCCCTCTATCTCTATCATTTCTTTTTCTTTCTCCCATTCATTTTTATTCTTGAGCCGGTTCAGCCAAGCCCATCTAGGCCGATCTAGCCAGGCTGGCTCTTCTTCTTCCTCGTGCACGTACACAGCCATGGCTACTGTAACTCTTCCCCTCTTCCTCTAGGCCATTCAAGACCACGAAACGGATCGATTTAAACACGAAATTTATTCCAAATTCAGTGGGGTATCCATTCAGGGAATTAATTTCCTAATTTATTCGACTTAATCGTCCAAAACTTCTCGGCGCTCCGAATGCCACCCGTCGGCATACGTCTCCCGATCTCCCTCCTCCTTCCATAACAATGTGAACCGAAGAGAGCACCATCTTTCTCTCGTTCTCTTCTATCATTTTGGTTCTCAAAATTTCTCAAGAGGAGGTCTGTAGAACTCATACCGATGATGCCAAGATCATCCCCAAATTCGAGTTCATCGTCAGATCTTATCGTCCATGGTGAGAAACTTGTCAATTCCTCGTACCAGAATACTCTCCTCATCGTTGCCTACCTCCAGGACATGATGGTGAACCTTCTTGTTGCAGTTCGCCGCGCCGCCGACATCGCACGTTGCTCCAGCCAAGGATTTCTCTCTCTCTTGGACTCTACAAACAACGCCATGGTCATCATCGTGTTCGCCTCGTCGTCCTCTACGCCGTCCACGTCTTCTTCAACTCCGGATACGTTCCTAGCGACGAGAACGGCAACGCCAAGCTCGTGCCCGCTATTCTGACGATCTCTCCGGCGAGATTTTCCGGTGAGTCTACCAGGACCGTTTGATCTTTATCTAAGGGCCATCAAAAGATTACTTGCCGAAGGGGTATCCTTCAATAGAAATCTGCCAAGTGTCATGTCTACTTGTATTTTCGGATTTTTAGACATATGAACCTACAAACTTCAAAAATTCATAGATTAAGTTCTGCTTATATAAATTTAGCAAATAATATGTCTATGGATTCGCAAAAATGAGTAGAACACAGTAGAGCAACAATTCGGTACTTTTGTGACGGTTAAAATGACGTTTTATACAGAACCATTTGTGGGGTATTTTGGCTATAAAACATGTTCTAAAAATTATTTTTGAGTGAAATCTTTTGCGAATGGTTGTGTATTGAACCCTCTGACCATAAACATAAACACAAAAAAATTAAACTTATAATTTTATGGCAGTAACAAATATCACATTGAATAAGCCTTATTCTAGTAAAAGAAAAATACTTTAATTAAGCAAATTGCACTAAAATGGTTCCAATTGGAATTTCAATTATATAAAAGGACCAGTAGGTGTTTGTAGTGTTCAGAACCTTGCTGTAACAACTTGTTCAATAAAATATCCTGTTGTATGCTTGCATGTATTTCGTTGTATTCATGTGTTGTTTTGTGATGCTAGTTTTGAGAGTGTGTTTTTTGCTTGATTGTATTGTTGTAGACTTTGAGGAGCGTAATCTTTGAAAGATCAAGAAGAGTACCTAAATATTCTACTACCAAGGCAAGTGGCACTATCATCAAGTCCTACTGTTTTCATTATACTTAGTGGATTTTTGTACTATATGCATGATAGACTATATTATTGTGCCATGCTATATCTCCTATGTAGAATAGGGAATGGTAGTTTCTACTTGGTAGGTGAAACATCGCAAGATTAGAAATGCTTTGCCTGCTATAGTTTTCGGGGTGGAATATCATATTATGATTATATGGAGTATTGGAAAATATATGTTTTCTATAACAAAACAAGTACTTAATGAAACACCTGGGTGGAAATGGGACTTGCTTGGATTATGTTGAGTGGTTACTCAGGGGCCATATCTATGGTCGGCTGGTGTATCGCACTTGTGGACGGCCACCCAGGAACAAAGAGATTGGAGACGTTCTTGTCGTGAAGCTTCCAGTGCAGCCACATGGCATATGGGCTATGCCTTGACCGACTAAGTTACGAGAACTCAGCCAGACGGACAGAGGGTGGTAGTGATGATAGGATGGAACACGTCCGTGGTGGTCTGAGGGATTGCTTCTGAAAAGTCTCGTCTCGATGCATGCCGAGTCTTGTGGGGAAAGTGCACCACCTCTCGAGAGGGTAAAACTAAGTACTTAGTCGTGTCCGCGGTTATGGACAATTTCTGAGCATCAAGACAATGAAGCAGAATCAAGAATCTCATCATTCTAATTTCCTAAGTTAAAACTTGATGGGTGAACAAGGGTTGTTGGTTCATTGATTTCTATCAATGGAACCTAGGTTCACTGATTTCTATTAGTGGTACCACTATGTTGTGATTGGAAATATTATCTGGAGGGTATCCAGTGTAACTTAGTTGATAATAAGTGTTGCAAACTATTTATAAAAAGATAAGGAAAAACTTTCTTGTTGCAAACTAGCCAAAGTCTACCTGGCCAGATATGCATGTAGTAATAGGTTCCACTTTATATCCACATACTAGTGACACTTGCCAATACAATTCAAAATGTATTGACCCTTGTGGCTGTAACTTATCATGTTGCAGGATTACTTGATGATAGTGAAGTTTGATGAGTAGGGGTTACGAGTCTGCACCCAACATGTTTGCCTGTGGCACATGAAGATGAAAGACTCCATGCTTTATAGTTATATCTGCTGCTTTGTAATGAGATAGCCATATGAGCTATGTAAGTTGTAATGAACTATTTTTATTCCTGAATATGTGATGTAATATGACCTTTGTTTCTTGATATTACATCTTAAACTGTGGGTGCTAGCTATTCGATCCAGGGACTAGCACTATAAACACAGGGACCTATACCTTGTCGGGTTCAGGTCTTGACAAAAGTTGGCTGGACAATTGCCTTGAGAGGACGTAAGTTTAGTGATCAGTCAACCGCAACTGATATTTTTCCTTCTCGCCAAACTTCAAGAGATATGTATTGTTCATGCACGTCTGATGCACTTGAACCAGTCCTGGTTTAGTATGAACAACTGCGCAGCCATGACTATTTCTTCAAACGTGAACTCCAGTATATCATGGCAGGGATCGTAGGTCCCTATGAATCTGATCCTGAATTCTGGCGCTGAGCTGTTGCTCACTGTTGGCTCCATCTATCGAACACTCCAACAAGGTGAGTGTAGATGGATGCTTTTCGCCGTGGTCTGGCCTCCGACGGTGCGTAGGATGGATCGTATTTACTGCTGACAGCGTATGCCTAGATTTCCCCACTGCGATAAGGTCACCCACGCCGAAGCATGGAGGCGAGAGTTGGTTGACCTTGGCACTACCATGTTCGAGGGTTTCTTTCCTCAGCGGCATGCTCCCATGAACGATTCGGAACGTACCTTCGTTCCCCTATGTAGAGCACATAAAATGCTTCCGCGTGCTTTCTCAACAACGCTCTCTTGGCCCTGCTCGATGCCTCGCAGTAGCCACCATAGCTGCTGTCGATGCAGCACATTCTGCGAAACCAACTATCTTGGATGGAAATGGGAGACCGGCCTTGTAGTACAACCTAATGGCCTACCTCAGAGGAGCCAAATACCCAAGCTTCGGCAGTGGCTGCGGCTGCTTAGGCGGGGCCATAACTAAGCTTACCTTAGGTGGTGCGTCAGGGCAGAGCTACGGAAGTGAAGTGGGGTAGTTGGAGAGGGGGAGCGACAATAGGTGTGGAGTCTAGGAACGTGTGAGAATAATCCTCTCATATTTCCTAAGAGAGTAGTCATTCGAAACTCATTGCACTAATCGCTGAATCATTATTTCCCTTTGCAGCATAGGAGTGCGAAGATATTAAAAAGATAGGTCGTGGCTACCCACCAGATCGGGCAATGTACCAAGATAGGTGAGAGACCAAACAAAACGGGTTCCATTTTCAGGACATTTACGACTATGTCCTTGGTTCTCTATGCTATTATGCCTGTGCCACTACGATCTGTTGAATTGTAGCAACACCATCAAAAATAGGGGAAGAGGAGGTGACATTTTTCTTACTGGTGGGCCCCTCCACCTCGACCATCGACGATGCGCATCCTAGGTATGAGGATTAGTGCCCCCATTATTGTGAGATTTTCCATATTCTGTCGCTCACAACTACACTCTGCTCCTGCCGCTGCCACTCTGTCCTATCGTGCACCACTCTCATCCTCCCCTTGGGCCATCGTCCTCCCGCCCTCCCCTATCTTCCCTCCCCTCCCTGTCATGTCTCCTTGCTGACGTCCCCGCCCAGGCGCCTCTAGAAATGAAAAGCATGAGGCGGGTGTTGGGTTCTCGTGCAATGACAGTGGCTTTGATCTGGATCCCTCCTTGAGATGGATCCTACGTGGCCGAAGAACACGGAGATGGGTCCTGCCTGGTTGGAGAGCATAGAGATGGATCATCCTTCAAGGCTAGAGAGCATGAAGGAGGATGAAACATGGGAAGATGACACAGGGTGCAAAGTTTTGGAGCTCTGGAGCCCGGTGAACATGTCATACATTCTCCCTGAAGGGTAAGAACTATATTCCTTCTCTGCATTCCCCAATTAGCATTTCTAGTCCCGTGGTGATGGCGAGGATCTATGTTGGTAACCATAGGACATCTGCCACATCTGGATATCTATTGAATATTCGGCATGGGTGTCAGACTAAAACCTTGTCTGATGGTAGAATCACAATTACCAATGGATTTGATTATCGGCTGATAGTAGACGCGGAGGACCTAACTCTAAGTGACTTGCACAAGCAATTTGGAAAGTTTCCGATTATCCAGCACGATGAATTTGTAAGAAGGTACTATGACACAAATTCGTAGACTTTCTACGACATTAGGACTAAGGAGGCCCTGTCCATGATGTGGGGGAAACACCTCAGCACGAGGAGTGTGCTTATGTATGTGCACATCATTAACAAAGATACTGGGGAAGAGATTGTCTTGAATAATCTTGGCCCGTGTGGAACGCGAACAGCTGAGCTGACCATAATAGAGCAGCTTCTGTTTGCGATACCGAGTGCGACCGCCCAACTTGTCCTTGATGATGATGCTTTGTCAAGCGAGCATGAATACATTGGAATGGGTGGCGGTGAGGATGATTTTATGCTCGAAGATGATGATGATGAGAAAGCATATCCATATGTGGCCGCTGACCCTGATAGGATGGAGAGGAGGGGATATTTGGTTGATTCGAACTTTGAGCCTGACTATGGGACTGATGAGGAAGAGGAACGTGAAGATACAGAAATGGGATGCAGATATGATGATGAAGACATGAACATGCTAGTGATACACTTTGACAGGGACAAACCTACAATTGATGAGGGGACTATCTTTGAGACCGGGGAGGAATGCAGATATGCTATTCCTACCTATCCAATAAGAGTTGGCTTCGAATTTATCATTGAAAAGACTAACCAAAAGAGATTTAGGGTGCATTGTAGGGAAAGTAAGGTGTGTAAATGGAGATTGCATGCATCTCCAATGTGGGGTGGACACACATTTCAGGTTGCAATAGCTACATTTAGTTTCAATCTTTCTCATATTTATTCTGCTGATATGTCCTCTGATTTATTTTTATTCATGTCGAATGCAGATCAAGGTAAACACGAAGAAACACAACTGCCCCAATACTTCTTTAAGTGATAAAATTAGACCAGCGACAACCAAGTGGATTGCTGCTACTGTACTTGACTAGGTGAGGTCGGATCATAACATTGGACCTGCTAAACTCAGAACAAATATTAGCAACAAGTTTAATGTTCTATTTCCTTACAATAGAGTCTTTGATGGGAAGGAGATGACTCTAGACTTCATTCAAGGCAAGTGGAATGGCAGTTTTCACATGTTGTATAGTTGCAAAGCTGAGGTTGAGAAGACATCACCTGCCGGGAGAAGGAAGGCTACGGTGCAGTCACCGACCAATCCGGAGCCTTGGAGTGCAAGACACAAAGACTAGTTAGTGTTAATGTAAGACTCTATGACCTGTCCGGCAAGGATCTTGACCTGTAACCCTAGGTTCTAGTGCCTTTATAAGCTAGACCTGTGGAACATGTCAACCTCGCATAGCGAACCGATCTCTATAACTCGGCGTATTGCCATTATAGTGATTTATAGCAGGAGTAGGATTTCGCCACCGTCGTGGGATCTGAACCTAGGTAAACTATGTTAGATCGCACCCGCCAACTCACCGCCTTCCCCCACCTCTCTAAACATGCTCTGTGAGGACCCCTCCATGGTGTACTCGTCGGCAATACCACGACACATACATATCTCATAACTGGGCCAAACATTTCTTAAGTGTATCTGGCCACTCAAGATCCACCTACTCTACTTCTTTACACACCGGGCCAACCTAAAAAAACATGCGACCTAATTATGAACATAACATGATACATTTTTATTCATGCCACCATTGTTCATAATGAAAGCAAACCTAATTTGTACAACCCCAAAACCTTCTCCTAGTGTTACTGCCTTCGGATGCAACATATTTCCTTACTTTTAGCCCATGGTCACATGATACTTTCCAATCAAGATCTAGGCCCTTCTAATCGGGGTCGTAGATCATGAGTGGTACCTATAAGGAAAGGAAAAGCTAGAAATAAGCACGATTGAATGCACAAATGGAGCTCGAATCGAGGGAATTACCAATGCCTAACCATTGCTGAGAAAACAGAGGAACTCACATCAGGGAAGTAAGACTCGATGTCGGAGAGAAGGCTATCGTTGCTCGACTAGTCATCCTCATCGTTCCAGGATGGCATGGAAAATACGGTTGCGGTGATGCGTCGACAACGATGAGGAGAGAGAGGAGGGCAGTGAGTGGAGAGAGCAAGAGTGGGGAAAGTGTAGTGCGTAAATGCTGCAACATTGACTAAATTGGCATGTTACAATAGTTTACTGGATACCGTGCTCTATGACTGGATTACTGTCTCATAACTAATAGGTACTTATGTATCACTTGTTCAGTGATGGTTTCGATGAATGATATGTCCGGAAATCTCAATAGCTCATAGAACATTATATTACAATCTCTCAACAACCATAATCATAGAAACAAGTATAGTACATCATCTCAACAAACATAACCATGTCAACTAAAATGTACTTATGTATTATTACAACAAATGATGGTTTTAGTGAGTGATATGTCCAAAAATCTAAACAACTCACAGAACATAAGATTGCAATCTCTCAACAAACATAACCACATAAACATAGTTTCAATGCATCATCAATCTTTGTTACAAATACAGGTAGGGGAACCCTATGGTCCATATGACAAGCCTTGGGTAGCATCCCTCATCAGATATGATCAACGTTGTTCACCACATTCTATTTAGCCACAATAGGTGCCTCTACATCCACTGTAACCTGTTCAACAACATCAGAAATGGCAGCCAGGAAGAACACCTTCCTGGTTTGCTTCTTTCATCGCATAATCTACATCAGATCTTTAGTATCCAAAACCTCTCTGAATTCCTGCTTCTTATGATGCCACCACCAGAGTCGTCCCATCAGCTTAGGGCCAATACTGATTTCCTTACCAATCATCTCTCTCATTTCATCAAGAGTTATGTTTTTGGAATCAACGGTGATCTCCACAGTACATGACGAAACTGGCTTCTTAACTCCGTCGTCAAGTTTTGCCATGTATAAATCCACCTCTACGTGTATACTGAACTTAGCTTGATCAACATATGGTGGTCCGTGAACTTGAGCTACAGAAGCTCTGGCAGCAAGATCTCCAGTATCTGCATACATATCACCAATCATTGCTTCAACTTTCACCATATGATTAGCTGAACAACACTCCCAAAGCATATGAAGTTCATGGGAGTGATCAATTTGCATATATGTATCACTCATGTTGCACCACACCAATTTTTTCCTCTGTCTGGATCCCCAAAGAATCCTAGCATGAAGCATATCTATCAACTGTGAAACAGATACAACCTCCTTGTAGTTCACATGCAGATGCACATCTTACCCGAACAGAACCCTCTCGTAACCAAAATCTAGTTTTGAACTGTGAACTCATATAGGTCCGTTCTATCGAAGCTGGGCCTAATTTGATTAAAAAGGGGACTTTTCAGTTCATTCGATTCTACTTTGTAGTAACTAATCTACTTGTAAGACAAGGCACATATAAGAAAAATTCACCTCTCTCTCTTTGCCCAGGTGGTTTTATACAAGATATGGGTTCCGCGACCCCGCACTGCCGCCGAACACTCTGCCACTGGCCTATCTTTTCTCTTCAACCCGCTGCTCGTAGGTACCTTGGTAGCAGACTTCTGGTTGACCTCCTCGCTAACATAGGCTGGAGACCTCGTCGCTACTTCGCTTCTATAGCGTTGTGCCCGAGACTCTGGCTCGAACGGACATGAATCAGTCGCCGACGTAGCTACCACCTTCGGCTTTCTAGACATGCTAGGCAAGGAAAAGGCAGGACATGTAGAGAATGGACCACCGTCGCTGGATTTGGTGTGGGGGGAGGGAGAAAAAGGACTGCCGCCACTGCCACCAGATTCTGGGTTGGGGGCTAGGAAAGTACAAAAATGGATTTGCCCCTACGACACGTGCATGGTGGCTTAGAAGGCGCACAACAGGGGAACGATAGGTACTAGTGTAATGGAATATCTTGACATAACGGTGAAGATTTGAAAATATTTTGTTTGGCCACCATTCACTCGAAATACCCCTCTTGGCAATTATCCACCCCAACTTTTCAAATCGCGGTGATTACAAGCAACTCGTACCCCATGATGCCTTGGCCTCTCAACTTTCGGGCCGCAAATTAAAAAACTCAGATAAAGTAGAAGAGGACAATGGTGCAACTTTGAAGGATATGATAACAGGATCTATTCTAGAAGGCAGGGCTCATGATTATGGAAATTGTGGTATCCTAGAAATAGAACAAGAGCAGGGTGGATCACAAGGTGAACAAGATGAAGAAATATGGTGGCCTTGGCCTAATGAGGAACAACAACTACAAGTATATACATGGAGACATAGAGTCCATAAGGAACAATTATAGGAGGAGGAAATAACTTCACGGAGACATGTACTAAAGCCAAAGAACAACAAGTTTTAGAAAGTGTGCAAGAAAATTTGTGGTTGCACTTGATGTTATTCTGGAATCTTGAGCTCAGCAACAAATATCAAGTCCAACCTCTTCAAGTAATGATATGCATTCCCTCATTGATAATGATCTTGATCTCCCAATTGCTCAGAGGAAACATACCCATTCCACTACAAGGAAATTACCTTCTAATATTTCTCTATATGATGCTTCCAACTATGTTTCATATAATTCAATTGGCTCACAATATAAATCTTTTATAGCTGCTCTTGATTCTGCAGCCCCTATTCCCCATGATTGGAAAGATGCAAAACAACATCCAGTTTGGAGAACAACTATGCTAGAGGAGATGGACACACTTGTAAAAACAATAGTTGGGGTACTTACTTATCTTCCTCCAAATAAGAAAGTGGTAGGGTACAAATGGGTATTTATAGTGAAACAAAATCCAGAGGGTAAGATCGAGAGGTACAAAGCCAGGTTAGTGGCCAAAGGATACTACCAAACTTATGGGGTGGATTATGATGAGACTGTCGCTCCTGTGGCAAACATGAATACAATTAGAACCATAATCTCAATAGCTGCCAATTATAATTGGAAACTACTCCAATTAGATGTTAAAAATGCATTCCTTCACGGAGATCTTGAGGAGGAGGTGTATATGGAAATCACCCCAGGGTTTTAATAGTAAAGAAACCGAGGGAAAAGTATGTAGACCTAGAAAGTCACTTTATGGACTCAAGCAGTCACCAAGGGCTTGGTTTGGGAGATTTGGAAAGGAGATCTGTTCGATGGAGCAATGTTGATCATACTCTTTTCTTTAAGCACCATCGTGATAAAATTATGATGTTGGTTGTCTATGCCGATGATATAGTCATTATAGGAAATGATGAAGAGATGTCACATCTTAAGAAGATGTTGTCAAGATCATTTGAGGTCAAGGATCTAGGAAACCTTTGATACGTCCAAAGCGCATCTACTTTCCCGAACACTTTTGCTATTGTTTCTTCTCTAATTTGTGTGATCTGGATACAACTAATGCGGACTAATAGTGTTTTCAGCAGAATTGCTTTGGTGTCTCGTTTTTGTGCAGGAAATCAACTTTGAGGAAAAATCCCGGAAAATATCGCAAAACTCCTATTTTACTAGAAGACTCACGGAGCTAGAAGACAAGATGAACAAGGGCCACGAGGGGCCCACACCACCTAGTCGCGCAAGCCAGGCCAGGCCGCGCCAGGAGGTGGTGTTGCCTCCTCGGACTCAGCCTCGACCTCTCCTTTTGCCTATATAAGCCCTCTGACCTAAAACAGACAGGGGGTTCGATGTTTTTCCAGATAGAGTTCTGCTGCGCCGCCACCACCAGAAACCACGATTCGGAACCAGAAACTCCGTTCTGGCACCCTGCCGGGACGGGGAATTGGAGGAGATCATCGCCATCATCATCACCATCGCTTCTCCATCAACCACCCCTGATTCCCCCATCCATGAGTGAGTAATCCCTCACAGTAGGCTATGGGGATGGTAGGGATTGGCTGAGATCATTCATGTAATTGCATCAGATTGTTAGGGCATGGTGCCTAGTATCTATTGTTAGTGCTTTTTGACATTGTTGCAACTTGTTATGCTTAATGCTTGTCACTAGGGCCCGAGTGCCATGATTTTAGATCTGAACATGTTATTGATTCATGATGATAGTATTGTTTATGATCTTACCTGCAAGTTGTATACACACATTATTGTCTGGAACCCGAGGCCCCGAAGTGATAGAAATCGGGATAACCGGAGGGGATGGCTACACGTGTGTTCACGGAGTGTTAATGCTTTGCTCCGGTGTTCTATTAAAAGGAGCACCTTAATTGCTAGTAGATTCCCTTAAGGCCCCACTGCAACGGGCTGGCAGGACAAAAGATGTTGTGCAAGTTCTCATTGTGAGCACGTATGACTATATATAGAACACATGCCTATGATTATTTAGTACTTGGATACTTTATCTTATTTATCTGCAAATGCCCTATGTCTTGATTGTTACATGAATTGTATTGTCCATGCAACGCCCGTCCATCCATCCCTATGCCTACTGTGCTTTAATCCTACTGTTTACTGCAATTGTTACTACTGTTATTACTTTGCTATTACTATTACAAAACTGTTGCTACTGATAAACTACTGTGAGCAAGACTATTTCCAGGTGTAGCTGAATTGACAACTCAGTTGTTAAGGCTTATAAATATTCTTTGTCTCCCCTTGTGTCGAATCAATAAATTGGGTTCTACTTCCCTCAAAGACTGTTGCGATCCCCTATACTTGTGGGTCATCAAGACTATTTTCTAGTGCCGTTGCCGGGGAGCATAGCTCTATTTATCAAGTTCACTTGGAATCATGATTGTTTGTTGCTATCCATTCATCATGGGTAAAACTTGTGATGGAAAGGTTCCTATATTACCATCCACTACAAGGAGAGGTATAGTTCTGAACACCTCTGTTGCTCTTGATTCACCATCTGTGATGAGTAACCTCCTTACACCACCACCACATACACATGCTACACATACTGCTACTTCTGCTGAATCTGGAACTTCTGATACTTATGATGCTGCTTCTACTGTGCTTGATAAGAGTGGTTCATTAGGTCATTTCCTAGATGCTACGATTGCTAGAACTATAGCTAGAAATACTAAAACTCCTAATGAAGATACTACAACACCTGTCAGTTCACCTGAGTCTAGATAGAGCTATGATATTGAAGACGGATATATAGAAATGACTGATGAATTTATTAAAGAATGCCAAAATACTCATGGTAGAAGTGCTATTAAGAGTCTTCTTGAGAAACATACTATTAGACCTAAATTATCTCCTAATGCTAAGTTTTCTACATCTCCCATAAACATTAAAGATAAGGATTATGATTTCTCTCTTGATTTATCTTACATAACCATTCTTGAGAAAGAACCTATTTGTGGGACTAAAAATGAAAGTGTTGTAGCACATATGACTGAGCTTTCACTACTAGGAAACAACTCTTCTGTGGCCCATGGAATTCCATCTTTTGTGGCGCATATCCCTGTCGCCACTGTTACCCCGCCACTGATATCTGCTTCCTGTGGCACATATAGGAATGTGCCACAGAAGTCTCAGACTTCTGTGGCACATTCCTGCATATGCGCCACAAGAAGCAGATATCAGTGGCGCATATAGTCCAATGCGCCACAGAGTCTATATGCGCCACAGACACCATTTCTATATGCGCCACTGAGTATATTACATGTATTCAAAATAAAATATATTCCTGGTGTATAATCAGGTATTTATACAGGATTTATATAGTATATATCCAGATCAATATAAACAGTAAATTGGACATGTAGTAGATGAAAACCGACATATAATACAAACACAAGTATAATGTCATCACACTTAGAGCCCAATCGAGATACATATATAGTGTCAAGTGCCGAATTTTTACGTAAGTGCTGAATACAAAGGTCATATCATCTCACATTACAAATATGAAGTGGCCACCGCCGCCTACACTAGGATCAAATAGAATACAGCTGTGATAATGGTGAGCAATAGCATTAGCCCGACCAATATCTTCATCCGGTTCTTCTTCCACAAGTGGTTCCTCCACTTGGCTACCGCCTCCTCTCTAGTCGCGTATCCTTTGTAGATGTTGCCGCTGAACTTGTTCACTTGTTTGTGACAATCCTCCCACTCCTCGTAGACTCCTGGAACCCTACCCATATACACCACATACCACCTCGTCGCCATCTCTATAGACGACAAGGCATATTAGTAAAAATACAATGAAAAGAATTAATAAAGGGTTCACATCCATATATATATATATATGTTCACAGAATATAAAACAAAGGATCCATAAACCTAAAAGATAGATCATCATAGAAGAAATAAGTTCAACGACAACGCGACCACAAGGTAGTTTAAGTATAACACCAATGACCATTTCGACCACGGGATAGTAAAGTTTATGACACACACACTAATACAGCAGGCGTCCATCAAGAATATACACCACTGGATCATGCTAGAGGAACACATCGATCATGATGAAGACTTCCTCTTCTCGCTCGGCTTCGGGAACGGTAGATAACCCTCTTTCGTCATCCACGTCCTTGTGTCACCCTGCTTACGGAGGCGTTCTTCGATCTCCCTCTTACTCAACCCTCTAGCTTGTTGTAGGGCACCCCCCTTGTGTTGACATCTTCAATGATGATTTGCGACAACTTCATCTGAATGCGATGGAAGTCTACTCTAAGATCAGCATCTTCGATTCGCTCCAAAGTTTCGGCCCATCCTCGGAGACTAGATGGCAGCATTAGGTTCTGGCAATCCCGAACATAGCCTTTAAGGTGATGGAGGATGTAGAAGGCCTCCTTGGCACCAGTAGTCGACTGCTTGACGCAGGGGAACTCAAGCACGTGCTTGAACACGTGTTTGCCATCCTTGATACATTCCTCCTTATCTACGAAGGTGCATCCCTTCTTGGTGTAGCCCTCGAGAGCCTCATTGAGAACACCCCTTATTCTGGTGTAGTCTTTCTTCTTTGTCAAACTCCCCAAGTCGAAATACATGGCTAGCGAATACCTCGGGGCAAGGACGATGAGTGTGCAGTATTTGTCTCTACGCAACACAATTGGAACTTAATGTTGGAAAAAGAGCAAAGGAAGAAATCTATAAGAAATGCATAAGTTACGGTGGCGATGAGCGAGTGTGTGTACTTACTCGGGAAAGAAAGGCAAAAGAAGTGTGACCTTCCTCTTGTTGTCCACCATGAACTTCTCGAGGTACGCCATCGCCTTGGTCCATGTCTCTGATCCTTCGACCAACTAGCTGTCCCGCATGTAGTAGGGATCCACTATCGTGATTTCCGGGGTACTTTCTCTCTTGATCGTGATCGCCAGATTGAGCGCATATAGGCGGACCAAGTTATAGTCCAGCCATTTCGTGAGAAACAGCTTGAATATGTCCTCGAGCGTTATGAAGAATATTTCCGCGGGGGGTTCATCGACGAAGCCCACATCCAATGGCACCTTGGCCATGAAAATCGGGTAATTTGGATCTTCGTCTTTAAGAAGGAGGCCCTCTAGTGTCTTGACACCCTCGTGCAAAGTTAACATGGCTCCAACCGCAATGTGGATCATATCCGGAGTCAATATCGGATCACCAGCTACATGCACTCGAGGCAAGCCATATTGTGTGGATGGTACGACGACGGTGTCCTGACCCCGGATCCTCTTCGAAAGAGGCTGGCTCACACCCTTCTTATTATTATTATTACCTCTCTTCCTGTAGTGCTTCTTCTTCACAATAGTGTCATCCACTGCCATCTACTCATCAGCCGCCTTTCGGAGTGTGTTGGGGCTGAAAACCAATCCTGGTTTCTCTTGTGGTGGATCGGTGTCCGGATGCGTCTCTTGAGAAAGACCATGGAAGACCAGGTGCTGCGTTCATGTATTGGGCCGATCAGCTTGATGGTCGTCGCGAGCTATGAAGGGTTCTTCATCCACAGAAGGCATATACAATCCTTTGGTGGCACCGGTGTTGATGAAGTCGTCAACGTTGACCAATTCATCATCATCTTCATGGGTGCCATCATGTGGTGGTGGTAGCGGGGGCGACGGCGGTTGCGGCACAACGTCTTTGCCATGTGGTGGTGCACACGCTGCCAAGAGTTGCTGGTGACGGCTGGTGGTGGCGACGACGGCGGCTATTGGCTTCCGAGGTGGTGGCCGGGCGATCGGTCGAGAGGTGGCGCCGGTGCTCTCCCCCGCAAGACGAATCTGGGTCTTCGGCCATGTCAAGGGCCAGTTGTAGCATTCTCCAAGGGTCTTGTGTTCGTCGGCTCCCTGAGGTTGAAAGGGGGGGTCCATGTCGTCACACCCTGGCAACACCCGAGCCAACTTGTCCCTCATCACGTCATCATCCATTGGATTGTTATGCATCGTGCGGCTCGCCGGTTGTATGAGAGTGCCCTTGGCAACATCCTTCAACTCACTGCCGACATCTTTAAGCAGGAGTACGCATGAAGTGTCCTGAGGCAAAAACATGTTGTTGGGCGTCATGAGATGGCAGCAATCATGCATCAAAGGCATAAAGGAGATGACGTGCACTAACTAATTAGTTACCTTGGTGATGGCGTGGATCTCGGCTAATGTAGAGACACGGTCGATGTCGGCGGCCGGCCTATCATCATCTGCAATCTCCTGCTCGGGTGCCTCACGAAGCACCACCGCCGTCGGCTGCGCCTTATTGGTATCTTTGGCGTGAGGGGGCGTCGGTGTGACCACAACGAGCGGCTGCGTCCCGACGTTGATGGCCGGCGGGGTCACCAGGTCCGGCGACACGGTAACATTGATGCCCGAGTTGCTGCCGCTTAAGCTGGGTAGATGTATCGGCCCCTGTCAACCTCCTGCATTCCAAGCAGTAAGCCCCTCGAAAAACTCAGGGGGGATCATCGAGCGGATCTTCTCTTCCACTAACTTGTCCACCATTTTCTCGTGCACCGCCTTCTCCTCTAGTGTTTGCACCTTCATCTTCATCTCTTCAACAACAGCTTTATCCTGGTTCTTCCTCTCCCTTCTTTTCTTGGCGTCCTCTTTGTAGTACTCCTTGAACTTCATGCTCGTACCGAAGCCGGACACACGGCCAGCTGAGGACGGTGGCAACCCCTTGTCCCTCTTCTTGTAAGCATTGGTCGCCCTGTTGAAAACCGTGTCCCACGGCTCCGTCAAATCCTGGGACGACTCTGTGGCAGTAGCGTTCAGTTCATCCTCCTGCAGAGACAAGGAAAGGTGAACCCATTTAGATTCTTGGCTTCATTATTTTAATTAGAATGCAATAGACTTGAGATCGGCGATAAATTCCTTACCAGCTTCTTCTTGAAGTCCTTCACCTCCGGATCGTCGGTGATGAACTCCCTTGTTTCCTTGTCCAGGTAGTAGCGGGCTCGAACAAATTGCCTAAGCTGCAAGTCCGTGATTTTAAGCCAAGGGTTGTCTTTACCAAGGCATTCAAGCTCGGCGTCCTCCTTGTCCCAAATGGCATGTTTCCCCTGTAACCGCCGCTTCCAAGGTGGTGGTTACCTATGTTCGGTTCCCGCATACTCCTTCCCCATTTAGTCCATTTTATAGCGTCAGCGGTAGCTATATCCCCCTTGAATATCTTAAACTCCTCTTCATCGAGCATCGAATTTTTCTTACTAATAACCTCCCAGCTTTCACCTTTGTCAATGCTAGTCTTCACCCTGGTTTTCCAGCTGCTCAAGGCATTGCTAATCTTCGTGAGGGCTAGTTTGTTCACCAGGTTCTTTCTCTCGAGGTTTCTAAACTGCTCTAGGAATCTGTATCGCTTGTGAAGCTTCTTAAGGAGGTTATCGACCAAAGCTGCATTGTCAGCATGTCTGATGTACTTCGTGTTGATCGACATGCTTTCCCGGATGAATGTGAATTTGTATACCCACACGAATATCACATTATATGTTTTAGTCTCTAACTAATACCCACACGAATTAATACACCAAAAAGTCACACAATTACTAGTGTCTCTTCACAATCTTCTTGCCCTTTTTTTGTTGCGGTTGAATACTTTAGCCCATGCACTTTGAGATTTCTTCTTGTGAATGGACAACCTTTAGTAGGCAGTGTGGTCTTCCTTCTTACTTTAGTAGTAGTAGGCATGTCAAAGTACTTGTTGAATTCCTCTTTGATCTTTGGGTCGCCATTTTTGTCGAAGTTTTGCTTGTTGGCGGCTCCTTCCATTCCGATGATGCTCCTCTTGCCCCTCCTAACTACAACACGGTTGGGCTTTGACGGGTCGGTAATAAAAAAGCATTGATCAACTTGGCTAGCGAGTACCCAAGGCTCATTTTTTGCGGAGGCGTTCTTCATCGATTTGGCATCTGGTATAACCATTGTGGTGAAATACCGGCCTTCTTTTTCCATGTTCTTGGCCCATCTAACACGGAACATCGGTACAATCTCTCCATAGTAGTCGAGCTCCCATATCTCCTCGATCCTTCCGTAGAATCTTTCCATCATAGTAGTCTCGTCATTAGCAAAGGATAACATAGTTACTCCTGAGTTTTGATATTCGCTATTCCTGTCCTTTTCCTTAGTGTAGAATCTATAACCGTTTATGTCGTATGACTGATAGGTCCTTAGGTTGTGCCCTGGGCCCTGCGACAAGGAGAATATGAGTTTTTGATCTTCCGTAGAAGGCGTCTATGGGGGATTGTCCAACTGCCTTTTCTTGAACCAACCCATGAAGCTGGAGTTGTGCTCTCTGGTTACGTCTCCCTTCTTCCTCGGCCGGCCCTGGTCGACGTACTCCGACTCGATTAAGCTTCTGTGCTCTTTGACCCAAGGGCCAACCCACGAATCGCAACGGGGAGTATCTGCGTCATCAGCACGTGACAGTCGTGAGACTTCATACCGCTGAACCTCTTCTTCGCCACGTCCAGATATTTGCTTATCTTCCCTGAGTAACCGTGAGGAACTTTCACTCCTAAGAGGCACCTAAAAAACTGCTCGAGCTCCTCCAGACTCAGAGTGAAGCAGGCAGTGCGAAGCACCACCTCATTCTTCTTAACTCTTTTGCGGCGACCTTGAGTCCCTTCCGTCTGATCATCATCATCATCATCATCATCATCATCACTATCAGGGTACTGAAGATCTTTCTTGATGGCAAGCAATTTAAGGTCCTTTCTTGCTTTTGGCCCATCCTTGGTCCTCTCCGGCATGCTCAGTAGAGTGCCAAGCAGACTCTCGGTAACGTTCTTCGTGATGTGCATTACATCGAGGCTATGGGGAGTGTGAAGGACCTTCCAATACGGCAAGTCCTAGAAAACAGACCTTGCTTTCCATACACCCAGCAGTGGCTTTGTCCTCGGTCGTTTTTTCCCAGGCGTAGGGCAATCTACCCAATTATTCAAAAGCTCCTCGATTTCTTCGCCGATCCTCGGACGCGGGGCTCTTTCGAGCTCGTACTTACCATTGAACAGGTCACCACGTTTTCTCCACGGGTGATCCATGCGGAGCCACTTTCGAGTACCTTGGAACACGGTTTTCGAAGACCCGGGATCCCTTGGTAGCTGGAGATGCGGTGTCTCATCCATGCACTTGACGCATGCATTGTGTCCGTGGTTCACCTGGGCCGATACATATGCATAACCAGGATAGTCCTACACTATTGTGAGCAACGCGGCTCTCAGATGGAAATATTCTTTAGTGTAGGCGTTCCACGTACGGGTCAGCGTCTCCCACAAGCTGGCTAACTCCTCTCTCAATAGCCCGAGATACAGATGCATATCGTTACCTGGTTGTTTTGGCCCCTGAATAAGAATGCTCATGTGTACATACCTTTGCTTTGTGCATAGCCACGGGGGGAGGTTGTACGGCCATACAAACACGGTCCAGGTGCTATGCGTGCTACTCTGGTTTCCAAAAGGATTGAGTCCATCGGTGCTCATACCCAGCCTGACGTTCCTTGCATCGCCCCGAACTCTTTGAACTCGATGTCTAATGCATTCCACTGGCTAGCATCTGAAGGGTGTGTCAGGATCTTGCCCTTCTCTGGATCATCTTTGGGTTTCTCTCTTTCTGCGTGCCATTGCATGAGCTTTGATTCCTTAGGATCTACGAAATATCGCTGCAGACAGGGGGTGATAGGAAAGTACCATACCACTTTTCGAGGAACTTTCTTGTTCCCTCTCTTGTACCGTCCTTGTCCACACACCGGACATGTGGTTCTATCCGCGTACTCGTTCTGATAAAGTGCGCAAACATTGATGCATGCATGGTATTTAATGTGTGGTAGGTCGAGAGGGCACACGATTTTCTTGGCCTCCTCGATACTTGTTGGCAATGTGTTCCCCTTAGGAACTCGGTCGTGCCAGTATTCCATGTTCGCGTTGAATCTCACATCGGTCCATTTGTGTTCGGCCTTCATCTCCAGAGCCTTGGGCGTTACACTCAAACGTGTATCATCGGGGCGACACCCAGGATACAATAGAGTCATCCCGTCTACCTCCATTTGGGCCAGCTTCGCTTTCTCTCTGGCTGTAGCTTTGCCGTTACTCGTCTCCTTGAGGAGCAGTTCTTGAACATGAGGGTCCTGCAAGACCGAAGTTAGCAGCGTCTGTGTGTTCGCGTCTTCTCCTTCTTCATGATGATCATGCTTGTCGCCATCTCCTTCTCCATGCTTATCATGCTCGCCGACATCACCTTCGTCATGATGATCATGCCCGCTGGCATCTCCTTCGTCATGATGATCATGCCCGGTAGACTCTTCGTCTTCTCGTCCGCCCACGTCTTCGTGACCACCACCATGTCCTGCCGGCGGCTCATTAAGGTCGCGCATGAAACCGCGCCTGAGCAGGTGACCCTCCAATTGTCTAGATTCAGGGTCGATCAAGCGCTGCAGTTTGCATGTTTGACATGGACATCTTATCATGGTCTTGTTGTTCAGAATCATGTCCTCCTTCGCTCCTTTCTTGTACCTAGCAATTCGACCTTCGCTCATCGTGAGGACCATGGTTGCCTGAGCGGTCAAAACAGAGAGTATAGGTGAGAACCACACCATATGAACACACACATGCATGAATGCTAGCCGGAAAAAATTCGGCATGACCTTTCCTAAAATTAGGACATATGGGTAGTTCAAAAATTTGCCGAAATGGAAATGAATCAACATTTCGGCAAACATCCATGCAACAACACCGGCCGGGACAACAACAAGCAAGCAACAAAAAACTTCCTCCCATTGCAAACATTCATGCACCACACAAGCATCGTCTCACCATGGATCGCACACACACACCGCCCACGCGACAAGCTTCACCTACATGTTCATGGCCAAGTACTCACCTAGTAGACACAATAATAGCGAGACGAGACCGCACGATGAGCGAGTGTGGACAAATAGATCTACAAGTTGGTGGAGAGGAAATTAGTAAACAAATAGAGATGTGAGAGAGAAAAGTAAGGAACTTTTAGATCTAGAAGTTGGAGGGAAGCTTCCACTTACCAATCTATGGATTAAAGTAGGTTTAGTTACAAGAAAATGGAGAAACTATGGGCAAAATGGGGTGTGAGGGAGGAGGAAGACGAGTTGGAAGGAGGTAGAAAGGAAGAGATGTGAAATGGGTGGTGGTGGATAGATAAGAGCTTTTGTCACCTTTTTAGCATGGATCTAGACGCCCTCATCTGTGGCGCATATGGAGGAAATGTGCCACAAATGCTGAATCTTCTGTGGCGCATAAGTCCATATGCGCCACAAAAGTGGGTGAATTAGATTCCCTATGTGGGGCCCTCCTCCATGTTCCGTGGCGCATGTGGGGATATGCGCCACAGAAGTGAAACACATCTGTGGCGCATATCAGAAAATGCGCCATAGATCGTGGGTGAATTAGATTCCGTGGTGGGGCCCTCCTCCATGTTCTGTGGCGCATAATAAAATATGCGCCACAAAAGAGGCAACTTTTGTGGTGCATATCTCGCTATGCGCCACAGAACTTGGATCAACCCACCCCGGCTGGCGGGTCCCACCAATCTTCTGTGGCGCATATTGTAGAGAATGCGCCACAGAACTTCCAGGTTTCCGTGGCGCATATTTTCTAGTGCGCCACTGATATTTATCTGTGGCGCATGGTTTCACATATGCGCCACTGAATATCTTGTCTATCTATAGGTTGTTTCCTAGTAGTGTTTCTACCATGAGTGGCCTATTTTCTGATGATAATAAGATGCACACCTACTTTGTTGCTAAAATTTTCCCTTTTTCACTAAAAGGAGAAGCTAAGGCTTGGTTTAATAATCTACCCTTGGATCTATTGATAGTCCTGAATGCTTGATTGATACTTTCTTCAGAAATATTTCCCTCCTAGTGCTCGACATGCCATTTTGCAGGAACTTTTCGATTTTAAACAGGGAGAAAAGGAGATATTGCCTGAATCATGGGCAAGGTTTTGTGCTTTAATTCACGCATAGCCTAGATGTCCATTACTTAAAAATGAGCTTCTTGATATATATTATAATGGACTAACTGAAGAATCTAGGACATACCTAGATAGTTGTGCTGATTGTGTTTTCAGGAAGAGAACTCCCAAAGAAGCCGAGGAATTAATGGCTAAGATAAGCAAGAATTATGATGACTGGACTTCACCCGAGTCAACTACACCCGAGTCCACTGTGCCTGAACCAACACCAAAGAAGAGGGGAGTTATTGAACTAAATGATGAAGTGATGAAGGAAGCTAAGAAATGTCTCAAGGAGAAGGGTATTAAATCTGAAGATGTGAAGAATCTACCTCCTATAAAAGAGTTATGTAAGCCAATCTCCCACTCATCCACTGTTGAGGTACACTCTCTCCAACATTTTGATGAAGGTGATATTCCTTATTCTAAACCTCCTGATTAATGCTTATAAGAATTTGATATCTTTGTTGTTAAGCAAGATAATTTTAATAAAAGAGTGCAGAATCATTTGATGGAAAACTCTAGAGCTATTATAGAGTTGAGGGATATTGTGGAAAGAACCTCCAATGATGTTAAAATGCTTGTTAAACATTTCCAAATGGTTCAAACTCAAATTGATCATCTTATTAAAGTATAAAAAGATTTGCTAGTTAATGCTTCTAAAGAAAAACATGCTTATGAAATTAGAACTAGAAGTGGTGCTGGCACTCAGGATCCTCTATATCCTGAGGGGAATCCTAAAAGAATTGAGCAGGATTCCCAACAAACTGAAAATAGTGGTACTTCTTCTAAGAGAAAGAAAAAGAAACATAAAACAGTTGTAGAATCTTCTGAAACTGCTAAAGATCCTAATAGTATATCTGTCTCTAATGTTGAAACTGAGAGTGGTAATGAGAAAAATGATGCTCCTGATAAAGAAGAAATTGAAGAAGAACCTGAAAGGCACACTAAGAATACTAAGTACACTAAGGAAGATTTTGTTGCTAAAAACATGGTAGTGAAAGAGAGCCTTGGGTCCAAAAATCAATGCCTTTTCCTGATAAGAAACACAAGTCAAAGGAAGAAGAACACTATAACAAAGTTTTGTGAGTGGATGCAACCTTTATTTTTGCAAATTCCTTTAACTGATGCTATTATATTACCTCCTTATTCAAAGTATATGAAGGATATTGTCTAAAAGGAAGATCCCTAATGAGGAAATTTCTACTTTGCTTGCTAATTATTCCTTTAATGGTAAGGTTTCAAAGAAACTTGGAGACCTAGGGATTCCAACTATTCCATGTTCTATTAAAAATAGTTATGTTAGAACTACTTTGTGTGATTTGGGAGCAGGAGTTACTGTTATGCCTTTTTCTCTCTACAAGAGACTTCAATTGGAGAAATTAATACCAACTGATATATCTTTGCAAATGGCTGATAAATATACTACTATTCATGTTGGTATATGTGAGGATGTTCCTGTTCAAGTGGCCCATGATTGCTTGATATTAACTGACTTTGTTGTGCTTGAAATGCCTGAAGATGATAATATGTCTATTATTCTTGGGAGACCTTTTCTTAATACTACATGTGCTGTCATTAATTGTAATCAAGGAAAGGTAACTTTTAATGTTAATGACAAGGAACATACTGTCTATTTCCCCAAGAAGATTGATAAGACTTATGGCCTAAATTCAATTGAAAATATTGAGGGTATCCAAGTTGGAGAAATATATTGTCCCGTACCAAGAGAAAACTATGAAATTATTATGATTGGGACTATTGCTATCAAGGTTGAGGTAACATAATCATTTAGTGAAATGCAAGGTTTTGTTTCATATAAAATTGTTTTGGTAACAAGACCTAATCAACCTCGTTAACAAAGGGATTTTAATGAACAAAACAATATTTTCACCATGATTATCCTTGCTTACTTTTATTTTATCCATTTTAATTTTTGCTTTCACTTAGTTTACTTTTCTATTTTGTTAGTTGATTGCATATTAGAGTGTCTTAGAACTCCTGAAGTTTAGGTTTTGTTTTGTTATTGCATCATTCCAATATTATCTTTGTGCCGGAAAATCATTCATCAATACCTGAAAATTGCTCAAAAATAAAGTTTCTCGAAAAATTCCAGAAAATTCATATTAAATTTTTACGTCAAAAGAGGGGCAGAGAAGTACCTGGAGTGACCCAGGGGGCCCACCAGGCAGGCACACCACCTGGTGGAGCGGCCACACTAGGGGCGCGCCTGGCCATGGTGCGGGCCACCCCTAGCCCTCCACTTATTCTCCTTCCTGCCACTACCTTCTCTCTCCCGAGAAAATATCAGTTCATTTCTCAAACCCGTATTCTTGCTATTCTTACTCGCGATTTTCGATCTCCTTGCTTAGCCCATCTTTGCTGTTGGGATTTGGAGCATTTGTTCTCCGGTATGTGACTCCTCTGCTTGTCCAAGTAGATATGTGATTAGTGGATTATATCTTGAGTATTTTGCTACTGTAGGTGACAGGGTATGTGAGCTTGCATGCTTGTTCAATGCTTAGAGAAATTGTTTTGATGCATGTTTAGGCCCCTTACAAATACCTATAAGTAATTCCTTTCATTGTGTAATCACTTTATAATCACTTGTATGATGGTTGTCTAAAATTTCAAAAAAAAAGAGATGAACAATCACACTTTTGGAGAAGTATTTGAGAGAGACACACCCAGGAGGGCAAGGCCTTCGAGATCAGCATCGCAATTTAGACCGTCATATAATGAAGATCTTATTGCACCGCGCTTTGGCAATGAGGGAGATGCTCATCCATCCACCTTCCCTTGCTTTGCCTTTTTGCAAGATGCAGGGATCCTTGATGATTTCCTACTCCTTGTTTAGAGGGTTGGTCTAACCACTTACATGCAGGATGGGAGTGAGAAATATGCCTTGCTCACCAAAACTTTTTTTGAAAGTTTCACTTTCACTGACACCCCTTATCGGTCAACTATTTCGTTCAAATTTATAATATGCCTATTACTATGCCATTGGAAAGATTTTGCTGCATTATAGGCATCGACATGACTGGGACAGTAAAGAAGATCCAAGGTCAATCCGCTGACTTGCTGGAGCTCTACCGAAGTGTAACAAATGATGATGACCGCATAGCCCATGGCGGGAAGATAAGGAACATTCAACTCCCAGCTCTTATTTTGCTTATTATCTTGCCACTAGAATTCTTGGTAGGGAGAACACTAATAATATTTGTAATTATCATTTAGCTTTTCTTGGTGCTGCACTCAATAACACAACCAAGTATAATCTTGGTTCTCTTGTTGCTCACCATCTAGCTGCTAGAGGACCCATTTATGGGGGCATCATCACTGTGCGCATGGTTGTTGCTTTGGAACTTTCCGTTGATCCTAATGATACTGTGTTAACCCCACAAAGGCTTAATCTTGCTGCTATGAAAACACATCACTTTGTTACTGCTGACTCTAGTACATAGAGTTTAGTTTACAGGATGTTGTTTACTAACGGGGATGAGAGGGAAATTCCTTTGCCGCAGTCCACTTTGTTCAGTATTTGCAGGATGCCATGGTTGCATTCCAAGGAGGAGGTGGACGAGCAGCTCCACTTGCTTGGTTTCCACAGGCAGCACCAGGGGGATGTGCCCTCTTACGACTACTCTGCGCACTACGCTGGGCACCTTCGAGTTCATATCTAGACGAAGGCACTTCTTCGTCATACTATGGAGACGCCCCGTCTTGCCCAGCTTGGGATTGATCCCCACTTAGTCCAAAAGCCTAAGCTCGGGGGAAGGTATACCGACATCACACTCATCTACATATCATGTTTAGTCGGTACTTTGCATATCCATGTTTTGTTTTATTTTTAGTTTTTTGTTCTTGCTTTATTTCTGCTTTCCAAAACACAAAAAGACCAAAAATATTTTTGTTATTTCTCTTTGTTTGCTTCTTTGTCTTTTAGCCTTGGTTTGCTTCATCTTTTTTAGCTTTGTTTTGATTATTCAAAAACCCAAAAAGATTTCGCTTTGCTTGCTCTTACCTTCGGTTCTTGCCTTTAAAAATTGAAAACCCAAAAATATTTGTTGTTCTTCTCTGGTTTTGTAAAGTTCGTTGCGGGGTTCAGCGTTCCTCAGTGACTCCTTGTAGTTTGGTTTTATCTTATTATTCAAGTCACACAAGTGAAAGGCAATGATGATTATGACAACTCGAGGTGTGGTAAGAGGCTATATGAACTCTATTTGTTTTCATTTTTGTACATATACTCATCATTGTGAGCATGCTTAGTCTGTTTATGTAAGGTGTATGTTATTTAATGGATACTTAGTAGTCCTTGCCTTCTTATGATCAGTTCCAATCCATTATAGTTCGTAACATGTCATATAACTATTTGCTCACATTGTTCTATTCATAACTTGGTATGACATTGTGGTGTCCTCCTCTGAATGTTCTATTTGAATCAACTTGGCACATGCTCACGCATGCATATGACTAAACAAAAAGTCAGTCAAGCCTCGATGATCTATTTTGCCTCGGAGATCTTGTGTCACTTTTATGCCACTATTACTTTTGTTTTGTCGCAAGCATGATTACGACAGTTACTGCTCTCTCGATTGTCGCTCCCTTTCTATTGCTAGCCTTCACTTGCACTGAGTATAAGCTTTACTCGTGCATCCAACTCCCCAAAACCAAAGTTGTCAAAAAAAGTCCACCATATCTACCTATTAGCATTATTGCTATTCCTTGCATATTTATTATGCTTTGTTTTCTTCCAATAAAAATGTTTGCTTGTTATGTGAAAATTAGTGATTAAAGCTCTCACAAACTTGATGGCACACTTTACTTTCTTGCACTTAATAAACTTGAACCATTTTGCCCATCTATGTTGTGTATATGCTTGCGTTTTGTAAGTTGTGAATTAGCAGAACCATGTTACCATGGGGAACGCTTTCAACATTGCACTATTATTTAGTTGATATCATATTCTTTTGCTTATGGATCCCGGCGGTGTGAAATAAATGGGGAGCTTGTAAGCTCATGGAGTTTGTATATGTGTTAGAGAAACGCCTGGGCGGCTAGCCTAAGCCATGCCTAATCATGGTGGAAACTTGCAGCATAACCATAGTGAGCAATCTGTGAAGCATCCTCAATAAAAAAGGGAAAACCCTATGCAAATAGCAAATAAAAGGATCGCTGAGATGCTCATTGTCTGTTGCCTTGTCATTTTGATATGGGAAAGCTCCTGTATCATGGGGAAAGGGGTACCCCATTGGCGGTTCTCTATGATACACATGTACTTACAATGACAAGAACTTACTTGTGACTAAAGTTGAGTAGCATGAGGTCCATTACTCGTAAGTAAGGGGTATGAGATTTTCAACTTATAACTTGTTAAGCATATCCTCATATTTTTTCACTTTAACCTTAATCACCTAAAGATGCTTATGATAGGGGCAATGAGAGCTCAAAGCTAATGGGTACCATAGTTTCAACATTTGGAAGCCTTTCAAACTTTCTAAACCTTTTCTTTCACTTTGAGTCACCGTTTATCCTTTGAGCACTTCCCCGAGAGCATAGCTGTCATTCTTAGTGTAATGTGCTTGTCCCAAAACACGGTTAATTATGACATAACTTTGACGCTTGTATCTTCGATATTTTTATTTCTAGTCTTCACTTAAACTTTAGAGGTGCCTTGGCATTTATGTTTTGCAACAAATAAAGGCAAGCGAGACACCACTTCATCATATCTTCTTATGAGCACTACAATCCTGCATATGCTTATCTATCATGTTGCTTATTATTAATGGGTTGGAATCTCTTCATAGATTGCATGACTACTGGGTAAACTTATTTGCATACTCTTTATTATGAATTGCCTAAGCATTTGATCATATGCTGGGAATATATACATCTTATGAAGAAAATGTCTTTGTGAAAGTTTCTTTTATCACACTCAGTTTTCAACTGAATTGCTTAAGGACAAGCAATAAGCTAAGCTTGGGGGAGTTCATACGTCCAAAACATATCTACTTTACTGAACACTTTTGTTATTATTTCTTCTCTAATTTGTGTGATTTGGATACAACTAATGCGGACTAACGCTGTTTTCAGCAGAATTGCGTTGGTGTCTCATTTTTGTGCATGAAATCAACTTTCAGGAAAAATCCCAGAAAATATCGCAAAACTCCTATTTTACCAGAAGACTCACGGAGCCAGCAGACGAGACGAAGAAGGGCCACGAGGGGCCCACACCACTTGGCCGCGCGGGCTAGGACAGGCCGTTTTGAAGTTACACATGGTTTCCAAATCTGATGGTTTTGAATGGTTGTTAATTCCTGTGTATGGGGCAGCTCAAGATGCCAACAAAGCAGAGTTTTTGGCAGAGCTAGTCCGCATATGTGAAAATGAAACACTTCCCATGTTAGTTGGTGGCGATTTTAATATAATTCGGCGTCGGGAAGAGAAGAACAATGATAACTTCTGCACAAGATGGGCTTTTGTTTTCAATGCAATAATAGAGAGTCTTAACCTTAGAGAGATAGCTCTCTCAGGCAGACAATTCACATGGGAAAACAGAAGGGATGTACCTACATATGAGAAACTAGACAAAATCTTAACAAATGTAGAATGAGAATTAAAATACCCTCTAGTTAGTGTGAGGGCTTTAACGAGGTCGGGGTCGGACCATACTCCTCTACTCCTTGATTCGGGTGAACAAGGTCACCTTGGAAATAACACACACTTTTCTTTTGAGCTTTCATGGCTGAGACAAGATGGGTTCTATGGGATGGTAGCACAAGAGTAGGCTTCCATTTCATATGGGGACTCACCAATGGAAAAATGGCAGAATAAAATACGCCATCTATGGAATTTTCTGTGGGGTTGGGCTAAAAATCTTAGCAGTACGTACAAGAAGGAAAAAGATCACCTATTAAATTTAATTGATTCACTAGATCGGAAAGCTGAAACAACTTTGCTGAGTTCGACAGAGAGACATACTTTGAATAAGGCCAATGAGGATTTGGCTAAACTTAGGCGCAATGAAGAGTCAAAGTGGGCTCAAAGGGCACAAATTCAAGCATATCCAAGAGGGGGAAAATAACATGAAATATTTTCATCTTATCGCCAATGGTAAACATCAAAGGAAGAAGATCTTCCAACTTGAACAAGATGAAGGTATTATCGTTGGCCAAGAAAACCTTAAGGTGTACATTTCTGAGTTTTATAAGAACCTTTTTGGTGAACCAACCCCAAATTTCTTTTCTCTTATGGAAAATGAAATTGATGACATGCCTCAAATATCTATGGAAGAAAATACAATTCTTACAGCTGAATTTACCGAGAAAGAAGTTTCTGAGGCAATTATTCAAATGGAGAAAAACAAAGCACCAGGCCCTGATGGCCTACCCGCTGAATTCTATCAAACATTTTGGGAAGTAATCAAGGATGATTTGATGGAAATGTTTGCACAATTTCACAAAGGAGATCTACCAATATTCCAGCTGAATTTTGGTACCATCATTCTTCTACCTAAAAAAGAAAATGTTGTTCAGATACAACAATATCGACCCATTTGTTTACTAAATGTGAGTTTTAAAATTTTCACAAAGGTGGGAACTAATCATATAATGGTAATTGCCCACAAAGTTATAAGACCAACACAAACTGCATTTATGCCAGGGAGACACATTCTCGAAGGAGTTGTGGTTCTTCATGAATGTATACATGAGATTCATAGCAAGAAGCTAGACGGGGTTCTTCTTAAAATAGATTTTGAGAAGGCCTATGATAAAGTGAGTTGGTCTTTTCTACAACAAACTTTAAGAATGAAAGGTTTTTGAACCGCTTTGGTGTCAATGGATCAAAGACTTTGTGAGAAAAGGGAGCATTGCAATTCGTGTTAATGATGAAATCGGACATAATTTTCAAACTAAAAAAGGCTTAAGACAGGGGGGTCCATTTTCGCTAATTCTTTTTAATCTAGTTGCGGATATGTTGGCCATCCTAATTGCTAGAGCCAAAGAGGATGGTCAAGTTGAAGGGCTTATTCCCCGTCTTGTAGAAGGTGGAGTATCCATACTACAATATGCGGATGATACTATTATTTTCATGGAACATGACATACAAAAAGCCCTTAACATGAAACTAATCTTGTGTATCTTTGAGAAACTATCTGGGTTGAAAATTAACTTTCACAAGAGTGAATTATTTTACTTTGGAAAAGCTAAAGAAGTAGAAAATGATTACACAGAACTTTTTGGGTGTGAAATCGGATCCCTACCTTTTAGATATCTTGGCATTCCTATCCATTTTCGAAAGCTAAAGAATGGTGAATGGAAACCAGTCGAAGATCGCTTTGAAAATAAATTAGCTTGTTGGCTAGGAAAATTACTATCATACGGAGATCGTTTGGTTCTAATTAACTCAGTCTTGACAAGCTTACCAATGTGCATGCTGTCCTTTATGGAGATTCCCAAGGGAGTTCGAAAGAGACTAGACTTTTTTTGTTCTCGCTTTTTTTGGCAAAGCGATGAGCATAAGAGAAAATAGCGCTTAACAAAATGGAACATTATTTGTAGACCGAGAGATCAGGGTGGACTAGGAGTCGAGGTTCTCGAGGAAAAAATAAATATTTACTCAGCAAGTGGTTGTTTAAACTTTTGAATGAGCAAGGGGTGTGGCAAGAACTACTGAAAAACAAATATTTGCATTCGAAGACTTTATCACAAGTAACTTCCAAGCCTTCCGACTCTATGTTTTGGAAAGGTCTCATGAAGGTAAAAGGAGAGTTTTTTACCAGAGGGTCCTTCACGATTAAGAGTGGTAGTAATACGCGGTTTTGGGAAGACGTTTGGTTAGGCGAAACTCCCCTAGCCATTCAATATCCATCACTATATGCCATTGTACAAAGGAAGGACGTTTTAGTCACGCAAGTACTATCTAATAATCCACTGAACATTGGGTTCCGAAGAACTCTAACAGGACCTAGATGGTCATGTTGGCTTCATCTAGTGAATCACTTGATGGATATTAACTTAGAGGAGGGGGGGAGATCGTTTTATATGGAGGCTAACCACGAACGGAATTTTCTCGGTAAAATCAATGTACCTAGACTTACTAAATGGGAATACTGGGTTCCTATGTAAGTACTTATGGAAACTGAAAGTGCCTCTAAAAATCAAAATTTTCATGTGGTTTCTTAATCGAAAGGTGTTATTAACAAAATATAATCTAGCCAAAAGAAATTGGCAAGGAAACCAAAAGTGTTGCTTTTGTGATCAAAGTGAGACGATCCAACACTTATTCATTGATTGCACGTTTGCAAAAGTAGTATGGCGCATTGTTAATATGGCTTTTAATCTAACTCCCCCAAAAAAATTAAAAATTTGTTTGGGAATTGGCTTAATGGTGTTGATAAGGTTGAGAAAGCTCAAATACGAGTTGGTGTTTGTGCTTTACTATGGTCCATCTGGAACATCAGGAATGGCTTGATTTTTAACCGATCCACAAATGCTTCTTTTATGCAGGTTATTCCTTTAACTACCCACTGGATCGGTATGTGATCTTTCCTTCAGCCGGAGGAGAGAAGGTCGGCCATGGCTTTTGGATGCAGCCATTTGGAAACGGTTTCGCGGGAATTATTCAGTCGGTGCGGCTGGTGTTCTGATAATAGGATCACATGTTGATGATACGTATTTTTATGATACTTGGTTTCTTTAGGTGGCTGGTGTATGTTTCGACACTATGTGACCCATGAGCTGGGTTTTTTGTAATAAACTTGTGTAAGACTCTTAATAAAGTAGTAAAGGCCATATGCATCAGTCGATGCAGAGGCCGGGGTATCCCCCATTTCGAAAAAAACATCACGCTCCACCGTCCCCTTGTATGGTCCAATAGAGAATGTTACCACAACAGTATGTTTGATCTTCACGGACCCTTGGTCACTTAGCCATTGGACATGGTACGGGTGCTTGTGAGGGTGGAGGGTGAGATTGAGCTTCTCACACAACTTGGTTCTAGCAAGGTTGTGGCAAATCCCTCCATCAATGAATACCTTGATAGATTTCCCATTGATGTCGGCTCGTGTTTGGAAGATGTTGGATCTTTGATCTTCATGCTCTTGTGCTTGAGTAGTCAAGATCCTTGTGACGACAAGTGATGGACTTGCGTCATGTTCACACACGAGGAACTCTTGATCATCTTTCACACGTTGCCTTGTCATTGCCTCTTTGACTCTTGCATCGAATTCATCTTCACTCAAGTACTCTTCGTCGCCATTGTCATGAATGAACAAAACTTTCTTGTTTCCACATGTGGCCGACTTGTGTCCTTTGCCTCCACACTTGTATCATTCGTTGTTGAAGGGCGGATCATCCTTTGTATGCTTCCCACTGATACATTGCAAATGTATCTACAATTTTTGATGTTCCATGCTTGGTTTTATCCACTTTCTTGTGTTTTGTCCATACTTTGGAGTACTTTTCATATGATTTCTTGGACTAACCTATTAACAAGAGCCACAGTGCCAGCTGCCTGTTTTCTGCTGTTTTTGGTTCCAGGAAAGTTAGAAAATGAATATTCTCGGAATTGGACGGGACAAAAGCCAAAGTGCCTATTTTTACGGAAGTCATCAGATGCTAGAATACGAGACGGAGAAGGGCTGGGGGCCGTCCACACCACCTGGCCACGCGGCCAGGACTGGCCCGCGCTAGGGGGTGTTCTGGCCGACCCCAGCACCCCCTCGGCCTCTCCTTCCGCCTATATATTGCCCTCGGGACGAAAACCCTAAGGGCCCGATCAAAAATCCACGAAAGAGTCTGTAGCCACCGTCATCTCCATCCCTAGATCGGGAGGGATCTGAAGCTCTTCCCGGCACCCTGCCAGAGAGGGGAATTCACCCTGGAGGCCTTCTTCATCACCATGCAAGCCTTCGGTGTGATGCGTGAGTAGTTCATCCTTGGACTACGGATCCATGTAGTAGCTAGATGGCCGGTTCTCCTCCTTTGTGCTTTCATGTCTAGATCTTGTGAGCTCCGTTCATGATCAAGATCATCTATTTGTAATTCTGCATGTTGTGTTTGCGGGGATCCGATGGATATTGAGATGCTATTTCAGATTGATTATTGATTCTATCATGTCTTTGTTATTTGTGATCTTGCATGCTTTTCGTTGTTAGTAGCTATCTTGGCCAAGTAGATGCTAGCAACTCCAAGAGTTAATATTTATGCTCGATAGTGGGTTCACGGCTCTGGTAATCTCGGGAAGTGACAGAAATCTCTAAGGTACTAGATGTGCTATTGCTACTAGGGAGAAAACAACAATCCTTTGTTCATAGAACAATCGTATTGTTTACTTTACACGTAGTTCGTAAAGCAATAATCTGTTGCTTGCAACTTAATACTGGAGGGGGTTCAGATGATAACCTGAAGGTGGATTATTAGTCATAGATGCAGTTGGATGGCGGTCTATGTATAATGTTGTAATGCCCAATCAAGTTCCAAAGGAGTCAAGATGATTAGTATATGCATGTATTTCTTTCTCGATGTTTGTCAATTGCCTCGCTGTAATTTGTTCACCCAGCATGTTATCTATCTTAAGGAGAGCCACCTCTAGTGAACTATGGATCCCGGTCCTTTTTCTTTACATACAATCTACAAACTGTTTACTGCTTTGTGTTTACTTTCTGCAAACTATTACTTCTTTCCATTCGATACGTTTAATCCTTTGTTTTCAGCAAAACACGGTGAGATTGACAACCTCATCGCAAGTTGGGGACAAAGTTCTGTGGTTGTGTTGTGCAGGTCTCCACGTTGCTACTAGCACCGGTAGTGCGCCCTGCCAAGGCTCAGCTAGCAACACCTTTGGGGTGTTTCCTTGCTCCTACTGGTTCGATTAAACCTTGGTTTCATAACTGAGGGAAACTTGCTGCTGTGCTCATCATACCTTCCTCTTGGGGTTCCCAACGAGCTCTACATCAACACCGAGCCATCAAGCATTTTTCTGGCGCTATTGCCAGGGAATCAAGGACATCTTCACAAGGGGAGTCCATCATAACCAATCTCTTTACTTTGTTATTTTTGTTTTGCTTAGTTTCTTTTGCTTTTTTTTTGGTCAAAAACACAAGAAAATAGTTTAACTAGTTTTCTTTCTTATTTGAAAACACAAAAAAATTACTACTCTTGAAAACACTAAGTTGTGTGACTTCACTAGCACCAACAACAATGATTTTATGAGCACACCTATTGCTCCACCTGTGCCTGAAGATACTTTCTTTGAGATAAAACCTGCTTTACTCAATCTTGTTATGAGAGAACAATTTTCTGGTATTGGTAATGAAGATGCTGCTGCCCATTTAAATAACTTTGTTGAACTTTGTGGGATGCAAAAGCATAGGGATATAGATGGTGATATTGTTAAGCTGAAATTGTTTCCTTTCTCTTTGAGAGGAAAAGCTAAAGAATGGCTGAATTCCTTTACTAGGAATAGTATTGATTTTTGGACTAAATGTAAAGATGCTTTCATTAGAAAATACTATCCTCCTGCTAAGATTATATCTATGAGAAGTGAAATATTGAAGTTTAAACAATCTGATAATGAGCATGTTGCTCAAGCTTGGCAAAGAATGAAATCTTTGGTAAAGAATTGTCCCACTCATGGACTAACTGCTTGGATTATCATCCAAACTTTTTATGCAGGATTGAACTATTCTTCAAGGAACCTATTGGACTCTGCTGCTGGAGGTACCTTTATGACCATTACTTTGGGTGCTGCAACAAAACTTCTGGACAATATGATGGTTAATTATTCTGAATGGCATACTGAGAGAGCTCCACAAGGTAGGAAGGTAAATTCTATTGAGGAAACTTCCTCCTTGAGTGATAAGATTGATATTATTATGTCTATGCTTGTGAATGGGAAATCCCATATTGATCCAAATAATGTTCCTTTAGCCTCTTTGGTTGCTCAAGAAGAGCAAGTTGATGTGAACTTTATAAGAAACAACAATTTTGGCAACAATGCTTATGGTAATAATAATTATAGGCCCTACCCTCCTAATAATACTTATGGCTATAATGGTAAACCTGGATTACCTAGTGAAGGAAGAATTTTAGAAGTTGAAAGAGCCACTAAAAACTTCATGCAAATGTAATACGAGCAAAATAAACTATTTACTAAAACTATGGAGGAACAATCTACCATTTTGAAAAACATTGGCCATCCACTTGAGAGTCTAAATAGGGAAATTCCTAGTTTACAATTGAAACTTTCTAATGCTGAGAGGAATATATCATCTTTGTCTGAAGCTCAATCTTCATTGATTAATAAAATGGCTAATAAACCTGAAACTAATGATAATCCCTTTGCAGCTACTAATGCTATACAAGTAAGAATTGATGAAAATGTTAGACTATTAGCTGAATTACATGCTAAGTGGGAAAGAGAAGATGAAATTGCTAGAAACATTAGTGTTTCTACTATTACCACCACTAGTGTTGAGGCTAGTAAAAGTTCTACTACTTTAGATGATGATTTTGATTTTGATCTTGATGGTTGCAATATCTCTAAAGTTGTTAAGTTCCTACAAAAGCTTGCTAAAAGTCCTAATGCTAGTGCTATGAACGTGGCCTTTACAAAACACATTACTGATGCTCTCATAAAGATTAAAGAAGAAAATGTGAAACATAAAGCTTCTATTCCTATAAAACAAGAAGATGGTTGGGAACCCATCATTAATATGAAAGTGAATGACTTTGATTTAAAAGCTTTATGTGATCTTGATAGTAGTGTTTCTATTATGCCTAGAAGGATTTATGATATGCTTGATTTGCCCCCACTTGAAGATTGTTATTTGAATGTCCCACTTTATGATAATGCTAAAAAGAAACTCATGGGGAGTCTTAATGATGTTCTTATTATGGTTAACAATTCTTATGTCCCTGTTGATTTCTATGTTTTGGATGTTGAATGCAATGCTTCTTGTCCTATTACTTTGGGAAGACCTTTTCTTAGAACTGTTGGTGCCATTATTGATATGAAAGAAGGCACCATTAAATATCAACTCCCACTCAAGAAAGGTATAGAACACTTCCCTAAGAAGAGAGAGAAGATTTATTTTGCTTCTCCTACGAAAACAAAATTTGGTCTTAATGCTTCTTCATTTGAGAACACTTGATTCTTTCTTTGCTTCTTATGCCTAACTTAAAGGCGTTAAAGAAAAGTACTTATTGGGAGATAACCCAAAAGTTTTAGATGAGTCTTGGAAGTTATTACCTCTGTAATAACCGCTCCTTATCCTTTTTATTTGCTTTTTGTGCCAAGAGTAACCTCTAATGAGAGAGAAGTAATGATTGGGAAAGTTGCTGTCCTGAAACAGATTTCTGTGCTTCACCGTAAACATTCGTGTAAAATCTCTGTACGTCCTTTTGAGGCGTGAATTTTTGTGCTTCTGCCCCAGGTTGTTATATAACTTTTGTTAGTTCAACACTTTTTGATTTGAGCAACATAAGGTCTTCGAAAAAATTCGTCTTTACCTGCTGGTCTATTTTGACAGATTTCTGCCATTTTCTGCATTTGCTTCTTGTTGGTTCCTTCTTGAGTTCTTTTGGGGAATTGAGCTTTTTTAAGGAAGTGCTACAGTAGCTAGTGTTCTAATGGGAGTTTATTTGGTGTTAGAACTGAACCTTAAGACTTATTTATCTTGAGTGCACTAATGTTGCTAATAAAGATTGTGTGAAGTTTTGTATGAAGGAAAAATTTCAGGTGTATGGAAGGCATGAGTAATGAGATGAAGGATGTACTAAATCTCAAGCTTGGGGATGCCATGCGTGTCACCCCAAGAAATATCCAAGAAGTACAAGCGTCAAAGCTTAGGGATACCCAAGTCATCCCCTCTTCATCAATTAAAATCCCAGGTTCCTTCCAAACGCTTCATTTTTATTGTTTCATGCACAGTTGTGTTCTTCTTGGAGCATCTTCTTTTTCGTTTTTGTTTTGGTTTTTCGTTTGCTTGGTTTTATTTTTTTTCTGAGTAAATTGGTTGGACCCCCTCTTTCATACATTGGTTTGCAAATAGTTTGGTTTGGTTTGGAAAAGAGTAGGAAAGTTCATGCTTATGTGGTAAAAAGAGCTTGTTTTTTGACTGTGGCCTATGCTCTGTCATGCCATGCTTGATATTGTTTTGGCTTTATGCTTAGTATTCTTTGCTGTAGCATGACTTGTTATAAACAATTGAGATTGCTTAATGTTCCTTGCATGAATCATGCGTTGTTTTAGCATATTAAAGCATAGTATAGTGGTATTCTCATTTGATGCTTTATTTGGGTTGACTTGGCGCATGCTCACACCATGTTATCACTATCTCAAGTCACCATAGCCTTTATGATCCTTTAGTGTTCAACTTGTAGTATCACTTTATGCTTTGATCAATGATGTTTTGTCGCTCTGCATGATTATGGCCATTATTGCTCTCTTAGTTTGTCGCTCCCAGTCTTTTGCTAGCCTCCACAACAAAGTATGAGTTCCACTCATGCATCCAACTCCTTAAACCAAGTTATTCCAAAGAGTCCACCATACCTACCTACTAGCTTATGCTATTCCAAGTATATGCATGCTTTTGTTTACCTTCAAAATTAAACTTGTTATGAGAAAACTAGTGATTAAAGCTCTCATGAACTTGATGGCACACTTTACTTTTCTTGCCCTTAATAAACTTGAACCATTGGGTCCTTCTTTTTTACGTATATGCTTGCGCTTTATAAGTTGAAATTAGCATAACCATGTATCATGGGGACCGCTTTCAACATTCCACTTGTACTTTGTACCCCGTTGATATCATGTTCTTTTGCTTATGGATCCCGGCAGTGTGAAATAAAAGTGGAACTTGTAAGATCATGGAGTTTGTATGTGTGTTAGAGAAATGCCTGGGCTGCTAGCCTAAGCCATGCCTAATCATGGTGGAAACTTGCAGCATCACCATAATGAGCACTCTATGAAGCATCCTCAATAAAAACCTATGAAAATAGCAAATAAAAAGATCGCTGAGATGCTCATTGTCTGCTTGCCTTGTTATTTTGATTATGGGATAGCTCCTATATCATGTGCAAGGGGTACCCCGTTGGCGGTTATTTATGATACACATGTACTTACAATGACAAGAGCTTACTCGTGACTAAAGTTGAGTACCATGAGGTTCGGTCTTCGTAAGCAAGGGACATGAGATTTCGGTTTATAACTTGTCAAGCATATCCTCTTAGTTGTGTCACTTTAACCTTAATCACCTTCAAGATGCTTATGATAGGGGCAATGAGAGCTGAAAGCTATAAGTACTATAATTTTTGGAAGCTCTTTATGAGACTTGAATCCCTACTTCCTTCTATGAAGGCCCTTCTTTTACTTTTATGTTGAGTCTCCACCTGCTACCTTTATGCACCTACTTTGAGAGCATAGTGGCCATTCTTAGTTCTATGTGCATTGTACCAAGACTAGTTGATTGATGCATAACTTGATATTGCTTGTTTTAAACTATTTGTATCTAGTCACTCTTATGAACTTTGAAGGTGTCCTATGCATTAATATTTGCTACTCTATTAGGGACAAGCTGAATACTATTATGCTATGTTTTCTTTATGTGAAACAAACAAACGTCTTGCAAAGCATTGTTATTCATGAATCTTTTGTTTGTGGCTTTTCATGTTGCATCATAGTCTCTTTGTCTTATTACTAGAACCTTGTCTTTCATGTTATGATTGAAGTACTATGATCCCAGCTTTGAATGTTTTACAAATACTTTGATCAAGTCTTTGATGGTGCATGTCACCTCAAAAATTATTCTTTCTTTTTATCACTTACCTACTCAAGGACGAGCAGGAGTTAAGCTTGGGGATGTTGATACATTGCAAATGTATCTATAATTTTTGATGTTCCATGCTTGGATTTATCCACTTTCTTGTGTTTTGTCCACACTTTGGAGTACTTTTCATATGATTTCTTGGACTAACCTATTAACAAGAGCCACAGTGCCAGCTGCCTGTTTTCTGCTGTTTTTGGTTCCAGGAAAGTCAGAAAATGAATATTATCGGAATTGGACGGGACAAAAGCCAAAGTGCCTATTTTTCCGGAAGTCATCAGATGCCAGAATACGAGACGGAGAAGGGCTGGGGGCCGGCCACACCACCTGGCTGCGCAGCCAGGCCTGGCCCGCGCCAGGGGGTGGTATGGCCAACCCCAACACCCCCTCGGCCTCTCCTTCCGCCTATATATTTCCCTCGGGACGAAAACCCTAAGGGCCCGATAAAAAATCCAAGAAAGAGTCTGTAGCTGCCGTCATCTCCATCCCTAGATCAGGAGGGATCTAAAGCTCTTCCCGGCACCCTGCCGGAGAGGGCAATTCACCCTGGAGGCCTTCTTCATCACCATGCAAGCCTCCGATGTGATGCGTGAGTAGTTCATCCTTGGACTACGGATCCATGTAGTAGCTAGATGGCCGGTTCTCCTCCTTTGTGCTTTCATGTCTAGATCTTGTGAGCTCCGTTCATGATCAAGATCATCTATTTATAATTCTGCATGTTGTGTTTGCGGGGATCCGATGGATATTGAGATGCTATTTCAAATTGATTATTGATTCTATCAGGTCTTTGTTATTTGTGATCTTGCATGCTTTCCGTTGTTAGTAGCTATCTTGGCCAAGTAGATGCTAGCAACTCCAAGAGTTAGTATTTATGCTCGATAGTGGGTTCACGCCTCTGGTAATCTGGGGAAGTGACAGAAATCTCTAAGGTACTAGATGTGCTGTTGCTACTAGGGAGAAAACAACAATCCTTTGTTCATAGAACAATCATATTGTTTACTTTACATGCAGTTCGTAAAGCAATAATCTGTTGCTTGCAACTTAATACTGGAGGGGGTTCAGATGATAACCTGAAGGTGGATTATTAGTCATAGATGCAGTTGGATGGCGGTCTATGTATAATGTTGTAATGCCCAATCAAGTTCCAAAGGAGTCAAGATGATTAGTATATGCATATATTGCTTTCTCGATGTTTGTCAATTGCCCCGCTGTAATTTGTTCACCTAGCATGTTATCTATCTTAAGGAGAGCCACCTCTAGTGAACTATGGATCCCGGTCCTTTTTCTTTACATACAATCTACAAACTGTTTACTACTTTGTGTTTACTTTCTGCAAACTATTACTTCTTTCCATTCGATATGTTTAATCCTTTGTTTTCAGCAAAACACGGTGAGATTGACAACCTCATCGCAAGTTGGGGACAAAGTTCTGTGGTTGTGTTGTTCAGGTCTCCACGTTGCTACTAGCACCGGTAGTGCGCCCTGCCAAGGCTCAGCTAGCAACACCTTTGGGGTGTTTCCTTGCTCCTACTGGTTCGATTAAACCTTGGTTTCATAACTGAGGGAAACTTGCTGCTGTGCTCATCATACCTTCCTCTTGGGGTTCCCAACAAGCTCTACATCAACACCGAGCCATCAGCCACTTGGGGGCAGTTTTCCTTGGGGAAGTGTGGGCTTGAAGGGCAACTTGGAGGTACTTGAGGATCTTCCATTGAAGGTTGCTGGTGTAGTGGTTGAAGCTTGCTTGTAGGTGAAGTACGTCTTGGGCTTGTTGTACTTGATGTCCTATTGCACTTGACGCTCGGCCTTTGTTGCGATGTGCACAAGCTCAACCATATCGTGATGTGTTTGGAACTTGACGATGCACTTGATTGGATGGTTCAAGCCAGTGAGGAAACGTGCCATAGTTTTCTCTTTGCGCACTTCAATGTTGGCGCGGATCATGTTGAGTTCCATTTGCTTGAAGTACTCTTCCACGGTCTTTGTCCCTTGACAAAGCGATTGTACGTTGTTGAAGAGGTTGCGCGTATAGTGCGAAGGAACAAAGCGGGATCTCATATGAGCCTTCATGTCATGCCAAGTTGTGATTGGAGGCTCTTCTCTTGAATCACGAGCAACTTGAACTTGTTCCCACCAAAGGTTGGCATAATCATCAAACTCAAGCGAAGCCATGGCGACCATCTTCTCATTTCTATAGTGATGCATACGGAAGATCTTGTTGACTTTGGGTGCCCATGAGAGGTATTCTTTGGGGTCATTTGGTCCTGTAAACTTGGGCATCGTGAACTTGAGATTACCAAATGTTTCTTCCTCATTGAGGTCACGGTGGCGGTGGTTTCCATTGTGATGACGGTATTCATCTTCCATGTAATCATTGCAACGAGCTTGTTTATGTGCTTGCGATTGAGGAGGTGGAACTTGGTTCTCGCGACCTTGTTGAGAAGCTTACTCTTGGTGTTGTTGGGGAGCTTTCTCTTTCTCTTGATGGGGTTGTTGACGAGGTTGAGGCACTTGGCCCTCTTGAAGGTGTTGAGTATGTGGAGCCTCTTGGTGCGGTTGTTGACAAAGAGGAGGCTTGTTCCTCGGTTGGTGATGCATGTTAGGCACTTGGGCCTTACGGCGAAGATCATGGTCTTGAGCCTCATGACGTGGTGGGTGTCGCACAATATGAACCACTTGACGCTCCATGTCTTGATGTGGTGGAGGAGGCTCATCATGGTGACCATGGTGGTGTTGTTGACATTCATGACGGTGATGAGGAAGATGAGGGTCTTGAAGAACTTCACGTTGATGACGAGCTTGATTCTCCAAGTTGGAGTCATCACTTGTTGTGTCAAGTATGTGTCGCGGGCGATGGTGGTGGACTTGATGTTGTGCTTGAGGGTCTACTTGTGGTTGCGCTTGTTGGATCACTAGTTCCCTTGCGTGATGGCGGTGTCCTTCTCACCTCGGTTATGGCCTTGAGGAAAAATTACCATCATAGCTTGACGTTGAGACGTGTCGTGGGGAAGGTACATAGTTTGAAGAGCTTCCATCTTCAACCACGGGGGCGGCATTGCATCTTGGAGCACTTGGATGAGGATCTTGGTGAAGAGGAGAGTGGTGATGCGGCGAGCTTGACGATCTTGATGTGCGTGAACGTGGTCTTGCCATTCCGTCAATGAGGAGTCAAAGCTTGTCATTTGTTTCGGCGATGGAGCATTAGAGCGCTTCATTTTGATTGCCAAAGTTGTGATGCATCACATGCATTTGTCATTCGAGGCCATCGAAGCGGCTGTCGATGTTCTTGAACTCAGCTTGAGTCTCGCCGAATTGTTCATCTTGTCGCGTCTCAAGAACCTTGCAACATTCACGGAACTCATGTTGGATGATGTAGTGGCTTGCTCGCGTCATGTACAGTCCTTGATCTTCTTTTTGGGGAGGTGGTTGGCTCGACTCACCGTGCCTATCCATCATGCAAAACACACAAGGATAGTACATGAAAATGTAATATGGTGGGTGTTAGCCTTTTACCTCACCTTGGGGATTGCACCAAACTAGAGAAAGAACAAAAGAAATAACTAAGACTCTCACAAGATTTTGGTGGAAGGTTAGGATTGTGGAAAGCCAAAGAACCAACCAAAAGAAAAGGAATAGTCAAAAGTGGGAAAAATCCAAACAAAACTCAAGTGAAAGGCAAAAGGCCAACAACTCAAAAGGGGTGACAGGAACCTACGACTATATACACACACGTGGAGATTGTTGGGATTGACACGACTATGAAAATGAGCAAACAAAATGTCCTAACGAAGACTATGCTCGTTGTCGTGCCAATGCAAGGAGAGATAGTGGCTCGTTTGCAAAGAGGAAAAATGAGCAATAGATTTGTGCATTTGCCTTGGGCGCTCTTCTTTCTCTCTTGCTTACAAGCTTTGAGACTCTCTTTTGCTATGGGAGACTATTTTTTCTTTGTATCTTTTTGTTTCTTTTTCTTTTGTTTCCTTTTTCGCTCTCCCTTGATTCTACCAAGTCTCTCTTGATATTGCTATTGCACTCTCACTATCCAAGGACAAATTCACAATGCTCAAGCAAACACAAGAAGAGCCTTTCTCGTGGGATAGGTACACACAAAGGAAGATAGGTTAACAAGGTGACGCAAGTTATACCTTCTTGGGGATGATGACCTTGCGGTCGGTGTTGTGGGATGATGTTCGGTGCCGTGGTGTCGATGAGTGTGGATGTTGTCAATGCGTAAGCTTGTTGTTAGTTGACGACATGCACATGGGACACGAACAAACAAGAGAAAATTAGCCAATGCAAAATAAGAGGAAAATAGGGTCAAAATAGGCGCCAGGGCCGGAGACTCCCGTCTCTAGGCCAGAAACTCCGGTGCAGGCTAGAGACTCTGGTGTGCTAAGGACAGAAATTCCGGTGTGGGCCGGACACTCCGATCTGCAGGTCCAGAAACTCCGGTCTAGGGACCAGCTCGAACTACTCGTGTTCTTGAGCGAAAACCCACGCCTTGGGTCCTCAAATCCGTGAAAATTGGTCAAATTGGGCTGAGAAAACACAGGATAAAGCTGGACTAATACCTAAGACAAGATTTGGTCAGATCAAAACCACAAATAACACTACAAATCAAGAGTTCGATCCAAACGCAAATTTGGGGCTCTTTTTGGGGATTTTCGAATTTTTGGTGGATAGAAGAAAAAAATGTGGGGGAATTCATGAGCAACGAAGCTCTTGATACCAATATGTTGAGGGCTAACCTCGTGGGTGGCCTGATCTTTCACGAATCCCTTTCAAATTGAGGGGGAAGTGCGGGGGGGGGGAGAGGGCGGATGAACATGATGAACTCAAGCACGAAGAACATGATGAACACACTCACGCAAATACACGATACAAGCCAATAGCTCACGCCAATGGCGACCGGTCCGGTGCAATCCCTAGGATCAGCGTCAGGTGAGGATCTCTCTCTAACCAGCACTGGCAGTGTGGAGTCTTGGTGAGATCTTGACGTCTTGGAAAAGGGACTCCGATGCCAAGGCCTTGTACAACGAGGGAGGCATGATGCAAACTCCAATGAGGTTTGTGATATTTGGGTGCTCCTCTATGAAAGGAGCATGATGCAAGAACTAGATAGATCCACAAGGGTGTCCACTAATTCCAAATATCATGCCTAGGGTTTACAATAGATGTGGGGGACTATATAGAGGCCAACTACTGATTCGAGCGTATTTTGGGAATAAAGATAAGTTCTGGACGGACTAAGGGGTACATGGGCCGAAGGCCCAAAGACTTTTACATGCCTGGCGACGCTCGGTCCGGAGACTCGGGTGTAGCGGTCCAGGGACTCCGGTCTAGGCCGGAGATTCTATTCTTTCTCTGGTCCGTCTCTAGAGGGGGTGTCAAACTGTCTGTGAGCCTTAGTCCGGAGGCTGGTCTAGAGACCGGCCAGAGACTCTGGTGTGCCAGTCTGGAGATTTCGGCCTGCCAGACCGAAGACTCCGATGTAGAGCTCCAGCAGCTTCTTCTTCTTGGTCTACTCCTTATACTCCATCCATAGGGGCTTGGTGATGCATTGGGGCTTCATAGCTGAGAATGCATAGTGTATTTGCATGAAGTAGCACGCCATCCATGGATGTATCAAAGTCACATGAGGAGAGGAGCAAATTCACCTTAGCTTGGAGGACCTTGGCTCGGGCATGAGTCATGGGTCCACTTGGGGGACTTGGTGGTGTAGATGTAGGAGTGTCCGTAGGACGGGCTTCATCAGCATGTGAGCCACTACCTTTTCAATCTTATCATGTGTGAATGGTTGGGAGAAAGATTCAAGACCAGCCATTGGAGAGAAGTACTTAGTGAAATCAACAGTATGTGAAATGGGCAGCGAAAGCCCCAATCTATCATGGTAAGTATGCCAGAGTACACCCGCCTTCTCATCATGATCCACAACCAATGATCCGTCCTCTTATCTCAAGGAAGCAATGGATTTTTTTCTGTAATGGATGGTTGCCATCGAGTGAAAAAAGGCGGTGCTACAATCTACTCTTATTGATATTTCTCAAATTCCATTCCGAAATATGTAATACTCTCTGCTCCTCAAAACCGTCCAAAATCAAGATCAATTCATTACAATTGTCAATAAGGACATTGAGAGAGGATGATGTCTACGCACTTCTATTCTTGTAGACAGTTGTTGGGCCTCCAAGTGCAGAGGTTTGTAGAACAGCAGCAAGTTTCCCTTAAGTGGATCACCCATGGTTTATCGAACTCAGGGAGGAAGTGGTCAAAGGTATCCCTCTCAAGCAACCCTGCGATCAAGATACAAGAAGTCTCTTGTGTCCCCAATACACCCAATACACTTGTCAGGTGTATAGGTGCACTAGTTCGGCGAAGAGATAGTGAAATACAAGTGGTATAGATAATTATAAGTGGTAACGGTGCCAGAAAAGAGCTTGATGGGTAGGAAGAGACTAAAGGTAATCTGAAATAAAGATGGAAGCAAGCAACCATGTAACAGATCTAGTTGCAAATGGTGTTTCAATGCTTAGAAACAATGCCTAGGGATCATACTTTCACTAGTGAACACTCTCATATAAATATCATCTCTTTATGATACTACTCTGAACTACTCTCCGGTTGGACACTCTAATCCATGGTAGGGCTATAACAGCACACATCAAAGTTCGCTTTCCCCATCTAGATAACCCCACACTGTCACCTTGAGCGCTAGATGGTTCCGACAAACACCACAATTTCATAGACACATCCAACTCCAAATATAACTCATAACAAGTATTTGTAATCTCTAGCCTAAGTGCCACACGATGTGCACACTGTCAACTTCACACACGTGGGGATAGCGGAGATTAATTAAAGAACTTGAGTAGAAGAATAGATCTATATTACAAAGCTCATGATCTCAATAAAATCACGCATAGAGAGAGATGAACACATAGCTACTTGTAGAGCCCTTAGCCTCGAGGAAGAACTACTCCCTCCTTATCATGGGAATCAGCAACGGTGATGGAGATGGTGGTGGAGATTGATGGAGATGGCTCCGGGGAACTTCCTCGTCCTAGCAGGGTGCCACAACAAAGACTTTCTGTCCCCCAAATCTCCCCTTTGGTGGCAGCAGCGCTGCGGAACTTTTCATGGCTGTATGATGGATTCTTTTGGGTTTCTGCATCGGGAGGCTTCTTATTGGCAAAGAGGCAAGGTCGATGGGCGCCCGAGGGGTCCACACCACCTGGTGGCGTGGCCAGGGGGACCCGCGCCACCCTATGGTGTGGCCAGCCCCTGGCCCCTCTCTGTCTCATCTTCTGGCTCCGTGAGTCTTCTGATAAAATATCGATTTTGGCTTTTGTCCGGTCCAATTATGAGAATATTCATTTTCTGGCTTTTCTGGAACCAAAAATAGAAGAAAACATGCAACTGGCACTATGGCATCTTGTTAATAGGTTAGTTCCAGATAGTGTATAAAAATACCTCAAAGTGTAGACAAAGCATAGGACATGTGATGTAAAACAAGCATGGAGCATCAAAAATTATAGATACGTTTACAACGTATCAACATCCCCAAGCTTAAATCCTGCTCGTCCTTGAGTAGGTAAGTGATAAAAAAGAATAATAATTTTTTAGGTGACATGCACCATCATAATCTTGATCAAGGTATTTGTAAAACATTGATAGTTGGGATCATAGTACTTTAATCATAGCATGAAAGATATAGTTCTAACAATAAGCCATAGCAACCATGTTGTAACATGAAAAGGTACAAACAAAAGATTCATGAATAACATCGCTTTGAAAGACGTTTGTTTGTTTCACATAAAGAAAACATAATGAGAATGGTATTCAGCTTGTCCCTCATAGTGTATCAAAACATAAATGCATAGGACACCTGCAAAGTTCATAAGGGTGACTAGATACAAATAGTTTAAGAACAAGCAATATCAAAGTTATGCATCAATCAACAAGTCTTGGAACAATGCACATTAAACTAAGAATGGCCACTATGCTCTCTTAATAGGTGCATAAAGATAGAAGATGGAGACTCAATATAAAAGTAAAAGAAATGCCTTCATAGAAGAAAGTAGGGATTCAAGTCTCATAAATAGCTTCCAAAAATTATGGTACTTATTAGCTTTCATCTCTCATTGCCCCTATCATAAGCATCTTGAAGTGATTAAGGTTAAAGTGAACAAACTATGGAGTATATGCTTGACAAAGTATAAGTTGGCAATCTCATGTCCCTTGAATACGAGGGCCGCTCCTCATGCTACTCAAGTTTAGTTACCGGTAAGTTCTTGTCATAGTAAGTACATGTGTATCATAGAGAACCACCAACGGGGTACCCCTTGCACATGATACAGGAGCTACCCCATAATCAACATGGCAAGGCAAGCAGACAATGAGCATCTCAACAATCTTCTTATTTACCATGGGAAAATGGTGTTTTTTTCTCTCTTTCCTCTTTTCTCATCTTTTTATTTTTATTTTTCTCAATCTCTATCTCTTTTTTTATAAGAAGAATGCTTCATAGATTGCGCACTATGGTGATGCTACAAGTTTCCACCATGATTAGTGATGACCCACAAGTATAGGGGGTGTATCGCAGTATATTCGATAAGTAAGAGTGTCAAACCCAACGAGGAGCAGAAGGTGCTGGCTAGTGGTATGGATCAGGAATTCTCTGCAAATACTTAGCAAACAGATTTTTAGGGGTTTTCGATAAAGCAAGTAAACAAACTACGAGTAAACAAAAGACAGTAAGAATGAATGCAGCAAGTGGCCCAATCCTTTATGCAGCAAAGGACAAGCCGGTTGTATTTCTATAGATGACCAAACGTTCTCGAGGACACATGGGAAGACTGCCAAGTGCTTTCGCTTCATATAGTCGATTAATCTTCTCTAGCTTGCTAAGTGTTGTGTGGGTGAACCTGTGCTAATGTACCGTCCCATCCAAGACTTAATACATACTTGTGATTAAACCCCCTTGCAAACATCCGTAAGTACAAGAAAGTAATTAAGGTAAAACCTAACCACAGCTTGAAACTCTAAGACCCTTACGTCCCTTGTGCAATGGTTTCCTAACGGGGGTTCAGGTTTGTGTCACTCCGGCAACCCCTACGATTAGTAGCCAAATACACAATGCATTCCCCTAGGCCCATATAGGTGAAGTGTCATGTAGTCGACGTTCACATGACACCACTAGAAGAAGTACACCACAACTTAAATAACAATCTATTGAATCTTTCTCAACACAACTCCACTACTAACAACAAGACTTATCCCATGTCCTCAAGAACAAAACGAACTACTCACAAGACATCATATGGATCATGATCAGAGATGGAATAATGATGTATAACAATCTGAACATAAACAATAATTCAATGGTTCACTCAATAGAATCAACTACAAAGAGTAATCAACACCGGGAAAGTTTCCCCTATGAACTATAGCAAGATTCAACCAATTGTTACATCAATATGGAGATGGTGATGAGGGTGCTGATGGTGATGATGGTGCTGCTGCTGATGATGATGATCCCGATGAAGTCCAGCTTGACGGTGGTGTTGATGGCGACGATCTCCCCTCTCCGGGAAGGAATTCCCTCGGCAGAAATCTGTCTGCCAGAGAGATCTTTCTCTCTCGGTGTTTTCCGCCCCGCAGAGGCGGCGGAATCTTTCTGTGGTCGCTCCCCGAGTCTTAGGGTTTCGGGAGGAAGATATACGTCAGAGGGGAGAGGCTGGAGTGGGCCAGGGTGGCCACACCACTCCTTGGCGCGGCCTGGGCTTGCCCGCGCCATGGGGTGGTGTGGGCCCCTGTAGCCCACCTCCACTCCATCTTCTGGCATCTTGAGTCTTCGGGAAAAATAGAATTTTCCGTATATTTTCCCGGATTTTCTGATCTTCGCGAATTTTTCCTCCAAACAGCACCTTTTCCATCAGAATCCTGACTGCAGCGGTCCATGCTCCAAAAGTCATCAACCATGCAAAAACAGATGAAATAACATAAGTATCACCTCTCAATACGAAATATATCAATGAATAATAGTGAATTAAGACATAGAATAGTGATGCAAAATGGACGTATCAACTCCCCCCAAGCTTAGACTTTGCTTGTCCTTATGCGAAACTGAGCTCAATAAACATGACCTCAGGTTTATGGAGTGAAGAGTCGATAAAAGAATACGGACAAGAAGCATCACATTCATCAAATACATAGATCATAATAGAAGACAACTCACTATTATACAACTCAACTTGCAATGAGTAAAGGAAACACAATAAAGATACATAGAGTAAATCATCATTGGTAATGGCAAACTTAGCTCTTGGTCGAAGAATAGTTGATAATTTGCTGGAGTTCACAAATAGCTGGTTTTTCAATGAAAGCTTTCAAAGTAGTAAACTTCAAGATAAGAGCAATGTGCAAAACAAGGAACATAAGAAACATGATTGAATAAATCATCATAAGAATGAATGAAACACATCAACTCAAAATACCTGCTGAGATAGAAGGGAATAGGTTTACTGACTCAACTACAAAGTAAAAGAAAGGCCCTTTAAAGAGGGAAGCAGAGATTACAAGTCTCATAAAGAGCTCCCAAAAATTATGTTACTTACTAGCTTTTAGCTCTCATTGCCCCTATCATAGGCATCCTTAGGTGATTAAGGTTAAAGTGAGGTCCAATCTGAGTTATATGCTTAACAGACTATAAACTGAAAATCCCAAGTCCCTTGAGTACGAGGGCCGCTCCTCATGCTACTCAACTTTAGTTACCGGTAAGTTCTTGTCATCGTAAGTATGTGCGTATCATTGAGAACCGCCAACAGGGTACCCCTTGCCTGATGATACAGAAGAACCCCATATCAAAATGACAAGGCAAGCAGACAATGAGTATCTCAGCAATCTTCTTATTTACCATGGGAAAATGGTGCTTTTTTTTCTCTCTTTCCTCTTTTCATAGTATCTCTTTTTTCTTTTATTTTTCTCAATAGCTATCTCTCTCTCTTTTTTATAAGAAGAATGCTTCATAGATATCATTATGGTTACGTTGTAGGTTTCCACCATGTCAGCATGGATTAGACCAGCGGCCCAGGCGTTTCTCTAACACACCTACATAACTCCATGGACTTACAAGCTCCCCTTTTATTTCACACCGACGACATCCGCAAACAAAAGAGCAAGGTATCAACTGGGTATATATTTACAAGTGTTGAAAACGTTCCCCGTGACAGCACGGTTCTGCTAATCCCCAGCCTATAATTTGCAAGCATATAACTTTCATGGCGAGTTCACAATGGTTCAGGTTTATTAAGTGCGGAAAATAAAGTGTGCCATCAAGTTCGTGAGAGCTTTAATCACTAACTTTCTCATAACAAGCTTAATTTGGGAGGTAGATAAAACAGGAATTTACTTGGAATAGCAATAATGCTACTAGGTAGGTCTGGTGGACACAAATGGCAAAGGTTTTGGTTTAAAGGAGGTGGATCCACGAGAAGAATTCCCTCTCAGTACAGGTTTTTGGCTAGCAAGGCTGGGTAGCAAGTATAAGAGTTGAAGGAAACAAACAAACATACAAATGATAAAGACAAACATGCAATCTTCCTTGGAAGCACAAAAGATCTTAACTAGAGAATACTAGACTTATGAGCAAATCAATAAAGAAAGATGATGATATTATTTTTCTCTCGAGTACTTCTATCTTTTTCTTTTCAACTCTCAAAAAGGTTGTTGCTACTGACCGAGCCAGGTTTGTCAAAACCAACTAAATTAACTCAAAGATCCCAAAGTGCTACCAACACTAACAACAAGATCAATCATATAACCACGAATTGAAAACTAATATAAGCTATGCAAAAGAGTGAATGATAGAACTTCTCATTAATATTCCATAACAGAAACTCACACCAAGGGATACAAATCTAACGAGAGAGGGGACACTTCCATAATGCAAACCATACTACATAATAACTCCTCTATTCATGATATGACTCTACTAATAAAGTAAAAAGATAGAAGATAGTGATGTGATACCGTGACACTCCCCCAAGCTTGGAACAAACCAAGGGGATGCCAAACCTAATGATGAATTACTCCTTAGGTGGTGGTGGTATACTCTCATCTTCGTCCGTCTTCCAGGGTAAAGGCTTCCCATCAACAAAGGACATCGTGGTTTCCAACATCCTGAAACTTGCAGCAGCACTTATGTGTTTAAATCTAGCCTCAGACTCATAGTTTTGATTTTGAACGTCATAGAACTGTGCTTGCAGTTTGTTGGTTGTTTGGCGGAGTGAAAATACTTCATCTTTGAGTTCAGCAGTCTCCTTTTGGTGCTCGGCGATGAGTTCGGAACAAATCTTGTGGATGATGTCCACTTCGTGCTCCGCCATCTTCCTATACCTAAAGACTTCTTGCTCCAATGCTTCCATCCTGTCCTCCAGACTTCCTTCATCTTTAGGGAGTTGAACCTCCTTAATCTGGACCTCCCCACCTTCGAGCAACAACTCCTTGGGATGAATCTTCAATTCTCTCATGTATGGGTTGATGATATCTTCTAAGGAATCTCCCTTGGATGTTCCAGAGGAAGACATTGTGGCTCCAAATCTGGGATTCTTCCTGGCAGAAACAGATCGAAACAAAAACACGACAAAAGCATGATATACGAACCTCGGGGGATCCGGGGGGTTATATATTACAAAGTTTCATACTAAAAGGAAGGTACTGGGAGAAAACAGGTCGGAGACGAAGTCCTGGGTGGCCTCACCACCTGGTGGTGCGGCCAGGGGTGGGCTCGCGCCATGGGGTGGTGTGGGCCACCCTGGCTCCGTTTCCGTCCCTTTTTCGCTTCGTAGCTTTCCTTATTGACTGAAAACTGCAAAAATATAGTTGGATTGTATTTTTGTGGAACTTTTCTTACCAGAACTGTTACCTAGTTGGAAACGGACTCTATAGGTCTCTGAATTTGATCATCAATGAATTTCTCGGGAGTTATAACTTGAAAGGCATCAACATCTTCATTGTAAGAATCTCCAGCAATATAGTGTTTGAGTCGCTGTCCATTCACTACTTGTGTAGTATTATCTTTTAGAGAAGAATTTTTTATTTCTCCTGAACGGTATACTTCTTCAATGATGAAAGGTCCTTCCCATTTTGATAGTAGCTTACCTGCAAAAAATCTGAGACGAGACCTATACAATAGAACTTTCTCACCAACATGAAATTCTCTCTTAAGTATTCGCTTGTCATGCCATCTTTTAACTTTTTCTTTAAAGAGCCTAGCATTATCGTAGGCTTCACTCCTCCATTCATATAAAGAACTTAAGTCAAAAAGTCTTTTCTCACCAGCTAGCTTACAATCTCTATTTAGTTCTTTCACTGCCCAGTAAGCTTTGTGTTCTAATTCTAAGGGTAAGTGGCAAGCTTTCCCATAAACCATTTTATAAGGAGACATTCCCATAGGATTTTTGTAAGCCGTTCTATAAGCCCATAAAGCATCATTCAACTTCTTAGCCCAGTTTTTTCTAGACCTATTAACAGCCTTTTGCAAGATAGATTTAATTTCTCTATTTGATAACTCTACTTGCCCGCTAGTTTGGGGGTGATAAGCTGAAGCAATTCTATGATTAACATCATACTTAGCGAGGGTCTTTCTAGAACCGCCATGAATGAAATGAGAACCCCCATCAGTCATGAGATACCTAGGCACTCCAAACCTAGGAAAGATAACGTCCTTAAGCATTTTTAGAGAGGTTTCCCCGTCAGCACTTTTCGTAAGAATGGCTTCTACCCACTTAGTAACATAATCAACGGCAACAAGAATATGAGTGTAACCCTTCGAAGGAGGGAAATGGCCCATAAAGTCGAATCCCCAACAATCAAAAGGTTCAATGACTAGAGAGTAGTTCATAGGCATTTCATTGCGTCTAGAAATATTACCAACACGTTGACATTCATCACAAGATAAAACAAATTTTGTTGCATCTTTAAAAAGGGTAGGCCAGTAGAAACCTGATTGTAATACCTTTTGTGCAGTTCTATCTCCTGCATGATGTCCTCCATAGGCGCTCCCGTGACATTTACGCAATATCTCTTTTTGTTCATACTCTGGAACACATCTTCGCATAATACCATCAACCCCTTCTTTGTATAAGTGTGGGTCATCCCAAAAATAATGCCTCAAATCATAAAAGAACTTTCTTCTTTGCTGAGTTGTAAAAGTTGGAGGCAAATACTTGGAGATAATAAAGTTAGCATAATCAGCATACCAAGGGCTTCCTCGCGAGCTCACCCCCACTGCAGCTAACTGTTCATTCGGGAAACTATCGTTAACAGGCATAGGATCAAAAGAGATGTTTTCCAAACAAGATAAATTATTAGCTACAGGATTTTCGGCACCCTTTATATCTACTATATGAAGATCAAACTCTTGTAAAAGCAGTACCCATCTAATAAGCCTAGGCTTAGCGTCCTTCTTTGTCATAAGATATTTAATAGCAGCATGATTAGTATGAATGGTTACTTTTGAGTCCACAATATAGGGCCTAAACTTATCACAAGCAAAAAAAACATCTAGAAATTCCTTTTCAGTAGTAGCATAATTCCTTTGAGCAACGTCTAAAGTCTTACTAGCATAATGGATAACGTTTAACTTTTTATCAATACGTTGCCCAAGGACAGCCCCTACAGCAAAAACACTAGCATCACACATTGTTTCAAGGGTAAACTCCAATCAGGTGGTTGAACAATAGGGGATGTAGTTAAAGCCTTCTTAAGAGTTTCAAAAGCTTCCTTACAATCATTATCAAAAACGAAGGGTACATCTTTTTGAAGAAGATTAGTAAGGGGTTGTGATATCCCAGAAAAGTCTTTAATAAACCTTCTATAGAAACCATCACGACCAAGGATACTACAAATACCTTTGATGTCTCTTGGGCATGGCATCTTCTCAATCGCCTCAACCTTAGATCTATCAACTTCTATGCCTCTATCAGAAACTTTATGACCAAGAACAATCCCTTCATTAACCATGAAGTGGCATTTCTCCCAATTAAGAACAAGATTAGTTTCTTCACATCTCTGCAAAAATTTATCAAGGTTGTGCAGACAATTATCAAATGAAGTTCCATAGACAGAAAAGTCATCCATGAACACTTCTACAATTTCCTCACAAAAGCCATGAAAGATAGCAGACATGCATATTTGGAAAGTAGCAGGAGCATTACATAAACCGAAAGGCATACGTCTATAAGCATAAGTTCCATAAGGGCAAGTAAAAGTAGTTTTTTCTTGATCTTGTTGTTTAACAGCAATTTGAGAGAACCCAGAATAACCATCAAGAAAAAAAAATGGGTCTTTTTAGACAACCTTTCCAAAATTTGATCAATAAAAGGAAGCCGGTAGTGATCTTTCTTAGTAACTTTATTGACTTTCCTAAAATCGATGCACATCCTATAGCCTACCACTATTCTTTGAGGAATAAGCTCATCATTATCATTAGGGACAACGGTAATACCTCCCTTTTTAGGCACACAATGAACAAGACTAACCCATTCACTATCAGCAATAGGGTAAATAATACCAGCATCAAGGAGTTTCAATACCTCATTCCTCACCACTTCCTTCATCTTAGGATTTAAACGTCGTTGGTGCTCCACTACTGGCTTCGCATCTGGTTCTATGTTGATAGAATGCAGACATATAGTAGGCGAAATTCCTTTCAAATCATCTAGAGTATAGCCCATAGCTCCTCGGTGTTTCCTCAAAACCTCCAATAATCTTTCTTCTTCCTCCCCTGAAAGTTTAGCGCTAATAATAACATGATATATCTTTTTATCATCAATAAAAGCATATTTAAGATCATCAGGGAGAGGTTTTAGATCGAAAACCAGATCCTTTTTAGGTGGCATCGTGGTACCCAACTCTTCTACAGGCAAGTCGTGCTTAAGCATCATAGGTTGATCTCGGAGAATCATGTCAATCTCGTTCCTTTCTTCCATGAAGATTTCACTTTCATGTTCTTCCATAAATTGCTGCAAAGCATTATTAGGAGCAAGAGAAATAGAAGCAAGTTGTTCAACCCTAAAATCCTCATTATGGGTTTCCTCTTCTCAAGGTTCTTTAGCAAATTTTGAAAAATTAAACTCATAAGATTCCCCATCAAACCGAGTCAATATTTTCTCCCTCTTGCAATCAATAATAGCTCCACAAGTACTCAAGAAAGGTCTACCAAAAATGATAGGATAAGCTTTACTAGCAGCTGAACCAAGTACTAGAAAATCAGCAGGGTACTTAATCTTACCGCAAAGAACTTCCACGTCTCGCACAATACCAATTGGAGAGATGGTCTCTCTATTAGCAAGGTGAATAACCACATCAATCTCTTCCAACTCGCAAGGACTGATCTCATGCATAATTTCTCTGTAAAGCTCATAAGGAATAGCACTAGAACTTGCACCAATATCACATAAACCATAATAGCAATCACCAATTCTAACAGAAAGCACAGGAACACTAGCCTTTTTAGTTCTATTAGGATGTGAAACAATATTAGAAGCATCCTCACAAAAGACTATGTGGCCATCTTCTACGCTTTTAGTGACAAGGTCTTTCACAATTGCTACCATAGGTTCAATGTTTATTTGTTCATCAGGTTTTACAGTTCTTTTTTCAATTTTGGTGATTACATTAGTTATCATTGGATGGTCCTTTACCTTTTCGGGGGAGGGAATCTTCTCGATATAAGGTTAAGGTAAGATAGGGTCGATGATGCAATACTCAACACTTCCAATAGGGGCATAGTCAACAATATCTTTGTAAGGTGCATGGTACTTGTTCCATCCCCTTTTTGGAATTTCGATATAGGAAGCAAAAGCTCTAAAGCAATTCGTAATAACTTGCAAATCAAGACCATAAATATTACTAATATTTTGAAAGTAATCAGTTCCCATAAAAGATTCAATGCATTCATAATCATAATTTATACCTTACTTTCTACCTTTGTCATTCTCCCAAGCTTCAACATTGTCTTGAATACGGTCTAGAAGGTCCCATTTAGCTTCTTCTTCCATACGAGTGAATGATCCAGGACAAGAAGCATCCAATAAATCCTTGTCATGTAGAGGGAGCCTTGCATAAAAGTTATTGATAATGATATTATTGGGGAGCTCATGAATGGGACATTTGAGCATTAGTAACTTCAATCTCCCCCAAGCTTGAGTTGTACTCTCTCCATCAAGAGGCCAAAAGTTGTATATTTGATTCCGATCTTTATGAATCTCAGTAGGAGGATAAAACTTTGAATAAAAGAGAGGCACTATTTCCTCCCATTCCAGAGCTTGACCATTCTTCAGCAGCTTATACCATTCCTCGGCTCTTCCTTTCAGTGATAATGAGAATAACTTCTTCTTAACTTGATTTGTAGTAATACCTGCACACTTGAATAACCCACATAATTCGTGTATAAAGAGTAAATGATCACCGGGATGGACAGTTCCATCCCCAACATAGTAGTTATCCATGACACGATCAATAATTCTTGTAGGTATTTTGAAAACATCTTTCTCAGCAGGTGGTGGCTTATCTACTACCTTAGCAGTGGTAGTAGCATTACCAAATAAGAAACTCAGCGAATTATCCATAACGAAATTAAAGCAACTAGCAGAAGTAAATAGTACTCACAGTAGAAGTTTCCTTTACCAATTCCACTCTCCAATAGCGCTTCACTCCCCGGCAACGGCGCCAGAAAATAGTCTTGATGACCCACAAGTATAGGGGATGTATCACAGTATTTTCGATAAGTAAGAGCGTCGAACCCAACAAGGAGCAGAAGGTGCTGGCTAGTGGTATGGATCAGGAATTCTCTGCAAATACTTAGCAAACGGATTTTTAGGGGTTTTCGATAAAGCAAGTAAACAAAGTACGAGTAAACAAAAGACAGTAAGAATGAATGCAGCAAGTGTCCCAATCCTTTATGTAGCAAAGGACAAGCCGGTTGTATTTCTATAGATGACCAAACGTTCTCGAGGACACATGGGAAGACTGCCTAGTGCTTTCGCTTCATATAGTCGATTAATCTTCTCTAGCTTGCTAAGTGTTGTGTGGGTGAACCTGTGCTAATGTACCGTACCATCCAAGACTTAATACATACTTGTGATTAAACCCCCTTGCAAACATCCATAAGTACAAGAAAGTAATTAAGGTAAAACCTAACGACAACTTTAAACTCTAAGACCCTTACGTCCCTTGTGCAATGGTTTCCTAACGGGGGTTCAGGTTTCTGTCACTCCGGCAACCCCTACGATTAGTAGCCAAATACACAATGCATTCCCCTAGGCCCATATAGGTGAAGTGTCATGTAGTCGACGTTCACATGACACCACTAGAAGAAGTACACCACAACTTAAATAACAATCTATTGAATCTTTCTCAACACAACTCCACTACTAACAACAAGACTTCTCCCATGTCCTCAAGAACAAAACAAACTACTCACAAGACATCATATGGATCATGATCAGAGATGGAATAATGATGTATAACAATCTGAACATAAACAATAATTCAATGGTTCACTCAATAGCATCAACTACAAAGAGTAATCAACACCGGGAAAGTTTCCCCTATGAACTATAGCAAGATTCAACCAATTTTTACATCAATATGGAGATGGTGATGAGGGTGCTGATGGTGATGATGGTGGTGATGATGATGATGATGATGTTCCCGATGAAGTCCAGCTTGATGGTGGTGTTGATGGCGACGATCTCCCCTCTCCAGGAAGGAATTCCCTCGGCAGAAATCTGTCTGCTAGAGAGATCTTTCTCTCTCGGTGTTTTCCACCCCGCAGAGGCGGTGGAATCTTTCTGTGGTTGCTCCTCGAGTCTTAGGGTTTTGGGAGGAAGATATACGCCAGAGGGGAGAGGCTGGAGTGGGCCAGGGTGGCCACACCACTCCCTGGCGCGGCCTGGGCTTGCCCGCGCCATGGGGTGGTGTGGGCCCCCTGTGGCCACCTCCACTCCATCTTCTGGCATCTTGAGTCTTCTGGAAAAATAGAATTTTCCATATATTTTCCCGGATTTTCTGATCTTCGCGAATTTTGCCTCCAAACAACACCTTTTCCATCAGAATCCTGACTGCAGCGGTCCATGCTCCAAAAGTCATCAACCATGCAAAAATAGATGAAATAACATAAGTATCACCTCTCAATACGAAATATATCAATGAATAATAGTGAATTAAGACATAGAATAGTGATGCAAAATGGACGTATCAATTAGGCATGGCTTAGGCTAGCAGCCCAGGCATTTCTCTAACACACATACATAACTCCATGGACTTACAAGATCCCCTTTCATTTCACACCGACGACATCCATAAACAAAAGAGCATGATATCAACTGGGTACAATGTACAAGTGCAATGTTGAAAGTGTCCCCCATGACAACATGGTTCTTCTAATCCCAACATATAAGTGCAAGCATATATAACATAGATGACACAATGGTTCAAGTTTATTAGGGAAAGAAAAGTAAAGTGTGCCATCAAGTTCGTGAGAGCTTTAATCATTAGTTTTCACATAGCAAGTTTAATTCGGAAGGTAGATAAAAACATGAATATACTTGGAATAGAAAATGCTAATAGGTAGGTATGGTGGACTCTTTGGAATAACTTGGTTTTATTTGGAGTTGGATGCATGAGTGGAACTCATACTTGGTATGGAGGCTAGCAAAAGACTGGGAGCGACCAACTAAGAGAGCAATAATGGCCCTAATCATGCAAAGCAACAAAACATCATTAATTAAAGCATAAAGTGATATTACAAATTGAAAACTAAAGGATCATAGAGGCTATGGTGACTTGGTATAGTCTTAACATGGTGTGAGCATGCGCCAAGTCAACCCAAATAAAGCATCAAAGGAGAATACCACAATACTATGCTTTAATATGCTAAAACAACGCATGATTCTTTCAAGGCACATTAAGCAATCTCAATTGTTTATAACAAGTCATGCTACAGCAATAATCACTAAGCATAAATCCAAAACAATATCAAGCATGACATGATAAAGTCTAAGTCATAGTCAAAAACAAGATCCTTTTATACCACTTAAGCATGAACTTTCCTACTCTTTTCCAATCCAAATCAACTTATTTGAAACAACTCACAAAGATAATAATCAATAAAGATCAGTGCGCTTGTCTCACAAATCCACAAAGAAGAACTAAAAAGTTCTAAGCTGAAAGCACAAGAAAACTAAGGCTAAACACAATGCTAGCAAAAGAGAACACTCACAAAACAATAAGAATGAAAACTAGAGTGTTCTAAACAATGAAGGCAGAGTGTGTCTGTCTCCAAAATAAGTGCTGGGATCCAACCAACTTATTGCAGAAAACCAAGCAAACGAAAACTAAAAATGAAAATAAAGATGCTCCAAGAACAACACAATTGTGCATGAAACAATAAAAATGAAGTGTTTGGAAAAAACCTGAAATTTTTATTGATGAAGAAAGGGATGCCTTGGGCATCCCCAAGCTTTGACACTTGTACTTCTTGAATATTTCTTGGGGTGACACGGGTGGCATCCCCAAGCTTGAGCCTTTTTCCATTCTTCATCTTATCACATTACTCGTCCCTACACTTAAAAATCTCCTTCATACAAAACTTCACACAATCTTCATTCGCAACATTAGTGTACTCAAGATAATAAGTCTTTTTTGGTTCAGTTCCAACACAAGTAAAACTTCCATTAAAACAAAAGCTATTGTAGCACTTCCTTTTAAAAGTTCAAATGATCAAAGAGAACTCAAAGAGAAAGAGATTAAGAGGAAAATGCATATAATGGCAGAAATCTGTCAAAACAGACCAGAAGGTAAAAACCAATTTTTTCAAAGACCTTATGTTGCTCAAATCGAAAAGTGTTGAACTAACGAAAGTTGGATAACAACCTGGGGCAGAAGCACAAAACATTACAGCTCAAACCGACGTTCAGATATGTTTCACGAATTTTTACAGCGAAGCACAAAATTTTGTTTCGGGACAGTAACTTTCTCAAATCTTACTTCTCTCTCATTAGAGGTTACTCTTGACACAAAAACCACACAGAAATGATAAGGATAGGTTATTACTGAAGTAATAAATTCCAAGACTCAAGAAAACTATTGGGTTATCTCCCAATAAGTGCTTTTCTTTAACGCCTTTAAGTTAGGCATGATAGTTTGGGAAGATGCTCACATAAGAAATATGATTTGAAGTAAAAGAGAGCATCAAGAAGCAAATTCAAAGCACATTTAAGGCTAACCCACTTCCTATGCATAGGAATATTGTAAATAAACAAGTCATGAAAGCACAAAGCAACAAGCATAGTAAAGCAAAACAAGTGCAACTTCAAGACTTTCAACATAAAGAGGGGAAACTTAATATTATTGAGATGCATAAAACCATGTTTCCCTCTCTCATAATAACTTTCAGTAGCATCATGAAAAAAATTAAGAATATAACTATCACATGAAACATTCTTATCATGAGCCATATGCATAAAAGAATTAATACTCCCCACATAAACATAGTCATTTTTATTAATTGTAGCGGGAGCAAATTCAACAAAATAGTTATCATTATTATTCTCATCACCATAATCATCAAATATAGGAGGCATATTGTAATCATAATTAATTTTCTCCTCAATAGTAGGTGGACTGAAAATATCATATTCACCATTGTAATCATCATATATTGGAGGTATAGTATCATCAAAGTAAATTTTCTCCTCCGTGCTCGGGGGACTAAAAATATCACGCTCATCAAAACCAGCTTCCCCAAGCTTAGACTTTTCCATAGCATTAGCAATAATGGTGTTCAAAGAATTCATACTAATAACATTGCTATTATCATGCAAATAAAGTTCCATAAGTTTTTTAATTTTCTCTTCAAACACTTCATGTCCTAACTCAAGATAAATACTATAAAGTCTCTAATTTTTGTTGTTGTTTTCCATTAAGCCTAACTAGTGAAAATAAAAACAAGAACCAAAAAGATATAATTGCAGAATCTAAAGGAAATATCTTCAAGCACTCACACACCAGCAACTACACTAGAAGATAGCTTAGTAGCTAGAGGATGTGAGTATCCTGTACCTTACCTCCCCGGCAGCGGCGCCAGAAAATAGCTTGATGTCTATGCACTTCTATTCTTGTAGATAGTTGTTGGGCCTCCAAGTGCAGAGGTTTGTAGAACAGCAGCAAGTTTCCCTTAATTGGATCACCCAAGGTTTATCGAACTCAGGCAGGAAGTGGTCAAAGGTATTCCTCTCAAGCAACCCTACAATCAAGATACAAGAAGTCGCTTGTGTCCCCAACACACCGAATACACTTGGCAGGTGTATAGGTGCACTAGTTCAGTGAAGATATAGTGAAATACAAGTGGTATAGATAATTATAAGTGGTAACGGTGCCAGAAAAGAGCTTGATGGGTAGGAAGAGACTAAAGGCAATCTGAAATAAAGATGGAAGCAAGCAACCATGTAACAGATCTAGTTGAAAATGGTGTTTCAATGCTTAGAAACAAGGCCTAGGGATCATACTTTCACTAGTGAACACTCTCATATAAATATCATCTCTTTATGATACTACTCTGAACTACTCTCCGGTTGGACACTCGAATCCATGGTAGGGCTATAACAGCACACCTCAAAGTTCGCTTTTCCCATATAGATAACCCCACACTGTCACCTTGAGCACTAGATGGTTCCAACAAACACCACAATTTCATAGAGACATCCAACTCCAAATATAACTCATAACAAGTATTTGTAATCTCTAGCCTAAGTGCCACACGGTGTGCACACTGTCAACTTCACATACGTGAGGATAGCAGATATTAATTAAAGCACTTGAGTAGAAGAATAGATCTATATTACAAAGCTCATGATCTCAATAAAATCACACATAGAGAGAGAAATGAACACATAGCTACTTGTAGAGCCCTTAGCCTCGAGGAAGAACTACTCCCTTCTCATCATGGGAATCAGCAACGGCGATGGAGATGGTGGTGGAGATCGATGGAGATGGCTCCGGGGGCACTCCCCCATCCCGGCAGGGTGCCGAAACAGAGACTTTCTATCCCCCGAATCTCCCCTTCGGTGGCGGCGGCGCTGTGGAACTTTTCGTGGCTGTATGATGGATTCTTTTGGGTTTCTGCATCGGGAGGCCTCTTATAGGCGAAGAGGCAAGGTCGGTGGGCGCCCGAGGGGCCCACACCACCTGGTGGCACGGCCAGGGGGACCCACGCCACCCTATGGTGTGGCCAGCCCCTGGCCCCTCTCCGTCTCGTCTTCTGGCTCTGTGAGTCTTCCGGTAAAATATCGACTTTGGCTTTTGTCCAGTCCAATTCCGAGAATATTCATTTTCTGGCTTTTCTGGAACCAACAATAGAAGAAAACAGGCAACTGTCACTGTGACATCTTGTTAATAGGTTAGTTCCAGAAAGTGTATAAAAATACCTCAAAGTGTAGACAAAGCATGGGACAAATGATATAAAACAAGCATGGAGCATCAAAAATTATAGATACGTTTACAACGTATCAGAGGACATGCTAGTACTCCACTTTTTGAGCCTCTTACGGAGAAGCTTGAGTTTGGCCGAGATGCACTTGGCGCTATCTCCATGAGAATTAATGTCCCAAATATTTTTAACCATATCCAAGAAACCTGGAAGGCGAGTCCAGTAGTTTTTAAAATGAAAAAATATAGGTTTGGGAATAGCGGTATCAATTGACACTACACACGACACATGATCTGAGATAGGTTTAGCAAGAGGTTTGACCACTGTGTTTTGGATTTTGAGAGTCTAGGCTACTGACCTGAAGAACCAATCGAGCTGGAACAAAAGAGGATCACTTTGCATATTGCTCCAGGTGTAAGAACAGCCTTTGAGTGGAAGCTCCACAAGACCATGATAACTGATGATCTCATTGAATGTAGCAATGTCATTCAGATTTGCTCCTTCTCTGTTTCTGCTTTCAAAAAATCGACAAAAGTTAAAGTCACCAACTGGGAGCCAAAGATTCTCATCTGAAATATCTAGATGAAAAAACCATGCAACAAAATTTTCACGCCCAGTGCCTTTTCATGGCCCATAAACATTTACAAGCACAAAGTTGTCTGAAGAGATGCAGGAATTAAATTTCATGGCCAGACCAAAACTCTCTTCCAGCAAAATTTCACCTATAAAAATATTGATAATCCAAAGCACTAACAAGCCCCCAGAAGCACCATCCAAAGGTATACATGCAAACTTATCAAAACATTGTGGTGCAAAACCTAGCATCAAACTCACTTTTTTTGTTTCTTGCAGATAGATAATCATAACATTACTTTCTTCAATCTTATTACGGATAGAAAACCATTTCTCCGATCTATTAAGACCACACACATTCTAGGTTAGCACATGCCATAGGAGGTTTGATAAACACATGAGAGATTCTGATAAAAAAGAAAGACCCAAGAGCTTATAAAAATTCGTGAAGGGGAAAGAATGTTAGAAAAAATGGGCCAAGGCATTAGACCCATGTGTGATTTCAGATTTTCCCTAAATCTCAAAGCCCATGTGTTTGGAAGCCCATGTGTGATTCGGCCCAATTTGGTGGCAGCTCACATATGAATGGAGCGGGAGCTAAAGTTTAGTCCCACATGGAAAGTTGGAGGAGAGTTACACCACCTTATAAGGTGGAGTGTTGCACCACTTTGTAAGTGAGTGACAATAAGAGAGCTACACATGCGCTCCTCCTCCGACACTGCTGCCGCTCACATGCACGCATCGCCCACCCGTCTCATCATGACGTGCGCGTCATGGGTTGCGGGAATCTCGCCAAGCCGAGCTTTATTTTTGCTACTCAGGAAAACTTGTGAAGTTTTTGACAGACGTGTCAATAGCCAGCCTATTCGGGTTGCTACCGGATCATGGGATACTATAATCAACCCAAACATGTGCAACATGGACTCGGCCCACACTTGCCTCCGTTAGGGTTTCCTGAGCCACTCTATCTAAAGTCGTGCGTGGCTACCGCCACAGTACACACCGAATCTAATCTAGGGTTTTGCCAACCTCTCTGCTTGCACTGCCACCGTAGCCTACTCCATCCCGCTTGCCGGCGTGCACTGGCGGACAGGAGAGCAGGTCTCCGGAACCACTCACCTTTGCGATCCTGTATGGGAGAGGGAGAATAAGGTTTTTGGGAAGCACTCTGCGGTACTGCTCGAGTTCTTCATCACGGGTCGTCTTCCATCCAAGTCGGGCGGTGCTGCCTATCATCGTCTTCGCCGTCATCTGCTTTAATCAGTCTTCCCCAAGGTTACTACTGCGACCACATCTGTAAGCGAACGGTACGTGCGACGTGCTGCTGTCTGGTTATTCACCATGTTCTCTGAGTACATGTTTAGTTGCTGCTTGTTTCCGTTCATCCTGTTGTTTAGTACATCTAGTATGTTCGAGTTACATGTGCTAATAGCTGGTTTTGTCATGTTTAATATTCTGGAATTAATCATGGAAATTGTTCCTAATTTTCCAACAATCCTAAAACCTTATAATAGGCAATTTCCTAAGTTAAACATGGGACACTTGGCCGATGCGATGAAGCCAGAAATTTTTACCGGTGTTCATTTTAAGAGGTGGCAGTATAAGACCACTATGTGGTTGCAAGCTCTAAAAGTATTCGATGCTAGTGAAGGTTTACCTTAAGGAACTATATCTGACGAGGTTCAGAACAAGTTCAAGGAAACCAATCTTTCCTTTGTGGGATGCATGTTGCGTGTTCTTGACAACAAGCTGTTTGATGTGTTCATGCACATCAAAGATGGAAAAGAGCTCTGGGAGGTGTTGAACGCTAAGTTCGGTGTAGCAGATGCTGGCAGTGAACTGTACATCATGGAGAACTTTCATGATTACAGGATGGTTAACAACCGTTCTATAGTCGAACAAGCTCATGAGATACAGTGCTTTGCCAAGGAGCTTGAAATCGTTAAGTGTATCTTACCCAACAAGTTTGTGGCTAGGTGCATAGTTACAAAGTTGCCCTCTTCACGGAGGAACTTTGCCACAACTCTCAAGCATAAGAGTCAAGAGATATTGGTTGAAAACCTGATAGCGTTTCTTGATGTTGAGGAGAAGGCTCAGGCTAAGGACACTGCTGAGAAAGGAGGCGAGGGTCAGTCTAGCACCAACATGGTGCAGAAGTGGACCTTCGGTAAGAACAAAGGGAACTATAAGCCCTCCTTCAACAAGCTTGAAAAGACTACAACCTTCAAGAAGAAGAAGTTGAACAAGGCCGAGCTAGGTTACTTTACCCATGGAGAGCTCGGACACTTTTCCAAGGACTGCCCAGAACATGCAAATCGTAGATGAAAAGTGGAAAGACTGTCAACATCGTGACTGCTAGCAACACTAATGGGTATGGTAATTTATTTATTGTTCTTTCAGTATTTCAATCACCATGTTGGTGGATTGATACAGGTGCTAATGTTCATGTGTGTGCTGACATCTCTATGTTCACTTCTTATCATGTCGCACGGGATTCTTCCGTCCTAATGGGGAATGGATCACATGCTTCTGTTCGTGGTGTTGGCACATTGGATCAAAAGTTTACTTCCGGAAAAATCATGCAGCCGAGGAACGTGCAACATGTACCTACTATGAACAAGAATCTCGTTAGTGGCTCCCTTCTATGCAAAGATGGGTTTAAGGTTGGTTTAGAGTCAAATAAAGTAGTTTCGAAACATGGACAATTTATTGGTAAAGGTTATGAGTTTGGAGGCTTGTTCTATTTTTCACTTTCAGAGTTTTGTAATAAATCCGTGAATCATATTTGTGGCGATGTTAATGATGCTACCAGTGTTTGGCATTCTCGTTTATATCACATTAATTTTGGTTTGATGTCTCGGATGTCCAACATGAGTTTAATTCCGAATTTCACTATTGCCAAAGGTTCTAAGTGCCATAGTTGTGTGCAATCAAAGCAACCTCGAAAGCCTCACAAGGCTGCCAAGGAGAGAAACTTGGCACCTCTAGAACTCATACATTTTGATCTATGCGAGATGAATGGTGTGTTGACAAAAGGTAAAAAGAGATATTTCATGACATTGATTGATGATGCGACTATATACTGCTATGTTTATTTGTTTCGCACTAAAGATGAAGCTTTAGACTACTTTAAAATTTATAAAGCCGAGGTTGAAAATCAACTGGAGAGAAACATCAAACGTCTTAGGTCAGGAGAATATCATTTTGCGACCCGAAAGTTGGGGTGTCCAGGCAACGCGGTACCCAAGTTCCCTAAAATCAGCCGCGGTGACTACAATTGGTGTGCCAAATACTCAGAGGGTCTTTTTCGGCACGAATTCAACTTTACGTTTCAATACAAAAAAATCAGGCTAACGGCCGTCAAGTTGGCCCCCCTGTCAGTTCTCGCCGTTATGTCGCTCCCGTCGCTTAGGTGTCAATTAGTCTTGTAGCGTTGACGCCTGCATCCATTACGCGTCTTCTTCTTCCCCGGAGCGGCAATCTGTGGGGCGTCGCAGCCATGGCGCGGAGCTAGGACGTGGAGAAACCTGCTTGGCCCAACTCTCCTCCCTGTAGGCTTGCAGCGTTGGCGCCTGCATCCACTACGCGTGTTCTTCCCCGGAGCGGCAATCTGTGGTCGCGGCCATGGCACAGAGCTAGGACGTGACGAAGCTGCTCGGCCCCGCTCTCCTCCCCATCCCGAGTTGGAGCCCGCCCTCACCATGGACGCACCCGTGGCACGGTGCGGGGACGAGAATTGGTTCCCGGTGAGATCTATCACCTTGTTGACCATGCTCGGTTCTGTTTTCCTCCTCTAGAATCCGAGCTCGCCGTCACCGTGGTTGCACCCGCACCAATTCTGCCACCTCTGCCGAGGTCTTTGTGGAGGCTCAAGTTCTACCATGTTGGGCCTGTAAGGGTTCTATTGTGTATGCATGAAGAATAATTGTAACAAAGGGCTGGAAATCTTGGGGCGATATCGCATATCGGAAGTATATGACGATTGCATTGAGTTCACCGACCCCTGGGCTGAATTCTGTGCTAAAAATAGAATTTGCCTTGATGATCTGCTAGTCGTCCAGGTCAAGGTGATGAGGAACTATATCAAGCTAATTATTGAGGTGGTCACCGGTCCGGCAGAGGAAACATGGCGTACGAGTTGCACAGTAAGCTCATTACCATGAAAGATGGGATGGTTAAGGCGGGGGTTTTCGCGAGAGAGCTATGCCCCTGTTGCAAGCTAGCCCAGGAGAAGAAGCGCGAGGAGGACAAAAGCGGTTTCAGGACGAGCAGGGATCTTGGGACGGTGGCGACATCAAGCGGTTGAAGGGGAAGCAAGTCAAGGACGACAACAAGTGGTGGTGATACATTATGTGTTTGAACTAGATTTTAGTTTCTAGTTTATTATGTGTTTGATACATTTAGTTACTTCAATACAAAATTTTGACCAATTTAACTTGTTGATGTATTTCTTGACAATTATAATATAATCGAGCACTAGAAATATTTTGTAGTGTGCATGAGCATGATCAGTAAATATAATTGACAACTAGAAACTTTAAGGCACTCCATATAAAGGAGTAGATTGATATAGAAGGTTCACCAGAGACACCACGGATATATTGTCTTACATGCCACACACAGGTAATAATTAACCAGAACAAAATAAAAGCAGGGGCTGTAGCAGGAGACCGGGACACGGAGACGCCTAGCAGGGCAGGGGTTTATCAGCAGGAGGCAGCGATAGCCTAGTCGATGGGATACAGGCTAGTCCTGACATACTCCCGGAGGAATTTGCCATAGGTTGCGTGCCTCGCCAAGGTAATCGGCCTATGGCTTCTGCCTCCGCCTCTGCCAACGCCCTCCGCGTGCTGGATCATGCTGTTGAGGTCCACGTTGATTGCTCTGTCACAGAATGGGCAAAACAGTCTCCCCCTATGGTGGAAACGGATTAGCCCACACCATAACCGCCTCAGCATGTAACGGCTCTTGTTGTCCCTGGATACCTTGCTATCGTCCACTTCATCATCATCCTCCTATTGATTTTTAAGAACATAACTTAGAACTCATACATATGATTGAATTGTATTACAACTCAAGAATTGACAACATGTATATGTAAGACAATATATCCGTGGATATCAAAGATAAAGCATCTCAGCAATAGTTTGATCGGTTCATATATCATTTCATCTGAACACAATGACAAATAATTGCATCAGAGTGAATGTAGGATAAATCTAGGGGCCTCATAAGTTTCTAAGTTTCTTCAGGGATGGAGTAGGTGAACCAAGTAATAATTGCACAACCTGTAATGTTGTTGTACATCGCCCCAGGTTCACTAACTCATCCCTGAAAAAATCTGACACCAATGTGTCTGCCTCTCTTTTGGGACAAATTTTAATCATTGGTCACAATAAGAAATTGAAATGTAATCATACAAAACATTATTCAGGGATATACATAGTCAGGTACAAAAACAAGCCTAAATATTGTAATTATAAATAAAAACCAAACAATTAATCTTCAGGTACATGTCAAAAATACTTATGATCAAAATCATTCATATACATATGCATCATACCAATCATTAAAAGATCAGAAACAATTTAAGGATCATATATGTAGTTCCATATGAGAATAAATCTAGGGCCTCATAATTTGTTTCAGAGATGGAGTTGGGGAACCAAAGTACCAACAGCACAACCTATATTGTTTGTGTGCATTGTTGCCTCAGGTTCACCAACCCATCCCTAAAACACGACACCATCATACGTGTCTCCCCTTGAACTCTTTTGGGGCAAATTTCAATCATCGGCCTCGGTGACAAACTAAAATGTAATTCTTATACACTATGAATGCATGGAATAGATAATTCGAATATCATAGTTGTATGAATGTAGAATAAAGATTGCAGCCTCATAAGTTTATTCAGGAATTGCGTGAGCGAACCAAGTAACAATTGCATAGTTTATATTGTTCTTGTACATGGTCCCAGGTTCGCTCACTCATCCCTGAAAAAATCTGACACCAATGTGTCTGCCTCTCTTTGGGGCAAATTTGAATCATTGGCCACAATAAGAAATTGAAATGTAATCGTACAAAATAATATTCAGGGATATACATAGTCAGGTACAAAAACAAGCCTAAATATTATAATTATAAATAAAAAACAAACAATTAATCTTCAGGTACATGTTAAAAATACTTATGATCAAAACCATTCATATACATATGCATCATACCAATCATTAAAAGATCAGAAACAATTCAAGGATTATATATGTAGTTCCATATGAGAATAAATCAAGGGCCTCATAATTTGTTTCAGAGATGGAGTTGGAGAACCAAAGTACCAACAACACAACCTATATTGTTTGTGTGCATTGCTACCTCAGGTTCACCAACCCATCCCTAAAACACGACACCATCATACGTGTCTCCCCTTGAACTCTTTTGGGGCAAATTTCAATCATCGGCCTCGGTGACAAACTAGAATGTAATTCTTATACACTATGAATGCATGGAATAGATAATTCATATATCATAGTTCTATGAATGTAGAATAAAGATTGCAGCCTCATAAGTTTCTATAGAGATGGCGTAAGCGAACCAAGTAACAATTGCACAGCTTATATTGATCTTGTACATGGCCTCGGGTTCGCTCACTCATCCCTGAAAAAATCTGACACCAATCTGTCTGCCTCTCTTTGGGGAAAATTTGAATCATTGGCCACAATAAGAAATTGAAATGTAATCGTACAAAACAATATCCAAGGATATACAAATGCATCATACAACGCATTCATAGATCAGAAACAATACAAAGATTATATATTTAGGTTCCATATGAGAGAAAAATTAGGGCCTCATTTTTTTCAGCGATGGAGTCGGAGAACCAAAATACCAACAGCACAACCTATATTGTTTATGTGCATTGCTGCCTCAAGTTCACTAACCATCCCTAAGAAAACGACACCATCAGATGCCCTTGCACTATTTTGGGGAAAAATTGAATCATTGGGCTCAGTAAGGAATAGAAATGTAATGTTATAGGCCTGCTGTGTATCGAAATCAACAGTCAACTAGCAAACTCAACTAGATGGCAAATGAGCATATTGGGGTTTTGTGACTAGACAGATTGGGGTTTTCTGACTAGATGGAAGATGCATCAATCAACCGATCGAACCATATATATACTACCCTACTTCAAGAGCAAACGAATCTGTACACGATTGAGCAAATCCTATGTATGAACAGTGAAAACTGTGGCTACGACTAGAGAAGCTAGCATTGTAGTACCTCGAACTCCTCGTTAGGGACCTCCTCCTCGAACTCATCATTCTCCGCGATTGCGTCGACGATTTCTTGTACGATGATGGGGTCGTTGATGTAGATCACCGGATTGCCTCCATCTGCTGCCTACCCCCCATCCAGTTCTGTCGTTGGCACCACGACATTGTCGGCCATGATGTTATCGGCCACCTGCTGCTCGGCGGTGACGGCTACTACCTGCTGCTCGGCGGTGATGGCTACCACTTGCTTCTCGGCACCGACGGCTACCACCTGCTGCTCGGCGGTGACGGCTACCACCTGCTGCTCGGCGGCAACGGCTACCACCTGCTGCTCGGCGGCGATGGCTACTGGCTAGACGGATGAGCTCGCACCCTCGACGGCGTGGTGACGAGCGGTGTTCGTGCCCGGAGAAGACGCCTCCTCCTGCTTGGCAACGACCGAGCCATCTGTTGCTGTGCCTTCAACTGGCTTCACCTCCGGCTCATCTCCACGCGTACGCTTCATGGCGCACCAAGGGAAGGAGGTAGTGCAAGCGAGGGCGCTTCGGCGCGTGTGGCAGGTGTAGATTGGGGTCTAGGGACTAGACAGACTGGGGGAAATGACATGAGCTCATGGAAGAAGAAGGTCGAGGGGGGTTATAAACACCGGACCGTTCGTAATCCTTGAGTGGACATGTGTGGTGGGCGGGGGGCTACCACGATCTCCACCCTTTTTTTGGGTTCCCTTTTTTTGAAACAGCCACGATCTCCACTTTAGAGCTGCATTGAAAACACGCTCATGGTAGACCTCAATTCCACTGCATGCAAGTGGCACGAAACCAATTTCTAGAAACGTTAGATCTACTTGAGGGGGGGCCTTGACTCATGGAAGTTACTAGTGGTAGGGCCCAGTTGGAAGTGAGATTGAGAGCACTGCGTAAAAATGGGATATGTCTTATTAAAATCAAGTGGCAATAAATTGCAGCGTCCCGTCGACAACCGTGCACTCGATGACCCCGTTGCCCTGTGCATGTGTTGTAGTAGAAGTAGTAGGCTTTTTAGACTTGATTAAACTTGACATGACCGCTCGACGACTTTTTCCATGGACGGCATCATGTTCCTTCCTGTAGAAGTCTCACTGAGGGAGACGTCCGTGCTGTCTCACACAGTACTGCGAAGGGCACGACGTGTGCAACGATCATCGTTGGATCGCACAGAATCAACGGTTGGTGCGCACGATCTGCATGACAACTGTGACAACCAATCAGAGAGTAGCAGACAGGGTGAGCACAGGTTTGGGCTTCTACGAAAGATAGAGAGAGGGGGGCAAAACTAAGTAGTACCACATAAAACCAAGGGCAAAACTAAGTAGTATAAAAATGGAAAGAGTCTTGTACAATGAAATACATCATGGAATACATCAAATTATGCCAAGATAGATCCACTAGAGTTCATTGGATATGTGTTCTTCTCATAAACCACACATGGATCCACCTATGTGATTGCATGTCTCTTCCTCTAAACAAACCACATAAGGATCCACCAGTGCCATTGGATGTGTGTTCTTCTCATGAACCACACATGGCTCTACCAGTGTCATTGCATGTCTGTTCTTTTCATGAACCATAGCAAGAGTCATTGCATGTCTATTACTTCCATAAACCACACATGGATCCACCGGTGTCATTGCATGCCTGTTCTTTTCATGAACCACAGCTAGAGTCATTGCATGTCTATTACTTCCATAAACCACACATGGATCCACTGGTGTCATTGCATGTCTGTTCTCTTCATGAACCACATAAGGATCCACCAGTTTCATTGCATGTCTGTTCTTTTCATGAACCACACCCAGTGTCATTGCATGTGTGTTCCTCTAGATAAACCACATAAGGATCCACCGGTGTCACTGCATGTCTGTTCTTTTCACGAACCACATAAGGATCCACCAGTGTCATTGGATGTGTGTTCTTTTCATGAACCACACCCAGTGTCATTGCATGTCTGTTCCTCCAAACAAACCACATAAGGATCCATCAGTGTCATTGCATGTCTATTCTTTTCATGAACCACACCTAGTGTCATTGCATGTGTGTTCTTCTAAACAAACCACATAAGTCATTGCATGTCTGTTCTTTTCATGAACCACACCCGGTGTCATTGCATGTGTGTTCCTCTAGGCAAACCACATAAGGATCCACCGGTGTCACTGCATGTCTGTTCTTTTCATGAACCACATAAGGATCCACCAGTGTGATTGGATGTGTGTTCTTCTCATGAACCACACATGGATCCAACGGTGTCATTGCATGTCTGTTCTTTTCATGAACCATAGCTAGAGTCATTGCATGTCTGTTACTTCCATAAACCACACATGGATCCACCGGTGTCATTGCATGTCTGTTCTTTTCGTGAACCACACCCAGTGTCATTCCATGTCAGTTCTTTTCATGAACCGCATAAGGATCCACTAGTTTCATTGCATGTTTGTTCTTTTCATGAACCACATAAGGATCCACCAGTGTTATTGCATGTCTGTTCTTCTCACAAACCACATAAGGATCCACCAGTGTCATTGCATGTCTGTTCTTTTCATAAAACACACCCAGTGTCATTGCATGTGTGTTCCTCTAGACAAACCACATAAGGATCCACCCAATGTGATTGGATGTGTGTTCTTCTCATGAACCACACATGGATCCACCAGTGTCATTGCATGTCTGTTATTTTCATGAACCACACCCAGTGTCATTGCATGTCTATTCTTTTCATGAACCACACCCGGTGTCATTGCATGTGTGTTCCTCTAGACAAACCACATAAGGATCCACCGGTGTCACTGCATGTCATTTCTTTTCATGAACCACATAAGGATCAACCAGTGTCATTGGATGTGTGTTCTTCTCATGAACCACACATGGATCCACCAGTGTCATTGCATGTCTGTTCTTTTCATGAACCACAGCTAGAGTCATTGCATGTCTGTTACTTCCATAAACCACACATGGATCCACTGGTGTCATTGCATGTTTGTTCTTTTCATGAACCACACCCAGTGTCATTGCATGTCAGTTATTTTCATGAACCACATAAGGATCCACCAGTGTCATTGCATGTCTGTTCTTTTCATGAATCACAGCTAGAGTCATCGCATGTCTGTTACTTCCATAAACCACACATGGATCCACCAGTGTCATTGCATGTATGTTCTTTTCATTAACCACACCTAGTGTCATTGCATGTGTGTTCCTTTAGACAAACCACATATGGATCCACCAGTGTCATTGCATGTCTGTTCTTTTCATGAATCACAGCCAGTGTCTTTGCATGTCTGTTCTTTTCACAAACCACATAAGGATCCACCTAGTGTCATTGAATGTGTGTTCTTCTAAACAAACCACATAAGGATCCACTAGTGTCATTGGATGTGTGTTCTTCTCATGAACCACACATGGATCCACCGGTGTCATTGCATGTCTGTTCTTTTCATGAACCACAGCTAGAGTCATTGCATGTTTGTTACTTCCATAACCTCACTTGGATCCACTGGTGTCATTGCATGTCTGTTCTTTTCATGAACCACACCCAGTATCATTGCATGCCAGTTCTTTTCATGAACCACATAAGGATCCACCAGTGTCATTGCATGTCTGTTCTCACAAACCACATAAGGATCCACCAGTGTCATTGCATGTATGTTCTTTTCATGAACCACACCCAGTGTCATTGCATGTGTGTTCCTCTAGACAAACCACATAAGGATCCACCGGTGTCACTTCATGTGTGTTCTTTTCATGAACCACATAAAGTTGTACCAGTGTCATTGGATGTGTGTTCTTTTCATGAACCACACCTAGTATCATTGCATGTCTGTTCTTTTCATGAACCACATAAGGATCCACCAGTGTCATTGCATGTCTGTTCTTCTCACAAACCACATAAGGATCCACCAGTGTCATTGCATATCTGTTCTTTTCATGAACCACACCTAGTGTCATTGCATGTGTGTTCCTCTAGACAAACCACATAAGAATCCACCGGTGTCACTGCATGTCTGTTCTTTTCATGACCCACACATGGATCCACCGGTGTTATTGCATGTCTGTTCTTTTCATGAACCACACCGAGTGTGATTGCATGTCTGTTCCTCTAAACAAACCACATAAGGATCCACCAGTGTCATTGCATGTTTGTTCTTTTCATGAACCACACCCAGTGTCATTGCATGTGTGTTCTTCTAAAAAAACCACATAAGTCATTGCATGTCGGTTCTTTTCATGAACCACACCCGGTGTCATTGCATGTATGTTACTCTGGACAAACCACATAAGGATCCACCGGTGTCACTACATGTCTGTTCTTTACATGGACCACATTAGGATCCACCATTGTCATTGGATGTGTGTTCTTCTCATGAACCACACCTGGATCCACCAGTGTCATTGCATGTCTGTTCTTTTCATGAACCACAGCTAGAGTCATTGCATGTCTATTACTTCCATAAACCACACATGGATCCACCGGTGTCATTGCATGTCTGTTCTTCTCATGAACCACATTAGTATCCACCAGTGTCATTGCATGTCTGTTCTTTTCATGAACCACACCCAGTGTCATTGCATGTGTGTTCCTCTAGACAAACCACATAAGGATCCACCGGTGTCACTGCATGTCTATTCTTTTCACGAACCACATAAGGATCCACCAGTGTCATAAGATGTGTGGTCTTTTCATGAACCACACCCGGTGTCATTGCATGTCTGTTCCTCTAAACAAACCACATAAGGATCCACTAGTGTCATTGCATGTCTGTACTTTTCATGAATCACGGCTAGAGTCATTGCATGTCTGTTACTTCCATAAACCACACATGGATCCACCAGTGTTATTGCATGTCTGTTCTTTTCATTAACCACACCTAGTGTCATTGCATGTGTGTTCCTCTAGACAAACCACATATGGATCCACCAGTGTCATTGCATGTCTGTTCTTTTCATGAATCACAGCCAGTGTCATTGCATGTCTGTTCTTTTCACAGACCACATAAGGATCCACCTAGTGACATTGCATGTGAGTTCTTCTAAACAAACCACATAAGGATCCACCAGTGTCATTGGATGTGTGTTCTTCTCATGAACCACACATGGATCCACCAGTGTCATTGCATGTCTGTTCTTTTCATGAACCACAGCTAGAGTCATTGCATGTCTATTACTTCCATAAACCAGACATGGATCCACCGGTGTCATTGCATGTTTGTTCTTTTCATGAACCACACCCAGTGTCATTGCATGTCAGTTCTTTTCATGAACCACATAAGGATCCACCAGTGTCATTGCATCTCTATTCTTCTCACAAACCACATAAGGATCCACCAGTGTCATTGCATGTATGTTCTTTTCATGAACCACACCGAGTGTCATTGCATGTGTGTTCCTCTAGACAAACCAAATAAGGATGCACCGGTGTCACTGCATGTGTGTTCTTTTCATGAACCACATAAGGATCCACCAGTGTCATTGGATGTGTGTTGTTTTCATGAACCACACCCAGTGTCATTGCATGTTTGTTCTTTTTATGAACCACATAAGGATCCACCAGTATCATTGCATGTCTGTTCTTCTCACAAACCACATAAGGATCCACCAGTGTCATTGCATGTCTGTTCTTTTCATGAACCACACCTAGTGTCATTGCATGTGTGTTCCTCTAGACAAACCACATAAGGATCCATCGGTGTCACTTCATGTCTGTTCTTTTCATGAATTACATAAGGATCCACTAGTGTCATTGGATGTGTGTTGTTTTCATGAACCACACCGAGTGTGATTGCATGTCTGTTGCTCTAAGCAAACCACATAAGGATCCACCAGTGTCATTGCATGTCTGTTCTTTTCATGAACCACACCAAGTGTCATTGCATGTGTGTTCTTCTAAACAATCCACATAAGTCATTCCATGTCTGTTCTTTTCATGAACCACACCCGATGTCATCGCATGTGTGTTCCTCTAGACAAACCACATAAGGATCCACCGGTGTCACTGCATGTATGTTCTTTTCATGAACCACATTAGGATCCACCAGTGTCATTAGATGTGTGTTCTTCTCATGAACCACACATGGATCCACCAGTGTCATTGCATGTCTGTTCTTTTCATGAACCACAGCTAGAGTCATTGCATGTCTGTTACCTCCATAAACCACACATGGATCCACCGATGTCATTGCATGCCTGTTCTTCTCATGAACCACATAAGGATCTACCAGTGTTATTGCATGTCTGTTCTTTTCATGAACCACACCCAGTGTCATTGCATGTGTGTTCCTCTAGAAAAACCACATAAGGATCCACCAGTGTCACTGCATGTCTGTTCTTTTCATGAACCACATAAGGATCCACCAGTGTCATTGGATGTGTGTTCTTTTCATGAACCACACCTAGTGTGATTGCGTGTCTGTTCCTCTAAACAAACCTCATAAGGATCCACCAGTGTCATTGCATGTCTATTCTTTTCATGAACCACACCCAGTGTCATTGCATGTGTGTTCTTCTAAACAAACCGCATACGTCATTGCATGTCTGTTCTTTTCATGAACCACACCCTGTGTCATTGCCTGTGTGTTCCTCTAGGCAAACCACATAAGGATCTACCGGTGTCACTGCATGTCTATTCTTTTCATGAACCACATAAGGATCCACCAGTGTCATTGGATGTGTGTTCTTCTCATGAACCACACATGGATCCACCATTGTCATTGCATGTCTGTTCTTTTCATAAACCACAGCTAGAGTCATTGCATGTTTGTTACTTCCATAAACCACACATAGATCCACTAGTGTCATTGCATGTCTGTTCTTTTCATGAACCACACCTTGTGTCATTGCATGTGTGTTCCTCTAGACAAACCACATAATGATCCACCGGTGTCACTGCATGTATGTTCTTTTCATGAACCACATTAGGATCCACCAGTGTCATTAGATGTGTGTTCTTCTCATGAACCACACATGGATCCACCAGTGTCATTGCATGTCTGTTCTTTTCATGAACCACAGCTAGAGTCATTGCTTGTCTGTTACCTCCATAAACCACACATGGATCCACCGGTGTCATTGCATGCCTGTTCTTCTCATGAACCACATAAGGATCTACCAGTGTTATTGAATGTCTGTTCTTTTCATGAACCACACCCAGCGTCATTGCATGTGTCTTCCTCTAGACAAACCACATAAGGATCCACCGGGGTCACTACATGTCTATTCTTGTCACGAACCACATAAGGATCCACCAGTGTCATTGGATGTGTGTTCTTTTCATGAACCACACCCAGTGTGATTGCATGTCTGGTCCTCTAAATAAACCACATAAGGATCCACCAGTGTCATTGCATGTCTATTCTTTTCATGAACCACACCCAGTGTCATTGCATGTGTGCTCTTCTAAACAAACCACATAAGTCACTGCATGTCTGTTCTTTTCATGAACCACACCCTGTGTCATTGCATGTGTGTTCCTCTAGACAAACCACATAAGGATCCACCGGTGTCACTGCATGTCTGTTCTTTTCACGAACCACATAAGGATCCACTAGTGTCATTGGATGTGTGTTCTTTTCATGAACCACACCCAGTGTCATTGCATGTCTGTTCCTTTAAACAAACCACATAAGGATCCACCAGTGTCATTGCATGTATGTTCTTTTCATGAACCACACCCAGTGTCATTGCATGTGTGTTCTTCTAAACAAACCACCTAAGTCATTGCATGTCTGTTGTTTTCATGAACCACACCCAGTGCCATTGCATGTGTGTTCCTCTAGACAAACCACCTTAGGAATCCACCAGTGTCATTGGATATCTGTTCTTTTCATGAACCACACCCAGTGTCATTGCATGTATGTTCCTCTAAACAAACCACATAAGGATCCACCAGCGTCATTGCATGTCAGTTCTTTTCATGAACCACATAAGAATCCACCAGTGTCATTGCATGTCTGTTTTTCTCACAAACCACATAAGGATCCACCAGTGTCATTGCATGTATGTTCTTTTCATGAACCACACCCACTGTCATTGCATGTGTGTTCCTCTAGAAAAACCACATAAGGATCCACCACTGTCACTGCATGTTTGTTCTTTTCATGAACCACATAAGGATCCACCAGTGTTATTAGATGTGTGTTCTTTTCATGAACCACACCCAGTGTGATTGCATGTCTGGTCCTCTAAATAAACCACATAAGGATCCACCAGTGTCATTGCATGTCTATTCTTTTCATGAACCACACCCAGTGTCATTGCATGTGTGCTCTTCTAAACAAACCACATAAGTCACTGCATGTCTGTTCTTTTCATGAACCACACCCTGTGTCATTGCATGTGTGTTCCTCTAGACAAACCACATAAGGATCCACCGGTGTCACTGCATGTCTGTTCTTTTCACGAACCACATAAGGATCCACTAGTGTCATTGGATGTGTGTTATTTTCATGAACCACACCCAGTGTCATTGCATCTCTGTTCCTTTAAACAAACCACATAAGGATCCACCAGTGTCATTGCATGTTTGTTCTTTTCATAAACCACACCTAGTGTCATTGCATGTGTGTTCTTCTAAACAAACCACATAAGTCATTGCATGTCTGTTGTTTTCATGAACCACACCCAGTGCCATTGCATGTGTGTTCCTCTAGACAAACCACCTTAGGAATCCACCAGTGTCATTGGATGTCTGTTCTTTTCATGAACCACACCCAGTGTCATTGCATGTATGTTCCTCTAAACAAACCACATAAGGATCCACCAGCGTCATTGCATGTCTGTTCTTTTCATGAACCACACCCTGTGTCATTGCATGTGTGTTCTTCTAAACAAACCACATAAGTCATTGCATGCCTGTTCTTTTCATGAACCACACCCGGTGTCATTGCATGTGTGTTCCTCTAGACAAACCACATAAGGATCCACTGGTGTCACTGCATGTCTGTTATTTTCATGAACTACATAAGGATCCACCAGTGTCATTGGATGTGTGTTCTTCTCATGAACCACACATGGATCCACCAGTGTCATTGCATGTCTGCTCTTTCCATGAACCACATCTAGAGTCATTGCATGTCTGTTACTTCCATAACTACACATGGATCCACCAATTTCATTGCATGTCTATTCTTTTCATGAACCACACCCAGTGTCATTGCATGTCAGTTCTTTTCATGAACCACATAAGGATCCACCAGTTTCATTGCATGTCTGTTCTTTTCATGAACCACATAAGGATCCACCATTGTTATTGCATGTCTATTCTTCTCACAAACCACATAAGGATCCACCAGTGTCATTGCATGTCTGTTCTTTTCATGAACCACACCCAGTGTCATTGCATGTGTGTTCCTCTAGAAAACCACATAAGGATCCACCCAATGTGATTGGATGTGTGTTCTTCTCATGAACCACACATGGATCCACCAGTGTCATTGCATGTCTGTTCTTTTCATGAACCACACCCAGTGTCATTGCATGTCTGTGCTTTTCATGAACCACACCCAATGTCATTGCATGTGTGTTCCTCTAGACAAACCACATAAGGATCCACCGGTGTCACTGCATGTCTGTTCTTTTCATGAACCACATAAGGATCCACCAGTGTCATTGGATGTGTGTTCTTCTCATGAACCACACATGGATCCACCAGTGTCATTGCATGTCTATTCTTTTCATGAACCACAGCTAGAGTCATTGCATGTTTGTTACTTCCATAAACCACACATGGATCCACCAGTGTCACTGCATGTCTGTTCTTTTCATGAACCACACCCAGTGTCATTGCATGTCAATTGTTTTCATGAACCACATGAGGATCCACCAGTGTCATTGTATGTCTGTTCTTTTCATGAATCACGGCTAGAGTCATTGCATGTCTGTTACTTCCATAAACCACGCATGGATCCACCTAGTGACATTGCATGTGAGTTCTTCTAAACAAACCACATAAGGATCCACCAGTGTCATTGGATGTGTGTTCTTTTCATGAACCACACATGGATCCACCAGTGTCATTGCATGTCTGTTCTTTGCATGAATCACAGCTAGAGTCATTGCATGTCTGTTACTTCCATAAACCACACATGGATCCACCAATGTCATTGCATGTCTGTTCTTTTCATGAACCACACCCAGTGTCATTGCATGTGTGTTCCTGTAGACAAACCACATATGGATCCACCAGTGTCATTGCATGTCTGTTCTTTTCATGAACCACAGCTAGAGTCCACTGGTGTCATTGGATGTGTGTTCTTCTCATGAACCACACATGGATCCACCAATGTCATTGCATGTCTGTTACTTCCATAAACCACATATGGATCCACCTAATGTGATTGCATGTCTGTTCCTTTCACAAACCTCACATGGATACACTAGTGTCATTGCATGGGTGGCTGTTAGACCGAGTATTCTAGAAGGCACGCCCTAACACAGTTGTTCTGCTTGACGATTGTTACATATTGTTCGAGCGGGGCGCTTGGATGATTGGGATGGTCTTCGTGAGAGCGATCCGCAAGTAGGCTGTTCTACGACTTGATTGGCCACGCTTGCTCTAGACAAACTGGCAACACTGGGCGCTCCCCGATTGCGAGTGTCACGTCTCACGAGTTCAATGGGCCACATCTCAGTGTCACATCCCCATTACTTCTCTTCCTTCCCCTTGAAGCCACTTTCCCCACTTCACTCCCATCCTGCCGTAGCCGCAAGCCGATGGCGCCTCCATCCCAATCCCCTCTCCGGCAGCCACCCCCCTCCCCTCTAGCCATGGGTTCAAGGGGAGACGGCGAGGAAACGCGTCGTGACGACAGGGACGGTGATTTCGATGTGAGTCGTCTCATCTCTATTTCTATCATCTGTGGCCAGTTATCTATTTTTTGAGCTAGATCTAATCTGTTTACTCATGCGCGTATGATGTGTTAGGCCAACCAGACGATGTATGACTCCGACTATCACGGTTTAGCAGATAAAGATAGTCCTCTGCTATGTAAACATGGATATGTGCCCGCTAAATTTATAGCGTTCGAAGGACGAAACATAGGCAGGAGGTTTCTATAGTATCAAGGACATCGTGCAATGATGCAAGGCAGAAGTTGCGGTGTTGTCAAATGGGTAGATCCAGAGTGGCCCAAATCGATGTACAAAACGCTGGACAAACTATGGGAAATGACTATTGAGTTTAAAGAATCCGTATTCAGCTCACTTCATGACAGTGTTGAGATGAAGCTATGGGAACCAGTTGACACGACCAAGCATAAGCGAGATCTCGGGTGGGTGCAATACAAGATTAGCAAAGTCGAGAAGGAGAGGGAAGCGGCGTTGGCCCTGAAGGCTAAAGCAGAGCAAGAACTGACTCAAGCAAGGAATGACCTCCACCAGGCCAAAGTCCTGCAGTTCACAACTACGAGTATTCACAAGTGCATGAGGAAAAATGCAGAGAAACAATTGAAGCTGTGCAAGGAAGATGCTAAAAGGAAAGAGCAGACGATTCGATCCTTGCTCTCGCAGGAAGATGCGCATCGGGCTAAGATTAGAAAGATCAAGGAGATGTGTGATAACTAGTTCTATTTAGCTTAAGCTCTGTGCCTTTTTAAGTTGTAATAGTTGTACTTGTTGACCTAGCGGTCTGAACTATTGGTCCCGGAGTCCAGGGAGGAAAAAAGTTGCTCTCCCGTTAGTCTGACCCTGCATTACTTCTTTTGTCTGACCAATGCCCCTTGGATATTCCGCCCGTCGCTTTGTCGTCCTCATGTACAAATAGGAGGCACCACAGCGCGTCGCTTTGTCGTCCATCCCCTCGTCCTCTCCAATCTCCACCGCGTCGTTGCTTCGTCGTCCATACCCTCGCTCCCTCTCCAATCTCCACCATGCTGCCATGGAGATGCCCGATCTGAACTTCTACGAGGTGGTGATGTTCGCGAAGTTCGACATCCTCGCGCCGCCAACCTTGACGGTGCCCCACGGATGGCGCATCAGCTCTGCGGGGGTGCCGGTGGCTCTGCTCCCTGGCCGAGCTGAGATAGGGAGCAAAATCGCAGCGTGCCGCCGCCAGATGCCCGCGTGGAAGAGGGCGCTGCCCCGGTACGCGTCGGCCAGCCCGTACTAGCCAGCGCTGTTCAAGAAGGAGCGGAAGTCCAAGATTGGCAACCGCATCGTTGACGGGCGCATGGTGCACCGGGATCTCCATAACCGAGAAGGGCGGGAGAGGTTCTGGTCCGTCCCTGGACGGACCAAGTACACTGTCATCGCTGCCGCTCTCTGCGAAGAGGTGCTCCGTCTCGCGAACAATGCGGAAATCGTGGAGGTTCCGTCCGATAGCGACGAGGAAGCCGGCGGCTCGGAGGACAGTGGCAGCGAAAGTGAAATTGTTGACTAGTGGTTGAATTAATGTAGGATGTGAAATCGCACCTTTGTTTAGAAGAAATTGTGGTTGAAGTAATGAAATACCTCGATTTAGATCTCTGTCTCGATTAATTTGTGGAAGAATTTGTGATTTAGATCAATTTCTGCCTCGATTTAGATCTCTGTCCCGGATTGGGAACGTGACCGTGGACCAAAGACACCTTTTCTACTAGTGTATTCTGACATTGGTGGTTTGTTTAAACATAATCTATGTGGATTGTGCCGCATGCAAATGGCACAACCACAATTTATAAAGTGGAAGCACGTACACCCGGTTACTGGAGATCCCGGAGCTTCGCCAGATGCAGGGGATGCAGGAGCAGAGAGGCGGTGAGATAGACGGGCTCAAGATTAGGCCAGAAAGTGGTACTGATTTCCTCCTCATCTGGGCATTATCGGTGAGAACATTGTTGTTTATGTTGCCACTGTTGGGTCCGCAGCATAGAAAACAAAAGTTTTCCTACGGTGTGAACTACACGCCAAGATCTATCTACTAGATACAAAGCAACGGGTGGACATACATGCATGGAGAACTTACCCTCGAAGACAACGAGCTTTCTTAACAAGTAGGAACTCGTGGTTGATGTAGTCGTACACTTGCCGATCTCAAGATCGCGATGAAGTCCAGCAGGTCCGGCTCCAGCACGTCCATCAGATCCAGCTCCAGCACCACCAAGTCTAGCACCGCAAAGCAGCGGTGCATCCATGATCGCACACACGTCCGGTACCTCGACAACCTCCGTCCCTCGCTCCAGCAAAGCAGCGGAAGCAGCAACTCCTTTCCAGATAAAGCCACCGGGAACATGTATCTCGCTAATCCGAGACCATGGGGGAATAATACTAGAGGGGGAGAGAGATCCTTAGGAGGTGTGAGTATGAAGGTGTGAGAGGGGGGCCTTTTATAGGAGGAGGGGAGGGTACCCCTCCCCATGGCCGGCGCCCCAAGGGGTGACCCCTCACCTTCTCATTCATGTGGTGGTAACTCCCTCCACATAAATTTGCCCCTTCACATTCTCTTTTAAAGTCCCCACTTTAAATGCATTAAATTTCTCCAAATTTAATGCTCTCTCATTTAATAAAACTCTTTTATTAATTTTATTCAGAATTTTGTTAATTACTTTAATTAACAAACATTCACATAAAACCCCTGCAACATTTCAATATTACACGCAGAACCAATTTCAGCAATTTCACCCGAAACAGTTTCGGTGTCTATTGAAATAATTCCAGCGCTTTCTTAAATCTTTATCTGAAACATATTTGCTCCAAATGGTGTCGGTATCCCTTAAGTGTGTCACCCTATGGTTCACGAATAATGCAGACATGATCGAGACCCCTCTCAGATCAATAATCAGAAGCGGGACCTGGAGATCCATATTGACTCCTACACATTCAACGATGACTTCTGTGATCATGAGAACCTTTAACGCTAGTAACTAAATCCCTTTGTCCCGTGATATATTACATGTCCGAGATTCGATCATTGGTATCTCCATACCTAGTTTGATCTCGTTACCGACATGCACTCTTTTCTTGTTCCCGTGATATAACATTCTAGTGATCACATCACTTGCTTGCAAGCTATTTCAATGTGATATCACCGAGAGGGCCCAGAGTATATCTATCCGTCATCGGGATGGACAAATCCCACTCTTGATCCATGAGCCTCAACATAACACCTTTGTAGCACTGAACCCACCTTTATAGTCACCCTGTTACGGTGTGACGTTTGATGTTATCAAGATACTCTTCCAGTGTTAGCAATTAACATGATCTCATGGTCCAAGGATAAAGATTACTTCGTATGATGTTATAGCAATATAAACATAATGACTTTGATTGTAATGCTATACTTCAGATGAATGTTCATCACATCATTCCACCAATGGTGTGACCTTGTTATTAACAACATCCAATGTCCATGATCAGGAAACCTTGATCATCTTGTTAATCAACAATCTAGTCTATAAGAGAGGCATAACTAGGAACCCTTTTTGTTTATTAAACACACATGTATTGATGTTTCCGATCAATACAATTCTAGCATGTAAAATAAACATTTATCATAAACATGGAATAAGATGATAACCACTTTATTATTGCCTCTCGGGCATATTCCCTTCAGTCTCCCACTTGCACTAGAGTCAATAATCTAGTTTGAAAAACTTTGCGTATTGAACACCTATGGCTTTCTGGTGTTGCATATACGCTATTGCTAGTGGTTAACATAATCTCTGGATCTAACAGTTTCAGGTCCGTGTGTATTTGCATGTCTCTGCGTCTCTACGCATCACTCATTCTCAAATGAGATGGCATTGTATAGATTTGGTCCTTTGGTGAGACTTTTAGTTCATTCGGCTCAAAATATGTTGATATTATTGTCACACAATATATCTTCATAGTATTAGCCCACTTTGAACCACACCTAGTTTGATAACAAACTACTTAACACAAATGCCCTCCTTTGCTGCTACTATAGCAGTCATATACTTAGCCTTTTGTTGTAGTATCCGTCACAATGTCTCAACTTTGGAACTCATCCAAATCCATCATGGAACATCCTTTCCATTACATTGTGCCACCCATAGTCTAAATTGAGATAAATTTAATTTGTATCTTGTGACAAAACTAGTATCAATGTAACACTTTACAATGAACTACCTTTAACTATTTGTCACTTATACATTATATATTCTTAGTTCTTCCAAAGCTCATAAGAATATCTTTACTATTGTCTAATGATCATCTTATGAATCATTCTGGTATATGCTCATAACATTTAGAGCATAGGACATTCTGGATATATACATATCATGGTATAATCGATCAAAATCTTCATGTGATTTTACTCACCAAGTGTTGAAACACTTGAATTTTGATACAATCCTTTCCATGCAGCAAGAACCTTTCTTGTTGTTTCCATATTGAACCCTTTCAATATCTCATATATGTATGTCTGGCACAACCATATTAGTGCCTTAATCTATCCATATAGATATTGATGCCTAATATTCCGGGTTTGCCCAAGTATTTCATTGAAATCTTATTTTAATGAAATTCTTAACTTGTGTCAATACAAGATACATCATTTCCAATCAACAATATGTCCTCTACATAATGTATTAGAAATATGTCTCAGCGCTCCCACTTAATTTCTTGCAAATGCAAGCATCTTCATCATCTCCGATGAATTTAAACTCTTTTAACAGTTTCATCATGGTGAAGATTCCAACTCCGCTATGCTTACTTCAACTATTGAAGTTTACATGCCCTTTTAGCACCCTTTGAATTAACAAAACCCTTCGGACCATGTCATGTACATGTCCTAGGTTACCGTTCTATTAGAAGAACCTTGTTTTGTTTATTCAACTACCATATACCAAATTATATGTAGTGGTTGATACATTAATCCGTCAAGACTATATATCGCTATGAAAGATCAAATCTTGTCATAGTCAACTCCTTGAACATTGTCGTAAACTTCTTTCCGACATGTCGACTATTTTATAGATGTTAAACATCCATGTCTTATTTTTGTATAGATCCAAACACGACTGATAGGCTTCACGCCTTTCCGGAGGGTCTTCCAAGTTCAGAAACTTGTTTTCTCGTGTATGGATACTATCACGGATTCTATGACTTCTAGTCATTTTATGGAGTCAGGGCCCATCATCGCTTCTTTGCATGTAGTCGGTTCATCATTGTCAAAACAATAATGACTTGCTTATCAAATCTTACTATTTGATTCTTACCGACCCACACGGTTCGATAGGAACTCTAATCTCCGAGATCACACCTTTTGTAATCACGAGAGCCATGAGCATTGTGGCCGCCACCGGGACACTTTCCGGCGCTGCGCTACTTAGCACATATAGCTAAGGTTCAACAACCTTATCAAAGTTCTATTTTCCTCCCACTTAACTTTTCACGAAAAATTCCTTCTCAAGAAACTTGATGTTCCAAGTAACAAACTCTTTTGTCCTTGGTGTTATGGAGAAATTCCCAACAAATTCTTTGGGATAACCTACAAAGACATGCTTATCCGACTTTGGTTGTAAACATTTTACTTATGCATAGCATACCAAAATTTAAGAAAAGACAATTCGGGTTTTATCCCAAACCATAACTCATATGGTGTCATTTCAATGGATCACGATGCTGCTCTTTTCAGTGTAAAAGCGGTAGTCTCTAAAGCTTCAATCTTTAAAACATAATGGCAGTTTTATAAATGACACCTTTGATCTTACCATGTCAAACATGGTTTGATTTTATCTCTCTAATATGCCATACTCCTATGGTTTATCGGGAAACATAAATCATGGAACGTGGGTAGATTGTTTCGCCCAGCAACATGCCACACACAGAGCTCCAGAATTTAACAGAAATACATATATAGGTTCAAGTTCAACACATTACTATGCATCTTCATTGCCAGCAGCCTTCTTCCGCAGCCTAGGTGCCAAGCCTTCACGTCCACTGGCTTCTTCATTTCCTGCCTTCTTCCTCTTCCTCGGTGCCAATTTTCTTAGCTTCACGTACTCTGCATTGCCGGGACAATGGGCACCAGAATCGTGTCCAGCATCATCTTTCCACTCGTTTTTAATTTCTTCGGGCAGCAAAATGACTGACCTGGCAGTCATGTTTCTAACTTTGCGGTGCTTCCTGTCAAAGAAACAAGACTGTTGCATAACTGCCCAATATCTATAGAGTAAATAAAACAAAAATTACAATTCAGCACAAACATGCGAACCCCAAGAGACCTTTGCTTACCGGGAGCTAATTGGGTTCGAGCAACCACCCTATCCAAGAATAGAAGGGCGACTCCCAGTTGCAGCAGCTTCCACATCCAGTACATCACATTTCAGCTTAAACATGGCAGCCGAAGCATACCTTTTCATCAACCCAATTAGCTGACTGTCACACGTTATAGGAACCATGATGCCACGTTCATCCATGAAGCTGAACTTTGCAGTCTGCTTCGGCCATAATTCAACATGATTACGCAGAGCAGCAACCATACCAGATATAGTGCAGATCTGCGCAAACGCTTCTTCCATTGTGAAACAATGGTGTCCATACCACTTGCCCTTAGAGTCGTACTTGTAGAGGACTACCGTAACCAGGTAAGGGGGGTCCGCGCAGATTCCACTTGACAGAAAACTATGGACAAAATATGTTTGTCAGTGTTGGCTAATAAACAATTTGAGGTTCAGTTGCCAGCTAGCAGTTATAATTAGTGCGAATAGTAAAGAGAAGGGTAGCTCACCCGCTTGTAGCCAGAACTTCTTCTTCCTTGATAGTAGGACCTGCCATCCTCCGAACTGCTTGGCTCGTCGGCGGCGGAGGCGGGCTAGAGCCTCGCAACGACGGCTACGACATGCGCCATTGGAGCTCGGGATCAGCGACTGGGCGCAACAACTTGGCGCCGGAAGTCAAATGTCCGAAGGGACCGTCCTGCCTGGAGGGTGGATTCCGACGCCGCCGGTGCCAGGGGAAAGGTGGGAATGGATTTGTGAAATTGGTCAACGCACCCAATCCACTTAGCTGCTCGATTTGCCTCAGAGGTTGCCGCGTTAGCGCTCGCGTCACGGACATATGACTGACATGAGGGTTCCGACCGTCTACTTCACGGGGCAGTTTAATGAAATGTTTGAATTTGGCAGGGGTGAGATGAGTTTGCCTCGAAATGGCCCCTCTCAGTAGTTGGCGGCCCAACTTTTTGAAACGCGGCAATTTCAGGCAACTTAGGTACCGCCATGCGCTGGCCTGCGAACTTTGGTACCGCAGACGAACAGGCCCTTAGGTTGGATCGCGGTGGTGAATATTTTCCCAAAATATTTGACGAATTCTGTGAGGAACATGGCATTATTCATGAGAGGACGCCTCCCTACTCGCCCCAATCAAACAGGGTTTCCAAGAGGAAAAACCGCATGCTAACTGGCTTGGTGAATTCCATGTTAGCCACTGCTGGTTGATCAAAAACATGGTGGGGGGAGACTTTGTTGACTTCATGTCATGTCCTGAATAGAGTTCCTAACAACAATAAAGAAAAGACCCCTTATGAGGAGTGGGCTAGGAGAAAACCATCACTTTCATATTTGCGTACTTGGGGGTGTTTGGCGAAGGTCAACATACTGATTCCCAAGAAACATAAACTTGGACCTAAGACAGTGGATTGTATCTTTCTAGGATATGCTCCGCAAAGTGTAGGCCATAGATTTTTAGTGGTTAAGTCTGAGGTTCCTGATATGCATGTTGATACTATAATGGAATCGCATGACGCAACATTCTTTGAGAATATGTTTCCTATGAAAGATATGCATAGCACTACTAGAATTTCTTCTGAAATGCTTCCTGAATCTAGTGCATCCATTGAGACTTTTGAACAACCGCATGAGGGTGTCCCTGAGAAGGATAACGATGAACCTCCCACGAGGAGTAAGAGACAGAGGATTACAAAATCCTTTGGTAATGACTTCATCGTTTACCTTGTGAATGATACTTCTAGATCCATTATTGAGGCATATGCATCTCCTGATGCAGATGATTGGAAAGAAGCTGTCCAAAATGAGATGGACTCGATTCTTTCTAATGGAACTTGGGAATTATCAGAATGACCCTACGGTTGTAAACCCGTGGGCTGTAAGTGGGTGTTCAAGAAGAAGCTAAGGCCTGATGGTACTATTGAGAAGTACAAGACACAACTTGTAGCAAAGGGCTACACCCAGAAAGAAGGCGAAGATTACTTTGACACATATTCATCTGTCGCTAGACTGGCCACCATTCGAGTACTGCTGTCCCTGGCTACCTCTTATGGTCTTCTCGTTCATCAAATGGATGTGAAGACATCTTTCCTTAATGGAGAGTTGGAAGAGGAGATTTATATGGATCAGCCAGATGGGTTTGTGGTAAAAGGTGAAGAGACAAAGGTGTGCAAGTTGTTAAAATCTTTATATGGCCTGAAACAAGCACCTAAACAATGGCATGAAGTTTAACAAAACTCCACTTTTTGCTGGCTTTATCATTAATGAGGCCGATAGGTGTGTGTACTATCGCCATGGTGGGGGCGATAGTGTTATATTATGTTTGTACGTGGATGATATTCTGATTTTTGGTACAAACATGAATGTCATAAATGATGTCAAGTCTTTCCTGTCAAAGAGTTTTGATATGAAAGATCTAGGAGAGACTGATGTGATTCTGAACATCAAGCTTATTAAGAACGAGAATGGGATTACTTTAACACAATCTCATTATGTTGAGAAGGTCTTGAGCCGTTTTGGCTTTATTGATGGCAAGACTTCTCCAACAACTTATGATCCTAGTTTGACATTACGAAAGAATAGGAAGGAATCAACAAACTAGTTGAAATATTCACAAATTGTTGGTTCTCTCATGTACTTAGCAAGCACTACAAGACCTGATAACTCTTTTGCTGTGAGCAAGTTGAGTAGGTTCATATCTAACCCGGGTATTGATCATTAGCATGCACTTGAAAGGGCCATGCGCTATCTATATGGTACAATGAGCTATGGGATTCACTATTCAGGACACGCTGCTGTGCTTGAAGGATATATTGATTCGAACTGGATCTCTGACGTTGATGAACTCTACTCCACAAGTGGGTATGTGTTTACCCTTGGAGGTGGCGCAGTGTCATGGAGATCTCGTAGACATACCATATTGATGAGGTCAACTATGGAAGCAGAACTTACTGCTTTAGACACAACCACTGTTGAGTGAGAATGGTTGTGTGAGCTATTGATGGATTTGCTTGTGGTTGAAAAACCTGTGCTGACAATCCTTTTGAATTGTGACAACCAGACTGTTATTGTCAAAGTGAAAAATTCTAAGGATAACGCGAAGTCATCAAGACACGTCAAGAGACATGTGAAATCTGTCAGAAAATTGAGAAACTCTGGAGTAATAATTGTTACGTATATTCAAACAGATAAAACCTGGCAGATCTGTTTACAAAGGGACTATCACAAATTGTGATAGAAAATGCATCGAGGGAGATGAGTTTGAGACTCATAGATGTCACACCATAGTGGTAACCCAACCTATGTGATCGGAGATCCCATGAATTAGGATCTGGGAAGAACAAGCTAGTGGTTTGGCTGAGGAAAGTATTTGTAACCCTCTCTAAGTGAAGATGCATAACTCTCAAAATCTGTAAGACAGGTTAGCAACATGCCTTAATGTGTTTCTATTGGCTATAACTAGTAAAGATGCCGGTCCTACAGGGCATTCTTGAAAGAACACACCTATATGAGCCCGACTATAAACGTCGCGGTCTATGAGACTTGGGTGGTCTCTAGTAAACTCATGAAGAGACCAGGGAGTATGACGCATATGCTCCAACCCGCGGGGTAGGCTACTGGCAGTCAAGTACTAGTTATAATTTTGAGTGAAATCTATTGGCACCAAACTTGCAATTCAAGGTCCGTCCATTGTTCAAGTTGCTGATAGACATAGCTCAAGATTCTAGACGAAAGTTCAACTTAACAGTCTCTGCTAAAACACTGGTATATAAACAAGTAGCGAATATTGGCAAATCTTCAAATGGGCATTTGAGATCTGGTGGGGGATTGTTAGAAATAATGGGCTAAGGCATTAACCCATGTGTGATTTCAGATTTTCCCTAAATGTCAAATCCCATATGTGTAGAAGCCCATGTGTAATTTGACCCAATTTGGTGGCAACTCACATATGAGTGGAGTGGGAGCTAAAGTTTAGTCTCATATGGAAAGTTGGAGGAGAGCTACACCATCTTATAAGGTGGAGTGTTACACCATTTTGTAAGTGTGTGATAATAAGAGAGCTACACTCGTGCTCCTCCTCCTCCTCCGACGTCGCCGCTCACACGCACGCACGCACCGCCCATCCGCCTGTCCGTCTCGTCACGACACACGCGCCGTGGGTTGCGGGTCGTATATAAATAAAGCCGTGCGCGGCTACGGCCATAATACACACCAAATCCAATCTAAGGGTTTTGCCAACCTCTCTGCTTGCACCATCACCGTAGCCTACCCGCTTGCTGGCGTGCATCGGCGGACGGGAGAGCAGGTCTCCAGAACCACTCGCCTTTGGAATCCTATACAGGAGAGGGCGAATAAGGTTTTTGGAAACGCTCTGCGCGACTGCTCGAATTCTTCATCACAGGTCATCTTCCATCCAATTCGAACGGTGCTGCCTATCGTCGTCTTAGCCGCCATCTGCTTCGATCAGTCTTTCCCAAGGTTACTGCTGCGACCACATCTACAAGCGAACAGTACATGTGACGTGCTGTTGTCTGGTTATTTACCATGTTCTGCAATTACATGTTTAGATGCTGCTTGTTTCCGTTCATCTTGTTGTTTAGTATATCTAGTATGTTCGAGTTACATGTGCTAATAGCTGGTCTTTTCATGTTTAATATTCTAGAATTAATCATGAAAATTGTGGCTAATTTTCCAACAAAGAATCACTCTGGGCGACCCTGCAGCAGACGCTCAAATTTGGCCCTTCTCAACACCTAGACGTTGCATCTCGCTGATCTGCAGAATTTCTGGTGGGTTGGCTTTGCGAGCAACGAACTTGCGGCGAGCAGTGTGAGTTGGCAGAGATTGTTCTTTGTACCCCTCTTTGTTCTGACGGGTGCATGGCCGAGGAGCGCCACGATGCACCGAAGATTCAACCAATGGGGTTTCCTGCTTGCGTGCACGACCGCGGGTGCGAGTAATAACTGGAGCAGTTTGATGAGAAATTTGAAACTAGTGAATTAACGGGAGCCAAAGAATGATCATAAGAGAAGCTATCTTCCTGTGGCGCTATGAAGCCTAGTTCATCAACACTAGTTCCCACATCCGAAAGAATTGGAGCCGGCCAAGACAAGCAGTCAAACTCATCCAACACGAATCCTTGGAAAGCAGAAGCCCATGACCTCTTGCTAGGAAAGATGATACGCATCACAACACCTTTTTCAGCGACATCCAACAGTGTGTCAGCAGTGAACACATATTTCAGGAAAGCTGTAACATAAAACAGTTTGAACTGAACCCAGCAATCAACCTTAGACTGAAAAACTTCAAAGGAGAAACCAATACCTTTAGAGAATTCGAAGTTCAACATAGATTCAGGACTTGCAGCAGGCAAGCAAGGTGCCCTACTATAGATGGCCTCGATAAAGAAGAGAATAATGGCTTGAAAAACCCAGTTCTCATCAACATTCATAACATCACGTGACTGAATATCAGCAGAAGTCTCAGTAGTTTCAGTTTCAGTAGACTGAACCTGAACCGTTATAGAAGCAGTGTCCACAGCCACCTCATTAGCACTAACTACGGCAAGATTTGCAAACATCTCAGGCACCTCGATCTGAACATCAGACCCTCCTACCCCCACAAATAAGTATCCTCCCCCAGAAGTGCCAAAAGAAAACCTATCAGCAGCCTTTTCAATCTCCAGCATAGGCGACCAAGTGTTAGGGTCGTCTTGCCCATTGTGATCAGGTAAAGGTAGTGGTCTAGTGGAGAGGGATGTGGCGAAGTTGTTGAAGTAGATGAAGCTGGCGCTGTATCAGGTAAGCTCGGAGCCGAATTTACGATTGTGTCTACTTGATTATTTGTGCCTTTTTTAACCCAAGTTTGCCGGACTAAACAACTAGAGGCAACATGACCACGTGCACCACATTTTCTGCAGGTAATCTTCGGACAAGATTCTGAATTGTGACCCAAGAGATGACAGTAGGCACAGATTGGCTAGACCTTAGAATCTTTGGCTTTGTGACCAAACCCATAGCAACCCAATCATTTTATATCACGAGTACAAGCACGTCGCAAGTGGCCCAAATCCAAGCAACGGAAGCAACAACGAATTGGGCCTGAAAGATATTCATCAGATAGAAGAGCCAAAGGGCCACTGAGGAGTCTAGTAGGCTTGAAGAGAGGCTCGGAGATACGGTCCATTACCTGGGTAGAACATTCTGCTGCCGTATGTATCTCGTGCAGCAACCTAATATAATTCAAAGCTAGCTCTGTGGGTGGGAGGCCAAAGAAGTTAAGAGCTTCCGAAACTGCCTTGTCCGAATATTTTGCTTCGCGCAAATCAAGCGCACACTTTAACCGGAAACGCACTAGTGACAATAATGCTAGAGTTACGGAAAGAATTTTATGGGAACTCAAACCTCTGCAATTATTCCAAAAATCATGTCCCGTGAATTTCGGGGTGTAATTATTCTCTTTCCTGTAATGGGGTATACGCAGCATAAACTGTCCAAAACAGATCTCCAAGGTGAACTCCGGTGAGGAAGACTCCAACGGAGAAGCAACAAACGAGCCAAAATTCAGTCCTTGGAAACCATTGTGAACGACTGGAACAGAAAGATGTGAAGCGTTGATAGAATTATTAAAAAAACTGTGAGCTTTGCGACAAGTAAATAACGAAGAACGAAAATAAAATCGCAGCGAGAGGGACACAGATTTAACGTGGAAAACCTTCTCTAACAAAGAGAAGGAAAAAAACCACGAACGCCAGCCAGCGAAACTTTACTATAACGGAGAGTGTTTACACAACACCGAGAATTTTACAGATGCAACTTATCCCAGCCGGCGGCTTACAAGAGGTATATATAACGGTGGTAACCTAGGTCATCAACGATCCGTACCGCGGGAGGCTGTCGCCCCCCGTACCGACGGGCCTCGCTCCACTCCGTCAGAAGTTGGCCTCTACTTTGTAGAATTTGGATCAACATATAACAAAAACACCTTGGCACTTTCTGACCAACATCTTCCTGTAGATTATGTCTGACAGCAGAAAAAGAACCCGACAATTTTTTACCAGATAAATGAACTCCATTTGAGGCACCAGATTTCAGAAAATTCAGATTAGTCCATGCTGCAACAGATCGTCTTACGCCAGATGGAGGGTTTGAGAAAGAATCAAGCCATGCAGAAGCAACCGAGTCTGCCAGTTTGCTTAGATCTCCATGATACAACGTGAAATGACAAACGAAATCAGGTCAAATTGTATCCTTAAGATGATAAATGAAATGTCCAACTGAATTCGAGGCCACAAAAAAGCGGAATCGACGATCACTGAGTTTGAAAACCCGAAAACCTTCATGATTACCACCAAGACAACACTAAAGAGCCAGCGCCACCGAATCCTCAGAAAGGGGGAAGGAGGCATTGGAGAAAGAAACCACCAAGAAGAACTCCTTTACTGAAGAAGGGGAGAAGTGAACTGTAGAGTCAAAAGGTCGACACACCTGATCCACGAGCGCCAAGCCTGGGGAGAAGTCCCAATGCAAGAGTCCCTCCATGCACTCTAAGGAGTTATTCAAGTATGTTTTGTTAAATCTAGTGATCAGCTTGCTGATGTATTAACAAAAGGGCTTTGTAATGTTACTTCCATGAGAATCTGTAGCAAGATGGACTCAAACACTCCCCCATTCAAACACTCCCCCCATCTTGAGGGGGAGTGTTTGAGTCCTTGTCTGTAAAACTATAAGTGTGCAAGTACTAAACTGTAATATTGCCTTGTACTTGTTAGATATGGAAGAAGGAACAGATGTGAGTGATTCCGGAAAATTTTCCCAATCCACGACAAAACATTTTTCTGAGACAGAGCTCCAAGGCATGACATGAGTCGTACTGCACAAGACCTTGGGAGATTTGATCCGAGGTCCACTACGGTACCAAAACGCACCCAATCTGATGACAATTGTCAACGGAAGCCTATGCAATCATACATGTGGCACAATTGGCGTTTGAGAGAGGCTACATGAAAATATCATAGAAAGTGATGCCCGTATGGGGTTGTGTCCCTTCCAGATTTCTTTTGGAGTGGATCGACCAGAGCTCTCCCAAACACACCTCGAGTTGCCAGTTTTTTTTTTTTGCTGAAACCAATTTCTAGGTGTTCTCTGCAATTCGATTTTGCGTCGAATTTATTTCTTAGTCTGAGTTGAGAGTTGTTGGTTTTAAGAGACAAGACAAGGTGGAAAAGAGACTGGATACACAAAGAATTGTGCTTTTGGGAGGCGTCAATTTGGCTCATAAGTGCAAATGCACTCATTGTAAGAAAACATATTTTGAAATGTCAAAAAATTCGGAAAACAATTCTACATATACATTCGAATATTTTATGTTGGTTCACAAGTTTTCGGAATGAAAGAATATTTTATATGTTATGTATAAAAAGACAAAAAATGTCATGTGAATAGTCGTATTCCTGTAACATATTTTTTTTTATACACGACATATAAAATATTCTTTCATTCCGAAAACTTGTGAACCAACATAAAATGTTCTAATGTATATGCGGATTTTTTTAATAATTTTTTAATATTTCAAAATATGTTTTCCAACAATGGGTGCATTTGTACCTGCGAGCCGAAGTAAATATCCGGTGTTTTTGTCCCTTTAACAAGTCACTTCGTATATGATACAATACTCGGTTTCTGCTACTTCTTAGAGATATCGACTGGCAGCAAAAAGAAGGTCCTCCGTGGTGGGGGTTACTGGAGTAGGGATAGAAGGGTTTCATGTGATACAGGCTAACAAGCTGGGACACAAAATTCTGGGAGGCATCAAGCTCACATTGTGCTCAGAAAAAGTTTAACAGTGTGAGCCCAGGTGGCCTAGGTGAGAATCGCTAGTTGCATCAACTTCAACAGCATACCTGCATACGAGATGTCTAAGATCCCCTAAAATGATTGTCTTAAAACAACAAGTTCCACAGGGAAGAATCTCGAATCCCAGGTGACTCCGGTATCTTACAAACGGCTCAAGTGACAACATTCCGTCAGCATAGCTGCCTGCATATATGTAGATAGAAGGCGTCCCGTCAACCTTGAGAACGGCACATCATCTACCTGCGACTTAAAAAGACAAAAATGAGTTAAACTGCATATCATAGCTAAAGAAATCTACATATATCTATATATGCAAACCCATGTAAGAGACATTAAATATAGCTGGTTGATCTGGATTTGCTCCGCAAGAAACATTTGGCTAATAAGTTTCTGGGACAAAAATAGACCATGCTATCTTGTTTGTAGTAGTTCACATATATGTATGTCTCATTACTCTAAAAATATGAAGATCAATTTGCATTTTTTCCATAAGTTTACAACCATCCTTTACTAGGAGGAATAGCAAAAACATAAAAAACTACTGCTCCGTTACTCGTACCATACTGAAGGCTAAAGCTACAGAACGATTCATTAGTTGTGATTCACCATCAGAACGGGATACACAAACAAGTCTAGCGACGTGAGAACAATACAAGGGGATGGAGCCGGACCAACTAAGACTAGGCTTGGGAAGTGCATAGCCTCGGCGGGACAAGCAGCACAAGAGGTCCAAAGGTCTTCACAGGTTGCCACAGGTTGCTGTGATAATGGCCATCGCCGGGCTCACAGCTTCCAACAATTGACGACTCGTGTGATTTGTGATGGCCTGCAAGTTTCCGAGGTTGTATGAGGCGTCGGGAAGAGAAGGGGGAAAGAACAGAGCGGTACGAGGATAATTAATGGCAATGGCAAGTCATCTTAGAAACTTCTCTAGGCCAATTCGTTTGGAGTCAGGAGGATGCATAGAAATTTTGCCCGTCCATAATATATACTCCCTCCGTGTCAAAATATAAGATATTTTAGCTTTTTGGAGGTAATGTATCTACATCCCTTTTAGTATGTAGGTTTGGAGTGAACCTACACACTAAAAGGGGTCTAAATTCATTAGCTTCACAAAGATAAAACATCTTATATTTTGAGCAGAGGGAGGAGTTGTTTTTGGCTCTGGCTTCATGCTTACTTGGGGTAGGTTTGGTTTTAAGCCGATGCTGGCCATGCCAAAATATTGGTAGGTCCGTGATGTCCGGTTGCTGTTTGGTAGGTGTCCGCGTCCAAAGAATTGGCTAGCCCAGCACGCCCCATGTGTAGTAGTTCAATTTTTGGCCAAATCGTGGGCAAAGTGCAGGCAGTGGAATCATACGCCAAAATTTTGGTCATGCCAATGATTTGGTAGGGCGGGCCGGGGCGTAAACCAAATGCACCTTTGCTCCTCAGATTGGTATTTTGGGAGCTCAAAGCGCTTGTCTCTGTTCCTCCTCAGGATTCTACCCAAAATCTAGGAACAGGAACTGTACCAAACTAGCCTTAGTGATATATGATGTGGGGCATCGTTGGATTCAGCAGAACACTTCAACCCCTTCCCCTCCTAAAGGGTCTATATTTTTCCCTCGAGGAAAATTCCACCTCACCAGTAAGAAGGTTGACATTTTGTCTCGCCTAATGTAATATGGTAAAATGTTTTTATATTTCTTCCCTTTCCTGACTTAAGAATCATTTCAACCTCACCAGGGCCATGTTTCTGCAAGTTGACAGAACACCAAACTTTGATGGCGTTTAGATGAAGGTATTTGCATGATGGCTTCGTTACGAGAAAATTCACAGTACCTTAAACTTTTAATTTTATTGATTGTTATTTTATCATATGTCACACCTCCTTGTAGAGATAGAATCTCCACCAAGAAAACATCTATAATTCACTCTGGCGACACTACACAAAAACTCTATAAACTGTCAAAAAAATATGTTAAGCTGTGCGGTGTATGATGGAGTGAAGGTTATCACTCAAGAATCAAGGGGATTTTTTACTCTATGTATTTTGACTCGGTGGTGTGGATTTGTTGTCAAAATCTACCAAGTTGAGCTCTTTTCCTCTGCTAAAAGTGAGGACTACAGTGCATGCTGGAGTATTATGCAGCTTTGGATGATATGAGATGATGTGTGCTGTGGAGTACTTCATCTTACAAAAACACGATTCAGTCAACCTACTGGCTGCAATCTGGATTTCTCCACAGTTTCAGTTTGGACAAAATGGCTAGCTCAGGGGTATAGGAGGATATGGAGCAAAAAAGGGCAGTGGGGGCACACAGTCTGAAGACAGAGGCATGGGAGGAGAGGCGGTCTCAAGCTATCGATATAAGCTGTGCGGTGGATTCAGCACAACAATATAGTTCCTTCCCCTCCTCAAGGGTCTACCCTTTCCCCTTCACTGAATCAAGTAACCAACAAGGATCCTCACTCTTCCTCCACCTTAACTTTCTCCATGTACAGCTACGAACGAGGCAGTGACCATTCCAGCAATCTCCAGAACTTGCAGGGTAAATTGGCTCCCATTCGGCTCTCCTGATCTCTTTTTCTTCCTGACTTCAAGCGCACTTCCTAGATATGCAGATACATGAAGACATGTCCCACATCCTATCACTACAAAAGGTGTCGATCTATGTACAAGCGTTGAATAGGCTCCTACAAACTTTGATAGAAAGCGTCAAGGAATTGTTTGCTTCGGTGGTTCTCCTGAGTCTTGCTACATTCAATAAAATTGTAGAGATTTTATTCTAGTACTTCAATCTTTAAATTAAATATGACTTCAACCTTGCGAAAGGCACATGCGTGCAAGTTCACAGAACACCAGCTTTGATGTGTGCGATAAAGGTATTTCACGATTTTCTACGAATTAATTCTCTAGACTTTACGTTTTATTTTTATTGATTTGTTTTGACACCTATCCCTCCTCACTCCAATTATATAAGTTTTGCTTAGCTAGAAATATTATAGGGAGTAGCTAAGTACGAATACTTGAAAAAAAAGCATCATGGTGTTACCTACTAACAGTATACAGTTAGCACCTACATATAAGGGAATACATTATCCGGCAAACCCCTCTCAAATCCCCCTGTAGCTGGATGCATCAGATCATTCACTCCTTGGTTACAGCAAGCATAACATTTACCTGAAAAAGCATTGAACTCAGAAGATTGCATTACACAATTGCAGTTATTCTTAGATATTTCATTGAGGTAAGACTTGATACTATTTTCATCTGATTCCAAAGGGCAGCAGAAATAATATGGTTTCCCAAATATCTCCTTCACTTCAGCAAAATATGTTCTCGATTCCCAATCATCTGAACTAGGAAGCTTCACCTCCACAGTGAAATTGTAGTGGTGGAAAATCTTGAAATAACATTCAACGTTAAAGCATTGATGGCACAGTTTCTCGAAACGGTACTTAAGTTCCTAGAACAAAGGCAACAAGAACTTTGTTAGTGACTTACATGGCTGTAAAAGGATACTTCCTTGCAATTAAGATAATTAAAATACACAATATAATACAGACCCTGAGTTTATCACTTCTTCCAATGTATTCATTGAAAGCCACCATCACCTCTTCACTCATCCATTTGTTTGCATTTTCAACAATATCTTCGTCAGATACTTCGGACCTGTATTTAAAAGAAGTTTAGAATTTGCCATTTCCTGATCAAATACGAAGCAGAATACGATGATGAAGTTTACAACTATAGTCTACACAGGTTAAGAACCACACACTGCATCGGAGGAGTAAATCAACTAAAATATATGTCTGGTACAAAGTTGCAATTTGCAAACACCATTTTAAGGCTGGTATAATCATGTAGATACTGCCTGGCTAGAAATGTGTGTCTGGTGTAGAGCATGGTCCCTCTTTATCTTGGAAAAACAATAGTGATGAGAACACTATGGTGTAGAGGAAATGAGAAGTTAGAAGCTCATAACATATTATTGATATTCTGCAAAATAAGAAATATAAAGGAATATTTTTAAATTTCCTTTTTTTCTCGAACACACCATCTAAATGCACATTGAATTGTATAAGAAGAACACTATGAAGAGTACAAAACATGACCCTGATTTTACAAAATGGTAACGCATGGAGAAAGAAATGGAAGATATTGTCAAACAATGGAGAGGATAGTAACACAATGAGAAGAAACAGACAGTAGATGATTGGAAACATTACGTTGGTTCATCAATTGAAGATGCCACCATAGTATGCTGAGCTTCTGAACAAACTAGCAATGACTTCTGCCACGTTAAGTATGCTCGTTTAGCCCACCCGGCAGCTCCGGCATATTCAGTGACATGCTCAACAGCTGAGTTTTTATCACAAGAAGTAGCTTGAGTGGTACTATGAGGAGCAAAATCCTTGTTAAACATTTTCTCTTTGTACTCTCTGTGCCGACGCCACTCCTCCTCCCTAAAGAAAAGCATGACTATATGGTTAAAAGCAAGCAACAAATCAGAGCCTGAAGGCAATATAAAGCAAAGGGTTATGCCATGCACACTGAAAAATTATTAAATAATGTTGAGCTAGTGAAGATCTCTCTATAAAGCAAAACAAAGCACCATTACTGCAAATAAATAGTAATACATGTTGTGTTAGGAGCAAGATCAAGATTCTGCACTTGATGGACTTATATCTAATTGGCTGTGTGGTAATAGATGGAATAAACTAGAACGTCGACAGTTTAATGGCATGATGTTCTGCTAATTATTTATTTTTGCATATTTGATCCATCTATATACAGGTCAAAATTTACAGCTTTGATGCTTCTTGCTATATTAATGCATTCTTTTAGTTCTGAATTACGAACAACAAAATATACCACCATATTAACAGCAGCCAAATCATACGTACGAATCAAATTCTGAATCATCTTTGGGCTCCTCCTCCGCAAGAGCTTCTGACCCAGTCTCGCTGCTGGCAGTGTCACATTCCTTGGACCTAGAGCAAAAATATGAGAACAATCCCTGTTTATTCTAAAGCTAACTGATTATTCGGTAAACATAATCTTATTCAGAATTTTTCATGAAGTTGATGAATTAAACATATTTGAATGATATGCACACGAAAGTATACAACTGCGGAAATCCACTTCGGCTCATAGGTTTAGATGCACCCATTGTCTAAATACACATTTCAAAAGGTCAAAAAATCTGAAAATAATTCTCGCGTGTACATCCTGGTATTCTATGTTCGCACACAAATTCCGGTGCAAAAGAACATTTTTGGTGGCCTGTGTAAAAAAGACAACTTTTTATGCTCTAACACCATCTCCAACATAACACCATCTCCAACATACAATGGGCCATATAGGCATCTTCATTTCAACAAACCAAACCCCGATTACAAATAACTAAACAATGATATCATACCTATCAGTCAGTTCAGGTTTACGAGGTGTATCATTTAGCGCTAGGACCTTGGATTCAGGTACACCTATAACTGTAGGACCCTCACTGGCACTCACCTTGCCAGGATTCTCCTCAACCCTGATCAGAACATTGTTGGTCGGTCACTATGGATATGGAAGTATGGGAAAGTAATACTAGATTCTATATATAAAATAAAGTAACATTGCATATAAAACTACTCCCTCAGTCCCAGTATAGATGGTGTAGAGGATTTCTTCTATGAGAGGGGCAGTGCAAATAACAGACGAAAAGATACATTATAAGATGCTCATGGAAAAATGAAAATAGACAATGTCCGAAATAACTAAGGGAAGTTACACTGGCTTATTCTGTGATGGTTCTTGTTCTTCTCTGCCACGGGACTTTCTGAGGCGGCTTGAATATAGAGCACTTTGCCGAACATGAATTGTAGTTCCAGTTGGTCTGCAAGTACTGAATAGGTAAATATATTCTCTCTAAAGCAAACAGACATCGATGACCGATTATCATCACTCATGTGATGGTGGTTTTCCAAGTTACAATCTAGATCTTCATTCTGTCTGTATGGGCTTATATTTAATTAGATACATATAATCGCAGTTGATCTGAAATTTAGAACACCAATTCACATCGCCTATAGTTTGTGGAGCAAAAACTATATATATACTTTCATTTTGAGGGAATTTAGAACACCAATCTCGCACCAGCTTGTTTATCATTTTTTAGTTCACAAATCATTATTATATACTTTCCTATTTCTGAATATAATCTATATGGTAGCCGTAAAAAGAAGGGACATTTGACTATAAGTTTTGGTCAGACTCAAAATTCAAAGTTTGACCTAATATTTATTACTATATAAGAAAATTGTCAACATCTATGAAATCGTATGTGTATTATTAGAACCACTATTAAACATAACTTTAACCTTTATTAAATATATATACTTTCATACAATATGCATCTGCTATTATAAATCTTGGTATTTTTTTGTATATTATTTGTTCAAGTTTTGGAAAGTTTGACATTGAGTAAAACTTACACACAATGTATTAAAAAACAGAGCGAGTATTATGTTACTAATAAATATGCTACTCGGTCCGTTTTAAAATATAAGATGTTTTATCCTTTTTCAGAAGCACATGTATCTACGCATTTTAGTGTGTACGTTTTTTCGAACCTGCTACAGATTAAAAGACGTCTAGATATATGTGTTTAAAAAAAAGACTAAAACATCTTATATTTTAGAACTGATGGAGTATGTTTTTTCTGAATACTCCGTCCAAGGTTCGTTTGTGAAATCCATGTAAGTCTCCCATTAATTAAATTCCCTCTTATGATTGAAAACTTTAGACAAAATAATAGTGTACATTTTTATGTAATCGTTCGGATTGGAAAATGGAGGCAAGGAGACAAAATCATGTTGTTTTCTTATAATATAATAATATTGCTTGTCTTTTTAGACAGTCTTTCGTCCCGCTTTATAAATAAAGCTATAATAATGTTGCATGTTTCTTGACGAGTGGTGACAGTGTCCCCTCGCCTCGGGGACCTGCGCCAAACCGTCGTGTCCGCTCGTCGCTATGTTGCCCCGCCTCGCCTCGCCATCGGCACTGCCGCCCAACGCCACCCGAAGGACCTCCAGACCGCCTCTTCCCGATGCGCACCGCTGCCGGTGAGAAGACCGGCTCCCAGGGACGCGGGAAAAGGAAAACCGCCACAACGAGCATAGCCACGAAGAGTGGTGACAGCGCCCCCTCGCCTCGGGAGGGCGAGAGGAGAGCTGAGGGGTTGGTTGGAGTGATTTCGCTCTCCTTAGCATATTCTACTCGTACAATGCACGCTTGCAGCAAAGACATGAGGCAACTAGGAACAACCGTGAATAATGTTGCTTGTTGCCCATAGATAATTGAGAAACATGTTTTTCTGCCCGTCTTTATATTGTGCCTTGTCACCTATCAGCTGCGCTCAATTTAGGGCCTCTTCGGATGACCATATCTTCACTAGTGGGGCAGGAGACTCTCAACAAAAGAAAGAAATAAAAGACATGCGATTCGTGAAACAAGTGATTAAGATGATATTCCTAAATATAAACGTTTTGGTAGGCTATTTTAGGTTTGGAACGGAGGTAGTAGGAATGAGAGCCGGAAGACGGGAGATGTAGTACGTCGAAAAGAAGAAAACAGGAGCCGGCCGGAGAGAACAGGTCGCTACCTGGGATTGGGTCCATGGCTGATGGAACAAGGAGGTGGTTGTGTTTGGTCCTCCATGGCGCGTCGACGATGGCGGCGGCGGGTGTGCTCCATCGATCGCCGGCCGGGCCGGGACCTATTTTATTCAAGTCGACCGAGAGGCGGATGTCGATCGAATCGGCCGGCGCAGGATCATCGACATTGAGGCGGCAGTAGGTTCGGCTTAATAAACGGCAACCACCGATTCCAAAGCCGGCCGGGTCTAGAGTCCAACTCGGTCGGACTCGATTAGAGCAAGACTAGCAGTCCGCGTAGTACTCTGTGAACCCGTATTTCGGAGTATAGAGCAACTCCAGTTTAGCGCGTATGAAATCATCCACGCAGATCGGAACCTCTAAATGTAACCGGTATTTTAAAAATTAAGAAATGGGGGAAGATTTCTCGATTGAATTAGCAGATTCTTGCATAATTTTACGTCAGTTACCCCTAAACTACCCGGTGGAGATCGCCGGAGCTCCGACCGTCAGCTTGTCCGCGCTATTCCCCTCCGCCTCCGGCGGCTCTACTGCAGCTGACGGCGCTTGGTCGCGTCCTCCGCGGCTTCGCTGGCGTGGATGGCCGCCATGGTTGCCGCGGCCTCCTCAGTGTCGCGGCGCATCATCTCCGCCACCATCGCCTCGGACGCGGCAATGGCCTCCGCGAGGGCCGTGGCCTCCTCAGCGTCGTCACGGGCGTAGATCAGTCCTAGCAGTGGCGGTGCGGCGCGTGGACGAGCTCGGGAAGCTCGTGGTAGTACCGCCCACCGGGCGCGTACTCGACGAGCGACGGTGGCGGCCGCTGGCCGCGGTTCGTCCACTTCTTCGCCGCGCGCCTCATCGCGCTGACGGAGGTAGATGTACCGCCCACACCTCTGCGTCGTCGCGTCCGCTCACACCACGACTGCTGGAGCCGCCGCTGACTCATCCCCGCCAACCACCGCTCCGTCTCCGCTTCCGTGGCCTCCGGGGACTGCCGCACCCATCCTCCCTCCCCACATCACGACGCGGGCCCTCATCCTGCGGTGGAGGCCATGAAATCGCTCGCCGGAGTAGATAGAAATGGGGGCGGCGGCACGAGGGAGGAGGCGGAGAAAATGAGGGTTTTGACCCATGTCCTCCTACACCCCCCCCCCCCATGAAATTGCGATACGGGCCGGCCCGTTTACGGTTTCTGCTATATGGGCTATTGCGAGTTGGGCCCGTAAATTGGCCAGATTTTTAAGGGTCCGACGGGTTATACAGGAACTGCTAGTCTCGTTCTTAGCCCAGATCTATATTTACATATATCTATATCTATATCTACATCTACCTACACCAATATAAAAAGATCCAGAGCGGCAGATGCAAACCATCTGAACGATCCAATCTTCTAATCCACTAGCCCAAAACATGGTTAGATATCTAACCATCCCAGTCCCAACTGTAAAAAAAAGGCCACGTCCATGACAATCCGCCAGCACCCCTCGCGGAGTAACTCTCTTCAACACCGATGCCGCGACGCACACCCTGGCTGTCGACCCACCTCATGCCGCTCTGTCCGAGGCCGCCGACCCCGTCTTTGATGCTACCTCACGCAGTCGATCCCGCCTCTGGCATCGCCAACGCCGAACCTGCCTCTGCCGCCACCGCCACCGACCCCGCCTCTAACACCGGCGACCCGGCCTATTAAGCCGCCGCCGCCACCGACCAAGCACTTCACCTGTCGTCTGGGGTGAGTATCACCGAGCCCGCCATCCATGTCTTTTGTTGCTGATTCGATCGATCCCCGGTTTTTATCTGCTTAATCTGTATCAATTGGTGTTACCCTACATATGTACGATTGGAAATGCCCATGGATACGTCATTCGCTATCACCTAGAATCAGGCTTTCGCCCAGCTATATTAATATAGCAACCGTTTGAGACTGCTTCTGGACCAGACAGCACAACGCCTAAATAAAAACAATAAAGAAAATGAAGAAGAAAAAATAAAAGAAAACAAAGCCGACTACAATGGCTCGACGAAAAAGAGGATGACCCGCAACCGCTGCGAGCTCTAGAGAATTTCCACCATGCTCCTAGCGTTCCGAAGCGTCGCGTACCAAGCAACACCTCCAAAAAGGATAGCGACGACAACGACGCTGCTGCTCAGACTGGTCTTAAGATTTCCCCTAATATGCTAGAGAGGTGGGGAAGAGACACACCCAACGCCCTTCAATAAGGACGACGACACCCGCAGGTGTTGCCACGTCGGTGTCTAGATGACAAGGATTTCTCCTGACCCCTCAAGAAACCACACATCCGGACACTTTGAATTGCTCCACTAAGCTCGTCACCCACCAACACACGCCACCACGGTCTTGCAATCACCACCGTTGTCTCACCGTGACCCATGATGTGAGGCTGGTGCGAATGAAAAGAAGCAACTTCAGTAGAGGTTGGTGGTATAGTGACACACGAGAGGGAACTACCTCCACTGCTGGAGGACGATAGCCGATCGGATCTACCAGCAAGGGCAAACCAGGCCGTCTCTGGCCCAACCGATCCCACAAGGACTCGTGAAGCCCCGCCACCACACTCCAGCAAGGGTGTCAACGTCACCGTCAACCCTAGCTCTAGTCTACTCCTCCGTCCACCAAAGAGTCTGTTGCCACCGCAGCCCCCTGCCACCAAGTGGCAGCGCCATCCCCACCGTGCTCACCCGGGGCCGTCGGACCGCCATCGGTCTGAGGATCTCCACCGCAAGCCATCTCCCAGAGCTGCCTCCTTCGAAGAGTCGCCTGCGCCGACCACCTTCCAAGACCGCCGCCCCGACATCCATGATCTCGTACCCAGCGAGCAGAACCACAGCCGCAACGAACACCACGACTCGAAGGGTGGGAAGAAAGCGCATCAACACTCGGGACAGAGGAGGGACGAGGAAGAAGGTCACGGCGCCTCCGTGTATCCCGCAAGTCCCATCCCGCAGAACCCCAAAGGGGACTGCCAGGCAACCACCTGATCTGGGCCCGCTCGGCTCGGATCTGGTGCCCCGAGCCCCATGGCCACGAGGGAAGACCCCAACACTCGACGCGAGGCATGAGCCAGCCGAGCCGCCCAGTGGCCGGCCCTACCCATACTGGCTAAAGCCTGCACGGCCAGATCAAGCCCCTATAGGCCCAGATCCAGCCATGTGGCATGGGAAGCTGTAGATCCAGCCGCTTGCCACCGTTCATGCAGCTGCACCGCACCCAGCCACCACTCCACCGCCGCTACGAGCCGCCGTCGGGCCGAGACCCCTGCCGCACCGTGCACCAGCGCCAGCGAGTGTGCCAACGCGCAGACCCCAAACGGACGAGAAGAGGGGCGCCTGCCGCCGCTGGCACCGCACGGGCTTTGCTCGGCGGCACCCGCCGGCGGCGGCAGGAGAGGAGGGGAGGCGGGAGGCCAAAGACGAGGAAGAGACCCCGGCCGCTCATGGGGAGCGACGCGAGGCACAAGAGCGGTTTTCCTTCCACCTCGTCCACACTAAAACTACTAATCGGAAGCCACATCATTCTCTATCTAAAAATGAGGCTAGTTGGTTTGCGGCCCAAAAGTTCCCCGATGAGTGCATCGCGGTACCTAAGTTGCCTGAAATTGCCGCGTTTCAAAATGTTGGGTCGCCAACTATCGAGAGGGGCCATTTTGAGGCAAACTCATCTCACCCCTACCAAATCAAAATATTCCGTGAAACTGCCTCGTGAAGTAGACGGTCGGGACCCTCATGTCAGTAATATGTCCATGACGCAAGCGCCATCGCGGCAACCATGTAGGCAAAACGAGGGACTATAGGAACCTTGTGCATTGACCAAATTCACAAATCCACTCCCTCCTTTCGCATGAACCCTAGCACCGACAGCGTCGAAACCCCCTCTCCAACCAGAATGATCCCTTCGGGCATTTGACTTCCGGCGCCAAGTTGCTGTGCCTAATCGTTGGTACCAAGCTCCAATACCGAATGTCGTGCCCGCCATTGCGACGCTCTAGCCCGCCTCTACCGCCGATGAGCGGAGCAGTGCGAAGGATGGCAGATCCTATTGCCGAGGAAGAAGTACTTCTGGCTAATTGCGGGTGAGCTACTCTTCTCTTTGCTATTCACACTATCTATAACTGCTAGCTGGCTATTGGCATTACAGAGATAGATCGAACCTAGAATTGTTTGCTAGCACAACACTGACATACAATTCTTATCTTTTGTCCCCAATTTTCTGTCAAGTAGGATCTCCGTTGAACCCAAATACACGGTTATCGTCACTCTCTGCGGCTGCCACATTAAATTAGCAGATGGGAAGAGCAAGTGGAATCAAACTCGTAGTCTGAAGATGAAAGTAGCGCATGTGTAGTTATGCACTATCCCTAGTATGGTTGTTGTTGTGCATGAACATGCTGAAATGGGGCCGGAGCAGACTGCACGGTTCAGCTTCATGGATGAACGAGGTTTCACGGTTCCTATAGCGTGTGACAGTCAGCTAACTGGGTTGATGAAACAGTCTATTGGGCTTCGCTTTGTTATGCTGATTTGTAAAATACTGGATGGGGAAGCTCCTGCTACTGGGAGTCACCCGGCTATTATTGGATAGGGTGGTCTAACTCGAACCCCTGCTGTTGTTGAGCAAAATGTGGTTCCTCGTCCGTGCCATGCTTCTGTCAGGCAACCTCCTCGTAGGAGTCCCCGTATTGCCGTTGTGCAAAACTCTGCTCTAGAATCTGCTGGTACTGGTCGTCCCCATGGTATTGCTGCTCTGGCTACTTCCGACCCAATCCATGCCGCTATTGAGCAAACTAAGGCTACCGAAGGCTGCCTCGCTATTGTTGCCAAGACCGCTGCCTTGTGTGCTGCTCCAACTTGAAACCGTGCTCAAGTTGTGCAAAACTCTACTCTGGAATCTATTGGTACTAGTCGTCCCCGTGGTGTTGTTGCTCCGGCTGCTACTAACACAATCCATTCTGCTGTTGAGCAAACTAAGGCTTCTGAAGGTTGCCCCGCTGTAGTTGCCAAGACCGCTGCCTTGTGTGCTCCTCCTCCTCGAAACCGTGCTCAAGTTGTGCGAACCCCTACTCTAGAATCTGCTGGTATTGGTCGTCCATGTGGTGTTGTTGCTCCGGCTGCTGCTGACCCAATCCATGCCGATGTTGAGCAAACTAAGGCTTCCGGAGACTGCCCCACTGTTGTTGCCAAGACTGCTGCCTTGTGTGCTCCTCCTCCTAGAAACCGTGCTCAAGTTGTGCAAACCCCTGCTTTGGAATCTGCCGGTATTGGTCATCCCGTGTTGTTGTTGATCTGGCTGCTGTTGACCCAATCCATGCTGCTATTGAGCAAACTAAGGCTTCCAGAGGCTGCCCCACTGTTGTTGCCAAGTCTGTTGCCTTGTGTCCTCCTCGAACCCATTCTCAGGTTCAGTGAGCTACTAGTCTGGAGCTAGCTCATGGTCTGGACTCTGATAGCACTCGAAACACTGCTGTTGTGGGAACTGCTCCTAATCGTCGATGTGGCGTGGCAGCAAATGATCCTATTGTGGCTGCTGTTAGCCGTGGCCCTGCCTGTCCACCAGGTATTGTAGCTCCTACTGCTAAGGTCCCTTGCCTTGCTCCTGCTCCTGGTACTTGCACTAAGGTTGCTCTAGCTAATGATGACGCTGGTGATGGTGACAGTGGCGTTGTGGCTGGCTCTGATGGTGTCGCTCCACCTCTCGAACCTCTCGGAGGTTTCGATCCTGCAGAACCTGATGATGGCAAAGTAGTCGTTCATATTAGTGTCGCGAAGTTCACTACAAAATTAGATGACGGCACAAAAAAAATCTATGATGATATTGATATAATCTTTGGCAGATACGATCCTAAAGTGGTAGAGTTATCTGACCTGATGGCATCGTTATGTGTGAAGGTGCTGTGGGGGTCCTCCCAGGTAGCACAGTTGGTATATTATTGTTACAGGAGCAAAAAGGGAAAAAATGAAAGAAACCAATGATTTAGCCGTACCGTTTGCAAGGAAACACTATAAAGGTGAAGTGTACATCCACTTGATAGTGCAAATGGTTGGAGAGGAACTGGATTTCAACAATAGAGATGATGGACTTGTAGAAGGAATGCGTGACCTGATCCATGGCATCACTGGGGATTGTGCGACTGAGGGTAGCTTCGAACAAAGGAGAGTCTTACAGAGGAGCATCATCAAGAGGAGTAGGAAGAGCATCCCCAGAAAGGGCACCCCGAAGAAGAACATCACCAAGGAGACCACGCTAGAGAAGATGACGCCCAAGAGTCACACGAAAAAAGGCACCACGCCGCAGAGTACACCCCTGAGATCCAGTCAAAATGCCACACCGAACGGTAGTAGCAAAAATGCTAAGAGGCCGAGCACGGTGGTGAACACTCCCAGGAGTGGTACCAAAAGGCGAAGATGGCCAGCACGGAGGCTACCACACCCAGTGGTAGCAGAAAAAATGCTAATTTGGAGCAGAACACGCTGCTGAGGTCAAGCAATAATGCCAGCACGAAGGAGAACACGCCCAATAGTAGCATCAAAAGGGATAATTCAAAGAAGGACACGCCGCAGAGGTCAGGCAATAATGCCAGCACCCTAGAGCCAACACCCGTGAGGGGAAGCAGGAAGGAGATCACACCCAAGAGCAGCAGCAAAAAGCCTAGTTCGATGGGGAACGGAACGCATATGTCAAGCCCTACTGATACCATCAGGAAAGATTACATCAGGAATGAGGATGTACACAAGAAGAGCAAGAGGGTTATGTACAGTCAAGATGAAATAGATTCTGGCTACTGTTTGTCTACTGAAGAACCTGGGATGCATGCAAACGTAAGACCACCCCCTGTGGTTGCAGCAGAACCAACCGAGTGTTTGGGAGAAAACAAAGTTACCGGTGAGGTAGATTGGGGCAATGTTCCGGTCCATCCGGGTGGAGATGATGGTGCAGCCCCACCCATGGGAGTCAATATGATGTGTGCAGTACTAGGCATTAGAGACGATGGCCAAGATTCTAAATCAGATGAAGAAGAGTGCACTGTAGAGGATCAAGAATCTGGTGATGATGAAATAGATGAGGAAATTAACGATGAGGCTGGCATTCTGGTCGATGATTTGGGTGTTGAAGTAGTAGAAATGAAACATGACCACAAGTATCCTATAATTTTGGTCGGCACCGAGTTTAGGAGCATGCATGAGTTCAGGATGTCGTTCCATCATTTTTGTATCAAGGGGTAGTTCAACGTTCATCGACTGAAGAACACTTCCCAGAGGTATGAGGCCGTTTGCATGTTAACATGGAGGAATGGACGGGTGGAGGTACATTGTCCATGGAGGATCACAGCAAGATCCTTACCCGCGTCAAAGGCAATTAGGGTACCGGGGCAATGAATGCAGTAAACCATTAGAACTTTCTCTCTTTGCAATCTATAACTACAATTGTTGTGCAAGATCTTTCTGACAACGAGTCAACTCTGCTTATCTTTTAAATGAATCTGTGTTGCACGTGAATAAAATGGGACCTCCACACATGTGTCCGACAGGCAGCAAACTGAAATCCTCAATGGATGATATGAAGTGGGTGGCTATACAAGCTATGTCCATACTAAAGGATAACCCTAAGGAGACCGCAAAGAATATTCAGACTAGCCTCGGTTCTAAATACAACATTGCCCTACCATATTACATGGTTTGGAAAGGTAAAGAGAAAGCTCTGAGGGTCTTGCACGAGGATTGGACCAATAGCTTCAAGATGTTGTACAACTTCAAGGCGGAGGTACAAGCAAGGTGTCCGGGGAGTGTTGTGGAGATTGACACCGAATCAGTACATGGTAAAATTCATTTCAACAGATTTTTCATGGCGCTTAAACCTTGCATCTAGGGATTCAAGGACGTCTGTAGGCCATATATGAGTGTAGACAACACTATCCTAACTAGCAAATGGAAGACTGCCGGCCATCTGCCACAACACTTGATGGTCACAACTGGATGTTCCCAATGGAATTCGGGCTGTTTAAAATAGAAACAGAGGAAAACTGGGTCTGGTTTATGAGGCAGCTCAGGAGATCAATAGGCCACATGTATCCATTGTCTATATCCACATATGCATGCAAAGGGCTGATGAATACAGTGAAGGAGGATTTCCCGCGAGTTGAAGGTAGAGAATGCCATGCCCATATGATGCTCAACTTGTACTCACACTATGCAGGCAGCGTATTTCGTTACATGTTTCCTGCTGCTAGAGTTTACAAACCTAGTAGTAGCGAATATTTCATGAGCAAGATTTTTACGGAAGCCCCTAAACTTCTGGAGTACTTAGCCGTCCATCATTCATAGCTATGGAAGAGGAGTCAATTCAACCCTGACATCAAAGTTGATTACATAAACAACAACCTTGCAGAATGCTTGAATAATTGGGTGAAGGACATAAAAGTGCGTCCTGTTCATATCTTGATGGACAACATACGTGGTATGATCATGAAGCTATTAAATATAAGGAGAGATATCTGTAGGAGACTTAGAGGACATATGCTATCGCCAGTTGTACAGGAACTACACAAGAGAAGCTGAGGACTTGCTCATCTTAGGGTTCTCCCGTCAACCAGCAGCAGTTGTGAGGTGGTCGATATGTCCAAGAGTGACAAAAGGGATGTTGTGAACATCTAGCTGCGAGAATGCACCTACTTAGAGTGGCAGCATACCAGGAAACCTTGCGACCATGCCTTGGCCTTCTTGGTGAATAAAAGAACTCTACCACATTTGGATCAGTATTTGTCAGACTACTACTCTATGGAAAAGTTCAGAGCTGTATACGCTCGAGCCATGTGCAGACCCATCTTAGTGGCCTCACATCCAACTGAGTTTCGAGCTTTGCCAGCCAGTTACAAAAAGGGGCAGAGGAAGACCTCAAGTGAATAGGTTTAAGAATTTTCTCGAGAAGAAGGGTACGACTTTCTGTGCTAGCAAGAAGGGCAAAAATAGATGCAAGACCTGCGATGTTATAGGCCATAGAGCAGCGGGCTGTACCCTTAATGCTCCCAAACCTAGGTATGAGATGGTACATTCAAAAAATTGTTTATAGTCTGTAGATATAAGGTAGCAATCCATGTACTGTTTTTTTACAGGAAGCGCAAGGTAAGAAACAAGATAGCCGACTCAATGATTTTGCCGTGGGAAGAAAACCAAAACAAGTGGAGTAATTATGTTGGACATGATTGTGGTGTTGATTGGCCTGACTTCCCTCGACCGGGAGATGCAGGGTACGTGGGGGTAAGAAAATTGGCACCCAGGAAGAGAAAGAAGGCAGGAAATGAAGAAGCCAGTGGACGTAAAGGCAAGAGGAATAAAGTTGGCACCCAGGCATAGGAAGAAGGCTAGAAGTATAGAAGCCTAATAATGTATTGAAATTGAACCTATATATGTAGTTCGGTTCAACTCTAGAGTTGTGTGTATGGAACTTGTCGGGCGAAACAATCTGCCTCCTGTACTCGAAGTAAAATGTATCGCGACTTGAGGATTGGATGCGGCCGATGCCACTAGTTGAATCCGAAATTGTGACTGTGCCATGATAACCCACAAGTATAGGGGATCGTGTGTAGCCTTTTCGATAAGTAAGAGTGTCGAACCCAACGAGGAGCTAAAGGTAGAATAAATATTCTCTCAAGTTCTATCAACCACTGATACAACTCTACGCACACTAAACGTTTGCATTATCTAGGAAATAAAACTAGAGCAACAATACGAGTAATAGAGATAGCTTTGCATGATAATAAATAACAAGAAAGTAAAGCTAGTTTCTGCAGCAATAAAATACAGTAAACTAACAAAACCATGAGTGTGGAATAGTGGTGGTAATTGTGGTGGCTTTGTCCAAGTTTAAATAGCGAATAGATCGGGTTCATTGTCTTCGATGCAGTTTTCTATGTGGGAGAGGCTAAATATACATGCTCTTCACTACTTGGAATTACATGTACTATATGATTAGATTGTTAGCAAACATCCGTAAGTACTAATCAATGCATTAAGGTTCCCCAACCATAGCCTTAAGTTTAATGGTCCTCTTACTCCCATACGTGGAACGTTCCGGTTCGCGTCCTCAGGTTTCTGTCACTCCGACAGAACTTCCCCCTTCCTCTTACACATACTACAAACCCTATGATGTTTAATCCATGCGTGCACAAATATAAAGGACAACAAAGGACTGTACCATATCAACATACAACTCTAATGAACCAAAGACGTTCAACCATTCAATCTAAGAACAAAGAAACTACACAAACATGACATAGATCATAGGATTATAACTTATAGCATCAAACACCATGTTTACATAAGACGGTACAGAGGTGTGTGGGAGGATGAACCACTGCATACTAGGAGGATTAGGTGATGGAGATGGCGGTAAAGATGGTGAAAATGGTGAAGATGCTGAAGGGGGTGGCGGCGGATCCGGCGATGGCGCGGGGGACTCCTTCCCCGCCGCCGGTATCATGGGGGAGAACCGCCCCTTAGCCCCCTTCCTTCGTGGCTTCTTGGGAGCCCTCCCCCATGGAGATGGGATCCATGGGGGAGGCAAAAACGTGGCTTTGGTGGCTGCAAATTCGTGGGTGGAGATACCCTAGGCGAATTAGGTTTCCTCCCTTTATATAGCTTCTCGGATTCCTGTCACCCCATCTTGGGCTGTAGTAAATCGGGCCTAAAAGCCCATCTAGACTCGGAATCAGCTAAATTTTATGTCCAGAACATTTTTCGCGAAATTTCCAACAACTTTATAGTTGAAGAGTTTTCTGTTTGACGCCGTCTTCGACCCTAAACGTGACCATCTTCAAAAAGAGTTCTGAGACAGATTTCTGGAAAAATCCCAATTTGACTCCAACAAGGTTTCTACTTGTATTCTTGGTAATTCCTACACATCAAAGTGTAAAACAAGAACATTGTGCACTTTTGCAACTATTAGTAGGTTAGTCCAAATAAATCATAAACTTTATATAAAAAGGAGTATCAAAAACATATTATTAGCATAAAACCATCAAAAATTATAGATACGTTATGGACATATCATGCCACTACTATCTGAACAATCGCACCACCAGGACCGCGATAGCTGAGCGGTTAAGGGGTCTCCAAAATCGATGGATGTTAGTGGCACATACATGAATTATTTATCGGCGCTTAATAAATCCATGCTATTGGAATTACACTTATGATAATGTTCTGAGCTGAAAAAAGTTCTAAGCTAGCTGCTACACTCCACGAAGCAGCAACTTATTTCAGCTACTGGACAACGACATGGCAACATAAACTTCAAAGGCAACATATAGTGCCCAGATAATGAGGAAATTGTTTCCACTATCTGGCCTAATCTTGAGCCTGTTTGTCTCACCACCTCCCTGCTCCTGCCTCCCCTGCACCTGGCGAAGCTCCTAGATCTCTCGCTCCAACGCATAAATCTCCTCTTTCTTGTCCCACACAACATCACGCAGATGCTGAACAAGCTCTTTGTGTAAACCTGTCAGTGGCTTTTCATTCCACACAAACTTGTCACAGCCAGTTCCCCTCCCTTCCTTCGAAATAGATCGAAGGAAACAAAAAAAAGAATTACATTACGCTTTCCGGATCCGGGTTACCATTGTACCTATGGTAGGAAATTACCGCTCTGATGCTGTAGTTGCTGAATTTTCCTGCAATATTTTCGTTGGTCCACGAAATCCATCTCGGCATCTTCTCACTGCACAAACACAACATATCGGGGTAGTAATCGTAGGGCGTCCTCCGGTACCTGATGGGGGCACCTGGCTGACGGCATTGAATCGACCCTGATTCCGCCCGAGACGAACTGCATGAACTGCGAGCCATGAGCGAGGGCAGAGGAAAGAGGAGCCTTTGGATGTCAGAGTAGAGGCGCGGTGAAGCGTGATTTATCCCCACTTAATAACTCGGGCAGAATCCTACCGTCCACATTCGGCTGACAGGTGGGGGACCTAGCGTGCGGACTTGTCAACCAAACCTCGCACCTTCGTGGTTCAAAGGCCATTTTGAGCGCATTGGACGATTTTTTTGGCACATTGCCCGCGTACATATCACTAGGAGGCCTTGCTCAGGAACCAGACATGCCTGGCCCACACTCTTACTCCCTCGAAACTTGTCATTGCTCGCGCCCGCAGATCCATCCACTCCACCACTCCCGGTCGGGCTCGCCGCGGCGGATCCACCCCAAGATCCTACCATCGTAGTATCAAATGGCCATGGTTTCTTGAGCGGAGCAACGACGCTACGTCTACGAGTTCAGCCCCACCTACCTATAGAAGGACTGATGCGGCGTCGAGCTCGAGCAGGATCTGCGAGGTGCGATGGGGCTCGGTCCATGCCAACCCCGTCCCCTTCATCATTGTCGATTCCGATGTGGAGGAATACGGGGATGAAGCAATTCAGAACTCCATTGTTGCCTCCTTGGCGAAGGGCAAGCCATAGGTGGGAGTGAATGTCGCTGGGAAGGGCACGACGGTGTCACCAATCGAGGTGGACTCCGATGACATCGCTGTGATGTGGGTTTAGATGTTGTTTAGGCTAGTTGCAATGTCGGTTGTGTTTAGTGCGAGTACAATTATTATAATGGGTTTGGTGAGCTATATTGAGAAATATGTGCAATAGTAGCGTGTAAGTGCTTCCACTTTAGAAATTGTGTCCGTGCCATTTGCATGTTGCATTATCCATGTAGATTACATGTAAACAATCCAACAAAAATCAGATTACAACCATTAGACGATAGTGGCAGGATGGAAGAGAAGTGGGGACAGTGGCTTCGAGGGGAAGGAAGAGAAGTAAGCGGGGCGTGACACTGGCAGGTGGGCCCAGAGAACACGTGACACTGACATGCGGGAGCATGCAGTATTGCTAGTCTGTCCAGAGGAAGCGGACTTTGCAACGTGACAACAACAAGTTGATGGGACCAATAACTCATCAAATTATTAAGGAATACTAAAAACTACAACTGGGGTACATTCGCACAACACGTATGCTCTACGCACCTAAGAAGCATCTCTTAAGTCTAACAGTAACGACAGTATAAGTACTACATTTCCCTATCGGTCTTCTCAATACAAATGTAGAAATGCACTGCCTGTTCGGTCCAGCACCGACAAGGTACTGGAATGGCACACATAGGATCGACCTTAGGTCTGCATACTCCACCTCCGGCAGTGTCGGGCAGCTCGGCGCCTCAGCTAGCACAAGAATGCGATTGAACAATGGCGGCTAGGCGTTTGCCCACATGTGCACCATGTATAGGGGCTAGCCGCTCGAGACCGACCTGACGCATACCACACATTCGAAGATGGGCCCAACTCTGGTTCCCGAAACACCGGCGGTGGTGGTTAGGATGAAAACAGAGCCGTCCTCCCCCTGGAAAATTAGCCGATGGTGTGCAGAGTTAGTGAACGGCACCTGCTCTTGGAGAAGTTGGGCGTGTCCATACAAGATCCTAATCACTTCGATCAAGTGCTCCTTTGCAAGGTGGACGATGAGCTCTGCCGGCGGGCCGGTGTAGTTGCAGCCTGGCTCCATGCAGGAGCACGTGCCGTGCGGGCACTCGAGCTCGTGGAGCAAGAGCTTGTGGTAGGAGTAACGATGAAAGCATCCTGGGTGGGAGCACCCGAGCAGGAACATCGCTGTGAAGTTGCGCGCGAAGATCTCCAGATTCTTGGGCTGCAGCATCTCCCACATCTGAAGTTCGTCAAGAAATCGGATAAAAGATCAGCAGTTAGATTGGCAAATAGAAGGAATATGTAAGATAAATTCAAAATCTTGTAAAATGATTTCTTAGCATGAAGGTAGCGACCCGAGAATCAGCGGATGTCGTCCGAGCACGGCGCACGAAAGTCGGTGGCGTCGTCCGGACATGGTGACAAGTGGTGGAGGAGGGGCTGTGGAGTAGACGTGCTCACTCACGAGCTCTATGATATTACTAGTAGGCTATAGGGGACTGGAAATAATACTAATATAAGTGAAAATGTAAGCGCGACCAATCATGTCGCAGAACAGCCTACTCGCGGATCGCTCTTACGAAGAACCATCTTATTCATCCACGCGCCCCAATCGAACGGTCTGCAACAATCGGATCAGACAACTAGTTCTTCATGGCGGTGGGCCTACTAGAAGATGCGATCTAAAGGCCACCATTAGATGCGATCTAAAGTCCACCATGAGTGTTCATTTCATAAACCACATGGATCCATATGTGGTTAATGAAAAGAACACGCATACAATGACTCTAGTGGATCCATGTGTGGTTAATGAAAAGAACAAACATGCAATGACACTGGTGGATCCATATGTGGTTTGTGAAAAGAACACACATGCAATGACTTTAGTGGATCCATATGTGGTTTTTGAAAAGAACACACATGCAATGACTCTAGTGGATCCATGTGTGGTTCATGAAAAGACCACACATGCAATGACACTGGTGGATCCATGTGGTTCAGGAAAATAACACACATGCAATAACTCTGGTGGATCCATATATGGTTTATGAAAAAAACACATGCAATGACTCTAGTGCTGGTTTAGGATAAGAACACACATGCAATGACTCTAGTGGATCCATAGGTGGTTTTTGAAAAGAACACACATGCAATGACTCTAGTGGATCCATATCTGGCTCATGAAAAGACTACACATGCAATGACACTGGTAGATCCATGTGGTTCATGAAAACAACACACATGCAATGACTCTAGTGGATCCATGTGGTTTATGAAAAGAACAGACATGCAATGACTCTAGTGCCGGTTTAGGATAAGAACACACATGCAATGACTCTAGTGGATCCATATGTGGTTTGTGAAAAGAACACACATGCAATGACTCTAGTGGATCCATGTGTGGTTCATGACAAGAACACAAATGCAATGACTCTAGTGCTGGTTTAGGATAAGAACACACATGCAATTACTCTAGTGGATACATATGTGGTTTGTGAAAAGAACACACATGCAATGACTCTAGTGGATCCATGTGTGGTTCATGAAAAGACCACACATGCAATGACTCTAGTGCTGGTTTAGGATAAGAACACACATGCAATGACTCTAGTGGATCCATATGTGGTTTGTGAAAAGAACATACATGCAATGACTCTAGTGGATCCATGTGTGGTTCATGAAAATACCACACATGCAATGACACTGATGGATCCATGTGGTTCATGAAAATAACACACATGCAATGACTCTGGTGGATCCATATGTGGTTTATGAAAAGAACACACATGCAATGACTCTAGTGCTAGTTTAGGATAAGAACACACATGCAATGACTCTAGTGGATCCATATGTGGTTTGTGAAATCAACACACATGCAATAACTCTAGTGGATCCATGTGTGCTTCATGAAAAGACAACACATGCAATGACACTGATGGATCCATGTGGTTCATGAAAATAAGACACATGCAATGACTCTAGTGGATCCATGTGGTTTATGAAAAGAACAGACATGCAATGACTCTAGTGCTGGTTTGGGATAAAAACACACATGCAATGACTCTAGTGGATCCATATGTGGTTTGTGAAAAGAACACACATGTAATGACTCTAGTGGATCCATGTGTGGTTCATGAAAAGAACACACATGCAATGACACTGGTGGATCCATGTGGTTCATGATAATAACACACATGCAATGACTCTAGTGGATCCATATGTGGTTTATGAAAGGAACACACATGTAATGACTCTAGTGCTGCTTTAGGATAAGAACACACATGCAATGACTCTAGTGGATCCATATGTGGTTTGTGAAAAGAACACACATGTAATGATTCTAGTGGATCCATGTGGTTTATGAAAAGAACATACATGCAATGACACTGGTGGATCCATATGTGGTTTGTGAAAAGAACACACATGCAATGACTCTAGTGGATCCATGTGGTTTATGAAAAGAACAAACATGCAATGACTCTAGTTGTGGTTCATGAAAAGAACATACATGCAATGACAATGGTGGATTGATAGCTGTGAGATTTGACACATTTTTTTTGACTTTTATTGATGGTTGTTTCCCGGATTTGATCATTTTCTAGCTTTACCTAACGCTAATACTCTGGTAGCGAAGAAAACTTTGTTTCTAATGTGTGTTTTAGGTTTTGAACGTCAACAGAAGGTTTTAACTAGAGAAACACAATATTCTGGAGAAAATAAGCAAGTCTCTCTTTGGAAGCACTCGAGGGGAGCATACAGAAGCTTTAACGAGCAACTATACGGTGGGAATATTTTCCGGTCGTATAGTTCCCGCCATATAGTTGTCGCCGCCTCTGTCTTGTCAAAAGGAACAACTTCTATGAAGGGACTGGAGACGAAAACACAACACAGCAGCTACCATACCATCCAGAAGGGGTAAAGAAGAGATCCGCAGAAGAAGGGGAAGACGTTCTTCATCGCGCTCCATGATATTCGACCTCCTAGCCAATACACCCCATAGCTAGTACTTGTACTTGAGAGAGAGGGATCTCCACCTTGCAAGACTAGGGTTTGAGATTGTTTCTTCCCATCTTGAATTGCGTTGGATATTTTTCTATTCTTATTGTGGATCTCCACGGTAATACAAAGATGAATTCCCTTTATTTGATTATATTGATGATCCGTTCTTCTCTCATGTGTGAGTAAGTCCCTTGGGCGTGGGATATGCAGGGGATTGGTGAGATGTGATGTGCCTTCATATATTTTCCATTAGTTTGTGATTGATTCTAACTATTATACTATCTGTGCTTGACTATCTGTGGGATGCCTAATGCTTGTTGTCCAATTAAGGTCCCAGACAACATGATGCTTTATTCTACATAGATAAGGTCTTGTTCGCTAGTGGACCGGCGACCCCCGGGTGACACGAGGATACCAATGGAAAACTAGTAGACTCGAGGATAACGAGGAACCACTGTACTTATTGCATTAGTCCGATCTAGGGAGCTTAATTGCTAAGAGACCTGAAGGGTCTTAATCGTCTAGTGTCTGACCATGGTTTTGGTAATAGGCTAGTAGAATTATTGAAGTTGGGATGAAATCTACCAAGAGGAGTTCCGACTAATTATGGGTTGCTGCCTACACATATATTTATAAGATTATGATTGTTACATTTATCATTCGTCCACCTAGCACAGTCACTATCACCATGAACTGAATCTCCTCGCACCTCCTTTTGCCATCTGTAGGAAACAACAAACAACCAAGTCATTCTTTACTTTTATGCGTTATATTTCTGAAGTTTACATTTTAGTTCTATTTAAATACATCTCATTTAATCAAAACCCCATTCTTATTTCAACACTTACAGTCAATTCACTCGAAGACCTGTGACAACTTTGGGTGTGACAGAGACTTCACCCAAAAACACTTACCTTTGGGCTCCCTGTGGGATCGATATCAATACTTCGAAACTAGCTACAAACGATCTATGCACTTGCAGACATCAAGCTATTTTCTGGGACCGTTGCCGGGGAGCTAAGCACTAAGTGTTTGTCTTTTGACATTTCAGGTGTTGCTACTACAAAATGTTCTCCCTAGGAGACAAAGGGTTTACACACTCTGGCAGGACCTATCTACCAGATTATATTGAGTGCATGCCTGCTCAAAGGCGCGAAGAGATTATTGAAAGAATTTTAAGATCAAATAAAGTTGAAGTTGAAAACCTGAGTGATATTATGGAAATCATGTCTATTTATAGGACAACTCCCATGAAACCTGAGAAAACTCTCAGGGAATACAGTGCTCCAAGTTCTGAATTTCTTAAACAACCAATAGAATTCCCTAATCCCGGAGTTAGAGAATATCGATTTGATGGTGGAATTATTAAAATTTTGCAGGAAAAAGCTTTCAGTGGAAGCGAAGATGAAGATCCAAGAAGACATATTAGAGAGTTCGACGATGTGATAATATCGCTTGGACCAAAAGGTTTGCCAAGAGACTTCTCACGTCTTAAATTATTTCGATGGTCTCTTAAAGCTAAAGCTCTAGACTGGGTATATTCTCTCCCTCGCCATTACATTAAATGTTGGGAAAACTGCATTGTTAAATTCATAAACAGGTTTAATCCTTTTAAAAAGGTGACTGAACTAAGAAGGAATATAGGCAACTTTAGTCAGAACGTGGGAGAAAACTACCCACAAGCCCGGGAAAGATTCTTTGGGATGATCAATAGTATTCCTAATCATGGCTATTCTGAATCAACTATTTGCCTTTTATTTTACCATGGTCTTAATACTCAATGTAGAGAATTTCTTGACTTCTCAGCAGGAGGGTCTATAAATACTCTAACTATTAAGGAATGTTTGGAATTGATGTCTACTAGGCTAAGAATGATTCTTTATATAATCCTGATTTTGTTAGTAAGCTGGAAAGAGGGATACTTCGGATAACTCCTGATCTTATGCCTGAGGTACACAAAACAATGAAAGAGAAAGGTATGCCTTTTGAACTTGTTAAGGAAAAACAAAGTGGATTTGTTACAAGTTTTAACTGAAGAATATGAAACTAGAAAAGTTTTTCAAGAATTAAAACATGGACAAGTAAAATCTCATAATAACTTGCATAAAAAATTTCAAAAACACAAAAAGATTTTGGTGGAACAATTATGATGAGAATGGCCAAGAAATAAAATTAGTTCACAAGTATCTTAGTATGACTGAAAACCAGTGTGAACAAATAACATCTGGTTATCAAATTTTTCTTCGTGATGATAAAGATATTCCTGTTTCTACTAATGTTGTCACGAGAAGGGGTGCAGTTGTTACATGGCCTTTAGGACTACCGGAATATGAAGATGAAAAAGAGAGAAAGGAAAAATCCTTCCTCGAAGCAAGCCAAGAAGATGATACATTGGTGGATCCTCGGGATGAAACTCAAAGACAAGATTAAACCAAGGAGGACCAAAATGATCAACATGATGACCATTATGACTCTGATGCGGAGGCGGTTGATCCAAGAGAATAAAAGGAGATAAGCAAGGAAGATGATGTTGTTGAAGTAGAAAAGAAGAGAAGCGATAAGCAACAACAAAAGAAAGCAACAAAAGAGCCTGACCCCCCACAAAAGGTAAAAGACAAGAGTAAATAAGGTGATAAAAAACTTCCTTACCCAAATCGAAAAAAGAAAGCACCAGATCGGGTAATTTATAATTCTTTTACAAAGGCACTTAGTGACCTTCGTCTGGAAATTCTGTTTGCTGATGCAATCAAATTTCCTACTTATACTAAATTCCTCTATGATATTCTTAGTAGAAAGAAAGAAATAACTGAAACTGTTGCCATGGTAACTAGTTACCCTGCTAACAGGAAGCTGTTGTCTAAGTCTGGACATCCCGGAATACCAACTATGTCATGCTCAATAGGTAAAACTGATATTCACAATGCCTTGTGTAATGCCTTACTCCCTCTATAAAAGGTTAGGATTAGGGGAGTATTCTCCTAATACTATCACTTTACAGATGGCTGACAAGTCCACTAAACAACCCATTGGTATGATTGAAGATGTTCTACTTAGAATAGATGAGCATGTTATTCCCACTGATTTTATTATTCTTGAGATACCAAAAGATGAAAGATTATCTATAATACTTGGAAGACCTTTCCTTCGTACTGCAGGTGCATCACTTGATTGTGCTGAAGGAAAGATGATTTTCAATGTTTATGATGCTAAAATCATCCGGTATTTTCCAAAGAAGCTAGAAGCAGGAGAAAGATATATTCCACCGGCAAAACGAGTCCATGTGGTAAGTGCCTTTGATAAGGGTCAACCCAAGGTAAGAATTCGAGAACATAAAAGAGGTTGAGTTACTCAGCCATTCTTAATAAAATGCTTAATGGGAGTCAACCCATCTCGTCAATAAAGTAGATTAGAGAATAAGAAGTTCATCGCATTCCTACCACTTTTTCACAGACATTCTTGCAGAAGCGCGCCCGTGAAGATGCAGCTGTCAAAAAGTAGTAGAAACATTGATTGAATGAGTATAGAATAATAATAAGAATTAAAGTTTGAGTTTTCCATCTACAGAAGCTAAAATTTTGCTCTTAATATGCTAATGTTGGTTGACAATTTCTACTATCAATTTTCTGTCAAAAATAAGGTATTTCGATAAGTTTTGGGATAAGAAGGTATCTCGAGGAAATAGAATTTTTTTGATGATTACTGATGGTTTAATGACCAACTATACGGGAGGAATAAAAATTCCGGCCGTATAGTTCCGGTCGTATAGATATCTTTGCCATCAACAAATTTTCTTCTAAGACACAGAGAATTTAACGACGAACTATATGGCGGGAATAAAAATTCTGGCCGTATAGCTCCGGTCATATAGATATCGATGCCTTCGTACAAAACTTTCTGAAAAGTACTGAGAGTTTAACGACCACCTATATGGTGGGAATAAAAATTCTGGCCGTATAGCTCCGGTCATATACATATTGATGCCTTCATAGAAATTTATCCCAAAGGTACTAAGAGTTTAACGACCAACTATACAACAGGAATAAAAATTCCGGCCGTATAGTTCCGGTCGTATAGATATCGATGCTAGTTTTAGAGATTTATCTCAAGGGGCAGATAGTTTAGCGACCAACTATACGGAGGGATCATTGTGATCTGGCCGTCTAGTTGCTTTCGTATAGCTATTTTCTGCATAAAGAAACCCTAGTTGGCGGTGCCGCTGCAACTATACAGGCCGAACAACATTACCCACCTGTATAGTTCTGGTCGTATAGTTTGGTGTGACCACAAAATCGCACCGGGGCAGCTAGGTCTTCCACCTCTCCTAATTATTTCTCTCATATTCTCTCTCCAAACCTCTCAAAATCCACCTAGAACTCTTGATTCTTCATGGATTTCGTTCGTTTGAGTGGGGGAATCAACAGATCGGTATGTTTCTCTCCCTATCCATGCTTTATTTTCAGTTTTCTATGGTTGAAACTCTCACATTGATCTATTGGATAAACACAAGCTTATTTTTTTTTCCTATTAATTTCTCATGTTAGGATTGAATTTTTCCACGTAAGATCGCTCATATATCATGTACAAACTATATGCCTAACGTTTTATGGTGAATTTTTTTAGTGCATCACGATGAACAAAATCGGTAACCTTTTTCGTTCGAGCAAGCACCAACGGGGTGAGGGTTCGAGCTCGGGGTCCCGAGCCGAGCGTGACCCCGAGTTCGCCATGGTCTCATTAAGGAGGGTGCTGCCCACACGTTGGGCCGACCACAACTTTCTCACCGCGGCAGGGTTAAAGGCGGACTTAGACGTCATGTGCAACAAGGCGGGGTTGGCGGTACTTTGCTTCGCAAGCCATGACACCTACACCGAACTTACCCATGAGTTCCTTGCCTCCTTTCATGACGACCACAGGGAGAAAGGTAATATGTGCACGGTGAGCTTCACCATGAACCGATAGCATCATGAAATAAATTTTGAACAATTTTTTAATGCTTTCGGTTTCCCTCATGATGGGGAGCCCACTATTACTAACCTCTATAGCGTCATAAGTGGAGAAACTTGGGAGGTTATTTCTGTTAATGGTGACAGGAAATTTTACCAGAAGAAGATGTCCACCATTCAGAACCCAACCATCCGCTATTATGCTTTGTTCCTTGCCAACACACTATTGGGAAGAGGTGACACCGGTTCCATGGCCAATGCGGACATGGCAATGATCACCAAGACTCTCTTTCCCACTTCACCGCAAAGCCCCAATCCTACAACTCTACTCATCCAGCACCTTCGCCACCAAAGCAATAAGACCAAAGGTGATATTCACATTGGTGGATTGGTAACCCACCTTGCCTATGCATTAAATATTGTACTACCTATTATGCAATCTGTTGATGGCTCCAAACTCATGGACGTCAAGTATTTGACTGCTTGTGGCTTCCTTGATGTTTACCATGCTAACCGGAGGCTCCAAGCATATCAAATTAGTTATCTTGGTGATGCACAGGGTGAGCAGGTTCAGTTGCCCTGCCCCCAAGCCTTCTTGATTGTGGAGAAGGACACTTGGATCCTCACCAAGGACCAAGTGATGGAGATCATGGCCTAGCTCTAGCCCAATGAAGAGGAAGATGAAGAAGGAGGGTAGCAAGATGAGGAGGAGCAGGAGCAGGAGCAGGAGCAGGAGGAAGAGCAAGGATGCAACCCTGCTTGGGAGGGACAGCAGCAGCAGCAACAAGGGGGAGCTTGGGACCCGTGGCCCAACCAGCCACAACAGGGGTATAGCTATGTCCCCTATCGGGAATTCCAGCAGCTCAACCAACGCGTTGGGGAGATCGACCACACTCTTCAAGGAGTGAATGAAGATGTGAGTTCTTTGACTCACAACTTCAGTCACTTCATGACCCACTTTACCGACTACTACCAGTAGTATCCGCACCAGCCGCCGAATGACGGCAACAACTGAGCCTGGCAATAGCCTAAGCTTAGGGGAGGTTTGAAAACCTCCAAACTTTGCATTCATGTTTTTATTTCTTATTTTGATTTATTTTATTTCTTGGAGTTGCATGTTTATTTTCATTTTGCATTCCTTAAACCAAAAATACAAAAAAATTAGTTGCAATTTTATTTGCAAGTTCGTTTCTTTGTTTCTCTCGTAGATTCCTTAATTTCAGGTGACTTGGCAATATGGAAACACAGAGGGGGTTCGACTCAAATACGAGAATGAATCAAGCAAGAAGAGGTATCACTTTCCTTTCATCATCCTTTTTGCAACCTTAAATTGATCCTACAATTATTTACTTCTTGCACTGGAGTCACTCCCCGCTTAGCTTGTTATCCTAGGAATTTTATTCTTTTGCTAGTGTCTTCTTTTTAGCCTTGAAACAATGAGCAATGAACTTGGTTAAAAATACTTCCTATATTTTTACAACAAGAAAAAGCATCTAAAAGATGACTTGAGTCTATGTTTAGCCCAAAGAATTTAATCTTAGTATTGCTCCATCCCATTTGAGCTTAATATAAATAGACTCTATAGTACCCTTGATTGAAATTGTTTGATAAAATGGATGCTTCGAAATAGTAGAGATTATGCCACCACTTTTTCTAATAATTACCGTAATATATTGCTGTACGCGTGTCATTACAACTATGCCGTGCTCCATGGGGAACTATTAAGTTTGCTGGTGATGACCCACAAGTATAGGGGGTGTATCGCAGAATTTTCGATAAGTAAGAGTGTCGAACCCAATGAGGAGCAGAAGGTGCTTTCTAGTGGTATGGATCAGGAATTCTCTGCAAATACTTAGCAAACGGATTTTTAGGGGTTTTCGATAAAGCAAGTAAACAAAGTACGAGTAAATAAAAGACAGTAGGAATAAATGCAGCAAGTGGCCCAATCCTTTATGCAGCAAAGGACAAGCCGGTTGTATTACTTAAGATGACCAAACGTTCTCGAGGACACATGGGAAGACTGTCAAGTGCTTTCGCTTCATATAATTGATTAATCTTCTCTAGCTTGCTAAGTGTTGTGTGGGTGAACCTATGCTAATGTACGCCCCATCCAAGACTAATACATACTTGTGATTATACCCCTTGCAAACATCCGTAAGTACAAGAAAGTAATTAAGGTAGAAATCTAACCACAGCTTTAAACTCTAAGACCCTTACGTCCCTTGTGCAATGGTTTCCTAACGGGGGTTCAAGTTTCTGTCACTCCGGCAACCCCTATGATTAGTAGCCAAATACACAATGCATTCCCCTAGGACCATATAGGTGAAGTGTCATGTAGTCGACATTCACATGACACCACTAGAACAAGTACACCACAACTTAAATATCAAACTATTGAATCTTTCTCAACACAACTCCACTACTAACAACATGACTTCTCCCATGTCCTCAAGAACAAAACGAACTACTCATAAGACATCATATGGATCATGATCAGAGATGGAATAATGATGTATAACAATCTGAACATAAACAATAATTCAATGGTTCACTCAATAGCATCAACTACAAAGAGTAATCAACACCGAGAAAGTTTCCCCTATGAACTATAGCAAGATTCAACCCAATTGTTACAGCAATATGGAGATGGTGATGAGGGTGCTGATGGTGATGATGGTGGTGGTGATGATGATGATGATCCCGATGAAGTACAGCTTGATGGTGGTGTTGATGGCGACGATCTCCCCTCTCCGGGAAGGAATTCCCCCGGCAGAAATCTGTCTGCCGGAGAGATCTTTCTCTCTCGGTGTTTTCCGCCCCGCAGAGGCGGCGGAATCTTTCTGTGGTGGCTCCCCAAGTCTTAAGGTTTCGGTAGGATGATATACGCCAGAGGGGAGAGGCTGGAGTGGGCCAGGGTGGCCACACCACATCCTGGCGTGGCCTAGGGCTGCCCGCGCCAGGGGGTGGTGTGGGACCCCTGTGGCCCATCTCCACTCCGTATTCTGGCATCCTTAGTCTTCTGGAAAAATAGGATTTTCCGTATATTTTCCCGGATTTTCTGATCTTCGTGAATTTTTCCTCCAAACAACACCTGTTCCATCAGAATCCTGACTGCAGCGGTCCATGCTCCAAAAGTCATCAACCATGCAAAAACAGATGAAATAACATAAGTATCACCTCTCATTACGAAATATATCAATGAATAATAGTGAATTAAGACATAGAATATTGATGCAAAATGGACGTATCAACTCCCCCCAAGCTTAGACTTCGCTTGTCCCCAAGCGAAACTGAGCTCAATAAACATGGCCTCAGGTTTATGGAGTGAAGAGTCGATAAAAGAATACGGACAAGAAGCATCACATTCATCAAAAGCATAGATCATAATAGAAGACAACTCACTATTATATAACTCAACTTGTAATGAGTAAAGGAAACACAATAAAGATACATAAAGTGAATCATAACTGGTAATGGCAAACTTAGCTCTTGGTCAAAGAATAGTTGATAATTTGCTGGAGTTCACAAATAGCTGGTTTTTCAATGATAGCTTTCAAAGTAGTAAACATCAAGATAAGAGCATTGTGCAAATCAAGGAACATAAGAAACATGATTGAATAAATCATCATATGAATGAATGAAACACAACAACTCAAAATACTTGCTGAGGTAGAAGGGAGTAGGTTTACTGACTCAACTAAAAAGTAAAAGAAAGGCCCTTCGCAGAGGGAAGCAGGGATTGCAAGTCTCATAAAGAGCTCCCAAAAATTATGATACTTACTAGCTTTCACCTCTCATTGCCCCTATCATAGGCATCTTTAGGTGATTAATGTTAAAGTGATCAAATATGAGGATATGCATTGACAAGTTGTAAGTTGAGAATCTCATGTCCCTTGAATACGAGGGCCGCTCCTCATGCTACTCAAGTTTAGTCACCGGTAAGTTCTTATCATTGTAAGCATATGTGTATCATAGAGAACCACCAACGGGGCACCCCTTGCCTGATGATACGGAAGAATCCCCATATCAAAATGACAAGGCAAGCAGACAACAAGTATCTCAACAATCTTCCTATTTACCATGGGAATATGGTGTTTTTCTCTCTTTCCTCTTTTCATAATATCTCTTTTTTCTTTTCTCTTTTTCTCAATCTATCTCTTTTTTTTATAAGAAGAATGCTTCGTAGATACTCATTATGGTTACGCTGCAGGTTTCCACCATGTCAGCATGGATTAGACCAGCGGCCCAGGCGTTTCTCTAACACATATGCATAACTCCATGGACTTACAAGCTCCCCTTTCATTTCACAGCGACGATATCCATAGACAAAAGAACATAATATCAACTTGGTACAAAGTACCAGTGCAATGTTGAAAGCGTTCCCCATGACAACATGGATCTGCTAATTCACAACTTACAAAGCGCAAGCATATATGCAACATAGGTGAGCACAATGGTTCAAGTTTATTAAGTGCAAGAAAGTAAAGTGTGCCATCAAGTTCGTGAGAGCTTTAATCACTAATTTTCACATAACAAGTTTAATTTGGGAGGTAGATAAAACAAGAATTTACTTGGAATAGCAATAATGCTACTAGGTAGGTATGGTGGACACAAATGGCAAAGGTTTTGGTTTAAAGGAGGTGGATGCACAAGAAGAATACCCTCTTAGTACAGGTTTTTGGCTAGCAAGGCTGAGTAGCAAGTATAAGAGTTGAAGGAAACAACCAAACATACAAGTGATAAAAACAAACATGCAATCTTCCTTGGAAGCACAAAAGATCTTAACTAGAGAATACTAGACTTATGAGCAAATCAAGAAAGAAAGATGATGAAATTATTTTTCTTTAAAGGTACTTTTGTCTTTTCTTTCAACTCTCAAAAATAGTGTGCTACTGACCGAGCCAGGTTTGCCAAAACCAACTAAATTAACTCAATGATCCCAAAGTGATACCAATACTAACAACAAGATCAATCATATAACCACGAATTGAAAACTAATATAAGCTATGCAAAAGAGTAAATGATAGAACTTCTCATTAATATTCCATAATGAAAACTCACACCAAGGGATACATATCTAACGATAGAGGGGACACTTCCATAATGCAAACCATCCTACATAATAACTCCTCTATTCATGATATGACTCTACTAATAAGGTAAAAATATAGAAGATAGTGATATGATACCGCGACACTCCCCCAAGCTTGGAACAAACCAAGGGGATGCCAAACCTGATGATGAATTACTCCTTTGGTGGTGGTGGTATCCTCTCATCTTCGTCCGTCTTCCAGGGTAAAGGCTTCCCATCAACAAAGGACATCGTGGTTTCCAACATCCTGAAACTTGCAGCAGCACTTATGCGTTTAAATCTAGCCTCATACTCACAGTTTTGATTTTGAACGTCATAGAACTGTGTTTGCAGTTTGTTGGTTGTTTGGCGGAGTGAGAGGACTTCGTCTTTGAGTTCAGCAGTCTCCTTTTGGTGCTCGGTGATGAGTTCGGAACACATCTTATGGATGATATCCACTTCGCGCTCCGTCATCTTCTTGTACCTAAAGACTTCTTGCTCCAGTGCTTCCATCCTGTCCTCCAGACTTCCTTCACCTTTAGGGCCTTGAACCTCTTTAATCCGGACCTCCCCACCTTCGAGCAACAACTCCTTGGGATGAATCTTCAATTCTCTCATGTATGGGTTGATGATATCTTCTAAGGAACCTCTCTCGGCTGATCCAGTGGAAGACATTATGGCTACAAATCTGGGATTTTACCTGGCAAAAACAGATCGAAACAAAAACACGACGAAAACACAATATACGAACCTCGGAAGATCCGGGGGGTTATATATTACGAAGTTTCATATCAAAAGGAAGGTACTGGGAGAAAACGAGTCGGAGGCGGAGTCCGGGGTGGACTCACCACCTGGTGGCGCGGCTAGAGGTGGGCCCGCGCCACAGGGTGGTGTGAGCCACCCTGGCTCCGGTTCCGTCCCTTTTTCGCTTCGTAACTTTCCTTATCGACTGAAAACTGCAAAAATATAGTTGGATTGTATTTTCGCGGAACTTTTCTTACCAGAATTGTTACCTATTTGAAAACAGGCTCTGCAGGTCTGTGAATTTGGTCCTCGATGAATTTCTCCGGAGTTATAACTTAAAAGGCATCAACATCGTCATTGTAAGAATCTCCAGCAATATAGTGTTTGAGTCGCTGTCCATTCACTACTTGTGTAGTATTATCTTTTAAAGAAGAAATTTTTATTGCTCCTGAACGGTATACTTCCTCTATAATGAAAGGTCCTTCCCATTTTGACAGTAGCTTTCCTGCAAAAAATCTAAGACGAGACCTATACAATAGAACTTTCTCACCAACATGAAATTCTCTCTTGAGTATTCGCTTGTCATGCCATCTTTTAACTTTTTCCTTAAAGATCCTAGCATTTTCATAGGCTTCACTCCTCCATTCATCTAAAGAACTTAAGTCAAATAATCTTTTCTCACCAGCGAGCTTACAATCTCTATTTAGTTCTTTAACTACCTAGTAAGCTTTGTGTTCTAATTCTAAGGGTAGGTGACAAGCTTTCCCATAAACCATTTTATAAGGAGACATCCCCATAGGATTTTTGTAAGCAGTTCTATAAGCCCATAAAGCATCATTCAACTTCTTAGCCTAGTTTTTTCTAGACCTATTAACAGTCTTTTGCAAGATAGATTTAATTTCTCTATTTGATAACTCTACTTGCCCGCTAGTTTGGGGGTGATAAGCTGAAGCAATTCTATGATTAACATCATATTTAGCAAGGGTCTTCCTAAAACCACCATGAATGAAATGAGAACCCCCATCAGTCATAAGATACCTAGGCACCCCAAACCTAGGAAAGATAACATCCTTAAGCATTTTTAGAGAAGTCTCCCCGTCAGCACTCTTTGTAGGAATGGCTTCTACCCACTTAGTAACATAATCAATGGCAGCAAGAATATGAGTGTAACCTTTCGAAGGAGGGAAAAGACCCATAAAATCGAATCCCCAACAATCAAAAGGTTCAATAACTAGAGAGTAGTTCATAGGCATTTCATTGCGTCTAGAAATATTACCAACACGCTGACATTCATCACAAGATAAAACAAATTTTCTTGCATCTTTAAAAAGGGTAGGCCAGTAGAAACCTGATTGTAGCACCTTTTGTGCAGTTCTATCTCCTGCATGATGTCCTCCATAATCACTGCCATGACATTTACGCAATATCTCCTTTTGTTCATATTCTGGAACACATCTTCGCATAATACCATCCACTCCTTCTTTGTATAAGTGTGGGTCATCCCAAAAATAATGCCTCAAATCATAGAAGAACTTTCTTCTTTGCTGAGCTATAAAAGTTGGAGGCAAATACTTGGAGACAATAAAGTTAGCATAATCAGCGTACCAAGGGCTCCCTTGCGAGCTCACCCCTACCGCAGCTAACTGTTCATTTGGGAAACTATCATTAACAGGCATAGGGTCAAAAGAGATGTTTTCCAAACGAGATAAATTATCAGCTACAGGGTTTTCATCACCCTTCCTATCTACTATATGTAGATCAAACTCTTGTAAAAGTAGCACCCATCTAATAAGCCTAGGCTTACCGTCCTTCTTCGTCATAAGATATTTAATAGCAGCATGATCAGTATGAATGGTGACTTTTGAGTCTACAATATAGGGTCTAAACTTATCACAAGCAAAAACAACAGCTAGAAATTCCTTTTCAGTAGTAGCATAATTCCTTTGAGCAGCGTCTAGAGTCTTACTAGCATAATGTATAATGTTTAACTTTTTATCAATACGTTGCCCAAGGATAGCCCCTATAGCAAAATCACTAGCATCACACATTATTTCAAAGGGTAAACTCCAATCAGGTGGTTGAACAATAGGGGATGTAGTTAAAGCCTTCTTAAGAGTTTCAAAAGCTTCCTTACAATCATCATCAAAAACGAAGGGTACATCTTTTTGAAGAAGATTAGTGAGGGGTTTTGATATCCTAGAAAAGTCTTTAATAAACCTCCTATAGAAACCAACATGACCAAGGATACTACGAATACCTTTGATGTCTCTTGGACATGGCATCTTCCCAATTGCCTCAACCTTAGCTCTATCAACTTCTATGCCTCTTTCAGAAACTTTATGCCCAAGAACAATCCCTTCATTAACCATGAAGTGGGATTTCTCCCAATTAAGAACAAGATTAGTTTCTTCACATCTCTGCAAAACTTTATCAAGGTTGTGCAGACAATTATCAAAATAAGTTCCATAGACAGAAAAGTCATCCATGAACACTTCTACAATTTCCTCACAAAAACCATGAAAGATAGCAGACATGCACCTCTGAAAAGTAGCAGGAGCATTACATAAACCAAAAGGCATACGTCTATAAGCATAAGTTCCATAAGGGCAAGTAAAAGTAGTTTTTTCTTGATCTTGTTGTCTAACAGCAATTTGAGAGAAACCAGAGTAACCATCAAGAAAACAAAAATGGGTATTTTTAGACAACCTTTCCAACATTTGATCAATAAAAGGAAGTGGGTAGTGATCTTTCTTAGTAACTTTATTAACTTTCCTAAAATCGATGCACATCCTATAGCCTACCACTATTCTTTGAGGAATAAGCTCATCATTATCATTAGGGACAACGGTAATACCTCCCTTTTTAGGAACACATTGAACAGGACTAACCCATTCACTATCAGCAATAGGGTAAATAATACCAGCATCAAGGAGTTTCAATACCTCATTCCTTACCACTTCCTTCATCCTAGGATTTAAACGTCGTTGGTGCTCCACTATTGGCTTCGCATCTGGTTCTATGTTGATAGAATGCTGACATATAGTAGGTGAAATCCCTTTTAAATCATCCAGAGTATAGCCCATAGCTCCTCGGTGTTTCCTCAAAACCTCCAATAACCTTTATTCTTCCTTCCCTGAAAGTTTAGCGCTAATAGTAACAGGATATATCTTTTTATCATCAATATAAGCATATTTAAGATCATCAGGGAGAGGTTTTAGATCGAAAACTGGATCCTTTTTAGGTGGCATCGTGGTACCCAAGTCTTCTACAGGCAAGTCATGCTTAAGCATCTTAGGTTGATCACGGAGAATCCTGTCAATCTCATTCCTTTCTTCCATGAAGTTTTCACTTTCATGATCTTCCATAAATTGCCGCAGAGCATTGTTAGGAGCAAGAGAAATAGAAGCAAGTTGTTCAACTCTAAAATCCTCATTATGGGTTTCCTCTTCGCAAGGTTCTTTAGCAAATTTCAAAAAATTAAACTCATAAGATTCCCCATAAAACTTAGTCAAGATTTTCTGCCTCTTGCAATCAATAATAGCTCCACAAGTACTCAAGAAAGGTCTACCAAAAATGATAGGATAAGTTTTACTAGCAGTTGAACCAAGTACTAGAAAATCAGCAGGGTACTTAATCTTACCACAAAGAACTTCCACGTCTCGTACAATACCAATTGGAGAGATGGTCTCTCTATTAGCAAGGTGAATAACCACATCAATCTCTTCCAACTCGCAAGGACTGATTTCATGCATAATTTCTCTGTAAAGCTCATAAGGAATAACAATGGAACTTGCACCAATATCACATAAACCATAATAACAATGATCACCAATTCTAACAGAAAGCACAGGAACACTAGCCTTTTTAGTTCTATTAGGATGTGAAACAATGTTAGAAGCATCCTCACAAAAGACTATGTGCCCATCTTCTATGCATTTAGTGACAAGGTCTTTCACAATTGCTACCACAGGTTTAATGTTTATTTGTTCATCAGGTTTTACAGTTCTCTTTTCACTTTTGGTGATTACATTAGTTATCATAGGATGGTCCTTTACCTTTTCGGGGAAGGGAATCTTCTCGATATAAGGTTCGGGTAAGATGGGATCAATAATGCAATACTCAACACTTCCAATAGGAACATAGTCAACAATATCTTTGTAAGGTGCATGGTATTTATTCCATCCCCTTTTTGGAATTTTGATATAGGAAGCAAAAGCTCTAAAGCAATTCGTAATAACTTGCAAATCAAGACCATAAACATTACTAATATTTTGAAAGTCATCAGTTCTCATAAAAAATTCAATGCATTCATAATCATAATTTATACCTGACTTTCTACCTTTGTAATTCTCCCAAGCTTCAACATTATCTTGAATACGGTCCAGAAGATCCCATTTAGCTTCTTCTTCCATGCGAGTGAATGATCCAGCACAAGAAGCATCCAATAAATCCTTATCATGTAGAGGGAGCCTTGCATAAAAGTTGTTGATAATAATATTGTTGGGGAGCTCATGAATGGGACATTTGAGCATTAGTAACTTCAATCTCCCCCAAGCTTGAGCTGTACTCTCTACATCAAGAGGCCAAAAGTTGTATATTTGATTCTAATCTTTATGAATCTCACTAGGAGGATAAAACTTTGAATAAAAGAGAGGTACTATTTCCTCCCATTCAAGAGCTTGACCATTCTTCAGCAGCTTATACCATTCCTCAGCTCTTCCTTTCAGTGACAATGAGAATAACTTCTTCTTAACTTGATCTGTAGTAATACCTGCACACTTGAACAACCCGCATAATTCGTGTATAAAGAGTAAATGATCACCGGGATGGACAGTTCCATCCCCAACATAATAGTTATCCATAACACGATCAATAATTCTTGTAGGTATTTTGAAAACATCATTCTCAGCAGGTGGTGGCTTATCTACTACCTTAGCAGTGGTAGTATCATTACCAAATACGAAACTCAGCGAATTATCCATAACTAAAATAAAGCAACTAACAAAAGTAAACAATACTCACAGTAGAAGTTTCCTTTACCAGTTCCACTTTCCAATAGCGCTTCACTCCCCGGCAACGGCGCCAGAAAATAGTCTTGATGACCCACAAGTATAGGGGGTATATCGCAGTATTTTCGATAAGTAAGAGTGTCGAACCCAACGAGGAGCAGAAGGTGCTGGCTAGTGGTATGGATCAGGAATTCTCTGCAAATACTTAGCAAACGGATTTTTAGGGGTTTTCGATAAAGCAAGTAAGCAAAGTACGAGTAAATAAAAGATAGTAGGAATAAATGCAGCAAGTGGCCCAATCCTTTATGCAGCAAAGGACAAGCCGGTTGTATTACTTAAGATGACCAAACGTTCTCGAGGACACATGGGAAGACTGTCAAGTGCTTTCGCTTCATATAGTTGATTAATCTTCTCTAGCTTGCTAAGTGTTGTGTGGGTGAACCTATGCTAATGTACCGCCCCATCCAAGACTAATACATACTTGTGATTATACCCCTTGCAAACATCCATAAGTACAAGAAAGTAATTAAGGTAGAAACCTAACCACAACTTTAAACTCTAAGACCCTTACGTCCCTTGTGCAATGGTTTCCTAACGGGGGTTCAGGTTTCTGTCACTCCGGCAACCCCTACGATTAGTAGCCAAATACACAATGCATTCCCCTAGGCCCATATAGGTGAAGTGTCATGTAGTCGACGTTCACATGACACGACTAGAAGAAGTACACCACAACTTAAATATCAAACTATTGAATCTTTCTCAACACAACTCCAGTACTAACAACATGACTTCTCCCATGTCCTCAAGAACAAAACGAACTACTCACAAGACATCATATGGATCATGATCAGAGATGGAATAATGATGTATAACAATCTGAATATAAACAATAATTCAATGGTTCACTCAATAGCATCAACTACAAAGAGTAATCAACACCGTGAAAGTTTCCCCTATGAACTATAGCAAGATTCAACCCAATTGTTACAGCAATATGGAGATGGTGATGAGGGTGCTAATGGTGATGATGGTGGTGATGATGATGATGATCCCGATGAAGTCCAGCTTGATGGTGGTGTTGATGGTGACGATCTCCCCTCTCCGGGAAGGAATTCTCCCGACAGAAATCTGTCTACCGGAGAGATCTTTCTCTCTCGGTGTTTTCCGCCCCGCAGAGGCGGCGGAATCTTTCTGTGGTCTCTCCCCGAGTCTTAGGGTTTCGGGAGGATGATATACGCCAGAGGGGAGAGGCTAGAGTGGGCCAGGGTGGCCACACCACCTCCTGGCGCGGCCTAGGTCTGCCCGTGCTAGGGGGTGGTGTGGGCCCCCTGTGGCCCATCTCCACTCCGTCTTCTGGCATCCTTAGTCTTCTGGAAAAATAGGATTTTCCGTATATTTTCCCGGATTTTCTGATCTTCGCGAATTTTGCCTCCAAACAACACCTTTTCCATCAGAATCCTGAATGCATCGGTCCATGCTCCAAAAGTCATCAACCATGCAAAAACAGATGAAATAACATAAGTATCACCTATCAATACGAAATATATCAATGAATAATAGTGAATTAAGACATAGAATAGTGATGCAAAATGGACGTATCAGCTGGCCAACGAATGATCTAAATGTGGGAATCCACTTGATTTTGGCTATTGAGTTATGTAAACGTCTATAGCAGTAATGCTATGACGGGTAAATTTTTTAGTCTCCTCATGGTTTCACGTTCCAAGTGAAGTTGTAGTACTCCTCTGACCCATTATTACTCAAACAATTATTATTGGCATGGTCAGGAGTGCACAACACAGCCCCAATTAACATGTTAAAAATAGTGGCATGATTTCTTTATGAAAGAGCTGAAGTTTTGAAAGACAAAAGAAGGAAAAAGGTGCTTTCAGAGTCTTAAAATTTTGACATGGGAGTAGATGAGTTGTTCTTAGATTAAATATTTTGATGCCAACTTGAGTACTCTTAATTGATTAAATAAACAAGAACAAAAAAATTTCATCTCTCAACAAAGAGAGGCACCAAAACAATTTGTCTCATTTTTGTAGCTAAACTTTCGACACTTGTTTGGGCATACGATTCATTTGCTAACAAGATATACATGGTTAGGAAGTGGACTCAGTGCAATCTTGTGAATACTTGTATCATCATATTTAAGATTGCAGGGATTGTGAAGAAAAGAATTTCACACCAATTCAAACTTGTGAGTTCCTTTATTTTTAGTCTCGAATCTCCGCTATTCTTCCTTATTTCCTTGTCACTCAAGGGCGAGCAACATCTAAGCTTGGGGGAGTTCATAACTCTGAGATTTGACAAATTTTGATGACTTTTATTGATGGTTTTCTCCCAGATTTGATCGTTTTCTAGCTTTACCTAATGCTAATACTTTGGTAGAAAAGAAAACTTGGTTTTTAATGTGTGTTTCAGGTTCTGGACGTCAATAGAAGGTTTTAACTAGAGAAACACAATATTCTGGAGAAAATAAGCAAGTCTCTCTTATGAAGCACTCAAGGGGAGCATACAGAAGCTTTAACGAGCAACTATACAACAGGAATATTTTTCCGGCCATATAGTTGCCACCGTATAGTTGCCGCCGCCTCTGTCTTGTCAAAAGGGACAACTTCCATGAAGGGACCGGGGGCGAAAACACAACACAACAGCCACCATACAATCTAGAAGGGAGAAAGAAGATATCCGGAGAAGAAGGGGAAGACGTTCTTCATCTCGCTCCACGATCTTCAACCTCCTAGCCAATACACCCCCATAGCCACTACCATCCATAAGGGAGAAAGAAGAGATCTGGAGAAGAAGGGGAAGACTAGGGTTTGAGATTGTTTCTTCCCATCTTGAATTGTGTTGGATATTTTTTATTCTTATTGTGGATATCCACGGTAATACAAAGACGAATTCCCTTTATTTGATTATATTGATGATCCGTTCTTCTATCATGTGTGAGTAATTCCCTTGGGCGTGCGATATGTAGGGGATTGGTGAGATGTGATGTGCCTTCATATATTTTCCATTAGTTTGTGATTGATTCTAATTATTATATTATGTGTGCTTGACTATCTGTGGGATGTCTAATGCTTGTTGTCCAATTACGAGCCCAGACAACATGATGCTTTGTTCTACATAGATAAGATCTTGTTCGCTAGTGGACCGGTGACCCCCGAGTGACATGGGGATATCAATGGAAAACTAGTAGACTCGAGGATAATAAGGAACCACTATGCTTATTGCATTAGTCCGATCCAAGGAGATTAATCGCTAAGCGACCTGAAGGGTCTTAATCTTCTAGTGTATGACCATGGTTTTGGTAACAGGCTAGTAGGATTATTGAAGTTGGGATGAAATCTACCAAGAGGAGTTCTGGCTAATTATGGGTTGCTCGCATACACATATATTTATAAGATTATGATTGTTACATTTATCATTCGTCCACTTTGCACAGTCACTATAACCATTAACTGAGTCTCCCCGAGCCTCCTTTTGCCATCTACAGGAAACAACAAACAACCAAGTCGTTCTTTACTTTTATGCGTTATATTTCTGAAGTTTACATTTTAGGTCTATTTAAATACATCTCATTTAATTAAAACCACATTCTTATTTCAACACTTGTAGTCAATTCACTCGAAGACATGTGACAACCAAGAGACTTCACCAAAAACACTTACCTTTGGGCTCCCTGTGGGATCGATATCTATACTTAGAAACTAGCTACAAACGATCTGTGCACTTGTAGACATCATGGATCCATATGTGGTTTGCGAAAATAACACACATCCAATGACTCTAGTGGATCCATGTGGTTTATGAAAAGAATAGACATGCAATGACTCTAGCTGTGGTTCATGAAAAGACCACACATGCAATGACACTGGTGGATCCATGTGGTTCATGAAAATAACACACATGCAATGACTCTGGTGGATCCATATGTGGTTTATGAAAAGAACACACATGCAATGACTCTAGTGCTAGTTTAGGATAAGAACACATATGCAATGACTTTAGTGGATCCATATGTGGTTTGTGAAAAGAACACACATGTAATGACTCTAGTGGATCCATGTGGTTTATGAAAGGAACAGACATGCAATGACACTGGTGGATCCATATGTGGTTTGTGAAAAGAACACACATGCAAGGACTCTAGTGAATCCATGTGGTTTATGAAAAGAACACACATGCAATGACTCTAGCCGTGGTTCATGAAAAGAACAGACATACAATGACAACTGTGGATCCATATGTGGTTTGTGAAAAGAACACACATGCTATGGATCCATGTGGTTTATGAAAAGGACACACATGCAATGACTCTAGTTGTGGTTCATGAAAAGAACACACATGCAATGACACTGGTGGATCCATCTGGTTCATGAAAATAACACACATGTGTCGTCGGATTGATGACAAGTACGCCATGAGGGGGTCCTCGAAGCATGAGGAAGAGAGTGGTGTGAGACGTACGGTGTTCCGGGATGGTGAGCACACAAGTTTACCCAGGTTCGAATCCGCCGGCTTTGGATGGATCCTACTCCTGCTAGCAATCCAGTAATACGGCAGAGCCGGAATATGGGTTACAAGGGTTTGCCTGTGCGAGTTGAGATTGTAGACTATTGAGGGTGCCCTAAAGGCTCTCCCTAGGACGGCTTATATAGATATCCGGCCTAGGGTTTATAGGAGAGACCTATCCGGCTACGACTGAGAGTCGGTTACAGAGTACATCTTGAACTACAAGTAACACTATGGGCCTAAGTCAGTAAGTCTTCTAGGCCTTCCCGTAGCCGGACTAGACTCCATTTCTTCTCCCTGACTGGGCCGCCCGTGAAGCAAAGCTCTAACCCGAAATGGGCCGCCCTGGTCAGTGAGGACTGTGAGGATACCCGGAAATTATATCCCCAACAAAAGCCTCCGGAATTCTCCAAGATCCAAAGTCGGATTCATCATCGTATAGCTTGATCTTCGGCTTGCAGAATCTTGAAGGGTTCCTGAAACTTACAACTAAAAATACGATCCGGGTCTTAAAAATAAGTCAGACCTATCAACATGTTACTCGGACTTTCCAGATTGATTTTCAAACTAAGCTAGAACTTGGTCTCTGACGTCATCTGACACTCGTCATGGTCAAGTCACGTCATCTGACAAACATCCTGTCAGCATGACCGTTGGTGGGTCTGCCGTTCGCGGAACCGAGGCGTCGTTTCAATGCATACACAGAGATCGAGGCGACGTAATCATCACGTGGGTCCTTCCTAGTTCCTTCCACGATGCGTGGCGTTTACACAGTGCCGTTTGCACGAATCTTGGCGCGGGTAGGTGGTTATAAGGGGTGAGGATTTTCCTTCTCCTCTCTTCACCTGTTCCCTTTGCCGTTTCTTCTCCTCCACATCTCCCCAGCGCACAGAGCTCTCCCTCCTCCCAGATTTCCTAGCGCCGCCCATCCAAGGTCACCGGCGCACCAGAGAAATGGCTTCCTCTTCCTCTTCTGGCTTGGCAGCGGCAGCGGCGGCGACGACTGCGGCAGAGAGTGAGAGCAACCGGGGGGGTCTGGATCCCGTGCCTGCTCGATGACGAGAAACTCCAAGGCGTGGAGAATGAAGGTCTCCTCCGTGCCGGCGACTGGCGGAGCGGTTTCAGCGAAACCATCCCCCACCCACGCGCCGGCGAGCGGGTCCACTTCGGCACCCACCTCGATAGAGGTTTGTCCTTCCCTCCCTCAGAATTCTTTTTCGAGGTGATTGATCATTACGGTGTATAGCTCTACCATCTTCCCCCAAACTCCCTCTTAGAGATGAGTTCTTACGCAGCTTTGTGCGAGGGGTATCTCGACATTAGGCCGAGTCTCACTTTATTCCGGTACTACTTTCATGTTCGGAGAAACTCCATCACTGCCGGTAATCCTTATATTACTGGCACTATTAACCTTTCTGTTAGACGCGATTGTAGTTATCCTCGCATTTCTGCCAGTGACTCGGTCAAACAATGGCCGGCCACTTTCTTCTATCATAAAGACATTCCTGCTCCCGGCAAACCTACTGCTTTGCCGGCTTTCATTGACGGAGCCGCCACGGCCCAACCATCTTGGGACGAGGCCCCTCCGGCTCTCAGTGACGATCTGATCCTCGCTAAGAGGCGGATCGAATATCTGATAAAACACAAGGGCTTGAAAGGATCCGACCTAGTCCAATGCTGGGTCGCACGCCGGATCCCGCCTCTCCAACACCACGGCGACCGTCTGATGCACTCCATCACGGCGTCGAAGAATGATTCCCTCTGCATCAGTCCTACGGCTTTAAAGCCACAGGATTACATAAGCCAGATAAAATGGCTGATCAAGGAACGGATTGAAAGGAAGATTCCGGACTTGTCTCTGGATATGCATACAGCGGAAGACCCTATAGTTCCGGTAAGCTTCAATGATAAACCCTTTTATGTGTTTCACCTATTAAGTTATTTTGCAATACTGAGATACTTTCTTCTTTTCAGCTTGACGATCTCCTCGAGTCGGAATTCGCTCCACTCGAGGGATATCCTCTAGAGTTTTCTCAGGAGGCGGAACTGGTCCCACTGCCGGACGTTGTGCCCAGGAAGCACAAAGCTCCGATAGTGGCTATTGGCACAAAGGAGGTGCCAGTCGTGAAGAGGTAAATTTCAACACAACTTCCGCCTTTGTTCCTTACTCGAATTTTGCCTCCGAGATGTAATGTTTTTTATTCTATTACATTCTCAGGGCTAAGCATCTCATCAAGGGTAAGGGGAAGGGAACTTCTTCGAAGCCCTTGCGGCAGACGAAGCTGACTATAGCTTCTCCTGCCATGGCTCCTCCGACTCCTGCCCCACAACCCTCTACAACACCGGTGATCATTCCTTTGCCGATTGTCACAGAAGATCTAGCTCCTCCTACAGGGCCAGCGACCCTTGAGTTGCAGACTAACGCCACCATGGGTGGCTCAGGTTTAGATAAGGGTGAACCCTCTTCGGGTAATGATCCCTCAGCAGAGACCTTTGCCGAAAACCTCTTGAATAATCTGGGACTTGCCAAATTTGGCCTGTCTCGGAAATCTGTAGAAGAAATCTAGCTTCTGGCCCGGCAATGCCTGGAGAAGGGAAATCTCTCTGCCGAAGAAGAAGCACAAGTGGCGGAGGACATCAAATACTCCGACCTTCTTGAACAAGTCCGCCTTCACGACGAGGGACTTAGAGCTAGTGTGCTTCCACCACCTCCGGTTATTCCACTCACCCTCGCCGAGAAGGTTACCACCGAGGTGAACATGTGTCTGAGCAAGCTCTCACATGAACATCATGTAAGTCGGAATTCCAACTCTCGATTTTCTTTATTGTACTTTATATCATATCCTCTAGCCCCCAAGCATGAAGTAGGATATACAATCCGAGTTTATGCTTCCTTAGGATGCCAAAGAATGAACTAGTGTAGCCCCCAAGGCTCGTGCTGATATTAGTAACAATATTAGCCCGAGTATTCAGTAGACTTCTGACTCTGGGTATTCTGACTTACAGAAATTTAATTCATATAACCAGGATTTGTTGAAGGACATCTGCAACAAGCGGAGAGAGATAAGAGCTCTCCGACTTGAAAATGCTGAGCTGAAGGTCTCCAAGGATGAGGCCAAAGATAAACATTCCAAGACTCAAACCTTGTCTTGTGTTTTCATAGTAGAATATTTTTGTTGAACTGTTGTTCTTTTTTGACTTACAGCACTGGTAAAACAGTCCTGTGCTATGATTGAAGAGGCCGAGAACCTCAAAACCTTGGTGGTGGAGAACAAAGAACTTCGCCAAGAGCTAGATAAGATCAAGGTGGATCATGAGAAGAGCATCGCTCAAGTTCTCGAATCCTCCTCCATGGCTACTGATGAGCGTGATCGTAAGATTGCAGCTCAAGATCAGAGAATCTCGGATCTCAACAACGAGCTTTCCGAGGCGCTCCGGGCTAAACTCCGGAGTCTTCGAGAAGAGAAGACCAAAGTTGACGACGTCATCTTCGGTATGTTTCCATCTTTCTGACTTGTCTATATTCTTCGACTCTTTCGATGTTGGATTTTTCTTAACCATTTTTGTGTTATATATATAGGTCCTCTGAACTTGACGGACTCCGCTTCCACTGAGCCTTGCACCCACCGACTTACCCAAGTCGATGATTTACTTCATGACTTCCGCCAATCCATCAAGGACATTGGTGAAGCTCTTAGGGCTCCGGACATGCATAGCATGTCGAACTTTCAGGTGCGAGACCAGGCGAAGGAGATGCCGCAGCTCGTCCGGGACTGGAACATGTCCTACGCGTGATCTGCAGCGCAGAACGCTCTCACCATGGTCATGAGCCACCATGGAAACATGGAAATATGGCAAGTGACCAGAGGGTACTGTAAGGTGGATGAAGACGACCAGGAGCAAGATATTAATGCCATCATGGACTCCTGTGTCGGATATGGGTGTCACACGGCTGACTTAACCAGCTACGACACTCCCTTCTTCACTCGCGTGGATACACCGCCCCCGCCTCCGGAAGAAGCAGCTGAAGTTTTCGACGATGAACAGACCGTATCAGATCTGAACATCTCGGAACGTTATCAAACCGAGGCCGATGCATCCAGCGAGCTGGCAGCGCCTACCTCTTCTCCTGCACCATAGATTACCAGAAACAATTGTATTATTCCGAGAAACATTATGGGTCTGTAAAATATGCAGTACTATAATTTTGCTAGTGCTAAGCTTTTGATCTATTCAGCACTTTTGGTTTTAAATTTTTTGTGTGCCTAAAATGTTTATATAAGCACTTATACTTTTTCGTCTATACTTATCATTTATCTGGCTTTCCGCCTCGTCCCTTTCATGAGCCGGCTAAACCTTCTGCATGGAAACTTTGCCGAGCAATGGAGCTCAATTGCTAAACCAGTTTAAACTTGGAAACAAAGCCGGCTTCCAGTACCAACAATTCACTACTCGAAAAATACCCGCATCCGGCAATCAGACAAATAACCAAAGTATAGACTAGAAACTTTAGAGTTATACCCGAAGGTAACATTTTTTAGAATCGGAAATCTAAACCAGAACAAACATGAGCATAAAGTACTTTGAAGTATTCTGGGATTTTTGACTATGACATGATCATTCAGAAATAAGATGGTAAAAACTTCTCAGAAAATACTTGAGGCAACCAAAACTTTTATTTCTCACAGAACATGTACATATGTATGATTACAAAGAAGGATAAACTAAGAATAAAAGGGACGTAGCTGAGCAATATTCCATGGTCTGTCTAACTCATCCGGATTTGTACTGCCTCCAACTCTCTTTCTCTTCTTAGTAGCAGGTCTTTCTTTGACTGGCCTCATATCAGTTAAGTAGTACGAACCATTGTGCAATACTCGTCTAACCAAAAAGGGCCATTCCCATACTGGGGAAAGTTTGTGCTTTCTTTGTTGCACAAGCCGGAGAACCAAATCACCTTTATTGAAAGATCTGTTTCTGACTCTCTGGCTATGATACTTGCGTAACTTCTGCTGATAGCCTGTTGATCTCATTTCAGCAACGGCGCGAACTTCTTCGACTAAGTCGAGATCATTTTGTCGAGAAATCTCGGCATCCTCTTCGATATAGGCGGCCACTCTAGGAGAAGTGTGAATCAAATCACTAGGAAGAACTGCTTCTGTGCCATAGACCAAGAAGAAAGGTGTGTATCTGGTTGGCCTGTTCGGAGTTGTTCGTAAACTCCATATTACAGAGGGTAATTCCTCTGCCCAAGCCCCCGCAGCATGTCGTAGTGGTGCTTCGAGTCTCGGTTTTAAGCCCTGTAGGATTAAACCATTTTCCCTTTCAACTTGTCCTTTAGCCTGTGGATGTGCGACTGACACAATGTCAAGCCGGATATTTTGTTCATTGCAGAATTCAGCCAATTCTCCTATAGAGAAATTACTCCCGTTGTCCGTGATAATGCTATGTGGATAACCATACCGGATTATAACATCCTCGACAAATCTTTTGGCTATTGCTCCATCACAACTAGTGATGGGTTTAGCCTCAATCCATTTGGTGAATTTATCCACCATCACTAAGAGGTGAGTAAATCCACTTGGAGCCCGTTTAAACGGTCCTACCATATCAAGCCCCCAGACCGCGAAAGGCCATGTTATAGGTATTGTTCGCAACTGATCAGCTGGAACGTGAGCTTGTTTGGCGTACTTTTGGCAGCCTTTGCACGTCTTGACCAATCGTTCGGCATCTGCCTGAACTGTAAGCCAGAAAAAACCGTGTCTGAAAGCTTTTGCCACTAAAGATTTGGCTGCAACGTGGTGACCACACTCGCCTTCGTGGATTTCTCTTAGGATCTCCACTCCTTCTTCCGGAGATACGCAACGCTGAAAAACCTCAGAAACACTCTTCTTATAGAGCTCACCTTTAACTATAGTATAGGCTTTCACTCGTCGGACGATCTGCCGGCTCAGAACCTCGTCTTCGGGTAATTTGCCATCTACCAGATAATCAAGGTAGGGTTTGGTCCAGCTGGGAATTACAGCCAGGACTACTATTAGAGGTGAGTCGGATTTGGTTGGATATTCCTCATCCACTCCCTTTATTGAGGGAACTTTGAGGTGCTCTAAAAAAGCGCCATCTAGGACCTCTTTCCGTGCAGAGCCTATCTGAGATAATGCATCTGCTTCCTCATTTTCTGCTCGAGGGATGTGTTGAACCTCAAACCCTTCGAACCATTTAGATAAATCATCCACGACAATTTTATATGTTGCCATGTGTTTATTTGCATTACAAATATCCAACACTTGCTGAGTAATAAGATCCGAATCTCCATAACACACCAAACGTCGGATGCCGATATCCTTAGCAATCCGGATTCCGTGCAGCAGTGTTTCATACTCGGCAATATTGTTTGTCGCTGTGAAGTGGATCTACAACACGTATAGAAGTTTATCTCCTTGGGATGATTTTAGCACCACGCCAGCCCCCGAGCCCCCTCGAGCCTTAGACCCATCAAAGTATAGGGTCCAATATTCCGACTCAGGGAGGGTCATATTCTCCTTCGTCTCTGTCCAATCAGCAACAAAGTCGGCAAGGATTTGGGATTTGATTGTTGTCCGGGGTTTATACTCAATATCGAAAGCTGAAAGCTCTATGCCCCATTTGGCGACGCATCCTGTGGCGTCACTGTTGTTAATTATATCTCTCATGGGAGCTGTGCTCACCACGGTAATTGGATGCTCCTGAAAATAGTGTTGTAACTTACGAGATGCTAGGAAGACACCGTAAGCCAACTTTTGATAGTGCGGATAACGTTGTTTTGATTCTGTCAGGACCTAGCTGACAAAGTAAGTCGGACGCTGCACCAAGTGTTCCTGATTTTCCTCCGGTCTCTCCACCACCATGACGATACTAACGACTTTATTTGTCGCAGCAAGATAAAGCAACATCGGTTCCTATGGTTCTAGTGCAGCAAGGATAGGAGCAGATGAGAGTACTTTCTTGAAGTCTTGTAGTGTAGCTTCAGCTTCGTCGGTCCACACAAAATCCTTGGTATTTTTCAAGAGTTTGTATAATGGTGCGGCTCTTTCACCGAGCCGGCTTACAAACCGACTGACTGCAGCGATGCAACCAGTTAGTCTTTGTACGTCCTTCAGGCGAGTTGGCCTGGAAATATTGAGTATAGCCTTGATTTTGTCCCGGTTCACCTCTATGCCTCTTTGAGACACGATGAAACCTAACAATTTTCCGGCTGGAATTCCAAAGAAGCATTTCTTTGGATTAAGCATGATGTTGTATTTTCATAGATTGGCGAACGTTTCCTCCAAGTCAGAAATCAGTGTTTCCTTCTTTTTGGACATCACCGTAATATCATCCACGTATGCATGTACATTGCATCCGAGTTGGTCGTGGAGGCAACGCTGCATCGTGCGCTGGTAGGTAGCTCCTGTGTTCTTTAGCCCAAAAGGCATCGTAACAAAACAGAAAGTTCCGAAGGGGGTTATGAATGAAGTTTTGACTTTGTCAGATTCCTTCATCCGGATTTGGTGATAACTTGATCAATCCTAGGCAGAGCGAACAGATCTTTTGGACAAGCCTTGTTCAAGGCAGTATAATCAACACACATCCTTAAATCAGTGGTGTCCTTTTTAGGGACTATTACAGGATTGCCCGACCACTCAGTGTGGATAACCTCTTCTATGAATCCGGCTAACTCGAGTCATGCTAGTTCCTTAGCTATTGCCTTACGCTTTTCATCGATGAAACATCGTAAGGACTGTTTGACGGGTTTAGCATTCGGGTTTACATTTAAAGAGTGCTCGGCAAGTTCCCTAGGTACTCCGGTCATGTCAGATGGCTGCCATGCGAAGATATCTTGATTTGCTTTGAGGAACTTGACGAGCACGCTTTCCTATGTGCTATCTAGGCCTACGCTTATCTGGGTCACCTTGGAGGGGTCATCATCCTTCAACGGCGTCTTCTTCGTCTCTTCTAATGCCTTGAACTCCGGATTCGGCTTTGTCACCTCCTTCTTCGTTGCGGGCATCTTGGAAGGATCTATGCTCTTCTTGATCTCCTGGTACTCCTAGGCGTGCAGCACGGCTTCAGCAAAGGCGGCATTTCCATCCTCGCACTCTCGTGCTTTCTTCGGGTCTCCCCTGATTGTGATTACGCCGTTAGGACCTGGAATTTTCATCATATTGTAAATGTAACACGGACGAGCCATAAAATCCCAGTAAGCCGGACGTCCAAATATAGCGTGGTACGCGCTCTTAAACGGGACTACTTCGAAGGAAAGTGCCTCCGTCCGATAGTCCTTTGGAGTTCCAAAGGTAACATCCAAAGTGATTTCTCCCAGGGAATTAGCTTGTCTTCCTGGGACAACTCTGTGAAAGATCACAAAGCTATGGTTCAGCTGGGTCTCCGAGATCTTCATCCGGCGTAGCGTTTTGACATACAGAATATTAATACTGCTGCCACCGTCCATGAGAGTCTTGGAGAAACCATAACCATCAATAAGTGGATTGACGATTAAGGCGTATTTTCCTCACCTGTGTAGCTTAGGCGGATGATCAGCGCGGTCAAATGTGATTGCCACTTCCGACCAGTCCAGGTATTGGGGGACAGCCGAAACTGTTGCATCGAGCTCATGTAGAACTGCTTTCTTGACCTTTGCTGGTTGAGATCCGAGGAAGGTGACATAAGTTTCTTTTTTGGTTGAAATTTTTTTCTTCCCTTCCGGCTTGGGATTTGAAGCATCGACTTCCTCCATGTCGGAATCTTCCTTGGTCTCTTTATCCTTTTCGGGATTCTTCTTTCCCTTCTTCTGATTAGCTCTGTAGCCAGCGGTATCATCTCTTTTTATGTCTTCATTGAAATGACACTCGGCGTTTGTGTGGGACGAGCCCCCATTGGCATCTAGGTGATGCACACATGGGTTATTGGCAATGTCGGCCCAAGTGTCGGTTTTGCCTGGTTTCTGGTCTCCTCTACCTTGAACTCTCGAAGTCCCACGGCCACGCCCGCGGCCTCCGCCACGTCCTTCTCATCCTCCAGACCCGAAAGTAGCAGTAACCACTACCGTTTCCGTGTTAGGTTTCTCTTCTGAGGTATTTTTGCGCTTCTGAGCTTGTTGCTTTGGTTGTTTTGCCAACTGTGGCACAGCTAGGGCGTTGAGTAATCCCTCTGCATCGTCGTCAGCATCTGCATACTTGCTCGTTGTTTCTATCATCTCTCCCAAATCAGTGACTTTGTCGCACTTCAAGTGATGACGTAGCAAACCAACTGGGAGACCTGCAATGAAAGCTTCAATCGCAGTTTGATCATTTACTCCTTCACAAGAGTTCTTGGTGTCGATCCATCATCCGAGGTAATCCCGGCAAGTTTCTCTAGCTTTCTGGGTGCAACGCTATAGGTCTCCAACCATACAGGGCCTCCGGTATGCACCTTCGAAATTCCGAAAGAACGCACGTTGCATGTCATACCAGTTGTGGATGGTGTTCTCCGGAAGTTCATTAAGCCATGATCGTGCCGTCTTCCACAACATGAGTGGGAGATATCGGGTTGTGACCAGGCTGTTTCCGCCTTTGGCAATGCAGCAGGCATGGAAGAAATCCTGTAGCCAGGTATCTGGCCGAGCAATGCTGTCGTAGGCTTGGATATGTCTTGAGATAGCAAATCCTTCCGAGAATCTTGTGGCTCTTATGCGTTGTCCGAAGCACTTTGGGCCCACGTATATATCATCATTTTATAGCGCCACGCCTCTATGTTGGAGTTGATCCTGTGCCTTGCGTCATTCGGGGATAGAGATCGTCCCGAGTGTTGGCTGTGGCTGCGGTGCCTTGGAGCCGGACTTCGGCTTCTGCCACCACCTCCTCCACCACGACGCCCTCCATTGCCTCCCTGGGGGCCGTTGTGATGGCTACTTGGCGGAGAGGGTGGAGCAACTGGGTTATTTCCGGCTAATCGCCGGCCTCTATCCGGAACGTCATTATTCCGGTTCCGGGGAGGGTCTTCGTTGTGGCGAGCCTCCTGCCGGCTTGTCTCGGCATGGTGTCCATCGTTCCTTCGTCCGTCGTTCGGACGGCTTTCATGTCTAGGAGGTGGCATTCTTTGTCGATCCTCCTCCCGACGTTTCTCCTTATCATCATCCCTATGGTCTTTCGACTCTCGCCGGGGCGGGTTCCTCGGATTCAGTGCAGCAATTGCCTCTTGCTCCACAACTGGGTTAACGTTACGCCAGTCACAGGCAGCTTTGTGGTGTTCTGTACTAGGGTTGGATACACCCAATCCCCTTTGCTATCTTTCCGAGGCTTCCCCATCTCTTCTCCGAAAAGGGCGGTGTGAATCTGCGGGAATTGGTTGTCATTAGTATGACGCTTCCTGGTTTTCTGGTATTGCCTGGAGTTGTACTTCTCCGCAGATGCTATGCGTTTCTTTTCCTCCTTAATGTTTTTGGCTTCATCGAGGAGTACTTGACGACGCGCTTCTAAGGCCTGTGCCCTCTCGTCCAGTTCTTCAGCAGTAAGTTCTGCAGCTGTAGGAATAGGTGTGGTTAATGCAGCATCGATGAATTTACATGCACCTTCAGTGATCACGTGTCCATCCACCGGTTCTTATTTTTTGGGCTCGTCTGGGATAAGCGCTCCATCTGAGTCTTCCTCGTATTCCTCGGCAATCACCCCCTCTGTCGGAGAGTCTTTTGTCGGGGTCTTGTTCTTCTTGTTCTTCTTCTGTGCCTTCTTGGCAGTGCCGGTAGTAAAGACAACTTTGGGTCTGTTTCCGGAGTCAAGCTCTGATCGGTACTTTCAGACCTCTCGATCTCGGGATTATCTCCGATTTCCATGTCATCCTGCGCTTTGGGAGAGTGTTCCCCGGATCCTTCATCCATGGCTTCTCCTTCCTCTGCAGCTTTGGAGTTATACTCCTCTTCATATTCCACGGAGAACTTTCGGAAATCTGTTGACGTCATCGATTCATCCGAGGATGCGGGTACGTCGACGTTTGTTCCAATTGCCTCCAGCACAGAGTCGGTGTTGTCTCCAGCATCGGCAGAGCCGAATCCGGATCCCACTTATCTGACAAAATGCGATGCGTGCTTCCTGAGGTACCTGCGGCTCTCGCGATCGGCTTCGTCGAAACTTTTGATGGTCTCGAGAATTGCATATACGCCTGAGTTTTGCATTATCATACGTCGCAACGTGTACCTTAGGAAAGGTCTGTCTGTCCCGACGTCATCAGAGCTGGAATAAGTGTCATTGATTCATATGTGGTTTATGAAAAGAACACACATGCAATGACTCTAGTGCTAGTTTAGGATAAGAACACACATGCAATGACTCTAGTGGATCCATATGTGGTTTGTGAAAAGAACACACATGCAATGACTCTAGTGGATCCATGTGTGGTTCATGAAAAGAGCACGCATGCAATGACACTAGTGGATCCATGTGGTTCATGATAATAACACACATGCAATGACTCTGGTCGATCCATATGTGGTTTATGAAAAAAACACATGCAATGACTCTAGTGTTGGTTTAGGATAAGAACACACATGCAATGACTCTAGTGGATCCATATGTGGTTTGTGAAAATAACACACATGAAATGACTCTAGTGGATCCATGTGGTTTATGAAAAGAATAGACATTTAATGACTCTAGTTGTGGTTAATTAAAAGAACACACATGCATTGACTCTAGTGGCTCCATATGTGGTTAATGAAAAGAACACACATGCAATGACACTGGTGGATCCATATGTGGTTTGTGAAAAGAACATACAGGCAATGACATTAGTGGATCTATGTGGTTTATTAAAAGAACAGACATGCAATAACTCTGGTGGATCCATATGTGGTTTGTGAAAAGAACACACATTCAATGACTCTAGTTGTGGTTCATGAAAAGAACCCACATGCAATGACACCGGTGGATCCATGTGGTTCATGAAAAGAACACACATGCAATGACTCTGGTGGATCCATATGGTTTATGAAAAGAATAGACATGCAATGAACTCTAGTGGATCCATGTGGTTTATGAGAATAACACACATCCAATGAACTCTAGTGGATCCATATGTGGTTTATGAGAATAACACACATGCAATGAACTCTAGTGGATCCATGTGGTTTATAAGAAGAACACACATCCAATGAACTCTAGTGGATCTATCTTAGCATAATTTGATGTATGCCATGATGTATTTCATTGTACAAGACACTCACTTTCCATTTTTATACTACTCAGTTTTGCCCTTGGTTTTTTGATACTACACAGTTTTGCCCTCTCACTCTCTTTCATAGAAGCCCAAACATGTGCTCACTCGTCTGTTACGCCCTGATTGGTTGCCACAGTTGTCACGCGGATCATGCGCACCAACCGTTGATCCTGTGTGATTCAATGAGGATCGTTGCACACGTTGTGCCCTTCACAGTACAGCATGAGACAGCACGGACGTCTCCCTCAGCGAGATTTCTACAAGAAGGAACATGAAGCCGTCCATGGAAAACGTTGTCAAGTGGTCATGTCACATTTAATCTAGTCTGCAAATGATACAAGTCTACTACACGGCAACTAGTCATCCACGGCCCACAGGCTATACCATTTTTACTACGCAGCGTGCCTGCACTCTCACTTCCAACATGCCCCCACCGCACGAACGTTCCACGCGGTAGCCGTAGCCAGAAGAGCTGCCTACCGGGGCCCTCGAGGAGGCCTAAACGTCTCCGCATTAAAAACTCAGCCTATTGGGTCCTCCTTTCGCACTCATCCACTCTTCTCTCTTCCCTGTCTAGCAAAACCCCACAATCCTCAACGTATAGCCACGAACCTTCTCCATGAAACCAGTGCGTGGGGATGAGTGTGCGGGCATCGCTGCCGGGGTGGTGCTTCCTATGGCAGATCTGGAGGAGTATCATGCAACACAAGGCGAGCAGGACATGTAGTTCAACCCCTTGGGTGACTATATGCCCGTCGGTGTTGACGACTTCGGAGGCCCCGATGAGGGCGTGGAGTTCGACGAACACGCTCCGCTCGTGTACCCGGAGGTACATCTATTTCTACATGATTCATATTTTCTGCTCGAGCTTAATCTAGTCCTAGTTTCATAAAAAATCTAATCCTAATGATTAGATGCACCATATAAACCGGTACATGGAGAGATCTACTCTGTTCTAAATGAATCCACATTATTTATTTATTAATAAGTTATCAAGAACACAAACCATATTAATTTATGAGCAAGCTAGGGAGACAGCCGTAATGAAGTGCTGAACCTGTACAAATATGTTATTGTATTGAAAGTAACTTGGAATGGTGGGAGGAATATATATTTATTAATTTGCTCATTTATATTTGCATTTCATACATTACAGGTAGATTCAAGTGAGATGGACTCTGACAAGGAGAACAGGGACAACAAGAGCCGCCATGCCATGAAGAAGCTCAAGAGCGGGAGAATCCCTTTCCGCACTTGAGTTGGGGAGCTCAGGTGCCCTTTCTGTAAGAAAGAAGTCAAAACGAGGATTCATAGCTTGATTCTGCATGCGGTTGGCATCGGTAAAAGCCCGGCTAGTAAACACAAGTCGGCGACCAAGGCTAAGCACGCTGCTTATGGCAAATTCCTGAGGGAGTATGTCAAGACCGTCCTGGTGTCCCCTTACTTAGGAATCAGCAACTTCTAGCTGACCAACCCGTCACCGTGCTACCCCAACCACTAAATTTTTAATTCTCTAACCATTTCTAGACCCTTAAACTACGTGGTGTGTTTAAACCTCATGCTTTTTCACTGATACGTGTGTTGTGAAGTTGCTTGATCATGCATGCTTACACCAGTGGCCTACCCAGAAACTTCTAGAAGCCTAGGCAAACGAGCTTCAATTTGGCAAATTCTGCAAAAAGTCACCAAATTAAAGAAAGTAAATTGCAAGCTTTGCGCAATCGGTAGGCCTGAGTGTCTGGGCAGATGCCTAGGGTGTACGGATGCTAGGTCCCCGTCTATTCTTACACTTCCTTTAAACTTGTTGGGAATAATAATCACAAATAGATGTACACTTCTTTCTGTCATGTCACATTACGTCGTGTCGGCATCGTGCACCCGCTGCAGATCGGCAACAGGACGGTGGTCTTCATGACCGGTCTCTTCCATGCCAAAGCCACGTCGCACAACCGTCCCATATCCTACCGTACATGGCCACTGAATTTAATCACTAAGATTGGAAACCAACAGTGTTCGCCCGGTCAAACTTGCTTCTTCTTGGGTATGACCAGAATATTGGTAAACACAATTTACGACGTGCGCACACCCCCTTTTATGCAACGCCTGCCGTCTCCATAGCACATCACTATGCAAAAATCCCCATCTCCTTCCGCTGCCGCCGCAGCCACCGCAAGGACCATCGACACTATCGCAGGCACCACCTCCGCCGCGCCATACCGCCGCAATAGATCTCTCCACCGCAACGCCCAATCCTAGCCACCGCTACCGATGCTAGGCCACCGCCGCTGCATTAGCTGCTACCATGGACGCAGAGTACAGCGTGTTCGGCGACGGGAGCGACTTCGCCGACGAGTACAACGTCACCGCCCATGGCACCACCGAGCTGATGGTCGTCCACACAAATGCATCAGCGGAGGTGGCCAAGGTCATCGCAATGTACGAGCGGTGGCTACAGGAGCCGATGGACAGGTACAAGATCGTCGACCTTGACCTCGAGTATACCGGAGATAGGAAGAGGGAAGCGCTTTTGCAGCTGTCCATGTGCAACCACTACCTCCTATACCACGTATGCAGGGCCAACTGTGTATTCCCGGAGCTTTGCAAGTTCATGCGCAGTTGGGAGATCTACTTCGCCAGCGTCGATATCAAGAACGTCACTCCAAAGCTAGAGCAGGATCTCCTCGTTCATGTCATCAATCACGTCGATCTCCAACGTTTGTGGAGGTACCCGGATGATGATACGGGGAAAGCCGGCATGGCTAGACTCGCTGCTGACATCATCGACCACGAGTACGCTGGCATGAAGGTCGAGTTCCTGAAGCACCTGCACGAGCGATGGGAGTGGAGGCACCTGAATTACGATGCGATCAAGTACGCAACCAGGGACGCGTATGTCTGCTATGAGATGTTCAATAGGATCTAGCGGATGGGTGAGTGTGCTATTTACCACTACTAGTTTCGCATTTTGTTCCTAGTTTTATCTCGCCTGTATTTTATCTCGCATGTATTTTCTAAGCATTCTATGTGTAAGAACTGAGCCCGTATGATCCCTGTGCTATTAGGTAGTTGACCTATATGAATTACATTTCCCCCTTTTGTATGCTCAATATTCATACTTACAAATTATGTTTGTTCCCTTTGCATGCGATAGAATCCAAAACTGCCATGCATAAGGTGGGATCCACAAGATCAGATGTTGTTGTCCACAATAGGGCAAAATTTCTATTATAGCGAAGGATACAGTCATAAACAAACCCGGATTATAGTTCGACAAAGGTAATACACAACAGTTCGGAATTGCTCACACATAGCTATCACACATAGTACTTCCGAAATAACATGTTTTCATAAACATAACAAGGTATAACATCCCAAAACTTTAATCCAAGGTTATTATAAATCCAAATCATCAAAATTAGGGTTAACAAAAACTTTTCCAACTAAAATTATTAAAGCATTTATATGTGTGTGCATTTAAAATAGGAGTTGTTTCAATTTCCATGATTAAGTGATCCATTGCTTGTAAAATGATTCTTAGGTGAAATAAACAACATGTAGATCATTCCCAAACATTTCCCAAAGAAAAACAAATCAAAATGAATAAAGGAAGTGAATGGTCATTTTTGCCAAATTAACTATCATGCCTAGTTTGGCTATTCCTAGTACTCAAAACCTAACAGAAACAATGATGGATCTTTGCACCCCTTGCTAGTACACATAATGAGGTACCAAGGCCCACTTTGTGATGTACCAAAAACATTCAAACACTAAATTTAATTAACATTTGAAAATTGAATCTATGTCATATGAGAAGATCCCACTATTTCAAAAACCACTCAAATGAGCTCAAATTTCAAAACCCAAGCACCCATAGAGTCTCAAGCTTAGTACTAGCACACCCACCAAAAATCTTTGCAAAATTCAAAAATAATTTTCTTGCGGCCATTTCATCAAACACTTGGCAGGCAAAGTTTACACCTAGTAATTAGCTTACTGTTTGCAACAGGGTTTTGCCCCCATTTGACCCCCATTTGCTCCCACTGTCTCCAAATGATCTAACCAAGGCCTAACTACCCCATCTCCTACCCCCTAGTGGCAAGGCCAAGCCATGCCGAGCACCAACTCGCCGGCCAACCTTGCCCTCACCCCAGCAGACCACCTCCCTATCTCTCGCCATGTCTAGCAGCTAGCTCACACCTCACCGCCACCCTCTGTCCCCTCCCCGAGCCAAGCCAGACCATGGACCACCGAGGAACCTCCGTGCACTGCCTGTCTGCCATGCCGAGCACGCGCCAGAGCGCCGCGCCCGACACGCGTGGACAAGCCGCCGCTCGACCGCAGCCCGCACCCACCGCTTCGCCACGACCCAGGGAGCACGCCGGACATGCCCGTTCGCCGCCCAACGCCTCACAGCCACCGCTCGATGTGGACATCGCCGTCTCTGCCGCTCAGAGGGCCAGCTCCGCCCGACCGCATACCACCGCCCCTAGTCCTGCATTGATCATGTAGAGCACTGCCAGGAGACCAGCGACCGCCCCCTACCACGCGCCACACCGCTAGCACGCTGTGCAGCCCTCGCCGGAGCCGCTCGCCCATCCCTCTCGGTCGCGTCGTCCTCCTATAAATAGAGGCCACCCCCAGCCCCATTAGGCACACCACTCACCTCCCCTCACCTCACTGAACGTCCCACACCTCTAGCCGAAGCAAGGCGAGCAGTCGTTCGCCGGAATTGTACCGGAGCAGGGCGCCTCTAGAGGAGAAGGGCGCCGCTGATTGCGACCACCCCCGGAGCTGCCTCGACCGTCTCTGAGCTCGCCATCGACCACCAATCCGTTTGCCCCCATCACCGTCGTCGCTGGAGCCCTGGTACGCCCCCTATGCACCCCCACCGAGCCGCTAGGGTTAGAGTTCGCCGGCGACCAGTTCGTCGTCGATGACGATCCCCAGCCGTTGATCCCCATTCTAATCCAACGACCCATATCGCCCCGTACCGCTTCGCGCGTTATGAGCCGCTGACCGGTGGACCTCCTCTGTCAGCTGAGCCCCGTGCCGCGGAGTGTCACTGGGCCGGCCCGTTAGAGTTCCCGCGTAACCCAGTTAGTTTGAATTAGAAATTTTCTATTTAGTTTAAACTTAGTTGTGTTCCCTAGTTTGAAAATCAATTCAGAGAGATTTACAAATCCAAATTGAGTGATTCCAATTTTATTGGAAAGCTACTGAAAAGGTCTACCCAAGCCCATTGGATTTAATTCAATTAGAGTAAGATATATCTCCTAGTAAAAATAACAAAACAGAAGCATTTGCACCTTGCAACATTTTTATAAAATCAACCAAGTTAGCTTTTGAGTTGATTCCAACTCTCAAAAATCACATTTCACCATACCTATCTGAATATGTAATAATATTAAGGTTTACATTTAGTGACTTTGGACTAGTACCAAAATAATGCTATATAGGCATTTCTAGTCACTTTAAATCATTAAATAATGAACTTAAACCAGTAATTATGATCCAACCCTTAAATCACATTCCCACATGTTAGAATATGTGGTGAGGACATGTGTCCACATGATCCCATATTTTAAGTGGTGAATATTAAATCTTATTTAATTTTTTAATGAGTAGAAATTACTTTTCTAAAATAAAAGGAATGAAACTGTTTAATAAGACTTGTGATGGTTGTGATGATAATAGATCATCAACTATATGCCTTAGAGTGCAAATTAGATTAGTTAAGTATTGTTTGGTGATTGTGTACTCCGTATGTATTTATAGAAGATAGTACCGACCAAGCTTACGAGGAGGAGGAGGAGTTCTGGCCATAGCATAGAGCAGAATTGCAGCATAGAACTGATCATAGCCGTCCTGCTGGCCATCATCTTGATAGTCTCCTTCATAGTCTGGCCATGAGAATAGCCAGGGACAAAAGCCATGAGTACTCTTTAAGTACTCGCAAACTACCTCTAACAAGCAATATAGTTCGAAGTTAAAGTGCTAAATCTATGTTTAACTATAAAGTTAAGTTTGAAACCTCAGCTGAGTTCTGAAGCAAAGAAAGATAAAGTAAAGTTCTAGAATCACTTAAGTTGGGAAGCTAGTATCATAAACACAACCCTGTTGTGGTCAAGTCAAGATTCATCATTCATTTCAAGTTATTTGGAAAACATCTGACAACGAAACAGTATGGCCATTCCAACTGTCCATAACCGCGGACGCGGCTATTCGAATAGTTTGACACTCTACAGAGGCGGTACACTTTCACCACAAGATTCGATACATCTGTCAGGGATAACCCTGAATCATCATACTTGGTATGCAGATAATCAAACATAACCTTCCCTTTACACACCCTAGTATAAGCACCTCTCCTATGAGCATGGCCTCCCAACCATGACCATCAGTCATCTTGGGCACTGCATAGGTGGACAACATTGAGAGGTAGCCTCAGCTCAAACCTCTCCCGTGAGGGAACTAATACTAATGCATATAAATTTCTAGCTAAGCCTTACCCAATTCAGGTAATGTGGTTGTACGGTAACTTTGGAATGGTATCGCATCCGAATCCAACCATCAGTTTTATAAAAGGGTTAAGGCTCATGCCTTATATTTTTCATCATCATCAACCCATTGTGTTTCTCAACACATGTCAAAACATCTCAATAGAATGACTCATCATTCCAAGGTTTTCATAACTCATTTTCACCAAGTGTTCCCATCTAAAGTGACTCAAGTTTGATCTATTCTAAAACACTAGGTTAAGAGTGTTCACTAAGGTGGAAAGGTGGGATCAATCTCATGCCATAGAATGACATCTAAGGGTTTCTAATTAGGTCAAGTTTTATACTTTTTATGCTACCTTCAAAATTAATTAAAGAACTTTGTGTAAACTAAGGGGGTGTGAGCAAAGTATGCTTAAGGCATCTTTACTAAACTATCTAGTTTTATTCTAGCTTGCTTCAATAGCTTACTAAAGCATGTTTGCAAGGGTTAGCTTGCCACTAATAGCTTGCTACAATAGCTTGTCTTGGTTGGTGCAGTGGTTGAAGTTTTCTTCTTCTTCTTCTTCTTCTTCTTCTTCTTCTTCTTCTTGGTAGAACTCCTCCTCCTCGAAGGCTTGGTCGGTACTAGCGTCTAGAAATACATAGGGAGTGCACAATCACCAAACAATCCTTAACTTAGGCTAAGTAGTATTCTAAACCACACAATTGATGATCTATTATCATCACAAGCATCACAAGTTTAATTCAATAGTTTCCACCTTTTTATTTTGGAAAAGTAATTTCTACTCATTGAAAAATTAACTACAATTTAATATTCACCACTAAAATATGGCATCATGTGGACACATGTCCTCACCACATATTATAGACATGTGGGAATGAGATTTAAAGGTTGGATCAATATTACTTTGGTTTAAGTTTATTATTTAATGATTTAAAGTGACTAGAAATGCCTATATAGCATTATTTTGGTACTAGTCCAAAGTCACTGCCTGTAAAACTTAATATTTTTACATATTTGGATAGATATGATGAAATGTGATTTTTGAGAGTTGGAATCAACTCAAAAGCTAACTTGGTTGATTTTATAAAAATGTTTCAAGTTGCAAAAGCTTCTGTCTTCTTATTTTTATTAGGAGAAATCTATAACTCTAAATGAATTAAATCCAACGGGCTTGGATAGAGCATTTCAATATCTTTCAGAAAAAATTAGTTTCATGTAATTTGGATTTGTCAAACTCACAGAATTGAATTTTGAAACACTGGACAGAAACTATATTCTAACTAAAAAGAAAAACCTAGATTTGAATCTACGGGCTTGCGCGGGAAAGGAAATGGGCCGGCTCAGTGGTGATGCACGGCACGAGGCTCAGCTGACAGGGGGTCCCACTGGTCAGCGGTACTTAAAACGCGAAACGATACGCGCGCTGTGGGCCGTGCAATTAGAGGCTAGATCTACGGCTGAGGGTCGTCGTCGACGACGAACGGGTCGCCGGCGAGCTCGAACCCTAGCGGCTTGGTGGGGGTCTACTAGGGGCGTACCAGGGCTCCAGCGGGGTCGGCGATGCGGGCGAACGAAGTGGAAGACGACAGCGAGGCGAGGCGTGGTCGCGGCGGAGCTTGGGGTGGCCGGAATCAATGGCACCCTTCTTCTCCAGAGGCGGCGGCTCCGGCTCCAATTCCGGCGAGCTGCTGCTCCACTTGCTCTGGCGAGGGGTGGGTGAGGTTCAGAGAGGTGAGGGGAGTGGAATGGTGTGAGTCTTTGGTGCTGGGGAGTGCTCCTTTTATAGCTTTGACGATGAGACCGAGCGGGATGGGCGGCCGACGGTGGCGACATGGCTACGGCGAGCTAGCGGCATGGCTGGGGATGGTGATCGATGGGCGGTCCCCTGGCAGTGCTCTAGCGCTTCAATGCGGCCGTAGGGGCGGTGGCATGCGGTCGGGGTGAGGTGGCGCTCTGCGCGGCCGAAGCGGCTGTGTCCACGGCGAGCGGTGGTTGTGGGGCTTTGGGCGGCGAACGGAGGTGTCTGGGGTGTTCTCTAGGTCGAGGCGGAGCGGTGGGCGCGGGCTGGTGTCGAGTGATGGCTTGTGCACGCGGGGGCAGTGCGCGCTCTGCGGGCGGCGTCGGCATGGTCGACAGGCTCGGGGCGCGGCGGTTCCTGGTCGTTCGGGTCGCTGTCCTTGGGCTGGGACTGGTTGGGCGGTGGAGGTGGACCACTGGCTATCTCCAGGACACGGTGGATGGCGCTGGCGGCGGCTGTGGCTTGCTGTCGCCGGTGGGTTGCCCAAGTGGGGGTTCGGCCTTAATGGCCATAACCATTTGGTCGTGGCACAGTGTGGGGCTGTGCTAGAGAGGGTTAGGGGGAGTAGTGGAGAGGTTTTTGGTGGCAATTTGGGGAACAAGTTTGGTCAGAACACTATTTAAAATAGTGAAATTTGTTTAGTTTGTAATCTGCCTGCCAAGTGTTTGAGGAAATGGCCGCAAGAGAAAAAGTTTTGAATTTTGAGTTCAAAATTTTTGTGTGATCTCCACTAGTGCTAGGTAGTCTCTGGTTGCAAGGATTTTGAAAATGGAGCTCAAATACATGGTTTTTGAAATAGGGGTGATCTATGCATATGCATTAGATTCAATTTTGAACTGCTATTTAAAATAGTTTCCAGAATGTTTTTAGAAGATCAAAAGGTGGGCCTTGGTACCTCATTATATGTACTAGCAAGGGGTGCAAAGATCAAGAATTGTTTCTGTTAAGAATTGAGTACTAGGAATAGCCAAAGTAGGCATGAGAGTTAAGTTTGTCCAAATGACCATTCCTTCATTTAATTCTTTTTGATTTGATTTCTTTTAGGAAAAGTTTGGGAATGATGTAGATGATGTTTAAATCACCTAAGAAACATTTTAGAAGCAAAGGATCACACAATCATGGCAATTTAAAACAACTCCTATTTTAAATGCACACATATATGAATGCTTTCATTTTAAATTTGGAAAAGTTATTGTTAACCCCATTTTTGGATGATTTGATCATGATAAGCTTGGATTGAAGTTTTTGGGATGTTACAAACATGGTCTTCATCGTCATTCCTTTTGGGTTGTCTATGTTTCATCATCACGGAGCTACTAATTTCAAATGAAAATCTAGTAAACAACATATGTGTACATTGTTAGAGTATGATATGGACACGGTACATACATGTTCTTCTACAATCACAAGAAGAAAACTGGATGTATTTTCACCTTGTTGGCGTTGTGCCGAACTGAGTGGATGTGGCTTTGGGGTTCGAAGAGGAAGGCGCCGTGGCTGGTGCGTGTGCGACCATGGCGATGGCGAGCTCAGACTCTGGAGGAGGACAATAGGACCGAGCATGGTCGGCATGGTGACAGATCTCACCTAGGAATGAATTCTCGTCCCCGCGCCATGCCATGAGTGCGGCCATGGTGAGGGCGAGCTCCGATTCAGGATGGGGAGGGGAGCGGGGCTGAGCAGTTCGTCCACGTCTCAGCTCCGCGCCATGGCTGCGACCACAGATTGCTGCTCCGGGGAAGAAGAAGACGCGTAAAGGATGTAGACGCAACACCGCAACCCTGCATGGCAGCCACGACGACAGTGACATAACGGCGAAAACTGACAGAGGGGTCCAACTTAACGGGCGTTAGCCTGATATTTTGTATTAAAACATAAAGTTGAATTCGTATCAAAAAAAGACCCTCGGAGTATTTGGCACGCCAACTTTGGGCAACACGACTGATTACAAGCAACTTAGGTACGTGTTGCCTGGACGCCTCAACTTTCGGACCGCAAAATGATATTCTCCTAAAAATAAGAGATTTGGTTACTCTGATCATAGCCATATCATATTGCTACATTTATGAATTTAGGAATTTTTGTATTCTCCAAGTCTGGAATAGTCTCCGGTAGTATAGTCTGAATACTTCTTAGCTATTTATATTAGGTTAGGTTCTAGTCCTTTTCAGTTCTAAGTCAATTTCTTATGCAGTTAATATACCACTGTAGTGGTGAGTGATTACTCATTGTGATTCACTATTCAAAACGGAAGAAGTTTTAGGTAATTTATGAACTTTGGGTTAGTCCTATCATTCCCATATCTTCCTGCTGCAATTAGTAGTTTAGTTTGAAGTCTACGGAAGTCTTTTGTATTAAGATCTGTGGGCATTACCTAGCTAATTTATGTTTTTTGGCCTCTGTTCCGATGCTACCTCAAACCTAAAGTCGTATAACCTCAAACACAAGGACGACTCAATAGCTTGATACCTCCTCGTAATTAATACATTTACCATATACGTAATCATATAGAAAACCCCGTATATGTCGACGAAAGTCGTACCTATACTAGTACAACCTGTACGCGAATGGGAAAAACAACACCGATCATCGCTGGCCGAGTACGCTGGTGACGGCGGCGGCCGTGCGGTGATACCGGTGTTGTCCGGCGAGCCGGTGACTCGTCCTTGCCGGCGCACGGCTCGGATTTTCCTCGTAGGTGTGTGCCGGTAGGGCTAGCACGGCGGCAGTGGCGCACAGATTGGCGGCGGCACGGCGGAGGCGGGGCGCGAGATCATCGAGGCGGCGACGACCATGGCGTCTGCGAAGGGGATCTTGGGGATGACCAGCGGACAGTCCGGCACGATGTCCGGCTGACTGCCGGATGGTCCGACTCCGTGTTCGGCTGAAAGCCGAATAGTCCGACACTCTTGTCTGTCGTCCAGTCCGGCGTGTAGTCCGGCTAGAAAATTCTAGTTAGTTACTTTTAACGGGAGTAAACGGATGCCGTCGGACATGTCGCCGGACATGCCGCCGGAAAATGTCCCACACTTGTCCCGCGGGAAAATAATTTGCGACAATGCAACACGTCCTGTCCGACCATACTAGAAATTTTTTGCCGGTCTGTCCGGCTGGAGAGACAGATAGTCCGACGACGTTGTTCTAGGTACGAAATTTTGACGGGAGCTAATGGGGTTGCCGGACATGTCCGGTGGAGAAAAAACTTGGGTATGCTAAATTTCTTCGCAAAACTATTGACATACTTGGCCGGTCCATTCGGTAACTTAGATAGTCCGGTAAACATACAAGACATGTATATATCAAACGAATCGATCTTAGCATAATTTGATAACACATCAAAGGTATATCACTGATGTTGTGAATTTCGCGAAAACAACGAACAAATGTAGATAGACCACAATACAGATGAATTCACTCACATAGTTTACCAAAAAAGTTACATAGGAAATGAAAAGAACTAAGTGTTGAACACGTCCTGGAAACCTTCTTCAGGACAAAAACCCGACCATATCCTAAGGTATTGGTTCTAATAATCATCTTCGTGGAGCTTGAGTTTAAGAAGATTATTTTTGATGTTGTCCAGCTCGTTTGCAGGTGAAAAGATTATTTCCGTTAGCACTACTTCCCCGGTCAAGTCAACAATAGTCTGGAAAAAAATTGCGCAAGTGAATGAAGATGTTATTGATATGATCTGGTTGTTTGACATGTAAGAAATATTTTTGACATACCTGTGTAATAGTGTTTCTGAACTCGTCACCATCCCATTCCTCCATACACTTGAGGACCCAAAGTCTACACGAGTTTTTGTCATAAAAACCGGTTCAAAATAACAATTGACTATATACTAATACCATAATGATGTGAAGTTACAATTTTTCACTCACCCATCCCCTTGTATTGGCATGACGTATTGTTTTATAGGCCAGTTGGAAGGATCGGGAAAAGCGTTATTGTCCGATCTTGCCTTTGCTACGTCATAACCAATTTCGGATCTCTGAAAATAATATAAACTTAGTATCGAGCGGGTGTGACCCATTAAGTAATATGGAAAAATGCGATGAGAACATACCAAAGCTTCAACTGTAGACGTGTAAGTGTCTAGTTTATATAGTGAATCTAGGACTTGAAATTAGTACCTTTGGCGTATGCATCACGACAGTGACCCAATGATTTCCAGCAACATGTACGACAAAGTAGAGCTGTAATAATAAAATGGCCATGAGTATGTTTAAAATTACATGGAGTGAATTATATGTACCATTGCATGTGCTTGTATTTACCTTCGGTCTATTAAAATATTCAAAAACGCATCTTCCAACTTCATTGGTCTTCTCTATTTCAATCTAGGGGTGACCAGTGGATGATGATCTTTACCCTCGACTTTCTGTCCATGAGCCATTTCGACCTCCATGTGGTGGCCAAGAATCGACCATCTAGAAGCTGAAGAGACAAGTGTTGCATATAAGCATTGATGACCTATAAAAGTAGAATGTATGTAATATTAATTAGACATGTAATTGATATAGTTGTTTTTTAATGCAAGCGGGTTTTAAAACAATGAAGGCTTGTGCGTACATCGCCCTCGAGCCAGTCATGGGATATGATTGGTGCAACTTTTTCTATAGTCAACACGTTTTCTTCAAACATGAATTTTTTTAACACACCGCCGTGGACACTGTGATAATTCTGCTACCAACGCCACAACTGCTTCTACATGTTCTTCTGTAAAATCATTTGCCTTGAGCAGTGATGAGTGCATATTTGCATCATGTTTTATATTATTATTTTGCATTGTAGATGTAGGATCTTGATATTTTACAGCGTTCGTGCATACATTTTATGTCTCTTTTCACCAGGATCGGGACAGACGATGGATCCAATGGATACAATTCTTGAAGCAGTTGTACTGTGGAGAACAGAAGTCAAAAACAATGTAAATTGCTTATTTGGGAAATATTAATAATACTAGAACAAAACCAGAAGCGAACAAGGAAGGCACAGAGCTCAATGACCAACTATACGGGCGGAGCAATTTTCTAGCCGTATAGCTCTGGCCGTATAGTTGGCGCCGCCTCCACCTCGTCAAATGGTTTCACCCCATGCAATTGGTTCGAGGAGACGACATACATAACACCCAGAAATCGCAGAAACCTCACCCCCGGAAGGCATCTGGAGGGGGAACTCATCCACAAGGGATCCATCTCCCTCCTACGTAGATCCAGGAGGCTAAGGCATCGATCTTAATCATCCACCGCTGCATCACCACCATCTTCATCCATCTCATCTACATCTTGTCTAGATCTTGTTATAATTCCTATACTCGTTGTGGATTTATACAAGTACTATTCATCTATGATTATTTCCATTACCATTGCCATGATGTTGATTGCCTCCATGTCTGAGTAGATCATTAGTTCTTGGGGAGATGGAGAAACCCTAGTATGAGATTGAAATAAGATAAAGTCTATTATGATATTCATTGTTGTGATCATGTGTTAGATTTTCTACATCTTGATGTCGAGAGAAGTCGACCTCTCAGTATTTGCCTCTTGTAGGGACTTAATGGAGGAAACTACTTGTTGGTAGACGGAGGCGTGCTAGCACTTATAGTGACTATAAAGATGTTGGCACCCTTTACGTATCGATTTGGAAAACCGAGGAAACTCACGGAACACTATCCATGCCATGGGATACATCCTACGGGATTATGTCCCTTCATAGCGCAGTAATTCGATTGATGTCGATTGCTGACTATTGTGGTTATGAGGATGATGTGAGCAGCGGTTGTTGCCTATTCGTCCAAATACAGAGTTCCTCCCACACGTACATAGTTGAGAATGTTCATGATGATAATATTTATCTTAGATCTTTACAATAGTAGTGGTGTATCCGCTACTCCCTAAGAACATATTTTCCCTACTGCAGTTCCAATCTCTCTTACATACGCGATACTTACATTCTGTACTCAGTTGTTTTACTTTACTTTATTGCTCTTATACCCAAAACCCAAAAACACTTTTTTACACAATACTCGCATTTTATCTTATCACTTAGACATTTCTATCATAATATTTATTTCAAGAGTTATTAGACTTCAGACTCCTGCTCCTTGTGGGATCGATATCTTTATTTCGAAACTATTTACAAACGATATGTGCACTTGCAATCATCAAGCTATTTTCTGGCGTCGTTGCCGGGGAGCTAAGCCCTGTAGGTCTTTTTAGTTTTTTCTTATTTATTTTTGTCTTGCTAAATTTTGTTTTGAGTTACAGGTATCCACCAACATGATGGAGTTTGAGCGTATGACTAGTGCTAACCCACTCAACCACTTTGGGAAGCCCTATGATATTTATAAAAGAGACAACTCCAATAAGAAGACAAGGAAGTTTGAAATAAATCCTCTACTACTTAGTATTCTACATAATAAGCAATTTACTGGAGATGAAGAAGATCTTGATCCATATGAGCATATTGCATGTTTTAAAGATATATATGTGGCACTTTTCTATTGACGGGATATACCGCCGATGAGGTAAGGGTTAAAAATTTTAGTCAAACTTTGATAAGTACAATTCTCTCATGGTATAGATCTCTACTCCCTGAAGCCACTACTACTTGGGATAATCTAGCTTGTGAATTTCTATCAAAATATTATCCATTATCAAAATCTTTTGGAATCAGGCGTATTATAATGACTTGGAAGAATCGTTCTAATGAAGGACTAGTAAGAGCTTATATTAGATTTAAATATTTACTACGACTATGTCCTCATCATGATTTGATTGAATGGTATTTACTACATATCTTTTATGGCGGTTTAACTGAACCTAATAAAATTGAACTAGACTCTTTCACGGAAGGAGACTTTATGAATCTTCCTATACCTAAAGCTTGGGCCTTAACTTAATAGAATTCGTGATCATAGAGTTTCATGGAATTTTGGTCTAAGAAGTGAAGGAGGCGTAGAAATAGAGCATGATTGTATTCATGATTATAATAAAAAAGGCCATGTTAAAGAATTATCTAAAGAACTTTATTTAGATTCAGATCTTGTGTTGCAAGTTGCTAAAGCTTTTACAGAACATATTAAAGCTCCAAAGGAGGGACCATTCAAGTATGATCCACCACCCGAACCAGAAAATAAAGGAGAATATAAAGCAACACTGGCCTCCGTAGAACCGATATATGAAGTGCCTTTCCCTAACACTGCGCAAAAGCATATTTTTGAATATGAACAGGTCAAAGAAGTACAGGAAAAGAGGGAAGAAGAAAGCATGCCAGGAGTCACAGAACACCTGGAAGAAACCAAAGATGAAGAGGTAACCAAGGAAGCAATGGCTATGTACTCACACTGTAACATCGTTGAACTTGATGAAGAGACTTGTCGTGGTGTGGAACACGGCGGTACCATCGGGGATGGCTTGAAGGGGACAATCAGGATGCTATCGGTGGCTACTCGCAATGGGTTGAGCACAGATACTGTGAACGCAGCGATGTACCCAGGTTCGGAGCCCTCTTGGCGAGGGAAAGCTCCTACTCCTGCAAGGATCTACTATCAAAGGGGGCGAATGCCCAGTACAGATGCTCCTTGAGCTGTTTCCTTAGATACCCCTTGCTATAAGGAGAAGAAGGAGCTACTGAACTTGTCCAATGTGGAGAACTTCTAACTTGTCATCGTCTACCTAGAACCCTAGCACTACCTCCCCTTATATACTGGTTGAGGAGGTAGTTTACAAGATGGGTTCTAGGGTTTACTGTTTGGATCTAGGCCTTACAAAGTGGGCCGGCTGGGCAGGGCCAAATGGTAGGCCCGGATCCAGTCGAGCCTCCAGTATAGGGGAGGACCACGCTACAGTGTCCAGCGCCCCTGCTTTACTCGTCAGCCAGCTCTTTATGCGTAAGCCGGAGCTTTCCTCATCAGCCCTTGCTTTGCTCGTCAGCCTCCAGCTTTGGCACAGTTGTCCGGTAGCGTCGGCCAGGCTAGCCAGCCTGTCCGGTCAAAGGTGCGCTCAGCGGGGAGCGTCATTCCCACCGTACTACCGCCAGCGGATCCAAGGCGACTGGCTAGGAGCGACCTCCCAGCCAGTTCTTCTGGCTACCCGGCTACACAGGCCAGCCGGGGAAACTAGGATGTGGACCGGGTGGGGGATTCCACCCGGCTGTGGTTCCTTGGTCTAGGCCCAGACAGCGTGAGCTCCTTGGAGCTGGCCGGTTGGTCCCGCCTTGGCCTACCCGAGGGTTATCCCCCCGACACTAGTCCTCGAGCGCATTAGGACTTGGCCCCGTAGAGAAGTTCTTGCGTGCTCATTTGAAATGATTGATGGTGCATGTGCTTTGTCGTTTTCCTTTGTCTTGTATTCTTTGTCTTGTACCGGCTTGAGATTCTTCGTTGTTTCTCGGCTAGGGTTTACCGTCTGCAGGGCCGATGGCCCCACCCACAAGGTGTGAGCGGTGATCCCCTTGACCTGCTGCCGCAACCGGCCGGGAGAGGGATCGCCAATTTGCTGTCATCGTTGCTTGCATCAGCCACGCCTACCATTTCTGGTGCGCGTCGCGTCAGTTTGACCTCTTGGTCTGTCACGGCAGTTTTTGGTAACTGCGCACACACCTTCATCATTGCGGTTTCTTGGAGATCGTGGGTGCGGTTTGCCTCCCGTAGTAACTTCTTCGGGATCTTCTGTGTGATGCTGGCACAAGTGGGGAAGTTGCTTGTCACGTGGCGCGGAGGGAGGGAAACTGGCGCGGCCTTTCCTCCGTGATAAATAGGGACGCCAAGGAGCGGAGACTCTTCACTTCGTCTTCCTGTTCTTGCCGCCCCTACTCTCCTTCGCGCTCTATCCCTCCACTGCTCCTCTGCGCCACCGCTTCTTGGTCGCCGGTTGATGGCGTGGAAGAGACTAAAGGCAAACTGAAATAAAGATGGAAGCAAGCAAACATGTAATAGATCTAGTTGCAAACGAAGTTTCAATGCTTAGAAACAAGGCCTAGGGATCATACTTTCACTAGTCAACACTCTCATATAAATATCTTCTCTTCATGATACTACTCTTAACTACTCTCCGGTTGGACACTCTAATCCATGGTAGGGCTATTACAGCACTCCTCAAAGTTCACTTTTCCCATCTAGATAACCCCACACTGTCACCTTGAGTACTAGATGGTTCCAACAAACACCACAATTTCATAGAGACATCCAACTCCAAATATAACTCATAACAAGTATTTGAAATCTCTAGCCTAAGTGCCACCATGGTGTGCACACTGTCAACTTCACACACATGGGGAGAGCAGAGATCTATTAAAGCACTTGAGTAGCAAGGTAGATCTACTTGATTACAAATCTCATGATCTCAACATAGAGAGAGATGAACACATAGCTACCGGTAGAACCCTTAGCCTCAAGAGAGAACTACTCCCTCCTCATCATGGGAATCAGCAATGACGATGGAGATGGTGGTGGAGATCGATGGAGATGGCTCCGGGGTTCCCCATCCCGGTAGGGTGCCGGAACAGAGACTTTCTGTCCCCCGAATCTACCCTTCGGTGGTGGCAGCGCTGTGGAACTTTTCGTGGCTAGAGGCTGGATGATTTAGGGTTTTTGCATCAGGAGGAATCTTATAGGCAAATAGGCAAGGTTGGTGGGCGGCCAGGGGGCCCACACCACCTAGTGGCGCGGCTAGGGCTAGCCCCTGCCACCATATGGTGTGGCCACCCTGTGGCCCCTCTCCGTCTCGTCTTCTGGCTCCGTGAGTCTTCTGGTAAAATATCGACTTTGGCTTTTGTCCGGTCCAATTCCGAGAATATTGATTTTCTAACTTTCCTAGAACCAAAAACAGCAGAAAACAGGCAACTGGCACTGTGGCACTTGTTAATAGGTTAGTCCAAGAAAGTGTATAGAAAGTACTCCAAAGTTGGAACAAAACACAAGAAAGTAGATAAAACCAGGCATGGAACATCAAAAATTATGGATACGTTAGCAACATATCAACATCCCCAAGCTTAACTCCTGCTCGTCCTCGAGTAGGTAAGTGATAAAAAGAAAGAATAATTTTTGAGGTGACATGCATCATCATAAACTTGATCAAAGTATTTGTAAAACATTGATAGCTGGGATCATAGTACTTCAATCATAATATGAAAGACAAAGTTCTAACACAAAGGCAAACCAACTATGTTGCAACATGAAAAGGCATAAACAAAAGATTCATGAATAAAAATGCTTTGCAAGACGTTTGTTTGTTTCACATAAAGAAAACATAGCATAGTGGCATTCAGCTTGTCCCTCATAGAGTAGAAAACATAAATGCATAGGACACCTTCAAAGTTCATAAGGGTGACTAGATACAAATAGTCTTGGGACAATGCACATTAAACTAAGATGGCCACTATGCTCTCTCAATAGGTGCATAAAGATAGAAGGTGGAGACTCAATATAAAAGTGGAAGAAAGGCCTTCATAGAAGGAAGCAGGGATTCAAGTTTCATAAAGAGCTTCCAAAAATTATGGTACTTATTAGCTTTCGGCTCTCATTGCCCCTATCATAAGCATCTTGAAGTGATTAAGGTTAAAGTGAACAAACTATGGAGTATATGCTTGACAAAGTATAAGTTGGAAATCTCATGTCCCTTGAATACGAGGGTCGCTCCTCATGTTACTCAAGTTTAGTTACCGGTAAGTTCTTGTCATAGTAAGTACTCAAATACGAGGGTCGCCCGATGATATGGAAGAATCCCCATATAAAAAATGACAAGGCAAGCAAACAACGAGCATCTCATCAATCTTATTATTTACCATGGGAGAATGGTGCTTTTTTATCTCTTTCCTCTTTTCTCATATCTCTTTTTTTCTTTTCTCTTGTTTCTCAATATCTGACTCTTTTTTTATAAGAAGAATGCTTCATAGACAGCTCATTATGGTTACGTTGCAGGTTTCCACCATGACAACATGGATTAGACCGAAGGCCCAGGCGTTTCTCTATCACATACATAACTCTATGGACTTACAAGCTCCCCTTTCATTTCACATCGACGACATCCATAAACAAAAGAGCATGATATCAACTAGGTACAAAGTACAAGTGCAATGTTGAAAGCGTTCCCCATGACAGCATGGTTCTGCTAATCCCCAACATATAAGTGCAAGCATATACAACATAGACGACACAATGGTTCAAGTTCATTAGGGGCAAGAAAAGTAAAGTGTGCCATCAAGTTCGTGAGAGCTTTAATCACTAGTTTTCTCATAACAAGTTTAATTCAGAAGGTAGATAAAAACATGAATATACTTGGAATAGCAAATGCTAATAGGTAGGTATGGTGGACTCTTTGGAATAACTTGGTTTTATTTGGAGTTGGATGCATGAGTAGAACTCATACTTGGTATGGAGGCTAGCAAAGGACTGGGGGCGACCAACTAAGAGAGCAATAATGGACATAATCATGCAAAGCGACAAAACATCATTAATTAAAGCATAAAGTGATACTACAAGTTGAAAACTAAAGGATCATAATGGCTATGTGAAAGAACATTTCATGTTTTCCTATGTTTTGCATGTTAGATAACAATACTATGGAGACTATTCATGTGCGCTAAGTGTGCAGGAAGTTTTGAGGGGGGGGGCGGATAATCCGCCCTACCAAGGGCCGGATAATCCGGCCTACCTCATCGCTCAAGGGAAGCCAAGGCGCGTCGCTCGAAACCCGGTCGGATTTTCTCCTGGAAAATCCGAACTGGGGCGGTTTTTCCTCCCCAGGTCGGATAATCCGGGTGTCGCACGGGCCGGATAATCTGGCCCCCAGTTTTCGAGCAAAAGGAGCCAAGGCGGGTCGCTCGGTATCCGGTCGGATTTTCTCCCGGAAAATCCGAACTGGGGCGGTTTTTCCTCCCCAGGCCGGATAATCCGGCCCTCGCATAGGACTGGATAATCCGGCCCCCAGAAGTTGATCAAGGACAAGCTCGGCGTGATGCTCAGAGAGGGGGCGGATTATCTGTCGGATATTCCGAGTCTGGGGCGGTGTTTTCCCCAGGCCAGTTAATCCGGCCCTCCCTTAGGCCGGATAATCCAGCCCCAGAAGTGTGCAACGGCTGGTTTCTGAAGGGGGTATAAATACCCCTCTTCCCCAACGTTCAGAACTCTTGATTCATTCGAAATTGTCTAGACGTTGTGCAAGAGCTCTCATTCTCGATCTCCCACTTCAACCACCCGAAGGTCTTGATCTTTGGTGGAACTGAAGGAGGAGAAGTTCATCATCATCATCAAGAATCAAGCGCTTCAACTCCTCTCCATTCACTTGGAGAAATCCCTGATCTAGTATTCTTGTCAATACTTAGATCTTGTTTATTGTTTTTGATAACTTTGTTCTTGTGGCAGCTTGATTTCATTTTGGGAGCCTCCAAGTTGTTGTGGAGTTGTTGCCCCGCTAGTTGTGTAAAGGCGCAGGTGCCCGCCTCGAAGGGTACCTATAGTGGAAAGGTGGATCAGGCCTTTTTTGGGGAGATCCATCGGAGAACCGGGTGAGGCCTTTTGTGGCGTGGTGGTCTTAGTACCGTCCACCCCTCCAATGCAGACGTACTTCCCTTAACAAGGAAGGAACCGTGATCAAACAAATCCTGTGTCTCCGCGTGCTTCACTTCGGTTTACCCGTTCCTCTTCCACTCGCTCTTTACTCGCTAGTACATAGGGTTGCATATAGGGAAATTCCACCTAATAGTTTATCTAGAGAGTTTACCCTTTGTGCTAAGCCTAAAATTAAAAAAGAATTAAAAATTGGTGTAGCACCTATTCACCCCCCCCCTCTAGGTGCCCATACGATCCATTTCAATTGGTATCAGAGCCCCAGCTCTTAATTCAGGCTTAACCGCCTAAGAGTAGTATGGGTACCAAGGATGATGGAAATGAGGTTGTGGATAAGGTCACAATGGATGATCTCAAGTCGTTGGAAACAACCTTGTTGAAATCCTTTGAGGCCAAGATGGAGGAGATGAATCAAATGATTGCTCGCCTTACATCATCCATAGCCCCATCTCCATCCTCCTCTGAGGCTGCCACACCATCATCTAAGGAAAAGGGTAACACCGGATCCAAGGATGATGATGTGGAAGGTGAAAAACTTAATGGTTCCACCTCCAAGAAGGGAAGCGGTAAGGAGGAATATAGTGAGGTTCGCCACGTATATTCCCCCGACCCACCTATCCCTCATCCTCATATAAACAATAGGGGTGATCCACCCAAGCTCACTACATCCTCTTTTAATCAATGGCAATTCCTAATGAAATCTCATGTTTGCAGCTCCTCTATTGAATTGTGGAGGATTATTGAAGAGGGTCTTCATATTGGAGATCAAACCAATCTAACGAGAAGAGAAGTTGTGGATAGCCAGTTGAATGCCACCGCTCTCCACATGATACAGCTGGGTGTGGGTCCCAAGGACATGCCACACATTGAACATCTCAACACAGCTAAAGAGGCTTGTGATGCTCTTACGGATCTCTTCGTTGGAAATGAAAGCATGCGAAGAAACAGGTATGATGCCCTTAGTAATGAAGCTGAGGGATTCTACATGTTAGATGGTGAAAACCATGAGGACATGTATAGAAGACTCAAGGGCATCGCAACAACATTTCGAAAGCATGGGGCCACTCACATTGATGATGCATGGATAAAAAGGAAATATGTGAGTGCCTTAATGCCTTTCAAGCCAACAAACTTGAAGAGCCTGCAAGGTAGACATAACTATCATCAAATGACATCCAACGAAGTCATGCAAGAAATTGCGTCATTCAAAGTGGCAGCAAAGAATGCTGAAGATGCCCGTGCTCGGGCCATTGGAATGCAAAAGGGTGTCAATGTGGCTCTCAAAGCCAATGTTGTTGAGCAAGAGGAAGATGAAGGAGCTTTTGAGGGGGTATCCATGGACTACCCCGATGAGGTCAAACATGCTCATGGTGAGTACATGGCATTTTATGCAAGGAACTTTTGGAAGGACCCTGCCAAAGCCAAGTCTGAACTTGAGCGCAAGAACGGGTCAAATGGAAGAAGAGAAAGTGGCCCAAGATTGAGAACTTGCTTCAACTGTGGAGATAGAATGCACTTTGTAGCGGAGTGTCCATATCAAAATAGAGAAGACAATGGTGGCAGGCTCATTCTTAAAGAGAAATCTAAAGCACCTAAGAAGAAGCCATTTACTAAGAAGAATGGCCCTTTCAAGAAGCAACCCAAGATCGTCTTGGTAGCTCAAGAGGAATACTCCTCCACAAGTGAAGATGAAGAGGATGATGATAGTTCCCGCGAGGTGGCTGCTATAGCCACCACATCGACTCCCTCATCACTCTTCGACTCGCCGAACGAGAACGCCATCAACAACAACGCCACTTGCCTAATGGCAAGAGGGTTCGAGGTATCAACTTCTAGCTCTTCATTTCCTAAGACTAACATAATTTTGGATATGGATGATCATGACAGTCTTAAAATGAAAGAAGAAGTTATTGCCTTGGATACTTTTTTCACTAACCTATAAGGTGAGCACAAACTCCATTTTGATGCTCTTATGAGTCAACTCGCTCAAGCCTGAAGAAAAGGGCAGGAAGATGCCTTGGAGATAACTTCTTTGAAGAATGCCTTGGAAGAGGAAGAGGAAGCTCGAGTATCTTTGGAAGAAAGACTCAAATCCCTTGAGGAGTCACAAGAAGAAGCTGTAGCTCAGCTCATTAAAGAACGTGACCATGCTCTTGCCAAGGTAAAGAAACTAAAGAAAGAAAATATTGACTTTGGGGCTGTTCATGCTAGACTTTTGGAGAAGTTTGATAATCTTGAAAGTGCTCACAAGGCATTGAAGAGTGATCATTATACTCTAAATGAGTCTCATGACCAGCTCCAAACTCAATTGAAACGGTATGACATGCCAAGTACCTCCACTTCATCCTCTGGAAAAGAAGACCTTGCAAGAAGTTCTCAACACAAAGCTAAAGGGGTTATTGATGAGATACTGAGCAGGCAAAGGACAAAAATTAGTAAGGAAGGTCTTGGTTACATACCCAAGATAAAGAGCAAGAAAAACAAGAAGAAGAGCAAGACTGCTCAATCGAAGACTAGCAACATTACCAATGACAAGACTAATTATGATGGTTTTGCAGGGATCAACAATCCTAACTTTGAACTATATTGTGATTATTATGGTGATGTTTATGCTAGTTATGTAGGCCCTTATGATTGTTACATTCCTTGGTCTATTTGGGTTCCCAAGACCCTTGTTACTAACATGAGAGGACCCATTGAAAAATGGGTACCTAAAACCAAGAAGTAATGTTCTTGCAGGGCTATGCTTCTGGTGGTTCTAAATGGGTACTCGATAGCGGTTGCATGAGTCATATGACCGGAAGCAAGGAGATCATCACGGAGATGCGGCCAAACCTTGATCACATAACCGTCTCCTATGGTGACAAGTCAAAATCTGAGGTATTGGGTCTCGGCAAAGTTGTGGTGTCTCACGATATCTCTCTCGTGGACGTCATGCTTGTTGAGACCCTCGGGTACAACTTACTTTCAGTTCGTGCCCTTGGTAAGATGGGCTTTGCTGTTTATATTGATGCTGATTTGGTGGAACTCTTGTGGAGCAAGTCTCTAAAATTCGCTTTCGTGGGATATGTCGAAAACGACCTGTATGTGGTGGACTTTTCGGGGAAAACCACTACAGGCCTGATGTGTCTTTTCGGAAAGGCTGACGCGGGTTGGCTATGGCATCGCCGACTAGCCCATGCCAATATGAGAACTTTGCAAAGCCTCCACAAGGGTGGCCACATTATTAGACTAAAAGAAAATGTCTCCTTTGCCAAAGATCGTGTTTGCAGGGCATGTGTTGAAGGGAAAATGCATGACTCACCTCATCGAAGGAAAACTATTATCTCTTCAAAAAGGATCTTGGAGCTCCTTCATGTGGACCTCTTCGGACCTCCATCTCATGCAAGCCTCGGTGGGAAGAAGTATTGTCTAGTGATTGTTGATGATTACTCAAGATACACTTGGGTTTATTTCTTTAAGTTGAAGAGCGAAACTCAACAAACTATCATCGACTTCGCCAACGAGGTTCAACGTCAACACAACGTCCCAATTCTGCCTATAAGAAGTGATAACGGCTCTGAGTTTAAGAACTACACCTTTAATGAGTTCCTAAGTGAAGAGGGGATAAGACATCAATATTCCACTGCGTACACCCCTCAACAAAATGGTGTAGCCGAGAGGAAGAATCGAACTCTAATGGATATGGCAAGATCAATGTTAGCCGAATTTAAATCTCCATATAACTTCTGGGCTGAAGCAATCTCAACTGCTTGTCATTCATCCAACCGTTTATACCTCTGTAAGATCTTGGACAAGACTCCGTATGAAATACTTACCGGTAACAAGCCAAACATCTCATACTTTCGGGTATTCGGGTGTAAGTGTTTCTTTCTTATTAAAGGAGTTCGTTTATCTAAGTTTGAATCTAAGGCTTTAGAAGGTATTTTTGTTGGTTATGGTGCCGAATCCCACACTTATAGAGTCTACAATAAGCTCTCTGGAACTGTTGTAGAATCTTGTAGTGTGGTGTTCGAGGAAAATGATGGTTCCCGTGCGGAGAAAGTTGGTGTTTGTGATGCAGATGTTGAAATACCCCAAGATGCCATAAGAAGAATGGGCGTGGGATTTTTCAGCCCCATTGAGGAACCCCTTGTGGCGGACCGGGAAGGACAATGCTCTACTCATATAGAGCCCTCATCTACACATACTCAACATGTTCCAACCACGGGGGCAACTTCTACACCATCTCCATCAACTGCTGAAGGTCAAGATGTTCCAGAAAGCTCCAGGCCAGATTTTCCGGTTGACACCGGATTATCCGGCCACCCTTCTCTAGCTGACCATGCTGCTCCTGGTGGTGAAGATATCAACGCAAGCTCTAGGCTAGATTTTCCGGCTAGCCCCGGATTATCCGGCTCCTCGCCAGTTCAAGCAAGTCCCAGGCTTCCTGATGAAGCTGCTACAAATACTCCCAGGCCAGATTATCCGGCCTCTCCATCGGCCGGATTATCCGGCCTCTCCATCGGCCGGATTATCCGGCCCTGACTCTCCAGTTCTGCAGCCCCCTGTTGTGGCTACGGACTCACCTCAAGGGCACACGTCTTCATCACCTGCTACTGATATTCTAGTTCCTGATCAAGGTCGAGAAAATGCTTCCAATGAAGACTCAAGTGATGAATCTCCTCCTCCAAGAGACAACAAACTTATTGAACTTCATCGCAAGTCTCGGGCTGATCGAAACCTTGAGTTGAGGGGTCACACTCTCGACAAGGTTGTTGGTGATCTTCGACGAAGGGTTTCTACAAGAAGAGAATTGGCCAGTTTTGGTGAGCATCAAGCTCATATCTCTATGGTGGAACCTAAGAAGGTCTTTGAAGCTCTTGAAGACCCAGACTGGGTTGTTGCTATGCACGAAGAATTGAATAATTTCGAGCGCAACAAAGTCTGGAAACTCGTGGAGAAACCCAAAGAGTGCCGCAATGTTATCGGCACCAAGTGGATTTTCAAAAACAAGCAAGATGAGAATGGCATTGTTGTGAGGAACAAGGCAAGACTTGTGGCACAAGGTTACTCCCAAATTGAGGGCATTGACTTCGGCGAGACCTATGCTCCAGTGGCTCGCCTTGAGTCCATCCGTATCCTTCTTGCTTATGCTGCTCATAAGAACTTTAAATTGCAGCAAATGAACGTCAAGAGTGCCTTCCTTAATGGTCATCTACATGAGTTGGTATACGTAAAGCAACCCCCAGGGTTTGAGGATCCTAACTTTTCGAACCATGTCTACAAACTCGATAAGGCACTCTATGGCCTTAAACAAGCCCCACGTGCGTGGTATGAGCACCTTAAAGAGCTTTTGTTAGATCGTGGCTTCGAAGTTGGGAAAATCGATCCCACTCCTTTTACTAAGAAGGTTAAGGGGGAGCTCTTCGTATGCCAACTATATGTAGACGATATCATCTTTGGTTCTACTAACAAAGCCTTTAATGATGAATTTTCAAAGCTTATGACTAACAGGTTTGAGATGTCTATGATGGGGGAATTACGGTTATTTCTTGGATTTGAGATCAAGCAACTTAGAGAAGGAACCTTTATTAATCAATCAAAGTACATCGAAGACATGATCAAGAGATTCAAGATGACGGATCTAAATGGTGTCGCAACTCCGATGCAAACAAAATGTCATCTTAAACTTAACCCACATGGTAAAGATGTGGACCAAAAGGTATACCAGTCCATGATCGGCTCTCTTCTTTACCTCTGCGCATCTAGACCCGATATTGTGTTGAGTGTGATAGTGTGTGCAAGGTATCAAGCAGCTCCTAAAGAAAGCCACTTAGTGACAGTCAAGAGGATCTTTCGGTATTTGGTTCATTCCCCTAACTTTGGTCTCTGGTATCCCAAGGGCTCCAATTTCTCTTTATGTGGTTATACTGACTCAGATTGGGCTGGTGATAAGGATGAGCGGAAATCCACTTCTGGAGCTTGTCAATTCTTGGGAAGATCTCTTGTATGTTGGTCCTCTAAAAAGCAGAATTGTATATCTCTCTCCACCGCCGAAGCTGAATATGTTGCTGCTGCCAGCGCTTGTACTCAATTATTGTGGATGAGGCAAACTTTAAAGGAATACGGTGTCATTTGTGACAAAGTTCCTCTTTTATGTGATAATGAAAGTGCAATCAAAATTGCGTACAATCCTGTTCAGCACACAAGGACGAAGCATATTGAGATTCGGAATCATTTTATTCGAGACCATGTTGCTCGCGGCGATATTGATCTATCCTTTGTGAGCACGAAGAACCAACTGGCGGATATTTTTACAAAGCCACTTGATGAAGCAAGATTCTGCTATTTGAGGAATGAGCTAAATATCATTGATTACAGGAGCTTGTCTTGATTACCCATGCACTCACTCGTACATCTCAATCCTTCTTTGGTCTAGGTGTGGGCATGGATATAGGGGGAGTGTGGTCCTAACTCATTGGGCTAACCCTCCCCCCATAATGCCAATAGCAAGATAAATCATTTCTCTTAATATCATGTTGTGATATGTGAGCTTACTGATGAGTATTGGTCGTGAACCCAAGATATATCTTCGCGGTGTCACACCATACACTCCAACAAGGTGGCTTCGGCCACCGCCCTCTCCCTTGAGGAGAATTGGATCTTTTTGGATGTTATTTGCTCTCTCATGTTCTTATGGGAATCACACTCAATCTTGGCTTTTATTTGATTTGGATTTTGCAATTTTGAGTGTCTAGTACCATCTCAGTTTGGCTCTCTTAATCCTAAGCCTTTTCCTACCCCTAAGACATCTATTCTAGCACACAAGTCCCTTATACACCTTGTGGGGGTGTTGTTTGGGGATGCGCGGGCCTGGTTCTGTGTATAACAGAATCCCAGATTTTAGGCCGGATAATCTGGCCCAAGTGTAGGCCGGATAATGGGCCTGCTGCTAATGATGAAGATGAGGATGGTGACACTAAGGAGCTTGAATATGAGGATGAGTAAGAGAATGAAGAAGAGGACGAGGACGAGGACTACGAGTGATCACATGGGGCGTTAGCATCACTCTTCTCCCTTTTTGGTGTCTCGATGCCAAAGGGGGAGAAGTAGTTCTATTAGGTTGTCCGTGGATTTGCATGGGTCGGGCATAAGAACTTGAACTTTTCTATTTGTCTTTTTCTTGCTTATGCCCATTTAGCGTTGAACTTTAAATTCGTGATTTGTGGTTGTTTGAGACTTTATGTGGTTGTCTGGATTATGCCTATGGACTTCATATCGTGGATTATGCTTATGGATCTATCTATTCATATCCTATTGCTGGAGGCTTATCACGGAAGGCGCGCTCATAATGGTTATCCGGTAATAATTGTGACTTATGTCAAGGATGCCTACTATCTACCTCGGTGGTATGTTTTTATTGCTCATATGTCTATGGAATAGATTCACCAATTCATTTGTATTCCAATGCAAAACTCTATTATGCACACATTGAGGGGGAGTCTCTTTCATAGTTATCACTGTTTGTCTTGTGTCTTTCTCCTGCAAATCCTAGTATTGTCATCTAACACCAAAAAGAGGGAGACTGAAAGAACATTTCATGTTTTCCTATGTTTTGCGTGTTAGATAACAATACTATGGAGACTATTCATGTGCGCTAAGTGTGCAGGAAGTTTTGAGGGGGCGCGGATAATCCGCCCCACCAAGAGCCGGATAATCTGGCCTACCTCATCGCTCAAGGGAAGCCAAGGCGCGTCGCTCAAAACCCGTTCGGATTTTCTCCCGGAAAATCCGAACTGGGGTGGTTTTTCCTCCCCAGGCCGGATAATCCGGGTGTCGCACGGGCCGGATAATCTGGCCCCCAGTTTTCAAGCAAAAGGATCCAAGGCGCGTCGCTCGATATCTGGTCGGATTTTCTCCTGGAAAATCCGAACTGGGGCGGTTTTTCCTCCCCAGGCCAGATAATCCGGCCGTCGCATAGGACCGGATAATCCGGGCCCCAGAAGTTGATCAAGGACAAGCTCGGCGTGATGCTCAGAGAGGGGGCGGATTATCTGCCGGATATTCTGAGTCTGGGGCATTGTTTTCCCAGGCCGGATAATCCGGCCCTCCCTTGGGCCAGATAATCCGGCCCCCAAAGTGTGCAACGGCTGGTTTCTGAAGGGGGTATAAATACCCCTTCTTCCCCAACGTTCAGAACTCTTGATTCATTCGAAATTGTCCAGACGTTGTGCAAGAGCTCTCATTATCGATCTCCCACTTCAACCACCTGAAGGTCTTGATCTTTGGTGGAATTGAAGGAGGAGAAGTTCATCATCATCATCGAGAATCAAGCGCTTCAACTCCTCTCCATTCACTTGGAGAAATCCCCGATCTAGTATTCTTGTCAATACTTAGATCTTGTTTATTGTTTTTGATAACTTTGTTCTTGTGGCAGCTTGTTGTCGTTTTGGGAACCTCCAAGTTGTTGTGGAGTTGTTGCCCCGCTAGTTGTGTAAAGGCGCCGGTGCCCGCCTTGAAGGGTACCTATAGTGGAAAGGTGGATCAGGCCTTTTGTGGCGAGATCCATCGGAGAACCGGGTGAGGCCTTTTGTGGCGTGGTGGTCTTAGTACCGCCCACCCCTCCAACGCAGACGTACTTCCCTTAACAAGGAAGGAACTGCGGTCAAACAAATCCTGTGTCTCCGTGTGCTTCACTTCGGTTTACCCGTTCCTCTTCCACTCGCTCTTTACTCGCTAGTAGATAGGGTTGCATATAGGGAAATTCCACCTAATAGTTTATCTAGAGAGTTTACCCTTTGTGCTAAGCCTAAAATTGAAAAAGAATTAAAAATTGGTGTAGCACCTATTTACCCCCCCCCCCTCTAGGTGCCCATACGATCCATTTCACTATGGTTACTTGGGATAGTCATAACATGGTGTGAGCATGTGCCAAGTCAACCCAAATAAAGCATCAAAGGAGAATACCATAATACTATGCTTTAATATGCTAAAACAACACATGATTCTTCAAAGGCATATTAAGCAATCTCAATTGTTTATAACATGTCATGCTACAGCAAAGAATACTAAACCTAAAGCCAAAACAATATCAAGCATGGCATGACAAAGCATAGGCCACAGTTAAAAACAAGCTCTCTTTACCACTTAAGCATGAACTTTCCTACTCTTTTCCAATCCAAACCAAACTATTTGAAAACCAATGTAAGAAAGAGGGGGTCCAACCAATTTATTCAGCAAACTAAGAAAACAAAGCAAATGAAAAACCAAAACGAAAACGAAAAATAAGACGCTCCAAGAACAACACAATTGTGCATGAAACAATAAAAAACAAGCGTTTGGAAGAAACCTGGGATTTTTATTGATGAAGAAGGGGATGCCTTGGGCATCCCCAATATTTGACGCTTGTACTTCTTGGATATTTCTTGGGGTGACATGCGTGGCATCCCCAAGCTTGAGCTTTAGTCCATCCTTCATCTCATTACTCATTCCTTCCATACACCTGAAATTTTTGCTTCTTACAAAACTTCACACAATCTTCATTAGCAACATTAGTGCATTCAAAAGATAATAAACCTTTGGGGTTTAGTTTTAAAACAGAAAAACTTTCATTAAAAACAAAATCTACTGTATCACTTCCCTCAAAAAGCTCAATTCCCCAAAAGAACTCAAAAAGGAACCAACAAGAAGCAAATGCAAATAATGGCAGAAATCTGTCAAAACAGACCAGCAGGTAAAGACGAATTTTTTCGAAGACCTTCTGTTGCTCAAATCGAAAAGTGTTTAACTAACAAAAGTTAGATAACAACCTGGGGCAGAAGCACAAAAATTCACGCCTCAAAAGGACGTACAGAGATTTTACACAAATTTTTACGGTGAAGCTCGGAAATCTGTTTCTGGACAACAACTTTTCCAATCATTACTTCGCTCTCATTAGAGGTTACTATTGGCACAAAAAGCAAATAAAAAATATAAGGAGCGGTTATTACTGAAGTAATAACTTCCAAGGCTCATCTAAAACTTTTGGGTTATCTCCCAATAAGTACTTTTCTTTAACGCCTTTAAGTTAGGCATGATAGTTTGAGAAGATGCTCACATAAGAAACATGAATTGAAGTAAAAGAGAGCATCAAGAAGCAAATTCAAAATACTTTTAAGTCTAACCCACTTCCTATGCATAGGAATCTTGTAAAGAAACAAGTCATGAAAGCACAAAGCAACAAGCATAGGAAAGCAAAACAAGTGTAACTTCAAAATTTTCAACATAAAGAGGGGAAACTTAATATTGTTGAGATACATAAAACCATGTTTCCCTCTCTCGTAATAACTTTCAGTAGCATCATGAATAAAATTAACAATATAACTATCACATAAAACATTCTTATCATGAGCCACATGCATATAATAATTATTACTCTCCACATAAGCATAGTTATTCTTATTAATTATGGTGGGAGCAAATTCAACAAAATAGCTATCATTATTATTCTCATCACCATAATCATCAAATATAGGAGGCATATTGTAATCATAATTAATTTTCTCCTCAATAGTAGGTGGACTGAAAATATCATATTCATCATTGTAATCATCATATATTGTAGGTTTGGTATCATCATAAGCAATAGAATAGTTATCTTCCAAAGCTGGGGAACTAAAAAGATCATTTTCATAAAAACTAGCTTCCCCAAGCTTAGACTTTTCCATAGCATTAGCAATAATGGTGTCCAAAGAATTCATACTAACAACATTGCTATTAGCATGCAAATAAAGTTCCATATGTTTTTAATTTTCTCTTCAAACACTTCATGTCCTAACTCAAGATAAATACTATAAAGCTCTCTAATTTTTTTGTTTTCCATTAAGCCTAACTAGTGAAAACAAGAAACAAAAAGACAAAATTGCAGAATCTAAAGGAAATAACTTTGAGCACTCACACCGGAGGATGTGAGTACCTTTTACCTTACCTCCCCGGCAACGGTGCCATACAATAGCTTGATGGCGTGGAAGAGACTAAAGGCAAACTGAAATAAAGATGGAAGCAAGCAAACATGTAATAGATCTAGTTGCAAATGAAGTTTCAATGCTTAGAAACAAGGCATAGGGATCATACTTTCACTAGTGAACACTCTCATATAAATATCTTTTCTTCATGATACTACTCTTAACTACTCTCCGGTTGGACACTCTAATCCATGGTAGGGCTATAACAGCACTCTTCAAAGTTCGCTTTTCCCATCTAGATAACCCCACACTGTCACCTTGAGTACTAGATGGTTCCAACAAACACCACAATTTCATAGAGATGTCCAACTCCAAATATAACTCATAATAAGTATTTGAAATCTCTAGCCTAATTGCCACCATGGTGTGCACACTGTCAACTTCACAGACATGGGGAGAGCAGAGATATATTAAAGCACTTAAGTAGCAAGGTAGATATGCTTGATTACAAAGCTCATGATCTCAATAAGATCATGCGTAGAGAGAGACATGAACACATAGCTACCGGTAGAACCCTTAGCCTCGAGAGAGAACTACTCCCTCCTCATCATGGGAATCAGCAACTGCGATGGAGATGGTGGTGGAGATCGGTGGAGATGGCTCCGGGGGCATTTCTCCATCCCGGCAGGGTGCCAGAACAGAGACTTTCTATCCCCCGAATCTCCCCTTTGGTGGCGGCAGCGCTGTGGAACTTTTCGTGGCTGGAGGCTGGATGATTTAGGGTTTTTGCATCGGGAGGCATCTTATAGGCGAAGAGGCAAGGTTGGTGGGCGGCCAGGGGGCCCACACCACCTGGTGGCACGGCCAGGGCTAGCCCGTGCCACCATATGGTGTGGCTACCCTGTGGCCCCTCTCCGTCTCATCTTCTGGCTCCGTGAGTCTTCCGGTAAAATATCGACTTTGGCTTTTGTCCGGTCCAATTCTGAGAATATTGATTTTCTGACTTTCCTGGAACCAAAAACAGCAGAAAATAGGCAACTGGCACTGTGGCACTTGTTAATAGGTTAGTCCAAGAAAGTGTATAGAAAGTACTCCAAAGTTGGAAGAAAACACAAGAAAGTAGATAAAACCAAGCATGGAACATCAAAAATTATAGATACGTTAGCAACATATCAACGGTGCCGTTCCATTTCTTCCACAACAATGGGCCCCCGTGCTTCAATCATGGCCACCTTTCCGAATAATATGCTGCCCGACATCATCGGCAGGTGGTGTGGCTCGTATGTCACCGAGGAGTTGGTGTGGAAGTACCAAAGGGGGAGGTTCCTGTCGTCGGAGCGGTTGGTGAAGCACCGCCTTGCATTGGAGGGCAAGCGGGTGCCCAACCCTCAGCCTGGCGAGGTTGTCGTCTTCCTCGCCTACTTTGCTCGCGGCCTTGGGTTGCCGCTGATCCGGTTCGTACTGGAGCTGCTTGTCGCCTTCGACCTCCAGCTCCACCATCTTGGAGCCAATGCCGTGCCGATGCTATCGCATCATGCGGCCTGCTGAGAGGCGTACCTTAGCGTCTTCCCTGACGCCGTGAACTTCTTGAAGTTTTTCTACTTAAAAGTTCGGGTGGTGGGGAAGGACGGGCCGCTGACAGAGACGGGCTGTTGCGCCATCTACTCACGGCCATCGGCGGCCATGCCACGCCTGGAGCTCCCGGACACCGTCAAGCTGTGGCAGCGCTCGTATTTCTACGTGCGCAACACCACCGAGGTGGACTAGATCAAGGTCCCGGCCTTCGCCAACGTCCCTTCCACCTGGAAGGCCTGGAGCATCCAGCACTTGGGCGCCTAGGGCGACATCGACCAGATGGGCACCCGGCTGGCGGTCCTCATGGAGAAGGAGCGGCTCACCACCTGGGACATTCTGCTGTCCTGGATAGCGAGTCGCGTGCTCCCACTGCAGCACCGGTCACACAAGATGTGCCACCTCTCTGGCTATCTGGATCCCACCCGGGTATCCCAGCTGGACGTGCCGTACGCCGCCCTCTGCTAGTGGCTCGCCACCATCTCGAAGGAGGCGCTGGAGGAGGACTGGGTGTTCTCCTGCCGGTCGTACCATCGCGGTCGGCTTCCGCTGAAGGTATGTCTTTCCTCCTCTTTTCTGGGTGGATTTTCCCAAGGGACTCCCGCTTCGTGCCTCTTATCTTCCTTTGTTGAGTAGCTTTTCATGGCGCAGCTAGCGGAGGATGGCATGGGGGACAATGAGCTCCCCAACTTTGCTGCGGACCTCAAGCCGGCAAAGGCTCCGCCGGTGGAGCCAGAGCGGTTCCCCATGCGGGCCGACAAGGGCTGCGAGTTTCCACCCGGTGAGAGTTTTTCCTTTGTCCTTGCCTGCTTTGCTCTTTCTGCGCTCTTAGCCGCGAACTTGATGTTTTGCTTGCATTAGAACATCCACTCATGGCGAGGATGTGGACTTGGCCGAGGCCATCGTGCCCAGGGGCAGGGGGAAGCGTGCTGCCCCGACTAGCGCTGCGCCGGCCGGAGGCAGCGCCAAGAAGACCCGCCGCCCTAGACCCACGGCCACCATGCTGAGCGTTGCTGGGTAGATGTTCCTTTACTCCTGATACTTGTATTGATTTTATCACATTTGCTTTGTTCACCCTTGTCTTTTCCGCATCGAGGAAATGGCCTTGCCCGGCTCTGCGACCGTCGCCACCGTGTCCGCCCCTCTGCCTGCCGGGGACAGAAGTGCGCCGGCTCCGACGCCCGAGGTCATGCTGGATCCGGCCCCCGAGGCGGCATCTGCTCCACCGGCTGGGGCCGGTGCGGATGTGACGGAGGTGGTACCGCCGGCTGCGCCCGCGACGCTTCACCGGGCCGGGGCCGTCTCTCGGCTTGCCGAGGGTCTTCTGCTTGGGCGTACCGGAACGGCCGCGCCTCCCTCTGGCTCGACGGTGGGCGCTGACTCTAGCGCCTACCGAGTGGAGGTGCCGCGGCCGGAGGTCCCTGTCCAGCTGGCGGATGGGCCCTCCATGGCTCCGGTGAGCGATGATGACCTTGAGGTCACCAGCTGGACACCGGCTTGGGCTGCACCGCTGCTGGACGCCACCCTGGCGCAGCTGGTGGGGGTGGCGCCCTTGGCCATTGGCCAGGCTCGCCAGCTGGTGGAGGCGCTGGAGCAGGGGCTTGGCCAGGCCAGGGCGTTGGGGGCCTCCGTCGAGGTATGCGTCCTATTGCCAATCTTGATGTTTGTTCATCGTCTCGCACCGTGGCTCGTTCTTACTTCTCTTTTTACGCAGAGGGCTCTTGTCAACACCGCCAAGACCTCGCGGGACCTAGGCTGTAAGATTGCTTGCTCCGCCATATCTTCTCGATTGCGCGATTTCTCATGCTTCTTGTTGAATATTGGTTACCCTCCTGCAGCTCTGCTATCGGACCGGGACCGCGAGGTGGCCCAGTTGAAGGGAGAGGTTGCCTGGCTAGAGGAGTCCAACAAGACTTGCCAGGACCAGATCGCCCAGCTGACTGCGCATCAGCAGCAGATGGAGATCAAGGCTGGCAAAGCCAAGAAGGTGGCGGACACTCGGACCGAGGCGCTGAAGAATCTGGAGGTGCTCTATGCCATCCAGGAAGATGCTCTTGAGTCCTCCAAGGCCAAGGAGGTAGCAACGCTAGGAGAGCTTTGCCAGATCGCCGAGATCGTCGTCAGTAAGTACTCTCAATCCATGCTAGCTTTGTCGTTTTGCCTTCTGCAGCCAACGTTGATTATTTTCCCTTTTCCCTGCTGCAGCTCAGTATCCTGAGGCGGCTGATCAGGCGTTGGGCCGCATTCCTGAGACGGATCCAGAGTGAGATCTCCACCCGGGGGAGCTGGTGGCGGTTGTCAGCGAGGAGGCGAACCGGCTTCGTGCTGCCGCTCTCGAGGTCTACGACTATGTCTGGCCTGACACCACCCAGCCGGCCACCATGGACACCTTGGCCGAGCGGCTTTGGGGTGCTCTTGACCTCATGACGTGGCTGGGGAGTGGGCGGCTCATGGTGGCACGGAGATGGTACTGGCGCTGCTAAAGTCCTGGTATCCGGACGTGGATCTATGGAGCCTTTCCCGAGGATTTTGCCAAGGGACCAGCTATGACCAGCTTCGCGTCGAGGTTCCTGACATCCGCTCCTGTGGCGTGAAGATTGGGAGATTCGTCATGCTAGAGAGGGACTTCAGCGACACGGCTGGCATGAAGCGGTACCACCACAGACCGGATGCGCCGTGCACTGAGGCTCGGGCTGCGCCCTAGACCGCCTCGGCAGACATCACCTCCAGCAGCCAAGCTCCAGCCAATGTCTTCGGCCCTTCTGCCCCACCAGTCAGCTTGATCCCCGGTATGCCAGGAGTATTTGTGAATGAAGAACTTGTGCTTTGCGTGTGCTAAACAATTGTTCTGTTTGTTATTGAACTCTTGTGGGAGCATCGCCTCCCTTTGGATACTTTCTCATGCTTTTTCATTTGCACTTTCTGTTTTGCATTTGTTGCATGCTTGTTTCTGTGTGGGGGTGCGTAAGCGCACCCATAGGGTGTAGTCCCCGAGGTTCAGGGCGGCTGGAGGATATAGCCAGGTCGAAGCTCCTTTATGTTGTTGTCTGTTTGCAGGTTTCTGTGTGGGGGCACGCAAGCGCACCCACAGGGTGTAGTCCCCGAGGTTCGGGCCGGCTGGAGGATACAGCCGGGTCGAATCTCCTTGACCTGCTCTGCTGCCGCCTGGAAGCTACTACCCTCCGGCTCGGGTGTTCGTCATGGAACTTTGGCTCATGCAAACATAGAAACAAACAAGTTGTTTGCCTGGTTAAGCATATGCAAGTTAAACTGTAATCTTAGATTTACTTGTTTTGCGCAAATCCAATGTCTTTGCCCTTTTCTTAGTGAGCATTGGCCAGTTTTGATGTTGCTCCCTTGCTAGCTTCTAGCCAGAGTCAAAGGGATAGCTTAGTAGGCGTACTGCACAATACATCGGGTTTGGGTCATTGGCCTTGGGAGAGCGAGCATAGCCGGGATGTCCAGACGTTTTTGTTTTCCTCGTGGCTTTTTCGTGTAGGGGCCTTCGAGCGTTCTACTCTTGCCGGATCTATCAGCCGGCTTGCGGTCAGCAGCCGAAACTGAAGAGGAAGCCCTAGGAACCGCGTACAGTACTTTGCCGCGTGGGTCACGCAGCCGTATGGGCCAACCGGCGAGTCCCCGAGGCGGATCCTCGGCTCCGGTGTTAGAGCAATGCAACCGGAAAACCAAATTGTGCAGCATGACTTGCTAATTTATTACGGAGTCCCCGAGACTGTGTCGAGGCTCCCATGCTTGTTCATTACATGAAGGTAAGATACATACACTTCTTGTTCAAGTGTAAAAGGGACGAAGCAGGCTTGTGTTCCATGGGCGCTTAGTTTCTTCGCTTGAGTGATCCATCTTGTTCTTTTCCGACTGGCGGGCGTTAATGAGGTAGTATGAGTTGTTCTGCAGTGCCCGGCTGATGATGAATGGGCCTTCTCAAGGCGGAGATAGCTTGTGGATCCCCTTGGTGTCTTGTACTAGCCTTAGCACTAGGTCCCCCTCGCGGAACGAGACACTGCGGATCTGGCTGGCATTGTAACGGCACAAGTTTTGCTGGTAGATGGCGGATCTGGACAAGGCCAGCTCGCGTGCTTCTTCAAGAAGATCGACGCTCTCTTCTTGTGCTTCTTTGGCTTGCTGCTCTGTGTAAAGCAGTTTGCGGGGTGTGTCGAACTCGATGTCTGTGGACAAAACCGCCTCCGCCCCGTAGACAAGAAAGAAAGGAGTGTAGCCGATGGACCAGTTTGGCATGGTGCGAAAGCTCCAAAGCACAGGGGATCGCATCAGTGGCTCGATCAACCAGGGCTTGATTCCGGCTAGGACTAGGCCATTTGGTCGCTCGCACTGTCCATTGGATTGGGGGTGAGCCACAGATGCCAGGTCCAGGCGGATGCCCTTGTCTCCGCAGAATCGTGCGAAAGCTCCCTTGGTGAAATTTGTGCCATTGTCGGTTATGATGCTGTTGGGGTAGCCAAAGCGTGTGATTATGTATGTGAAGAACTTTACCACCGTTGGACCATCCAGCTTCTTTATTGGATTTGCCTCTATCCACTTGGTGAACTTGTCCACCGCCACCAGCAAGTGCGTCATGCCGGATCTGGCTGTTTTGAAAGGGCCGACCATGTCCAGCCCCCAGACAGCAAAGGGCCAAGTGATGGGAATTGTCTTGAGTGCCGCAGATGGGGTGTGCTTCTGCTGGCTGAACCGCTGGCAACTATTGCATGCCTTGATGATTTGCTTAGCATCTTCCAGTGCCGTGGGCCAGTAGAACCCATGGCAGAATGCCTTTGCCACTATGGCTCATGACGACGCGTGGTGTCTGCATTCGCCCTAGTGGATGTCAACTAGCAGCTGGATCCCCGCCTCCTGGATCACACATCACTGATAAATGCCCCCAACGCTGCGCTTGTAGAGCTCGTTGTTGATGATGGTGTATGTGATGGCTCTGCACTTTACCTGCCTCACTTCTACCTCCTCTTCGGGCAGCTCTCCTCTGGCCAGGAAATCCATGAACAACTTGGAGCATGTTGGGGTTTCCCGGATGGCACGTACCGCCTGCATGAGCAGATTCACTTCTACCCGGATAGCCGAGCCGGGCCCGTCTGGAGGCCGACCGGGTAGAGTAGTGGAGCCGGCAGCCTCTAGGCTGGACGCGGCAATTCCCGGGTGCGGCGAAGCCATCGCAAAGGTCTTAGAGCCGGCAGTCCCCTGGTGCAGCGAAGCAGTCCCCGAGTGCGGTGAAACCGTTGCGGAGGTCTTGGAGCCGGCAGTGCTCGGGTGCAGTGAAGCAGTCCTTGGGTGTGGTGTGAAGCCGTTGCAGAGGTCTTGGAGCCGGAAGTCCCTGAGGTCTTGGAGCCGGCAGTCCCTGGGTCCACATCCAATATTATGGAATCGGATTCGGGAGACGGCGTGATTGACGGCTTGTGTAGGTGCTCGAGGGAGACTCCAGGTGGAATTGCTTGTCTTGTTGACCCGATGCGGGCGAGCATGTCCGCGGCTTCGTTGTTTACTCTGGGGACGTGGTGAAACTCGCACCCTTTGAAACAGGCACATAGATGTTGTACGAAGAAACGATACAGAGCCATGTTTGTGTCCCTGGCATCCCAATCGCCCGAAACTTTTTGCACCACCAGATCCGAGTCGCTGAAGCATAGATTGCACCAGAGGCCGATCTCCTTGGCCATCTTGAGGCCGTGGACGAGCGCCTCGTACTCAGCGATGTTGTTGTACGCACGGAGGTGGATCTGCAGCACGTATTCTAGCTGGTCTCCTTTTGGAGAGGTGATGACCACTCCGGCTCCGAGCCCTCCATACATCTCGGAGCCATCAAAACGCAGCTTCCAATGCGTGGAGTCAGGGCAAGGCGGCAGGTACTGTGTTTCTGCCCAATCAACGAGGAAATCCACCAAGGCCTGAAACTTGATCGCCGTTCTTGGCTCGTACTGTATGTTGTGGGCGGCGAGCTCTATGGCCCATTTTGCCACCCGGCCTGTGGCGTCTCTGTTGCCGATGATCTCCGAGAGTGGTGCTAGCACCACCACCCGGATGGAATGTTCTTGGAAGTAGTGCTTCAATTTCTTGGCGGCCATGTACACGCCGTACACCATCTTCTGGTGTCAGGGGGATGATCCCCGGGTACCCCACCCGAATAAGAAACAGGATAGCCGGATCGAGTCCGGCTGACCAGATGCAGCCGAACAAGGCAAGACAAGTCGGCTACCGCATGGTAGCCGGATCAGCAAGAAGCAGCCGGCTACAGCGACGTAGCTGGATCCAATCAGAGAGACAGGACGACGTGCGTATCAGTGCACGGTACGCCCTGTACGATGATGAGACGGGCAACCACCTGCCCATGCCGAAGACTTTGCGCGGGTGACGCTGGAACAGTGGCCTGTGCTGACGACGGGCTCGCACGGCGTCCACTGTGCCTACGACAGCCATACCTCTCATACACCGATGTGACATACCATACCGGGTACTGTAGATGACTAGCCGGCTGGGACCCGCTTGTGGGGCCCGCCAGTCGGACTGGCCAGGGAGACCGTTGCCTCTCTGCCTATATAAGGAGAGGCAAGGCCTCGGTAGAAAGGGTTGGTCTCAGTGCATTTAAGGCAGTAGCTAAAGAATACAGCTCGAGGAGCACTTGTAGCTCGTATATCCCGCATAGACAGATCAGGCAGGAGTAGGGGTTTTACCTCACCACGAGGGCCCCGAACCTGGGTACTTCTTGTGTCCCGCTATGCTCGCTTGTATCTAATCCCGCCTGCGGACGCCGTCGATAGCTTCCCTGCTAGTCCCCACACCTCTATCTAACCTCCCCAGGTACTGCCGTTCCCAACACAACGACAGCTGGCGCCCACCGTGGGGCAGATGGCTTCGACCGGAGTCACGTTCCGCACGGGACCCCGCACTTCAGCCGGTGAGCGCGTGGCCTCCGGCCTGGTGCTCACGCTTGGCAAGTTCGACTGCGTCATCGACAACGCCTCTTGCTTCGCCGGAACTTCCTTCCCAGCGAACGGCACCGTCCTGCTATTCGGCGATCTCCCCATCTACATCGCCACCGTCCCGGAGCGTTTCCCTAGGGAAATCGTCTCTGTCATGGGGCCGCCGTGCTCAGACGGCAGCACCTCCGCTGCGCCTCGCGGCGTGGAGGTCATGATGGCCGGATCCAGCTCGCATCCCCGCCAGCCGCGGGAGCGAGGCGTGGACGAGGTCGGAACTTCCGCTCCCCCGCAGCCTCGGAACCCGGTGGAGGATGCCATTGATCGGCTCCTGATGCCGGTTAACCTCGGGGACAACCTAGAGGAAGCGGAGGCCAACTTCACCATGGAGAGACAGATCCTCCTCCAGGAGGCCATGGAACTGGCAGCAGCCCGCAAGCAACTGGAGATCGCTAGGCGTGAGTACGACCGCGTGCACGGCCTCACTCCGGCTACCGTGGAGCTGAGCCGGCACGGCCAGGTACGGCGTCGGGGCGGTGAGCTGGGCGGTAGGCTGGAGAAGGACGGAGAACCGGATCCCACGCCTGCCCCCACACGGCCCACCTACAGCACGCCCATCAAGAACCTGCGCGTGTGGCGCGAGCCGCAGCAGAAGAACTACCCAGCCTGGAGGGCGAGGAGCGAGCCTGCCAGCACGCTCGCGTCCAGGAGCTCCTCCGTGTCGCGGACGAGCAGGCCGGCGCCAACCGGCAGACGCAGGAGGACCTTAGCTACTCCAGAGGAGGCAAGCTACCTGCCAACAGCAGGGGCGCACCGCGCGACACCCAGCAGGCATCCTCCCCTCAGCCGCCCAGGGCCCGCAGCAGGCGTCGCAGCTCCAGCAACAGGGGCTAGCCACGCCAGGAGCAGACGGTGAACAGCAACCCGCCACCTCCCCCACCACCAGCCGGAGTGCCCAGACCAGCCGGTTCCCGCCTCTCAGACCGGGTGGGCGCGCCCAACCCGGATTGTCCGGATGCCCGCGACCGCATCGAGCTCCTCGCTCAGGCGCGCGTCACGGAAGAGGAAGATTCTACCGGTCCGGTTTGTTTTGAACCCCGCATCCGGAACGAGCCGTTTCCGGATAAATTCTCCCTGCCCAGCGACACCCCCAAGTACGACAGCAGCATGAAGCCGGAAGACTGGCTGACCGACTACGCTATAGCAGTCAGCATCGCCCACGGGAATAAGCGCACAGCTGTGAGCTACGTTCCTCTCATGTTAACCGGGTCGACAAGGACATGGCTCAATAGCCTCGCGCCCAACAGCATCAACACCTGGCCTGACTTCGAGAAGGTGTTCGTACGCAACTTCAACGGCACGTACAAGCGTCCAGGGCGCCCGCACGACCTGGCCTTGTGCGTCCAGGGCGACCGCGAGACCGACCGCGAATACCTCGCCAAGTGGACGGAGCTCCACAACACTTGTGAGGGCATTCTGGAGAGCCAAGCCACCAACTTCTTCATCGAAGGATGCCGAGAGGGCACCATGCTTCGCCACCGGCTACTGTGTGACGAGCCAAAAACCATGGCGGAGCTCATGACGGTTGCGGACCAGTACGCCATGGCGGATGCCGCCATGAAGAAGCCCCTCCGAGTAAATGCGGACGGCCGTCCGACTCCCACAGAGCTGGCTCGCGACCGTCCGAGCAACCCGACTGGTGAAGCCAGATCCTCCAGACGCCACGGCAATGACAACCGGTTCCATGGGGACCGCCAGGCCGGACAACAGAAGCCTCGCTACCATGCGCGGCAGGTCAATGCTGTGGAGGGTGCGCCCGACGCACCGGCTAACGACGCAAGAAGGCAGAAGCCCCGGCTCACCTTCGACCAGATGATTGACGGCCCGTGCAAGTGGCATAGCGGTCCATTCAAACCGGCTACCCACACCACCCGGAACTGCAGCTGGACTGGCCAGCTAAAGGACCAGGGCAACCAGCCTCGTCTCCCACCTCCCCCACCGGGTGGACCCCTGCCGCCGGCTAGGGGAGCCGGGAATGGCGGCAATGGCGGCAACAATAACGGCTACCCCCAGCCGCACGCCGCTTACCACATCTTCGAGACAGAGCAGGACGACAAGCACAGCCGCAGGCGACGCTCCAAGAAGGTCAACGCCATCGTTTCTCCGATCCCCCAGTACCTGAATTGGTCGGAAACCCCCATCACCTGGAGCCGGGCAGATCAGCCTGAGCATCTGCCGACTCTCGGGGGCTACGCTATGGTGCTCGACCCCCTCATCGTCTCCAACATGCGCACCTGCCGATTCTCGCGCGTCCTCATCAACGGAGGCAGCAGCCTCAACCTCCTCTACCAGTCCTCGCTGGAGAAGTTGGGCATTCGCGAAAGCGACCTACGCCCGACTACCATGACATTCCACGGCGTACTTCCGGGGCCAGCCTGCGCTCCGCTGGGAAAAATCCAGCTGGACGTCATCTTCGGGACCGAGGAGAACTTCCGCCGTGAACCAATCTGGTTCGAGGTGGTAAATTTGACGAGATCCTACCATGCTCTCCTCGGGCGCCCCGCCCTTGCCAAGTTCATGGCCATCCCCCACTACGCGTACCTCAAGACGAAGATGCCAGGACCCCACGGTGTGATCACCATCGCCGGCTGCTTCAGGCGATCGATAGAGTGCGCCTCAGCCGGTTCCAAACTGGCAAAGGCCCTCATCATAGCCGAAGAAAAACGCATGATCATGCGCAATGTGGCCATGTCCCAGCAGGACATCCTGGCTAGCAGCAAGCTGGCTGGAGAAGGAGCCTTCCAACCGGCGAAGGAGACGAAGAGGATCCTGCTCGACCCCTCCGACTCGACTAAGTTCGTCACCATTGGTGTCGGCTTAGACAGCAAATAGGAAGGCGCGCTCGTCGACTTCCTCCGTGAGAATCGGGACATCTTCGCATGGTCTCCAAAAGACATGCCGGGTGTGCCGAGGGAGTTCGCCGAGCACTCACTTCATGTGCGTCCGGATGCCAAGCCGGTCAAGCAACCTCTGCGCCGGTTCGCAGAGGAGAAGAGAAAGATAATCGGTGATGAGATCACCCGGCTCCTTACAGACGGGTTCATCATGGAAGTGTACCACCCAGACTGGCTGGCAAACCGAGTCTTGGTGTTGAAAAAGAACAAGACCTGGCGCATGTGTATCGACTACACCAGCCTGAACAAGGCGTGCCCGAAAGACCCCTTCGCCTTGCCCCGCATCGATCAAGTCATCGATTCCACGGCCGACTGTGATTTGTTGTCTTTTCTAGATTGTTATTCCGGGTACAATCAGATCCAGCTAAACCCGGATGATCAGATTAAGACATCATTTATCACCCCCTACGGGGCTTTCTGCTATGTAACCATGCCTTTCGGCCTAAAGAACGCAGGCGCCACCTATCAGCGATGCATGCAGAAATGCTTGCACTCGCAGATAGGCCGAAATGTGCACGCTTACGTTGATGACGTAGTCATCAAAACCAAGGAGAAGCGCACCCTCCTCGAAGATCTGAGAGAAACATTCGGCAACCTCCGCCAGTACCAGATGAAGCTGAACCCGGAAAAGTGCGTCTTCGGAGTACCATCCGGCCAGCTACTCAGTTTCCTCGTATCTCAGCGAGGCATCGAGGCAAATCCGGAGAAGATCGCGGCCATCGAGAGGATGCAGCCGCCCAAGAACCTGCATGGAGTCCAGAAGTTCACCGGATGTCTGGCTTCCCTCAGCCGTTTCGTCAGTCGGCTGGGGGAAAAGGCACTCCCGTTGTACCAACTGATGAAAAAGACAGACAAGTTCTCCTGGACTTCACAGGCCGACACCGCGTTTCACGACCTCAAGCGCATGCTATCCACACCGCCGATTCTAGCCATGCCGGCTAGCAAGGAGCCGATGTTGCTCTATATAGCAGCCACCAGTCGGGTCGTCAGCGTCGTCCTGGTGGTGGAGCACCCCGCGGAAGGCAAGGCTCAGCCGGTTCAGAGACCCGTCTACTACCTCAGCGAGGTTCTCTCCCTCTCCAAGCAGAACTACCCCCACTACCAAAAGATGTGCTACGGCGTGTACCTGGCATGCAAGAAGCTCAAGCACTACTTCCAGGAGCACCCGATCAAGGTCGTGTGCACTGCACCCCTTTCGGAAATCATCGGCAACAAGGACGCCACCGGCCGAGTCGCCAAATGGGCCATCGAGCTCGCCGCCTACTCCATCCAGTACGAGCCCTGGCTCACAATCAAGTCACAGGCGTTGGCGGACTTCCTCGTCGACTGGGTCGAGACCCAGTATCTCCCACCGGTGCCGGATTCAGACCACTGGCGGATGCACTTCGACGGGTCAAAGATGCTCGGGGGCTTGGGAGCCGGCATCGTGCTCACCTCGCCCAAGGGAGACCGGCTGGAGTACGTGTTGCAGATCCACTTCAAGGCCTCCAACAACGTAGCCGAATACGAGGCACTGGCACATGGGCTCCGGCTGGCCAAGGAGATCGGTGTCAACCGGATCCTGTGCTTCGGTGATTCGGACTTGGTGGTGCAACAGGTGTCCGGGAAATGGGAGGCCAGAGACGCCAACATGGCCCTCTACCGGTTCCACATCCAGAAGCTCAGCACCTCCTTCGACGGGTGCGAATTTCATCACGTCCCCCGCACCAACAACGAGGCAGCCGACGCGCTCTCCAAGATAGGATCCACCAGGCAGGCCATCCCACCAGGGGTCTCCTTGGAGCATCTGTGCAAGCCATCCATCAACCCGTCGCCGGAATCATATTCCATCGTCTGGGCGGGAAGCATTCCGGCGGCCGGAGCAGCGGAAACGGAGCCGGCAGAACCGCCAAAGAAGAAAACCCGCGCTAACTCCGGCCAGGCAGTGCCCTCCGGCTCGCAAGACCCGGGGGCTGCCGGCTCGCCCAGTGGCTCGGGGGCTGCCGTCCCGGATATTCCACCCGGACGACCCCCCGACACCTGTCAGCCGGAGGGCAGGAGCGTCCTTGTCATCCGAGAAGTGCCATCCTGGGCACAGCCCTTCATGAACTACATCGCCAACAGCGAACTCCCGGACGACGAGGTAGAGGCCAGGGAAATCCGACGTCGTGCGCATACACACACCATCATAAACGGCGAGTTGTACAAGCGTAGTGTATCTGGTATCTTCTAGCGATGTGTCGATGTAGACACAGGCTACCGGCTACTCAAGGACATCCACCAGGGGGAGTGTGGGCACCACGCTTCGTCAAGGGCGATAGTCGCCAAGGCGTTTCGCCATGGTTTCTATTAGCCCACCGCCCTCGAAGATGCCGAGCAGCTGGTCCGCGCGTGCAATGGGTGCCAACGCTTCGGGCAGCTCAGGCACATGCCAACCTCGGTGCTCAAGACCATACCGATCACCTAGCCCTTCGTAGTTTGGGGCCTCGACATGGTCGGGCCCTTCAAGCGAGCTCGCGCGGGAATGACCCACCTGCTGGTAGTGGTGGACAAATTCACAAAGTGGATCGAGGCCAAGCCTATCCGGAAGCTGGATGGAGCGACGGTTGTTACCTTCTTCACCGACATCATCAACCGCTTCGGCTACCCCAATAGCATCATCACCGACAACGGCACGAACTTCGCCAAGGGGGCCTTTGCCCGGTTCTGCAGCAACAAGGGCATCCGGCTAGACCTCGCCTCCATTGCACACCCGCAGTCCAACTGGCAAGTCGAACGAGCAAACGGCTTGGTGCTAGCCGGCATCAAACCACGTCTCATCGAGCTGTTGGAGCGGTCACCCGGATGCTGGATTGAAGAACTTCCGGCTGTGCTGTGGAGCCTCCGCACCACACCGAATAGGTCAACCGGCTACACGCCATTCTTCCTGGTCTATGGATCGGAAGCCGTCCTCTCCGCCGACATCGAATTCGACTCCCCTCGCAAGCTCCTCTACGACAAGCAGGCCAACAAGGAGGCGCGGGAGGACGGGGTGGATCTCCTAGAGGAGGCCCGCGAGCTGGCCCTGTCCAGATCTGCCCTGTACCAGCAACGACTACGCCGCTACCATTCAAGCCGGATTTGCCCAGTCGCATTCCGCGAGGGCGACCTGGTTCTCCGGCTGGTGCAAGACACGAAGGGCATGCACAAGCTAGCACCACCCTGGGAGGGCCCCTTCATCATCAGCCAGGTGCTGCCCAACGACTCCTACTACCTCATTGACGCACAGCAGCCGTGCAAGAACAAGATGGACAAATCAGACGAGGAGACCGAACGTCCTTGGAATGCGGCCTTGCTGCGCCCGTTTTACACCTAGTCGCCAGGCAGTGTATGTATCTCGAAAACCCCATGAATGAAAATGTGGACTCCCACGAGAATCTCGGGGGCTCCTTCTAGAAATGTGTGCGCACCTGCTCTTCGGTTCAAGTTTTCTGGCTCCGCCAACCCCTACCCGGGGGCTCGCCGGCTGGCCCGGCCTGTCAAGCCAACAAACCGGCTGAGTAGTGTGCGATGATGTCAAAGGCCCACTCTTTGTCTCAGCTACAGACCGCAACCCGGCTGTCCGGCTAGCAAGAGCAAAAGCCCAAGGCATCCCACACGAAAAACGGGGAGGAGGCGTGACAGATCGGGCGTCCCGACCCCGCAACTAGCTCAAACCAATCCAGCTGCTAAGCCGCTAGTACCGTGCGTAATGTACTGTCAGCTCCCTTTGATTCCGGCTGCAGACCGCAACCCGGCTGCCCGGCAAGGACGCAGCGAAAACAGCAGAACACACGAGAAGGCGACTAAGTGTCTAGAAAGGAGCAAGCCAGTTTTTGAAAAAATAAGCCGTTTTCCGGCTATGATTTGACAGACTAACATATTAACCTGTGAAGATGTATGTGTATGCATATGTGCGTTCTTGTCCGACTACTTAGAGTCGGAATTCAGGAGAAGGAAAGAAGATTCAAAGCCCTTGCCTTCATCAAGCGCTCCGAATCTCGGGGGCTACACCCACTGGGTGCGCTTGTGCGCCCCTAGTGGAATCTTGTAGTTCCTGACCGGCTAAGGGCGTTTAGCCGGCCGTTCGGAGCCCAGGTGAGGGCAAGGGCGGGAGCAAGAAAAGATAAGAAAGATTTGAAGCACCTGGCTACGCCAGCTACTCCGAATCTCGGGGGCTACACCCAGTGGGTGCGCTCGCGCGCCCCCACTGGAATGTTAGTTCCCCCGGTTGAAGGCATCCAGCCGATGGAAGCGGCCGACTAGGACGGGGCCAGTGGATAAAGTTAGAAGGCTTGGCGGAAACAAGAAAGATTCGAAGCACCTGGCTACGCCAGCTATTCCGAATCTCGGGGGCTACACCCAGTGGGTGTGCTTGCGTGCCCCCACTGGAGGTGCAGGTCGCCCGGCTAAAGGTGTGTAGCCGGACTAAGTTGGTCGGGCAGAATACATAAAAGGAAAGCTCAACGCACAAGACTCAAGAATTTCAACAATAATGAGCAAGAAGGAGACGAAGCTCTCACAAGTTACCCGTCACCACAGATAGCCGGCACAAATGAACAAAGTTCACAAACATACAAGACAAGACAAATACACCCGGCATCCCGGGGCAGCAGCTAAATGGCAGGACCTTTGCCGTGGGGGGGTTCTTGGCCGGCAGAAGCTGGGGGCAGGGGAGGAGCCGCAGTGCTTGTTCCGGCTCCGGCGCTGGCAGGCGGTGGCACCGGGGCCTCCACATCTAGAGTGCCGGTGGACTCCGAGTCGGTGAGCACCTCGTCCGGGTCCACATAGTTGGTGATCTTGATGGCGGACCCGCGAAGCTCCGGATGAGCTTGGCGGACGGTGACAAGATCAGCTCCGGCACGGAAGCCCCCGTCGATCTTCTCGACGCGAGCGTCCTTATACCAGGAGAGCATCAGTGCCAGGGCCATCTCCGCCCCACCCCGCGCTGCCAGGTCCCGCAGCCGGTCCACCGCAGTCGGTACCTCTCCCACCTTCGCCGCCAGCTGCGCCATCATCTTCGAAACCGGAGCCTCTGGCCACACGAAGGAGAAGACGTCCCGCGCCGCCTGACGAAGCTTAGCAGCTTCCTCGCCAAGAAGGACGACGAGCTCCTGAGCCATCGGCTGCGCTCCCGGCCAGTTCTCCTGTAGCCGGTTGTAGGCTAGCAGGTCCATGCCAGGGTAAAAGGCTGTCAGAAAAGAGGAGTCAAATCCGGCTACCGGATCCAGAAAGAAAAGAAGACGGAAAAAATAACTCACCTTTGGCAGTGTGGCCGACCTGCATCAGCTCCTCCACCAGCGCCTTCTCCTTGACCGCTAGCCGTTTTATCTCTTTCTCTTGGTCCTTGTTCTGGGCCTCGAGAAGAGAGAAGGCTTTGGCCCGGCTAGCGAGTGGGGCATCGCGCTCCTTGATGGTGGCCTCCAAGCCGTCTAACCGCGCATGCAAATCCTTGTTCTGCAGGCGTAGAGTGGAGTTGGACTTGCTCAGTCGGTCGTTCGCTTTCTTCAAGCGATCGATCTCGCACTGAGCGCACACGAGGATAGCTGCAACGGAGCCGGCTATCAAAAAAAAAGAGAGCCAGACGGATAAAGCAAACTCACTCTGGGAGGTCCCGTTGGCGGCAGCAAGCTTCTGCTCCAGGGTCTGGTTCCCACCGGCTGTGGCCTCAAGCAGCCGGATCTCCTTCACCGCCAGCTCGAGCGTGGCGGCAAGATCCAACAGTGAGGCGGCGGAGGAGGCGTCATCGTCCACGGTGTTGACGGCCAAGGACTCCTTCGCCGCGAGCACCGCTATTCGCCACTCCTCCCCGAGCTCCTCGTCGGAGTTGTCGTTGCCAACAACGACGAGCTCCTTGCCAGCAGCCCCCCGCGCGCCCGCGGAGGAACCTTCCGGCTGGGAGTGATCCGCTTCCGGCTGGGTATCCTCCGGCTGGGAGGGGCAGCCGGCTCATCTTGACGAGGGGGCGGAGGCTGCGCCTCGGAGGAAGGAGAGGCGCCGCTTGGATCAGTTGGGGCGTGAGGCGGCGACCCGGCTGGCGTCCGGGCCGGGCTCGCGGCTCCGAAAGAAACCAGCGCGCTAAAAAGAAGGAGGAAAAGGCAAGAGCAAAACAAGCCAAAGTCAGAAAAGCGAGAAAGAGCATAAACAGACAGAAAGCACCGAGGGATGGGGAGAAAAACGTACCCCGGCACGACCGGGGCGTCCCTTTCTTCCGGCCAAGACGGCTTGGCGGCAGGGCACCGGTCTGACTCCTCTTCGGAGCCGGCTCCTCTGCCGCAGGCCGGCGGGAGCCGGAACGGCTGGAGCCGCTCCCACCTGCTTCGCCGTCCATCACAGAGCGCGTCACCGGCTCCGCAGTCGGCCCGGCCTCCTCCTCCTCGTGCACTTCTGCGTGCGGGTCGGCGGCCGGCTCGTCGTTCTGGATGGGGAAGGCGTCGCTGTCCCCATCCGATTCCTCGCCGGATTGCCGAGCGCACGGCTCGGGCAAGTCCGGCGCGAATACCTCGAGGGGAGCCTCGCCCTCCTCGCGAAGGATGCAGGCGAACATCTGACGAACGCAAGAGGTCAACCAGATAGAACAAGGAGATAACACAGGGGGAATAAGCAAAATTTCCGGCTACGAGAACTTACCCGAGGCGCGCGGTTCTCCCGGCTGTAGGGCTCCAGGCTGAACTTCCAGTTCTCCGGTAGCCGCTCCTTGCTGATCGTCCACAACCACTCCTTCAAGTTGTGGTAGCGGGGATCGCGGCGTGACAGCCGGGTCGGGTCCAGCCGGCCGGAGTAGAAGCACATCTTGTGCGCCCGCTGTTGTAGCGGCATCATCAGCCGGGACATCCAGCTAAGAGTGATGTCCCGACCGGTTAGATGGCAGGTGACAAGGGAGCGCATGCGTGCCAGCATCGCATCCGTCTCCGCCTTGTCGCCGTAGATCTTCAGGTCCCAGTGCTGCCGGCTGGACTCGACGTCTTGGAAGACCGGCAGGTTTATTCGGTCGATGTTGGTGATGTTCTTGACGTAAAAATACGACTGCTGCCACAGTCGTACCGTGTCCTGGAGCAAGAATTTCGGGTAGCCGGATTGGGTGCGGGAGTATATGGAGGCGCCGCCACAGACGACTAGCGGACCCTTCGTGTACTGCACCTGCGACCGAACTCGGAAGAGCCGGCAGAAGAGCCCGAGATCTGGCTGGATCCCGAGGTAACTCTCGCAGAACGCCATGAAGTGCGCCAGCGTTCCGATTGCGTTGGCGCCGAGGTGGTGGAGGCGGAGGTCGAAGAAGGCCAGGAACGTGAGAAAGAAGGGATGCAGCGGCAGCGCAAACCCGCGCGCCAGGTGCGAAAGGAAGATGACGCGTTCCCCCTCCGCCGGATGCGGCGACACCTCCCCCACCGGTGCCAACCGCACCGCCACCTCCTCCGCCGGCGGGAGGACACGGGTCGCGCGATACTTCGCGATCTGGTCCTCGGTGACGGAGGAGCCGCACCAGGCTCCGCGGTCAGCGGCCATTTCTGGCTGAGGGAGAGGGGCGGCAACAGAGGAGTGACGGTGGCCTGTAACGTCGACGACAGCGAGCGGGCGGCACAGAGGGCAAGGGCGCAGGAGCAAGAGCACGCAAGGGAGAAGGAGATTGCAGCGGGGGAGCGAAGGAAAAGAACGGCCTCCCCCGCAGCGTCCCTTTAAAGGATCAGAAGGGCAACCGTCGGCAGGGCCACGTGGCGCGCATCCGGGCACCCCACATCCCAACCACCGCCTAGATCCCGTGTGCCAGGACAAGATGCACAAAAGATCCTGGAACAAGAACCGAAGCGCCGGACAGCAGTTCCTCGAGGCAACGTGCGACGGGACGTTACGCTGCCCATCGCAAAGCAATGATGGCGCGTGCGCGTGTGGCCGGCGTCAGCACTGACGTCACGGGTAGCGCAACCGCCAGGCTCAGCCGGATGAAAATTCGAAAAGCAAGAAGGAGCGCGCGCACATTTCGCCTAAGGGCGGAATCCACACTCGCTCGGGGGCTAGTGTCAGGGGGATGATCCCCGGGTACCCCACCCGAATAAGAAACAGGACAGCCGGATCGAGTTCGGCTGACCAGATGCAGCCGGACAAGGCAAGATAGGCCGGCTACCGCATGGTATCCGGATCAGCAAGAAGCAGCCGGCTACAGCGACGTAGCCGGATCCAATCAGAGAGACAGGACGACATGCGTATCAGTGCACGGTACGCCCTGTACGATGACGAGACGGGCAACCACCTGCCCATGCCGAAGACTTTGCGCGGGTGACGCTGGAACAGTGGCTTGTGCTGACGACGGGCTCGCACGGCGTCCACTATGCCTACAACAGCCATACCGCTCATACACCGATGTGACATACCATACCGGGTACTGTAGATGACCAGCAGACTAGGACCCGCTTGTGGGGCCCGCCAGTTGGACTGGCCAGGGAGACCGTTGCCTCTCTGCCTATATAAGGAGAGGCAAGGCCTCAGTAGAAAGGGTTGGTCTCAGTGCATTTAAGGCAGTAGCTAAAGAATACAGCTCGAGGAGCACTTGTAGCTCGTATATCCCGCATAGACAGATCAGGCAGGAGTAGGGGTTTTACCTCACCACAAGGGCCCCGAACCTGGGTACTTCTTGCGTCCCGCTACGCTCGCTTGTATCCAATCCCGCCTGCGGACGCCGTCGATAGCTTCCCTGCTAGTCCCCACACCTCTATCTAACCTCCCCAGGTACTGCCGTTCCCAACACAATGACATCTGGTAATGAGGGTAGTTCTGCTTCGAGAGCGAGAGTACCTCACTCAGGTAATACACTGGTCGTTGCACCGGTTGTGCCTTTCCTTCTTCCGGTGTCTCCACTACTAGCACCACACTGACAACCCGGTTGGTTGCCACGATGTACATCAACATGGGCTCCTTCGCTGCTGGTGCTGCCAGGATAGGTGGTGAAGTGAGTAGGCGCTTGAGGTCACGGAACGCTTCATCCGCCTACGATGTCCAAACAAATTTGTCTGTCTTCTTCATGAGTTGGTACAGCGGGAGTGCTTTCTCACCCAGTCGGCTGATGAACCAGCTGAGGGAGGCCAGGCATCCGGTGAACTTCTGGACATCCCATAAGTTCTTGGGCGGCTGCATGCGCTCGATTGCGCCGATCTTCTCCGGGTTTGCCTTGATTCCTTACTCTGATACGAGAAAACCGAGGAGGCCGGCTGGGACGCTGAACACGCACTTCTCCGAGTTTAGCTTCATCTGAAACCGGTGGAGGTTGGTGAATGTTTCCTTTAGATCTTCAAGGAGTGTTTGGTGCTCCTTGGTCTTGACTACCACATCATCGATGTAGGCGTGTACGTTTCTACCGATCTGAGTCTACAAGCACTTCTGCATGTAGTGTTGGTATGTTGCTCCAGCGTTCTTTAGTCCAAATGACATTGTAGTGTAATAGTAGGATCCGTAGGGGGTGATGAATGTTGTCTTTATTTGATCAGAGGGGTTCAGCCGGATCTGGTGGTTGCCGGAGTACGCATCCAGAAATGACAACAGCTTGGAACCGGCCGTGGAATCGATCACTTGGTCTATCCTTGGCAGGGCGAATGGATCTTTGGGGCATGCTTTGTTCAGGCTGGTGTATAAACACACATGCGTCAAGTCTTGTTCTTCTTTAGCACGAGTACAGGGTTTGCCAGCCATTCCGGGTGGAAAACCTCCATGATGAATCCAGCTATGAGTAGCCAGGTGATATCCTCACCAATGGTTCTTTTTTCTTCCGTGAAGCGGCATAGTGACTGTTTGACTGGCTTTGAATCCGGCCTGACATGTAAAGAGTGTTCGGCGAGCTCCCTCGGAACACCTGGCAAGGACCATGCAAAGATATCTAGATTCTCATGGAGGAAGTCGATGAGCGCGCTTTCCTATTTGCTGTCGAGGCCGTCTCCGACCAGGACGAACTTGTCCTGCTTGGCCTCGTTCAACAGGATCTTTCTCGTGCCCTTGGATGGCTTGAACTGCGCTTCTCCGGCCGGCTTGGGCTCCCCAGCCGGCATGTCCTTCTGCAGGGCCGCCACGTTTTGCATGATTATGCGCTTCTCTTCTGTGATGATCATGGCTTCCGCTATCTTGGACCCGTCTGTGGCGCACTCCATAGACCGTCTATAGCAACCAGCCACGGTGATGACGCCCTTGGGCCCTGGTAGCTTCATCTTGAGGTACGCATAATGCGGTACCACCATGAACTTGGTGAGCGTCGGGTGCCCCAGGATTGCGTGGTACGCGCTGCAGAGGTTGACCACCTCGAACTAGATGGGCTCACGGCAGAAGTTATCCTCCGTGCCAAAGATGACGTCCAGCCAGATCTTTCCGATGGGCGAGTGCGACGGGCCCGGGACGGCTCCATGGAAGGAGGTGCTTGACGGCTCCAGCTGCGACTCGCTAATACCGAGCCGGTCTAGCGAGCTACGGTACAGGAGGTTGATGCTTCTCCCTTCGTCTACGAGGATGCGGGAGAACCTGCAGGAATGCTTCTGGGAGACAATGATAGGATCCAAAACCATTGCGAAGGTGCCTGGGTGAGGCAACTCAGTTGGCTGGTCCTTCCGGCTCCATGCAACTTCTTGCTCCAACCAGTTGAGGTACTAGGGAATGGAAGGGACGATTGCGTTCACTTCCGTCTCGCGACGCCTCTTGTTGTGCTTGGTCTCTGGCTCCACTGTGAAGATGTGGTAGTTTCCCACCTGGCGGGGGAAGTTGTTATCATCATCTTCCCTTCGGCGCTGGTTATTGTGATCGCCTAGCGACCCACCGGCTGGAGGAGGCGGTGCCTGTGCAGCCGGTGTGCCAGCGATCTTTGCCATCTTCTTCGTCCAGGTGCACTGGCGTGTGGTGTGCGTAGCCAATTTGTTGCCTCCGCTATGGAACGTGCATGGCCCATCAAGCATCAACTCGATGGTGTACTTGGGCCTCGGAGGCCGGTCATTGGGCTTCTGTCTCCGGCTTCTTCCTGCACTGCCGCTACCTGCCTGGAACCATACTGGTTATCCGGCTGGTCATCCTTTCTCTTGCCGTGGCGTTTGTCATGTCGCCTGGAATTGTGGTCATTTCCTTCTGATGTCTACGCACTTCTATTCTTGTAGACAGTTGTTGGGCCTCCAAGTGCAGAGGTTTGTAGAATAGTGACAAGTTTTCCCTTAAGTGGATCACCCAAGGTTTATCGAACTCAGGGAGGAAGTGGTCAAAGGTATCCCTCTCAAGCAACCCTGCAATCAAGATCCAAGAAGTCTCTTGTGTCCCCAACACACCCAATACACTTGTTAGGTGTATAGGTGCACTAGTTCGGCGAAGAGATAGTGAAATACAAGTGGTATGGATAATTATAAGTGGTAATGGTGATAGAAAATAGCTTGGTGGCGTGTGGTTGACGTGGGAAAAGACTAAAGGCAAACTGAAATAAAGAAGGAAGCAAGCAAACATGTAATAGATCTAGTAGCAAACAGTGTTTCAATGCTTAGAAACAAGGCCTAGGGATCATACTTTCACTAGTGAACACTCTCTCATAAATATATCTTCTCTTTATGATACTACTCTTAACTACTCTTCGGTTGAACACTCTAATCGATGGTAGGGCTATAACAGCACACCTCAAAGTAAGCCTTTCCCATCTAGAAACCCCACACTGTCACCTTGAGTACTAGATGAGTCCAACAAACACCACAATTTCATAAAGACATCAAACTCCAAATATAACTCATAACAAGTATTTGTAATCTCTATCCTAAGTGCCACCATGGTGAGAACGCTGTCACTTTCACACACATGGGGAGAGTAGAGATATATTAAAGCACTTGAGTAGCAAGGTAGATCTATAGATTACAAGCTCATGATCTCAATAAGATCATGCATAGAGAGAGAGAAATGAACACATAGCTACCGGTAGAACCCTTATCCTCGAGAGAGAACTACTCCCTCCTCATCATGGGAATCAGCAATGGTGATGGAGATGGTGGTGGAGATCGATGGAGATGGCTCCGAGGGCACTTCCCCGTCCCGGCAGGGTGCCGGAACAGAAACTTTATGTCCCCTGAATCTCCCCTTCGGTGGCGGCGGCGCTGTGGAACTTTTCGTGGCTGGAGGCAGGACGATTTAGGGTTTTGGCTTCGGGAGGCTTCTTATAGGCCAGAGGGCAAGGTCGGTGGAGTGCCAGGGGGCCACACCACCTGGTGGCGCAGGTAGGGCTAGCCCGCGCCTGGGGGGTGTGGCCATGCCCTGGCCCTCCTCCGTCTCGTATTATGGCTCCGTGAGTCTTCCGGTAAAATAGGAACTTTGGCTTTTGTCCCGTCCAATTCTGAGAATATTCATTTTTTGACTTCCTGGAACCAAAAACAGCAGAAAACAAGCAACTGGCACTGTGGCATCTTGTTAATAGGTTAGTCCAAGAACTCATATGAAAAGTACTCCAAAGTGTGGACAAAACATAAGAAAGTAGATAAAACCAAGCATGGAACATCAAAAATTATAGATACATTTGCAATGTATCACCCTCCGCCTGGCGCCGATCCACGGCGACATCAACGATTATTTTCCCTTGGTCGTCCACCCAAACGGATCTTTTCATTGACGCGTTGGTCGTGGCATACTTGTCTGTGATGGCCATGGTCTGCGCCATGGTTGTGGGCTCCACCCGGCGAAGCTTGTGTTTGAGCATGGTTCCGTCTCTACTGTTGTTGATGAAGAAGTCCACCGCCTGGTGCTCGCGTACCCCCTCGCAGGAGTTGTGCATGTTCGTCCATCGGGTGATGTAGGAGCGGTCCGATTCATCCGGACCATATACGCAAAGAGCGAGCTCGCCGGGTCGGCCTGGGCGCTTGTAGGTACTAGTGAAGTTGTGGACGAACGCCTGCTTGAAATCGATCCACACATTGATGTTGTTGTCGGGGAGTCTGTTGAGCCACGTCCTGGCTGAGTCGAGGAGCATGAGAGGGGCATAGCATACTGCCACCCGGCGGTTGCCATTTGCGATGCCCACATCGGTGGTGTAGTCCACCAGCTAGTCCTCCGGCTTGACCGAGCCGTTGTATTTTGGCGTATCCCTTGGGAGCGAAAATCCCTTTGGAAACGGCTCGTTCCGGATGTGCGGTCCGAAACATCTTGGCCCAGCTGGACTTCCTTCTTCCAGCGCATGTGACTGGACCAGTAGGTCAATTTGTGTGCACGCTTCTTGCTGTTCCTCTGGCTCGAGCGCTACCAGCCGGCCGGATAGGCGGGACTTGGGCAGCGCTTGGCCTTTTCCGGCTTCGTCAGCCGGCTCGCAGTTTTTGCTAGTAACAGCTGCCGCATCACGGATGTTGTGCCCACGGCCTGTAGATCCACCGTGTGGGCGGTTGCTCGGCCTTGCTCCGTTTGGGGAAGATGCCTTGCTTCCGCCTGTAGCCGGATCCGCCGTCCGGCAAGCCGGTTGGGTTCTGCTATTGCCGGCCATGCTAAGTTCTGCCTCAGCCTGCTGTTTGTTTGTCGTGACCATGAGGAGTTGGACACGTGCCTGCTGACGGAGCAGTTTCTCGCCCTCCGAGTGGCTTAGCTCTGCAACTGCCGCCTCCGCGGCCCTCATGTTTTTGGTGGGGGTGATGTATACTAGCTCTACCGGGGGCGTACGCGGATCAGCGGTGTGATCCATCTCCGAACCGAGGTTTCGGCCTTGTGACTGGGCCAGGCGGCTGGCGCCGGGCAAGCGAGTGAAGCCATGCACGATGTTGTACTCCCACATGGTCGCATTCATCCGCCGTTGGGAGGTTGCCACCTTGTCAGCTTCTTCTAGAAGGTTCTGGCGAGTAGCCTCCAGGGCTGCCGCAGCTGCAGCTGGATCCGCCTCGATGGGGGTGATGGGGTTGCAGAGGTGTTCGATGGATGCGTTAAGCAGGTCCTGGTTCAGGAGGCGCGAGTTGGTGGCGGGGCCGTCCATGTTGCGCTCTAGAGGCGGGCGACGGTTCTCCACCGAGCCTGCCATCATGACCTCGATGCTGCCGCTGGCGACGCGAGAAGCGGAGAAACCAGGGGGCGTGCCGGAGATGGTGATGACCTCGCGAGGGAAAGCCTCAGTGACGGTGGCGACGTAGATGCGGTGTTCGCCGAAGTGCATAATGGAGCCTCCGCTTGGGAAAATCCCCCAACGAAACAGGATGCGTTGTTGAGGACGCAGTCGAAGGAGCCGAAAGTGAGGACGAGGCTGGAGGCGACTCGCTCACCAGCGACGAGTAGAAGTCCCGTGCGAAAGATGATCCCAGCCGAAGCGCTGCGCCCCACGGTGGGTGTCAACTGTCGTGGTGTGGAACACGGCAGTACCATCAGGGATGGCTTGAAGGGGGCAATCAGGATGCTACCGGTGGCTACTTGCAACGGGTTAGGCATAGATACTGTGAACACCATGATGTACCCATGTTTGGAGCCCTCTTGGCGAGGTAAAGCTCCTACTCCTACAAGGATCTACTATCAAAGGGGGCGAATGCCCAGTACAGATGCTCCTTGAGCTGTTTCCTTAGCTACCCCTTGCTAGAAGGAGAAGGAGCTACTGAACTTGTCCAATATGGAGAACTTCTAACTTGTCATTGTCTACCTAGAACCCTAGCACTACCTCTCCTTACATACTGGTTGAGGAGGCAGTTTACGAGATGGGTTCTAGGGTTTACTGTTTGGATCTGGGCCTTACAAAGTGGGCCGGCTAGACAGGGCCAAACGGTAGGCCCGGGTCCAGTCAGGCCTCCAGTACAGGGGAGGACCATGCTACAGTGTCCAGCGCCCCTGGTTTACTCGTCAACCGGCTCTTTATGCGTAATTCGGAGCTTTCCTCGTCAGCCCTTGCTTTGCTCATCAGCCTCCACCTTTGGCACAGTTGTCCGGTAGCACCGGCCAAGCTAGCCAGCCTATCCGGTTAAAGGTGTGCTCAGCGGGGAGCGTCATTCCCACCGTACTACCGCCAGCGGATCTGAGGCGGCCGGCTAGGAGCGGCCTCCCAGCCGGTTCTTCTGGCTACCCGGCTAGACGGGCCAGCCGGGGAAACTTGGATGTGGACCGGGTGGGGGATTCCACCCGGCAGTGGTTCCTTGGTCTGGGCCCAGACGGCGTGAGCTCCTTGGAGTCGGCCGCTTGGTCTCGCCTTGGCCTACCTGAGGGTTATCCCCCGATAAGACTTCCGTATTGGTTGAAGGTAAAACAAAGGTAAAAGATGTGGGTAAGCCTATTCTCCCCTGCATATTTAAAGAAAGCTCTCAGTATGGTTTATGTGATTTGGTACCGAAGTTAATATTATATCTTATGATTTCTACTTAGAAATAAAAGAAGAAATAGAACCAGCTACAATTGAAAATACTGATCTAACAATTATGTTAGCCAATAAAAACCTTAGAATGCCAATGGGAGTAGTTGACAATGCAACTGTCAGAATTGGTAACAAAGACTTTCCTATTGGTTTTGTAGTTGTTGATATGCCAGCTGACACTCTTTGCCCAATTATATTTGGAAGGAACTTTTTGGGTGATATAGGTTCCTATGTTAACTTCAAGAAGGAGATTGTGTCTCTTAAGCTTGGGGGAACAGAAAATAAATTCCATTTCTCCAAATTTAAAGACAGACCTCCACAAATACAAGAAGAAGAGAGACCTATTGAGGAAATGGTGGCTCTTTTCTTTAGTAATCAAGAAGAAGAAATAGATGAAGATCCAAATTATTAAGAACTAGTTATGGAGGACAAGTCCCTGGGAGAACTAGAAAATGAATTTGATTCACTTCCCATTTTGGGACCTCCAACTGATGAGGCTTTTGAAGAGCCAGAAAAGAGAGGGGATGAGGAATTACCACCCCAAAGTTGAAGACTCTACGAGAAAATCTTAAATACAGGTTTTTAGATGATACCAATAATTTCCCTGTTATTAGTAGTGCTAAACTTTCAGGAGAATAAGAAGAAGAACTCATGAGGATACTTAAGGAGCATCGCCAGGACTTTGGGTACTCAATGGATGACTTGAAGGGCATTAGTCCCATGATAGCCGTCCATCGAATATTCATGGAAGAAGGTGCTAAACCAGTTGCCGAATTCAATAGAAGACTAAAGCCTGAAATGAAAGAAGTGGTAAGAAAATAAATTGCACGCCTATTGGACATAGGTATAATCTATCCTCTTAAAGAAAGTGACTGGGTAAGTCATGTTCACTCTGTTCGTAAGAAGGGCGGTTTTACTGTTGTTCCTAATGAAAACAATGAATTGATACCTACTAGAACTGTTGTTGGGCATAGGATGTGCATAGACTTCAGGAAATTAAACAAATAAACTAGGAAAGATCACTATCCATTAATGTTCATAGATCAAACTTTAGAAAGGCTAGCAAACCATACTCATTTTTGCTACTTGGACGGATACTCTGGTTTCTCTCAAATAGCTGTTCATCCGGATGACCAACTTAAAACAACTTTCATAAGTCCTTACGATTTACATGCTTACCGACGCATGCCTTTTGGTCTATGTAATTCTCCAGCTACTTTTCAAAGATGCATGACTACTATTTTTTCTGATTTTATAGAACTTATAATGGAGGTATTTATCAATGACTTTTCTGTCTATGGAACTTCGTTTACTAGTTGTTTAGATAATCTCAAAAGAGTTTTGCGGCATTGTGAAGAAACTAATCTCGTTCTAAATTGGGAGAAGTGCCATTTTATGGTCAAAGAAGGTATAATCCTTGGACACCAGGTATCAGGTAAGGGAATTGAAGTTGATAGAGCTAAGGTTGAAGCAATAGAGATAATGCCACCACCTAGGGATATTAAAGGTATAAGAAGTTTTCTTGGTCATGTGGGTTTTTATAGAAGGTTCATTGGAAATTTCTCTAGAATATCTAAAACTTTGACAAACCTCTTGCAAAAGGGAATGAGATTTAATTTTGATGACAAGTGTCTTGAAGCCTTTGATAAACTCAAAAATGCTTTATCTCGTGCTCCTATTATTAAACCACCTATCTGGGATACAACCTTTGATTTTATATGTGAAGCTAGTGATGATGTTGTAGGAGTAACTCTAGGACAACATATTGGTCGTAGATTTAATATTATACATCATGCTAGTAGAACTCTCAATGGTACTCAAAAGAACTACCCTAAGGAAGAAAAGGAACTTTTTGCTGTATTTTTCTCTTGTAATAAATTTCGTTCCTATATAGTTGATGCAAAGGTAAGAGTTCACATGGATCGTGATGGCTTAAAAGAACTCCTTGAAAGGAAAGACCATAAGGCAAGGTTGACCCGTTGGATTCTTTCGCTTCAAGAATTTGAATTGTAGACTATGTAGAGACAAGAAATAAAGATGTTAGATGCAGTCATGTTTGCCCTACAAGACACCAATCTCATTGAGAGGAACTTTAGTCCTGGTGATTTTCGTTTACGGGAATTATTCAATGAAGTAAAGTCAATTCCTCCAAAGAGAAGAAGTCTTTGTTATAGGAGGAACTTTCCATCCCCAAATAAACAATGGTAAGTGCAAGGTAAGTGTTCTTACCCAAATAAGTGATTTGTTTTCACAATTTTTACTTTTGAAAATTCTGCCTTTGAATTCCTTGTATTTTTCTGAAGTTTTCAAGGGGCTTTACCAACTATACGGGCGGAGCTATACGACCGGAGAGGGAGCACCCGCCCGTATAGTTGGTAAAGCCCGCCGTATAGTTGGTCGTTAAACTCTCCGTATCATCTTTGTAAAATTGTTTTCGCTATCTGAGCCTATACGGTCGCAACTATACGACCGGAGCAAAAATTTCGGCCGTATAGTTGGTCGTTAAACTCTCATATGGTTTTTCTTTTGATGTCTGTATCTATACGGTCATAACTATATGACCAGAGCAAAAAATTCTGGCCGTATAGTTGGTCGTTAATCTCTCAGACACTTTTTGCTTTTGATGTCTATATCTATACGATCGCAACTATACGACCGAAGCAAAAATTCTGGTTGTATAGTTGGTCGTTAAACTCTCAGACACTTTTTTCTTTTGATGTCTGTATCTATACGGTCACAACTATACGACCGGAACCAAAAAATTCGGCCATATAGTTGGTCGTTAAACTCCTAGACACTTTTTTTGATCGATCTTTTGTTCATCTCAAAAAACATTATTTTCGGTTCCGAGTCGTGATTTAATCGACCAGGACTCGAGATAATTGGAAATATCTGCCCGGAAGCAACTTACAGCCGGAGCTATACGAGCCGCGCTCGTATAGTTGGTCATTACGCGGAAGGACACTTCCAAATCCATGATTTCTTTCCCTGTTTTGTTCAGATTCTTTTCTTGGGTGACAATTTGATGTTTCTCACGAGTTTTACCGACCTCTGACCCCTATTATATACTGCCATTGTCTCCCTCTATAATCATAATCTCATGGAACCAATCTAGCAATGCGTTATCTTGTCCCAGGCCGTGGAAAACCCATGGGGCTCATTGCTCCGACCAGGGACCGCTCAAGTAGCCCGTCCATAGAGGACGATGATGAGGAGGTGGAGAGGTTTAGCCCAAGGTACAAGGAGTATGTTGAGCCAAGTTTCTTCAACAATGATTCCGATGATGATGTGGTTGGTATCTACATCCGCAGTGACGTCTATGATCCACTGGAGATCAATTGGATGGCGATGAAGAAAGATCAACAAGAGAGAGAAGATCACAAACCGCATGGAAAAGGGCGCGTGGAGACGGTCAAGTTCATCACTACGGATCAAAGGACACACAAGCGTAAGGAATTATCTAATATTGGTGCAGGTGCTAGCAAGGGAGCTAAGGTACCACTTTCGACGCCAACCATTGGTGCTCGTATGAAGGTCAAGCCTCAAGAAGAGTGGAGGTACGGTTTCCACTTCCCCAATCCATCAATTATGGACGAGGAAGAAGAAGCTATCCCCAGGACCAAGGATCGTGTGCGGGAATTGGAGATATATCAGAAGCAGGATCTACTCCATCGCGTTGAAGTCCGTCACCGTCTCAATGAGATGGAGAAGAAGGAAGACCTCCTTCCATTGGTGACTAAGCTCGTTGATAGAGTGGACACTCTGTAGTCTGATTTGTGGAGGTGCTACAGCCGCATAAATACTTTGGAGGAGACCAACAAGAAGCTACGCACCGCAGTGTTACATGCCATGGCGCCATAGTGATTGATACGTCATAAACGTATCTATAATTTTTGATGCTCCATGCTTGTTTTATATCAACTTTATTATATTTTGTTTACACTTTGAGGTATTTTTATACATTTTCTGGAACTAACCTATTAACAAGATGCCACAGTTCTAGTTGCCTGTTTTCTGTTGTTTTTGGTTTCAAAAAAGCTAGTAAAGAAATATTCTCAGAATTGGACGGGACAAAAGTCAAAGTCAATATTTTACCAGAAGGAACACTGAGTCCGAAGGGCAGCCGAAGTGGGGCCACGAGGTGGCCACACCTAGGGCTAGCGCGACCAGCCCCTACAGCATGCCATCCCCTGGTGTGGGCCCCTTGGGAGGCCACCAACCTTGCCTCTTCGCCTATAAAAGACCCAGATGCAGAAACCCTAAGTACCCGATAAAAAATCCACGAAAGAGTCTGTAGCCACCGCCATTTCCATCCCTAGATCGGGGGGATCCGAAGCTCTTCCCAGCACCCTGCCGGAGGGGAGAGATCATCCCAGAGGCCTTCTTCATCACCATGCTAGCCTCTGGAGTGATGCATGAGTAGTTCACCCTTGGACTATGGGTCCATATAGTAGCTAGATGGTTGATTCTCCTCCTTTGTGCTATCATGTTTAGATCTTGTGAGCTCCGTTCATGATCAAGATCATCTATTTGTAATCCTATATGTTGTGTTTGCGGGGATCCGATGGATATTGAGATACTTTGTCAGATTGATTATTAATTCAATCATGTCTATGTTATTTGTGATCTTGCATGCTCTCCGTTGCTAGTAGCTATCTTGGCCAAGTAGATGCTTGTAACTCCAAGAGGGAGTATTTATGCTCGATAGTAGGTTCATGCCTCTAGTAATCTAGGGAAGTGACAGAAATCTCTAAGGTTGTAGATGTGTTGTTGCTACTAGGGATAAAACAACAATCCTTTGTCCGTGGGGCAATTGTATTTTTTACTTTACACACTTTGCTTAATGCAATTATCTGTTGCTTGCAACTTAATACTGGAAGGGGTTCGTATGATAACCTGAAGGTGGATTATTAGTCATAGATGCAGTTGGATTACGGTCTATGTATTATGTTGTAATGCCCAATCGAATCTCGTAGGAGTCAAGATGTCTAGTATATGCATTGTTATGCTTTCTCAATCTGTCAATTGCCTCACTGTAATTTGTTCACCCAACATGATATTTATCTTAAGGAGAAACACCTCTAGTGAACTGTGGACCCCAGTCCATTCCTTTACCATTAATATACCATCTACTGTTTACCGTTTACTATTTACTTTCTGCAAGCAATTACTACCTTCCACACTATACGTTTAATCCTTTGTTTTTCATCAAAACCAGTGAGATTGATAACCTCACTATAAGTTGGGGCAAAGTTCTGTGGTTGTGTTGTGCAGGATTCCAAGTTGCTAGCAACACCTTGGAGTTATTTCCTTACTCCTACTGGTTCGATAACCTTGGTTTCATAACTGAGGGAAACTTGCTGCTTTGCTCATCATACCTTCCTCTTGGGGTTCCCAATGAGCTCTACATATCTTGAGACATCAAGCACTTTTCTGGCACCATTGCCGGGGAGTTAAGGACAGCTTCAATCTCATCCTCCTCGTCAATGACTTTTCAGGGAGAAAGAAGATTCTTGCAAGGGGAGTCTCTCACAACCAATCTCTTTACTTTGTTGTTCTTTTGCTTAGTTTATTTTTGCTTTCTTTGCTTGTTTCTTTTTATCAAAAACACACACAAAATTAGTTGTACTGGTTTGCTTCTTTTATCAAAAACATAAAAATATTTAGTTCCTATTTCAGTTTCTATTTCTGTTGGCTTTCTTTAATATTGCAAAAAAATGACTACTCTTGAAAACACTAAGTTGTGTGACTTCACTAGAACAAACAACAATGATTTCATGTGCACACCTATTGCTCGGACTTGTTCCTGAAGCTACTTTCTTTGAAATTAAACCTGCTTTGCTCAATCTTGTTATGAAAGAACAATTCTCTGGTGCTGGTACTGATGATGCGGCTGCTCACCTTAATAACTTTTTGAACTTTGTGAGATGCAAAAACATAGGGATATAGATGGAGATATTATTAAGCTTAAATTGTTTCCTTTCTCTTTGAGAGGAAAAGCTAAAGAATGGTTGCTATCCCTACCTAGAAATAGTATTGATTCTTGGATTAAATGCAAAGATGGTTTCATTGGAAAATATTATCCTCCTGCTAAGATTATATCTATGAGAACTGAAATAATGAAATTTAAACAATTTGATAATGAACATGTTGCTCAAGCTTGGGAAAGAATGAAAACTTTGGTAAAGAATTTCCCTACTCATGGACTGACAGCTTGGATGATTATCCAAACTTTTATGTAGGATTGAATTATTCTTCAAGAAATCTGTTGGATTCTACTGCTAGAGACACCTTTATGACCATTACTTTGGGTGCTGCAACAAAGCTCCTTGATAATATGATGGTTAACTATTCTGAATGGCACACTGAGAGAGCTCCACAAGGTAAGAAGGTAAATTCTGTTGAAGAAACCTCCTCCTTGAGTGATAAAATTGATGTTATTATGTCTATGCTTGTTAATGGAAAAGCTCATGTTGATCCAAATCATGTTCCCTTAGCCTCTTTGGTTGCTCAAGAAGAGCATGTTGATGTGAACTTTATTAGAAATAATAATTTTAGCAACAATGCCTATAGGAATAAATTTGGTAGTAATAATTATAGGCCATATCCTCCCAATAATGGTAATGCTTATGGAAATTCCTACAACAACAATAGAAATGCATCCTCTGAACTTGAAGTCATGCTTAAGGATTTTATTAGTAAACAAACTGCTTTTAATAAAACCGTTGAGGAAAAACTTTCGAATGCTAAGAAAAATATATCATCTTTACCTAAAGCACAATCTTCTTTGATTAATAAAATGGCTACTAAACCTGAAACTATGTAAAACCCATTTGCTGCTACTAATGTCATACAAGTTAGAATTGATGAAAATGTTAGACTATTAACTGAATTGCATGCTAAGTGGGAAAGAGAAGATGAAATTACTATAAATAGTAGTATTTTTACTATTACCATCACCAATGTTGATGCTAGCAAACCACATGAAGTCCCCATTCCTTTTGCAACAATGCCTAAAACCAATGGAACCTTTTCCAATAAAAATGCTGAAATTCTTCAAAATGTGGGAAACAATAGTTCTACTACCTTGGATGGTAATTTTGATTTTGATCTTGATGGTTGCAATATTTCTTAAGTAATTATGTTCCTACAAAAGCTTGCTAGAAGTCCTAATGCTAGTACTATGAATATGGCCTTTACAAAAGACATTACAGATGCTCTCATAAAAATTAAAGAAGAAAAATTGAAACATAAATCTTCTATTCCTAGGAAATTAGAAGATGATTGGGAACCCATCATTAATATGAAAGTGAATGATTTTGATCTCAAAGCTTTATGTGATCTTGGTACTAGTGTCTCTATTATGCCTAGAAAGATCTATGAAATGCTTGATTTGCCACCATTGGAAGATTGTTATTTAGATGTCCAACTTGATGATAATGCTAAAAAGAAACTCATGGGGAGTATTAATGATGTTCTTATTATGGTTAACAATACCTATGTCCCCGTTGATTTCTATATTTTGGGTGTTGAAAGCAATGCTTCTTGTCCTATTATTTTGGGAAGACCTTTTCTTAGAACTGTTGGTGCCATTATTGATATGAAGGAAGGCACCATTAAATATCAATTCCCACTCAAAAAAGGTATAGAAAACTTCCCTAGGAAGAGAGAGAAGATACCTTTTGCCTCTCCTATTAAAACAAAATTTGATATTAATTCTTATTCATTTTAAAATACTTGAATCTTGCTTCCTATGCCTAGCTGAAAGGCGTTAAAGAAAAGCACTATTGGGAGATAACCCAAATTATTTTTACTTTCAATAAGTTTTTATTTTGTTGAGTATTGGAAGTTATTACCTCAGTATTAAACTTTTCTTATCCTTTTTGTGTGGTTTTTGTGCCAAGAATAACCTCTAATGAGAGAAAAGTAAGACTTGGGAAAGTTGTTGTCCCGAAACAGATTTTTGTGCTTCACTATAAAAAATCATGAAAAATCTCTGTACGTCAGATTGAGCTGTAATTTTCCGTTCTTATGCCCCAGGTTATTTTCTAACTTTCGTTAGCTTAGCACTTTTCGATTTGAGCAATAGAAGGTCTTCGAAAAAATTGGTTTTTACCTGCTGGTCTGTTTTGACAGATTTCTGCCATTATTTGCATTTGCCTCTTAATCTCTTTCTCTTTGAGTTATCTTTGATCACTTGAGCTTTTAGAAGGAATTGCTACAGTAGATTGTGTTTTAATGAAAGTTTTACTTGTGTTTAAACTAAACCCAAAGACTTATTATCTTGAATACACTAATGTTGCTAATGAAGATTGTGTGAAGTTTTGTATGAAGGAAATTTTCAAGTGTAGGGAAGAATAATGTGATGAGATGAAGTTTGGACAAAAGCTCAAGCTTGGGGATGCCACCCATGTCACCCCAAGAAATATTCAAGTGTTACAAGCGTCAAATCTTGGGGATGCCCAAGGCATCCTCTTCTTCATCAATAAAAATCTCAGGTTTTCTTCCAAAACACTTCATTTTTATTGTTTCGTGCACAATTGTGTTGTTCTTGGAGCATCTTTGTTTTTTTAGTTTTCTTTTGTTTGGTTTGCTTAAATAAATTGGTTGGACCCCCGCATTAATATGTTGTTTCAAATAAGTTGATTGGTGTTGGAAAAGAGTAGGAAGCTTCATGCTTATAAGTGGTACAAAAGGAGCTTGTTTTGACTATGGCCTAGACTTTATCATGTCATGTTTGATGTTGCTTTGACCTTATGCTTAGTGATTATTGTTGTATCATGACTTGTTCCAAACAATTGAGATTTCTTAATGTGCCTTGAAAGGATCATGCGTTGTTTTAGCATACAAAAGCATAATATTGTGGTATTCTCCTTTGATGCTTTATTTGGGTTAACTTGGCACATGCTTACACCATGTTAAGACTATGAACCAGTAACGTTAGCCTCTATGATCATTTAGTTTTTGACTTTTAATATCACTTTATGCTTTAATTAATAATGTTTTGTTGCTTTGCATGATTATGGCCATTATTGCTCTCTTAGTTGCTCGCTCCCAGTCTTTTACTAGCCTCCACCTGTACCAAGTATGAGTTCCACTCATGCATCCAACCTCCAAGAAAACCAAGTTATTCCAAAGAGTCCACTATAAATTCCTATGCATGGTGTGTTACACCATTCCAAGTATATTCATGTTTTTATCTATCTTCCAAATTAAACTTGTTATGTGAAAATTAGTGATTAAAGCTCTCACAAACTTGATGGCACACTTTATTTTCTTGCACTTAATAAACTTGAACCATTGTGTCCATCTATGTTGCTTATATGCTTGCTTTCACTTTATAAGTTGTGAATTAGCAGAACCATGCTACCATGGGGAACACTTTCAACATTGCACTTATTATTCAGTTGATATCATGTTCTTTTGTTTATAAATCTCGGCGGTGTGAAATAAAAGGGGAGCTTGTAAGCTCATGGAGTTTGTATGTGTGTTAGAGAAACGCCCGGGGCTAGCCTAAGCCATGCCTAATCATGGTGGAAACTTGTAGCATAACCATAGTGAGCATTTTGTGAAGCATCCTCAATAAAAACCTATGCAAATAGCAAATAAAAAGATCGCTGAGATGCTCTGTGTATGTTGCCTTGTCATTTTGATATGGGAAAGCTCCTGTGTGATGGGGCAAGGGGTACCCCGTTGGTGGTTCTCCATGATACACATGTACTTACAATGACAAGAACTTACTTGTGACTAAAGTTGAGTAGCATGAGGTTTAGTACTCATAAGCAAGGGGCATGAGATTTTCAACTTATAACTTGTTAAGCATATCCTCACATTTGTGTCACTTTAACCTTAATCACCTCAAGATGCTTATGATAGGGGAAATGAGAGCTGAAAGCTAATAAGTACCATAATTTTTGGAAGCTCTTTATAAAACTTGAAATCCCTGCTTCCCTCTGTGAAGGGCCTTTCTTTTTTACTTTCATGTTGAGTCTCCATATTCTATCTTTATGCACCAATTGAGAGAGCATAGTGTTCATTCTTAGTTTAATGTGCATTGTTCCAAAACTTGTTGATTGATTCATAACTTTGATATTGCTTATTCTTAAATTATATGTATCTAGTCACCCTTATGAACTTTGAAGGTGTCCTATGCATTTATGTTTTGCTATACCATGAGGGACAAGCTGAATACCACTCTTATTATGTTTTCTATATGTGAAACAAACAAACGTCTTTAAATGCATTGTTATTCATGATCTTTTGTTTGTACCTTTTCATGTTACAACATAGTTGCTATGTCTTATTGTTAGAACTCTATCTTTCAAGCTCATGTTTAGAGTACTTTGATCTCAGCTATCAATGCTTTACAAATACCTTGATCAAGATTGGGATGGTGCATGTCACCTCAAAAATTATTCTTTTTATCACTTACCTAGTCGAGGACGAGCAGGAGTTAAGCTTGGGGATGCTTGATACATCGTAAACGTATCTATAATTTTTGATGCCCCATGCTTGTTTTATATCAACTTTCTTATGTTTTGTTTACACTTTGAGGTATTTTTATACATTTTATGGAACTAACCTATTAACAAGATGTCGCGGTGCCAGTTGCCTATTTTCTGTTGTTTTTGGTTTCAAAAAAGCTAGTAAGGAAATATTCTCGGAATTGGACAGGACAAAAGCCAAAGTCAATATTTTACCAGAAGGAACACGGATTCCGAAGGGCATCCGAAGTGGGGCCACGAGGTGGCCACACCTAGGGCTAGCGCGGCCACCCCCTAGGCCGCGCTGCCCCCTGGTGTGGGCCCCCCGGGCAGCCACCGACCTTGCCTCTTCACCTATAAAAGTACCCTGATGCAGAAACCCTAAGTACCCGATCAAAAATCCACGAAAGAGTCTGTAGTCGCCGCCATCTCCATCCCTAGATCGGGGGATCTGAAACTCTTCCCGGCACCCTGCCGGAGGGGAGAGATCATCCCAGAGGCCTTCTTCATCACCATGCCAGCCTCCGGAGTGATGCGTGAGTAGTTCACCCTTGGACTATGGGTCCATACAGTAGCTAGATGGTTGGTTCTCCTTTGTGCTATCATGTTTAGATCTTGTGAGCTCCGTTCATGATCAATATCATCTATTTGTAATCCTATATGTTGTGTTTTTGGGGATCCGATGGATATTGAGATATTATGTCAGATTGATTACTATTGATTCTATCATGTCTATGTTATTTGTGATCTTGCATGCTCTCTGTTTCTAGTAGCTATCTTGGCCAAGTAGATGCTTGTAACTCTAAGAGGGAGTATTTATGCTCGATAGTAGGTTCATGCCTCTAGTAATCTGGGGAAGTGACAGAAACCTCTAAGGTTGTAGATGTGCTATTGCTACTAGGGAGATAACAACAATCCTTTGTCCATGGGGCAATTGTATTATTTACTTTACACACTTTGCTTAATGCAATTATCTGTTTCTTGCAACTTAATACTGGAAGGGTTCTGGATGATAACCTGAAGGTGTATTATTAGTCATAGATGCAGTTGGATTACTTTCTATGTATTATGTTGTAATTCCCATTCAAATCTCGTAGGAGTCAAGATGTCTAGTATATGCATTGTTATGGTTTCTCAATCTGTCAATTGCCCCGCTGTAATTTGTTCACCCAACATGTTATTTATCTTAAGGATAAACACCTCTAGTGAACTGTGGACCCCAGTCCATTCCTTTACCATTAATATACCATCTACTGTTTACCAATTACTATTTACTTTCTGCAAGCAATTACTATCTTCCACACTATACGTTTGATCCTTTGTTTTCAGCAAAACCAGTGAGATTGACAACCTAACTATAAGTTGGGGCAAAGTTCTATGGTTGTGGTGTGCAGGATTCCAAGTTGCTAGCAACACCTTGGAGTTGTTTTCTTACTCCTACTGGTTCGATAACCTTGGTTTCATAACTGAGAGAAACTTGCTGATGTGCTCATCATACCTTCCTCTTGGGGTTCCCAACGAGCTCTACATATCTTGAGCCATCAGTGATCTACAACAATCACGGTATCAAATAATCGCAAGGTATTATTTGATCCCACCTGGCTTGATTCCAAGCTTGGGGAGATCTTTAAGACCTTGTAATCTATATTATAAGTTTTATTACAATTTTCGCATTAGTTCAAACTAGAAATAAAGTTTGCATCATTATAATTCCCTTCAGGAATAGTCGATCCCTATTATGAAATTCCGAGTTTATTATTATATATGGAGCAATATTGAGTTTGTGTTTGCTTTATTGATATATGAATGGCTTGATTATAATTTTACTTACACTTGATGATAGCAATAGGAGTCTTCCACACCATTGGTATTGATAGAACACCTAAGAGATAATTTAGTAAATATGTTGTAAGTCTATGGTTTGATTTACAAAGTAAAATTATCTATATAGTTAAGTTGAAAAAGAAACATTGAAATGGAATTGCTATCAAAAGAGTGAGAGCAAGACGAGGTAGAATCTTCAAGTCATATGAATGCTTCATATACACTTGGAATTTGATAATTGAGATCGTTAAACTTTGGATTCTACATGAAGTGGAATGTATGGCTAGCTCCTTTGCACAGCCCTTAAACAAAAGTGTGAGGGTATATACAAAAGAAAAGAAAGAGGAAGAAGAAAAAGAGCGAGTGTGCAAAGAGAAAGTAGGCATATACCACTGTATTGTAGTACGACAAAGAGATACTTTTGAGATTTTGAATCCCAAGTGAATACGTGAATCCTAAAAACACTTGGGACTACCTCGTTAACTCATTCGGTTGAACCAGATTCTTTTACATTATGTTGAGATTCATCTTTTATGAACTATTGATCACTAAGGTATGGAAGCCTTCTAATACTATTTAGATGGTTCGAGTAAGGTACTATTCATGAACTTATTCTCATGTATCGTACATGATAAACACATGTTGCAATTGCTGTAAACCCCAGCATTAGAGCTTAGAAATAAGCTGAACACATGTGTGTATATTGCATTCATGCATAGAAAATCCGGATAATTTTCGCGCTTTTAAATAAAATTTGTCAAAGAGATTGAAGCTTCTCTTAACTTGGTGGAACTAAAGTAGATCATCAAGTTGACTGCGATAAATTTGAATATGACCTTTCTAAAACCTTATCTCTGGGTAATATAATTTGATCTAACGGTAGATCAAATGTAATAAACTAAGTCACAACACACTACTTAATAAGGAGTACTTGAACTTCTAGAGATCATTACATGGTATTCCATACCACAACTCAAGGATGAATACTTAATATTCTAAAGCTGATGTCAAGGTATTACCTATAACAAACCCTGAATACTAAGTTAAGTATATAACTTAAGTAAAAGAAACTCATAACTAAATTTGGAAACACTTTCTTGCCATAGTTATTCCTACCATGGCTATCATGGTAGTTCTTAAATATTAACTCTTATTACAAATAGAGTAGAAAAGGAAGTCAAGTCAATACCATTCAACACATACCCTTCATATGATATTAAGAGGTGACAATCCTATTTAACCAAGTCCTAGTGTCTATTGATCATCAATGTGTGATCAATTCTTGACATAGCACTTATTGACTCCTAGCTTTGACCTATTGTATTGGCCTTCCCAAATACCTTAAGTAATCATTATGAAGGAAAAACTAGTTATGGTGAAGTATGCCATCATCAATGTAATGAGATCCTTAGTGGTGATCAAACCATTTGATGTTGGAGGAGTTAACTCACTCATGAGTTAACTAGAAGCAGTACCTAAACCCAAGAAGTAACTAGTGATCATGGAGCTATAAGGAAGCTAGTAGTCTTAGAATATCCAATAATAATCTTATTAATCCAAGTGGGCATAAACTTAAAGTAAGTTTTCTTAACAAGATAAGCCTTATATAAAGACTAGTACAAGTTTATTACATAGATAGTGTGTTGTAACTTAGTTTATTAGAAGCCTAAGCTTAGTATGATTATAGGATGGTGGTCATTATTCTCAAGTCACTTGAGAATAGATGACTAGGTGTTGAAGAAGAGTTGTGAGTATACCAAATTAGGTAAAGCCCTAGTAAGGTGAATCCTCTATCTTGATTATGAGAAGTCAAGCTAGAGTATAATGAAGCATATAATATGAGTTGTATGAAGTAGTTGAAGGCATAGTAGTTTAACCAAGGTAATACAAGAACAAACTTGTATTGTGGAGAGCAGTACCATACCTATTCTAGAGAATTAATATCCTTTGTTATATATGGGGAATTGTAGTCTTGCAACCCTTGGTAGTAGTTGCAAGATGGAATTAAAGGATTAATAGATGGAGTTAGAAGTAGCTACTTTGATGGATTCAGTAAGGGTAGTTTATAAATGGAAGTTGTATATATATACTAGGAGAAGAATGAAGGAGTAATGTTGAACTGGCATGACCATGTCATCATATGATGATGGATATGGTGGAGTCAGATGATTGTCTTATTCAGGAAGATGTGATGTTTGTGAATAAGATAAGAGAGATTTAAATAGAATACTAGTTGAGAGGTTATTCAGGATCACAAAGCATGGTGGTAATATCTCTAGCCTTAGTAATCATCCACATCTCTAATTGAATATGAGTGATTACATCCTCTCAAAACCCATATACCTATATTTGAATAAACCTTAGTATTTCTCTACCAATGTTTATTATTGATTAATCATTACCTAACCAAAATTGTTCTGTGGTAATTCTAAACTCTACAAACCAAGTAGAATTGGATTTGGCAAATCACCAAATAGGGAGAACCATGGAATTTAAATCACTATGTTACAAACCCCAGGGTTTAATACCTTATAATAAATATATATCTCATCCCTTTATGAGGATATGTATGAAGGGAATTCTTTACATATCATTCAACATTTTAAGTTCTTGCCATAACCATTACCATGGTGAAAACAAGAACATTTCTATAAGATTTTCATATGAGAAACAAATCCCTAAAACCCTAATTGTACTTACTTCACTAGATAAAAGAACCCTTCATATAATAATACATTTTGTGAATACAATTAGAATTGTAGAAGAAATTGATTATAATTGATCCTTATAATATTCTTTAGGACTTACAAATATTCAAGGTATTTCAAACCTTGACAAAATCATTTTTGGAAAGGTTTTATAAAAACAGAAAATCATAAAAAAAAGAGTGCCAACAGAACCGGCCCACAACATGTTTCCTCCTTGCTATCTGTCGCTCGTGGGCAGCAGCAATCACTTTCAGCCCACTCCACCACATCCCAGTACCGACCCAGCCCAAATAACCTTTCGTCCAATCTATCTTCGTCGTCCACCTCACGCGTGGTAGAGGTCGTCCCATAGACCGTGGAGTAGTCCGAAAGAAGCGCCATGATCTGAAGATCCTCTGGGCGGAATACAGCAACAAGGGGAGCTCGGTGGAAGGAGAATTGCATCGATCCCTTTCATCGGTTGTCACCGGAGTTCATGGCCATTGGCGCATATCGGGGCACCATCCACATCGTCGACCACCGCAATAGCCTCAGGGTGAGCTACTGGTCCTCACGGACCTATTCAATCCTTCCTTCTCACTGTGAATCACCGTACCACCGTATGCCTCCCACTATCGTTGCTGTCCACTATCGTGGCCACTGTTCGGTGACCATTCTCGGGTGGCGTCGCCACTCACTAGTTCGCCGCGACATCCCCTCTCCAACCAGCCTAAGTCCACGCCCACGTGCGCTATAGATCGATGAGTCCATCCTCGACTGGGAGGGTGATCCCCATGGATGACGTCACTCTCACATCATGTGATGTCATATTTTTTTTCTTTTTAGTAATCATTTTTCTGTAATAAATAAGTCCCTGGGAAATGACATGGCATAGGTCCCACTAGTCAGTGGCTTAGGGTATAACTTGTTCGGTGTAAAAAGAATTCAATGAAGTGATGACGCAAGCACCGACGCAGAAAAACATTTAGTTATTTATTTTTAATTCTAGAGAATGATTAAATCTTATTAGTTGAATATCTATTGTTTTATTATTTAAAAAAATGTATATAATATGTCAAAATTCTCAGAAAAATAAAATCTATAATTTAACTTTATTAACAAACATTATTGTGTTAACTAATTAAATAATAATTATTTAATAAAGAGTTTATAAGTAATAATACTTTGAAATTTCATATTTTAATATTGGTAAATGAGAAAAATATAAATAATATACCAAAAATTCTTAGAAAAACAAAATATACATTTACAAACTTGTTTCAATTATTTTTGTATCACTTAACTAATGTTTATTATTTATTAAGTATTTATAAAGTGATTAAACTTATAAAAATCATATCTTATTATTTAAAAATCACAAAAATACTTATAATATACCAAAATGATCACAAAAATAAATTCTACATATCAAAAATGTCAACTCTCACTTTTGAAGTAAAATAAAAGGTAAAGGTCTAATAAATCTTATTTTAACTCTTTTCTTCTATTTTAATTCATTAAAAATATATAAACCTTTACTATTGTCTTTACCATTATTTGTTTAGAGTCTAAAAATGTAATAAAAAGTTCAAATAATGTTTAATTGAAGTTAACATAATTCTAACCATTTTAAGTTGTACTTACTAAAACTACCATTTAGAATTAATTAAATCTTTCTCTCCAAAACTAGTTTATCAATTATAAAATCCTCAATAATAATATTTTGACTTATGAAAACCTTTACTATTATTTCACTCACAAGTTGATGAGTATGTCCCAAGATAATTCATGAGTAGTTAAGCAATGAAGTTTCCACATTATGAATTATAACCATTCATTTGTAAGTAAATAAAGAATTCTATTCAACTATAATGTTAAGAAAATATGACTCAAATAGAAGTGTTACCACTCTTAATTAACCTTAAAGTAACATTATAAAGTGAACCAAGTTATAATACCATATAATGACCAAGATAGATAGTCTCAGCTAATAGTGTAGATTTTATTCAAATAAAGTAATTCTTTCTTGTTTAAGAATTGTAATTAATAAGAAAACCTTAAAGTGTTAGCTTTAAGTTTAAATACTTATTACTTTGTAAAGTAATATTTTCCTCAAAAGTTATTCTTTTAAGAAACATTAAAAGTAATCCTTAAGCATATCTATAAAGACTCTAATTGATTCTTAACCTTGTTTAAGAAATATTTCAGATACCATGCTCCATTTGAGTGCTTTAGTATTGAATGCTACTTGTTGTACTTACATATTGTTTCACACACTCTCACAAGCATTAATAAGAAGCACAAGTGTGAAGCTGGTATAAAAGTGCAACACATTCCAAAGAACTCATCGCAAACCCCAAACCCTAGATCAGATACGATTAGTCCAGGGATTCACGTTTATCAAACTGCATTACATTACTTATGCATCGTTGCATCTTGCTTCTTTAAACATTAGTCCTTACCGTACCAATGATGTTGTTTCTAGATTTTTGATCTTCTATTGTATCGAAGACCGTGATTGCATAATCTTGCAATCACAAAAGGCAAGTTCACAACTTGCTCATGTCCTATGATTATTTTCTATCAAATGCTTGTAACTCGAATGTTGTCATCACCTGCATTTCAAAAAGGTCAGAAAACACTATTTTCATAATAATATGATTATGGATTATTTACCAAATGGTAATAATCTATTGATATAGTTCCAGTGGTAAAGGAACATAATATCTAGGACTTAACAACCAATATCGCCAGTGATTCTAGCACCCTATATTACGCGTTAACCATGAGATTTGGAATGGGACAGAGAAGTCAGCTGTATCTTCTTCCTTTCATATGGAGGCAAGATGACCTTATCGTGACGCTGGGATTCCTTGTGCGGATCCAGCATATGGGTGGGCACCCTTAGGCCCCACGATTTTGGTGTCTAGATTATCTATGAGTGGCTGCTGGAGGTATAGTCGGACCTTTATGGAGCTTGCCAGGGGCATCACCAGCTCATAGAGTCTTCGGGAACTCATCAGGGTTGTAGCTTGCCCAAAAGGGGGCTTAACGGAGGTGTAGTCAGCCCCGAAGGATCGTGCAGACATATGGGATCGCGGAGAGGGCAGTGATTGGCTTGGATCATCTACTGGGCCCCACACCAAAGGAAGTGTGGACGGGTAAGCTGCCCGGTTGTGCAACAAGGATTTGGTCTCTCATGGGTAAAGTAACGCACCTCCGCAGAGTGTAAGAATTGTGACATGTTACTCCCTGTTCTGGGAAGGAGCTACGAACGTGGCAGGAAAGGAACCCCATGAAGGTTCTGGTCAACCTGTGAAGGCTGTCGGACATAGTTTTCCGAATAAAAGCAACCTTTAAAGAAATGTTTACGAAAACCTACATTGCCTACGACCTATGGTATGTGGCTGTAGAGATAGTGCATCATACACTCCTTTTTAGTGAACTTGCTGAGTACGCTCGTACTCAACCGTACCTTCTTAACCCTTGCTAGGATCTAAGCTGTTGAAGACGACGCCAACATCAATTTCTGCTCATGAAACCATCATCGACAACTCAAGTTCTTCAACAGAGTCAATGAAGTCAACATATACATCAACCGAAGTGAAGACAAAGTTCTTAAGTAGATAGGAGTAGATTCTTTAGACATAAAACCTACTTCTGTAGAGCATTGCAATAGCAGCAATGGCAAGCCTGATAGTTAAGATGCTAGTCTTAGTTACTAGATATTTCTGAGTTATCATTTCTAGTTCTTCTCTGTAAGAAGTTCTTTCTCTCTCTTTAACCTAGAGTGTTCTCTGGATCTTTTGTAAAGAGTTGGGTTGTAATCTATAGTCATGTCTTGGACCTGCTGTGTTTCTGTTGTACCACTCTGAGGGATGTAATACTAGTGAACGGTGTTTCATTAGTGTTATGTCAACAACTATAGTGTATTACATCATGCAATGGTATGTTGGTCACCGCAATTGCCTCATTTATTTTATCGACTTAGCTCATGAATATGAGGATCACATCCATTAAGCTAGAGCTTGCTCGGGACGAGCAAGAGTCTAATCTTCGGGAAGTTGATGAGTGCATATTTGCATCATGTTTTACATTATTATTTTGCATTGTAGATGTAGGATCTTGGTATTTTACGGTGTTCGCGTGCACATTTTATGTCTATTTTCACCAGGGTCAGGACAGATGATGGATCCAATGGATACAATTCTTGAAGCAGTTGTACTGTGGAGAAAAGGAGTCAAAAACAACATAAATCGCTTATTTGGGAAATATTAATAATACCAGAAGAAAACTAGAAGCGAGCAAGGGAGGCAGAGAGCTCAACGACCAACTATACGAGCGAAGCAATTTTCCGGCCATATAGCTCCGGCCGTATAGTTGGCACCGCCTCCGCCTCGTCAAATAGTTTAACCCCGTGCAATTGGTTCAAGGAGATGACATACAGAACACCCAGAAATCGCAGAAACCTCACCTCCGAAAGGCATCTGGAGAGGGAACTCGTCCACAAGGGATCCATCTTCGCCCTGTGCAGATCCGGGAGGCTAAAGCATCGATCTTCATCATCTACCACTGCATCACCACCATCTCCATCCATCTCATCTACATCTTGTCTGGATCTTGTTGTAATTCCTATACTCGTTGTAGATTTATACAAGTACTATTCATCTATGATTATTTCCATTACCATTGCCATGATGTTGATTGCCTCCATGTTTGAGTAGATCATTAGTTCTTGGGGAGATGGAGAAACCCTAGTATGAGATTGAAATAAGATAAAATCTATTATGATATTCATCGTTGTGACCATGTGTTAGATTTTCTACATCTTGATGTTGAGAGAAGTCGACCTCTCAATATTTTCCTCTTGTGGGGACTTGATGGAGGAAACTACTTGTTGGTAGATGGAGGCGTGCTAGAACTTACAGTGACTATAAAGTTGTTGGCACCCCTTACGTATTGACTTGATAAACCGAAGAAACTCACGGAACACTATCCATGCCATGGGATACGTCCTACGGGATTATGTCCCTTAATAGCGCAGTAGTTCGATTGATGTCGATTGCTGACTGTTGTGGTTATGAGGATGATGTAAGTACCGGTTGTTTCTTATTCGTCCAAATACGGAGTTCCTCCCACACATACATAGTTGAGAATGTTCATGATGATAATCTTTATCTTAGATCTTTACAATATTAGTGGTGTATCCGCTACTCCCTGAGAACACATTTTCCCTACTGCAATTCCAATCTCTATTACATAAGCGATTCTTACTTTCTGTACTCAGTTGTTTTACTTTACTTTATTGCTCTTATACCCAAAACCCCAAAACACATTTTTATACAATACTCGCATTTTATCTTGTCACTTAGAACTTTATCTAGCATTTCTATCGTAATATTTATTTTAAGAGTTATTAGACTTCAGACTCCTGCTCCCTGTGGGATTGATATCTTTATTTCAAAACTAGCTACAAACGATCTGTGCACTTGCAGTCATCAAGCAGCGCATCTTTCACATCAAAGAGACCTGCATGCAACGCATAACGAGTCTCGGGTCTCAGCCTACGGGTGTGGCCTTCCTATGTTAAGAGTTTTTACACACGTTTGCCTTCCTTGGAACAAAGATACCGTCTTAACCGTATTTCTTTCCTAGAGCTTTTCCCTCGCTTCACAATGTCCTTTCTGATACTGAAGCCACGGTCTCTCGCATAGCTGTCTACTAGAAGAAAGCCGCCAGTTTGGAATCAAAAGTCATGTCCAATATTTTCCAGTGATTATCATCTGGGAATTTATTATCTTCGTTACTCACAAATTCCATGTCTGGTTTCCCGTGATGTTCATGCCCATCGTGAGCACCAGATATCACCTACGAAGGTAAAGACAGATAACCACTATAGGATGTTGTTTTATTGTTAACATTCATTGCTTGCTATAGTGAAAATATCCACAAACCTCGCTCCTCTTTTCTAAGCTAGATTCGTCCTGATATAGTGTTTCGACGATATATTCATTAAAACCAACTTCCAAGTCTGAATATTCTTCCTCGTCGTGACCACCGGCAACCACCTACATAACGAAAAAAAGAGAATGTAGGATGTAATTTGACTGGTTCCATTCGTGACCAGGAGCACTCACCTACATAACAAAAATATTCAACATACTTCACTCATGTTTTCTGAGTATGCCGGTGACCCACAATCGTTCCACCCATTATTATAAACACCATACTGGCCGTTCTCGGGAGGTACATTTTCATAGGTTCTGGATATGTTCTCCAAGCTAGAATCCTCATCGCCTGTGTAACCATTATCTTGTCATTCCAAGTTGAGCTAGAGTCCCCCATCTCTCCGAAAACTACACAGCAACATCGGATAGTTAATCACTGAGAAATAAATAACTAATACAAACTTATTTCACATAGCAAATAAATATCTATATTTAGGACACACGAAAAGTTAGTTGAAAATGGCTTTTCTTGAGTAAAAGACGGCATAAGGGGGGTCAGCAGAAAAGCCGATGTACCGGACAAACCGGCTAAAAGGGTACCAGACAGTCTAGCGCTGTCGGACAGATCGACTCAGTTGTAGCCGGACAGTCTGTTGACCTAGCTACCACGGCGATCTGACGCGCCGCGATTGGGAAAGGTCCTACCTACACCGGCGTGGATGGTCGACGAGGACGCGACGATAGCCGGCATCGACGGCGGTTGTGAGATGGCCGGCGGCGGCGGCAGTCGGTGTTGTAGAGGAGCCAGGTCTGCTGTGTGGAAATGCGTGTAATCTACAGATTCTTATCCGTATCCCTATACATATGTAATACTCGATGTGGATACAGGTTCATTTGTATACATTATCGTATTTATATGCGTTTAGGTTGTGGGGTAGCACCGGAGCAGAGGCCATGTTCTTTTTATTTCAGTTCTTGCCATCTATGTTGCCGCCAGGGGAGCCTCCACATCGCCTTAGCACCCGCCAGAGACGAATCCACCATCGGAACCACTGCCTTATCATCATGCTAGCAGCCGCCAAACCCAGCGAGTACATGGCGGGATCCGCCGTCGTCCGCTGTCCTTGCTAGCCGGCAACGCCACCGGAGGTAGAGGCGCTACTTCCCCGTGTGATTCTCATGCTCACCCGGTCTATCCCACTAATGCAAGTAACCTTATTCGTTTTACTTAATTTCTACTAGATGGATGCGCGCGCTTTGCCGCCTACAATGTGTTTTAGCCTTTCGTTGTTGTCACGGTGATCATGGTCCGTGCACAATTAGTTTCAGTCCTAGATGGACATGCACACGCTCTGGCTGGTAATACGGTTTGAATGACACGTAATAATCTATTTGGTCTTATCGATTAGTGCGAATAATATATAAACAATATCTTCTATATCTAAATAGCAAGCTCCACTACCTGATTTTCCTGGCTTCTCGTGCTTTCACGTCACCCCTTTTGTCCCGCACTCATGCTGTCGCGCCTAGCGATCGTGGCTCCTCGCTTTCCCGCACGAATAAGTGGGCTGAATGTAGGTTCGGTGTATCGACTCCCGCAGGAAACCTACTTCGTGAACTGCCTGACCCACGTGGGATCGTGGATCCATGTTAAAACTTACTGGGCCTGGGCGTTCGTCCTGAAATAAAATCAGTTTGCTGTTCGTCTTCCATATTGTGACTAATCACCGGTAGTAACCCCTCCGCTGCCGCGACGTACGGCCTCCTCGCCTCAAATGCTCATGAAACCGCTCAGTGTTGTGCATCCCATAATTCATCGAGTAGTAGATTGAACTGAGCCGCCGACGCCACCATGTTAAAAACCTACCCGTGATGCCCTGCCATCGGCATCAAGCATGCCAAGCCTGCTCGCGCGCGTCGCCACCTCTGGCACCTGTTTCCATGCTGGTAGCTGCCCTCTCTCGGTTCTCTCGATTTTAATTTCCCCTTTCTATTTTTCAGTCTGGCAGGTTACTGCGCTCTGGCTCCAAAGCTGCTTGCTGTTTTTCCCCTCCACCCGAATTGATTGGATTTATTAGACTCTGCATGCTGGCCAGTGAAGCTAGGAGGAAGCGGATATCATCATGTCTACTGCATTCGGACGCTCGACAGCAGTTCCTCCTTGGATTAGTACAGAAGATCTCATCTCTTACTTTTAATTTATATTGGATAAGCACACACATCTTCTATTTTCGTAATCTTGCTGGCCTGGAAATCTCCGCGGAATTAGTTAGATACACTGGAATTTGCTCTCCCAGAATAGTCATCTTGGTCTGCTCTTTTCTATTGCAGTTTTAGAAATTCCATAGGTTGGACTGTTGAGAGCCTGATGGAGCCTATCGATGGACCCAAGTTCGGTTACGCAACTAAGGTTAGCGGCACTTTATGATTACCCTTTTAATTTTAATTTTATATGGTGGTGTTTTTATGAAGCTAGAGAAAACAATGCAGATCCACTGTTTCAAGGAGTTTGTTCTATGTACTTGATAGGATTTCAAATGAAGTTCAGTTATACCAGTTTCTGTCTTCATAGGAAAACATTCAGTCTATCCTTTTGGTTGATACTCACGATTCCGTCTCCTGGAACCTCTCTCGAGTTGGTGTTTATTCAGCAAAGAGTGCATATGAAGCTTCAGTTTTTTTTGGAAAATTCATTCTCCTGATCTTGCCAAATCTGGAGCATTAGAGCTGAACCAAAAGTGCGATTCTTTACATGGTTTTTGTCAATGAACCGTCTTAGGCCTTGTTTGGTACTAGAGTTTTTGTGGGGATTAGTAGGGATAATCCCCTAGAGTATTGGGTGAAACCTCTACCTTCACCCAATCCTCATAAAACCCCACCCACAATCCACTAGGTAGGGGTAGAGTATTGGAGATTGAGAAAAATATACTCCCTCCGTCCTAAAATAAGTGACGTAGGTTTGTCTAGATTCGGATGTATCTAGACACGTTTCAATATATAGGTGCATGCAAATCTAGACAAATCCACGTCATTTATTTTGGGACGGAGGGAGTACTAAAATTTGGGAAAAAGTGGAGATAAGCGGGGATTAAACTCGCCCAATACTCTAATACCAAATGTATTTTTAGAAGTAATTGGAGATTTGGGGTTTGGTAGGGATTATCCCCAGTAATCCCCGCAAAAACTCTAGTACCAAACAAGGCCTTATAGATTTTTGACGCACTGTTCGCAAGTGAATGGCCTCACCATGCCTATTGCTTCTTCTGTGATCAGATGTTAGAATCCGATGCGCACCTGTTCTTTGGTGCCTCTTTGTGAAATCGTTTGGCAGCTGTTTGTGGTCTCCAATTCTCACTCAAACTATATACTATATTGCCGGCTGGTGGGGGCAATGTCTAAAGAAGTGCAAGAAGCATTGTAAAAATACACTGTATATATTGTTTGGCATATATGGAAGTTTTCGCTGGTCAGGATTTCCCATCTAGCGCGAGATGATCTACCGGGCCAGGCTTCAGGGGCGTCATTTCCCTGTTATTTTTTTTTGTTTTTTATGATTATTCTTTCGGGATGCTTCCACATCTATAAAACATCCCTGTAAAAATAATGTTCTATGCACTTCAATGTAGCTTTTCTTTCATTTGGTAACTTCAATGGTTTATGGAACAAGAACATATTTTTTGAAGAAGTAGCTTTTTAAGTTACTCAGATGAAGAATCAAATGTTTGTATGCCACTAAGCAGTTACTGTTTTTCTTGAATTATTTTAGGGATAAAAACACTAGTCCATTTGGACTGCAATACCTGTATTTTTAAATCATTATGATGATGTTCCATGTTCTTGGTATATATAATCATATTTTTCATAGTATCAAACATAAACAGACAAAGGTTTAGATATTTCAGATCCGAACTCATAATGTTTTTGCTTTAGCTATTTTATGTGACTCGGCAAGGAAATACCAAGAGAGGAAAACAATTAATCTATATAAAGCAATTAGCAGGTTTGACTTTATACAACAGCCTCTTTCAGCGCCTCATTTTTCTCTTGCACCATTTGTACCAAAATAATTATATGATAATCATTGCCAAACATGCACATTTAGTTGGTTTTACTATAGTTACATAAAAATATAATCAAACTTTTTTTATAAATATATCCCGCCGCCACGCGCGGGGAATCATCTAGTATCTATTAATGGCAATGCCCAGTTTTAATACTGTATATAATGTAATTGAGACAATGTCTCATTATTTCATCCAAAATATTACTAACGATGGTCTCAAGAGAAAAGCAACATCACTAAAAAATTATTCTCATGAAGGAGAAAAGGTAAGTCAATAGATTTCTCAGAATCAATAAGTGCGCACATTACTATCTGCATGTACATTTCAGTTGGTTCCTCGTACATGTCATCCAAATAATCGAACATTTGTAAATTACATATTTCAATCTTCTCTAACAGTCCTTTCCTTTTCAATGTAATAATGGCGCAGCTTCCAAACTTTACCATCTATACTGCAACCACATACGGCCCTGGATGTAAGATAACTTCTAAGAATCACTACCTAGAATTCTAAGAGCAACATAAATTGATAAAAAGTAAACATGAAACTATCTTTATTATGATAACTTTGCATCATTGCCCAAACACCCGTCGTATGATCAAATGAACAATAGATCCCGAGTATCAGAATGCAAGATGCAGAAGAATGTAAGATTAGGAGTACTCACTCAGCATCCACCAGCAACTGATATCTCCAATAGAATATAAATAACAAGGGGACTTAGGTATAAGTACTGCATGGTAAAATCATAAGAAGCTTGAACGATGGAAGCAAAGGATGGAAAAGAAGGAAGATGGAGTTGTGTACACACCTCTAAAGACATCACAGGTGGTGCAAGTCATTGATAAAGTGGGGGTTGATGGTTGGTATGCAGCTTAGGGTAAAAGAGATTTCCACCGATCCAAATGTATGTCCCCAGATTGATTTTATTCCATATATGATGGCTGAGAACACATCGTACCGGAAGGCCCAAAGAGCTGCAGGTGATTAAACTAACATATAATTGAAGGGAATATAAATACCATGTAACCAAGTAATGCCATACTTTTAGTCCCATAAAAGGATGCCTCCAATCTAATCAAAGGCACCCTCTATGGAATCACCACATTGTGCAAAACCAAACAAAACCAAAAGAGGTACTCTCTTGTTCTCATAGTGCTATGATCATGGTAAGATACAAACATCTAGTGTCCCTTGCTACCTATGGGGGCAACTGGAATGGTGAAAAAGAGATGCTTGTGATATCCTTTTTCTTAAAAAAGTGAATTGCATGTGCAACAATGTCAATGACAGGTATTGACTCCTATACACATGTGCTAGGAAATAAAATAAATGTAATTAATTTGTGCAAACGAAATCTAGGTATAACAACAATATAAGAACAAAAATAAGAAATAGGAAAACTTTAAAGATTTTCTCTCTATCAGTTTTTCTTTGGAGTACACGATATCTTTACTATTAAATGGGAGTTGGTGTTGGTACGTCACTTTCAAAGTCACTTTTGACCTCAAACATTGGAGCAATCACAACCGTCAAAGGTTACACCAGTGGATCAGATCTGCCGCATGTTGTCAGGCAAAAGTGGTCTTATGTCCTCCCACCCCGCACGAACAAATTCTCACCGTCAATTCAGCTCCTCCCCTGTCAAGCCAGGGAACCTCACGCGATCCCCTTCTGCCCTAGCAACACTCTCTCCTCCGATCTGCATCTCTCGCCACGACCGGTGGCTGCCATTCAACTTGTCGCTGCCTCAGTAACTCACCTTGCCGATGCCGCCGCTCACCTGCCTCTCGGAGGCTCTACCTCGTCGTCTCCCCCTTCAGTGTTGCCTCTCCCCTTCATCGAGGGCACAAACCTTACCCACTGGCCATTTTTGTGCAGGAGGCGTTTTCAAGGTCGCGGACCACAGTACCGTCATGGCGGGTCAGGGGCACCATGGAGATCCCCGCAGGCTCAGCCTCTCAAGTCGGGAAAAAATCCCCGCAGAGGTCTATTAAGTACGTGAGATCGATGGTCCATCGGTTAATTGGAGGGTATTTTGCGATGGGATTTTATTAGACTCCTCCCGATGATGAAAGCCAAAAAAGGATGTGATATTTCGGTATATTTGTTTGCTATGATTTTGCAAAGATGGTCGCGTGAGGGATCATGTGTTTGATGCTGAGCTGCTGCATGGAGAAAGGGGTATGGTCTCCCATGTTCACCGCCCCTTCACCCCTCTGTACATGGCGCCAATCCTTCTCTGAACTTTCTGATGTCTAAAAATTGGCATTATTTCGATAGATTACTCTTTGTAAATTACAGAGGTAGAAATGAGCTTGATTAGTGTTGATGATGGCGTCTTGCAGGTTGAGTCAGTGCGTGTGATCAACCTTGTATTATGGGGCAAGAGAGAGGAGGCAGCAACTTAAATACTAAGAATGCTAAAATCTTACTAAAACATGCCGAGTTTACTGTATCTGCAGTATCCTTTTATTGCTAACCACTAGATGTTTGGATTCAACAGTAAATCGTGTGGATATTCAGACATGAAGTGATGCACACCCTGATGACTATAATAAGACTGCCAATATAGTTTCTTCAACACCATTGTTGAGACAAAGACATATTTCCTTGTCCAGGTAAATGCTTATCTAATACTATTGGTAACTAATAAACTACTTCATAATGTGTATCCAGTTAATCCTTTAGCGCTCTGCCCCTGCCGCCGCAGCGCTCCATCCCTGCCGCCCAAGGCTCACCTCTGCAATTCCTCGCCCGATTCAAGTACGTACCAGCCGCCCTCCGCCTCTGTCAAGGTACCTGACGAGCACGAACACCGGCACCCTTCCTATGTCAAGCTACTAATCTTATTAATTTTGCTCCACCGTTGTCATCTGCTTGTATTTTCTTCAGCAATGCGTTTGAGTTTTGGGTATGAAGCTGTTCTTAATTTCATGATTCCGTGCATAAACAACAGGGGCAGTCATTAGTTTACAACTATGGACTGGCAGCTCAACGGGAACACATGCCATGTAAAGAAGATAGAGAAACGAGCATCACTCTATTTCATTTCAGAGCCGTACACAGCTCCTTGTGCATGGCTCATTGCCCGTGAAAAATACCCAACCTCTCATAATTTAGCAAAAAAAAGAGCACAAATATCCTGCTATGTTGAATTTGCCAATTAGAGATAGTTCGGTCTAACATCTTAGACTAATGCACACCAAAACATATTATGAGTATGTTGATGTTTTGAGCCGAGTGTTGATGATCCATTTAGCAAATAATATTACTCTCTCCGAACCAAATTAGTTAACTCGAATTTATCAAGATGTGGATATATCTAATACTAAATTATGTCTAGATGCAATCAAATCTAGACAAATCTAAGTCAACTAATTTGGGTCAGAGGGGAGTAGTTTAGATTTGAGTGCTCCAATAAATCTGCACCCAGAATATATCTACATAGTGCAGAACATATTTCCATGCAAACATAGACATACAGGTTTTAAACAAAGTGGAGAGTGCAACAAAGATGAATCAGACTCGAATTAATTAGTAAGATGTTTGCTGCTAAAAAATCCATAGAAGTCTGTCCACACACAAGTTTGATAAGCAATTGGTGCCCCTGTACTTGGCAAACAAGGGTATGTAGCTATGTCTGATGTTTGGTAGTGAACACCTGTTGGTATGATACCATCTAAACAGTTGTATTCAACTTTGACTCGAACTGAATAAAAACTGACACTGTACTTGGACATAGTTCTGAACTGAGTTGCTTAACTATATGCCTAACCGAGCTCACTCGGTGAAACAGAAACAAAAATATTCTTAATCTTAACCTGACAGTGGTGATATGTGGATATGTTTCAGAGAAGGCTCCCAAACAACCACCTGCAGCATTAGTAAAAATCAAGGAAGTGTTCCTATATAGAATAGTTTGAACGAAATGTAAATGAAAACAAGACTGGAATAATTAAATCCACAATATCAAGGTGTCATCAGCCTATCTTAGAAAGTAGTAAAAATGTGACCTTGTGTTAACTGGAAATTGCAGGCACTATCCACAAGTTTAATGGCATAAATAAACAACTATAAAAAAAACTTCCCTAATTCTTTATTCCAAACAAACTGACAAGTTTAGGAGGCATTGGAAGCCTGGAACAGGAAGGATTGGAGATTTGCAGGAGCCTAGAAGGCAGCAGGTAGGCCGGCAGCACAACTTATAGCCATGATGAACATAGCTTATAAGATGTTTGACATTCTATTCGAGGTTTGTCTCTATGAATGGGAATACCTTTTTGTAATATTTTTCTTTTCTTCCGTAAGAGTACCAAATACATATTATGTTATTACCAGTTGCAAAGGATGCTTTGGCGAAAGATGAATTTTAGAGATCTTTGCAGCTATGTGACACTGTTTGGTCCAGTCTTGGACCGTACTATATTCTGATCATATTATCATAATATATTGAAGCTTAAAAGAAAGACCATGGATTATAAAGATGTGGCACACGCTGGTGGTAGAAACGTACCATCACCTGTTCGATGTTATGTATCAATGTCTTTCCTATCTTTCAGTTGCCACGTTATGTAGGGCATTAGGACAATTTGACATTTTGCACTGCATAACTGAGTTTATTTCGTAAAATGAAGTCCTTACGTGAGTTATATTTTGAAAATTGATGTTACCTTCTAATAACCAATTAGTTGGATTAAAGTGCAGATAACGCACTGGTGTATTGATGTGAAGGTATCGTGTGTGTGCATGTGCACATGTGTCATGTGTGTTTTTAGTTTCAGTTGAGTATGTCTCACATGTGTCATCAAGGATCTTGATCATGTTATGTATTTTAAACTAAAGGATTTTGATCATGTTGTTTCGTCTTGCATTGCATGACAAAATTTACATGTCATGTGCAGGTACCGCTTCAAGGATTCGCTGGATTGTTTGCTTGGAGCTGATATTCTTGACTGAAAGACATACCACTTCCAGTTCTGGTGCAATTTGGTGCCAAATTTCTACGAGCATACTGATCAAACAATCTATCTAAACAATCCATTTGCTTCTACATCCTTGGCAAAAAATATTGTACTCCTTCTGTCCAGAAATAACTCACTTGAGTTTGTCCATATTCAAATGTATCTATATACTTAAATGTGTCTAGATACATTCAAACCTAGACAAACGCAAGTCAGTTATTTCTGGACGGAGGGAGTATTACTTTTTCAATACACCGTGCTCTCTGTTTGAACTGTCAAAATTTGATCTTTCTCTTTTTTTTGAATGTTAGTAGGAGGGCTACTAAGTTCATTGATTAGATTGAAGGTTTAACAAAGGCAAAAGGGGTGGAAAAACAAGGGAAAAAACCCAAGTCACCCCTAAAACAGAAAAAAGAGAAACAAAAACTAACAAACTAAACGAGGCCAGCACCATAGAGCGATGCCCGGGTCAAAGGGGATTTTTCCGCCTGCCATATTCTAGAGAAGTGCCTCATCATTGATGCGGGTAACCAAACCGTCAGTGGCCAGTTCTTCTTGCTGAAAGATTCTTCGGTTTTGCTCCCTCCAGATTTCCCACGATATGTAGCATCCCAATTGTCTAACAATTGTAATACTACTTGGTCTAGTAATATAATGGCTACTTTAAATATATAATTGTTGCATCATCATTATATCATGCTCATGTCATCATGCCTCCTTGCATTTGAGCATCATATAAAACCCTTTTTGTTTTGGTTCTTCTCTCATATGCATTGTAAATTGTTTTTGCCTCTTGATATTGTATTTGGGTCTTGATATATTGTTTAAATGCCCAAGTTAAGTTGGGGGCATATCTTTTATTAACTCCACCACCTTTCTTTGTCACCACCCCATATATTTCACCATCCAACTAAATATGAGCTTTGCACTTTATTGGGTTTACCTCTAGCTCATGTGGGTTGGGATGGATCCAATTCTATCTCCACATGCTCTCATATTTGCACCATATTGTTGCCACATTATTGGTTTATGAGAGCCACATGGCCACCTTTGCATGCCTTGTGAGTGGAACCTTTTCCTAGCTTTCATATGGGTTGTTTTGGGGTTATTGTCATGTTGGGATATTCTTGGGCTTATTAAATACCTAGTGACACATACACACTAGCAAGTCCCATTTCTATTCAAATGTGGTCATCTCCAACTACTCCACATGGGGCATTCTTCCACTTCTTCTAGTTTGGCTTATTCCATATTTTTGGAATGCATAGGTATAAATGCCATGGATATTTATGTTGTTTTCACAAGATGAAACCTAGCATTAATATTATGCATGGGCCATGCATCCCTCTCCATATTTTTGCCCTCCTTGGTTTTTATTTGGTCTTTTGAGTGGATCATCTTCCACCCTACCTCATCTTCATCTCCCTCTCTCTAATCCTCATCTTCCCCTCCCTTTTCACTTCCATTTAAGCATGGTCAAGTGGATCTTTTCTAAAACCCAAACCCTACACTTTTCCCACCTATTCTTGCTTGATCTAGTTTGGAGCATGCAAGCATCTAAAAACCTAAGCCATCTACTCCCTCTACCTCTCCCCCTAATCCTCTATCTAAGATCCTACCCTAACCACCTACACCTCTACCACCATCTTACACCTAAGCTAAACCCAAAACCTACCTCACCCTCTCCTCTTCATCTATGCCGAGTCTCACCCTGCAGGACCCACCTGGCCATCCTCTCTCCCTGGCCACACCCCAGCTACCTACCCCTCCCCAACCCTAGTACCAAACCCTAACCGAGGCTCCCCAACCTAGCCGAGCCTCCCCTCTCTCTCTCTAGCTCTCTCTCTTTGCCGAGCCTGCCTTACCAGCCCGAGCCTCCCCCTGCCTACCTGGCCGCGCCCTGACCCCACCTGCAGCCCCATGCGCCTGCCTTGCTCCTGCCCCGACCCGAGCACGTGAAGGAGGAGGAGGAAAAGTGGCCGAAGCCACCTTTCTCTGCCCCACTCCCCCACGGCACCCCCTCTCCTCTCCCGTCCCTATCTACTCCCTCTCGCTCGCCTGCTGCCTTCCCCAGATCTACCCTAGGGCGCCTGCTGCTCCTCCCCTCCCTCTCCACAGACGGCCAACCTTTCTCGCCGGCCACCGCCAGCACCACGTCGCCCCGTCGCTCAAACCGGTGGACACGTCGTGGAGGAGATCGAGAAGACCGAGGAGGTTCCCCTGCATCGTCCAGTAGCCGCCAGCGAGGAGGAGGAGGACCAGAGCCACCAGGCCGACGCCGCTCCGACGCGAAACCCTAGCTCCGCCGGCGTCTGCCTCGTCGCCGATCGACCGCTCCCCTGCCCGATCCAACCGCACCAACAACCTCCCGGTGAGCCCACGATCCTCCTGGACACACTCTGCCTCACCGTATCGCCCTAGCCTCGCCGGACGTTTCGTCGAACGGTCTCTGCGCGCCGCTGTGCTCTGGCGTCTGCACGCTCTCGCGTCGCGGAACCTCACCTAGCCGCGCAGTTTTTCCCTATCACCTAGCCCAGCCCAGCCCAGTGGTCACCGCTGCCTGCGCGCGCGCCCAGGTCGCGCGTTCGATCCCCCGCGCTGCGCGCTCGTCCGCGAGCACCGATCGCTCCTCTGTACGCGGAGAAGATCCACAGTGCCGCCGCACTTTTTGCAAAACCCCCCCTAGCTTTTTATTCCTAAACCCGCGGTACAACCGAGCCCACCGTCAGCCTCTCTGCACGTTTTACAGAACACCCCCTAGCCTTTTTAAATCTCAACCCGCACTCCCACGGATGCCCCACGTGTCGCCTCCCCGCTGGAGCGCCCGTGTGTGGGTCCGCGTGGCCGTCGGCCCCACCTGTCATTCTCTGAGGCTAGTTTAGCTCGAGGTGAGAAAACCCTTTTTCTGCGCGTAGGTTGCCCAGTCAGCAGCTGGCCCACCCGTCAGCGGCTGGGTCTGTATTTGCCTGAGTACAAAAAGTTTCTGTTTATTTCTGTTTAAATTAAATCCTTTCAAATTCAATTTAAATTCAAATTTCAAATCTGTTTTCAAATAACTTTTAAAATATAAATCCAAATTAAACATATAATATATGTTTTGAAATCAGAAAAATGTGAGGAATTCAAATATGCCCTTCAAAATATATTTTGAACATTTAAAATTGCAAGTTGATTAAAATTACAATAAAATGCCCTTTTACCTTAATTAATTAATAACTTTTGATTTATAACTCCAAATTTGACAAATGATATGTCTAAAATGATTAGCTCGACGAGACCTTTCTGTTTATGCATTCCTTGTTCTGTTTTGCAGCATGCATCATATAAATATAATGTATACAGCAACTTAATTGAGGTTAAAACATGATTAAAACTCAATAAAATGCTTTATTCTTGTATTCCACACCTCACCATGCCATGCTACATTGTTGCCATGCAATTTGTGCATCATTCATCATGGCATGATTGTTTGCTTGATGCATTTTATTCCTATGCTTGCGCACTTTATTTATGTTGGTCCTTGTTTGTTTGGTTCTTCTTCGAATAGACGCTGAGCAGGGGATATACCAAGATACCCAGGAGCACTATCCAGATCCTTCTCTCGCTTCAACTGAGCTGCCAGGCAAGCACTACCACATGCTTGCATACATATAGTACCTATTGCCTCTATCTTATTCTTGCATCATTGAGTCGCGATTGCATTAAATTGAATCCCAAGTATTGCATAGCCTTTACTTTTAAACCCCACCGAAGCTTGTTCCTCCATCCCATGAGCCATTACTACAGGAGTTGTTTGAGCCATGCGAGTCGTAGAACAGCATGTGTAGGGTATGTGAGTGTCTGATGGATAACGAGGTACCTAAACAACTCAACCCGAGTAGTAATGGGATAACTAATAAAAGTGGCATCGGTGAGCCATATTTGCTATTTGGTTTTTCAGGCTCACTTGTGTCCCGTAGGACCCCAAGTACTTGATTCCTGTTCCTTGAATATTCGCGCTATCCACATCCGGGAGGCTTATGAACCCCCCTGAGCCAGAGCTTGATTCATTCTTATTTCTTGGGGCCACAAACTAGTTTGAGGTTTTATTTACTATCCTGTACTTATGCCATGCTTTACTGCTTTATTTAAAATTGTGCGAGGTACTGCACTTGTACTGTTTAGGGCCATGACACGTTTTCGCTGTATCGACAAGCCCAGTCACATTTTCGGGTTCCCAGTCGTTTACAGCCGTACACACAAACCTTGAGTCCGTCTCGTAGCCGGCCAGCTTCGTTGCGGGTAGCTTAATGGGGTGGCCCCCTGAAATACTTCTGAATCCTGTGATCGCTTTGTCGTGACTGCCTCGTTGGGTTTTGATTTGGTTTTTCCGAGGTTGATCGAGTGTGTGTTGCTATTTGTGCACCCCTGCAGGGTAAAACTTTCTGAAAGCCGTGTCCGCGGTTATGGACGACTTGGAGCACAGTTTCTCGATCATAGACAAGTATAACTAAAGTACCGCCTTTAATTTGACTAAGTACCTGACTAGTAAATAGTGCAACACTCATGGAATGGATAATAAAACTGCCAACGGATGGGGGGGTTGTTCGTCCGCTTCCTCGTCGGTAAGCGAGGAGGAGGATGGATCTGTTAATATTACCGTTATAACTGTTGTTATTAATTTACGGACATCCGTCTATCTATGGTTAGGCGGATGGTTAGCGAGTATCTATAGAATTGCTAGGGTTTATCTTTTGCTGCAATTGCGTCACCCCAGGTTGTGTCCCCTTTAGAGGCATAAAGACTTGCTGAGTACCCCTAGGGTCTCACACGATAAATTGTTTGATTCAGATGAACAGGTAAACTCGCAAGATGGATACTGGGTGGAGGAGACGGACGATGTTGGCAACGATCACTTGGTGTAGAGATTCCGGGAACGGGGATCCGTGAGATCTGTGGGCGGGATGTGTTTATTTATGGGGCATCTTATGCCGATTTGCTTCTTATCCGTACTCGGATCTTGTTTTCCGCTTCCGCTTGATACTCTGATGTTTGATGTATGAGGAGATATCCTAAACTATTATATCTATCTAGGATATTTGGATCTTGCCGTATGGCGTTGCTATATTTCCTTTCTTTTTAGATGGAATGACTCTGAGAACCATTGTATGGTGGCTTGCATACATACTCATTTGTGTATGTAGTTGATCCCTTCGCCTGCCGATTACGCCGCCCGTTCTTGTCCCGATGTATGGAAATGGTTAGGACGGCCGAAAGGTCTACCTGTGAGTGGCATTTGGGCCCCACCGTACTATTTTAACCATTTCCGCTCATCCAGGCTTGTAATTAGGAGCGTAATTCACCGAGATAGTTACAATTGGTATCAGAGCCATCCCGACCTTCAGGGTCTCAGCCAAATGGTCGTTGTCAGTCTAGCAAATATTTTGGTAGCTATGTATACTAGGGAAAAACAAAACGCGAGAGTAGGGCTGCTTCCATTTTCTTCTTACCCACCCACCCACCCTTTTCTGGTAAGGAAGTGTAACGTTTTCAATCCTCTTCTTAAAATTCAAACTAGGATTCACGTGTTCTGGGTTTCCGTAGTACCATAGGAAGTGTGTGTGTGTGTGTGTAACTCCTTGTCTATCTGTTGCATCCAACTTGTTATCTTTATCCGCCTTTGGTTATCAACTGTTGGTACATTCCATACCGACAGGCTTTTGCAAACCGACGCGATCTATCTGATTCGTTGTATACCGACGCGATCTGTCTTACTCTTTGTATCCAACGTTATCTTGTTTGGGGTGCTTGTTTCCGTAGTTACTAATCTTTAGGTTCATCGTGAGAAGAAGGTGTTGGGATATGTGTTTTACTTATTCATGTGCGGAGTAATGATTTGAGTGCGGGATGGAGTCGCGACCATACCACTACTCTTATCATTCGCTCTTGTATATTGAATTGGTAGAGTCACTAATCTCGATTCGTTAAGTGATTTTGCGCATCTATTGGTATTTTAATGCTGAAATTTGCGGAAAATTTTTCTTTGATATATCTGTGTACCACACTCCTTTTCAGTCGTGTGCGATATGCTTAATATCTTCTAGGTGCTTTGAACTTTGTTGATATTTTAATATCACCTTAGTAAATTGTATCCTTTAATCTTGATTAATTCCATCTTGGTACTATTTTGGATTATTATTATTCTCCATCATAGTACTGACTTGTGTTTTATATCAATAACAGGATGGCACCACCACGCCGTTCTGAGGAGGACATACAACCTGAACTGGGAGCAACATTGTCAAGCATCGCCAATGCTTTGGCAGCAATGCAGCAGAACCAGCAGCGTTTTAAAGAAAGTGTCAGGAGGAATGAGTTTGTTCCGCTACCTCCACCTCCCAAGCAAGGAGACATCAAAAGCTTCCTGAAGTTCAACCCATGCCAATTTGATGTTTCTGATCAACCACTTGATGCTGATGATTGGTTGCGTGAGATGTCAAGGCTGCTGATGACTGCTGATGTTCCTGAGCAAGAATGGGTAAAGTGTGCTACTCTCCTTCTGAAGGGAGATGCAGCTCTCTGGTGGGAGAATTACCTCAAGGCAAACTGCACTGGTTTTCAGCCTACTTGGGGACAGTTCACTGGAGCTTTCAAAGAGCAGTATCTGTCAGAAATTGTCATGGAGAGGATGAAGGAAGTGTTTCTCAACCTCAAGCAGGGCAATGACAATGTCAATACCTACATCAGAAACTTCATGAACCTTTCTCGTTATGGTGGCGATGAGATCTCTGATGACAAGAAGAAGCAAAAGAGGTTCAGGCAAGGGCTCAATGCATCGATTAAATATGCAATCACACATGCAAGACCGGCGTCTTTTCTGGAACTTCAGCATACAACTCTGCAGGAAGAGGCAAGTAGGCAAGTGTTTGAGGAGTCAAAGAAACACAACCGTGATGCAGCAAGCTCTTCAGCTATGTCAGCTCCTTCTAAGCGTCGTGTCTGGGTTCCTAACACCCCACCGTCGCTCCCGGCTCCACCAAGACCTTCAAGCTTCGTGGCAAGGCCACCAAACTTCCTCACTGCTGCTCCCAGGGGCTACAACCACCACTACCCTGGAGCGCCTGGCGGAGTCCCTGGCTACGTTGCTCCACGTCCACCTGGTGCTTGTTACACTTGTGGAGACACTGGGCATCAATACTGGAACTGTCCGATGAAAAACAAAGCTCTTCCTCCACCACCTCCAAGATCTGCGGCAAGCTCTCCTTTGGTTCGTGCACCACCACCTCGGGCTCTCAACATCAACACCAAGCCCGGGTCTACTGTTGCTCGTGCCAACTGTGTCAACGCCGCTCAAGCTGAGCATGCACCTGGAGTTGTGATGGGTATGCTTCCCGTTAACTCAGTTCCTGCACGAGTTTTGTTTGATTCTGGTGCTTCGCATTCTTTTGTTTCGCATAAGTTTGCGCATGAGCATGATCTGGATATGGTTCCCTTATCACATCGTCTGGTGGTACAATCTCCTGGTTCAAACATGAGGGCTGCTCATATCAGCCATGGCAATCAAATTGAGATTGGTGGCTCTTCGTTCTCGGCGTCCTTAATTGTTCTGGGCAATTCTGACATTGATGTCATCTTGGGCATGGATTGGTTGACAGCAAATGCAGCTGTGATTGATTGTGCTAAACGCTCGGTTTCTCTGAAGATTCCTGAAGGCCATATAGTCTATTCTCCAAGTCAGATTCCCGCTTTTCAGCTTTTCCCTTTGGTGGCTCTGAATGATGATGCTATGGAAGCTATTCAGAGTGTTCCGGTGGTCTGTGAGTTCCCAGATGTCTTTCCTGAAGAGTTGCCAGGTATGCCTCCGGATCGCGAGGTTGAGTTTGTAATTGAGCTTGAACCTGGTACCGCTCCTATCTCCAAGCGGCCTTATAAAATGGGTCCTGCTGAGTTGGCTGAACTCAAACGTCAGCTTGATGAACAAGAGAAGTTGGGTTTCATTCAACACAGTACTTCTTCTTGGGGTAGCCCAACAATCTTTGTGAAGAAGCGAGACAAGACTGATAGACTTTGTGTTGACTATCGGGCTCTCAATGCTAAAACCATCAAGAATAAATATCCCCTTCCGCGGATTAATGATCTCTTCGATCAGCTAGCTGGAGCTGTGGTATTCTCTAAGCTTGACTTGAGAAGTGGTTATCACCAAATCAATATTCGCAAGTAAGATGTCCCTAAAATAGCTTTCACCACCCGCTATGGCCTGTATGAGTACACGGTCATGTCTTTCGGTCTCACCAACGCACCTGCCACCTTCTCGAGGCTCATGAACTCGGTTTTCATGGAGTATCTTGATAAGTTCGTTGTGGTCTACCTGGATGACATCCTAGTCTATTCTAAGTCACAGGAAGAACATGAAGAACACCTTCGGTGTGTCCTAAACAAGCTTCGTGAGAACCGCCTGTATGCAAAGTTCTCCAAGTGTGAGTTTTGGCTGCCTCAAGTCACCTATCTTGGTCACGTCATCTCTGCCAAGGGCATTGCAGTCAACCCGGAAACTGTGAAGACAATTGTTGAATGGCTTCCTCCTGTAAATGTCAAAGAAGTGCGGAGTTTCCTGGGTTTGGCTAGTTATTGCCGTCGCTTCGTTCAGAACTTTTCGAAGATAGCGAAGCCTCTTACCGATCTCCTCAAGAAAGGCAAGAAATACCTTTGGACTCCTGCATGTCAAGCAAGCTTTGAGACACTCAAAGAGAAGCTCACTTCCACACCAGTCTTGGTTCCTCCAGATACATCCAAGCCGTTCCAGATATTCTGTGACGCCTCTTTGCAAGGATTGGGTGCGGTCCTTATGCAAGAAAAACAAGTTGTTGCTTATGCCTCTCGACAGTTGAAGACGCATGAGATCAACTATCCTACACATGACCTCGAGCTCGCAGCAGTTGTCTTTGCTTTGAAAGTATGGAGGCACTACTTGCTTGGCAACCGTTGTGAAATCTTTTCTGATCACAAGAGTTTGAAGTATATCTTCACTCAGCCTGATCTCAACCTTCGGCAGAGGAGATGGATTGAAGCAATCAATGATTTTGATTTGACCATCAACTACACTCCGGGCAAAGCTAATGTCATGGCCGATGCTCTCAGCCGTAAAGCTTATGTCAACAACCTCATGATGGAAGAACAACAGCCTCTCTTGTGCGAGGAATTCCGTCAGCTCAACCTTGAAATTGTGGATCAAGGGTATCTTCTGAACCTTCTAGCAACTCCTCTCTTGGAAGAAAAGGTTCGCTCCTTTCAGCTTGGTGATCCGTACACAAGAAAGATCATCTCCAACCTTCAGCTTCCGAAGTATGAGTCCTTCCACGTCGATGATCAAGGCACGCTTTTCTTTGAACACCGGATGTTTGTTCCGAACTACCCGGGTTTGAGAGAGCAAGTTCTCAAGGAGGCGCATGATTCTGTTCTTTCTATCCACCCTGGCAGCACAAAGATGTACATGGACTTTAAAACACAATATTGGTGGCCGGGTTTGAAACGATATTGTGCCAAGTATGTCTCGGAGTGTGATGTCTGCCGCAGAGTTAAAGCTGTCCATCAGAAACCTTCCGGTCTTCTACAGCCATTGAAACCCCCGGAATGGAAATGGGAGAAAGTAGAGATGGACTTCATAACTGGTTTCCCAAGGTCGCAGAAGGGCAATAATGCAATCTTTGTTGTCATTGACAGGCTTTCTAAAGTGGCTCACTTCTTCCCCGTCAAGGAAACAATTTCTGCAATTCAGTTGGCTGAGCTCTATATCAACAGAATTGTCTCTCTGTATGGGGTTCCGCTTGAGATCAGTTCAGACCGTGGAAGCATCTTCACTTCCAAGTTCTGGGAAAGTTTCCAAAATGCTTTGGGAACAAAGTTGAACTTCAGCACAGCTTACCACCCTCAGTCGCAAGGACAAGTTGAAAGGATCAATCAGATTCTGGAGGATATGCTTCGTGCTTGCGTCATCTCTTTTGACATGAAGTGGGAAGAATGTCTTCCTTATGCTGAATTCTCTTACAACAACAGCTTCCAGAAAAGTCTAAAGATGGCACCATTTGAGGCTCTCTATGGCTGCAAATGCAGAACTCCGATTGGTTGGTCAGGTGCAGGAGAAAGAATATTGTTTGGCCCTGACATTGTAACTCAAGCGGAGGAGAAGGTTCATATCATTCTTGAAAATCTGAAGATTGCTCAAAGTCGCCAGAAGAGCAATTATGACAGGAAGCACACGGACATGGAGTATGCCCCTGGTGATCTCGTTTACCTTCGTGTCACTCCCATGAGAGGCACACACCGCTTTGGTATCAAAGGAAAGCTGGCTCCTAGATACATCGGTCCATTCAAAATTCGTGGAAGAAGAGGAGAAGTTGCTTATGCTCTTGAGCTCCCAGAAAAACTCAAAGTCCATGATGTTTTCCACATCTCTCAGCTCAAGAAGTGCTTCAAGGATCCCGGCAGGACCGTGGACCATGAGCTTATCAATCTCCAAGAAGACCTGTCTTATCAAGAACACCCCACAAAAATCCTTGAAATCGCAGAAAGAAGGACTCGCAACAAGTCCATCAAGTTCTGCAAGGTGCAGTGGTCGCACCATTCCGTTGATGAAGCCACTTGGGAACGTGAAGATGAGCTCCGTGCCAAGTATCCTACCCTCTTTGAGTCTTCTTCTTCTTCCTAGAATCTCGAGGCGAGATTCCTGTTTAGTGGGGGAGAGTTGTAGCATCCCAATTGTCTAACAATTGTAATGCTACTTGGTCTAGTAATATAATGGCTACTTTAAATATATAATTGTTGCATCATCATTATATCATGCTCATGTCATCATGCCTCCTTGCATTTGAGCATCATATAAAACCCTTTTTGTTTTGGTTCTTCTCTCATATGCATTGTAAATTGTTTTTGCCTCTTGATATTGTATTTGGGTCTTGATATATTGTTTAAATGCCCAAGTTGAGTTGGGGGCATATCTTTTATTAACTCCACCACCTTTCTTTGTCACCACCCCATATATTCCACCATCCAACTAAATATGAGCTTTGCACTTTATTGGGTTTACCTCTAGCTCATGTGGGTTGGGATGGATCCAATTCTATCTCCACATGCTCTCATATTTGCACCATATTGTTGCCACATTATTGGTTTATGAGAGCCACATGGCCACCTTTGCATGCCTTGTGAGTGGAACCTTTTCCTAGCTTCCATATGGGTTGTTTTGGGGTTATTGTCATGTTGGGATATTCTTGGGCTTATTAAATACCTAGTGGCACATACACACTAGCAAGTCCCATTTCTATTCAAATGTGGTCATCTCCAACTACTCCACATGGGGCATCCTTCCACTTCTTCTAGTTTGGCTTATTCCATATTTTTGGAATGCATAGGTATAAATGCCATGGATATTTATGTTGTTTTCACAAGATGAAACCTAGCATTAATATTATGCATGGGCCATGCAACCCTCTCCATATTTTTGCCCTCCTTGGTTTTTATTTGGTCTTTTGAGTGGATCATCTTCCACCCTACCTCATCTTCATCTCCCTCTCTCTAATCCTCATCTTCCCCTCCCTTTTCACTTCCATTTAAGCATGGTCAAGTGGATCTTTTCTAAAACCCAAACCCTACACTTTTCCCACCTATTCTTGCTTGATCTAGTTTGGAGCATGCAAGCATCTAAAAACCTAAGCCATCTACTCCCTCTACCTCTCCCCCTAATCCTCTATCTAAGATCCTACCCTAACCACCTACACCTCTACCACCATCTTACACCTAAGCTAAACCCAAAACCTACCTCACCCTCTCCTCTTCATCTATGCCGAGTCTCACCCTGCAGGACCCACCTGGCCATCCTCTCTCCCTGGCCACACCCCAGCTACCTACCCCTCCCCAACCCTAGTACCAAACCCTAACCGAGGCTCCCCAACCTAGCCGAGCCTCCCCTCTCTCTCTCTAGCTCTCTCTCTTTGCCGAGCCTGCCTTACCAGCCCGAGCCTCCCCCTGCCTACCTGGCCGCGCCCTGACCCCACCTGCAGCCCCATGCGCCTGCCTTGATCCTGCCCCGACCCGAGCACGTGAAGGAGGAGGAGGAAAAGTGGCCGAAGCCACCTTTCTCTGCCCCACTCCCCCACGGCACCCCCTCTCCTCTCCCGTCCCTATCTACTCCCTCTCGCTCGCCTGCTGCCTTCCCCAGATCTACCCCAGGGCGCCCGCCGCTCCTCCCCTCCCTCTCCACAGACGGCCAACCTTTCTCGCCGGCCACCGCCAGCACCACGTCGCCCCGTCGCTCCAACCGGTGGACACGTCGTGGAGGATATCGAGAAGACCGAGGAGGTTCCCCTGCATCGTCCAGTAGCCGCCAGCGAGGAGGAGGAGGACCAGAGCCACCAGGCCGACGCCGCTCCGACGCGAAACCCTAGCTCCGCCGGCGTCTGCCTCGTCGCCGATCGACCGCTCCCCTGCCCGATCCAACCGCACCAACAACCTCCCGGTGAGCCCACGATCCTCCTGGACACACTCTGCCTCACCGTATCGCCCTAGCCTCGCCGGACGTTTCGTCGAACGGTCTCTGCGCGCCGCTGTGCTCTGGCGTCTGCACGCTCTCGCGTCGCGGAACCTCACCTAGCCGCGCAGTTTTTCCCTATCACCTAGCCCAGCCCAGCCCAATGGTCACCGCTGCCTGCGCGCGCGCCCAGGTCGCGCGTTCGATCCCCCGCGCTGCGCGCTCGTCCGCGAGCACCGATCGCTCCTCTGTACGCGGAGAAGATCCACAGTGCCGCCGCACTTTTTGCAAAACCCCCCCTAGCTTTTTATTCCTAAACCCGCGGTACAACCGAGCCCACCGTCAGCCTCTCTGCACGTTTTACAGAACACCCCCTAGCCTTTTTAAATCTCAACCCGCACTCCCACGGATGCCCCACGTGTCGCCTCCCCGCTGGAGCGCCCGTGTGTGGGTCCGCGTGGCCGTCGGCCCCACCTGTCATTCTCTGAGGCTAGTTTAGCTCGAGGTGAGAAAACCCTTTTTCTGCGCGTAGGTTGCCCAGTCAGCAGCTGGCCCACCCATCAGCGGCTGGGTCTGTATTTGCCTGAGTACAAAAAGTTTCTGTTTATTTCTGTTTAAATTTAAATCCTTTCAAATTCAATTTAAATTCAAATTTCAAATCTGTTTTCAAATAACTTTTAAAATATAAATCCAAATTAAACATATAATATATGTTTTGAAATCAGAAAAATGTGAGGAATTCAAATATGCCCTTCAAAATATATTTTGAACATTTAAAATTACAAGTTGATTAAAATTACAATAAAATGCCCTTTTACCTTAATTAATTAATAACTTTTGATTTATAACTCCAAATTTGACAAATGATATGTCTAAAATGATTAGCTCGACGAGACCTTTCTGTTTATGCATTCCTTGTTCTGTTTTGCAGCATGCATCATATAAATATAATATATACAGCAACTTAATTGAGGTTAAAACATGATTAAAACTCAATAAAATGCTTTATTCTTGTATTCCACACCTCACCATGCCATGCTACATTGTTGCCATGCAATTTGTGCATCATTCATCATGGCATGATTGTTTGCTTGATGCATTTTATTCCTATGCTTGCGCACTTTATTTATGTTGGCCCTTGTTTGTTTGGTTCTTCTTCGAATAGACGCTGAGCAGGGGATATACCAAGATACACAGGAGCACTACCCAGATCCTTCTCTCGCTTCAACTGAGCTGCCAGGCAAGCACTACCACATGCTTGCATACATATAGTACCTATTGCCTCTATCTTATTCTTGCATCATTGAGTCGCGATTGCATTAAATTGAATCCCAAGTATTGCATAGCCTTTACTTTTAAACCCCACCGAAGCTTGTTCCTCCATCCCATGAGCCATTACTACAGGAGTTGTTTGAGCCATGCGAGTTGTAGAACAGCATGTGTAGGGTATGTGAGTGTCTGATGGATAACGAGGTACCTAAACAACTCAACCTGAGTAGTAATGGGATAACTAATAAAAGTGGCATCGGTGAGCCATATTTGCTATTTGGTTTTTCAGGCTCACTTGTGTCCCGTAGGACCCCGAGTACTTGATTCCTGTTCCTTGAATATTCGCGCTATCCACATCCGGGAGGCTTATGAACCCCCCTGAGCCAGAGCTTGATTCATTCTTATTTCTTGGGGCCACAAACTAGTTTGAGGTTTTATTTACTATCCTGTACTTATGCCATGCTTTACTGCTTTATTTAAAATTGTGCGAGGTACTGCACCTGTACTGTTTAGGGCCGTGATACGTTTTCGCTGTATCGACAAGCCCAGTCACATTTTCGGGTTCCCAGTCGTTTACAGCCGTCCACACAAACCTTGAGTCCGTCTCGTAGCCGGCCAGCTTCGTTGCGGGTAGCTTAATAGGGTGGCCCCCTGAAATACTTCTGGATCCTGTGATCGCTTTGTCGTGACTGCCTCGTTGGGTTTTGATTTGGTTTTTACGAGGTTGATCGAGTGTGTGTTGCTATTTGTGCACCCCTGCAGGGTAAAACTTTCTGAAAGCCGGGTCCACGGTTATGGACGACTTGGAGCACAGTTTCTCGATCATAGACAAGTATAACTAAAGTACCGCCTTTAATTTGACTAAGTACCTGGCTAGTAAATAGTGCAACACTCATGGAATGGATAATAAAACTGCCAACGAATGGGGGGGTTGTTCGTCCGCTTCCTCATCGGTAAGCGAGGAGGAGGATGGATCTGTTAATATTACCGTTATAACTATTGTTATTAATTCACGGACATCCGTCTATCTATGGTTAGGCGGATGGTTAGCGAGTATCTATAGAATTGCTAGGGTTTATCTTTTGCTGCAATTGCGTCACCCCAGGTTGTGTCCCCTTTAGAGGCATAAAGACTTGCTGAGTACCCCTAGGGTCTCACACGATAAATTGTTTGATTCAGATGAACAGGTAAACTCGCAAGATGGATACTGGGTGGAGGAGACGGACGATGTTGGCAACGATCACTTGGTGTAGAGATTCCGGGAACGGGGATCCGTGAGATCTGTGGGCGGGATGTGTTTATTTATGGGGCATCTTATGCCGATTTGCTTCTTATCCATACTCGGATCTTGTTTTCCGCTTCCGCTTGATACTCTGATGTTTGATGTATGAGGAGATATCCTAAACTATTATATCTATCTAGGATATTTGGATCTTGCCGTATGGCGTTGCTATATTTCCTTTCTTTTTAGATGGAATGACTCTGAGAACCATTGTATGGTGGCTTGTATACATACTCATTTGTGTATGTAGTTGATCCCTTCGCCTGCCGATTACGCCGCCCGTTCTTGTCCCGATGTATGGAAATGGTTAGGACGGCCGAAAGGTCTACCTGTGAGTGGCATTTGGGCCCCACCGTACTATTTTAACCATTTCCGCTCATCCAGGCTTGTAACTAGGAGCGTAATTCACCGAGGTAGTTACACGATACTAACATTTGCATCGAGTGCGTGCCTCTCCTTTTGTCTGCAGTCAAGTTTTGCCTGCAGAAATGCAACCATTGCGAGACTGTTTGTGCATCAGTCCAAGTCACGGGGTTTAGGGCTGGCAGGTTATATGATGGGGCTATCTTTGCCCAGATCGATCTCATGTTGTTTTCCACCCAAAATTTGATCTTTCTCATGTTGTCTGCCACCCAATATTTTTTCTGTTTCAATATTTTTCTCATTCTTGAGTTGTTTTTGGTGTTCAGGAATAACACTTGTGCAAGGGATTACATGAACGTTTGAGAAACCTGTAAGATATTGCATGTCCCTTTTCTTACCTATTGATGTGAAGGTATCGTGTGTATGCATGTGCACATGTGTCCTGTGTGTTTTTAGTTTCAGTTGAGTATGTCTCACATGTGTCATCAAGGATCTTCATCATGTTATCTGTTTTAAACTAAAGGATTTAGATCATGTTGTTTCGTATTGCATTGCATGACAGAATTTACATCTCATGTGTAGGTATCGCTTCAAGGATTCGCTGGATTGTTTGCTTAAATCTTTTATTCTTGACTGAAAGATATATCTCCTCTAGTTCTGGTGCAATTTGGTGCCAAATTTCTACCAGCATACCAATCAAACAATCCATCTTCTTCTATCTCCTGTGCAAAAAATATTGTATTACTTTTTTAGCACATGGTGCACTATGTTTGGACTGTCGAAATTTGATCTCTATCATGTTGTTTGTCACCCAATATTTTTTCTGTTTCAAGTTTTTGATCTATATATTTTTCTGATTCTTGAGCTGTTTTTGGTGTTCAGGAATAACACTTGTGTTTAGGAATAGCTATACTGATTTGATATAATCAAAATACACCTTTGGTACAAAACTGACAATCTCATAAGGATGAATATCAATAATTTTCTATTTACTGGTTGATCCCATCTTTTATAGAATCAATTCCTTTCTTGAATGTATAAAAATTTGGGAAACTTGTTAGCTTTGCGACAATCAAATAAAGAAGAACGGAAATAAAATCGCAGCAAGGGGACATAGATTTAACGTGGAAAACTCTCTTGAACAAAGAGAGGGAAAAAAACACGGGTGCCAGCCAGTAGAACTTCACTATACAAAGAGTGTTTACACAACGTCAGGATTTCACAGATGCAACTTATCCTAGCCAGCGGCTTACAAGAGGTTTATATAGAGGTGGTAACCTAGGTCATCAACAATGGGCCTCTCTCCGCTCCGTCAGAAGTTGGCCTTTATTTTGTAGAATTTGGATCAACATATAACAAACTCCACCTTGAGACAAATTCCTTCTTGTAGCTTCAACAGTAATCATCTCCCTGAACAAACAAAGGAAACACTTTCGGCGCCAACAACCACTTGGGCTAAGTAGTCATACCAAACTTAGCAACAGAAACAGGCTTTGTCATCATATCAGTAGGATTATCATGACTACTTATCTTGCATACCTTTAGTGTACCTTATGCAACAACATCACGAACATAATGATACTTGATATCAATGCTTTGTTCTCTCATGGAACATCTGATCCTTAGTAAGGTAAATAGCACTTTGACTGTCACAGAACAGGTTAGTGCAAGAATCATCCTGACAAAGCTCAGCATACAAACCTTTCAACCAAACAGACTCTTTGCAAGCTTCAGCAACAACCATATATTCTGCTTCGGTTGTAGATAGAGCAACAACTGGTTGCAGTGTTGCCTTCCAACTCACGGCACATCCTCCTACCGTGAATACATAACCTGTGAGGGACCTCCTCTTATCCAAGTCGGCAGCAAAATCTGAATTCACATAGCCTGCGAGTCTCTCATCAGTCTTGCCAAACTTCAAGCAAGCGTTGGATGTGCCACGGAGGTACATGAAAATCCACTAAATAACTTTCCAATGTTCTTTACCAGGATTAGCCATATAACGACTCACCAAACTCATAGCATACATCAAGGAACCAACAACACTAGAATAAGGAACTCGAGACATGTATTCAATATCTCATCAGAACTAGGACATTGTAATGCTGACAATTTCAAGTGAGGAGCAACAGGAGTACTAACTGACTTTGCATCATGCATATTAAAACGTTGAAGAACTTTCTCAACGTAACTTTGCTACTCGCTCCGCTCCGTCAGAAGTTGGCCTTTACTTTGTAAAATTTGGATCAACATATAACAGAACTCACCATGTCTGAAAGCAAAGGAGAATGTTCTTTTGCTGATATTATTACCAGTTTTGTCAACATGCTTAGAGGATTAATTGCTAGCAAAAATTTCCGTAGTCTAAAGCATAAAGTTGAGGCAAACCTTCAAATTGGCACCTTCATGATAATTAATACTCCTATGAGTCTAACATTACGAGCTAGGCGGCTACACTTCGCACCATTCCCCTCTCCAATCTATGTGAAATTTCCCTTATGATCTTCTACAACCTTGCACGAGTATAGTTTCACATTGTGGATTTTGTCCCCTTATAATAAGTATTTTATATCCGTTGATTTCCTTTTTCATTGTTTGACACCATGCGATTTCTTGAGACCCGTCGAGTATAAATGTGCATGTTTATATTAATGAGATCAGATTCATGTTATCACTGAATGTATGTGATCTTTTAGGATTGGTATCGTTATGAAAATACCAAAAATTATTTCTCATTTGACTTTTAAGATTCAAAACTATTGGAGAAAAATGTACTAGTAGGACTTCGAACCGGATAAGTACTTCCACAAATCTCCTTCAAAGCTTCATTGTTTTGAGGTTCTTTCTGATGCTTTTAAAAAGGTCTACATCAGAAGAGGCAAAACATGTCGTGGAAAACGGTCATTTGCATGTTAACGTATTCACTTCAGATACAAGGATCAAATCTTTTGTTTCTTTTATCTTCTACATTTTCTGGTTGGCTCGGTTCACGCAATGATTGTACATGAGCTGTAGGTGGAGTGAGGAGAAGAAGACCTCGGCACTTTCCATAGAAAGTGATTCAGCTACAAGTGCAGTACCTTGCTTTTCATTCCATCCTTGGCTCCTTGCTCATGAGAAATGGAGACCTATTGGAAACTTAACCATACAAATGAAGCCGAATACAACATTTCTGATATTGTGTTAGAATATCTAAATGTTGCAAATAAGTAGATCTTAGTTAATACGCCCTCTAATTAACTAATGTACGACCTTTTAGATATTTCAAAGTGGACAAAATACACTTTAAAATGAGTGAACTTACACACTAAAACATGTCTACATGCACGTGTTTTAGAAAAGTGCGAGAATGTCTTAAATTAGTGGACATAGGGAGTAGTAAAGATGAGAAGTTGCGTCCTACTTTCTAAGCATCACATGTTCAATTGGCTTTTACCGAAATACAATTCAAAAATATGAAATCTTAATGTTTTAGACCACTATGAGTTATCTTTTGTATACCCATGATTTTTCATGTGCATCACGTTAACAGGTGAAACGAGCAGAAAAACTAGAGAACTGTAGCAACGCACGGGCACTCAACTAGTACTATTAAGTTAGCTAACCTAGAAAGAAACACTGGTATCAATAATGATACATTGGTAATTAATATGCAACAAACAGTTGATGTTATAGAAATTTTCAGAACTAGAAAGAGTGGCCTGATTGAGTCAATAGCACCACACAAATGAGCAATGTAATCACATGTAATTTATCCATATTAACATAATCATATGATATATTAACATATGCTATATCCCAAGTAATTCGTGGATGCGCATACAATTAGAACTTAGCTATAAATAACCATAGTGATGATAACAATCAACTTAACCTCTATTTGCTAATGAGAGGGACAAAGTAGGTTTTGGACCTCCAAACCTCCTCTTGTGGGGTGTGACACTAGTGTTATATAAAATAGTTGAATCCAAAAATGACCATTTATTTGCTAAGGAGCTAATAGCATAATCTGATCAAAATGTGATCCTATGATGCATCAAGGAACCTAATAGATGGTCGTGCAACATCCTATAAATGAAGCAAAACATCGTAAGAAAAATTCACAACTCAAAAATACATCTAATAGAGTAACATTACGCAACTGATCTGATTTCTAGAATTATGTTAAGTAAACATAAATCTCTCTAATCTAGTTATAGGTTGGCCGAAAGGTGATTTTACATGTTCTTATTAAAATAATCCATTCTACTAATCAAGCAACACACATGGCACTACATTTATCGCAACCTTTTATTATTCCGCATAGCATCCTAAATTCCCAATGACATGCTAGGACCAAAATTTTATTTAGCTTAAGGATATTATCACCGCGCAAACTTTCCATTATAAACAACATCCTCTCAGCAAAGAACTATATGATTGTAACCAATTCCTTCAAATTAGACTCAAGCAAGAGAGTTGCATCCAACATATCAATTAACTTGGTAAAGTATTTGAACATAGGATAATTACTAAGTTAGTCACATACCATTACAGCCCAGAGAAAATTCCAGAGTTACTTAAATGAAAACCAAGGTGAATATTCACACGTAAATACATATCTTAATCTCATTATATAACTTATTTTCCGATCTCTGCAGGGCCACAGATAAGTTCCGTCTTCTCAATATTTTCTCCCTCCCCCAGCATCCAACTTTTGGATTCAAAATAAAATCCAACTTTTCACGTCCATTCCTTGAATTTAGCAATGCAGTTGATGATACCATCCGAGACGGAACTACTTTTAAATACCAATAGATTGACCAGTGACACTAAGTAATTGTAATATATGTAGATTATTTAAAGAACAAATATCTCCCTATAACATAAATAAACGATAGTAAACTAATGAAAATCTATGTAAATTCTTGAAATGAAACTACAAATAGCTCACTATGGTGCACTGTGCTCCGTGGTGGTACCTCCAGGATTGGTGCAAACACCCAAACTGCATTTGTAGGTCAAACAAACAACACCCTGCACTCTCCGAAGAATTCCAATGAGAGGCACATAAGATTCTATGTTATGATGTGTTGCTTGTCTCGCGATGCTTCCATGGCAACTACTCTCTTATTGACAACATAGTTCTTCGTTGCATTGTCTTCAACAATGCTACTGCTCACGCCACATACCAAGCCATACCGTTTACAGGCGCCGCCATTCTCGGGCATAGGGTACTTACTAGACACCTTGACGACCGCATCGCCCTCCTCGAGATTTGGGATGCACTCCTCCTCCCACACCTCTCGCAAGCACCCACTTGGTGTGTATGGTGTCGTATCTATGGCCCCCGAGCCGCCAGCATTGTAACAGTAGTTGTCGAGCATTTCATATTTATCAAACACATTTAAGAAGTCCCACAAACTCACCCTCGACATGGAGAGCAGAGGTTCAACCTCCCTACCTGCTGCCGTGGGCTCACCTCCATAAAAATCACAAAGAGGTATAAAGGAGTTTTTGTACCTCCAAATACAGTGCAAGAGCATCCCACCGCGAGATTCACATCCGCACAGAGCGGATCCAGGATTGGAGCATGAGAGTGCCAGGCATCGGCTGGTAATATTGGTAATCAGCTTTAACCAGCCCCTTGACTCGAGCAAACAACTATACCACTTGAAGCAATTCCAGCCTAGATATAATTCATACAAACACAACAAACTGTAGTCAAATTCCACATGTTAACAATTTCAAAACTTTAGGGTAGCACTGGCCATTGCTAGCCCATCAGAATCCATCTATTGGTACCGTCTTTCTTTTTGGTAATGGGTATTGATGCAAAAAAAGGTGGAGTTTCAATTTTATTTTTTCGGGAAAAAATTGAAACTCCTACTATAAAACTCTAAAAAGGTAGAGTTTCAATGAATCTCTCCACCTATAAAACTCTATGGTGGCACGAAAGAACGATGTAATATGTAATGATATAAGAAGAATTCTACTAAGAAGTTCGTAATTATACTATAGCTTAAGTTTGAGCAAAAGCGGGCCACCTGAAGCTATTTGTCTGCGCACGCATTTTTAGCCATTTGATTTTCACTCTGAGTCATCTTAGCCGCGCAGTTTTAGGTGCTGACCAAAGTTTTATGAGCTGATCCCTCCCGTCACCCCCACCCCCATATTCTTCTCATTCTCCTCCACCCGAGCTCCCGAGTTCTGATCTCCCCGCCATCCCAGCCACTCCTCAGTCTCCCCAACAACCTGTGTCGCCTCTCCGCTCCTGAGCTCCCCCTCTCACCTCCGCTCCCTCCGCCCCCTCCACTCACGGGGCCACTGTCTCCCGTCCAGCTCCCACATCCAGTGCTGGCCGCCTCTGCGTCCCCGCCTTGAACCTGCCTAGTACCAATTCAACATTGCCCCCGACCTCGCGCACCCGTCCACCGCCACGCTTTGCCGGTGGTGAGGAAGATAAGGATGAGGTAAGAGCGTGGGACAGTGGGGGTGAGAGAGAGGGGCGGAACAGGTAGAGACGCTCCTATGTGGGACTACATGAAGATGTTGCATCATTCTCATAGTTTTGACTGGAAAAATCAGGGACGGATGGCGAAAAAAAGGAATTGAAAAAGAGAAGGCCCCTCTTCTCCCGAGCTCTCCCTCTCACCTCCGCTCCCTCCGTACTCTCCACTCACGAGGCCACCGCCTCCCGTACATCTCCCGCATCCAGCGTCGTCCGCCTCTGCTTCCCCGTCTCGAACCCGCCCAGTACCGATTCAACATCGCACCGACATCGCGCACCCGTCTGCCGCCACGCTTTGCCGGTGGTGAGGAAGATAAGGAGGGAGTGGGCGCGTGAGACGGTAGGGGTGAGAGAGAGAGAGGGGTAACGTGGGAAGAGACACTCCTATGTGGGACTACACGAAGATGTCACATCATCCTCACTACTTTGACTGGAAAAATCAAGGACGGATGACGGGAAAAAGGAATTTAAAAGGAGAAGACTCGCGAAGCATGCGATGACACGGTGTAGAGCAATCATCTAGAACCCGGGATCTACAATAACTGAACGGGAAGAATCGCTGAACGAAAAGCGTGGAGCGCTAACAGCGCGAAAAATGGTCGCACCTTGCGAGAAATGGTCGCATTTCATGTTACTTCAACAATTAACATGTAGTTCCCGAAACAAAGCAGAATAAGCTGATTTTGGCCCTCTTAGGCTCTGCAACTAAATTTTCCTTTGAATATATTAGCATATCTTAGAAAATATATGAGATGCTTGTGTAAAATGATACATGTTCTATGTTATTCTATAATTTCTACACAAGTTAACAAAAAATCCAGTGCCCTTGACTTGGAGCATGCTCTATGATTAATAAACAAGCGGGTTCCATCGACCAATTGGGTCCCAAAGAAATTTCATAACTTCTATTTTTCATTTTGATGTATAGAAATTATCAAACTTGATTACATATTAGATCTTGATTTTATGTAAAGATTTGTGGCAACTTCTATCCATACCTTCTCTTTTAAATTATATCGAACTAGTGAATATTTTGGAATATATCAAGTATAACTCCTGCATAGAATTAGTATATATGTAATCTGGTTGTCTATATTGACTAAACTAATCATTTAATAATCCAGTCACTTATAAGTGTTGAATACAAAGTGTGCCTTCCCTTGGAGCTCTGCAATCCAAATAGTTGCAAGTATCGATTTTGAGCCAGTCAAACAAGATTACCGTGTGATCTTCATAAGTTAGCTTGTTTGATATCATTAGTTTTTTATCTTGATCATGTAACATGCCAGTTTCTTGTGGTACTGAGCTTGGTCTATTGCTCGATGTATTTTTGTTTGAAGTTTGCTAGATGTACCTTTTTGTTTACTTAAAAAAACACTGGTACCCCTATGTTGCTTATGAGCTTCAATATGAAATAAGGGCCCGCTGCTTGTTTCTAAGGTCAGATCTCTCAGTTTCAAATATATCTAACACGTAAATGATATATTTGTTTACCGATTAATTTATGGTAATATATTTAAGTAGCAGTTAGTCAGTACAACACACTTACCACACTCTGCCAATAACTGTAGACGGCGCGGCGAAGCGTGCATGTCTACCTAGTTTGTATGGCATCTGCATCATCTAAAATTAAATTTAATGTACGGCATACCTACGAATTAGAATAGGTGTGATTCGTATCCGTGAGGTGAGGCCAGAAGTGTTAGGCAGATCGGCTGGACGTGGTTCCAGTCGAGCGTGCAGCAGCGAGCGCTGGTAGAAGGAAGTCTTACAGTTCGAGACACCGAGTGGTACTATGATACCCTAGCATGGCAGCGATGGTAATCAATCATGTGGAACGGGATAGCGTCAAGCAGTTAATGTGTTGAACTATTGATTGATTGATGCCCCAATGAATGGATCGATCATATGAGGTAGTTTCTCATAGGACATAGCAGATGTACCATGGGCTGATTAGTTTAAGATTGTCCTGCGCTTGCAACGTTGGAACCTAGAGGTTAGTCATCTATCTTTGCAAATTGAGATCTATTGCTAATTAGTCGAGTACTAATCACAGATTACCGGTAGTTCAAAAAAGCTAGAGATTACCGGGAGCTCCTGCTAAAAAATCATGGAGTAGGCCGGTCGATAGGATGTCCTAGACCCCGCTCCTCTCCCTGTACCTGATTTTTGCATCTACGTCTTCATCTCCCTGCTCAACATCGGGGCAGGCCCATCACCTACCTCACCTTCGTAGGCGGCAAGGGCCCGAGGCCACCCGGAGCGCTGGTTCTTGGAGAGGATGACGACGGAGGGGAGAACCAGGTTGGGGAGGTGATGGAGCAGCCGCGTTGCTTGGGGCTGGGGTGCTGGGCAGTGGCCGCCAGCATACCCTAGGAGTTTTTGTAGGGATTAGTGGGATAATCTCCTAGAGTATTGGGTCAGACCTCTATCATTACCCAATTCTTATAAAAGCCCACCACAATCCACTAGGTATAGGTAAAGTATTGAGGATTGAGAAAATACACTAAAATTTGGGGAAAAGTGGGGATAAACGGAAATTAAACTCGCTCAATACTCTAATACCAAATATATTTTTAAAAGCAAGTGGGAATTTGGGGTTTGTGGGGATTATCCCTACTAATCTCCACAAAAACTCTAGTACCAAACAATGTCTAGGGAGGTTGGGACTCGCGAGGAAGGAGAAAGATGAAGAGGGTGAGTGCGAGGCTAAGGGCGAGCGCCTCTGCGGGGCATCACAGGCAAGTGAAAAAAGTTTTTTCACTGCGTTCAGAGCATATTGGTTTTTGTTTGGGCGGTGTTACGCGTCGGAAAATATTTTCATGGGACCTGGTCCACGGATTTGAGGGCGTGGACCAATATCAGCAAATGATACGTGTCCAAAACAGTGAGAAAAAATAGGATTAGAAACTGTTTTCTAAATCTAAATTGCCACGTGTCAATCAGGTAAGTTGGTCCACCCGTGGACCAGGTCCTATAGAAATATTTTCCCTACGCATCCCTCGGGGACAACTCACGTACGGGAAAAGAAAGTAGAAAAAAAAACCACGATCCCAACCGCACCCCCACCTCCTCGCTCACAGCAAGTCCCAGACCTGATCGCTGTGGGAGGATTAGCTTGCCTCCTGACCGCATCCAGCTCCGGCAATTGCGGCGTCCCTCTCCGGCGATGTCCACGCCCCCTAGGAAGCATCTCCGCCTTCCCCTAGCAGCAAAACTCCTCCCTCCTTGGCAGCACCTCAACTTGCCTCCCATGGAGGCAGCGCCATCAGCGTCGGAGAATACTCCAGTGGTCCCTCGCAGCAACGTCGGTGGCCGGCGCTGGTGGCCTCGCAGCAACGGCGGTGCCCCTGTAGCAACCGCCCCTTGCCCATGTAGTAGCGGCTCCTCGGCCATGTAGCAACGGCGGTGCCCGCATGTAGCAATGACGGGCGCCCCTTGTAGCAGCGGCCCCTCACCCATGTAGCAGCGTCGCCTCACCCTTGTAGCAGCGATGGTGCCCGCTTGTAGCAACGCCGGGCGCCCCTTGTAGCAGCAGCCCCTCACCCATGTAGCAGCGGCGTCTTGCCCTTGTAGTAGCGGTGGTGCCCGCTTGTATCCCCCTGTAGCAACGGCGTCTCGGCGCTTGCCCATGTAGCAGCGGCGGTATCCTCTGGTAGCAAGCACCGGTGTCCCCTGTAGCAGCGACGTCTCACCCATGTAGCAGAGGCGCCTCACCCTTGTAGCAGCGGTGGTGCCCGCTTAGCAGCGGCGTTGCCCACTTGTAGCAAGTGTCGGTGCCCCGTGTAGCAGCGACGTCTCACCCGTGTAGCAGCAGTGGTGCTTGCTTGTAGGAACGCCGGTGCCCCTTGTAGCAAAGGTGCCTCGCCCATGTAGCAGCGTCGCCTTGCCCTTGTAGCAATGACGGTGCACCTTTGTATCAAGTGGTGGAGCAGATGGGCCTCATGAGGAGAGGGTCGTCGTCGACGGCGGGTTCGTGTCCCTGGAGGAGTTGGGGGCGGGAGGAGGGGGCTCGCTGGCCGGAACAACAAGAGACCATGCAGCGGCAGGAGCCCTCAGGTTCGCGGCGGCGCAATTCAGATGCGACGACAAGGCTGCGTGCTTGTGTGGATGCCGGCGATGGGCGGGTGGCGGCGTGGCGGTCGAAGCTGCAGGGGCGGGTGGCGGCGCGGCGGTCGGAGCTGCAGGGGCGGGTGGGCGACGGCGGTCGCAGCAGTCGCTAGCTGTAGCGAGGAAGAACGCCAGGGGAAAAGGAAGGCACATGGTGGGCCCTGTGTGTCGCGTCCGCGAGCGAGCGAGCAACCACCCGGGGGATCGTTTCGTTCGATCCCCCGGGGGAGTAGTATCATTTTCCTTTTTGTTTTGTGGACCAAAGTCGCGGTTGGGGCATTAGGATCACATGAGAGGCACCCGGTGCGGTAAAAAAAACTTGCTAACCCGAATGAAGGACATCCGACGGCTGATAATATTCGCGCCAGGAGTGGTCTAAGGACACAAGCACCATGCTTAAGCTTTAGACTAGATGGACCCAACGACGCTCCGCTGCGCCATCCCCTACTTATTGCGCCTAAATTCTGTGTCAAGGTGAATCGGCCGTTGCATTCTTTCATTGTGCGTTAGGAGAACCGGATTTCACTTTCGGTTAATAGACCATTAGAATTATCTTTTTCCTATCTTTTTCCGGCCTCAACTGACCAGATATGTCAATAGATGACTTCACAACTTATTTTACTCAAAGATGTTTACATAACCTTTAAGAAGAAATCTTCTATTCATAATTTATAAATTGTAAGTAATTTGTAAGATTTACTAAAAAGAGGTAACACTACTCTTGTATTTTTTTTGAAAGAATCACTACTCTTGTCTTGGTCATGCTCGCTGCTCAATGTGTATCTATCATAACGTCGCATAGGTAAGTAGCACAAATAAGGCTTATTCACATAGAACTCTCCAAATGTGAGTAACAAAAATAGGACTCTTTTGGGGGGGGGGGGGGGTGGAGTAGGTAAAACAGTTTCCAATAGAAGATTATTTGGTATTCACTATTGTGCTAGGTAGCCACTTTTAGGAAGGGAAAAACCAAGGCATACATGAAAAATCATCTATTCCAGACCTTGTTTTGCATAATAGGAAAATGAACAAATGTGGAGATTAAGGAATCAAAAGACCTCAAGCTCAACTCACAAGGGAAAATGATAAATCCAACTCCAATGTATAAGGAAAATCATGGCACAACGAAACTCTGATCTAAGATCTAAAAGAAATCTTGATCAAAGGTTGAAGGGAACTACATTATTTCCCTGGTTCTGTCTAAGAAAATACCAGCACACAATGTTGCATCAAATCGAAATGTTTGTATACATACAACTAAAACTGGTACCAAAAGTATATCCCAGTTGTAAGTAATCATTTTGCGAGCCACAAAACAAATATTGCATAGCTGAGGTGTACACGTGACCGTGAACGTGAAAATGACTAATTTGATGCTTACCTCCAGCCAGGAAACAAAGAGAATAGCCAGGATCTTGATAATGTTATGTTTTCGGTAATAATTTTCACCACGGTTGTAGTCTATTAGGTATTATTATGCATGTATGTCAATATTTCTATGAAAGGTGATGAATACCTATTCCTTACTCTCAAAACTCCAAAGGCAAAGTAGTTAATAAATTGTACACGCGGAACCAGGGAAAATATAACCTTTCCAAAGACAAAGTTGTTGAGCCCCTTTGATAGCTCCCTGCAAATGAAAAGTTAGATACGGTCTACACGTTGTCTGTAGAAAATAAAAATAGAGAAGGTTAAAATAAAGAAGAAAAATGACATATGAAAGACCATGGAAAAATGTAGTGAGCAATGGAAATATTTACTGAATGTAATGTAAAATTTCAAAAATGTTAAGCGGGGAAAATATTTAAGCATTTTGCCAAAGATGTGCATACCTTCTTTTTCATGTATTTTCATTTTGACAGCTTCCGAGAGAATATATGTAGAAGAATTATGGTTGGTCTAGAAAACTTACCATTGTTGGTAATTATTCACTGTCAACTTTATCCCCCACCCACCCTTTTTACCTTTGTTGTACAAAACTTTAAACGATCAGATCATACACAAATGTATTATACTATCAAAAGAAGAATCTAAAACTGAAATAAATTACTTGATAAACATTTCAAGAATCCTAAAATGTAATATCCAAAAATTTAGGCACAAGCTTGTCCGGGATAACCAGAAGGTGGATAGTTTGCTAATGAAATATCCCTCCTCTTGTTTGCAAGACAAATGAAATAGTTCTTGAGCAGAACATTGGAACAAAAGGTTAGAGAGGAAGGGAGAGACTGTGCCACCATGGTAGTGGAATGAGAGGTAAATGAAGGAATATAGAAGAAGAGCAAGGAACAAGGCATGGACATATTGACCTTACATTTTGCATAATGCTATCTATAGGAGTATTGCAAAGTTGTAGTGGTATTTTGCCAAAGAGTAAAACCGCAAGGCAGCAGTAGCATTTTAAAAGAGCAAAATAGTGCATACATAGACTTGATTCTAACAAAGAGGGTTTCAAGTTAACCAGGGACTACATTAAAATTTGGTTAACCCGAGAACTAACATGGCCATGATTCAGATCACAAGTACATATTTTCCTAAACATTTCAGAGACAAAATTTAATTAGCACTGCATAACGAACTTAGGAAAGGAAAAAACTAAGTTGATCGTTACTTGTGTATCTCTAAGAAAACATACCTTGTGATGTGATGACCCACAAGTATAGGAGATGTATCGCAGTATTTTCGATAAGTAAGATTGTCGAACCCAACGAGAAGCAGAAGGTGCTGGCTAGTGGTATGGTTCAGAAATTCTCTGCAAATACTTAGCAAACGGATTTTTAGGGTTTTTTTGATAAAGCAAGTAAACAAAGTGCGAGTAAACAAAAGACAGTAGGAATAAATGCAGCAAGTGGTCCAATCCTTTATGCAGCAAAGGACAAGCCGGTTGTATTACTTAAGATGACCAAACATTCTCGAGGACACATGGGAAGACTGTCAAGTGCTTTCGCTTCATATAGTTGATTAATCTTCTTTAGCTTGCTAAGTATTGTGTGGGTAAAGCTGTGCTAATGTACCGACCTTCCTAGGACTAATACATACTTGTGATTATACCCCTTGCAAACATCCGTAAGTACAAGAAAGTAATTAAGGTAGAAACCTAACCACAGCTTTAAACTCTAAGACTCTTACGTCCCTTGTGCAATGGTTTCCTAACGGGGGTTCAGGTTTCTGTCACTTCGGCAACCCCTATGATTAGTAGCCAAATACACAATGCATTCCCCTAGGCCCATATAGGTGAAGTGTCATGTAGTCGACGTTCACATGACACCGCTAGAAGAAGTACACCACAAATTAAATATCAAACCATTGAATCTTTCTCAACACAACTCCACTACTAACAACATGACTTCTCTCATGTCCTCAAGAACAAAACGAACTACTCACAAGATATCATATGGATCATGATCAGAGATGGAATAATGATGTATAGCAATCTGAACATAAACAATAATTCAATGGTTCACTCAATAGCATCAACTACAAAGAGTAATCAACACCGGGAAAGTTTCCCCTATGAACTATGCAAGATTCAACTCAATTGTTATAGCAATATGGAGATGGTGATGAGGGTGCTGCTGCTGATGATGGTGGTGATGATGATGATGATGATCCCAATGAAGTCTAGCTTTATGGTGGTGTTGATGGCGACGATCTCTCCTCTCCAGGAAGGAATTCCCCCAGCAGAAATCTGTCTGCCGGAGAGATCTTTCTCTCTCGGTGTTTTCCGCCCCGCAGAGGCGGCGGAATCTTTCTGTGGTTGCTCCCCGAGTCTTAGGATTTCGGGAGGATAATATACGCCAGAGGGGAGTGCTAGGGGTGGACCAGGGTGGCCACACCACCTGTTGGCGCGGCCTAGGCTAGCCCGCGCCAGGGGGTGGTGTGGGCCCCTGTGGCCCTTCTCCAGCCCCCTTCTGGCTTCCTTCGTCTTCTGGAAAAATAAGATTTTCCATGTATTTTCCTGGATTTTCTGATCTTCACAAATTTTGCCTCCAAACAGCACCTTTTCCATCAGAATCCTGACTGCAGCGGTCCATGCTCCAAAAGTCATCAACCATGCAAAAACAGATGAAATAACATAAGTATCACCTCTCAATACGAAATATATCAATGAATAACAGTAAATTATGACACAGAATAGTGATGCAAAATGGACATATCATGATGCTGATACTTCGTACCGTTGAAATATATGATAAGATCAACTCGTAGGTCTGACATTATGTCAACACCCGGATTTTTAATCACGGATGCCTATTATGCCATACATCACAATCCTAGGATTACCATTTTCGCGAGATATAACAGATTGGATATCACAGTACATCATCCATTACAAACCATAATAAGGTCTTACACAAATAAAGGATCTCATGATCCGGTCTTAATACAAACAAGCAGCGGAAAATAAGCGTAGCAGTGGGCTCCATCTTCAGAGTCATCAGCAATGCTGACGATGGGAGATGATCCTAGTTGTCATAGACGTCTTGTTGTTCATCATCCTGATAGTCCTCCTCATAGTCTGGCCACGGGAATAGCCAGGGACAAAGCCATGAGTACTCTTTAAGTACTCGCAAACTATCACTAACAAGTAAGGTAGTTCTAGTAGGAACCTTAAGCTCTAGGTTTGTTTGTAAAAAGCCAGGTTTATCTAAACTGAGTTTAGAAGTAAACAAAACTAAGTAAATGTTCTAAATCACTTAAGTGGGAACCTAGTTTTCATAGTCACAACCCTGTTGTGGTCAAGTCAAAATCATAGTTCACTTCACAAGTCATTTTGAAAACATCTGACGATGGAACAGTATGGCCACTCCAATTGTCCATGACCATGGACGCGGCTATTTGAATAGTTTGACACTCTGCAGAGGTGGTACACTTTCACCACAAAATTCGATACATCCGTCAGGGATAACCCTGAATCATCATACTTAGTATACGGATAATCAATCATAACCTTTTAATTACACACTCTAGTATAGGCACCTCCCCTATGAGCTTAGCCTCCCAGCCATGGCCATCTGCCATCCTGGGCACTGCATAGGTGGACATCATCAAGAGGTAGCCTCAGCTCAAACCTCTTCCACGAGGGAACGCATACTAAGGCATATAAACTTCCGACTAAGCCCTACCAATTCAGGTATTGTGGTTGTACGATAAAATTGGAATGGTATTGAATCCAAACCCAACCATCAGTTTTTGGTAAAAGGGCTAAGGATCATGCCGCAATATTTTCATCATCAAATACTTTTGTGTTTCTCAACACATGTCAAAACATTTCAATAGAATGACTCATCATTCCAAGGTTTTCATAATCATTTTCACCAAGTATTCCCATCTAAAGTGATCCACTTTTATGCTTAGCACTAGCCACTAAAGTTAAGAGTGTTCACTAATGAGGGTGCTAATCTTCAATCTCATGCCATAAAATGACATCTAAGTATAGGCCTAGTTTTATACTCTTTATGCTATCTATACTATCTTTCCAATACTCACAAAGCACTAACTAAAATTAAAGAACTTTGGTAAAGTAAAAGAGTAAACTTTGCAAGTAAAACTTGGGATCGGTATAAATCAAAGGTATATAACCAAAGCATGCCTAATGCATCTTGCTTAGGTTATATTGCAATTAGTGATGGCTTTCCTTGAGTAGAGCAGTGGTTGAAGTTTTCCTCTTCTTTTTCTGGGTAGAACTTCTCCTCCTCGTATCCGGGGTCGATACTATCGTCTATAAATAGATACGGGGTACACAATCACCAAACAATACTTAACTAATTCTATTTAGCACACTAAGGCTCACACTTGATGATCTAGCATCATCATGATGACCCACAAGTATAGGGGGTGCACCACAGTATTTTCGAGTGTCGAACCCAACAAGGAGCAAAAGGTGCTGGCTAGTGGTATGGATCAGGAATTCCCTGCAAATACTTAGCAAACAGATTTTTAGGGGTTTTTGATAAAGGAAATAAATAAAGTACGAGTAAATAAAAGGCAATAAGAATAAATGCAGCAAGTAGCCCAATCCTTTATGCAGCAAAGGACAAGCCGGTTGTATTACTTAAGATAGCCAAACGTTCTCGAGGACACATGGGAAGACTGTCAAGTGCTTTCGCTTCATATAATTGATTAATCTTCTTTAGCTTGCTAAGTGGTGTGTGGGTGAACCTGTGCTAATGTACTGACCTTCCTAGGACTAATACATACTTGTGATTATACCCCTTGCAAACATCCGTAAGTACAAGAAAGTAATTAAGGTAGAAACCTAACCACAACTTTAAACTCTAAGACCCTTACGTCCCTTGTGAAATGGTTTCCTAATGGGGGTTCAGGTTTCTGTCACTCCGGCAACCCCTATGATTAGTAGCCAAATACACAATGCATTCCCCTAGGCCCATATAGGTAAAGTGTCATGTAGTCGATGTTCACATGACACCACTAGAAGAAGTACACCACAACTTAAATATCAAACTATTGAATCTTTCTCAACACAACTCCACTACTAACAACATGACTTCTCCCATGTTCTCAAGAACAAAACGAACTACTTGTGATTATACCCCTTGCAAACATCCGTAAGTACAAGAAAGTAATTAAGGTAGAAACCTAACCACAACTTTAAACTCTAAGACCCTTACGTCCCTTGTGAAATGGTTTCCTAATGGGGGTTCAGGTTTCTGTCACTCCGGCAACCCCTACGATTAGTAGCCAAATACACAATGCATTCCCCTAGGCCCATATAGGTAAAGTGTCATGTAGTCGATGTTCACATGACACCACTAGAAGAAGTACACCACAACTTAAATATCAAACTATTGAATCTTTCTCAACACAACTCCACTACTAACAAAATGACTTCTCCCATGTTCTCAAGAACAAAACAAACTACTCACAAGACATCATATGGATCATGATCAGAGATGGAATAATGATGTATAACAATTTGAACATAAACAATAATTCAATGGTTCACTCAATAGCATCAACTACAAAGAGTAATCAACACCGGGAAATTTTCTCCTAAGAACTATGCAAGATCCAACCCAATTGTTACAGCAATATGGATATGGTGATGAGGGTGCTGATGGTGATGTTGATGGCGACGATCTCCCCTTTCCGGGAAGGAATCCCCCCGGCAAAAATCTGTCTCCAGAGAGATCTTTCTCTCTTGGTGTTTTCCTGCTGTAGAGGCGGCGGGATCTTTCTGTGGTCGCTCCCTGAGTCTTAGGGTTTTGGGAGGATAATATACGCTAGAGGGGAGAGCCAGAGGTGGGCCAAGGCGGATGATACATTGCAAATGTATCTATAATTTTTGATGTTCCATGCTTGGTTTTATCCACTTTCTTGTGTTTTGTCCACACTTTGGAATACTTTTCATATGATTTCTTGGACTAACCTATTAACAAGAGCCACAGTGCCAGCTACCTGTTTTCTGCTATTTTTGGTTCCAGGAAAGTCAGAAAATGAATATTCTTGGAATTGGACGGGACAAAAGCCAAAGTGCCTATTTTTCTGGAAGTTATCAGATGCCAGAATACGAGATGGAGAGGGGCCATAGGCTAGCCACACCACCTGGCCGCGTGGCCAGGCTTGGCCCATGCCAGGGGGTGGTGTGGTGGCCCCTGGCACCCCCTCGGCCTCCCCTTCCGACTATAAGATTCTCTCGGGACGAAAACCCTAAGGGCCCGATCAAAAATCCACGAAAGAGTCTGTAGATGCCGTCAACTCCATCCCTAGATCGGGAGGGATCTGAAGCTCTTCCCGGCACCCTGTCGGAGAGGGGAATTCACCCTGGAGGCCTTCTTCATCACCATGCAAGCCTCCGGTGTGATGCGTGAGTAGTTCATCCTTGGACTATGGATCCATGTAGTAGCTAGATGGCTGGTTCTCCTCCTTTGTGCTTTCATGTCTAGATCTTGTGAGCTCCGTTCATGATCAAGATCATCTATTTGTAATTCTGCATGTTGTGTTTGCGGGGATCCGATGGATATTGAGATGCTATTTCAGATTGATTATTGATTCTATCATGTCTTTGTTATTTGTGATCTTGCATGCTTTCCGTTGTTAGTAGCTATCTTGGCCAAGTAGATGCTAGCAACTCCAAGAGTTAGTATTTATGCTCGATAGTGGGTTCATGCCTCTGGTAATCTGGGGAAGTGATAGAAATCTCTAAGGTACTAGATGTGCTGTTGCTACTAGGGAGAAAACAACAATCCTTTGTTCATAGAACAATCGTATTGTTTACTTTACACGCAGTTCGTAAAGCAATAATCTGTTGCTTGCAACTTAATACTGGAGGGGGTTCGGATGATAACCTGAAGGTGGATTATTAGTCATGGATGCAGTTGGATGGCGGTCTATGTATAATGTTGTAATGCCCAATCGAATCTCAAAGGAGTCAAGATGATTAGTATATGCATGTATTGCTTTCTCGATGTTTGTCAATTGCCCCGCTGTAATTTGTTCACCCAGCATGTTATCTATCTTAAGGAGAGCCACCTCTAGTGAACTATGGATCCTGGTCCTTGTCTTTTACATTCAATCTACAATCTTTTACTTCTTTGTGTTTACTTTCTGCAAACTTTTACTTCTTTCCATTCGATACGTTCAATCCTTTGTTTTCCGCAAAACACGGTGAGATTGACAACCTCATCGCAAGTTGGGGACAAAGTTATGTGGTTGTGTTGTGCAGGTCTCCATGTTGCTACTAGCACCGGTAGTGCGCCCTACCAAAGCTCAGCTAGTAACACCTTTGGGGTGTTTCCTTGCTCCTACTGGTTCGAGTAAACCTTGGTTTCATACTGAGGGAAACTTGCTGCTGTGCTCATCATACCTTCCTCTTGGGGTTCCCAACAAGCTCTACATCAACCACGCTCCAGCATTTTTCTGGCGCCATACACAGAGCCATCAGCGGCCGCACCACCTGGCGGCGCAGCCTAGGGTGGCCTGCGCCAGGGGGTGGTGTGGGCCCCCTGTGGCCCATCTCCACTCCCTCTTCTGGCTTCCTTCGTCTTCTAGAAAAATAGGATTTTTAGTATATTTTCTCGGATTTTCTGATCTTCGCAAATTTTGCCTCCAAACAGCACCTTTTCCATCAGAATCCTGACTACAACGGTCCATGCTCCAAAAGTTATCAACCATGCAAAAATAGATTTAATAACATAAGTATCATCTCTTAATATGAAATATATCAATCAATAACAGTGAATTATGATATAGAATAGTGATGCAAAATGGATGTATCAACTCCCCCCAAGCTTAGACTTCGCTTGTCCCCAAGCGAAACTGAGCTCAATAAGCATGACCTCAGGTTTATGGAGTGAAGAGTCGATGAAAGAATACGGACAAGAAGCATCACATTCATCAATACATAAATCATAATAGAATACAACTCACTATTATATAACTTACTTGCAATAAGTAAAGGAAACACAATAAAGATACATAAAGTAAATCATAATTGGTAATGGCAAACTTAGCTCTTGGTCGAAGAATAATTGATAATTTGCTGGAGTTCACAAATAATTGGTTTTCAATGATAGCTTTCAAAGTAGTAATCACCAAGATAAGAGCAATGTGCAAAACAAGGAACATAAGAAACATGATTGAATAAATCATCATATGAATGAATGAAACACAACAACTCAAAATACTTGCTGAGATAGAAGGGAATAGGTTTACTGACTCAACTAAAAAGTAAAAGAAAGGCCCTTCGTAGAGGGAAGCAGGGATTGCAAGTTTCACAAAGAGCTCCCAAAAATTATGATACTTATTAGCTTTCAGCTCTCATTGCCCCTATCATAGGCATCTTTAGGTGATTAAGGTTAAAGTGATCAAATATGAGGATATGCATTGAAAAGTTGTAAATTGAGAATCTCATGTCCCTTGAATACGAGGGTCGCTCCTCATGCTACTCAAGTTTAGTCACCGGTAAGTTCTTGTCATTGTAAGCACATGTGTATCATAGAGAACCACCAACGGGGTACCCCTTTCCCGATGATACGGAAGAATCCCCATATCAAAATGACAAGGCAAGCAGACAACAAGTATCTCAGCAATCTTCTTCTTTACCATGGGAATATGGTGCTTTTTTCTCTCTTTCCTCTTTTCATAATATCTCTTTTTTTCTTTTTCTCTTTTTCTCAATATCGAACTCTTTTTTTATAAGAAGAATGCTTCATAGATACTCGTTATGGTTACGCTGCAGGTTTCCACCATGTCAGCATGGATTAGACCAGCGACCCAGACGTTTCTCTAACACACATGCATAACTCCATGGACTTACAAGCTCCCCTTTCATTTCACACCAACGACATCCATAGACAAAAGAACATGATATCAACTAGGTACAAAGTACCAGTGCAATGTTGAAAGCGTTCCCCATGATAGCATGGTTCTGCTAATTCACAACTCACAAAGCGCAAGCGTATACACAACATAGATGGGCACAATGGTTCAAGTTTATTAAATGCGAGAAAGTAAAGTGTGCCATCAAGTTCGTTAGAGCTTTAATCACTAATTTTCACATAACAAGTTTAATTTGGAAGGTAGATAAAAACATGAATTTACTTGGAATAGCAATAACGCTAATAGGTAGGTATGGTGGACACAAATGGCATGGGTTTGGTTTAAAGGATTGGATGCACGAGAAGAATTCCCTCTCAGTACAGGTTTTTGGCTAGCAAGGCTGGGTAGCAAGTATAAGAGTTGAAGGAAACAAACAAACATACAAGTGACAAAGACAAACATGCAATCTTAAAGAAAGATGATGAAATTATTTTTCTTTAGAGTACTTTTATATTTTTATTCAACTCTCAAAAATAGTGTTGCTACTGACCGAGGCAGGTTTGCCAAAACCAACAAAATTAACTCAATGATCCCAAAGTGCTACCAATACTAACAACAAGATCAATCATATAACCACGAATTGAAAACTAATATAAGATATGCAAAAGAGTAAATGATAGAACTTATCATTAATAATCCATAACGGCAACTCACACCAAGGGATACATATCTAACGAGAGAGGGGACACTTCCATAATGCAAACCATCCTACATGATAACCTCTCTATTCATGATATGACTCTACTAAAAAGGTAAAAAGATAGAAGATAGTGATGTGATACCTCGGCACTCCCCCAAGCTTGGAACAAGCCAAGGGGATGCCAAACCTGATGACAAATTACTCCTTCGGTGGTGGTGATATCCTCTCAATGAGCTCTTTGATCAGTTTCCCCAAGTCCTTGATGACCCACAAGTATAGGGGGTTTATCGTAGTATTTTCGAGGGAAGTGAAACCCAATTTATTGATTCGACACAAGGGGAGCCAAAGAATATTTATAAGCCTTAACAACTGAGTTGTCAATTCAGCTGCACCTGGAAACAATCTTGCTCACAGCAGTTTATTAGTAGCAACAGTTTTGTAGTAGGAATAGTAAAGTAACAACAGTAGTAAAGCAAAGACAGTAGTAACAAAAGCAGTAAACAGTGGGATTCGAGTGCGGCAGGCATAGGGATGGATGGACGGGCGTTGCATGGACAAGACAATTCACATAGCAATCAGAACATAGGGAAATTGCAGATAAATAAGATAAAGCATCCAAGTACTAGACAATCCTAGGCATGTGTTCCATATATAGTCATACGTGCTCGCAATGAGAACTTGCACAACATCTTTTGTCCTGCCAGCCCGTTTGCAGCGGGGCCTCTAGGGAACTACTGGCAATTAAGGTGCTCCTTTTAATAGAGCACCGGAGCAAAGCATTAACACTCCGTGAACACATGTGATCCTCACATCAAAGCCTTTCCCTTCCGCTTATCCCGATTTCTGTCACTTCGAGGCCATAGGTTCCGGACAACGACGTGTGTATACAACTTGTAGATAAGACCAAGAACAATACTATCATAATGAATCAATAACATGTTCAGATCTGAAATCATGGCACTCGAGCCCTAGTGATAAGCATTATGCACAACAAGTCGCAACAAAGTCATAAAGCACTAATAAAAGATATTAGGAACCATGCCCTAACAATCTGATGCCATTACATGAACGATCTCATCCAATCCCTACCATCCCCATAGCCTACAGCGGGGGATTACTCACTCATAGATGGGGGAAACATGGATGGTCAATGGAGAAACGATGGTGATGATGATCTCCTCTAATTCCCCATCCCGGCAGGGTGCCAGAACGGAGTTTCTGGTGCTATTTCATGGAATCTGGTGGTGGCGGCGGAGCGGAACTCCTTCTGGAAAAACGTCAAACCCCCCGGAGTTTTTAGGTCAGAAGGCTCCTTATAGGCGAAGAGAGAGGCCGAGGGGGTGCCTGGGGGGGGGGGGGGGGCACACCACCCCCTGGCGCGGCCTGGCCTGGCCCGCACCAGCAGGTGGTGTGGCCACCCCAGGGCTCTTCTCCGTCTCGTATTCTGGCTCCTGGAGTCTTCGGGTGAAATAGGATTTTTGGCATATTTCCGGGATTTTTCCTGATAGTTGATTTTCTGCTCAAAAAGTAGACGCCAAGGCAATTCTGCTGAAAACATCGTCAGTTCGCATTAGTTGCATCCAAATCACACAAGTATAGAGGAGAAACAATAGCAAAAGTGTTCGAGAAAGTAGATACATTTTGGACGTATCAACTCCCCCTAACCTTAGCTTATTGCTTGTCCTCAAGCAATTCAGTTGGAAACTGAGTGCAATAAAAGAACTTTCACGAACACATTTGCTTCATATGATATAAATATTCTCAGCAATGTGATCAACTACTTAGACAATTCATAATAAAGAGTATGCAACCAAGTCTACTTAATAGTCATTGCATGCTATGAAGAGATTCCAACTCAAGAATAATAAGTAGCATGAGGCACAAACATAAGCAACATTACAGTGCTCATAGAAAGGTATGATAGAGTGGTATCTCGCTTGCCTTTGATTATGAATGTCAAGGCACCTCTGAAGTTCAAGTGATGACTAGAAGTAAAGATATCAAGGATACAAGCATCAAAGTCATAACACAAATAATCAAGTATTGGAACAAACACAAAGAATGACAACTATGCTCTCAAGAAGGTGCTCAAAGAATATATGGAGACTCAACAATAGAAGAAAAAGGTTTTGAATAATTTTGAAAGGCTTCCAAATGCTGAAAGTATGGTACTCGTTAGCTTTGAGCTCTCAATGCCCCTATCATAAGCATCTTTAAAGTGGTTAAGGTGAAAGTGACACAACTAAGAGGATATGCTTGACAAGTTATAAATCGAAGTCTCATGCCCCTTATTGACGAAGACCGATCCTCATGCTACTCAACTTCAGTCACAAGTAAGCTCTTGTCATTGTAAGTACATACGTATCATAGAGAACCGGCAACGGGGTACCCCTTGCACATGATACAGGAGCTATCCCATAATCAAAATGATAAGGCAAGCAGACAATGAGCATCTCAGCGATCTTTTTATTTACTATGTGCATAGATTTTTATTGAGGATGCTTCATAGAATGCTCATTATGGTTATGTTGCAAGTTTCCACCATGATTAGGCATGGCTTAGGCTAGAGGCCCAGGCGTTTCTCTAACATACATACAAACTCCATGATCTTACAAGTTCCACTTTTATTTCACACCGCCGGGATCCATAAGCAAAAGAACATGATATCAACTAGGTACAAAATACCTATGAAGCGTTGAAAGCGGTCCCCATGATACATGGTTCTGCTAACTTCAACTCATAAAGCGCAAGCATATACACAACAAAGAAGGACGCGATGGTTCAGGTTTATTAAGTGCAAGAAAATAAAGTGTGCCATCAAGTTCGTGAGAGCTTTACTAACTAACTTTCTCATAACAAGCAAACATTTTATTCGGAAGAAAACAAGGCATATTGAATATGCACGGAGGTAGCAAACGATTCTAATGGGTAGGTATGGTGGACACTTTGGAAATATTTGGTTTAGGGAGTTGGAAACTTGAGTAAAATATACTCAGAAAAAGTGAAGGCTAGCAATAGTAAGAGAGCGACAAACGAGAGAGCAATAGCTGTCATTATCATGCTTGCAACAAAACAGGACTACTCATGGCATGAAAGTGATTCAAGATCCTCAGGGCAAAATAATTCATCGAGGCTTAACTGATTATTACAGTCATGTGCATGCGTGAGCATGTGCCAAGTCAATCAAATAAAACATTCAGAGGAGGATACCACAGTGTCATACCAATTTATGAATAGAGTAATGCAAGCAATCATTCATGAGACATGCTACAAACTATTAGCGGGCTGGAGCTAATCACAAGAAAGCAAGAACTACTAAGCATCCAAAGATATCATACACCCTACATGAACGGACTAAGCAAGCTCACAATGATGAGTATATGTACAAAAATGAAGACAAATAGAGTTCGTTACCAGCCTCTTACCACGCCTCAAGTTGTCATTAATCCTCATTATTGTGGCATCCCGCAAAACCACTACTAGAAAATCGTGGTGTTTTTGTGCATTGCATCATCATGACCGCATGCTCATGTCATCATGCCACATTGCATTTGAGCATCGTCATCATCATGCATGGTTTTTGTCTAAACTATTTTCGAAACGCCTAGTTATGTTTTCCAAATATTCCCGTCTTTATTCAAATTAAAACCTCGGGCCTCCGGATTATTTTGGTTTGTCTAAATACGGTTTGCAAAAGCCTTGTTTTTAATAAATAAAATTATTTGATTATTTTAGGAGGCAGCCCGCCAGGCCCGAAAGCCCGGCCGGCCACCTCCAAGCCCTAAGCTAAAACCTAGTCTAATCCTTTTTTCCACCCAATTCTATCCTAACCAACCCTCGCCTATCCACCTCAGCCGACCCACCCACCAACCTCCTTCCCCTGCCACCTCACTCCGGCCACTCGCAGTGCGCCACCTCAGCCTCCTGGCCTCACCCCTGCCACATCCCCACACGCACACATCACACAACGCACACACCCCCAACCCGAACCCTGCCTCTCTCCCTGGCCCCACTCGACCGACCCGCACCCATCTCCCACCTGCACGCCTCCCCTCGCCTATCCGTGCCGCCCCGCCCATCTGGTCGCCCCCTCGGTTGCTCCACCTGCCGCGTGCTGGGTCCCACCCACGACCGACAGCCGCCCCGGCCTCGATCTCTCCGCCCCACCTCGAAATCCTCGCCCTCTCCTCCTGCGATCCCCGCCTCCTTCCTCCCCTTCGGTAACTGCCGCCGCCAGCGCGCGATGCCGCCTCCGGCTGGAGCCCTGCCTCGCCGCCTTCGTCGCCTACCCCGCCACCAGTTCCCGCCACCGCGCGGCCGTTCCCTCGCCGGCCGTCGCCCTCCGCCTCGGCCCCTGGGCCTCGCTCCCCTCTCCGTCTGCACCGTCTTGCCGGAGCGCGGGCAACCCATCCCGCGCGCCCCCTGCCTCGCCGGGCTCCGCCGTCCGCCGGGCCTCCTCCTCCCGTACCTGCGCGGCTCCTCACCGGCCAGACCCCGTCACCGGACCTCCTATCGCCGGCCCCTGCACGTCAATGCCTCGTCCGCATCCTCCTCTCCGACGCCACCTTCCTCGGCCATCGTCGCTCCCTCGCGTCCCTGCCTCGGCAACCGCCGCCCGCCGGCGACCCTCTGCGCCGCTCGAGCGCGTCCACCTCTGCCCTCCTCTGCGAGCCGGCCAAGTCAGGTTCCCCTCTGTCTGCCGCCAGAGGCGCCGTCGTCCCCCTACCCCGTGCAGGAGCATCCCCCCAGCGTTCCCCATCGTCGGTCGCCTCCACTTCGACTCCAGTTGCCCGCCGTGCTTCCTCTTCCGGGTCCCTTTTCAACCGCACCTCTCCAGGTCCTTGCCTGTGTGTTTGCGCTAATTGATGTCCCGTGATTTGTTTGGCTGCGTGATCTGGGGGCTATCTGGTATTTTGTGAGTATGTGGGGTTGCTATCAAGATTTCCCGATGACACTTGAAGAGATACATACAAGATCTCCTTCATGGTTTTCCTAAGCCCCGAGTTCCCCTCCCGAACCGAGTTCTTCGGCATGTACGACAAGGTCTTCCGAAAACTCCGGTACCAGTCCAAGATCGCAAATGACGCTCGAAGCCGAAACTCCAAGATCGTTCGCACGAGTCTGATGCCGAGGACCGGAACGCCAAGTTCTTCCTCTCGGACCCGAAGACGCCGAGACCCGGGACACCAAGGTCTCCGCCGTGAAACGACAAGACCGACGACACGACCCGACGACCACGGATGTGACAAGATCGTCTCTCGGATGTCAAGTTCTTCAACACCGAGGACCGATCCATCAGAACGCCAAGACCTCCGTCCGAACCCGAGTTCTTCGTTGCATGCGTCAAGATCTATTCTGTTGCCCGAGAACGTTCCCGCCGAGACCGATCCCCGTCGAACCCTGTCGAACACCGGACCCCCAGAACCCAAGACCTGCCGAACCCAGATGTGTGACCCTAAGCCCTATCTTATAAATGCTATATACAAAACCTGTTGCATAATAATTGTTCATCTCGCATGCATATCATAATCATGCCGGATCTTCTGCCGTAGTATTAAATATTGCATCCGGTGTTTCTTTTAGTGCTTTGCTTATTCGCGGATTAGGCCGATGAGTTGATGCGAGTATCGACAAGTTCTCCGGATATGAACCTTCGGCAATGTTTCCCCAGGCGAGCATCCCTTCCCCTTCTACCTATTTTGCATTTATAGTCTTTATTTCCTCCTATTGATCTATTGCTATCCGTGTCGCGATGCTTTAGGTTCCGTACACCAGTTATATCCCGTGCAGCCTCTATATTGCCTTGGACACCTCTTATTACCCGTGTTTGGTAGATAGCTGGCCTTGCGAGTCATAGTTGCTTGCTTAGGTGCGATCTCGTGTTGTCAAGTACCAAAGTTGTTGAAATGCTAGCAGATGTTAATGGTGGAGATGCTTATTGGTGGAGATGATCATGACTTTAAATACAACTATTAAAATGCTAGATATAACTAATGCAGAGGCATCGGTGGGCAATAGATGTTATTTGGTTCTTCCACGCTCACTTGTGTCCCGTAGGACCCTGAGTACTTGATACCTGTTCCTTGATTTTTCGCACTATCCACATCCGGGAGGCCTTATGGACCCCCCCTGTGCCAGAGCTTGATTCATTTCTATTTCTTGGGGCCACAAAGTAGTTTGGGGCTTTATTACTATCCCGTACCTATGCCATGCTTTACTGCTTTATTTAAGATTGTGCGTGGAGCACCTGTACTGTTTTGGATCGTGGAATGTTTTCGCGATATCGACAAGCCCAGTCACACTTTCGGGTTCCCAGTCGTTTACAACCATTGTCACAAACCCTGGGTCCGTTCTGGAGCCGGTCAACTTTGTTGTAGGTAGCTTAGTGGGGTGGCCCCCTGAAATATTTCTGAATCCTGTGATCGCTTTGTCGTGAAAGCCTCGTTGGCTTTTGAGTTGGTTTTTCCGAGGTTGATCGAGTGTGTGTTGCTATTTGTGCACCCCTGCAGGGTAAAACTTTCTGAAAGCCGTGTCCGCGGTTATGGACGACTTGGAGCATAGTATCTCGATCATAGACAAGCATAACTAAAGTAGTGCTATAATTTTGACTTAATATATATGACTAGTAATCAGCTTCACTATAACGGAATGGATATTAAAAATGCCAACCACTGCTAGATATGGGATGTTTGTTATATCTGTATAGTAAGTATTGCAACTCCAATGGAATGAGATAAAAGTGTCAACCAATGCTGGGTTTTGGGATTCCTCAGGACAACTATATCTGACTAGTAAATGTTCCAACTACAATGGAATGGTGATTAAAACGGCCCACTACTTATGCTATCAGGATGACTCCTGCTATCTATATCATATTAGTAATTGCTGCAACTATAACGGAATGAGTAAAATTGCCAACTGTGTGAGTTCCTTGGTCCGACTTCCTCGTTTGGTCTCGAGGGGGAAATACCAGGATGGGTTTGTTTGGTGTTAGCTTCAGGTTGGATCCGAATAGGTCTTTCTTATCCCTCTCTGATAACCGTCAGTTGTATCGAGTCTCTATAGGTTGTTTAGTGCCGTTGCGCTGCCGCTTCAGCCCACCATACCTATGTTGGCGAGAGCCGCCGAATTCTAGCCTCGCCGTGTACTGGCCTCAGTACTGACGCTCCTCTTTTTTCCTTTGCCCTTTGTCGGCACCCCTTTTGTTTTAGCAGGTTTCGACGTCGTTAGCAGGGTTACCCTTCCGGCTTGGCCTGGGCAGGGTTATGGACACCATTGGTTATTCTTCAGGGCTCTTAGCCCCATCTGTATCTTGTCCGTACTCGGACGCTGTCTTGATTTCAAGGTGATTTGGATCTTTGTATTGTATATATGTATTCTTGACTCATGAAGTCGTGTTGTATATATATCTGTTCTGTGGGTCCCATCGAGGACTGTTGTGTAATGGTATTACTTCGTTTTCCACCCGCACGAAAGTGCTTGGTGGGCGTCCTTGAATCGTTTCTATGCGGGTTTGGCGGAAAGGGCTAAAACTTGCATAGGGCCGATTTGAGGGTGTTACAATTATTGCTCTTCACTTGTGTAGCTTGAATAATAATATGAAACAATTAATCCACTGAGAACTGTCGAACCCTGCAGTAAACTCACAAAAACAAAAGAAGAACGACAAATATTTTTGGTGTTTTCGATTTTTAAATAAGAACCAAAAGAGAAAAACAATCAAAGCAAAATCTTTTTGGGTTTTTCGAATAGTTCAAACAAAGCAAAAAGGGAAAAACAAACCAAGGCAAAAAGAAGAAGCAAACCAAAGAGAAACAACAAAAATATTTTTGGTCTTTTTGTGTTTTTAGAAAGCAAAAGCAAAGAAGAATGAAAACTAAAAAGAGAACGAAAACATGAATATACAAAGTACCGAAGCAACATGATATGGAGATGAGTGTGGTGTCGGCGTACCTCCCACCAAGCTTAGGCTTTTGGCCTAAGTGGGGTATCAATCCCAAGCTGGCCAAGATGAAGTGTCACCATGGTATGACGAGGAGGTACCCTCGTCCTGGTGCGAGCTCGAGTACGTCGCCCCGCAATGTGCAGAGTAAGGAGGGCACATCCTCCTGGTGCTGCTCGTGGAAACCCAGCAAGCGAAGATGCTCATCCACCTCCTCCTTGGAGCGCGACCACGGTCTCCTGTCAACACTAAACAAAGCAGGCTGTGGCAAAAGGATCTCCCTTTCATCCCCGTCAGTGAAAAGCATCCTATATACTAGATTGTTCAAATCAGAGGTAGCAGTGACAAAGTGATGAGTTTTCATGGCAACAAGGTCAAGCCTCTGTGGTGCCAGCATAGCATCATAGGGATCCACTGAAAGACCTAATGCATTTACTATGCGCGATGCAATGATGCCTCCATAGATAGGCCCCCTAGTAGCTAGGCGGCGAGCAATAAGCGAGCCAAGATTGTACCGAGTATCATTGTTGAGAGCAGCAGCAAGGAATGCTAAATGATAGTTGGAGATATTACTAGTGTTCTCCCTACCCAATACACTAGTGGCAAGATAATATGCAAAGTATCTAAGAGCAGGGAGTTAGATATTTCTTATCTTTCCGCGCTGCGCCACGCGGTCATCATCATTGGTCACCCCCCGGTAAAGCTCCAACAAATCAGCGGGTCGCCCTTGAATTTTCTTCACGGTCCCTATCATATGCACACCTACAATACTGCAAAATCTCTCCAAAGGCATGGTGAAGGGCATATCATAGATTTTAAAAGAGACAGTAGATTGATAGGGTGTGTTAGTAAATGAGAAGCTCTCAACAAAAATTTTGGTGAGCATAGCGTATTGTGCACTCTCATCTTGCATATAAGAGGTTAAGCCAACCCTCTCAATCAGTAGCAACAAATCATCAAGAATACCTGCAGCTTGCAAGAAAGTAAAACAAGGAAAAGAGGATGGGTGAGCATCCCCATCATCCCTTTCACTACCAATACGAGTTGCAATGAGATCTTCATTGTATGAAGGCCTAGCTTGAGAGGCTGTTTTTGAGGGCCTCGACCTCCTAGGTGCATCACTCTCAAATATCTCTCCAAAAGTATGGTTGTTCATGCTTGGTATTCTGAAATTTAAACACCTATTAAACAAGTGATTGCAAAGTAAATATAATGAAGGATTCTACTCATAGGGACTTGCAAGAGGCCTAAACATGCATAAAAACTATATCTCTAAGCATCAACCAAGCTTACAAGCTCTCATAACCAGTCACCTACAGTAGCAAATTACTCAACATAAAATCCACTAAACACAAATCTACTTGGACAAGGGGAGGAGTCACATACCAAGGAACAATAGCTCCAAATTTCAGCAAGAAAGATGGGCTGAGCAAGGAGATCGAAGAAATCGAGAGCAAGCACAGAAGGAACGCGATTTTGAGCTATGAACCAGAGCTTACTCGGGAGAGAGAAGAAAGTGGCAGGTGAGAGAAGTAGTGGGGGGGCAGGGGTGGCCCACACCAGGGCATGGCGTCACCCAGGGCTGGCCGCGCCACCACATGTTGTGCCTGCCTGGTGGGCCCCCTGGTACCTACCAGGTACTTCTCTGCCTCTTTTTTCACGTAAAAATTTAATATGAATTTTTTGGAATTTTTTGAGACACTTTATTTTTTGGCAATTTTCAGAAATAGAAGAATGATTTTTCTGACAGACAATTTTTTTCTTTTGGAAACATGATGCAAGGATAAAACAAGGCTAGAACTACAGAAGTTCTAGCATGCAAACAACTAACAACACAAAGAAAACTAAACGAAAGCAAAAACTAAAATGCAAAGGATAGAAATAAACGGAGATAATCATAATGAAAACATTGTTTTGTTCAATGGAATCCTTTTGTTAGCAAGGTTGATCAAGTCTTGCTACCAAAACAATTGCATATGAGACAAAACTTTGTATTCCACTAATGATTAAGTTACCTCAACCTTGATAGCAATGGTCCCAATCATAATAGTTTCAAATTTTTCTCTTGGTATGGGACAGTATATTTCTCCAACTTGAATGCCTTCAACATGTTCAATTGAATTCAAACCATAAGTCCTTTCAATCTTCTTGGGGAAATAGACAGTATGTTCCTTGTCATTAACATTGAAGCTCACATTTCCTTGATTACAATTAATAACAGCTCCTGCAGTATTAAGAAAATGTCTCCCAAGAATAATAGACATATTATCATCTTCAAGCATTTCAAGCACAACAAAATCAGTTAATATCAAGCAATTGTGAGCCACCTGAACACGTACATCCTCACATATACCCACAGAAATAGTGGTAGATTTATCAGCCATTTGCAAAGATATATCAGTTGGTATTAATTTTTCAAGTTGAAGCCTCTTATAGAGAGAGAAAGGCATAACACTAACTCCCGCTCCCAAATCACACAAAGCAGTTATAACATAACTATTCTTAATAGAGCAAGGGATAGTTGGAATCCCTGGGTCTCCAAGTTTCTTAGGAACCTTACCATTGAAGGAATAATTAGCAAGAAAAGTAGAAATTTCTTCATTAGGGATCTTCCTTTTATTCGAGACAATGTCCTTCATATACTTTGAGTAAGGAGGCAATTTAATAGCATTAGTTAAAGGAATTTGCAAGAATAAAGGCTTCATCCACTCACAAAACTTATTATAGTGTTTATCTTCCTTTGACTTGTGTTTCTTATCAGGGAATGGCATAGGTTTTTGGACCCAAGGTTCTCTTTCACTACCATGTTTGTTAGCAATAAAATCTTCTTTGGTGTATTTAGTATTCTTAGTGTGGTTTTCAGGTTCTTCTTCAACTTTTTCTTCATTAGGAACAACATTTTATTCATTACCACTTTCAGTTTCAGCATCAGAGATAGATATACTATTAGGATCTATAGCAGGTTTAGAGGGTTCTACAATAGTTTTATGTTTCTTTTTCAGCTTCCTTAGGAGTCCTATTCCTGAAAACACAATCAGCACAACTATCCAGGTTCAGGTACCGGAATAGAAGGTTCAGGTACCGGAATAGAAGGTTCAGGTACAATTACTTTAGGTATAGCTTGTTTAGGAGGAGTCCAATCTTCATAATTCTTACTTATTTTAGCCATTAATTCCTCAGCTTCCTTTGGAGTCCTATTCCTAAAAACACAATCAGCACAACTATCTAGGTATGTCCTAGATTCTTCAGTTAGTCCATTATAAAATATATCAAGAAGCTCATTCTTAGGTAATGGACTTCCAGCCTGTGCATGAATCAGAGCACAAAACCTTGCCCAAGATTCGGGCAATACCTCTTTTTCTCCCTGTTTAAAATCAAAAAGTTCCTGCAAAATAGCATGTCTAGCACTAGGAGGAAAATATTTCTGCAGGAAAGTACTAATCAAGCACTCAGGGCTATCAATAGATCTAGGAGGTAAATTACTAAACCAAGTTTTAGCTTATCCTTGCAGTGAAAACGGAAAAAATTAGCAACAAAGTAAGTACGCATCTTAATATCATCAGAAAACAAGCCACTCATGGTAGAAAGTTCATTCATATGTGCTACCGCACTTTCATTCTTAGTCCCACAAAAAGGTTCTTTCTCGACAATAGCTATGTAAGATAGACCGAGAGAGAAATCATAATCTTCATCTGTAATGTTTATGGGAGAAGCAGCAAACTTAGCAGCATGATATAATTTGGGTCTAATAGTACGCCTCTCAAGGAGACTTTTAGCAGCACTCCTATCATGGGTGTTCTTACATTCTTTAATAAACTCATCGGTCATCTCAACATAATCTTCTTCAATATCATAACTCTCACTAGACTCAGGTGAGCTAACAGGTGTGGTAGTGCCTTCATTAGGAGTTTCGGTATTTCCAGCTATAGTTCTGGCAATCGTAGCATCTAGGAAAGGACCTAATGAACCACTCTTATCAAGCACAGTAGAAGCAGCATCATAAGCATCAGAAGTTTCAGATTCAGCAGTAGTAGCAGTGTGTGTAGCATGTGTATGTGGTGGTGTAACGAGCTTACTTATAACAGACGGTGAATCAAGAGCAACAGAGGTGTTCAGAACCGTACCTCTTCTTGTAGTGGATGGTAAAATAGGAACCTTGCCATCACGAGACTTACCCATGATGGATGGATAGCAGCGAACAATAGAGAATCCAAGTGAAGTTGATAAATAAAGCTATGGTCCCCGGCAACGGCGCCAGAAAATAGTCTTGATGACCCACAAGTATAGGGGGTGTATCGCAGTATTTTCGAGGGAGGTGAAACCCAATTTATTGATTCGACACAAGGGGAGCCAAAGAATATTTATAAGCCTTAACAACTGAGTTGTCAATTCAGCTGCACCTGGAAACAATCTTGCTCACAGCAGTTTATTAGTAGCAACAGTTTTGTAGTAGGAATAGTAAAGTAACAGCAGTAGTAAAGCAAAGACAGTAGTAACAAAAGCAGTAAACAGTGGGATTCGAGTGCGGCAGGCATAGGGATGGATGGACGGGCGTTGCATGGACAAGACAATTCACATAGCAATCAGAACATAGGGCAATTGCAGATAAAAAAGATAAAGCATCCAAGTACTAGACAATCCTAGGCATGTGTTCCATGTATAGTCATACGTGCTCGCAATGAGAACTTGCACAACATCTTTTGTCCTGCCAGCCCGTTTGCAGCGGAGCCTCTAGGGAACTACTGGCAATTAAGGTGCTCCTTTTAATAGAGCACCGGAGCAAAGCATTAACACTCCGTGAACACATGTGATCCTCACATCAAAGCCTTTCCCTTCCGGTTATCCTGATTTCTGTCACTTCGAGGCCATAGGTTCCGGACAACGACGTGTGTATACAACTTGTAGATAAGACCAAGAACAATACTATCATAATGAATCAATAACATGTTTAGATCTGAAATCATGGCACTCGGGCCCTAGTGACAAGCATTAAGCACAACAAGTCGCAACAAAGTCATAAAGCACTAATAAAAGATATTAGGAACCATGCCCTAACAATCTGATGCCATTACATGAACGATCTCATCCAATCCCTACCATCCCCATAGCCTACAATGGGGGATTACTCACTCATAGATGGGGGAAACATGGATGGTCGATGGAGAAACGATGGTGATGATGATCTCCTCTAATTCCCCATCCCGGCAGGGTGCCAGAACGGAGTTTCTGGTGCTATTTCATGGAATCTGGTGGTGGCGGCGGAGCGGAACTCCTTCTGGAAAAACGTCAAACCCCCCGGAGTTTTTAGGTCAGAAGGCTCCTTATAGGCGAAGAGAGAGGCCGAGGGGGTGCCTGGGGGGGCCCACACCACCCCCTGGCGCGGCCTGGCCTGGCCCGCACCAGCAGGTGGTGTGGCCACCCCAGGGCTCTTCTCCGTCTCGTATTCTGGCTCCTGGAGTCTTCATGTGAAATAGGATTTTTGGCATATTTTCCGGGATTTTTCCTGATAGTTGATTTTCTGCACAAAAAGTAGACACCAAGGCAATTCTGCTGAAAACATCGTCAGTTCGCATTAGTTGCATCCAAATCACACAAGTATAGAGGAGAAACAATAGCAAAAGTGTTCGGGAAAGTAGATACGTTTTGGACTTATTGGTCCTCAATCTCGAAGGTGAGAGTACAAATCAACTCCGAGTTGTGCTCGATGTGGTGCATGATCATGTCGGATTGTGGATCCCAGCTCTTGTGATTCTTTTTCCACTCTTTCTTCTTGGAGTCTTCTTTCCATGCATGGCTAGAACGAGGCAAATCCCAATTGGAGGGTAATTTCTCCTTGGGCATATTGTGGTATTGATACTCATGGATAAGGGTATGGAAAGGATTCTTGGCGCGTGGGGGAAGTGACCAGGGATCTGAACGGCGATGAGGAGGCTTCCCTCCAATTGACATAGTCCTGGCAGGGTTTGCCACCACTCCAATGCGTGCAATGGTAGTGTCGGTGTGCTTTGCCTCCTCTTCATCTTCACTCTTGATCTCCTTCTCCTTCCCGAGGTCTTGGAGATCCTCCTCCATAGGCTCCTTTCCCTTGTCCTTGGCAGACACCATTGTGCTCCTAAGCTTTCAAAGATAGTTCCTGGCAGAAAACAGATCGAAACAAAAACACGACGAGAACACGATATATGAACCTCGGGGGATCCGGGGGGGTTATATATTACTAAGTTTCACAACAAAAGGAAGGTACTGGGAGAAAACGAGTCGGAGACGGAGTCCGGAGTGGCCACACCACCTGGTGGCGTGGCCAGGGGTGGGCCCACGCCACAGGGTGGTGTGAGCCACCCTGGCTCCGTTTCCGCCCCTCTTTCACTTCGTAGCTTTCCTTATTGTCTAAAAACTGCAAAAATATAGTTGGATAGTATTTTCGCGGAAATTTTCTTACCAGAACTGTTACCTATTTGAAAACGGACTCTGCAGGTCTCTGAATTTGGTATCTAGTAGATTCTTCCGGAGTCACCACTTGAACAACATCAATATCTTCATCTTCATACACTTATTACTTGAGTCATGAAACCTTCCTCTTCCTTATTACACCATTACCTCCACTACCTGGAAATTTCTTTCACACAAAACTTCACATAGTTCTCATTAGCAACATTAGTATAAGTGAAGTGATAAAACCTTTTGAGTTTGACTTCAACTGAAAACCATCAAAACATAAGATACTGTAGCAAATCCTTCCGAAAAGTCAAAAAGAATTCAAAAAGGAAATCGATTAAAGAAGCAAATGCAAGAGTGGCAAAATCTGTCAAAACAGACCAGCAGGTAAAGATCATTTTTTTCGAAAATCTTCTGTTGATCAAATAAAAAAGTGCAAAACTAACGAAAGTTAAATAACAACCTGGGGAAGAAGCACAAAAAATTACATCTCAATCCTACATACAGAGATCTCTCACGAATATTTACGGTGAAGCACAAAAATCTGTTTCGGGACAGCAGCTTCCCCAAATCTTACTTCTCTCTCATTAGAGGTTGATCTTGACACAAAAACCAAACAAAAAGAGATAAGAAGAGGTTATTACCGAAGTAATAACTTCCAAGACTCAAATAAACAAAAACAAACTGAAAGCAAAAATAAACTGGGTTGTCTCCCAAAAAGCTCTTTCTTTATAGCCATTAAGATGGACATGATAATTTTAAAGATGCTCACTCAGGAATATGACTTGAAGTGAAAGAGAGCATTAAGAAGCAAAAATACACACATTTAAGTCTAACCCACTTCCTATGCAAGGGAATTTTGTAAACAAACAAGTTGTTGAAACCAAAGGCTACTTGCATAAGAAGGCAAAACAAGTGCAACATAAAAACTTTCAGCATAAAACGAGGAAACTTGATATTATTGAGATACATAAGAACACTTTTCCCTCTCTCATAATAACTTTCAGTATTATGCATAAACTTAAATATAACTATCACAAGGACCATCGTAGCAATGATCACTTATTCTAACACAAAACACATGAATACTAGCTCTCATAACACTACTATGTGAAACAATATTAGAGGTATCCTTACAAAGGATAGTGTGTCTCTCTTCTTCATATTTAGTAACAAAGTCTTTCACATTTGCTATTATAGGTTCATAATCCATTTGTTTATTAGGTTCAACAACTTTGATTATACTTTCATTAACCATACTAGCTATCATAGAATGTTCCTTTATCTTAACTGGGAAGGGCATTTTCTCAATGTAAGGTTCGGGTAACGCATGATTAGCAGTATAAACTTCAGTATTTCTTGTAGGAACACTCTTAGCAACATCTTTATAAGGTTCATGATACTTATTCCACTTCTTTTTAGGCACTTCAATATAGGAAGCAAAAGCCTTAAAATAAGAAGCAATAGCTTGAGAGTCTAGACCATAAACATTTTTAATATTTTGAAAGTCATCGGTTCCCATAAAAGATTCAATGCATTCATAATCATAATTTATACCTGACTTTCTACCTTTGTCACTCTCCCATGCTTCAGCATTGTCTTGAATACGATCCAGAAGATCCCATTTAGCTTCTTCTTCCATGCGAGTGAATGATCCAGCACAAGAAGCATCCAATAAATCTTTATCATGAAGAGAAAGCCTTGCATAAAAGTTATTGATAATAATATTGTTGGGGAGCTCATGAATGGGACATTTGAGCATTACTAACTTCAATCTCCCCCAAGCTTGAGCTGTACTCTCTCCATCAAGAGGCCAAAAGTTGTATATTTGATTCTGATCTTTATGAATCTCACTAGGAGGATAAAACTTTGAATAAAAGAGAGGTACTATTTCCTCCCATTCCAGAGCTTGACCATTCTTCAGCAGCTTATACCATTCCTCAGCTCTTCCTTTCAGCGATAGTGAGAATAACTTCTTAACTTGATCTGTAGTAATACCTGCACACTTGAACAACCCGCATAATTCGTGTATAAAGAGTAAATGATCACCGGGATGGACTGTTCCATCCTCAACATAGTAGTTATCCATAACACGATCAATAATTCTTGTAGGTATTTTAAAAGAATCATTCTCAGCAGGTGGTGGTTCATCTACTACCTTAGCAGTGGTAGTAGCATTACCAAATAAGAAACTCAACGAATTATCCATAACAAAAAAAAGCAACTAACAGAAGTAAACAATACTCATAGTAGAAGTTTCCTTTACCAGTTCCACTCTCCAATAGCGCTTCACTCCCCGGTAACGACGCCAGAAAATAGTCTTGATGACCCACAAGTATAGAGGGTGTATCACAGTATTTTCGATAAGTAAGAGTGTCGAACCCAACGAGGAGCAGAAGGTGCTGGCTAGTGGTATGGATCAGGAATTCTCTGCAAATACTTAGCAAACGGATTTTTAGGGGTTTTTGATAAAGCAAATAAATAAAGTACGAGTAAATAAAAGACAATAAGAATAAATGCAGCAAGTGGCCCAATCCTTTATGCAGCAAAGGACAAGCCGGTTGTATTACTTAAGATGACCAAACATTCTCGAGGATACATGGGAAGACTGTCAAGTGCTTTCGCTTCATATAATTGATTAATCTTCTTTAGCTTGCTAAGTGTTGTGTGGGTGAACCTGTGCTAATGTACCGACCTTCCTATGACTAATACATACTTGTGATTATACCCCTTGCAAACATCCGTAAGTACAAGAAAGTAATTAAGGTAGAAACCTAACCACATCTTTAAACTCTAAGACCCTTACGTCCCTTGTCCAATGGTTTCCTAACGGGGGTTTAGGTTTCTGTCACTCCGGCAATCCCTACAATTAGTAGCGAAATACACAATGCATTCCCCTAGGCCCATATAGGTGAAGTGTCATGTAGTCAACATTTACATGACACCACTAGAAGAAGTACAGCACAACTTAAATATCAAACTATTGAATCTTTCTCAACACAACTCCACTACTAACAACATGACTTCTCCCATGTCCTCAAGAACAAAATGAACTACTCACAAGACATCATATGGATCATGATCAGAGATGGAATAATGATGTATAACAACCTGAACATAAACAATAATTCAATAGTTCACTCAATAGCATCAACTACAAAGAGTAATCAACACCGGGAAAGTTCCCCTAAGAACTATGCAAGATTCAACCCAATTGTTACAGCAATATGGAGATGGTGATGAGGGTGCTGATGGTGGTGTTGATGGCGACAATCTCCCCTTTCCGGGAAGGAATTCCCCTGACAAAAATATGTGTGCCGGAGAGATCTTTCTCTCTCGGTGTTTTCCGCCCCGCAGAGGCGGCGGAATCTTTCTGTGGTCGCTCCCTGAGTCTTAGGGTTTCGGGAGGATAATATACGCCAGAGGGGAGAGCCAGAGGTGGGCCAGGGCGGCCACACCACCTGGTGGCGCGGCCTAGGGTGGCCCGCGCCCGGGGGTGGTGTGGGCCCCCTGTGGCCCATCTCCACTCTCTCTTCTGGCTTCCTTCGTCTTCTAGAAAAATAGGATTTTCCGTATATTTTTCCGGATTTTCTGATCTTCACGAATTTTGCCTCCAAACAGCACCTTTTCCATCAGAATCCTGACTGTAGCGGTCCATGCTCCAAAAGTCATCAACCATGCAAAAATAGATGAAATAACATAAGTATCATCTCTTAATATGAAATATATCAATAAATAACAGTGAATTATGGTATAGAATAGTGATGCAAAATGGACGTATCACATCGCAATCATCACATGAAATAAAGACTTTAGTTTTTATTTATCTTATTTGAGAAAAGTAATTTCTACTCATTAAAATTAATTAAGATTTAATATTCTCCAATTAAAATATGGTATCATGTGGACACATGTCATCACCAGATATTCTAATACATGGGAATGTGATTTAAAGGGTTGGTCACATTTTATAAAGTTTAAGATTATCATTTAATATATTTAAAGTGACTAGAAATGCCCTAATAGCATTATTTCGGTACTAGTCCAAAGTCATTGCTTGCAAACCTAAATGTCTTTACATATTCAGATATATATTGTCAAATGTGATTTTTAAGAGTTGGAATCAACTCAAAAGCTATTATAGTTGATTTTTGAAAAATGTTTGAATGTAGAAAAGTCTCTGTCTTGTTATTTTTGGTATAGGTGATCTCTAACTTCAAATGATTTAAATCCAATGGGCTTGGATAAATAATTTAAATATCTTTCTAACAAAATTGGAATCATACCATTTGGTTCAGTGAAACTCTCTGAATTGATTTTTGAATCTGTGGACAGAAACTAGTTTAGACTAAATTGGAAAATACTAGTTTGAATTTCTAGGCTACACGCGGTAAACTAAACGGGCCTGCCCAACTGCACTACACAACGCAGCGGGCTGCTGACAGAGGGGGTTCACTAGTCAGCGGGTCTATCTACGCGAAGCGGTATCGGCAAATCTGAGCCGTGCGATCTAATTCTAATCTAACGGCCGAGAGTCATCATCGACGACGAACTGCTCCGACGAGAAAAGTAACCTAGCACGGTGGTGGGGCTCTTGCTAGGCTCACCTGCGCTCCGGCTAGGGTCGGCGATGGGGGCGAATGGGGTTGTCGATGATGGCGGATCGATTGGCGGTCACGGGAGGTCTTGGGATGGTCGAAATCGACGGCGCCCTTCTCCTCCAGCAGCGGCGGGCTCTGGCTAAATTCCGGCGAAGGAGAGCTCACCTTGCTCCGGGAAGAAGTGGGGGAGGATCAGTGGGGAGTCGTGAGTGTTGGGGTGTGGAGAAATGAGGCAGGGGAGGTCTCCATTTATACTACGACGAGGGGATCGAACGGTGTGGGCGCGAGCTCGTCGGTGACGATGCTACAGGCGGCTAGCAGCGCGGCTGAGGATAGGGGACGGTGCTGTGTTCCCTGGCGATCGTTGCTGCCTTAAAGGCGAGGCGTGGGGCGGTGTGGTTTGGTCGAGAGCGTGCAGCGCTCTGCACAGAGGCGGAGGTGTTTGCGAGGCGTGCGGGAGCTGCGGGTCACGTGGAGGCGAACGGGGGTGTCTGCGGGGTTGCTGTGATCATGACGAGCGTGAGCGGGCACGGAGAGGGTGAGGCATGGTCTGTGCGAGGCGGTCGGGCGCGGCGAGCTGGCGCGCTCTAGGCATGGCACATAGACATAGGGCGTGGCGGTGCTAGGGTAGTCTAGGGCTCGTCTGCGGTCGAGGCTTGGACAGGGGGTGGCGGTGGAGTGCGGCGTGTCTGGTGCGCGTCGTGGGTGAGGGCGGCGATGCTTCTGGCGCGTTGTCCACTATCGGCTGGCGACGACCAAAATTGGGCGGCGCTCCACTGTGCATAACGGCTCAGGGGGACTTGTCTGGTGCTTGGCTAGGCTCAGGGGAGACAGGAGAGTTAAGGGGGGACACTGGGGTGGTGGATTACTGCTCAGAACAGTGAAGTTAGGCAGGTGATTAATTTGTGTAAGCAATGTGTTTGATGAAATGGTCGTAAGAGAATTTGTTTAAATTTTTTGAATGAAACCTTTTGAGTGATTTGATCTTAAACTTGAGTATCTATGTTTGCTTGGAGAGGTCAAGTGGAATTGGTTTGATAGGTTTTTGAAAAAGTGGGATCTTACCATATGAACTAGATTCAATTTTTAACTGTCCATTAAATTGATTTGGAAAATGTTTTTATAAGTTTGTAAAGTGGGCCTCAGTTCACTTTTACTTGGTCTAGCAAGGGGTGAAAAGAAGTGGAATTGTTTCTGTTAGAAATCCTCTTCTAGGAACACCTAAAGTGACCTAGTGGTTATCTTTGGCCAAAATGACCATTTGGTTATTTAATTCATATTTGATTTCTTTTTATTTTGATTTTGTTTGTAAATGGCCCAGATGATGTAGTATTTATCTTTAAACATTTTCTCATCATTTGTAACAATCAAGCATGGTATTTTCAATCAATCACACATTAATACAAAGCTAACATGCAATCATATTCATTTTATTAATAAAAGTTTTTGTTAACCCTAAATTGGGTGATTAGAACTTGATAATATTGATTAAAAGTTTTGGTGTTTTACACATTACTGACCTGACAAGGCATACGTAAACCATGCATTTGATATTGGCACCATAATGTTGATTTGGGTAACTTCTTCTTTAACAAATATTTAGTGCAAAGATGTAAAATTGTATCATAGTTGACAGCCTATTCGGTTTAGAATGTGTGAGGCCTTGCCACAAGCTTCATGTACTTCATTGTCAAGGACTTCTTGATCTGCTACAGATGATCTGTATTGATTACTGAACAAACACCAAGAATTGAGAATATAATCAAGATAGAAAGATATCTACCGTTGCAATAAGTTTTCGGTACTAAAAACACATTTAGTTAAAACTTATAGCAACCAAGAAAAAGAGATAAACTAATTAGGATATAACCGCCTAGGCTAGCTAATTATTGCTATACCTTTTTCCACAATCTTCGCTATAGCCAGACAACATTTAAGTTCTTCCAAACTAAACAAGCAACTAATTATGAGCTAAACTAACTAGAGGACTGCGTTAACACAAATAGTACACCTACAACAGGACACAAAGCCTTGAGTTGAAAAAGCTCAAACGCAACTGATACAAATATGCCTCCAATAACTGCAGAAAGTTGGAGATTTTTCTCAATCAATCTGAGTCTTGAGTCTGATTCACATGAGATAGAGAAACATATTAGTCTCATTTAGCTTAAGCTCACCCACATGGCTAAAGCGATGAACACTTAAAAAACCAACAATGTGTAATTAGTTGATAGAGAATAAACTATTTTTATGGAAAGTCAGGTGAAGCAAAAGAAATTAGAAGCAACTTCAGCTAGTGCTATCATACCTTGCAGCTAACATGTCGTACCTAGATGTCGTGTACTCTCCCGTCAATGAAATCACGTATTTTAATCCTTCTTATACTACAAAAGGTGTGCTCAACAATTATTGATTTATTCATCTATCTCATATGTGTCTGGAAGCAGTGACCAAGATAAGTGGTTTTGTATTACTACATTCTACATTGATCCTCTGCAGTTCAAAAAAGATCGGAGATGTGTCTGAAGCAGTACCCAAGATAAGTGATTTCGTGCTGCTACATTCTACTCTGATCCTCTGCAGTTTAGAAAAGATAAGAGATGTGTGTCTGAAGCAATACCAAAAAGATCAGAGATTCAGAGACCCACCAATTCTAACTATAATAGAGAATTTACATAAATATTAACCATCCAATTTGTTCCACTGATGTAGTCTGTTTCCTGAATTAAAGCACTACTCAATCATCTTCAACTGGCCAGTGCATCTCGCCGATCCCTGGTCTTGCCCGCTTCATGCTCACCGAGTCGCCCTCGCATGTGACTGATCTGCTGTTGCTGTTGCAGTGTCTGCAGGACGATCTGATCACCTTTGACCTTGACCACCACGGAGGGCGACGGTCTGCTCCGCCTTGCATCCTGCTGACTCCTTGCTCCTCACGGATTTCGTTTCTATCGATCTGCTACAACTGGCCTCCTGTTTTCCCCGCTCGGTGGGCCACCCATCACTCCTTCTCACCAGAGCACATCGGGTGAAGATCGAACTCGCTGAAAACGCCGGGAGGATACAACAACCACAGTGGCGAGGTACATCCACCGCTCCAATCCGGCCGCTCGGACGCCAAACATGTGGAAGCGGAATCCGGGCTAGAACAGGACAGACGCTGATCAAAACAACACCGACGCACAACCAACCACAAAAATGAAATAAAATAGCCCACCAAGCACGACCCAGGCACCATATAATTCACAACTCCACGGAAGCACACACACCACACAAACAAATCATCCAGCTCTAGCCACCGACCAACCACCACGTAGACGACCATCGCAGATACACATCAGACACACGCACATGACAGCAAACGCGCCCCATGAGCCTCACCACCTTAGCCAAGAAACACATCAGCACGAAAAGAAAACACAAGGTTGAGAATAGAGGAGACGAATGAATCAGAAGCCCCCAAGAACGCAAGAATATCCTAGTATTAATGCATAAGGATGCAGCAATTAGTAAATAAATGAGATTATGTGTTCTAAATTGGTTGTAAGCATGCAGATACAGCAAATATTGAGTTGACAACAACAAGACATCGTGAAAACATGAATAATCTTATACATATAGAGACTATATGGAAATTTAAGAAAATGAAGGGATTTTAACTCGTGTATCCAAGAATCTAGTACTCAGTATGGAAATACCACACTACAAACGAATCCTCAGTTCATTGTCCGAAAAAAATTCCACTGAGATCTTTGGACTTGGATAAAAGTAATATCAAGGTAACACATCAGCATTGAGCCTTTCAATTCATAGAATACCTACTTTAAAAGAAAACAGATTATGCTATTTCAACTGGCTTTATAAAATATTTGGAATATTAATAATAATTAGTTTCTCATTGAGCTAAGAAATGGATCTGCAAACAAAGCATGCATGCCTAGAGTGATTGTACTTCGAGACACAACATTCCTTTAGAAGTGAACAGACCATCGAACATCAACTTATGGAAAAACACCGTGTTGCCACTTACATTCTGCATACATCGAAAAATCAAACCGGCTCTCAATAAGCAAAGATAAACCGACTCATTTCTTTAATGATAACTCTTCTTCAACAAAAGGTACCTCCATAGCAACACACTTAAGACCATAGGAAATAAAGCATGCATAAAATCATTATTATACTACATCCTACTGGAATATTTGGTTAATCCGTAATGCCAAGATATTTAAACAAGAGAGGCCTACTTTTAATAAATGGAAGTGCAAATTTGTGCATGATATCTCTCTTCTGCAGCATCGCATCAAGGCGAAGCATAAGGATAGTCTCTTGACTTGGATTGCTTCTTTACAATAGTAGGCTGTTGCATATTTCTATATAGGTAGGCTCTTTTCGTTTGTAATTTGTGAACCTCTTTTTATTTTAATAATAATTTTGCTAGGGGTTGTTGCCCCATAGTTCTCGGTAAAAAAATCATTATTACGCCCAACAATTACATAAAAGAGAGCATGCATTCCATTGACCATGTCGCCCTTTGAGGAAGAAAAATCCTTGATCACCACTGAACATGCTCTAAAAATAAATTAGGAAGGCAATCAAACTCCAAAAAGGGAACAAATTGTGCTCCAAATAGTTCAAAAGAAACATTCTCCAGTAGCATAACACATATGCATAGAAACATACAAAATTAAGAAATTTGCATGTCATTCGGAGTGGACATAAAACCTAGAGATATACCCTGAGAAACATGCATAGCCGCAAAAAATAATATGCAATGAAAATGGAAAAACATTATCAAAAGCAAGCAACAATCCTAGCTAAACTTGCCTAATAGAAAAAAACTTTTATTTCAATTGATCTTAACTAAAATGGAAATCAAGGACAAAGGTAAGGAACAAACAGTTTACATCATGGCCCAACTTTATGTATAATGAATCATTAGAATATCAAGATAGGAATACATATCGATATTTTTTGTGTCTAAATTAACTTGTATAACTTAATTATTCGTGCATCTAATAAAATTTTGTATAGCCAACATGTCTAAATCTGATCACCGTACCAGATGTACCAGATCTACCGTAAAATGATCATACGCATTCGGAATGAAGAAATATAGAAAGTTGGTATAAGCTAAATGTCAACAAAGTTAGAAAATATTCAGAGTTCAGGCATCATACCTTCATTTAATGTTGAGGGGCAGAAGGATCAGATACACATACCATGGGGATAGAGATTTACTGCATGGGAAGAAACATCACACAACATCCAAATCCTCTCCTTATGAAATATTAAGCACTTTCATTGGCTAACATTCCAATTAGTGAAAGTGTGCTGACATCAAAGAGTACTAGTTATTTAACTTGATGATGCAGGAAACACAATCATTTCGCAAAGATTTTGTGGTCCGGCTGGATGGCACAGGGACCAAATCACTTGCTGTCCATGTAGCTCATAATTAATCTGGTCAAGTGTACTTTCTTACAACCTACAAACTTCATTTTTCTACATAAGGTTCAAGCAGATTGATGGGGTCTTCCTTAATTCAATGAACTGGAAGATAGAAGAGGAATTTGAGGTTATACGGTTGCTTGCCTACGGAGTGGGGGGCAATGGTAGTTTGACTATTCCGCAGCCTTGTCGCCACGGCTGCAGCCCTCCATAGCATCCACGCCCCGATTATCCCTAATGAAGGAAACACATGCGTACACCAAATTGGAGTAGCAACAGTCATTGCGCTGATTGGAGTAGAAATAGTTCTGAATCAACGAACCTGAGCTTGAGGAGCCTAATAAGGCACACCATGGAAGCTGAGAAGACCTCGTCATCCAAATCGCCCACGCCCTTAACGTCGCAGCAGGAGGGGCTGGATCTCAAGACACCACACTCAAGTAGAAGGAGTACGGATAACGGCCACCACCGGCGACGCGGCGTGGTCGCCGTTGCCGCGTCATTCCATTACCACAAGTAGCCGGTGGCTGTGGTGCCGGCGGCAACCCCGGGCACGCGCTCCACTCCGCCATCGGAGCTCACAAGGCGAGGAAGCAGGTCAGCACCACACGGCCAAATAAACCACCGGCATAGTAGGAAGAACACGGGAAATGCTGGCGCATGACGGTCAAAGGAGAAGAAAACCTTCCCGCCGCCCATGACTCCCTACCCACGCCGAATCAACCATGTTCTCGCGATTCCACTGGTGGCGAAGCGGCAACAGGCAGACAGCTGGGCCTGAAGGTAGCATGAGATGGTCAAAGCAACCACATAGGCTAAATTCCACCAGCAGCAAACCTTTTTTCACAGACAGTTGGGGCTCATCTAGCCGAAGCAACCAGAAAGCCTCAAAACCAGTGAGCTTAGAGCTCTTGTAAGATACTAGATGGATAGGCGCGCTTCGTCGCGCCGCCTATAGTGTGCTTGGGCATTGTGAGGTAGATGTGGTAGACTTGCATGCAACACGTTTATTTATTTATTTCCTTTCTTGAGTATCAAGTAAATTAAATAGGACAGGCACACCACCGATCCAAAATTTGGCAAGGAGTAGCAGACATGTCTAAGTCAGACTATTCAAAAATAAAAAAATGAGACACAAGATTTGCACCACCTCTCATTAGCATTTAATTTACGAACCTTGAAATAATTAAATCTCTGCTATTCATTATAACACCAACAGACTGCTACAAATTCAATGGTACAATAATTAATAGCATGTGTGAATAAAGAAAAAACATGGTTATGGGAAATAAGTGCACACCTCCTATCTTTTTTAGAAGTCCAAGGACATGAAAGAATAACCACATTCACAATTGCTTAGTGTCGACATCATTTACATGACAATAGGAGAGCAATTTGCTAGTAGTAAAATAAATATCGGTGGGATGCAGCTGTTAAAAAGTAAATATCGGTTGGCAAAAGTGAATAAACAATTGTATTTCACTCATATCATATCACACCATGTTACAGAGTGTACCCCGGAGATGGCAGCCTGCAATTTCAAGGTGATCAAAGACAAACTTTTGTCCATGGATTCCATATGAATTTGTTCCACAATATTAGTGATCCTTGCATCTCTTCCATCTGTAATGAGAATTATTATGGCTTTGCCTTCCTTCCTATCACTCCAAGAACTTCCATTCTCCTCACAAGAAGGCTTTAAAGAAAACCATATCTTGCAACAACTGCATTGTTGGACTAACGAAACATATCAGTCTGAGAACGAGGCAATAACCTAGTGGTTGGGTCGCATTTGGCACATCTTAGCTACCGTAGTTCGATCCCTGTCAGGAACGAATTTCCGGAATTCTCACGCCGACCCGTTTTTACTATATCAAAAAAGTGTATAGTTCCTCCCAGCACTGTTTTATTTTTTTATTATGCACAATAAGTAAATGGATTTTGTGTTAGCATGATAGGAAATAGATAAAAATCTACCCACATAATTTTCACAAATCAACTGTCCTGGCTAGCATAAGCCAATTACTAAGAGAGAGAAACTCGAACATACAATTTCATTTTCAACAACGCAAGTGAAAGGCAGATTGAGCACCATTATGTTTGCATGAAAAGGCAGCAGAAACATTTATTGAATATCAAGGCAATGTTGTATATGCATATAGAAGCTTGATAAAATATTATCATGATGCATATGCAGAGCTGACTCAAAATTGTCATATCCAATTTTCATAACCACATATACAAATGTTCTGAAAGGAAACATGAAGCAAAATAAAATATAGCAAAGGCTCGCTTTGATCTTCGCCACCTGATTCTTGCTCTTGCCATAGAGAAAAGATAAGCAGGGAAAAAGTGTAAGTTCCATTTATTTTCTTTCGGTGTTACAACATCAATGGAAATACATAAGTTCCATTAGAAACTATTTCCTTGTGGGCCAGCCACTGAGTGGGACAAACTTGAACATAAGGCTCACCAATGCATCCCCTAGGGAATTGTCTCTGGAATAATACAGAAACAAAGTTTTGGACCACAACTACTTGATAGATAAAAACTAAACTCAAGATCAAATAAGTAAATTTTCCCATGACATCATGACAATTTTTAGCAGGCCACATATAGATCAATAGATGGATGAAAACAATAATGTGCCAAATGCAAGAAATTGTCTCACACTGCACAACAATTGGGATTAATGAGTATATCTCAATCACTTCCAGCATAGGAAAGTTGGATTCCTCGTATTCAAAAAGGAAAAGAATGCCTCGAATGCCAAGATATTTGTGTAAGGCAAAACATACCTAAAACTGCAGTCCGCCATTTGGTTCCTAATGCATCAACTTCACACAGGTTTTTTTTTAGTTCATGCAAGAGTGGCTCCCATGTAATCAATGCTCTAGACAATCTGATACTTTTTACTATTTTAATGAGCATCACTAGCCTGGATCACTCCGAATCTTGATTGTGCTAAGTAGCCTCTATCTTCTAGTGTTGTGTCATCTACTACTGTACTGTATCGAAGTCTAGATAATTTTACCGACTATTCTTCCTAGGTAATGAATCCATCGCCGAGCTCTCTGTCTATTTCTTGTAGGCATGCAATTTCAAGGATTGCAAATAACAATTCCAGAGAAGAACAACGTCAAATACACACCTATGACCTTAGTCCATGGCAACCAGTACCCATCGATGACCGCGCGGAGCACACCCCGATCAAACCCAACACAACAACGGGAAACTAAGCAGAAAGAATACATCAATCATACACTAGTTGATAAAAGAATTAAAAGAAGAGCATGAAAAGAAGAAATGCAGAATCAGAACATACCATCTGCACATTTGCAGCCCGTAAATTGGAGAACTCCGCCAATGATCATGGCCAAACCCTTTGCCAAACTGCGGAAGGGAACAACCCAGTGGAAACAAAATACCAGATGCCGCTAGAAGCAAGTAAGCCACAACCACCAACCCAATCAGAAACCCTCGCCGCAGGGAATGGGTGCTCGGGATGGCCGGGACGGCGCACGGGAGAATTGCGGGCGGTGGTAGGCAAGGAAGCCTGGGATGGCACCCGGATCCGGTGAGGAATGTAGGTGGGGAAGGAGGTGTGGTGTAGGGAGGAGAGGAAGGCCATTGTCGCAGCTGTCGTGGCGGCGGCCTGAAGCCCTCCCACATGAGAGAGTTTTTTTCTGGGAAGAGAGAAGGACGGTGAGAGTTTGGTGTGGTCTAGATTTTGGTTGCCGACTTCACGTGTTGGACCGGTGGATCAAACCATAGTCTGGTTCAACGATTTTTACTTTACTGTTCAATGCAGCTGAGCCGGTGCTCAACACGCAGGTATTTCACCAGACGTAAGCTATAGTACATAGGAAAATTGACCGTGTGTTGCTACAGTGGAATAAATTTAGACCTTCATACATGTATAATAAATTGGTCTCATAATATTGGTCAAAACTAATCAAGAAGCCAGCTTGTAGCATTCTATTAACCTCTAGGAGCAGGAATCCATCTTCAAAATAAGTAAACTGTCAAAAAGAGGACCGGCCTACATATTTTTCATGTGCATTATCAAGAAAGGAACAAAGTACAAACATACATAAGCTCACTCTCATGGATATAATTTTATCATTTGGCAGGAAGAGTGGATAGTTTCAAATGTTTTACCGGTAAATAATAATCGGTGCGCGAAAGAAGCGAAAGACTAAAAACTATAAGGATTTGTTCGGTTAATCCCAACCCTCCTGGGATTCTCGCTAAATCACCGTGGATCAGACGGGATTCGTCCGGCTGGGAATTAATCCCCGTCCACTCTTAATTGCACGTTCGGTTACACCCGGTCAGGATGTAACCCCGGCCCAATCCCTCCCATCCCAGCCTAGTCGACCGGGGTTAAAAACATCTCCTCCCTACCTGTGGAACCGATCCCGAACAGTCACTCTCGCAAAAGAAAGAGAGAGCCCCTCTCTCTCCCGATCCCATCTCTCGTGACTGCGCAGGTGGCGGCGGCGCGAGCGCGGGGACCGGAGGCGACGACGCTCGCTTGATGAACCGGAGGAGTCGGCTGATTCTCCCTCTTTCGCGTGGCATGGCGGCGGCCGTTGACGGGAGTTCTCCGGCCACCTGTAGGTGAACGAGCTCTCTGGCGACCTAGAGGTGAACGAGCTCGCCGGCGATAGCGAGAGTCCACTATTGGAATTTTTCCTAATAAAGGCCCAGCCCATTTATATTATTCAACAATTCCTGAAATCCTAGAGGCCCACTTGGCCCATTCATGCAAGGCAAGAGGTGGGACAAGAGTTTAATCTCACATTGCTAGTTGAGTGGAAGTTGGACCAGCTTATAAGGAGAGCTCTTCCACCACTTGTATGAGCTTGAAAAGAGAAGACATATACACGCGCGCTCCTCCTCCGCCTCGCTACGTCTCGCCTCGCCACGACGCGCACGCCGCGGGTTGCGGGAATGCCTCGAGCCGAGAGCTTCTCTTTCTTTTTGCCACGCATAAATGGATAATAATTTGAACAGTCTGCGTGAGTGTATTTTTAATACGAACTCAGTGGAGATTTAATTCGAGCTTAGTGGAGGTTGTTCGGTTTCGGTCGATGCCTGTTCGCTTCCTCTCCCGACGCCGACTGTTCGCCTGCCTACTCGTGCCTATAAGAGCGAGAGATCGCTCCTCTCCTCAGAAACCAACACACACACCCTGCGCCTCCAGTTTCAGAGCATTGCGCTGCTTAGATCTTCCCCATCCCGTCTTGCGGCGTGCACCGCGAGCTGGGACAGTAGGCCTCCGAGACCCCGCTGCTTCGAGTCCTGTACGGGAGAAGGGCGATAAGGTTTTTGGGGAGCGCTACCAGCACGACTACTGGCTTCATCACGGACTCCTTCACGGATAGCGACTGCAGCGGGTCTTCCCCAACGACGACTTCTTTCCCGACATCAACAACCTTTTCCTCGACAACATGGCTGACGATGGTGCCAACGCTAACGGGAACACCAGTGGTTCCTCTACCATGATGTATATCATCTTTTGGTCCTATTCTATTATTCTGCCTATGCTTTATCTATCTTTTACTATGGTTAAATCTCTTGGAAAATTGCTTTATTTCTCAACAATCCAAAAACCTTATTATAGGCAATTTGCTCCAAGTGGTTTCGTTGCTTCTGTGAAGCCACCTGTTTTTGAGGGTACACATTATAAGAGGTGGCGCGTGAGAGCAGTTCTCTGGTTTCAGAACATGAACTGCTATGACGCCACTCTTGGCAAGCCTGAGGGAGAGCTTACTCCTGCTCAGGAACAAGTTTTTCGGAAAACTGATACCCTGTTCAAGGCTGCTTTGCTGTCTATCCTAGGGGATAACATTGTTGAACCCTATATGTCATTTGATAATGGCAAGGACATGTGGGCTGCGCTCGAGGCCAAGTTTGGGGTCTCGGACGCTGGCAGTGAACTGTATGTCATGGAACAACTCTATGACTACAAGATGACCGATGACTGCTCCGTGGTTGAGCAGGCTCATGAAATACAGTCACTGGCCAAGGAGCTTGAGCACTTCCCTTGTGTTTTACCGGACAAGTTCATTGTCGGGGGTATTATTGCCAAACTTCCCCCTTCGTGGAGGAACTTTGCTACTTCCCTGAAACACAAGTTGCAAGAGTTTTCCGTATCGGATCTCATTGGAACTCTTGATGTGGAAGAGAAGGCGAGAGCAAAAGACACACGTGCTCGAGGTGCTGAGGGAGGTGATACGTCCAAAACGTATCTACTTTCCCGAACACTTTCGCTATTGTTTCTCCTCTATACTTGTGTGATTTGGATACAACTAATGCGAACTGGTGCTGTTTTCAGCAGAATTGCCTTGGTGTCTACTTTTTGTGCAGAAAATCAACTATCAGGAAAAATCCTGGAAAATATGCCAAAAATCCTATTTCACCTGAAGACTCCAGGAGCCAGAATACGAGACGGAGAAGAGCCTTGGGGTGGCCACACCACCTGGTGGCGCGGGCCAGGCCAGGCCGCGCCAGGGGGTGGTGTGGGCTCCCTAGGCACCCGCTCGGCCTCTCTATTTGCCTATAAGGAGCCTTCTGACCTAAAAACTTCGGGGGGTTTCGACGTTTTTCCAGAAGGAGTTCCGCTTCGCCGCTACCACCAGATTCCACGAAACAGCATCAGAAACTCTGTTCTGGCACCCTGCCAGGACGGGGAATTGGAGGAGATCATCGCCATCATCATCACCATCGCTTCTCCATCGACCATCCATGTTTCCCCCATCTATGAGTGAGTAATCCCCCGCTGTAGGCTATGGGGATGGTAGGAATTGGATGAGATCGTTCATGTAATGGCATCAGATTGTTAGGGCATGGTGCCTAGTATCTTTTATTAGTGCTTTATGACTTTGTTGCGACTTGTTGTGCTTAATGCTTGTCACTAGGGCCCGAGTGCCATGATTTTAGACCTGAACGTATTATTGATTCATTATGATAGTATTGTTTTTGGTCTTATCTACAAGTTGTATACACACGTCGTTGTCCGGAACCTATGGCCCCAAAGTGACAGAAATCGGGATAACCGGAAGGGAATGGCTTTGATGTGAGGATCACATGTGTTCACTGAGTGTTAATGCTTTGCTCTGGTGCTCTATTAAAAGGAGCACCTTAATTGCCAGTAGTTCCCTAGAGGCAAGCTGCAAACGGGCTGGCAGGACAAAAGATGTTGTGCAAGTTCTCATTGCGAGCACGTATGACTATATATGGAACACATGCCTAGGATTGTCTAGTACTTAGATGCTTTATCTTATTTATCTGCAATTGCCCTATGTTCTGATTGCTATCTGGATTGTCTTGTCCATGCAACGCCCGTCCATCCATCCCTATGCCTACCGCACTCGAATCCCACAGTTACTTCTTTTGTTACTACTGTCTTTGCTTTACTACTGCTGTTACTTTACTATTCCTACTACAAAACGGTTGCTACTAATAAACTGCTGTGAGCAAGATTGTTTCCAGGTGCAGCTGAATTGACAACTCAGTTGTTAAGGCTTATAAATATTCTTTGGCTCCCCTTGTGTCGAATCAATAAATTGGGTTTCACTTCCCTCGAAAATACTGTGATACACCCCCTATACTTGTGGGTCATCAAGACTATTTTCTGGCACCGTTGCCGGGGCGCATAGCATTATTTATCAAGTTCACTTGGATTCTCTATTGTTCGCTGCTATCCATCCATCATGAGTAAGTCTCGTGATGGCAAGGTTCCTATTTTACCATCCACCACAAGAAGAGGTACGGTTCTGAACACTTCTGTTGCTCTTGATTCACCGTCTGTTATAAGTAAGCTCATTACACCACCACATACACATGCTACACACACTTCTACTACTGCTGAATCTGAAACTTCTGATGCTTATGATGTTGCTTCTACTATGCTTGATAAGAGTGGTCCATTAGGTCCTTTCCTAGATGCTACGATTGCTAGAACTATAGTTGGAAATACATAAACTCCTAATGAAGACACTACCACGCCTGTTAGCTCACCTAAGTCTAGTGAGAGTTATGATATTGAAGAAGATTATGTTGAGATGACCGATGAGTTTATTAAGGAATGTAAGAACACCCATGATAGGAGCGCTGCTAAGAGTCTCCTTGAGAGGCGTACTATTAGACCCAAATTATATCCTGCTGCTAAGTTTGCTGCTTCTCCCATAAACATTACAGATGAAGATTATGATTTCTCTCTCGATCTATCTTACATAGCTATTGTCGAGAAAGAACCTTTTTGTGGGACTAAGAATGAAAGTGCGGTAGCACATATGAATGAACTTTCTACCATGAGTGGCTTGTTTTCTGATGATATTAAGATGCGTACTTACTTTGTTGCTAATTTTTTCCGTTTTCACTACAAGGATAAGCTAAAACTTGGTTTAGTAATTTACCTCCTAGATCTATTGATAGCCCTGAGTGCTTGATTAGTACTTTCCTGCAGAAATATTTTCCTCCTAGTGCTAGACATGCTATTTTGCAGGAACTTTTTGATTTTAAACAGGGAGAAAAAGAGGTATTGCCCGAATCTTGGGCAAGGTTTTGTGCTCTGATTCATGCACAGGCTGGAAGTCCATTACCTAAGAATGAGCTTCTTGATATATTTTATAATGGACTAACCGAGGAATCTAGGACATACCTGGATAGTTGTGCTGATTGTGTTTTCAGGAATAGGACTCCTAAGGAAGCTGAGGAATTAATGGCTAAAATAAGCAAGAATTATGAAGATTGGACTCCTCTTAAACAAGCTATACCTGAAGTAATTGTACCTGAACCATCTATTCCTGTGCCTATTCCAACATCAAAGAAGAGGGGAGTTATTGAATTAAATGATGAAGTGATGAAGGAAGCTAAGAAATATCTTAAGGAGAAGGGAATTAAAATCGCAGATGTCAAGAATTTACCTCCTATAGAAGAATTATGTAAGCCTATTTCCTACTCACCCACTATTGAGGTACACTCTCTCCAACACTTTGATGAAGGTGATATCCCTTACTCTAAACCTCCTGATCAATGCTTAGAAGAATTTGATATCTTTATTGTTAAGCAAGATAACTTTAATAAAATGGTGCAAAATCATCTAATGGAAAACACTAGAGCTATTGTTGAGTTGAAAGATATTGTGGAAAGAACCTCCAATGATGTTAAAATGATTGTTAAACACTTTCCAAATGGTTCAAACTCAAATAGATCAACTTGTTAAAGTGCAAAACGACTTGCTAGTTAATGCTGCTAAAGAAAAACATGCCTATGAAATTAGAACTAGAAGTGGTGCTGCTACCCAGGATCCTCTATATCCTGAGGGGCATCCCAAAAGAATTGAGCAGGATTCTCAACAAGCAGAAAATAGTGGTTCTACTCGTAAGAAAAGGAAAAAGAAACATAAACCTATTGTAGAACCCTCTAAACCTGCTATAGATCCTAATAGTATATCTATCTCTGATGCTGAAACTGAAAGTGGTAATGAATAAAATGTTGTTCCTAATGAAGAAAAAGTTGAAGAAGAACCTGAAAACCACACTAAGAATACTAAATACACCAAAGAAGATTTTATTGCTAAGAAACATGGTAGTGAAAGAGAACCTTGGGTCCAAAAACCTATGCCTTTCCCTAATAAGAAACACAAGTCAAAAGAAGATGAACACTATAATAAGTTTTGTGAGTGGATGAAACCTTTATTCTTACAATTTCCTTTGACTGATGCTATTAAATTGCCTCCTTACTCAAAATATATGAAGGACATTGTCTCGAATAAAAGGAAGATCCCTAATGAAGAAATTTCTACTTTGCTTGCTAATTATTCATTCAATGGTAAGGTTCCTAAGAAACTTGGAGACCCAGGGATTCCAACTATCCCTTGCTCTATTAAGAACAGTTATGTTAGAACTGCTTTGCGTGATTTGGGAGCTGGAGTTAGTGTTATGCCTTTCTCTCTCTATAAGAGGCTTCAGCTTGAAAAATTGATACCAACTGATATATCTTTGCAAATGGCTGATAAATCTACCACTATTCCTGTGGGTATATGTGAGGATGTACCTGTTCAGGTGGCTCACAATTGCTTGATATTAACTGATTTTGTTGTGCTTGAAATGCCTGAAGATGATAATATGTCTATTATTCTTGGGAGACCTTTTCTTAATACTGCAGGAGCTGTTATTAATTGTAATCAAGGAAAGGTGACCTTCAACATTAATGACAAGGAACATACTGTCTATTGCCCCAAGAAGATTGAAAGGAATTATGGCTTGAATTCGATTGAACATGTTGAAGGAATTCAAGTTGGAGAAATATATTGTCCCATACCAAAAGAAAAATTTGAAACTATTATGATTGGGACCATTGCTATCAAGGTTGAGGTAACATAATCATTAGTGGAATACAAAGTTTTGTCTCATATGCAATTGTTTTATTAGCAAGACTTGATCAACCTTGTTAACAAAAGGATTCCATTGAACAAAACAATGTTTTCATTATGATTATCTCCGTTTATTTCTATCCTTTGCATTTTAGTTTTTTCTTTTGTTTATTTTTCTTTGTGTTGTTAGTTGCTTGCATGCTAGAACTTCTGTAGTTCTAGCCTTGTTTTGTCCTTGCATCATGTTTCCAAAAGAAAAAAATCTGTCTGTCAGAAAAATCATTCTTCTATTTCTGAAAAAAGCCCAAAAATAAAGTGTCTCGAAAATTTCGAGAAAATTCATATTAAATTTTTACGTGAAAAAAGGGGCAGAGGAGTACCTGGGAGGTACTAGGGGGGCCCACCAGGCAGGCACACCATGTGGTGGCGCGGCCAGCCCTGGGTGGCGCCATGCCTTGGTGTGGGCCACCCCTGGCCCCCCTACTACTTCTCTCACCTACCACTTTCTTCTCTCTCCCAAGTAAGCTCTAGTTCCTAGCTCAAAATCACGTTCTTTCTATGCTTGATCTCGGTTTCTTCGATCACCTTGCTCAGCCCATCTTTCTTGCTGAAATTTGGAGCAATTGTTCCTTGGTATGTGACTCTTCCCCTTGTCCAAGTAGATTTGTGTTTAGTGGATTATATGTTGAGTATTTTGCTGCTGTAGGTGACTGGTTATGAGAGCTTGTAAGCTTGTTTGATGATTAGAGATATAGTTTTGATGCATGTTTAGGCCTCTTGCAAGTCCCTATGAGTAGAATCCTTCATTATATTTAATTTGCAATCACTTGTTTGATAGGTGTTTAAATTTCAGAATACCAAGCATGAACAACCATACGTTTGGAGTGATATTTGAGAGTGATGCACCTAGGAGGTCGAGGCCCTCGAGAACAACCTCTCAAGCTAGGCCATCATACAATGAAGACCTCATTGCAACACGCATTGGCAGTGAAAGGGATGATGGAGATGCTCACCCATCCTCTTTTCCTTGTTTTACTTTCTTGCAAGCTGCAGGTATTCTTGATGATTTCTTGCTACTGATTGAGAGGGTTGGTTTAACCTCTTATATGCAAGATGAGAGTGCACAATACGCTATGCTCACCAAAACTTTTGTTGAGAGCTTCTCATTTACTAACACATCCTATCAATCTACTGTCTCTTTTAAAATCTATGATATGCCCTTCACCATGCCTTTGGAGAGATTTTGTAGTATTGTAGGTGTGCCTATGACAGGGACCGTGAAGAAAATTCAAGGGCGACCCGCTGATTTGTTGGAGCTTTACCGAGGTGTAACCAATGATGATGACCGCGTAGCGCAGCGCAGAAAGATAAGAAATATCCAACTCCCTGCTCTTAGATACTTTGCATACTATCTTGCCACTAGTGTATTGGGTAGGGAGAACACTAGTAATATCTCCAACTATCATTTAGCATTCCTTGCTGTTGTGCTCAACCATGATACTCGGTACAATCTTGGCTCTCTTATTGCTCGCCGCCTAGCTGCTAGGGGGCCTATCTATGGGGGCATCATTGCCTCATGTGTAGTCAATGCATTAGGTCTTTTAGTGGATCCCGATGATGCTATGCTAGCACCACAAAGGCTCGACCTTGTTGCCATGAAAACTCATCAATTTTTCACTGCTACCTCTGATTTGAACAATCTAGTATATAGGATGCTTTTCACTGATGGGGATGAAAGGGAGATCCTTCTGCCACAGCCTGCTTTGTTTAGTGTTGATAGGAGACCGTGGTCGCGCTCCAAGGAGGAGGTGGACGAGCAACTTCTCTTGTTGGGTTTCCACGAGAAGCACCAGGAGGATGCGCCCTCCTATGATTAGTCCGCACATTACGGAGGGGCGTACTCGAGATCGCACCAGGACAAGGGTACCTCCTCGTCGTACCCTGGTGACACTTCATCCTGGCCAGCTTGGGATTGATACCCACTTAGACCAAAAGCCTAAGCTTGGGGGGAGGTACGCCGACACCGCACTCATCTTCATATCATGTTGTGTCGGTACTTTGTATATTCACGTTTTCGTTCTCTTTTTAGTTTTCGCTCTTCTTTGCTTTTGCTTTCTAAAAACACAAAAAGACCAAAAATATTTTTGTTGTTTCTCTTTGGTTTGCTTCTTATTTTTGCCTTGGTTTGCTTTTTCTTTTTGCTTTGTTTGAACTATTCAAAAAAACCCAAAAAGATTTTGCTTTGCTTGTTTTTCTCTTTTGGTTCTTGTTTAAAAATCGAAAACACCAAAAATATTTGTCGTTCTTCTTTGGTTTTTGCGAGTTTGCTATAGGGTTCGGCAATTCTCAGTGCATTATTGGTTTCATATTATTATTCAGGCCACACAAGTGAAGAGCAATAATGAGGATTAATGACAACTTGAGGCGTGGTAAGAGGCTGGTAACGAACTCTATTTGTCTTCATTTTTGTACATATACTCATCATTGTGAGCTTGTTTAGTCCGTTCATGTAGAGTGTATGTTTTCTTTGGATGCTTAATAGTTCTTGCTTTCTTATGATTAGCTCCAGCTCGCTAATAGTTTGTATCATGTCTCATGAATGTTTGCTTGCATTACTCTATTCATAAATTGGTATGACACCGTGGTATCCTCCTCTGAATGTTTCATTTGATTGACTTGGCACATGCTCACGCATGCACATGATTGTAATAATCAGTTAAGCCTCGATGAATTATTTTGCCTTGAGGATCTTGAATCACTTTCATGCCATGAGTAGTCCCGTTTTGTTGCAAGCATGATAATGACAGCTATTGCTCTCTCGTTTGTCGCTCCCTTTCTATTGCTAGCCTTCACTTCCACTGAGTGTTTTACTCAAGTTTCCAACTCCCTAAACCAAATATTCCCAAAGTGTCCACCATACCTACCCATTAGCATCATTTGCTACGTCTGTGCATATTCATTATGCTTTGTTTTCTTCCGAATAAAATGTTTGCTTGTTATGAGAAAGTTAGTTAGTAAAGCTCTCACGAACTTGATGGCACACTTTATTTTCTTGCACTTAATAAACCTGAACCATTGCGTCCTTCTTTGTTGTGCATATGCTTGCGCTTTATGAGTTGAAGTTAGCAGAACCATGTATCATGGGGACCGCTTTCAACGCTTCATTGGTACTTTGTACCTAGTTGATATCATGTTGTTTTGCTTATGGATCCCGGCGGTGTGAAATAAAAGTGGAACTTGTAAGATCATGGAGTTTGTATGTATGTTAGAGAAACGCCTAGGCCTCTAGCCTAAGCCATGCCTAATCATGGTGGAAACTTGCAGCATAACCATAATGAGCATTCTATGAAGCATCCTCAATAAAAATCTATGCACATAGTAAATAAAAAGATCGCTGAGATGCTCATTGTCTGCTTGCCTTGTATTTTGATTATGGGATAGCTCCCGTGTCATGTGCAAGGGGTACCCCGTTGGCGGTTCTCTATGATACGTATATACCTACAATGACAAGAGCTTACTTGTGACTGAAGTTGAGTAGCATGAGGATCGGTCTTCGTAAGTAAGGGGTATGAGACTTCAATTTATAACTTGTCAAGCATATCCTGTTAGTTGTGTCACTTTCACCTTAACCACATTTAAGATGCTTATGATAGGGGCAATGAGAGCTCAAAGCTAACGAGTACCATACTTTTAGCATTTGGAAGCCTTTCAAAATTATTCAAAACCTTTTTTCTTCTACTTGTTGAGTCTCCATATATTCTTTGAGCACCTTCTTGAGAGCATAGTTGTCATTCTTTGTGTTTGTTCCAATACTTGATTATTTGTGTTATGACTTTGATGCTTGTATCCTTGATATCTTTACTTCTAGTCATCACTTGAACTTCAGAGGTGCCTTGAAATTCATAATTAAAGGCAAGCGATGTTGGAGATATGCCCAAGAGGCAATAATAAAAGTGGTTATTATTATATCTTTGTGTTTATGATGAATGTTTACATCCCATGCTATAATTGTATTATAAGGAAACACTAATACATGTGTGTTTTGTAAACATAAAAGAGTCCCTAGTAAGCCTCTTGTGGAACTAGCTTGTTGATTAATTGATGATCATGGTTTCCTGATCATGGACATTGGATGTCATTAATAACAAGGTTATATCATTAGGAGAATGATGTGATGGACACACACCCATAGTAAGCGTAGCATAAGATCAAGTCATTAAGTTTGTATTGCTATAAGCTTTCAAATGCATAGTAACCTAATCCTTCGACCATGAGGTTATGTTAATCACCATCACCGGATGGGTACTTTGATGACATCAAACACCACTTCGTAACTAGGTGGTTATAAAGGTGTCATTGGGTATTCTGGAAGTATGTGTTGAAGCGCATGGACCAAGATTGGGATTTGTCCATCCATATGACGGATAGATATGCTCTGGGCCCTCTCGGTGGAATGTCATATAGTTAGCTTGCAAGCATGTGACTGGGTCACAAGGGATGACATAACATGGAACGAGTAAAGAGTACTTATCAGTAACGAGGTAGAACTAGGTATGGAGATACCGACGATCAAACCTCGGATAAGTAGAATATCGCGTGACAAAGGGAATTGGTTTCGTATGTTAATGGTTCTATCGATCACGAAGTCATCGTTGAGTATGTGGGAGCCATTATGGATCTCTAGATCCCGCTGATGGTTATTGATCGGAGAGGTGTCTTCATCATGTCTGCATATTCACGAACCGTAGGGTGACACACTTAAGGTTCGAAGTTGTTTTAAGTAGATATGGAATATGCGTTGGAGACCGAATGTTGTTCGGAGTCTCGGATTGGATCCGGGACATCACGAGGAGATCCGGAATTGTCCGTAGAATAAGATTCATATATTGGGGATCATTTTCTAAGTTAGGAAATGTTCCGGAGTATTTGTATGGGGATTCTAGAAGGTTTCGGAATGTTCCGGAAGGTTCTAGGAGATTTCTTGGAGTTTGCTTGAAAACCAAGAAAGGATCAAGGAGTCCTTGTGGGGCAAGACAAGGAGTCGTGGGGGAGGAGGACTCCTCCCCCCTCCCAATCCGCCGGCCAAGGAAGGGAGGGGAGTCCTACTAGGACTCCCCCTCCCATGGCGCCTCCCTCCTTTAAATAGAGGGGTGGGGGCGCCACCCCCTTGCCCCCTCCACTAAAAAACCCTAGCCGCCGCCTCTCTCCTCGTCCTTCCCTCTGCTCAGGCTTAGGCGAAGCCCTGCAGAATTCTCTACTCCACCACCACCACCACACCGTCGTGCTGCTGGGATTCCGTGGAGCAGATCTACTACCTGCGCTGCTCGCTGGAACGAGGAGAGGAAGGTCTGCTTCGACTCTGCACGTGTGACCGACTGCGGAAGCGCTGTCGGAACGCGGCACCGGAAGGATCGTCCACACGATCTTGAGATCGGCAAGTGATCGACTACATCAACCACGAGATCCAATCTCGTAACGCTTTCGGATCTACGAGGGTTAGTACAGATCTATCTCGTTGCACATGTCTAATAGATTAGATCTTGTCTTTTATCTAGATTAGATCTGGGTTTTGTTCATTCTTGCGGTAGAAATTTTTTGTTTTCCATGCTACGAACCCATTAGTGGTATCAGAGTCGTATCTATGCGTAGATCTGTTGCACGAGTAGAACACAATGGTTTTGTGGGCATTGGTGCTCGTGCCGTTTTTTGCTTTGTGTACTTTGCATCTTGCGGTATGGTGGGATGAAGCGGCTCGAGCCAACCTTACATGTCATCGCACATGAGACTTGCTCCACGCTTGACGTGTAACTTGCTTTGCACAAGTGGCTTTGCGGGTGTCTGTCTCTCCCACCATAGTATAGATCCAATTTACACTTTGCACTTGATAGCACTTGTATCAATGTTGTGGTTCAGTTTCGTAGGTAAGATCCGTTCTTATTCGAAAGCCCCAAATCACGTAAAACATGCAAAGAAAATTAGAGACGTCTAACTTGTTTTTGCAGGGGTTTTGTGATATGATATGGCCATCATGTGATTGTGATTATATTTGATGTATGCAATGATCCTTGTTGTAATATGGCAACCGGCAGGAGCCTAATGGTTGTCTTTAATTCTGTTAAGACCTGCGTGTCTATTCATCTTGTAATAGCTTTATTCCAAGTAGTTGTAATAGTTGCTAGTGATGATGGACAACCATGAAGCGGCGCCACTGACCTTGACGCAATGCTGGTGATGATGGAGATCATATCCGTGCTTTGGAGATGGAGATCAAAAGCATAAGAAGAAAGGGCCATATCATATTACACTAATTATGAATTGCATGTGATGTTAATCCTTTATGCATCTTGTATTGCTTAGATCGCGATGGTAGCATTATAAGATGATCCCTCTCACTAAATTTCAAGTAATAAAGTGTTCGTCCTTAGTTGGCACCATTGCTAAGACTCATCGTTTCGAAGCATCTCGTGATGATCGGATGTGATAGATTCTACGTGTGCATACAACGGGTGCAAGCCAGATTTGCACATGCGGAAACTAAGGTTAATCTTGACGAGCCTAGCATGTACAGACATGGTCTCGGAACACGGAATACAGAAAGGTAGAGCACGAGTCATATAAGTGATATGATGAACATGAAGATTGTTCGCTGATGAAATTACATCCTCTCTCGTGAAGATCGGACTTGGTGTAGTGGATTTGGTTCGTGTAATCACTAAAACAATGTGAGGGATGTTGTTTTGAGTGGGAGTTCACCTAGTTAATTTAAGAATTAAAAATGAACTCAATTTATCATAAACTTAGTCTAAACTACTTGCAATTTTGTTGTAGATTATGGCAAATCTCTCCATCAATTTCAATGCGTTCCTAGAGAAAGAAAAGCTTAAGAACAATGGAAGCAACTTCACGGACTGGCTCCGTGGTCTGAAGATTGTCCTCAGGGCTGGTCAGATGACCTATGTGCTCGAAGCACCGCTAGGTGACCACCTGCAGAAGATGCCACCGATGACGTAAAGAATGTTTACGCCACTCGAAAAAATCATTACTCCACAGTTCAGTGTGCCATCCTGTACGGTTTAGAAACGGAGCTCCAGAAGCGTTTTGAGCACCACGACCCATTCGAGATCATTAAGGAGCTCAAGCTCATTTTTGAGACTCACGCGACCGTGGAGAGCTATGAGGCCTCCGAAAAGTTCTTTAACTGTAAGATGGAAGAGGGAAGCTCCGTTAGCGAGCACGTGCTCACCATGTCTGGGCACGCAAACAAGCTCCAAGAGTTGGGGATAACGATTCCTAATGAGTTAGGGATTCACCGTGTCCTCCAATCACTGCCACCGAGTTATAAGAACTTTGTGATGAACTACAATATGCACTGCATGAACAAGACGTTGCCTGAACTATCGTCCATGCTGAAAACTGCTGAAGTGGAGATCAAGAAGGAGCACCAAGTTTTGATGGTCAATAAGACCACCAATTTCAAGAAACAGGGCAAGCCTAAGAAAAAGGGCAACTTCAAGAAGGACGGCAAGAAAGCTGCCGCACCTGCTAAGAAGCCCAAGGCTGGTCCTAAGCCTGAAACTGAATGCTTCTACTGCAAGGGTGCTGGTCACTGGAAGCATAACTGCCCCAAGTACCTGGCGGATCTGAAGAACGGCAACATCAAGAAGAAAGGTATATTTGATATACATGTTATTGATGTGTATCTTACTAGTAATCGTAGTAGTGCCTGGTTATTTGATACTGGTTCGGTTGCTCATATTTGTAACTCGAAACAGGAGCTGCGGAATAAACGAAGACTGGCAAGAGACGAGGTGACAATGTGCGTTGGAAATGGCTCCAAGTCTGATGTGATCGCCGTCGGCACGCTCCCTCTACATCTACCTTCGGGATTAGTTTTAAATTTGAATAATTGTTATTTGGTGCCTGCGTTAAGCATGCACATTATATCTGGATCTTGTTTATTGCGAGACGGTTACTCTTTTAAGTCTGAGAATAAAGGTTGTTCGATTTATATGAGTAATATCTTTTATGGTAATGCACCTGAGATGAATGGTTTATTCTTACTGAATCTCGATAGTAGTGATACACATGTTCACAACATAGATGCTAAACGAATAAAATTAAATGATAATTCTACATACATGTGGCAGTGTCGTCTTGGTCACATTGGAGTGAAGCGTATGAAGAAACTCCATTCTGATGGACTTCTTGAATCACTTGATTTTGAATCACTTGAAAGATGCGAAGCATGTCTAATGGGAAAAATGACTAAGACTCCATTCTCTGGAATAATGGAGCGAGCTACAGACTTATTGGAAATAATACATACCGATGTGTGCGGTCCAATGAGTGTAGCATCGCGTGGTGGATATCGTTATGTTCTCACTTTCACGGATGACTTAAGTAGATATGGGTATATCTACTTTATGAAACATAAGTCTGAAACTTTCGAGAAGTTTAAGGAATTTCAAAGTGAAGTGGAAAATCATCGTAACAAGAAGATTAAGTTTCTGCGTTCTGACCGCGGAGGTGAATATCTAAGTTATGAGTTTGGCATGCATTTAAAGAAATGTGGAATACTTTCGCAGTTGACACCGCCGGGAGCACCACAGCGTAATGGTGTGTCCGAACGTCGTAATCGAACTCTCTTAGATATGGTTCAGTCTATGATGTCTCTTACAGTTTTACCGCTATCGTTTTGGGGCTATGCATTAGAGACAGCCGCATTCACTTTAAATAGGGCACCATCTAAATCCGTTGAAACGACACCGTACGAATTGTGGTTTGGTAAGAAACCTAAGTTGTCGTTCCTTAAAGTTTGGGGTTGCGAAGCGTATGTAAAGAAGTTACAACCTGATGAGCTTGAACCCAAAGCGGAGAAATGCGTCTTCATAGGATACCCTAAAGAAACAATTGGGCACACCTTCTATCATAGATCCGAAGGCAAAGTTTTCGTTGCCAAGAATGGATCCTTTCTTGAGAAGGAGTTTCTCTCGAAAGAAGTGACTGGAAGGAAAGTAGAACTCGATGAGGTTATTGAACCTTCTCTCGGAGTTGAGAGTAGCGCAGCACCGGAAGATGTTTTTGTGCCGCCTGCACCAATTGGAGAGGAAGCTCATGATGGTGATCATGAAACTTCGAACGAAGTTACTGCTGAACCTCGCAGGTCAACGAGGGTTCGTACCTGTAGCATCCCAATTGTCTAACAATGGTAATGCTACATGGTTTAATAATATAATGGCTACTTCCTACATATAATTGTTGCATCATAATTATATCATGCTCATGTCATCATGCCACCTTGCATTTGAGCATCATATAAAACCCTTTTTCTTTTGGGTCTTCTCCCATATGCATCATTAACTGTATTTGCCTCTTGATATTGTATTTGGTTATTGATATATTGTTTAATGCCCAAGTTGAGTTGGGGGCATGTATTTTATTCCAATTCCACCACCTCTCTTTGTCACCACCTTATAATTCCACCATCCCATTATCCATGAGCTTGTATTTCTTTTTCTTTTGATTTTACTCTAGCTCATGTGGTTTGGGGTGGATCTAATTCTATAAATTCTTTTGCTTGGCTTTTATTCCACTTCTTGGGGATGCGAAAGTATAATGCCATACCATTATATTGTTTTCACAAAATAGAACATGGCATTTAATATTTTGCATGGGCCATGCAACCACATCATCACCTTTAACCATTTGTTTTTCTTGGGTTTAGTGGTCCATTCTTTGTGGGATCATCTACATATCTCTCCACCATCTCCATATTCTCATCTACACCATTTTATTCTTTTCCATTCCTTATGCAAATGAGGCCTCTTCCCATAATTCTTTTCCTTCTCTTTTTCTTGATTACTTTTTCACCTCATCTTAGCCTAAATCCAAGCCCTCTCCTCACTCCATAGCTATCTCTGTTCTATTATCAAAATTTGCAAAAGCTTCCAAAAAGAGGTATTTCTTAGGTTTGTTTAAACCTGCAACAAAACAAAGCAAATCAAAACAGTTTTTTTTAAATAAAAAGAGTTAAAGAGAGGAGAAGCTTACCTATCAGCCTGCAGCCCGGTGCAGCAGCCTCTCCTATTCGCGGCCCATCTCCCAGCCCACTTCCCCAGCCGGCCTCCCCAGCCCGTATCGCTTCAGCGCCGTCGCCTTCCCCTGTTCCTCTTCTCCCCCGTCTGACGCCGTTTCGCCCTCCTCTCTCCTCTGCTCTGATGGAGAGGAGCAGGTGGCCGTCTCCCCCGCCGTCATCCGCGTCAGCAGGCACGCCAAGCACGTGATCCGCCCCGCCCTTATCCTCTCGCGCTGTGCTGCGAACCCTAGCTGCCGTCCTTGTTCTCCCTTCCCCTTCTCCACCGAACCACGCCGCCGCCAGACCGAGCGTCGCGACGACGCTGCCGCCTCGCCGGTGACCGAGCACTGGCCGGGGAGCGTCGCCGTGGACCGTGGAGTCGATCCTGCCGCTAGGAGACGCCAAGCACGCCCGGAGCCTCCCCCTCGTCAGAGAGCCGCCAGCACCACCACTACGACCTCGCTGTCCCCTTCGCTCCGACCACCTCCTGCCTCGATTCCGGTGGGAATCGATCGAGGTGAGCTCCCTCCCGACCCTCTTCCGTTTTTCCCCCTCTGCGTGCCTAGCGCCGCCTGTTTGTGACCCCGCCGGCGAGCCACCCCGCCGACGCGCAGACCCAGCCTGGCGCTCCCCCTCTGTTCCCCGGCGTGCCCCGTCCAGCACAGCCCGCCGCCGCCGACCCTTCCTAAACGAGATCGGTAGCCGAAGCCTTCCTCTGCTTTTTCTGTTTTGTCGGCCAGGTCCATCTCGCCGTGGTTGCGATGCCACCCTCGCCGGAATACCTCGCCGTCGTTAGGTCGTGCCGCGATTCAGAGACGCCAGGTTCAGTCAGAGCTCGCGCGGCTGTTTTGCAAAAAGAACCCCGCGCTTTGGTCGATCATGCCGAGGTCCCTAGCAGCCCCAGTGCCCCCACCTGTCAGCCGCCCAGCAATTGGCAGAAAAACCCCCAGCATCCCAGGCCCTCAACCCGCACTCCTTCCCCGCTGCGTGACGTGGTTCACCCGTGCCCCCTCGTTGTCACGTGGGACCTGCTTCACCATCGGGCCCGCATGTCAGCGCCTGGGCTGGCTAAGCCGCGGTAGCAGAAGTTTGTTCTCGCACGCGTGGCCCCAGTCTGCAGTGGCCCACCCGCCAGCATCTGGGCTAGGTTTGCCTGAAGTGTAAAATGTGTTCCGTTTTTCTGTTTTAATTAAACTTTTTCAGTAAATGTTTAAATTCAAAATTCAAACCAGATTTTAAATAAATTTTCAAATATAATTCCAAATAATACATATAATATATGTTTTTGAATCAGAAAAATGTGAGGAATTCAAATATGCCATGCAAAATATCTTTTGGGCAAATTAGATTTCCAAATTGAGTAAAATTACAATAAAATACCCTTTTCCTTAATTAATTAATAACTTTTGTTTTATAACTCCAAATTTGACAAATAATATGTCTAAATCAATCAGCTCGACGAGACCTTTCTGTTTATGCTATCCATGACTTAAATTGCAGCATGCATCATATAAATATTAAGTGTACAGCAAGTGGTATGAGAGCAAACCGGGCTTAAAATCTAATTAAATGCTTTAATCTTGTATCCCACATCTCACCCATGCCATGCTACATTAAGGCCATGCAATCTGTGCATCATTCATCATGGCATGATTGTTTGCTTGTCGCATTTTAATTCATATGCTTGTGCACTCTATTTATGTTGGCCTTGTTTGTTTGGCAATTCTTCGAATAGATGCTGAGCAGGGGATATATCAGGAATCACAGGAGTTCTACCCAGATCCACCTCTCGCTTCAACTGAGCTGCCAGGCAAGCACTACCACATGCTTGCATACATATAGTACCTATTGCCTCTCTCTTATTCTTGCATCATTGAGCTGCGATTGCATTAAACTGAATCCCAAGTACTGCATAGCCTTTACTTTTAAACCCCACCGAAGCTTGTTCCTCCATCCCATGAGCCATTACTATAGGAATTGTTTGAGCCATGCGGGTCGTAGAACAACATGTGTAGGGTATGTGAGAGTCTGATGGATAACGAGGTACCTAAACAACTTAACCTGAGTAGTAATGGGATAACTAATGAAAGTGGCACCGGTGAGCAATTTCTGCTATTTGGTTCTTCATGCTCACTCGTGTCCCGTAGGACCCCGAGTACTTGATACCTGTTCCTCGACTATCCGCACTATCCACATCCGGGAGGCCTTATGGACCCCCCTGAGCCAGAGCTTGATTCATTCTTATTTCTTGGGGCCACGAAGTAGTCTGGGGCTTTATTACTATCCTGTACTTATGCCATGCTTTACTGCTTTATTTAAGATTGTGCGAGGAGCACCTGTACTGTTTTGGATGCGGAGTGTTTTCGCGGTATCGACAAGCCCAGTCACACTTTCGGATTCCTAGTCGTTTACAGCCATTGACGCAAACCTTGGGTCCGTCTCGGAGCCGGCCAACTTCGTTGCGGGTAGCTTAATGGGGTGGCCCCCTGAAACATTTCTGAATCCTGTGATCGCTTTGTCGTGAATGCCTCGTTGGGTTTTGATTTGGTTTTTCCAAGGTTGATCGACTGTGTGTTGCTATTTGTGCACCCCTGCAGGGTAAATCTTTCTGAAAGCCGTGTCCACGGTTATGGACGACTTGGAGCACAGTTTCTCAATCATAGACAAGTATAACTAAAGTACCGCTTTTAATTTTACTAAGTACATGACTAGTAAATAGTGCAATACTCATGCAATGGTTAATAAAGCTGCCAACGGATGGGAGGGGTTGTTCGTCCGCTTCCTCGTTGGTAAGCGAGGAGGAGGATGGATCTGTTAATATTACTGTTATAACTGTTGTTCTTAATTAACGAACATCCGTCTATCTTTGGTTAGACGGATGGTTAGCGAGTATCTATAGAATTGTTAGGTATTATCTTTTGCTGCAATTGCGTCACCCCAGGTTGTGTCCCCTTTAGAGGCATAAAGACTTGTTGAGTACCCCTAGGGTCTCACACGATAAATTGTTTGATTCAGATGAACAGGGATACTCGCAAGATGGATACTGGGTGGAGGAGACGGATGATGTTGGCAATGATCACTCGGTGTAGAGATTTCGGGAACGGGGATCCGTGAGATCTGTGGGCGGGATGTGTTTATTTATGGGGCATCTTATGCCGATTTGCTTCTTATCCGTACTCGGATCTTGTTTTCCGCTTCCGCCTGATACTCTGATGTTTGATGTATGAGGAGATATCCTAAACTATTATATCTATCTAGGATATTTGGATCTTGCCGTATGGCGTTGCAATATTTCTATTTCTTTTAGAAGGAATGGCTCTGAGGACTGTTGTATGTGGCTTGCATACATACTCATTTGTGTATGTAGTTGATCCCTTTGGCTGACGATTACGCCGCTCGTTCTTGTCCCGATGTTTGGAAATGGTTAGGACGGCCGAAAGGTCTACCTATGAGTGGCATTTGGCCCCACCGTACTATTTTAACCATTTCCGCTCATCCAGGCTTGTAACTAAGAGCATAATTCACCGAGGTAGTTACAATTGGTATCAGAGCCATCCCGCCCTTCAGGGTCTCAGCCAAATGGTCGTTGTCAGTTTAGCAAATATTTTGAGTAGTTATGTATACTAGGGAAAAACAAAAACGCGAGAGTAGGACTGCTTCCACTTTTCTTCTTACCACCCACCCACCCTTTTCCTGGTAAGGAAGTGTAACGTTTTCAATCCTCTTCTAAAAATTCAAACTAGGATTCACGTGTTCTGGGTTCCGTAGTACCATAGGTTGTGTGTGTGTGTGTGAACTCCTTGTCTATCTGTTGCATCCAACATGTTATCTTTATCTGCCTTTTGGTTATCAACTGTTGGTACATTCCATACCGATAGGCTTTTGCAAACCGACGCGATCTATCTGATTCGTTGTATACCGACGCGATCTATCTTACTCTTTGTTATCCGACGTTATCTTGTTTGGGGTGTTTGTTTCCGTAGTTACTAATCTTTAGGTTCATCTTAACATGAAGGTATTGGGATATGTGTTTTACTTATTCATGTGAGGAGTAATGATTTAAGTGCGGGATGGAGTCGCGACCATACCACTACTTTTCTCATTCGCTCTTGTATATTGAATTGGTAGAGTTACTAATCTTGATTCGTTAAGTGGTTTTGCGCATATAGTGGTATTTTAATGCCAAAATTTGCGGAATTTTTTTTGTTTGATAGTTTTGTGTACCACACTCCTTGTTCAGTCATGTGCGATATGCTTAATATCTTCTAGGTGCTTTGAACTTTGTTGATATTTTAATATCATCTTAGTAAATTGTATCCTTTAATCTTGGTTAATTCCATTTTGGTACTATTTTGGATTATTATTATTCTCCATTATGGTACTAACTTGTGTTTTATATCAATCCCAGGATGGCACCACCACGCTGTTCTGAGGAGGACATACAACCTGAACTGGGGGCTGTGTTGGCAAGCATCGCCAATGCCTTGGCCGCAATGCAGCAGAACCAGCAGCGATTTGAAGAAAGTGTCAGGAGGAATGAGTTTGTTCCGCTACCTCCACCTCCCAAGCGAGGAGACATCAAAAGCTTCCTGAAGTTCAACCCACGCCAATTTGATGTTTCTGATCAACCACTTGATGCTGATGATTGGTTGCGTGAGATGTCAAGGTTACTGGCGACTGCTGATGTTCCTGAGCAAGAATGGGTAAAGTGTGCCATGCACCTTCTGAAGGGAGATGCAGCTCTGTGGTGGGAGAATTACCTCAAGGCAAACTACACTGGTTTTCAGCCTACTTGGGAACAGTTCACTAGAGCTTTAGAGCAATATCTGTCAGAAATTGTCATGGAGAGGATGAAGGAAGTGTTTCTCAACCTCAAGCAGGGCAATGACAATGTCAATACCTACATCAGAAACTTCATGAACCTTTATTGTTATGGTGGCGATGAGATCTCTGATGACAAGAAGAAGCAAAAGAGGTTCAGACAAGGGCTCAATGCATCGATTAAATATGCAATCACACATGCAAGGCCGGCATCTTTTCTGGAACTCCAACATACAGCTCTGCAGGAAGAAGCAAGTAGGAAAGTGTTTGAGGAGTCAAAGAAACACAACCGTGATGCAGCAAGCTCTTCAGCTATGTCAACTCCTTCTAAGCGTCGTGTCTGGGTTCCTAACACCCCACCGTCGCTCCTGGCTCCACCAAGACCTTCAAGCTACGCAGCAAGGCCACCAAACTTCCTCACTGCTTCTCCCAGGGGCTACAACCACAACTACCCTGGAGCACCTGGCGGAGTCCCTGGCTACATTGCTCCACGTCCACCTGGTGCTTGTTACACTTGTGGAAACACTGGGCATCAACAATGGAACTGTCCAATGAACAACAAAGCTCTTCCTCCACCACCTCCAAGATCTGCGGCAAGCTCTCCTATGGTTCGTGCACCACCACCTCGGGCTCTCAACATCAACACCAAGCCCGGGTCTACTGTTGCTCGTGCCAACTGTGTCAACGCCGCTCAAGCTGAGCATGCACCTGGAGTTGTGATGGGTATGCTTTCCGTTAACTCAGTCCCTGCACGAGTTTTGTTTGATTCTGGTGCATCGCATTCTTTTGTTTCTCACAAATTTGCAAATGAGAATGAGTTAGCTATGGACCCTCTCCTTAAGCGGTTAATGGTCCTTTCTCCTGGAGCAACAATGGCAGCTTCAAAAATCAGCCATGGCAATCAAATTGAGATTGGTGGTTATTCGTTCTCGGCGTCCTTGATTATTCTGGGCAATTCTGACATTGATGTTATCCTGGGCATGGATTGGTTGACAGCAAATGCATCTGTGATTGATTGTGCTGAACGCTCGGTTTATCTGAAAATTCCTGAAAGCCACATAGTCTATTCTCCAAGTCTGACTCCTGCTATTTAGCTTTTCTCTTTGGCGACTCTGAATGATGATGCTATGGAAGCTATTCAGAGTGTTCCGGTGGTCTGTGAGTTCCCAGATGTCTTTCCTGAAGAGTTGCCGGGTATGCCTCCGGATCGTGAGGTTGAGTTTGTGATTGAGCTTGAACCTGGAATAGCTCCTATCTCCAAGCGGCCTTATAAAATGGGTCCTGCTGAGTTGGCTGAACTCAAACGTCAGCTTGATGAACAAGAGAAGTTGGGTTTCATTCAGCACAGTACTTCTTCTTGGGGTAGCCCAACCATCTTTGTGAAGAAGCGAGACAAGACTGATAGACTTTGTGTTGACTATCGGGCTCTCAATGCTAAAACTATCAAGAATAAATATCCCCTTCCGCGGATTAATGATCTCTTCGATCAGCTAGCTGGATCTGTGGTTTTCTCTAAGCTTGACTTGAGAAGTGGATATCATCAAATCAAGATTTGCAAGGAAGATGTCCCTAAAACAGCTTTCACCACCCGCTATGGCCTGTATGAGTACACGGTCATGTCTTTCGGTCTCACCAACGCACCTGCCACCTTCTCGAGGCTTATGAACTCGGTTTTCATGGAGAATCTTGATAAGTTTGTTGTGGTCTATCTGGATGACATCCTAGTCTATTCTAAGTCAAAGGAAGAACATGAAGAACACCTTTGGTGTGTCCTAAACAAACTTCGTGAGAACCGCTTGTATGCAAAGTTCTCCAAATGTGAGTTTTGGCTCCCTCAAGTCACCTATCTTGGTCACGTCATCTCTGCCAAGGGCATTGCCGTCAACCCAGAAACTGTAAAGACAATTGTTGACTGGCTTCCTCCTGTAAATGTCAAAGAAGTCCGTAGTTTCCTTGGTTTGGCTAGTTATTGCCGTCGCTTCGTGCAGAACTTCTCGAAGATTGCGAAGCCTCTTACCGATCTCCTCAAGAAAGGCAAGAAATATCGTTGGACTCCTGCATGTCAAGCAAGCTTTGAAACACTTAAAGAGAAGCTCACTTCCACACCAGTATTGATTCCTCTAGATACATCAAAGCCTTTCCAGATATTATGTGATGCCTCCTTGCAAGGATTGGGTGCGGTCCTTATGCAAGAAAAACAAGTTGTTGCTTATGCCTCTCGACAGTTGAAGACGCATGAGATCAACTATCCTACACATGACCTCAAACTCGTAGCAGTTGTCTTTGCTTTGAAAGTATGGAGGCATTACTTGCTTGGCAACCGTTGTGAAATCTTTTCTGATCACAAGAGTCTGAAGTATATCTTCACACAGCATGCTCTCAACCTTCGTCAGAGGAGGTGGATTAAAGCAATCAATGATTTTGATTTGACCATCAACTACACTCCGGGAAAAGCTAATGTCATGGCCGATGCTCTCAGCCGCAAAGCTTATGTCAGCAATCTCATGGTGGAAGAACAACAACCTCTCTTGTGCGAGGAATTCCGTCAGCTCAACCTTGAAATTGTGCATCAAGGGTATCTTCTGAACCTTCTGGCAACCCCTCTCTTGGAAGAAAAGGTTCGCTCCATTCAACTTGGGGATCCTTACACTAAAAAGATCATCTCCAACATTCAGCTTCCAAAGTATGAGTCTTACCATGTTGACAACCAAGGCACTCTTTTCTTTGAACACCGGATGTTTGTGCCGAACTATCCGGGTTTGAGAGAGCAAGTTCTCAAGGAGGCGCATGATTCTGTTCTTTCTATCCACCCTGGCAGCACAAAGATGTACATGGACTTGAAAACACAATATTAGTGGCCTGGATTGAAACGATGTTGTGCCAAGTATGTCTCGGAGTGTGATGTCTACCGCAGAGTTAAAGCTGTCCATCAGAAACCTTCTGGTCTTCTACAGCCATTGAAACCCCCGGAATGGAAATGGGAGATAGTAGAGATGGACTTCATCACTGGTTTTCCAAGGTCGCAGAAGGGCAACAATGCAATCTTTGTTGTCATTGACAGGCTTTCTAAAGTGGCTCACTTCTTTGCCGTCAAGGAAACAATTTCTGCAATTCAGTTGGCTGAGCTCTATATCAACAAAATTGTCTCTCTGTATGGAGTTCCTCTTGAGATCAGTTCAGACCGTGGAAGCATCTTCACTTCCAAGTTCTAGGGAAGTTTCCAAAATGCTTTGGGAACAAAATTGAACTTCAGCACCGCTTACCACCCTCAGTCGCAAGGACAAGTTGAAAGGATCAATCAGATTCTGGAAGATATGCTCCGTGCTTGCGTCATCTCTTTCGGCATGAAGTGGGAAGAATGTCTTCCTTATGCTGAATTCTCTTACAACAACAGCTTCTAGAAAAGTCTAAAGATGGCACCATTTGAGGCTCTCTATGGTCACAAATGCAGAACTCCGATTGGTTGGTCGGGCACAGGTGAAAGAATATTGTTTGGCCCTGACATTGTAACTCAAGCGGAGGAGAAGGTTCACATCATTCTTGAAAATCTGAAGATTGCTCAAAGTCGCCAGAAGAGCAATTATGACAGAAAGCACACGGACATGGAGTATGTCCCGGGTGATCTCGTTTACCTTTGTGTCACTCCCATGAGAGGCACACACCGCTTTGGTATCAAAGGAAAGCTGGCTCCTAGATACATCGGTCCATTCAAAATCCGTGGAAGAAGAGGAGAAGTTGCTTATTCTCTCGAACTTCCTGAAAAACTCAAGGTCCATGATGTTTTCCACATCTCTCAACTCAAGAAGTGCTTCAAGGATCCCGGCAGGACCGTGGACCATGAGCTTATCAATCTCCAAGAAGACCTGTCTTATCAAGAACACCCCACAAAAATCCTTGAAGTCGCAGAAAGAAGGACTCGCAACAAGTCCATCAAGTTCTGCAAGGTGCAGTGGTCGCACCATTCTGTTGATGAAGCCACTTGGGAACGTGAAGACGAGCTCCGTGCCAAGTATCCTACCCTCCTTGAGTCTTCTTCTTCCTAGAATCTCGGGGCGAGATTCCTGTTTAGTGGGGGAGAGTTGTAGCATCCCAATTGTCTAACAATGGTAATGCTACATGGTTTAATAATATAATGGCTACTTCCTACATATAATTGTTGCATCATAATTATATCATGCTCATGTCATCATGCCACCTTGCATTTGAGCATCATATAAAACCCTTTTTCTTTTGGGTCTTCTCCCATATGCATCATTAACTGTATTTTCCTCTTGATATTGTATTTGGTTATTGATATATTGTTTAATGCCCAAGTTGAGTTGGGGGCATGTATTTTATTCCAATTCCACCACCTCTCTTTGTCACCACCTTATAATTCCACCATCCCATTATCCATGAGCTTGTATTTCTTTTTCTTTTGATTTTACTCTAGCTCATGTGGTTTGGGGTGGATCTAATTCTATAAATTCTTTTGCTTGGCTTTTATTCCACTTCTTGGGGATGCGAAAGTATAATGCCATACCATTATATTGTTTTCACAAAATAGAACATGGAATTTAATATTTTGCATGGGCCATGCAACCACATCATCACCTTTAACCATTTGTTTTTCTTGGGTTTAGTGGTCCATTCTTTGTGGGATCATCTACATATCTCTCCACCATCTCCATATTCTCATCTACACCATTTTATTCTTTTCCATTCCTTATGCAAATGAGGCCTCTTCCCATAATTCTTTTCCTTCTCTTTTTCTTGATTACTTTTTCACCTCATCTTAGCCTAAATCCAAGCCCTCTCCTCACTCCATAGCTATCTCTGTTCTATTATCAAAATTTGCAAAAGCTTCCAAAAAGAGGTATTTCTTAGGTTTGTTTAAACCTGCAACAAAACAAAGCAAATCAAAACAGTTTTTTTTAAATAAAAAGAGTTAAAGAGAGGAGAAGCTTACCTATCAGCCTGCAGCCCGGTGCAGCAGCCTCTCCTATTCGCGGCCCATCTCCCAGCCCACTTCCCCAGCCGGCCTCCCCAGCCCGTACCGCTTCAGCGCCGTCGCCTTCCCCTGTTCCTCTTCTCCCCCGTCTGACGCCGTTTCGCCCTCCTCTCTCCTCTGCTCTGATGGAGAGGAGCAGGTGGCTGTCTCCCCCGCCGTCATCCGCGTCAGCAGGCACACCAAGCACGTGATCCGCCCCGCCCTTATCCTCTCGCGCTGTGCTGCGAACCCTAGCTGCCGTCCTTGTTCTCCCTTCCCCTTATCCACCGAACCACGCCGCCGCCAGACCGAGCGTCGCGACGACGCTGCCGCCTCGCCGGTGACCGAGCACTGGCCGGGAAGCGTCGCCGTGGACCGTGGAGTCGATCCTGCCGCTAGGAGACGCCAAGCACGCCCGGAGCCTCCCCCTCGTCAGAGAGCCGCCAGCACCACCGCTACGACCTCGCTGTCCCCTTCGCTCCGACCACCTCCTGCCTCGATTCCGGTGGGAATCGATCGAGGTGAGCTCCCTCCCGACCCTCTTCCGTTTTTCCCCCTCTGCGTGCCTAGCGCCGCCTGTTTGTGACCCCGCCGGCGAGCCACCCCGCCGACGCGCAGACCCAGCCTGGCGCTCCCCCTCTGTTCCCCGGCGTGCCCCGTCCAGCACAGCCCGCCGCCGCCGACCCTTCCTAAACGAGATCGGTAGCCGAAGCCTTCCTCTGCTTTTTCTGTTTTGTCGGCCAGGTCCATCTCGCCGTGGTTGCGACGCCACCCTCGCCGGAATACCTCGCCGTCGTCAGGTCGTGCCGCGATTCAGAGACGCCAGGTTCAGTCAGAGCTCGCGCGGCTGTTTTGCAAAAAGAACCCCGCGCTTTGGTCGATCATGCCGAGGTCCCTAGCAGCCCCAGTGCCCCCACCTGTCAGCCGCCCAGCAATTGGCAGAAAAACCCCCAGCATCCCAGGCCCTCAACCCGCACTCCTTCCCCGCTGCGTGACGTGGTTCACCCGTGCCCCCTCGTTGTCACGTGGGACCTGCTTCACCATCGGGCCCGCATGTCAGCGCCTGGGCTGGCTAAGCCGCGGTAGCAGAAGTTTGTTCTCGCACGCGTGGCCCCAGTCTGCAGTGGCCCACCCGCCAGCATCTGGGCTAGGTTTGCCTGAAGTGTAAAATGTGTTCCGTTTTTCTGTTTTAATTAAACTTTTTCAGTAAATGTTTAAATTCAAAATTCAAACCAGATTTTAAATAAATTTTCAAATATAATTCCAAATAATACATATAATATATGTTTTTGAATCAGAAAAATGTGAGGAATTCAAATATGCCATGCAAAATATCTTTTGGGCAAATTAGATTTCCAAATTGAGTAAAATTACAATAAAATACCCTTTTCCTTAATTAATTAATAACTTTTGTTTTATAACTCCAAATTTGACAAATAATATGTCTAAATCAATCAGCTCGACGAGACCTTTCTGTTTATGCTATCCATGACTTAAATTGCAGCATGCATCATATAAATATTAAGTGTACAGCAAGTGGTATGAGAGCAAACCGGGCTTAAAATCTAATTAAATGCTTTAATCTTGTATCCCACATCTCACCCATGCCATGCTACATTAAGGCCATGCAATCTGTGCATCATTCATCATGGCATGATTGTTTGTTTGTCGCATTTTAATTCATATGCTTGTGCACTCTATTTATGTTGGCCTTGTTTGTTTGGCTCTTCTTCGGATAGACGCTGAGCAGGGGATATATCAGGAATCACAGGAGTTCTACCCAGATCCACCTCTCGCTTCAACTGAGCTGCCAGGCAAGCACTACCACATGCTTGCATACATATAGTACCTATTGCCTCTCTCTTATTCTTGCATCATTGAGCTGCGATTGCATTAAACTGAATCCCAAGTACTGCATAGCCTTTACTTTTAAACCCCACCGAAGCTTGTTCCTCCATCCCATGAGCCATTACTATAGGAATTGTTTGAGCCATGCGGGTCGTAGAACAGCATGTGTAGGGTATGTGAGAGTCTGATGGATAACGAGGTACCTAAACAACTTAACCTGAGTAGTAATGGGATAACTAATGAAAGTGGCACCGGTGAGCAATTTCTGCTATTTGGTTCTTCATGCTCACTCGTGTCCCGTAGGACCCCGAGTACTTGATACCTGTTCCTCGACTATTCGCACTATCCACATCCGGGAGGCCTTATGGACCCCCCTGAGCCAGAGCTTGATTCATTCTTATTTCTTGGGGCCACGAAGTAGTCTGGGGCTTTATTACTATCCTGTACTTATGCCATGCTTTACTGCTTTATTTAAGATTGTGCGAGGAGCACCTGTACTGTTTTGGATGCGGAGTGTTTTCGCGGTATCGACAAGCCCAGTCACACTTTCGGATTCCCAGTCGTTTACAGCCATTGACGCAAACCTTGGGTCCGTCTCGGAGCCGGCCAACTTCGTTGCGGGTAGCTTAATGGGGTGGCCCCCTGAAACATTTCTGAATCCTGTGATCGCTTTGTCGTGAATGCCTCGTTGGGTTTTGATTTGGTTTTTCCAAGGTTGATCGACTGTGTGTTGCTATTTGTGCACCCCTGCAGGGTAAATCTTTCTGAAAGCCGTGTCCGCGGTTATGGACGACTTGGAGCACAGTTTCTCAATCATAGACAAGTATAACTAAAGTACCGCTTTTAATTTTACTAAGTACATGACTAGTAAATAGTGCAATACTCATGCAATGGTTAATAAAGTTGCCAACGGATGGGAGGGGTTGTTCGTCCGCTTCCTCGTTGGTAAGCGAGGAGGAGGATGGATCTGTTAATATTACTGTTATAACTGTTGTTCTTAATTAACGGACATCCGTCTATCTTTGGTTAGACGGATGGTTAGCGAGTATCTATAGAATTGTTAGGTATTATCTTTTGCTGCAATTGCGTCACCCCAGGTTGTGTCCCCTTTAGAGGCATAAAGACTTGTTGAGTACCCCTAGGGTCTCACACGATAAATTGTTTGATTCAGATGAACAGGGATACTCGCAAGATGGATACTGGGTGGAGGAGACGGATGATGTTGGCAATGATCACTCGGTGTAGAGATTTCGGGAACGGGGATCCGTGAGATCTGTGGGCGGGATGTGTTTATTTATGGGGCATCTTATGCCGATTTGCTTCTTATCCGTACTCGGATCTTGTTTTCCGCTTCCGCCTGATACTCTGATGTTTGATGTATGAGGAGATATCCTAAACTATTATATCTATCTAGGATATTTGGATCTTGCCGTATGGCGTTGCAATATTTCTATTTCTTTTAGAAGGAATGGCTCTGAGGACTGTTGTATGTGGCTTGCATACATACTCATTTGTGTATGTAGTTGATCCCTTTGGCTGACGATTACGCCGCTCGTTCTTGTCCCGATGTTTGGAAATGGTTAGGACGGCCGAAAGGTCTACCTATGAGTGGCATTTGGCCCCACCGTACTATTTTAACCATTTCCGCTCATCCAGGCTTGTAACTAAGAGCATAATTCACCGAGGTAGTTACAATTGGTATCAGAGCCATCCCGCCCTTCAGGGTCTCAGCCAAATGGTCGTTGTCAGTTTAGCAAATATTTTGAGTAGTTATGTATACTAGGGAAAAACAAAAACGCGAGAGTAGGACTGCTTCCACTTTTCTTCTTACCACCCACCCACCCTTTTCCTGGTAAGGAAGTGTAACGTTTTCAATCCTCTTCTAAAAATTCAAACTAGGATTCACGTGTTCTGGGTTCCGTAGTACCATAGGTTGTGTGTGTGTGTGTGAACTCCTTGTCTATCTGTTGCATCCAACATGTTATCTTTATCTGCCTTTTGGTTATCAACTGTTGGTACATTCCATACCGATAGGCTTTTGCAAACCGACGCGATCTATCTGATTCGTTGTATACCGACGCGATCTATCTTACTCTTTGTTATCCGACGTTATCTTGTTTGGGGTGTTTGTTTCCGTAGTTACTAATCTTTAGGTTCATCTTAACATGAAGGTATTGGGATATGTGTTTTACTTATTCATGTGAGGAGTAATGATTTAAGTGCGGGATGGAGTCGCGACCATACCACTACTTTTCTCATTCGCTCTTGTATATTGAATTGGTAGAGTTACTAATCTTGATTCGTTAAGTGGTTTTGCGCATATAGTGGTATTTTAATGCCAAAATTTGCGGAATTTTTTTTGTTTGATAGTTTTGTGTACCACACTCCTTGTTCAGTCATGTGCGATATGCTTAATATCTTCTAGGTGCTTTGAACTTTGTTGATATTTTAATATCATCTTAGTAAATTGTATCCTTTAATCTTGGTTAATTCCATTTTGGTACTATTTTGGATTATTATTATTCTCCATTATGGTACTAACTTGTGTTTTATATCAATCCCAGGATGGCACCACCACGCTGTTCTGAGGAGGACATACAACCTGAACTGGGGGCTGTGTTGGCAAGCATCGCCAATGCCTTGGCCGCAATGCAGCAGAACCAGCAGCGATTTGAAGAAAGTGTCAGGAGGAATGAGTTTGTTCCGCTACCTCCACCTCCCAAGCGAGGAGACATCAAAAGCTTCCTGAAGTTCAACCCACGCCAATTTGATGTTTCTGATCAACCACTTGATGCTGATGATTGGTTGCGTGAGATGTCAAGGTTACTGGCGACTGCTGATGTTCCTGAGCAAGAATGGGTAAAGTGTGCCATGCACCTTCTGAAGGGAGATGCAGCTCTGTGGTGGGAGAATTACCTCAAGGCAAACTACACTGGTTTTCAGCCTACTTGGGAACAGTTCACTAGAGCTTTAGAGCAATATCTGTCAGAAATTGTCATGGAGAGGATGAAGGAAGTGTTTCTCAACCTCAAGCAGGGCAATGACAATGTCAATACCTACATCAGAAACTTCATGAACCTTTATCGTTATGGTGGCGATGAGATCTCTGATGACAAGAAGAAGCAAAAGAGGTTCAGACAAGGGCTCAATGCATCGATTAAATATGCAATCACACATGCAAGGCCGGCATCTTTTCTGGAACTCCAACATACAGCTCTGCAGGAAGAAGCAAGTAGGAAAGTGTTTGAGGAGTCAAAGAAACACAACCGTGATGCAGCAAGCTCTTCAGCTATGTCAACTCCTTCTAAGCGTCGTGTCTGGGTTCCTAACACCCCACCGTCGCTCCTGGCTCCACCAAGACCTTCAAGCTACGCAGCAAGGCCACCAAACTTCCTCACTGCTTCTCCCAGGGGCTACAACCACAACTACCCTGGAGCACCTGGCGGAGTCCCTGGCTACATTGCTCCACGTCCACCTGGTGCTTGTTACACTTGTGGAAACACTAGGCATCAACAATGGAACTGTCCAATGAACAACAAAGCTCTTCCTCCACCACCTCCAAGATCTGCGGCAAGCTCTCCTATGGTTCGTGCACCACCACCTCGGGCTCTCAACATCAACACCAAGCCCGGGTCTACTGTTGCTCGTGCCAACTGTGTCAACGCCGCTCAAGCTGAGCATGCACCTGGAGTTGTGATGGGTATGCTTTCCGTTAACTCAGTCCCTGCACGAGTTTTGTTTGATTCTGGTGCATCGCATTCTTTTGTTTCTCACAAATTTGCAAATGAGAATGAGTTAGCTATGGACCCTCTCCTTAAGCGGTTAATGGTCCTTTCTCCTGGAGCAACAATGGCAGCTTCAAAAATCAGCCATGGCAATCAAATTGAGATTGGTGGTTATTCGTTCTCGGCGTCCTTGATTATTCTGGGCAATTCTGACATTGATGTTATCCTGGGCATGGATTGGTTGACAGCAAATGCATCTGTGATTGATTGTGCTGAACGCTCGGTTTCTCTGAAAATTCCTGAAAGCCACATAGTCTATTCTCTAAGTCTGACTCCTGCTATTTAGCTTTTCTCTTTGGCGACTCTGAATGATGATGCTATGGAAGCTATTCAGAGTGTTCCGGTGGTCTGTGAGTTCCCAGATGTCTTTCCTGAAGAGTTGCCGGGTATGCCTCCGGATCGTGAGGTTGAGTTTGTGATTGAGCTTGAACCTGGAATAGCTCCTATCTCCAAGCGGCCTTATAAAATGGGTCCTGCTGAGTTGGCTGAACTCAAACGTCAGCTTGATGAACAAGAGAAGTTGGGTTTCATTCAGCACAGTACTTCTTCTTGGGGTAGCCCAACCATCTTTGTGAAGAAGCGAGACAAGACTGATAGACTTTGTGTTGACTATCGGGCTCTCAATGCTAAAACTATCAAGAATAAATATCCCCTTCCGCGGATTAATGATCTCTTCGATCAGCTAGCTGGATCTGTGGTTTTCTCTAAGCTTGACTTGAGAAGTGGATATCATCAAATCAAGATTTGCAAGGAAGATGTCCCTAAAACAGCTTTCACCACCCGCTATGGCCTGTATGAGTACACGGTCATGTCTTTCGGTCTCACCAACGCACCTGCCACCTTCTCGAGGCTTATGAACTCGGTTTTCATGGAGAATCTTGATAAGTTTGTTGTGGTCTATCTGGATGACATCCTAGTCTATTCTAAGTCAAAGGAAGAACATGAAGAAAACCTTTGGTGTGTCCTAAACAAACTTCGTGAGAACCGCTTGTATGCAAAGTTCTCCAAATGTGAGTTTTGGCTCCCTCAAGTCACCTATCTTGGTCACGTCATCTCTGCCAAGGGCATTGCCGTCAACCCAGAAACTGTAAAGACAATTGTTGACTGGCTTCCTCCTGTAAATGTCAAAGAAGTCCGTAGTTTCCTTGGTTTGGCTAGTTATTGCCGTCGCTTCGTGCAGAACTTCTCGAAGATTGCGAAGCCTCTTACCGATCTCCTCAAGAAAGGCAAGAAATATCGTTGGACTCCTGCATGTCAAGCAAGCTTTGAAACACTCAAAGAAAAGCTCACTTCCACACCAGTATTGATTCCTCTAGATACATCAAAGCCTTTCCAGATATTATGTGATGCCTCCTTGCAAGGATTGGGTGCGGTCCTTATGCAAGAAAAACAAGTTGTTGCTTATGCCTCTCGACAGTTGAAGACGCATGAGATCAACTATCCTACACATGACCTCAAACTCGTAGCAGTTGTCTTTGCTTTGAAAGTATGGAGGCATTACTTGCTTGGCAACCATTGTGAAATCTTTTCTGATCACAAGAGTCTGAAGTATATCTTCACACAGCATGCTCTCAACCTTCGTCAGAGGAGGTGGATTAAAGCAATCAATGATTTTGATTTGACCATCAACTACACTCCGGGAAAAGCTAATGTCATGGCCGATGCTCTCAGCCGCAAAGCTTATGTCAGCAATCTCATGGTGGAAGAACAACAACCTCACTTGTGCGAGGAATTCCGTCAGCTCAACCTTGAAATTGTGCATCAAGGGTATCTTCTGAACCTTCTGGCAACCCCTCTCTTGGAAGAAAAGGTTCGCTCCATTCAACTTGGGGATCCTTACACTAAAAAGATCATCTCCAACATTCAGCTTCCAAAGTATGAGTCTTACCATGTTGACAACCAAGGCACTCTTTTCTTTGAACACCGGATGTTTGTGCCGAACTATCCGGGTTTGAGAGAGCAAGTTCTCAAGGAGGCGCATGATTCTGTTCTTTCTATCCACCCTGGCAGCACAAAGATGTACATGGACTTGAAAACACAATATTAGTGGCCTGGATTGAAACGATGTTGTGCCAAGTATGTCTCGGAGTGTGATGTCTACCGCAGAGTTAAAGCTGTCCATCAGAAACCTTCTGGTCTTCTACAGCCATTGAAACCCCCGGAATGGAAATGGGAGATAGTAGAGATGGACTTCATCACTGGTTTTCCAAGGTCGCAGAAGGGCAACAATGCAATCTTTGTTGTCATTGACAGGCTTTCTAAAGTGGCTCACTTCTTTGCCGTCAAGGAAACAATTTCTGCAATTCAGTTGGCTGAGCTCTATATCAACAAAATTGTCTCTCTGTATGGAGTTCCTCTTGAGATCAGTTCAGACCGTGGAAGCATCTTCACTTCCAAGTTCTAGGGAAGTTTCCAAAATGCTTTGGGAACAAAATTGAACTTCAGCACCGCTTACCACCCTCAGTCGCAAGGACAAGTTGAAAGGATCAATCAGATTCTGGAAGATATGCTCCGTGCTTGCGTCATCTCTTTCGGCATGAAGTGGGAAGAATGTCTTCCTTATGCTGAATTCTCTTACAACAACAGCTTCTAGAAAAGTCTAAAGATGGCACCATTTGAGGCTCTCTATGGTCACAAATGCAGAACTCCGATTGGTTGGTCGGGCGCAGGTGAAAGAATATTGTTTGGCCCTGACATTGTAACTCAAGCGGAGGAGAAGGTTCACATCATTCTTGAAAATCTGAAGATTGCTCAAAGTCGCCAGAAGAGCAATTATGACAGAAAGCACACGGACATGGAGTATGTCCCGGGTGATCTCGTTTACCTTTGTGTCACTCCCATGAGAGGCACACACCGCTTTGGTATCAAAGGAAAGCTGGCTCCTAGATACATCGGTCCATTCAAAATCCGTGGAAGAAGAGGAGAAGTTGCTTATTCTCTCGAACTTCCTGAAAAACTCAAGGTCCATGATGTTTTCCACATCTCTCAACTCAAGAAGTGCTTCAAGGATCCCGGCAGGACCGTGGACCATGAGCTTATCAATCTCCAAGAAGACCTGTCTTATCAAGAACACCCCACAAAAATCCTTGAAGTCGCAGAAAGAAGGACTCGCAACAAGTCCATCAAGTTCTGCAAGGTGCAGTGGTCGCACCATTCTGTTGATGAAGCCACTTGGGAACGTGAAGACGAGCTCCGTGCCAAGTATCCTACCCTCCTTGAGTCTTCTTCTTCCTAGAATCTCGGGGCGAGATTCCTGTTTAGTGGGGGAGAGTTGTAGCATCCCAATTGTCTAACAATGGTAATGCTACATGGTTTAATAATATAATGGCTACTTCCTACATATAATTGTTGCATCATAATTATATCATGCTCATGTCATCATGCCACCTTGCATTTGAGCATCATATAAAACCCTTTTTCTTTTGGGTCTTCTCCCATATGCATCATTAACTGTATTTTCCTCTTGATATTGTATTTGGTTATTGATATATTGTTTAATGCCCAAGTTGAGTTGGGGGCATGTATTTTATTCCAATTCCACCACCTCTCTTTGTCACCACCTTATAATTCCACCATCCCATTATCCATGAGCTTGTATTTCTTTTTCTTTTGATTTTACTCTAGCTCATGTGGTTTGGGGTGGATCTAATTCTATAAATTCTTTTGCTTGGCTTTTATTCCACTTCTTGGGGATGCGAAAGTATAATGCCATACCATTATATTGTTTTCACAAAATAGAACATGGAATTTAATATTTTGCATGGGCCATGCAACCACATCATCACCTTTAACCATTTGTTTTTCTTGGGTTTAGTGGTCCATTCTTTGTGGGATCATCTACATATCTCTCCACCATCTCCATATTCTCATCTACACCATTTTATTCTTTTCCATTCCTTATGCAAATGAGGCCTCTTCCCATAATTCTTTTCCTTCTCTTTTTCTTGATTACTTTTTCACCTCATCTTAGCCTAAATCCAAGCCCTCTCCTCACTCCATAGCTATCTCTGTTCTATTATCAAAATTTGCAAAAGCTTCCAAAAAGAGGTATTTCTTAGGTTTGTTTAAACCTGCAACAAAACAAAGCAAATCAAAACAGTTTTTTTTAAATAAAAAGAGTTAAAGAGAGGAGAAGCTTACCTATCAGCCTGCAGCCCGGTGCAGCAGCCTCTCCTATTCGCGGCCCATCTCCCAGCCCACTTCCCCAGCCGGCCTCCCCAGCCCGTACCGCTTCAGCGCCGTCGCCTTCCCCTGTTCCTCTTCTCCCCCGTCTGACGCCGTTTCGCCCTCCTCTCTCCTCTGCTCTGATGGAGAGGAGCAGGTGGCTGTCTCCCCCGCCGTCATCCGCGTCAGCAGGCACACCAAGCACGTGATCCGCCCCGCCCTTATCCTCTCGCGCTGTGCTGCGAACCCTAGCTGCCGTCCTTGTTCTCCCTTCCCCTTATCCACCGAACCACGCCGCCGCCAGACCGAGCGTCGCGACGACGCTGCCGCCTCGCCGGTGACCGAGCACTGGCCGGGAAGCGTCGCCGTGGACCGTGGAGTCGATCCTGCCGCTAGGAGACGCCAAGCACGCCCGGAGCCTCCCCCTCGTCAGAGAGCCGCCAGCACCACCGCTACGACCTCGCTGTCCCCTTCGCTCTGACCACCTCCTGCCTCGATTCCGGTGGGAATCGATCGAGGTGAGCTCCCCCCCGACCCTCTTTCGTTTTCCCCCTCTGCGTGCCTAGCACCGCCCGTTTGTGATCCCGCCGGCGAGCCACCCCGTCGACGCGCAGACCCAGCCTGGCGCTCCCCCCTCTGTTCCCCGGCGTGCCCTGTCCAGCACAGCCCGCCGCGCCGACCCTTCCTAAACGAGATCGGTAGCCGAAGCCTTCCTCTGCTTTTCCATTTTGTCGGCCAGGTCCATCTCGTCCCGGTTGCGACGCCACCCTCGCTGGAATACCTCGCCGTCATCAGGTCGTGCCGCGATTCAAAGACGCCAGGTTCAGTCAGAGCTCACGCGTCTGTTTTGCAAAAAGAACCCCCGCGCTTTGGTCGATCACGCCCAGGGCCCTAGCAGCCCAGTGCCCCCACCTGTCAGCCGCCCGACAATTGGCAGAAAAACCCCCAGCATCCCAGGCCCTCAACCCGCACTCCTTCCCTACTGCGCGACGTGGTTCACCCGTGCCCCCTCGCTGTCACGTGGGACCTGCTTCACCATCGGGCCCGCATGTCAGCGCCTGGGCTGGCTAAGCCGCGGTAGCAGAAGTTTCTTCTCGCGCGCGTGGCCCCAGTCCGCAGTGGCCCACCCGTCAGCGTCTTGGCTAGGTTTGCCTGAAGTGTAAAATGTGTTCCGTTTTTCTGTTTTAATTAAACTTTTTTAGTAAATGTTTAAATTCAAAATTCAAACCAGATTTTAAATAACTTTTCAAATATAATTCCAAATAATACATATAATATATATTTTTGAATCAGAAAAATGTGAGGAATTCAAATATGCCATTCAAAATATCTTTTGGGCAAATTAGATTTCCAAATTGAGTAAAATTACAGTAAATGCTGTTTTCCTTAATTAATTAATAACTTTTGTTTTATAACTCCAAATTTGACAAATAATATGTCTAAATCGATCAGCTCGACGAGACCTTTCTGTTTATGCTATCCATGACTTAAATTGCAGCATGCATCATATAAATATTAAGTGTACAGCAAGTGTTATGAGAGCAAACCGGGCTTAAAATCTAATTAAATGCTTTAATCTTGTATCCCACATCTCACCCATGCCATGCTACATTAAGGCCATGCAATCTGTGCATCATTCATCATGGCATGATTGTTTGCTTGTCGCATTTTAATTCATATGCTTGTGCACTCTATTTATGTTGGCCTTGTTTGTTTGGCAATTCTTCGAATAGACGCTGAGCAGGGGATATATCAGGAATCACAGGAGTTCTACCCAGATCCACCTCTCGCTTCAACTGAGCTGCCAGGCAAGCACTACCACATGCTTGCATACATATAGTACCTATTGCCTCTCTCTTATTCTTGCATCATTGAGCTGCGATTGCATTAAACTGAATCCCAAGTACTGCATAGCCTTTACATTTAAACCCCACCGAAGCTTGTTCCTCCATCCCATTAGCCATTACTACAGGAATTGTTTGATCCATGCGGGTCGTAGAACAGCATGTGTAGGGTATGTGAGAGTCTGATGGATAACGAGGTACCTAAACAACTTAACCTGAGTAGTAATGGGATAACTAATGAAAGTGGCACCGGTGAGCAATATCTGCTATTTGGTTCTTCATGCTCACTCGTGTCCCGTAGGACCCCGAGTACTTGATACCTGTTCCTCGACTATTCGCACTATCCACATCCGGGAGGCCTTATGGACCCCCCTGAGCCAGAGCTTGATTCATTCTTATTTCTTGGGGCCACAAAGTAGTTTGGGGCTTTATTACTATCCTGTACTTATGCCATGCTTTACTGCTTCATTTAAGATTGTGCGAGGAGCACCTGTACTGTTTTGGATGCGGAGTGTTTTCGCGGTATCGACAAGCCCAGTCACACTTTCGGGTTCCCAGTCGTTTACAGCCATTGACGCAAACCTTGGGTCCGTCTCGGAGCCGGCCAACTTCGTTGCAGGTAGCTTAATGGGGTGGCCCCCTGAAACATTTCTGAATCCTGTGATCGCTTTGTCGTGAATGCCTCGCTGGGTTTTGATTTGGTTTTTCCAAGGTTGATCGACTGTGTGTTGCTATTTGTGCACCCCTGCAGGGTAAATCTTTCTGAAAGCCGTGTCCACGGTTATGGACGACTTGGAGCACAGTTTCTCGATCATAGACAAGTATAACTAAAGTACCGCTTTTAATTTGACTAAGTACCTGACTAGTAAATAGTGCAATACTCATGGAATGGTTAATAAAGCTGCCAATGGATGGGAGGGGTTGTTCGTCCGCTTCCTCGTTGGTAAGCGAGGAGGAGGATGGATCTGTTAATATTACTGTTATAACTGTTGTTCTTAATTAACGGACATCCATCTATCCTTGGTTAGACGGATGGTTAGCGAGTATCTATAGAATTGTTAGGTATTATCTTTTGCTGCAATTGCGTCACCCCAGGTTGTGTCCCCTTTAGAGGCATAAAGACTTGCTGAGTACCCCTAGGGTCTCACACGATAAATTGTTTGATTCATATGAACAGGGATACTCGCAAGATGGATACTGGGTGGAGGAGACGGACGATGTTGGCAACGATCACTCGGTGTAGAGATTCCAGGAACGGGGATCCGTGAGATCTGTGGGCGGGATGTGTTTATTTATGGGGCATCTTATGCCGATTTGCTTCTTATCCGTACTCGGATCTTGTTTTCCGCTTCCGCCTGATACTTTGATGTTTGATGTATGAGGAGATATCCTAAACTATTATATCTATCTAGGATATTTGGATCTTGCCGTATGGCGTTGCAATATTTCTATTTCTTTTAGATGAAATGGCTCTGAGGACTGTTGTATGTGGCTTGCATACATACTCATTTGTGTATGTAGTTGATCCCTTCGCCTGCCGATTACGCCGCTCGTTCTTGTCCCGATGTTTGGAAATGGTTAGGACGGCCGAAAGGTCTATCTGTGAGTGGCATTTGGCCCCACCGTACTATTTTAACCATTTCCGCTCATCCAGGCTTGTAACTAAGAGCGTAATTCACCGAGGTAGTTACAGTACCACTCCTGATTGGTATGACTCTGCCTTAAACATCATGTTGGTGGACAACACTGATGACCCTGCGATGTATGAAGAAGCTATGGTGAGCCCAGATTCCGACAAATGGCTAGAAGCCATGAAATCCGAAATGGGATCCATGTACGAAAACCAAGTATGGACTTTGGTGGACTTACCGGATGGCCGTAAGGCTGTCGAGAACAAATGGATTTTCAAAATAAAAACAGATGCTGATGGTAATATTTCCGTCTATAAGGCTCGACTTGTCGCGAAAGGGTTCCGACAAATTCAAGGAGTTGAATATGATGATACTTTCTCACCAGTAGCGAAGCTAAAGTCTGTGAGGATTTTGTTAGCAATTGCTGCATATTTCGATTATGAGATTTGGCAGATGGATGTCAAAACGGCGTTCCTTAATGGTGACATTGAGGAAGAGTTGTATATGGTACAACCCAAGGGTTTTGTCGATCCTAGTGATGCTGACAAGGTATGCAAACTTCAGCGCTCCATTTATGGACTGAAGCAAGCATCCCGGAGTTGGAATCAACATTTTGATAAAGTAATCAAAAACTTTGGATTTATACAAACTTATGGAGAAGCTTGTATTTACAAGAAAGTGAGTGGGAGCTCTGTAGCATTCCTAGTATTATATGTAGATGACATATTGTTTATTGGGAATGATATAGAACTTCTTAATAGCGTCAAAACCTATTTGAATAATAGTTTTTCAATGAAGGATCTTGGCGAAGCGGCATATATTCTAGGCATCAAGATTTATAGAGATAGATCAAGACGCCTAATTGCGCTTTCACAAAGTACATACTTAGACAAAGTTCTAAAGAAGTTTAGAATGGAAGAGAGCAAGAAAGGGTTCGTGCCCATGTTGCAGGTAAGACCTTGAGTAAGACTCAAAGTCCGGCTACGACAGAAGATAGAGAAAAGATGAATAATATTACCTATGCCTCGGCCATAGGTTCTATCATGTATGCCATGCTATGTACAAGACCAGATATAGCACATGCTGTTAGTTTGACTAGCAGATATCAAAGTGATCCTGGTATGGAGCACTGAACAGCGGTCAAGAATATCCTAAAGTACCTGAATAGGACTAAGGATATGGTTCTTTCTTATGGAGGTGATGAACAGCTTGTTGTAAACGGTTACACTGATGCTAGTTGGAACACCGATCCAGATGACTCGAAGTCACATTCTGGATACGTATTTATTTTGAATGGTGTTGCAGTGAGCTGGAGGAATGCCAAGCAAAGCGTTGTGGAGAAATCTTCAACTGAATCGGAATACATAGCTGCTTCGGAGGCTACACAAGAAGCCATATGGATGAAGGAGTTCATTATTGAACTTGGCGTGGTTCCCAGTGCGTTGGACCCGATGGCCATCTACTATGACAACACAGGTGCCATAGCTAATGCACAGGAGCCAAGGTCACATAGCAAGCTGAAGCACATCAAGCTACGTTTCCATGCTATTCGCGAGTATGTCCGAGATGGTGACATAAAGATTTGCAAAGTACACACTGATCTGAATGTGGAAGATCCGTTGACTAAACCTCTCCCTAGAGCAAAGCATGACCAACACCAGAACGCCATGGGTGTTAGGTATATTACCATGTAATCTAGATTATTGACTCTAGTGCAAGTGGGAGACTGTTGGAGATATGCCCAAGAGGCAATAATAAAAGTGGTTATTATTATATCTTTGTGTTTATGATGAATGTTTAGATCCCATGCTATAATTGTATTATAAGGAAACACTAATACATGTGTGTTTTGTAAACATAAAAGAGTCCCTAGTAAGCCTCTTATGGAACTAGCTTGTTGATTAATTGATGATCATGGTTTCCTGATCATGGACATTGGATGTCATTAATAACAAGGTTATATCATTAGGAGAATGATGTGATGGACACACACCCATAGTAAGCATAGCATAAGATCAAGTCATTAAGTTCGTATTGCTATAAGCTTTCAAATGCATAGTAACCTAATCCTTCGACCATGAGGTTATGTTAATCACCATCACCGGATGGGTACTTTGATGACATCAAACACCGCTTCGTAACTGGGTGGTTATAAAGGTGTCATTGGGTATTCTGAAAGTATGTGTTGAAGCGCATGGACCAAGATTGGGATTTGTCCATCCATATGACAGATAGATATGCTCTGGGCCCTCTCGGTGGAATGTCATCTAGTTAGCTTGCAAGCATGTGACTGGGTCACAAGGGATGACATAACATGGAACGAGTAAAGAGTACTTATCAGTAATGAGGTAGAACTAGGTATGGAGATACCGACGATCAAACCTCGGATAAGTAGAATATCGCGTGACAAAGGGAATTGGTTTCGTGTGTTAATGGTTCTATCGATCACGAAGTCATCGTTGAGTATGTGGGAGCCATTATGGATCTCTAGATCCCGCTGATGGTTATTGATTGGAGAGGTGTCTTCATCATGTCTGCATATTCACGAACCGTAGGGTGACACACTTAAGGTTCGAAGTTGTTTTAAGTAGATATGGAATATGCGTTGGAGACTGAATGTTGTTCGGAGTCTCGGATTGGATCCAGGACATCACGAGGAGATCCGGAATTATCCGGAGAATAAGATTCATATATTGGGGATCATTTTCTAAGTTAGGAAATGTTCCGGAGTATTTGTATGGGGATTCTAGAAGGTTTCAGAATGTTCCGGAAGGTTCTAGGAGATTTCTTGGAGTTTGCTTGAAAACCAAGAAAGGATCAAGGAGTCCTTGTGGGGCAAGACAAGGAGTCGTGGGGGAGGAGGACTCCTCCCCCCTCCCAATCCGCCGGCCAAGGAAGGGAGGGGAGTCCTACTAGGACTCCCCCTCCCATGGCGCCTCCCTTTTAAATAGAGGGGTGGGGGTGCCACCCCCTTGCCCCCTCCACTAAAAAACCCTAGCCGCCGCCTCTCTCCTCCTCCTTCCCTCTGCTCAGGCTTAGGCGAAGCCCTGCAGAATTCTCTACTCCACCACCACCACCACACCGTCGTGCTGCTGGGATTCCGTGGAGAAGATCTACTACCTCCGCTGCTCACTGGAACGAGGAGAGGAAGGTCTGCTTCGACTCCGCACGTGTGATCGACTGCGGAAGCGCTGCTGGAACACGGCGCCGGAAGGATCATCCACACGATCTTGAGATCGGCAAGTGATCGACTACATCAACCATGAGATCCAATCTTGTAACGCTTTCGGATCTACGAGGATTAGTACAGATCTATCTCGTTGCACATGTCTCATAGATTAGATCTTGGCTTTTATCTAGATTAGATCTAGGTTTTGTTCATTCTTGCAGTAGAATTTTTTTTCCATGCTACGAACCCATCAAGCGAGATACCACTCTATCATACCTTTTTATGAGCATTGTAATGTTGCTTATGTTCGTGCTTCGTGCTACTTATTATTCTTGAGTTCGAATCTCTTCATAGCTTGCAATGACTATTAAGTAGACTTAGTTGCATACTCTTTATTATGAATTGTCTAAGTAGTTGATCACATTGCTGAGAATATTTACATCATATGAAGCAAATGTGTTCGTGAAAGTTCTTTTATCGCACTCAGTTTTCAACTGAATTGCTTGAGGATAAGCAATAAGCTAAGCTTGGGGGGAGTTGATACGTCCAAAACGTATCTACTTTCCCGAACACTTCTGCTATTGTTTCTCCTCTATACTTGTGTGATTTGGATGCAACTAATGCGAACTGACGCTGTTTTTAGCAGAATTGCCTTGGTGTCTACTGTTTGTGCAGAAAATCAACTATCAGGAAAAATCTCGGAAAATATGCCAAAAATCCTATTTCACCCGAAGACTCCAGGAGCCAGAATACGAGACGGAGAAGAGCTCTGGGGTGGACACACCACCTGGTGGCGCGGGCTAGGCCAAGCCGCGCCAGGGGTGGTGTGGGCCCCCAGGCACCCCCTCGGCCTCTCTCTTCGCCTATAAGGAGCCTTCTGACCTAAAAACTTTGGGGGGTTTCGACGTTTTTCCAGAAGGAGTTCCGCTCCGCCGCCACCACCAGGTTCCACGAAACAACACCAGAAACTCCGTTCTGGCACCCTGCCGGGATGGGGAATTGGAGGAGATCATCGCCATCATCATCACCATCGCTTCTCCATCGACCATCCATGTTTCCCCATCTATGAGTGAGTAATCCCCCGCTGTAGGCTATGGGGATGGTAGGGATTGGATGAGATCGTTCATGTAATGGCATCAGATTGTGAGGGCATGGTGCCTAGTATCTTTTATTAGTGCTTTATGACTTTGTTGTGCTTAATGCTTATCACTAGGGCCCGAGTGCCATGATTTCAGATCTGAACGTATTATTGATTTATTATGATAGTATTGTTTTTGGTCTTATCTACAAGTTGTATACACACGTCGTTGTCTGGAACCTATGGCCCCGAAGTGACAGAAATCGGGATAACCCGAAGGGAATGGCTTTGATGTGAGGATCACATGTGTTCACGGAGTGTTAATGCTTCGCTCCGGTGCTCTATTAAAAGGAGCACCTTAATTGCCAGTAGTTCCCTAGAGGCCCTGCTGCAAATGGGCTGGCAGGACAAAAGATGTTGTGCAAGTTCTCATTGCGAGCACGTATAACTATATACGGAACACATGCCTAGGATTGTCTAGTACTTGGATGATGTTTTATCTTATTTATCTGCAATTGCCCTATGTTCTGATTGCTATGTGGATTGTCTTGTCCATGCAACGCCCGTCCATCCATCCCTATGCCTACCGCACTCGAATCCCACTGTTACTTCTTTTGTTACTACTGTCTTTGCTTTACTACTGCTGTTACTTTACTATTCCTACTACAAAACTGTTGCTACTGATAAACTGCTGTGAGCAAGATTGTTTCCAGGTGCAGCTGAATTGACAACTCAGTTGTTAAGGCTTATAAATATTCTTTGGCTCCCCTTGTGTCGAATCAATAAATTGGGTTTCACTTCCCTCGAAAATACTGCGATACACCCCCTATACTTGTGGGTCATCAGGAGGTTCAAGTGCCAATCTGGTACAGAAAAAGAACTTCCAGTCACACAAGTCCAAGAACAAGGGTAAGTTTGATGGAAAAGGAAAGTTCGATGGAAAGAACAAAGCCTCACAGTCTACTAGCTTCAAGAAGACTGATAATAAGAAAGGTGCTTGTCATGTGTGTGGTGATCCTGATCATTGGGCTCCTACTTGCCCCAACCGCTTTGACAAGCGCCAGCATGGAAAAGGCAGCAAGACTGCTAATGTTGTCATGGGCGACGTTGAGATGAAGGATGTTGGGTATGGTATATTAGCTATTGTTCTTTCATTATGTCATTCTCCTGATTGGTGGATTGACCAGGGCCCTAATGTACATGTTTGTTCTGATGTTTCCATGTTTTCTTCATATCAGGTCAGAGGGGCTTAGTCCGTGCTGATGGGGAATGGCTCGCATGCTTCTGTTCATGGTGTTGGTACGGTCGATCTGAAGTTCACTTCGGGAAATACCGTGCGCCTGAAGAACATGCATCATGTTCCCTCAATAAATAAGAATCTTGTTAGTGGATCACTTCTATGTCGTGATGGCTACAAGATTGTGTTTGAGTCCAATAAATTTGTACTGTCTAAGTTTGGAACATTTATTGGTAAAGGCTATGAGTGTGGAGGTTTGTTCCGCCTGTCACTGTCAGATGTGTGTAATAAAGTCATGAATCATGTTTCATCTGATCTTGTATCAAATGCCTGGCATTCACGTCTTTGTCATGTTAATTTTGGTTGCATGATGCGGTTAGCTAAAATGAATATAATCCCAAAATTTACTACTGTGAAGGGATCTAAATGCCAAACTTGTGTGCAAGCAAAGCAACCTCGCAAGTCACATACGACTGCAGATGTGAGAGATTTGGCGCCACTAGAGCTCATACATTTAGATCTTTGTGAGATGAATGGTGTGCTAACAAAAGGTGGAAAGAAATATTTTATGACATTGATCGATGACTCTACGAGATATTGTCATGTGTATCTTCTGAAATCAAAAGATGAGGCTTTGAGTTACTTCAAAATCTATAAAGCTGAAGCGGAAAACCAACTCGATCGAAAGATTAAGAGGCTTAGGTCTGATCGTGGTGGAGAGTACTTTTCCAACGAGTTTGATTCTTTTTGTGCGGAACATGGTATAATCCATAAGAGGACGCCTCCCTACTCGCCCCAGTCAAACGGGGTAGCCGAAAGAAAGAACCGTACTCTAACAGATTTGGTTAATGCCATGTTAGACACATCGGGTCTCTCCAAGGAATGGTGGGGGTAGGCATTACTGACTGCGTGTCATGTCCTAAACCGAGTTCCCACTAAGAACAAAGAGATTACTCCATTTGAAGAATGGGAAAAGAAAAGATTTTAAATCTTTCTTACTTGCGAACTTGGGGCTGTCTGGCAAAGGTTCATGTGCCAATCCCAAAGAAGCGCAAACTTGGACCAAAAACTGTGGACTGTGTTTTTTTGGGATATGCTTTTCATAGCATTGGCTATAGATTCTTGATAATAAAATCTGGAGTACCAGAAATGCATGTTGGTACAATCATGGAGTCAAATGATGTGACTTTCTTTGAGGATATCTTTCCCATGAAGGATATACCTAACTCATCAAATCAGGAGATACCTGACTCATTGAATCAGGAAATACCCACAATTCCTAAACATACCATTCCTATTAAACACTCGGAAAAATCTGAGGAGGATGATAATGAAATTCCTAAGAGGAGTAAGAGACAGAGGACTGCAAAATCCTTTGGTAATGATTTCATTGTGTACCTTGTGGATGATACTCCTACTTCTATTTCAGAAGCCTATGCATCTCCTGATGTTGACTACTGGAAGGAAGCCGTTCGTAGTGAGATGGATTCCATCTTAGCGAATGGAACATGGGAGATCACCGATCGTCCTTATGGGTGCAAACCTATAGGATGCAAATGGGTGTTTAAGAAGAAACTTAGGCCTGATGGTACTATTGAGAAGTACAAGGCAAGACTTGTAGCCAAGGGTTATACCCAAAAAGAAGGTGAGGACTTCTTTGATACTTACTCACCCGTAGCCAGATTGACCACCATTCGCGTACTACTATCTTTGGTTGCCTCACATGGTCTTCTCGTTCATCAAATGGACGTTAAGACGGCTTTCCTAAATGGAGAGTTGGACGAGGAAATCTATATGGATCAGCCAGATGGATTTATAGTGAGTGGTCAAGAAGGAAAAGTGTGTAAGTTGTTGAAGTCTTTATATGGCCTTAAACAAGCACCTAAGCAGTGGCACGAGAAGTTTGAGAGAACCCTAACCACTGCAGATTTTGCTGTAAACGAAGATGACAAATGTGTGTACTATCGCTATGGTGGGGGCGAGGGAGTAATTCTTTGTTTGTATGTTGATGACATACTGATTTTTGGGACCAATTTAATGTGATTAAGGAAGTCAAGGATTTCTTATCTTGGTCTTTTGAGACGAAGGATCTAGTAGTAGCTGATGTTATTTTGAACATCAAGCTATTGAGAGATGATAATGGTGGGATCACATTACTTCAGTCTCACTATGTGGAAAAGATCTTGAGTCGCTTTGGGTATAGCAACTGGAAGTCTTCTCCAACACCGTATGATCCTAGTGTGTTACTTCGAAAGAATAGAGGCACTACTAGAGATCAATTGACATATTCTCAGATTATTGGGTCGCTTATATATTTAGCTAGCGCTAGGAGGCCTGACATCACTTTTCCTGTAAGCAAACTCGGTCAGTTTGTTTCAAATCCTGGAGATGATCATTGGCAAGCTCTTGAGAGAGTCATGCACTATCTAAATGGCACTGCGAGCTATGACATTCACTATACTGGGTACCCAAGGGTGCTGGAGGGATATAGTGATTCAAATTGGATATCTGATGCTGATGAGATAAAGGCCACGAGTGGATATATATTTACACTTGGTGGTGGTGCTGTTTCTTGGAAGTCTTGCAAGCAGACCATCTTAACGAGGTCAACTATGGAAGCCGAACTCACAACATTAGACACAGCCACTATTGAAGCAGAGTGGCTTCAAGAACTCTTGATGGACTTACCTATGGTTGAGAAACCTATACCCGCAATCCCAATGAACTGTGATAATCAAACTATGATTGTTAAAGTTAATAGTTCTAAGGATAACATGAAGTCCTCAAGACATGTGAAGAGGAGATTGAAATCTGTCAGGAAAATGAGAAACTCCGGAGTTATTGCATTGGATTATATCCAAACATCTAAGAATCTGGCAGATCCATTCACAAAGGGTCTATCACGTAATGTGATAGAAAATGCATCAAAGGAGATGGGCATGAGACCCACAATATAAGTTTTCCACAGTGGTAAACCACTCTATGTGATCGGAGATCCCGTGAATTAGAATTGGGAAACAAACTGTTGGTTAACTGAGAGGAAAGTATCCCTACTTTAAAATACCACTCCATGAAGATGCAACACTTTCCTATTCTGCATGGCAGGTTGATTTATCTTAATGTGTTCTAAGTGGGTTAGTTTAAGCAGAGATGTTGTCCTGCAGAATATCTTTTGAAGAACACACCTATATAAGTCTGACTGTTAAACGTCACAGTCTATGAGAGTTGAGTGCTCTCTAATAAACTCATGAAAGGCTACAGAGTATGACGCATAAGCTCCACCCGAGGGGAAGTCCCACGGCATCCCAGTATTGGTCAAGGCTTTGTGTAAAACTAGAATGCAGCAAACTTGCAGTTCAAGGCATAGTCCATTGTACAAGTTGCAAACTAGTGTAGCATAGAGTTCTAGGCGGAAGTTCAACTTAACAGTCTCCACTAGTACCAGTATATAAACAATGTTTTGGAACCATAGCGGTGTGCCTCTGGGATCTGGTGGGGGATTGTTGGAATTTTGCCTAATAAAGGCCCAGCCCATTTATATTATTCAACAATTCCTGAAATCCTAGAGGCCCACTTGGCCCATTCATGCAAGGCAAGAGGTGGGACAAGAGTTTAGTCCCACATTGCTAGTTGAGTGGAAGTTGGACCAGCTTATAAGGAGAGCTCTTCCACCACTTATACGATCTTGAGAAGAGAAGACATATACACGCGCGCTCCTCCTCTGCCTCGCTACGCCTCGCTACGCCTCGCCTCGCCACGACGCGCGCGCGCCGCGGGTTGCGGAATGCCTCGAGCCGATAGCTTCTCTTTATTTTTGCCATGCATAAATGGATAATAATTTGAACAATCTGCGTGAGTGTATTTTTAATACGAACTCAGTGGAGATTTAATTCGAGCTTAGTGGAGGCTGTTCGGCTTCGGTCGATGCCTGTTCGCTTCCTCTCCCGACGCCGACTGTTCGCCTGCCTACTCGTGCCTATAAGAGCGAGAGGTCGCTCCTCTCCTCAGAAACCAACGCACACACCCTGCTCCTCCAGTTTCAGAGCATTGCGCTGCTTAGATCTTCCCCATCCCGTCTTGCGGCGTGCACCGCAAGCTGGGACAGTAGGCCTCCGAGATCCCGCTGCTTCGAGTCCTGTACGGGAGAAGGGCGATAAGGTTTTTGGGGAGCGCTACCAGCGCGACTACTGGCTTCATCACGGACTCCTTCACGGATAGCGACTGCAGCGACGTCTTCCCCAACGACGACTTCTTCCCCGACATCAACAACCTTTTCCTCGACAACATGGCTGACGACGGTGCCAACGCTAACGGGAACACCGGCTGTTCCTCTACCGTGATGTATATCATCTTTTGGTCCTATTCTATTATTCTGCCTATGCTTTATCTGTCTTTTACTATGGTTAAATCTCTTGGAAAATTGCTTTATTTCTCAACATCCACCTCCGGCGTTACTGCGTGTCCTCAGCGGCTTGACACTGGTATGTCCCTACTGCCCCTCTTCCTTCCCATGACCTCTTCCCATGGTTTCTAGGGTTCTTGGAGACAAAAGAAAGAAGATTGTACCATGGGGCTGATTCTTTACTAGCTAACCTTTTTTCTACATCTTCTTGATACTGATTGATATGGATATAGTGGACTTCTTTGCAAGTGCGGAGCAGGGATAGATTGATTTTGCTAGATCTGTCTATTAATTTCGGTTCTGCACTTTATTTTAGAAATCTGGATGTTGTTTTGGCAAAGTCAAAATAAGATATAACCCATAGAAGTTGATAAAAAAAGTTGCTCATCCTTTGATAGTAACCTTGGATTCGTTCATGTAATTTCTTTTCCATGATGTATGTATGAGCGAGTGAAACAATTTACTCTGCAAGGACGAGCTCCTTTTTTCTTCATGTTATCATTGTGTCTTTCATATAATTTTATTTGATCGATGCTTTTGTATTAGTGATTACAACACGAAGGCACATCCAGGCATACTGAATCAATGAAGTGAAGTCTGAGGCAGTTAAAGCCTACGTTTCAGTAAGACGTGCTGGAACTCTATTTAATTTCATCCTGTTCTTTTAAGTTGGAATACTAACTATGCAAGTTTTCTAGATCGAAGTAAAATTACTGCATCGGTATGCCTGTCATTTGCTAAATATTCAGTCTGCACTAACCTGAATATTCAGCCTGTCATTTGCTAGATTGATGAAGAGATTTTTCAGCCAACTTATTTCACTACTCTATATATTTAGCTAGGCAGTCTTATTCTCATTTTGTATATCTGTATTTAGATCTGTTGTGCAATCTTACAACTATATTTCTACTTATTTAGTTGACCACGACTGTTATATGTAGCTAAGCACCTTTGCAATGATCATTTTATTTGTAGTTAGGGAGATCATCTGTTTGCTTATTCAAAATTGTTGCAGGACTACTAGTTTATCCGCATGCCCTAACAACTCAATTCAACGGGTATGATTTTGGGAGGTTAATGGTTTTTTGTGAACATACACTTGTGATTTGGTTCAAATTGGAACAGTGCAATCTAGCTAAATGTGATTACTTGTCAAATTGGACTCTTTGACTTGCCTGTTTCTCCTTTAATACTAGACAGATAATTAGAGAGACAGTAGAAGATCATAATCTCACTTGGCAGGGGTGCACACTTAAGATTGGTTTGTTGCACTTAAGTACCAGTACAACATGATCAGTACCTCTGCAATCTTTCTTACTCGTAGATGCATGTCAATTGCATTTCACCGGAATTTCAGCTCAAGATGGATTCAGAAAGGTCCTTGGCGGACCGCAGCCTGCGGCAGAGCGTCCACTTCGAGTTCCCGGTTATTGGCACCTCCCCGCCTGTGGCAGAGGCGTCCAATTCGAGGATGGTGGAGGGGCGGTGTGGTGGGGTGACCCTGCTGGAGCCCTCCGGCGAGCTGAGCGGCAAGCAGCCCTAGGAGAGAGCTCCCCGATAGCTGGCGCAAGGTGAGGTGGGGTGACCAGGTGGCGAGCAGCGGTGGCATGCGGGGAGGACGGCCTTGCACAGCTGAAGAGTCCGGCGAGGTCATGCTCCCTCCTATGCGGGTGCAAGTCCAACGAGGGCGGTCTCCTGCGTGTCCGCGAACTTGACCGGGAGGCGGCATCGCGAGCTCAGACAGGGACGACCATGGGCACAACTGACATGGATGGCGACTTATTTTGAATCAGGACGAATATTGAAATGGTTTGAATTTAGGAGGAATTTTTTGTAAAAATGATTTTGTACATAGACGGTGACATCCTTTTTCAGAGCGAGGGAGTATATTTTTTCCCATTTGTTCTTGATCAATTTAATTTGTATATCGGGTGACGATGATTCTTGAGCATTGTACAGTAATTAGAAGCACATATTATAATAATTAGCAACTCCAGTTTGCATATTCGTGTTGTCTCTTTCATTTATATTGGACTGTGACCAGGTGCACTTTGTTATTTTCCTGCGTTATTGGCTGATGAGAGGGATTAAACGAACGGAGTTTAAGACACAGGGAATTATGGGATTGGTAGGAAAAAGATTGGTGTGGATCGGGTGACAGGAGGGGGTCAACCCAATCCCTGTGTGGGCAGTTTCCCTGCGGGGAATGAACCCCTAGCAACCGAACAAGGCCTAATTGATACCTTTTTCACCGTGGGAACATCACCCTCGAGAGCAAATTGTAATTGATTCTCATGAACGTCTTTGGGAGCTACAGACAATGTCAACAGAAGGGGCTAAATACACACACACCTCTTGTGACTTGTGCGCACACACGCACACACATACTTGATACCTTTTCACTTATAGCCCCATGTATAGATCATAACTTCAGTTCCCAAAAAAGAAAAACTTCAGTTCACAAAAAAGAAAAACTTCAGTTTACAAATTAAACTCAGCTATGAACTTCTCAATTAATGGGAAAATATCTCATCTATGGACTTTTTAGCTTACGAAACAAATCTAAATGCCCAATTAGTCTGGGGCCTATCTGTACCCTGCTAAACGGATCAACATGGGAAAATTTATGAAGACATTAGCACATGCACATAAGTTTATTCGTATTAAAAAAAATCAAGAGGTGTAGTGGTATATACGGATGTTTCTATGTGGAACCGTTGATTGAATGTATGGATCTCAATAACTCGTAGAAGTTACTCTAGTTGTAACTGATACAAGATTGAGAATAATGATTTACCACGATCATTAGGCTACATGGTGTGGGATTAGACATGGAATAGGGACAAATATACGGGGAAAATGGACAAAAATAACCCCTAATAAAAACAAATTCACAACATAAACTCTGGCCAAAAGTATTTCACACCCACTAACCCATTTTGTAGCGCCCAACAAAGTATAGCGTCTATGTCATAGGCGCTATGTCCCCTACCAGCGTGGCGGTCGCCTGGCCCGTCCTGGCCCCACCATACCGTGTAGTGCCTGGGCGTTAAGCCTGGGCCGTGCAGCACCTAGGCGCTATGCCCCAATGTGTAGCGCCTAAGTGAAAGACGCTACACATTAAGACATAGAGCCACGCGCGCGGCGCCCCTCCCTACCCCGACCCAGTCACTCCCCAGCCGCCAGGAACAGACGACGAACAGCCAGGTGGTTTCTCTTTCTCCCCTCTCAAATCCACCCCTAAAAATCAACAGATCTGAAGGATTTATCCGTGGATTTGCTACCCAATCTCCTCCTCAAGGTATTCTCCTTCGATCCCCTCTTTTTCATCCAAAAAATCTTGCACATTTTAGTCTTATTTTGTTGGAACCCTAGGTTTAGATGGAAACATGAGCATAGGCCGATTTGTTCATGTCTTTTGGTATTTGGTAGTTGTATGTTAGTTATATTTGTTGGGGAGTGACAATGTGTTGTTGATTTGATTTGTATATGATGGTTGTATATGGATTTGTATAAATGTTCCAATAATATGCTCCCATATCCTTTGTAGTTACTTGTAGAAACTAAAACAATGGCCACCGATGATGGTTGTATATGGATTTGTATAAATGTATGAATAATATGCTCCCATATCCTTTGTAGTTTCTTGTAGAAATTGAAACAATGGCAACATATGATGAACCACTCACATATTTATTGATATTTGGAATATATTTGTAGGATGGTGTGGCTACTTGATGATTACTATGATACAAAACACCGTGCATACTTGATGGCGGAGAAGCATATGGTAATAAAACCATGTTGGACTTGTTTGTCTTAATTTTTCTATTGATTCAATTGTATTGGACCCGTAAAGAAGCATAATATTTTGACTTGTATGTATGCAGAAGCTAGGTCCCCTGAAGATTCGGTCTCATGGCGCGTCCTCGAGTGAGATGCGGTACGACGAGCGGTACACTCCGTACATCCAGCAGCTAGGCCTCCTCCCTTTCATCACGCTTGTGACCCGGTCGACACCGAACCTCAACGCGACTGCCCTCACCGCACTTGTCGACCGGTGGAGGCCGGAGACTCACACTTTCCACCTCCGGACTGGCGAGATCACCCCCACCCTTCAGGATGTTTCCATGATCTTTGGGCTTCCTATCGCGGGGAACCCTCTATGTATGAACACAGATTCTGACGGGTGGCGCAATGAGATGGAGCTACTTATTGGGAGGGCTCCTGTAGAACTTGAAGACAAGAGTAAAGATAGAGTCCCAGCAGGCGTGACATATGCGTGGATTGTGGCGAACTTTTCGCACTACCCGGAGCTAGCCGAGGTTGAGGTGATCGAGACACATGCTCGTGTGTACGTGTGGTATGTCCTCTCCAGGACTTTGTTTGCTGACAGTGGAGGTAGGACCGCTCAGTGGATGTGGCTGAAGGCTCTAACGCACTTTGATAGCAACATTAGCTGGGGTTCGGCGGCTCTTGCCTACTTGTACCGACAGGTAATCACTTGTTCACGTCGCCGTCTTTTGTACACTTTTAATCCACACGTATCATACGCTGACATTTTTCCTTTACTTGTAGTTGGATGATGCTTGTTGTAGGTCAAGCGCCAACACCGGAATATGTGGTGCTATGGTTCTCCTCTCGGTATGGAGCTGGGAACGTTTACCAGCAGGTCGCCCGAAAGAGGTGGGCTACCTTCCTTGGCCAGAGTTTGGGAGACACCCTCTACGCTCACCCACTTTGGCTTACAGGTGGGACATCGTGTCGGAGATGACAAGCGATGTTGATGCCATGTACATGAAGTACACAAACGAGTTCGATGCGCTTACGCCCGAGCAGGTAAATTTCTGTCTTTACATCACTTCCTAGAGTGTTTTACCCACTAGTCGAAATCTACAGAAACATGTTCTTGTGATATGTTGCAGGTGGAGTGGGAGCCTTATGGTTACAGGGACGATTTAGGTGTAGCTCTCGGGTTTGATCTTAACCTGAAGTGTTTGGAGGAAAATAATCTTTGGCTCATGTGTTGTCCATTAATTTGCAATTGGGCGGTTGAGTACCATCTTCCACACCGTGTGATGAGGCAGTTCGGTTTGTTCCAGGCTCACCCTCCCACACATAAGGACACCGACAATGAGCTTCATAGGTAAGTTAGCATGAGAACCTGTTTCCTCAATTGCATCGTCGTCTTCTATTTGGTTGTAGTAACAAATTTCTTTGTTGTCCTGCAGGTTGGACAGGAAAAGGCAGAGAAAGATCAAGAAGTGGGATCACCATCATAGGAAATATGTCATGGAGTTCTTGCTATCTGTGGAGTAGGCTCAGTAAACAGAATGGAATAGTGGAAGAGCTCATTGCCCAATTGCATGGAACAACTACCTTCATTGGTTTCTTGAAAATACTCGTGTCTCCATTTGCCCGCCGTCTTACGAGGAGGAAATATTAGAAGAACCGTGCGTTTTCGATGAGATTGCCTACAATGAATACAACAAGCTTGTCAGGGAGGGGCACGAAATCCCGATATCTTCCTTTCTCAACTTTGCGGTAAAGTTTTCCTTGCCCTTCCATTACTTTACTTGCCCTTCCATCGCTTTATTTCCTAACATGTTTGCGTTCTTTACTCCATAGCGAAAGGAGATAAAGAAACATGCTGACGAAACCGAGGACATTCTCCATGATTGGCCGAAGGAAAAAAAAGGCAAAAGGCATACTTTGAAACTTTCTCAAGGTATGGTTGAAAATGAAAGGAGTACTTATAGGGCATGTTGTGCTACACGCTTTGACTTCTCATGTACTTTATTGCAGCAGACGGCCCAAAAGATGCATCGGTTATCAAACCTGTTAGGTTGCCGCGACCCCGAATACACAACACCATCAAATTCTAGGTCCAAGTCGATTTCTGACCCAACGGCTAATCTTGAGGATGACGAAGAGGAGGAGGCCACCTCGGCGGCTCGTACGGAGGATGAGGTATGGGATGAACTTACATTTGTTACCTGCATTAAGTGCCTTTGGTTTGTTTGACATACATTTCCTTAGGCATACATTCGTACATGTAGATGCCTCATATGGAGAATGATACGGAGGAAGAATACCGGATTCGTTCCGCTTACCTATTGAAGCCAAGGAAAGAGTTCACTCGGTGGACACCGGAGGACTTCCGTAACAAAGGGAAGGCTAATGTTGTCGAAGACGAGCGCCACGGAGGTCAAGTAGGAGGATGAGTGGTCTAGACTATGATGATGATGAAGAGGAAGAAGAAGAAGCGGCGGTGACACAGAAGATAGCTCCGAGGAGGGGTCGACGCCCAAGAACGCGTGGATGGAAGTGGTTCTATGCACTATGTGGTGTGCGCTATGTGTTGATGTTGTTCTATGCACTATGTGTTGATCTATGTGATGATGTAGTACTATTGCACTATTTGTTGGCACTATGATGTAGTTGTATTGCACTATGTGGACGGAAGTAGTTAATCTATGCACTATGTGTTGGCACTATGAATATCTCTGTTTTAGCAGTATGAATATCTTTGTGAATATATCTATGTATTTGTTTTGTAAATGTGGAGGTTAAACTGAACTGAATTCAGTTCAGAGGAATAGCGCCTACCTGACATGCGCTATGCATGTGTAGCGCCTACACTTTGGGTTTTTTTGTTGCCCCAGCCGATACAGAGAGCATACAGAGAGCAAATCGAGTTGTGTCCACTGAGAAAATCGCTAAGTCAATGTGTAGCGCCTACCTGACAGGTGCTATGCATGTGTAGCGTCTACCTGATAGGCGCTACACTTTGGGTTTTTTGTTGCTCCAGCCGATACAGAGAGTATACTGAGAGCAAATCGAGCTGCGCCCGCTGGAAAATTCGCCAAGTCAATGTGTAGCACCTATCTGACATGTGCTATGCTATGCATGTGTAGCGCCTGTCTGACAGGCACTACACATCGACTTAGCGAATTTTCCAGCGGGCGCAACTCGATTTGCGCTCTGTATACTTGTTATATTGGCTGGGGCAACAAAAACCCAAAGTGTAGCGCCTATCAGGTAGGCGCTACACATGCATAGCACCTGTCAGGTAGACGCTATGTCTCTAAACTGAATTCAGTTCATTCAGTTCTCAGTCTAGAGCACAAGGTATACTAGAATTGTATTACAAGTTTGCAAATATAACAGAAATGAGAACACACTCAAAGTTCATCACATACTCATACATGGTGTTTTGCCCTTAAGGGGCTTTACATTCTCAAAGTTCACAACATACTAAAAGGACATTTCATACTCAAAGTTCATCACATACTCAAAGTTCATGTCATACTCATACACCACGAGCCTCCGCCATGGCCTCCGTCTACAAGTCTAGAACACGAGGCCATTTCCCCTTCTTCTTGCGCTTCTTGTCTTCCTCCTGGGAGCGCCATGCCGTTTGACGCTTCCTTTCCCTCTCCGCATCACGAGCCTCTTTAGCAATGCTCTTCTCTTCCTCTTCTTGCTTGTGACGCTCGTCCTCACGTTGCTTGCGCCTCGCCGCCATCTCCTCATTACGCACAGCTTCTTGGTACCGACGTCTAACTATTGCACTATCGACCTCCTGGATAGTCTTCATAGCTTCAGATTGCTCGAGGTCTATCCAAGTGTAGTACCTGCATACTGGAGGGGGAGACTACAAGATAATAGAGCATGTTATTAATATGATATGCAATAGAGGTTCTTAAATTAAATTGCTTTGTGCATACCGGTGGAGTCTCATACGGGTTGCGGGTACGCATGGGAGAGCGAGCGTAGTTGGCACACATGAAGAACTTTCTTCCCCAAGTATCGGAATTATAGTCGATGGACTCCTTAACAATGCAATCATCTTCGCACCAACAAATTGGAACCTCCTTTCCATGGGCCATGGATGTACGATACACCCTCTGTGGCCTTTCCGCTTGATCGGCGCAAGGTGGCCTACCATTGGACCTCCTCTTCCTCTCCTCCTCTTCCTTCTCCTTTTTCTTCTTCATCTCTTCCTCTTCCTTCTCTTTTTTCCTCTTCCTTCTTCCTCTTCTTCTCTTCCGCTTCATCCTCCTTTTTCCTCAAGTCACGAGCAAGTTGAACCACCGAATCGAATTCACGAGCAAATGTCTCCTTTCGCTTCCTCTCTTCCTCTTCCTCAACTTCCTTCCTCTTCCTCTCCTCCTCTTCCTCTTTCTCCTTCCTCTCTCTCACCACCGCCAAAGCGTCCGCCCACAACATCGAGTAGTTCACACCATCCCCATCATTGTTCTTGTTGGCCATTCCTATAATAAGAAAAAAGGTAAAAGTTAGTTAAGTAAGCATGAATGTGAACAATAGTGGTTTGAAAAATATAAGTATGAAAGCTAGTAAAATAAGCATGAAAGGTAGTAAAGTAAGCATAAAAGTGTGATCATTTTTTTTGCCATACCTATGCGCATACGGATTTTGTCCCGCCAAATAACCTATCATACTAGCCGGATTTGGTCCACGCCCTCTTCCTCTACTAAGCCCAAGTGATCGACCTCTTCCTCTACTAAGCTGTAACACCCTCGAATCGGCCCTATGCAAGTTTTAGCGCTTCCCACCAAACCCGCATAGAAATGATTCAAAGATGCCCACCAGGCACTTGCGTGCGGGTGGAAAACGAAGTAATAACATTACACAATAGTCCACGATGGAACCCACAGAAATATATATATACAACAACGACTCCATGAGTCAAGAATACAGATATGCTATACAAAGATCCAAATCACCTTGAAAACGATAGAGCGTCCGACTATGGACAAGATGCAAATGGGGCTAAGAGCCCTGAAGAATAACCAATGGCGTCCATAACCCTGCCCAGGCCAAGCCGGAAGGGTAACCCTGCTAACGACGTCGAACTTGTACCTGCTAAAACGAAAGGGGTGCCGACAAAGGGCAAAGGAAAAAGAGAGTGGACAGTACTGAGGCCAGTACACGACGAGGCTAGAATTCGGCGGCTCTCGCCTACATAGGTATGGTGGACTGAAGCAGCAGCAAAGCATGCACTAAAAAACCTATAGAGACTCGATAAACTGTCGGCTATTAGAGATAGAAAATAAAGACCTATTCGGAACCAACCTGATACTAACACCAAACATACCCATCCTGGTATTTCCCCTCTCGAGACCACACGAGGAAGTCAAACCGAGGAACTCACACAGTTGGTAGTTTTATTCATTCCATTATAGTTGAAGCACTTACTAGTCAGATATAGATAGCATGAGTCATCCTGATAGCATAAGTAGTGGGCAGTTTTAGTTAACCATTCAGTTGTAGTTGCAGTACTTACTAGTTAGATACAATTAGCATGTGACATCCCAAACCCAACAGTTGTTGGCACTTTTATTTCATCCCATTGGAGTTGCGATACTTACTAGGTAGGTATAACATGACACGATACACCCCAGTTCCACCAGTTGTTGGCACTTTTATTATCCATTCCATTGTAGTGAAACTGATTACTAGTCACATATTAAGTCATATTTATAGCACTACTTTAGTTATGCTTGTCTATGATCGAGATACTGTGCTCCAAGTCGTCCATAACCGCGGACACGACTTTCAGAAAGATTTACCCTGCAGGGGTGCACAAATAGCAACACACACACGATCAACCTCGGAAAAACCAAATCAAAACCCAACAAGGCTTTCACGACAAAGCAATCACAGGATTCATAAATCATTTCAGGGGGCCACCCCACTAAGCTACCCGCAACAAAGTTGGCCGGCTCCGAGACGGACCCAGGGTTTGTGTACACGGCGGTAAACGACTGGGAACACGAAAGTGTGACTGGGCTTGTCGATACAGCGAAAACATGTCATGATCCAAAATAGTACAGGTGCTCCACGCACAATCGTAAATAAAGCAGTAAAGCATGGCATAGGTACAGGATAGTAATAAAGCCCCACACTAGTTTGTGGCCCCAAGAAATAAGAAATGAATCAAGCTCTGGCTAAGGGGATTCATGGTCCCACATGCGGATAGTGCGATAGTCAAGGAATAGGTATCAAGTACTCGGGGTCCTTGGTTCAGGTTTATTAAATGCAAGAAAATAAAGTGTGCCATTAAGTTTGTGAGAGCTTTACTAACTAACTTTCTCATAACAAGCAAACATTTTAGTCGGAAGAAAACAAGGCATATTGAATATGCACGAAAGTAGCAAATGATGCTAATAGGTAGGTATAGTGGATACTTTGGCAATATTTGGTTTAGGGGAGTTGGAAACATGAGTAAAACACTCAGTGCAAGTGAAGGCTAGCAATAGTAAGGGAGCGACAAACGAGAGAGCAATAATGGCCATAATCATGCAGAGCGACAAAACATCATTGATCAAAGCATAAAGTGATACTACAAGTTGAAAACTAAAGGATCATAAAGGCTTATAGTAACTTGGGATAGTTATAACATGGTGTAAGCATGTGCCAAGTCAACCCAAATAAAGCATCGAAGGAGAATACCACTATACTATGCTTTAATATGCTAAAACAATGCATGATTCATCCAAGGCACATTAAGCAATCTCAATTGTTTATAACAAGTCATGCTACAGCAAAGAATACTAAGCATAAAGCCAAAACAATATCAAGCATGGCATGACAAAGCATAGGCCACAGTCAAAAAAAAGCTCTCTTTACCACTTAAGCATGAGCTTTCCTACTCTTTTCCACACCAAACCAAACTATTTGAACACCAATATATGAAAGAGGAGGTCCAACCAATTTATTCAGCAAACTAAGAAAACCACGCAAAATAACAACCAAAAAAAAAAAAAAATAAGACGCTCGAAGAACAACACGACTGTGCATGAAACAATAAAATGAAGGGTTTGGAAGAAACCTGGGATTTTTATTGATGAAGAAGGGGATGCCTTGGGCATCCCCAAGCTTTGACGCTTGTACTTCTTGGATATTTTTTGGGGTGACACGCTTGGCATCCTCAAGCTTGAGCTCTAGTCCATCCTTCATCTCATTACTCATTCCTTCCATACACCTGAAATTTTTCCTTCATACAAAACTTCACACAATCTTTATTAGCAACATTAGTGTATTCAAGAATAAGTCTTTAGGTTCAGTTCTAACACCAATAAACTTCCACTAAAACACTAGATACTGTAGCACTTCCCTCAAAAAGCTCAATTCCCCAAAAGAACTCAAAAAGGAACCAACAAGAAGCAAATGCAGAAAATGGCAGAAATCTGTCAAAACAGACCAGCAGGTAAAGACGAATCTTTTCGAAGACCTTCTGTTGCTCAAATCAAAAAGTGTTGAGCTAAAGAAATTTAGATAACAACCTGGGGCAGAATCACAAAAAATTATGCCTCAAAAGGACGTACAGAGATTTTACACGAATTTTTACGGTGAAGCACATAAATCTGTTTCGGGACAGCAACTTTCCCAATCATTACTTCTCTCTCATTAGAGGTTACTCTTGGCACAAAAAGAAAATAAAAAGGATAAGGAGCGGTTACTACTGAAGTAATAACTTCCAAGACTCATCTAAAACTTTTGGGTTATCTCCCAATAAGTACTTTTCTTTAACGCCTTTAAGTTAGGCATGAGCAAAAACTAAAATGGATAGAATAGAAGTAAGCGGAGATAATCATGATGAAACCATTGTTTTGTTCAATGAAATCCTTTTGTTAACAAGGTTGATCAGGTCTTGCTACCAAAACAATTTCATATGAGACAAAACTTTGTATTCCACTGATGATTATGTTACCTCAACCTTGATAGCAATGGTCCCAATTATAATAGTTTCAAAATTTTCTCTTGGTATGGGACAATATATTTCTCCAAGTTGAATGCCCTCAACATGCTCAATTGAATTCAAACCATAAGTCCTTTCAATCTTCTTGGGGAAATAAACAATATGTTCCTTGTCATTAACATTGAAGGTCACCTTCCTTTGATTACAATTAATAACAACTCCTGCAGTGTTTAAGAAAAGGTCTCCCAAGAATAATAGACATATTATCATCTTCAGGCATAATAGTTTGAGAGGATGCTCTCATAAGAAATAAGAGTTGAAGTAAAAGAGAGCATCAAGAAGCAAATTCAAAACACATTTAAGTCTAACCCACTTCCTATGCATAGGAATCGTGTATGCAAATAAATTCGCAAAGAACAAAGTGACAGGCATAGGAAGATAAAACAAGAGTAACTTCAAAACTTTCAGCACATAGAGAGGTGTTTCAATACCATGAAAACTTCTACAACCATATTTTCCTCTCTCATAATAATTTTCAGTAGCCTCATGAATAAACTCAACAATATAACTATCACATAAAGCATGCTTTACATGATCTACAAGCACTAGAGCTTTATCATAAACATCTTCAAAAGAATCCTCAGGAACATAACATTCATCCTTCCTTAGTAAGCATGGGGGACAATCAAATAATGTAAGGGATAAAGAGTTACTCTCATTAGAAGGTAGGCATGGGTAGCTAATCCATTCTTCCTCCTTTTGTTCATCACTCTCCTCTTTTTCATCTAATGAGATTTCAGGTTCATCAATTTCTTCTTCCATAGGATCCTGCAAGGCATTAGTCTCTTCCATTTGTGGAAAGCATCTATTAAAATATTCAAGAATATAGCCATTTTCATCCTTATAATTATCAAAGAAAAATTTAAGTATACCATAAACCTCATATTTGTAAGGTGAATCATCAATATTTTCAAGCAAACTAGCAAGTTCAAAAGCACCCTTCCAAGCAATAAATTCTTCAATTTGTTTCGCATCATAAAAGTCATAAATTCCTTTAGCATAAGAAGGTATGGTATCATTATCATTATACTCACATTGAAAAGGGAGGTGTTTATACCTCTTTCTGCAACAAGATTCATCACTGCAATAAGTAACATTATAAGTAGAGCACATGTTTCTAGCAATGGTATACAATCTATCAATTTGTTCCCATAAGTGTTTCCCTTTTTGTGACAAGCGGTGTTCCTTGTAATAATATTTTTGATCTTCCGTGAACCCACCTTGCCAATAAGCTTCAGTTTCAAAGAAACCAACCATTGACAACAAGCATGATAAAGCAAGACAATAACAGACCAACGAAAATAACAACTAGAGTAGGAACTACTTTTTTTTGTATTTTGATAAAGAAACAAGCAAACAAGGCGAAGATAAACTTAGCTTGAACAATAGTGATTCCAAGTGGACTTGATAAATAAAGCTATGCTCCCCGACAACAGCACCAGAAAATAGTCTTGATGACCCACAAGTATAGGGGTGTATCGCAGTATTTTTGAGGGAAGTGAAACCCAATTTATTGATTCGACACAAGGGGAGCCAAAGAATATTTATAAGCCTTAACAACTGAGTTGTCAATTCAACTGCACCTGGAAACAATCTTGCTCATAGCAGTTTATCAGTAGCAATAGTTTTGTAGTAGGAATAGCAAAGTAACAACAGAAGTAAAGCAAAGACAGCAGTAACAATAGCAGTAAACAGTGGGATTCGAGTGCGGTAGGCATAGGGATGGATGAACAGGCGTTGCATGGACAAGAAAATTCACATAGCAATCAGAACATAGGGCAATTGCAGATAAATAAGATAAAGCATCCAAGTACTAGATAATCCTAGGCATGTGTTCCATATATAGTCATACGTGCTCGAATGAGAACTTGCACAACATCTTTTGTCCTGCCAGCCCGTTTGCAGCGGAGCCTCAAGGGAACTACTGGCAATTAAGGTGCTCCTTTTAATAGAGCACCGGAGCAAAGCATTAACACTCCATGAACACATGTGATCCTCACATCAAAGCCATTCCCTTCCGGTTATCCCGATTTCTGTCACTTCGAGGCCATAGGTTCCGGACAACAACGTGTGTATACAACTTGCAGATAAGACCAAAAACAATACTATCATAATGAATCAATAACATGTTCAGATCTGAAATCATGGCACTTGGGCCCTAGTGACAAGCATTAAGCATAACAAGTCGCAACAAAGTCATAAAGCACTAATAAAAGATACTAGGCACCATGCCCTCATAATCTGATGCCATTACACGAACGATCTCATCCAATCCCTACCATCCCCATAACCTACAGCGGGGGATTACTCACTCATGGATGGGGGAAACATGGATGGTCGATGGAGAAGCGATGGTGATCATGATGGCGATGATCTCCTCCAATTCCCCGTCCCGACAGGGTGCCATAACGGAGTTTCTGGTGCTGTTTCGTGGAATCTGGTGGTGGCGGCGGAGCGGAACTCCTTCTGGAAAAACATCGAACCCCCTAGAGTTTTTTAGGTCAGAAGGCTTCTTATAGGCGAAGAGGGAGACCGAGGGGGTGCCTGGGGCCACCACACCATGCCCTGGCGCAGCCAGGCCCAGCGCGCGCCTGGGGATGGTGTGGCCAGCCCCTGGCCCTCCTCTGTCTCGTATTCTGGCTCCATGAGTCTTTTGGAAAAATAGGAACTTTGGCTTTTGTCCCGTCCAATTCCGAGAATATTCATTTTCTGACTTTCCTGGAACCAAAAACAGCAGAAAATAGGCAGTTGGCACTGTGGTCTTGTTAATAGGTTAGTCCAAGAAATCATATGAAAAGTACTCCAAAGTGTGGACAAAACACAATAAAGGAGATAAAACCAAGCATGGAACATCAAAAATTATAGATACATTTGCAATGTATCAGTCCTACGGGACACAAGTGAGCGTGGAAGAACCAAATAACATCTATTGCCCACCGATGCCTCTGCATTAGTTATATCTATTCCTAGCAATTTAATAGTTGTATTTAAAGTCATGATCCTCTCCACCATAAAGCATATGACAACATTCCAACAACTGTGTGGTACTTCACGACACGGGATCGCACCTGAGCAAGCGACTACGACTCGCAAGACCATCTATCTACCAAACAACAGGTAATAGGAGGTGTCCAAGGCAATATAAAGGCTGCACAAAATATATCTGGTACGGAACACTAAAGCATTGCGACACGGATAGAAATAGATCAACAGGAGGAAATAAAGACTATAAATGCAAAATAGGTAGAAAGGGGGAGAATGTTCGCCTGGGAAACACTACCGAAGATACATTATCCAAAGGACTTGCCGATACTCGCATCAACTCATTGGCCTAATCCGCGAAGAAGCAAAGCACTAAAAGAAACACCGGATACACTATTTAATACTACGACAGAAGACCGGGCATGATGCATGTATGATGCATGGCATGGCAAAGATGCGGTACAACTAGACAATATTAAGCGGAACCGGGGTCCCGACAATTAATTAGATGGTTCATGTTGTTTGGATACCCCGCATTTAAATGTTGTCTTAACAATGCAAAACATGGCATAGGTTCGCTACGCAAATTTAAATGGAGCCAATATAAGGCTAGAATATCCGGCATATGGGATCCATATTTAATTATGAGGTGAATCGGCATAATGCCCCCAAACCCACATGATGAGATGTATGCAAGCATGAACAATTTAATATGCAGAAAGTTTGTATTTCATTTAAAAAAAATAGGGGCTCAGAAAGGGGTCACACATAGGGTTCGGCGATCTTGTTCCGAGGGGTCGGGGATAGGTCTCGGACTCCGGGAACAGGGTCTTGACGTCCGTGACGGAGGTCTTGGGGTCTGATGAAGGAGTACTCGGGGCTCCATGACGGAGAACTTGGGGTCTCCGGTTTCGATTGGCGAAGACGGACTTGATTCTGGTACCGGAGATCTCCAAGTGGTTTCAACCTTGGAAGGAGAACTTGACATCCGTGGTCGGTGGCGTACTTGTGCGGTGTCGGTGGTCTTCGGGTGGCACGGGGTCGGGGTTGATCTTGTCGAGATACCTTGGGGTTGTGATGTGCTCTGGTTTGGACTTAAGCAGCTCCAACATCGTACCGCAGCGTCACCGTGGGAACACAACAACCAGGAGAAGAGCCACACACGCACATATATCTGGCGTTGAGTGCCCAAAAAGACAACCAGAGAGAGACTGGAGCAGCACATCAGCATGAAGAACATGTAGAGGGTGGACTCGGGCTTGTGCCGCGTCGATGCATTACAGCAGGAGGATGGCACAGGCAGAGCGAGGCCGCGCGATGCTGACGGTAGAGGTGGGGCCGCAGAGAGTAGCACAACCAGTGGTACTGAGCTCGAGCGGACAGCGTCGATGGCGGCCGCGCGGAGACGGACATGGTGGCGGGGCGAGCTCGGGCACGACCCACGCTACAAGGAACGGACTCGGGGACGGGGCACCAGTGAGCTCGATGCCACAGCGAGGTGAGGGAGCGGCCGCGACAGACGAGCTTGGTGCAGGGGTAGCCACGACACTGCGAGGGAGGCACGCAGCAGTGCAGACAATGGGGTCAACGGGGCCGCGCGTGGCCGGGGATGGCAGCGAGGTGGGGCGAGGTCGAGAAAGGCCGGGGTGTCGACAGGGCCGCGCTTGTGGTGGCTCGTGGGGGGCAGAGACGCGGCGGCGCGTGGTCTCTGTTGGAGGCGGGGAAGAGGGGCGCCGGCGCACGGAACCAGGATTGGTGGTGTAGCTTGATGGAAGGCGGGCTCGACGGCGGCACCCGCGGAGCTTGGCAGGAGTGATGGCTCAATGCACGGCGCCCAAAAAAGTGCTGGTGCGTGGTTGATGTAGAGCTTGTTGGGAACCCCATGAGGAAGGTATGATGAGCACAGCAACAAGTTTCCCTCAGTTATGAAACCAAGGTTTAATCGAACCAGTAGGAGCAAGGAAACACCCCAAAGGTGTTACTAGCTGAGCTTTTGCAGGGCGCACTACCGGTGCTAGTAGCAACGTGGAGACCTACACAACACAACCACAGAACTTTGTCCCCAACTTGCGATGAGGTTGTCAATCTCACCGTGTTTTGCGGAAAACAAAGGATTAAACGTATCGAATGGAAAGAAGTAAAAGTTTGCAGAAAGTAAACACAAAGCAGTAAAAGATTGTAGACTGTATGTAAAGAAAAGGACCGGGATCCATAGTTCACTAGAGGTGGCTCTCCTTAGATAGATAACATGCTGGGTGAACAAATTACAGCGGGGCAATTGACAAACATCGAGAAAGCAATACATGCATATACTAATCATCTTGACTCCTTTGAGACATGATTGGCCATTACAACATAATACATAGACCGCCATCCAACTGCATCTATGACTAATAATCCACCTTCAGGTTATCATCCAAACCCCCTCCAGTATTAAGTTGCAAGCAACAGATTATTGCTTTACGAACTACGTGTAAAGTAAACAATACGATTGTTCTATGAACAAAGGATTGTTGTTTTCTCCCTAGTATCAACAACACATCTAGTACCTTAGAGATTTCTATCACTTCCCTAGATTACCAGAGGCATGAACCCACTATCAAGCAGAAATACTAACTCTTGGAGTTGCTAGCATCTACTTGGCCAAGATAGCTACTAACAACGGAAAGCATGCAAGATCACAAATAACAAAGACATGATAGAATCAATAATCAATCTGAAATAGCATCTCAATATCCATCGGATCCCCGCAAACACAACATGCAGAATTACAAATAGATGATCTTGATCATGAACGGAGCTCACAAGATCTAGACATGAAAGCACAAAGGAGGAGAACCAATCATCTAGCTACTACATGGATCCGTAGTCCAAGGATGAACTACTCACGCATCACACCGGAGGCTTGCATGGTGATGAAGAAGGCCTCCAGGGTGAATTTCCCTCTCCGGCAGGGTGCCGGGAAGAGCTTCAGATCCCTCCCGATCTAGGGATGGAGATGACGGCGGCTACAGACTCTTTCGTGGATTTTTGATTGGGCACTTAGGGTTTTAATCCTGAGGGCAATATATAGGCGGAGGAGAGGCCGAGGGGGTGTCGGGAGCGGCCACACCACCCCCTGGCGCGGGCCAGGCCTGGCCGCGCGGCCAGGTGGTGTGGTGCCCCCCTGGCCCCTCTTCGTCTCGTATTCTGGCACTTGATGTCTTCCGTAAAAATAAGCACTTTGGCTTTCGTCTCGTCCAATTCCGAGAATATTCATTTTCTGACTTTCCTGGAACCAAAAACAGCAGAAAACAGGCAGCTAGCACTGTGGCTCTTGTTAATAGGTTAGTCCAAGAAATCATATGAAAAGTACTCCAAATAAAGTTGGAACAAAACACAAGAAAGTGGATAAAACCAAGCATGGAACATCAAAAATTATAGATACATTTGCAATGTATCAACATCCCCAAGCTTAACTCCTGCTCGTCCTCGAGTAGGTAAGTGATGAAAAGAAAGAATAATTTTCGAGGTGACATGCACCATCAAAGACTTGATCAAAGTATTTGCAAAACATTCAAAGCTGGGATCATAGTACTTCAATCATAACATGAAATACAAAGTTCTAGCAAGAAGCAAAGAAACTATGATGCAACATGAAAAGGCACAAACAAAAGATTCATGAATAACAATGCTTTGCAAGACGTTTGTTTGTTTCACATAAAGAAAACATAGCATAATAGTATTCAGCTTGTCCCTCAATAGAGTAGCAAATATAAATGCATAGGACACCTTCAAAGTTCATAAGAGTGACTAGATACAATAGTTTAAAACAAGCAATATCAAGTTATGCATCAATCAACTAGTCTTGGGACAATGCACATAGAACTAAGAATGGCCACTATGCTCTCAAAGTAGGTGCATAAAGATAGAAGGTGGAGACTCAATATAATGGTGAAAGAAAGGCCTTTTGTGAAAGGAAGTAGGGATTCAAGTCTCATAAATAGCATCCAAAAATTATGGTACTTATAGCTTTCAGCTCTCATTGCCCCTATCATAAGTATCTTGAAGGTGATTAAGGTTAAAGTGACACAACTAAGAGGATATGCTTGACAAGTTATAAACCGAAATCTCATGCCCCTTACTTACGAAGACCGATCCTCATGCTACTCAACTTCAATCACGAGTAAGCTCTTGTCATTGTAAGTACATGTGTATCATTAAGAACTGCTAACGGGGTACCCCTTGCACATGATACGAGAGCTTTTTATTGACAAGGCAAGCAGACAATGAGCATCTCAGCGATCTTTTTATTTGCTATTTGCATAGGTTTTAATTGAGGATGCTTCATAGAGTGCTCAATATGGTGATGCTGCAAGTTTCCACCATGATTAGGCATGGCTTAGGCTAGCGGCCCAGGCGTTTCTCTAACACACATACAAACTCCATGATCTTACAAGTTCCACTTTTATTTCACACCGCCGGGATCCGTAAGCAAAACAACATGATATCAACGGGGTCCAAAGTACAAGTGCAATGTTGAAAGCGTTCCCCATGAAACATGGTTCTGCTAATTTCAACTTATAAAGCGCAAGCATATACGCAACAAATAAAGACCCAATGGTTCAAGTTTATTAAGGGCAAGTAAAGTAAAGTGTGCCTTCAAGTTCGTGAGAGCTTTAATCACTAGTTTTCTCATAACAAGTTTCATTTGGAAGGTAAACGAAAGCATGAATATACTTGGAATAGCATAAGCTAGTAGGTAGGTATGGTGGACTCTTTGGAATAACTTGGTTTAGGGAGTTGGATGCATGAGTGGAACTCATACTTTGTTGTGGAGGCTAGCAAAAGACTGGGAGCGACAAACTAAGAGAGCAATAATGGCCATAATCATGCAGAGCGACAAAACATCATTGATCAAAGCATAAAGTGATACTACAAGTTGAAAACTAAAGGATCATAAAGGCTTATGGTGACTTGAGATAGTCATAACATGGTGTGAGCATGCGCCAAGTCAACCCAAATAAAGCATCAAAGGAGAATACCACTATACTATGCTTTAATATGCTAAAACAACGCATGATTCATTCAAGGCACATTAAGCAATCTCAATTGTTTATAACAAGTCATGCTACAACAAAGAATACTAAGCATAAATCCAAAACAATATCAAGCATTGCATGACAAAGCATAGGCCACTGTCAAAAACAAGCTCTTTTTACCACAAAAGCATAAACTTTCCTACTCTTTTCCAATCCAAACCAAACTATTTGCAAACCAATGTATGAAAGAGGGCGTCCAACCAATTTATTCAGAAAACTAAGCAAACCAAGAAAACTAAAAACCAAAACGGAAACGAAAAAGAAGACGCTCCAAGAACAACACAACTGTGCATGAAACAATAAAAATGAAGCGTTTGGAAGAAACCTGGGATTTTTATTGATGAAGAAGGGGAATGTCTTGGTCATCCCCAAGCTTTGACGCTTGTACTTCTTGGATATTTCTTGGGGTGACACATGTGGCATCCCCAAGCTTGAGCTTTAGTCCATCCTTCATCTCATTACTCGTTCCTTCCATACACCTAAAATTTTTCCTTCATACAAAACTTCACACAATCTTTATTACCAACATTAGTGCACTTAAGATGACTAAGTCTTAAGGTTCAGTTGTAACACCAAATAAACTTCCATTAGAACACTAGCTACTGTAGCACTTCCCTCAAAAAGCTCAATTCCCCAAGAAGAACTCAAAAAGGAACCAACAAGAAGCAAATGCAGAAAATGGCAGAAATCTGTGAAAACAAACCAGCAGGTAAAGACGAATTTTTTCGAAGACCTTCTATTTCTCAAATCAAAAAGTGTTGACCTAACGGAAGTTAGATAACAACCTGGGGCATAAGCACAAAAATTCACGCCTCAAAAATACATTCAGAGATTTTACACGAAATTTTACGGTGAAGCACAAAAATCTGTTTCGGGACAACAACTTTCCCAATCATTACTTCTCTCTCATTAGAGGTTACTCTTGGCACAAAAAGCAAATAAAAAGTATAAGGAGACGTTATTACAGAGGTAATAACTTCCAAGACTCATCTAAAACTTTTGGGTTATCTCCCAATAAGTACTTTTCTTTAACGCCTTTAAGGTAGGCATAAGAAGCAAAGAAAGAATCAAGTGTTCTCAAATGAAGAAGCATTAAGACCAAATTTTGTTTTCATAGGAGAAGCAAAAGAAATATTTTCTCTCTTTTTAGGGAAGTGTTCTATACCTTTCTTGAGTGGGAGTTGATATTTAATGGTGCCTTCTTTCATATCAATGATGGCACCAACAGTTCTAAGAAAAGGTCTTCCCAAAGTAATAGGACAAGAAGCATTGTATTCAGCATCCAATACATAGAAATCAACAGGGACATAGGAATTGTTAACCATAATAAGAACATCATTAAGACTCCCCATGAGTTTCTTTTTAGCATCATCATCAAGTGGGACATTCAAATAACAATCTTCAAGTGGAGGCAAATCAAGCATATCATAAATCCTTCTAGGCATAATAGAAACACTACTATCAAGATCACATAAAGCTTTGAAATCAAAGTCATTCACTTTCATATTAATGATGGGTTCCTAACCATCTTCTTGTTTTATAGGAATAGAAGCTTTATGTTTCATCTTTTCTTCTTTAATCTTTATGAGAGCATCAGTAATGTGTTTTGTAAAGGCCATGTTCATAGCACTAGCATTAGGACTTTTAGCAAGATTTTGTAGGAACTTAATAACTTCAGAGATGTTGCAACCATCAAGATCAAAATCAAATTTATCATCTAAAGTAGTAGAACTATTACTAGCCTCAACACTAATGGTGGTAATAGTAGAAACACTAATGTTTCTAGCAATTTCATCTTCTCTTTCCCACTTAGTATGTAATTCGGCTAATAATCTAACATTTTCATCAATTCTTACTTGTATAGCATTAGTAGCTGCAAAGGGATTCTCATTAGTTTCAGGTTTAGCAGCCATTTTATTCAAAGTAGTTTGAGCTTCAGCCAAAGATGCTATATTTCTTTCAGCATTAGAGAGTTTTTCCTCAATAGTTTTATTGAAGGCAGTTTGTTTACTAATAAACTCTTTAAGCATAACTTCAAGTTCAGAGGGCGCACTCTTATTATTGTTGTAAGAATTTTCATAAGCATTACCATTGTTGGGAGGATATGGCTTATAATTGTTGTTACCAAAATTGTTCCTATAAGCATTGTTGCCAAAATTGTTATTTCTTATGAAGTTCACATCAACTTGCTCTTCTTGGGCTAAAGGAACATTATTTGGATCAATATGGGCTTTCCCATTAACAAGCATAGACATAATAATATCAATTTTATCACTCAAGGAAGAGGTTTTCTCAACAGAATTTACCTTCTTACCTCGTGGAGCTCTCTCAGTATGCCATTCAGAATAATTAACCATCATATTGTCCAAAAGTTTTGTTGCAGCACCCAAAGTAATGGTCATAAAGGTACCTCCAGCAGCAGAATCCAATAGGTTCCTTGAAGAATAGTTCAATCCTGCATAAAATGTTTGGATGATCATCCAAGCAGTCAGTCCATGAGTGGGACAATTCTTTACCAAAGATTTCATTCTTTCCCAAGCTTGAGCAACATGCTCATTATCAAGTTGTTTAAACTTCATTATTTCACTTCTCATGGATATAATCTTAGCAGGAGGATAGTATTTTCCAATAAAAGCATATTTGCACTTAGTCCAAGAATCAATACCATTCCTAGTTAAGAAATTCAACCATTCTTTAGCTTTTCCTCTCAAAGAGAAAGGAAACAATTTCAGCTTAATAATATCACCATCTATATCCCTATGCTTTTGCATCTCACAAAGTTTAACAGAGTTATTTATATGGGAAGCAACATCTTCATTACCAATACCAGAAAATTGTTCTCTCATAACAAGATTGAGCAAAGTAGGTTTTATCTCAAAGAAAGTATTTTCAGCCACAGGTGGAGCAATAGGTGTGCTCATAAAATCATTGTTGTTGGTGCTAGTGAAGTCACATAACTTAGTGTTTTCAAGAGTAGTCTTTTTTGGGGTTTTCAAATAAGAAAGCAAACTAGTAAACCTAAATTTTTTTGTGTTTTTGAAAATAAAGCAAACTAGTAAAACTATTTTTTTGTGTGTTTTTGATAAATAAACAAGCAAACAAAGCAAAAAAAAACTAAGCAAAACAAAAACAACAAAGTAAAGAGATTGGTTATGAGGGACTCCCCTTGTGAAGATGTCCTTGACTCCCCGGCAACAGCGCCAGAAAAATGCTTGATGGCTCAATGCACGGTGCCTAGAAAAGTGTTGGTGTGTGGTTGATGTAGAGCTCGTTGGGAACCCCAAGAGGAAGGTATGATGAGCATAGCAGCACGTTTCCCTCAGTTATGAAACCAAGGATTAATCGAACCAGTAGGAGCAAGGAAACACCCCAAAGGTGTTACTAGCTGAGCTTGCGCACTATCGGTGCTAGTAGCAACGTGGAGACCTGCACAACACAACCACAGAACTTTGTCCCCAACTTGCGATGAGGTTGTCACTCTCACAGTGTTTTGCGGAAAACAAAGGATTAAACATATCGAATGGAAAGAAGTAAAAGTTTGCAGAAAGTAAACACAAAGCAGTAAAAGATTGTAGATTGTATGTAAAGAAAATGACCGGGATCCATAGTTCACTAGAGGTGGCTCTCCTTAGATAGATAACATGCTGGGTGAACAAATTACAGCGGGGCAATTGGCAAACATCGAGAAAGAAATACATGCATATACTACTCATCTTGACTCTTTGGGCATTACAACATAATACATAGACCGCCATCCAACTGCATCTATGACTAATAATCCACCTTCAGGTTATCATCCGAACCCCCTCTAGTATTAAGTTGCAAGCAATAGATTATTGCTTTATGAACTGCGTGTAAAGTAAACAATACGATTGTTCTATGAACAAAGGATTGTTGTTTTCTCCCTAGTAGCAACAACACATCTAGTACCTTAGAGATTTCGGTCACTTCCCCAGATTACTAGAGGCATGAACCCACTATCAAGCATAAATACTAACTCTTGGAGTTGCTAGCATCTACTTGGCCAAGATAGCTACTAACAACGGAAAGCATGCAAGATCACAAATAACAAAGACATGATAGAATCAATAATCAATCTGAAATAGCATCTCAATATCCATCGGATCCCCGCAAACACAACATGCAGAATTACAAATAGATGATCTTGATCATGAACGGAGCTCACAAGATGTAGACATGAAAGCACAAAGGAGGAGAACCAGCCATCTAGCTAATGGGTGAATTCTCCTCTCCGGCAGGGTGCCGGGAAGAGCTTCAGATCCCTCCCGATCTAGGGATGGAGATGACGACGGCTACAGACTCTTTCGTGGATTTTTGATCGAGCACTTAGGGTTTTCGTCCCGAGGGCAATATATAGGCGAAAGGAGAGGCCGAGGGGGTGCCGGGAGCAGCCACACCACCCCCTGGCGCGGGCCAGGCCTGGCCGCGCGACCAGGTGGTGTGGTGGCCCACTGGCACCTCTCTGTCTCGTATTCTGGCACTTGATGTCTTTCGGAAAAATTGACACTTTGGCTTTTGTCCCGTCCAATTCCGAGAATATTCATTTTCTGACTTTCTTGGAACCAAAAACAGCAGAAAAAAGGCAGCTGGCACTGTGGCTCTTGTTAATAGGTTAGTCCAAGAAATCATATGAAAAGTACTGCAAAGTTGGAACAAAACACAAGAAAGTGGATAAAACCAAGCATGGAACATCAAAAATTATAGATACATTTGCAATGTATCAGTGAGGAACTCCGGTGAGGTCTGGCTCGAGGAGGGTCGCGGGAGGAGCGGTGGCTGGCTCCAGGGCTTGGTCGAGGGCGGGCTCTGAGTGGCGGCATGGGGTGGGTTCACGTCGAGGCAGGGAGGCGGCGCTCTCGGGAGCGAGACGAGAGAGAGGAGGGCGCGCGGGGTACGTAGGGAAATCAGGACGGGGTCGCTATTGGGAGGTGGGGCCAGGCTGCAGAGCGGGGTGGGCGGTGCTACGTCGAACGGGTCAAGGAAGGATCGGGGTAGGCAGCTTGCGTGCGTGAGTTGGTCGCATCGCGAGGCAGGGGAACGGGCAGGTGGGGTGCTAGCGAGTGTGTACACCAGGGAGGGGGCAGCGGCGGCTGGGGTAGGGTTAGGGGATTAGGGGTAGCCGGGTGTGGTGGTTTAGGTTTCTAGGGTTTTGGTCGGGTTAATGGGCCAGCTGGGGTTGTAGTCTGGCTGGCTGGGCCTTTGGCCTGGCCGGCTGACTCCCCCAAACAAACGTTTTATTTTTATTTATTGGTCTCTTTTATTTTAAAGACCTTTTGTAAAAATAATTTTAGACAAAACAAAAGTATCTAGAAGAGATCAGGGTTTTAATTTGAAATAAAGAGGGAGGCAAATAGAAATAAAGGTAGGCTTTTGGAAAATAGTTTTAGACAAAATATGCATGGTGTCATGAGGATGCTCAAATGCAATGTGGCATGATGACATGAGCATGTGGTCATGATGATGCGCCAAACAAAAACACAACGATTTTCTAGTAGTGGTTTTACCGGGGTGCTACAATTCGACACCACTAACAATGGATCTCGCCCTCGAGATCCGCCTCATGGTACGGGGAAGAATACCGATGGTCTGATTCTTCTCGCTTCATGTAGATCCTCACGACACCACTAACAAAGATTCTTTCTCTATCTTGAAATCAACGACACCACCAACAAGGGGTCGTCGTCCACATTCGCTGAGAGAACACTCCGGAGGAACAAAAAAAATGAAGGTAGAGGTCTCAAAAGGGAAGGACACCTCTAACTTCTATGGAAGGAGTAAAGTTGCTTGATCCACTGATTCAATGTACAAGAGCGAATGATAAGAGTAGTCGGATGGTGATCAGCCCATCGCGCACCCAAAGCATTACTCTGTACACGAATAGAAGAATCATGCAACCACTCTCGGAATTCAGACTGAAGATCTCGACAAGCGAGGTTCAGAACAAAAGAATGTTGTAGGCTCTTCGTTAGCTCTGATACAGATGATGTCATCATGAAGGAGAACACCGGAAGATACAAAGAAAAAGTTAGTGGATTTTCGATCCACTGAAAGGTACACAAAGGAAGATTCCTCAAATAGCCTGAAGATCGGATGTTGAAGCACCGTTACAAGAGGAAGGAAGCGAAACCCTAAAGGCACGACGGAAACCCAAACACGAGAAATCCTAGACTTGAGAATAAGATAAGAGACAAGATTCCAAACATGCAAAGATAAGAGAAGAATAGCGTAGGGGTAATAAGTAAAAGCAGACCTAATCAGATCTATCCAACTGGTTTTGCAAATTAGTTTTGACACTCTACATCGGCCGTTAGCTAGGCTATCCTACAGGCTGGACCAGTTGGGTATCGCAACTGCTGAGCTCTGATACCACTTTGTAACACCCTCGAATCGGCCCTATGCAAGTTTTAGCGCTTCCCGCCAAACCCGCATAGAAACGATTCAAAGATGCCCACCAGGCACTTGCGTGCGGGTGGAAAACGAAGTAATAACATTACACAATAGTCCACGATGGAACCCACAGAAACATATATATACAACAACGACTCCATGAGTCAAGAATACAGATATGCTATACAAAGATCCAAATCACCTTGAAAACGATAGAGCGTCCGACTATGGACAAGATGCAAATGGGGCTAAGAGCCCTGAAGAATAACCAATGGTGTCCATAACCCTGCCCAGGCCAAGCCGGAAGGGTAACCCTGTTAACAACGTCGAACTTATACCTGCTAAAACGAAAGGGGTGCCGACAAAGGGGAAAGGAAAAAGAGAGCGGCCAGTACTGAGGCCAGTACACGGCGAGGCTAGAATTTGGCGGCTCTCGCCTACATAGGTATGGTGGACTAAAGCGGCAGCAAAGCATGCACTAAACAACCTATAGAGACTGGATAAACTGTCGGCTATTAGAGATAGAAAAGAAAGACCTATTTGGAACCAACCTGATACTAACACCAAACATACCCATCCTGGTATTTCCCCCTCGAGACCACACGAGGAAGTCAAACTAAGGAACTCACACAGTTGATAGTTTTATTCATTCCATTATAGTTGAAGCACTTACTAGTCATATATAGATAGCATGAGTCATCCTGATAGCATAAGTAGTGGGTAGTTTTAGTTAACCATTCAGTTGTAGTTGCAGTACTTACTAGTCAGATACAATTAGCATGTGACATCCCAAACCCAGCAGTTGTTGGCACTTTTATTTCATCCCATTGGAGTTGCGATACTTACTAGGCAGGTATAACATGACACGATACACCCCAGTTCCACCGGTTGTTGGCACTTTTATTATCCATTCCATTGTAGTGAAACTGATTACTAGTCACATATTAAGTCATATTTATAGCACTACTTTAGTTATGCTTGTCTATGATCGAGATACTGTGCTCCAAGTTGTCCATAACTGCGGACACGGCTTTCAGAAAGATTTACCCTGCAGGGGTGCACAAATAGCAACACACACGATCAACCTCGGAAAAACCAAATCAAAACCCAACGAGGCTTTCACGACAAAGCAATCACAGGATTCATAAATCATTTCAGGGGGCCACCCCACTAAGCTACCCGCAACGAAGTTGGTCGGCTCCGAGACAGACCCAGGGTTTGTGTAGACGGCGGTAAACGACTGGGAACCCGAAAGTGTGACTGGGCTTGTCGATACAGCAAAAACGTGTCACGATCCAAAACAGTACAGGTGCTCCACGCACAATCGTAAATAAAGCAGTAAAGCATGGCATAGGTACAGGATAGTAATAAAGCCCCAAACTAGTTTGTGGCCCCAAGAAATAAGAAATGAATCAAGCTCTGGCTAAGGGGATTCATGGTCCCACATGCGGATAGTGCGACAGTCAAGGAACAGGTATCAAGTACTCGGGGTCCTACGGGACACAAGTGAGCGTGGAAGAACGAAATAACATCTATTGCCCACCGATGCCTCTGCATTAGTTATATCTATTCCCAGCAATTTAATAGTTGTATTTAAAGTCATGATCCTCTCCACCGTAAAGCATATGACAACATTCCAACAACTGTGTGGTACTTCACGACACAGGATCGCACCTGAGCAAGCGACTACGACTCGCAAGACCATCTATCTACCAAACAACAGGTAATAGGAGGTGTGCAAGGCAATATAAAGGCTGCACGGAATATATCTGGTACAGAACACTAAAGCATCGCGACACGGATAGCAATAGGATAGCAGTAGATCAACAGGAGGAAATAAAGACTATAAATGCAAAATAGGTAGAAAGAGGGAGAATGCTCGCCTGGGAAACACTACCGAAGATACATTATCTGAAGGACTTGCCGATACTCACATCAACTCATTGGCCTAATCCACGAAGAAGCAAAGCACTAAAAGAAACACCAGATACACTATTTAATACTACGGCAGAAGACTGGGCATGATGCATGTATAATGCATGGCATGGCAAATATGCGGTGCAACTAGACAATATTAAGCGGAACCGGGGTCCCGACAATTAATTAGATGGTTCATGTTGTTTGGATACCCCGCATTTAAATGTTGTCTTAACAAGGCAAAACATGGCATCGGTTCGCTACAAAAATTTAAATGGAGCCAATATAAGACTAGAATAGCCCGCATATGGCCTCCATATTTAATTATGAGGTGAATCGGCATAATGCCCCCAAACCCACATGATGAGATGTATGCAAGCATGAACAATTTAATATATAACAAGTTTGTATTTCATTTATAAAAAATAGATGCTCAAAAAGGGGTCACACATAGGGTTCGGCGATCTTGTTCCGAGGGGTCGGGGATCGGTCTCGGACTCCGGGAACAGGGTCTTGACGTCCGTGACGGAGGTCTTGGGGTCCCATGAAGGAGTACTCGGGGCTCCATGACGGTGAACTTGGGGTCTCCGGTTTCGATTGGCGAAGGCAGACTTTATTCTGGTACCAGAGATCTTCGAGTGGTTTCAACCTCGGAAGGAGAACTTGACATCCGTGGTCGGTGGCGTACTTGTGCGGTGTCGGTGGTCTTCAGTTGGCACGGGGTTGGGGTTGATCTTGTCGAGATACCTTGGGGTTGTGATGTGCTCTGTTTTGGACTTAAGCAGCTCCAACATCGTACCGCAGCGTCACCGTGGGAACACAACAACCGGGAGAAGAGCCACACACGCACATATATCTGGCGTTGAGTGCCCAAAAAGACAACCAGAGAGAGACTGGAGCAGCACATCATCATGAAGAACCTGCAGAGGGTGGACTCGGGCTTGTGCCGCATCGATGCATTACAACAGGAGGATGGCACGGGCGGAGCGAGGCCGCGTGATGCTAACGGCAGAGGCGGGGCCCACAGAGAGGAGCACAACCAGCGGTACTGAGCTCGAGCGGACGGCGTCGACGGCGGCCGCGCGGAGACGGACATGGTGGCGGGGCGAGCTCGGGCACGGCCCACGCTACGAGGAATGTACTCGGGGACGGGGCACCAGCAAGCTCGATGCCGCATCGAGGATGAGGGAGCGGCCGCGGCGGACGAGCTTGGTGCAGGGGTAGCCACTGCGCTACAATAGAGGCACACAGCGGTGCAGACAGTGGGGTCGACGGGGCCGCGCGCGGCCGGGGATGGCAGCGAGGTGGGGCAAGGTCGAGGAAGGCCGGGGCGTCGACAGGGCCGCGCTTGTGGTGGCTCGTGGGGGGCAGAGAGGCGGCATCGCGCGGTATCTGGTGGAGGCGGGAAAGAGGGGCACCGACGCACGGAACCAGGATCGGTGGTGCAGCTTGATGGAAGGCGGGCTCGACAACAGCGCCCGCGGAGCTTGGCGAGAGGAACTCCAGTGAGGTCTGGCTCAAGGAGGGTCGCGGGAGGAGAGGTGGCCGGCTCCAGGGGTTGGTCGAGGGCGGGCTCTGAGTGGCAACGCGGGGCAGGTTCGCGTTGAGGCAGGGAGGCGGCGCTCTCGGGAGCGAGACGGGAGAGAGGAGGGCGCGCGGGGTAGGTAGGGAAATCAGGACGGGGTCGCTATTGGGAGGTGGGGCCAGGCTACAGAGCGGGGTGGCGGTGCTGCGTCGAACGGGTCAAGGCGGGATCAGGGTAGGCAGCTTGCGTGCGTGAGTTGGTCGCATCGCGGTGCAGGGGAACGGGTAGGTGGGGTGCTGGCGAGTGTGTACACCAGGGAGGGGGCGGCGGCGGCTGGGGTAGGGTTAGGGGATTAGGGGTAGCCGGGTGTGGTGGTTTAGGTTTCTAGGGTTTTGGTCGGGTTAACGGGTTGGGCCATCTAGGGTTGTAGTCTGGCTGGCTCGGCCTTTGGCCTGGCCGGCTGACTCCCCCAAACAAACGTTTTATTTTTATTTATTGGTCTCTTTTATTTTAAAGACCTTTTGTAAAAATAATTTTAGACAAAACAAAAGTATCTAGAAGAGATCAGGGTTTTAATTTGAAATAAAGAGGGAGGCAAATAGAAATAAAGGTAGGCTTTTGGAAAATAGTTCTAGACAAAATATGCATGGTGTCATGGGGATGCTCAAATGCAATGTGGCATGATGACATGAGCATGCGGTCATGATGATGCGCCAAACAAAAACAAAGCAATTTTCTAGTAGTGGTTTACCGGGGTGCTACATAAGCCCAAGTGATCGACCTCTTTGTTGCCTAGGAGCTTGTTGCCTAGGAGCATGTTGGCTACTTCTCCCTTGGCTTGGCACATGTTGGCTACTTTTCTCTTAGCTTGGCACATGTTGGCTACTTCTCCCTTGGCTTGGCACTTGTTGGCTACTTCTCCCTTCGCTTGGGACTTGTTGGCTACAACTCGGTTGGCTTATGCTTGCTTCATTTCCTTTTGCTCTCTTCCTTTGGGTACGCTTTCTTGCATTATGCCCTTCAACATTGCACGTTACACACCGCTCTCTCACGAGGCTCTTGGAATTGGTCGTTGCCTATTTCTCGACCACTGCCACGGCCCCATCCATCCATGTCACTCCTTAAGAGTTTTGTAGTGCGTCTTCCACGTTTAATCACCTTCCATTTCGGATCGGGCCATAGTTGAATTCCATGGTACTTCGGCCATTCTGATTGGTCCAGGTATGGGTGAAATCGAGGGGCCCATGTTTGCTTAGTAGTCTCGATAGAGAACTCAGACTCTCTCACTGTGAGCGGATTATTATAGTCCAAATGTCGTCTGCGAGCCGCGGTTAGCTGGTGCGAGCACGGAAGATGAAGCAACAATGGCCTTCCGCATGTGCACTCACAAGTAGTAAGCGAGACCTTGAACGCACGGCCTCCGTGTTGGACACCATCAGCGTGGTTCCTCCCAGCTCCATAACTTGGTATATATGCTCATCATTATCAAATTCCATGACAACTTGGGAATCCTCTTTCCTTGACTGAAATTCCATCCAATCGTCAACCTTCGGTGGGAACTTGTATATATGATTGTTCTTGTAGTCTCCCGCAATCTGCCTATCTGTTTCAGCTGAGTATTTTAGGAAACACTCATTCAACATTTCAAACATATATTGGACTATTGCCGTGACAGGCAATGCACGGACACCTTTGAGCAACTTGTTGAAGCATTCTGCCATGTTGCTTGTCATTTTACCGTACCTTCGACAACCATCATCGAAAGCTCGTGCCCACTTTCCCATATCTCCAATGTTCCTAAGGAGAAACTCTTTTGCCCCCGCATTGAGTTCTTTGTTATGGAACAATTTGTTGTACAAGTTTGAGAAACGGCGCTCCGTGAAAGCGGGACAACAATCTTCTAGATCATCGGACAAGTCCTTACTCTTGCATGCTCTATAGAAGTTTGAAACAAAATGTCTGATGCACCATCGATGGTGCAATGGGACATGTCCGGGAATGTCAAGCATCACCGCTTGAGAATTCCTTGATAACGATCCGAGATGACACATAATTCCCTTTGAGCGGATAAGACCTTGGTTCTCAAAATATGGAAGAACCACTCCCAATTGTCATTGTTTTCCACCTCAACCAAAGCAAACGCCAAAGGAACCAACCGGTTGTTGGCATCGCTAGCTATTGCAATCAAGATAGTGCCCTTGTATTGTCCGGTCAATAAGGTGCCATCAAATAACAGGCCTACAATTTTCAAAATCCCGAACACATTGCTCGAAACCCCAAAATGCACGTCCAAATACTCGAACGGTTCCTACGTTCATTATCCATGTCTTGTTCCCATAAGGTTCAATGATATGAACCATTCCCGGGTTAGCATTGGCCATCTCTAACAATAACCTAGGGATCCGGTTATAAGATTCCTCCCAATCACCGTACAACATCTTGAATGCGGCTTGCTTCGCCTTCCATGCCTTCCCGTACTTCACCTCGTAGTGAAAGACGGCTTTCATAAGCTCCATGACCATCTTGATGCTCATTATTGGAAACGACTTGGCGTCATTGGAAATCCTATAAGCAATGAACTCGGAGGTGAGTTGTCGGTGCTCGTGCTTCACATCATTGCCATCCACCTTTGGGCCTCGACACATGTGAGTTGATACACAACTAGATATGTGCCAATCGAGACCTCCCTTGAAGGGTCTTGCACGCACAATCCAAGGAAATCTATCCTACTCACATTTAATCGTGTAACGCTTCTTCAAGTCCGAGTGCACCACCGTGTAAGGATGATGATGCTTAATCGAGAAGGCCTTTATCCATTGCTTAAATTCTAGCAAGGTCTTGAATCTCGTTCCACGAGTAATTCCATTATTCTCTTCATTACCATCTCGGTAAGAACTTGTCCTTGGTCCAAGCATTACGCCCTTGCCTCCATCAACCGTGGCTTCATCCGCGAGACTAACATCACAAAATAAAGATACTCGATGGTCCCGCCCTAGTACGGTATCGTGGATTTCGGCCTCTGTAGCCGTGAACCCCTCCTCGTCAAGTTCTACTTCGGGACCATTATCATCCGAGTCCGATGCATACCCTTGAGCATAGGGGATGTCACGGTCCATGTTCTCTTGCGTAATATATTTTTCCAAATCTCCAACATTGTTGTCGTGAAGCTCAACCTCATTCTCATCTTGCCCATAATCATCATTGTTCTCTTCCAATACTTCATCTTGGTACTTCAAAATCGGGCTCCATGTTTGGGTTAAAGGAGGGTAACTCAATACCTATTGGTTGAAGGGTGGGGGGCTCCTAGAATCCAATGGGGAGGCACAACGGTTCAAGTCCAAAGGCAACGAACTATCAACCTTCTTGGTGGCAAATAACTCAAGAGCCTTGTCTAGTGATTCGATCACCACCTCCTTTTATGCAACCCAACGGGCCTCGGAAGAGATACGCATGGTCTTCCAACGGACATGCATTTCCAAACTCACATTATGTCTTCCCTCCAACTCAACAATATCACTTGGGTCCATCCATTTCAATTCTATCCTAACTTGCTTCAAGACCTCGGTGTAGGTTGGACTACGTTCAAACACCATGTCTAGCTCATTCGGGTCCGGTTCTATGTTGCCTTTCAAAAATGCATCCTTGTCCATATGATGAACATGAACAATTCTTGCCATACCTAACACATAAGAGAATATGATCATTAACTACCCATGGCAAGATGAATAAAAATATAGTAGTCACATTATCAAACAATTTATCTAACAACAACACCATCCCTTACATGAGCAAACCCTAACCCTAAACCTAACCATAGCCATAACATTCCAATAAACCAAACTCTTACAATCCAAGAACCCTAAAACTAACTAAATGCTTCTTAGACACCATTCTACCCAATATTGGTTAATGAACCCAATAAATTTCCAAACATCTCCTCACAAATCAAATTTTTAGGGTTTCAACTCAAATCCCACCAAAATTAAAGATTTCAATCGGTCAAAACAGATGGAATAGAGGGAGGGTACCTCTAGCAGCCGGAGAGGGGTCGAAATCCACCAAGTGAAGCCTCCAATCTGATGGATTTGAGAGGGGGGGGGGTGGAGAGAGGGCCGCCGCTGGCTGTTCGTCCTCTGTTCTTGGCGGCTGTGAAGGGAGTGGGTCGGGATGTGGAGGAGGGGCGCGCGTGGCTCTATGTCTCAATGTGTAGCGCCTTTCACTTAGGCGCTACATATTGGGGCATAGAGCCTAGGCGCTGCACGACCCAGGCTTAACGCCCAGGCGCTACACGGTGTGGTGGGGCCAGGCGGCCGCCACGCTGGCATGGGACATAGCGCTTATGTCATAGGAGCTATACTGTAGAGTATATCGCCTAACTGTTGGACGCTACAAAAAGGGTTAGTGGCTGTGAAATACTTTTGGCCAGAGTTCATTTTGTGAATTTGTTTTTATTAGGGGTTATTTTTTATTAGGGGTCATTTTGTGAAATACTTTTGGCCCAGATATACGTGGAGTAAAAAAGTAGAGTGAAGAGGCGTCGCTGCACTCGGATGGAAAGGAGTCAGATGCGAGGCAGAGCGTGATGCAACTCCCACTTGTTTGTCAACGCTGCGCTCGTGAGGAGGTGTAGTCCCGGAGCGAACGCGCCCGTAGATGGTGCGACCAACACGCGTTCCAGGCTTCCGGCGCTGGAGCGCACGACCTGCCGCCTTGCCTTCTCATGGCGTGACCCCCATGTTCACGAGGCCTCAAGCCATGAAGCACCCGACCTGTGCGTGTACTCCGCCTCCTCAAAGGCGCGCCTCAGCCGCCTTGCCGCATACTCGTCGGCTCGTCCTCGACCAGCCTCCTGGCCCACTGCTCATCGTCATGGCCGAGATTAGCTAAGCATCTGTCCCTCGATCCACACGCCAGGGTGCTCGGGACGACACCGACCATGGCGGATGGAGGCGCGAGAATAGACCGGATCAGTCGGCACCCAGTGTGGTAGACAAAGGACTGCACTCTTGTGGTGTGAATCGAGGCGGGTGGCGGCTTCTTGCCTGATTTGGTGCGGCGGCGTGCTCCCGAAGAAAGAGAAAACACGCGAGATGAAGAAGGGGAGGGTCTGTCATGAGGAGAGAGTAATTGACGGATGTCATTTTTTCCAGCGTACGGTGATTATTGGGTCGCTGCGTTGGGGGCCAGGGTGTGGATAGGTCCCAACTGTTTGTGAGGAAAGGCTATGCTCGCGGTAAGAAAAAGTCCATCTTTACCAACCCTAATCAATGTTCCATATGTATTTCATCCAAGATCCAACGGCTGTGAACATACTTACCGGAAGTGCTCTCATCTGCATGGGTTATCAGCAGACTTAAGTCTATAAATAATATATCGCCTCGTCCATTGCAGCTTACATGTTCCCCTATGTCATAGTGGAATGATCCTGAAGAAGACCGGATGAAGAAAGAGATATACACTTCTATGCGTTATGTTCAACTCATGATTTCCAACACCTTGGTCAATGCTATTGTGATTTCTCCTGATGTGCTTTATTTTATTTTTCTACAGTCGTAGTTCAAGATTATAGCCAGTGAAGCCAAAAGAATTTAAGCGTCTAGCCTGGACAAATGATAATGTACAGTCTCGCTTAGTTGTGGTATGGCAAGCTTGACTTTCTTAATTTTGAAAATTCTCTTTCACATATAGCTTGATTCTTTATTGCGAGCAAAATTATGGTGCTGACAAAGTTTGCTCCAATATCCATATGCTCAGATACAACTGTTGAGTACAGACAAGGTACGGAAAAGATGACATGACGATCCACTCTTGTTTCTACTTTTCAACCTTAAACATGTTTTGATAATTTGCCTAGATTATTTTTAGTCACTATCTGATCTTGGCTTCTTACGAATATTAATAGCATAATTTTTACTTCAAACACAATGTTGTCTTAGTTCAATCTACTCATTGGTCTGGTTCATTCTCTCTCATCTGCTCCCTTATAGTGTTGTTCAACGTTTATTGTAAACTAGATGGACTGTGTGACCGTCATGGCACACTAACCGGCGCTTTAGTTTGTGATAAAACATATGTGTTTATAGTGTCACTGTCCATGACACTAGTGGAAAATGGGTATTTTATCCCGGTTTGTAAGGGGCATTTGTCCCGGTTCGTAATACGAATCGGGATCTATAGGCCGTTGCCGCGGCAGCATTTTGGGGATTTTTTATGTCACATCAGAGAATTTTTCTGTATATTTTCATTTATTTTGTTTCCCCTTTATCTATTTCCTTTTTGTGTTTTGGGCAGCATTTATTTTGTGACATTTGCTATCCGCATCATGCCTCCATACGAATCCACTTTCGGTAACATCAATCTCGCACCATCTACTATGAGGACGATCATTCCTCACAACATAGTGCTAGGGTAAGTGTCATCTACCCATTATATTACAAAACATCTCCCGATTATATTCCACATCAAGTATCGAATATATTACATTCATACATATGTACAATATAAAGTCTTTTATGACCCCTCTTACATTATCATCATCTTCTGATAGTATTCTTCTTTTGGATCTAGGACCTTTGTATCTAAGAATCCCGCAATTTCCTCTTAGATTGCTTGTATGCAATCCATTGGTAGAAGATGGTCCCGCAACCGTTCGATCTAATTTAAAAGAAGGAGTCAACATATATGCATTAAACTAAACACAATTGATGGTAATAAAACAAAATTCTGAATATTGTTTACATACTTGAAGTTGTTCTAAATTTCTGCCCTTCTCACAGGCCGTCTGACGAATGAACTCACAAACATAGTATCCACATAAGTTATTTCTGTCTGCCTGCCTCAGACACTTTACGAGAACAAAGTTCAATCAAAATAATAATAATAATAATTAAGCATCATAATGGTATCGAAACTAGAATCAAAGAGATGCACGGATCTAGCTAGTAGTACTTACATTTAGTGGTTTAAATGTAAGATTCTCTTTCCAGGCACCCTTAGCCTTGTTGGTGAACCGTTTTCAAGCGCTGCCCGGCAAAGAAAATGAATAAAATAAGTTATTAATTACTTGATACTTGTAAATGAATGAAAGTTGCCGATATAGTGTCATAATGACTGAAATTACCGCTAGAGCATATCCTGCATGGGGGCCCACTCCTCAAGGGGTTTACGTTTAGAGTCCATGACTTGTACTACTCCATTGTTAAGTTGAATGATTAGCAGAATGTAATGAATCCGCACATACATAACTCATCAATTATACATTTAACATCGAGTAAGCGAAATGGAATGTGTACAAGACAATAACACTCAATTGAAGTTGTAAGGTAATAATATTTCCCTTTTGATTTCTCGAAACCTTAACGCCATTACAATTTTATCCTCTGTGTCCTTGGGACTAAATTTCATAGTAAGTTCATGAACCCAATATGGGTCAATGAACCCAGTTTCATAGATTTGTCCTCTTCTGCATTCGAGAATCTCCAGTCTGCATAATATAGTAAGTAGGATTATACATGCGATACAAACGAGGTGAGCTAACTAGAGACTTAATTATTACAGAACTAATACTTACAGACAATAGGCACTGACGATCGATTTGTCGAGGGCATCTTGATTGAAAAACTGATGTAGTTCAGGAAATTCAATCAGTATCTGGGCATCTCTATACCCATAATGCTCGTTTCGAACTCCGATCACTATCCAGTTTGCCCCTTCCTTTGTGGCTTTAATGTACCAATTATGCAATCTTCGCATTTTTGTTGGTAGATACTTGACGTCCTCAGGTCTGACGAGAGGTTTCCCGTACTTGTATTTGTATGCTTCCTCAGCCACGGGGAAATCTATCTGGTCTAAGTACTGAGCAATAGTCATACCTTGAGCAGCGGTCGCTTCTCTATACAGTGCAACAATTTCTGGATCATACTGCTCGTTCGCACCTTTGCTCGACTCCACCCTGGTATCGGAAATCACTTTAAGCGGGGGGCATTCCTTTTTTTCTGTAAACCAAGCTGGGGAACTGAATTCCCACTTGCACTAGTGCTCTTTGATTGCACCATTGACTGATGTGACTTGACAATAGAGCGGTCAGTCTGATGACAGTCTTGGCTCGGGTTGATGAAGGGTCTTCAACATTTTTTGCACTTTGGCCTTTTCTTCTTTAGTGCTGGGGAACTGTGGCTCTTTCAGCCACTTGAGGCTATCAAACCACTATTGCGTTTGGGCCTTTGCGATCACCATATTCTCCTCCTCAGTATAGTCGTAAGCTCTCTTGGGAGCATCCTTTGGTACTTTTGGGAGGGGCTCCGGTAGATGCCTCGGTGATCTGTTACTCTTTCGCTTTTGGCCCTGACCCTTTTGTACTTTTGGGAGGGGCTGAGACGGCTGGCGCGGCAGCGAAGACGGCCGTGCTGGAGACGGCTGACGTGGCAGCGAAGACGGCCGTGCTAGAGACGTCTAACGCGGTGGCGGAGGCGGCGTCCATCGCAGCGACGACAAAGATGGCTGATGCGGTGGAGACGGGTGAGGCTGCGACGAAGATGGAGTTGTGCTATGAGGAGTGGATGGCCTTGGCATCCGATTTGAAAGCACGATGTGTTCCTTTCGCCATAGAATGGTCATGCTTTTTGCTTCTACCAGCTCAGTCACATCCCCTTCACCTGCAGGCTAGTCAAGCTTGAGCTGCGCGAATCCATCCATAACTTCATCCACCCCGGCAATAGCGTAGCCCTGTGGAACTAGACAACAATGGTAAGTTGGTACCGGTCCAACTAATGGTAAAGCATAGCCGACCGCCACCTTCATGGTTATGTTGACAACTTTCACATGCAGCTCACAATGTGTCATCTCCATGATATCATCCACTGGGTAGCGAAGAGGAGCCATCGCCAATGCATCATCAGCATCATCACCGGGGAGCTCCGTGGAAGCCACACTGCCTTTTCGATTAGTGGATGGGCCGGTAGCATCGATCTGCATTGCCTTATAAATTTATTTGAAGCATCAATGGGAGCCTTCGGTTCGCCGTCTAGAGCGACTTCTTGGATCTTCTACCTTTCATGGTCTCCCAACTTTCTGGCTGGGCCTCGTTTATTCTTTGCATAAGATTTGATCGATCCGGAGGGATAAAAGAAGAAAGAGCGTTAATATATATGTATATAGACAACAAAGGCTTAATATATATATATATATATGCACCTCGCCGGCTTCTCCCTGGTCAGCTTCTCCCTCACCGGAGACGTCTGTTCGGTCGAAACCTGGATCTCCCTCACTAGAGTTGTTCAGATATAGCGAGGTGACATCGTTATCGATATGTCCTCCCTCGTTGATCATATCCTCAAGCGCCATTTCCTTTTCTTCGTATCTAGGTTCCATATTTCTACAAAAGGGGAAAAGTGGATGAGTCGAAGCGGCCAAGCGAGGAGGTTAGGTAGGCGTGGTTTGACGGGATAGGAATATAAACCATAATTCGAAGAAACCCTAATATATGGCGCATGTTGCCGCGCCCATCCATCGTCCCTATATGGTGCGTGTTGCCGCACTGACCCTAACCTCAAACGCCGACAGGATCGTGTAACTCCAATACTAATACTAATACACTAATACTAGTACTCTAATACTAATACTAGTACTCTCTAATACTAATACTAGTGCTAATACTAATACTAATACTCTAATACTAATACTAGTACTAATACTAATACTAATATTAATAATAGTACTCTAATACTAATACTAGTACTCTCTAATACTAAAACTAATACTAATACTAATACTAGTACTCTCTAATACTAATACTAGTGCTAATACTAATACTAATACTAATAATAATAATAGTAATACTAGTACCGATGGCATGCAATGGAGGCGGTGGTCGTACCTCGCTGGCGGGGACGGTGCGGGGAGGGGGGGGGGGCGTCGCTGGGATGGTGTGGCTCCTCTCCGACATGGCGCGGGGACAGCGTGGCTCCTCCCTGGTGATGCATTGCAAATGTATCTATAATTTTTGATGTTCCATGCTTGGTTTTATCCACTTTCTTGTGTTTTGTTTCAACTTTGGAGTACTTTTCATATGATTTCTTGGACTAACCTATTAACAAGAGCCATAGTGCCAGCTGCCTGTTTTCTGCTGTTTTTGGTTCCAGGAAAGTCAGAAAATGAATATTCTCGGAATTGGACCGGACAAAATCCAAAGTTGTTATTTCCCGGAAGACTCACGGAGCCAGAAGGAGAGACGAAGGGGGGCCACAGGGTGGCCAAACCACCCCTAGGAGCGGGTCCCCTAGGCCGCGCCAGGGCATGGTGTGGGACCCCTGGCTTCCCACCGACCTTGCCTCTTCGTCTATAAGATGCCTCCCGATGCGAAAACCCTAAATCGTCAAGCCTCCAGCCACGAAAAGTTCCGCAGCGCTGCCGCCACCAAAAGGGAGATTCATGGGATAGAAAGTCTCTGTTCCGGCACCCTGCCGGGACGGGGAAGTGCCCCCGGAGCCATCTCCATCGATCTCCACCACCATCTCCATCTCCGTTGCTGATACCCATGATGAGGAGGGAGTAGTTCTCTCTCGAGGCTAAGGGTTCTACCGGTAGCTATGTGTTCATCTCTCTCTATGCATGATCATATTGTGATCATGAGCTTTGTAATCAAGTAGATCTACTTTGCTACTCAAGTGCTTTAATAGATCTCTGCTCTCCCCATGTGTGTGAAAGTGACAGCGTGCACACCATGGTGGCACTTAGGCTAGAGATTACAAATACTTGTTATGAGTTATATTTGGAGTTGGATGTCTCTATGAAATTGTGGTGTTTGTTGGAACCATCTAGAGCTCAAGGTGACAGTGTGGGGTTATCTAGATGGGAAAGCGAACTTTGAGGAGTGCTGTTATAGCCCTACCATGGATTAGAGTGTCCAATTGGAGAGTAGTTTAGAGTAGTATCATAAAGAGAAGATATTTATATGAGAGTGTTCACTAGTGAAAGTATGATCCCTAGGCCTTGTTTCTAAGCATTGATACACCGTTTGCAATTAGATTTGTTACATGTTTGCTTGCTTCCTTATTTATTTCAGTTTGCCTTTAGTCTTTTCCCACGTCAACCACACGCCAGCAAGCTATTTTCTATCATCGTTACCACTTATAATTATCTATACCACTTGTATTTCACTATCTCTTCGCTGAACTAGTGCACCTATACACCTGACAAGTGTATTGTGTGTGTTGGGGACACAAGAGACTTCTTATATCTTGATTGCAGGGTTGCTTGAGAGGGGATACCTTTGACCACTTCCTCCCTGAGTTCGATAAACCTTGGGTGATCCACTTAAGGGAAAACTTGCTACTATTCTACAAACCTCTACACTTGGAGGCCCAACAACTGTCTACAAGAATAGAAGTGCGTAGACATCACCTGGCGGCACGGGACTCCACGGGCGTGAGCGATGATGGTTCATGGCTCGTTAGAGAAGCGGCAGCGCGTGGAGGCCGGCGGCAGGACGGCGGTTGGGTAGCCTGACGGCGTCGGAGCAGCTCCTTGTGGCGGCGGCGGCGACGATCTCTGCAGTTGGTGGTGTGAGTGAAAGAGATTGGGAAGGAGAGAAAGGAGCACGTGTGCGCGGTTAAGTACAGGAGGGCCTTTAGTCTCGGTTGGTGGCACCAACCGGGACGAAAGGTCCATACGTCTCGGTTGGTGGCTCCAACCGGGATGAAATACCAGAGCATACGTTCTGGTTGGAGCCACCAACTGGGACGTATGATAGCCACCAAAGCGGCACGCAGAGGACCTTTAGTCCCGGTTGGTGGCACCAACCGGTACTAAAAGTCCTTTTTTCAAAAGTTTTTCAAACTTTTCAGATGTTCCTGCCTTATTTCTTATTTAAGTGTTCACATTTGAAATGATTTGAATTTGAAAAAACTTTATGTCTTATAAAATAATTATTCAAACTATTAAATTTGAAATTTCTGAAATGGTTTAAATTTGAATTTGAAAACACTTTCAACATGAAAATGTTTGAATTTGAATAACTAATGAAGAACCATTTTCTGTTTCCTAAAATAAAAAAGCATTACAGAATGAAAACAGTGGATCTCTCGACAATCTTGGGTACACAAACGAACCATTCGTCCTAGACAATGGATTAGTCATAATCATCTCTAGCCCAATAGTACATAGCTTCAGGGTCATCTTCCGAATCTTCTTCGTCATTGTTGCTATGGCATATTTCGGGGATCCTCAGCCCTTCCCCGGCTTGTGTAAGGGGGAACCGGGGACCGTGAACCATGACATATTCCGGGGGCACCTGCCACTCCAGCCTCGGATGCACGACACGGGGGGGGGGAGGGGGGAGGGGGATCCCGGATGACGATGCTGCTACGCCCGTGGCCTTCACCATAGCCACCCTTATTGTGTCTTTGCGGTGGGTGCAAATGTGGGTACCACAGGCGAGGATGATCTCCCTCAGCGATGTAGCGCATCACACCAGCGATAGTCTGGTTCGCCCACCATAGGCGACGACTGGTTTCATTGTGGTTCACCGGGGGCGGGCCGTCACCCTCATACCTAGCAAGCTCCCTTTCCTGCCGGTTAGCAAAGAAGGCATTCCAGGTGTCATAGTTGTCGGGATCCCAATGGGCATCCATCCGCTGCTCTGGCATAAGATCTAGGTAGAAGTGGTTCGTGAGGGCCGCCTGGCGAGCGGAACCTTGAGGCACAAGAGGGACAAGAATTCCTCCAATGCTCAACATCCATTCAACGGGCACCCGGTAGCCCGACGAGCATGGGTAGCTGGAGGCGCACAGCGCCTTGGTCTCTTCGAGTGTGAGAATGGCCCAGTATGCAGTGTCCATTGTTGAGAGAGGAAGGTGTGGATGTGTGGATATCCATGGCGCAGTTGGCCTATATATAGAGGAAAAGGGCGAGAAAACATAGTGGGAAGCTATGGGAAATGGTGGGAAATATCTTTAGTCCCGGTTAGTGGATCCAACTGGGACTAAAAGACTCAGTTAGAGGAAAAGGGCGGGAAAGCATAGCGGGAAGCGGTGGGAAATGGCAGGAAATATCTTTAGTCCCGGTTAGTGGCTCCAACTGGGACTAAAAGGCTCGGTTAGAGGAAAATGGTGGGAAAGCATAGTGGAAAGTGGTGGGAAATGGCGGGAAATATCTTTAGTCCCGGTTAGTGGCTCCAACTAGGACTAAAAGGCCCGGTTAGAGGGAAAGGGTGGGAAAGCATAGAGGAAAGCGGTGGGAAATGGCGGGAAATATATTTAGTCCCGGTTAGTGGCTCCAACCAGGACTATCGACAAGAGTGTCGACATTATGTCGTGAGTGTAGACACTATGTTGTGCTACTTAATCTATAAATAGGCATCCTTGTGAAGTTATCAACCACAAACGTGATGGTGTGCGAAAGCAGAGACACCACTACAGCCAGTTTGAGGGAGATGCCGGCGAAGCCCAGTCCTCCAGCATCTCCAACAAACTGTCCATAGAGGCACTCCCTAATATGTGAAATTAGTTATCTACTTGGCATATTGATCTAGCTAGAGAAGTTATAAAATCCAAGATGGTGTGCAAGAGCAGGGACAATACTAAGGCCAGCTTCAGGGAGATGCCGGAGGATCTAGTCCTCAGGCATCTCCCTTAAGCTGGCCATAGGGGATGGATCTCTGAAGAAACATCACATTATGAGTCTAAAAATGATCTTTTCAAAAAAATCATGAGCATTATATCATGTACCTGTAGGTCAAACCGGACCCACTTCCTACCGATTCGGTAGACATTTGTCTTTTTCTCCAGGGGTGAACGGAAAGGTTTTAAAATCCCTAGTTAGACATTGTTCATGTAAGGTGGTCTAGTATTTTTGAAAAATGGGGTGGTACCATTTTTTATTTAACGTTTGGTGTTGCTTCGCAAAACGCCCCGATTTTGGCACTCGAAAAATAGAAAATGGCTTTTCCATGCGACGAAAAATAAAACTTCCTCTTGCAATATTGTTAGCCATCCCAAGATGCACATGCATGCACAATATGGGCATAGTATCATAAGCTATGCCTCGATTATGCACATAACATTGGTCATTTGGACCGAAAGCCATGAAACCTCGAACATGATAGGTCATTTTGTGAAGGTTTTTTTGAGACATAATCAATATACCAAGTTTGGTATTTTTCCTTGCAACTATGTCATATAATATGACACCACGCAAAGGATTTACATTGTTCGGACCGTTTTTGAAATTCTTATGCCCGTTTATGGTTGCTTATGGTCGCTTCGGCCATAACCATGGAGCATCTTCTTTGCTTAACGAGATGCTTGGGTCAGTTTTCACTATGAAGGGCGGAATTTCATCAAACTTATTATAATCTTCTGACATGTCTGTCCTGTCCTCGACTCCCACGATATTTCTTTTCCTTGAAGAACTATGTGACACTTTGGCTCATCGTGTGATGTATTCGTTTGCTTATTATTTTTTCTTTTTTCAGTATGGAGGACATGTCCTTCACATAGAAAACCCGTGCCACATCATTGGCTAGGAAAAATGGTTCGTCTTTGTAACCAAGATTGTTGAGATCTACTGTTGTCATTCCATACAACTGGTCTACCTTTACCCCTTCTCCATTCAGGTTGATCCATTTGCACCAAAACAAAAGGGACCTTAAAAGAAACTCCATAGTCAAGTTCCCATATCTCCTCTATGTAGCCATATTATGTGTCCTTTTTGCCATTCTTGTCGGTTGCATTAAAGCGGACACCACTATTCTGGTTAGTGCTCTTTTTATCTTGGGCGATCGTGTAAAATGTATTCAATATAGTAATTCAATATAGTAGAAGATGGTGGCCCAGCCAACACGTAAAGCTGATCTCCAACAATGGTGTCATTCATTAGATGTGTTTGCAAACAACTACCAAAAGTCTTCATGTGTTCATCTCTAATCTAGGAGCCAGGCTTTCCTGGGTTGTTGGAGCATACAATATTCTTGTGTTCCTCGATATACGGAGCTGCCGAGGTGGAATTCTGTAGAACCGTGTAGTGTGCTTGAGTGAACGATTGTCCGTCCCTACATATCATTGTTTTCTTTCCCTGCGTGCCTTTTCCACTCAGTCTCTCCTCATGCCGTGATTCAGGAACACCAATCAGCTTAAGGTCAGGAATAAAGTCAACACAGAACTCAATGACCTCCTCTGTTCCATAGACCTTGGAGATGCTTCCTTCTGGCCTAGCACGGTTATGAACATATTTCTTCAACACTCCCATGAACCTCTCAAAGGGGAACATATTTTGTAGAAATACATGACCGAGAATGGAAATCTCTTCGACTAGGTGAACCAGGAGATGCGTCATAATATTGAAGAAGGATGGTGGGAACACCAACTCAAAACTAACAATACATTGGACCACATCCTTTTGTAACCTTGTCAGAATATCTTGATTGATCACCTTCTGAGATATTGCATTGAGGAATGCACATAGCTTCACAATGGGTACTCGAACATTTTCCGGTAGAAGCCCCCTCAATGCAATCAGAAGCAACTATGTCATAATCACGTGACAGTCATGATACTTCAGGTTTTGGAATTTTTTCTCTACCATATTTATTATCCCCTTTATGTTAGACGAGAATCCAGACGGCACCTTGATACTGTAAAGGACTTCAAAAAAGATTTCCTTCTCTGCTTTCGTAAGAGCGTAGCTGGTAGGACTTAAGTGACGCCCTTTATCCGTCTTGTTCTGTGGATGCATGTTTTGTGGGTCTTTCATACATTTTTGGTCCTCCCGTGCTTCTGGCGTATCTTTTGTCTTCCCATACACGCCCAGGAAGCCTAGCAGGTTTACGCATAGATTCTTCGTCACGTGCATCACGTTGATTGAAGAGCGGACATGTAGGACCTTCAATAGGGTAGCTCCCAAAATATAGATTTCTTCTTCCACATGGGTGCGTGTCCGGTAGCGACGTCGTTCGGAATAGGTTGACCACTAGGACCCTTCCCAAATATTACTTCTATGTCCTTGACCATACCAAATACATCATCACTAGTAGGGAGGTCAGGCCTTTTCTAGTAATCTACCTCACCTTTGAAATGCTTCCCTTTCTTTCTTACTTGATGATTGGTCGGAAGAAATCGACGATTCCCCAGGTACACAACCTTCTTACATTTATCCAAATATGTAGCTTCAGTATCATCTAAACAGTGTGTGCATGCCTTGTATCCCTTGTTTGTCTGTCCTGAAAGGTTACTAAGAGCAGGTCAATCATTGATGGTTACGAAAAGCAGCACTCATAGGTTAAATGGCTCCTGTTTGTGCTCATCCCACACACGTACACCTGGTTTTCCCCACAACTGTAAGAGTTCTTCAACTAATGGCCTTAGGTACACATCAATGTCGTTGCCGGGTTACTTCGAGCCTTGGTTAAGCATTGGCATCATAATGAACTTACGCTTCATGCACAACCAAGGAGGAAGGTTGTAGATACATAGAGTCACAGGCCAGGTGCTATGACTGCAGCTCTGCTCCCCAAAAGGATTCATGTCATCTGTACTTAGACCAAACCGTAAGTTCCTCGTGTCACCTGCAAAGTCTGGGAACTCTCTCTTGATTTTTCTCCACTGCAACCCATCAACAGAGTGTCTCAACTTCCCGTCTTTCTTACGGTCTTCATTGTGCCATCGCAACAACCTGGCATTCTCTTTGTTTCTAAACAGACATTTCAACCTTGGTATTATAGGATCATACCACATAACCTTAGCAGGAACCCTCTTCCTGGGGGGCTCGTCATCGCCATGAACATTACCAGGGTCATCTCGTCTGATCTTATACCGCAGTGCAGTGCATACCAGACATTTATCTAAATTATCGTACTCCTCACCGCGGTAGAGGATGCAGTCATTAATGCATGCATGTATCTTCTACACATCTAATCCTAGAGGGCAGAGAATCTTATTTGCTTCATAAGTACTCTCGGGAAATTCTTTATCCTTTGGAAGCTTCAGCTTCATTATTTTCAGTAACTTCTCAAATCCCTTATCAGATAAACTAGTCTCTGCCTTCCATTTCAGCAATTCTAGTGTGGTACCGAGCTTTGTGCTGCCATCTTCACAATTTGGGTACAACAATTTTTTGTGATCCTCTAACATGCCCTCCAATTTCAACTTCTCCTTCTCTATTTCACAGTCTCGCTTTGAATCATAAATGACTCGACCAATATCATAAACAGGCTCATCTGATGCCCGTCCTTCACCTCCTTCTTCTTCATTCTCTTCCATTGTAGTATCATCGTATTTAGGGAACATATGACAATAGTTGTCATCATCCTCTTCTTCTTCATTGTCTTCCATCATAACCCCTCTTTCTCCATGCTTAGTCTAGCAATTATAGCTGGGCATGAAACCTCTCCAAACAGGTGGCCGCGAATGATTTTCGAGGAAGAGTACTCCTTGATGTTCCGACATTGAACACATGGACAACACATAAATCCATTCTGTTTGTTTGCCTTAGCCACATCGATAAATTTATCCACGCCTCGAATGAACATAGATTCACTTCGATCACCGTACATCCATCCCCGCCAGTTCATCTGCATCATTACAGAACATCATGAATAGTGAGATGACCACTTTACGTCGACACATGCATTATTATATCAATGATAGATGAAGGATAAGGTTGGTAATTAACCTCGATCAAGAAGGAAAGAAAGAGTAGAAAGGCTTAAGTGTGGCTTGGGCACCTCATATCATTTTTGTTTTGTGTAAAATCAAGCGGTATCATTCTCTTAGACATTTCGTCGAACACCTAATGTGCATAGGAAAAAAACTAGCACACACACCTCACTCCTTCCACCAAGAGAAAAAACAGAGGGAGGGCTGGCTGGGCCAGCGCATTTATAGGCGGACTATTCGTCCCGGTTCGTAATACAAGCTGGGACTAAAGGTGTGTGGCATGCCACGTGTCTGGGGCCCGACCTTTAGTCTCGGTTCGTATTACGAACCGGGACGAATATTCCCTTATGAACCGGGACGTATGCCCCTGGCTCTCATGCGCCACTCGGGCCCCTCGAACCGGGACAAATGCGACCATTAGTCCCTGTTCGTGGAGGAACCAGGACAAAAGCTCTGGGAGGCTACGAATGAAAAGCAGTTTTTCTACTAGTGTGAGATACTCAAGCCCTTCTTTAGCGGTCGGTCCTTCTCGATCTCTTCCCGCTTCTCGCTGTACGTGGTCGACTAGCCGTCCAGAGAATAAAGTATGACTTATTTAACACCACTCCGTTATTTATTGACGGATGTCAAACTATTAGAGTTCAGTGCAACATAGAAGACATGATTTATTTTGGGTACCGACGGAAGCATATCATGTTGGCCGTTACTTGAGGAGACATTCGATTTAACTGCTCATATCTTCTAGACTTCAAGAACTACGGAAAAAATTTAATTATCATTTTAGATTTTGGCACGAGACCTATTTTTCCCCCAAATCGATCGTGTGGTAGATCTTCTCTCCTACCTCCCGCATGGTCGGGCACCTGATGGTGTCTTCAATAGAGGTGACCGCGCGACACCTAGCACTCGGGTGTCTACATCCTTATGTCTATATCACCGACTATGGCAGAGTGGCTGCCTAGGTCGATTCCATGGCGATTGCTGAAGGGAAACTCAACGTCTACAAGAGGTGCGTCAACTACCAATCTTATGAGCATATCCAACATTTGCACTAAAAGAGTGCATGACTTTTTGGTTTTTGGGTTCCATTTTAGCTGTTTTAGTATGCGCGATAGGCTGTAGCATTTCCAGGTGCACTAAAATGCAACATGCTGCAGGTATCAGTTTTCCAGATGCACTAAAATAAGCTACGACTAACTGCCACTTGCCAAGATCAAACACATCTCAACTTTCCAAGATCAAACAAAAGCGATGAACATAAAAATCTAACTCCCAACACACACATATAAATTCAAGATCATGACTTGATCATCATAGCATAGTTCAAATCCATGGCATAGTTCGAACGCATAGCATAATTCGACACAACAAAGTTCTTCATAATTGAACTTCACATGAACACATCAAACATCAACATCAATGCTTATGATCATCATGCCTTGTCCTTTCCATGGCATCTCCATCTTATGCTTCATCATCAATGGAAACTTGGACGGTGTTGGTAGTATTCTAGGAGCACATGCCATCACCCATGGAAGCTCCAAAACAACCACTCATGGGAGGTATGGGAGATACCATGTTATCCATGAATCCACCCATTGTAGCTCCCATGCCACCCATTGTAGAATATGTGCCTCAATGCCACCCGAAGGTGATCCCATGACACCAATGCCACTCATTGTAGCTCCCATGTGTGCGCCCATGACTCCAATGCCTCCCATAGGTGCACCCATACCTCCCAAATAGGTGCACCCATACCACCCATGCCTCCAATGCCACCCGTAGGTGCTCGCATTCTGCCAATGCCTCCCATAGGTGCACTCATTCCATCCATGCCTCCCATAGGTGCACCATTACACCTATGTATCCTCCCATGTTAGCACCTCACATGTGTCCATTCACGTAACTTCCCATCATTCTATTTTGAGCTAAGACTTGATCACGACAAAGGTTGATGTATTCCCTTTTTGCTTTCATCGAGGTTAGTTATGTCTATGAAGAAGAGATTTTTCTCATGCTCCATGAGACAGATAGTTTCTTCGATAGCAATTTTCTTCTCCTCTATGGTAGCCCTCCTCTCCTTGGATGCGGCTCTCCTCTCCTCGCCCGCCGACCTCTCCTCTATTTCTTTGTTCCTCAAAAAACTTCCACTCCTCAAAAATTCCTTTCTTGCACTCACAATAACATCCAATGACTTCTTTATTTCATCATATTTGGTCTACTCTTTTTTCTTTTACTTGTTTCCTTCCGGTCGGTCTTCTTGTTATTTTTGCAACCGAGTTTGGAGTAGGGCTTGTCTTTCCATCCTCGCTTGATGCTTCATTGTCATCAATGATTGTTACCTCCATAGTTGACTTCTTGGCTCTGTTTGGCACTTCCAAGACATCATGTTCTTCCATTTATCTTCATTCTCTAGCTCCTTATAATAATGGGCCAATATGAATGGCCTTCCTTGAACCATCTTTTTCTTCTTGGTCGTCTTTGGATATATATCAAATAAATTTTGGGCAATGTTGAGCTACATGAACCAAAATAGAGAGAACATTAGTCATGGACAATAATAAATTGAACAAAGTAGCCACACAGAAGATAAAAAATATCATAAGAGAATACAACGCACCCTATCTCTGTCATTTGTTCCACTTGGGTTCATTCGTTCAACATTTTCCAATGTCATCGCCTACCTTTGACAATTCAATGAAATTGCAGACCAACGAGAACAAAGAGATATATCCGTCCACCCAATTCCACTTTAGTTTTATGTACCAAAGTACTCATTAATCCTATCTCAATAGGTGTCTCTTGTTTGCTCCGTTCTCATGGTCGAATACATGCTCACATTGCACCATGTGTTGCATAGTAAAATGTCTTACTCCATGGTATAGTTGGCCACCCGCCCCATTAGTGCATCAATGAAACCCTCCCCCCTCATTCTCCATGTAAACTTCATCACCATGTTGTTAATTTCATATTCTTTGAGACCAATACTCATGTGAATGTGATGACCCAACATTCATAGTTGACATAAACGTTTCTTCGTCTATACTACAATGCATGGAAGTTAACACACATCAAACTACATTAAATTTTATCATTTATATTCATCTACACAATTTAAAACAACAAAAAAGCAATATTGTCATTAGGTTGAACCAGTTGGGAGAAATAGACGACGCTACCTCCTCCGCAGTCGCTAGTGGCTTGGTGATACCCACAAGTATAGGGGATCGCTAAAATCTTCGATGGGAAGTATTACCCAAATTTATAGTTCAATTCAAGGGGAACACAAGGATATCAATAAGACTTTAGCAATTGAGGCGTCACTCTCAATCATACCTGTATATCAATAAACTTGCAAAGAAAGTGGTGATATATGGTAGTTGATTCAGAGCAGTAAAACAACACAATAAATAAAGTAGGAGATTTCTAGTTTTCACCGAAAGTAATGTTGTGAAACTTTTAGTGGCTAAAACACAGACATGAGGTGATAGCGGGGTGTTGCATTAATTATATCCATCATATAATGTATCATACTAACATGGCATTTATCTCTAATTCAGTTGTGTGTAGGTGTGTGCTCCAAACATAATCATGCATGTAAGTTTGCATAATATCTTTTGTCTTGCCTGCCCATTTCACCGGGGCCAACTTGGTACTACAAGCAATTAAGGTCTACCTTTTCAAATAGACCGGAACAAGGCATTAACACTTCATGAACACATAATATCCTCAAACTATCATATATTCCCATTGTTTTCCCTAACTGTCACCTTAGGATTCGCAGGTTCAACATAACAATAAGTAATACACTTTGCAAATACATACCAAACTCAAATATATGATTGGCCAATAAAAGTCCAGTACTGAAATCATGTCACTCGGGCGCTAGAAACAAGCATTAAACATAGCAAAAGTGTACCAACACTCATACAAGAATGTCTACAAGATAAAGACATCAAGTCTCGATACATATGGACGATTACATGATGGATCTCATCCAATCCCCATCCACCTCACAAGCTCATGCATGTAAAAGGCATACATGAATTTTGTAGTTTTTTAACATGTTTTCCCACATATTTGCATCATATATAATGTTGTATCCATGTTTTATATTGATTTTTGGGGATTTATCGATGATCCCCTTTATTTTGGCCATAACCCGGCAGGGCAGAAAAACCTAATTTTCAATGTTTTTGATGTTTCAAGACCTATACGAAGTCACATGGACCTGAACTTTTGGGAATGCCAATATTTATCCACAAGAAGCTTCTGGAGCACAAGAACCTGACCTGGAGGGCCAGGAGGCCCAAAAGAGACTTGGTGGCGCGCCTAGCCTAGGTGGGCGCGCCACCTATGCTCTTTTCCTCCTCGGCTGTCCGATCGCCTTGATTCTTTCGCCCATAGAGTTCACTTGACCTAAAATCCCTATATAAGGATCCCCGGGGAGTCCTCGACATGGACGGAGGCAGAGATCAAAAACACATAAACAGAGAGTCTGTAGGCCACCGTCGGTGGAGATCGGAGGGGGGAAACGCTGCCGAAATCGCCTCCGGTGGACTCCACCTCCTTCTGGCATGTTCATCATCAACATCTACAACAAGATCTGGTTTATGGAAATTGTGTATATAGTGACCAATGTCTATGGATCCACCCCCTCTAGATCCAACATATGTGTGCATCCATATGTTAGTGCATTAAGATCATCATAGAAGATAACATATACTTGTATGCAACCAAAACAAACTATATCACAATTGCCATAAACAAGTCGCTATATACATCATACGTAACATGTAAGCTTCATAAACCTTGGCCTTACCCACAAAGGAATGATAAATATCATACCATGATGCACATGATAGTGATCAAGTGCAAGAACCATATCATTTCACTTTATGCATATGGTGTTTGCATCTTATATTGCTTGTTTGGCATTTTAGTAGCATTATAAGATGATCCCTCATTTAGATATCGTGATAAAATGTGTTCTTCCTTAAGTATGCACCATGAAGGAAGTTTGTCATTTCAAGACATCACGTGATGATCGGGTGTTTTTGACTTTACGCTTTCATACAACGGGTGTAAGACAGTTTTACACACGCGAGTACTAAGGTTCTTACTTGGCGAGCTTAGCATGTACAAACATGGCCTCGGAACATGAACCGAAATGTTAAGCGTGAGTCATATAATTGATATGATGCCCATATAGATGATCGCCTTTGAAGCTACACCGACTCACGTGATGATCAGACTTGGTGTAGTGGATTTGGTTCTTGTAATCACCAAAAAGACACGAGGGATGTTGTTTTTGAGTGGGAGTTCATTCATAATTTGGATTAGTTGAACTCGATCTATCATAAACTTAGTATAAACTTTACAAATTATGTTGTAGATGCACCACCTGCTTTTGATTTCAACGTGTTCATGGAGAAAGAGAAACTTGCGATGAATGGTAGCAACTTTACCAACTAGGCCCTAAATATGAGGAATCTCCTCACTACTGCACAAAAGAAATATGTGCTAGAAGCGCCGCTAGGCCCCCACCAGCTCCTGATGCCCCTGACGAGGAAAATAATGTCTATTTGACTCGTCAGGAGGACCACAACTTAGTTCATTGCAGCATACTGTATGGGCTAGAGCCAAAACTTCGAAAGCGTTTCGAGAATGGCAATGCCTTTGATACCATGGGTGAATTGAAAATGATTTTCGATACCCATGCTGCCATAGAGAGTTATGATGCTTCTGAAAAGTTCTTTAGCTGCATGACGGAAGAGAATAGTTCTATTAGTGATCATGTACTCAAGAGGTATGGGTATGCCGGTAAGCTTGTGCCCTTGGGAATAATGATTCCCATTGACTTAGGCATACATCATGTTCTCCAGTCTCTGCCACCTAGCTACAAGAGCTTCGTGATGAACTATAACATGTAGGGCATGAAGAAGTCTCCCCCCGAGCTTCTGTCAATGCTTAAGACTACAAAAGTGGAGATCAAGAAAGAGCATCAAGTGTTGATGATCAATAAGACCACTGGTTCCAAGAAAGACAAGAAGGGTAAACTGAAGGGAAAGAAGGGTGGCAAATCTGTTGCTGCACCTGAAAAGAAATCTCGAGCTAGCCCTAAGTTTGATACTGAGTGCTATTATTGCAAGGGGACTATCCATTGGAAGCGCAACTACCCCAAGTATTTGGCGGACAAGAAGGCTGACAAGGCAAACAAAGGTATATGTGATATACATGTTATTGATGTGTACTTGACTAGTACTCGTAGTAGCACCTAGGTATTTGATACTGGATCGGTTGCTAATATATGTAACTCGAATCAGGGGCTACGGAACACATGACAACTAGAAAGGGATGAGGTCACGATGCGTGTAGGCAATGGATCAAGAGTTGATCGGATTGCCATTGGAACGCTTCCTCTCCATATACCATCGGGATTAGTTATAAATCTAAATAATTGTTATTTGGTGCCTGCATTGACCATGAAGATTGTATCCAGATCATGTTTATTGCGAAGAGGTTATTCGTTTAAATCTGAAAATAGTGGTTGTTCGATATATATGGATAATATCTTTTATGGTCATGCACCTATGATGAATGGTTTATTTCTATTGAATCTCGATAGTAGTGATACACATATTCATAATGTTGATGCTAAAAGGATTAAAGTTGATAATGATATATATATATATGCATATATGTGGCACTGCCGCCTAGGTCATATTGGCATAAAACACATGAAGACACTCCATTCTGATGGACTTTTGGACTCACTTGATTATGAATCATTTGATACATGTGAGCCATGCCTTATGGGCAAGATGACTAGAACCCCGTTTCCTGTACAATGGAGCGGGCGACATATTTATTGGAAATCATACATACTGATGTATGCGGTACAATGAGTGTGTCGGTGCGAGGTGGATATCGTTATTTTTTTACTTTCACAGATGATTTGAGTAGATACGGGTATATCTATTTGATGAAACACAAGTCTGAAACCTTTGAAAAGTTCAAAGGAATTTCAGAGTGAAGTGGAAAATCATGACAATATAAATATCAATTTTCTGCAGTCTGACCGTGGAGGTGAGTATCTAAGTTACGAGTTTAGCACACACATGAGCGAGTGTCGAATAGTTTCACAACTCACGCCTGTCGGAACACCACAACATAATGGTGTGTCGAAACGTCATAATCATACTTTATTGGATATGGTTCTATGTATGATGTCTCTGACTGACTTGCCACTATCATTTTGGGGTTATGCACTAGAAACCACTGCATTCACTTTAAATTGGGCACCATCTAAATATGTTGAAAAGACATCGTATGAATTTTGGTTTGGAAACAAACCTAAGATGTCATTTCTTAAGGTTTAGGGATGCGATGTTTATGTGAAGAAACTTCAACCTGATAAACTCAAACCCAAAGCGAAAAAATGCATCTTCATAGGATACCCTAAAGAAACAATTGGGCATTCCTTCTATCACAGATCCGAGGGCAAGGTTTCCGTTGCCAAGAATGGATCCTTTCTAGAGAAACAGTTTCTCGCAAAAGGTGTGTGTAGTCGGAAGGTAGAACTCGAAGAGGTTATTGAACCTTCTCTTGATGAAACGACGAGTGGCGCAGCGCTAGAAATTGTTCTAGAGTTGACTTCACCAAATGAAGAAGGAACTAATGATAATGATCATGAAACTCCGAAAGAGGACACTACCGAACATCGCAGGTCAAGCATGACACGTGCAACTCCTAAACTGTACGGGAATCCTATCATGAATTTCATGTTGATGAAATAGATGACACTGCGACGTATGAAGAAGCGATGATGATCCCGGATTCCAAAAAATGGCTAGAAGCCATGAAATCCGAGATTGACGAAAACCAGGTTTGGACCTTGGTGGACTTACCTCATGACCGAAGGCTATTGAGAATAAATGGATTTTTAAGAAGAAATCTGATGCTAATGGTAATGTGACCATCTATAAAGCTCGACTTTTCGCAAAGGGGTTTTGACAAATTCAAGGAGTTGAATCCGATGAGACATTCTCTCCCATAGCAATGCTAAAGTCAGTTAGGATTATGTTAGAAATTGCTGCATATTTCGATTATGAAATATGCCAAATGGATGTCCAAACTATGTTCCTCAATGGTAATATTGAAAAAGAGTTGTATATGATACAACCAAACGGTTTTGTCGATCCTAAGGATGCTGACAAGGTATGTAAGCTTCAGCGATCCATCTATGGACTAAAGCAAGCATCCTGGAGTTGAAATCTCCGCTTTGATGAGGTGATCAAAGAGTTTGGATTTGTCCAAACTTATGGAGAGACTTGTATTTACAAGAAAGTGAGTGGGAGCAATGTGGCATTTCTAATATTATATGTGGATGCCATATTATTGATTGGAAATGATATAGATCTTTTAAGTAGTGTTAAAAGTTATCTAAATAGCAAATTTTCAATGAAGGGCCTTAGTGAAGCATCATATGTATTAGTCATTAAGATCTACAGAGATAGATCAAGACACCTAACTGGGTTGTCACAAAGTACATACCATGATAAGATGTTAAAGAAGATTAAAATGGACGGAAGTAAGAAGGGGTTCTTACCAATGTTGCAAGGAAAGACATTGAGTAAGACTCAAAGTCTGGCTATGGCGGAAGAAAGAGAGATAATGGATAAGATCCCCTATGCTTCAACCATAGGATCTATCATGTACACCATTCTATTTACAAGACCGGATGTGGCACATGCTATTAGTTTGAGTAGTAGGTACCAATCTGATCTAGGTCCGGAACACTGGATAGCAGTCAAGAATATCCTTAAGTACTTAAGAAGAACTAAGGAAATGTTTCTCGTATACGGAGGTGAGGAAGAGCTGGCTGCTAAGTGTTGTGTTGATGCTAGCTTTGACACCGATCCGGATGACTCTAAGTCTCAATCCGGATACGTATTTCTCATGAACGGAGTAGCAGTTAGTTGGAGGAGCTCCAAATAACCTGTGGTGGCTAGATCAACAATGGAGGCGGAATATGTTGCTACTTTAGAAGTAGCACAGGAAGCGGTTTGGATGAAAGAGTTCATAACTGAACTAGGTGTGGTTCCTAGTGTGTTGGGGCCAATGGTGATCTATTGTGACAACAATAGAGCCATAGCCAATGCCAAAGAACCAAGGTCTCATAAGAATTCCAAGCATATTAAGCGCTGGTTTCACTCCATCCGCGAGCATGTCAAGGATGGAGATATAAAGATTTGTAAAGTACATACGGATCTGAATGTAGTAAATCCATTGACTAAAGTTCTCCCTAGGGAAAAACATGATCAACACCAGAACTCCATGGGTGTTAGATTGATCACTATGTAAACTAGATTATTGTCTCTAGTGCAAGTGGGATACTAAAGGGAATATGCCCTGAGAGGCAATAATAAAGTTGTTATTATTGTATTCCAAGTATATGATAGATGTTTATTTTGCATGCTATAATTGTATTGATTGGAAATGTTAATACATGTGTGTTTAATATACAAATAAAGGGTTTCTAGTTATGCCTCTCTTATGAACTAGCTCGTTGATTAACAAGATGACCAAGTTTTCCTAATCATGGACATTGGATGTTGTTAATAACAAGGTCACAACATTAGTGGAATGATGTGATGAACATTCTTTTGAAGTATAGCATTACGATCAAAGTCATTGTGTTTAAATTGCTATAACATCATACGAAGTAATCCTAGTCCTTAGACCATGATATCATGTCAATCACTAACACTAGAAGAGTAACTTGGTAACACTAAACGTCACACCATAACAGGGTGACTATAAAGGTGGGTTCAGATACTCCGAAAGTGTTATGTAGAGGATCATGGATCAAGAGTGGGATTTTTCCATCCCGATGACGGATAGATATACTCTGGGCTCTCTCAGTGATATCACATTGAGATTTCTTGCATTGCTAGTTTACTTTTAGTACCTTTTTGATATATATAAAACTAAAACCTACAAAAATTAGAAAATGGAAAATACCAAAAATACTTATTTTGTGGGCATAAGCATGGACATAAATTATGCTTTGTCTAGATACTTGCATAGTTCTGAGATTGCTAAGAAACATAGAGAATCACAATAAGGGAAAATACTAGAGCATTGGTTGAAAAAATTAGATTCTGCTTGTACTGAGTTGCTTGAATATCATAGTGATGTAACTTGTTTCTCGAAACACCATGATATACACTTTAAATTTCATTGTATGTTCCATGAATATCACGTCATTGCCTCCAACAATAGAGGTGATTATTCTCATTTAGGGGTGGAACAAGTAGAGCAATTTGTTATTTTTATGGCAGCTTATGGATTAAAAACCTTCATTGATGAAAATTTTAAAACTAGTGTTGTAGCTTGTAAAGTTGATATGGGAATTACTCTTCTCCTTAATTATTGTATAGCCAACTTAAAGGAAAATATTTATGTTGTTAACTACAATAATAGGGATATTGCTGCACAAGAGAGCACTAATGTTTTACAGGAAGAGGATGATAAAAGCATAAGCTTGGGGATGCACATGCAACCCCAAGAAGAGGATAAAGAAGAACAAGTGGAGGTAGAAAGGAGTAGCTACCCATATCCTACTCCCAATAATGGTAATGAACAAATTCCCATGGAACCACCTTCTTATACTATTGCAAGTAATGATAATATTTATTCTGATAAGCCCATACTTGATGAATCTCTTGATGTGAATGCTTTATTTGGAGAATCATATGATAGTTTGGTAGATAATATATTTGTAAAGGATAAAAATGATTCCATTAGTACTAGTCCTTCCATTAAAAAAGATGAGGAATATTGCTTTGACTTATTAAATGATAGTGTTATGGATGATGATTCTTTATTGCCTGACAGTCCTATATGTGGAACAATTGTGTCTAATATATGGGAGGATATAATTATGTAAATGAGATAGATGACACCTTATGCTCATTATATGATAATTCTTTATGTGGTGACTCTATTAAAAACTATGAGGGTGAACTAACCTTTGATGCTTGCAACTATTATGAAAGAGGAGGAGACAAGAGCCATCCTTATATTTCCATATTATTTAATATGAAAGCTCTTGATCATTATATGAATTGGACACCACAAAGTTTCTACTACTTATTCATATATAAAATGCCAATGCATAGGAAGAAAGTCAGACTTAAATGTTAATGTCTATATGCTTTGTGGTGTGCTCCATATGCTTTCAAATAATATTCTATTTGAGCACTCCTTGATATCCATGTAACATGTAAAATAATTTTAGCTACTGCTATTTAACAAATAGTGTAATATTATAACTAAATATAAAATTTGGGAGAGCAAATGAGAAGGATTAGCAATGGAGAAGTTGGGGTTAACCTTGAGCATGTGTTGTTCATGCCAATGGAACCATTGCAAAGTCTAGATCGTTAAAACTTACCCCACATAAAAACAAAATAAAAATACTGTATATTTTTTAATATATTAGCTTCTTGAATAAAATGGTTTCCCAATAATTACTAAAGTTTGCATCATGTTAGAATCTATTATATCATTTGTTTGGAGAACTAACCATTTTGTAGGCATTGAAGTAACATGAAGATGAAACTATTTCTTTGTTTGTGATGAGTGACATGATATGATGAGAAACAAGTAGAGGATAAGAACTAGCAATACCACAAGCTTGGGGATTCCCACGCATCCCCCTCTTCTTTCAAGTATTTCAAGTAATATCATTCCAAACTCATGTCTTAGTTTTACCTTCATGTTTTGGTTTGTATGTTTGTGGAAACCTTGTTTGAATTACCTTTTTGTTTTGTTTGGATTTTCTTTTTTGAACTCTTGATATTGCAAGAGAGTTTTATTTTAGTTTTCTTTCTGAATTTTTTAATAAGGTACCAAGTTTTACCCATTTTGGATGTTAAAACTTGAAACATATATTTGGAGTTGAAAATTTGTGCACGCTTCTGTTTACCAAACGATTTTTATGTAACTCAGATTGAGCTACATTTTCTACTGAAGTTACAACTTTTCATCCTCTATACATACAAAAATTGGCTAAAAATCCTGACGTGTTTAAGTGGGCGAGATTAATACGTTCTGCAGCTGCTGTTTTCTGGATAGAATCTATCTTTTGTTGCAAGATTGGCCTTTTTGAGTTTTGATTTGATTCTTTTTATATTTTATGGATATTGGACACTTAATTAAATATCTATACATTTAAAACCAAAATTTATTTGGGGCTTTTATCACATCTAGCACTATATCTTTGTACCACTAATGTCACCCCATAGAAAAGAAATGGAAGAAAGTCTTGTGTTGAAGTTTTTTGATAGGGAATGGAGGAACACCACACTAAGAGCAATCCAAGGATGTTGAAAACCATAAGCACCCCACTGGACCAACTCAACCCTCGGTTTGCAAACTCTAAACTTTGTTTTTTGACAGGGAATGGAGGAACACCACATATGATTCCCAAGGCACCCCACTGGACCAACTCAACTCTCGGTTTGCAAACCTCTAAACTTTGCTTTTTGAGCAACATAGAACTATCGTAGTAACTTGGAGCGTATGTTTTGTCATTTTATTTTTTGATTTGCATTAAAAAGACCACCACCACCATTGTTATAAATGTTTATGATCAGCTACCAAAAATAAAATTTACCTTAATGTGATTAAAACATAATAAGAATGCCATGGAATAAAAGAAAAGGGGAGATAAAAACAAAATCTGAAATTCATGTTGTGTCTAGTTCTTAAGCTCAAGTACTTTATATGAAACATGATCTGTTTTATGCCTATTAATTTGTATCCTTTGCTTGTGCATATTTATGTTCAACATTAAGAAGCAAGGTGAGAAAATAATGTTCGCATTATAAACTAGATGGCACACTCTTTAGATCTATTTTTGCCAAGCCTTTTCTACACAAGCTAAGACTTGTTCCAAGCCCCTTAAAACTAGACTAGGCATACTCACCTACTTGTGGCAAAATCTACTTTCAAGTATACTATGCATGTTTATCCTCCGAACACTCTTAAAACACCCTTTTTCATGTATTTTAAAGCTCATAAGAAAGTAAGGTTTGGGGTGATACCACTATGGAAAATTTGTGCTTCACATCTTATTAGTGGTTGTTAGCTAAACCATGCCTGGGATGGCACACACATTTCAATGTTAAATGTTGAATATTAATCATGTTTAAGTTCTACCTATGGATTGCAACGATGTGAAATGAAGTGTGCACACTAGAGTAGGCATGTTGGCAGAAAACGCTCCTGAACTGCTAGCCGGAGCCATGCATGACATGGAACTTACACCATGATGATCCTTGTTGATATCATTCATATGTTTGTTTTTCTTGTTCTTCGGGAGTTGAGATACTTCGCCCCTCCCACCTTGAACACAACCAAGGAATTATATTATCTTTTATGCTGAATGAATAACCAAATAAATAAATGCCAAAAGGGGGGCATATAGCTACATAGGGGAAAGAGGTACTTCAGTGATGTAGTTTCATAGACCAACATGAGTATACAATGACATGCCTAAGTTGAGTAGCAAGAGGAGTGAAAGGTCATAGACTAGGTGTATGAAACAATCAACTTGTAAGATGTTTAGCACATAAACCATATGAAGCTTTAAAACAAAGTGAAATAAAAAGCTACTTGGAACCCCATCCTTATTAGTATTCTTGACATGAAGTACATAGCTCAAAATTCTATTTTTTATACTTTATGGAGGATTAACATATGTATTCAATGCTTACTTTCGGTACAGGATGCAAAACATCTCAAGGGACGACATAAAACTAAGTGAGTCTTCCAGTCAAGGGCATGAAACTAAGAAGTAGCCCAAAAATAAAGGCATGAAAATACTAATGCCAATCATGAAAAGAGTCTCTTATTTTATTGGTTCATCAAAGTGCGCTTGAAAGTTTATTTTGTTCATCATTTGTTTTATCACACCATCACTTATTGTTTAGCATATTTATAGATGTGTAAAAGATACAACTTGATAATACAGATGCATATTATGTTTCATTGAAAGGAATTGAGCCTATGAACTCTACATGATAATGAAGTAAGCTAAGGTAACAAACTCCAAAGTCCATGTTTAGTTTTATCACCTTCATGCTCGAGGACGAGCAGAGGTTAAGTTTGGGGATGTTGATGCATGTAAAATGCATACATGAACTTTGTAGTTTGTTAACATGTTTTCCCACATATTTGCATCATATATAATGTTATATACATGTTTTATATTATTTTTTGGGAATTACCAATGATCCCCTTTATTTTGGCTATAACCCGGCATGGCAGAAAAACCTTGTTTTCAATGTTTTTGATGTTTCGGGACCTATACGAAGCCAAATGGACCTGAACCTTTGGGAATGCCAATATTTATCCACAAGAAGCTTCTGGAGCATGAGAACCTAACATGGAGGGCCAGAAGACCCACAAGAGATTGGGTGACGCGCCAGCCTAGGTGGGCACGCCACCTATGCTCTTTTCCTCCTCGATCGTCCAATCGACTTGATTCTTTCACCCACAAAGTTCTCTTGACCTAAAAACCCCTATATAAGGATCCCCCAGGAGTCCTCGACATGGACGGAGGCAGAGATCGAAAACACATAAACAAAGAGTCTGCAGGCCACCGCCGGTGGAGATTGGAGGGGGGAAACACTGTCGAAACGCCTCCGGTGGACTCCACCCCCTCCGGCGTGTTCATCATCAACATGTACAACACGATCCTCTCCATGCCCCTACGGTAATCTCTTGGCAAACATGATTTATGATGCAATATATTGTTTTCCCATGATCTATTATATCTATTTGTTGATGTTTGAGTAGTGACTTGTTTATGGAAATTGTGATATAGTTTGTTTTGGTTGAATACAAGTATATGGTAACTTCTATGACGATCTTGATGCACTAACATATGAGTGCACACATATGTTGGGGGATGCACAAGGTTGTCACTGTTGCATGTTGATAGGATGAGGGATGGAAGGAGTTTGACAGAAGCTGAATCCTAAGTCTTAGAAATATATGTAGTATTCATTCATGGTTAATCAACGAGGGTATTATCATGAGGACCTTATATCTAAATGCGGTGGTTGGACTTTATGTCTTAATATTCCCTTGTTTGTTCTTAATTGGCCTTGAGATCAATCACTACTGGTGTATTTTCTTGTATCTATGGCTACACCTTGTTATGGCTCCTCCTGAAGAAACAATAAAAAGACTATATATGTTCTTCACTAATTATGACAACCAAATGAATGAAATAGAAATTTTCTCCCATAGATTATCCACATCCACTCTACTAGCTCCACTTCACTTGCATTATTTTACTTATAGTATTTATTTCAACTACTTTATTCTTTTCTAGTTAATACTAAAAACAACCACAAACACACACACTTTAGATCCTAGCTTTGCATAGAAGGCCATATAAGTGGGTTACAAGGCTTTAGAGAATAGATAGTTTACCTTCAGCTCCTGTTGAGTTTGACACTCAAATATTTATCGAATTGTACTATGCTGATCCCCTACACTTGGGGGTTATCACATGCCCACAGGGAATTACTCACACATGATGATGGGGGATGAACTCATGGTCGTTGGTGATGATGTTGATGATGATGGTGGTGGAGAAGACCTCGAAATCCCTCTCTCCAGGGTGAAGAGCAGGACCAATCTGACCCTCGAAACGAAGACCGTGGCTCTGGCGGCACTCTCTTTCGTGAAACGCTCCGTCCTTCTAGATACCTAGGTTTTTCAGGTATATATCAGGGTATGCCAAAGGAGGGACCGAAGTGATGATCCACGGCCAAAAGGGCCTAGGTGGTGCGCCCACCCTTCATAGGCGTGCCACCTGGTCTCTTTTGGGCCTCGTGGCTCCGCTTTCTTGATTCCAAAGCCCCAGACTTCTTTATTTGGTGAAAAACTAAGATGGTATTTTTCCTCGATTTTATTTCCCATGAAAACTAATAGAAAGGAGAGTTTTGCTAAAAACAACGTTAGATTCAGCAGTTTTATCTAGGTATGGGAAGATTCCGGAGCAAACCATCGAGCAAAGTTCTTGGAAACGTAGATACATTTGAGATGTGTTAGCTCCCCAAGATTAGCTCATTGTTTATCCTCGAACAACTCAAACACAGTGTAGAAGTGATAAAAGACTTTGACAAGAACTTTGCTCTATTCATGCATAACATTTTATCATGGCAAATATTTAAAACATATCTTTATAGTGAATAGCAAAGTAATAATGAGATCCCACTATGCTGGTGTAGAAATGATTATACATGGTACAAAGAAGATAATATACGGCAACACTATTTGAACATGATTACCTAATAGTGGCAATGAACAACATTCTCACATCGCATTTGATTGAATCAAATGTAAGGTTTTTGAGGCCTTTGATTCTTTCAATTGTTGACAAGTAATTCATCATGCTTGCCTCGCGAACTAAATACTTTGGGGATGCAGTATCCTTCCAGTCTTTCAACATTTAAACAATCATAGAAGACACATACATGAGTAAGTAACTAGTATCTTTAGTTGACAACATGTGGAGTCGAATAGGATAGGTGTTTTTTTGTATGTTTCTCGCACCTTTGCATGAGTGGCATGAGTTTTTGGTTGCCACTTTTAGGCTTGCAAGTCTTTTTTTCATTCAGCTTTGAGTGGATTTTCGTATCCATAATGCATCAATATTTTGATTATAAGCTTTGAATGAATAAGCATCTCTTGATTTTTCCTTGCTTGGTGGGCTCTTCTTAGTTTCAGCCCATTTTCTTCCATAGAAGAGCCAACTCATTGGGATATTTCTTTTTTCCAGGATAAGGGTTTAAAGGATGGGTGCCCACCAACACAATGATAGCCATGTTGGTGCAATTGGTTTAAAGGCTAGCATAACGGCTTAGCTGTCAACTAAAGATTCTATCAACTCACTAACATATGATTCGATGACAAGATTCACAATTTGAAAGACTGGACTATCATACAAGCCTCAACCTCCATATTTCAAAGACACATAGGAATATAAATATTCATCATTGAATATGTGCCACGTCCACATCAACAAGCATAATGGGATGCATAGACTTTTTGTCAGGGCTACTATCATGCAATTAAATTAAAATAATGTTCCCTAATAGCATCTCATTTGCCTCATTATATAGCCAAAAGGACACAAACAAAGTAACCATTCATTACCACTTCCCTAAGTATTCATGAAACTTTACCGAAGCATTTGCTAGTGTTAACTTGCATGCATAAGTACAGCAAAGGAGGCATACCTCTTTCATCAATTCATACACATTGATTCATCATTGTTGTTCTTCCTCTCCCATCTTGAATTGCACAATATGCTCATATATGTTGAAATAAAGCAAATGGATATAGCTTGGTTCATTCTGGACTTTATTTTCATCAATTCCAAAAAAAAATTGCAAGCTTTTCCATTAATAACTTCTCCTAAACATGGTGGTTTATAGTGGTTGTGATCCATATTTTATCGTAGCATTAAATTAGGGATCATTTACAAGTCAACTAGCCACTTTTAGTGTTAAACATTGAAATCTGCCAACAAATTACTGTAGTGATGCAGCACAATATTTCCCTACTTAAACATCCCAGGAATTTTTGCCAATTGTTTTGTGTGTGGGAGATGAAAATTGACAATTTCTGTATAAATTTCAGCCTAATCAGAGTTACAGATAAAAAATGAAAAAAACAGTGAACATCATCATGGAGATTTATGCAACTCCTTCTACATGCGATTTCAAAAACGATTTTTTTTTGTGGTTTTTAGTTTTTAGACAACAAAATAAATCAACTTAATGGCAATCTAACTACATAAAGAAGCAAAATATCTTTGAGTTTTTGGGCTTTACTAAAAGTAAACAACATGCACGAGCGTCAAAAGTCAAATCTTTTTGGTTTTTTCAAGTTTTGCTTAAATGAAACTACAACTCACATAACTTAAACAATTCTAGAATGGTATTTACAATGAAAAGGAAGCAAGGAAATCATACTCACACCAGCTTTGGTGAAATATAGTAGCCCGGATAGTTGAGATAGTGCCCCAGCCGTATTGTACATCACCATAATATGGTGGCTACTGCTCCCATGACGGACACTGTGGTGGTGCGTCCTCGTTCTGCTATTGAGAAGAGGAGCCTTCTCTGGCGTGATAATCAGGTGTTTCAGGCATGCCACCCCATGTGGTATGTGCTGGAGGTTGAGGATAATCCTTCAATATTGCCGGTGAAGGCGGTTCAGCAGTCCCCCATGCATACTCATTGAGAGGAGCTGTCCACTTCCCTCTTAACCTATCAAAATAGTCAATACGAGGAAGCAAAGTGGATTCCATCCTACCACTGTTAACCATATATTGATACAACATGTGACCCGCACCATACTCCCTCAATATCCCCATGTGAACCGACATATTAGTATCCAAAAGAATGGGTCCTGGAACTGGAGTTCCCATGTATTCAAATTTCCTTTCATTCTTAAGGTATTCAAAAACTAATGTGGCTATTGCTCTAGCATGAAGAGGTTTGGAACTATTATGTTTTACAACGTATGACAAGGTTCTAGCAATAATCACACCCAAGTTATATTCAGGAGCTACACCTTCCTTAGCACATTTCAGTAAATAAATTATGGGGCTAGTGCATCCTATTGAATTCTTCCTAAAAAGAAATCCTCTAACAAGAAACAATGCAAAATATCTTAATGCAAGGTGCTAAATATGAGTGAACTTTCCTCTATGGATATACGCAGGCACATCTACACTTATACTCCTCCAAAATGAATGGAGGCTCTCATCTGAATCAGCAGGAACGACTTCCCATTTTCCCTCATTAGGGACATGTATAGCATTACAGAATTCCTCTAAGGGCATGATTAACCTTTGAGCCTTCATGACAAACCTCACAGAAAATTTCTGGGAGTTTCTTTACCTCTGCTACTTACCTTCCCTTTGGTTTGTACAAACCTGAAGGTGGCTAGGAACTCACTGCTCAGCTCATAGTAGGTCGGTTTAGGATGCCTTGCAAATTCCCCCAGCTTGGTTTTCTGCAAGAAATAAGTAAAATCTTCTTCTATGGATAATTCCTTCAGCGCTTTATGGTCAGGCCATTTGGTGGCTTTCACCTTCAAGGCTTCCTCCTTAAAGATCATTTCATCTTCCCATTCTTTCTCTTCATCATAATTGGATAAGGCTCTTGAGCCTCTCCTTGGACATAAACTCCTCATGAGGCTTTTGCCCTTGTTCATGGTGGATGAGACCTTCCAGCACTAAGAATAAAAATCATTAAACAATTAGGTATATCAAGTTATAATCATTTAGAGACGCTCCAAAAAGTTTCTACCAAGCATTACTATAAATCATTTCCACTAGAAGGCTTCAAATCCATGGATTTTCATGCTTGAGATGTAGTACCAAGAACATCCATTTTCTCACAATATAAAGCATCATATAAAAAATAACTTGGATGAGTGGAGGAGTCACATACCAATGAGCAATCCCTCCAAATAGATTTGAAAATGGCTGCCAAAACATGGAGATCGAGAAATGGGCAGCAAAGGAGCGGAAGAATTTTTTTCGAATGGTACCTAGTCGAGTTCTGACAAGAAGTGAAGAACCTAGGAGGTTAGAGTCCACATAACTCCACCCGGGGCCCACAAGGGTAGGGGTGCGCCCACCACCATAGGGTGCACCTTCTATGCTCTTTTGGCTCCTGTTGGCTTTCTGGCAGCGTCCTTTGGCATGGTGGATCATGTATGCAAAAAATGGCCTGGGAATTTTTTCATAATTTTTGATAAATATTTTCTGTGTAAATTTTCCTAAACTTATTTTTTTTCAAAAATAGACATAAAATAATTAAAGTAACTAATTTTAAATGAAGGAATTCAATTAAAGTACACTGGTACGGGCGTGGCCTGCCCATACCGCCCACCCATACCAGGTGGCGACGGCTTCGTCTCATCAAACCCTATAACTTTCGTGAAGACCCCTATATATTTCGAGGCTCCAACCGCTGGCCAAAGGACCGCCATTCTCAGATTGCATCACAACACCCCCAAAGGAGATCCACACCATTGTTCATCATAGTTCATCCATTATTCATCACTTCCACCATCCATCCCTCCACTAGCCATATCCATTTCTTTTTTACTTTTAGATCTCCTTGTGATTTGGTGACCATTGTAAGAATATTTGATTTCAATCTAAGTATCTGCATGATGTTTTCTATCTCTGATCTATTTGTTATGAGTGAGTAGTCCTCATGGGCTACGATTTGGGGAGAAACCTCCCAGCAACTATGTGCATCTAGATCATGGGAGAATTGTATTTTGTTTGGATTCATGATTTGTATCTTTTGTTTCTTCATCTCTCGTCTAGATCTGTGGACTTGTAGGTACCCAAGATCCCATAGATTGATAAAGGCTTGAGGTGAGATACTTGCCTAGTGGCGATCTCATAGGAACCTCAATGATAGAAAGGGTAGTACGGTCTTTGCTTAGCGCCCCATTCGGGATCAACAACAACATCACCACTTAAAGCTTTGATATGTGTTTACACTTAATAATCGTTTGTAACCCGTGGCTTAGGTGTACTCTCGGTTGGATTAAAAGTCTATTGCTATGCCTGCTGCATCACAGGGGCTCGAGAATATTAGGATGTGTTGCCCACAAGAGATTATCTCAATACAAATTCTATACATGACTATGCTTATTATTATCTTTTATCCCATTTGATGTGCAGCTGCAGGTGGATCTTCAACCCTGGCCTATCTACATCCATTGATTCAAACCCATTATAAAGTAAACTAGATTGGTCTGGTCAACTAAGGTAAAACGAATAAACAAAGTCTTGTAGACATGTCCTTTTTATTACCTTTTAGCAGTGCTTTCTGAGGTTCGATTAAACCTAGGTCTTCTAGGGAAAAGGCTATTATACTACATTCGTGAATCCGGATCGAAGATATCAACCCTTTTTCTGGCGCCGTTGCCAGGAAGCAATTTTGCTATCCTAGTGAGGTCATTAGAGACGTTGTTTTAAGTTTTATTATTAGTTGTAGTTTCTTGTTATTAGTTTACTTTCTTGTTATCTATTTGAAAACCCAAAAAAATTAGTTACTTGTTATTCATTTTCATTACTTAAAAATTTACCAAAAAGATAAGAGCCATGGTTCAAAAGAGATTAGGGGAGTATGCTACTCCCACTGATGATTTTATTCATGCACCCATCACTCAACCCGTAGTTGATGCGGAAACATATGAGATAAAACCTAACCTTTTAAGATTGGTTCCAAAACCAATTTCGGGGTTCATCTTCTGAGGGTTCGGGATTGCACTTAAATACTTTTACTAAAATTTGTGACATGATGCATATTAAGGATGTAGATCCAAATGTTGTTAAGCTAAGATTATTCCATTTCTCTCTTAGAGGAAATGCTAAGGATTGGTTGCTAGCTCTAACAAAGGGCACTATTAAATCTTGGGAGGAATGCACTAATTTGTTTATGACTAAATTTCCCCCTAGCTAAAACTATGGAGCTAAGATCCAACATTACAAGTTTTAGACAAGAAGACCGTGAGCCACTAGCGCTTGTGTGGGAAAGAATGAAAGAAGCCGTAATGAACTGTCCTAATCATGGGATGGAAGAGTGGCTTATATTACATTTATTTTATAAAGGTATTAACCCAATGTCTAAGTCTATGCTAGATACTGCAGCAGGAGGAACAATCATGGGATAGCATGTGAGTGTTGCAAAGAAGTTACTTAATGATATGCAAAATAACCATGCCCAATGGCATGTGGAAAGAACCTCAAAGAGAGTAAGTTCAATTACCGAGGTAAACATTGAGGAGCTTACATCTAAGGTAGATGAGTTTCTTAGCTTAGTAAAGGGTAAGGAAGATACCCAAGTTAATGCTATCACTACCGATGTTAATGATGTTAACTTTATAGCTCACACTCATTTTAATCCTACATGGAAGAATAATTATGCTTCTAATGTTCAAAAATATCATACTAATCCTGTAGGAGCTCCTTATAATAATTATGATAATACTAATGGAGAAAATCATGGTAATCTCCCGTTTGAGCAAACTATTAGAACATTTATGCAAGCTCAAACCAAAAAAATGCTTATTAAGATTACGGAGAACCATTGAAGTAGTATAGGAAGATTATCTAATCAGGTCGTTGCAATTAGAAATGTGCATGCTCTACAGGAAATAACAAAGACCATGCAGGCTCAGCTGGGTAAGGTAGCCGAGAGCCAAGCTCTCATACTAGCAAAGTTCGCTGGAAAACCTGAGCCAAATCCGGTAGAAGACCTCAAGATGATGAGGGTGCTAACCAATGATGAAAAACCTGAAGAGCTGGAATATAGTAACACGCCAACACTGGAATATACCATGGAAGTTCTATTGAAGATGATCACCGTTAAGAATCTAGGTATAGAACAAGGTAATGATGCTATGTACCAACAATTTATACAAGAAGTAGCATGTAAGGTTCATGATTTAGAGATGGAGTACAAAAGACTAGCTAATAAGCTTCCGGCTAAGCTAGACGATATATTTGAGCCCAGTATTAAAATTAAGTTGGGAGTTAATGGGATATACGCACTTTGTGATCTTGGTGCAAGCTTCTCAACAATTTCCAAAAGCCTATTCCATAAGTTAAACTTGGGGCCATTTGTTAAAACTGAATTAAGACTCCATCTAGCTGATTCGACTTATAAACAAGCTGTTGGGATCAAAGAAAATATAGTTGTTGAAATTAAAGGTAGTACCGCTCTTATTGATCTTGTTATTGTGGACATGCCTGAAGATCCCATAGCACCTCTAATTCTAGGTAGGCCATTTCTAAGAACTATTAAAGCTTTGATTAATTTACATGAAGGGAATGTAAGAATAGGGCTACCATCTAGAGATACTTTTGTAGTCTATTTACCTAGGAAAAAGAAGGCCAAGCCTCATGATGATGATGGTATAATTACTTTAAAAGTAAACTACTTTGGAGTGGGTGTTCCGCTCCTCAAACCTAAGTGATTGCCATCAAGGTCAAGCTAATTGACCTTAACTAGAAGCGCTTCATGGGAGGCAACCCATGTGAAATAAAGTTTCTCTAAGTTTTTCTATTTTGCTTTATTTTGTGTTAGTTTGTTTTGTTTTTGTTTTTGTTTTCATTTTTAAATAAAGAATGTTCAAGAAGACCTATGGAAAGAGGAGAAAAAATAAGGTAATCCTCTATATTTTATTTTACTAACACATGGCCTAAGAAGTATTGCTAGATCATTACTTAGTGTTTTTGCTGCTATCTAACCTTTTGATAAGATGTGCAAAGGCGCAAGGAGCTACTAATCAAATTCCTTGAGTTTTTGTAGTTCACAGTGTCGATAACTATCACTGGTGTGGTCTGAGTGGACCGTACCATGTGCTCGTACCACCTCAAGGCAAAGGAAGATAATTTTTTTGATGATTGCCGAAGGAACAGTGTCGATAACGACCACTGGTACGGACGGACACGTACCACGTGCCTGTACCTTTACCCCCGACCAAACATCAAGTTTTAAGCAAAAGTCACCGTAGTGTTCACGACCAGCAGTACAGACGCGCGCAACCATACCACGCACCCGTACCGAGTGCACCGCTTGGGAGAAGCCGCCGCCCCCAATGTAAGCCACCCGGTACGGGTGGGCTTCAGGCATACCGCCCGCCCGTACCGAGTACGCGGACGCCATAAACACCCTGAGGAGGTAACCAAAAATCCCCAAATCAATTTTTTTCTCTTTCTTCTTCCTCCAAACTTCAAACCACCTCCATTGGATCTTCAAATTTAGTCAATATTTCTTCAATTCTTCGCACTCACTCTATCTAAGGTATGATTCTCATCCGATTGCCAACTTATTTGTGCAAAATCTTCGCTTAATCATTCATCATTGCCAATCTAGACATAGGTCTTGTTGTTGATTCAATCTTGATATTAAGTATCCTTAGCATTGATTTTAGATGAGTTTCTTTTGTAGTTAGTGTAGAGAATCACTTATGCTATGTTTCTATTGGACAAAAAAATTATTAGCAATCTTTATTTACTTTATTTTGTTTTTACTTATTAGATGAACACGAGGAGTCGTACACACGAGAAGGCTACGAAGTCCTCCGCACCACCTGTTGATACGTTAACCCCCCAAGTCACTTGGCATCGAGTTCACCGAGGAGTTCCATCTTACCCGTTTTGATCGTCTCAAGATTCTAGAGATCAAGTCCACCAAGTGGGAGTGTCCTTATATCCAGAACCAACTTGGCATTCATGCTGATTTCGATTTACTCTGCAACACAATGTTGGTTTGTACAATTTTCTCTTTCAGGATGTTGCAACATACCATCGCTTGATGATTGAGTTCTTCAGCAACTTGACACACACGGTGGATACTTATGGTTGCTCCGAGGAACAAAGGCCCGAAGTTGATAAAATTAAATTCTGCCTTATGAACTGAGAGTATACTTTGACACTCAGCCAATGGGCTCAATGCTTTGGGTTTACCAACAACACCTCTGATGTATGCACAACTACCTTTGTTTTAGATCCTTCCCCTTCACAATATTTTAATTTGATGATAATCCGTGAAAACACACCCAAGGGGAACCAAATTGATCATCCTGTTATTCAATATTTGTTCTATGTGATTGCTAACACACTGCAGGCACGTGGTGAGTTTACTACAGTTAATGAGGAGGACATGTTGATCCTCGCAAAAGCTGCACTTGTCAATTGTAACTTAATGCCAAATTTGGGTGCTCTACTTGTGTTTTACCTTAAGTATCAACTCTTCAATCTCGAGGACCCATATGTGGAGGAGGAGTTGTGACCATTCTTGCATGCGCACTTCGCATCAACCTAGGTAACATCCAACCGTTGACTGGAGGTAACCGTCTCGGTCTATCTACTCTAAGAGCATGTGGTATGATTTCTAAAAATCATGGTAGATATTTCTTCAATATACCTGGAGCAGATCACTTGATCCCGCCTCCTTTGCCTAACGGTTTATTATCTATCGAGGATGGACGTTTGCGTTATGACGCGTAGGTTGAAGCTAATCTACCCCAACAAGAAATACTCGTGGGAGGAGGAGAAGATGAAGAAGTAGAACAAGAAGGACTTGAACAAGATGTGCATCCACCAAACTACACCACCACCTGTGAATACATCTATGCACTCAAAGGAAATATTCAAAACATCAACAACCTATCCATCAACCTTCGAGATGCCACTGCAAGCCTCACCACCCAGTTCCATGATTGGATCAGCCAATGGAACGTGGGAGATTATCCACTGCCACCATAATAAGCAACAAAAGGGCTTGCAAAAGCCTGAGCTTGGGGATGTGTCCCCCTAGCAAATTTATTTGTGTAATAACGAGGTTGTACTCCAGCTCCTTGAGATCTTTGAAACACTCGTGTTGGCTTGTTCCAACACTTTGCTTTCTAATTTGCTTTTATTTTAGTCTATTTGTTTTCCTTTGTTTTTCTTTTCTTAAACCCTTGATTGGTCGTAAGTTCTTTTCTATTCTTTAATCCCTATCCTCAAAAATACAAAAAGATTTTTTCGTTTATCCCTTTTTTGTAAACATGGATTTATACTTTGCCTCTTTGCTCTAATATCATTTCGAGAGTAATCGTGTTTGAGTTTTGAAGGAACACGTCCCTATAAGGAAGAGGATCATGAAGTTATTTATGAGAGGTATGTCCTATTTCTCCCACTTATGAAGTTTGAGTTGTTTATCTTAATTGGTTGATTTGCTAAGATGCCATGCTAGTGGGAAGTAATTTAATATGGTTAGAGGAAGGCTTTTTATTGGTATGATGAGTAGTTGTTGAATCTCCTTCTCTAGTTCTTTTAGTTAACCGAGTCTTGCCTTGGAAATAATAATGCCAAACAAGTACAATAAGAAAAAGTCTGAAATTTATGACTTGTTTGATAAATGATTTTCTTGAGAGTATACCCTTGATTATACTTAACCCCATAGATATTTTGACAGTCTCAACGACACTCATGAAAGGAATTGTTTAATTGAAATAAAGTTTAGTGGTACTTGTGATGCATGCCAAAGCTAACCTTGTGGATCAAACCGTGGTACTAGCTCAAAAAAGAGAAAGAGAAAGAAGTGAGACAACTTTGTTCTATGTCTCTAATGCACAACTTTGAGATGCCAACAACTCCGCTAGCTTTTGAATGATCTATGGTATAACCCTGGATTTCGGCTATGAGTTGATGACATGATTGGCATCTGAGTCAATGTATGGGAAAAAGTATTGGTACTCTCAAAGGTTGTGAAAACACTAGCAAAAAGAAACAAACAGTGATCCTTGAAAACGATGAAATGAAAAAGAAAGAAAAAGATATCTATGAGGATGCACATAACAAGTCCTTGGCATGGTCTCATTACTACTTTACGAATTTTTCTTGAAAGACAATGATTGGATTAGAAATGTTTTAGATTGACTTGATTTATTGACGTGGGTGTAAATAAGACACTTTATTGTTATACTACTTGGGACATGAAACTCTCTTACTCAATTATGCTATTCAAACATCCTAGTGTTCCTTGGCAAGCTGAGAGTTAATTAGAAGAATTGGATTGGTTGCTACACTTATAGTTATTTATACTTATATTAAACTTTACTTTGATTATATTGACTTACCGAAGCTTGTATAGTATTCTTGTCATCTCTCTAACTTTGATAAGCTTCGCAAATGAATGAAGTGTTGAGCACATACGACTACCGACTGTAAGTGAACTCTTATTCTCATTGTTTCAAGTTTAAATGTTGAATTCCTTATAGATCTTTTGGTTCTTCTTGCTCGAGGACAATCAAGGTTTGAGCTTTGGGGAAGTTGATGGCTCCGATTTTTGCCATCTTCCACTATGTTTAAACGTTGTTTTTGGTTAAGCATTTGACAAAGAAACTCTCAACTCTTGCCACTAATGACTAACAATTGCAAAGATATGCAAATCCCTTCTTTGATTTATGTTGGGCAGGAAATCGCAGTTTTTAAAGCTAAATAAGGAGTCATAATGAAGGATTTTGAGAATGTACACACGACCAAGTAATTAGAGAAGCTTTCCAGGACGTCAGCACGCTTAATGACCACTAGTACGGGCACGGGCCGCCCGTACCGCCTGCCCGTACCAGGTGGCGATGGTTTCGTCTCGTCAAACCCTACAACTTTCATTAAGACGCATATATATTTCGAGGCTCCAGCCACCGGCTAGAGGGCCGCCAATTTCATATTACATCACAACACCCCCAAAGGATATCCACACCATTATTCATCCATAGTTCATCCATTATTCATCACTTCCACCATCCATCCCTCCACTAGCCATAGCCATTGCTTTGTACTTTTAGATCTCCTTGTGATTTGGCGACCATTGTAAGAATATTTGATTTCAACCTAAGTATTTGCATGATGTTTTCTATCTCCAATCTTTTTGTTATGAGTGACTAGTCCTCACGGGCTACGGGTTGGGGAGAAACCTCGTAGAAATTATGTGCATCTAGATCATGGGAGAATTGTATTTTGATTGGATTCGTGATTTTTATCTTTTGTTTCTTCGTCTCTCGTCTCGATCTGTGGACTTGTAGGTACCCAAGATCCCATAGATTGATAAAGGCTTGAGGTGAGATACTTGGCTAGCAACAATCTCATAGGAACCTCGGTGACAAAAAGGGTAGTACAGTCTTCGCTTAGCGCCCCATTCGGGATCAACAACAACATCACCACTTAAAGCTTTGATCTATGTTTACACTTAATAATTGTTTGTAACCCGTGGCTTCGATGTACTCTTGGTTGGATTAAGTCTATTGCTATGCCTGCTGCATCACGCGGTACTAACTTATTTAAGTTAAGTTTCTTATAAAGAGAGAAAGGCATGACACTTACTCCAGCTCCAAGATCACATAAGGCATATTTCACACGAGTATTTTAATGGTGCTAGGAATAGTTGGAATACCTAGATCCCCTCTCTTTTCAGGTAGTTTTCCCTTAAAAGAATAGTCAGCAAGCATGGCAGTAATAGCTTCATCTGGTATCTTCCTTTTATTACTGACAATATCTTTCATATATTTGGAATATGGAGGTACTTGTCAACACCCGGATTTTTAATCCTAGATGCCTGTTATGCCATACATCGCAATCCCAGGATTACCATTTTTACGGGACATAACAGATTGGATATCACAGTACATCATCCATTACAAACCAAAATAAGGTCTTAACAAATAAAGGATCTCATGATCCAGTCTTAGTACAAACAAGTAGCGGAATAAATGGCGTAGCGGTGAGCTCCATCTTCAGTGTCACAGGCAATGCTGACAATGGGAGATGATCCTAGTTGTCGTAGCCGTCCTGGTGTCCTTCTTCTGGGTAGTCCTCCTCATAGTCTAGCCACGGGAATAGCCAGGGACAAAGCCATGATTACTCTTTAAGTACTCGTAAACTATCACTAACAAGTAAGGTAGTTCTAGTAAGAATGCTAAGTTCTAAGTTTATTTGTAAAGTTAAGTTTGAAACCTAAGCTGAGTTCAGAAACAAAGAAAGATAAAATAAAGTTCTAAATCACCAAAGTGGGAACTTAGTTGTCATAGTCACAACTCTGTTGTGGTCAAGTCATGTACAATTCATTTCATAAGTCATTTTGAAATCATCTGACAACGGAACAGTATGGCCACTCCAACTGTCCATAACCACGGACGCGGCTATTCGAATGTTTAACACTCTGCAGAGGTGGTACACTTTCACCACAAAATTCGATACATCTGTCAGGGACAACCCTAGATCAGTATGCAGATAATCAAACATAACCTTTCCTTTACACACTCCAGTATAAGCACCTCTCCTATGAGCTTGGCCTCCCAGCCATGGCCATCTGCCATCCTGGGCGCTGCATAGGTGGACAACATTGAGAGGTAGCCTCAGCTCAAACCTCTCCCGTGAGGGAACTAATACTAATGCATATAAACTTCCGGCTAAGCCTTACCCAATTCAGGTATTGTGGTTGTACGGTAAAATTGGAATGGTATCACATCTGAACCCAACCATCAGTTTTTATAAAAGGGCTAAGGCTGATGCCTCAACATTTTCATCATCATCATAAAACCATTTGTGTTTCTCAACACATGTCAAAACATCTCAATAGAATGACTCATCATTCCAAGGTTTTCACAAGTCCTTTTCACCAAGTATTCCCATCTAGAGTGATCAAGTTTTTGGTTTAGCTCTAATCTACTAAGTTAAGAGTGTCCACTAAGGTGGGATGCTAATATCAATCTCATGCCATAGAATGACATCTAATTCTATCTAGATGGGCCAAGTTTTATACTCTTTATGCGATCTATAAACAAAGTAAAGAACTTTGGTAAAGTAAAAGAAGGTAAAACTTGTAAATAAAACTTGGAGTAGGTATAAGTCAAAAGGTATAACCAAAGCATGCCTAATGCATCTTGCTTAGGTTATCTAGCTTGCAAGGTTTAGCTTGCGTTGTTAATGATGGCTTGCCTTGGTTGGTGCAGTGGTTGAAATTCTCCTCTTCTTCTTCGAGGTAGAACTCCTCCTCCTCGTAGACTTGGTCGGTACTATCGTCTATAAATACATACGGAATACACAATCACCAAACGAGACTTAACTAGTCTACTTAGCACACTAAGGAACACATTTGATGATCTAGTATCATCACATTCATCACAAGACTTTTAATGAACTAGTTTCATTTATTTTATTTGAGAAAAGTAATTTCTATTCATTGAAATTAACTAAGATTTAATATTCTCCAATTTAAAATATGGGATCATGTGGACACATTTCATCACCACATATTCCAATGTACGGGAATGTGATTTAAATGTTGGATCACATTCTTATAAGTTTAAGATTAATATTTAATGCTTTAAAGTGACTAGAAATGCCTATATAGCATTATTTTGCTACTAGTACAAAGTCATTGCATGCAAACCTTAATATTATTACATATTCACATAGGTATATTCAAATATGATTTTTGAGAGGTGGAATCAACTCAAAAACTATTATGGTTGATTTTAGAAAAATGTTTGAATTTGAAAAAGCTTCTGTCTTGTTATTTTTGCTAGGAGAGATCGATAACTCTAATTTATTTAAATCCAACGGGCTTGGATAGAGATTTAAATTATCTTTCCAACAAAATTTGAATCACTCAATTAGGTTCAGTAGATATTTCTAAATTGATTTTTAAACTATAGGACAGAAACTAGTTTACTTCTAATAAGAAAAAGATTTATTTGAATCTGCTGGGTTGCGCGGGAACACTAATGGGCCGGCCTGGTTTCACTCCGCGGCGCTGAGAACAGCTGACAGGGGGTCCCTCCTGTCAGTGGCTCTTTAAATGTGAAGCGGTATGGGGTAACGTGGACCACACGATTAGAACTAGGATCTAGGGCTCACATTCATCATCGACGACGGACATGTCGCCGGCGAGGTGGAACCCTAGCGGCTCGATGGGGGTGCAGTGGGGGTATACTAGGGCTCCAGCAAGTGCGGTGATGGGGGCGACCGAACGAGGCGACGACGGCGGACTCAGGCGAGGTCGCGGCAGCTCCGGGGGTGGACGAAATCGACGGGGGCGTCTCCTCCTCTGCTGCGGCTAACTCCGTCTCAATTATGGCGACTGGCTGCTCGAGCGGCTCTGGCGAGAGAGGAGAAATGATTAGTGGTGAGAGGGGAGTGTGGGAGTGTGGGAGTGTGTCAAATGAGGCTGGGGGTGGCCTCCTTATATAGGCTCGAGGAGGCGGCAGAGAGGCATGGGCAGAGCTCGACGGAGGCGGTGACACAGCGAGCTAGAGGCGTGGGCAAGGTAGGCGGACGGTGGGCGGTTCCCTGGCAGTCAGCTACGGCTTGATGGCGATGCTAGGGGCGGTAGCTAACGGTCGGGCGCGTCTCGCACTCTGAGCGGCCGAGGCGGTGCTCGACGCGGCGGGCGGTGGCTACTGGCTGAGTGGTAGGAAGGGGGCATGTCTGGCGGGGTTCTGGAGTCAATGCGGAGCGGCGCACGCGGGCTATGGTCGAGGGGCGACGTGTGCTGCCTTGTCAGGCACGGCGCACTGGCGTGTGCTCGGCATGGCACAAAGGCGGAGAGCACGGGTGAGGTGAGGTGGTCCAGGGGCTTGCAGTGCTTGGGGAAGGGACTGTGGGCGACGGTGTGGTCTGGCCTACCTCCTAGACATGGCGAGAGAGGGTAGGGCAGTCTCCTGTGGCTTGTGCATGGTCGGCCGGCGATCATTGCGTCGGGGTGGCGCGACACTGCTGCTCTAGGCCAAGGGGTAGCTCTTTGATGGCCTGGTTGGAGCTAGGGGAGACAAGGGGAGTTAAATGGGGTCAAATGGCTCGACAAATCCTTGATCAAAACAGTATTAGTTAGGCAGGATTGATTCTGATCACAAGGTGTTTGACATAATGGCCGCATGAACCAAAGATTTGAATTTTGAAATGATTTTTGGTGGAGGTTTTGGTCTTATGCTTGAGCATCTCTAGTTGCTAGGATTTGTCAAGTTGAATTGATTTGAATAGTTTTTGAAAAAGTGGGATCTAGACATATGAAGTAGATTCCATTTTCAAATGTCATTTTAAATTAGGGTTTAAATGTTTTTGCAAGATCACAAGACGGGCCTTGGTACATCTTTACTTGTACTAGCAAGGGGTGCAAAGATCTATAACTGTTTCTATTTGAATTTGAGTGCTAGGAACACCTAAAGTGGCCTAGTTGATTAAAATGGCAAAATTAACCATTTCCATTTATTAATTCTATTTGAATTCTTTTTCTTTGGATTTTGCTTAGGAATGATCTAGATGATGTGGCATTCATCTTAGAATCATTTTACAACCATTATAACAAACAATCATGGCAATTCAAAACAATTCCATATTAATGCAGCACACATATGCATGCTTAAATTATTTAAATGAGAAAAAAAATTTGTTAACCCTAAATTGGATGATTGGGATCTTGATAACTTGGATTAAAGATTTGGGATGTTACAAACCTTCCCCCCTTAAACAAAATGTCATCCCAAGATTTAAGAAAAACTAGGAACTAAAGAGATCTGGAAACTTTGTCCCAATGTAATCTTCTCGTTCCCAAGTGGCTTCTTCTTCGGTATGGTTGCTCCATTGGATCTTGAGAAACTTGATATTCCGGGTCCTGGTGGTTCTGTAAGCTTCCTCCAAGATACGGATGGGCACTTCACGATACGTCAGATCCTTGTTGATATCAACAGCTCGGTGATCGATGTTCTTGAAAACTTCGGTCTTCTCCGACACTTCTAGGCATTTGCGAAGTAACAAGATATGGACCATATTATGGATGGAAGACATCTCTTTAGGCAGTTCTAGTTGATATGATACTTCTCCTCGATGATTCAGAATCTTGAAGGGTCGATATATCTGGGGGATAACTTTCCTTTCAGACTAAAACGTTGCGTTCCCTTCAATGGTGAAAATTTGAGATACACAAAATCTCCGACATTGAAAGTCAGGTATCTCCTTGTCTTGTCAGCATAACTCTTCTATCTGGATTGGCGGTCTTGAGGTGCTCACGGACTTTGTGAACCTTCTCTTCAGCTTCTCGGAGGATGTCGGGTCTGAAAATCTGACTCTCTCCTACTTGCGACCAATTCAAAGGGGTACGGCACTTTCTTCCATATAAGAACTCAAATGAGGCCATTGGCAAACTGGCTTGATAACTGTTGTTGTACGAGAATTCTGCGATAGGCAGGCAATCTTCCCATTTTGATCCATACTCTAACACACACGCTCTCAACATATCTTCTAAGATTTGGTTGACTCTTTTAGTCTATCCATCGCTTTGCGGGTGATAAGCTGTGCTGAAATTCAACTTGGTTCATAATCCTTCTTGGACTTTCTGCCAAAATCTCGAGGTAAATTGGGTTCCTTGATCCGACACTATGGTCTTGGGGGTTCCATGCAAACTGACGATTCTAGCAATGTACAACTCTGCTAGCTTCGAACTCTGGTATGTTGTCTTGACAGGTAAAAAATGGGCTACCTTGGACAGTCTATCAACGATGACCCAGATAGAGTCATTTCCCCTACTAGAAGTAGGCAAACCGGTGATAAAGTCCATTCCGACGGAATCCCATTTCCATTCCGAAATTTGCAATGGTTGCAACAGTCCTGCGGGTCTCTGATGTTCCGCTTTGACTCTTTGACAGATATCACACTTGGCGATGTAGCTTCTGATTTCTCTCTTCATCTTGTGCCACCAAAATTGCTCCTTCAGATCCTGATACATCTTCGTTCCTCCGGGGTGGATACAATAAAGAGTATCATGAGCTTCTTGCATGATAACTTGCTTCAGCTCCGAATCCGCGGGTACACAGATACGTCCTTTGTACCATAGAACTCCTTCTTCGTCTTCGGTGAATCCAGGTACCTTTCCTATACCAATATGATGCTTGATTCCATCGATACTTGCATTTCCCTTCCGGGCTTTCTTGATTTGGCTAATCAAAGTGGGTTGAAGTTTAATGCTAGCTAAAAATCCTTTGCTAACTAGCTCAGTTCTAAACTGCTCCAACTCCTCATACAAACTTGGTTGCTTCTCCTTGATCATGGTGTTTAATCTACACGGCAATCTGCTAAGAGCATCCGCTACCACATTGGCATTGCCGGGGTGATAGTGAATGTCAATGTCATAATCCTTTATTAACTCTATCCATCTCCTTTGCCTCATATTTAGTTCCTTCTGAGTGAAAATATACTTCAAGCTTTTGTGATCTGAGTAAATCTCACGGCGATTACCCATAAGGTAATGGCGCCATGTCTTCAGTGCCAAAACTATGGCTGCTAACTCAAGATCATGGGTAGGGTAGTTCTGCTCATGCTGCTTCAGTTTTTGAGACAGATATGCAATGACTTTGCCTTCTTGCATTAATACACATCCGAGACCAATCTTGGATGCATCACAATACACATCAAATGGCTTCTTGATATCTGGCATGATCAAGATTGGGGATGAAATCAATATCTTCTTGAGCTCTTGGAAACTTGCTTCACATTTGTCGGTCCATTCAAACTTCTTGTCCTTCTTCAACAATAGGGTCATGGGTCTTGTGATGCTCGAAAATCCATCTATGAAATTGCGGTAATATCCCGCTAATCTGAGAAATGCACGGACTTGGGTTTGAGTGGTTGGGGCTTCCCATTCTTTGACATCTTTGATCTTGGCGTGATCAATAGCGACTCCTCCGGCAGACACAATATGTCCAAGGAATCCTACTTCTTTCAGCCAAAACTCACATTTGCTGAACTTGACATACAACTGATGCTCTCTAAGGGTTTCAAGGATGATTCTTAGATGTTTCTCATGCTCTTCTTCTGACTTGGAGTAGATAAGGATATCGTCGATAAACACAATGACAAACTTATCCAGAAAATTCATAAAGATCTTATTCATGAGATTCATGAAATAAGTAGGGGCATTGGTTAATCCAAAAGACATGAGCGTATATTCATGTAATCCATATCTGGTGGTAAAGGCGGTCTTTGGAATATCCGTTGCACAAATCTTAAGTTGGTGATAACCAGTCCTAAGATCAATCTTAGAGAACACACTGGCACCAGTCAACTGATCAAATAGATCCTCTATCTTTGGCAAGGGGTACTTGTTTTTGATGGTGACGTCATTCAGCTTCCTTTAATCTGTGCACAAACGGTTGCCTCCATTCTTCTTGTCAATGAATAATATGGGCGATCTCCATGGTGATGCACTTGGTTGAATCAAGCATGTTGCCAACATAGCATCCAACTGCTTCTTCAACTCGACTAACTCTGAGGGGTTCATGCTATAGGGTCTCTGAGCTATGGGACTAGTTCCGGGGATTAGTTCAATAATGAACTCAATATCCCGATCTGGGGGCATACCGGGCAATTCATCTTGGAATACGTCGGGGTATTCACAGACTACTCTGACTTGGTCTATGGTGGGTAGGGTTGGACTCTTGTTGCACTTGAATTGACGGGGCAAGGTTTCAGATATATGCTCTACTGATACTCCAGAGCTACTGGTCATGGTGATGGATTTCTTGGCACAGTCTATCAATCCTTTATGCTTTGACATCCAATCCATTCCTAGTACTACTTCCAAACCTTTGGTTCCAAGTACTATTAGATTGGCATAAAAATCTATCCCATGTATTCTGATAGGCACAACTTTGCAAATTTTTCTAGCTTTTGTAGTTGAACCAGGTATTTGAACTATCATGACATGCTTCAAGTTGGTTGGGTGAATCTTACTAGTGCATGCAAATTCTTCGATGACAAATGAGTGCGATGCTCCAGAATCAAACAACACTCTTGCTAAAACTGAGTTGACAGAAAACATACCCAACACTACATCTGGTACTTCTTGATCTTCTTCGGCGTTCATGTGGAAGAGACGGCCGTTGCGGTTGTGAGGGTTCCCTGGGGTGAATCTTCTTCTGGGCTGAACACGACGCTGCTGTTGAGCTAGGGCATTCACATTGGCAGTGGTGGCAATCTTCTTGGGACACTCATTGGAGTAGTGACCCTTCACTCCACACTCGAAACAAGTAATCTAAGACTTGTCTTTTGCTGCCACGGGCACATCATTGCTTCCAGTTCTGGGTGTTGTGTTGTTGTTGTTGTGCTTGGGAGGTGCATGGTTGAAATTGCTGGAGTTGCCGGGGTGGTTGTGGTTTCCTCCGGACTTCACATTTCCTCCGCTATGGTTGGGGTAGCTTGGATGAGACATTGGGGGTTGATTGTTTCGTGGGGCATATCCGGCAGACGGTTTGGGACGGTACTTTTGGTGACTGTTGGATCTAGATTGGTGCATCATCCGACGTTTGCGGTTGTCGTTTGCTTGATTAATCTTCCCTTCCATCTGAATGGCAGAGTCGACTAGCTCTTCGAGATCCTCAAAACGGATGTTGACGAGTACAGTTTACATCTCATCATGCAGTCTGTTCAGGAATCTCTCCTTCTTCTTGGCCTCCGTGTTGATCTCATCAGGTGCATACCTGGCGAGGGGCAAGAATCTGTCACGGTACTCCACTACAGTCATTCTGCCTTGCTTGAGCTCTCTGAATTCATCTCTCATTCTGGTGACTAGACCCTGCGGCACCTGGGTGCGGCTGAATTTGACACTGAAGGCTTCCCACGTCATCACTTGACCGTGGTTCATTGTGCGGGTGCTGTTCCACCATGCTCTTGCATCTCCTGCCAGATAGTGGGTGGCAAACAGAACTTTCTCGTTTGCATCCACTCCGGCGACTTCTAAGTTGTTCCCCATGGTCTATAACCAATCATCAGCATCCAACGGGTCTTCAGACTTGCTAAAGATTGGGGGATTGGTATTCTGGAAGTTTTTTAGTTTGGATCCATGATGATCCTGATTTCCATGGTTCTGATTGTTGTGAGCCATCTAGGCGATCTGCTGTAGGGTGGCTAGATTTTCTTGGCGCTCTACCCTAATAGCTTCACGGTCTGCAATGAGCGTCTGCAGAATCTACAACATTGGGTCTTGTGATGAGCTGCTCCCTCCTTGGTTTCCACGAGTCATCTGAAGATTGCGATAGATAATGGGGTAAGAGGGAAAGTTCTAAGGTTTATGGTTTTGGTTTCAAAGCTAAAACTTTGAGTTTGACTCAGGTTTTGCAACTAACTTCTTTTCATTCATTCAAGCAAAGCACACGATACAAACACACACACACCACAACAGAAGGAAAACAAATGGTTTTAAGAACCATTCTGCAAGCTAAGATACAATGGGACCGATACTTCTCACTCCTACGATAGTGCTCTAGTGCATCTACTCATCATCGATGAAGTCAGAGTCATCATCGTCGATGTAGAAGTCCATGACATCATCCTCTAGATAGTCATCATCATTGCTGAGGTACGAGTGAATATCCCCTTGGATGTCTTCACCTTTCTCCTCTTCTTCTTTTGCTGCAAGCTGAGCTTCTTACTCCTTGATGGTCTTCTCGAGGTTGGCCACCTTCTTGCAAAGACGATCGATGGTGCGATCCTTCTTTGCACGTTGACGGCGAAGTGACTGACGATCCTTGACTAGTAGTGAGAAAGTCTGGGCCTTCTGGGTGGCAATGGCAAGGTTGTGGTTGGCGAACTCTCGCACATTTTCCAATTCCTTCTGTCTGTCGTACAGCAGGAAGTGGAGGTTCTCCACTTGACGCTTCAACTCTGGATGACTTGGCATATCTAGTGACATTCCCATAGAATCACACCTTGCATAGTGAGAAAAGCGTGTTCCTTGGATCAAGTTGACATTCTGTGCGCAGAGACGAGCGAGAGCTTCATCCATTGCCTTGGCTAATCCATCTAGCCAGTTGTTCTCTCTCACGGAGAATTGAATCTTCTCGGACATCGGTGCCTCTAACTTCCTTCGAAGATCAGCAACTACTAGCCATTGTAAATCTCCTCCTGGGGGACCATTGAGTTGAGCTCCAAAGAATTCCGTATGCGGACGCTCAAGGTAATCAGACAGTGCATCAAGATCCCTCTCGAAGATGAGTTGGCCTCCGTTGCCCAACTGGTAGAACTTGCAGTACTGAACTTCCATCTATAAGAATTTAGGATGAGAAAGTTAGTGAAGTGATCAAGTGTGTCAAAATTTTATGTAGTAATGTAAGAATTTTTTAGGAACATGTATTTTTTTGAGAGAAAGAATCCCAAGGGTAAGAGAGGAAAAAGATTTTCATAAATACTCACTTTGGTTTTGGAAACTAAGTTTTTGTTCGGACGTCCATTCTAACTAGGGTCTCCTATGGTCAGGATGGCTCTGATACCAACTTGTCAACACCCGGATTTTTAATCCCAGATGTCTGTTATGCCATACATCGCAATCCCAGGATTACCATTTTTGCGAGACATAACAGATTGGATATCACAGTACATCATCCATTACAAACCATAATAAGGACTTACACAAATAAAGGATCTCATGATCCAGTCTTAGTACAAACAAGTAGCGGAATAAATGGCGTAGCGGTGGGCTCCATCTTCAGTGTCACTGGCAATGCTGACGATGGGAGATGATCCTAGTTGTCGTAGCCATCCTGGTGTCCTTCTTCTGGGTAGTCCTCCTCATAGTCTAGCCACGGGAATAGCCAAGGACAAAGCTATGAGTACTCTTTAAGTACGCGCAAACTATCACTAACAAGTAAGGTAGTTCTAGTAAGAATGCTAAGTTCTAAGTTTATTTGTAAAGTTAAGTTTGAAACCTAAGCTGAGTTCAGAAACAAAGAAAGATAAAATAAAGTTCTAAATCACCTAAGTGGGAACTTAGTTGTCATAGTCACAACTCTGTTGTGCTCAAGTCATGTCACAATTCATTTCATCAGTCATATTGAAAACATCTGACAACAGAACAGTATGGCCACTCCAACTGCCCATAACCGCGGACGCGGCTATTCGAATAGTTTGACACTCTACAGAGGTGGTACACTTTCACCACAAAATTCGATACATCTGTCAGTGACAACCCTGGATCATCATACTTAGTATGCAGATAATCAAACATAACCTTTCCTTTACACACTCCAGTATAAGCACCTCTCCTATGAGCTTGGCCTCCCAGCCATGGCCATCTGCCTTCCCGGGCACTGCATAGGTGGACAACATTGAGAGGTAGCCTCATCTCAAACCTCTCCCGCGAGGGAACTAATACTAATTCATATAAACTTCCAGCTAAGCCTTACCCAATTCAGGTATTGTGGTTGTACAGTAAAATTGGAATGGTATCGCATCCGAACCCAACCATCAGTTTTTATAAAAGGGCTAAGGCTCATGCCTCAAAATTTTCATCATCATCATAAACCATTTGTGTTTCTCAACACATGTCAAAACATCTCAATAGAATGACTCATCATTCCAAGGTTTTCACAAGTCCTTTTCACCAAGTATTCCCATCTAGAGTGATCATGTTTTTGGTTTAGCTCTAATCTACTAAGTTAAGAGTGTTCACTAAGGTGGGATGCTAATATCAATCTCATGACATAGAATGACATCTAATTCTATCTAGATGGGCCAAGTTTTATACTCTTTATGCTATCTATAAACAAAGTAAAGAACTTTGGTAAAGTAAAAGAAGGTAAAGCTTGTAAATAAAACATGGGGTAGGTATAAGTCAAAAGGTATAACCAAAGCATGCGTAATGCATCTTTCTTAGGTTATCTAGTTTGCAAGGTTTAGATTGCATTGCTAATGATGGCTTGCCTTGGTTGGTGCAGTGGTTGAAATTCTCCTCTTCTTCTTCGGGGTAGAACTCCTCCTCCTCGTAGACTTGGTTGGTACTATCGTCTATAAATACATACGGAATACACAATCACCAAACAATACTTAACTAGTCTACTTAGCACACTAAGGCACACATTTGATGATCTAGTATCATCACATTCATCACAAGACTTTTAATGAACTAGTTTCATTTATTTTATTTGAGAAAAGTAATTTCTACTCATTGAAATTAACTAAGATTTAATATTATCCAATTTAAAATATGGGATCATGTGGACACATGTCATCACCACATATTCCAATGTATGGGAATGTGATTTAAATGTTGGATCACATTTCAATAAGTTTAAGATTAATATTTAATGCTTTAAAGTGACTAGAAATGTGTATATAGCATTATTTTGGTACTAGTCCAAAGTCACTGCATGCAAACTTTAATATTATTACATATTCAGATAGGTATATTCAAATGTGATTTTTGAGAGGTGGAATCAACTCAAAAACTATTATGGTTGATTTTAGAGAAATGTTTGTATCTAAGAAAGCTTCTGTCTTATTATTTTTGCTAGGAGAGATCTATAACTCTAATTGATTTAAATCCAACGGATTGGATAGAGATTTAAATTATCTTTCCAACAAAATTGGAATCACTCAATTTGGTTTAGTAGATATTTCTAAATTGATTTTTAAACTATAGGACAGAAACTAGTTTACTTCTAAAAACAAAATAGATTTATTTGAATCTACTGGTTTGCGCGGGAACACTAATGGGCCGGTCCGGTTTCACTCCACGGCGCTGAGAACAGCTGACAGGGGGCCCCGCCTGTCAGTGGCTATTTAAACGCGAAGCGGTATGGGGCAACGTGGACCACACGATTAGAACTAGGATCTACGTCCCATGTTCATCATCGACGACAGACATGTCGCCAGCGAGGTGGAACCCTAGCGACTTGGTGGGGGTGCAGTGTGGGCATACCAGGGCTCCAGCGAGTGCGGCAATCGGGGCGATCAAACGAGGCAACGATGGTGGACTCAGGCGAGGTCACGGCAGCTCCGGGGGTGGACGAAATCGACGGAGGCGTCTTCTCCTCTGTTGCGGCTAACTCCGGCTCAATTCCAGCGACTGGCTACTCGAGCGGCTCCGGCGAGAGAGGGGAAATGATCAGTGGTGAGAGGGGAGTGTGGGAGTGTGGCAAATGAGGCTGGGGGTGGCCTCCTTATATAGGCTCGATGAGGCGGTAGAGAGGCATGGGCAGAGCTCGACAGGGGCGGCGACACATCAAGCTAGAGGCGTCGGCAAGGTAGGCGGATGGTGGGTGGTTCCCTGGCGGCCAACTATGGCTTGATGGTGATGCCAGGGGTGGTGGCTAACAGTCAAGCGCGTCTCGCGCTCTGAGCAGGAGAGGCGGTGCTCGAAGCGGCGGGCGGTGGCTACTGGCCGCGCAGCGGGAAGGGGGCGCGGCTGGCGGGGTTCTAGGGTCAATGCGGAGCGGCACACGCGGGAATGTGGTCGAGGAGCAGCGTGTGATGCCTTGTTGGGCGCGGCGCACTGGCGCGTGCTTGGCATGGCACAAAGGTGGAGAGCACGGGCGAGGTGAGGTGGTCCAGGGGCTTGCGGTACTTGGGGAAGGGACTGTGGGAAGCTGTGTGGTCTGGCCTACCTCCTAGACATGGCGAGAGAGGGCAGGGAGTTCTCCTGTGGCTTGGGCACGGTCGGCCGGCGATCATGGCGTCGGGGTGGCGCGGCACTGCTGCTCTAGGCCAAGGGGTAGCTCTTTGATGGCCTGGTTGGATCTAGGGGAGACAAGGGGAGTTAAATGGGGTCAAATGGCTCGACAAATCCTTGATCAAAACAGTATTAGTTAGGCAGGTTTGATTCTGCTCACAAAGGTGTTTGACATAATGGCCACATGAACCAAAGATTTGAATTTTGAAATGATTTTTGGTGGAGTTGTTGGTCTTATGCTTGAGCATCTCTGGTTGCTAGGATTTTTCAAGTTGAATTCATTTGAATGGTTTTTAAAAAAGTGGGATCTAGACATATGAAGTAGATTCCATTTTCAAATGTCATTTTAAATTAGGGTTTAAATGTTTTTGAAAGATCACAAGGTGGGCCTTGGTACATCTTTACTTGTACTAGCAAGGGGTGCAAAGATCTATAATTGTTTCTGTTTGAATTTGAGTGCTAGGAACACCTAAAGTGGCCTAGTTGATTAAAATGGCAAAAGTGACCATTTCCATTCATTAATTCTATTTGAATTCTTTTTCTTTGGATTTTTCCTGGGAATGATCTAGATGATGTGGCATTCATCTTAGAATCATTTTACAACCATTCGAACAAACAATCAAGGCAATTCAAAACAATTCCATATTAATGCAACACACATATGCATGCTTAAATTATTTAAATGAGAAAAAGTTTTTGTTAACCCTAAATTGGGTGATTGGGATCTTGATAACTTGGATTAAAGATTTGGGATGTTACAGTACTTTAATAGAATTTACTATAGGAATTAGCAAGTATAATTTTTTTATCAATTCAATAAACTTTTCAAACCTTGCATCATCCGAAGTTTTCATTACCTCTTGGGGATAGGGTATAGGTATTTGAACCCATGGATCCCTTTCTTTACCTTTTGGTTGTGGTGGAGGCTTCTTCTTCTTATTTTTATCCCTTGATGATTGAGGGTCCTCACTTACAATAGGCTGAGATTCTTCATTATTCTCCTCTTCTTTTGATTCTTGATTTGGTTGGGACATTTCCACATCATCTTCTTCATTATTATTATCCTCAGTTTTAGCATCATAGAGAGATACATCATTTTCTTGATCTTCAAAATTCCCATTATGTTTCATTTTCATTGGGATATTTTCCTGCAATTGACTTCTTCTTAAGAACCTATTTCTCTTTCCTTTTTTGCATGTCCATCAGGATAATCAGGATCCTAAGTGCTAGAACCTCCTCTTGTATTAATTCCACATATTTCCTTCTTCTCATTAATAAGCTTTTTGATGGGGATATGCCGAATGGGGTATGCCCAGCATGACATTTCAACTAGATCAAGGGCATTGCGAGTGGGCATGTAGGACGACGACTGGAAAGTGACTGGAAGGAAGCCTAGTGACTAGAAGCTGGAGGCCCAGAAGCGTAGCTAAATCCCAATCGGATTAGGTCAAATCCTCTGAGTCCTTGGCTGGTTCGGTTGTATATCTGTAAACCCTAGCAAGGTACACCCTATATAAGCCTCCCTAGGGTTCTCTTTCTGGTCACATTCCATCAAACACCCCTTCCAAGCGACTCGCTGCCTAGCTGACGAGGTCGCCACCCCTATAACTCGCTCGCCAATAATACAATCTAGTAGGAGTAGGTCTTTACCCTATAGGGGGCCGAACCTGGGTAAACTCATGTGTCTCAGCCCTCATCTCTCTCCATAGATGGCTGCCCGCTCTTGCCCTCAATCCTATCAATCGCTACCCCTGGTAGCGACTGCCGTGGTCATTCCCACGATAGTGGTACCCATTGTCTGCCCAGGTTTTGAAGAGAAATCATTTTTTTAACTTGATTATTCATCATTTTGCAATGCTTAATAGTCATCTTAAGAGAGTCAACACAAAAGCCTACTCTTTTATGGAGAACATTTACCTTATGAGAGTTCTCTATTATTTCCCTTTCAATATTGTGATCATATGTTTCTTGATGAGGAACAAAGTTGCTAGAATGATCAACATAAGATATTTCAGAAGGAGGTGATACATTTCCATTGCTTTCAGAAGGAAATATAGCATGAACTTGAATAGGCAAGCATGGTTTATCAATAGTGAATTTAAAACCCATATCAGAAAGTTCCTTTAAATGAAGATTTAATACCTCTTTCCTCCATAGATTTATTAGCTTCTTCCATATCTTCATTAGATAATATGAGAACACCTCTCTTGTTACGAATGTTCTCACTTTTCTCTTCTTATTCAATATGCCAATCATGATAATTTTGAGTAATAGTATTTAATAATTCCTTAGCTTCCTCAATAGTCTTGTCCCTGGAAATATTTCCTCCAACACTGTCTAGATAGGTTCTAGAACTTTCAGTTAGTCCATTATAAAAGGCATCAAGTAATTCATTATCCTTAAAACCATGTGTAGGACATCTCCTTCTAGTGGCACAAAATATCTCGCAAGCTTGGGTAATACTTTCTTCTTTTTTTTATGTAAAGTTATTAGTTTCAACTCCATAGCATGTATTTTACTATCAGAAATATACTTATGGGAAAACAAATACAAGCATGCTTCCTTACTAGTAATGGACTTAGGACTAATGATTTGTACCAAGTTTTTGCATCTCCTCCTAAAGATAAGGGGAACAATTTTAAGAAATAATAGCGTTGTTGTATCTCAGTTTTTCCAAATAGGCAAGCAGTATCTTCTAAATTCATTAAGTGCTCATAGGGAAAAATTTCTTCTTTACCATAGAACTTAGATGCTTTAACTCTTTCTATTATTTCAGGGTTAACTTCAAAATCATAGTCCTTATCTTTAATCAATATTTCAGGTTCTTTGCATTTACTAGCAACAAGAAATAGTTTTCCTATAGAAAACGTACTCAGGGTTTCTTCAAATTTATCCAAGTCATTTAGATCAAGACTCATAAAAGCTTTAGTGAAAGCAATATCTCCTTTACTAGGTGTCTCTTTAGAACAAGTGGCACTATCTTTTCATTAACATGTTCACCTTTACCATATTCAGATTCCATATCATCATTGGATAAGGACTTAGATAAATCAGGTGTCCCCTCTTTATCTTTGCCATCATCTAGCAAATCGTCTTCAATACTAGTAGACATCCTAGACAATGGTGAACTTGCTAGGATAGTAGTTTTCTTTTTAATAGCAAGAGTAGTAACAACATTAGGTGAAAAGTTTGGCCTAGAGGGCATCCGTACCTCTCCTTGTAGTAAAAGGCATAATATCCCTCTTAGCAACATCCTTACTCTTTCCCATGATGAGAGACAAGTAACTACAGCAAGTAAACGATAAAAGATGGTATTACCAATAAATCTAGGTTCGACGGCAATGGCGCCAGAAAATGTCTTGATACCCACAAGTATAGGGGATCGCTAAAATCTTCGATGGGAAGTATTACCCAAATTTATAGTTCGACTCAAGGGGAACACAAGGATACCAATAAGACTTTAGAAATTGAGGCATCACTCTCAATCACACATGTATAGCAATAAACTTGCAAAGCAAGTGGTGATTTATGGTAGTTGATTCAAAGCAGTAAAACAACGCAGTAAATAAAGCAGCAAATTTCCAGTTTTCACCGGAAGTAATGTTGTGAAACTTTGAGTGGATAAAACGCAGGCATGAGGTGATAGCGGACTGTTGCATGAATGATATCCATCATATAATATATCATACTAACATGGCATTTATCTCTAATTCAGTTGTGTGTAGGTGTGTGTGTTCCAAACATAATCATGCATGTAAGTTTGCATAATATCTTTTGTCCTGCCTGCCCATTTCACCGGGGCCAACTTGGTACTACAGGCAATTAAGGTCTACCTTTTCAAACAGACCAGAACAAAGCATTAACACTTCATGAACACACAATATCTTCAAACTATCATATATTCCCATTGTTTTCGCTAACTATCACCTTAGGGTTCGCAGGTTCAACATAATAATAGGTAAGATACTTTGCAAATACAAACCAAACTCGAATATATGATTGGGTAATAAAAGTTCAATACTGAAATCATGTCACTGGGCCCTAGCAATAAGCATTATACATAGCAAAAGTGTACCAACACTCATACAAGAATGGCTACAAGATAAACACCTCAAATATCGATACATATGGATGATTACATGATGGATCTCATCCAATCCCCATCCACCTCACATGCCCACAGGGAATTACTCACACATTATGATGGGGGATGAAATCATGGTCGTTGGTGATGATGTTGATGCTGATGGTGGTGGAGAAGACCTCGAAATCCCACTCTCCAGGGTGGAGAGCAGGACCAATTTGACCCCCGAAATGAAGATTGTGGCTCTGGCGGTGCTCTGTTTCACAAAACACTCTGTCCTTCTGGATACCTAGGTTTTTCAGGTATATATGGGGGTATGCCAAAGGAGGGTCCGAGCGATGCTCCACGGCCAAAAGGGCCTGGGTGGCGCCCCCACCCTTACTGGGCGCGCCACCTGGTCTCTTTTGGGCCTCATGGCTCCACTTGCTTGATTCCAAAGCCGCAAACTTCTTTATTTGCTGAAAAACTAACGTGGTATTTTTCCTCGATTTTGTTTTTTGCGAAAACTGATAGAAAGGAGACTTTTGCTGAAAACAACATTAGATTCAGCAGTTTTATCCAAGTATGGGAATATTCTAGATCAAAGCATTGAGCAAAGTACTTGTAAAAGTTGATACATTTGAGATGTATCATTGGGGTGGCTGTGGTGGAGGTTGCGGTGGCTAGAATTGGCCGGCCGCAGGCCCTGCCGGAGGTTTGTCATGCGGACACGCCGATCTTGCCCTTGTTCTAGCCAGGCACCACCGTAGAAGTCGCCCGCTTGGGCATGACATTCCATGGCTTAAAGGCGGGTGGTGGACGATGGCATGCGCATTCACCAGCCGTGGAGGAGCAAACATCTAGCCGCAGACGATGGTGGTGTTAGGGTTGGGTGCATCAGCGCGGGGAAGGGGTGTTGCGAGCAGCGACAAAACTGCTTCATCGGCAGATGTGGGGGCAAAGGAGAAGGTGGGTTGGGGGAGTGGCGTAATAGTCATCCATGGGAGGTTTTTCGCCGGCGTCCGTCGAGGCAGGACGCAGGAGGTCATGCACGGAAGCTTTAGTTTGGCAGTTGGGCAGCACTGGCCGGCACACCAAATTTGCATCACAGGATTAGGCTTTTTGTGTGCGTGCCCTACCGCGCTAAATAATAGCAGTTTTTTGTGCACCGACGGATTTTTTGTGCGTGTGCTAGAGATGCTTTAACTGCGTTCATTGGTTTTTTCCTAGGCAGGCCTTGGCTAATTCCTCATTTTTTTGAGCCGGCCCATATTTGATATTTTCTTCTTGGGTCCACAAGCCATAGACACATACTCCCACATGGCCTCAGAATACTTCCTTTCCACCAGACTTAAGTCTATATTATATATCTGATAGTGGCACACATAAACTGTAGAGAGGACTTTAGGTGCCTTAGTTGTTAGTTAAACTGAGGTTTCTTTCTACTGCCTGCATACGCTAACAAAATTATAATTATCTCAATTTGGTATATTCTAGAACCAAACAATACTCTAATTTAATTTTGGCGGCACATTAGCGAGTCATTCTACCATTACTGTGATCACGCGTTTTTCCTTCCCGTACTCGACAGGGTGGATTTGACATGATCTGTAGTGGAAGGGACAAGATTGAAGCACTATAGTAGATCTGTCGATTTGCCATGTAGCAGTCGCCACTGGTTGCGCCGCCCTCTCGAAAAGCTAGCATAAATGCATTTTATTCTAATGATCATAAATTTGTTCTGTGTTTTGGTTGCACAGTTTAGTAGCTGGATATATCGCCTAAATCTGATTTTGGATATGTATTTGTTTTGTATTTCCACTTTACTAGATTTATCGACTAAATTCGATTCTGAAGCGATCCAACCCGTTATAGGTTGGATCATGTGTTTACCGTGCTAGTCCCTTGGATCGATTAGCTAGCACACACAGTTTCGATGAAAAAAGAATATCAATGTGTCACATTATTACAACGATTGATCCAAGAATATAATTATTACAAAGTTGCATAGCTCATAGCTAGCTCAAATAACATAGTTCAATAAATAAACAATAGAATAAAGCTCCATCACACCACAGGCAACACGCTGAGTGGAGATTCGCAACCTAAAGGATAACCTTACTCGTCCTCAGAATATCCCGCAACATGAAAAGTTGTAGCCTCGAATGGTTAGTACATTTGAATTATATTGGCAAGATGTCACTGTTATGTGGAAACAATTGGCAACCTAACATATACATGCACACTTTGGCTAGTGGAGTTCAAGCTATTTGCAGAAAGCAACATTTTCTCCTACCTTTTTAAATAAAGTTTCAGTTCTTCAAAATAACTAAGAACAACTCAAGTCACTTGAGAGCTCCTAATATAAACTATGGACACTGATACGTCCAAAACGTATCTACTTTCCCAAACACTTCTGCTATTGTTTCTCCTCTAAACTTGTGTGATTTGGATGCAACTAACACGGACTGACGTTGTTTTTAGCAGAATTGCCTTGGTGTCTACTTTTTGTGCAGAAAATCAACTATCAGGAAAAATCCCGGAAAATATGCCAAAAATCATATTTCACCCGAAGACTCAGGAGCCAGAATACGAGACGGAGAAGAGTCAGGGGTGGCCACACCACCTGGTGGCGCGGGCCAGGCCAGGCCGCGCCAGGGGGTGGTGTGGGCCCCCCAGGCACCCCCTCGGTCTCCCTCTTCGCCTATAAAAAGCCTTCTGACCTAAAAACTCCGGGGGGGGTCGACGTTTTTCTAGAAGGAGATCCGCTCTGCCACCACCACCAGATTCCACGAAACAGCACCAGAAACTCCGTTCTGGCACCCTGTCAGGACGGGGAATTGGAGGAGATCATCGCCATCATCATCACCATCACTTCTCCATCGACCATCCAGGTTTCCCCCATCTATGAGTGAGTAATCCCCCGCTGTAGGCTATGGGGATGGTAGGGATTGGATGAGATCGTTCATGTAATGGCACCAGATTGTGAGGGCATGGTGCCTAGTATCTTTTATTAGTGCTTTATGACTTTGTTGCGACTTGTTGTGCTTAATGCTTGTCACTAGGGCCCGAGTGCCATGAATTTATTAAAGAATGTAAAAACACCCATGATAGGAGCGCTGCTAAGAGTCTCCTTGAGAGGCGTACTATTAGACCCAAATTGTCTCCTATTGCTAAGTTTGCTGCTTCTCCCATAAATATTACAGATAAAGATTATGATTTCTCTCTCGATCTATGTTAGATAGCTATTATTGAGAAAGAACCTTTTTGTGGGACTAAGAATGAAAGTGCGGTAGCACATATGAATGAACTTTCTACCATGAGTGGCTTGTTTTCTGATGATATTAAGATGCGTACTTACTTTGTTGCCAAGATCTTCCCCTTTTCACTAAAAGGAGAAGCTAAAACTTGGTTTAGTAATTTACCTCCTGGATCTATTGATAGCTGATGACCCACAAGTATAGGGGGTGTATCATAGTATATTCGATAAGTAAGAGTGTCGAACCCAACGAGGAGCAGATGGTGCTGGCTAGTGGTATGGATCAGGAATTCTCTGCAAATACTTAGCAAACGGATTTTTAGGGGTTTTCTATAAAGCAAGTAAACAAAGTACGAGTGAATAAAAGACAGTAGGAATAAATGCAGCAAGTGGCCCAATCCTTTATGCAGCAAAGGACAAGCTAGTTGTATTTCTATAGATGACCAAACATTCTCGAGGACACATGGGAAGACTGTCAAGTGCTTTCGCTTCATATAGTCGATTAATCTTCTTTAGCTTGCTAAGTGTTGTGTGAGTGAACCTGTGCTAATGTACCGTCCCATCCAAGACTTAATACATACTTGTGATTAAACCCCCTTGCAAACATCCGTAAGTACAAGAAAGTAATTAAGGTAAAATCTAACCAAAGCTTTAAACTCTAAGACCCTTACGTCCCTTGTGCAATGGTTTCCTAACGGGGGTTCAGGTTTCTGTCACTCCGGCAACCCCTACGATTAGTAGCCAAATACACAATGCATTCCCCTAGGCCCATATAGGTGAAGTGTCATGTAGTCGACGTTCACATGACACCACTAGAAGAAGTACACCACAACTTAAATAACAATCTATTGAATCTTTCTCAACGCAACTCCACTACTAACAACAAGACTTCTCCCATGTCCTCAAGAACAAAACGAACTACTCACAAGACATCATATGGATCATAATCAGAGATGGAATAATGATGTATAACAATCTGAACATAAACAATAATTCAATGGTTCACTCAATAGCATGAACTACAAAGAGTAATCAACACCGAGAAAGTTTCCCCTATGAACTATGCAAGATTCAACGCAATTGTTACAGCAATATGGAGATGGTGATGAGGGTTGAAGGAAATATGCCCTGAGAGGAAATAATAAAGTTGTTATTATGTATTCCTTGTATATGATAGATGTTTATTTTACATGCTATAATTGTAATGATAGGAAACATCAATACATGTGTGTTTAATAAACAAAAAGGGTTCCTAGTCATGCCTCTCTTATAGACTAGCTTGTTGATTAACAAGATGATCAAGGTTTCCTGATCATGGACATTGGATGTTGTTAATAACAAGGTCACACCATTGGTGGAATGATGTGATGAACATTCATCCGAAGTATAGCATTACGATCAAGTCATTGTGTTTATATTGCTATAACATCATACGAAGTAATCTTTATCCTTAGACCATGAGATCATGTTAATTGCTAACACCGGAAGAGTATCTTGATAACATCAAACGTCACACCGTAACAGGGTGACTATAAAGATGGGTTCAGTGCTACGAAGGTGTTATGTTGAGGTTCATGGATCAAGAGTGGAATTTGTCAATCCAGATGACGGATAGATATACTCAGGGCCCTCTCGGTGATATCACATTAGGATAGCTTGCAAGCAAGTGATGTGATCACTAGAATGTTATATCACGGGAACGAGAAAAGCGTGCATGTCAGTAACGAGATCAAACTAGGTATGGAGATACCGATGATCGAATCTCGGACATGTAATATATCGAGAGACAAAGGGATTTAGTTACAAGCGTTAAAGGTTCTCACGATCATAGGAGTCATCGTTGAATGTGTAGGAGTCAGTACGGATCTCCAGGTCCCGCTGCTGATTATTGATCGGAGAAGGGTCTCGATCATGTCTGCATTATTCGCGAACCATAGGGTGGCACACTTAAGAGTTACCCGACACCATTTTGGAGCACATATGTTTCAGACGAAAGAATTGCAAAGCGCAGGAATTGTTTCAATAGAAACCGGAAATTGTTTCGGGTGAAATTGCAGAAGGTGGTTCTGCATGTGATATTGAAATATTGCAAGGGGCAATATGTGAATGTTTGTTAATTAAAGTAATTAACAAAATTCTGAATAAATTTAATAAAAGAGTTTTATTAAATGAGAGAGCATTAAATTTGGAGAAACTTAATGCATTTAAAGTGGAGACTTTAAAAGGGAATGTGAAGAGGCATTTTAATGTGGAGGAGTTACCACCACATGAATGGGGGAGGTGAGGGGTCACCCCCCCATGCGCCAGCCATGGAGAGAGGGGGCACCTCCCCTCCTCCTATAAAAGGCCACCCATTCCCTCCTTCATCCACACACCTCCTTGTGAAGGATCTCTCTCCCCCTCTAGAATTATTCCCCCATGGTCTCGGATTAGCGATATACATGTTCCCGGTGGCATTTCGTCTGTAAGGAGTTGCTGCTTCCGCTGGATCGCTGGAGCGAGGAGGTTGTCTGGTGGCTTGAACGTGTGTGCGAGTGCGGATGCGCTGCTGAGTTGCGGCGCTCGGACTTCCTCACGATCTTGAGATCGGCAAGTGTACGACTACATCAACCACGAGTTCCTACTCGTTAACAAAGCTCGTTGTCTTCGAGGGTAAGTTCTCCATGGATGTATGTCCACCCCGTTGCTCTGTACCTAGTAGATAGATCTTGGTGTGTAGTTCTCATCGTAGGAAAATTTTTGTTTTCTATGTTGTGGACGCAACAGTGGTATCAGAGCCTGATCTATGCGTAGGTGCTTTGCACGGGTAGTACACATATGTTTATATGTGGGCGATGATGATCATGTTTTTGCATCTTCTATGTACTTTGGATATTGGTGGCATAGTGGGATGAAGCGGCCCGGACCAACCTTACATGTCATCGTACATGAGACCGGTTCCACGACTGACATGCAACTTGTTTTGCATAAGTGGCTGGCGGGTGTCTATCTCTCCTACTATAGTCAATATCTTATTTACAACGAGTTGCTAATAACTTGGTTATCCTCGTTGTGGTTCATGTTTGTAGGTTAGACAGGTTCTATCTCCGAAAGCCCTAAGCCACGTAAAACTTGCAATTGATAAATTAGAGGCATCTAGTTTAGATCATTGCTAGGCTAGTTTTTTGATATGGTATTGTTGTAAGTAGATGTATGATAGATACTCTTACAACTCACTTAACGTGTAAGTTCCATAGACCTTGGCCTTACACACAAAGGAATGATAGAGATCATACCACGATGCAAATGATAGAGATCAAATGCATGGACCATATCACCTCACTTCACACATTATATGTTAGCATCTTATATTGCTAGTTTGGTGCGTTTGGTAACATTATAAGATGATCCCTCATTTAGATATCAAGATAAAATGTGTTCTTCCTTAAGTATGCACTGTTTTGTGGATCGTGTTTTCAGGCATCACGTGATGATCGGGTGTTTTCAACTCTACGCTTTCATACAACGGGTGTAAGACAGTTTTACACACGCAAATACTAAGGTTCTTACTTGACGAGCCTAGCATGTACAGACATGGCCTCGGAACACGGACCGAAAGGTTAAGCATGAGTCATATAGTTGATATGATGCCCATATAGATGCTCGCCTTTGAAGCTACACCGACTCACGTGATGATCGGACTTGGTGTAGTGGATTTGGTTCATGTAATCACCAAAAGGACACGAGGGATGTCGTTTTTGAGTGGGATTTCATTAGTAATTTGGATTAGTTGAACTCAATCTATCATAAACTTAGTCTAAATATACTTTACAAATTCTGTTGTAGATGGCACCATCTGCTTTTAATTTCAATGTGTTCATGGAGAAAGAGAAACTTGCTGCGAATGGTAGCAACTTCACCAACTGGGCTATGAACTTGAGGATTCTCCTCACTGCTGCACAAAAGCAATATGTGCTAGATGCGCTGCTAGGCCCCCCACCAGCTCCTAATGCCCCTGACGAGGAAAGAACGTCTATATAACTCATCAGGAGGACCACAACTTAGTTCATTGCGGCATACTGTATGGGCTAGAGCCAGAACTTCGAAAGCGTTTCGAAAATGGCAATGCCTTTGATACCATGGGAGAATTGAAAATGATTTTCGATACCCATGCTGCGTAGAGAGTTATAATGCTACAGAAAAGTTCTTTAGCTGCATGATGGAGGAAAACAGCTCCGTTAGTGAGCACGTACTCAAAATGTCTGGGTACGCCGATAAGCTTGTGTCCTTGGGAATAACGATTCCCATTGACCTAGGCATACATCGTGTTCTCCAATCTCTGCCACCTAGCTACAAGAGCTTCGTGATGAACTATAATATGCAGGGCATGAAGAAGTCTCTTCCCGAGCTTCTGTCAATGCTTACGACTGCAGAAGTGGAGATTAGGAAAGAACATCAAGTGTTGATGATCAATAGGACCACCGGTTTCAAGAAGGACAAGAAAGGCGAGCACAAGGGAAAGAAGGGTGGCAAGTCTGTTGCCACGCCTGAAAAGAAACCCCGAGCTGGCCCTAAGTCTGACACCGAGTGCTACTATTGCAAGGGGACTGGCCATTGGAAGCGCAACTGCCCCAAGTATTTGGCAGACAAGAAGTCCGGCAAGGCAAACAAAGGTATATGTGATATACATGTTATTGATGTGTACTTGACTAGTACTCGCAGTAGCACCTGGGTATTTGATACGGGATCGGTTGCTAATATATGTAACTCGGTTCAGGGGCTGTGGAACAAGTGATAACTAGCAAGGGATGAGGTCTCGATGCGGGTCGGCAATGGATCAAGAGTTGATGTGATCGCCGTCGGAACGCTGCCTCTCCATATGCCATCGGGATTAGTTATAAACCTAAAAAATTGTTATTTGGTGCCTGCACTGAGCATGAACATTGTATCCGGATCGTGTTTGATGCAAAGTGGTTATTCATTTAAGTCTGAAAACAATGGTTGTTCGATTTATATGAATAATATCTTTTATGGTCATGCACCTATGTTGAATGGTTTATTTCTGTTGGATCTCGATAGCAGTATTATGCATATTCATAATGTTGATGTTAAAAGGATTAAACTTGATAATGATATATCTACATATATGTGGCACTGCCGTCTAGGTCATATTGGCGTTAAACGCATGAAGAAACTCCATTCTGATGGACTTTTGGAATCACTTGATTTTGAATCATTTGATACATGTGAGCCATGCCTTATGGGCAAGATGACTAGAACGCCGTTTTCCCGTTCAATGGAACGGGCGACAGATCTATTGGAAATCATACATACTGATGTGTGTGGACCAATGAGTGTGTCGGCGCGAGGTGGATATCATTATTTTGTTACTTTCACGGATGATTTGAGTAGATATGGGTATATCTATTTGATGAAACACAAGTCTGAAACTTTTGAAAAGTTCAAGGAATTTCAGAATGAAGTGGAAAATCATCGTAATAGAAAGATCAAATTTCTACGGTCTGACCGTGGAGGAGAGTATCTAAGTTACGAGTTCAGCACACACATGAAAGAGTGTGGAATAGTTTCACAACTCACGCCTGCCGGAACACCACAACGTAATGGTGTGTCAGAACGTCGTAATCGTACTTTATTGGATATGGTTCGATCTATGATGTCTCTGACTGACTTGCCACTGTCATTTTGGGGTTATGCACTGGAAACCGCTACATTCACTTTAAATAGGGCACCATCTAAATCCGTTGAAAAGACACCGTATGAATTATGGTTTGGAAACAAACCTAAGCTGTCATTTCTTAAAGTTTGGGGATGCGATGTTTATGTGAAGAAACTTCAACCGGATAAACTCGAACCCAAAGCGGAAAAATGCGTCTTCATAGGATACCCTAAGGAAACGATTGGGTATACCTTCTATCATAGATCCGAGGGCAAGGTCTTTGTTGCCAAGAATGGATCCTTTCTTGAGAAGGAGTTTCTCGCGAAAGGTGTGAGTAGTCGGTAGGTAGAACTCGAAGAGGTTATTGAACCTTCTCTTCATGAAATGGCGAGTAGCACAGCTCCAGAAATTGTTTCGGAGTTGACTTCACCTAATGAAGAGAGAGCTAATGATATTGATCATGAAACTCCAAAAGAGGACACTACCGAACCTCGCAGATCAAGCAGGACACGTGCAGCTCCTGAACTGTACGGCAATCTTGTTATGCATTTCATGATTGATGAAATGGATGACCCTGCGACATATGAAGAAGCGATGATGAGCCCGGATTCCAACAAATGGCTAGAATCCATGAAATCCGAGATGGAATCCATGTACGAGAACCAAGTTTGGAACTTGGTGGACTTACCTCACGACCGAAAGGCCGTGGAGAATAAATGGATTTTCAAAAGGAAAACTGATGCTGATGGTAATGTGACCATCTATAAGGCTCGACTTGTCGCAAAGGGGTTTCCACAAATTCAAGGAGTTGACTATGATGAGACATTCTCTCCCGTAGCGATGCTTAAGTCGGTTAGGATTATGTTAGCAATTGCTGCATATTTCGATTATGAAATATGGCATATGGATGTCAAAACTGCGTTCCTCAATGGTAAGATTGAAGAAGAGTTGTATATGATACAACCTAAGGGTTTTGTCGATCCTAAGGATGCTAATAAGGTGTGCAAACTTCTGCGATCCATCTATGGACTGAAGCAAGCATCACGGAGTTGGAATCTCTGCTTTGATGAGGTGATCAAAGAGTTTGGATTTGTCCAAACTTATGGAGAGGCTTGTATTTACAAGAAAGTGAGTGGGAGCAATGTGGCATTTCTGATATTATATGTGGATGACATATTATTGATTGGAAATGATTTAGATCTTTTAAGCAGTGTTAAAAGTTATCTAAACAGCAAATTTTCGATGAAGGACCTTGGTGAAGCTTCATATATATTAGGCATTAAAATCTATAGAGATAGATCAAGACGCCTAATTGGGCTATCGCAGAGTACATACCTTGATAAGATATTAAAGAAGTTTAATATGGACGGAAGTAAGAAGGGGTTCTTACCTATGTTGCAAGGCAAGACATTGAGTAAGACTCAAAGTCCGGCTACGGTGGAAGAAAGAGAGATAATGGATAGGATCCCCTATGCCTCAGCCATAGGCTCTATAATGTATGCCATGCTATGTACAAGACTAGATGTGGCACATGCTATTAGTTTGACTAGTAGGTACCAATCTGATCCAGGTTCGGAACACTGGATAGCGGTCAAGAATATTCTTAAGTACTTGAGAAGAACTAAGGATATGTTTCTTGTATACGGAGGTGAAGAAGAGCTAGTCGCTAAGTGTTATGTCGATGCTAGCTTTGACACTGATCTGGATGACTCTAAGTCTCAATCCGGATACGTATTTCTCTTGAACGGAGCAGTAGTTAGTTGGAGGAGCTCCAAACAACATGTGGTGGCTGGATCAACAACGGAGGCGGAATATGTTGCTGCTTCAGAAGCGGCGCAGGAAGCAGTTTGGATGAAAGAGTTCATTACGGAACTAGGTGTGGTTCCTAGTGCATTGGACCCAATGGTGATCTATTGTGACAACAATGGAGCCATAGCCAACGCAAAGGAACCAAGGTCTCACAAGAATTCCAAGCATATTAAGCGCCGGTTTCACTCCATCCGCGAGCATGTCAAGGATGGAGATATAAAGATTTGTAAAGTGCACACGGACCTGAATGTAGCAGATCCGTTGACTAAAGTACTCCCTAGGGCAAACCATGATCAACACCATAACTCCATGGGTGTTAGATTTATCACTATGTGAACTAGATTATTGTCTCTAGTGCAAGTGGGAGACTAAAGGAAATATGCCCTGAGAGGCAATAATAAAGTTGTTATTATGTATTCCTTGTATATGATAGATGTTTATTTTACATGCTATAATTGTATTGATAGGAAACATCAATACATGTGTGTTTAATAAACAAAAAGGGTTCCTAGTCATGCCTCTCTTATAGACTAGCTTGTTGATTAACAAGATGATCAAGGTTTCCTGATCATGGACATTGGATGTTGTTAATAACAAGGTCACACCATTGGTGGAATGATGTGATGAACATTCATCCGAAGTATAGCATTACGATCAAGTCACTGTGTTTATATTGCTATAACATCATACGAAGTAATCTTTATCCTTAGACCATGAGATCATGTTAATTGCTAACACCGGAAGAGTATCTTCATAACATCAAACATCACACCGTAACAGGGTGACTATAAAGATGGGTTCAGTGCTACGAAGGTGTTATGTTGAGGCTCATGGATCAAGAGTGGAATTTGTCAATCCAGATGACGGATAGATATACTTAGGGCCCTCTCGGTGATATCATATTAGGATAGCTTACAAGCAAGTGATGTGATCACTAGAATGTTATATCACGGGAACGAGAAAAGAGTGCATGTCGGTAACGAGATCAAACTAGGTATGGAGATACCGATGATCGAATCTCGGACATGTAATATATCAAGAGACAAAGGGATTTAGTTACAAGCGTTAAAGGTTCTCACGATCACAGGAGTCATCGTTGAATGTGTAGGAGTCAGTACGGATCTCCAGGTCCCGCTGCTGATTATTGATCGAAGAAGGGTCTTGATCATGTCTGCATTATTCGCGAACCGTAGGGTGGCACACTTAAGAGTTACCGGACACCATTTTGGAGCACATATGTTTCAGACGAAAGAATTGCAAAGCGCAGGAATTGTTTCAATAGAAACCGGAAATTGTTTCGGGTGAAATTGCAGAAGGTGGTTCTGCATGTGATGTTGAAATATTGCAAGGGGCTATATGTGAATGTTTGTTAATTAAAGTAATTAACAAAATTCTGAATAAATTTAATAAAAGAGTTTTATTAAATGAGAGAGCATTAAATTTGGAGAAACTTAATGCATTTAAAGTGGAGACTTTAAAAGGGAATGTGAAGAGGCATTTTAATGTGGAGGAGTTACCACCACATGAATGGGGGAGGTGAGGGGTCACCCCCCATGCGCCGGCAATGGAGAGAGGGGGCACCCCACCTCCTCCTATAAAAGGCCACCCATTCCCTCCTTCATCCACACACTTCCTTGTGAAGGATCTCTCTCCCCCTCTAGAATTATTCCCCCATGGTCTCGGATTAGCGAGATACATGTTCCCGGTGGCATTTCATCTGGAAGGAGTTGCTGCTTCCGCTAGATCGCTGGAGCGAGGAGGTGGAGGTTGTCCGGTGGCTTGAACGTGTGTGCGAGTGCGGATGCGCTACTGAGTTGCGGCGCTCGGACTTCCTCACGATCTTGAGATCGGCAAGTGTACGACTACATCAACCACGAGTTCCTACTCGTTAACAAAGCTCGTTGTCTTCGAGGGTAAGTTCTCCATGGATGTATGTCCACCCCGTTGCTCTGTACCTAGTAGATAGATCTTGGCGTGTAGTTCTCATCGTAGGAAAATTTTTGTTTTCTATGCTGCGGACCCAACAAGGGTGCTGATGGTGATGATGGTGATGATGATGATGATGATCCCGATGAAGTACAGCTTGATGGTGGTGTTGATGGCGACGATCTCCCCTCTCCAGGGAAGGAATTCCCTCGGCAGAAAACTGTCTGCCGGAGAGATCTTTCTCTCTCGGTGTTTTCCGCCCCGCAGAGGCGGCGGAATCTTTCTGTGGTCGCTCCCCGAGTCTTAGGGTTTCAGGAGGTTGATATACGCCAGAGGGGAGAGGCTGGAGTGGGCCAGGGCGGCCACACCACTCCCTGGCGCGGCCTAGGCCTGCCCGCGCCATGGGGTGGTGTGGGCCCCCAGTGGCCCACCTCCGCTCCATCTTCTGGCATCTTGAGTCTTCTGGAAAAATAGAATTTTCCGTATATTTTCCCGGATTTTCTGATCTTCGCGAATTTTGCCTCCAAACAGCACCTTTTCCATCAGAATCTTGACTGCAACGGTCCATGCTCCAAAAGTCATCAACCATGCAAAAATAGATGAAATAACATAAGTATCACCTCTCAATACGAAATATATCAATGAATAATAGTGAATTAAGACATAGAATAGTGATGCAAAATGGACATATCAACTCCCCCCAAGCTTAGACTTCGCTTGTCCCCAAGCGAAACTGAGCTCAATAAACATGACCTCAAGTTTATGGAGTGAAAAGTAGATAAAAGGATACGGACAAGAAGCATCACATTCATCAAATACATAGATCATAATAGAAGACAACTCACTATTATACAACTCAACTTGCAATGAGTAAAGGAAACACAATAAAGATACATAAAGTGAATCATAATTGGTAATGGCAAACTTAGCTCTTGGTCGAAGGATAGTTGATAATTTGTTGGAGTTCACAAATAGCTGGTTTTCAAAGAAAGCTTTCAAAGTAGTAAACTTCAAGATAAGAGCAATGTGCAAAACAAGGAACATAAGAAACATGATTGCATAAATCATCATATGAATGAATGAAACACAACAACTCAAAATACTTGGTGAGATAGAAGGGAATAGGTTTACGGACTCAACTACAAAGTAAAAGAAAGGCCCTTCACAGAGGGAAGCAGGGATTGTAAGTCTCATAAAGAGCTCCCAAAAATTATGATACTTATTAGCTTTCAGCTCTCATTGCCCCTATCATAGGCATCTTTAGGTGATTAAGGTTAAAGTGACACAACTAAGAGGATATGCGTGACAAGTTATAAGTTGAAATCTCAAGCCCCTTACTTATGAGTACCGATCCTCATGCTACTCAACTTCAGTCACGAGCAAGCTCTTATCATTATAAATACATGCGTATCATTGAGAACCTCCAACGGGGTACCCCTTGCACATGACACATGAGCTATCCCATAATCAAAATGACAAGGCAAGCAGACAGTGAGCATCTCAGCGATCTTTTTATTTGCTATTTGCAAGTTTCCACCATGATTAGGCATGGCTTAGGCTAGAGGCCAGGCGTTTCTCTAACATACATACAAACTCCATGATCTTACAAGTTCCACTTTTATTTCACACCGCCGGGATCCATAAGCAAAAGAACATGATATCAACTAGGTACAAAATACCTATGAAGCGTTGAAAGCGGTCCCCATGATACATGGTTCGGCTAACTTCAACTCATAAAGCGCAAGCATATACGCAACAAAGAAGGACCCAATGGTTCAAGTTTATTAAGTGCAAGAAAATAAAGTGTGCCATCAAGTTCGCGAGAGCTTTAATCACTAATTTTCACATAACAAGTTTAATTTGGGAGGTAGACAAAAAAAGAATTTACTTGGAATAGCAATAATGCTACTAGGTAGGTATGGTGGACACAAATGGCAAAGGTTTTGGTTTAAGGGAGTGGATGCACGAGAAGAATTCCCTCTCAGTACAGGTTTTTGGCTAGCAAGGCTAGGTAGCAAGTACAAGAGTTGAAGGCAACAAACAAACATACAAATGATAAAGACAAACATGCAATCTTCCTTGGAAGCACAAAAGATCTTAACTAGAGAATACTAAACTTATGAGCAAATCAAGATGATGAAATTATTTTTCTCTCGAGTACTTCTATCTTTTTCTTTTCAACTCTCAAAAGGGGTGTTGCTACTGACCGAGCCAGGTTTGCCAAAACCAACTAAATTAACTCAATGATCCCAAAGTGATACCAATACTAACAACAAGATCAATCATATAACCACGAATTGAAAACTATCATAAGCTATGCAAAAGAGTGAATGATAGAACTTCTCATTAATATTCCATAACGGCAACTCACACCAAGGGATACATATCTAACGAGAGAGGGGACACTTCCATAATGCAAACCATACTACAAAATAACTCCTCTATTCATGATATGACTCTACTAATAAGTTAAAAAGATAGAAGATAGTGATGTGATACCGCGGCACTCCCCCAAGCTTGGAACAAACCAAGGGGATGCCAAACCTGATGACGAATTACTCCTTCGGTGGTGGTGGTATCCTCTCGATGAGCCCCTTGATCAGTTTCCCCAAGTCCTCAATCTCGAAGGTGAGATTACGAATAAGCTGCGAGTTTTGCTCAATGCGGCTCATGATCATGTCGTGTTGAGAATTCCAGCTCTTTCTATTCTTTCCCCACTCTTCCTCCTTGAAGTCTTCTTTTCCTGCATAGCTAGAACGAGGCAAATCCCAATTGGAGGGTAATTTCCCCTTGGGCATATTCTGGTATTGATGCTCATGGATAAGGGTATGGAAAGGATTCTTGGTGCATGGAGGAAGTGACCAGGGATCGGAACGGTGATGAGGAGGCTTCCCTCCAATGGCTGGATTTTCCACCACTCCAATGCTTGCAATGGTAGTGCCGGTATGCGGACGTTGGCCTTGCTCCTCTTCACCTTCACTCTTGATCTCCTTCTCCTTCTCGGGGCCTTGGAGGTCTTCCTCCATGGGCTCCTTCCCTTTATCCTTGGCGGACACTATTGTGCTTCTAAGCTCTCAAAGAGTATGTCCTGACAGAAATAGATCGAAACAAAAACACGACGAAAACACGATATCCGGACCTCGGGGGATCCGGGGAGTTATATATTACGAAGTTTCATATCAAAAGGAAGGTACTGGGAGAAAATGAGTCGGAGGCGGAGTTCGGAGTGGACTCACCACCTGGTGGCGCGGCCAGGGGTGGGCCCGCGCCATGGGGTGGTGTGGGCCACCCTGGCTCCGGTTCCGTCCCTTTTTCGGTTCATAGCTTTCCTTATTGACTGAAAACTGCAACAATATAGTTGGATTGTATTTTCACGGAACTTTTCTTACCAGAACTGTTACCTAGTTGGAAACGGACGCTGCAGGTCTCTGAATTTGGTCCTCAATGAATTTCTCTAGAGTTATAACTTCAAAGGCATCAACATCCTCATTGTAAGAATCTCCAGTAATATAGTGTTTGAGTCGCTGTCCATTTACTACTTGTGTAGTATTATCTTTTAGAGAAGAAATCTTTATTGCTCCTGAACGGTATACTTCTTCAATGATGAAAGGTCCTTCCCATTTTGATAGTAGCTTACCTGCAAAAAATCTGAGACGAGACCTATACAATAGAACTTTCTCACCAACATGAAATTCTCTCTTAAGTATTCGCTTGTCATGCCATCTTTTAACTTTTTCTTTAAAGAGCCTAGCATTCTCATAGGCTTCACTCCTCCATTCATCTAAAGAGCTTAAGTCAAAAAGTCTTTTCTCACCAGCTAGCTTACAATCTCTATTTAGTTCTTTCACTGCCCAGTAAGCTTTGTGTTCTAATTCTAAGGGTAAGTGGCAAGCTTTCCCATAAACCATTTTATAAGGATACATTCCGATGGGATTCTTATAAGCAGTCCTATAAGCCCATAAAGCATCATTCAACTTCTTAGCCCAGTTTTTTCTAGACCTATTAACAGTCTTTTGCAAGATAGATTTAATTTCTCTATTTGATAACTCAACTTGCCCGCTAGTTTGGGGGTGATAAGCTGAAGCGATTCTATGATTAACATCATACTTAGCGAGGGTCTTCCTAAAACCGCCATGAATGAAATGAGAACCCCCATCAGTCATGAGATACCTAGGCACTCCAAACCTAGGAAAGATAACATCCTTAAGCATTTTTAGAGAGGTTTCCCCGTCAGCACTTTTCGTAGGAATGTCTTCTACCCACTTAGTAACATAATCAATGGCAACAAGAATATGAGTGTAACCCTTCGAAGGAGGGAAAGGACCCATAAAGTCGAATCCCCAACAATCAAAAGGTTCAATAACTAGAGAGTAATTCATAGGCATTTCATTGCGTCTAGAAATATTACCAACACGTTGACATTCATCGCAAGATAAAACAAATTTTCTTGCATCTTTAAAAAGGGTAGGCCAATAGAAACCTGATTGTAGTACCTTTTGTGCAGTTCTATCTCCTGCATGATGTCCTCCATAGGCACTCCCGTGACATTTACGCAATATCTCTTTTTGTTCATACTCTGGAACACATCTTCGCATAATACCATCGACCCCTTCTTTGTATAAGTGTGGGTCATCCCAAAAATAATGCCTCAAATCATAAAAGAACTTTCTTCTTTGCTAAGCTGTAAAAGTTGGAGGCAAATACTTGGAGACAATAAAGTTAGCATAATCAGCATACCAAGGGCTTCCTCGTGAATTCACCCCTACTGCGGCTAATTTCTCATTTGGAAAACTATCATTAACAGGCATAGGATCAAAAGAGATGTTTTCCAAGCGAGATAAATTATCAGCTACAGGATTTTCAGCACCCTTTCTATCTACTATATGTAGATCAAACTCTTGTAAAAGCAGTACCCATCTAATAAGCCTAGGCTTAGCATCCTTCTTTGTCATAAGATATTTAATAGCAGCATGATCAGTATGAATAGTTACTTTTGAGTCCACAATATAGGGCCTAAACTAATCACAAGCAAAAACAATAGCTAGAAATTCCTTTTCAGTAGTAGCATAGTTCCTTTGAGAAGCGTCTAAAGTCTTACTAGCATAGTGGATAACGTTTAGCTTTTTATCAATATGTTGCCCAAGGACAGCACCTACAGCAAAATCACTAGCATCACACATTATTTCAAAGGGTAAACTCCAATCAGGTGGTTGAACAATAGGAGCTGTAGTTAAAGCCTTCTTAAGAGTTTCAAAAGCTTCCGTACAATCATCATCAAAAACAAAAGGTACATCTTTTGAAGAAGATTAGTAAGGGGTTTTGATATCCTAGAAAAGTCTTTAATAAACCTTCTATAGAAACCAGCATGACCAAGGATACTACGAATACCTTTGATGTCTCTTGGGCATGGCATCTTCTCAATTGCCTCAACCTTAGCTCTATCAACTTCTATGCCTCTTTCAGAAACTTTATGCCCAAGAACAATCCCTTCGTTAACCATGAAGTGGCATTTATCCCAATTAAGAACAAGATTAGTTTCTTCACATCTCTGCAAAACTTTATCAAGGTTGTGTAGACAATTATCAAAAGAAGTTCCATAGACAGAAAAGTCATCCATGAACACTTCTACAATTTCCTCACAAAAGCCATGAAAGATAGCAGACATGCACCTTTGGAAAGTAGCAGGAGCATTACATAAACCAAAAGGCATACGTCTATAAGCATAAGTTCCATAAGGGCAAGTAAAGGTAGTTTTTTCTTGGTCTTGTTGTTTAACAGCAATTTGAGAGAAACCAGAATAACCATCAAGAAAACAAAAATGGGTCTTTTTAGACAATCTTTCCAACATTTGATCAATAAAAGGAAGCGGGTAATTGTCTTTCTTAGTAACTTTATTGACTTTCCTAAAATCGATGCACATCCTATAGCCTACTACTATTCTTTGAGGAATAAGCTCATCGTTATCATTAGGGACAACGGTAATACCTCCCTTTTTAGGAACACAATGAACATGACTAACCCATTCACTATCAGCAATAGGGTAAATAATACCAGCATCAAGGAGTTTCAATACCTCATTCCTTACCACTTCCTTCATCTTAGGATTTAAACGTCGTTGGTGCTCCACTACTGTCTTCGCATCTGGTTCTATGTTGATAGAATGCTGACATATAGTAGGTGAAATCCCTTTCAAATCATCCAGAGTATAGCCCATAGCTCCTCGGTGTTTCTTCAAAACTTCCAATAATCTTTCTTCTTCCTCCCCTGAAAGTTTAGCTCTAACAATAACAGGATATATCTTTTTATCATCAATAAAAGCATATTTAAGATCATTAGGGAGAGGTTTTAGATCGAAGATCGGATCCTTTTTAGGTGGCATCGTGGTACCCAAGTCTTCTACAGGCAAGTCGTGCTTAAGCATCACTGGTTGATCACGGAGAATCATGTCAATCTCATTTCTTTCTTCCATGAAGATTTCACTTTCATGTTCCTCCATAAATTGCTGCAAAGCATTGTTAGGAGCAAGAGAAATAGAAGCAAGTTGTTCAACCCTAAATTCCTCATTACGGGTTTCCTCTTCGCAAGGTTCTTTAGCAAATTTCGAAAAATTAAACTCATAGGATTCCCCATCAAACTTAGTCAAGATTTTCTCCCTCTTGCAATCAATAATAGCACCACAAGTACTCAAGAAAGGTCTACCAAAAATGATAGGATAAGTTTTACTAGCGGTTGAACCAAGTACTAGAAAATCAGCAGGGTACTTAATCTTACCACAAAGAACTTCCACGTCTCGAACAATACCAATTGGAGAGATGGTCTCTCTATTAGCAAGGTGAATAACCACATCAATCTCCTCCAACTCGCAAGGACTGATTTCATGCATAATTTCTTTGTAAAGTTCATAAGGAATAGCACTAGAACTTGCACCAATATCACAGAAACCATAATAGCAATGATCACCTATCCTAACAGAAAGCACAGGAACACTAGCCTTTTTAGACCTATTGGGATGTGAAACAATATTAGAAGCATCCTCACAAAAGACTATGTTCCCATCTTCTACGCTTTTAGTGACAAGGTCTTTCACAATTGCTACCACAGGTTCAATGTTTATTTGTTCATTAGGTTTTACAGTTCTTTTTTCACTTTTGTTGATTACATTAGTTATCATAGGATGGTCCTTTACCTTTTCGGGAAAGGGAATCTTCTCGATATAAGGCTCGGGTAAGATGGGATCAATAATGCAATACTCACCACTTCCAATAGGAGCATAGTCTACAATATCTTTGTAAGGTGCATGGTACTTGTTCCATCCCCTTTTTGGAATTTCGATATAGGAAGCAAAAGATCTAAAGCAATTCGTAATAACTTGCAAATCAAGACCATAAAGATTACAAAAAATTTGAAAGTCATCAGTTCCCATAAAAGATTCAATGCATTCATAATCATAATTTATACCTGACTTTCTACCTTTGTCATTCTCCCAAGCTTCAACATTGTCTTTAATACGATCTAGAAGATCCCATTTAACTTATTCTTCCATGCGAGTGAATGATCTAGCACAAGAAGCATCTAATAAATCCTTATCATGTAGAGGGAGCCTTGCATAAAAGTTATTGATAATGATATTATTGGGGAGCTCATGAATGGGACATTTGAGCATTAGTAACTTCAATATCCCCCAATCTTGAGCTGTACTCTCTCCATCAAGAGGCCAAAAGTTGTATATTTGATTCCGATCTTTATGAATCTCACTAGGAGGATAAAAGTTTGAATAAAAGAGAGGCACTATTTCCTCCCATTCCAGAGCTTGACCATTCTTCAGCAGCTTATACCATTCCTCAGCTCTTCCTTTCAGTGATAATGAGAATAACTTCTTCTTAACTTGATCTGTAGTAATACCTGCACACTTGAACAACCCGCATAATTCATGTATAAAGAGCAAATGATCACCGGGATGGACAGTTCCATCCCCAACATAGTAGTTATCCATAACACGATCAATAATTCTTGTAGGTATTTTGAAAACATCTTTCTCAGCAGGTGGTGGCTTATCTACTACCTTAGCAGTGGTAGTAGCATTACCAAATAAGAAACTCAGCGAATTATCCATAATGAAAATAAAGCAACTAGTACAAGTAAACAATACTCACAGTAGAAGGTTCCTTTACCAGTTCCACTCTCCAATAGCGCTTCACTCACCGGCAACGGCGCCAGAAAATAGTCTTGATGACCCACAAGTATAGGGGGTGTATCACAGTATTTTCGATAAGTAAGAGTGTCGAACCCAATGAGGAGCAGAAGGTGCTGGCTAGTGCTATGGATCAGGAATTCTCTGCAAATACTTAGCAAACGGATTTTTAGGGGTTTTCGATAAAGCAAGTAAACAAAGTACGAGTGAATAAAAGACAGTAGGAATAAATGCAGCAAGTGGCCCAATCCTTTATGCAGCAAAGGACAAGCCGGTTGTATTTCTATAGATGACCAAACGTTCTCGAGGACACATGGGAAGACTATCAAGTGCTTTCGCTTCATATAGTCGATTAATCTTCTTTAGCTTGCTAAGTGTTGTGTGGGTGAACCTGTGCTAATGTACCGTCCCATCCAAGACTTAATACATACTTGTGATTAAACCCCCTTGCAAACATCCGTAAGTACAAGAAAGTAATTAAGGTAAAACCTAACCACAGCTTTAAACTCTAAGACCCTTACGTCCCTTGTGCAATGGTTTCCTAACGGGGGTTCAGTTTTCTGTCACTCCGGCAACCCCTACGATTAGTAGCCAAATACACAATGCATTCCCCTAGGCCCATATAGGTGAAGTGTCATGTAGTCGACATTCACATGACACCACTAGAAGAAGTACACCACAACTTAAATAACAATCTATTGAATCTTTCTCAACGCCACTCCACTACTAACAACAAGACTTCTCCCATCTCCTCAAGAACAAAACGAACTACTCACAAGACATCATATGGATCATAATCAGAGATGGAATAATGATGTATAACAATCTAAACATAAACAATAATTCAATGGTTCACTCAATAGCATCAACTACAAAGAGTAATCAACACCAGGAAAGTTTCCCCTATGAACTATGCAAGATTCAACGCAATTGTTACAGCAATATGGAGATGGTGATGAGGGTGCTGATGGTGGTGATGATGATGATGATCCCGATGAAGTCCAGCTTGATGGTGGTGTTGATGGCGATGATCTCCCCTCTCCGGGGAAGGAATTCCCTCGGCAGAAATCTGTCTGCCGGAGAGATCTTTCTCTCTCGGTGTTTTCCGCCCCGCAGAAGCAAAGGAATCTTTCTGTGGTTGCTCCCCGAGTCTTAGGGTTTCGGGAGGTTGATATACGCTAGAGGGGAGAGGCTGGAGTGGGCCAGGGCGGCCACACCACTCCCTGGCACGGCCTAGGCCTGCCCGCGCCATGGGGTGGTGTGGGCCCCCTGTGGCACACCTCCGCTCCATCTTCTGGCATCTTGAGTCTTTTGGAAAAATAGAATTTTTCATATATTTTCCCGGATTTTCTGATCTTCGCGAATTTTGCCTCCAAACAGCACCTTTTCCATCAGAATCCTGACTACAGCGGTCCATGCTCCAAAAGTCATCAACCATGCAAAAATAGATGAAATAACGTAAGTATCACCTCTCAATACGAAATATATCAATGAATAATAGTGAATTAAGACATAGAATAGTGATGCAAAATGGACGTATCAATGGCCCTGAGTGCTTGATTAGTACTTTCCTGCAGAAATATTTTCCTCCTAGTGCTAGACATGCTATTTTGCAGGAACTTTTTATATTTTAAACAGGGAGAAAAAGGGGTATTGCCCGAATCTTGGGCAAGGTTTTGTGCTTCGATTCATGCACAGGCTGGAAGTCCATTACCTAAGAATGAGCTTCTTGATATATTTTATAATGGACTAACTGAAGAATCTAGGACATACCTAGATAGTTGTGCTGATTGTGTTTTTAGGAATAGGACTCCAAAGGAAGCTGAGGAATTAATGGCTAAAATAAGTAAGAATTATGAAGATTGGACTCCTCCTAAACAAGCTATACCTAAAGTAATTGTACCTGAACCTTCTATTCCGGTGCCTATTCCAACATCAAAGAAGAGGGGAGTTATTGAATTAAATGATGAAGTGATGAAGGAAGCTAAGAAATGTCTTAAGGAGAAGGGAATTAAAGCTGCAGATGTCAAGAATTTACCTCCTATAGAAGAATTATGTAAGCCTATTCCCTACTCATCCACTATTGAGGTACACTCTCTCCAACACTTTGATGAAGGTGATATCCCTTACTCTAAACCTCCTGATCAATTCTTAGAAGAATTCGATATCTTTATTGTTAAGCAAGATAATTTTAATAAAAGGGTGCAAAATCATCTAATGGAAAACAGTAGAGCTATTGTTGAGTTGAAAGATATTGTTGAAAGAACCTCTAATGATGTTAAAATGATTGTTGAACACTTTCAAATGGTTCAAACTCAAATAGATCAACTCGTTAAAGTGCAAAACGACTTGCTAGTTAATGCTGCCAAAGAAAAACATGCTTATGAAATTAGAACTAGAAGTGGAGGTGCTACCCAGGATCCTCTATATCCTGAGGGGCATCCCAAAAGAATTGAGAAGGATTCTCAACAAGCTAAAAATAGTGGCTCTACTCGTAAGAAAAGGAAAAAGAAACATAAAACTGTTATAGAACCCTCTGAACCTGCTATAGATCCTAATAGTATATCTATCTATGATGCTGAAACTAAAAGTGGTAATGAAGATAATGAAGTTCCTAATGAAGAAAAAGTTGAAGAAGAACCTGAAAACCACACTAAGAGTACCAAATACACTAAAGAGGATTTATTGCTAAGAAACATGGTAGTGAAAGAGAACCTCGGGTCTAAAAACCTATGCCTTTCCCTGATAAGAAACACAAGTCAAAGGAAGATGAACACTATAATAAGTTTTGTGAGTGGATGAAACCTTTATTCCTGCAAATTCCTTTGACGGATGATATTAAATTGCCTCCTTACTCAAAGTATATGAAGGATATTGTCTCGAATAAAAGGAAGATCCCTAATGAAGAAATTTCTACTTTACTTGCTAATTATTCCTTCAATGGTAAGGTTCCTAAGAAACTTGGAGACCCAGGGATTCCAACTATCCCTTGCTCTATTAAGAATAGTTATGTTAGAACTGTTTTGTGTGATTTGGGAGCTGGAGTTAGTGTTATGCCTTTCTCTCTCTATAGGAGGCTTCAACTAGAAAAATTAATACCAACTGATATATCTTTGCAAATGGCTGATAAATCTACCACTATTCCTGTGGGTATATGTAAGGATGTACCTGTTCAAGTGGCTCATAATTGCTTGATATTAACTGATTTTGTTGTGCTTGAAATGCCTGAAGATGATAATATGTCTATTATTCTTGGGAGACCTTTTCTTAATACTGTAGGAGTTGTTATCAATTGTAATCAACGAAAGGTGACCTTCAATGTTAATGACAAGGAACATACTATCTATTTCCCCAAGAAGATTGAAAGGACGTATGGTTTGAATTCAATTGAACATGTTGAGGGCATTCAAGTTGGAGAAATATATTGTCCCATACCAAGAGAAAATTTTGAAACCATTATGATTGGGACCATTGCTATCAAAGTTGAGGTAACATAATCATTAGTGGAATACAAAGTTTTGTCTCATATGAAATTGTTTTGGTAACAAGACCTGATCAACCTTGTTGACAAAAGGATTTCATTGAACAAAACAATGTTTCCACTATGATTATCTCCGTTTACTTCTATCCTATGCATTTTAGTTTTTTCTTTCGTTTAGTTTTCTTTTTGTTGTTAGTTGCTTGCTTGTTAGAGTGTCTTAGAACTTCTGTAGTTCTAGCCTTGTTTTGTCCTTGCTTTGTTTCCAAAAAAAAATCTGTCTGTCAGAAAATCATTCTTCTATGCCTGAAAATGCCCAAAAATAAAGTGTCTCGAAAAATTCCAGGAAATTCATATTAAATTTTTACGTGAAAAAAGGGGCAGAGGAGTACCTGGGAGGTACCAGGGGACCCACCAGGCAGGCACACCACCTGGTGGCGTGGGTTGCTCTAGGTGGCGCCATGCCCTGGTGTGGGCCACCCTAGCCCCCCACTAAATCTCTCACCTGCCACTTTCTTCTCTCTCCCGAGTAAGTTCCAGTTCATTGCTCAAAATCGCGTTCTTGCTGTGCTTGCTCTCGATTTTTTTGATCTCCTTGCTCAGCCCATCTTTCTTGCTGAGATTTGGAGCATTTGTTCCCTGGTATGTGACTCCTCCCCTTGTCCAAGTAGATTTGTGTTTAGTGGATTATATATTGAGTATTTTGCTGCTGTAGGTGACTGGTTATGAGAGCTTGTAAGCTTGTTTGATGCTTAGAGATATAGTTTTGATGCATGTTTAGGCCTCTTACAAGTCCCTATGAGTAGATTCCTTCATTATATTTACTTTGCAAGAACTTGTTTAATAGGTGTTTAAAATTTCAGAATAGAAGATGAATGAGCATCAAGTAAACCAACATGAACTTTGGGTGCTTGAGGTCATGAAGGTCCACCAGGAGGAGGAAGTTTTTCCCTCATTTATCCATGCTCTAAGTTCATGAGAGCTGCAGGAATTCTACAAGATTTCCACACTTTGGTTTCTAATGCAGGGTTAGAGCACTTTTTTGGAAGATGAACCTTGTCAATTTGTGAAGCTAACCATGTCTGTGGTGCAGGACTTCCAATTTAGTCACTCTTTGCCTAACCCCATGGTCCATTACAAAATTTACAATATTGTTGTCGACCTTTCTCTTGATGATTTTTGTGCAGCTATTAAGGTACCTCAATGGGGATCATGTAGAAAGATTAAGGAGAGACCTAAACCACTCATGGATTTATATGCAGAAATTTGCCAAGGGAGCAGCTTCTCGAAGGAGAGTGGAAAAATCTGTAACATTCATCTCCCCTCCATTCGCTACTTTGCCTACTTTATTGCCAAGTGTGTTCTTGCTAGGAAAACTTCCAATAAGTTATCTTCATTTGATCTAGCATTTATCTCTACTGCTCTTAAATGAGATAGGTCTTACAACTTAGGTGCTTTGATAGCTTTCCGCCTTGCTGCTAACCATGAGAAAGGTGGAATTTGTGGAGGCCTCATTGCTTCTCGTTTACTAGCATTGCATGGTTTAGTGCCTCATCATCTAGACCTACAGTTTCCCATAGAAAGGCTTGATCTTAATTCCATGATACAGCATAAATTTGTTTCCTCGTGGGCTAGTATGAGTGAGTTATCTTATGAAATAACCTTTCTCAAAGCTGGTTGGAGAAAGAGCAAGTCCGAGCGTGTTGTTCTTTTTCCTGCACCTGTTTTGTTTAACCTTGATAACAGGGAAGGGTGGTCCCTCACTGAGGAGGATCTTGACACGTACTTGGGAGAGCTCTCCCAACAGGAGCAGGACACTAGAAGGGAGGTCACGGATGATTCGGTCTAGCCCTCGAATGAAGGAGAGTCTTCATATCAGCAGCCTGCTTATGATTGGGGAGCTTCTTCTTCCCATGGGCCCAACTACGACCATTCTTATCAAGATCTTCCTGCTTGGAACCCCTATTCGTACATGGATTGATACCCACTTAGGCCAAAAGCCTAAGCTTGGGGGGAGGTACACCGACACCACACTCATCTCCATATCATGTTGCATCGGTACTTTGTATATTCATGTTTTCGTTCTCTTTTTAGTTTTTGTTCTTCTTTGCTTTTTCTTTCTAAAACACAAAAAGACCAAAAATATTTCTGTTGTTTCTCTTTGGTTTGCCTTTTCTTTTTGCCTTGGTTTGTTTTTCTCTTTTTTGCTTTGTTTGAACCATTCGAAAAACCCAAAAAGATTTTGCTTTGCTTGTTTTTCCCTTTTGGTTCTTGTTTAAAAATCGAAAACACCAAAAATATTTGTCATTCTTCTTTGGCTTTGTGAGTTTATTGTAGGGTTCGGCAGTCCTCAATGGAATATTGGTTTCATATTATTATTCAAGCCACACAAGTGAAGAGAAATAATGAGGATTAATGACAACTTGAGGCGTGGTAAGAGGCTGGTAACAAACTCTATTTGTTTTCATTTTTGTACATATACTCATCACTGTGGGCATGCTTAGTCCGTTCATGTAGGGTGTATGTTATCTTTTGATGCTTAGTAGTTCTTGCTTTCTTATGATTAGCTCCAGCTCTCTAATAGTTTGTAGCATGTTTTATGAATGTTTGCTTGCATTATTCTATTCATAACTTGGTATGACACCGTGGTATCCTCCTCTGAATGTTTCATTTGAATTGACTTGGCACATGCTCACGCATGCACATGACTGTAATAATCAGTTAAGCCTCGATGAATTATTTTGCCTTGAGGATCTTGAATCACTTTCATGCCATGAGTAGTCCTGTTTTGTTGCAAGCATGATAATGACAGCTATTGCTCTCTCGTTTATCGCTCCCTTACTATTGCTAGCCTTCACTTACACTGAGTGTTTTACTCATGTTTCCAACTCCCTTAAACCAAATATTGCCAAAGTGTCCACCATACCTACCTATTAGCATCATTTGCTACTTCCGTGCATATTCAATATGCCTTGTTTTCTTCTGAATAAAATGTTTGCTTGTTATGAGAAAGTTAGTTAGTAAAGCTCCCACGAACTTGATGGCACACTTTATTTCCTACAGCTAATAAACCTGAACCATTGTGACTGTCCATGAAAGTTATATGCTTGCAAATTATAGGCTGGGGATTAGCAGAACCGTGCTGTCACAAGGAACGCTTTCAACACTTGTAAATATATCCCCAGTTGATACCTTTCTCTTTTGTTTGCGGATGTCGTCGGTGTGAAATAAAAGGGGAGCTTGTAAGTCCATGGAGTTATGTATGTGTGTTAGAGAAACGCCTGGGCCGCTGGTCTAATCCATGCTGACATGGTGGAAACCTGCAACGTAACCATAATGATATCTATGAAGCATTCTTCTTATAAAAAAAGAGAGATAGCTATTGAGAAAAAGAAAAAAGAGAGAGATTTATGAAAAGAGGAAAGAGAGAAATAAGCACCATTTCCCATGGTAAATAAGAAGATTGCTGAGATACTCATTGTCTGCTTGCCTTGTCATTTTGATATGGGGATTCTTTCGTATCATCAGGCAAGGGGTGCCCCGTTGGTGGTTCTCTATGATACGCACATACTTACGATGACAAGAACTTACCGGTAACTAAAGTTGAGTAGCATGAGGAGCATCCCTCGTACTCAAGGGACTTGGGATTTTCAGTTTATAGTCTGTCAAGCATATAACTCATATTGGACCTCACTTTCACCCTAACCACATTAAATATGCTTATGATAGGGGCAATGAGAGCTCAAAGCTAATGAGTATCATACTTTCAGCATTTGGAAGCCTTTCAAAATTATTCAAAACCTTTTCCTTTACTTGTTGAGTCTCCATTTATTCTTTGAGCACCTTCTTGAGAGCATAGTTGTCATTCTTTGTGCTTGTCCCATTACTTGATTATTTGTGTTATGACTTTGATGCTTGTATCCTTGATATCTTTACTTCTAGTCATCACTTGAACTTCAGAGGTGCCTTGATATTCATAATCAAAGGCAAGCGAGATACCACTCTATCATACCTTTTTATGAGCATTGTAATGTTGCTTATGTTCATACTTCATGCTACTTATTATTTTTGAGTTGGAATCTCTTCATAGCTTGCAATGACTATTAAGTAAACTTAGTTGCATACTCTTTATTATGAACTGTCTAAGTAGTTGATCATATTGCTGAGAATATTTACATCATATGAAGCAAATGTGTTTGTGAAAGTTCTTTTATCGCACTCAGTTTTCAACTGAATTGCTTGAGGACAAGCAATAAGCTAAGCTTGGGGGGATTTGATACGTCCAAAACGTATCTACTTTCCCGAACACTTTTGCTATTGTTTCTCCTCTAAACTTGTGTGATTTGGATGCAACTAACACGGACTGATGCTGTTTTTTGCAGAATTGCCTTGGTGTCTACTTTTTGTGTAGAAAATCAACTATCAGGAAAAATCCCGGAAAATATGCCAAAAATCCTATTTCACCCGAAGACTCCAGGAGCCAGAATACGAGACGGAGAAGAGCCAGGGGTGGCCACACCACCTGGTGGCGTGGGCCAGGCCAGGCCACGCCAGGGGTGGTGTGGGCCCCCAGGCACCCCCTCGGTCTCCCTCTTCGCCTATAAGAAGCCTTCTAACCTAAAAACTCTGGGGGATCGACGTTTTTCCAGAAGGAGTTCCGCTCCGCCGACACCACTAGATTCCACGAAACAACACCGGAAACTCCGTTCTGGCACCCTGCTGGGACGGGGAATTGGAAGAGATCATCGCCATCATCATCACCATCGCTTCTCCATCGACCATCCATGTTTCCCCCATCTATGAGTGAGTAATCCCCGCTGTAGGCTATGGGGATGGTAGGGATTGGATGAGATCGTTCATGTAATGGCATCAGATTGTTAGGGCATGGTGCCTAGTATCTTTTATTAGTGCTTTATGACTTTGTTGCGACTTGTTATGCTTAATGCTTGTCACTAGGACCCGAGTGCCATGATTTCAGATCTGAACATGTTATTGATTCATTATGATAGTATTGTTTTTGGTCTTATCTACAAGTTGTATACACCCGTTGTTGTCCGGAACCAATGGCCCCGAAGTGACAGAAATCGGGATAACCAGAGGGAATGGCTTTGATGTGAGGATCACATGTGTTCACGGAGTGTTAATGCTTTGCTCCGGTTCTCTATTAAAAGGAGCACCTTAATTGCCAGTAGTTCCCTTGAGGCCCCGCTGCAAACGGGCTGGCAGGACAAAAGATGTTGTGCAAGTTCTCATTGCGAGCACGTATGACTATATATGGAACACATGCCTAGGATTATCTAGTACTTGGATGCTTTATCTTATTTATCTGCAATTGCCCTATGTTTTGATTGCTATGTGAATTGTCTTGTCCACGCAACGCCCGTCCATCCATCCCTATGCCTACCGCACTTGAATTCCACTGTTTACTGCTATTATTACTTCTGTCTTTACTTTCCTACTGTTGCTACTTTGCTATTCCTACTACAAAACTGTTGCTACTGATAAACTGTTGTGAGCAAGATTGTTTCTAGGTGCAGCTGAATTGATAACTCAGTTGTTAAGGCTTATAAATATTCTTTGGCTCCCCTTGTGTCGAATCAATAAATTGGGTTTCACTTCCCTCGAAAATACTACGATACACCCCCTATACTTGTGGGTCATCAGACACATTGAGTTACTCAAGTGCTCCTAAACCCATTAAGTTCAACCATCAAGTTTTATTAGAGAAATTGGAATGAATGAGACTTTTGAACTGCGTGAAGAGGAGTTACTCATAATTGTCCATTACCGAGGACATGGCTAAGCACTTAGTTCTTAAACCATCTACATAGGCTAGTATACTTAACCAACAAGACCTGATCAACCCCTTTTGAGAGAAGACTAGGACGAGACCTTTGGGAAATAGAATCATGAGCCTAGCCCTGGACCGTACCATCCTATACACACCTACATCTACTAGTCATAGTAGGACATGATCCCATAACTTACTAAGTCAAATCAGAGCCCATATGACATGTGGTTGTACATGAAAGTTACTAACCATGACCGTATATTATCTCTTTGAAGCCTGGGTGGCAATCCCCACCATAAACCACACTCGATGACCCAATCCATGCCATTCCACCTAGGTGATTCATTGATTAATTGGTTTTTATTTAAGCAAAAACATAACCTTCTCATACACATATGTATCATGAAAACTACCCACACAACTAATAGCATGGCTAAGCAATTCTACAATACGATGGCTATCAAGGAATCAACTGGTGAGACCTATTACAATTCTATTGGGTACTCACACCATAGCATAGCATATAAGGCAAAATATTTCCTATACATGCAAAGCTACTGAAATCTAAATGCATAATAAAACAATAGGGAGTTCATGATAGTGACACTTGCCTTAATTGTAGTTCTCGTTCACACAGTCATCACAATCTATCACGAAAAATAAAAATGCAATCAACATACATCAGCACAAACATAACAAAATAGTATGCATGCATGCTAGAAAAGAGAAACAAGCTCAAAAGCTCTTCATAAACATTTTCTATTAAACAAAGGGCTTAAAATATGCATTATTGAAATCGGAATACCTCCAGTAAAAAATAGTTTCATCAATTTTTTGGAAATCATGCTACTGGATAGACAAAGTTCATAGCTTTCATTTACCACTGGTTTCACATTAAAATGATTTATAGAATAAAAGTTATAGTCAAAATACTCAATTAAGAGATTTAATCATAGATAATTATTTTTTACTGTGACAAAATCAACTAATGGTACAGTGGCGTAGATTACAATTTTATGAATCCATAGACATCAAATATTCCAATTTTGGACTTGTAAATATTGTTCTATGAATTTATTACCATTGAATAGATTTAAATTATCCAAAAAAATATTTATTAGGCAAGGTGCAAATATTATTGCAGAATCAAATTCTACATATTTTTGTGAAGAAGAATGTCGACTCAGTGCACGGGTGCTGATGCGTCACGACGTGGCGCTGACACTAGAGGTGACTAGGCAGCCACGCGGTGGATTCTTATTGGTCGATACCTCTTCGGCTGGACAATCTAATCTGAGGTGTTCAAAAGGAATAGAACGTATGAGGACGAAATCATCCTCACCTCCGATAATGGCCGACGGCTGGTGGTGGCGTGGTCTCAGAAGGTGGCAGCAGATTGGTCGGGTGGCAATGGTGGAGCAGCCTCTGGTGGTCGCCGATGATGGGGAACACCACCACGGAATGGAGACGGGGACAAGGAACACTTTGGTGGACATGATGTCATCCTTTACTCCCTGAGGTGGTGACGAAGTACGGCTGGTGGAGCTCGGGCTCAGCACAATCCAATGAGCTCGTGTGGATCCCTATGGTTCCTGCGGCGAGGAAAAAGGGGCAGGGTGAAGTGGTGCATCAAGAGCGAGAGGTCCAGAGGGTGAAGAGGGTGTTGTGGTTTTGTCGACACGTACGCCATTGGGGTATCCCAACGGCGAGTTTAGATACACAGGGTAAGGAGGAGAGTGTACAAGACGGTGTGACACAGCTTACCCAGGTCCAGATCTCATGATAGTGGCGAGATCCTACTCGTGTTGTCTTTGCCACTATCATCAATGTAAAGGTTGAGAGAAGGGCAAGGAAGAAGAAGAAGAACAAGAGAACTCCAAAGCCTGACCTTTTGTTGGAAGAAGAGGTCGAGGAAGAATTCGACCAAGAACTTAAGATGGAGACTCTGGATGGTGATCTGGTCCAACCCATCTCGAAAGATCCTTTGGTGTATGGCCACATGGTTACTCAAAGTGCCCGTGAAATCTACGGAGAAACACTAACAACACCAATCCCAACTGCTTCGGATCTCATGTCGGAGGAGTTGGAGAAAAGGGCTGAGGACCTGGAGAAGCAGTGATTGCTACTCCTCGCTAAAGCAGAACACCTCCTCGAGGTAAAACAATGCCTCGATAGTGATCCTTCCTAGTACAAGTCATATATCAAGTGACTGCAGTACAACAACACTCGAGGTGGTCTAGTTCTGGCCAACCAAAATCCAGATGTCCACAAGAGCCTCTTCAATGGAAAGAGAAATGACATTATCGTGGGATAGCCTTGGCTCAATAGCTATAGAAACCAGATTTATAATACACCGGTGGAAAACATTGTCGTGGCTCAAGCTATTCTCACAAATAATCCATCTCAAGAACAAGTCCAGCAGTGCCTCACATTGTTCGACAAAGTCTTGGAGCAACATAAGACCGCCGCATCTTTTAGTGGTGAGCTGGCATCAAAATCTGACTAGTGTTGCACCGATGTGGACAAGAAAACTAATTCAAGGCCCCATAGTGTAACATCCCACTTTCAGCAATCCTGATTAGTTGTCCAAAATGCAAAAAACAGGGGGAACAAAATCTTTTTCTTGTTTAGTGATGCAATGTTTGCTTGCTTGTTTGCCTTTGCTGATGCATACTCCTCTACCCTCCCCTCAGTTGACAAAAAACTATTTAACAAAACTATCTTGTCTTATCTTACATATTCTTAGATGTTCTGGCATTTCAAAACCGGAGCCAAGATGCCTTTGCAACCCTAACCATTTTAGTAGCTTCTATTGAAAAAATTATGGAGATCTATAAGATATAATCTCCTTATGTTTTCAAGACAGATCTTTCAGCTACTCTTATCTCTAGGTTTTCCAAAATCTTTTATAAAACCTTGAACTCTTCTCTTGGTAGAAACATCAAGGGACTCTTATCTAATTCAAAACACAACCTTTTCAAATACCCATCTCTACCTCAAGCTAGGCTTGATGTTACCCTAGTAGTAGTGGATTTCTAAGTTGAATTGCCTTGACCCGCTACTTGACTTGTTTTCTTAGGAAGTAGTATGAGCTACCCTAGCAGCTCATCCTCTAGGATCAAGATAAATTAAGAATACAAACCTTAACCAAATCACCTTAGAGTTAATCCATTCTAGAAGCTTCCAAGTTAATGAGGACCATTCCTAAGCATGGATCATTTCTAGTCAATCTACACTCCGATTTCATCCAATTGGTGATGATTTGGAACCTTCCATCCACTCAAAATCATCCCAACTTGAATTCTAGTCAAAATCTCCAAATCTGCCAAAAATGACTAAGTCTGGAAAACAGTTATCAATGTCTCAGCTTTGAACCTCTCTCTTTCTCAACCTTTGTGAATTTTTGGAAATGCACTTGAACCATCTTATGAAACATATTAAGCACTACTAAGGCCCACTTTTGACCTTGGCTAGATAATCCTCTAAGCCACATGTTCTTGATGGTTTGGCAGGCAACAAATTAGTCTTTCCTCTGCAAATCTTCCCAACATGCCTATTTTGCCAGAAGCTCACATCTCCATGTTAACTTATTTTGACCAACTCTTTGAATGCATATTCTCAACTTATTATGGTCTATCCGTCCCTACTCCACTTGTTCCAATTAGATCCTTGTGTTTCTAAACCCCACATGGCTTTGAAGGCTATTTGATATTCTGTCTTGGCACCCTTATTTTATTCAAAGTTTGGCATCAATCCTTGGAGAGCCCAATCATGATCAACCTCAAGCCTCTGTACCATGGTGATCTACTCAACTTGGTCTATCTATCTATCTACCTCGAGACCAAAGGGGATCTCTAAGCTCCAAGATCCAACAAGGTTTTGATGGTATAAAATTAACTTTGCCCAAGATCCTCTATCTCTTGTTTTCTTTCAAAGTCCAGTTTTATTTTCAAAACCCACACTTACAAATGATGGATACACTTTATTAACCTCATCTCCCTTGGATATAAAAATTTACCAAATGCTTTCCATAATTATTTTGGCCCAATAACAATTTAATTCCTTTATTTGACAAAAACCTCAAAACTCCTCCTATAAAAGAAAAATGGGTTCTCTCCAAAACACCTTGCCAACTTTAGGCACATTTGAGTCCAATGTATCATATCCTATCCTCTCACTTCTAAAGTAAATATTTTTGAACAGTTTTACTATTTCTTTTTGCCCCTTTTCATAAATGGCAGAAATGGAATCATAATTGTTTTAATTACATTTATTCATAAATAAATTCTGGTAAAATTCTCCAAAGTGTAGATTCATACTTGGGACCATCTAAAAGCAAAAACCCTACCTGTCCAATTCAAAAATATCAAATGAATTCAATAAAACTTTTTCAGCACTATTTAAATAAATGACATAAACATAATCTAAACTGGTCCAATAAATGCCAAATAATTCTTGGAGATGTACCGTGATCACATTCATCAACCAGCATCATTGAAGCATCTTGTCCAGATCAAAAGTCAAGAAGTTTCTCATAATCATTAATATGTTCAAAATAGCCTTTACTCAAACAACTACCAAAACATCTCCAACTTCAATCAAAACTTGTACAATACTTCTCTCCAACACCAGGACACCCCCTAGTCGATCTATACTGTAGCCTTTGCTATAGAAAACCCTAGCACTTATCTTCTTATGCTTGGAAAAAGGAGAGACAAGAGACATGTCTTTGTTTGCTTTTAAATAGCTTGCTGCAGCACCACCACTCATCTACCCCCTCTGCCCGACCTAGAACACCACCATCTCTCCCCCTCACCATCCAAGTCGACCAATTCCTAGACATGCACCTCCCCAAGCTCCTCCCTTGGACTATGTCCACCATGCACCACTTCAACTCGAGATAAATTGCCGTAGGCCACCCCATCGCTCCCCTCAGGCTCATTTGCCCCTTTCCATCCCACTTACCTTCCCCAAACCCCCCTCCCCCTCCTTTGCTCGGACCTAGCCAGGAGAAGAGAAGAAAAGCCTCCCGGCCTTCTTAAAGATCTGCAGTTGGTGCTCTCTCTTCTACTCCCCTCCATCTGCATGCTACATTTCCGAGATCTCCTCAACCTCCAGCACCTAACCCTACCCTCTCCCTTGCTCAGGAACGACCAGGATAGTGATGCTAGTGAGCTCCCGAAGCCTCCTCTCGTCGGGCCTGCTCGCGTGAGCTCCCTTCCTGGCGCCAAAAGAACATCTACAGCCCATCCCCAGGGTCACCAGGAGACACCACATCGCCTCGTCACCGTGCTGACGCCTCTCCGCCTCACTGGTGAGCCCTTGAACAAGTGGTGGACGCAGCAAAGAACTGTTGGGTGGGCATGCTTTAATTTTTATTTTGAACACTAGAACTTGTGCAATAAAAATTGCCCAAGCGAATAATATAGTAGATAATTGATTCACAACATATAAAACATATATATGTGGTAAGCATGATGAAGGAAGTACAATCTTCTTTACTTCATGTTTCTCGAAAAGTGTCGCAATGTGGTTCTCCCTATTCGTATTCAATTCTACAATTACCATATAAAACATATAAACAACATGGTAAAAGAGCATACACACAAATTTGTAGACAATTTAGTTTTAGGATCATATCGGACAAATTTGAAAACAATTTATCTTTAGAACATACAAATTAGGGCATCAAACCAATTCTTCCCCATGGGGAATATGCCAATTTGGGATTAAATTAAAATAGGAGCAGGGAGAAGCAGTAGTTTACACGTACCTGAAACTGGGAAGCAGTGGGCGGATCGAGCGGGAGGCGGCCGGGGGGGCGCCGGGGCGGAGAGCAGCAGGCAGCAGCAGCGGCGGTGGCCGGAGGGACGAGTGGTGGAGGTGGAGGCGGGCCAGGCGGCCGGTCAGGGACGGCCGGACGGGGAGGCCAGGAGGGGGCGAGTCGGTCGGGGAGCTGAGGGCCAGGGGCCGCCGCACGTGGCCGCCGCTGGAGGCCCGGGGCAACTAGCTTCCACCCTTGCTGGCGTTCAGAGATGAGGACGTACGGGACAACGAGGATGCCGCTCGAGTTCCCTCTGATCCTATCGCTCGCTCAACTCGGTAAGGAAAATTACGGGGTCAAAAAAAATTAGCCAAAACACTAGGTGGGTGGCGACCCGTCCAGCCCGCCCCCTCGTCCGCCAGTGCCTTGAACCCTCTCTAAATCGTGCCTTAGGGTTTCCCTTCTTCGTCGTGTCGCCAGGTAGAAGACAAGCGGAGGCCGTCAATCTCGTCTAGATTGAATGGTCCTCCTTCCCCAATACCGCTTCGGTGCTCTACCTCATTAACAGGCGGGTCCGACCTATCGGTTTCAAAACGCACGCCACGTGCACTCTCCCTGGCAAGGAAATGGGCCGGCCCGCCTCAGATTTACCTCGCACTAGATTTTCGGCCCGCTGCCCTCTGTTTCCTCTTATCTTTTATCCTAGTTTACAAACCTATTAAATAGTAGTTCAGTTTAATTACCAAATAAAATGGAAAGTGCAAAAATTGTATAGATCCAAATTTTCACATGTAACCCTAGGTTTTATCTAACATGCAGAACCTGAACTTGACCAAAATAATGTCTATATAATTTCTAATAATTAACCTACAAACATGTGTCCTTTTCACTAATAAATTCTTTCAGAGAGTTTGGTAAATCCAAATAAAGTAAATCAACTTTTTATTGTTAGGTATCTAAGATACCTTTCTTGTATCCTTAACCTCAATCCAATAACTCTTATGGTTTTACCATAGTAAAAATACCAAAAACAACTCCGGTCTGCCTTTAGAAAATTCTCTAGGTCAAGTTAGGACTTGTTCTGACAAAATTCCAACTCTCAGAATACATGCAATGAAATATCTAACTAAAACCCACAAGCTCAATAATTATTGAGTCTTTTTTGAATTTTGGTGATTTAAATACTTCTGCATGTGTATTTTTCACTCAATAAATCACAACCGTAGTTCTGCAACCTCAAAAATTATGAATCCAATTTCTCTAGGAAGGTATTTGATATACCTAACATGTGTACTTGATTCACGTAAATATCCCTTGTAGATTTAATATGGTTGAAATGACAAAATAGCTACAGAAGGATTTTCCTAGGGACAATCTGGTAATTATTCTTAAGTGAATCCAACTATTAGTGAACCAGCACTAAAAACTCTTCTTAACTATCAAAGGAAATAATTTTTGCACTTACACATATTTTCTGGTGAATTATCCTCTAAAACTAGGGTTATTTCACTAGAAATACAATAACTAAATAATTTAAAGTCATAAAAATATGAAACCACTTTTGGTAGAATTGTTTTATCAAATCCTATCTGATGATATCTTTTTTGCACATTGTTACCATACTGAACAAGGGCTTGATTAAAACCCCCTTATTGAAGCAGTTTTGGACTACTAAATCATAAAAGCAATTCCACTAATCCAACTAAAGTAATTCCACTTGGTATAATTCCCAAATTAACCAAACCTACTAAACCTAGTGGGGTGTAATATATGTGTGTATGATGTATTGCTTTGTGGCTTGTTTGTCTTGTATTGATTGTGATATTGCTTGTTTGCATGTATGCCCCTCGACGACGATAGTTGCAAATGAGTTGATCTCGAGAACAAAGGATCATCAAATTATTATTATCATTGTTGGTTATATAAGAAGAAGAAGTCTAGGGAATTATTGCTGGTCACAGGCAAGCCACCTTTTTCTCATAAGCCTTGTCCTACTATTTTTTTATTATGCATATCTTGTTTTAATAGTTTATACAAATGCATTGTTTTACTCTATAGATGATCTATATCATGTATTGGTTTGGCTCCTCCAAACCATTACACCTTTTTACTACTAATTACAACCCCCTTGATGACACATACTTGTCCCTAGTATGGTAGATGGTGTATAACACCATACCCCTTTGGAGACCCCGTTTTAGCTGAAGCAAAACTATAGGATGGGAAAACCCCGGAAAAGTTTTACAAAAATGTTTTATGGTAAAACTTTGATGAGGTTCGACCTAACAAGAGAAGTTTGAAAAAATAAAAAGGTTTTTGTTTTTTATAAAGGATGCTGAAGGAAAGAGGGGGAAAAATGTTTTCGAAAATGCACCCGGTTCTTTGCAGCTTTAGCTATAACAACTTAACCCGTGCAATCACATTACTCCTATATGGGAAGGGGTTGGGATGGAAGTTTGTCTGCTCTAGTATAAGAGCATCTCCAGCAGTGGTGCTAAAATAGCACAGTGCTAAATTAACCGCTTTTATAGCTTGTGCAAACGCGAGAGCTCCTCCAGTGGGTGCTGCATATTTGTGCGTGCTGTAAATTTTAAGCGCATTGGGTCGGTTTGCGGTATCTCGTGTGCAATATTTGGGGCACCGGATATAGTGCGCGCTATCGCTGGGCTCGCGCGTGAATAGCCAACCGTCAGGAAACTTCCCCTACGCTCGCCACCTCCACCTCCAACCTCCCCCTTCGTGCGTGGCCGGCACAATTCCGGCGATGGATGGGACCTCTAACGCCCCACCAACTCCTCCCTACTCCGTCCCCCCACTTCCTGCGCCGTCTCGCCGTCGAGCGCGCCAAACCCTCGCGTTGTCACCATGAATAGCTCGGCCGCCGTGGGGAGCGCTCCGACTGCGACTCGCGCCCTCTTCATGTCACCGCGGTCAAGCACCAGCGACGTGCAGCTCCCGCTAGTCGCAGCACTGAAGGGGAAGAACCAAGCCTCGAAGTGCACGGCGACAGCGACGGGTGGGCAAGCTCCCAATCCTAAGGCGGCGAAGAACAGCGCGATGGCTCGGCGCACGCAACAGCCTCAACCCAACCCCGCCTCCCCGCCACATCGACGTCCAACGCCAACCATGGCCGTCGTTGCCACGTGCGATGTTCTCGATGAAATGGCAACAAGGTAAACAATCTTTTTTGTTGTTTCTTTGAGATACATGTGAATGTGTAGTAGGAATTTGATATGCGCACTCATTGTAGTGTTGATGATGAAATTTCTTGGAGACTATGGAGGTTTCCTCCTCTTTTGCACCAACATTTGTACCTCAAAATGATGAAGGGGAGGAGTTTGAGGTGGATGAGGAAGGCGAGGGCATGGTGGATGCGCCGAGTGGTAGGAAGGCAAACTACACCATAGAAGATGATGTGTTGCTTTGCAAGAATTGGTTGAAAATTGGCATGGATCCTTTGGTTGCATCGACAAAAGTAGAGACACATATTGGATAAGAATGAAGGAGTACTTTGATGCAAACAAAAATAGTGGAAATCTTCGCACCATCCGCTCTCTTCGGTCTCGTTGGTTGGTCATCAATGCCGATTGTCAAAAGTGGGTGGGTGTGCAAAAGGATGTTGATGAAATCAACCCAAGTGGCACAAGCGATGTTGATAGGGTAAGTTGTTCTATTGTGTTCTATTATTTTGTTGACATGTGCATATGGTTGTTCTTCTACATTGCTTGTTTATTCTACTTTCTTCACAATGTAGAAAAACATGGCTCAAGGGTTGTACCGAGATGAGGGAAATAAGAACAAGAAGGGCAAGAAGATGCTCGGAAATCCATTTACATTGCACCATTGCTATGACATGCTAGGGGATGAGGAGAAGTGGAAGAACCGCGGGGTGGACGTGCCAACAATGTTGGCGGCACAAGCAACCATGGAGGCAACTATCATAGATGATGATACATCAAGTGGTGGTGATGATAAAAGAGAAGCTCCACTCCACACTCGGTTGCAAACACAAAAAGGCCGGAGCTTCCACGGAAGGCTACCAAAGAAATGAAGGGGAAGAAGGCCGGTGATGATGACATAGCAAAAGCTATAGAGAGGATGGATAAAGCAATAATGGAGTATATCAAGGACAAGGAAGGGGCCGAGGCGCGACAGGTGGCATTGGAGGAGAGGTTGGCGGCCATCGAGGAGAGGAGGTTGGCAATGGAGGATAAAAAGTTGTCCAATGAGGAGCACCAACTCCTAGCAAAAGAAGAGAGGAAGCTCTTATTCATGGACACAAGCCACATGGATGAAAGGAAAAAAGAGTACATCAACCTTGCTTGTGATGAAGTGTTGGACAAAAAATAAAGTTGGCAAACTCCTTGAAGGCACAAAATGAAGGGATGAATATACTGGGGTATGGAGGCATGGGTGGCTTCGGAGCAGCACCGGGAGGCTATGGAGGCATGGGTGGCTTCGGAGCACCACCATGAAGCTATGGAGGCATGGGTTGCTTTGGAGGCTATGGAGGAATGGGTGGCTTTTGATGGCTCGGTGTTGATGTGGAGCTTGTTGGGGAACCCCAAGAGGAAGGTATGATGAGCACAGCAGTAAGTTTCCCTCAGTTATGAAACCAAGGTTTAATCAAACCAGTAGGAGCAAGGGAACACCCCAAAGGTGTTGCTAGCTGAGCCTTGGCAGGGCGCACTACCGGTGCTAGTAGAAACGTGGAGACCTGCACAACACAACCACAGAACTTTTCCCCCAACTTACGATGAGGTTGTCAATCTCACCGGTTTTGCTGAAAACAAAGGATTAAACGTATCGAATGGAAGGAAGTAATAGTTTGCAGAAACTAAACACAAAACAGTAAACAGTTTGTAGATTGTATGTAAAAGAAAGGACCGGGGTCCATAGTTCACTAGAGGTGGCTCTCCTTAAGATGGATGACATGTTGGGTGAACAAATTACAGCGGGGCAATTGACAAACATCGAGAAAGAAATACATGCATATACTAATCATCTTGACTCCTTTGGAACTTGATTGGGCATTACAACATTATACATAGACCGCCATCCAACTGCATCTATGACTAATAATCCACCTTCAGGTTATCATCCGACCCCCCTCCAGTATTAAGTTGCAAGCAACAGATTATTGCTTTATGAATTGCGTGTAATGTAAACAATATGATTGTTCTATGAACAAAGGATTGTTGTTTTCTCCCTAGTAGCAACAGCACATCTAGTACCTTAGAGATTTCTGTCACTTCCCCAGATTACCAGAGGCATGAACCCACTATCGAGCATAAATACTAACTCTTGGAGTTGCTAGCATCTACTTGGCCAAGATAGCTACTAACAACGGAAAGCATGCAAGATCACAAATAACAAAGACATTATAGAATCAATAATCAATCTGAAATAGCATCTCAATATCCATCGGATCCCCGCAAACACAACATGCAAAATTATAAATAGATGATCTTGATCATGAACGGAGCTCACAAGATCTAGACATGAAAGCACAAAGGAGGAGAACCAGCCATCTAGCTACTACATGGACCCGTAGTCCAGAGATGAACTACTCACGCATCACACCAGAGGCTTGCATGATGATGAAGAAGGCCTCCAGGGTGAATTCCCCTCTCCGGCAGGGTGCCGGGAAGAGCTTCAGATCCCTCCTGGTTTAGGGATGGAGATGACGGCGGCTACAGACTGTTTCATGGATTTTTGATCCGGTCCTTAGGGTTTTGGTCCCGAGGGCAATATATAGGCGGAAGGAGATGCCGAGGGGGTGTTGGGGTCGGCCAGACCACCCCTGGTGCGGGCCAGGCCTGGCCGCGTGGCCAGGTGGTGTGGCCGGCCCCCAACCCTTCTTCATCTCGTATTTTGGCTCTAGAAGTCTTCCGGAAAAATAGGCACTTTGGCTTTTGTCCCGTCCAATTCCGAGAATATTCATTTTTTGACTTTTCTGGAACCAAAAACAGCAGAAAACAGGCAGCTGGCACTGTGGCTCTTGTTAATAGGTTAGTCCAAGAAATCATATGAAAAGTACTCCAAAGTGTGGTCAAAACACAAGAAAGTAGATAAAACCAAGCATGGAGCATCAAAAATGATAGATACATTTGCAATGTATCAACATCCCCAAGATTAACTCCTGTTCGTCCTCGAGTAGGTAAGTTATAAAAAGAAAGAATAATTTTTGAGGTGACATGCACCATCATAAACTTGATCAAAGTACTTGTAAAACATTCAAAGCATGGGATCATAGTACTTCAATCATAACATGAAAGACAAGGTTCTAGCAATAAGACAGAGAAACTATGATGCAACATGAAAGGCACAAACAAAAGATTCATGAATAACAATGCTTTGCAACACGTTTGTTTGTTTCACATAAAGAAAACATAGCATAATAGTATTTAGCTTGTCCCTCATAGAGTAGCAAATATAAATGCATAGGACACCTTCAAAGTTCACAAGAGTGACTAGATACAAATAGTTTAAAACAAGCAATATCAAGTTATGCATCAATCAACTAGTCTTGGGACAATGCAAATAGAACTAAGAATGGCCACTATGCTCTCAAAGTAAGTGCATAAAGGTAGAAGGTGGACACTCAATATAATGGTGGAAGAAAGGCCTTCATAGAAGGAAGTAGGGATTCAAGTCTCATAAGGAGATTCCAAAAATTATGGTACTTATAGCTTTCAGCTCTCATTGCCCCTATCATAGGCATTTTGAAGGTGATTAAGGTTAAAGTGACACAACTAAGAGGATATGCTTGACAAGTTATAAACCGAAATCTCATGCCCCTTACTTACGAAGACCGATCCTCGTGCTACTCAACTTTAGTCATAAGTAAGCTCTTGTCATTGTAAGTACATATGTATCATAAAGAACCGCCAACGGGGTACCCCTTGCACATGATACAAGAGCTATCCCATAATCAAAATGACAAGGCAAGCAGACAATGAGCATCTCAGCGATCTTTTTATTTGCTATTTCCGTAGGTTTTTATTGAGGATGCTTCATAGAGTGCTCATTATGGTGATGCTGCAAGTTTCCACCATGATTAGGCATGGCTTAGGCTAGCGGCCCAGGCGTTTCTCTAACACACATACAAACTCCATGATCTTACAAGTTCCACTTTTATTTCACATCGTTGGGATCCATAAGCAAAAGAACATGATATCAACGGGGTACAAAGTACAAGTGCAATGTTGAAAGCGTTCCCCATGATACATGGTTCTGCTAACTTCAACTCATAAACCGCAAGCATATACGCAACAAAGAAGGACCCAATGGTTCAAGTTTATTAGATGCAAAAAAAAGTAAAGTGTGCCATCAAGTTCGTGAGAGCTTTAATCACTAGTTTTCTCATAACAAGTTTAATTTGGAAGGTAAACAAAAGCATGCATATACTTGGAATAGCATAAGCTAGTAGGTAGTTATGGTGGACTCTTTGGAATAACTTGGTTTAAGGAGTTGGATGCATGAGTGGAACTCATACTTTGTTGTGGAGGCTAGCAAAAGACTGGGAGCGACAACCTAAGAGAGCAATAATGGCCATAATCATGCAGAGCGACAAAACATCATTGATCAAAGCATAAAGTGATACTACTAGTTGAAAACTAAAGGATCAAAAAGGATATGGTGACTTGAGATAGTCATAACATGATGTGAGCATGTGCCAAGTCAACCCAAATAAAGCATCAAAGGAGAATACCACTATACTATGCTTTAATATGCTAAAACAACGCATGATTCATCCAAGGCACATTAAGCAATCTCAATTGTTTATAACAAGTCATGCTACAGCAAAGAATACTAAGCATAAATCCAAAACAATATCAAGCATGGCATGACAAAGCATAGGCCACAGTCAAAAACAAGCTCTCTTTACCACTTAAGCATGAACGTTCCTACTCTTTTCCAAACCAAACCAAACTATTTGAAAACCAATGTATGAAAGAGGGGGTCCAACCAATTTATTCATCAAACTAAGCAAACTAAGAAAAACAAAAACAAAAACAAAAACGAAAAAGAAGACGCTACAAGAACAACACAACTATGCATGAAACAATAAAAATGAAGCGTTTGGAAGAAACCTGAGATTTTTATTGATCAAGAGGGGATGCCTTGGGTATCCCCAAGCTTTGACGCTTGTACTTCTTTGATATTTCTTGGGGTGACACGCGTGGCATCCCCAAGCTTGATATTTAGTCCATCCTTCATCTCATTACTAATTCCTTCCATACACCTAAAAATTTTCCTTTGTACAAAACTTCACACAATCTTTATTAGCAACATTAGTGCACTCAAGATAATAGGTCTTAAGCTTCAGTTATAACACCAATAAACTTCCATTAGAACACTATCTACTGAAGCACTTCCCTCAAAAATCTCAATTCCCAAAAAGAACTCAAAAAGGAACCAACAAGAAGCAAATGCAGAAAATGGCAGAAATCTGTTAAAATAGACCAGCAGGTAAAGACGAATTTTTTCTAAGACCTTATGTTGATCAAATAAAAAAGTGTTGAACTAACGAAAGTTAGATAACAACCTGTGGCAGAAGCACAAAAATTCACGCCTCAAAAAGACGTTCAGAGAGTTTACACGAATTTTTACGGTGAAGCACAAAAATCTGTTTCGGCACAGCAACTTTCCCAATCATTACTTCTCTCTCATTAGAGGTTACTCTTGGCACCAAAAGCAAAATAAAAAGGATAAGGAGCGGTTATTACTGAAGTAATAATTTCCAAGACTCATCTAAAACTTTTGGGTTTATCTCCCAATAAGTACTTTTCTTTAATGCCTTTAAGTTAGGCATAAGAAGCAAGAAGAATCAAGTGTTCTCAAATGAAGAAGCATTAAGATCAAATTTTGTTTTCATAGGAGAATCAAAAGAAAACTTCTCTCTCTTCTTAGGGAAGTGTTCTATACCTTTCTTGAGTGGGAGTTGATATTTAATGGTGCCTTCTTTCATATCAATAATGGCACCAACAGTTCTAAGAAAAGGTCTTCCCAAAGTAATAGGACAAGAAGCATTGCATTCAACATCCAAAACATAGAAATCAATGGGGACATAGGCATTGTTAACCATAATAAGAACATCATTAATACTCCCCATGAGTTTCTTTTTAGCATTATCATCAAGTGGGACATTCAAATAACAATCTTCAAGTGGAGGCAAATCAAGCATATCATAAATCCTTCTAGGCATAATAGAAACACTACTATCAAGATCACATAAAGCTTTGAAATCAAAGTCATTCACTTTCATATTAATGATGGGTTCCCAACCATCTTATTGTTTTATAGGAATAGAAGCTTTATGTTTCATCTTTTCTTCTTTAATCTTTATGAGAGCATTAGGAATGTGTTTTGTAAAGGCCATGTTCATAGCACTAGCATTAGGCCTTTTAGCAAGCTTTTGTAGGAACTTAATAACTTCAGAGATGTTGCAACCATCAAGATCAAAATCAAATTTAACATTTAAAGTAGTAGAACTATTACTAGCCTCAACACTAGTGGTAGTGATCATAGAAACACTAATGTTTCTAGCAATTTCATCTTCTCTTTCCCATAGCATGTAATTCAGCTAATAGTCTAACATTTTCATCAATTCTTACTTGTATAGCATTAGTAGTTGTAAAGGGATTATCATTAGTTTTAGGTTTAGCAGCCATTTTATTCAAAGAAGCCTGAGCTTCAGCCAAAGATGCTATATTTATTTCAGCATTAGAGAGTTTTTCCTTAATAGTTTTATTGAAAGCAGTTTGCTTACTAATAAAGTGCTTAAGCATAACTTCAAGTCCAGAGGGTGCACTCCTATTATTGTTGTAGGAATTTCCATAAGCGTTACCATTGTTAGGAGGATATGGCTTATAATTGTTGTTACCAAAATTATTCCTGTAAGCATTGTTGCTAAAATTGTTATTTCTTATGAAGTTCACATCAACTTGCTCTTCTTGAGCAACCAAAGAGGCTAAAGGAACATTATTTGGATCAATATAGGCTTTCCCATTAACAAGCATAGACATAATAATATCAATCTTATCACTCAAGGAGGAGGTTTCCTCAACAGAATTTACCTTCTTACCTTGTGAAGCTCTCTCAGTATGCCATTCAGAATAGTTAACCATCATATTATCCAGAAGCTTTGTTGCAGCACCCAAAGTAATGGTCATAAAGGTACCTCCAGTAGCAGAGTCCAATAGGTTCCTTGAAGAATAGTTCAATCCTGCATAAAAGGTTTGGATGATCATCCAAGCAGTCAGTCCATGAGTGGGACAATCCTTTACCAAAGATTTCATTCTTTCCCAAGCTTGAGCAACATGTTCATTATCAGATTGTTTAAACTTCATTATTTCACTTCTCATAGATATAATCTTAGTAGGTGGATAGTATTTTCCAATGAAAGCATCTTTGCACTTAGTCCAAGAATCAATACTATTCCTAGTTAATGAATTCAACCATTCTTTAGCTTTTCCTCTCAAAGAGAAAGGAAATAATTTCAGCTTAATAATATCACCATCTATATCCCTATGCTTTTGCATCTCACAAAGTTCAACAAAGTTATTTAGATGGGCAACAGCATCTTCATTACCAATACCAGAAAATTGTTCTCTCATAACAAGATTGAGTAAAGCAGGTTTTATCTCAAAGAAAGTAGCTTCGGGCACAGGTCTAGCAATAGGTGTGCTCATAAAATCATTGTTGTTGGTGCTAGTGAAGTCACACAACTTAGTATTTTCAAGAGTAGTCATTTTTTGTGTGTTTTTGATAAACAAAGCAAACTTCTAAAACTAATTTTTTTGTGTTTTTGATAAAGAAACAAGCAAACAAAGCAAAAGAAACTAAGCAAAACAAAAATAACAAAGTAAAGAGATTGGTTATGAGGGACTCCCCTTGTGAAGATGTCCTTGACTCCCCGACAACAGCGCCAGAAAAATATTTGATGGCTCGGTGTTGATGTGGAGCTCATTGGGGAACCCCAAGAGGAAGGTATGATGAGCACAGCAGTAAGTTTCCCTTAGTTATGAAACCAAGGTTTAATCGAACCAGTAGGTGCAAGGAAACACCCCAAAGGTGTTGCTAGATGAGCCTTGGCAGGGCGCACAACCGGTGCTAGTAGCAATGTGGAGACCTGCACAACACAACCACAGAACTTTGCCCCCAACTTGCGATGAGGTTGTCAATCTCACCTGTTTTGCGGAAAACAAAGGATTAAACGTATCGAATGGAAGGAAGTAATAGTTTGCAGAAAGTAAACACAAAACAGTAAACAGTTTGTAGATTGTATGTAAAAGAAAGGACCGGGGTCCATAGTTCACTAGAGGTGGCTCTCCTTAAGATGGATGACATGTTGGGTGAACAAATTACAGCGGGGCAATTGACAAACATCGAGAAAGCAATACATGCATATACTAATCATCTTGACTCCTTTGGAACTTGATTGGGCATTACAACATTATACATAGACCGCCATCCAACTGCATCTATGACTAATAATCCACCTTCAGGTTATCATCCGAACCCCCTCCAGTATTAAGTTGCAAGAAACAGATTATTGCTTTACGAATTGCGTGTAATGTAAACAATACGATTGTTCTATGAACAAAGGATTGTTGTTTTCTCCCTAGTAGCAATAGCACATCTAGTACCTTAGAGATTTCTGTCACTTCCCTAGATTACCAGAGGCATGAACCCACTATCGAGCATAAATACTAACTCTTGGAGTTGCTAGCAACTACTTGCCCAAGATAGCTACTAACAACGGAAATCATGCAAGATCACAAATAACAAAGACATGATAGAATCAATAATCAATCTGAAATAGCATCTCAATATCCATTGGATCCCCACAAACACAACATGTAGAATTACAAATAGACGATCTTGATCATGAACGGAGCTCACAAGATCTAGACATGAAAGCACAAAGGAGGAGAACTAGCCATCTAGCTACTACATGGACCCGTAGTCCACAGATGAACTACTCACGCATCACACCGGAGGTTTGCATGATGATGAAGAAGGCCTCTAGGGTGAATTCCCCTCTCCGGCAGGGTACCGGGAAGAGCTTCAGATCCCTCCCGATCTAGGGATGGACATGACGGCGGCTACAGACACTTTCGTGGATTTTTGATCCGGTCCTTAGGGTTTTGGTACCGAGGGAAATAGATAGGCGGAAGGAGAGGCCGAGGGGGTGCTGGGGTCGGCTAATCACCCCCGGGCACGGGTCAGGCCTAGCCGCACGGCTAGGTGGTGTGGCCAGCCCCTAGCCCTTCTTCGTCTCGTATTCTAGCTCCAGATGTCTTCCGGAAAAATAGGCACTTTGGATTTTGTCCCGTCCAATTCCGAGAATATTCATTTTCTGACTTTCCTGGAACCAAAAATAGCAGAAAACAGGCAGCTGGCACTATGGCTCTTGTTAATAGGTTAGTCCAAGAAATCATATGAAAAGTACTCCAAAGTGTGGACAAAACACAATAAAGTAGAGAAAACCAAGCATGGAGCATCAAAAAATTATAGATACATTTGCAATGTACCAGCTTTGGACAAGCATCGGCACCCTATGGAGGCATGGGAGCACCATCGAGAGGCATGGGTGGATTTGGACAAGCATCAACACCCTATGGAGGCATGGGTGGCTTTGTACAAGGATCAACATCATATGAAAGTGACCGTGGAATGGATGATGTTGACAAGTGATGATGTGTGTCTATGCTTGAGTCTCATTTGTGATGAACTTGTTTGTGTGCAATTGTCATTTGTGTTTGAACTATGTCATTGCGTTGAACTATGCTAAGTTGAGATTCGGGGATTTTTAGAGCCATTTGTGCTTGATGTTTTTGGTCCATTTTGATCTTGTTGTCATAGTTGCTACTGTGTTTTTGGTTTGCGCCAGTAGTTCATGCTCCAGTTTACAGCACTTGGCGAGGGCATGCTTCGGTGCTCTAGTTTACAGCGCTGGTTTGCCGCCTCTAGCGAAGGGCGCGCAGGCTCCGCGCGCTACATCCGAATAGAGCGCACGCTATCAGCGTTTTACAACGCGCAGCTATCAAGCCTCTGCTAGAGATGCTCTAACTTGTTTCACAACTACTACAGGGGATTTCGATCTCCGGTCGGTGGGCCTTCTCCGGTAAGGGTCCCTGTAAAGTAATTCAGCACCCTAGAGAAGGAACAAACGGTCTGCGAGCCTCCATGCGTTTACTATGAATTGCTCATAGGGTAGGCTCTTATACTAGAATGGGCATTCTGAAGGTCATGTTTGATTATCCGAGATTCGAATACTTTTGTATGATGATCCGAGGTTGATCCCAGCGGCTGTATCAAATCTTGTGGGTAAAGTGTACAACCTCTGCAGAGTGTAAATCTATTCGAATAGCCGTGTCTGCGGTTATTGGACGGGTTGGAAAAACTACTGTAGAGTGGTGATGGTTTTGTTTTCAAAAAGGATTTCGGAAAAGAAAGTGTTTTCAAACACTGGTGGTCTGAAGGACACTAGGGAAGGTGAGGTGATCTGAAGGATCACAGAAGATGGAAGGTTCGGTTAGTTGAGGACCATGAGATGAAATAGGGTGACCCAATCCTAGTGTTTTCCAAAACATTTCAAAAAGGTTTCCAAAACATTTTTATAAAAGTTTTCAACAAAGATATGTAGATGTGATGTCTACGCACTTCTATTCTTGTAGATAGTTGTTGGGCCTCCAAGTGCAGAGGTTTGTAGAACAACAGCAAGTTTTCCCTTAAGTGGATCACCCAAGGTTTATCGAACTCAGTGAGGAAGTGGTCAAAGGTATCCCCTCTCAAGCAACCCTGCAATCAAGATACAAGAAGTCTCTTGTGTCCCCAACACACCCAATACACTTGTCAGGTGTATAGGTGCACTAGTTCGGCGAAGAGATAGTGAAATACAAGTGGTATAGATAATTATAAGTGATAACGATGATATTAAATAGCTTGATGGCGTGGAAAAGACTAAAGGCAAACTGAAATAAAGGTGGAAGCAAGCAAATATGTAACAGATCTAATGGCAAACGGTGTTTCAGTGCTTAGAAACAAGGCCTAGGGATCATACTTTCACTAGTGAACACTCCCATATAAATATCTTCTCTTTATGATACTACTCTTAACTACTCTCCGTTTGGACACTCTAATCGATGGTAGGGCTATAACAGCACACCTCAAAGTAAGCCTTTCCCATCTAGATAACCCCACACTGTCACCTTGAGCTCTAGATGGTTCCAACAAACACCACAATTTCATAAAGACATCCAACTCCAAATATAACTCATAACAAGTATTTGTAATCTCTAGCCTAAGTGCCACCATGGTGTGCACGCTGTCACTTTCACACACATGGGGAGAGCAGAGATCTATTAAAGCACTTGAGTAGCAAGGTAGATCTATATATTACAAGCTCATGATCTCAATAAGATCATGCATAGAGAGAGATGAACACATAGCTACTGGTAGAACCCTTAGCCATGAAGGAGAACTACTCCCTCCTCATCATGGGAATCAGCAATGGTGATGGAGATGGTGGTGGAGATCGATGGAGAAGGCTCTGAGGGCGATTCCCCATCCTGGAAGGGTGCCGAAACAGAGACTTTCTGTCCCCCGAATCTCTCCTTCAGTGGTGGCAGCGCATCGGAACTTTTTGTGGATTTCTGAATGACTATTTAGGGTTTTGGTATCGGGAGGCTCTTATAGGTGAAGGAGGCAAGGTCAGTGGCCAGCCAGGGGGCCCACACCATGCCCTGGCGCCACCTAAGCTGGCCCGCGCCAAGGGGGGTGTGGCCACCCTGTGGCCCCTCTCCGACTCTCCTTCTGGCTCCGTGAGTCTTCCGGGAAAATAGTAACTTTGGCTTTTGTCCCGTCCAATTTCTAGAATATTCATTTTCTGACTTCCTGGAACCAAAAACAGCAGAAAACAGGCAACTGGCACTGTGGCATCTTGTTAATAGGTTAGTCCAAGAAATCATATGAATAGTACTCCAAAGTGTGGACAAAACATAAGAAAGTAGATAAAACCAAGCATGGAACATCAAAAATTATAGATACATTTGCAATGTATCAACATCCCCAAGCTTAACTCCTGCTCGTCCTCAAGTAGGTAAGTGATAAAAAGAAAGAATGATTTTTGAGGTGACATGCACCATCAAAGACTTGATCAAAGTATTTGCAAAACATTCAAAGCTGGGATCATAGTACTTCAATCATAACATGAAAGACAAAGTTCTAGCAATAAGACAAAGAAACTATGATGCAACATGAAAAGGCACAAACAAAAGATTCATGAATAACAATGCTTTGCAAGACATTTGTTTGTTTCACATAAAGAAAACATAGCATAATAGCATTCAGCTTGTTCCTCATAGAGTAGCAAACATAAATGCATAGGACACCTTCAAAGTTCATAAGAGTGACTAGATACAAATAGTTTAAAACAAGCAATATCAAGATATGCATCAATCAACTAGTCTTGGGACAATTCACATAGAACTAAGAATGGCCACTATGCTCTCAAAGTAGGTGCATAGAGATAGAAGGTGGAGACTCAATATATAAGTGGAAGAAAGGCCTTCATAGAAGGAAGTAGGGATTCAAGTCTCATAAAGAGCTTCCAAAAATTATGGTACTTTTTAGCTTTCAACTCTCATTGCCCCTATCATAAGCATCTTGAGGTGATTAAGGTTAAAGTGAACAAACTATGGTGTATATGCTTGACGAAATATAAGTTGGAAATCTCATGTCCCTTGTATACAAGGTCCGCTCCTCATGCTACTCAAGTTTAGTCACCAGTAAGTTCTTGTCATCGTAAGTACATGTGTATCATAGAGAACCGCCAACGGGGTACCCCTTGCCCGATGATACGGAAAAATCCCCATATCAAAATGACAAGGCAAGCAGACAACGAGCATCTCAGCAATCTTCTTATTTACCATGGGAATATGGTGATTTTTTCTCTCTTTCCTCTTTTCATAATCTCTTTTTTTCTTTTTCTCTTTTTTCTCAATATAGGACTCTTTTTTTTATAAGAAGAATGCTTCATAGACAGCTCATTATGGTTACTATGCAGGTTTCCACCATGTCAGCATGGATTAGACCAGCGGCCAAGGCGTTTCTCTAACACATATACATAACTCCATGGACTTACAAGCTCCCCTTTCATTTCACACCGACGACAACCATAGACAAAAGGGCATGATATCAACTAGGTACAAAGTACAAGTGTAATGTTTAAAGCGTTCCACATGACAGCATGGTTCTGCTAATCCCCAACAAATAAGTGCAAGCATATACAACATAGACGACACAATGGTTCAAGTTTATTAAGGGCAAGAAAAGTAAAGTGTGCCATCAAGTTCGTGAGAGCTTTAATCACTAGTTTTCTCATAACAAGTTTAATTTGGAAGGTAAACAAAAACATGAATATACTTGGAATAGCATATGCTAGTAGGTAGGTATGGTGGACTCTTTGGAATAACTTGGTTTAAGGAGTTGGATGCATGAGTGGAACTCATACTTGGTTGCGGAGGCTAGCAAAAGACTAGGAGCGACAAACTAAGAGAGCAATAATGGCCATAATCATGCAAAGCGACAAAAGATCATTGATCAAAGCATAAAGAGATACTACAAGTTGAAAACTAAAGGATCTTAAAGGCTTATGGTGACTTGAGATAGTCATAACATGGTGTGAGCATGCGCCAAGTCAACCCAAATAAAGCATCAAAGGAGAATACCACTATACTATGCTTTAATATGCTAAAACAACGCATGATTCATCCAAGGCACATTAAGCAATCTCAATTGTTTATAACAAGTCATGCTACAACAAAGAATACTAAGCATAAAGCCAAAACAATATCAAGCATGGCATGACAAAGCATAGGCCACAGTCAAAAACAAGCTCTCTTTACCACTTAAGCATGAACTTTTCCTACTCTTTTCCAATCCAAACCAAACTATTTGAAAACCAATGCATGAAAGAGGGGGTCCAACCAATTTATTCAGCAAACGAAAAAACCAAAATGAAAACAAAAAAGAAGACGCTCCAAGAACAACACAACTATGCATGAAACAATAAAAATGAAGTGTTTGGAAGAAACCTGGGTTTTTTATTGATGAAGAAGGGGATGCATTGGGCATCCCCAAGCTTTGACGCTTGTACTTCTTGGATATTTCTTGGGGTGACACTCGTGGCATCCCCAACCTTGATATTTAGTCCATTCTTCATCTCATTACTCATTCCTTCCATACACCTAAAATTTTTCCTTCATACAAAACTTCACACAATCTTTATTAGCAACATTAGTGAACTCAAGATAATAAGTCTTTAAGGTTCAGTTATAACATCAAGAAAACTTCCATTAAAACACTAGCTACTGTAGTACTTCCCTCAAAAATCTCAATTCCCCAAAAGAACTCAAAAAGGAACCAACAAGAAGCAAATGCAAATAATGGCAGAAATCTCTCAAAACAGACCAGCAAGTAAAGACGAATTTTGTCGAAGACCTTCTGTTGCTCAAATCGAAAAGTGTTGAACTAACAAAAGTTAGATAACAACCTGGGGCAGAAGCACAAAAATTCACGCCTCAAAAGGACGTACAGAGATTTTACACGAACTTTTATGGTGAAGCACAGAAATCTGTTTTGGGATTGCAACTTTCCCAATCATTACTTCTCTCTCATTAGAGATTACTCTTGGCACAAAAAGCAAATAAAAAGGATAAGGAGCGGTTATTACAGAAGTAATAACTTCCAAGACTCATCTAAAACTTTTGGGTTATCTCCCAATAATTACTTTTCTTTAACGCCTTTAAGTTAGGCATGATAGTTTGAGAAGATGCTCACATAAGAAATATGAATTGAAGTAAAAGCGAGCATCAAGAAGCAAATTCAAAACACATTTAAGTCTAACCCACTTCCTATGCATAGGAATCTTGTAAAGAAACAAGTCATTAAAGCACAAAGCAACAAGTATAGTAAAGCAAAACAAGTGCAACTTCAAGACTTTCAACATAAAGAGGGGAAACTTAATATTATTGAGATGCATAAAACCATGTTTCCCTCTCTCATAATAACTTTCAGTAGCATCATGAATAAAATTAACAATATAACAATAACATGAAACATTCTTATCATGAGCCACATGCATATAATAATTATTACTCTGCACATAAGCATAGTCATTCTTATTAATTATAGTGGGAGCAAATTCAACAAATTAGCTATCATTATTATTCTCATCACCATAATCATCAAATATAGGAGGCATATTGTAATCATAATTAATTTTCTCCTCAATAGTAGGTGGACTGAAAATATCATATTCATCATTGTAATCATCATATATTGGATGTTTTGTATCATCATAAGCAATAGAATAGCTATCTTCCAAAGTTGGGGAACTAAAAAGATCATTTTCATAAAAACTAGCTTCCCCAATCTTAGACTTTTCCATAGCATTAGCAATAATGTGTCCAAAGAATTCATACTAACAACATTGCTATTAGCATGCAAATAAAGTTCCATAGGTTTTTTAATTTTCTCTTCAAACACTTCATGTCCTAACTCAAGATAAATACTATAAAGATCTCTAATTTTTTTGTTGTTTTCCATTAAGCCTAACTAGTGAAAACAAGAAACTAAAAGACAAAATTGCAGAATCTAAAGGAAATAACTTCGAGCACTCACACCGGAGGATGTGAGTACCTTTTACTTTACCTCCCCGGCAACGGCGCCAGAAAATAGGCGTTTGCCGTGGGAGGTTCTTATTCTTTAATCCTCCGGTGTGAATACCTTTTACCTTACCTCCCCGGCAACGGCGCCAGAAAATAGCTTGATGTCTATGCACTTCTATTCTTGTAGACAGTTGTTGGGCCTCCAAGTGCAGAGGTTTGTAGAACAGCAGCAAGTTTTCCCTTAAGTGGATCACCCAAGGTTTATCGAACTCAGGGAGGAAGTGGTCAAAGGTATCCCCTCTCAAGCAACCATGCAATCAAGATACAAGAAGTCTCTTGTGTCCCCAACACACCCAATACACTTGTCAGGTGTATAGGTGCACTAGTTCGGCGAAGAGATAGTGAAATACAAGTGGTATAGATAATTATAAGTGGTAACGGTGATAGCAAATAGCTTGATGGCATGGAAAAGACTAAAGGCAAACTGAAATAAAGGTGGAAGCAAGCAAACATGTAACAGATCTAATGGCAAACGGTGTTTCAGTTCTTAGAAACAAGGCCTAGGGATCATACTTTCACTAGTGAACACTCTCATATAAATATCTTATCTTTATGATACTACTCTTAACTACTCTCCGTTTGGACACTCTAATCGATGGTAGGGCTATAACAGCACACCTCAAAGTAAGCCTTTCCCATCTAGATAACCCCACACTGTCACCTTGAGCTCTAGATGGTTCTAACAAACACCACAATTTCATAAAGACATCCAACTCCAAATATAACTCATAACAAGTATTTGTAATCTCTAGCCCAAGTGCCACCATGGTGTGCACGCTGTCACTTTCACACACATGGGGAGAGCAGAGATCTATTAAAGCACTTGAGTAGCAAGGTAGATCTATAGATTACAAGCTCATGATCTCAACAAGATCATGCATAGAGAGAGATGAACACATAGCTACCGGTAGAACCCTTAGCCTTGAATGAGAACTACTCCCTCCTCATCATGGGAATCAGCAATGGTGATGGAGATGGTGGTGGAGATCGATGGAGATGGCTCCGAGGGCGATTCCCCGTCCTGGCAGGGTGCCAAAATAGAGACTTTCTGTCCCCCGAATCTCTCCTTCGGTGGTGGCGGCGCATCGGAACTTTTTGTGGATTTCTGAATGACTATTTAGGGTTTTGGTATCGGGAGGCTCTTATAGGTGAAGGAGGCAAGGTCAGTGGCCAGCCAGGGGGCCCACACCATGCCCTGGCGCCACCTAGGCTGGCCCGTGCCAAGGGGGGTGTGGCCACCCTGTGGCCCCTCTCCGACTCTCCTTCTGGCTCCGTGAGTCTTCCGGGAAAATAGTAACTTTGGCTTTTGTCCCGTCCAATTCCTAGAATATTCATTTTCTGACTTCCTGGAACCAAAAACAGCAGAAAACAGGCAACTGGCACTGTGGCATCTTGTTAATAGGTTAGTCCAAGAAATCATATCAAAAGTACTCCAAAGTGTGGACAAAACACAAGAAAGTAGATAAAACTAAGCATGGAACATCAAAAATTATAGATACATTTGCAATGTATCAAGGATCAAGACCATATTTAGCACTAAGCTCTTGAAAATCAGCAGTTTCAGCAAAAGACTTAATGCAATCATACTCATAGTTTATACCTGGTTCTTTACCTTTGTTGTTATCCCAATCTTCGGTATTGCTTTGAATTGTTTCAAGAAGATCCCACTTAGCTTTGACCTCCTTACTTGTGAAGGATCCCTCTAAACAAGTATCTAGATAGTCCTTGTAATGTCCTGAAAGCCTTGCATAGAAATTATTAATAACAATATTACTGGGGAACTCATGAATGGGACATTTGAGCATTAGTGACTTCAATCTCCCCCATGCTTGGGCAATACTTTCTCCATCATGTGGATGAAAATTATAAATGTAACTCCTATCTTTATGAATTTCATGAGGAGGATAAAACTTAGAGTAAAAGAGAGATTCAAGTTCCTTCCACTCAAAATGATGAGGATCATCTAGTAGCTCATACCACTCCCTTGCTTTGCCCCTAAGTGAAAAAGAGAATAGCTTCCTCTTAACTTGGTTCAGTGAAATACCTGCACACTTGAACAACCCGCATAATTCATGTATAAGGAGTAAATGATCACCAGGATGGACAGTTCCATCTCCAAAATAAGAGTTGTTCATAACACGTTCAACAATTTTTATAGGTATTTTAAAAGAGATGCTTTTAGTATGTGGATTTAAAATATCACAAGTATCATTAGAATTACCACATATGGGAGATAAAGTATCATCAGAGAAAATTTTCTTCTTTAAAGCTGGGGAACTAAAAAGATCATTTTCAGAAAAACCAACTTCCCCAAACTTAGATGTTTCCATAGCATTAGTAACAACGGTGTTCAAAAGATTCATACTAATAACATTGTTATTAGCATGCAAAGAAAGTTCCATGGGTTTTTTAATTTTCTTTTCAGACAATTCGAGTTCTAACTTAGGAAAAATACTAAAAAGCTCTCTAATTTTTTTGTTGTTTTCCATTAAGCCTAACTAGTGAAAACAAGAAACAAAAAGACAAAATTGCAGAATCTAAAGGAAATAACTTCGAGCACTCACACCGGAGAATGTGAGTACCTTTTACCTTACCTCCCCGGCAACGGCGCCAGAAAATAGGCGTTTACCGTGGGAGGTTCTTCTTCTTTAATCCTCCGGTGTGAATAACTTTTACCTTACCTCCCCGGCAACGGCGCCAGAAAATAGCTTGATGTCTACGCACTTCTATTCTTGTAGACAGTTGTTGGGCCTCCAAGTGCAGAGGTTTGTAGAACAGCAGCAAGTTTTCCCTTAAGTGGATCAACCAAGGTTTATCGAACTCAGGGAGGAAGTGATCAAAGTTATCCCCTCTCAAGCAACCCTGCAATCAAGATACAAGAAGTCTCTTGTGTCCCCAACACACCCAATACACTTGTCAGGTGTATAGGTGCACTAGTTCGGCGAAGAGATAGGGAAATACAAGTGGTAACGGTGATAGAAGATAACTTGATGGCGTGGAAGAGATTAAAAGCAAACTGAAATAAAGATGGCAGCAAGAAAACATGTAACAGATCTAGTAACAAACGGTGTTTCAGTGCTTAGAAACAAGGCCTAGGGATCATACTTTCACTAGTGAACACTCTCATATAAATATATTCTCTTTATGATACTACTCTCCGGTTGAACACTCTAATCGATGGTAGGGCTATATCAGCACACCTCAAAGTAAGCCTTTCCCATCTAGAAAACCCCACACGGTCACCTTGAGTACTAGATGAGTCCAACAAACACCACAATTTCATAAAGACATCCAACTCCAAATATAACACATAAAAAGTATTTGTAATCTCTAGCCTAAGTGCCACCATGGTGTGCACACTGCAACTTCACACACATGGGGAGAGAAGAGATCTATTAAAGCACTTGAGTAGCAAGGTAGATCTATAAATTACAAGCTCATGATCACAATATGATCATGCATAGAGAGAGAGAGATGAACACATAGCTACCGGTAGAACCCTTAGCCTCGAGAGAGAACTACTCCCTCCTCATCATGGGAATCAGAAATGGTGATGGAGATGGCGATGGAGATCGATGGAGATGGCTCCGGGGGCACTTGCCCGTCCCGGCAGGGTGCCGGAACAGAGACTTCCTGTCCCTCGAATCTCCCCTTCGATGGCGGCGGCGTGGCGGAACTTTTCGTGGCTGGAGGCTTGACGATTTAGGGTTTTTGCCTCGGGAGGAATATATAGGCGAAGGAGGCAAGGTTGGCCGGCCAGGGGGCCCACACCATGCCCTGGCGCGGCCTAGGTGGACCCGCACCTAGGGGTGGTCTGGCCACCCTGTGGCCCCTCTCTGACTCTCCTTCTGGCTCCGTGAATCTTCCGGTAAAATAGGAACTTTGGCTTTTGTCCCGTCCAATTCCGAGAATATTCATTTTCTGACTTTCCTGGAACCAAAAACAGCAGAAAACAGGCAACTGGCACTGTGGCTCTTGTTAATATGTTAGTCCAAGAAATCATATGAAAAGTACTCCAAAGTATGGACAAAACACAAGAAAGTGGATAAAACCAAGCATGGATCATCAAAAAATAGAGATACATTTGCAATGTATCAAGATGCTATATCTACAAGAGAAACTATTTTTGAAAAGAACCTCTCATGGAGCCCTCCTACTACCACAGCCATATTGCATATCCTCTTATTGTTTATCTTAAGGTGGTTTGTGAGTACATTCAAAGTACGCACTGGCATTGTCCCTGGCTATTAACTTGGTCAGATATCAAGACAAAGGTGAAGTTCACAACTATGCAAGCTAGGACGTACTCCCTATCAGTTTCCTGTAGGTTATGGCATGGCTCAGGCTCTACGCTTGAAGAAGTTCCACTAATGTTGATCGATGTAGCCATAATGGCAAATAAGGTATGTCATTTATCCGCTTAAGTTATGGATGTTTTCTTTGATACTTGTTGGTTATGTGCCACGACAAATTGATCATGGTATCGTGGTGTGTGCATAACAGGGATTCTTAGAGGATTAATCCGGGGGCTCGACACGTAGGGAACCAGATCAGTACCACCAATCTGACCCTCGGAATGACAATCACTGCAGAACTGTCTCTTTAGGCCACCATTGCAACCTGTGTGAGGCTGGAGCGTGGTTCTTTCGGTTGCGTCATGAGACGCCATGAAGGAACTAGCTCCCCACCAACCACATCATCAGCAATCTAATGGCCATAGGGACGAAGAAGCGTGACGCCAAGAAGAGCAAGATCGGTAACATATGCCACCTCCCAAATGCACGATCCAACCAGCTGAGCCCTGTCACAATGATGACAATGTAGGGCAAAGAAACGATGAAGATCGTGAAGGACCAAGCTGCCATGGTGGCCGTCGCCATGAAGAACCACCTCGGAGCCGATGTAACGATGCTCCGGAAGGAAGCCGACGCTCAGCCAGAAATAACCCACCAGAACCACCGGCTCCAGTAGGCAGTGACCATAGTGGCTCCCATCATGGAAGCCAGGGCAGCCGCCGGGGCGGGGGTAGTGGTAGAAGAACAAGAGATCTGACTCTGCAGCCCCGCAGGAATGAAGAATATCTAAGGTGATGCTCACGGTCACCAAACGATGCTCGGAATCACATCAACTCGGATATAGAAGCGCGTCTCTATGATACGAATGATGTATACATGGCTCCAAAATGCTTCGAACCACGAATCCATAGAGTGAAGTTTCCGATTAACTTCGAAATTGCGAAGCACATTCAACCCTATGATGGTGTGGTTTGGCCAGACACTTGGCTTCAAGATTTTTTTTCCAGGATTGCTACATTGCCAAAGAAGGAAAAAGCTTGGTCACTATCCAGTATCTCCCACTTATGTTGTGGAAGACGGCTCGATCCTAGCTTAATGAACTGCCGGAAAACACCATCCACAACTGGTATGACATGCAAAGTGCGTTATTTTGGAATTTTGAGGGGACTTACTAGAGGACTTGCAAAGTCGGAGACTTGTAGCATTGTGTCCATCAACCTAGAGAAACTTGTTGAGACTACCTTGTATGATGGATCGACACGAAAAACTCATGTGAAGGGGTCAATGAACAAACTGCAATTGAATCTTTTATTGCAGGATTACTAGTCGGATTACTGCATCACCAGCTCAAGTGCGACAAAGTTACTAACTTGGGAGATATGATAGATAAGGCTAGCAAATATGCTAATGCCATTGATGATTCACTGGTCTTGTTGAACAACTTGGCCGCACCAAATCTGAAACAAGCGAAGTAGCAATAGTCCTAGAAGCACTGACAATGCAACTTTTGGGTCTGGAGGACACGGAGGCAGCCGGGGACAAGGCCGCGGAACTTCCCGAGTCCAGGGAAGGGGCGATCAACAACCCAACAAGACCTACTCATGGGTCGACATTGCCAATAACCCATGTGTACATCACCCAGGCGAGAATGGAGGTTCTTCCCACACCAATGTTGTGTGTAGTTTCAATGACGACATCACAAAAGATGAAGCCGCTGGCTACATGGCCAAGTGAAGAAAAGCAAAGAAAAATTCTGAGAAAGGCAAGGATTCCAAAGAAGATTCCGACATGGAAGAAGCGGATGCCACTAACCCCAAGTCAGATGGCAAGGACTATCCAACCAAGAAAAACACTTATGTATGCTTCTCGGAACTCAACCCGCCAAGGTCAAAAAAGCGGTATCTCTATGAGCTCAATGCCACAGTTTTGGTTGTTCCTCAATTCATGGACAGGTCGGAAGTAACCATCACCTTTGACTGAAGCGATCACCCACAAAAACTCATGGATGGGTGAAATCCACTTATTGATGTCTATGAGTTCTCCAAGATTCTCATGGATGGTGGAAGCAACATCAATATTCTCTACAACAAGACACTACACCGCATGAGGATATCGGAAAGGTAGCTAAATTATAGCAACATGGTTTTCCATGGAATTGTACCAGGGAGTCAAGTGAATTCTCTAGGTGAAATCACTCTTGACTTTACTTTCGGTACTCCAAGGAACTACTAAATCAAACCACTGTCTTTCTAAATGGTACCATTCAAGAGCGCATACCATGCCATCTTGATGAAACTTCCGGGTCCCAAAGGCGTCATCATAGTCCGGGGAAACCCGAAGAAAGCAGGATATTGCAAAGAGGGAGTTGTTGCCTTTGTCAAAGCCGTGTTGCATGCCCAGGAGTACCAGTAGATCAATAAAAACATAGACTTGTCCAAGATGCTGACTACGAAGAAGGAGGTGCTGAAGCTAACCCCGCAGTTCAAGGCATCAGAAGAGATGAAGACAACGACGCTGAAGGAAGATGATTCCTCCAAGGTGACCAACGTAGTCATAGGTTTAAATCATGCATAGGAATGCACACTCGTCGAGTTCCTTAAAGCTAATAAAGATATCTTTGCATGGCAACCTTCTGACATGATCGGAGTACCTAGGGAACTTTTTGAGCACTCTCTCAACATGTATCCTAATGCTAGACCCGTCAAAGAGTCCTTACGACGTTTTGACGATGAAAAGCGCAAGGCCATAGCCAAAGAATTACCTCGAATAGATATAGCCGGATTTATCCAAGCGGTCATCCATATTGATTGGCTGGCAAATCTTGTAATGGTCCCTAAAAAGGACATCGTTGATTTACGAATGTGTGTTGAGTATACTGCCTTGAACAAGGCTTGTCCCAAAGATCTATTCGCTTTTCCTAGAATTGATCAAGTTAACGACTCTACAGCAGTCTTGGAACTCCTTTGCTTCCTCGATGCATATTCTGATTATCACCAAATAAAGATGAAAAAGTCGGATCAGTTGAAGACTTCGTTCATCACTCTGTTTGGAACCTTCTACTACACTACAATGCCATTTGGCTTAAAGAATGTAGGAGCACCATACTAGTGTACTATGCAATGTTGCCTCCATGATCAAATCTGACGCAACGTACATGTATACGTGGATGACATAGTGTAATGTACAAAAAGAAGTAAACATTGATTTTCGACTTGGATGAAACATTCACTAATCTTCGAAATTACAATATGATGCTTAACCCGAAAAAGTTTTTGTACAGAATCCCAACTGGAAAATTGTTAGGTTTGATCCTGTCTCAAAGAGGCATTGAGGTAAACCGGGACAAAATAAAGGCTATACTAAACATAACCAGGCCGACTCGCCTAAAGGATGTATAGCGTCTCATTGGCTGTGTCGTAGTAGCGAGTTGATTCATTAGCTAGCTCGGTGAAAGAGCTGCACCATTATACAAGCTCTTGAAGAAAATCGACAAATTTGTCTGGACTAAAGAAATGAAGCTGCCCTCTAGAGCCTGAAATAAGTAATCTCATCTACTCTGATTCTTGCAGCATTAGAGCCTCAAGAACCCTTGTTGCTTTACATCGCTACGACAAATAGAGTCCTTAGCATCGTCACATCGGTGGAGCACAAAGAGGAAAAATAGGAATAGTTTGTGCAGCGTCTGACTTACTATCTCATCGAGGTCCTGACAAAGTCGAAACAAAGATATCCACATTATCAAAAGCTAGCCTATGGTATGTTTTTTACCGCTAGAAAGCTAAGACATTATTTTCAAGAACACAAGATCACAGTGGTGAGCACAGCTCCCCTGAGAGACATAATCAATGACGCGACGCCATAGGACGTACCATTAAGTGGGGAATCGAGCTAGCAGCTTTTGACATCGAGTACAAACCACGAACAACTATTAAGTCCCAAGTTCTTGTCGATTTTGTCACTGATTGGATAAAGACGGCATAAAATACATATGCCCTAGAGTCGTAATATTGAACCCTACATTTTGACAGGTCAAAAGTGCTCGGGGGATGGCGTGGTTCTCAAATGACCCCAAGGAGACAAGCTTTTCTATGTGTTACAGATTCACTTCATGAAACCAATAATATTGCCGAATATGAAGAACTATTGTTTGGAGTTCTAATGGCCCAAAATATATCGAGCTCGTTGGGGAACCCCAAGAGGAAGGTATGATGAGCACATCAGCAAGTTTTTCCTCAGTTATGAAACCAAGGTTATTGAACCAGTAGGAGCAAGGAAACACCTCCAAGGTGTTGTTTCCAACTTAGAATCCTGCACAACACAACCACAGAACTTTGCCCCCAACTTACAGTGAGGTTATCAATCTCACCGATTTTGCTGAAAACAAAGGATTAAACTGTTGGAAATATGCCCTAGAGACAAATAGTAGTAAGGACTATTATCATATTTCATATAGTTTATGATTAAGTTTTATATCATGCTATAACTGTATTGAGTGGAAACATCAATACACGTGTGATATACAAACAACCATGGGTTCCTAGTGAAACTCTAGTCACTTGTTCATTGGTCAACAAATGATCATGTTTCCTGATCATGTGGCATTTATGCCAGTTGAAAATGAGGTCATCTCATTCGGAGAATGAGATGATGAACCAATACCCAACCTAAACATCGTGACCCGATCATGTCACGAAGTTCAAGTTACGATGATTAGAAATGGATCCCCGTAGACTATTCCTTAGACCGTGAGGCTATATCAATCACTGTCTCCCGAGAGTGCTTAGATAGCATCAAACGCCATCTGGTAAAACGGTGGTTATAAAGGTGTGTTCAGGTATTCAGAGGAAACCGTAGAGGTAATATATGTCAAGAGCGGGATTTGTCCGTCCATGTGATGGAAAGATACTCAAGGGCCCACTCGGAGAAGTTATATCCAATAGCTGCGCAGCGTGTGATTAGATCACGGGGATATCACTTGTCGGAACGAGTCAAGTAGCATTGTTCAGTAACGAGATTGAACACGACATGGTGATGTCATTGATCAGATCTCGGGCAATGCAAGTATCGAGTGACAAAGGGAATAAGACACGACTGTCCCGGTTCAAATGACAAAAGATCTTTGTGGAACGCACAGGGGTCACATGGCCATCTAGGTCCCTCTGTCGATCATTGCTACGGGAGTGTCCCGACCATGTCTGGAGTGTTCCCGAACCATGGGGTATCATGCTTAAGGGCTTGATGATGCTTAGAGAGTGTTTATAGGATCGATGGAATCACCGAAGAAGAGAAGGGAGAATACCGGAAGGGTTTCGGTAAGTCCGGAGGATGTCCGGAGTGGAGGTGGAAGGTGTTCCATGGCCACGGAGATTGAATAATATGTGAATGAATGTTAAATGTTGATTTAATCATTTATTCATAATTATTTAATAAAGAGAAAATCAATTAAAAGGTCAAAAAGGCTTAATGGGCCAATTCCGGAGGGAGATGGCCCATTAGGGGAAAGGAGAGAGGGAGAAGGGGCAAGGGGGAGGCCGGCTGGGCCTAGCCCCCCGCGCAAGGCCCACTAGGTGGCCGGCAGCCACCTCCTCCCCCCTCCTCTCCTTTAGTCCCACCCCGGGACTTTGAGGGAGGTAGTACCTCCCCTCCCCTATATAAAGTGGGGTATTTGGCCTAGAAAAATACACCAATAATCAATAAAGGTCTCCCCACTTTGGGGAGGACCTCTAATTGATATTTTCTCTCTCCCCCTCTCTCTCTCGTGACCGTGGTCCCAAGTCTGGACTGCGCGAGCGAGAGACATCTTCACCGCGAAGCGCCATCGTGCTGCGGGATTCGGATCCGGGAGCTCTACTTCCGCAACTGCTGCTGGATCAGGGAAGCAGGAGTCATCGTCAGGCACCAGACGTGTGTAACTCCCCGCGAGGTGTCGCACTTGAGGCACTCAAGTCATTGGAGCCAGAAGGAGCGCAAGGACTTCATCACGACCTTGAGGTCGGCTTCGGCTCGTCTACATCAACCACGCTCTCCGGAGCATTGACAACGCTTTTTGGTCTTCAAGGGTAAGTTTGCGAAAATCCCCTCCCGTTACTGTATTACTAATAGATAGGTCCTAGAAGCTTCAGGGGTTCAGGGGCATAGAGTAAAATTTATTGTTTTTATGCACGGAACCCCTACAGTGGTATCAGAGCTAGATCTATGCGTAGTAATACTAGTACGGGTAGAACACACGAGATGTAGCGTGTGGGCGTTGATCTTTTAGTTGTTACCCTCCCACGTGTACTTGTGTATACCACAGTAATGCTTGATGAAGCGGCCCTCAACCGACTTTACGCATTCATTCGCGAGATTGGTCCACGCTTGACATACGTCTTGTACCGTATAAAGTGGCTTAGGGGGGTGTCTGTCTCTCTTGCATTAGTTGGTATACCATTTGCAACGGAGGGCCCCGAAAGGGGTGTAGTAGAGACAACTACTTGATCAATGTTGTGCTGAAAGTTCGTAGGTAAAAACGGTTCTTGTGCGAAAGCCCATTCAGCCACGTAAAACATGCAAAGATAAAGTAGAGGCGTCTAACTTTGTTTTGCAGGAGGGCGTTGCTTTGTGATATGGTTGTGGCAAAGGTAAAGTGATTACCTTTTGTTACGTAGTAGTAGATAGTCACGGAGGTGACGAACTACCATGCCGGAATGACATTGGTACCCTGGTGTCTATGACGCCGGAACCCTGGCACCGGAACCCGGTGACGGCAGATGGAGATCACGACGTGAAGGACCATATCACATAGCATTTACATTCAATATTATTGTTTGTATGTCTTATTGTGTGCTAGTATTAGATACTCGAAGGTAGCCTAATAAGATGATCCCTGTTAAAATAACCAACGATTGTGTTCCCCCTTAGTGTGCACCACCAAGAAAGTTCTTCCGTATGAGGCAGGCCGTGATGATCAGGTGTCAGACATATCTATGTTCGCATATAGTGGGTGCAAGCCATGTTGCCCAGCGAAAACACTAAGGTTGAGTTGGCGAGCCTAGCATGTACAGACATGGCCTCGGAACACGGATGGTCGAAAGATCGAGCACGAGTCGCATGAATGATGTGACCGACGTTTAGCGTCCACCCTTGAACCCACATTGATGGCCGTGATGATCAGGGGAGATGTGGCTGATAGGGGTCGTGTTATCACTAGGAACCCTTTTGGGGATAGGTGTTTCTGAGTGGAGTTATTATTAACTCATTTAATTATAAACTTAGTCTAAATTCCTTTTGCAATTATAAATGTAGAAAATGGTTCTTCCCGAGATTACCTTTCCTATCGACGATTGGTTAAAAGGAGAAAAGCTCAAGTTAGATGGATCCAACTTTTCTGCATGGGTCATACGCCTATTTGATCTCCTTGGGGAGAACAATGTAGCTGACACATGACCTGCGAGATGTATCTGGAGCCACCCTATTCTCATGAGACCCAAGAGCAGCGGGATCTGTGTTATCGTCGTCGTGTGATGGCCACGTTTATATCAGTGACCATGCGCCTCAGAATGGAGGATGGGCTATGGCCAATGGTGGGGAGTCTCAAGCCCCGAATGGTCATGGCACATCTGAGAGCACATTTCTTGGAACAAGTGCGCATGTGGGAGTATGAGCTGATGGGGGACTTCCTCTCCATAAATATGGAGGATGGCTCCTCACTGGATGAGCACTTATTGCGCCTCTACGATGCGTATATGAGTATGGCATACTACCTAGACAACTGGTACTCAAGCTCATTTGCGATGGGAGTTGTGCTGCGGTCGCTTTCTCCAAGCTTCCAAGCACAAATCAGGATCTGTGTTATGAGAGGCGACACGGAAACACTGGATTTCCTCGAGTTCATATCACATTTTAGAAATGTGATAGATGAACCCAACGTCGCTGGAGTCATCAACGACCAAGGTATATATTTGATATACAGTTTTATAAATGTTATAAACTTGCAAACACATTGCAATGTTAAGTATATCTGATACTTGTTCTGTTTTGATGAAAACAGGTCCTTCTGCATGAGAGGTGCTTGCTGGAGAGGAGGTGACGTTGCGTGTTGATGGCGAGCATGATGATGACGGCCGACGACACTCTCCCTCGACATTTATCATTTAGTTTATGTTTTAGGATGATTAATGTAATCAAGAGATTGTGAACTTCTTTAGTATGTCTCACACTTCGTGAGACGGTTATTCATATGAGTTTGTAACAAACAGTTGTTCTGCTTTTATGAATGATTTCTATTCGTGTCCATATCTTGTTTAATTACTTGTGAATTATCCTTGTTGTTTGAAACTAATTGATAATGCATGAACATTTATAAAACATTAAAATGCCTTGTTTAAAATACCCAACTTAATGATATATTCATTAATGAATGAAACCATTGTTTGAATTCAAAGTTATGTGATAATATGTGAAAGTCACTCGATTTCTTATCACATATAAATCATGCCTAAGTTCGGCAAAATAACTTGAACACCGTGTATTACTTGAATACAAAGTGTTTAATGAATTGTTAAAAGTATATACATATCCGATGTATTGAGTTTTAACGAAAATGGTAATTATCATTAATTGATTGTTTAAATGTGTAAAGTAGTTTACCAAAGGAAACATGAATATGAAACTATTTGATTTGATCAAAGTGTTTCATCAACAAAGGGTATAAATATAAAAGGGAATCTAATTACTATGATTTGATCAATAGTAATAAAATTCAACTTTATAAGAATGGCATGAAAGAAATTGTGGAATGCAAAGTGTTTTGAAACGTCAAAATACAAAGCATCACAATGTGATATTAGATATAAAAGGGGGTTAAATAGAAGGCACCAAATAAATCGTTGTAGTGTAGATGTACAGACCATTAGTTTAGAAATAGTTAGCACTCAATTAGAATTGGTAAACCATTTGAATTCGTGAAAGTTTTGGGGTTATTCGATATAACCAAAACAATAGCGAATAAGTCCTTGTAGCGTATTCATTGGAAACTTTGAATACGAAACCCATAGCTCAAACCAAAAGGAAAGCAAGATTCGTATTGCTTGGATTTTGGTGCATTCTTGAGAAAGCTCACCTCTAGTGAAGTTTCTCAACTATGATGCAAATGAAAATAGTGTAAAAACACGATGAGGATTCAAAACCCTGCACCAGAGTGTTGAGAAGCGCAACGGACAATGTTCCTAAATGATTCTCTGCACAGAAGGAAAGAATCAATGATATTGATCATTGTGTTTTTCCCTTCACTATTGTTTTTCACTACATGAAGTAGGATTCAAAATGTAAATCCATATCTTGTATGGAGACATTTGTGAACCACTTGTCATGATTTTTGAAATGTGACATACCTACGAACTACTAAGGAAATAATGGTAAACCAAATTATGAGAAATCCTAGAAGCAAACTTCCCTATCCATTGCTGAATCTCACAAGTAAAAGGAGTTACTTGAATTTTCCCAAATGACTGCAAAGCCATAGTAGGAAAAAGGGGTGAATGACAAAAGCAAAATTTGTTAAGTATTGGACAAATTCAAATGAATTTGATTCATGTGTGCTAAATGTCTAGTGGATTTAAAACTAGTATTAGTACTGGTATCTCATAGTAAATCTCCAAGTTTGATATTTGATCAAAAGATTTTGAAGTTATTCAAAACAGTAAGGAGATATGCAATTTGCATAAAATTGAGTGGGAGCTATGTAAGTCTTCCTAAAACAATATGTGATTGACATATTTTTAAGTGGGAGCAATATGAGTCTCAAACTCAAATATGTAGGAACATATTCTGAGTGGGAGCTTATAGGAGTAATTCTTAAATATGTTAAGGATGAAAGCGCAAATACTTATAAATAATGATTTATAAGGTGTGGAAATTGATAATAGGTGTATTATGATATTATGTAGTATTCCTTAAGGGATTCTGAAAGGGGTTTCGGAGTAGAAGTTAATTAAGGAACCAGTCCTTAATAACCCAAATTAGGAATACAATTAAGTTTAACATCAATGGTTGAAAGAAAGAAAAGGATGATCGTCATCCACTATGTTGAGACATGGGTTCTGTCTTAGTAAACCATGATGATAACTTAGCATAATATGTGATCCAAATAAGGAACGTTTGAAAGTGATTAAGTCCAAATCACAGAACGTTGAGCTAAGTTTGTCCGCAGTGTCTATTATAGAACTGTGAACATATTTTGCAAATCCATAAAGGATAACATATCTTAAAAGCATAAAGAGTTATGTTATAAGGGAATATGTTGGAAACTCCTATAGATACCAATTAAAGTCAAGTAGGAAGCGAGGTGAACAAAACATCGAAAGTTGCAGAGTGCACTAGTGTTTCGATGAATACATTTATAATAATAGATAAGGGTATCATCTAAAGTGTTGTATAATGTTATGGCGGGGCTAGTTTGCTTTTAATGTAGAATGATCTGTCCCAGGTCACAGTGCCCATGAGAAAGCCCTCGAGGTTGATCTAACGTCACTGTAGGCTCCTGGAATCAGGCCTCGTTCTGCTGCCATAGCGATGATGCATACACACAGATGCTATCATGTGATGATAAAGTATTGATGTCAATCAAGGTGACATTAGTAAGTTGCAAAGGATTTGGGACTGTAAAGTACAAACCCAAGACTCAACCTCTTCCATGAGCAAGCATGTTCAGGGTACCGGGTATATGGTGCCAATGATTGAGAACAAATGCAGCTAGTGTATTTGTACTCTAGTGCAAGTGGGAGACTGTTGGAAATATGCCCTAGAGACAAATAGTAGTAAGGACTATTATCATATTTCATATAGTTTATGATTAAGTTTTATATCATGCTATAACTGTATTGAGTGGAAACATCAATACACATGTGATATACAAACAACCAGGGGTTCCCAGTGAAACTCTAGTCACTGGTTCATTGGTCAACAGATGATCATGTTTCCTGATCATGTGGCATTTATCAAGTTTCCAACAGATGATCATGTTTCCCGATCATGTCACGAAGTTCAAGTTATGATGATTAGAAATGGATCCTCGTAGACTATTCCTTAGACCGTGAGGCCATATCAATCACTGTCTCCCAAGAGTGCTTAGATAGCATCAAACGCCATCTGGTAAAACTGTGGTTATAAAGGTGTGTTTAGGTATTCGGAGGAAACCGTAGAGGTAATATATGTCAAGAGCGGGATTTGTCCGTCCATGTGACGGAAAAATACTCAAGGGCCCACTCGGAGAAGTTATATCCAATAGCTGCGCACCGTGTGATTAGATCACGGGGATATCACTTGTCGGAATGAGTCAAGTAGCATTGTTCAGTAACGAGATTGAACACGACATGGTGATGTCATTGATCAGATCTCGGGCAATGCAAGTATCGAGTGACAAAGGGAATAAGACACGACTGTCCCGGTTCAAACGACAAAAGATCTTCGTGGAACGCACAGGGGTCACATGGCCATCCAGGTCCCTCTGTCGATCATTGCTGCGGGAGTGTCCCGACCATGTCTGGAGTGTTCCCGAACCGTGGGGTATCACGCTTAAGGGCTTGATGATGCTTAGAGAGTGTTTATAGGATCGGTGGAATCACCGAAGAAGAGAAGGGAGAAAACTGGAAGGGTTTCGGTAAGTCCGGAGGATGTCCGGAGTGGAGGTGGAAGGTGTTCCATGGCCACGGAGATTGAATAATATGTGAATGAATGTTAAATGTTGATTTAATCATTTATTCATCATTATTTAATAAAGATAAAATCAATTAAAAGGTCAAAAAGGCTTAATGGGCCAATTCCGGAGGGAGAGGGCCCATTAGGGGAAAGGAGAGAGGGAGAAGGGCAAGGGGAGGCCGGCTGGGCATACCCCCCCCCCTCCCCCGCGCGGCGCCCACTAGGTGGCCGGTGGCCACCTCCTCCCCCCCTCCTCTCCTTTAGTCCCACCCTGGGACTTTGAGGGAGGTAGTACCTCCCCCGCTATATAAAGTGGGGTATTTGGCCTAGAAAAATACACCAATAATCAATAAAGGTCTCCCCGCTTTTGGGAGGACCTCTAATTGATATTTTCTCTCTCCCCCTCTCTCTCTCTCTCGTGACCGTGGTCCCAAGTCTGGACTGCGGGAGCGAGAGACATCTTCACCGTGGAGCACCGTCGTGCTGCGGGATTCGGATCCGGGAGCTCTACTTCCGCAACTGCTGCTGGATCGGGGAAGCGGGAGTCATCGTCAGGCACCGGACGTGTGTAACTCCCCACGAGGTGTCGCACTTGAGGCACTCAAGTCGTTGGAGCCAGAAGGAGCACAAGGACTTCATCACGACCTTGAGGTCAGCTTCGGCTCGTCTACATCAACCACGCTCTCCTGAGCGTTGACAACGCTTTTCGTTCTTCAATGGTAAGTTCATGAAAAGGCCCTCCCATTACTGTATTACTAATAGATAGGTCCTGGCAGCTTCAGGGGTTCAGGGGCATAGAGTAAAATTTATTGTTTTTATGCGCAGAACCCCTACATAAACGTATTGTGTGGAAGATAGTAATAGCTTGCAGAAAGTAAACAAAAAACAGTAAATAGTTGTAGATTGATGGTAAAAGAAAGGACCGGGGTCCATAGTTCACTAGTGGTGATTCTCCTTAAGATAGATGACATGTTGGGTGAACAAATTACAGCAGGGCAATTGAAAAACATCGAGAAAGCATACATGCATATACTAATCATCTTGACTCCTATGAGATTTTATTGGGCATTACAACATTATACATAAACCATAATCCAACTGCATCTATGACTAATAATCCACCTTCAGGTTATCATCCGAACCCCCTCCAGTATTAAGTTGCAAGCAACAAATAATTGCACTAAGCATTGCGTGTAAAGTAAACAATACGATTGTTCTATGAACAAAGGATTGATGTTTTCTCCCTAGTAGCAATAGCACATCTAGTACCTTAGAGATTTCTGTCACTTCCCCAGATTCCTAGAGGCATGAACCCACTATCGAGCATAAATACTCCCTCTTGGAGTTGCTAGCATCCACTCGGCCAATATAGCTACTAACAACGGAGAGCATGCAAGATCACAAATAACAAAGACATGATAGAATTAATAATCTATCTGAAATAGCATCTCAATATCCATCAGATCCCCGCAAACACAACATGTAGGATTAAAAATAGATGATCTTGATCATGAACGGAGCTCACAAGATCTAGACATGGTAGCACAAAGGAGAAGAACCAACCATCTATCTACTACATGGACCCGTAGTCCAGGGATGAACTACTCACGCATCACACCGGAGGCTTGCATGGTGATGAAGAAGGCCTCCAGGGTGAATTCTCCCCTCTGGCAGGGTGCTGGGAAGAGCTTTAGATCCCTCCCGATCTAGGGATGGAGATGACGACGGCTACAGACTCTTTCGTGGAATTTTTTATCGGGTACTTACGGTTTCTGTATTGGAGGCATCTTATAGGCGAAAGGGGAGGCCGAGGGGGTGCCCTAGGCGGCCACACCACCCCCTAGCGCGGGCCAGGCCTGGCTGCCTGGCCAGGTGGTGTGGCCGGCCTCTGGCCCCTCTCTGTCTCGTATTCTGGCTCTGTGTCCCCCTCGATGAAATATTAACTTTGGCTTTTGTCCTGTCCAATTCCGAGAATATTCATTTTCTGAATTTCCTGGAACCAAAAATAGCAGAAAACAGGCAGCTGGCACTGAGGCATCTTGTTAATAGGTTAGTCCAAGAAAGTGTATAAAAATACTCCAAAGTGTGGAAAAAACATAAGCAAGTAGAAATAAAACAAGCATGGAACATCAAAAATTATAGATACGTTAGCAACGTATCAACATCCCCAAGCTTAACTCCTGCTCGTCCTCGAGTAGGTAAGAGATAAAAAGAAAGAATAATTTTTGAGGTGACATGCACCATCATAGACTTGATCAAAGTATTTGTAAAACATTGATAGCTGGGATCATAGTACTTCAACATAGCATGAAGGATATAGTTCTAACAATAAGACATAGCAACTATGTTGTAACATGAAAAGGCAGAAACAAAAGATTCATGAATAACAATGTTTTGCAAGACGTTTGTTTATTTCACATAAAGAAAACATAATGAGAATGGTATTCAACTTACCCCTCATAGTGTAGCAAACATAAATGCATAGGACACCTTCAAAGTTCATAAGGGTGACTAGATACAAATAGTTTAAGAACAAGCAATATCAAAGTTATGCGTCAATCAACAAGTCTTGGGACAATGCACATTAAACTAAGAATGTCCACTATGCTCTCTCAATAGGTGCATAAAGATAGAAGATGGAGACTCAACACAAAAGTAAAAGAAAGGCCTTCATAGAAGGAAGCAGGGATTCAAGTCTCATAAAGAGCTTCCAAAAATTATGGTACTTATTAGCTTTCAGCTCTCATTGCCCCTATCATAAGCATCTTGAAGTGATTAAGGTTAAAGTGAACAAACTATGGAGTATATGCTTGACAAAGAATAAGTTGGAAATCTCATGTCCCTTGAATATGAGGGTCGCTCCTCATGCTACTCAAGTTTAGTTACCGGTAAGTTCTTGTCATAATAAGTACATGTGTATCACAGAGAACCGCCAACAGGATACCCCTTGCCCGATGATACAGAAGAATCCCCATATCAAAATGACAAGGTAAGCAGACAACGAGCATCTCAGCAATCTTCTTATTTACCATGGGAAAATGGTGTTTTTTCTCTCTTTCCTCTTTTCTCATCTCTTTTTTCTTTTTTCTTTTTCTCAATATCTATCTCTTTTTTTATAAGAAGAATGCTTCATAGATTGCTCATTATGGTTACGCTGCAGGTTTCCACCATGATTAGGCATGGATTAGACCAGCGCCCCAGGCGTTTCTCTAACACACATACATAACTCCATGGACTTACAAGCTTCCCTTTCATTTCACACCGACGACATCTATAGACAAAAGAGCGTTCCCCATGACAGCATGGTTCTGCTAATCCCCAACATATAAGTGCAAGCATATACAACATAGATGACACAATGGTTCAAGTTTATTAGGGGCAAGAAAAGTAAAGTGTGCCATCAAGTTCATGAGAGCTTTAATCACTAGTTTTCTCATAACAAGTTTAATTAGGAAGGTAGATAAAAACATGAATATACTTGGAACAGAAAGTGCTAATAGGTAGGTATGGTGGACTCTTTGGAATAACTTGGTTTTATTTGGAGTTGGATGCATGAGTGGAACTCATACTTGGTTATGGAGGCTAGCAAAAGACTAGGAGCGACCAACTAAGAGAGCAATAATGGCCATAATCATGCAAAGCGACAAAACATAATTAATTAAAGCATAAAGTGATATTACAAGTTGAAAACTAAAGGATCATCGAGGCTATGGTGACTTGGGATAGTCATAACATGGTGTGATCATGCGGCAAGTCAACCCAAATAAAGCATCAAAGGAGAATACCACAATACTATGCTTTAATATGCTAAAACAACGCATGATTCTTTCAAGGCACATTAAGCAATCTCAATTGTTTATAACATGTCATGCTATATAAAAAATCACTAAGCATAAAGCCAAAACAATATTAAGCATGACATGACAAAGCATAGGCCACAGTCAAAAACAAACTCCTTTTTATCACTTGAGCGTGAACTTTTCCTACTCTTTTCCAATCCAAACTAACCCATTTGAAAACTAATGTATGAAATAGGGGGTCCAACCAATTTATTCAAGCAAACTAAAAAAACCAAGCAAACGAAAACCAAAAACAAAAACAAAGACGCTCCAAGAACAACACAACTGTGCATGAAACAATAAAAATGAAATGTTTGAAAGAAACCTAAGATTTTTATTGATGAAGAAGGGGATGCCTTGGGCATCCCCAAGCTTTGACGCTTGTACTTCTTGGATATTTCTTGGGGTGACACGGGGTGGCATCCCCAAGTTTGAGCTTTTAGTCCATTCGTCATCTCATTACATCATTCTCTCCTTACACCTGAATTTTTTCCTTCATACAAAACTTCACACAATCTTTATTAGCAACATTAGTGTACTCAAGATAATAAGTCTTTGGGTTCAGTTTCAACACCAATAAAACTTCCACTAAAACACAATCTACTGTAGCACTTCCCTCAAAAAGCTCAATTCCCCAAAAAGAACCCAAAAAGGAATCAACAAGAAGCAAATGCCAATAATGGCAGAAATCTGTCAAAACAGACCAGCAGGTAAAAACCAAATTTTTTGAAGACCTTCTGTTGCTCAAATCAAAAAGTGTTGAACAAACGAAAGTTGGATAACAACCTGGGGCAGAAGCACAAAAAATTACAGCTCAAGACGACGTACAGAGATTTTACACGAATTTTTATAGCCAAGCACAAAAATCTGTTTCGGGACAGCAACTTTCCCAAGTCTTACTTCTCTCTCATTAGAGGTTACTCTTGGCACAAAAAGCAAATAAAAAGGATAAGGAGCGGTTATTACAGTGGTAATAACTTTCGAAACTCATCTAAAACTTTTGGGTTATCTCCCAATAAGTACTTTTCTTTATCGCCTTTAAGTTAGCCATGATAGTTTGAGAATATGCTCACATAGGAAATATGAATTGAAGTAAAAGAGAGCATCAAGAAGAAAATTCAAAACACATTTAAGTCTAACCCACTTCCTATGCATAGGAATCTTGTATGCAAATAAATTTACAAAGAACAAAGTGACAGGCATAGGAAGATAAAACAAGAGTAACTTCAAAACTTTCAGCACATAGAGAGGTGTTGCAGTACAATGAAAACTTCTACAACCATATTTTCCTCTCTCATAATAATTTTCAGTAACCTCATGAATAAACTCAACAATATAACTATCACATAAAGCATGCTTTTCATGATCTACAAACACATAATTTTTATCAAGCTCAAAAATAATGGGATTAAAACCGTCAAACCCACTTTTAACAATTTTATAACAAGGTGACTGATCATTCTCAAGAGGTATGGGGTTCCAAGATAAGGTCAAGACCCCTCCAATCTCATTTTTAATAGTAGTACAATCCTTATTATCAACCAATGTAGGACCATCATCTAGAGCTTTATCATAAACATTTTCTAAGCAACGCTCTTTAGTACCATGCATTTCGAAGTTAGGCACTAATAAAGGATTATCATAGATAACAGGAGAATAATTATTATCACAAGTTTTACCCATAGTAGATTTTTCAAAAGAATCCACAAGAACATAACATTCATCATCCTTTGCTAAGCATGGGGGACAATCAAATAATGTAAGGGATAAAGAGTTACTCTCATTAGAAGGTAGGCATGGGTAGCTAATCCATTCTTCCTCCTTTTGTCCATCACTCTCCTCCTCTTTTTCATCTAATGAGCTTTTAGGTTCAGCAATTTCTTCTTCCATAGGCTTCTGCAAATTGTGGACTCATTCTTGTGCATGATTGAGTCTCTCTTTATAATCAATGATATAACAATTATTGCTGAAATTTTCTATGCAATGATCAAGGATAGAAGAGACCATATCTTTAAGGTCTTTACAAGCAACACAGGTTTCATAGGTTTTAGACATGAAGGATTCTATTTCAGAAGCTCCCATAAACAAAACGAATTGTTCTACTTCTTCAAATCCAAGATGAATATAGTTATTCCAATGATAGTTCATAATTACAAATTCTTTACTAAAGCCACGTTGGAATTTAAGATGTTTACTATCATGTTCAGAGAAACAATTTATATCATGGCGTTTAAGCAAAATTTTAGCAATTAGATCCAACCTTTTTAACACGGCTCTCATGACTTTACCATTATAAGATTCTCTATACCTTATAAAATCTTCCATGGAGGTTCTAGTAGGTAGTGGTTCATCTACTACCTAAGCAGTGATAGCAGTTTTCCCAAATAGGAAACCGAGTGGGCTATCCATAATGAAATAGTGATTGGAGCTGAACTAGACATAAAAACAACTTGAAGTAGGAACTAATTTTTTTGTGTGTTTTTAATATAGAAAGCAAACTAGTACAACTAATTTTTTGTGTGTTTTTGATAAAGAAACAAGCAAACAAAGCAAAAATAAACTAAGCAAAATGAAAATAAAAAATTAAAGAGATTGGTTATGAGGGACTCCCCTTGTGAAGATGTCCTTGACTCCCCGGCAACGGTGCCAGAAAAATAGCTTGATGGCCCAAAATATATCAAGCTCGTTGGGGAACCCCAAGAAGAAGGTACGATGAGCACAGCAGCAAGTTTTCCCTTAGTTATGAAACCAAGGTTATCGAACCAGTAGGAGCAAGGAAACACCTCCAAGGTGTTGTTTCCAACTTGGAATCCTGCACAACATAACCACAGAACTTTGGCCCAACTTACAGTGAGGTTGTCAATCTCACCGGTTTTGCTGAAAACAAAGGATTAAACATATTGTGTGGAAGATAGTAATAGCTTGCAGAAAGTAAATAGAAAACAGTAAAGAGTTGTATATTGATGGTAAAAGAAAGGACCGGGGTCCATAGTTCACTAGTGGTGATTCTCCTTAAGATAGATGACATGTTGGGTGAACAAATTACAGTGGGGCAATTGACAAACATCGAGAAAGCATACATGCATATACTAATCATCTTGACTCCTATGAGATTTGTTTGGGCATTACAACATTATACATAGACCGTAATCCAACTGCATCTATGACTAATAATCCACCTTCAGGTTATCATCCAAACCCCCTCTAGTATTAAGTTGCAAGCAACAGATAATTGCATTAAGCATTGTGTGTAAACTAAACAATACGATTGTTCTATAAACAAAGGATTGTTGTTTTCTCCCTAGTAGCAGCAACACATCTAGTACCTTAGAGATTTCTGTCACTTCCCCAGATTCTTAGAGGCATGAACCCACTATCGAGCATAAATACTCCCGCTTGGAGTTACTAGCATCTACTCAGCCAAGTTAGCTACTAACAACGGAGAGCATGCAAGATCACAAATAAAAAAGACATGATAGAATCAATAATCAATCTGAAATAGCATCTCAATATCCATCGGATCCCCGCAACCACAACATGTAGGATTACAAATAGATGATCTTGATCATGAATAGAGCTCACAAGATCTAGACATGGTAGAACAAAGGAGAAGAACCAACCATCTAGCTACTACATGGACCTGTAGTCCAGGGATGAACTACTCACGCATCACACCGGAGGCTTGCATGGTGATGAAGAAGGCCTCTAGGGTGAATTCTCCCCTCTGGCAGGGTGCCGGGAAGAGCTTCAGATCCCTCCCGATCTAGGGATGGAGATGATGGCGGCTACAGACTCTTTCATGGAATTTTTGATCGGGTACTTAGGGTTTCTGTATCGGAGGCATCTTATAGGCGAAAGGGGAGGCCGAGGGGGTGCCCTAGGCGGCCACACCACCCCCTGGTGCGGGTCAGGCCTAGTCGCGCGACCAGGTGGTGTGGTCGGCCTCTGGCTCCTCTCTGTCTCGTATTCTGGCTCCATGTCCCCTCGGTGAAATATTAACTTTGGCTTTTGTCCCGTCCAATTCCGAGAATATTCATTTTCTGACTTTCCTGGAACCAAAAACAGCAGAAAACAGGCAGCTGGCACTATGGCATCTTGTTAATAGGTTAGTCCAAGAAAGTGTATAAAATACACCAAAGTGTGGTCAAAACATAAGAAAATAGATATAGAACAAGCATGGAACATCAAAAATTATAGATACGTTAGCAACGTATCTTCACATTGCCAAATACATTGGCATAAGCCGACTCATGTGTTATGGAGACACGGATTTAGTTGCACAGCAAGTATCTGATTACTTTAGAGAAAATAAGCACATGGCAACATATTGCACTATCGTGGAAGAACTATCTAAATTATTCGAAGGGTTTGAGGTTCAACACATCCCTAGAGAAGAAAATGAGGAAGCAAATGCTTTATCAAGAATAGGCTCCCTGCGGAAACAAGTTCCAGATGGTTCTTTCCTGCAGTACCCAAAAGTTCCCTGTATCATAGGAGTATCTGACAAAGTATGACTCACCATTAGTTGCAGTTATAGCTATTATTTCCAGCTAGACAAAACCGATTTCATGGTAGATGGAAAATTACCTAAAGACAAGGTTCTGAGTCGGCAGATCGTCTGACGAGTGAAAGCCTACATAATAATCAATGGTGAGCTCTACATGTGGAGTGTTTCTAGGGGTTTTCAGCGCTGTGTTTCTCCTGAAGAAGGAGTGGAAATCTTACGAGAAATCCACAAAGGAGAATACGCCCATCATGTCGTTGCCAGATCTTTAGAGGCAAAAGCTTTTCATCACGGATTCTTTTGGCTAACAACTAAGGCAGATGCCGAGAAACTGGTCAAAACATGCAAAGGATACCAAAAGTATACCAATCAAGCCCATGTTCCGGCTGAACAGTTGTGAACAATTCCGATTACATGGCATTTTGCGGTCTAGAGGCTTGACATGGTATGGCCGTTTAGGATGGCAAAGTGTGGACTTACCCATCTTTTAGTGATGGTAGATAAGTTCACGAAATGGATTGAGGCCAAATCCATAACAAGTTACGATGGGTCCACAGCTAGAAAGTTCGTCGAGGATGTAGTCATCCAATTCGTCTATCCACATAGCATTATCACGAACAACGGGAGTAACTTTTTCATGGGATAACTTACTGAGTTTTGCGAAGAACAAGGAATCCAACTTGACATTGCGTCAGTCGCACGTCCACAAGCCAATAAACAAGTTGAAAGGGTAAATGGTCTCATCTTACAGGGCCTTCGACCTCGTCTCAAAGCACCACTTCATCATGCTATAGGAGCTTGAGCAGAAGAATTACTGTCTGTTATCTGGAGTTTACGAACCACTCCGAATAGGTCAGCCGAATACACGTATTTCTTTTTGGTCTACAGTGTAGAGGCAATACTTCCGAGTGATTTAATCCATATTTCACCCCGAGTCGCTGCAAATATCAAATAGGATGCTGAAGTTTCTCAACAAGATGACCTCGATATACTCGAGGAAGTGTGCACCATTATTGAACAGAGATCTATAGCCTATCAGCAGAAACTACGCAAGTATCATAGCCAGAGAGTTAAACATCATTCCTTCAAGAAGGGTGATCTAGTTCTCTAACTAGTGCAAAAAATAAAGCACAAACTTTCCCCAGTTTGGGAAGGACCTTTTATGATCATCAGAGTACTGCATAATGGATCGTATTATTTAACTCATATGAGACCAATCAAGGAAATGCCAGATACTCGAAAAGAGAAAGAGAGCTGGTGGTAGTATAGATCTAGATGAGATAGATCACCATGGAATATTACACAACTACGTCCCTTCTATTCTTAAGTTTATTTTCTTGTAATCATACAAATGTACATGTTCAAGTGAAATAAAGTATTAGTTACCTTATTGTATTCCTACGAAGTTTTTTATACCATCTTATTTCCAAATGATCATGTCAAACTCGAAAAATCCTAGAATGCTTAAAAGTACTTTATGCTCATGTTTGTTTTGGTTAGATTCTCAACTCTATAAAAATGCTACCATCAGGTGTAAGTCTCATTTTCTGTTTAAACTTTGGTTTTTATCTGATTGCTTAGACGCGGACATTTTTCGAGTAGTGAATTATTGGTACTAGAAGCCAACTCTATTTCTAGGTTTAAACTTGTTTAGCAATTGAGCTAAGGTTGGCCAGCTCACAAAAGGGACGAAGTGAAAACGCCAGTTAAACAAAAAGTATAAACACAAAGTTCTTATGAAATTTACAAGCACCACAAAAATTAATATGTGCTAGAGTAAAAAGCATAGTTCTTACAATACAACACATAAGAAGATAATTGTTTTCATTACACCATACTTGTTCAAAATAATGCATAGTTTTTCATCCTATGATGCAGGTGGTGGTGGTGGTGGAGACCTTGGAGCACTTGAGCCATCATTGGTGCTAGCCTGGTCCTTATCTAGAGAACCTACAACACTAGACTCAGATGGTTCTTCATCCTCGAATGGGTCTTTGGATTCATCTGCAGGACTTGGTGGCACAGGATGGACTGGAAGAAGAGACTCTCGAAGTTCGTCATTTCTGCCACACGACAAGCATATCTGGCACAAGATTCATGATGTCTTTGATATCCTGATATTTGTCGTGTTCATCAATAGTGGCTATGCCCTTGGTCACTTGCTAGATTTGCATTTAGCTGTGGTGACTCATCACCATGATAAAGGCATTCTGGGTTGTTGTTCGGGCATAGGACATCTTTTAGTCATCTATCAGCTTGGGAATCTACTTGGCCTTGTCCCTCAGCTCTAATGTAGGCATCTTGTCCAGGCCAGATAGATTAATGGCATCACCAGCTTTGTCAAGAATTTGGCGAAAGTCATGAATCAGATCTCCGACTAAAGTGACCCGAGATATGTGGGACTCGGAATAGGAGGCATCCAAAAAGTTGAGAGGCTCTGTGAAAAGACAAAGTCAAAAAATCTGGCGAAAAGCCAGAAAATATACAAAGGAAAGGTAAAGGAATTGACAAGTTACCAAGTATGGATTGATCCAATTTAGTTTTCTCCTCCCTCAAGCTTTGGAGCTCATTCCAGAGGGCCTTGTTCATGTCATTCCGCCTTTCGATTTCTGACTGTAATTCTTCAATCTTTTTATCCTAGAGGGCCAGAGTCCTTTCAAGTTGATTAGTGATATGGTTGTTTGACTCCAAGAGATTGATCACACTTTTCTCGTGATCATTCTTGAGTTTCTCAAGCTCTTCACGCAGTCCAGCATTCTCCATCTCCAAGACCTTGAAGTTCTCCGCCTCCTCCACCATCTCGCAAGACTAGTTTAGTAAGTCTGCAATGGTAAAAACAGTCGAATGAAAATTCGGTAAAAAAATAAGCAAGCTGGAGAGCCAAATATCTTTACCTTCTGCCTCATCCTTTTCCACTTTCAACTTGGCATTTTCAAGCCGCAAAGCCTTGATATCTTTGCACTTGTTGCATATATTCTTCAACAATTCCTGGTTACATACAAGTTTCTGTAAGTCAGAATAATAGCCAGAGTCAGAAAATTTACTGAGACTCAAGTTGTCATTTACACTAAGTTAAACTTTAGCACGAGCCTCGGGGGCTACACTACTTTGTTATTTTGCATCCTAGAAGCATCAACTTGGATTCTATATTACTCATTTCTATCCGACTTCATGCTTGGGGGCTAGTGGATAAGATATATAAACGAGAGTAAAAAATACTTACAATGTGTTTAGTATGAAGCTTCTTGGAGCCAATTTTCGTATTAATGAAAACCTTCTCAGCTAGTGAAATTGGATGCACTTCTGGAATCAGAATTTCTCCAGTGCTGACCTTTTGATCCCTAATTCGGATCTGGTCTAGTAAGTTTTCCAACTTCACATCCTCTTTATCTTGGCTCACTTCTTCCTAGGATACATGCTACTTTTCCAAGTTGTTCAGGGCCAACTTTAGAATCTCTTCTTTGTTCTTCCTTGTCATCCTAGAAGTAGTGGAACCAAAAAACTTCACTACTTTCTTCGCCGAAGAGTCAACCATGGGATCATTACCCTTGTTGGGTTCACCCTTATCAGTTTTTGAGCCACCAATGATGACTTCTAGTTGTGATGATGTTCTTGGTTCTTCGACAAAAGCCTCAACATTTCTAGCACGCAGAGATGGAATATCCTCAAACACTAACGAAACATTGGGGGCAGGAGTTAGATGTGGTATGGTTAGTGATGATAGCATAAGCTTCTGCTGATGCAAAGTTTTGTTGGGCTTACCATCCGTCTTCGACTTTCCCTTCAGTAGTGAATTAGCTCTGAGTCACAAAATAGAACTCATTATGACTCGAAAAGTATATAGACAAAGTACAAGTCTTAGTAGAAGAACTTACTTCTTGACGACTGGCAGCACTTGTGCCCTAGCCATAGCGACAGGGGCCTTATGCTTCTTTGAAGGCAAGACCTGTTGTTCTTTCGTCTCATCATTTGTTGCTTCCAAATCTTCTGGAGGATAACCCTTGAGCAGGGCCAGCTCCGACTCAGGGATCATTGCAAGATGAAAGTAGAAAACATGTATTTCCGTAAGAAACAATAATGGATGATGATGAATGAAATAACCAAGCCCAAAGATTTACCGAAGTCAGAGGATTCTCTATGGTGTACATCTGCATGGAGACCTTCGGAACTTTCTTATTGACTCGTTCCTTGATCAACCACTACATCTGAGCCTTATAATTCTTCGCAGGGATCCGAGTCAGACTGACCTTCAGGCTGTCCTTCTTGTCGGAGGTGACTGTGTGCATCAGTTGGTCATCGTGGTGCTGTAGAGGCTGGATTTGATGATCCAACCAGTAGTGCACAAAGTTGGATCCCCTCAAGCCTTTCTTCTTCATCAGAAACTCGATCCGCCTCTTGGCTAGGATCAAGTCATCTATTAATTCTGGCGCTTCTGTGTCCCACGATTCCTTGTGGGTTGCAGCGCAATCAACGAAAACTGGCAAGCCCTCTGACTTGCCAAGAGCCGGCATATCCTTATGATAAAATAATGTTGTCACCATCTCTTAACTGACTCATGACTAGCTAAAATCCTAGGGTAGACTCGAACTCGCCTGAGGACTAAGATAAGAGTGCCATATTGTAGGGAATACCTACACTCATGGAGTTCTTCTGGGTACCATAATATTACCGAAAAAGAGTGAGACTCGGTTTAATTCTAAGAAACCCCTCGCTAAGTGCTACGTGAGTGCTAAGCTCTAGTAGAGCGTTAGGAGGGAGATTGTGGAGCTATATGTCATAGTACTTGAGCACGTCAGAGAAGAATTCCGACAGAGGCCACAGTAAATGTGCATACCGAAGTGGATGCGCTCGTCGGAGCATGACACCGGAGCAGCTTCGTTGAAACCACTCCGCCACGAATTGGCTGGAAGGTACCCTTCATACTCCAATTGCTACAGCTTCTTGTAGTGGAAGACGCAAGGGATCTAGACCCCGTGCCACTTCTTCTCCTCTGTCGTGTTGGACGTCTTCACCGCGCCAGCCGCAGAAGATGAATCAGCCCCATCTCGGCGATGACCAAAGGTTGGCGGTGCAGTGGTTTCGATGGTGGATAAAAGGAGACGAGAGGGCTCAGGGAGGTGCGAGGAAGAAGATGCTGGAGCAGAAGATGAAGAAATGAGGAGATATTTCCCTCTTATAACATCATCGCGCCAAGATTCGCACTAATCGCGCTTGATCCTCGTTATGCATCACGGAACGGTCGCAACAGCTTCCTGCCAAAGCCATCGCCTCCTTGATCTCTGTGCACATCGTTTCCGTGTGGCATAGGACCCACTAACGATCAATCTGACATAATATTTGTCGCTGACATGACAACTCTTAAAAAGGTGTCAGGATGCGTCACCCACAATATTTCCATCTCAGTTTGAAATGAGTGTGGAGATAAGAATGATGAATCAACAGATTCGACTCAATGATGACTCAAATCCTACTATTTGTTTCAAGTTTCGGGAACCCTTTAGGATTCTGTAGGCCAAAGAAGCATCAAGATAGGCGAATAAATCCAACTGTGGATCTTGGAGACTTCTGGGGACTACTATTGGGGATATACTTTCCGGGTATACCCACCACTACTCACTAACCAGGGTGACCCACCTATGGGTTAGAGCTTTTCTCCATGGGTGACCCAGTTAAGAAAATAAGACAGAGGCCCATCCGGCTACACGAAGGCCCAGAAGACTTACCGGCTTAGGCCTGTAGATTTACTTGTAGCTCAAGTTGTATCTTATACCGACTTAGTATCGTAGCCGGATAGGTTTCTCCTATAAACCCTAGGTCAGATGACTATATAAGTCGTCCTAGGGGCTAGCCTTTAGGGCATAACCACAACCAACTCGCATAGGAGAAACCCTCTCTTGTAATCCCCTGTAACATTCGGCTATGCCGATATATTTGATTGCTAGCAGGAGTAGGATCCGGCCACCACAGTCGGATCTGAACCAAGGTAAACTTGTGTGCTCACCATCCCAGACATCCGTATGTTTCACACGCCACCTTTTCCCACTCCTCAAGGACCCCTTGATGGCATACTTTTCATCAATCTGACGACAAGGTTCAGTTACCTTATCCTACCAGTGAGTCAGTGTCTCAGCGTCCTTTTGATTTAGTACATTCCGATGTGTGGGTCCCAACCCCTTTTTGGTTCGAAAGAGGGTCATCGATACTATATTCTCTTTATAAATGAATGTCTCGCTATACTTTTCTTTACTTTGTCTTCTCGTCATGAGGTTCTCTCTATTTGTAAGCGTTTTGCTACCATGGTACACACTCAGTTCTCTGAATCACCAAGTCAATTCCTCATCGCCACCAGGACTTGAACCACCATTACTAGTCCTTAGATCTCGGCTTCAATGACATTCTCCACACACTAACTTCACCATGGAACCCCTGCTGGGAATATATCCTAGAGGCAATCATGTATGATGTAATTCCCAATGTATTCATAAAGTTATCAAGTTGTCCTTGTATGAACATCTGATATGTATCATTGAATATGTGATTCATTGTGGAACTATATATTCATGTTATTCATACTAGATATCCTTAGTCATCAAAGTTGTGCTGGACACACAACTTGGACTAATATGAAAGTCAGCTGATGACTTGGTTCCACTTGTCATTAGCATTGTGATGCTATTCCGACTTACACGGATTCGACTAAAGAGTTCAGCGAGTTGGACTAATCTATACTGAGACACAACAAGTAAGTCATCATTTGTATGTCTTAATCAATGTAATCCTTAGATCTAAGGTTGTCGCACTATCCGAGTTATATATAGATCAACCAACTTAGGTTTTGTCAAATGCTACTCTATCATATGGCAGTTATAAAGGAAGAGTTCGGGTCATCTGAGAATCAAGTTGCATGATATGGATAACTAAGATAGGATTTTTTCCTTCCAACTGGAGAGATATTCTCTAGGCCCTCTCAGGTGATATGATTCAGAAAGCATCGCCATGCACAACTTAGATAAGTGTTAACCGAGGCGATCAACTAAGAGTTAGCCGAATGAATCACATATCACGGATCGAGAAGAGAGTTGAGCTATTAAAAGGATCACGATGATTGGCCTATAGCTCGACAATGTATATTGTGAGACAAAAGGGACTCAGACATAAGTCGCATTAAAAATGTATGTCTTCATGACTCTATGGCACTTAGGAGTTGGCATGTTCTGCTAGGAGCCGCTACAGAATGATCGATTATGAGTTAGACTCAAATCGTCAAGTCGTCATGAGCCTGCGGGATCACACACTTAAGAGCAGGAGCTAGTCGGATGTGAATCCGACTGAAAGTATGTCATTCGGGTTGGACCCAAACTGGGTTAGTGAGTTGGACTCATGGTTACTAGAATGGGCATTTAGTGGATGGTCCACGAGTGTTGTGTAGCTCACCACCATTGCCTATATATAGTGGGGCATAGGATGCCCAAAGATCACGGTTAGACACTTCCATGCGTTGGAAATCCTAACCCCATTCAGTCCCGCCGCCGTACTAGATGTAGTAGTCCACTGTCGGTGCTCCTCCTCATACGTGTGGCTATCAACAGAGGTGTTGTATGTTCAGCACTTTGACGATCGTGAGACTACACTGCTTCGACACACTTCATTGATTTCGTGCTTGTGTATATAGTGGTAATCCTCATGGCCTTCTACCTCGGCTAGATCTTGGGAGCATCGCGTAGGGAAAAAAGTTTTGTTTATCTTTGCATGGACCAACATGTCCCACAATGGAAACAATATGCAGAGCTTCACCTCGCTCGCTCTGAAACCAAATGGTCAGAAAAATACATGATTGCACGCGACCAAATCCTAACCGATTCAGAAATCTCTAGACATGATTTGCCCATGGAAATTCGCCGCGCGGAGCCTTCTAGAAATCGACACTCCATCTGGATCAATGAAGACATGCATCAATCAGATCAACGTCTTGATGTGAGTGGAACCCTAGGACCACCACCTTTATTAGATCCAAGCCGACATTCCCCACGGCACCCGTTGGCCTCCACCAGGACCGATCGTCCCAAAACCCACCGGCAACCCAAAGGCACGGCCGGCAGCGAAGGCGACCCGTGCCGCCTGAAGCATCCTCCAGATGGCCTCACAACTTCAAGCATGCCGGAGGCGACCCACCAGCACGTCGTCGATGCAGGGCCACGAGTCCATGCTACCACTGAAGGACCATCCCGCAGCTTCCCTCGCCAAGCGCCGCGTCCTGGTCGACAAACGCGACGCCCCTCGCCATCCGCTAGGGAAGGTTAACATTGCCTTTGGGCCTCCGTCCTAGCTCCCTACCTTCGTCACCATGAGCGCGTTGTCCCTGGGGGAGAGGCGCCAAGCGAGAAGACCCCCCCCCCCCCCCCCCCCGCGCGCGCTGCCGCCATAGAGCGAAGGCCTTTGACCGTCGGCGTCCTCCGACGACAGCGGGGAAGACTAGAGAGGAGACGCTGGGGGAAGCGTCGGCTAGGGTTTACCCCTTAATAGCCCCCTAGAGAGTTTCGTTACAAAAATATAAAGCTAGAATTGTTGCTAAAGGTTACACATAAAGCAAAGGAATTGACTATGTGGAAACTTGCCCTCCCTTGCAAAATATGTGCATACACATAATTGGTGGATTAATAGTTTATTTTTATCTTGAACTCCACCAAATGGATGTTAAAATTGCATTTGTATGGTATGTTAGATAAGAGATGCATGGTTCTTCCTACAAATACCCATGACTACTTACTGCAAAAAAATACATTATATGTCAAATGGAAGCTACATGCTTAGCTGGTAATCTTTTCTTTTGCTAAAAAAAGGTGTCCTTAAATTTCTCTTTCCATTCCCACAGCAACAGTACTCTTTAGTCTCTATATAGATAAACCCCACTAAGAGCAATTAGCTATTTGCTGCTACTACATGCTTCACGTCACCCAAATCAGAGATAGCCATTCGATCTAAGCTGTGTGATGCACACTCTGCTCTCCTGAAGGGTCTATTCTTGATTTCTTTCCTCTTCACTGTATCAAGTAACCAGCAAGGATCCTCACTCTTCCCTCGCCTTTACTTTCTCCATGCCCAGCTACGAACAGCAATCTCCAGAATTTGCAACAACCAGTCCAAGGATCCTCACTCTTCCCATTCGGCTCTCCTTTGTTTCCCTATATCTTCTCACGTTGCTACCTTCAAGCGCACTTCCTAGATTTGCAGATAAAAGACATGTTCGACACCCCATCAACAACCACTACAAAGGCGTCGATATATGTACAAGCATTCAATAGGCTGCCTACAAACTGCTCAAGAGAAAAAGTCAAAAGAGTTGTTTCCTTCGGTGGTTCTCCCAAGTCTTGCTACATCCAATAAAAAGGTAGAGATTTTATTCGAATTTTAATCATTTAAACTTTACAAATGATTTCGAACTTGCAAAAAGCCATGTGCATGCAAGTTCACAGAACACCAAGATTTCATGTGCGATGAATGTATTTGATGGTTATTAATTAATTTTGACACCTATCCCTCCTCCACACTCCAATGAGATAATATTTGTTTATCTAGAAATATTATAGCTAACTACCAATATTTGAAAAGGCACCATACATTTACCTTCTAACAAAATAACCACCTACATATAAGGGAATAGAGTATCCGGTAGACCCCTCTCAAATCCACCTGTAGCTGGATGCCTCAGATCATCCGCCCCTTGGTTATGGCAAGCATAACATTGACCTGAAAAAATAATTGAACTCATAAGATTGATCACACAGTTGTAGTTATTTGCAGATTCTTCGTTGAGATAAGAGTTAATACCATTTTCACGTGATTCCAATGGGCAATAGAAATAAAACTTTCCCCAAATATCTCCTTCACTTCAGCAAAGTATGTTCTCGATATCCAATCATCTGAACTAGGAACCTTCGTCTTACATTGAAATTGAAGTGGTGGAAAATCTTGATATGATATTCTACATTGAAGCATTGATGGCAAAGTTTCTCGAAGCAGTGATTAAGTTTCTAAAACAAATACAACAACATTATTAGTGTCTTACATGGCTGTAAATGGATACTTCCCTGTAATTAAAATACAAACCTTGAGTTCATCGTTTCTTCCAATGTATTCATTGAAAGCCACCATCACCTCTTCACTCATCCTTTTTTTTTCCATTTTGAATAATACCTTCGTCAGATACTTCACACCTGTTTTACAAGCAATTTAGAATTTTCCATTTACTGATCAAATACAAAGCAGGGTATGATGATGAAGTTTTCAACAACAGTCTACACATGTTAAGAACCAGACAGTGCACCAGAGGAGTAAATCAACAAAAATATATGTGTGGTGCAAAGTTGCAAACACTAATATGTAGTTCTAAGGCCCTAAACTCTAACCGTGATTGCGCAAAATGGTAATGCGTAGAGAAAAAATTGCATGTGTGAAGCAATGAAGAGGATTGTAACACAATGAGAAAAAACAGAGAGTACATGGTTGAAAACTTTACCTTGATTTATATCTTGAAGATGCCACCATAGTATGATGAGCATCTAAACGAGCATACAAAGACTTGGTTTGCGTTATGTATGCTCGTCTAGCCCATTCGGCATCTCCAGAATATTCAGTGACATTTTTTTTCTCAAAATGGGGAGCTAAGTCCCAGCCTCCGGAATATTCAGTGACATGCTCAACAGCTGAGGTTTTATCACAAGAGGCAGCTAAAGTAGTACTCTGAGCAGCAAAATCATTATCAAACATTCTCTCTTTGTACTCTTTGAGTTTACGCCGCTCCTCCTCCCTAAAGGAAAGCATGTTTATATGGTTATTAAAAGCAGGCAACAAATCAGAGCCTAAAGGCAAAATATAAAGCAAAGGGTTATGCTATGCGGACTGAAAATATGTTAAATAGCATTGAGCTGGATCAATATTCTTCGCTTGATGGGCTTATATCAAAAGAAGGCACAATTACTTCAAATGGAGAGTGACACATGTTCGGTTTATTTCTTGCTGCTGTTATGAGCTAAATCAATATTCTGTGCTTGATGGGCTTATATCCTTGCCAAAATTTAGTGCATATATGATTTTTCATAAGTCAAACAATGTAAAATTTGACCAAGTGTCTAGAAAAAAAGTAGCAACACCTAAAATACCAAATCAATACTATTAGATTTGGTATGATGTATATTTTGTGTGGTACACATTTTGTATTGTAGATATAGATAAATTTCTCAATAAACTTGGTCAAAGTTGATGACGTTTGACTTTAAAAAAAACTTATATGCAATATATTATGGCAAGGAGGGAGTAATAGCAATTGGTCAATAAACTAGAATGTCGACAGTAAAATGGCATGATGTCCTGCTTCTTTTTTCTTTTCTTTTCTGCCTATTTGATTGATGTATATATACAGGTAAAATTTACAGCTTTGATGCTTCTTGCTATATTAAAGCATTTTAGTAACAAATTATGAACAACAAATACACCACCATATTAACAGCAGAAAAATCATACATACAAATCAAAATCTGATTCATCTTCAGACTCCTCCTCCACAACTTCTGACTCAGTCTCGCTGCTGGCAGTGTCACATTCCTTGGACCTAAAGCCACAAATACAAGAACAATTGGTGTTTATTGTAAAAACTACTCCCTGTGTTCCAGAATTCTTGTCATGGCTTTAGTTCAATCCGTTCCTGAATTCTTGTCGTGGTTTTAGTTCAAACCACGAGAATAATTATGGAACGGAGGGACTACCATTTATTTGTTATTATCCATAATCTTCTTCAGAATTTTTTCATGAAGCTGATGAATCCAACATATTTGAATGATATGCAGAATGCTGATTACAAATAACTAAACAATGATATCATACCTAAGACTCAATTCAGGTTTAGGAGGTGCCTCATTGAGCGCTAGTGCCTTGAGTTGAGGTAGATCCCTGTAGGACCCTCACTGCCACTCGCCTTGCCAACATTCTCCTCAACCCTGATCAGAACATTGTTGGTCGGTGGAATTATGGGAAATAATTACTAGCTTCTTCAAAAGAAAGTAGCATTGCATATAAAATTACTCCCTCCATCTCAGTATAGATTGAGCAGAAAAAAATCTAATCAAACATTTACAACTCTCCCACTCCCTCTCCCTCCAGCGCCGTGGGATTAAATATAACCACACGGGCGAGGAGCAAAACCGAAAAGGCAGAGTGTTAGAAAGGGCTGTGCCACCCAATACGGGATTTGTTCATCCAAATTTTACTCCACGTATACTTGGATGGAGGGAGTGTTTCTTCTATGAGAAGTGCAGTGCAAATAATAGTTGAACCAGATACATTATCAAATGCCAACTGAGAAAGACACAAACAACATCGGATATAAAAAAAGGAAACCTACAGTAGCTTATTCTGCGATGGTTGTTGATCTTGTCTGCCACGGGACTGCCTGGGGCGGCCTGAATATAGAGCACTTTGCCGAACACGAGTTACAGTTCCAGCAGGCCTGCAAGTATTGAATGTGTGAAAATCATCATCTCTGTAAAGCAAAAGAGACCTCGATTACCATAACTGGCCACTCATGCGCTGGTGGTGTTACTAGTTGCAACCAAGAACATTATTTTGTCTGTATGGGCTTATATCTGATCAGCTACATGTAAGCAGTTGATCTCGAAATTATCTGATTCATGTATTACAGGCAAAATTTATTTCGTTGTGACATACTGCTACATCTGCAAATTTAAAACTTGTAAATGGTGACACAAGCAAGAAAAACCTGGAGAGTAACAAAGCGGCCATCATCATTTAAAGAGAAGAACGAACAGCCGCGAAAGGAAAACAAAAGATAAGAAGCAATGTACAATGGTCATACCTGTGAGTTGAGACAGGTGTAGGAGGTGATTGATCCAGTGTCAATGCTTCAAACTCCCTGCTGCTCACCTCTCTGACATGCTCCTCAACCCTGACAAAAACAAGCATGGTAATATGGTCGTTAGTCACTGATTATTATTATGTGAGGGTACTGCAATAATAACCAGTGCAGTCTATTTTGTCAACGACAAGGACTGAAAGCTTGTGTGAATAATAATAAAAAAAAACTATGAGTAGTTTATTGTGAACTGGCGATGCTAATAGGCACAATTGCTGTAACTGCAATGGAAAATGAAAAACCTTGTAGATCTCTTGGATCGCCTGGGTCGATCTGAGTAGAGAAAACTGTGGAGAACACGAGCTCCTGCTGGTGCGGGTGACCTGCAAAGGTTGTAAGATCTAGAGTTAGGTTGTACTACTAACAGCATTGTCTTGTCCAATGCCCATATTGAGCGTTTTTAGAAAGAGCTGAGACTGATAATCATCGTCAGAAGGGAAATTTGCGGTTTTGATCATTACTCGACTCGATATGCGAGGGAAAGATTATGATGAATGCAAATCACATCCCTTTCTTAAACCCCCCGCAGCACACACACGTGCAAGCTAATTAATCTACGGGAACACGTGTGGTAGTCTGGAGTGTTTTATTATCCAAAGAAAGAGAAAAACAAGCATGGTAATATTTTCTGGAGTGTTTTATATTATCCAAAGAAAGAGAAAAACAAGCATGGTACGTACTAATATTTCTGGAGTGTTTTTATATGCGAGTGGTATTTCTAATTATAAAAAACTGCAATTTCTTTTGTGGAGTTGGCTGAATATGAATAGGTACCGCCGAAACTAAAGGTGGGGCGGTCCGTCGTCGAAACCAGAAAACAAGGTGTCGCCGCTACCTTGGATTGGGGCCATGGCTGCTGCTGTTACTAGAAGAAGATGGTGTCTGGTCCATGGCGCGTGGACGACGGCGGCGGCTGGTACGCTCCATCGATCAACCTATATGGGATCTGTTTTATTCAACTTTCAATCCTAGGTGCCGATCCATGGGCAAGGATGACTTGTAACCGGGAACGCAGCAACCGAGAATTCCAAAGCCGCCGAGTCCAGTCCAACACGGAGACGCACGTCGTACTCGACTAGCCCAGCTAAAAAAAACTTGTAAATAACCAGACTTGCGATCGAACGTGTTTACTTTGTTTTTTTACAATCAATACCATATTATATTAATAGAAGAAAAAAGTGCATGGTAGAGATACATGAGCTGACTCCAACGTTTACAAAATAAAGTCTAGAAAAAACTAGTAAATCTTCGAGGTCTTTATACTCTTTTTCTTCCGTGACACAATCTTACATTTTTTTGAAGGCAGCTGAACTAACTGACATAGAAACCAAACCAGAGACTTGTAGATATCAACGTTGGTTCTCCCATAATTTTAATTACGCCGCAATGCCAAGGCTGTGTGCACGCGTACGGCCATTGAAGTAATCAACCAACATCAGCAAGAGTACCAACACCAATATTTCAGGGAATAATAACCGAATAGCCTAATCGACGTCGTTGATGAGCCGATAATAGGAATCATCATTGCCGAGGATGTAGCCACGGGGACAAATATTACGAGGACAAAGCTCGCTGCAACCATGAGAAAAAATCCAAAATAGATTTGACGAAGCAAGATCTGACCCATACCCAGAGAACTTTAATCTTCCAACACCACCATTGACATTGGAAAATAGATCTTGTTGTCGAACGAATGGCCGAAGATTGCTTATTGTAGATAATGCCATCTCCATTGGGACGAAGATGGCTAGCAAAACCCTAAACCTAATCTGACAAAATTGGTACTGTTACTAGACTCCACTCATGGATCGGGTTCCCCACCCCTCCCGACGCTGGTGAGACCGGCTGGAGGAAGGGGAACCGATCTACAAAGAAGGCGGAGGCGAGAGGCGACGACTGTTTCTTCTAACGCGACAGCGACTATTTAAAGAAATGTGTTTAAGGAGACGGAGGTGATCGAACGTAGGTACTTGGTAACCATGTTGTGTGGCAAAAGACAGAGTCAATAAAAGAATAAGTTCAATTACGGTTAAGTAAAAGGGCCCACAAAACAAACATTTTGAGCACCTCGTACACTAACTTACGCATCCTGATCGGGGGCACCGGAACCAACCGATGGCGGCTCTTGGTCCCCTGTCGCCTGCGCCATATAAAGTCTGGGGAGGCCGACAGCGATTGACTGACTAGTTCACGATCTGCGACAGCTCCTCCTCCACATCTCCTAAACCCTACCGATCTAGGTCTAGTTCTTTTGGCGTCTTTTCTGAGAAGCTACCACATGCCCAGCTTACTAGGGAAGCCGGTTCAAAAAAATGTGAAGCTTCCAAAGTGGTTAAGGCTAAACTAATTTGAAAGCTTCAATTTTTTTTGGAATCGGTTTTCCTAGAAAGCTGGGGGTAGGGTAGCTTCTCGGAGAAGCTGCCAAAAGAACTGGGTCCTAGGATGGCAGCAGCAGCGACGGGAAGGCCAGGGTGTACCCCGCCATGTTGATCTTGTGGTAGGCTTGATTGTTTTAGATCTAACAAATGGATCTTCCGAACCATGGTGTAGTTCAGGGTGCAAGTGGGACATGATGTGGGCGCCCGCATGTGTGCCGCATGTGCCCACGTTAATAAGGGGGAAGGCGCAGCATCCCAATAAGCACAATTTAACTTATGCGGGTGCCCGCATTTGCCCGCATCGTTCGATTCTCAGTGTACTCGTTCTCTACTTTGTGTTCTTTAGACCCCGCTTGGAGTTTAATTTACCGGCCGCAATAGTTCGTTGGACACAACCCCGCTAAACCGCACTCTCTCCGCCGCCATCGTCACCCGTCCTTAGAAACCAGTCCATGCCACCGTCAGCCAGACGGTCGTCATGGAAGTCCATGTCGATGGTGGTGGTGATTTTCGGCCTTTCGGGTGCAGCTCATCATCGGCGCTAGTGGTAGGAGCGGGGAGCAGCGGCAACACATGTGCCGGTTTGTCGCTGGCAATGCTGAGTGTCGCGGTACGTCAGGCATGGTGGCGGCGCAGTACGAAGGGCTACACAGAATAGGGTGGCGTCGTGGTATGTCGGGCTGCCGAGCTACAGGGAACAGTGGCGGCGTGGGTGATGCGCTACCTCCGTGCATATATATTGTGCCAGCAAGAATTGTACTGGAGCAAAATCGTCTTGACTTCATGATCAGCTAGCTGGAGAAAAATCTATCATGAAACCGGCTAACAACTGAACCGCGCGTATACGTGGGTTATGCTGCTCGTAGGTAACTTGGTCGCACACTTCTGGCTGACCTCCTCGCTAACCTGAGCTGAAGACCTCGCCGCTGCTTTGCTTCTCCGGCGTTATGCCCGAGACTCTGGCTCCGACGAACCCAAATCAGTTGCCGATGTGCTGGGCTAGGCCAGACATGCTGGGCTAGGCCAGACATGCTGGGCTAGGCCACCGCTGCCACGGATTCAGTGACCCCGCTGCTACTTCGCTTCTCTGGCATTGCGCCCGAGACTCTGCCTTCGACGGACCCAAATCAGTCGCCGACGTAGCTACCACATTTTCCTTGCTAGACATGCTGGGCTAGGAAAAGGCGAGAGAGGAAGAAAAAGAACCACCGTCGCTGCCGCCGGATTCAGTGTCGGGGGTAGGGGTTAGGAAAGTACAGAAATAGATTTGCCCTACAACATGTGCAAGGTGTCTTAGAAGGCGCACAACAGGTACTAGTGTAACGAAATATCCTGACATAACGGGGAGAAGATTCGAAAATATTTGGTTTGGTCACGGTTCACTCGAAATACCCCTCTTGGCAATTGGCCCCCACCCCCCAAAGTTTTCGAATCACGATGATTACAAGCAACTCAGATCCCATTATGCCTTGGCCTCTCAACTTTTGGGTCGCAAAATGATATCCTCCCAATTATGGAGCGTCTCACCCACCCTCTCCAATTCGCCTTCCTGAAGGGACGTTTGATTCATGATGGTGTTCTTGCCCTTTATGAAATTATTCATGAAGTCAAAGTGCGCCATCAGAAGGGAGTGTTCCTTAAGTTGGACTTCCATAAGGCACCAACTGGACTGGGCCTTTCTCCGATTAGTTCTGGAGAGGAGGGGACTCGATGAAAGAATGATCTGATGGATCATGCACTTCATTATGAGTGGTAGTACCGTGATTAATGTCAATGGGGATATTGGTCCTTACTTTAGACCATCCTACGGAGTGAGACAAGGGGATCCCATCTCTCCCCTCTTGTTTTACTCTGCGGTGGATTCCCTTGCAGAGATTTTGGATAGAGCCAAAATCATTGGCCACATCTCTGGTGTGGTTAGGCATATTATCTCCGGAGGTGGGATCTCGCACATCCAGTATGCGGACGATAGCATGATCATGGTGAAGGGCTCGGATCTCAACATCGTCAACCTCATTGAATCCATGGCAGGCCTAAAGATCAACTTCGATAAGGGCGAGGTTATGATCTTAGATTTCTTAGATGAGGACAGACAACGCATAGCTGACAACCTCAACTGTAGATTTACTGACTTCTCTAATACCTACCTAAGGATGCTCAGCCAGGAGACATGCGTGTTGATCAAGGACCTTGCCCCCTGTCACGAGGGTTCGGTTGAAAGCGGAACCCTGGCAAGCTAGACTCACGACTAAGGGAAGCAAGACGATCTTGATCACCTCATGTCTATCCAGCCTCACCATGTACCAGATGGGGTTGTACCTGCTGCTCGAGGGGACTTAAAAAAAGAGTTGTCTCAGTTCTTCTAGGAAACTAGGGACGGACGCCCAAAGTACCATATGGTTAAATGGTCTGACATTTGCACCCCCAAGATTCTTAGGGGCATAGGTATTCTTGACTCGCACCGCTTTAATGTGGCCTTGATGCTACAATGGAGTTCTATGGCTGCAACTTATCAAGTCCAAACACCTCCGGGATGCCCCTTGCTAGCATGCAAGTGTCGTGAGGGCTCCCATTTATGGCGAGCCATTCAGGACATCAAGCAGTTCGTTCACCATGGAGCCTCTTTTAGTATAGGCGATGGAAGGGAGGTGCTTCTATGGCTAGACCCACGGCTGATGGATTCCCCTCTTTGTGAGGAGTTCCCTGCCCTGTTCTCCATTAGTGCCTCCCCCTTGATGCTAGTGGCTGAGGCCTTCCGCGAGGGTCGTTGGAGCATCCCGTTCCACATGACCTTTAGCCTGGCTGAGGCCACGGATTACCAGAGATTGAGGGCCTCCATCCCTGAGGCCCTTTCATCTGAGAGGGACTCAGTTTCTTGGCGGCTTAACCCGGTGGGATAGTTCTCTGTTAGCTCGGCATACCGGTCCCTCTTCTAGGGCCTTGATCTAGGGTGGACCACCCCCTCTGGAAGGCCCCCTTCCCCTTACCATTCGTATTTTTGTTTGGCAACTTCTTCGTGATCGTCTTCCCTTAGGAGTCGAAATGGCTAAGCGCAATGGTCCTAGCAATGGCAAGTGTCCACTATATGGGACACCGGAGACGTGCACCCATATTACGTTCACTTGTCCTGCCGATCAGTTTCTGTGGAGCATTGTCCAAGAAGCTTGTGGGCCTGCCTGGCAGGCCCAAGATCTCGGGGAGTTCCTGGAAATTGAGGCAAACCATACTGGAAGGATGCGACGCCTCTTCTGGCTAGTGTTTGTAGCCTTGGCCTAGACCTTATGGAACGTGCGGAACAAGATGGTGACTGAGCGGATCTTCCCTAGCCGCGCTTTCTGGCTCCATTTTTTTCTTTTGGGCTACCTGAAGCAGTGGTACCCGCTAGTTAGACAGCGGATCGGGAGCACCTAGACGGCACCATCCAAGCTCTGAGAGCGGCAGCGCACCTCTTCCTGGCCCTTGGCTACACGTGATTCAGGCATCCTCTGTGCGTCCGGGCTGGCTGCGTCGTCTCTTTTTTTCCTTTGGGCTTTCTTGTGCTGACACCCTAGCAGACTCTATTGACCTTTTCTTTTCTTTGGATCTGGCCGGTTGTGGGTTGTGTTGGAACGCGATTGTATCTGGATGTTGCTTTATTTATAAAACAGGGCGCAAGCATGTTTTAAGGAGGCAAAACAAAACTAATCAGAGGCTACGTGCTTCAATGGATGAAGAGGCCGGGGCATGCATCGGGATGACCATCGATCTAACGGTATAATAGATCTGGAGTAGATGCTTAAATTTCATTGATGCTATGTATACAGCTGTTTTTCCAACTAGTTGTGTAACAAATTCTGGCTTCACATCACATATTAAATGTACCCCCTCCGTCTCAAAATAGATGTCGCAGATTTATCAAAAATTGAATGAATCTAGACACTATTTAGTATATAGATTTATCCAAATTTTGACAAACCTGCGACATCTATTCTGAGATGGAGGGAGTAGTACTATCAGTTTCACTGCGATGCTAACCATTCCAAAAGGCCAAATAAATATTTATTTCGAAACTAAGGCTACAACTCATGTACATGGAATTGGAGATTATACATTTAAGCACTTTCCTGAGGAGAAAATTGAGTTCTAAAATACAAATTTAGTTTCACCAAGCATGAGAAGGAATTTATTTTTTGTAAACCAACTAGATGATGAGGGCTTTGATATTTTAATTGGAAAAGGAAGGGTTAAATTCTTTCATGAAAAAAAAAGCCCATATTGTATCTAAAAAGGGTGGCCTATATGTTCTAGATACTCCGCTGATCCAAATTAATGTTCTTAGATTTGTTTAGATTCGGATATATCTAGCACTAAAACATGACTAGATAAATTTGAATTTAGACAAATCTGCAAACATTAATATGGATCGGAGGGAGTATTATATTTGAAGATTCAAACACTAGATTTGTACTTGGTGAAAATAACCCTCTGATGAGGAAGGCAGCTGTTAGTGATGCATACCCTAAATCTTATTTGTTTCATTTACTTCTTGGCCATACTTTTAAATGTAGAATTAAGATACTGATTATCTCTGGAATTTTATATTTTCAGTGGGAGGAGTAAGGAACATGCATGTGAGGCTTGTATCATGGGAAAGATAACGCAACACTTATCCTAAGGAAGAAAGATCCAAGAACTGGCCATTGTCCACTAAGACATTTGCGGTGACTTAACACCTCCCACTAAAGGAAAAGTGTTCATTTTTTATCACTCATTGCTGAATTTTAGAGATACACTTATGCTCACCTTATAATGAACTAGTCAGAAGCTTTCGATATGTTAAAAGTACTCCCTCCGTCCTGAAATAAGTGACTTGCATTTGTATAGATTCGCATGTATCTAGACATGTTTTAGTGTATGGATACATGCGAATTTAGACAAATCCAAATTAGTTATTTTGGGACAGAGGGAGTATATAAAACTGAAGTGGAGAGCTATTAACGTTCTAAGGTCTTGCTGGGTAGATGATGTGGATCATTATATCATTCTTACAGTAACTTATTGAGCAAAGCAGTAGAAAATGAGGAATATGCAATTGAAAAACATAGCAACTAGTGGTGAACAAACGAACCTGGATTTGAAGTTTTTTGTCCTCAAATCTTGACATGGCAGATCCCTTTGAAAGAATGTGTAAGAACCTTCCCGATACCTCTGATTCTAAATGTCTCCCCTCGCTGTTTTGAATTATTGTATGAACCCGAAACTGAGGAGTGCCATGAATGGCATGGGGAAATGGCAGTTGCCCACCACCAACCATCATATGTCACACCTCCTTGTAGAGATAGAATCTCCACCAAGAAAACATCTATAATTCACTGGCAACACTACACAAAAACTCTGCTCTATAAACTGTCAAATGTGCTACCCATTGTTCAGGTCCTGCAGATAAACTAAATTAAAGGATGGATAACAGTTGAAATCTTATCTGTCGGGTATGTTTTGTGTAGATAGAAATATACACCCTCCAGTCCAAACTATAAGCCGTATAATTTTCATCCTAAGTCGAACTTTTCTAATCTGCATCTTGCAGCTAATAATAATGTTTCAGATCGTCAGGAAGAAATTTCTAAGTACCCTTGATAGCATGCTTATTAAGTTTTTTATATTGTTGAGATGCCCGTACTGTGCTAATGAACCAAGAAGATGTGAAACATAGTTTACTCAAGTTACATGTCAAATTAATTCACTTTGATTCTTTAATTTATCTGAAACGATAGAGGATACAGTAGTTTGCTGCTAATTCACATGGAGACAGTTACTTGTCAAGGTCGAGACGAGGAAAGAAGTGAACAGACGACAACCAACTCGAATCTTTATAAGTAGGATAAGCAGCCCATGTGGTATGTTAAGGTGGCACCTTATTATCGAGTTAATACTTTTTAGTAACAAAAGTTGCGAGGTACATCTAAGGAGATGATACTTAGTTGGCCCACAAGCTAAGCTACCCATGGGTCCATTCCGAGCAACTATGTGAACAACAACAATGCTCATTTGCGTCTCCTACATTTACTTTCTATGCCACAAGATAAGATGGTTCTTCATACTTCCTCTGATCCATATTAATGTTCTCAGATTTGTATCTAGTCATGTTTTAGTGCTAGATATATCCGAATCTAGACAAATCTGAGAACATTAATTTTGATCTGAGGGAGTACAAATATCCATGACTACTTACTGCAATAAAATACATTATATGTCAAGTGGCAGCTACAAGCTGAGTTGTCTTTTCTTTTGCTCAAAAAAGAAGGTGTCCTTAGATTTCTCTTTCCATTCCCACAGTAACACTACTCTTTAGTATTTATATAGATAAACCTCACTAAGAGCATTAGCTATTTGTTGGTACTACGTGCTTCCACGCCACCCAAATTAGGGATAGCCATTTGATCTTAGCTGCGTGATGCGGTGGATTCAGTCCCTTCCCCTCCTGAAGGGTCTATTCTTGATTTCTTTTCCCTTCACTGTATAAAGTACTACCTCCGTTATGGAACGGAGGTAGTAACCAACAAGGATCCTCAGTCTTCCCTCACCTTTACTTTCTCCATGTCCAGCTACGAATAAGGCAGCGACCAGTCCAGTGATCTCCAGAATTTGCAGCGACCAGTCCAAAGATCCTCACCCTTCACATTCGGATCTTCTAATCTCCTTTTTTCCCCTGTATCTACTCACGTCGCTACCTTCTAGATTTGTAGATAAATAAATATACATTCCACATCCCTTCAACGACCACTAAAAAGGCGTCGATATATGTACAATCATTCAATAGGCTGCCTACAAACTGCTCGTTCCATGGTTTTCCCAAGTCTTGCTACATCCGATAAAAAAGTAGAGATTTTATTCAACTTTAATCTTTTAAACAAATGATTTCAATCTTGCAAAAAGCCACGTGCGTGCAAGTTCACAGAACACCGAGATTTCATATGTGTGATGAATGTATTTGATGATTATTAATTAATTTTGATACATGTCCCTCCTCCAAACTCCAATGAGATAATTTTTGTTTATCTAGAAATATTATAGCTAACTACCAATATTTGAAAAGGCACCATACCTTTACCTTCTAACAAAATAACCACCTACATATAAGGGAATACAGTATCCGGCAGACCCCTCTCAAATCCACCCGTAGATGGATGCCTCAGATCATCCGCCCCTTGGTTATGGCAAGCATAACATTGACCTGAAAAAATAATTGAACTCAGAAGATTGATCACACAGTTGTAGTTATTCATAGATTCTTCATTGCGATAAGAGTTAATACCATTTTCACTTGATTCCAATGGGCAACAGAAATAAAACTTTTCCCCAAATATCTCCTTCACTTCAGCAAAGTATGTTCTCGATATCCAATCATCTGAACTAGGAAGCTTCGTCTTCACATTGAAATTGAAGTGGTGGAAAATCTTGATATGATATTCTACATTGAAGCATTGATGGCAAAGTTTCTCGAAGCAGTGATTAAGTTTCTAAAACAAATACAACAACATTATTAGTGTCTTACATGGCTGTAAACGGATACTTCCTTGCAATTAAAATACAAACCTTGAGTTTATCGTTTCTTCCAATATATTCATTGAAAGCCACCATCACCTCTTCACTCATCCATTTTTTTCCATTTTGAATAATATCTTCATCAGATACTCCGCACCTGTATTTTCAAGCAATTTAGAATTTTCCATTTACTGATCAAATACAAAGCAGGGTATGATGATGAAGTTTTCAACAGCAGTATACACATGTTAAGAACCAAACAGTGCACCAGAGGAGTAAACCAACAAAAAAATATGTGTGGTGCAAAGTTGCAAACACTAATGCGTAGTTCTAAGGCCCTAAACTCTAACCGTGATTGCGCAAAATGGTAATGCGTAGAGAAAAAATTCCAGATAGTGTGAAGCAATGGAGAGGATTATAACACAATGAGAAGAAACAGAGAGTAGATGATTGGAAACTTTACCTTGGTTTATCTCTTGAAGATGCCACCATAGTACGCTGAGCATCTAAACGAGCAAGGAAAGACTTGGTCCGCGTTATGTATGCTCGTCTAGCCCATTCAGCATCTCCGGAATACTCAGTGACATTTTTTTTCTCAAAATGGGGAGCTAAGTCCCAGCCTCCGGAATATTCAGTGACATGCTCAACAGCTGAGGTTTTATCACAAGAAGCATCTAAAGTGGTACTCTGAGCAGCAAAATCATTATCAAACATTCTCTCTTTGTACTCTTTGAGTTTACGCTGCTCCTCCTCCCTACAGGAAAGCATGCTTATATGGTTATTAAAAGCAGGCAACAAATCAGAGCCTAAAGGCAATATAAAGCAAAGGGTTATGCTATGCGGACTGAAAATATGTTAAATAGCATTGAGCTAGATCAATATTATTTGCTTGATGGGCATATATCAAAACAAGGCACAATTACTTCAAATGGAGAGTAACACATGTTCGGTTTATTTGCTTCTGCTGTTATGAGCTAGATCAATATTCTGTGCATGATGGGCTTATATCCTTGCCAAAATGTAGTGCATATATGATTTCTCATAAGTCAAACAATGTAAAATTTGACCAAGTGTCTAGAAAAAAGTAGCAACACCTAAAATACTAAATCTATTAGATTTATTATGATGTATATTTTTATGTGGTACACATTTTGTAGTGTAGATATAGATAAATTTCTCAATAAACTTGGTCAAAGTTGATGACGCTTGACTTTTTAAAAAACTTATATGCACTATATTATGTCAAGGAGGGAGTAATAGCAATTGGTCAATAAACTAGAATGTCGACAGTTCAATGGCATGATGGTCTGCTTCTTTTTTCTTTTCTTTTTTGCATATTTGATTGATGTATATATACAGGTAAAATTTACAGCTTTGATGCTTCTTGCTATATTAAAGCATTTTAGTAACAAATTATGAACAACAAATACGCCACCATATTAACAGCAGAAAAATCATACATACAAATCAAAATCTGATTCATCTTCAGACTCCTCCTCCACAACTTCTGACTCAGTCTCGCTGCTGGCAGTGTCACATTCCTTGGACCTAAAGCCACAAATATGAGAACAATTGGTGTTTATTGTAAAAACTACTCCCTGCGTTCCAGAATTCTTGTCGTGGTTTTAGTTCAATCCCTTCCTGAATTCTTGTCGTGGTTTTAGTTCAAACCACGAGAATAATTATGGAACGGAGGGACTACCATTTATTTGTGATCCATAATCTTCTTCAGAATTTTTTTCATGAAGCTGATGAATCCAACGTATTTGAATGATATGCAGAATGCTGATTACAAATAACTAAACAATGATATCATACCTAAGACTCAATTCAGGTTTAGGAGGTGCCTCATTGAGCGCTAGTGCCTTGATTTGAGGTAGATCCCTGTAGGACCCTCACTGTCACTCGCCTTGCCAACATTCTCCTCAACCCTGATCAGAACATTGTTGGTCGGTGGAATTATGGGAAATAATTACTAGCTTCTTCAAAAGAAAGTAGCATTGCATATAAATTTACTCCCTCCATCGCAGTATAGATTGAGCAGAAAAATCTAATCAAACATTTTCAACTCTCCCGCTCCCTCTCCCTCCAGCGCCGCGGGATTAAATATCACCACACGGGCGAGGAGCAAAACCGGAAAAGCAGAGTGTTAGAAAGGGCTGTGCTACCCAATACGGGATTTGTTCATCCAAATTTTACTCCACGTATACTTGGACGGATGGAGTGTTCTTCTAGTGTGAGAAGTGCAGTGCAAATAATAGTCGAAACCTACAGTAGCTTATTCTGCGATGGTTGTTGATCTTGTCTGCCACGGGACTGCCTGGGGCGACCTGAGTATAGAGCACTTTGCCGAACACGAGTTACAGTTCCAGCAGGCCTGCAAGTATTGAATGTGTGAAAATCATCATCTCTGTAAAGCAAAAGAGACATTGATTACCATAACTGACCACTCATGCGCTGGTGGTGTTACAAGTTGCAACAAAGAACATTATTTTGTCTGTACGGGCTTATATCTGATCAGCTACATGTAAGCAGTTGATCAAGAAATTATCTGATTCATGTATTACAGGCAAAATTTATTTCATTCTGTCATAATGCTACATCTGCAAATTTAAAACTTGTAAATGGTGACACAAGCAAGATAAACCTGGATATTAACAAAAAAAAAGCTCAAAAAACGTGCATGCCAATGTAGTACTGTTGCAAAACTTATGTGTATTAGCTAAAAAGCATTCAAATAGTTCCAAGATAGGTTTCTAAACCTTCACATCACATTGATATTGTCGATAAAACGTGCCAGAACTTTTGGGGGTTATACATACAACAAGCGCACATCATCATTTAAAGAGAAGAACCAATAGCCGTGAAAGGAAAACAAAAGAGAAGAAGCAATGTACAATTGTCATACCTGTGAGCTGAGTCAGGTGTAGGAGGTGATTGATCCAGTGTCAATGCTTCAAACTCCCTGGTGCTCACCTCTCCGACATGCTCCTCAACCCTGACAAAAACAAGCATGGTAAACGGGAACATGTAAACGGGAACATGGGCAAGGAGGACATGTAAACGGGAACGCAGCAACCGATTCCAAAGCCGAGTCCAGTCCAACAAGGAGACGCTCGCTCGTCGGACTCGACTAGCCCAGCTAAAAATCCTGTAAACAACGATGTCGTGCATCTCCGTGTTGGACTCTGGACCCGGTTTTGAAAACGGAGGTTGGGGTTTCCGTTTAGAACTCCAACCCGGCGGCCGCCGCGTCTGTACTGGCGGACGTGCACCTCGCCTCGATCGTGCGCCGGCCGATTCGTCTGGATCGGCACCTACGACAGATACACACTTACTAGGAGCGTCTCATCCACTTGAATAAAACGGAGCCCGGCGATCGACGGACCACGCCCTCCGCCGTCGTCCACGCGCCATGGACCAAACACCATCTTCTTCCAGCAGCCATGGCCCCAATCCAAGGTAACAACCCCTCTCTCCCCTTATTTTCTTTCTTGTTTCGACGATACAATCTCCTGTCACGTGTTGGGCATCAGACTACTTCAGTTTTCTCCTCTCGCGTTGGGGAGCGAGATATGTTGTCTTGTTACTTGCGTTGTCACAGCGAAGGGAATCGCATATTATTATAGCGTTTGCTCAAGTACAATCCCTCACCAAACACAGTAAGGGCAATAGATTTTAATTAAGTAATTAAAAATAAAATTAAGTTATTCTAAAATAATAAGTTAACTAGCCTGGTTCATATCCAAATCCCATATGGGTGTACAACATTACACAGGATCACGAGCAGCGTTCACCTCACTGTAACATCCCAAAACTTCAATCCAACCTTATCAAGATCTAAATCATTAAAAATAGGGTTAACAAAAACTTTTCCAAATTAAAAATGAAAGCATTCATGTGTATGTATATTTAAATTAGGAATTGATTTGAATTGTCATGGTTCTGTGATCCATTGCTTGTAAAATGTTTCTTAGGTGAATTAAACATCATCTACATCATTCCTAAACTTTTACTAAAAAAATCAAATAAAAAACAATTAAAAAGGAGGAATGGTCATTTTGGCCATTTTAATCCACTACACTACTTTGAGTGTTCCTAGCACTCATTTCTTAACAGAAACTGACGAGGGTTTAACTCGTCAATGCCCATTGTTATGGACTTGGGTTTTGGAGAAGGAGGGAGTGCTGGAGACATCTATCGGCTAGCGAACAAGCACACAGGGGACAAAAGATTTACCCAGGTTCAGGCCTCGTAGAGGTCCCTACTCCTGCTTGTCTGCTCGTAGAATTATTGAAGAAGTCGAAAGTTACAATGGCGCGTAGATGCAATCTGGCGAGGGTTGTGGAAACTAGGGTTGCGTGTGTCCTCCTCGCCGCCCCCTCCTAGCCTTTATATAGATAGGCTAGGTCTCAGGTAGCAGGTCGAGTCGGTTACAAGTTAGGGTTTTCCCCTTCAAACTTTCTATCTTTAGTTTCTTCTTGTCCTTCAAGCAATCGAGAGTCCGTAGGTTACTCGAGTCCCTCCATCCGGGTCTTGGCGATACCGTGGGCCCGTATGTATTTGTTGGAGATATGCCCAAGAGGCAATAATAAAAGTGGTTATTATTATATCTTTGTGTTTATGATGAAAGTTTACATCCCATGCTATAATTGTATTATTTGGAAACACTAATACTTGTGTGTTTTGTAAACATAAAGGAGTCCCTAGTAAGCCTCTTGTTGAACTAGCTTGTTGATTGATTGATGATCATGGTTTCCTGATCATGGACATTGGATGTGATTAATAACAAGGTTATATCATTAGGAGAATGATGTGATGGACACACACCCATAGTAAGCGTAGCATAAGATCAAGTCATTAAGTTCGTATTGCTGTAAGCTTTGAAATACATAGTAACCTAATCCTTCGACCATGAGGTTATGTTAATCACAATCACCGGATGGGTACTTTGATGACATCAAACGCCGCTTCGTAACTGGGCGGTTATAAAGGTGTCATTGGGTATTCTGAAAGTATGTGTTGAAGCGCATAGACCAAGATTGGGATTTGTCCATCCATATGACGGATAGATATACTCTGGGCCCTCTCGGTGGAATGTCATCTAGATAGCTTGCAAGCATGTGACTGGGTCACAAGGGATGACATAACATGGAACGAGTAAAGAGTACTTATCAGTAACAAGGAAGAACTAGGTATGAAGATACTGACGATCAAACCTCGGATAAGTAGAATATCGCGTGACAAAGGGAATTGGTTTCGTATGTTAAATGGTTATATCGATCACGAAGTAATCGTTGAGTATGTGGGAGCCGTTATGGATCTCCAGATCCCGCTGATGGTTATTGATCGGAGAGGTGTCTTCATCATGTCTGCATATTCACGAACCGTAGGGTGACACACTTAAGGTTTGAAGTTTTTTTAAGTAGATATGGAATTTGCGTTGGAGACCGAATGTTGTTCGGAGTCTCGGAATGGATCTGGGACATCACGAGGAGATCCGGAATGGTCCGGAGAATAAGATTCATATATTGGGGATCATTTTCTAAGTTGGGAAATGTTCTGGAGTGTTTGTATGGAGATTCTAGAAGGTTTCGGAATGTTCTGGAAGGTTCTAGAGGATTTCTTGGAGCTTACTTGAAAACCAAGAAAGGGATCAAGGGAGTCCAAGTGGGGCAATACACGGATTCATGGGGGAGGAGGACTCCTCCCCCCAACCCGCCGACCCAAGGAGGAGGGGAGTCCTACTAGGACTCCCCCTCCCCAGGCGCGCCTCCCTCCTTTAAATAGAAGGGAGGGGGCGCCCCCTCTAGCCCCTCTTCTCATAACAACCAATCTCAGCCGCCTCTCTCCTCCACCTTTCTTCTGCACAGGCATAGGCGAAGCCCTGCAGAATTCTCATCTCCACCACCACCACCACGCCGTCGTGCTGCTGGGATTCCGTGGAGAAGATCTACTACCTCCGCTGCTCGCTGGAACGGGGAGAGGAAGGTCTGCTTCGACTTCGCACGTGTGACCATTTGCGGAAGCGCTGCCGGAACATGGCGCCGGAAGGATTGTCCACACGATCTTGAGATCGGCAAGTGATCGACTACATCATCCACGAGATCTAATCTCGTAATGCTTTCGGTTCTACGGGGGTTAGTACCGATCTATCTCGTTGCTCATGTCTAATAGATTAGATCTTGGCTTTTGTCTAGATTAGATCTGGGTTTTGTTCGTTCTTGCGGTAGAAATTTTTTGTTTTCCATGCTACGAACCCATCAGTGGTATCAGAGCCTTGTCTATGCGTAGATCTGTTGCACGAGTAGAACACAATGAGGTTGTGGGCGTTGGTGCTCGTGTCGTCTTTTGCTATGTGTGTACTTTGCATCTTGCGGTATGGTGGGATGAAGCGGCTCGGGCTAACATTACATGTCATCGTACATGAGACTTGCTCCACGCTTGACGTGCAACTCGTTTTGTACAAGTGGCTTTGCGGGTGTCTGTATCTCCCATCATAGTATAGATCAAAACTACACTTTGCACTTGATAGCACTTGTATCAATGTTGTGGTTCAGTTTCGTAGGTAAGATCCGTTCTTAGTCGAAAGCCCCAAGCCACGTAAAACTTGCAAAGAAAATTAGAGGCGTCTAACTTGTTTTTGCAGGGGTTTTGTGATGTGATATGGCCTACATGTGATTGTGATTGTATTTGATGTATGCAATGATCCTTGTTGTAATATGGCAACCGGCAGGAGCCTAATGGTTGTCTTTAATTCTGTTAAGACCTGCGTGTCTATTCATCTTGTAATAGCTTTGTTCCAAGTAGTTGTGATAGTTGCTAGTGATGATGGACAACCATGAAGCGGCGCCACGGACCTTGACGCAATGCTGGTGATGATGGAGATCATGTCCGTGCTTTGGAGATGGAGATCGAAGGCATAAGAAGAAAGGGCCATATCATATCACACTAATTATGAATTGCCTGTGATGTTAATCCTTTATGCATCTTGTATTGCTTAGATCGCGACGGTAGCATTATAAGATGATCCCTCTCACTAAATATCAAGTAATAAAGTGTTCGTCCTTAGTTGGCGCCGTTGCTAAGACTCGTCGTTTCGAAGCATCTCGTGATGATTGGGTGTGATAGACTCTACGTGTGCATACAACGGGTGCAAGCCAGATTTGCACATGCGGAAACTAAAGGTTAATCTTGACGAGCCTAGCATGTACAGACATGGTCTAGGAACACGGAATACCGAAAGGTAGAGCATGAGTCATATGATTGATATGATGAACATGAAGATTGTTCGCCGATGAAGCTACATCATCTCACGTGATGATCGGACTTGGTGTAGTGGATTTGGTTCGTGTAATCACTAAAACAACTCGAGGGATGTTGTTTTGAGTGGGAGTTCACCTAGTTGATTTAAGAATTAAAATTGAACACTATTTATCATAAACTTAGTCTAAACTACTTGCAAATTTGTTGTAGATTATGGCGAACGTTTCCATCAATTTCAATGCGTTCCTAGAGAAAGAAAAGCTTAAGAACAATGGAAGCAATTTCACGGACTGGTTCCGTGGACTGAAGATCGTCCTCAGGGCTGGTCAGTTGACCTATGTGCTTGAAGCACCGCTAGGTGACCCACCTGCAGAAGATGCCACCGATGACGTAAATAATGTTTATGCCACTCGGAAACATCACTACTCCACAGTTCAGTGTGCCATCCTGTACGGTTTATAATCGGAGCTTCAAAAGCGTTTTGAGCACCATGACCCGTTTGAGATCATTAAGGAGCTCAAACTCATTTTTGAGACTCGCGCGGCCATGGAAAGCTATGAAGCTTCCGAGAAGTTCTTTACCTGCAAGATGGAAGAGGGTAGCTCCGTTAGCGAGCACGTGCTCACCATGTCTGGGCACACAAACAAACTATGAGAGTTGGGGATACCGATTCCTAATGAATTGGGGATTCACCGTGTCCTCCAATCACTGCCACCAAGTTACAAGAACTTTGTGATGAGCTACAATATGCACTGCATGAACAAGACGTTGCCTGAACTATCGTCCATGCTGAAAACTGCTGAAATGGAGATCATGAAGGAGCACCAAGTGTTGATGGTCAATAAGACCACCAATTTCAAGAAACAGGGCAAGCCTAAGAACAAGGAAAACTTCAAGAAGGACAGCAAGAAAGCTGCCACACCTGCTAAGAAGCTCAAGGCTGGTCCTAAACCTGAAACTGAGTGCTTCTACTGCAAGGGTGCTGGTCACTGGAAGCGTAACTGTCCCAAATACCTGGCGGATCTGAAGAACGGCAACATCAAGAAGAAAGGTATATTCGATATACATGTTATAGATGTGTATCTTACTAGTAATCGTAGTAGTGCCTGGGTATTTGATACTGGTTCGGTTGCTCATATTTGTAACTCGAAACAGGAGCTGTGGAATAAAAGAAGACTGGTGAGAGACGAGGTGACGATGCGCGTTGGAAATGGCTCCAAGGTTGATGTGATCGCCGTCGGCACGCTCCCTCTGCATCTACCATCGGGATTAGTTTTAAATTTAAATAATTATTATTCGGTGCCTGCGTTAAGCATGAACATTATATCTGGATCTTGTTTATTGCGAGACGGTTACTCTTTTAAGTCTGAGAATAAAGGTTGTTCGATTTATATGAGTAATATCTTTTATGGTTATGCACCTAAGATGAATGGTTTATTCTTATTGAATCTCGATAGTAGTGATACACATGTTCACAACATAGATGCTAAACGAATAAAATTGAATGATAATTCTACATACATGTGGCACTGTCGTCTTGGTCACATTGGAGTGAAGCGTATGAAGAAATTCCATTCTGATGGACTTCTTGAATCACTTGAAAGATGCGAAGAATGTCTAATGGGAAAAATGACTAAGACTCCATTCTCTAGAATAATGGAGCGAGCTACGGATTTATTGGAAATAATACATACCGATGTGTGCGGTCCAATGAGTGTAGCATCGCGTGGTGGATATCATTATGTTCTCACTTTCACGGATGACTTGAGTAGATATGGGTATGTCTACTTTATGAAACATAAATCCGAAACTTTTGAGAAGTTTAAGGAGTTTCAAAGTAAAGTGGAAAATCATCGTAACAAGAAGATTAAGTTTCTGCGTTCTGACCGTGGAGGTGAATATCTGAGTTATGAGTTTGGCATGCATTTAAAGAAATGTGGAATACTTTCACAGTTGACACCGTCGGGAACACCACAGCGTAATGGTGTGTCCGAACATCGTAATCGAACTCTCTTAGATATGGTTCGGTCTATGATGTCTCTTACAGATTTACCATTATCATTTTGGGGCTATGCATTAGAGACAGCCGCATTCACTTTAAATAGGGCACCATCTAAATCCGTTGAAACGACACCGTACGAATTATGGTTTGGAAAGAAACCTAAGTTGTCGTTCCTTAAAGTTTGGGGTTGTGAAGCATATGTAAAGAAGTTACAGCCTGATAAGCTTGAACCCAAAGCGGAGAAATGTGTCTTCATAGGATACCCTAAAGAAACAATTGGGTATACCTTCTATCATAGATCCGAAGGCAAAATTTTCATTGCTAAGAATTGATCCTTTCTGGAGAAGGAATTTCTCTCGAAAGAAGTGACTGGAAGGAAAGTAGAACTCGACGAGGTTATTGAACCTTCTTTTGGAGTTGAGAGTAGCGCAGCACCGGAAGATGTTTCTGTGCCGCCTGCACCAACTGGAGAGGAAGCTAATGATGATGATCATGAAACTTCGAACGAAGTTACTACTGAACCTCGCAGGTCAACGAGGGTCCGTACCACTCCTGAGTGGTATGAATCTGCCTTGAACGTCATGTTAGTGGACAACACTGATGACCCTGCGACGTATGAAGAAGCTATGGTGAGCCCAGATTCCGACAAATGGCTAGAAGCCATGAAATCCGAAATGGGATCCATGTACGAAAACCAAGTATGGACTTTGGTGGACTTACCGGATGGCCGTAAGGCTGTCGAGAACAAATGGATTTTCAAAAGAAAAACAGATGCTGATGGTAATGTTACCGTCTATAAAGCTCGACTTGTCGCGAAAGGGTTCCGACAAATTCAAGGAGTTGACTACGATGAGACTTTCTCACCAGTAGCGAAGCTAAAGTCTGTGAGGATTATGTTAGCAATCGCTGCATATTTCGATTATGAAATTTGGCAGATGGATGTCAAAACGGCGTTCCTTAATGGTGACATTGAGGAAGAGTTGTATATGGTACAACCCAAGGGTTTTGTCGATCCTAAAGATGATGACAAGGTATGCAAACTTCAGCGCTCCATTTATGGACTGAAGCAAGCATCCCGGAGTTGGAATCAATGTTTTGATAAAGTAATCAAAAACTTTGGATTTATACAAACTTATGGAGAAGCTTGTATTTACAAGAAAGTGAGTGGGAGCTCTGTAGCATTCCTAGTACTATATGTAGATGACATATTGTTGATTGGGAATGATATATAACTTCTTAATAGCGTCAAAACCTATTTGAATAATAGTTTTTCGATGAAGGATCTTGGCGAAGCGGCATATATTCTAGGCATCAAGATTTATAGAGATAGATCAAGACACCTAATAGCGCTTTCACAAAGTACATACTTAGACAAAGTTCTAAAGAAGTTTAGAATGGAAGAGAGCAAGAAAGGGTTCGTGCCCATGTTGTCAGGTAAGACCTTGAGTAAAACTCAAAGTCCGGCTACGGCAGAAGATAGAGAAAAGATGAATAAAATTCCCTATGCCTCGGCCATAGGTTCTATCATGTATGCCATGCTGTGTACAAGACCGGATATAGCACATGCTGTTAGTTTGACTAGCAGATATCAAAGTGATCCTGGAATGGAACACTGGACAGCGGTCAAGAATATCCTAAAGTACCTGAATAGGACTAAGGATATGGTTCTTATGGAGGTGATGAACAGCTTGTTGTAAATGGTTACACTGATGCTAGTTGGAACACCGATCCAGATGACTCGAAGTCACAGTCTGGATACGTATTTATTTTGAATGGTGCTGCAGTGAGCTGGAGGAGTGCCAAGCAGAGCGTTGTGGCGAAATCTTCAACTGAATCGTAATACATAGCAGCTTCGGAGGCTGCACAAGGAGCCATATGGATGAAGGAGTTCATTACTGAACTTGGCGTGGTTCCCAATGTGTTGGACCCGATGGCCATCTACTGTGTCAACACAGGTGCCATAGCTAATGCACAGGAGCCAAGGTCACATAGCAAGCTGAAGCACATCAAGCTACGGTTCCATGCTATTCGCGAGTATGTCCAAGATGGTGACATAAAGATTTGCAAAGTACACACTGATCTGAATGTAGCAGATCCACTGACTAAACCTCTCCCTAGAGCAAAGCATGACCAACACTAGAACGCCATGGGTGTTCGGTATATTACCATGTAATCTAGATTATTGACTCTAGTGCAAGTGGGAGACTGTTGGAGATATGCCCAAGAGGCAATAATAAAAGTGGTTATTATTATATCTTTGTGTTTATGATGAAAGTTTACATCCCATGCTATAATTGTATTATTTGGAAACACTAATACTTGTGTGTTTTGTAAACATAAAAGAGTCCCTAGTAAGCCTCTTGTTGAACTAGCTTGTTGATTGATTGATGATCATGGTTTCCTGATCATGGACATTGGATGTGATTAATAACAAGGTTATATTATTAGGAGAATGATGTGATGTACACACACCCATAGTAAGCGTAGCATAAGATCAAGTCATTAAGTTCGTATTGCTATAAGCTTTGAAATACATAGTAACCTAATCCTTCGACCATGAGGTTATGTTAATCACCATCACCGGATGGGTACTTTGATGACATCAAACGTCGCTTCGTAACTGGGCGGTTATAAAGGTGTCATTGGGTATTCTGAAAGTATGTGTTGAAGCGCATAGACCAAGATTGGGATTTGTCCATCCATATGACGGATAGATATACTCTGGGCCCTCTCGGTGGAATGTCATCTAGATAGCTTGCAAGCATGTGACTGGGTCACAAGGGATGACATAACATGGAACGAGTAAAGAGTACTTATCAGTAACGAGGAAGAACTAGGTATGAAGATACTGACGATCAAACCTCGGATAAGTAGAATATCGCGTGACAAAGGGAATTGGTTTCGTATGTTAAATGGTTCTATCGATCACGAAGTAATCGTTGAGTATGTGGGAGCCGTTATGGATCTCCAGATCCCGCTGATGGTTATTGATCGGAGAGGTGTCTTCATCATGTCTGCATATTCACGAACCGTAGGGTGACACACTTAAGGTTTGAAGTTGTTTTAAGTAGATATGGAATTTGCGTTGGAGACCGAATGTTGTTCGGAGTCTCGGAATGGATCCGGGACATCACGAGGAGATCCGGAATGGTCCGGAGAATAAGATTCATATATTGGGGATCATTTTCTAAGTTGGGAAATGTTCCGGAGTGTTTGTATGGAGATTCTAGAAGGTTTCGGAATGTTCTGGAAGGTTCTAGAGGATTTCTTGGAGTTTACTTGAAAACCAAGAAAGGGATCAAGGGAGTCCAAGTGGGGCAATACACGGATTCATGGGGGAGGAGGACTCCTCCCCCCAACCCGCCGGCCCAAGGAGGAGGGGAGTCCTACTAGGACTCCCCCTCCCCAGGCGCGCCTCCCTCCTTTAAATAGAAGGGAGGGGGCGCCCCCTCTCCCTCTTCTCATAACAACCAATCTCAGCCGCCTCTCTCCTCCACCTTTCTTTTGCACATGCATAGGCGAAGCCCTGCAGAATTCTCATCTCCACCACCACCACCACGCCGCCGTGCTGCTGGGATTCCGTGGAGAAGATCTACTACCTCCGTTGCTCGCTGGAACGGGGAGAGGAAGGTCTGCTTCGACTCCGCACGTGTGACCGTCTGCGGAAGTGCTGCCGGAACGTGGCGCCGGAAGGATCGTCCACACGATCTTGAGATCGGCAAGTGATCGACTACATCATCCACGAGATCTAATCTCGTAACGCTTTCGATTCTACGAGGGTTAGTACCGATCTATCTCGTTGCTCATGTCTAATATATTAGATCTTGGCTTTTGTCTAGATTAGATCTGGGTTTTGTTCGTTCTTGCGGTAGAAAATTTTTGTTTTCCATGCTACGAACCCATCAGTATTTGGACCGTATATACCAAGCTCGGGTACCTGTAGGGTATACCCATGTCAGTAGCCCCCGAGTGTCCAGTGGAATCGGAGATTCGACTGGGGACTTTTTGAAGCCTTCGAGTGCCTAAATGAGTATATTTTGATTGCTTTTATTTGTGTCATAGGGATTGTTGATATACGTGCCTGATATAACCGAAGTATCGGTATCAGTTAATCACCTTAGGGTGAAACAACACAATCTACTCAAATTCGAGTCCCCGGACTCGAATCCGGAAAAGTGCTGGTGTAATTCGACTCAGGCCGCGGAGGTCTTACAGGAGTCGAATTCCAGTTATATGGGTGTGAGCACTTGACGCGTCCGTCTAGGCATGTTCATCGTGCCTGTAGGCACGGATATGTTTCTGGCAGTACGCAGTTAAATGCGTTGCTAGGCCTTATTTAGGTCTTACTTTCACGCCGTAGGCGCGGCATCCGAATTTTATCATCGCGGAGACGATTCGGGTAACCCAGGAGACGCAGTCTCTTTGTAGGGAAAAATTATGAGGCGGTGTCGCCATGAGTTTCGAGTGTGGATGTTATCAACACACAGTTTTTCTTGCACAAATAATCATAGGGTGCGCGGCCAGCGCTCCCTATGGGAGTAGCCCCCGAGTGCCTGGTTGAGTCGAAGACTCAGGCAGGGACTAAAGAACTTTTGTGACTACTGTCGTATTTTGCTTGCTTGTTTAGTCGATGACTCAGACAGGTACTAAAACACTTTCATGACTGCTGTCATCTTTTGCCTGCTTGTTTCAGTCGATGACTCAGGCAGATACTAAAATATTTTTGCGACTGTTGTCGTCTTTTGCCTGCTTGTTTCCGGCGCTCCCTATGGGAGTAACACATGTCCATAATTGAACTGTGTTTCGAGTGGTTGGGTTTGCTTTTGTGATTGTCCATGTTCCTGCAACAAGAAAAATAAAGTCGTAGGGTGCGTGGCCAGCGCTCCCTATGGGAGTAGCCCCCGAGTGCTTGGTGGAGTCGAAGACTCCAGCAAGGACTAAAAATAGTCGAAGTTTTCTACTGCATAGCCTTGGTGACGTCAGTGCTGACGCTTGTATGACCTTAGTTGCCCGCGTGAGCGGTTTTGACGGGACGTGATGAGCGGTAGGTCCCACGTTCTGACTTTGATTTGACTGGGCATGCGTAATCTTATTTTTAACTGTGCCTCCTCGATTTCCGCGCGTAATGGTAGAAGTGGGGGGACGGTTCGCGCTTCCTCTTCTCCACGTGTCCTACGTGATGCGTGCCACGCGTCCAATAGGGTTTTTGTCAGCCGTTGGATTGCATCTCCCAGGGGTTAAGTAGCGATGCTGCGGCGGTAATTTCCCATCTGTGTTCTTTCTTCCTTGCTGCCATCGCCATTGCCCTTTGCTTTCTTGCTTTCCTCTGCGCCCATCTTCTCCATGACGCTGGACCAGCTCCGTTTGTTCCCAAGCTATTTTCTTCGCTCTCATCGCCACCGCGCAATGGGGAAGAAGAAGGGAGGCACCGCCGCTGATTCCGCGGCCACCCTCGCTGTAGCGAGGAAGAAAGGTGGCTCCGCTATTATGGGCACTAGTGCCGCCGCCGTCGGGAAGAAGAAGGTCGCGGGCACCCGCGTGACAAATGGCGCATGGCGCCCCTCTATCATCAAGGCGTCGGATCTCCGTCTTCTTCGCCAAGACGGAGTGATTTCTGCAGCAGTCGCCGATTCGCGCGTCCCTAGCGGTGAGACCATTCCTGTGCCTCCCGCTGGTTATCGAGTGATGTTTCTTGCATTCATCATTCACGGTCTTTCCTTGCCTCTTCACCCCTTTCTTCGGGGTCTTCTTTGTTTCTATGGGCTCCAGCTCCATCAGCTGTCCCCAAATTCTCTCCTCCACATCACTTGTTTCATCACTCTCTACGAGTGCTGGCTCGGAATCGAGCCGCACTTTGGTCTTTTTCAAACGCATCTTTAGATTGAAGCGTCAGTCTGCATCTGGCTCTTTAGTTTATGACGTAGGTGGTTGCGGAATCCACGTTGACTCATCTGCCACCTACTTCGATATCAAGCTTACCAAGTCCGTCCAGGGATGGAGGGACAGATGGTTCTATGTGCGCGACCAGAAGGCCAAGGACGAGCACTTTGGACTCGCGCCTTTTGATCCCGCGACTCCCTGCAAGAAGATGCGTTCTTGGAAGAACGTGATCATGCCTTCCGAACTCGCGGAGACAGACGTGTTATATCAGCGCGTCTGCGACCTCGAGAGTCGCATAGGCGCAGAAGAGGGAGGCTGCGCCCTTGTCAGAACTTGGCTGCATCGTCGCGTCCAGCCTCTCCAGGCCAGGGTCCATCCCATGTTCCAATGCGGTGGCGCTGATGATCCCACTCGCGTGTCTGCTGATGGCATGTCCGCGAGTGAGGTAGATAAGAGGGTGCGACTGGTCATGAAGTATACCTTCAAGGATGTGCTTCCGAACGAGCCAGTCATTCCTCCGTTCGATGCTTCGAACCCTCCTCCTGAGGTATGGTTGTGCTACGTAGTAGCTTATTTTCTCGATTGCGTCTTCTGTTGCTTATCTGTTTTTACTTTTTGTATGCAAGAGTGGACGGTGTCGCCTTGCATGCCTCCCCTCCCCGAGGGGATTATTCCTCATGAAGATTTGGAAGAGGACGAGTCTGAGTCGACTGTCCCTTCCGATGTGGAAGAGGAAGCCCCCGAGTCTGAGAGTCTGGATACTCGCAAGCGTTCGCGTAGCGGGGATTCCGACGTGTCGACTCCTTCAACTCTAGGAGGCGCGGCTGTTGGCGCGGAGTCGCCAATTCCCGCCGTTCCTGTGAGGGTTGTGGCACCATCTTCTAAGAAGATGCGATTGCCCAAGGAGTCTTCGTCGGAGTCGACGGAGGCCACATTTGATCTTGACAGATTTGACTGGTAAGTTTGCTAGTGCATTCATTCTTCTCTTGTTTTCTTCTTGTTGGCTTTGCCCTCTGCTGTTTGCCCTTTCTGAGCGCGGATTTTGTCTTGCAGTCAAGAGGCGTCGTCATCTTCTGGCGACGTCGAATTTCTGAAGGAATCAGGAGTCGCGACCTTAAAGGCCAAGATAGAGGTCGAGCGCGCTCCTTCTCCTCCGGCGGCGGCCCACTCCGGGCACAATTCTTCGAGCTCTCCTCATGTAGGGGAGCATCAAGTAGTTGCTCGGATGACGGTTCGGCAATCTTCTTCGGAGTCGCTGGAGGACCATGTAAGTATATCTTTCTTTCTTTTATAATTTGGCAGTCAACGCCCTTTTGTTGCCCTCTGCTGACTCCTTGTTTTGTGCGACAGCTCCTTGTAAAGGAAGCCGCGCAGGTGGCAGAGCAAGTGATGGCGATAGGTCGCCAGCATGCGATACTGGAGAAGCGCCACCGCGTGGTTGAGAGTGAGTGTTCTATACTTATTCTTTTCGTCTTCTCCGTATTTTGGTATAATCGACTGACAGTCAAATTTTTGACTGCCCTGTAGCTGAGCATAATGCTTTACTACGTGATGTCGCCACGTTGGAGAAGACGCTGGCCGCAGCTGTGAAGGGGCGCGACGAGGCAATCGCGGCTCGTGATGAAGCCCAGAAGCGTGAAGAGGATCTGCGTGCCTCCTTTGTGGCCAGGGAGAAGTTGTTCGAAGAGCAACCGTTCTCAGTCACCAAGGCCCTATCAGGTACCTTTACTTGGTAGATATTTTATTGATGTTCTTCTCTTCCTCTGTAGTGCCGGTGGCATTAGAAGTTTGATCCGTGTGTGTATTTTGGTGTAGATGCTGGCAGCTTGAGTTTTGATCCACAAGCCCTTGGTCGTGATGACGCTCTGGCGGGCGCGGTATCTACGGTCGAAGATCGTAGCGCCGCTGTCCAAAATACGTTGTCCAAAGCCAAGGCCACCCTGAGTCGCCTCCGGGAGGAGCTGATGCCGAAGGCGGAGCTGGTCGACAATGTGGAGGAGCTGGTGGAGTCGCTCGCTGGGGGTGTGCCTGCCATGTACAAGAACTCCCTCCGCACAGCTGGCGCGACCATGTCGCTTGCCATGGTGCAAGCCCACGGAGTTGAAGTGGATCCCTCTGCGGTGTCGAAGACGATGCCTGTTGGCGCGGATAGTAAGCAGGTAGTATTCGCTCCCTTTGCGACTGCCTGTGCCAAATATGGCCATTCCTTGATAAACATTGTTGCCAAGTATTCAGAGGAGCTCAATCGCGCGAAGAAGGCGGCGAAAACTTCGGCCTCAGGGGCCGACGGAAAGTCAGTGGCATCTGATACTGCCACGGACTTGATGAAGCCCCCGAGGTCATCGAAGTCGAAGAAGCCAGCTGCTCCGTAGTTAGTTTTTTGTAATAGCTGATGAACTTGCTCTTTTGATTGGAAAACATGCCTGTTGGCGAATGTGTTTGTAGATACTTTTATTGATCCTGAATGCACCTGTTACTTTTGACTTTTGAGTTGGTCGCCTTATTTTGCCTCTGGCTTGATTTTTGGTAGGGTACGTCAAGTGGCTCTGTGGGGGGAACCCCGGACTCGCCATTTCTTGAGGATACAATGGCACCACCATGCTCCAGGGTATAGGAGCTTTCCTTGCTTTCGCGACTTCGTGATCGCGTTAAGCAACTGGAGCATGACTTGCCCGTGATCCGTGGTAGCGCGGACGTGTGGAAGTCTAAGGCTGAAAAAGCCGCCGCCCGCGAGCAATATCTGCTTTGCAAGGTGACACAGCTGGGCGACCAGTTTAAGTGTTAGTTTGCTCATCCTCGTCTTTTCCTTTGTAGTTAATCGCAATGGTACGTTGTACTCATGCTGTTGATGATGCTTCGTGTAGTTGTTAGCGCATGCCGTCCGCAGGAGGAGAGGGATAGGATTGCCATCCGCCTTCATGATCTCACCCAAGAGCAACTTTAGGAGAGTGGATACTTCTGGGTAGATCATGATCGTGCGACTGCGTTAGCGACCCTGTAGGACCGCGCCTCGCGAGTGCTGCTCTTTCTGAATAAGTCGCAGTCGTGTTTGAAGAACATCTACCGGGCGATGTTCCCGCTGGATGATGCTCCATCAAGCCTGATGGCTCTTCTGACCAAATTTCAAGATATGTCCGCGGTTCGCGAGTGCGTGAGGCAGCAGTTGGTGGCTGGTGCCAAACCTGCTCTCTCCGTGGTGCGTTTGCACAGGCCTGACGTGGATGTCGCCGCCATTGCATCTGGGCCACCGGTGCCACCAGCAGGATCTTCCTGGAACATGGTACCGCACTATCAGGCGGTGGATCGTCCAGCCGAGGAGATCGTCGACTTCTTTGAGGGACAGACTAATGTTCTTATGTTGCAAGGGTAGCCAAATATGTATCCTGCATATAAGTGTACTGGTGTTGTAAAGCTCATATATATTTGTAGATAATTTATTGTTGAATGTATACAAATAGCTTTATAAGCATGGGGTGCGTTGCACTTATGCGAGTCCTTTTCGTTAGTCTGGCCATCTTTGTATCGTTCCCTTGTCAACCTGTCAGGTGCATGGCAGCTGGGTTGAGTTTGTGTTAAGGGGTTCGATTGATGTGCCAGCTACTCAGGATGTCGCGTTATTGTTCGAAGAACATATGTGTATAGGGTGGCGTAGCCCCCAAGTATGAAAGTTGACAAAAGAAAGGAGAACACGGATTTTTGGGGCACTTAGCTTTTATTTGTTCGGAGAACAGTACGTAGTACAATGTGCGGCTAAGTAGCCTTGGCTGAATAGCCTTATTTGCGATGCAAAAGTAAAGAAGAAACAACTAAGGGTAGAAGCATCGCAGTTGTGCGACGTTCCAAGGGTTGGAGTATGCGACTCCTGTCTCTAAATCTTGAAGGCGATAGGCGCCACCTGGGATTACTTCTGTAATCACGTACGGTCCTTCCCAGGGGGACTCGAGCTTGAGATGCCCCTACTGCTTCAGTCGCAGGACCAGGTCACCTTCGACGAAGGATCTTGGGCGAAGCCTTCTGCTATGGTAGTTGCACAGGTTCTGCTGGTAGATCGTAGATCTTTCTGCGGCGATTTCTCTTGCTTCGTCAAGGAGGTCGACAGAGTCTTCGAGTGCGAGGGATGACTCCTTCTTGTTGTAGGCGACTACACGTGGCGCTCTGTACCGTACCTCGGCGGGTAATACTGCCTCTGCTCCATGTACCATAAAGAATGGTGTGTAGCCGGTGGCGCTGTTTGGAGTTCTACGCAGGCTCCAGAGTACGGATTGCAGTTCGTTTGGCTAGCAGCCCGCGGCTTATTCGAGTGGTCGGAGGAGTCGCTTTTTGATGCCGCTGCAGACGAGCCCGTTTGCCTTTTCCACCTGACTGTTGGTCTATGGGTGTGCTACTAAGGCGTAGCTGATGTTGATCCCCAGGTTCTCGCAGAAATCTTGGAACTCCTTGGATGTAAAGTTCGTTCCGTTGTCGGTGATGATGCTGTGTGGCATGCCGAAGCGGTAGACGATGGACTCGAAGGACTTGACTGCGTTGTGCCCTGATTGCTTGGTCACCGGCATGGCCTCAATCCACTTGGTGAATTTTTCGACTGCGACCAAGAGGTAGACGTAGCCTCCTTGCGAGGACCTTGGAAGTTTGCCAACCATGTCGAGTCCCCACTAGGCGAAGGGCCAGGCCAATGGAATAGGCCGTAGTTCTGCGCCTGGTGCGTGTGGCTTGTCTACGAATCGCTGATAGGTGTTGCACTTTTGGACTATATCCTTGGCGTCACGCATGGCCGTGGGCCAGTAAAATCCAGCTTGTAGAGCTTTGGCGATGAGGGCGTGGCTGCCGGCGTGGTGCCCGCAGGTCCCTTCATGGATGTCGAGGAGGATTTCTCTTCCATCGGCTAGGGAGACGCATCGCTGTAACACGCCTATGATGCTGCGTTTATACAGTTCGCCGTTGATAACGGTGAATGCCTTGGAGCGTCGCGCGATGTGTTGTGCATCTATCGGGTCGTCCAGTAGGCGCTTGCTGAGGAGGTACGTAATGTACGGCTGCGTCCAGGATTGTTCGATCATCATGACGCTCATTGGTCCCTCGAGTCCTATGTCAATCTCCAAGTCATCGAGTGTTGTTGGCTCATTGGGTGGCGTAGCCCCCGAGTCCGTTGCTACGCTTGTTTTCTTCTCTGTGGCCTTTGGCTTGATGGAGCATTTGCATATGCGCTCGAGAAATACCCCAGGTGGTATGGATGCGCAGGTGGAGCCTATGTTGGCGAGTGCGTCTGCCTCCTCATTGCTTTCGCGACCTATGTGTCGCAACTCGCAACCATCGAAGTCTCCTTCAAGTGTGTCGTAGAGGTCGCGGTATGCGATCATGTTGTCGTTCAGTGCGTCGCCCTCGTGCATTGCTTGGTTGACGACCAGCTTGGAGTCGCCATATATGATTAGCCTCTTTGCGCCGCAGGCTTTTGCCATCCTCATCCCGTGTAACAGGGCCTCGTATTCAGCCTCGTTGTTTGAGGCTGTGAACTGCATTCGCAGGACGTATTTCAGCTTGTCCCCTTGAGGCGATGTCAGTATGACACCTGCTCCTGCTCCATCTTTCCTCTTGGACCCATCAAAGTGCATTGTCCAGAGGTAGGACATGTCTGGCTTGTCCGGGAGTTGGTTTTCCATCCAATGTACGAGGAAGTCCGGGAGAACTTGCGATTTGATTGCGCCGCGCTTTTCGTATGTGATGTCTCATGGAGACAGCTCGATTCCCCAAAGCGCGACTCGCCCTGTGGCGTCAGGGTTATTGAGGATATGTCCCAATGGGGCGTCGTTGACTACCACGATTGGGTGTTCCTGGAAGTAATGGCGCAGTCGCCGGGCGGTCATAAAGACGCCGTATGCCAGCTTCTGGTAGTACGGGTACTGCTGTTTTGTTGGCGTGAGGACCTCGCTGAGGTAGTATACCGGGCGTTGTACGCCGTGGACCTTGTTTTCCTCGGCCCGTTCGACGACGAGCACTGTGCTAACCACTTGGTTGCTGGCGGAGATGTACAGCAGCAGTGGTTCCCTTTCTCATGGAGTTACCAATACTGGCGAGGTGGATAGCAGGCGCTTGAGGTCCTCGAATGCTTCTTGCGCTTCGTTGGTCCACTCGAATTTGTCAGCTTTGCGGAGGAGCTGATAGAAGGGCAGCGCCTTTTCTCCCATTCGACTGATAAATCGACTGAGGGCCGCGATTCGCCCGGCTAGTTGCTGAACGCCTCTTATGTTCTTTGGCTTCTCCATGGCCAGTATGGCCTTTATCTTTTTCGGGTTTGCCTCAATCCCTCTCGCAGAGATGAGATACCCGAGAAGTTGCCCAGAGGGTACGCCGAAGGCGCATTTGTCCGGATTGAGCTTTATTCGGTAGCGATCGAGATTGGCGAAGGTTTCGCGCAAGTCGTCGATTAGAGAGGCTTCTTCCTTGGTCTTGATTACTATGTCGTCAACATAGACTTGGATGTTGCGACCAAGTTGCTCCTTGAGGCAGGCCTGCATGCATCGCTGGTACGTGGCTCCTGCATTTTTTAGCCCGAAGGGCATTGTGTTGTAGCAGAACACGCTGAAGGGCGTTGTAAACGCGGTCTTCTCCTGGTCTTCCTCCTTCATTCGAATTTGGTTATAGCCTGAGTAGGCGTCGAGGAAGCAGAGGCGCTCGTATCCAGCAGTGGAGTCGATGATTTGATCGATCCGTGGTAGCAGGAAGTGATCTTTTGGGCAGTGCTTATTTAGAGAAGTGAAGTCCACGCACATCCGCAGGATATCCGTGTCCTTTTTTGGCACCAGCACCGTATTGGCGAGCCAAGTGCTTTCCTTGATCTCGCGTATGAAGTTGGCCTCGAGGAGTCTGTTGATCTCCATTCCGACTGCCTGTGCCCGTGGCTCATACAGTCGCCTGATTGTTTGCTTGACTAGCCTTGCATTGGGGTTGACGTTGAGTGCGTGCTCGGCGAATTCCCTGGGAACTCCTGGCATGTCTGCAGGACACCAGGCAAAAATTTCCCAGTGCTCACGAAGGAATTCGATGAGCGCGAGTTCCTATGCGGGACTCAAGTTGTTAGCGATGAGGGCCGTTTTAGCGGGATCTGATGGATGGACCTGCACCTTCTTTGTGTGCACAGATGAGTCGAAGGAGAGGTCAGCTGAGCTTGGCCTACTCAAGGAGCAGACTGTTGTCTGTCGTTTCCTTCAATCTCGCGAGTTCCTCCTGCATGCCGAAGGACTGGGAGATTCTGTTGAATTCCCTGTCGCAACTGTCAGATCGCTCGAAACTTCTGTTGATCGTGATGACGCCGTTGGGACCTGGCATTTTCATCTGCAGGTAGGCGTAGTGGGGTACTGCCATGAACCTAGCGAACACGACGCGCCCGAGGATGCAGTGGTATTGTGAGGGCCAGTCGACAACTTCAAAGTCGATGCGCTTGCGCCGGAAGTTCTTCGGCGTGCCGAATATGACGTCGAGGTTGATTTTGCCCAGGGGGTATACGCCTTTTCCTGGGACGATGCCGTGGAACGTTGTGTCCGATGCCTCCAAGAAGGTTAGAGGGATCCTCATTGCTCGTAAGGTACTCGCGAATATGAGGTTGATACCACTTCCGCCATCCATGAAGACGCGACTCATGTCGAAGCCTCCAATTTGCACCTCGAGTACGAGGGGGCAATGACCTGGGCAAGGTACTTGAGGCGGGTGGTCGCGCTTGTCAAAGGTAATGCACGACTCACTACCACTGAGGTACTCAGTGGTGGATGGTGGCGAGTGCGTGGCCAAATTGACTTGGCGAGTGATGGCCTTCTGCACCCTATTGGAGGGGCGTCCCTTTTGGATCATCATGGTACCCATGGCCTGTGGGTATGGTTCGCCTCCATGACGCTGGTCCGGTGCAGCTTCGTTCGGGGGTGGCCCAGGTGGTGGTGGTGGTGCGCCATGTGCCACTGCACCTAGAGCGGTCCCGTAGCCTCTTTCGACTGCATTGCGGTTCATTCGAACCAACCCCTCATGTAGCTTGAGGAACTCGCGGCAGTCCTTGAGGAGGTGACTGGACTTTCTCTTGCCATCATGCTTGTCGATGTAGAAGTGTACCGTGCATGGTCCGGACAGTTTGTCTTCGATGGAGGTCGCGGGTGCTGCATCGCGAGTGCGGCGTTGCCATACTTGCGTGGTTTTCTCGGAGTCGCGATATCCGCCGCTATGGTATCCTCTGTTGCGGTTATCGTCGCGTCTATCGGCGTAGCCGGCTGTGACCATGTTGACGTCATCGCGATCGTCGTAGACGCGCATACGACGTTTACTCCGGCGGTCGCGTCTTCGTTCGAGTTCTGCCTCCTCGTTAGAGTGAACGCGGTTCTTCAACGAATCTTCTCCATCAGCCCACCGATTCACGATCTCCATCAGGTGGTCGATGGTCTTGGGTTTCGAGCGGCCTAGCTCCTCCCTGAGTTCCATGCGGCGGACACCACCATTGAATGCATCAATTGCGCCGGTCTTCCGAGATGTTCTCCGCGGAATTCTTGATGATGGACCATCTTTGGATGTAAGAGCGCAGCAATTCGCCAGATTTTTGCTGGCAGCATCTCAGTTCTTCGATTGAAGCGGGGCGTTTGTACGTGCCCTTAAAGTTGCGTACGAAGCTGTAGACCAGCTCATCCCAGCTACGAATGGATCCGCGTGGGAGGTTATTGAGCCATGCCCGGGCGGCGCCCTGTAGCTGTAGCTGCAAGCATTGCATGGCAGTACTTCAACTGCCTCCGTGCAGCCTGACGGAGGAGATGTGATCCTCCAGCTAGATCTTGGGGTCCTGCAGACCGTCAAATTTCGGGTTCTCCGATGGGAGTTTGAACCCTTTAGGCATTCGCTTTTGCCTGATGGATCTGCTGAAGCATCTGGCGCCGCAGAGCTCCCCATCTTCTTCTTCCGAATCAGTCGACCAAGCACGTCGTTCCCTTGACTTGTCGATCTTGCGCTGCGTGAGCTCGTCGTGTGCATCGTAGTCGCGATCGTGTCGTCGTGAACGGCAGCGCCGAGACAGGTCATGACTGTCATCTCTTGACGAGGACAAGGAGTAGCGTTTTGCTAACGCTTTGCCCTTTTTTGGGTCTGGTACTGGTTCTTTGTCGAGGGCGGACTTGATTAGCCCCAGGCCCGCGATCGTAGATTGGTGCATGGCCGTTCGGGGATCTCCAGCCGGTGGCTGGTTATTGAGAAGGTACATGGTGGCCGCTGTCACTGCGGCCTGTGGCGTCCTGGGAACCACGTTGCCTCTCGTGTCGACTGTCATAGAGCTGAAGTCGAGGACTTTCGCGGCGTTTATGCGTTCTTGTTCGGTGAGGTGAGCCATCCGCGATTGCCTCTTCCTGGCGAGATGCTCGTTGCCTCTTGAGGAGGATCCTCCGTAGGAGGAGAGCCCAGCGCGGTGAAGGCTTGATTCGTCCGCTGCCTTTTTACGCGCCTCAAGTTGCGCGATTGCCTGTTTCTGGCGCTTGAATTCCTCTTTTAGGAGCCAGTGGTAACCCATCAGTAGTTCCTGAGGGGACCCAAAGGGTAGAGGTGCACCTCGTAGGTCTTCGCGGCAGTGTTCCCACTCTTGCTCGTTGAGCCTGATCACGACGCGTTCGCTGGTTTGCTCGTTGATTATGCTAGGGGGTTCGACTGCTCCTCCATTGTCGCCGTTGCCGCTGTTGGCGGCGTTGGGTGGGTCGGTGCCTTTGCCGGTGTTACCACCGTTCCCGCGGTTGGCGGAGGTGTCGCCTGCGTTGATGAAGGCGCACATGAAGTGATTTGGGAAGCTGTTGCTTCCACAACTTTCAGATCCGGAACCGTAGGTTCCATCTTCAGTGGCCAGATCGCTTAGATCGGAGTCGCGACTGCTGTCGCTGATCATGTTCCCGACTGCCAGTGGAGCATTGAGCTTGCTGAGGGTGCCGATCGATGGAGGGAACCATGATGCTGGGGCAATCATCGGTGCTGTCGGCTGATCGGGCATGCGAAGCGTGCCCATCTGACCAACTTGGAAGCGGAAGCTCCCAATCGCCAGGCTGATTCCGTCGCCCACGGACTCGAAGGCCGGGCGAGTAGCCGGCGTGTGGACGGTGAAGTCGAAGGCGCCGAAAAGCTGGCGAATCTCTGCTGTTGCAGAGTTGTAGATCGCGTTTGATGGGGCCGAAGAAGCCGCAACATCAGCACTCCCAGTTCCCACAGACGGCGCCAATTGACGAGGGTTTATCTCGTCAATGCCCATTGTTATGGACTTGGGTTTTGGAGAAGGAGGGAGTGCTAGAGACATCTATCGGCTAGCGAACAAGCACACAGGGGACAAAGGATTTACCCAGGTTCAGGCCTCGTAGAGGTCCCTACTCCTGCTTGTCTGCTCGTGGAATTATTGAAGGAGTCAAAAGTTACAATGGCGCGTAGATGCAATCTGGCGAGGGTTGTGGAAACTAGGGTTGCGTGTGTCCTCCTCGCCGCCCCCTCCTAGCCTTTATATAGATAGGCTAGGTCTTAGGTAGCAGGTCGAGTCGGTTACAAGTTAGGGGTTTCCCCTTCAAACTTTCTATCTTTAGTTTCTTCTTGTCCTTCAAGCAATCGAGAGTCCGTAGGTTACTCGAGTCCCTCCATCCGGGTCTTGGCGACACCGTGGGCCCGTATGTATTTGGACCGTATATACCAAGCTCGAGTACCTGTAGGGTATACCCATGTCAGAAACAATTCATGATCTTTGTACCCCTTGCTAGTACACATAATGAGGTACCAAGGCCCACCTTTTGATCTGCTAAGAACATTATTTTGCTTATTTTAAATGGCATGTGAAAATTGAATTCAATGCATATGCATAGATCACCCCTATTTGAGAAACCATCAAAATGAGCTCCACTTTCAAAACCAACCAGAGACTACCTAGCACTAGTGTAGATCACCCAAAAATTTTGAAACCAAAATTCAAAAGTTTTCTTCTTGCGGCCATTTCATCAAACAGGTGGCAGGCACAAATCTGGCCAAATTCAAAACACTACTTGAAGCAGTAATTTTGGTCACCATTTGTGCCTAACCCTGTCCCCTTGTCCCCCCAGTGCAACCCCTACCCTTTGCTAGCCCGGCCAAGCCCTGTGCACACGACCAAATGGTCATGGCCATTAAAGCCGAGCACCTTGAGCACCCTCACCGGCGACATCGCGCTACAGCAGCGGCCAGCCTCTCTCACCTTGTCCAGCACGTCGCCCGTGGTCCACCTCCACCGTCCAACCAGCCCCAGCCTAGAGCCAGAGACCAGAACGGCCTAGAACCGCCGCGCCCGAAGCTGGTCGACCATGCCGACGCCGCCCGCAGAGCGCGCCCTGTCCCCGCGTGCACAAACTGCCCCTCGGCCGCAGCCCGTGCCTACCGCTCCGCCAGGACCTAGGGAACACCCCAGACACTCCCGCTGGTCGCCCAACGCACCCCAGCAACCGCTCGCCGTCGAACCCGCAGCCTCTGCCGCCCAGAGCGCGTGACGTTCCCGACCAGCACAGAGCCCGCCTTGCCGCGCCTTTAAGCCCCGGCGCACCACCACGAGACAGGCCACCGTCCCCTATCTCGAGCCACGCTGCTAGCCCCCTGTGCCGCCCTCGCCGGAGTCGCCTGCCCACACCGCTCGTTCTCACCGTCGGGCCTATATAAACCGGCCTCCCTAGCCTCATTTCTCCACACCCACTCACTCTCCACCTCTCACTGAACCTCACCCACCTCTAGCCGGAGCAAGGGGAGCAGCAGCTCGCCGGAATTTGAGCCGGAGCCGCCGTAGCAGGAGGAGAAGGGCGCCTGCGATTTAGGACACCCCAAGCTCTGCCGCAACCGCACCTCGCCTCGTCATCGACCACCAGTTCGTTTGCCTGCCTCGCCGACCTTGCTGGAGCCCTGGTATGTCCCTGATAGACCCCCACCGAGCCGCTAGGGTTCGAGCTCGTCGGCGACCTGTTCGTCGTCGACGACGATCCCCAGCCGTAGATCCTAGTTCTAATCCTACGACACACAGTGCGCGTACCGTTTCGCGTGTTAAGAGCCACTGACAAGTGGGACTCCCCTCTCAGCTGAGCCCCGCGCTGCGGAGCACCACTGGGCCGGCCCATGTTCGTTCCCGCGCTAGCCCAGCCATTCAAAATTGGATTTTCCTTTTTAGTTTAAATATCAGTTCTGTCCCCTAGTTTAAAAATCAATTCAGAGAGAAATATAAATCCAAATTGCATGAAACTAATTTTGTATGAAAGGTATTGAAATGATCTATCCAAGCCCGTTGGATTTAATTTAATTAGAGTTATAGATCTCTCCTAATAAAAATAACAAAACAGAAGCTTTGGCAACTTACAACATTTTATAAAATCAACCAAGATATATTTTGAGTTGATTCCACCTCTCAAAAATCATATTTCACCATACCTATGTGAATATATAATAATATTAACTTTTACATGCAGTGACTTTGGACTAGTACCAAAATAATGCTATATAGGCATTTCTAGTCACTTTAAATGATTAAATAATGAACTTAAACCAAAATAATTATGATCCAACCTTTAAATCACATTCCCCCATGTTAGAATATGTGGTGATGACATGTGTCAACATGATCCCATATTTTAAGTGGTGAATATTAAATCTTAGTTAATTTTTAATGAGTAGAAATTACTTTTCTAAAATAAAAAGAATGAAACTAGTGAATTAAACTTGTGATACTTGTGATGATAATAGATCATCAAATGTGTGTCTTAGAATGCTAATTAGACTAGTTAAGTATTGTTTGGTGATTGTGTGTTCCGTATGTATGTATAGACGATAGTACCGACCAAGTCAACGAGGAGGAGGAGTTCTACCAAGAAGAGGAAGAAGAAAACTTCAACCACTGCACCAACCAAGGCAAGATATCATTGGCAAGCTAACCCTTGCAAAACTTATTGTAGCAAGCCACCATTAACAGTGCAAACTATGGTAGTAAACTGGATTTAAGCTAGTTAACTTGATCCAAGATGCTTTAGGCATGCCTTGATCACACTCCTTTAACTATTAGTTAGCCCAAGTCCTTGTTTACAAGTTGTACCTCCCTTAGTTACACAAAGTTCTTTACTTGTTTTGAAGGTAGCATAAAAAGTATAAAACTTGACCTATTTAGAAACCTTTAGATGTCATTCTATGGCATGAGATTGAACCCATCACTTCCACCTTAGTGAACACTCTTAACTTAGTAGTTTAGAGTAGATCAAAAACTTGAGTCACTTTAGATGGGAGCACTTGGTGAAAATGAATTGTAAAAACCTTGGAATGATGAGTCATTCTATTGAGATGTTTTGACATGTGTTGAGAAACACAAATGGTGTATGATGATGAAAATGATGAGGCATGAGCCTTAACCCCCTTTATAAAACTGATGGTTGGATTCGGATGCGATACCATTCCAAATTTACCGTACAACCACACTACCTGAATTGGGTAAGGCTTAGCTGGAAATTTATATGCATTAGTATTAGTTCCCTCACGGGAGAGGTTTGAGCTGAGGCTACCTCTCAATGTTGTCCACCTATGTAGTGCCCAAGATGACTGATGGTCATGGTTGGGAGGCCATGCTCATAGGAGAGGTGCTTATACTAGGGTGTGTAAAGGGAAAGTTATGTTTGATTATCTGCATACTAAGTATGATGATTCAGGGTTATCCCTGATAGATGTATCGAATCTTGTGGTGAAAGTGTACCACCTCTACAGAGTGTCAAACTATTCGAATAGCCGCGTCCGCGATTATGGACAGTTGGAATGGCCATACTGTTTCGTTGTCAGATGTTTTCCAAATAACTTGAAATGAATGATGAATCTTGACTTGACCACAACAGGGTTGTGTTTATGATACTAGCTTCCCAACTTAAGTGATTCTAGAACTTTACTTTATCTTTCTTTGCTTCAGAACTCAGCTGAGGTTTCAAACTTAACTTTATAGTTAAACTTAGATTTAGCACTTTAACTTCGAACTATATTGCTTGTTAGAGGTAGTTTGCGAGTACTTAAAGAGTACTCATGGCTTTTGTCCCTGGCTATTCTCATGGCCAGACTATGAAGGAGACTATCAAGATGATGGCCAGCAGGACGGCTATGATAACTAGGACTATTTGCCTTCGTCAGCATTGCCTGTGCCCCTGAATATGGACCCCACCGCTGCACTTATCTTTTAATTCCGCTGCTTGATGTATTAAGACTGGATCATGAGATCCTTATTTGTGTAAGACCTTATGTATGGTTTGTAATGGATGATGTACTGTGATATCCAATCTGTTATGTCTCGCAAAATTGGTAAACCTGGGATTGGGAGGTATGGCATAACGGGCATCTGGGATTAAAAATCCGGGTGTTGACAAGTTGGTATCAGAGCCATCCTGACCATAGGAGACCCTAGTTAGAATGGACGTCCAAACAAAAACTTAGCTTCAAAACCAAAGTGAGTATTTATGAAAAACTATTCCCTCTCTTATCCTTGGGAATTCTTTCTTTCTCAAAAATTCATGTTCCTCAAAATTCTTACATTACTACTTAAAATTTGACACACTTGATCACTTCACTAATTTCCTCATCCTTAATTCTTGTAGATGGAGAATCGGTTCAACAAGTTTTACCAGTTGGGAAACGAAGGTCAGCTGATCTTCGAGAGGGATCTTGATTCACTATCGGAGTTACTAGGACGCCCACATCCGGAGTTTCTTGGAGCTTAACTTCCAGGACCCCCAGGAGGAGACCTACAGTGGCTAGTCACCGCAGATCTTAGAGGAAGCATCGAAGCGCCAACTTTCGGGAGAATTCAGTTCTCCGTGAGAGAGAACAACTAGCTAGATGGATTAGACAGGGCAATGCATGAAGCTCTCGCACGTGTATGTGCCCTCAGCGTCAACAAGATCCAAGGAACCCGTTTTGCCCACTATGCAAGACGTGACTTCATGGGAATGCCGATGGAGATGCCAAGTCACCCAGAGTTGAGGCGTCAAGTGGAGAATCTTGACTTCTTGCTTCACGACAGACAGCAGGAACTGGACAATGCCAGGGAGTTAGCCAACCAGAACCGTGCCATTGTCGACCAGAAGGCCCAGACTTTCGCACTGCTCGTCCAGGATCGCCAGTCTCTATGCCGCCAGCATGCAAAGAAGGATCGCATCATCGCCCGTCTTCGCAAGAAGGTGGCCGACCTCGAGAAGACCGTCAAGGAGTAGGAAGCTCAGCTTGCCGCCAAGGAAGAAGAAGATGAGGGTGAAGACATCCAGGGAGACATGGATTCTTACCTCAGCAATGATGATGACTTTCTGGAGGAGGATGTTGTGGACTTCTACACTGATGATGAGGACTCCGACTTCATCGACGATGAGTAGATGCACGAGAGAACTGTCGTAGCATGAGTTGTATCGGTCCCACTTTATCGTAGCTTGCGGAGTGGTTCTTCAAACCATCTGCTTTCCTTTGTTTGTTGTGGTGTGTGTTGTATCGTGTGCTTGCTTGCATGAATGAAAATGAAGTTAGTTAAAAAAAACCTGAGTCTAACTCAAAATTTTAGCTTTGAAAACCCAAAACCATGAACCTTAGAATCTCCCTCTTACCCCTATATCTATCTCAATCTTCAGATGACTCGTGGAAATCAAGGAGGGAGCAGCTTGTCGCAAGACCCAATGCTGCAGATCTTGCAGAATCTTATCGCAGACCATGAAGCAAGCAGGGCAGAGCGCCAAGCCAACCTAGCAACATTGCAGCAGATGGCCCAAATGGCTCTCAACAACCAAGGGCATGGAAATCAGGATCACCATGGATCCAAACTCAAAAAAAATCAGAATACAAATCCCCCAATCTTCAACCAATCTGAAAACCCATTAGATGCTGATGACTGGTTACAGACCATGGAAAACAACCTCGAAGTTGCAGGAGTTGATGAAAATGAGAAAGTTCTCTTTGCCACCCACTATCTGGCAGGAGATGCAAGAGCTTGGTGGAATAGTATCCGCAATATGAACCATGGTCAAGTGATAACATGGGAAGCATTCAAAGTCAAGTTCAGCCGCACTCACGTGCCGCAAGGTCTGGTCAACAGGATGAGAGATGAATTCCACGAATTGAAGCAAGGAAGAATGACTGTGGTGGAGTACCGTGATAGATTCCTGTCACTTGCCAGATATGCACCTGATGAGATCAACATGGAGGCCAAGAAGAAGGAGAGATTCTTGAACGGACTGCATGATGAGAAGCAGACTGTCCTCGTCAACATCCGTTTTCAGGATCTCGAAGAGCTAGTTGACTCTGCCATTCAGATGGAGGGGAAGATTAACCAGGCAAACGACAACCGCAAGCGTCGTATGATGCAGCAGTCTGGATCCAGTAGTCACCAGAAGTACCGTCCCAACCCCTCACCAGGATATGCACCCAGGAACAACCGACCCCCAACGTCTCGCCCAAGCTACCCCAACCGTAGCGGAGGCAATGTGAAGTCCAGAGGAAACAATCACAACTCCGGCAATGCCAACCATTTCAATCGTGCACCTCCCAAGAGCAACAACAACAACAACACTGCACCCAGAACTGGCAGCAATGTTGTGCCTATCGCAATCAAGGACAAGTCCTAGATCACTTGTTTTGAGTGTGGAGTGAAGGGTCACTACTCCAATGAGTGTCCCAAGAAGACTGCAGCTAATGCCACTGTGAATTCCCCAGCTCAATAGTAGCGTCGTGTTCAACCAGGAAGAAGATTTGCCCCAGGGAACCCTCACAACCGCAACGGCCGTCTCTTCCACATGAACACAGAGAAGCCCAGGAAGCGCCAGATGTAGTGCTGGGTATGTTTTCTGTCAACTCAGTTTTAGCAAGAGTATTGTTTGATTCGGGAGCATCGCATTCATTTGTCACCGAATAATTTGCATGCACTAGTAAGATTCATCCAACCAACTTGAAGCATGTCATGATAGTTCAAATCCCCGGCTCAACAACTAAAGCTAGAAAAATTTGCAAAGCTGTGCCTATCAGAATACATGGGATAGATTTTTATGCCAACCTAATTGTACTTGGAACGAAAGGATTAGAAGTAGTACTAGGTATGGACTGGATGTCAAGGCATAAAGGACTGACAGACTGTGCTAAGAAAGCCATCACCATGACCAGTAGTTCTGGAGTAACAGTAGAGCATATCTCTGAAACCTTACCCCGTCAATTCAAGTGCAACAAGAGTGTAGCCCTGCCCACCATAGGCCAAGTCAGAGTAGTTTGTGAATACCCCGACGTATTTCTAGATGAATTGCCAGGTATGCCCCTGGATAGGGATATTGAGTTCATTATCGAACTAATCCCCGGAACGGGACCCATAGCCCAGAGACCCTATAGCATGAACCCCTCAGAGTTAGTGGAACTGAAGAAGCAGTTGGATGCCATGTTAGAGAAAGGCTTGATTCAACCAAGCGCATCGCCATGGAGATCACCAGTATTATTCGTCGACAAGAAATATGGAGGCAACCGTCTGTGTACGGATTACAGAAAGTTGAATGACGTCACCATCAAGAACAAGTACCCCTTGCCAAAGATGGAGGATCTATTTGATCAGTTGACTGGAGCCCAGGTATTCTCAAAGATTGATCTTAGGACTGGTTATCACCAACTTAAGATTTATGCAACGGATATTCCGAAGACCGCCTTTACTACTCGCTATGGTTTATACGAGTATACGGTTACGTCTTTTGGATTAACCAATGCCCCTGCTTATTTCATGAATCTCATGAATAAGATCTTTATGAATTGCCTAGATAAGTTTGTAGTTGTGTTTATCGACGACATCCTAATCTACTCCAAGTCAGAAGAAGAGCATGAGCAACATCTGAGAGTTATCCTAGAAACCCTGAGAGAGCATCAGTTATATGCCAAGTTCAGCAAGTGTGAGTTTTGGCTGAAAGAAGTAGGATTCCTAGGACATATTGTGTCTGCCGGAGGAGTCTCTGTTGATCCCGCCAAGATCAAAGATGTCGAAGAATGGGAAGCCCCAACCACTCAAACCCAAGTCCGTGCATTTCTCGGATTAGCGGGATACTACCGCAAGTTCGTAGAAGGATTCTCGAGTATCGCCCGACCCATGACCCAATCGTTGAAGAAGGACAAGAAGTTTGAATGGACTGACAAGTGTGAAGCCAGTTTTCAGGAGCTGAAGAAGAGATTGATATCAACCCCAATTTTGGTCATGCCAGACATCAAGAAGCCATTTGATGTGTATTGTGACGCATCTAAGATTGGTCTAGGATGTGTATTGATGCAAGAAGGAAAAGTCATCGCGTATCTGTCTCGACAACTGAAGCAGCATGAGCAGAACTATCCGCCCATGAGCTTGAGCTAGCAGCTGTGGTTCTAGCATTGAAGACATGGCGTCATTACCTGATGGGTAATCGCTGTGAGATTTACTCAGATCACAAGAGCTTGAAGTATATTTTCACTCAGAAGGAACTGAATATGAGGCAAAGGAGGTGGATAGAGTTAATCAAGGATTATGACCTTGACATTCACTATCACCCCGGGAAAGCCAATGTGGTAGCGGATGCTCTTAGCAGATTGGCGTGTAGGCTAAACACCATGATCAAGGAGAAGCAACCAAGTTTGTACGAAGAGTTGGAGCAGTTCAGGACTGAGTTAGTTAGCAAAGGATTCTTGGCTAGCATTGAACTTCAACCCACTTTTATTAGCCAAATCAAGGAAGCCCAGAAGGGGAATGAAAGTATCGACGGAATCAAACGTCGTATTGGTACAGGAAAGGCACCTGGATTCACTGAAGACTAAGAAGGAGTACTGTGGTATAACGGACGTATCTGTGTGTCAGCAGATTCGGAGCTGAAGGAAGTTATCATGAAGGAAGCTCATGATACACTTTATTCTATCCACCACGGAGGAACAAAGATGTATCAGGATTTGAAAGAGCAATTTTGGTGGCACAAGATGAAGAGAGAAATCAGAAGCTACATCGCCAAGTGTGACATCTGTCAAAGGGTCAAAGCAGAGCATCAGAGACCTGCAGGACTGTTGCAACCATTGCAGATTCCGGAATGGAAATGGGATTCCGTCGGAATGGACTTTATCACCGGTTTACCTACTTCCAGTAGGGGAAATGACTCAATCTGGGTCATAGTCGATAGACTGTCCAAGGTAGCTCACTTCATACCTGTCAAGACAACCTACCAGAGTGCAAAGCTAGCAGAACTGTATATTACTAGGATTGTCAGTCTGCATGGAACCCCCAAGACCATCGTATCAGATCGAGGAACCCAGTTTACCTCGAGATTTTGGCAGAAAGTTCAGGAAGGATTAGGAACCAAGTTGAACTTCAGTACCGCTTATCACCCGCAAACTGATGGACAGACTGAGAGAGTCAACCAGATCTTAGAGGATATGCTTAGAGCTTGTGTGTTAGAATATGGATCAAAATGGGAAGACTGCCTGCCTTTCGCAGAATTCTCATATAACAACACTTATCAAGCTAGTTTGCAGATGGCACCATTTGAATTCCTATACGAAAGAAAGTATCGTACCCCTTTGAATTGGTCGCAAGTAGGAGAGAGTCAGATCTTTGGACCCGACATTCTCCGAGAAGCAGAAGAGAAAGTTCACAAAGTCCATGAGCACCTCAAGACCGCCCAATCCAGACAAAAGAGTTATGCTGACAAGAGAAGGAGAGACCTGACTTTCAATGTCAGAGATTTTGTATATCTCAAGGTTTCACCATTGAAGGGAACTCAACGCTTTAGTCTAAAGGGAAAGTTAGCCCCCAGATATATCGGACCTTTCAAGATTCTGAACTGTCGAGGAGAAGTATCGTATTAGCTGGAACTGCCTGAAGAGATGGCAGCCATCCACAATGTGTTCCATATCTCGTTACTTCGCAAATGCTTAGAAGTGCCTGAGAAGACTGAAGTTTTCAAGAACATCGATCACAGAGCTGTGGAAATCAACAATGACCTGACCTATCGGGAAATGCCCATCTGTATCTTAGAAGAAGCCTACAGAACCACCAGGACCAGGAGCATCAAGTTTCTCAAGATTCAGTGGAGCAACCATACCGAGGAGGAAGCCACTTGGGAGCGCGAAGATTACATTAGGACAGAGTTCCCAGATCTCTTTAGTTCCTAGTTTTCTTTGTAAATCTCGGGACGAGATTTTGTTTAAGGGGGGAAGGTTTGTAACATTCCAAAACTTCAATCCAAGCTTATCAAGATCTAAATCATCAAAAATAGGGTTAACAAAAACTTTTCCAAATTAAAAATGAAAGCATTCATGTGTATGTGCATTTAAATTAGGAATTGATTTGAATTGCCATGGTTATGTGATCCATTGCTTGTAAAATGTTTCTTAGGTGAATTAAACATCATCTACATCATTCCCAAACTTTTACTAAAGAAAATCAAATCAAAAACAATTAAAAAGGAGGAATGGTCATTTTGGCCATTTTAATCCACTACACTACTTTGAGTGTTCCTAGCACTCATTTCTTAAAAGAAACAATTCATGATCTTTGTACCCCTTGCTAGTACACATAATGAGGTACCAAGGTGCCCACCTTTTGATCTGCTAAAAACATTCTTTTGCTTATTTTAAATGGCATGTGAAAATTGAATTCAATGCATATGCATAGATCACCCCTATTTGAAAAACCATCAAAATGAGCTTCACTTTCAAAACCCTTGCAACCAGAGACTACCTAGCACTAGTGTAGATCACCCAAAATTTTTGAAACCAAAATTCAAAAGTTTTCTTCTTGCGGCCATTTCATCAAACAGGTGGCAGGCGCAAATCTGGCCAAATTCAAAACACTATTTGGAGCAGTAATTTTGGTCACCATTTGTGCCTAACCCTGTCCCCTTGTCACCCTAGTGCAACCCCTACCATTTGCTAGCCCGGCCAAGCCCTGTGCGCACGACCAAATGGTCATGGCCATTAAGGCCGAGCACCTTGAGCACCCTCACCGGCGACATCGCGCTACAGCAGCCGCCAGCCTCTCTCACCTTGTCCAGCACGTCGCACGTGGTGCACCTCCACCGTCCAACCAGCCCCAGCCTAGAGCCAGAGACCAGAACGGCCAAGAACCGCCGCGCCCGAAGCTGGTCTACCATGCCGACGCCGCCCGCAGAGCGCGCCCTGTCCCCGCGTGCACAAACCGCCCCTCGGTCGCAGCCCGCGCCTACCACTCCGCCAGGACCTAGGGAACACCCCCAGACACCCCCGTTGGCCGCCCAACGCACCCCAGCCACCGCTCGCCATCGAACCCGCAGCCTCTGCCGCCCAGAGCGCGTGACGCTCCCGACCAGCATAGAGTCCGCCTTGCCACGCCTTTAAGCCCCAGCGCACCACCAGGAGACAGGCCACCGTCCCCTATCTCGAGCCACGCTGCTAGCCCCCTATGCCGCCATCGCCGGAGTCGACTGCCCACACCGCCCGGTCTCACCGTCGGGCCTATATAAACCGGCCTTCCCAGCCTCATTTATCCACACCCACTCACTCCCACCTCTCACTGAACCTCACCCACCTCTAGCCAGAGCAAAGGGAGCAACAGCTTGCCGGAATTTGAGCCGGAGCCGCCGCAGCAGGAGGAGAAGGGCGCCTGCGATTTAGGGCACCCCAAGCTCCGCCGCAACCGCGCCTCGCCTTGCCGTCGACCACCAGTTCGTTTGCCCGCCTTGTCGACCTTGCTAGAGCCCTGGTACGTCCCCGATAGACCCCCACCGAGCCGCTAGGGTTCGATCTCGCCGGCGACCTATTCGTCGTTGACGACGATCCCCAGCCGTAGATCCTAGTTCTAATCCTACGGCCCACAGCGCGATTACCATTTCGCGTGTTAAGAGCCATTGACAAGTGGGACCCCCTGTCAGCTGAGCCCCGCGCCGTGGAGCGCCACTGGGCCGGCCCATGTTCGTTCCCGCGCTAGCCCAGCCATTCAAAATTGGATTTTTCTTTTTAGTTTAAATATTAGTTCTGTCCCCTAGTTTAAAAATCAATTCAGAGAGAATTATAAATCCAAATTGCATGAAACTAATTTTGTCTGAAAGGTATTGAAATGATCTATCCAAGCCTGTTGGATTTAATTCAATTAGAGTTATAGATCTCTCCTAATAAAAATAACAAAACAAAAGCTTTGGCAACTTACAACATTTTTATAAAATCAACCAAGATATATTTTGAGTTGATTCCACCTCTCAAAAATCACATTTCACCATACCTATTTGAATATATAATAATATTAAGGTTTACATGCAGTGACTTTGGACTAGTACGAAAATAATGCTATATAGGCATTTCTAGTCACTTTAAATCATTAAATAATGAACTTAAACCAAAGTAATTATGATCCAACCTTTAAATCTCATTCCCCCATGTTAGAATATGTGGTGATGACATATGTCAACATGATCCCATATTTTAAGTGGTGAATATTAAATCTTAGTTAATTTTTCAATGAGTAGAAATTACTTTTCTAAAATAAAAAGAATGAAACTAGTGAATTAAACTTGTGATACTTGTGATGATAATAGATCATCAAATGTGTGTCTTAGAATGCTAATTAGACTAGTTAAGTATTGTTTGGTGATTGTGTGTTCCGTATGTATGTATAGACGATAGTACCGACCAAGTCTACGAGGAGGAGGAGTTCTACCAAGAAGAGGAAGAAGAAAACTTCAATCACTACACCAACCAAGGCAGGCTATCATTGGCAAGCTAACCCTTGCAAAACTTATTATAGCAAGCCACCATTAACAGTGCAAACTATGGTAGTAAACTGGATTTAAGCTAGTTAACTTGATCCAAGATGCTTTAGGCATGCCTTGATCAAACTCCTTTAACTATTAGTTACCCCAAGTCCTTGTTTACAAGTTGTACCTCCCTTAGTTACACAAAGTTCTTTACTTGTTTTGAAGGTAGCATAAAAAGTTTAAAACTTGACCTATTTAGAAACCTTTAGATGTCATTCTATGGCATGAGATTGAACCCATCACTTCCACCTTAGTGAACACTCTTAACTTAGTAGTTTAGAGTAGATCAAAAACTTGAGTCACTTTAGATGGGAGCACTTGGTGAAACTGAATTGTAAAAACCTTGGAATGATGAGTCATTTTATTGAGATGTTTTGACATGTGTTGAGAAACACAAATGGTGTATGATGATGAAAATGATGAGGCATGAGCCTTAACCCCCTTTATAAAACTGATGGTTGGATTCGGATGCGATACCATTCCAAATTTACCGTACAACCACACTACCTGAATTGGGTAAGGCTTAGCTGGAAATTTATATGCATTAGTATTAGTTCCCTCGCGGGAGAGGTTTGAGCTGAGGCTACCTCTCAATGTTGTCCACCTATGTAGTGCCCAAGATGACTGACGGTCATGGTTGGGAGGCCATGCTCATAGGAGAGGTGCTTATACTAGGGTGTGTAAAGGGAAAGTTATGTTTGATTATCTGCATACTAAGTATGATGATTCAGGGTTATCCCTGACAGATGTCTCGAATCTTGTGGTGAAAGTGTACCACCTCTGCAGAGTGTCAAACTATTCGAATAGCCGCGTCCGCGGTTATGGACAGTTGGAATGGCCATACTGTTTCGTTGTCAGATGTTTTCCAAATAACTTGAAATGAATGATGAATCTTGACTTGACCACAACAGGGTTGTGTTTATGATACTAGCTTCCCAACTTAAGTGATTCTAGAACTTTACTTTATATTTCTTTGCTTCAGAACTCAGCTGAGGTTTCAAACTTAACTTTATAGTTAAACTTAGATTTAGCACTTTAACTTCGAACTATATTGCTTGTTAGAGGTAGTTTGCGAGTACTTAAAGAGTACTCATGGCTTTTGTCCCTGGCTATTCTCATGGCCAGACTATGAAGGAGACTACCAAGATGATGGCCAGCATGACGGCTATGATAACTAGGACTATCTGCCTTCGTCAGTATTGCCTGTGCCTCTGAAGATGGACCCCACCGCTACGCTTATCTTTTAATTCCGCTGCTTGATGTATTAAGACTGGATCATGAGATCCTTATTTGTGTAAGACCTTATGTATGGTTTGTAATGGATGATGTACTGTGATATCCAATCCGTTATGTCTCGCAAAAATAGTAATCCCAGGATTACCATTATGTCTCGCAAAAATAGTAATCGCAGAAATGCCTATATCGCATTATTTTGGTACTAGTCCAAAGTCACTGCATGTAAATTCTAATATTATTACATATTCAGATAGGTATGATGAAATGTGATTTTTGAGAGTTGGAATCAACTCAAAAGCTAACTTGGTTGATTTTATAAAAATATTGCAAGGTGCAAATGCTTCTGTTTTATTATTTTTACTAGGAGAGATCTCTAACTCTAAATGAATTAAATCCAACGGGCTTGGATAGATATTTTCAGTAGCTTTCCAACAAAATTGGAATCACTTCATTTGGATTTGTAAATCACTCTGAATTGATTTTCAAACTAGGGGACAGAACTAAGTTTAAACTAAAAAGAAAAATCCTAATTCAAACTAACTGGATCGCGCGGGAAACGCTAACGGGCCGGCCCAGTGTCACTCCGCAGCGCGGGGCTCAGCTGACAGGGGGTCCACCAGTCAGCGGCTAATAACGCGCGAAGCGGTACGGGGCAATGTGGGACGTTGGATTAGCGTGGGGATCAACGGTTGTGGATCGTCGTCGACGACGGACCTGTCACCGGCGAGCTCTAACCCTAGCGGCTCAGTGGGGGTGCATAGGGGGCGTACCAGGGCCCCAGCAACGACGGCGAGGCTGGCAAACAGACTGGTGGTCGACGGCGAGCTCAGGGACAGTCGAGGCAGCTCCGGGGATGGTCGCAATCAACGGCGCCCTTCTCCTCCAGAGGCGGCCTGCTCCATTACAATTCCGGCGAGCTGCTGCTCCCCGTGCTCCGGCTAGAGGTGTGGGACGATCAGTGAGGTGAGGGGAGTAGAGTGGTGTGCTGCAAACGGCTGGGGGTGCCCTCCTTTTATAGGCTCGACGGCGAGACCGAGAGGGATGGGCAGGCGACGATGGCGACATGGCTACGGGCTGCTAGTGGCATGGCTGAGGGTGGCGATCAACGCGCGGTCTCCTGGCGGTGCTCTAGGACTTTAATGCGGGCTTAGGGGCGGTGGTAAGCGGTCGGGCGGAGCTGGCGCTCTGAGCGACAGAGGCGGCGACTTCGACGGCGAGCGGTGGCTGTGAGGCGTTGGACGGTGAATGGGGGTGTCTGGCGTGCTCCCTGGGTCGTGGCGACGCGGTGGGCGCGGGCTGCGGTCGAGCAGCGGCTTGTGCACGCGTGCCAGGTGCGGTGCTCTGGTGCGTGCTCGACATGGCGCGGTGGCACTGGGCACGGGGTTTTCTCGGTGGTCCACGGCTGGACCTGGCTCGGGAAGGGACAGTGGGCGGCGGTGAGGTGCGGGCTATCTCCTAGACATGGCGAGAGAGAGGGAGGCGGTCTGCTGCGGCGGTGACCAAGTTGGCCGGCGAGTTGGTGCTCGGGGTGGCTCGGCACTGTTGCTAGGGACAAGGGGGTGAGGTGCTAATGGTCTGGTTTGATCAGGAGGGGACAAAGGGATTAATTGGAGATCAAATGGGGGCAAAACCCTATACAAAACAGTGAGCTATGTTTAGACTTTGATTCTTGCCTGCCAAGTGTTTGTGAAAATGGCCGCAAGAAATAAACTTTGGAATTTTGAAAAGATTTTTGGTGGGTGTGCTAGTACTAAGCTTGGGACTTTGTGGGTGCTTGGGTTTTGAAAATTGAAGTTGTTTGAGTGGTTTTTGAAATAGTGGGATCTTCCCATATGAAATAGATTTAATTTTAAACTGTCATTTAAAATTAGTATTTGATTGTTTTTAGCAGATCACAAAGTGGGTCTTGGTACCACATTATGTGTACTAGCAAGGGATGTAAAGATCCACAAATGTTTCTGTTAAGTTTTGAGTACTAGGAATAGCCAAAGTAGGCATGATAGTTAATTTGGCCAAAATGACCATTCACTTCAATTATTCATTTTGAGTTGTTTTTCTTTGGGAAAAGTTTGTAAATGATTTAGATGATGTTTATTTCACCTAAGAATCATTTTACAAGCAATGGATCACTTAAACATGGCAATTCAAACAACTCCTATTTTTAAATGCACACACATATGAATGCTTTCATATTTTGAAATGAAAAAGTTTTTGTTAACCCTAATTTGGATGATTTGGATCTTGATAAGCTTGGATTAAAGTTTTGGGATGTTACAACAAGCCAAGCCCAAAAGAAAAACAAAAAGAGAGAAAAGAAAATAAAGCCGACATCAGCGGTGTGACAAAAACGGAGGTAACTCGTAACCTTTGCACCCACTAGAGAAGTACCACCACAAATCTAGCATTCCAAATTGCCGCGTACCAAGCAACACCTCCAAGAAGGGAAGTGATGATGATGACACTGCTGCCCAGACTAGTCATAGGGTTTCCCTCGGTACGCCACGGGAGGTGGGGAAGAGATACACCCGACGCCCTTCAGGAAGGACGATGATACCCGCAGGCATCACCGCTTCGGTGTCAAAGTGAGAAGGATTTCTCCCGACCTCTCACCCATGCTCCCGGACCGTTTGTAATGCTCCACCAATCTCACCGCCCACGTACATGCGCCGCCACGGTCTTGAGTTGCCACTACCGTCACACCGTGAGCCACGGAGCGAGGCTGGTAGGACCGAGGAAGCGAAAACTTCGGCAAGAGTTAGCATGAGATTAGCACGCGGGAGGGAACTACCTCCACCGCCAGAAGGCGGTAGCCGACCGGATGCAGCAGCAAGACAAATCAAGCCCTCTAGCCTGGCCGAGCCCAAATAGGCTCGTGAAGTCTCCGCCGCCGCACTGCAGCAAGGGTGCCACCGTACCCACCAACTCCAACACAAGATCCCACTTCGATCCTCTGTCCACCAGGGGATCCGCCACCTTGGCAAATCCCTACCGCCAAGCAGCAGCTCTATCGCCATCAAGCTCACCCGGGCGGGGCCTGCCGGACCGCCGCCGGTCTAAGGATCACCATCACGAGCCACCTCTCGGAGCCGCCTCCGCCGGAGGATCGCCTGTGCAGACCATCTTCCGAGGCCGCCACCCTGGCATCCTCGACCTCGAAACTATGGCGTGACAGACAGTCCAACGCAAGGGCATCGATCGAACGCAGTAGGACAATCCAGGGACAGTTGGTCGGCACAGTAGCCATCGGGGGGATCCACCCTCCACCGCCGGGGCAGTCGCCGACCGAACAGAACAGGAAGGGCCTGTCAAGCCCAGATAAGGCCCGGATCGGGCCTATGCTAGCCTAGATCTAGGCCCAAATCAGGCCCGAGGAGCCCTGATGTTCTTCTGCAGCGCCATGGCCATGGTATCCGTCCAGCTGCAGACCCCCGCCACCCCAACCCGCGCCATACCGTGCCCCGCCGCCATGTCCTTCCGCCACCACCAGGCAGAGGTCGTCGCGCCACCCGAGTTCGCCGCCGCGCTGCCCCGAGTACAGCCGCTGCCGCCGCCCAGCGGATGCGCCAGCATCGCGCGAGGCCACCACGCCGCCGCCACCCGAGACGCGCCGGTACGCGCCACCTACACCGCGGGGACGGATGAGGCCATCGCCCTACGGCCCTCCGTGCCGAAGCCAAGCTACCGCGACCTCCGCCGCCGACACCCGCCTCCGCGCCACCGCGCCCCACACCAGCGCGCCGCCCCGCTCAACGAGGCCAGTCCGCGTAGACCGCCGCCGAGGGGAGGAAGAGGAGGCCCCGGCGGCGGCGAGGGGAGAGGAGAGAGAGGCGGCTAGGGTTTTTCCCCCGTTCGCTCGCGGGCGGGAGGGAGCCACACCTTGTACTTCTGTAGGGTTCCAAGGTCGATCCTCTGGGAAATAAAAGAAAAGAAGAAAAGAAAGATTAGATCATGACCTAATCATGCAGTGTCGTTATCCTAATCCCTGATCCAGTTGCATAGATCCCAAGGGCACATGCATGCTGAAGAGGTGACCAGATAATTTACTGTGTACGTTCATGTTACTCACAATGTTGCCATTCCTAGTAGCTTACTCAAGTGTCCACCCACTACACTCTAATTGATTCAGTCCCTCCAAATCACACCTTCTTAATTCCTAGCTTCATCACCGAATTGTGCAGAAACATGCATGTGGTTTTACCGAGAAACTGATCACCACATTGTAATCTGAAACATTAATTGTAAGAATGGGAACATTCAAGGTTGTGCAAAATTGAAGTACATTCTCCAAAATTCACGAGTACGTACTCAGCAATATATATCACCGCACCTGTCTCTTGTTATCTATGGCCTGTGGGCGTGTGCTGGGCGAGCCGAGTCTCAGCATCCCCGTGCTGAACCGGACTCGGCTTTGGAATTGATTGGGTTTCCGTCCACAAGTCGAAGCCGCCGCCGCGCCTGTACCTGTACCTGTACCTCTTGTGCCGATTCGTGTGCCTTTTCCTCCCTCCCTATACAATCGGAATTGAATTATATTGTGGATCGGCACCTACGGCCTCGATACGTCTCGCCGACTTCAACACAGATCCCGGCCGTTAATTAGATCAACAACTACCCGGCGACCGATGGAGGACACCGGCGGCCATCGTCGAGCTCCACATCCACGCGCCATGGACCAAACACTAGCTACTTCCAGCAGCAGTCCAAGGTGATTAGCTAGCAACCCCCTCTTCCCTTGTTCTCTTGTTTCTTACTTCAGTGATATAGACTCCCAACAATTGCATTTTTTTTGTCGATATAATAATCTCTCCTGTTGTAGCTTGGGAGGCCTTGTGAATATAATCCTTCTTTAAAATGTTGATGATAGGGGAGGGTGGACAATAGCTGAAAACGGGAAAGACTAGGGCAGAACACAATGTTTCTTAATATAGTACTCCCTCTGTCTCTCGCAAGTTTATCAAAATTTAAATGAATCTAATACTAAATAGTGTCTAGATTCATTTAAATTTTAACAAATCTGAGACATCTATTTTGAGACGGAGGGAGTATTTTTTTATCGATGGGGGAACCAAGGTTTATAAAATTTTCGAAAAACATACTCCCTCTGTCTCAAAATAGATGAATAGATCTCACATGTTTATAAAAATTTATATGAATATTTTCTAAAAAAAATAGATGAATATATATATACTAAATAGTGCCTTGATTCACTCAATTTTTGACAAATCTGGCAACATCTATTTTGAGACGGAGGGAGTGGTATGTTTATAACCTCTAGAGAAATGTCCATAAAATTTTCAAAAAAAACAAAGGAGAGGACATTTTCCTTTTGGCCAACAATTCTTTGTGTTCCTCAAGAAGAAAACATAATAAATGGGGGTGATACTTATTTGGGTGATATATTCCCTTTACCGATATCACCTCAGCATACAAGAATATGACAAGAAATCAAGGCAATTCAATAAGAGCATATCCAACAAGGCCCCTACATGACCTCCTACTTCTGTTTTTTTTTTCAAAATTTGAATACAACTTTTCAAAGTTCCAAAAGAATCTGAAAAATACTAGATGTGGATAATGGTGTGCCTCTACTAACATACAAATCTCAACCCAAAATACTTTATATTCTGGGCTTAATAAAAATGACAAAATCTGACAGAATTTGGAGAATTGAAATTTCGCTGTCCACTACTTTAGATGACGGATTTTGTCATTTCTGTGCAGCCCAACATACGAGGGATTTCGAGTTGAGATATTTTTATGTTGGTAGAGTACGTCTTTTTTACATCTAGAATTTTTCCTCAGAATACATGCAACTTTTGAATTATTGAAAAAATGGGCTCCATGTTTCCCGTGACCCAAATGTCTGCAATCCCTTCTGGATGGGTATACAGGACGTCCAGAAAAGGGGGTCCGTGACACCTCGAGATACTACTACAAACGGATATTCAGCGGATTGTAATTAAAAGACACTATGACAAGCGAATCCATACAATTGAATTCGTGGAATGATTCTTTCGATCGATGAGCATAGGAAAATAGAAACAAGGAAGAAAGTGAGGAGACAAGCGAGGAAGAAGCTCCGTCAGGAGGCCGCCGCTGTCAAACTAGAGCGAAGACCTAGTGAGCTACGACACTCGAGAAAGCGGAGAAAGCATGGAGGAAACGCTTTCAGAAAACACCGAGGACAGAAACGAGGAGGGCTCGATGAGCACAGAATGTATCTCCTGAGGTTCAACATGAACACTCTCCCAATCACCCACAATACATCACAACACACTACAGGCACAAGCAAGAGATGCTATAGGCCAAGCATGAAATTTTAAATTGCGGAAATTTCGTAGATTCTTGACATTATTGCAGATTTCAATCTATCATAGTTCATTTCATTTTAACAAATGCTGACCTGATTTAATTTGATTTCAAATTATTTTTACCCTGTCCCAAAATCTGGTGTAACCATCGAAATCAGAAATTTCATGAAAATTTTGAAGCCTGGCCTAAAGATGCCACTCAGAAACTCTCACCCGTGGCCTATACTTGTCTTCTTTTCTGTGTAACTGAGTGAGATTTTGCCCCTTGCGCTTTTCACGAGTAGCACCCTATCATCACTCAAAAAAGGAGAACTTTGATTAGAAGGGCAATACAATACCAGCCTAGGAATGATTTTTATTTTAATTATTACTACACTGGAGAAAAATGCGGCATATGATCTGACGGAGTAATTATCTTGCCCGTGTATGTGGGGTTAAAGAAAGGGATGTGATTTGCACCCATCTTATTTTTTTCTCGCATATCAAGTAGTATCTCTGTTTCTAAATATAAGATGTAATGGAGGGAGCAGCAATCAAAATTATCAGCAAGGATGTCTCTTCATGGTCTGTTCCTTCAACCCTTCTTTTAGGGAAGATGATTATCGATCTCGCTCTTTCTAAAAAGGCTAACCACATGCTCTGGACCATACAATGATATTAATACACCCTAAGTTCAGATCTTTCAACCTTTGCAGGTCAACCCCAACCGCAGGAGCTCGTGTTCGCCAGAGTGTTCTGTATTCAGATCGACCCTGGCGATCCAGGAGATCTATATCAAACAGGATACTGTAAGTTTGTCTCTTGCTGCTGCTTTTTTTATGTCCATTACAGTTACTACATCTCCAATTCGCAACTTATCAGCTACAGTATTTGTTATTCACGTTGGCCTTCAGTCCTTGTAGACGAAATAGAATGTCCTGGTTCTTGTTGCAGTACCTCCCATCATAATAATCAGTGACTAATGGGCATATTACATGTAGCTAATTAGTATCTTTGAAATACGGTAATAATTTATGCCTATACTTTCATCGACTAACAACATGTCTGATCAGGTTTGAGCAGAATGTTGGCAAGGTGGGCGGCGGTGAAGGTCCTACAGTTACTGCTCTGCCGTAAGTGTGCCTCTACCTGCTTATTACCTTTTCTGTTCTGGATACCTGGTATGTGTGCTTAGTTCCATCAAAATTACTCCCTCCGTCCAAAAATAAGTGACGTGGATTTTTCTAGATTCGGATGTATCTACACACTAAAATATGTCTAGATACATGTGAATCTACACAAATCCAAGTCACTTATTTCTGGACAGAGGGAGTACCATTCATCAATGAGCATTTTGCCATATTTGGTTTGGTCAGGGTTGAGAAGCGTGCCGACGTGGTGAGCAGCCTGTTGGAATTTGGTGAGTTTTGGGATGTTGGTCCATTAGACAAATTCTGAAATTCTCTTTGGCCCATTTATGCATCGCAGCATATGGTTGCGCTAGTGGTGTCAAAGTTTAGGCCCACATTGTTAGTTGAGTGAGAGTTACACCTCCTTATATACTAGGCTGTTCCACCACTCACTAAGGTGTGAGAAGAAGAGCAGCTCTTGCGCACTCCTCCGACGCCGCCCGCCTCGCCTCGCCTCGCATCGTCACGACGCGCGCGCGCCGCGGGTTGCGGGAATCTCGCCGAGCCGAGCTTTATAATTAGTCAGCCGTTTCCAGTCTTTATGGGACGTGGACTGTTACCGACTCGAACGTGGGCTGAGTCCCACGATCTTCCTGACCTGCTCTATATAAGCGTCTGCGCTAAACCTAATCGGCATCGCTTACCACACGCGTCTCTTTCCAGTCTATTTCGCCGCCGCTTTCGTCATCCCCATCCCGGCTTGCGGCGTGCACCGCAGATCGAGACAGTAGGCCTCCGGAACCCCGCCTTCTTGTGAACCTGTACGGGTGAAGGGCGATCAGGTTTTTGGGGAGCGCTTCCGCGCGACTACTGACGCCATCACGGACGACTCCTTCCTGGACGAGGACTTCTTCCCGGATATCGGTAGCATCTATATCGACGACATGGCTGACGACGCTGTTACCACCGCTGCAGCTACTGCCGCTGCTCTACCGTACATAATACTGAACTTCTTATTTCAGATTCTGCTAGAGTTCCTTATTCTAGCGTTCGGTGTAGATGTGATAGGTTTATCTTATTTAGATGTAATCTGTTCATCTACTTTGTTGATCTGCATGATTAGTTTTGGTATTGTCTGTATGATCATGTTTTATCTCTTTATTATTCGGATTAAATCATATGGATTATTGCTTATATTTTCAACAATCCAAAAACCGTATTATAGGCAACTGAATTCCACTGGTGTAGCCGCGGATACTAGGCCGCTTTCGTTTGATGGTATGCACTACAAGAGATGGCGTGCGAGAGCAATTCTATGGTTTAAAAACCTAAACTGCTATAGCGCCACTCTTGGCAAACCTGAAGGTGATCTTTCTGCTGAGCAGGAAGCGGCCTTTAAGAAAGCCGATACCATGTTTATGGCGGCTCTGTTCAGTATTCTTGGGGACAACATTGTTGATTCATACATGTCATTTGATAATGGCAAAGACGCATGGGATGCGCTCGAGGCCAAGTTTGGGGTCTTGGACGCTGGCACTGAGTTGTATGTCATGGAGCAATTCTATGACTACAAGATGGTTGATGAGCGCGCCGTCGTTGAGCAAGATCATGAGATACAATCACTTGCCAAAGAACTTGAGCAGTTCAAGTGTACCGTACCAGACAAGTTTGTGGCCGGAGGCATTATTGCCAAGCTTCCTCCCATATGGAGGAACTTTGCTACTTCTCTAAAACATAAGAGACAAGAGTTTTCCGTTACGGATCTCATTGGGTCTCTTCATGTGGAAGAGAAGGCGAGAGCAAAGGACACACGTGCTCGAGTACTTGAGGGATCTTCTAGTACCAATTTGGTACAGAAGAAAAACTTCCAATCCCACAAGTTCAAGAATAAGAACAAGTCTGATGGCAAAGGGAAGTTTGATGGCAAGGACAAGGCCACTCACTCAACCAACTTCAAGAGGAAAAATGATAAGAAGAAAGGCTCTTGCCACGTCTGTGGTGATCATGATCATTGGGCTTCTAGCTGCCCTAATCGCTTTAACAAGCGGCAACATGGGAACAGCGGCAAGACTGCTAATGTTGTTATTAGCGATACTGAGATGAAGGACGTTGGGTACAGTATTTTACCTGCTATCCTTTCAGTATGTCATTCTCCTGATTGGTGGATTGACACGGGTGCTAATACACATGTATGTTCTGATATATCCATGTTCTCTTCTTATCAGGTCGCAAGGACTTCCTCCGTGCTGATGGGAAACGGCTCACGTGCTTCTGTTCGTGTTGGTACGGTAAATCTGAAGTTTACTTCGGGCAAGACCATATAGCTAAAGAATGTGCAGCACGTTCCCTCTATCAATAAAAATCTCGTCAGCAGATCGCTTCTATGTCGAGATGGTTTTAAGTTGGTGTTTGAGTCCAATAAAGTTGTAATTTCTAAGTATGTACAATTTGTTGGAAAGGGTTATGAGTGCGGAGGTCTGTTCCGCTTATCTTTGTCAGACTCATGTACTAAAGTTATTAATCATGTTTGCAATGATAATGAGTCTAATATTTGCCATTCACGACTTTGTCATATTAACTTTGGTTGCATGACACGGCTAGCCAATATGACTTTAATTCCGAAATTTACCACTGTCAAAGGTTCTAAGTGCCAAGTTTGTGTGCAAGCAAAGCAACCCCGCAAGTCTCATACGGCTGCGGAACCGAGAAACTTAGCACCACTAGAACTTATACATTCAGATCTATGTGAGATAAATGGTGTTTTGACACGAGGTGAAAAAAGATACTTTATGACGTTGATTGATGACTCCACTAGATACTGCTATGTTTATCTTCTAAAGTCTAAAGATGAAGCTTTGAGTTACTTCAAAAACTATAAAGCTAAAGCAGAAAACCAACTTGATTTTAAAATCAAGCGGCTAAGTTCGGATCATGGTGGAGAGTACTTTTCAAATGAATTTGATATATTCTGTATGAACATTGGTATTATCCATGAGAGGATGCCTCCCTACTCACCTCGGTCAAATGGGGTGGCCGAAAGAAAGAACCGCACTCTAACTGATTTGGTTAACGTCATGTTAGATACATCGGGTCTTTCCAAGGAATGGTGGGGGAGGCGCTAATGACTGTGTGTCATGTCCTAAACCGTGTTCCCGTAAAGGATAAAACCATGACTCCATTTGAGGAATGGGAGAAGAAAAGGCTTAAACTCTCTTACTTACGAACTTGGGGATGTTTGGCAAAAGTCAATATTCCAATACCCAAGAAGCGAAAGCTTGGACCAAAAACCGTGGATTGTGTTTTTCTAGGATATGCTTTTCATAGCATTGGCTATAGATTTTTGATAGTAAAATATGAGGTATCCGACATGCATGTTTGTACGATTATGGAGTTGAATGATGCGACTTTCTTTGAGGACATCTTTCTCATGAAAGGAATGTCTAGCTCATCAAATCAGGAGATGACTAGTTCATCTAGTCAGGAATTTGTTATAATTCTTGAACCCACTATGCCGATAGAACACTATGATGATCTTGTGGAGGAAGACAATGAAGCTCCTAAAAGGAGTAAGAGACAGAGGACTACAAAGTCATTTGGTGATGATTTCATTGTGTACCTTGTGGATGATAATCCCACTTCTATTTCAGAAGCCTACGCATCTCAAGATGCTGACTACTGGAAAGAAGCTGTCCGTAGTGAGATGGATTCCATCTTAGCTAATGGAACTTGGGAAGTCACTGATCATCCTTATGGGTGCAAACCTGTAGGATGTAAGTGGGTGTTCAAGAAAAATCTAAGACCTGATGGTACTATTGAAAAGTACAAGGCACGTCTTGTGGCCAAGGGTTATACCCAGAAAGAAGGTGAAGACTTCTTCGATGCCTACTCACTTGTTGCCAGATTGACCACTATTCGAGTACTACTATCCTTAGCTGCCTCACATGGTCTTCTCGTTCATCAAATGGACGTTAAGACAGCTTTTCTAAATGGAGATCTAGATGAGGAATTTATATGGAGCAGCCTGATGGATTTATAATAGATGGTCAAGAAGGAAAGGTGTGTAAGTTAGTGAAGTCTTTATATGGTCTTAAGCAAGCTCCTAAGCAGTGGCATGAGAAGTTTGAAAGAACTTTAACCGCTGAAGGCTTTGTTGTAAATGAAGCTGATAAGTGTGTGTACTATCGCCATGGTGGGGGCGAGGGAGTTATTATGTGTCTCTATGTCGATGACATATTGATTTTCGGGACCAACCTCGTTGTTATAGAGGAGGTCAAAGAGTTCCTATCTTGCTGCTTTGAGACGAAGGACTTGGGAGTGGCTGATGTAATCTTAAACATCAAGCTACTGAAGGATGACAATGGTGGGATTACACTGCTTCAGTCTCACTATGTGGAAAAGATATTGAGTCGCTTTGGGTATAGCGACTGCAAGTCTTCTCCAACGCCTTATGATCCGAGTGTGCTACTTCGAAAGAATCGAAGGAATGCTAAAGATCAATTGAGATATTCTCAAATTATTGGCTCGCTCATGTATTTAGCTAGTGCTACGAGGCCTGACATCTCCTTTGCTGTAAGCAAACTGAGTCGATTTGTGTCAAATCTTGGAGATGATCATTGGCATGCTATTGAGAGAGTTTTGCGCTATCTGAAAGGCACTGCGAGTTATGGTATTCACTATACTGGGTATCCACGAGTACTTGAGGGTTATAGTGATTCAAATTAGATATCTGATGCTGATGAGATTAAGGCCCCAAGTGGTTATTTGTTTACACTTGGTGGTGGCGCTGTTTCCTGGAAGTCTTGCAAGCAGACCATCTTAACGAGGTCAACTATGGAAGCAGAACAACATTAGACATAGCCATTGTTGAAGCAAAGTGGCTGTAACATCCCAAAACTTCAATCCAAGCTTATCAAGATCTAAATCATCAAAATTTAGGGTTAACAAAAACTTTTCCAAATTAAAAATGAAAGCATTCATGTGTATGTGCATTTAAATTAGGAATTGATTTGAATTGCTATGGCTCTGTGATTCTTTGGTTGTAAAATGTTTCTTAGGTGATTTAAACATCATCTACATCATTCCCAAACTTTTACTAAAGAAAATCAAATAAAAACAATTAAAAAGGAGGAATGGTCATTTTGGCCATTTTAATCCACTACACTACTTTGAGTGTTCCTAGCACTCATTTCTTAACAGAAACAATTCATGATCTTTGCACCCCTTGCTAGTACACATAATGAGGTGCCAAGGCCCACCTTTTGATCTGCTAAAAACATTCTTTTGCTTATTTTAAATGGCATGTGAAAATTGAATTCAATGCATATGCATAGATCACCCCTATTTGAAAAACCATCAAAAGGAGCTCCACTTTCAAAACCCTTGCAACCAGAGACTACCTAGCACTAGTGTAGATCACCCAAAAAAATTTGAAACCAAAATTCATAAGTTTACTTCTTGCGGCCATTTCATCAAACAGGTGGTAGGCACAAATCTGGCCAAATTCAAAACACTATTTGGAGCAGTAATTTTGGTCACCATTTGTGCCTAACTCGGTCCCCTTGTCCCTGATGCGCTTGACGATCGATGTAGAGCTTGTTGGGAACCCCAAGAGGAAGGTATGATGAGCACAGCAGCAAGTTTTCCCTCAGTTATGAAACCAAGGTTTAATCGAACCAGTAGGAGCAAGGAAACACCCCAAAGGTGTTACTAGCTGAGCTTTGGCAGGGTGCACTACCGGTGCTAGTAGCAACGTGGAGACCTGCACAACACAACCACAGAACTTTGTCCCCAACTTACGATGAGGTTGTCAATCTCACCGTGTGATGGCTCAATGCACGGCGCCCAGAAAAGTGTTGATGGCTCGTGGTTGATGTAGAGCTCGTTGGGAACCCCAAGAGGAAGGTACGATGAGCACAATAGCAAGTTTCCCTCAGTTATGAAACCAAGGTTTAATCGAACCAGTAGGAGCAAGGAAATACCTCAAAGGTGTTACTAGCTGAGCTTTGGCAGGGCGCACTACTGGTGCTAGTAGCAACGTGGAGACCTGCACAACACAACCACAAAACTTTGTCCCCAACTTGCGATGAGGTTGTCAATCTCACCGTGTTTTGCGGAAAACAAAGGATTAAACGTATCGAATGGAAAGAAGTAAAAGTTTGCAGAAAGTAAACACAAAGCAGAAACAGATTGTAGATTGTATGTAAAAGACAAGGACCGGGATCCATAGTTCACTAGAGGTGGCTCTCCTTAGATAGATAACATGCTGGGTGAACAAATTACAGCGGGGCAATTGACAAACACCGAGAAAGCAATACATGCATATACTAATCATCTTGACTCCTTTGAGACTTGATTGGGCAATACAACATAATACATAGACCGCCATCCAACTGCATCTATGACTAATAATCCACCTTCAGGTTATCATCCGAACCCCCTCCAGTATTAAGTTACAAGCAACAGATTATTGCTTTACGAACTGCGTGTAAGGTAAACAATACAATTGTTCTATGAACAAAGTATTGTTGTTTTCTCCCTAGTAGCAACAGCACATCTAGTACCTTAGAGATTTTTGTCACTTCCCCAGATTACCAGAGGCATGAACCCACTATCGAGCATAAATACTAACTCTTGGAGTTGCTAGCATCTACTTGGCCAAGATAGCTACTAACAACGGAAAGCATGCAAGATCTCAAATAACAAAGACATGATAGAATCAATAATCAATCTGAAATAGCATCTCAATATCCATCGGATCCCCGCAAACACAACATGTATGGATTACAAATAGATGATCTTGATCATGAACGGAGCTCACAAGATCTAAACATGAAAGCACAAAGGAGGAGAAACCAGCCATCTAGCTACTACATGGATCCGTAGTCCAAGGATGAACTACTCACGCATCACACCGGAGGCTTGCATGGTGATGAAGAAGGCCTCTAGGGTGAATTCCCCTCTCCGGCAGGGTGCCGGGAAGAGCTTCAGATCCCTCCCGGTCTAGGGATGGAGATGACGGCGGCTACAGACTCTTTCGTGGATTTTTGATCGGGTACCTAGGGATTTCATCCTGAGGGCAACTTATAGGTGGAAGGAGAGGCCGAGGGGGTGCTGGGGTCGGCCAGACCACCCCCTGGCGCGGGCCAAGCCTGGCCGCGCGGCCAGGTGGTGTGGCCTGGCCCCTCTGCGTCTCGTATTCTGGTACTTGATCCCTTCCGGAAAAGTAGGCACTTTGGGTTTTTTCCCGTCCAATTCCGAGAATATTCATTTTCTGACTTTCCTAGAACCAAAAACAGCAGAAAACAGGCAGCTGGCACTTTGGCTCTTGTTAATAGGTTAGTCCAAGAAATCATATAAAAAGTACTCCAAAGTTGGAACAAAACACAAGAAAGTGGATAAAACCAAGCATGGAACATCAAAAATTATAGATACATTTGCAATGTATCAACATCCCCAAGCTTAACTCCTGCTCGTCCTCGAGTAGGTAAGTGATAAAAAGAAATAATTTTTGAGGTGACATGCACCATCAAAGACTTGATCAAAGTATTTGCAAAACATTCAAAGCTGGGATCATAGTACTTCAATCATAACATGAAAGACAAAGTTCTAGCAATAAGCAAAGAATCTATGATGCAACATGAAAAGGCACAAACAAAAGATTCATGAATAACATGCTTTGCAAGACGTTTGTTTGTTTCACATAAAGGAAACATAGCATAATAGTATTCAGCTTGTCCCTCAATAGAGTAGCAAATATAAATGCATGGGACACCTTCAAAGTTCATAAGAGTGACTAGATATAATAGTTGCAAACAAGCAATAACAAGTTATGCATCAATCAACTAGTCTTGGGACAATGCACATAGAACTAAGAATGGCCACTATGCTCTCAAAGTAGTGCATAAAGATAGAAGATGCAGACTCAATATAAAGGTGGAAGAAAGGCCTTTTGTAAAAGGAAGTAGGGATTCAAGTCTCATAAAGAGCTTCCAAAAATTATGATACTTATAGCTTTCAGCTCTCATTGCCCCTGTCATAAGCATCTTGAAGGTGACTAAGGTTAAAGTGACACAACTAAGAGGATATGCTTGACAAGTTATAAACCGAAATCTCATGCCCCTTACTTACAAAGACCGATCCTCATGCTACTCAACTTTAGTCACGAGTAAGCTCTTGTCATTGTAAGTATATGTGTATCATTAAGAACCGCCAACGGGGTACCCCTTGCACATGATACGAGAGCTTTCCCATAATCAAAATGACAAGGCAAGCAGACAATGAGCATCTCAGCGATCTTTTTATTTGCTATTTGCATAGGTTTTTATTGAGGATGCTTCATAGAGTGCTCATCACGGTGATGCTGCAAGTTTCCACCATGATTAGGCATGGCTTAGGCTAGCGGCCCAGGCGTTTCTCTAACACACATACAAACTCCATGATCTTACAAGTTCCACTTTTATTTCACACCGCCGGGATCCGTAAGCAAAAGAACATGATATCAACGGGGTACAAAGTACAAGTGCAATGTTGAAAGCGTTCCCCATGAAACATGGTTCTGCTAATTTCAACTTATAAAGCGCAAGCATATACGCAACAAAGAAGGACCCAATGGTTCAAATTTATTAGAGGCAATAAAGTAAAGTGTGCCATCAAGTTCGTGAGAGCTTTAATCACTAGTTTTCTCATAACAAGTGAAAGGTAGACAAAAGCATGAATATACTTGGAATAGCATAAGCTAGTAGGTAGGTATGGTGGACTCTTTAGAAAAACTTGGTTTAGGGAGTTGGATGCATGAGTGGAACTCATACTTTGTTGTGGAGGCTAGCAAAAGACTAGGAGCGACAAACTAAGAGAGCAATAATGGCCATAATCATGCAGAGCGACAAAACATCATTGATCAAAGCATAAAATGATACTACAAGTTGAAAAATAAAGGATCATAAAGGCTATGGTGACTTGTGAAAGTTATAACATGGTGTGAGCATGCGCCAAGTCAACCCAAATAAAGCATCAAAGGAGAATACCAGTATACTATGCTTTAATATGCTAAAACAACGCATGATTCATCCAAGGCACATTAAGCAATCTCAATTGTTTATAACAAGTCATGCTACAACATAGAATACTAAGCATAAAGCTAAAACAATATCAAGCATGGCATGACAAAGCATAGCCACAGTCAAAAACGAGCTCTTTTTACCACATAAGCATGAACTTTCCTACTCTTTTCCAAACCAAACCAAACTATTTGCAAACCAATGTATGAAAGAGGGGGTCCAACCAACTTATTCAGAAACCTAAGCAAACCAAGCAAACTAAAAACCAAAACGAAAACGAAAAAGAAGACGCTCCAAGAACAACACAACTGTGCATGAAACAATAAAAATGAAGCGTTTGGAAGAAACCTGAAATTTTTATTGATAAAGAAGGGGATGCCTTGGGCATCCCCAAGCTTTGACGTTTGCACTTCTTGGATATTTCTTGGGGTGACATGCGTGGCATCCCCAAGCTTGAGCTTTAGTCCATCCTTCATCTCATTACTCATTCCTTCCATACACCTGAAATTTTTCCTTCATACAAAACTTCACACAATCTTTATTAGCAACATTAGTGCACTTAAGATAAATAAGTCTCAAAGTTCAGTTCTAACACCAAATAAACTTACATTAGAACACTAGCTATTGTAGCACTTCCCTCAAAAAACTCGATTCCCCAAAAGAACTCAAAAAGAAACCCACAAGAAGCAAATGCAGAAAATGGCAGAAATCTGTCAAAACAGACCAGCGGGTAAAGACGAATTTTTTCGAAGACCTTCTGTTGCTCAAATCAAAACGTGTTGAACTAACAAAAGTTATATAACAACCTGGGGCAGAAGCACAAAAAGTTAAAGCTCAATCCGACGTACATAACTCTCTCAGGAATTTTTACGGTGAAGGACAGAAATCTATTTCGGGACAGCAACTTTCCCAATCATTACTTCACTCTCATTAGAGGTTACTCTCTGCACAAAAAGCAAATAAAAAGGGTAAGGAGAGGTTATTACAGAGGTAATAACTTCCAAGACTCATCTAAAACTCTTGGGTTATCTCCCAACAAGTACTTTTCTTTAACGCCTTTAAGTTAGGCATAAGAAGCAAAGAAAGAATCAAGTGTTCTCAAATGAAGAAGCATTAAGACCAAATTTTGTTTTCATAGGAGAAGCAAAAGAAATCTTTTCTCTCTTTTTAGGGAAGTGTTCTATACCTTTATTGAGTGGGAGTTGATATTTAATGGTGCCTTCTTTCATATCAATGATGGCACCAATAGTTCTAAGAAAAAGTCTTCCCAAAGTAATAGGACAAGAAGCATTGTATTCAACATCCAAAACATAGAAATCAACAGGGACATAGGAATCATTAACCATAGTAAGAACATCATTAAGACTCCCCATGAGTTTCTTTTTAGCATTATCATCAAGTGGGACATTCAAATAGCAATCTTCAAGAGGAGGCAAATCAAGCATATCATAAATGCTTCTAGGCATAATAGAAACACTACTATCAAGATCACACAAAGCTTTGAAATCAAAGTCATTCACTTTCATATTAATGATGGGTTCCCAACCATCCTCTTGTTTTATAGGAATAGAAGCTTTGTATTTCATCTTTTCTTCCTTAATCTTTATGAGAGCATCGGTAATATGTTTTGTAAAGACCATGTTCATAGCACTAGCATTAGGACTTTTAGCAAGCTTTTGTAGGAACTTAATAACTTCAGAGATATTGCAACCATCAAGATCAAAATCAACTTTATCATCTAAAGAAGTAGAACTATTACTAGCCTCAACACTAGTGGTGGTGATAGTAGAAACACTAATGTTTCTAGCAATTTCATCTTCTCTTTCCCATTTAGCATGTAATTCAGCTAATAGTCTAACATTTTCATAAATTCTTACTTGTATAGCATTAGTAGCTGCAAAGGGATTCTCATTAGTTTCAGGTTTAGCAGCCATTTTATTCAAAGAAGATTGAGCTTCAGCCAAAGATGCTATATCTCTTTCAGCATTAGAGAGTTTTTCCTCAATAGTTTTATTGAAAGCAGTTTGTTTACTAATGAACTCTTTAAGCATAATTTCAAGTTCAGAGGGAGCACTCTTATTATTGTTGTAAGAATTTCCATAAGCATTACCATTGTTGGGAGGGTATGGCTTATAATTGTTGTTACCAAAATTGTTCCTATAAGCATTATTACCATAAGCATTGTTGCCAAAGTTGTTATTTCTTATGAAGTTCACATCAACTTGCTCTTCTTGGGCAACCAAAGAGGCTAAAGGAACATTATTTGGATCAATATGGGCTTTCCCATTAACAAGCATAGACATAATAATATCAATTTTATCACTCAAGGAGGAGGTTTCCTCAACAGAATTTACCTTCTTACCTTGTGGAGCTCTCTCAGTATGCCATTCAGAATAATTAACCATCATATTGTCCAAAAGTTTTGTTACAGCACCCAAAGTGATGGTCATAAAGGTACCTCCAGCAGCTGAATCCAATAGGTTCCTTGAAGAATAGTTCAATCCTGCATAAAAAGTTTGGATGATCATCCAAGAAGTCAGTCCATGAGTGGTACAATTCTTTACCAAAGATTTCATTCTTTCCCAAGCTTGAGCAACATGCTCATTATCAAGTTGTTTAAACTTCATTATTTCACTTCTCATGGATATAATCTTAGCAGGAGGATAGTATTTTCCAATAAAAGCATCTTTGCACTTAGTCTAAGAATCAATACTATTCCTAGTTAAGGAATTCAACCATTCTTTAGCTTTTCCTCTCAAAGAGAAAGGAAACAATTTCAGTTTAATAATATCACCATCTATATCCCTATGCTTTTGCATCTCACAAAGTTCAACAAAGTTATTTAGATGGGAAGCAACATCTTCATTACCAATACCAGAAAATTGTTCTCTCATAACAAGATTGAGCAAAGCAGCTTTTATCTCAAAGAAAGTATTTTTAGCCACAGGTGGAGCAATAGGAGTGCTCATAAAATCATTGTTTTGGTGCTAGTGAAGTCACACAACTTAGTGTTTTCAAGAGTAGTCATTTTTTTGGATTTTCAAATAAGAAAGCAAACTAGTAAAACTAATTTTTTTGTGTTTTTTGAAGAACAAAACAGCCAAACAAAGCAAAAACAAAAAAAAAAACAAAGTAAAGAGATTGGTTATGAGGGACTCCCCTTGTGAAGATGTCCTTGACTCCCCGGCAACGGCGCCAGAAAAATGCTTTGATGGCTCAATGCACGGCGCCCAGAAAAGTGTTGATGGCTCGTGGTTGATGTAGAGCTCGTTGGGAACCCCAAGAGGAAGGTATGATGAGCACAGCAACAAGTTTCCCTCAGTTATGAAACCAAGGTTTAATCGAACCAGTAGGAGCAAGGAAACACCTCAAAGGTGTTACTAGATGAGCTTTGGCAGGGCGCACTACCGGTGCTAGTAGCAACGTGGAGACCTGCACAACACAACCACAGAACTTTGTCCCCAACTTGCGATGAGGTTGTCAATCTCACTGTGTTTTGCGGAAAACAAAGGATTAAACGTATCGAATGGAAAGAAGTAAAAGTTTGCAGAAAGTAAACACAAAGCAGAAACATATTGTAGATTGTATGTAAAATACAAGGACCGGGATCCATAGTTCACTAGAGGTGGCTCTCCTTAAGATAGATAACATGCTGGGTAAACAAATTACAGCGGGGCAATTGACAAACACCGAGAAAGCAATACATGCATATACTAATCATCTTGACTCCTTTGAGACTTGATTCGGCATTACAACATAATACATAGACCGCCATCCAACTTCATCTATGACTAATAATCCACCTTCAGGTTATCATCTGAACCCCCTCCAGTATTAAGTTGCAAGCAATAGATTATTGCTTTATGAACTGCATCTAAGGTAAACAATACAATTGTTCTATGAACAAAGTATCGTTGTTTTCTCCCTAGTAGCAACAACACATCTAGTACCTTAGAGATTTCTGTCACTTCCCCAGATTACGAGAGGCATGAACCCACTATCGAGCATAAATACTAACTCTTGGAGTTGCTAGCATCTACTTGGCCAAGATAGCTACTAACAACAGAAAGCATGCAAGATCTCAAATAACAAAGACATGATAGAATCAATAATCAATCTGAAATAGCATCTCAATATCCATCGGATCCCCGCAAACACAACATGTATGGATTACAAATAGATGATCTTGATCATGAACGGAACTCACAAGATCTAAACATGAAAGCACAAAAGAGGAGAAACCAGCCATCTAGCTACTACATGGATCCGTAGTCCAAGGATGAACTACTCACGCATCACACCGGAGACTTGCATGGTGATGAAGAAGGCCTCCAGGGTGAATTCCCCTCTCCGGCAGGGTGCCGGGAACAGCTTCAGATCCCTCCCGATCTAGGGATGGAGATGATGGCGGCTACAGACTCTTTCATTGATTTTTGATCGGGTACCTAGGGTTTTCGTCCCGAGGGCAACTTATAGGCGGAAGGAGAGGCTGAGGGGGTGCTGGGGTCAGCCAGACCACCCCCTGGCACGGGCCAAGCCTGGCCGCGCGGCCAGGTGGTGTGGCCGGCCCCTGGCCCCTCTCCGTCTCGTATTCTGGCACTTGATCCCTTCCAGAAAAATAGCCACTTTGGCTTTTGTCCCGTCCAATTCCGAGAATATTCATTTTCTGACTTTCCTGGAACCAAAAACAGCAGAAAACAGGCAGCTGGCACTATGGCTCTTGTTAATAGGTTAGTCCAAGAAATCATATGAAAAGTACTCCAAAGTTGAAACAAAACACAAGAAAGTGGATAAAACCAAGCATGGAACATCAAAAATTATAGATACATTTGCAATGTATCAACATCCCCAAGCTTAACTCCTGCTCGTCCTCGAGTAGATAAGTGACAAAAAGAAATAATTTTTGAGGTGACATGCACCATCAAAGACTTGATCAAAGTATTTGCAAAACATTCAAAGCTGGGATCATAGTACTTCAATCATAACATGAAAGACAAAGTTCTAGCAATAAGCAAAGAAACTATGATGCAACATGAAAAGGCACAAACAAAAGATTCATGAATAACATGCTTTGCAAGACGTTTGTTTGTTTCACATAAAGAAAACATAGCATAATAGTATTCAGCTTGTCCCTCAATAGAGTAGCAAATATAAATGCATAGGACACCTTCAAAGTTCATAAGAGTGACTAGATATAATAGTTGCAAACAAGCAATAACAAGTTATGCATCAATCAACTAGTCTTGGGACAATGCACATAGAACTAAGAATGGCCACTATGCTCTCAAAGTAGTGCATAAAGATAGAAGATGCAGACTCAATATAAAGGTGGAAGAAAGGCCTTTTGTAAAAGGAAGTAGGGATTCAAGTCTCATAAAGAGCTTCCAAAAATTATGATACTTATAGCTTTCAGCTCCCATTGCCCCTGTCATAAGCATCTTGAAGGTGACTAAGGTTAAAGTGACACAACTAAGAGGATATGCTTGACAAGTTATAAACCGAAATCTCATGCCCCTTACTTACGAAGACCGATCCTCATGCTACTCAACTTCAGTCACGAGTAAGCTCTTGTCATTGTAAGTATATGTGTATCATTAAGAACCGCCAACGGGGTACCCCTTGCACATGATACGAGAGCTTTCCCATAATCAAAATGACAAGGCAAGCAGACAATGAGCATCTCAGCGATCTTTTTATTTGCTATTTGCATAGGTTTTTATTGAGGATGCTTCATAGAGTGCTCATCACGGTGATGCTGCAAGTTTCCACCATGATTAGGCATGGCTTAGGCTAGCGGCCCAGGCGTTTCTCTAACACACATACAAACTCCATGATCTTACAAGTTCCACTTTTATTTCACACCGCCGGGATCCGTAAGCAAAAGAACATGATATCAACGGGGTACAAAGTACAAGTGCAATGTTGAAAGCGTTCCCCATGAAACATGGTTCTGCTAATTTCAACTTATAAAGCGCAAGCATATACGCAACAAAGAAGGACCCAATGGTTCAAATTTATTAGAGGCAATAAAGTAAAGTGTGCCATCAAGTTCGTGAGAGCTTTAATCACTAGTTTTCTCATAACAAGTGAAAGGTAGACAAAAGCATGAATATACTTGGAATAGCATAAGCTAGTAGGTAGGTATGGTGGACTCTTTGGAAAAACTTGGTTTAGGGAGTTGGATGCATGAGTGGAACTCATACTTGGTTGTGGAGGCTAGCAAAAGACTCGGAGCGACAAACTAAGAGAGCAATAATGGCCATAATCATGCAGAGCGACAAAACATCATTGATCAAAGCATAAAGTGGTACTACAAGTTGAAAACTAAAGGATCATAAAGGCTATGGTGACTTGTGACAGTCATAACATGGTGTGAGCATGTGCCAAGTCAACCCAAATAAAGCATCAAAGGAGAATACCACTATACTATGCTTTAATATGCTAAAACAACGCATGATTCATCCAAGGCACATTAAGAAATCTCAATTGTTTATAACAAGTCATGCTACAGCAAAGAATACTAAGCATAAAGCCAAAACAATATCAAACATGGCATGACAAAGCACAGGCCATAGTCAAGAACTAGCTCTTTTTACCACATAAGCATGAACTTTTCTACTCTTTTCCAAACCAAACCAAACTAATTGCAAACCAATGTATGAAAGAGGGGGTCCAGCCAACTTATTCAGAAAACTAAGAAAACCAAGGAAACTAAAAACCAAAACAAAAACGAAAAAGAAGACGCTCCAAGAAAAACACAACTGTGCTTGAAACAATAAAAATGAAGCGTTTGGAAGAGACCTGGGATTTTTATTGATGAAGAAGGGGATGCCTTGGGCATCCCCAAGCTTTGACGCTTGTACTTCTTGGATATTTCTTGGGGTGACACGCGTGGCATCCCCAAGCTTGATCTTTAGTCCATCCTTCATCTCATTACTCATTCCTTCCATACACCTGAAATTTTTCCTTCATACAAAACTTCACACAATCTTTATTAGCAACATTAGTGCACTCAAGATAAATAAGTCTTAAGGTTCAGTTCTAACACCAAATAAACTTCCATTAGAACACTATCTACTGTATCACTTCCCTCAAAAAGCTCAATTCCCCAAAAGAACTCAAAAAGGAACCCACAAGAAGCAAATGCAGAAAATGGCAGAAATCTGTCAAAACAGACCAGCAGGTAAAGACTAATTTTTTCGAAGACCTTATGTTGCTCAAATCAAAAAGTGTTGAACTAACAAAAGTTAGGTAACAACCTGGGGCAGAAGCAAAAAAAATTACAGATCAATCCGATGTACAGAGCTCTCTCAGGAATGTTTACGGTGAAGCATAGAAATCTGTTTCGGGACAGCAACTTTTTCAATCATTACTTCACTCTCATTAGAGGTTACTCTTGCCACAAAAAGCAAATAAAAAGGATAAGGAGCGGGTATTACAGAGGTAATAACTTCCAATACTCATCTAAAACTCTTGGGTTATCTCCCAACAAGTACTTTTCTTTAACGCCTTTAAGTTAGGCATAAGAAGCAAAGAAAGAATCAGGTGTTCTCAAATGAAGAAGCATTAAGATCAATACCAGAAATATTTTCAACAAGGCAAGGTATATTATCCAAATAAGTTCGAGAGGATCCTCTCTCAATGCTCTTAGGTTCACTATTCTCATCAAAAGGGTTTGCAGGAACAATCCAATCAAGATTCTTTTCTATGGCATCATGTATTGCTACTAGTTTAAAGGGTATTGGTATCTTAGGTTCCTTCCGATTAGGTTCGGTTTTGTTCATCTTTTCTTGTGTACCAACAACATCTACACATGATCCTAGCATATTGGAACGTTCAAAGACTTTTCTAGCTTCCTTGGCAACATCATAGAACTCCTTAAACAAAGTTTCTAGAATAAATCCCTCTTTTCAGGGTCCTCAATTTTTTTAAGCTTAAGAAACATTACTTGCATTAAGGGGTTGAGGTTAACAAACCTAGCTTCTAACATGTGAATTAAAGAAGCTGCAACAATCTCATAGTTTGGAGCAAGTTCTACAAGGGATCTATCCTCAGTATCTTCATGCTTGCTAACATGATTAAAGAATTCTTCAATATTATCTTTCCCAATTATAGAACCACTACCAAATGAAAGGTCTTTCAAGGTGAAAGTAGGGGTCAACATGGTGAGCTAAGGAAGAGGTGACAACTAAAGGAGATTTAATTTTTTGGTGTTTTTGATAAAGAAAGCAAACTTGAAAAACTATTTTTTTGTGTTTTTTGAAGAACAAAACAAGCAAACAAAGCAAAAAGAAACTAAGCAAAACAAAAACAACAAAGTAAAGAGATTGGTTATGAGGGACTCCCCTTGTGAAGATGTCCTTGACTCCCCTGCAACGGCGCCAGAAAACGTCTTGATGCGCTCGACGATCAACGTAGAGCTCGTCAGGTATGATGAGCACAACAGCAAGTTTTCCCTCAGTTATGAAACCAAGGTTTAATCGAACCAGTAGGAGCAAGGAAACACCCCAAAGGTGTTACTAGCTGAGCTTTGGCAGGGCGCACTACCGGTGCTAGTAGCAACGTGGAGACCTGCACAACACAACCACAGAACTTTGTCCCCAACTTGCGATGAGGTTGTCAATCTCATCGTCTTTTGCAGAAAACGAAGGATTAAACGTATCGAATGGAAAGAAGTAAAAGTTTGCAGAAAGTAAACACAAAGAAGAAACAGTTTATAGATTGTATGTAAAGACAAAGGACCGGGATCCATAGTTCACTAGAGGTGGCTCTCCTTAAGATATATAACATGCTGGGTAAACAAATTACAGCGGGGCAATTGACAAACACCGAGAAAGCAATACATGCATATACTAATCATCTTGACTCCTTTGAGACTTGATTCGACATTACAACATAATACATAGACCGCCATCCAACTTCATCTATGACTAATAATCCACCTTCAGGTTATCATCCGAACCCCCTCCAGTATTAAGTTGCAAGCAACAGATTATTGCTTTACAAACTGCGTGTAAATTAAACAATACAATTGTTCTATGAACAAAGGATTGTTGTTTTCTCCCTAGTAGCAACAACACATCTAGTACCTTAGAGATTTCTGTCACTTCCCCAGATTACCAGAGGCATGAACCCACTATCGAGCATAAATATTAACTCTTGGAGTTGCTAGCATCTACTTGGCCAAGATAGCTACTAACAATAGAAAGCATGCAAGATCTCAAATAACAAAGACATGATAGAATCAATAATCAATCTGAAATAGCATCTCAATATCCATCGGATCCCCACAAACACAACATGTATGGATTACAAATAGATGATCTTGATCATGAACGGAGCTCACAACATATAAACATGAAAGCACAAAGGAGGAGAAACCAGCCATCTAGCTACTACATGGATCCGTAGTCCAAGGATGAACTACTCACGCATCACACCGGAGGATTGCATGGTGATGAAGAAGGCCTCCAGGGTGAATTCCCCTCTCCGGCAGGGTGCCGGGAAGAGCTTTAGATCCCTCCCGGTCTAGGGATGGAGATGACGGCGGCTATAGACTCTTTCATTGATTTTTGATCGGGTACCTAGGGTTTTCGTCCCGAGGGAAACTTATAGGCGGAAGGAGAGGCCGAGGGGGTGCCGGGAGCCACCACACCACCCCCTGGCACGGGCCCAGCCTGGCCACGCGGCCATGTGGTGTGGCCGGTGCCTGGACCTTCTCTGTCTCGTATTCTGGCACTTGGTCCCTTCTAGAAAAATAGGCACTTTGGGTTTTGTCCCGTCCAATTCCGAGAATATTCATTTTCTGACTTTCCTGGTACCAAAAACAGCAGAAAACAGGCAGCTGGCACTGTGGCTCTTGTTAATAGGTTAGTCCAAGAAATCATATGAAAAGTACTCCAAAGTTGGAACAAAACACAAGAAAGTGGATAAAACCAAGCATGGAACATCAAAAATTATAGATACATTTGCAATGTATCAGTCCCCCCAGTGCAACCCCTACCCTTTGCTAGCCCGGCCAAGCCCTGTGCACACGACCAAATGGTCATGACCATTAAGGCTGAGCACCTTGAGCACCCCCACCGGCGACATCGCGCTACAGCAGCCGCCAGCCTCTCTCACCTTGTCTAGCACGTCGCCCGTGGTCCACCTCCACCGTGCAACCAGCCCTAGCCCAGAGACAGAGACCGGAACGGCCAAGAACCGCCGCGCCCGGAGCTGGTCGACCATGCCGACGCCGCCCGCAGAGCGCGCCCTGTCCCCGCATGAACAAACCGCCCCTCGGCCGCAGCCCGCGCCTACCGCTCCGCCAGGACCTAGGGAACACCCAGACACCCCCGCTGGCCGCCCAACGCACCCCAGCCACCGCTCGTCGTCGAACCCGCAACCTCTACCGCCCAGAGCGCGTGACGCTCCCGGCCAGCACAGAGCTCGCCTTGTAGTTCCTTTAAGCCTCACCGCACCACCAGGTGACAGGCCACCGTCCCCTACCTCGAGCCACGCTGCTAGTCCCCTGTGCCACCCTCACCGGAGTCGCCTGCCCACACCGCTCGGTCTCACCGTCGGGCCTATATAAGCCGGCCTCCCCAGCCTCATTTCTCCACACTCACTCACTCCCCACCTCTCACTGAACCTCACCCACCTCTAGCCGACACCACTCGAGCTCTGCCTCGCCGGAATTGGAGCCAGAGCTGCCGCAGCAGGAGGAGAAGGGCGCCTGCGATTTAGGGCACCCCAAGCTCCACCACAACCGCGCCTCGCCTCGTTGTCGTCTTCCAGTTTGTTTGCCCGCCTCGCCGACCTTGCTAGAGCCCTGGTACGCCTCTAGTCGACCCCCACCGCCGCGTCTAGGTCAAGTTCTCGCCGGAGTAATCTGTCGACGATGATGAACCCCCACCGTTAGATCCCCTTTTAATCGTGCGGCCTAGAATGCTAGATACTGTTTCGATGTTTTTGTGCCGCTGACTGGTGGAGCCCGCATGTCAGCTGAGCCCCGCGTCGCGGAGCACCACTAGGCCGGCCCATGTTCGTTCCAGCGCTAGCCCAGCCATTCAAATTTGGATTTTTCTTTTTTTGTTTAAATCTTAGTTTTGTCCCCTAGTTTGAAAATCAATTCAGATAGTTTTATAAATCCAAAGTGCATGAAACCAATTTTGTCTGAAAGGTATTGAAATGATCTATCCAAGCCTATTGGATTTAATTCAATTAGAGTTATAGATCTCTCCTAATAAAAATAACAAACAGAAGCATTGGCACCTTGCAACATTTATAAAATCAACCAAGTTAGCTTTTGAGTTGATTCCAACTCTCAAAAATCACATTTCACCATACCTATCTGAATATATAATAATATTAAGGTTTACATGGTGTGACTTTGGACTAGTACCAAAATAATGCTATATAGGCATTTCTAGTCACTTTAAATCATTAAATAATGAACTTAAATCAAAGTAATTATGATCCAACCCTTAAATCTCATTCCCACATGTTAGAATATGTGGTGATGACATGTGTCAACATGATCCCATATTTTAAGTGGTGAATATTAAATCTTAGTTAAATTTTCAATGAGTAGAAATTACTTTTCTAAAATAAAAAGAATGAAACTAGTGAATTAAACTTGTGATACTTGTGATGATAATAGATCATCAAATGTGTGTATTAGAATGCTAATTAGACAAGTTAAGTATTGTTTGGTGATTGTGTGTTCCGGATGTATTTATAGACGATAGTACCGACCAAGTCTACGAGGAGGAGGAGTTCTACCAAGAAGAAGAAGAAGAAGAAGAAGAAGAAAACATCAACCACTACACCAACCAAGGCAAGCCACCATTAACAGTGCAAACCATTGTAGTAAACTGGATTTAAGCTAGTTAACTTGATCCAAGATGCTTTAAGCATGCTTTGATCACACTCCTTTAACTATTAGTTACCCCAAGTCTTTGTTTACAAGTTGTACCTCCCTTAGTTACCCAAAGTTCTTTACTTGTTTTGAAGGTAGCATAAAGAGTATAAAACTTGAGCTATTTAGAAACCTTTAGATGTCATTCTATGGCATGAGATTGAACCCATCATTTTCCACCTTAGTGAACACTCTTAACTTAATAGTTTAGAGTAGATAAAAACTTGAGTCACTTTAGGTGGGAGCACTTGGTGAAAATGAATTGTGAAAACCTTGGAATGATGAGTCATTCTATTGAGATGTTTTGACATGTGTTGAGAAACACAAATGGTTTATGATGATGAAACTGATGAGGCATGAGCCTTAACCCTTTTATAAAACTGATGGTTGGATTTGGATGCGATACCATTCCAAATTTACCGTACAACCACACTACCTGAATTGGGTAAGGCTTAGCTGGAAATTTATATGCATTAGTATTAGGTCCCTCGCGGGAGAGGTTTGAGATGAGGCTACCTCTCATGATGTCCACCTATGCAGTGCCCAAGATGACTGATGGTCATGGTTGGGAGGCCATGCTCATAGGAGAGGTGCTTATACTAGGGGGTGTAAAGGGAAGGTTATGTTTGATTATATGCATACTAAGTATGATGATTCAGGGTTATCCCTGACAGATGTATCGAATCTTGTGGTGAAAGTGTACCACCTCTGCAGAGTGTCAAACTATTCGAATAGCCGCGTCCGCGGTTATGGACAGTTGGAATGGCCATACTGTTTCGTTGTCAGATGTTTTCCATATAACTTGAAATGAATGATGAATCTTGACTTGACCACAACAGGGTTGTGTTTATGATACTAGCTTCCCAGCTTAAGTGATTCTAGAACTTTATTTTATCTTTCTTGGCTTCAGAACTCAGCTTAGATTTCAAACTTAACCTTATAGTTAAACTTAGATTTAATACTTTAACTTAGCACTATACTACTTGTTAGTGGTAGTTTGTGAGTACTTAAAGAGTACTCATGGCTTTTGTCCTTGGCTATTCTCATGGCCAGACTATGAAGGAGACTATCAAGATGATGGCCAGCAGGATGGCTATGATAACTAGGACTATCTGCCTTCGTCAGCATTGCCTGTGCCCCTGAAGATGGACCCCACCGCTACGCTTATCTTTTAATTCCGCTGCTTGTTGTATTAAGACTGGATCATGAGATCCTTATTTGTGTAATACCTTATGTATGGTTTGTAATGGATGATGTACTGTGATATCCAATCCGTTCTGTCTCGCAAAAATGGTAATCCTGCGATTGCGAGGTATGGCATAATGGGCATCTGGGATTAAAAATCCGGGTGTTGACAAGTTGGTATCAGAGCCATCCTGACCATAGGAGACCCTAGTTAGAATGGACGTCCAAACAAAAACTTAGTTTCAAAACCAAAGTGAGTATTTATGAAAAACTATTTCCTCTCTTATCCTTGTGAACTCATTCTTTCTCAAAAATTCATGTTCCTCAAAATTCTTACATTACTACTTAAAACTTGACACACTTGATCACTTCACTAATTTCCTCATCCTTAATTCTTGTAGATGGAGACTCAGTTCAGCAAGTTCTACCAGTTGGGAAACGGAGGTCAGCTGATCTTCGAGAGGGACTTGGATTCACTATCGGAGTTACTAGGACGCCCGCATCCGGAGTTTCTTGGAGCTCAACTTCCAAGACCCCCAGGAGGAGACCTACAATGGCTAGTCACCACAGATCTTAGAGGAAGCATCGAAGCACCAACTTCCGGGAGAATTCAGTTCTCTGTGAGAGAGAACAACTGGCTAGATGGATTAGCCAGGGCAATGCATGAAGCTCTCGCACGTCTATGTGCTCTCAGCGTCAACAAGATCCAAGGAACCCGTTTTGCCCACTATGCAAGACGTGACTTCATGGGAATGCCGATGGAGATGCCAAGTCACCCAGAGTTGAGGCGTCAAGTGGAGAATCTTGACTTCTTGCTTCACGACAGACAGTAGGAACTGGAGAATGCCAGGGAGTTAGCCAACCAGAACCGTGCCATTGCCGACCAGAAGGACCAGACTTTCGCACTGCTCGTCCAGGACCGCCAGTCTCTTCGCCGCCAGCGTGCAAAGAAGGATCGCACCATCGCCCGTCTTCGCAAGAAGGTGGCCGACCTCGAGAAGACCATCAAGGAGTAGGAAGCTTAGCTTGCCGCCAAGGAAGAAGATGAGGGTGAAGACATCCAGGGAGACATGGATTCTTACCTCAGCAACGATGATGACTTTCTGGAGGAGGATGCTGTGGACTTCTACACTGATGATGAGGACTCCGACTTCATCGACGATGAGTAGATGCACGAGAGCACCGTCGTAGCATGAGTTGTATCGGTCCCACTGTATCATAGATTGCAGAATGGTTCTTCAAACCATCTGCTTTCCTTTGTTTGTTGTGGTGTGTGTTGTATCGTGTGCTTGCTTGCATGAATGAAAATGAAGTTAGTTAAAAAAACCTGAGTCTAACTCAAAGTTTTAGCTTTGAAAACCCAAAACCATGAACCTTAGAATTTCCCTCTTACCCCTATATCTATCTCAATCTTCAGATGACTCGTGGAAACCAAGGAGGGAGCAGCTCGTCACAAGACCCAATGCTGCAGATCTTGCAGAATCTCATCGCAGACCGTGAAGCAAGCAGGGTTGAGCGCCAAGCCAACTTAGCAACCTTGCAGCAGATCGCCCAAATGGCTCTCAACAACCAAGGGCATGGAAATCAGGATCACCATGGATCCAAACTCAAAAAAATTCAGAATACAAATCCCCCAATCTTCAACCAATCTGAAAACCCATTAGATGGTGACGACTGGTTATAGACCATGGAAAATAACCTCAAAGTTGCGGGAGTTGATGAAAATGAGAAAGTTCTCTTTGCCACCCACTATCTGGCGGGAGATGCCAGAGCTTGGTGGAATAGTATCCGCAATATGAACCATGGTCAAGTAATGACATGGGAAGCATTCAAAGTCAAGTTCAGCCGCACCCACGTGCCACAAGGTCTAGTCAACAGAATGAGAGATGAATTCTGCGAATTAAAGCAAGGAAGAATGACTGTGGTGGAGTACCGTGACAGCTTCCTGTCACTTGCCAGATATGCACCGGATGAAATCAACACGGAGGCCAAGAAGAAGGAGAGATTCTTGAACGGACTGCATGATGAGATGCAGACTGTCCTCGTCAACATCCGTTTTCAGGATCTCGAAGAGCTAGTCGACTCTGCCATTCAGATGGAAGGGAAGATTAACCAGGCAAACAACAACCGCAAACGCCATATGATGCAGCAATCAGGATCCAGCAGTCACCAGAAGTACCGTCCCAACCCTTCACCAGGATATGCACCAAGGAACAACCGACCCCCAATGTCTCGCCCAAGCTACCCCAACCGTAGCGGAGGCAATGTGAAGTCCGTAGGAAACAATCACAACTCCGGCAATGCCAACAATTTCAACCGTGCACCTCCCAAGAACAACAACAACAACACTGCACCCAGAACTGGCAGCAATGTTGTGCCTGTCGTAGTCAAGGACAAGTCCCAGATCACTTGTTTTGAGTGTGGAGTGAAGGGTCACTACTCCAATGAGTGTCCCAAGAAGACTGCAGCTAATGCCACTGTGAATGCCCCAACTCAATAGCAGCGTCGTGTTCAACCAGGAAGAAGATTTGCCCCAGGGAACCCTCACAACCGCAACGGCCGTCTCTTCCACATGAACACAGAGAAGCCCAGGAAGCGCCAGATGTAGTGCTAGGTATGTTTTCTGTCAACTCAGTTTTAGCAAGAGTATTGTTTGATTCGGGAGCATCGCATTCATTTGTCACCGAATAATTTGCATGCACTAGTAAGATTCATCCAACCAACTTGAAGCATGTCATGATAGTTCAAATCCCCGGCTCAACAACTAAAGCTAGAAAAATTTGCAAAGCTATGCCTATCAGAATACATGGGATAGATTTTTATGCCAACCTAATTGTACTTGGAACCAAAGGATTGGAAGTAGTACTAGGTATGGACTGGATGTCAAGGCATAAAGGACTGACAGACTGTGCTAAGAAAGCCATCACCATGACCAGTAGTTCTGGAGTAACAGTAGAGCATATCTCTGAAACCTTACCCCGTCAATTCAAGTGCAACAAGAGTGTAGCCCTGCCCACCATAGGCCAAGTCAGAGTAGTCTGTGAATACCCCGACGTATTTCCAGATGAATTGCCAGGTATGCCCCCGGATAGGGATATTGAGTTCATTATCGAACTAATCCCCAGAACGGGACCCATAGCCCAGAGACCCTATAGCATGAACCCCTCAGAGTTAGTGGAACTGAAGAAGCAGTTGGATGCCATGTTAGAGAAAGGCTTGATTCAACCAAGCGCATCGCCATGGAGATCACCAGTATTATTCGTCGACAAGAAATATGGAGGCAACCGTCTGTGTACAGATTACAGAAAGTTGAATGACGTCACCATCAAGAACAAGTACCCCTTGCCAAAGATAGAGGATCTATTTGATCAGTTGACTGGAGCCCAGGTATTCTCAAAGATTGATCTTAGGACTAGTTATCACCAACTTAAGATTCATGCAATGGATATTCTGAAGACCACCTTTACTACTCGCTATGGTTTATACGAGTATACGGTTATGTCTTTTGGATTAACCAATGCCCCTGCTTATTTCATGAATCTCATGAATAAGATCGTTATGAATTTCCTAGATAAGTTTGTAGTTGTGTTTATCGACGACATCCTTATCTACTCCAAGTAAGAAGAAGAGCATGAGCAACATCTGAGAGTTATCCTAGAAACCCTGAGAGAGCATCAGTTGTATGCCAAGTTCAGCAAGTGTGAGTTTTGGTTGAAAGAAGTAGGATTCCTAGGACATATTGTGTCTGCAGGAGGAGTCTCTGTTGATCCCGCCAAGATCAAGGACGTCGAAGAATGGGAAGCCCCAACCACTCAAACCCAAGTCCGTGCATTTCTCGAATTAGCGGGATACTACCACAAGTTCGTAGAAGGATTCTCAAGCATCGCCCATCCCATGACCCAATTGATGAAGAAGGACAAGAAGTTTGAATGGACTGACAAGTGTGAAGCCAGTTTCCAGGAGCTAAAGAAGAGATTGATATTAGCTCCAATATTGGTCATGCCAGACATCAAGAAGCCGTTTGATGTGTATTGTGACGCATCTAAGATTGGTCTAGGATGTGTATTGATGCAAGAAGGCAAAGTCATCGCGTATCTGTCTCGACAACTGAAGCAGCATGAGCAGAACTATTCGACCCATGATCTTCAGCTAGCAGTTGTGGTTCTAGCATTGAAGACATGGCGTCATTATTTGATGGGAAATTGCTGTGAGATTTACTCAGATCACAAGAGCTTAAAGTATATTTTCACTCAGAAGGAGCTGAATATGAGACAACGGAGATGGATAGAGTTAATCAAGGATTATGACCTTGACATTCACTATCACCCCGGCAAAGCCAATGTGGTAGCGGATGCTCTTAGCAGATTGCCGTGTAGGCTAAACACCATGATCAAGGAGAAGCAACCAAGTTTGTACGAAGAGTTGGAGCAGTTCAGGACTGAATTAGTTAGCAAAGGATTCTTGGCTAGCATTGAACTTCAACCCACTTTGATTAGCCAAATCAAGGAAGCCTAGAAGGTGAATGAAAGTATCGATGGAACCAAACGTCGTATTGGTACAGGAAAGGTACCTGGATTTACTGAAGACGAAGGAGTATTGTGGTACAAAGGACATATCTGTGTGCCAGTAGATTCGGAGCTGAAGGAAGTTATCATGAAGGAAGCTCATGATACTCTTTATTCTATCCACCCCGGAGGAACAAACATGTATCAGGATTTGAAAGAGCAATTTTGGTGGCACAAGAAGAAGAGAGAGATCGGAAGCTACATCGCCAAGTGTGACATCTGTCAAAGAGTCAAAGCAGAGCATCAGAGACCTGCAGGACTGTTGCAACCATTGCAGATTCCGGAATGGAAATGGGATTCTGTCGGAATGGACTTTATCACCGGTTTACCTACTTCCAGTAGGGGAAATGACTCAATCTGGGTCATCGTTGATAGACTGTCTAAGGTAGCTCACTTCATACCTGTCAAGACTACCTACCAGAGTGCAAAGCTAGCAGAACTGTATATTGCTAGGATTGTGAGTCTGCATGGAACCCCCAAGACCATCGTATCAGATCGAGGAACTCAGTTTACCTCGAGATTTTGGCAGAAAGTTCAGGAAGGATTAGGAACCAAGTTGAACTTTAGCACCGTGTATCACCCGCAAACCGATGGATAGACTGAGAGAGTCAACCAGGCACTACGAGTTATGGTATTCACTATACTGGGTATCCACGAGTACTTGAGGGTTATAGTGATTCAAATTAGATATCTGATGCTGATGAGATTAAGGCCACAAGTGGTTATTTGTTTACACTTGGTGGTGGCGCTGTTTCCTGGAAGTCTTGCAAGCAGACCATCTTAACAAGGTCAACTATGGAAGCAGAACAGCATTAGACATAGCCACTGTTGAAGCGGAGTGGCTGTAACATCCCAAAACTTCAATCCAAGCTTATCAAGATCTAAATCATCAAAATTTAGGGTTAACAAAAACTTTTCCAAATTAAAAATGAAAGCATTCATGTGTATGTGCATTTAAATTAGGAATTGATTTGAATTGCCATGGTTCTGTGATTCTTTGGTTGTAAAATGTTTCTTAGGTGATTTAAGCATCATCTACATCATTCCCAAACTTTTACTAAAGAAAATCAAATAAAAAACAATTAAAAAGGAGGAATGGTCATTTTGGCCATTTTAATCCACTACACTACTTTGAGTGTTCCTAGCACTCATTTCTTAACAGAAACAATTCATGATCTTTGCACCCCTTGCTAGTACACATAATGAGGTACCAAGGCCCACCTTTTGATCTGCTAAAAACATTCTTTTGCTTATTTTAAATGGCATGTGAAAATTGAATTCAATGCATATGCATAGATCACCCCTATTTAAAAAACCATCAAAATGAGCTCCACTTTCAAAACCCTTGCAACCAGAGACTACCTAGCACTAGTGTAGATCACCCAAAAAAATTGAAACCAAAATTCAAAAGTTTACTTCTTGCGGCCATTTCATCAAACAGGTGGCAGGCACAAATTGGCCAAATTCAAAACACTATTTAGAGCAGTAATTTTGGTCACCATTTGTGCCTAACTCGGTCCCCTTGTCCCCCCAGTGCAACCCCTACCCTTTGCTAGCCCGGCCAAGCCCTGTGCACACGACCAAATGGTCATGACCATTAAGGCCGAGCACCTTGAGCACCCCCACCGGCGACATCGCGCTACAGCAGCCGCTAGCCTCTCTCACCTTGTCCAGCACGTCGCCCGTGGTCCACATCCACCGTCCAACCAGCCCCAGCCCAGAGAAAGAGGCCGGAACGGCCAAGAACCGCCGCGCCCGGAGCTGGTCGACCATGCCGACGCCGCCCGCAGAGCGCGCCTTGTCCACACGTGCACAAACCGCCCCTCGGCCGCAGACCGCGCCTACCGCTCTGCCAGGACCTAGGGAACACCCCAGACACCCCCGCTGGCCGCCCAACGCACCCCAGCCACCGCTCGTCGTCGAACCCGCAGCCTCTGCCGCCCAGAGCGTGTGACGCTCCCGGCCAGCACAGAGCTCGCCCTGCAGCGCCTTTAAGCCTCAGTGCACCACCAGGAGATAGGCCACCGTCCCCTACCTCGAGCCACGCTGCTAGCCCTCTATGCCACCCTCGCCGGAGTCGCCTGCCCACACCGCTCGGTCTCACCGTCGGGCCTATATAAGCCGGCCTCTCCAGCCTCATTTCTCCACACTCACTCACTCCCCACCTCTCACTGAACCTCACCCACCTCTAGCTGACGCCGCTCGAGCTCTGCCTCGCCGGAATTGGAGCCGGAGCCGCCGCAGCAGGAGGAGAAGGGCGCCTGCGATTTAGGGCACCCCAAGCTCCGTCGCAACCACGCCTCGCCGTCGTCTTCTAGTTTGTTTGCCCGCCTCGCCGACCTTGCTGGAGCCCTGGTACGCCCCCAGTCGACCCCCACCGCCACGTCTAGGTCAAGTTCTCGCCGGAGTAATCCGTCGACGATGATGAACCCCCACCATTACATCCCCTTTTAATCGTGCGGTCTAGAATGCTAGATACGTTTCGGTGTTTTTGTGCCGCTGACTGGTGGAGCCCGCATGTCAGCTGAGCCCCGTGCCGCGGAGCGCCACTGGGCTGGCCCATGTTCGTTCCTGCGCTAGCCCAGCCATTCAAATTTGGATTTTTCTTTTTAGTTTAAATCTTAGTTCAGTCCCCTAGTTTGAAAATCAATTCAGATAGTTTTATAAATCCAAATTGCATGAAACCAATTTTGTCTGAAAGGTATTGAAATGATCTATCCAAGCCCATTGGATTTAATTCAATTAGAGTTATAGATCTCTCCTAATAAAAATAACAAAACAGAAGCATTGGCACCTTGCAACATTTTTATAAAATCAACCAAGTTAGCTTTTGAGTTGATTCCAACTCTCAAAAATCACATTTCACCATACCTATCTGAATATATAATAATATTAAGGTTTACATGCATTGACTTTGGACTAGTACCAAAACAATGCTATATAGGCATTTCTAGTCACTTTAAATCATTAAATAATGAACTTAAACCAAAGTAATTATGATCCAACCTTTAAATCTTATTCCCACATGTTAGAATATGTGGTGATGACATGTGCCAACATGATCCCATAATTTAAGTGGTGAATATTAAATCTTAGTTAATTTTTCAATGAGTAGAAATTACTTTTCTAAAATAAAAAGAATGAAACTAGTGAATTAAACTTGTGATACTTGTGATGATAATAGATCATCAAATGTCTGTCTTAGAATGCTAATTAGACTAGTTAAGTATTGTTTGGTGATTGTGTGTTCCGGATGTATTTATAGACGATAGTATCGACCAAGTCTATGAGGAGGAGGAGTTCTACCAAGAAGAAGAAGAAAACTTCAACCACTGCACCAACCAAGGCAAGCCACCATTAACAGTGCAAACTATTGTAGTAAACTGGATTTAAGCTAGTTAACTTGATCCAAGATGCTTTAGGCATGCTTTGATCACACTCCTTTAACTATTAGTTACCCCAAGTCTTTGTTTACAAGTTGTACCTCCCTTAGTTACCCAAAGTTCTTTACTTGTTTTGAAGGTAGCATAAAGAGTATAAAACTTGACCTATTTAGAAACCTTTAGATGTCATTCTATGGCATGAGATTGAACCCATCATTTTCCACCTTAGTGAACACTCTTAACTTAATAGTTTAGAGTAGATAAAAACTTGAGTCACTTTAGGTGGGAGCACTTGGTGAAAATGAATTGTAAAAACCTTGGAATGATGAGTCATTCTATTGAGATGTTTTGACATGTGTTGAGAAACACAAATGGTTTATGATGATGAAACTGATGAGGTATGAGCCTTAACCCTTTTATAAAACTGATGGTTGGATTCGGATACGATATCATTCCAAATTTACCGTACAACCACACTACCTGAATTGGGTAAGGCTTAGCTGGAAATTTATATGCATTAGTATTAGTTCCCTCACGGGAGAGGTTTGATCTGAGGCTACCTCTCATGATGTCCACCTATGCAGTGCCCAAGATGACTGATGGTCATGGTTGGGAGGCCATGCTCATAGGAGAGGTGCTTATACTAGGGTGTGTAAAGGGAAGGTTATGTTTGATTATCTGCATACTAAGTATGATGATTCAGGGTTATCCCTGACAGATGTATCGAATCTTGTGGTGAAAGTGTACCACCTCTGCAGAGTGTCAAACTATTCGAATAGCCGCGTCCGCGGTTATGGACAGTTGGAATGGCCATACTGTTTCGTTGTCAGATGTTTTCCAAATAACTTGAAATGAATGATGAATCTTGACTTGACCACAACAGGGTTGTGTTTATGATACTAGCTTCCCAGCTTAAGTGATTCTAGAACTTTATTTTATCTTTCTTTGCTTTAGAACTCAGCTTAGGTTTCAAGCTTAACCTTATAGTTAAAGTTAGATTTAGTACTTTAACTTAGCACTATACTACTTGTTAGTGGTAGTTTGCGACTACTTAAAGAGTACTCATGGCTTTTGTCCCTGGCTATTCTCATGGCCAGACTATGAAGGAGACTATCAAGATAATGGCCAGCAGGACGACTATGATAACTAGGACTATCTGCCTTCGTCAGCATTGCCTGTGCCCCTGAAGATGGACCCCACCGCTACGCTTATCTTTTAATTTCGCTGCTTGTTGTATTAAGACTAGATCATGAGATCCTTATTTGTGTAAGACCTTATGTATGGTTTGTAATGGATGATGTACTGTGATATCCAATCCGTTATGTCTCGCAAAAATGGTAATCCTGGGATTGCGAGGTATGGCATAACGGGCATCTGGGATTAAAAATCCGGGTGTTGACAGTGGCTTCGTGAGCTTTTGATGGACTTACCTGTGGTTGAAAAACCTATACCCGCCATCCCGATGAACTGTGATAATCAAACTGTGATCGTCAAAGTAAACAGTTCTAAGGATAATATGAAGTCATCAAGGCATGTGAAGAGGAGATTGAAATCTGTCAGGAAACTGAGAAACTCCGGAGTTATTGCGTTGGATTACATCCAAATATCTAAGAACTTGGCAGATCCCTTCACAAAGGGTTTATCATGTAATGTGATAGATAATGCATCGAGGGAGATGGGTTTGAGACCCACACAATGAGTTGTTCGCAGTGGCAACCCACTCTATGTGATCGGAGATCCCGTGAATTAGAGCTGGGAGACAAGCTGTTGATCAGCCGAGAGGAGAGTATGCCCATATTATATTTACATCTCCATAAAGATGCAATACTCTCTTATTCTGCATGGCAGGTTGATATATATCTTAATATGTTCCAAGTGGCTTTTCTAAGCAGAGATGTTGTCCTGCAGAACATCTATTGAGGAACACACCTATATGAGTCTGATTGTTAAACTTCGCAGTCCTTGAGAGTTGGGTGCTCTCTAATAAACTCATAAAAAGCCCTGAAGTATGACGCATAAGCTCTAAACCGCGCGGAAGCCCTGCGGCAGCCCTGTACTGGTCAAGATTTTGTGTAAAACTAGTGTGCAGAAAACTTGTAGTTCAAGGCATAGTCCACTATTCAAGTTGCTCGCTAGTGTAACATGAAGTTTAATGTAGAAGTTCAACTTAACAGTCTCCACTACACACCGGTATATAAAACAATATTCTGGAATGGAAATGAGGTGATGTGCCAATGAGACTTTGTGGGAGATTGTTGAAATTTGGTGAGTTTTGGACTGTTGGCCCATTAGACAAATTCTGAAATTCTCTTTGGTCCATTTGTGCATAGCAACATATGGCTGTGCTAGTGGTGTCAAAGTTTAGTCTCACATTGCTAGTTGAGTAAGAGTTACACCTCCTTATATACTAGGTTGTTCCACCACTCACTAAGGTGTGAGAAGAGAGCAGCTCTCGCGCACTCCTCCTCCGACGCCGCCCGCCTCGCCTCGCCTCATCACGACGCGCGCGCGCCACGGGTTGTGGGAATCTCGTCGAGCCGAGCTTTATTTTTGCTAGTCGGAAAAATTAATCTTGAATTAATTACGAGTCATTAACGGACGCGTTAATTAGTCAGCCGTTTCCAGTCTTTATGGGATGTGAGCTGTTACCGACTCGAATGTGGGCTGAGTCCCACGATCTTCCTGACCTGCTCTATATAAGCGTCTGCGCTAAACCTAATCGGCATCGCTTACCACACGCGTCTCCTTTCAGTCTATTGTGCCGCCGCTTTCGTCTTCCCCATCCCGACTTGCGGTGTGCACCGCAGATCGGGACAGTAGGCCTCCGGAACCCCGCCTTCTTGTGAACCTGTACGGGTGAGGGGCGATCAGGTTTTTGGGGAGCGCTTTCGCGCGACTACTGACGCCATCACGGACGACTCCTTCTCGGACGAGGACTTCTTCCCGGATATCGGCAGCCTCTACATCGACGACATGGCTGACGACGCTGCTACCACCTCTGCAGCTACTGCTGCTGCTACCGCCGCGGCCGCTGCTGCCGCTGCTCTACCGTACGTAATACTGAACTTCTTATTTCATATTCTGGTAGAGTTCTTTATTCTAGTGTTCGGTGTAGATGTGATAGGTTTATCTTATTTAGATGTAATCTGTTCATCTACTTTGTTGATATGCATGATTAGTTTTGGTACTGTCTGTATGATCATGTTTTATCTCTTTATTATTCGGATTAAATCATATGAATTATTGCTTATATTTTCAACACAGCCGAGAGTTGGAAGCACAGACAATGCACAAATCACCACCGACACTTGTCTCAACTCCTAGGAACTGCATTGGCCTCTACATATATAGCTCCCTAAGAAAACTTCAGTTAGATTGCCTGTTTATTATTGCAATACCTCCATTGTAACATTCGCTGACTAATGAGCATGTTGGTTTTCTTGGTCAGCATTGAGGAGTATGCCAGTGAGGTGAGAGCACTAAAACTCCGTCAGTCACCTCGTACACTTGAAACAACTCACGGGTACTACATTGGCCTCTTTCTGGCTTCTGCACAACTCAGTAGAGCTATGGGTTCATGTTTATTGATTGTTTTTTCTTATTAATCTCAAGGTTTATCTTGTTGTTTGTTATACTACTTAGAAGGCTCAAAGAAATAAAATATTTATGTAGCATAACAACATGTGTTCTGCATATCACTCAAGCATGTACATTCCTCATCAACTTCACAAAAAGTAGTTTAACAAGATTAATTATGTATATAAAATAAAGGTAACTTTAGAATAGTGACTGATTTTGTGAACATCTGTTGTTCTAGGTCCAAGGAATGTGCTCACGATAGTACCAACAGCGAGACTGGCTCTGAAACTGTTGTGGAGAAGCCCAAAGCTGAATGGGTTCCTTGGTACGTATGCTGATTTTGCTTTTGTTCATCTAATGTTTTACTTATTACTAGTTTTTAGTTTGTGAGTCTTAAATGCATCAATGTTGCAAGAGTCCAAATTAAGTGAAGCGTACATACGTGTTCAGGACTCGTGATCAATATATCGATCATTGCCTCCCGTATAAATTTTTGACTTGCTGCACCTTCAGAGAACAATGTGTATATATGTGGAGCTCAATGTTGTTTAACAACTTCTCAGTATATTTAGCATAATTTTTTCTATATTACTCCCTCCGTTCCAAAATATAAGATGTTTTAACTTTGTAAAAGAAGTGTATCTAGACCCTTTTTAGTGTGTAGGTTCATCTAGATTTTAAAACGGAGGGAGTACCTCTTAGGCTCAGTGATGTGTGCGTGGATTGTTATTTTGCATTTTGTTGATTGTCTGAGTGTTGGTCTTATTCAGGGTATACAGACCGTCACGTTTTGACTTCGTGGAGGCTTCGATTGCTCATGCACATGGCTACAGCGACCCGGTCCAGCATAAACTGGATGCTCAAGCATTTTGGGCATCGCGAAAGAAATTTGTAGCTCCTGAAGCATCAGAGTCCCTTGCATCTGCAAAGAAGATAGTTGAGAATGGTAAGAAGTGGATGGGCGAGGAAGTTTTGTTGGCTTTTAAGAAATACATCGAAAGAAATAAGCAATTCAAGGTAAGTGACTTTCCACTATTTTGTCCATTTTAATCGAGTGCAAGTTTCTTTATCTATAAAGTGCTGTTTCAGGAAGTGTTGTACTGCCTTGGTGAGATTCAACACCAGTGCTTTAACGTGGAGAGCCACGACCATACCTTTCATCACTTCAATTTCACTGTGAGGACGAAAAAGGTTTCAGACGTCGATTGGTCAGTGACACCTTATTTCGCGGAAGTGAAAGAGATCTATGGAAGAAAATACTATTCATGCTTCAAACTAAATTCATACGATGATGGTATATGCCTCTCCTTCCTTCTCTTTTGTTCTAGTAATTAACTATGGATCGTTTTAAATTTGTTTGCTGTAAAATTAAACGTTTTGATCTTCTGAATTGTATTATTTTTGTCTAGGTCACTGCTACGCGTGCAAGAATCAAGGGATGGATGCACTGCAGCACCCTATTTTGGGGCTCGGGTACGAGGGTGGCCATGCTGCTATGGGAACTCCCTTTGCTTATCTTAACGATGATGATTACTTTGATTGTGTGATGCCGGCGTAAGTATATCGGGGGAGATTTGACCTCCAATGCGTGAAAGTAAGAAGTCTTGTGTGCGGGGCCTCGGCTGCAGAGCTAATATTTGGTCATGGTGTTCTGAATTTGGGTTTGAGATACATACTGACACTGTTGTGTATGTCTATCTCCTAAAATAATTTATGGTTTTTCCGCCCATCATGCATGCTTGGCCATGACACGAGCAAGCTAACTGTTCGAGATGCCTTGCCCAACGCTTCAAGCCATCCAAGTAGCACAACACAAGCAACCGTCACCTGACTTGACCTGAGAGGAGAGGGCAATGATGAAGCATTTAGAGAAAGGAAGAAAAGTTTGCTTCCAAAAATTCAACTCATCAACCTTCATGATGCAATGCAGGAAAGTTGAGGCCTAGAATCCAAAACTTGCTTGCACTTGCACGGCTGGGCCGGTCACATTGCATTCTTCACAACTTGTGTGTACTTCTGGAGGGTCCCCCAAGGTCAACCCCTCTGGCTCTGGGGAAGTAAAAGAAGAAGAAAATAATGAGTAGATCATCACCTAATCAGGCAGTGTTTTTACCCTGATCCCTGACCCAGATGCATATATCCCAAGGGCACATGATGAAGATAATTTACCAGTATGTACACCCATGTTACAGTTTCATTCCTAGTAGCTTACTGAAGTTTGCAGTAGTAACATGTAGTTGTACTATACTAGTATAATTATTTCAGTCCCTCCCAAACACACCCCATGGCACAATGAGAGAGAAAAAAAACTTAATCTCTGAAATTGTGCAGTAACATGCATGTGGTTTTACTGAGCAACAGATCACCGCATTGCATGTGAAAAGAAAACAAGCAATAGTTCCTGATACAATCCAATACAGAGTGTAAAGCATAGGAAGATCATGCATGATGCGTGTTTCTTTGGCTTTGACTCCAAGCCTGGAGCTACACATACACACAGACTAAGAGCATCTCCACTCGTCTCCCCATACGGCGCCCGGCGCGACCTGATTTTGGGCCGTATGGGGGGCGCCGGATTCGTTCATGATATGCGGGTCGCTAGCTCCCAGCCGTGTCCCCCATATAAAAAATTCAAACATTTGAAATTTCTTAAAAATACGAAAATACGTCGATATCACAGTAGTTCACCGGGGCGAGGATAGCAGAGAAGCGCGGCGACGACATGGAGTACGGGGAGTAGCGGGCTGAAGGCGACGAAGACCTCGACGAGGAGGACGTCGAGGAAGAGCGGGCGGTGTGGCGCGACGCCCACCGCTGGTCCGGGTAGCGCGGCCTCTGCCGAGGAGACATCGTCAGCGGCGGGTTGTTGCTGGCGGCGATGTAGTCGAGGACCTAGGCGAGCGTCTGCCCCGGGGCACGGCAGGCGAGGAGGAAGACGGACCGATCGTGGACCGAACGCTGACGCTGACAAGGGTGACCCACGACGACCAGGCATTTCACGCGCCAACTTCTCCGCGTCTTCCCGCCAGAAACGCGGCATCCCCCCCTAGATGAGAAAACGGGCCACATCGGCACCAAAACAAATTTGGAGAGGAGGAGGGGTGGCTGAGCGTGAGTTTGACCGCCGGCGCCTGATAGCCCTTTAGGGGGCCTTTAGGGTTGCCGGGTGGAGATGCTCTGACAGGCCTGAACGCTGTGACACGCACAGCAACACACGAACTGTTGAGACTTGAGACTGATCAAAGCCTACTACTACTATGAGAGCCATGCATGCAGGCCAAGGGGTCCCTGTGTTTGCTGCTCGGCCAGTCACCCACATGGGGATGATTCATTCCTGTTGCAAGATTGTACCTTGTGTGTCCCCCTCCAATTAATCCCCGTTCTATTTTCACCACATTATCTATAGGCTTAAGCCTGAACAAATTCAAGCATTTTGAGGCTATATGCCGGTATCATGAAGCTTCCATGTGGGCTCCTTTCCCTACTAAGACGTTAACTAAAGGTGTACGTTTGGTCGGCTGAATAGTATGTTCTTTCGGCAACATTTTGCTCCGCGGTACAGGTTGGAGTAAAGGCAAGTAGAGAGGAGTAATATTTGGAACTTGATGATACAAATTGGGTACAGTACAGTCTCCTATTTCACTTCTCAGATCTTTATGGCATTTTATGGGCAGTGATGGTACCACTACTGTTTTCTTGTTTCAAGTACTACAACTGTGGAAGAAGATAATGTCGGAGTACCGAGCAGGGCGGTATCCAAAGTAATCATCATATGCACTTGATTAGCAATCCCCTGCTCACTTCAGTGCGTGATCATCTAAAGCATCACTTCTGTGAACTAATGCAATTAGGAAATTGGGATGATAGTTGGAACTTTGCCATCGCTTGTATTTCTTTATTATAATTATTAGTAAGTACTTTGTTTTGGTCTAACTAGATCAGTTGAAACCTTGGACCTATCTGGGTTGGGAGCAGGCCTAACCTGTATTTTATTCGCATGCAAACCACATCCCATCTTTTACACAGGAGATGCAATCTACATCTTGACAAGTTTTTAATTATCGGCAAGTACAATGTTAGGTGAGCACTAGCAGTTGAGCGTGAATGTAGGAATTGTGCAAAACAAAGATATTTTACAGAAGATTCCTTCCCATCAAACGATTATTTTCCTGGCCCTTCTTTCAAAGGTAAGTACGTTCCAGAAGAGACGGGAGGAGAAGAATACAAGATGGATAAGAGAGAGCTGTACCTCTGAATATTAATTATTGCAAGAAGCCATGGATAAGCTACATTTCATATCCGACAGTGGATGAGTGCTCTTCATGACATGACTGGCTACCGAAAAGCCCAGGGATTTGTGAGAAGACTGATCATGGTGCCATTTTGTTTTGGACTCCTTAATTGATGCGTATTTTGTTATTGAGATGGAGAGGGTAATTGGAGTAGTATTTACCAATTAAACCTAACCACTACTCCAGCATAGTAGCATTGACTTGACAAGAAGACATCCGGATCATTGGAGCTTTTCTTGAATGGGAGGACTTTGAGGAGGAAGGTTCTCTCATCTCATCTGTCGTGTGTTCTTTACTCCACTTTGTGCTCCATTAGGTCTTATCCGATCAGAAAAATAAAAATTATCAATTGTCATAGGATGTCGTTAGCATAAGGGCCTTTTTGGAACAAGATTTCCATAAAAATTTAACCAGTCTGGTTCCCAAAATAATTCTAGCGTTTCGAACAGGCTAAAATAAACCTGAATTTGCTCATCTCTGTCAGTGGGCCATTTTCTTAGAGACTTCAGTAAAGATTTTGTTGGTAGGTGAACTCTGCAACGCGCAGTGGAATTTTTCGTGGGCAACAGATCTTATTAATCCCCTGTTTGCTAGCACCCCCCTACAATTTAATGAGTTTTGGGAATATTTGCAGTTCTGCAGAGTGTTTCTGAGGTCAGATCATGGGACCATGTACTCGTACTATCATTTGTCAATGGAGTACAGGAAACCAGAATACCTTATATTGGGAGCCCACATGGATTTTCTGCGGGCAGGTACATATACTGCAAGTACTTGCTCTTTAGGATGTTTTGCCAAGCTAAAATTGACTTGTCAAAATGTCTTATACTTAGAAACAAAGAAAGTAGCACATTTTCGGCCGCGATTACCTTCTCGGAGTAGATGTTGTTGTGAGGAGAAAGGTAGCTTGTTTGTCCAAGATTTCAGTTGGCAACTGCCGAACAAAAAAGCTGATAAACTCTAGCCTCAATGTCAAAAATATTACAGTGTTCAATTGTCAAAAAAAGAAAAAGAAATTGACGGTATTATAGCTTTTTTGTATTAAAGGAAGTTCGAATGGTCTTCCAATTAAAAATCAGACCTTCTTCAACATAAAAACAAAGCACCAAGACCAGCACGCTTCCAAAATACCAATTTATATAAAAAAAAATCTACAATTATTTATAAGATCTGAAAAAGGCGCAAATTGACCTGTCCTGTCCTAGAATAAGATTTGGTGTCCTCTTCACGCAATGATCTTAGCGGGCACAGAACACAAAAGGACAAATATTTTGCCTGAGTAAAAATCAAACAAAAGAATTAACATCATTAGCCAACCTCCAGCAAATTCATTAACTGCTGCTAGCAGCCTAATTCAACAGCAAAACATGTTCATAAATCATAGCTTCTACCAACAATTAAAAACCTACTTAGTAGACAGCACAGCAATTGCCTTCAAACCCTGAGACCACAGACGATCCGGCCACCACCATTTCCTGCCCCATTGGTTTTCCAGCGAGTGGTGCGGGGACTGTTTGATCACACCATTTCCTGCCCTCAATATTCTAAATCCAGGCCCCTCCACGCCACCTAACTGTCACCTTAACTGGACTAGCCTCTCTCCCTCTTTGCGCAACTGTTCATTGCTGGATTTCTTCCTCTGAAACATCATTTTTACCTCCCTTGGGTGATCTTGGAAAGAGCCCCCTTTGTGAGGCTTTCCCTTTCCAGTGTGGTGTGAAGCACTTTCTGGTGTATAGCATAGCTTGCTTGTGTGCTGTTCTTGAGTGGAATAAAGCTAGAGAGCATGCATGTGGCTCTGGATAGGTAGGATTCTTCCTTCTTCCACAGCCATGTGCTGCATGCAGCTTTGAGCTTTGGCAATTGCTGCTAGCTACAACCCCAACTTTAAGGCATCAAGATCCAAGAAAGATCGGGACCAAAAGTCTTGGGCTGCATTCTAGTGAGAGATTGTCCCCTTGGCTCACTCTTCCTTCCTCATATCTGTCCTTACTCTGACACTGGATCAGGGTTCAGGACCAAGAACAGAGCACCCTGCTTCCCAAGGAGAAAAGGAATCAAGGACATGCTTAAGCAGTAGAAGATTCTCTTCAATCAAGATACCAAAGTAATTTCTGCTGTACTATTCACCTTTCTTGTCTTCTTTTTGTCCGTTTTGTTACCAACATACTCTTCTCTCTTGTTCTGCAGAAGCTGCTTGGGAGAAGAGATTTAGGTCCAGGAGGAGCTCTAGGTGCAGCACTCATAAGGTATTCGAGAAATTATGTACAGTACTGTTCTTCAGATGTGTAGATTCCCCTTGAAGTACACATATTGATGTCTTCCTGCCCCGCATATGGCCAATCATTGCAAAAGTGTTTGGAATATATTCCCTCTGCTCTTGTCATTCTTTGCTTGCATTGAGTTGTTTCGGATTCCTTCACACGCATAAGCTGATACTTTGGTCCCTTTCCCAGTTCCTCTCTGGATATGAAGCAGACGAAGCTTCTCTGAGGAAGGAACAACAAGCTCTTGGTTTCTTTGCACGGAGAAGGACGCCATGGGGGGTCATGTGATGCTGCCAATGGAGAACCTCAGCTTGGATCTCCCCAACGGTGGAATCGTACTTGGCCATGACAAGGACATCTCAACTCTGCAAGGTTCAGACAAACACTCACTCTCTTGTGTAGTCAGTTCATGACAAGGTTCATTGAAACAGAAAAATCAGGAGATAATTCTTTTGGCCTGATGTTGTTTCAGATGAGATTTTGGCTATGAGATCAAGGCAGAGAAATCTCAACCGGATAAGGCGGGAGGCACTGGACAAGCTCATAGACCTGAAAGGTACTGCCTTTGATACTAGATGGCACTTGGTGTTTCTTGAGAGTCCAAGGAGCTGAGTTTGGCTAAAATTCAGGAAGTATCAGGGTGTTCTGCCGGGTCCGGCCGTCAATCTCAACCAGCAACTTCAAGATCAAATCACCAGTAATTATTCAACAAGAGAAGATCGCAGTTCGAGCAGTGGGTGTCAAGAAGGATTTCAGTGTAGATAGGGTGTTTGACCAGGAGTCAACACAGGGTAGCTTCTTCATCTTGCTTCACTGCCTTTCCACTGCTCATCTTCTTAAACTATAACTCACTTTCGGTTGTGTGTTCATGACGCAGATGATGTCTTCCATGAGGTAAAGCCAATCCTCAGATCTGCACTTGACGGGCACAATGTCTGCATCCTTGCTTTTGGCCAGACTGGGACAGGAAAGACGTATACAATGGTCAGTTGGTGCCTGCTCTAGTCATGTTCCAACTGAACTGAAGACATTATATGTGTGCCATCTTACCTTTCCTTGCAAACTGCGTGCAGGAAGGAACTAATGATAACCTCGGCGTCGTGCCTAGAGCGATCCAAGAATTGTTTTCGCATGCTTCTCAAGATAGTTCATCAACATATTCTTTCTCGATAAGCATGCTTGAGGTCTACATGGGAAGTCTCAGGGACTTGTTGGCACCAAAGCAGCACCTCTCCAGATCCACAGAATGCCATACAACGTGGTAAAGACCGATCAGTATACCTGCAAATTATCTAGTAAGACCATCAATTCTGAAAGTGCAATGTTTGTATGTTTTTGAGTTTTTCAGTAATCTCAGCATTCTGGCAACTAAAAGTGGCGCCGTCGAAGTTGAGGGGCTCACCGATGTTGCGATGCCGGACATCAAGAAAGCCAACCAGTGGTACTGCAAAGGGCGGCGATCCCGATCAACATCCTGGACAAATGTCAACGATGTTTCGAGCCGATCACACTGGTGGGTTGATGAGCTGTTCCAGCCAGAGCGTTTCAGTTTCTACAGTATGGTAACTTGAACAGTACCCAATTTTATGTGCCTTAGCTGTGTCTGTGTGTAGCTTGACAAGAATTACCATAAGGAGATCCGGAGGTGTCACTGAAGAAGTCAGCAAGCTTTGGCTTGTCGATCTTGGTGGCAGTGAGCGGTTGCTGAAGACTGGTGCATCTGGGTTGACAATGGATGAAGGCAAGGCCATTAACCTGTCTCTATCGGCCCTTGGAGATGTCATTGCTGCACTAAGGCGAAAGAAAAGTCATGTTCCTTACAGGTAAACTGACCTTCCTCTTTAACTAGACAGATTGATCCTACCATTACAAGGTACCTCAGAAGTGCTTATGCTTACCTTTCTTTCCAAACTCTGCAGAAACAGCAAGCTCACCCAGATTCTCAGTGATTCTCTTGGTAAGGGAATTTTCCATTCCAATATGAAGCATCAAAGGTACAGAATGTAATATAAACCTATATGTTTCTTTTGATTTGTTCAAAACAGGTGATGGTTCCAAAGTTCTGATGGTAGTGCACATCAGTCCTTCTAAAGATGATGTCGGTGAGACAATCTGTTCGCTGGGTTTTGCAAAAAGAGCCAGGTTGATAGAATCCTGCAGAGAGATTTCAGAGGTAAGAAAACTGAATAAAAAACCGTGATCACCTTGATCAAAACTCCCACTTTACATGCAAAGGTGTCCCTTTTCTTACTGTAGGATCTGAAAATGCTAAAGCAGAAGCGGCTCTTGGAGCTTGATAAGGAAATATGCGACGCCGAGCAAGAGCTCCAGGATCTCAACAAAAAAATAACGAGCGCCGAGGTCTCACTTGAAGAGAGGAGGAAGGTTTCTCCATCGATATGTCATGCTCTTGGTGAAGAGAAAGGGTCACCGAGAAGCACTCTGGTGGTAGGGTACATTGATGCTGCGGACAGCCCTCAGGCAACCGAAAAGGCCAAAAACAGGGTGTCTCATGGCTCGTTTCCTCACTTCATGTCCCCAACCGAGTGCAGCCGGCAAAGGCACGGCGTAGCAAGCCATTATGTCAGTAAGCCAAGGCTGACAAAATCAGTAAACAGATATCCAGCTGAGCTCAGTGGGAGCCAATCGTTTAGCCACTCCAGCTGGAAGAACACATCGAAGGCTAGGTCAACGGGATTCTCATCCGGTGTGTCTAAGTTGAAGTACTTGTCAGTCAAATCTGATCAGATCAACATCAGCAGTAACAGCATCGATTCGACAGCAGCGTCAGTTCCTCGACGAAGGGAAAGTTTTGTTTCCAGGCCGGTGCAGAGAGTCCCACTACATCAGCACAAGAGAAGGATGTCGTGCTTCACCTGAACTCACATAAGTACATATTGAATAGCTCTGAATTGACTTCTTATTTGGTGGTGAAATGTTTTGGAAAGATGTTTTGGGGTTTTACAGCGCTTTGATAGTTTGTTTGTGTTAACTTCGTAGAGCTGTGATTTTGTAACTACTGGAGGGCCCTTCCTTTGCTGTTTTTGGTTTGGATTGGAAGGGCCGAAAGATGTGAGAGATGTGGTAAATGGAATTATAATTGGATTTGACCAATTCTTAAGATTTCTCTGTGGATTTGTATTTTTGAGAAGGAAAGGAAAGTGCACCACACTAATTTAGTATTCCAATTTCCAAAAAAAAAAATAGTATTCTGATAGAGGCTTTGGAAACAGAAAGGTTTGTTTCAAGATACAAGTATTTTGCAAGATTGCATGAATGACCCTTGGGTCTGAATTTCCTAGTGATGCCAGAACTGAATGAGACATTGGTTGATTTACCAAAGAACTGAGATGACGAATTAGTAGTACTTATCTTTGAACTTAGCTCAACCTCAATTTACTGCAAAGTCTTCGATGTCACTACTCTTTCCCTGAAACTGCATACCTTAGTTGGTAATTGTGATGTATTCCATGAATGCTGTCAAAAAAAAATTCCATCAGTAAAAGATGTGATAGTGTCACTTTTGCTTCCTACACAAGATAAGTACATGCAACTGGGCATGGTAACTGCAGCATCTCAGATACAATCTAACCGTAGGTGTACACAATCTAATTGGGCAAAATTTAGAAACTATTGGATTGATTACTAAGCTGCTAGTTGAGAAATAGTATGTGGGACTACGGGCTAAAGTGCACAGGGGCAGGGCAGGTTCTTCCTTCTTACAATAATAAATGGGCCTCCGGCCCTTCAAAAGAGTAACACACCTTGAGGTAGTACACCCTGATTCTGATGCATGTTGAGAGTTAAAATACCAAAAAAGAAAGAAGGTCTAATCAGAATCAGTTCCTAAGCCTGTTACTACTTTTTATTGTTCAAATATATGAGCTGGGGCTTCCGGAACAGGACACTCTGGAGTCTGGAAGTGTGGCGCCCCGCAAAACCACTACTAGAAAATCGCGTTTTTTTTTGTGCATTGCATCTTCATGACCGCATGCTCATGTCATTATGCCACATTGCATTTGAGCATCGTCATGTCATCATGCATTTGTTTGTCTAAAACTATTTTCGAAACGCCTAGTTTTGTCTTCTAAATATTCCCGTCTTTATTTCAAATTAAAAAAACCAGGTCTTCCTGGATATTTTATTTGCCTAAAAACAAATTACAAAAGTCTATTTTAAATTAAAAAATAAAAGTTTATAGTATTTTTGGGAGGCAGCCAGCCAGGCCCGAAAGCCCAGCCGGCCACCTCCAAACCCTAATCTAAGCTGACCCGACCCAGTCCCTAGACCTACCTACCCCTAACCCCCTCTCTCCTCCCCTTATCCACACAGCCGCCCACGCCTGTTTTCCCGCCCAGCCGCGCACCTCCCCGCGCTCAGCCGACCCGCCCACCAACCTCCACCCGGCCACCTCACTCCACCCAGTCGCGGCGCGACACGTCGCCCCGCTGGCCCGCTCCCCACGCCACCTGACGCCCGACCACCCCCACCTGGCCCAGACGCGAGCCAACCGCGTCGCGTCCCGCTCTGCCGCGCGACCGAACGCGCGCTCCCCACGCCCCACCTCGCACGCCCCGCTCGCCTCCAGCCCTCCACCTACCCTGGGCCCACCGCACGCCAGCCTGCCGCCCCCTGCACGCACACCAACCCCGAGCCCACCAACCACTCCCCCTCGTCGTCTTCCCCAGATGCAGAGCCACCACCGCCCTCCGGTCGCCTCCCCCCAGGCCTACGACCTCGCCTGCGCCTCCTCTCGGGCCGCCCGTCGTCAACCCTCACCATCTTTGCTGAGGCCTCCCGCATCGAGCCCCCTGTCGCCTCCTCGTCCCCAAGATCTGCCGCCGACCGTGCCCCTCGCTGCAGGCGCCCGTCCTCGCCCTGGCCGCGCTGCACCGAGCCGTCCATCTCCTCCTACTCGTCGCTCCCCTCGCTGCGGCGCTTCCTCCGCTCGGCCCCGGCGTCTCCAGGCCGCCGTCGTCCTCGACCTTACCCGCGCCCCCGCCTCGGTCCGAGCTCCGTCGCCGCCGCCCTGCCAGAGACCGCCGCAGCGCCACTCGCGTGGCCTCCTCACCCCCAAGGTCGCCGCCGTCCACCTCCCAGCCACCTCTGCCTGTCTCCCCTCCGCGTCGCCCATCGACGCTGCCGCCAACCGAGCCCTGCCGTCCTCCTCGTTCCTTCCGGCCGCCCGTCTGCGTCGCGGGGCCCCACCTCGCGAGCCACCGCCAGCAGGTCATCCTCGCGGGTTCCTCTCCGGCCGGTGAGCCGCAGACCTCGAGGACCTCGTGCTGCCCTTTGTTCTTCTCAGGCGCCGCCACCCGCCAACGCCATGGCCGCACCGTCCCTTGGCGATGCCCTGTTCCAGGAACAATGCCCCGCGCGTGAGGCTGTCCCAGCACCGACACCTGCCATCTTAGGTCCTCTCAGCCGCGCACGTGTCTCTGCTGCTAGGTCGTGCCCAGCTCTTTTATGTTTGATTCAACCCGAGCGTGGTTCTCTGCTACAGGCTTTGACGCTCGATCCCGCCTACCCGGACCTCTGTCAAGATCTTCTTGGCAATAAGACCAACATGATGCCGACATTTCTGAAGGACAACCACGACCCTACTCGAGTATCGTCTACATGGAACCGTCGAGATCTCCGAGTTCGTGCGGCAAGATCTCCTACCCGAAAGTTTCCGGACGCCAAGACCCCGGATCCAACGCGTGGAGGTTGTACCTGAAGACCGATCCCGCCGAACTCGGTGCACCTCGAGGACCTCATCCCCGAAGACCCCGAAACCCGATCTGAAGACCGATCATGGCGTCCGAGGGCCGAACCCCGTCAACCCCTTGGAGCGCCAAGTTCTTCCTCCCGTCGAGACCGAACTTCATCGACCCTTGCGAACACCAAGATCTTCAACCCCTAATGTGTGACCCTATTCGAGACCTCTATTTTTATAATATAATATACCTTGCTGCATATTTAAGTATTCATGCTTGCATCTCATCTTGTGGGTTGGATTAAATAGTTGTTTCACCTAAATTAAATATGGAGGCTATATGCGGGATTTTCTAGTCTTATTTTAGCCCCATTTAAATTTGTGTAGCGAATCAATGATATGTTTTGCCTTGTTAAGACAACATTTAAAATACAGGGTATCTAAATAACTTGAACCTTATAATTAATTGTCGGGACCCCGGTTCCGCTTAATACTGCCTAATTGCACCGCATCTGCATCATATCATAATCATGCCGATTCTTCCGCCGTAGTATTAAATATTGCATCCGGTGTTTCTGCTAGTGTTTGCTTCTTCGCGGATTAGACCGATGAGTGGATGCGAGTATCGACAAGTTCTTCGGAAATAAATCTCCGGCAATGTTTCCCAGGCGAGCACCTCTTCCCCTTCTACCTATTTTGCGTTTATAGTCTTTATTTCCTCCTGTTGATCTATTGCTATCCGTGTCGTGATGCTTTAGTTTCCGTGCACCAGTTATATCCCGTGCAGCCTCTATATTGCCTTGGACACCTCCTATTACCTGTGTTGGTAGATAGCTGGCCCTGCGAGTCGTAGTTGCTTGCTCAGGTGCGGTCTCGTGTGTCAAGTACCACAGTTGTTGAATGCTGGCAAATGCTTATTGGTGGAGATGCTTATTGGTGGAGATGCTTAATGGTGGAGATGATCATGACTTTAAATACAACTATTAAAATGCTAGATATAACTAATGCAGAGGCATCGGTGGACAATAGATGTTATTTGGTTCTTCCACGCCCACTTGTGTCCCGTAGGACCCCGAGTACTTGATACCTGTTCCTTGATTTTTCGCACTATCCACATCCGGGAGGCCTTATGGACCCCCCACTCCTGAGCCAGAGCTTGATTCATTTCTATTTCTTGGGGCCACAAAGTAGTTTGGGGCTTTATTACTATCCTGTACTTATGCCATGCTTTACTGCTTTATTTACGATTGTGCGTGGAGCACCTGTACTGTTTAGGATTGCGGAGTGTTTTCGTGGTATCGACAAGCCCAGTCACACTTTCGGGTTCCCAGTCGTTTACAGCCATTGGCGCAAACCTTGGGTCCGTCTCGGAGCCGGCCAACTTCGTTGCGGGTAGCTTAATAGGGTGGCCCCCTGAAATATTTCTGAATCCTGTGATCGCTTTGTCGTGAATGCCTCGTTGGGTTTTGATTTGGTTTTTCCGAGGTTGATCGAGTGAGTGTTGCTATTTGTGCACCCCTGCAGGGTAAAACTTTCTGAAAGCCGTGTCCGCGGTTATGGACGACTTGGAGCACAGTATCTCGATCATAGACAAGCATAACTAAAGTAATGCTATAAACTTGACTTAATATATGACTAGTAATCAGATTCAACTATAACGGAATGGATATTAAAAATACCAACAACTGGTGGATCTGGATTGTTTGTTATATATGCCTAGTAAGTATTGCAACTCCAATGGAATATGATAAAAGTGCCAACAACTGCTGGGTTTTGGAATTCCTCAGGACAATTATATCTGACTAGTAAAGGTTCCAACTACCACAGAATGGTGATTAAAAACGGCCCACTACTTATGCTATCAGGATAACTCATGCTATCTATATCTGATTAGTAATTGCCGCAACTATAATGGAATGAGTAAAATTATCAACTGTGTGAGTTCGTTGGTCCGACTTCCTCGTTTGGTCTCGAGGGGGAAATATCAGGATGGGTTTGTTTGGTGTTAGCTTCAGGTTGGATCCGAATAGGTTTCTCTTATCCCTCTCTGATAACCGTCAGTTGTACAGAGTCTCTATAGGTTGTTTAGTGCCGCTGCGCTGCCGCTTCAGCCCACCATACCTATGTAGGCGAGAGCCGCCGAATTCTAGCCTCGCCGTGTACTGGCCTCAGTACTGATGCTCCTCTTTTTCCTTTGCCCTTTGTCGGCACCCCTTTTTGTTTTAGCAGGTTTCGACGTCGTTAGCAGGGTTACCCTTCCGGCTTGGCTTGGGCAGGGTTATGGACGCCATTGGTTACTCTTCAGGGCTCTTAGCCCCATTTGCATCTTGTCCGTAGTCGGACGCTCTATCGTTTTCAAGGTGATTTGGATCTTTGTATATTATATCTGTATTCTTGACTCATTGAGTCGCTGTTGTATATATATCTGTTCTGTGGGTCCCATCGAGGACTGTTGTGTAATGTTATTACTTCGTTTTCCACCCACACGAAAGTGCTGGTGGGCGTCCTTAAATCGTTTCTATGCGGGTTTTGGCGGGAAACGCTAAAGCTTGCATAGGGCCGATTTGAGGGTGTTACAGGAAGTATGCAGAGTAAGCATATCTAGTGGCACCTGGCATACAGATACAGGCTGCTAGAGACCCAACAAGCATGATGCTCGATCCAATCAAGTTGACTAATTAGTTAATTAAACGGTACTAATTCTGAACCATGGTCTGAAAATAAAGCATCAAGTTGACTAATTAGCAGATTGCCCGTGTCCCTACCTGCAAATAGAGTACTCCTACTATGTGTCTGTTCTTTAATCTGCTTCCACTTGCTTGTGTTTATTACTAGTAACAGCCAAGCAGTCTTATCAGCACTTCAGTAAACAGTATGCACTCATTCGCTGACCATGTTTAAAGCAGCTGGGGTTTCAGTCGCCAAAATGACAGGTTCTAGTGGCCACCTTATACAGCAGCACACCTCTCAAGGATGGATCCAGAATCCAGATGATTCCAGGCGACGGAACCTGCGCAAATCAGAAAGAGAAGAATCTCAGTACAGATAACGCAGATTCGGATCATTCTCTGGAGAGAAATGAAAAAGAAAAATAAGCCAGATTCAGATCGAAGAGGAAGAAGAATCGCGAGTTCGGAGCACGTGTGTTTGTTTATGCGGCCATCAGCCTCCACACCCGAATCACCGATCCAAGGTGAGATCACCTCGCCGCGCTCGAAGCCGGCGCCGGCGAGGGGACGCTGAGCGCGTGGGCCCCAACCGGCAGGAGCTGGAGCCTTGGGGCCATACGAGATGGACCCTAACGGGACGCTGACCGGTGGGTCCAAAAGAACAGCAGATGTTAGCTGTCGTCCAGCAGACGGGTAGCTCCCAAGTGTCCTACAGCGAGGCGACAAACCCCTCACGGATATCACTCCTGGTGGGGCAGACCGAACTAGATCCCCTCGCGCCACCGTCACTTCAAACTGAAAAATACCACAAAACCAAACGAGAAAAATTCCAAATATGTCGTGTGTTTGTGTTTCTTCTGGAATATCCTGTCCCAAGTCCCAACTGCAAACGGTAGAGGAGTTACTCCGCCGCACGTGGCGGGCCTCGCGCCACCCGGCCGATAAAAGTCAGTCGCCAACGAATTTCCTTTCCCCGGCCCTGACCTGGCCTGCGGCGAATCCTCACGCCGTCGTTTTCCCCCCGACTTTTTCCTCCGAGCTGCTTGCCTTGCCTTAGGCGCGAAGGCGCCGGCCTAGCTCTGCGCCGCCCGTCTCCTGCCGTGGAAGCGAGGGCTATCGGTGTCGATTCCAGTGGGTTGCCGTGGAAGCCAAGCGATCTGTTTTCTTTCTTCTGGGTAGGCTGCTGGGATGATGGGTTTGGGGGCGATGGGGCTCGGCGAGCCGCCGGCGGACTACAGCATGATCGCTGCGGTGGGGCTGTTTGTGGCGCTCATGTGCGTCTGCATCATCGTCGGCCACCTCCTCGAGGAGAACCGCTGGATGAACGAGTCCACCACCGCGCTCTTGATTGTGAGTCCCTACTCCCTACTACTGTATACAGTATATGCGTTCTATGTATGTGCAGTTGTTGCTACTACTACTTGGTTTAGAACTTTAGATGTCACGGTGATTTTATTGTGCTGATCTGGGTTTGCAGGGGCTCGGCACCGGCACGGTCATCCTGCTGGCGTCAAGTGGGAAGCACTCGCGCATACTGGTGTTCAGCGAAGATTTGTTCTTCATCTACCTGCTGCCGCCAATCATTTTCAATGCAGGGTATGTAGTAGTAGTAGTAGTTCTTATGCAAATTATATTGTGTTACGGTGCTTTTTCTATAGGTCTGATTTGTGGGGATCTTTCTCCGATTGAAATTGTAATGAATGAAAATGTCCAGTTGTGGACTTGTGGTCCATGCTGGATGCTATGATAACCGTTCACCAATATTAGGAGGGTTCGATGCATGTTATATTATCACTTTTATTTTTGCCTTAAATTGATTCTGTTAATGAAGGTTGTGGAAATTGTCTGATGCATAGATTCTCGAGTACTCTCTACTAATAATAGAATGTGAACAATCCTTTTTTAGAGCAACAAGGAAGGGTGATAGTGACACCAAATAACAGACACATGGTACTGAATTTGCAGGAGCCAAGTGTTGCGTGACTCACAATTTCTTTTTATTTTTTGCCCCACCCCTGATCAGGTTCCAGGTGAAGAAGAAACAGTTCTTCCGCAACTTCATGACTATTACATTGTTTGCTGTAGTTGGGACCCTCATCTCCTTCAGCATAATATCCCTCGGTAGGTTTATCTCCCTCTTTAAATTTTACTCGGCATGTTGATTTGTGTTCACCTGTATCACTGGTGCAAAATCTGTCACAGGTGCTCTAGGGATAATATCAAGGCTCAACATAGGTGCCCTTGAGCTTGGAGACTACCTTGGTCAGTTCTTTAACCTGGAGTATAAATTTTTCCATTAACCTAAGTGTACAAGAATTTCCATAGCCTTCTTGTAGTTCTTGTTTTTTGACTACCTTCTGCGTGTTCACTTTTTCAGCACTTGGGGCAATATTCTCGGCAACGGACTCTGTATGCACCTTGCAGGTGTTAAGCCAAGATGAGACACCCTTCCTATACAGTTTGGTCTTTGGTGAAGGTGTTGTCAACGATGCAACATCAGTTGTGTTGTTCAATGCAATCCAGAACTTTGATCTTGGAGATCTCAGTAGCCTCAAATTCTTACAATTCATTGGGAATTTCCTTTATCTGTTCGGCGCCAGCACCTTCCTTGGAGTAGCTGTAAGTTCTCTCATGTTACCACCTTTAGCTTTGTCAACATGTCAAGTTCTGTTCTCTTACTGAATTTGTGTCATGAATGCAGACTGGACTTCTCAGTGCTTATGTCATCAAGAAACTGTACTTCGGCAGGTTGGTGCTCTTGACACATTAAATTGTGTGCTTCATATATGTTTACCAATCACAATACAGTTTTTAACTTTCTAATCCACTTTCATGACTTTATCCTCTAATTTGGCACTATTTCTAGGCACTCTACTGATCGTGAAGTTGCTATTATGATGCTCATGGCTTATTTATCTTACATGCTGGCTGAAGTAAGCACCCTGCACTAATAACATCACAAAGATACTGCATAATTCAACACTACATCTAGTGCTGATTGGTATTGACTGCTTGCTTTGTGTGGCAGTTGCTTGATTTGAGTGGTATTCTCACAGTTTTCTTCTGTGGTATTCTAATGTCGCACTATACCTGGCACAATGTAACAGAAAGTTCCAGAGTCACAACCAAGTAAGTATCTGCATGGTTTTTATCAGGATACATGTGACTCCATCATTCGACATTTGAACTTTTGTGATGCTTATGTGATTGTATTGCACAACAGGCATGCCTTCGCCACATTGTCATTCATCGCTGAGACTTTTCTCTTTCTCTACGTTGGCATGGATGCATTGGATATAGAGAAGTGGAAGATTGTTAGTGAAACATATAGGTATGTTTTCTATCTGCGTTTGATAACGTATTTATAGTTCAAATCGACAAATGGTTATGTTTTGTAACACATTTTCTATTCTATGCAGCCCAATGAAATCAATCGCCTTGAGCTCCATTATTTTGGCGTTGGTGCTGATTGCAAGAGCTGCTTTTGTTTTCCCACTATCCTATCTATCCAATTTGACCAAGAAAACTCCAGGCGAGAAGATCTCGATTAGGCAGCAAGTGAGTTTCTATTTGGCAACATCTTAGTGTATTATTTCCTCTTGCAAGAATGCTCTTGTGACTTACATGATGTGGGTCATTCAGGTTATTATTTGGTGGGCGGGTCTCATGAGAGGTGCTGTGTCCATTGCATTGGCCTACAACAAGGTAAAGTCTTCTGTCTGATGCATTCCATGTGTGCTTTAGGTTTTAAATGCATGATCAGGTTTCTAGTATCGGTGCTTTTATATCATAAGTGTATGCTAATTTAGCATCCACTCTATTAGAACTTTGTCATTAGGAACAGATTATATTGACTTGAATAGGTATTCGGACCAAAATCGTAGAATGGTTTATGTACTTCTGGAAATTTTGACTGCATCTAGAAGCCTGGAATATCCATTAGTTGTTTGAGCCGGTTTTACATGAAACATATGTACTTGTGTTTCATGAACTTGTATGTCTGAAGCAATCAGTGAACTAAAAATGAAATATCTTTGCCATTCAATTTCTGTTGATGGTGTCTGTAAAATAGTATTACCTGCATTATATGTCATTTATCAATAACCCAAAGCGTATTATACAAGTACAGCCCGCATTCTGTTATGCTACTATTTAGTTGTGACATATGACTTAAGTGTATATATATTATTTCTTTCACCATTTCTATAAGTACCTATTTCAAAATACTACAAAAAAAAGTTCTGCGAAATTTTGAGAACATGTGGCTAACAGAAATAGTAAGCATATATCTTTCTGGATTTCACCCTTATCTGGAAATAAATATTTAATTTAGTCGTTAGCAATGTAATATGATATCTCTGCGTGTCTGCGTGTATATTTCGCTTATGTATATTCCTGTTGTCTGGCATTCATGCTTTGTCTAACAAGCCATTTTATCATTCACAGTTTGCAAAATCAGGTCACACTCAGCTTCCTAGCAATGCTATCATGATCACCAGTACAATCACTATTGTTCTTTTCAGCACAATTGTAAGTTTCCTTCTGAACAATGGCATACATCCTTCCAATCATGGCAACAAAGGAAATTTCGCTACTACTAAGAACAAACACATTATATGAAAGCAAACCTCCAAGCAATTACGCAACTAAGTTTTCATATGATCTAATTTCTTACTTTCATCAGGTCTTTGGGCTACTGACTAAGCCATTGATCAGACTGATGATTCCGACGAGGCACCTCACCAGGGAAGTGAGCGCCCTTTCTGAACCATCCAGCCCAAAGTCTTTCCTTGAACAGGTGACTGTAGATGGGCCTGAGGCCGATGTCGAGAACGCTGTGGGCATACGCCGCCCGACGAGCCTCCGGATGCTCCTGGCGAGCCCAACGCGGTCAGTCCACCACTATTGGCGCAAGTTTGACAACGGCTTCATGCGGCCGGTGTTTGGAGGTCGCGGATTCGTCCCATTCGTCCCTGGGTCACCCACGGAAAGCAGTGTGCCATTGCTAGCCCCTGGAAGTGAAAACTAAGAGGACTGCACAGAATAGGAAAGGGAGGGAAGCTGACAGGAAGTGAAGATTTGTAAATTAGCTGGTGTGGGTATAATTGCTGTAAATCTGAGGTGGAACTGTCCTTGGTAGGTGATGATGTAGGCTAATTACCTAACCTGTTTATGGTTATGCATATCGCACTGGTCCCTGCACATTATACAGTGTCATCCCGCAGGATGAATGCCCTCTCTGATTTAGCAAAAGGAATCAGGCAAAGTTTTGTCAGCAGTTTTTATTTGTTTTGAAGTGAACATTATGGAGGAATTTCAATTTTTTTAATCAGTCGCTCTAATGCTGGTTGTTCTTTTTTTTTTAGCCAAGTGGTAATGTGATGTAGTACTACTTATTTTGAAGGAATGGTAATTGCTCGAGGGAAGTTATTTTTTAGAAGGCTGGCCCCACTGCTTCCTATCTTACTGCCCTAATTAGGAGTATATCTTTGAGCTGGGCTGGAATGTAAAATCATCTAGGGCGTGTTTGCTTGCCCACGAAGTCTCTTGCATCCGGCTGGAAGAAAAAAAGACCGTTTGGTGCGTCAGGCCGCAGGCCAAAAGATGGCCGTTGAAAACGTCGAAATCGACCTTTTTATGAAGCCGGACTCCAACGAGCGTCGCGTGCCTCTCGGTTGGGAAGCGCGGGAGACGGGAAGGTCACGCCCCTCACTTCCCACTCCACTCCCCTCGCCCCCAGTTCGGTGTTGTCCTCCATGGCTAACACACCTACCCCTCTCCCTCCGCTCTGGCTAACATAGGTATGCCCAACGGACACCTGACACTAGCCTACCTGGCTTGGCCCAACAGAAGGCCCACTCGACGACATGTCAAGGTCCACGAAGCACAAGACAGTTTGGCTGATGCGAGCCTATAAGGATACCGACTCCAAACGCGGAAGACAAAGAAATTTCAAGATTAGATTCTACACGAATACCAACTTGTAACCTACTCGGCCATATAGAGGCTAGGAGGGGTCAACGAGGAGGACATGGGATAGACACAATAGATGTACACACCGAAACTCTCGTCATACACACGCCAGATCTAATCTGCACAACCATATGAAGGGAGTTCGGCGGCGGAAAACAAAAAAATCCTAGCTATCACAACACCCATGCCAAGATCTATATATGTGTTAAGCAATAACGGGGATGGAGTTTCGGTAACATACCCTTATAGACCGAACACGGTTAACGTCCCGCGGGGAACATGGATGAAGTAGTTGTACCCGTAGTCGACCTCAAGGTCGCATTGCTCCTCGCACGTCACCTCCTGGTCCTTGCACGATAGCTCTGGCACCACAAGTGGCAGTGTCCCCGAGGTATCGCACATGTACGGTGTCCGATGATGACTCCCGTTCTCTTTGATCCAGTCGGGATGTGGAAGTAGACTCTCTAGAACCGGGATCTAGCAGCGCGACGACGTGCCGGTGATGTCATCTCCCATGTGTGCAGTTCTTCTTGGAACCGCACTCGCGAGATTCAACAGAGATAAAGAGAGAGGGAAAATTCCCTAAGGAGAAATGTCTTAGGAAATTCCCGTTTATTTATTGTTATATTTAATCCACCAATATAGACTGTCGGGGGGGTGACCCTAGGGTAGGCCAAGACGGGACCAACCAGTCGGCTCCAAGGAGCACATGCCGTCTGGACCCAAATCAAGGAACCACAGCCGGGTGGAATCCCCACCCGGTCCGCATTCAAGTTTCCCTGGTTGGCCCGTCTAGCCGGGTAGCCAGAAGAACCGGCTGGGAGGCCGCTCCTAGTCGATCGCCTCGGATCCGCTGGTCATGGTACGGTGGGGATGACGCTCCTTGCTGAGCGCACCCTTGACCGGACAGGCTGGCCGGCCTAGCCGGCGCTACTGGACAACTGCGCCAAAGCTAAAGGCTAACGAGCAAAGCAAGGGCTGACGAGTAAAGCCCCGGCTTACGCATAAAGAACCGGCTAACGGATAAAGAGCCGGATGACGAGTAAAGCAGGGGCGCTAGACACTGAAGCATGGTCCTCCCCTGTACTAGAGGCTTGACTGGACCCGGGACTACCGTTTGGCCCTGTCTAGCCGACCCACTTTGTAAGGCCCAAATCCAAACAGTAAACCCTAGAACCCACCTTGTAAGCTACCTCCTCAACCTGTATATAAAGGGGATAGCGCTAGGGTTCTAGGTAAGCAGAAAATAGATAGAAGAAGGACTTAGACAATTCCAAGCAAGAAGTAGCTAAAGAAATAGCTCAAGGAGCACCTGTATTGGGCATTCGCCCCCTTTGATAGTAGATCCTTGCAGGAGTAGGAGTTTTACCTCGCCAAGAGGGCTCCGAACCTGGGTACATCGCTGTGTTTGCAGTATCTGTGCCCAACCCGTTGCGAGTAGCCACCGATAGCATCCTGATTGTCCCCTTCAAGCCATCCCCGATGGTACTGCCGTGTTCCACACCACGATAGTTGGCGCCCACCATGGGGCACAGCGCTTCGGCTGGGATCATCTTTCGCACGGGACTTCCACTTGTCGCCGGTGAGCGAGTCGCCTCTGGCCTCGTCCTCACTCTCGGCTCCTTTGACTGTGTCCTCGACAAAGCGTCCTGCTTCGTTGGGGGGATTTTCCCAAGCGGGGGCTCCATCATGCAGTTCGGCGAGCACCGCGTCTACGTCGCCACCATCCCTGAGGCCTTCCCTCGTGAGGTCGTCACCATCTTCAGCGCGTCCTCTAGTCTCTCCACCTCGCGCATCGCCAGCGGCAGCGTCGAGGTCATGATGGCAGGCTCGATGGAGAACCGTCGTCCACCTCTAGAGCGCAACGTGGACGGTCATGCCACTAACTCATGCCTCCCGAACCAGGACCTGATCAACGCCTCCATCGAGCACCTCCGCAACCCCATCACCCCCATCGAGGCGGATCCAGCTGCAGCTGCGGCAGTCCTGGAAACCACCCGCCAGAACCTTCTGGAGGAAGTTGGCAAGGTGGCGGCCGCCCAACGACGGATGAATGCCACCATGCGGGAATACAACATTGTGCACGGCTTTGCGCGCTTGCCTAGCACCAGCTGCCTGGCCCAACCACAAGGTCGGAACCTCGGTTCGGAGATGGATTGTGCCGCTGATGCGTGTACGCCCGCGGTGCAGCCGGTCTACAGCACTCCCGCCAAAAATATGAGGGCCACGGAGGAGGCAGTTGCGGAGCTAAGCCACCTGGAGGGCGAGGAACTACTCCATTAGCAAGCATGTGTTCAGCTCCTTGTGGTCACGGCGAACAAGAAGCAGGCCGAGGCAGAACTCAGCATGGCTGGCAATAGCAGAACCCAACTGGATCGCCGGATGGCGGACCCGGCTACAGGCGGCAGCAAGGCATCTTCCCCAAACGGAGCAAGGCAGAGCAACCGTCCACGCGGTGGATCTGCAGGCCGTGGGCACAATGCCCGCGACGCGGCAGTTGTTACCAGCAAAAACCGTGAGCCGGCTGACGAAGCCGGAAAAGGCCAAGCACTCCCCAAGTCCCGCCTATTTGGCCGGCTGGGACCGCTCGAGCCGGATGAACAGCAAGATGCGCGTGCGTGAATCGACCTGCTGGTCCAATCACGTGCGCTGGAGGAAGAAAATCCAGCCGGTCCAAGATGCTTCGGACCGCGCATCCGGAATGAACCGTTTCCAAAGGGATTTTCGCTCCCAAGGGATACGCCAAAATACAACGACTCGGTCAAGTCGGAGGATTGGCTGGTGGATTACACCACCACCGTAGGCATCGCCAACGGCAACCGCCGGGTAGCAGTATGCTACGCCCCTCTCATGCTCCTCGACTCAGCCAGGACTTGGCTCAACAACCTCCCCGACAATAGCATCAACGCTTGGATCGATTTCGAGCAAGCGTTTGTTCACAACTTCACCGGCACGTACAAGCGCCCGGGTCGGCCTGGCGAGCTTGCTCTCTGTGTGCAGGGCCCGGATGAATCCGATCGCTCCTACATCACCCGATGGACGAGCATGCACAACTCTTGTGAGGGGGTACGCGAGCATCAGGCGGTTGATTTCTTTATCAACGGATGCAGAGACCGCACTATGCTCAAGCATAAGCTTCGCCGAGTGGAACCCACAACCATGGCATAGACAATGGCCATCGCAGACAAGTATGCCACGGCCGACACGGCAATGAAAAGATCCGTTCGGGTGGATGACCAAGGGCAAATAATCATCGACGTCGCCGTAGATCGGTGCCAGCCAGAGGGGAATGGCCACAATTCCAAGCGGCATGACAACCGCCACGACAAAATAAAGGACGACCAACCGGATAACCAATATGGCTCCAGGCAGGTGGCGGCAGCGCAGGAGGATCCGGCTGTGGCGGAAGCCGGAGACAGAAGCCTGATGACCGGCCTCCGAGGCCCAAGTACACCATCGAGTCGATGCTTGATGGGACATGCAAGTTCCATAGCTGGGGCAACAAGCCGGCTACGCACACCACACGCCAGTGCACCTGGACAAAGAAGATGGCGGAAATTGCCGGCGCATCGGCTGGACAGGCGCCACCTCCTCCAGCCGGCGGGCCGCCAGGCGATCGCAATAACCAGCGTAGAAGGGAAGATGATGATAACAACTACCCTCGTCATGTGGGAAACTACCACATCTTCACCACGGAGCCGGAGACCAAGCACAACAAAAGGCGTCGCGAGGCGGAAGTGAACGCAATCGTTCCTCCCGTTCCCAATACCTCAACTGGTCGGAGCAAGAAGTTGCATGGAGCCGGAAGGACCAGCTAGCTGAGCTGCCTCACTCAGGCACTTACGCGATGGTTCTGGATCCTATCATTGTCTCCCAGAAGCATTCCTGCAGATTCTCCCGCGTCCTCGTAGACAGAGGGAGCAGCATCAACCTCCTGTACCGCAGCTCGCTTGACCGGCTCGGTATCAGCGAGTCGCAGCTGGAGCCGTCAAGCACCTCCTTCCATGGAACCGTCCTAGGCTCGTCGCACTCTCCCATCGAAAAAATCTGGCTGGACATCATCATCGGCACGGAAGACAACTTCCGTTGCGAGCCCATCTGGTTCGAGGTGGTCAACCTCTGCAGCACGTATCACGCAATCCTGGGGCGCCCAACGCTCACCAAGTTCATGGAGGTACCACATTACACGTACCTCAAGATGAAGCTACCAGGGCCCAAGGGTGTCATCACCATGGCTGGTTGCTACAGACGATCTGTGGAATGTGCCACAGACGGGTCCAAAATAGCAGAAGCCATGATCATCGCGGAAGAAAAACGCGTAATCATGCAGAACATGGCGGCCCTGCAAAAGGACATGCCGGCTGGCGAGCCCAAGCCAGTCGAAGAGGCGCAGTTCAAGCCATCCAAGGGCACGAGAAAGATCCTGCTAAACGAGGACGAGACGGACAAGTTCGTCCTGGTCAGAGACGGCCTTGACAGCAAATAGGAAAGAGCGCTAGTCGACTTCCTCCGTGAGAATCGGGATATCTTTGCATGGTCCTCCAAGGACATGCCAGGTGTTCCGAGGGAGCTCGCCGAGCACTCTTTACATGTCAGGCCGGATGCAAAGCCGGTCAAACAGTCACTACGCCGCTTCACGGAAGAAAAAAGAAGAACCATTGGTGAAGAGATCACCCGGCTACTCGCAGCCGGATTCATCATGGAGGTTTTCCACCCGGAATGGCTGGCAAACCCCGTACTCGTGCTGGAGAAGAACAAGACTTGGCGCATGTGTGTTGACTACACCAGTCTGAACAAAGCATGCCCCAAAGATCCATTCGCCCTACCAAGGATAGACCAAGTGATCGATTCCACGGCCGGTTGCGAGTTGTTGTCGTTTCTGGACGCGTATTACGGCTACCACCAGATCCGGCTGAACCCCGTTGATCAAATAAAGACAGCATTCATCACTCCTTATGGATCCTACTACTACACCACAATGTCGTTCGGAATGAAGAACACAGGAGCAACATACCAGCGCTGCATGCAGAAGTGCTTATAGACTCAGATCGGCAGAAACGTACATGCTTACGTTGACGATGTGGTAGTCAAGACCAAGGAGCACCAGACACTCCTTGAGGATCTGAAGGAAAAATTCACCAACCTCCGCCAGTTCCAGATGAAGCTGAACCGGGAGAAGTGCGTCTTCGGCGTCCCAGCCGACCAACTCCTCGGTTTTCTCATGTCCAAGCGAGGAATCGAGGCGAACCCGGAGAAGATCGGCGCAATTGAGCGCATGCAGCCGCCCAAGAACTTGAGAGATGTCCAGAAGTTCACCAGATGTCTGGCCTCCCTCAGCCGGTTCATCAGCCGGCTGGGCGAGAAAGCACTCCCACTGTACAAACTCATGAAGAAGACGGACAAATTCGTCTGGACATCACAGGCGGATGAAGCCTTTCGCGACCTCAAGCGCATGCTCACCTCACCATCTATTCTGGCAGCACCAGCAGCAAAGGAACCCATGTTGATGTACATCGTAGCAACAAACAGGGTTGTCAGTGTGGTGCTGGTGGCGAAGAGGCCGGAAGAAGGAAAGGCGCAACCGATGCAACAACCGGTGTATTACCTGAGTGAAGTGCTCTCGCTCTCGAAGCAGAATTACCCTCATTACCAGAAGCTAGTGTACGGCGTGTACATGGTCGCCAAGAAATTGAAGCACTACTTCCAAGAACATTCCATCCGGGTGGTGGCGCTAGCGCCACTCTCGAAGATCATCAGCAACAGAGACGCCATAGGCCGGGTGGCGAAATGGGCCATAGAGCTCGCCGCCCACAACATACAGTACGAGCCAAGAATGGCGATCAAGTCTCAGGCCTTGGCAGATTTCCTCATCGATTGGGCAGGAACATAGTACCTGCCACCTTGCCCTGACTCCACACATTGGAAGCTGCATTTCGACGGCTCCAAGATGTATGGAGGACTCGGAGCCGGAGTGGTCATCACCTCTCCAAAAGGAGACCGACTGGAATACGTGTTGCAGATCCACTTTCGGGCGCTCGTCCAACAACGTCGCTGAGTATGAGGCGCTCGTCCACGGCCTCAAGATGGCAAAGGAAATAGGCATCCGACGCATCCTATGCTTCAGCGATTCCGATCTGGTGGTGCAGCAAGTATCGGGCGATTGGGACGCCAGAGATGCAAACATGGCTCTATATTGCTTCTTCGTACAGCAGCTATGTGCCTGTTTTGAAGGGTGTGAGTTTCACCATGTTCCTAGGGTAAACAACGAGGCTGCGGACACGCTCGCCCGCATCGGGTCAACAAGACAACCAATTCCGCCTGGAGTCTCCCTTCAGCACCTGCGCAAGCCAGCAATCACGCCTTCTCCCGAATCCGACTCCATAATATTGGACGCGGACCCAAGGACTGCTGACCCCAAGACCTCCACGACGGCTTCACCGCACCCGGGAACTGCCTCGCTGCACCCGGGGACTGCTGGCTCTAGGACCTCCACGACGGCTGCACTGCACCCGGGGACTACCTCGCCGCACCCGGGGACTGCCGGCTCCAGGACCTCCGCGACGGCTGCACCGCACCCAGGGACTACCGGCTCTAGGACCTCCACGATGGCTGCACCGCACTCGGGGACTGCCTCGCCGCACCCTAGGACTGCTGGCTCTGAGACCTCCGCGACGGTTGTACCACACCCAGGGACTGCCTCGCTGTACCCGGGGACTACCGGCTCCAAAATCCCTGCGACGGCTTTGCCGCACTCGGGAAGTGCCGCTTCCAGCCTAGAGGCTTCCGGCTCCGCTGCTCCACCCGGTCGGCCTCCGGACGAGCCCGACCCGGTCATCCGGGTAGAAGTGAATCTGCTGATGCAGGCGGTATACGCCATCCGGGAAACCCCAACATGGGACAAGCCGTTCATGGATTTCCTGGCCAAAGGAGAACCGCCCGAAGAAGAGGTAGAGGCAAGACAGGTGAAGCACAGAGCCAACGCATACACCATCATCAACAATGACCTCTACAAGCGCAGTGTGGGCGGCATCTATCAACGATGTGTGAGCCAAGAGGACGGAATCCGGCTGCTGGTCAACATCCACCAGGGCGAATGCAGACACCATGCATCGTCACGGGCCATAGTGGAAAAGGCATTCCGCCACGGGTTCTATTGTCCAGCAGCACTGGAAGATGCTGAGCAGATTATCAAAGCATGCAACGGGTGTCAGCGGTTCAGCCAGCAGAAGCACACTCCGTCTGCATCACTCAAGACGATTCCCATCACCTGGCTGTTCGCCGTCTGGGGGCTGGACATGGTTGGCCCTTTCAAGACGGCCAGATCCGGCATGACCCACTTGCTGGTGGCGGTGGATAAGTTCACCAAGTGGATAGAGGCAAAGCCAATAAAGAAGCTGGATGGGCCAACGGTGGTCAAGTTCTTCACAGACATAATTACACACTTTGGCTACCCCAACAGCATCATAACCGACAACGGTACAAATTTCGCCAAGGGAGCTTTCGCGCGATTTTGCGGAGATAAGGGCATCCGCCTGGACCTTGCATCTGTGGCGCATCCCTAGTCCAACGGGCAGTGTGAGCGAGCAAATGGCCTGGTCCTAGCCGGAATCAAGCCCCGGCTGATCGAACCATTGATGCGATCCCCCGGCTGCTAGATTAAGGAGCTGTCGGCTATACTCTGGAGCCTTCGCACCATGCCAAACTAGTCCACCGGCTACACTCCCTTCTTCCTCGTTTACGGGGCGGAGGCAGTTTTGTCCACTGACATCGAGTTCGACGCACCCCGCAAACTTCTCTACACAGAACAGCAAGCCAAAGAAGCACGGGAAGACAACATCGATCTCCTCGAAAAAGCACGCGATCTGGCCTTGTCCAGATCCGCCATCTACCAGCAGAACTTGCACCGCTACCATGCCAACCGAATACGCAGCGTCTCGTTCCACGAGGGCAACCTGGTGCTAAGGCTAGTTAAAGACACCAAGGGGATGCACAAGCTGTCTCCACCTTGGGAGGGCCCATTCATAATCAGCCAGGCACTTCAGAACAACTCATACTACCTCATTGACGCCCGCAACCCAAAAAAGAACAAGATGGATCGCTCAGGCGAAGAAACTGAACGCCCATGGAACGCGAGCTTGCTCCGCCCCTTTTACACTTAAGCAAGAAGTGTATGTATCTTATTTTCATGTAATGAACAAGCATGGGAGCCTCGACACAGTCTCGGGGACTCCGCAATAAATAAGCAAGTCACGCTGCACAAATTAGCTTTCCAGCTGCATTACTCTAACCGCAGAGCCGGTGATCCGTCTCGGGGACTCGCCGGTTGGCCCAGACGGCTATGCGACCCACACGGCAAAGTACTGTGCGTGGTTCCTAAGGCTTCCTCTTCGGTTCCGGCTGCAGACCGCAAGCCGGCTGACAGATTCGGCAAGAGAGGAACACTCAAAGGCCCCTACACGAAAAAGCCACAAGGAAAACAAAAATGTCTGGATGACCAGGTTGTGCTAGCTCGCTCAAAGACAATGACCCAAACCCGAAGTATCGTGCAGTATGCCTACTAAGCTACCCCTTCGACTTCGGATAAAAGCCATCAAGGGAACGACATCAAAAATGGCCAATGCTCACTGAGAAAAGGGCAAAGACATTGGATTTGCATGAAACAGCAAAAATTTCAAAACTAGTTAACCTCAGATTACAGTCTGAACTTGCATATGCTTAACCAGGCAAACAACTTGTTTGTTTCTATGTTTGCATGAGCCAAAGTTTAACGAGGAACACCTAAGCCGGAGGCAGATAGCTTCTAGGATGCAGCAGAGCAGGTCAAGGAGCTTCGACCCGGCTGCATTCTCCAGCCGGCCCGAACCTTGGGGACTACACCCTGTGGGTGTGCTCGATCATAAAGGAAGATATTTGAGTTACATGTTTAGCAAAACACCTAAGATTTAAGGAATTGTTCCATGATTTGTGTTTCTCGATAAACCATAGGAGTATGGAATATTCGAGAGATGAAATCAAACCATGTTTGACATGGTAAGATCAAAGGTGTCATTTATAAAACTGCCATTATGTTTTAAGGATTAAAGCTTTAGAGACTACCGCTTTTACACTAAAAAGAGCGCCATCGTGATCCGTTGAAATGACACCATATAATTTATGGTTTGGGATAAAACCCGAATTATCTTTTCTTAAATTTTGGTATGCTATGCATAAGTAAAATGTTTACAACCAAAGTCGGATAAGCACGTCTTTGTAAGTTATCCCAAAGAATTTGTTGGGAATTTCTCCATAACACCAAGGACAAAAGAGTTTGTTACTTGGAACGTCAAGTTTCTTGAGAAGGAATTTTTCGCGAAAAGTTAAGTGGGAGGACAATAGAACTTTGATAAGGTTGTTGAACCTTAGCTATATGTGCTAAGTAGCGCAGCGCCGGAAAGTGTCCTGATGGTGGCCACAATGCTCATGGCTCTCGTGATTACAAAGGTTGTGATCTCGGAGATTAGAGTTCCTATTGAACCATGTGGGTTGGTAAGAATCAAATAGTGTGATTTGATAAGCAAGTCGTTATTGTTTTGACAATGATGAAGTGACTACATGCAAAGAAGCGATGATGGGCCCTGACTCCATAAAATGACTAGAAGTCATAGAATCCGTGATAGTATCCATACACGAGAAATCAAGTTTCTGGACTTGGAAGACCCTCCAGAAAGGCGTGAAGCCTATCGGTCATGTTTGGATCTATAAATAAATAGACATGGATGTTTAACATCTATGAAATAGTCGACATGTCGGAAAGAAGTTTACGACAATGTTCAAGGAGTTGACTATGACAAGATTTGATCTTTCATAGCGATATTTAGTCTTAACGGATTAATGTAGAAACCACTACATATAATTTTATGTATGGTAGTTGAACAAACAAAACAATGTTCTTCTAATAGAATGGTTACCTAGGACGTGTACAAGACACGGTCCAAAGGGTTTTGTTAATTCAAAGGGTGCTAAAAGGGCATGCAAACTTCAATAGTTGAAGTAAGCATAGCGGAGTTGGAATCTTCACCATGATGAAACTGTTAAAAGAGTTTAAATTCATCAGAGATGATGAAGATGCTTGCATTTGCAAGAAATTAAGTGGGAGCGCTGAGACATATTTCTAATACATTATGTAGAGGACATGTTGTTCATTGGAAATGATGTATCTTGTATTGACACAAGTTAAGAATTTCATTAAAATAAGATTTCGATGAAAGACTTGGGCAAAACCGGAATATTTGGCATCAATATCTATATGGATAGATTGAGGCGCTAATATGGTTGTGCCAGACATACATGTATGAGATATTGAAAGGGTTCAATATGGAAACAACAAGAAAGGTTCTTGCTGCATGGAAAGGATTGTATCAAGATTCAAGTGTTTCAACACTTGGTGAGTAAAATCACATGAATATTTTGATCGATTATACCATGATATGTATATATCCAGAATGTCCTATGATCTAAATGTTATGAGCACATACCAGAATGATTCATAAGATGATCATTGGACAATAGTAAAGATATTCTTATGAGCTTTGGAAGAACTAAGAATATATCATATATAAGTGACAAATAGTTAAAGGTAGTTCATTGTAAAGTGTTACATTGATACTAGTTTTGTCACAAGATACAAATTAAATTTATGTCAATTTAGACTATGGGTGGCATAATGTAATGGAAAGGATGTTCCATGATGGATTTGGATAAGTTCCAAAGTTGAAACATTGTGACGGATACTACAACAAAAGGCTAAGTATATGACTGCTATAGTAGCAGCAAAGGAGGGAATTTGTGTTAAGAAGTTTGCTATCAAACTAGGTGTGGTTCAAAGTGGGCTAATACTATGAAGATATATTGTATGAAAATAATATCAACATATTTTAACCCGAACGAACTAAAAGGTCTCACCAAAGAACCAAATGTATACAATGTCATCTCATTTGAGAATGAGTGATACGTAGAGACGCAAAGACATGCAAATACACACGGACCTGAAACTGTTAGATCCGGAGATTATGTTAACCACTAGCAATCGCGTATATGCAATACCAGAAAGCCATAGGTGTTCGATACGCAAAGTTTTTCAAACTAGATTATTTACTCTAGTGCAAGTGGGAGACTGAAGGAAATATGCCCGAGAGGCAATAATAAAGTGGTTATTATCTTATTCCATGTTTGTGATAAATGTTTATTTTGCATGATATAATTGTGTTAATTATAAACATTAATACATGTGTGTTTAATAAACAAAATACAAAGTTCCTAGTAATGCCTCTCATATAAACTAGCTCGTTGATTAACAAGATGATCAAGGTTTCCTGATCATGGACATTGGATGTTGTTAATAACGAGGTCACAATATTGGTGGAATGATGTGATGAACATTCATCCGAAGTATAGCATTATGATCAAAGTCATTATGTTTATATTGCTATAACATTATAGGAAGTAATCTTAGTCCTTAGACCATGAGATCATGTTAATTGTTAACACCAGAAGAGTATCTTGATAACATCAAACGTCACACCATAACAGGATGACTATAAAGGTGGGTTCAGTGCTACGAAGGTGTTATGTTGAGGCTCATGGATCAAGAGTGGGATTTGTCCATTCCGATGACGGATAGATATACTCTGGGCCCTCTCGGTGATATCACATTGAAATAGCTTGCAAGCAAGTGATGTGATCACTAGAATGTTATATCACGGGAACGAGAAAAGAGTGCATGTCGCTAATTACGAGATCAAACTAGGTATTTGGATGCCAATGATCGAATCTCGGACATGTAATATATCGCGAGCCAAATGGATTTAGTTACGACGTTAAAGGTTCACGCGATCACAAGAGTCATCGTTGAATATGTGGGAGTCAGTACGGATCTCCAAGTCCCGCCGCTGATTATTGATCGGAGTGGGGTCTCGATCATGTCTGCATTATTCGCGAACCATAGGGTGACACACTTAAGGGATACCGACACCATTTTGAGCAAATATGTTTCAGATAAAGATTTAAGAAAGTCCTAGAATTATTTCAATAGACACCAAAACTGTTTCGGGTGAAATTGCTGAAATTGGTTCTGCATGTAATATTGAAACGTTGCAGGGGGTTTTATGTGAATGTTTGTTAATTAAAGTAATTAACAAAATTCTGAATAAAATTAATAAAAGAGTTTTATTAAATGAGAGAGCATTAAATTTGGAGAAATTTAATGCATTTAAAGTGGGGACTTTAAAAGAGAATGTGAAGGGGCATTTTAATGTGGAGGGGTTACCACCACATGAATGGGGAGGTGAAGGGTCACCCCTTGGGCGCCGGCCATGGGGAGGGGCACCCCCCTCCTCCTATAAAAGGCCCCCCTCACACCCCTTCTTCCTCACACCTCCTCGTGAAGGATCTCTCTCCCCCTCTAGTATTATTCCCCCATGGTCTTGGATTAGCGAGATACATGTTCCCGGTGGCTTTATCTGAAAAGGAGTTGCTGCTTCTGCTGCTTTGCTGGAGCGAGGGATGGAGGTTGTCGGGGTACCGGACGTGTGTGCGATCACGGATGCGCCGCTGCTTTGCGGTGCTGGACTTGGTGGTGCTGGACTTGCTGGAGCTAGATCTGAAGGACGTGCTGGAGCCGGACCTGCTGGACTTCATCACGATCTTGAGATCGGCAAGTGTACAACTACATCATCCACGAGTTCCAACTCGTTAACAAAGCTTTGTTGTCTTCGAGGGTAAGTTCTCTATGGATATATATCCATCCATTGCTTGTATCTAGTAGATAGATCTTGGCGTATAGTTCCCATCGTAGGAAAAATTTTGTTTTCTATGCTGCGGACCCAACACCCCCTGCCCCTGGGCGTGGCGACCTCGGCCAGGTCCACATCCTCACCATGAGCGGCTATTCCAGTACAAGCAAAACGTCAGGATTACGGCTAAAGGCATAACAAGTGCAAGGCAGACAAGCGCAGAGGACCAACTCTCACCGGGTGGGAACTCGCAGACCTCGTCAGCCCGCATGGGGAACCGCTCCGCCTCCACCGGCGGAGCCTTCACCGGCTTGAAGTCCGCGGCAAAGTTGGGGAGCTCGGTGTCCCCCATACCGTCCTCCGCTAGCTGCGCCGTGAAAAGCTACTCAACAAGGGAAGATAAGAGGCACGAAATGGGAGTCCCTCAGGAAAATCCACCCGGAGAAGAGCAAGAAATACATACCTTCGGCGAAAGCCGGCCGCGGTGGTACGGCCGGCAGGAGAACACCCAGTCCTCCTCCAGCGCCTCCTTCAAGATGGTGGCGAGCCACTCGCGGAGGGCGGTGTACGGCACCTGTAGCCGGGACACCCGGGTGGGGTCCAGATGGTCGGAGAGGTGGCACATCTTGTGCGACCGGTGCTGCAGCAGGAGCACGTGGTTCGCCATCCAGGACAGCATAATGTCCCGGGCGGTGAGCCGCTCCTTCTCCACGAGGACGGCCAGCCGGGCGAGAATATCATTTTGCAGCCTGAAAGTTAGGTCGCCCAGGCAACGCGGTACCCAAGTTGATTTTTATCACCACGATTCGAAAAGTTGGGGCGCCAATTGCTGAGAGGGGTCTTTCGAGTGAATGATGGCCAAACCCAATATTTTCAAACCGCGCCCGTTAAGTCGGGATATTCCGTTACACTAGTTCCTGTTGTGCCCCTCCTTCGCCAGTCACTCTTCTTAGCCACCCTGCACGTGTTGTAGGGGCAAATCCATTATTGTACTTTCCTAACTCTCGACACTGAATCTTGCTGCGGCAGCGGCAACGGTCCCTTTTCTTCCCTTCCCCGACCCTAAATCTACCGGCGGTGGAGGACCTTTTTTCTCCCCCCCCCCCCCCCGACACTGAATCCGACGATGGCGGCCTAGCATGTCTTGCAAGGCGGAGGTTGTAGCTACGTCGCTGACTGATTCGGGTCCGTTGGGGCCCAAGTCTGGGGCTCAACGCGTAGCAGCGACGAGGTCTTTAGCCCCGGTTAGCGAGGAGGCCAGCAAGGATTCTGCTCCCAAGGTACCTACGAGCAGCGGGTTGAAGAGAAAAGCAAGGCCGATGACGGATTGTTCGGCTCCGGTGGGCAGATGCAGCACCCAGATCTCGAAGAAAAAACCCGGGAGAAGAGCGAGAGGTGAATTTTTTTTATCTGTGCCTTATCTTGCAAGTAGATTAGTTACGGCATAATAGAATCGAATGAACTGAAATGTTCCCCTTTTTAATCAAATTAGGCACAACTTTGATACAATGGACCTATATGAGTTCACAGTTCATGTTCGGCAGTACACTGCAAAACTTGATTTTGGTTGCGAGAGGGTTGTGTTCGAGCAAGATGTGCATCTGCTTGTGAATTGCAAAGAGGTTATGTATGTTTCGCAGCTGGTAGATATGCTTGCCGCTAGAATTCCCTGGGGTTCTAGATAGAGGACAAAATTGGTGTGGCGCAACATGAATGATACCTATCAGCAAATTGAGCACTCCCATGAGCTTCAGATGGTTTGGGAGTGTTGTGCAGCTGATCATAAGGTGAAAGTTGAAGCGATGATTGATGATATGTATGCAGATGCTGGAGATCTTGCTGCCAGAGCTTCTGCTCCTAGAGAATACGGACCAATAGATGCTGATCTAGATAAGTTCAGTATACGCATAGAGGTAGATTCATACATGGCAAAACTTGATGAGGGAGTTAATAAGCCAATTTCGTCATGTACTGTGGAGATCACTGTCGATTCCAAAAACATAACTCTTGATGAAATGAGAGAGATGACCGGTAAGGAAATCAGTTTTGGCCCTAAGCAGATGGCAAAAATCCGGTGGTGGCATCATAAGAAGCAACAATTCATAGATGTTTTGGATACTGAAGATCTTATGCAGATTATGTGGCGAAAGAAGCGAACCAGGAAGGTGTTCTTCCTTGGTACCATTTTTGATGTTGTTGAACAGGTTATAGTGGATGTAGATGCCCCTGTAGTGGCTGAACAGAATGAGGTGGTCGACGTTGATGAGATATGATGAGAGCTGCTACCCTGGGCTTGTCATATGGACCGCGGGGTTCCCCTGCCTATATTTGTAATATTGACTGTTGTTGCATTTAGAGCGTGTTTTTGTGATTATGTTTGTTGAGAGATTGCGATATAATGTTGTGCGAGCTGTTGAGATTTTCAGACATGTCACTCACTGAAATCATCGTTGTTGTAATAAGACATAAGTACATTGTAGTTGACATGATTATGTTTCTTAAGATGACGTATCGTACTTGTTTCTGTTATTATGTTTGTTGGGACATTGTAATGTAATGTTTTGTGAAACCATGACTGGACTAGTGATGCATAAATACATTGTAGTTGACATGATTGTGTTTCTTGAGATGATGTACTGTACTTGTTTTTGTTATTTTGTTTGTTGAGAGACTGTAATGTAATGTTTTGCGAAACCATGACAGGACAAGTGATGTGTAAGTACCTTGTAGTCGACATGATTTTGTTTCTTGAGTTGATGTAATATACTTGTTTCTGTGATTATGTTTGTTGAGAGATTGTAATGTGATGTTTTGTGAAACCATGTTGTGATTATGTTTGTTAAGAGATTGTAATGTAATGTTTTGTGAAACCATGACTGAAGAAGTGATGCATAAGTACCTTGTAGTTGACATGATTTTGTTTCTTTAAATGATGTAATATACTGGTATGTTTTCGTTAGGCAATGAAATTGGGATGGAGGGAGTGCAGGTTTAATATTTGAAATGAGAATGTGTGAAGAGAATCCATATCAGGCAGGAGACAGTAATTCAGGGAAAGGGCATGGTATCCATTAAACTATTGTAACATGCCAATTTAGTCATTGTTGCAGTGGTAGAAGGGTTGCTCTCTCTCTCTCTCTCTCTCTCTCTCTCTCTCTCTCTCTCTCTCTCTCTCTCTCTCTCTCTCTCTCTCTCTCTCTCTCTCTCTCTCTCTCTCTCTCTCTCTCTCTCTCTCTCTCTCTCTCTCTCTCTCTCTCTCTCTCTCTCTCTCTCTCTCTCTCTCCGACGCCGTCGCCTGCGACGACGCATTCGCCATGCTGTCCTTGAATGGCGAGGACGACCGGTCGAGCAGTGATAGCCTTCTCTCCGACATCGAGTATTCCTTCCACGATGTGAGTTCCTCTGTTTTCTCGGGCTAGGGTTAGGCAATGGTAAATCTCTTGATGTGAGCTCCATATGTGCATGCAATCGTGTTTGATTTCAGCTTTGCGTTTACCTATAGGTACCACGGATGATCTACGACTCTGAATGGGAGGGACATGTGACCATGGGCTAAAACTGAGGAGATATGTTGCATTCGAAGGCAGTAACACTAGGAGAAGGTTTTTGGGCTGTACAAATCAGGTTTGTTTACATTATGTGCAACTGTGACATGAAGTAAAATGTATCGTGCATGTTCATAACACTATAGTGTGTGTGTTTTTAGGTTGGCCCGGTGTGTAAAGCAGTAGAGTGGGTGGATCTTGAGTGGCCAGATGCACTTAAGAAATGTTTGGCATAGTTATGGGAGATGTATGAGTTGGAAAGGTCGGGGAGATTTACTGATGTAAGTGATGCATCTGAAAAAAATTACAAGCTATCGGTACGAAATAAGGAGCTAGAACAAGAAATCGAGAATTTGCAGTCAGAGCTAACTGACGGAATCGATGGGAGCTTAGTTGTTGGAACTGCAAAGAAGCTTCAGGATAGTCACAGGTTGCTGATTCATAATGCAGAAAAGGAGAGGGATCAGCTCAGGGAAGACAAGAAGAAGCTAGAGTACTGCATTGCGGATATGTTGAAGGAACTGAAGAAGGCGCGCGAGGGTGAACAAGGATAGACTATAGAGGATAAAGGAAATTCGAGATGAATAATTTATGTTGTGCCAATGCCTAAAACTAGTTAATTGTAAGACTTGCAGTTGCGCTTTCTGAACTAAGCCAAACTCAATCCTCGAGCAAACTAATTTCAGACGAACACACATATCGTGCATAGAGTTAAGTTCACGCTTACAAAATCACCACTACAGAGGATAAACCAGGAAGTTCAGTACTAAATAGACATATGTTGTGTTCAAGCGAGCCTGGCCCGGAGCTGCCTGTTTTCCTCCCTAAGATTGGCCAGCTCCTTCAGTACTATGTTGTGCTTCAGCTGTAGGTTCCAGCGCTCCATCACGGATTGGAGAATTTTGTCCGTAGCCATACGATTTTCCTTCAAGATCCCTTTCATGATCTCCGTCTGCTTCCTAGCCGAGGCGCGACCTTCACTATTTTGCTTCGCCCAGTCAGCGTTTAACTCCTTCAGTTTCTAGCACTTGTCAGAAAGGACCGCGAGTTCAGCGCGCAGTTGGTCAAATGCCAGTTTCTGGGAATTCTGCTTCTCCCTTTGGATTGCTATCTTGTCATTTAGCCAGGTCGCTAGGTCCTGGTCGATCTTTCGCCTCTTTCCCTGCAACAAAAATACATAGTATGGTTTGTTCAGTTCACCAGGACAAGCTGGTTAGTTTCCATAATTAACTGAATCGACTAGTGGCACTGTCATAATTTCAAGGAAGAACCAATCTAGGACTAATCAACATTTTATGAATCGACTAGTGGCACTGTAATAATTTCAATTTCAAAGACAAATAAGATTTATCTGCAGTTTAGTGTGCTGTGGGGTTTTCCCAATATCACCAAATAGTAGTGGGAGAGTGGAAAACACATAATGCAGAAACCCATGTCCAGATACATAATGGAAAGAGAACATGGTGTCCATTCATGAACATGAGCACCAACACATGTCCAGATAGATAAGGAGTTGCCCTAGGATTCTTATTGCACCCTATAATGGGAAGCAGACATGGGCATTGCTCCCTGAACCCTAAACATTACAAAAGGAGTGGAGGACGAACTGATATTCGTGTCCCCGCTAACGGGAATCAGACTTGGGCATTACTCCGATACGCCTCCAGACATGCCCTTAGCTCCTCGTTCTCTTTTCGAACACCCTCGAGTACGGTGATCCTTCTGCTCATGTCCGCCTTCATCTCCTTGACTGCATCCAGGCAACGGTTCCTGTCATGGTAGGCTCGGATGGTAGCCTTGGTGTCCTCGACGTGTCCTCTGAGTGCCTCACTGACTTCGTCCTGTAGGAGAATGCACCTTTCCACGAGATTCTTCTTCTCCTCCATGAGCTCGTTGATTATCTTGATGGCCTGTTCTTGCCTGTTCAAGTTACGGTCGAGCACTTTTTGCAGCCTAACGACATCACGTGCAAAATCTAGCGAGATCTCCTTCTGCATAGATAATTGCTTGCGTAGGCTCTCATTAGCTTGGGTGAGGGAGCGTGCAAGCTCATGTTGGTTGGCAATCTTGGAACTGATCGCGGCCACCTTGTCACGGTACTCGGCCTTCGATCGCTGCATCGTTCATGTTAATTGAAATAGGAATTCTACAATTACACTCCATGTCCTAGGTGAATACTAATACAGATCAAAAAAAATCCCCGTTGAATCTATTGGCCGCAGTGTTAAAAAATAGACCTAGAGATCTATTCATGACCACAATAAACTAATCCTAATCACAAAAAATCCATAGTGAATCTATGAACAGCGATATTAAGGAAAGACCAAGAGATCCAGTCATATTCATGTAAACTAATACAACTCGCAAAAGAAGAAGAAAAACCAATGTGGGGCGGACAGGATCTAAGAAATCCACATCATAACTCGGAGAAATAATAGCATGGAGATTTGCTACCTCGCTGAGACATGGAACGGGGCCGAACGGGTCCTGCAACGCCTCCGTCATGGTGGATTCGGGCTCCATGGCCGACCTGTAATACGTAGAAGAGGAAGAGCCAGAAGAAGAAGAAAAACAAGAAGAAGCTGATTAAGATCATGATGGAGAGGGAGATGGGGAAGAAGTAGAACAACAAGACCGTACCGGGAGGAGCCCTCGCGTGCTAGAACATTCGGCGCCATTGTCGGGGGAGATTGGGCCTCAATGAGAGGGTGGGCTTGAGCGGCTGGTAGAGCAAGAAGTGCCTCGCGGCGATTTCTCTCCCTTTTCTCCGCGAGGATCGTCGACCGGCCTCTCCCCCTCCTCAGTGGAGCCATGGCTTGCAGGGTGAGTGTGGCGGCGGTAGGAGGAAGGAGATAGTGATTAGTGTGGGAGAAGAGTCAAAGAGTATAGGTTGTGGTCTAGTAGTACTAGTACTATTATACAAGACCACCGTGTACGGTCTACCTTCTCAAAGAAGCCAGGGAGGCAGGGGTAGGGAATCGATGGGACTTGTCTTTATTGCGATGGACACTTCAATGGTCTTCGGTGCCGCCCAAAATCCAGTATATAATAAGGGGAGTGCGAGCCGGGTGGTCATCACGGGAATCGGCGCGCACATCCCGCGTGCGTGTGTCACGTGTTGATGGGGAAATGACGCGCGCAACTGCTGCACGATCACGTCGGCACGTCGAACTCCGTCGAACTCCACGTGACAAGCACGCACGAGATATTTACGAGTCTAGAATACGATGTGCCACTTTTGTTGTGATCAAATTATGTTCAGTACGTGAGATATTACTTCTTTCTTGTTTTTTTGATAATCAACAAATGCATGCGTGGACACGATGCATGAAACCGCTGCTCGTCCTTGATCAGATCGGCACCCCACTCTATGTACCCACCATCGACCATTCGGAGCAACTACCTCGAGCACGATGCCCCCTCATCGTGGCAATGGCAGGTCCAAGCCGTCCACTGACCGTCTTGCGTCCCCGGCTCTTTGCTACATCGTTCGCGCTTGCAAGTCGCCTGCTAAGGCAGCACGTCGTGTTCGACCGCGCCAGGATCCATCGACATCGGCACTCGAGGACACCGCAACGTCGGACGAGCGCAAAGCAGCAGCTAGGACGGGGGCGCGTGTTGCACCGGTGAGTACGGACAAGAAGAGGAACGAGAAGAAGACCAGGAAGAAGAGAGGAGATAGCTATTTGGATGAGTTCGACTCGGCCAACGAGGAGGCGTTCATCGATTAGTTGGAGGCAGAAGCGGAGGAGAGTGACGTGGACCCATGGGACTACAAAAAGGAGGAGGAGGACTCTGACGAGGAGATAGCGTGCTTATTCGAGGAAGGGGGCGGTGTCGAATCGTCAGAGGAGGACACCGATGGCAGCGATGGCAGTGACCATGGCGTTGACGGATACGAGGACGAACCGGAAGACAAAGACGATGGCTTCTTCAAAATATGATCATTTATTTTATTTATTTTAGTTAGATAGATGGATTTTCACTTATTTCTGGAGGTAAAGTATTGGTGGCACAGATAGAGAGGTGCCACAGATTGACCATGCATAAAAAAAGTGGAGAAGGGAGGGGTTATCCTGCCCGTTGGATCACATGGGATCAACGGTTGGTGGAGACGATCCGCGTGACATCTGTGTCAGCCAATCAGGGCATAGCACCTAGAGTGAGCACATGTTTGGGATCTCCACACGTTTGGCCTTTTGTGAGATTTGTGACCGAGAGAGAGGGAAAATCTCTTTTCACAATCCGCCTATGGATCCACTAGTATCATTGAAATGTGTGCTCTTTTTACTAACAACAACCAGAGTCATTGCATGTGTGTTGTCTTTAGAGACCACACATGGATCCACCAGTGTCATTGCATGTGTGTTCTTTTTACTAACAACAACCAGTGTCATTGCATGTGTGTTCTTTTCACATACCACATATGGATCCACCAGTGTCATTGCATGTGTGTTATTTTCACAATCCACCTATGGATCCACTAGTGTCATTGCATGTGTGTTCTTTTTACTAACAACAACTGGAGTCATTTCATGACTGTTCTTTTCACATACCACATATGGATCCACCACTGTCATTGAAATGTTTGTTCTCTTCAGAGACCACACATGGATCCACCAGTGTCATTGAAATGTGTGTTCTTTTTACTAACAACAACCAGAGTCATTTCATGTGTGTTCTTTTTACTAACAACAACCGGAGTCATTGAAATGTGTGTTCTCTTCAGAGACCACACATGGATCCACCAGTGTTATTGCATGTGTGTTCTTGTTACTAACAATAACCAGAGTCATTGCATGTGTGTTATTTTCACATACCACATATGGATCCATCAGTGTCATTGCATGTGTGTTCTTTTCACAATCCACCTATGGATCCACCAGTGTCATTGCATGTGTGTTCTTTTTACTAACAATAACTAGAGTCATTTCATGACTGTTCTTTTCACATACCACATATGGATCCACCAGTGTCATTGAAATGTGTGTTCTCTTCAGAGACCACACATGGATCCACCAGTGTCATTACATGTGTGTTATTTTTACTAACAACAACTCGAGTCATTGCATGTGTGTTCTTTTCACATACCACATATGGATCCACCAGTGTCATTGCATGTGTGCTCTTTTCACAATCCACCAATGGATCCACCAGTGTCATTGCATGTGTGTTCTTTTTAGTAACAACAACCAGAGTCATTGAAATGTGTGTTCTTTTCGCATACCACATACGGATCCACCAGTGTCACTGCATGTGTGTTCATTTTACTAACAATAACCAGAGTCATTGTATGTGTGCTCTTTTCACAATCCACCTATGGATCCACCAGTGTTATTGCATGTGTGTTCTTTTTACTAACAACAACCAGAGTCATTGAAATGTGTGTTCTCTTCAGAGACCACACATGGATCCACCAGTGTCATTGCATGTGTGTTCTTTTTACTAACAACAACTAGTGTCATTGCATCTGTGTTCTTTTCACAATCCACATATGGATCCACCACTGTCATTGCATGTGTGGTTTTTTTACTAACAACAACCAGAGTCATTTCATGTGTGTTCTTTTCACATACCACATATGGATCCACCAGTGTCATTGAAATGTGTGTTCTCTTCAGAGATCACACATGGACCCACCAGTGTTATTGCATGTGTGTTCTTGTTACTAACAACAACCAGAGTCATTGCATGTGTGTTCTTTTCACATACCACATATGGATCCACCAGTGTCATTGCATGTGTGTTCTTTTCACAATCCACCTATGGATCCACCGGTGTCATTGCATGCGTGTTCTTTTTACTAACAACAACTAGAGTCATTTCATGACTGTTCTTTTTACATACCACATATGGATCCACTAGTGTCATTGAAATGTGCGTTCACTTTAGAGACCACACATGGATCCACCAGTGTCATTACATGTGTGTTCTTTTTACTAACAATAACTGGAGTCATTGCATGTGTGTTCTTTTCACATGCCACATATGGATCCACCAGTGTCATTGCACGTGTGCTCTTTTCACAATCCACATATGGATCCACCAGTGTCATTGCATGTGTGTTCTTTTTACTAACAACAACCAGAGTCATTGAAATGTGTGTTCTTTTCACATACCACATATGGATCCACCAGCGTCGTTGCATGTGTGTTCTTGTCACAATCCACCTATGGATCTACCAGTGTCATTACATGTGTCCTCTTTTTACTAACAACAACCAGAGTCATTTCATGTGTGTTCTTGTCACATACGACACATGGATCCACCGGTGTCATTGAAATGTGTGTTCTTTTTAGTAACAACAACCAAAGTCATTGAAATGTGTGTTCTTTTCACATACCACATATGGATCTGAAGGGAATATGCCCGAGAGGCAATAATAAAGTGGTTATTATCTTATTCCATGTTTATGATAAATGTTTATTTTGCATGCTATAATTGTATTAATTGGAAACGTTAATACATGTGTGTTTAATAAACAAAATACAAAGTTCCTAGTACTGCCTCTCATATAAACTAGCTTGTTGATTAATAAGATGATCAAGGTTTCCTGATCATGGACATTGGATGTTGTTAATAACGAGGTCACAACTTTGGTGGAATGATGTGATGAACATTCATCCCAAGTATAGCATTACGATCAAAGTCATTATGTTTATATTGCTATAACATCATACGAAGTAATCTTAGTCCTTAGACCATGAGATCATGTTAATTGCTAACACCGGAAGAGTATCTTGATAACATCAAACGTCACACCATAACAGGATGACTATAAAGGTGGGTTCAGTGCTACGAAGGTGTTATGTTGAGGCTCATGGATCAAGAGTGGGATTTTTCCATTCCGATGACGGATAGATATACTCTGGGCCCTCTCGGTGATATCACATTGAAATAGCTTGCAAGCAAGTGATGTGATCACTAGAATGTTATATCACGGGAACGAGAAAAGAGTGCATGTCGCTAATTACGAGATCAAACTAGGTATTTGGATGCCAATGATCGAATCTCGGACATGTAATATATCGCGAGACAAATGGATTTAGTTACGACGTTAAAGGTTCACGCGATCACAAGAGTCATCGTTGAATATGTGGGAGTCAGTACGGATCTCCAAGTCCCGCCGCTGATTATTGATCGGAGTGGGGTCTCGATCATGTCTGCATTATTCGCGAACCATAGGGTGACACACTTAAGGGATACCGACACCATTTTGAGCAAATATGTTTCAGATAAAGATTTAAGAAAGTGCTAGAATTATTTCAATAGACACCAAAACTGTTTTGGGTGAAATTGCTGAAATTGGTTCTGCATGTAATATTGAAACGTTGCAGGGGGTTTTATGTGAATATTTGTTAATTAAAGTAATTAACAAAATTCTGAATAAAATTAATAAAAGAGTTTTATTAAATGAGAGAGCATTAAATTTGGAGAAATTTAATGCATTTAAAGTGGAGACTTTAAAAGAGAATGTGAAGGGGCATTTTAATGTGGAGGGGTTACCACCACATGAATGGGGAGGTGAAGGGACACCCTCCATGGGCGCCGGCCATGGGAGGGGTACCCTCCCCTCCTCATATAAAAGGCCCCCCTCTCACTCCTTCTTCCTCACACCTCCTCGTGAAGGATCTCTCTCCCCCTCTAGTATTATTCCCCCATGGTCTCGGATTAGCGAGATACATGTTCCCGGTGGCTTTATCTGGAAAGGAGTTACTGCTTCTGCTGCTTTGCTGGAACGAGGGACGGAGGTTGTTAGGGTACCGGACGTGTGTGCGATCACGGATGCACCGCTGCTTTGCGGTGCTGGACTTGCTGGAGCTAGATCTGATGGACGTGCTAGAGTCGGACCTGCTGGACTTCATCACGATCTTGAGATGTGGCAAGTGTACGACTACATCATCCACGAGTTCCATCTCGTTAACAAAGCTTTGTTGTCTTTGAGGGTAAGTTCTCTATGGATGTATATCCACCTGTTGCTCTGTATCTAGTAGATAGATCTTGGCGTATAGTTCTCATCATAGGAATTTTTTTGTTTTCTATGCTGCAAACCCAACAGTGGTATCAGAGCCTGATCCATGCGTAGGTGTTTTGCACGGGTAGTACACATATGTTTATATGTGGGCCATGATGATCATGTTATTGCTTCTTTCATGTATTTTGGATATTGGTGGCATAGTGGGATGAAGCGGCCCGGAGCAACCTTACATGTCATCGTACATGAGACCGGTTCCACGACTGACATGCAACTAGTTTTGCATAAGTGGCTGGTGGGTGTCTGTCTCTCCTACTATAGTCAATATCTGATTTACAATGAGTTGCTAATAACTTGGTTATCCTCGTTGTGCTTCCATGTTCGTAGGTAAGAACGGTTCTATCTCCGAAAGCCCTAAGCCACGTAAAACTTGCAATTGATAAATTAGAGGCGTCTAGTTTAGATCGTTGCTGGGCTAGTGTCATGATATGGTAATGTTGTAAGTTGATGTATAGTTGATACTCTTACAACACACCTAACGTGTAAGTTCCATAGACCTTAGCCTTACACACAAAGGAATGATAGAGATCATACCTTGATGCATGTGATAGAGATCAAATGCATTGACCATATCATCTCACTTTACACATTAGATGTTCGCATCTTATATTGCTAGTTTGGCGTTTTAGTAGCATTTTAAGATGATCCCTCATTTAGATATCAAGATAAAAATGTGTTCTTCCTTAAGTATGCACCATTCTATGGATCGTGTTTCGAGACATCACGTGATGATCGGGTGTACTCGACTCTACGCTTTCATACAACGGGTGTAAGACAGTTTTACACACGCGAGTACTAAGGTTCTTACTTGGCGAGCCTAGCATGTACAGACATGGCCTCGGAACACGGACCGAAAGGTTAAGCATGAGTCATATAGTTGATATGATGCCCATATTGATGCTCGCCTTTGAAGCTACACTGACTCACGTGATGATCGGACTTGGTGTAGTGGATTTGGTTCATGTAATCACCAAAAAGGCACGAGGGATGTCGTTTTTGAGTGGGAGTTCATTTCTAATTTGGATTAATCGAACTCAATTTTTCATAAACTAAATCGAAGTGAATTTGCATAATTTGTTGTAGTCATTAGCGTCTGTTCACTACCTTATGCTTAGTTTTAATTGAGATAATAGAACTATAGAATTCTGGATATTTACTTTACAAACTGGTATCGTATTGTTTTGAATGTCAATTTAAAGTTTATAAGTCCTATTGCAAACTTTCAGCAAACTCTATTACTCCATGAAGTTTAATAAGTAGTATTAAATCAAGAGTAAGAATTCCAATGTTAGTATCGAAAGTATCATGTTTGCCTCCATGATTATTGATATTCAAAAGTTGTTTTAATATCAAGATTATATAGGAGCTAAAAATTGTTTCAAAAACCATCATGTGTGAAAGATATTGTGATATCTGAAACAATGTTTTTGGTTGCATTATGATAGAGTATAATTTAGCAAAATACATGTTCTCATATTGTATGAGAATTTGTGAAGGATGGAGATGCTAAGCATCTGGATCTCCCAAAAGGGTTTTGGGAACTAACATTATACTCATGATTCTTCCTTATAGGCTATAGTAGCTTGATCATGAAAGTTGTCATGATAAGGATGAATAGAAGATGTAAGTAAAATGTTTACTACACTAATAGATTACTAAAGAATGGATTTTTGAAAGAACACCAAACATTTGATGATGGTGATCCACTTCAAAGTGCAAGTGCAAAGGGATTAGTATTTGACTATATACACTTTGTACTGTGTGTCATGTGAATGACACCACTATTGATGTTGATAGATTCTTTTAAAAGAAAAGGAATTGTTGAAAGAGAATCTATAAAATATTTGGCAGAAAAGAAAAGGTTGGAGATGTCCAACTTAGGTATATAGAAGATATACATGTTATGGCTGTATTCCTTGCTTGTTAAAGAATGTGGTTCTGAGGTATTGGATACCGGTATTGGATACCGAATTGGTTGGTATGAAGTGTGATGCGCTCGACTTTCGACGTAGAGCTCGTTGGGAACCCCAAGAGGAAGGTACGATGAATATAGCAGCAAGTTTTCCCTCAGTTATGAAACCAAGGTTTAATCGAACCAGTAGGAGCAAGGAAACACCCCAAAGGTGTTACTAGCTGAGCTTTGGCAGGGCGCACTACCGGTGCTAGTAGCAACGTGGAGACCTGCACAACACAACCACAGAACTTTGTCCCCAACTTGCGATGAGGTTGTCAATCTCACCATGTTTTGTGGAAAACAAAGGATTAAACGTATCGAATGGAAAGAAGTAAAAGTTTGCAGAAAGTAAACACAAAGCGGTAAAAGATTGTAGATTGTATGTAAAGTAAAAGGACCGGGATCCATAGTTCACTAGAGGTGGCTCTCCTTAGATAGATAACATGCTGGGTGAACAAATTACAGTGGGGCAATTGACAAACACCGAGAAAGCAATACATGCATATACTAATCATCTTGAATCCTCTGAGACTTGATTGGGCATTACAACATAATACATAGACCGCCATCCAACTGCATCTATGACTAATAATCCACCTTCAGGTTATCATCTGAAACCCCTCCAGTATTAAGTTGCAAGCAACAGATTATTGCTTTACGAACTGTGTGTAAAGTAAACAATACGATTGTTCTATGAACAAAGGATTGTTGTTTTCTCCCTAGTAGCAATAACACATCTACTACCTTAGAGATTTCTGTCACTTCCCCAGATTACCAGAGGCATGAACCCACTATCGAGCATAAATACTAACTCTTGGAGTTGCTAGCATCTACTTGGCCAAGATAGCTACTAACAACGGAAAGCATGCAAGATCTCAAATAACAAAGACATGATAGAATCAACAATCAATCTGAAATAGCATCTCAATATCCATCGGATCCCCGCAAAAACAACATGTATGGATTACAAATAGATGATCTTGATCATGAATGGATCTCACAAGATCTAAACATGAAAGCACAAAGGAGGAGAAACTAGCCATCTAGATACTACATGGATCCGTAGTCCAAGGATGAACTACTCACGCATCACACCAGAGGCTTGCATGGTGATGAAGAAGGCCTCTAGGGTGAATTCCCCTCTCCGGCAGGGTGCCGAGAAGAGCTTCAGATCCCTCCCGATCTAGGGATGGAGATGGCGGCGGCTACAGACTCTTTCGTGGATTTTTGATCGGGTACTTAGGGTTTTCGTCCCGAGGGCAACTTATAGGCAGAAGGAGAGGCCGAGGGGGTGCCGGGAGCGGCCAACCACCCCCTAGCACGGGCCAGGCCTGGCCGCGCGGCCAGGTGGTGTGGTGGCTCCCTAGCCCTTCTCCATCTCGTATTCTGGCACTTGATCCCTTCCGAAAAAATAGACACTTTGGATTTTGTCCCATCCAATTCCGAGAATATTCATTTTCTGACTTTCCTGGAACCAAAAACAGCAGAAAACATGCAGCTGGCACTGTGGCTCTTGTTAATAGGTTAGTCCAAGAAATCATATGAAAAGTACTCCAAAGTTGGAACAAAACACAAGAAAGTGGATAAAACCAAGCATGGAACATCAAAAATTATAGATACCTTTGCAATGTATCAAAGTGTCATACAGGACAACACAATTCATGAACTGCAATGGCCTAAGTAACTAGCAAGAGAATAAGTGATGATGTTCATCAAAAACAAATAAAGTGTTATTGTGTTTTTCGTTGTCGTCAAACCTAGCCTTCAAGATTTGTTTTAATAATTGTTATTTTGTTCCGGTATTACGAGAACAATGGTTGTTCAAATAATTACCATATTCCATAAAGGATGGATGAACTTTTACAAGTCTAGTGGGAGAAATCACATCCATAAACACTATTGCCAAAATGTCACAAGACAAATGATTGAAAGATCACTTATGAAGTGACATCGCTGTTTTACATTATATTGGAAGAAAACATGAAGAAACTCCATGTTGATGGAATTTTTGGAGTCTTTGATTTTGATCAATTGACGCTTGTGAAACTTTCCTCAAGATAATTGAAACTCCGTCCAAAGGCCAAAGAGGAACGGATGACTAACTTATTGGATATTATGCATGTTGATGTATATAGTCCATTATGTGTAGCCATATGCGATGGATCTTTTTGCTTCATATGCTTTCTCCAGAAATTTAAGTGAATATATCTATATATTTACTTAATAAGGAAGAAGTATGAAACATTTGAAAATTGTTCAAAGACTTTCAAGATGAAGTGGAAAATCATTGTAACAAGAAAATAAAGAGTTTATGATTCAATCATAAAGGAAGATATTTGAGTTACACGTTTAGCAAAACACCTAAGATTTGAGGAATTGTTCCATGATTTGTTTTTCTTGATAAACCATAGGAGTATGGCATATTCGAGAGATGAAATCAAACCATGTTTGACATGGTAAGATCAAAGGTGTCATTTATAAAACTGCCATTATGTTTTAAGGATTGAAGCTTTAGAGACTACCGCTTTTACACTGAAAAGAGCACCATCGTGATCCGTTGAAATGACACCATATAAGTTATGGTTTGGGATAAAACCCGAATTGTCTTTTCTTATATTTTGGTATGCTATGCATAAGTAAAATGTTTACAACCAAAGTTGGATAAGCACGTCTTTGTAGGTTATACCAAAGAATTTGTTGGGAATTTCTCCATAACACCGAGGACAAAAGAGTTTGTTACTTGGAACGTCAAGTTCCTTGAGAAGGAATTTTTCGTGAAAAGTTAAGTGGGAGGACAATAGAACTTTGATAAGGTTGTTGAACCTTAGCTATATGTGCTAAGTAGCGCAGCGCCGAAAAGTATCCCGGTGGCGACCACAATGCTCATGGCTCCCATGATTCCAAACGTTGTGATCTCGGAGATTAGAGTTCCTATTGAACCGTGTGGGTCAGTAAGAATCAAATAGTGTGATTTGATAAGCAAGTCATTATTGTTTTGATAATGATGAACCGACTACATGCAAAGAAGCGATGATGGGCCCTGACTCCATAAAATGACTAGAAGTCATAGAATCCGTGATAGTATCCATACACGAGAAATCAAGTTTCTGAACTTGGAAGACCCTCCGGAAAGGCGTGAAGCCTATCGGTCGTGTTTGGATCTATAAAGAAATAGACATGGATGTTTAACATCTATGAAATAGTTGACATGTCGGAAAGAAGTCTACGACAATGTTCAAGGAGTTGACTATGACAAGATTTGATCTTTCATAGCGATATTTAGTCTTGACGGATTAATGTAGCAACCACTACATATAATTTGATGATGGTAGTTGAACAAACAAAACAATGTTCTTCTAATAGAATGGTTACCTAGGACATGTACAAGACACGGTCCGAAGGGTTTTGTTAATTCAAAGGGTGCTAAAAGGGCATGCAAACTTCAATAGTTGAAGTAAGCATAGCAGAGTTGGAACCTTCACCATGATGAAACTATTAAAAGAGTTTAAATTCATTGGAGATGATGAAGATGCTTGCATTTGCAAGAAATTAAGTGGGAGCGCTGAGACATATTTCTAATACATTATGTAGAGGACATATTGTTGATTGGAAATGATGTATCTTGTATTGACACAAGTTAAGAATTTCATTAAAATAAGATTTTGATGAAAGACTTGGTTAAAACTGGAATATTTGGCATCAATATCTATATGGATAGATTGAGGCGCTAATATGGTTGTGCCAGACATACATATATGAGATATTGAAAGGGTTCAATATGGAAACAACAAGAAAGGTTCTTGCTGCATGGAAAGGATTGTATCAAAATTCAAGTGTTTCAACACTTGGTGAGTAAAATCACATGAAGATTTTGATTGATTATACCGTGATATGTATATATCCAGAATGTCCTATGCTCTAAATGTTATGAGCACATACCAGAATGATTCATAAGATGATCATTGGACAATAGTGAAGATATTCTTATGAGCTTTGGAAGAACTAAGAATATATCATGTATAAGTGACAAATAGTTAAAGGTAGTTCATTGTAAAGTGTTACATTGATACTAGTTTTGTCACAAGATACAAATTAAATTTATCTCAATTTAGACTATGGGTGGTAGAATGTATAGGAAAGTATGTTCCATGATGGATTTGGATAAGTTCCAAAGTTGAAACATTGTGACGGATACTACAACAAAAGGCTAAGTATATAACTGCTATAGTAGCAGCAAAGGAGGGCATTTGTGTTAAGAAGTTTGCTATCAAACTAGGTGTGGTTCAAAGTGGGATAATACTATGAAGATATATTGTATGACAATAATATCAACATATTTTAACCCGAACAAACTAAAAGGTCTCACCAAAGGACCAAATTTATACAATGCCATCTCATTTGAGAATGAGTGATGCGTAGAGACGCAAAGACATGCAAATACACACGGACCTAAAACTGTCAGATCCGGAGATTATGTTAACCACTAGCAATCGCGTATATGCAACACCAGAAAGCCATACGTGTTCAATAAGCAAAGTTTTTCAAACTAGATTATTGACTCTAGTGCAAGTGGGAGACTGAAGGGAATCTGCCCGAGAGGCAATAATAAAGTGGTTATTATCTTATTCCATGTTTATGATAAATGTTTATTTTGCATGCTATAATTGTATTAATTGGAAACATTAATACATGTGTGTTTAATAAACAAAATACAAACTTCCTAGTACTGCCTCTCATATAAACTAGCTTGTTGATTAACAAGATGATCAAGGTTTCCAGATCATGGACATTGGATGTTATTAATAACGAGGTCACAACATTGGTGGAATGATGTGATGAACATTCATCCGAAGTATAGCATTACGATCAAAGTCATTATGTTTATATTGCCATAACATCATATGAAGCAATCTTATTCCTTAGACCATGAGATCATGTTAATTTCTAACACCGGAAGAGTATCTTGATAACATCAAACGTCACACCATAACATGGTGACTATAAAGGTGGGTTCAGAGCTACAAAGGTGTTATATTGAGGCTCATGGATCAAGAGTAGGATTTGTCCATCCTGATGATGGATAGATATACTCTGGGTCCTCTCGGTGATATCACATTGAAATAGCTTGCAAGCAAGTAATGTGATCACTAGAATGTTATATCACGGGAACAAGAAAAGAGTGCATGCCGGTAACGAGATCAAACTAGGTATTTGTATGCCAATGATCGAATCTCGGACATGTAATATATCACGAGACAAAGGGATTTAGTTACAACATTAAAGGTTCACACGATCACAAGAGTCATCGTTGAATATGTGGGAGTCAGTACGGATTTCCAGGTCCCTCTGCTGATTATTGATCGGAGAGGGGTCTCGATCATGTCTGCATTGTTCGCGAACCGTAGGGTGACACACTTAAGGGATACCGACACAATTTGGAGCAAATATGTTTCAGATAAAGATTTAAGAAAGCGCTAGAATTATTTCAATAGACACCGAAACTGTTTCGGGTGAAATTGCTGAAATTGGTTCTGCATGTAATATTGAAATGTTGCAGGGGGTTTATGTGAATGTTTGTTAATTAAAGTAATTAACAAAATTCTGAATAAAATTAATAAAAGAGTTTTATTAAATGAGAGAGCATTAAATTTGGAGAAATTTAATGCATTTAAAGTGGAGACTTTAAAAGAGAATGTGAAGGGGCATTTTAATGTGGAGGGGTTACCACCACATGAATGGGGAGGTGAAGGGACACCCTCCATGGGCGCGCCGGCCATGGGAGGGGTACCCTCCCCTCCTCCTATAAAAGGCCCCCCTCTCACTCCTTCTTCCTCACACCTCCTCGTGATGGATGGATCTCCCCCTCTAGTATTATTCCCCCATGGTCTCGGATTAGCGAGATACATGTTCCCGATGGCTTTATCTGGAAAGGAGTTGCTGCTTCCGCTGCTTTGCTGGAGTGAGGGACGGAGGTTGTCGGGGTACCGGACGTGTGTGCGATCACGGATACACCGCTGCTTTGCGGTGCTAGACTTGGTGGTGCTGGACTTGCTGGAGCTGGATCTGATGGACGTGTTGGAGCCGGACCTGCTGGAGTTCATCACGATGTTGAGATCGGCAAGTGTACGACTACATCATCCATGAGTTCCATCTCGTTAACAAAGCTTTGTTGTCTTCGAGGGTAAGTTCTCTATGGATGTATATCCACCCATTGCTCTGTATCTAGTAGATAGATCTTGGCGTATAGTTCTCATCGTAGGAATTTTTTTGTTTTCTATGCTATGAACCCAACAGGATCCACCAGTGTCATTGCATGTGTGTTATTTTCACAATCCACATATGGATCCACCAGTGTCATTGCATGTGTGTTCTTGTTACTAACAACAACCAGAGTCATTGCATGTGTGTTCTTTTCACATACCGCATATGGATCCACCAGTGTCATTGCATGTGTGTTCTTTTCACAATCCACCTATGGATCCACTAGTGTCATTGCATGTGTGTTCTTTTTACTAACAACAACTGGAGTCATTTCATGACTGTTCTTTTCACATACCACATATGGATCCACCAGTGTCATTGAAATGTGTGTTCTCTCCAGAGACCACACATGGATCCACCAGTGTCATTGAAATGTGTGTTCTTTTTACTAACAACAACCAGAGTCATTTCATGACTGTTCTTTTCACATACCACATATGGATCCACCAGTTTCATTGCATGTGTGTTCTTTTTACTAACAACAACTAGTGTCATTGCATGTGTGTTCTTTTCACAATCCACATAAGGATCCACCAGTGTCATTGCATGTGTGCTTTTTTTACTAAAAACAACCAGAGTCATTTCATGTGTGTTCTTTTCACATACCACATATGGATCCACTAGTGTCATTGAAATGTGTGTTCTCTTTAGAGACCACACATGGATCCACCAGTGTCATTGCATGTGTGTTCTTGTTACTAACAACAACCAGAGTCATTGCATGTGTGTTCTTTTCACATACCACATATGGATCCACTAGTGTCATTGCATGTGTGTTCTTTTCACAATCCACCTATGGATCCACTAGTGTCATTGCATGTGTGTTCTTTTTACTAACAACAACTGGAGTCATTTCATGACTGTTGTTTTCACATACCACATATGGATCCACTAGTGTCATTGAAATGTTTGTTCTCTCGAGAGACCACACATGGATCCACCAGTGTCATTGAAATGTGTGTTCTTTTTACTAACAACAACCAGAGTCATTTCATGTGTGTTCTTTTCACATACCACATATGGATCCACTAGTGTCATTGAAATGTGTGTTCTCTTCAGAGACCACACATGGATCCACCAGTGTCATTACATGTGTGTTCTTTTTACTAACAACAACTGGAGTCATTGCATGTGTGTTCTTTTCACATACCACATATGGATCCACCAGTGTCATTGCATGTGTGCTCTTTTCACAATCCACCTATGGATCCACCAGTGTCATTGCATGTGTGTTCTTTTTACTATTAACAACCAGAGTCATTGAAATGTGTGTTCTTTTCACATACCACATATGGATCCACCAGTGTCATTGCATGTGTGTTCTTTTTACTAACAATAACCAGAGTCATTGCATGTGTGTTCTCTTCAGAGACCACACATGGATCCACCAGTGTCATTGCATGTGTGTTCTTTTTACTAACAACAACCAGAGTCATTGAAATGTGTGTTCTCTTCAGAGACCACACATGGATCCACCAGTGTCATTGCATGTGTGTTCTTTTTACTAACAACAACCAGAGTCACTGAAATGTGTGTTCTCTTCAGAGAACACACATGGATCCACCAGTGTCATTGCATGTGTGTTCTTTTTACTAAGAACAACCAGTGTCATTGCATGTGTGTTCTTTTCACAATCCACATATGGATCCACCAGTGTCATTGCATGTGTGCTTTTTTTTACTAAAAACAACCAGAGTCATTTCATGTGTGTTCTTTTCACATACCACATATGGATCCACTAGTGTCATTGAAATGTGTGTTCTCTTTAGAGACCACACATGGATCCACCAGTGTCATTGCATGTGTGTTCTTGTTACTAACAACAACCAGAGTCATTGCATGTGTGTTCTTTTCACATACCGCATATGGATCCACCAGTGTCATTGCATGTGTGTTCTTTTCACAATCCACCTATGGATCCACTAGTGTCATTGCATGTGTGTTCTTTTTACTAACAACAACTGGAGTCATTTCATGACTGTTCTTTTCACATACCACATATGGATCCACCAGTGTCATTGAAATGTGTGTTCTCTCCAGAGACCACACATGGATCCACCAGTGTCATTGAAATGTGTGTTCTTTTTACTAACAACAACCAGAGTCATTTCATGTGTGTTATTTTCACATACCACATATGGATCCACTAGTGTCATTGAAATGTGTGTTCTCTTTAGAGACCACACATGGATCCACCAGTGTCATTGCATGTGTGTTCTTGTTACTAACAACAACCAGAGTCATTGCATGTGTGTTCTTTTCACATACCGCATATGGATCCACCAGTGTCATTGCATGTGTGTTCTTTTCACAATCCACCTATGGATCCACTAGTGTCATTGCATGTGTGTTCTTTTTACTAACAACAACTGGAGTCATTTCATGACTGTTCTTTTCACATACCACATATGGATCCACCAGTGTCATTGAAATGTGTGTTCTCTCCAGAGACCACACATGGATCCACCAGTGTCATTGAAATGTGTGTTCTTTTTACTAACAACAACCAGAGTCATTTCATGACTGTTCTTTTCACATACCACATATGGATCCACCAGTTTCATTGCATGTGTGTTCTTTTTACTAACAACAAATAGTGTCATTGCATGTGTGTTCTTTTCACAATCCACATAAGGATCCACCAGTGTCATTGCATGTGTGCTTTTTTTACTAAAAACAACCAGAGTCATTTCATGTGTGTTCTTTTCACATACCACATATGGATCCACTAGTGTCATTGAAATGTGTGTTCTCTTTAGAGACCACACATGGATCCACCAGTGTCATTGCATGTGTGTTCTTGTTACTAACAACAACCAGAGTCATTGCATGTGTGTTCTTTTCACATACCACATATGGATCCACTAGTGTCATTGCATGTGTGTTCTTTTCACAATCCACCTATGGATCCACTAGTGTCATTGCATGTGTGTTATTTTTACTAACAACAACTGGAGTCATTTCATGACTGTTGTTTTCACATACCACATATGGATCCACTAGTGTCATTGAAATGTTTGTTCTCTCCAGAGACCACACATGGATCCACCAGTGTCATTGAAATGTGTGTTCTTTTTACTAACAACAACCAGAGTCATTTCATGTGTGTTCTTTTCACATACCACATATGGATCCACTAGTGTCATTGAAATGTGTGTTCTCTTCAGAGACCACACATGGATCCACCAGTGTCATTACATGTGTGTTCTTTTTACTAACAACAACTGGAGTCATTGCATGTGTGTTCTTTTCACATACCACATATGGATCCACCAGTGTCATTGCATGTGTGCTCTTTTCACAATCCACCTATGGATCCACCAGTGTCATTGCATGTGTGTTCTTTTTACTATTAACAACCAGAGTCATTGAAATGTGTGTTCTTTTCACATACCACATATGGATCCACCAGTGTCATTGCATGTGTGTTCTTTTTACTAACAATAACCAGAGTCATTGCATGTGTGTTCTCTTCAGAGACCACACATGGATCCACCAGTGTCATTGCATGTGTGTTCTTTTTACTAACAACAACCAGAGTCATTGAAATGTGTGTTCTCTTCAGAGACCACACATGGATCCACCAGTGTCATTGCATGTGTGTTCTTTTTACTAACAATAACCAGTGTCATTGCATGTGTGTTCTTTTCAAAATCCACATATGGATCCACCAGTGTCATTGCATGTGTGATTTTTCTACTAACAACCAGAGTCATTTCATGCGTGTTCTTTTCACATACCACATATACATCCACCAGTGTCATTGAAATCTGTGTTCTCTTTAGACACCACACATGGATCCACCAGTGTTATTGCATGTGTGTTCTTGTTACTAACAACAACCATAGTCATTGCATGTGTGTTCTTTTCACATACCACATATGGATCCACCAGTGTCATTCCATGTGTGTTCTTTTCACAATCCACCTATGGATCCACCAATGTCATTGCATGTGTGTTCTTTTTACTAACAACAACTGGAGTCATGTCATGACTATTCTTTTCACATACCACATATGGATCCACTAATGTCATTGAAATGTGTGTTCTCTTTAGAGACCACACATGGATCCACCAGTGTCATTACATGTGTGTTATTTTTACTAACAATAACTAGAGTCATTGCATGTGTGTTCTTTTCACATACCACATATGGATCCACCAGTGTCATTGCATGTGTGCTCTTTTCACAATCCACCTATGGATCCACCAGTGTCATTGCATGTGTGTTCTTTTTACTAACAACAACCAGAGTCATTGAAATGTGTGTTCTTTTCACATACCACATATGGATCCACCAGTGTCATTGCATGTGTGTTCTTTTTACTAACAACAACCAGAGTCATTGCATGTGTGTTCTTTTCACAATCCACACATGGATCCACCAGTGTCATTGCATGTGTGTTCTTTTTACTAACAACAACCAGAGTCATTGAAATGTGTGTTCTCTTCAGAGACCACACATGGATCCACTAGTGTCATTGCATGTTTTTATTTTTACTAACAACAGCCAGTGTCATGGCATGTGTATTCTTTTCACATACCACCTATGGATCCACCAGTGTCATTGCATGTGTGCTTTTTTACTAATAACAACCAGAGTCATTTCATGTGTGTTCTTTTCACATACCACATATGGATCCACCAGTGTCATTGAAATGTGTGTTCTCTTCAGAGACCACACATGGATCCACCAGTGTTATTGCATGTGTGTTCTTGTTACTAACAACAACTAGAGTCATTGCATGCGTGTTCTTTTCACATACCACATATGGATCCACCAGTGTCATTGCACTTGTTTTTTTTCACAATCCACCTATGGATCCACTAGTGTCCTTGCATGTGTGTTCTTTTTACTAACAACAACCAGAGTCATTTCATGTGTGTTGTTTTCACATACCGCATATGGATCCACTAGTGTCATTGAAATGTGTGTTCTCTTGAGAGACCACACATGGATCCACCAGTGTCATTACATGTGTGTTCTTTTTACTAACAACAACTGGAGTCATTGCATGTGTGTTCTTTTCACATACCACATATGGATCCACCAGTGTCATTGCATGTGTGCTCTTTTCACAATCCACCTATGGATCCACCAGTGTCATTGCATGTGTGTTCTTTTTACTAATAACAACCAGAGTCATTGAAATGTGTGTTCTTTTCACAAACCACATATGGATCCGCCAGTGTCATTGCATGTGTGTTCTTTTTACTAACAATAACCCGAGTCATTGCATGTGTGTTCTCTTCAGAGACCACACATGGATCCACCAGTGTCATTGCATGTGTGTTCTTTTTACTAACAACAACCAGAGTCACTGAAATGTGTGTTCTCTTAAGAGACCACACATGGATCCACCAGTGTCATTGCATGTGTGTTCTTTTTACTAAGAACAACCAGTGTCATTGCATGTGTGTTCTTTTCACAATCCACATATGGATCCACCAGTGTCATTGCATGTGTGATTTTGTTACTAACAACCAGAGTCATTTCATGCGTGTTATTTTCACATACCACATATGTATCCACCAGTGTCATTGAAATCTGTGTTCTCTTTAGACACCACACATGGATCCACCAGTGTTATTGCATGTGTGTTCTTGTTACTAACAACAACCATAGTCATTGCATGTGTGTTCTTTTCACATACCACATATGGATCCACCAGTGTCATTGCATGTGTGTTCTTTTCATAATCCACCTATGGATCCACCAATGTCATTGCATGTGTGTTCTTTTTACTAACAACAACTGGAGTCATTTCATGACTATTCTTTTCACATACCACATATGGATCCACTAGTGTCATTGAAATGTGTGTTCTCTTCAAAGACCACACATGGATCCACCAGTGTTATTACATGTGTGTTATTTTTACTAACAACAACTGGAGTCATTGCATGTGTGTTGTTTTCACAATCCACCTATGGATCCACTAGTGTCATTGCATGTGTGTTCTTTTTACTAACAACAACCAGAGTCATTTCATGTGTGTTGTTTTCACATACCACATATGGATCCACTAGTGTCATTGAAATGTGTGTTCTCTTCAGAGACCACACATGGATCCACCAGTGTCATTACATGTGTGTTCTTTTTACTAACAACAACTGGAGTCATTGCATGTGTGTTCTTTTCACATACCACATACGGATCCACCAGTGTCATTGCATGTGTGCTCTTTTCACAATCCACCTATGGATCCACCAGTATCATTGCATGTGTGCTCTTTTTACTAATAATAACCAGAGTCATTGAAATGTGTGTTCTTTTCACATACCACATATGGATCCACCAGTGTCATTGCATGTGTGTTCTTTTTACTAACAATAACCAGAGTCATTGCATGTGTGTTCTCTTTAGAGACCACACATGGATCCACCAGTGTCATTGCATGTGTGTTCTTTTTACTAACAACAACCAGAGTCATTGAAATGTGTGTTCTCTTTAGAGACCACACATGGATCTACCAGTGTCATTGCATGTGCGTTCTTTTTACTAACAACAACCAGTGTCATTGCATGTGTGTTCTTTTCACAATCCACACATGGATCCACCAGTGTCATTGCATGTGTGTTCTTTTTACTAACAACAACCAGTGTCATTGCATGTGTGTTCTTTTCACAATCCACATATGGATCCACCAGTGTCATTGCATGTGTGATTTTTCTACTAACAACCAGAGTCATTTCATGCGTGTTCTTTTCACATACCACATATGTATCCACCAGTGTCATTGAAATCTGTGTTCTCTTTAGACAGCACACATGGATCCACCAGTGTTATTACATGTGTGTTCTTGTTACTAACAACAACCATAGTCATTGCATGTGTGTTCTTTTCACATACCACATATGGATCCACCAGTGTCATTGCATGTGTGTTCTTTTCACAATCCACCTATGGATCCACCAATGTCATTGCATGTGTGTTCTTTTTACTAACAACAACTGGAGTCATTTCATGACTATTCTTTCACATACCACATATGGATCCACTAGTGTCATTGAAATGTGTGTTCTCTTCAGAGACCACACATGGATCCACCAGTGTCATTCCATGTGTGTTATTTTTACTAACAACAACTGGAGTCATTGCATGTGTGTTCTTTTCACAATCCACCTCTGGATCCACCAGTGTCATTGCATGTGCGTTCTTTTTACTAACAACAACTGGAGTCATTTCATGACTGTTCTTTTCACATACCACATATGGATCCACCAGTGTCATTGAAATGTGTGTTCTCTTCAGAGACCACACATGGATCCACCAGTGTCATTGCATGTGTGTTCTTTTTACTAACAACCACTAGAGTCATTGCATGTGTGTTCTTTTCACATACCACATGTGGAACAACCAGAGTCATTGCATGTGTGCTCTTTTCACGATCCACCTATGGATCCACCAGTTTCATTGCATGTGTATTCTTTTTACTAACAACAACCAGAGTCATTGAAATGTGTGTTCTCTTCAGATACCACACATGGATCCACCAGTGTCATTGCATGTGTGTTCTTTTTACTAACAAAAACTAGTATCATTGCATGTGTGTTCTTTTTGAAATCCACATATGGATCCACCAGTGTCATTGCATGTGTGCTTTTTTTTACTAAAAACAACCAGAGTCATTTCATGTGTGTTCTTTTCACATACCACATATGGATCCACTAGTGCCATTGAAATGTGTGTTCTCTTTAGAGACCACACATGGATCCACCAGTGTCATTGCATGTGTGTTCTTGTTACTAACAACAACCAGAGTCATTGCATGTGTGTTCTTTTCACATACCACATATGGATCCACCAGTGTCATTGCATGTGTGTTCTTTTCACAATCCACCTATGGTCCACTAGTGTCATTGCATGTGTGTTCTTTTTACTAACAACAACTGGAGTCATTTCATGACTGTTCTTTTCACATACCACATATGGATCCACCAGTGTCATTGAAATGTTTGTTCTCTTCAGAGACCACACATGGATCCACCAGTGTCATTGAAATGTGTGTTCTTTTTACTAACAACAACCAGAGTCATTTCATGTGTGTTCTTTTCACATACCACATATGGATCCACTAGTGTCATTGAAATGTGTGTTCTCTTCAGAGACCACACATGGATCCACCAGTGTCATTACATGTGTGTTCTTTTTACTAACAACAACTGGAATCATTTCATGTGTGTTATTTTCACATACCACATATGGATCCACCAGTGTCATTGCATGTGTGCTCTTTTCACAATCCACCTATGGATCCACCAGTGTCATTGCATGTGTGTTCTTTTTACTAATAACAACCAGAGTCATTGAAATGTGTGTTCTTTTCACATACCACATATGGATCCACCAGTGTCATTGCATGTGTGTTCTTCTTACTAACAATAACCAGAGTCATTGCATGTGTGTTCTCTTCAGAGACCACACATGGATCCACCAGTGTCATTGCATGTGTGTTCTTTTTACTAACAACAACCAGAGTCATTGAAATGTGTGTTCTCTTCAGAGACCACACATGGATCCACCAGTGTCATTGCATGTGTGTTCTTTTTACTAACAACAACCAGAGTCATTGAAATGTGTGTTCTCTTCAGAGACCACACATGGATCCACCAGTGTCATTGCATGTTGTTCTTTTTACTAACAACAGCCAGTGTCATTGCGTGTGTGTTCTTTTCACATACCACCTATGGATCCACCAGTGTCATTGCATGTGTGCTTTTTTTACTAATAACAACCAGAGTCATTTCATGTGTGTTCTTTTCACATACCACATATGGATCCACCAGTGTCATTGAAATGTGTGTTCTCTTCAGAGACCACACATGGATCCACCAGTGTTATTGCATGTGTGTTCTTGTTACTAACAACAACCAGAGTCATTGCATGTGTGTTCTTTTCACATACCACATATGGATCCACTAGTTTCATTGAAATGTTTGTTCTCTCCAGAGACCACACATGGATCCACCAGTGTCATTGAAATGTGTGTTCTTTTTACTAACAACAACTAGAGTCATTTCATGTGTGTTCTTTTCACATACCACATATGGATCCACTAGTGTCATTGAAATGTGTGTTCTCTTCAGAGACCACACATGGATCCACCAGTGTCATTACATGTGTGTTCTTTTTACTAACAACAACTGGAGTCATTGCATGTGTGTTCTTTTCACATACCACATATGGATCCACCAGTGTCATTGCATGTGTGCTCTTTTCACAATCCACCTATGGATCCACCAGTGTCATTGCATGTGTGTTCTTTTTGCTAATAACAACCAGAGTCATTGAAATGTGTGTTCTTTTCACATACCACATATGGATCCACCAGTGTCATTGCATGTGTGTTCTTTTTACTAACAATAACCAGAGTCATTGCATGTGTGTTCTCTTCAGAGACCACACATGGATCCACCAGTGTCATTGCATGTGTGTTCTTTTTACTAACAACAACCAGAGTCATTGAAATGTGTGTTCTCTTCAGAGACCACACATGGATCCACCAGTGTCATTACATGTGTGTTATTTTTACTAACAACAACAAGTGTCATTGCATGTGTGTTCTTTTCACAATCCACATATGGATCCACCAGTGTCATTGCATGTGTGATTTTTCTACTAACAACCAGAGTCATTTCATGCGTGTTCTTTTCACATACCACATATGTATCCACCAGTGTCATTGAAATATGTGTTCTCTTTAGACACCACACATGGATCCACCAGTGTTATTGCATGTGTGTTCTTGTTACTAACAACAACCATAGTCATTGCATGTGTGTTCTTTTCACATACCACATATGGATCCACCAGTGTCATTGCATGTGTGTTCTTTTCACAATCCACCTATGGATCCACCAATGTCATTGCATGTGTGTTCTTTTTACTAACAACAACTGGAGTCATGTCATGACTATTCTTTTCACATACCACATATGGATCCCCTAATGTCATTGAAATGTGTGTTCTCTTCAGAGACCACACATGGATCCACCAGTGTCATTACATGTGTGTTATTTTTACTAACAACAACTAGAGTCATTGCATGTGTGTTCTTTTCACATACCACATATGGATCCACCAGTGTCATTGCATGTATGCTCTTTTCACAATCCACCTATGGATCCACCAGTGTCATTGCATGTGTGTTCTTTTTACTAACAACAACCAGAGTCATTGAAATGTGTGTTCTTTTCACATACCACATATGGATCCACTAGTGTCATTGCATGTGTGTTCTTTTTACTAACAACAACCAGAGTCATTGCATGTGTGTTCTCTTCAGAGACCACACATGGATCCACCAGTGTCATTGCATGTGTGTTCTTTTTACTAACAACAACCAGAGTCATTGAAATGTGTGTTCTCTTCAGAGACCACACATGGATCCACTAGTGTCATTGCATGTTGTTCTTTTTACTAACAACAGCCAGTGTCATTGCATGTGTATTCTTTTCACATACCACCTATGGATCCACCAGTGTCATTGCATGTGTGCTTTTTTACTAATAACAACCAGAGTCATTTCATGTGTGTTCTTTTCACATACCACATATGGATCCACCAGTGTCATTGAAATGTGTGTTCTCTTCAGAGACCACACATGGATCCACCAGTGTTATTGCATGTGTGTTCTTGTTACTAACAACAACTAGAGTCATTGCATTTGTGTTCTTTTCACCTACCACATATGGATCCACCAGTGTCATTGCACGTGTTTTTTTTCACAATCCACCTATGGATCCACTAGTGTCATTGCATGTGTGTTCTTTTTACTAACAACAACCAGAGTCATTTCATGTGTGTTGTTTTCACATACCACATATGGATCCACTAGTGTCATTGAAATGTGTGTTCTCTTGAGAGACCACACATGGATCCACCAATGTCATTACATGTGTGTTCTTTTTACTAACAACAACTGGAGTCATTGCATGTGTGTTCTTTTCACATACCACATATGGATCCACGAGTGTCATTGCATGTGTGCTCTTTTCACAATCCACCTATGGATCCACCAGTGTCATTGCATGTGTGTTCTTTTTACTAATAAAAACCAGAGTCATTGAAATGTGTGTTCTTTTCACATACCACATATGGATCCACCAGTGTCATTGCATGTGTGTTCTTTTTACTAACAATAACCCGAGTCATTGCATGTGTGTTCTCTTCAGAGACTACACATGGATCCACCAGTGTCATTGCATGTGTGTTCTTTTTACTAACAACAACCAGAGTCACTGAAATGTGTGTTCTCTTCAGAGACCACACATGGATCGACCAGTGTCATTGCATGTGTGTTCTTTTTACTAAGAACAACCAGTGTCATTGCATGTGTGTTCTTTTCACAATCCACATATGGATCCACCAGTGTCATTGCATGTGTGATTTTTTTACTAACAACCAGAGTCATTTCATGCGTGTTCTTTTCACATACCACATATGGATCCACCAGTGTCATTGCATGTGTGCTCTTTTCACAATCCACCTATGGATCCACCAGTGTCATTGCATGTGTGTTCTTTTTACTAACAACAACCAGAGTCATTGAAATATGTGTTCTTTTCACATACCACATATGGATCCACCAGTGTCATTGCATGTGTGTTCTTTTTACTAACAACAACAAGAGTCATTGCATGTGTGTTCTCTTCAGAGACCACACATGGATCCACCAGTGTCATTGCATGTGTGTTCTTTTTACTAACAACAACCAGAGTCATTGAAATGTGTGTTCTCTTTAGAGACCACACATGGATCCACTAGTGTCATTGCATGTTGTTATTTTTACTAACAACAGCCAGTGTCATTGCATGTGTGTTCTTTTTGAAATCCACATATGGATCCACCAGTGTCATTGCATGTGTGCTTTTTTTACTAAAAACAACCAGAGTCATTTCATGTGTGTTCTTTTCACATACCACATATGGATCCACTAGTGCCATTGAAATGTGTGTTCTCTTTAGAGACCACACATGGATCCACCAGTGTCTTTGCATGTGCGTTCTTGTTACTAACAACAACCAGAGTCATTGCATGTGTGTTCTTTTCACATACCACATATGGATCCACCAGTGTCATTGCATGTGTGTTCTTTTCACAATCCACCTATGGATCCACTAGTGTCATTGCATGTGTGTTCTTTTTACTAACAACAACTGGAGTCATTTCATGACTGTTCTTTTCACATACCACATATGGATCCACCAGTGTCATTGAAATGTTTGTTCTCTTCAGAGACCACACATGGATCCACCAGTGTCATTGAAATGTGTGTTCTTTTTACTAACAACAACCAGAGTCATTTCATGTGTGTTCTTTTCACATACCACATATGGATCCACTAGTGTCATTGAAATGTGTGTTCTCTTCAGAGACCACACATGGATCCACCAGTGTCATTGCATGTGTGTTCTTTTTACTAACAACAACCAGAGTCATTGAAATGTGTGTTCTCTTCAGAGACCACACATGGATCCACCAGTGTCATTGCATGTGTGTTCTTTTTACTAACAACAACCAGAGTCATTGAAATGTGTGTTCTCTTCAGAGACCACACATGGATCCACCAGTGTCATTGCATGTTGTTCTTTTTACTAACAACAGCCAGTGTCATTGCGTGTGTGTTCTTTTCACATACCACCTATGGATCCACCAGTGTCATTGCATGTGTGCTTTTTTTACTAATAACAACCAGAGTCATTTCATGTGTGTTCTTTTCACATACCACATATGGATCCACCAGTGTCATTGAAATGTGTGTTCTCTTCAGAGACCACACATGGATCCACCAGTGTTATTGCATGTGTGTTCTTGTTACTAACAACAACCAGAGTCATTGCATGTGTGTTCTTTTCACATACCACATATGGATCCACCAGTGTCATTGCACGTGTTTTTTTTTCACAATCCACCTATGGATCCACTAGTGCCATTGCATGTGTGTTCTTTTTACTAACAACATCCAGAGTCATTTCATGTGTGTTCTTTTCACATACCACATATGGATCCACTAGTGTCATTGAAATGTGTGTTCTCTTCAGAGACCACACATGGATCCACCAGTGTCATTACATGTGTGTTCTTTTTACTAACAACAACTGGAGTCATTGCATGTGTGTTCTTTTCACGTACCACATATGGATCAACCAGTGTCATTGCATGTGTGCTCTTTTCACATTCCACCTATGGATCCACCAGTGTCATTGCATGTGTGCTCTTTTTACTAATAACAACCAGAGTCATTGAAGTGTGTGTTCTTTTCACATACCACATATGGATCCACCAGTGTCATTGCATGTGTGTTATTTTTACTAACAATAACCAGAGTCATTGCATGTGTGTTCTTTTCACTAACAACAACCAGAGACATTGAAATGTGTGTTCTCTTCAGAGACCACACATGGATCCACCAGTGTCATTGCATGTGTGTTCTTTTTACTAACAACAACCAGTGTCATTGCATGTGTGTTCTTTTCACAATCCACATATGGATCCACTAGTGTCATTGCATGTGTGATTTTTTTACTAACAACCAGAGTCATTTCATGCGTGTTCTTTTCACATACCACATATGTATCCACCAGTGTTATTCAAATGTGTTTTCTCTTCAGACACCACACATGGATCCACCAGTGTTTTTGCATGTATGTTCTTGTTACTAACAACAACCATAGTCATTGCATGTGTGTTCTTTTCACATACCACATATGGATCCACCAGTGTCATTGCATGTGTGTTCTTTTCACAATCCACCTATGGATCCACCAATGTCATTGCATGTGTGTTCTTTTTACTAACAACAACTAGAATCATTTCATGACTATTCTTTTCACATACCACATATGGATCCACTAGTGTCATTGAAATGTGTGTTCTCTTCAGAGACCACACATGGATCCACCAGTGTCATTACATGTGTGTTATTTTTACTAACAACAACTAGAGTCATTGCATGTGTGTTCTTTTCACATACCACATATGGATACACCAGTGTCATTGCATGTGTGCTCTTTTCACAATCCACCTATGGATCCACCAGTGTCAATGCATGTGTGTTCTTTTTACTAACAACAACCAGAGTCATTCAAATGTGTGTTCTTTTCACATACCACATATGGATCCACCAGTGTCATTGCATGTGTGTTCTTTTTACTAACAACAACCAGAGTCATTGTAGGTGTGTTCTCTTTAGAGACCACACATGGATCCACCAGTGTCATTGCATGTGTGTTCTTTTTACTAACAACAACCAGAGTCATTGAAATGTGTGTTCTCTTCAGAGACCACACATGGATCCACCAGTGTCATTGCATGTTGTTATTTTTACTAACAACAGCCAGTGTCATTGCATGTGTGTTCTTTTCACATACCACCTATGGATCCACCAGTGTCATTGTATGTGTGCTTTTTTACTAATAACAACCAGAGTCATTTCATGTGTGTTCTTTTCACATACCACATATGGATCCACCAGTGTCATTGAAATGTGTGTTCTCTTCAGAGACCACACATGGATCGACCAGTGTTATTGCATGTGTGTTCTTGTTACTAACAACAACCAGAGTCATTGCATGTGTGTTCTTGTCACATACCACATATGGATCCACCAGTGTCATTGCACGTGTTTTTTTTCACAATCCACCTATGGATCCACTAGTGCCATTGCATGTGTGTTCTTTTTACTAACAACAACCAGAGTCATTTCATGTGTGTTCTTTTCACATACCACATATGGATCCACTAGTGTCATTGAAATGTGTGTTCTCTTCAGAGACCACACATGGATCCACCAGTGTCATTACATGTGTGTTCTTTTTACTAACAACAACTGGAGTCATTGCATGTGTGTTCTTTTCACGTACCACATATGGATCAACCAGTGTCATTGCATGTGTGCTCTTTTCACAATCCACCTATGGATCCACCAGTGTCATTGCATGTGTGTTGGCTTTACTAATAACAACCAGAGTCATTGAAATGTGTGTTCTTTTCACATACCACATATGGATCCACCAGTGTCATTGCATGTGTGTTCTTTTTACTAACAATAACCAGAGTCATTGCATGTGTGTTCTCTTCAGAGACCACACATGGATCCACCAGTGTCATTGCATGTGTGTTCTTTTCACTAACAACAACGAGAGTCATTGAAATGTGTGTTCTCTTCAGAGACCACACATGGATCCACCAGTGTAATTGCATGTGTGTTCTTTTTACTAACAACAACCAGTGTCATTGCATGTGTGTTCTTTTCACAATCCACATATGGATCCACTAGTGTCATTGCATGTGTGATTTTTTTACTAACAACCAGAGTCATTTCATGCGTGTTCTTTTCACATACCACATATGTATCCACCAGTGTCATTGAAATGTGTGTTCTATTCAGACACCACACATGGATCCACAAGTGTTTTTGCATGTGTGTTCTTGTTACTAACAACAACCATAGTCATTGCATGTGTGTTCTTTTCACATACCACATATGGATCCACCAGTGTCATTGCATGTGTGTTCTCTTCACAATCCACCTATGGATCCACCAATGTCATTGCATGTGTGTTCTTTTTACTAACAACAATTGGAGTCATTTCATGACTATTCTTTTCACATACCACATATGGATCCACTAGTGTCATTGAAATGTGTGTTCTGTTCACAGACCACACATGGATCCACCAGTGTCATTACATGTGTGTTCTTTTTACTAACAACAACAAGAGTCATTGCATGTGTGTTCTTTTCACATACCACATATGGATCCACCAGTGTCATTGCTTGTGTGCTCTTTTCACAATCCACCTATGGATCCACCAGTGTCATTGCATGTGTGTTGTTTTTACTAACAACAACTAGAGTTATTGAAATGTGTGTTCTCTTCAGAGACCACACATGGATCCACCAGTGTCATTGCATATGTGTTCTTTTTACTAACAACAACCAGTGTCATTGCATGTGTGTTCTTTTCACAATCCACATATGGATCCACTAGTGTCATTGCATGTGTGCTTTTTTTACTAACAACAACTAGAGTCATTTTGAAGGAAATATACCCTGAGAGGCAATAATAAAGTTGTTATTATGTATTCCTTATATATGATAGATGTTTATTTTGCATGCTATAATTCTATTGATCGGAAACATCAATACATGTGTGTTTAATAAACAAAAAGGGTTCCTAGTTATGCCTCTCTTATAGACTAGCTTGTTGATTAACAAGATGATCAAGGTTTCCTGATCATGGACATTGGATGTTGTTAATAACAAGGTCACAGCATTTGTGAAATGATGTGATGAACATTCATCCGAAGTATAGCATTACAATCAAGTCATTATGTTTATATTGATATAACATCATACGAAGTAATCTTTATCCTTAGACCATGAGATCATGTTAATTGCTAACACCTGAAGAGTATCTTGATAACATCAAACGTCACACCGTAACAGGGTGACTATAAAGATGGGTTCAGTACTACGAAGGGGTTATGTTGAGGATCATGGATCAAGAGTGGAATTTGTCAATCCCGATGACGGATAGATATACTCTGGGCCCTCTCGGTGATATCACATTAAGATACCTTGCAAGCAAGTGATGTGATCACTAGAATGTTATATCACGGGAACGAGAAAAGAGTGCATGTCGGTAACAAGATCAAACTAGGTATTTGGATACCGATGATCGAATCTCAGACATGTATTATATCATGAGACAAAGGGATTAAATTACAAGCGTTAAAGGTTCTCACGATCACAGAAGTCATCATTGAATATGCAGGAGTCAGTATGGATCTCCAGGTCCCGCTTCTGATTATTGATCTGAGAGGAGTCTCAATCATGTCTGCATTATTCGCGAACCGTAGGGTGACACACTTAAGAGTTACCGGACACCATTTTGGAGCACATATTTTTCAGACGAAAGAATTGCAAAGCGCAGGAATTGTTTCGATAGAAACCGAAATTGTTTCGGGTGAAATTGCAGAAAGTGGTTCTGCATGTGATATTGAAATATTGCAAGGGGTTATATGTGAATGTTTGTTAATTAAAGTAATTAACAAAATTCTGAATAAATTTAATAAAAGAGTTTTATTAAATGAGAGAGCATTAAACTTAGAGAATTTTAATGCATTTAAAGTGGGGACTTTAAAAGGGCATGTGAAGAGGCATTTTAATGTGGAGGGAGTTATCACGACATGAATGGAGGAGGTGATAGGTCACCTCCATGAAGCGCCGGCCATGGAGGGGGTACCCCCTCCTCCTATAAAAGGCACCCCTCTTCCTCCTTCTTCCTCACACCTCCTCGTGAAGGATCTCTCTCCCCCTCTAGAATTATTCCCCCATGGTCTCGGATTAGCGAGATACATGTTCCCGGTGGCATTTCGTCTAGAAGGAGTTGCTGCTTCCGCTGGATCGCTAGAGCGAGGAGGTGGAGGTTGTCCGGTGGCTTGAACGTGTGTGCGAGTACGGATGCGCTGCTGATCTTGAGATCGGCAAGTGTACGACTACATCAACCACGAGTTCCTACTCGTTAACAAAACTCGTTGTCTTCAAGGGTAAGTTCTCGATGGATGTATGTCCACCCATTTGCTCTGTACCTAGTAGATAGATCTTAGCGTATAGTTCTCATCGTAGGAAAATTTTTGTTTTCTATGCTGCGGACCCAACAGTGGTATCAGAGCCTGATCTATGCGTTGGTGCTTTGCACGGGTAGTACACATATGTTTATATGTGGGCGATGATGATGATGTTATTGCATCTTCTATGTATTTTGGATATTGGTGGCATAGTGGGATGAAGCGGCCCGGACCAATCTTACATGTCATCGTACATGAGACCGGTTCCACGACTGACATGCAACTTGTTTTGCATAAGTGGCTAGCGGGTGTCTGTCTCTCCTACTATAGTCAATATCTGATTTACAACGAGTTGCTAATAACTTGGTTATCCTTGTTGTGGTTCATGTTCGTAGGTAAGACCGGTTCTATCTCCGAAAGCCCTAAGCCACGTAAAACTTGCAATTGATAAATTAGAGGCGTCTAGTTTAGATCGTTGATGGGCTAGTGTCTTGATATGGTATTTTTGTAAGTAGATGTATGATAGATACTCTTACAACACACTCAACGTGTAAGTTCCATAGACCTTGGCCTTACACACAAAGGAATGATATAGATCATACCACGATGCAAATGATAGAGATCAAATGCATGGACCATATCATCTCACTTTACACATTAGATGTTAGCATCTTATACTGCTAGTTTGGCGCTTTTGGTAGCATTGTAAGATGATCCCTCATTTAGATACCAAGATAAAATGTGTTCTTCCTTAAGTATGCACCATTCTATGGATCGTGTTTCGAGACATCACGTGATGATCGGGTGTACTCGACTCTACACTTTCATACAACGGGTGTAAGACAGTTTTACACACGCGAGTACTAAGGTTCTTACTTGGCGAGCCTAGCATGTACAGACATGGCCTCGGAACACGGACCGAAAGGTTAAGCATGAGTCATATAGTTGATATGATTCCCATATAGATGCTCGCCTTTGAAGCTACACCGACTCACGTGATGATCGGACTTAGTGTAGTGGATTTGGTTCATGTAATCACCAAAAAGACACGAGGGATGTCGTTTTTGAGTGGGAGTTCATTAGTAATTTGGATTAGTTGAACTCACTCTATCATAAACTTAGTCTAAATAAACTTTACAAATTCTGTTGTAGATGGCACCACCTGCTTTTAATTTCAATGTGTTCATGGAGAAAGAGAAACTTTCTACGAATGGTAGCAACTTCACCAACTAGGCTATGAATTTGAGGATTCTCCTCACTGCTGCACAAAAGCAATATGTGCTAGAGGCGTCGCTAGGCCTCCCACCAGCTCCTGATGCCCCTGACAAGGAGAAGAATGTCTATATAACTCGTCAGGAAGACCACAACTTAGTTCATTACGGCATACTGTATGGGCTAGAGCCAGAACTTCGAAAGCGTTTCGAAAATGGCAATGCCTTTGATACCATGGGAGAATTGAAAATGATTTTCGATACCCATGCTGCCGTAGAGAGTTATAATGCTTCTGAAAAGTTCTTTAGCTGCATGATGGAGGAGAACAGCTCCGTTAGTGAGCATGTACTCAAAATGTCTGGGTACGCCGATAAGCTTGTGTCCTTGGGAATAACGATTCCCGTTGACTTAGGCATACATCGTGTTCTCCAATATCTGCCACCTAGCTACAAGAGCTTCGTGATGAACTATAATATGCAGGGCATGAAGAAGTCTCTTCCCGAGCTTCTGTCAATTCTTAAGACTACAGAAGTGGAGATTAGGAAAGAACATCAAGTGTTGATGATCAATAAGACCACCGGTTTCAAGAAGGACAAGAAAGGTAAGCACAAGGGAAAGAAGGGTGGCAAATCTGTTGCCACACCTGAAAAGAAACCTCGAGCTGGCCCTAAGTCTGACACCGAGTGTTACTATTGTAAGGGGACTGGCCATTGGAAGCGCAATTGCCCCAAGTATTTGGTGGACAAGAAGGCCGGCAAGGCAAACAAAGGTATATGTGATATACATGTTATTGATGTGTACTTGACTAGTATTCGCAGTAGCACCTAGGTATTTGATACGGGATCAGTTGCTAATATATGTAACTCGATTCAGGGGCTACGGAACAAGCGACAACTAGCAAGGGATGAGGTCACGATGCGGGTCGGCAATGGATCAAGAGTTGATGTGATCGCCGTCGGAACGCTGCCTCTCCATATGCCATCGGTATTAGTTATAAATCTGAATAATTGTTATTTGGTGCCTGCACTATCGTGGAAATGGCCATGGTAGTCGCTGCCACTAGCAGCGATTGAGTGTTTCATGAGGAAGAGTTGGCGGCCATCTGCGGTGCGAGATGGGGGCGGATGCATATGGGTTTACCCAGGTTCGGCCCCCCGGAGGGTAAAGACCTACTCCTGCTAGATTAGATTATTGGAGAGCGAGTTACAGGGGTGGCGAGATCGGTGGCTAGGCAGCGAGTCGTTTGAGGGGGTGTATGATGGAACGTAAGTCTCTAGGATACCCTAGGGAGGTTTATATATGAGGCACCTCGCTAGGGTTTACAAGTTATCACCGAACAGGATCCGGAGGTTTTGACCTAATCCGACTGGGCTCCTGTTAAGCTTCTGAGCCTCCAGTCGCCAGTTGTTGGGCCTTTCCTTCCTTCGCAGTCCAGTCGCCATCTTTCTGATGCACTCACAGGCCCTTCGGCCCATTTGGAACGTCCTGCTGGGCATACCCCCTTCAGCATATCCCCAACAGTAGTCCCCGAGGCCATCGTTGATGCAGGCGTAGGCATCCTTTTGGGCGTTCGGAGTAGGCGAGCCCAATTTGGGTGTCCAGTCGAGTCGGCGATGGACTCCATTAGAACCAAGGAGAATTTCCCCATGTTTCCATTCGCTGCCTCAATGAATGTTATTGCCGCCAAGTCGTCGTCTTGGCGAATGGAAAAGACTGGCGGGTAGCGGGTGAAATAAAGGAGTTGGACCGTCAAATCTGGTGAAACTATCCGTTGGAATTTCCAACGGTAACTTCGGTGCAATTACCGTGAGTAATGGCTATCCCGATTTTGGCGGGTGGCGTTTCCCATATAAGGGGAGTGATGGTTGATGTTTACGCACTTCTATTCTTGTAGACAGTTGTTGGGCCTCCAAGTGCAGAGGTTTGTAGAACAGCAGCAAGTTTTCCCTTAAGTGGATCACCCAAGGTTTATCGAACTCAGGAAGGAAGTGGTCAAAGGTATCCCCTCTCAAGCAACCCTGCAATCAAGATACAAGAAGTCCCTTGTGTCCCCAACACACTCAATACACTTGTCAGGTGTATAGGTGCACTATCTCGGTGAAGAGATAGTGAAATACAAGTGGTATAGATAATTATAAGTGATAACAGTGATAGAAGATAGCTTGATGGCATGGAAAAGACTAAAGTAAAACTGAAATAAAGATAGAAGCAAGCAAACATGTAATAGATCTAATAGCAAACGGTGTTTCAGTGCTTAGAAACAAGGCCTAGGGATCATACTTTCACTAGTGAACACTCTCATATAAATATATTATCTTCATGATACTACTCTTAACTACTCTTCGGTTAAACACTCTAATCGATGGTAGGGCTATAACAGCACTCCTCAAAGTAAGCATTTCCCATCTAGAAAACCCCACATTGTCACCTTGAGTACTAGATGAGTCCAACAAACACCACAATTTCATAAAGATATCCAACTCCAAATATAACTCATAACAAGTATTTGTAATCTCTAGCCTAAGTGCCACCATGGTATGCATGTTGTCACTTTCACACACATGGGGAGAGCAGAGATCTATTAAAGCACTTGAGTAGCAAGGTAGATCTATAGATTACAAGCTCATGATCTCAATAAGATCATGCATAGAGAGAGAGATGAACACATAGCTACTGGTAGAACCCTTAGCCTCGAGATCTCAATAAGATCATGGCACTGTGGCATCTTGTTAATAGGTTAGTCCAAGAAATCATATGAAAAGTACTCCAAAGTTGGAAAAAAACACAAGAAAGTAGATAAAACCAAGCATGGAACATCAAAAATTATAGATACATTTACAATGTATCAACATCCCCAAGCTTAACTCCTGCTCGTCCTCGAGTAGGTAAGTGATAAAAAGAAAGAATAATTTTTGAGGTGACATGCACCATCATAAACTTGATCAAAGTATTTGTAAAACATTCAAAGCTGGGATCATAGTACTTCAATCATAACATGAAAGACAAAGTTCTAGCAATAAGACAAAGAAACTATAATGCAACATGAAAAGGCACAAACAAAAGATTCATGAATAACAATGCTTTGCAAGATGTTTGTTTGTTTCACATAAAGAAAACATAGCATAGTGGCATTCAGCTTGTCCCTCATAGAGTAGCAAACATAAATGCATAGGACACCTTCAAAGTTCATAAGAGTGACTAGATACAAATAGTTTAAAACAAACAATATCAAGGTATGCATCAATCAACAAGTCTTGGGATAATGCACATAGAACTAAGAATGGCCACTATGCTCTCAAAGTAGGTGCATAAAGGTAGAAGGTGGAGACTCAATATAATGGTGGAAGAAAGGCCTTCATAGAAGGAAGCAGAGATTCAAGTTTCATAAAGAGCTTCCAAAAATTATGGTACTTATAGCTTTCAGCTCTCATTGCCCCTATCATAAGCATCTTGAAGTGATTAAGGTTAAAGTGAACAAACTATGGTGTACATACTTGACGAAGTATAAGTTAGAAATCTCATGTCCCTTGTATACGAGGGTCGCTCCTCATGCTACTCAAGTTTAGTCACCGGTAAGTTCTTGTCATCGTAAGTACATGTGTATCATAGAGAACCGCCAACGGGGTACCCCTTGCCCGATGATACGGAAGAATCCCCATATCAAAATGACAAGGCAAGCAGACAACAAGCATATCAGCAATCTTCTTATTTACCATGGGAATATGGTGCTTTTTTCTCTCTTTCCTCTTTCCATAATCTCTTTTTTTCTTTTTCTCTTTTTTTCTCAATATAGGACTCTCTTTTTTTATAAGAAGAATGCTTCATAGACAGCTCATTATGGTTACGCCGCAGGTTTCCACCATGTCAGCATGGATTAGACCAGCGGCCCAGGCGTTTCTCTAACACATATACATAACTCCATGGACTTACAAGCTCCCCTTTCATTTCACACCGACGACATCCATATACAAAAGAGCATGATATCAACTAGGTACAAGTACCAAGTGCAATGTTGAAAGCGTTCCCCATGATAACATGGTTCGGCTAATCCCCAACAAATAAGTGCAAGCATATACAACATAGACAACACAATGGTTCAAGTTTATTAAGGGCAAGAAAAGTAAAGTGTGCCATCAAGTTTGTGAGAGCTTTAATCACTAGTTTTCTCATAACAAGTTTAATTTGGAAGGTAAACAAAAACATGAATATACTTGGAATAACATAAGCTAGTAGGTAGGTATGGTGGACTCTTTGGAATAACTTGGTTTAGGGAGTTGGATGCATGAGTGGAACTCATACTTGGTTGTGGAGGCTAGCAAAAGACTGGGAGCGACAAACTAAGAGAGCAATAATGGCCATAATCATGCAGAGCAACAAAACATCATTGATCAAAGCATAAAGTGATACTACAAGTTGAAAACTAAAGGATCATAAAGGCTATGGTGACTTGAGATAGTCATAACATGGTGTGAGCATGCGCCAAGTCAACCCAAATAAAGCATCAAAGGAGAATACCACAATACTATGCTTTAATATACTAAAACAACGCATGATTCATCCAAGGCACATTAAGCAATCTCAATTGTTTATAACAAGTCATGCTACAGTAAAGAATACTAAGCATAAAGCCAAAACAATATCAAGCATGGCATGACAAAGCATAGGCCACAGTAAAAAACAAGCTCTTTTTACCACATAAGCATGAACTTTCCTACTCTTTTCCAAACCAAACCAAACTATTTGCAAACCAATGTATGAAAGAGGGGGTCCAACCAATTTATTCAGAAAACTAAGCAAACCAAGCAGACGAAAAACCAAAACGAAAACGAAAAATAAGACGCTCCAAGAAAAACACAACTGTGCATGAAACAATAAAAATGAAGCGTTTGAAAGAAACCTGGGATTTTTATTGATGAAGAAGGGGATGCCTTGGGCATCCCCAAGCTTTGACGCTTGTACTTCTTGGATATTTCTTAGGGTGACACGTGTGGCATCCCCAAGCTTGAGCTTTAGTCCATCCTTCATCTCATTACTCATTCCTTCTATACACCTGAAATTTTTCCTTCATACAAAACTTCACACAATCTTTATTAGCAACATTAGTGCACTTAAGATAAATAAGTCTTAAGGTTCAGTTCTAACACCAAATAAACTTCCATTAGAACACTAGCTACTGTAGCACTTCCCTCAAAAATCTCAATTCCCCAAAAGAACTCAAAAAGGAACCAACAAGAAGCAAATGCAAATAATGGCAGAAATCTGTCAAAACAGACCAGCAGGTAAAGACGATTTTTTCTGAAGACCTTCTGTTGCTCAAATCGAAAAGTGTTGAACTAACTAAAGTTAGATAACAACCTGGGGCAGAAGAACAAAAATTCATGCCTCAAAAAGACGTACAGAGATTTTACACGAATATTTACGGTGAAGCACAGAAATCTGTTTCGGGACAGCAACTTTCCCAAGTCTTACTTCTCTCTCATTAGAGGTTACTCTTGGCACAAAAACCACACAAAAAGGATAAGGAGAGGTTATTACTGAAGCAATAACTTCCAAGACTCAACTAAAACTTTTGGGTTATCTCCCAATAAGTACTTTTCTTTAACGCCTTTAAGTTAGGCATGATAGTTTGAGAAGATGCTCACATAAGAAATATGAATTGAAGTAAAAGAGAGCATCAAGAAGCAAATTCAAAGCACATTTAAGTCTAACCCACTTCCTATGCATAGGAATCTTGTAAATAAACAAGTCATGAAAGCACAAAGCAACAAGCATAGTAAAGCAAAACAAGTGCAACTGCAAGACTTTCAACATAAAGAGGGGAAACTTAATATTATTGAGATGCATAAAACCATATTTCCCTCTCTCATAATAACTTTCAGTAGCATCATGAATAAAATTAACAATATAACTATCACATGAAACATTCTTATCATGAGCCACATGCATAAAATAATTAATACTCCCCACATAAACATAGTAATTCTTATTAATTGTAATGGGAGCAAATTCAACAAAATAGCTATCATTATTATTCTCGTCACCATAATCATCAAATATAGGAGGCATATTGTAATCATAAATACTTTCCTCCTCAATAGTAGGTGGACTGAAAATATCATATTCATCATTGCAATCATCGTATATTGGAGGTGTAGTATCATAATAAGCAATAGAATAATTATCTTCCAAAGTGTGTTCATTTGTAAACATATCATCATTGGAAGGATCATGGATAGCACTAATAGTATAGCAATTATTAATATCATCATTTTTAGAATTGGTACCGAAGAGATTTTCAATATCAAAAGTAGTGTGCTTTCCCCAATCATGATCACTACTATAGGTAATAGGCATAGGAACATCATCGAGTTCAGACTCATCAAAAACTATAATAGGAGAAACATGCTTAGGGGAAAATACCGTTTCCTCTCTCCTTTTACTCCTCCTTTTCTTTTTCTTCTTCTCTTTAGGAGGGAGAGGCTTGAAAGGAAGCTTCTCCATATACCCTGGTTCATTGTTAGAGACAATAGAAGAAACTTTGTAGGATTCCTCCTTTTCATTGATAAGACCAAAACACATATTTGTCATGTCATATTTTGGTAAGATCTCATCTTTTATAATATTTTGTATGTAAGTATTTGTGTGGCAATTATCAACACAATAAAGATGACAACCATGCATGACACTATTCATATCAAAAGCACCCATATCTACCAAAGAGGTTTTTCTTGATAACTCTTCACACCCCAAAAATAATGTAAGTTCATCATGTTGATTAGGAGTGATCATGTCATCACAATACAAACTTGCAGTACTCATTGGATTAGAAGGACTATTATTATGGCCTAAGCATTGAAAATTTAAATGACCCACTTCAAAGCAAAGTTCACAAATAAAAGGATAGAGGGCACAAACTTTTTTACCAAGATCATTTAGAGCCCTATACCACGTTCTAGTTTTTTCATTCCTATGGGTGATACAATATTCTTCTTCAATTTGATTATTCTCACAAGGTCTATGTATTCCACAAAAATTAACATGCTTATAAGAAGTAGTACTTTCAGAGGTTTAAGCATGTTTATTGCTATCATTAATAACAATTTCATTTTCCATGCAAGTGTCTTTATAAGGCTCATGATACATGTCCCATTTTTCTTTAGGAGCATTAATATGAGAAGCAAAGGTTCTATAACAATCAACAAGAATTTGAGGATCAAGACCATATTTAGCACTAAGCTCTTGAAAATTAATAGTTTCAGCAAAAGACTTAATGCACTCATACTCATAGTTTATACCTGGTTCTTTACCTTTGTTGTTATCCCAATCTTCGGTATTGCTTTGAATTGTTTCAAGAAGATCCCACTTAGCTTTGACCTCCTTACTTGTGAAGGATCCCTCTAAACAAGTATCTAGATAGTCCTTGTAATGTCCTGAAAGCCTTGCATAGAAATTATTAATAACAATATTACTGGGGAGCTCATGAATGGGGCATTTGAGCATTAGTGACTTCAATCTCCCCCATGCTTGGGCAATACTTTCTCCATCATGTGGATGAAAATTATAAATGTAATTCCTATCTTTATGAATTTCATGAGGAGGATAAAATTTAGAGTAAAAGAGAGATTTCAGTTCCTTCCACTCCAAATTATGAGGATCATCTAGTAGCTCATACCATTCCCTTGCTTTGCCCCTAAGTGAAAAAGAGAATAGCTTCCTCTTAACTTGGTTCATTGAAATACCTGCACACTTGAACAACCCGCATAATTCATGTATAAAGAGTAAATGATCACCAGGATGGACAGTTCCATCTCCAAAATAAGAGTTGTTCATAACACGTTCAACGATTTTTATAGGTATTTTAAAAGGGATGCTTTCAGTATGTGGATTTAAAATATCACAAGTATCAGTAGAATTACCACAAATGGGAGATAAAGTATCATTAGAGCAAACTTTCTTCTTTAAAACTGGGGAACTAAAAATCTCATTTTCATAAAAACTAACTTCCCCAAGCTTAGACGTTTCCATAGCATTAGTAACAAAGGTGTTCAAAAGATTCATACTAATAACATTGCTAGTAGCATGCAAAGAAAGTTCCATGGGTTTTTTAATTTTCTTTTCAGACAATTCAAGTTCTAACTTAGGAAAAATACTAAAAAGCTCTCTAATTTTGTTGTTGTTTTCCATTCAGCCTAACTAGTGAAAACAAGAAACAAAAAGACAAAATTGCAGAATCTAAAGGAAATAACTTCGAGCACTCACACCGGAGGATGTGAGTAACTTTTACCTTACCTCCCCGGCAACGGTGCCAGAAAATAGGCGTTTGTAGTGGGAGGTTCTTCTTCTTTAATCCTGCGGTGTGAATACCTTTTACCTTACCTCCCCGGCAACGGCGCCAGAAAATAGCTTGATGTCTACGCACTTCTATTCTTGTAGACAGTTGTTGGGCCTCCAAGTGTAGAGGTTTGTAGAACAGCAGCAAGTTTTCCCTTAAGTGGATCACCCAAGGTTTATCGAACTCAGGGAGGAAGTGGTCAAAGGTATCCCCTCTCAAGCAACCCTGCAATCAAGATACAAGAAGTCTCTTGTGTCCCCAACACACTCAATACACTTGTCAGGTGTATAGGTGCACTAGTTCGGCGAAGAGATAGTGAAATACAAGTGGTATAGATAATTATAAGTGGTAATGGTGATAGAAGATAGCTTGATGGCGTGGAAAAGACTAAAGTAAAACTGAAATAAAGATAGAAGCAAGCAAACATGTAATAGATCTAATAGCAAACGGCGTTTCAGTGCTTAGAAACAAGGCCTAGGGATCATACTTTCACTAGTGAACACTCTCATATAAATATATTATCTTCATGATACTACTCTTAACTACTCTTCGGTTGAACACTCTAATCGATGGTAGGGCTATAACAACACTCCTCAAAGTAAGCCTTTCCCATATAGAAAACCCCACACTATCACCTTGAGTACTAGATGAGTCCAACAAACACCACAATTTCATAAAGATATCCAACTCCAAATATAACTCATAACAAGTATTTGTAATCTCTAGCCTAAGTGCCACCATGGTATGCACGCTGTCACTTTCACACACATGGGGAGAGCAGAGATCTATTAAAGCACTTGAGTAGCAAGGTAGATCTATAGATTACAAGCTCATGATCTCAATAAGATCATGCATAGAGAGAGAGAGAGATGAACACATAGCTACCGGTAGAACCCTTAGCCTCGAGAGAGAACTACTCCCTCCTCATCATGGGAATCAGCAATGGTGATGGAGATGGCGGTGGAGATCGATGAAGATGGCTCCGGGGGCACTTCCCCGTCCCGGCAGGGTGCCGGAACAGAGACTTTCTGTCCCCTGAATCTCCTCTTCGGTGGCGGCGGCACTATGGAACTTTTTGTGGATTTATGATTGAAGATTTAGGGTTTCTGCCTTGGGAGGTTCTTATAGGCGAAAGAGGCAAGATCGGTAGGCGTCCAAGGGGCCCACACCATGCCCTGGCGCGGCCTAGGGTTGCCCGCGCCAAGGGGGGTGTGGCCACCCTGTGGCCCCTCTCCGACTCTCCTTCTGGCTCCGTGAGTCTTCCGGGAAAATAGTAACTTTGGCTTTTGTCCCGTCCAATTCCGAGAATATTGATTTTCTGAATTTCCTGGAACCAAAAACAGCAGAAAACAGGCAACTAGCACTGTGGCATCTTGTTAATAGGTTAGTCCAAGAAATCATATGAAAAGTACTCCAAAGTTGGAACAAAACACAAGAAAGTAGATAAAACCAAGCATGGAACATCAAAAATTATAGATACATTTACAATGTATCAATGGTTCAGCTCTGCAAACCTTCTTCGCATCCTGCATTCTTCCTACCTCCAATCTCCCTGCCTGCATCCTTCTGATTTGTCCTTTCCGCATCGTGCGATTCCACATCCTACCCGATGGCGCCTCCCAAAGGCTCATGGGGAAAATCCAAGTGTACCACGACCCAGATTAAATCTTTCGAGGATGCTGGAGTGCTCCGCAAGGGGAACTAGCGGGTTCCCCCCTCTTCCGAGACCGAGCCGAAGCCGCGACCCGACGAGTTCATCTGCTTCCCCGGTCATCTTGAGAGGGGTCTGGGATTCCCCACCTCACTCTTTTTCCACCGCTTCTGCGCATATTACACGATCAAGCCATCGGATCTCGGTTCACATAGCATCGAGCAACTGGAGATCTTCATCGCCTTCTGCGAATGCTACCTTGGTTGCAGGCCGTATTTCCTGCTATGGCTAGAGCTCTTCTAGGGCCGCATCGGGCGCGAGGCGTCCAGCGGCTTGATGCTGGCCGCAGGTGGAGTCACATTTCAACTGAAGCCGAAGGCCAATTTCATCAAGCTCCTCCTGCCGAAGAAGGCCGCCAGCGAGTGGAAGAAGAGCTGGTTCTATGTCAAGGAAGCCACTCCTTCTAGTGAGGTGGCTCTTCCCGAGTTCGTCACCGAGAGGAGCGAGCCCTGTCGGTTGGCGCCAAAGAAGCTTCCCGAAGACCAGCAGATGGCCGTCGCGGAGATGATGGATCAGATCCAGAAGCTGAAGGTCCAGGGGTTGATTCTGATCAACCTCTACAACTGCTGGCTCGGGCGGCACCTGGTTCCGCTAGCAGCTCGACCATACTGGATGTATGAATACAATGGGAAGCATGATCCATCCCGAACCAGCAAGGAATCATGGGAGGCCGAGGACTACAAGGCCGCCTTGAAGAAGATCACCGACGCGGAGTTCACCAGTGTGGCGGTCGGGGTCGCCCCGTACACTCATGTGAAGAATGAAGCCCCCACCGTAAGTTCTCTTCCCAATCGCTACGTCCGTGTTTCAGTTTTCAGTCTCCTCGTTTGGTGTTTTACTCGTGGTGGTTCTCAGCTTTTTTAGGTGTTGGAGGGCTGGATCCCTCCGCTCGATGAGGAGGTTCCCCAGGAACTGGAGGAAGACTCCGAGGGGGACCCTTTCGACAGCGACATGGAGGAGGAAGAGGTTCCTCCCCCAGCGCCTATGGCTCGCAAGACCCGCATGCAGAAACAACGTGAAGTCGAGGCGAGCCGCAGCCTGGACGAGCACGACGGAGGCGATGAGGTCGCACAGGAGCACACGTCTCGGCGTACTGTTACGCTGTCGAAGCCCGCACGCAGGCCCAAGTCGCCAGCGAAAAGGCCCACGTCGCCGTCCAAGTCGGTGGTGGTGTTCGAGTCAGATGATGATTTTGATGATGAAGGTTCTCCCGAAGTCTCGCACAAGGCCCCAAAGGATGCAGTCCCGACGAAGGGGTTGGAGGGCGAGGCACGGAGGTAGTGATAGAGGTTCCCCTGGCGGCGATTGCGCCGACGGCCTCGGGGGTTCCAAGCCAAGAAGCGGCTGAGGCGATGACGTCCAAGTCGCCACATCCGTCAAGGGCGGCCGCGTCGGAGCCGGAGATCCCGGCGACTGCAGCTTCATCATCGAGGAAACCCGCGGTTCCATGGGCTTCATACGTCTTCGAGAGGGGGCTCACCCGCAAGTTGGGTCCCGAATTGGACAAGCCTGCCCACATCAGCACCGGGCTTCGCGTCCTCCCAGTCGCCAAGTAAGTACTGCTCCCTCGTCCCGATTCACTTTGCTCTTTTGTATTGTCGTTATATTGATTATGGGGACTCGTGTAGGTCGGGGGACAAGAAGATTGGTCGTCCTTCGGTGGCTAAGATTCCACCGGCCATCGCCACGGGAGAGGGTGATCTCCCCAAGAAGAGAAAGGCCACCGGAGATGTGGCGACCGCCGAAGTCGCGAAGAAGTAGAAGGGGGGTGCCGATGATGGTGCGGCCAAGGACAACGCCGTGGAGCCAGATGTTGCGCTAGTCGCCGAAGAGGTGGTGGTGACGTGATCGGAACCAGTCTTGGCTGCGTCCGTGCTGGAAGCGCCGGTCCCGACAACCAGTGCCCCCGCCAGAGCGTCGGTGATGTTCCCGCGTTTCATGGCGAGGGGGTTTCCAGGTGTGGCGGACACGCAGTCTCCGCAGAGTGCAGGGATCATGGATGCGGACATTGGGTCCTGTTGCGGGCGCACTTCCTTCACAATCCCGTCGACTGACACCGGAGAACTTCACCGGATGCTCGGCACTGCTATTCAGGTATGTCTAGTCCTCGAGTTCCTGGTCGCTGAATTTCAGCGGCTGGGAACTGAACCTCTTGCTCCTCTCCAGTCCCCGAATTCCTAGTCGCTGAATTTCGGCGGCTAGGAATTTAGTTTCTTTTCTCCTTCTCCAGTCCCCGAGTTCCTGGTCGCTGAATTTCAGCGGCTGGGAACTGAGTTTTATTTTTTCAAATGCTGAGGCGAGTTGTTTGTTTGCAGGGATTGCAAAGGGAGTCGACCGATCGGCAGGCTGCGAGAGAGCGCTTGGAGCGTGACTTGCATGAAACACAAGAGGCGAACCAGCGGCTTCAGGAAACTATTGGTGAGTATCTGTTTGTATTTATTCTCCTCTTTCGGGTGTGAGCTAGTCGTGTACAGTACGCTGATGGCTTCTCCTGCAGATGGTTTCCTGGCTGAGATCTCCAAGGCCCGTGAGGGGTATGTTCCAGTCGCCGAGCTGGACGCGGCGAATGGACGAATAGCCTCCCTGGTCAAGGACTTGGAGGAGGCGAAAGCGGCCTCAATTTCTTCGGAGGAGCGAGCGAAGGCTGCCGTTGCTGCGGCTGAGGAAGAACGCAAAGCCACGGATTCCATCATCGTGGGGCTGCACAACGAGCAAACCGCCTTGGAGAAGCACGTCAAGGAGAACTGCCGCAAACTCCTTGGTGAGTCTCTGTCTTCGCCTGACCCGTTTGTCGAGTCCCCGATTTGGGTCTCGCCCACTTCCCCGACGACTTCGACCTTGACGATGTGACGAGTGGCTATCCATCGGCGACCGGCACGGTGGAGATGTCAGAGGTGCTAAAGCTGACCGCGAAGGCCGCCCCTTACGCCGATCGGGTCTTGGCGATGGGGGGTCTGCTGCCGTACCAGGAGATGGTGTTGGCGCCTGGCGACCCCGAGCCGGAGCACCGCGACATGAAGTCGGAGCAGCCCTTCCGGTCATCGCTATCGAAGTCGCTGACGACATACCCGATGAACCCGTGGCAGCCTTTTATTCGCGTCAAGGGGGGTGACACTGCTTCTTCATCAGGGCCTGTGGAGTAAACAATGTAATTGTCCAAGTTGTGATGTATGCCAAGTGGCGAATGCTGTAAGATATTTTTGCAATATGTGCCAAGGGGAGTCGATCGACTCGTATTGCGACTAGGAATGTGTGGTGTGTTTTGTTTATGCATTGTTTTGATTGAGCGAGTCCCCGAGCGCGTCCGCCCTTTAATGGGGGTATAACTCGATTGTATACTTTTGTGTATTGTTTTGTTTATGCATTGTTTTTATCCCTCGCGTCTTCTGAGTGGCGAGTCCCCGGGCGCGAGTAGGACTGACTTATAAATGAGTCCCCGAGCATGGTGCTCGACCATATTGGTCATGCTCCTGTTGCAGGTTGTGAGTTCGTTGTTTGTAACGCGTCTCCTTCCCTAGCCCGGAGAGCTAGTCGCTTGGCGAGTCCTAGGAAGCTCTCTTACTTGGTGTGTTCCCGAGCCGCGTGGTGGCTCCCGTTTTGCGGAGTCCCCGTGCGTGGAACTTAACCGTTCGAGTCGCTTTGCACGAGGGTGGGAGGGACAGGTCGCTGTGAGAAGCGTGTACTGATTGTCTTGGCCCGGTAGGCCAGTCGGGCTAGGCGACTCCAATGGCGGCTCCGGGTTGGTGTTTTTCGTGGACGACCCAAGGCCCAAATTTTTCCGGTGCCCTTGTGCCGCACTACTTAGCCGTGCTGGTCGCTCGACCAGAGGTTGACTTCCGTAAGTAGCGTATTGCTAGTATGTACGAGTGCGAGTGGCACAAGAATATTGCGAGTGGACACAATTTGTGCGATCCGGATGAATTTCATTATATATTCCGATGGAGTACAATGTGAGGTTCTAAGTATAGAACTTTCTGAGGAGGTTTACATTTCATGGCCTCCCGAATTCCAGTTGGCCGTCACCCCGTATGTCAATGAGGTAGTAGGCATCATTACCGAGGACTCGGCCTATGGTGAACGGCCCCTCCCATGGGGGGAGAGTTTGTGCATGCCCTTCTTGTCTTGGACCAGTCGCAGGACCAGGTCGCCTTCCTGGAAGGTGCGAGTTCGCACTCGGCGGCTGTGGTAGCAGCAGAGTCCTTGCTGGTATATGGTGGTGCGGGAGCGAGCCAGGTCACGTGCCTCGTCGAGTTGGTCGATGCTGTCTTGGCGGGCAACCTCGTTGGCCGCCTCGACGTAGTTTGCGACTCAAGGTGAGTCATGCTCCAGGTCGATTGGCATTACGGCCTCGGCGCCATACAACATGAAGAAGGGCGTGAACCTGGTTGAGCGATTGACGGAGGTGCGAATCCCCCATATCACAGAGGGGAGCTCGTCGACCCAGCATCCTGGGGTGCGCTCGAGGGGCACCTGGAGTCGCGGCTTGAGCCCATGGAGGACGCTCTGGTTGGCGCGTTCTGCTTGGCCATTTGACTCCGGGTGAGCGACTGATGCGAGGTCGAGTCGGATGCCATGTTCTTCACAGAATTCCGCCATGGCCCCCTTGGCAACGTTGGTGCCGTTGTCTGTTATAATGCTGTGCGGGTAGCCATACCGGTAAATGAGTTCGTGTAGGAACTTGGTGGCCGTCTTGCCATCGCACTTTTTTATCGGCTTGGCCTCGACCCATTTGGTGAACTTGTCGACTGCGACCAGGAGGTGAGTGAAGCCAGACGGGGCCTTCTTGAACGGGACTACCATGTCCATGCCCCATACGGCGAATGGCCACGTGATGGGGATGGTCTTGAGTGCCTAGCCAGGGAGGTGTGTCTGGTTGGCGTACTTCTGGCACCCGACGCATCGTTGGACGATGTTGGTGGCGTCGGTGTGTGCGGTGAGCCAGTAGAAACCGTGCCGCATAGCCCTGGCGACTAGCGACTTGGCGCCAGCGTGATGGCCGCAGTCGCCGGTGTGAATGTCCTGGAGGATCTTGCGGCCTTCTTCTGGCTGTACGCAGCGCTGGAACACGCCGGTCACGCTGCGCTTGTGGAGCTCGCCGTTGATGATGACGAAGGATTTGCAGCGGCGCACGATCATTCGCGCCTCTGTCCCATTGCTCGGTAGGAGTTTGTGTTCCAGGAAGGCCACATATGTGTTGTCCAGTCGCTAGATTCCACAACCATGGCGACTAAGGCCGGTTCTGGTTGTAGTGGGATCCCGACGTCGATCTCTTTTGGTGGACTGACCGATGGTTTGTGGATGATGTCGAGGAAGACACCTACTGGTGGCGCTTGTCGGGTCGATCCGATGCGGGAGAGGGCGTCTGCCTCCTCATTCTTGCGCCTGTCGATCCATTCGACGGAGTAGACGTCGAAGTGTCCCCCCAACTGGTCGACAGCTTGGCGGTACGCGATCATTGTTGGGGAGACGGCGTCGCACGTCCCGGCGACTTGGCCGGCGACTAGGTCGGAGTCGCCATAGCATCGTAGGCGGTTGACGTTCATCTCCTTAGCGGCTCTCATGCCGTGGAGGAGGGCCTCATATTCTGCCATGTTGTTGGTGCAGGGCTTGAAGTTGAGGTGGAGCACGTAGCAGAGCTTGTCTCCTTTGGGGGAGGTCAGGATGACCCCAGCCCCTGCGCCGTCGGTGTTCTTGGAGCCGTCGAAATGGAGCGACCAGTAGTGGAGGTACGGGAGCTTCTCTGGCTGCTATGCTTCTTCCCAGTCTGCAAGGAAATTAGCCAGGGCTTGTGACTTGATCGCTTTGCAGGGCTCGTATTTGATGTTGTGGATGCCGATTTCGACGGCCCACTTGGCGACTCGCCCGGTCGCCTCGCGATTGTGTATGATGTCCTGCAGGGGCGCGGAGGAGACCACCGTGATTGGGTGCTCCTGGAAGTAGTGTGGGAGTCGCCGTTGTGCTCGGAATACCGCGTACACTAGTTTTTGGTATTGCGGGTAGCGCTGTCGTGAGTCCGTTAGGACTTCGCTGATGTAGTAGATGGGGCGTTGTATGGGGCGCTCCTTGCCCTCTTCCGGTCGTTCGACGACCATCACGGCGTTGACGACTCGAGTCGAGGCCGTGACGTAAACGAGCATTGGCTCTTTGTCGAGTGGCACGGCGAGTAGTGGTGCCGCGAGTAGCACTTTCTTGAGCGCTTTGAGTGCGTCGTCGGCCTCCGCGTCCCATTGGAACGTGGGGTTCTTGCGCATCAGGCGGTAGAGGGGCATTGCCTTCTCGCCTAGTCGGGGGATGAAGCGACTGAGGGCCGCGACTCGCCCTGCCAACTTCTGGACATCGCGTAGGCACTCGGGTTTCCCGAGTCGCGCGATGGTGTCGATCTTGGTGGGGTTGGCTTTGATGCCTCGCTTGAAGACTACATAACCCAGGAGTTGTCCGATGGGGACGCTGAAGGTGCAATTTCCGGGGTTCAACTTGATGTTGTACCTCCACAAGTTTGCAAAGGTTTCGGCTAGGTCGGCGAGCAGGTCGTCCTGGCAGGTGGATTTTACCACCACGTCGTCGATGTAGACGTGAATGTTGCGGCCAATTTGGCTCGCTAGACACTCCTGCATGCACCTCTGGTATGTGGCGTCTGCGTTCTTGAGGCCGAACATCATGGCCGTGTAGCAGAATGCGCCAAATGGCATAATGAACGCCGTCTTCTCCTCGTCTTCAACCGCCATCTTGATCTGGTTATAACCAGAGTAAGCGTCGAGAAAGCACAGGGACTCCGATCCCGCGGTCGAGTCGATGATCTGATCGATGCGCGGTAGGACGAACTCCTCCTTCGGGCAGGCGCTGTTGAGGTTGGTGTAGTCAATGCACATTCTCCATGTGTTGTTCTTTTTTAGAACCAGGACTGGGTTTGCCAGCCACTTGGAGTACTTGATTGGCCGGATGAAACCTGCGGCTAGCAGGCGCTGAACTTCTTCGGCGATTGCTCGATGGCGCTCTTCATTGAAGGGCCATAGCGACTGCTTTACTGGTCGCACTTTAGGGTCGGTGTTGAGTTTGCGCTCAGTGAATTCCCTCGGGACACCTGGCATGTCAGATGGCTTCCATGCGAAGATGTCGCGGTTCTCACGGGGAACCCGATGAGCGCGCTTTCCTATGCAGGGCTCATGTGCGCCCCAATGGTGACCGTCTGGCTGGAGTCGCATGGGACGAGCTCGATGGTGCAGGTGTGCGTGGTTGCCTCGAACGTGGAGTTCATGGCGGTTGGTTTCTTCAGGCTGGTGGGGTCATCCTTGTTGATGTTGCCCACGTATTTCGCGAGCTCCTCCGCATGGTCGGTCTCTGCGGCGATGACGGCGTCGGCGAGCTTGGCGCCTTTGTCCTCGCATTCCACGGCCATGTCGGGGTCGCCGTGGACGGTGATGATGCCGCTTGGCCCGGGGAGCTTCATCATGTTGTAGACATAGTGTGGGGTCGCCATGAACTTTGTGAATGCCTGTCGGCCCAGGACACAGTGGTAGGGGTTGCGGAAGTTCACCAGCTCAAACATGATTCTCTCTGTGTGGTAGTTTGCTGGAGTGCCAAAGGTGACTGGCAGCATCACTTTCCCGATCGGGTACGCCTTCCGACCGGGGACGATGCCGTGGAAGGTCGTCAGTGTTGGCTCAATGGTTGCTTCTGGGAGCTGGATCCTTTTAAACGTGTCGAGGTACAAGATGTTGATGGAGCTCCCACCGTCCATTAGTGTCTTGGGCAGCTACTAGTCGGCCACCTTGGGCCTGACTACCAGGGCGACTCGCCCTGGGTATTCGATCCTTGGCGTATGGTCCTAGCGACTCTAGGTGATGCGCTGCTCGGACCAGTTTAGGAAGCGAGGGATGTCGACCCGTGTCACCGCATTAACGGCGACCGTGCGGGCGAGCACCTTCTTCTCGCGCTTGGTGCCGAGTCCGGTGAAGGTGTGTAGCGAGCCGACGGCGGTGTCGAAGCCGCCGCTGTTCCCGTTGTCTCAAGGTGGGTTATTGTTTGGGTCCTCCCTTGCTCTTATCGCCTTCTCAATCTCTTTGAGATAGTGGCAATCGGTGGTGGTGTGGGTGGAGGGTTTTCCCTCCCTGCTATGGTAGATGCAGGGCTGATTGAGCAGGGCGGCGGGGTCGAATTTCGGCCTCGTCGCGTTGTTGTCGCGGTAGTTTCCTCCGTCGCGGCGGTAGTTCTTGGGGTCGCGCTGGCCGTAGCCGGCATTGGCGACGAAGTCGACTCACCCGTCCGTGCGGCGCTTGCCGGTGATGCGGGTATTGCTGTAGCGCATGTCGCGTAGGCGCCCGCTGTCGTGGATGCTAGTGCGGCATCTTCCTCCGGGCTCGTCGTCGGAGTCTTGGTTGGGGTCCTCCTCCGCATAGCGCTTGGCGATCTCGAGAAGGTCGAGGATGTTATCGAGCGTCCGGTAGACTCTCTTGATCTTGGCGACTAGTGGTTCGTACCGGCACGCGTTCTTGAAACAGTGTATCGCCGTGTCTGGGTGGATGCCGGAGGCGTTTATCCACAGCTCTTGCCATCTTTGGATCCAGCAGTGAGTCGACTCGCGTTGTCCCTGGATGCATCGCTCCAGGTCCTCTATGGTGGTGGCGCGGGTGTAGGAGCCCTCGAAGTGCCTGACGAAGGCGTCCCGCATTTCTTCCCAGGAATCGATGCTGTTAGCAGGGAGCGTGTTGATCCACTGCCGGGTCGCACCTTCCATCATCAGGGGAAGGTAGGGAGCGGCGAGCAGGTCGGTGTGGCCTGCGATTCCCATTGCCATGAGGTATGTGTCTAGCCAGACAGCAGGGGTCGTACGTCAGGTCGTACTTCTCGATCTCCTTGGGGGCCTTGAAGTTGGCGGGGTATTTTTCCCCGCGAATCATTGGTCCGAAGCATTGCGGCCCGACTCGACTGAGCGAGCCTCTTGGTTCCGGGTCGCCGCGTTTGGTGAGGGTGTGTCGCAGGTCGTTGGGCTAGCACGACCACCACACCTGGTTGTTGATGATGTTCATTCGGGCATCGAGGGGCTGCCCGTTGGCAGCGACCGTGTTATTCGCCGGTCGCGGCTCATTGGTTGACAGCGCGGGATTGGCGGCCCGTGGTTGGTTCACCAGGGGCTGGGGTGGTGGGCAAACTAATGCGTTGGCCACGGTGGGGTGGTCGCTTGATGTCGCCCTGCTTGCTGATGAGCGGGAGTACATCCGCCCCCGCGGGTCGACTCCCGCGGCTTGTTGCTCGACGGCCCTGACGAGTAGGGCCTTGGCATACTAGATCTGTAGCGCGTCTTCGCCTTGGACGTCGAGGTTGGCGATCGCGGCGTCGGCCACGACGACATTGTCCATCGGGGTGAAGTATAATGGTAGCCCGTTGGCGTCACGGGCTTGACGCGAGATGATGATCCGCGGTTGGTCCGGCGGAGGCGTGCGGCCCATGGGTGGTGGAAGGGCCCCGGTTGCCGGTGCGCCAGGTGGTGGTCTCGCGGGGTTGCTTCCACCTGGTGGCGCGTTCTCGCAGTATTCGCGCTCCGCGGCACGCGCGGGGTCACTTTCGTCATTGAAGTTCAGGGCGTGGCCCTGGACGTTGGAGTTCAGGCGGGTCCTGATGCGGCGCTGGTGATAGAGCGACAGCTCCCGCGCCGTCTCTCGTTCGAGGCGGTATTTCTCGTGCTTGGCGAGTTTGTTGTGTTGCGCCTCCGCGAGCCGCAAGCGGGCTTGCTCCACCTCCGTGGTCGTCGCAGTCGGCGGGATCGGCGTGGTGAACGGATCTGGCGGGGCAGCCGTGCTGCCCGCCATGTAGATCGCGTTGAAGTGATTGGATCTGGCGCGAAAATCCTCGGGGGACTCAGAGCCGGAATCGGAGAAAAAGATCCCTAGGATGGAGGGGTCCTCGAAGTCCTCGGGGTTGGAGACTCACGTGATGGAGTCCTCCCGTGATGCGGTGGTGATGCATCCGTCGACCAATGCAGGGGTCGCGGAGTCGGCGTCGTCATTTAGGGCATCGTCGTTGGTGGCGGCGTTAGTCTCGACCGTGTCGCTGGAGGCCGAGTCATACTCGATGACGAGGCTCCTGATGGAGCGGACCTGCTCCTCTGAAAGCAAATCGCGGTGTGGCGGCAATCCGCTGACGATCACCGTTGCAGCTGGGTCGATCGCGCCGGTGAAGCCGACGAAGAGGTTGATGGAGCCGACCGGCATCACCGCACCGTGAGTGACCGGACGTGACGCCGGGATGTAGCTGCTGGGCAGGATCTGTAAGATCCCGCCGATGGAGATCATGCGATCGGTGGCGAGCGGCCGATCGATCGGCGAGTAGGGTCTCGCCGCAGAACTCAGGCCAGTCCCGCTATGCCCCACGATGGGCGCCACTGTCGTGGAAATGGTCACGGCAGTTGCTGCCACTGGCAGCGATTGAGTGTTTTGTGAGGAAGAGTTGGCGGCCATCTGCGGTGCGAGATGGGGGCGGATGCACATGGGTTTACCCAGGTTCGTCCCCTCGGAGGGTAAAGACCTACTCCTGCTAGATTAGATTATTGGAGAGCGAGTTACAGGGGTGGCGAGCTCGGCGGCTAGGCAGCGAGTCGCTTGAGGGGGTGTATGATGGAACATAAGTCTCTAGGATACCCTAGGGAGGTTTATATATGAGGCGCCTCGCTAGGGTTTACAAGTTATCACCGAACAAGATAAGGATCCGGAGGTTTTGACCTAATCCGACTAGGCTTCTGTTACACTTCTGAGCCTCCAGTCGCCAGTCGTTGGGCCTTTCCTTCGTTCGCAGTCCAGTCGCCATCTTTCGAACGCACTCGCAGGCCCTTCGGCCCATTCGGAACGTCCTGCTGGGCATACCCCCTTCGGCATATCCCCATCATGCACTGAGCATGAACATTGTATCCGGATCATGTTTGATGCAAAGTGGTTATTCGTTTAAGTCTGAAAACAATGGTTGTTCGATTTATATGGATAATATCTTTTATGGTCATGCACCTGTGTTGAATGGTTTATTTCTGTTGGATCTCGATAGTAATATTATGCATATTCATAATGTTGATGCTAAAAGGATTAAACTTGATGATGATATATCTGCATATATGTGGCACTGCCGTCTAGGTCATATTGGCGTTAAACGCATGAAGAAACTCCATTCTGATGGACTTTTGGAATCACTTGATTTTGAATCATTTGATACATGTGAGCCATGCCTTATGGGCAAGATGACTAGAGCGTCGTTTTCCGGTTCAATGGAATGGGCGACAGATTTATTGGAAATCATACATGCTGATGTGTGTGGACCAATGAGTGTGTCGGCGCGAGGTGGATATCGTTATTTTGTTACTTTCACGGATGATCTGAGTAGATACGGGTATATCTATTTGATGAAACACAAGTCTGAAACCTTTGAAAAGTTCAAGGAATTTCAGAATGAAGTGGAAAATCATCGTAATAGAAAGATCAAATTTCTGCGGTCTGACCGTGGAGGTGAGTATCTCAGTTACGAGTTTAGCACACACATGAAAGAATGTGGAATAGTTTCACAACTCACACATGCCGGAACACCACAACCTAATGGTGTGTCAGAACGTCGTAATCGTACCTTATTAGATATGGTTTGATCTATGATGTCTTTGACTGACTTGCCACTGTCATTTTGGGGTTATGCACTAGAAACAGCTGCATTCACTTTAAATCGGGCACCATCTAAATCCGTTGAAACGACACTGTATGAATTATGGTTTGGAAACAAACCTAAGTTGTCAATTCTTAAAGTTTGGGGATGCGATGTTTATGTGAAGAAACTTCAGCCGGATAAACTCGAACCCAAAGCGGAAAAATGCGTCTTCATAGGATACCCTAAGGAAATGATTGGGTATACCTTCTATCACAGATCTGAGGGCAAGGTTTTTGTTGCCAAGAATGGATCCTTTCTTGAGAAGGAGTTTCTCACGAAAGGTGTGAGTAGTCAGAAGGTAGAACTCGAAGAGGTAGAACCTTCTCTTCATGAAATGGCGAGTAGCGCAGCATCGGAAATTGTTTCGGAGTTGACTTCACCTAATGAAGAGAGAGCTAATAATATTGATCATGAAACTCCGAAAGAGGACACTACCAAACCTCGCAGGTCAAGTAGGACACGTGCAGCTCCTGAACTGTACGGCAATCATGTTGTGAATTTCATGGTTGATGAAATAGATGACCCTGCAACATATGAAGAAGCAATGATGAGCCTGGATTCCAACAAATGGCTAGAAGCCATGAAATCCGAGATGGAATCCATGTATGAGAACCAGGTTTGGACCTTGGTGGACTTACCTCACGGTCGAAAGGCCGTTGATAATAAATGGATTTTCAAAAGAAAAAGTGATGCTGATGGTAATGTGACCATCTATAAGGCTCGACTTGTCGCAAAGGGGTTTCGACAAATTCAAGGAGTTGACTATGATGAGACTTTCTCTCCTGTAGCGATGCTTAAGTCGGTTAGGATTATGTTAGCAATTGCTGCATATTTCGATTATGAAATATGGCAGATGGATGTCAAAACCGCGTTCCTCAATGATAATATTGAAGAAGAGTTGTATATGATACAACCTAAGGGTTTTGTCGATCCTAAGGATGCTAATAAGGTATGCAAACTTCAGCGATCCATCTATGGACTGAAGCAAGCATCCCGGAGTTGGAATCTCCGCTTTGATGAGGTGATCAAAGAGTTTGGATTTGTCCAAACTTATGGAAAGGCTTGTATTTACAAGAAAGTGAGTGGGAGCAATGTGGCATTTCTGATATTATATGTGGATGACATATTATTGATTGGAAATGATATAGCTCTTTTAAACAGTGTTAAAAGTTATCTAAACAGCAAATTTTCGATGAAAGACCTTGGTGAAGCGTCATATATATTAGACATTAAAATCTATAGAGATAGATCAAGGCGCCTAATTGGGCTATCGTAGAGTACATACCTTGATAAGATATTAAAGAAGTTTAATATGGACGGAAGTAAGAAGGGGTTCTTACCTATGTTGCAAGGCAAGACATTGAGCAAGACTCAAAGTCCGGCTACGGCGGAAGAAAGAGAGATAATGGATAAGATCCCCTATGCCTCGGCCATAGGCTCTATAATGTATGCCATGTTATGTACAAGACCCGACGTGGCACATGCTATTAGTTTGACTAGTAGGTACCAATCTGATCCAGGTTCAGAACACTAGATAGCGGTCAAGAATATCCTTAAGTACTTGAGAAGAACTAGGGATATGTTTCTTATATACGGAGGTGAAGAAGAGCTAGTCGCTAAGTGTTATGTTGATGCTAGCTTTAACACCAATCCGGATGACTCTAACTCTCAATCCGGATACGTATTTCTCTTGAATAGAGCAGCAGTTAGTTGGAGGAGTTCCAAACAACCTGTGGTGGCTAGATCAACGACGGAGGCGGAATATGTTGCTGCTTCAGAAGCGGCGCAGGAAGCGGTTTGGATGAAAGAGTTCATTACGGAACTAGGTGTGGTTCCTAGTGCATTGGACCCAATGGTGATCTATTGTGACAACAATGGACCCATAGCCAACGCCAAGGAACCGAGGTCTCACAGGGGAATTCCAAGCATATTAAATGCCGGTTTCACTCCATCCGCGAGCATGTCAAGGATGGAGATATAAAGATTTGTAAAGTACAAACGGACGTAAATGTAGCAGATCCGTTGACTAAATCTCTCCCTAGGGCAAAACATGATCAACACCAGAACTCCATGGGTGTTAGATTTATCACTATGTGAACTAGATTATTGTCTCTAGTGCAAGTGGGAGACTGAAGGAAATATGCCCTGAGAGGCAATAATAAAGTTGTCATTATGTATTCCTTATATATGATAGATGTTTATTTTGCATGCTAGAATTGTATTGATCGGAAACATCAATAGATGTGTGTTTAATAAACAAAAAAGGGTTCCTAGTTATGCCTCTCTTATAGACTAGCTTGTTGAGTAACAAGATGATCAAGGTTTCCTGATCATGGACATTGGATGTTGTTAATAACAAGGTCACGGCATTTGTGAAATGATGTGATGAACATTCATCTGAAGTATAGCATTACGATCAAGTCATTATGTTTATATTGCTATAAAATCATACGAAGTAATATTTATCCTTAGACCATGAGATCATGTTAATTGCTAACACCTGAAGAGTATCTTGATAACATCAAACGTCACACCATAACAGGGTGACTATAAAGATGGGTTCAGTACTACGAAGGGGTTATGTTGAGGCTCATGGATCAAGAGTGGAATTTTTCAATCCCGATGATGGATAGATATACTCTGGGCCCTCTCGGTGATATCACATTAAGATAGCTTGCAAGCAAGTGATGTGATCACTAGAATGTTATATCACGGGAATGAGAAAAGAGTGCATGTCGGTAACGAGATCAAACTAGGTATTTGGATACCGATGATCGAATCTCGGACATGTATTATATCATGAGACAAAGGGATTAAATTACAAGCGTTAAAGGTTCTCACGATCACAGAAGTCATCGTTGAATATGCAGGAGTCGGTATGGATCTCCAGGTCCCGCTTCTGATTATAGATCTGAGAGGAGTCTCACTCATTTCTGCATTATTCGCGAACCGTAGGGTGACACACTTAAGAGTTACCGGACACCATTTTGGAGCACATATGTTTCAGACTAAAGAATTGCAAAGCGTAGGAATTGTTTCGATAGAAACCGGAATTGTTTCGGGTGAAATTGCAGAAAGTGGTTCTGCATGTGATATTGAAATATTGCAAGGGATTATATGTGAATGTTTGTTAATTAAAGTAATTAACAAAATTCTGAATAAATTTAATAAAATAGTTTTATTAAATGAGAAAGCATTAAACTTAGAGAATTTTAATGCATTTAAAGTGGGGACTTTAAAAGGGAATGTGAAGAGGCATTTTAATGTGGAGGGAGTTACCACCACATGAATGGAGGAGGTGAGGGGTCACCTCCATGAGGCGCCGGCCATGGAGGGGGTACCCCCCCTCCTCCTATAAAAGGCCCCCCTCTTCCTCCTTCTTCCTCACACCTCCTCGTGAAGGATCTCTCTCCCCCTCTAGAATTATTCCCCCATGGTCTCGGATTAGCGAGATACATGTTCCCAGTGGCATTTCGTCTGGAAGGAGTTGCTGCTTCCGCTGGATCGCTGGAGCGAGGAGGTGGAGGTTGTCCGGTGGCTTGAATGTGTGTGCGAGTACGGATGCGCTGCTGATTTGCGACGCTCAGACTTCCACACGATCTTGAGATCGGCAAGTGTACGACTACATCAACCACGAGTTCCTACTCGTTAACAAAACTCGTTGTCTTCGAGGGTAAGTTCTCGATGGATGTATGTCCACCCGTTTTCTCTTTACCTAGTAGATATATCTTAGCGTATAGTTCTCATCGTAGGAAATTTTTTGTTTTCTATGCTGCGGACCCAACACATTTCATGTGTGTTCTTTTCACATACCACATTTGTATCCACCAGTGTCATTGAAATGTATGTTCTCTTCAGAGACCACACATGGATCCACTAGTGTTATTGCATGTATGTTCTTGTTACTAACAACAACCAGAGTCATTGCATGTGTGTTCTTTTCACATACCACATATGGATCCACCAGTGTCATTGCATGTGTGTTCTTTTCACAATCCACCTATGGATCCACCAGTGTCATTGCATGTGTGTTCTTTTTACTAACAACAACTGGAGTCATTTCATGACTGTTCTTTTCACATACCAAATATGGATCCACCAGTGTCATTGAAATGTCTGTTCTCTTTAGAGACCACACATGGATCCTCCAGTGTCATTACATGTGTGTTATTTTTACTAACAACAACTGGAGTCATTGCATGTGTGTTCTTTTCACATACCACATATGGATCCACTAGTGTCATTGCATGTGTGCTCTTTTCACAATCCACCTATGGATCCACCAGTGTCATTGCATGTGTGTTCTTTTTACTAACAACAACCAGAGTCATTGAAATGTGTGTTCTTTTCACATACCACATATGGATCCACCAGTGTCATTGCATGTGTGTTCTTTTACTAACAACAACCAGAGTCATTGCTTTTTGTGTTCTCTTCATAGACCACTAATGGATCCACCAGTGTCATTGCATGTGTGTTCCTTTTACGAAATGTGTGTTCCCTTCAGAGACCACACATGGATCCACTACTGTCATTGCATGTGTGTTCTTTTTACTAACAACAACCAGTGTCATTGCATGTGTGTTCTTTTCACATACCACCTATGGATCCGCCAGTGTCATTGCATGTGTGCTTTTTTTACTAATAACAACCATAGTCATTTCATGTGTGTTCTTTTCACATACCACATATGGATCCACTAGTGTCATTGAAATGTGTGTTCTCTTCAGAGACCACACATGGATCCACTAGTGTTATTGCATGTGTGTTCTTGTTACTAACAACAACTAGATTCATTGCATGTGTGTTCTTATCACATACCACATATGGATCCACCAGTGTCATTGCATATGTGTTCTTTTCACAATCCACCTATGGATCCACCAGTGTCATTGCATGTGTGTTCTTTTTACTAACAACAACCCGAATCATTGAAATGTGTGTTCTTTTCACATACCACATATGGATCCACCAGCGTCATTGCATGTGTGTTCTTTTCGCAATCCACCTATGGATCCACCAGTGTCATTGCATGTGTACTCTTTTTACTAACAACAACCAGAGTCATTTCATGTGTGCTCTTTTTACTAACAACAACCAGAGTCATTTCATGTGTGTTCTTTTCACATACCACACATGGATCCACCAGTGTCATTGAAATGTGTGTTCTTTTTACTAACAACAACCAGAGTCATTGAAATGTGTGTTCTTTTCACATACCACATATGGATCCACCAGTGTCATTGCATGTGTGTTCTTTTCACAATCCACATATGGATCCACTAGTGTCATTGCATGTGTGCTTTTTTACTAACAACAACCAGAGTCATTTCATGTGTGTTCTTTTCACATACCACATATGGATTCACCAGAGTCATTGCATGTGTGTTCTCTTCAGAGACAACACATGGATCCACCAGTGTCATTGCATGTGTGTTCTTTTTACTAACAACCACCAGAGTCATTGAAATGTGTGTTCTCTTAAGAGACCATACATGGATCCACCAGTGTCATTGCATGTGTGTTCTTTTTACTAACAACAACCAGTGTCATTGCATGTGTGTTCTTTTCACATACCACCTATGGATCCACTAGTGTCATTGCATGTGTGCTTTTTTAATAACAACAACCAGAGTCATTTCATGTGTGTTCTTTTCACATACCACATATGGATCCACGAGTGTCATTGAAATGTGTGTTCTCTTCAGAGACCACACATGGATCCACCAGTGTTATTGCATGTGTGTTCTTGTTACTAACAACAACCAGAGTCATTGCATGTGTGTTCTTTTCACATACCACATATGGATCCACTAGTGTCATTGCATGTGTGTTCTTTTCACAATCCACATATGGATCCACCAGTGTCATTGCATGTGTGTTATTTTTACTAACAACAACTGGAGTCATTTCATGACTGTTCTTTTCACATACCACATGCCGATCCACTAGTGTCATTGAAATGTGTGTTCTCTTCAGAGACCACACATGGATCCACCAGTGTCATTACATGTGTGTTCTTTATACTAACAACAACTCGAGTCATTGCATGTGTGTTCTTTTCACATACCACATATGGATCCACTAGTGTCATTGCATGTGTGCTCTTTTCACAATCCACCTATGGATCCACCAGTGTCATTGCATGTGTGTTCTTCTTACTAACAACAACCAGAGTCATTTAAATGTGTGTTCTTTTCACATACCACATATGGATCCACCAGTGTCATTACATGTGTGTTCTTTTCACAATCCACCTATGGATCCACCAGTGTCATTGCATGTGTGCTCTTTTTACTAACAACAACCAGAGTTATTTCATGTGTGTTCTTTTCACATACCACACATGGATCCACCAGTGTCATTGAAATGTGTGTTCTTTTTACTAACAATAACTAGAGTCATTGAAATGTGTGTTCTTTTCACATACCACATATGGATCCACAAGTGTCATTGCATGTATGTTCTTTTCACAATCCACATATGGATCCACCAGTGTCATTGCATGTGTGCTTTTTTTACTAATAACAACCATAGTCATTTCATGTGTGTTCTTTTCACATACCACATATGGATCCACCAGTGTCATTGAAATGTGTGTTCTCTTCAGAGACCACACATGGATCCACCAGTGTTATTGCATGTGTGTTCTTGTTACTAACAACAACTAGAGTCATTGCATGTGTGTTCTTTTCACCTACCACATATGGATCCACCAGTGTCATTGCACGTGTTTTTTTTCACAATCCACCTATGGATCCACTAGTGTCATTGCATGTGTGTTCTTTTTACTAACAACAACCAGAGTCATTTCATGTGTGTTGTTTTCATATACCACATATGGATCCACTAGTGTCATTGAAATATGTGTTCTCTTGAGAGACCACACATGGATCCACCAGTGTCATTACATGTGTGTAATTTTTACTAACAACAACTGGAGTCATTGCATGTGTGTTCTTTTCACATACCACATATGGATCCACCAGTGTCATTGCATGTGTGCTATTTTCACAATCCACCTATGGATCCACCAGTGTCATTGCATGTGTGTTCTTTTTACTAACAACAACCAGAGTCATTGAAATGTGTGTTCTTTTCACATACCACATATGGATCCACCAGTGTCATTACATGCGTGTTCTTTTCACAATCCACCTATGGATCCACCAGTGTCATTGCATGTGTGCTCTTTTTACTAACAACAACCAGAGTCATTTCATGTGTGTTCTTTTCACATACCACACATGGATCCACCAGTGTCATTGAAATGTGTGTTCTTTTTACTAACAACAACCAGAGTCATTGAAATGTGTGTTCTCTTCACATACCACATATGGATCCACCAGTGTCATTGCATGTGTGTTCTTTTCACAATCCACATATGGATCCACCAGTGTCATTGCATGTGTGCTTTTTTTACTAACAACAACCAGAGTCATTTCATGTGTGTTCTTTTCACATACCACACATGGATCCACCAGTGTCATTGAAATGTGTGTTCTTTTTACTAACAACAACCAGAGTCATTGAAATGTGTGTTCTTTTCACATACCACATATGGATCCACCAGTGTCATTGCATGTGTGTTCTTTTCACAATCCACATATGGATCCACTAGTGTCATTGCATGTGTGCTTTTTTACTAACAACAACCAGAGTCATTTCATGTGTGTTCTTTTCACATACCACATATGGATTCACCCGAGTCATTGCATGTGTGTTCTCTTCAGAGACAACACATGGATCCACCAGTGTCATTGCATGTGTGTTCTTTTTACTAACAACCACCAGAGTCATTGAAATGTGTGTTCTCTTCAGAGACCATACATGGATCCACCAGTGTCATTGCATGTGTGTTCTTTTTACTAACAACAACCAGTGTCATTGCTGTAGAGGTTCGTAGCATGGAAAACAAAAAAATTCTATCGCATACAAACAAACAAGCCAAGATCTATCTACTAGATTGCAGCAACGAGTCGATGGAATAACTCACCCTCGAAGATTCCAAAGTGTTTAACGAGAGCAGATTCTCGTGGGTGATGTAGTCGTACTCTTTCCGATCTCAAGATCGCGTAGACGATCCTTCCAGCGCCACGTTCCGGCAGCGCTCCCGCAGTCGGTCACACGTTCGGTACTCGACGAAGACCTTCCTCTCCCTTGTTCCAGCAGGCAGCGGAGGTTGTAGCACTCTCCTCGCGATTCCGGCAGCACAACGGCGTGGTACCGGAGGTAGAGGGGAAATCCCGCAGGGCTTCGCCTTAAGCCGGTGCGAGTATGGTGGAGCTTATGAGAGAGGCTATTAGTGGTCTAGTAATTAGACACACCAATTAGAGTGCTCTAAACCAATTAGAAGGCTCTAAACCGAAATAGCTCTAAACCGGGGTTTAGATCTAGGGTTTAGATTAGAGGATAGGAACTTGTGTGTGTGTAAGGAGGGGAGCCCTGCCCCTCCTTATATAGGTGGGAGGGCTGGCCGGCCAAGGGGAGGAGTTCCTCCCCAACTCGGCCTTGGGAGGTGCGCCGGCCAAGGGGAGGAACCCTCCTCCAACTCGGCCTCCTCCAATCCTCCTCTTTTCCCACTTCCCAAAATTGCCGTTTGACTTTCAAACTAGCCGTTTGACTTTTCAATTTAGGATTTAAATAAACCCTTTATTTTGGACAGCAAGAACACCTAGTACATGATGCAATCATTCCAATATGTAATGACACATTCATGTACCCTTCCCCCTCCGGAGTGCCGGACATTTCGGGACCTTCTAGAATGTTCCCGATGAAAACACCGGAACCATTCCCCAACTCCGAAACGGGACTTTCCTTATATGAATCTTATTCTCCGGACCATTCCGGATCTCCTCGTGATATCCCGGATCCCATCCGAGACTCCGAACAACATTCGGTCTCTTTCTCATAATACCATAACTACTCAAACAACGTCGAATCCTTAAGTGTGTCTCCCTACGGTTCGTGAATTATGCGGACATGATCGAGACACTTCTCCGAACAATAACCAATAGAGGAATCTGGAAATTCATATGGCTCCCACATACTTCTACGATTACTTTGCGATCGAATGAACCACTTACATACGATACCAATTACCCTTAGTCTCACGATATGTTACTTATCCGAGGTTATGATCGTCGGTATCTCTGCATACCTAGTTCAACCTCGTTACTGATAAGTACTCTTTTCTCGTTCCCGTGATATGTGATCCCTTGTGACCCAGTCACATGCTTGCAAGCTAATTGGATGACATTTCACCGAGAGGGCCCAGAGAATATCTATCCGTCATGTGGATGGACAAATCCCACTCTTGATCCATGTGTTTCAACCAATACTTTCCGAACACTCAATGCCACCTTTATAGCCACCCTGTTACGGTGTGGTGTTTGATGACATCAAAGCATCCATCCAGTAAAGGTGATATGCATGATCTCATGGTCGAAGGAATTAGGTTACTATGTATCAGAAAGCATATAGCAATTGAACTATTGAAATGACTTGATCTTTATGCTACGCTTATCTATAGGAGTATGTCCACCATATCATTCTCCTAACGATATGATCTTGTTGTTGATAACATCTCAATGTTCATGATAGGGAAACCACAATCATCAATCAACCAACAAGCTAGTGAAGTATAGAGGCTATACTAGGGACTTCAATTTAAGTTTACAATTCACACAAGTATTAATGTTTCCTTGTTAATACTATTATAGCATGAATATAAACATTTATCATAAACACAAAGATATAATAATAACTACATTTATTATTGCCTCTAGGGCATATCTCCAACAGTCTCCCACTTGCACTAGAGTCATCTAATCTAGATTACATGGTAATATACCGAACACCCATGGCAGTTTGGTGTTGGTCATGTTTTGCCCTCGGGAGAGGTTTAGTCAACGGATCCGCCACATTCAGATCTGTGTGTACTTTGCAAATCTTTATATCCCCATCCTGGACATGTTTTCGAATAGCGTGAAAACGTAGCTTGATATGCTTCAGCTTCTTGTGTGACCTTGGTTCTTGCGCATTGGCTATGGCGCCCATGTTATCACAGTAGATAGACATTGGGTCCAGCGCACTTGGAACCACACCCAGCTCTGTAATGAACTCTTTCATCCATATCGCTTCTTGTGAAGTCTCCGAAGCAGCCATGTATTCCGATTCAGTTGAAGATCTCGCCACAACGCTTTGCTTTGCACTCCTCCAGCTAACTGCTGCACCATTCAAAATAAATACGTATCCAGATTGTGATTTAGAATCATCCGGATCGGTGTTCCAACTAGCATCGGTGTAACCATTAACAACGAGCTGTTCATCACCTCCATAAGAAAGAACCATATCCTTAGTTCTTCTCAAGTACTTAAGGATGTTTTTGACCGCTGTCCAATGATCCACTCCTGGATCACTTTGATATCTGCTAGTTAGACTAACAGCATATGCGATGTCGGGTCTAGTACATAGCATGGCATACATTAGAGATCCTATGGCTGAGGCATAGGGAGTCTTAATCATCCTTTCTCTATCTTCTGCCGATGTCGGACTTTGAGTTTTACTCAAGGTCATATTGGGCAACATGGGCAAGAACCCTTTCTTGCTATCTTCCATTCCAAACCTCTTTAGAACTTTGTCCAAATATGTACTTTGTGACAATGATATTTGGCGTTTCGATCTATCTCTATAAATCTTTATGCCTAATATGTAAGCTGCTTCGCCAAGATCCTTCATTGAAAAACTATTATTCAAATACTCTTTGACACTATTAAGAAGGTCTACATCATTCCCAATCAACAATATGTCATCCACATACAGTATTAAGAATGCTACAGAGCTCCCACTCACTTTCTTGTAAATACAAGCTTCTCCATAAGTTTGTATAAAACCAAAACTTTTGATTACCTTATCAAAACGTTGATTCCAACTTCGGGATGCTTGCTTCAATCCATAGATGGACCGTTGAAGTTTGCATACCTTGTTAGCATCTTTAGGATCGACAAAACCTTTGGGTTGCATCATATACAACTCTTCATCAATGTCTCCATTGAGGAATGCTGTTTTGACATCCATCTGCCATATCTCATAATCGTAATATGCAGCGATTGCTAACATAATCCTCACAGACTTTAGCTTCGCTACTGGTGAGAAAGTCTCATCGTAGTCAACTCCTTGAATTTGTCGAAACCCTTTTGCGACAAGTCGAGCTTTATAGACAGTAACATTACCATCAGCATCTGTTTTCTTCTTGAAAATCCATTTGTTCTCGACAGCCTTCCGGCCATCCGGTAAGTCCACCAAAGTCCATACTTGGTTTTCGTACATGGATCCAATCTCGGATTTCATGGCTTCTTGCCATTTATTGGAATCTGGGCTCATCATCGCTTCCTCATATGTCTCGGGGTCATCGGTGTTGTCCACCAACATGATATTCATAACGGAATCATACCAATCTGGAGTGGTACGAGTTCTCGTTGACCTCCGAGGCTCTGTAGCAACTTCAACCGAAGTTTCATGATCACCATCATTAGCTTCCTCTCTTATTGGTGCAGGCACCACAGGAACTTCTTCCGGTGCTGCGCTACTCGCAATTTCGAGAGAAGGTTCGACAACCTCGTCGAGTTCTACTTTCCTTCCAGTCACTTCTTTCGAGAGAAATTCCTTCTCTAGAAAGGATCCATTCTTGGCAACGAAGATTTTGCCTTCGGATCTATGATAGAAGGTATACCCAATAGTTTCCTTCGGGTATCCTATGAAGACGCATTTTTCCGCTTTGGGTTCAAGCTTGTCCGGCTGTAACTTCTTTACATAGGCTTCGCATCCCCAAATTTTAAGGAACGACAATTTAGGTTTCTTCCCAAACCATAATTCATATGGTGTCGTTTCAACGGATTTAGACGGTGCCCTATTTAAAGTGAATGCGGCTGTTTCTAATGCATAACCCCAAAATGATAGTGGTAAATCTGTAAGTGACATCATAGAACGAACCATATCTAAGAGAGTTCGATTACGACGTTCAGACACACCATTACGCTGTGGTGTTCCCGGCGGTGTCAACTGCGAAAGTATTCCACATTTCTTCAAATGCTCGCCAAACTCGTAACTTAGATATTCACCTCCACGATCAGAACGTAGAAATTTAATCTTCTTGTTACGTTGATTCTCTACCTCACTTTGAAACTCCTTAAACTTCTCGAAAGTTTCGGACTTATGTTTCATGAAATAGATATACCCATATCTACTCAAATCATCCGTGAAGGTAAGAACATAACGATAACCACCGCGCGATGCTACACTCATTGGACCACACACATCGGTATGTATGATTTCCAATAAGTCTGTAGCTCGCTCCATCATACCAGAAAATGGAGTCTTAGTCATTTTACCCATCAGACATGCTTCGCATCTTTCAAGTGATTCAAAATCAAGTGATTCAAGAAGTCCATCGGAATGGAGTTTCTTCATACGCTTCACTCCAATGTGACCAAGACGACAGTGCCACATATAGGTCGAATTATCGCTTGATTTCAAACGTTTAGCCTCAATGTTGTTGATATGTGTATTTCCACTATCGAGATTCAATATGAATAGACCATCTATCAAAGGTGCATGTGCATAAAACATATTACTCATATAAATCGAACAACCATTATTCTCGGATTTAAATAAGTAACCGTCTCGCAATAAACAAGATCCTGATATAATGTTCATGCTTAACGCAGGCACCAAATAACAATTATTTAAGTATAAAACTAATCCCGATGGTAGATGAAGAGGTAGTGTGCCGACCGCGATCACATCAACCTTTGATCCGTTTCCTACGCGCATCGTCACCTCGTTCTTCACTAGCTTCCGTTTATTCTGCAGCTCCTGTTTCGAGTTACAAATATGAGCAACCGAACCAGTATCAAATACCCAGGCACTACTACGAATACTAGTGAGATACACATCAATAACATGTATATCAGATATACCTTTCTTCTTGATGTTGCCGTTCTTCAAATCCGCCAAGTACTTTGGGCAATTCCGCTTCCAGTGACCTACTCCCTTGCAGTAAAAGCACTCAGTATCAGGCTTGAGTCTAGCCTTGGTCCTCTTCGTCGGCGTGGTAACTTTCTTACCACCCTTCTTGAAGTGTCCCTTCTGCTTAGACTTGCCTTCCTTGAATTTGGTGGTCTTATTAACCATCAACACTTGGTGCTCTTTCTTGATCTCCACTTCTGCAGATTTTAACATAGCAAATAGTTCTGGCAACTCTTTGTTCATGTTCTGCATGTTGTAGTTCATCACAAAGTTCTTGTAACTTGGTGGTAGTGATTGGAGGATGCGATAAACCCCCAAAGTATTAGGAATCACTATACCCAAACTTTGGAGTTTATTTGCGTGCCCAGACATCTTAAGCACATGCTCACTGACGGAGCTACCCTCTTCCATCTTGCAGTTAAAGAACTTTTCAGAAGCTTCATAACTTTCAATTGCCGCATGAGTCTCAAAAATTAATTTGAGATCCTTGACAATATCATATGGATCTGACTCTTCAAACCTTTTCTGAAGCTCCGATTCTAAACCATACAAGATAGCACACTGAACTATGGAGTATTGATTCTTCCGAGCGAGGTAAACATTCTTTACTTCATCGGTAGCATCAGCTGCAGGTGGGTCACCTAGCGGTGCATCCAGCACATAGGTCAAATTACCAGCTGTGAGGACAATCCTCAAATTGCGGAACCAATCCGCGAAGTTGCTTCCATTGTTTTTCAACTTTTCTTTCTCTAGGAACGCATTAAAATTGATGGTAGGGGCTGCCATTGATCTACAACATATTTGCAATAGTTTAGACTAAGTTTATGACAAATTGAGTTCAAATTAATTAATGAAATTAAACTAGGTGAACTCCCACTCAAAACAACATCCCTCACATTGTTTTAGTGATCGCACGAACCAAATCCACTACATCAACACCGATCATCACGAGAGTTGATATAGTTTTAATGGCGAACAATCATCATGTTCATCATATCTACTATATGATTCATGCTTTACCTTTCGGCGATCCGTGTTCCTGAGGCCATGTCTGTACATGCTAGGCTCGTCAAGATCAAACCTTAGCTACCGCATAAGCAAATCTGGCTTGCTTACGTTGTATTCACCCGCGGAATCAAAGACACCCGATCATCACGTGGTGCTTCGAAGCAGCAAGCTTTGGCAACGGTGCATACTAAGGGTGAACACTTTAGAACTTGAAATTTATGTGCATGAGGGATCATCTTATAATGCTACCGTCGTCTACTAAGCAATACAAGATGCATAAAGGATTAACATCACATGCAATTCATAATATGTGATATGATATGGCCTTTCTTCTTTGTGCTTCCGATCTCCATCTTCAAGCACGAACATGATCTCCATCATCACCGGCATAGCATCAAGGTCAATGATGCTTCTTCATGGTTGTCGTCCACCAGCTTCAACTATTACAACTATTTTGAATAGACACGCAGGTCTTAACAGAAATTAAAGACAACCATATGGCTCCTGCCGGTTGCCAACTTACAATAAGGAACATTGCATACATCAAATATAATCACAATCATGGCCATATCACATCACTGCACACCCCTGCAAAACAAAGTTAGACGCTTCTACTTTCTTTGCATATTTTACGTGGTTTGGGGCTTTCCATAAGTGTCGTTCTAACTTACGAACAAGAACCACAACATTGATACTAGCATTGTTGATTACCCGTTGTAAATTGGATCTTTACTATGCTAGGAGAAACAGGCACCCGCAAAGCCACTTATGCAATACGAGTTGCATGTCAAACGTGGAGCAAGTCTCATGAACGATGTCATGTAAGGTTAGCCCGGGCCGCTTCATCCCAACATACCGCAAGATGCAAAGTACACAAAAAGCAATCTACAATAAAAGCATCAACGCCCACAATGACCATTGTGTTCTACTCGTGCAACAGATCTACATATAGACACGGCTCTGATACCACTGTAGAGGTTCGTAGCATGGAAAACAAAAAATTTCTATCGCATACAAACAAACAAGCCAAGATCTATCTACTAGATTGCAGCAACGAGTCGATGGAATAACTCACCCTCGAAGATTCCAAAGTGTTTAACGAGAGCAGATTCTCGTGGGTGATGTAGTCGTACTCTTTCCGATCTCAAGATCGCGTAGACGATCCTTCCAGCGCCACGTTCCGGCAGCGCTCCCGCAGTCGGTCACACGTTCGGTACTCGACGAAGACCTTCCTCTCCCTTGTTCCAGCAGGCAGCGGAGGTTGTAGCACTCTCCTCGCGATTCCGGCAGCACAACGGCGTGGTACCGGAGGTAGAGGGGAAATCCCGCAGGGCTTCGCCTTAAGCCGGTGCGAGTATGGTGGAGCTTATGAGAGAGGCTATTAGTGGTCTAGTAATTAGACACACCAATTAGAGGGCTCTAAACCAATTAGAAGGCTCTAAACCGAAATAGCTCTAAACCGGGGTTTAGATCTAGGGTTTAGATTAGAGGATAGGAACTTGTGTGTGTGTAAGGAGGGGAGCCCTGCCCCTCCTTATATAGGTGGGAGGGCTGGCCGGCCAAGGGGAGGAGTTCCTCCCCAACTCGGCCTTGGGAGGTGCGCCGGCCAAGGGGAGGAACCCTCCTCCAACTCGGCCTCCTCCAATCCTCCTCTTTTCCCACTTCCCAAAATTGCCGTTTGACTTTCAAACTAGCCGTTTGACTTTTCAATTTAGGATTTAAATAAACCCTTTATTTTGGACAGCAAGAACACCTAGTACATGATGCAATCATTCTAATATGTAATGACACATTCATGTACCCTTCCCCCTCCGGAGTGCCGGACATTCCGGGACCTTCTAGAATGTTCCCGATGAAAACACCGGAACCATTCCCCAACTCCGAAACGGGACTTTCCTTATATGAATCTTATTCTCCGGACCATTCCGGATCTCCTCGTGATATCCCGGATCCCATCCGAGACTCCGAACAACATTCGGTCTCTTTCTCATAATACCATAACTACTCAAACAACGTCGAATCCTTAAGTGTGTCTCCCTACGGTTCGTGAATTATGCGGACATGATCGAGACACTTCTCCGAACAATAACCAATAGAGGAATCTGGAAATTCATATGGCTCCCACATACTTCTACGATTACTTTGCGATCGAATGAACCACTTACATACGATACCAATTACCCTTAGTCTCACGATATGTTACTTATCCGAGGTTATGATCGTCGGTATCTCTGCATACCTAGTTCAACCTCGTTACTGATAAGTACTCTTTTCTCGTTCCCGTGATATGTGATCCCTTGTGACCCAGTCACATGCTTGCAAGCTAATTGGATGACATTTCACCGAGAGGGCCCAGAGAATATCTATCCGTCATGTGGATGGACAAATCCCACTCTTGATCCATGTGTTTCAACCAATACTTTCCGAACACTCAATGCCACCTTTATAGCCACCCTGTTACGGTGTGGTGTTTGATGACATCAAAGCATCCATCCAGTAAAGGTGATATGCATGATCTCATGGTCGAAGGAATTAGGTTACTATGTATCAGAAAGCATATAGCAATTGAACTATTGAAATGACTTGATCTTTATGCTACGCTTATCTATAGGAGTATGTCCACCATATCATTCTCCTAACGATATGATCTTGTTGTTGATAACATCTCAATGTTCATGATAGGGAAACCACAATCATCAATCAACCAACAAGCTAGTGAAGTATAGAGGCTATACTAGGGACTTCAATTTAAGTTTACAATTCACACAAGTATTAATGTTTCCTTGTTAATACTATTATAGCATGAATATAAACATTTATCATAAACACAAAGATATAATAATAACTACATTTATTATTGCCTCTAGGGCATATCTCCAACAATTGCATGTGTGTTCTTTTCACATACCACCTATGGATCCACTAGTGTCATTGCATGTGTGCTTTTTTAATAACAACAACCAGAGTCATTTCATGTGTGTTCTTTTCACATACCACATATGGATCCACGAGTGTCATTGAAATGTGTGTTCTCTTCAGAGACCACACATGGATCCACCAGTGTTATTGCATGTGTGTTCTTGTTACTAACAACAACCAGAGTCATTGCATGTGTTTTTTTTTCAAATACCACATATGGATCCACTAGTGTCATTGCATGTGTGTTCTTTTCATAATCCACATATGGATCCACCAGTGTCATTGCATGTGTGTTCTTTTTACTAACAACAACTAGAGTCATTTCATGACTGTTCTTTTCACATACCACATGCGGATCCACTAGTGTCATTGAAATGTGTGTTCTCTTCAGAGACCACACATGGATCCACCAGTGTCGTTACATGTGTGTTCTTTATACTAACAACAACTCGAGTCATTGCATGTGTGTTCTTTTCACATACCAAATATGGATCCACTAGTGTCATTGCATGTGTGCTCTTTTCACAATCCACCTATGGATCCACCAGTGTCATTGCATGTGTGTTCTTCTTACTAACAACAACCAGAGTCATTGAAATGTGTGTTCTTTTCACATACCACATATGGATCCACCAGTGTCATTACATGTGTGTTCTTTTCACAATCCACCTATGGATCCACCAGTGTCATTGCATGTCTGCTCTTTTTACTAACAACAACCAGAGTTATTTCATGTGTGTTCTTTTCACATACCACACATGGATCCACCAGTGTCATTGAAATGTGTGTTCTTTTTACTAACAACAACTAGAGTCATTGAAATGTGTGTTCTTTTCACATACCACATATGGATCCACAAGTGTCATTGCATGTGTGTTCTTTTCACAATCCACATATGGATCCACCAGTGTCATTGCATGTGTGCTTTTTTACTAACAACAACGAGAGTCATTTTATGTGTGTTCTTTTCACATACCACATATGGATCCACCAGTGTCATTGAAATGTGTGTTCTCTTCGGAGACCACACATGGATCCACCAGTGTCATTGAAATGTGTGTTCTTTTTACTAACAACAACTAGAGTCATTGAAATGTGTGTTCTTTTCACCTACCACATATGGATCCACCAGTGTCATTGCACGTGTTTTTTTCACAATCCACCTATGGATCCACTAGTGTCATTGCATGTGTGTTCTTTTTACTAACAACAACCAGAGTCATTTCAGGTGTGTTGTTTTCATATACCACATATGGATCCACTAGTGTCATTGAAATGTGTGTTCTCTTGAGAGACCACACATGGATCCACCAGTGTCATTACATGTGTATTCTTTTTACTAACAACAACTGGAGTCATTGCATGTGTGTTCTTTTCACATACCACATATGGATCCACCAGTGTCATTGCATGTGTGTTCTTTTCACAATCCACATATGGATCCACTAGTGTCATTGCATGTGTGCTTTTTTACTAACAACAACCAGAGTCATTTCATGTGTGTTCTTTTCACATACCACATATGGATTCACCCGAGTCATTGCATGTGTGTTCTCTTCAGAGACAACACATGGATCCACCAGTGTCATTGCATGTGTGTTCTTTTTACTAACAACCACCAGAGTCATTGAAATGTATGTTCTCTTCAGAGACCATACATGGATCCACCAGTGTCATTGCATGTGTGTTCTTTTTACTAACAACAACCAGTGTCATTGCATGTGTGTTCTTTTCACATACCACCTATGGATCCACTAGTGTCATTGCATGTGTGCTTTTTTAATAACAACAACCAGAGTCATTTCATGTGTGTTCTTTTCACATACCACATATGGATCCACGAGTGTCATTGAAATGTGTGTTCTCTTCAGAGACCACACATGGATCCACCAGTGTTATTGCATGTGTGTTCTTGTTACTAACAACAACCAGAGTCATTGCATGTGTGTTCTTTTCACATACCACATATGGATCCACTAGTGTCATTGCATGTGTGTTCTTTTCACATACCAAATATGGATCCACCAGTGTCATTGCATGTGTGTTATTTTTACTAACAACAACTGGAGTCATTTCATGACTGTTCTTTTCACATACCACATGCCGATCCACTAGTGTCATTGAAATGTGTGTTCTCTTCAGAGACCACACATGGATCCACCAGTGTCATTACATGTGTGTTCTTTATACTAACAACAACTCGAGTCATTGCATGTGTGTTCTTTTCACATACCACATATGGATCCACTAGTGTCATTGCATGTGTGCTCTTTTCACAATCCACCTATGGATCCACCAGTGTCATTGCATGTGTGTTCTTCTTACTAACAACAACCAGAGTCATTGAAATGTGTGTTCTTTTCACATACCACATATGGATCCACCAGTGTCATTACATGTGTGTTCTTTTCACAATCCACCTATGGATCCACCAGTGTCATTACATGTGTGCTCTTTTTACTAACAACAACCAGAGTTATTTCATGTGTGTTCTTTTCACATACCACACATGGATCCACCAGTGTCATTGAAATGTGTGTTCTTTTTACTAACAACAACTAGAGTCATTGAAATGTGTGTTCTTTTCACATACCACATATGGATCCACAAGTGTCATTGCATGTGTGTTCTTTTCACAATCCACATATGGATCCACCAGTGTCATTGCATGTGTGCTTTTTTTACTAATAACAACCATAGTCATTTCATGTGTGTTCTTTTCACATACCACATATGGATCCACCAGTGTCATTGAAATGTGTGTTCTCTTCAGAGACCACACATGGATCCACCAGTGTTATTGCATGTGTGTTCTTGTTACTAACAACAACTAGAGTCATTGCATGTGTGTTCTTTTCACCTACCACATATGGATCCACCAGTGTCATTGCACGTGTTTTTTTTCACAATCCACCTATGGATCCACTAGTGTCATTGCATGTGTGTTCTTTTTACTAACAACAACCAGAGTCATTTCATGTGTGTTGTTTTCATATACCACATATGGATCCACTAGTGTCATTGAAATGTGTGTTCTCTTGAGAGACCACACATGGATCCACCAGTGTCATTACATGTGTGTAATTTTTACTAACAACAACTGGAGTCATTGCATGTGTGTTCTTTTCACATACCACATATGGATCCACCAGTGTCATTGCATGTGTGCTATTTTCACAATCCACCTATGGATCCACCAGTGTCATTGCATGTGTGTTCTTTTTACTAACAACAACCAGAGTCATTGAAATGTGTGTTCTTTTCACATACCACATATGGATCCACCAGTGTCATTACATGCGTGTTCTTTTCACAATCCACCTATGGATCCACCAGTGTCATTGCATGTGTGCTCTTTTTACTAACAACAACCAGAGTCATTTCATGTGTGTTCTTTTCACATACCACACATGGATCCACCAGTGTCATTGAAATGTGTGTTCTTTTTACTAACAACAACCAGAGTCATTGAAATGTGTGTTCTCTTCACATACCACATATGGATCCACCAGTGTCATTGCATGTGTGTTCTTTTCACAATCCACATATGGATCCACCAGTGTCATTGCATGTGTGCTTTTTTTACTAACAACAACCAGAGTCATTTCATGTGTGTTCTTTTCACATACCACACATGGATCCACCAGTGTCATTGAAATGTGTGTTCTTTTTACTAACAACAACCAGAGTCATTGAAATGCGTGTTCTTTTCACATACCACATATGGATCCACCAGTGTCATTGCATGTGTGTTCTTTTCACAATCCACATATGGATCCACTAGTGTCATTGCATGTGTGATTTTTTACTAACAACAACCAGAGTCATTTCATGTGTGTTCTTTTCACAAACCACATATGTATTCACCCGAGTCATTGCATGTGTGTTCTCTTCAGAGACAACACATGGATCCACCAGTGTCATTGCATGTGTGTTCTTTTTACTAACAACCACCAGAGTCATTGAAATGTGTGTTCTCTTTAGAGACCATACATGGATCCACCAGTGTCATTGCATGTGTGTTCTTTTTACTAACAACAACCAGTGTCATTGCATGTGTGTTCTTTTCACATACCACCTATGGATCCACTAGTGTCATTGCATGTGTGCTTTTTTAATAACAACAACCAGAGTCATTTCATGTGTGTTCTTTTCACATACCACATATGGATCCACGAGTGTCATTGAAATGTGTGTTCTCTTCAGAGACCACACATGGATCCACCAGTGTTATTGCATGTGTGTTCTTGTTACTAACAACAACCAGAGTCATTGCATGTTTTTTTTTTCAAATACCACATATGGATCCACTAGTGTCATTGCATGTGTGTTCTTTTCATAATCCACATATGGATCCACCAGTGTCATTGCATGTGTGTTCTTTTTACTAACAACAACTAGAGTCATTTCATGACTGTTCTTTTCACATACCACATGCGGATCCACTAGTGTCATTGAAATGTGTGTTCTCTTCAGAGACCACACATGGATCCACCAGTGTCGTTACATGTGTGTTCTTTATACTAACAACAACTCGAGTCATTGCATGTGTGTTCTTTTCACATACCAAATATGGATCCACTAGTGTCATTGCATGTGTGCTCTTTTCACAATCCACCTATGGATCCACCAGTGTCATTGCATGTGTGTTCTTCTTACTAACAACAACCAGAGTCATTGAAATGTGTGTTCTTTTCACATACCACATATGGATCCACCAGTGTCATTACATGTGTGTTCTTTTCACAATCCACCTATGGATCCACCAGTGTCATTGCATGTCTGCTCTTTTTACTAACAACAACCAGAGTTATTTCATGTGTGTTCTTTTCACATACCACACATGGATCCACCAGTGTCATTGAAATGTGTGTTCTTTTTACTAACAACAACTAGAGTCATTGAAATGTGTGTTCTTTTCACATACCACATATGGATCCACAAGTGTCATTGCATGTGTGTTCTTTTCACAATCCACATATGGATCCACCAGTGTCATTGCATGTGTGCTTTTTTACTAACAACAACGAGAGTCATTTTATGTGTGTTCTTTTCACATACCACATATGGATCCACCAGTGTCATTGAAATGTGTGTTCTCTTCGGAGACCACACATGGATCCACCAGTGTCATTGAAATGTGTGTTCTTTTTACTAACAACAACTAGAGTCATTGAAATGTGTGTTCTTTTCACCTACCACATATGGATCCACCAGTGTCATTGCACGTGTTTTTTTCACAATCCACCTATGGATCCACTAGTGTCATTGCATGTGTGTTCTTTTTACTAACAACAACCAGAGTCATTTCAGGTGTGTTGTTTTCATATACCACATATGGATCCACTAGTGTCATTGAAATGTGTGTTCTCTTGAGAGACCACACATGGATCCACCAGTGTCATTACATGTGTATTCTTTTTACTAACAACAACTGGAGTCATTGCATGTGTGTTCTTTTCACATACCACATATGGATCCACCAGTGTCATTGCATGTGTGCTATTTTCACAATCCACCTATGGATCCACCAGTGTCATTGCATGTGTGTTCTTTTTACTAACAACAACCAGAGTCATTGAAATGTGTGTTATTTTCACATACCACATCTGGATCCACCAGTGTCATTACATGCGTGTTCTTTTCACAATCCACCTATGGATCCACCAGTGTCATTGCATGTGTGCTCTTTTTACTAACAACAACCAGAGTCATTTCATGTGTGTTCTTTTCACATACCACACATGGATCCACCAGTGTCATTGAAATGTGTGTTCTTTTTACTAACAACAACCAGAGTCATTGAAATGTGTGTTCTCTTCACATACCACATATGGATCCACCAGTGTCATTGCATGTGTGTTCTTTTCACAATCCACATATGGATCCACCAGTGTCATTGCATGTGTGCTTTTTTTACTAACAACAACCAGAGTCATTTCATGTGTGTTCTTTTCACATACCACACATGGATCCACCAGTGTCATTGAAATGTGTGTTCTTTTTACTAACAACAACCAGAGTCATTGAAATGTGTGTTCTTTTCACATACCACATATGGATCCACCAGTGTCATTGCATGTGTGTTCTTTTCACAATCCACATATGGATCCACTAGTGTCATTGCATGTGTGCTTTTTTACTAACAACAACCAGAGTCATTTCATGTGTGTTCTTTTCACATACCACATATGGATTCACCCGAGTCATTGCATGTGTGTTCTCTTCAGAGACAACACATGGATCCACCAGTGTCATTGCATATGTGTTCTTTTTACTAACAACCACCAGAGTCATTGAAATGTATGTTCTCTTCAGAGACCATACATGGATCCACCAGTGTCATTGCATGTGTGTTCGTTTTACTAACAACAACCAGTGTCATTGCATGTGTGTTCTTTTCACATACCACCTATGGATCCACTAGTGTCATTGCATGTGTGCTTTTTTAATAACAACAACCAGAGTCATTTCATGTGTGTTCTTTTCACATACCACATATGGATCCACGAGTGTCATTGAAATGTGTGTTCTCTTCAGAGACCACACATGGATCCACCAGTGTTATTGCATGTGTGTTCTTGTTACTAACAACAACCAGAGTCATTGCATGTGTGTTCTTTTCACATACCACATATGGATCCACTAGTGTCATTGCATGTGTGTTCTTTTCACAATCCACATATGGATCCACCAGTGTCATTGCATGTGTGTTATTTTTACTAACAACAACTGGAGTCATTTCATGACTGTTCTTTTCACATACCACATGCCGATCCACTAGTGTCATTGAAATGTGTGTTCTCTTCAGAGACCACACATGGATCCACCAGTGTCATTACATGTGTGTTCTTTATACTAACAACAACTCGAGTCATTGCATGTGTGTTCTTTTCACATACCACATATGGATCCACTAGTGTCATTGCATGTGTGCTCTTTTCACAATCCACCTATGGATCCACCAGTGTCATTGCATGTGTGTTCTTCTTACTAACAACAACCAGAGTCATTGAAATGTGTGTTCTTTTCACATACCACATATGGATCCACCAGTGTCATTACATGTGTGTTCTTTTCACAATCCACCTATGGATCCACCAGTGTCATTACATGTGTGCTCTTTTTACTAACAACAACCAGAGTTATTTCATGTGTGTTCTTTTCACATACCACACATGGATCCACCAGTGTCATTGAAATGTGTGTTCTTTTTACTAACAACAACTAGAGTCATTGAAATGTGTGTTCTTTTCACATACCACATATGGATCCACAAGTGTCATTGCATGTGTGTTCTTTTCACAATCCACATATGGATCCACCAGTGTCATTGCATGTGTGCTTTTTTTTACTAAAAACAACCAGAGTCATTTCATGTGTGTTCTTTTCACATACCACATATGGATCCACTAGTGTCATTGAAATGTGTGTTCTCTTTAGAGACCACACATGGATCCACCAGTGTCATTGCATGTGTGTTCTTGTTACTAACAACAACCAGAGTCATTGCATGTGTGTTCTTTTCACATACCGCATATGGATCCACCAGTGTCATTGCATGTGTGTTCTTTTCACAATCCACCTATGGATCCACTAGTGTCATTGCATGTGTGTTCTTTTTACTAACAACAACTGGAGTCATTTCATGTGTGTTGTTTTCATATACCACATATGGATCCACTAGTGTCATTGAAATGTGTGTTCTCTTGAGAGACCACACATGGATCCACCAGTGTCATTACATGTGTGTAATTTTTACTAACAACAACTGGAGTCATTGCATGTGTGTTCTTTTCACATACCACATATGGATCCACCAGTGTCATTGCATGTGTGCTATTTTCACAATCCACCTATGGATCCACCAGTGTCATTGCATGTGTGTTCTTTTTACTAACAACAACCAGAGTCATTGAAATGTGTGTTCTTTTCACATACCACATATGGATCCACCAGTGTCATTACATGCGTGTTCTTTTCACAATCCACCTATGGATCCACCAGTGTCATTGCATGTGTGCTCTTTTTACTAACAACAACCAGAGTCATTTCATGTGTGTTCTTTTCACATACCACACATGGATCCACCAGTGTCATTGAAATGTGTGTTCTTTTTACTAACAACAACCAGAGTCATTGAAATGTGTGTTCTCTTCACATACCACATATGGATCCACCAGTGTCATTGCATGTGTGTTCTTTTCACAATCCACATATGGATCCACCAGTGTCATTGCATGTGTGCTTTTTTTACTAACAACAACCAGAGTCATTTCATGTGTGTTCTTTTCACATACCACACATGGATCCACCAGTGTCATTGAAATGTGTGTTCTTTTTACTAACAACAACCAGAGTCATTGAAATGCGTGTTCTTTTCACATACCACATATGGATCCACCAGTGTCATTGCATGTGTGTTCTTTTCACAATCCACATATGGATCCACTAGTGTCATTGCATGTGTGCTTTTTTACTAACAACAACCAGAGTCATTTCATGTGTGTTCTTTTCACATACCACATATGGATTCACCCGAGTCATTGCATGTGTGTTCTCTTCAGAGACAACACATGGATCCACCAGTGTCATTGCATGTGTGTTCTTTTTACTAACAACCACCAGAGTCATTGAAATGTGTGTTCTCTTTAGAGACCATACATGGATCCACCAGTGTCATTGCATGTGTGTTCTTTTTACTAACAACAACCAGAGTCATTGCATGTGTGTTCTTTTCACATACCACCTATGGATCCACTAGTGTCATTGCATGTGTGCTTTTTTAATAACAACAACCAGAGTCATTTCATGTGTGTTCTTTTCACATACCACATATGGATCCACGAGTGTCATTGAAATGTGTGTTCTCTTCAGAGACCACACATGGATCCACCAGTGTTATTGCATGTGTGTTCTTGTTACTAACAACAACCAGAGTCATTGCATGTGTTTTTTTTTCAAATACCACATATGGATCCACTAGTGTCATTGCATGTGTGTTCTTTTCATAATCCACATATGGATCCACCAGTGTCATTGCATGTGTGTTCTTTTTACTAACAACAACTAGAGTCATTTCATGACTGTTCTTTTCACATACCACATGCGGATCCACTAGTGTCATTGAAATGTGTGTTCTCTTCAGAGACCACACATGGATCCACCAGTGTCATTACATGTGTGTTCTTTATACTAACAACAACTCGAGTCATTGCATGTGTGTTCTTTTCACATACCACATATGGATCCACTAGTGTCATTGCATGTGTGCTCTTTTCACAATCCACCTATGGATCCACCAATGTCATTGCATGTGTGTTCTTCTTACTAACAACAACCAGAGTCATTGAAATGTGTGTTCTTTTCACATACCACATATGGATCCACCAGTGTCATTACATGTGTGTTCTTTTCACAATCCACCTATGGATCCACCAGTGTCATTGCATGTTTGCTCTTTTTACTAATAACAACCAGAGTTATTTCATGTGTGTTCTTTTCACATACCACACATGGATCCACGAGTGTCATTGAAATGTGTGTTCTTTTTACTAACAACAACTAGAGTCATTGAAATGTGTGTTCTTTTCACATACCACATATGGATCCACAAGTGTCATTGCATGTGTGTTCTTTTCACAATCCACATATGGATCCACCAGTGTCATTGCATGTGTGCTTTTTTACTAACAACAACGAGAGTCATTTCATGTGTGTTCTTTTCACATACCACATATGGATCCACCAGTGTCATTGAAATGTGTGTTCTCTTCGGAGACCACACATGGATCCACCAGTGTCATTGAAATGTGTGTTCTTTTTACTAACAACAACTAGAGTCATTGAAATGTGTGTTCTTTTCACCTACCACATATGGATCCACCAGTGTCATTGCACGTGTTTTTTTCACAATCCACCTATGGATCCACTAGTGTCATTGCATGTGTGTTCTTTTTACTAACAACAACCAGAGTCATTTCATGTGTGTTGTTTTCATATACCACATATGGATCCACTAGTGTCATTGAAATGTGTGTTCTCTTGAGAGACCACACATGGATCCACCAGTGTCATTACATGTGTGTTCTTTTTACTAACAACAACTGGAGTCATTGCATGTGTGTTCTTTTCACATACCACATATGGATCCACCAGTGTCATTGCATGTGTGCTATTTTCACAATCCACCTATGGATCCACCAGTGTCATTGCATGTGTGTTCTTTTTACTAACAACAACCAGAATCATTGAAATGTGTGTTCTTTTCACATACCACATCTGGATCCACCAGTGTCATTACATGCGTGTTCTTTTCACAATCCACCTATGGATCCACCAGTGTCATTGCATGTGTGCTCTTTTTACTAACAACAACCAGAGTCATTTCATGTGTGTTCTTTTCACATACCACACATGGATCCACCAGTGTCATTGAAATGTGTGTTCTTTTTACTAACAACAACCAGAGTCATTGAAATGTGTGTTCTCTTCACATACCACATATGGATCCACCAGTGTCATTGCATGTGTGTTCTTTTCACAATCCACATATGGATCCACCAGTGTCATTGCATGTGTGCTTTTTTTACTAACAACAACCAGAGTCATTTCATGTGTGTTCTTTTCACATACCACACATGGATCCACCAGTGTCATTGAAATGTGTGTTCTTTTTACTAACAACAACCAGAGTCATTGAAATGTGTGTTCTTTTCACATACCACATATGGATCCACCAGTGTCATTGCATGTGTGTTCTTTTCACAATCCACATATGGATCCACTAGTGTCATTGCATGTGTGCTTTTTTACTAACAACAACCAGAGTCATTTCATGTGTGTTCTTTTCACATACCACATATGGATTCACCCGAGTCATTGCATGTGTGTTCTCTTCAGAGACAACACATGGATCCACCAGTGTCATTGCATGTGTGTTCTTTTTACTAACAACCACCAGAGTCATTGAAATGTATGTTCTCTTCAGAGACCATACATGGATCCACCAGTGTCATTGCATGTGTGTTCTTTTTACTAACAACAACCAGTGTCATTGCATGTGTGTTCTTTTCACATACCACCTATGGATCCACTAGTGTCATTGCATGTGTGCTTTTTTAATAACAACAACCAGAGTCATTTCATGTGTGTTCTTTTCGCATACCACATATGGATCCACCAGTGTCATTGAAATGTGTGTTCTCTTCGGAGACCACACATGGATCCACCAGTGTCATTGAAATGTGTGTTCTTTTTACTAACAACAACTAGAGTCATTGAAATGTGTGTTCTTTTTACTAACAACAACTAGAGTCATTGAAATGTGTGTTCTTTTCACATACGACATATGGATCCACCAGTGTCATTGCATGTGTGTTCTTTTCACAATCCACATATGGATCCACCAGTGTCATTGCATGTGTGCTTTTTTTACTCACAACAACCAGAGTCATTTCATGTGTGTTCTTTTCACATACCACATATGGATCCAATAGAGTCATTGCATGTGTGTTCTCTTCAGAGACCACACATGGATCCACCAGTGTCATTGCATGTGTGTTCTTTTTACTAACAACAACCAGAGTCATTGAAATGTGTGTTCTCTTCAGAGACCACACATGGATCCACCAGTATCATTGCATGTGTGTTCTTTTTACTAACAACAACCAGTGTCATTGCATGTGTGTTCTTTTCACATACCACCTATGGATCCACCAGTATCATTGCATGTGTGTTTTTTAGTAACAACAACCATCGTCATTTCATGTGTGTTCTTTTCACATACCACATATGGATCCACGAGTGTCATTGAAATGTGTGTTCTCTTCAGAGACCACACATGGATCCACCAGTGTTATTGCATGTGTGTTCTTGTTACTAACAACAGAGTCATTGCATGTGTGTTCTTTTCACGTACCACATATGGATCCACCAGTGTCATTGCATGTGTGTTCTTTTCACAATCCACATATGGATCCACCAGTGTCATTGCATGTGTATTCTTTTTACTAACAACAACTGGAGTCATTTTATGACTGTTCTTTTCACATACCACATACAGATCCACTAGTGTCATTAAAATGTGTGTTCTCTTCAGAGACCACACATGGATCCACCAGTGTCATTACATGTGTGTTCTTTTTACTAACAACAACTGGAGTCATTGCATGTGTGTTATTTTCACATACCACATATGGAATAACCAGTGTTATTGCATGTGTGCTCTTTTGACAATCCACCTATGGATCCACCAGTGTCATTGCATGTGTGTTCTTTTTACTAACAACAACCAGAGTCATTGAAATGTGTGTTCTTTTCACATACCACATATGGATCCACCAGTGTCATTGCATGTGTGTTCGTTTCACAATCCACCTATGGATCCACCAGTGTCATTGCATGTGTGTTCTTTTCACAATCCACGTATGGATCCACCAGTGTCATTGCATGTGTGTTCTTTTTACTAACAACAACTGGACTCATTTCATGGCTGTTCTTTTCACATACCACATACGGATCCACTAGTGTCATTGAAATGTGTGTTCTCTTCAGAGACCACACATGGATCCACCAGTGTCATTACATGTGTGTTCTTTATACTAACAACAACTGCAGTCATTGCTTGTGTGTTCTTTTCACATACCACATATGGAACAACCAGTGTCATTGCATGTGTGCTCTTTTCACAATCCACCTATGGATCCACCAGTGTCATTGCATGTGTGTTCTTTTTAATAACAACAACCAGAGTCATTGAATTGTGTGTTCTTTTCACATACCATATATGGATCCACCAGTGTCATTGCATGTGTGTTCTTTTCACAATCCACCTATGTATCCACTAGTGTCATTGCATGTGTGCTCTTCTTACTAACAACAACCAGAGTCATTTCATGTGTGTTCTTTTCACATACCACACATGGATCCACCAGTGTCATTGAAATGTGTGTTCTTTTTACTAACAGCAACCAGAGTCATTGAAATGTGTGTTCTTTTCACATACCACATCTGGATCCACCAGTGTCATTGCATGTTTGTTCTTTTCACAATCCACATATGGATCCACCAGTGTCATTGCATTTGTGCTTTTTTACGAACAACAACCAGAGTCATTTCATGTGTGTTATTTTCACATACCACATATGGATCCACCAGTGTCATTGAACCACACATGCATCCACCAGTGTCATTGCATGTGTGTTCTTGTTACTAACAACAACTAGAGTCATTGCATGTATGTTCTTTTCACATACCACATATGGATCTACCAGTGTCATTGCATGTGTGTTCTTTTCACAATCCACCTATGGATCCACCAGTGTCATTGCATGTGTGTTCTTTTTACTAACAACAACTGGAGTCATTTCATGACTGTTCTTTTCACATACCACATATGGATCCACCAGTGTCATTGAAATGTGTGTTCTTTTTACTAACAACAACCAGAGTCATTGAAATGTGTGTTCTCACATACCACATATGGATCCACAAGTGGTCATTGCATGTGTGTTCTTTTTACTAACAACAACCAGAGTCATTGCATGTGTGTTCTATTCAGAGACCACACATGGATCCACCAGTGTCATTGCATGTGTGTTCTTTTTACTAACAACAATCAGAGTCATTGAACTATGTGTTCTCTTTAGAGACCACACATAGATCCACCAGTGTTATTGCATGTGTGTTCTTTTTACTAACAACAACCAGTGTCATTGCATGTGTGTTCTTTTCACATACCACATATGGATCCACCAGTGTCATTACATGTATGTTCTTTTCACAATCCACCTATGGATCCACTAGTATCATTGCATGTGTGTTCTTTTTACTAACAACAACTGGAGTCATTTCATGACTGTTCTTTTCACATACCACATATGGATCCACCAGCGTCATTGAAATGTGTGTTCTCTTGAGAGACCACACATGGATCCACCAGTGTCATTGCATGTGTGTTCTTTTTACTAACAACAACTGGAGTCACTTCATGACTGTTCTTTTCACATACCACATATGGATCCACCAGTGTCATTGAAATGTGTGTTCTCTTCACAGACCACACATGGATCCACCAGTGTCATTGCATGTGTGTTCTTTTTACTAACAACATCTAGAGTCATTGCATCTGTGTTCTTTTCACATACTACATATGGAACAACCAGAGTCATTGCATGTGTGCTCTTTTCACAATCCACCTATGGATTAGATCCACCAGTGTCATTGCATGTGTGTTCTTTTTACTAACAACAACTAGAGTCATTGAAATGTGTGTTCTGTTCATAGACCACACATGGATCCACCAGTGTCATCGCATGTTTGTTCTTTTTACTAACAACAACTAGTGTCATTGCATGTGTGTTCTTTTCACAATCCACATATGGATCCACTAGTGTCAATTCGTGTGTGCTTTTTTTACTAACAACAACCACTGTCATTGCATGTGTGTTCTTTTTACTAACAACAATCAGAGTCATTGAAATGTGTGTTCTCTTTAGAGACCACACATGGATCCACCAGTGTCGTTTCATGTGTGTTCTTTTTACTAACAACAACCAGTGTCATTGCATGTGTGTTCTTTTCACATACCACATATGGATCCACCAGTGTCATTACATGTATGTTCTTTTCATAATCCACCTATGGATCCACTAGTGTCATTGCATGTGTGTTCTTTTTACTAACAACAACTGGAGTCATTTCATGACTGTTCTTTTCACATACCACATATGGATCCACCAGTGTCATTGAAATGTGTGTTCTCTTCAGAGACCACACATGGATCCACCAGTGTCATTGCATGTGTGTTCTTTTTACTAACAACAACTAGAGTCATTTCGTGACTGTTCTTTTCACATACCACATATGGATCCACCAGTGTCGATGAAATGTGTGTTCTCTTCAGAGACCACACATGGATCCACCAGTGTCATTGCATGTGTGTTCTTTTTACTAACAACATCTGGAGTCATTGCATGTGTGTTCTTTTCACATACCACATATGGAACAACCAGAGTCATTGCATGTGTGCTCTTTTCACAATCCACCTATGGATCGGATCCACCAGTGTCATTGCATGTGTGTTCTTTTTACTAACAATAACTAGAGTCATTGAAATGTGTGTTCTCTTCAGAGACCACACATGGATCCACCAGTGTCATTGCATGTGTGTTCTTTTTACTAACAACAACTTGAGTCATTTCATGACTGTTCTTTTCACATACCACATATGGATCCACCAGTGTCTTTGAAATGTGTGTTCTCTTTAGAGACCACACATGGATCCACCAGTGTCATTACATGTGTGTTCTTTTTACTAACAACAACCGGAGTCATTGCATGTGTGTTCTTTTGACATACCACACATGGAATAACCAGAGTCATTGCACGTGTGCTCTTTTCACAATCCACCTATGGATCCACCAGTGTCATTGCATGTGTGTCCTTTTTACTAACAACAACCAGAGTCATTGCATGTGTGTTCTTTTCACATACCACATATGGATCCACTAGTGTCATTGCATGTGTGATCTTTTTACTAACAACAACCAGAGTTATTGCATGTGTGTTCTCTTTAGAGACCACACATGGATCCACCAGTGTAATTGCATGTGTGTTATTTTTACTAACAACAACCAGAGTCATTGAAATGTGTGTTCTCTTCAGAGACCACACGTCGATCCACCCGTGTTATTGCATATGTGTTCTTGTTACTAACAACAACCATAGTCATTGCATGTGTGTTCTTTTCACATACCACATATGGATCCACTAGTGTCATTGCATGTGTGTTCTTTTCACAATCCACCTATGGATCCACCAGTGTCATTGCATGTGTGTTCTTTTTACTAACGACAACTGGAGTCATTTCATGTGTGTTCTTTTCACATACCACATATGGATCCACCAGTGTCATTAAAATGTGTGTTCTCTTCAGAGACCACACATGGATCCATCAGTGTCATTACATGTGTGTTCTTTTTAATAACAACACCTGGAGTCATTGCATGTGTGTTGTTTTCACATACCACATATGGATCCACCAGTGTCATTGCATGTGTGCTTTTTCACAATCCACCTATGGATCCACTAGTGTCATTGCATGTGTGTTGTTTTTACTAACAACAACCAGAGTCATTGAAATGTGTGTTCTTTTCACATACCACATATGGATCCACCAGTGGTCATTGCATGTGTGTTCTTTTTACTAACAACAACCAGAGTCATTGCATGTGTGTTCTCTTCAGAGACCACACATTGATCCACCAGTGTCATTGCATGTGTGTTCTTTTTACTAACAACAACCAGAGATTGAAATGTGTGTTCTCTTTAGAGACCACACATGGATCCACCAGTGTCATTGAATGTCTTTTCTTTTTACTAACAACAACCAGTGTCATTGCATGTGTGTTCTTTTCACATACCACATATGGATCCACCAGTGTCATTGCATGTGTGTTCTTTTCACAATCCACCTATGGATCCACTAGTGTCATTGCATGTGTGTTCTTTTTACTAACAGCAACTGGAGTCATTTCATGACTGTTCTTTTCACATACCACATATGGATCCACCAGTGTCATTGAAATGTGTGTTCTCTTCAGAGACAACACATGGATCCACTAGTGTCATTGCATGTGTGTTCTTTTTACTAACAACAACTCGAGTCATTGCATGTGTGTTCTTTTCACATACCACATATGGATCCACCAGTGTAATTGCATGTGTCCTCTTTTCACAATCCACCTATGGATCCACCAGTGTCATTGCATGTGTGTTCTTTTTACTAACAACAACCAGAGTCATTGAAATGTGTGTTCTTTTCACATACCACATATGGATCCACCGGTGTCATTGCATGTGTGTTCTTTTCACAATCCACCTATGGATCCACCAGTGTCATTGCATGTGTGATCTTTTTACTAACAACAACAGAGTCATTGCATGTGTGTTCTTTTCAGAGACCACAGATGGATCCACCAGTGTCATTGTATGTGTGTTCTTTTTACTAACAACAACCAGATCATCGAAATGTGTGTTCTTTTCACATATCACATATGGATCCACCAATGTCATTGAAATGTGTGTTCTTCTCATTAACCACAGCTAGAGTCATTGGATGTGTCTTGTCTTCAGAGACCACATATTTATCCACCAGTGTCATTGAAATGTGTATTATTTTCAACTATAGTCGTTGGCCACAAACAATCGGGACGCAGAGCTAACCAGCAACCGCTCTGGGCTTCTAGAAGACCCGATCCCCGATTGTTGGGCGTCGTTGGATCGGGGTGCGTGGATGATAGTGATGTCCTTCGCGAGGGCGATCCGCGAGAAGTCTGTTCTGCGTACTGATTGGCAGTGGCAATGACGTTGGGCCTACATCCTTGCCCTTATCCCCTTAACCTCGGGGCCGAAGATCAGATCATGTTCCTTCATCACCATGGAGAGGGAGAGGCCCAAACTCAGCTTCCACGAGGCTTAGATGTTCGCCCACTACGGCATACTCGCGCCGCCGTTCGCGAGGCTTCCGGCCGGCTTCGAGCTCAGCTATGTCGGGGTTCCTGTCGCGCCGCTCTTGCGCGACAACACGTAGGCGAGGCAGATCGAGGAGCATTGCCGCCAGCTGTCGGAGCGGAAGAGGGCAATGGCGTGGTACTCGCGCATGAGCGCGTACTGGCGAAAGTTGTTCAAGAAGGAGCGGGCTGCGTTGATTGAGCTGTGCGGAACCCACCGGCGGGAGATCCACCCGGATCTGCACAACCCCGAAGGGAGGCAACGCTTCTAGGTAGTGCCTGGGCGTACGACCTCCACCGTTATCGATGCAGCGCGCCATGAAGTATCCATGAGGAGGAGGAACGCTGTCCGGAACGTCGGCATCGATTCCGACGCGGAGGAGGCTGGCGGCGACGCGGACAACGTCGTCAATGATGGAGACTGCGGGAGCGTCATAGTCGATTAGGGCCACTTAAGCATAAATTAAATCTATGTACGGTATCTTAATGCGCTCTTTGGATCTGGGTCACTTGAGTCATGGTCGATTATCGTCATAATCTATATATGTTGGCCATGTTTTAGTTGTCTTTGTCTTTGAAACTAGTCGATCGAAACTCGTCCGATCCTGAAAATAAAGTTCGCACGTTCCTGGCATATCTGATGGGACAATATGCTGACTCTGCTCCCAGCACTTGATGGCACAGCCATAATTTGGAGTGCGCCAGAGGAGAAGGGATCGAGCGTGTTGTAATAGTGTACTACTCCTGTCCAGATATAACTGACTCAGTTTTTTTTAGATATTTAATAAATGTGTCTATACCCAAAACATGTCTAGATACATGTTTTAGGTTTCTCTGTCTTTCAAACTAATCAAAAGTCGTCAAATTATGAACAAACAAAGTCATTGCGTTCACCTGATGGGACAATACGCTGACTCTGCTACTTGATGGCATAGCCATAATTCTAGAGTACGCCAGAGGAGATGGGAATGCAAGGGAAATGGGAACTAGTAGCCGCAGCCAAACGCAGGTAAAAAATTAATGTAATCATATTTAAAAAAATGTAATCTGGTCCACATGACCCCATCACAGACACGTTGCACGCGCCAGATATAAATAAAGACGACACGACTAGTTTAGTTTCAATGATATAATTCAACATACGACATTACTATGCCCGCATCTTTCTGCTCCTCTTATTAGTCTGCTAGCCCACGCTGCATTAAGCATCAGTTGACGAGGATAAAAAAAATGATAAAATGGCAAATAAAACAATTTTTAAGCTTACCTGTCATCTGGAGAATCGTACAAAGATGAAATTGGCATGGATTTATTATTTCTCCTGCATTTCGCCGAAAGATCCTCAAGAACATCCTCAATCACCACTGCAACTTCTTCATATTCTAATACACCTCCATTATTTGCCCTTTCCTCCCTGTTCCGCTTATCCTTTTGTTTCTGTTCACACCCTTTTTTCACCGGCACCTCCACTTGTTCATAAATTGGCTGCTTACGTACGTTTTCCTCCGAGTGCTCATCACCGTCTTTGCGCTGCTCTTCCGTCAGTTCTGGCTGAGAAGCCTAATTTTCTGCCACCGAGGTGTGAGCAGGGACAATATCATGTGTAACTGGGTTTTTACATAACCTCTTGATATGGCCGAATCCGTCACAACGTTTGCATTTCCTTTTCCTAGCTCCCAGCCTTGAACCTTTATCGGTGGAGGCTCTGATCCTTATCTTTCTAGGCCTCCTAGGTGGCCTCCTAAGAAATGGTGGTTGAAGTTTGAACCCTGGATCGACAATCTTCCAATCATTTTCATCGGCCATAGGTGGTACGTTTTCTGCATAAGTTGCAGCAAACTTGTCCACAGAGAAATAGTTGTCGATATAGTTCTCTATTTCAGCTTCGTTACCTCTAAGCTTTAAGATGAAGTAAATTGCATGGTGACATGGCAGACCAGTAATCTGCCACTGCCTGCATGAACAAGTTTTGTTTCCAATGTCTACAGTGTACCTCCGTTCACTTCCACGCTTGTATTCTGCATAAACCTCAGCCAATGTTCTGGAACTTCTGACCATCCTCATCTTTATTGTTCTCATTGCCCTGGTTCTTGCATTTAGTAACATAACCACCTTTGGAACTATTTTATGGCCTAAAAAAATTCTTGCACAAATTCTTTGCCTTAAATATATCTTCACCATTATGCACTGTCTTATTGCATCCAACAAAATAACAATTCCAAGTGTCTTCATGCCCAAAATCTTATCATTGAAACTCTCTACCAAATTATTGCAAACAAAATCCACCTTGCTTAACTCACCAAACTTGCTTCTGGCCCATAGCTTGGTGTGATGTTCTTCAAGGTATTTTTTCACCTTTGGCACTACATACATGTTCTACAAGTAAATAGCATGTGTGCTTGGGGTGTATGTGTATGCTGATCGCCACAAGTCCTCTTCAAAGATCTTTCCTTTGAACTCCTTCGTGAAGTTAGTAGCGAGGTGCCGCATGCATTCCCTATGCTCAACCCTAGGAAACACAACATCAACAGCATTCTCAAGACCCTCGCATGCACCAGTGTGTATCACCAAACCTTCAGGGTGACCAATTACTTCCCGTAGTCTCTGCATGAACCATGTCCAGCTTTCATTTGATTCACCCTCAAGAACAGCATAAGCTACAGGTAGAAGCCAATTATGCGCGTCCAAAGCACAAGCAGAAGCAACATGTCCCCTGAACTTCCCTGTTAAAGAAGTTGGGCCTATTGCCAAGTATGGCCTGTAGCCGTCTAGGAACCCCTTCCAGCATGCCTTCAGGCAGACAAAACATCTCCTGAAGCATATCTTATCTGCCTGCTTATACCTGACCCCCCTCGAGACCTTTTCTCTCCCTTTCACAACCTCGTAATCAATGTCAACAACACTACCAGGTGATGTTTTCTCTACCTGAGCTTTGAAACTATACACCATATGAAAACTGTCATTCCACTTGCCTTGAATGAAGTCTAGAGCCACCTCCTTCCTATCAAAGACTCTATGGTAAGGAATCAGAATGTTAAACTTTTTGCTAATCTTTGCTCTGAGTTCAGCAGGTCCAATGTTATGATCCTGCCTCACCCAGTCAAGTACAGTAGCAGCAATCCACTTGGTAGTCACCGGTCTAATTTTACCACTTAAAGAAGTATTAGGGCAGTTGTGTTTCTTCGTGTTTACTTTGATCTGCATTCGATAAGAATCCAAATAATTCAGAGCTAGTTATCAGCAGAATAAATATGAGAAATACTGAAACTAAATGTAGCTATTGCAACCTGAAATGGGTGTCCACCCCGCATTGGAGATGCATGTAATCTCCAATTACACACATTACTTTCCCTACAGTGCACCCTAAATCTCTTTTGGTCGCTCTTTTCAATGATAAATTCGAACCCAACTCTGATTGCATAGGTTCCAACTGCATATCTGCAGTCCTCCACATTATCAAAGACAGTCCCCTCATCAATTGTAGGATTGTCGCTGTCAAAGTGTATCACCGGCCTGTCCACGTCTTCGTCGTCGTATCTACATCCCATTTCCACATCTTCACATTCCTCTTCCTTATCAGTCCCATAGTCAGGCTCAAAGTTCGAATCAACCAAATATTCCCTACTCTCCATCCTATCAGGGTCAGCAGCCATGTCTGGATATGCTTTCTCATCATCATCCGCACCGCCACACATTTCAGTGCCTTCATGCTCGCTTGACAAAGCATCATGCTCAAGGACAAGCTGTACAGACGTCCTACGGTTACCAACACATATCCTTGCCATCACCACGGGACTAGAAACGCTAATTGGGGTACGCAGAAAAGGAATCATAGTTCTTACCCTTCAATGTGGACGCACGGCACCTTCTCTGGGCTCCATACCTCCAAAGCTCTGCACCCCGCTTCCTCTCCCCCTGTTTCGTTGTCCTCTGTGCTCTCCAGACTTGAAGGAGATTCCGTGCTCTCCAGCCGTGCAGGACCCATATCCGTGCTCTCAAGCCTCGCAGGATCCATCTCCGAGCGAGATTCGGATCACCAGCGTTGTTGGGCCCCTAACCCAACGGCCGACTCTCGGTTTTCGTTTCCAGACGCGCCTGGGCGGTGGGCGGCGGCAAGGAGACAGGGCAGGGGGAGGGGAGGGGACATGAGGGGATGGCAAGGAAGGGAGGGCGGGAGGACGACGGCCCAAGGGGACGACAAGAGCGGTGCACGACTGAGCAGAGTGGCGGTGGCAGGAGCAGAGGAGCGGAGCGGAGCTGGTTGCGACAAAGCATGGAAAATTGCACAATAATGTGTTGGTGGGCGGCACTAGCCCTCGAACCTGGGACGCGCGCCGTTGAAGGTGGAGGAGGCAGGCCCGCCAGTCAAAAAACATGCCACCTGTCAGCGAACTATGCACGGTAGCACTTCACGGAATTTTTTAGCAGGTCCCACATGTCAATCTGTTTGATCAAAACTTGCATGCAGTGCATGGCTGGTTCACGCGCTAGTTCCAAAAAAAATCCCGTTGATTCAAACTTGAAGTGGCAGTTCTGCTTCTTCTCCCCCGTCTCCTCGTCTCCTCGCAGTGGCAGTTCTGCTTCGTCTCCCTCGTATGTTATCCTCTTCATCTTCTCCTCGCAGTGGTAGTTCTTCTTTCTTCCTCAATCAAAACATTCCCACACGTAAGCCATGGCCAGTAGCCGGATGAAGAGGAACTGGTCCAATCTCCCGGCCGACCCACTTCGCAAGATCGCCGACTACTTGCTGGAGAAAGAGGAGTACATCGACACCTATGCTGCTTGTCGAGAAGTCTACACCGATTGGCGCCACACTTTAAAGGTGCCTGAATTCCATCTCAACAGCTGGATCATGATAGATCACACACTTTCAGATGTTGGCGACTTCACCTTCCTCAACCTCGCCACTAGTCGTTACTTCAGGACAAATCTAATGGACGTCCATCGCAGGTTCACATTCACATCCGATACTTATTGGTATTTTCCATTGTAAACATCTTAGTACTAACTGATGCCCTCTTCTTCCAAAATATTCTACTTCGCCGGTGTTTCTCGTGGCGTCATCGTGCTTGCTCATAGGATGGAGCCGTACCAGATTCGGCTTCTGAACCCAATCACTCAAAAGTCTAACACTGAGTTTCAATCACACATACCATCTGATCTTCTGCAATTTGTCATCATGACGAAGTCCTCGACGATGGTGTTCGTTTGCACTGATTATCCAGATTATATTGCATGGGCCGATGACAGCACCCCAACGGGGCAAATCAATGAATCATTTGGAGAAGGATTGTATTCGCCACCTCCTGCTATGCTTCTGGATTGCATGATGGCATTCCGAGGGGAAGTATATGCATTACTTGAGAATGGAGACATCTTATTGACCAACATCAAGTTAGAGCAGCACGCGAGCACTATCACGATGGCCAAAATAATTTCGGCCCCAGTCTTTGAATGGGTACGCGGAACTTACAAATTTTACCTTGTGGAGTTAGATGGTGATCTGCTTCTTGTGTTGAATGGGGATTTCACCAAAGGGCAACCGGTGTTGTACCGGGTGGACACGGAGAACCGCTCTCTTGAGGTCGTCGGTGACATTGAAAGTCATGCCCTCTTTGTTGATTACAATCGGTCTATCTCCATTGACACTAGGTTACACCCCACAGTCAAACCCGATTGCATATACTACAGGAATTATATCAGACTGTACGATCATGATGTTCAAGCCTGGGAAGAGGAACCAACAATGATGTATGGCTTAAGTCTAGAACATACACCGAGGCCTTACTTTCTGGACGAGATACTGGCAGCACATTGCAGACGGAGAGAGTTCTCTGAATATGTGTTGCAGCACGTGGGAGCCGCCGCTGACGAAATATATAGGGGAGACTGAATCCTATATTCATCCTAGGTTATTTGCTAGCATTTTCAGGTCTATTTTTCGAAGTATAAATTTGTACTGTATTTATATTATTTCGATCACTAGTATGCGTATTACCTTTCAGACAAAATTGTAATGTACTTAATTTTAGTACTTTCAGAATTCAAAGTATTTATTTTTAGTAGCTTCTTTCAGAATTCTCTGTGTTTGACATGGGCATCAACTCAGCGTCGGAATTCAGGTTCCACATGGAAAATTGCACAATAATATGTTGGTGGGCGGCACCAGCCCTCGAACCTGGGATGCGTGTCATCGAAGATGGAGGGGGCGGGCCCGCCAGTCAGAAAACATGCCATGTCGGCATCCCTTGTTTCTGATGCCCTTTAAAAAAAGAAAACACGCCACGTTGTTATCCCCTATTTCTGATGGTGCTGCTACAATCGACGGTACATGGTGGCATATAAATAATATCGTATAAACATAAGGGCACAGTCGTCAACATTTCTAAAATGAAACCCGGTCCCATCTCCTACTTGTCCTGGTACATTGCCCGATGAGGTGGATACCCACGACCGATCTTTTTAATACGTTCGCACTCTTATGCTAAGAAGGGAAATAAAGATTGAGCTGTTAATGCAACGAGTGTTGAATTATTACCCTCTAAGGAAATGAGAAATGGTTATTTTCACATGTGCCCGTAGTCCAAACCTACTATCAGTTTTTCACTCCCCTTCTCCGACTAACCACAGTTCACCTTGCGCAGCTCCTCCGCGCCGCACCAACTAGGGTAACATGGCCCCACCTAAGCAGTCGCCGCTGCCGCCGCGATAGCCGCCAAAACTGGGGTATTTAGCCCCTCTAAGGCAGGCCATGAAGCTCTACTTCAAGGCCGGTCTCCCATTGTCCTGCCAGGTGGGTGATTTCCCCGAATGTGCCGAATCAGCGACGGCGGCGACTACGGCATCGTCGGCGCCAGATGCGGCAAGTAGGGCCAAGAGAGCGATGTGGAGAAATCGCGCGGCAGCATTACGACATGCTCTAGGCCGTGGGAACAAGGTATGTATCAAATCGTTCACGAGAGCATGCCGCCGAGGGTACACACCCTCGAACAGGGCAGCGCCAAGGTCTAGGAACTCTCGCGTCCACGCTTCGGTGCGGACTACCTTACCTCAGTGGGGGAGGCTGGGAGCACGCCGTATGCGGCAAAGACGCTCCATCCTACGCACCATCGGAGGTTGTACATGGTGGCGACCAAGCGTCTACACTCAGCATGCTGGATTGTTCGACAGCCGGGGCCGACGGTGGGCATCAGCTCAGCCCCGGAATTCAGGTTCGAGTTCACACGGACCTACGATCCCGAGAAGGAGATGCCGAATTTCAGTTTTGAAGAAATCGTTCTGGCGGCGCGGATGGTCCAACTGAACCGGGACTGGTGCATGCAAATCGCTCGTGCATGAACGATGCAGATTTCTTGTAGTTGGCGGGAAGGCAATAGATCAGTTTGGATTAAATGATCAAAGAACTTATGTCCTCTCAAGGCAATTGGCCAGCCAACTTTTCTGGTGGAGATCTGTTGTTTCTTCAGTGTAGAATAGTTAAGTTCAGACTGAAGAATGCCTTTTGTAGATGAAATGCTGACGAATTGTTCTATAAACTAGTAGGAAGTTTAGCCCACTTTTGTGAAGGTATACGACCCTTTTGTATGGAAGTACTACTGTTGTAAGCAAATACTATCAAGTATCTATTTTCTTCAATTCCTAGTCGTGGTTCAATCCAGTTAACTAGCATATTTTTATCCCAGACTACAGATTTTGCGTCTGCTGTCTGTGTTGTAAACCATTTTTCCTTTGTCTTGTGTTGCCTACAAAATGGTCCTGCAGTTCAACGTGTTACAAATGTAGCTACCTTGTACTTAAAGAGGAGATGGACTATATTTTCCTGGCATCCATAGAATTGACATTGCTCATTGCCACACCATCCTCTTTTCATGAGGTTGTCCTTGGTTATTCACAGAAATTATAAAGCATGGTGTTCAACTACATCGATTCAAACTATTACACACACACACTACATCAAATTCATTACCCACACATACTACATCGATTCAAACTATTACACACACATACTACTTCAAACTATTACACACACGTACTATATCGATTCAAACTATTACACATTTTTAGTTGATGCTAACTTCCTGCTACGCTCTCCATACTACAAATTCATTAGCCACACATACCACGGCAATTCATTAGAGCTCTGTCTTCACTCGAGGGAAATTAGAACCACCAGCTCGTCCAAGCCCGGTTCCCCCATCGAAACGGTGTGTGTCGTCGCGAAACGGTGGTGGTCCTGTGCCATCGATCCTTCCAGGCCAACACTGCAAGCGACGAGGACGCTTTCTAGCAGCTTCTTCGGGGCCCTGAATGTCATGTACCGATTCTAGAACCTCCTGCAGGTGGATGATGACCGGGTGCTTCCAGCAAAGCTGTCGCCCTGCCCTGCTTGGAATCTGCACCTCGTACATCTTAGGAACGGCGTCAGGATCTTTCAGCCACGCCTTTACCTCGATGACCCATCTTTCGCTCGGTGGCATGATTTCCACCAGCTCGCCGCCAAGGCTACTGACGACCTGCTTGAGGGCCTCCGTCTCCCAAGCATCCAATGGGAGGCTGTCAAATCCTAGTTTGGAGAAGAAACGAAGCTGCCCCAAGCGATCGTCCCACCCACAGGCGCGATGCCAATGCATGAAGCTCATTTTCTCCCCGCAGCACTCGAAAGAACGGGAAGAATGCAAAATGTGCTCGTTGTCTGAGCTGTGCTCAAACCGGATGAAAAAATCGAATGGCGGCGCGCATACCTCAATGTTGAACTCATTTCGTCTGATCCCAAAATGAGACCTGAAAGCCGACAACAACTCTGCCGGCGACACGGCGAGACGGACGCCCAGCATGGTGGCCATGAGAGCGTGGTCGTCGAACTGCTGTGCCAGGGCTACCATGCCTGGGGTGCACGGCAGCACGCAACTTCCCGATGCCGGTCGCCGGCCTGGATCGCCTGACGGGACGCGCTCCGCCATGCGAGAAGGACTAGCCAGAGGCGAGATATTAGTCCGGGGACACGAAGCTCCGATACGGCGGACGATGCAATGGCGACGGCTGCGAGCTTCGATTAGAGGCATGGGAGGTTGACCGGACATGGCGGGGACGCAAATTAGAGCAAGAGCAAGCTCCAATCTGAGATGAGCAGCCGGAGCTGAGCAAATGTTATGGGGAGGGGAGCAGGGGAGAAGACCAGAGCAGAGCAAAGAAATAGATCTGGTCCACTCAGGGATCTGGTCCACGCAGGGGTAAGCTAGTCCACGACCGCAAAAGATAATGGGGAATACTGACATGGCGGGCCAAGAAGAGTTGACCTAATGACAGTATTTAAGTTCAACCATTTTTCGTCTGGTTCAAACGACCGTTTGGTTGTTAGATTTGTATTCACCCCCATTTGGCCCTTCTGGACAATTGGCGATTCTACTATGGCCCCTCCGCGCCATTGATGACAACTCGGGTACCGCGGTGCGCTCACCCACCAAGTTTGGTACCGCAAACGAACATTCCCCAGCCGGGCGCCCATCCGGTCGAAGTCGCCCTGGGTGCCCAAGTGCTGGATGCTCCAGGCCTTCTGGCTGGAGGGGATGTTGGCGAAGGCGGGGACCTTGATGAAGTCCACCACGGTGTTGTTGTGCACGCAAAAGTACGAGCGCTGCCAGAGCTTAATGGTGTCGGGGAGCTCCAGGCGCGGTATGGGCACCGATGGCCGCGGGTAAATGGCGCAGCAGCCCGTCTCCATCAACGGGCCGCCCTTCCCCACCACCTGAACCTTGAAGTAGAAGAACTTCAAGAAATTCGCGGCATCAGGCAGACGCCGAGGAACGCCTCACAGCAGACCGCGTGATGCGACAGCATTGACACAGCGTTGGCTCCGAGGTGGTGGAGCTGCAGGTCGAAGGTGACTAGCAGCTCCAAGACGAAGCGGCTCAGCGGCAACCCAAGGCCGCGAGTGAAGTGGGCGAGGAAGATGACGGCCTCGCCAGGCTGGAGGTTGGGCACCCGCTCACCCTCCGGCGCGAGGCGATGCTTCACCAGCCACTCTGACGGCAGGAACTTCCCCCGTCAGTACTTCTTCACCAGCTCTTCAGAAACATATGAGTCGCACCAGCCGTCGGCGACTTTGGGCAGCATCTTGTCTGGAAAGGTAGCCGTGATGGAGGCACGGGGTCCCGTTGTCAAGGAAGAGGAGCGGCGCCAGCGACCAAGAAACGGTGGCGCAGAGGAGCGGTGAGAGGCTAGAGCGCAAGGGAGAATAAGGACGATAGGCGTAGGGAGACGAAGTGAGGAACCACTGCTCCTTGGCGCACGTATTTATCGGGGGAAAATAGCCACGCCGGTTCCCCTACCTCTGCGCCACATGGCAAGCAACGGCCCCACTCCACCACGTTGGTTCCCCTCCCTCTGCACCACGTGGCAAGCAACCACCCCGCGACGGTGCGCCAGCGCCACGCGCATAGAAGATCAAGCAGAAGTTACTGCGGGAGGCATACCACGCCCACAATCTCCAAGGAGACGTGATGATGAAGGCGTGCGCGCAGTTACCAAAAACTGCAGCGGCAGACCCAGAAGTCAAACTGATGCGACGTGCGCCAAAAACAGCAGGCATGGCTTACGCAAGCACCAACGACAGCAAACTGGCGATCCCTCTCCCGGCCAGATGCGGCACCCGGTCAAGAAGATCACCGCTCACACCTTGTGGGTGGGACCATCGGCTCCGTAGCCGATGAACCCTAGCCGGGAAAACAACACAGAATCTCAAGCCGATACAGGACAAAGACTACAGGACAAAGACTACAAAACAAAGACTACAAGACAAACGAAAACGACAAAGCATCTGCATCATCAATCATTTCAAATGAGCACGCAAGAACTTCCCCACGAGGCTAAGTCCTAACGCGCTCGGGGACTAGTGTCGGGGGGATGACCCCCGGGTAGGCCAAGACGGGACCAACCGGCCAGCTCCAAGGAGCACATGCCATCTGGACCCAGATAAGGGGACCACAGCCGGGTGGAATCCCCACCCGGTCCGCATTCAAGTTTCCCCGGCTGACCCGTCTAGCCGGGTAGCCAGAAGAATCGGCTGGGAGGCTGCTCCGAGCCGGCCGCCTCGGATCCACTAGTCATGGTACGGTGGGGATGACGCTCCTTGCTGAGTGCACCCTTGACCAGACAGGCTGGTCGGCCTGGCCGGCGCTTCTGGACAACTGCGCCAAAGCTGGAGGCTGATGAGCAAAGCAAGGGCTAACGAGGAAAGCCCCGGCTTACGCATAAAGAACCGGTTGATGGATAAAGAGCCAGATGACGAGTAAATCAGGGGCGCTTGACACTGAAGCATGGTCCTCCCCTGTACTTGAGGCTTGACTGGACTCGGGCCTACCGTTTGGCCCTGTCCAGCCAACCCACTTTGTAAGGCCCAAATCCAAACAGTAAACCCTAGAACCCACCTTGTAAGCTACCTCCTCAACCTGTATATAAAGTGGGTAGCGCTAGGGTTCTAGGTAAGCAGAAAATAGATAGAAGAAGGACTTAGACAATTCCAAGCAAGAAGTAGCTAAAGAAACAGCTCAAGGAGCACCTGTATTGGGCATTTGCCCCCTTTGATAGTAGATCCTTGCAGGAGTAAGAGTTTTACCTCGCCAAGAGGGCTCCGAACCTAGGTACATCGTTGTGTTTGCAGTATCTGTGCCCAACCCATTGCGAGTAGCCACTGATAGTGTTGGGTCCGCAACATAGAAAACAAAAAATTTCCTACGGTGTGAACTACACGCCAAGATCTATCTATTAGATACAGAGCAACGGGTGGACATACATCCATGGAGAACTTACCCTCAAAGACAACGAGATTTGTTAATGAGTAGGAACTCGTGGTTGATGTAGTCGTACACTTGTCGATCTCAAGATCGTGATGAAGTCCAGTAGGTCCGGCTCCAGCACGTCCATCAGATCCAGCTCCAGCACCACCAAGTCCAGCACCGCAAAGCAGCGGTGCATCCGTGATCGCACACACGTCCGGTACCCCGACAACCTCCGTCCCTCGCTCCAGCAAAGCAGCGGAAGCAGCAACTCCTTTCCAGATAAAGCCACCGGGAACATGTATCTCGCTAATCCGAGACCATGGGGGAATAATACTAGAGGGGGAGAGAGATCCTTCACAAGGAGGTGTGTGTGAGAAGTGAGGAGGGGGTGGACTTTTATAGGAGGAGGGGAAGGTACCCCTCCTTCATGGCCGGCGCCCCATGGAGGTGACCCTTCACCTCCCCCATTCATGTGGTGGTAACCCCCTCCACATAAATTTGCCTCTTCACATTCTCCATTAAAGTCTCCACTTTAAATGCATTAAATTTCTCCAAATTTAATGCTCTATCATTTAATAAAACTCTTTTATTATTTTATTCAGAATTTTTTAATTACTTTAATTAACAAACATTCACATAAAACCCCCTGCAACATTTCAATATTACATGCAGAACCAATTTCAGCAATTTCACCCGAAACAGTTTCGGTGTCTATTGAAATAATTCCAACGCTTTCTTAAATCTTTATTTGAAACATATTTGCTCCAAATGGTGTCGGTATCCCTTAAGTGTGTCACCCTACGGTTCGCGAATATTGCAGACATGATTGAGACCCCTCTCAGATCAATAATCAGAAGCGGGACCTGGAGATCCATACTGACTCCTACACATTCAACGATGACTTCTGTGATCGAGAGAACCTTTAACGCTAGTAACTAAATCCCTTCTTCTCGCGATATATTACATGTCCGAGATTCGATCATTGGTATCTCCATACCTAGTTTGATCTCGTTACCGACATGCACTCTTTTCTCGTTCTCGTGATATAACATTCTAGTGATCACATCACTTGCTTGCAAGCTATTTCAATGTGATATCACCGAGAGGGCCCAGAGTATATCTATCCGTCATCGGGATGGACAAATCCCACTCTTGATCCATGAGCCTCAACATAACACCTTCGTAGCACTGAACCCACCTTTATAGTCACCCTGTTACGGTGTGACTTTGATGTTATCAAGATACTCTTCCGATGTTAGCAATTAACATGATCTCATGGTCTAAGGATAAAGATTACTTCGTATGATGTTATAGCAATATAAACATAATGACTTTGATCGTAATGCTATACTTCGGATGAATGTTCATCACATCATTCCACCAATGGTGTGACCTTGTTATTAACAACATCCAATGTCCATGATCAGGAAACCTTGATCATCTTGTTAATAAACAAGCTAGTCTATAAGAGAGGCATAACTAGGAACCCTTTTTGTTTATTAAACACACATGTATTGATGTTTCCGATCAATACAATTCTAGCATGTAAAATAAACATTTATCATAAACATGGAATAAGATAATAACCACTTTATTATTGCCTCTCGGGCTTATTCCCTTCAGTCTCCCACTTGCACTAGAGTCAATAATCTAGTTTGAAAAACTTTGCGTATTGAACACCTATGGCTTTCTGGTGTTGTATATACGCTATTGCTAGTGGTTAACATAATCTCTGGATCTAACAGTTTCAGATCCGTGTGTATTTGCATGTCTCTGCGTCTCTACGCATCACTCATTCTCAAATGAGATGGCATTGTATAGATTTGGTCCTTTGGTGAGACCTTTAGTTTGTTCGGCTCAAAATATGTTGATATTATTGCCACACAATATATCTTCATAGTATTAGCCCACTTTGAACCACACCTAGTTTGATAACAAACTACTTAACACAAATGCCCTCCTTTGCTGCTACTATAGCAGTCATATACTTAGCCTTTTGTTGTAGTATCCGTCACAATGTCTCAACTTTGGAACTCATCCAAATCCATCATGGAACATCCTTTCCATTACATTGTGCCACCCATAGTCTAAATTGAGATAAATTTAATTTGTATCTTGTGACAAAACTAGTATCAATGTAACACTTTACAATGAACTACCTTTAACTATTTGTCACTTATACATTATATATTCTTAGTTCTTCCAAAGCTCATAAGAATATCTTTACTATTGTCCAATGATCATCTTATGAATCATTCTGGTATATGCTCATAACATTTAGAGCATAGGACATTCTGGATATATACATATCATGGTATAATCGATCAAAATCTTCATGTGATTTTACTCACCAAGTGTTGAAACACTTGAATTTTGATACAATCCTTTCCATGCAGCAAGAACCTTTCTTGTTGTTTCCATATTGAACCCTTTCAATATCTCATATATGTATGTCTGGCACAACCATATTAGCGCCTTAATCTATCCATAGAGATATTGATGCCTAATATTCCGGGTTTGCCTAAGTCTTTCATCGAAATCTTATTTTAATGAAATTCTTAACTTGTGTCAATATAAGATACATCATTTACAATCAACAATATGTCCTCCACATAATGTATTAGAAATATGTCTCAGCGCTCCCACTTAATTTCTTGCAAATGCAAGCATCTTCATCATCTCCGATGAATTTAAACTCTTTTAATAGTTTCATCATGGTGAAGATTCCAACTCCGCTATGCTTACTTCAACTATTGAAGTTTACATGCCCTTTTAGCATCCTTTGAATTAACAAAACCCTTCGGACCATGTCATGCACACGTCCTAGGTAACCGTTCTATTATAAGAACCTTGTTTTGTTTATTCAACTACCATATACCAAATTACATGTAGTGGTTGCTACATTAATCCGTCAAGACTATATATCGCTATGAAAGATCAAATCTTGTCATAGTCAACTCCTTGAACATTGTCGTAAACTTCTTTCTGACATGTCGACTATTTCATAGATGTTAAATATCCATGTCTTATTTCTTTATAGATCCAAACACGTCCGATAGGCTTCACGCCTTTCCGGAGGGTCTTCCAAGTTCAGAAACTTGTTTTCTCGTGTATGGATACTATCACGGATTCTATGACTTCTAGTCATTTTATGGAGTTAGGGCCCATCATCGCTTATTTGCATGTAGTCGGTTCATCATTGTCAAAACAATAACGACTTGCTTATCAAATCTAACTATTTGATTCTTACCGACCCACACGGTTCTATAGGAACTCTAATCTCCGAGATCACACCTTTTGTAATCACGAGAGCCATGAGCATTGTGGCCGCCACCGGGACACTTTCCGGCGCTGCGCTACTTAGCACATATAGCTAAGGTTCAACAACCTTATCAAAGTTCTATTGTCCTCCTACTTAACTTTTCACGAAAAATTCCTTCTCAAGAAACTTGACGTTCCAAGTAACAAACTCTTTTGTCCTCGGTGTTATGGAGAAATTCCCAACAAATTCTTTGGGATAACCTACAAAGACGTGCTTATTCGACTTTGGTTGTAAACATTTTACTTATGCATAGCATACCAAAATTTAAGAAAAGACAATTCGGGTTTTATCCCAAACCATAACTCATATGGTGTCATTTCAATGGATCACGATGGTGCTCTTTTCAGTGTAAAAGCGGTAGTCTCTAAAGCTTCAATCCTTAAAACATAATGGCAGTTTTATAAATGACACCCTGGATCTTACCATGTCAAACATGGTTTGATTTTATCTCTCGAATATGCCATACTCCTATGGTTTATCGGGAAACACAAATCATGGAACAATTCCTCAAGTCTTAGGTGTTTTTGCTAAACATGTAACTCAAATATCTTCCTTTATGATCGAATCATAAACTCTTTATTTTCTTGTTACAATGATTTTCCACTTCATCTTGAAAGTCTTTGAACAATTTTCAAATATTTCATACTTCTTCCTTATTAAGTAAATATACAGATATATTCACTCAAATTTTCAGAGAAAGCATATGAAGCAAAAAGATCCATCGCATATGGCTACACATAATGGACTATGCACATCAGCATGCACAATTTCCAATAATCTAGTCATCCGTTCCTCTCTGGCCTATGGACGGAGTTTCAATTATCTCGAGGAAAGTCTCACATGCGTCAATTGATCAAAATCAAAGACTCCAAAAATCCATCAACATGGAGTTTCTTCATGTTTTCTTTCAAATATAATTTAAACAGCGATGTCACTTCATAAGTGATCTTTCAATCATTTGTCTTGCGACATTTTAGCAATAGTGTTTATGGATGTGATTTCTCCAACTAGACTTGTAAAAGTTCATCCATCCTTTATGGAATACGGTAATTATTTGAACAGCCATTGTTCTCATGATACCGGAACAAAATAACAATTATTTAAAAAAATCTTGAAGGCTTGGTTTGATGACAACGAAAAACACAATAACACTTTATTTGTTTTCGATGAACATCATCACTCATTCTTTTGCTAGTTACTTAGGCCATTGTAGTTCAAGAATTGTGTTGTCCTATATGACACTTCATACCAACCAATTCGGTATCCAATACTGGTATCCAATACCTAAGAACCACATTGTTTAACAAGCAAAGAATATAGCCATAATATGTATATCTTCTATATACCTAAGTTGGACATCTCCAACCTTTTATTTTCTGCCAAAATATTTTATAGATTCTCTTTCAGCAATTCCTTTTTCTTTTAGAAGAATCTATCAACATCAATAGTGGTGTCATCAACATGACACATGGTACAAAGCGTATATAGTCAAATACTAATACCTTTGGACTTGCACTTTGAAGTGGATCACCATCATCAAATGTTTGGTGTTCTTTCAAAAATCCATTCTTTAGTAATCTATTAGTGTAGTAAACATTTTACTTACATCTTCTATTCATCCTTATCATGACAACTTTCATGATCAAGCTACTATAACCTATAAGGAAGAATCGCGAGTATAATATCAGTTCCCAAAACCTTTTTGGTAGATTCGGATGCCTAGCATCTCCATCCTTCATAAATTCTCATACAATATAAGAACATGTATTTTGCTAAATTATACTCTATCATAATGCAACCAAAAACATTATTTCAGATATCTTTCACACATGATGGTTTCTGAAACAATTTCCAGCTCCAATAAAATCTTGATATTAAAACAACTTTTGAATATCAATAATCATGGAGGCAAACATGATACTTTAGATACTAACATTGGAATTCTTACTCTTGATTTAATACTACTTGTTAAACTTCATGGAGTAAATAGAGTTTGCTGAAAGTTTGCAATAGGACTTATAAACTTTCAATTGACATTCAAAACAATACGATACCAATTCGTAAAGTAAATATCCAGAATTCTATAGTTCTATTATCTCAATTAAAACTAAGCATAAGGTAGTGAACAGATGCCAATGACTACAACAAATTATGCAAATTCACTTCGATTTAGTTTATGACAAATTGAGTTCGACTAATCCAAACTAGAAATGAACTCCCACTCAAAAACGACATCCCTCGTGCCTTTTTGGTGATTACATGAACCAAATCCACCACACCAAGTCCGATCATCACGTGAGTCGGTGTAGCTTCAAAGGCGAGCATCAATATGGTCATCACATCAATTATATGACTCATGCTTAACCTTTCGGTCCGTGTTCCGAGGCCATGTCTGTACATGCTAGGCTCGCCAAGTAAGAACCTTAGTATTCGCGTGTGTAAAACTGTCTTACACCCGTTGCATGAAAGCGTAGAGTTGAGAACACCCGATCATCATGTGATGTCTCGAAACACGATCCATAGAATGGTGCATACTTAAGGAAGAACACATTTTATCTTGATATTTAAATGAGGGATCATCTTACAATGCTACAGAAAGCGCCAAACTAGCAATATAAGATGCAAACATCTAATGTGTAAAGTGAGATGATATGGTCCATGCATTTGATCACCATCATATGCATCGTGATATGATCTCTATCATTCCTTTGTGTGTAAGGCCAAGGTCTATGGAACTTACACGTTAAGTGAGTTGTAAGAGTATCTATCATACATCTACTTACAACAATGCCATATCAATACACTAGCCCAGCAACGATCTAAACTAGACGCCTCTAATTTATCAATTGCAAGTTTTATGTGGCTTAGGGCTTTCGGAGATAGAACCGTTCTTACCTACGAACATGGAACCACAACGAGGATAACCAAGTTATTAGCAACTCGTTGTAAATCAGATATTGACTATAGTAGGAGAGACAGACACCCGCCAGCCACTTATGCAAAACTAGTTGCATGTCAGTCGTGGAACCGGTCTCATGTACGATGACATGTAAGGTTGGTCCGGGCCGCTTCATCCCACTATGCCACCAATATCCAAAATACATGAAAGAAGCAATAACATGATCATCATCGCCCACGTATAAACATATGTGTACTACCCGGGCAAAGCACCTACGCATAGATCAGGCTCTGATACCACTGTTGGGTCCGCAGCATAGAAAACAAAAAATTTCCTACGGTATGAACTACACGCCAAGATGTATCTATTAGATACAGAGCAACAGGTGGACATACATCCATGGAGAACTTACCCTCGAAGACAACGAGCTTTGTTAACGAGTAGGAACTCGTGGTTGATGTAGTCGTACACTTGCCGATCTCAAGATCGTGATGAAGTCCAGCAGGTCCGGCTCCAGCACGTCCATCAGATCCAGCTCCAGCACCACCAAGTCCAGCACCGCAAAGCAGCGGTGCATCCGTGATCGCACACACGTCCGGTACCCCGACAACCTCCGTCCCTCGCTCCAGCAAAGCAGCGGAAGCAGCAACTCCTTTCCAGATAAAGCCACTGGGAACATGTATCTCGCTAATCCGAGACCATGGGGGAATAATACTAGAGGGGGAGAGAGATCCTTCACAAGGAGGTGTGTGTGAGAAGTGAGGAGGGGGTGGCCTTTTATAGGAGGAGGGGAAGGTACCCCTCCTTCATGGCCGGCGCCCCATGGAGGTGACCCTTCACCTCCCTCATTCATGTGGTGGTAACCCCCTCCACATAAATTTGCCTCTTCACATTCTCCATTAAAGTCTCCACTTTAAATGCATTAAATTTCTCCAAATTTAATGCTCTATCATTTAATAAAACTCTTTTATTATTTTATTCAGAATTTTTTAATTACTTTAATTAACAAACATTCACATAAAACCCCCTGCAACATTTCAATATTACATGCAGAACCAATTTCAGCAATTTCACCCGAAACAGTTTCGGTGTCTATTGAAATAATTCCAACGCTTTATTAAATCTTTATCTGAAACATATTTGCTCCAAATGGTGTCGGTATCCCTTAAGTGTGTCACCCTACGGTTCGCGAATAATGCAGACATGATTGAGACCCCTCTCAGATCAATAATCAGAAGCGGGACCTGGAGATCCATACTGACTCCTACACATTCAACGATGACTTCTGTGATCGAGAGAACCTTTAATGCTAGTAACTAAATCCCTTTGTCTCGCGATATATTACATGTCCGAGATTCGATCATCGGTATCTCCATACCTAGTTTGATCTCGTTACCGACATGCACTCTTTTCTTGTTCCCGTGATATAACATTCTAGTGATCACATCACTTGCTTGCAAGCTATTTCAATGTGATATCACCGAGAGGGCCCAGAGTATATCTATCCGTCATCGGGATGGAAAAATCCCACTCTTGATCCATGATCCTCAACATAACACCTTCGTAGCACTGAACCCACCTTTATAGTCACCCTGTTACGGTGTGACGTTTGATGTTATCAAGATACTCTTCCGATGTTAGCAATTAACATGATCTCATGGTCTAAGGATAAAGATTACTTCGTATGATGTTATAGCAATATAAACATAATGACTTTGATCGTAATGCTATACTTCGGATGAATGTTCATCACATCATTCCACCAATGGTGTGACCTTGTTATTAACAACATCCAATGTCCATGATCAGGAAACCTTGATCATCTTGTTAATCAGCAAGCTAGTCTATAAGAGAGGCATAACTAGGAACCCTTTTTGTTTATTAAACACACATGTATTGATGTTTCCGATCAATACAATTCTAGCATGTAAAATAAACATTTATCATAAACATGGAATAAGATAATAACCACTTTATTATTGCCTCTCGGGCATATTCCCTTCAGATAGCATCCTGATTGTCCCCTTCAAGCCATCCATGACGGTACTGTCGTGTTCCACACCACGACATAGACCTTCTTATATAGGGGAAAGGGAAGGACCCCTTATCCCTAAAGTCCCAATGTGGGACTAAAGGAAAAGGAGTAGGGAGGGAGGCGCATCGGCCAGGTGGAGGCGGCGGCGGTCGGCTGGTTAGGCCCCGCCAGCCCGCTCGCCCATGGCCCAAGGCGCGCATGCAGCGGCTGGCCAGGGTGGGCCCCGCCCGCTTGGTCCACCAGTGCCTGCTCGCCCACTAGCACCCACTCACCCGCTTGGCAGGCGGGCCAGTGGGGCCTAGTGGGAGCGGCGGCGGCTACCCTTTTTGGGTAGCTTCCCTATGGGCCTTTTCTCTTCGGGGAATTGTCCCAATAGAGGAAGTTTCCCCATGAATACTAATTTTAAATATTAATGATAGAGACTCGAATCAATCCCTAAGCGTCATCTATCATTAAGTGTGACAACCTATGGTTCAGGAATACACAGACATGATAGATACACCTCTTGGATCAATGACAAACAACGGTGTCTAGAAACTCATGATGGCCCCATGCATTTCATGAATAACTTGATCGCTTGAACCTTGAACATCGAGTCTCATTCCCTTTGCTCTACGATACCTTGTTTGTCCAAGAACTGGTCTTTGGTATCTACATACCTAGTTTGATCTTGTTACTGACAAACATATTTACTCGTTTCTGTGATATTACATCCTCGTGACCTAGTCACATGTTTGCAAACTTGTAGATGTAATCTCACCGATTGGGCCTAGGGTATCTATCTATCACTCGGATGGGCAAATCCCGATCTCTAATATGCCTTGACTTATTTCTTTGGAATACCCAATACACACCTTTATGGTCTATCGTCAGATTGAGGACAAGTACACCATGAGGGGGTCCTTGATGACCCCCAAGTATAAGGGGTGTATCGCAGTATTTTCGAGGGAAGTGAAACCCAATTTATTGATTCGACACAAGGGAAGCCAAAGAATATTTATAAGCCTTAACAACTGAGTTATCAATTTAGCTGCACCTGGAAACAATCTTGCTCACAGCAGTTTATCAGTAGCAACAGTTTTGTAGTAGGAATAGCAAAGTAACATCAGTAGCAAAGTAAAGACAGCAGTAACAATAGCAGTAAACAGTGGGATTCGAGTGCGGTAGGCATAAGGATGGATGGACGAGCGTTGCATGGACAAGACAATTCACATAGCAATCAGAACATAGGAAAATTGCAGATAAATAAGATAAAGCATCCAAGTACTAGACAATCCTAGGCATGTGTTCCATATATAGTCACACGTGCTCGCAATGAGAACTTGCACAACATCTTTTGTCCTGCTAGCCCGTTTGCAGCGGGGCCTCTAGGGAACTACTGGCAATTAAGGTGCTCCTTTTAATAGAGCACCAGAGCAAAGCATTAACACTCCGTGAACACATGTGGTCCTCACATCAAAGCCATTCCCTTCCAGTTATCCCCATTTCTGTCACTTCGGGGCCATAGGTTCCGGACATCAACGTGTGTATACAACTTGCAGATAAGACCAAAAACAATACTATCATAATGAATCAATAACATGTTCAGATCTGAAATCATGGCACTCGGGCCCTAGTGACAAGCATTAAGCACAACAAGTCGCAACAAAGTCATAAAGCACTAATAAAAGATACTAGGCACCATGCCCTAACAATCTGATGCCATTACATGAACGATCTCATCCAATCCCTACCATCCCCATAGCCTACAGCGGGGTATTACTCACTCATAGATGGGGGAAACATGGATGGTCGATGGAGAAGCGATGGTGATGATGATGGCGATGATCTCCTTCAATTCCTCGTCCCGGCAGGGTGCCAGAACGGAGTTTCTGTTTCTGTTTCGTGGAATCTGGTGGTGGCGGCGGAGCAGAACTCCTTCTGGAAAAACTTCGAACCCCCAGGAGTTTTTAGATCAGAAGGCTTCTTATAGGCGAAGAGGGAGACCGAGGGGGTGCCTGGGGCCACCACACCATGCCCTAGCGCGGCCAGGCCTAGCCCGCACCTGGGGGGTGTGGCCAGCCCCTGGCCCTCCTCCGTCTCGTATTCTGGCTCCTAGAGTCTTCTGGAAAAATAGGCATTTTGGCTTTTGTCCCGTCCAATTCCGAGAATATTCATTTTCTGACTTTCCTGGAACCAAAAACAGCAGAAAACAGGCAGTTGGCACTATGGCTCTTGTTAATAGGTTAGTCCAAGAAATCATATGAAAAGTACTCCAAAGTGTGGACAAAACACAAGAAAGTGGATAAAACCAAGCATGGAGCATCAAAAATTATAGATACATTTGCAATGTATCAACATCCCCAAGCTTAACTCCTGCTCGTCCTCGAGTAGGTAAGTGATAAAAAGAAAGAATAATTTTTTAGGTGACATGCACCATCAAAGACTTGATCAAAATATTTGTAAAACATTCAAAGCTGGGATCATAGTACTTCAATCATAACATGAAAGACAAAGTTCTAGCAATAAGACAAAGAGACTATGATGCAACGTGAAAAGGCACAAACAAAAGATTCATGAATAACAATGTCTTGCAAGACGTTTGTTTGTTCCACATAAAGAAAACATAGCATAGTGGCATTCAGCTTGTCCCTCATAGAGTATCAAACATAAATGCAAAGGACACCTTCAAAGTTTACAAGAATGACTAGATACAAATAGTTTAAAACAAGCAATATCAAGGTATGCATCAATCAACAAGTCTTGGGACAATGCACATAGAACTAAGAATGGTCACTATGCTCTCAAGAAAGTGCTCATAGAATGTGTGAAGACTCAACAAGGAAATGAACAGGTTTTGAAAAGTTTGAAAAGCTTCCAAATGCTGAAAGTATGGTACTCATTAGCTTTGAGCTCTCATTGCCCCTATCATAAGCATCTTTAATGTGGTTAAGGTGAAAGTGAGGTCCAATCTGAGTTATATGCTTGACAGACTATAAACTGAAAATCCCAAGTCCCTTGAGTATGAGGGTCGCTCCTCATGCTACTCAACTTTAGTTATCGGTAAGTTCTTGTCATCGTAAGTATGTGCGTATCATAGAGAACCGCAAACGGGGTACCCCTTGCCCGATGATACGGAAGAATCCCCATATCAAAATGACAAGGCAAGCAGACAATGAGTATCTCAGCAATCTTCTTATTTACCATGGGAAAATGGTGCTTTTTTCTCTCTTTCCTCTTTTCATAAATCTCTTTTTTTTCTTTTTCTCAATAGCTATCTCTCTTCTTTTTTTTATAAGAAGAATGCTTCATAGATATCATTATGGTTACGCTGCAGGTTTCCACCATGTCAGCATGGATTAGACCAGCGGCCCAGGCGTTTCTCTAACACACATACATAACTCCATGGACTTACAAGCTCCCCTTTTATTTCACACCGACGACATCCGCAAACAAAAGAGCAAGGTATCAACTGGGTATATATTTACAAGTGTTGAAAGCGTTCCCCGTGACAGCACGGTTCTGCTAATCCCCAGCCTATAATTTGCAAGCATATAACTTTCATGGAGAATCACAATGGTTCAGGTTTCTTAAGTGCAGGAAATAAAGTGTGCCATCAAGTTCATGAGAGCTTTACTAACTAACTTTCTCATAACAAGCAAACATTTTATTCGAAAGAAAACAAGGCATATTGAATATGCACGGAAGTACAAATGATGCTAATAGGTAGGTATGGTGGACACTTTGGCAAAATTTGGTTTAAGGGAGTTGGAAACTTGAGTAAAACATACTCAGTGTAAGTGAAGGCTAGCAATAGTAAGGGAGCGACAAACGAGAGAGCAATAATGGCCATAATCATGTAGAGGGACAAATTATCATTGATCAAAGCATAAAGTGATACTACAAGTTGGAAACTAAAGGATCATAAAGGCTTATGGTGACTTGGGATAGTCATAACATGGTGTGAGTATGTGCCAAGTCAATCCAAATAAAGCATCAAAGGAGAATACCACTATACTATGCTTTAATATTCTAAAACAACGCATGGTTCTGCCAAAGCATATTAAGCAATCTCAATTGTTTATAAGAAGTCATGCTACAAAAAATAATACTAAGCATAAAGCCAAAACAATATCAAGCATGGCATGACAAAGCATAGGCCACAGTCAAAAACAAGCTCTCTTTACCACTTAAGCTTCCTACTCTTTTCCAATCCAAACCAAACTATTTGAACACCAAGGTATGAAAGAGGAGGTCCAACCAATTTATTTAGCAAACTAAGCAAACCACGCAAACTAAAAACCAAAACTAAAACGAAGAAAAAGACGCTCCAAGAAAAACACAACTATGCATGAAACAATAAAAATAAAGTGTTTGGAAGAAACCTGGGATTTTTATTGATGAAGAAGGGGATGCCTTGGGCATCCCCAAGCTTTGACCCTTGTACTTCTTGGATATTTCTTGGGGTGATGCGCGTGGCATCCCCAAGCTTGAGCTTTAGTCCATCCTTCATCTCATTACTCGTTCCTTCCATACACCTGAAATTTTTCCTTCATACAAAACTTCACACAATCTATATTAGCAACATTAGTGCACTCAAGATTAATAAGTCTTAAGGTTCAGTTCTAATACCAAATAAACTTCCAATAAAACACTAGATATTGTAGCACTTCCCTCAAAAATCTCAATTCCCCAAAGAACTCAAAAAAGGAACCAACAAGAAGCAAATGCAAATAATGGCAGAAATCTGTCAAAACAGACCAGCAGGTAAAGATGAATTTTTTCGAAGACCTTCTGTTGCTCAAATCGAAAAGTGTTGAACTAACGAAAGTTAGTTAACAACCTGGGGCAGAAGCACAAAAATTCATGCCTCAAAAAGACGTTCAGAGATTTTACACGAATTTTTATGGTGAACCACAGAAATCTGTTTCAAGACAGCAACTTTCCCAATCATTACTTCTCTCTCATTAGAGGTTACTCTTGGCACAAAAAGCAAATAAAAAGGATAAGGAGCGGTTATTACTGAAGTAATAACTTTCAAGACTCGTCTAAAACTTTTGGGTTATCTCCCAATAAGTACTTTTCTTTAACGCCTTTAAGTTAGGCATAAGGAAAAAACTGAAATGGATAAAATAGAAGTAAGCGGAGATAATCATGGTGAATACATTATTTTGTTCAATGAAATCCTTTTGTTAACAAGGTTGACCAGGTCTTGCTACCAAAACAATTCCATATAAGACAAAACTTTGTATCCCACTAATGATTATGTTACCTCAACCTTTATAGCAGTAGTCCCAATCATAATAGTTTCAAATTTTTCTCTTGGTATGGGACAATATATTTCTCCAACTTGAATGCCCTCAACATGTTCAATTGAATTCAAAACCATAAGTTTATCAATCTTCTTGGGGAAATAGATAGTATGTTCCTTGTCATTGACATTGAAGGTCACCTTCCCTTGATTACAATTAATAACAGCTCCTGCAGTATTTAAGAAAAGGTCTCCCAAGAATAGTAGACATATTATCATCTTCAGGCATAAAAGTTTGAGAGGATGCTCTCATAAGAAATAGGAGTTGAAGTAAAAGAGAGCATTAAGAATAAAATTCAAAACACATTTAAGTCTAACCCACTTCCTATGCATAGGAATCGTGTATGCAAATAAATTCACAAAGAACAAAGTGACAAGCATAGGAAGATAAAACAAGAGTAACTTCAAAACTTTCAGCACATAGAGAGGTGTTTCAATACCATGAAAACTTCTACAACCATATTTTCCTCTCTCATAATAATTTTCAGTAGCCTCATGGATAAACTCAACAATATAACTATCACATAAAGCATGCTCTTCATGATCTACAAGCACTAGAGCTTTATTATAAACATTTTCAAAAGAAACCTCAGGAACATAACATTCATCCTCCTTTAGTAAGCATGGAGGACAATCAAATAATGTAAGGGATAAAGAGTTACTCTCATTAGAAGGTAGGCATGGGTAGCTAATCCATTCTTCCTCCTTTTGTTCATCACTCTCCTCCTCTTTTTCATCTAATGAGATTTCAGGTTCATCAATTTCTTCTTCCATAGGATCCTGCAAGGCATTAGTCTCTTCCATTTGTGGAAAGCATCTATTAAAATATTCAAGAATATAGCCATTTTCATCCTTGTAATTATCAAAGCAAAATTTAAGTATACCATAAACCTCATATTTGTAAGGTGAATCATCAATATTTTCAAGCAAACTAGCAAGTTCAAAAGCACCCTTCCAAGCAATAAATTCTTCAATTTGTTCCGCATCATAAAAGTCATAAATTCCTTTAGCATAGGAAGATATGGTATCATTATCATTATACTCACATTGAAAAGGGAGGTGTTTATACCTTTTTCTACAACGAGATTCATCACAGCAATAAGTAACATTATAAGTAGAGTACACGTTTCTAGCAATGGTATACAATCTATCAATTTGTTCCCATAAGTGTTTCCCTTTTGTGACAAGTGGTGTTCCTTATAATAATATTTTTGATCTTCCGTGAACCCACCTTGCCAATAAGCTTCAGTTTCAAGGAAACCAACCATTGACAAAAAGCATGATAAAGCAAGACAATAACAGACCAACGAAAATAACAACTAGAGTAGGAACTAATTTTTTTTGTATTTTTGATAAAGAAACAAGCAAACAAGACAAAAATAAACTTAGCTTGAACAATAGTGAATCCAGGTGAACTTGATAAATAAAGCTATGTTCCCCGGCAACGGCGCTAGAAAATAGTCTTGATGACCCACAAGTATAGGGGGTGTATCGCAGTATTTTCGAGGGAAGTGAAACCCAATTTATTGATTCGACACAAGGGGAGCCAAAGAATATTTATAAGCCTTAACAACTGAGTTGTCAATTCAGCTACACCTAGAAACAATCTTGCTCACATCAGTTTATCAGTAGCAATAGTTTTGTAGTAGGAATAGCAAAGTAATAGAAGTAGCAAAGTAAAGTCAGCAGTAACAATAGCAGTAAACAGTGGGATTCGAGTGCGGTAGGCATAGGGATGGATGGACGGGCGTTGCTTGGACAAGACAATTCACATAGCAATCAGAACATAGGGCAATTGTAGATAAATAAGATAAAGCATCCAAGTACTAGACAATCCTAGGCATGTGTTCCATATATAGTCACACGTGCTCGCAATGAGAACTTGCACAACATCTTTTGTCCTGCCAGCCCGTTTGCAGCGGGGCCTCTAGGGAACTACTGGCAATTAAGGTGCTCCTTTTAATAGAGCACTGGAGCAAACCATTAACACTCCGTGAACACATGTGATCCTCACATCAAAGCCATTCCCTTCCGGTTATCCCGATTTCTGTCACTTTGGGGCCATAGGTTCCGGACATCAACGTGTGTATACAACTTGCAGATAAGACCAAAAACAATACTATCATAATGAATCAATAACATGTTCAGATCTGAAATCATGGCACTCGGGCCCTAGTGACAAGCATTAAGCACAACAAGTCGCAACAAAGTCATAAAGCACTAATAAAAGATACTAGGCACCATGCCCTAACAATCTGATGCCATTACATGAACGATCTCATCCAATCCCTACCATCCCCATAGCCTACAGCGGGGGATTACTCACTCATAGATGGGGGAAACATGGATGGTCGATGGAGAAGCGATGGTGCTGATGATGGCGATGATCTCCTCCAATTCCCCGTCCCGACAGGGTGCCAAAACGGAGTTTCTGGTTCTATTTCATGGAATCTGGTGGTGGCGGCGGAGCAGAACTCCTTCTGGAAAAACGTCGAACCCCCCGGAGATTTTAGGTCAGAAGGCTTCTTATAGGCGAAGAGGGAGACCGAGGGGGTGCCTGGGGCCACCACACCATGCCCTGGTGCGGCCAGGCTCAGCCCGCGCCTGGGGGGTGTGGCCAGCCCCTAGCCCTCCTCCGTCTCGTATTCTGGCTCCTGTAGTCTTCTGGAAAAATAGGCACTTTGGCTTTTGTCCCGTCCAATTCCGAGAATATTCATTTTCTGACTTTCCTGGAACCAAAAACAGCAGAAAACATGCAGCTGGCACTATGGCTCTTGTTAATAGGTTAGTCCAAGAAATCATATGAAAAGTACTCCAAAGTGTGGACAAAACACAAGAAAGTGGATAAAACCAAGCATGGAGCATCAAAAATTATAGATACATTTGCAATGTATTAGTCCTCGAGGTGTGGAAAGATGTGCGTGTGAAGCATGCGGTGTTCTGGGATGGTGAGCACACAAGCTTACCCAGGTTCGAATCCGCATGCAGTGGACGGATCCTACTCCTGCTAGCAATCTAGTATAACGGCAGAGCCGGAAGTACAGATTACAAGAGAGGTTTCGCCTGTGCAAGTTACAGTTGATTGTCAATGCTCTAAAGGTTAATCCCTAGGACGGCTTATATAGTCATATGGTCCTATGGTTACATGAGAGTCCTATCCGGCTACGATACATAGTCGATTACATAATACATCTTGGACTACAAGTATTCCTATAGGCCTAAGTCGGTAAGTCTTCTAGGACCTTCCCGTAGTCGGATGGGCTTCCAACTTATCTCCCTGACCGGGCCACCCGTAAAGCATAGCTCTAATATGAAGTGGGCCACCCTGGTCAGCGAGTCACAGTGGGTATACCCGCAAAGTATATCCCCAACAGTAACCCCCGGAAGCCTCCAAGATCCAAAGTCGGATTTCATCGTCTAACTTGATTCTTCTTTGGCTATAGAATCTTGAAGGGTTCCTAAAACTTCAAAACAAAAAAGTAGGATCCGAGTCTCAATAAGTCAGACCTATTGATATCTCATCATTTTTTCCCTACTCGATTTCAAACTGAGTCGGAATTTGGTCGGTGACGTAACCTGACAACTTTTCAGGTCTTGTCTTATCACTGACAAATATTCTATCAGTGTGACCATTGGTGGGCTCACATTGCATGGAACCGAGGCGTTGTTTCAATGTGAATGCATAAATCGAGGCGGTGGAGCCTTCGCAAGGAAGTTGCCCTTCTCGTTCTGTGACGCGTGGTGTTAATTTCGCGTGTTTACACACTAATCTTGGTGCAGATAGGTTTATAAGGAATAAATCCCCTCATTTTCTTCCACATGTGCCCTCACTCTTCCTTCTTCGCGAGAAACCATGTGTCCCTCATCTTCCTCTCCCTCTTCATCCCCAAATCCACCAGCGCTGCCCATCTAAGGTCGGCCAATCGATATGTTCGACTCATCAAGCTCCGGTGTCGCGGCGTCATTGGCAGCGGAAGATAAGAAGTACCGCGGGGTCTAGATCCCGTGCGTACTTAATAATGAGAAGCTTCGAGCCAAGGAGGAGGAAGGACTTCTCCGCATCGGCGAGTAGGGAGTGGCTACAGTGAACTTCTCCCTGCCCCTCGCAACGACAAACAGGTTCACTTCGGGACCCATCTGGATCACGGATTGAGCTTCCCGCCGTCGGAGTTCTTCTCCGAGATAATTTCTCAATACGGCGTCCAACTCAACAATCTCCCCCCCCCCCCCAAATTCCATTCTAGAGCTTAGCGCCCATGTCTCTATTTGTGAGGGATATCTTAGAATTAAACTGTGTCTTCTTCTATTCTGGTACTACTTTGGTACCCCAAAAAAAATTATCACTTCCGGTGTTCCATACAATACCGGAACTCTTAGCCTAGTCCTTAGGAGAGACCGAGTCTACCCCAAGGTAATAGCTAGTGAATTAGTGAAGAGATGGCCAGACACCTTCTTTTATCATAAGGATAAGCTGGATCCCATCAAGCCAGAAAGCTTGTCGGTTTTTGTTGATGGTGCCACCGCCCACCAAGAATCTTGGGGTGCGGAGGCGCTGACTCTGACTAAAGACTTGATCTGAGCCAAAAGGCAAATCGAGTTTCTGATGAAGAATAAAGGATTGAGGAAAATATAGAGAGGTCAACATAGTGGACACAAATCTAACACAAAAAACGTTTCTCTAGCCCCATTTGTAGTAGCTTGCACTAAATTAAAATAGGCACACAGAAATAGCGACCCACAATAATTCTATTTCTTTCAGGCCAAGAGCAACACTGGTATTCAAGGTCTCTACCGTGTCCTTTCCTTTTTTGAAAGTTCAATTTTACCTGTGTTCTTTGATGGGAAGACAGTGGTCAACCTACGTCCCTAATGGCCTCGTGCATGCATCCGCACTCAAGGGCCTAGTCTAGATAGGCCTGCATCACCATTCTCTCCCCTCTAGCACTGGGTCCAACCCTTTTGACTTCGTCGATGTTGCCCAGCCACAACCAACATCCCGCCGTGGTCGCAGAGTCAGCCTACCTTGGCGTATAATTGTGGTTTAGGTGAACCTATTAAGTACAAAATCCTCCCAAAATAAGGGCAGATAAAGGTTCAGATTCGGTCGATGACAACCTAAATGGAAGAACAAAATTAATCAATCTGCTATGTCTTCTCCTTCCTACTTCTATTGGCAACACAACAGCTGAGCTAGAGAAAGATATAATAGGATGCGTACCTTCTTCACTCCAATATGGGTGACAAGCCCACCAGCCAAATCCTTCCAAGTCGGTGGCCACCCCACCGGACAAATCCTTCGCCATCAAGCCCTCTACATTAGTCTCGGCATGGCTGTTGCGGTAGGATTCCTAACCCATGGCACTGGTGGTGGTCGCTCTCCAGGCGACACCACCATAAAGAGGCAAGTAAGAAGAGCACGGTTGGCCGCTTGCACACCTATGGATCTGGAAGGGTGGCACCCATGCCACTATCCACTTTGCCTCCTCCCCTCCCGTCGCGTCGAGTTTGTCCTCTTCTTCACATGTGGCGGTCGGTGTAGCTCTTCCTTCCTAGCCGCCACCCACACCCACTCCTTCACGGCATCCACTAGGTCATCTCCCAACCACGGAGTCGTCATCGTCATCCTCCCCGTTGTCATCCTCGGGAGAGAAGAGGGTAGCGACAAAAGGAGATGAGGGAGTGGATGCAGATATTTTTCACCGAAGAGATCTAGTTCTCACTGTGGGGCTATGAAACAAGTGAAGATGATGTGAACGAGCTGGCACCGTTGTCCTAGGAATGGGGCCCCACGCGTGCATGGGCCCAATAGTCATCGACAGATCAAGAACACACATTAGTAAGAAAAGAAGCGCACACATCGAACGACCATGAACGAAAACGGTGTTGTTTGGGTGTGATCAAACGATGGACTAACACGCGCATGCAGGGACGTGCTGGGAACATGGGTAGCCTATCGGCTTTTAAACGAGTAATATACCTTGTCTACATGGTCTTGTGGGCATTCCACCATTTAAATGTCATGTGAGATCCTTTTATTTTGAATTTGGGTTCTATTCAAGATCATGTGATATTTGGATGGTTCCATATAAATATACATGTCCATGTGGCTTGTGGCATGGTTTGATACAAGGTATGCTTCCATATGATGTAATATGTGTATTTATCTTTCTTCTGTTGGAAATATTACCGAGAGGCAAATAATAAAGATAGTTTATTGTCATATTTCATAATAAATTTTATACCATGCTATAACTGTACTAAGTGGAAACATTAGTACACATGTGGTGTGTAAACAAACCAGGTCCCTAGTAGCCTCTATTCAACTAGTCCATTGGTCAACTGATGATCGAGGTTTCCCGATCATGGACATTTGTGTCAATTAGCAATGGGGTCATGTCATTAGATGAATGACGTGATGGACACACACCCAACTTAAAGTATTGCAATGAGATCAGTCACAAAGTTTAACATTGCGATGACTAGCAAATGTAGTAACCCACTCCTTTGATCATGAGATCATATATAATCACCATTACTGGAGGTAGTCTTGATGGTATCAAGCTTCACGCCGTAAAAGGGTGAACATAAAGGTGCCACTCAGGTTTTCTGAAGGGATGTGTAGAGGGGTGTATATCAAGACTGGTATTTTTTCCATTCGCGTGATGGATAGATACTCTGGACCCACTCAGTGAGATTACATCTATAAAGTTTACAAACGTGTGACTAGGTCACGGGGATGTAATATCACGAGAACAAGTAAATGCATTTTTTAGTAACGAGATCAGACTAGGTATGGAGATACCGATGATCATATCTCGTACAAACTAAGTATCGCGGATCAAAAGGAATGGGACTCGATGTTTAAGGTTCAACCGATCAAGTTAAATCATGGAATGCATAGGGGGCATTATGGGTATCCAGATCCCGCTATTGGTCATTGATTAGAGAGGTATCTCGATCATGTCTAGAGTGTTCCCGAACCTTAGGGCGGTAAGATTAAGGGTGTATGACGCTTAGGGATTGATTCGTAATTGACGGAGAAAAGAGAAAGAACACCGGAATTGTTCTGGGAGGGGCCAGAAGTGTTTCGGTGAAATCCGATGTTGACTGGAGGGGTCCGAAAGGTGTTTCAGAGTAAGAGATATTAGATCATATGTATTTGATATTAATTAAGTGAATTAATTATCAATATATATGTTTAAAACAATTTAAAAGGAGAAGCCCACCTAATTGGGCCTCTTTTCCCTAGGGGAAAAGGCCCATAGGAGGGCCAAAGGCCAACCGGCCAAGGGCCAGGCCATGGGCCTCCCCCCACGTGGCTTGGACCCCACTAGGGTTGGCCAGCGGGTGTGGGATTAGTCCCACGCCGCTTGCCCCTTGGTGTTGGCCTCCCTCCTCCTTCTATAAATAAAGGGGCAACCCCTCCCCTTGAAGGCATCCCAAATTCTCTCTTTCTCCTTCTCTCCCTCATGTGTGGTTCCTCTAATGGAACAAGCATACGAGGAGAGAGCTCTCCACCATACTCACATCATCGTGCTATTGGGACTTCAGTTTGAATCAATCTTCTTCTGCTACTCTGCTCGATCGGAGTCCGGGGGACGTCTCTACACCGGATTTGTGTAGAACTTCGGATGCGCCACATTTGCAGCGCTTGGAGCTTGAAGCTAGGAGCTTTGGAGCCATGGAGCTTGGAGCATAGCACCCGTTCGTCTGCACGACCTTGAGGTCAACACCGTTATTCATCTTCATCATCAATGTTCTCCTAAACGTAAAAGCTTTCGGTCTTCAAGGGTATGAATACTGAATCCCTCCGTTACTTTACATCTGCATAGAATAGATCTTGGCCAAGGTGTCGTCGTTAGGAAAAAATTGTTTTCTTCCACGGAACCCAACATCTTCTTATGCCATGATCCATTTTTAAATGGGTTTAATCATCTCTACATGCTCTCATACATGTTGCTAATTTGGGGTTATCTGTCTCTCTTACAGTAGTTGATATGAAACTTGTGTTGGGTTCGCAGCATAGAAAACAAAAATTTCCTACGATGTGAACTATACGCCAAGATCTATCTACTAGATACAAGCAACGGGTGGATATACATCCATAGAGAACTTACCCTCGAAGACAGCAAAGCTTTGTTAACGAGATGGAACTCGTGGATGATGTAGTCGTACACTTGCCGATCTCAAGATCGTGATGAAGTCCAGCAGGTCCAGCTCCAGCACGTCCATCAGATCCAGCTCCAGCAAATCCAGCACCACCAAGTCCAGCACCGCAAAGCAGCGGTGCATCCGTGATCACACACACGTTCGGTACCCCGACAACCTCCATCCCTCGCTCTAGAAAAGCAGAGGAAGCAGCAACTACTTTCCAGATAAAGCCACCAGGAACAAGTATCTCGCTAATCCGAGACCATGGGAGAAAAATACTAGAGGGGGAGAGAGATCCTTCACGAGGAGGTGTGAGGAAGAAGGGGTGTGAGGGGGGCCTTTTATATGAGGAGGGGGTGCCCCTCCCCATGGTCGGCGCCTCATGGAGGTGACCCCTCACCTCCCCCATTCATGTGGTGGTAACCCCCTCCACATTAAAATGCCCCTTCACATTCTCTTTTAAAGTCTCCACTTTAAATGTATTAAATTTCTCCAAATTTAATGCTCTCTCATTTAATAAAACTCTTTTATTAATTTTATTCAGAATTTTGTTAATTACTTTAATTAACAAACACTCACATAAAACCCCTTGCAACATTTCAATATTACATGCATAACCAATTTCTGCAATTTCACCCGAAACAGTTTCGGTGTCTATTGAAATAATTCTAGCGCTTTCTTAAATCTTTATCTGAAACATATTTGCTCCAAATGGTGTCGGTATCCCTTAAGTGTGTCACCCTACGGTTCGCAAATAATGCAGACATGATCGAGACCCCTCTTAGATCAATAATCAGAAGCGGGACCTTGAGATCCATACTGACTCCTACACATTCAACGATGACTTCTGTGATCGTGAGAACCTTTAACGCTAGTAACTAAATCCCTTTGTCTTGCGATATATTACATGTACGAGATTTGATCATCGGTATCTCCATACCTAGTTTGATCTTGTTACCGACATGTACTCTTTTCTCGTTCCCGTGATATAACATTCTAGTGATCACATCACTTGCTTGCAAGCTAACCAATGTGATATCACCGAGAGGGCCCAGAGTATATCTATCCATCATCGGGATGGAAAAATCCCACTCTTGATCCATGAGCCTCTACATAACACTTTCGTAGCACTGAACCCACCTTTATAATTACCCTTTCATGGTGTGATGTTTGATGTTATCAAGATACTCTTCCAGTGTTAGTGATTGACATGATCTCATGGTCTAAGGACTAGGATTACTTCGTATGATGTTATAGCAATATAAACACAATGACTTTGATCGTAATGTTATACTTCGGATGAATGTTCATCACATCATTCAACTAATGTTGTGACCTCGTTATTAACAACATCCAATGTCCATGATTAGGAAACCTTGATCATCTTGTTAATCAACGAGCTAGTTTATAAGAGAGGCATAACTAGAAACTTTCCTTTTTGTTTATTAAACAGACATGTACTAACGTTTCCAAATTAATACAATTATAGCATGAAAAATAAACATTTATCATAAATAAGGAATAAGATAATAACCACTTTATTATTGCCTCTCGGGCATATTCCCTTCAGTCTCCCACTTGCACTAGAGTCAATAATCTAGTTTAAAAAACTTTGCGTATTGAACATCTATGGCTTTCTAGTGTTGCATATACACGATTGCTAGTGGTTAACATAATCTCCGGATCTAACAGTTTCAGGTCCGTGTGTATTTGCATGTCTTTGCGTCTATACGCATCACTCATTCTCAAATGAGATGGCATTGTATAAATTTGGTCCTTTGGTGAGACCTTTAGTTCGTTCGGGTTAAAATATGTTGATATTATTGTCATACAATATATCTTCATAGTATTAGCCCACTTTGAACCACACCTAGTTTGATAACAAACTACTTAACACAAATGCCCTCCTGTGCTGCTACTATAGCAGTCATATACTTAGCCTTTTGTTGTAGTATCCGTCACAATGTCTTAACTTTGGAACTCATCCAAAACCATCATGGAACATCCTTTCCATTACATTGTGCCACCCATAGTCTAAATTGAGATAAATTTTGATTTGTATCTTGTGACAAATTAGTATCAATGTAACTCTTTACAATGAACTATCTGCAACTATTTGTCACTTATACATGATATATTCTTAGTTCTTCCAAAGCTCATAAGAATATCTTTACTATCATCCAATGATCATCTTATGAATCATTCTGGTATATGCTCATAACATTTAGAGCATAGGACATATCTGGATATATACATATCACGGTATAATCGATCAAAATCTTCATGTGATTTTACTCACCAAGTGTTGAAACACTTGAATCTTGATACAATCCTTTCCATGCAGCAAGAACCTTTCTTGTTGTTTCCATATTGAACCCTTTCAATATCTCATATATTTACGTCTGGCACAACCATATTAGTGCCTCAATCTAACCATATAGACATTGATGCCAAATATTCCGGTTTTGCCCAAGTCTTTCATCGAAATCCTATTTTAATGAAATTCTTAACTTGTGTCAATAAAAGATACATCATTTCCAATCAACAATATGTACTCTACATATTGTATTGGAAATTTGTCTCAGCGCTCCCACTTAATTTCTTGCAAATGCAAGCATCTTCATCGTCTCCGATGAAATTAAACTCCTTTATCATTTTCATCATGGTGAAGATTCTAACTCCGCTATGCTCACTTCAACTATTGAAGTTTGCGTGCCCTTTTAGCACCCTTTGAATTAACAAAACCCTTCGGACCGTGTCCTGTACACGTCCTAGGTAACCATTCTATTATAAGAACATTGTTTTGTTTGTTCAACTACCATACAACAAATTATATGTAGTGGTTGCTACATTAATCCGTGAAGACTAAATATCGCTATGAAAGATCAAATCTTGTCATAGTCAACTCCTTGAACATTGTCGTAAACTTATTTCCGACATGTCGACTATTTCATAGATGTTAAAACATCCGTGTCTATTTCTTTATAGATCCAAACACGACCGATAGGCTTCACACCTTTCCGGAGGGTCTTCCAAGTTCAGAAACTTGATTTCTCGTGTATCCATACTATCACAAATTCTATGACTTCTAGTCATTTTATGGAGTCAGGGCCCATCAACGCTTCTTTGCATGCAGTCAGTTCATCATTGTCAAAACAATAATGACTTGTTTATCAAATCTCACTATTTGATTCTTACCGACCCACACGGTTTAATAGGAACTCTAATCTCCGAGATCACAACCTTTGTAATCACGGGAGCCATGAGCATTGTAGCCCCACCAGGACACTTTCCAACGCTGTGCTACTTAGCACATATAGCTAAGGTTCAACAACCTTATCAAAGTTCTATTGTCCTCCCACTTAACTTTTCGTGAAAAATTCCTTCTCAAGAAACTTGACGTTTCAAGCGACAAACTCTTTTGTCCTTGGTGTTATGGAGGAATGCCCAACAAATTCTTTGGGATAACCTACAAAGACGTGCTTATCCGACTTTGGTTGTAAACATTTTACTTATGCATAGCATACCAAAATTTAAGAAAAGACAAGTCGGGTTTTATCCCAAACCATAACTCATATGATGTCATTTCAACGGATCACGATGGCGCTCTTTTCAGTGTAAAAGCGGTAGTCTCTAAAGATTTAATCCTTAAAACATAGTGGCAGTTTTATAAATGACACCTTTGATCTTACCATGTCAAACATGGTTTGATTTCATCTCTCGAATATGCCATACTCCTATGGTTTATCGGGAAACACAAATCATGGAACAATTCCTCAAATCTTAGGTGTTTTGCTAAACCTGTAACTCAAATATCTTCCTTTATGATCAAATCATAAACTCTTTTATTTTCTTGTTACAATGATTTTTCACTTCATCTTGAAAGTCTTTGAACAGCTTTCAAATGTTTCATACTTCTTCCTTATTAAGTAAATATATAGATATATTCACTCAAATTTCTGGAGAAAGCATATGAAGCAAAAAGATCCATCACATATGGCTACATATAATGGACTATATACATCAATATGTATGATATCCAATAAGTTAGTCATTCGTTCCTATTTGGCCTATGGACGGAGTTTCAATTATCTCAAGGAAAGTCTCACAAGCGTCAGTTGATCAAAATCAAAGACTCCAAAAATCCATCAACATGAAGTTTCTCCATGTTTTCTTTCCAATATAATTTAAACAGCGATGTCACTTCATAAGTGATCTTTCAATCATTTGTCTTGCGACATTTTAGCAATAATGTTTATGGATGTGATTTCTCCAACTAGACTTGTAAAAGTCCATCCATCCTTTATGGAATACGGTAATTATTTGAACAACCATTTTTCTCGTAATACCGGAACAAAATAACAATTATTAAAACAAATCTTGAAGGCTAGGTTTGACGACAACGAAAAACACAATAACACTTTATTTGTTTTCGATGAACATCATCACTTATTCTCTTTCTAGTTACTTAGGCCGTTGCAGTTCATGAATTGTGTTGTTCTGTATGACACTTCACACCAACCAATTCGGTATCCAATACCTAAGAACCACATTGTTTAACAAGCAAAGAATTTAGCTATAACATGTATATCTTCTATATACCTAAGTTGGACATCTCCAACTTTTTCTTTTCTGCCAAATATTTTATAGATTCTCTTTCAGCAATTCCTTTTCTTAAAAGAATCTATCAACATCAATAGTGGTGTCATTCACATGACACATAGTACAAAGCGTGTATAGTCAAATACTAATACCATTAGACTTGCACTTTGAAGTGGATCACCATCATCAAATGTTTGGCATTCTTTCAAAAATCCATTATTTAGTAATCTTTTAGTGTAGTAAACATTTTACTTACATCTTCTATTCATCCTTATCATGACAACTTTCATGATCAAGCTACTATAGCCTATAAGGAAGAATCACGAGTATAATGTTAGTTCCCAAAACCTTTTTGGGAGATCCGGATGCCTAGCATATCCATCCTTCACAAATTCTCATACAATATGAGAACATGTATTTTGCTAAATTATACTCTATCATAATGCAACCAAAAACGTTGTTTCAAATATCATAATATCTTCCACACATGATGGTTTCTGAAACAATTATTTCAGCTCCTAGATAACCTCGATATTAAAACAACTTTTGAATATCAAGAATCATGGAGGCAAACATGATACTTTAGATACTAACATTGGAATTCTTACTCTTGATTTAATACTACTTATTAAACTTCATGGAGTAAATAGAGTTTGCTGAAAGTTTGTAATAGGACTTCTAAACTTTAAATTGACATTCAAAACAATACGATACCAGTTTGTAAAGTAAATATCCAGAATTCTATAGTTCTATTATCTCAATTAAAAACTAAGCATAAGGTGTAAACAGATGCCAATGACTACAACAAATTATGCAAATTCACTTTTATCTAGTTTATGACAAATTTGGTTCGACTAATCCAAATTAGAAATGAACTCCCACTCAAAAACGACATCCCTCATGCCTTTTTGGTGATTACATGAACCAAATCCACTACACCAAGTCCGATCATCACGTGAGTCGGTGTAGCTTCAATGGCGAGCATCTATATGGGCATCATATCAACTATATGACTCATGCTTGACCTTTTAGTCTGTGTTCCGAGGCCATGTCTATACATGCTAGGCTCGCCAAGTAAGAACCTTAGTACTCGCGTGTGTAAAACTGTCTTACACCCGAAATATGATCATGGATTCAAGTACACCCAATCATCACGTGATGTCTTAAAGCGGCAAAACAATGGTGCGTAGTTAAGGAAGAACACATTTTATCTTGATATTTAAATGAGGGATCATCTTATAACGCTACTAAAATGCCAAACTAGCAATATAAGATGCGAACATCATATGTGTAAAGTGGGATGATATGGTCCATGCATTTGATCACCATCATATGCATCGTGGTATGATCTGTATCATTCCTTTGTGTATAAGGCCAAGGTCTACAGAACTTACACGTTAAGTGTGTTGTAAGAGTATCAACTATACATCAACTTACAACATTACCATATCATGACACAAGCCCAGCAACGATCTAAACTAGACGCCTCTAATTTATCAATTGCAAGTTTTACGTGGCTTAGGGATTTCGAAGATAGAACCGTTCTTACCTACGAACATGGAACCACAACGATGATAACCAAATTATTAACAACTCGTTGTAAATCAGATATTGACTGCAGTAGGAGAGACAGACACCCGCCAGCCACTTATGCAAAACTAGTTGCATGTCAGTCGTGGAACCGGTCTCATGTGCGATGACATGTAAGGTTGGTCCGGGCCGCTTCATCCCACTATGCCACCAATATCAAAAGTACATATAAGAAGCAATAACATGATCATCACCGCCCACATACTCTTATGTGTTCTACCCGTGCAAAGCACCTACGCATAGATCAGGCTCAGATACCACTGTTGGGTTCGCAGCATAGAAAACAAAAATTTCTGACGATGTGAACTATACGCCAAGATATATCTACTAGATACAAGCAACGGGTGGATATACATCCATAGAGAACTTACCCTCGAAGATAGCAAAGCTTTGTTAACGAGATGGAACTCGTGGATGATGTAGTCATACACTTGTCGATCCCAAGATCGTGATGAAGTCCAGCAGGTCCGGCTCCAGCACGTCCATCAGATCCAGCTCCAGCAAGTCCAGCACCACCAAGTCCAGCACCGCAAAGCAGCGGTGCATACGTGATCGCACACACGTCCAGTACCCCGACAACCTCCATCCCTCGCTCCAGCAAAGCAGCAGAAGCAACAACTCCTTTCGGTAAATCCACCGGGAACATGTATCTTGCTAATCCGAGACCATGGGAGAAAAATACTAGAGGGGGAGAGAGATCCTTCACGAAGAGGTGTGAGGAAGAAGGGGTGTGAGGAGGGCCTTTTATAGGAGGAGGGGGTGCCCCTCCCCATGGCCGGCGCCTCATGGAGGTGACCCCTCACCTCCCCCATTCATGTGGTGGTAACCCCCTCCACATTAAAATGCCCCTTCACATTCTCTTTTACAGTCTCCACTTTAAATGCATTAAATTTCTCCAAATTTAATGCTCTCTCATTTAATAAAACTCTTTTATTAATTTTATTCAGAATTTTGTTAATTACTTTAATTAACAAACATTCACATAAAACCCCTTGCAACATTTTATATTACATGTAGAACCAATTTCTGCAATTTCACCCGAAACAGTTTCGGTGTCTATTGAAATGATTCTAGCGCTTTCTTAAATCTTTATCTGAAACATATTTGCTCCAAATGGTGTCGGTATCCCTTAAGTGTGTCACCCTACGGTTCGTGAATAATGCAGGCATGATCGAGACCCCTCTCAGATCAATAATCAGAAGCGGGACCTGGAGATCCATACTGACTCCTACACATTCAACGATGACTTCTGTGATCGTGAGAACCTTTAACGCTAGTAACTAAATCCCTTTATCTCGCGATATATTACATGTCCGAGATTTTATCATCGGTATCTCCATACCTAGTTTGATCTCGTTACCGACATGTACTCTTTTCTCGTTCCTCTGATATAACATTCTAGTGATCACATCACTTGCTTGCAAGCTAACCAATGTGATATCACCGAGAGGGCCCAGAGTATATCTATCCGTCATCGGGATGGACAAATCCCACTCTTGATCCATGAGCCTCTACATAACACTTTCGTAGCACTAAACCCACCTTTATAATCACCCGTTCATGGTGTGACGTTTGATGTTATCAAGATACTCTTCCAGTGTTAGTGATTGACATGATCTCATGGTCTAAGGACTAGGATTACTTCGTATGATATTATAGCAATATAAACACAATGACTTTGATCGTAATGCTATACTTCGGATGAATGTTCATCACATCATTCAACTAATGTTGTGACCTTGTTATTAACAACATCCAATGTCCATGAGCAGGAAACCTTGATCATCTTGTTAATCAATGAGCTAGTTTATAAGAGAGGCATAACTAGGAACTTTCCTTTTTGTTTATTAAACACACATGTATTAACGTTTCCAAATTAATACATTTATAGCATGCAAAATAAACATTTATCATAAATAAGGAATAAGATACTAACCACTTTATTATTGCCTCTCGGGCATATTCCCTTCAACTTGTAACGGAGGGCCCTGAATAAGGGAAGTAATAAGGCAACGGGTTAATCCATGTTATGACTAATGTTAGTAGGTGGGGAAAGGTTCTACCATGAAAGCCTTAAAGCCATGTAAAACTTTATTTTGTAGGGCATGTGACTTGATATGGTATTGGTAAGTTTTATAAACGTTCTACCACCGACTCGGAGACGCCATGGACCTTGGAGCCATGTCGGAGCGCTCGATGGAGATCAAGACGCGACAACCATGTCATGTCACACTACATTTTATGTAAATTACATTATGCATCTTATTTTGTGTATTAGATATATGATGGTAGCATTATAAGATGATCCATCAAACATAATTCCAATGTCCGTGTTCCCCTTGTGTGTGCACCACTAAGAAAGTTCTCCGTTATGAGGCACACCATGATGATCGGGTGTCAGACATATCTGGGTTCGCATACGGTGGGTGTAAGACATGTTGCACTACAATACACACAAGTTAGAGTTGGCGAACCTAGCACGTACAGACATGGCCTCGGAATACAAAAGATCGAAAGGTAGAGCATCAGTCACATGGTTGATGTGATTGAAATTTTTGAATGTCTACCTTTGAAGCTATGCCATCGGTTGTGACGATTAGGGGTGGTGTAGTGAATTAGGATCGTATAATCACCAAACAATGATGATGGATGTTTGTTTGAGTGGGAGTTCTAAAAGTTTAGTTTAGTTTAGTTAAACATTAACTCATATTATGAACATAATCAAAGTGAATTTGCATAGTTTGTTGTAGTCATTGACATTCTTTTACTTCCTTGCATTTTAGCTATAATTGAGATATTAGAACTATAGTAATCTGGTTATTCAACTTTACGAACTGGTATCATATTGTTTGAAGAGTCAATCTAAAGTTTAAAGTCCTACTACAAAATTTTAGCAAACCTCACTTACTCCATGGAATTTAATAAGTAGTATTAAATCAAGAGTAACAATTCCAGAGTTAGTATTTGTGACATGGGTATACCCTACAGGTACTCGAGCTTGGTATATACGGTCCAAATACATACAGGCCCACGGTGTCGCCAAGGCCTGGATAGAGGGACTCGAGTAACCTACGGACTCCTGATTGCTTGAAGGACAAGAAGAAGTTAAAGATAGAAAGTTTGAAGAGGAAAACCCTAACTTGTAACCGACTCGACCTGTTACCCGAGACCTAGCCTATCTATATAAAGGCTAGGAGGGGGCGGCGAGGAGGACACACGCAACCCTAGTTTCCACAACCCTCGCCAGATTGCATCTGCGCACCATTGTAACTTTCGACTCCCTCGATAATTCCACGAGCAGACAAGCAGGAGTAGGGACCTCTACGAGGCCTGAACCTGGGTAAATCCTTTGTCCCATGTGTGCTTGTTTGCTAGCCGATAGATGTCTCCAGCGATCCCTCCTTCTCCAAAACCCAAGTCCATAACAATGGGCATTGACGAGTTAAACCCTCGTTAATTGGCGCCGTCTGTGGGAATTGGGAGTGTTAATGTTGCGGCTTCTTCGGCCCCATCAAACACGATCTACATCTCTGCAACAGCGGAGATTCACCAGCTTTTCGGCGCCTTCGACTTCACCGTCCACACGCCGGCCACTCGCCCGGCCTTCGACTCCGTGGGCGAAGGAATCAGCCTGGCAATTGGGAGCTTCCGCTTCCAAGTTGGTCAGATGGGCACGCTTCGCATGCCCGTCAGCCGACGGCACCGGCGATTGCCCGAGCATCATGGTTCCCTCCATCGATCGGTACCCTCAGCGAGCTCAATGCTCCAGCGGCGGTCGGGAACATGGTCAGCGACAGCAGTCGCGACTCCGATCTAAGCGATCTGGCCACTGAAGATGGAACCTACGGTTCCGGATCTGAAAGTTGTGGAAGCAACAGCTTCCCAAATCACTTCATGTGCATCGTCATCAACGCGGGCGACAACTCCGCCAACCGCGATAACAATGGTAACACCGGCAACGGCACCGACCCACCCAACGCCGCCAACGGCGGCAATGGTGGCAATGGAGGAGCAGTCGAACCCCCCACCATAATCAACGAGCAAACCGGCGAACGCGTCATGATCAGGCTCAACGAGCAAGAGTGGGAACGCTGCCGCGAAGCCCTACGAGGTACACCTCTACCTTCGGGTCCCTGCAAGAACTGCTGATGGGCTACCACTGGCTCCTAAAGGAGGAATTCAAGCGCCAGAAACAAGCAATCGCGGAACTCGAGGCGCGTAAAAAGGCGGTAGACGAGTCAAGCCTTCATCGCGCTGGGTTCTCCTCCTACGGAGGATACTCCTCAAGAGGCAACGAGCAACTCGCTAGAAAGAGGCAACCGCGGATGGCTCACCTCACCGAACAAGAACGCATAGACGCCGCGAAAGTCCTCGACTTCGGCTCTATGACAGTCGACACAAGAGGCGACGTGGTTCCCAGGACGCCACAAGCCGCAGTAACGGCGGCCACCATGTACCTTCTCAATAACCAGCCACCGGCTGGAGATCCACGCACGGCCATGCACCGATCTACGATCGCAGGCCTAGGACTAATCGAGGCCGCCCTCGACAAAGAACCAGTACCAGACCCAAAAAAGGGCAAAGCGTTAGCAAGACGCTACTCCTCGCCCTCGTCAAGCGATGACAGTCACGACCTGTCTCGACGCCGCCGCTCACGACGACACGATCGCGACTACGATGCACGCGACGAGCTCACACAGCGCAAGATCGACAAGTCAAGGGCACGACATGCTCGGTCGACTGATTCGGAAGAAGAAGATGGGGAGCTCTGTGATGCTAGATGCTTCAGCAGATCCATCAGGCAAAAGCGAAGGCCTAAAGGGTTCAAACTCCCATCGGAGAACCCGAAATTCGACGGTCTGCACGACCGCAAGATCTGGCTGGAGGATCACATCTCCTCAGTCAGGCTGCCCGGAGGCAGTCGAAGTACTGCCATGCAATGCTTGCAGCTACAGCTGCAGGGCGTCGCCCGAGCATGGCTCAATAACCTCCCACGCGGATCCATTCACAGCTGGGATGAGCTGGTCTACAGCTTCGTACGCAACTTTAAGGGCACGTACAAACGCCCCGCTTCAATCGAAGAACTAAGATGTTGCCAGCAAAAATCTGGCGAATCGCTGCGCTCTTACATCCAAAGATGGTCCATCATCAAGAACTCCGCGGAGAACATCTCGGAAGACCGCGTGATTGATGCATTCAACGGTGGTGTCCGCCGCATGGAACTCAGGGAGGAGCTAGGCCGCTCAAAGCCCAAGACCATCGACCACCTGATGAAGATCACGAATCGGTGGGCTGATGGAGAAGATTCGCTGAAGAACCGCGTTCACTCTGATGAGGAAGCAGAACTCATACGCGACCGCCGGGGCAAACGTCGTATGCGCGTCTACGACGATCGCGATGACGTCAACATGGTCGCAGCCGGCTACGCCGATAGACGCGACGATAACCGCGACAGCGGATACCGCAGCGGCGGATACCGCAGCGGCGGATACCGCGACTCCGGGAAAACCACTCAAGTGTGGCAACGCCGCACTCGCGATGAGGCACCCGCGACTTCCATCGAGGACAAACTATCCGGGCCATGCACGGTACACTTCTACATCGACAAGCATGATGGTAAGAGGAAATCCAGTCACCTTCTCAAAGACTGTCGCGAGTTCCTCAAGCTACATGAGGGGTTGGTTCGGATGAACCGCAATGCAGTCGAAAGAGGCTACGGAACCGCTCTAGGCGCAGTGGCACATGGCGCACCACCACCACCACCTGGGCCACCCCCGAACGAAGCTGCACCGGACCAGCATCACGGAGGCGAACCATACCCACGGGCCATGGGCACCATGATGATCCAAAAGGGACGCCCCTCCAACAGGGTGCAGAAGGCCATCACTCGCCAAGTCAACTTGGCCATGCACTCGCCACCATCCACCACTGAGTACCTCAGTGGCAGTGAGTCGTGCATTACCTTCGACAAACGCGACCACCCGCCTCAAGTACCTCGCCCAGGTCATTGCCCCCTCGTACTCGAGGCGCAAATTGGAGGCTTTGACATGAGTCGCGTCTTCATGGATGGCGGAAGCGGTATCAACCTCATATTCGCGAGTACCTTGTGAGCAATGAGGATCCCTCTAACCTGCTTGGAGGCATCGGACACAACGTTCCACGGCATCGTCCCAGGAAAAGGCATATACCCCCTGGGAAAAATCAACCTCGACGTCATATTTGGCACGCCGAAGAACTTCCGGCGCGAGCGCATCGACTTTGAAGTTGTCGACTGGCCCTCACAATACCACTGCATCCTCGGGCGCGTCGCGTTCGCTAGGTTCATGGAAGTACCTCACTACACCTATCTGCAGATGAAAATGCCAGGTCCCAACGGCGTCATCACGATCAACGGGAGTTTCAAGCAATCTGACAGTTGCGACAGGGAATTCAACAGAATCTCCCAGTCCTTTGGCATGCAGGAGGAACTCGCGCGATTGAAGGAAACGACAGATAACAGTCTGCCCCCTCTGAGTAGGCCAAGCTCACTTGACCTATCCTTCGACTCATCTGTGCACACAAATAAGGTGCATGTCCATCCATCAGATCCCGCTAAAACGGCCCTCATCGCCAACAACTTGAGTCCCGCATAGGAACTCGCGCTCGTCGAATTCCTCCGTGAGCACTGGGAAATTTTCGCCTGGTGTCCTGCGGACATGCCAGGAGTTCCCAGGGAATTCACCGAGCACGCACTCAACGTCAACCCTGACGCAAGGCCAGTCAAGCAAACAATCAGGCGACTGTCTGAGCCACGAGCACAGGCAGTCGGAATGGAGATCAACAGACTCCTCGAGGCCAAATTCATACGCGAGATCAAGGAAAGCACTTGGCTCCCCAATACGGTGCTGGTGCCAAAAAAGGACACAGATATCCTGCGGATGTGCGTGGACTTCACTTCTCTAAACAAGCACTGCCCAAAAGATCACTTCCTGCTACCACGGATCGATCAAATCATCAACTCCACTGCTGGATGTGAGCGCCTCTGCTTCCTCGACGCCTACTCAGGCTATAACCAAATTCGAATGAAGGAGGAAGACCAAGAGAAGACCGCGTTTACAACGCCCTTCGGCGTGTTCTGCTACAACACAATGCCCTTCGGGCTAAAAAATGCAGGAGCCACGTACCAGCGGTGCATGCAGGCCTGCCTCAAGGAGCAACTTGGTCGCAACATCTAAGTCTATGTCGACGACAAAGTAATCAAGGCCAAGGAAGAAGCCTCTCTAATCGACAACTTGCGCGAAACCTTCGCCAATCTCGATCGCTACCGGATAAAGTTCAATTCGGACAAATGCGCCTTCGGCGTACCCTCTGGAAAACTGCTCGGGTATCTCATCTCCGCGAGAGGGATTGAGGCAAACCCGAAAAAGATAAAGGCAATACTGGCCATGGAGAAGCCAAAGAACATAAGGGGCGTTCAGCAACTAGCTGGGCGAATCGCGGCCCTCAGTCGATTTATCAGTCGAATGGGAGAAAAGGCGCTGCCATTCTATCAGCTCCTCCGCAAAACTGACAAATTCGAGTGGACCAATGAAGCGCAAGAAGCATTCGAAGACCTCAAGCGCCTGCTATCCACTTCGCCAGTATTGGTAACTCCACGAGAAAGGGAACCACTGCTGCTGTACATCTCCGCCACCAACCAAGTGGTTAGCACAGTGCTCGTCGTCGAACGGGCCGAGGAAAACAAGGTCCACGGCGTACAACGCCCGGTATACTACCTCAGCGAGGTCCTCACGCCAACAAAACAGCGGTACCCGCACTATCAGAAGCTGGCGTACGGCGTCTTTATGACCGCCCGGCGACTGCGCCACTACTTCCAGGAACACCCAATCGTGGTAGTCAACAACGCCCCATTGGGACATATCCTCAATAACCCTGACGCCACAGGGAGAGTCGCGCTTTGGGGAATCGAACTGTCTCCACGAGACATCACATACGAAAAGCGCGGCGCAATCAAGTCGCAAGTTCTCCCGGACTTCCTCGTACATTGGACGGAAAACCAACTCCCGGACAAACCAGACATGTCCTACCTCTGGACAATGCACTTTGATGGGTCCAAGAGAAAAGATGGAGCAGGAGCAGGTGTCATACTAACATCGCCTCAAGGGGACAAGCTGAAGTACGTCCTGCGAATGTAGTTCACAGCCTCAAACAACGAGGCTGAATACGAGGCCCTGTTACACGGGATGAGGATGGCAAAAGCCTGCGGCGCAAAGAGGCTAATCATATATGGCGACTCCAAGCTGGTCGTAAACCAAACAATGCATGAGTGTGACACACTAAACGACAACATGATCGCATACCGCGACCTCTACGACACACTTGAAGGAGACTTCAATGGCTGTGAGTTGCGACACATAGGTCGCGAAAGCAACGAGGAGGCGGACGCACTCGCCAACATAGGTTCCACCTGCGCACCCATACCACCTGGGGTATTTCTCGAGCGCATATGCGAACGCTCCATCAAGCCAAAGGCCGCAGAGAAGAAAACAAGCGCAGCAACGGACTCGGGGCTATGCCACCCAATGAGCCAACAACAATCGATGATTCGGAGCTCGACACAGGACTCGAGGGACCAATGAGCGTCATGATGATCGAACAATCCTGAACGCAGCCGTACATTACGTACCTCCTCAACAAGCGCCTATCGGACGACCCAACAGATGCATGACACATCGCGCGACGCTCCAAGGCATTCGCCGCTATCAACAACGAACTGTATAAACGCAGCATCACAGGCGTGTTACAGCGATGCGTCTCCCTAGCCGATGGAAGAGCAGTCCTCCTCGACATCCATGAAGGGACCTGCGGGCACCACGCCGGCAGCCGCGCCCTCATCGCCAAAGCTCTATGAGCTGGATTTTACTGGCCCACGGCCATGCGCGATGCCAAGGATATAGTCCAAAAGTGCAACGCCTGTCAGCGATTCGCGGACAAGCCACATGCACCAGGCGCAGAACTACGGCCTATTCCATTGGCCTGGCCCTTCGCCCAGTGGGGACTCGATATGGTCGGCAAACTTCCAAGGTCCTCGCAAGGAGGCTATGTCTACCTCTTGGTCGCAGTCGACAAGTTCACCAAGTGGATCAAGGCCATGCCAGTAACCAAGCAGTCAGGGCACAGCGCAGTCAAGTTCTTCGAGTCCATCGTCTACCGCTTCGGCGTGCCACACAGCATCATCACCGACAACGGAACGAACTTTACATCCAAGGAGTTCCAAGATTTCTGCGAGAACCTAGGGATCAACATCAGCTATGCCTCAGTCGTACACCCGCAGACCAACGGTTAGGTGGAAAAAGCAAACGGGCTCGTCTGCAGTGGCATCAAGAAGCGACTCCTCCGGCCACTCGAACAAGCCGCGGGCTGCTGGCCAAACAAACTGCAATCCGTACTCTGGAGCCTACGTACAACTCCAAACAGCGCCACCGGCTACACACCATTCTTTATGGTATATGGAGCAGAAGCAGTATTACCCGCCGAGGTACGGTACAGGGCGCCACGTGTAGTCGCCTACAGCGAAAAGGAGTCATCCCTCGCACTCGAAGACTCTGTCGACCTCCTTGACAAAGCAAGAGAAATCGCCGCAGAAAAATCTACGATCTACCAGCAGAACCTGCGCAACTACCATAGCAGAAGGCTTCACCCAAGATCCTTCGTCGAAGGTGACCTAGTCCTGCGACTGAAGCAGCAAGGGCATCCCAAGCTCGAGTCCTCCGGGAAGGACCATACGTGATTACAGAAGTAATCCAAAGTGGCGCCTATCGCATTCAAGATTTAGAGACAGGAGTCGCATACTCCAACCCTTGAAACGTCGCACAACTGCGACGCTTCTACCCTTAGTCGTTTCTTCTTTACTTTTGCATCGCAAATAAGGCTATTCAGCCAAGGATACTTAGTCGCACATTGTACTACGTACTGTTCTCCGAATAAATAAAAGCTAAGTGCCCCAAAACTCTGTGCTCTCTTTTCTCTTGTCAACTTTTATACTCGGGGGCTGCGCCACCCTATCTACATATGTTCTTCGAACAATAACGCGACATCCCGAGTAGCTGGCACATCAATCGAACCCCTTAACACAGACACAACCCAGCTGCCACGCAGCTGACAGGTTGACAGGGGAAGATACAAAGATGACCAGGCTAACGAAAATGACTCGCACAAGAGCAACGCACCCTACGCTTATAAAGCTATTTGTATACATTCAACAATAAATTATCTACAAATATATATGAGCTTTACAACACCAGTACACTTATATGCAGGATACATATTTGGCTACCCTTGCAACAGAAGAACATTAGTCTGTTCCTCGAAGAAGTCGACGATTTCCCCGGCTGGACGATCCACCGCTTGATAGTGCGGCACCATGTCCCAGGAAGACCCTGCTGGTGGCACCGGTGGCCCAGATGCAATGGCGGCGACATCCACGTCAGGCCTGTGCAAACGCACCACGGAGAGCGCAGCCTTGGCACCAGCCACCAGCTGCTGCCTCACGCACTCGCGAACCGCGGACATATCTTGAAATTTCGTCAACAGGGCCAGCAGGCTTGATGGAGTATCATCCAGCGGGAACATCGCCCGATAGATGTTCTTCAAACACGACTGCGACTTCTTCAGAAAGAGCAGCACTCGTGAGGCGCGATCCTGCAGGGTCGCTAACGCAGTCGCATGATCATGATCTACCCAGAAGTATCCACTCTCCTGGAGTTGCTCTTGGGTGAGATCATGAAGGCGGATGGCAATCCTATCCCTCTCCTCCTGCGGACGGCGTGCGCTAACAACTACACGAAGCAGCATCAACAGCATGAGTACAATGTACCATTGCGATTAACTACAAAGGAAAAGACGAGGATGAGCAAACTAACACTTAAACTGGTCGCCCAGCTGCGTCACCTCGCCAAGCAGATATTGCTCGTGGGTGGCGGCTTTTTAAGCCTTTGACTTCCACACGTCTGCGCTACCACGGATCACAGGCAACTCACGCTCCAGCTGCTTAACGCGATCACGAAGTCGCGAAAGCAAGGAAAGCTCCTCTACTCTGGAGCAAGGTGGTGCCATTGTATCCTCAAGAGATGGCGAGTCCGGGGTTCCCCCCACAGGGCCACTTGACGTACCCTACAAAAATCAAGCCAGAAGCAAAATAAGGCGACCAACTCAAAAGTCAAAAGTAACAGGTGCATTCAGGATCAATAAAAGTATGTACAAACACATTCGCCAACAGGCATGATCTCCAATCAAAAGAGCGAGTTCATCAGCTATTACAAGAAACTAACTACGGAGCAGCTGGCTTCTTTGACTTCGAGGACCTCGGGGGCTTCATCAAGTCCGTGGCAGTATCAGATGCCCCTGAGGCCGAAGTTTTCGCCGCCTTCTTTGCGCGATTGAGCTCCTCCGAATACTTGGCAATGGTGTTTATCAAGGAATGGCCATATTTGGCACAGGCAGTCGCAAAGGGAGCGAACACTACCTGTTGACCATCCGCGCCAACAGGCATTGTCTTCGACACCGTCGAGGGATCCACTTCGACTCCGTGGGCTTGCACCATGGCTAGCGACATGGTCGCGCCAGCTGCGTGGAGGGAGTTCTTGTACGTGGCAGGCACACCCCCAGCGAGTGACTCCACCAGCTCCTCCACATTGTCGACCAGCTCCGCCTTCGGCATCAGCTCCTCCCGGAGGCGACTCAGGATGGCCTTGGCTTTGGACAACGTATTTTGGACAGTGGCGCTACGGTCTTCGACCGCAGATACCGTGCCCGCCAGAGCGTCATCGCGACCAAGGACTCGTGGATCAAAACTCAAGCCACCAGCATCTACACCAAAAAACACACACGGGTCAAACTTCTAATGCCACTGGCGCTATAGAGGAAGAGAAGAACATCAATAAAATATCCACCAAGTAAAGGTACCTGAGAGGGCCTTGGCGACTGAGAACAGTTGCTCTTCGAACAACTTCTCCCTGGCCGCAAAGGAGGCACGCAGATCCTCTTCGCGCTTCTGGGCTTCATCACGAGCCGCGATTGCCTCGTCGCGCCCCTTCACAGCTGCGGCCAGAGTCTTTTCCAACGTGGCGACATCACGCAATAAAGCATTATGCTTAGCTATAGGGCAGTCAAAAATTTGGCTGTCAGTCGATTATACCAATATACAGAGAAGACGACAAGAGTAAGTATAGAACACTCACTCTTAACCACGCGGTGGCGCTTCTCCAGCATCGCATGCTGGCGACCTATCGCCATCACTTGCTCCGCCACCTGTGCGGCTTCCTTTACAAGGAGCTGTCGCACAAAACAAGGAGTCAGCAGAAGGCAACAAAGGGCGTTGACTGCCAAATTATAAAAAAAGAGAAAGAAAAGATATACTTACATGGTCCTCCAGCGACTCCGAAGAAGATTGCTGAACCATCATCCGAGCTACTACTCGATGCTCCCCTACGTGAGGAGAGCTCGAAGAATTGTGCCCGGAGTGGGCCGCCGCCGGAGGAGAAGGAGCACGCTCGACCTCTATCTTGGACTTTGAGGTTGCGACTCCTGATTCCTTCAAAAATTCGACGTCACCAAAAGATGACGATGCATCTTGACTGCAAGACAAAATCCGCACTCAGAAAAGGAAAACTCCAGGGAAAAGCCAACAAAAAGAAAACAAGTGACGAGCGAATGCACTAGCAAACTTACCAGTCAAATCTATCAAGATCAATTGTGGCCTCCGTCGACTCCGACGAAGACTCCTTGGGCAATCGCATCTTCTTGCGAGAAGACGGTGCCACGGCCCTCACAGGAACGGCGGGAATTGGCGACTCTGCACCAACAGCCGTGCCTCCTGGAGTGGAAGGAGTCGACGCGTCGGAATCCTTGCTACGCGAACGCTTGCGAGTATCTGGACTCTCGGACTCGGGGGCTTCCTCTTCCACATCGGAAGGGACAGTCGACTCAGACTGGTCCTCTTCCAAAGCTTCACGAGGAATGATCCCCTCAAGGAGGGGAGGCATGCAAGGCGACACCGCCCATTCCTGCATACAAAAAGTAAAATAGATAAGCAACAGAAGACGCAATCGAGAAAATACGCTACTACGTAGCACAACCATACCTCAGGAGGAGGATTCGAAGCATCGAAAGGAGGAACGACTGGCTCGTTCGGAAGCACATCCTTGAGGGTATACTTCGTGACCAATCGCACCCTCTTATCTACCTCACTCGCGGACATGCCATCGGCAGACACGCGAGTGGGATCATCAGCGCCACCCCATTGGAACATGGGATGGACCCTGGCCTGGAGAGGCCGGACGCGACGACGCAGCCAAGTCCTGACAAGGGCGCAGCCTCCCTCTTCTGCGCCTATGTGACTCTCGAGGTCGTAGACGCGCTGATATAACATGTCTGTCTCCACGAGTTCGGAAGGCATGATCACGTTCTTCCAAGAACGCATCTTCTTGCAGGGAGTCACGGGATCGAAGGGCGCGAGTCCAAAGTGCTCGTCCTTGGCCTTCTGGTCGCGCACATAAAACCATCTGTCCCTCCATCCCTAGATGGACTTGGTGAGCTTGATATCGAAGTAGGTGGCCGATGGGTCAACATAGATTCCGCAACCACCTATGTCATAAACTAAAGAGCCATATGCGGACTGACGCTTCAATTTAAAAATGCGTTTTAAAAGACCGAAGTGCGGCTCGATTCCGAGCTAGCACTCGCAGAGAGTGATGAAACAAGTGATGTGGAGGAGAGAATTTGGGGACAGCTGATGGAGCTGGAGCCCATAGAAACACAAAAGACCCCGAAGAAAGGGGTGAAGAGGCAAGGAAAGACCGCGAATGATGAATGCAAGAAACATCACTCGATAACCAGCGGGAGGCACATGAACGGTCTCACCGCTGGGGACGCACGAATTGGCGACTCATGCAGAAATCACTCCGTCTTGGCAAAGAAGACGGAGATCCGACGCCTTGATGATAGAGGGGCGCCATGCGCCATTCGTCACGCGGGTACCCGCGACCTTCTTCTTCCCGGCGGCGGCGGCACTGGTGGCTGCAGCAGCGGAGCCACCCCTCTTCTTCGCTGCAGCGAGGGTGGCCGCGGAATCAGCGGCAGCGCCTCCCTTCTTCTTCCCCTTTGCGCGGCGGCGATGAGAGCGAAGAAAATAGCTGGGGAACGAACGGAGCTGGTCCAGCGTCGTGGAGAAGATGGGCGCAGAGAAAAGCAGGAAAGCAAAGGGCAATGGCGATGGCAGCAAGGAAGAAAGAACACAGATGGGAAAATTACCGCCACGACATCGCTACTTAACCCCTGGAAGATGCAATCCAACGGCTGACAAAAACCCTATTGGACGCGTGGCACGCATCGCGTAGGACACGTGGAGAAGAGGAAGCGCGAACCGTCCCCCCACTTCTACCATTACGCGTGGAAATCGAGGAGGCACAGTTAAAAATAAGATTACGCACGCCCAGTCAAATCAAAGTCAGAAAGTGGGACCCACAGCTCGTCACGTCCCGTCAAAATCGCTCACGCGGGCAACTAAGGTCATACAAGTGTCAGCACTGACGTCACCAAATGCTATGAAATGGAGAACTTCGACTATTTTTAGTCCTTGCTGGAGTCTTCGACTCCACCAAGCACTCGGGGGCTACTCCCATAGGGAGCGCTGGCCGCGCCCCCTACGACTTTTCTTTTTCTTGTTGCAGGAACATGGACAATCACAAAAAGCAAACCCAACCAATCGAAACACAGTTCGATTATGAACATGGGTTACTCCCATAGGGAGCACCGGAAACAAGCAGGCAAAAGACGACAGCAGTTGCGAAAATATTTTAACTGCCTGAGTCATCGACTGAAACAAGCAAGCAAAAGACGACAGCAGTCGCGAAAGTATTCTAGTACCTGCCTGAGTCATCAACTGAACAAGCAAGCAAAAGACAATAGCAGTCGCAAAAGTTTTTAGTCCCTGCCTGAGTCTTCGACTCAACCAGGCACTCGAGGGCTACTCCCATAGGAAGCGCTGGTCGCGCACCCTATGATTATTTGAACAAAAAACTGTGTGTTGATAACATCCACACTCGAAACTCATGGCGACACCGCCTCATAATTTCCCCCCTACAAAGAGACTGCGTCTCCTGGGTTACCCGAATCGTCTCCGCGATGATAAAATTCGGATGCCACGCCTACGGCGTGAAGATAAGACCTGAATAAGGCCTGGCAACGCATTTAACTGCACACTACCAGAAACATATCCGTGCCCACAGGCACGATGAACATGCCTTGACGGACGCATCAAGTTCTCACACCCATATAACTGGAATTCGACTCATGTAAGACCTCCGCGGCCTGAGTAGAATTACACCAGCACTTTTCCGGATTCGAGTCCGGGGACTCGAATTCGAGTAGATTGCGTTGTTTCACCCTAAGGTGGTTAACTGATACCGATACTTCGGTTATATCAGGCACGTATATCGACAATCCCTATGACACAAATAAAAGCAATCGAAATATACTCATTTAGGCACTCGAAGGCTTCAAAAGTCCCCAGTCGAATCTGCGATTCCATTGGACACTCGGGGGCTACTGACATGGGTATACCCTACAGGTACTCGAGCTTGGTATATACGGTCCAAATACATACAGGCCCACGGTGTCGCCAAGGCCCGGATAGAGGGACTCGAGTAACCTATGGACTCTTGATTGCTTGAAGGACAAGAAGAAGTTAAAGATAGAAAGTTTGAAGGGGAAAACCCTAACTTGTAACCGACTCGACCTGTTACCCGAGACCTAGCCTATCTATATAAAGGCTAGGAGGGGGCAGCGAGGAGGACACACACAATCCTAGTTTCCACAACCCTCGCCAGATTGCATCTGTGCACCATTGTAACTTTCGACTCCCTCGATAATTCCACGAGCAGACAAGCAGGAGTAGGGACCTCTACAAGGCCTGAACCTGAGTAAATCCTTTGTCTCCTGTGTGCTTGTTTGCTAGCCGATAGATGTCTCCAGCGCTCCCTCCTTCTCCAAAACCCAAGTCCATAACAATGGGCATTGATGAGTTAAACCCTCGTCAATTTGTAACACCCCAGTTTTGGTTAATGAGTAATTAGGGTTTGTTTGTGCATCATGAGCATCATTATTTTGCTAAGAATAAAATTGCATGCAAAGAAATAAAGTTAAACCCTAAAGCCTAGCTATTTTCCCTCTCTCTCTCAAATCAATTCAAAATAATTTAAATCTCGAAAACTACAAAATGTATGAAGTCCAAATGGAATAAAGGGGCCCACACTATTTCATATATTTGCAAACCTTCTGGTATTTTTTGAAATGATTCAAAACAGATTTGAAAATGGTTTACAAATACAAAAAGAGAGAAAGCAAATGGAAAAAAGGTTTTCGTTAAAAAAATAGTAGCAGCTGCAGCCCAGGCCGGCCCACCTCCCTCTTCTCTCTTCCTGCCGCCCTTGCATGCCCGCAGCCTGCCCAGCCAGCCCACCACCAGCCTGGTACCCCTTCGTCTGTTTTTCCTCGTCTTCCACCTCGCGCTAGAAGGACGATGGTGCCGAAGTAGCTGCGTGTCAGCGCCGGTGCCGTCCCCGCTCCGCCGTGATGCCCGCTACGAGGAGATTCATGCTACCATCTTCGATGACGTCTACAAGTACCCTAACCGCCAACAAGAGGAACCCTAATCCCCATTTCTTTCCTTTCTCCTCTTTGGCCGGAACCCTAGCTCACAGGAGCTCCGGTGCCCCGTCGTTCCTGTCCACCTCCTGCCCGTCCAAGAGAACCGCTAGAACCGCCTCTCTCTCCTTGTTCATCTCGTTCAAGCGCGCGAGCTGGAGATGTCCCAGGCACCTCAATCGACCCCTCCTTCCTGAGGTCTTGCCGTTGTCCAATCGCCACCCTGCGACCTCGCCTCGGCCATCCAACCTCTCCATTGCGATCCCGGTGAGCCCTTGAGCACTCTGGTGTTCTCCACTCTCTCTCGCTTCCTGATCCGTCTCTGCACCATGAGCAAGCCACCGTTGCCGCTGTTCATCATCGCCAGCGAGCTCTGATGACCCAATATGAGCGACGCCACCACTGGATGGCGCAGTGTGATGCCGCTGCGTCTAACGCACGTATCTGCGCCGTCTCGCAAGCCCCCAGTCGCCGTCCCCGTCGTCCACCTGGGAGCCGCCAGGCTGACGTCGTGCTTACGTCATCATGACGTTAGCCGTGCACGGTCAGCTCTGGTCAAACCCATGGTGGGCCCCTCCCTTGCCACATGGATGTCGATGTGGCACCGGGCCCTTCTGTCAGCCTCTGCAGATAGGAGTGGCCCTCGTGTAAAAAGTATCCCAGCTTTTGTTATAATTTCAGAAATTGTTATAATCTTATAAATTCAATAACTAATTATTTATAAGTCAGTAAAAATATGTATAATATATCAAAATGTTCAGAAAAATAAGATCTACACTTTCGCATCAAAATCATGCATTATTCAACAACTTTAATTACAAGTTTAATTAGAGAACAAAGTGAACTCACGTAGGTGATTCTGGGGTCTCTCTTGTATTAGGATTTGTACCCTTCGGATCCCATTTAAATTGCCAAGCATGCTATAGGGTTTCATTCAATATAATTTAACTTATCACATCATCATCCTTGCTTGAGCATTGCATTGATACCATGTGTTGATTGTTGTTTTCCCTTTCTTTCCGGTGTTTGGCTTGTGTGCATTGCTAGAGATTATATCTGTGTCTTGCTTAGCCATGCTTAGATGTCAGTGCTGGTTCATCTAGATGATGTACCAAATGTAGAGAATCTAGTATGATAAGAGAACGAGATATACTGATGAGGTAAGATCAGTGGTAAAGGTTAAGCATGCTAAGGCTTGTATGGGAGGCCATGGTGGGATGTGGTTTTTGTAGTCCCATGCTCGCCACCACTAGGACCCGAGTTCTAGCCTCTTGAACCAAGACGAGCGTACAACCACACGGGGCCTGGAAAACCTCACGAGTAACTAACTTGCCTAGTAGATTCCATGAGTCACATAGTTCGGCGTTCCATTCGACATATGCATAGAAAATGTTTTGAAAGATTTGGCGGGTGAAGGTACATCATAACAGGTAGGTAAGCATGGTCGGGGTTGCTTGGGGTAGATAACGCCTGTGATAAACCAACCTCGACTCACATCTCTAGGGACCGGATTCGGGATTTGACCCGTTACGGCGAAACCCTCCTTAGGGCGTGACTCATGGTCTCAGCGAAAGCAAGGTAAAGGTCGTGTCCAACCACCCTCTGCCAGCCTTCCAAGGAAGAGGGCTCATCTATAGTGGCATTAAGAGTCGGTTGGTACATGTGGGTAAAGTTGTACACCCCTGCAGGGTATTAATCTTTTCAAAAAGCCGTGTCCACGATTATGGACGACTTGGGAACAGACGTGAAGATCATAGAGAACATTAACCTAATCATAAAACTTGGCAGATCAACGTGTTCTTAAGGGTGCTTCCTCATGGGTACGAGGGGGTGATCCTAGTTGTAAGATGAGGATTAATTTGGTGGATATCAAAAGAGGATGATCAATTCTTCGGAGATGTCACTCTCCTATCCCCTTTTAAAATATTCTGAATAGACGAGCTTCTTCTCCCTCTTCTGTTATAAACAAAGATGTCTTTATGCAAAATAACCCCACTAGCCATAAGTCTTGCGGAGTACACCCTGTACTCACCCTTGCTTCGTTGATACTTTTGTAGCAGGTAAGTGTTACCATAGAAGATGAGTTTGTTACGACATTGACATCGACGAGTAGTTTGGGGTTTCCAGCCGGCAGCCTAGAATATATGGGCTGGGACGTCATCGTTATGCTTCAGGCCTCTCAGGCCATTTGTTAAGTTTGCTATACTTAATAGCATAATTTGCCTTCCGTTGTTTGATGTTTGTGGTCGGTGACCTCTGCTTGTAATATTTTGGTTCTTCGCTCAGTTATGAGCTTGCTATAATAATTTTGTGTTGCAGGGTTACTATTGTGTTACCAATTTCTCACTGAATATTCTCGAGCTCTAGGTTAAGCTTATGTCAGGCCAATGTCTGGGATTTGTTTAACCCTGATCCCGGGGGTGTCATAGTTCTTGGTATCAGAGCAGTATTGACTGTAGGAAAACCTTGCTATTGGTCGATGTTGAGTCTAGTGTTTATGGAAAACTATTTTCAAAAATGAAAAGTATTTGCGAAAACTCTAGTATGCTTCTTTTGTTCCTTATCTGGTATCGCTCTAAACTCTGGGTCATCTTATCTTGTGTTGACTATGGAAAAGTTTTGATATCTCTTCTAGTCTTTCAAAGCTTAGGTGCCCTTTTGGGCAAGTCATTTCTAAGCTAGTTGACCTAGTGTTAAGTTCTCTAGAGTTCTGTGTGTTGTGAATTCCTTGTTTCCCTTTGCTCTATTTCAATTGAGAGATTCCTTTCCATCATGATCTCTCTATCTTATGGGTCCACAATATTATATTGTCGGATCCATAGTGTTCTATTCTAGGCTTCGAGGTTTCTTTTCGCCTCGTGCGCCTCCTTTTTTGTTTAGGTACTTCAGAAGTCGTTTCCTCTCTTGGAAGCTACCTTGTGATTACTATCTTGTAGTGTACCCCGTGTCACTCAAGTAGTAGTTACTTCTCTCTCAGGTTTTAACCCTTGGACTTGAATCGAAGATCCCAGATTGTGCTGGATTCTGGTGTTATGAATCTTGTACATGAAGCTGATCTTTAACCCAAGGTCCATTCCATTGTCCCCAGTTGTTAATGTTCACACATTACCTCGGGATGGCTAACTTCAAGTATAGCCTTCAAGCTTGTGGTTATCGTCGCTATTGAAACATGACAATTAAGGACTTCCCCTACCACTAGCTATGGCAGATGTTCTTCAATGGAACCAAATAGATCACGACAAGAGTACTCCTCGTGAGTCTCGCACTATACTCGTGACTCTACCACACCTTACCTATTCTATGCATTGGTTTTCGGAAGAATGTTAATCTATGCATCCACATCTTGGGATTCTACCCTGAGCATGTTCCTTTTCCCCTTGTTGTTTCTGACCTTTGTTTACTAGTTGGTAGCCAAGTAGTAATGCGCATTGGTGTCTTCTGATGCAAGATACTCTTGTTGTCCGTCATGACAAATAATTTTGGGATGTCAGGAGAAACAAACTCTAGTACCTTGCCATATCTAGGACGAGGTCAAAGTGTTGTAAACCGCAGATCAAGAAGCAATGGTTAGCTTCTGTCTATTCCACCTTAGAGTATCACACTCTTATACACTAAGAGGTTGTGCTGAGTTTCATGACCCCTTAATGAAGTGATGCTCTCACACATATTTACCACCCTTCATCCAAGCTTTCACGCTCATGAATGATGCGTGTGCGTAATAATGTGGCGATCTGAGATTCTTAGCAACTTTTATTGCTTTGAACTCCAACGACATTTGTGTCATTCTTAGCGTGATTGGTTAACCCTGTCACAAAGCAAAGGATGATTGTGCTACCAAGTCCGTTATTCAGGTGCACTCTCCTCGGTCAAAGAGTTAGGCTCGTGCTGAAGCTCTAAAACTATGTCTTCTTGCCTTACCAAGCAAGTTTTATCTCGAACGAAGTGACTTAACGGTGGTTTGTGATATCCTAGATGTCTTTATAGAAGTATCGCCATGTTGCCACATGACCATATTGTCAAGTTCCTGAGCAAGCAGGTTCTCTGAACTGCTCCCTTCTCCAAGGATCCGTACTAGATACCCCCAAACTAGTTGGTTGAGCTTAAACAACAACTTGGAGAGTTGTAAGACAAAATTTCTACCTGAATCAGTTTCTTTGTAAATGGATGTCTAGTTTTGTTTGCACTGAAGAAAGATAGTATCTCTTTCATGGATATGTTATCTTCCTCGCCTTTGATTTGATTTGGGTTATCGTCAAATCAAACTCGGTCCCAAGGACTATCTTGATGATATTTCTACTCATGATGTTTCAATTGAGTACGTCTTCATGTCCTTTAGTCTGACCAATACTTTTGCCATGTTCATACAACATATGAGTCCATCTTCCTAGAGTATCTCGATAAGTTCGTTGTTGAGCCCATCAATAACATCCTTACCTTCTCCAAGCTAGACTAGATTCATATGGAGCATCTGGCATTAATGTTGGAAAACTTTCGAGAACCTTCTTCGAGTCATCTCGAAGTATTGTGTTCTGGATGTTAGAAGTAACCTTCTCCGATTCATGTGCAATTGTAGAAAGATGTCGCCGTGGATTCTAGTAGAGTTGTTTTTGTCCCTCTGACAAGTTGTTAATACATGGGTCTAGCAATCTAGCTCAGTCCATTGGAGCTTAACACTGTAGTCCATGTCTTCAGAATCTAGTAACTTTACCTTTACGATAGATGTTGTAAACTATCTATTCGGACATGCCGAGTCTGAAGTATCGTTCCACCTAACCAAATCTGAATCTCAAGCAGGTATGATGGTTGGTGTTCTTCAAGGTTACGCCATAAGTCTCTTTGTAAATCCGGCAAGATTGATGTAATGGTTGGCACAATTAGCCGGAAGGCCTATTGTCATACCTCTTGAATCAGCAATAGCAACCACTCTTCATGAGGCATCCTCTTTGAATTATTATAGGAGCTGTGCTTATGGTTTCCTTTGTCCCCGAAGTCCGACCTTTACTTGATGTCTGCTTTCTCGAACATCAAGGAGAACATTTAAAGTAGTGTTGTTAAATATCTCTCGGTCGATCCTCTAGACTCCTTATGTTGACAAGCATCTCATTGTGCCAAGTAATTGAAGTCTAAGAATGAAGTTTCTTTTTCCTCATGTCATCAGGAATCTTCTTACTTAATCATCCTAGTGGTGTAAAGTGATATCACGATCTTTGGCAAAGATTTTGATAGACCTGGATGAATAAAGAGTTTCCTTTGTTTTCAATCATGTTCGAAGAGCGACTATGATTTTGGTAATCATCAGTTCCTCTTGGTACATGTTCCTTGTGACTCTTACGAGCCCTCGCCACAAAACAACCTTTTTGTCTTGGCCTTCTGTTGAACAAAGAGTGACCCTTCTGTCTCACAAGTAGTTCAATAGCTTAGTTATCTGTATCTCTATACCCGTGAAATCTCTACTTTAAGTCGCCTAGTAGAGATCCTTATCTTGAAGTATGTGGTTTTGTTCTTTCTGTTGTAAGCTTTCCTTTTCAGAAGCTTAAGCTCTTTTGAAGCTCCATGGTCTCAATCCTTATGAACACCAGTTATCTAACAACTTGAAAACGTCTCCTCCTGTTTCCTCCATTACCTTGACGTGTTTCATGTTCGTCACCTCAGAGTTGTTTCTGAACACTCATTCATGAGATGATCACGAGATACTCGGCATGTTGTTAGTGTGTTTCCCTCTTATCCTTAGAAGTGACCCTGTTTCTCTTCCTTCTTCCTACCTGTGGAATCTCGGGTCGAGATTCTCGTAAGGGGGATAGATTTGTAACACCCCAGTTTTGGCTAATGAGTAATTAGGGTTTGTTTGTGCATCATGAGCATCATTATTTTGCTAAGAATAAAATTGCATGCAAAGAAATAAAGTTAAACCCTAAAGCCTAGCTATTTTCCCTCTCTCTCTCAAATCAATTCAAAATAGTTTGAATTTTGAAAACTACAAAATGTATGGAGCCCAAATGGAATAAAGGGGCCCACACTATTTCACATATTTGCAAACCTTCTGGTATTTTTTGAAATGATTCAAAACAGATTTGAAAATGGTTTACAAATAGAAAAAGAGAGAAATCAAATGGGAAAAGGGTTTTGTTAAAAAAATAGTAACAACTGTAGCCCAGGCCAGCCCACCTCCCTCTTCTCTCTTCCTGCCGCCCTTGCACGCCCGCAACCTGCCCAGCCAGCCCACCAGCCGACCCAGTACCCCTTCGTCTATTTTTCCTCGTCTTCCACCATGCACCAGAAGGATGACGGTGCCAAAGTAGCTGCATGTCACCGCCAGTGCCATCCCCGCTTCGCCATGATGCCCGCTGCGAGGAGATTCACGCTACCATCTTCGGTGACGTCTACAAGTACCCTAACCACCATCAAGAGGAACCCTAATCCCCATTACTTCCCTTTCTCCTCTCTGACCGGAACCCTAGCTCACAGGAGCTCCGGTGCCCCGCCGTTCCTGTCCACCTCCCGCCCGTCCAAGAGCACCGCTGGAACCGCCTCTCTCTCCTTGTTCATCTCGTTCAAGCGCGCGAGCCGGAGATGTCCCAGGCGCCTCAATCGACCCCTCCTTCCTGAGGTCTCATCGTTTTCTAATCGCCACCCTTCGACCTCACCTCGACCATCCAACCTCTCCATCGCGATCTCGGTGAGCCCTTGAGCACTCCGGTGTTCTCCACTATCTCTCCCGCTTCCTGATCTGTCTCAACACCATGAGCAAGCGCTGCCACCGCTGTTCATCGTCGCCGGCGAGATCCGATGACCCAATCCGAGCGGAGCCACAACTGGATGGTGCAGTGTGATGCGCTGCGTCTAGCGCGTGTATCTGCGCCGTCTCGCAAGCCCCTAGTCGTTGTCCCTGTTGTCCACCTGGGAGCCGCCAGGCTAACGTCATCATGATGTTAGCGGCGCACGGTTAGCTCTGGTTAAACCCATGGTAGGCCCCTCCCTTGCCGCGTGGATGCCGATGTGGCACCGGGCCCTTCTATCAGCCTTTGTGGATAGGAGTAGCCCCTGTGTAAAAAGTATCCCAGCTTTTGTTATAATTTCAGAAATTGTTATAATCTTATAAATTCAATAACTAATTATTTATAAGTCAGAAAAATATGTATAATATATCAAAATGTTCAAAAAATAAGATATACACTTTAGCATCAAAATCATGCATTGTTCAACAACTTTAATTACAAGTTTAATTAGAGAACAAAGTGAACCCCCGTAGGTGATTCTGGGGTCTCTCCTGTATTAGGGTTTGTACCCTTCGGATCCCCTTTAAATTTCCAAGCATGCTATACGGTTTCATTCAATACAATTTAACTTGTCATATCATCATCCTTGCTTGAGAATTGCATCAATGCCATGTGTTGATTGTTGTTTTTCCCTTTCTTTCCGGTGTTTGTTTCTTCTTGGTAGAATAGGATATCGAGATCGAGATTGAAGACCGAGGTTAACACCATCGAAGACCGACGAACAATACTTGACCAACTGTAACCAAGTCAAGTACAAGGTTTTCGAAGATCTATATCTAGGTATCAACAAACAAGGCAAGCAAAGCCTCGCCATCATACACTCCTATGATTTCGAAAGTATTTCATTCTTGCCATGTTGCATACGATTCTACTGTGGTCTTTTATCGATAGATAGAGTATCATATAAGTTGCATTACTCCCTTTGAGCTTATATTACCTGATCCACTACTCTTAGCATAACTAGGTTTGCCTTGTGTGCATTGCTAGAGCTTATATCTGTGTCTTGCTTAGTCATGCTTAACTATCAGTGTTGGTTCATCTAGATGATGTACCAAATGCAGAGAATCTAGTATGACAAGAGAACGAGGTATACTGATGAGGTAAGATCAGTGGTAAAGGTTAAACATGCTAAGGCTTGTATGGGAGGCCACAGTGGGATGTGGTTTTTGTAGTCCCATGCTTTCCACCACTAGGACCCGAGTTCTAGCCTCTTGAACCAAGACGAGCGTACAACCACACGGGGCCTAGAAAACCTCACGAATAACTAACTTGCCTAGTAGATTCCATGAGTTACATAGTTCGGCGTTCCATTCGACATATGCATAGAAAACATTTTGAAATATTTGGCGGATGAAGGTGCATCATAACAGGTAGGTAAGCGTGGCCGAGGTTGCTTGGGGTAGATAGCGCCCCTGATAAACCAACCTCGACTCACATCTCTAGGGACCGGCTTCGGGATTTGACCCGTTACGGTGGAACCCTTCTTAGGGTGTGACTCATGGTCTCAGCGAAAGCAAGGTAAAGATCGTGTCCAACCATCCTCTGCCAGCCTTCCAAGGATGAGGGCTCATCTATAGTGGCATTAAGAGTCGGTTGGTACGTGTGGGTAAAATTGTACACCCTACAGGATATTAATCTTTTCGGAAAGCCGTGTCCACGATTATGGACGACTTAGGAACGGACGTGAAGATCATAGAGAACATTAACCTAATCGTAAAACTTGGCAGATCAACATGTTCTTAAGGGTGCTTCCTCATGGGTACGAGGGGGTGATCCTAGTTGTGAGATGATGATTACTTTGGTGGATATTAAAAGATGATGATCAATTCTTCGGAGATGTCGCTCTCTTATCTCCTTTTAAAATATTTTGAATAAACGAGCTTCTTCTCCCTCTTGTTTTATAAACAAAGATAACTTTATGCAAAATAATCCCACTAGCCATAAATATTACGGAGTACACCATGTACTCACCCTTGCTTTGTTGATACTTTTGTAGCAGGTAAGTGTTACCATAGAAGATGAGTTCGTTACGACATCTACATCGACGAGTAGTTTGGGATTCTCGGCCGGTAGCCTGAAATCTATGTGTTGGGACGTCATTGTTATGCTTCAGGCCTCTTAGGCCATTTGTTAAGTTTGCTATACTTAATAGCATAATTTGCCTTCCGTTGTTTGATGTTTGTGATCGGTGACCTCTACTTGTAATATTTTGGGTCTTTGCTTAGTTATGAGCTTGCTGTAATAATTTTGTGCCGTAGGGTTACTATTGTGTTACCGATTTCTCACTGAATATCCTCGAGCTCTAGGTTAGGCTTATGTCAGGCTAATGTCTGGGATTTGTTTAACCCTGATCCCGGGGGTGTCACAATATCTAATTATCACAATTGCCTCCATAATTCTTGAAATTCAAAAGATGTTTTGGGTATTAAGGTTATCTAGGAGCTGAAAATAATTGTTTTCAGAAACTATCATGTGTGGAAGATATTATGATATCTGAACAATGATTAGTTGCAATGTGATGAAGTATAATTTATTCAGAAACATGTTCTCATATTGTATGAGAATTTGCGAAGGTTGAAGACGTTAGGCATCCTGATCTCCCAAAAGGTTTTGGGAACTACTATTATACTCACAATTCATCTTTATGAGCTACAGTAGATTGATCATGAAAGTTGTCATGATAAGATGAATAAAAGGTGTAGGTAAAATATTTACTACACTAAAAGATTACCAAAGAATGGAATTTGGAAAAACGCCAAACATTTGATGATGGTGATCTGCATCAAAGTGTGAGTCCAAGGGTATTAGTGTTTAACTAACACTTTTTGGATTGTTTGTCATGTGAATGACACCACTATATATGTTGATGGATTCTTCTAAATGGAAAGGAAATGCTAAAAGAGGATCCGAAAAGTTATTTTGGTAGAAAAGAATGAACTAGAAATGTCTAGCTCATGTATATAGATGATATACATGTTATGGGTGTATTTGTGGCTTGTTAAAACAATGCCGTTCTTGGGTAATACTAGATTGGTTGGTATGCATTGTCTACAGAACAACACAATATAAGAACTAGATGGCCTAAATAACTTGCAAAAGAATACAATATGATACTCATCGAAAACAAAATAAAGTGTCATTGTGTTTCTGGTTGGAATCAAACCTATCCTTCAGTAATTGTTATTTGGTTCTAGCATTATGAGAACAATAATTGTTCAAATTATTGCCATATTCATAAAGGATGATTGGGACCTTATAAATCTTGATTGGAGAAAATTACATCCATAATTGTAGTGCTAAAATGTCACAAGACAAATGACTATAAGTAACACCACCGTTTAAATCATGTTGGAAATGAAACATGAAGAAACTCCATGTTGAATGTTGATGGAATTTTGGAGTCTTTTGATTTGGAATCAAGTTGACGCTTATGAGAATTTTCTGGAGATGATTAGCACTCAGTTCAAAGGCCAAAATAAGAACGGACGACTAACTTATTAGACATTGTACAAAGTGATGTATATAGTCCATTATGTGTAGTTCTGTGTGGTGGATCTTTCAACTTCATACACTTTAACTAAAGATTTGAGTGAATATATGTATATTCACTTAATGAGGAAGAAGTATGAAATATTTGAAGATGTTCAAAGACTTTCAAGATAAAGAGGAAAATCATCGTAACAAGAAAAATCATCGTAACAAGAAAAATAAAGAATTTATGATTGGATCATAAACGAAATATTTGAGTTACAAAGTTTAGAAAATGCTTAACCGTCGAGGAATCGTTCCACACACTTATGTTTCCCGAAACACCATAGAATATGGAATGTTCGAGAAATATAATCAAATCTTGTTTGACATGGTAAGATCAAAGTTATCATTTATATAAAAATACCATAATATTTAAAGGATTAAGCTTTAGTGACTACCGCTTTTACACTGAAAAGAGCGTCATCATGATCCGTTGGAATGACAACATAATAAGTTATGAAATGGGATAAAACCCAAGTTGTCTTTTCTTAAAATTTTGGTATGCAAGGCATATGTAAAATATTTACAACCAAAGTCGGATACGAACGTCTTTGTAGGTTATCCCAAAGTAACTATTGGGAATTTCTCCATAAATCTAAATACAAAAGTGTTTATGACTGAAATTGTCAAGTTTCTTGAGAAAGAACTTTTTCGTAAAAAGTTAAGTCGGAGGAAAATGGAACATTGATTACGGTTATTGAACCTGAGTTATATGATCAAAGTAGCGTAGCATCGGAAAGTGTCCTAGAATCGGCTACGATGCTCGTAGCTCTCGTACCTAAAAGGTTGAGATCACGGAGATCTAAGTTCCTATTAAAACCACGTATGTTGGGTGAAATTCAAATAGAAAGATTTGAGAATGATCATTATTGTTTGATAATGATGAACCGATTACATGCAAAGAAGTGATGATGGGACCTGACTCCGTCAAATGGTTGTAGTGACATCTCTGGCTCCTCTCCTTTTTGAAAAGGGGTTATGTGTGCTATTAGTTCTGTTAAGATTGGTTATAGATGGAAAATTTGTAATGGTGAGACAACTAGATTTTGGGAAGACAGCTGGTTTGGTACCTCTCCCCTAGCTGTCCAATTTTTTGATGTTTATGTCCTCTGTATTGAGAGGGGGCTACTGTCAGTCAGGTTTGGGATGGTTCCCAACTCATGCTCACTTTTAGAAGCAATTTTAATTTCTCCCTACAAACAAATTGGTATGAAATAGTGGAGATTGCATCTAGCATTACATTTAGCAATAATTGTGATGCTTTGATTTGGCAATATTCCTCTAAGGGAATTTACTCCACCTCTACCTTTTACAAAACCATAAATTTTGGTGGAGTCACTCCCATTTTCATCCCAGTTGAGTGGCAATTGGTTGTGCCACCATGGCTTCATATTTTCCTATGGCTTCTTGCACAAAATAAATTGATGACTAGGGGTAACCTGAAGAAGAGAAATTTGCATAAACCTGAGGATTATGTCTTTTGTTTTGAATCGGAATCTGTGCATCATCTTTTCTTTGATTGCATTGTAGCTAGGCAAATCTGGCCTCATGTTTCTGCCTTCTTTGGGCTTCAGGTTGGTGACTCTTATGAATCTGTTGCTAGATTCTGGGTCTTCAACAAGAAACACTCCTTGTTTAATTCAGTTTGTGCTGCTGTGCTTTGGAGCTTATAGAAAATTTGAAATGAATTGATCTTTAATGGCCAGCCTTGGATTGGTACTAAACAGGTTTGGAGGCTCATCCTGTGCTCTCTCAAGAGGTGGAAGCTGATCTTCAAAGATCACATGGTGGAGAGAGCGGACGTCTTCTGTCATCACATCTCCCTGCTCCTTTAAGCTCCCTTGCAACTGACGAATAACTGAGGCGACAAGATGAAGCAGGAGATCTTGGAAGCCCTGACAAATCTCGAGGGCTAAGAAGCTCGCTGGAACTGGACCTGGCTTACACCTACTATAGTCCTAGGGCCTCTGGCAATCTCCCCTGAAGTGATTGAGGGATAATCAGCAGTTAGAGAGAGCGCTGCTATCCCCTCTCCGCTCCTGTAAATTTTCCTTTTGTGTTGTTATTTTTACCTTTAGGTGAACCTGGAAGCTTTTGTATGAACATTTCAATGAAAATGGACCAGGGTGTGCTCTGTCATTTAAAAAAAGGATTTAAAAAAAAAAAGGAAAAGAAAAGAGTCGGGTTCCAATCCATCAGTTTCGGCCTCGTCCCTTCTCTTCCTCCCGACGCCCCCCTTTCCTTTTCCATTTCCCTCCCAAACACGCGCGCAGACCCCGAAAATCTCTAGGGTTTGCCCTCAACTGCGCCGCCAGATTCTCGTCTCCCTCCCAAATGGCGGAGACGCTAGCCTCCATGCGCCGTCCGGTAAGTCCACTCCCTCCGCCGGTTGCTCAGCAGCTGGATCCAGCCAATCTTGCCGAGTTTTTCTTATTTTGTTCTCTGCGTGTGTGGGTGCTTTCTTCCTGCAGAAGCGTGGCCGCCCGCCGCGGCCGCGGGAGAGCGACTTCGTGACCGGCGAGGAGTTCGAGGAGGAGGAGGAAGACTACGCGGAGGCGGAGCGACTCGCGCCCCAGCGGTCCAAGCGCAAGCGCGAGGCCTCCGCCGCGGCGGCGGCTGCGGTAGAGGACTTGACTCTCATCGGTAAACGTTTGCTTCTCTCTGCGTCCGTCGCCGTGGTTTCGCTGGAGCGGGGTTCGGTGTGTGTGTGTCCTGTCTGGGAATCTGCCGCTAGGGTTTGGCCGTTCAGCTGCGGTTACAAGGGATTGAAGCTGCCGAGGTGATTTTAGTTGGGATTTGTGATGCCGGGTGCTGCTTCTGCTGTAACCAGGATAGATTATTCTCAGTGGCTTTCTGCTAGGTGAATTGGCGACTTTTCTGCTTGGCTTAGGATTGGGTTTGTATTCGTTGCTAAACACTGACCTCAAGTAGCACAACTAGAAATTAGCAGGAACTGAGGAGCGTCGTAAACATGTAACTTGTAAGAAACTGAGAACGCATGATGAGAAAAACAATAGCGCTTGAACTGCTTTTCCCCCAAACCAGGCAGGACTCTTAGCTTCCTACACTAGCAAAGGTGGCTAGGCATTTAGCTCCGGCCCTAGGCCAAAGCAATTTTGTTGAAGATTATGTCGCTATGCTCTTTCCATGTAATCCAGATGCGAGCATAATTAGACTGTTAAGCCCTTTTTGTTTCTCTCCGGCAATCCTTTGTCTTGAGGTGACCCACCATGGTACGAAGCATGTCATTAATGACAAGCTTGATGGCAGGACGATGAGCCCAATCAAAAACCTGGCTCCAAATAATGCCAATGACGCAGCAGCTGACCAGTAGATTGAGCAGCATCCTCACCTTTTGAGTTGCAGAGCACACAACTGCTGTTGTGGGGGAGTTGCTGCTTAGCCAGTCAATTCCAAGAGCTGCATGGGAGTTCTGATTTATAAATTACTTTGGTGGCATCAGCCAGGGCTATTTGACTACCCATTATTTCTTCCATCCATCTTAGCATGAAAATGAATCATCTAATATTAATCTAGTTTTATTAATTAGCATGAAAATGAATCATCTAATATTAATCTAGTTTTATTAATTATTATTATTTATACATGCAAAACTCATTACGTGTGTCCTTTGCCTTAATTCCACTGCTTAAATCAACATGATGCAGAATCTTGCAAGAATAGTGATTCTGAAGGAAATATGCCGAGACATGCGTAGATTAAAAACTGTATTTGAATAGTATACCATCTTTCGTTTGTGTGAAGTATCCTTACAAACTTGCGACTTGCAGATATTGTCAAACATAATGGCAGGCTGATCAGTCATGCTGTTAAAAGATTGCTGGAGAATTATGAATCAGACCCAAAGTCTGTGTTATTTCAGATATTAACAGTGCTATTTGAGGTACTACTAGCTTTATATCATAGTATGCTAGTTTTGCTTATTTTATTGCTGCAATTTATTTTATAAAGCTGCAAATCTTATGATAACAGGCTTGTGGCGCCAGGCATGAAATTAATGCAAAGGACCTTGACCAGGCAGATGTGGATGACATTGTATTCAAACTTGTTGATCTATCAAAACAAGTATCCTATTGTGATTTGTTCAAAACTGTGAAGGGAGAACAATACATGTAGCCATTTAGACTATCCAATGAGCATGATTTAGACTATCCAATGAGCATGATCTAGATCTATTTATCTATCCTATAATTCTATAAATTGTTCTATTGTTGTACACTTTGTAGTTATATATATATGCTCTCTTTTGTTTGAATTTTGCAACCTTAACTTGAAAATAGGGCCTGGTGGATGATAATTATAACTCAAAACGGAAGGACCTTAAGAACTTCAAAGAAAATCTTGTTTCTTTTTGGGATAGTTTGGTCCTCGAGTGCCAGAATGGTCCATTGTTTGATGATATCTTATTCCAAAAAATCAAGGATTACGTGGTTGCCATGTCATGGTAATTAAGTCTCACTAGTCACCATCCTTATTTGTTTCTTGATATTGTATGCATGTATGTGCTGATTCATTGTTCTTCAGTACTCCTCCAAGGGTTTACCGACAAGTGGCTTCATTGATTGGGCTCCAGCTTGTGACGTCCTTTATATCTGTTGCTAAGACTCTCAGTGGACAGCGTGAGACCACTCAAAGGCAGTTGAATGCAGAGAAGAAGAAGCAGAGTGATGGACCAGCTGTTGAATCTCTCAACAAAAGACTATCTGTTACTCATGAAAATATTACTTACTTGGAGGAATTGATGCGTAAAATATTCACCGGGTGAGACTTCCTGTTAGAAACCATTTGCACTAGCCTTTTAACGTACACTTCATTATGTTTTAATTTATTTCGAACATTTGAGGTAACTCATGCATTGCTTGTTTGTGTTGTCTAATCTACCTTGAGACTTGCTTATGTTGTCTAATCTACATTTATCTGTGTCTAGCAGCTTGTTAAATATATTATTTTTGTCCATTTAGGTTATTCATGCACCGTTATCGCGATGTTGACCCTGATATCCGAATGTCATGCATAAAATCTCTTGGTATTTGGGTTGTCTCGTATCCATCACTTTTCTTACAAGATATATATTTAAAGTATCTTGGGTGGACACTGAACGACAAGGTAACAATCGGTTTAATTCTTTTATTTATTGTGCCTATTAATGCCTATCTCATCACGAGGCTTACACTCTTTATTTGTGCCCTTCCTTTCATAGAATGCTGGAGTTAGAAGAACTTCCATTCTTGCGTTGCAAAGCCTGTATGATGTAGATGCCAACATACCTTCACTTGGTCTCTTTACTGAGAGGTTTTACAGCAGGATGATCCAGCTTGCTGATGATATTGATATTTCAGTAGCTGTTTCAGCTATAGGACTCATCAAGCAATTACTTCGGTGAGCTTACTGTCTCATGGTCTTTTACTGAGGTTTCTCAGCAAGATCGTTTGCCTGTCTAGTCTAGATGGCTACTGGGCAAGCTTACTTATACTGCAATAGCCTCCTTAAGACAGGCCAAATGTTTGGGATGTCTACTCTTTGATGTCAATGCTTATCAACATGGTTATTGTATGTGCTAATAAAACAAACATTCAATTAGGAAGATTGTTACTGAAGAATAAATCAGAACTAGCTGTAAAATTTGATGTTCTACTGTCCCATGGTACTTCGGCGCTATGCTGCTAGTAGTTCATATGTTGCATTGAGAGGATCAATCCTTGATGTCTCATTTTGACAGCTAGACCCACATCTGAGAGGAGATGACAGTGTTATGGGCAGTAATGGGTTTAGGTAGAAATTTAGAGGAATGATGCCTACACAGCAAGTATTATCTGTGAACGTTTGCCTTGCCTGTATGGACCAGATTTAACTGGCCTGGTCAAGCTAGACCTAGCAAAAAATTGCTGATTCAGTCACCCTTGCTATTTCTAAAGGAGTCCATTAATTGTCTTGCTCCAGTGAGCAAAAGAACCAGGCAGGCCTTTCATATTCGTTTTCTCTTCTTTATTATATATTGTTTCCTTCTTTTGCAGGCATCAACTTTTGAGCGATGATGATTTAGGCCCCCTATATGATTTGCTTATTGACGAGCCTCCTATGATCAGGCGTGCAATAGGGGAGTTAGTTTATGATCACCTGATAGCACAAAACATCAAGACCTCTTCAGGAGCTAGAGGTACTTGCCTCTTGAAGGATTGCATTTTTATGCTACCATGTCTTGTAACCGAACTACTTTATTAGTTCAGCCATTGATTATTCTAGTGAATTCCAGACGGGGACAATGAATCCTCTGAGGTTCACATTGGTCGAATGCTGCAAATCTTGAGGGAGTTTTCGGATGATCCAGTACTGAGTTCTTACGTCATTGATGACATTTGGGATGACATGAAGGCCATGAAAGTATGCTCCTTAATTTATGTATCTATTTGATAAGAGTTACTATACATTAATGTTGCTGTGATATTGCTGTTGCAATGATATTACTGTGGCGATTGCAATATTTCTGTTCTGTAGGACTGGAAGTGTATAATCTCCATGCTTCTGGACGAAACTCCATTGTATGAGCTTACTGACATGGATGGAACCAATCTTGTTCGGATGCTGCGAGCCTCTGCTAAGAAGGCTGTTGGTGAAAGGATAGTTCCTGCAACAGACAACAGGAAGCCGTTCTATAATAAATCCCAAAAGGTATCAGTGTATTATCTGTGGCACCATATATTTCTGGTGCAAAATTTCAATGATTGATCTCTCATGGATATTTTTCTTGACCATTAATATTTGTAACATTGTCTAATTAGTGTGCTTTAGACTAGTTATTTTCCACAGTTTCAGTTTGGTAGATTGTGCTTCTGAGTGCATAAATTAGGTTTGTCCCAAGTGGATACTTCCAGTGGTGTTCCAGATGCAGAGAGTTCTGACTTCCTTCAACAATTACGCTTAAGAGCCTGATATGCTTTTAAATTTGTACCAGAGATGATCCTGATAGATAGGTCAATCGGCAAGGATAGTCATGCTATATAATGAAAAGAATACTGGTTGAATATGATCACCCTCTGTTGAACACATTACCTTGTGTGTTGATTGTGAAGTTACCTTCTCTATCACGTAGATGTAAAGTCTTATAGTTACTCATGAGAAGCATCTTGATCCTACACATTCACCTTAAATTGACTCTCTTTAACCTTTTTTTATTGTTCCTTTGACTACTTGAGCTTTATATTTTGTGCTGTTTTTCAAATTCTTCCTGTTCACTCTAGATTATATAATACTACTCTGCTTATTGCTGCTGTCTATTTTCTTGTAAACTAATACTTCGTTCAATTTTATCGTGTTTCATTGCTATTTTTTTCTACAGGAGATATTAGAAAACAGCAAGAGCGAAATAACCAATGCCTTGATGAAGAGGTACCCGCAGCTTTTAAGAAAATACATACCTGACAAAGCTAAGATATCCCCTCTAATTGATATGATGATGCTTCTGAAACTTGAGATGTACTCACTAAAAAGGCAAGAGCAGGTCAGTTGCAAAGCTATCACTTGGCCTTCTCATTTATTTTATTTTATTAATAATCTTGTGTACATTTTGGTTCAGAATTTCAAGGCTGCCATAGATCTTATCGTTGATGCTTTCTTCAAGCATGGTGACAAGGATACCTTAAGATCTTGCATCAGGGCAATAGCTTTCTGCTGCAACAATTGTCAGGCTGATCTTCTAGATTATGCTGAAAATAAACTTAAGAATCTTGAAGATGAGTTGGTTTTGAAAGTCAAAACTGCAATCAAGGAAGTAGAGGTATGTCTTGTTCATGTTGTTTGTGTCTGCACCTAAGCCATGAAGATAATCTGACAGTATCGACCTTGCAGGCAGGTGACGATGAATACTCCCTCTTGGTTAATTTGAAGCGACTTCATGAACTCCAGCTGTCAAAACCTGTTAAAAATGATGGTTTATTTGAAGATATGTATCGAATCCTCAGTCATCTAAGAGAGATGGATAATGAGGTATAACCCATTACACTTCTGAGTTATTAGCATTTCAATCTTACTTGCAGAGTCAACTTTAAGTAACATATTGAACTAATACTTTCATGCTTTATATTAGGTAAAGAGCTTTCTCCTCATCAATATGTACCTTGAAGTAGCATGGTGCCTGCATGCAATTGGTGTTGAAAACCCATCTGAAACATCTATTGATGGGCTTCTATCCAAGCAAAGCTCTCTCTTTGAACAACTCTATTATTTCCTGGTGGTTCTGCCTACTTGTCAGAAAGAGGGAAGGAGCACAACTGTACTTTCCTGTAGAGTAAGTCTTCTGAATTGGACATCAACAAACAGAGAGATATGTTACTCCCTCCGATCCATAATAAGTGTCGCTCATTTTGTACTAAACTAGTACAAACTTTGTACTAAGTGAGCGACACTTATTATGGATCGGAGGGAGTATTTTCATAGCATTGGTATGTCTGCATCTAAGTATATTGACCCATTGTTCTTTTTCTTTCAGGTCTGCATCATTACTGCAGAAATGTGGTGCTTGTTTAAGAAGTCAAAGTATTCTTCAACAAGGCTAGAAAGTTTGGGCTATCTCCCACAATTGGATGTTGTTCAGAAGTTCTGGAAACTATGTGAACAACAGCTGAATATATCAGGTTTTCTTGTTGCACACTTTCTACTTCATTATTGAAATATCAAATCCTAAATGAAGCTTCCTTAGTATGTTGGTTTTTATTTTGATTGCTAATGACTGAAATTGAACAAATATCCACCCTCAGATGAAACAGAAGATGAAGATGCAAATGAAGAATATATTGAAGACACAAATAGGGACGCCGTCATGATTGCAGCTGCAAAGCTATTGCTTGCTGATACAGTTTCAAAGGTTTGTGCTGTATTTTCTGGCTGTGATAGGTTCTCGAACAACACTCTTCTAGTACATCAAAATTGGTTTGCGTTGAGAGCTTCCTATTGACAGATAAATAAGTTTTGATCAATTTATATTGTTTGCAGGATTATCTTGGCCCCGAGATTGTTTCACACTATGTATCTCATGGAGCAAGCACAACAGAGATCATCAAACATCTCATTACCGCACTAAAGAAAAATGGAAGCATCGATATAGCTGCTCTATTCTTTGAGGCATTGAGACGGGTAGATGCTTTGCTTTTATATTTGAATGCACATTATATTTATTCATGACTATATAAGTGGGTCATACTAATATGGTGTCTTATGAATCTTATTTGTTTTCTTGTACTATTATTAGGTTATAACACATCTCAAAAGAAATCATAACTAATAACTGTAACAGGAAATTATACCCGTCATGTACTATTGAAGATGCCACTAGTGATTGAAAATTAACCGATTGTGAACCAGAAGATATCAGCCTCCTGTTGGTCAAGTGGTTTGCTATTTTAATTTTTTTTCCTCATCAACATTGCTGCCCATATTTACAGCACTCCACAACTGGTGTGGAAGGGTTTGCTATTGTTATTCTGTCAGTGTGTTAAAGAAGCTTGCCCAGAATATGTGCACTGCCTTGGATGTACGTGCTGACAGGAATTTAAGAAAAATAGGTTTTGTGGGTGCACTGGATTTTATTATTAACTCACAGTTGAATTTGATTTTGTTAATTTATCTTCTGTTAGACTATGTTTATCAAGTGTGATCTTTCTTGTGTAAATCATTCTTTATGTTTCACCTAATAGGCGTATGAACGGTATATGGCTCATGTATACGATGGAGAGAACCAAAACCTGATAGGAAAGTCCTATTCAGAATGTCAAGATCTTTCTAATCGGCTAGCTGGAAATTATGTTGGCGCTGCTCGGAATAAAAACAAGTCTGAGATCTTGAAGATTATCCAATGTGGTATTCCATATGCCTTTGCGGACCCTCCAAAGCTATTGTCTTTCCTTGAGGCTGCACTGATGCCATTTGTTTCTAAACTTCCCTCGTCAGATATGCCAGACATGTACGATATTAACTCAATTAATTTTGGTGCCTCCGTTGATTTTGTGCTTAATTCAGAGCTATCTTCCTTGCATGTAGCCTGGCATATGTACAAAAGAGGGCACAAGAAACCAATACGAATGAAGATCCAAGTGCTTGGCGCCCATACTTCACCTTTGTAGAACACCTACGTGAGAGACATGCAAAGAATGAGGTTTTGCAAGGTGCGTTGAACTCTCTCTTTTTGTTCCAGCACTGCACAAAGCTTTCTTCTAGAAATTGTTGCTGAGTAGTGTTTCTGATCCAGAGGAAAAGGAGGAAAAGCCTGTAAAGCGCAGGGGCCGCCCAAGGAAGGTTAGAGATGAACCTCCTGTGAGGAACCTTTTCGACGGACACAACTCTAGTGATGAAGAGTCTGCAAGTGGCTCTGACCAACGGGGGCGCGGCGATGATGAGGATGACGATGATGATGCTTTTGACCAGCCCTTGATCAACACGTTTAGGCCTTCTGCATCTAAGTTGAGATCACTGAAGGTTTCTCAACAAGGAACAAGCAGCCAGAAAAAAGCTCCTATGGCTTCAGGTAAGGATCAAAATAACCAGTTTATTATCATGCCCTGAAATGAGGATACGTCTTTGTCTTTCCATTTCCTGAACATGGCATGTAATTTCAGGAAGCAGTGGCTGATGAGGGGATGCATTAATTTGGTCCTGTCTGTGACTCGCGACGAACATTTGGGCTCAAATCAAATTTAACAGACGGGGGATGCCGAGGCCAGCTCCGTTACTCCCTTTGAAGGACAGCTTTTGGTTGCTGTTTATTTTTGTGTTTTAATTGTCTAGGCGTTGCCCACACTCGTGTAAGCCATGTGAATGATGTGATAGGTACTCCGTAGGTTTGTTTCTGTTCCTTCCCCATGTATATTATCTTGTGTAGTACTCCCTCTATTTCATAATACAATATGTTTTAGCTTTGTGAAACCTACGGAGTGTATCATAGACCTCTGTCTGTGTGTAGGTTCAGAGTGAATCTACACACTAAAAAGATCTAGATATACTCTTCACAAAGCTAAAACATCTTATACTCCATCTTATGAAACGGAGGGAGTAGTAATATATGCAAGGGCCAGGGAGGCTTGTTTACCTTTACCTGGTTTACATGGCATGCGATATAGATGGAGATCATAAGCATGTCGTATGGATTTTGGCGTATGCATTTGAGTTTATTTAAGTAAAACAGTGCCTCCCCTCCTAGTGGATTTGCAAACGGGGTTAGTGCAACTTAAAATTTCAAACATGTGCTACACCTGGGTCAGTAATGGCCTCCCTGCATAGAGTCTTGGTATGTGCAGTCTCAGGACAGCGAGATTCTGGGAGGAGGCCTTCTCCATTTACATTGCTTAGATCTACTCCCCTGTTCAGAAATATAAGCTGTTTTAGCTTTGTGAATTGAATGTATCTAGATGTCTCCGAACCTCTACAGAATCTCTATACTAAAAGTCGTCTAGATACATGCTGAATCGAAGAGGAGGACCACGAATATTCAGACAAGGACTATGCTCACACCGACTTAAAAGACTTTATTTCAGGAAAATTAGAGTCAATTACAGAGGTGCGAATTGGCCAAACCACGAACAGTGGCGGCTGAGAATAAACCCTGACAAGATTGATGCCAAACCCTAGGGAATTCTCAGACTAAATAGAGAGAAAGTAGACTAGATGACAAACTATAGAGTGGTTGATCTTGAGTTACAGTTCAACATAACGAAACGGTATCAGCACATCCAAGTCGTCCATTGCTAGGCGAAGGGTTGTTGATGGGTCTTGCTCTGCTTCTCATTCGATCTATGGTATGACAACCCCTCCCCCCTATGAGATTTAACTTGTCCTCAAGGCTGAAATGCTGGAAAGACTTTCTGGATGAATGTTGCATCCTCCCAAGTAGCTTGTTCTGGTGGCAAATTTTCCCACTTGACCAACCATTGCACAACAGGAATAGAAATGGATCCTTAAACTCTGGGAATGAGTTTTCTTTCCAATACTGCCTCTGGTGCAATTAGTATAGTACCATATGGGTTTACCAGGGGTAAATGAGCAGTGGGAATTGCATTTGGACCGAGGTGTTTCTTGAGCTGGCTCACATGGAATGTGTGATGTAGCTGACATCCTTCTGGTAGAAGAAGCTTGTATGAAGTGTTACCTACTTTGGCCAGAACTCTGAATGGACCATAATACTTGGAGTGAAGCTTGAGACACCTGTGGATACTTAGTGAGGTATGCATGTATGGTTGGAGCTTCAGGTATACCATGGCACCTACTTCCAGAGTTCTCTCACTCCTATTTTTATCAGCTTGATGTTTAATTCTGTCCTGGGCCTTGAGCAGGTTCTCCTTGATTTGTTTGACAATGTCTGTTGTGGTTGTGTTGGGTGTTAGAGTGGGGTTTGAGTCATCTGGTGGCAGGACTAACTCAGCCAATAAGGGAGGTGGTCGGCCATACAGATCTTGGAATGGTGTCATCTTCAATGAAGTGTGGAATGAGGTGTTGTACCACCACTCTGCAAGTGGTAGCCAATGGTGCCATTTCTTTGGTTGCAAAAAGGACATGTTCCTCAAATAGTTCTCTAGGCACTGATTTACTCTCTCTGTTTGACCATCTATTTGTGGGTGGTATAGGAGGTACTGAAGTGCAGTTTGACCCCTAAAGACCGGAACAAATCCTGCCATAGTTTACTAGTGAAAATCCTGTCTCTGTCAGTAACAATGATAGCGGGAAGTCCCTACAGTTTGAAGATGTGCTCACTGAATGCCTTGGCCATAGTCTTCACTGTAATTGGATGTTTGAGTGAAATAAAGTGTGCATACTTGGTGAACCTGTCTACTACTACCGGAATAATATCTTTGATCTCAAAGACAGGTAGTCCTTCAACAAAATCCATGCTGATATGAGTCCAAGCAAAGTCTAGCACTAGCAATGGTTGCAGCATGCTAGGGTACTTGCAGTGTTCAGGTTTATTTATCTGGCAGGTAGGGCATTGCTTAATGAAATCAATGACTTGTTGCTTCATTCCTGGCCAGTAGAAGATCAACTTGATTCTCTGGTAGGTGGCCTGTTCTCTAGAGTGGCCTCCTAACTCTGAATTATGCAGGGAGTCTATGAGCTTGCTTCTGAGATCCATGTGCTGCCCACATAGAGCTTGTTCTTGTATCGGAGTAAACCCTTGGAGAAAGAGAAGTTTGGTGAGGATGTTGGAGACACAGTCAGTTGCTGTATGAGCTCCTTGCATTTGGTGTCTTCAGTGTATGATTTAACCACTTTAGTTACCCAGATTGGAATGGCAGCACTAGAGAACATAGATAAGAATTTGTGCTTTACTCTAGAAAGGGCATTGATGTCTCTGAAATATAGCCATCTATGTCCACATTTAAACTGGATATTATTCACATTTTTGATAAAATATCTCTCTAAACCCTACCACTAATGCCTAATATTCAAAGGGGTATGCAATCCTTTCTTTCTATTTTTTCCTGCACAGATAATGACGTTTTATGATGGGAATTACTACACTAAAGTCAAAGATACGAGATTTCCAACAACCAGAAGAAACCAGGAGTCGTGGATAGGAGTAAGACGCTTTAACGACCAACTATACGATCGGAATAAAATTTCGGCCGTATAGTTGCCATCGATGCCGCTAGGTCAAACAGAACAACTTTCGTGAAGGGACCCCTATATAAAGAGGCCTCGGACGACGAGAAACAAGCACTCGCAGAAACCATCAGCCACCCCCAGATCTCCATCCACAACACCGACGAGTCGCTGGAGGAATAGACTTAGATCTAATCTCTCCATCACCATAGCCATATTCCACCACTTGTAATAGTAGATCTCTTCTTCGATTGGCGATATTGTAAGACTATTTGCTATCAATCTCATGATTTCTACTACAATGTTTATGATCTTTGATCTCATCTCTATGTGTGAGTATTTCTCCTTGGGCTAAGGGCTTTGGCCTAGCCATGTAGTTTTTTGTGCATGTTATTTATCATAGATGGGATCATGTATTAGTTTGTATGACATGATAATTATTGTATCCTCTCTTGCCTCAATCTAAAGACTTGTTAGGTATCCAAGACCCCGAGGATTGAGCCAGGTATAGGGAGTATGAGTAATGACTAATCTGCAGGTTGGGAACCCCCGTGACAGAAAGGGTAGTATGGCTGTATGTGAGGGATTTACTTGGGATTAACGGTGGCATCACTATACATATCATTAGTTTTCTTTCTTCTACGGATAAGACTAGTAGGTTATTGCTATAAGCGGTTGCGGATGCAATAGCAATTATGGATGCATTGCCCATATATAATTTATCTTGCTCTAACAATTATATGCATACTTTATTTCTATCTTTTATTCCCATCAGATGTTTTGCACAGCTACAGGTGAAACCGAACGCCCTAGACCCTCTCTCTCCATCATCGACAACAACAAAAAGACGCAAACTCTTGGTCCGGTAAAAACACAAAAGGAATTCTAAAACTCCCGAAGGTCCGTTAAATTAACTTCACTACGCTTCTGCTTCTCGAGGATTTGATAAACCTAGGTCTACTAGGGAAAAAGAGCTATACTACATCCGTAATCCGGATCGAAGGTATAACCCTTTTTCTGGCACCATTGCCCAGGAAGCAATAACTACCCTGGTGAGGTTAGTAGGAACCTTGCTAGTTTTAATTCTTGTTTTTAATTTTTAGTTTGCTTTCAGTCTTTATTTGAAAACCCCAAAAAATTAGTTAGTATTTAAATTCTTGTTTTTATTATTATCATAAGTTTCTGTTTAAGAAAACCCCAAAATATAAGAAATATGGCTGAAAAGAAGCTTGGGGAATTTGCCACTCCCAATAATGATTATTTGCGTACTCCTACTACTCAGCCAGCAATTGCTGCCGATGACTATGAAATTAAGCCCTATTACTTAAGTTTGGTTCAACATAATCAATTTGGAGGCTCTGCTGTTGAGGACGCATATATGCACTTGAATACTTTCACTGAAATATGTGATATGATGCGCATAAAAGATGTTGACCCCGATGCGGTTAAATTGCGTCTATTTCCTTTCTCTCTTAGAGGAAGAGCAAATGAGTGGTTGCTAGCTTTGCCTAAAAATACTATTATATCATGGGTGGGATGTACTTCTTTATTTATGACTAAATTTTCCCCACCAGTAAAGACTATGCAACTAAGATTTAATATTACTGGTTTTAGACAGGAAGAGCGTGAGCCACTAGCGCTTGCATGGGAGAGGATGAAGGAATGCTTAAGAAACTGTCCCAACCATGGGATAGAAGATTGGCTAATCCTCCATTTATTTTATAATTCTCTTAATCCTATGTCAAAGTCTATGCTTAATACTACAGCTGGAGGAACATTTATGGATAAACATATTACCGAAGCAAAGCAGCTGCTAGACAATATACAAGACAACCATGCCCAATGGCATGTGGAAAGATCAAACACGAAGAGGGTGAACTCCATCTCACCACAAGATAATGAAGAACTCAATGCTAAGTTGGATGAGCTCATATTAGCCGTAAAAGGTAAGGAAACCCAGGTAAGAGCTATTCCTGAAACTAATATTGAAGAAATAGACTTCATAGCTCATAATGATTATAACTCCGCCTAGAAGAAAAATTATAATCCTAATTTTCAGAAACATTATTCTAATCCTGCAGGTAACTCTAATAACATGGGAACTAGTAATGGTAGTCTCCAAGAAACACTTAAGTCTTTTATAGACTCACAAAATGAACAAAACAATATTCTTATTAAAATAACGGAGAACCATGATGCTATGCTTAGTAAATTATCTAACCAAGCTGTAAGTTTGAGGAATGATTTGCAGGTCCTCCAAGAAAGGACGAGGATTGTTGAGGCACAACTAGGTAAGATAACCGAGAATCAAACTCTCATTCTAGCTAAATTTGTAGGTAAAGTTGAGCCCAATCCTATTGAAGAACTTAAAATGATGAGGATCCAAAGAGAAGAGCCTGAAGATCTTGATTATAGTAATGCCCCTTCACCGAGCTACACCATTGAAGATCTCGTAAAAAGGATCAACGTTAAGATTCCGGTAAGTGAAGGTAACGATGAAGCCATGTATCAACACTTTGTTGATCAGGTAGCGATTAAGGTATGCGAGCTTGAAGAGGAATACAAGAAAATTGCAGAAAAATTACCTATTAAACTAGATGATATATTTGAGCCCACGATTAAAATTAAGATTGAGACCAACGAGATAGCTGCACTTTGTGATCTAGGTGCAAGCGTCTCAACAATTCCAAAGAGTCTTTTTAACAAGTTAAATCTTGGCTCTTTCAAAATCACCGAACTAAAACTACATCTTGCAATTCTACCTATAAACAAGCTGTAGAAATTAAGGAGAACACTTTAGTTTACATTAAAGGCTGTCCTGCTCTAATTGACTTCATTATTGTTGACATGCCTAAAGATGCTATTGCTCCTATTATACTAGGTCGTCCTTTCTTAAGAACTATAAAGGCTTTAATTAATCTCCATGAAGAGAACGTGAAGCTGCAATTGCCTTCACGGGATCCTTTTGTTATCCATTTCCCCAGGAAAAAGAAAGCCAAACATGATGAGAAGGAAGCCATCACTTTGAAGGCTAACTACTTTGGAGTGGGCGTTCCACTCATCTGGCCCACGTGAGTAACATCAAGGTCAAGCTATTGACCATAAAAGAGCACTCCATGGGAGGTAACCCATGTAAAATAAAGGTTTGAGTTAAGTTTTAAGTCTTAGTTTAAGTTTATGTTTAATAAAGAGTGCTAGAAAATTCCATTTGAGGAGAAGAAGTTCAGTAGTACTTAAAATTCTGCTTTATACATGCTATTTTTGGTCGATAATTTTAACTGTCAACTTTCTGTCAAAAACAAGGTATTTCGCTAAGTTTCAGTATAAGAAGTAATTCATGAAGAAACATAATTTTTTTGATGGACACAGAGAGTTTAGCGACCAACTATATGCTGGAAATAAAAATTCTGGCCGTATAATTCTAGTCGTATAGATATTTGTGCCATCGATAATTTTTCTTTCAAAAGTACTGACTATTTAACGACCAACTATACGGCTAGAATAAAAAATACCAGCCGTATAGCTCCGGTCGTATAGATATCGATGCCTTTGTACAAATTCTTTCCCAGGTACAGACGGTTTGACGACCAACTATACGTCAGGAACATATTATTCCGGCTGTATAGTTCTGGCCGTATAGCTGCGCCGCTAGGTGGAAACCCTAAAAAGTTGACAGAAGGCCAACTATATGGTGGGAACGCATTGTTCCGACCGTATAGTTGCGTCCGTATAGTTGCATTCGACCACAAAATCGTATGGAAAGGTACCTCCAACTCCAAAACTTCAATCATTTTTCTCTCTTCTACCTCAAAACTCTCTCAAAACCTCAAGAGATCTTCACCTCTACTCAATTTCATTCGATTTCCTTGCACACAAGTGATCTATGGTATGTTTCTCATCCGATCCTCCAATTAATTTTTGCAAATTCATTTTTGATCTATTGTCATTATCAATCTAGGATGAGACCTACTATGAACTAATTGCCATAATTCTGTTGCCTAGATAATTATTTGGAGAGGATTCTTTAGTGTGCTATGATGAGGAATATGTTATACTTATTATTGTTGGATCAAAAAGTTTTATTTTTTCTTCCTTTATTGTTTTAGATGATGAACACAAGGAGCCAAACTCGTGCTCGTTCCGCCGCTAGCGCTTCTCGGGCTATCACTCAAGAACGCATGGGGATACGGTTCAGGAATGAGCTCCAACGCGAACGCTTCAACAAGATCATGAACCGTGAAGTGAAGGCCACCAAGTGGGCTTGCCCCATTATATTGACCCAACTCGGTATTTCTGATGACTTTAATTTACTTTGTAATAGAGCTGGCTTGCAAAACTTTGTGTACAATGATGTGCCTACTTATCGCCGGTTAACCATTGAATTCCTAAGTTCATTGCAAAGCACTATTAAACTATGGCAAGGAGAGGATACAATTTCTTTCCGACTTATGAACAACAACTACACTTTAACACTAGATAAATGGTGCACATGTTTTAATTTCCCAAACAATGATGTTAATGCCTTACGCGCATCCTTTACTGGCTTAAATCCTTCTTCTGAATAATATTATAATGGAATGAGTTTCACTACTAGAGTAAGCAAGGGGAAGAATATTCAACATCCTGCAATTTGCTATTTGTTCTATGTTATTGCTAACACCTTGTAGGCACGCAATGAGTTCACAAGACTCAATGAGGAGGACATTTTAGTCCTCACAAAGGCTGCTTACATCAACTGCAACTTGTCACTCAACTTGGGCGCAATCCTTGTGCGCTACTTGGAGCACCAATCCTCCCAAAGCCAAGGACCAATCACAGGTGGAGGCGTCATCACCGTGCTTGCCAATGCCCTAGGCATCGACCTAGGTGAGTTGCAACCTGTGCTAGGTGAGCGACGTGTTGGTTTCTCTACTTTGAAAGCTTGTGGAATGCTCACTAGGAGAGGTGGTGTTTATTACCTGCATATTGCTGGAGCTGGACGCATCTACCCTGCTCCTATGCCTAATGGTCTTTTCTCTATTGAGGAAGGACGTTTGATATATGACTTGCAGGTTGAGCAACACCAACCCGAGAAGGAGATTCTGGATGAGGATGAGGACCAAGAAGAGGAGCAAGAAGTTCCTCATCAAGAGGAGCAGCCATCAACCCCGTTCGCTACATACCAAGACTTCTAAAAACTTGGAGGGACTGTGGAGAGGATGCATAGCCTCTCTATGAACCTCCGAGAATCAACTAGTAACCTCTCAACTCAATTTGCAAACTGGAGTTCAAACTTTTTTACGCCACCACAATGATTTGAAGGGCTTGCAAAAGCCTAAGCTTGGGGAAGTTTCCTCATGTATCTTTAGCGTTCATTTGCTTTTATTTATTATGAGGTTGTGTTTTTAATTTGAGTTTATAAGCACTCATGTTGGTTTCCCCAACACTTTATCTTTAGTTATTTCTATTTGTTTTCGAGATTTTCTAGCCGAGCTTTGCTGCCAATTTCTATTCTTTAAATTCCCTCTCTAAAAAAATAATAAAAAGATTTCTCAATTTTTCTTTATTTCCCCTCTTTCTTTTCTTTCCGCCTCGAGGTTCTCATATATTTGCAGGAGAGTGATCAACTTCGAGTTTCCAAGAAACAAATATAAAAGGAAGAGAGAAGTGGAACCAAACATGAGAGGTATGCCTTATGACTCCTCACTTTTCAAGTTTGAGAAACCCATGCTAGTTAGTAGTAAATGTTGAGATATTATACTGGTGGAGTGAGTCTTTTTATTGTAGTAATATTTTCGTTTGCATGGGTATTTAGTTGGGTACGTTTTGTTCTATCTCTCATAATTAACCAAGTCTTGCCAAAAAATTGCTAAACAATTGTAATAAGAAAAAGTCTCACAATTGAAGGCTTGGGTGTTGTAGTGTTTAGTCTTGAATGCTTATTTCTAGAGACACTCAACACCACTAAAATGTTGATTGACTTGATAGCTCTCTTTAAAAAGATTTGTTAAATTGAATTAATGTTTAGCGGTTTTTGTAAGCATGTCAAAGTTTGACTTGTTAATCATAAGAATGATATAGCTTAACGCATGCCAAACTCCATGGGATGCCAACAACTCCGCTAGCCTACGAACGATCTTCATGGAAGAAACTCCTAGATTTCGGCTATCAGTTTATTAAACACATGTAGCAGCAATGCTATAGTGGGTAAGATTTTTGGCACTCCCAGGTAGCTGTATTCATGATGAATCACTCCTCTGGCTATTATGAGTAATCATTATGCAAAAGGAACAAAAACCTTAGTGAGGCCATGAGTGTCCATCACATCCCGATAAACTAAAACTAATTTTTTGGCATGCTCTCAATTACTCAAAAACTGAAATTCTTGAAGGACAATGAATAGAAAAGTAGTGCTTGAAAAGTCTTGATTTATTGATGTCGGAGAATTGAGGTACTCTAGTGTATATGCTTTTCATGACAACTCTCACACTCTCAATTTACATGATTATACTTTATTGTTCAAAGGCATGCTTATGAGTTGATTATATGACATGGAATAAAGTTTACTCATTTGAATCATCCATGTTAACAATAATTTTGCTGTGCTATAAGGATGCATAAAACCCGTATGATATGCTTTCCATTACTCTATCTATGCAAAAGTTTTTCAGATTTATGAAGTGGAGGAAACATGAGACTATCAATCATGAGCAAAATCATCATCTCGTTATTTCAGTTTAAATGCTGAGTTCCTTTTTGATTTTGGTTTTCTTGCTCGGGGACGATCAAGTTTAAGCTTGGGGAGGTTGATGGATCTGAAATATAGCCATCTAGATCCACATTTAAACTAGATATTATTCACATGTTTGATGAAATATCTCTCTAAACCCTACCACTAATGCCTAATATTCAAAGGGGTATGCAATCCTTTCTTTCTATTTTTTCCTGCACAGATAATGACGTTTTATGATGGGAATCACTACATTAATGTCAAAGATATGAGATTTCCAACAACCAGAAGAAACCAGGAGTCGTGGATCGGAGGCAGACGCTTTAACGACCAACTATACGGCCGGAATAAAATTCTGGCCGTATAGTTGCCATCGATACTGCTAGGTCAAACAGAACAACTTTCGTGAAGGGATCCATATATAAAGAGGCCTCGGACGACGAGAAACAAGCACTCGCAGAAACCATCAGCCACCCCATATCTCCATCCACAACACTGACGAGCCGCCGGAGGAATAGACTTAGATCTAATCTCTCCACCACCATAGCCATATTCCACCACTTGTAATAGTAGATCTCTTCTTGGATTGGCGACATTGTAAGACTATTTGCTATCAATCTCATGATTTCTACTACAATGTTTATGATCTTTGATCTCATCTCTATGTGTGAGTAATTCTCCTTAGGATAAGGGCTTCGGCCTAGCCATGTAGCTTTTGGTGCATGCTATTTATCATAGATGGAATCATGTATTAGTTTGTATGATATGATGATTATTGTATCCTCTCTTGCCTCAATCTAAGGACTTTTCAGGTACCCAAAACCCCGAGGATTGATCCAGGTATAGGGAGTATGAGTAATGACTAATCTGCAGGTTGGGAACCCCAGTAACAAAAAGGGTAGTACGGTGTATGTTAGGGATTTACTTGGGATTAACGGTGACATCACTATGGATATCATTAGTTCTCTTTATTCTATGGATGAGACTAGTAGGTTATTGGTATAAGCGGTTGTGGAGGCAATAGAAATTATGGATGCACTGCACACATATAATTTATCTTGCTCTAACAATTACATGCATACTTTATTTCTATCTTTTATTCCCATTAGATGTTTTGCACAGCTACAGATGAAACCGAACGCCCTAGACCCTCTCTCTCATCATCATCAACAACAAAAAGACGCAAACTCTTGGTCCGGTAAAAACACAAAAGGAATTGTAAAACTCCTGAAGGTCCGTTAAAGTAACTTTACTATGCTTGTGCTTACCGAGGATTCGATAAACCTAGGTCTACTAGGGAAAAAGAGCTATACTACATCCGTAATCCGGATCGAAGGTATCATGCATCTGCTACCTTGTTTTCCTTCCCTTTTTCATATTCTACTGTGTAATTGTATCCTAGTAACTTGATCAGTAGCTTATGTTGTATTCCCTCAGTTAATTTATATTCTTGTATATACTTCAAGCTCTGCTGATCAGTTTTGATTATAAGTGAAGAAGCTAGGAAGTAATGCTTCTACTTTTTGAGAGCTTTCAGGATGGCCATAGATTCTTTGTCATAAGTAGATAGACCAGCTGATCTTGGTCTAGTTGCTCTACTAAGGAATGATATTGGTTTGCCTTGCTGCATCAAGACAACCCCTATTCCATAATCACAAGCATCATCTTCTAATGTGAATGGTCGGGAGAAGTTTGGTAATGCCAGCACATGTGGGTTTGTCATTTTCACTTTGAGGGACTAGAATGAAGCAGTCTGATCTTCTGTCCAAACAAATTGATCCGTTTTCAGGGCATCAAATAGGGGTTTACAGATTAGGCCATAGTGTTGTATGAATCTTCTGTAATACCCTGTTAATCCCAAGAAACTTCTTAGCTATGTAACATTTTCAAGTTGAGGCCATGTGGCAATGGCAACAATCTTTTTGGGATCAGTTGAAACTCCTTGGCCAGTTATAATGTGTCCTAGGTATTCCACCTGGTTAGTTGAAAAATTGTATTTCTGGAGTTTTGTAAACAAGTTGTTCTTTGCTAGGATCTCAAATACTTTCCTTAGATGCACTATGTGCTCAGAGAAGGATTTAGTGTAAATGTGAATATCATCAAAGAAGACGTGAATTTCCCAATGACAGCTGCCAGTACTGAGTTCATTAGCTATTGGAATGTAGTAGGGGCATTAGTCAATCCAAAAGGCATCACCACATACTCATAGTGGCCTTGATGAGTTGTGAAGGCAGTTTTGCTAATGTCCTTTTCCTGCATTCTAATTTGATGGTAACCACTCCTCAAGTCAATCTTGGAGAATATTGTGGCTCCATGTAATTCATCGAGCAAATCCTCAATAATGGATATTGGGTATTTGTTCTTGACTATTTGCAAGTTTAACTTTCTGTTGTCATTGCATTTTCTCCAGGTGTTGTCTCTTTTCTTGACAAGAACAACAAGAGAAGAGTAAGGACTAGAGCTATCTCTTATGTGTCCTTTGTGTAACAAGTCCTTGATGATTTTTTCAAGGGAATCCTTTTGGTGGTGAGGTGTCAACACCCGAATTTTTAATCCCAGATGCCTGTTATGCCATACCTCGCAATCCCAGGATTACCATTTTTGCGAGACATAACAGACTGGATATCAAAGTACATCATCCATTACAAACCATAATAAGGTCTTACACAAATAAAGGATCTCATGATCCTGTCTTAATACAAACAAGCAACGGAATAATAAGCATAGCAGTGGGCTCCATCTTCAGTGTCACAGGCAATGCTGATGATGGGAGATGATCCCAGTTGTCATAGCCGTCCTGCTGTCCATCTTCCTGATAGTCCTCCTCATAGTCTGGCCACGGGAATGGCCAGGGACAAAGCCATGAGTACTCTTTAAGTACTCACAAACTATCACTAACAAGTAAGGCAGTTCTAGTAGGAATCCTAAGCTCTAAGTTTATTTGCAAAAAGCCAGATTTATCTAAACTGAGTTTAGAAGCAAAGAAAACAAAGTAAATGTTCTAAATCACTTTAAGGGGGGAACCTAGTTTTCATACTCACAACCCTGTTGTGGTCAAGTCAAAATCATAGTTCATTTCACAAGTCATATTGGAAAACATCTGACGATGGAACAGTATGGCCACTCCAACTGTCCATGACCACGGACGCGGCTATTCGAATAGTTTGACACTCTGCAGAGGTGGTACACTTTCACCACAAAATTCAATACATCCGTCAGAGATAACCCTGAATCATCATACTTAGTATGCGGATAATCAATCATAACCTTTCAATTATACACTCTAGTATAGGCACCTCCCCTATGAGCTTGGCCTCCCAGCCATGGCCATCTGCCATCCTGGGCACTGCATAGGTGGACATCATCAAGAGGTAGCCTTAGCTCAAACCTCTCCCATGAGGGAACCCATACTAATGCATATAAACTTCCGGCTAAGCCTTACCCAATTCAGGTATTATGGTTATACGTTAAAATTGGATTGGTATCGCATCCGAACCCAACCATCAGTTTTTATAAAGGACTAAGGCTCATGCCTCAACATTTTCATCATCAAATCCATTTGTGTTTCTCAACACATGTTAAAACATTTCAATAGAATGACTCATCATTCCAAGGTTTTCATAATCATTTTCACCAAGTATTCCCATCTAAAGTGATCAAGTTTTATGCTTAGCACTAGACACTAAGTTAAGAGTGTTCACTAATGAGAGATGCTAATCTCAATCTCATGCCATAGAATGACATCTAGTATAGGCCTAGTTTTATACTCTTTATGCTATCTATACTACTTTCCAATACTCACAAAGCACTAACTAAAAGTAAAGAACTTTGTAAAGTAAAAGAGTAAAGCTTACAAGTAAAACTTGGGATGGGTATAAATCAAAAGTATATAACCAAGCATGCCTAATGCATCTTGCTTAGGTTAAAGCTTGCATAGATCTAGCTTGCCAATAATAGCTTGCCTTGATTGGTGCAGTGATTGAAGTTTTCTTCGTCTTCTTCAGGGTAGAACTCCTCCTCCCCGTATCCTTGGTCGGTACTATCGTCTATAAATGAATACGGGGTACACAATCACCAACAAAACTTAACTAAGTCTATTTAGCACCCTAAGGCTCACACTTGATGATCTAGCATCACCACAATCATCACATGAATTAAAGAACTAGTTTTATTTAATTTATTTGAGAAAAGTAATTTCTACTCATTGAAATTAATTAAGATTTAATATTCTCCAATTAAAATATGGGATCATGTGGACACATGTCATCACCACATATTCTAATACATGGGAATGTGATTTAAAGGGTTGATCACATTTTATAAAGTTTAAGATTATTATTTAAAGGATTTAAAGTGACTAGAAATGCCTATATAGCATTATTTTAGTACTAGTCCAAAGTCACTGCATGCAAACTTAGATATTTTTACATATTCAGATAGATATTGTCAAATGTGATTTTTGAGAGTTGGAATCAACTCAAAAGCTATTATAGTTGATTTTTGAAAAATGTTTGAAGTTGCAAAAGTCTCCGTCTTGTTATTTTTACTAAATATTATCTCTAAATCCAAATGATTTAAATCCAACAGGTTTGGATAGATATTTTAATTACCTTTCTAGCAAAATTTAAATCATGCAATTTGGTTAAGGGAAACTCTCTGAATTGATTTTTGAATCTCTGGACAGAAACTAGTTTAAACCTAAATGAAAAAACCATATTTGAATTTCTAGGCCTGGGCAGGAAAGCTAAACGGGCCGGCCCAGCTGCACTATGCGGCATAGCGGGCTGCTGACAGATGGGGGCCACCGGTCAGCGACTCAGTTTAACCGAAATAGTATCGGCGAATCTGAGTCGTGCGATCCTATTCTAATCCAACGGCCGAGCGTCATCGTCGACGACGAACAACTCCGACAATAAATTAACCTAGCACGGCTGTGGGGGTCTTGGGGGCTCACCTGGGCTCCAGCTAGGGTCGGCGACGGGGGCAAATGACGTGGTAGATGACAGCGAGGCGAGGCGTGGTCACAGCAGGGCTTGGGGTGGTCGGAATCGCTGGCGCCCTTCTCCTCCAGCAGCGGCGGGCTCCGATGAAATTCCGGCGCGGTGGTGCTCGCCTTGCTCTGGGGAGAGGTGGGGGAGTGGCTGTGAGGAGTGGGGAGTCGAATGGTGTGGAGAATGAAGGCGGGGGTGGCCTCCTTTTATAGCGCGGCGAGGGGACCGAGCGGTGCGACGGTGAGCTCGATGGTGGCGTCGCTACAGACGGCTAACAACATGGGCGAGGGCGTAGGATGGTGCGGTGTCTCCTGGCGGTTCTTATGGGCTTAATGGCGTGGAGTGAGGCGGCGTGGTTCGGTCGGGAGCGTGCGGTGTTCTGAGCGGCGACAGAAGTGTTTGCGGCGGCGTGCGGCAGCTACGGGTCGCGCGGCAGCGAACGGGGGTGTCTGCCGGGTTGGCGTGATCATGGCGGGGCTGCGCGTGCGCGGTGAGGGCAAGGAGCGAGCTGGGCGATATGGTCGGGCACGGCGCACTGGCGCGCTCTAGAAACGGTGCAGAGAGACGGGGCGCGACGTAGCTAGGGTGGTCCATGGCTCGACTGGGGCTGTGGCCTGGACAGGGGGTGGCGGTAGAGTGCGGCGCACCTCCTGGACATCCTGGATGGGCGCGAGGCGGTCTGCTGCGAGCTGGCCGTGGTCGGCCGGCGATGACCAATTTCGGGCGGCGCTCCACTGTGCAAATGGTGAAGGGGGAGCTGGTCTGGGGCTGGGTTAGACTTAGGGGAGACAGAGGAGTAAACAGAGGACCAAATGGTCGACTATTACTGTGCACAACAGTGAAGTTAGGCTAGAGGTTTATCTGTGTAGACAAGGTGTTTGTGTTAATAGCCGCATGAAACAAAGTTTGGAAATTTTTGATTCAAATTTTTTGAGTGATCTTAGATTAAGCTTGAGAGTCTATGTTTGCTTGGAGAGGTCAAGGAGAATTGATTTGGTAGGTTTTTAAAAAAGTGTGATCTTAACATATGAAATAGATTCCATTTTCAACTGTCCATTAAATTAATTTGCAAGATGTTTTTGTAAGTTTGTAAAGTGGGCCTTGATACATTTTTACTTGGTTTAGCAAGGGGTGAAAAGAAGTAGAAATATTTCTGTTGGAAATCTTCTTCTAGGAACACACAAAGTGGCCTAGTGGTTGATTTTGATCCAAATGACCATTTGCTTTATTTATTCTTATTTGATTTCTTTTTTTTTGGATTTTGTTTGTAATTGGTCTAGATGATGTGGCATTCACCTTTAGACCATTTTACAACATTTAGAACAACCAAGCATGGCATATATACTCAAATCTATACTAATGCAAACACACATGCATTCATATTTATTTTCTTAATAAAAGTTTTTGTTAACCCTAATTTGGATGATTAGAACTTGATAACCTTGATTAAAGTTTTGGGATGTTACATGAGGCATTCTGTAAGGTCTCTGGTTCAACACTTTTGCTTCTAGGATTAATGGTATGGCATGATCACAATCCCTCTTTGGTAGCATCTCTAGTGGTTCTTGGAAAATTGTTTTGAATTCCTGTAGTAGTTGTTGCACTTCAGGTGGGTATACCACTTTGTCTCCATGGTTCTCTTCTATTTGTTTTTCCCTGAGGACTGCTCCACAAACAACATGCAGTAATAATTTGTCTAGATGGTAGCTTTCTTTCATATCAGAAGTTACATGCAGACTGTTATCTTGAAATGTGATAACTGAGTTTTTCTTGGTTGTTACTGTCAGGATCATCTTTTTAATCCAATGTGAGAGGATTGTGCTCACGGATCCAATCAGCTCCCAATATGATATCATATCTTTGAAGATTAAGGATTTTGAAATCAGAAGTTAACTGAGTTCACTGGATGGAATATTCACAACTGAAACAAGTGAAGTCTGTCCACAAATTATCCCCATTGGCAACTGTTACTTTCATCTTAGCTGTGGTACTAAAATGCTATTAATGGCCGCTAACGGCCATCTCGCCGCTGACCGCGCCACGTCATCCTGACATGAGGGACCCACTATCAGTTTGGGTGTCAATCCATCGCCAATCGGTCATTTGCGCGAATTATAAAGAACGTACACTAGATCGGTAGATTTTTGCTAGGCAAACACAAAGTGGTACTAAAATGCTATTAACTCCTTGTGTACCAAAAAATGAATTCTTGGTTCATCAGAAAGATATGGTTGGTTGATGATGTTATTGGCGCATCATCCTCTATATCCTTATAACAAATCTATAACAAAACATAAGACACGATAACATAAGACTACACCCCTCACAAATTAACAAATTTAGTCCTGCTATACCTATTTCAAGAAAAGAGGACGCTTTGCAAAGCATAGTCGAACATACCACCTTTGGCATATACTACGTAATACCGAAGAAAGAGTGGAGTGCACATGAACACTAGTGGTCCTGCTTTTTAAAAGAAATCAAAAATCATATTTTTGAGTTCCAAAAATTCTAAAAATAAATCATGCTGTAGCCCGTGATTTCTATCATAAACGTGCAAAATCTCAATTTGAAATAATGTGTATTTTGAGCTACATAAAAATGAAAAAATTATAGATCTACAATATATTGATTTCAAATCATAAAAAAGTCACACTTTGTCATTTTTGTGTAGCTCGAAATACAGAGCATTTCGAATTAATATTTTGCACGTTTGTGGGATACATCATTAGCAATTGTTAGGATGTTGTTTCATGATTTTTTGAAACTTATAGGTGTAGGTTTTAATTTTTTTAATAAGAAAGGAGCACTGGAACTCAAGAGTCAAAAGGACTTTCGAAAACTCTTAGATTGGTACCATTAGATTTTCGGTGAAAAATAGTTTGAAATCTTGTATCTTATAAATTTTTGTTGGTCAACGTTATACGTTAGACTACTGTGATCACTGCTCACTGTGGATCATATATGGCTTGGCCAAACCTTTTTGGGTTAATTTGACACTCCATATCCCCATTCCCAACTTTGTATATTCAAAAGTGTCGATGATATAATATATTTTCTAGTCCTTTTCATTAGTTCGGATTTTTGGTTAAGAGATGGCCAGTGCATAAGTACAATATGGTAGCAGAGCTAACATATTATCTAGCTCTTTCCATCAGTTCGAACTTTTAGTTAAGTTGACTAGTGCATAAATTTAATAAACAAATGTCACTGTGAGAAATCTTACAAAAATTCCACACCAACATTTGGATACTTGGTTATATGCGCATGTGTGGTAGTTGCATACATATTTGTAATTAACCATTTTGCAGTGTCATTTTTTCCAACTAGTCTTCTGATAGTGACAAATTTCGATTACACGGAGATGGAGGTGACATATGCCAATTAAACCCAAACTGTTTAAGCAATAAGCATGCATGATTGAACACATAGGGAGTATTATTCAAAAACACAAGTGCGGCCATTATTTCCAAACTGTGAGAGGTTCAAGCCAATGAATTCAACATGGCGTCCACTAGAGTGACTTGTGTTAAGCGTATGGACCATCATTTCTCGCATGGGACAATTGTATTATTCTTGCGACATGGGGTAAATGTTTTGACAAATCATAATTTTACGTCGAGATGGAGATAAATTATGTTTGAAATATCGAAAATTCTCTCAGTAAAATGTCAGACTGGGCTTTACTTTCTGCCTTTCTCACAACTTGTGACATTTTTTCCCTTCTACAAAGCACTAATAACTTTATGGTGGTATGGTTGGGACTAATATTCATATTGTCACAACAACAACGATGGCAACAAAAAAAACTAATACGAATATCTGGGAAAATGTGATCTTTTTGATTATGCATGAGGAACTCATGATTGTCAATAATGATAATATTCATCCTTTCTTTTCAAGCTGAAGTAGGGATGCAATGTCTTTTCTAGTTGGCACATGATATATATCTATATAAACTCGAAGCGCTCGAGTGGTTCATTGAGACACCCCAAGAGCCATGGATATATTTCGGCTATAAAAATACTTCAATTCTATCTGGTTCATTGGGATATTAGAGAAGACCAAAAACATGTCACAGCTCCTTTCACATATTCTTTAACACCTTCATCCAATACAATCTATGCCCCAACACTACATGGTGTGTACCGTGTAAGAAGATCAATCAAGTTGCAACTTAGAACATCTCCGCCGGCACGACCCGACCGGTCTGCTGGCATCCGAACGGACGCGCGGGTCGGTCGCGCCCCCTCTAGCGGGGTGACCCATCCAGACCAACTCGTCTAGCCCGACCTATCCGTGCACCAAATTTTGGAAACGGTCGCGTCGGGCGGACAACGTGCATGTCCTCCCGCGGGGGCTGAGGGCCCGCATGGCAGCGACCCAATGACCTTCTTCCACTAGCCATCAATGGAGAGAGGTAGACTGCTCCAAAGGCTGGCCGCGCCACCGACGTTTCCCCTCCTGCGCTGGTGGCGCCGTCCTACGTCTGTGCTCCTGCTGCCACACATCAATATCGTCGCTTCGGCCTCCCCGCCGTCATCCAATGCCATGCCTTTTTAAACAGGCCACCCACGACCATCTTCTTGGATCGAGGGGAGGACGTATAGGACGACCACCGGGCCCTAGCCGTGGCCGTCGAGGTAGGCGCGGAGGGCGTGACCAGAGCAGCATGCCGTCACGGTCTCCCTCACCGTCGGGGCCTAGCTGTGGCCGTCGAGGAAGGCGTGGGGGGCACGGGCAAACCAACGCAATCTCCCTCACCACCGGCATCACCACCACCGTCGTCGCTAGAGATCGGGCCCATGGACACCAGCAGCTTCGAGTTCGCCATGACCATCCACTCGGGCATGAAGAGGGACAGGATGCTCCTTCCCCACAAATTTCCGTTGCTGCTCGACGGCGCAAAGCCCCAGCAGGTCGTGCTACGGGCTACCGGTGTCAAAACCTGCACGTGCCCGATTGAGGTGTTGTTCGATCGTCTCGGCCAGATGTTCCCCGCCAACGGATGGGAGGAGTTCGCCCGCGCGCACCAAATCCAAGTCGGCCACTTCGTCGTCTTCAAGTACGACGGCGAAGCCATGCTCACTGTCGATGTCTTCGACCACACCATGTGCCATCGCCACTACCGCTCCGACTCCGACTTTGATGAGTAGACTTTGCACTAGACTAGGCCGTGTACTCATCGTGTATCGTCTTTGGAATCAAATTTTACAATGTGGGAATCGGCCATTTGCAATGACAAATTTACATTTAAGTCTAAAAATATTTTACAAGCAAACCCAACCTAGAACAATATTCTAACTGTGCGCTGCCTACGGCGGCGTGACAACTGGTCGACAAGACCCCATTCTTCTTCGAGAGAGAGGCATATCACAACATACGTCTGCAACTCCTCTTCAACTTGGGCGAGGCGGGCACGCATGTGAGCATCGTCGGATTGGCCCACACCGCTGCCAGACCCCATCACGCACGTCTGTGAGCGCTTGACGCCGGTGGTGCTCCGGCAGAAAGACGCGTCCCATTACCTCCCAAGCGAAAGGCTCGCCGGTGGTCCTGTTGTCGTCGAAGTGAGGACGTCGTGGCCGGCAATTGCTGTAAAAACTAAATATCCGTGGCCGCCCAGGAATTGTAGGAGGCAACACGTCCGACGGCCACGACGGCTCTTCTCTGTCGCGGTTGCGATCGCCAGTGTCGCGACGCCGACGGCCAGGCATGGTGGTTTGTGGGGGATTTATGGTTGTATCTATCCTGGCTGACCCTCCCCCTTTTATGGTTGCATCTGGACGCGGCGAAAAACGCTCAGAAGAGGCGGGAAGCGGTGGGAAAGAAAGTCAGGAAGCGACAAGAACACACTGGAAATACATGGGTGCCGATGACGGTGGCCACAGTGAGATGGCCTATTTGCCAAGCGCGACAGATAGGTCACGTCACCGGGCGCGGTTGGCCGGACCACAACCCAAATTCCGCTCAGCCCTATCCAAATGGATAAAACTGGACGTTTTGGGTCGCCAGTTTGGATCGGCCCAGTGGAGATGCCTTAGAGCATCTCCAGCACTGGCTGGATATTTGCGCGCTGCAAAACTCGGATGCAACGCGCAGCGGTAGCGCAGCCTTCGCCAGAGGCAGCAAATGACGCTGCAAAACAGAGCGCGAAAACATGCCCTCGCCAGGCCCACGATTTTCCAGTGCCCAAACCACGCACACACAACCAGATCCAGAAAATGCACTAATTCTTTTTAGGAGGAACATAAATTAAAACTGACGAATGAGTTCAACACGACGAACTACATGAAACAGAAAATAAACCTAATAATCTACTCTTCATCTTCATCCTCCGAGGTGGCGTCGTCGGACTCCATCCACATGTCGGCCCACCTCGGATCATTGTCGGTGATGGTGCATGGGCCCTCTATCTGGGCATTGATGAAGGCCTTGCGGTGGCGGCGCTCTGCTCGGTACTCCCTCCTCTCAGCCCTCTTGGAGCGTAGAACTCCACCTCCGCCACGTCCTGCGGGAACATACGCGCCACTCTGCCATGGCGCGCTCGTCGTGCTCGGCGATGGCGAGGCGCCGCTGCACCACGCGGTGATGGCGACGGTCCTCCTCGGTGAAGAGTTGGGGTGCCGGCGCTAGGAACTCGGCCACCGCGAGAGACTCCGTCTCTAGAAATTTCATCTCGCGCCGGTGGCGGCCCGGGCGCCACGCCGCCGTGTCATACACGCTGGCGGCCTCCTCCGGCGAGGCGTACGTGCCAAGGGTTTCGCCGGAAGCCGGCGGCGCGGAGCTCGGCATAGTACATCCTGTTGGGGCGCGGGCGCACGCCCGCGGAAACCGGAGGCCTGCGGCGGCGAGGCGGCATGCCGGCGCCAAAAGCGGAAGAGGAGCAAAGCGGTGCGCGCGTGCGGCTCATCTATAGCACGCACGATCATTTGGCGCAGGAGGTTTGGCGTAGCGCAAACGCATGCGCGCGGCAAAGTTTTTACGGCGCACGCTCTTTTTCCGCGCCTGCTGGAGCCAGCGTCCGCGCTGGCACGCTATATCGACGGTTATTTTAGCGCTGCGTTATTCTAGCGCTACTGTTGGAGATGCTCTTACTATCCCGTATCGGTCACATTCTTTCCAATCATCGGTCATGCTTTCAGATCAACACCGTGATGTCTGGGATGATCATACATTCAAGACCAAAATGACATGCTTTCAATTTTTTCACATAGCAAATCATCATGAGACTGACAACATTTGAATGGCTCGGGTGGAGTTTTCGTTGTGTTAGACTCAGATTCCAAGATTCGACATATTTCTAGAAAACTAATTGTTTTTTTAGCATTTGTCATTGCAGGACTTCATGAGTGCATATGTAAATCCTTTAATCCCATGCATTGTACTATCGTTAGCCCCTCTCTTCTGCTAGTATTGCTGCATCATGGACCGCCTAAGCTTCCATCATCAACGCACTAGATGCATGATCATATCATATGGCTTGTCCACATACCAATCCCTCTTCCCTGTTGATCTCAGACTACCACACTAATGCTTCCAGTCAGAGTGTCTGTGTCTGTGTTAAACTCACATCTGTATTAAGCTTCTGACACTAGTAGAAAATGGGCCTTTAGTTCGGGCCATTAGTCCCGGCCGTGGCTGGGGCCGGGACTAATGGTCCGAACCAGACGGACCGAGGAGGCCGAAGTACTTTCTCCCGGTCCGTAAGGAACCATTAGTCCCGGTTTGAGATACAAACCGAGACAAATGGGTCTGGGCCGGCGCGCGTGCTCCTGGCAGAACCTTTAGTCCCGATTTGTATCTCAAACCGGGACTAATGGCCTGGCCCTATATATATGCACCCAGCCCTCCACTCTCTTCTGTTTTTTTCCTATGTGAGAGGTGGGTATAACTTTGTGCTAACTTTTTTTTTTCATATGCACTAGAGGTGTTCGGTGAAATGCCTATTAGAGCGATGCCACTTGAGTTCACACAAGACAAAATATGATATGAGGTGTTAGAGCGACACTTAAGGTTTCTCCTCTTTGTTTTGAAGTGTCCTAAAAGGTTAGCAACTATTTTCTCATTTTGACTGCGCGGTACTAATTTAAGCATCGTGATTGCGTTTGATATATATGCATGGTTGTATGATGCAGATGAGCCACCCATGGATGTATGGTGACCGACGCTCTGACGCTTACAGAGAAGGCTCGTTCTTTTCGCCTTGTGGCCGAGGCGAACAAGCGGCGGGATGGTTTTATGTGTTGTCCATGTATTGAATGTCGGAATGAGCAGGCTCACACTTTCTCAAGAGTCATTCAGAGCCACCTGCTTCGGTCCGGTTTCATGTCCGGCTATAATGTTTGGACCAAGCACGGAGAAAGAGGGGTTATGATGGAAGACGGCGATGAAGAAGAGAACGATGATGACAACTACCGATCTATGTTCCCTGAATACGATGATACCGCAGTTGAAGATAATGAAAAAGAAGGGGGTGAAGAACGGGAACCAGATGAGCCCGTTGATGATTTTGGTCGGGTCATTAGTGATGCAAGGCGAGACCGCGACACAGAAAAGGAGAGGTTGCAGTTCGAGCAGATGTTACAGGACCACAACACATTGCTGTATCCAACTTGTGAAGATGGCCAGAAGAAGCTGGGTAGCACACTGGAATTGTTGAAGTGGAAGGCAGAGACCGGTATGACTGACTCGGGATTTGAAAAGTTGCTGGTAATAATGAAGAAGCTGCTTCCAAGAAATAACCAATTGCCCTCCAGTACGTACGAAGCAAAGAAACTTGTCTGCCCTCTAGGATTAGACGTGCAGAAGATACATGCATGCCCTAATGACTGCATCCTCTACCGCGGTGAGAAGTACGAGAATATAGATAAATGCCCGGTATGCACTGCATTGCGGTATAAGATCAGAAAAGATGACCCTGGTGATGTTGAGGGAGAGCAACCCAGGAAGAGGGTTCCTGCCAAGGTGATGTGGTATGCTCCTATAATACCACAGTTGAAACGTTTGTTCAGAAATAAAGAGCATGCCAAGTTGTTGCGATGGCACATGGGAGACCGTAAGAAAGACGGGATGTTGAGGCACCCTGCTGATGGTCGGCAGTGGAGAAAAATTGAGAGAGACTTCCTAGACTTTGCTGATGACGCAAGAAACTTATGGTTTGGTCTAAGTACCGATGGCATGAATCCTTTTGGAGAGCAGAACTGCAGTCACAACACCTGGCCCGTGACTCTATGTATCTACAACCTTCCTCCTTGGTTGTGCATGAAGCGGAAGTTCATTATGATGCCAGTGCTTATCCAAGGCCCGAAGCAACCCGGCAACGATATTGATGTGTACCTAAGGCTATTAGTTGATGAACTTCTACAGTTGTGGGCCAAACCAGGTGTACGTGTGTGGGATGAGCACAAACAGCAGGAATTTGACCTACAAGCGTTGCTGTTCGTAATCATCAATGATTGGCCTGCTCTTAGTAACATTTTAGGACAGACGAACAAAGGATACAATGCATGCACGCACTGTTTAGATGAGACTGAAAGTATATATCTAGATAAATGTAGAAAGAATGTGTACCCGTACAATCGTCGTTTTCTTCCACCCAGTCATCCCTTAAAGAAGAAAGGCAAGCATTTCAATGGCAAGGCAGAAACCCGAACGAAGCCTGTCCCCCATAGTGGTGCTGATGTATTTGGTATGGTCAAGGATTTGGATGTAATCTTTGGAAAGGGTCCTGGAGGATAACCTGTTCCGAAAGACCCCATTACCGGACACGCAGCCATGTGGAAGAAGAAATCTATATTTTGGGAGCTACTCTATTGGAAAGTGCATGAGGTCTGCTCTGCAATCGACGTGATGCACCTGACGAAGAATCTTTGCATGAATATTCTAGGCTTCCTGGGCTTATATGGGAAGTCAAAAGATACCCCGGCAGCACGGGAGGACCAACAACATCATAAAGGACAAGACGGCAAGCATCCATGGCAGTTTCAAGGGCTTGCCAGCTACGCTCTTACCAAAGAAGAGAAGGAAATCTTTTTTGAAGTCCTTTTCAGTATCAAGGTCCTATCTGGCTTCTCGTCGAATATAACGGGAATAGTAAATATGAAAGAGAAAAAATTTCAGAACCTAAAGTCTCATGACTGCCATGTGCTTATGACGCAATTGCTTCCGGTTGCATTGAGGGGAATTCTACCAGAAAATGTTCGACTAGCCATTGTGAAGGTATGTGCATTCCTCAATGCAATTTCTCAGAAGGTAATCGATTGAGAAAGTCTATCAGGGTTACATATTGATGTGGTCCAATGTCTGGTCAGCTTCGAGTTGTTGTTCCCGCCATCCTTCTTCAATATTATGACGCACCTCCTAGTTCACCTAGTCGAAGAGATTAGAATTCTCGGTCCTGTGTTTCTACACAATATGTTCCCCTTCGAGAGGTTCATGGGAGTCTTAAAGAAATATGTTCATAACCATGCTAGGCCAGAAGGAAGCATCTCCAAGGGCTATGGAACATAGGAGGTCATTGAGTTTTGTGTTGACTTTCTTCCTGACCTTAAGCCAATTGGTGTTCCTGAATCTCGGTATGAGGGGAGGATGACTGGAAAAGGCACACTAGGAAGGAAATCAATGGTATGTAGGGACGGGCATTCTTTCACTCAAGCACACTACACAGTTCTACACAATTCCACCGCGGTGGCTCCGTATATCGAGAAACACAAGAATATTCTATGCTCCGAAAACCCGGGGAAGCCTGAAACCTTGATTAAAGGGGAACACGAGAAGAATTTTGGCAATTGGTTGCAAGACACATCTCATGAATAACACCACTGTTGGAGATGAGTTGTACTCGTTGGCCAGGTTACCATCTTCGACTATATGTACTTTCCAAGGGTACGAGATAAATGGGAATACATTTTACACGATCGCCCAAGATAAAAAGAGCACCAACCAAAACAATGGTGTCCTCTTTGATGCAACAGATGGCAATGGGCAGATTGACACATATTATGGGTACATAGTGGAGATATGGGAACTTGACTATGGACCTACTTTTAAGGTCCCTTTGTTTCGGTGCAAATGGGTCAAGCTGACAGGAGGCGGGGTACATGTAGACGAAAAGTACGGCATGCCAACAGTGGATCTCAACAATCTTGCGTACATGGATGAACCATTCGTCCTAGCCAACAATGTGGCTCAGGTTTTCTATGTGAAGGACATGTCTACCAAACCGAGAAAAAGGAAAGATAAGCAAAAGAGTACAGAATACAATGAGCCAAAGCGCCACATAGTTCTTTCAGGGAAAATAAACATCGTGGGAGTGGATGACACGACAGACATGTCAGAAGATTACAATAAGTTTCATGAAATTCCGCCCTTCAAAGTGAAAACTGACCCAAGCATCGTGTTAAATGATGAAGATTCTCCATGGCTACGGTGCAGAAGAAAACCACAACACTAGATGTTGGTGATGTGTAATAATGTATTAAACCTTTTATTTGAGACATAAATCTATGTAATTAAACCTTTTATTTGAGACATAAATCTATGTAATGTATTAAACCTTTTATTTGAGACATAAAGGTCTGGATTTGAGGGTACCGCAGGTGGGGGTTATTGCCGGTCGTGCTGTAGGCCATGACACTCTGGAGAGTCCGGCCGCGCCACCACAGCCTACGGCCGGCCTCGTTGAAGTTCGAAGGAGGTGGGCCGTCCTCCTCGTGCCTGGCGAGCGCCCTCTCACGCCGATTGATGAAGAAGGCTTCCCAAGTCGGGAAATAGTCGGGATGCCAGTTGGGATTCCTCCGCTGCTCTGGCGTGAGCTCGAGGTAGTAGTGGTTCGTGATGGCCATCCGACGCTCCACACCTAGAGGGACAGGAGGGACCGTCACGCCTCCGGCGCTCAGCATCCAACCGGTGGGGACGCGGTAGCCCGGTGGGCAGGGGTAGTTCGAGGCGCAAAGCGCCTCCGCCTCCTGGGTGGTTAGAGATACGATGGAAGCCATGGGAAGAGAATGATGAGTCTAGATGTGATATGTAAATGGAGGCCAAGCGTACATATATATACTGAAAAAATGGCGGGAAGACAGAGGTGGGAACCGGTGGAAAGCGCGGGAACGCAGTGGCGCGGGAAACTTTCATCCCGGGTGGGGGCTCAAACCGGGACAAAAGATGGGGGGGCCTTATCTGGGTGAGGCTTATCTGGAAGGGCCTTATCTGGGGGGTGGCTAACCTTTAGTACCGGCTGGTGGGTGCAACCGGGACTAAAGGTGGTTTTTGTGTCATCTAATAAAACTGTCGGTGGGATAAGGACGCGTGGGTAACCTTTAGTACCGGGTGGGGGCTCAAACCGGGACTAAAGCTGTCGGTAGGATAAGGACGCGTGGGTGGACGCACTGCTCGATGAGATAAAGCATGTAGCGCACGACGCCCTGTCGGAGGAAGAAGACAAAGTAGAAGCGGCGCCGTGCCTATAAAAGGAGCATCGATAAGCCATGGCAAGCAACTCAACAAGCCAACATGGATGGAGAGTTTCATCCCCATGGATGGAGGAAAGGGTTGGGAAATCTCCCGTGGCGGAACTTCTCGAAGATGCCCTTGGTGCACACGCCCTATGGCATCTTCGGAAGTTCCGCCTCGGAAAATATTTTCCTGCTAGCCCGTGAAAGACTCCATCTTCGCCTCCCTGGGGTTAGAGGTATGGTGGAAGCCATGGGATAGAGTGGAGAGAGGCGGCAGATATGAGTCTAGATGTGCTATGGCAACGACCAAGCCAACATGGATGGAGAGTTTCATCCCCATGGAAGGAGGAAAGGGTTGGGAAATCTCCCGTGGCGGAACTTCTCGAAGATGCCCTTGGTGCACACGCCCTATGGCATCTTCGGAAGTTCCGCCTCAGAAAATATTTTCCTGCTAGCCCGTGAAAGACTCCATCTCCGCCTCCCTGGGGTTAGAGGTATGGTGGAAGCCATGGGATAGAGTGGAGAGAGGCGGCAGATATCACTAAAAACCCTAAACCCTAAACCCTAAACCAAAAACCCTAAACCCTAAACCCTAAACTAAAAACCCTAAACCCTAAACCCTAAACCAAAAACCCTAAACCAAAAACCCTAAACCCTAAACCCTAAACCAAAAACCCTAAACCCTAAACCCTAAAGGGGCTATGATCCGGAAGAGAATGGGCGGGAAAAAAAAGGCGGGGTAGACGATCCGGGGCCCCCGATATAGGGTTTCACCGAAGGAAGACCACCGGAGCGTCGGAATTACATGAAAATGGCAAAATGGTTAATAGTTTGACTAGTTAGAATAATTATTTTATAAAACAGAAAATTGATTTGAATCACTTATTCAAAAATATGCAAAATATAATATTTAATGCATTTTTAAAATGAAAATGGCAAAATGGTTAATAGTTTGACTAGTTAGAATAATTATTTTATAAAACAGAAAATTGATTTGAATCACTTATTCAAAAATATGCAAAATATAATATTTAATGCATTTTTAAATTGAAAATGGCAAAATGGCTATTAGTTTCACTAGTTAGAATAATTATTTTATAAAACAGAAAATAGATTTGGATTACTTATTCAAATTCAAGTACTTTTCATGTTGAAATTTTTCTCAAATTCATAAGTATGCAAAAACTGTAAAATTCAAATGTTTAAAACAGAAAATTGAATTTTTTTTAAACAGGCGCGCCCCTGGGGTGAAAATTTTGAAAAAAGGACCTTTAGTCCCGGTGCGTGCCACGCACCGGGACTAAAGGTGTGGCGTTGGGCGGTGCCGAAAACCTTTAGTCCCGGTGCGTGGCACGCACCGGGACTAAAGGGGGGACCTTTAGTCCCGGTCCGTATAACGCACCGGGACTAATGACCCTTTAGTCCTGGTTCGTTATACGGACCGGGAATAAAGGTCCCCCACCTATATATCTTCTCCCTACGCGCTCCTTCTTCTCCCCACGCAGAGAACACCCACGCGCGCGAGGACGACGAATCGACGCCGGCAGGCTGCCCGACTCGCTCTCTGGCCACCACCACCCCAACCACCGCCGCCGCCACTCACTCCAGCCGCCACCGCCGTCGCCACTGCAGCCGCCTCGCGCGCGCCCCCAGCCAGCAGAGGTACACCAGCCCGCCTCCCCTTCGCTCCCCCGTCTGGCCGGCTACGCGGCGGCGCGGCGCTGCTGGCCACTGTGGGCAAGCAGGCCGGGCCGGCGACAGCCGTGCACGCCGGCGGCAGTGCGGGCGATGCGGCCGGGGCGGCGCCCCCGGCCAAAGTTCTATTTTTTTTTATTTTGTAGTAGTTAATTGTAATAATATTTTGTAATATTTAGTAGTTAATTGTAGTAGTTAATTGCAGTAGTTGTTTGTAGTAATTGTAATAGTTAATTGTAGTAGTATTTTGTAGTAGTAATTGTAATAGTTAATTGTAGTAGTATTTTGTAGTAGTAATTGTAGTAGTTAATTGTAGTAGTATTTTGTAGTAGTTAATTGTAGTAGTTGTAATATTTAGTTGTAATAGTATTTTGTAGTATATAGTTAATTTTATTTTGTAGTGTAATATTATTTAATTTTGTGTATAATATTATTTAGTAGTGTAATAGTAGTGTTAATTGTAATATTATTTAGTAGTTGTAATATTATTTAGTAGCTAGTGGTCGCGGGCCCCTGAACTTAGGGTTAGAGTGGTGGTGCTCGCGGGCCCCCGGACTTAGGGTTAGGGTGGTGGTGCTCGCGGGCCCCCAGACTTAGGGTTAGGGTGGTATTGGTCGCGGGCCCCCGGACTTAGGGTTAGGGTGGTGGTGCTCGTGGGCCCCCGGACTTAGGGTTAGAGTGGTGGTGCTCGTGGGCCCCCGGACTTAGGGTTAGGGTGGTAGTGGTCGCGGGCCCCCAGACTTAGGGTTAGGGTGGTGGTGCTCGCGGGCCCCCGGAGATAGGGTTAGGGTGGTGGTGCTCGCAGGCCCCGGACTTAGGGTTAGAGTGGTGGTGCTCGCGGGCCCCCGGACTTAGGGTTAGGGTGGTAGTGCTCGCGGGCCCCCAGACTTAGGGTTAGGGTGGTGGTAGTGCTCGCGGGCAGCCGGGTGGTGGTGCTCGCGGGCCCCCGGAGATAGGGTTAGGGTGGTGGTGCTCGCGGGCCCCCGGAGTTAGGGTTAGGGCATCACTAGAATTTTGCTATTGTTTAGTATTATTGTAGCAAATTGCGTGTTCATATTATTGTTTGGTACTATTTTATGCAGCAATATTGAATGAAAAATGTTATTGTGTGCATTTTGTAGAAAACTATGGATCCAATCCAGAGAGACCTAGCACATGAAGAAATTCTCGAGGATATGATCAATGACACCCCCATGTTGATCCACCCGAATCTCCGTCGATTTATCTGAACCCCTCCGGTGAGGGAGAGGAGGTCAACCGAAATGATCAAGGAGAAGCCGACGACAAGGTATATATATGAAGTCTGGTGATCAGTAGATGCATTAACTGAGTTGTATATATATAAATTGACGAATGTTTCTTCTCTTAGGCCTCCACATCGAGCAAAAAATATTCCAAACGAGACCCGGCCAAAAAGTTGGACGCATCTACGCGTTATACAATTACGCGGGTATCACCACGGGGTGAACCGGTGGAACCCAAAAAGGCTAAAACTGTATTTAAACAACAATGCAGAGTTATGGTTAGGGATCGCATCCCGATCACCGTTCGAGAGTGGAATAAGACGAAAGGGCGAAAGAGGGTGAGTATGTCGCTGACAGGTGCAAAGAGGGTCTTTGGAATGACCTCATGACACATTTCACCCTGCCAGAATGTGAGGATGATGCCGACACAACTGCATTGAGGAAGAAAGTCAAGCAGTGGACTCTTACGAAGATGGCCAAACTATTCAAGAACTGGAAGAAAGCATTATGGCAAAAGTATCAGAAGATGAAGAAGACTCCTAAATTTGAATGCTATCTAACAAAGCAGCAGGCTAACTGGGACGCATTTGTGAAGTACAAGGAGTCACAACCTGCTATGGAAATGTCGGAAAAAAACAAGAAAAATGCCGCGATGAAGAAATATCACCATCACCTGGGGCCAGGGGGCTACGCGGCTGCCATGCCAAAGTGGGATGCTAAAGAGAATGAGCTGCTTGCTAAAGGGATCACTCTAGAACCAATACGCGAAGAATGGGATCTGAGGGCAAGGAATTGGTTCCTTGGGCATGGGAGTGAGTATGACGAAAGTACAGGGGACCTTATTTGCAGTGACGGGATTAGGATACCCCGGGATACATGGCAGAAAGTGGTGAAGGAGATTAAAGCGGGGACAACAAAGTTCCGTCCCAATAGAGAGAAAGACTTGCTGACAAAGGTCCTCAGGAATGACGAACGCAGAGAACGTGTATGAGGCCTTGGCCCTAGTTATACGTGGGAGATGGGGTTTTCCAAAGACAGAGATACTTATAGGAGCCGAGAGAGAGCAAAGAGGCGACGGCAGGAGGAGGGAGATAGGTTCACCGAGTTGCTAGGAACACTTCGAATGCATCAGCAATAGATTGACGAACTTTGAGGAGCAGCGCGCCTGCAAGATCCTGTACTCGATATTACCGCCGTCCCATCTCAGCGGAAAAGCAGCGTGGCTGAATCGGAGGTCCCTTCTGACGATGCACGTATGGTAGATGGCGGTCCCGGCTACCCCGTGGATGGAATCAAGGAGCAGGCATCTTGTGAGCTCCATCAGAAGGTGAAGAACCTATCCATCAAGGTGGCGGTCGGATGTGCTTTACCTTGTCCACCTGGCGCACGCTGGCATGGCCGTGAGATTCTAGCTGGCTATGCTAAAGTTGGTGTGGATGAAATCACAATGGGGTGGGACTCAATGGAGCTTGACATCCCTGGACCTGAAGGTGAGAGGACACTCAGAGAAGTACTGGGTGGTATCATTCTATGGGACAAGAACAACATCAAGCTTCCAGGCTGGACGCCAAAGCCAACACCGCCTCCGAGTGGTCGCATGTCACCTTCACCTCCATCACCTCCAAGAAGCCCACCCCATGACTACGACCACCACATCCCGAGTCCATCTCGATCTCTGCCGTAGCCTCCGATTAGTACTAAACGACGCAGGAGCCCAAAACGACAAATGTCGCCCCTCCCAAGAGTACCTCATAAGAATCTTCCTATCAGACCTTACGATCATACTGACGAGGAAACCGACATGATCGTAAAGGCCGAATGTGTTGCGCAGCTTCAAAGGAAGAAACCCGAGCCCGCCCCGGTATACACCGAGAAGCAAAAAGCGTATGCACTTTATTTTCTGAACACAAAATCACAATATGAATTGCACCATAAGCCAGATGACTATCGACACACACTTCAGAAGGAAGTGAAGAAGAGCAAATCAAGTAGAAGTGCAAGCGGGAGCAAATCATCAAGTCAAAGTGCAACCAGGAAAAGAAAGGACGTCCCCCAGCTCGGGGAACAGGCCAAAAAATCGACCCCACCCCTCAAGGTGGTATCCTATGACACTCCCCAGCAGGATATGGAACAAGATAAGAAGCTTGCGGCCGCTATGAATGTGACTGTTGAGGAATTGCTAGGTTCTCAGGACGACAAGTTACCCAAGGGTCAGGTAGTCCCTACATATGTCCCAGGGAAGTGTCTGGTCAGCTTTGAGCAGTTCCAATAACTGCCAACACAAATGCGGAGTTTACATAAATGGTACTTGAAAGCCGTAAAGGAGGAGAGAATAATTATCGTGGCGAAAGTCCCACATGACTACTACTTCCGAGAAGAAGATGTCCATGCTGAGTTTCCAGAACTCTTCCAGTTATACACTTTCGACGCCCTCGACAAAAGTCTCATGAGTTGCTATTGTATGTAAGTTGTTGAATTCATTGTCTATATATAAGCTGTTCATTTTTTCAGTTGTTCAGTTCATTGCATGCAATTATCCTAATTATATCCTTTTATACTCTATTATTATGCAGAATGAAGATCATGGAATGTAAAAGAAGGTCAATCTTCAGTGTTGGGTTCATTGATCCAGATAAAATACATTGTCGGACGCTAAAGGATAAACCCGAGGACACACAGGAAAACCTTCTAAGGTTTCTAATGGAGCAAAATTTTTGTGACCACATACTGTTTCCTTACAATTTCGCGTGAGTGTCTTACTCTATTGTACACATTCTCTTTTGCTTACTCGATGTTAAGTGTAATTGATGAGTTACTGATGTATATATAAACGTGTACAGTTTCCACTGGATTCTCATGGACATTCAACTTGATAAGGGAAGAGTTGAAGTCATGGACCCATTAAAGATACCCCTGGAACAGTTTAGTGACATGCAGGACATGCTCCAAAGGTAATTTTCGCACTACAGCGGTCTCTTTCGTTGATTTCCTGAGATATCACGTAATAAATAACTCATTCATTTTCTTTACCGGATAGGGTTTGGAACCAGTTCAAGAGTGCGGTTACGGGTGACTTTACTGAGAAGCTGACGTTTAAGCCGGTCTCGGTAAGTAGTAGGCGCATCTCTTTACTTCTAGTTTCAATACAATTATGATGCTGAATTATTATTTTGATTGAATTCTATTCTCGTAAAGTGCGCGAGGCAGCCACAGGGGACGAATCTATGTGGATTCTACGTTTGCGAGTTCATTCGCACGTTTACCAGTGAGCTGAATGATTATATAGTCGATGTAAGCAATACATTCATAACATTATTTTTATTACCATCATTTTTTGTTATCATGATTGATATTCATATTGATCTCCTTTTCTTATATAGTTCGAGAAAATGCGGGATCAGCTCCTACCACACCAACGCGTAGTAGCAATTGCTGAAGAACTGGCAGGATTCTTGATGAACGAGATGATAGATGATGCCGGAGAATTTAGTGTGAATAGGCGCCGATGATCCCCGACCGTGTAATTGAATAGACGGACTCTAGTCCCGATAATTGTGATCTCCATGTGTAACTATCATGTATATATTTGTATGCTCGATCTTAAGAGAAGTTATCTTATGTATGCACGAACATGTACGGTATGTGGTAGCGTAGAAAACTATTTTGAAATGAAAAAAAGAATACAAATTAAATTCTCTACCGCGGCAGAGAAAGTGCCTAAAATTCTGCCGTGGCAGAGAACCATTTGTCCCGGTTCGTAATACGAACCGGGACTAATGGGGGGCACCCAGCACCCGCAGAGACAACCACGTGGATGCCCATTGGTCCCGGCTGGTAAGAGGGCCGAGACTAGTGGGTGGGCCTTTAGTCCCGCCCCTCTAGTCCCGGTTACCAGGACCAGGACTAAAGCCCCTTACGGGCCGGGACTGGAGGCCCGTTTTCCACTAGTGTGAGTACCCTCCTTGGTAGGAGTCCATCTTGCTTTGGGTCTATGTGATTCCTTCGCTCTTTCTTTACCAGATCGATACATGTCAATTGTCATTTCAATAGTGTACCAGACCGAATCTATTATCGACCTGTTACCCTCGCCATGCTTCCATGAGTTCCTTTTCATTCCATATCGCCCATCATCCACAAGGATGAGGCATGCAGTATCATTTTCCGGGGGGGGGGGGGGGGGAGAGCAGGGGCTAGACCCCCCCTAATTATTCGCCCCCCTCAACGAATCGGTGCATGATGTACCTCTACTATTGTACTGGATCGTGTACTAATCGTCATAATTAGTTATGCAAAATGAGGGCTAATCTAACCCGTGCAGCTATAGACTGCCGCGTATACATCAAATCCTAGCCAAAATCCATGATCAAACCCTTAACCTATGGGCTCTAGGATAGGATCAATATGTTACGATGGTTGTGGCGTCAAGTTCATTGCCGGTTTTATAACGGATCAAGTAGACGTGCTAAATCCAAGCTATATCAATTAGCAAGTACCGCGGGTAACTAATTTGGTACATAGGGAGTACCCTATGTACCAAATTAGTTGTGTCAACCTTGTTTAGATTCGTATGCGTCAACTAACTAAAACATGTCTAGATACATACATATGGATTTAGACAAAGTTGAGACACTAATTCGACACGAATAGAGTCGTTCATAACAAGAATTAATTTGCTGATTCAATGCTTCCTTTACTTTGCTTTTGCTAATACTGAGTTGCCTACAGTTTTTCTCTTGCATTCTTTAAGATTTATAGTAAGTGCAATGTCAGTGCAACTTAATTTAGTCTCTACTTATTATGTGAGTGGAGAGATAGTTTCCTAAGAAATTAACCAACCGAGATAGGAACTATTATGTGATAGCCACATCTTAATAATCTTTTTGCTATGACACATGAAGTTGGAGGCATCAACTATAAATGAAACTTAATATATTTTATTCATTTTTCTTTTATGTGACAAAAAATTCTTTGCCCCTCATGCTTCAATCCTGGCTCCGCCCTGATATTTTTTGTTGATAGGGCGGAGTTTTAAATCATTTCCATCGACCATGACTCGTGATGGAAAGGCAGAATCATGAGGTTCACCAAGTTACTCATCTCATGCCAAAATAATCGAGCCCATGTGCACTGAAAGAGAACATGGCATATTGCCTCGTCCGATGCCCACACACCTCACAATGGGCAATATGCTCCGTGTGCCTTTTCTTATGCACTGCTCTAGTTGGTATGAACTTGTTGATCACCCTTCACTAGAAAGATCATACTTTCGGCGGAACAGCCAGCTGGCAAAATCTCTCCCTGTAATTGTTCGGTGAAATGTTGGAAATCTAATTCAATGCCATCGATATGTAAGCAAATCGAACAAAAAAATGCACGCCGTTCTCTTGCGTCTAGGCCCATTCATCATCATCAAACCTTTCCAATAGAATTCTACGGTGCTTGTATGCTAGTTTCAGTTAAATTATCCGCAAGTGTTTCTTCAAACCAAGACATATGTTCCACATCAATTAGTTACCCTACCGTGGTAGCTTTAGCTTCAGGTTGTCTCGCCAAAGGTCTAACCCTAGTGTTCTCTAGTATCCAAGGGACCCTGAATATTGATTTCATGACCCACTCGTTTAATTAATCCCTTGCATAGAGCTTCTCTTCCGTGTAAGATTGCTCTCCATGCGTGTGGGAAGTCCCTCTTCCTACATGACAAAATGAAGTTAGAATTATTTTAACACTTCCCGTTCAACACTTTGGTGCAGAGGGGATCATGCAAAAATTACTACCAAACTAAATCCACAAATTCATCTACTTGTAGAGCATGAAATGAGCTAATATAGCAATAAGAGTTGAAAGTGATGGGGATATGCCGAAGGGGGTATGCCTAGCAGGACGTTTCGATTGGGCCGAAGGGTCTGCGAGTGTGCCCGAAAGACGGCGACTGGACTACGAAGGAAGGAAATGCCCAGCGACTGGAGGCCCATGAGCGTAACAGAAGCCCAGTCGGATTAGGTCAAAACCTCCGGATCCTTATCTTGTTCGGTTGTAACTTGTAAACCCTAGCGAGGTGCCTCATATATAAACCTCCCTAGGGTATCTTAGAGACTCACGTTCCATCATACACCCCCTCAAGCGACTCGCAGCCTAGTCGCCGAGCTCGCCACCCCTGTAACTCGCTCTCCAATAATCTAATCTAGCAGGAGTAGGTCTTTACCCTCCGGGGGCCGAACCTGGGTAAACCCATGTGCATCCGCCCCCATCTCGCACCGCAGATGGCCATCAACTCTTCCTCACGAAACACTCAATCGCTGCCAGTGGCAGCGACTGCCGTGGCCATTTCCACGACAGTGGCATCCACCGTGGGGCATAGCGGGATTGACCTGAGTTCTGCGGCGAGACCCTACTCGCCGATCGATCGGCCGCTCGCCACCGGCCGCATGATCGCCATCGGCGGGATCTTACAGATCCTGCCCAGCAGCTACATCCCGGCATCACGCCCGGTCACTCACGGCGCGGTGATGCTGGTCGGCTCCATCAACCTCTTCGTCGGCTTCACCGGCATGGTCGACCCAGCTGCAACGGTGATCGTCGGCGGATCGCCGCCGCACCATGATCTGCTTTCGGAGGAGAAGGTCCGCTCCATCAGGAGCCTCGTCACCGAGACCAACGCCGCCACCAACGACGATGCCCTAAACGACGACGCCGACTCCACGACCCCTGCCTCGGTCGACGGATCCATCACCGCCGCATCACGAGAGGACTCTATCACGCGAGTCTCCAACCCCGAGGACTTCGAGGACTCCTCCATCCTGGGGATCTTCGACTCCGATTCAGGCTTGGAGTCCCCCGAGGATTTTTGCACCAGATCCAATCGCTTCAACGCGATCTACATGGCGGGCAACACGACCGCCTCGCCAGATCCGTTCGCCACGCCGATCCCGCCGACTGCGACGGCTACGGAGGTGGAGCAAGCCCGCCTGCGGCTCGCGGAGGCGCAATGCAACGAACTCGCCGAGCGCGAGAAATACCACCTCGAACGAGAGACAGCGCGGGAGCTGTCGCTCTATCACCAGTGCCGCATCAGGTCCCGCCTGAACTCCAACGTCCAGGGCCGCGTCCTGAACTTCAACGACGAGAGCGACCCCGCACGCACCGCCAAGCGCGAATACTGCGAGAACACGCCGCCAGGCGGAAGCAACCCCGCGAGACCACCACCCGGTGCGCCGGCAACCGGAGCCCCTCCACCACCCATGGGCCGTGCGCCCCCGCCGGACCAACCGCGGATCATCATCTCGCCTCAAGATCGCAACGCCAATGGGCTACCATTATACTCCACCCCGATGGACAACGTCGTCGCGGCCGACGCTACAATCGCCAACCTCGACATCCAAGGCGACGGCGCGCTACAGATCCAGTACGCCAAGGCCCTACTCGTCAGGGCCGTCAAGCAACAAGCTACGGGAGTCGACCCGTGGGGACGAATGTACTCTCGCTCATCAGCAAGCAGGGCGGCATCAAGCGACCACCCCACCGTGGCCAATGCATTAACCTGCCCACCACCGCAGTCCCTGGCGAACCAACCGCGGGTCGCCAATCCCGCACTGTCCACCAACGAGCCGCGACCGGCGAATAACACGGTCGCCGCCAACGGGCAGCCCATCGATGCCCGCACGAACATCATCAACAACCAGGCGTGGCGGTCGCGCCAGCCCAACGACTTGAGGCACACCCTCACCAACCGCGGCGACCCGGAACCAAGAGGCTCACTCAGTCGAGTCAGTCCGCAATGCTTCAGGCCCATGATTCGCGGGAAAAAATACCCCGCCAACTTCAAGGCCCCCAAGGAGATCGAAAAGTACGACCCGACGTACGATCCCGCTGTCTGGCTGGACACATACCTCATGGCAATTGGAATCGCAGGCCACACCGACCTACTTGCCGCTCGCTACCTTCCCCTGATGATGGAGGGTGCGACCCGGCAATGGATCAACACGTTCCCCGCCGACAGCATCGATTCCTGGGAAGAAATGCGGGACGCGTTTGTCAGGCACTTCGAGGGTTCCTACACTCGCGCCACCACCATAGAGGACCTGGAGCGATGCATCCAGGGACAATGCGAGTCGACTCGCCGCTGGATCCAAAGATGGCAAGAACTGCGGATAAACGCCTCCGGCATCCACCAAGACACGGCGATACACTGTTTCAAGAACGCGTGCCGGTACGAACCCCTGGTCACCAAGATCAAGAGGGTCTACCTGACGCTCGACAACATCAGCAAGCGCGGTCGCTGTCCCGAGGTGACAACCCACCTCGGGACAACAGAAACGGCGGTGGCTTCGTCACCGTCGTTGGCTCGCTACACACCTTCACCAGACTCGGCACCAAGCGCGGTCGCTGTCAATGCGGTGACACAGGTCGACATCCCTCGCTTCCTAAACTGGTCTGAGCAGAGCATCACCTGGAGTCGCCAGGACCATGCGCCAAGGATCGAATACCTAGGGCGAGTCACCCTGGTAGTCAGGCCCAAGGTGGCCGACTACTGGCTGCCCAAGACACTAATGGACGGTGGGAGCTCCATCAACATCTTGTACCTCGACACGTTCAAAAGGCTCCAGCTCCCAGAAGCAGCCATTGAGCCAACACTGACGACCTTCCACGGCATCGTCCCTGGTCAGAAGGCGTACCCGATCGGGAAAGTGACGCTGCCAGTCACCTTCGGCACTCCAGCAAACTACCGCACGAAGAGGATCGTGTTCGAGCTGGTGAACTTCCGCATCCCCTACCACTGCGTCCTGGGCCGCTAGGCATTCACAAAGTTCATGGCGACCCCACACTATGCCTACAACATGATGAAGCTCCCTAGCCCAAGCGGCATCATCACCGTCCACGGCGACCCCGGCATGGCCGTGGAATGCGAGGACAAAGGCGCCGAGCTCGCCGACGCCGTCATCGCCGCGGAGACCGACCATGCGGAGGAGCTCGCGAAATATGCGGGCGACATCAATAAGGACGACCCCACCATCTTGAAGAAACCAACCGCCACGAACTCCACGTTCGAGGCAACCATGCACACCCGCACCATCGAGCTCGTCCCAGGCGACTCCAGCTAGACGGTCACCATTGGGGCGCACATGAGCCCGCATAGGAAAGCGCGCTCATCGGGTTCCTCCGTGAGAACCGCGACATCTTCGCATGGAAGCCATCTGACATGCCAGGTGTCCCGATGGAACTCGCTGAGCACAAACTCAACGCCGACCCCAAAGTGTGACCAGTAAAGCAGTCGCTATGGCCCTTCAATGAAGAGCGCCGTCGAGCAATCGCCGAAGAAGTTCAGCGCCTGCTAGCCGCAGGCTTCATCTGGCCAATCAAGTACTCCAAGTGGCTGGCAAACCCAGTCCTGGTTCTAAAAAAGAACAACACATGGAGAATGTGCATTGACTACACCAACCTCAACAGCGCCTGCCCGAAGGAGGAGTTTGTCCTACCACGCATCGATCAGATCATCGACTCGACCGCGGGATCGGAGTCGCTGTGCTTTCTCGATGCTTACTCTGGTTATAACCAGATCAAGATGGCGGTTGAGGACGAGGAGAAGACGGTGTTCATTACGCCATTCGGTGCATTCTGCTACATGGCCATGACATTTGGCCTCAAGAACGCAGACACCACATACCAGAGGTGCATGCAGGAGTGTCTGGCGAGCCAAATTGGCCGCAACATTCACGTCTACATCGACGACGGGGTGGTAAAATCCACCCGCCAGGACGACCTGCTCGCCGACCTAGCCAAAACCTTTGAAAACTTGCAGAGTTGCAACATCAAGCTGAACCCCGGAAAATGCACCTTCAGCGTCCCCACCGGACAAATCCTAGGTTATGTAGTCTCCAAGCAAGGCATCGAAGCCAACCCCACCAAGATCGACACCATCGCGTGACTCGGGAAACCCGAGTACCTGCACGACGTCTAGAAGTTGGCAGGGCGAGTCGCGGCCCTCAGTCGCTTCATCCCCCGACTAGGTGAGAAGGCAATGCCCCTCTACCGCCTGATGCGCAAGAACCCCATGTTCCAATGGGACGCGGAGGCCGACGACGCACTCAAAGCGCTCAAAGAAGTGCTACTCGCGGCACCACTACTCGCCGTGCCACTCGACAAAGAGCCAATGCTCGTTTACGTCGCGGCCTCTACTCGAGTCGTCAGCGCCGTGATGGTCGTCGAACGACCGGAAGAGGGCAAGGAGCGCCCCATACAGCGCCCCGTCTACTACATCAGCGAAGTCCTAACGGACTCACGACAGCGTTACCGCAATACCAAAAACTGGTGTACGCGGTATTCCGAGCACAGCGGCGACTCCCACACTACTTCCAGGAGCACCCAATCACGGTGGTCTCCTCCGCGCTCCTGCAGGACATCATACGCAATCGCGAGGCGACCGGGCGAGTTGCCAAGTGGGCCGTCGAAATCGGCGTCCACAACATCAAATACGAGCCCTGCAAAGCGATCAAGTCACAAGCCCTGGCTGATTTCCTTGCAGACTGGGAAGAAGCACATCAGCCAGAGAAGCTCCCGTACGTCCACTATTGGTCGCTCCATTTTGACGGCTCCAAGAATGCTGACGTCGCAGGGGCTGGGGTCATCCTGACCTCTCCCAAAGGAGACAAGCTCCGCTACGTGATCCACCTCAACTTCAAGCCCTGCACCAACAACATGGCAGAATATGAGGCCCTCCTTCACGGCATGAGAGCCGCTAAGGAGATGAACATCAACCGCCTATGATGCTATGGCGACTCCGACCTAGTCGTCGGCCAAGTCGCCGGGACGTGCGATGCCGTCTCCCCAACAATGATCGCGTACTGCCAAGCTGTCGACCAGTTGGGGGGACACTTCGACGGCTACTCCGTTGGGTGGATCGACAGGCGCAAAAACAAGGAGGCAGACGCCCTCTCCCGCATCGGATCGACCCGACAAGCGCCACCAGTAGGCGTCTTCCTCGACATCATCCACAAACCATCTGTCAACCCACCAAAAGAGATCGACGTCGGGATCCCACTGCAACCAGAATCGGGCTTAGTCGCCATGGTTGTGGAACCTAGCGACTGGACAACACCATACGTCGCCTTCCTGGAACACAAACTCCTACCAAGCAATGAGACAGAGGCGCGAATGATCATGCGCCGCTGCAAATCCTTCGTCATCATCAACGACGAGCTCCACAAACGCAGCATGACCGGCGTGTTCCAGCGCTGCATACAGCCAGAAGAAGGCCGCAAGATCCTCCAGGACATTCACGCCGGCGACTGCGGCCATCACGCTGGCGCCAAGTCGCTAGTCGCCAAGGCTATGCGGCACGGTTTCTACTGGCTCACCGCACACGCCGACGCCACCAACATCATCCAACGATGCGTCAGGTGCCAGAAGTATGCCAACCAGACGCACCTCCCTGGCTCGGCGCTCAATACCATCCCCATCACGTGGCCATTCGCTGTATGGGGCATGGACATGGTAGGCCCGTTCAAAAAGGCCCCGTCTGCCTTCACTCACCTCCTGGTCGCAGTCGACAAGTTCACCAAATGGGTCGAGGCCAAGCCGATAAAAAAGTGCGACGGCAAGACGACCACCAAGTTCCTACGCGAACTCATCTACCGGTACGGCTACCCGCACAACATCATAACAGACAACGGCACCAACTTTGCCAAGGGGGCCATGGCGGAATTCTGTGAAGAACATGGCATCCGACTTGACCTCGCATCAGTCGTTCACCCGGAGTCAAATGGCCAAGCAGAACGCGCCAACCAGAGCGTCCTCCATGGGCTCAAGCCGTGACTCCAGGTGCCCCTCGAGCGCACCCTAGGATGCCGCGTCGACGAGCCCCCCTCTGTGATATGGGGGATTCGCACCTCCGTCAACCGCTCAACCGGGTTCACGCCCTTCTTCATGGTGTATGGCGCCGAGGCCATAATGCCAACTGACCTGGAGCATGACTCACCTCGAGTCGACAACTACGTCGAGGCGGCCAACGAGGTTGCCTGCCAAGACAGCATCGATCAACTCAGCGAGGCACGTGACCTGACTCTCTCCCGCACCACCATATACCAGCAAGGACTCCGCCGCTACCACAGCCGCCGAGTGCGAACTCGCACCTTCCAGGAAGGCGACCTGGTCCTACGACTGTCCCAAGACAAGAAGGGCATGCACAAACTCTCTCCCCCATGGGAGTGGCCGTTCGCCATAGGCTGAGTCCTTGGCAATGATGCCTACCACCTCATCGACATACGGGGTGACGACCAACTGGAGGTCGGGAGGCCATGGAATGTAAACCTCCTTAGAAAGTTCTATACTTAGAACCTCACATTGTACTCCATCGGAATATATAATGAAATTCATCCGGATCGCACAAATTATGTCCACTCGCCATATTCTTGTGCCACTTGCACTCGTACATACTAGCAATACGCTACTTACGCTACTTACAGAAGTCAACCTCTGGTCGAGCGACCGGCACGGCTAAGTAGTGCGGCACAAGGGCACCAGAAATATTCGGGCCTTGGGTCGTCCATGAAAACGCCAACCCGGAGCCGCCATTGGAGTCGCCTAGCCCGACTGACCCACCGGGCCAAGACAACTGGTACACGCTTCTCACAACGACCTGTCCCTCCCACCCTCGTGCAAAGCGACTCAAACGGTTAAGTACCACACACGGGGACTCTGCAAAACAGGAACCACCACGTGGCTCGGGAACACACCAAGTAAGAGAGCTGCCTAGGACTCGCCAAGTGACTGGCTCTCCGGGCCAGGGGAGGAGACGCGTTACAAACAACGCACTCACAACCTGCAACAGGAGCATGACCAATGTGGTCGGGCACCACGCTCGGGGACTCGCCTATAAGTCAGTCCCACTCGCGCTCGGGGACTCGCCACTCAGAAGACGCGAGGGATAAAAACAATGCATAAACAAAACAACACACAAAAGTATACAATCGAGTTATACCCCATTAAAGGCGGACGCGCTCGGGGACTCGCTCAATCAAAAACAAACACACCACTCATTCCTAGTCGCAATACGATTCAATTGACTCCCCTTGGCATATATTGCAAAAATATTTTACAGCATTCGCCACTTGGCATACATCACATTGTTTACTCCATAGGCCCTGATGAATAAGCAGTGCCACCCTCCTTGACGCGAACAAAAGGCTGCCACGGGTTCGTCGGGTACGTCGTCAGTGACTTCGACAATGACGACCGGAATGGCTGCTCCGACTTCATGTCGCGATGCTCTGGCTCAGGGTCGCCAAGCACCAGCACCGTCTCCTGGTACGGCAGCAGATCCCCCATCACCAAGACCCGATCGGTGTAAGGGGCGGCCTTCGCGGTCAGCTTCAGCACCTCTGACATCTCCACCGTGCCGGTCGCTGATGGATAGCCACTCGTCACGTCGTCAAGGTCGAAGTCATCGGGGAAGTGGGCGAGACCCAAGCTCAACGCTGTGGTGGCCCCGCGCCTGAACGCTGAGCGTGTCATCCACTCCACGACGGCAGGCACCTCCTCCAGATAGCATCACACCTCCGTAAGCCCCCCAGGAATAACTTCGGTGGGGGACATGAAGAGCCGCTTGGACGCACAATGCCGAGGCCGTGGCCGCGTTCACCACGGCAGTCACGCACTACGAGGCATTGTAAGTTTGCACCACCGGATCGCTTTGGCCTACCATAGCTGCAAAGTCAGGTGCCAGTGAAACTATGAAACCCCCAAATCGGGGACTCGACAAACGGGTCAGGCAAAGACAGAGACTCACCAAGGAGTTTGCTGCAGTTCTCGGTGACGTGCTTCTCCAAGGCGGTTTGCTTGTTGTGCAGCCCCACGATGATGGAATCCGTGGCTTTGCGTTCTTCCTCAGCCGCAGCGACGACAGCCTTCGCTCGCTCCTCCGAAGAAATTGAGGCCGCTTTCGCCTCCTCCAAGTCCTGGACCAGGGAGGCTATTCGTCCATTCATCGTGTCCAGCTCAGCGACTGGAACATACCCCTCACGGGCCTTGGAAATCTCAGCCGAGAAACCATTTGCAAGAGAAACCATCAGCATACTGTACACGACTAGCTCACACCCGATAGAGGAAAAGAAAGACAAACAGATACTCACCAATAGTTTCCTGAAGCCACTGGTTCGCCTCTTGTGCTTCGTGCAAGTCACGCTCCAAGCGCTATCTCGCGGCCTGCCGATCGGTCGACTCCCTTTGCAATCCCTGCAAACAAACAACTCGCCTCAGCATCTGACAAAACAAAACCCAGTTCCCAGCTGCTGAAATTCAGCGACCAGGAACTCGGGGACTGGAGAAGGAAAAAGAAACTCAATTCCTAGCCGCCGAAATTCAGCGACTAGGAATTCGGGGACTGGAGATGGAGAAAGAAACTCAATTCCTAGCCGCTGAAATTCAGCGACTAGGAATTCGGGGACTGGAGAGGAGCAAGAGGTTCAGTTCCCAGCCGCTGAAATTCAGCGACTAGGAACTCGGGGACTGGACATAACTAAATAGCAGCACCGAGCATCCTGTGAAGTTCTCCGGCGTCAGTCGACGGGATCATGAAGGAAGTGCGCCCGTGACGGGACCCAATGTCCGCATCCACGATCTCTGGACTCTGTGAAGACTGGGTGTCCGCCACACCTGGAAACCCCCTCGCCATGAAGCGCGGGAACGTCGCCGACGCTCTGGCGGGGGCACTGGTTGTCGGGACCAGCGCTTCCAGCACGGACGCAGCCAGTACTGGTTCTGATCGTGTCGCCACCACCTCTTCGGTGACTGACGCAGCATCTGGCTCCGCGGCGCTGTCCTTGGCCGCGCCGTCGTCTGCACCCCCTTCTGCTTCTTCATGACTTCTGCGGTCGCCACATCTCTGGTAGCCTTTCTCTTCTTGGGGAGGTCGCCCTCTCCCGTGGGGGCGGCCGGTGGAATCTTAGCCACCGAAGGACGGCCAATCTTCTTGGCCCCCGACCTGCACGAGTTCCCTCAATCAACATAATGACAATACAAAAGGAGCGAGGCGAATCAGGATGAAGGAGCAGTACTCACTTAGCGACCGGAAGGACGCGAAGCCCGGTGCTGATGTGGGCGGGCTTGTCCAACTCGGGACCCAACTTGCGGGTGAGCCCCCTCTCGAAGACGTCTGAAGCCCACGAAACCACGGGTTTCCTCGACAATGAAGCCGCAGTCGTCGGGATCTCCGGCTCCGACGCGGCCGCCCTTGATGGCTGGGGCGACTTGGACGTCATTGCCTCAGCCGCTTCTTGGCTTGGAACCCCCGAGGCCATCGGCGCAATCGCCGCCAGGGGAACCTCTACCACTACCTCCGTGTCCTCGCCCTCCAACCCCTTTGTCGGGACGGCGTCCTTTGGAGCCTTGTGCGAGACTTCGGGGGAACTCTCATCATCGGAGTCATCATCCGACTCGAACACCACCGCCGATTTGGACGGTGACGTGGGCTTCTTCGCTAGCGACTTAGGCTTGCGCGCGGGGTTCGATGGCGTAGCAGTACGCCGGGACGTGTGCTCCTGCGCGACCTCGTCGCCCCCGTCGTGTTCGTCCAGGCTACGGCTCGCCTCGAACTCACGTTGTTTCTGCATGCGGGTCTTGCGAGCCACAGGCGCTGGGGGAGAAACCTCTTCCTCCTCCCCGTCACTGTCGGAAGAATCTCCCTCGGAGTCTTCGTCCAGTTCCTGGGGAACCTCTTCATCGAGCGGAGGGAGCCAGCCCTCCAACACCTGAAAAAGCTGAGAACCACCACGAGTAAAACACCAAACACGGAGACTAAGGACTGAAGTACGGACATAGCGACTGGGAAGAGAACTTACTGTGGGGGCTTCATTCTTCACAGGAGTGTACGTGGCGACCCCGACCGCCACGCTGGTGAACTCGGCATCGGTGATCTTCTTCAGGGAGGCCTTGTAGTCCTCGGCCTCCCATGATTCCTTGATGGTTCGGGATGGATCATGCTTCCCGCCGTACTCATACATCCAGTGCGGCCGAGCCGCCAGCGGAACCAGGCGCCGCCCGAGCCAGCAGTTGTAGAGGTTGATCGGAATCAACCCCTGGTCCTTCAGTCTCTGGATCTGGTCCATCATTTCTGCGGCGGCCATCCGCTGATCTTCAGGAAGCTTCTTTGGCGCCAACCGGCGAGGCTCGCTCCTCTCGGCGACGAATTCAGGAAGAGCCACCTCGCCGGAGGGAGTGGCCTCTTTGACGTAGAACCAGCTCTTCTTCCACTCGCTGGCGGCCTTCTTCGGCAGGAGGAGCTTGACGAAGTTGGCCTTGGGCTTCAGCTGGAATGTGACGCCACCTGCGGCCAACATCAAGCCACCGGACGCCTCGCGCCCGATGCGGCCGTGGAAGAGTTCTAGCCATAGCGGGAAATACGGCCTACATCCGAGGTAGCATTCGCAGAAGGCGACGAAGATCGCCAGCTGCTCGATGCTGTGCGGACCAAGATCCGATGGCTTGATCGCATAGTACGCACAGAAGCGGCGGAAGAAGAGTGAGGTAGGGAATCCCAGACCCCTCTCAAGATGACTGGGGAAGCAGATGAACTCGCCGGGTCGCGGCTTTGGCTCAGTCTCGGAGGAGGGCGGAACCCGCCAGTTCCCCTTGCGGAGTACTCCGGCATCCTCGAAAGATTTAAGCTGGGTTGTGGTACACTTGGATTTCCCCCATGAGCCTTTGGGAGGCGCCATCGGGTAGGATGTGGAATCGCACGACGCGGAAAGGATAAGTCGGAAGAATATAGGCAGAGAGATTGGAGACAGGAAGAACGAATGAGGAAGAATGAAGAATGCGGGGAAGGTCTGCAAAGCTGAACCATCACTCCCCTTATATGGGAGCGCCACCCGCCAAAATCGGGATAGCCGTTACTCACGGTAATTGCGCCGAAGTTATCGTTGGAAATTCCAACGGATAGTTTGACCAGATTTGACGGTCCAATTCCTTTATTTCAACCGCTACCCGCCAGTCTTTTCCACTCGCCAAGACGATGACTTGGTAGCAATAACGTCCATTGGGACGGCGAATGGAAACATGGGGAAATTCTCCTTGGTTCTAATGGAGTCCATCGCCGACTCGACTGGACGCCCAAATTGGGCTCGTCTACTCCGAATGCCAAAAGGACGCCTGCGCCTGCATCAACGATGGCCTCGGGGACTACTGATGGGGATATGCCGAAGGGGGTATGCCCAACAGGACGTTCCGATTGGGTTGAAGGGCCTGCGAGTGCGCGCGAAAGACGGCGACTGGACTACGAAGGAAGGAAAGGCCCAGCGACTGGCGACTAGAGGCCTAGGAGCGTAACAGAAGCCCAGTCGGATTAGGTCAAAACCTCCGGATCCTTATCTTGTTCGGTTGTAACTTGTAAACCCTAGCGAGGTGCCTCATATATAAACCTCCCTAGGGTATCTTAGAGACTCACGTTCCATCATACACCCCCTCAAGCGACTTGCAGTCTAGTCGCCGAGCTTGCCACCCCTGTAACTCGCTCTCCAATAATCTAATCTAGCAGGAGTAGGTCTTTACCCTCCGGGGGGCCGAACCTAGGTAAGCCCATGTGCATCTGCCCCCATCTCGCACCGCAGATGGCCGCCAACTCTTACTCACAAAACACTCAATCGCTGCCAGTGGCAGCGGCTGCCGTGGCCATTTCCACGACAGAAAGGATGAAGTTGCTCATTTTTTAGAACCTTTGGATAGATGGAGCGCCGCAAAATCTTGACAAATCTTGAGAAAAAATTGGCATGAACTCGAGCTTGAAGGAAGAAAGAGAGAGGAGCCACCGGCTTGAAATTGTGGCTCGGACAGGAGAAGAAGATATAGTCAGGCTATTAGTCCCGGTATATGTTCAGAACCGGGACTAAATGTCCATCTTTAGTCCTGGTTCATGTAATAAATCGGGACTAAAGGGTCTGGTGCTAGCCCCAGCCTGCCTAAAACCCTTTAGTCCCGGTTTGTTACACGAACCGGAACTAAAGGATCCGTTTGAACCGAGACTAGTGTCCACTGACCCCTACGGGGTGACCAGTTCTAGCCGTTGAGACCGGGCATTAGTCCCGGTTTATAGCAAAACCGGGACTAATTTCCTTGTACTTGCCACAATATGCTCAAACTGATCATCAGAGGATCGATCTAAGCCAGTGGGCAGCCCTAGGTATTTCTCAACTAAAACTTCAACTGAGATACCTAAAACGGTGTGTACTTCCTGTTTCATCTCTGGCGTAAAATTTAGCTTTTTAATAGAGCTAAATTATATTCTCAAACAGATCCTAGATCCATCCTTGTGCAACACAAGATTATTTCCTAAATAACGCTACACCCTACTCCCTATGTCAGGTTAATGGACTACTACTATTCATCAAACCGGTATAATATGTGTGGCATTTGTTTTTTTAGAAACACAGTACAAACGCAAACGCTCACAATGCGTACATACACTCACCCCTATGAACACACGCACGCACACCCTACCCTCATGAGCACCTCCGAAAGACTGAGCCGGCGGGTCTTGAGATTGACGAAGTCACCACAGACGCCTCGCTATCGATGGGAACGTCGCCTTCCACTGAAAGAATATTCCGCCTTTATGAGAAACCAAAGCGTCAAACCTGAGGTTTGAACTCTGGTGGGCTGGGGGTACCACTGTCCTCCTAACCATCCAACCACGGGTTGGTTCTCAATGTGTGTGGCATTTGTCTTCCCGTCAATTCATCATTTCTTCGCAAGCACACAAAATGCATGCAGATGATCACATAGATGCAATGTCTTTGTTATCTGGCAATATAAGTGTGAAAGAGCTTAATTAGCATGCATCTCTCTTTCCCTATATAAGCTCAGAGCTTTCAGTGGTTGATCCACACTATATAGGACAAATAAAAAGTTAGGCTAAGAAACTCCACTTTGCGTTTTGTTTCATTGAGATATTAGAGAAGACCAAAATCATGTTGCAACTCTGCTTATATATTTTCTGAGAGCGACACAAGAAGCAAGGCGCGGTTGGTTGACAGATGATTTGTGCTACTAAACTCCATAGTTCATTGGCGGCGCAATGCAATTCCAGTAGCCCATTCTTTAGCACCATCTTATTTTGGATCATCGATAGCACATCGCACCTTGCTACATGGCAATGAAACTGATTTATGTTGGTGGACCGCATGGTGTACCAATCCACCAACCTGCAGCTATCCCATGGTGGATGGTGGCTAACATTCGTCCGAACCACCTTGCGACGTGGCGGGGAAATTTAGGGAACGGTTAAGTGTTACAGGGGTGTTTAGTAGTTGAGTGTTTTGTACCGTGTATCACATCTTTTCAGGTGTTTTTTCTTAACCTCAGGAGGAACGTGTTGTAGCAAGGATTCGTCTGATTAGTCTCAGTGTCTCACATGGGATGGGTTCAGGATAAAGTGTAAATATAGATATTCTGCATCCGTGAAACATGCTAAATTTTCTATCGATGATCTTACTCGGCACAAATCAGCTCGCGGGAGCAGCTCCCAACAGAAACAAATAATCTTCCTAATGAAACAAATGACAACTTTGTAATAAAAGATAAGATAAGTTCTATCATTTCCAAGAGACTTCAGCGTGAAGACAAACAATTCTGTGTTGGGTGCCCGAGGCCTTCCATCATCCAATCGGCTCTCCCCCGCTCCTCCCGCGGCGCACCCCAGGCCGCCGTCAGGGCTCCTGACCCGTCGCCAACCCTCCCTTGGTCTACCAACCCTCCGCCGCTGCTGCCGACCGCGGTGGCGGCGGGCCCTGCGCTTTAGGGGCCGGGGAGAGTAGATCGCGGTGGCTGGGGTCGGCGCTGGTTCTTCGGCTGTGAGCGGCGGCCGGGGCGGCGCCCCTGGTCGTGTGGCGGGGGTGGCTGCCCCCGAACGTGAGATCCGATCGTGGAGATTGGCTGCTTGCGACGGCTGAGCCGATGCCCGGATCTTGTTGCGGCGGCGGCTTTCCCATCGAGTTTCGGCGCAAGGTGTGGTGGCTGTGGTCGTAGGTCTAGGCTTCCACCTAGATCCTCCATCGGCGCGGTCTTTTGGTTGCCTGAAGGTGCGTGGGGAGGCGGCACGATGCTTCTTGCTCGGGCCAATAGACCGACGGGGGCACGTGGTTATTGCAGACTTGTCTCCTCTTTCGCCGTAGGGGGCGGACGACGGCGTGGGGCCTGTTGCTCTGTCCAATAATGGCAGGTGGTCCTAGGGTTCCTTTAGCGCGAAGACAAAGATCTGCTTGTTGCTTTATCTCGTTGATCTAGCCTGGAGAGGCGGGTTCTGGAAGGCTCCCATGGGCGCATTATGCCTGAAGATTGCTGGATCGGAAGGTATTCAGTCATGCGTACCCATGTTTTACTGGCCATTTGGTTTCAGCGGGAGCGTTGCGAAGCTCCACTGTTTGTTACCATCATGTTTCATGTCTTCGACGATCCATGGTGAAGTCATATGCGGAGAATGTCAGGAAAGCAGGAACATGAGGGCAACAATGGTGATTTGAGTCTTTGAGGCAACGAGGAACTGACTACGTGATTTGTGACTCGTGACAACGACTGTTTGTGGGAGAGACAACACATGAGGAGTTTCTAGTCTTACCTTGCAGGGTAAAAATTTAAGGTCTGACCTTAATTGGTTGTGCCTGGCAATGACCTTGTTGAAGGCATTATTTTACGAGCGAAGACTTTCTCCAGGATGAAAACCTATGATCTTTGATCGGACAACGACGGTGCTTGTGCATTGTTTCCTTCTTGAAGGCGTTGCTATTGGAGTGGTTGAACTACTAGTGTTGTTCTCGTGGTGTTAGTGTCGTTGCTTCGAGGCATCGTTCTCTGTTGCGGGACTTTTCCTTTTTGTAATTCTTCTTTTTTCTGGGTTGTGTGCAGCAGTAAGGCCACTAGGGCATGCGTTGTTGCAGAGGCTGGGTGTAATTGGTATCTCCATGATATTAATATATATTCTTTTTTTAAAAAGTTCTATCATTTCCCTAACAAAAAGATAAGTTCTATCATTGATGGCCCATAAAAAAAATTGGCGCTCTGCAATTCGCTTCTTAGAGTGCTGAACTTTATTAATTTTAACTTGGTCACAATACTTTTTTCTGTATTAAACTTGGTATGCATGCAGATATTATTTTTTATATTTTTATGATTTACTTCAATTTAAAGACAACAACTTCAATGTTTACAATAAAAAACCACTGCCCTTTCTTTTTTTTCCTGTTGCAACAGACATGCTGTAAGCATAAATAGCAATTTTGGAAAGGAAAATACTTAAAGACGTAGTAGCAATATAATTCCAGGAATAATATTGGTGCATATCCAACAGAGGCGGATCCAGTGAGGGGCGAGGGGTGGCCAGGCCCCCCTATGGTTCGCCCCCTTAAGGATATGCAATGGGGGATAGCACTAGTTTTGATACTAAACTGCTAATCATAATACTTTGTCCATTAGTCTAGACTAATGTGTGAAACATGCTGATTGCTAAAGCTTTATGTCACATTCCCAAAACATTAGCCATCAAGGTATAATACATACCTACTGAAGCATCGACAAGAGCACAGATCGATCAACTGATCCATTGGACGCATCTAAATTTTTGCTCTACTCAGTTTCCCTCGACAATCTAGTCGGCTTATTTTCCCCCTTCTCCGCCTCCGCCGTGGTGGCACCTACCTAGGGTCAGGGTCTTGTTGGTTGAGCGGTGTCGCCATGATTGGGATTCTGTATCCATGAGTCGTCGTGTCCATGCTTGCCTATTAGCAAAGGCACAAAGCATAGCTCCTGTGCGTCTACTATCAACTATGGCATGCCTCCGCCACACGCCATGCGCAATTCGTGAATTGCTCGCCCTAAGATATGATCCTAGATATATTGCATATTGGCTACTAGAATTGCTAGTTTGATTACCCCATCTAATAGAAATTGCTTTGTTAGATCAATTTCAGATTATATTAGACGGGTAGGCACGCTCCGCCACATCGTCTTCATCTGGTTGTTGCATGTATTTTGTCGTTCGTCATGGCAGTGTGTGGTTTTCTAGTTGACACGGCGTATGGCGTGTGTATTCATGTGGTTTGGTGAACTATGTTTGTTTGCCTTCTCAGCGTCAGATTTAGATAGATCCACAATGTCTTCAGCAAGGGTAACCTCTATTTTCTGTATACTTGTAAGCAAAACTCTGAATTAGAGGAATCAACTAATTGCTTTAAACAGTTCCAAACAAAGCTGTTGATGCTTATTTATCATCTGCTAGCGTTAAACAAAGTATACTAATAAATACGGCGGCAATATGAGGAGTATGCCCTATTCCATAACTCGACCTGCCGTTTTCAACACCAAGAATGAAAAGGTATACCCAGGTAATGAAGATTTGCAGTTTAAAGTGGTAGTCCATATAAATCAATCCAGTGGTAGAACATACAACAGATAAGACCTACATTAGATAGTCTTTTTTCCTTTATCAAAGGAAACACAACAGGATAGACAAAACACTTATTATTATTCACACATATAGGATTGATAGCTACAAAAGGGCAACACAAGAGTTCTTAAACACAACCGCATGGTCTAAACAACGACAAGCAATAACCGACACACATACATAATATACAAAAGCCGACCAACCGATTTCACTCCCCAAAACGCACGTTCGCCCTCCACAGTCCAAACGCAAACGGTCGACGCATACAGCAAAAACACCTCCCATGTACCCCACCATAGGACGATGCCATCTCGTGCGACAACTACCGCTAGCACTTCTGAAACAATAACAAAAAAAAGTCAGGAAGTGCCGATGTGCTCAAACCAAGGAAGAAAAAATGGCAAAAAACCAAGAGATGTTAATTCTTTATTACTTTTAGTCCACATCATCCATACTTGAGATATGGTCACGTGCTAGTTTAACCAACTCCCTAACAAGCTCCTCCTGCCTTCCAGACACTGGGCTATTAGAACCAGAACCTTTGACCGTCGAGAATGGGAGTACATCATTGTACTGAATAAAGATGTGCGGAAGCGTAGTCATCACTTCGTGAAGCGACTGAACAACACTACATTCCCTTTGTCGAGCAAAATCCGCCATCAAAGTTGCCCCTCCAGCAATGCGATGCAACTCTGCAAATTGACTACATGCACATTACAGAGATGGTAATTCACATCATCCACATTATAACCGGTTTCGAGCATAATATCCTAGATCAGTTTTTTCCGAGGGTCTCCCATGCGTCTACTTCTGACTGACGCGACACACCACACGTTTTCCTGAGCTTAGAGCAACTCCAACAGATGCTGGAAACAGGCCGCGCGCTAAAATAACCGCCAATTTAGCGCGCGCTGGGCTAAAATTGGTGCTTCAGCACCCACTGTAAACTAGCACACACAAAAATTATCTAGCACGCTGAGTCCGGCGCACCAAATATACCGCTTCGGCGAGCGCGCGCGGCAAATCTCCAGCGTGCGCGGCATAGCTCCAACGCGTCCGGCGGACGGATGTTTTGCGCGTGCTATATTTACGCATCCGGTGGAGCCGTTACCCATTTCGCGCTGTAAAACTGGATCGCGCGCGCTACATAACAATTTTACAGCACCAAATTTTCCAGCGTCTGTTGGAGTTGCTCTTAAATCCAAACGGATTTTCTTTGGCTGGCAAATTATTTCTAATCCAAGCCACCATCCTTCCAGACCCTGGGTTATCGAGGCCCTCGGCATAGGCACATAGGCCGAGCTATGCTATCATATCACGTCCCATAGCCATCCGAGACAAACGTATCGCCTGCGAAAATAGTAAGACAGAAGTACTATCCATTTGAAAGAGAGTAAAAAGTTTGAAGAAAGAATAATAGAACAGCAAATCAACAAATGTTCTGCCTACAATATACATATCAACAAACGGCGGGATGTTTTCATACATTCTGTCAATCCCTATTCTTAGGATATATAAATATAGGATAATTGACAGGGTCGAAACAAAGAAAATCTATATAGAAAATCCATATACAAATGTAAAGATTGAAGTAATAAGATAGACGTCCAGAATAAAAGAATAGAATGTTAGCACTAAACCTTGGTTATGCGAAGTATCACAGTCTCTAATAAATAGATTTTCTAAGAATCTACAAAGAGGAGATCAAGCCAATCTGAAACAAACCAGTGGAACAGAAATAATACTTTATCTTAAATTCCATATCAAATATCCATCATAGATACCGCATACCATAAGTAAGAAACTATCTAGAGCATCTATACTACGTGTGATAAAAAATATGGACGAAGAACAATGTTTAACAGGCCATCATGTACAGCAGATAGCAATACAAGATCTGTATTCCTACAAAAACAGCAGATAGGAAAGGCATATGGTGTTTTTCTAAAGCAACATCCTATTGCAAACATACCATTTCCACTCCTCCTTGTCAACACTAAATCAAAGAAACCTAACCACATTTTTTGACAACTTCATATGGTGCACGAAAAAAAATTCTATGCAACAGAATTCGGCCATCCAACAAACCCTAGGAATTTTACACATTGTTGTCTTCCCTTCTATCAGTCAAATGATAGACAGATTATCGATAAACGCGAGGTTTCATACATCAGCCATCAGATATAAACACACAATTGGTAAGATAGATTATATCTAAATGTGAGCTTTCATCCATCATCCATCAAGCTGCTAACCAAATCATATTCGACATTAAAACAACAAAATAAATAAATAACTCCAATATGAGCGCCAACTAAATATCACCCTTACTCTGTAAACGCAGAGAAATTAACAATAGGCGTTACTCACAGGAAATCTTAGAGAAAACAGAGAAGATGGTAAGAACAAATCATCCCATAGCCAAGGAAAAAGCAACAGGGACAAATAACCTACGTCAAGAAGTAAACACAAGGGGAAAAACAAACACCCAATTAAAAAAATTGATGCGTACTCACCGGTCTGTTACCGAGATATGGGTCATTAGCAGGAACCGAAGATCTAATCAGCCCCGGATGCCGTACGTCGCCCGCCCTGGCAACCTCTGCAACATTCATATGCGGCTCTGGAACCTGCAGTAGAAACGGAGAAACCACCTTCAATCTCCCATGGCAGAAAAGACTCATGGCAACGAACACAACAGAAGACCAACCCGCTGTCGATGAATCTTGCCCAAACTATCAAGGATGTCCATAGCTCTCTCCCCTCAGTCAAAACGACACAAGATCGCCAACAACCCAATCCAATAAGCCGTAGTTTGAAGGGTTCTGTAGCAGAAAACAAATTTTTTCTAACTAAGCGAATTCTAATACCAGGATCTATACTATGTAGACATAAGTAACGGAAAAGAGAGACGGTATTCATACCTTTAAAGACCGAGGAACACCTTATGCAGGAAGGCATATATTTATGAAGACGAGCATCACCTCAAGTGTGGTGCCCCCTAAGTTCGCCACACGTCCGGTGTAGGTGACATCTCCTAGACTCCGATCCAGCCGAGCAACAGAAGAAGTAGATGCCGGATCGATGATCACACGACGGTGGTGTGAAAGTGGAGAAATCACAACCCACGAGGTCCTCTCCAATATTCCGGAGAAATCCTCAATGGATGAGAGAGAGAGAGAATGGGAGAATGGGATGAATCCAAAGGGGGAGGGGAGACCCCTATATATAGTGCGAGGGGGCGCACCACCTATGGGCCAGGCGGTGTGGGACTAATCCCCACCCGCCGGCCACCTAGGGGCAGCCGCCGGCCCTAGGTGGGCCCCACTGGGGTGGCCCACTGAGCCTAGGCCGGCTGGCCCCCTCTCCCTAGGCGCCTTGCCTCTTGGGCCTCCCCTTCGGGTGAGGCCCATTAGCATTGGGCTGCCTTTAATAATAAAATAAAATATATATTTAATATTAATTCTCCAATTAATATTCAAATACACATATTATCTTATTACTTCACTCCGGAACACCTTCCGGACCCCTTCCGATTGATACGTCGTAAACGTATCTATAATTTTTGATGCTCCATGCTTGTTTTATATCAACTTTCTTATGTTTTGTTTACACTTTGAGGTATTTTTATACATTTTCTGGAAATAACCTATTAACAAGATGCCACAGTGCCAGTTGCCTGTTTTTTGCTGTTTTTGGTTTCAGACAAGCTAGTAAGGAAATATTTTCGGAATTGAACGGGATAAAAGGCAAAGTCAATATTTTACTAGAAGGAACACGGAGTCCGAAGGACAGCCGAAGTGGGGCCACGAGGTGGCCACACCTAGGGCTGGCGCGACCACCCCCTAGGGCGCGCCGCCCCATGGTGTGGGCCCCTCAGGCGCCCACCGACCTTGCCCCTTCGCCTATAAAAGTACCCCGATGTAGAAACCCTAAGGACCCGATCAAAAATTCACGAAAGAGTCTGTAGCCGCCACCATCTCCATCCCTATCTCAGGGGGAGGGGATCCGAAGCTCTTCTTGGCACCCTGCCGGAGGGGAGAGATCATCCCGGAGGCCTTCTTCATCACCATGCCAGCCTCCGGAGTGATGCGTGAGTAGTTCGTCCTTGGATTATGGGTCCATACAGTAGCTAGATGGTTGGTTCTCCTCTTTTGTGCTATCATGTTTAGATCTTGTGAGCTCCGTTCATGATCAAGATCATCTATTTGTAATCCTATTTGTTGTGTTTGCGGGGATCCAATGGATATTGAGATGCTATATCATATTGATTATTGATTCTATCATGTCTATGTTATTTGTGATCTTGCATGCTCTCTATTGCTAGTATCTATCTTGGCCAAGTAGATGCTTGTAACTCCAAGAGGGAGTATTTATGCTCGATAGTAGGTTCATGCCTCTAGTAATTTGGGGAAGTGACAGAAATCTCTAAGGTTGTAGATGTACTATTTCTACTAGGGAGAAAACAACAATCCTTTGTCCATGGGACAATTGTATTGTTTACTTTACACACTTTGCTTAATGCAATTATCTGTTGTTTGCAACTTAATCCTAGAAGGGGTTCGGATATAACCTGAAGGTGGATTATTAGTCATAGATGCAGTTGGATTATGGTCTATATATTATGTTGTAATGCCCAATCAAATCTCGTAGGAGTCAAGATGTCTAGTATATGCATTGTTATGCTTTCTCAATTTGTCAATTGCCCCGCTGTAATTTGTTCACCCAACATGCTATTTATCTTAAGGTGAAACACCTCTAGTGAACTGTGAACCCCAGTCCATTCATTTACCATTGATATACCATCTACTATTTACCGTTTACTGTTTACTTTCTACAAGCAATTACTATCTTCCACACTATACGTTTAATCCTTTGTTTTCAGCAAAACCAGTGAGATTCACAACCTCACTATAAGTTGGGGCAAAGTTCCGTGGTTTTGTTGTGCAAGATTCCAAGTTGCTAGCAATACCTTGGAGTTGTTTCCTTACTCCTACTGGTTCGATAACCTTGGATTCATAACTGAGGGAAACTTGCTGCTGTGCTCATCAAACCTTCCCCTTGGGGTTCCCAACAAGCTCTACATATCTGAGCCATCAAGCACTTTTCTGGTGCCGTTGCCGGGGAGTTAAGGACAGCTTCAATCTCTTCCTCCTCGCCAATCACTTTTCAGGGAGAAAGAAGATTCTTGCAAGGGGAGTATCTCGCAACCAATCTCTTTACTTTGTTTTTTTTGCTTTGTTTTGCTTGTTTCTTTATCAAAAACACACAAAACATTAGTTGTTCTGGTTTGCTTCTTTTTATCAAAAACACAAAAAATAGTTCTTTCTATAGTTGTCACCTCGTTCTTAGCTCACCATGTTGATCCCTAAGTTCACCCTGAAATACCTTTCAATAGGTAGTGGCTCTATAATTGGGAAAGATAATATTGAAGAATTCTTTAATCATATTAGCAAGCATGAGGATATTGAGGATAGATCCTTAGCAGAACTTGCTCCAAATTATGAAATTGCTGGAGCTTCTTTAGTTCACATGTTGGAGGCTAGGTTTGTTAACCTTAACCCCATGATGCAAGTAATGTTTCTTAAACTTAAAGATATTGAGGATACTGAAAAGAGAGATTTTATTCTAGAAACATTGCTTAAAGAATTCAATGATGTTGTTAAGGAAGCTAGAAAGGTCTTCGATCGTTTTAATATGCCGGGCTCATGTGTAGATGTTATTGGTACACTAGAAAAGTTGGACAAAACCAAACCCAAAAATGGAGAGGAAATTAAAATACCAATACCTTTTAAACTTGTAGGAATGCATGAAGCCTTAGAAAAGAATTTTGATAGGATTGTTCATGAAAACCCGTTTGATGAAAATAGTGAACCCAAGAGTATTGAGAGAGTATCCTCTAGAACTTATTTGTATGAGATACCTTGCCTCGTTGAAGATATTTTTGGTATTGATCTTAGTGCTTCTTCATTCGAAAATACTTGAATCTTGCTCCTATGCCTAGCTGAAAGGCGTTAAAGAAAAGCACTGGGAGATATCCCAAATTATTTTTACTTTCAATAAGTTTTTATTTTGTTGAGTATTGGAAGTTATTTCCTCAGTAATAACCTCTCCTTATCCTTTTTGTATGGTTTTTGTGCCAAGAATAACCTCTAATGAGAGAGAAGTAAGACTTGGGAAAGTTGATGTCCCGAAACAGATTTTTGTGCTTCACTGTAAAAAATCGTGAAAAATCCCTATATGTCAGATTGAGCTGTAATTATCTGTGATTATGGCCCAGGTTATTATCTAACTTTTGTTAGTTTAGCACTTTTAGATTTGAGCAACATACGGTCTTCGAAAAAATTGGTTTTTACCTGCTGGTCTGTTTTGACAGATTTCTGCCATTATTTGCATTTGCCTCTTAACCTCTTTCTCTTTGAGTTCTATTTGATCACTTGAGATTTTAGAAGGAATTACTACATTAGCTTGTGCTTTAATGGAAGTTTTACTTGTGTTGAAACTAAACCCAAAGACTTATTATCTTGAATACACTAATGTTGCTAATGAAGATTGTGTGAAGTTTTGTATGAAGGAAATTTTCATGTGTAGGGAAGAATTATGTGATGAGATGAAGTATGGACAAAATATCAAGCTTGGAGATGCCACCTTTGTCACCCCAATAAATATTCAAGAGGTACAAGCGTCAAAGCTTGAGGATGCCCAAGGCATCCCCTTCTTTATCAATAAAAATCTCAGGTTTTCTTCACTTATTTTTATTGTTTCATGCACAACTGTGTTGTTCTTGGAGCGTATTTGTTTTTGTATTTGTTTTTAGTTTTATTTTGTTTGATTTGCTTAAATAAATTGGTTGGACCCCCGCATTCATATGTTGTTTCAAATAAGTTGATTGGTGTTGGAAAAGAGTAGGAAGCTTCATGCTTATAAGTGGTACAGAAGGAGCTTGTTTTGACTGTGGCCTAGACTTTATCATGTCATGTTTGATGTTGATTTGACCTTATGATTAGTGATTATTGCTGTAGCATGACTTGTTCCAAACAATTGATATTGCCTAATGTGCCTTGAATGAATCATGCGTTGTTTTAGCATACAAAGCATAATATTGTGGTATTCTCCTTTGATGCTTTATTTGGGTTGACTTGGCACATGCTTACACCATGTTAAGACTATGAACCAGTCACCTTAGCATCTATGATCATTTAGTTTTTGACTTGTAATATGACTTTATGCTTTAATTAATAATGTTTTGTCGCTTTGCATGATTATGACCATTATTGCTCTCTTAATTGGTCGCTCCCGGTCTTTTGCTAGCCTCCACCTGTACCACGTATGAGTTCCACTCATGCATCCAATCTCCAAGAAAACCAAGTTATTCCAAAGAGTGCACTATAAATTCCTATGCATGGTGTGTTACACTATTCCAAGTATATTCATGTTTTTATCTATCTTCCAAATTAAACTTGTTATGTGAAAATTAGTGATTAAAGCTCTCACAAACTTGATGGCACACTTTATTTTCTTGCACTTAATAAACTTGAACCATTGTGTCCATCTATGTTGCTTATATGCTTGCACTTTATAAGTTGTGAATTAGTAGAACCATGATACCATGGGGAACGCTTTCAACATTGCACTTATTATTCAGTTGATATCATGTTCTTTTGTTTATGGATCCCGACGGTGTGAAATAAAAGGGGAGATTGTAAGCTCATGGAGTTTGTATGTGTGTTAGAGAAATGCCTAGGAAGCTAGCCTAAGCCATGCCTAATCATGGTGGAAACTTGTAGCATAACCATAGTGAGCATTCTGTGAAGCATCCTCAATAAAAACCTATGCAAATAGCAAATAAAAAGATCACTGAGATGCTCATTATCTGTTGCCTTGTCATTTTGATATGGGAAAGCTCCTGTGTAATGGGGCAAGGGGTACCCCGTTGGCGGTTCTCCATGATACACATGTACTTACAATGACAAGAACTTACTTGTGACTAAAGTTGAGTAGCATGAGGTTCGGTACTCGTAAGCAAGGGGCATGAGAATTTCAACTTATAACTTTTCAAGCATATCCTCATATTTGTGACACTTTAACCTTAATCACCTCAAGATGCTTCTGATAGGGGAAATGAGAGCTGAAAGCTAATAAGTACCATAATTTTTGGAAGCTCTTTATGAAACTTGAAATCCCTGCTTCCCTCTGTGAAGGGCCTTTCTTTTTTACTTTTATGTTGAGTCTCCATCTTCTATATTTATGCACCAATTGATAGAGCATAGTGGTCATTCTTAGTTTAATGTGCATTGTCCCAAAACTTGTTGATGGATTCATAACTTTGATATTGCTTGTTCTTAAATTATTTGTATCTAGTCACCCTTATGAACTTTAAAGGTGTCCTATGCATTTATATTTTTCTATACCATGAGGGACAAGCTGAATATCACTCTTATTATGTTTTCTATATGTGAAACAAACAAACGTCTTTCAATGCATTGTTATTCATGATCTTTTGTTTGTACCTTTTCATGTTACAACATAGTTGCTATGTCTTATTGTTAGAACTCTATCTTTCATGCTCATGTTTAGATTACTTTGATCCCAGCTATCAATGCTTTACAAATACCTTGATCAAGATTGTGATGGTGCATGTCACCTAAAAAATTATTCCTTTTATCATTTACCTACTCGAGGATGAGCAGGAGTTAAGCTTGGAGATGCTTGATACGTCGTAAACGTATCTATAATTTTTGATGCTCCATGCTTGTTTTATATCAAATTCTTATGTTTTGTTTACACTTTGAGGTATTTTTATACATTTTCTAGAACTGACCTATTAACAAGATGCCACAGTGCTAGTTGCCTATTTTCTGCTGTTTTTGGTTTCAGAAAAGCTAGTAAGGAAATATTCTCGGAATTGGACGGGACAAAAGCCAAAGTCAATATTTTACCAGAAGGAACACTGAGTCTGAAGGGCAGCCGAAGTGGGGCCACGAGGTGGCCAAACCTAGGGCTGGCGTGGCCACCCCCTAGGGCGCGCCACCCCATGGTGTGGGCCCCTCGAGCGCCCACCGACCTTGCCCATTCGCCTATAAAAGTACCCCGATGCAGAAACCCAAAGGACCCGATCAAAAATCCACGAAAGAGTCTATAGCCACTGCCATCTCCATCCCTAGATCGGGGGGGGGGGGATCCGAAGCTCTTCCCAGCACCCTGCCGGAGGGGAGAGATCATCCTAGAGGCATTCTTCATCACCATGCCAGCCTCTGGAGTGATGCATGAGTAGTTCGTCCTTGGACTATGGGTCCATACAGTAGCTAGATGGTTGGTTCTCCTCCTTTGTGCTATCATGTTTAGATCTTGTGAGCTCCGTTCATGATCAAGATCATCTATTTGTAATCCTATATGTTGTGTTTGTGGGGATCCGATGGATATTGAGATGCTATGTCAGATTGATTATTGTTTCTCTCATGTCTATGTTATTTGTGATCTTGCATGCTCTCCGTTGCTAGTAGCTATCTTGGCCAAGTAGATGCTTGTAACTCCAAGAGGGAGTATTTATGCTCGATAGTAGGTTCATGCCTCTAGTAATCTGGGGAAGTGACAGAAATCTCTAAGGTTGTAGATGTGCTGTTGCTACTAGGGAGAAAACAACAATCCTTTGTCCATGGGACAATTATATTGTTTACTTTACACACTTTGCTTAATGCAATTATCTGTTGCTTGCAACTTAATACTGGAAGGGGTTCGGATGATAACCTGAAGGTGGATTATTAGTCATAGATGCAGTTGGATTACGATCTATGTATTATGTTGTAATGCCCAATCAAATCTCGTAGGAGTCATGATGAGAAACACCTCTAGTGAACTGTGGACCCCAGTCCATTCCTTTACCATTGATATATCATATACTGTTTACCGTTTACTATTTACTTTCTACAAGCAATTACTATCTTCCACACTATACATTTAATCCTTTGTTTTTAGCAAAACCAGTGAGATTGACAACCTCACTGTAAGTTGGGGCAAACTTCTGTGGTCGTGTTGTGCAGGATTCCAAGTTGCTAGCAACACCTTGGAGTTGTTTCCTTACTCCTACTGGTTCGATAACCTTGGTTTCATATCTGAGGGAAACTTGCTGCTGTGCTCATCTTACCTTCCTCTTGGGGTTCCCAACGAGCACTACATATCTGAGCCATCACCGATTTTCATCGGATGTTACTCGGAACTATTTCGGTTTCTCTTTCTCTATTTCTCCTATGATACCTCTTCTACCCTGAGTGTCCCCACCCTTAAGCGTGACATCCTTCGGTTCAGAAACACTCCGGACATGATCGAGAATACTCTCGTATCAATGATCAACATAGGGACCTAGATGTCCATGTGACCCCGTGCATTTCACGAATATAATCGCTTGAACCGTGAGATAGTCGTTTCCTGTTCCCTTTGTCATTTGATACCTAATTCATCTGAGACTTGATCTTCAATATCCCCATACCTTAGTTCGGTCTCATTAGCGATGAACTTGTTTACTTGGTCCCCTGTTGTTGCATTCCTTAACCAAGTCACATGCTTGCAAGCTTCATTAATGCAACATCACCGAGATGGCCACATGTATCTATCCGTTACATGGATTTGACAAATCCTGGTCTTGATATATACTCCTCTACGCGTCCCTTTGGAAAACCTGAGTGGCACCTTTTGATCACTCTTTTATGAGATGATACTTGATAACCATCAAAGTTTCCTCCAGAACGGTGATTTGCATTACCTCACAGTCATAGGATCAGGTCGCGAGGTTCTCTGTGTTTATCATCAATGGTGAACTTTGTAACTAGATATCATTAAGATATAACTGTCGAATGTTTGTCTATCATGTCATTCAACTAATGACATGACCTCATTGTCAATTGGCATAAATGCCCATGATCTTGAAACCCAGATCATCCTCATGACCAATGAACTAGTTCGCTAGAGGTAACCAGGGACACGGTTTGTTTACATACCACACGTGTATTAACGTTTCGTATTAACACAGTTATAGCATAGAATGAAATGTATTAAAAACATATAGGAGATATATAAAATAATTGTTCGGTTCGCAGCATAGAAAACAAAAATTTCCTACGATGGGAGCTATATGCCAAGATCTATCTACTAGATACAAGCAACAAGTGGATATACATCCATAGAGAACTTATCCTCGAAGACAACAAAGCTTTGTTAAAGAGATGGAACTCGTGGATGATGTAGTCGAATGTTTGCCGATCTCAAGATCATGTGGAAGTCCTAGCGCCGCAAATCAGCAACGCATCCGTCCTCACACACACGATCAGGCCACCAAACAACCTCCACCTCCTCGCTCTAGCGAATCAGCAGAAGCAACAACTCCTTCTAGACAAAATGCCACCGAGAACATGTATCTCGCTAATCTGAGACTATGGGGGAATATATCTAGAGGGGGAGAGAGATCCTTCACGAGGAGGTGTGCTTTGTGAGGAGGAGAGGGGGTGTCAGGACTCACTGGTCGCCGACAGCTTAGAAGAGAGGGGATCAAGGAGGAGGAGCACTCGGGGCTTAGAGCTACCAGCTACGAACAAGAAGGGAAATAACGATAAAGGAAATTGGGGTTTTTTATTAGCTTGCCACCCATCCTCGCACTCCTGCCCTTTTATATTGAAAGCGGCAGGCCAAGCTAATGACGATTGTTTTCTCAAATTACACCTCAAATTACTAATACTTAATACTAAATTAAATAGATCACAAGGACAGACAAAGAAACAGAGAAATGGTCCTGACAGAGCCCCCCCTTAACTCAAGACTTCAGGGCTTGAAATCTGGGAAGGTGCTTTGTATGAATGCCGCATCCTCCCAGGTGGCGTCCTGGACCGTCATGTTCTCCCAGTGTATCAACCACTGAGAATGTCGTAGGCTCCTGCGCTCCGTGGTACCTGCCTTCGCTCCAGGATTGTGAGTGGAGCTGTTTTAATCTTACCATCAGCTGTAACCAGGGGTAAGTGTAACACCCTAAAATCGGCCCTATGCAAGTTTTAGCCCTTTCCGCCAAACCCGCATAGAAACGATTCAAGGACGCCCACCAGGCACTTTTGTGCGGGTGGAAAACGAAGTAATACCATTACACAATAGTCCTCGATGGGACCCACAGAACAGATATATATAACGCGACTCCAAGAGTCAAGAATACAGATATACAATACAAAGATCCAAATCACCTTGAAAACGGTACAGCATTCGAGTATGGACAAGATGCAAATTGGGATAAGAGCCCTGAAGAATAACCAATGGCGTCCATAACCCTGCCCAGGCCAAGCCGGAAGGGTAACCCTGCTAACGACGTCGATCTCAAACCTGCTAAAACAAAAGGGGTGCCGACAAAGGGCAAAGGGAAAAGAGGAGCGTCAGTAATGAGGCCAGTACACGGCGAGGCTAGAATTCGGTGGCTCTCGCCTACATAGGTATGGTGGGCTGAAGCGGCAGCGCAGCAACACTAAACAACCTATAGAGACTCGATACAACTGGCGGTTATCAGAGAGGGATAAGAAAGACCTATTCGGATCCAACCTGAAGCTAACACCAAACAAACCCCTCCTGGTATTTCCCCCTCGAGACCAAACGAGGAAGTCAGACCAAGGAACTCACATAGTTGGCAATTTTACTCATTCCATTATAGTTGCAGCAATTACTAATCAGATATAGATAGCATGAGTCATCCTGAAGCATAAGTAGTGGGCAGTTTTAATTACCATTCTGTGGTAGTTGGAACCTTTACTAGTCAGATATAATTGTCCTGAGGAATCCCAAAACCTAGCAGTTGTTGGCACTTTTATCACATTCCATTGGAGTTGCAATACTTACTAGGCATATATAACAAAACAACCCAGATCCAGCAGTTGTTGGCATTTTTAATATCCATTCCGTTATAGTTGAATCTGATTACTAGTCATATATTAAGTCAAGTTTATAGCACTACTTTAGTTATGCTTGTCTATGATCGAGATACTGTGCTCCAAGTCGTCCATAACCGCGGACACGGCTTTCAGAAAGTTTTACCCTGCAGGGGTGCACAAATAGCAACACACACTCGATCAACCTCGGAAAAACCAACTCAAAACCCAACAAGGCATTCACGACAAAGCGATCACAGGATTCATAAAATATTTCAGGGGGCCACCCCACTAAGCTACCCGCAACAAAGTTGGCTGGCTCCGGAACGGACGTAGGGTTTGTGTGGATGGCTGTAAACGACTGGGAACCCGAAAGTGTGACTGGGCTTGTCGATACAGCGAAAACATGTCACGATCCTAAACAGTATAGGTGCTCCACGCACAATCGTAAATAAAGCAGTAAAGCATGGCATAAGTACAAGATAGTAATAAAGCCCCAAACTACTTTGTGGCCCCAAGAAATAGAAATGAATCAAGATCTGGCTCAGGGGGGTCCATAAGGCCTCCCGGATGTGGATAGTGCGAAAAATCAAGGAACATGTATCAAGTACTCGGGGTCCTACGGGACACAAGTGAGCGTGGAAGAACCAAATAACATCTATTGCCCACCGATGCCTCTGCATTAGTTATATCTAGCAATTTAATAGTTGTTAAGAAAGACATGAGCATCTCCACCATTAAGCATCTCCACCATAAACATCTGCCAGCATTCCAACAACTGTGGTACTCGACAACACGAGATCGCACCTGAGCAAGCAACTACGACTCGCAAGGCCAGCTATCTACCAAACACAGGTAATAGGAGGTGTCCAAGGCAATATAGAGGCTGCACGGGATATAACTGGTGCACGGAAACTAAAGCATCGCGATACGGATAGCAATAGATCAACAGGAGGAAATAAAGACTATAAATGCAAAATAGGTAGAAGGGGAAGAGATACTCGCTTGGGAAACACTGCCGACGGATCATATCCGGAGAACTTGTCGATACTCGCATCAACTCATCGGCCTAATCTGCGAAGAAGCAAAGCACTAAAAGAAACACCGGATGCAATATTTAATACTATGTCAGAAGATCCGGCATGCTTATGATATGATGCAGATGCGGTGCAATTAGGCAGTATTAAGCGGAACCGGGGTCCCGACAATTAATTAAACGGTTCAAGTTATTTAGAACCCCCACAATTTAGATGTTGTATTAATAGGGCGAAATATGGCATCGGTTCGCTACGCCAATTTAAATGGAGTCCGGAATAAGACAAAGATATCCCGCATATAGACTCCATATTTAAACATGTGATGATACGGCATAATGCCCCCAACCCACATGATATGCATGTGAGATGATCAATTAATATGCAACAAGTTTTATATATAGCATTTATAAAATAGGGCTCGGGAAAAGGTTCACACATCTGGGTTCGGAAGGTCTTGGGTTCCGGGGGTTCGGGGTTCGACAGGGCTCGATATCGCATCCGGGAAGAAGGACTTGGTTCAGCGTCAAGGCGCATCGGGTTCGCCCTGGTGGATGTCGATCTTGTCGTCGATGGCGAACTTGAGTGGATCGGGTACCGGGGTCTTCGGATCCGGGAAGTAGATCTTGTCGCACGGTGTCCGGGTAGGCGAACTTGACGGGTTGGGGACGATCTTGTCGGGTCCGCGTATCGGGTCGATCTTGGCGTTCGGGAAGGAGAACTTGGCGTCCCGGGTCTCGACGTCTTTGGGTCCGAGAGGAAGAACTTGGCGTGCCGGGATGAAGAACTTGACGTCCTTCGGTTCCATGTCGACGGTTTTGGTGTCCTCGATGGAGAACTCGGTGTATCCGTGTCAGCGGCCTTGGCGGTTATCGGGTTCGGTCTTTGAATCTTGGATCCATGACGGAGATCTTGTAGCTCAGTGTCGGCGTAGAAGAATTCATGCTCTTGCGCCTTCCATTGCCAGTGTTGGACTCAGGTTTAGCACCGTTCGGTCTTCGGTTGGCCTTATGCATATCACGGTTCGTTGATCCGTACCACACAATCTCCTCGGGTTGTCTTATCAGTACCACCACACCAACAAGAACGTGCCATGGACTAGGCTCGGGCACAGAACAACAGGGACTCGCGAGGTCGTGTAACCGCGGTGATGGAAGGCGATCTTGGTGTCGCCGCAGGGGAACAGGAAGGCGGTGACGAGCTCGAGACGTGCGCGGTGGCGCGGGTCCGAGGGCTCGGGCCGGATGCGGCGGAGCACGGGCGACGGGGTGAGGATGCACGGGAACACGGAGCGGGGCCTAACGGGGTTGCGGGCTCGCCGCGGCGGCGGCCGGAGAAGGGGAGAGGCGACGCTTGGGGGAGGTGGTGCAGGGGCCCACGGCGGCCGGGGCTTGCAAGGAGGGTGCGGGACGAGGTGGACCCGGGGCAACGCGGTGCAGGGGCGCAGTCGCCGTTGCCGTGGGGCGGCGGAGCTCGGCGAGGCGCGTCGGCGGGAGAGAGCGAGAGGGAGCTCCGGGAGGCAGGGGCCCGGGGGTTCGGCCGACGGCGGGGTCGCGGCCCGAGGAGGAGCGGGGCACGGCCAAGGCGCTCGAGGTGGGCACGGGACGCGGACTCCGGCGGCAACCAGGGGCGGCGCGAGGAGGGGCGAGGTGAGGTGGCGACCGACGCAGGGGGACAGGGTCACGGCCAACTCTGGGCCCGGACGGAGGAGGCGGGGTTGGAGAGAGGACGGCGAGAGGAGGGCAGGGCGGCCCGACAGCGGCCGGCCAGGGGAGCGGGGAGGACGAGCTCGGCGGCGGCGGACCGGCCGGTGGTGGGGAACGAGGAGGGAGGAGGAAGACGCGGGATTGGGGCAGGCATCATGGTGGGGCCACGGGGTAGGTGGCGTCGGGGTGAGCGGGCAGGTGGAGCGGGGTCGCGTGGGTGAGTGGTGGGCCACGCGGCGGCGGTGTGGGCGTGCGCGTGTGGTGGCTGTGGGAGTGGGCGGGAAAGGGAGAGGGGTGGGGCTAGGCGGGTTGGGTGGCGTGCCCAGGTGGTGGGGGGGTGTTGGCTGTGTGAGGGAGTGAGGTGGAGGGTTAGTGAGGTGGCGGTTTGCGATTGGCCGGGGTGAGGTGGAGGGGGCTGGGTAGATTAGGTTTGGGGTAGATTTAGGAATAGAACCAGATATTTTAGACCAGGGTTTGGAGGAATCTGGGTTAGATAGGATTTTTATCTGGAGGTGGCCGACTGGGCTTTCGGGCCTGGTTGGCTGCCTCCCAAAAATAATATAAACTTTTATTTTAATTTAAAATAGACTTTTGTGAATAGTTTTTAGACAAATAAAAGACCCGGAAAAGACCGGAGTTTTGATTTGAAATAAAGACGGGGGCATTTAGAAAACAAAGGTAGTCTTTTCGAAAATAGTTTTAGACAAAACCATGCATGATGATGACGATGCTCAAAAGCAATGTGGCATGATGACATGAGCATGCGGTCATGATGATGCAATGCACAAAAACAACGGGATTTTCTAGTAGTGGTTTTTGCGGGGCGCCACATTAAGCTTGTGTTTGGGATTGCATTCTTCCCAATGTGTTTCTTCAACTGATTGACATGGAAGACATTGTGTATCTGAGCCCCTGTTGGCAGCTGGATTTGGTAAGCTACCTGTCCCACCTTTGCTAGCACTCTGAAGGGACCATACCACTTGGAGGTTAATTTCAATGCATTTCTGAGTCCCAAGGCAGTTTCTATATAGGGCTGCATCTTCAGATATACTAAGTCTCCAATCTCAAAGGATCTCTCAGTTCTGTGAGTGTCAGCAAACTTCTTCATCCTGTTTTGAGCTTTCAAGAGGTTCTGCTGTAGGAGCTTAAGCATGTGATCCTTTTCCTGCAGAGTGACCTGAGCCTCAGGGGAGGTGTTGCAAGGTACTGAGATATGCTATAACATTGGTGGGGGGTACTCATATAAAGCCTGGAATGGTGACATTTTGATGGCTGTTTGATAGGAGCAGTTGTACCACCATTCAGCTGCTGGTATCCAGTCAGCCCACTTTTTAGGTTCCTGGAAGGCCATACATCTCAAGTATTGTTCAACACATTGGTTGACTCGCTCAGTTTACCCATCTGTTTCAGGATGGTGAGCAGTACTATATTGCAGTTTGATATTGTATGCAGAGAACAATGCTTTCCACAATCTACTGGTGAATATCCTATCTCTGTTGCTGACAATGCTAGTAGGAGGACCATGGAGTTTGATGATATTATCCATGAAGAGGTCTGCTATTTTCTGGATGCTGAATGTGTGTGAAAGAGGAAGGAAGTGTGCATATTTCGTCAGGCGATCGACTACTACCAAGATAACATCTTTACCTCTGGATTTAGGCAACCCTTCAATGAAGTCCATACTGATGTCAGTCCATTTCTGAGTAGGAATGGGGAGAGGAGTGAGCAACCCAGGGTAAGAAACCTTCTCTATTTTGGAAATCTGGCAGGTGGGACAGGCTGCCACTTGATCTGAGATGAATTGCTTGAGTTTAGGCCAATAAAAGAGTTGCTGCATTCTGTGCAAGGTGACTCTGTTGCCTGAGTGGCCCCCAAACAAGGATGAGTGAAATGTCTGAAATATGTTCTCCTTAAGGGTGGTGGAGTTGCCAATATAAAGCCTTCCTTTATATCTGAGAATTCCAGCCTGGAGAGAGATATTTGGTTTGCTGTTAGGGGTGATGTTAGTTCTTGCAGCAGCTTGGTGCATTGCTCATCATCTACATATGTGGCTGACACTTCATCTAACCAAGTAGGGATTGCCACAGAGATTTCTTGGCAGGTATCTATGGAGCAAGGTTGATCTGGCTCATTGTCTTGGTATTGTCTGGAAAGAGCATCAGCAGCTGTGTTATCAGGGCCCTTTTTGTATTCAATTGCATAGTCAAACTCTAGTAATTTGAGCATGAGCTTATGCTGAATGCCTTCTAGCAATCTTTGGCTGCTCAGGTACTTGAGGGACTGCTGGTCAGTTTTGATGATAACCTTCTTGCCCAGGAAGTAATGGCGCCATTTTTTTAAGGCTTGCAGAATTGCCAAAGCTTCTTTCTCATAAATGGATTGAGCACTTGCTTTTGGGCCCAGACTCTGGCTGTAGAAAGCCAGAGGCTTGTTTTCTTGCATGAGCACAACACCTATTCCGGTATTGCAAGCATCTGTTTCAAGCACAAAGGTCTTAGTGAAATCAGGTAAGCCTAGGAGTGGTGGATTTGTCATGATTTCCTTCAATAGTTGGAAGGCTGTGGCCTGCTCTGCACCCCATTGAAAGTTGTCCTTCTTGAGGGCACGGAAGAGTGGATGACAGATTGTTGCATACCCTTTAATGAACCTCCTGTAGTAGCCTGTAAGGCCCAGGAATCCCCTTAGTTTCTTGATTGTTGCAAGGGTTTTCCATTTGAGGATATCTTGTATCTTGGCAGGATCTATAGCTACTGCTTGCCCTGAGATGATGTGGCCTAGGTATTCCACCTTGTGTTGTCCAAAGGTACATTTGCTAAACTTTGCTTTTAGCTAACGGTTCCTCAAGGTTTGGAGAACCTGTTGGAGGTGCAGTTGGTGCTGATGGTTGTCTTTGCTGTAAACCAGTATATCATCAAAAAATACCAAGACAAATTTCCTCAGGTATTTGCTGAAAATGGAGTTCATCAATTCTTGGAAGGTAGCTGGAGCATTACTCAGTCCAAAAGGCATGACTCTATACTCATAGTGGCCCAAGTGAGTAGAGAAGGCAGTCTTGTGGATGTCTTCCTCTTTCATTCTAATTGGGTGATAACCAGATCCGAGGTCTAGCTTGGAGAAGACTGATGCTCCATGCAATTCATCTAAGAGATCCTCAATTACAGGTATTGGGAATTTGTTTTTGATTGTCATATCATTTAAGATTCTGTAATCCACACAGAGCCTCCATGATTTGTCCTTTTTCTTGACCAAGATCACAGGAGAAGAGTATGGGCTAGTACTTGGTTGAATTTCCTTGTTCTGCAACATTTGCCTGATAATAGCCTCAATAGAGTTCTTTTGAGTATGTGACATTCTATAAGGTCTAATGTTGGGTGGTTTGGAGCCAGGGAGCAGAGGTATGGAGTGATCACCAGTTCTGTGGGGGGGGGGGGAAGCCCCTCAGGTTCACAGAAGATGTCAGCAAATTGCTCAATGATATGTTGCAATGCTGGGTTATTGGTGTCACTGCTGGTAGGCACTTTAGAATCAGAGTCCTCCATGTGGTACAACAAGTACCCTTGAGCTTGCTGTTCCAGAAGTTTGGAGCATTCCATGGAAGATATGATCAGGTTTTCCTTAGGTACCAAGTGGTCTGGAAATGTGTATGGTGTGCCCTCTTTGCTGATGGTGACAAATCTGTTAATGAAGTCGAATGTTATAGGGTTGTGGACCTTGAACCAATTAACTCCCAAGATTGCATCAGCTCCTTTCAATTCCAGAATTCTGAAATCAGCATGGAATTTGTCCCATGGATGGTGAAGGAACAATTATAGGCCATAGCATTTGATAGCAGTTCTCCACCTCCTGCCACTGTCACTGTTCTTGGAGAAGCTGCAGTCATGTTGATGTTGTGTTTTACAGCAAATTGATGGTCCAGGAATGTGTTGGTACTACCAGTATCTCCGAGGGCCACTGCTTGTGCTCCTTTGAATGAGAGAAACAAGGAAATGGTTGAGGCACTTGGAGATCCTGTGTAAGCCGCAGAGGAAATATGCATAAGTTTGTCTGCTAGTGGTTCCTGGGCCTGCTGTTGTTTTGGGGTCTCAGGGATAGGTTGTTGTTGCTGAGGAATTGGGTCTGCTTCATCATCTGAGTGTCCCTGCATTTGTATAGCATTGATATCCCTCTGCATTGTTTGACATCGATGACCAATAGCCCAATTTTCGTTGCAGTACCAACATTTCCGTGGCTCCCTAGGCCTGTCATTTCCATTTCTGTTTCTGTTGTCCCTAGGAGGAGGATTTCTTCCTTGTTGTGCCATGGGAATAGGGGCAGGTGGTCTCCTAATGTTGGAGTTGTGTGATTTCTCATATTGGCGAGCATACCAGTATGCCGAGAGCAGGGTTGTTGGTTTCTGGCATTGCACTGTGTGCTTGATGTTATCCTTCAACCCACTGACAAATCTGTCCACAAAGAAGTCCTGAGGGAGGTAAGCTCTGCCTCATTTCATCAAGGTCATCCAAGACTCGTAAGCATTGATATAGCTATCAACAGTGGTGAGTTGTTTGAGGTGTTGTAGCTGATCCATGGGGTCAGTATTTTGGTTGTCGGGGAATCTGTCGATGAGTACTTGGCACAGATCAGTCCAAGTCAGTCTCTGTAAATCAATCCTGCACTGCTGAGCCATGTTTTAGCTTGAACTCTGATGTATGCCAGTCCCCATCTGACACGCTGATCTTGTGGGGTTTTGACGAGGGTGAATATATCTTCACACTCCAGAATCCAGGCTCTTGGGCCATCTCCTTGGAAAATTGGGAATTCCACATGGGGTGTACGAAGTTGCAGGTCACCATTGTGGTGCTGATGAGGCTGGTGGTGGTTGTCTTGGTGGGGTTGTTGGTTTGGAATGCGGGAATTAGGATTCTGATGCAGCTGGTTGTTGGGGTTATAGCTGGTAGGTGGTTGGCTTGGTAGCATTTGGTGGTAAGGGTATGGGTATGGTGTTGGGTGAGGTGGTGGCTGAAAGTACTGAGGATAGGCTGGGTAGTATGGGTTGGGTGGTGGTGGGTATGAATTGTAGGGAAAAGGAGAGGAATTTTGTGGGGAATAGTACTGGGGTTGTGTTTGAGGAGTCGTAGTTTGCGAAAAATGGTGTTGAGAGGATTGGGCTTGAGTGGAAGTGACAATTGGGTTGGTTGTTGTGGTGGTGTGGGGGACGCTGCGAGTGGGTTGGCCTGGGTAAGATGGTGGAGGAAGAGGGAGTTGTTCTGGCCTTAGGTTACCTAGGTTTGGTGGAAAGGGTGGAGCTGTTGTTGTCGGAGTAAGCGCCGGAGTTGAGGCTTCTGGGATTGGGGAGAGGACGGTGTGTGGGGGTGGAGGTGGGGTGGAAAAGGTGTGATTTTTCTTGTGCGGTGGTGGTTCTGCTGGGATGGAATCCTCAACCGAAGCAAAATTGTCCATATTCAGATCCATCAACTGCATCATCTCAGAAAGTTGGACATCTCACCTTGCAGGGATTGGAAGGCAACGGTGGAGTCGTTCTGGTAGCGATTGAGGCGGCGACTGATGGCACGAACAGCGCGAGGCAGGCGTGGGCTTGCCTGTTCCTCCTCTGTCGAGAGCTGCGTCATGAGGACCGCTTCTCCCGTGCTCGTGGTGGTGGCTTGGCGGTGCTCGCGTGATGACGAGCGAGATCTGGTTCCTGCCGGCATGGTGGGACAGAGGGATTTTACTGCCAGATCCGCGCGATCTGGGAACCTCGAGTCCGAGCGGAGCTGGCGAGAGGAGCGAGGGAGGGAGGGACGGGAGCGCGCCGAGGGACGAAGGCTCTGATACCACCGTGTCAGGACCCACAGGTCGCTGACAGCTTCGAAGAGAGGGGACCGAGGAGGAGGAGCACTCGGGGCTCAGAGCTACCAGCTACGAACAGGAAGGGAAATAACGATAAAGGAAATTGGGGTTTTTTATTAGCTTGCCACCCATCCTCCCACTCCTGCCCTTTTATATCGAAAGCGACAGGCCAAGCTAATGACGATTGTTTTCTCAAATTACACCTCAAATTACTAATACTTAATACTAAATTAAAGAGATCACAAGGACAGACAGAGAAACAGAGAAAGGGTCCTGACAGGGGGTAAGCCCCCTCCCATGGCCGGTGCCATGGGGAGGTGCCCCCACCTCTTCCTTCATTCATGTGGTGAAGCTCCACTCACATAAATCTAGCCTCCACTCAAAATCCCACTCACATGCATTAAATTTCCACCAAATTTAATGTAACTCTCATTTAATAAAACTATTTTATTTATTTTATTAAGAATTTTGTTAATTACTTTAATTAACAAACATTCATATAAAACCCCATGCAATATTTCAATATCACATGCAGAACCAATATCAGCAATTTCACCCGAAACAATTCCGGTGTCCACTAAAATAATTCCAGCGCTTTGCAATTCTTTCTTCTGAAACATACTTGCTCCAAATGGTGTTTGGCAACCTTTAAGTGTGTCACCGTACGGTTCGCGAATAATGCATACATGATCGAGACCCCTCTCAGATCAATAATCAGAAGCGAGACCTGGAGATCCATTCCGACTCCTACACATTCAACGATGACTTCTGTGATCGTGCGAACCTTTAACGCTAGTAACTTAATCCCTTTGTCTCACGATATATTACATGTCTGAGATTCGATCATCGGTATCCAAATACCTAGTTTGATCTCTGATGACCCACAAGTATAGGGGGTGTATCGCAGTATTTTCGATAAGTAAGAGTGTCGAACCCAACGAGGAGCAGAAGGTGCTGGCTAGTGGTATGGATCAGGAATTCTCTGCAAATACTTAGCAAACAGATTTTTAGGGGTTTTTGATAAAGCAAGTAAACAAAGTACGAGTAAATAAAAGACAGTAAGAATAAATGCAGCAAGTGGCCCAATCCTTTATGCAGCAAAGGACAAGCTGGTTGTATTACTTAAGATGACCAAACGTTCTCGAGGACACATGGGAATACTGTCAAGTGCTTTCGCTTCATATAGTTGATTAATCTTCTTTAGCTTGCTAAGTGTTGTGTGGGTGAACCTGTGCTAATGTACCGACCTTCCTAGGACTAATACATACTTGTGATTATACCCCTTGCAAACATCCGTAAGTACAAGAAAGTAATTAAGGTAGAAACCTCACCACAGCTTTAAACTCTAAGACCCTGACATCCCTTGTGCAATGGTTTCCTAACGGGGGTTCAGGTTTCTGTCACTCCGGCAACCCCTACGATTAGTAGCCAAATACAAAATGCATTCCCCTAGGCCCATATAGGTGAAGTGTCATGTAGTCGACGTTCACATGACACCACTAGAAGAAGTACACCACAACTTAAATATCAAACTATTGAATCTTTCTCAACACAACTCCACTACTAACAACATGACTTCTCCCATGTCCTCAAGAACAAAATGAACTACTCACAAGACATCATATGGATAATGATGGAATAATGATGTATAACAATCTGAACATAAAAAATAATTCAATGGTTCCACTCAATAGCATCAACTACAAAGAGTAATCAACACCGGGAAAGTTTCCCCTAAGAACTAATGCAAGATTCAACTCAATTGTTACAGCAATATGGAGATGGTGATGAGAGTGCTGATGGTGATGATGATGGTGGTGATGATGATGATCCCGATGAAGTCCAGGTTGATGGTGGTGTTTATGGCGACGATCTCCCCTCTCCGGGAAGGAATTCCCCTGGCAGAAATCTGTCTGCTAGAGAGATCTTTCTCTCTCGGTGTTTTCCCCGAGTCTTAGGGTTTTGGGAGGAATATATACGCCAGAGGGGAGAGCCAGAGGTGGGCCAGGGCGACCACACCACCTGGTGGTGCAGCCTAGGGTGGCCCGCGCCAGGGGGTGGTGTGGCCCCCCTATGGCCCATCTCCACTCCCTCTTCTGGCTTCCTTCGTCTTCTGGAAAAATAGGATTTTCCGTATATTTTTCCGGATTTTCTAATCTTCGCGAATTTTGCCTCCAAACAACACCTTTTCCATTAGAATCCTGACTGCAGCGGTGCATGCTCCAAAAGTCATCAACCATGCAAAAACAGATGAAATAGCATAAGTATCATCTCTTAATATGAAATATATCAATGAAAAAAGTGAATTATGACATAGAATAGTGATGCAAAATGGACGTATCAACTCCCCCCAAGCTTATACTTTGCTTGTCCCCAAGCGAAACTGAGCTCAATAAACATGACCTCAGGTTTATGGAGTGAAGAGTCGATAAAAGAATACGGACATGAAGCATCACATTCATCAATACATAGATCATAATAGAAGACAACTCACTATTATATAACTTACTTGCAATAAGTAAAGGAAACACAATAGAGATACATGAAGTAAATCGTATTGGCAATGGCAAACTTAGCTCTTGGTCGAAGAATAGTTGATAATTTGCTGGAGTTCACAAATAACTGATTTTCAATGATAGCTTTCAAAGTAGTAATCACCAAGATAAGAGCAATGTGCAAAACAAGGAACATAAGAGACATGATTGAATAAATCATCTTATGAATGAATGAAACACAACAACTCAAAATACTTGCTGAGATAGAAGGGAATAGGTTTACTGACTCAACTAAAAAGTAAAAGAAAGGCCCTTCGCAGAGGGAAGCAGGGATTTCAAGTTTCAAAAAGAGCTCCCAAAAATTATGATACTTATTAGCTTTCAGCTCTCATTTCCCCTATCATAGGCATCTTTAGGTGATTAAGGTTAAAGTGATCAAATATGAGGATATGCTTGACAAGTTATAAGTTGAAATCTCATGCCCCTTACTTACGAGTACCGAACCTCATGCTACTCAACTTCAGTCACAAGTAAGATCTTGTCATTGTAATATATGTGTATCATTGAGAACCGCCAACGGGGTATCCCTTGCACATGATACAGGAGCTATCCCATAATAAAAATGACAAGGCAAGCAGACAATGAGCATCTCAGCGATCTTTTTATTTGCTATTTGCGTAGGTTTTTATTGAGGATGCTTCATAGAATGCTCACTATAGTTATGCTGCAAGTTTCCACCATGATTAGGCATGGCTTAGGCTAGCGGCCCAGGCGTTTCTCTAACACACATATGAACTCCATGATCTTACAAGTTCCCCTTTTATTTCACACCGCCGGGATCCATAGGCAAAAGAATCATGATGTCAACTAGGTACAAAGTACCATGATAGTGTTGAAAGCGTTCCCCATGATACATGGTTCTGCTAACTTCAACTCATAAAGCGCAAGCATATACGCAACAAAGAAGGACCCAATGGTTCAAGTTTATTAAATGCAAGAAAGTAAGGTGTGCCATCAAGTTCGTGAGAGCTTTAATCACTAATTTTCACATAACAAGTTTAATTTGGAAGGTAGATAAAAACAAGAATTTACTTGGAATAGCAATAGTACTAATAGGTAGGTATGGTGGACACAAATGTCATGGGTTTGGTTTGAGGATTGGATGCACGAGAATAGTTCCCTCTCAGTATAGGTTTTTGGCTAGCAAGGCTGGGTAGCAAGTATAAGAGTTGAAGGAAACAAACAAACATACAAGTGATAAAGACAAACATGCATCTTCCTTGGAAGCACAAAAGATCTTAACTAGAGAATACTAAACTTATGAGCAAATCAAGAAAGAAAGATGATGAAATTATTTTTCTTTAGAGTACTTTCATCTTTTTATTCAACTCTCAAAAATAGTGTTGCTACTGACCGAGCCAGGTTTGCCAAAACCAACTAAATTAACTCAATGACCCCAAAGTGATCCCAATACTAACAACAAGATCAATCATATAACCACGGATAGAAAACTAATATAAGCTATGCAAAAGAGTAAATGATAGAACTTCTCATTAATATTCCATAACGGAAACTCACACCAAGGGATACATATCTAACGAGAGAGGGGACACTTCCATAATGCAAACCATCCTACATGATAACTTCTCTATTCATGATATGACTCTACTAAAAAGGTAAAAAGATAGAAGATAGTGATGTGATACCGCGGCACTCCCCCAAGCTTGGAACAAACCAAGGGGATGCGAAACCTGATGAGAAATTACTCCTTTGGTAGTGGTGGTATCCTCTCGATGAGCTTCTTAACCAATTTCCCCAAGTCTTCAATCTCTAAGGTGAGGGTACGAATCAACTCTGAGTTGTGCTCGATGCGGTGCATGATCATGTCAGATTGTGGGTCCCAGCTCTTGTGATTCTTTTTCCGTTCTTCCCTCTTGGAGTCTTCTTTTCCTGCATGGTTATGGATAAAGGTATGGAAGGGACTCTTGGTTCTTGGAGAAGGTGTCCTTGGTGCCAAACAGTGACGCGGAGGTTTCCCTCCAGTTAACATCCGTGCAGTCCTTCTAATCCTGGCAGGGTTTGCCACCACTCCAATAATTGCAACGGTAGTGCCGGTGTGCTTTTTCTCCTCTTCACCTTCACTCTTGATCTCCTTCTCCTTCCCGGGGTCTTGGAGATCCTCCTCCATAGGCTCCTTCCCTTTATCCTTGGCGGACACCATTGTGCTTCTAAGCCTTCAAAGAGTATGTCCTGGCAAAAACAGATCGAAACGAAAACACGATATACGAACCTCGGGGATCGGGGGGTATATATTACGAAGTTTCACAACAAAAGAAAGGTACTGGGAGAAAACGGGTTGGAGACAGAGTCCGGAGTGGCCACACCACCTGGTGGCGCGGCCAGGGGTGGGCCCGCGCCATAGGGTGGTGTGAGCCACCCTGGCTCCGTTTCCGTCCCTCTTTCGCTTTGTAGCTTTCCTTATTGGATAAAAACTGCAATAATATAGTTGGATAGTATTTTCGCGGAACTTTTCTTACCAGAATTGTTACCTATTTGAAAACAGACTCTGCAGGTCACTGAATTTGGTATCTAGTAGATTCTTCCAGAGTCACCAGTTGAATAACATCAATATCTTTATCTTCATATACTTATTACTTGAGTCATAAAACCTTTCACTTCCTTATTACACCATTACCTCCACTACCTGGAAATTTCTTTCACACAAAACTTCACACAGTTCTCATTAGCAACATTAGTATAAGTGAAGTGATAAAACCTTTTGAGTTCAACTTCAACTTAAAACCATCAAAACATAAGCTACTGTAGCAAATCCTTCCGAAAACCCAAAAAGAATTCAAAAAGGAAATCGATTAAAGAAGCAAATGCAAGAGTGGCAAAATCTGTCAAAACAGACCAGCAGGTAAAGATCAATTTTTTAGAAAATCTTATGTTGCTCAAATAAAAAAGTGCAAAACTAAATAAAGTTAAATAACAATCTGGGGCAGAATTACAAAAAATTACAGCTCAATCCGACATACAGAGATCTCTCACGAATTTTTACGGTGAAGCACAAAAATCTGTTTCGGGACAGCAACTTCCCCAAATATTACTTCTCTCTCATTAGAGGTTGATCTTGACACAAAAACCAAACGAAACGGATAAGGAGAGGTTATTACCGAAGTAATAACTTCCAAGACTCAAAGAAACACAAACAAACTGAAAGCAAAAATAAACTGGGTTGTCTCCCAAAAAGCTCTTTCTTTATAGCCATTAAGATGGGCATGATAATTTCAAAGATGCTCACATAGGAATATGAATTGAAGTGAAAGAGAGCATTAAGAAGCAAAAATACACACATTTAAGTCTAACCCACTTCCTATGCAAGGGAATTTTGTAAACAAACAAGTTGTTGAAACCAGAGGCTACTTGCATAAGAAGGCAAAACAAGTGCAACATAAAAACTTTTAGCATAAAACAAGGAAACTTGATATTATTGAGATACATAAGAACACTTTTCCCTCTCTCATAATAACTTTCAGTATCATGCATAAACTTAACAATATAACTATCACAAGGGCCATCGTAGCAATGATCACTTATTCTAACAAAAAACACAGGAATACTAGCTCTCATAACACTACTATGTGAAACAATATTAGAGGTATCCTTACAAAGGATAGTGTGTCCCTCTTTTTCATATTTAGTAACAAAGTCTTTCACATTTGCTATTATAGTTTCATCAACCATTTGTTTATCAGGTTCAACAGCTTCATTCGTACTTTCATTAAACATACTAGCTACCATAGAATGTTCCTTTATCTTAACTGGGAAAGGCATTTTCTCAATATAAGGTTTAGGTAAAACATGATTAGCAGTATAAACTTCAGTATTTCTTGCAGGAACACTCTTAGCAATATCTTTATAAGGTTCATGATACTTATTCCACTTCTTTTTAGGCACTTCAATGTAGGAAGCAAAAGCCTTTAACTAAGAAGCAATAGCTTGAGAGTCTAGACCATAAGCATTTTTAATATTTTGAAAGTCATCAGTTCACATAAAAGATTTAATGCATTCATAATCATAATTTATACCTGACTTTCTACCTTTGTCATTCTCCCATGCTTCAGCATTGTCTTGAATACAGTCCAGAAGATCCCATTTAGCTTCTTCTTCCATGCGAGTGAATGATCCAGCACAAGAAGCATCCAATAAATCCTTGTCATGTAGAGGGAGCCTTGCATACAATTTATTGATAATGATATTATTGGGGAGCTCATGAATGGGACATTTGAGCATAAGTAACTTCAATCTCCCCCAAGCTTGAGCTGTACTCTCTCCATCAAGAGGACAAAACTTATATATTTGATTCCGATCTTTATGAATCTCACTAGGAGGATAAAATTTTGAATAAAAGAGAGGCACTATTTCCTCCCATTCAAGAGCTTGACCATTCTTCAGCAGCTTATACCATTCCTCAGCTCTTCCTTTCAGTGATAATGAGAATAACTTCTTCTTAACTTGATCTGTAGTAATACCTGCACACTTGAACAACCCGCATAATTCGTGTATAAAAAGCAAATGATCACCGGGATGGACAGTTCCATCCCCAACATAGTAGTTATCCATAACACGATCAATAATTCTTGTAGGTATTTTAAAAGCATCATTCTCAGCAGGTGGTGGTTTGTCTACTACGTTAGCAGTGGTAGTAGCATTACCAAATAAGAAACTCAGCGAATTATCCATAACGAAAATAAAGCAACTAACAGAAGTAAACAATACTTGTTGGGGATATACTTTCCGGGTATCCTCACAGTTCCTCACTGACCAGGGTGGCCCACTCCGCGTTAGAGCATTGCTTCACGGGCGGCCCAGTCAGGGAGAAAGACGAAGTCCAATTCGGCAACGGGAAGGCCCAGAAGACTTACCGACTTAGGCCCATAATGTTACTTGTAGTTCAAGATGTACTCTGTAACCAATTCTTAGTCGTAGCCGAATAGATCTCTCCTGTAAACCCTAGGCCAGATATCTATATAAGCCATCCTAGGGAGAGCCTTTAGGGCACACCTCAATAGTCTACAATCTCAACTCGCACAGGCGAAACCCTTGTAACCCATATTCCGGCTCTGCCGTATTACTGGATTGCTAGCAGGAGTAGGTGATACATTGCAAATGTATCTATAATTTTTGATGTTCCATGCTTGGTTTTATCCACCTTCTTGTGTTTTGTTCCAACTTTGGAGTACTTTTCATATGATTTCTTGGACTAACCTATTAACAAAAGCCACAGTGCCAGCTGCCTGTTTTCTGCTGTTTTTGGTTCCAGGAAAGTCAGAAAATGAATATTCTCGGAATTGGATGGGACAAAAGCCAAAGTGCCTATTTTTCCGGAAGGGATCAAGTGCCAGAATACGAGACGGAGAAGGGCCTGGGGGCCACCACACCACCTAGCCACGCGGCCAGGCTTGGCCCACGCTAGGGGGTGTGTGGCCGCTCCAGACAACCCCTCGGCCTCTCCTTCCGCCTATATATTGCCCTCGGGACGAAAACCCTAAGTACTCGATCAAAAATCCATGAAAGAGTCTGTAGCCACCATCATCTCCATCCCTAGATCGGGAGGGATCTGAAGCTCTTCTCGGCACCCTGCCGGAGAGGGGAATTCACCCTGGAGGCCTTCTTCATCACCATGCAAGCCTCCGGTGTGATGCGTGAGTAGTTCATCCTTGGACTACGGATCCATGTAGTAGCTAGATGGCTGGTTTCTCCTCCTTTATGCTTTCATGTTTAGATCTTGTGAGCTCCAGTCATGATCAAGATCATCTATTTGTAATCCATACATGTTGTGTTTGCGGGGATCCGATGGATATTGAGATGCTATTTTAGACTAATTATTGATTCTATCATGTCTTTGTTATTTGTGATCTTGCATGCTTTCCGTTGTTAGTAGCTATCTTGGCCAAGTAGATGCTAGCAACTCCAAGAGTTAGTATTTATGCTCGATAGTGGGTTCATGCCTCTGGTAATGTGGGGAAGTGACAGAAATCTCTAAGGTACTAGATGTGCTGTTGCTACTAGGGAGAAAACAACAATCCTTTGTTCATAGAACAATCGTATTGTTTACTTTACACGCAGTTCGTAAAGCAATAATCTGTTGCTTGCAACTTAATACTGGAGGGGGTTCGAATGATAACCTGAAGGTGGATTATTAGTCATAGATGCAGTTGGATGGCGGTCTATGTATTATGTTGTAATGCCCAATCAAGTCTCAAAGGAGTCAAGATGATTAGTATATGCATGTATTGCTTTCTCGGTGTTTGTCAATTGCCCCGCTGTAATTTGTTCACCTAGCATGTTATCTATCTAAGGAGAGCCACCTCTAGTGAACTATGGATCCCGGTCCTTGTCTTATACATACAATCTATGAACTGTTTCTGCTTTGTGTTTACTTTCTGGAAACTTTTACTTCTTTCCATTCGATACGTTTAATCCTTTGTTTCCCGCAAAACACGGTGAGATTGACAACCTCATCGCAAGTTGGGGACAAAGTTCTGTGGTTGTGTTGTGCAGGTCTCCACGTTGCTACTAGCACCGGTAGTGCGCCCTGCCAAAGCTCAGCTAGTAACATCTTTGGGGTGTTTCCTTGCTCCTACTGGTTCGATTAAACCTTGGTGTCATAACTGAGGGAAACTTGCTGCTGTGCTCATCAAACCTTCCTCTTGGGGTTCCCAACGAGCTCTACATCAACCACGAGCCATCAACACATTTTCTGGGCGCCGTGCATTGAGCCATCAGTAGGGTCCGTCCAAAGCCGGCGGATTTGAACCTGGGTAAACTTGTGTGCTCACCGTCTCGAAACACCGTACGTATCACACCCCTCTATTCCGCACGCCTCGAGGACCCCCTCATGGCGTAGTTGTCATCAATCCGACGACAGTTGGCGCCTACCATGGGGCAAGTGAGCTTCGGATATGCGTTCCGAGCGGAATCTGCGAGAATCGGGATCGGCGAGACTATCGCCGTCGGTCGCATCCTCTACACCAGCGACGTCCCTCTCATCGTTCTCGACGAGACTTGGATTCCGGCTAGGGAGGCTGTGACTTCCTACACAATCATGTCTTTTGGCGAGATCGATGTTTACATCGGTTTCGCTGAACCTGCCCCACCCACCCCAGCGGTGATGATAGAGGCAGAAGAATCTTCTAGGTCCCCTTTGTCCGCGGAGGCGGCAGAGTTCTGGATCTCAGAAAACCCTAAACCCACCCAACCCGCACCAGTTGCGGAGATAGTGGAGAAATGCGAGCCTGAAGAAGACCTAGCGGCCCAAGTCGAATCTGGAGTGGATCTCCCTGGAGGAGCCGGATCCCAGATCGACCCACCCGCGGAAGTCGAAATCCAGGAGGAGCATATCAATGACACTGATTCTGGCTCTGATAATGCCGGGACAGACATGCCTTTCCTAAGGTATACACTCAGACGCATGATACTGCAAGGCAAAAGCACGGATGCAATCCTCGAGACCATTAAGAGTTTCGACATGGCTGATCGCGAAGGCCGCATGTACCTTAGGAAGCACGCGTCGCACTTTGTCAGATACGTGGGATCCGGATCTGGCTCTGCCGACGCTGGAGAAAACACCGACTCTGTGCTAGAGGCAATTGGAACAAACGCTGACGTACCCGCATCCTCGGATGAATCGATGACGTCAGCGAATTTCTGAAAGTTCTCCGTGGAATATGAAGAGGAGTACAACTCCAAGGCTGCAGAAGAAGGAGAAGCCATGGATGAAGGATCCGGGGAACACTCTCCTAAAGCGCAAGATGACATGGACGTCGGAGATAATCACGAGGTCCAGATGTCCGAAAGTACCGATCAGAGCCTGACTCTGGGAAACGGACCCAAAGTCGTCTTTGCTACCGGCGCTGCCAAGAAGGCAAAGAAGAAGAACAAGAAAAACAAGACCTCGGCAAAAGACCCTCTGGCTGAGGAGGTGATTGCCAAGGAATACGAGGAAGACTCGGATGGAGCACTTATCCCAGAAGAGCTGAAAAAATAAGAATCGGTGGATGGACACGTGATCACCGAAGGTGCACGTAAACTCATCGATGCTGCATTAACCACACCTATCCCTACAGCTGCAGAACTTACTGCTGAAGAGCTGGACGAAAGGGCCCAAGCCCTAGAAGCACGTCGTCAACAACTCCTCGATGAAGCCAAAAACATCGAGGTGGAGAAGAAACGCATGGCAACTAAGGACTACATGTCTCGGTTGCATTAGAAGACACGGAAGCGTCACACCAATGACGACCAATTCCCACATATCCGTGCCGTCCTTTTCGGAGATGAGATGGGGAAGCCACGGAAAGATAGCAAAGGAGATTGGGTATATCCAACCCTAGTACAGAATACCGTGGCGGCCCGAGAAATTCTATCGGCTAATCCAGGACCAGAGGAGATCCGTTTGGGTATCAAGCTACTCAACAAGGGACTGGAGCAGCAAAAGGTCGCCCTGTCTGGAAGTCATAAACTGGTCTCGTATTCCAACCAATGTCGAACAGATCCGGCATGGGCTGACGTGAGACCCCACCGCGTTCCAGAGCAGCATTATCGCCCCGAACAACGGGAGGACAATTATTCGAGAACCGGATCGCCAGGACAGCATCGAAGGACAGCATCGAAAGAGGCCATCGCTGCTCTGAATCTGAGGAATCCTCCCCGACGAGAATCTAACGATCGAAGGGGAGAAGATAAAGAGAAACGTCGGGAAGAGGATCGTCAAAAAATGCCACCTCCTAGACATGCAAGTCGTCCGGCTGAGCCCCACCATGGCGGGAACGACGAACGAAGAAACGACGGAAACCACGCCGGAACAAGCAGGCAGGGGGCTCGTTGTAGTCAAGACCCTCCCCGAAATCGGAATAATGACGTTCCGGACGGAGGCCGGCGATCAGCCGGAAACTATCCAGCTGCCCCACCCTCTCCACCACACAGTCATCACAACGGCTCCCAAGGAGGGCAAGGAGTACGACGTGGCGGAGGAGGTGGTGGCAGAAGCCGAAGTCCGGCTCCAAGGCACCGCAGCCACAGCCGACATTCGGGACGATCTTTATCCCTGAACGACGCAAGGCACAGGATCAACTCCAACATAGAGGCTCGACGCTACAAAAATGATGATATCTACATGGGCCCAAAGTGCTTCGGACCACGCATCAGAGCTACAAAATTCCCGGAAGGATTTGCTATCTCAAGACATATCCAAGCCTACGATGGCATTGCTCGGCCAGATACCTGGCTACAGGATTTCTTCCAAGCTTGCTGCATTGCCAAAGGCGGAAACATCCTGGTCGCAACCCGATATCTCCCACTTATGTTGCGGAAGACGGCACGATCATGGCTCAATGAACTTCCAGAGAACACCATCCATAACTGGTATGACACGCAAAGTGCGTTTTTTCGGAATTTTGAAGGCACATATCGAAGGCCCTGTATGGTCGGAGACCTACAGCGTTGCACCCGGAAAGCCGGAGAAACTTGCCGGGACTACCTCAGATGATGGATCGACACCAAGAACTCATGTGAAGGATTAAATGATCAAACTGCGATTGAAGCTTTCATTGCAGGTCTCCCAATTGGTCTACTACGTCATCGCTTGAAGTGTGACAAGGTCACTGATTTGGGAGAGATGATAGAAACAGCGAGCAAGTATGTAGATGCTGACGACGATGCAGAAGGATTGCTCAACGTCCTAGTTGTGCCTCAGTCGACAAGACAACCAAAGCAACAAGCTCAGAAGCACAAAAATACCTCGAAAAAAAAACCCAACGCGGGAACTGTCACTACCGTTTCCGGGTCTGGAGGATGAGGAGGACATGGCGGAGGCCGCGGGCGTGGCCGTGGGACTTCAGGGTCCAAGGTAGAGGAGAAAAACAACCAGGCAAAACCTACTCTTGGGTCGACATTGCCAATAACCCATGTGTGCATCACCTAGACGCCAATGGGGGATCGTCCCACACCAACGTTGAATGTCGTTTCAATGACGACATCAAAAGAGATGACACCGCGGGCTACAAAGCTAAGCGGAAGAAGGGAAAGAAAAATCCCGAAAAGGAAAAGGAGACCAAGGAAGATTCCGACATGGAGGAAGCTGATGCTTCAAATCCCAAGCCGGAAGGGAAGAAAACTTTTCCCACCAAGAAAGACACTTATGTCACTTTCCTCGGATCTCAACCAGCAAAGGTCAAGAAAGCAGTTCTACACGAGCTCAATGCAACAGTTCCGGCTGTCCCCCAGTATCTGGACTGGTCGGAAGTGGCAATCACATTTGACCGCGATGATCATCCGCCTAAGTTACACATGCGAGGAAAATATGCCTTAATCGTCAACCCACTTATTGACGGTTATGGTTTCTCCAAGACTCTCATGGACGGTGGTAGCAGCATCAATATTATCCATGTTGAAACGCTACGCCGGATGAAGATCTCGGAAACCCAGCTAAACCATAGCTCTGTGATATTTCACGGAGTTGTCCCAGGAAGACAAGCTAATTCCCTGGGAGAGATTACTCTGGATGTTACCTTTGGAACTCCAAAGAACTATTAGACGGAAGCACTTTCCTTCGAAGTGGTCCCGTTCAAGAGCGCATACCATGCTATATTCGGACGTCCGGCTTACTGGGCTTTTATGGCTCGTCCGTGTTACATTTACAATATGATGAAAATTCCAGGTCCCAACGGCGTGATCACCATCAGGGGATACCTGAAGAAAGCGCGAGAGTGCGAGGATGGAAATGCCGCCTTTGCTGAAGCCGTGTTGCACGCCTAGGAGTACCAGGAGATCAAGAAGAGCATAGATCCGTCCGAGATGCCCGCAACGAAGAAGGAGGTGACAAAGCCAAATCCGGAGTTCAAGGCATCAGAAGAGACGAAGAAAGCACCGTTGAAGGATGATGACCCCTCCAAGGTGACCCAGATAGGCGTAGGCCTAGGTAATGCATAGGAAAGCGCGCTCGTCAAGTTCCTCCAAGCAAATCAAGATATCTTCGCATGACAGCCATCTGACATGACCGGAGTACCTAGGGAACTTGTCGAGCACTCTCTAAATGTAAGCCCGAATGCTAAACCCATCAAACAGTCCTTACGACAGTTTGGTGACGAAAAGCATAAGGCAATAGCTAAGGAGCTAGCACGGCTCGAGTTAGCCGGATTCATAGAAGAGGTCATCCACACTGAGTGGTCGACCAATCCTGTAATGGTCCCTAAAAAGGACACCACTGATTTAAGGATGTGTGTTGATTATATTGCCTTGAATAAGGCTTTTCCAAAAGATCTGTTCGCTCTGCCTAGAATTGATCAAGTTATTGATTCTACGGCAGGCTCGGAACTCCTCTGTTTTCTCGACGCATATTCCGGTTATCACCAAATTCGGATGAAGGAATCTGACAAAGTCAAAACTTCATTCATAACCCCTTTCAGAACCTTCTGTTTTGTTACGATGCCTTTTGGGCTGAAGAACGCAGGAGTTACGTACCAGCGCACGATGCAGCGTTGCCTCCATGACCAACTCGGACGCAATGTACATGCATACGTGGATGATATCACGGTAATGTCCAAAAAGAAGGAAACGTTGATTTCCGACTTGGAGGAAACATTTGCCAATCTACGAAAATACAACATCATGCTTAATCCAAAGAAATGCTTCTTTGGAATACCAGCCAGAAAATTGTTAGATTTTATCGTGTCTCAAAGAGGCATAGAGGTGAACCGAGACAAAATTAAGGCTATACTCAATATTTCCAGGCCTACTCGCCTGAAGGACGTACAAAGACTAACTGGTTGCATCGCTGCGGTTAGTTAATTTGTAAGCCGGCTTGGTGAAAGAGACGCACCATTATACAAACTCCTGAAAAAGACCAAGGATTTTGTTTGGACTGATGAAGCTGAAGCTGCACTACAAGACCTGAAGAAAGTACTCTCATCTGCTCCTATCCTTGCAGCGCCGGAACCTAAGGAACCGATGTTGCTCTATCTTGCTGCGACAAATAAGGTCGTTAGTATCGTCATGGTGGTGGAGAGACCAGAGGAAAATCAGGAACACCTGGTGCAACGTCCGACTTATTTTGTCAGCGAGGTCCTGACAGAATCAAAATAGCGGTATCCGCACTATCAAAAGTTGGCTTATGATGTTTTTCTAGCATCTCGTAAGTTACGACACTACTTTTAGGAGCATCCAATTACCATGGTGAGCACAGCTCCCATGAGAGATATAATCAACAACAGTGACGCCACAGGACGCATCGCCAAATGGGGCATAAATCTTTCAGCTTTTGACATTGAGTATAAACCTTGGACAACAATCAAATCCCATATCCTTGCTGACTTTGTCGCTGATTGGATAGAAAGAAGGAGAACATGATCCTCCCTGAGTCAGAATATTGGACCCTCTTTTTCGATGGGTCTAAGGCTCGAGGGGGCTCGGGGGCTGGCGTGGTGCTCAAATCACCCCAAGAAGATAAACTTTTATACGTGTTGCAGATACATTTTACAGCGACAAATAATATTGCCGAGTATGAAGCACTACTGCATGGAATCCGGATTGCTAAGGATATTGGCATTCGACGTTTGATGTGTTACGGAGATTCGGATCTTGTTTCTCAACAAGTTTCGGATATTTGTAATGCAAATAAACACATGGCAGCATATAAAGCTGTCGTGGATGATCTATCTAAATCGTTCGAAGGGTTTGAAGTTCAACACATCCCTCGAGCAGAAAATGAGGAAGCAGATGCACTATCTCGGATAGGTTCTGCGTGGAAAGAGGTCCCGGATGGCGCTTTTTTAGAGCACCTCAAAGTTCCCTCAATAAAGGGAGTAGATGAGGAATATCCGACCAAATCCAACTCACCTTTGATAGAAGTTCTAGCTGTAATTCCCAGCTGGACTCAACCCTACCTTGATTATTTGGTAGATGGCAAATTACCTGAAGACGAGGTGCCGAGCCGACAGATTATCTGACGAGCAAAGGCCTATACTATTGTTAAAGGTGAGCTCCATAAACGGAGTGTTTCTGGGGTTTTTCAGCGCTGTGTATCTCCGGAAGAAGGAGTGGAATTCTTAAGAGAAATCCACAAAGGCGAGTGTGGTCACCACGCTGCAGCCAAATCTTTAGTGGCAAAAGCTTTTAGACACGGATTTTTCTGGCTTACAGCTCAGGCAGATGCCGAATGATTAGTCAAGACGTGCAAGGGCTGCCAAAAGTACGCCAAGCAAGCTCATGTTCCGGCTGATCAGCTGCGAACAATACCTATAACATAGTCCTTTGCGGTCTGGGGGCTTGATATGGTAGGACCTTTTAAACAAGCTCCAAGTGGATTTACTCACCTCTTAGTGATGGTGGATAAATTCACCAAATGGATTGAGGCTAAACCTGTCACTAGTTGTGATGGAGCAACAGCCAAAAGATTTGTCGAGGATGTTATAATCCGATATGGTTATCCGCATAGCATTATCACGGACAACGGGAGTAACTTTTCAATGGGAGAATTGGCTGAATTCTGCAACGAGCAAAATATCCGGCTTGACATTGCGTCAGTCGCACACCCACAGGCTAACGGACAAGTCGAAAGAGCAAATGGTTTAATTCTACAAGGCCTAAAACCGAGACTCGAAGCACCACTACGACGTGCTGCGGGGGCTTGGGCAGAGGAATTACCCTCTGTAATTTGGAGTTTACGAACAACTCCAAATAGGTCAACATGATGCACACCTTTCTTCTTGGTCTATGGCGTAGAAGCAGTTCTTCCTAGTGATTTGATTCATACTTTTCCTAGAGTGGCCGCGTATATCTAAGAGGATGCCGAGATTTCTTGACAAAATGATCTCGACTTAGTTGAAGAAGTTCGCGTCGTTGCTGAAATGAGACCTACAGCCTATTAGCAAAAATTACACAAGTATCAGAGCCAGAGAGTCAGAAACCAATCTTTCAATAAAGGCGATTTGGTTTTCCGGCTTGTGCAGCAAACAAAGCACAAACTTTCCCCAGTATGGGAGGGGCCCTTTTTAGTTAGTCGAGTATTACACAATGGATCGTACTACTTAACTGACATGAGGCCAGTCAAAGAAAGACCTGCTACTAAGAAGAGAAAGAGACCTGGAGGCAGTACAAATCCGGATGAGTTAGACAGACCGTGGAATATTGCTCAGCTACGTCCCTTTTATTCTTAGTTTATCCTTCTTTGTAAACATATATATGTACATGATTCTGTGAGAAATAAAAGTTTTGGTTGCCTCAAGTTTTTCTGAGAAGTTTTTACCATCTTATTTCCGAATGGTCATGTCATAGTCGAAAATCCCAGAATGCTTGAAAGTACTCATGCTCGTTCTGGTTTAGATTTCTGATTCTAAAATTGCTATCCTCGGGTATAACTCTAAAGTTTCTAGTCTTTACTTTGGTTATTTGTCTGATTGCTAGATGCGGGTATTTTCCGAGTAGTGAATTGTTGGTACTGGAAGCCGGCTTTGTTTTCGAGTTTAAACTGGTTTAGCAATTGAGCTCCGTTGCTCGGCAAAGTTTCCGGCAGAAGGTTTAGCCGGCTCACGAAAGGGACGAGGCGGAAAGCCAGATAAACGATAAGTAGAGATGAAAAATACAAGTACTTATGTAAACATTTCAGGCACACAAAAAAACTCAAAGCCAAAAGTGCTGAATAGATCAAAAGCTTAGCACTAGCAAAATTAAAGTACTTCATATTTACAGATGCATCATGTTTTTCCGGAATAATACAAAAATTTCTGATCTATGATGCAGGAGGAGATGAAGGAGTTGCTGACTCGCTGGAGATTCCACCTTGATATTGTTCCGAGATGTCCGCATCAAAGGTGGTGCGTTCATAACTTCTGTTGGTTCTTCCGGAGGAGGAGGCGGAGTATCTACGCGGGTGAAGAAGGGGATCTCGTAGCTAGTCAGGTCAGCCACGTGACACCCATATCCGGCGCAGGAGTGCATGATGGCTTGAAGGTCCTGCTCCTGGCCGTCTTCATCTACTTTGCAGTACCCTCTGGTCACTTGCCATATTTCCATGTTTCCATGGTGGCTCATGACCATGGTGAGAGCGTTCTGCATAGCAGTCCGCGCGTAGGACATGTTCTAGTCCCGACAAGTTGTGGCATCTCCTTTGACTTGTCCCGCACCTGAAAATCCGACATGCTTGGCATGCCCGGAATCTTGAGAGCTTCGCCGATGTCCTCAAGGGACTGGCGGAAGTCATGAAGCAGGCCACCGACTTGGGTAAGCTGGTGGGTGCGGGGCTCGGAGGAGGAAGAGTCCGTCAAGTTCAGAGGACCTATACACAATACAAGTTAAGAAAAATCCGACATTGATAAAATTCGAAGAAAGAGACAAGTCAGATAGATGGAACGTACCAAAAATAACGTCGTCAATTTTGGTTTTCGTCTCCCGGAGACTCTGGAGCTCAGCCCGGAGCGCCTGGGACATGTCCTTCTCTCTGCTAAGCTCATTCTTGAGATCCAAGATTATTTTATCCTGAGCAGCGATCTTGCAATCACGCTCTTCAGTAGCCATGGAGGAGGATTCAAGGACTTGAGCTATGCTTTTTTCATGATTTGCCTTGAGCTGGTCCAGCTCTTGGCGAAGCTCCTTGTTCTCCACCACCAAGGTCTTGAGGTTCTCGGCCTCTTCAATCATGGAGACGGATTGTTTCACCAACGCTGTAAGTCAAAAAGAACAACAGTTCAGAAAAATTCGACATTGAAAATACAAAGACAAGGTTTGAGTCTCAGAATGTTTACCTTCGGCCTCATTCTTGGCAACTTTAAGCTCAGCATTCTTAAGCCGGAGAGCCTTGATCTCTCTCCGCTTATCACAGACATTCTTCAATAAATCCTGATTATAGGAACACACTTTCTGTAAGTCAGAATACCCAAAGTCAGAAAGCTACTTAAGACTCGGGCTAATATTTTTGCTAATATCAGCATGAGCCTTGGGGGCTACACCAGTTTGTTCTTTGGCATCCTAATAAAGCATAAACCCGGATTGTTTATCCTACTTCATGCTTGGGGGCTAGAGGATATGATATAAAATACAAATAAAGGAAAAATAGGAGTTGGAATTCCGACTTACATATTGTTCGCGTGTGAGTTTATCCAAACTCGCGTTCACATCAACGGCGACCTTCTTGGCGAGAGTCAGAGGAATCACTGGGGCTGTTGGAAGCTCACTAGTCCTAATCCTCTCGTCGCGAAGGCGCACCTAGGCGAGAAGATCGGAGAACTTGACGTCCTCTGCTTCTTGCGCTTCTTCCTCGGCAGATAAGGTTCTTTTCTCCAAGCATTGCTTGGCGAGCCACTGGATTTCTTCAGCAGATTTCCGAGACAGGCCAAACTTGGCAAGTCCCGGATTGCTGATAAGGTTTTCGGTGAAGGTTTCTGCCGAGGGATCATTACCCAAAGAGGGTTCACCCTTATCAAGATCTGACGCACCCATGGTGACGTCAGTTTGCGACCCAAGGTTCGCAGGCTCCATTGAAGGAGCCGGATCTTCTGCGGCATCTGGAGAGATCACCGACGTTGCAGAAGGTTGAGGGGCAGGAGTCGAAGGAGCCACAACAGGAGAAGCTATGGTAAGCTTCGTCTGTCGCAGCGGCTTCGAATGAATCCCTTTCCCTTTGCCCTTGAGGAGCGGTTTTGCTCTGAGAATGTAGTAAAGTCGGAAACATTACATCTCGGAAAGAAATTCGAGTAAAGTACAAAGGCGGAAAATTGTGATTGAAAGTTACCTCTTCACGACAGGCACCTCCTTTGTGCCGACAGCCACTGTCGGAGCTTTGCGCTTCTTGAGCGCAAGATCCGGCAATGGGACCACTTCTACCTCCTGAGAGAACTCCGGAGGATATCCTTTGAGCGAAGCAAATTCTGACTCGGGGAGGTCAGCAAGCTGAAAAGAAGAAAACATATCAGCATTGCACTGTAATTCAAATGTTGAAACACATAAAAAGGTGTACTGATGGAAGCTTACCGGCACTACGGGGTTATCCGCCGTGTGCATGTCCAGAGAAACCTCCGGGATTCTCCTCTCGATCCGCTCCCTAATCAGCCACTTGATCTGGCTTATGTTTCCCTGTGTGGTGTAGGCTTTGGAGCTGATGCGGAGGGAGTCTTTCGGAGACGACGTGATGGAATGCATCCGTCGGGTTCCGTGATACTGGAGGGGCTGGATCCGACGTGAGACCCAGCACTAGACCAAGTCGGATCCCTTCAGATCCTTGTGTTTGATCAAATATTCGATCCACCTCTTAGCGAGGATCAGATCATCGGTGAGAGCCGGAGCAGCCTCGTCCTAGGATGGTTGGGCCGTGGCGGCTCCGTCGATGAAAGCCGGCAAAGCAGTGGCTTTGCCGGGAGCCAGAACATCCCTATGATAGAAGAACGTGGCTGGCCATTGTTTGACCGAGTCACTAGCTAGAATTTTGGGATACGCGCGCTCGCGTCTAAGCGAAATGCTAATAGTGCCGGTGATGTAAGGAAAACCGGCGGTAATGGAGTTTCTCTGGACATGAAAATAGTACTGGAGAAGAGTCAAACTCGGCCTAATGCCGAGAAAGCCCTCGCACAACGAAGCGTACGCGCTCATCTCTAAAAGAGAGTTGGGAGGAAGATGATGGAGTTGAACTCCGTAATGATCAATCACCTCGGAGAAGAACTCCGAGGGAGGAAACGACAAACCTCTATCGAGGTGGGTGCCGAAGTGGACCCGCTCGCCGTCACGCAGGTTGGGACGGTTTCCTCGAAGCCGCTCCGCCAGTCGCCGACAGCGAGAAGCCCCTCCTTCTCCATGTTCTTGAGGCCCTCCTTGTTGAGCGTGCAGGGAATCCAGAGCCCGCGAAAGCTCTCTATCTCCGGCAGCGCTTCCGTCGCCGCCGTCATTGTCGCTGCCGCTAAGCCGGAAGAGGAAGATGAAGCCATTTCTCCGGTGAGTGGTTGACCTAAAAGGGGCGGCGCTGGGAGTTCTGTGGGGGAGGAACGGGGGAGCTCTATGCGCGTAGGAAGATTGGGAGGAGAAGAAAAGGCAAAGGACTGGTGAAAGGAGAAGGAAGAAATCCCAACCCCTTATATCCACCTAACCGCGCCAAGATTCGTGCAAATGCTACAGTGTAACCGCCACGCGTCGTGGAAGGAACTGGGAAGGTCCCACACGATGATTATGTCGCCTCGATCTCCGCGCACGCATTGAAACGGCGCCTCGGTTCCGCGAGTCGCGGACCTACCAACGGTCGTGCTGACGGAATGCTTGTCAGGTGACGTGACTTGACCATGACTTGTGTCAGGTGGCGTTAGAGATCAAGTTCCAGCTTAGTTTGAAATCAAGCTGGAAAATCGGAGTAACCTGTTGATAGGTCCGACTTATTTTTAAGACCTGGATCATATTTTTTGTTGTGAAGTTTCAGGAACCCTTCAAGATTCTGCAAGCCGAAGATCAAGCTAGACGATGATAAATCCGACTTTGGATCTTGGAGGCCTCCGGGGGCTGCTGTTGGGGATATACTTTTCAGGTATCCTCACTGTTCCTCACTGACCAGGGTGGCCCACTTCAGGTTAGAGCATTGCTTCATGGGCGGCCCAGTCAGGGAGAAAGACAAAGTCCAATCCGGCTACGGGAAGGCCCAGAAGACTTACCGACTTATGCCCATAATGTTACTTGTAGTTCAAGATGTACTCTGTAACCAATTCTTAGTCGTAGCCGGATAGATCTCTCCTGTAAACCCTAGGACGGATATCTATATAAGCCGTCCTAGGGAGAGCCTTTAGGGCACACCTCAATAGTCTATAATCTCAACTCGCACGGGCGAAACCCTTGTAACCCATATTCTGGCTCTGCCGTATTACTGGATTGCTAGCAGGAGTGGGGTCCATCCAAAGCCGGCGGATTCGAACCTGGGTAAACTTGTGTGCTCACCGTCCCGGAACACCGTACGTCTCATACCCCTCTCTTCCGCACGCCTCGAGGACCCCCTCATGGCGTACTTGTCATCAATCCGACGACAATACTCACAGTAGAAGTTTCCTTTACCAGTTCCACTCTCCAATAGCGCTTCACTACCCGACAACGGCGCCAGAAAATAGTCTTGATGACCCACAAGTATAGGGGTGTATCGCAGTATTTTCGATAAGTAAGAGTGTCGAACCCAACGAGGAGCAGAAGGTGCTAGCTAGTGGTATGGATCACGAATTCTCTGCAAATACTTAGCAAACGTATTTTTAGGGGTTTTTGATAAAGCAAGTAAACAAAGTACGAGTAAATAAAAGACGGTAAGAATAAATGCAGCAAGTGGCCCAATCCTTTATGCAGCAAAGGACAAGCCGGTTGTATTACTTAAGATGACCAAACATTCTCGAGGACACATGGGAATACTATCAAGTGCTTTCGCTTCATATAGTTGATTAGTCTTCTTTAGCTTGCTAAGTGTTGTGTGGGTGAACCTGTGCTAATGTACCGACCTTCCTAGGACTAATACATACTTGTGATTATACCCCTTGCAAACATCCGTAAGTACAAGAAAGTAATTAAGGTAGAAACCTAACAACAACTTTAAACTCTAAGACCCTAACGTCCCTTGTGTAATGGTTTCCCGATGAAGTCTAGCTTGATGGTGGTGTTGATGGCGATGATCTCCCCTCTCCGGGAAGGAATTCCCCCGGCGGAAATCTGTCTGCCGGAGAGATATTTCTCTCTCGGTGTTTTCCGCCCCGCTGAGGCGGCGAAATCTTTCTATGGTCACTCTCCAAGTCTTAGGGTTTCGGGTGGAATATATACGCCAGAGGGGAGATCCAGAGGTGGGCCAGGGCAACCACACCACCTGGTGGCGCAGCCTAGGGTGGCCCGTGCCAGGGGGTAGTGTGGGCCCCCTATGGCCCATCTCCACTCCCTCTTCTGGCTTCCTTCGTCTTCTGGAAAAATAGGATTTTCCATATATTTTCCCATATTTTCTGATCTTCGCGAATTTTGCCTCCAAACAGCACCTTTTCCATCAGAATCCTGACTGCAGCGGTCCATGCTCCAAAAGTCATCAACCATGCAAAAACAGATGAAATAGCATAAATATCATCTCTTAATATGAAATATATCAATGAATGATAGCGAATTATGACATAGAATAGTGATGCAAAATGGACGTATCAATCTCGTTACCGACATCTCGTTCCCATGATATAACATTCTAGTGATCACATCACTTGCTTGCAACCTAGATATCACCGAGAGGGCCTAGAGTATATCTATCCATCATCAGGATGGACAAATCCCAGTTTTGATCCATGACCCTCATAACACCTTTGTAGCACTGAACCCATCTTTATAGTCACCCTTTTACGGTGTGACGTTTGATGTTATCAAGATACTCTACTGGTGTTAGTGATTAAAATAATCTCATGGTCTAAGGACTAGGATTACTTTGTATGATGTTATAGCAATATAAACATAATGACTTTGATCGTAATGCTATACTTCAGATGAATGTTCATCACATTGTTTCACAAATGTTGTGACCTTGTTATTAACGACATCCAATGTCCATGATCAGGAAACTTTGATCATCTTGTTAATCAACGAGCTAGTTTAAAGAGAGGCATAACTAGGAACTTTCTATTTGTTTATTAAACACACATGTATTAATTTTTCTGTATTAATACAATTATAGCATGCAAAATAAACATCTATCATATACTTCGAATATACTTAATAACAACTTCATTATTGCCTCTCAGGGCATATTCCCTTCAGTCTCCCACTTGCACTAGAGACAATAATTCTAGTTACATAGTGATAAATCTAACACCCATGGAGTTCTGGTGCTGATCATGTTTTGCCCTAGGGAGAACTTTAGTCAACGGATCTGCAACATTGAGATTCGTGTGTACTTTACAAATCTTTATAAATCCATCCTTGACATGTTCGTGGATGGAGTGAAACCGATGCTTAATATGCTTAGAATTCTTGTGAGACCTTGGTTCCTTGGCGTTGGCTATGGCTCCATTGTTGTCACAATAGATAACCATTGGGTCCAACGCACTAGAAACCACACCTAGTTTGGTTATGAATTCCTTCATCCAAACCGCTTCATGCGCCGCTTCTGAAGCAGCAACATATTCCGCCTCTGTCGTTGATCCAGCCACCACAGGTTGTTTGGAACTCCTTCAACTAACTGCTGCTCCGTTCAAGAGAAATACGTATCCGCGGATTGAGACTTAGAGTCATCCGGATTGGTGTCAAAGCCAGTGTCGACATAACACTTAGCGACCAGCTCTTCTTCACCTTCGTATACAAGAAACATATCCTTAGTTCTTCTTAAGTACTTAAGGATATTCTTGACCGATATCCAGTGTTCCGAACCTGGATCAGATTGGTACCTACTAGTTAAACTAATAGCATGTGCCACATCCGGTCTTGTACATAGCATGGCATACATTATAGAGCCAATAGCCGAAGCATAGGGGATTTTATCCATTATCTCTCTTTCTTCCGTCGTAGACGGACTTTGAGTCTTACTCAATGTCTTGCCTTGCAACATTGACAAGAACCCCTTCTTACTTCCGTCCATTTTAAACTTCTTTAAAATCTTATCAAGCTATGTACTTTGTGATATCCCTATCAGGCGCCTTGATCTATCTCTATAGATCTTTATGCCTAATATGTATGTTGCTTCACCTAGGTCCTTCATCGAAAATTTTCTATTTAGATAACTTTTAACACTGTTTAAAAGATCTATATCATTTTCAATCAGTAATATGTCATCCACATATAATATTCGAAATGCCACATTGCCCCCACTCACTTTCTTGTAAATACAAGCCTCTCCATAAGTTTGGACAAATCCAAACTCTTTGATGACCTCATCAAAGTGGAGATTCCAACTCCGAGATGCTTGCTTCAATCCGTAGATGGATCGCTGAAGCTTGCAGACCTTGTCAGCATCCTTAGGATTGGCAAAACCCTTTGGTTGTATCATATACAACTCTTCTTCAATGTTACCATTAAGGAATGCAGTTTTGACATCCATCTGCCATATCTCATAATCGAAATAAGCAGTAATTGCTAACATAATCCTAACCGACTTTAGCATCGCTATGGGAGAGAATGTCTCATCATAGTCAACTCCTTGAATTTTTCGAAACCCCTTTGTGACAAGTCAAGCTTTATAGATGGTTACATTACCATCAACATCAACCTTTCGGTCATGAGGTATGTCCACCAAGGTCCAAACCTGGTTTTTGTACATGGATTCTATCTCGGATTTCATGGCTTCTAGCCATTTGTTGGAATCCGGGCTCATCATCCCTTCTTCATACATCGTCGGGTCATCTATTTCATCAACCATGAAATTCATAACAGGATTTCCGTACAGTTCAGGAGCTACACATGTCTTGCTCGACCTGCGAGGTTTGGTAGTGTCCTCTTTTGGAGTTTCATGATCATTATCATTAGTTCCCTCTTCATTCGGTGAAGTCAACTCCGGAACAATTTCCGGCGCTGCGCTACTCGCTGTTGCATGAAGAGAAGGTTCAATTACCTCTTCAAGTTCTACCTTCCGACTAGCCACGCCTTTCGCGAGAAATTCTTTATCTAGAAAGAATCCATTCTTAGCAACGAAAACCTTGCCCTCGGATCTATGATAGAAGGAATACCCAATAGTTTCCTTAGGGTATCCTATGAAGATGCATTTTTCCGCTTTGGGTTCAAGTTTATCCGCTTGAAGTTTCTTCACATAAACATAGCAACCCCAAACTTTAAGAAATGACAGCTTAGGTTTGTTTCCAAACCATAATTCAAATGGTGTCATTTCAACGATTTAGATGGTGCCCGATTTAAAGTGAATGCAGCAGTTTCTAGTGCATAATCCCAAAATGATAGTGGCAAGTCAGTCAGAGACATCATAGATCGAACCATATATATAATAAAGTACGATTACAACGTTCCGACATGACATTATGTTGTGGTGTTCCAACAGGTGTGAGTTGTGAAACTATTCCACACTCTTTCATATGTGTGCTAAACTTGTAACTTAGATACTCACCTCCACGGTCAGACCGCAGAAATTTGATCTTTCTATTATGATGATTTTTCACTCTATTCTGAAATTTCTTGAACTTTTCAAAGGTTTTAGAATTGTGTTTCATCAAATAGATATACCCGTATCTACTCAAATCATCCGTGAAAGTAACAAAATAAGGATATCCACCTTGCGCTAACACACTCATTTGACCACATATATTTGTATGTATGATTTCCAATAAATTTGTCGCCTGTTCCATTGAACCGGAAAACGGCGTTCTAGTCATCTTGCCCATAAGGCATGGCTCACATGTATCAAATGATTCAAAGTCAAGTGGTTCCAAAAGTCCAGCAGAATGCAGTTTCTTCATGCGTTTAACACCAATATGACCTAGACGGTAGTGCCACATATATGCAGATATATTGTCATCAAGTTTAGTCCTTTTAGCATCAACATTATGAATATGTGTAACACTATTATCAAGATCCAACAGAAATAAACCATTCATCACAGGTGCATGATCTTAAAAGATATCATTCATATAAATCGAAGAACCATTGTTTTCAGACTTAAATGAATAACCACTTCGCATTAAAAAAGATCCGGATATAATGTTCATGCTCAGTGCAGGCACCAAATAACAATTATTTAAGTTTATAACTAATCCCGATGGTAGGTGGAGAGGCAGCGTTCTGACGACGATCACATCAACTCTTGATCCATTGCCGACACGCATCATGACCTCATCCCTTGCTAGTTGTCGCTTGTTCTGCAGCCCCTGAATCGAGTTACATATATTAGCAATTGATCCTGTATCAAATACCCAGGTGCTACTATGAGTACTAGTCAAGTACACATCTATAACATGTATATCATATATACCTTTGTTTGCCTTGCCGGCCTTCTTGTCTGCCAAATACTTGGGGCAATTGCGCTTCCAATGGCCAGTCCCCTTGCAATAGTAGCACTCGGTATCGGACTTAGGGCCAGCTCGGGATTTCTTTTCAGGTGTGGCAATAGATTTGCCGCCCTTCTTTCCCTTCTGCTTACCCTTCTTGTCTTTCTTGAAACCGGTGGTCTTATTGATCATCAACACTTGATGTTCTTTCTTGATCTCCACCTCTGCAGTCTTAAGCATTGATAGAAGTTCGGGGAGAGACTTCTTCATGCCCTGCATATTATAGTTCATCACGAAGCTCTTGTAGCTAGGTGGGAGAGATTGGAGAACACGATGTATGCCTAAATCAATGGGAATCGTTATTCCCAAGGACACAAGCCTATCAGCGTACCTAGAAATTTTGAGTACGTGCTCGCTAACAGAGCTGTTCCCTTCCATCATGCAGCTAAAGAACTTTTCAGAAGCATTATAACTCTCTATGACAGCATGGGTATCGAAAATCATTTTCAATTCACCCATGGTATCAAAGGCATTGCCATTTACGAAACGTTTTCGAAGTTCCGGCTCTATCCCATACAGTATGCCGCAATGATCTAATTTGTGGTCCTCCTAACGAGTTAGATAGACGTTCTTTGCCTCGTCAGGGGCATCAGGAGCAAGTGGGGGGCCTAGCGGCGCTTCTAGCACATATAGTTTGTGTGCAGCATTGAGGAGAATCCTCAAATTCATGGCCCAGTCGGTAAAGTTGCTACCATTTACCGCAAGTTTCTCTTTCTCCATGAACACATTGAAATTAAAAGCAGGTGGTGCCATCTACAATAGAATTTGTAAAGTTTATACTAAGTTTAAGATAGATCAAGTTCAACTAATCCAAATTACAAATGAACTCCCACTCAAAAACAACATCCCTCGTGTGTTTTTTGTGATTACATGAACCAAATCCACTACACCAAGTCCAATCATCACGTGAGTCGGTGTAGGTTCAAAGGCGAGCATCAATATGGGCATCATATCAACTATATCACTCATGTTTAACCTTTCGGTCCGTGTTCCGAGGCCATGTCTTTACATGCTAGGCTCGCCAAGTAAGAACCTTAGTACTCGCGTGTGTAAAACTATCTTACACCCGTTGTATGAAAGCGCAGAGTCGAGTACACCCGATCATCACGTGATGTCTCGAAACACGATCCATAGAACAGTGCATACTTAAGGAAGAACACTTTTTTATCTTGATATCTAAATGAGGGATCATCTTATAATGATACTAAAATACTAAACTAGCAATATAAGATGCAAACATCATATGTGTAAAGTGGAATGATATGGTCTATGCATTTGATCACCATCACGTGCATCGTGGTATGATGTCTATCATTCCTTTGTGCGTAAGACGAAGGTCTATGGAACTTACACGTTAGGTGCGTTGTAAGAGTATCAACTATACATCAACTCACAACATTACCATATCATGACACTAGCCCAACAACAATCTAAACTAGACGCCTCTAATTTATCTATTGCAAGTTTTACGTGGCTTAGGGATTTCGGAGATAGAACCGGTGTTACCTACGAACATGGAACCACAATGATGATAACTAATTTATTAGCAACTCGTTGTAAATTAGATATTGACTATAGTAGGAGAGACAGACACCTGCTAGCCACTTATGCAAAACTAGTTGCATGTCAGTCGTGGAACCGGTCTCATGTGCGAGGACATGTAAAGTTAGTCCAGGCCGCTTCATCCCACTATGCCACCAATATTCAAAATACAAGAAAGAAACAATAACATGATCATCATCGCCCACATATAAACATATGTGTACTGCCCGTGCAAAGCAACTACACATAGATCAGGCTCTGATACCACTATTGGGTTCGCAGCATAGAAAGCAAAAAAATTCCTATGATGGAAACTATATGCCAAGATCTATCTACTAGATACAAGCAACGGGTGGATATACATCCATAGAGAACTTATCCCCGAAGACAACAAAGCTTTGTTAAAGAGATGGAACTCGTGAATGATGTAGTCGAGCGTTTGCCGATCTCAAGATCGTGTGGAAGTCCTAGTGCCGCAAATCAGCAGTGCATCCATCCTCGCACACACGTTCAGGCCACCGAAGAACCTCCACCTCCTCGCTCTAGCGAATCAACGGAAGCAACAACTCCTTCCAGACGAAATGCCACCGGGAACATGTATCTCGCTAATCTGAGACCATGGGGGAATATATCTAGAGGAGGAGAGAGATCCTTCACGAGGAGGTATGCTTTGTGAGAAGGAGAGGGGGGCAGCCCCCTCCCATGGCTGGCGCCATGGGGAGGTGCCCCCACCTCTTCCTTCATTCATGTGGTGAAGCTCCACTCACATAAATCTAGCCTCCACTCAAAATTCCACTCACATGCATTAAATTTCCACCAAATTTAATGCAGCTCTCATTTAATAAAAATCTTTTTTTACTTTATTTAAAATTTTGTTAATTACTTTAATTAACAAAAATTCACATAAAACCCCCTGCAATATTTCAATATCACATGCAGAACCAATTTCAGCAATTTCACCCAAAATAATTCCGGTGTCCATTGAAAAAATTCCAGTGCTTTGCAATTCTTTCGTCTCAAACATATTTGCTCCAAATGGTGTTTGACAATCCTTAAGTGTGTCACCCTATGGTTCGCGAATAATGCAGACATGATCGAGACCCCTCTCAGATCAATAATCAGAAGCGAGACCTGAAGATCCCTTCTGACTCCTACACATTCAACGATGACTTCTATGATCGTGAGAACCTTTAATGCTAGTAACTTAATCCCTTTATCTCACGATATATTACATGTCCGAGATTCGATCATCGGTATCCAAATACCTAGTTTGATCTCGTTACCGACATGCACTCTTTTCTCGTTCTCGTGATATAATATTCTAGTGATCACATCACTTGCTTGCAAGCTATTCTTAATGTGATATCACCGAGAGGGCCCAGAGTATATGTATCCTTCATCGGGATAGACAAATCCCATTTTTAATCCATGAGCCTCTAAATAACACCTTCGTAGCACTAAACCTATCTTTATAGTCACTCTTTTACGGTATGATGTTTGATGTTATCAAGATACTCTTCCGGTGTTAGTGATTAACATGATCTCATGGTCTAAGGAATAGGATTACTTCGTATGGTGTTATAGCAATATAAACATAATGACTTTGATCGTAATGCTATACTTTGGATGAATGTTTATCACATCATTTCACAAATGTTGTGACCTCGTTATTAACGACATCCAATGTCTATGATCATGAAACTTTGATCATCTTGTTAATCAACGAGCTACTTTAAAGAGAGGCATAACTAGGAACTTTCTATTTGTTTATTAAACACAAATGTATTAACGTTCCCGTATTAATACAATTATAGCATGCAAAATAAACATCTATCATATACCTGAAATATACATAATAACAACTTTATTATTGCCTCTCAGGGCATATTCCCTTTAATAATACACTTTATTATTTGCCTCTAGGGCATAACTCCTTCATAGATATACACGGGAGGAGCAGCCGCCAGGTGTACACCAAATTTGTCTAACCGGACAGCGTAAAAAAACTCGAAATCGAGGCCACATAAAGCCAATTATCCGATTCTTTCCCCTAGCACACACCAACAAACTAAAATCAGGCAGACTAAGAATGCACACACCAAATTTGTCTAACTGAACAACGTAAACCAACTTGAAATAGAGGCCACATAAGGCCTATTCTCTGATTTGCACCTACATGCAAATAAACCTGCACATCATGTTCCCCTAGCACAGAAACAACAACAAATAATTTTAGAAAAAAGCACCATAACACGAAGAAAAATACAGACGCACAACAGTACACGAATCCAGACCTAAAACAAAATCAAAGTAGCAGAAAGATAGAACCTCTCCAATCATAGTGTGAGAGTAGAGCAATACAAACACGACAAACCTAAAACATAAACTACTAGGAAAGCAGAGAAACCAAACCTTCCAGTGACCGCCCGACCAACCAGAAAGAGCCCACCATAGCCCTGCGCCGAGACAGCCCCGCGTCGAGATAGCTCCGCCGAGAAAAAACCCGCACAACAACCAGAATAACCAAGAGCAGGTACACCGCCAGCGAGAAATCCGACGCCACCAGAAATCCAGCACACCCATCCCGGTCAAAGCAATAGATCAAAGGAAGAACCACCCCCAGCCACACGACAACACGCGAGAAACACAAAACAACCAAGCGAAGAGGACACTGACAGTCAAGGGCGTGAGAGCATGACCCACCTATCAGGGAGAAAAAATTTAATCACCGCCCAACCAGGGTACCGTACGACCAACACGTATGCAAACAACGTGAGTACGAAGCAGGGCTACAGACAGCTAGAGTAAACGGGAAGCACGCCACGATGCTCCCAAAACGCTCACAGAACACCACGCTTAAGCTTTTAGAGTATGCCATGAGTAAGATGAGGATAAATGCATGGATGTTGCACCATTGGGTGGAGTGTTGCTGATTCCTCTCATTTCTCTTTCTCTCGCTCCCTAGCAGCACACTCCTGGCCCTCGTGCTGTTATGTTTTCTGCAGCTCACGACGGGCTAGATACTCCATGCCCCAGGTTGTAGCAACCCTATCTCGAGACAGAGAAGACCATCCGACGGCGAGGTAGAAGGGTCTGGTGGACCGGCCTGTCATCAAGGAAAGTGGGAGGCCCAGAGGACGCTGGCTGTTGAGCGAGCAACACGGAAAGATAGGGCACGATGTCGGTTGGATGGTATGGTGCCACGCCTAAGTGCACACAGATGGCTCCAATAGTAGACACCACAAATAACAAAGCAAGATAGAGTGAGTATTAGTGCATATGCCCAATGAATTCACAGCTCTCACGACCACACTCTAAATCAACACAAAAGAGGATTTACACCGTGCCTATTGATCTACCTTCATATGTTGGACCTATACATAGGTATTCAATACAACAACTGAGTATGTTATTTCACCAAAAAAAAGTATATATATGTAATACGCAACAATATCTAGAAAACAACCAGCCTGAAATCCTGAATTATAGGAAAAAACATACTGCCTATTTCCAAAATCAACAACGCAATGTCAACTCACTTTGTTTATATTAATAAATTCTTGATTTTCACTATGTTGACAGACAACAAAAGCAAGTGTTGGCAACAAAAGGGTACCTATTTTCTGGAATAAGTATCATTGAATTCTTCTAACAAAGCTGTGAACATATAGGTAGCAAATTCTCTACCCTTCTCTTCCTTGCATGCCAACAGGTAATCACTTAGTGTGAAATGGTCCTAATTCAAGTTTCATTATGAAGCACAAAGAGTTAACCATACATGGTCATTCTACGGTCATTAGGGGATACTGAAGAACTCACCTTAACTAATTCAGTATTTGCACGAATGCATTGATTAACAGTGTCTCTTTGATGTATCCCTTAGATCTTGGGCTTTAGTATTTTCTGAGCACTTTGTTGCTGAGCACCACCGTAGGCATAAATGAGCATTATGAGCCAACCATCAATCACTTTTTGATCCATTAGGTTGTCAACTGATTCCAGCTCCTTCAATAAGGTCTCACAAAACATCTGCATCAATAACAAAGCAATTATTGATATTTTTACATAGAGACCCCAATGGTCCAACATCCTATTTTAATTAAAGAACTGAAGGTTTCTCTTTTCATAGTTCAGACCTAGAAACTAAAATTAAACAAGCTAAGAATCTACATAACTCAGTTCTCGAAATGAACTAATATTTTTACATAGAGACCACAATGGTCTAACATCCTATTTTGATTAAAGAAGTGAAGGTTTCTCTTTCCATAGTTGAGACCTAGAACTGAAATTAAGCAAGCTAAGAATCTACAGATGTCAGTTCTTTAATAATAGTAAAAGACTTTCCTAAAGTCGACCGTTAGGCCATTTTTGCTGATTCAGTCTAGAACATGAATGAAGTTATGCACGAAAAACTGTACTATCAAACTCAATGGATCCAAAACAATGACAACTGATCTTAGAAAGCAAACATGATAGTACCAATCAAAGTCTGAAACCCACCATTACGTGAGGCGAAACCTAAAACCGAAATTAGAGCAGCAAGGATAACAAAACTTTCATCCAAACTCCGAAACCCCACCATTGCACCACAACCCATGAGCCATGGAACCCACCTCCTGCAGCAGCACCAAAGGGGAGACATGCATCAATACCTCGACGCCACCTCCTCCTGCCCCTAGCACTCGCAGCCAGCGACAGAGCCCCCCGCCCCACGCCACCTAGAGCCGGCCCACGTGGCCGAGATACGGCCTGGTTGTGCCCCGCCGCGCCTCCAGCAGCAGACGACGCCCCGTCCCCCTTCTAGAGCCGCGTAGCATGCCCGCAGCGCCGTCCCGCACGACCGCAGCCGCGCCACCGCCACCCGTGCCTGGATGCCCGGAGACCCACGGAGGAGCCGCGCGCGAGAATAGGAAAGACACCCCGCCGCCACCTTCCTAGGGTCGCACGCAACGTTTCCGGCCCCCCTCCAGCGGCGGTCATGCGGGCAGAGGCGGGGAGGAGCGGCAAGATCGCAGGCAGAAGAACCAGAACTCGAGCTCGCCTCCTAGTAGCCTCTCTCGTACTATATCGACTGTTCGAGAGACTGCTTGGGGTCAGGCCCGTCTCCAAAAAGTTGGGGGCCCGGTGCGTAATGTAATTTGAGCATGTCATTTCTTATAAATGTTTATATTTTATATAGCTAGAACATTAAGACCTTAATGCCATTCCAGTCAACAAAATATACTTTTTTTAGAAAGTCAACAAAATATACAATCAACAAAATATTTGGTTTTCAAGATCTATAAAATACAACTATATAAAAAATATATCAGAAACTTAAAAACTACCCACCTAGACCCATGGACTCCTCCCGTTAATCACTCACTGGTTTTCTAATTGTTCCCTAGTTTTTTTCCAACTAAAAAAACGAGTGAGAGACTTGTCAACAAGTACACATGTTTGATGGGCCCTCTCACTTAAGCCCATACGCAGACTCCAGGACGATTAGAGTATCTTCTTCTCAGGAACGCTCAACGGAAAGCTTTGGTCGACCATCCATGGCACATCCGCTCAAGAAGAAAGACCAGACACAGAGGTGCTCCGCTAGGCCGATGCAGCCTGGAGGCAAGGTAGGGAGTGGGGCGGAGTACCCTAATCTGCCACCGGAGACCTGGGGCGGCCGATACTATGGTTTGTCCAGCGATTTGGGGGCCCCAAAACTTTGGGGGCCCTGTGCCGTCGCTCAGCTCGCTCACCCTCATCGTCGGCGCTGCTTGACATCGTCTCGTAAAAAATATCGCAGCTTGCCCGCACTAATACATGTTTGATGCAGGATCAGTCTTAGTCAGGGCACGAACGATTGACACCACAATCATGGGATGGGATCCCATGAAAACTTTTTCAGCAAAATACATATATAGCAGATTTTGCCCGTATGCTCAAGTGTCATTTACTATTTCTCTATTCTAAATACTCCCTTCGTTTAGAAATATAAGACGTTTTAGTTTTGTAAATCGAATGTATCTACTCCCTCCGATCTAAACTATTATTCTCAGATTTTGTTAGATTCAGATATATCTAACACTAAAACATGACTAGATACATCCTGATTTTAGATAAATATGAGAATATTAATTTAGATCAAAGGGAGTAGACGTCTTTTAGTGTATTGATTCGTAGAAGTTTAGAGTGAACATATACTAAAAAAATATATAGATACATTTATTTCACAAAGCTAAAATATCATATATTTCTGAATGAACGGAGTGTAACAATGAAGTTCTGTTTCAGGTATAGATTTGCCACTTCTCATCAGTTCATCAGGAAGTAGCTACTGAAAAGACGATGCTGTGTTCAAATCATTCTTCTCTATCTTCTTCTTGCTACTCATTCGCATAGTGATGGTTGTACTAGCTAGAGATGAATGGCAGCAATTTTGCATCTCTAAAGCCATAATTAGGCTTTGTTTTTCCGCGAAAATGCAAAGCCTTGCGTTTCGATTCATTAATAAAAAAAAGAGTTTTGTACAAAGTATACACAGACGCCAAAAGACGCACACCCGACACGCTTAAGACGGCACATGGCCGAGGCTGCTAGGCGAACATTACAACTGACACCACCAAACAAACCCTAGTCTAGATGCGCACACTGAACATGAGCTCCACTGCAGGAGGGAGAATTCAATCCGCAAAGAAGGGCAGAGTTGGGCCACTCCGGTTTTGGAGAAGACGCTCAGAAAGCAGCACCACCGCCCACCACCGCATACTCTGTCGTTGCAACATAAGCCAGCAGCCGTCAGCCACCCCCATCGAGTAAAACCATGCAACCCAAACACCACAACAGGGGATCCTCCGCAATACACAATCCTTGCCAGAGGGGTAGTCGAACTAGCACGATGTCGGAGCTCCAAGAATCTGCTCGCCAGAGTCAAAGCATGCAGTATCACCATGCGTGCCATCCAGGTCTGTTCCACCAAGAACAACGCCTCCAAGGAGGGAGTGACGTCCAGGACGTCGTCGTCATCCGATCTAGCAAGCCAGATCTAGGTTTTCACCTGAGGAACTAATCCACAAGGGATGGGGGTTGAGTCAATGCTCCTCGACAACGCCCCCAAGAGGGTAACGATTCCCGAGGGTGCCGCCGCCATCGGCACCAACAAAGGTTGTGCAGGGCTTTCGCCCGGAGCGCCCCGACCACCACTCACGCATCCGCGCAACCACCAAGACCTAACAACAAGATCTTGTTGCCGACAACACCGCAATAGTTCGAGAACCCAGTTGGCCCACCAACCTGTCAGCGATGGCCGCCCCAAGTTGCAGGTTCCGCGGTGATGGATCATCGCCCGAGGTGGGAACCTCGTCACAAGAGCACCCTTGCACCGGCCAGCTCCGATCTACGGCAGGGATCACAATGCCCGTGCACACAGTGGAAACCAACAAGCTCCATGGCAATCAGCGCACGGTAGCGGCAGGCGGAGTGCAAGAGGGCGCAAAGGCTCCACCTTGCACATCTCCACCACCCAGCTTGGTGGAGGAGCTCAGTCATCGGCACCGCCAGATCCGAGAAGATTCCAAGCAGCTAGCCCGAAGCCGCGAGCATACCACCCTCCCATGCCTGCCAACCGCCATGCCTGCCAGAGATCGCCACCAAGGTCTCACCCATCCGGGGAGGGCAAATACCGTAGCTCACCACCCATGGTGGCAGAGCCGCCCTGCCACGAGCGCACCGCCAGTCCAACACAGCCGCTGCCAACTAGTGAGGTGGAGCAGCATGAGGACGACGATGCCGATGTGTGTGGAGGTGAGCGGGGTCTAGCTCAAGCAGACTGGACCCGCTCGACCCAGAACAGGCCCAAAGGGCACAGATCTGGGTCTGTAGGCCCGCGCCAGAGGTCGCTGCCCTCGCCAGCGCCAACTCCGGCCAGCACTGCCACCTCGAGCCGGAGCTCCCGCCGCCAGCGTCGTCATCGTCGCTAGTGTTGTCGCTGGAGCAGCCATATCCTTGCGGTAGAGCAACCTCTGCTCCACGTGCGCGCGTCGCAGTACTACCGTGTCCTCGCCGTGAAAGGAGGAAGCCATGCCTATGCCCAGGTTCCGTAGGGCTCCACGCCACGAGCCATGACCTCCGACCTACTAGGCATGGACTGAGGTCGTTGTTGCCCGCCGCACGCCGTTGCGCCTCTTGTCGTCGGGCTTTGTTCCATCTAGGCCCCGTCCCCATGCCAAGAGGCACGAATCCCCACCACTCCCTTCATCGGCGAGGTGCGCGGCCGCCTCCGGGGACGGCGAGGAGAGGAGGGAAGGTGGGGTTGGGCGGCGGCGGCGGGCTAGGGTTTGTCTCCCCCCGTCGCCCTAGAGGAGGCGACACAAGGGAGCATGAGTAAACTTTCCTTTTGTCAGGAGCTCCTAATTATCCGATTAGTAGCCAACCATTTAGATACTACCAACTTTATTTTTTACTTTCGTCGCTAGTATAGATCGGACCTTCGCACACGGTGAAAATCGTCCTTCACACACAGTGAATCAAACCATCGCTACGTGAGGGTGGGTGATGAGCCTCTACTACACCATCGATTCCCGGAACCGTGTGCGAAGTCGTACAGAATGCCATTATTCCAACCATGTGTAAAGTCGCAGACAATGCTATTAGTCGAACCGTGCACGAAATCGCAAATAGCTGTTCCTTTTTAATCGTGGGCGTTATATCATGATTGCAAAAGATTTGCGGCTTTACATCGTATGTGCTCATCTCAATTTGCAAACGATTTTTAAAACAAGCATCATGGTTAGTCCATACACTGCAAACGATTTTACTGCGCTAGTGCAGACCCAGGATGCTAGCAATACATATGCAAATACATTATCAAACCTCAATTTTATTTAATTACACATCGGATACATCATTGTTTACAAACATTTACAACATAGTTTCATTTGATAGTCTTACATAGAATAATGATACATAAAAGAAAGAAAATATATATCTTCTTGGTTAAGTCTTTGTCTTCATGCCGCAACTACAATGCTCCTATATTTTATCACGCTATTGTAAGAAGCCTATTCTAAGAAGCGTACAAACCATCATACAGGATGACCATTCTTACAGCTACGGCGGTCACCGTAGAAGGCGAAGAAACATGAGCCTCCTTATCTTCTGACAGCAATGGTGTTTTAATCTTGTTAAACATCGAACAGTCCTTGCCCTTTCCTTGCCTTCGTTCCATGCATTGCTACCAAAGTTAGATCCTTATTAACCAAAAATGAAAACATATTAATTTACACGGTTACACACATTCAGAGTTCATTTAAAGAACACATCCACACTACTAACAAAGTACTTAACAAATATGTGGTGCATTTGAAGGTATTAAAGAAGTTAAACACAAGATTGGTCCAATGGATATGTAGATCTGGAGTACATAACCACACTAAAGGGGGAGTAATTAACATATTCAAGATGCATTTGTAGGAATTAAAGAGGACAAACACAATTGTTGGAGATAAGCCCAAGAGGCAATAATAAAAGTGGTTATTATTATATCTTTGTGTTTATGATGAATGTTTACATCCCATGCTATAATTGTATTATTAGGAAACACTAATACTTGTGTGTTTTGTAAACATAAAAGAGTTCCTAGCAAGCCTCCTGTTGAACTAGCTTGTTGATTGATTGATGATCATGGTTTCCTGATCATGGACATTGGATGTGATTAATAACAAGGTTATATCATTAGGAGAATGATGTGATGGACACACCCATAGTAAGCGTAGCATAAGATCAAGTCATTAAGTTCGTATTGCTGTAAGCTTTGAAATACATAGTAACCTAATCCTTCGACCATGAGGTTATGTTAATCACCATCACCGGATGGGTACTTTGATAACATCAAACGCCGCTTCGTAACTGGGCGGTTATAAAGGTGTCATTGGGTATTCTAAAAGTATGTGTTGAAGCGCATAGACCAAGATTGGGATTTGTCCATCCATATGACGGATAGATATACTCTGGGCTCTCTCGGTGGAATGTCATCTAGATAGCTTGCAAGCATGTGACTGGGTCACAAGGGATGACATAACATGGAACGAGTAAAGAGTACTTATCAGTAACGAGGAAGAACTAGGTATGAAGATACCGACGATCAAACCTCGGATAAGTAGAATATCGTGTGACAAAGGGAATTGGTTTCGTATGTTAAATGGTTCTATCGATCACGAAGTAATCGTTGAGTATGTGGGAGCCGTTATGGATCTCCAGATCCCGCTGATGGTTATTGATCGGAGAGGTGTCTTCATAATGTCTGCATATTCACGAACCGTAGGGTGACACACTTAAGGTTCGAAGTTGTTTTAAGTAGATATGGAATTTGCGTTGGAGACCGAATGTTGTTCGGAGTCTCAGAATGGATCCGGGACATCACGAGGAGATTCGGAATGGTCCGGAGAATAAGATTCATATATTGGGGATCATTTTCTAAGTTAGGAAATGTTCCGGAGTGTTTGTATGGAGATTCTAGAAGGTTTCAGAATGTTCTGGAAGGTTCTAGAGGATTTCTTGGAGTTTACTTGAAAACCAAGAAAGGGATCAAGGGAGTCCAAGTGGGGCAATACACGGATTCGTGGGGGAGGAGGACTCCTCCCCCCAACCCGCCGGCCCAAGGAGGAGGGGAGTCCTACTAGGACTCCCCCTCCCCAGGCGCGCCTCCCTCCTTTAAATAGAAGGGAGGGGGCGCCCCCTCTTGCTCCTCCTATCATAACAACTAATCTCAGCCGCCTCTCTCCTCCACCTTTCTTCTGCACAGGCATAGGCGAAGCCCTGCAGAATTCTCATCTCCACCACCACCACCACGCCGTCGTGCTGCTGGGATTCTGTGGAGAAGATCTACTACCTCCGCTGCTTGCTGGAACGGGGAGAGGAAGGTCTGCTTCGACTCCGCACGTGTGACCGTCTGCGGAAGCGCTGACGGAACGCGGCGCCGGAAGGATCGTCCACACGATCTTGAGATCGGCAAGTGATCGACTACATCATCCACGATATCTAATCTCGTAACGCTTTCAGTTCTACGAGGTTTAGTACCGATCTATCTCGTTTCTCATGTCTAATAGATTAGATCTTGGCTTTTGTCTAGATTAGATCTGGGTTTTGTTCGTTCTTGCGGTAGAATTTTTTTGTTTTCAATGCTACGAACCCATCAGTGGTATCAGAGCCTTATCTATGCATAGATCTGTTGCACGAGTAGAACACAATGAGGTTGTGGGCGTTGGTGCTCGTGTCGTCTTTTGCTATGTGTGTACTTTGCATCTTGCGGTATGGTGGGATGAAGCGGCTCGGGCTAACATTACATGTCATCGTACATGAGACTTGCTCCACGCTTGACGTGCAACTCGTTTTGCACAAGTGGCTTTGCGGGTGTCTGTCTCTCCCATCATAGTATGGATCAAATCTACACTTTGCACTTGATAGCACTTGTATCAACATTGTGGTTCAGTTTCGTAGGTAAGATCCGTTCTTAGTCGAAAGCCCCAAGCCACGTAAAACTTGCAAAGAAAATTAGAGGCGTCTAACTTGTTTTTGCAGGGGTTTTGTGATGTGATATGGCCTACATGTGATTATGATTGTATTTGATGTATGCAATGATCCTTGTTGTAATATGGCAACCGGCAGGAGCCTAATGGTTGTCTTTAATTCTGTTAAGACCTGCGTGTCTATTCATCTTGTAATAGCTTTGTTCCAAGTAGTTGTGATAGTTGCTAGTGATGATGGACAACCATGAAGCGGCGCCACGGACTTTGACGCAATGCTGGTGATGATGGAGATCATGTCCGTGCTTTGGAGATGGAGATCGAAGGCATAAGAAGAAAGAGCCATATCATATCACACTAATTATGAATTGCCTGTGATGTTAATCCTTTATGCATCTTGTATTGCTTAGATCACGACGGTAGCATTATAAGATGATCCCTCTCACTAAATATCAAGTAATAAAGTGTTCGTCCTTAGTTGGCACCGTTGCTAAGACTCGTCATTTCAAAGCATCTCGTGATGATCGGGTGTGATAGACTCTGCGTGTGCATACAACGGGTGCAAGCCAGATTTGCACATGCGGAAACTAAGGTTAATCTTGACGAGCCTAGCATGTACAGACATGGTCTCGGAACACGGAATACCGAAAGGTAGAGCATGAGTCATATGATTGATATGATGAACATGAAGATTGTTCGCCGATGAAGCTACATCATCTCACGTGATGATCGGACTTGGTGTAGTGGATTTGGTTCGTGTAATCACTAAAACAACTCGAGGGATGTTGTTTTGAGTGGGAGTTCACCTAGTTGATTAAAGAATTAAATTTGAACACTATTTATCATAAAATTAGTCTAAACCACTTGCAAATTTGTTGTAGATTATGGCGAACGTTTCCATCAATTTCAATGTGTTCCTAGAGAAAGAAAAGCTTAAGAACAATGGAAGCAATTTCACGGACTGGTTCCGTGGACTGAAGATCGTCCTCAGGGCTGGTCAGTTGACCTATGTGCTCGAAGCACCGCTAGGTGACCCACCTGCAGAAGATGCCACCGATGACGTAAAGAATGTTTATGCCACTCGGAAACATCACTACTCCACAGTTCAGTGTGCCATCCTGTACGGTTTAGAATCGGAGCTTCAAAAGCGTTTTGAGCACCATGACCCGTTTGAGATCATTAAGGAGCTCAAACTCATTTTTGAGACTCGCGCGGCCATGGAAAGCTATGAAGCTTCCGAGAAGTTCTTTACCTGCAAGATGGAAGAGGGTAGCTCCGTTAGCGAGCACGTGCTCACCATGTCTAGGCACGCAAACAAACTCCGAGAGTTGGGGATACCGATTCCTAATGAATTGGGGATTCACCGTGTCCTCCAATCACTGCCACCAAGTTACAAGAACTTTGTGATGAACTACAATATGCACTGCATGAACAAGACGTTGCCTGAACTATCGTCCATGCTGAAAACTGCTGAAGTGGAGATCATGAAGGAGCACCAAGTGTTGATGGTCAATAAGACCACCAATTTCAAGAAACGGGGCAAGCCTAAGAACAAGGGCAACTTCAAGAAGGACGACAAGAAAGCTGCCGCACCTGCTAAGAAGCCCAAGGCTGGTCCTAAACCTGAAACTGAGTGTTTCTACTGCAAGGATGCTGGTCACTGGAAGCGTAACTGCCCCAAATACCTGGCGGATCTGAAGAACGGCAACATCAAGAAGAAAGGTATATTCGATATACATGTTATAGATGTGTATCTTACTAGTAATTGTAGTAGTGCCTGGGTATTTGATACTGGTTCAGTTGCTCAAATTTGTAACTCGAAACAGGAGCTGCGGAATAAACGAAGACTGGCGAGAGACGAGGTGACGATGCGCGTTGGAAATGGCTCCAAGGTTGATGTGATCGCCGTCGGCACGCTCCCTCTGCATCTACCATCGGGATTAGTTTTAAATTTAAATAATTGTTATTTGGTGCCTGCGTTAAGCATGAACATTATATCTAGATCTTGTTTATTGCGAGACGGTTACTCTTTTAAGTCTGAGAATAAAGGTTGTTCGATTTATATGAGTAATATCTTTTATGGTTATGCACCTGAGATGAATGGTTTATTCTTATTGAATCTCGATAGTAGTGACACACATGTTCACAACATAGATGCTAAACGAATAAAATTGAATGATAATTCTACATACATGTGGCACTGTCGTCTTGGTCACATTGGAGTGAAGCGTATGAAGAAACTCCATTCTGATGGACTTCTTGAATCACTTGATTTTTGAATCACTTGAAAGATGTGAAGCATGTCTAATGGGAAAAATGACTAAGACTCCATTTTCTGGAATAATGGAGCGAGCTACGGATTTATTGGAAATAATACATATCGATGTGTGCGGTCCAATGAGTGTAGCATCGCGTGGTGGATATCATTATGTTCTCACTTTCACGGATGACTTGAGTAGATATGGGTATGTCTACTTTATGAAACATAAATCCGAAACTTTCGAGAAGTTTAAGGAATTTCAAAGTGAAGTGGAAAATCATCGTAACAAGAAGATTAAGTTTCTGCGTTCTGACCATGGAGGTGAATATCTGAGTTATGAGTTTGGCATGCATTTAAAGAAATTTGGAATACTTTCACAGTTGACACCGCCGGGAACACCACAGCGTAATGGTGTGTCCGAACGTCGTAATCAAACTCTCTTAGATATGGTTCGGTCTATGATGTCTCTTATAGATTTACCATTATCATTTTGGGGCTATGCATTAGAGACAGCCGCATTCACTTTAAATAGGGCACCATCTAAATCCGTTGAAACGACACCGTACGAATTGTGGTTTGGAAAGAAACCTAAGTTGTCGTTCCTTAAAGTTTGGGGTTGCGAAGCATATGTAAAGAAGTTACAGCCTGATAAGCTTGAACCCAAAGCGGAGAAATGCGTCTGCATAGGATACCCTAAAGAAACAATTGGGTATACCTTCTATCATAGATCCGAAGGCAAAGTTTTTGTTGCTAAGAATGGATCCTTTCTGGAGAAGGAATTTCTCTCGAAAGAAGTGACTGGAAGGAAAGTAGAACTCGACGAGGTTATTGAACCTTCTTTCGGAGTTGAGAGTAGCGCAGCACCGGAAGATGTTTCTGTGCCGCCTGCACCAACTGGAGAGGAAGCTAATGATGATGATCATGAAACTTCGAACGAAGTTACTACTGAACCTCGCAGGTCAACGAGGGTCCGTACCACTCCTGAGTGGTATTACTCTTCCTTGAACGTCATGTTAACACTGATGACCCTGCGACGTATGAAGAAGCTATGGTGAGCCCAGATTCCGACAAATGGCTAGAAGCCATGAAATCTGAAATGGGATCCATGTACGAAAACCAAGTATGGACTTTGGTGGACTTACCGGATGGCCGTAAGGCTGTCGAGAACAAATGGATTTTCAAAAGAAAAACAGATGCTGATGGTAATGTTACCGTCTATAAAGCTCGACTTGTCGCGAAAGGGTTCCGACAAATTCAAGGAGTTGACTATGATGAGACTTTCTCACCAGTAGCGAAGCTAAAGTCTGTGAGGATTATGTTAGCAATCGCTGCATATTTCGATTATGAAATTTGGCAGATGGATGTCAAAACGGCGTTCCTTAATGGTGACATTGAGGAAGAGTTGTATATGGTACAACCCAAGGGTTTTGTCGATCCTAAAGATGCTGACAAGGTATGCAAACTTCAGCGCTCCATTTATGGGCTGAAGCAAGCATCCCGGAGTTGGAATCAACGTTTTGATAAAGTAATCAAAAACTTTGGATTTATACAAACTTATGGAGAAGCTTGTATTTACAAGAAAGTGAGTGGGAGCTCTGTAGCATTCCTAGTACTATATGTAGATAACATATTGTTGATTGGGAATGATATAGAATTTCTTAATAGCGTCAAAACCTATTTGAATAATAGTTTTTCGATGAAGGATCTTGGCGAAGCGGCATATATTCTAGGCATCAAGATTTATAGAGATAGATCAAGACACCTAATAGCGCTTTCACAAAGTACATACTTAGACAAAGTTCTAAAGAAGTTTAGAATGGAAGAGAGCAAGAAAGGGTTCGTGCCCATGTTGTCAGGTAAGACCTTGAGTAAAACTCAAAGTCCGGCTACGGCAGAAGATAGAGAAAAGATGAATAAAATTCCCTATGCCTCGGCCATAGGTTCTATCATGTATGCCATGTTGTGTACAAGACCGGATATAGCACATGCTGTTAGTCTGACTAGTAGATATCAAAGTGATCCTGGAATGGAACACTGGACAGCGGTCAAGAATATCCTAAAGTACCTGAATAGGACTAAGGATATGGTTCTTTCTTATGGAGGTGATGAACAGCTTGTTGTAAATGGTTACACTGATGCTAGTTGGAACACCGATCCAGATGACTCGAAGTCACAGTCTGGATACGTATTTATTTTGAATGGTGCTGCAGTGAGCTGGAGGAGTGCCAAGCAGAGCGTTGTGGCAAAATCTTCAACTGAATCGGAATACATAGCTGCTTCGGAGGCTGCACAAGAAGCCATATGGATGAAGGAGTTCATTACTGAACTTGGCGTGGTTCCCAGTGCGTTGGACCCGATGGCCATCTACTGTGACAACACAGTTGCCATAGCTAATGCACAGGAGCCAAGGTCACATAGCAAGCTGAAGCACATCAAGCTATGTTTTCATGCTATTCGCGAGTATGTCCAAGATGGTGACATAAAGATTTGCAAAGTACACACTGATCTGAATGTAGCAGATCCGCTGACTAAACCTCTCCCTAGAGCAAAGCATGACCAACACCAGAACGCCATGGGTGTTCGGTATATTACCATGTAATCTAGATTATTGACTCTAGTGCAAGTGGGAGACTGTTGGAGATATGCCCAAGAGGCAATAATAAAAGTGGTTATTATTATATCTTTGTGTTTATGATGAATGTTTACATCCCATGATATAATTGTATTATTAGGAAACACTAATACTTGTGTGTTTTGTAAACATAAAAGAGTCCCTAGTAAGCCTCTTGTTGAACTAGCTTGTTGATAGATTGATGATCATGGTTTCCTGATCATGGACATTGGATGTGATTAATAACAAGGTTATATCATTAGGAGAATGATGTGATGGACACACACCCATAGTAAGCGTAGCATAAGATCAAGTCATTAAGTTCGTATTGCTGTAAGCTTTGAAATACATAGTAACCTAATCCTTCGACCATGAGGTTATGTTAATCACCATCACCGGATGGGTACTTTGATGACATCAAACGCCGCTTCGTAACTGAGCGGTTATAAAGGTGTCATTGGGTATTCTAAAAGTATGTGTTGAAGCGCATAGACCAAGATTGGGATTTGTCCATCCATATGACGGATAGATATACTCTGGGCCCTCTCGGTGGAATGTCATCTAGATAGCTTGCAAGCATGTGACTGGGTCACAAGGGATGACATAACATGAAACGAGTAAAGAGTACTTATCAGTAACGAGGAAGAACTAGGTATGAAGATACCGACGATCAAACCTCGGATAAGTAGAATATCGTGTGACAAAGGGAATTGGTTTCGTATGTTAAATGGTTCTATCGATCACGAAGTAATCGTTGAGTATGTGGGAGCCATTATGGATCTCCAGATCCCGCTGATGGTTATTGATCGGAGAGGTGTCTTCATCATGTCTGCATATTCACGAACCGTAGGGTGACACACTTAAGGTTCGAAGTTGTTTTAAGTAGATATAGAATTTGCGTTGGAGACCGAATGTTGTTTGGAGTCTCGGAATGGATCCGGGACATCACGAGGAGATTCGGAATGGTCCGGAGAATAAGATTCATATATTGGGGATCATTTTCTAAGTTAGGAAATGTTCTGGAGTGTTTGTATGGAGATTCTAGAAGGTTTCGGAATGGTCTAGAAGGTTCTAGAGGATTTCTTGGAGTTTACTTGAAAACCAAGAAAGGGATCAAGGGAGTCCTAGTAGGGCAATACACGGATTCGTGGGGGAGGAGGACTCCTCCCCCCAACCCGCCGGCCCAAGGAGGAGGGGAGTCCTACTAGGACTCCCCCTCCCCAGGCGCGCCTCTCTCCTTTAAATAGAAGGGAGGGGGCGCCCCCTCTTGCTCCTCCTATCAAAACAACTAATCTCAGCCGCCTCTCTCCTCTACCTTTCTTCTGCACAGGCATAGGCGAAGCCCTGCAGAATTCTCATCTCCACCACCACCACCACGCCGTCGTGCTGCTGGGATTCTGTGGAGAAGATCTACTACCTCCGCTGCTCGCTAGAACGGGAAGAGGAAGGTCTGCTTCGACTCCGCACGTGTGACCGTCTGCGGAAGCGCTGCCGGAACGCGGCGCCGGAAGGATCGTCCACACGATCTTGAGATCGGCAAGTGATCGACTACATCATCCACGAGATCTAATCTCGTAACGCTTTTGGTTCTACGAGGGTTAGTACCGATCTATCTCGTTGCTCATGTCTAATAGATTAGATCTTGGCTTTTGTCTAGATTAGATCTGGGTTTTGTTCGTTCTTGCGGTAGAAAATTTTTGTTTTCCCTGCTACGAACCCATCAACAATGTCATACTAGTGCATATCTATATCTAGAGTACACAGGCATACTAAAAGGAGGGTAATTAACATACTCAAGGTGCATTTGAAGGGGCTAAAAGATAAACACAAGGTTAGACTAGTGCATATGTAGATCTAGAGTACACAACCACATTAAAGGGAGATTAATTAACATAGTCAAGGTGCATTTGAAGGAATTAAAGAAGACAAACAAAAGATCAGACTAGTGTGTATGTAGATCTAGAGTAGATAACCACACTAAAGGAAGAGTAATTAACATATTCAAGGTGCATTTGAAGGGACTAAAAAGACAAACACAAGGTTAGACTAATACATATGTAGATCTCGAGTAAACAATCGCACTAAAGGAAGAGTAATTAACATATTCAATGTGCATTTGAAGGGATTAAAGAAGACAAACACAAGGTCAAACTAGTGCATATGTAGATCTGGAGTACACCACCACACTAAAGGTAGAGTAATTAACATATTCAAGGTGCATTCGAAAGGATTAAAGAAGACAAACACAAGGTCAGACTAGTGCATATGTAGATCTTGAATACACAACCACACTAAAGGGAGAGTAGCTAGTACACGTGAAGGATTTAACAACCTTTGGTAGGGAGAAGCAGTCGTTGTAGGTCGGGAAGCCGACCACCATCCTATATCGCGTAGATGAAGAGGACATGCCGAAACAGACGCGGCACCTCGCCGATGTGGATGAACATCGCACCAGGGAACTGCCGGACAATAGCTCACGCAATGCCTCGCCAACATAGGTCCTACCAGATGCACTTCTTGGATGTAGATAAGCACAAAAGAGAAAGTGGTGGTTGTGGTGGAACGTGCGGTCGTATTCTCTATGTCTGGTCCCCTTTTATAAAGGTAGGGTCCCACTGATGGGCCCTAACAATCCTAAACCATCACACATAGTTTTAATTGAAAAACTATTGGTGAATAAGGCACATGTGTTTTCTCAGATTCTCTTATGCGATTGGGCACCAGGGGTTCCTTTATTGAAAACCATGTTCGATGTAATAACTACACCAGGATGAAGAAACTAAAAAGAAAATTTGTGTACCAATGATTTGAAATTTATTGGTAGAAAAGTTATATTACGCATCATGAATAACTAAAAAGCAAATTTATTGCTAGCAAAACTATATTTAACAACCGTTGTCAAATAAAAGCATAAGGTACCGGTACACATATATCACATCAGATCACGTGAACAAACTACAAAGTTTAGCACATTGACCAATGCACATCAGAGAGGGGTTATAACTAGGCGCATGACATAATTTTCAATAATGAATTTGACCACGCAGATTGTTTCCTCATTCATCTTAAAGGCCTCTACAACATCAGCTCATACAGTCATTAAGATGGCCATGTCCCTAGTCTTGTCCTTTTTCAATAAAACATACTTCTCGGTCTCGATGAACTCAGGGCACTATGTTCCTCCTTATTCTTCAATGCCAAAGCCCAGAAAGTACCTCCTTGTGTAGCTGATTGAAAAATAACGAAATAAAAATAAAACAATAAATATATTAGTCTATATATGTATTATTGTCAATAGGAAATTCCAAGTACCAGTGACTAGCTAATTTCTTACCATCTTGCTTTTTCCTTTGAAGACATTTGACTTTATCATCCGGCAAACATACCGATGAATAGAAGGAACACCTTGACGCACGCACATCTTAAGCCGATTGAATTGTGACCTAATCATCTCTATTTCATTGCGCCATACGCAACGACGCTCAAACTTTTTCCTCCCTATATAATTAAGACCTATATACATAAGCATGAAGAATATATGGATTAAGTACAAAATAATCTGGTTAGTATATAAGTGAACAAAGTATATTAATCGAACCTCGATTTTTTATGAGTACTCTGCGCTCAACGGGACACTCGTCATCGGTATCGCTACCACTCAAAATGTCAGTGCAAACACCGTGCTTGGTCATTTACCCTATATTATCATAAACGAAACAATAAAAAACCCTACTTAAGAACTTGAGTAAAAAAACGCTAGCTAAACAACCGCAAAAACTTGGGTAGAGATATTGTAGTGAGATCTAGCTACTTAATCTACATGACGAGGGGTAACCTCGGAAATGCCCATGGTTATGGACTTAGGATTTTGAGGAAAAGAGAACGCTGAGGATTTCGTCGGATCTCAGACAAACAAGGGAATCGAAGACGTCTGATTATCGATGGACAATGAGGTTGCAGGTTGCTTGGGAGTTTTCGGTGCCTCCTAGTTGGCTCCTCCTAGCCTATATATAATAGGCTAGGTCTCGAGGCCATATATGCATAGGTTACATATTCAGGATTACAACACTAATATAATTTCAGTTCATATTTCCTTATCTAACTAAAATGTGACTTCTGTCGGATGCCTCCTGAGCCTTCTTCTTTGGTCTTCATGGATCTTGGCATATCTTCGGTTGAACCTTCCTTCGGGCCGCACTCTATATACCAATAGTGGGAACCCTAAGTGTTATGCCCATGTTAGTAGCCCCCGAGTCTATGTTTGGATGCTTGCATACGAGCATAGGCTCAAAGTCTTTTTAATATTCCTAGAAGGTGTACTCGAAGATTTCTTCAGATTCTTGAATTTCTCGACTGCCTTGTTTGGCTGATACAATGGCTGAAGTTGTTTTGTTCTTGACGTGATATTGGAATTTTGGGTGCTTCCGATGGGATTAACCTTTGAGGCTACACTTAGGTAGGCTCAAAGTTATTCTTCATCATTATATCTTTCATCGACTCCTGTTGGAGGATTTCTGTTTTTTCTATCGAGTGGGTGGCCAGTGCTCTCGATAGGAGTAGTCCCCGAGGCTATGTTCAAACGTGTGTGTTCGAGCATAGGCTCAAGTTTTCATCATTCGAGGAATTTCTCGACTTAGGTCTTATAACTTTGCTTTTATGTCGACTCCGTAGGAGGAATGTTTTCTACCGAATAATCTGTCAATTCAATAAGTTTGTCATGGGGATTTTGGGATAACAAGTTTGGTGCATCCGACGGATCGGAAACCCGTTAATTTCTCTTGGGAAAAACATCATGAACCTACTTCAAACTCGAGTCTCCAGTCTCAAATTCAGTATATACTGGCGTAATTCAGCTCGATCCGCGGAGGTCTTATCGAGTACTGAATTCTAGCCTCATGTTTTATGGGTACCCAACGTGTTCGTCGGGATTTTTCATCGTATCGTGGATACGGATAATAACTAGCATAGTGCATTCGGGTGCGATTAATAGGCCTCACAGGACGGATCCTAGGGTCTTACCTTCATGTCATGGACACGACATTCAGATACATTATAGCGGCGGATGCGGTCTGAGAATTTTTGATATTTTATCGATTTCGTAGGAGGATTTTTCTTTTTCTATTGGTTGAGTGAAGATGATCTTCATCCGAGGAGTTTCTCTACTTGGGCCTTGCTTGTAGCGGTGTAAGTTGTTTTCGTCGACTCCATTGGAGGATACATTTTCTATCGGGTGCGCGGCTAGCGCTCCCGATGGGAGTAGCCCCTGAGTCTATGTTCAGATGCTTGTATCCGAGCATAGGCTTAGAGATCTTTTTCATCCAAAGAGATTATCGACTCAGGTCTTGATTTTTATTGAGTGAGCGTAGGCTTACAAATCTTCTTCAACCGACAAGATTCTCGACTCACGTCTTGGCATAAGTTGACACGAGTGGCATTAGTCGACTCTCTTGGAGGACCTAATAAAATAGCTCGATGTAGCCGGTGTTTCTTGTAACCTGTAGAAAATATAAGGAATAGTGAAGTACATGTATCTGGTAAAGAATATTTGTCTTTCAACTTGTTATAACAATTTCTGGTGCCATTGGACTTGACACTTTTGCATTATAATGTGAGACCTTTTCGTTAGCATGACGCCCTTAGTCTCAGTACCTTGCCGACCTATCAGTTGGGCTGCAACTGGGTTGGAGTTTTCAAGGATTCGACGTTGAGGCAGGGTTAGCTACTCAGGCAGTCGCGTATGAGGTTCTCGAGTGCACGGAGTCGATGACACTAAGGTTACTTGAAGAGGGCGCAGCCCCTGAGTGTATCGATTGTGAGTTAAAGTAAGAAATCAATCAACTTGAAGTAGAGAACTTAGCTTTGGGTTCAGTATTTATTGGGCTTGATCCACGTGGTGGTTTTATCTGGTGATCAGATCCAAGGGAGAGACCTTCATAGAGATTGTCAAGATCCCCCCAGATCTGCTGACTCCCGAGAATTTTTCTTCGCCGTTTGCCGGTTGTGGTGTGAATTCTTTGTATGATCCGATGGACGATGCAGGCATCGCCGTAGGTGCAACTTTTTCGACCGACGGTTCCGACGTAATCGGAGTTGATAGGCGCGATTCTTCGGGTTCCTCCACGCGAAAATGGAAACTTCCAATCATTAGATCGGACCCGTCATTGAAGTCAGCGGGAACCATGACAGGAGTGGGCAGGCATGGTACCGCTTCTATCGGGTAGTTCCTTGATGAGGAGGAGTCCGCCGAATCCATGAATCCGTTCAGATTCCCCACAGACCGCGCCAATTGATGAGGGGTAAACTCGGCAATGCCCATGATTATGGACTTAGGGTTTCGAGGAAAAGAGATCAATGGGAATTTCGTCGGATGTCATACAAACAAGGGAGTCAAAGTCGTCTGATTATCGATGGACAATGAGGTTACAGGTTGCTTGGGAGTTTTTCGGTGCCTCTCTGTTGGCTCTTCCCAGCCTATATATAATAGGGTGGGTCCCGAGGCCATATACGGATAGGTTACATATTCAGGATTACAACACTAATACAATGTCGCTTAATATTTCCTTATCTAACAAAACCGTGACTTTTGTCGGATGCCTTCTGGGCCTTCTTCTTTGGTCTTCATGGATCTTGGCATATCTTCGGGTGAACCTTCCTTCGGGCCACACTGGATATACCAATAGTGGGAACCGGAAGGGTTATACCCATTTCACTACATCTAGATATGATCCCGTCGAATACCATGAAGTACTGATAGCTATTTTGCACAAAAGATGATCTACTACTAGCAGAAAAGGGAGCAATGGTATTAACCTTGTACTGTTGATCTGCAGGGTCACATAGTCGATCTGATTTACAAGCAGCTGGGATGAAGCGGCTTCTTCAGTTGGTATCCCCGCCAACTGGAGAAGAGAAGACGAAGTCGTAGTGTAGAAAAGGGAGATAGGGGCAAGTGGGTTTTTTAGATCCATGCTACGCTTTGTATGTATGTCGTGTGCATGACTTGTGACTGTTTTGTCAAAGTCACACACATTAACTTGTTGGTGTTGTGAAGGTATGAACTGCAGTCCCCCAAATTGATTTCGCAGTCGTCATCCGAGGAGGTCTATCCGGAATACGAGGGGGAGGAGTCTCCGTCGTGGTCTACCAGCGGGATAGGGTGCTCTTCCTCCCTAACCTCTATAGCTTCCTCCTCCTTTACCACCGGAGAGTCATGTTCATCACGGCGGTTATTCGCCGGCGAGCGCTGCTAGACGCAAGAAAGGTGAGCGGTCGGTGCTGGGATTTATGTCGCGCGTATGGGAAGCGGCATCATCCCCAACACATAGCACACGGTGGAAAAACAAGGAGGTATAACCGCGGCTTACATAATTCGATAAAAGCACACAATGATTTATGACTCAATGTTAAAAAAGGGAACAAAAAAATAGTGGCAAGTTTATGCAACATCGCTAATACGAGGCACACGCTTAGCGGTGTAGGAGACGTGGGTGATGATTTTTCTACTAAGAAAACGATTCCTTTAAAATGGGCAGTGTGTATCATACCTGCTACGGTTGCAGAAAGTGTTTGGTTTGCGACAAACCCGTGAAGGGTCCTGTCTAGGCTCGATATGTTTGTTTGGCAGTGTGTATCATACCTGTATCATATGTGCAGACCATTGAATTTTTGCGGAGTCACCACTCTCGCGCCCCACACGGGAAGAGCTTTCAGTATGTGACGAGAGGCCTTATTAGGCCCGATATGTATAGTGTTTTATGCAAAAGTTCCGGTGATCTAAGCTTCGGCTTGGTTTTGGAACTCTATAAAGGTTTCATTTTCTGAAAATAGAACCGGGAAGCAATCCCTATTACAAAAAAGGTAATGAACCAACAAGGACAGAATGATTGAACACATGATATATGTTAGACATGAGAGTGATATGCCCATGACATTGTCAACTTATTAAGAAAAAAAGGGGAAAAACCAAATTACATCATCGGGGCTGGTCGAATTGTAGCCTTTGGCTAGTTCGCAATCATGTTCAGAGTTCAGTGGCACATGTTCTCTTTACATGTGGCAACTCGAGCATAATTTGGATGGCCTAAAAGCTATGGGCTCGTGGTTGGACCTCCGTGCCTTTGTGGGGTCCTCCCTTGCGAATAGTGTGTCATGAATTTGGCATAAGATTGGTACACATGCGTCATTTTTCTTAAGGCAACTACGGCATGAACCAATTTCACTAAATTTCGAACCAAGATACAAAGAAAATGGCTACAAATGTAACACACCACACAAACACAAGAAAGGTATGGGAGGAAAAAATGAACAAAAAAACGGATACCGGGTATGACCTACAGACCTAGACAAAACCACCAAGCCTTGAAATTAGCACCTAGCACCACAGAAAGAAAAGGGAAGAGGGTCGTTGGCTCAGTCGAAGGGCGTCCCATAGTCAAAACAATGCAAAAGCCACCGTATACTTTGCCCAGTAGGCTCTCTTAACCTTGCAGATCTAGGAAAGTCACAAATAACGTTGAAGGGTATCACACCGGTGAGGTACATTGCAACAACAAAAGACTACGACACCGACTCTAGTACCGCACCTCCTCTTGGCCTCAAACTCGACATCCATTAATGAATTAGAAACCCTAAGCACAAAGTAACACAACTACAACACAAAAAGGCACCAAAGGACCTCGAGAAACTAAGACCTCACTGCCAACACGGACGTTAAGACTTAATGGACATCCCTGTGAGGCCAACCATCGGGTGTGGTGGACCAGGGAACTTGACTTGTTGATCAAAGTAAGATATTGCTTCACGCATATCTCACAACACTAACGCAGTCATGGTATTCCACAACTCCACTAGTCTACGAACAATCCACATAGAAGAAACTCTTGGATTTCAGATTTGAGTTGAATGAACATTTGTAGCAGGAAACTGCTATAATGGTTAAAAGTATGACACTCTCATGTTCTGCATTGCAAGCAAGAGATAGAATAACCCTTTGCCTAGCCTACATAGTCTGATTAAAGTAACTAATTTTTTGTGACATCTTCTCATTACCAAAGTATTGAAGTTCTAGAAATACAAGCGAAGATTGGGTGTTAGAGAGTGACGATTTTTGAAGTGGGTGTCAATGAGCTACTCTAAAGTTATTTTTCTTTCGACATTAATTACTTGAGAACCCTTAATTTGATAAAGCACTCCGTGCCAAAAATGTTTTACTCTCACTAAAAGAGAGACACTAAATATTTTGATTCACAAGCCTAGCTAAACTCTTGATACTTGCCTATGGTTTGAGATTTATTTGTTAGCAAGTTATTTGCGGCTAGGCAGCAAGACCAAGTGCAACCATTCAAATATTTTGTTTCATCATGTTTAAGGTTGCAGGATTTGTAGAGGTAAAATGTGGCATCCCCTCGAAACTTGTAAGCTATTTTATTCAAATTGGCCTTTATTATCTTTCTTTTTATCACTTTGTCACTCGAGGCTGATTAATAGCTAAGATAGGGGGATTTAATAGCTGTCAATTTGATCATATTTTACCGAGGCTTTTACATTGGTTCTCTTTGTTTTTGTTGATTTTCTTCTTACAACTATGTTAATATCACGAGAACAGAGGAACCTTGTTGTTTATGATGACTTTCAAGCGTTGGGCACTTTTGGAAGAATATAAAGCCATTTATGATCTTAATGAAGAATATCAAGCAAGTTATTAATTGGGAAGATTATCATAGGTGAGGCAAACTCTTTGACGACCATCGGTATGGTTGGAACCTGCCTGTACGGGGCGCCCACACCATGTGCTAGCGCCCTCGTCCTGTCAAATATATCAACTTTCATCAAAGGGGCATATGTAGAAAGAGAACACAACAACCACCATCCAGTCTAGAAGAGAGGAAGAAGAGTTCCCGTGAGAGAAGAGACTTCCACCTCTAATCTACTCCAAGATCTTCAAACTCAAGTTCATCCATTCATCCATTACACCCCTTGTACACGTGCGCATGAGAGAGAGAGAGAGAGATCATCACTTTTCAGAATAGAGTTTGCAACTCTATTCATACTTTGGATTGTATTTCCCAATCTTGTTTTTTATTGTGGCTTGCTACGGTAATATCGTGATGAACTATATTTACATCATGATTATATCATTGTGTTCTTTCTCTCTCATGCCAAGTAAATCCCTCTAGGCGTGGGAGATATAGGGGATTAGTGAGATGTGATGTGCCTATCTTAAATTTCATATATTGGTGATTGTGGTTATTATTATTTTGCATGAGAATGAAGGTCCATGTTACGTGTAATCTAATCTAAGGGCACACGTAACATGATCTACGAAACTACATAGACAAGAACTTGTTTGCTAGTGAATCAATGATCTCCAAGTGACATGGCTGATATCAAAGAGGAACTAGTATAACTCGAGGAGCACGAGGAACCACAAAGCTGAAAGCCATGATACGGTCTGAAGATCTTAAAAGATGTGTTGACCATGGCTTGTGGTAACAAGCAGAAGAATCACGAGAGTCAGAAAGATGCACCCATAGAGTACTGACTAATAATGGGTTGCTCGCCTACTTGCATACTTATATAAAGAATGACTGTTACTTATCCTGTTTTATCAATTTGGCATATTCACTTTCACCATGAACTGAATATCTCTACGCCTAACTTCTCATCTGCAAGAACTTCAATAAATCTGCGTACTTTACTTTTATTTTATTTTATTTACTTTACACAATAGACTCGACCACAATCAACATTTTTCCTCCTAGAGACTCGAAGTAAATTTACTCAATACTTGTTACACCTTGGGTGCGACAGAGATGCCGCAGATTAACACTTTTCTAAGCTATTCATTGGGATTGATATAACAACCGGAACTAATACTATCACGAAAAGTGCTTCGAGTGAACTTATGCTCTTGCAGGCATCAATTTAGTATTTAAATAAACTTTGTATTTATTGTATCTTCAAATCTTGTATCATTTCAAAATGAGTAAAGATCACCTCTTGTTTATGTTGAGTTTCAATTCTTTTTGTTGTGTATGATCTATTGAACTCAAGTTCGAGTAATTCAAACCTAAATTTTGAATTCAAAGATTGCTATATGTTTTAAATGTTGTCTCTTAGTTCATAAGTTGTGTGTGATAGATGATTAGATCTTTTACTACTCAAGGTACATATACTAAAAAAATCTCATAACTAGAATTTGAATTTCAAATCCTACTGTTGACTTACGTCAAATTTGACTCTAGATCCAAATTTCACCCACAAGACATTTTAAAGATCAAAATTTTAAATCCCCCCTCAATTTTAGTATGCATGAAATGCACAATGCAAGTGCACAAATTCTATATCGATCCCTCTCCTAGTCCTAAATCTTCGGGATGTTCCAGGCGCGCCATCAACACGGTCTGGAGGTTGATGTCGAAGGACATCTGGATGATTTCTTTGTAATTTTCGTTTTTCTTCATATTCTTTGTACTATCATATGTTTCTTTTAATGCTAGGATCTTTCAAAAAAAATCCATCCCGCCCCAGATTTCTTTCTGAACCACGAGTTACCGACACCATGCTATACAACGATAAACGAGGCGTAATTAGCGAGTGAATTTCACGGGATTCGGCCGCTCTGCAAACTACGGATGACTTTCCTCTTTAATCCATGTTCTCTTTCCTCCAAGACATCATAAATTCTAGGTGGCATGTGGTAAATATGGCTGACTAAACACTATTCTACTAGGTAAAAGTGGTGGCGCAACTCCATGTCTCCAGATCTCAGCCGTCGAGAGTGTTGGTCCTGCTCTGCTTGTTGCTTCAGCGGCAGGAGTAAGGAGGGCCTAGTTGCTCTGCCTAGTAAGCAGGTTTAGGGTTAGTCTGCTATTGTGTGCCATTGGGGTGGTAGGAACGGCGCCTCGGATTTGAGGGAAACATGTGCAGATCGATCCTTCAGATCGATAGCTCGGTCTTCTCGCAGTTCTTCAGAACTGAGGAGATCAGTTTCTCGGTGTATCGTTGGTGTTCGTTGTTATCTACGATGGCGCGACCGGCCGGGGCGAGGTGGTTTCGTTGGAGCAAGGATGTTGGTCCGTGGATGGTGGATCTGCTGTTCTTCTCAGACTTTGTCGATAGAAGACGCTGGATCTTGGTTCAAGACAGCATACGAATGTCGTTGGTCAATGTGCCACAATGACATGTGCATTGTTGCATGGAGTAGGCATATTCATCGCATCACAAAGCCTCGTCGGCAATGATATAGTTTTTTGGATCTGGCAATGGTGGAGGCTCGGTGTCCTTTCTGATGTGCGTTTCGACGACACAAGAGTTGGACGGCGGCCACTGACTTCGGTGGTTAGAGGAAACCTAGGGATCGTTTTGTTTTTCTCAATAATGAAACATCTAGAGTTGGACGGCGGCCACTGACTTTGGTGGTTACTGCAAAGTTTTTAAGATAATTATTTTTATTTCGGTCCATCTTTTAGTTTGTTGTTTATTGTAACTTGATTTTTCATTAACGAAACACCTGGTTGCTCTAAAAAAAACACTATTCTACTACGTGCCCTAAAACCAGGTCGATCTCAAATCAAGTAAAAAAAAGGACGTTTCTACGGAGTGCGCGCGCACTATTTGGCCTTCGACGGTGCCCTTTCCTGAAAAGTTAAAATATCTGTTGTCCACTCCCGGGTTGCCTTGAAATGGAAATTTCGGGTCCCTGCTTTCCCATGTGACTCGCACGCAGTGTGCAAAGGCCCCTAAACAAAACGATAACCGTCCTCCTGTCATCGCTTCAGGAGCCGTAGCAAAAACTTCATGGATGGAAAATTCACCTGCATCCAACACGGGTCACATCCAATAAATCTGCCATCGACTAGCAGCAAGAGCAAATGTACATCATGCATCTGGTTTTGTTTTACATTGAAAGAAAAAAGCTACAGGCAAAGCCTATAAAAAGAATACTCGCTAATAGAAAAATTTAAAGCTGCAGGCTATAAAATTAAAAAGTTATAGGCTAGACTAAAAAAGTTACATGCTAGAAAATAAAAGGTTACAACATGCTGCGAAATTTACAAGTAAAAATATAATAAATATTAAAAAGTTACAGAAGAGTATAATAAGTTACAGGCTATAACAACTTCCCACGTGCATAAAAGTTACATAACAGAACCTAGAGGTATTGTATTTAATGCATTGATATTGTTTATAAAAGAAGATTAATAGAAAAAAGCTACATGCAAGACTGTTAAAAAAATACTCGCAAAGTTACAGTAAATAGAAAGATTTAAAGTTGCAGGCTATAAAATTAAAAAGTTACGGGCTAGAAAATAAGAAGTTACAACATGCAGCGAAATTTACAAGTAAAAATATAAAGATTAAAAGTTACTGACTAGACTACAAAGTTACAGGCTAGAGTATATAAAGTTACAGGCTATAAAAAAGATTACTCTATGCCGCAAATCTTAGTTACAGTTTGTACTCGCAAAGTTAAACTAAAAATAAATATTAAAAGTTACAGGCTATATAAAAAAGTTACAGACTATATAAAAAGTTATAGCCCGTATGTTTAGAAATTGACAGCCTATATGTAAGAAAAAATGTAATGGTCCACAATCAGAAAATATTACATGCTAGGGTGAACCACTCCCCTGATTTGAGCGTGATATTTACATTGCTGACACAACGTATTAATAACAGAAAATAAATTTTAGAGGATATTACACACCCATGACCCTCTGCTGACCATGAGTAACCTAGTACTGCCAAAAAAATTGGTTTCAAGGGGATTTACATGTCCATGACCTCCCCGATGTACACATGAGAAGTTAGGGATGCACATAGAGACTAATTAAGTTATCTAACAACGTGCTGGCACCGTAGACTAATTAATCAGCCGCTAATCATGCAGCGTGTGTGTGTTTATGAGATCTTGATCTTTGAACAATTAAAAAGCTGTTCATGGAGGGGCTGGGCAAATGGTTGGATGTGTGTAAATAAAAATATCTAACGGTAGCATCTCACCGGTTCATGTATCCCAGGAAGAAGCATGAGAAAAGACCTCTAATTATGTTAATCAACCAAACCAAACTTGTTTTGGTGTAGCTGTCCACCGAGCTAACTGTATTTTTTTTCTTTCTGAAATCATTTCCTCTTCTGACTGCCTATCCGAATGACCCTACCTCATCTATAATTTCACTGTTAGTTAGGTCGCTAACATGCCAATAGAGGAGGCGAGGGTCTCATGCCATGGTGGTTAGAGTATTCTAACACTAGTTGATTAGCATGAAGAATAATTATATCCTCAACCGCTAATAGGAGCATGACCTTACAACAAAAAGTACAATAGTACAGGGCATTTCGATTGTTACATGCTAGATATAGAAAAGTTATAGCCTAAGTGTAAAATGTCATAATCCATACACGGAGAGTTACATGCTAAGATGAATCACTGCTTGTAACTATCGACCTAACTATGACATGAAATTCAGAGAAACGAAATGTCTACTGACTAAAACTAACCAAACGTATGTACATGTAACTACTGCTTCTGATGTACACGATTAAGCAAAACAGTAATGCGCAACTTTATTTCAAGGGATCTACATGGCCATGAGCAAACTAGCCCACCAAAGTTTTGAATCCAGTGGCTCCACAAAAAATTCACAAACCCCTTGCTATACATGAGTAAGCACCTAATACCACTGAATTTAAGTTCAGAGGATCCACACCATGACAAATTCAGGGGATCTACACCACGACCCTGCTGTACATGAGCAAAAACTGCTGGAAAAATTCACCTCTATTTAGGGAGGTGGGGATCTACACATCCATACAATCCCTGATGTGCACATGAGCAAATTCCGAGTGGAAAATTCACTTTGATTTCAAAGGGCTGCGCATGAACACTACATCACACCTAAAAGGGATGCAGCTAGTTAGCTCTGCTAGGAAAACGCCAGCGCAAACTACGGGTGGTGGTAAAATCGATAGGATATGGAGAGTAAGGTATTAACCGCACGAAATCGAGTAAGGGCCTCACCGAAGATGCTCTCCGATATCCACTGCTCTCAGTCCGGCCCAATCGACCGCATCGCCCCTTCAGATGATGGAGTCCAGATTCGCGCCGTCGATGCAGCACCGTCGCTCCATACCACCACCAGGAACCACCACATCTGCCTGATGCGTCTTCGCCGGGCAACTCGCCGTCGACGAGCGAGAATCATCGGAGGAGCGAGGGAGGAAATCACCTGTGCGGTGCGGGAGACGACGGGAGTGGGATGGGGAATTGGACATGGCTCCCGAGATTTGACGACGGCAGTGTTGCTTTGTTCGAAAGGAAGATGGACCGCGCGATGGAGATTCGACGGACGCGAGAGGTGAGCACTTTTCTGGACCAGATCGAGCGCGCGCAAGAAATAGAAATTGGGAAAAAAAATCAGGTAGATCTAGGTGTAGTTGCGTCCGAACAAAGAATCCAGAAAATTCAGGAGAGGATCGCGGACGGGAATGGTTACAGCGTGCGTGTGTTCCAAGAATCGGATCCAAACCAAACCGTGCAGGACTGGATCTATTAAAAAGCGAGACACTCGTGCGAAACCAAATGTGCACGACTGGATCTACATCTGCATCATCATGCAAGTCTCCCGCAAGGCGAAGGTCGCCGACGGCGGCGGCGGAGCCGGTGGCCGCGAACGTTTGAGCCAGCTGCCGGACTGCCTCCTCCACATCATCCTGTCACATCTCAAGGCCCGGCAGGTGGTGCAGACGTGCGTTCTGTCGCGGCGGTGGCAGAAACTCTGGCTGACGTCCCTGTGCCTCGACATCGACAGCAAGGAGTTTCCCCAACACGCCGCTCTGCCTCCAGGCCTACACCAAGTGCCGCACCCCGCCGCCTTCGGCCAGCCACTATCTGTATATTACGCGCCTCCCTACGAGTTCGAGGATTTCGTGGACTGCCTACTCGTCCACCGGAGCGCCGGGGGTAGGCCACCGCTGGACACCCTGCGGCTGAGTATCCCGCCATGGTGGACGTTCGCCCCGCGGCTTCTCAGCGGCCTTTCCAACGAGATCAAGCACACCGCTTGGGTCCGTCGTGGCCTCAAGTGCACCCCGGCGGCGCTCGACGTGAGCGGCTACATCAAGCTTCCCGCCCTAACCTCCCCCGGCACTGACCGTCTCACGAAGCTGCGGCTGCACCGGGTGATCCTCCACCCTCTCTTCGCGGAGCATCTCAACTCCGGGCTCCCCGTTCTTGAAGACCTGGAGATTAGCCGCACCGATCTGTCCGGGCTCTCGACGATCGCCTCCGGCACGCTCAAGCACCTCGTCGTCGACTCCGCCTCCGACATCACCATGGTGAAGGAATACGGGAGCCTCGCCTTCCGCATCGTGGCCCCACGGCTGGTGTCTCTGCACCTCGCCGTCCAGTTCCGCCGCCTCGGCCTATTCGGCGTCATCGTCCAGGACGCGCCTCGCCTTGTCCGAGCGTCCATCCGGCTGGTGGACAAGCCTGAGCTCCGGCAGAGGCAGGGGGGCTACTACTACTACTACGCCCAGGATGACAGAGCTCTGGTGAAATCTCTGCGCGACCTCCTCGGCTCTGTGTCCCACGTCCGCACCTTGGAGCTCTACGGATTCCATGATATGGTTAAGTTTCTGTGCTCTTTAGTTTTTTTTTGCCTAATACTAATCTCTAGTATACGTAATTTCAACTCGATTCCAAATTAATTAACTCTTTGCTCTGTCAATCTATGCAACATTTTCAACCTCCAGTAGTAGCAGGGTGGATGCTGCCCCCGAATTTCCACCAGACACAAATGCCTTTTATTCCACCAGCTCCTCCTGGGCCCCTTGCTCACAATTATCAGCAGGCGTATGGTCTATGGCCGACTGCGCACCAGCAGACGGCGATGCCGCGCCCAATGTTAGAGGCAATACTCGACGTGGATCACCACCACGGATGGCCGGTGTTCCACGGCCTCACATCCTTGGTCCTCGATGAGTGCGACACAGGCCAAGAGGTTGTGACGCTCTGGCGTTTTCTGAATAACGCTCCTCTACTAGAGAAGCTCACTCTAAAAAATTGTCAGGTACGCATCACGCCCTAATTAGCTTTGCTTTGAAATCTCTAATTACCTCGCTCGCTCCTAATTTGTTCTATTTGCCAATGTTTCTAGTTCCAGATGTTTCCAAACTTTCCAGAGATGGAAGCACATCATCAGACTATATTGGAAACGACCACTGTATCCTCTAATCTAAAGTCGGTCGACATCGTCTACAACGATGATAGCGATTACCATCAGGGTGGAGGAGGCCAAGACAACGTGCGAATCGACGAGGCGTCATCGTCCGTGATTGAGTGGAAGCTGCCCGCGACTAGCACCATCCGAGTTACCAAACTGCCAAAAGATTAAAATCCGTGTTTGCCCCCCTTATTTTGTTTGCTTGATTCTGAGATAGCCTCTTGTCTTGCACCCAATTTACTCAGTTTTGGCGACTAGAACAGTCAAGTTTTGCTCAGTTTCACAACATTCTGCTCATATTCTCTTTCCGTATAATATGATACATGGGTTCAGCTAATCAGGGTATGTACTGTGGTTTTTTGACTGAAAATGCAGTGCAGCGCTGCTTTCTCATAGATCAATAGAGGGTTACAGCCAGACACGACAAACCGAGGTTTTGCAGAGGAAGAAAGCCCCCAACAGAGGGAAAGAAAGCAAAACATAAAGGACACTAATCTTAGCTAAACTGAAACTAGGCTAGGCTAAGCTGAACTAAGCGAAGCAACCCGCTCAGTCTGCATCAGCGCCTTCCTGCTTTGGCCCAGCTATCTGCTTCTTGCAAGATTAGAGTTGCATGAACTTGGAAGATTCGCTGGTTCCTTTCTTTCCAAACAGTCCACCATACCAGCTGGTAGAGGGAATTCCAGCCCTTTCTTCTCCGTTTAGGCAATATCAGCCTAGTGGTTGCAGCCCAGTCGATCAAAGGGAAGCTCTCATCTGGCATGAAACAGGGTGGGACTGTAAGTGCCCAGATTTGAAATGTCACGGGGCAATCACCTAACAGGTGTTGGGCAGTTTGAGACCCTGAATGGCAGAGAACACGAGTACATACCATAAAACCATCGCTTTACCGGAAAGTCGCTCTACAACCTGAGTACGCGCCGAGCCGATTTCCTGACCACTCGTTTTGGTTCGTTTTGGTTGACGCGGCCCCTCCACACCTGTTCTAAGATTCTTTTTCTATTTGTACTATAAATTGAAAACAACACGTAACTTTTACAAAATAAAAGCAAATTTAATTTTATTTGCATATTTGACTTCCTCACGATGAGCTCTTTATAACGAGTCTAATTTATAATATATTAATATTAATTTTACGGACGGATCTATCAAGTTCTTTGTTGTATGTTGATAAGTTCGAGAGAAGGTTCTATAGAGTCCTTCTATTTTACGAACTAGATCTATAAAGTACTTTCCGATTGTTTTAAGAGTATATACAAGATTTTATAAAATCCTTTTAATTTATGAGGGAATCTACACAAAAAATTGGACAGTCTGACCGGCCCCATGTGAGTGGACCACGCTAAAAACGAGTGGACAGGAAATTCATTCGGCGCGGATTCCGCTCGGCAAAACGCGGGTTCTCGCTTTACGGTTTAAATTTACCGAATAGTACTACCACTTTGTGTTTTCGGGATAAAGTCCACATATTTTGATTGGTTGTTTGCAAAAAATGTTAACCAAATTGACAATTTTTCTGATAGTGGGAGATACCTAACAAAAGATCTAGTACTCTTGTCAGCCCAACTAAAAATTTAAATTTTCTAAAAAATAAATAGATAGAAATAAATATTAAGTACAACTGAACGATCTTTTTTTAAAGGTCCAAATTTCCTTTATAAAAGGAGTGGAAGCCTAGGAGGTCGTCTCGTTCCCTGAGAACACCACACCAGACTATGGGCCTCCTGTACCCAACCTCCACAGCCACGGCAGCACTGCTGCGCACCCCCTTCCCCCTTCCCTCGAAACTCGCAATCATCCGCGGGTCCGGCTCCGATAAAGCACGGCACGAGCTGATTCGGCGTGGAGCTGAAATGCTGGCCACAAGTTTCAAGGAACCCGTCGGTTGTCCACTCTTTTGCCTTTTTTCATAGATTCCATTTCTCAAATGTACAAAAAACAAACAATAGTGCATAATTTTTACAAAATAAATGCAAATTTAATTCCGTTTGCATATTTGACTTTCTCGTGGAGAGCTCTTCGAAAAGAGTCTAATATTTAATATATTAAATTTTATATAAAAATAGTGAATCTAAGAAGTTCTTTATTATATGTTGATAAGTCCGGATAGAAGGTTCTATAGAGTACTTCTATTTGCGGACTGGATCTAGAGAGTACTTTCTGATGGATTCAAAGAGTACATGCAAGGTTGATATGGGGTGGCCCGATCTTCTCAGTCAGCGGATGGAGATGATGATGGTGGATGATAGATAACTAGCCTATATCTATGAACTCTCCCCCTCGAACCCTGATGCCAATGCAATAGCTCTCGAACCCTGTAGGATATTCACAACACCACGCTCTTGTGCACGTAGCCGTCAACCACGAACGGTAGTTTGCAATCTACTAATTCCCGATGGAACAACGGATCACACTCGATTGCAGTAGTATAATTCGATCACAAGGTAATTCCAGAGGTTCTAGATAGAAAGAACTCCAAAATAGTTTTAACGTGGTCTAAAACCTAACTTGTGTGGCGCCCCATCTATTTAAGAGGTTTAGGGGGGGGGGGGCGGCGGCCTAAGCTTGGGATGACTTGGTCCCACCTAACTAGGATACAAACCGACCCAAAGTTGGGTTCGGCTCAGGGTTTTGCCGTGGCAGACATTGGGTCCGTTTCTCTGCCGCGGCAGTCTGCCGTGGCAGAAAAGGACTCTATTTTTGTGCCGCGGTAGCCTGCCGCGGCAGAGATCCTGCCATGTGTTGATCTTCTTCTTGGTAGCTCCTTGCGCTTCCTCCCTCTCCTCCCTCGCACATTCTGTATTGATCAACATGCCATGCTTCGGCTCCTCGCTCCGTGCTACACCTTCTCCCATGTATCTGATCATACAATAATTCAAAGACTTAGGCAGTATAAAATTCTCATTAACTAAAACATCAGGTTCATTAAGAAACAAGTTCACTTTTTATTCTAGTAGCTTAGCACGAGCTCTTGTAATTGGTCCAATCCTTATCTTATTGGATTGATCTTTCTTTGCAGCAGCTGGAAGATCATCAGTAGTAATTGGGGAAGGTGTAATTGTAGGGATGTCCTCATCATCTCCCCCCTTCAAAAGGCGTCGACCTCGACGCTCCAAGGACTTCTCCATCATGTGGTAATAAATCAGCAACGTTGAAGCTATTGCTAACTCCACCAAACTCCTCAATAGGAATATCAATCGAGTAGGCATTATCATTAATCTTGGCTAACACCTTGTAAGGACCAGCACCACGTGGCTTTAATTTTGACTTTCAAAGTAGTGGGAACCTATCCTTGCGTAGATGCACCCATACCATGTCGCTAGGCTTGAACAACAATTCCTTCCTTGTTTGATTCCTTGCAGCATCAATGTTTTTGCCTTTCTTCTCAATAGCCTCTCGAATCTTCTCATGAATCTTCTCATATTCAGCACGTTTTGATGCCTCCATATCAAAGGTTCTATGAAGTACTTCGACTTTATGAGAGAATCTGGGAAAAAGAGTGGACAGGCTAGCGAGTCCCGTTGTACCAGACCCCACTAGAAACATGTGGTCAGCATATTAGCTGGGCGCCAAATCAGCTCGGCAATTTTTGCGTCTAGGTCCGCACTATCCTCTTCACCCCTCAGCATACGCACCAGCGGCCAGCATGCTCTCCCTACCCACGAGAGAAGTCGTACCGAGCACGTCTGGTCAGAAATTTGGCACCGGCGAGCATGAAAGCGTGATCCTAGGCCAATAAAATCCATGTCCTGGTTTCCCTCTCACTGTTCCGTGCGTCCTAGAAAAGTCCGGCCGACACCCCATTATTCTTTTGGTAGTAGTCATGTGTGCGAGCGTTGCCGCATTGCTCCGGCGAGCAATTTCTGCTGGCATAAACCTTTCCAAGCCGAGCCGACCATCCGAGGAGAACCAGGTAGACGTGTCTATTCTCACAGGACATTGTAGCAAGCTCGGAGTCTACCGGAGCAAGGTCCTCCTCGAGTATAATCCGTGCCACCATTCTTCACCGATTCTGGCAATGTCTGTCGGGAGGAGGAGGGTGTCTGAGCGAGGATGAAGAGCTCCTTCGTGGCCTCCTCACGTGCTTTTCAAGCTCTTGGGTGTCGTTCTCGACCTGCAGGTTACTTAGAGGGGCGGTGCCGGTGAGAAGGACCGCCACGGGTGGAGCAGGGGAGGAGAGTAGGGATGGTGGAGGACGGAAAGTGAGGGAAGGGTAGGGCGGCAGGCGACATGGATTGCCGGAGCATGGCAGTGGGGGGCGGGCCGGTGGGGTCCTGGCATCATGGGAGGCATCATGGTGCTTCCCGCACAAAGACGGGATGGGGTCAACCTCTCCCATATTTTTTCCTTTTTATATATATTTTATTTTTTAATTGGTTTGATAGGTGGCCCTAGCCCACCTCATCTAATTAGTCTCGACAAAGTGGCCCCATCCTGTCAGATTCTGTGTCAATTCGTTTCAATTCACTTTTAGCATTTTTGGCAAAAAAGCTAACTAAAATGTGGTGGGATTTTGTCCCGAAAACACAAAATGATAGAATTTGTTAAATCTGAATTATAAAGTGGTGGTTTTATGTTATATACTCCAGAGAACATATACTTCATTGTGTGTCCACCCTCTTCTAGATAGGGCATCGACGGTGAGGCAATGAGCTTGCATCGCCAACCAGGCATGGATCCTGCAGCGAACGAGGGAATGTGGTGGTTAGAGTTCCGATGAGGGGGTAGTCTTGTTGGTGATTGGAATATATCTTGGAATTGATGCAACAAGTTACTGATTTCATAAGCAACTGGTAGATGTTGGTCATCTTGCAATTCATCATCTGGGCTAGAAGAATGAAGAAGTAGATAGCCCTGAGCTCCTTGTGCAAATTAATTTACTGCACTAATCAGAGGAGATGAGGAGTTTGTCCATGGGAAACATGTGATCAGAGAAGGTATGTAATTTTCCATGTATTCCTAGAGTTAATTTCGTGCCAATGAAGTCAAAAGTCACTGGATAATTATGCAACTCGAACCAATTCACTCCCAAAATCACACCATACCCCTGCGATTCTATTATCCCGAAGTGAGTTGTGAATTTCTGTCCTTGCAAAGAGAAACTGCAATTGTATGTTGTTGCAGTAGAGGATAAGGTGGTACCACTAGCAACCTTTACTCCTCCATATTTAGTAGCGGTCATGGGAATATTATTTCTCTTAGCAAACTACAAATCCATAAAGGTGTTTGTGCTACTAGTATCTGCCAGAGCTATAGGAGTTGTCTTGCCCAAGGTTAATAGTAGAGATATTGTAGCATCATTAGGACATCCTTTATATGCAACAGAGGATGTATTCATCAATTGTTCCTTTTGTTCTTCCATTGGATTTTTCTCAAGGTCTGGTTCTATAGGTACATCTAGGATTGCTAATAGTTGTTGGATTTATTTTTTAGGTAAATCTTCCTCTACATTCCCTTACATTTGGATGGCATGAATAGACTTTTTTGTTTCTTGACATTTGTGTCCTATAGACCATATTTCAGGATAGTACCAACAATCTCTGGTCTCTCTAGCTCTGATCCTAGCAGTCTATTTATGTTATTTCTTGGGGGTTTAGGTCTGGCTGGAACAAAATTCCTAGGAGCTAGCGGTGGTGCTAGAGTTTTCTTTTTATTTGACATATAAGCTTTTTCATATTTCATGGAATACCAATAGGTAGATAACAAGGTTGGTGGTTTTTTACATTGCATAGTGTGCTTAATCCCTTTTTGAGACCACTGCTGAATCTATCTATAATAAATCTTGTGGCAAATAAGGTCAGTCTCTCTTCATCGATGTCATCCAGGTCTTATATACATCAATATATGCATTTAATGTTGTTTGCTGTTTTAGTTGGTGAAGTTGATCCATAGGATATGTAGCAACATTGTCTGGAAGCCTATCAATGAGAACTTGGCTCAGTTCTTTCCAAGTAATTGTGTGCAAGTTCAAGCCAGAACCGTTCATCCAAATCTTGGCTTGGTCCCTGATGTGTGCAATTTCCCAGTTAACTCTGTTGTCATTGGTGATGTTAACCAGTATTAATATGTCATCACACTCGAGCAGCCATGCTTTTGGCACTTCACCAGTGAAGATGGGTAACTCTACATGAGGAGTTCTTAGATGTATCTCAACATGGTTGTTCTGTTGGTGCTAGGTACCTGTGTTGTTTCCCAAATTACCATTGTGTTGCTGGGTGTTGGTGCCAGAGTTCTGGTTCTGCTGAATTCCAGAACTAATAGTATGTTGACACACACACGCTCAGATATGCCATGATTAAATATTAATTGAAAAAAAGTTTCATGAAAAGATGGCATCTTGTATATGAGAGATAAATCTCTTATTCTTCCCACGAATAGATCATCTCCTAACTAAGAAAGACAACAATTTTTTTCTGGCTGTCTATCATACGAGCAATCACCCTACATGGCTTGGCTAAGAAAAGTCTTAAGTCAACTTACTCGTCGTATGTGCCCTTAACCGCTAATGGTACGACCACCATCAACAAATATGACCTGCCCAGTGATGAAGGAGGCCGCTGGCATACAAAGAAATGTCACCGCCGATGCAACCTCCACTGATTCGCCGCTCCGCCGCATTGGGGTCTTGGAGTGCTCTTGCTCTAGGATATTTTGCCCAATCTGTTTTGTTCACAATAATAACTTGTTATCCCCCGCCAAATAATACTATAGTATAATAAATATGTACTAATATTTTATTTTCCAAAAAATAATGTAGTCATTGTATTTTTGCTGGCACTATTTGCTAATGAGTTAAGGGTTAATATGTGGATATTCAACGGTTGCTAAGAAGCAACATCACATTAACACATATGGGCTATATATAATCGGGTCCATGTGGTGTTGGTACATACATCCTTTATCATATCAGTGGTGATAATGCCCGGGGCGATGGCATTCACGCGAATGTTGTTAGAGGCCCACTCTGTATCGTAAGCTGGTTCATTCCTCCTGCATTTGCCAACAAAGATTATATATGGGACAACTGAGACAAGCATACTCAAGCATACTCTGGAAACTCACAGCAGCTAATATTTCGTTAGGATGACATACACAAATTCGTTCGATCATTCAGAGTCCTCCGATCCAAGGAAAATACATTCCAAAGGGCAAAGTAATCTGAGTGTACCTTTTGAGATGGCGTAAAGTGTGACGCCTGGGTAGGCAATTGAGCCTGAAATGGAAGAGATGTTGACGATGCTGCCTCCTCCGGCAATGGAGGCACGGAGGAGGAGGGGGTGCACGAGCTGGCTCAGGTGGAAGCACGACTCCAAATTAGTCGTCATCAGTTGAGTGTACTCATCCGCCGTGTACTCCACAGCCGCCTTTAACGGCATTTGCCCCGCATTATTCACCTGCACAAAGAAGTGGTTCAGAACATAGCACTGTAGTGCTGATAGAGCAACAAATTCCTAAAACCTATTAGGCCTTGTTTAGCAGCCTGGTTTTTAAAAAGTTTCCCGTGCATTTTACCAGCCCAGCCTAATACCCGAAATTACTCTCGAAAGCCCGTTTGGTCAGCCTGTAAGTGGACGTGACCACGGCTGTCCATCAATTTGCCGCTTGAGACCGTTTAATCAAATGGAACTAGGATTTTACCTGCTTAATTCCTGCCTAGTTTAGTGGTCAGCCGCTAACACCCGCCAAACATGAAACAACGGTAAGCAGCAGATCAGCTCGTTCGTTTCACTCGTACTGCTTGTTTCTTCCTTCCTCCCAACGAACACGTATATAACCAGAGTTAGACAAACCGAGCCTAGCCATCCGTCGGCATCGGCAGCTGCTCCGCTCAGTCAGCATCGGCCGCTGCTTCGCTCTGTCAGCATCCGTCGGCATCGGCCGCTGCTCCGCTCCGACGGGTACACGACTCTGTTGACCTTCCCGCCGCTGCTCCGCTCCGTCGGCATCGGCCGTGCCGCACCAGCAAGGCGCACTTCGGCGACCAAAACGATGACCATGATCATGGCGACACCCGTGTACTGCCCCGACGATGCCATACCCTTGGTGTGGCAAAACCAAACAACATCCTTGGTCGGGGTCAATCTCCTACAGTGCAGTAATCGTCACCTTGCCGCCATGGTCCGCCGCGGCGGGCGTGTAGCGTATCTCCGTGAACTTCTCGCCATTGATGACGTCGAACAGGACAAGGAAGCTCTTGGCATCGAGGATGGCGATGATGTGCGGGTCACTGCTACCCTCCTGCTAGGGATGGGCGTGACACAGTCTGTCTGCGGCCCGCTCAACACCCGGCGGCGCACGGGGAAGTTCATGCCAACTGCCAAGCCCACACCTGTTCGCCGACGCCACCATCATCGTGTTCTAGGCTGACAGCCATGAGCTAGATGCCCATCAAGCAGCGACGTGTCGGGTCTCCAGGGCGCCATGGACAGGTTTCCCACCGTTGGGTCGGGCGGCGCGCGATGCCGAGGATAGCGTAGTTTTCGGCTTGTCGGCGGCGTACTCGCCCACTTGACCTCTGGGAAGGAGTAGAAGTGTTCCGTGTCCATGGTCTTGGCCAACTCGAGGTCAGCGAAGGTGAGTTCGTCAGACACCTGAGGCAGCTCGCTCGCTACTGGTTGTTTTGACTATGGCCGACTGAACCGCAGTGCTAAGTGTTGATGATGATAGTACAAATTGGCATATTGTACTGGGCTAGCGGCGGTAGCGGACAGACCGCGGCTACCCGCCAGTTTACTATTTTTCTCTGTGGGTATCCATATACGCGATTAAATGGTAACGGTGTGGCGGCGCCGTGGGCAGCCGCCCCCACTTGCAGGCTGACTGTTTGGTACTCTGGTTTGCAATCGGGTAAGGCCGGGTATTAACCCTGGAAACTTGCGGGGTGGAGGAGTAATCCAGACGCGAGTGGGGGGTCGCGTTTTATGGGAAAGTAGATTTGATTAGGGAAAGAGTATTGGGTGAGTCGGGAGTTTTTACCAAAATCACTAGGGATAATACCCAAAAAAAACACCAGAAAACACATCAGCCAAACAAGGCCTTAAGCGTGTCTGCCTAAGAAATCAATTAAGCTCACCAGTATGTCGAGCTTGCCGTCGAAGGTTCGGTTCACCGTTTCCATGAGTTTCTCCCTCTCGGCGCGCACGGAGACGTCGCAGACGGACACGGTCACCGGGAGCTTTAACTCCTCCCACCGCCGACGGCACTCCTCCAGCTCCGCTGCGTTCCGGGAGCATGTGTGCACCGTCGCCCCGAACCCTGCCAGCTCCTCCACGATCGCGTGCCTGAGATCGAGTGCATCACGCATCTATACATTAGCTATGTATAAGCGCGCCTACGCATGAATACAACGACATCCCGATCGTAGATGCCTGCATGCGTGACGTACCCGATCCCTTTGCTGCCGCCGGTGACGAGCGCCGCCGTGCCGGCCAGACTCCACCTCTCGCCCCTGCTTGTCCCGCCGTCGGCTGCCATCGGTCTCTCTCTAGCTCCTTCTTGCTTCAGTTGTGGAGTATATGTCTGAGGTACTGTATGTAGTACGTAGGTAGCCCCGATAAGGCAGTTATCCTGTTGATCAAACGCAGGCCACGAACAAAACTCATCAAGATCTTAGTCTTACATGTCCGAGTGACCGCCGCCACACATACATACGGCTCCGAGAACACGCACCATACGGACGACTTCCTGTCTGATCAAGACATAGGGAAAGCGACCACACACCAAAACCGACTGCCAACTGAGATGCCAATGCGCGGTGGAATGCTGAAATGTGAATTTTTTTCACAAAGGGAATATATTAAGACAGAGTGCTTCGGTGTACACCGTCGAGGAAGTCCGAACTGCTAGGAGCATTTTAGTCTGGCACATTTTGTTGGCTTCGCTTTTTGGCCCAGACGGAACCCATATTCAAGCCCAGTATAGTCTCGTATCTGTATATAGGGACTGACGACGCCGTACGGCACGACCCCACGTGGGGTCCACCTAGACCTAATCACCGTGATTAGCTCCCACGTCCATGCATGCACCATTGTTGGGCGTAACTGAAGCTTTCGCTTCTCCGCCGCCCGGTCGTTCGTACCCGCGGATCTGCTTCCCCTCGGCGCCGCCGATCTACCCCGCGTCCCCTGCTGCAGATCCTCGCGTCCGCCGCCGCAGATCCTCGAAGGTAGAAGGTGCGTCAGCGGCTCGGCGTCTTCGTCACTAGGGTTTCTATTCCAAATCGTCGGCGATCTTGTAAGTTCATCCCATGATCATGCTTCGTCTCTAGTAATTGTTAGACACACATAGCATTGGTGATTCTAACAATGTGACACAATCACTCATAGAGGAGATGGAGGACTCTAGATCTAGTATGAAAGATGATCAAACCGGGTATGCCGGTGATGATTCCATTTCCGCCAATACGCATTTCGAAGACGGCCGGAGCGAAGAAGAGTTTGATGTGAGAACACATTAGCTTCTTCTTTGATATTTAAATGTTAAATTAAATAATATATGACATCTCATGGCTTGATTTATTTAAATTGTCTATGACGACGATTTCCATAATGACCTTAACAACCATGAAGAAACGGACATGCTTGTCGATAGTGAGGTATGTGTAGTAGTGTAAAAATTTATATGTCATGCACCGGATGATGCAATTGTATACTAAATATTGCTAAATTTTTCAGATACTAAATGACTCTGGTATGGAGTATGACTATTTTGGTGAATCAGACTTGAAGATGGGTAATTATGATGATTGTGAAGTTGCACCAAATTTTGATATGTTCGTTGACACGAGTGAGGTATTATTTCTAGGCTGTTTTTTTAGCAATCAACAAACCGATATGCATACTACTATAGTTTTAATGGCTAGGTTTTGAATTTGTAGCAGGCACCATGTAATCAGACTGAGAGTTCAAATAAATATAGCAATAACACTGGGTATCCTGATGATAAGAGAGAACTGTACTGCAAGATAATGAAAATGACATTTAATAGCGAAGCAACCGCCTATTAAGAAACAGTATAACTGAACCACCTAGGAGTCACACAGCGATTTACCATCCTAGACCGTCCGATTAAATCTGTGAACACTCCAGATCGCCTAATCTTTTAAGCAATGTTGCTCAGCCCGTTGGGTCAGTCATCTCGCGCCAAATGGACCAGCCCAGCGTTACCGCGCAGCTACTCCGTAGACTGAGCGAGGTAAATTTCGGTTACTCAGGCTGTGTAAGCATTATACAGGCCTTGTCTTTTTATCTTCCTCCGCAGCACAGGGATGTAAATGGATCGGATCGGATCGGATATTGCGCTCTCCATATCCTTTATCATGTTTTTTTGACGAATGCGGATCGGAGCAGATAATCGTCGGATGCGGATGCGAATGCGGATTTTATCGGATTATGGATATGGAGCGGATTCGGAGAGGACTCGGATCGGAAGCGGATACTCGATCAAATACACATAATTTTTGTAATTTATCTCTTTTATGAAAACAACATGACTAAAAAGTATGTAACACTAGACTATAGCCAAAGTTTGACACATGTTGACACAAACGATAGACTGATAATAAAATGATGCAGCAAGCGGAGGTAGTAACGGATAATCCTATTTGACGATGGACTAACTGAGTGGCCTGGATAGATGGGATTGGACTAGTTTTATCGGATAATCCTATTTGACAACCTCGGATAATCCGCAAAAAATGTCAGATAATCCGTATCCGTCGGATATTATCAGTACCATATCCTCTACCACATCCTCCGGATATCCGCTTGACCAGTATCCACATCCACATCCATATTCGTTAGATTCTTAAAAATGCATACCATATCCTGAAAAACGGAGGCGGATGCGGATATGGAGCGGAAACTATCAGCACCATTTACACCCCTAGCCTGGCATCTAGCAGATAAAACAAGGCTACAAAGAAAGTCTAGCGGAAAAACCAGATGAAGCGACAGTGTCTTGTTCGTTTCCTTTCTTCTCCCAATCCTCTTTCTCTCTCTCTCCTCGTCGCGCCATCCTATCCCCGCTTGAGCGGCGAGTTGCTCCTCACGCGGTTGGAGTAGGCTAAGAAACCGGCGAGGCGACGCTCGCACCATTGGATCTTTACTGGATGTCGGGTTCGATCAATTTGGTGTGGATTTTGAAGCCACAGACTTCTTGCCCCTTGATCCCCTTTCTACCCCATCACCGCCTCTGATTTTTTGCTGCAGATTTTCCACCCCCATACTAGTGCTGGTGCTGTATTTTCAGTCTCAATTGTTTACAGGTTGTCGCCGGCAGCAGAGGACATGTGTAAGAGGAGAAGAAAGGAGGCATAAGGGGAGCAGATGAGCCGACTACTCCAGGTGATGGCCACTCCGGCTGCCCCTGCTGTTGATTGCCTCTCCTACCCATGCAGATCCTAGGTCAACAATTTTTCACAAAGGCAAGTAGACTCTCCCCTATACAACAACGGTCATATTAATTCCATACATGCTTGCTTTGCAATGTAACTAACCTTAAAATTACGGACAAGGTTGATGAGATAATGAGCTCTCTCAAAGAGCTCATTCCAAACTGCAGAACGACACATGCTACAACCAAGCCCCACAATTTCCTAGATTCTTCAACATGGAATCTGCGAAATCATCGGTATGTTTTGCTTTCTATTTTCCATGAGGTCTTTGGTCTTAATTATATGCAGATTGCATGAGGTATTGTTCCTTGTTATTGGAAGAGCACAACTATCAAGAAAATGCAGTGTACTCAGTTTTGTATTTTGCTGCAGATGTGCGGCAGTTCATACCAATATGAACTTGCTATTTTAAAGGATGGATCAACTCAATGGCTAGATTACTGTGCTATAGATGGATATATTAGTGAGGTCGTTGATTTGGTTGTTCATGTTGTAAGGTAGATGACTTGGTTTGGTCACTTGTAACATTGATATATATCTTATGTTATATCAAGCATTTTTTTTCTACAGAGTTTTATTACAAACTTTGCCCATATTTGCAGAAAAGGTGGACACACTGATCTCAATTGATATGAGTGGAGGATGGTTTACTGATCAAAACCTGAATGTGATAATTTTATAGATTGTTGTCTTGCGCCAGATTATCTTTAGACTTGCCAGAGAAGGTACTGTAGTATAATTCTTTACCCAACTTTTTAAGCCAGTGGCATGTTTTTACTATGCAATCACGCTTGTTTTCACTCTGGAGTTGACAACGTGCAGTTGAAAACTGTTGACATGTTTTTCACTCTAGAGTTGACAATGTGTAGTTGAAAATGCTCACATGTTTGTTTCGGCCCTTTGTTTAACTATGTGAACTATTCTTATATTGTGATCCAACTGACCTATAGTTGTCTCGAAGTGGCAAGATGCACCATTTTGTAGTTGGACTTTGGTCATGATATTTCCTTCCTCAGTTGCGGAGAAAGGAGCGCAAGTTAATAAAAATAATACTTTTCTGTTGTGATGGTCTTTCCAAGTGCACATTTGACAGTGTATTGAAGTGGTACAGCCGGCCCTCCCAAATCCATTAGACCCACAAGATAGAAAACAGTCCTCTCTTATGACCGTACTATTTAGCTTTTTTGTACTACTTTCCAATATTTTAATCGATCCCTAAAATAATACTTGATCCCCCTTTAGGTACAACTCACCTGTCCTATATGCTTACTTGATCCCGCACCAGCCCTATTTGTAGGAGACTGAAGTACTTTAGCAGGGACTAAGGATAAGGTAAGTGAAAAAAATCAATTGCCAGACAATCATATTTATTACAGTACCTACTTTGAATATTTCAGTCGTTGCATCCTGATCCATTCCAAGCCATCTTTATTAGTGTCATTTTATATTATTTTTCTAAGGCTACCCCATGGCCGGTTGATTTTCACACGAATCACAAAATTTTACCTACTACACTTGTTGGATATATAGCAATAGCAAGATTGGTACTTTTGGAGTTTCAGTAACTCCCTTTTTTGTTCTAGAAAAAATTACCTGTAAAGATTCTTAGTTTTGCCTATATGGTCTGGTTGTATTTATTTACCTAGCAATATGTATTGATTTGCTTAGCCCATTCGAATCACTAATCTATTAATTTAAATTCAGTTTACTGATCAAGTTTGCCCCTCAAGAAAATGGGTTATGCAGAGAGAAGTGGCCTTGAGGTAAACGCATCTTGTTATAGTTGTTTCCATACAGTCGTCTTTCATTTCCTATCCGACCAAATGACGGATTTACTATTTGTCCATTTGTATAGATCCTGCTAATTAAGAAGAAAGGATTAGTAAATGTCTGATGCTTACACGGTATGTTAGTATGTGGTTCTTCTTTAGCAACATATATTTTTTGGTAGCAGATCAGAAATTAATATGATGGTTATATATAAATGTTATACCTTGCTTTTTCTACCATAGTCTCATGTTCAAGATATACACCTATAATCGACAAGAGTAGGTTCTTTTTGTCAAGCATGTTGAAGTTCTATTTTAGAATTTTTAGGTTATGAATGGAGATATCTACTATGCAATTTTAACTTGTTTCCAGAATAAGAAATAGGTCCAGACTGAGAATGTTAATTTAGATCATATACTTTAACCTCATTATATACCAGGCATACCACTTTCTCTTAGAGTTGTTCTTTTATTGGTTGTTTCTATGGAAGAATACAATTCCTACTTATTTTGTTATCTCTACAATAATATGCATGACATTTGGAGAAAAGCAGGTCTTACACACAACAGTTCTTTTGTAGACATTATACAGTCCTAGCAGAAATTATCCAGATCACTGGCTAGGATTAAGATGTAATTGTTCATTGCCAAAGTTTTTTTTCATATGGCTTATGCAGGGACATGAAGGAAAAGTTCACTGGCTCATGTCTCTATTACATATCTCTTGCAGAATAATTTGCAACCTGACCTCTTCAAGCTATATAAACATTGGATAATCTCTTAAATAAGTATGAACATCTAATTTGCGAGCCATCAAAATCTATGAGGCATTGCATTAAACACAAACCAAAAAGGTGCAAGTTCAAAATAAATCAGAAGTCCTGTAATTGCACATATCAAGCAGTATCACGTAATTATTCTCCTAAAGGGGTGAGTTCATATACATTTACCATCGTGCTCTCTCTAGCTAAGTTCCGTAAAAACTTTCCCAAAGCATTTCTTTTCACCGATTAATCACAATCATAAAAAATGAGGATTTAGACTTTGTTGGCAATGGAATTAATTGAAAATGAGAGCCGAGTTATATCAACTTCCTAGAGCATCTGCTAAAATATTGCTTTCTCCTTTCCATTTCTACAAGATAGCATTTGCATTGAGATAGAATATGTAGGATAAGGAATAATATGGCATTCTCTAAAAAAAAATATGTTTGGTATTCCATTAATTCTGTGATATACTGATATATAGTTATCAACATGCATGCTTGACTGTTGCATAAGTAGTTCTAGCATTTTAATAGTCACAGATTTGGTACCTGCATCATGCCATGTTCTGCTACTGTTTCACAAAAGATAGTTTGAAGGTTATATGGATGTCTATTTTCATAAGTAGGAAAAATTTACCAATTGCAAGAATACCTTTTTGGGTCTAAAATGTGGTTCACTTCATTTGACATTCACAAGGACGCTTTCCTATTTTGTTGGAAAACTAGGAAGTGAAGCTATGCCTGCACTTAGTAGCCCATCAAGGCTGACGTATGTTATATTCTCCTGCCATCTATTGTGGTATAGAGATATGCTCACTTCACATTATGTGTATGCTTAATCTCATCTTATGTTGTGGTTTCCAGCAACTGCAAAGATGAACGAGAGTTATCCTATTGTTTTCTGCATATGGAATATTTTAGTGAACTCTCCCAACAAATTATAGCTTATGAGTTATGATCACATGAAACCATGTTGGCTGATAGTGGAAAAAATCTCAATGTGGAAATAATACCATCTGATCCATTTCTTTTTGTGCAATGCTATATCCATCTATGATTTGGATGGTTTCATTTCACCTTTTATGATCTTACACCTAAAGCTTTTAATATATACCCTCTTTATTATCTACATCGAGATATTGAGTTAATTCCTCAAAAAAATGGTATTGTTTGATTATTTCAAATATTTCCTCTTTGATTGCTAATCAATATGTGTGCAAGTTGATACAAACTTAAATTTACATGTTTCCGTGGCTTCGAGTATTTCCATCATGAAACGGACGGGCGCAGCAACGCGCGCTATCATGGTCTAGTTCTTTCTACAACAGATATGCCAAAGATCATGGGTTCGGCATTAGGAAGCATCAAGTGAGGCGGTTTGATGATGGAGTTGTTCGTCTTAGGCGCTTTGTGTGTTGCAAGCAAGGAAAACGTGACAATGGAAGGCTGTAAATATAGGCTCAGAGGTGAGTCTAGGTGGAAAGAGATGAGATATTATCACAGTGTAACATGAGGGTTAGGAAGCATATCATCCTGCGATCAATGATTAGCAACTCTGGTGGTTCATATGTCGGTGTGGGATTTACAAGGAAAGATTTGTACAACATGTGCTCAAGGGAGAAGAGGAATCTGCTTTATAAGGATGATGCTAACACAACCTTGGGCATCATGGCAGAGAGAAACAAGAGGGTCCCTCCCTGAATTTTTTTATGATTACACGCTACATGAAGGTCGTCTGCAGCACTTGTTCTGGTGTGATTCTCAATCACGTCGGGACTACTAGGACTACGGTGATGTTGTTGTGTTTGACAACACATACAAGATGAAAAGTATAGAATGCCATTTGTTCCCTTTGTCGTCTTGAACAATCACCATAAAACAACTGTATTTGGCTGTGCCATCCTATCAAACGAGACCGAAGAAACATATGCCTGGCTGCTCCGGACTTTCTTGAAAGCAATGTGCCAGTAGAAGCCAAAGGCAGTAATCACGGATGCAGATGCCGCGATGATCAACGTTGTGGATGAAGTACTTGCTGGTGTATACCATCGTACTTGCATCTTTCACGTTGAAAAAAATATGGAGATGCACCTACCTAACAAGTCACTGAACGAGTTTAGGACTCTTCTATATTACACCACATTGGAGCAAGTATTCAAGCAGCGATGACACGATTTTGTTAGAAAGTGGACGTCACCCAAAACTACAAATTGGCTTAAGAGAATGTACAGGAAGAAGAGATTATGGACCGCCGCGTATCTTTCAGAAGGGTTCTGGCTGGGTATGAAAAGCAACCAGAGGAGTAAAAGTTTAAACTCGTCTCTTCACCATCACCTTGATGGGGAAATGAACTTGGTGGATATGGTTAGTCACTACAAGAATGCCATAGCACGTCTCCGTGGGAAGGAGGTCAAAGATGACTGCATGACTTCACAGACATTTTCGGTGCCAGTTACTGATTTCAGAGAACTAGAGGTAGCTGCTGCGATAGTCTTCGCTCCATCTGTGTTCTATATTTTGCAAGGTGACATTTTGAAGATTGGCGGCATGCAGATTTTAGAAAGAAAGCTAGGATCTGACTCTTACACCTTTGTCGTCATATGGAAAAATAATCTTGACAACAAGTTTTACGTGGAATACACTCCCAACTCATTAGGAATTATAAGGTGCAGCTGCCGAAGGATGATTCACAAAGGGATCCCTTGCAAGCATATACTGCGCGTGCTCAATCACTTAAAATTTACTGCAGTATCAGACTGCTGTGCTCTGCGGCGTTTCACTAAAAACGTTAGGTTTGGGTTGCCTGCGAGACGCACGAGCTATATGTTTGGTTGAGGTTGGTCTGCGCCAGAGGAGCGGAAAAAAATATTGCAGTAAATGTGTTGGCCTCACAAGCTATACATATTGACACAACGGAGTACGATCTTGAAGAGTACCATCGATGGAATTATTTCTAGAAGATAGGGGTATGATAAATGCCGAGCATATGGTCCTCGTAGTTCAGTTAATAAAAATGCAGATGCAAGTCAAGCAAGCCAGTTTGATATTGGTGATTTTCAAAACGTGTCCACCAAGGGTGCGTCTAAGCAAAACAAGAAAGTTTCAGTCGAGAAACAATCAACCATGACCAAAAATGGTCGATCACTAGGATACAAAGAGCGGAAGAAGCGGGTGTGCAGCGCTTGCCAACAGGAGGGACATAACAGGAAGAATCCAATATGCATATATCATCCCAAGTACGATTTTGAAAAGTAGCTTGATATATTACCTGCATTTTTATTAGACTTTATTATCTAATATTGTGTGTCATCTCGTGCAGGAACGTCCTACAGCAGCAAGGATAGTCATTTTTCAAGTATCATCCATAAAAATTAATTTTTAGGTAGTTCGTGTGAAAATATGTATTCGTGATGTAAATTTATAGTCCGCTGATGTTTGTTCAGACAAATAGCTCCTATGCGACGTTTTTTCATGGTATTGGAAGGAGAGCGACGTTCTTGTAATTTCTCCGGGTTTTGTTTATCTCCTGATCATTGGTCGTTAGACAACGTAATCAGTGTTCTAGTAAAAATCGTGATGCTTTGTTATTCTAGAACCCACTGACATGGATGTTATGGTCTATGGCTTTGAATAAAATGCAACTCAAATTCGGGCAAATTTTTAGGTGCTCTGTTTTGCTTCTTCAGTTCGTCAGTGTGCAGGGAAGAGGTTGAAAGTTCAGTATTAAGAAAAAATAATTGGCCCAAATAGTACGTAGTCAGGCCTAAATGGTCATATCGAGGCCCAATATTAAGTACGTGTAGATTGGGAAAAAAATTAGTGCTCACGATTGCAAGCTAACTAGGAATGCGTGGATCGTACTCACATTGCAATCTTCTATTTTTTTGAAAATACATATATTAATCAAGCTTCCTGCTTATAAACCGACCTTATAATCCAAACTTTAGTGCACTACGATGTGCAACATACTCTAGGTAGTGTATAATCGTACTCTTTTGTTTTATGCACTTGCGTAGTTCCTTTTCGATGATAATTGTAGAGATTTTTTTCCGACCTTTTGATGCACGAGCTGTTATCATCTTTTGAGCCTTTTGTTTTATGCACTTGTGTACCCATTTTGGTAGTATGCACAAGTGTGTTTTTACACGAACTATACGCACATATATTAATAAAACACGATTAGCAACCTTACAGAGTACCATCCCAAGTCCACGGACGCCATAGTACCAACATTACACGATAGTAGAAAGCAAAGACCACGACACGACACGACATGCCACGGACATGACACCGTCTTCTTCTTCCTCCGGCCTGGCCGCTCCCTGGCTCCTCCTTGGCCGCTCCTTACGCGTCATACCCCTCATCATCCTCGGCCATGATGTACGGGAGAGAGTGGGCCGCGCTATTGATGGAGAAGATGTCGTGGAAGTCGGTGAAGATATTGTACATGATGAACGCGATGAACTCGCATCCACGCCAGAACACTTGGCCGAGGAGGTGGTAGGCGTCGTAGTGATTGACGAAGGTGACGAAGAGGCCTATGCCAATGTTGTTATTGCCATCGTATTGCTGCTCGATCTGGAACATGGGTGGAGTGCCGGCAGGGAGGTGGCGGTAGCCGGCGGCAAGGAAGAAGTGGGCTAGCTCCAGCGGTCCCCTCCACCTCGAGATGGCCCAGATGCGGAGGCGGTTCTCCATAACACGGCCGTGCGGCCCATCTCTCTCCGGCACGGTTCCGGGGCAGCGGTACGTTGGGCTGTTGAACTACATCATGGCGCGGGGGGGGGGGGGGGGGGGGGGAGCGCTTTCTTGAGTGGTAGTGGTGGCGGGGAGCGGTTGCTTGAGTGGCGACGGGGCTCGGCGGCTAGCAGTTACGGTGAGATGGATGGGTGCGAGCGAGTGAGAGAGGGAGAGATCGAGGGGCAAATAAATGGGCGCGTTGTGGTCGCTTCGTTCTCCCCTCGTGTTAATGAGTGCACTGTTTCGAGGAGGCACAGACACACGGTATCGAGGAGCATTGACTTGTTTTCGCAGGCGCGTGACGGTAAATTTGTGCCCCGTGTGAAATTTTTTGGCGTGTGACCGACCAAGCGACACGCCCGCATGAATTCGCAGCAAAAAAAAGATGTGCAAGTAGCTAGGCCACGAGACTGTAACGCTGTGACTCTGCAACGATATGCAATAGACAGGCTACGACGCTGCATGGCGCATGCATGGAAAAGGCACTGGAAACACCATTCATTAATACACGTTGAAACCGAGCGGTCATTGGACCGTTGGCCTGTGGGATTCCTGATTAGACCATATCCTCACCATGGATGCATGCATGCGTGCGCAGCTGAGCGGACTCGTCGGTCGACATAGCATGCAGCGCTCCTTTCATACTTTACGACATAGCAACCACGCTCGTTTTTGACTCGTTGAATCGGTGCATAAATTAACGATGCAGCGATTCAGAGACCATGGAAACTGAGACGATGCGCGTGATGGATACGACCACGTCTCGTTTCACACCAATACACACAGCCAACTCAGTATCCGACGCGTCGTGCAATTACTCTCCGGTCTTGTTCAAGCGGCGCTCCAGGCTATTTAAACTGCCCTATCTCCATAGCATCCTCTCCCACACTCCACCACATCTATCTGCCAAGCCCTTCTTCTTCACTAAGGTCCATCGCCCGTCGCCTAGCAAGATCCATTGCCCGCCGCCACCATGCAGTTCAACGGTGCTACGTTCGGTCCGCCTCGCACCGTGACAGAGATGACCTACCCCGTCGGGGTCATTGTTGAGGGGTCCCTTCGAGTATGGGCGAACTCAAGGTTGAGGTCCCCCAGGGAGTTGGCCCATGCCTTCCTTAGCGCTGGCTATCGCCACCTCCCACCCGGCTCTCCCGCCATGTTCCTCCTCGAAGATCACTATGCCCTCGGAGGCCTTGTGGTAGGGCTCACGGTGCACTTCACCAACCACTATGATCCATACTGTCTCCTCGGCGAGGCGTACTGGTGTGGGTGCGAGTCGATCTTCTTCACCACCTTCAACATCTTCACGAACTTCGACAATATCTTCCCCACGACCAACGGGATGCACACTCTCCCGTACAACATGCAGGAAGAGTGAGGGCTGGGGCAGTGCCGAGGAGATGGGATCGAGGAGGGGAGCAAGAGCAAGAGGGAGGAGAGAGTCCAATAGTGAACCCCTGTTGTGCTAGGGTTCACTACCATCTACCGTGTCTATTTTCATGGTTTTTGCTTGTTCATATATACCCCTCTTTATGTATGTTTTCAATGTTGTAAGGGATGCTCCCTCCTATATTACACCATACTACCCTAGACCGAAGCTGGCCAGTGTGGGAAGTGCATGGCCAAGCACCATATTGTTTGTAAAATAAGGGATGTGAGTGTTTATGAGGGCATGGTGGAGCAATGTGCAAAATGAGAGCACATTCTTTGAACACTTGGCCAGATGATTCGTCCGTACTTGTCCAAAACTGCCCTAAAACCTTAGATTTTAGCCGTCTACCATGCCGAAGGCATGCCCAAGCATGCCATCATTTCTCATTGAAGTGATATAAGTGTGTGGTGTGTCATTGTGAGCCACTATGCCAAGTCTGAAGCCATTCTTCAATTGTCTTGCCGCTATCCCGATGGGTAGGCGCGTTACACCCCACTACCCTAGACCGAAGCTGGCCAGTGTTGAGACGTGCATGGCCAAGCACCATCTTATTTGTAAAACAAGTGATGTGAGTGTTTGTTAGGGCATGGTGGAGCAATGTGCAAAAGGAGAACACATTCTTGAACACTTGGCCTGACGATTTATCCGTACTTGTCCAAAACTGCCCTAAAACCCTAGATTTTAGCCGTCTACCGTGCCGAAGGCATGCCCAAGCATGCCATCATTTCTCATTGAAGTTATATAAGTGTGTGGTGTGTCATTGTGAGCCATCGTGCCAAGTTTGAAGCCATTCCTTAATTGTCTTGCCGCCATCCCGACGGGTAGACGCGTTACACCCTACTACCCTAGACCGAAGCTAGCCAGTGTGGGAAGTGCATGGCCAAGCACGATCTTGTTTGTAAAAAATGATGTGAGCATTTGTGAGGGCATGGTGGAGCAATGTGCAAAAGGAGAGCACATTCCTTGAACACTTGGCCTGACGATTCGTCTGTACTTGTCCAAAACTGACCCAAAACCCTAGATTTTAGCCGTCTACCATGTCGAAGGCATGCCCAAGCATGCCATCATTGCTCATTGAAGTGATATAAGTGTGTGGTGTGTTATTGTGAACCATTGTGCCAAGTTTGAAGCCATTCCTCAATTGTCTTGCCGTTATCCCGGTGGGTAGACGCGTTACACCCTACTACCCTAGACCGAAGCTGGCCAGTGTAGGAAGTGCATAGCCAAGCACCATATTGTTTGTAAAACAAGGGATGTGAGTGTTTCTGAGGGCATGGTGGAGCAATGTGCAAAAGAAGACCACATTCATTGAAAACTTGGCCTGACGATTCGTCCGTAGTCCAAAACTGCCCTAAAACCCTAGATTTTAGCCGTCTACCGTGCCAAAGGCATGCCCAAGCATGCCATCATTGCTCATTGAAGTGATATAAGTGTGTGGCGTGTCATTATGAGCCATTGTGCCAAGTTTTAAGCCATTCCTCAATTGTCTTGCCCCTATCCCGACGGGTAGATGCGTTACACCCTACTACCCTAAACCAAAGCTGGCCAGTGTGGGAAGTGCATGGCCAAGCACCATATTGTTTGTAAAACAAGGGATGTGAGTGTTTGTGAGGCATAGTGTCGCAATGTGTGAAAGTAGAGCACAATCCTTGAACACTTGGCTTGACGATTCGTCCGTACTTGTCCAAAACTGCCCTATAACCCTAGATTTTATTCGTCTATCGTGCTGAAGGCATGCATAATTGCTCATTGAATTGATATAAGTGCGTGGTGTGTCATTGTGAGCTGTTGTGCCAAGTTTTAAGCCATTCCTCAATTGTCTTGCCGCTATCCTGACGGGTAGACACTTTACACCCTACTACCTTAGACCGAAGCTGGCAAATGTGAGAAGTGCATGGACAAACACCATATTTTTTGTACAACAAGGGACGTGAGTGTTTGTGAGGCATGGTGGAGCAATGTGGAAAAGGAGAGCACATTCCTTGAACACTTGTCCTGACGACTCGTCCGTACTTATCTGAAACTGCCCTAAAACCGTAGAGTTTAGCCATCTACCATGACGAAGGCATGTCCAAGGATACCATCATTGATCATTGAAGTGATATAAGCTTGTGGTGTGTCATTGTGAGTCTTTGTGCCAAGTTTGAAGCCATTCCTCAATTTTCTTGCCGCTATCCCGACTGTAGACGTATTACACCCTACTAACCTAGACCGAAGCTGGCCAGTGTGGGAAGTGCATGGCCAAGTACCATCTTGTTTGTAAAACAAGGGATGCGAGTGTTTGTGAGGGCATGGTGGAGCAATGTACACAAGTAGAGCACATTCCTTGAACACTTGGCCTAATGATTCGTTCGTACTTGTCCAAAACTGCCCTAAATCCCTAGATTTTAGCCGTCTATCGTGCCGAAGGCATGACCAAGTGATATGTCCAAAACGTATCTACTTTCCTGAACACTTTTGCTATTGTTTCTTCTCTAACTTGTGTGATTTGGATACAACTAATGCGGACTAACGCTGTTTTCAGCAGTATTGCTTTGATGTCTCGTTTTTGTGCAGGAATTCAACTTTTAGGAAAAATCCCGGAAAATATCGCAAAACTCCCATTTTACCAGAGGACCTATGGAGCCAGAAGACGAGAAGAAGAGGAGCCATGAGGGGCCCACACCCCCAGGCCACGCCAGGAGGGGGTGTGGCCGCCTCAGACTCCGCCTCGACCTCTCCTTTCGCCTATAAAATCCCTCTGACCTAAAACAGATGGGGGTTCGACGTTTTTCCAGATAGAGTTCCGCTGCGCTACCACCACCAGATACCGTGATTCAGAACTAGAAACTCCATTCTAGCACCCTGTTGGGATGGGGAATTGGAGGAGATCATCGCCATCATCATCACCATCGCTTCTCCATCAACCATCCATGATTCCCCCATCCATGAGTGAGTAATCCCCTGCTGTAGGCCATGGTGATGGTAGGGATTGGATGAGATCGTTCATGTAATGGCATCAGATTGTTAGGGCATGGTGCCTACTATCTATTATTAGTTCTTTTGACTTTGTTGCAACTTGTTATGCTTAATGCTTGTCACTAGGGCCCGAGTGCCATCATTTCAGATCTGAACATGTTATTGGTTCATGATGATAGTATTGTTTATGATCTTACCTACAAGTTGTATACACATATTATTGTCCAGAACCGAAGGCCCTGAAGTGACAATAATCGTGATAACCATAGGGAATGGCTATGATATGAGGATCACGTGTGTTCACGGAGTGTTAATGCTTTGCTCTGGTGCTCTATTAAAAGGAACACCTTAATTGCTACTAGTTCCCTTGAGGCCCCGCTGCAAACAGGCTGGCAGGACAAAAGATGTTGTGCAAGTTCTCATTACGAGCACGTATGACTATATATGGAACACATGCCTATGATTATTTAGTACTTGGATGCTTTACCTTATTTATCTGCAAATGCCCTATATCTTGATTGCTACATGAATTGTCTTGTCCATGCAACGCCCGTCCATCCATCCCTATGCCTACCGCGCTTTGATCCTACTGTTTACAACAATTGTTACTATTGTCTTTACTCTTACTACTGCTATTACTTTGCTATTGCTATATAAAACTTTTGCTACCGATAAACTATTGCGAGCAAGATTGTTTCTAGGTGCAGCTGAATTGACAACTCAGTTGTTAAGGCTTATAAATATTCTTTGGCTCCCCTTGTGTCGAATCAATAAATTGGGTTTTACTTCTCTCGAAGACTGTTGCAATCCCCTATACTTGTGGGTCATCAAGACTATTTTCTGGCGCCATTGCCGGGGAGCATAGCTCTATTTATCAAGTTCACTTGGGATCATTATTGTTCGCTGCTATCCATTCATCATGGGTAAATCTCGTGATGGAAAGGTTCCTATATTACCATCCACTATAAGGAGAGGTACGGTTTTGAACACCTCTATTGCTCTTTATTCACCATCTGTGATGAGTAAGCTCCTTACACCACCACATACAGATGCTACACATACTGCTACTTCTGTTGAATCTGAAACTTCTGATACTTATGATGCGGCTTCTACTGTGCTTGATAAGAGTGGTTCATTAGGTACTTTCCTTGATGCTACGATTGCTAGAACTATAGCTGGAAATACTGAAACTCCTAATGAAGACACTACTACACCTGTCAGTTCACCTGAGTCTATAGAGAGCTATGATATTGAAGACAGATATATAGTAATGACTGATGAGTTTATTGAAGAATGTCAAAATACTCATGGTAAAAGTTCTATTATGAGTCTTCTTGAGAAACGTACTATAAAACCCAAATTATCTCCTAATGATAAGTTTGCTACATCTCCCATAAACATTAAAGATAAGTATTATGATTTATCTCTAGATTTATCTTACATAACCATTGTTGAGAAAGAACCTTTTTGTGGGACTAAGAATGAAATTGTTGTAGCACATAAGACTGAACTTTCTACCATGAGTGGCCTATTTTCTGATGATATTAAGATGCGCACCTACTTTGTTGCTAAAATTTTCCCTTTTTCACTGAAAGGAGAAGCTAAAGCTTGGTTTAATAATTTACCTCCTGGACCTATTGATAGCCCTGATTGCTTAATTAGTACTTTCTTTCAGAAATATTTCCCTCCTAGTGCCAGACATGCCATTTTGCAGGAACTTTTTGATTTTAAACAGGGGAAAAGGAGATATTGCCTGAACCATGGGCAAGGTTTTGTGCTCTAATTCACACACAGCCGGGATGTCCATTCCCTAAAAATGATCTTCTTGATATATATTATAATGGACTAACTGAAGAATCTAGGACATACCTGGATAGTTGTGTTGATTGTGTTTTTAGGAAGAGAACTCCCAAAGAAGCTGAGGAATTAATGGATAAAATAAGCAAGAATTATGATAACTGGACTTCACCTGAGTCAATTCCACCCGAGTCAACTACACCTAAGCTAACTGTGCCTGAGCCAACACCAACACCAAAGAAGAGGGGAGTGATTGAACTAAAAGATTAAGTGATGAAGGAAGCTAAGAAATGTCTCAAGGAGAAGGGTATTAAATCTAAAGATGTGAAGAATTTACCTCCTATAGAAGAATTATGTAAGCCAATCCCCCACTCATCCACTATTGAGGTACACTCTCTCCAACATTTTGATGAAGGCGATATTCCTTATTCTAAACCTCCTAATCAATGCTTGGAAGAATTTGATATTTTTGTTGTTAAGCAAGATAATTTTTAGTAAAAGGGTGCAGAATCATTTAATGGAAAACTCTAGAGCAATTATTGAGTTGAGAGATATTGTGGAAAGAACCTCTAATGATGTTAAAATGCTTGTTAAACATTTCCAAATGGTTCAAACTCAAATTGACCAGCTTATTAAAGTACAAAAAGATTTGTTAGTGTATGCTGCTAAAGAAAAACATGCTTATGAAATTAGAACTAGAAGTGGTGTTGCCACCCAGGATCCTCTATATCCTGAAGGGAATCCTAAAAGAATTGAGCAGGATTCTCAACAAATTGAAAATAGTGGTACTTCTCCTAAGAAAAGGAAAAATAAACATAAAACTATTATAGAATCTTCTGAACCTGCTAAAGATCCTTATAGTATATCTGTCTCTCATGCTGAAACTGAAAGTGGTAATGAGGAAAATGATGCTCCCAATGAAGACAAAGTTGAAGAAGAACCTAAAAGGCACACTAAGAATACTAAATACACTAAAGAAGATATTGTTGCTAAGAAACATGGTAGTGAAAAAGAGCCTTGGGTCCAAAAACCTATGCCTTTCCCTGATAAGAAACACAAGTCAAAGGAAGACGGACACTATAACAAGTTTTGTGAATGGATGAAACCTTTATTCTTGCAAATTCCTTTGACTGATGCTATTAAATTGCCTCCTTATTCAAAGTATATGAAGGATATTGTCTCAAATAAAAGGAAGATCCCTAATGAAGAAATTTCTACTTTGCTTGCTAATTATTCCTTTAATGGTAAGGTTCCAAAGAAACTTGGAGACCTAGGGATTCCAACTATTCCATGTTCTATTAAAAATAGTTATGTTAGAACTGCTTTGTGTGATTTGGGAGCAGGAGTTAGTGTTATGCCTTTTTCTCTCTACAAGAGACTTCAACTGGAGAAATTAATAACAAATTTTATATCTTTGCAAATGGCTGATAAATCTACTACTATTCCTGTTGGTATATGTGAGGATGTTCCTGTTCAAGTGGCTCATAATTGCTTGATTTTAACTGATTTTGTTGTGCTTGAAATGCCTGAAGATGACAATATGTCTATTATTCTTGGGAGACCTTTTCTTAACACTACAGGAGCTGTTATTAATTGCAATCAAGGAAAGGTAACTTTTAATGTTAATGACAAGGAACATATTGTCTATTTCCCCAAGAAGATTGATAGGACTTATAGCTTAAATTCAATTGAAAATGTTGAGGGCATCCAAGTTGGAGAAATATATTGTCCCATAGCACGAGAAAAATATGAAATTGTTATGATTGGGACTATTGCTATCAAGGTTGAGGTAACATAATCATTTAGTGGAATGCAAAGTTCTGTTTCATATAAAATTGTTTTGGTAACAAGACCTGATCAACCTTGTCAACAAAGGGATTTTAATGAACAAAATAATGCTTTCACCATGATTATCCTAGCTTACTTTTATTTTACCCATTTTAATTTTTTTTCACTTAGTTACTTTTCTATTTTGCTATTTGCTTACATATTAGAGTATCTTAGAACTTCTGAAGTTTAGGTTTTGTTTTTTTATTGCATCATTCCAGTATTATCTTTCTGTCAGATAAGCATTCGTCAATACCTAAAAAATTGCTAAAAAATAAAGTGTCTGAAAAATTCCAGAAAATTTGTATTAATTTTTTACGCTAAAAATGGGGCAGAGAAGTACCTGGAGTGACCCAGGGGGCCCCACCAGGTAGGCACACCACCTGGTGGCACGGCCACACCAAAGGCGCGCCTGGCCATGGTGTGGGCGACCCCTGGCCCTACACTTACTCTCCCTCCTGCCACTTCTTTCTCTCTCCCGAGAAAACACCAGTTAATTGCTCAAACCCGTGTTCTTGCTTCTTGCTCGCGATTTTCGATCTCCTTTCTTAGCCCATCTTTGCTGCTGAGATTTGGAGCATTTGATCTCCGGTATGTGACTCCCCCGCTTGTCCAAGTAGATTTTTGATTAGTGGTTTATATCTTGAGTATTTTGCTACTATAGGTGACATGTTATGTGAGCTTGTAAGCCTGTTCAATGCTTAGAGATTTTTTTTTGGTGCATGTTTAGTCCTATTACAAGTCCCTATAAGTAGTTCCTTTCATTATGTGATCACTTTGCAATCACTTGTATGATGGATGTTTAAATTTCAGAATAGCAAAGATGAACAACCACACTTTTGGAGAAGTATTTGAGAGGGACACACCCAGGAGGGCAAGGCCTTCAAGATCAGCTTCTCATTTTAGGCCATCATATAATGAAGATTTTATTGCACCATGCTTTGGCAATGAAGGAGACGAGAGAGATGCTCACTCATCTACCTTCCCTTGTTTTGCCTTTTTGCAAGCTGCAGGGATCCTCGATGATTTCTTACTCCTTGTTCAGAGGGTTGGTCTGACCACTTACATGGAATATGAGAGTGAGCAATATGCCATGCTCACCAAAAATTTCGTTGAAAGTTTCGTTTTCACTAACACCCCTTATCGGTCAACTGTTTCGTTCAAAATTTATAATATGCCTATTACCATGCCATTGGAAAGATTTTGCATCGTTATAGGCATAGGCATGACTGGGACAGTGAAGAAGATTCAAAGTCGACCTGCTGACTTGCTGGAGCTCTACTGAAGTGTGACAAATGACGATGACCGCACATCTCAGTGTGGGAAGATAAGGAATATTCAACTCCCAGCTCTTAGATATTTTGCTTATTATCTTGCCACTAGCATTCTTGGTAGGGAGAACACTAGTAATACTTCTAATTATCATTTAGCCTTTCTTGCTGCTGCACTTAATAATGATACCAAGTATAATCTTGGTTCTCTCATTGCTCAGCGCCTAGCCGCTAGAGGACCTATTTATGGGGGCATTATTGCCACACGCATGGTTGCTGCCTTAGAACTTTCTGTGGATCCTAATGACACTGTGTTGACACCACAAAGGCTTGATCTTGCTGCTATGAAAACACATCACTTTGTTACTACTGACTCTAGTACCGATAATTTAGTTTACAGGATGTTGTTTACTGACGGAGACGAGAGGGAAATTCCTTTGCCACAATCCACTTTGTCCAGTATTTGCAGGATGCCATGGCCGCGTTCCAAGGAGGAGGTGGACGAGCAGCTCCGCTTGCTTGGTTTCCACGGGCAGCACCAGGGGGATGTGCCCTCTTACGACTACTCTGTGCACTACGCTGGGGCATCCTCGAGTTCGTATCAGGATGAAGGCACTTCTTCACCATATTATGGAGGCGCTCCATCTTGGCTAGCTTGGTATTGATCTCCACTTAGGCCAAAAGCCTAAGCTTGGGGGGAGGTATACCGACATCACACTCATCTACATATCATGTTCAGTCGGTACTTTGCATATCCATGCTTTGCTTTCTCTTTAGTTTTTGTTCTTGCTTTATTTCTGCTTTCCAAAACACAAAAAGACTGTTATTTCTCTTTGTTTGCTTCTTTGTCTTTTAGTCCTGGTTTGCTTCATCCTTTTTAGCTTTGTTTTGATTATTAGAAAAATCCAAAAAGATTTCACTTTGCTTGTTTTTCCCTTTGGTTCTGGCCTTTAAAAATCCAAAATCCAAAAATATTTGTTGTTCTTCTCTGGTTTTGTAAAGTTCGTTGGAGGGTTCAACGGTCATCAGTGACTCCTTGGAGTTTGGTTTTACCTTATTATTCAAGTCACACAAGTGAAAGGCAATGATGATTTATGACAACTCAAGGTGTGGTAAGAGGGTGGTATGAACTCTATTTGTTTTCATTTTTGTACATATACTCATGATTGTGAGCATCCTTAGTTTGTTTATGTAAGGTGTATGCTATTTAATAGATACTTAGTGGTCCTTGCTTTCTTATGATCAGTTCCAAATCCATTATAGTTCGTAACATGTCATATAAATGTTTGCTCACACTGTTCTATTCATAACTTGGTATGACATTGTGGTGTCCTCCTCTAAATGTTCTATTTGAATCGACTTGGCGCATGCTCACGCATGCATATGACTAAACAAAAGGTCAGTTAAGCCTCGATGATTTATTCCGCCTCAGATTTCTTGTGTCACTTTTATGCCACTATTAATTCTATTTTGTCGCAAGCATGATTATGACAGTTACTGCTCTCTCGATTATCGCTCCCTTTCTATTGATAGCCTTCATTTGTGATGAGTATAATCTTTACTCGTGCATCCAACTCCCTAAAACCAAAGTTGTCAAAAAGAGTCCACCATATCTACCTATTAGCATTATTGCTACTCCTTTCATATTTATTATGATCTGTTTTCTTCCAATAAAAATGTTTGCTTGCTATGTGAAAATTAGTTAGTAAAGCTCTCACGAACTTGATGGCGCACTTTACTTTCTTGCACTTAATAAACTTGAACCATTGTGCCCATCTATGTTGCATGTATGCTTGTGTTTTGTATGTTGGGAATTAGCAGAACCATGCTGTCATGGGGAATGCTTTCAACATTGCAATTTATTTAGTTGATATCATGTTCTTTTGCTTATGGATCCTGGCGGTGTGAAATGAAAGGGGAGCTTGTAAAGCTCATGGAGTTCGTATATGTGTTAGAGAAACGCCTGGGCGGCTGGTCTAATCCATGCCTAATCATGGTGGAAACCTGCAGCATAACCATAGTGAGCAATCTATGAAGCATCCTCTATATAAAAAAGAGAATCCTATTCAAATAGGATAGAAAAAAAGAGAAGAAAAAAAGAAAAAAAAATAAGCCTATGCAAATAGGAAATAAAAGGATGCTGAGATGCTCACTGTCTGGTTGCCTTGTCATTTTGATATGGGGATTCTTCCATATCATCGGGCAAGGGGTACCCTGTTGGCGGTTCTCTATGATACACATGCACTTACAATGACAAGAACTTACTTGTGACTAAAATTGAGTAGCATGAGGAACGGTCTTCGTAAGTAAGGGGCATGAGATTTTCAGCTTATGACTTGTCAAGCATATCCTGATATTTGATCACTTTAACCTTAATCACCTAAAGATGCTTATGATAGGGGCAACGAGAGCTCAAAGATAATGAATACCATACTTTCAACATTTGGAAGCCTTTCAAACTTTCCAAATCTTTTCTTTCACTTTTATATTGAGTCACCATTTATTCTTTGAGCACCTTCCCGAGAGCATATTTGTCATTCTTAGTGTAATGTGCTTGTCTCAAAACATGGTTAATTATGACATAACTTTGACACTTGAATCTCTGATATTTTTATTCTAGTCTTCACTTAAACTTCAGAGGTGCCTTGGGATTTACATTTTGCTCCCAAGAAAGGCAAGCGAGACACCACTTTATCATATCTTCTTATGAGCACTATAATCCTGCATATGCTTATGTGACATGTTGCTTAATATTAATGAGTTGGAATCTCTTCATAGCTTGCATGACCATTGGTTAAACTTATTTGCATACTCCTTATTATCACTTGCCTAAGTATTTGATCATATGCTGGGAATATATACATCTTATGAAGCAAATGCTTTTATCGCACTCAGTTTCAACTGAATTGCTTGAGGACAAGCAATAAGCTAAGCTTGGGGGGAGTTGATACGTCCAAAACGTATCTACTTTCCTGAACACTTTTGCTATTGTTTCTTCTCTAATTTGTATGATTTGGATACAACTAATGCGGACTAACGCTGTTTTCAGCAGAATTGCTTTGGTGTCCCATTTTTGTGCAGGAATTCCACTTTCAGGAAAAATCCTGGAAAATATCGCAAAACTCCTATTTTACCAGAGGACTTATGGAGCCAGAAGACGAGACAAAGAGGAGCCACGAGGGGCCCACACCCCCCTGGCCGCGTGGGCTAGGCCAGGCCACACCAGGTGGGGGTGTGGCCACCTCGGACTCCACCTCGACCTCTCCTTTCGCCTATAAAATCCCTTTGACCTAAAACATACGGGGGGTTCGACGTTTTTCCAGATAGTGTTCCATTGCGCCGCCACCACCAGATACCGCGATTCAGAACTAGAAACTCTGTTTTGGCACCCTGCCGGGATGGGGAATTGGAGGAGATCATCACCATCATCAGCACCATCGCTTCTCCATCAACCATCCATGATTCCCCCATCCATGAGTGAGTAATCCCCCGCTGTAGGCCATGGGGATGGTAGGGATTGGATGAGATCGTTCATGTAATGGCATCAGATTGTTTGGGCATGGTGCTTCGTATCTATTATTAGTGCTTTTGACTTTGTTGCAACTTTTTATGCTTGATGCTTGTCACTAGGGCCCGAGTGCCATGATTTCAGATCTGAACATGTTATTGCTTCATGATGATAGTATTGTTTATGATCTTACCTGCAAGTTGTATACACATATTATTGTCCGGAACCGAAGGCCCCGAAGTGACAATAATCGAGATAACCGGAGGGAATGACTGTGATATGAGGATCACGTGTGTTCATGGAGTGTTAATGCTTTGATCCGGTGCTCTACTAAAAGGAGCACCTTAATTGCCAGTAATTCCCTTGAGACCCCGCTGCAAACGGGCTGACAGTAGAAAAGATGTTGTGCAAGTTCTCATTACAAGCACGTATGACTATATATGGAACACATGCCTATGATTATTTAGTACTAGGATGCTTTACCTTATTTATCTGCAAATGCCCTATATCTTGATTGCTACATGAATGGTCTTGTCCATGCAACGCCCGTCCATCCATCCCTATGCCTACCGCGCATTTATCCTACTATTTACTGCAATTGTTACTATTGTCTTTACTCTTACTACTGCTATTACTTTGCTATTGCTATTAAAAAACTGTTGCTACTGATAAACTATTGCGAGCAAGATTGTTTCCAGGTGCAGCTGAATTGACAACTCAGTTGTTAAGGCTTATAAATATTCTTTGGCTCCCCTTGTGTCGAATCAATAAATTGGGTTTTACTTCCCTCGAAGACTATTGCGATCCCCTATACTTGTGGGTCATCACCAAGCATGCCATCATTGCTCATTGAAGTGATATAAGTGTGTGGTGTGTCATTGTCAGCCATTGTGCCAATTTTTATGCCATTCCTCAATTGTTTTGCCGCTATCCCGACGGGTAGTCGCGTTACACCCTCATACCCTAGACCAAAGCTGGCCAGTGTGGGAAGTGCATGGCCAAGCACCATCTTGTTTGTAAAACAAGGTATGTGAGTGTTTGTGAGGGCATAGTGTAGCAATGTGCAAAAATAGAGGACATTCTTTGAACACTTGGCCTGAAGATTCATCCGTACTTGTCCAAAACTGCCCTAAAACCCTAGATTTTAGCCGTCTACCGTGCTGAAGGCATGCCCAAGCATGCCATCATTGATCATTGAAGTGATATAAGTGTGTGGTGTGTCACTGTGAGCCATTGTGTCAAGTTTGAAGCCATTCCTCAATTCTCTTGCCGCTATCCCGATGGGTAGATGCATTACACCCTACTAACTTAGACCGAAGCTGGCCAGTGTGAGATGTGCATGGCCAAGCAACATCTTGTTTGTAAAACAAGGGATATGAGTGTTTCTGAGGGCATGGTGGAGAAATGTATAAAATTAGAGCACATTCCTTGAACACTTGGTTCGATGAATCGTCCATACTGGTCCAAAACTGCCCTAAATCCCTAGGTTTCAGCCATCTACCGTGCCAAAGGCATGCCCAAGCTTGCCATAATTGCTCATTGAAGTGGTATAATTGTGTGGTGTGTCATTGTGAGCCATTGTGGCAAGTTTGAAGCCATTCCTCAATTGTCCCTCTGCTATCTCGACGGGTAGACGCGTTACACCCTACTACCCTAGACCGAAGCTGGCCAGTCTGGGAAGTGCATGGACAAGCACCATCTTGTTTGTAAAACAAGCGATGTGAGTGTTTGTGAGGGCATAGTATAGCAATGTGCAAAATGAGAGCACATTATTTGAACACTTGGCCTGGCGATTCATCTGTACTTGTCCAAAACTACCATAAAACCCTAGATTTTAGCCGTCTACCGTGTCGAAGGCATGCCCAAGCATGCCATCATTGATCATTGAAGTGATATAAGAGTGTGGTGTGTCATTGTGAGCCATTTTTCCAAGTTTTAAGCCATTACTAAATTGTCTTGCCGCTATCCCGACGGGTAGACACATTACACCCTACTAACCTAGACCGAAGCTGGCCAGTGTGGGAAGTGCATGGCCAAACAACATCTTGTTTGTAAAACAAGGGATCTGAGTGTTTGTGAGGGCATGGTGGATCAGTTTATAAAAGGAGAGCACATTCCTTGAAAACTTGGTCTGATGATTCGTCCGTACTTGTCCAAAACTGCCCTAAACCCCTAGATTTTAGCCGTCTACCGTGCCAAAGGCATGCCAAAGCCTGCCATCATTGCTCATTGAAGTGATATAAGTGTGTGGTGTGGCATTGTGAGCCATTCTTCCAAGTTTCAAGGCATTCCTCAATTGTCTTGCCCCTATCTCGACGGGTAGACGCGTTACACCCTACTACCCAACAACGAAGCTAGCCAGTGTTGGAAGTGCATGGCCAAGCACCATATTGTTTGTAAAACAAGGGATGTGAGTGTTTGTGAGGGAATAGTATAGCAATGTGCAAAAGTATAGCACATTCCTTGAACACTTGTCTTGACGATTCGTCCGTACTTGGTCAAAACTGCCCTAAAACCCCAGATTTTAGCCGTCTACCGTGCCGAAGGCATGCCCAAGCATGCCATAATTGCTCATTGAATTGATTTAAGTGTGTGGTGTGTCATTTTGAGCCATTGTGCCATGTTTTAAGCCATTCCTCAATTGTCTTGCTGCTATCCCGACAGGTAGACACGTTACACCCTACTACCCTAGACCGAAGCTGGCAAGTGTGAGAAGTGCATGGCCAAGCACCATCTTGTTTGTAAAACAAGGAATGTGAGTGTTTGTGAGGGAATGGTGGAGCAATTTGCAAAACTAGAGCACATTCCTTGAACACTTGGCCTGATGATTCGTCCGTACTTATCCAAAACTGCCCTAAAACCCTAGATTTTAGCCATCTACCGTGTCGAAGGCATGCCCAAGCATGCCATCATTGATCATTGAAGTTATATAAGTGTGTGGTGTGTCATTGTGAGCCATTGTGCTAAGTTTTAAGCCATACCTCAATTGTCTTGCCGCTATTCCGACGGTAGACGCATTACACCCTACTAACCTAGACCGAAGCTTGCCAGTGTTGGAAGTGCATGGCCAATCACCATCTTGTCTGTAAAACAAGGGATGTGAGTGTTTGTGAGGTCATGGTGGATCATTGTACAAAAGGAGAGCACATCCCTTGAACACTTGGCCTGATGATTCGTCCGTACTTGTCCAAAACTGCCATAAATCCCTAGATTTTAGTCGTCTATCGTGCCGAAGGCATGCCCAAGAATGCCATAATTTATCATGGAAGTGATATAAGCGCGTGGCGTGTCATTGTGAGACATTGTGCCAAGTTTGAAGCCATTCCTCAATTGTCTTGCCGCTATCCTGACGGGTTGACGCGTTACACCCTACTACCCTAGACCGAAGCTGGCTAGTGTGGGAAGTATATGGCGATGCACCATCTTGTTTGTAAAATAAGGGATGTTAGTGATTGTGAGGGAATGGTGGAGCAATGTGAAAAAGGAAAGTACATTCCTATAACACTTGGCCTGACGATTCGTCGTACTTGTCCAAACCTGCCCTAAAACACTATATTTTAGCCATCTACCGTGCCGAAGGCATGCCCAAGCATGCCATAATTTCTCATTGAAGTGATATAAGTGTGTGTGTCATTGTGATACATTTTTCCAAGTTTGAAGCTATTCCTCAATTATCTTGCCGCTATCCCGACGAGTAGACACATTACACCCTACTACCCTAGACCGAAGTTGGCCAATGTGGGAAATGCATGGCCAAGTACCATCTTGTTTGTAAAACAAGGGATGTGAGTGTTTGTGAGGGCATGGTGGATCAACATGCAAAAGGATAGCACATTCCTTAAAAACTTGGCCTGACGATTCGTCCGTACTTGTCCAAAACTGCCCTAAAACCCTAGATTTTAGCCGACTACCGTGCCGAAGGCATGCCTAAGCATGCCATAATTGATCATTGAAGTAATATAAGTGTGTGGTGTGTTATTATGAGTCATTGTTACAAGTTTGAAGCCATTCCTCAATTGTGTTGCTGCTATCCCGACGGGTAGACGCATTACACCCTACTAACCTAGACTGAAGCTGGCCAGTGTGGGAAGTGCATGGACAAGCACCATCTTGTTTGTAAAACAAGGGATGTGAGTGTTTGCTAGGGCATGGTGGAGCAATATACAAAAGGATAGCACATTCCTTGAACACTTGGCCTGATGATTCGTCCGTACTTGTCCAAAACTGCCCTAAATCCCAAGATTTTAGTCGTCTACCGTGTCGAAGGCATGTCCAAGCATGACATCATTGCTCATTCAAGTGATATAAGTGTGTGGTGTGTTATTGTGAGCTATTGTCCCAAGTTTGAAGCCATTCCTCAAATGTCTTGCCGCTATCCCGACAGGTAGACGCGTTACACCCTACTACCGTAGACCGAAGCTGGCCAGTGTGGGATGTGCATGGCCAAGCACTGTCTTGTTTGTAAAACAAGGGATGTGAGTGTTTGTGAGGGTATAGTGTAGCAATGTGCAAAAGGATAGCACAATATTTGAACACTTGGCCTGACGATTCATCCGTACTTGTCCAAAACTTCCCTAAAACCCTACATTTTAACCATCTACCGTGCCGAAGGCATGCCCAAGCATGCCATCATTTATCATTGAAGTGATATAAGTGTGTGGTGTGTCATTGTGAGCCATTGTGCCAAGTTTGAAGCAATTACTCAATTGTCTTGCCGCTATCCCGACGGGTAGACGCATTACGCCCTACTAAGCTAGACCGAAGCTAGCCAATGTGGGAAGTGCATGGACAAGCAACATATTGTTTGTAAAACAAGGGATCTGAGTGTTTGTGAGGGAACAGTGGAGAAATGTATAAAATGAGAGCACATTCCTTGAACACTTGGTCTAATGATTCATCTGTACTTGTCCAAAACTGCCCTAAAATCCCTAGATTTCAGCCGTCTACCGTGCCAAAGGCATGCCCAAGCCTGCCATCATTGCTCATTGAAGTAATATAATTGTGTGTCGTGTCATTATGAGGTGCTGTACCAAGTTTGAAGCCATTCCTCAATTGTATTGCCTCTATCCCGATGGGTAGACACATTACACCCTACTACCCTAGACCGAAGCTAGCCAGTGTGGGAAGTACATGGCCAAGCACCATCTTGTTTGTAAAACAAGGGATGCGAGTGTTTGTGAGGGCATAGTGTAGCAATTATAAATATGAGAGCACATTCCTTGAACACTTGGCCTGATGATTTGTCCGTACTTGTCCAAAACTGCCCTAAAACCCTAGATTTTAGCCGTCTACCGTGCTGAAGGGAAGCCCAAGCATGCCATCATTGATCATTGAAGTGATATAAGTGTGTGGTGTGTCATTGCGATCCATTGTGGCTGAAGCCATTCCTCAATTGTCGTGCCACTATCCCGACGGGTAGACGCATTACACCCTACTAACCTGGACCGAAGCTGGCCAGTGTGGGAAGTGCATGTACAAGCAACATCTTGTTTGTAAAACAAGGGATGTGATTGTTTGTGAGGGCATGGTGGAGAAATGTACAAAAGGAGAGCACATTCCTTGAACACTTGGCCTGATGATTCGTCCATACTTGTCCGAAACTGCCCAAAATCCCTAGATTTTAGCCGTCTACCATGCCAAAGGCATGCCCAAGCATGCAATCATTTATCATTGAAGGGACATAAGTGTGTGGTGTGTAATTGTGACCCATTTTTCCAAGTTTGAAGCCATTCCTCAATTGTCTTGCCGCTATCCCGACGGGTAGACGCGATACACCCTACTACCCTAGACCGAAGCTGGCCGGTGTGGGAAGTGCATGGGCAAGCACCATCTTGTTTGTAAAACAAGGGATGTGAGTGTTTGTGAGGGCATAGTGTCGCAATGTGCAAAAGGAGAGCACATTCTTTGAACACTTGGCCTGACGATTCGTCCGTACTTGTCCAAAACTGCCCTAAAACCGTAGATTTTAGCCGTCTACCGTGCCGAAGGCATGCCCAAGCATGCCACCATTGCTCATTGAAGTGATATAAGTGTGTGTCATGTCATTGTGAGCTGCTGTACCAAGTTTGAAGCCATTCCTCAACTGTATTGCCGCTATCCCGATGGGTAGACGCGTTACACCCTACTACCCTAGACCAAAGCTGGCCAGTGCCGGCTGTACATGGCCAAGCACCATCTTGTTTTTAAAATAAGGGATGTTAGTGTTTGTGAGGGCATGGTGGAGAAATGTGCAAATGGAGAGCACATTCCTTGAACACTTGGCCTGATGATTCGTCCGTACTTGTCCAAAACTGCCCTAAAACCTTAGATTTTGGCCTTCTACCATGCCAAAAGCATGCCCAAGCTTGCCACAATTGATCATTGAAGTGATATAAGTGTGTGGTGTGTCATTGTGAGCCATTGTTCCAAGTTTGAAGCAATTCCTCAATTGTCTTGCCGCTATCCCGACGGGTAGACACATTACACCCTACTACCCTAGACTGAAGTTGGCTAGTGTGGGAAGTGCACGGCCAAGCACCATCTTGTTTGTAAAACAATGTATGTGAGTGTTTGTGAGGTCATTGTGGAGCAATGTGAAAAAGGAGAGCACATTCCTTGAACACTTGGCTTGACGATTCATCCGTACTTGTCCAAAACTGCCCATAAACCCTAGATTTTAGCCGTCTACCATGCTGAAGGCATGCCCAAAGCATGCCATAATTCATCATTGAAGTGATATAAGTGTGTGGTGTGTCATTGTGAGCCATTGTGCCAAGTTTTTATCCAATCCTCAATTGTGTTGCCACTATCCCGACGGGTAGACGCATTACACCTTACTAACCTAGACCGAAGGTGGCCAGTGTGGAAAGTGCAAGGCCAAGCACCATCTTGTTTGTAAAACAAGGGATGTGAGTGTTTGAGAGGGCATGGTGGAGCAATGTACAAAAGGAGAGAGCATTCCTTGAACACTTGGCCTGATGATTCGTCCGTACTTATCTAAAACTACCCTAAATCCCTAGATATTAGCCGTCTACCGTACCGAAGGCATGTCCAAGCATGCCATAATTGCTTATTGAAGTGATATAAGTGTGTGGTGTGTCATTGTGAGCAATTTTGCCAATTTTTATGCCATTCCTCAATTGTCTTGCCGCTATCCCGACGCGTAGTCACGTGACACCCTCATACCCTAGACCGAACCTGGCAAGTGTGGGAAGTGCATGGCCAAGCACCATCTTGTTTGAAAAACAAGGGATGTGAGTGTTTGTGAGGGCATAGTGTAGCAATGTGCAAAAATAGAGCACATTCTTTGAACACTTGGCCTGAAGATTCGTCCGTACTTGTCCAAAACTGCCCTAAAACCCTAGATTTTAGCCGTCTACCGTGCCGAAGGCATGCCCAAGCGTGCCATCATTGATCATTGAAGTGATATAAGTGTGTGGTGTGTCATTGTGATCCATTGTGCCAAGTTTGAATCCATTCCTCAATTGTCTTGCCGCTATCCTGATGGGTAGACGCGTTACACCCTACTAACTTAGATCGAAGCTGGCTAGTGTGAGAATTGCATGGCCAAGCAACACCTTGTTTGTAAAACAAGGGATCTGAGTGTTTGTGAGGGCATGGTGGAGCAATTTATAAACGTAGAGCACATTCCTTGAACACTTGGTCTGATGATTCGTTCATACTTGGCCAAAACTGCCCTAAATCCCTAGATTTCAGTCGTCTACCGTGCCAAAGGCATGCCCAAGCCTGCCATAATTGCTCATTGAAGTGATATAAGTGTGTGGTGTTTCATTGTGAGCCATTTTGCCAATTTTTAAGCCATTCCTCAATTGTCTTTTCACTATCCCGATGGGTAGTCACGTTACACCCTACTACCCTAGACCGAAGCTGGCCAGTGTGGGAAGTGCATGGACAAGAACCATATTGTTTGTAAAACAAGGGATTTTAGTGTTTGTGAGGGCATAGTGTAGCAATGTGCAAAATAGAGCACATTCTTTGAACATGTGGCCTGAAGATTCGTCCGTACTTGTCGAAAACTGCGCTAAAACCCTAGATTTTAGCCGTCTACCGTGCCGAAGGCATGCCCAAGCATGCCATCATTGATAATTGAAGATATATAAGTGTGTGGTGTGCCATTGTGAGCCATTCTGCCAAGTTCGAAGCCATTCCTCAATTTTCTTGTTGCTATCCCGATGGGTAGACACATTACACCCTACTACCCAACACTGAAGCTGGCCAGTGTGGGAAGTGCATGGCCAAGCACCATATTGTTTAGAAAAAAGGGATGTGAGTGTTTGTTAGGGAATAGTGTAGAAATATGCAAAAGGAGAGCACATTTGTTGAACACTTGGCCTGACGATTCGTCCGTACTTCTCCAAAACTGCCCTAAATCCCTAGATTTTAGCCGGCTACGGTGCCAAAGGCATGCCCAAGCATGCCATCATTGCTCATTGAAGTGATATAAGTGTGCGGTGTGTCATTGTGAGCCATTTTTCCAAGTTTGAAGCCATTCCTCAATTGTCTTGCCGCTATCCCGACGGGTAGACACGTTACACCCTACTACCCTAGACCGAAGCTGGCCAGTGTGGGAAGTGCATGGCCAAGCACCATATTGTTTGTAAAACAAGGGATGTGAGTGTTTGTGAGGGCATAGTGTAGCAATGAGAAAAATGAGAGCACATTCCTTGAACACTTGGCCTGACGATTCGTCTGTAATTGTCCAAAACTGCCCTAAAACCATAGATTTTAGCCGTCTACCATGCCGAAGCCAAGCCCAAGCATGCCATCATTGATCATTCAAGTGATATAAGTGTGTGGTGTATCATTGTGAGCCATTATGGCAAGTTTTAAGCCATTCCTCAATTGTTGTGCCGCTATCCCGACGGGTAGACGCATTACACCCTACTAACCTGGACCGAAGCTAGCCAGTGTGGGAAGTGCATGGACAAGCAACATCTTGTTTGTAAAACAAGGGATGTGATTGTTTGTGAGGGCATGGTGGAGAAATGTACAAAATGAGAGCACATTCCTTGAACACTTGGCCTGATGATTCGTCCATACTTGTCCAAAACTGCCATAAATCCCTAGATTTTAGCCATCTACCATGCCAAAGACATGCCCAAGCATGCCATCATTTCTCATTGAAGTGATATAAGTGTGTGGTGTGTAATTGTGATCCGTTTTGCCATGTTTTAAGCCATTCCTCAATTGTCTTGCCGCTATCCCGACAGGTAGACGCGTTACACCCTACTACCCTAGACCGAAGTTGGCCAGTGTGGGAAGTGCATGGCCAAGCACCATCTTGTTTGTAAAACAAGGGATGTGAGTGTTTGTGAGGGCATGGTGTAGCAATGTGCAAAATAAGAGCACATTCTTTGAACACTTGGCCTGACGATTCGTCCGTACTTATCCAAAACTACCCTAAAACCCAAGATTTTAGCCGTCTACCATGCCGAAGGCATGCCCAAGCATGCCATCATGGATCATTGAAGTGATATAAGTGTGTGTCGTGGCATTGTGAGCCGCTGTACCAAGTTTGAAGTCATTCCTCAATTGTATTGCCGCTATCCCAACAGGTAGACGCGGTACACCCTACTACCCTAGACCGAAGCTGGCCAGTGTGGGAAGTACATGGCCAAGCACCATATTGTTTGTAAAATAAGGGATTTTAGTGTTTTTGAGGGCATGGTGGAGCAATGTGCAAAAGGAGAGCACATTCCTTGAACACTTGGCCTGATGTTTTGTCTGTACTTGTCCAAAACTGCCCTAAAACCCTAGATTTTGGCCTTCTACCATGCCAAAGGCATGCCCAAGCATGCCATAATTACTCACTAAAGTGATATAAGTGTGTGGTGTGTCATTGTGATCCATTGTGCCTAGTTTGTAGCCATTACTCAATTTTCTTGCCGCTATCCAGACGGGTAGACACATTACACCCTACTACCCTAGACTGAAGTTGGGCAGTGTGGGAACTGCATGACCAAGCACCATCTTGTTTGTAAAACAAGGTATGTGAGTTTTTGTGAAGTCAGGGTGGAGTAATGTGCAAAAGGAGAGCACATTCCTTGAACACTTGGCCTGACGATTTGTCCGTACTTGTCCAAAACTGCCCTAAAACCCTAGATTTTAGCCCTCTACCGTGCTGAAGGCATGCCCAAGCATGCCATCATTGATCATTGAAGTGATATAAGTGTGTGGTGTGTCATTGTGAGCCATTGTGCCAAGTTTTTATCCATTCCTCAATTGTCTTGCCGCTATCCCGATGGGTAGACGCATTACACGCTACTAAACTAGACCGAAGTTGGCCAGTGTGGGAAGTGCATGGCCAAGCACCATATTTTTTTGTAAAACAAGGGATGCTAGTGTTTGCGAGGGCATGGTGGAGCAATGTACAAAAGGAGAGCACATTCCTTGAACACTTAGCCTGATGATTCATCCGTACTTATCCAAAACTGCCCTAAATACCTATATTTTAGCCATCTACCGTACCGAAGGCATGTCCAAGTATGCCATCCTTGCTCATTTAAGTGATATTAGTGTGGTGTTTCATTGTGAGCCATTGTGCCAATTTTTAAGCCATTCCTCAATTGTCTTGCCGCTATCCTGACGGGCAGTCGCATTACACCCTACTACCCTAGACCGAAGCTGGCCAGTGTGGGAAGTGCATGTCCAAGCACCATATTGTTTGTAAAACAAGGTATTTTAGTGTTTGTGAGGGCATAGTGTAGCAATGTGCAAAAGGAGAGCACATTCTTTGAACACTTGGCCTGAAGATTCGTCCGTACTTGTCGAAAACTGCCCTAAAACCCTAGATTTTAGCCGTCTACCGTGCCGAAGGCATGCCCAAGCATGCCATCATTGATCATTGAAGATATATAAGTGTGTGGTGTGTCATTGTGAGCCATTGTGTCAAGTTTTAAGCCATTCCTCAATTGTCTTGCTGCTATCCCAACGGGTAGACGCATTACACCCTACTAACCTAGACCGAAGCTAGCCAGTGTGGGAAGTGCATGGCCAAGCAACATCTTGTTTTTAAAACAAGGTATCTGAGTTTTTGTGAGGGCATGGTGGATCAATGTATAAAAGGAGAGCACATTCCTTGAAAACTTGGTCTGATGATTCGTCCGTACTTGTCAAAAACTGCCCAAATCCCTAGATTTTAGCCGTCTACCATTCCAAAGGCATGCCCAAGCCTGCCATCATTGCTCATTGAAGTGATATAAGTCTGTGGTGTGTCATTGTGAGCCATTGTGCCAAGTTTGAAGCCATTCCTCAATTGTCTTGCTGCTATCCTGGTGGGTAGACGCGTTACACCCAACTACCCTAGACCGAAGCTGGCCTGTGTGGGAAGTGCATGGCCAAGCACCATCTTGTTTGTAAAACAAGGGATGTGAGTGTTTGCGAGGGCATAGTGTAGCAATGTGCAAAAGTAGAGCACATTCCTTGAACACTTGGCTTGACGATTCGTTCGTACTTGTCCAAAACTGCCCTAAAACCCTAGATTTCAGCCGTCTACCGTGCCGAAGGCATGCCCAAGCATGCCATAATTGCTCATTGAAGTGATATAAGTGTGTGGTGTGTAATTGTGATCCATTGTGCCAAGTTTGAAGCCATTCCTCAATTGTATTGCCGCTATCCTGATGGGTAGACATGTTACACCCTACTACCCTAGACCGAAGCTAGGAAGTGTGAGAAGTGCATGGCAAGCACCATCTTGTTTGTAAAACAAGGGATGTGAGTGTTTGTGAGGGCATGGTGGAGCAATGTGAAAAATGTGAGCACATTCGTTGAACACTTGGCCTGATGATTCGTCCGTACTTATCTAAAACTGACCTAAAACCCTAGATTTTAGCCATCTACGTGCCGAAGGCATGTCCAAGTGATATGTTGCTAACGTATCCATAATTTTTGATGTTCCATGCTTGGTTTTATCTACTTTATTATGTTTTGTTCCAACTTTGGAGTACTTTCTATACATTTTCTTGTCCTAACCTATTAACAAGAGCCATAGTGTCAGCTGCATGTTTTCTGCTGTTTTTGGTTCCAGGAAAGTCAGAAAATGAATATTCTCGGATTTGGACGGGACAAAAGCCCAAGTCAGGTTTTCACCGAGGGACACATGTATCCAGAGTACGAGACGGAGAGGGGCCAGGGGGCCGCCACACCACCTGGCCGCGCGGGCTAGGCCTGGCCGCGCCAGGGGGTGGTCTGGCCGCCCTAGGCACCCCCTCGGCCTCCCCTTTCGCCTATAAGATGCCTCCAATACAGAAACCCTAAGTACCTGATCAAATTTCCATGAAAGAGTCTATAGCCGCCATCATCTCCATCCTTAGATCAGGAGGGATCTGAAGCTCTTCCCGGCACCCTGCCGGAGAGGGGAATTCACCCTAGAGGCCTTCTTCATCACCATGCAAGCCTCCAGTGTGATGCGTGAGTAGTTCATCTCTGGATTACGGGTCCATGTAGTAGCTAGATGGCTGGTTCTTATCCTTTGTGCTATCATGTTTAGATTTTGTGAGCTCCGTTCATGATTAAGATCATCTATTTGTAATCCTACATGTTGTGTTTGCGGGGATCTGATGGATATTGAGATGCTATTTCAGATTGATTATTGATTCTATCATGTATTTGTTATTTGTGATCTTGCATGCTTTCCGTTGTTAGTAGCTATCTTGGCCAAGTAGATGCTAGCAACTCCAAGAGTTAGTATTTATGCTCAATAGTGGGTTCATGCCTCTAGTAATCTGGGGAAGTGACATAAATCTCTAAGGTACTAGATGTGCTATTGCCACTAGGGAGAAAACAACAATCCTTTGTTCATAGAACAATCATATTGTTTACTTTACACATAATTCATAATGCAATTATCTATTGCTTGCAACTTAATACTGGAGGGGGTTCGGATGATAACCTGAAGGTGGATTATTAGTCATAGATGCAGTTGGATGGCGGTCTATGTATAATGTTGTAATGCCCGATCAAGTCTCAAAGGAGTCAAGGTGAGTAGTATATGCATATTGCTTTCTTGATGTTTGTCAATTGCCCCGCTGTAATTTGTTCACCCAACATGTTATCTATCTTAAGGAGAGCCACCACTAGTGAACTATGGACCCCGGTCCTTTCTTTTACTATCAATCTACAATCAACTTTTTACTGCTTTGTGTTTACTTTCTGCAAACTATTACTTTCTTCCACTCGATACGTTTAATACTTTGTTTTCAGCAAAACCAGTGAGATTGACAACCTCATCGCAAGTTGGGGGCAAAGTTCTGTGGTTGTGTTGTGCAGGTCTCCACATTGCTGTTGATGCTGGTAGTGCGCCCGGCCAAAGTCCAGCTAGCAACACCTTTGGGGTGTTTCCTTGCTCTTACTTGATTGATAACCTTGGTTTCATAACTGAGGGAAAACTTGCTGCTGTGCTCATCATACCTTCCTCTTGGGGTTCCCCAACGAGCTCGATATATTTTGGGCCATCAAACATATTTTCTAGCGCCGTTGCCGGGGAGTCAAGGACATCTTCACAATGGGAGTCCCTCATAACCAATCTCTTTACTTTGTTGTTTTTGTTTTGCTTAGTTTATTTCTGCTTTGTTTGATTGTTTCTTTATCAAAAACTCAAAAAATTAGTTTTACTAGTTTGTTTTCTTTATTAAAAACATAAAAAAATTAAGTCTTTCTATAGTTGTTACCTCTTCCTTAGCTCACCATGTTGATCCCTAAATTCAGCCAGAAAGACCTTTCAATAGGTAGTGGCTCTATAATTGGAAAAGATAATATTGAAGAATTCTTTAATCATGTTAGTAAACATGAGGATATTGAGGATAGATCCCTTGCAGAACTTGCTCCAAACTATGAAATTGCTGCAGCTTCTTTAGTTCACATGTTGGAAGCTAGGTTTGTTAACCTTAATCCCTTAATGCAAGTAATGTTTCTTAAACTTAAAGAAATTGATGACCCTAAAAAGAGAGATTTTATTCTAGAAACTTTGCTTAAGGAATTCTATGATGTTGCCAAGGAAGCTAGGAAAGTTTTTGAATGTTTTAATAAGCTAGGCTCATGTGTAGATGTTATTGGTACATGAGAAAAGATGGACAAAACCGAACCTAATGGGGAGGAAACTAAGATACCGATACCTTTTAAACTTGTAGCAATGCATGAAGCCATAGAAAAGAATCTTGATTGGATTGTTCCTGAAAACCCGTTTGATGAAAATAGTGAACCCAAGAGCATTGAGGGAGGATCCTCTAGAACTTATTTGGATGAGATACATTGCCTTGTTGAAGATATTTCAGGTATCAATCTTAATATTTCTTCATTTGAGAACACTTGATTCTTTTTCTTGCTTCTTATGCCTAACTTAAAGGCCTTAAAGAAAAGTACTTATTGGGAGATAACCCAAAAGTTTTAGATGAGTCTTGGAAGTTATTAATTCTGTAATAACCGCTCCTTATCCTTTTTATTTGCTTTTTATGACAAGAGTAACCTCTAATGAGAGAGAAGTAATGATTGGGAAAGTTTTTATCGCGAAACAGATTTATGTGCTTCATCGTAAAAATTCGTGTAAAATCTCTGTATGTCCTTTTGAGGCGTGAGTTTTTGTTCTTCTTCCCCAGGTTGTTATCTAACTTTCGTTAGTTCAACACTTTTAGATTTGAGGAACAGAAGGTCTTCGAAAAAATTCGTCTTTACCTGCTGGTCTATTTTGATAGATTTCTGCCATTATTTGCATTTGCTTCTTGTTGGTTCCTTTTTGAGTTCTTTTGGGGAATTGAGTTTTTTGAGGGAAGTGCTACAGTAGCTTGTGTTTTAATGGAAGTTTTATTGGTGTTGTAACTGAACCCAAAGACTTATTATCTTGAGTGCACTAATGGTGCTAATAAAGATTATGTGAAGTTTTGTATGAAGGAAAAAATTTCAGGTGTATGGAAGGAATGAGTAATGAGATGAAGGATGGAATAAAGCTTAAGCTTGGGGATGCCACGCGTGTCACCCCAATAAATATCCAAGAAGTACAAGCATGAAAGCTTGGGGATGCCCAAGGCATCCCCTTCTTCATCAATAAAAATCCCAGGTTTCTTCCAAACACTTCATTTTTATTGTTTCATGCACAGTTGTGTTGTTCTTGGAGCGTCTTCTTTTTCATTTTCGTTTTGGTTTTTCGTTTGCTTGGTTTGCTTAGTTTTCTGAATAAATTGGTTGGACCCCCTCTTTCATGCATTGGTTTTCAAATAGTTTGGTTTGGATTGGGAAAGAGTAGGAAAGTTCATGCTTAAGTGGTAAAGAGAGCTTGTTTTTGACGGTGGCCTATGCTTTGTCATGCCATGCTTGATATTGTTTTGGCTTTATGCTTAGTATTCTTTGCTGTAGCATGACTTGTTATAAACAATTGAGATTTCTTAATGTGCCTTGGAAGGATCATGCGTTGTTTTAGCATATTAAAGCATAGTATTGTGGTATTATCCTTTGATGCTTTATTTGGGTTGACTTGGCGCATGCTCACACCATGTTACGACTATCCCAAGTCACCATAGCCTTTATGATCCTTTAGTTTTCAACTTGTAGTATCACTTTATTCTTTGATTAATGATGTTTTGTCGCTCTGCATGATTATGGCCATTATTGCTCTCTTAGTTTGTCGCTCCCAGTCTTTTGCTAGCCTCCGTAACCAAGTGTGAGTTCCACTCATGCATCCAACTCCTAAAACCAAGTTATTCCAAAGAGTCCACCATACCTACCTATTAGCATATGCTATTCCAAGTATATTCATGTTTTTGTTTACCTTCCGAATTAAACTTGTTATGTGAAAATTAGTGATTAAAGCTCTCACGAACTTGATGGAACACTTTACTTTTCTTGCCCTTAATAAACTTGAACCATTGTGTCGTCTATGTTGTATATGCTTGCACTTATATGTTGGGGATTAGCAGAACCATGCTGTCATGGGGAACGCTTTCAACATTGCACTTGTACTTTGTACCTATTTGATATCATGCTCTTTTGTCTATGGATGTCGTCGGTGTGAAATGAAAGGGGGGCTTGTAAGTCCATGGAGTTATGTATGTGTATTAGAGAAACGCCTGGGCCGCTGGTCTAATCCATGCTGTCATGGTGGAAACCTGCAGCGTAACCATAATGAGCTGTCTATGAAGCATTCTTCTTATAAAAAAAGAGTCAGATATTGAGAAAAAAAGAGAAAAAGAAAAGAAAAAAGAGATATGAGAAAAGAGGAAAGAGAGAAAAAAGCACCATATTCCCATGGTAAATAAGAAGATTGCTGAGATGCTCGTTGTCTGCTTGCCTTGTCATTTTGATATGGGGATTCTTCCGTATCATCGGGCAAGGGGTATCCCGTTGGCGGTTCTCTCTGATACACATGTACTTACGATGACAAGAACTTACCGGTGACTAAACTTGAGTAGCATGAGGAGCGGCCCTCGTATTCAATGGACATGAGATTTCCAACTTATACTTTGTCAAGCATGTACTTCATAGTTTGTTCACTTTAACTTTAATCACTTCAAGATGCTTATGATAGGGGCAATGAGAGCTGAAAGCTAACAAGTACCATACTTTTTGGAAGCTCTTTATGAAACTTGAAGCCCTACTTCCTTCTATGAAGGCCTTTCTTTTACTTTTACGTTGAGTCTCCACCTTCTATCTTTATGCACCTACTTTGAGAGCATAGTGGCCATTCTTAGTTCTATGTGCACTGTCCCAAGACTTGTTGATTGATGCATAACTTTGATATTGCTTGTTTTAAACTATTTGTATCTAGTCACTCTTATGAACTTTGAAGGTGTCCTATGCATTTATGTTTGCTACTCTATGAGGGACAAGCTGAATGCCACTATGCTATGATTTCTTTATGTGAAACAAACAAATGTCTTGCAAATCATTGTTATTCATGAATCTTTTGTTTGTGCTTTTTCATGTTGCAACATAGTTGCTTTGTCTTATTACTAGAACTTTGTCTTTCATGCTATGTTGAAGTACTATGATCCCAGCTATCAATGTTTTACAAATACTTTGATCAAGTTTATGATGGTGCATGTCACCTCAAAAATTATTCTTTCTTTTTATACCTTACCTACTCGAGGACGAGCATGAGTTAAGCTTGGGGATGTTGATACGTTGCTAACGTATCCATCATTTTTGATGTTCCATGCTTGGTTTTATCTACTTTCTTATGTTTTGTTCCAACTTTGGAGTACTTTCTATACAATTTCTTGGACTAACCTATTAACAAGAGCCACAGTGCCAGCTGCCTGTTTTCTGCTATTTTTGGTTCCAGGAAAGTTAGAAAATGAATGTTCTCGGAATTGGACGGGACAAAAGCCAAAGTCAGTTTTTCACCGAGGGACACACGGAGTCATAATACGAGACGAAGAGGGGCCAAGGGGCCGCCACACCACCTGGCCACGCGGGCCAGGCCTGGCCACACCAAGGGGTGGTCTGGCCGCCCTAGGCACCCCCTCGGCCTCCCCTTTCGCCTATAAGATGCCTCCGATATAGAAACCCTAAGTACCTGATCAAATTTCCACGAAAGAGTATATAGCCGCCGTCGTCTCCATCCCTAGTAGTAGCTAGATGGCACCCTGCCAGAGAGGGGAATTCACCCTAGAGGCCTTCTTCATCACCATGCAAGCCTCCGGTGTGATGCGTGAGTAGTTCATCTCTGGACTACGGGTCCATGTAGTAGCTAGATGGCTGGTTCTTCTCCTTTGTGCTATCATGTTTAGATCTTGTGAGCTTCGTTCATGATCAAGATCATCTATTTGTAATCTTACATGTTGTGCTTGTGGGGATCTGATGGATATTCAGATGCTATTTCAGATCGATTATTGATTCTATCATGTCTTTGTTATTTGTGATCTTGCATGCTTTCCGTTGTTAGTAGCTATCTTGGCCAAGTAGATGCTAGCAACTCCAAGAGTTAGTATTTATGCTTGATAGTGGGGTCATGCCTCTAGTAATCTGGGGAAGTGACAGAAATCTCTAAGGTACTATATGTGATGTTGCTACTAGGGAGAAAACAACAATCCTTTTTTCATAGAACAATTGTATTATTTACTTTACACGCAATTCATAATGCAATTATCTATTGCTTGCAACTTAATACTGGAGGGGGTTCGGATGATAACCTGAAGGTGGATTATTAGTCATAGATGCAGTTGGATGGCGGTGTATGTATAATGTTGTAATGCCCGATCAAGTCTCAAAGGAGTCAAGATGAGTAGTATATGCATATTTCTTTCTCGATGTTTGTCAATTGCCCCGCTATAATTTGTTCACTCAACATGTTATCTATCGTAAGGAGAGCCAACACTAGTGAACTATCGACCCCGGTCCTTTCTTTTACTATCAATATACAATCAACTGTTTACTGCTTTGTGTTTACTTTCTGCAAACTATTACTTTCTTCCACTCGATACGTTTAATCTTTTGTTTTCAGCAAAACCGGTGAGATTGACAACCTCATCGCAAGTTGGGGGCAAAGTTCTATGGTTGTGTTGTGCATGTCTCCACGTTGCTGCTGACGCCGGTAGTGCGCCCTTCCAAAGTCCAGCTAGCAACACCTTTGGGGTGTTTCCTTGCTCCTACTGGATTGATAACCTTGGATTCATAACTGAGGGAAAACTTGCTGCTGTGCTCATCATACCTTCCTCTTGGGCTTCCCCAACAAGCTCGATATATTTTGGGACATCACCAAGCATACCATAATTGATCACTGAAGTGATATAAGTTTGTGGTGTGTCATTGTGAGCTATTGTGCCATGTTTGAAGCCATTCCTCAATTGTCTTGCCGCTATCCCGATGGGTAGACGCGTTACACCCTACTACCCTAGACCGAAGCTTGCCAGTGTGGGAAGTGCATGGACAAGCACCATCTTGTTTGTAAAAGAAGGAATGTGAGTGTTTGTGAAGTCATAGTTTAGCAATGTGAAAATCGAGAGCACATTCCTTGAACACTTGGCCTGATGATTCATCCGTGCTTGTCCAAAAGTGCCCTAAAACCCTAGATTTTAGCCGTCTACCGTGCCGAAGGCATGCCCAAGCATGTCATCATTGATCATTGAAGTGATATAAGTGTGTGGTGTGTCATTGTGAGACATTTTTCCAAGTTTTAAGCCATTCCTCAATTGTCTTGCCGCTATCCCGACAGGTAGACGCATTACACCCGACTAACCTAGACCGAAGCTGGCCAGTGTGGGAAGTGCATGGCCAAGAAACATCTTGTTTGTCAAACATGGGATGTGAGTGTTTGTCAGGGCATGGTGGAGCAATGTACAAAATGAGAGAACATTCCTTGAACACTTGGCCTGATGATTCGTCCGTACTTGTCCAAAACTGCCCTAAATCCCTAGATTTTAGCCATCTATCGTGCCAAAGGCATGTCAAAGCATGCCATCATTGCTCATTGAAGTGATAGAAGTGTGTGGTGTGTAATTGTGAGCAATTTTGCCAAGATGTAAGCCATTCCTAAATTGTCTTGCCGCTATCCCGACGGGTAGACGCGTTACACCCTACTACCCTAGACCGAAGCAGGCCAGTGTGGGAAGTGCATGGCCAAGCACCATCTTGTTTGTAAAACAAGGGCTATTAGTGTTTGTGAGTGCATAGTGTAGCATTGTGCAAAAGGAGAGCACATTCTTTCAACACTTGGCCTGACGATTTGTCCGTACTTGTCAAAAACTGCCCTAAAACCATAGATTTTAGCCATCTACCGTGCCGAAGGCATGTCCAAGCATGCCATCATTGATCATTGAAGTGATATAAGTGTGTGGTGTGTCATAGTGAGCCATTGTGCCAAGTTTTAAGCCATTTCTCATTTGTCTTGCCGCTATCCCGACGGGTAGACGCATTACACCCTAATAACCTAGACCGAAGATGGCCAGTGAGGGAACTGCATGGCCAAGTGATGTCTACGCACGCTTATATGCTTGTAGACAGTGTTGGGCCTCCAAGTGCAGAGGTTTGTAGAATAGAAGCAAGTTTCCCTTAAGTGGATCACCCGAGGTTTATCGAACTTAGGGAGGAAGTGGTCAAAGGTATCCCTCTCAAGCAGCCCTGGAATCAAGATACAAGAAGTCTCTTGTGTCCCCAACACACCCAATACACTTGTCAGGTGTATAGGTGCACTAGTTCGGTGAAGAGATAGTGAAATAAAAGTAATATGGATGATTATAAGTGGTAATTGAAATCTGAAATAAGAGAGGCAGCAAGCAAACATGTAACAGGACTGATTGTAAACGGTGTTTCAATGTTTAGAAACAAGGCCTAGGGATCATACTTTCACTAGTGGACACTCTCATATAAATATCTTCTCTTCATTATGCTACCCTGAACTACTCTCCAGTTGGACGATGCAGGGCTATAACAACACACCTTAAAGTTCGCATTCCCCATCTAGATAACCCCTCACTGTCACCTTGAGCGCTATATGGTTCCAACAAACACCACAATCTCATAGAGACATCCAACTAAAATTATACTCATGATAAGTATTTATATAACCTTAGCCAAAGTGCCACAAGGTGTGCACACTGTCAACTTCACACACGTGGGGATAAGCAGAGATTCATTAAAGCACTTGAGTAGAAGAATAAATCTATAGATTACAAAGCTCATGATCTCATAAGATCACTCATAGAGAGAGAGATGAACACATAGCTACCGGTAGAGCCCTTAGCCTCGAGAGAGAATTACTCCCTTCTCATCATGGGAGTCAGCAACGACGATGGAGATGGCGGTGGAGTCGATGGAGATGGATCCGGGGGCACTTCCCTGTCCCGGCAGGGTGCCAGAACAGAGACTTCTGTCCCCCGAATCTCCTCTTCGGCGGCGGCGGTGCTGTGGAACTTTTCGTGGAAATTTGATCTTATCTTTAGGGTTTTCGCCCTGGGGGAATATATAGGCGAAGAGGCGACGCCAGAGGTGGGCCAGGGTGGCCACACCCTTGGTGGCGTGGCCAAGGGTGACCCGCGCCACCCTAGGGTGTGGCTACCCCTGGCTCCCCTCTGTCTCGTCTTCTGGCTCCGTGAGTCTTCCGGTAAAATAGGAACTTCGGCTTTTGTCCTGTCCAATTCCGAGAATATGTCTTTTCTAGTTTTTTCTAAAACCAAAAACAACAGAAAACATGCAACTGGTACTGTGGCATCTTGTTAATAGGTTTGTTCCAGAAAATGTATAAACGTATCTCAAAATGTAGATAAAACATAAGATAGTTGATATAAAACAAGCATGGAGCATTAAAAATTATAGATACGTTTACTACGTATCAACATCCCCAAGCTTAACTCCTGCTCGTCCTCGAGTGGTAAGTGATAAAAAAGAATAATTTTTGAGGTGCCATGTACCTTCATAATCTTGATCAAGGTATTTGTAAAACATTGATAGCTGGGATCATAGTACTCTAACATAGACATGAAAGATATAGTTCTAACAATAAGACATAGTAGCTATGTTGTAACATGAAAAGGTACAAACAAAAGATTCATGAGTAACAATTCTTTGAAAGACGGTTTTTTGTTTCACATATAGAAAACATAATGAGAATGGTATTCAGCTTATCCCTCATAGTGTAGCAAAACATAAATGCATAAGACACCATCAAAGTTCATAAGGGTGACTAGATACAAATAATTTAAGAACAAGCAATATCAAAGTTATGAATCAATCAACAAGTTTTGTGACAATGCACATTAAACTAAGAATAACCACTATGCTCTCTCAATAGGTGCATTAATATAGAAGATGGAGACTCAACATAAAAGTAAAAGAAAGGCCTTCATAGAAGGAAGCAGGGATTCAAGTCGCATAAAGAGCTTCCAAAAATTATGGTACTTATTAGCTTTCAGCTCTCATTGCCCCTATCATAAGCATCTATAGGTGATTAAGGTTTAAAGTGAACAAATATGAGGATATGCTTGACAAGTTATAAGCTAAAAATCTCATGCCCCTTACTTACGAAGACCGTTCCTCATGCTACTCAAGTTCAGTCACAAGTAAGTTCTTGTCATTGTAAGTACATGTGTATCATAGAGAACCGCCAACGGGGTACCCCTTGCCCGATGATACAGAAGAATCCCCATATCAAAATGACAAGGCAAGCAGACAATAAGCATCCTAACATCCTTTTATTTCCTATTTGCATAGGTATCCCTTTTTTTTCTTTTTCTCTTCTCTTTTGTTTCTTTCCTATTTGCATAGGCTTCTTGACGAGGGTTTAACTCGTCAATTCCCATTGTTATGGACTTGGGTTTTGGAGAAGGAGGGAGCGCTGGAGGCATCAATCGGCTAGAAAACAAGCACATAGGGAGAGTCGAAGATTTACCCAGGTTCAGGCCTCATAGAGGTCCCTACTGCTTGTCTGCTCTTGGAATTAATGAAGGAATCGATGATTACAATGGTGCGTAGATGCAATATGGCGAGGGTTGTGGAAACTAGGGTTGCGTGTGTCCTCCTCGCTGCCCCCTCCTAGCCTTTATATAGATAGGCTAGGTCTCGGGTAGCAGGCCGAGTCGGTTTACAAGTTAGGGTTTTCCCTTTAAACTTTTTATCTTTAGCTTCTTCTTGTCTCGCAAGTAATCAAGAGTCCGTAGGCCACTCGAGTTCTCCATTTGGGCCTTAGCAACGCCGTGGGCTTCCGCTGTATCCAGGCCATATGTACCAAACTTGAGTACCTGTAGGGTATACCCATGTCAGTAGCCCCCGAGTGTCCAGTGGAATCGCAGATTCAACTGGGGACTTTATGAAGCCTTTCGAGTGCCTGATTCAGTATTTTTTTGAGTGTTTATTTTATGTCATAGGGATTGTTGATATGCGTGCCTGATTTAACCGATGTATCGGTGTCAGTTAACTGCCTTAGGGAAAAACAACGCAATCTACTCGAACTCGAGTCCCCGAACCCGAATTCGGAAGAATGCTGGCATAATTCGACTCAGGCCGTGGAGGTCTGACAGGAGTCGAATTCCAGTGTATAGGTGTGAGCACTCGACGCGTCCGTCAAGGCATGTTCATCATACCTGCATGCATGGATATGTTTCTGGTAGTGCGCAGTAGATGCATTGCCAGGCCTTATTTAGATCTTATCTTCATGCTATAAGCGCGGCATCCAAGTTTTTGTCATCGCGGAGATGATTCGGGTGACCCAGGAGAGGTAGTCTCCTTATTGGGAAAATTTGAGGCGGAATCGCCATAACATTCGTGTGTGGATGTTATCGACACACAATACGATGTACAAATAATCATAGGGTGCGCGACCAGCGCTCCCTATGGGAGTAGCCCCCGAGTGCCTAGTTGAGTCGAAGACTCAGGCAGGGACTAAAGAACTTTTGTCAGGGGCCTTCTTTGTTTCTATGGGCTCTAGCTGCATCAGCTGTCCCCAAGCTCTTTCCTTCATATTGCGTGCTATATCACGCTTTGCGAGTGCTGGCCCGGAGTCGAGCCACACTTCAGTCTCTTCAAGAGACTTTTTAAGTTAAAGCATCAGTCAGCTTTCGGCTCGGTAGTGTACGACGTAGGTGGCTGCGGGATTCATGTCGACCCCTCCGCTACTTATTTCGACATCAAGCTCACGGTGTCCATCCAAGGGTGGAGAGACAAGTGGTTCTACATCCGCGACCAGCAGGCCGATGGAGAGCTCTACAGACTCGCGCCCTTCGATCCCGTGACGCCGTGCAAGAGGAGGCGTTCCTGGAAGAACATAGTGATGCCTGGCGAGTCCGAGGAGACAGAAGTGTTGTATAAGCGTGTCTGCAACCTTGAGAGTCGCATGGGTAAAGAACAGGGAGGCGTCACCCTCATTCGCACATGGTTGCGCCGTCGCGTCTAGCCTCTGCAAGCTAGGATCCACCCCATGTCCCAATGGGCTGGTGCGAATGATGCCACTCGCGTATCTGCCGATGGCATTTCTGTGGGTGAAGTAGATAGGAGGATGCGACTGGTGACAAAGTACACCGCCAAGGAGGTTCTCCCAGGCGAGCCAGTCGTGCCTCCCTTCGACGCCTCTAATCCTCTACCTGAGGTATGATTGTGCTACGAAGTAGCTATATTTGTCGATTAGCGTTAATTTCTTGCTGTATAATGGATTGTGTCTGAATGCAGGATTGGAAGGTGTCTCCTAGTATGCCCCCTCTTCCTGAGGGGGTTATTCCTCGCGAAGTGGAAGAAGAGGACGAGTCGGAATTGACCATCCCACTTGAAGAAGAGGAGGGAGCCCCGAGTCCAGTGATCCGGATGCTCGCAAGCGTTCTTGCAGCAAGGATTCGGATGCTTCATATCCATCGACTCCAGAAGGCCCAACTATTGGTGCAGAGGAGCCGATTCCTGCTGTTCCTGCAAGTTCCATGGTGCCACCTGCTCGCAAGAAGATGCGGCTGCCCAAGGAGTCGGAGGACCAAACCTTCGATTTTGACAAATTTGACTGGTAAATCTATGACTTTCATCTTGGTTCCTTTTGGATTTGCATTTTCTTGATGCTGGATTTTGTTTCGTAGTCAAGCGGCGTCGTCGTCTTCTGGTGATGTCCAATTTGTGAAGGAGTCCGGAGTCGCGGACTCCAAGGCCAAGGAAGTGACTACGCGATCTTCCTCTCCTCCATTGGTGGCCCACTCCAGGCACAACTCGTCGAGTTATCCACATGCTGGGGATCACCAGATGGTTGCCCGGACGACTATGCGGCAGTCATTTTCGGAGTCTCTGTAGGGGCATGTAAGTGTGATTTTATTGCGCAGTCGAATTTGCAATTTGTGCTATCTGCTAATCCTTTGTTTTCTTCTGATGTAGCTCATTGTGAAGGAAGCAGCTCGTCTGGCGGAGCAGGTCCTTGTGATGGGTCGACAACATGCATTGCTAGACAATCGTCATCGCGTCGTCGAAGGTTAGTATTTCTTCTTATCTATTCTGGTGGAGTTGATTCATTCGACTGATGATCCATCTTGTATTTTTTGCAGCAGAGCATAATGAACTGCTTCGCGATGCGGCTTCACTCGAAAAGACGCTTGCGGTGGCAGTGAAGAGTCACGACGAGACAATCACTGCGCTGAATGAGTCATGGAAACGCGAAGAGGATTTGCGCGCCTCCATCGCTGAGAGGGAAAAGTTGTTCGAAGAACAGCTCTTCTCGATTGCCAAGTCTCTTTTAGGTATTCTTTCGTCTGGATTTCCATTGTTTCTTTTCTTCAACTTTGTTATTGTGCTGACTTTTTGCTTTGTGTAGATGCTAGTGGCCTGAGCTTCGATGCTCAGGCGCTTCGTCGTGATGACGCTTTGGCAGGTGCCGTCGCGGCAGTCAAAGACCGCAGCGCTTCCCTTCAGGGGACGCTGTCTAAGGCCAAGGCTGTGCTCAGTCGCATCCGCGAGGAGCTGACGCCCAAGGCTGAGCTGATTGAGAATTTGGAGGACCTGGGGGAGTCCCTCTCCAGAGGCATTCCTGCGGACTTCAAGAACTCGCAGCGTGCGGTTGGTGCTTCCATGGCACTCGCGATGGTTCAAGCCCATGGCGTGGAGGTAGATCCTGCTGCGGTCTCCAAGGCGATGCCCGTCGGCGCAGATGGTCAACAGGTAGTTTTTGCTCCTTTTGCAACTATCTGCAGCAAGTATGGGACGCAACTCATCCACACAGTCGCCAAGTATTCCGAGGAGCTGGCGGGAAGTCTGTAGCATCTGAGACTGCCACGGACTCAATGAGGCCCCCGAAGCGAAAGTCCAAGTCGAAGAAGCAGGCTGCTCCCCAGTAGTTTATGTTGTAATAGTTAATAGTTTGACTCCTTTTGGTTGAAAACATGCCATTGGCCGAGTGTCTCCGTGGATACTTTTGTTGTGTTTGAATGCACTTGAGCTTTTATCCATGTATTTTGCTTGTTCCCTTATTCTCTCTTGCTTGGCTTCTGATAGGGTACATCGAGTGGTCCTTCGAGTGATCCTCGGGATTCGCCGTCCGCTGGTGAGACCTTGGCACAGTTGCATTCAAGGGTGGATGAGTTATCCCTGCTCTCGCAAGTACGCGATCGTGTTAAGCAACTCGAGCGTGAGTTGCCCATCCTTCGCAGTAAGCTGCTGCCCGAGAACAGTATCTATTGGAGGAGGTGACGCAGCTGGGCGATCAGTTCAAGTGTTAGCTTCCTGCCCTCTTATCTTTTCTTGTAGTCAATCGTGGTAGTTCCTTGTCTTCATAGTTTGCCTGTTTTTTGCTTGGTGTAGTTGTTAGTGCTCATCATCCGCATGATGAGAAGGACAGAATCGCCATTCGCATGAACGACCTGACCCAGGAACAGCTTCAGGCGAGTGGATATTTCTAGGTGGATCATGACCATGCGATCGCGCTTGTGACCCTGCAGGATCGTGCTTCTCGAGTACTCCACTTCCTCAAGAAGGCGCAGTCGTGCCTGAGGAATATCTATCAGATGATGTTTCTGTTGGACGCCATCCCTTCGAGCCTGTTGGCTCTTCTGGCTAAGTTTCAGGATTTGAGAACGGTTCGCGAGTGCGTGCGACAACAGTTAGTGGCTGGTGCCAAGGCTGCCCTATCGCTGGTGCGACTGCATAGGACTGATGTAGACGTTGCGGAAATTTCTATTGGACCGCCGGCACCGCCGACAGGTTCGACCTGGAATATGGTTCCACATTACCAGGCGGTGGATCGCCCAGCAGAGGAAATTGTCGACTTCTTTGAGGAGCAAACAAACATTCTTTTTCTGCAGCAGTAGCTTAACTTGTATCCTGCACATAAGTGTACCAGTGTTGTAAAGTTCGTATGTATATGCTATGTAATTGTTGTTATATTGATATGTAAAGAGCTTGCTAGCTTATATGTTTTGCGAGTGCGTTGCACTATGCGATTCCTTTTTGTTAGCCTGACGTGTGTTTATCTCAGCACCTTGCCAACCTTCGAGGTGCGTTGCAGCTGGGTTGGTGTTTATCAAGGGTTCGATGATTGCGTCAGCTACTTAGTATATCACGATTAGCTTGTAGATCCGGTGTGCAAAGGGTGGCGCATCCCCCGAGTAATGAGATTGCGAGAAGTTAATAGAAGACACAGAGTTTGGGGCACTTAGCTTTATTTATTCGTAGAACAGTATGAGGTACAATGTGTGGCTAAGTAGCCTAGCTGAAAAGCCTTATTTGTAATGTAAAAGAGAGAAAACGACTAGGGGTAGAAGCGCCACAGCTGCGCGACATTCCAGGGGTTGGAGTATGCGACTCCTGTCTCGAAATCTTTAAGGTGATAGGCGCCACCTGGGATTACTTTTGTAATCACGTAAGGTCCTTCCCAAGGGGACTCGAGCTTGAGATGCCCTTTTTGCTTCAGTCGCAGGACCAGGTCTCCTTCGATGAAGGACCTGGGGCGTAGCCTTCTGCTGTGCTAGTTGTGGAGGTTTTGCTGATAGATCGTTGATCTCTCCGCTGCGATTTCTCGTGCTTCATCGAGGAGGTCGATGGAGTCTTCTAGTGCAAGAGTTGACTCATTCTCGCTGTAGGCGACCACCCGCGGGGCTTTGAAGCATACTTCGGCGGGTAGCACCGCTTCGGCACCGTGCACCATGAAAAACGGGGTGTACCCCGTGGCGCTGTTGGGAGTTGTGCGTAGGCTCCAGAGTACGGATTGCAGTTTGTCCGGCCAGCATCCCATAGCTTGATGGAGTGGTTGGAGGAGTCGCTTCTTGATTCCACCACAGACGAGGCCGTTGGCCTTTTCGACTTGGCCGTTGGTCTGCGGGTGAGCCACCGAGGCGTAGCTTATGTTGATTCCCAGGTTTTCGCAGAATTCCTGGAACTCCTTGGAGGTGAAGTTCGTCCCGTTGTCCGTGATGATACTGTGTGGCACACCGAAATGGTACATGATGGATTCGAAGAACTTAACCGCGTTGTTCCCTGATTGATTTGTCACCGACATGGCCTCTATCCACTTCGTGAATTTGTCGACTGCGACTAAGAGGTAGATGTAGCCTCCTCGTGAGGACCTTGGGAGCTTGCCGACCATGTCGAGTCCCCATTGTGCAAAGGGCCAAGCTAATGGTATTGGCCGGAGTTCCGCGCCTGGTGCGTGCGGTTTGTCTGCGAATCGCTGGCAAGCGTTGCAGCGCTAGATGATGTCCTTGGCATCGCGCATGGCGGTGGGCCAGTAGAATCTAGCCCGTAGGGCTTTGGCGACGAGGGCGCGACTGCTAGCATGATGCCCGCAAGTGCCTTCGTGGATGTCAAGGACGACAACTCTTTCGTCTCTGTTGGAGATGCATCGTTGGAGCACTCCTGTTATGCTCCATTTGTATAGTTCGTCATTGATAACAGCGAACGCCTTGGATCGTCGCGCGATGTGTCGCGCGTCAGTCGGATCGTCCAACAGCCTCTTGCTGAGAAGGTTTGTGATGTATGGTTGAGTCCAAGATGGCTCGATCATCATGACACCCATTGGTCCTTCGAGTCCTGTGTCAAGCTCCAGGTCGTCGAGTGCCATTGGTTCACTAGGTGGCTGTCAACACCCGAATTTTTAATCCCAGATGCCTATTATGCCATACCTCGCAATCCCAGGATTACCATTTTTGCGTGACATAACGGATTGGATATCACAGTACATCATCCATTACAAACCATACATAAGGTCTTACACAAATAAGGATCTCATGATCCAGTCTTTAATACAACAAGCAGCGGAAATAAAAGATAAGCGTAGCGGTGGGGTCCATCTTCAGGGGCACAGGCAATGCTGACGAAGGCAGATAGTCCTAGTTATCATAGCCATCCTGCTAGCCATCATCTTGATAGTCTCCTCCATAGTCTGGCCATGAGAATAGCCAGGGACAAAAGCCATGAGTACTCTTTAAGTACTCGCAAACTACCTCTAACAAGTAATATAGTTCTAGGTTAAAGTGCTAGATCTAAGTTTAACTATAAAGTTAAGTTTGAAACCTAAGCTGAGTTCTGAAGCAAAGAAAGATAAAATAAAGTTCTAGAATCACTTAAGTTGAGAAGCTAATGTCATAAACACAACCCTGTTGTGGTCAAGTCAAGATTTATCATTCATTTCATAAGTTGTTTGAAAAACATCTGACAACGAAGCAGTATGGCTATTCCAACTGTCCATAACCACGAACGCGGCTATTCGAATAGTTTGACACTCTGCAGAAGTGGTACACTTTCACCACAAGATTCGATACATCTGTCAGGGATAACCCTGAATCATCATACTTAGTATGCAGATAATCAAACATAACCTTCCCTTTACACACCCTAGTATAAGCACCTCTCCTATGAGCATGGCCTCCCAACCATGACCATCAGTCATCTTGGGCACTGCATAGGTGGACAACATTGAGAGGTAGCCTCAGCGCAGACCTCTCCCATGAGGGAACTAATACTAATGCATATAAATTTCCAGCTAAGCCTTACCCAATTCAGGTAATGTGGTTGTACGGTAAATTTGGAATGGTATCGCATCCGAATACAACCATCAGTTTTCTAAAAGGGTTAAGTCTCATGCCTCAACATTTTCATCATCATAAGCCATTTGTGTTTCTCAACACATGTCAAAATATCTCAATAGAATGACTCATCATTCCAAGGTTTTCATAATTCATTTTCACCAATTGCTCCCATCTAAAGTGACTCAAGTTTTTGATCTACTCTAAACTACTAAGTTAAGAGTGTTCACTAAGGTGGAAAAGATGGGTTCAATCTCATGCCATAGAATGACATCTAAAGGGTTCTAAATAGGTCAAGTTTTATACTCTTTATGCTACCTTCAAAACAAGTAAAGAACTTTGGGTAAAGTAAAGGAAGTAAAGCTTGTAAATAAGACTTGGGGTAAATAATAGTCAAAGTGATATGACTCAAGCATGCCTATAGCATCTTTGCTAAACCATCTAGTTTAATCCTAGCTTTCTAAGCATTATACTTGCAAGTGTTAGCTTGTATTGTTAATGGTGGCTTGCCTTGGTTGGCGCAGTGGTTGAAGTTTTCTTCTTCTTCTTCTTCTTGGTAGAACTCCTCCTCCTCGTAGACTTGGTCGGTACTATCGTCTATAAATACATACGAAATACACAATCACCAAACAATACTTAACTATTCTAATTAGCATTCTAAGACATACATTGGATGATCTATTATCATCACAAGTATCACAAGTTTAATTCAATAGTTTCACTCTTTTTAATTTAGAACAGTAATTTCTACTCATTGAAAAATTAACTAAGATTTAATATTCACCACTTAAAACATGAGATCATGTGGACACATGTCATCACCACATATTCTAACATGTGGGAATGTGATTTAAGGATTGGATCATAATTACTTTGGTTTAAGTTCAATATTTAATGATTTAAAGTGACTAGAAATGCCTATATAGCATTATTTTGGTACTAGTCCAAAGTCACTGCATTAAACCTTAATATTATTACATATTTAGATAGATATGATGAAATGTGATTTTTGAGAGTTGGAATCAACTCAAAACCTATCTTAGTTGATTTTATAAAAATGTTGCAAGGTGCAAATGCTTCTGTTTTGTTATTTTCACTAGGAGAGATCTATAACTCTAATTGAATTAAATCCAACGGTCTTGGATATATCTTTTCAATACCTTTCAGGCAAAATTGGTTTCATGCAATTTGGATTTGTCAAACTCCCAGAATTGATTTCTAAACTAGTGGACAGAAACTAGATTAACTCTAAATAGAAAAAACTAAATTTGAAACTTTAACACGCGCGGGAACTAACTGGCCCGGCCCATCTACGCACAGTGCACGCAACGGGCTGCCTGACATGCGGGCTCCACCTGTCAGCGGCACAACATCACCGAAACGGTATCTAGCATCCTGGGCCACACGATCTAAAGACGATCCAACGGTGGTGAGTCATCGTCGATGACAGATCACTCCGGCAAGAACCTGACCTAGACGCGGTGGTGGGGGTCGATTGGGGGCATACCAGGGCTCCAGCAAGGTCGGTGAGGCGGGCAAATGGGCTGGTAGACGACGGCGAGGCGAGGCGCGGTTGCGGCGGAGCTTGGGGTGCCCTAAATCGCAGACGCCCTTCTCCTCCTGTTGCGGCGGCTTCGGCTCCAATTCCGGCAAGACAGAGCTCGACCGGCTTCAGCTAGAGGTGGGTAAGGTTCAGAGAGAGGTGGGGAGTGAGTGAGTGTGGAGAATTGAGGCTAGGGTGGCCGCTTTATATAGGGTCGACGAGGAGGCAGAGCGAGCACCGGTGAGGTCATCGGTGACGATGATGCGGGGCTCTCTTGGCATGGGTGAGGGCGGCGATGGATGCTCTGTCCCCCGGCGGTCCTGTGGGGCTTAAAGGCACAGCAAGGCGAGGTCTCTACTGGTCGGGAGCGTGCGGTGAACTGCGCGCGGACGGTGGTGTTCGACGCGGTTCCTCCGGGCTGCTGGTCACGAGGCGGCGAACGATGATGTCTTGGCAGTTGCTGGGCCTACTGCGGGTGCTGCCACGCAAGGCTAGGGCTAGGCGAGGTCAGTGCTGCTCTGGCAGGCGCGGCGATCTAGGGTGATCGGCATGGCGGACAGCGGCATGGGCACGAGCAAATAAGGCTTGTCCTCTGCTCGATTTTGGTCGGGGGCTGGTCGAGGCAAAGCGGTGTGATGGCGCCTGTCTGCCAGCGAGCGAAGGAGAGCGCGGTACGGGCTGGGGCGAGCTGTCCGTGGTCGACCTGGCGCATGGCGTCGGGCGGCTTGCTACTAGAGCAGACAGGGGAGATGGAGAGAGGGTTAGGGCCAGGGTTCTAGCTGGGGGAATAAGGGGACCAAGTTAGGCCCAAATGGAGACCAACACCACTGCTCACTATAGTGTTTTAGGTTTTGTGAGATTTGTGTCTGCCACATGTTTGATGAAATTGCCGCAAGAAGCAAAAGTTTGAATTTTGGTTTCAAATTTTTTGAGTGATCTCCACTAGTACTAGGTAGCCTCTGGTTGCAAGGGTTTTGAAAATGGAGTTCAATTGGATGCTTTTTGAAATAGGGGTGATCTAGGCATATGCATTGAATTCAATTTTCACATGCCATTTAAAATAAGTATTTGAAGGTTTTTAGCAGATCAAAAAGTGGGCCTTGGTACCTCATTATGTGTACTATCAAGGGGTGTAAAGATCCACAAATGTTTCTGTTGAGAAATAAGTGCTAGGAACACTCAAAGTAGTGTAGTGGATTAAAATGACCAAAATGACCATTCCTCATTTTTAATTGTTTTTTATTTGATTTTCTTTGGTATTTGCTTGGGAAAGGTTTAGATGATGTTTAATTTACCATAAAAACATTTTACAACCAAAGAATCACAGAACCATGGCAATTCAAATCAATTCCTAAATTAAATGCACATACACATGAATGCTTTCATTTTTAATTTGGAAAAGTTTTTGTTAACCCTAAATTTGCTGATTTGGATCATGATAAGCTTGGATTAAAGTTTTGGGATGTTACAGTGGTGCAGCCGCTGAGTCTGTTGTTGCGCTTGTTTTCTTCTCTGTGGCCTTCGGCTTGATGGAGCGTTCGCAGATACGCTCGAAAAATACCCCAGGTGGTATGGGGCGCAGGTGGAGCCAATGTTGGCGAGTGCGTCCGCTTCTTCATTGCTTTCGTGGCCTACATGTCATAGTTTACAGCCGTCGAAGTCCCCTTCGAGTGTGTCGTAGAGGTCGCAGTAGGCGATCATGTTGTCGTTCAGTGCGTCGCACTCGTGCATTGTTTGGTTGACCACTAGTTTGTTGTCGTAGTAGATGATGAGCCTCTTGGCGCCGCAGGCTTTCGCCATCAGCATCCCGTGTAGCAGGGCCTCGTATTCAGCTTCATTGTTGGAGGCCGTGAACTGCATTCGCAGAATGTATTTCAGCTTGTCTCCTTGGGGCAACGTCAGTATGAAACCTACCCAGCTCTGTCCTTTCGTTTGGACCCATCGAAGTGCATTGTCCAGAGATAGGAGATATCTGGCTTTTCAGGGAGCTGGTTCTCCATCTAGTGCACAAAGAAATTAGGGAGGACTTGCGACTTGATCGTGTCGCGCTTCTCGTATGTAATGTCTTGTGGAGACAGCTCGATTCTGCAAAGCGCGACTCGTCCGGTGGCGTCGGGGTTATTAAGAATGTGTCCAAGCGAGGCGTCGTTGACCACCACGATTGGGTGCTCCTGGAAGTAGTGGCGCAGTCGCCTGGCTGTCATGAAGATGCCATATGCCAGCTTCTGGTAGTGCGGGTACCGCTGCTTTGTTGGCGTGAGCACCTCACTGAGGTAGTAGACTGGGCGCTGCACCCTGTGGACTTTGTTTTCTTCGGCACGTTCCACCACGAGCACCATGCTGACCACCTGGTTGGTGGCGGAGATGTACAACAACAGTTGTTCTTTTTCGTGTGGTGTCACCAGTACTGGCGAGGTGGACAGTAGGCGCTTGAGGTCTTCAAATGCTTCTTGTGCCTCGTCAGTCCACTCGAACTTGTCAGCTTTGTGGAGAAGTTGGTAGAAAGGTAGTGCCTTTTCGCCCATTACTCTGATGAATCGACTGAGCGCCACGATTCGCCCAGCCAGCTGTTGGACACCTCTTACATTCTTCGGCTTCTCCATGGCCAGTATGGCTTTTATTTTCTTCGGGTTCGCCTCAATCCCCCTCGCAAAGATAAGATACCTGAGTAATTGCCCAGATGGCACACCGAAGGCGCATTTTTCTGGATTGAGCTTGATCCGGTAGCGGTCGAGGTCGGCGAAGGTCTCGTGGAGATTGTCGATTAGTGAGGCTTCCTCCTTGGTCTTGATGACGATGTCGTCAACGTAGACTTGTATATTGCGACCAAGTTGGCTCTTCAGGCAGGCCTGCATGCACCGCTGATAGGTGGCTCCTGTGTTTTTGAGCCCGAAGGGCATTGTGTTGTAACAGAATACACCAAAAGGCGTTGTAAACACCGTCTTCTCTTGATCTTCCTCCTTCATTCGAATTTGATTGTAGCCTGAGTAGGCGTCAAGGAAGCAGAGGCGTTTACATCCCACGGTGGAGTCGATGATTTGGTCAATTCGCGGTAGAGAGAAGTGATCCTTTGGGCAGTGCTTATTCAAGGAGGTGAAGTCCACGCACATCCGCAGGATATCCGTGTATTTTTTGGGCACCAGCACTGTATTAGCGAGCCAAGTGCTTTCCTTGATATCACGTATAAAGTTTGCATCGAGGAGTCTGTTGATCTCCATCCCGACTGTTTTTGCTCGTGGTTCAAACAGTCGCCGGATTGTCTGCTTGACTGGCTTGGTATCTGGATTCACGTTAAGTGCGTGCTCGACGAATTCCCTGGGAACCACTAGCATGTCCCCAGGATACCAGGCGAAGATTTCCCAGTGCTCACAGAGGACGCGAGTTCCTATGCGGAACTCAAGTTGTTGGCGATGAGGGCCGTCTTGGTCAGGTCCGTTGGATGGACCTGGATTTTCTTCGTGTGCACCGACGAGTCGAAGGACAGGTCGGATGAGCTTGGCCTGCTTAGGGGAGACAGATTGTTGTCCGTCGACTCCTTCAATCTTGCGAGTTCCTCATGCATGCCGAAGGACTGGGAGATTCTGTTGAATTTCCTATCGCAGCTGTCGGACCTCTCGAAGCTCCCATTGACTGTGATGACGCCATTTGGACCTGGCATTTTCATCTGTAGGTAGGTGTAGTGCGGTACTGCCACGAACCTAGTGACCGCGATGCGTCCGAGGATGCAGTGGTACTGGAAGGCCAGTCGACGACTTCAAAGTCGATGCGCTCGCGCCGAAAGTTTTTTGGCGTGCCGAAGATGACGTCGAGGTTGATTTTGCCTAGGGGATATATGCCCTTGCCTAGGACGATGCCGTGGAATTTCGTATCTGAGACCTCCAGGCATGTCAGAGGGATCCTCATTGCACGCAAGGTACTTGCAAACATGAGGTTGATGCCGCTTCCGCCATCCATGAATACGCAACTCATGCCGAAGCCTCCGATCTGCGTCTCGAGTACGAGGGGATAGTGGCCTGGACGAGGGACTTGGCGCGGATGGTCACGCTTGTCGAAGGTGATGCAGGAGTCGCTTCCACTAAGGTACTCAGTTGTGGGCGGTGGGGAGTGTGTCGCCGAGTTGACTTGGCAAGTAATGGCCTTCTGCACCCAATTTGAGGGGCATCCCTTTTGGATCATCATGTTGCCTACGGCCCATGGGTACGGTTCGCCTCCGTGATGCTGTACCGGCGCAGCTGCGGGTGGTGGTGGTCCAGGTGGCGGCTCCATAGCCCCTGTTGACCGCATCACGATTCATCTAAGCTAGGCCCTCATGGAGTTTGAAGAACTCGCGGCAGTCCTTGAGGAGGTGGCTGGATTTCTTTTTGCCGTCATCCTTGTCGATGTCGAAGTGCACAGTGCACGGCCCGAACAGTTTGTCCTCGATGGATGTTGCGGGTGCTTCTTCACGAGTGCGGCGTTGCCATACCTGCGTGGTTTTCCCGGAATCGCGGTATCCACCGCTGCGATAGCCGTTGTTGCGTCCGTCATCGCATTTGTCGGCGTAGCCGGCTGTGACCATGTTGACGTCGTCGCGGTCGTCGTAGGCACGCATTCGCTGCTTGCCTCGACGGTCGCGTCTGCGCCCGAGGTCTTCGTCGTCGTCAGAGTAGGTGCAGTTTCTCACTGAATCTTCTCCATCGTCCCATTGATTCCCGATCTCCATCAGGTGGTCGATTGTTTGGGGCTTCGAGCGTCCCAACGCCTCTCTGAGCTCCATGCGGCGAACACCGCCATTGAATGCATCGATTGCGCGGTCTTATGAGATGTTTTCCGCGAAATTTTTGATGATGGACCACCTCTGGATGTATGAGCGTAGTGTTTCGCCCGACCTTTGCTGGCAGTTCCTCAGCTCTTCGATTGATGTGGGCCTTTTGTAAGTGCCCTTGAAATTGAGTACAAAGCTGTATGCCAGCTCTTCCCAACTGCGGATGGATCCACGCGGGAGATTGTTGAGCCATGCGTGGGCGGCGCCCTACAGCTGTAGCTGCAGGCATTGCATGGCCGTGCTTCGACTCCCGCCATGTAGCTTGACGGAGGAGAAGTGGTCCTCCAACCAGATCTTCCGGTCTTGTAGGCCGTTGAACTTTGGGTTTTCCGATGGGAGTTTGAATCCTTTAGGCATTCGCCTCTTCCTGATGGCTCTGCTGAAGCATCTGGCACCGCAAAGTTCATTCCTGTCTTCTTTTGAATCAGTCGAACGAGCACGGCGTGCCCTTGATTTGTCGATTTTGTGCTGCGTGAGGTCATCGCGTGCATCGTAGTCGTGATCATGCCGTCGTGAGTGGCGACGCCGAGACAGATCGTGACTGTCATTGCTGGACAAGGGTGAGGAGTAGCGTTTCGCCGGGGCTTTACCTTTCTTCGGCTCTGGCGTTGGCTCTTTGTCGAGGGCGGCCTCGACTAGTCCCAAACCCGCGATTGTAGATCGGTGCATGGCAGCCCGGGGATCTCCAGATGGCGGCTGGTTGTGGAGGAGGTACATGGTGGCCGCTATTACCATAGCCTGCGATGTATTTCGGACCACGTTGCACCGCATGTCGACTGTCATAGAGTTGAAGTCGAGGACCTTTGCAGCTTCTATGCGTTCTTGCTCGGTGAGATGGGCCATTCGAGATCGCCTCTTGTTAGCAACGTACTCGTTGCCTTTAGAGGAGGATCCTCCGTGGGAGGAGAGCCCGGCTCGCCGAAGGCTCGACTCGTCTTCCGCCTTTTTATGCGCCTCGAGTTTCGCAATTGTATGTAGCTGGCGTTTGTATTCCTCCTTCAGGAGCCAATGGTAGCCCATCAACAGTTCTTGCGAGGAGACGATGGGCAAAGGATTGCCTCGCAGAGCTTCTCGGCAACGGGCCCACTCGTTGTCGTTGAGTCTAATCACGACATGTCCTCCGGTGTGCTTGTTCACCATAGTTGGTGGTTCGACTGCCCCTCCATTGTTGACGGGTGCGCCATTGCCACCGTTCGTGGGACCGCCGTTGGGTGGTCCACCGTTAGGTATGCCACCGGTGGGTGGGTCGAATCCATTGCCACTGTTTTCGCGATTGGCGCTGGTGTCGCTGGTGTTGATGACAGCGCACATGAAATGGTTGGGGAAGCTATTGCTTTTGCAACTTTCGGATCCGGAGCCGTAGGCTCCATCTTCCATTGCTAGGTCACCCAGATCGGATCCGCGACTACTGTCGCTGTCCGTGCTCTCAGTTGCTGCTGAGGTGTTAAGCTCGCTGAGGGTGCTGATTGGTGGTGGGAACCATGATGCTGGAGCAATCACGGGTGCCGTGGGCTGGTCAGGCATGCAAAGCGTGCCCATCTGACCAACTTGGAAGCTAAAGCTCCCGATCACCAGGCTGATTCTTTCGCCCACGGACTCGAAAGCCGGGCGAGTGGTCGGCGTGTGGACGGTGAAGTCGAACGCGCCAAAGAGCTGCTGAATCTCCGCTGTTGCAGAGTTGTAGATCACGGTTGATGGGGCTTAAGAAGCCGCGACATCAGCACTCCCAGTTCCCACAGACGGCGCCAATTGACGAGGGTTTAACTCGTCAATGCCCATTGTTATGGACTTGAGTTTTGGAGGAGGGAGCACTGGAGGAATCAATCGGCTAGTAAACAAGCACATAGGAAGAGTCGAAGATTTACCCAGGTTCAGGCCTCATAGAGGTCCCTACTCCTGCTTGTCTGCTCTTGGAATTAATGAAGGAATCGACGATTACAATGGTGCGCAGATGCAATCTAGCGAGGGTTGTGGAAACTAGGGTTGCGTGTGTCCTCCTCACCGCCCCCTCCTAGCCTTTATATAGATAGGATAGGTCTCGGGTAGCAGGTCGAGTCGGTTTACAAGTTAGGGTTTTCCCTTTAAACTTTCTATCTTTAGCTTCTTCTTGTCTCGCAAGTAATCAAGGGTCCGTAGGCCACTCGAGTTCTCCATTTGGGCCTTGGCAACGCCGTGGGCTTCCGCTGTATCCAGGCCGTATGTACCAAACTCGAGTACCTGTAGGGTATACCCATGTAACTTCTTTTTTTATAAAGAGGATGCTTCATAGATTGCTCATTATGGTTACGCTGCAGGTTTCCACCATGATTAGGCATGGATTAGATCAGCCGCCCAGGCGTTTCTCTAACACATATGCAAACTCCCCTTTCATGTCACACCATTGGGATCCATAAGCAAAAGAACATGATATCAACTAAATAAAGTGCAATGTTGAAAGCGTTCCCCATGACAACATGGTTCTGCTAATTCCCAACTTACAAAACGCAAGCATATACGCAACATAGATGGGCACAATGGTTCAAGTTTATTAAGTGCAACAAAAGTAAAGTGTGCCATCAAGTTCGTGAGAGATTTAATCACTAGTTTTCACATAACAAGTTTAATTCGGAAGGTAGATAAAAACATGAATATACTTGGAATAGCAAATGCTAATAGGTAGGTATGGTGGACTCTTTGGAATAACTTGGTTTTATTTGGAGTTGGATGCATGAGTGGAACTCATACTTGGTTATGGAGGCTAGCAAAAGACTGGGAGCGACCAACTAAGAGAGCAATAATGGCCATAATCATGCAAAGAGACAAAACATTATTAATTAAAGCATTAAGTGATATTACAAGTCGAAAACTAAATGATCATAGAGGCTATGGTGACTTGGTATAGTCTTAACATGGTGTGATCATGCACCAAGTCAACCCAAATAAAGCATTAAAGGAGAATACCACAATACTATGCTTTAATATGCTAAAACAACGCATGATTCTTTCAAGGCACATTAAGCAATCTCAATTGTATGTAACAAGTCATGCTACAACAAGTAATCACTAAGCATAAAGTTAAAACAATATCAAGCATGCCATGACAAAGCCTAGGCCACAGTCAAAAAGAAGCTCCTTTTTATACCACTTATAAGCATGAACTTTCTTACTCTTTTCCAATCCAAACCAACTTATTTGAAAACTAATGTATGAATGAGGGGTCCATCCAATTTATTTAAGGAAACTAAGAAAACTAAGCAAATGAAAACCAAAAACATAAATGAAACAAAGACGCTCCAAGAACAACACAACTCTGCATGAAACAATAAAAATGAAGTGTTTGGAAGAAACCTGGGATTTTTATTGATGAAGAAGGGGATGCCTTGGGCATCCCCAAGCTTTGACGCTTGTATTTCTTGGATATTTCTTGGAATGACACAGGTGGCATCTCCAATATTTAGATTTTCTCCATCTTCATCTATCGCATTACTCTTCCCTACACTTTAAAATTTCCTTCATACAAAACTTCACACAATCTTCATTAGCAACATTAGTGCACTCAAGATAATAAGTCTTTTGGTCCAGTTTCATCATAAGTAAAACTTCCATTAAAACACAAGCTACTATATCACTTCCTTTAAAAAGTTCAAATGATCAAGGAGAACTCAAAGAGAAAGAGATTAAGAGGCAAATGCAAATAATGGCAGAAATCTGTCAAAACAGACTAGCAGGTAAAAACAAATTTTTTCAAAGACCTTATGTTGCTCAAATCAAAAAGTGTTGAACTAATTAAAGTTAGATAACAACCTGGGGCAGAAGCACAAAAAATTACAGCTCAATACGACGTACAGAGATTTTTCAGGAATTTTTGCAGAGAAGCACAAAAAATTCTTTCGGGACAACAACTTTTCCAAGTCTTACTTCTCTCTCATTAGAGGTTACTCTTGGCACAAAAACCATACAAAAAGGATAAGGAGAGGTTATTACAGAGGTAATAACTTCCAAGACTCGACAAAAGATCCCTAACAAAATTTGGGTTATCTCCCAATAAGTGCTTTTCTTTAACGCCTTTGAGCTAGGCATGATAATTTCGATGATGCTCACATAAGAAATATGAATTGAAGTAAAAGAGAGCATCAAGAAGCAAATATGTAATAAATTTAAGTCTAACCCACTTTCTATGAAAAATAATCTTGTAAAGAAACAAGTCATAAAAGTACAAAGCAACAAGCATAGGAAAGCAAAACAAGTGCAACTTCAAAATTTTCAACATAAAGAGGGGAAACTTAATGTTGTTGAGATACATAAAACCATGTTTCCCTATCTCATAATAACTTCCAGTAGAATTATGAATAAAATTAACAATATAACTATCACATAAAACACTCTTATCATGAGCCACATGCATAAAAGAATTAATACTCCCCACATAAACATAGTCATTCTTATTAATTATAGTGGGAGCAAATTCAACAAAATAGATATCATTATTATTCTCATCACCATAATCATCAAATATAGGAGGCATATTGTAATCATAATTAATTCTCTCCTCAATAGTTGGTGGACTGAAAATATCATATTCATTATTGTAATCATCATATATTGGAGGTATAGTATCATCATAAGCAATAGAATAGTTGTCTTCCAAAGTGTGTTCATTTGTAAACATATCATTATTGGAAGGAACATGGATAGTACTAATAGTGTGGCCCCCCCCGGATTTAATCCTCCGAGAATCCCTGTTATGCATACAACCACGATGCCATGATCAGTTAGTCGTGGCACATAACCGACAAGTATCACAGTAAACATCCAAAAAATAACGAATACATGACATACCTTATTTGCCATTATGGCTACATCGAGCAACAACAGCGGAACTTCATTAAGCGTAGAGCCCAAGTTGTGCCTTAACCTACATGCAACTAACTGGGAGAACGTCCTAGCTCGCATAATCGTCAACACCACCTTCTTCTTGATATCTGACCAAGTTAATAGCCAGGGACAATGCCAGTGAGTACATTGAATGTACTCGCAAACCACATTAAATTAATGATAATAACAAGAGGATATGCATTATGGCAGTGGTAGTGGGAGGGCTCTAGGGGAATATCCTTTCTAAAATAGTTTCTCTTGTAGATATATCCTCTACATATCTTTGTTGAAAAACTTTTGTAAAACATTTTGGAAACCATTTTGAATACTAGGACTGGTTCACCCATTTGTTCCTTTCTTCTGGTCGTCCCACGACCAAACTCCTTCCATTCTGTTCTGACCATCCCATGGTCAAAAACAGGAACCCTTTCCGACCATCCCATGGTCAAAACATTTCAAAGTCATTTCTTTTCCGAAATCCTTTTTGAAAACAAAACCAGCACTGCTCTACAGAAGTTTATCCAACCCGTCCTTAACCGCGGACACGGCTATTCGAATAGATTTACACTCTGTAGAGGTTGTACACTTTACCCACACCATCCGGGTACACTACCCTGATCTTCACCGATCGTGGGTCGAGTAACCGATCATGACTCTCCGGATGCCCACTCCGGTATAAGTGCCTACCCTATGAGTGTTGTTTCCCCTCAACACCGGGACGTCCTATATAGTTCACAACCAACCGGAGTGCTTTTTCCACTTCACGAGTGTGCGCTTTCAATGAGGGGCTCATAGTAACGTGTGGAGGTCAGTAGACCCTTCATTCCTTCTCCCGGTCGATGTCCCACATGGACCGTTTATCCAGAGAAGGCCCACCCTCCAGGGAGTTTTATCCCCTGTAGTAGTTGCGAGGCAGCTTATACCAGAATGAACAAACATCAAATCCAGCCCTGTCCCATATCAGAGTAATATGGTTGCACGGGGTTAAGTTGTTATAGCTAAATTGCAAAGAACTGGGTGCGTTTTTGTAAACCTTTCTCCTCCACCTTTCCTTCAGCATTTTTGTAAAGCAAAACCCTTTTCTTTCTCAACATCTCTTGGGAGGTCTCACCTCACCAAGGTTTTATCATAAAACATTTGGTAAAACTTTTTCTGGGGTCTTCCCATCCTCTAGCTTTGCTTCGGCTAAATCGGGGGTCTCTAAAGGGGTATGGTGTAATACACCATCTACCATACTAGGGGCAAGTAGGTATCATCAAGAGGGTTGTACTTAGTAGTACCATTGAGTAATGGTTTGGAGGAGCCAAACCACTACCATATATATATATACATCAATATATAGCAAAACAATGTAGTTTTAATAAACAGTTGATAAAACATGCATAAGTAAAACAGTAGGGCAAGGCTTATGAGTAAGAAGGTGGCTTGCCTGATGATCAGCAATATGGCAATATGTCCCTGGACTTCTTCTTAGAATACCCAATGATACCAATAATAATTGCCACTTCTCCTGCTCTCCGATTTCCTCGCAACTATCGTCGTCCAGACATCACATGCAAACAAACAAGGGCACAATCAACACAATGCATACAAGCATCAATACCATATAGCAAGCAAGTGAACAACATCTAACTAGATTCAGTAGGCTTCGAGTGGATTGGACCTAGGAGATTGGGATTGGCTTGGAAGCAGGGATGAATATTCCCCCTTAGGGTTTAGTGTCGAGGAACTACCTAGGAGGGGGTTATGGGCCAAAGACTTATTCTGTAAGATACCATTTTGTAAAGGTGATACCCATAGATAGGTGGTGATAAAATGAATCCAACAAAAGTGGTTTCACTATTTTATCACATTTCTTTAATTACTTATGAATTATCTAGTGGATAAAACTCTAGTTTTAGGAGATAAATCCCCAGAAAAGTTCTGGAGCTCCAAAATTTATTTCCTTTGGTGGTTAGGTAGGTATTGATGTACTTGTTCACTGAGATCTGGAATCACTCCAAAATAATTAGAAGAATGCCCTCAGGAAATTCCCAAAGGCAGTTATGTAGACATTTCGTCTTTTTCACCAAATTTAATCTACAGAGGATTTTGATATTAGGTGAGGGCCATGGATAGGTATTGTAAATACCTCTTAGTACCAACTGGAATCACTCTTTTTGGAGTTGTAGAGCTACTGTAGTGTTTTATCCAGTGAAAATACTAGGGATAGAAATGTTAATTCATTAAAATTCATCAGAAGCCCAATAAATGGTGGGCTCCTGGGTTTTGGTAGTATTTAGTGTACCACATAACAGAGATTTGGAATGAGGTCAAAACAAGTTATAATTTGACCTAGGAAATTTTATAAAGTTAGAATATGACTATTCTTGTTATTTTTACTACAGATAAGCTGTTGTTCACCTTGGCATGAGATCAAGGTCTAGGGATAGGTGCTTCTAATAACTTTCAAAGGAAGTTGGTTTTACTCCGATTGGAGTTGTAAAACTCACAGAAAGAATTTATTAGTGAAAAAGGATACATCTGAGGATTTAATTTACTAATGGCATCCTAGTCAATATTTTTAGTTACTTTCTGTTCAGCATGTTGCACAAAACACTATGGTACTTGGTAGAAATTAGATCTGGGCAGTTGGGGTCATTTCTATTTTCTTTTGCATTTAAAGTAAAGGGTTATATTTTAGATCTGGAAAAGAAATCAAAGAGAGAAAAGAGGTAGGGGCTACTGGGCTAGGGTCTGGGGCAGCTGGGCCTCGAGAGCCAATTCGGCCCAATCCAGGGCGGGCTATGCCGGCGGGAGAAGGAAATCAAACTCGCAGGTGGGGCCTGCCTGTCAGCGAGTGGTAGCACCGAAGAGGCATTGGGCGCCCTGGGCCGTTGGATTAAAGAGGATCTGACAGCTCGACGTTGTCGTCCTTCTCTGAATGCAGCGCGGCGGCAGAAACCCTAGGGTCGACGGAAACAACGTGGGGAGCTCACCATGGACCCGGGGAGCTGCTGGGCACGGGCTAGGGCGACACGGCGTGCGGCGGCGACTCCGGGGAGGGGCGGCAACAACCGGTTCCGCATCAAGAAGGTGCTCGCGCGGAGACGCTCGGGAGGAGTTCGCCGGGGCTCGCCAGAGTGGCTTCTGGGGAGGTCTTGAGCAAAAAGAGAAGTCAGGTGAGCAGTGAGGAGATCTTCTGGGGTGGCATGCAGAGGGAGAGGAGTAGTGAGGAGATCTTTAGGCTCGCTTCTTCAAGGAGGTCGAAGCATCATTCTCCTCCATCTCTCAGGTTGCACAGCGCAGGGGAGGAAGAGAGGGTGTTGCGGAAGGTAGGAGGAGGGGAGAGGGGGGAAAATGAGGGGCAGAGAGGGGGAGGTGGTGGCCTCTAGCTTATTTAAACCGGGGAGGGATAGCTTGATGTGTAATGTCCATTTTGGACATTGGGAGAGGTGGTGGCCAGGGGTTGGTCCTTTTGGGCGGTGGAGGGTTGCTGGTTATCTCCATTTCTTGGTCTAAAGTGACTAGGAGAGGGGGTGGGTGGGTCTTGGACTTGGCGGTCGAGGTGGGGAGCTTGATTCTCATTGGGGGTATCCTCATGGATGGGTGCAGGGTTTTCGAGCTAGGCTGGGTCTGGGGGTGTGTGGGACCCTAAGCACGACCAGAGAGAGAGGAGCGGTTGCTGCTGCTTTTAAGGTGCAAGATCTTTTGCAAGATATTGCCTATCTCTCCTTCTCTCTTTCCAAGGGCAAAAGACAAGGGAAGGGGGTGTGCTACAGTAACTTAGCTACAGTGCACACGACCAGGACAGAGGTGTGTGGTGGTGGAGGCTTGCTTGTGAAGATTGATGGGGTTTTGGTGGAGTTTTGGTTCACAATTAATAAATTCTCAAATCTGCCATAAAGGATGATCAAGAGTTATGTCTTGATTTTTGATCTTGACAAAATGGAGGTAAGGATGCTGGTAGATGGATAGGGTTAAGATGCCTCTCTGGGATTTATTTGGGATTTTTCAGAGAATTAGAAGTCCACCTAAATTCATTTATTCAAAAGTACAAAAGTAGTTTCTAGAAGCTAATGTGATATTTTTACATTAGACAAAGTTGGTTTTTGGTGTGAGATGGTCCTAGATACCATATTACACCTTGGGGAATTTTATTGGGATTTATTGAGGCAGGAAACTATTTTTAAAGGATTATTTCTTGTTTCTGCCATTTAAGAAGAAGGGCAAAAAGAAATCATAAAGAATCTCAAAAATATTTATTCTTGAGATGGGAAGGTAGGGTATGATATATGGATCTTAATTGAGCCCATAAGTTGGAGAGGTGTTTTGGCAAAAACCAAACTTTCCTTTATGGAAGAGGTTTTGGAAGTTTTGTTCTATTTAGGGAATTAAATAGTTTTGGTCCATAATAAATATGGATAATTATTGATAAATCTTGATGATCAAGGTAGGTGATGTAGACAAGGTGTAGCAAGCATTTGCAACCTTGGGATTGGAGAATCCAAGTTGATCTTGGTGGAATCTAGAGATTTAAGGATCTTGGGTGAGATTGTTTTCATGCCACCAAAACCTTGTTGGATCTTGGAGCTCAGATCTCCCCTTGGGGCATGTGGTAGATGGAGGGATAGACCAAGTGATGTAGATTGCAATGGTGTAGGGGTTGGAGCTTGATCCAGCAGGAGCTCACCATGACAATCTTTCAAACTTTGAATAAAATAAGCCTGCCAAGGCAGATTATCAGCTAGCCTTCAAAACCTTGTGGGTTAAAACAGCTCAAGGATCCAATTGGAACAAGTGAAGTAGGTAATGATAGAACTATATGAGTAGAACATAACCATGCAACGAGTTGGTCCAAATAAGGTTGGATGGTAGTGTGAGCTTCTACCAAAGTAGGCATGCTGACTAGATTTGCAGGAAAAGTTATTTTCTTGCCTACAAAACCATCAAGAACAAGTGGGTAGGAGGATCATATAACCAAGGGAAACAGTGGGCCTTGGTAGTCCTTAGGATGGTTAACAAGATGTTTTAGATGCATTTCCAAAAATGCACAAGGGTTGAGAAAGGGAGGCAATTCAAAAAGGTGATGTTGGAAACAGATTTCCAGACTTGGCCAAATTTCGCAGAGTTAGGTTTTTTTTTACTAGAATGTGGGTGGTGATGATTTTGATGGGTTGCAAGGTACCAAAGCATCATCAAGTGGATGTGGTTTAAGAGTAGATTGAGTAGAAGGGATCCATGCTTGATATTGGTCCTCATTGACTTGGAAACTTCTAGAAGGGATTTCTTCAGAATTGATCTGGTTAAGAGTTTTAGATGATCACTTAGTAGCTAGGGATCAGATCCAGATTGTATTCTTGCTTAGGGTGGGAGGATTTGGAGACATCTTGATCCTAGTGATGATCTCCTAGAGTAGCTCATACTATCTCCTAAGTAGACAAATCAAGCAGTAGATCAAGGCAATTCATCTTACAAACAATTCAACTACTACTAGGGTTACCACCAAGATTAGCTTGAGGTAAGGATGGGTATTTTGAAATAGGTTGGAGTTTGAACAAGGTAAGGTCCTTGGTATCTTTACCAAGAGTAGAATCCGAAAGCTTACAAAAAGGTTTTGGGAGATCCTAGAGGTAAGAGTAGTTGAAGGTTCTGTCTTGAAAACATAAGGAGATTATATTATATAACTCTCCATAGTTTTGTCAATAGAAGTTACAAAAATAGTTTTGGTTACATAAGCATCTTGGCTCATGTTTTGAAATGCCAGAACATTTGAGAATATGGAAATTAAGCCAAGACTGTTTTGGGAAGTAGCTTTTGTCAACTGGTGTTAAGGTAAGGAGTATATCATCTAATACACATTCATATGCATAAGCATATCCAAACAACAAGCAAACACTTCAGCATTAAACAAGAAAAAGTTTTTGTTCCCCCTGATTTTTGCATTCTCGACAACTAATCAGGGTTGCTGAAATTGTGATGTTACAAATAGTGCAGCAATTATTAACATCATCATTTTTAGAATTGGTACCGAAGAGATTTTCAATATCAAAAGTAGTGTGATTTTCCCAATCATGATCACTACTATAGGTAACAGGCATAGGAACATCATCGAGTTCAGACTCATCAAAACTATAATAGGAGCAACGTGCTTAGGGGAAAATACCATTTCCTCCCTCCTTTTACTCCTCCTCTTCTTCTTTTTCTTCTCCTCTTTAGGAGGGAGAGGCTTGAAAGGACGCTTCTCCTTATACCCTGGTTTATTGTTAGAGACAATAGAAGAAACTTTGGAGGATTCCTTCTTTTCATTAATAAGATCAAAACACATATTAGACCTATCATATTTTGGTAAAATATCATATTTTATAATATTTTGTATGTAAGTATTTTTGTGGAAATTATCAACACAATAAAGATGACAACCATGCAGGACACTATTCATATCAAAAGCACTCATATCTACCAAAGAAGTTTTTCTTGATAATTCTTCACACCCCAAAAAAATGTAAGTTCATCATGATGATTAGGAGTGATCATGTCATCACAATACGAACTTGCAGTACTCATTGGATTAGAAGAGCTATTATTATGGCCTGAGCATTGAAAATTGAGATGACCCACTTCAAAGCAAAGTTCACAAATAAAAGGATAGAGGGCACAAACTTTTTTACCAAGATCATTTAGAGCCCTATACCACATTCTAGTTTTTTCATTCTTGTGGGTGATACAATATTCTTCTTCAATTTGATTCTTTTCACAAGGTCTATGTACTCCACAAAAATTAACATGCTTATAAGAAGTAGTACTTTCAAAGGTTTGAGCATGTTTATTGCTATCATTAATAACAGTTTCATTTTTCATGCAAGTGTCTTTAAAAGGCTCATGATACATGTCCCATTTTTATTTAGGAGCATTAATATGAGAAGCAAAGGCTCTAAAATAATCAACAAGAATTTGAGGATCAAGATCATATTTAGCACTAAGCTCTTGAAAATTAGCAGTTTCAGCGAAAGACTTAATGCAATCATACTCATAGTTTATACCTGGTTCTTTACCTTTGTCGTTATCCCAATCTTCGGTATTGCTTTGAATTGTTTCAAGAAGATCCCACTTAGCTTTGACCTCCTTACTTGTGAAGGATCCCTCTAAACAAGTATCTAGATAGTCCTTGTAATTTCCTGAAAGCCTTGCATAAAAATTATTAATAACAATATTCCTGGGGAGATCATGAATGGGACATTTGAGCATTAGTGACTTCAATCTCCCCATGCTTGGGCAATACTTTCTCCATCATGAGGATGAAAATTATAAATATAATTCCTATCTTTATGAATTTCATGAGGAGGGTAAAATTTAGAGTAAAAAAGAGATTCAAGTTCCTTCCACTCCAAATGATGAGGATCGTCTAGTAGCTCATACCACTCCCTTGCTTTGACCTTAAGTGAGAAAGATAATAGCTTCCTCTTAAATTGGTTCATTGAAATACCTGCACACTTGAACAACTCACATAATTCATGTATAAAGAGTAAATGGTCACCAGGATGGACAGTTCCATCTCCAAAATAACAGTTATTCATAACACGTTTAACAATTTCCATAGGTATTTTAAAAGGGACAGTTCCATCTCCAAAATAATAGTTATGTTTACCACAAGCAATAGTGTATATACAACACCAGAAAGCCATAGGTGTTGAATGCTCAAGTTTTTAACTAGATTATTGACTCTAGTGCAAGTGGGAGACTGTCGGAGATATGCCCAAGAGGCAATAATAAAGGGGTTATTATTATATCTTTATGTTTATGATAAATGTTTACATCCCATGCTATAAGTGTATTAACCGGAAACATTAATACTTGTGTGTTTTGTAAACATAAAAGAGTCCCTAGTAAGCCCCTTGTTAAACTAGCTTGTTGATTAATGGATGATCATGGTTTCCTGATCATGGGCATTGGATGTCGTTAATAACAAGATCATATCATTAGGAGAATGATGTGATGGACACACACCCATAGTAAGCGTAGCATAAGATCAAGTCATTAAGTTCGTATTGCTGTAAGCTTTCAAATGCATAGTAACCTAATCCTTCGACCATGAGGTTTATAATCACCATCATCAGATGGATACTTTGATGACATCAAACACCGCTTCGTAACTGGGTGGTTATAAAGGTGTCATTGGGTATTCTGAAAGTATGTGTTGAAGCGCATGGACCAAGATTGGGATTTGTCCATCCATATGACGGATAGATATACTCTGGGCCCTCTCGGTGGAATGTCATCTAGTTAGCTTGCAAGCATGTGACTAGGTCACAAGGGATGACATATCACGGAACGAGTAAAGAGTACTTATCAGTAACGAGGAAGAACTAGGTATGAAGATACTGACGATCAAACCTCGGATAAGTAGAATATCGTGTGACAAAGGGAATTGGTTTCGTATGTTAAATGGTTCTATCGATCACGAAGTAATCGTTGAGTATGTGGAAGCCGTTATGGATCTCCAGATCCCGCTGATGGTTATTGATCAGAGAGGTGTCTTCATCATGTCTGCATATTCACGAACCATAGGGTGACACACTTAAGGTTCGAAGTTGTTTTAAGTAGATATGGAATATGCGTTGGAGACCGAATGTTGTTCGGAGTCTTGGATTGGATCCAGGACATCACGAGGAGATCCGGAATGGTCCGGAGAATAAGATTCATATATTGGGGATCATTTTCTAAGTTAGGAAATGTTCCGGAGTGTTTGTATGGAGATTCTAGAAGGTTTCGGAATGTTCTAGAAGGTTCTAGAAGAGTTCTTGGTGTTTGCTTGAAAACCAAGAAAGGGTCAAAGGAAACCTTGTGGGGCGAGACACGGATTCGTGGGGGAGGAGGACTCCTCCCCCCTTCCCAACCCGCCGGCCATAGGAGGGGAGTCCTACTAGGACTCCCCCTCCCCAGGCGCGCCTCCCTCCTTTAAATAGAAGGGAGGGGGCGCCCCCTCCTAGATCTCTCTCATAACAAGCTCTAGTCGCCGCCTCTCTCCTCCACCTTCGCTCTGCTCCGACTTAGGCGAAGCCCTGTAGAATTCTCTACTCCGCCACCACCACCACCATACCGTCGTGCTGCTGGGATTCCGTGGAGAAGATCTACTACCTCTGCTGCTTGCTGGAACGGGGAGAGGAAGGTCTACTTCGACTCCGCACGTGTGACCGTCTGTGGAATTGCTGCCGGAACGCGGCGCCGGAAGGATCGTCCACACGATCTTGAGATCGGCAAGTGATCGACTACATCATCCACGAGATCTAATCTCATAACGCTTTCGGTTCTACGAGGGTTAGTACCGATCTATCTCATTGCTCATGTCTAATAGATTAGATCTTGGCTTTTGTCTAGATTAGATCTGGGTTTTGTTCGTTCTTGCGGTAGAAATTTTTTGTTTTTCATGCTATGAACCCATCAGTGGTATCAGAGCCGTGTCTATGCGTAGATCTGTTGCACGAGTAGAACACAATGGTTTTGTGGGCGTTGGTGCTCGTGCCGTCTTGTGCTTTGTGTACTTTGCATCTTGCGGTATGGTGGGATGAAGCGGCCCGGGCTAACCTTGCATGTCATCGCACATGAGACTTGCTCCACAGTTGACGTGCAACTCGTATTGCACAAGTGGCTTTGTGGGTGTCTTTCTCTCCCATCATAGTATAGATCCAATCTACACTTTGCACTTGATAGCACTTGTATCAACGTTGTGGTTCAGTTTCGTAGGTAAGATCCGTTCTTATTCGAAAGCCCCAAACCACGTAAAACATGCAAAGAAAATTAGAGGCGTCTAACTTGTTTTGCAGGGGTTTTGTGATGTGATATGGCATCATGTGATTGTGATTATATTTGATGTATGCAATGATCCTTGTTGTAATATGGCAACCGGCAGGAGCCTAATGGTTGTCTTTAATTCTGTTAAGACCTGCGTGTCTATTCATCTTGTAATAGCTTTATTCCAAGTAGTTGTAATAGTTGCTAGTGATGATGGACAACCATGAAGCGGCGCCACTGACCTTGACGCAATGCTGGTGATGATGGAGATCATGTCCGTGCTTTGGAGATGGAGATCAAAGGCATAAGAAGAAAGGGCCATATCATATCACACTAATTATGAATTTCCTGTGATGTTAATCCTTTATGCATCTTGTATTGCTTAGATCGTGACAGTAGCATTATAAGATGATCCCTCTCACTAAATATCAAGTAATAAAGTGTTCGTCCTTAGTAGGCACCGTTGCTAAGACTCGTCGTTTCGAAGCATCTAGTGATGATCGGGTGTGATAGATTCTACATGTGCATACGACGGGTGCAAGCCAGATTTGCACATGCGGATACTAAGGTTAACCTTGACGAGCCTAGCATGTACAGACATGGTCTCGGAACACGGAATACCGAAAGGTAAAGCATGAGTCATATGGATGATATGATGAACATGTTGATTGTTCACCTTTAAAGCTACATCATCTCACGTGATGATCGGACTTGGTGTAGTGGATTTGGTTCGTGTAATCACTAAAACAACTTGAGGGATGTTGTTTTTAGTGGGAGTTTATTTGTAATTTGGATTAGTCAAACTCAATTTATCATAAACACAATCAAAGTGAATTTGCATAGTTTGTTGTAGTCATTGGCATCCGTTCACCACCTTACGCTTAGTTATAGTTGAGATAGTAGAACTATAAAAATTCTAGATATTTGCTCTACGAACTGGTATCGTATTGTTTTGAGTGTCAATCTAAAGTTTAAAAGTCATATTGCAAACTTTCAGCAAACTCCATTTACTTTGTGAAGTTTAATAAACAGTATTAAATCAAGAGTAACAATTCCAGTGTTAGTATCTAATGTATCATGTTTGCCTCCATGATTCTTGATACTCAAAAGATTGTTTTTAATATCAAGTTTATCTAAGAGCTGAAAGCAATGTTTCAAAAACCATCATATGTGAAAGGTATTGCGGTATCTAAAACAATGTGTTGGTTACAACATGATAGAGTATATGTCCTCATATTTGATGAGAATTTGTGAAGGTTGGAGACGCCAGTCGTCCTAATCCTCCAAAAGGTTTTGGAAAGGAAACATTATACTCGCAATTCACCTTTATAAGCTATAGCAGCTTGATCATGAAAGTTGTCATGATAAGGATGAATAGAAGATGTAAGTAAAATGTTTACTACACTAAAAGATTACTAAAGAATGGAATTTTGAAAGAATGCCAAACATTTGATGAAGGTGATCCACTTCAAAGTGCAAGTCCAAAGGTATTAGTATTTGACTATACACACTTTGTACTATGTCATGTGAATGACACCACTATTGATGTTGATAGATTCTTTTAAAAGAAAAGGAATTGTTGAAAGAGAATCTATAAAATATTTGGAAGAAAAGAAAAGATTGGAGATATCCAACTTAGGTATATAGAAGATACATGTTATGGCTGCATTCCTTGGTTGTTAAACAATGTGGTTCTGCGGTATTGGATACCGAATTGGTTGGTATGAAGTGTCATACAGGACAACACAATTCATGAACTGCAATGGCCTAAGTAACTAGCAAGAGAATATGTGATGATGTTCATTGAAAACAAACAAAGGGTTGTTGTGTTGCTCGTTAACATCAAAGCTTGCCTTCAAGATTTGTTTCAATAATTGTTATTTTGATCAGGTATTATGACGATAAAAGGTTGTTCAAATAATTACCGTATTCCATAATAGATGGATGATATACAAGTCTGGTTGGAGAAATAACGACCATAAAACTAATGCTAAAATGTCGCAAGACAAATGATTGAAAGATCACTTGCGAAGTGACATCGCCGTTTAAATTATATTGAAAGGGATACATGAAGAAACTCCATGTTGATGGATTTTTGGAGTCTTTGATTATGATCAAATGACGCTTGTGATACTTTCCTGGAGATTTAAAACTCCGTTCGTAGGCCAAAAGAGGAACGGACGACTAACTGATTGGAATTTATACATATTGATGTATATAGTTCATTATGTGTAGTCGTGGGCGATGGATTTCAACTTCATATGCTTTCTCCGAAGATTTGAGTGAGTATATGTATATACTTACTCAATAAGGAAGGAGTATGAAACATTTGAAAATGTTCAAAGACTTTCAAGATGAAGTGGAAAATCATTGTAACAAGAAAATAAAAAGTTTATGATTGGATCATAAAGAAAGATGTTTGAGTTACAAGTTTAGCAAAACACCTAAGATTTGAGGAATCGTTCCATAGATTTGCATTTCCCAAAACACCATAGGAGTATGGAGTGTTCGAGATATGTAATGAAACCTTGTTTGACATGGTAAGATCAAAGGTGTCATTTATAAAACCGCCATTATATTTTAAAGATTAAAGCTTTAGTGACTACCGCTTTTACACTGAAAAGAGCTCCATCGTGATCCGCTGAAATGACACCATATAAGTCATGGTTTGGGATAAAACCTAGGTTGTCCTTTCTTAAATTTTTGGTATGCTAGGCATAAGTAAAGTGTTTACAACCAAAGTCGGATGAGCATGTCTTTGTAGGTTATTTCGAATAACCATTGGGTATTCCTCCATAACACCGAAGACAAAAGTGTTTGTCATTTAGAATGTCAAGTTTCTTGAGAAGGAATTTTGGTGAAAAGTTAAGTTGGAGGACAATAGAACTTTGACAACGTCTTTGAACCTTATGTGCTGAGTTGCGCATCGTCGGAAAGTGTCCCGGAGGCAGCAACAATGCTCATGGCTCACGTGCCTCAAAGGTTGTGGTCACGGAGATCTAAGTTACTATTGAACCAAGTAGGTCGGGTAAGTAATCAAATGCCAAGATTTGAGAGTTAAATCATTGTTGTTTGATAATGATGAACCGACTGCATGCAAAGAAGCAATGATGGGCCCTGACTTCGTTAAGTGGCTTGAAGCCATAAAATCCGTGATAATTCCATACACGAGAAATCAAGCTTTGAATTTGAAAGACCCTCTGGAAAGGTGCAAGACCTTACAGTCGTATATGGATCTATAAAGAAATAGACATGGATGTTTCACATCTATGAAATAGTCGACATGTTGGAAAGAGTTTACGACAATGTTCAAGGAATTGACTATGATAAGATTTGATCTTTCATAGCGATATTTAGTCTAGACGAATTAATGTAGCAACCACTACATATATTTTGGTATATGGTAGTTGAACAAACAAAACAAGTTCTTCTAATAGAATGGTTACCTAGGATGTGTCCATGACACGATCCAAAGGGTTTTGTTAATTCAAAGGATGCTAAAAGAGTATGCAAAGCTTCAATGGTTGAAGTGAGCATCACGGAGTTGGAATCTTCACCGTGATGAAACCGTTAAAAGGTTTAATTTCATCAGAGACGATGAAGATGTTTGCATTTTGCAAGAAATTAAGTGGGAGCGCTAAGACATATTTCTAATACATTATGTGAAAGACATATTGTTGATTAGAAATGATGTATCTTTTATTGACACAGGTTAAGAATTTCATTTCGATGAAAGACTTAGGCATAACCCAAGAATTAGGCATCAATGTCTATATGGATAGATTGAGGCGCTAATATGGTTTTGCCAAATGTACATAGATAAGATGTTGAATGAGTTCAATATGGAAACAACAAGAAAGGTTCTTGACGCACGGAAAGGACTGAATCAAGATTCAAGTGTGTTGACACGAGATTCAAGTGTTTTGACACTTGGTGAAATCACAAGAATATTTTGATCAATCTTTGAGATGTACACATCCAGATATGTCCTATGCTCTAAATGTTATGAGCATATACCAGAATGACTCATAAGATGATCATTGGACAATAGTAGGGATATTCCTATGATCTTTGGAAGAACTAAGAATATATTATTTATATAGTGGTGACAAATAGTTCATTGTAAATTGTTGCATTGATACTAGTTTTGTCACAAATTAAGTTTATCTCAATTTAAACTATGGGTGGCACAATGTAATGGAAAGGAAGTTCCATAACGGATTTGGTTGAGTACCAAAGTTAAAACATTGTGACAGATACTACAACAAAAGGCTAAGTATATGACTGCTATTGTAGCAGCAAATGAGGGCATTTGCGTCAAGTAGTTTGTTATCAAACTAGGTGTGGTTCATAGCGGGATAATACTATGAAGATACATTGTATGACAATTGTATCAACATGATTTAATCCCGAGGAACTAAAGGTCTCACCAAAGGACCAAATTTATACAATGCCATCTCATTGGAGAATGAGTAATGCGTAGAAACGCAAGGACATGCAAATAGACACGGACCTGGAAGTGTCAGATCCGAAGATTATGTTTACCACAAGCAATAGTGTATATACAACACCCGAAAGCCATAGGTGTTGAATGCTCAAGTTTTTAACTAGATTATTGACTCTAGTGCAAGTGGGAGACTGTTGGAGATATGCCCAAGAGGCAATAATAAAGTGGTTATTATTATATCTTTATGTTTATGATAAATGTTTACATACCATGCTATAATTGTATTAACCGGAAACATTAATACTTGTGTGTTTTGTAAACATAAAAGAGTCCCTAGTAAGCCTCTTGTTAAACTAGCTTGTTGATTAATGGATGATCATGGTTTCCTGATCATGGGCATTGGATGTCATTAATAACAAGATCATATCATTAGGAGAATGATGTGATGGACACACACCCATAGTAAGCGTAGCATAAGATCAAGTCATTAAGTTCGTATTGCTGTAAGCTTTCAAATGCATAGTAACCTAATCCTTCGACCATGAGGTTATGTTAATCACCATCATCAGATGGATACTTTGATGACATCAAACATCGCTTCGTAACTGGGTGGTTATAAAGGTGTCATTGGGTATTCTGAAAGTATGTGTTGAAGCGCATGGACCAAGATTGGGATTTGTCCATCCATATGACGGATAGATATACTCTGGGCCCTCTCGGTGGAATGTCATCTAGTTAGCTTGCAAGCATGTGACTAGGTCATAAGGGATGACATATCACGGAACGAGTAAAGAGTACTTATCAGTAACGAGGAAGAACTAGATATGAAGATACTGACGATCAAACCTCGGATAAGTAGAATATCGTGTGACAAAGGGAATTGGTTTCGTATGTTAAATGGTTCTATCGATCACGAAGTAATCGTTGAGTATGTGGGAGCCGTTATGGATCTCCAGATCCCGCTGATGGTTATTGATCGGAGAGGTGTCTTCATCATGTCTGCATATTCACGAACCGTAGGGTGACACACTTAAGGTTCGAAGTTGTTTTAAGTAGATATGGAATATGCGTTGGAGACCGAATGTTGTTCGGAGTCTCGAATTGGATCCGGGACATCACGAGGAGATCCGGAATGGTCCGGAGAATAAGATTCATATATTGGGGATCATTTTCTAAGTTAGGAAATGTTGCGGAGTGTTTGTATGGAGATTCTAGAAGGTTTCGGAATGTTCTGGAAGGTTCTAGAAGAGTTCTTGGTGTTTGCTTGAAAACCAAGAAAGGGTCAAAGGAAACCTTGTGGGGCGAGACACGGATTCGTGGGGGAGGAGGACTCCTCCCCCCTTCCCAACCCGCCGGCCATAGGAGGGGAGTCCTACTAGGACTCCCCCTCCCCAGGCACGCCTCCCTCCTTTAAATAGAAGGGAGGGGGCGCCCCCTCCTAGCTCTCTCTCATAACAAGCTCTAGACGCCGCCTCTCTCCTCCACCTTCGCTCTGCTCCGGCTTAGGCGAAGCCCTGCAGAATTCTCTACTCCACCACCACCACCACACCGTCGTGCTGCTAGGATTCCGTGGAGAAGATCTACTACCTCCGCTGCTCGCTGGAACGGGGAGAGGAAGGTCTGCTTCGACTCCGCATGTGTGACCGTCTGCGGAAGCGCTGCCGGAACGCGGCGCCGGAAGGATCGTCCACACGATCTTGAGATCGGCAAGTGATCGACTACATCATCCACGAGATCTAATCTCGTAACGCTTTCGGTTCTACGAGGGTTAGTACCGATCTATCTCGTTGCTCATGTCTAATAGATTAGATCTTGGCTTTTGTCTAGATTAGATCTGGGTTTTGTTCGTTCGCGGTAGAAATTTTTTGTTTTTCATGCTACGAACCCATCAATAAGCATATCCAAACAACAAGCAAACACTTTAGCATTAAACAAGAAAATTTTTTTGTTCCCTCTGATTTTTGCATTCTCGTCAACTAATCAGGGTTGCTGAAATTGGGATGTTACAGACATTTCCCCCTTAAAAGAATCTCGTCCCGAGATTCAGGAGAGTAGGGTTAGGGGATTTTGAGTCAATGTTAGCGCTACTGGTTTCAAGCGTGTTATTTTACGAACTTCATCCTTGAAAGTGGCTACTCTGTCGATGAAGCTGCTTCAGTCTTTCGGGACGTACGGAGAGTTGAGCAGAGTCTAGTGCTGATTGTGAGGGATAACCTCCTTTTTCTTTCGGTCTCTATATCTCGAGGGCTTGGACTAAGCGGACTATATCGATGCTGAACTTCACGGGGTACTCATCGGAGGATAGATTCTACGGCCTGGTGTACCCTTCTCTGAGGGTCCACGGCTCTTCCTTAGGGTCGTAGCGTATCCTATTAACGACGTTGGGGTCCAAGCTTCTGGGTTGGCTCCTGGCGAGGGTTTTCTCTATTTGTGTGGGAAAGACGCAGTCTTTCCCCCTTAGGATTTGGCTGGGGTAGATCGGAGAGTTGACATAGTCCTTTCTTCTTAGAGTCATGGATTGATGTTTTGAAGACTGTCGTCACTCTTTCTCATAGAGGTGGAATTCTTCCGATGGCGTCCGTGAAGGTAGGTCCTACTGGGTTTATATTCTACGATTATCCGTACTTAGTCTGTTAGAGCTGTTGGAGTCTCACGTACTCTAAGCGATTGGAACTGAACGGTTGGCGATCTTGGGGTCCTTCCGGTAGGTCTTCAGCTGAAGTAGCAAAAAGAGACTTCGTAGCCTTTTTAGCTAGTTTCTCCTCTGATAACTCTCGGGTTGTGGTTTGGTGAGAAGACGTCGAATCTGGGGATCTCTTTTTCTGAAGTATCTTCCGATAGACGGTCTTCTGGAGATTGAGTGGAAAGATGCTGTCTTTCCACCTTAGAGCTTCACCAAGGTGTTTCGGGAGGGGTGTGGATCTTCTTTCTTGGAGTGTTGACTTGATGTTAGAGGAAGGTTGTATCTTCTTGAGTCTTAAGTGAGGTTTTTTGGTGACACCCTATTCTCGCAACCTTGGTGGGGGGGTGGTCTTCTAACGAGCTTTAAGGAGTTAGCTGAGAACAAGTTAGCGGTTTACGACTCCTCTTGAGAATGTTCCATCGGAGTAGAGACATCTAGCTTCAGAGGAGTGGTCTTCAAGCTTCCTTATCATCTGGCTTCAGGGGTAGTTCTGACCTTCTGGGGAGGATCATTCCGTCAGTTTGGGTAGGGTCGACTAGATTAAATTAGTCCCCTGAGGCGGTCATAAGCCCTAATACACTAAAGGTTAGTGTGGTTAGGACTTCACTTCTTGTCTTGGTTGACTTATCAGGTGATTTCTTGTGGAAATTGAGGATCCTTCGGTGGTTGACTTCCGGCATCAACGGGATTCTTGCTATAGTAGACTGAGGAACAAGGGAGTGTGGTGCAATTAACGAGTCTTGCGGGGTGCGTTTGACGAGGTATGCCGTCCTGCTGAGGTGAAACCTTCGAGTTGATTCTGACTTGACGATGTCGACTCCTGGTTCTTGAGATGCTTTTCCTCTCATATACTCTCGAGGTTAGTCTGGGTCTCATTACCGACAACTAACACAGGGGTTTCCTGAGTTACTAGGTGGGTTATCGCTCCTCGAGTCACATTTTTAAGGAGGTCAAGGCAGACCAGAACATACAAACAAGGCTAACATAGCGAGGGGATCGCAATGTTCTCGGCAAACAGCACACATCAAGCAACACAGGGTGCACTTAGGCAAGCAAACACGGTCAACGCTAGGGACCAAGGAGTTAACTACTCGCGAGGTAGGGGAATCCTATTCTTAGGACTATTGACCCTAGATATTATAATTCTTCAGGTCGGAGTCACTATCTTGCAGATGAAGCCTTCATCGAATCTTGGACGCTTCTTGATAGTGTAACACTTGAGGTCTTCTAATTATGGGGATTCCGCTGGTGGAGCGATATTGTAGTCTCCTTGTGTTTGCTGGTAGTTGCTTGTCTTCAATCTTGTTCCCATCGTCTTCACTGGGTTCGAGATCCTAGTTATTTAAAATCCGTAGGTTTGAAGTTGGGACGAGAGTTAGAGGAAACCATTTTCAAAAGCATTTACTTAGAGTAAGAGAAGAAGTAGAACTTTTTGAAACTCATTGAGAAACTAGTTTTTTTAAAGCCAGGTTTTCAAAAATAAGTTTCCTGTCTAGCGACTATGCTAACTAAGGTTCTCCTACAGTCAGGGTGGCTCTGATACCAAGTCTGTGGGGCCCCCGGATTTAATCCTCCGAGAATCCCTGTTATGCATACAACCACGATGCCATGATCAGTTAGTCGTGGCACATAACCGACAAGTATCATAGTAAACATCCAAAACATAACGAATACATGACATACCTTATTTGCCATTATGGCTACATCAAGCAACAACAGCGGAACTTCATTAAGCGTAGAGCCCGAGCCGTGCCTTAACCTACAGGCAACTGACTGGGAGAACGTCCTAGCTCGCATAGTCGTCAACACCACCTTCTTCTTGATATCTGACCAAGTTAATAGCCAGGGACAATGCCAGTGAGTACATTGAATGTACTCGCAAACCACCTTAAATTAATGATAATAACAAGAGGATATGCATTATGGTTGTGGTAGTGGGAGGGCTCTAGGGGAAGTTCCTTTCTAAAGTAGTTTCTCTTGTAGATATATCCTCTACATATCTTTGTTGAAAAACTTTTGTAAAACATTTTGGAAACCATTTACACTAGGACTGGGTCACCCATTTGTTCCTTTCTTCCGGTCGTCCCACGACCAAACTCCTTCCATTCCGTTCTGACCATCCCATGGTCAAAAACAGGAACCCTTTACGACCATCCCATGGTCAAAACATTTCAAAGTCATTTCTTTTCCGAAATCCTTTTTGAAAACAAAACCAGCACCGCTCTACAGAAGTTTGTCCAACCCGTCCTTAATCGCGGACAAGGCTATTCGAATAGATTTACACTTTGCAGAGGTTGTACACTTTACCCACACCATCCGGGTACACTACCCTGATCTTCACTGATTGTGGGTCGAGTAACCGATCAAGACTCTCCGGATGCCCAATCCAGTATAAGTGCCTACCCTATGAGTGATGTTTACCCTCAACACCGGGACGTCCTATATAGTTCACAATCAACCGGAGCACTTTTTCCACTTCACGAGTGTGCGCTTTCAATGACGGTCTCATAGTAACGCGTGGAGGTCAGTAGACCCTTCGTTCCTTCTCCCGTTCGATGTCCACATGGACCGTTTGTCCAGAGAAGGCCCACCCTCCAGGGAGTTTTATCCCCTGTAGTAGTTGCGAGGCAGCTTATACCAGAATGAACAAACATCAAATCCAGCCCTGTCCCATATCAGAGTAATGTGGTTGCACGGGGTTAAGTTGTTATAGCTAAACTGCAAAGAACCGGGTGCGTTTCATAAACCTTTTTCCTCCACCTTTCCTTCAGCATTTTTGTAAAGAAAAACCTTTTTCTTTCTCAACATCTCTTGGGAGGTCTCACCTCACCAAGGTTTTATCATAAAACATTTGGTAAAACTTTTTCCGGGGTCTTTCCATCCTCTAGCTTTGCTTCGGCTAAATCGGGGGTCTCCAAAGGGGTATGGTGTAATACACCATCTACCATACTAGGGGCAAGTAGGTATCATCAAGAGGGTTGTACTTAGTAGTACCATTGAGTAATGGTTTGGAGGAGCCAAACCACTACCATATATATATACATCAATATATAGCAAAACAATGTAGTTTTAATAAACAGTTGATAAAACATGCATAAGTAAAACAGTAGGGCAAGGCTTATGAGTAAGAAGGTGGCTTGCCTGATGATCAGCAATATGGTAATATGTCCCTGGACTTCTTCTTAGAATACCCAATGATACCAATAATAATTGCCACTTCTCCTGCTCTCCGATTTCCTCGCAACTATCATCGTCCAGACATCACATGCAAACAAACAAGGGCACAATCAACACAATGCATACAAGCATCAATACCATATAGCAAGCAAGTGAACAACATCTAACTAGATTCAGTAGGCTTCGAGAGGATTGGACCTAGGAGATTGAGATTGGCTTGGAAGCAGGGATGAATATTCCCCCTTAGGGTTTAGTGTCGAGGAACTACCTAGGAGGGGGTTATGGGCCAAAGACTTATTCTGTAAGATACCATTTTGTAAAGGTGATACCCATAGATAGGTGGTGATAAAATGAATCCAACAAAAGTGGTTTCACTATTTTATCACATTTCTTTAATTACTTATGAATTATCTAGTGGATAAAACTCTAGTTTTAGGAGATAAATCCCCATAAAAGTTCTGGAGCTCCAAAATTTATTTCCTTTGGTGGTTAGGTAGGTCTTGATGTACTTGTTCACTGAGAGCTGGAATCACTCCAAAATAATTACAATAATGCCCTCAGGAAATTCCCAAAGGCAGTTATGTAGACATTTCGTCTTTTTCACCAAATTTAATCTACAGAGGATTTTGATATGAGGTGAGGGCCATGGATAGGTATTGTAAATACCTCTCAGTACCAACTGGAATCACTATTTTTGGAGTTGTAGAGCTACTGTAGTGTTTTATCCAGTGAAAATACTAGGGATAGAAATGTTTAATTCATTAAAATTCATCAGAAGCCCAATAAATGGTGGGTTCCTGGGTTTTGGTAGTATTTAGTGTACCACATCACAGAGATTTGGAATGAGGTCAAAACAAGTTATAATTTGACCTAGGAAATTTTCTAAAGTTAGAATATGACTATTCTTGTTATTTTTACTACAGATAAGCTGTTGTTCACCTTGGCATGAGATCAAGGTCTAGGGATAGGTGCTTCTAATACCTTTCAAAGGAAGTTGGTTTTACTCTGATTGGAGTTGTAAAACTCACAGAAAGAATTTATTAGTGAAAAAGGATACATCTGAGGATTTAATTTACTAATGGCATCCTATTCAATATTTTTAGTTACTTTCTGTTCAGCATGTTGCACAAAACACTATGGTACTTGGTAGAAATTAGATCTGGGCAGTTGGGGTCATTTCTATTTTCTTTTGCATTTAAAGTAAAGGGTTATATTTTAGATCTGGAAAAGAAATCAAAGAGAGAAAAGAGGCAGGGGCTACTGGGCTAGGGTCTGGGGCAGCTGGGCCTCGAGAGCCAATTCGGCCCAATCCAGGGCGGGCTATGCCGGCGGGAGAAGGAAATCAAACCCGCAGGTGGGGCCCGCCTGTCAGCGAGTGCCAGCACCAAAGAGGCATTGGGCGCCCTGGGCCGTTGGATTAAAGAGGATCTGACGGCTCGCCGTCGTCGTCCTTCTCTGAATGCAGCGCGGCGGCAGAAACCCTAGGGTCGACGGAAACAACGCGGGGAGCTCACCATGGACCCGGGGAGCTGCTGGGGACGGGCTAGGGCGACACGGCGTGCGGTGGCGACTCCGAGGAGGGGAGGCAACAACCGGTTCCGCATCGAGAAGGTGCTCGCGCGGAGACGCTCGGGAGGAGTTCGCCGGGGCTCGCCGGAGTGGCTTCTGGGGAGGTCTTGAGCAAAAATAGAAGTCAGGTGAGATGTAGGAGGACGGGGAGATCCGGGTAGGGTGGCATGCAGAGGGAGGGGAGCAGTGAGGAGAGCTTTAGGCTCGCTTCTTCAAGGAGGTCGAAGCATCATTCTCCTCCATCTCTCGGGTTGTACAGCGCAGGGGAGGAAGAGAGGGTGCTGCGGAAGGTAGGAGGAGGGGAGAGGGGGGAAAATGAGGGGCAGAGAGGGGGAGGTGGTGGCCTCTAGCTTATTTAAACCGGGGAGGGAGAGCTTGATGTGTAATGTCCATTTTGGACATTGGGAGAGGTGGTGGCCAGGGGTTGGTCCTTTTGGGCGGTGGAGGGTTGCTGGTTATCTCCATTTCTTGGTCTAAAGTGACTAGGAGAGGGGGTGGGTGGGTCTTGGACTTGGTGGTCGAGGTAGGGAGCTTGATGCTCATTGGGGGTATCCTCATGGATGGGTGCAGGGTTTTCGAGCTAGGCTGGGTCTGGGGGTGTGTGGGACCCTAAGCACGACCAGAGAGAGAGGAGCGGTTGCTGCTGCTTTTAAGGTGCAAGATCTTTTGCAAGATATTGCCTATCTCTCCTTCTCCCTTTCCAAGGGCAAAAGACAAGGGAAGGGGTGTGCTACAGTAACTTAGCTACAGTGCACACGACCAGAACAGAGGTGTGTGGTGGTGGAGGCTTGCTTGTGAAGATTGATGGGGTTTTGGTGGAGTTTTGGTTCACAATTAATAAATTCTCAAATCTGCCATAAAGGATGATCAAGAGTTATGTCTTGATTTTTGATCTTGAACAAATGGAGGTAAGGATGTGGTAGATGGATAGGGTTAATATGCCTCTCTGGGATTTATTTGGGATTTTTCAGAGAATTAGAAGTCCACCTAAATTCATTTATTCAAAAGTACAGAAGTAGTTTCTAGAAGCTAATGTGATATTTTTACATTATACAAAGTTGGTTTTTGGTGTGAGATGGTCCTAGATACCATATTACACCTTGGGGAATTTTATTGGGATTTATTGAGGCAGGAAACTATTTTTAAAGGATTATTTCTTGTTTCTGCCATTTAAGAAGAAGGGCAAAAAGAAATCATAAAGAATCTCAAAAATATTTATTCTTGAGATGGGAAGGTAGGGTATGATATATGGATCTTAATTGAGCCCAAAGTTGGAGAGGTGTTTTGGCAAAAATCAAACTTTCCATTATGGAAGAGGTTTTGGAAGTTTTGTTCTATTGAGGGAATTAAATAGTTTTGGTCCATAATAAATATGGATAATTATTGATAAATCTTGATGATCAAGGTAGGTGATGTAGACAAGGTGTAGCAAGCATTTGCAACCTTGGGATTGGAGAATCCAAGTTGATCTTGGTGGAATCTAGAGATTTAAGGATCTTGGGTGAGATTGTTTTCATGCCACCAAAACCTTGTTGGATCTTGGAGCTCAGATCTCCCCTTGGGGCATGTGGTAGATGGAGGGATAGACCAAGTGATGTAGATTGCAATGGTGTATGGGTTGGAGCTTGATCCTGCTGGAGCTCACCATGACAAGCTTTCAAACTTTGAACAAAATAAGCCTGCCAAGGCAGATTATCAGCTAGCCTTCAAAACCTTGTGGGTTAAAACAGCTCAAGGATCCAATTGGAACAAGTGAAGTAGGTAATGATAGAACTATATGATTAGAACACAACCATGCAAAGAGTTGGTCCAAATAAGGTTGGATGGTAGTGTGAGCTTCTACCAAAGTAGGCATGCTGAGTAGATTTGCAGGAAAAGTTATTTTCTTGCCTGCAAAACCATCAAGAACAAGTGGGTAGGAGGATCATATAACCAAGGGAAAGAGTGGGCCTTGGTAGTCCTTAGGATGGTTAACAAGATGTTTTATATGCATTTCCAAAAATGCACAAGGGTTGAGAAAGGGAGGCAATTCAAAAAGGTGATGTTGGAAACAGATTTCCAGACTAGGCCAAATTTCGCAGAGTTAGGTTTTTTTGACTAGAATGTGGGTGGTGATGATTTTGATGGATTGCAAGGTACCAAAGCATCATCAAGTGGATGTGGTTTAAGAGTATATTGAGTAGAAGGGATCCATGCTTGATATTGGTCCTCATTGACTTGGAAACTTCTAGAAGGGATTTCTTCAGAATTGATCTGGTTAAGAGTTTTAGATGATCACTTAGTAGCTAGGGATCAGATCCAGATTGTATTCTTGCTTAGGGTGGGAGGATTTGGAGACATCTTGATCCTAGTGATGATCTCCTAGAGTAGCTCATACTATCTCCTAAGCAGACAAATCAAGCAGCAGATCAAGGCAATTCATCTTACAAACAATTCAACTACTACTAGGGTTACCACCAAGATTAGCTTGAGGTAAGGATGGGTATTTTGAAATAGGTTGGAGTTTGAACAAGGTAAGGTCCTTGGTATCTTTACCAAGAGTAGAATCCGAAAGCTTACAAAAAGGTTTTGGGAGATCCTAGAGGTAAGAGTAGTTGAAGGTTCTGTCTTGAAAACATAAGGAGATTATATTATATAACTCTCCATAGTTTTGTCAATAGAAGTTACAAAAATAGTTTTGGTTACATAAGCATCTTGGCTCATTTTTTGAAATGCCAGAACATTTGAGAATATGGAAATTAAGCCAAGACTGTTTTGGGAAGTAGCTTTTGTCAACTGGTGTTAAGGTAAGGAGTATATCATCTAATACACATTCATATGCATAAGCATATCCAAACAACAAGAAAACACTTCAGCATTAAACAAGAAAATGTTTTTGTTCCCCCTGATTTTTGCATTCTCGACAACTAATCAGGGTTGCTGAAATTGTGATGTTACAAATAGTGCAGCAATTATTAACATCATCATTTTTAGAATTGGTACCGAAGAGATTTTCAATATCAAAAGTAGTGTGATTTTCCCAATCATGATCACTGCTATAGGTAACTGGCATAGGAACATCATCGAGTTCAGACTCATCAAAACTATAATAGGAGCAACGTGCTTAGGGGAAAATACCGTTTCCTCCCTCCTTTTACTCCTCCTCTTCTTCTTTTTCTTCTCCTCTTTAGGAGGGAGAGGCTTGAAAGGACGCTTCTCCTTATACCCTGGTTTATTGTTAGAGACAATAGAAGAAACTTTGGAGGATTCCTTCTTTTCATTAATAAGATCAAAACACATATTAGACCTATCATATTTTGGTAAAATATCATATTTTATAATATTTTGTATGTAAGTATTTTTGTGGCAATTATCAACACAATAAAGATGACAACCATGCAGGACACTATTCATATCAAAAGCACTCATATCTACCAAAGAAGTTTTTCTTGATAATTCTTCACACCCCAAAAAAATGTAAGTTCATCATGATGATTAGGAGTGATCATGTCATCACAATACGAACTTGCAGTACTCATTGGATTAGAAGAGCTATTATTATGGCCTGAGCATTGAAAATTGAGATGACCCACTTCAAAGCAAAGTTCACAAATAAAAGGATAGAGGGCACAAACTTTTTTACCAAGATCATTTAGAGCCCTATACCACATTCTAGTTTTTTCATTCTTGTGGGTGATACAATATTCTTCTTCAATTTGATTCTTTTCACAAGGTCTATGTACTCCACAAAAATTAACATGCTTATAAGAAGTAGTACTTTCAAAGGTTTGAGCATGTTTATTGCTATCATTAATAACAGTTTCATTTTTCATGCAAGTGTCTTTAAAAGGCTCATGATACATGTCCCATTTTTATTTAGGAGCATTAATATGAGAAGCAAAGGCTCTAAAATAATCAACAAGAATTTGAGGATCAAGATCATATTTAGCACTAAGCTCTTGAAAATTAGCAGTTTCAGCGAAAGACTTAATGCAATCATACTCATAGTTTATACCTGGTTCTTTACCTTTGTCGTTATCCCAATCTTCGGTATTGCTTTGAATTGTTTCAAGAAGATCCCACTTAGCTTTGACCTCCTTACTTGTGAAGGATCCCTCTAAACAAGTATCTAGATAGTCCTTGTAATTTCCTGAAAGCCTTGCATAAAAATTATTAATAACAATATTCCTGGGGAGATCATGAATGGGACATTTGAGCATTAGTGACTTCAATCTCCCCATGCTTGGGCAATACTTTCTCCATCATGAGGATGAAAATTATAAATATAATTCCTATCTTTATGAATTTCATGAGGAGGATAAAATTTAGAGTAAAAAAGAGATTCAAGTTCCTTCCACTCCAAATGATGAGGATCGTCTAGTAGCTCATACCACTCCCTTGCTTTGACCTTAAGTGAGAAAGAGAATAGCTTCCTCTTAACTTGGTTCATTGAAATACCTGCACACTTGAACAACTCACATAATTCATGTATAAAGAGTAAATGGTCACCAGGATGGACAGTTTCATCTCCAAAATAACAGTTATTCATAACACGTTTAACAATTTCCATAGGTATTTTAAAAGGGACGCTTTCAGTATGTGGATTTAAAATATCATAAGTATCATTAGAATTACCACATATGGAGATAAAGTATCATCAGAGCAAATTTTATCCTTTAAAGCTGGGGAAGTAAAACGGTCATTTTCATAAAAACTAACTTCCCCAAGCTTAGACGTTTCCATAGCATTAGTAACAAAGGTGTTCAAAAATTCATACTAATAACATTGCTATTAGCATGCAAAGGAAGTTCCATGGGGTTTTTAATTTCCTTTTCAGACCATTCATGTGCTACCTTAGGGAAAATACTAAAAAGCTCTCTAATTTTGTTGTTGTTTTCCATTAAGCCTAACTAGTGAAAATAAAAACAAGAAACAAAAAGATATAATTGCAGAATCTAAAGGAAATAACTTCGAGCACTCACACACCAGCAACAGTACTAGAAGATAGCTTAGTAGCCATAGGATGTGAGTACCTTTTACCTTACCTCCTCGGTAACGGTGCCAGAAAAATAGCTTGATGTCTACGCACGCTTCTATTCTTGTAGACAGTGTTGGACCTCCAAGTGCAGAGGTTTGTAGAACAGCAGCAAGTTTCCCTTAAGTGGATCACCCAAGGTTTATCAAACTCAGGGAGGAAGTGGTCAAAGGTATCTCTCTCAAGCAACCCTGCAATCAAGATACAAGAAGTCTCTTATGTCCCCAACACACCCAATACACTTGTCAGGTGTATAGGTGCACTAGTTCGGCTAAGAGATAGTGAAATACAAGTAATATGGATGATTATAAGTGGTAATTGCAATCTGAAATAAGAGAGGCAGCAAGCAAACATGTAATAGGACTGATTTTAAATGGTGTTTCAATGTTTAGAAACAAGGCCCAGGGATCATACTTTCACTAGTGGACACTCTCATATAAATATATTCTCTTCATTATGCTACCCTGAACTACTCTCCGGTTGGACGATGTAGGGCTATAACATCACACCTTAAAGTTCACATTCCCCATCTAGATAACCCCTCACTGTCACCTTGAGCGCTACATGGTTCCAACAAACACCACAATCTCATAGAGACATCCAACTAAAATTATACTCATGATAAGTATTTATGTAACCTTAGCCAAAGTTACACAAGGTGTGCACACTGCCAAATTCACACACGTGGGGATAAGTAGAGATTCGTTAAAGCACTTGAGTAGCAGAATAAATCTATAGATTACAAAGCTCGTGATCTCATAAGATCACGCATAGAGATAGAGATGAACACATAGCTACAGGTAGAGCCCTTAACCTCGAGAGAGAACTACTCCCTTCTCATCATGGGAGTCAGCAACGGAGATGGACATGGCGGTGGAGTCGATGGAGATGGATCCGAGGGCACTTCCCCGTCCCGGTAGGGTGCTGGAACAAAGACTTTTGTTCCCCGAATCTCCTCTCCAGTGGCAGCAGCATTGTGGAACTTTTCATGGAAATCTGATCTTCTCTTTAGGGTTTTCGTCTCGGGGGGAATATATAGGCGAAGAGGCGATGCCAGAGGTAGGCCAGGGTGGCCACACCCCTTGGTGGTGTGGCCAAGGGTGACTGATACATTGCAAATGTATCTATAATTTTTGATGCTCCATGCTTGGTTTTATCCACTTTCTTGTGTTTTGTCCACACTTTGGAGTACTTTTCATATGATTTCTTGAACTAACCTATTAACAAGAGCCACAGTGCCAGCTGCCTGCTTTCTGCTGTTTTTGGTTCCAAGAAAGTCAGAAAATGAATATTCTCGGAATTGGACGGGACAAAAGCCAAAGTGCCTATTTTTCCAGAAGACTCCAGGAGCCAGAATACGAGACGGAGGAGGGCCAGGGGCTGGCCACACCCCCCCAGGCGCGGGGGCTGGGCCTGGCCGCGCCAGGGCATGGTGTGGTGGCCCCAGGCACCCCCTCGGTCTCCCTCTTCGCCTATAAGAAGCCTTCTGACCTAAAAACTTCAGGGGGTCGATGTTTTTCCAGAATAAGTTCCGCAGCGCCGCCACCACCGAAGGGGAGATTCGGGGGACAGAAAGTCTCTGTTCCGGCACCCTGCCGGGACGGGGATGTGCCCCTGGAGCCATCTCCATCGATCTTCACCATCATCTCCATCGACCATCCATGTTTCCCCATCTATGAGTGAGTAATCCCCTCTGTAGGCTATGGGGATGGTAGGGATTGGATGAGATCGTTCATGTAATGGCATCAGATTGTTAGGGCATGGTGCCTAATATCTTTTATTAGTGATTTATGACTTTGTTGCGACTTGTTGTGCTTAATGCTTGTCACTAGGGCCCGAGTGCCATGATTTCAGATCTGAACATGTTATTGATTCATTATGATAGTATTGTTTTTGGTCTTATCCGCAAGTTGTATACACACGTTGTTGTCCGGAACCTATGGCCCCGAAGTGATAGAAATCGGGATAACCGGAAGGGAATGGCTTTGATGTGAGGATCACATGTGTTCACGGAGTGTTAATGCTTTGCTTCGGTGCTCTATTAAAAGGAACACCTTAATTGCCAGTAGTTCCCTAGAATCCCCGCTGTAAACGGGCTAGCAGGACAAAAGATGTTGTGCAAGTTCTCATTGCGAGCACGTATGACTATATATGGAACACATGCCTAGGATTATCTAGTACTTGGATGCTTTATCTTATTTATCTGCAATTGCCCTATGTTCTGATTACTATGTGAATTGTCTTGTCCATGCAACGCCCGTCCATCTATCCCTATGCCTACCGCACTCGAATCCCATTGTTTACTGCTTTTGTTACTACTGTCTTTGCTTTACTACTGTTGTTACTTTACTATTCCTACTACAAAACTGTTGCTACTGATAAACTGCTGTGAGCAAGATTGTTTCCAGGTGCAGCTGAATTGACAACTCAGTTGTTAAGGCTTATAAATATTCTTTGGCTCCCCTTGTGTCGAATCAATAAATTGGGTTTCACTTCCCTCGAAAATACTGCGATACACCCCCTATACTTGTGGGTCATCAGTGACCCGTGCCACCCTAGGGTGTGCCTACCCCCTGGCTCCCCTCCGTCTCGTCTTCTGGCTCCGTGAGTCTTCTGGTAAAATAGGAACTTTGGCTTTTGTCCCGTCCAATTCCGAGAATATGTCTTTTCTAGCTTTTATGAAACCAAAAACAGCAGAAAACAGGCAACTGGCACAGTGGCATCTTGTTAATAGGTTAGTTCCAGAAAATGTATAAAAGTATCTCAAAATGTAGACAAAACATAAGATAGTTGATATAAAACAAGCATGGAGCATCAAAAATTATAGATACGTTTGCGACGTATCACCAAGCAACATCTTGTTTGTAAAACAAGGGATCTGAGTGTTTGTGAGGGCATGGTGGAGCAATGTATAAAAGTAGAGCACATTCCTTGAACACTTGGTCTGATGATTCGTCCGTACTTGTCCAAAACTTCCCTAAATCCCTAGATTTTAGCCGTCTACCGTGCCAAAGGCATGCCCAAGCCAGCCATCATTGCTTATTGAAGTGATATAAGTGTGTGGTGTGTCATTGTGAGCCATTGTGCCAAGTTTGAAGCCATTCCTCAATTGTCTTGTCGCTATCCCGATGGGTAGACGCATTACACCCTACTATCCTAGACCGAAGCTGGCCAGTGTGGGAAGTGCATGGCCAAGCACCATCTTGTTTTTAAAACAAGGGATGTGAGTGTTTGTGAGGTCATAGTGTAACAATGTGCAAAAGTAGAGCACATTCCTTGAACACTTGGCTTGACGCTTCCTCCGTACTTGTCCAAAACTGCCCTAAAACCCTAGATTTTAGCCGTCTACCGTGCCGAAGGTATGCCAAAGAATGCCATAATTGCTCATTGAAGTGATATAAGTGTGTGGTGTGTCATTGTGAGCCATTGTGCCAAGTTTGAAATCATTCCTCAATTGTCTTGCCGCTATCCTGACAAGTAGACGCATTACACCCTACTAACCTAGACCGAAGCTAGTCAGTGTGGGAAGTGCATGGCCAAGGAACATCTTGTTTGTAAAACAAGGGATGTGATTGTTTGTTAGGGCATGGTGGAGAAATGTACAAAAGAAGAGCACATTCCTTGAACACATGGCCTGATGATTTGTCCGTACTTGTCCAAAACTGCCCTAAATGCCTAGATTTAGCCGTCTATCGTGCCAAAGGCATACCCAAGCATGCCATCATTGATCATTGAAGTTATATAAGTGTGTGGTGTGTCATTCTGATCCATTGTGCCAAGTTTTAATCCATTCCTCAGTTGTCTTGCCGCTATCCCGACAGGTAGACGCGTTACACCCTACTGCCCTAGACCAAAGTTGGCCAGTGTGGGAAGTGCATGGCCAAGCACCATCTTGTTTGTAACACAAGGTATGTGAGTGTTTGCTAGGGCATAGTGTAGCAATGTGCAAAACTATAGCACAGTCTTTGAACACTTGGCCTAATAATTCGTCCGTACTTGTCCAAAATTGCCCTAAAACCCTAGATTTTAGCCGTCCACCGTGCCAAAGGCATGCCCAAGCATGCCATCACTGATCATTGAAGTGATATAAGTGTGTGGTGTGTCATTGTGAGCTATTGTGTGAAGTTTTAATCCATTTCTCAATTGTCTTCCCGCTATACCGACAGGTAGACGCATTACACCCTACGAACCTAGACCGAAGCTGGCCACTGTCGGAAGTGCATGGCCAAGCAACATCTTGTTTGTAAAACAAGGGATATGAGTGTTTGTGAGGGCATTGTGGAGCAATGTATAAAAGGAGAGCACATTCCTTGAACACTTGGTTTGATGATGCCTCCGTACTTGTCCAAAACTTCCCTAAATCCCTAGATTTTAGCCGTCTACCGTGCCAAAGGCATGCCCAAGACTTCCATAATTTCTCATTGAAGTGATATAAGTGTGTGGTGTGTTATTTTGAGCCATTGTGCCAAGTTTGAAGCCATTCCTCAATTGTCTTGCCGCTATCCCGATGGGTAGACGCGTTACACCCTACTACCCTAGACCGAAGCTGGCTAGTGTGGGAAGTGCATGGCCAAGCACCATCTTATTTTTAAAACAAGGGATGTGAGTGTTTGTGAGGGCATAGTGTAGCAATGTGCAAACATAGAGAACATTCCTTGAACACTTGGCTTGACGATTCGTCCGTACTTGTCCAAAACTGCCCTAAAACCCTAGATTTTAGCCGTCTAACGTGTCGAAGGCAAGCCCAAGCATGCCATAATTGCTCATTGAAGTGATATAATTGTGTGGTGTGTCATTGTGAGCCATTTTGCCAAGTTTTAAGCCATTCCTCAATTATCTTGCCGCTATCCCGATGGGTAGACACGTTACACCCTACTACCCTACACCGAAGCTAGCCAGTGTGAGAAGTGCATGTCCAAGCACCATCTTGTTTGCAAAACAAGGATGCGAGTGTTTGTGAGGGCATGGTGGAGCAATGTGAAAAAGGAGAGCACATTCCTTGGACACTTGTCCTGATGATTCGTCCGTACTTATCCAAAACTGCCCTAAAACCCTATATTTTAGCTATCTACCGTGCCGCAGGCATGCCCAAGCATACCATCATTGATCATTGAAGTGATATAAGTTTTTGGTGTCCCATTGTGAGCCATTATGCCAAGTTTGAAGCCATTCCTCAATTGTCTTGCCGCTATCCCGACGGGTAGACGCATTACACCGTACTAACCTAGACCGAAGCTGGCCAGTGTGGGAAGTGTATGGCCAAGCACCATCTTGTTTGTAAAAAGGGATGTGAGTGTTTGTGAGGGCATGGTGGAGCAATGTACAAAAGGAGAGAACATTTCCTGAACACTTGGTCTGATGATTCGTCCGTACTTGTCCAAAGCTACCCTAAATCCCTAAACTTTAGCCGTCTACGATGCCGAAGGCATCCCCAAGCATGCCAGCATTGCTCATTGAAGTGATATAAGTGTGTAGTGTGTCATTGTGAGACATTGTCCCAAGTTTGAAGACATTCCTCAGTTGTCTTGCCGCTATCCCGACGGGTAGACGCGTTACACCCTACTACCCTAGACCGAAGCTGGCCAGTGTGGGAAGTGCATGGCCAAGTACCATATTGTTTGTAAAATAAGGGATGTGAGTGTGTGTGAGGGCATAGTGTATCAATGTGCAAAATGAGAGAACATTCCTTGAACACTTGGCCTGACGATTCATCTGTACTTGTCCAAAACTACTCTAAAACCCTAGATTTTAGTTGTCTAGCGTGCCGAAGGCATGCCCAAGCATGTCATAATTGCTCATTGAAGTGATATAAGTGTGTGGTGTGTAATTGTGAGCCATTGTACCAAGTTTGAAGCCATTCCTCAATTGTCTTGCCGCTATCCCGACAGGTAGACGCGTTACACCCTACTACCCTAGACCGAAGCTGGCTAGTGTGGGAAGTGCATGGCCAAGCACCATCTTATTTTTAAAACAAGGGATGTGAGTGTTTGTGAGGGCATAGTGTAGCAATGTGCAAACATAGAGAACATTCCTTGAACACTTGGCTTGACGATTCGTCCATACTTGTCCAAAATTGCCCTTAAACCCTAGATTTTAGCCGTCTAACGTGTCGAAGGCATGCCCAAGCATGCCATAATTGCTCATTGAAGTGATATAAGTGTGTGGTGTGTCATTTTGAGCCATTGTGCCAAGTTTGAATCCATTCCTCAATTATCTTGCCGCTATCCCAATGGGTAGGCACGTTACACCCTACTACCCTACACTGAAGCTAGCTAGTGTGAGAAGTGCATGTCCAAGCACCATCTTGTTTGCAAAACAAGGGATGTGAGTGTTTGTGAGGGCATGGTGGAGTAATGTGAAAAAGGAGAGCACATTCCTTGAACACTTGGCCTGACAATTTGTCCGTACTTATCCAAAACTGCCCTAAAACCCTATATTTTAGCCATCTACCGTGTCGCAAGCATGCCCAAGCATACCATCATTGATCATTGAAGTGATATAAGTTTTTGGTGTCCCATTGTGAGCCATTGTGCCAAGTTTGAAGCCATTCCTCAATTGTCTTGACGCTATCCCGACGGGTAGACGCATTACACCGTACTAACCTAGACCGAAGCTGGCCAGTGTGGGAAGTGTATGGCCAAGCACCATCTTGTTTGTAAAAAAGGGATGTGAGTGTTTGTGAGGGCATGGTGGATAAATGTACAAAAGTAGAGAACATTTCCTGAACACTTGGTCTGATGATTCGTCCGTACTTGTCCAGAGCTACCCTAAATCCCTAAATTTTAGCCGTCTACCATGCCGAAGGCATCCCCAAGCATGCCAGCATTTCTCATTGAAGTGATATAAGTGTGTGGTGTGTCATTGTGAGACATTGTGCCAAGTTTGAAGACATTCCTCAATTGTCTTGCCGCTATCCCGACGGGTAGACGCGTTACACCCTACTACCCTAGACCGAAGTTGGCCAGTGTGGGAAGTGCATGGCCAAGTACCATATTGTTTGTAAAACAAGGGATGTGAGTGTGTGTGAGGGCATAGTGTATCAATGTGCAAAATGAGAGCACATTCCTTGATCACTTGGCCTGACGATTCATCCGTACTTGTCCAAAACTGCCCTAAAACCCTAGATTTTAGTCGTCTAGCGTGCCGAAGGCATGCCCAAGCATGTCATAATTGCTAATGGAAGTGATATAAGTGTGTGGTGTGTCATTGTGAGCCATTGTGCCAAGTTTGAAGCCATTCCTCAATTGTCTTGCCGCTATCCCGACGGGTAGACGCATTAGACCCTACTAACCTAGACTGAAGCTAGCCAGTGTGGGAAGTGCATGGCCAAGCACCATCTTGTTTGTAAAACAAGGTATGTGAGTGTTTTTAGGGCATAGTGTAGCAATTTGCAAAAGGATAGAACATTCCTTGAACACTTGGACTGACGATTCGTCCGTACTTGTCGAAAACCGCCCTAAAGCCCTAGATTTTAGTCGTCTACCGTGCCGAATGCATGCCCAAGCATGCCATAATTGCTCATTGAAGTGATATAAGTGTGTGGTGTGTCATTTTGAGCCATTTTTCCAAGTTTGAAGCCATTCCTCAATTGACTTGCCGCTATCCCCATGGGTAGACACGTTACACCCTACTACGCTAGACCGAAGCTGGACAGTGTGGGAAGTGCATGGCCAAGCACCATCTTGTTTGTAAAATAAGGGATGTGAGTGTTTGTGAGGGTATGATGGAGCAATGTGCAAAAGTAGAGAACATTCCTTGAACACTTGGCCTAACGATTCGTCCGTACTTGTCCAAGACTGCCCTAAAACCCTAGATTTTAGTTGTCTATCGTGTCGAAGGCATGCCCAAGCATGCCAGAATTACTCATTGAAGTGTTATACGTGTGTGGTGTGTAATGGTGAGCCATTGTGCCAAGTTTGAAGCCATTCCTCAATTGTCTTGTCGCTATCCCTATGGGTAGACGTGTTACACCCTACTACCCTAGACCAAAGCTGGCCAGTGTGGGAAGTGCATGGCCAAGCACCATATTGTTTGTAAACAAGGGATGTGAGTGTTTGTAAGGGCATGGTGCAGCAATGTGAAAAAGTAGAGCACATTATTTGAACACTTGGCCTGACGATTTGTCTGTACTTGTCCAAAACTGCCCTAAAACCCTAGATTTTAGCCGTCTACCGTGCTGAAGGCATGCCCAAGCATGCCATCATGTGGATTCTATCTATATCTTGTTTTGACACATAGTCCCGAAATTCATTTGATTAAATGAAGCACACTAAGATACATGCATGAGTTCATCATCCTAGCTAGCTGGGCAAAATGCCCTTCTTCATCTTCTACCTGCCTTCAGCAATCTGAAAAAATTGTAACAAAAATATGGTTAATTCACAAAAGTTTGATAAGAAGACATCATAGTACATCTTCGAGATGCTCCTCTATAGCGAGCTCCTCGAAGATGTCTGAGGACAGGATCCTAAGACATCTTTGAGAAGCTCCACCGTAGTGGTGTCCCTCTCGCACCATCTTGGAGTTAATAACTTCTCTAGCTGTAGATTAATACGATGGGTAGCTAACAAATTTCACATATTTGGGAGTGCCTCTCAGGCAAGCTCCTCGAAGATGTCTAAGGACGGGATCCTAAGACATCTTCGAGAAGATCTGCCGTAGTGGTGTCCATGCTCTCTCACACCATCTTGCAGTCCTTCACAAGAATGCATACCTATTTATAGATTAAGTGGCACAACATAGTGTTGACACTCAAGACATAATGTCGACACTCACCCCTGTCACAGTGCCGCCACCCAGCCAAATATTGTCGTCATTTACTGGCTTAGTGCTGCCCACTCAAGACATAGTGTTGATAGTCGCCCATGATGTAGTGTTGTCGCCACATCCACGTTTAGTCCCGGTTGGTGCCTCTAACCAGGACTAAAGGTTCATCATATCTTTAGTCCCGGTTGTGTGCTTTAATTTTGTTCTTTAGACCAGTACTAATTTTAGCATCATGATTCTGTTTGATGTACTTAATTATATAATGCAGATGAGCTGGCAATGGATGTATGCTAACCGACTCTCTGGCAAGTTCATTAAAGGCGTGCATTCTTTTCTCCTTGTGGCTGAGGCAAACAAGCGGAATGGTTTTATGTCTTCGATGGCCCAAAATATATCAAGCTCGTTGGGGAACCCCAAGAGGAAGGTATGATGAGCACAGCAGCAAGTTTTCCCTCAGTATGAAACCAAGGTTATCAATCCAGTAGAAGCAAGGAAACACCCCAAAGGTGTAGCTAGCTGAACATTGGCAGGGCGCACTATCGGTGCCAGCAGCAACGTGGAGACCTGCACAACACAACCACAGAACTTTGCCCCCAACTTGCGATGAGGTTGTCAATCTCACCAGTTTTGCTGAAAACAAAGGATTAAACGTATCGAGTGGAAGAAAGTAATAGTTTGCAGAAAGTAAACACAAAGCAGTAAACAGTTTGTAGATTGAATGTAAAAGAAAGGACCGGGGTCCATAGTTCACTAGAGGTGTCTCTCCTTCAGATAGATAACATGCCGGGTGAACAAATTACAGCGGGGCAATTGACAAACATCGAGAAAGCATACAAGCATATACTAATCAACTTGACTCCTTTGAGACTTGATTGGGCATTACAATATTATACATAGATCGCCATCCAACTGCATCTATGACTAATAATCCACCTTCAGGTTATCATCCAAACCCCCTCCAGTATTAAGTTGCAAGCAATGGATAATTGCATTACGAATTGCGTGTAAAGTAAACAATATGATTGTTCTATGAACAAAGGATTGTTGTTTTCTCCCTAGTAGCAACAGCACATCTAGTACCTTAGAGATTTCTGTCACTTCCCTAGATTACCAGAGGCATGAACCCACTATTGAGCATAAATACTAACTCTTGGAGTTGCTAGCATCTACTTGGACAAGATAGCTACTAACAATGGAAAGCATGCAAGATCACAAATAACAAAGACATGATAGAATCAATAATCAATCTGAAATAGCATCTCAATATCCATCGGATCCCCGCAAACACAACATGTACGGATTACAAATAGATGATCTTAATCATGAACAGAGCTCACAAGATCTAGACATGAAAGCACAAAGGAGGAGAACCAGCCATCTAGCTACTACATGGACCTGTAGTCCAGAGATGAACTACTCACGCATCACACCGGAGGCTTGCATGATGATGAAGAAGGCCTCCAGGGTGAATTCCCCTCTCCGGCAGGGTGCTGGGAAGAGCTTCAGATCCCTCCCGATCTAGGGACAGAGACGACGGTGGCTACAGACTCTTTCGTGGAATTTTGATCGGGTCCTTAGCGTTTCCGTATCAGAGGCAATATATAGGCGGAAAGAGAGGCCGAGGGGGTGCTTGGGGCTGCCAGACCACCCCCTGGCGCGGGCCAGGCCTGGCCGCACGGCCAGGTGGTGTGGCCAGGCCCCAGGCCCTCTCCGTCTCGTATTCTGGCTCCAGATGTCTTCTGGTAAAATAGCGACTTTGGCTTTTATCCCGTCCAATTCCGAGAATATTCATTTTCTGACTTCCTGGAACCAAAAACAGCAGAAAACAGGTAGCTGGCACTGTAGCTCTTGTTAATAGGTTAGTCCAAGAAATCATATGAAAAGTACTCCAAAGTGTGGACAAAACATAAGAAAGTAGATAAAACCAAGCATGGAACATCAAAAATTATAGATACGTTTGCAACGTATCAGTCTTGTCCATGTGGTGTCTGTCGGAATCATAAGGAATACTCTTCCTCAAGAGTCCTTCACAACCACCTGTTTCGGTCCGGTTTCATGACCGGCTATAATTGTTGGACCAAGCACGGAGAAAGAGGGGTTATGATGGAAGACAACAAAGAAGAAGAGAATGATAACCACTACCCTACTATGTCCCCTAAATACGATGGTACTACAATGGAAGACAATGATGAAGAAGAAGCTGAAGAACGGGCATCAGATCTACCTGATGATGATATTAGTTGGGCCATTGCTGATGCAAAGGAAGAATGCGTAACTAAAAGGGAGAGGTTGAAGTTCAAGCAAATGTTAGAGGATCACAACAAATTGTTGTACCCAAATTTTGAAGATGGGCACAAAAAGTTGGGTAGCACACTAGAATTGTTGCAATGGAAGGCAGAGAACGGTGTGACTGACAAGGAATTTCAAAAGTTGCTGAAAATAATGAAGAAGTTTCTTCCAAAGGATAACGAACTGCCCGCTAGTACCTACAAAGCAAAGAAGGTTGTCTGCCCTCTAGGATTAGAGGTGCAGAAGATACATGCATGCATTAATGACTACATCCTCTACCGTGGTGAGGAGTACGAGAATTTGGATGCATGCCTAGTATGCACTACATTGCGGTATAAGATTAGACGATATGACCCTGGTGATGTTGAGGGTGAGCGCCGCAGGAAGAGGGTTCCTTCCAAGGTGATGTGGTATGCTCCTATAATACCACGGTTGAAACGTTTATTCAGGAACAAAGAGCATGCCAAGTTGTTGTGATGGCACATGGAAGACCATAAGAAAGACGAGATGTTGAGACACCCCGCTGATGGGTCATAGTCGAGAGAGAGTTCCCGGACTTTGCAGGTGACGCGAGGAACTTATGGTTTGGTCTAAGTACAGATGGCATGAATCCTTTTGGGGAGCAGAGCTGTAGTCATAGCACCTGGCATGTGACTCTGTGTATTTATAACCTTCCTCCTTGGTTGTGCATGAAGCAGAAGTTCATTATGATGCCAGTGCTCATCCAAGGCCCGGAGCAACCCGACAACGACATTGATGTGTACCTAAGGCCATTAGTTGAAGAACTCTTATAGTTGTGGCAAGGACAAGGTGTACGTGTGTAGGATGAGCACAAGCAAGAAGAATTTGACCTACGAGCGTTATTGTTCATAACAATCAATGGTTGGCCTGCTCTTAGTAACATTTTAGGACATACAAACAAGGGATACAATGCATGCACACACTGTTTAGGTGAGACTGAAAGTATATATTTGGATAAATGTAAGAATAATGTGTACCCGGGGAATCGTCGTTTTCTTCCGCCCACGCACACCCTAAGAAAGAAAGGTAAGAATTTCAATGGTGACGCAGACAGCCGGTGTAAGCCTATCCGTCGTACCGGTGATGATGTATTTGATATGGTGAAGGATTTAAAAGTAATCTTTGGAAAGGGTCCTGGTAGACAATCTGTTCCGAAGGACGATGTCAGACACACACCCATGTGGAAGAAAAAATCTATATTTTGGGAGCTACCCTATTGGAAAGTCCTAGAGGTTCGCTCTGTAATTGATGTGATGCACCTGACGAAGAATCTTTGTGTGACGCTGCTAGGCTTCTTGGGCGTGTATGGGAAGAATAAAGATACACCAGAAGCACGCCAGGACCAACAATGTATTAAAGACTAAGACGGCATGCATCCAGAGCTGTTTGAAGGTACTGCCAACTACACTCTTACCAAAGAAGAGAAGGAAATATTTTTTGAAGTCCTTTGCAGTATCAAGGTCCGGTCTGGCTTCTCGTCGAACACAAAGGGAATAATAAATATGGTAGAGAAAAAATTTCAAAACCTAAAGTCTCATGACTTCCACGTGCTTATGACACAGCTGCTTTCGGTTGCATTGAGGGGACTCCTGCCGGAAAATGTTCGTGTACCCATTGTGAAGCTATGTGCGTTTCTCAATGCAATTTCTTAGAAGGTAATCAATCTAGATAGTCTACCATGGTTACAGAAAGATGTGGTCCAATGTCTTGTCAGCTTCGAGTTGGTGTTCCCTGAAGGAAATAGGCCCTGAGAGGCAATAATAAAGTTGTTATTATGTATTCCTTGTATATGATAGATGTTTATTTTGCATGCTATAATTGTATTGATAGGAAACGTCAATACATGTGTGTTTAATAAACAAAAGGGTTCCTAGTTATGCCTCTCTTATAGACTAGCTCGTTGATTAACAAGATGATCAAAGTTTCCTGATCATGGACATTGGATGTTGTTAATAACGAGGTCACAGCATTTGTGAAATGATGTGATGAACATTCATCTGAAGTATAGCATTACGATCAAAGTCATTATGTTTATATTGCTATAACATCATACGAAGTAATCTTAGTCCTTAGACCATGAGATCATGTTAATTTCTAACACTGGAAGAGTATCTTGATAACATCAAACGTCACACCGTAACAGGGTGACTATAAAGGTGGGTTCAGTGCTACGAAGGTGTTATGTTGAGGCTCATGGATCAAGAGTGGAATTTGTCAATCCCGATGACGGATAGATATACTCTGGGCCCTCTCGGTGATATCACATTAAGGTAGCTTGCAAGCAAGTGATATGATCACTAGAATGTTATATCACGGGAATGAGAAAAGAGTGCATGTCGGTAACGAGATCAAACTAGGTGTTTGGATACCGATGATCGAATCTTGTACATGTATTATATCATGATACAAAGGGATTAAGTTACTAGCGTTAAAGGTTCTCATGATCACAGAAGTCATCGTTGAATGTGCAGGAGTCAGTATGGATCTCTAGGTCCCGCTTCTGATTATTGATCTGAGAGGAGTCTCAATCATGTCTGCATTATTCGCGAACCGTAGGGTGACACACTTAAGGGTTGTCGGACACCATTTAGGAGCACATATGTTTCAGACGAAAGGATTGCAAAGCGCAGGAATTGTTTCAATAGAAACATGAATTGTTTCGATAAAAACCAGAATTGTTTCCAGTGAAATTGCAGAAAGTGGTTCTGCATGTGATATTGAAATGTTTCAAGGGGTTTTATATGAATGTTTGTTAATTAAAGTAATTAACAAAATTCTGAATAAAATAAATAAAATAGTTTTATTAAATGAGAGTTGCATTAAATTTGGTGGAAATTTAATGCATGTGAGTGGAATTTTGGGTGGAGTCAAAACTGATGTGAGTGGAGCTTCCACCACATGAATGAGGAAGAGGTGAGGGCACCCCCCTTGGCTTCCGGCCATGGGAGGGGAGGATCCCCCCTCTCCTATAAAAATCCCCCCTCTCCTCCCTCACAAGGCACACCTCCTCATGAAGGATCTCTCTCCCCCTCTAAATATTCCCCCATGGTCTTGGATTAGCGAGATACATATTCCCGGTGGCCTTGCGTCTGTAAGGAGTTGCTGCTTCCCCTGATTCGCTAGAGCGAGGAGGTGGAGGTTGTCTAGTGTCTTGAACGTGTGTGCGAGGGCGGATGCGCTGCTGATTTGCGGCGCTCGGACTTCCACACGATCTTGAGATCGGCAAGCGTACGACTACATCAACCATGAGTTCCTACTTGTTAACAAAGCTAGTTGTCTTCGAGGGTAAGTTCTCTATGGATGTATATCCACCCGTTGCTTTGTATCTAGTAGATAGATCTTGGAAAATAGTTATCATCATAGGAAATTTTTTATTTTCTATGTTGCAAACCCAACAGTGGTATCAGAGCCTGATCTATGCGTAGGTGCTTTGCACGGGTAGTACACATATGTTTATATGTGGGCGATGATGATCATGTTATTGCTTCTTTCATGTATTTTGAATATTGGTGGCATAGTGGGATGAAGCGGCCCGGACCAACCTTACATGGCATCGTACATGAGACCGGTTCCACGACTGACATGCAACTAGTTTTGCATAATTGGCTGGCGGGTGTCTGTCTCTCCTACTATAGTCAATATCTGATTTACAATGAGTTGCTAATAACTTGGTTATCCTCGTTGTGGTTCATGTTCGTAGGTAAGACCGGTTCTATCTCCGAAAGCAATAAGCCACGTAAAACTTGCAATTGATAAATTAGAGGTGTCTAGTTTAGATCGTTGTTGGGCTAGTGTCTTGATATGGTATTGTTGTAAGTAGACGTATGATAGATACTCTTACAACACACTCAACGTGTAAGTTCCATAGACCTTGGCCTTACATACAAAGGAATGATAGAGATCATACCACGATGCAAATGATAGAGATCAAATGCATGGACCATATCATCTCACTTTACACATTAGATGTTAGCATCTTATACTGCTAGTTTGGCGCTTTTGGTAGCATTGTAAGATGATCCCTCATTTAGATATCAAGATAAAATGTGTTCTTCCTTAAGTATGCACCATTCTATGGATCGTGTTTCGAGACATCACGTGATGATCGGGTGTTCTCGACTCTACGCTTTCATACAACAGGTGTAAGACAGTTTTACACACGCGAATACTAAGGTTCTTACTTGGCGAGCCTAGCATGTACAGACATGGCCTCGGAACACGGACCGAAAGGTTAAGCATGAGTCATATAGTTGATATGATGCCCATATAGATGCTCGCCTTTGAAGCTACACCGACTCACGTGATGATCGGACTTGGTGTAGTGGATTTGGTTCATGTAACCACCAAAAAGACACGAGGGGTGTCGTTTTTGAGTGGGAGTTCATTAGTAATTTGGATTAGTTGAACTCAATCTATCATAAACTTAGTCTAAATAAACTTTACAAATTATGTTGTAGATGGCACCACCTGCTTTTAATTTCAATGTGTTCATGGAGAAAGAGAAACTTGCTATGAATGGTAGCAACTTCACCAACTGGGCTATGAATTTGAGGATTCTCCTCACTGCTGCACAAAAGCAATATGTGCTAGAGGTGTTGCTAGCCCCCCCCCCCCACCACCACCACCACCAGCTCCTGATGCCCCTGACAAGGAAAAGAATGTCTATATAACTCGTCAGGAGGACCACAACTTAGTTCATTGCGGCATACTGTATGGGCTAGTGGCAGAACTTCGAAAGCGTTTTGAAAATGGCAATGCCTTTGATACCATGGGAGAATTGAAAATGATTTCAGATACCCATGCTGTCGTAGAGAGTTATAATGCTTCTGAAAAGTTCTTTAGCTGCATGATGGAGGAGAACAGCTCCGTTAGTGAGCACGTACTCAAAATGTCTGGGTACACCGATAAGCTTGTGTCCTTGGGAATAATGATTCCCATTGACTTAAGCATACATTGTGTTCTCCAATCTCTGCCACCTAGCTACAAGAGCTTCGTGATGAACTATAACATGAAGGGCATGAAGAAGTCTCTTCCCGAGCTTCTGTCAATGCTTAAGACTGCAGAAGTGGAGATTAGGAAAGAACATCAAGTGGTGATGATCAATAAGACCACCGGTTTCAAGAAGGACAAGAAAGGCAAGCAGAAGGGAAAGAAGGGCGGCAAATCTATTGCCGCACCTGAAAAGAAATCCCGAGCTGGCCCTAAGTCTGATACCGAGTGCTACTATTGCAAGGGGACTGGCCATTGGAAGCGCAATTGCCCCAAGTATTTGGCAGACAAGAAGGCCGGCAAGGCAGACAAGAAGGCCGGCAAGGCAAACAAAGGTATATGTGATATACATGTTATTGATGTGTACTTGACTATTACTCACAGTAGCACCTGGGTATTTGATACGGGATCGGTTGCTAATATATGTAACTCGATTCAGGGGTTGCGGAACAAGCGACAACTAGCAAGGGATGAGGTCATGATGCGAGTCGGCAATGGATCAAGAGTTGATGTGATCGCCGTCAGAATGCTGCCTCTCCATATGCCGTCGAGATTAGTGATAAATCTAAATAATTATTATTTGGTGCCTGCACTGAGCATGAACATTATATCCGGATTGTGCTTGATGCAAAGTGGTTATTCCTTTAAATCTGAAAACAATGGTTGTTCGATTTATATGAATGATATCTTTTATGGTCATGCACCTGTGTTGAATGCTTTATTTATGTTGGATCTCGATAGTAGTATTACGCATATTCATAATGTTGATTCTAAAAGGATTAAACTTGATAATGATATATCTGCATATATGTGGCACTGCCGTCTAGGTCATATTAGCGTTAAACACATGAAGAAACTCCATTCTGATGGACTTTTAGAATCACTTGATTTTGAATCATTTGATACATGTGAGCCATGCCTTATGGGCAAGATGACTAGAATGCTGTTTTCCGGCTCAATGGAACGGGCGACAGATTTATTGGAAATCATACATACTGATGTGTGTGGACCAATGAGTGTGTCGGCGCGAGGTGGATATCGTTATTTTGTTACTTTCACGGATGATTTGAGTAGATACGGGTATATCTATTTGATGAAACATAAATCTGAAACCTTTGAAAAGTTCAAGAAATTTCAGAATGAAGTTGAAAATCATCGTAACAGAAAATCAAATTTCTGCGGTCCGACCGTGGAGGAGAGTATCTTAGTTACGAGTTTAGCACACATATGAAAGACTGTGGAATAGTTTCACAACTCACGCCTGCCAGAACACCATAACGTAATGGTGTGTCAGAACGTCGTAATCGTACTTTATTGGATATGGTTCGATCTATGATGTCTCTGACTGACTTGCCACTGTCATTTTGGGGTTATGCACTGGAAACCACTGCATTCACTTTAAATCGGGCACCATCTAAATCCATTGAAACAACACCGTATGAATTATGGTTTGGAAACAAACCTAAGCTGTCATTTATTAAAGTTTGGGGATGCGGATGTTTATGTGAAGAAACTTTAGCGGGATAAACTCGAACCCAAAGCGGAAAAATGCATCTTCATAGGATACCCTAAGGAAACGATTGGGTATACCTTCTATCACAGATCTGAGGGCAAGGTTTTTGTTGCCAAGAATGGATCCTTTCTTGAGAAGGAGTTTCCCGCGAAAGGTGTGAGTAGTCGGAAGGTAGAACTCGAAGAGGTTATTGAACCTTCTCTTCATGAATTGGCGAGTGGCGCAGCACAAGAAGTTGTTTCGGAGTTGTCTTCACCTAATTAAGAGAGAGCTAATGATAATGATCATGAAACTCCGAAAGAGGACACTACCGAACCTCGCAGGTCAAGCAGGACACGTGCAGCTCTTGAACTATACGGCAATCCTGTTATAAATTTCATGATTGATGAAATAGATGATCCTGCGATGTATGAAGAAGCGATGATGAGCCCGGATTCTAACAAATGGCTAGAAGCCATGAAATCTGAGATGGAATCCATGTAGGAAAACCAGGTTTGGACCTTGGTGGACTTACCTCACGATCGAAAGGTCGTTGAGAATAAATGGATTTTCAAAAGAAAAACCGATGCTGATGGTAATGTGACCATCTATAAAGCTCAACTTGTCGCAAAGGGGTTTCGAAAAATTCAAGGAGTTGACTACGATGAGACATTCTCTCCCGTAGCGATGCTAAAGTCGGTTAGGATTATGTTAGCAATTGCTGCATATTTCGATTATGAAATATGGCAAATGGATGTCAAAACTACGTTCCTCAATGGTAATATTGAAGAAGAGTTGTATATGATACAACCTAAGGGTTTTGTCGATCCTAAGGATGCTGATAAGGTATGCAAACTTCAGCGATCCATCTATGGACTGAAGCAAGCATCCCGGAGTTGGAATCTCCGCTTTGATGAGGTGATCAAAGAGTTTGGATTTGTCCAAACTTATGGAGAGGCTTATATTTACAAGAAAGTGAGTGGGAGCAATGTGGCATTTATGATATTATATGTGGATGACATATTATTGATTGGAAATGATATAGATCTTTTAAACAGTGTTAAAAGTTATCTAAATAGCAAATTTTCGATGAAGGACCTTGGTGAAGCTTCATATATATTAGGCATTAAAATCTATAGAGATAGATCAAGGCGCCTAATTGGGCTATCGCAGAGTACATACCTTGATAAGATATTAAAGAAGTTTAATATGGACGGAAGAAAGAAGGGGTTCTTACCTATGTTGCAAGGAAAGACATTGAGTAAGACAAAAACGTCCAGCTATGGCGGAAGAAAGAGAGATAATGGATAAGATCCCCTATGCCTCAGCCATAGGCTCTATAATGTACGCCATGCTATGTACAAGACCGGATGTGGCACATGCTATTAGTTTGACTAGTAGGTACCAATCTGATCCGGGTTCAAAACACTGGATAGCGGTCAATAATATCCTTAAGTACTTAAGAAGAACTAAGGATATGTTTCTTGTATACGGAGGTGAAGAAGAGCTAGTCGCTAAGTGTTATGTCGATGCTAGCTTTGATACCGATCTGGATGACTCTAAGTCTCAATCCGGATACGTATTTCTCTTGAACGGGGCAGCAGTTAGTTGGAGGAGTTCCAAACAACCTGTGGTGGCTGGATCAACAACGGAGGCGGAATATGTTGCTGCTCCAGAAGCGGTGCAGGAAGCGGTTTGGATGAAGGAGTTCATGACGGAACTAGGTGTGGTTCCTAGTGCATTGGACCCAATGGTGATCTATTGTGACAACAATGGAGCCATAGCCAACGCCAAGGAACCAAGGTCTCACAAGAATTCCAAGCATATTAAGTGTCGGTTTCACTTCATCTGCGAGCATCTCAAGGATGGAGATATAAAGATTTGTAAAATACACACGGACCTGAATGTAGCAGATCCGTTGACTAAAGTTCTCCCTAGGGCAAAACATGATCAACACCAAAACTCCATGGGTGTTAGATTTATCACTATGTAAACTAGATTATTGTCTCTAGTGCAAGTGGGAGACTGAAGGAAATATGCCCTGAGAGGCAATAATAAAGTTGTTATTATGTATTCCTTGTATATGATAGATGTTTATTTTGCATGCTATAATTGTATTGATAAGAAACATCAATACATGTGTGTTTAATAAACAAAAAGGGTTCCTAGTTATGCCTCTCTTATAGACTAGCTCGTTGATTAACAAGATGATCAAAGTTTCCTGATCATGGACATTGGATGTTGTTAATAACGAGGTCACAACATTTGTGAAATGATGTGATGAACATTCATCCGAAGTATAGCATTACGATCAAAGTCATTATGTTTATATTTCTATAACATCATACGAAGTAATCTTAGTCCTTAGACCATGAGATCATGTTAATTGCTAACACCGGAAGAGTATCTTGATAACATCAAACGTCACATCGTAACAGGGTGACTATAAAGGTGGGTTCAGTGCTACGAAGGTGTTATGTTGAGGCTCATGGATCAAGAGTGGAATTTGTCAATCCCGATGATGGATAGATATACTCTGGGCCCTCTCGGTGATATCACATTAAGGTAGCTTGCAAGCAAGTGATATGATCACTAGAATGTTATATCACAGGAACGAGAAAAGAGTGCATGTCCGTAACGAGATCAAACTAGGTATTTGGATACCAATTCCTTCTTCCCCGTACCATGAGGCAGATCTCGAGGGCGAGATCCCATTGTTAGTGGTGTCGAATTGTAGCACCCCGATAAAACCACTACTAGAAAATCGTGTGTTTTTTTATTTTTGTGCATCATCATGACTGCATGCTCATATCATCATGCCACATTGCATTTGAGCATCATCATCATGCATATGTTTGCCTAAAACTATTTTCCAAAAGCCTATAGATATTCCCTCTTTGTTTCAAATCAAAACCCTAGGTCCATCCGAATCTTGTATTTGTCTAAAACTATTTTTAAAACGTTTTGTTTTATAAAAATAAAATAAAATGTTTTGTATCGGGGGAGGCAGCCCGGCCCGTAGGCCAGGCCACCTACTACCCCGGCAGCCCAAACCACCTAGCCCATCTACCCTAGACCGACCCTAGATAAAACCCTAACCCTAGACCACCCCACCTACCTACCCACCATTGCGACGCACCCTACCCCTGCCCTGACCCGCACCTCACGCGTGGTAGCAGCAGCGCAACGCAGCGCGCGCGGGGCACATCGGCACGTTGCACACATCATACACAGCGCACACAAGCTAGCTACGCCTCGCGACCCAGCCTCGATCGCTCGACACGCACGCGCCCCTCACGCAACCTTGATCGCCACAAACCGCACGTGGGTCCCACCATCTTCTCTCTGCCCCGCACCCCTCGCTCGCCCATGATCCCCACCTCGCGGCCGTGCCGCCTGGCTCTTCCTGCGGTCCCGCCACCTCGCAGAGCCACCACCGCCGCCGCTTGGTCCGTTGCCGCCAGCGTCCCCTGGCGCCTCCGCTGACCCTGTCGACCTTGACCGCCTCCCCATCGAGTTCGCTGCTCGCCCGAGCCCGAGCTCCCTCGGCCGCCGCGCTGCCCTCCTCCCGCGGGTGTCGCGCGTCCCCGGCAGCGACCTCGTCCCTCTACAGGCAGCGCCACGTCCTCCCCGCGACGACTCGGTCCGCCCCGGCCTTCCTCCACTCCTCCCTGTCCGTCAGGCCGTCGCTCTGCCTTTGCATCAAGCCGGCGGCGCCACTCACCAAGCTGTCCGAGCCTTCTCTCGAGCTCTGCGACACCGCCAAGTCCACCCCGCGCTAGCCTGCATCGCCCTCCTCTTGAGCTCCCTCCACGGTTTCCCGTATCTGCTCCGGCCAGCAACCGTGTCGCCGCCGTGCACGGTTCCGACGACCCCGAGGCAGGCCGCCTTCCTCGCCGACCTCATCCTCTGCGCCGCCCTAGCTCGAGTTGCGTGTTCGTCTCCCTGTATGGCTCTCCATGTTCCTCCTGGACACGAAGCTCCACCCGCGACGCCCGCGGACCTCGTCGGAGCGACCTCGCCGCCGGGTCTCCTCCGCTCCGCCCTGTGCACGTCCCCGTCGTCCTCTGTCCCCGGCCACCTCCGAGCCTGCCTCTCTGCGCAACCGCTTCACCATCAATCGCCGCGCCGTCAGCCGCGAAGGCCTCCCCAAGCTCTGCTGCCTTCAGCACCTGCCTCCTCTGACTTGACTCCGTCCGCTCCAGCTGTGTGGCCACGACGTAGTTGCTGCTCGTGCTCGTCCCCATCCTGCTGCCCGTGCCGCGTCACTTCCCGCTCTGCTCCAGATGTGTCCAGGCCGACCGTTGTTTATCTCTGCAGGTCGCCTTTCTATCGTTTCTACTCTGAGTATACGCATGGGTAGCAGGTAGCAACAATAGCACACCAAGTCCTCGATGGCCAAGTTCAATTCATGGGGTTCCTATTGTTGTGTCGTGCAACGTATCAAGTCCATCATCAAGTCTGGCACTTTCAAGGTCGGCATAGTCAAGGCCCCGATACCCTAGCTCGTTGCCCCAGGTCCATGGCAAGATCTTCGTAACCTAAGAATGAGATGCATCGAAGACGCGCGCGACTCTGACCGAGGCCATCAACATGGAACCGACAACACCTACCACACGTATCCGAAGACCTCGACCCCATCGGACCCGATGCTCCGAAGAAGGATCCTCGAAGACCGATCCTGCCGAGCCCGAACCCCCATCAAACCCTCGACACCCAAGATCTTCGGACCTTAATGTGTGACCCCTTTTTCCAAGACCCCTATTTTTTATATATGCAATCTATCTTGTTGCATTATTAAATTGTTCATGCATGCATATATATTTTGTGGGTCCGGGTTATTTCGTCGATTCACCTCATAATTAAATATGGAGCGCATATGCGGGTTATTCATGTCTATTAACGCCTCCATTTAAATTTGTGTAGCTAACCGATGCCATGTTTTGCCTTGTTAATTCAACATTTAAATTGCGGGGTAGCTAAACAACATGAACCTTCTATTAATTGTTGGGACCCCGGTTCCGCTTAATATTGCCTAATTGCACTGCATCTTGCCATGCCATGCATCATATCATGAACATGCTGATTCTTTGTCGTAGTATTAAATAGTGCATCCGGTGTTTCTTTTAGTGCTTTGCTTCTTCGCGGATTAGGCAGTTGACTGGATGCGAGTATCGGCAAGTTCTTCGGATAACGAACCTTCGGCAGTGTTTCCCAGGCGAGCATTCTCCCCCTTTCTACCTATTTTGCATTTATAGTTTTTATTTCCTCCTATTGATCTATTGCTATCCGTGTCCCGATGCTTTAGTGTTTCGTACCAGTTATATTCCGTGCAGCTTTTATATTGCCTTGGACACCTCCTGTTACCCGTTGTTTGGTAGATAGATGGTCTTGCGAGTCGTAGTCGCTTGCTTAGGTGCGATCTCGTGTCGTGAAGTACCACACAGTTGTTGGAATGTTGTCATATGCTTTACGGTGGAGAGGATCATGACTTTGAATACAAATATTAAATTGCTGGGAATAGATATAACTAATGCAGAGGCATCGGTGGGCAATAGATGTTATTTGGTTCTTCCACGCTCAATTGTGTCCTGTAGGCCCCGAGTACTTGATACATGTTCCTTGACTATCGCACTATCTGCATGTGGGACCATGAATCCCCTTAGCCAGAGCTTGATTCATTCTTATTTCTTGGGGCCACAAAGTAGTTTGGGGCTTTATTACTATCATGTACTTATGCCATGCTTTACTGCTTTATTTACAATTGTGCGTGGAGCACCTGTACTGTTTTGGAATGTGGAATGTTTTCACGGTATCGACAAGCCCAGTCACACTTTCGGGTTCCCAGTAGTTTACAGCCATTGACACAAACCCTAGGTCCGTCTCAGAGCCGGCCAACTTCGTTGCGGGTAGCTTAGTGGGGTGGCCCCCTGAAATGATTTATGAATCCTATAATTGCTTTGTCGTGAAAGCCTCGTTGGGTTTTGATTTGGTTTTTCCGAGGTTGATCGTGCGTGTGTTGCTATTTGTGCACCCCTGCAGGGTAAATCTTTCTGAAAGTCGTGTCCGCGGTTATGGACGACTTGGAGCACAGTATCTCGATCATAGACAAGCATAACTAAAGTAGTGCTATAAATTTGACTTAATATGTGACTAGTAATCAGCTTCACTATAATGGAATGGATAATAGAAGTGCCAACAACTGGCGGAACTGGGGTGTATCGTGCCATGTTATACCTGCCTAGTAAGTATCGCAACTCCAATGGAATGAAATAAAAGTGCCAACAACTGTTGGGTTTGAGATGTCACATGCTAATTGTATCTGACTAGTAAGTATTGCAACTATAACTGAATGGTTAACTAAAATTGCCCACTACTTATGCTATCAGGATGACTCATGCTATCTATATCTGACTAGTGAATGCTGCAACTATCATGGAATGAATAAAACTGCCAACTGTGTGAGTTCCTTGGTTTGACTTCCTCATTTGGTCTCGAGGGGGAAATACCAGGATGGGTATGATTGGTGTTAGTATAAGGTTGGTTCCGAATAGGTCTTTCTTATCCCTCTCTAATAGCCAACAGTTGTATCGAGTCTCTTGTTTAGTGCATGCTTCGCTGCTGCTTCAGTCCACCATACCTATGTAGGCGAGGACCGCCGAATTCTAGCCTTGCCGTGTACTGGCCTCAGTACTGACCGCTCCCTTTTTCCTTCGCCCTTTGTCAGCACCCCTTTTGTTTAACAGGTATAAGTTCGACGTCGTTAGCAGGGTTACCCTTCCGGCTTGGCCTGGGCAGGGTTATGGACGCCATTAGTTATTCTTTAGGGCTCTTAGCCCCATTTGCATCTTATCCGTACTTGGATGTTGTATCATTTGCAAGGTGATTTGGATCTTTGTACTGTATATCTGTATTCTTGACTCATGGAGTCGTTGTTGTATACAAATGTTCTATGGGTTCCATCGTGGACTAATGTGTAATGATATTACTTTGTTTTTCCACCCGCACACAAGTGCTTGGTGGGCGTCCTTGAATCGTTTCTATGCGGGTTTGGCGGGGAGCGCTAAAACTTGCATAGGGCCGATTCGAGGGTGTTACAGTTGTGGTCCTCCTGACGAGTTATATAGACATTCTTTTCCTCGTCAGGGGCATCAGGAGCTGGTGGGGGGCCTAGTGGCGCCTCTAGCACATATTGCTTTTGTGCAGCAGTGAGGAGAATCCTCAAATTCATAGCTTAGTTGGTGAAGTTGCTACCATTCGCAGCAAGTTTCTCTTTCTCCATGAACACATTGAAATTAAAAGCAGGTGGTGCTATCTACAACAGAATTTGTAAAGTTTATTTAGACTAAGTTTATGATAGAGTGAGTTCAACCAATCCAAATTACTAATGAACTCCCACTCAAAAACGACATCCCTCGTGTCTTTTTGGTGATTACATCAACCAAATCCACTACAGCAAGTCCGATCATCACGTGAGTCGGTGTATCTTCAAAGGTGAGCATCTATATGGGCATCATATCAACTATATGACTCATGCTTAACCTTTCGGTCCGTGTTTCGAGGCCATGTCTGTACATGCTAGGCTCGCCAAGTAAGAACCTTAGTATTCGCGTGTGTAAAACTGTCTTACACCCGTTTATATGAAAGCGTAGAGTCGCGTACACCCGATCATCACGTGATGTCTCGAAACACGATCCACAGGACGATGCATACTTAAGGAAGAACACATTTTATCTTGATATCTAAATGAGGGATCATCTTATAGTGCTACAAAAAGCGCCAAACTAGCAGTATAAGATGCTAACATCTAATGTGTAAAGTGAGATGATATGGTCCATACATTTGATCTCTATCATTTGCATCGTGGTATGATCTCTATCATTCCTTTGTGTGTAAGGCCAAGGTCTATGGAACTTACACGTTGAGTGTGTTGTAAGAGTATCTATCATACATCTACTTACAACAATACCATATCAAGACACTAGCCCAACAACGATCTAAATTAGACGCCTCTAATTTATCAATTGCAAGTTTTACGTGGCTTAGGGCTTTCGGAGATAGAACCAGTCTTACCTACGAACATGAACCACAACGAGGATAACCAAGTTATTCGCAACTTGTTGTAAATCAGATATTGACTATAGTAGGAGAGACAGACACCTGCCAGCCACTTATGCAAAACTAGTTGCATGTCAGTCGTGGAACCTGTCTCATGTACGATGACATGTAAGGTTGGTCCGAGCCTCTTCATCCCACTATGCCACCAATATCCAAAATACATAGAAGATGCAACAACATGATCATCATCACCCACATATAAACATATGTGTACTACCCGTGCAAAGCACCTACGCATAGATCAGGCTCTGATACCACTGTTGGGTCCGCAGCATAGAAAACAAAAAAATTCCTATGATGAGAACTATACGCCAAGATTTATCTACTAGATGCAGAGCAACGGGTGGACATACATCCATGGAAAACTTACCCTCGAAGACAACGAGTTTTGTTAACGAGTACAAACTCGTGGTTGATGTAGTCGTACACTTGCCGATCTCAAGATCGTGTGGAAGTCCGAGCACCACAAATCAGCAGCGCATCCGTCCTTGCACACACATTCAAGACACCGGACAACCTCCACCTCCTCGCTCCAGCGATACAGCGGAAGCAGCAACTCCTTCCAGACGAAATGCCACCGGGAACATGTATCTCGCTAATCCGAGACCATGGGGAATAATTCTAGAGGGGGAGAGAGATCCTTCACGAGGTGTGTGGAAGAAGGAGGAAGAGGGGGGCCTTTTATAGGAGGAGGGGGCTACCCCTCCCCATGGCCGGCCCCTCATGGGGGGTGACCCCTCACCTCCCCCATTCATGTGGTGGTAACTCCTCCACATTAAAATGCCTCTTCACATTCCCTTTTAAAGTCTCCACTTTAAATGCACTAAAATTCTCTAAGTTTAATGCTCTCTCATTTAATAAAACTCTTTTATTAAATTTATTCAGAATTTTTTTAATTACTTTAATTAACAAACATTCACATAAAACCCCTTGCAACATTTCAATATCACATGTAGAACCACTTTCTGCAATTTCACCCGAAATAATTCTGGTTTCTATCGAAACAATTCCTGCGCTTTGCAATCCTTTCGTCTGAAACATATGTGCTCCAAAATGGTGTCCGGTAACTCTTAAGTGTGTCACCCTACGGTTCGCGAATAATGCAGACATGATTGAAACTCCTCTCGGATCAATAATCAGAAGCGGGACCTGGAGATCCATACTGACTCCTGCATATTCAACGATGACTTCTGTGATCGTGAGAACCTTTAACGCTAGTAACTTAATTCCTTTGTCTCATGATATAATACATGTCCGAGATTCGATCATCGGTATCCAAATACCTAGTTTGATCTCGTTACCGACATGCACTCTTTTCTCGTTCCCGTGATATAACATTCTAGTGATCATATCACTTGCTTGCAAGCTATCTTAATGTGATATCACCGAGGGGGCGCAGAGTATATCTATCTGTCATCGGGATTGACAAATTTCACTCTTGATCCATGAGCCTCAACATAACACCTTCGTAGCACTGAACCCATCTTTATAGTCACCCTGTTACGGTGTGACGTTTAATGTTATCAAGATACTCTTCCGGTGTTAGCAATTAACATGATCTCATGGTCTAAGGATAAAGATTACTTCGTATGATGTTATAGCAATATAAACATAATGACTTGATCGTAATGCTATACTTCAGATGAATGTTCATCACATCATTTCACAAATGTTGTGACCTTGTTATTAACAACATCCAATGTCCATGATCAGGAAACCTTGATCATCTTGTTAATCAACAAGCTAGTCTATAAGATAGGCATAACTAGGAACCCTTTTTGTTTATTAAACACACATGTATTAACATTTCCGGTCAATACAATTATAGCATGAAAAATAAACATCTATCATATACAAGGAATACATAATAACAACTTTACTATTACCTCTCAGGGCATATTCCCTTCACGAATCTCGGACATGTATTGTATCATGAGACAAAGAGATTAAGTTACTAGCGTTAAAGGTTGTCATGATCACAGAAGTCATCGTTGAATGTGCAGGAGTCAGTATGGATCTCCAGGTCCCGCTTCTAATTATTGATCTGAGAGGAGTCTCAATCATGTCTGCATTATTCGTGAACCATAGGGTGACACACTTAAGGGTTGCCGAACACCATTTAGGAGCACATATGTTTCAGACGAAAGGATTGCAAAGCGCAGGAATTGTTTCAATAGAAACAGGAATTGTTTCGATAGAAACCGGAATTGTTTCAGGTGAAATTGCAGAAAGTGGTTCTGCATGTGATACTGAAATGTTGCAAGGGGTTTTATGTGAATGTTTGTTAATTAAAGTAATTAACAAAATTCTGAATAAAATAAATAAATTAGTTTTATTAAATGAGAGTTGCATTAAATTTGGTGGAAATTTAATGCATGTGAGTGGAATTTTGGGTGGAGTCAAAATTGATGTGAGTCGAGCTTCCACCACATGAATGAGGAAGAGGTGGGGCACCCCCCTTGGCCGCCGGCCATGGGAGGGGAGGAGCCCCCCTCTCCTATAAAAAGCCCCCCTCTCCTCCCTCACAAGGCACACCTCCTCGTGAAGGATCTCTCTCCCACTCTAGATATTCCCCCATGGTCTCGGATTAGCGAGATACATGTTCCCGGTGGCCTCGCATATGGAAGGAGTTGCTGCTTCCGCTGATTCGCTGGAGCGAGGAGGTGGAGGTTGTCCGGTGGCTTGAACGTGTGTGCAAGGACGGATGCGCTGCTGATTTGCGGCGCTCGGACTTCCAAACGATCTTGAGATCGGCAAGCGTACGACTACATCAACCACGAGTTCCTACTCGTTAACAAAGCTAGTTGTCTTCGAGGGTAAGTTCTCTATGGATGTATATCCATCCGTTTCTTTGTATCTAGTAGATAGATCTTGGCGTATAGTTCTCATCGTAGGAAAATTTTTGTTTTCTATGTTGCGAACCCCACAGTGGTATCAGAGCCGGATCTATGCGTAGGTGCTTTGCACGGGTAGTACACATATGTTTATATGTGGGCGATGATGATCATGTTATTGCTTCTTTCATGTATTTTGAATATTGGTGACATAGTAGGATGAAGCGGCCCGGACCAACTTTACATGTCATCATACATGAGACCGGTTTCACGACTGACATGCAACTAGTTTTGCATAATTGGCTGGCGGGTGTCTGTCTCTCCTACTATAGTCAATATCTGATTTACAACGAGTTGCTAATAACTTGGTTATCCTCGTTGTGGTTCATGTTCGTAGGTAAGACCAGTTCTATCTCCGAAAGCCCTAAGACACATAAAACTTGCAATTGATAAATTAGAGGCATCTAGTTTAGATCGTTGCTGGGCTAGTGTCTTGATATGGTATTATTGTAAGCAGATGTATGATAGATACTCTTACAACACACTCAACGTGTAAGTTCCATAGACCTTGGCCTTACATACAAAGGAATGATAGAGATCATACCACGATGCAAATGATAGAGATCAAATGCATGGACCATATCATCTCACTTTACACATTAGATGTTAGCATCTTATACTGCTAGTTTGGCGCTTTTGGTAGCATTGTAAGATGATCCCTCATTTAGATATCAAGATAAAATGTGTTCTTCCTTAAGTATGCACCATTCTATGGATCGTGTTTCGAGACATCACGTGATGATCGGGTGTTCTCGACTCTACGCTTTCATACAACAGGTGTAAGACAGTTTTACACACGCGAATACTAAGGTTCTTACTTTGCGAGCCTAGCATGTACAGACATGGCCTCGGACACGGACCGAAAGGTTAAGCATGAGTCATATAGTTGATATGATGCCCATATAGATGCTCGCCTTTGAAGCTACACCGACTCACGTGATGATCGGACTTGGTGTAGTGGATTTGGTTCATGTAATCACCAAAAAGACACGAGGGATGTCGTTTTTCAGTGGGAGTTCAATAGTAATTTAGATTAGTTGAACTCAATCTATCATAAACTTAGTCTAAATAAACTTTACAAATTGTGTTGTAGATGGCACCACCTGCTTTTAATTTCAATGTGTTCATGGAGAAAGAGAAACTTGCTACGAATGGTAGCAACTTCACCAACTGGGCTATGAATTTGAGGATTCTCCTCACTGCTGCACAAAAGCAATATGTGCTAGAGGCGCTGCTAGGCCCCCCCGCCAGCTCCTGATGCCCCTGACGAGGAAAAGAATGTCTATATGACTCGTCAGGAGGACCACAACTTAGTTCATTGCGGCATATTTTATGGGCTAGAGCCAGAACTTCGAAAGCGTTTCGAAAATGGCAATGCCTTTGATACCATGGGAGAATTGAAAATGATTTTCGATACCCATGCTGCTGTAGAGAGTTATAATGCTTCTGAAAAGTTCTTTAGCTGCATGATGGAGGAGAACAACTTCGTTAGTGAGCATGTACTCAAAATGTCTGGGTACGCTGATAAGCTTGTGTCCTTGGGAATAACGATTCCCATTGACTTAGGTATACATCGTGTTCTCCAATCTCTGCCACCTAGCTACAAGAGCTTCGTGATGAACTATAACATGAAGGGCATGAAGAAGTCTCTTCCCGAGCTCTTGTCAATGCTTAAGACTGTAGAAGTGGAGATTAGGAAAGAACATCAAGTGTTGATGATCCATAAGACCACCGGTTTCAAGAAGGACAAGAAAGGCAAGCAGAAGGGAAAGAAGGGCGGCAAATCTGTTGCCGCACCTCAAAAGAAATACGAGCTGGCCCTAAGTCTGATACTGAGTGTTACTATTGCAAGGGGACTGGTCATTGGAAGCGCAACTGCCCCAAGTATTTGGCGGACAAGAAGGCCGGCAAGACAAACAAAGGTATATGTGATATACATGTTGTTGATGTGTACTTGACTAGTACTCGCAGTAGCACCTGGGTATTTGATACGGGATCGGTTGCTAATATATGTAACTCGATTCAGGGGCTGCGGAACAAGCGATAGCTAGCAAGGGATGAGGTCACGATACGAGTCAGCAATGGATGAAGAGTTGATGTGATCGCCGTCGGAACGCTGCCTCTCCATATGCCGTCGGGATTAGTGATAAATCTAAATAATTGTTATTTGGTTCCTGCACTGAGCATGAACATTGTATCTGGATCATGTTTGATGCAAAGTGGTTATTCCTTTAAATCTGAAAACAATGGTTGTTCGATTTATATGAATGATATATTTTATGGTCATGCACCTGTGTTGAATGGATTATTTCTGTTGGATCTCGATAGTAGTATTACGCATATCATTCTTATGGCTCTGCAGCTAGTGAAAGTGCGAGTACCTCAGGCGAGGATGGTGTCCCATGGAGATGTAGCGCATCACGTCGGCGGTAGTCCGGTTCGCCCACCACAAGCGGCGATCGGCCTCGTTGTGGTTCATTGAGGGCGGGCCGTCACCCTCGTACCTGGCGAGCTCCCTTTCTTGCCGGTTTGTGAAGAAGGCATTCCAGGTGTCGAGGTTGTCGGGATCCCAATAGGGATCCATCCGTTGCTCCAGCGTGAGCTCGAGGTAGAAGTGGTTCGTGATGGCTGCCTGGCGGACCGAACCTTGAGGCACATGAGGAACAAGAACCCCTCCAGCGCTCAGCATCCAGCCGGCAGGCAGTCGGTACCCCGGCGAGCATGGGTAGCTAGAGGCGCACAGCACCTCGATCTCCTCGTGCGTCAGAAAGGCCCAGTAAGCGGTGTCCATTGTTGTGAGAGAAAGTGTGGATGTGTGGATGGACATGGCGGTCGGCCTAGATATATAGGGAAATGGCGCGAAAACATGGCAGGAAGTAGGGGAAATGGCGGGAAACATGACGGGAAGCGGGGGAAATGGCGGGAAAGCATATCTTGATAGCTCTGAAAATGTGGCAGGAAATATCTTTTATCTCGGTTAGAGGCTCCAACCGGGACTAAAGGCCCCCGAAATATCTTTTAGTCTCAGTTACTAGTTTTAGTATGAAATATTATATTTCTAATGGGTATATTATTTTTTGTGAATATTTTGGTAGATTATATGTATTTTTCTGTTTTTTAAATAGTAAACTATATATTTCCAACATTTATACTAAACTAATATTTGTTAAACAATAAATCATTTCATTTAAGTTATATAATAGAGTATGATAATATATTAAATTATGTATCTTCTTTCTAAAAATTTTGATATGTAATACAGAATTTTCTGAAAACTGTACACCACTTTTCATTTTGGCGCCAAAAAAACCCTTTTGCCCCGGTTGCTAAAGGGGTATGCACGCGCGGGAATAGCGGCGGTCCAAAACACCTTTAGCCCCGATTTGTAATACAAACCGGGACTAAAGGTAAAGCTTACCTTTAGTCCCGGTTTGTATTACAAATCGGGGCTAAAGGTCAGGGGTATAAATACCACCCCCTCCACCCCGGTTCCTGGTACGACCCGGAGAGCCCGATACCTTCTTCCCTAGACGAACCACCGCCATCCGTGGAGCTTGCGCGTCGTGGAGGAGCTCGCCGTGGAGGAGGCCGCCGCCCGCACCCGAGGAGAGGCTCGCCGCCGCCTGCTACACCCGTGTGGAGGAGCTCGTGTCACCGCCGTCCTTCCCACCGCGCCGAGGAGAAACCGCCGCCGCTCCCGAGAGGAGAAACTCGCCTCGCCACCTGCCGCGCCCGTGGAGAGCTCGCCGCCGTCGCCGCCCACGTCCTCCGCAGCCCCTGCAGGTGAGGTCGTCCATCGATTTATAGTTAGTATAGGTTAATTAGTTTAGGTTTATATTTAGTATTATTAGGTTAATTTATAGTTAGTATTAGTTAGTATAGGTTAATTAGTTTAGGTTTATAGTTAGTATTATTAGGTTAATTTATAGTTAGTATTAGTTAGTATAGGTTAATTAGTATTAGGTTAATTTAGTTAGTATTAGGTTTATAGTTAGTATTAGGTTAATTAGTATATCTTAATTAGTATTAGGTTTATAGTTAGTATTAGCTTAATTTATATTAGTTAGTATTAGTTATTTATAGCTAGGTTTTTAATATTTGTAAAATAGTTGTTTATGGTAGTTAGTTTAGGTTTATAGTTAGTATATGTTTATAGTTAATATAGGTTTATATAGTGTGAAGGGGAGAGAGATTGGTCGGATAGGATGGAGCCTCCATATCTAGCTCCGACTTCAGCCTCTACGCTGCAATGGTGGCACCGGGTCAGCTTTAGGGACGAGGGTGGCGGTGCGAGCCATGACTTAGTGATTTAGGGCAATTACTTAGTGGTTTAGGTTATGGGTTTAATTTAGTGTTTAGGGTCGGGAATTAGGTTATGATTTAGTTTAGGGGTTTAATTTAGTGTTTATGTTTTATGATTGTTTATGTTATGATTTAGTTATGTTGCGTCCTCGTCGTCCACTCGGCGGCAACAGCGGAGTACTAGACTTCGTCGGGTCCGGGGATGTCCGAGCCTAGGCTCCTCTGGGCTGGCACTAGGAGGTGCTACCTACCGGGACTCGTACCTTGGTGAGGAATTTAGGTATCGTCGTCAACCCGGAGCTTCTTTGGTGGCGGCCACGAGGTCCATGAGCGGTGTAGAGGGAGCCGCCCCCCGAGGAGGTGGTACGTCGTCATGTCAGGGAGGAGGACGAGCACGTCCGCCGTTACAAGGTGGTTTTGGAGATAAGGTTCTCCAATCTCTAGCAGGTTCTTCACGGATCTCACCTGAGCTATTCTCCGGTGCTGGTTCCTGTTCTCTGGGTGTACACCTCCCGTGGCACAGGACCTGGCAGTCGACGTCGCTAGTTTGATATGAGCGAGATATATTATTGTACTTTATCTTATATTATTGTACTTTATCTTATATTATTGTTGCATTATATCTAGATTATCCGAGATGTATTATATTGTTTCATTATTAGTACGTAATCTTTTTTCTATATCCGAGTCGTCGCAATTGTAATATTCTTTTACTTAATGCAAAATTGTTTTATCTTTTTCTGTATTAGTTAAGCTATGGACGGTAGACATAATGAAGAGGTGGTTTTGAACATGATAGATGTGGGTACTGGAGGTTTTTATTACGATGATGGCTTCCAGTATCTTAATTTGTCTGAAGGAGACGATAGGGGAGACCATGGTGGAGACTATGGTGGAGACGATGGGGGAGATCATAGTGGAGACGATGTTGGAGACACCTTAATAACAAAGTCCGGCGAGGTATATAAAGCCTCTACCAATCGATCACTAGTATAGATGCACTAATTGATTCGTATATATATACTGACGAATGTTTCTTCTCTTAGACCTCCGCATCGGGCCAATCTTCTACAAGAAAAAGAGGCCCGGCCCAAAAGTTGCCCGCTGATGTCCATTTTAGCATTGACTTAGTCTCTATGCTAGGTCAATCGTTGGAGCCCATACAGTCCGTAAATGCATTTGTACATCAATGCGGAGTGATTGCTAGAGACACCATCCCGATCACCACGCGAGAGTGGAATAAGCCAGGATAAAAAAGAGATCCAGCTAGAGCTAGTTTTGTCGACAATAGAGCGAAAGATGCGATGTGGAATTCTCTCATGACACATTTCACCCTACCAGTCTTGGAGACTGATCACACAGCAAATGAGGTTGAAAGTCAAGGAGTGGGCTCTTAAGAAGATGGGCACACTATTCAAGGACTGGAAGAAAAGATTGTACCACAACTATGTGAAGAATAAAAAAACTCCTGAATTCACTGGCGCACTAGAGAAGCAGCGGGATAACTGGGCCACATTTGTGCAATACAAGAACTTGGAACCAGCTAAGGCAATGTCAGAAAAGAATAAGCTAAATATAGCCAAAAAGAAATATCACCATCATATGGGCATAGGTGGCTACAAGAGTGCCATGCCTAGTGGGATAAAGCTGAGGCTGACGTGGCGGCTAAAGGGGTGACTCCAGCTATGTCTGGTTGGCCCTTGAGGTCAAGAAATTGGTTACTCGGGCATGGGGAATCGTATGACCCAGAAACAGGCGAGATTGTTGCAAGAAAAGAAGTTGTTGGACCCAAGGATGATCTTATTAAAGTGATAAAACAGGTTCAAGAGGGAAAGTTTGTTCCTGATAGAGAGAATGATGAGCTGACAAAGGCCCTCGGGAATCCTGAAAAGGTTGGACGAACACGAGGCTTCGGACCTTCTTGTCCATGGGCTATCGGGTTTCTCGAGGACTTTGACACCTACCGAAACCGATCGAGAAAAACGAAGCGGCATCAGGCAGCGGAGGTAGAGCGGTTTGCGAAGTTTGAAGCCATGTTGCATCAGCAGGAGGAGTAGATTAATGAACTTAGAGTTCTAGCCCGACAGCCAGATCCCGCACTTGACAGTACGGCAGGCCCATCTTAGCGGAAAAGCAGCGTGACTTCCACGGAGGTCGAGGCTAATGATGCAACGATGGATGTCTACCCCGTGGATGCAATCAAGGAGAAGACTAGTTGTGAGCTACATGTTGAACTGAAGAACATATCCATGAAGGTGGCGGTCAGCTTTGCTTTACCTTCTGCACCGGGAGGGACCTACCATTTCAATCCGATTCTAGCTGGCTATGCTTGTGTCGGTGTGGATGAAGTTCAACCGCTGTATCAGTCACTACAGCTTGACATCCCTAGAGGTGAAGGGGAGACAACACTGGGAGCAGTCACGAGTGGCTTCATTCTTTGGAAAAAGGAATACATCAAGTTTCTAGGCTCGGCACCAAGGCCACCGTCTCCACCGAGAAACAATCCATCACCTCCAAGGCCACCGTCTCCTCCGAGTCCACCGTCTCCTCCTAGTAAAAGTCCACCACCTCCAAGTCCACCCCTCCTTGATAAGGACCTCAGCGCGAGTCCATCTGAATCTACATAGCCGCCTCCATCCACTAAGGGCCAAAAGCAGAAGAATACCACCGCTCCGTCGAGGGATAAGTGACACGGAAAGCTACAGTTGTCGCCCATCCCAAGAGTACCATCGGTTCCTCCCAAGAGGGCTTACGACCGGACTAATGAGGAGACCGATACGGTCGTACGTGCCGAAGTGGATGCCCATTTTAAAAATAAACAACCCAAGCCAGAGGTCCAAATAAAACCGGAAATCAAGGAGCACTTTAGGAGATTACTGACGCAGCCATCCCAAGCTCAATTAAATACGCCAGATAACTATGCACGCTGTCTTTAGAAGACACTAAAACATAAGAGATCAAGTGGTAGAGGAAGCATCACAAAAGACGTTCCCTAGCGGGGGAACAAGCAAAACAATCAAGTGGTAGCGGAAGCATCAGAAAAGACGTTCCCCAGCTGGGGAAACATGCAAAACAATCGACCCCCCCCCCCCCCCGCTCCAGGTGTTACTCGAACCTCAACTACATGGGGGAGAACCTTTGGATATGCAAACAGCTCAGCTATTGGCCGAGCAATGTAATATGTCTATTCATGACATTCTTGGTGGCGCTGATATCACCAGGGTTGATGTAGCACTACGATATGTTTACGGGGAGCCAATGGTCAGTTTTGAGAGGCTCTGGGATATACCAACAAAAATGTGACAATTGTGTATATGGTACATGGAAGTAGCAACAAAAGAGCGACAATGGATCATAGCGAAAGTTCGAGAAGAGCATTACTTCATTGAAGACGAGGTCCATATTGAATTTCTAGAACTCTTTCAGTTATTCAATCAAAGGGAACTCGACAAATCTATCCTCAGTTGCTATTGTCTGTAAGTGATTACTTTATTTATGTAATTAAGTCTCTAGCTCAGCTTGTACAATTTATTGCCGGTAAGTATACTCACTATATTCTTTTGTACGCTATAATAATGCAGAATGAACATTCTCGAATGTAAAAAAAGGACAATCCATGGATTTAGGTTCGCTGACCCAAATCGAGTTAATGAAGCTATGCTAAAGGCGAAGCCAGTGGAGACCGAGCATAACTTGCTCCGATTTTTCACGAGGCAGCATTTTTGTAATGAAATAATATTTCCTTACCACTACGGGTGAGAGTGTTATTGTCTTGTACACATTAACTTTTGCTTACTCGATGTTCAGTGTAAATGATGAGTTACTGACGTATGTAAACCTTGCGTAGCTACCACTGGATTCTTCTAAGCATTTCTGTTGACTTGGGAAGAGTTCAAATCATGGACTCATTACAAAAAGACATGAAAGAGTACCACAACATGATCGATATGCTTCAGAAGTAATTTCAACCATTATCGCACTATATCGGTTTCCTTTATTCATTTTCTGAGATATCAAGTAGTTAGTAACTCATTCATTCATTTTCTTTGTCGGGTAGTGTTTGGACACGGTTCAAGACCAAGGTCTGCGGTCAATGGAGTGAGCAGCTGAGTTTCAAACGGATCCCGATAAGTAGTACGAGCTAGTTCCACGCATCTCTTTAATTCTAGTTTCTATATATTTATCATGCTAGAGTTATTATTTGATTGAATTCTATTCTTATAAAGTGTGTGAGGTAGCCACGGGGGGCTAATCTATGTGAATACTATGTTTGCGAGTTCATTCGCATCACTACTAAGAAACCCTTGAAAACTGTTCGAGTAAGTAAATAATATATTCACCCTTTATTTTTATTACAATAAGTTGTGTTGAGTCCAATTCATATGATCTCATTCTTTATAGTTGGACGTGATGCGGGAAAAGCTCCTACCACAAGACCGTCTACTAGCAATCCAAGAGGAATTGACTGAATTTTTGGTCGACGAGGTCATAGACCCATGCGAAGAATACTCTCTAGATAGATCCTAAAGCATCCATGTAATGATCTCCATGTAATCAAATAGACAGGCTCTGGACCCGGTTGGGACTCATATACCAAATTGTATATGTATATGTATATATGCTTGTAAGAGAAATTATATTATATATGCATCAAAATGTACAAGTACTATATAGTAGCGTTTTGTATGTATACAAATACTTGTTTGTAATGAAAACATTGAACACAAAACACAAAATAAAAAGAAAAACCCTAAAACCTCATCTCCTGCCGCGGCAGCCAAATGCCTCGAAATGCTGCCGCGGAACCGGGACTAAAGGTCCTCCAGCCTAGCATGGCTTGCGGGGCAACGTGGTGGACCTCTAGTCCTGGTTCGTAATAGAACCAGGACTAAAGGCCGGATCTTTAGTTCCGATCTGGTAATCCCGGTTTGCAATCCGAGACTAAAGGTTCTTACAAACTGGGTCTAAAGTCCTGCTTTCTGCTAGTGGGAATACATAATTTTCTTGGTGTCGTGGCCCACGACAAGCAATTGGGAGTGGCAAAGTTGTGCATTAGGACAGCATAGAATCACGGCTATATCGGGAGCCCACGAGTAAATATCACGCGACAAGGAAGGTAAATCACGCATACGAGAATTGCCATCTTGGGGAGGGAAAAGGCGGAGCTCCGGTATGATCAGTGCCGCAATTACCATCTTGGGGATGGATTTGGGAATGGTGCGGCGTTTCAGTAATTTTGGAATTTATTGAGATGGCAACGCCAGTTCTGAGGAGGGGAATCAGGGTAGGAGGATGGGCTTCGGTGCATCGGTCCATTCGATTGTCCGAGGGTACAAACCGAAATGACTGTTCTTAATTCGGTTTTCAAGAATTGCTAACCAAACTCACTAAGATCTTGTTTACTTCTCTCGTATTTGCTAGTGTATTTGCGGGGATCGTAGGGGATTGTTCCAATTCCCGCCAAATCCCCGTAGTCCGTTTACCATGCCGGGTTTGGTCGGGATAATCCCGACATATCCCTGCAAATCCTTCATGTATTTGTCTAGATTGAAAACTCTCCTATAAGGTAGAGTATTTTTGGGGAAAGGTATTTTGGGGGGTCGGAGAGTATTGGGTGAACACCAAATCCCTGCATATCCCGGAAACTCTAGTGGATAAAAATACGAGACAAGTAAACAAGGCCTAACGAATATTTCGGTTTTGGTCAATTCGTCGTCAGTGCCGGTTAAATCGGTTATGTAGATCGGTTATCAGTTTTTATACCCACCCCTACTCGCGATAACCAGCGGCATGGTCAGCGTGGAGCCGAAGGCGATCTCACTAAACTATGCTAAAACAAGATGCTTAAATATTAATCAAGTTGATTTCAAATTGAAACATCCTAATACCCCAACATAATAGAAAAAACTCTCAGTTATTTAACGCAGGAACCAGCTATACGAGATCGGAGATTCCTTGGCCGAACCGTGTTACATCACCATGTCGTGTTCAATCTTGTTATTGAACAATGCTACTTGACTCGTTCCGACAAGTGACATCCCTGTGATCAAATCACACGCTGCGCAGCTATTGGATATAACTTCTCTGAGTAGGCCCTTAAGTATCTTTTCGTCATATGGACGGATAAATTCCGCTCTTTACTAATAGATAGGTCTTATTCCCTTTGTCTCTCCCGTTACTGTAGGGGTTCCGCGTATAAAAACAATAAAATTTTATCCTACGCCCCTAAACCCTTGCTGCTGCCAGGACCTATCTATTAGTAATACAGTAACGGGAGAGGCTTTTCGCGAACTTACCCTTGAAGACCGAAAAGTGTTGTCAATGCTCAGGAGAGCGTGGTTGATGTAGACGAGCCGAAGCCGATCTCAAGGTCGTGATGAAGTCCTTGCGCTCCTGTGGCTCAACGACTTGAGTGCCTCAAGTGTGACACCTCGCGGGGAGTTACACACATCCGGTGCCTGACGATGACTCCCGATTTCCAGATCCAGTAGTAGTTGTGGAAGTAGAGCTTCTGGATCCGAATCCCGCAGTGCGACAGCGCTCCGCGGTGAAGATATCTCTTGTTCGCGCAGTCCAGACTTGGGACCACGGTCACGAGAGAGAGAGAGAGAGAGAGAGAGAGAGAGAGAGAATATCAACTGGAGGTCCTCCCAAAAGTGAGAAGACCTTTATTGATTATTGGGTGTATTTATCTGGGCAAATACCCCCACTATATATAGGGAGAGAGGAGGTACTACCTCCCTCAAAGTCCCGGGGTGGGACTAAAGGAGAGGAAGGGGGAGGGGTGGCACCGCCGGCCACCCCGATGGGCCCCGCGCGAGGGGGCTGGCCCACTAGGGCGCCGGCCACCCCCTTGGCCCCTTCTCCCTCTCTCCTTTCCCTAATGGGTCCTCTCCCCTCCGGGAATTGGCCCATTAAGCCTTTGACCATTAAATTGATTTTCTCTTTTATTAAATAATTATGAATAAATGATTAAATCAATATTTAACATTCATTCACATATTATTCAACCTTTATGGCTATGGAACACATTTCACCTCCACTTCGGACATCCTTCAGACTTATCAAAACTCTTCTGGTTTTCTCTCTACTATTCTTCGGCGATTCTACCGACCTTATAAACACTGTCTAAGCATCATCAAGCCCTTAAGCGTGATACCCCACGGTTCAGGAACACTGCAGACATGGTCGGGACACTCCCACACCAATGATCGACAGAGGAACCTGGATGGCCATGTGACCCATGTACGTTCCACGAAGATCTTTCGTCGTTTGAACCAGGATAGTCGTGTCTTATTCCCTTTGTCTCTCGATACTTGCATTGTCCGAGATCTGATCAATGACATCACCATGTCGTGTTTAATCTCGTTACCAAACAATGCTACTTGACTCGTTCCGACAAGTGATATCTCTGTGATCAAATCACACGCTGCGCAGCTATTGAATATAACTTCTCCGAGTAGGCCCCTGAGTATCTTCCCGTCACATGGACGGACAAATCCCGCTCTTGACATGTACCTCTACGGTTTCCTCCGAGTATCTGAGCACATGCATCCATCCATGCACGCACGCACGCATACACGCATGCATACATACACACATATATACATACATACATAACTGAGAAACCAGAAAAAACTGACACCGTGGCACGGGCAGAATAGCTCAACTTCACAAGTTCAGAGAAACATGACACTGAAAGAGGATGGCCAGAATTTCCTTCAGGTGCACCTTTGCTGACGGAGAGCACTTCATTGGACGCTCACGGAGTTGAGGCAGCAGCCACTGCTCCAGCCTATTGGCGTTGATGTTGTCCATTGTGCTTGAAACCAGGATGGTTGGGATGCTCTTTAATTGCTTCCCTCGCCATATCTGGGTTACAGTCACCATTCAGCTCCAGCTTCTTCAACCTGGGAAGGTGGACGACTCCAGAAATATAATCCATCTTGGCAAAAGACCAGACAATCATCTCGAGCTTAGCACCCGCTCCGGCATCAAATGTAATGGTCGTGATGTCGCTTCCCTCGACAACCAGAGACTTGAGACTCTGGAACTCTGCTTCCTTGAAGCTGAGATCGCTTCCCGTGTACGACTTGTGCCGCAGCTTGAGGCAGCGCAGGGTTCTAAGCCTCCCAAACATGCGGAGAGAAGCTTCGCTCAGGTAAGTCTCACTCAATGATATCTTGGCAAGCTGATCGAGCTTTGCTATCCAGAGAGGAAGCCCACTTGTGATGCCACTGATGTTTAGGCTCTGAAGAAGTTTTGGAGGTGAGGCTAATTCAAGCAGCTCCTCTGCATCAGGAGTAGGCTCATTTCTGTCCAGTTGGTTGACTCGGATTGACAAGGAGCGCAGGCAGGCATGCAACTTATCGACCTGTTCAAGTACAAGACCCAAGCAACCTTTGTTGTTACCATGGAGAACCAGACCCAATTTCCTCAGTTGTAGTAGCTGCCCGACGTCAACTAAATCATCAACGTTATGGGCAATTTCAACATGGGATAACACCTCCAGTTTCATCATTCTTCGGATGCCACTAGGAAGGCATACTGTCGCAAATGACTCCTTAAACCTATTGGTGTTGTTTCTTGGAGAGTCTGACTGGCCAGCAAACAGATGCTTCAGCATTGGAAGCATGATAGACTTTGTGGAGAATGACCTCACCGCTGTTTGCCTGATGTCCAGAGTCTCCAAGCACCGCAAATTCTCGAGTTTCTTCGGCAGTTGGCTCACATATGTGTTCCTGAGGCTCAAGTATTTGAGCAACAATATCTTACATATGCTCTTCCAATGATGCTTCTTCAAGCCTTTGCAGCCTTCCAGATCAAGCATTCTCAATAGCTGCCACTGAGACGACTTGGCCAAATGTGGAAGAAGTGCTACGATGCCACTGTCACCAGTTTCCACAGGATGACTGCACTGAGAAGCCTGCAGTCCTATTCCATGGTGAACAGGAAGGTGTCGAGCCAAGTCGGGCGGCAGGTCCGCATCTGCAAAATTTAGATCTCTAGCAATCCTGCTGATGACTTCACGAACCACATGATGTATTGTGTAGCTCTTGATCTTGCCTGCGCCACTGATATTCCCTGGACTAACAAGTCCCCACGAGACCAGCGCATCAAAACAGCGATCAGCTTCATCTTCTGAGCGATTCTCTCTTGTAGTTATAAGGCCTTCAGCTATCCATCTTCTAGATACAGTTGTTCTCCTAATGTAGTCATTCTCCCAGGAGATAGTTATGTACAACAAGCAGCTCCTGTACTTGGTAGGCAAGTCATTGTAGCAGAATCTTACCATTTGCTTCGCAGCTGTTTTGCACGACCCACAGTCTGATAATTTTTTAACAAAGTTGCCTAATTGTGTCCTACTCCTGTTCGGATTGACATACAGAAGATGTAGGAAGATTTTCATTGCAAAGACCTCAGGGTAACACGACCCTAGAATACGTCCTACATTTGCCATAGTTTCATTATCTGTTCCACCAGTAAGCTCCCTTGCTTTATCATAGAAAGCGAAAAATAGACTTTGAGGTCTGAAGATCTTGTACGGAGACGATGACTTCGCCACATCATCGGACCATGTGGTGATGACTATTGCGCTAACCGGACAGCAATCATCGCCAGTATGAGATAAAGAAGATCTTATGCTATCCCATGGTAGTCTCTCCGAGACTTTCTCAAGAACAATGAAGAACTTTTTACCTTTCAGATAATACTGAAGTTTCTTGGTGAGTTGTGTGGCCTCACTACCAACTACTGTTTCTGCACTTTGCTCGGCTTCAGTGCTGATCATGTTTTCCTCTCCACCTAGAATTGGTAGGGGCGGTAATTCTGCAAGTATTTCCTGCAATACATGGCATAGATCACTGCTCCCTTTGACACGTACCCAGGCCTTGCAATAGTCCCCCATGGAGGGATGTCTGTACACTCCTTGAGCAACATGAACTGCCAATGTTTATTCTTCCTTTGGATTGTGCGAATTCCATAGAATAGGGATGATCCTTGGCTGTGGTTCACACCCTCCAGGAGCAGCAGGTGCTTCCTCAGTCAACCACTTGATAATCCGATCAACGCTTCTGTTTACAAGAGTCTCTTCATCTGGCAGTTCAACATCCGTTGCAAGTAGAGCGTGTCTATGAACATTTTCCGCTTCACCTTCCACCAGTGGAGGCAAGAAGTTTTCAATAAATATCGCATCATCTTGGTTAGCAACTGATGGCACAATGACCCCATACCTCATCCGCCTGTCACCCACATCACGTGCTCGGACCTTGAGCTCCCGAATCCTCGTTGCGACCCGGCGCCGAGCCGGGACAGTCCGCACAAATTGCAGGATCCATTGCAGGTAGCCAGGTAGGCACGTGGCTTGGTTGCTACCACCTGCAACATACTGGATATAGAGCTCATCGTTGCCATCGCAGTCTCGGGTGAGGCCAATGACCTGCTTCATCCATGCCCGCACCTGGTGGTCGTGGTGGTTGGCCTCGGCAAGGTGTAGGAGCAGGCCATTCATGCTCTCCATCTCATCCTTGATGAACTCGACATCACCCCGGACGCCACCAAGAAGCTGTGCCTCATTGACAAGGACAGTGGTGAGGTGTCACAGAAGTGAGTTGAGGGATCTCTGGGCATCCATCTTGTGTGATCTCTATTGAGGCAAAGATCGAGAATGCACCACGCATATCATGGAAAATGAGACGCTGGATGAAATGTGGTTGGGAGTTGGGACCTGCAGGAGGCATATGCTGGTATTTCAACTACCAACCGCACACCAAGCGAAGAAACGGGGAAATGGAAATTGCAATATGGCTAGTATTCGGTGGTTTCTCCGTCTGTTCTATGTAGTTTGAGTTTGACTATATTATTCCTTTTCGTTTTGGCTGATCAATCTGTGCAAGCCAAAGTGTTTGCTTTGTTTAAACGGAAAAAAGAAAGCCACGATGAATAATTGAAGAAGGAAGCGAACATACGACAGCCCTGTCCAAAGGCTATTGTTATCTCTGTATAAACCCTGTTGATTAGAAGATGGTGATGATTAATCAATAGGAGGACGTGTGAGGTTTGTATTCACACGCATCCACCTTGCATATTTTGTATCTCCAGTTATCTTAAGCTAAGATTCTGCTAACTTTTTCCTACTTGAGGCAAAAAAAAAAGAGGAAATTATGTGTCTGACTTTGAGATTAGACTAATATGGTGTGCTAAATTTAGAAAAACAGGCCAGCAAGGAAATTGTATTTTATATTTGAGCTGACATAAATCCTTGGAATATTTTTTCCTCTACATGAATCTATTAGCTGTGACAATTCAGAAACAGACATGCAAGGGGAAAACGGGTACTTACGGTTGTTCAGATTCTCAGTCTTATTTAAGTGCCCAAGCCAGCAAGCACTAGAAACCGCAATGATTTTGTTCCTCCTTTCCAACTGTTGTATCATCAAATGTATGATGGATGCCCTGATTATTCTAAAGACAGCTATGTGCTGGATCCCCCAACTTGTATAGTTGTATTCTGCCCAGTTGTTATACAACAAAGAAATGGTGACACCGAGTCAAAAAAGAAAAGAAATGGTGACACTTCTATTGAATTCCCACCTGCAATTATGAAATCTAGACTAAATTTCATATACTAATAGAACTTTTTAGTTCAGCCTTCACTCACCATGCACCAAAATAATATCCCCAACTTCGATCCATTACAGCACGAATATCTCCTGGAATTCACACAGAAGTTCAAAACTAGCCATAGGGCGAGGTGTATTTCCACGAGAAGTAAAGCTCAGGAAGACGAACCAAGCTGCAAACATTTTACAAGTGGCCGTGTCTGCAGCAACTGGTGCTCCCCTGTCTTGAACCTGTCTCACCAAAGCCAAAATAGTACAGAGACACCGCCACGCTGCCACTCCAAGGGCAATCCGGTCGTTCCCGCCGATCTCAAGACCAGTAAAGCTCGATCTTCCCTGCGCGGACCAATCCGCCGACGACGACGACCGGGCAGTCGCCGGGCGATGGAGCCCTGCGACGGCGAGTTCTCGGCCACACAATCTGTGGTCGACCAGAGCCTAAAATCGCAAGGTCCAATTAGGCACAACACATTCTGGCCCTCCTGATTCTAGATTTTGCTAGGACTACGGCCCAAAATTGTACAGACAAAAGCTAGGCCCAATCACTTCCGGCCTCCTTGAGGACCGAAATAACTATCCCAACGTGAGAAAAGGCAGTATATCTAGTTGGTTTGCACCCCCAGAAAAAAAATCTAGGTGGATGCAATGCAGGGGAGAAGAACTGGAGCACCACGTTGATAGGGAGATCATCTGAATATTTGTGTGCATTATGTTAGGCAATCAGCTAGTAGAATATTATTAAGCAGTTGGTAAATGGACGCAACGAGTAAGTCTTTGCTTCAATAAAATAAAGATGCAAAATGAAATAAATTTTCAACTACATCTAACTTATGATTTTTTTTTTACAATTTTACTTATTTTTTAAAATTTATTGCATGGTACATATATGTTATGTTGTACTGATCAATATGCTTTAGAGCGTCACGTGTATTCACATATATTCCACTGAATACCCATGTTTTAGCGAAAAAATTATTACCGGTAATCTAGTGGCCCATCACAATAGCCCACGCACACGCATCATCAGTTGCATAAGTACTTTGTAACATCTCAGCATTAGAACTTAGAAATAAGCTAAGATAAGATGTGTGCATTGCATTCATGCATAGAAAATTCAGAAATTTTTTGCGCAAACCTAAAGAAGTTGTAGGGGGATCGGGATCTCTTTTGTTCTGATAAAAAGATCAGGGCAAGTGTTATGGATTCTGGCATGATCTCTACTATATTTCTGTGTCTTGGGAAAACCATTCAATTCATATTTGAAATTGAAAATTGAAAGACAAATTTGAATACTTGGGAATATTTCCATGTTAAGTAAATAATATAAATAAATAATAAAGTAAAATATTGAAATACAAAAATATTCCATCATACCACAGATGGACCTTTAAAATAATAATGGAAAAAGAATTGCAACGAGGCAATAAAATGCATTCCTTTTCATAATAAATGTATATTGCAATATTCTTTATAATAAGGACATCACAATAATATAATACTAAAGAAATCTTATATTTAAGATGAATATAAATATTCTATTGTCCTTTATATAATAAACATAAGATACTTCGTATTCTTATTCTCTATTTAGTAACAACAAAATCAAATAAAATGTAACAAATAAAAGGTTACATTACAGAAAGAATTGAAGAAAGAAAATTCAACTTTATTGAATAAGAATAATACAGAAATATGAGTTCAGGAAACTATAATTCTCAAATTACAAAAGAGAGAAAAAGTAACTCTATTAATAATACACAATATTACATTTTCTGTACTATTTCTAACCAAAAGAGGAATTACAAAAGAATAAAGAAATTCCAACTAGTTACTAAACTCTTTCTTTATTTTGTATTCTTCATATTTCTTGCTCCTGCAAATAGATAAAACAACTAAAAGAAAAATAATGGGTTAGTTAGTTAGTTTTACTCTCAGTGGTGAATAGTGAAGTGCAACGTTCATATTACATCACAGAGTAATAAAAAGAGGGGCAAGTTTCACCAGGACAGTAACTAGTAAAAGGGTAACAGGTGAAGATTATTTCACTTGATCTGATCCACACAGCCAGACCATATAGCTAGACAGCTTAGTCATCAAAGTGCATGGAGTGTGCTGTCAAGACAGCAGCAGCAGTACAAGCACCCAAACAGAGCATCCAGTCGAAGCACGGTTACAGGAAACTCATTTCTCCTTCTCAAGTACACACACTCAGAGCTCATCGAGCTTGCCAAAACCTTCACAAATCCACCAGCCAGTTTACCAAAGCAACCACCAGTTCACCACAAGATGGTAACATAAGGAGGAAGGAGAGCAGGTGGATAGCAAGGCCAAGTACAAGATCATAGGAGTAGCACCAGGAGGTGCAGAGCTAGATCAAGCCAGCAAGCACAAGTTAACAAGATCAAGCCAGCAAGCAAGTTCACAACCTCACCAGCCATCAAGTAGTGTGGTGAGTACCCATAAAACCATCACATGATCAAATCATCATAGATTAAATAGAGCATGTGTTGTTTTATATGATCTTCTCAGAAGAACACCCAAGTGAGGTGTATATCCATCCTAGAAGAAAGATAAAAAGTCAAAAATAAATCTTTTCAAACTATTACAAGATCTCAGCCTTGGCATCATTGATCTTGGAGAATAAAACATGTTTATTCATCCATATACACAACAACTTTAGCTGAATGTTTCTGGGCACATTCAATGGATGGCAGCACCTCAGAAATTAATTCATCTTAAAAGCTCTATAGTACACAACATGAATTATCAAATCATTTTCTTAAAGGCTATAAGAATCATTGTCTTAAACTGGGTACCAAAGCACACTTGAAAGGGAAACATTAGATAAAAACATTAGTTTTTATCTATCATTGCCTCAGACCAGCATCACAGGCTTTCTGAAATTCTGGGGTATCACAGGTTAATTTATCCAATAGAATGTTCTGCAACTCTCAGGTACAATAGAACACAAATAGAAAATAGTCCAGTATCTAGGTGAAACCTGTGTACCATTCAATTGAAGGTGTCATAAGGGCCATTCTAACCAAACAGTTATACTAGGGGTTCTTTAAACCAATGTTTACAATAGAACATTTAATCATTTTCCTAACATAACAATTAGGAATCATATTTGACATATCTACATTCCATCATCAGCAATTATCAGAGAGTAATTGGATTAGACATCCAACTTCAATTCTTTCATACCAAAGAATATCAACAAGAACTAGGGAATTAATCTCAATCCAGATCACGGTTATGATGTCACCAACCAAGGACCAGAATATGCAAGCCTTCATGAAACCACTAAGTTAAATCATCTTCCTACAAGCAGATGGGAATCATTATTTTATAAATCATCTCGATAACTATTACAGAGTAAGGATTTAGCATTATTAACCATAGCTCTACATAGCATCAGGATTGAATCCTGAGACTAATCACAAAGGTGCTTTACAGTTAAGCATCAGTAAATTAACCAAACAACACCAGTTCATTAGAGAAGCATCCCAACTCAAGCCATAGAAGTGAACCATAACAAGAATGAATCCACACAATACCAACTAGGCAATTACAGAATGTTCTCTGATAGAACAGAGTGACAAAACATGCACAATAGAGTGGTTAGAGCAGAGTAACAGATAATAATCAATAGTGGTTGGCAATACACCAATCGTAGAACATCATCAAGGAATTGCATAGTTAATCAAGGAGCCCAGCTAAACATTACTAAGGGGGGAATGGACCTTAGAAATTAGGGATGAACCCTAAATGGAGAATTCGTTGTAGTAGTCACATAGCACGGAGCAGAGGGAAGAGAGAGGACAGAGAGAGAAGTAGAAGAACTTACTCGAGGTCCTCGCGAGTATACAGAAGAGGAAGCAGAGGCTGGAGTCGAGACAGCACACGGCGACACGGGGAGCACCCCAGAGGGGCGCTGCAACCAGCGCCGAGCCACAATCACGGCGGCCACAGGATAGGGCGACACCCACCATCGCCAAGGCACAAGAGCGGTGTTAGAAGGGCACCAAAGCACCAAATCGCCGGCGAGCTCCTGACCCTAGTCGCTAGGGGAAAGCAGAAGCACCACCAGTAGAGAGCACGAGCCATGAATCGAAGAGGGTAGAGTGATTTAGCGCCGTCGACAATGTCGTCCTTCACAGCGGCGACCACCGGGGAGGTCCATGGTGGCCAGAATCAGTCAGCGATGACGAGGTGAGCCACGGTCGCCCGAGCGACCGAGAGAGGAGAGGATAAGATCGCGCGAGCGAGAGGCGGTAGTGACTAGGCCGATGGGGGCGGTCCAGTAACCCTGGGTTGGTTTGCCCAACCCAGTGGGCCGGATCGGGCCGGGCCAGCCTAGTGGGTCAGGCCCGTTTTTCATAGGAGGACTTAATAAAATATCTAATTACAAATGTACCCCTGGAGTTAACTAAGCTCTAGAAAAACATGGAAAATCCTAAAATATATATATATAATATATCAAAAAGACCACAAAAATAATATCTACCTAAGAAAAATATAACCTTACTTGTTTAAGTTAAATAAAATGTAAATAAATATTAATACCATTAAGACCTAAAAGAAATTTCACAAAATAGAACAAAGACTTAAAATTAAATAAAAATCATTTTTACATATAAAAATGAGTCTACTACTTTATAAAAATACTAACTTAATTTATTTTCAAATAAATCTTGAAGCAAATATTTGAAGTTATATAATCCTTTGTCGAATTTTGTAAAAATAAGGATAACACCTATAATGAAATAAAATCCACTTCTATGATCTTATTTAAGTATGTTTTCCTAGAAAAATACTAATTATGTTATTCCAACACATTTTAAGGTTATTAAGAAATAAATCATTATTTATTATTTAGATGGTAAATTCTTTAAGAACATTCTTAAATAAGAAATAATCACAATTTTATGTAAAACCCTAAATCGTGTACATTTAAATACTATTTCCAAAACCATAACTTAAGTCTATAACAATACTTAAAAGTAAACTATTAACATTTAGAAAACTCTTTAAAAACCCTAACCCCAAGATAAACCAACAATTTGAATAAATTTTAATCATCTTTGACTTATAATAAAAGTGAATGTTATTTATCTCTTAACTATTCAAGATTTCAAACTTTAATAGATTATTAAAAATCATCTAGATTTACTTTCCTTAAAAAAATATTCATAATAACAAGTCATATTTAGATTTCATTCACTGAAACTAGAAGTGAATGATCTCATACTCTTAAACATGCTTATTATAAGATTTAAAACTTATTAATATTTTTAAACACGTCACACCCTAGATCCACTTATGTTTTAAAGTTAAATTCGGTACACCAAATCATGCATAATGCCTAAAGAATATTTATGTTTTTATAGTTAACTTTTGTCTATTCCACATTAAGTCATAAGGCATCTCAAAACCCATGGTTATCAGATAAGCGCAAACAATATCGATCACACTCGATTAATCACAAAGATTGTTTACACCTTAACAAAGAAATCTTTTCTTTAAAAGTTATTCGTTTTGCCACTTCAAACAACAATCTTATAATAAGTCCTTTAACTCTTAACAACTTAATATAATAATTCCCATCATAATTACCAGATAGCAATTCACCTAAATCTTAGAATGTTATTATACTCCACTTATATACTATGCATATTAAACACTTAAATGCTTTTACCTTGTCAAGTAATCTTTTCCTAAAATATTATTCTTTTAAGAAACATTAAAAGTAATCCTTAAAATGCTCCTTTGAAAGCTCTAATTGATTAATAATCTTGCTTAAGAAATCTTTCAAACACCATGCCCATTTGAGTGCTTTAGTATTGCATGTTACTTATTATATTTACATATTGTTTCACACACTCTCACAAGCCTTAACAAGAAGCACATGTGTAAAGCTGATATAAAAGTACAATACATTCCAAAGAACTCATCACAAACTCTAAACCCTGGATTAGATACAATTATTCCGGGGATTCGCGTTTATCAAAACGCATTACATTACTTATGCATCATAGCATATTGCTTCTTTAAACATTTGTCCTTACCGGACAAATGATGTTGTTTACAGAATTTGGATCTTTTAGTATCATGAAGATCGTGAGTGCATAATCTTGCAATCACAAAAGGCAAGTTCACAACTTGCTCATGTCCTTTGATTATTTTCTATCAAATGCTTGTAACTCAAATGCTGCCATCACCTGCATTCCAAAAAGGTCAGAAAACACTATTTTTGTAATAATATGATTATGGATTATTCACCAAGAGGTAATAATCTACTGATACAGTTCCAGTGGTAAAGGAACATAATATCTAGGACTAAACAACCAATGTTGCCAGTGATTCTAGCGCCGTATATTACACGTTAACCATAAGATTTGGTATGGGATGAAGAAGTCAGCTGTATCTTCTTCCTCTCGCATGCATCCGGATGGCCAGGTCGTGGTTGTTATCCTCGTAGGGTGCATTTATTGGTAATTCATAGAGGATATGAAGCATATGGGTGGGAGCCCTCAACGTCCCACGATAGTTCTGGCATCTGACGGTCTATACTAACCATTGCCGTAATTCAAGATGTAGGCATGGCGTACACCAAGGGGACATGCGGGGTCGCGAAGGGGGCAATGATTGGCTTGGATCTTAGACTGGGCCCCATACCAAGGAAGTATGGACAAGCTCATGACTTGGTTGTGCAACAAAGCTAAGGTCTCTTATGGGAAAAGTGACACACCTCTGCAGACTGTAAGAATTGTGACATGTTACTCCTGTTCCATGAATGAACTACGAACGCGACAGGAAAGGAACCCCCATGAAGGTTCTGGTCAACCTGTGAAGGCTGCTGGACATAGTTTTCAGAATAAAAGTAACCTTTGAAGAAATGTTTACGAAAACCTACATCACCTACAACCTTTGGTCTATGGTTGTAGAGATAGTGCATCATTGATGGACCAAAATATATCGAGCTCGTTGGGGAACCCCGAGAGGAAGGTATGATGAGCATAGCAGCAAGTTTTCCCTCAGTTATGAAACCAAGGTTATCGAACCAGTAGGAGCAAGGAAACACCCCCAAGGTGTTGTTTCCAACTTGGAATCTTGCACAACACAACCACAGAACTTTGCCCTCAACTTACAGTGAGGTTGTCAATCTCACTGGTTTTACTGAAAACAAAGGATTAAATGTATTGTGTGGAAGAAAGTAATAGCTTGTAGAAAGTAAACAGAAAACAGTAAACAGTTGTAGATTGATTGTAAAAGAAAGGACTGGGGTCCATAGTTCACTAGTGGTGGTTATCCTTAAGATAGATAACATGTTGGGTGAACAAATTGCAGCGGGGCAATTGACAACATTATACATAGATCGTAATTCAACTGCATCTATGACTAATAATCCACCTTCAGGTTATCATCCGACCCCCCTCCAGTATTAAGTTGCAAGCAACAGATAATTGCATTACGCATTGCATGTAAAGTAAACAATACGATTGTTCTATGAACAAATGATTGTTGTTTTCTCTCTAGTAGCAACATCACATCTAGTACCTTAGATATTTCTGTCACTTCCCTAGATTACTAGAGGCATGAACCCACTATCGAGCATAAATACTCACTCTTGGAGTTGCTAGCATCTACTTGGCCAAGATAGCTACTAACAATGGAAAGCATGCAAGATCACAAATAACAAAGACATGATAGAATCAATAATCAATCTGATATAGCATCTCAATATCCATCGGATCCCCGCAAACACAACATGTAGGATTACAAATAGATGATGTTGATCATGAACGGAGCTCACAAGATCTAAACATGATAGCACAAAGGAGAAGAACCAACCATCTAGCTACTACATGGACCCGTAGTCCAAGGATGAACTACTCACGCATCACACCGGAGGCTTGCATGGTGATGAAGAAGGCCTCCAGGGTGAATTCTCCCCTCCGGCAGGGTGCCGGGAAGAGCTTCAGATCCCTCTTGGTCTAGGGATGGAGATGACGGCGGCTACAGACTCTTTCGTGGAATTTTGATCGGGTACTTAGGGTTTCTATATCGGAGGCATCTTATAGTCGGAAGGGGAGGCCGAGGGGGTGCCCTAGGAGGCCACACCACCCCTGGCGCGGGCTAGGCCTGGCTGCGCAGCCAGGTGGTGTGGCGGCCCTCTGGCCCCTCTTCGTCTCGTATTCTGTCTCCGTGTCCCCCTCGATAAAATATTGACTTTGGCTTTTGTCCCGTCCAATTTCGAAAATATTCATTTTTTGACTTTCCTGGAACCAAAAACAACAGAAAACAGGCAGCTGGTACTATGGCATCTTGTTAATAGGTTAGTCCAAGAAAGTGTATAAAAAGTACTCCAAATTTGGAACAAAACATAAGAAATTAGATAAAAACCAAGCATGGAACATCAAAAATTATAGATACATTAGCAAAGTATCAATCATACACTCCTTTTTAGTGAACTTGTTGAGTACGCTCGTACTCAATCGTACCTTCTTAACCCTTGCTAGATTCTAAGCTGTTGAAGACAACATCAACATCAATTTCTGCTCAAGAAACCATCATCGACATCTTAAGTTCTTCAATATAGTCAATGAAGTCAACATATACATTAGCTGAAGTGAAGACAAAATCTTTGTTTAGGTAGGAGTAGATACTCTAACCATAAAACCTACTTCTGTAGAGCATTGCATTAGTAGCAATTGCAAGCCAGATAGTTTAGATATTAGTCTTAGTCTCTAGATAGTTCTGAATTTTTATTTCTGGTTCTTCTTTGTAAGAAGTTTCTTTCTTTCTCTTTAGCCTAGAATGTTCTCTAGATCTTCTGTAAAGAGTCGAGTTATAATCTATAGTCATGTCTTGGACCTGATGTGTTTCTGTTGTACCACTTTGAGGGATGTAATACTAGTGAACGGTGTTTCATTGGTGTTATGTCCACGACTATAGTGTACTACATCATGCAGTGGTATGCTGGGTCACCGCATACTTCCAATGTTCAGCCTAAGAGCAGTCTGCAACTGGCACTAGTGCAAGCACTGGATGCAGAAGGTGAGCCGGAGAGAAGAGGGACAACCCCAATCCCAATTGTAGAAGATGATGAAGCAATTGATGAAGAGATTGAATCAACACAAGCAAATTTGGAGGCGCTTGAACATGATCCTAGTAAGCGGATTCCTATCTCAAGGTATGTCGTTAATGACCAAGATAGAGTAAGAAATAGATACTCCCTCCTTCCCAAATTAGGATGCATATTAGATTTGGTCAACACATGTGTAGAAAATAATATCAACATCTAGAACATTAACTCGATGCATTAGAATCATCATGAAAAATATTTTCATGTTCTCCACAATTGATAATATAAAAGTTAATATATTGTTATATATAGTTGGTCAACCTTTACAATGTTTGACTTTGAAAAAAACTAATATGCATCCTAATTTGGGAAGGAGGGAGTACATTGAGATGGGCCATGTCAACCGAGGAATCATAAGTTGGAGTTTACAGATAAAAGTGGAAGGAATCGTCGCTTTTGTCGTGCTTGGTTCAAAGAATATCCGTAGATTGAGTATAGTGTGAAAAAAGATGATGCTTTCTACTTTGTTTTCTATCTGTTCAAGGATAGAAAAAAATGTCCAGGTAGAGATTCATTTGTTAATCCTAGGTTTAGGAATTGGAATATGAAATTGAGACTGAAGAAACATGAAGGACAAGTTAGTAGTGCTCATGTTGAAGCTCAAGAGAAATTTGATATGTTCACTACGCCAAAAGCATCAATCCATGAGTCTCTTGCTTCAAATACCTCACAGTACAAGACTTTGTATAAACTTTGTTTGACATGGACACTCAAGTGCTTGAGGTTTCTATTGCACCAAGGCTTGGCATTTAGAGGACATGATGAAAGTGAAGACTCACTAAATAAAGGAAATTTCCTTTAGATTTTAAATTGGCTAGTAGGAAATTTTTAAGAGGTTGACAGGATGACTCATCATGATATACGACATGAGCTCATAAATTGTTGTGCGCAGTTGACTACTAAACTAGTCATGGAAGAACTTGATGGTGGTCATTTTGCAATACTTGCAGGTGAGTCTAGTGATGTGTATCAAAATGAAGAGTTGGTTGTTTTCTTGCGTTATGTTGACAAGAAAGGAAGGGCAGTTGTAAGATTTCTTGTTCTTGCTCATGTTGAAGATACTACCTCTTTCAGACTTAAAGGTGCATTTCGACAAATGCTTATGAAGTACAATTTGACCTTTGCCATGGTTCGTGGGCAAGGTTATGATGGAGCTAGCAATAAGAAAGGTAATGATAATGGGCTACCTAGTCCCCTTATACTTATTATGTTCATTGTTTTCCCCATCAACTATAGTTAACTCTAGCTGTTGTTGCTAAGGAGAGTGGTGATTGTACTTAGTTCTTTCAACATCTTGCATACTTGTTAAATTCTCTTGGCATGTCTTGTAAAAAAATGAGAATGCTTCGTATAGCTCACGCCGAGGAACTAAGTGATGCATTGGAATTAGAGGAAGTAGAAACGAGGAGTGGACTCAATCAGGAAATGGGTTTGGCAAGGCCATGTGATACATGTTGGGGATCTCACTTCAGAACTGTGAGCCATGTCATATCTATGTATGCTGCAATACAACGAGTACTCGTGAAGATTGGAAAAGAGTACCATGGTGCAAAGACCGCAGCGGCACTAACAGTGTTGACATCATTTCGGTCATTTGAGTTTGTTTTCATGGCATTAATGGAAGAAATATTTTGATACATAGATGATTTGAGCAGAGCTTTGCAAGCGAAAGAGTAAGATTGTTCATGCTATTGAGGTACTTGATATCAGAAAGTAACATGTGGAGTGCTTGAGGGTTGATCCTGGATGGGATGATTTTCTTATAAAGGTGACATCCTTCTGTACCAAACACAAGATCAAAGTTGTTGATATGGAGGGTCCTTACTTTCCTGTTAGGCGGCCTAGAAGGGGTTTATTTAACGGTGCAATGCATTTTCATCGTTTCCATGTTGATATGTATGTGGGTGTCATTGATAGGCAAATTTCCGAGCTTAACGACAAATTTGATAAGGTAAACACGGATCTACTTTCCTGCATGGCAGCATTTAGTCCACTTCATTCTTTCACTTCTTATGATAAAAATAAGTTGGTTAAGCTTGCTACAAAGTTTTATGCTAATGATTTCACAAGTGATGAACTTGCAAGACTTCGCTGGAAAATAGACATGTATATTACTCATGTGTGTAGAGATGAAAGGTTCAAAAACTTGAAGAATCTATGTTAGCTTTTAGTTATGCTTGTCGAGATAAACAAGCATGAACAATATTTTGTTGCTTACAAGCTTCTTAAGTTGGTATTGATTCTACTATTAGCTACTACAAGTGTTGAAAGGGTTTTTCCTCAATGAACTATGTGAATAATAAGCTAAGGAACAAAATAGGTGATGAATACTTGAACAACTACTTGGTTACATTTGTTGAGAGAGAGTTCTTCAATGAAGTAAAAGATAAGGATGTCATCAATCTCTTCCAATAAGGCAACCACAGAGTTGTATTGTAATTTAGCTTCAATCAAGAGGTAATGCCTCAACACGAAAATGTTTGTACTAATGTAATTGGCGAGGGTTTAACTCAGCAATGCCCATTGTTATGGACTTAGGTTCGAGGAATTAAGGAGCGCTAGAAGTCTCGATTGGCTAGCAAACAAGCACACAGGGACGCAAGGTTTACCCAGGTTCAGGCCTCGTAGAGGACCCTACTCCTGCTTGTTGCTCTTGATTGATGATGATCCGAAGGATTACAATGTCGCCGAGGGCGGTGTCGCGCAGATTGGATTTGGCGTATGTGTATGCGAGAGATTGATGTCCAGATCTATTGTCTATTGTGACGATGTGGGAGATTGTAGATCTATCTATTGGGAGAGTCGCGATTGTCCTCCTAGTTGGACCCTCCTAGCCTTTATATATGGGGAGGCTAGGTCACAGGTACCAATACGAGTTGGTTTCAAATTAGATTCAAACTCTAGTATTGAGACTTCCTTGTCTTGTGCATTTGGGAGTCCGTGTTCATATGGGCTTCATACCACTCGAACCTTCATAGGCGTCATGGACCTTGGCAATTTGTCGAGTGGGCCTTCCGTTGAGCCACACCAGGTAGGTTGTAGTTGAGTGCCTATTGGGCATACCCATGTCAGTAGCCCTCGAGTGTCCATGTGAATTGTAGATTCGGGTGGAGACTCAAAAGTCTTGATCTTTTCATTAGGATGTCGGAGTCGACAATTGTGTCGAGTGCGAAACACTCACCCAGAAGTTCATCGATTCAGTCGAATTTGTAGTAGTTCATAGGGATGATGGTAAACGTGTCTGGTGCTCTCGATGGGTCAGGACCAGTGAATTGCTCTAGGGCAAAAACAACGTCACCTACTCAAACTCGAGTCCCCAGACTCAAATTCGGAAATTGCTCGTGTAACTCAACTCATGCCGCAGAGGCCTTATAGAGTCGAATTCCAGTGTATAAATGTGAGCACTCGACGCGTCCGTCAAGGCATATTCATCATACCTGCAGGCACGAATATATCTCTGGTAGTGCGCAGCAGATGCATTGCTGTACCTTATTCAGGTCTTATCTTCACGCTGTAAGCGCAGCATCCGAATTTCGTCATCACGGAGATGATTCGGGTGACCCAGGAGACACAGTCTCTTTGTAGGGAAAATATGAGGCGCAGTCACCATAGCATTCGAGTGTGGATGTTATCAACACACAGTGTAATGTATAAGAAAAAAGCATAGGGTGCCTGGCCAGTGCTCCCTATGGGAGTAGCCCCCGAGTGCCTATTCGAGTCGTAGACTCGAGTGGGGACTAAAAACATTTTGTGACTACTGTGGTCTTTTGCTTGTTTCAGTCGAATGTGCTTCCAGCGCTCCCTATGGGAGTAACCCGAAGTCCACAATCGAATCGTAGATTAGAGTGAAGGGTTTTCATGATGCTTGGATATCTTCACAAATTTCTTCGGGTGCGCGGCCAGCGCTCCCTATGGGAGTAGCCCCCGAGTCCTTAGTCGAATCATGGATTCAAGTGAGGATTCAGAGCGTGTCACTCGAGGATCTTGTATATGTGCGACCAGCGCTCCAGTTTGGAGTAGCCCCCGAGTGTCTGGCGGAGTCGTAGACTCGGGCAGAGACTCGAGACTTGTATCTTGTAGACGCAGTTGAAAATAATGCGAGGAGAATCCGCTGACCCGGAAGTGCATCGAGTTAGCGTCTCACGCATAAGGAGCCAAAAACCGATAATGTAGTTGGTGTTGATGTAGCAGAGTCATTCGACAATGCGAATAGAGTCGATGCAGTCCCTTCTGTTGGGTGCGCGGTCAGTGTCACGTGTGTGTAGCATCAAGTGATGCAACCGTCCGAGGAGGGATTTGACTCGGGTCTTGAGTGTATGGCGTAGCCAATTATTTTGTGGACTCCTATTGGAGGATCCGATAGAATATCTCGACGCAGTCGGTGTCCTTGGAAGCTATAGAAAACATTAAGAATCGTGAAGTACTTGTATCTTAAAAAGAATATTTGCATGTTGGCTTGTAAAGTAAAATTCGGGTGCCAATCGAGTCGACACTTTTGCACTGTATGCTTGGCCTTTTTGTTAGCCTGATTACCCTTAGTCTCAGTACCTTGCCGAGGCACTCGGAGTTCAAGGATTCGACGGTCAGGCAGAATCAGCTACTCCGGCTATCTCGTATGAGGTGCTCGAGTGCGTGAAGTCGATGACACATTAGGTTACTCGAAGAGGGCGTAACCCCCGAGTGTTTCGAGTGCGATTAAAGTAAATAGTTAACAAAAAATCAACTCTAAGTAGAGGGTAACTTAGCTTTATTGGTAGTTGTCGTGATGAACGAGTCGCAAGATCCGAAGCGGTTGGTGGGTCGTGGGAGTCGAAGATTGTAGCGGCTCGTGGTCACGGGAGTCGAGGGAGCCCTCGAGTTGCTAGAGCTGAAGATCGCAGCGCGTCTCTAGAGTCGAAGACTGTAGTTGACGTGGCAGACACAGCGGATCGGAGTCGCGTAGTGATGACATGTTGCCGCATCCAAGGACTTAGGGGGTCACAACAGTCGAAAATCACATCAGATCACCGCATCCGAAGACCGCAGTGGATCACCGAAGCTGAAGACCGCGGCGGGTCGCTGGGGCCAAAGACCGCAGTGAAGCGCCGGAGCCAAAGGCCGCAGAGGGTCGCTAGAGTCAAAGACCTTAGTGGGTCGCTGATGCCGAAGATCGCATTGGCTTGCACGAAGGAGTCTAAAAAGCCCTGGGTCGCCAGAGCCGAAGACGGTAGCGAGTCGTGTGACGGAATTGGAGCAGCCGAAGGATCCCCCGAGTCGTGTGGCCGAGCTGAAGACCGTATCGGATTGCTAGAGCCGAAGGAGCCCCCGAGTCGCCGGAGCCCCTAGGCATGGAATCAATGTGGTCGACAGAATCGAAGAATCCCTCCAGTCGCCATAAACGAAGGCCGAAGCGGGTCGCAGGGTGGAGTAGGCGCAACCCCCGAGTGTAGATCATGATCAACAGAGTTGATGCAGTGGACGTGTGGTCCAGGTCGATGTAACCGAAGTCGTCGCGGCAAGGTCGCCGAGTTTTTGTTTGGAGTCGAGGTGGTGGCGAGTGGCGTTGTCGGACACGGAGTCGCGCCGCGGGGTACCCAATCGCGTGGACACTATTGGAAGAATCTGATGCGTTGCGTGTAGCCAGTTGGGAAGCATTGTGTCGCTGAGTCTCCGTACATTCTAGGTCGTGAACTCTGGAGCTACCGTGTTTGAGCGATTCATCAATTATTCTTGTCTACTTTTTTCTTTGACCTTTGGCTGAATCATGTGAAGAAGCGCGGTTGATGGAGTCGTCGGCGGATGTGTAGTCGATGTGGGCGGACGAGTAGTTGACACGGTAGCCGAGAGTCATGCAGCTAACGGTTGGTCGATATGGCGAACGTGTAATTAAGGTCGATGTAGTTGCGTGATGGACATGGAGTCGCGCAGAGGATGAGGTCGACGCTGCAGTAGCCGGAGAAATTGGTACCGCACCGATGATGTAGACCACGATGAAGCAAAAGTATACCGCGACAGCAGTGTTGAAGTCGAGCTGTCCAGAACCAAGCGCTGGTCACAAAACGCATGAGTGTACGATTCCATTGATCCGATATGTATTTCCTTTTTTTGTTAGATGCTCCTTGATGTGAAGTTACTCATGCTAATTGGCATGCATTTGCCTTGGATCAACATGTGCTTGTCCCAATCGAACTCCTGCTAGTACTCGTACGTACCCTATTTTTCCTTTTGAAATTAACTTGTCGGTCTGTGACAAAGAAGGTCTCCTGATTGGGCTTGACCACAATCGATAAGTTACTTTTTTTCTCGGATTGCTTCTGGCTTCTTACTTTTCTTAATTTTGGAGTACCGATTCTTGTCGATCTCATCCACATCTCGGAAACCTCAGCGTCGGCCGTGGCTCAGCTGCACGTTTATTCTCATACATTGCCCCGGCAGCGACGTCTTGCGGCCGGATGACAGATGACGATCTCGATGTGTGCCTCAGCATAGAAGACGTTGATGGATCCTCCGCCGACTCACGGAGACCTGGCCGTGATGGCGAAATTGAAAACGCCGGCGCAATGGAGTCGGCCGATTGCTGGTGATGGGGCCGTCAAGATCGCAGCATCAGCGCTCCCAGATTCTCACAGACAGCGCAAATTGACGAGGGTTTAACTCATCAATGTCCGTTGTTATGGACTTAGGTTCGAGGAATTGAAGAGCGCTGGAAGTCTCGATCGGCTAACAAACAAGCACACAAGAACGCAAGGTTTACCCAGGTTTAGGCCTCGTAGAGGACCCTACTCCTGCTTGTCTGCTCTTGATTGATGATGATCCGAAGGATTACAATGTCACCGATGGTGGTGTCGCGTGATACGTTGCTAACGTATCCATAATTTTTGATGTTCCATGCTTGTTTTTATCTACTTTCTTATGTTTTGCTCCAACTTTGGAGTACTTTTCTTATGATTTCTTGGACTAACCTATTAACAAGATGCCACAGTGTCAGCTACCTGTTTTCTGCTGTTTTTGGTTCCAGGAAGTCAGAAAATGAATATTCTCGAAATTGGACGGGACAAAAGCCAAAGTTAATATTTTACCGGAAGACTCACGGAGCCAGAATACGAGACGGAGAGGGGCCACAGGGTGGCCACACCACCCCTGGGCACGGGTCCACCTAGGCCGCGCCAGGGCATGGTGTGGGCCCCCTGGCCGGCCACCGACATATGTACTTACAATGACAAGAGCTTACTTGTGACTAAAGTTGAGTAGCATGAGGTTCGGTCTTTGTAAGTAAGGGGCACGAGATTTTAGCTTATAACTTGTCAAGCATATCCTCTTAGTTGTGTCACTTTAACCTTAATTACTTAAAGATGCTTATGATAGGGGCAATGAGAGCTGAAAGCTAATAAGTACCATAATTTTTGGAAGCTCTTTATGAGACTTGAATCCCTACTTCCTTCTATGAAGGCCTTTCTTTTACTTTTATGTTGAGTCTCCATCTTCTATCTTTATGCACCTACTTTGAGAGCACAGTGGTCATTCTTAGTTCTATGTGCATTGTCCCAAGACTTGTTGATTGATGCATAGCTTTGATATTGCTTGTTTTAAACTATTTGTATCTAGTCACTCTTATGAACTTTGAAGGTGTCCTATGCATTTATGTTTGCTACTCTATGAGGGACAAGCTGAATGCCACTATGCTATGTTTTCTTTATGTGAAACAAACAAACGTCTTGCAAAGCATTATTATTCATGAATCTTTTATTTGTGCCTTTTCATGTTGCAACATAGTTTCTTTGTCTTATTGTTAGAACTATATCTTTCATGCTATGTTGAAGTACTATGATCCTAGCTATCAATGTTTTACAAATACTTTGATCAAGTTTATGATGGTGTATGTCACCTCAAAAATTATTCTTTCTTTTTATCACTTACCTACTCGAGGACGAGAAAGAGTTAAGCTTGGGGATGTTGATACGTTGCTAACGTATCCATAATTTTTGATATTCCATGCTTGGTTTTATCTACTTTCTTATGTTTTGTTCCAACTTTGGAGTACTTTTCTTATGATTTCTTGGACTAACCTATTAACAAGATGTCATAGTGTCAGCTACCTGTTTTCTGCTGTTTTTGGTTCCAGGAAGTCAGAAAATGAATATTCTCGAAATTGGACGGGACAAAAGCCAAAGTTGATATTTTACCGAAAGACTCACGGAGCCAGAATACGAGACGGAGAGGGGCCACAGGGTGGCCACACCACCCCTGGGCGCGGGTCCACCTAGGCCGCGCTAGGGCATGGTGTGGCCCACCTGGCCAGCCACCGACCTTGCCTCTTTCGCCTATATATGTCCCCCGATGTAGAAACCCTAAGTCGTCAATCAGAAATCCACGAAAAGTTCCATAGCACCGCCGCCACCGAAGGGGAAATTCGGGGGATAGAAAGTCTCTGTTCCGGCACCCTGCCGGGATGGGGAAGTGCCCCCGGAGCCATCTCCATCGATCTCCACCGCCATCTCCATCACCGTTGCTGATTCCCATGATAAGGAGGGAGTAGTTCTCTCTCAAGGCTAAGGGTTCTACCAGTAGCTATGTGTTCATCTCGCTCTCTATGCATGATCATATTGTGATCATGAGCTTGTAATCTATAGATCTAACTTGCTACTCAAGTGCTTTTATAGATCTCTGCTCTCCCCATGTGTGTGAAAGTGATAGCATGCACATCATGGTGGCACTTAGGCTAGAGATTACAAATACTTGTTATGAGTTATATTTGGAGTTGGATGTCTTTATGAAATTGTGGTGTTTGTTGGAACCATCTAGTGCTCAAGGTGACAGTGTGGGGTTATCTAGATAGGAAAGGCTTACTTTGAGATGTGCTGTTATAGCCCTACCATCGATTAGAGTGTTCAACCGGAGAGTAGTATCATAAAGAGAAGATATTTATATGAGAGTGTTCACTAGTGAAAGTATGATCCCTAGGCCTTGTTTCTTAGCATTGATACACCATCTGCAATTAGATCTGTTACATGTTTTCTTGCTTCCATCTTTATTTTAGTTTGCCTTTAGTCTTTTCTCATGTAAACCACGCCAACAAGCTATTTTCTGGCACCGTTATCACTTATAATTATCCATACCACTTGTATTTCACTATCTCTTCGCCGAACTAGTGCACCTATACACCTGACAAGTGTATTGAGTGTGTTGGGGACACAGGAGACTTCTTGCATCTTGATTGCAGGATTGCTTGAGAGGGAATACCTTTGACCACTTCCTCCCTGAGTTCGATAAACCTTGGCTGATCCACTTAAGGGAAAACTTGCTGATGTTCTACAAACCTCTGCACTTGGAGGCCTAACAACTGTCTACAAGAATAGAAGTGCGTAGACATCATCGCGCAGATTAGATCTGGCGTATGTGTATGCGAGAGATTGATGTCTAGATCTATTGTCTATTGTGACGATGTGGGAGATTGTAGATCTATCTATGGGGGGAGTCACGATTGTCCTCCTCGTTGGACCCTCCTAGCCTTTATATACGGGGAGGCTAGGTTTCAGGTACCAATACAAGTTGGTTACATGTTAGATTCAAACTCTAGTATTGGGACTTTCTTGTCTTGCGCGTTTGGGAGTCTGTGTCCATATGGGCTTCATACCACTCGAACCTTCATAGGCGTCATGGACCTTGGCAATTTGGGCCCGGTGAGCCGCACCAGGTAGGCTGTAGTTGAGTGCTATTGGGCATACCCATGTCAGTAGTAGATTGGTACTTTGTAGTTATTATGAAATTATTATCTTACCTCTTATGATTTATGAATTGTGGCTTCAATGAAAATTTGTATTGTTCTATAGTATTTTGTGCTAATGCTATCAATTCTCATAATTCATATTGTGTATTGAGACCATTTTTTTGTAAAATGAATACCTGCCATCCATTGCCAGCCATTTCCTGGCACCGCCACTGCTTTGAGAGGTGGTCAAACTTAGTTTCCATTAACACATAATATAGACAACCACACAAAATGAAAAGGTATAAATTAAGCATATTCCAGCCGAGTCCATGGTCTATGCTGGCCTGAATTAGCTAACTCAAGCATGAAACCTAACACGTGTTGAATGAGTTCAAACTCAACAACGGCCCGTGACCTAGGGATGGTGAAACATGCGACGGAAAGGTATCAAACCTGTCTAGTCTTCAAGCACATCCCTTAACACGTTCAGTGGCATGAAACTATAACTGAGAATGCAATGTCATTACTCTATTCGTGCTCCTTCACTCTACATAAACTATATATTGTTTGAGTATGACATGTGAATTATATTTTAGACGGATGCATCATCCAATTGGATTATATTTCAGTCTGATGCATGGAGACCACATGTGGGTTTCAGAAATATGAACGACCATGTATGATGCCCATGTGGATCCCCAAGAAAGATAACAATCACAAAAATGGAACATATAAACATCATCAAATTAATGAGCATACACTTTCCTAAGTTGGTTCAATACACACAAACACAAGACTTAATCTTGTAGCAACAAAAAATATCTCAATAATAACTATACATACACAATTCTATTTTTTATGGATATCCATGAAGCAAGATTTATGTATGTGTCAAGCCAGCGAGTTTGCCGATATTCGTCAATGAGATCCTTTTGGCAAGAATGACATCTATACCCATGTTTCATATGCGTACTATCTACAGATACTCAGTTCAATATATAAAGTTGTTACTCTTACCCATGTTGTGCATATAGATGTTTGTGTTTCATGCAATGTTTCTAATACTAAGTTACATGTGGAACACGATGACTAAGGTGGCTCTTCTAGAAACATCAATTGCCACCCTTGGTGATGGATTTTCTTGAGTGTCCTCGCTCCGGCTTTTTTTAACAAGAAAAGGCATGAAGGCTTAGAAACTACACGAATTAATAGACAGGTATAAAATTACATTGAGGCCCTAGCAACATCTAAAACACAATTAAACCTAGAATCTGAAGATAAGGCCTCAACATAAGCAATAGAACCCTAGAAATCTAAAAAGCAATCCAGTCCCTGGTCCACTCTGCCGCTAAGAGACCTCTAGGCACTAGAGCCAGCCACCACTGGGGAACAAGCCACTTGGGGCGACGCTGGCCATGGATCCCGTGCCGAGTTCGGTGGAAATATTCCATATTGGCTCTTGCGCGCATACTTCCCTGGCATGGCCATGCGGAAGAAGAAGGATCTCGGACTCTGCCGAGTGTGCAGCGGCCTCTCTGGCCATAAATAGCTTTGGTGTCGATGCCTTTGCTTGGGAGCTCCACAAAGCGCGCTTTCTGTAGGGTGCGGCCGAGCACAACCTCCAACTCCCCGAGGAAGATAACGCGTGCTCCTCGACCTCCCATAGCAGCCGCCGCTGAGATTCTTCCCCTATCCCCCTCATCGCCATGATAGGATAAGAGAGCTAGAAGAAGCAGGGCATGGCCAATGAAGAGGCTAGATCAATGATTTAGGAAGCCTGCTGGGAGGACCCTAGTTATTGTCTTCCTCCTTGGAAGCCTAGCGGCGCAATTCCACAACACCTGGCCGGCGTCGCGCTTAGACTCCAAAATAGAGCAGCTCCAGAGCCAGACTTGTTGTCGGAGATCCCCGATGCCCTCTTCACCGCCTACACCACCTCCTGCCACTAGAGAAACACAGTGGCAACAAAGAGCTCCAGAATGCACCAAATCTAGCTGGAGAGACCCGGTACCGTACTCCCACATGCCCATACGGGACAAACCTACTACTACTGCCACCTACTCCTACTCTGGTGCTTCTCCTCTGCCATCGTCGGCCGGCAACGCTCCCTCGAATAGCTCAGAATCGGCCCGCTTCTCACATACGACTCCCAACTAGGAGGAGAGTGGAAGGAGAGAGTCTCCGGACCCTCCTCACTCTAGCTTCATGTCGCGTAAAGCAGGTCCCTTTCATGATGTACTTGGACCAAGCTGAATAACATGTTTGTATGTTTTTATTTTTCTCTATTTAATTTACCCTTTTTTTCTTTTTTATATTTGTATATATTATTTACTTTCTTTGTTGTGTTTGGAATAAGTAGTATATTTTTGTTTTTTCCTATACCTTTCATGGTAAATACATGGATATTGTTTCCAAGATAAAATGACTAGTTCTTCAAAAAATTATGAACATATGATTTTAATTACTACATCAACATTTTTCAAAATAAATGAGCATTTCTTTGGAGTATGCCAACATTTCTATTGATAGCTATGGACATTTTGAAATTGGTATACAAATATTTTTATGTATCACACACATTAAATAAATATTTGTTGACAAACTATTTTTGTGATTCTTTGGAGCATTATACATTAGTAGTAGCATGATTATTTTATTTAATGCACACAGAAAAACTTCTAATTTTTATGAATAGATTTTAAAATATAAAAACATGTAAATGTAATTTATGATAATAGTAATATTATTATTTTCAGTACTCCCTCTTTCCCAAATTAGGAAGCATATTAGGTTTGGTCAAAACCAATCTTTATAAAGTTTGACCAACTATATGTTAAAACATACTAACTTTTCCAATGTAAAATGCATTATGTATGAAAATATAGTTCATGATAATTCTAATAATATAGATTTGATATCGTAGATGTTAATACTATTTTCTAGATATTTAGTCAAAGTTTATTAAATTTGACTTTTACCAAAACTAATATGTGTCCTAATTTGTGAAGGAGGGAGTACTATGAAACATGCATATTGTAGTAAGAATAAGAACTATGTGTATTAATACTCCGCCATAGCGGCTAGTCCATTAACACTGCGCTTGAGACATCCCTCTTTGATTCACCATATGCCAGAGCCCAATAATGCTACGACAAGGAGAATTCTGCATTGAAATCCATTGAAGCATGTTCAGGGGGCAGAAGGGCAATGTCTATCTCCCACCCATTGCATACGTTCATAACGCATGACTCACGTTCCCTCTCGTCTCTCCCCTTGAGAGTTGACTCCCCTTCCTCTGTCGTCCCTTTCCTTCCTTCTCTCCGGTGGCCATGGCGGCCGGCGAGAGGATGGTTTACGTGGTAGGATCTCTATGTAAAGAGTAGTGGTAGGGTTAGTTTCCTTTTGTTTTTCCCAGGTAGTGTTTGAGGATAGGGTGTGTAACGCCCCAGAATCGGGTCTATGCAGATCTTAGCATTTCCCACCAAAACCCGCATAGAAGCGATTCAAAGGTACCCACCAGACACTTTCATTTGGGTGGGTTGTTATTACAAGTAGTACATCACAGTAGTTTACAACAGAATCCACAAGAACTTATATATACAACAACGACTCAACGAGTCAAGGATACAATTGATACAATACAAAGATACAAATCAGGAAGAAAGCCAAATAGTATCCGAGTACGAACAAGATCCAAATTGGACTAAGAGTCCTGAAGAATAACCAAGCGGTGTCCATAAACCCTGCCCAGGCCAAGCCGGAAGGGTAACCTTGCTAACGTCATCACACATACCTCTCAAAGCCAAAGGGGTGCCGACAAAGGGCAAAGGAAAAAGAGAGCGGTCAGTACTAAGGCCAGTACATGGCGAGGCTAGAATTCAGCGGTCCTCGCCTACATAGGTATGGTGGGTTCAGCGGCAGCAAAGCTTGCACTATCTAACTTATAGAGACACACTACAACTTCGGCTATTAGAGCGAGATAAGAGAGCGATATACGATAAGTATAATATACCACCAAACATAACCCATCCGAAGGTTTCCCCCTCAAGTACCAGTCGAGGAAGTCCACTTGCGGAACACACACGGTGGCAATTTTAATTATCTAGTTGTTTAGTTGATAAGTCTAATTACTAATCATATTATTAGAGGCAAAGCGTTAGTGGCGTTATCTATGATCATGACACGGTATTCCTGAGGCGCCCATAACCGTCGACACACGGCTTCTCGAAAAGATTTACCCTGCAGGGGTGCACTACTGTACCCAAACGCATGTTCAACCCTTTAGGCAACATAATACGCGTGCCTTCCGAATCTCACAACAAGAACTGTCCCATAACTACGCGCATATCTAGAGGTATCACCTACTGTGTTTTATCCAGCCGAGAGGCACGGCCGGGCCTCAAGGTGGCACAGCGTTTGAGTCTACGGCCGGTCGATGATCAGAAGATAACTTGTAGAGCTCCATCCCACCTCCGGCACGGTATCCTAATTTTATGCAATGCAAGCCATGGCAGTCCACCAAAATCATATCACAACTCAACCCATGTCCGAGGACATATTATGCATATGCACCAAATAGAAAACCAATTTTGTGACCCTCTGGATAAACAAATAGCGCCGGTAGTTGAGGGGGGATCCTAGGGGCCCCCACGTTTGGTTAGCGCGATCAACTCAGAACTAGTATCGTAGAACGAACGGGTCCTAGGGCGGCTCAAGCAGTTCCCAAAGGTGGTCCCTGCCGGAGCCTTATCATTAGGTGAAACCATAACCATAACCATAACCATAACCAACATCACCAATTTAACTTATCATGTTAACAACCATAACCATATATCACGGTTCACATGTATGAGAGCGGGCAGCAGACCTAAGCATGCGCTACGACTCGCAAGTACAAAGCTAGCTACTCAAACAAAGGCAATAGGATGACCAAGACAATATAGTGGAGTAAGTAAATGAGGAAAACGGTACTAGAGCATCGACAATAAGGATAGCAATAGATCAAAGGAAGGAAGTAAAAAACTATAAATGCAAAATAGGTAGAAAGAGAGAGAATGCTCGCCTGAGAAGATCAACCGAAGACTCGTCGTATCTCGCATCAACTCGTCGTACTAACCAATGAAGAAGCAAATCACTAGAAGGAGAAATCGGTGCAATATTTAATAACACAGCGGAAGATACGACATGCTTATGGTATGATGCATGACATGGCATAGATGCGATACGACTAGGCAATATTAAGCGGAACCGGGGTCCCGACAATTAATCAATAGGTTCATGTTGTTTAGGTACCCCGCAAATTAAATGTTGAGTTAACAGGGCAAAGCATGGCGTCGGTTCGCTACACAAATTTAAATGGAGGCGATATAAGACTAGAATAGCCCTCATATAGTCTCCATATTTAATTTAGGTGAATCGCCTAAATACCCCAAACCACAATGATAATATTTATGCAAGCATGATCAATTTATATGCAATAAGTTGTATATAATTTACAAAATAGGGCGAGATAGGAGTCGCACATTGCCGTTCGGAACCGAGGCCGAGGGGTCGAAGGGATCGGTCTTCGGGGTTCTTCGGTTCTATGTAGAAGATCTTGTTGGAATTCCCATCAATCTTGTCAATCGCTAGGGTCTTGGACAACAGAGCCAACATCACCACATCTTCTCGCAACAACAACATAACTACATCTGAACACCGAAACCACAACACACATACTCCACCATCACCACTTCACATTAACAGAAAGTTTGGTCGATAGAAGGCCTTGTTCCGTTCGGACATTACCTCAAACACCTAGTGATCAGGATGCAGCGGAAGGGCGACGAGCTCGGGTGGCCGTTAAGGGAAGCAGCATGACGCGCGGGGTCGAAGGCGCACATGCGGCGAGGTCTGGAGCAAGAGGCGCAACACGCGCAACACTAGGAGGAGGAGAGGCGGTCGATGCCGCAGACAGGAGAGGTCACGCGCGGGCTGTACAGAGGTGGTGAGGCGCCACGACAGAAGGAAGACGGCCAGAGGTGCGCGCGGAGGATGAGGCCGACGACCCTGTGTCTGGCGGCTGCTGGCAATGGCCAGGATGGGGTGAAGTCGGGGCGACCGGCGGCGGCGCTACCAGGAGAGAGGCGGCGGGCAAGGAGACGGGCGGTGGCGCGGGGCTCGCTGATGGGGCAGCGCAGAGGGGAACCACTGGAGCGGCTGAAGGAGAGGAGCGAGGTGCTCAGGAGGCGACGGTCGCCCGCGGTAGAGCATGGTGGCGAAAAATGAGCGGGGAGGAGGCACGGTCGCTGGAGGCGGGGTTGGTGGCGAACGGGAGGACTCACGCGAGGAAGGGGATCGCGTGGAGTGGACCGTGTCCGCGCTTGCGTGATGCGTGCGCGACCAGGTCGCTGGGCCCTAGGTGTGGTTCGCGTGTGTGTACTGTGCGCGAGCGTAGCATGACCGACTAGGTCGGCGTGTGTGGCGGTGGGCTGGGAGGTTTAGGTCTAGGGTTAGGTAGCCGGGGGGTTGGCCGGCTGGGCCGGGTCTAGCCTGGTTCGGCACCCCGCTAAAAAAAACAAATTTTGTTTTATTAGTTCATGTTTTATTTTAAAAACCTTTTACAAACAGTTTTAAAGAAATAAAACATCCGGGGTTTATAGTTTGAAAATAAAGAAAGAGGCTAATTAGAAAATAAAATAGGCTTTTGGTGAAAATATTTTAGAGACAAAATATGCATAATGTATGATACACAAAATAAAAATAACAGGCAAATCTAATTGGGATATTCTACCGGGCATTACAGGGTGGAGATCGGAGGCCTCCGGATTTTCAACGCCATGGTTTTGATCTGCTCGATGGCGCCTCCTCCATGGCTGGCGGTGGTGCTGGTGGAGCAGTTCGAGCCGTGCATCCCTCCTAAGTATGGCCAGAGGAGCTTGGATTGGGGCGTGTTGGGCTGCGTCCAGATCTAGGTGGTGTCCTTCTTCTCCACGTCGGAGCTCTCGTGGCAAGAGATGGTGGCGATGACGAGGGAGGTCCCCAGCTCCTTCAATAAAGATTGTGTTTTTGGCTGGCGGAGCTCCTTCTTCCTCCTGGGCACCATGGTGGCGTGGAGGTGGGCAGAAGCGACATCGAGGCTGGTGGGTCCAGAGGAGCTCCGGGAGTTGCTGCTGATCAAGACGATGCTTCTCAGCGACAACGCTCAAGCCGAAGCTATCTCTGGCCGGCGCGACCATGTTCTTCAACCTCCACGGTGGAGGCCCTCTATGGATCCATCCGCCGGAGCTCGGTGCCATCTTGCCCCCAAGTGATTCATTCCCGGGAGCAACTTGGTGACCGGCGGTACGAGATTCTCGCCAGGATGGAGGCCACCTCGAGCGTAGCCTGGAGGTCACCAACGACCGGCGGCGAAGTGGCTCTAGGATTGGATTGCTTTTCCCTTTTATCCTAGGGTGCTTTTTGTATAGTTTCAGGCCCGTATCTCGAGTTTCTGGTCTTGTTGTGCAGTGGATGTCTACAGGAGCCTGGATATAATTTGTACCGGTTGATTTAATATATAGCAGCTTCTACGCCCTTTGGGCCGTCTCCCTGTTCAAAAAAACGTAGGCGCTAGTGGTTGGTAGGCCCATTAGCATTATTTTCTATTTTCCCCCTTTTGTACTTTTTTATTTTTTTATTTTCTGCTTTTTTTCTTTCATGTTTTATGTTTTCCTTTACCTTCTTACTTTTTTACTTTACTTTTTATGATTTGTAAAATAATTATATTTTCAAAAATATATGGATTTTGAAAAACACTTAGATTTGAGAATGTTCACATTTTTAAAATCGTTTGGATTTGAAAATATTCAAATTTTGGAAAATGTTTTGATTTCAAAATTGTTCACATTTTGAAAAAATAGGTATAAAAATATTCGCATTTTTTAAAATATTTTTTTATAAAAAAATCTGATTTTGAATAACACAAAAAAAAGAAAAATTAAGAGAAAAGAATATAAAAGAAATTGTAATTGGGCTACATTCAAAGTGGCCCATGAAGAAAACCGTGCATGTGTGCACTATAAGTGCTCAGCGGGATACAGGAGCTCCCGGCAGAAGTAACAACACTTCGTAGCCAAATCTGAGAACACTAATTAAAATCGGAGGGAGTGTATGTCCATTTCCATGTATGCCGGTGTGCTGTTTATTCTGACTAGGCTGCCCCTCCCCCCCCCCCCCCCCCCCAGAATTTATAGGCCATTAATTTGGCAAAAGGTTTGAGAAAGAGGAAATACATTATTCTTTGAATTGGTTTTTATTTTGCTAATTTCCATGAAAAAGGTTTGTGCCTCTGTGTGTGGTAAAATATAGACGAAGTAAAAAACAACCGCAACACCACGATATCTGACATGACAAAAAGAAATGAAGTTGACTATGCACTAGGTGTCACTAGTCATCACCCAGCTTCATTCTCATCAATAGTTTGTCTTTTAAGTAAACTTGGTCCAAAATAACCGAACTTTGGCCAGATCGACCACCATGGATGCGGTTGCACATCAATGCGCGCTGGCTAAAGAAACAGATTGTGTATCCACATATACACATCTTCTAGTAATGTATATGTGCGTATATTTCCACTGTAGAAACTACAGAGACAGAGATGAATGCACCTAAAGATAAGGGCGGCCTAGCAAATCTCTATATGCCATGTTCCTGAAATCACTTGTTACATGTTATATAGTTTGAATTTCATCTTGCCGACATACCATATGCCAATTATGCAATCATATGTAGAGTATAATAAATTGAATCAGTAGGAGATATGGGCACGACTCTAGCTAATTAACATTACCGGCCAGATCAACAGCCGGCCGGCTTAAGTCAATGGTTTTAAGTCAACTTCCCAATTTACTACAGCTTTGTCTCTTTGGTCAGATGCGAATTATCAACACCTGAACCTGAACCTGAAACTTGAAATGATCCCTCCATGCAATGCATGTACTCGACCAGATTCCTCTTTGATTTTCTTCTCATATTTTTTGTGTACAAGGTGGTTCGGTGATGTAGAGACAACAACGCATAAGCTTCTTGGTTTAAATGTTGACATCACTTGGACATGAGCGTCATGCATGATGTCATAGCATGACTGCCTGGGATTGATTGCTATAGCTCTGTCTATCTGAATCGATACCTGCTTGTTCTTCGTTAAAGGGTGCATTTTTTAGGGATTTATTAGTTGTTTTAGGGCATGTACAATGGTTGATAAGACCAGTTTATCTTAATCCCACGAGGTAATCTAGTTATAACAATAAAACATGATGTATAATAAGTTATTTCTTAGTCTTATCTCTAAAAATCAAGTATTCCTAAATATGTGGTGAGAGATTGTTCTTAAGAGATCATCTCTTAATTAAATTCAATTTTCTCTTTCCTCCACCTTAGGCCTCCTATGATTTGTAGGGTAGGAAATTTAAAGGAATAGGAAATACAAAGGATTGGAATACCCTGCTCAATTGGATCCTATGGACATAGGAAATCTCACACATGGTTGTTTGATTGCTGCAAAGGATTTTTACCATTAGGTCTGGCCTCATTCAATGTTCATACTAAAATGAACTACAAAGTTCATATGGGAACTAATCTTATAGGATACAATCCCGTGACTCTGAGAGGGGAAATCCCAGATGGTCCGAATCCTATATAAATCCCGAGGAAATCCTGAGAATCAAAGGAGGCCTCAGTGTTTGTCCAACTTGGCATTCCTAAGATATCACCATTGTACATGCCCTTTTTGAAAAACAATGAAATACACACTTAATAAAATAGGAAAAATTAGAAGGCTCAATTTGTTTTGCGGGATTAGAGGGCTTGAACTTAACATGTCAACTTTTGCTGAGTCAGTTAATACATGTATCTAGAGTTTCTCAAAGAATTTATATTACCACCAGTAGTTTTGAGAGTTCTTTTACTTGCGAATCCGCATTGTGATTAGATTGTTTTTTCTTTCTCTTCGGTCTTTTGCTTGTTGCGATGAGAGATGACTTAGTGGTTGGCAGCTCGTTGCATTTTTTTCGAAGTCAATTTATTTTTCTATTTACTCCATTGTCCATGAGTATTTTTACTCCTGAACCGAACCATATGAAAACTAAAGTAATATTTGACCTGATTTATTTCTTAGTTAACCAGATTCTCCACGTCCTAAAAAGATCATGCCAGTTCCCTGCGCCCCCAGAAAAAGCATTTGTAATGATAAGGACGGCCTAGCAAATCTCTCGGTTCAATTCAATATTACTTCTTATGATGATGATTGCCCCTCTCGGTTTGCGTATAGTTTCATTTCTTAAATTTCCTTGCTTGACTAACCAAGTTCGGTCTACATGCAACTTCCATGCTTAACTAGTGAAGTATTTATTCCTCTAACCAAGTCAGAGCGTTGAAATTAAATGTATAATCGCCTATCTAAAATAGAAAGATGCTGCCTAATGTTCTTGCTTAATAAAAGTTTCAACTTCTCTGAAATTTGTAGCTGTCAAGTTTGGGTTGCTGTATCAGCTGCTAGTTTGTACGTTTGAGATGTAAAGAATGGCGCGATTGATCTTGGAACTTCGTGAACTTTTGGGATAAATGAAACTCTCCTAAAATGTAAAAACTGAACCAACTTTGAACTGGTCTAACATTCATGAGTGATGTATGCACAACCTTTTTATTTATTATTCAACCCATTTTCAAAGACCAGTTCAAACTAATGACCTTGCCTGGCATGCCGTCGCTGAGACCCCGGTGTGTGTCCTCTGTGTGTCGGTCACTGAGACCCCCGCCATGCCACACAGGTGAGACTCACCAATGTCGTTGCGGTAGATGCAATACCGTTCCACTTCTTGCCTCCTCCATCTAGTAGTTGCTCCAAAAACAATGGCATCATGAGGAAGAACGACACGAAAGCATCGCCATCGTTCAATCTAGTATACCTAGATCTGGGGTTTCTCCCGAAGCAGCATGAGTGAGTAGACGATGACTGCAACAACGATGCCTTCAACAAGCTAACAACGCGTAGATGCCGCCATCGCCCGCCGTGATCGGAGCCGGAGATCGGTTTTCACCGACAACCTCGTCTCCCCAACTCGCTGCCAGGCCAGATACGGGATCAAGGATCCACCACAACCGCCCGGTCAACCAACTCTGGCAGAAGAGGAGGCCACCACCACCATGCCCGGGACTAATGCTCCAGACATCCTCGTTCTATGAACCTAGCGCCAAGAGTGTCGTGTACCACCGAGGGAGAGGCCTAGATGGAGAAGGTGCAGCCACCATGAACCGTCCATGCTCAAACCCATATCAGACCCGACAGGGCACCGCCACTTGCCACTTCGATCCGCCAAGGAACGCTAGCCATTGCCAGGACATGACACCACCCTTGACGAGACCTGTGTGGGCGCCGCCACCACCGCACTACACGAGCTTTCCCTCTGACGACCTCGGCGGCAGCGGGAGAAGAGGAGGTGGACGGGGCGGCTAGAAGGGACGGTCGGAGCACTCTAGTGCAGATCGACGCGTTCGCATGGGATGGGTCATGGGAGCTTTCACCTAAATTTGGGGGAAGATTTCACTTGCCCGGCCTCTGCACCTTCTCGGGATGCACACAATCATTAAGCACCAGTACCAGAATTGTTAGTATTGCTTAAAGGATAGGTCTGATCCAGAGGATAAATGGCATGAATATGAGGATTGTATGATCCTCAAGTATAATAAAAACCTCATTTTGCGTCTGCTAGGATTTAAACACATGTATTGGGTTTGTATATCCACTCTTCTAACCAGTAAATGGAGTATAATATACTTCATATAGCATAATATTTGTAGTTCACGAACAATATATTTTTCTTGTCCTGTAATGGAGACTTTATGCGAAAAATGCTTTTGGAGCTCAAGCTCACTAGGCCCTTTATTTATAAAATTCAAAAAATATATTTTAATGCTTCTAAACAATTTGAAAAAAATTACATGTAGATTATGAGATATACTTCAATTTGTGCAATTTTTCAATCCGAAAGACGTTCTATTATGTGCTATACAAATAAGACAAAGTCTCACAAGATTTGGCACATACTATTCATAAATCTAGATATGAAATTTTATGTTTTTTATGTCGCGTATCATGTAATATATTTAGGATTGAAATTTTGTACACTTGAAGTATACATCATGACCAATATCTATAAAAAAATTTAGAATTTTTGGACATTTCAAAAGTACATTTTTGAATGTTAAAAATAAAGGGCTCTAGTGAGCCCGGGAGCCAAATCGACGCACTCGGCAGCCCTAGAAGTGGTGCATCTCAGTAGCCCTAGCCACCGGGAAGCACACATTGTACCCACACATCTATATTATATATGCATTTTAGACACGTATTAGACACACATATCGATCATAAAGAAAACCCAAGTTTTATTTACTTCGAGCAAGTATCTCTAGGACAATATGGATTATGAGATGAACCATGATACCAAAGAATTATGGAGGGAAATATATCTCCAATTCGCATATTATGATGATAATCTCATGCTTTAGTTTCATGGAACGGCCAATGTGATTGACTTCTTAGCGATCATGTTAAACCACATGCGGAGTTTGGTGATAGTCTTGTGGACTCCTGGCTCATTGAGACATATGATTGCAATAGGTAGGATGTGTATGATCATTAACTGAAATCATGAAGCCTCATGCTAATTAGTTTGTGAGCCTTCACAACATTATTTTATCTTTACCGAGTAGTAGGAAGACACTTTGACACCAAATAGACACTCGCATAAACTATATATCCTCTCATGTTTTGGGGGTAAGGTAATATTTGTCATCATCTTTTTGTCATTGTCTGTTTTGCCAGAGGCTCATGTCTTATGCATGTTTCTGTTGAGAGCTTGCCTTCGGTAATTTTTTATCTTATATGGAGTGTTGAGCAAGAGACCAAGCAAGTTATCACACTCATCTTTCACAACATGCATGAAATCTATACAATGATGATTGCATAACATTTTCATTAATGGAATACCTGGAATACAAATTTGCATCTCCACACGGTAGCACCTATGTTTGTCTACAAATACTTGTTCTCCGGTCTTCTTCACCAGACTCAAGCGACTCTCAGCTTCCCTGCTAAAGTTTTGTTGTATGTCCTCCATGGGAGATCGAGTAGAAGCCACCTTCGATGACCCATGCACACGATTATTTTTTATCCTTTCAAGTAAACACTTGTCATGTTCTCTTGGCAGGTAACCCATGCATTCTACCCATGGGTAGTTTGATGGGAATTATATCCATGCACGCGATAATCACTGATTGTTGTGACCAAAAGACCTTTCATAGGTAAGTAATCTTATTTGAATATGTCCCAAACCTAGGTCTCTAGTATCCAAAGTATCTCTATTTCATCCTTCAAAAGTTGGTGATATACGTTAAGATCGTTTTCTGGTTTCTTCGGCCCCTGAATTAGCATAATAAGGTGTATATAATTCTGCTTCATGCACAACTAAGGAGGAAGGATGTTCATTGATATAAACACAAGCCATGTGATGAATCTGATGCTAATGTTATTGAATACAGTTATTCCATTTGTACTCATAGCAAGCCGTACATTACTTGAATCGTTGCCCAAAATACTATATTTACGTTGATCACGGTCCACTGGAACCATATCAGCAAGGGCTCTATGATCATTTCACTCATTTGCATGCCTGACTCCTTACATTAGTAATTACCTCGTTTTGAGTTCCACCGACTAGTGATGTGGTGTCCACTATGCACATTTTTGTAGTAGTGGTTACAACTTTGTGTGTCTACTGTGTTGGATTAGATACTTCAAGAATTTTGTCTTCAAAAATAATTTCCTCAATAAATTTTGCAATGAAAAATAGGGGTCAACTCTGACAAAGACAATATCGAAATCAACAACTTTAAGGGAATGAGATAAAGAAATTACTCTTTTGGATTTGGTGCACCCACAACCAATCTGTTGTCCGGTTCACTTCGAGATTTGTGATTTTTCCGTCATAGATATATTTATTTTATTATTATTTCAACATATTTTGCTTTCTATCATACAATAGATCTCGTTAAAGCTAGTTGACTTATCCAGTATGTTCAGTGACTTATTTTCTTACGGGGCGTCTTTCCTTTAAATGATTTTATTTTTAAACCAGCAGGTGTCCATCCAACATCCGATAATTCCATGCACGTCCCCTTCCCCTCTTCCTCGTCCTAGGTGATGCCACCTTATTATGACCCTTCCAATATCGTCTCTACTACCCGCACAACCACTCCACATGGTTGTTGCATCCGCCTTTGTCCAAAATTCTCCGAAGCTTAGTTTTCCCAAACAACTGAAGAATAGCAAAAGTTGAATTATTTACTCTCTCCATATTACAAAAAATATGTTGTTTTGGACATTCATACAATCTTCAAAATTTACCTTTGACCATTAATTTTTCTATCTAATAAATATGTAAAATTATAAAACTATTATGAATATACTTTTCTAAACTAAACAATAGGATTTACAACTGACCAATCTAAATATTTAAATTATAGACAAAATTCTACAATTTTGACTCACAATACAATATCCAATAGCACATTTATTTGTGATATGGATGGAGTATGTACTTCCATCCCGGGCCTCTTGTAGTTGTAAACGTGGTTGTCACATCTTGCTTTGTCCAAAAATATCATCTCAAGCTCAACTTTTTTTGAAACAACTAAAGAATCACAAATGTTTAATTATTTATGCTCTCCACACCACAAAAAGATGTCGTTTTGGACATAGATACAATCTTCAAGATTTACCTTTGACCACTAATTATAATATATAATAAATATATAAAATATTTCAGAACTATTATGAATATACTTTTCTAAAATAAACAATAGGATTTAGAACAGACTACTCTAAATATTTAAAATTGTATAGTCGTCAAAGCTTTACAAGTTTGACTTACAACATACTATCCAATAGCACATTTATTTGTGATATAGAAGGAGTATGTTCTTCCATGCGTGGCGACTCCATGCTGGCCGGCGACCGATCGCTTGGAATAAACCGAATAAGGTCGTTGGCTGGGGGAGCCGGCTGCAGGCATGCAGTCGCCGGGCGTCTTGTAGTGCTGCATATCTGCGTATCGGGCCGTCAGAGATCACGGACAGCTAGGTCTTAGTTAATTATGAGCGACTCGTAAGTCGAACCTCCTCTCCATCATCCATCACGCTCCCGCTATACCTAGCAGTATAAATAACCTAGCATGGAGATGTCTCAACTCGTATCAGTAGCAGTTGTCACCTACGACAATCACGTACACGTGTAGAAGATATCGACCGACTAGTCCGGCAAGGAGAGAGTTAATGGCCGCTGCTGCCGCCGCCTCACGCCGGAGCATGGAGGAGAGGTGGGGCCTCGCCGGAACCACGGCGCTCGTCACCGGCGGCAGCAAAGGGATCGGGTACGCTCATATACTAGTATATGCTTACTCTGAGCAAGCTACGATCAATGTGTAAAATATATTGGGACGGTGTGTGTTATAGGTATTAATGTGCATGGGCTTTCATGGTGGTAATGATCGACAGGCATGCGATTGTGGAGGAGCTGGCGCGGCATGGCGCGAGGGTGCACACGTGCTCCCGGAACGCGGCGGAGCTGGAGGAGTGCCGTCGGCGGTGGGAGGAGAAGAACCTCCACGTGACCGTCTCCGTCTGCGACGTCTCCGTGCGCGCCGAGAGGGAGAAGCTCATGGACACGGTGAAACAGGCCTTCGGCGGCAGGCTGGACGTCCTGGTGAACAACGCCGGGCAGTCGATGGTGAAGGCGGCGACGGAGTGCACCGGCGAGGACTACGCGCGGGTGATGGCCACCAACCTGGAGTCGTGCTTCCACCTCGCCCAGCTCGCGCACCCGCTCCTCCTCTCCGGGGGCCGCCGGAGCAGCGTCGTCCACATCTCCTCCATCGCCGGGTTCGTCGGCTTCCCGGGCCTCGCCGTCTACTCCATGACGAAAGGAGCGATGAACCAGCTTACCCGCAGCCTCGCCGCCGAGTGGGCCGGCGACGGCATACGCGTCAACTGCGTCGCGCCCGGTGGCATCAACACCGACATCGCCAAGGACGTGGTAACTAATCGACGGAGCTATAGATTATCAACTATAGTAGCTAGCAGTTCCACGGTTCAATTTTGATTCAGTTTTTCCGATTTGTGTTTGTGTCGAGCAGGAGACGATGGACCCGGAGATGGTGAAGAGCCAGGCGGCGCGGGTGCCGATGGGGCGGCTGGGCGAGACGGCGGAAGTGGCTTCGGTGGTAGCCTTCCTCTGCATGCCGGCGGCCTCCTACATCACCGGGCAAGTCATCCGCGTCGACGGGGGACACACCATAGCTTAACTGCGGCGACGCCTGTCGATCGCGTGTATGTGTTGAGTCCACTTATCGTACGACACCCTGCGCCCTGCGGGCTAGCTAAAGCCCTTTGTATATGTGGACACGTGCTGATGCATGTCTTGTTTTTTCCTCCGTATACGTGTCGCCGTGATTACGTCTGAAGGTGAAGCGTGTATAATATGATCATATATTCGGATTGTTGTTCTTTGCTAGCTAAAGCCCTTTGCATACGTGGTGATGCATGTCTCGTATTTTCTTCCGTATATCAGCTCATGTACATGTACCTGTACCTGTCGTGATTACGTCTTAAGGTGAAGCGTGTATAGTATGATCATACTAGCATAATGCCCGTGCGTTTCTACGGACTATACAATAATAATATTTCGTTTTCTATTTTAGATCAAACTATCCATCAAATGACCTATCTCGTTCGAGGTTTCTTGGCTTTCGGATCGAATGACCAATATTATGGCTAGAATGAATGCATAGTTTGTGATAATGTGTCCATATTGTGCATACATGTGCATCATGGAATGACGAACAATGTTTCAGGAGGGTGTTTTCCTCTTCGTCGTACCAAAAAGCCGTTTTTCATTTTCCGAGTGCAAAAAACAGACGGTTTTATGAAGCAATCACCAAATGGCTAATTAAAAATGTTACCATAATATTTTTCAAAAATACTAGACCACCTTACATGGACAATGTCCTAATAGGAGGATCTCAAACCTTTCCGTCTATCCCTTGTGAAAAAGACAAATTCCTGTCGAATCGGTAGAAAGTGGGTCAGATATGAACTACAGGTACATGATCGGATGCTTGTGATTTTTTACAAAAATCATTTTTAGATTCAAAATATGCTGTTTCATCAGAGATCCATTTCAAGTTTAGCGAGTATTAGCCCCGAGCTAACAATCTTAATGCCCGCTGTTCGAAAAATTTGACGATAGATTAAAACGGGCATAAGAAATTCAAAAATGATCCAAACAATGCGAAACCTTCACGTGGTGTCATATTATGTGACATAGTTAGAAGGAAAAATATCAAACTTGGTATATTGATTATGTCTAAAAAAAACCTTCACAAAATGACCTATCTCGTTCGAGGTTTCTTGGCTTTCTGGTCGAATGACCAATGTTATGGCTAGAATGAAGGCATAGTTTGTGGTAATGTGTCCATATTGTGCATACATGTGCATCATGGGATGACAAACAATGTTTCAGGAGGACGTTTTCCTTTTCGTCGCACCAAAAAGCCATTTTCCATTTTTCTAGTGCAAAAAATGGACGATTTTGTGAAGCAACCACCAAATGACTAATCTAAAATGTTACCATCAGATTTTTAAAAAATACTAGACCACCTTACATGGATAATGTCCTAATAGGAGGATCTCAAACCTTTCCGTCTATCCCTTATGAAAACAACAAATTCCTGCCGAATCGGTAGAAAGTGGGTCAGATATGAACTACAGGTACATAATTGGATGCTCATGATTTTTTACAAAAATCATTTTTAGGTTCACAATATGTTGTTTCATCAGAGATGCACTTCAAGTTTAGCGAGTCTTAGCCCCGAGCTAACAATCTTCATGCCCGCTATTCGAAAAAGTTTGACGATAGATTAAAACGGGCATAAGAAATTCAAAAACGATCTAAACAATGCGAAACCTTCGCGTGGTGTCATATTATGTGACATAGTTAGAAGGAAAAATATCAAACTTGGTATACTGATTATGTCTAAAAAACTTCACAAAATGACCTATCTCGTTCGAGGTTTGCTAACTTTTGTGTCAAATGACCAATGTTATGGCTACAATGAAGACATAGTTTATGATAATGTGTTCATATTGTGCATACATGTGCATTATGGGATGGCGGACAATGTTGCAGGAGGAAGATTTTCTTTTCGTCGCACCAAAAAGCTATTTTCTATTTTTCGAGTGTCGAAAACGGGTGTTTCATGAATCCTGACATAGTTTCGGTTGGTCTAGTGTTAAAAATATATGATACATAACTAATTAGATGATAGGGATGTCATATTTGTATTCCTCTCATTTTTTGATCGATTTAGATATATTATTTGTTGAATTACGATTTACGGATTTGTATATATGAATTATTCAATATTAAATGGAAAAAAGGCAAAATAAATAAAAAAATTATTTTTATTTGTATTCAAGATTATTATTACTAATTCATTATGTTTACTTAAATAATTGTATGGAATGTAAAAAAATAATGATGTCTAACATTATAGTCTAATGGTTAATAGGATTGATATCATAGTATTAACAACAAGTTCTAATTTCTTTATCGGAAGCTCATGTGGAAGGAACTTAGAAGTTAAGCGTGCTAGGGCTAAAATAGTGTTAAGATGGGTGATTGTTTGGGAAGTTCGTTTACGAGTGTAATTTGACTTAAGATTAAGTGTAATTAGAATTAAAAATATTCCTGTGAGATTAATAAGTTAAATAATTCAAAAAAGTTAAAAATAATTGGATTTTTTTTGAAAAAATTTGAAATAATCTAGGCCTATACCGACGGCCTGGCCGTCGGCGTAGCTCCAGGGCTAGGCCGTTACCAAGACCTGTGCCGACGGCCTGGCCATCGGCGTAGCTCTAGAGCTAGGCCGTTACCCAACGGCCGTCGCCTGACATCGTGGGCCCACTTCGAGGGGGAACCACTACACCGACGGTCGAGGGGATACGCCGACAAGTAGCTAAGCCGAGGGGACTACGCCGACGGTGGGCGTCGCCATAGCCTGTGCCGACGACGAAATGGCGCTATGCCGACGAGGGCCGGCCGTCGGCGCCTTTGTTTATTCCTGTAGTGCATTGGGTACGATGTCATTGATCAGATCTCGGACAATGCAAGTATCGAGAGACAAAGGGAATAAGACACGATTGTCCCGGTTCAAATAACGAAAGATCTTCGTGGAACGCACAGGGGTCACATGGCCATCCAGGTCTCTCTGTCGATCATTGGTGCGGGAGTGTCCTGACCATGTCTGGAGTATTCCCGAACCGTGGGGTATCACGCTTAAGGGCTTGATGATGCTTAGAGAGTGGTTATAGGATCGGTAGAGTCACTGAAGAATAGTAGAGAGAAAACTAGAAGGGTTTTGGTAAGTCCGAAGGATGTCCGGAGTGGAGGTGGAAGGTGTTCCATAGCCACGAAGGTTAAATAATATGTGAATGAATGCTAAATATTAATTTAATCATTTATTTAATTATTTAATAAAAGAGAAAATCAATTTAATGGTCAAAGGCTTAATAGGCCAATTCCCGGAGGGGAGAGGGTCCATTAGGGAAAGGAGAGAGGAAGAAGGGGCCAAGGGGGTGGCCGGCGGTGCTGTTGGGTCCGCAGCATAGAAAACAAAAAATTTCCTACGATGAGAACTATACGCCAAGATCTATCTACTAGATACAGAGCAACGGGTGGACATACATCCATCGAGAACTTACCCTCGAAGACAACGAGTTTTGTTAACGAGTAGGAACTCGTGGTTGATGTAGTCGTACACTTGCCGATCTCAAGATCGTGTGGAAGTCCGAGCGTCGCAAATCAGCAGCGCATCCGTCCTCGCACACACGTTCAAGCCACCGGACAACCTCCACCTCCTCACTCTAGCGATGCAGCAGAAGCAGCAACTCCTTCCAGACGAAATGCCACCGGGAACATGTATCTCGCTAATCCGAGACCATGGGGGAATAATTCTAGAGGGGGAGAGAGATCCTTCACGAGGAGGTGTGAGGAAGAAGGAGGAAGCGGAGGGCCTTTTATAGGAGGAGGGGGTACCCCTCCCCATGGCTGGCGCCTCATGAGGGCTGACCCCTCACCTCCCCCATTCATGTGGTGGTACCTCCTCCACATTAAAATGCCTCTTCACATTCCCTTTTAAAGTCTCCACTTTAAATGCAATAAAATTCTCTAAGTTTAATGCTCTCTCATTTAATAAAACTCTTTTATTAAATTTATTCATAATTTTTTTAATTACTTTAATTAACAAACATTCACATAAAACCCCTTGCAACATTTCAATATCACATGCAGAACCACTTTCTGCAATTTCACCCGAAACAATTCCGGTTTCTATCGAAACAATTCCTGCGCTTTGCAATCCTTTCGTCTGAAACATATGTGCTCTAAAATGGTGTCCGGTAACTCTTAAGTGTATCACCCTATGGTTCGCGAATAATGCAGACATGATTAAGACTCCTCTCAGATCAATAATCAGAAGCGGGACCTGGAGATCCATACTGACTCCTGCATATTCAACGATGACTTCGATGATCGTGAGAACCTTTAACGCTAGTAACTTAATCCCTTTGTCTCATGATATAATACATGTCCGGTATTCGATCATCGGTATCCAAATACCTAGTTTGATCTTGTTACAGATATGCACTCTTTTCTCGTTCCCGTGATCTAACATTCTAGTGATCACATCACTTGCTTGCAAGCTATCTTAATGTGATATCACCGAGAGGGCCCAGAGTATATCTATCCGTCATCGGGATTGACAAATTCCACTCTTGATCCATGAGCCTCAACATAACACCTTCGTAACACTGAACCCATCTTTATAGTCACCCTGTTACGGTGTGACGTTTGATGTTATCAAGATACTCTTCCGGTCTTTCATCGAAAATTTGCTGTTTAGATAACTTTTAACACTGTTTAAAATATCTATATCATTTCCAATCAATAATATGTCATCCACATATAATATCAGAAATGCCACATTGCTCCCATTCACTTTCTTGTAAATACAAGCCTCTCCATAAGTTTGGATAAATCCAAACTCTTTGATCACCTCATCAAAGCGGAGATTCCAACCGCGGGATGCTTGCTTCAGTCCATAGATGGATCGCTGAAGTTTTCATACCTTATCAGCATCCTTAGGATTGACAAAACCCTTAGGTTGTATCATATACAACTCTTCTTCAATATGACCATTGAGGAACACAGTTTTGACATCCATCTGCCATATTTCATAATCGAAATATGCAGCAATTGCTAACATAATCCTAACTGACTTAAGCATCGCTATGGGAGAGAATGTCTCATCGTAGTCAACTCCTTGAATTTGTCGAAACCCCTTTGCGACAAGTCGAGCCTTATAGATGGTCACATTACCATCAGCATCAGTTTTTCTTTTGAAAATCCATTTATTCTCAATGGCCTTTCGATCGTGAGGTAAGTCCACCAAGGTCCAAACCTGGTTTTCATACATGGATTCCATCTCGGATTTCATGGCTTCTAGCCATTTGTTGGAATCCGGGCTCATCATCGCTTCTTCATACGTCGCAGGATCATCTATTTCATCAACCATGAAATTCACAACAGGATTGCCGTACAGTTTCGGAGCTACACGTGTCCTACTTGACCTGCGAGGTTCGGTAGTGTCCTCTTTCGGAGTTTCATGAGCAATATCATTAGCTCTCTCTTCATTAGGTGAAGTCAACTCTGAAACAATTTCTGGTGCTGTGCTACTCGCCATTTCATGAAGAGAAGGTTCAGTAACCTCTTCGAGTTCTACCTTCCGACTACTCACACCTTTCGCGAGAAACTCCTTCTCAAGAAAGGATCCATTCTTGGCAACAAAAACCTTGCCCTCGGATCTGTGATAGAAGGTATACCCAATCGTTTCCTTAGGGTATCCTATGAAGACGCATTTTTCCGCTTTAGGTTCAAGTTTATCCGGCTGAAGTTTCTTCACATAAACATCGCATCCCCAAACTTTAAAAAATGACAACTTAGGTTTGTTTCCAAACCATAATTCATACGGTGTCGTTTCAACGGATTTAGATGGTGCCCGATTTAAGGTGAATGCAGCGGTTTCTAGTGCATAACCCCAAAATGACAGTGGCAAGTCAGTTAGAGACATCATAGATCGAACCATATCCAATAAAGTACGATTACGACATTCCGACACACCATTACGTTGTGGTGTTCCGGCAGGCAGGAGTTGTGAAACTATTCCACACTCTTTCATGTGTGTGCTAAACTCGTTACTTAGATACTCACCTCCAAGGTCGGACCGCAGAAATTTGATCTTTCTGTTACGATGATTTTCCACTTTATTCTGAAATTCCTTGAACTTTTCAAAGGTTTCAGACTTGTGTTTTATCAAATAGATATACCCGTATCTACTCAAATCATCCGTGAAAGTAACAAAATAACGATATCCACCTCGCGCCGACACACTCATTGGTCCACATACATCAGTATGTATGATTTCCAATAAATCTGTCGCCCGTTCCATTGAACCGGAAAACGACATTCTAGTCATCTTGCCCATAAGGCATGGCTCACATGTATCAAATGATTCAAAATCAAGTGATTCCAAAAGTCCATCAGAATGGAGTTTCTTCATGCGTTTAACGCCAATATGACCTAGACGGCAGTGCCATATATATGCAGATATATCATTATCAAGTTTAATCTTTTTAGCATCAACATTATGAATATGCGTAATACTACTATCGAGATCCAATAGAAATAAACCATTCAACACAGGTGCATGACCATAAAAGATATCATTCTTATAAATCGAACAACCATTGTTTTCACATTTAAAGGAATAACCACTTTGCATCAAAAACGATCCGGATACAATGTTCATGCTCAGTGCAGGCACCAAATAACAATTATTCAGATTTATAACTAATCCCGATGGCATATGGAGAGGTAGCGTCCCGATGACGATCACATCAACTCTTGATCCATTGCCGACCCGCATCATGACCTCATCCCTTGCTAGTTGTTGCTTGTTCCGCAGCCCCTGAACCGAGTTACATATATTAGCAATCGATCCCGTATCAAATACCCAGGTGCTACTGCGAGTACTAGTCAAATACACATCAATAACATGTATATCACATATACCTTTGTTTGGCTTGCCGACCTTCTTGTCCGCCATATTCTTGGGGCAATTAAGCTTCCAATGGCCAGTCCCCTTGCAATAGTAACACTCGGTGTCAGACTTAGGGCCAGCTCGGGGTTTCTTTTCAGGTGCGACAACAGATTTGCCACCCTTCTTTCCCTTGTGCTTGCCTTTCTTGTCCTTCTTGAAACTGGTGGTCTTATTGATCATCAACACTTGATGTTCTTTCCAAATTTCCACTTCTGCAGTCTTAAGCATTGACAAAAGCTCGGGAAGAGACTTCTTCATGCCCTGCATATTATAGTTCATCACGAAGCTCTTGTAGCTAGGTGGTAAAGATTGGAGAACACGATGTATGCCTAAGTCAATGGGAACCGTTATTCCCAAGGACACAAGCTTATCGGCGTACCTAGACATTTTGAGTACGTGCTCACTAACGGAGCTTTCTCCTCCATCATGCAGCTAAAGAACTTTTCAGAAGCATTATAACTCTCTATGGCAGCATGGGTATCAAAAATCATTTTCAATTCTCCCATGGTATCAAAGGCATTGCCATTTTCGAAATGCTTTCGAAGTTATGGCTCTAGCCCATACAGTATGCCGCAATGAACTAAGTTGTGGTCCTCCTGACGAGTTATATAGACATTCTTTTCCTCGTCAGGGGCATCAAGAGCTGGTGGGGGGCCTAGCGACGCCTCTAGCACATATTGCTTTTGTGCAGCAGTTAGGAGAATCCTCAAATTCATAGCCCAGTTGGTGACGTTGCTACCATTCGCAGCAAGTTTCTCTTTCTCCATGAACACATTGAAATTAAAAGCAGGTGGTAGCATCTACAACAGAATTTGTAAAGTTTATTTAGACTAAGTTTATGATAGAGTGAGTTCAACTAATCCAAATTACTAATGAACTCACACTCAAAAACGACATCCCTCGTGTCTTTTTGGTGATTACAGGAACCAAATCCACTACACCAAGTCCGATCATCACGTGAGTCGGTGTAGCTTCAAAGGCGATCATCTATATGGGCATCATATCAACTATATGACTCATGCTTAACCTCTCGGTCCGTGTTCCGAGGCCATGTCTGTACATGCTAGGCTCGCCAAATAAGAACCTTAGTATTCGCGTGTGTAAAACTGTCTTACACCCGTTTATATGAAAGCGTAGAGTCGAGTACACCCGATCATCACGTGATGTCTCGAAACACGATCCACAGAACGGTGCATACTTAAGGAAGAACACATTTTATCTTGATATCTAAATGAGGGATCATCTTACAGTGCTACAAAAAGCACCAAACTAGCAGTATAAGATGCTAACATCTAATGTGTAAAGTGAGATGATATGGTCCATGCATTTGATCTCTATCATTTGCATTGTGGTATGATCTCTATCATTCCTTTGTCTGTAAGGACAAGGTCTATGGAACTTACGCTTTGAGTGTCTTGTAAGAGTATCTATCATACATCTACTTACAACAATACCATATCAAGACACTAGCCCAGCAACGATCTAAACTAGACGCCTCTAATTTATCAATTGCAAGTTTTACGTGGCTTAGGGCTTTCGGACATAGAACCGGTCTTACCTACGAACATGAACCACAATGAGGATAACCAAGTTATGAGCAACTCGTTCTAAATCAGATATTGACTATAGTAGGAGAGACAGACACCCGCCAGCCACTTATGCAAAAAAAGTTGTATGTCAGTCGTGGAACCGGTCTCATGTACGATGACATGTAAGGTTGGTCCGAGCCGCTTCATCCCACTATGCCACCAATATCCAAAATACATAGAAGATGCAATAACATGATCACCATCACCCACATATAAACATATGTGTACTACCCGTGCAAAGCACCTACACATAGATCTGGCTCTGATACCACTGTTGGGTCCGCAGCATAGAAAACAAAAATTTTCCTACGATGAGAACTATACGCCAAGATATATCTACTAGATACAGAGCAACGGGTGGACATACATCCATTCAGAACTTACCCTCGAAGACAACGAGTTTTGTTAACGAGTAGGAACTCGTAGTTGATGTAGTCGTACACTTACCGATCTCAAGATCGTGTGGAAGTCCGATCACCGCAAATCAGCAGCGCATCCGTCCTCACACACACGTTCAAGCCACCGGACAACCTCCACCTCCTCGCTCCAGCGGAAGCAGCAACTCCTTCTAGACGAAATGCCATCGGAAACATGTATCTCGCTAATACGAGACCATGGGGGAATAATTCTAGAGAGGGAGAGAGATCCTTCACGAGGAGGTGTGAGGAAGAAGGAGGAAGATGGGGGCCTTTTATAGGAGGAGGGGGGTACCCCTCCCCATGGCCGGCGCCTCATGGGGGGTGACCCCTCACCTCCCCCATTCATGTGGTGGTAACTCCTCCACATTAAAATGCCTCTTCACATTCCCTTTTAAAGTCTCCACTTTAAATGCATTAAAATTCTCTAAGTTTAATGCTCTCTCATTTAATAAAACTCTTTTATTAAATTTATTCAGAATTTTGTTAATTACTTTAATTAACAAACATTCACATAAACCCCTTGCAACATTTCAATATCACATGCAAAACCACTTTCTGCAATTTCACCCGAAACAATTCCGGTTTCTATCGAAACAATTTCTGCGCTTTGCAATCCTTTCGTCTGAAACATATGTGCTCCAAAATGGTGTCCGGTAACTCTTAAGTGTGTCACCCTATGGTTCGCGAATAATGCAGACATGATTGAGACTCCTCTCAGATCAATAATCAGAAGCGGGACCTGGAGATCCATACCGACTCCTGCATATTCAACGATGACTTCTGTGATCGTGAGAACCTCTAACGCTAGTAACTTAATCCCTTTGTCTCATGATATAATACATGTATGAGATTCGATCATCTTTATCCAAATACCTAGTTTGATCTCGTTACCGACATGCACTATTTTCTCGTTCCCGTGATATAACATTCTAGTGATCACATCACTTGCTTGCAAGCTATCTTAATGTGATATCATCGAGAGGGCCCAGAGTATATCTATCCGTCATCGGGATTGACAAATTCCACTCTTGATCCATGAGCCTCAACATAACACCTTCGTAGCACTGAACCCATCTTTATAGTCACCCTGTTACGGTGTGACGTTTGATGTTATCAAGATACTCTTCCGGTGTTAGCAATTAAGATGATCTCATGGTCTAAGGATAAAGATTACTTTGTATGATGTTATAGCAATATAAACATAATGACTTGATCGTAATGCTATACTTTAGATGAATGTTCATCACATCATTTCACAAATGCTGTGACCTTGTTATTAACAACATCCAATGTTCATGATCAGGAAACCTTGATCATCTTGTTAATCAACAAGCTAGTCTATAAGAGAGGCATAACTAGGAACCCTTTTTGTTTATTAAACACACATGTATTGACGTTTCCGATCAATACAATTATAGCATGCAAAATAAACATCTATCATATACAAGGAATACATAATAAAAACTTTATTATTGCCTCTCAGAGCATATTCCCTTCAGGTGCCACCCCCTTCCTCTCCTTTAGTCCCACCCCGGGACTTTGAGGGAGGTAGTACCTCCCCCTATATATAGTGGGGGTATTTGGCCACATAAATACACCCAATAATCAATAAAGGTCTTCTCACTTTTGGGAGGACCTCTAGTTGATATTCTCTATCTCTCTCTCTCTCTCTCTCTCTCTCTCTCTCTCTCTCTCTCTCTCTCTCTCTCTCTCTCTCTCTCTCTCGTGGTCCTAATTCTGGACTGCGCGAACGAGAGACATCTTCACCGCGGAGCGCCGTCGCGCTGCGAGATTTGGATCCAGGAGCTCTACTTCCACAACTACTGCTGGATCTGGGAAGCGGGAGTCACCGTCAGGCACCGGACGTGTGTAACTCCCCGCGAGGTGTCACACTTGAGGCACTCAAGTCATTGAGCCACAGGAGCGCAAGGACTTCATCGCGACCTTGAGGTCGGCTTCGGCTCGTCTACATCAACCATGCTCTGCTGAGCGTTGACAACGCTTTTTGGTCTTCAAGGGTAAGTTCGCGAAAAGCCTCTCCCGTTACTGTATTACTAATAGATAGGTCCTGGCAGCATCAGGGGTTCAGGGGCGTAGGGTAAAAATTTATTGTTTTCATACGCGGAACCCCTACAGTGGTATCAGAGCAAGATCTATGCGTAGTAATGCTAGTACAGGTAGAACACATGAGATTTAGCGTGTGGGCGTTGATCTTTTAGTTGTTACCCTCCCACATGTACTTGTGTATACGGCAGTAATGCTTAATGAAGCGGCCCCCAACCGACTTTACGGGTTCATTTGCGAGACTGGTCCACGCTTGACATACGACTTGTACCGTATAAAGTGGCTTAGGGGGTGTCTGTCTCTCTCGCATTAGTTGGTATGCCATTTGCAACAGAGGGCCCCAAAAGGGGTAGAGTATAGACAACTACTTGATCAACGTTGTGCTGAAAGTTCGTAGGTAAGAACGGTTCTTGTGCGAAAGCCCATTCAGCCACGTAAAACATGCAAAGATAAAGTAGAGGCGTCTAACTTTGTTTTGCAGGGGGGCATTGCTTTGTGATATGGTTGTGGCAAAGGTAAAGTGATTACCTTTTGTTACGTAGTAGATAGTCACGGAAGTGACAGACTGCCACGCCGGAATGACACTAGTACCCTAGTGGCTACGGCACCGGAACCCTGGCGCCGGAACCCAGTGATGACGGATGGAGATCACGATGTGAAGGACCATATCACGATCGTCCTCGGCACAGTGCCGAGTAAAGGCCTGAAGCCATCTGGGATTGGCAGCAGGTCTAACCCAGGTGCCAAGATCACCTTGGCAAAATGAGTTGGACCTACCTGGTTGTGGAAGTGCCTGAAGGGAATATGCCCGAGAGGCAATAATAAAGTGGTTATTATCTTATTCCATGTTTATGATAAATGTTTATTTTACATGCTAGAATTGTATTGATCAGAAACATCAATACATGTGTGTTTAATAAACAAAAAGGGTTCATAGTTATGCCTCTCTTATAGACTAGCTTGTTGATTAACAAGATGATCAAGGTTTCCTGATCATGGACATTGGATGTTGTTAATAACAAGGTCACACCATTGGTGGAATGATGTGATGAACATTCATCCAAAGTATAGCATTACAATCAAAGTCATTATGTTTATATTGCTATAATATCATACGAAGTAATCTTTATCCTTAGACCATGAGATCATGTTAATTGCTAACACCGGAAGAGTATCTTGATAACATCAAACGTCACACCGTAACAGGGTGACTATAAAGGTGGGTTCAGTGCTACGAAGGTGTTATGTTGAGGCTCATGGATCAAGAGTGGGATTTGTCCATCCTGATTACGGATAGATATACTCTGGGCCCTCTCGGTGATATCACATTGAAATAGCTTGCAAGAAAGTGATGTGATCACTAGAATGTTATATCACGGGAACGAGAAAAGAGTGCATGTCGGTAACAAGATCAAACTAGGTATGGAGATACCGATGATCGAATCTCGGACATGTAATATATCGCGGGACAAAGGGATTTAGTTACTAGCGTTAAAGGTTCTCACGATCACAGAAGTCATCGTTGAATGTGTAGGAGTCAATATGGATCTCCAGGTCCCCGCTGCTGATTATTGATCGGAGAGGGGTCTCGATCATGTCTGCATTATTCATGAACCGTAGGGTGACACACTTAAGAGATACCGACACCACTTGGAGCAAATATGTTTCAGATAAAGATTTAAGAAAGCACTGGAATTATTTCAATAGACACCGAAACTGTTTTGGGTGAAAATGCTGAAATTGGTTCTGCATGTAATATTGAAATGTTGCAGGGGGTTTTATGTGAATGTTTGTTAATTAAAGTAATTAACAAAATTCTGAATAAAAATAATAAAAGAGTTTTATTGAATGAGAGAGCATTAAATTTCTATATTGAAATGTTGCAGGGGGTTTTATGTGAATGTTTGTTAATTAAAGTAATTAACAAAATTCTGAATAAAAATAATAAAAGAGTTTTATTGAATGAGAGAGCATTAAATTTGGAGAAATTTAATGCATTTAAAGTGGAGACTTTAAAAGAGAATGTGAAGGGGCATTTTAATGTGGAGGGGTTACCACCACATGAATGGAGGAGGTGAAGGGTCACCCCCTCCATGCAACGGCCATGAAGGAGGGGCACCCCTCCTCCTGTAAAAGGCCACCCCTCCTCACTTCTCACTCACACCTCCTTGTGAAGGATCTCTCTCACCCTCTAGTATTATTCCCCCATGGTCTCGGATTAGCGAGATACATGTTCCCGGTGGCTTTATCTGGAAAGGAGTTGCTGCTTCTGCTGCTTTGCTAGAGCGAGGGACGGAGGTTGTCGGGGTACCGGACGTGTGTGCGATCACGGATGCACCGCTGCTTTGCGGTGCTGGACTTGGTGGTGCTGGAGCTGGATCTGATGGACGTGCTGGAGCCGGACCTGCTGGACTTCATCACGATCTTGAGATCGGCAAGTGTACGACTACATCAACCACGAGTTCCTACTCGTTAACAAAGCTCATTGTCTACGAGGGTAAGTTCTCGTTGGATGTATGTCCACCCGTTGCTTTGTACCTAGTAGATAGATCTTGGCGTGTAGTTCACACCGTAGGAATTTTTTTGTTTTCTATGCTGTGGACCCAACAGTGGTATCAGAGCCTGATCTATGCGTAGGTGCTTAGCACGGGTAGTACACATATGGTGATATATGGGCGATGATGATCATGTTATTGTATCTTCTGTGTATTTTGGATATTGGTGGCATAGTGGGATGAAGCGGCCTGGACCCACCTTACATGTCATCGTACATGAGACCGGTTCCACGACTGACATGCAACTTGTTTTGCATAAGTGGCTGGCGGGTGTCTGTCTCTCCTACTATAGTCAATATCTGATTTACAACGAGTTGCTAATAACTTAGTTATCCTCGTTGTGGTTCATGTTCGTAGGTAAGAATGGTTCTATCTCCGAAAGCCCTAAGCCACGTAAAACTTGCAATTGATAAATTAGAGGCGTCTAGTTTAGATCGTTGCTGGGCTAGTGCATGATATGGTATTGTTGTAAGTAGATGTATGATAGATACTCTTACAACACACTCAACGTGTAAGTTCCATAGACCTTGGCCTTACACACAAAGGAATGATAGAGATCATACCACGATGCAAGTGATAGAGATAAAATGCATGGACCATATCATCTCACTTTACACATTAGATGTTAGCATCTTATACTGTTAGTTTGGCGTTTTCTGTAGCATTGTAAGCTGATCCCTCTTTTAGATATCAAGATAAAAATGTGTTCTTCCTTAAGTATGCACCGTTTTGTGGATCGTATTTCGAGACATCACATGATGATCGGGTGTACTCGACTCTACGATTTCATACAAATGGGTGTAAGACAGTTTTACACATGCGAGTACTAAGGTTCTTACTTGGTGAGCCTAGCATGCACAGACATGGCCTCGGAACACGGACCGAAAGGTTAAGCATGAGTCATATAGTTGATATGATACCCATATACATGATCGCTTTTGAAGCTACATCAACTCACGTGATGATCGGACTTGGTGTAGTGGATTTGGTTCATGTAATCACCAAAAAGGCACGAGGGATGTCGTTTTTGAGTGGGAGTTCATTTCTAATTTGGATTAGTCGAACCAAATTTGTCATAAATTAAATCAAAGTGAATTTGCATAGTTTGTTGTAGTCATTGGCATTCGTTTTCTACCTTATGCTTAGTTTTTATTTGAGATAATAGAACTATAGAATTCTGGATATTTACTTTACGAACTGGTATCGTATTGTTTTGAATGTCAATTTAAAGTTTATAAGTCCTATTGCAAACTTTCATCAAACTCTATTTACTCCATGAAGTTTAATAAGTAGTATTAAATCAAGAGTAAGAATTCCAATGTTAGTATCTAAAGTATCATGTTTGCCTCCATGATTATTGATATTCAAAAAGTTGTTTTAATATCAAGATTATATTGGAGCTAGAAATTGTTTCAGAAACCATCATGTGTGAAAGATATTGTGATATCTAAAACAATGTTTTTTGGTTGCATTATGATAGAGTATAATTTAGCAAAATACATGTTCTCATATTGTATGAGAATTTGTGAAGGATGGAGATGCTAGGCATCCGAATCTACCAAAAAGGATTTGGGAAATGATATTATACTCGCGATTCTTCCTTATAGGCTATAGTAGCTTGATCATGAAAGTTGTCATGATAAGGATGAATAGAAGATGTAAGTAAAATGTTTACTACACTAATAGATTACTAAAGAATGGATTTTTGAAAGAACACCAAACATTTGATGATGGTGATCCACTTCAAAGTGCAAGTCCAAAGGTATTAGTATTTTACTATATACGCTTTGTACCATGTGTCATGTTGATGACACCACTATTGATGTTGATAGATTCTTTTAAAAGAAAAGGAATTGCTGAAAGAGAATCTATAAAATATTTGGCAGAAAATAAAACGTTGGAGATGTCCAAGAAGATATACATGTTATGGCTATATTCCTTGCTTGTTAAACAATGTGGTTCTTAGGTATTGGATACCGAATTGGTTGGTATGAAGTGTCATACAGGACAACACAATTCATGAACTACAATGGCCTAACTAACCAGCAAGAGAATGAGTGATGATGTTCATCGAAAACAAATAAAGTGTTATTGTGTTTTTCGATGTCATCAAACCAAGCCTTCAAGATTTGTTTAAATAATTGTTATTTTGTTCCGGATCATGAGAACAATGACTGTTCAAATAATTACCGTATTCCATAAAGGATGGATGAACTTTTACAAGTCTAGTTGGAGAAATCACATCCATAAACACTATTGCTAAAATGTCGCAAGACAAATGATTGAAAGATCACTTATGAAGTGACATCACTGTTTAAATTATATTTGAAAGAACACATGAAGAAACTCCATGTTGATGGATTTTTGGAGCCTTTGATTTTGATCAATTGACGCATGTGAGACTTTCCTCGAGATAATTGAAACTCCGTCCATAGGCCAGAGAGGAACGGATGACTAGCTTATTGGAAATTATGCATGCTGATGTGCATAATCCATTATGTGTAGCCATATGCGATGGATCTTTTTGCTTCATATGCTTTCTCCGAAAATTTGAGTGAATATATCTGTATATTTACTTAATAAGGAAGAAGTATGAAACATTTGAAAATTGTTCAAAGACTTTCAAGATGAAGTGGAAAATCATTGTAACAAGAAAATAAAGAGTTTATGGTTCGATCATAAAGGAAGATATTTGAGTTACATGTTTAGCAAAAACACCTAAGACTTGAGGAATTGTTCCATGATTTGTGTTTCCCGATAAACCATAGGAGTATGGCATATTCGAGAGATAAAATCAAACCATGTTTGACATGGTAAGATCAACGGTGTCAATTATAAAACTGCCATTATGTTTTAAGGATTGAAGCTTTAGAGACTACCGCCTTTACACTAAAAAGAGCACCATCGTGATCCATTGAAATGACACCATATGAGTTATGGTTTGGGATAAAACCCGAATTGTCTTTTCTTAAATTTTGGTATGCTATGCATAAGTAAAATGTTTACAACCAAAGTCAGATAAGCACGTCTTTGTAGGTTATCCCAAAGAATTTGTTGGGAATTTCTCCATAACACCGAGGACAAAATAGTTTGTTACTTGGAACGTCAAGTTTCTTGAGAAGGAATTTTTCGTGAAAAGTTAAGTGAGAGGACAATAGAACTTTGATAAGGTTGTTGAACCTTAGCTATATGTGCTAAGTAGCGCAGCGCCGGAAAGTGTCCCGGTGGCGGCCACAATGCTCATGGCTCTCGTGATTACAAAAGGTGTGATCTCGGAGATTAGAGTTCCTATAGAACCGTGTGGGTCGGTAAGAATCAAATAGTAAGATTTTATAAGCAAGTCGTTATTGTTTTGACAATGATGAACCGACTACATGCAAAGAAGCGATGATGGGCCATGACTCCATAAAATGACTAGAAGTCATAGAATCCGTGATAGTATCCATACACGAGAAAACAAGTTTCTGAACTTGGAAGACCCTCCGGAAAGGCGTGAAGCCTATCAGTCGTGTTTGGATCTATAAAGAAATAAGACATGGATGTTTAACATCTATGAAATAGTCGACATGTCGGAAAGAAGTTTACGACAATGTTCAAGGAGTTGACTATGACAAGATTTGATCTTTCATAGCGATATATAGTCTTGACGGATTAATGTAGCAACCACTACATATAATTTGGTATATGGTAGTTGAATAAACAAAACAAGGTTCTTCTAATAGAACGGTAACCTAGGACATGTACATGACATGGTCCGAAGGGTTTTGTTAATTCAAAGGGTGCTAAAAGGGCATGTAAACTTCAATAGTTGAAGTAAGCATAGCGGAGTTGGAATCTTCACCATGATGAAACTGTTAAAAGAGTTTAAATTCATCAGAGATGATGAAGATGCTTGCATTTGCAAGAAATTAAGTGGGAGCGCTGAGACATATTTCTAATACATTATGTAGAGGACATATTGTTGATTGGAAATGATGTATCTTGTATTTACACAAGTTAAGAATTTCATTAAAATAAGATTTCGATGAAAGACTTAGGCAAACCCGGAATATTAGGCATCAATATCTATATGGATAGATTAAGGCACTAATATGGTTGTGCCAGACATACATATATGAGATATTGAAAGGGTTCAATATGGAAACAACAAGAAAGGTTCTTGCTGCATGGAAAGGATTGTATCAAAATTCAAGTGTTTCAACACTTGGTGAGTAAAATCACATGAAGATTTTGATAGATTATACCATGATATGTATATATCCAGAATGTCCTATGCTCTAAATGTTATGAGCATATACCAGAATGATTCATAAGATGATCATTGGACAATAGTAAAGATATTCTTATGAGCTTTGGAAGAACTAAGAATATATAATGTATAAGTGACAAATAGTTAAAGGTAGTTCATTGTAAAGTGTTACATTGATACTAGTTTTGTCACAAGATACAAATTAAATTTATCTCAATTTAGACTATGGGTGGCACAATGTAATGGAAAGGATGTTCCATGATGGATTTGGATGAGTTCCAAAGTTGAGACATTGTGACGGATACTACAACAAAAGGCTAAGTATATGACTGCTATTGTAGCAGCAAAGGAGGGCATTTGTGTTAAGTAGTTTGTTATCAAACTAGGTGTGGTTCAAAGTTGGCTAATACTATGAAGATATATTGTGTGACAATAATATCAACATATTTTGAGCCGAACGAACTAAAGGTCTCACCAAAGGACCAAATCTATACAATGCCATCTCATTTGAGAATGAGTGATGCGTAGAGACGCAGAGACATGCATATACACACGGACCTGAAACTGTCAGATCTAGAGATTATGTTAACCACTAGAAATAGCGTATATGCAACACCAGAAAGCCATAGGTGTACAATACACAAAGTTTTTCAAACTAGATTATTGACTCTAGTGCAAGTGGGAGACTGAAGGGAATATGCCTGAGAGGCAATAATAAAGTGGTTATTATCTTATTCCATGTTTATGATAAATGTTTATTTTACATGCTAGAATTGTATTGATCGGAAACATCAATACATGTGTGTTTAATAAACAAAAAGGGTTCCTAGTTATGCCTCTCTTATAGACTAGCTTGTTGATTAACAAGATGATCAAGGTTTCCTGATCATGGACATTGGATGTTGTTAATAACAAGGTCACACCATTGGTGGAATGATGTGATGAACATTCATCCAAAGTATAACATTACAATCAAAGTCATTATGTTTATATTGCTATAATATCATACGAAGTAATCTTTATCCTTAGACCATGAGATCATGTTAATTGCTAACACCGGAAGAGTATCTTGATAACATCAAATGTCGCACCGTAACAGGGTGACTATAAAGGTGGGTTCAGTGCTATGAAGGTGTTATGTTGAGGCTCATGGATCAAGAGTGGGATTTTTCCATCCCGATGATGGATAGATATACTCTGGGCCCTCTCGGTGATATCACATTGAAATAGCTTGCAAGCAAGTGATGTGATCACTAGAATGTTATATCACAGGAACGAGAAAAGAGTGCATGTCGGTAACGAGATCAAACTAGGTATGGAGATACCGATGATCGAATCTCAGACATGTAATATATCGTGGGACAAAGGAATTTAGTTACTAGCGTTAAAGGTTCGCACAATCACAGAAGTCATCGTTGAATGTGTAGGAGTCAGTATGGATCTCCAGGTCCCGCTGCTGATTATTGATCGGAGAGGGGTCTCGATCATGTCTGCATTATTCGCGAACCGTAGGGTGACACACTTAAGGGATACCGACACCATTTGGAGCAAATATGTTTCAGATAAAGATTTAAGAAAGCGCTAGAATTATTTCAATAGACACCAAAACTGTTTCGGGTGAAAATGCTAAAATTGGTTCTGCATGTAATATTGAAATGTTGCAGGGGGTTTTATGTGAATGTTTGTTCATTAAAGTAACTAACAAAATTCTGAATAAAAATAATAAAAGAGTTTTATTAAATGAGAGAGCATTAAATTTGGAGAAATTTAATGCATTTAAAGTGGAGACTTTAAAAGAGAATGTGAAGGGGCATTTTAATGTAGAGGGGTTACCACCACATGAATGGAGGAGGTGATGGGTCACCCCCTCCATGCGCCGGCCATGAAGGAGGGGCACCCCCTCCTCCTATAAAAGGACACCCCCTCCTCACTTCTCACTCACACCTCCTTGTGAAGGATCTCTCTCCCCCTCTAGTATTATTCCCCCATGGTCTCGGATTAGTGAGATACATGTTCCCGGTGGCTTTATCTGGAAAGGAGTTGCTGCTTCCTCTGCTTTGCTGGAGCGAGGGACGGAGTTTGTCGGGGTACTGGACGTGTGTGCGATCACGGATGCACCGCTGCTTTGCGGTGCTAGACTTGGTGGTGCTGGAGCTGGATCTGATGGCGTGCTGGAGCCGGACATGCTAGACTTCATCACGATCTTGAGATCGGCAAGTGTACGACTACATCAACCACGAGTTCCTAATCGTTAACAAAGCTCGTTGTCTACGAGGGTAAGTTCCCGTTGGATGTATGTCCACCCGTTGCTTTGTACCTAGTAGATAGATCTTGGCGTGTAGTTCACACCGTAGGAATTTTTTTGTTTTCTATGCTGCGGACCCAACGGTGCCCTATCTTGAGAGGCCTGCCCCTCGGCCCCTTGCTGCCACTGCCCTCACCACCATCGTTTCCCCTCTTGGAGGCACTACCCTCAGCAACATCTTAGAGCATGCTCCTCCATTGGTGGGGAGAGAACCTTCGATCAACGCCTTCGAGCACTGATACGTTGCAAACGTATCTATAATTTTTGATGTTCCATGCTTGTTTTATATCTACTTTCTTATGTTTTGTATACATTTGGAGATACTGTTATGAATTTTCTGGAACTAACCTATTAACAAGATGCCACAGTGCCAGCTGCCTGTTTCCTTCTGTTTTTGGTTCCAGAAAAGTCAGAAAATGAATATTCTTGGAATTGGACCAGACAAAATCCAAAGTTGATATTTTACTGGAAGACTCACGGAGCTAGAAGATGAGACGGAGAGGGGCCAGGGGCTATCCACACCATAGGGTGGCGCGGGTCCCCCTGGCCGCGCCACCAGGTGGTGTGGCCTCCACCGACCTTGCCCTTTCGCCTATAAGAAGCCTCCGATGAGAAAACCCTAAATCCTCGAGCCTCCAGCCACGAAAAGTTCCACAGCGCCACCGCCACCGAAGGGGAGATTCGGGGGACAGAAAGTCTCTGTTCCGGCACCCTGACAGGATGGGGAAGTGCCCCCGAAGCCATCTCCATCGACTCCACCACCATCTCCATCGATGTTGCTGACTCCCATGATGAGGAGGGAGTAGTTCTTCCTAAAGGCTAAGGGTTCTACCAGTAGCTATGTGTTCACCTCTCTCTATGCATGATCATATTGTGATCATGAGCTTTGTAATCAAGTAGATCTACCTTGCTACTCAAGTGCTTTAATAGATCTCTGCTCTCCCCATGTTTGTGAAAGTGACAGCATGCACACCATGGTGGCACTTAGGCTAGAGATTACAAATACTTGTTATGAGTTATATTTGGAGTTAGATGTCTCTATGAAATTGTGGTGTTTGTTAGAACCATCTAGTGCTCAAGGTGACAGTGTGGGGTTATCTAGATGAGGAAAGCGAACTTTGAGGTGTGCTGTTATAGCCCTATGATACATTGCAAATGTATCTATAATTTTTGATGCTCCATGCTTGGTTTTATCCACTTTCTTGTGTTTTGTCCACACTTTGGAGTACTTTTCATATGATTTCTTAGACTAACCTATTAACAAGAGCCACAGTGCCAGCTGCCTGTTTTCTGCTGTTTTTGGTTCCAAGAAAGTCAGAAAATGAATATTCTCGGAATTAGACGGGACAAAAGCCAAAGTTCCTATTTTTACAGAAGACTCACGGAGCCAGAATACGAGACGGAGGAGGGCCAGGGGCTGGCCACACCCCCGCAGGCGCGGGCTAGGCCTGGCCGCGCCAGGGCCTGGTGTGGTGGCCCCAGGCACCCCCTCGGTCTCCCTCTTCGCCTATAAGAAGCCTTCTGACCTAAAACCTTCGGGGGGGTTCGACGTTTTTCTATGAAAAGTTCCGCTGCGCCGCCGCCACCGAAGGAGAGATTTGGGGGACAGAAAGTCTCTGTTCCGGCACCCTGCCGGGACAGGGAAGTGCCCCTGGAGCCATCTCCATCGATCTCCACCATCATCTCCATCGACCATCCATGTTTCCTCCATCTATGAGTGAGTAATCCCCCGCTGTAGGCTATGGGGATGGTAGGGATTGGATGAGATCATTCATGTAATGGCATCAGATTGTTAGGGCATAGTGCCTAGTATCTTTTATTAGTGCTTTATGACTTTGTTGCAACTTGTTGTGCTTAATGCTTGTCACTAGGGCCCGAGTGCCATGATTTCAGATCTGAACTTATTATTGATTCATTATGATAGTATTTTTTTGGGTCTTATCTACAAGTTGTATACACACGTCGTTGTCCGGAACCTATGGTCCTGAAGTGACAGAAATCGGGATAGCCGGAAGGGAAAGGCTTTGATGTGAGGATCACATGTGTTCATGGAGTGTTAATGCTTTGCTCTGGTGCTTTGTTAAATGGAGCACCTTAATTGCCAGTAGTTCCCTAGAGGCCCCGCTGCAAACGGCTGGCAGGACAAAAGATGTTGTGCAAGTTCTCATTGCGAGCACATATGACTATATATGGAACACATGCCTAGGATTGTCTAGTACTTCGGTGCTTTATCTTATTTATCTGCAATTGCCCTATGTTCTGATTGCTATGTGAATTGTCTTGTCCATGCAACGCTCGTTCATCCATCCCTATGCCTACCGCACTCGAATCCCACTGTTACTGCTTTTGTTACTACTGTCTTCGCTTTACTACTGCTATTACTTTACTATTCCTACTACAAAACTGTTGCTACTGATAAACTGCTGTGAGCAAGATTGTTTCCAGGTGCAGCTGAATTGACAACTCAGTTGTTAAGACTAATAAGTATTCTTTGGCTCCCCTTGTGTCGAATCAATAAATTGGGTTTCACTTCCCTCGAAAATACTGCGATACACCCCCTATACTTGTGGGTCATCAAGACTATTTTCTGGCGCCGTTGCCGGGGAGCATAACTTTATTTATCAAGTTCACTTGGAATCACTATTATTCAAGCTAAGTTTATCTTTCTCCTTGTTTCCTTGTTTCTTTATCAAAAATACAAAAAAATTAGTTCCTACTCTAGTTGTTGTTTTCTTTGGTCTGTTATTGTCTTGCTTTATCATGCTTGTTGTCAATGGTTGGTTTCTTTGAAACTGAATCTTATTGGCAAGGTGGGTTCACGAAAGATGAAAAATATTATTATAAGGAACACTGCTTGTCACAAAAAGGGAAACACTTATGGGGACAAATTGATAGATTGTATACCATTGCTAGGAACGTGTGTTCTACTTATAATGTTACTTATTGCTATGATGAGTCTTGTTGCAGAAAGAGGTATAAACACCTCCCTTTTCAATGTGAGTATAGTGATAATGATACCATATCTTCCTATGCTAAAGGAATTTATGACTTTGATGATGCAGAACAAATTGAAGAATTTATTGCTTGGAAGGGTGCTTTTGAAATTGCTAGTTTGCTTGAAAATATTGATGATTCACCTTACAAATATGAGGTGTATGGTATACTTAAATTTCGCTTTGATAATTACAAGGATAAAAATGGCTATATTCTTGAATATTTTAATAGATGCTTTCCACAAATGGAAGAGACTAATGCCTTGCAGGATCATATGGAAGAAGAAATTGATGAACTCGAAATCTCATTAGATGAAAAAGAGGAGGAGAGTAATGAACAAAAGGAGGAAGAATGGATTAGCTACCCATGCCTACCTTCTAATGAGAGTAACTCTTTATCCCTTACATTATTTGATTGTCCCCCTTGTTTACTAAAGGAGAATGAATGTTATGTTCCTGAGGTTTCTCTTGAAAATGTTTGTAATAAAGCTCTAGTGCTTGTAGATCATGAAGAGCAAGCTTTATGTGATAGTTATATTGTTGAGTTTCTTCATGAGGTTACTGAAAATTATTATGAGAGAGGAAAATATGGTTGTAGAAGTTTTCATGGTATTGAAACACCTCTCTATGTGCTGAAAGTTTTGAAGTTCCTCTTGTTTTATCTTCCTATGCATGTCACTTTGCTCTTTGCAAATTTATTTGCTTACATGATTCCTATGCATAGGAAGTGGGATAGACTTAAATGTGTTTTGAATTTGCTCCTTGATGCTCTCTTTTACTTCAACTCATATTTCTTATGAGAGCATCCTCTCAAACTTTTATGCCTGAAGATGATAATATGTCTATTATTCTTGGGAGACCTTTTCTTAAATACTGCAGGAGTTGTTATTAATTGTAACAAAGGGAAGGTGACCTTCAATGAACACATTGTCTATTTCCTCAAGAAGATTGAAAGGATTTATGGTTTGAATTCAATTGAACATGTTGAGGGCATTCAAGTTGGAGAAATATATTGTCCCATATGAAGAGAAAAAATTGAAACTATTATGATTGGGACCATTGCTATCAAGGGTGACATAACATAATCATTAGTGGAATACAAAGTTTTGTCTCATATGAAATTTTTTTGGTAACAATACCTGATCAACCTTGTTAACAAAAGGATTTCATTGAACAAAACAATGTTTTCACCATGATTATCTTCGCTTACTTCTATTCTATTCACCTTAGTTTTTGCTCATGCCTAACTTAAAGGCGTTAAAGAAAAGTACTTGTTGGGAGATAACCCAAGAGTTTTAGTTGAGTCTTGGAAGTTATTACCTCTGTAATAACCTCTCCTTATCCTTTTTATTTGCTTTTTGTGCCAAGAGTAACCTCTAATGAGAGTGAAGTGATGATTGGGAAAGTTGCTGTCCCGAAACATATTTTTGTGCTTCACCGTAAAAATTCCTGAGAGAGCTCTGTATGTCGGATTGAGATATAATTTTTTGTGCTTCTGCCCCAGGTTATTATCTAACTTTCGTTAGTTCAACACTTTTTGATTTGAGCAACATAAGGTCTTAGAAAAAATTCGTCTTTACCTGCTGGTCTGTTTTGACAGATTTCTGCCATTTTCTGCATTTGCTTCTTGTTAGTTCCTTCTTGAGTTCCTTTGGGAATTGAGCTTTTAGAGGAAAGTGCTACAGTATCTAGTGTTCTGATGGAAGTTTATTTGGTGTTAGAACTGAACCTTGAGACTTATTTATCTTAAGTGCACTAATGTTGCTAATGAGAATGTGTGAAGTTTTGTATGAATGAAAATTTTCAGGTGTATGGAAGGAATGAGTAATGAGATGAAGGATGGACTAAAGCTCAAGCTTGGGGATGCCACGCGTGTCACCCCAAGAAATATCTAAGAAGTAGAAGCGTCAAAGCTTGGGGATGCCGAAGGCATCCCCCTTCTTCATCAATAAAAATCTCAGGTTTCTTTCAAACACTTCATTTTTATTGTTTCATGCACAGTTGTGTTTTTCTTGGAGCGTCTTCTTTTTCGTCTTCGTTTTGGTTTTTAGTTTGCGTGGTTTGCTTAGTTTTCTGAATAAATTGGTTGGACCTCCCCTTTCATACTTTGGTGTTCAAATGGTTTGGTTTGGTTTGGAAAAGAGTAGGAAAGCTCATGTTTAAGTGGTAAAGAGAGCTTATTTTTGACTGTGGCCTATGCTTTGTCATGCCATGCTTGATATTGTTTTAGCTTTATGCTTAGTATTCTTTGTTGTAGCATGACTTGTTATAAACAATTGAGATTGCTTAATGTGCCTTGGATGAATCATGCGTTGTTTTAGCATATTAAAGCATAGTATAGTGGTATTATCCTTTGATGCTTTATTTGGGTTGACTTGGCGCATGCTCACACCATGTTATGACTATCTCAAGTCACCATAGCCTTTATGATACTTTAGTTTTCAACTTGTAGTATCAATTTATGCTTTTATCAATGATGTTTTGTCGCTCTGCATGATTATGGCCATTATTGCTCTCTTAGTTTGTCGCTCCCAGTCTTTTGCTAGCCTCCACAACCAACTATGAGTTCCACTCATGCATCCAACTCCGTAAACCAAGTTTTTCCAAAGAGTCCACCATACCTACCTACTAGCTTATGCTATTCCAAGTATATTCATGCTTTTGTTTACCTTCCACTTGTTATGAGAAAACTAGTGATTAAAGCTCTCACGAACTTGATGGCACACTTTACTTTATTACCCCTAATAAACTTGAACCATTGGGTCCTTCTTTGTTGCGTATATGCTTGCGCTTTATAAGTTGAAATTAGCAGAACCATGTTTCATGGGGAACGCTTTCAACATTGCACTTGTACTTTGTACCCTGTTGATATCATGTTCTTTTGCTTACGGATCCCGGCGGTGTGAAATAAAAGTGGAACTTGTAAGATCATGGAGTTTGTATGTGTGTTAGAGAAACGCCTGGGCCGCTAGCCTAAGCCATGCCTAATCATGGTGGAAACTTGCAGCATCACCATAATGAGCACTCTATGAAGCATCCTCAATAAAAACCTATGCAAATAGCAAATAAAAAGATCGCTGAGATGCTCATTGTCTGCTTGCCTTGTCATTTTGATTATGGGAAAGCTCCCGTATCATGTGCAAGTGGTACCCCGTTGGCGGTTCTTAATGATACACATATACTTACAATGACAAGAGCTTACTCGTGACTGAAGTTGAGTAGCATGAGGATCGTTCTTCGTAAGTAAGGGGCATGAGATTTCGGTTTATAACTTGTCAAGCATATCCTCTTAGTTGTGTCACTTTAACCTTAATCACCTTCAAGATGCTTATGATAGGGGCAATGAGAGGTGAAAGCTATAAGTACCATAATTTTTGGAAGCTCTTTATGAGACTTGAATCCCTACTTCCTTTTACAAAAAGGCCTTTCTTCCACCATTATATTGAGTCTCCACCTTCTATCTTTATGCACTACTTTGAGAGCATAGTGGTCATTCTTAGTTCTATGTGCATTGTCCCAAGACTAGTTGATTGATGCATCACTTGATATTGCTTGTTTTAAACTATTGTATCTAGTCACTCTTATGAACTTTGAAGGTGTCCTATGCATTTATATTTGCTCCTCTATTGAGGGACAAGCCGAATACCACTATGCTATGTTTTCTTTATGTGAAACAAACAAACATCTTGCAAAGCATTGTTATTCATGAATCTTTTGTTTGTGCCTTTTCATGTTGCATCTTAGTTGCTATATCTTATTGCTAGAACTTTATCCTTCATGCTATGTTGAAGTACTATGATCCTAGCTTTGAATGTTTTACAAATACTTTGATCAAGTCTTTTATGGTGCATGTCACCTCAAAAATTATTCTTTCTTTTTTATCACTTACCTACTCGAGGACGAGCAGGAGTTAAGCTTGGGGATGTTGATACATTGCAAATGTATCTATAATTTTTGATGCTCCATGCTTGGTTTTATCCACTTTCTTGTGTTTTGTCCACACTTTGGAGTACTTTTCATATGATTTCTTGGACTAACCTATTAACAAGAGCCACAGTGCCAGCTGCCTGTTTTCTGCTGTTTTTGGTTCCAGGAAAGTCAGAAAATGAATATTCTCGGAATTGGACGGGACAAAAGCCAAAGTGTCTATTTTTCCAGAAGACTCACAGAGCCAGAATACAAGACGGAGGAGGGCTAGGGGCTGGCCACACCCCCCAGGCGCGGGCTAGGCCTGGCTGCGCCAGGGCCTGGTGTGGTGGCCTCAGGCACCCCCTCGGTCTCCCTATTCGCCTATAAGGAGCCTTCTGACCTAAAAACTTCGGGGGGTTCGACCTTTTTCCATGAAAAGTTCCGCTGCGCCGCCGCCACCGAAGGGGAGATTCGGGGGACAGAAAGTCTCTGTTCCGGCACCCTGCCGGGATGGGGAAGTGCCCCCGGAGCCATCTCCATCGATCTCCACCATCATCTTCATCGACCATCCATGTTTCCTCCATCTATGAGTGAGTAATCCACCGCTGTAGGCTATGGGGATGGTAGGGATTGGATGAGATCGTTCATGTAATGGCATCAGATTGTTAGGGCATAGTGCCTAGTATCTTTTATTAGTGCTTTATGACTTTGTTGCAACTTGTTGTGCTTAATGCTTGTCACTAGGGCCCGAGTGCCATGATTTCAGATCTGAACTTATTATTGATTCATTATGATAGTATTGTTTTGGGTCTTATCTACAAGTTGTATACACACGTCGTTGTCCGGAGCCTATGGTCCTGAAGTGACAGAAATTGGGATAGCCGGAAGGGAAAGGCTTTGATGTGAGGATCACATGTGTTCACGGAGTGTTAATGCTTTGCTCCGGTGCTTTATTAAAAGGAGCACCTTAATTGCCAGTAGTTCCCTAGAGGCCCCGCTGCAAACGGGCTGACAGGACAAAAGATGTTGTGCAAGTTCTCATTGGGAGCACGTATGACTATATATGGAACACATGCCTAGGATTGTCTAGTACTTGGGTGCTTTATATTATTTATCTGCAATTGCCCTATGTTATGATTGCTATGTGAATTGCCTTGTCCATGCAACGCCCGTTCATCCATCTCTATGCCTACCGCACTCGAATCCCACTGTTACTGCTTTTGTTACTACCGTCTTTGCTTTACTACTTCTGCTACTTTACTATTCCTACTACAAAACTGTTGCTACTGATAAACTACTGTGAGTAAGATTGTTTCCAGGTGCAGCTGAATTGACAACTCAGTTGTTAAGACTGATAAGTATTCTTTGGCTCCCCTTGTGTCGAATCAATAAATTGGGTTTCACTTCCCTCGAAAATACTGTGATACACCCCCTATACTTGTGGGTCATCACCCTACCATGGATTAGAGTGTCCAACCGGAGAGTAGTTCAGAGTAGTATCATAAAGGGAAGATATTTATATGAGAGTGTTCACTAGTGAAAGTATGATCCCAGGCCTTGTTTCTAAGAATTGAAACACCGTTTGCAACTAGATCTGTTACATATTTGCTTGCTTCCATCTTTATTTCAGTTTGCCTTTAGTGTCTTCCACGCCATCAAGCTATTTTCTGTCACCATTGTCTTATATCCATACCACTTGTATTTTACTATCTCTTTGCCGAACTAGTGCACCTATACACCTGACAAGTGTATTGGGTGTGTTGGGGACACAAGACACTTCTTGTATCTTGATTGCAGGGTTGCTTGAGAGGAATAGCTTTGACCACTTCCTCCCTGAGTTTGATAAACCTTGGGTGATCCACTTAAGGGAAACTTGCTGCTGTTCTACAAACCTCTACACTTGGAGGCCCAACACTGTCTACAAGAATAGAAGTGCGTAGACATCAAGCACTACAACAAGAATCAGCACATGTGATCTGACAGTGCCGAGTAAAGGCCTGAAGCCATCTGCGATTGGCAGCAAGTCTAACCTAGGTGCCAAGATGTAACACCCCAGCATTAGGATCCAACGAAGCGTAGAAATAGGAATCTAAGTTCGTGCATGCATGCATTTGTAAAAATCAGGGTGAAGTTTTTTGCCAAACAAAAATCTAAAGAGATCAGAGTTCTTTTAACTAACTAGAGGTAGGAATAGCTCTTTATAGTGACTGCTATGAATTTTGACATGACCTTTAGGAATTATTGACGCTTTGGGGAAGTTATTTTGAATTCAAGTTTGAGATTTAAATCAATTTGAAAGTATTAGAAATATGAAGTGAGTAATATTAAATTGTTTTCCAAAATACTTTATTAACATTGTTTGATAATATTATAGATATATTAAACAACAATAAGGATTAAAGACAAGGAAAATTAAATAAGAAATGAATTCTTATTTCTTTATTCCATAATAAGATTACAACTGGTGATAAATACATGAAAAGCAGAAGATTACAGAGAATAGAAATAAAACTTTATTAACTTAAAATGATATCTTTACAAGTTCCTTTACAAAAAGAATACAAGAAGGTTACAGTTACAATCTATACTACTTATCTACTCCTATAATAAATCTTGTATGTCCAGATCGTGTTCCTGCAAATAAGATAAAACAACTAAAAGAAAATAAGGGGTTAGTTAGTTAATTTTACACTCAGTGGTGAATAGTGAAATACACTGTTCATGTTACATCATAGAGTAATAAAAGAGGGGCAAGTTTCACCAGGGCAGTAACTAGTAAAAGGTAACCGGTAAATATTATTTCACTTGATCTGATTCACAGCCAGGCCACACAACCAGACCACACAGCTAGCCAGCTTAGTCACCAAAATGCATGGAATGTGCTGTCAAGACAGCAGCAGCAGTACAAGCACCCAAACAGAGCATCCAGTCGAAGCACGGTTACAGGAAACTCATTTCTCCTTCTCAAGTACACACACTCAGAGCTCATTGTGCTTGCCAAAGCCTTAACAAAACCACCAGCCAGTCTAGCAAATCAACCACCAGTTCACCACAAGATGGTAACATAAGGAGGGGGTGGAGCAGGTGGATAGCAAGGCCAAGTACAAGACACAGGAGCAACACCAGGAGGTGCAGAGTCAGATCAAGCTAGCAAGCACAAGTTAACAAGATCAAGCCAGCAAGCAACACCACAACCTCACCAGCCATCAAGTAGTGTGGTGAGTACACATAAAACCCTCACATGATCAAGTCATCATATATTAAATAGAACCTGTGTTGTTTTATATGATCTTCTCAGAAAACACCCAAGTGAGGTGTATACCCATCCTAGGAGAAAGATAAAAAGTCAATGATAAATATTTACAAGTTACTACCAAGATCTCAGCCTTTGCATCACTGATCTTGGATAGAAATCTCTAGTTTCATAACTAGATACACATGCATCCTTGAATAGACATTTCTGGGCACATCCTATGGATGGTAGCACCTCAGAAATGATGTATCTTTAAACTTCATCTTAAAACAGTAAAGATCCACTCTATTATTCTTACAACAGCCTACCAAATCATTTTCCTAAAGATTGTAGGAATCATACTTAGGGATTATCTATCATAAGATATGTGAGATAGGAAGCAACAAGGGAAAATAGCTATTTTTCCATAGCTTTGCCGCAGACCAGCATCACAGGCTAATTTATACAATAGAAGGTTCTGCAACCTTAGGCATAATGGAGCACAAATAGAAAACAGTCCAGTATCTGGATGAACCTGTGTACCACTCAAATGAGGGTGTCACAAGAGCTCATCATAACCAAGCAGTTCTACTAGGGATTCTATAATTCAATGTTTTCAATAGAACACTTAATCATTTTCCTAACATGACAATTAGGAATCATATTTGACATCTCTATATTTTATCATCTACAAGTATCAGAAAGTAATTGGATTAGATATCCAACTCCAATTATTTTATACCAAAGCATATCAACAATAACTAGAGAGCTAAACTCAACACAGATTATAGCCATAATACGGAACAGTAAGTAAAAGTTTAGTTAATAGCTTACTGACAGAATTAACTGTCAACACCAAGAACCATAGTATAGCAGTGAACCCTACATAACTAGATTTAGTAGGAAACCATCTTAGCTAAACATGGCATCCAGGGATGAACCCTAGCACAAAGGGATGAACCCTAGTGTCGTGGACAGACATAATTAGGGTTCATACATGGCAAGCACTCAGAGAGTAACGGGGTAAGCCAGAGACTAAGAGAGGGAAAGGAGAGGAACTCACCCGTGGTTCTCGCTGAAATTAGAAGAGGAAGTAGAATCACCGGCGAGCGCACACGGCGGCACGGGGAGCACCTGAGGGCGTTGCAACCCGCGCTAAGCCATGGCACGACGGCCACAGCCACACGGGCAGCAGCGGCGGCACCACAGGACCGCCAGAGGCCTAACACAGCACCACCGGGGCGGTGAAACTCCACATCACTGGCAACCCCCAAACCCTATGGTTCGGGGTGGAGTCAGCCTGGACGGGAGGGATGCCTACAGACAAATCAAATAGGACCAGATGGCGGAGCAGCATCAGCTACCTCGTCACACACCACGGCGGTGGCTAGAGTAGGCCAGGGAAGCAGGAATCAAGCGGCGACAGCGTCAGCATCACAGCGGCTCTGCGGGGGCGAGCCAGAGGGTGAACGAGAGAGAGAAGGGGAGAAATCGAGTGGTACTGGGTTGCTCGTGACAGAGGGATTTGACCAACCCAGATGGTCCGAGTCAGGGTCGGGCCAGCCCAATGGGCTAGGTCCAGTTTAAAAAGAAAAAGCCTAATTAAATTGTCAAATGACTAAAATACCCCTAGGACTTAAATAGTTCTAAGAAATAAAATAAAAATCCTAAAAATATAAATAAAATATAAATGGACTCATAAAAATGTCCTCTGTTCAAGAAAAATAAAAAAAATGGAATTTTAGGTAATTAAAAATTAAAAATTATTATTACTAAGGTATATATTCCTTTGGAATTTTGTAAGAATATACCAAACACATAAAAATTGAATAAAATTCATTTTTACAATTCTTAAAGGGAGTGCTATTATAGAAAAATACTAGTTTGTATTTTTGAAAAATAATTTAAGTGTGATAAAAATAAAGTCTTATTTCCTTAAATGAATTTTTAGTTAAATATTTAAAAGAGTTAAAAACTAAATAAATTTAATTTTAAACTCTTAAAATAATACCAGTCATTATAAAAATACTAAATATAATATTTATAAATATTTTAAAGACTTTAAGTAATACTTTTCTTTTAATTAAAGAAAATAGCAAACTTTTACTAAGAGGGTAAAACACCCAGATAAGCAAATAATAAACCATTGCATGACATTACTATGCATTGCATATTGCTTCTTTAAATATTGTCCTTATCGGGCCATAATGGTTCTCTGTAGAAATCGGAGCTCAAGGTCAGGTGGAAGCATCCGACTTCACTACCTTGCAGTCACAAGGCAAGTTCATAGCTTGCTCATGTCCTTTGAAGAGTCCTTATGAAAATATTTGAAAATTGTGTGTCATCACCCATGTTCTAAAGGAGACAGAAAATAAGTATTTTCCTCAAACAAATGAAATGCTATTATCATCCTAAGAGATGATAAATACTAAGAATTGCAGGGGAATGTAAGATTCCAATTGCAAAACAACTAGGACTTAATATTCCATGACATCAGTGATTCTAGCATCGTATATTACGCGTTAACCATAAGATTTGGAATGGGACGGAGAAGTCAACTGTATCTTCTTCCTCTCGCATGCATCCGGATGGCCAGGTCGTGGCTGTTATCCTCGTAGCGTGCATTTATTGGTAATTCATAGAGCATTTGCAACATATGGGTGGGAGCCCTCAACGTCCCACGATAGTTCTGGCATCTGACGGTCTGTACTAACCATTGTCGTAATTCAATATATGGGCATGGCGTACAGTTAAGGGGGCATGCGGGGTCGCGAAGGGGGTAGTGATTGGCTTGGATCATCTACTGGGCCCCACATCATGGAATTGTGGACGGGAAAGTACGCTCGGTTGTGCAACAAGGAGTTGGTTTCTTATGGGTAAAGCAACACACCTCTATAGAGTGTAAGAATTGTGGCATGTTACTCCCTGTTCTAGGAAGGAGCTACGAACGCGGCAGGAAAGGAACTCCATGAAGTTCTGGTCAATCTGTGAAGGCTAATGGGCATAGTTTTGATAATTAAAATCAATCTTTAAAGAAATGTTTACCAAAACTGCATAGTACCAAGAACGTATTGTCCGAGGTGGTAGATAGAGCATCAAACTTCCCACCTTGCATATAGTGAACTTGCTGGGTAACGCTGTTACTCACCTTTTCCTTTGAACCCATTGCTAGACTTTGAGGGCTAGAAGGATGACCAAGTGTATGCTATGGAGGTCCAGAATAACGTCTACTATTAAGAGCCGGACCTATCCGGTGGAATTGAGGGAGTGGACTACAGGATACAATACGGAGCTGAAGACAACGAGTCAGAGTAGTTGTCAGGCCGTACTCTAGTTACCTAGGTTGAGTCGAGCAACCCGAACTCTATAGAATAAGTTGTTGAGCTCACGTCTTATTTACCGTTGTGTTTTTTTTGTTCTTCCACTGAACTTATGAGATAAGTTATTTGGTTTGTAGGTTTGAACCTTTTGAAGTCTCGAACTACTTGTATTGTAATAATAATAAAGTGTGTATGTTTGTAATTTGGACCCGCAATGTTTCTGTTATACCACTCTAAGGGATGTGATATTTACGGAATGGTGTTATGTGGGTGTCATGTCAACGACTATAGTGTACTACATATGCAGTGGTATGCTGGGTCACCGCATAAGATCACTGATACCTTGCTAACGTATCTATAATTTTTGATGTTCCATGCTTGGTTTATATCTACTTTCTTATGTTTTGTTCACACTTTGGAGTACTTTTTATACACTTCCTTGGACTAACCTATTAACAAGATGCCACAGTGCCAGCTGCCTGTTTTCTGCTGTTTTTTGTTCCAAAAAAGTCAGAAAATGAATATTCTCGGAATTGGACGGGACAAAAGCCAAAGTTGATATTTTACCGGAAGACTCACGGAGCCAAAAGACGAGATGGAGAGGGGCCACAGGGCGGCCACACCATGTGGTGGCGCGGGTCCACCCTAGCCGCGCCACCTGGTGGTGTAGGCCCCCTGGCCGCCCATCGACCTTGCCTCTTCGCCTATAAGATGCCTCCCGATGAAAAAACCCTAAAAAGAACAACCTCCAGCCACGAAAAGTTCCGCAACACCGCCACCACTGAAGGGGAGATTCAGGGGACAGAAAGTCTCTGTTCCGGCACCCTGCCGGGACGAGGAAGTGCCCTCGGAGCCATCTCCATCGATCTCCACCACCATCTCCATTGTCGTTGCTGATTCCCATGATGATGAGGGAGTAGTTCTCTCTCGAGGCTAAGGGTTCTACCGGTAGCTATGTATTCATCTCTCTCTATGCATGATCATATTGCCATCATGATCTTTGTAGTCAAGTAGATCTACTTTGCTACTCAAGTGCTTTAATAGATCTCTGCTCTCCCCACGTGTGTGAAGTTGATAGTGTGCACACCGTGTGGCAATTAGGCTAGAGATTACAAATACTTGTTATGAGTTATATTTGGAGTTGGATGTCTTTATGAAATTTTGGTGTTTGTTGGAACCATCTAGGTCTCAAGGTGACAATGTGGGGTTACTTAGATGGGGAAAGAGAACTTTGAGGTGTGCTGTTATAGCCCTACCGTGGATTAGAGTGTCCAACCGGAGAGTAGTTCAGAGTAGTATCATAAAGAGAAGATATTTATATGAGAGTGTTCACTAGTGAAAGTATGATCCCTAGGCCTTGTTTCTAAGCATTAAAACACCATTTGCAACTAGATCTGTTACATGTTTGCTTGCTTCCATCTTTTTGCCTTTAGTCTTTTCCTACCCATCAAAGCTATTTTCTGGCACCGTTGTCTAATATCCATACCACTTGTATTTTACTATCTCTTCGCCGAACTAGTGCACCTATACACCTGACAAGTGTATTGGGTGTGTTGGGGACACAAGAGGCTTCTTGTATCTTGACTGCAGGGTCGCTTGAGAGGGATACCTTTGACCACTTCCTCCCTGAGTTCGATAAACCTTGGGTGATCCACTTAAGGGAAACTTGCTACTGTTCTACAAACCTCTGCACTTGGAGGCCCAACAATTGTCTACAAGAATAGAAGTGCGTAGAGACCAAGCTATTTTCTGGCGCCGTTGCCGGGGAGGTAAGGTAAAAGGTACTCACATCCTCCGGTGTGAGTGCTCGAAGTTATTTCCTTTAGATTCTGCAATTTTGTCTTTTTTTCTTGTTTTCACTAGTTAGGCTTAATGGAAAACAACAACAAAATTAGAGACCTTTATAGTATTTATCTTGAGTTAGGACATGAAGTGTTTGAAGAGAAAATTAAAGAACCTATGGAACTTTATTTACATGCTAATAGCAATATTATTAGTATGAATTCTTTGGACACCATTATTGCTAATGCTATGGAAATGTCTAAGCTTGGGGAAGCTAGTTTTTATGAAAATGGTCTTTTTAGTTTCCTGATGGCTCAATGCACGGCACCTAGAAAAATGCTGGTGCGTGGTTGATGTAGAGCTCATTGGGAACCCCAAGAGGAAGGTATGATGAGCACAGCAGCAAGTTTCCCTCAGTTATAAAACCAAGGTTTAATCGAACCAATAGGAGCAAGGAAACACCCCAAAGGTGTTAGTAGCTGAGCTTTGGCAGGGCGCACTACCGATGCTAGTAGCAATGTGGAGACCTGCACAACCCAACCACAGAACTTTGTCCCCAACTTGCGATGTGGTTGTCAATCTCACCGTGTTTTGCGGAAAACAAAGGATTAAACGTATCGAATGGAAAGAAGTAATAGTTTGCAGAAAGTAAACACAAAGCAGTAAACAGTTTATAGATTGTATATAAAGAAAAGGACCGGTATCCATAGTTCACTAGAGGTGGCTCTCCTTAGATAGATAACATGCTGGGTGAACAAATTACAGCGGGGCAATTGACAAACGTCGAGAAAGAAATACATGCATATACTAATCATCTTGACTCCTTTGAAACTTGATTGGGCATTACAACATAATACATAGACCGCCATCCAACTGCATCTATGACTAATAATCCACCTTCAGGTTATCATCCGAACCCCCTCCAGTATTAAGTTGCAAGCAACAGATTATTGCTTTACGAACTGCGTGTAAAGTAAACAATACGATTGTTCTATGAACAAAGGATTGTTGTTTTCTCCCTAGTAGCAACATCACATCTAGTACCTTAGAGATTTCTGTCACTTCCCTAGATTACCAGAGGCATGAACCCACTATCGAGCATAAATACTAACTCTTGGAGTTGCTAGCATCTACTTGGCCAAGATAGCTACTAACAACGGAAAGCATGCAAGATCACAAATAATAAAGACATGATAGAATCAATAATCAATCTGAAATAGCATCTCAATATCCATCGGATCCCCGCAAACACAACATGCAGAATTACAAATAGATGATCTTGATCATGAACGGAGCTCACAAGATCTAGACATGAAAGCACAAAGGAGGAGAAGCAGCCATCTAGCTACTACATGGATCCATAGTCCAAGGATGAACTACTCACGCATCACACCGGAGGCTTGCATGGTGATGAAAAAGGCCTCCAGGGTGAATTCCCCTCTCCGGCAGGGTGCCGGGAAGAGCTTCAGATCCCTCCCGATCTAGGGATGGAGATGACGGAGGCTACAGACTCTTTCGTGGATTTTGATCGGGCCCTTAGGGTTTTCGTCCCGAGGGAAATATATAGGCGGAAGGAGAGGCCGAGGGGGTGCTAGGAGCGGCCACACCACCCCCTGGCGCGGGCCAGGCCTAGCCGCGCTGCCAGGTGGTGTGGTGGCTCCCTGGCCCTTCTCCGTCTCGTATTCTGGCACTTGATGTCTCCCAAAAAAAATAGGCACTTTGGCTTTTGTCCCGTCCAATTCCGAGAATATTCATTTTCTGACTTTCCTGGAACCAAAAACCGCAGAAAACATGCAGCTGGCACTGTGGCTCTTGTTAATAGGTTATTCCAAGAAATCATATGAAAAGTACTCCAAAGTGTGGACAAAACACAAGAAAGTGGATAAAACCAAGCATGGAATATCAAAAATTATAGATACATTTGCAATGTATCATTTCCCATATTTGGAAGATAGCTATTCTGTTGCTTATGATGATACCAAACCTCCAATATATGATGATTACAATGATGATTATGATATTTTCAGTCCACCTACTATTGAGGAGAAAATTAATTATGATTACAATATGCCTCCTATATTTGATGATTATGGTGATGAGAATGATAATGATAGCTATTTTGTTGAATTTGCTCCCACTACAATTAATAAGAATGACTATGTTTATGTGGGGAGTATTAATTCTTTTATGCATGTGGCTCATGATAAGAATGTTTTATGTGATAGTTATATTGTTAATTTTATTCATGATGCTACTGAAAGTTATTATGAGAGAGGGAAACATGGTTTTATGTATCTCAACAATATTAAGTTTCCCCTCTTTATGCTGAAAGTCTTGAAGTTGCACTTATTTTGCTTTACTATGCTTGTTGCTTTGTTCTTTCATGACTTGTTTATTTACAAGATTCCGATGCATAGGAAGCGGGTTAGACTTAAATGTGCTTCGAATTTGCTTCTTGATGCTCTCTTTTACTTCAATTCATATTTCTTATGTGAGCATCTTCTCAAACTATCATGCCTAACTTAAAGGCGTTAAATAAAAGTACTTATTGGGAGATAACCTAAAAGTTTTAGATGAGTCTTGGAAGTTATTATGTAACATCCCAAAACTCTAATCCAAGATTATAAAGATCCAAATCATCAAAATTAGGGTTAACAAAAACTTTTCTATTTAAAATTATTAAAGCATTCATATGTGTGTTCATTTAAAATAGGAGTTGATTTGAATTGCCATGATTAAGTGATCCATTGCTTGTAAAATGATTCTTAGGTGAAATAAACATCATCTAGATCATTCCCAAACAAATCCCAAAGAAAAACAAATCAAAATGAATAAAAGAAGAGAATGGTCATTTGTGCCATTTTAATCAACATGCCTACTTTGGCTATTCCTAGTACTCAATTCTTAACAGAAACAATTGTGGACCTTTGCACCCCTTGCTAGTACACATAATGTTGTATCAAGGCCCACTTTGTGATCTGCCAAAAACATTCAAACATTAAATTTAAATGGCATTGGAAAATTGAATCTATATCATATGGGAAGATCCCACTATTTCAAAAAGCATTCACATGAGCTCAAAATTCAAAACCCAAGCACCCACAGAGTCTCAAGCTTATGCCTAGCACACCCACCAAAAACCTTTTCAAAATTCAAAAATAACTTTCTTGCGGCCATTTCATCAAACACATGGCAGGCAGAATCCAACACTAATAGCTAGCTCACTGTTTGCAACAGGGTTTTGCCCCCAAATGATCTCCATTTAATCCCTCTGTCCCCTCTTGATCAAACCAGACCCTTAGCAACCCATCCCCTACCCCCTAGCAGCATGGCCATGCCAAGTCGAGCACATGCTTGCCGGCCGACCATGCCACCGCCCCAGCAGACCACCTCCCTCCCTCTCGCCATGTCTACTAGCTAGCTCACACCTCACCGCCACCCTCTGTCCCCTCCCCGAGCCAGGCCAGAGCATGGACCACCGCCAAACCGCCGTGCCCAGTGCGACTGCGCCATGCCGAGCACGCGCTAGAGCGTCACGCCCGACACGCATGCACAAGCCGCCACTCGACCGCATCCCGCGTCCACCGCTTCGCCACAACCTAGGGAGCATGCCGGACATGCCCGTTCGCTGCCCAACGCACCATAGCCACCGCTCCCCGTGGACACTGCCGTCTCTGCCGCTCAGAGTGCCAGCACCGCCCGACCGCATACCACCGTCCTAGTCTAGCATTGATCACGTAGAGCACCGCCAGGAGACCAGCTACCATCCCCTACCTCGAGCCATGCCGCTAGCTTGCTGTGTAGCCCTCGCCGGAGCCGCTCGCCCATGCCTCTCGGTCGCGTCGTCGGCCTATAAATAGAGGCCACCCTCAGCCATTTGCAGCACACCACTCACCTCCCCTCACTCCACTTACCCTTCCCCACCTCTAGCCGGAGCAAGGCGAGCAGCCGTTCGCCAGAATTGCACCAGAGTAGGCCGCCTCTGGAGGAGAAGGGCGTCGCTGATTGCGACCACCCCCGGAGCTGCCTCGATCGTCCCTGAGCTCGCCGTCGACCACCAGTCCGTTTTCCCGCCTCGCCATCGTCGCTAGAGCCCTTGTACGCCCCCTGAGCACCCCCACCGAGCCGCTAGGGTTAGAGTTCGTTGGCAACAGGTCCGTCGTCGACGATGATCCCCATCCGTTGATCCCCGTTCTAATTTAACGGCCCACATCGCCCCATATCACTTCGCGCATTATGAGCCTCTGACCGGTGGACCCCCTGTCAGCTGAGCCCCACGCCACGTAGTGTCACTGGGCTGGCCCGTTAGCGTTCCCGCGCGATCTAGTTAGTTTGAATTAGAATTTTTCTATTTAGTTTAAACCTAGTTCTGTCCCCTAGTTTGAAATTCAATTCAGAGAGATTTACAAATCCAAATGGAGTGATTCCAATTTTGTTAGAAAGCTACTGAAAAGATCTACCCAAGCCCATTGGATTTAATTCAATTAGAGTTAGAGATCTCTCCTAGTAAAAATAATAAGATAGAAACATTTGCACCTTGCAACATTTTTATAAAATCAACCAAGATAGCTTTTGAGTTGATTCCAACTCTCAAAAATCACATTTCACCATACCTATCTGAATATGTAATAATATTAAGGTTTACATGCAATGAATTTGGAGTAGTACCAAAATAATGCGATATAGGCATTTCTAGTCACTTTAAATCATTAAATAATGAACTTAAACCAAAGTAATTATGATCCAACCCTTAAATCACATTCCCACATGTTAGAATATATGGTGATGACATGTGTCCACATGATCCCATATTTTAAGTGGTGAATATTAAATCTTAGTTAATTTTCAGTGAGTAGAAATTACTTTTCTAAAATAAAAAGAAGGAAACTAGTTAATAAAACTTGTGATGTTTGTGATGATAATAGATCATCAACTATATGCCTTAGAGTGATAATTGGACTAGTTAAGTATCGTTTGGTGATTGTGTACTCCGTATGTATTTATAGAGGATAGTACCGACCAAGCTTTCGAGGAGGAAGAGTTCTACCAAGAAGAAGAAGAAGAAGAAAACTTCAACCACTGCACCAACCAAGGCAAGCTAGCACTATCCAAGTTAACCCTTGCAAGTTTTACTTGCAATCCACCATTAGCAATGCAAGCTAACCCTTGCAATCTAGATGGTTGAGCAAAGATGCTTTAGGCATGCTTTGATTATACCACTTTGACTAATATTTACCCCAAGTCTTATTTTCAAGCTTTACTTCCTTTACTATACCCAAAGTTCTTTACTTGTTTGAAAGGTAGCATAAAGAGTATAAAAATTGGCCTATTTAGATAAACTTTAGATGTCATTCTATGGCATGAGATTGATCCCATCACTTCAACCTTAGTGAACACTCTTAACTTAGTAGTTTAGAGTAGATAAAAACTTGAGTCACTTTAGATGGGAACACTTGGTGAAAATGAATTGTGAAAACCTTGGAATGATGAGTCATTCTATTGAGATGTTTTGACATGTGTTGAGAAACACAAATTGTTTATGATGATGAAACTATTGAGGCATGAGCCTTAACCCTTTTAGAAAACTGATGGTTGGATTCGGATGCGATACCATTCCAAATTTACCGTACAACCACAATACCTGAATTGGGTAAGGCTTAGCCAGAAATTTATATGCATTAGTATTAGTTCCCTCGCGGGAGAGGTTTGAGCTGAGGCTACCTCTCAATGTTGTCCACCTATGAAGTGCCCAAGATGACAGATGGTCATGGTTGGGAGGCCATGCTCATAGGAGAGGTGCTTATACTAGGGTGTGTAAAGGGAAGGTTATGTTTGATTATCTGCATACTAAGTATGATGATTCAGGGTTATCCCTGACATATGTATCGAATCTTATGGTGAAAGTGTACCACCTCTGTAGAGTGTCAAACTATTTGAATAGCCGCGTCCGCGGTTATGGATAGTTGGAATGGCCATACTGTTTCGTTGTCAGATGTTTTCAAAATGACTTATGAAATGGATGATGAATTTTGACTTGACCACAACAGGGTTGTCTTTATGACAATAGCCTCCCAACTTAAGTGATTCTAGAACTTTATTTTGTCTCTCTTTGCTTCTGAACTCAGCTTAGGTTTCAAACTTAACTTTATAGTTAAACTTCGAGTTAGCACTTTAACTTAGAATTATACTACTTGTTAGTGGTAGTTTGCGAGTACTTAAAGAGTACTCATGGATTTTGTCCCTGGCTATTCTCATGGCCAGACTATGAAGGAGACTACCAAGATGACGGCCAGCAGGACGGCTATGATAACTAGGACTATCTGTCTTCGTCAGCATTGCATGTGCCCTTGAATATGGACCCCATCGCTACGCTTATCTTTCATTAAGACTGTATCATGAGATCCTTATTTGTGTAAGACCTTATGTATGGTTTGTAATGGATGATGTACTGTGATATCCAATCTGTTATGTCTCGCAAAAATGGTAATCCTGGGATTTCGATGAATGACATAACGGGCATCTGGGATTAAAAATCCGGGTATTGACAAGTTGGTATCAGAGCCATCCTGACCATAGGTGACCCTAGTTAGAAAGGACTTCCGAACAAAAACTTAGTTTCAAAACCAAAGTGATTATTTATGAAAAACTATCTCCTCTCTTATCCTTGTGAATTCATTCTTTCTCAAAAATTCATGCCCTCAAAATCCTTACATTACTACTTAAAATTTGACACACTTGATCACTTCACTAATTTCCTCATCCTTAGTTCTTGTAGATGGAGTCTCAGTTCAGCAAGTTCTATCAGTTGTGAAACGGAGGTCAACTGATCTTCGAGAGGGATCTGGATTCACTGTCGGAGTTACTGGGATGCCCACATACAGAGTTTCTTGGAGCTCAACTTCCATGACCCCCAGGAAGAGACTTACAGTGGCTAGTCACCGCGGATCTTAGAGGAAGCATCGAAGCACCAACGTCCGGGGGAATTCAGTTCTCCGTGAGAGAGAACAACTGGCTAGATGGATTAGCCAGGGCAATGCATGAAGCTCTCGCACGTCTATGTGCCCTCAGCGTCAACCAAATCCAAGGAACCCGTTTTGCTCACTATGCAAGACGTGACTTCATGGGAATGCCGATGGAGATGCCAAGTCACCTAGAGTTGAGGCATCAAGTGGAGAATCTTGACTTCTTGCTACACGACAGACAACAGGAACTGGACAATGCTAGAGAGTTAGCCAACCAGAACCGTGCCATTGCCGACCAGAAGGCCCAGACTTTCGCACTGCTCGTTCAGGATCGCTAGTCTCTTCGCCGCCAGCGTGCAAAAAAGGATCGCACCATCACCCGTCTTCGCAAGAAGGTGTCCGACCTCGAGAAGACCATCAAGGAGCAGGAAGCTCAGCTTGCAGCAAAGGAAGAAGAAGATGAGGGTGAAGACATCCAGGGAAACATGGATTCTTACCTCAGCAATGATGATGACTTTCTGGAGGAGGATGCTATGGACTTCTATACTGACGATGAGGACTCCGACTTCATCGACGATGAGTAGATGCACTAGAGCACTGTCGTAGCATGAGATGTATCGGTCCCACTGTATCATAGCTTGCAGAATGGTTATTCAAACCATATGTTTTCCTTTGATTGTTGTGGTGTGTGTTTGTATTGTGTGCTTGCTTGCATGAATGAAATGAAGTTAGTTGCAAAACCTGAGTCAAACTCAAAGTTTTAGCTTGAAACCAAAACCATGAACCTTAGAACTTTCCCTCTTATCCCTTTATCTACCTCAATCTTCAGATGACTCGTGGAAACGAAGGAGGGAGCAGCTCGTCGCAAGACCCAATGCTGCAGATCTTGCAGAATCTCATCACAGACAGAGAAGCAAGCAGGGTAGAGCGCCAAGCCAACTTAGCAACATTGCAGCAGATCGCCCAGATGGCTGTCAACAACCAAGGACATGGAAACCAGGATCATCATGGATCCAAACTCAAAAACTTTCAGAATACCAATCCCCCAATCTTCAACCAAGCTGAAAACCCACTAGATGCAGATGACTGGTTACAAACAATGGAAAACAACTTAGAGGTTGCAGGAGTTGATGACAATGATAAAGTTCTCTTTGCCACCCACTATCTGGCAGGAGATGCAAGATCTTGGTGGACTAGTATCCGCAACATGAACCATGGTCAAGTGATGACATGGAAAGCCTTCAAAGTCAAGTTCAGCCGCACCCACGTGCCGCAAGGTCTAGTCACCAGACTGAGAGATGAGTTTCGCGACTTGAAGGAAGGCAGAATGACTGTGGTGGAATACCGTGATAGATTCCTATCGCTTGCAAGGTACACCCCTGATGAGATCAACACAGAGGTCAAGAAGAAGGAGAGATTCTTGAACAGACTGCATGATGAGATGCAGACTATCCTCGTCAACATCCGCTTCGAGGATCTCGAAGAGCTAGTCGACTCTGCCATTCAGATGGAAGGGAAGATTAACCAGGAAAACGACAACCGCAAGCATCGTATGATGCAGCAATCCGGATCCAGCAGTCACCAGAAGTACCATCCCAACCCCTCACCAGGATATGCACCGAGGAACAACCGAACCCCAATGTCTCGCCCAAGCTACCCCAACCGTAGCGGAGGCAATGTGAAGTCCGGAGGAAACAATCACAACTCTGGCAATGCCAACAATTTCAACCGTGCACCTCCCAAGAACAACAACAACAACAACAACAACAACACTGCACCCAGAACTGGCAGCAATGTTGTGCCTGTCGCAGCAAAGGACAAGTCCGAGATCACTTGTTTCGAGTGTGGAGTGAAGGGTCACTATTACAATGAGTCTCCCAAGAAGAGTGCCGCCAATGCCAATGTGAATGCCCCAGTTCAACAGCAGCGTCGTGTTCAACCAGGGAGAAGATTTGCCCCAGGGAACCCTCACAACCGCAATGGCCGTCTCTTCCACATGAATGCTGAAGAAGCCCAAGAAGCGCCAGATGTAGTGCTGGGTATGTTTTTTGTTAACTCAGTTTTAGCAAGAGTGTTGTTTGATCGGGAGCATCGCATTCATTTGTCACCGAAGAATTTGCATGCACTAGTAAGATTCCCAACCTGAAGCATGTCATGATAGTTCAAATCCCCGGTTCAACAACCAAAGCTAGAAAAATTTGCAAAGCTGTGCCTATCAGAATACATGGGATAGATTTTTATGCCAACCTAATTGTACTTGGAACCAAAGGATTGGAAGTAGTACTAGGTATGGACTGGATGTCAAGGCATAAAGGACTGACAGACTGTGCTAAGAAAGCCATCACCATGACCAGTAGCTCTGGAGTCACAGTAGAGCATATATCTGAAACCTTACCTCATCAATTCAAGTGCAACAAGAGTCTAGCGCTACCCACCATAGACCAGGTCAGAGTAGTCTGTGAATACCCCGACGTATTCCCAAATGAATTGCCAGGTATGCCCCCGGATAGGGATATTGAGTTCATTATCGAACTAATCCCCGGAACCAGACCCATAGCCCAGAGACCCTATAGCATGAACCCCTCAGAGTTAGTGGAACTGAAGAAGCAGTTGGATGCCATGTTAGAAAAAGGCTTGATTCAACCAAGCGCATCACCATGGAGATCACTGGTGTTATTCGTCGACAAGAAAGATGGAGGCAATTGTTTGTGTACAGATTACAGGAAGTTGAATGACATCACCATCAAGAACAAGTACCCTTTGCCAAAGATAGAGGATCTATTTGATCAATTGACTGGAGCCCGGTATTCTCAAAGATTGATCTTAGGACTGGTTATCACCAACTTAAGATTTGTGCAACGGATATTCCGAAGACCGCCTTTACTACTCGCTATGGTTTATACAAGTATACGATTATGTCTTTTGGATTAACCAATGCCCCTGCTTATTTCATGAATCTCATGAATAAGATCTTTATGAATTTCCTAGATAAGTTTGTAGTTGTGTTTATCGACGACATCCTTATCTACTCCAAGTTAGAGGAAGAGCATGAGCAACATCTGAGAATCATCCTAGAAACCCTGAGAGAGCATCGGTTATATGCCAAGTTCAGCAAGTGTGAGTTTTGGATGAAAAAAGTAGGATTCCTAGGACATATTGTGTCTGCCGGAGGAGTCTCTATTGATCCCGCTAAGATCAAAGATGTCGAAGAATGGGAAGCCCCAACCACTCAAACCCAAGTCCGTGCATTTCTCGGATTAGCGGGATACTACCACAAGTTCGTAGAAGGATTCTCGAGCATCGCCAGAACCATGACCCAATTGCTGAAGAAGGACAAGAAGTTAGAATGGACAGACAAATGTGAAGCCAGTTTTCAGGAGCTGAAGAAGAGATTGATATCAGCCCCAATATTGATCATGCTAGACATCAAGAAGCCGTTTGATGTATATTGTGATGCATCCAAGATTGGTCTCGGATGTGTATTGATGCAAGAAGGCAAAGTCATCGCGTATCTGTCACGACAACTGAAGCAGCATGAGCAGAACTATCCGACCCATGATCTTGAATTAGCAGCCATAGTTTTGGCATTGAAGACATGGCGTCTTTATCTGATGGGTAATCGCTGTGAGATTTACTTAGATCACAAGAGCTTAAAATATATTTTCACTCAGAAGGAGCTGAATATGAGGCAAAGGAGATGGATAGAGTTAATCAAGGATTATGACCTTGACATTCACTATCACCCTGGCAAAGCTAATGTGGTAGCGGATGCTCTTAGCAGATTGCCGTGTAGGCTAAACACCATGATCAAAGAGAAGCAACCCAGTTTGTATGAGGAGTTGGAGCTATTCAGAACTGAATTAGTTAGCAAAGAATTCCTAGCTAGCATTGAACTTCAACCCACATTGATTTGCCAAATCAAGGAAGCCCAGAAGGTAAATGAAAGTATCGACGAAATCAAACGTCGTATTGGTACAGGAAAGGTACCTGGATTCACTGAGGACGAAGAAGGAGTACTGTGGTACAAAGGACGTATCTGTGTGCCAGCAGATTCGAAGCTGAAGCAAGTTATCATGAAGGAAGCTCATGATACTCTTTATTCTATCCACCCCGGAGGAACGAAGATGTATCAAGATTTGAAAGAGCAATTTTGGTGGCACAAGATGAAGAGAGAAATCAGAAGCTACATCGCCAAGTGTGACATCTGTCAAAGAGTGAAAGCAGAGCATCAGAGACCTGCAGGACTGTTGCAACCATTGCAGATTCCGGAATGGAAATGGGATTCCGTCGAAATGGACTTTATCACCGGTTTGCCTACTTCCAGTAGGGGAAATGACTCAATCTGGGTCATAGTGGATAGACTGTCCAAGGTAGCCCACTTCATACCTGTCAAGACTACCTATCAGAGTTCGAAGCTAGCAGAACTGTATATTTCTAAGATTGTTAGTCTGCATGGAACCCCCAAGACCATAGTATCAGATCGAGGAACCCAGTTTACCTCGAGATTTTGGCAGGAAGTTTAGGAAGGATTAGGCACCAAGTTGAACTTCAGCACCGCGTATCACCCGCAAACTGATGGACAGACTGAGAGAGTCAACCAAATCCTAGAGGATATGTTAAGAGATTGTCTGTTAGAGTATGGATCAAAATGGGAATACTGCCTGCCTTTCGCAGAATTCTCATATAACAACAGTTATCAAGCTAGTTTGCAGATGTCACCATTTGAATTCCTATACGGAAGAAAGTGTCACACCCCTTTGAATTGGTCGCAAGTAGGAGAGAGTCAAATCTTTGGACCCTACATTCTTCGAGAAGCCGAAGAGAAGGTTCACAAAGTCCGTGAGCACCTCAAGACCGCCCAATCCAGACAGAAGAGTTATGCTGACAAGAGAAGGAGAGACCTGACTTTCAATGTCGGAGATTTTGTATATCTCAAGGTTTCACCATTGAAAGGAACCCAATGCTTTAGTCTGAAAGGAAAGTTAGCCCCCAGATATATCGGGCCCTTCAAGATTCTGAACTGTCGAGGAGAAGTATCGTATCAACTGGAACTACCTGAAGAGATGCTAGCCATCCACAATGTGTTCCATATCTCGTTACTTCGCAAATGCTTGGAAGTGCCGGAGAAGACTGAAGTTTTCAAGAACATCGATCACAGAGCTGTTGAGATCAACAAAGACCTGACCTATCGTGAAGTACCCATCGTATCCTAGAAGAAGCTTACAGAACCACCAGGACCAGGAGTATCAAGTTTCTCAAGATTTAATGGAGCAACCATACAGAGGAGGAAGCTACTTGGGAGCGAGAGGATTACATTAGGACAGAGTTCCTAGATCTCTTTAGTTCCTAGTTTTCTTTATAAATCTCGGGATGAGATTTTGTTTAAGGGGGGGAAGGTTTGTAACATCCCAAAACTCTAATCCAAGATTATTAAGATCCAAATCATCAAAATTAGGGTTAACAAAAACTGTTCTATTTAAAATTATTAAAGCATTCATATGTGTGTGCATTTAAAATAGGAATTGATTTGAATTGCCATGATTAAGTGATCCATTGCTTGTAAAATGATTCTTAGGTGAAATAAACATCATCTAGATCATTCCCAAACAAATCCCAAAGAAAAACAAATCAAAATGAATAAAAGAAGAGAATGGTCATTTGTGCCATTTTAATCAACATGCCTACTTTGGCTATTCCTAGTACTCAATTCTTAACAGAAACAATTGTGGATCTTTGCACACCTTTCTACTACACATAATGTTGTACCAAGGCCCACTTTGTGATCTGCCAAAAACATTCAAACATTAAATTTAAATGGCATTGGAAAATTGAATCTATATCATATGGGAAGATCCCACTATTTCAAAAACCATTCAAATGAGCTCAAAAATAAAAACCCAAGCACCCACAGAGTCTCAAGCTTATGCCTAGAACACCCAACAAAAACCTTTTCAAAATTCAAAAATAACTTTCTTGCGGCCATTTCATCAAACACATGGCAGGCAGAATCCAACACTAATAGCTAGCTCACTGTTTACAACAGGGTTTTGCCCCCAAATGACCTCCATTTATTCCCTCTGTCCCCTCTTGATCAAACCAGTGTTGGAGATATGCCCTAGAGGCAATAATAAATGTAGTTATTATTATATCTTTGTGTTTATGATAAATGTTTACATTCATGCTATAATAGTATTAACAAGGAAACATTAATACTTGTGTGATTTGTAAACTTAATTTGAAGTCCCTAGTAAAGCCTCTATATAATACTAGCTTGTTGGTTAATAGATGATTGTGGTTTCCATATCATGAACATTGAGATGTTGTTAACAACAAGATCATATCGTTAGGAGAATGATATGGTGGACATACTCCTATAGATAAGCGTAGCCAAAAGATCAAGTCATTTTAATAGTTCAATTGCTATATGCTTTCTGATACATAGTTATCTAATTCCTTCGACCATGGGATCATGCATATCACCTTTACCGGATGGATGCTTTGATGTCATCAAACACCACACCGTAACAGGGTGGCTATAAAGTTGGCATTGAGTGTTCAGAAAGTATTGGTTGAGACACATGGATCAAGAGTGGGATTTGTCCATCCATATGACGGATAGATATACTCTGGGCCCTCTCAGTGAAATGTCATCCAATTAGCTTGCAAGCATGTGACTGGCTCACAAGGGATCACATATCACGGGAACGAGAAAAGAGTACTTATCAGTAACGAGGTTGAACTAGGTATGCAGAGATACCGACGATCATAACCTCGGATAAGTAAACTATCGTGAGACAAAGGGAAATTGATATCGTATGTAAGTGGTTCATTCGATCGCAAAGTAATCGTAGAAATATGTGGGAGCCATATGAATTTCCAGATTCCTCTATTGGTTATTGTTCGGAGAAGTGTCTCGATCATGTCCGCATAATTCACGAACCGTAGGGAGACACACTTAAGGATTCGACGTTGTTTGAGTAGTTATGGAATGATGAGAAAGAGACCGAATGTTGTTCGGAGTCTCGGATGGGATCCGGGATATCACGAGGAGATCCGGAATGGTCCGGAGAATAATATTCATATAAGGAAAGTCCCGTTTCGGAGTTGGGGAATGATTCCGGTGTTTTCATCGGGAACATTCTAGAAGGTTCCGGAATGTCCGGCACTCCGGGGGGGGAGGGTACATGAATGTGTCATTACAAGTTGGAATGATTGCATCATGTACTAAGTGTCATTGCTGTCCAAAATAAAGGGTTTATTCAAATCCTAGTTTGAAAAGTCAAACGGCTAGTTTGAAAGTCAAACGACAAGTTTTGGAAAGAGGAGGAGGAGTGGGAAACCGAGTTGGGGAGGGATTCCCTCCTCCAACCGCCGGCCCACCTCCAAGCCGAGTTGGGGAGGGACTCCCCTCCCCTTGGCCGCGCCTCCCACCTATAAAGGGAGGGGCAGGGCTGCCCCTCCTAGTACACAAGTCCCTATCCTCTAAACCTAAACCCTAGCCACAGCCTAGGGATTTCTCCCAAGCCGTCAAGTTAGAGCTTCTAATTGCCCTAGCCTCCGGTTTAGAGCCTTCTAATTGGTGTGTCTAAACCCTAGATCACCAAAGCTCTCTCATACTCCACCATACTCGCTCCGGCTTAAGGCGAAGCCCTGCGAGATCTCCCCTCTACTTCCGGTACCACGCCGTTGTGCTGCCAGAATCGCGAGGAGAGTGCTATAACCTCCGCTACCTGCTGGAACAAGGGAGAGGAAGGTCTTCGTCGAGTACCGAACGTGTGACCGACTGCGGGAGCGCTGCCGGAACGCAGCGCCGGAAGGATCGTCTACGCGATCTTGAGATCGGAAAGAGTACGACTACATCACCCACGAGAATCTGCTCTCGTTAAACACTTTGGAATCTTCGAGGGTGAGTTTTTCCATCGACTCGTTGCTACAATCTAGTAGATAGATCTTGGCTTGTTTGTTTGTATGCGGTAGAAATTTTTTGTTTTCCATGCTACGAAACCCAACAGTGGTATCAGAGCCGTGTCTATATGTAGATCTGTTGCACGAGTAGAACACAATGGTCATTGTGGGCGTTGATGCTTTTATTGTCGATTGCTTCTTGTGTGCTTTGCATCTTGCGGGATGTTGGGATGAAGCGGCCCGGGCTAACCTTACATGACATCGTTCATGAGACTTGCTCCACGCTTGACATGCAACTTGTATTGCATAAGTGGCTTTGCGGGTGCCTGTTTCTCCCAGCATAGTGGAGATCCAATTTACAACGGGTGATTTACAATACTAGTATCAATGTTGTGGTTCTTGTTCGTAAGTTAGAACGACACTTATTAACAGCCCCAAACCACGTAAAATATGCAAAGAAAGTAGAGGCGTCTAACTTTGTTTTGCAGGGGTGTGCAGTGATGTGATATGGCCATGATTGTGATTATATTTGATGTATGCAATGTTCCTTATTGTAAGTTGGCAACCGGCAGGAGCCATATGGTTGTCTTTAATTTCTGTTAAGACCCGCGTGTCTATTCAAAGTAGTTGTAATAGTTGAAGCTGGTGGACGACAACCATGAAGAAGCATCATTGACCTTGATGCTATGCCAGTGATGATGGAGATCATGTTCGTGCTTGAAGATGGAGATCGGAAGCACAAAGAAGAAAGGCCATATCATATCACATATTATGAATTGCATGTGATGTTAATCCTTTATGCATCTTGTATTGCTTAGTAGACGACGGTAGCATTATAAGATGATCCCTCATGCACATAAATTTCAAGTTCTAAAGTGTTCACCCTTAGTATGCACCGTTGCTAAAGCTTGTTGTTTCGAAGCACCACGTGATGATCGGGTGTGTTAGATTCCGCAAGTGTATACAACGTAAGCAAGCCAGATTTGCTTATGCGGAAGCTAAGGTTTGATCTTGATGAGCCTAGCATGTACAGACATGGTCTCAGGAACACGGATCGCCGAAAGGTAAAGCATGAATCATATAGTAGATATGATGAACATGTCGATTGTTCGCCATTGAAACTATATCAACTCTCGTGATGATCGGTTTTGATATGGTGGATTTGGTTCGTGTGATCACTAAAACAATGTGAGGGATGTTGTTTTGAGTGGGAGTTCACCTAGATTAATTTAATTGTTAATTAGAACTCAATTTGTCATAAACTTAGTCTAAACTATTGCAAATATGTTGTAGATCAATGGCAGCCCCTACCATCAATTTTAATGCGTTCCTAGAGAAAGAAAAGTTGAAAAACAATGGAAGCAACTTCGCGGATTGGTTCCGCAATTTGAGGATTGTCCTCACAGCTGGTAATTTGACCTATGTGCTGAATGCACCGCTGGGTGACCCACCTGCAGCTGATGCTACCGATGAAGTAAAGAATGTTTACCTTGCTCGGAAGAATTAGTACTCCATAGTTCAGTGTGCTATCTTGTATGGTTTAGAATCGGAGCTTCAGAAAAGGTTTGAGAATTCAGACCCACATGATATTGTCCGTGATCTCAAATTGATCTTTGAGACTCACGCGGCGATTGAGAGTTATGAGGCTTCTGAAAAGTTCTTTAACTGCAAGATGGAAGAGGGCAGCTCCGTCAGTGAGCATGTGCTTAAGATGTCTGGGCACGCAAACAAACTTCAAAGCTTGGGTATAGTGATTCCTAATGCTTTGGGGATTTACCGTGTCCTCCAATCACTACCACCAAGTTACAAGAACTTTGTGATGAACTACAACATGCAGAACATGAACAAGCAGTTGCCAGAACTGTTTGCTATGTTAAAGTCTGCAGAAGTGGAGATCAAGAAAGAGCACCAAGTGTTGTTGGTCAATAAGACCACCAAATTCAAGAAAGGCAAGTTTAAGCAGAAGGGACACTTCAAGAAGGGTGGTAAGAAAGTTACCACGCCGACGAAGAAGACCAAGGCTGGACCTAAGCCTGATACTGAGTGTTTTTACTGCAAGGGAGAAGGTCACTGGAAGCGGAATTGCCCAAAGTACTTGGCGGATTTGAAGAACGGCAACATCAAGAAGAAAGGTATATCTGATATACATGTTATTGATGTGTATCTCACTAGTATTCGTAGTAGTGCCTGGGTATTTGATACTGGTTCGGTTGCTCATATTTGTAACTCGAAACAGGAGCTGCAGAATAAACGGAAGCTAGTGAAGAACAAGGTGACGATGCGCGTAGGAAACGGATCAAAGGTTGATGTGATCGCGGTTGGCACGCTACCCCTTCATCTACCATCGGGATTAGTTTTATACTTAAATAATTGTTATTTGGTGCCTGTGTTGAGCATGAACATTATATCGGGATCTTGTTTATTGCGAGACGGTTACTTGTTTAAATCCGAGAATAATGGTTGTTCGATTTATATGAGTAATATGTTTTATGCACATGCACCTTTGATAGATGGTCTATTCTTATTGAATCTCGATAGTGGAAATACACATATTAATAACATTGAGGCTAAACGTTTGAAATTGAGCGATAACTCGACCTATATGTGGCACTGTCGTCTTGGTCACATTGGAGTGAAGCGTATGAAGAAACTCCGTTCCGATGGACTTCTTGAATCACTTGATTTCGAATCACTTGAAAGATGCGAAGCATGTCTGATGGATAAAATGACTAAGACTCCATTTTCTGGTATGATGGAGCGAGCTACGGACTTATTGGAAATCATACATACTGATGTGTGTGGACCAATGAGTGTAGCATCGCGCGGTGGTTATCGTTATGTTCTTACCTTCACGGATGACTTGAGTAGATATGGGTATATCTATTTCATGAAACATAAGTCCGAAACTTTCGAGAAGTTTAAGGAATTTCAAAGTGAGGTAGAGAATCAACGTAACAAGAAGATTAAATTTCTACGTTCTGATCGTGGAGGTGAATATCTAAGTTACGAGTTTGGCGAGCATTTGAAGAAATGCGGAATACTTTCACAATTGACACCACCGGGAACACCACAGCGTAATGGTGTGTCTGAACGTCGTAATCGAACTCTCTTAGATATGGTTCGTTCTATGATGTCACTTACAGATTTACCGCTATCATTTTGGGGTTATGCATTAGAAACAGCCGCATTCACTTTAAATAGGGCACCGTCTAAATCCGTTGAAATGACACTGTATGAATTATGGTTTGGGAAGAAACCTAAATTGTCGTTCCTTAAAGTTTGGGGATGCGAAGCCTATGTAAAGAAGTTACAGCCGGACAAGCTTGAACCCAAAGCGGAAAAATGGGTCTTCATAGGATATCCAGAGGAAACTATTGGGTATACCTTCTATCATAGATCCGAAGGCAAAATCTTCGTTGCCAAGAATGGGTCCTTTCTAGAGAAGGAATTTCTCTCGAAAGAAGTGACTGGAAGGAAAGTAGAACTCGATGAGGTTATCGAACCTTCTCTCGAAATTGCAAGTAGCGCAGCGCAAGAAGAAGTTCCTATGGTGCCTGCACCAATTAGAGAGGAAGCTAATGATGATGATCATGAAACTTCGGTCGAAGTTGCTACAGAGCCTCGTAGGTCAACGAGAGCTCGTACCACTCCAGATTGGTATGATCCCGTTATGAGTGTCATGTTGGTGGACAACACCGATGACCCTGAGACATATGAGGAAGCAATGATGAGCCCAGATTCCAACAAATGGCAAGAAGCCATGAAATCCGAGATTGGATCCATGTACGAAAACCAAGTATGGACTTTGGTGGACTTACCGGATGGCCGGAAGGCTGTCGAGAACAAATGGATTTTCAAGAAGAAAACAGATGCTGATGGTAATGTTACTGTCTATAAAGCTTGACTTGTCGCAAAAGGGTTTCGACAAATTCAAGGAGTTGACTACGATGAGACTTTCTCACCAGTAGCGAAGCTAAAGTCTGTGAGGATTATGTTAGCAATCGCTGCATATTATGATTATGAGATATGGCAGATGGATGTCAAAACAGCATTCCTCAATGGTGACATTGATGAAGAGTTGTATATGATGCAACCCAAAGGTTTTGTCGATCCTAAAGATGCTAACAAGGTATGCAAACTTCAACGGTCCATCTATGGATTGAAGCAAGCATCCCGAAGTTGGAATCAACGTTTTGATAAGGTAATCAAAAGTTTTGGTTTTATACAAACTTATGGAGAAGCTTGTATTTACAAGAAAGTGAGTGGGAGCTCTGTAGCATTCTTAATACTATATGTGGATGACATATTGTTGATTGGCAATGATGTAGACCTTCTTAATAGTGTCAAGGAATATTTGAATAATAGTTTTTCAATGAAGGATCTTGGCGAAGCAGCTTACATATTAGGCATAAAGATTTATAGAGATAGATCGAAACGCCAAATATCATTGTCACAGAGTACATATTTGGACAAAGTTCTAAAGAGGTTTGGAATGGAAGATAGCAAGAAAGGGTTCTTGCCCATGTTGCCCAATACAACCTTGAGTAAAACTCAAAGTCCGACATTGGCAGAAGATAGAGAAAGGATGAGTAAGACTCCCTATGCCTCAACCATAGGATCTCTAATGTATGCCATGCTATGTACTAGACCCGACATTGCATATGCTGTTAGTTTGACTAGCAGATATCAAAGTGATCCAGGAGTGGATCATTGGACAGCGGTCAAAAACATCCTTAAGTACTTGAGAAGAACTAAGGATATGGTTCTTTCTTATGGAGGTGATGAACAACTCGTTGTTAATGGTTACACCGACGCTAGTTGGAACACCGATCCGGATGATTCTAAATCACAATCTGGATACGTATTTATTTTGAATGGTGCAGCAGTTAGCTGGAGGAGTGCAAAGCAAAGCGTTGTGGCAAGATCTTCAACTGAATCGGAATACATGGCTGCTTCGGAGGCTTCACAAGAAGCAATATGGATGAAAGAGTTCATTACAGAGCTGGGTGTGGTTCCTAGTGCGCTGGACCCAATGTCTATCTACTGTGATAACATGGGCGCCATAGCCAATGCGCAAGAACCAAGGTCACACAAGAAGCTGAAGCATATCAAGCTACGCTTTCACGCTATTCGAGAACATATCCAACATGGGGATATAAAGATTTGCAAAGTACACACAGATCTGAATCTGGCGGATCCGTTGACTAAACCTCTCCCGAGGGCAAAACATGACCAGCACCAAACTGCCATGGGTGTTCGGTATATTACCATGTAATCTAGATTAGATGACTCTAGTGCAAGTGGGAGACTGTTGGAGATATGCCCTAGAGGCAATAATAAATGTAGTTATTATTATATCTTTGTGTTTATGATAAATGTTTACATTCATGCTATAATAGTATTAACAAGGAAACATTAATACTTGTGTGATTTGTAAACTTAATTTGAAGTCCCTAGTAAAGCCTCTATATAATACTAGCTTGTTGGTTAATAGATGATTGTGGTTTCCATATCATGAACATTGAGATGTTGTTAACAACAAGATCATATCGTTAGGAGAATGATATGGTGGACATACTCCTATAGATAAGCGTAGCAAAAAGATCAAGTCATTTTAATAGTTCAATTGCTATATTCTTTCTGATACATAGTTATCTAATTCCTTCGACCATGAGATCATACATATCACCTTTACCGGATGGATGCTTTGATGTCATCAAACACCACACCGTAACAGGGTGGCTATAAAGGTGGCATTGAGTGTTCAGAAAGTATTGGTTGAGACACATGGATCAAGAGTGGGATTTGTCCATCCATATGACGGATAGATATACTCTGGGCCCTCTCGGTGAAATGTCATCCAATTATCTTTCAAGCATGTGACTGGCTCACAAGGGATCACATATCACGGGAACGAGAAAAGAGTACTTATCAGTAACGAGGTTGAACTAGGTATGCAGAGATACCGACGATCATAACCTCGGATAAGTAAACTATCGTGAGACAAAGGGAAATTGATATCGTATGTAAGTGGTTCATTCGATCGCAAAGTAATCGTAGAAATATGTGGGAGCCATATGAATTTCCAGATTCCTCTATTGGTTATTGTTCGGAGAAGTGTCTCGATCATGTCCGCATAATTCACGAACCGTAGGGAGACACACTTAAGGATTCGACGTTGTTTGAGTAGTTATGGAATGATGAGAAAGAGACCGAATGTTGTTCGGAGTCTCGGATGGGATCCGGGATATCACGAGGAGATCCGAAATGGTCCGGAGAATAAGATTCATATAAGGAAAGTCCCGTTTCGGAGTTGGGGAATGATTCTGGTGTTTTCATCGGAACATTCTAGAAGGTTCCGGAATGTCCGACACTCCGGGGGGGAGGGTACATGAATGTGTCATTACAAGTTGGAATGATTGCATCATGTACTAAGTGTCATTGCTGTCCAAAATAAAGGGTTTATTCAAATCCTAGTTTGAAAAGTCAAACGGCTAGTTTGAAAGTCAAACGGCAAGTTTTGGAAAGAGGAGGAGGAGTGGGAAACCGAGTTGGGGAGGGATTCCCTCCTCCAACCGCCGGCCCACCTCCAAGACGAGTTGGGGAGGGACTCCCCTCCCCTTGGCCGCGCCTCCCACCTATAAAGGGAGGGGCAGGGCTGTCCCTCCTAGTACACAAGTCCCTCTCCTCTAAACCTAAACCCTAGCCACAGCCTAGGGATTTCTCCCAAGCCGTCAAGTTAGAGCTTCTAATTGCCCTAGCCTCCGGTTTAGAGCCTTCTAATTGGTGTGTCTAAACCCTAGATCACCAAAGCTCTCTCATACTCCACCATACTCGCTCCGGCTTAAGGCGAAGCCCTGCGAGATCTCCCTCTACTTCCGGTACCACGCCGTTGTGCTGCCGGAATCGCGAGGAGAGTGCTACAACCTCCGCTGCCTGCTGGAACAAGGGAGAGGAAGGTCTTCGTCGAGTACCGAACGTGTGACCGACTGCGGGAGCGCTGCCGGAACGCAGCGCCGGAAGGATCGTCTACGCGATCTTGAGATCGGAAAGAGACGACTACATCACCCACGAGAATCTGCTCTCGTTAAACACTTTGGAATCTTCGAGGGTGAGTTTTTCCATCGACTCGTTGCTACAATCTAGTAGATAGATCTTGGCTTGTTTGTTTGTATGCGGTAGAAAATTTTTGTTTTCCATGCTACGAAACCCAACAACCAGACCCTTAGCAACCCATCCCCTACCCCTAGCAACATGGCCATGCCAAGCTGAGCACATGCTTGCCAGCCGACCATGCCACCGCCCCAGCAGACCACCTCCCTCCCTCTCGCCATGTCTACTAGCTAGCTCAGACCTCACCGCCACCCTTTGTCCCCTCCCCGAGCCAGGCCAGAGCATGGACCACCGCCAAACTGCCACGCCCAGTGCGACTGCGCCATGCCGAGCATGCGCCAGAGCGCCGCGCCCAACACGCGTGCACAAGCCGCCGCTCGACCGCAGCCCGCGTCCACCGCTTCGCCACAACCTAGGGAGCACGCCGGACATGCCCGTTCACCGCCCAACGCACCACAGCCACCGCTCGCCGTGGACACTGCCATATCTGCCGCTCAGAGCGCCAACACCGCCCGACCGCATACCACCGCCCCTAGTCCAGTATTGATCATGTAGAGCACCTCCAGGAGACCAGCCAACATCCCCTACCTTGAGCCATGCTGCTAGCTCGTTGTGTAGCCCTCGCCGGAGCCGCTCGTCCATGCCTCTCGGTCGCGTCGTCGTCCTATAACTAGAGGCCACCCCCAGCCATTTGCAGCACACCACTCACCTCCCCTCACTCCACTGACCCTTCCCCACCTCTAGCCGGAGCAAGGCGAGCAACCGTTCGCCGGAATTGCACCGGAGCAGGCCGCCTCTGGAGAAGGGCACTGCTGATTGCGACCACCCCCGGAGCTGCCTTGACCGTCCCTGAGCTCGCCGTTGACCACCAGTCCGTTTGCTCGCCTCACCGTTGTTGCTGGAGCCCTGGTACCCCCTCTGAGCACCCCCACCGAGCCGCTAGGGTTAGAGTTCGCCGGTGACAGGTCCATCGTCGACGATGATCCCCAGCCGTTGATCCCCGTTCTAATCTAACGGCCCACATCGCCCCATACCGCTTCGCGTGTTATGAGCCTATGACCGATGGACACCCCTTTCAGCTGAGCCCCGCGCCGCGTAGTGTCACTGGGCTGGCCTGTTAGTGTTCCCGCGCGATCTAGTTAGTTTGAATTAGGATTTTTCTATTTAGTTTAAACCTAGTTATGTCCCCTAGTTTGAAATTCAATTCAGAGAGATTTATAAATCCAAATGGAGTGATTCCAATTTTGTTAGAAAGCTACTGAAAAGATCTACCTAAGCCTGTTGGATTTAATTCAATTAGAGTTAGAGATCTCTCCTAGTAAAAATAATAAGACAGAAGCATTTGCACCTTACAACATTTTTATAAAATCAACCAAGATAGCTTTTGAGTTGATTCCAACTCTCAAAAATCACATTTCACCATACCTATCTAAATATGTAATAATATTAAGGTTTACATGCAGTGACTTTGGACTAGTACCAAAATAATGCTATATAGGCATTTCTAGTCACTTTAAATCATTAAATAATGAACTTAAACCAAAGTAATTATGATCCAACCCTTAAATCACATTCCCACATGTTAGAATATGTGGTGATGACATGTGTCCACATGATCCCATATTTTAAGTGGTGAATATTAAATCTTAGTTAATTTTCAATGAGTAGAAATTACTTTTCTAAAATAAAAAGAAGGAAACTAGTTAATAAAACTTGTGATGTTTGTGATGATAATAGATCATCAACTATATGTCTTATAGTGCTAATTGGACTAGTTAAGTATTGTTTGGTGATTGTGTACTCCGTATGTATTTATAGACGATAGTACCGACCAAGCTTTCGAGGAGGAAGAGTTCTACCAAGAAGAAGAAGAAAACTTCAACCACTGCACCAACCAAGGCAAGCTAGAACTATCCAAGTTAACCCTTGCAAGTTGTACTTGCAATCTACAATTAGCAATGCAAGCTAACCCTTGCAATCTAGATGGTTGAGCAAAGATGCTTTAGGCATGCTTTGATTATACCACTTTGACTAATATTTACCCCAAGTCTTATTTTCAAGCTTTACTTCCTTTACTATACCCAAAGTTCTTTACTTGTTTGAAAGGTAGCATAAAGAGTATAAAAATTGGCCTATTTAGATAAACTTTAGATGTCATTCTATGGCATGAGATTGATCCCATCACTTCAACCTTAGTGAACACTCTTAACTTAGTAGTTTAGAGTAGATAAAAACTTGAGTCACTTTAGATGGGAACACTTGGTGAAAATGAATTGTGAAAACCTTGGAATGATGAGTCATTCTATTGAGATGTTTTGACATGTGTTGAGAAACACAAATTGTTTATGATGATGAAACTATTGAGGCATGAGCCTTAACCCTTTTATAAAACTGATGGTTGGATTCGGATGCGATACCATTCCAAATTTACCGTACAACCACAATACCTGAATTGGGTAAGGCTTAGCCAGAAATTTATATGCATTAGTATTAGTTCCCTCGTGGGAGAGGTTTGAGCTGAGGCTACCTCTCAATGTTGTCCACCTATGAAGTGCCCAAGATGACAGATGGTCATGGTTGGGAGGCCATGCTCATAGGAGAGGTGCTTATACTAGGGTGTGTAAAGGGAAGGTTATGTTTGATTATCTGCATACTAAGTATGATGATTCAGGGTTATCCCTGACATATGTATCGAATCTTGTGGTGAAAGTGTACCACCTCTGTAGAGTGTCAAACTATTTGAATAGCCGCGTCCGCGGTTATGGATAGTTGGAATGGCCATACTGTTTCGTTATTAGATGTTTTCAAAATGACTTATGAAATGCATGATGAATTTTTACTTGACCACAACAGGATTGTGTTTATGACAATAGCCTCCCAACTTAAGTGATTCTAGAACTTTATTTTGTCTTTCTTTGCTTCTGAACTCAGCTTAGGTTTCAAACTTAACTTTATAGTTAAACTTCGAGTTAGCACTTTAACTTAGAATTATACTACTTCTTAGTGGTAGTTTGCGAGTACTTAAAGAGTACTCATGGCTTTTGTGCCTGGCTATTCTCATGGCCAGACTATGAAGGAGACTACCAAGATGATGGCCAGCAGGACGGCTATGATAACTAGGACTATCTGCCTTCGTCTGCATTGCCTGTGCCCTTGAAGATGGACCCCACCGCTACGCTTATCTTTCATTCCGCTGCTTGTTGTATTAAGACTGGATCATGAGATCCTTATTTGTATAATACCTTATGTATGGTTTTTCATGGATGATGTACTGTGATATCCAATCTGTTATGTCTCGCAAAAATGGTAATCCTGGGAATGCGATGTATGACATAACAGGCATCTGGGATTAAAAATCCAGGTGTTGACATATTACCTCTGTAATAACCGCTCCTTATCCTTTTTATTTGCGTTTTGTGCCAAGAGTAACCTGTAATGAGAGATAAGTAATGCTTGAGAAAGTTGCTGTCTCGAAACAGATTTTTGGTTTTCACCGTAAAAATTCGTGTAAAATCTCTGTACATCGGTTTGAGCTATAATTTTTTGCGCTTATGCCCAGGTTGTTATCTAACTTTCGTTAACACTTTCGATTTGAGCAACAAAAGGTGTTCTAAAAAAATGGTTTTTACCTGCTGGTCTGTTTTGACAGATTTCTGCCATTATTTGTATTTGCTTCTTGCTGGTTCCTTTTTGAGTTCTCTTTGGAGAATTGAGCTTTTTGAGGGAAGTGCTACAGTAGCTTGTGTTTTAATGGAAGTTTTATTAGTGTTGAAACTGAACCTAAAGACTTATTATCTTGAGTGCACTAATGTTGCTAATAAAGATTGTGTTAAGTTTTGTATGGAGGAAGAATTTCAGGTGTATGGAGAGAATGATGTAATGAGATGAAGAATGGACAAAAGCTCAAGCTTTGGGATGCCACCCCGTGTCACCCCAAGAAATATCCAAGAAGTACAAGCGTCAAAACTTGGGGATGCCCAAGGCATCCCCTTCTTCATCAATAAAAATCCCAGGTCTTTCTAGACACTTCATTTTTATTGTTTCATTATAGTTGTGTTGTTCTTGGAGCGTCTTCTTTTTTGTTTTCGTTTTGGTTTTTCGTTTGCTTGGTTTTTTTAGTTTGCTGAATAAATTGGTTGGACCCCCTCTTTCATACATTGGTTTTCAAATAGTTTGGATTGGATTGGAAAAGAGTAGGAAAGTTCATGCTTAAGTGGTAAAAAGAGCTTGTTTTTGTGTGTGGCATGTGCATTGTCATGCCATGCTTGATATTTTTTTGGCTTTATGCTTAGTATTCTTTGCTGTAGCATGACATGTTATAAACAATTGAGATTGCTTAATGTGCCTTGGAAGAATCATGCGTTGTTTTAGCATATTAAAGCATAGTATTGTGGTATTCTCCTTTGATGCTTTATTTGGGTTGACTTGGCGCATGCTCACACCGTGTTATGACTATCCAAAGTCACCATAGCCTTTATGATCCTTTAGTTTTCGACTTGTAATATCACTTTATGCTTTGATTAATGATGTTTTGTCGCTCTGCATGATTATGGCCATTATTGCTCTCTTAGTTGGTCGCTCCCAGTCTTTTGCTAGCCCCCATAACCAAGTATGACTTCCTCTCATGCATCCAACTCCAAACAAAACCAAGTTATTCCAAAGAGTCTACCATACCTACCTATTAGCATTTGCTATTCCAAGTATATTCATGCTTTTATCTTCCTTCCAAATTAAACTTGTTATGTGAAAATTAGTGATTAAAGCTCTCACGAACTTGATGGCACACTTTACTTTTCTTGCCCTTAATAAACTTGAACCATTGTGTCGTCTATGTTGTATATGCTTGCACTTATATGTTGGGGATTAGCAGAACCATGATGTCATAGGGAACGCTTTCAACATTGCACTTGTACTTTGTACCTAGTTGATATCATGATCTTTTGTCTATGGATGTCATCGGTGTGAAATGAAAGGGGGGCTTGTAAGTCCATGGAGTTATGTATATGTGTTAGAGAAACGCTTGGGCCGCCGGTCTAGTGCATGTTGTCATGGTGGAAACCTGCAGTGTAACCATAATGAGCTGTCTATGAAGCATTCTTCTTATAAAAAAAGTGTCAGATATTGAGAAAAAAGAGAAAAATAAAAAAAGATATGAGAAAAGGGTAAAGAGAGGAAAATAGCACCATTTTCCCATGGTAAATAAGAAGACTACTAAGATGCTCGTTGTCTGCTTGCCTTGTCATTTTGATATGGGGATTCTTCCGTATCATCGGGCAAGGGGTACCTTGTTGGCGGTTCTCTATGATACACATGTACTTACTATGATAAGAACTTACTGATAACTAAACTTGAGTAGCATGAGGAGCGGCCCTCGTATTCAAGGGACATGAGATTTCCAACTTATACTTTGTCAAGCATAAACTCCATAGTTTGTTCACTTTAACCTTAATCACTTCAATATGCTTATGATAGGGGCAATGAGAGCTGAAAGCTAATAAGTACCATAATTTTTGGAAGCTCTTTATGAAACTTGAATCTCTGCTTCCTTCTATGAAGGTCTTTCTTCCACTTTTATATTGAGTCTCCACCTTCTATCTTTATGCACCTACTTTGAGAGCATAGTGGCCATTCTTAGTTCTATGTGCATTGTCCCAAGACTTGTTGATTGATGCATAATTTGATATTGCTTGTTCTTGAACTATTTGTATCTAGTCACCCTTATGAACTTTGAAGGTGTCCTATGCATTTATGTTTTGCTACTCCATGAGGGACAAGCTAAATGCCACTATGCTATGTTTTCTTTATGTGAAACAAAAAAACGTCTTTCAAAGCATTGTTATTCATGAATCTTTTGTTTGTACCTTTTTCATGCTACATCATAGTTACTTTGTCTTATTGTTAGAACTTCATCTTTCATGCTCATATTTAGAGTTCTTTGATCCAAGGTTTCAATGCTTGCAAATGGTTTGATCTTGATTGTGATGGTGCATGTCACCTCAAAAATTATTCTTTCTTTTTATCACTTACCTACTCGAGGATGAGCAGGAGTTAAGCTTGGGGATGTTGATACGTTGCTAACGTATCTATAATTTTTGATGTTCCATGCTTGGTTTATATCTACTTTCTTATGTTTTGTTTACACTTTGGAGTAATTTTTATACACTTTCTTGGACTAACCTATTAACAAGATGTCATAGTGCCAGCTGCCTGTTTTCTGCTGTTTTTGGTTCCAAAAAAGTCAGAAAATGAATATTCTTGGAATTGGACGGGACAAAAGCCAAAGTTGATATTTTATCGGAAGACTCACGGAGCCAGAAGACGAGACGGAGAGGGGCCACAGGGCGGCCACACCATGTGGTGGCGCGGGTCCACCCTGGCCGTGCCACCTGGTGGTGTGGGCCCCCTGGTCACCCATCGACCTTGCCTCTTCGCCTATAAGATGCCTCCCGATGCAAAAACCCTAAAAAGAACAGCCTCTAGCCACGAAAAGTTCCGCAGCGCCGCCACCAGCGAAGGGGAGATTCGGGGGATAGAAAGTCTCTGTTCTGGCACCCTGCCGGGACGGGGAAGTGCCCTCGGAGCCATCTCCATGGATCTCCTGTTGGGGATATACTTTCCGGGTATCCTCACAGTTCCTCACTGACCAGGGTGGCACATTTCGGGTTAGAGCTTTGCTTCACGGGTGGCCTAGTCAGGGAGAAGAGACGGAGTCCAATCCGGCTACGGTAAGGCCCAGAAGACTTACTGACATAGGCCCATAGTGTTACTTGTAGTTCAAGATGTACTCTGTAACCAACTCTTAGTCGTAGCCGGATAGATCTCTCCTGTAAACCCTAGGCCGGATATCTATATAAGCCATCCTAGGGAGAGCCTTTAGGGCAACACCTTACAATCACAATCTCAAATCACATAGGCAAACCCTTGTAACCCATATTCCGGCTCTGCCGTATTACTGGATTACTAGCAGGAGTAGGATCCGTCCAAAGCCGGCGGATTCGGACCTGGGTAAACTTGTGTGCTCACCGTCCCGAAACCCTGTACGTCTCACACCCCTCTCTTCCGCACGCCTCGAGGACCCCCTCATGGCGTACTTGTCATCAATCCGACGACATCTCCACCACCATCTCCATCACCGTTGCTGATTCCCATGATGATGAGGGAGTAGTTATCTCTCGAGGCTAAGGGTTCTATCGGTAGCTATGTGTTCATCTCTCTCTATGCATGATCATATTGTGATCATGAGCTTTGTAGTCAAGTAGATCTACTTTGCTACTCAAGTGCTTTAATAGATCTCTGCTCTCCCCACGTGTGTGAAGTTGACAGTGTGCACACCGTGTGGCACTTAGGCTAGAGATTACAAATACTTGTTATGAGTTATATTTGGAGTTGGATGTCTTTATGAAATTGTGGTGTTTGTTGGAACCATCTAGGGCTCAAGGTGACAGTGTGGGGTTACTTAGATGGGGAAAGCGAACTTTGCGGTGTGCTGTTATAGCCCTACCGTGGATTAGAGTGTCCAACCGGAGAGTAGTTAAGAGTAGTATCATAAAGAGAAGATATTTATATGAGAGTGTTCACTAGTGAAAGTATGATCCCTAGGCCTTGTTTCTAAGCATTGAAACACCGTTTGCAACTAGATCTGTTACATGTTTGCTTGCTTCCATCTTTTTGCCTTTAGTCTTTTCCTACCCACTAAAGCTATTTTCTAGCACCGTTGTCTTATATCATACCACTTGTATTTTACTATCTCTTCGCCGAACTAGTGCACCTATAGACCTGACAAGTGTATTGGGTGTGTTGGGGACACAAGAGGCTTCTTGTATCTTGATTGCAGGGTCGCTTGAGAGGGATACCTTTGACCACTTCCTCCCTGAGTTTGATAAACCTTGGGTGATCCACTTAAGGGAAACTTGCTGTTGTTCTACAAACCTTTGCACTTGGAGGCCCAACAACTATCTACAAGAATAGAAGTGCGTATACATCAATCACCTTGGCAAAATGGGTTGGACCTACCTGGTTGTGGAAGTGCCCTATCTTGAGAGGCCTTCCCCTCGGCCTCATGCTGCCACTACCCTCACCACCATTGTTCCCCCTCTTGGAGGCACTACCCTCAACAACATCTCTAGAGCACGCTCCTCCATTGGTGGGGAGAGCACCTCCGATCAACGCCTTCAAGCACTACGACAAGAATCAGCACATGTGATCAGACAGTGCCAAGTAAAGGCCTAAAGCCATCTGGGATTGGCAGCAAGTCTAACCTAGGTGCCAAGATCACCTTGGAAAATGGGTTGGACCTACCTGGTTGTGGAAGTGCCTTATCTTGAGAAGCCTGCCCCTCGGCCTCATGCTGCGGCTGCCCTCACCACCATCGCTCCCCCTCTTGGAGGCACTACCCTCAGTAGCATCTCTAGAGCATGCTCCTCCATTGGTGGGGAGAGAACCTCCGATCAACGCCTTCGAGCACTATAACAAGAATCAACACATGTGATCAGACATGACCAACGAACATAACACATGTGATCAGACATGAACAATGAACATAACACATGGCCTCATATGCTATGGCATAGAGGCAAAGGGATTCTCCTCATGAGCAACATGAATGAACAATTAATTTGGTTAGCACACAAATTTGTTCATGAAGAAGATCCCCTTGCATGTCATTGTGCTATTTACTAATCATCGGCCAAAGGAAGCAACACACGACCAAATCGATGAGCTACTTCAGAATAACTAGCACAAACAAGGTAGAGCTGGTGCTACAGGGAACCAAAGGACGTGCACAGCCATTTTGTTGTTCATACCATCCGATTCCTATAGCACCATCTCTAGAACACATTGTACTAGGTGTCATCACAAGCTGCCTATACATAATAAACAATAATTGCCTCATAGTAAAGAGCATTGATACGTCCAAAACGTGTCTACTTTCTCGAACACTTTTGCTATTGTTTCTCCGCTAAACTTGTGTGATTTGGATGCAACTAACGCGGACTGACGCTGTTTTCAGCAGAATTGCATTGGTGTCTACTTTTTGTGCAGAAAATCAACTATCAGGAAAAATCCGGGAAAATATGCCAAAAATCCTATTTCACCAGAAGACTCCTGGAGCCAGAATACGAGACGGAGGGGAGCTGGGCCCAGGCCACACCACCTGGCCGCGTGGGAAAGCCTAGGCCGCGCCAGGGGGTGGTCTGGCCGCCCCAGACCCCCCCTCGGTCTCTCTCTTCGCCTATAAGTTGCCTTCTGACCTAAAAACTCAGGGGGGGTCGAAGTTTTTCCAGAAAGAGTTCTGCTCTGCCACCACCACCAGATTCCACGAAACAGCACCAGAAACTCCGTTCTGGCACCCTGCCGGGACGGGGAATTGGAGGAGATCATCGCCATCATCATCACCATCGCTTCTCCATTGACCATCCATGTTTCCCCCATCTATGAGTGAGTAATCACCCGCTGTAGGCTATGGGGATGGTAGGGATTGGATGAGATCGTTCATGTAATGGCATCATATTGTTAGGGCATGGTGCCTAGTATATTTTATTAGTGCTTTATGACTTTGTTGCAACTTGTTATGCTTAACGCTTGTCACTAGGGCCCGAGTGCCATGATTTCAGATCTGAACATGTTATTGATTCATTATGATAGTATTGTTTATGGTCTTATCTGCAAGTTGTATACACACGTTGTTGTCCGGAACCAATGGCCCCGAAGTGACAGAAATCGGGATAACCGGAGGGAATGGCTTTGATGTGAGGATCACATGTGTTCACGGAGTGTTAATGCTTTGCTCCGGTGCTCTATTAAAAGGAGCACCTTAATTGCCAGTAGTTCCCTTGAGGCCCCGCTGCAAACGGGCTGGCAGGACAAAAGATGTTGTGCAAGTTCTCATTGCGAGCATGTATGACTATATATGGAACACATGCCTAGGATTATCTAGTACTTGGATGCTTTATCTTATTTATCTGCAATTGCCCTATGTTATGATTGCTATGTGAATTGTCTTCTACATGCAACGCTCGTCCATCCATCCCTATGCCTACCGCACTCGAATCCTACTGTTTACTGCTACTGTTACTACTTTTACTTTTACTATTGCTATTACTCTGCTGCTACTTTACTATTGCTACTACAAAACTGTTGCTACTGATAAACTGCTGTGAGCAAGATTGTTTCCAAGTGCAGCTGAATTGACAACTCAGTTGTTAAGGCTTATAAATATTCTTTGGCTCCCCTTGTGTCGAATCAATAAATTGGGTTTCACTTCCCTCGAAAATACTACGATACACCCCCTATACTTGTGGGTCATCAAGACTATTTTCTAGCGCTGTTGCCGGGGAGCATAGCTTTATTTATCAACTTCACTTGGATTCTCTATTGTTCGCTACTATCCATCCATCATGGGTAAGTCTCGTGTTGGCAAGGTTCCTATTTTACCATCCACTACAAGAAGAGGTACGGTTCTGAACACCTCTGTTGCTCTTGATTTACCATCTGTTATAAGTAAGCTCGTTACTCCACCACATACACATGCTGCACATACTGCTACTACTGCTGAATCTGAAAGTTCTGATACTTATGATGCTGCTTCTACTGTGCTTGATAAGAGTGGTTCATTAGGTCCTTTCCTAGATGCTACGATTGCTAGAACTATAGCTGGAAATACTGAAACTCCTAATGAAGACACTACTACACCTGTTAGTTCACCTGAGTCTAGTGAAAGTTATGATATTGAAGATGGTTATGTTGAGATGACCGATGAATTTATTAAAGAATGTAAATACACCCATGATAGGAGCGCTGCTAAAAGTCTCCTTGAGAGGCCTACTATTAGACCCAAATTGTCCCCTATTGCTAAGTTTGCTGCTTCTCCCATAAACATTATAGATAAAGATTGTGATTTCTCTCTCGATCTATCTTACATAGCTATTGTTGAGAAAGAACCTTTTTGTGGGACTAAGAATGAAAGTGCGGTAGCACATATGAATGAACTTTCTACCATGAGTGGCTTGTTTTCTGATGATATTAAGATGTGTACTTACTTTATTGTTAAGATTTTCCCCTTTTCACTGAAAGGAGAAGCTAAAACTTGGTTTAGTAATTTACCTCCTGGATCTATTGATAGCCCTAATTGCTTGATTAGTACTTTCCTGCAGAAATATTTTCCTCCTAGTGCTAGACATGCTATTTTGCAGGAACTTTTTGATTTTAAACAGGGAGAAAAAGAGATATTGCCCGAATCTTGGGCAAGGTTTTGTGCTTTGATTCATGCACAGGCTGGAAGTCCATTACCTAAGAATGAGCTTCTTGATATATTTTATAATGGACTAACCGAGGAATCTAGGACATACCTAGATAGTTGTGCTGATTGTGTTTTCAGGAATAGGACTCCTAAGGAAGCTGAGGAATTAATGGCTAAAATAAGTAAGAATTATGAAGATTGGACTCCTCCTGAACAAGCTATACCTGAAGTAATTGTACCAGAACCTACTATACCAGTGCCTATTCCAACATCAAAGAAGAGGGGAGTTATTGAATTAAATGATGAAGTGATGAAGGAAGCTAAGAAATGTCTTAAGGAGAAGGGAATTAAAGCTGCATATGTCAAGAATTTACCTCCAATAGAAGAATTATGTAAGCCTATTCCCTACTCATCCACTATCGAGGTACACTCTCTCCAACACTTTGATGAAGGTGATATCCCTTACTCTAAACCTCCTGATCAATGCTTAGAAGAATTCGATATCTTTATTGTTAAGCAAGATAATTTTAATAAAAGGGTGCAAAATCATCTAATGAAAAACACTAGAGCTATTGTTGAGTTGAAAGATATTGTGGAAAGAACCTCTAATGATGTTAAAATGATTGTTAAACACTTTCAAATGGTTCAAACTCAAATAGATCAACTCGTTAAAGTGCAAAAAGACTTGCTAGTTAATGCTTCTAAAGAAAACATGCTTATGAAATTAGAACTAGAAGTGGAGCTGCTACCCAGGATCCTCTTTATCCTGAGGGGCATCCCAAAAGAATTGAGCAGGATTCTCAACAAGCTGAAAATAGTGGCTCTACTCGTAGGAAAAGGAAAAAGAAACATAAAACTATTGTAGAACCCTCTGAACCTGCTATAGATCCTAATAGTATATCTATCTCTGATGCTGAAACTGAAAGTGGTAATGAAGAAAATGAAGTTCCTAATGAAGAAAAAGTTGAAGAAGAACCTGAAAAGCACACTAAGAATACTAAATACACTAAAGAAGATTTTGCTGCTAAGAAACATGGTAGTGAAAGAGAGCCTTGGGTCCAAAAACCTATGCCTTTCCCTGATAAGAAACACAAGTCAAAGGAAGATGAACACTATAATAAGTTTTGTGAGTGGATGAAACCTTTATTCCTACAAATTCCTTTGACTGATGCTATTAAATTTCCTCCTTACGAAAAGTATATGAAGGATATTATCTCGAATAAAAGGAAGATCCCTAATGAAGAAATTTCTACTTTGCTTAATAATTATTCCTTTAATGGTAAGGTTCCTAGGAAACTTGGAGACCCTGGGATTCCAACTATCCCTTGATCTATTAAGAATAGTTATGTTAGAACTCCTTTGTGTGATTTGGGAGCTAGAGTTAGTGTTATGCCTTTCTCTCTCTATAAGAGGCTTCAACTAGAAAAATTAATACCAACTGATATATCTTTGCAAATGGTTGATAAATCTACCACTATTCCTGTTGGTATATGTGAGGATGTACCTGTTCAAGTGGCTCATAATTGCTTGATTTTAACTGATTTTGTTGTGCTTGAAATGCCTGAAGATGATAATATGTCTATTATTCTTGGGAGACCTTTTCTTAATACTGCAGGAGCTGTTATTAATTGTAATCAAGGAAAGGTGACTTTCAATGTTAATGACAAGGAACATACTGTCTATTTCCCCAAGAAGATTGAAAGGACTTATGGTTTGAATTCAATTGAACATGTTGAGGGCATTCAAGTTGGAGAAATATATTGTCCCATACCAAGAGAAAATTTTGAAACTATTATGATTGGGACCATTGCTATCAAGGTTGAGGTAACATAATCATTAGTGGAATACAAAGTTTTGTCTCATATGAAATTGTTTTGGTAACAAGACCTGATAAACCTTGTTAACAAAAGGATTTTGTTAAACAAAACAATGTTTTCACTATGATTATCTCCGTTTACTTCTATTGTTATCCATTTTAGTTTTTGCTTTCATTTAGTTTTCTTTGTTGTTAGTTGTTTGCATGTTAGAGTGTCTTAGAACTTCTGTAGTTCTAGCCTTGTTTTGTCATTGCATCATTTTCCAAAAAAATCTGTCTGACAGAAAATCATTCTTCTATACCTGAAAAATGCCCAAAAATAAAGTGTCTCGAAAAATTCCAGAAAATTCATATTAAATTTTTACGTAAAAAAGGGGCAGAGGAGTGCCTGGGAGGCACCAGGGGGACCCACCAGGCAGGCTCACCACCTGGTGGCGTGGCCTGCCCTAGGTGGCGCCATGCCATGGTGTGGGCCACCCCTGGCCCTGCACTAACTCTTTCACCTGCCACTTTCTTCTCTCTCCCGAGTAAGCTCCAGTTTATTGCTCAAAATCGTGTTCTTGCTGTGCTTGCTCTCGATTTCTTCGATCTCCTTGCTCAGCCCATCTTTGTTGCTGAAATTTGGAGCACTTGTTCTCTGGTATGTGACTCCTCCCCTTGTCCAAGTAGATTTGTGTTTAGTGGATTATATCTTGAGTATTTTGCTGCTGTAGGTGACAAGTTATGAGAGCTTGTAAGCATGTTTGATGCTTAGAGATATAGTTTTGATGCATGTTTAGGCCTCTTACAAGTCCCTATGAGTAGTACCCTTCATTATATTCAGTTTGCAATCACTTGTTTAATAGGTGTTTAAATTTCAAAATAGAAGATGAATGAGCATCAACTAAACCAACATGAACTACGGGTGCCTGAGGTCATGAAGGTCCACCGGGAGGAGGAAGTTTTTCCTTCCATTTATCCATGCTCTGAGTTCATGAGAGCTGCAGGAATTCTCCAAGATTTCCACGCTTTGGTTTCTAATGCATGGTTAGAGCACTTTTTGGAAGACGAACCTTGTCAATTTGTGAAGCTAACCATGTCTGTGGTGCAGGAATTTCAATTTAGTCACTCTTTGCCTAACCCCATGGTCCACTACAAAATTTACATTATTGCTATTGACCTTTCTCTCGATGACTTTTGCGCAACTATTAAGGTACCTCAATGGGGATCATGTAGAAGGATTAAGGAGCGACCTGAACCACTCATGGATTTATACGCAGAAATTTGCCAAGGGAGCAGCTTCTCGAAGGAGAATGGAAAAATCCGTAACATTCATCTTCCCTCCATTCATTACTTTGCCTACTTTGTTGCCAAGTGTGTTCTTGCTAGGAAAACTGCCAATAAGTTATCTTCATATGATCTAGCATTTACCTCTGCTGCTCTTAAACGAGATAGGTCTTACAACTTAGGTGCTTTGATAGCTTTCCGTCTTCCTGCTAACTGTGAGAAAGGTGGAATTTGTGGAGGCCTCATTGCTTCTCGTTTACTAGCATTGCATGGTTTAGTGCCTCATCATCTAGACCTGCAGTTCCCCATAGAAAGGCTTGATTTTAATTCCATGATACAGCATAAATTTGTTTCCTCGTGGGCTAGTTTGAATGAGTTGTCTTATGAAATAACTTTTCTCAAAGCTGGTTGGAGAAAGAGTAAGCCTGAACGTGTTGTTCTTTTGCCTGCACCTGTTTTGTTTAACCTTGATAACAGGGAAGGATGGTCCCTCACTCAGGAGGAGCTTGACACGTACTTGGGAGAGCTCTCCCAACAGGAGCAGGATACTAGAAGGGAGGTCACGGATGATTCGGTCCAGCCCTCGAACAAGGGGGAGTCTTCATATCAGCAGCCTGCCTATGATTGGGGAGCCTATTCTTCTTCCCACGGGCCCAACTACGACCATTCTTACCATGATCCTCCTGCTTGGAACCCTTACCCGTATCTGGATTGATACCTACTTAGGCCAAAAGCCTAAGCTTGGGGGGAGGTACGCCGACACCGCACTCATCTCCTTATCATGTTGCGTCGGTACTTTGTATATTCATGTTTCGTTCTCTTTTTAGTTTTTGTTCTTTCTTTACTTTTGCTTTCTAAAACACAAAAAGACCAAAAATATTTCTGTTGTTTCTCTTTGGTTTGCTTTTTCTTTTCGCCTTGGTTTGTTTTTCCCTTTTTGCTTTGTTTGAACTATTCGAAAAACCCAAAAAGATTTTGCTTTGCTTGTTTTTCCTTTTTGGTTCTTGTTTTAAAAAATCGAAAACAACAAAAATATTTGTCGTTCTTCTTTGGCTTTGTGAGTTTGTTGCAGGGTTCAACAGTCCTCAGTGGATATTGGTTTCATATTATTATTCAAGCCACACAAGTGAAGAGCAATAATGAGGATTAATGACAACTTGAGGCGTGGTAAGAGGTTGGTAACAAACTCTATTTGTTTTCATTTTTTGTACATATACTCATCACTGTGGGCATGCTTAGTCTGTTCGTGTAGGGTGTATGTTATCTTTGGATGCTTAGTAGTTCTTGCTTTCGTATGATTAGTTCCAGCTTGCTAATAGTTTGTAGCATGTCTTATGAATGTTTGCTTGCATTAGTCTACTCATAATTTGGTATGACACCATGGTATCCTCCTCTGAATGTTTCATTTGAATTGACTTGGCACATGCTCACACATGCACATGACTGTAATAATCAGTTAAGCCTCAATGAATTATTTTGCCTTGAGGATCTTGAATCACTTTCCTGCCATGATTAGTCCTGTTTTGTTGCAAGCATGATTATGACAGCTATTTCTCTCTCGTTTGTTGCTCCCTTACTATTGCTAGCCTTCACTTTCACTGAGTATGTTTTACTCATGTTTCCAACTCCCTAAAACCAAATATTGCCAAAGTGTCCACCATACCTACCTATTAGCATCATTTGCTACTTCCGTGCATATTCAATATGCCTTGTTTTCTTCCGAATAAAATGTTTGCTTGTTATGAGAAAGTTAGTTAGTAAAGCTCTCACAAACTTGATGGCACACTTTATTTTCTTGCATTTAATAAACCTGAACCATTGTGTCCTTCTTTGTTGCGTATATGCTTGCGCTTTATAAGTTGAAGTTAGCAGAACCATGTATCATGGGGAACGTTTTCAACATTGCATTGGTACTTAGTACCTCGTTGATATCATGTTCTTTTGCTTATGGATCCCGGCGGTGTGAAATAAAAGTGGAACTTGTAAGATCATGGAGTTTGTATGTACGTTAGAGAAACGCCTGGGGCGCTAGCCTAAGCCATGCCTAATCATGGTGGAAACTTGCAGCATAACCATCATGAGCATTCTATGAAGCATCCTCAATAAAAATCTATGCACATAGTAAATAAAAAGATCGCTGAGATTCTCATTGTCTGCTTGCCTTGTCATTTTGATTATGGGATAGCTCCTGTGTCATGTGCAAGGGGTACCCTGTTGGCGGTTCTCTATGATACGTATATACTTACAATGACAAGAGCTTACTTGTGACTGAAGTTGAGTAGCATGAGGATCGGTCTTCGTAAGTAAGGGGCATGAGACTTTGATTTATAACTTGTCAAGCATATCCTCTTAGTTGTGTCACTTTAACCTTAACCATTTAAAGATGCTTATAATAGGGGCAATGAGAGCTCAAAGCTAACAAGTACCATACTTTCAGCATTTGGAAGCCTTTCAAACCATTCAAAACCTTTTCTTTTACTTGTTGAGTCTCCACATATTCTTTGAGCACCTTCTTGAGAGCATAGTTGTCATTCTTTATGCTTGTCTCAAAACTTGATTATTTGTGTTATGACTTTGATGTTTGTATCTTTGATATCTTTACTTCTAGTCTTCACCTGAACTTCAGAGGTGCCTTAAATCAAAGTCAAGCGAGATACCACTCTATCATACCTTTTTATGAGCATTCTAATGTTGCTTATGTTTATACTTCATGCTACTTATTATTTTTGAGTTGGAATCTCTTCATAGCTTGCAATGCCTATTAAGTAAACTTAGTTGCATACTCCTTATTATGAATTGTCTAAGTAGTTGATCACATGCTGAGAATATATACATCAAATGAAGCAAATGTGTTCGTGAAAGTTCTTTTATCGCACTCAGTTTTCAACTGAATTGCTTGAGGACAAGCAATAAGGTAAGCTTGGGGGAGTTGATACGTCCAAAACATATCTACTTTCCCGAACACTTTTGCTATTTTTTCTCCTCTAAACTTGTGTGATTTGGACGCAACTAACACGGACTGACACTGTTTTCAGCAGAATTGCATTGGTGTCTACTTTTTGTGCAGAAAATCAACTATCAGGAAAAATCCCGGAAAATATGCCAAAAATCCTATTTTACCAGAAGACTCCCGGAGCCAGAATACGAGACGGAGGGGGGCTAGGCCCAGGCCACACCACCTGGCCGCGCGGGCAAGCCCAGGCCGCGCCAGGGGTGGTCTGGCCGCCCCAGACTCCCCCTCGGTCTCCCTCTTCGCCTATAAGTTTCCTTCTGACCTAGAAACTCAGGGGGGTTCGACGTTTTTCTAGAAGGGGTTCCACTCCGCCGCCACCACCAGATTCCACGAAACAGCACCAGAAACTCTGTTCTGGCACACTGCTGGGACGGGGAATTGGAGGAGATCATCGCCATCATCATCACCATCGCTTCTCCATCGACCATCCATGTTTCCCCCATCTATGAGTGAGTAATCCCCCGCTGTAAGCTATGGGGATGGTAGGGATTGGATGAGATCGTTCATGTAATGGCATCAGTTTGTTAGGGCATGGTGCCTAGTATCTTTTATTAGTGCTTTATGACTTTGTTGCGACTTGTTATGCTTAACGCTTGTCACTAGGCCCGAGTGCCATGATTTCAGATCTAAACATGTTATTGATTCATTATGATAGTACTGTTTATGGTCTTATCTGCAAGTTGTATACACACGTTGTTGTCTGGAACCAATGGCCCCGAAGTGACAGAAATCGGGATAACCGGAGGGAATGGCTTTGATGTGAGGATCACATGTGTTCATGGAGTGTTAATGCTTTGCTCTGGTGCTCTATTAAAAGGAGCACCTTAATTGCTAGTAGTTCCCTTGAGGCCCCGCTGCAAACGGGCTGGCAGGACAAAATATGTTGTGCAAGTTCTCATTGCGAGCACGTATGACTATATATGGAACACATGCCTAGGATTATCTAGTACTTGGATGCTTTATCTTATTTATCTGCAATTGCCCTATGTTCTGATTGCTATGTGAACTGTCTTGTCCATGCAACGCCCGTCCATCCATCCCTATGCCTACCGCACTCGAATCCTACTATTAACTGCTACTGTTACTACTGTTTACTTTTACTATTGCTATTACTCTGCTGCTACTTTACTATTGCTACTACAAAACTGTTGCTACTGATAAACTGCTGTGAGCAAGATTGTTTCTAGGTGCAGCTGAATTGACAACTCAGTTGTTAAGGCTTATAAAGATTCTTTGGCTCCCCTTGTGTCGAATCAATAAATTGGGTTTCACTTCCCTCGAAAATACTGCGATACACCCCCTATACTTGTGGGTCATCAAGCATTGGCAACATGAAGCGATGATCCTACCGAACCAAGTTCCATCACCTTGAAAATATGACAGAACCAGGTTCGAAAGGATCATCTCTTCCACTAGCTAGTAATGCGTATGTAATCATCAGTCGAAGAAGAAGAACATGAAGAGTGATGTGCAAAGTAATCAATGCCTCATATATGATGTGCACACAAACACCGGGGAGAAGAGTCTGTACTACCTAGTACAATACACAACATAGTTTGTTATGAACGATTGCAGGTAGTACAGATTCACTCCTCGGTGTGATTTGGTGACAATTTTATTCATCGGACTAGGAACAAGAAGATGAACAGTGCAATCTAGAAACTAATTTCCCCCAATTTCCCAATCATACGAATCCTAATCACAACATCTGCAGGAATCTAGTCAGTAACAAGCGGAATTAAGGCACAACAAGGAAAGAATCTACCCTAACACATCAAATCGACCAAAACTATCACAAATAGGTATAAATCTACTATGCATGTCACTCATACTCGGAGAATGAGTCGATAACAGATAAATCTGAGCTGCTAAAACATTAGAGAGTTGGTGGTTCGAGCTTTACCACCATTGCTGCAGGATTCGAGTTTCGAGTTTGCCGAGGAAGAAGAAGAAGCCGCAGTCGCAGGAGGATATCCGCTCCGGCCATGAAAATCGCATTAGTCGCCTAGATCTACCCCCGTCGACTACCCTCATGGTGGTCTTGGATCTTCCGGCGGGTGAGGAACCACCGACGGTGAGAAGGGAGGAAGGGATGGTTGTGAATAGGGAGAGAGAGCAGTGAGCAAGCGGTGAGGTGATTTATGGCACGCGTTCTCGATGCATCGCATTGTCTCTCGCCCTTCTCCCCGCGTGCAGCCGCGTGCAGCCGTGTGCCCGCTTTTGGCTCCCCAGGGCGTGTTGATGGCTCAAAATACGATGAGCTCATTGGGAACCCCAAGAGGAAGGTATGATGAGCACAGCAGCAAGTTTTCCCTCAGTTATGAAACCAAGGTTATCGAACCAGTAGGAGCAAGGAAACAACCCCAAGGTGTTGTCTCCAACTTGGAATCCTGCACAACACAACCACAGAACTTTTCCCCAACTTACAGTGAGGTTGTGAATCTCACCCTTTTTGCTAAAACAAAGGATTAAACGTATTGTGTGGAAGATAGTAATTGCTTGCAGAAAGTAAACAGTAAACAATAAATAGTAAATTGTAGATTGATGGTAAAAGAATGGACCGAGGTCCATAGTTCACTAGTGGTGATTCTCCTTAAGATAGATGACATGTTGGGTGAACAAATTATAGTGGGGAAATTGATAGACACCGAGAAAGCATGCATGCATATACTAATCATCTTGACTCCTATGAGATTTGAATGGGCATTACAACATTATACATAGACCGTAATCCAACTGCATCTATGACTAATAATCCACCTTCAGGTTATCATCCAAACCCCTCTCCAGTATTAAGTTGCAACTTGTGGCATCCCGCTAAAACCACTCCTAGAAAATCGCTGTGTTTTTGTGCATTGCATCATCATGACTGCATGCTCATGTCATCATGCCACATTGCATTTGAGCATCGTCATGATATCATGCATGGTCTTTCCTAAAACTATTTTCGAAAAGCCTGGTTTTGTTTTCTAAATGCCCCGTCTTTTATTCAAACTATAAAACCCAGGCTTGTCCGGAATATTTCGTTTTGTCTACAAACGGTTTGCAAAAGCCTTGTTTTAATAAATAAAATGTTTATATTATTTTTGGGAGGCAGCCCGCCAGGCCCGAAAGCCCATACGACCACCTCCAAACTAAAACTACCCTAAAGCTAACCCTATCTCTAAAACCTGTCTAACCCCAGCCACATACCCTAACCCACACACACACACAACACACGCACGCACCCTGGCCGGCAGCCTGGCCCCACCCCTGGCCAATTCCCCTCCACCCCTCCACCTCACCCGAGCCAACCCCGTCACGCCACCTCACACCTTCTCTCCCTTCCACCCTGGCCCCACACCACACTCCCAGCCGCACTCCCACTGATTGCTCCCTCGGTCCCTCCCACCTGCCGCGACCAAGTCCCGATCCCATCCCGCGAAGAGCAACTACCGCATGCACCGGTCGCCAACCACCTGGGCGCACCCCCCGAGCCCCACTGTGTGACCTATCCCCCACCTGCCGCTTCTCCCCATCCCGCACATCCCCCTCGTGTCGCCCACACCCCACGCCAGGTCCCTGTCTTCTTCTCAATCGGAATCCCCATCCCGCGGGCCGTCCTCCGCCTCCATCCCCGCGCCTCCCTCTTTCTTCCTTCCTCGCTCGCCCCTTCCTCCATGTCGGCCGCCGCCGCCCTACCCTCCGCCCAGGCTCGCCTCCTCCGCTCGCGATGCCGCCCCCGCTTGTTCCGCTCTTCACGGGACCTACATCGCCGCCGCTGGCCTCTACAGCCTAGGCCGCAGCAAGCTCCCTGCCGCACTCCCTTTTTCCCCGAGCCCGCGAGGCCGCCGCCTCCTCTCTGCAGCAGGCCCCGCCGCCGCCCTCCTTTGCTTCCCCTAGTGCCGCCCCGTCTCCTCGCGTGAGCGCCGCCGCCAGCGGCCTCTTCTCTCCACCGTTCCAGGAACCTCACCCCGCGTGGCGCCTCACACCTCTGCCCTGACACGATGCGCCCTATCTCCCTCCTCTTCGGCCTCGCCTTCCTCCTTGCCCCGCTTCGTGCGCCGCCGCCGCAGCCCGCAATATCGCCAAGCTCGTCCTCCCCGCCTCCCCTGTGCTGCAGCAAGCCCAGCTCCACCCCGGTCGCCTCCCGCGCAACCTCACCTCTGGCCGCCGTCCTTCGCCCCGCGGTGATCCTCCATCTGTTGCAGAAGTCACGGCCCCGCCCGAAGTGTTGCCCTGTTTTTGGCCTCCATCGGGAGGAGGTCTTCTGCGTCCTTTTTCTCTCCGTGTGCGCGCTGCTGACTTCTCCTATGGCCAAGTTTGCGTTTCTCTTGGATGCGGCAAAGTAGTGGCAGATTGGTGGTGATTATGCAAAGTGGTGGCAGATTGGTGGTGATGATGCGAGGTATGTGCCACCCGATGACAAGATGATCCTGTCGCAAAGATCGAACAATGCCAAGATCTCATCCACAAGACCGGCTCGATGCCAATGTTTTCGAACAATGTACATGGTGCCACCCAAGACCTCCTTCACGGATCCCAAGGCCTTTGACACGGATCGACAAGATCTTCGCTGCCACGGATAACATGATGTCGCCCGACGAACCATGTTGTCGTCAAGATCGTCTACCATCAAGACCGATGCCGAACTAAGTTCTCCACGGATCGCAAGACCTCCTTCCCAGACCCGAAGACGTCAAGCACGCTGATACGGAATCGACAAGTTCTACATCATAAAATCGAAGGACGCCGAACGCCAAGGTCTTCTTCTCGGACCCGATGATCGCCGACACGAAACGCCATGACTGTCTACACGGACCCGAAGACCACCGGTACCCGATCCATTCAAGTTCGCCATCAAAGACAAGGTGGACTGCTTGGAACCCAAGTTCCCTGTCCCGACACGACACGTTCTCCATCTTGTATCCGAACCTCGCCGTTCCCGTCAAACCCTGAGACCGGACCCCGGACCCCTGGAACCCAAGATCTCCCGAATCCAGATGTGTGACCCTAAGCCCCTATTTTTATAATATGACATTATCAACTATCGCATATTAAATTGTTCATGCATGCATACATGTCTGTGGTTTGGGGGCATTATGCCGATTCACCTCATAATTAAATATGGAGTCTATATGCGGAATACTTTTGTCTTATTCCGGACTCCATTTAAATTTGTGTAGCAAGCCGATGCCATGTTCCGCCCTGTTAATACAACATTTAAATTGCGGGGTATCTAAACAACATGAATCAGTTAATTAATTGTCGGGACCCCAGTTCCGCTTAATTTTGACTAATTGCACCGCATCTGTGCCATGCCATGCATCATATCATAATCATGCCGGATCTTCTGCCGTAGTATTAAATATTGCATCCGGTGTTTCTTCTAGTGTTTGCTTCTTCGCGGATTAGGCTGATGAGTTGATGTGAGTATCAACAAGTTCTCCGGATATGATCCATCGGCAGTGTTTTCCCAGGCGAGCATCTCTCCCCCTTCTACCTATTTTGCATTTATAGTCTTTATTTCCTCCTGTTGTTCTATTGCTATCCGTGTGGCGATGCTTTAGTTTTCTGTACACCAGTTATATCCCGTGCAGCCTCTATATTGCCTTGGACACCTCCTATTACCTGTGTTTGGTAGATAGCTGGCCTTGCGAGTTGTAGTTGCTTGCTCAGGTGCGATCTCGTGTTGTCAAGTACCACAGTTGTTGGAATGCTGGCAGATGTTTATGGTGGAGATGATCATGACCTTAAATACTACTATTAAATTGCTATGATAACTAATGAAAGAGGCACCGGTGGGCAATATGCGCTATTTGGTTTTTCATGCCCACTTGTGTCCCGTAGGCCCCGAGTACTTGATACCTGCTCCTTGACTATTCGCACTATCCACATCCGGGAGACCGTATGGAATCCCCCTGAGCCAGAGCTTGATTCATTTCTATTTCTTGGGGCCACAAACTAGTTTGGGGTTTTATTTACTATCCTGTACTTATGCCATGTTACTGTTTTATTAAGATTGTGCGTGGAGCACCTGTACTGTTTTGGATGCGGAGTGTTTTCGTGGTATCGACAAGCCCACTCACATTTTCGGGTTCCCAGTCGTTTACAGCCATTGACGCAAACCTTGGGTCCGTCTCGGAGCCGACCAACTTCATTGCGGGTAGCTTAATGGGGTGGCCCCCTGAAATATTTATGAATCCTGTGATTGCTTTGTCGTGAAAGCTTTGTTGGGTTTTGAGTTGGTTTTTCCGAGGTTGATCGAGTGTGTGTTGCTATTTGTGCACCCCTGCAAGGTAAATCTTTCTGAAAGGCGTGTCCACGGTTATGGACGACTTGGAGCAAAGTATCTCGATCATAGACAAGCATAACTAAAGTAGTGCTATAAATTTGACTTAATATGTGACTAGTAATTCAGCTTCACTACAATGGAATGGATAATAAAAATGCCAACAACTGGTGGATCTGTGGTGATCTGTGTCATACTATACCTGCCTAGTAAGTATTGCAACTCCAATGGAATGTGACAAAAGTGCCAACAACTGCTGGGTTTTTGGGATTCCCCAGGACAATTATATCTGACTAGTAAATGTTCCAACTACAACGGAGTGTTAACTAAAACTGCCCACTACTTATGCTATCAGGATGACTCAAGCTATATATCTGACTAGTAAATGCTGCAACTATTATGGAATGAGTAAAACTGCCAACTGTGTGAGTTCCTTGGTCCGACTTTCTCGTTTGGTCTCAAGGGGGAAATACCAGGATGGGTATGTTTGGTGTTAGTATCAGGTAGGATTTGAATAGGTCTTTCTTACCCCTCTCTAATAGCCGCTAGTGATACCGAGTCTCTATTGGTTGTTTAGTGCTGCCGCGCTGCCGCTTCAGTCCACCATACCTATGTAGGCGAGGACCACCGAACTCTAGCCTCGCCGTGTACTGGCCTTAGTACTGACGCTCCCCTTTTTCCTTTGCCCTTTGTCGGCACCCCCTTTTGTTTAGCAGGTTTGAGATCGACATCATTAGTAGGGTTACCCTTCCGGCTTGGCCTGGGCAGGGTTATGGACGCCATTGGTTATTCTTCAGGGCTCTTAGCCCCATTTGCATCTTATCCGTACTCGGATGTTGTATCGTTTTCGAGGTGATTTGGATCTTTGTACTGTATATCTGTATTCTTGGCTCATGGAGTCATTGTTGTATATATATGTTCTGTGGGTTCCATCATGGACTAATGTGTAATGGTATTACTTCGTTTTCCACCCGCACGAAAGTGCCTGGTGGGCGTCCTTTAATCGTTTCTATGCGGGTTTGGCGGGAAGCGCTAAAACTTGCATAGGGACGATTCGAGGGTGTTACAGAGTGGTATCAGAGCTCAGCAGTTACGATACCCCAGAAGTCCAGCCTGTAGGATAACCTAGCTAACGGCCGATGTAGAGTGTCAAAACTATTTTTGCAAACTCGGTTGGATAGATCTGATTAGTTATCCTTTTACTCCTTACCCCTCTGCTATTCTCCTCTTACCTCTGCGTGTTTTGAATCTGCTCTCTTCCCTTTCTTCGAGTCCAGGAATTCTAGTGGTTGGGTTCTGTCGTACCTTCAGGGTTTCGCTTCCTCCTTTGGTAACGGTGTTGCTACATCCGGTCTTCATGCTATCTGAGGAATCCTTCATCTGTTGGACTTCTCTTTGTTCCTTCTCGTGCCTTCCGGTGTTTTCCGACACGACGACATCAGCTACGCCAGATCCGATGCAGATTCTAGATCACTCCTTTCGTTCCAAACCTCGATTGTCGAGATCTTCAGTCTAATTCCGAGGATTGGTTGCATGATTCTCCGATTCGTGTGCAGAGTAATGGTTTGGGTGCGCGATGGACTGATCACCATCCGACTACTCTTATCATTCGCTTTTGTATATTGAATCGATGGATCCAGCAATTTTACTCCGTCCACGAAAGCTAGAGGAGGCTTTATTTGTTGATACCTCTACCTTCGCCCTTTGTTCCCGAAGTGTTCTCTCGACGATCACGGACAACGACCCCTTGTTAGTGGTGTCACGAGGATCTACATGAAGCGAGAAGATTCAGATCGCCGACCTTCTTCCCGGTACCATGAGGCAGATCTCGAGGGCGAGATCCATTGTTAGTGGTGTCGAATTGTGGCATCCCGCTAAAACCACTCCTAGAAAATCGCTGTGTTTTTGTGCATTGCATCATCATGACCGCGTGCTCATGTCATCATGCCACATTGCATTTGAGCATCGTCATGATATCATGCATGGTTTTGCCTAAAACTATTTTCGAAAAGCCTGGTTTTGTTTTCTAAACGCCCTGTCTTTTATTCAAACTATAAAACCTGGGCTTGTCCAGAATATTTCGTTTTGTCTACAAACGGTTTGCAAAAGCCTTGTTTTAATAAATAAAATGTTTAGATTATTTTTGGGAGGCAGCCCGCCAGGCCCGAAAGCCCAGCCGGCCACCTCCAAACTAAAACTACCCTAAAGTTAACCCTATCTCTAAAACCTGTCTAACCCCAGCCACATACCCTAACCCACAAACACACAACACACGCACGCACCCTGGCCGGCAGCCTGGCCCCACCCCTGGCCAATTCCCCTCCATCCCTCCACCTCACCCGAGCCAACCCCGTCACGCCACCTCACACCTTCTCTCCCTTCCACCCTGGCCCCACACCACACTCCCAGCCGCACTCCCACTGATCGCTCCCTCGGTCCCTCCTACCTGTCGCGACCAAGTCCTGATCCCATCCCACGAAGAGCAACTCCCGCATGCACCGGTCGCCAACCACCTGGGCGCACCCCGCGGGCTCCACCGCGTGACCTGTCCCCCACCTGCCGCTTCTCCCCATCCCGCACATCCCCCTCGTGTCGCCCACACCCCACGCCAGGTCCCTGTCTTCTTCTCGATCAGAATCCCCATCCTGTGGGTCGTCCTCCGCCTCCATCCCCGTGCCTCCCTCTTTCTTCCATCCTCGCTCGCCCTTCCTCCATGTCGGCCGCCGCCGCCCTACCCTCCGCCTAGGCTCGCCTCCTCCGATAGCGATGCCGCCCCCGCTTGTTCTGCTCTTCGCGGGACCTGCATCGCCGCCGCTGGCCTCTACAGCCCAGGCCACAGCAAGCTCCCTGTCGTGCTCCCTTTTTTCCCCGAGCCCGCGAGGCCGCCGCCTCCTCTCTGCAGTAGGCCCCGCCGCCGCCCTCCTTTGCTTCCCCTAGTGCCGCCCCGTCTCCTCGCGTGAGCGTCGCCGCTACCGGCCTCTGCTCTCCACCGTTCCAGGAACCCCACCCCGCGCGGCGCCTCGCACCTCTGCCCCGACACAATGCGCCCTATCTCCCTCCTCTTCGGCCTTGCCTTCCTCCTTGCCCCGCTTCGTGCGCCGCCGCCGCAGCCCGCAGCACCGCCAAGCTCGTCCTCCCCGCCTCCCCTATGCTGCAGCAAGCCCAGCTCCACCCCGGTTGCCTCTCGTGCAACCTCACCTCCGGCCGCCGTCCTTCGCCCCGTGGTGATCCTCCATCTGCTGCAGAAGTCGTGGCCCCGCCCGAAGTGTTGCCCTGTTTTCGGCCTCCATCGGGAGGAGGTCTTGTGCGTCCTTTTTCTCTCCGTGTGCGCGCTGCTGACTTCTCCTATCGCCAAGTTTTTATTTCTCTTGGATGCGGCAAAGTGGTGGCAGATTTGTGGTGATTATGCAAAGTGGTGGCATATTGGTGGTGATGATGCGAGGTATGTGCCACCCGATGACAAGATGATCCTGTCGCAAAGATCGAACAACGCCAAGTTCTCATCGACAAGACCGGCTCGATGCCAATGTTTTCGAAGAATGTACATGGTGCCACCCAAGACCTCCGTCACGGATCCCAAGGCCTTCGACACGGATCAACAAGATCTTTGCTGCCATGGATAACATGATGTCGCCCGACGAACCATATTGTCGTCAAGATCGTCTACTATCAAGACCGATGCCGAACCAAGTTCTCCACGGATCGCAAGACCTCCTTCCCGGACCCGAAGACGTCAAGCACGCCGATACGGAATCGACAAGTTCTACATCATGAAACCGAAGGACGCCGAACGCCAAGGTCTTCTTCTCGGACCCGATGATCGCCGACACGGAATGCCAAGTTCTTCATCTCGGACGCCATGACCGTCTACATGGACCCGAAGACTACTGGTACCCGATCCATTCAAGTTCGCCATCGACGACAAGGTCGACTGCTTGGAACCCAAGTTCCCCGTCCCGACACGACAAGGTCTCCATCTTGTATCCGAACCTCGCCGTTCCCGTCAAACCCTGAGACCGGACCCCGGACCCCCGGAACCCAAGATCTCCCGAATCCAGATGTGTGACCCTAAGCCCCTATTTTTATAATATGACAATATCAACTATCGCATATTAAATTGTTCATGCATGCATACATGTCTGTGGTTTGGGGGCATTATGCCGATTCACCTCATAATTAAATATGGAGTCTATATGCGGGATACTTTTGTCTTATTCCGGACTCCATTTAAATTTGTGTAGCAAACTGATGCCATGTTCCGCCCTGTTAATGCAACATTTAAATTGCGGGGTATCTAAACAACATGAATCAGTTAATTAATTGTCAGGACCCCGGTTCCGCTTCATTTTGACTAATTGCACCGCATTTGTGCCATGCCATGCATCATATCATAATCATGCCGGATCTTCTGCCGTAGTATTAAATATTGCATCTGGTGTTTCTTCTAGTGTTTGCTTCTTCGCGGATTAGGCTGATGAGTTGATGCGAGTATCGACAAGTTCTCCGGATATGATCCGTCGGCAGTGTTTTCCCAGGCGAGCATCTCTCCCCCTTCTACCTATTTTGCATTTATTGTCTTTATTTCCTCCTGTTGTTCTATTGCTATCCGTGTCGCGATGCTTTAGTTTTCCGTACACCAGTTATATCCCGTGCAACCTCTATATTGCCTTGGACACCTCCTATTACCTGTGTTTGGTAGATAGCTAGCCTTGCGAGTCGTAGTTGCTTGCTCAGGCGCGATCTCGTGTTGTCAAGTACCACAGTTGTTGGAATGCTGACAGATGTTTATGGTGGAGATGATCATGACCTTAAATACTACTATTAAATTGCTGTGATAACTAATGAAAGAGGCACCGGTGGGCAATATGCGCTATTTGGTTTTTCATGCCCACTTGTGTCCCGTAGGCCCCGAGTACTTGATACCTGTTCCTTGACTAATCGCACTATCCACATCCGGGAGACCCTATGGAATCCCCCTGAGCTAGGGCTTGATTCATTTCTATTTCTTGGGGACACAAACTAGTTTGGGGTTTTATTTACTATCCTGTACTTATGCCATGTTACTGTTTTATTAAGATTGTGCGTGGAGCACCTGTACTGTTTTGGATGCGGAGTGTTTTCGCGGTATCGACAAGCCCACTCACATTTTCAGGTTCCCAGTCGTTTATAGCCATTGACGCAAACCTTGGGTCCGTCTCGGAGCCGGCCTACTTCGTTGCGGGTAGCTTAATGGGGTGGCCCCTTGAAATATTTATGAATCCTGTGATTGCTTTGTCATGAAAGCCTCGTTGGGTTTTGAGTTGGTTTTTCCGAGGTTGATCGAGTATGTGTTGCTATTTGTGCACCCCTGCAGGGTAAATCTTTCTGAAAGTTGCGTCCGCGGTTATGGACGACTTGGAGCACAGTATCTCGATCATAGACAAGCATAACTAAAGTAGTGCTATAAATTTGACTTAATATGTGACTAGTAATTCAGCTTCACTACAATGGAATGGATAATAAAAATGCCAACAACTGGTGGATCTGTGGTGATCTGTGTCATACTATACCTACCAAGTAAGTATTGCAACTCCAATGGAATGTGACAAAAGTGCCAACAACTGCTGGGTTTTTGGGATTCCCTAGGACAATTATATCTGACTAGTAAATGTTCCAATTACAACGGAGTGTTAACTAAAACTGCCCACTACTTATGCTATCAGGATGACTCAAGCTATATATCTGACTAGTAAATGCTACAACTATTACAGAATGAGTAAAACTGCCAACTGTGTGAGTTCCTTGGTCTGACTTCCTCGTTTGGTCTCTAGGGGGAAATACCAGGATGGGTATGTTTGGTGTTAGTATCAGGTAGGATTCAAATAGGTCTTTCTTACCCCTCTCTAATAGTCGCCAGTGATACCGAGTCTTTATAGGTTGTTTAGTGCTGCTGCGCTGCCGCTTCAGTCCGCCATACATATGTAGGCGAGGACCACCGAACTCTAGCCTCGCCGTGTACTGGCCTTAGTACTGACGCTCCTCTTTTTCCTTTGCCCTTTGTCGGCACCCCCTTTTGTTTAGCAGGATTGAGATCGACGTCATTAGCAGGGTTACCCTTCCGGCTTGGCCTGGGAAGGGTTATGGACGCCATTGGTTATTCTTCAGGGCTCTTAGCCCCATTTGCATCTTATCTGTACTCGGATGTTGTATCGTTTTCGAGGTGATTTGGATCTTTGTACTGCATATCTGTATTCTTGGCTCATGGAGTCATTGTTGTATATATATGTTCTGTGGGTTCCATCATGGACTAATGTGTAATGGTATTACTTCGTTTTCCACCCGCACGAAAGTGCCTGGTGGGCGTCCTTGAATCGTTTCTATGCGGGTTTGGCGAGAAGCGCTAAAACTTGCATAGGGACGATTCGAGGGTGTTACACAACCAATAGATAATTGCATTAAGCAAAGTGTGTAAAGTAAACAATATGATTGCCACATGGACAAAGGATTGTTGTTTTCTCCCTAGTAGCAACAGCACATCTAGTACCTTAGAGATTTCTGTCACTTCCCCAGACTACTAGAGGCATGAAACCACTATCGAGCATAAATACTCCCTCTTGGAGTTGCTAGCATCTACTTGGCCAAGATAGCTACTAACAACGGAAAGCATGCAAGATCACAAATAACATAGACATGATAGAATCAATAATCAATCTGAAATAACATCTCAATATCCATCGGATCCCCGCAAACACAACATGTAGGATTACAAATAGATGATATTGATCATGAACGGAGCTCACAAGATCTAAACATGGTAGCACAAAGGAGGAGAACCAACCATCTAGCTACTAGATGGACCCGTAGTCTAGGGATGAACTACTCACGCATCACACTAGAGGCATGCATGGTGATGAAGAAGGCCTCCAGGGTGATCTCTCCCCTCTGGCAGGGTGCCGGGAAGAGCTTCAGATCCCTCTCGATCTCGGGATGGAGATGACAGCGGTTGCAGACTCTTTTGTGGAATTTTGATCGGCTCCTTAGGGTTTTCGTCCCGGGAGGCTTTTATAGGCGGAAGGGCAAGGTTGGTGGACGCCCGAGGGGCCCACACCACCCCTAGCGCGACCTGGGTTGGCCCGCGCCACCAGGTGGTGTGGCCACCTCATGGCCCCTCTTCGTCTCGTCTTCTGGCTCCGTGAGTCTTCTAGTGAGATATTGACTTTGGGTTTTGTCCGGTCCAATTCCGAGAATATTTCTTTTCCAGCTTTTCTGAAATCAAAAATACCTGAAAACAGGGAACTGGCACTGTGGCATCTTGTTAATAGGTTAGTTCTAGAAAATGTATAAAAATACTCCAAAGTGTGGACAAAACATAAGAAAGTAGATATAAAACGAGCATGGAACATCAAAAATTATAGATACGTTTTTGACGTATCAACACCCCAAGCTTAACTCCTGCTCGTCCTCGAATAGGTAAGTGATAAAAAAGAAGAATAATTTTTGAGGTGACATGCACCATCACAATCTTGATCAAGGTATTTGTAAAACATTGATAGCTGGGATCATAGTACTTTAACATAGCATGAAAGATATAGTTCTAACAATAAGAGATAGCAACTATGTTATAACATGAATAGGTACAAACAAAAGATTCATGAATAACAATGCTTTGAAAGGCGTTTGTTTGTTTCACATATAGAAAACATAATGCGAATGGTATTCAGCTTGTCCCTCATAGTGTAGCAAAACATAAATGCATAGGACACCTTCAAAGTTCATAAGGGTGACTAGATACAAATAGTTTAAGAACAAGCAATATCAAAGTTATGAATCAATCAACAAGTTTTGGAACAATGCACATTAAACTAAGAATGACCACTATGCTATCTTAATAGGTGCATAAAGATAGAAGATGGAGACTCAACATAAAAGTAAAAGAAAGGCCCTTTGTAGAAGGAAGCAGGGATTCAAGTCTCATAAAGAGCTTCCAAAAATTATGGTACTTATTAGCTTTCAGCTCTCATTGCTCCTATCATAAGCATCTTTAGGTGATTAAGGTTAAAGTGAAGAAATATGAGGATATGCTTGACAAGTTATAAGCTAAAAATATCATGCCCCTTGCTTACGAGTACCATTCCTCATGCTACTCAACTTTAGTCACAGGTAAGTTCTTGTCATTGAAGTACATGTGTATCATAGAGAAATGTGAACGGGGTACCCCTTGCCCGATGATAGGGAAGATTCCCCATATCAAAATGACAAGGCAAGCAGACAATGAGCATCTCAACAATCCTTTTATTTCCTATTTGCATAGGCCCTTTTTTCTCTCTTTTTTCTTTTTTTCTTTCCTATGTGCATAGGTTTTTTTTATAGAGGATGCTTCATAGATTGCTCACTATGGTTATGCTGCAGGTTTCCACCATGATTAGGCATGGCTTAGACCAGATGCCCAGGCGTTTCTCTAACACATATACGAACTCCATGAGCCTTACAATCTCCCCTTTCATTTCACACTGACGGGATCCATAAGCAAAAGAACATGATATCAACTAAATAAAGTGCAATGTTGAAAGCGTTCGCCATGATAACATGGTTCTGCTAATTCACAACTTACAAAACGCAAGTATATACGCAACATAGATGGGCACAATGGTTCAAGTTTATTAAGTGCAAGAAAAGTAAAGTGTGCCATCAAGTTCGTGAGAGCTTTAATCACTAATTTTCACATAACAAGTTTAATTCGGAAGGTAGATAAAAACATGAATATACTTGGAATAGCAAATGCTAATAGGTAGGTAGGGTGGACTCTTTGGAATAACTTGGTTTTGTTTGGAGTTGGATGCATGAGTAGAACTCATACTTGGTTATGGAGGCTAGCAAAAGACTAGGAGCGACCAACTAAGAGAGCAATAATGGCCATAATCATGCAAAGCGACAAAACATCATTAATTAAAGAATAAAGTGATATTACAAGTCGAAAACTAAATGATCATCGAGGCTATGGTGACTTGGGATAGTCATAACATGGTGTGAGCATGCGCCAAGTCAACCCAAATAAAGCATCAAAGGAGAATACCATGATACTATGCTTTAATATGCTAAAACAACGCATGATTCTTTCAAGGCACATTAAGCAATCTCAATTATTTATAACAAGTCATGCTACAACAAAAATCACAAAGCATAAAGCCAAAACAATACCAAGCATGACATGACAAAGCATAAGGCACAGTCAAAAACAAGCTCCTTTTTACCACTTAAGCATGAACTTTTCCTACTCTTTTCCAATCCAAACCAACTTATTTGAAAACAAATGTATGGATGAGGGGGTCCAACCAATTTATTCAAGCAAACTAAGCAAACGAAAACTAAGAACAAAAATGAAGACGCTCCAAGAACAACACAATTATGCATGAAATAATAAAAATGAAGTGTTTGGAAGAGAACTTGAGATTTTTATTGATGAAGAAGGGGATGCCTTGGGCATCCCCAAGCTTTGACGCTTCTACTTCTTGAATATTTCTTGGGTTGACACGGGTGGCATCCCTAAGCTTGAGATTTTGTCCATACTTCATCTCATCACATTGTTCTTCCCTACACTTTAAAATTTCCTTCATACAAAACTTCACACAATCTTCATTAGCAACATTAGTATACTCAAGATAATAAGTCTTTAGGTTCAGTTTAAACACAAGTAAAACTTCCATTAAAACACAAGCTACTGTAGCAATTCCTTTTAAAAGTTCAAGTGATCAAAGAGAACTCAAACTGAAAGAGATTAAGAGGCAAATGCAAATAATGGCAGAAATCTGTCAAAACAGACCAGCAGGTAAAAACCAATTTTTTTGAAGACCTTCTGTTGCTCAAATCGAGAAGTGTTGACAACAAAAGTTCGATAACAACCTGGGGAAGAAGCACAAAATATTACAGCTCAATCCGACGTACATAGATTTTTCACGAATTTTTACAGTGAAGCATAAAAATCTGTTTCGAGACAACAACCTTCCCAAGTCTTACTTCTCTCTTATTAGAGGTTACTCTTGGCACAAAAACCACACAAAAAGGATAAGGAGAGGTTATTACTGAAGCAATAACTTCCAATACTGAACAAAAGATTCCTAAAGAAATTTGGGTTATCTCCCAATAAGTGCTTTTCTTTAACGCCTTTGAGCTAGGCATAAGAAGCAAGAATCAAGTATTCTCAAATGAAGAAGCATTAAAACCAAATTTTTTGCCCCAACCTTTATTACCTTTATTCTTATCCTTGGGAAATGTATGATTGTTTGATGGAGAAGCAAAATGCATGATGCCCTTTTCCACATCTATTATTGCTCCAAGGAGTTTTAGTAGCGATCTTCCAAGTGTAATTTGTCGTTTTCCTACACATTCAATAACAAGATAATCAGTAGACACCACTTTCCCTAGAATTTTTGTAAACACCCCTTCAGCTATTCTAATGGGTAATATTGTGGCATTATTAGTAAGAGATATTTCTTCCCCCCCTTCAGAAAGTCCCCAAAGATTCAAAGATTTATAGATATCTTTAGGCATAAGACAGAATTCAGACATGATATCATAGCGAGCATGAAAAGTTTCATTATTTATAACAACTTTTACTGTAGGAAGCCATTTTGAAGATTCAGAATTTATTGGAACATATTCATGATGCTCTCTAAGCATATTATAACATTCTTTTAAACTAGCAGTGTGGGTCTCAAGAGTGTTCAATCTAGCAATAATGTTTATAATGGAGGAATCAGATTTGCTAGGCAAGTCATATGTTGCAACCAACTTTTTTATGACATTAAAAACTTCCCCCTCATTGCATTGGAGGAAATCTCCTCTTACTACAGCATCCAAAGCATATCTATAGCAAAGAGCAGTTCTAAAGTAAAAACTGCTAAGAAATAAGCTTAGAGTCATTTTATGTTCAGTTTTTTCATGTAAATTAGAGATTCTAGACCAAGCTTCTTTGAAACTCTCTTCAATTCCTTGTTTGAAAGTAAAAATCATTTCCTCAGGCGACATAGTGATTGGAGCAATGCTAGACATAATAGCAACTTGAGAAAGGCACTAAAAAAATTGTGTTTTTGATATAAAGAAATAAACTAGTACAACTATTTTTTTGTGTTTTTGATAAAAGAAACAAGCAAATAAAGCAGAAATAAACTAAGCAAAACAAAAAACAAAGTAAAGAGATTGGTTATGAAGGACTCCCCTTGTGAAGCTGTCCTTGACTCCCCGACAACAGCGCCAGAAAATAGGCTTGATGGCTCAAAATACGATGAGCTCGTTGGGAGCCCCAAGAGGAAGGTATGATGAGCACATCAACAAGTTTTTCTCAGTTATGAAACCAAGGTTATTGAACCAGTAGGAGAAAGGTTGTCTCCAACTTGGAATCCTACACAACACAACCACATAACTTTGCCCCAACTTAAAGTGAGGTTGTCAATCTCACCGATTTTGCTGAAACAAAGGAGTAAACGTATTGTGTGGAAGATAGTAATTGCTTGTAGAAAGTAAATAGTAAATAGTAGATTGTAGATTGATGGTAAAAGAATGGACCAGGGTCCATAGTTCACTAGTGGTGATTCTCCTTAAGATAGATGACATGTTGGGTGAACAAATTATAGCGGGGCAATTGACAGACACCAAGAAAGCATACATGCATATACTAATCATCTTGAATCCTATGAGATTTGATTGGGCATTACAACATTATACATAGACCGTAATCCAAGTGCATCTATGACTACTAATCCACCTTTAGGTTATCATCCGAACCCCCTCCAGTATTAAGTTGCAAGCAACAGATAATTGCATTAAGCAAAGTGTGTAAAGTAAACAATACAATTGCCCCATGGACAAAGGATTGCTGTTTTCTCCCTACTAGCAACAACACATCTAGTACCTTAGAGTTTTCTGTCACTTCCCCAGATTATTAGAGGCATGAACCCACTATCGAGCATAAATACTCCCTCTTGGAGCTGCTAGCATCTACTTGGCCAAGATAGCTACTAACAACGGAAAGCATGCAAGATCACAAATAACAAAGACATGATAGAATCAATAATCAATCTAAAATAGCATCTCAATATCCATCGGATCCCCATAAACACAACATGTATGATTACAAATAGATGATCTTGATCATGAACGGAGCTCACAAAATCTAAACATGGTAGCACAAAGGAGGAGAACCAACCATCTAGCTACTACATGGACCCGTATTCTAGGTATGAACTACTCATGCATCACACCGGAGGCTTGCATGGTGATGAAGAAGGCCTCTAGGGTGATCTCTCCCCTTCGGCAGGGTGCCGGGAAGAGCTTCAGATCCCTCCCGATCTAGGGATGGAGATGACGGCGGCTACAGACTCTTTCGTGGAATTTTGATCGGGTCCTTAGGGGTTTTGTCCCGGGAGGCTTTGACATGTTGCTAACATATCTATAATTTTTGATGTTCCATGCTTGGTTTATATCTACTTTCTTATGTTTCGTCCACACTTTGGAATATTTTTATACACTTGCTTGGACTAACCTATTAACAAGATGCCACAATGCTAGCTGCCTATTTTCTGCCATTTTTGGTTCCAGGAAAGTCAGAAAATGAATATTCTCGGAATTGGACGGGACAAAAGCCAAAGTCAATATTTCACCGAGGGGGACACGGAGCTAGAAGACGAGATGGAGAGGGGCCAGAGGTGGGCCACACCACCTAGCTGTGCAGCCAGACCTGGCCCATGCCAGGGGTGGTGTGGCCGCCTAGGGCACCCCCTCGGCTTCCCCTTTCGCCTATATATTGCCTCAAATACAGAAACCCTAAGTACCTGATCAAAAATCCACGAAAGAGTCTGTAGCCGCCGTCATCTTCATCCCTAGATCGAGAGGGATCTGAAGCTCTTCCCGGCACCCTACCGGAGGGGAGAATTCATCCTGGAGGCCTTCTTCATCACCATGCAAGACTCTGGTGTGATGCATGAGTAGTTCATCCTTACACTACGGGTCCATGTAGTAGCTAGATGGTTGGTTCTTCTCCTTTGTGCTATCATGTTTAGATCTTGTGAGCTCCGTTCATGATCAAGATCATCTATTTGTAATCATACATGTTGTGTTTGTGGGGATCCGTTGGATATTGAGATGCTATTTTAGATTGATTATTGATTCTATCATGTCTTTGTTATTTGTGATCTTGCATGCTCTCCGTTGTTAGTAGATATCTTGGCCGAGTAGATGCTAGCAACTCCAAGAGGGAGTATTTATGCTCGATAGTGGGTTCATGCTTCTAGTAATCTGGGGAAGTGACAGAAATCTCTAAGGTACTAGATGTGTTATTCTACTAGGGAGAAAACAACAATCCTTTCTTCATAGAACAATCGTATTGTTTACTTTACACGCAATGCTTAATGCAATTATCTGTTGCTTGCAACTTAATACTGGAGGGGGTTTAGATGATAACCTAAAGATGGATTATTAGTCATAGATGCAGTTGGATTACAGTCTATGTATAATGTTATAATGCCCAATCGAATCTCAAAGGAGTCAAGATGATTAGTATATGCATGTATGCTTTCTCGAGGTTTGTCAATTGCCCCGTTGTAATTTGTTCACCAACCATGTTATCTATCTTAAGGAGAATAACCACTAGTGAACTATGGACCCCGGTTCTTTCTTTTACCATCAATCTATAACTGTTTACTGCTTTCTGTTTACTTTCTGTAAGTTATTACTTTTGTCCACACAATACGTTTAATCCTTTGTTTTCAGCAAAACCGGTGAGATTGACAACCTCACTGTAAGTTGGGGGCAAAGTTCTGTGGTTGTGTTGTATAGGATTCCAAGTTGGAAACAACACCTGGGAGGTGTTTCCTTGCTCCTACTGGTTCGATAACCTTGGTTTCACAACTGAGGGAAAACTTGTTATTGTGCTCATCATATCTTCCTTTTGGGGTTTCCCAACGAGCTCGATATTGTGGGCCAACAAGCAACTTACTGGCACCGTTGTCTGGGAGTGAAAAAGAAGAAGCTTCCACGTCAACCACGCGCCAGCAGGCTTTTATAGGCGGAAGGGTAAGGTCGGTGGACGCCCATGGGGCCCACACCACCCCCTGGCGTGGCCTAGGCTGTCCCGCGCCACCAGGTGGTGTGGCCACCTCGTGGCCCCTCTCCGTCTCGTCTTCTAGTTCCGTGTGTCTTCTGGTAAGATATTGACTTTGGCTTTTGTCCGGTCCAATTCTGAGAATATTTCTTTTCCAGCTTTTTTGAAACCAAAAACAGCAGAAAACAGGCAACTGACACTGTGGCATCTTGTTAATAGGTTAGTTCCAGAAAATATACAAAAACACTCCAAAGTATGGACAAAACATAATAAAGTAGATATAAAACAAGCATGGAACATCAAAAATTATAGATACGTTTATGACGTATCACGTGTCCCTGCAAAAACGCCTGATTTTGGCGTTCGTAGTGGGCCATGATTTGGAGTTCTTTAAGATCCGTGCGATGCGAGCTCAGCCCGACGTGCGAGTCTCCAAACCGGCTTATTTCTTCCGGCCCGGTGGGGGAAACGGCCGTGTGACCCACCAAACACGCCCTAACAGTCCATGTACTTGTTAGGATGACTCGATTTAGTCCTTGTACTAGGAATTTGCTGAATTTTGCCCATGTACTAGTGAATTAGGCTCGATTTAGTCATAATCCATGTTTGGCGTTAAAATTGCACAGCTTTGGATGCTACGCGGACTAGAATCTTACAGGAACACCCTCCCGCATCTAGAACGTTTTTTCGCTACCATATATTTGCACGTACCCCTCCCCATATGATCCATTATGCAGTGGCCCATGATGTCACAGATCCGTTTAGTCCAGAGAGTTCTGTTCGAGGAAGGAAAAAAGAAAGACACGACAGAGGCGGAGGCGACGGGCATGCCACGGTCGCTGGACCAGAGGATGGAACGACATATTTACAATGGGAGGTTAACTAATGGTAACAGAGTAACATAGAAGGGACTAACTACAAATTTCTAGTCCATTTTCTCTTCTGCAAGTGGGACACGCCTCCACGTGGCGTCCGAATCACCCCAATTTCGACGACAAAAATGTGTTAGGACTAGATCGAGCCCAATTCATAAGTACACAGGTTAAATTCAGCAAATTCCGAGTAAGACGACTAAATCGAGTTAGCCCGACAAATACGGAAACTGTTAGAGCTCGTTTGGCACCTAGGTATTCATTTCATTTAGTAGAAATGAAATGAATACATGGATTCATTTTATTTGTATCATGATTCCAAAAACACCCACATGTTTGGTTGCCAACATAATTTCGAAATGACTATGAAATTCAAAATGTAATTTCAAAATAGCTGTCATGGACTAGAATAAAAACCCATGCATCAAGTGATTGCAACAAGTACTTCTCATAACTTTTGGACCTCAAAACACGCATCAAAATACTAAAACATTGATTATTATCCAAGTTCCAAAGTTCTAGTCCATGTTCAATCCATAGAACATAGATGCATCGACATGATAAATACAAGTTCTAGAGTTTGAATAAGTTAAACAAGATGAAATGGAAGCCGCTACAACACAAAGGAAGATCCAAATCATGCGTTTATCTGCTTGAGCACCCACTTCTTCTTCATCCGTCGGCTACAAGAACATCATATATTGCGAGTTGTTGATCATCTTCTAGATCTGGTATGCCATCAAGAACATCCCATATTTCCTCAGGAGATGCTGGATTTGGTGAAGACTCGAGAGCATCAGCTTTGAATGCAACAGTGGAGTTATCTAATTTAGCACCAAGCATGGTTGCAGTTGAGTCATTCGATCGATACCTCTTCTTCGGACGATCTTTGTCAGCTTGAGTTGATGAATTAACATCTTTGTTGTTCGCAGTGGTGTTAGCATTCTCCTCCGCCATTTCAGCTATGCTTTCATTAGCTGTCCTTGCACCCGCGCCGGTAGCACGGTCTCTAGAGTATAGTGTGCTAATCATGTCCTAGAATTTGATTGACTTGTACCTATATGAAGTGGCATCCTTGTTGTCCTGCAAGTGTAAGGTTATGTAAGATCTAAATTGGAAACAGAAAGATAGCCAAAATGAACTCTCTCCTTTATAATTTAAGAGAAACAACATGCATAACTTCTGAAGAAATCCTATGTACAAATGTAAACATATTTGACAGCAAAAGCATAGTAGAAATTGGAACATGTTCAGACACACAAGTCTGTGGAGGATCTTTGGAGTCTATTTCTCAAACGAATCTTTGAAGCTAGTTCTCAAGATGCATGGCTTGTTTTATCTAGTTCATCTTCTAGTTCGGTGACTAAAATGTCTTTCATCAAGGAAGGGAAAGGAAGAACATTCAAGCCAAATCGTAAATCAATGTGGTGTTCCAACCTTGGAGACCATTAATTGTATGTTTCCATTAGCTACATGACTACTAACAAGCTAAAAGGGAGGCAAGTATATACCACTATTATGATGATGAAACTTGGATCTGGTGGTGGTGGTGCAGACTAGATTATCATGATTGAGGTAAAAATCAGAGATGAGGTTCTCAATTACTACTCATCATTCTGCATTTATACATCCCAGTATATACTCCTACTCAGTATATACTCCTACTCAGTATATCCCAGTATATACTCAGTATATACTCATTATTCTGCATTTATACATCCCAGTATATACTCCTACTTAGTATATACTCCTACTCTAAGAAGCTGCCTGGTTTATGTCTGTTATTAGTAGCAATAAAAGAAGGAAACATCCCACGGCCTGAGGAAATGAGAAGCCCCTCTACCACAATAAATCCACACAAAAGAAAGCAGGAAAATTAAAGATGTCTCGAAGCAAATACTACCAGCCAACATTTATTAATTCCATACTAAGTAGTACATGACAAGAAAATATTAATTAATCCCTGTTATGAGAGGTAGCAGCATCCACAACCTTTCTTACTAAGTAGTACATGGCAAGAAAACTGGTAGGACAAAAACGGAATAGCTACAGAAACATTATGTAGCCAAGCAGGGATTTTTGAAACATTATGCATCCATCCAGCCAGCTAATCAACTACCTATCTTTTGTTCAAGCTAATCAAGCTAATAAAATATATCATAGTGACTAAATAAACCAATTGCGATGGAACAAGATTTATTATGGACTGATGGCACAAGTAGGTTACCTTCACATAAGTGTTCCAAACATCATCTTCTACAGTGATCATATTGTTCTTGTCATCCCATCCAAATCCACTCTGAGAAAGCATCTTGTTGACGATAGCATAATGTTTGTCAAAAGTCTTGCTCATAGGGATGATATTATCCTTGGTGAGCTCAATCTGACACTTCTCTCTCACATTCTTCACCACGGCTGTGTATACATGGGGTTTCCACCCATTTTGAGCATGGTCTCCTTTGCTGTAGTACTCCACAAATACATTCAACATAGCTTTATTCATCTCATCTGTCCACTTGAGGTAACTTCTACCTTTCTTTGTCAATTCAAAGCCCGAATCCATCCCTATATGTACATAAAGATTACCATGAGTTAGTGGAAAAAGGAAAGTGTATGTATATGAGAGAGAGTAATAAACTGGACATATATGAAGCATACCAAAAAGAAAATATGTACATAAAGAAGATTGTACAACATTCAAGCAAAATTAAGCATTTGCTTGTCCACGCCTAGCTTGATAATCAGTCCACATCTCATTAGCTAGGGTCAATCTCCTGTTATTCCACTCATTTGTCACCTCAATGTGTGTAATCATATTAGGTTTGTCCACATCAATGGCATCATTGTTTAGCTGATTATCCACTTCTTGCAACTTCAGATCATCCATCTCTCTTTTCCTATCAGCTAGGAAGTTATGTAGTATGCAACAAGAATTGATTACTCGAATCTACCGTTAAGTTAGTATGGCATGTTAATACACAAAACTCAAAAAGATTCCAGCAAATGGTTTGAATTAAAAAAAATGGATGGTACCTGATTTTTTATTCTAAAAAAGAGCCCAAATCCTCTCAACTACGTTCCTAGCAATTGCATGCCGCAGGTTATAGAGCTCTTGTGGAGTTTCTAGATTATTCCCATTGGCTGCTCACTCTTTCAAGTGATATCTTATGTTCCTAAATGGAGCAAAGAATCCTGGACCATTTGTGTATCCAACATCTACTAGGTAGTATTTTTCTAAGGTTTATGAAAATAGCCCACATTAGATTTCAGTTGAGAAATTTAGTGGAAAGTTGTATCATACTAAGATAGGAGTTACCATTTGGAACTTTGAAAGAGTCTTCTCTAAACATTGCATCTCTCAACACTCCGCCATCTGACGCTGAACCTTCCCAACCAGCCAACACATAAACAAACTTCATGTTGCGGTAACAAACACCCAACACATTTGTTGTTATGGCCTTCTTCCTATTCCTATATCTACCTTGCTTGTGTAGTGGAACACGGACATCAACATGTGTATCTAAAGCTCCAAGCCCATCGGGAAACCACCTCCATTTGCAATCCTTAGGTAGTTCAGTAGAAGGGTCTTGCAACTTGATGAGTTCATGAGATAAAGATAGGATGGATCCTAACACTTCATTGAAATGTCTGCTTATTGGCTCAAGCGTCCACCTATAGGTGCTACAGATTAACCTAAATTTCATGGCATGGCTAAGAACAAGCAAAACAATAGTTACGACTTCTTCAACAGTCACATAGAATGTGTCTTTCAGCCCAACCCTTTCACGTAGGATAGCACATAGGTCAGAAAAGAACCTTTTGGTGAACCTCAGAGTATCATAGCAATATAGATTGGGACCCATATAAATGTTCCTAAGCATCTGTTTTCTAATTCTAGTCTCAACCTTTTCCTCGCTAAAATCCCCAAGTTCTACAATCCTTCTCCTATAGTAGATATGTTGAGCTACGGCTACTACGGTAACAAAGAACCTAGTTGCTGCCCTCTTCCTTTTCTTCCTCCTCTCATGGCATAACTCTAGTTGTTGATCTGCCATCTACAATACATACATCAAGGGGAACTTAGTAGAGTAATAAACTTTTAGATCACGGAATATTTATGAAAAAAATCTATATAAGTTCAACATTCATCACTTCATGAAAACTTGCTACTCCAGAAGTATGAGTATGGATAGAACCTAGTAATCAATCATGCAAGTCACAAGTCGCAACCACAATAAGCATGACAAAAAAACATTATCAGCACTAAGATCTCCAGAATCCAAACTTTGTCTTAAAAAATACAATTGACAGAAAATAAATACTGTACATGGCTTCGATCCAGGTCAGTATAACTGGATCAACCAGCTGATCAATCAATGTACATATAGTACTAGCTAGCTGAGTAGTACTAGTAGTTATACATTACTCCATGTAGTAGTACTACTAATTTGGGGCTAATGAGTAATGATTGCGATAGAGTGACAAGTATAGATGCAGGATGCACACCAGGTTGCCAAGAGTGGGATATTCAAATGATTTGGTCATGCAGAACAAGGCCGTGAGACGTATTTAAACATGTCGGTCGCCAAGAGTGCTGGTAATAACCCTAGGTAGCTATAGCACACAACAACTTAATTCGCCCATGCACAAGTGAACAAATCACAAATGGTTCGGTTTATTCATTCTGAAATTTGGTGTGGAGCGCATTTTGTTTGATCTTGCATATTCTGAAACTGAATTTTGGTCTGCAATGAAAAGTTTGATGTGATATGGTGAAAATCTATGGTAAATGCATGTGTGCCTTATATATTAGCGAAAGTAGATCAAAACTACTTCAGGTATCAAACCTCCAAGGATACCTACGGTGAAAACACACAGACACTATCATGATTCAGAAAACACACAAACACTACCATTATGGTGAAAACACACAAACACTACCATTATGGTGAAAACACACAGACACTACCATTCTAAGATTTTCACCATATGTCGAAAACACACAAACACTACCAAAATTCAGAATTTTGTACATTGATACACTGGTTCTTCAGGTCTCATCTGTCCAAACCTCCAAGGATCAACAAAACCGACCTTGGAAAAGGGATTAAGGCCTACCGTAGTTGCTGAGGCAGATGAAGGGGGTGAGGTGGGAGGTCAGAACTGGTCCAAGGTACTTTTGGATCCGGTTATGGACCGCAGATCTGATGATGCTAGGGTTGAGTTAAGAAAAGGGGAAGAACGAGTGAGAGGGTAAAGGGAAGATGTGGAGGAGGAAGGATACCTGCGAGGGTGAATGAGTTGAGGTTGACAACGGCTCACCGGTGGCAGGACACTCGGTGGGGAGGAGTCATGGCATGAGTGGACTCGAGGGGAGGATTCACCGTGGGAGTTACAGGTCGATAGGAGAGAAGAGACGGTACCGGTGGCCAGGAGTCGTGGCCACGAGGTGGCGGTGGGTGATATGGCAGTGGGCGAGACGGAGGAAGGAGGAGGTGGTGATGAGTCGAGGAGGGAGGATGTGCTGCGGGAGGAATCGGAAAATGACACGTCTCGCTCGGGAATTCGGTTTACACACGGTAGTATTTTGAGGGATTTGCCAATGACGGTCCAATTCTGTGTCAACCAAACAACGTAACGATAGAACTGCAAAATAAATTCTGGGATTTCAGATCCAAATGATGGATACCAAGCGACCTCTTAGAGGTCATTTGGCACCCAGGTATTCATTTTATTTAGTAGAAATAAAATAAATACATGGATTCATTTCATTTATATTATGATTCCAAAAACACTCACATGTTTGGTTGTCATCGGAATTTGCAAATAACGGGTCTGAGATAGGAATTGGATTTACACATGAGGATATTTTGATGGATTTGCCAAATAAAATGATAGTCTAATTCCATACCAACCAAACAACACATGGAGAGAATTGCAAAATGAATTCTAGGATTGCAGGCCTAAATGATGGATACCAAACAACCTCTCATTTGGCACCCAGGTATTTATTTCATTTAGTAGAAATAAAATGAATACATGGATTCATTTCATTTATATTATGATTTCAAAAACACCCACATGTTTGGTTGCCACCGGAATTTGCAAATGATGGGTCTGATATAGGAATCGAGTTTACACATGGGTATTTAGATGGATTTGCCAAATGAAATGACAGCCCAATTCTATGCCAACCAAACAACATAGGGATGGAATTGCAAAATAAATTTCAAAATTTCAGGCCCAAATGATGGATACCAAACGACCTTTAGGGTGTGTTTGGTAGCCCTGCTCCACACAGAATTTCCCCACTCAGCCCAAATTCGGGTGTTTGTTAGGTCGGGTCCAGGGTCTGGGCATTGCCCACCTCATACGAAAACGTTCTCTGGGCACTGCTCGGTTGTGAAGCCGAAAACGAGCTTCGCTGTTGGGCAGGGCTGAGCTCGCCTGGAAAATTTCCCTCGCGCCCCGCACCTCGCACGAGCCTCCGCCCAATCCCGTCTCTCTCGCCCAGACGACCCTCCGCCGCCTCCTTTGGACGCCGCCCCTCGACCTCCTCTCGCGTCGCCCGCCTCCCGTCCTCCTCTCGGGCCGCCGGCCCCTCGACCTCTTCTCGCGCCGCTTGCCCACGTCCTCTTCCCTGCCAACGACGATCCCCGGCTTCCTCTCCACGGCCAGCGACGACCAGCGCCGGCTCCTGACCTCCTCTCCACTGTTCGCCTCGTCCGAGCAGCAAGGCGGCTCCTCACCGGCCATGGAGCAGCGGCGGGCCACAACGCCTCTCCCGGCCTCGCCTGCGCGTGGAGCAGCAGTCACCCACGGGAGGAGGAGGAGCTCAGACTCACCCGCTTGAGGAACGGGAGGGGCTCGATGTGTGGCGCATGGCGACCCAAGGCGGCGGCGCATGGAGGCCACAGTGGGCGCGTGGAGGCGACGGTGGATGCGTGGTGGCGGTTCCACTCGCTAGCGTTGGTGCCTGAGCCTGAGCCCAATGTTCCCAAGGACCCGATTGCTTTTTCTGGTTTGTACCTAGGTACTTGATTGTTTTTTATTTTGTATGGCATAACTCAAGTCATACAGGATACCAAACATGATCTCAACTGATCTCATCTCAGTTCATGTAACCTACCAAACACATCAAATAAAACACACTTGTATAAGGTTGGCATAGCCAAACTCAGCTTGTATGTGGTGAGATAGGCCACCCGGGCTAACAAACACACACTTAGTGTATTTAACTCTTCGCTGGTGGATGTGTGTTTGATGAACTCGGTCGAATCGCCACAACACAAACTAATCAACGACGACGAGACGGTCGGGAGAAGTGCACGTACGATCCCGCTCCCGCCATTTCTAGAACGCTCACAGCACACCGACGACCTGATCAACTGTTTTGTGAGCACGGTATATATCTGTCTGAGTTCCTCAATCTGGATTTTTTTTTCCTAAGAGAGAAATGCACGTTTGGATTTGGTGCGGCAGTTTCCAAGAGTAGGAACTCTCCCAAGGCACAGGCAGCCACCATTGACGAATATGCCGTCCTTCTTGGCTGGCTCTTCTCTGCATGCGACGCGGTGCCTTTGACACGGCAGCTCGTTTTTTGCTTCCGCGAACCCCCGGCTCTCCTTTTATAACGTTCCAGGACACCGGCCGGGTCTATCTGGACAAAGAAATTGGACTCTCTGTACATAAGTGAAATTTTGTTAACTTGCTGTAAAAAATAGCTAACTCCTGCTGTTAAAAAAATGGCTAACTCCATAAAACGCATGTAGTATCTGGAATTTTGGGGAATTTCAAAGACCATTATTTCTTAATACTAACAAACTACCAGCTTTTCCACTACGGATAGTTTGACTTTTACGAATTTCCTAGGGCAAATCAAGCTTGGGCGTCCGGGAGACACCAACCATATAGGAGTCCCCATAACTTCGATGTAGAAAGCTCCATGAAGAAATCACATGGTAGGATCACGATTTGGATTGGTGGTATCCTACATCTAGGTCCCATCTTTCTTTTCCTCACTGAATTCGAAATCAATGGGTGAACAAAGAAGCATTTGAGCTCTCAAAGACTGAAATTTGACCCGTTGGAGGCTTATTAGGTAAGTTCACCCTCTACTTACTTAATCAAAACTCCAAAAAAACCTAGAGCTCAAGACTGGTATAGATAGTGATTTGGGAGGTCTGGAGAGGAAATTGTAGAATCCGAAGTAAAGTCTGGACTCACTCCAAAAAAAAAAATCTCCTCTTATTACTTGTCGAGCGCCCCGTGCATTGTCCCTGATGTCCTTCTAGTCCCCATAATTGGAGTTCTCAAATAAGAGGAAAACTAGAACAATCCAAAACCAAGAGCTCGCAACTAGTCCGAACAGTGCTCAACTGTCTAGATTGAGAAATTTCCAAATCCGTAGCAAAGTCCAGACCCACTACAAAAATGTAATTTGTTCTCCGTTCAACCAGGACCAAATTTTCTCTCTCCCTGACCTCTAGAGTAGTAATTACCTAATGAAGCACCCATCATCGCGTCCCAGCTGTCCATCTAGGCCCGATCTTTCTTTTCCACATTTAATTCAAATTTAGTGGGTGGGGGAGTGGTATTGGAGCTCCCAGGGTGTCCAATAATATTGAGAAGATTAGATATGGAGTACATATATTGAAATTTCACTATTAGATCGGTCATCGCTTATTGAAAGCCCTGTGAATCGTCGTAGTATCATTGTTGGCCGGCTCACCCTGCTTCTTCTTCCTCTCGAACCTGCACGATAACGTCCTCTGTACTTAGAATGTAGTCATCCTTGATGAAATAAAAATGGTTCTATTTACCCCTGATAGACGTGGCGTTTTCCTAGTGGCTAACCATCCGCATGTGGTTCGTTAATCTCTTGGCATCCCAAGAAAATAAAATCTCTTGGACGCATTTCAGGTAACCAAGTATTCCGAGGTGTAAACTGCAAACGGATCCGAGTCTCTGTCAGACTGTTTCACAGTTTCGAGAAACAGCCACTCGTAATAATAAAATCTTAATTTTCCGACTGCTTTCCCGTTCTGTTTCCTGCTCTTCCCCGTCTCCGTTAGGTGCTGCAGAGAGAGAAAGAGAAGGGAGACGCCGGCGATGGCGCCGCTGAGGCGGGCGGCGGTGCTTCTGATCCTCGCGGGGATTCTTATGCTCGTGCTATCTCCCGCGGAGGGAGCAGCGGCATCCGTGGAGGGAGGAGGTGATGATCTCTTGACTTTTCCCCCAGTCCCATCCACCGCTTCTTTCCTTACCTTACTTCCGTAGATGATACGCTTCGTCGGTCGCTACGGGTGCCTGGTGCCGAGGCTCCATCCCGCAACTGGTGATGGCTCCGTATGATTCGTAGTCGGGGTTAAGGAAAAATCTAGAGAAATTGCGCGAGTTAGCTCCACGGGCTGTGCTGGGAGCAATGCGAGTACAGGAGAAGAGAGAAGCAATTCAGCGAAATTTGAAATCAATTAGGCAGAAATTGATGAACGGAAGGTTAAAAATTTGGTGTAGTGACTATTGGGACAGAGGATTTCATGTAATCTGTGCGAAATTTTGTTGGGGACAGTAACATTGTGAGCTTTTGGAGTTAGCCTTAACGCCATTCTCAAGTTCAGATGTTCTGCACAACAGCTAGAACTATATGCTTGGCATATTGTACTTGTTTACAGTTGTGTTTCGTCGCCAAGGGCTAGCTCCGAGATGTGTAGCCATGAATGAGAACTGCAATCAGTCGGCTAGCTTCTTATCCTTTCTGATATAGGAAAGTGTTGCTGGATATTACAGCACCAAACACTAATGTCTGATATATAGATTTCTTTAATTGCTATTCCGCCGAATAAACTTGAAGACCTTCGTTGTGCGGTATAATACTCTCTCCGTTTCAAAATATAAGATGTTTTAGCTTTGTGAAAGGAGCGTATCTAGACCTCTTCCAGTGTGTAGGTTCATTTAGACTTGGAGTGAACCTACACACTAAAATTGTCTAGATACACTCCCTTCACAAAGCTAAAACATCTTATATTTGGAAACGGAGGGAGTAGTTGTTTACACTTTTCTTTGCGCAATGCAGAGCTCAGGACGAAGCACTCCGATGGTGGTTATTCTTACAATAGTACTCTTTCTCATATTCTTGTTGAGTATGCATCTGCTGTAAGTTCTTCTCTGAACCACATATGCTTGCACGAAGTTTGTTTTATTAAGAACAGCTCAAATTATTTCCCAAAACCAAGCTTTCTATTCTCCTACCTGGAGCAGTTTTGTAGTGGGAATACCCGTTTGTGTAATCCTCAAAAATAAATAAAAAATCTGTCTGTAACTTTGCTTTCCTAAATGAATTTTCAGGTGTACACTTCCGACCTAACCTCACTTTTGACATGGACTTGTCCAAGGTGTGAAGGTCACACAAAGGTACACCACATGAGACGAAAACTAGACTTGGCTGCTCTTGCTGATTCTACAAACTGTTCCTAAGTACTTTCTTTGTTTTCATTATTAACGCAGGGTTTTGAGATGATAGAGATCATAGTAGATGTTGAGAGATGTTTACAGGTTCTTTATTTCGTGTTCTCAGCTTCTCATGATCTTCTTCCATGCAGTTTTAAATGAAAATTATGCTCATATATCAAAATAAAATAAAATTGTGCAGGCATTTGTTGGAGTGGCCCCTGATCCACGATCCATAATCATTGCTTTTAGAGGCACCCAAGAACACAGGTATGAGAACTTGTTGCTTATGTTAAATATAGCTTACTGCTGACCAAAAGTTATACCATGTTTTCACATCTTTCATCTGTACTTACTACCTAGTTCTGACAAATAGTTTACGGAAATAATAGTGTTTAATTATTTATAACTTGTGATACATAATTTGTTGCTCACAACCATTTCTACATCAAATTTTGCTTGTAAAGCGCCTCAAATTGGATTGAAGATCTCTTCTGGAAGCAGCTAGATGTAACTTATCCTGGCATGCCAGATGCAATGGTACGTCAATCAGTCAATTTTGAATTTATTTCTATGAAAATATTATTGAATGTTCACCGTCTGTTTTATATATCATGTTGCAGGTCCACCATGGATTTTATTCTGCGTATTATAATACAACTGTGCGGCATGAGATCCTGAAATCCGTTAAGTGGGCATGGAAGACATATGGAAAACTACCCATAAATGTTGTAGGTCACTCGATGGGAGGGGCTTTAGCTTCATTCTGTGCCCTTGATCTCTCTGTAAGCACCTTTGAGCAGGCTGTATCTTTGTGTGTTACTTTACTTGGACAAGCAGGATTTTTTTTTTCGGTTGTCATGTAAGCACATGTTGGATTAGTTTTAAGTTTAAATCAAACCATGTCATAAATAGCTGAAATCATATTTGATCACTTTATGTATGTATGTTCAATGTAGATTCTGTGATCTATACTTTACAAAAGCAAGGACGAAGCTATGCTTTTTCATAATAGACCTCTGTATATTATTATATTATCTCATATATAGGTTTAATAGATATAGTTAACTGATTTCTTGCCTTCCATTTTGCAGGTTAAATATGGGTCAGATGAAGTTCAGCTCATAACTTTTGGACAGCCTCGCATAGGCAATCCTGCGTTTGCTGCATACTTCAATGATCAGGTTCCAAGAACCACCCGTGTGACCCATGAGAATGATATTGTTCCACACTTGCCACCATATTTTTCTTACCTGGGTGAATGGACATATCATCACTTTGCAAGAGAGGTCAGTACTTGTTTGTTACTCTGAATGAATTTACAAAATGCATACAGTAATAAACTCAATTAAGTTAGTCCCTAAGTTAAATGTTTGTTCTGCCTTTATTAATCTTCAGGTTTGGCTTCATGAGACCATAGTAGGAAACGTAGTTACTAAGAATGAGACAGTCTGTGATTGTTCTGGCGAGGACTCAACCTGCAGCAGGTATCTACACGCCTCTCACATTACTTGTACACTTATGCTCCTCGTGCTGTGCTTATTCTTTGCTCTTGCTTGAATAGATCGGTCTACGGGAGAAGCGTGGCAGATCACCTTGAGTACTACGGTGTTAGCTTACATGCCGATTCAAGGGGAACCTGTCAATTTGTGCTTGGCCCATCCAACTCAGCATATGGTGACATTCGTCAAGTTGATGGAACTATCATCTTATCAAGATATCCACAAGAACAACATTCTGTGGATTCTATATGACCCTTTAGCCTAGGGTAAACTGTACAGTATATTATTTTGTGCATATATTTCATGTAATGTAGAAACACTGGCTGCTCTAGGAGCTCTCCTGAGAATAAGGAAGGTTTCGCCTTTAGAATGTGCCCCCTTTACTCAAGTGAGAATTGTATATGAAGAAGCTCCATGAACATTGCAGACATGTACATAACAATATCACGGGTCAAATAATGGAAGTGTTTTGATGGTATCCTGTTTTCTTACAATCTTGCATAATGCGATTCTTCCTTCCTATTGACAGAAATATTTCCAGATTTTCTCTCGTCTTCCCCATCCAGGTGCCCTTTGCGTCAGATATGCAATTGAGGTCAAAAGATATTGTTGCTCTTTGAAGGTCTGAGGAGCCAAAGAACTGATCAAAGTCCGGCTGGAACCTGGAATCCCTAGATGCAAAGCTCTACATGTGGTCGGCACTGCCCGGTGAAGAAACTGAGGATAAGGATATATGCCAATTATTCACCATTGCCACCTGCTTGCCCTGTATGGTTGCACCATAGATGAGAAGATGCACTGCAACATTATAAACTGCTACTGTTCTACAGCATCATCTACACAGCAAGTGCTGCAGATATGCAGAACAAGATTGTGTCAGTGGATCATGGCGCGTCGAATGCTTGCATATCTTGGTAAGGACATAAAACAGGCTGACGATGAAAATGTTGAGAGACGGCACAAAGTTGCAAATGGCCCAGATTCCGGGTTGCGGATAAGGTCAGAAGAGAGAGAGAGTGATGGACGGAATGAGACCGCAAGGCCTCTCTTTGCTGGCAGATGCTATTGGGAACCTGAACGGGAGCTGATCCCACCGGCCTATGCAAAGCACCTCTCCTTAGCCGGTGGAATCAGATCCATGTGTGCCGTACTGTCATGTGACAGCGAGTGTGGTGGTGTCGATGTTTTGCGTTTGTTCCGACCTTCTGAATTTACAGTGTAACGTCTGAAGTTAGAAGCAGTAATGTGCAGGGAATGTTGCAGAGTTGGAACTTTCAGACAAAATGAAGCAGGACCAGAGTAAACGGCGCGCGTCCATATAGGTTTGCAATGACGGTTACTAATAATCTCACAATCTGAAGCGTTGATCTTGGTATTTTTCCACACTCGCTTAAATCCAATGCATATATTCAAGTTCAGACACGCATGCACCTATGTATAACCGAGGAATGCTTTTCTACCACTAAGAAAATCCTCAAAAATATCTGTACAAGTGTAATTTTCCATGTATGCCATGTGGTAGGTTTAGGTATACGTATAAGATTTTACAAGAGGTCGGCTGAGATGAGGAAAGAGATTCTTATCCAAAACCATCAAAAGTAGCCTATGCTGGATTAAAAATGTGTTCTTTTTATACAAGAACAAATTTAGGTTCCATCATAACAAGTTGAGCACATGATTCCAATTTCTCATTATCCATATATGGAAAAGTCACCACAACCATTTTGATGAGTCTATAAAAGGCAGGGCACCCGGCCGGTAGCAACAGACCACAGCCACCACCTTGGGGAGCATCTCATCTAATAAGCATAGACAGCGAGTCAGAGCTCTAGAAGCCTCTCTAGAACCTCCCGATCAATCATAAGCGATCACGAATCCGATGGATCAGGTGACTAAGCTGGCGTCGGAGCGGGCGGTGGTGGTGTTCACGTCGAGCAGATGCTCCATGTGCGACTCTGTGACGTTCCTCCTCAGCAACCTCGGCGTCAACGCCGCCGTGTACGAGCTGGACAAGGAACAGCGGGGCAGGGAGATGGAGAGAGAGCTCGCCAGGAGGCTCGGCCGAGGCCTGCCAGTGGTGCCAGCGGTGTTTATCGGCGGGAACCTCGTCGGCGGCACCAACAGGGTCATGGCGCTGCACCTTGCCGGCGAGCTCGTCCCCATGCTCAAGAACGCCGGTGCTCTCTGGCTCTAATGAAGAAGAAGGCGTGCATGCTCAGTGTGCAATGCTAGCTTTTTGACAGTATGAAATAAGAGATCCAAGAGGAGTAATCGCTGTAGCCTGTAGGAGGCCAGGTCTTTTAATATCCTGTGTCGGCTGCATGGTAAGAAGAAGAATCAAGCTAGTAGTGCTGTTCTTGTTACTTAGTACAGTCCTTGGGATTATTAGTCCTAAAGGCCAAGTTATTAATATCAAGACATTACATAACTCTCTCTCACTAATCTATGCATGCACTAATAATCTTACATGCATGAGAGAAGTGAGAGGGAAAGAACAACATGCATTGGATGAGAGAGACTAGTAAATGAGACACCCCTTATAATCTCAAACAATATAAAAAAGCTCTCCGAACCTATAATCCTGAACAGAGGAAATACTATAGTAAGGTTTAGTAACCCGTTCTGAGTTACTTTCCTTTTGTTGCTCTTTCTTAGGCACGCAAGCTATCAGTCAACATTTGTAGCCTTTTGACGATTTGATCTCGACAATCTTCTCCTCTCCCGGCAATGATGTTCTTCTGAATGGTGGTTTGCTTCGCACCAGCGCATTCTTCGGCTATCCTTCTCTGTCATCTATTGTCGGTTGAAATCAAATTTACGTGATTATGCCTTTTTTTTCGAAATGGGGACTTAGCCCCGGCCTCTGCATCGATAGATGCATACAACCTTTATTATTTTATTTTATTTTTTTATGCTCAATTCAAAGATTACATCATAGGTCGCACAGGGTTGAGACATGTATCAATCATCTAAACAAAAAGGAGAACATGTAATGTCTCTGTATCAGCATGATATCCGAAAATCAAAACGCCAGCTGCATTGGACGTATAAATCCCGTGCCACCGATTCTAGATGACTGCATCCAGTATCCAAAGCATTGCGTTTGTCCATAGGTTGTAGGAATGACCACATACGGATCCAGTGAGTAGCCTGCGGAATAACCTGCATAAAAGAAGTGGTTTTTTGCTTTGTTAAAGATATAGTCATTCCGTATGTTCCACATTGTCCATAATAAAGCACACACACCCACTCGGATTTGCACTTTAAACTCTTTTGGAACACCTCTTAACCAATTGCCAAAAATATTGTTAGTACTAGTAGGAGGGGTAATACCAAATGCCATATGAACAATGCGCCATACCACTTTTGCAAGGGGACATGAAATGAATAAATGTTGGATTGATTCATCCTGAGAACAAAAACAACATCTCTTACTATCTTGCCAATTTCTTTTTGTCAGATTATCTTTTGTGAGTAACACTTGACGATATAAGATCCACATAAAAATTCTGATTTTTAGTGGTACTTTTATTTTTCAAATGTACTTGCGCAAAAATCTAGTGTTGTCATTAAGAAGATCCAGATAAAAGGATTTGACCGAGAAGGAGCCGGACTGTGTAAGTTTCCAGACAAAAATGTCCGGTTGGTCATTCAAATTGATGTCCATTAACCGTTGCACAAGATGAAGCCACCTTGTTCCACGGTTCCCCGTGAGCGCCTGTCTAAAACCAATGTTTAAAGGGTTATGTGACATAACACTAGCTACTGTCACATCCTTCCTTTGCGCAATGCTAAACAATGTTGGGTATTGATGAGAAAGAGGGGTATTGCCCAGCCAATTATCTTCCCAAAAGCGGATATGTTCACCATTACCTATTTGAAAAGACCCTCTATTGATAAAATCATCTTTAACTTTCATAAGTCCTTTCCAAAAAGGAGAATCCAAGGGTTTTGCCTTAACTTGAGACAATGACTTAGCGTGGAGGTATTTATTTTGTACTTGCCATACTCCCTTTTCGGTTAACAACTTATAGAGCCATTTGCTGAGAAGGCATTTGTTTTTCATATCAAGTACTTCCACCCCAAGTCCCCCCTGGTCTCGAGGTCGGCATATAATGTTCTATCGAGTTAGTCTATACTTTCTCTTATGGCCATCAGTTTGCCAAAAAAAACGTGAATGGAAATAATCCAGTCTTTTGCTTACCCCCTTGGGTATTTCAAAAAAGGATAGTCTATCCCCATAAGATAACAATTTTCCCATCCAACTAGCAAGTTTACGCTCAAACCGGTCCTTTACCGATTTCCATTCACCATTTTTTAGTTTGCGATAATGGATAGGTATTTCCAAATACCTAAAAGGGAAGGACCTAGCCTCACAACCAAACAAGTTTATATACTCCTCTTGTTGCTCTTTTGCTTTGTCAAAACAGAAAACTTCGCTTTTATGAAAGTTTATTTTGAGTCCTGATAGTTGCTCGAAAATGCATAGAATAAGCTTCATGTTTAGAGCCTTTTCCAAATCGTGTTCCATAAAAATTATGGTGTCATCCGCGTATTGCAGTATGGAAATCCCACCTTCAACTAAATGTGGTATGAGACCCCCCACTTGTCCGTCATCTTTGGCTCGTGCTATCAAAACAGCGAACATATCTGCGACAAGGTTGAAAAGCATAGGAGACAACGAGTCTCCCTGCCTTAAACCTTTGAAAGTTTGAAAATAGTGACCAATATCACCATTAACTTTAATGCCAACACTCCCTTGTCTAACAAAGTCATCTATCCAGCGACACCATTTAGGATCAAACCCTTTCATCCGCATTATTTGTTGTAGAAAAGGCCATTTAACTTTGTCATATGCCTTTTCAAAGTCTATCTTTAATAAAACCCCGTCCATTTTCTTCCTATGAAGTTCATGGATTGTTTCATGTAAGGTTAGTACTCCTTCTAAAATATATCTCCCCGGCATGAAGGCCGTTTGAGTAGGTCGAATAACCTTTTGTGCCACACTTGTAACTCGATTTGTTCCTACCTTGGTGAAAATCTTGAAACTGACATTGAGTAAACAAATGGGCCTATATTGCTGAATTTGTATTGCATTTTCCTTCTTAGGCAGAAGAATGATAGTACCATAATTAAGTTGAAATAAAGGTAATTATCCTCGTTGAAAACTTTCAAACATGTTCATCAAATCGAGTTTAATAATCTCCCAGTAACTTTGGTAGAACTCAGCGGGAAACCCATCGGGCTCCGGAGCCTTATTCTTTTCCATTTGCATAATGGCGTCATACACCTCCTTTTCTGCAAAGTCAGCGATGAGGATGTCATTTTCTACCTCCGACAACTGCGGTATGTCACTGATTTCAGACTCAACCAAAGAAAAATTATTTTGTGTTGGTGCGCCGAATAGTTTTTTATAGAAATCGGTGACATAGTTTTTAATACTTTCTTGCCCAATAAAGGTTCCTTCATATTGTTCTAGTTGAAAAATCTTTTTTCTTCTATGCTTACCGTTAGCAATTAGATGAAAATATTTGGTATTATTGCCACTCTCTTGGACATGTTTCACCTTTGCACGTTGAGCCCATTTTGATTCCTCATCCCGTCTAAGTTTGGCGATTTCATCGTTAGCTTGTCTCAATACCTCTCTCTCTGAGTTATTGAGGGTAGCGCTTTCAGCTTTGACATCTAGAGTGTCAATAATATTAAGTAGCCTCTATTTTTTAATTCTATACACACCGCTTAAATTTCTCGCCCATCCTCTTAAAAAATTGCGGGGGTGGCGAATCTTATTCTGCCATATTTCCATAAGACTCTTCCCATGCTTTATGACACCCCACTTTCTATTTATCAACTCACGAAAGCCCTCTTGGCTTAGCCATGATAGCTCAAAAGAAAAAAGACCTTTGTTACCTCGGTGAGCTTGTTCTCCCGAGTCCAAAAGTAACGGTGTGTGATCCGAGCTAGTTCTAGTAAGAGCTCTTACATTGACTAACGGAAACTTTTGTTCCCACAACACACTTGCTAGCACTCTGTCTAGCTTTTCATAAGTAGGGTTTTCATTTCTACTTGCCCAAGTAAATTGTCTTCCGGATAGAGCTATTTCTCTAAGATCTAAGCTTTCAATGATCGCGTTGAAAATAAATGGCCATCTAGCGCCGAAATTATCATTACTCTTTTCTTTCCTTCGTCTTAAAATATTAAAATCACCGCCAACCAGTATCGGTAGGTCGTCATCCTCACACATACGAACCAGCTCCGCCAAAAACTCACCTTTCTTGGCATCTTGAGCCTTGGAATGTTTAAAATGTACATCCTCCGTCCTGAAAAAAAACATCGTTGGCCCACCTTGATCCAAATCTAAGCCCAGACTTTCGTATACACGTACAGAGCACAGTTACTCGTATACTCGATTTTTTTCTCAAAAAAAACACGTATAATCGATTATAATTATCTAAGAAAAGACTTGGCCGCTGGACCGTCAGCCCGAGATTTATGGTTTGAGCGCCTCCTTTTCGATCCGCTCCAGTTCAACACCCCACCGACCTCATGAATTTGCTGCCGTTGCTACCGGTAGAAGAAACGACATGGTTGTTCCAGCCATTGCTTGCCAAGCATATGCAATCACTGTTGGAGCACATCATGTCACGCCAACCACTCCGATTAAGGTGAATTCCTTTTATTTTGCCTTTCTTTGGTTATCATGTGAATGCGATCCTACTTGAGCCAGATGACTATTATATGACTAGTTCCATTACAATGATGCCAAGAGGAGACAAGGATGCACCAGGAGCCAAGACCCCCAAGCAACAAGTCTGGAAGAGAAGACACAAGAAGCTATTGTCCAAGGACCGGAGTCTCTGTTCCCGGACCCCTGAAGTCTCCGGCCTGCCGCCCCAAGGATCCGGACCAGCGCCTGGAGCTTACAGTATACCCCCCGGATATTAACCCGGAGACCGAAGCACCGACTGAAGTCTCCGACCCTCTACCCCGGAGTCTCCGACCTAAGTGAGCAGACCTACGAGCCTTGTAGTTGGGCCTAGCCCATGTAACGCCCCATCTCAACTATAACTTTTTGTGTATGCCTACAATGCCCATTCTTTAGTGGATGGCCTATATATATACCCCCACCCCTCATAGAAACCCTAAAGATGATGATGAATTGAGTTGGAACTCATGGCATATGCCAAACCCTAGATGGAATCCATCTCTCTAGATTGAATCTAAGAGTTGTATCAAGATCCTCCTCAATTTAAGGATTCCAGTAGTTGCTTGGTATCTCCCCTTGAGGTTTTACTTGGTTGCTACTCTCTTCTTGATTTGGATTGTACCACTTGCTTGCCAATCTCTCCTCAGGTGATTCTACCGCAAGGTCTCTCTCCTAAAAATTCTATTGGATTGGTTGTTCGAATCAACGGGAGAAAATCAGATAGTGTGTGTTTTGCGTGTGTTTCTATATTTACCTTGAATTCAAGTGAGTTCATCGCGTTCATCGAGTTTCCCCTCACTCCCCGCCTTAAATCCATGAAAATCGGACCACCCCAAGGGTAAATCCACAAGGGAACCCATATCACTTCTCGTCAAAGAAACCGATTGTCCAAGAAGCATCGATGAGAGTGGTCCGTAGCCAGGCGACTGTGTCGATTTGTACTTGTGTAGGTGCAAAAGGTTCACATGGTTCTACACGACTGCCATTAACATCATGACCACCCTGTCCGACCGAGCGACCATCTCGCCTAATACAAGGAGGCACCAATGTGCCTAGATGCTAGAGGCAGCATGCGCCTCCGAGGGATTGCCACTGATCGTGCCGGCCACCACCGCTCTCCGAACCTGCGCCGACGACCACCGCCTCGGCATGGAATCGCCGCTGGGAGCCAGCATGAACATGAGTGACAAGGATGGGCCCGACACGACGTACCATTTTCCTACGTATATGGATATATATACTCGTACTGACCTATACATATTTAATTGGATACAATTTCTACGATCCTAAATAACTTAATTATTCGTTAATTACAACTTAATAATCCGGTTAGAGATCATCATACCCTTAATTATGAAGAAGTATCGAACAATCTCGGCCATTGTTTATATTTAAGTTTGGAAAGGGAGGAGTACCAAAGCAGAAGTCCTGGATTCGCATGCATATCTACAACAAAAAGCGAATACATACATGTGTATCTAGACAAATGTTCGACATCCTTTTTCGGACGAAGGGAGTAGCAGATATTTCCCTAGCCTGAAAAAACGGTATTTGGTATGTCTAAAAGCCACGTTATCAACGATACGCTCGCATTGGTCATGTAAAAGTGCTAGCATTAGAGCATCTCAAAGGGAGCTCCCCAAAATCCGTCATTTTCCGTCCGCGCGGACACGGTTTTGGGGAGAGAAACCAGCCCCGTCCGCCCCATGTCCACCCCTTGCACCCAATGGCTGACCTAGGCCAAATTCACATATTTTGGCTATGTCAACAACAATTTCTAGCAGTATAATCCAAAATACAAATTCACAAATAGTGTTCAACACATAACATAGGAATAGAGTTAATCCATGACCATCCGAAATACAAATTCATAAAATAGCAACCACAATAGACAAACATCACATATCTCGAGCCATGATAGCTCTCTTCTTCTGCTCATACCATGTCCTTTTCTCGGCATCCATGAGGCTAAGATCGGCCGTCATCACACGGGTCTCCTCCATGATGACGGCAAGTTTGACCTTCTCCGCCCTTGATGTGGCATCCAACTTGGCGGCCTCAGCAATCTTAGCCTCAATGCGAAGCTTCTCAGCCGTGGCGGCGGACTCGACAACGAACTTCTCCTTCTTAATGCGAAGCTTCTTGGCCGTGGCCTCAGCTTCCAGCACATGGCCAGGTCCATGCCCGTCAATCCCATGTCCATGAGCCGCTCAATCTGCCTTATGGCACGAGAAGCCTCAATTTCGGAGGGAAGAAGGCCTTTAGACCGCTAGTTGGAGGACTCAACTGTGGCACCGTCCATGAAGTCGGGATAGGTAGCATCACGACCCTCCAGGGGAATGTCCGGACCGTAGAAGTACGACATCTGCCAGTTTTTGACACACTCGTGCCCGACAATGTTAAGAAACTTCCGGGTTGACTGAATATTGAAACTAATAGTTCCACACTTGGCCTGTTCATCCTTGGCAATTGTTGATTCTCTCTTGATGATGAACTAGTAAAAGAAGGTGTCTAGCCTAGGATGGATTCCTAGGTCTACCTTAAAGAGTGCTATGAAGAGACTAAGAACTAAGATGCTATCCAGAGAAAAGTTGTGAGGGAGAACCTGGAAGATCTCTAGGACCTTCAGGAGAAATTTGAAGATTGGGAGGGAAATCCCGCGAACCAACTAGACCTTGCACTATAAGAATCTGGGCGGTTCATGATGATCTGATATAGTCGTGGATGAGGGTCAAAACGTCGTAGATGGCCATCTACGACGAAAAAAATAGGTCACGGACCTCACGTCATAATTCATTCCGCGATGTTTTTTCTGTCTGAAAACGTCATGGCTGATCATGAAGTTCCTGTATTTTCGTCGCGGGGAACTGGATCGGCCCAGTCCAGACCCGGTCATTCATGACATTTTTATTTCATCACGGTCGTGGCCACATGGCAGACAGCACCGCGGGTGGCCATCAGCGACGTATGCTGACGTCATGTTCGCCGTCTACAACGTCATCGAGTTCTTGACGTTTTTTTCTGTCACGGCTTGATTCCGTTGTCTCCATATCCGTGACGTCATCCAATCCGTTCATGACACCATACATCCCGTTTATGACGTCACATGCGCCGTGAAGATTTGTTCGTTGCCACCTTTCGACGCCATGCTGACACGTGGACGGTTGGCACGGACAAGCTTGCGCCAATCGGACGAGGCCACATGGGCAAGCCGCAGAACGCCACGTTGACAAATCAAAATGGGACATGTATCACCTACCGACAACGAATTCTGTGTGATGACGTCATTATTGGCCGTGACGTTTTTGTTTCGTCTAGATAGTTGATCAATGAAAGGCGGCCACGTTGGTGTTTACCTGTGATGAAAATGTTTCGTCAAGAACAATTGAGACGATTCATTTTCATCGCGGATGCGGCTGGCGTCACCGTGAGATCAGGGGGCCATTTGTGCACGTAAATTTCTACTAGCCCTAATCGTCTGTGACACATTTCACACCACATGCATCAAATAACAGGATTTGACAATGAATTTCAGGACAAGTTTCCACATAAATTTCCACAGCAGTTTCTAAGCCAAAAGCCTCACAAGCTTTCACAATCAAAAAATTTGCACAGCAGTTTATGAGCCAAAAGCCTCACAAGTTTTTCTGACCAAAATACTCACAAGTTTTTCTACACCAGTTAACTTTCCTAGCCCAAGAACTCACAAGTGTCAACCACGAGTTCAGTTACCTTGCGACAGCTGAAGCTGCTTCTGCTGAGTCATCCGAGACAACACTTGCTGAAGTAAGTCATTTATATGGTTTTGTTTATCCTGCATCTCTTCTTAGTTCTTCTGCATTTCTCTCATGTCGTTAGCATAATGCAGACTCTCTGCCCCGGCATCTTCTTTCGCTCTCTGCAATTCCTCTATGGTACAACACTTGCTGGAGTACAGCTAGGAGATTTTGGCATCACCCCAATTGCATACAAGACTGACCCAGATGGTCGTGCCATCTTCAGAAATCAGGGGTGGCAGAAATTCCACGAGAGTGAAGATGATCTAAAGGTTGGACAAGCCATGCTAATCACTGGCAGGAAGACCACAGAAGAGATGTTGAACGTGAAGTTTGTGTTTGAGACCATATAGAGTGTAGTTGTGGTTGGGAACTATTAAGCTTAACTAGTACGACGTAGTCTGCAACAATTAATTAGTCGTTTGAAACCTAGTGTATATATAATATATATTTGCTTGTTTAGTCTATTTTTGGAAGATTTTTTTGGGTATGGTTATGATTGTGTGAACTGGAAGCTACTACAAAGAATTATATGGAAGCTACTAGTACAAAAGAATTCTAAAAGATTTCCTATCCACATGCATTCTGGTCGTTTGGGCTGTTCACGAGAGGGTCCCTCGTCGCGAGTTCGAGAGATTTCCATGATGAGACTTTGATCTCCGTAAGATTTTTTGAATCAGTAATTACAACAACTTGAGTACTATGATTGTAAAAGTTGAAATATAGTACTTGCACATAATTCTGATAGCTAACACAGAGAATTCTGAAAGAAGCTACTAAAAATAAATACTTTGAATTCTGAAAGTACTAAAATTAAATACATTATAATTTTATCTGAAAGGTAATACGCATACTGCTATCAAAATAATATAGATACAGTACAAACTTCTACTTTGAAATTGACCTAAAATGCTAGCAAATAACCAAGGATGAATATAGGGATTCATTCTCCCCTATATTTTTTATCGTCGTCGGCTCCCGCGTGTTGCAACACATGTTCAGAGAACTCTCTCCGTCTGCAATGTGCTGCCAGTATCTCATCCAGAGGGTAAGGCCTCGGTGTATGTTCCAGACTTAAGCCATATGTTACCATTGTTGATTCCTCTTCCCAGGCTTGAACCTAATGATCGTACAGTCTGATATAATTACCGGGTTTGACTGTGGGGTGTAACTTGGTATTAATGGAGATAGACCGATGGTAATCAACGAAAAGGGCATGACTTCCAATGTCACCGACGGCCTTGAGAGAGCGGTTCTCCATGTACACCCGGTACAACGCCGGTTGCCCTTTGGCGATATCCCCGTTCAACACAAGAAGCAGATCACCATCTGACTCCACTAGGTAAAATCTGTAGCTTCCGCGTACCTGTTCAAAGACTGGGGCTGAAATTATTTTGGCCATCGTGATAGTGCTCGCGTGCTGCTCTAACTGGATGTTGGTCGACATGATGTCTCCATTCTCAAGTAATGCATATACTTCTCCTCGGAATGCCGTCATGTAGACGAGAAACATATCAGGTGGTGGCGAATACATTCCTTCTCCAAATGATTCATTGAATTTCCCGGTTGGGGTGCTCTCATCGGCTTATGCAATAATATAGAGATAATTTATGGAAACGAACACTATCGTCGAGGACTTCATCACGATGATAGATTGCAGAAGATCAGATGATATTTGTGTTTGAAACTCAGTGTTAGACTTATGAGTGATTTGGTTCAGAAGCCGAATCTTGCACGGCTCCACCCTCTGAGCAAGCACGATGACGCCACGAGAAACACCGACGAAGTAGAATCTTTTAGAAGAAGAGGACATCAAGTTAGCACTAAGATGTTTACAACGGAAAATACAAATAAATGAATATTATATATATATATCGGATGTGAATGTAAACCTGCGATGGACGTCCATTAGATTCGTCCTAAAGCAACGACCAGTGGCGAGGTTGAGGAATGTAAAGTCGCCAACGTCTGGAAGAGTGTGATCTATCATGATCCAGTTGTTGAGATGGAATTCGGGCACCTTTAAAGTGCGGTGCCAATCGGTGCACACTTCACGACAAGCATCATAGGTGCCGACGTACTCCTCTTTCTCCAGCAAGTAGTCGGCGATCTTGCGAAGTGGGTCGGCCAAGAGATCGGACCAGTTCCTCTTCATCTGGCTGCTATCCATGGCTTACGTACATGCGGGATTTTTTTGATCGAGGAAGAAAGAAGAACTACCACTACGAGGAGAAGAAGAAGAGGAGAAGAGACGAGGGAGACAAAGCGGAACTGCCACTGCAAGGAGATGAGGGAGACGAAGCGGAACTGCCACTACAAGGAGATGAGGAGACGAGGGAGAAGAAGCAGAACTGCCACTTCAAGTTTGGATCAACGGGATTTTTTTCGGAACTAGCGCGTGAACTAGCCATGCACTGCATGCAAGTTTTGATCAAACATACTGACATGTGGGACCGGCTAAAAAATCACCCCTAGATTCTGTGAAGTTCTACCGTGCATAGTGCGCTGACAAGTGGGGTTAAAGCACGGAGGAGACGGTCGATGCAAAAAAAGTGTCGAGTATGTGTCATGATGAAATCCACGACGAATTTTGCACCAGATGAAATGGAAAACTGGGCTTCAGGGCCTGGGACAAAATCTGTGATGAATTTGCCACGACGAAACCAAGGAACGTCATGGATAACCGGGCTGGAGGGGCTTGGAGCTCGTTGTGACGAACCGTTCTAGAACGTCAGGGATCTATGACGTTTTTAGGTCGCATCATAAAAAACGTCACGGATCGTCCAGATTCTTGTAGTGTTGTGATACACTTTTTCTCTAGCTTTGGAAGGAGTTACCTCGCTGGCCGGACGCCACTCCAGCCCCTCCGTTGACGGGAGGTACCCCTCGCTGACAAGATCGCTCAACTCTGATGACTTGTGATTTGAGCCTCCTCCATAAACCCTTATAGGAATGCACATTGGTGTCATCTTCCTCTTCATATGCTATGTCCTACTCCTCCACTTTTTGGTCCCTATCGGTGGGCTCTTCCAACGTGGTAGTGATCGTGGAACCAACACTTCTGATCGTGGCACGACCACCTGCATGGGCTCGATCGATGCATCAGGAGATGCTGCCTTCGATAGGATGCTCGTGTGTAACACCCTTGAATCGGCCCTATGCAAGTTTTAGCCCTTTCCGCCAAACCCGCATAGAAATGATTCAAGGACGCCCACCAGGCACTTTCGTGCGGGTGGAATACGAAGTAATACCATTACACAACAGTCCTCGATGGGACCCACAGAACAGATACATATATACAACATCGAATCAATGAGTCAAGAATACAGATACACAGTACAAAGATCCAAATCACCTTGAAATCGATACAGCGTCCGAGTATGGACAAGATGCAAATTGGGCTAAGAGCCCTGAAGAATAACCAATGGCGTCCATAACCCTGCCCAGGCCAAGCCGGAAGGGTAACCCTGCTAATGACGTCGATCTCAACCTGCTAAAAAAAGGGGCGCCGACAAAGGGCAAAGGAAAAAGAGGAGCGTCAGTACTGAGGCCAGTACATGGCGATGCTAGAATTCGGCGGCTCTCGCCTACACAGGTAAGGTGGACTGAAGCGGCAACGCAGCGACACTAAACAACCTATAGAGACTCTGTAATACGGGCGACTATCAGAGAGAGATAAGAGAGACCTATTCGGATCCAACCTGACACTAACACCAAACATACCCATCCTGGTATTCCCCCTCAAGACCAAACGAGGAAGTCAAGCCGAGGAAACTCACACGGTTGGCAGTTTTATTTAATCTTTCCATGGCAGTTATCCAACTTACTAGCCATCTCAGATGTAAGTCAAATTATAACAGAAAACTTTAGTTATAGTTGTCTATGATCGAGAAACTGTGCTCCAAGTCGTCCATAACCGCGGACACGGCTTTTTGAAAAGATTTAACCCTGCAGGGGTGCACCAAAGTATCCACACGCACTTCGACCCTTTTTGCCAGATCAAATAACATACACCCATCGGTATGTCAGCAGGGCCTAAGTCATGACGTTTCCCAGACCCAAAGCAAGTACATGGGGGCCACCCCACTAAGCTACCCGCAACGAAGTCGGCCGGCTCCGAGGCGGACCTAGGGTTTGTGCCAATGGCTGTAAACGACTGGGAACCCGAAAGTGTGACTGGGCTTGTCGATACCGCGAAAACATTCCACATCCTAAACAGTACAGGTGCTCCACGCAAAATCTTAGATAAAGCAGTAAAGCATGGCATAAGTACAGAATAGTAATAAAGCCCCAAACTACTTATGGCCCCCGGTATAATACTTTGAAATCAGGTAGTAAGCCGATGGGGGTGCCCACACACCCCACCTGTGGTTAGCACGCTCGATCTCGGAACAGGTGTCAAGAACTCGGGTCCTAGGTGGACACAAGTGGGCAGTTAAAAACCTATTGACTATTACCCACCGGTGCCTCTGCATTATATCTACCATCAACATTAATTCATAAACTATAATTAGAATCATGATCAGCTCCACCATTAAACATCTGCCAACCTCCCAACAACCGTGGAACATCGACGACGCGAAGCAACACCTGAGCAAGCAACTACGACTCGCAGGGCCAACTGTCTAACAAGCAACATGTAATAGGAGGTGTCCTAGGCAATATAACGGCTGCAGGAATATAACTGGTACGGAACACTAATGCATCGCGACACGGATAGCAATAGATCAATAGGAGAAAATAAAGACTATAAATGCAAAATAGTTAGAAGGGGAAGGGATGCTCGCCTGGGAACATAGACGAAGGTACATAGACAGAGAACTTGTCGATACTCGCATACACTCATCGGCCTAATCCATGAAGAAGCAAACACTAGAAGAAACACCGGATGCAATATTTAATACTACGGCAGAAGATCCGGCATGATTGTGATATGATGCATGGCATGGCGAAGATACGGTGCAATTAGGCAGTATTAAGCAGAACCAGGGTCCCGACAAATAATTATATGGTTCAAGTTATTTATCAACCCTGCAAATTAAATGTTGGATTAACAAGGCAAAACAGGGCATCGGTTCGCTACACAAATTTAAATGGAGTCCGGAATAAGACAAGGATATCCCGCATATAGACTCCATATTTAATTATGAGGTGAATTGGCATAATGCCCCCAAACCACAGACATATATGCATGCATAAACAATTTAATATGCGATAGTTTATAGATATAGCATTTATAAAATAGGGGCTCAGGAAAGGTTCACACATCTGGGTTCGGGAGATCTTTGGTTCCGGGGGTTCGGGTCTAGGTCTCAGGGTTCGACAAGATCAGGGGTTTGGTTCGATGGGATCGGTCTTCGGAGGTCATCGTAGGTCTTGGTTTGGCGTCGGCGACTCATCGGACTCGCCCTGGTCGGTGTCGCTCTTGTCGTCATTCGTCATGAAGATCTTGTCGGGTCCTCGGTTTCTATTGTCGGTGTCGGACTCGGGTCTCGGTGCTGGGAGCTCTTGGTGTTCCGTGCGGTCGATCTTGCCGTTCCGGGATGGAGAACTTGTCGTTCCATGTAGGCGACCTTGGCGTCCGGGTTCTCGACGAACTTGGCATCCTTGTCGGAGTTCTCGGGCGATGTTGTCGGTCTTGGGTTCGGCGCCAGTAGATCTTGGTGTTCATGGATTCTCCAGGTCCGGGGTCTCGGCGCTCCGTGTCAAAGGCCTCGGGTTCTGTGATGGAGATCTTGTTGTGCCACGTCTTCTGGTTCCCTGTAGGAGACCTTCCGTTCCGTGTAGTAGATCGTGTGCGTCTATCCCGGGCTCCGTCAGCTACACCTTCTGCGATCTTCAAATCAACAACGGCCTGGGTGCGGCTCTTGGAGAGCCAAGTGATGACGACAGAAGAACTTGTCGGCGAATAGGGCGTCATATCCTTGTCGATCGGGGAGACCTTGCAGATCGGAAGATCTTGGACTCGTATGGTTCTGGTAGGGTTGGACACGCTAGCCTCGCACTTTGGTATGTGGCAGGATGGTTCGGTCGGTCGTTTTATCGAGCACCCTGCTGGCTCGGTGGAACAGAGCTGCGGTTGGAGGACGGCGGTTAGCGGCGGCACACATCTTTTCTCGGAGTCGGGTTGAGGAACCGGCTCGGCCAGAGGAGCTCCGCGGAGAGAGGCGCAGGCCCGCTGGCGACCGGAGAGGAAGCCCACGAGGTCGGGGAGCGGAGAAGCTCGCGTACGGGATGGGTAGCACCAGCGGTAAGCGCGAGCACCGGCCGGCGTCGGGGTGCCGTGGGGAGGGCGGAGGCAGAGATGCCGCAGGCACCGCTCATGCCGGGACTCGCTACGGCGGCCTGAAGGAGATGCTCCGACAGCGGTGGCTCGGGGGAGGGCTCGGGGCGGCATGGCCCGGTCGGGGCGAGGCGAGGCGGCCGGTCGCGGGGTAGAAGACGCTGGAGGCGAGGTAGAACGGAGGCGCCGGGGAGAGCCGAGGCCACGGGCGCCGGTCGCGAGGATGCGCAGGGGGCAATGAAGGTTGGGGATCAAGCAGGTGGCAGCGTCATGACGGGGAAGGACGGTAGGGAGACGGGGAGTGGTGGAGCTCTGGGTAAGGGCGAAGGTGGCGCTGTGGCCCTGGCAGCGGGGTCTGGGCGAGGCCAGCGGGGAGGGAGAGAGGGGAAAATGGGAGGAGACGTGAGTGAGATGGTGGCGATAGGACCGAGGTGGAGCAGTGTGGGGCGCGTGCATGGTTGGCGATGGGTGGGAGGCGCAGGTGGTGGGGCCAGGCGACGGGAGGGGGCGGGGGAAAAGGGTGGCAGGTGGCTGGTGGGCCCGCCTGGTCGGGTGGACCAGGTGAGTGCGGGAAACATGCAGGAGGCAGGTGGGATCTGGGCTGGTCGGCGACGCAGGTGGCGTGCGCGCGGGAAAAGGCAGGTGGGCGATGGGTTGGGGGGTTGGCGGCTGAGGGAGTTGGGGAGGGGTAGGGTTCAGACTAGGTTTGGGTATTTTTGGGGGAGGCCGGCTGGGCCTGGTTCGGCTGCCCCCTAAAAATAATATAAATATTTTATTTGTTTAAAACAGGGCTTTTGAAATCCGTTTTTACGAAACAAAATATTTCGGACAAGCCCAGGGTTTGATTTGAATAAAGACGGGGCTTATTTAGAAAAACAAAATAGGTTTTCGAAAATAGTTTCAGACAAACAGATGCATGATGATGACGATGCTCAAATGCAATGTGGCATGATGGCATGAGCATGCGGTCATGATGATGCACAGAGACAAAACACAGCGATTTTCTAGTAGTGGTTTTACCGGGGTGCTACAATTCGATACCACTAAGAAGGGATCTCGCCCTCGAGATCTGCCTCATGGTACCGGAAGAAAGCCGACGGTCTGAATCTTCTTGCTTCAATTAGATCCTCGTGACACCACTAACAAGAGGTCGTTGTCCGTGATCGTCGAGAGAATACTCCGGGAAACAAAGGACGAAGGTAAAGGTATCCACAAATAAAGCCACCTCTAACTTCAATAGAAAGAGAGAACCGATGCATTCTCATCCACTTCAATGTACAAGAGCGAATAGAGTGAGTAGTCGGCATGGGGGCCAATCCATCACGCACCCAAACTATTACTCCGCACAATCAGTTGAAAAGCGTGCAACCATTCTCGGAATCAGACTGGAGATCTCGACAAGTGAGGTTCGGAAACAAAGGAGTGATGCAGACTCTGCATTGGATCTGGCGTAGATGATGTCGTCGCGTCGGAAAACATAGGAAGGCACAACAAGGAACAGAGAGAAGTCCAACAGATGAAGGATTCCTCAGATAGCATGAAGACCGGATGTAGAAGCACCGTTACCAAAGGAGGAAAGCGAAACCCTGAAGGTACAACAAAAACCCAACCACGAGAATCCTGGACTCGAAGAGAAGATAAGAGAACAGATCCAAAACACGCAGAGGTAAGAGGAGAATAGCAGAGGGTAAGGAGTAAAAGCAGACCTAATCAGATTTATCCAACCGATTTTCCAAAATAGTTTTGACACTCTACTTCGGCCGTTAGCTAGGTTATCCTACAACCTGGACTAGTGGGGTATCGCAACTACTGAGCTCTGATACCACTCTGTAACACCCTCGAATCGGCCCTATGCAAGTTTTAGCCCTTTCCGCCAAACCCGCATAGAAACGATTCAAGGACGCCCACCAGCCACTTTCGTGCAGGTGGAAAATGAAGTAATACCATTACACAACAGTCCTCCATGGGACCCACAGAACAGATATATATATACAACAGCAACTCAACGAGTCAAGAATACAGATACATAGTACAAAGATCCAAATCACCTTGAATCGATACAGCGTCCGAGTACGGACGGGATGCAAATTGGGCTAAGAGCCCTGAAGAATAACCAATGGCGTCCATAACCCTGCCCAGGCCAAGCCGGAAGGGTAACCCTGCTAACGACGTCGATCTCAACCTGCTAAAACAAAAGGGGCGCCGACAAAGGGCAAAGGAAAAAGAGGAGCGTCAGTACTGAGGCCAGTACACAGCGAGGCTAGAATTCGGCGGCTCTCGCCTACATAGGTGTGGTGGACTGAAGCGGCAGTGCAGCGACACTAAACAACCTATAGAGACTCTGTAATACCGGCGGCTATCAGAGAGAGATAAGAGAGACCTATTCGGATCCAACCTGACACTAACACCAAACATACCCATCCTGGTATTCCCCCTCGAGACCAAACGAGGAAGTCAAGCCGAGGAAACTCACATGGTTGGCATTTTTATTTAATCTTTCCATGGCAGTTATCCAACTTACTAGTCATCTCAGATGTAAGTCAAATTATAACAGTAAACTTTAGTTATAGTTGTCTATGATCGAGAAACTATGCTCCAAGTCGTCCATAACCACGGACACGGCTTTTCGAAAAGATTTAACCCTACAGGGGTGCACCAAAGTATCCACACGCACTTCGACCCTTTTTGCCAGATCAATTAACATACACACATCGGTATGTCGGCGGGGCCTAAGTCATGACGTTTCCCAGACCCAAAGCAAGTACATGGGGGCCACCCCACTAAGCTACCCGCAACGAAGTCGGCCGGCTCCGAGGCGGACCTAGGGTTTGTGCCAATGGCTGTAAACGACTGGGAACCCAAAAGTGTGACTGGGCTTGTCGATACCGCGAAAACATTCCACATCCTAAATAGTATAGGTGCTCCACGCAAAATCTTAGATAAAGCAGTAAAGCATGGCATAAGTACAGAATAGTAATAAAGCCCCAAACTACTTATGGCCCCCGGTATAATACTTTGAAATCAGGTAGTAAGCCGATGGGGGTGCCCACACACCCCACCTGTGGTTAGCACGCTCGATCTCGGAACAGGTGTCAAGAACTCGGGTCCTAGGTGGGCACAAGTGGGCAGTTAAAACCCAAATATTGACTATTACCCACCGGTGCCTCTGCATTATATCTACCATCAACATTAATTCATAAAATGTAATTAGAATCATGATCAGCTCCACCATTAAACATCTGCCAACCTCCCAACAACCGTGGAACATCTACGATGCGAAGCAACACCTGAGCAAGCAACTACGACTCGCAGGGCCAACTGTCTAACAAGCAACATGTAATAGGAGGTGTCCTTGGCAATATAACAGTTGCAGGAATATAACTGGTACGGAACACTAAAGCATCGTGACACGGATAGCAATAGATCAACAGGAGGAAATAAAGACTATAAATGCAAAATAGGTAGAAGGGGAAGGGATGCTCGCCTGGGAACAGAGCCGAAGGTACATAGCCGGAGAACTTGTCGATACTCGCATACACTCATCGGCCTAATCCGCGAAGACGCAAACACTAGAAGAAACACCGGATGCAATATTTAATACTACGGCAGAAGATCCGGCATGATTGTGATATGATGCATGGATTGGCGAAGATGCGGTACAATTAGGTAGTATTAAGCAGAACCGGGGTCCCGACAAATAATTATATGGTTCAAGTTATTTATCTACCCCGCAAATTAAATGTTGGATTAACAAGGCGAAACAGGGTATCGATTCGCTACACAAATTTAAATGGAGTCCGGAATAAGACAAGGATATCCCGCATATAGACTCCATATTTAATTATGAGGTGAATCGGCATAATGCCCCCAAACCACATACAGATATGTATGCATGAACAATTTAATATGCGAGAGTTTATATATATAGCATTTATAAAATTGGGGCTCGGGAAAGGTTCACACATCTGGGTTCGGAAGATCTTGGGTTCCGGGGGTTCAGGTCTAGGTCTTAGGGTTCGACAAGATCGGGGGTTCAGTTCAATGGGATCGGTCTTCGGAGGTCGTCGCAGGTCTTGGTTTGGCGTCGGCGGCTCATCGGACTCGCCCTGGTCAGTGTCGCTCTTGTTGTGAGTCGTCATGAAGATCTTGTCGGGTCCTCGGTTTCGATTGTCGGTGTCGGACTCGGGTCTCGATGCTGGGAGCTCTTGGTGTTCCGTGCGGTCGATCTTGCTGTTCCGGGATGGAGAACTTGTCGTTCCATGTAGGCGACCTTGGCGTCCAGGTTCTCGACGAACTTGGCGTCCTTGTCAGAGACCTTGCAGATCGGAAGATCTTGGACTAGTATGGTTCTGGTAGGGTTGGACACGCTGGCCTCGCACTTGGTATGTGCTAGGATGGTTCGGTCAGTTGTTTTATCGAGCACCCTGCTGGCTTGGTGGAACAGAGCTGCGGCTGGAGGACGGCGGTTAGCGGCGACACACGGCTTTGCTCGGAGTTGGGTTGAGGAACCGGCTCAGCCAGAGGAGCTCCATGGAGAGAGGCGCAGGCCCGCTGGCGGCCGGAGAGGAAGCCCACGAGGTCGGGGAGCGGAGAATCTCGCGTACGGGATGGGTAGCACCAGCGGTAAGCGCGAGCGCCGACCGACATCGGGGTGCCGTGGGGAGGGCGGAGGCAGAGACGCCGCAGGCACCGCTCGCGCCGGGACTCGCTACGGCGGCCCGAAGGAGATGCTCCGACAGCGGCGGCTCGGGGGAGGGCTCGAGGCGGCATGGCCCGGTCGGGGCGAGGCGAGGCGGCCGGTCGTGGGGTAGAAGACGCCGGAGGCGAGGTAGAGCGGAGGCACCGGGGAGAGCTAAGGCCACGGACGCCGGTCGTGAGGATGCGCAGGGGGCAATGAAGGTTGGGGATTGAGCAGGTGGCAGTGTCGTGACGGGGAAGGACGGTAGGGAGACGGGGCGCGGTGGAGCTCTGGGTAAGGGCGAAGGCGGCGATGTGGCCCTAGCGGCGGGTGGATGGCGCCCGTGGCGGCGGGGTCTGGGCGAGGTGAGCGGGGAAGGAGAGAGGGGAAAACGGGAGGAGACGTGAGCGAGATGGTGGCGATAGGACCGAGGTGGAGCGGTGTGGGGCTCGTGCGCGATTGGCGATGGGTGGGAGGCGCAGGTGGTGGGGCCGGACGATGGGAGGGGGCGGGGGAAAAGGGTGGCAGGTGGCTGGTGGGCTCGGCTGGTCGGGTGGACCAGGTGAGTGCGGGAAACGTGCAGGAGGCGGGCGGGATCTGGGCTGGTCGGCGACGCAGGTGGCGTGCGCGCGGGAAAAGGCAGGTGGGCGATGGGTTGGGGGGTTGGCGGCTGAGGGGTAGGGTTCAGACTAGGTTTCGGTATTTTTGGGGGTGGCCGACTGGGCTGGTTCAGGCCTGGTTCGGCTGCCCCCTAAAAATAATATAAATATTTTATTTGTTTAAAACAGGGTTTTGAAATCCGTTTGTACGAAGCAAAATATTTCGGACAAGCCCGTGGTTTGATTTGAATAAAGACGGGGCTTATTTAGAAAAACAAAATAGGTTTTCGAAAATAGTTTTAGACAAACAGATGCATGATGATGACGATGCTCAAATGCAATATGGCATGATGACATGAGCATGCGGTCATGATGATGCACAGAGACAAAACACAATGATTTTCTAGTAGTGGTTTTACCGAGGTGTTACATCGTGCTAGCCATTAGAGGAGAGGACTGTGATATGGATATTTGGGGATTATGGATTTTTTTTCTCGAGAGCACGGAGTGGTGGGTGGCACGAGGAGGAATATGAAGTGGGGAAGGAGGTGGATGAATGCAAAATATTTACTACCACAACTATTTATATGACTAGGCACCAAGATTCGTGCAAATGTTAACCCAACAGAGTAAGTGTGGGATGTGTGTTGAGGAACATGCGAGGTAATTTCCCCATGTCTCCGTGTGTGCCGCTAAACACTTCAGATATCACGTGCAGGAATATCGCAATGATGATCTCCCTGCTTGTCTATGAGTTTCTAGGAGACTCTAGGCTGAGACCTACATCATCTTCATGACAGGTGCAGATGAGTAGTCACATCTGAAGATTCTCTGAAGATAGCCGATCAATATCCGACAATGAAGAGATGATCGAAGAGTCAATGTTTCTACAACTTACATACTGAAGACGGAGAAGAAGCTTGTAGTACTTTTCAGGAGGACTCCAAGATATTGTCTGCCAAGTTTGCAGACATCGCCTAGATGGAGTATTCACAAACCAATGACAAGACGACGCAAATCTTAAATTTCTCTGGAGGCAATTGTTGGGAATATGCATAATGGGTATCACCATAGCATAGCTTTATTCTGGATAACCCAAGTGGCCCACAATTGGTAGTATGTCTCATTGCCTGCTGGGAATCCCAGTTAGAAGAATCTAGAAGGGAAGCTCATGCCGGATAAACACGGAGGCTATGGGTACCGACGTAGACGAAGCCGAAGCCTTGGTGTACAAGACATGAAGACTAGTTAGTATTGTCAGAAATATGCCCTAGAGACAAATAGTAATATAGATTATTATCATATTTCACAAAGTTTATGATTAAGTTTTATATCATGCTATAGCTGTATTGAAAGGAAACGTCATTATACGTGTGATATGTGAACAACCAGTAGTTCCTGGTGAATCTCTAGTCACTAGTTCATTGGTCAACAGATGATCAAGGTTTCCTGATCATGTGGCATTTATTCTAGTTAACAATGGAGTCACCTCATTGCGAAAATGAGATGATGAGCTATACCCAATCTAAGCATCATGACCCGATCATGTCACGAAGTTCAAGTTATGATGATTAGAAAGACCTAGTGTCCTATTTCTCAGATGAGACCATATCAATCACTATTTCCCGAGAATGCTTAGATAGCATCAAATGTCACTCGGTTAAATGGTGATCATAAAGGTGTGTTCAGATATTTAGAGGGGCATGTAGAGGCATTATGTGTCAAAAGAAGGATTTGTCCATCCGCGTGACGGAAAGATACTCGAGGGCCCACTCGGAGAAGTTATATCCATAAAGTTGCGCCGCGTGTGACTAGGTCACATGGATATCACTTGTCGGAACGAGTTAAATAGCATTTGTCGGTAACGAGATTAAACACGACATGGTGATGTCATTGATCAGATCTCGGACAATGCAAGTATCACAGAGACAAAAGGAATATGACACGATGTTCATGGTTCAAACGATGAAATATTTGTGGAATGCACATGGGTCATCATGACATCCAGGTCCCGCTGATGGTCATTGGCACGAGAGAGGTCTCTACCATGTCTGGAGTGTTCCCGAACCATGGGGTATCATGCTTAAGGGCTTGATGATGCTCAAAGATCGTTTTGGTATTATTGGAATCACCAAAGTATAGAAAGAGAGAAAACCAGAAGGGATTCGGAAAGTACGGAGGATGTTCGGAGTAGGGTGGAAGGAGTTCCATAGCCACGAGGGTAGAATAATATGTAATTAAATGTTGAATATTTATTTAATAAAATAAAAGGAAATTCAAATGGTTAAGTACCTATTGGGCCAAGATCCCTAAGGGAAAAATGCTCATGAGGGAAAGACCAAAGGGAGGAAGGAGGGGAGGTGGCCGGGTAGGCCAAGGGACCCTGCATGGGGCCCACTTGGGCCCTGGCTGGTGTCGGCTAGCCCCCTCTCCCCTCTCCTTTGTTTAGTCCCACATGGCTTAGCTAAAGCCACATGTGGTCCTTTTTCCCCTATATAAAGAGAGGTATCTTGACAAAATAAATACACCAATAATCAATAAAAGGTTCCCTCTCTTTTGGGGAGACCTCTAGTTGATTCTCTCTTGCTCCCATGACCGCGGTCCCAAGTCAGGACTGTGCAAGAAGGAGACTTCTTCACCGTGGAGTGTCATCGCGCTGTGGGATTCAGATCTAGAAGGACTACTTCCGCAACTGCTGCTGGATCGGAGGAGAGGGAGTCATCGTCAGGCACCGGACATTTGTAACTCCCTCAGAGGTGCAACACTTGCGGCACTAGGAGTCGTCGGAGCCGCGAGATCCGTTAGACTTCAACACGACCCCGAGGTCAGCGTCGGTATGACTACATCAGCCACACTCTCCCAAGCGTTGACAACGCTTTTCGGTCTTCAAGGGTAAGTTCGTGAAAAGCCCCTCCCATTAATGCATTACTAATAGATAGGTCCTGGCATTATGGTTCTTGGCATAGGAAAAATTTATTGTTTTCATACGCGACCCCTATAGTGGTATCAGAGATAGATCTATGCATAGTATTGCTAGTACGGGTAGAACACACGAGTTATAGCGTGTGGGCGTTGATCTTTTAATTGTTACCCTCCCACGTGTACTTGTGAATACCACAGTAATGCTTGATGAAGAGGCTCCCAACCGACTTTACGCGTTCATTCATGAGACTGGTCCATGCTTGACATACGACTTGTACCGTATAAAGTGGCTTTGGGGGCTGTTTGTCTCTCTCGCATTAGTTGGTATGCCATTTGCAAAGGAGGGCCCCGAAAGGGGTGTAGTACAGACAACTATTTGATCAGCGTTGTGGTTGAAGTTCGTAGGTAAGAACGGTTCTTGTGCGAAAGCCCTAACAACCACGTAAAATATGCAAATATAAAGTTGAGGCGTCTAACTTTGTTTTGCAGGAGCGTTGTGATGTGATATGGTCGTAGTCAAGGTAAAGTAGTTTACTTTCTATTACTAAGCAGTAGTAACAGTCATGGTGATGGTGGAATACGACACCAGAGATGCCAGAACCCTGGTGCCCACGACACCAAAACCCTGGCGCCGGATCTGGAAACATGGAATGGAGATCATAGTGTGACAGACCATATCGCATCGCATTTACATTCAATGTTTATTGTATGTGCATCTTGTTGTGTGCTAGTATTAGATACTAGATGGTAGCCTAATAAGATGATCCCTAAACAAAATACCAACAAAAGTGTTCTTCGTTAGTGTACACCACCAAGAAAGTTCTCCGTTGTGAGGCAAGCCATGATGATCAGGTGTTAGACATATCTGTGTTCGTATACGGTGGGTGTAAGCCATGTTGCACAGTGAATACATGTAAGGTTGAGTTGGTGAGCCTAGGATGTGTAGACATGGCCTCGGAATACGGATGGTTGAAAGATCGAGCACGGGTCGCATGAATTCTGTGATCAACATTTCGGCGTCCACCTTTGCAACTATATTGCCAGCCGTGACGATCAGGGGCGGTGTAGTGAATGGGGATCATGTAATGAATAAAAACTTTTTGGGGATAGTAGTTTTAGTGGAGTTCTTGTTTAACTCATATGTAGAAATGGTTCTCCCCAATGTTTAACTCATAGTAGTTTTGGGGATAGTAGTTTTAGTCTAAATTCCTTTTGCAATTGCAGATGTAGAAATGGTTCTCCCTGATGCTTCTTTCTGGGTTGACGATTGATTACATGGTGAGAAGCTCAAACTCGATGGATACAACTTCCCTGAGTGGCTTGTGCGTCTGAATATCCTCCTTAGTGAGAATGGCTTAGTCGACTACATATGCTACAAAATGGATTTAGAATAGCCATATTTCTATGAGACCCCACACCAGCGGGAAGACCGCTACTACTATCCTGAGATATGCACCTTCATTTCACCGGTAATGCGTTTTGTAATGATAGACAAATTACATCCAGTTGTGGGTAATCTTGACCCACATACGATATTGGATCATCTTAGATCGGAGTTCGTAGACCAGGTGCGCATGTGGAAACACGAGTTGATTGGAGACTTCCTTTCCATAAAGATGGAGGAACACACTTGCCTGGAGAGTCACTTGGAGCGCATATATGATGCGTACATGAGGCTTGTTTATTTCTTGGGTTACTGCGAGATGGACTCTTTTGCAATAGGCGTGTTGCTGCGGTCACTGCCCCCTAGCTACCAAGCACATGCTAGGACTTGCATCATGAGAGTTGATGGGGAAACATAGGATTTCCATGAGTTCATATTACATTTCAAGAATGTGAAGGTTGAACCCATTGCCGGAGAGGTCATCAATGATAAAGATATATATATATGATGTACAGTTTTATCAATGTTATAATCTTGCAATCATTTGTTTCAGTATTGAAGTATCTGATACTTGCTCTGTTTTGTGAAAACAGGTCCTTCTGCATGAGAGCTAGCTGCTGGAGTGGAGGTGTGATGGCTCAAGATATCTCGAGATCGTTGGGAACCCCAAGAGGAAGGTATGATGAGCACAGCAGCAAGTTTCCCTCAGTTATGAAACCAAGGTTATCGAACCAGTAGGAGCAAGGAAACAACCCCAAGGTGTTGCTACCAACTTGGAATCCTGCACAACACAACCACAGAACTTTTCCCCAACTTATAGTGAGGTTGTCAATTGATGGCTCAGTGCACGACGCCTACAAAAATGCTGGTGCGGTGTTGATGTAGAGCTCGTTGGGAACCCCAAGAGGAAGGTATGATGAGCACAGCAGCAAGTTTCCCTCAGTTATGAAACCAAGGTTTAATCGAACCAGTAGGAGCAAGGAAACACCCCAAAGGTGTTACTAGCTGAGCTCTGGCAGGGCGCACTACCGGTGCTAGTAGCAACGTGGAGACCTGCACAACACAACCACAGAACTTTGTCCCAAACTTGCGATGAGGTTGTCAATCTCACCGTGTTTTGCGGAAAACAAAGGATTAAACATATCGAATGGAAAGAAGTAATAGTTTGCAGAAAGTAAACACAAAACAGTAAAAGATTGTAGATTGAATATAAAAGACAAGGACCGGGATCCATAGTTCACTAGAGGTGGCTCTCTTTAAGATAGATAACATGCTGGGTGAACAAATTACAGCGGGGCAATTGACAAACATCGAGAAAGCAATACATGCATATACTAATCATCTTGACTCCTTTGAGACTTGATTGGGCATTACAACATTATACATAGACCGCCATCCAACTGCATCTATGACTAATAATCCACCTTCAGGTTATCATCCGAACGCCCTCCAGTATTAAGTTGCAAGCAACAGATTATTGCTTTACAAACTGCGTGTAAAGTAAACAATACGATTATTCTATGAACAAAGGATTGTTGTTTTATCCCTAGTAGCAACATCACATCTAGTACCTTAGAGATTTCTGTCACTTCCCAGATTACCAGAGGCATGAATCCACTATCAAGCATAAATACTAACTCTTGGAGTTGCTAGCATCTACTTGGCCCAGATAGCTACTAACAACGGAAAGCATGCAAGATCACAAATAACAAAGACATGATAGAATCAATAATCAATCTGAAATAGCATCTCAATATCCATCGGATCCCCGCAAACACAACATGCAGAATTACAAATAGATGATCTTGATCATGAATGGAGCTCACAAGATCTAAACATGAAAACAAAAAGGAGGAGAACTAGCCATCTAGCTACTACATGGATCCATAGTGCAAGGATGAACTACTCACGCATCACACCGGAGGCTTGCATGGTGATGAAGAAGGCCTCCAGGGTGAATTCGCCTCTCCGGCAGGGTGCCGGGAAGAGCTTCAGATCCCTCCTGATCTAGGGATGGAGATGACGGCGGCTATAGACTCTTTCGTGGATTTTTGATCGGGCACTTAGGGTTTTCGTCCCGAGGGCATCTTATAGGCAGAAGGGGAGGCCGAGGGGGTGCCAGGGGCCACCACACCACCCCCTGGCACGGGCCCAACATAGCTGCGCGACCAGGTGGTGTGGCCGGCCTCTGGCCCCTCTCCGTCTCGTATTCTGGCATCTGATGACTTCCGGAAAAATAAGCACTTTGGCTTTTGTCCCGTCCAATTCTGAGAATATTCATTTTCTGACTTTCCTGGAACCAAAAACAGCAGAAAACAGGCAGCTAGCACTATGGCTCTTATTAATAGGTTAGTCCAAGAAATCATATGAAAAGTACTCCAAAGTGTGGAGAAAACAGAAGAAAGTGGATAAAACCAAGCATGGAACATCAAAAATTATAGATACATTTGCAATGTATCAACATCCCCAAGCTTAACTCCTGCTCGTCCTCGAGTAGGTAAGTGATAAAAAGAAAGAATAATTTTTGAGGTGACATGCACCATCAAAGACTTGATCAAAATATTTGTAAAACATTCAAATCTGGGATCATAGTACTTCAATCATAACATGAAAGACAAAGTTCTAGCAATAAGACAAACAAACTATGATGGAACATGAAAAGGCACAAACAAAAGATTCATGAATAACAATGCTTTGCAAGACGTTTGTTTGTTTCACATAAAGAAAACATAGCATAATATTATTCAGCTTGTACCTCATAGAGTAGCAAATATAAATGCATAGGACACCTTCAAAGTTCATAAGAGTGACTAGATACAAATAGTTTACAACAAGCAATATCAAAGTATGCATCAATCAACTAGTCTTGGGACAATGCACATAGAACTAAGAATGGCCACTATGCTCTCAAAGTAGGTGCATAAAGGTAGAAGGTGGAGACTCAATATAATGGTGGAAGAAAGGACTTTTTATAAAAGGAAGTAGGGATTCAAGTCTCATAAAGAGTTTCCAAAAATTATGGTACTTATAGCTTTCAGCTCTCATTGCCCCTATCATAAGCATCTTGAAGTGATTAAGGTTAAAGTGAACAAACTATGGTGTACATGCTTGACGAAGTATAAGTTAGAAATCTCATGTCCCTTGTATACAAGGGCCGCTCCTCATGCTACTCAAGTTTAGTCACCGGTAAGTTCTTGTCATCGTAAGTATATGTGTATCATAGAGAACCGCCAACGGGGTACCCCTTGCCCGATGATATGGAAGAATCCCCATATCAAAATGACAAGGCAAGCAGACAACGAGCATCTCAGCATTCTTCTTATTTACCATGGGAATACGGTGCTTTTTTCTCTCTTTCCTCTTTTCATAATATATATTTTTTTTTTCGCTTTTTTTTTCTCAATGTAGGACTCTTTTTTATAAGAAGAATACTTCATAGACAACTCATTATGGTTACGCTGCAGGTTTCCACCATGTCAGCATGGATTAGACCAGCGGCCCAGGCGTTTCTCTAACACATATACATAACTCCATGGACTTACAAGCTCCCCTTTCATTTCACACCGACGACATCCATATACAAAAGAGCATGATATCAACTAGGTACAAGTACCAAGTGCAATGTTGAAAGCGTTCCCCATGAAAGCATGGTTCTGCTAATTCCCAAGAAATAAGTGCAAGCATATACAACATAGACGACACAATGGTTCCAGTTTATTAAGGGCAAGAAAAGTAAAGTGTGCCATCAAGTTCGTGAGAGCTTTAATCACTAGTTTTCTCATAACAAGTTTAATTTGGAAGGTAAACAAAATCATGAATATACTTGGAATAGCATAAGCTAGTAGGTAGGTATGGTGGACTCTTTGGAATAACTTGGTTTAGGGAGTTGGATGCATGAGTGGAACTCATACTTTGTTGTGGAGGCTAGCAAAAGACTGGGAGCGACAAACTAAGAGAGCAATAATGGCCATAATCATGCAGAGCGACAAAACATCATTGATCAAAGCATAAAGTGATACTACAAGTTGAAAACTAAAGAATCATAAAGGCTATGGTGACTTGAGATAGTCATAACATGGTTTGAGCATGCGCCAAGTCAACCCAAATAAAGCATCAAAGGAGAATACCACTATACTATGCTTTAATATGCTAAAACAACGCATGATTCATCCAAGGCACATTAAGCAATCTCAATTGTTTATGACAAGTCATGCTACAACAAAGAATACTAAGCATAAACCCAAAACAATATCAAGCATGGCATGACAAAGCATAGACCATAGTCAAAAACGAGCTCTTTTTACCACATAAGCATGAACTTTCCTACTCTTTTCCAAACCAAACCAAACTATTTGCAAACTAATGTATGAAAGAGGGGGTCCAACCAATTTATTAAGAAAACTAAGCAAACCAAAGCAAACGAAAACTAAAAAGAAGACGCTCCAAGAACAACACAACTGTGCATGAAACAATAAAAATGAAGCGTTTGGAAGAAACCTGGGATTTTTATTGATGAAGAAGGGGATGCCTTGGGCATCCCCAAGCTTTAACGCTTGTACTTCTTGGATATTTCTTGGGGTGACACGCGTGGCATCCCCAAGCTTGAGCTTTAGTCCATCCTTCATCTCATTACTCATTCCTTCCATACACCTGAAAATTTTCCTTCATACAAAACTTCACAGAATCTTTATTAGCAACATTATTGCACTCAAGACAAATAAGTCTTAAGGTTCAGTTCTAACACCAAATAAACTTCCATTAGACACTAGATACTGTAGCACTTCCCTCAAAAAGCTCAATCCCCAAAAGAACTCAAAAAGGAACCAACAAGAAGCAAATGTAGAAAATGGCAGAAATCTGTCAAAACAGACTAGCAGGTAAATACTAATTTTTTCGAAGACCTTCTGTTCCTCAAATAAAAAAGTGTTGAACTAAAAAAAGTTAGATAATAACCTGGGGCAGAAGCACAAAAATTCACGCCTCAAAAAGACGTTCAGAGATTTTACACGAATTTTTACGGTGAAGCACAGAAATCTGTTTCGGGACAACAACTTTCCCAATCATTACTGAAGTAATAACTTCCAAGACTCATCTAAAACTTTTGGGTTATCTCCCAATAAGTACTTTTCTTTAACGCCTTTAAGTTAGACATGATATTTTGAGAAGATTCTCACATAAGAAATATGAATTAAAGTAAAAGAGAGCATCAAGAAGCAAATTCAAAACAAATTTAAGTCTAACCCACTTCCTATGCATAGGAATCTTGTACGCAAATAAATTCACAAAGAACAAAGTGACATGCATAGGAAGATAAAACGAGAATAACTTCAAAACTTTCAGCGCATAGAGAGGTGTTTCAATACCATGAAAACTTCTACAACCATATTTTCCTCTCTCATAATAATTTTCAGTAGCCTCATGAATAAACTCAACAATATAACTATCACATAAAGCATGCTTTTCATGATCTACAAACACTAGAGCTTTATTATAAATATTTTCAAAAGAATCCTCAGGAACATGACATTCGTCCTCCTTTGGTAAGCATGGGGGACAATCAAATAAAGTAAGGGGCAAAGAGTTACTCTCATTATAAGGTAGGGATGGGTAGATCCATTCTTCCTCCTCTTGATCATCACTCTCCTCCTCTTTTTCATCCAATGAGCTTCCAGTTTCAGAAATTTCTTCTTCCATAGGCTCCTGCAAGGCATTAGTCTCTTCTGCTGGTGGAGAGCATCTATTAAGATATTCAAGAATATAGCCATTTTCTTCCTTGTAATTATCAAAGAAAAATTGAAGTATATCATAAACCTCATATTTATAAGGTGAATCATCAGTATTTTCAAACAAACTAGAAAGTTCAAATGCACCTTTCCAAGCAATAAATTCTTCAATTTGTTCCACATCATAAAAGTCATAATTCCCTTCAACATAAGAAGATATGGTAACATTATCATTATACTCACATTGAAAAGGGAGGTGTTTATACCTCCTACAGCAACAAGATTTATCAAAGCAATAAGTAACATTATAAGTAGAGCACACGTTTATAGCAATGGTATACAATTTATCAATTTGTTCCCATAAGTGTTTCCCTTTTTGTGACAAGCGGTGTTCCTTATAATAATATTTTTGTTCTTCCGTGAACCCACCTAGCCAATAAGATTCAGTTTCAAAGAAACCAACCATTGATAGATAGCATGATAAAACAAGACAATAATAGACCAACAACTATAGTAGGAACTAATTTTTTTGTGTTTTTGATAAAGAAACAAGCAAACAAAACAAAAGTAAACTAAGCAAAACAAAAATAACAAAGTAAAGAGATTAGTTATGCGGGACTCCCATGTGAAGATGTCCTTGACTCCCCGGCAACGGCGCTAGAAACATGCTTGATGGCTCAGTGCACGGCGCCAAGAAAAGTGCTGGTGCGGTGTTGATGTAGAGCTCGTTGGGAACCCCAAGAGGAAGGTATGATGAGCACAGCAACAAGTTTCCCTCGGTTATGAAACCAAGGTTTAATCGAACCAGTAGGAGCAAGGAAACACCCCAAACGTGTTACTAGCTGAGCTTTGGCAGGGCGCACTACCGGTGCTAGTAGCAACGTGGAGACCTGCACAACACAACCACAGAACTTTGTCCCCAACTTGCGATGAGGTTGTCAATCTCACCGTGTTTTGCGGAAAATAAAGGATTAAACGTATCGAATGGAAAGAAGTAATAGTTTGCAGAAAGTAAACACAAAATAGTAAAAGATTGTAGATTGAATATAAAAGACAAGGACCGGGATTCATAGTTCACTAGAGGTGGCTCTCCTTAAGTTAGATAACATGCTGGGTGAACAAATTACAGCGGGGCAATTAACAAAACTCGAGAAAGCAATAGATGCATATACTAACCATCTTGACTCCTTTGAGACTTGATTGGGAATTACAACATTATACATAGACCACCATCCAACTGCATCTATGACTAATAATCCACCTTCAGGTTATCATCCGGACCCCCTCCAGTATTAAGTTGCCAGCAACAGATTATTGCTTTACGAACTGCGTGTAAAGTAAACAATACGATTGTTCTATGAACAAAGGATTGTTGTTTTCTCCCTAGTAGCAACAGCACATCTAGTACCTTAGAGATTTCTGTCACTTCCCCAGATTACCAAAGGCATGAACCCACTCTCGAGCATAAATACTAACTCTTGGAGTTGCTAGCATCTACTTGGCCAAGATAGCTACTAACAACGGAAAGCATGCAAGATCACAAATAACAAAGACATGATAGAATAAATAATCAATCTGAAATAGCATCTCAATATCCATCGGATCCCCGCAAACACAACATGCAGAATTACAAATAGATGATCTTGATCATGAACGGAGCTCACAAGATCTAAACATGAAAACACAAAGGAGGAGAACTAGCCATCTAGCTACTACATGGATCCATAGTCCAAGGATGAACTACTCACGCATCACACCGGAGGCTTGCATGGTGATGAAGAAGGCCTCCAGGGTGAATTCCCCTCTCCGGCACGGTGCCGAGAAGAGCTTCAGGTCCCTCCTGATCTAGGGATGGAGATGACGGTGGCTACAGACTCTTTCATGGATTTTTGATCGGGCACTTAGGATTTTCATCCCGAGGGCATCTTATAGGCGGAAGGGGAGGCCGAGGGGGTGCCAGGGGCCACCACACCACCCCCTGGCGCGGGCCCAGCCTGGCCGCGTGGCCAGGTGGTGTGGCCGGCCTCTGGCCCCTCTCCGTCTCGTATTCTGGCATCTGATGACTTCTGGAAAAATAGGCACTTTGGCTTTTGTCCCGTCCAATTTCGAGAATATTCATTTTCTGACTTTCTTGGAACCAAAAACAGCAAAAAACAGGCAGCTGGCACTTTGGCTCTTGTTAATAGGTTAGTCCAAGAAATCATATGGAAAGTACTCCAAAGTGTGGACAAAACAGAAGAAAGTGGATAAAACCAAGCATGGAACATCAAAAATTATAGATACATTTGCAATGTATCATCAATCTCACTGGTTTTGCTAAAAACAAAGGATTAAACGTATAGTGTGGAAGATAGTAATTGCTTGCAGAAAGTAAATAGTAAACCATAAATAGTAGATGGTATATCAATGGTAAAAGAATGGACCGGGGTCCATAGTTCACTAGAGGTGATTCTCGTTAAGATAAATAGCATGTTCGGTGAACAAATTACAGCCAAGCAATTGATAGATTTGAGAAAGCATACAATGCATATACTAGACATCTTGACATCCAGTATTAAGGTGCAAGCAACAGATAATTGCATTAAGCAAAGTGTGTAAAGTAAACAATACGATTGTCCCATGGACAAAGGATTGTTGTTTTCTCCCTAGTAGCAACAACACATCTACAACCTTAGAGATTCCTATCACTTCCCTAGATTACTAGAGGCATGAACCCACTATCGAGCATAAATACTCCCTCTTTGAGTTGCTAGTATCTACTTGGCCAAGATAGTTACTAACAACGGAAATCATGCAAGATCACAAATAACATAGACATGATAGAATCAATAATCAATATGAAATAGCATCTCAATATCCATCAGATCCCCACAAACACAACATGTAAGATTACAAATAGATGATCTTGATCATGGACGGAGCTCACAAGATCTAAACATGATAGCACAAAGGAGGAAAACCAATCATCTAGCTACTACATGGACCCATAGTCCAAGGACGAACTACTCATGCATCACACCGGAGGCAGTCATGGTGATGAAGAAGGCCTCTAGGGTGATCTCTCCCCTCCGGCAGGGTGCCGGGAAGAGCTTTGGATCCGCTCGATCTAGGGATGGATATGGCGGCAGCTACAGATTCTTTTGTGGATTTCGGATTGGGTCTTTGATCGGGTTACTTAGGGTTTTCATCCTGGGAGGCTTTTATAGGCGAAGGGGCAAGGTCAGTGGGGGCACCAGGGGGCCCACACCCCCTGGTGGCGCGCCCCCAGGCCGCGCCGCCACCAGGTGTGGCCGCCCTGGTGCGCCACTTCGTCTCCCTGATGACCCACAAGTATAGGGGATCACAACAGTCTTCGAGAGAAGTATATCCCAATTTATTGATTCGCCACAAGGGTAGCCAAATAATATTTATAAGCCTTAACAACTGAGTTGTCAATTCAGCTGCACCTGGAAACAATCTTGCTCGCAGTGGTTTTATCAGTAGCAACCGTTTTGTAGTAGCAATAGCAAAGTAATAGCAGTAGTAAAATAAAGAGAGTAGTAACAATTGCGGTAAACAGTAGGATTAAAGCACGGTAGGCATAGGGATGGATGGACGGGCGTTGCATGGACAAGACAATTCATGTAATAATCAAGATATAGGGCATTTGCAGATAAATAAGGTAAAGCATCCAAGTACTAAATAATCATAGGCATGTGTTCCATATATAGTCATACGTGCTCGTAATGAGAACTTGCACAACATCTTTTGTCCTGCCAGCCCGTTGTAGCGGGGCCTCAAGGGAATCTACTGGCAATTAAGGTGCTCCTTTTAATAGAGCACCGGAGCAAAGCATTAACACTCCATGAACACACGTGATCCTCATACCATAGCCATCCCCTCCGGTTATCCCGATACTTGTCACTTCGGGGCGTCGGGTTCCGGACAACAATATGTGTATACAACTTGCAGGTAAGATCATAAACAATACTATCATCATGAATCAATAACATGTTCAGATATGAAATCATGGCACTCGGGCCCTAGTGACAAGCATTAAGCATAACAAGTTGCAACAAAGTCAAAAAGCACTAACAATAGATACTAGGCACCATGCCCTAACAATCTTATGCCATTACATGAACGATCACATCCAATGCCTACCATCCCCATAGCCTACCGTCAACACCCGGATTTTTAATCCCAGATCCCTGTTATGCCATACATCGCAATCCTAGGATTACCATTTTTGCGAGACATAACAGATTGGATATCACAGTACATCATCCATTACAAACCATAATAAGGTCTTACACGAATAAATGATCTCATGATCCAGTATTAATACAAACAAGCAGCAGAATAATAAGCGTAGCAGCGAGATCCATCTTTAGTGTCACAGGCAATGCTGACGATGGGAGATGATCCTAGTTGTCATAGCCGTCCTGCTGTCCATCTTCCTGATAGTCCTCCTCATAGTCTGGCCACGGTAATAGACAGGGACAAATCCATGAGTACTCTTTAAGTACTCGCAAACTATCACTAACAAGTAAGGTAGTTCTAGTAGGAAATCCTAAGATCTAAGTTTATTTGCAAAAATCCAGATTTATCTAAACTGAGTTCACAAGCAGAGAAAGTTAACTTAAATGTTCTAAATCACTTAAGTTGGGAACCTAGTTTTTACATTCACAACCTTGTTGTGGTCAAGTCAAAGTCATAGTTCACTTCACAAGTCATTTTGAAAACATCTGACGACGGAACAGTATGGCCACACCAACTGTCCATGACCACAGATGTGGCTATTCGAATAGTTTGACACTCTGCAGAGGTGGTACACTTTCACCACAAAATTTGATACATCCGTCAGGGATAACCCTGAATCATCATACTTAGTATGCGGATAATCAATCATAACCTTTCCTTTACACACTCTAGTATAAGCACCTCTCCTATGAGCTTGGTCTCCCAGCCATGGCCATCTGCCATCCTGGGCACTGCATAGGTGGACATCATCAAGAGGTAGCCTCAGCACAAACCTCTTCCGCGGGGGAACCCACACTAATGCATATAAACTTCTGGCTAAGCCTTACCCAATTCAGGTGTTGTAGTTGTACGGTAAAATTGGAATGGTATCACATCTGAACCCAACCATCAGTTTTTATAATAGGCTAAGGCTCATGCCTCAACAGTTTCATCATCAAATCCATTTGTGATTCTCAACACATGTCAAAACATCTCAATAGAATGACTCACCATTCCAAGGTTTTCATAATCATTTTCACCAAGTATTCTCATCTGAAGTGATCAAGTTTTATGCTTAGCACTAGCCACTAAGTTAAGAGTGTTCACTAATGAGGGATGCTAATCTCAATCTCATGCCATAGAATGACATATAAGTGTAACTAGGTAGGCCTAGTTTTATACTCTTTATGCTATCTATATTAAAAGTAAAGAACTTTAGTAAAGTAAAAGAAAGTAAAGCTTGCAAGTAAAACTTGGGATGGGTATAAATCAAAATGTATAACCAAGCATGCCTAATGCATCTTGCTTAGGTTAACTTGCATCTAGTGATGGCTTGCAAGTATTTGCTTGCCAATAATATCTTGCCTTGATTGGTGCAACGATTGAAGTTTTCCTCCTCTCCTTCGGGGTAGAACTCATCCTCCTCGTATCCTTGGTCGGTACTATCGTCTATAAATGAATACGGGGTACACAATCACCAAACAATACTTAACTAAGTCTATTTAGCACACTAAGGCTCACACTTGATGATCTAGCATCATCACAATCATCACATGAATTGAAGACTAGTTTTATTTAGTTTATTTGAGAAAAGTAATTTCTACTCATTGAAATTAATTAAGATTTAATATTCTCCAATTAAAATATGGGATCATGTTGACACATGTCATCACCACATATTCTAATACACGGGAATGTGATTTAAAGGGTTGACTACTTTTTATAAAGTTTAAGATTATTATTTAATAGATTTAAAGTGACTAGAAATGCCCTAATAGCATTCTTTTGGTACTAGTCCAATGTCACTGCATGCAAACTTAACTCTTTTTACATATTCCGATAGGTATCATCAAATGTGATTTTTGAGAGTTGGAATCAACTCAAAAGCTATTATGGTTGATTTTTGAAAAATGTTTGAAGTTGCAAAAGTCTCTGTCTTGTTATTTTTTTATAGATTATCTCTAAATCCAAATGATTTAAATCCAATGGGCTTGCATAGATATTTTAATTACCTTTCTAGCAAAATTTGAATCATGCAATTTGGTTAAGTGAAACTCTCTGAAATTATTTTTGAATCTAGGGACACAAGCTAGTTTAAACTAAAAAGGAAAAACATTATTTGAATTTACAGGCCTGGGTGGGAAAGCTAAACCGACCGGCCCAACTGCACAGCATACCACAGCACGCGGCTGACAGAGGGGTTCCAATGGTCAGTGACTCATCTAACGCGAATCGGTATCTTTCAATCTAGGCGCTACGATCTAATTCTAATCCAACAGCTGAGGGTTGTCGTCGACGACAAACATGTTCGGTGACGAGCTAAACCTAACATGGTGGTGGGGGTCTGGCAGGGCTCACCTGGGCTCCAGCTAGGCTCGGCGACAGGGGAAAACAGCATGGTAGACGACAGCGAGGCGAGGTGTGGTCACGGTGAGGCTTGGGGTGGTCGCAATCGACGACGCCCTTCTCCTCTAGCAGTGGCGGACTCTGGTGCAATTCCGGAATAGTGGTGCTCGCCTTGCTCCGGGAAGTGGTGTGGGAGGCTCAATGGTGAGTGGGGAGTCGAATGGTGTGAGGAATGGAGGCTAGGGTGGTCTCCTTTTATAGCTCGACAAGGGGACAGAACGGTGCGGGCTGGCGTCTCCGGCAAGGGCGGTACAGACGGCTAGCAGCGTGGCTGGGGTAGGTGGACGATGCGGTGTCTCCTGGCGGTCGTTTTGGTCTTAAAGGCGAGGCGTGGGGCGGCTGGGTTTGCTCGGGCACGTGTGGAGCTCTGAGCAGAGGCAGAGGTGCTTGCGGCGGCGTGGGGCTGCTACGGGTCGCGCGGCGGCGAACGGGGGTGTCTGCCGGGGTGCTGCGATCATGGCGGGTCTGTGCATGAGAGGGGAGGTCAAGACGCGACGCGTGCAAGCTGGTCGGGCGTGGCGCACTGGCACGCTCTGGACACGGTGTAGAGAGGCAGTACGAGGCGGTGCTAGTGTGGTCCAGGGCTGGGCTTCGACCGTGGGGTGGACAGGGGGTGGCGGTAGGAGCTCGCGTGTCTAGTGTGCGTCCTGGGCGAGGCTGGCGTGGCTCCTGGCATGCTGCCCACTGTCGGCCGGCGATGACCAAGAACAGGTGGCGCTCCACTGTGCCAGTGGCGAAGGGGGGAGCTGGTCTGGGGCTGGGTTAGGCTTAGTGGGGACAGGGGTTAAATTGGAGACCAAATGGTCGATGCTCACTATACCAAACTGTGTAGCTAGCCTAGTGTTTATTCTGTGCTTGCCAAGTGTTTGATGAAATGGCCTCATGAAAATTATTTTTGAATTTTTGATTCAAACTTTTTGGGTGAACTTGACTTAAGCTTGAGAGACTAGGTTTGCTTGGGGTTGTCAAGGTGAACTGATTTGGTGGGTTTTCGAGAAAGTGTGATCTTCTCATATGAATTGGATTCAATTTTCAAATATCCTTTAAATTGATTTGCTAGATGTTTTTGTAAGTTTGTAAAGTGGGCCTTTGTACATCTTTACTTGGTCTAGCAAGGGGTGAAAAGAGATAGAAATGTTTCTGTTAGAAATCTTCTTCTAGGAACACTTAAAGTGGCCTAGTGGTTTAAAATGGTCAAAATGACCATTTTCCTTATTTAATCTTATTTGATTTCTTTCTCTTTGAATTTTGTTTGTAAGTGGTCTAGATGATGTGGCATTCACCTTTAGACCATTTCTCAACATTTAAAACAATCATGCATGGCATTTTCAAACAATTCTATACTAATGCAACACACACATGCATTCATATTCATTATCTTAATAAAAGTTTTTATTAACCCTAAATTGGGTGATTAGGAACTTGATAACCTTGATTAAAGATTTGGGGTGTTACACCTACTGCGGGGGATTACTCACTGATGGATGGGGGAATCGTGGATGGTTGATGGAGAAGCGATGGTGATGATGATGGCGATGATCTCCTCCAATTCCATGTCCCGGCAGGGTGCCATAACGAAGTTTCTAGTTCTGAATCGTGGTTTCTGGTGGTGGCGGCGCATCAGAACTCTATCTGGAAAAACATCGAACCCCCCGTCTGTTTTAGGTTAGAGGGCTTATATAGGCGAAAGGAGAGATCGAGGCAGAGTTCGAGGCGGCCACACCACCTCCTGGCGCGGCCTGGAATGACCCGCGCGGCCAGGTGGCGTGGGCCCCTTGTGGCCCTTCTTCGTCTCATCTTTTGGCTTCGTGAGTCTTCTAGTAAAATAGGAGTTTTGTGATATTTTTCGGGATTTTTCCTGAAAGTTGATTTCTGCACAAAAACGAGACACCAAAGCAATTCTGCTGAAAACAACGTTAGTCCGCATTAGTTGTATCTAAATCACACAAATTAGAGAAGAAACAATAGCAAAAGTGTTCGGGAAAGTAGATACGTTTTGGATGTATCAACTCCCCCCAAGCTTAGCATATTGCTTGTCCTTAAGCAATTCAGTTGAAAACTGAGTGCGATAAAACAAACTTTCACAAACACATTTGCTTCATAAGATGTATATATTCCCATCATATGATCAAATACTTAGGCAATTCATAATAAAGAGTATGCAAATAAGTTTACCCAGTAGTCATGCAAGCTATGAAGAGATTCCAACCCATTAATAATAAGCAACATGACACATAAGCATATGCAGGATTGTAGTGCTCATAAGAAGATATGATAAAGTGGTGTCTCGCTTTCCTTTCTTTGGAGCAAAACATAAATGCCAAGGCACCTCTGAAGTTTAAGTGAAGACTAGAAATAAAAATATCAAAGATACAAGCGTCAAAGTTATGTCATAATTAACCGTGTTTTGGGACAAACACATTACACTAAGAATGACACTTATGCTCTCAGGAAAGTGCTCAAAGAATAAATTGTGACTCAACATAAGAGTGAAAGAAAAGATTTAAAAAGTTTGAAAGGCTTCCAAATTTTGAAAGTATGGTACTCATTAGCTTTGAGCTCTCATTGCCCCTATCATAAGCATCTTTAGGTGATTAAGGTTAAAGTGAACAAATATGAGGATATCCTTGACAAGTTATAAGTTGAAAATCTCATGCCCCTTGCTTACAAGTACCGGACCTCATGCTACTCAACTTTAGTCACGAGTAAGTTCTTGTCATTGTAAGTACATGTGTATCATAGAGAACCGCCAACAGGGTACCCCTTGCCCCATGATACAAGAGCTTTCCCATATCAAAATGACAAGGCAACAACCAATGAGCATCTCGGCGATCTTTTTATTTGCTATTTGCATAGGGTTTTTATTGAGGATGCTTCACAAGTTGCTCACTATGGTTATGCTGCAAGTTTCCACCATGATTAGTCATGGCTTAGGCTAGCCGCCTATGAATTTCTCTAACACATATACAAAGTCCATGAGCTTACAAGCTCCCCTTTTATTTCACACCGCCGGGATCCATAAACAAAAGAACATGATATCAACTAAATAAAGTGCAATGTTGAAAGCGTTCCCCATGGTAACATGGTTCTGCTAATTCACAACTTACAAAGCGCAAGCATATACGCAACATAGATGGGCACAATGGTTCAAGTTTATTAAGTGCAAGAAAGTAAAGTGTGCCATCAAGTTTGTGAGAGCTTTACTAACTAATTTTCACATAACAAGCAAACATTTTTATTGGAAGAAAACAAAGCATAATAAATATGCATGGAATAGAAATAATGCTAATAGGTTGATATGGTGGACTCTTTTTTTGACAACTTTGGTTTTAGGGAGTTGGATGCACCAGTAAGGCTTATACTCAGCTCAAGTGAAGGCTAGCAATAGAAAGGGAGCGACAATCGAGAGAGCAGTAACTGTCATAATCATGCTTGCGACAAAACAAAAATAATAGTGGCATAAAAGTGACACAAGATCTCTGAGGCAAAATAAATCATGAGGCTTAACTGACTTTTTGTTTAGTCATATGCATGCGTGAGAATGTGCCAATTCGATTCAAATAGAACGTTCAGAGGAGGACACCACAATGTCATACCAAGTTATGAATAGAACAATGCGAGCAAACATTTATATGACATGCTACGAACTAATAATGGATTGGAACTGATCATAAGAAGGCAAGGACTACTAAGCATCCATTAAATAACATACACCTTACATAAACAGACTAAGCATGCTCACAATGATGAGTATATGTACAAAAATGAAAACAAATAGAGTTCCTACCAGCCTCTTACCACACCTCGAGTTATCATAAATCATCATTGCCTTTCACTTGTGTGACTTGAATACTAAGATAAAACCAAACTCCAAGGAGTCACTGAGGACCGCTGAACCTTGCAACAAACTTTACAGAACCAAAGAAGAACAACAAATATTTTTGGGTTTTCGATTTTTAAAGGCAAGAACCGAAGGGAAGAGCAAGCAAAGCGAAATCTTTTTGGGTTTTTCGAATAATCAAAACAAAGCTAAAAGGGATGAAGCAAACCAAGGCTAAAAGATAAAGAAGTAAACAAAGAGAAATAACGAAAATATTTTTGGTCTTTTTGTGTTTTGGAAAGCAGAAATAAAGCAAGAACAAAAACTAAAAATAAAACGAAACATGGATATGCAAAGTACCGACTAACATGATACGTAGATGAGTGTGATGTCGGTATACCCCCGCAAGCATAGGCTTTTGGCCTAAGTGGGTATCAATCCCAAGCTGGCCTGGAATGAGCGCCTCCATAATATGGCGAAGAAGCGCCCTCATCCTGATACGAACTTGAGGACGCTCCAGCGTAGTGCGCAGAGTAGTCATAAGAGGGCACATCCCCCTGGTGCTGCCCGTGGAAACCAAGCAAGCGGAGCTGCTCGTCCAGTTCCTCCTTGGAACGCGACCAGGGCATCCTGCAAATACTGAACAAAGTGGAATGTGGCAAAGGAATTTCCCTCTTGTCTCTGTCAGTAAACAACATCCTATAAACTAAACTCTTGGTACTAGAGTCAGCAGTAACAAAGTGATGCGTTTTCATAGCAGCGAGATCAAGCCTCTGTGGAGTCAGCACAGTATCATTAGGATCAACGGAAAGTTCTAAATCAACAACCATGCGCACAACGATGATGCCCCCATAAATGGGTCCTGTAGCAGCTAGACGGCGAGCAACGAGAGAGCCAAATTATACTTGGTTGTATTATTAAGTGCAGCAGCAAGAAAGGCTAAATGATAATTAGAAATATTACTAGTGTTCTCCCTACCAAGAATGCTAGTGGAAAGATAATAAGCAAAATATCTAAGAGCTGAGAGTTGAATGTTCCTTATCTTCCCACGCTGAGCTGTGCGGTCATCATCATTTATTACACTTCGGTAGAGCTCTAGCAAATCAGCGGGTCGACCTTGGATCTTCTTTACTGTCCTAGTCATGCCAATGCCTACAATGCTGCAAAATATTTCCAATGACATGGTAATAGGCATATCATAGATTTTGAACGAAACAGTTGACCTATAAGGGGTGTTAGTGAAAGTGAAACTTTCAACAAAACTTTTGGTGAGCAAGGCATATTGCTCACTCTCATCGTGCATGTAAGTGGTTAGACCAACCCTCTGAACAAGGAGTAGGAAATCATCAAGGATCCCTGCAGCTTGCAAAAAGGTGAAGCAAGGGAAGGTGGATGGATGAGCATCTCCCTCATCTACGTCATTGCCAAAGCGTGGTGCAATAAGATCTTCATTATATGACAGCCTAAATTGTGATGCTGATCTTGAAGGCCTTGCCCTCCTGGGTGTGTCTCTCTCAAATACTTTTCCAAAAGTGTGATTGTTCATCTCTCTTTTTTTTTGAAATTTTAGACAACCATCATACAAGTGATTGCAAAGTGATTACACAATGATAGGAACTACTTATAGGTATTTGTAAGGGGCCTAAACATGCATCAAAACAATATCTCTAAGCATTGAACAAGTATGCAAGCTCACATAACCTGTCACCTACAGTAGCAAAATACTCAAGATATAATCCACTAATCACAAATCTACTTGGACAAGCGGAGGAGTCACATACCGGAGAACAAATTGTCCAAATCTCAGCAGCAAAGATGGGTTGAGCAAGGAGATCGAAAATCATGAGCAAGAACAGCAAGAACACGGATTTGAGCACTGAACTGATATTTTCTCAAGAGAAAGAAGGTAGTGGTAGGAAGAAGAATAAGTGGAGGGCCAGGGGTGGCCCACACCATGGCCAGGCGCGCCCTGGTGTGGCCGCGCCACCAGGTGGTGTGCCTTCCTGGTGGGCTCCCCTGGGTCACTCCAGGTACTTCTCTGCCCCTCTTTTGATGTAAAAATTTAATATGGATTTTCTGGATTTTTTCGAGAAACTTTAATTTTGAGCAATTTTCAGGTATTGATGAATGATTTTCCGGCGGAAAGATAATATTGGAATGATGCAATAACAAAAAAAACTAAAACTTCAGAAGTTCTAAGACACTCTAATATGCAAGCAACTAGCAATAGAAAGTATACTAAGTGAAAACAAAAATGAAAATGTATAAAATGAAAGTAAGCAAGGATAATCATGGTGAAAACATTGTTTTGTTCATTAAAATCCCTTTGTTAACAAGGTTGATCAAGTCTTGTTACTAAAACAATTTTATATGAAAAAAAACTTTGTATTCCACTAAATGATTATGTTATCTCAACCTTGATAGCAATGGTCCCAATCATAATAATTTCATAGCTTTCTCGTGGTATGGGACAATATATTTGTCCAACTTGAATGCCCTCAATATTTTCAATTGAATTTAGGCCATAAGTCTTATCAATCTTCTTGGGGAAATAGACAGTATGCTCCTTGTCATTAACATTAAAAGTTACCTTCTGTTGATTACAATTAATGATAGCTCCTTCAGTATTAAGAAAAGGTCTCCCAGGAATAATAGACATATTATCATCTTCAGGCATTTCAAGCACAACAAAGTCAGTTAATATCAAGCAATTATGAGCCACTTGAACATGAACATCCTCACATATACCAATAGGTATAGTAGTAGATTTATTAGCCATTTGCAAAGATATATCAGTTGGTATTAATTTCTCCAATTGAAGTCTCTTATATAGAGAAAAGGGCATAACACTAACTCCTGCTCCCAAATCACACAAAGCAGTTCTAACATAACTATTTTTAATAGAACATGGAATAGTTGGAATCCCTAGGTCTCCAAGTTTCTTTGGAACCTTACAATTAAAGGAATAATTAGCAAGCAAAGTAGAAATTTCCTCATTAGGGATCTTTCTTTTATTAGAGACAATATCCTTCATATACTTTGAATAAGGAGGCAATTTAATAGAATCTGTCAAAGGAATTTGCAAAAATAAAGGTTTCATCCACTCACAAAACTTATTATAGTGTTCTTTTTCCTTTGACTTGTGTTTCGTATTAGGAAAAGGCATTGGTTTTTGGACCCAAGGCTCTCTTTCACTACCATGTTTCTTAGCAACAAAATCTTCCTTAGTGTACTTAGTATTCTTAGTGTTCCTTTCAGGTTCTTCTACAATTTCTTCTTTATCAAGAGCATCAATTTTTTCATTACCACTCTCAGTTTTAGCATCAGAGATAGATATACTATTAGGATCTTTAGCAGTTTCGGAAGATTCTACAACTATTTTATGTTTCTTTTTCTTTCTCTTAGAGAAGTACCACTATTTTCAGTTTGTTGGGAATCCTGCTATATTCTTTTAGGATGCCTCTCAGGATATAGAGGATCCTGAGTGGCAGCACCGCCTCTAGTTCTAATTTCATAAGCATGTTTTTCTTTAGAAGCATTAATTAGCAAATCTTTTTGTACTTTAATAAGCTGATCAATTTGATTTTGAACCATTTGGAAATGTTTAACAAGCATTTTAACATCATTGGAGGTTATTTCCACAATATCTCTCAACTCATTAATAGCTCTAGAGTTTTCCATCAAATGGTTCTGCACTCTTTTATTAAAATTATCTTGCTTAACAACAAAAATATCAAATTATTCTAAGCATTGATCAGGAGGTTTAGAATAAGGAATATCACCTTCATCAAAATGTTGGAGAGAGTGTACCTCAATAGTGGATGAGTGGGAGATTGGCTTACATAACTCTTCTATAGGAGGTAAATTCTTCACATCATCAGATTTAATACCCTTCTCCTTAAGACATTTCTTAGCCTTCATCACTTCATCATTTAGTTCAATCACTCTCCTCTTCTTTAGTGTTGGTGTTGGCTCTGGCACAGTTGACTCAGGTGAAGTCCAGTCATCATAGTTTTGCTTATTTTAGCCATTAATTCCTTAGCTTCTTTGGGAGTTCTCTTCCTGAAAACACAATCAGCACAACTATCCAAGTATGTCCTAGATTCTTCAGTTAGTCCATTATAATATATATCAAGAAGCTCATTTTTAGGTATTGGACATACATGATGTGCGTGAATTAAAGCACAAAACCTTGCCCATGATTCAGGCAATATCTCATTTTCTCCCTGTTTAAAATCAAAAAGTTCCTGCAAAATGGCATGTCGAGCACTAGGAGGGAAATATTTCTGAAGAAAGTATCAATCAAGCAATCAGGGCTATTCATAGATCCAGGAGGTAAATTATTAAACCAAGCTGTAGCCTCTCCTTTCAGTGAAAAAGGGAAAATTTTAGCAATATAGTAGTTGCGCATCTTAATATCATCAGAAAATAGGCCACTCATGGTAGAAAGCTTAGTCATATGTGCTATGGCAGTTTCATTTTTAGTCCCACAAAAAGGTTCTTTCTCAACAATGGTTATGTAAGATAAATCAAGAGAGAAATCATAATCCTTATCTTTAATGTTTTTGGGAGATGTAGCAAACTTAGCATTAGGAGATAATTTTGGTTTAACAGTATGTCTCTCAAGAAGACTCTTAATAACACTTCTACCATGAGTGTTTTGGCATTGTTTAATAAATTCATCAATCATTTCTATATATCCGACTTCAATATCATAGCTCTCTCTAGACTTAGGAGAACTGACAGGTGTAGTAGTATCTTCATTAGGAGTTTTAGTATTTCCAGCTATAGTTCTAGCAATCGTAGCATCTAGGAAAGGACCTAATGAACCACTGTTATCAAGCACAGTAGAAGCAACACCATAAGTATTAGAAGTTTCAGATTCAGCAGAAGTAGCAGTATGTGTAGCATGTGTCTATGGTGGTGGTGTAAGGAGCTTACTCATCACAGATGGTGAATCAAGAGCAACCGAGGTGTTCAGAACTGTACCTCTCCTTGTAGTGGATGGTAATATAGGAACCTTTCCATCACGAGGTTTACCCATGATGAATGGATAGCAGCGAACAATAGTGATTCCAAGTGAACTTATTAAATAGTGCTATGCTCCTCGGCAACGGTGCCAGAAAATAGTCTTGATGACCCACAAGTATAGGGGATCACAATAGTCTTCAAGGGAAGTAAATCCCAATTTATTGATTCGACACAAGGGGAGCCAAACAATATTTATAAGCCTTAACAACTGAGTTGTCAATTCAGCTGCACCTGGAAACAATCTTGCTCGCAGTAGTTTTATCAGTAGCAACGGTTTTGTAGTAGCAATAGCAAAGTAATAGCAGTAGTAAAATAAAGACAGTAGTAACAATTGTAGTAAATAGTAGGATTAAAGCATGGTAGGCATAGGGATGGATGGACGGGCATTGCATGGACAAGACAATTCATGTAACAATCAAGATATAGGGCATTTGCAGATAAATAAGGTAAAGCATCCAAGTACTAAATAATCATAGGCATGTGTTCCATATATAGTCATACATGCTCATAATGAGAACTTGCACAACATCTTTTGTCATGCCAGCCCATTGCAGCGGGGCCTCAAGGGAATCTACTGGAAATTACGGTTCTCCTTTTAATAGAGCACCGGAGCAAAGAATTAACACTCCATGAACACACACGATCCTCATATCATAGCCATCCCCTCCGGTTATCCCGATTCTTGTCACTTCGGGGCCTCGGGTTCCGGACAACAATATGTGTATACAACTTGCAGGTAAGATCATAAACAATACTATCATCATGAATCAATAACATGTTCAGATCTGAAATCATGGCACTCGGGCCCTACTGACAAGCATTAAGCATAACAAGTTGCAACAAAGTCAAAAAGCACTAACAATAGATACTAGGCACCATGCCCTAACAATCTGATGCCATTACATGAACGATCTCATCCAATCCTCATAGCCTACTGCGGGGGATTACTCACTCATGGATGGGGGAATCATGGATGGTTGATGGAGAAGTGATGGTGATGGCGATGATCTCCTCCAATTCTCCGTCTCGACAGGGTGCCAGAACAGAGTTTCTGGTTCCGAATCGCGGTTTCTGGTGGTGGTGGCGCATCGGAACTCTATCTGGAAAAATGTCGAACCCCCTATCTGTTTTAGGTCAGAGGGCTTATATAGGTGAAAGGAGAGGTCCAGGCGGAGTCCGAGGTGGCCACACCACCTGCTGGCGCAGCCTGGCCTAGCCCGCGCGGCCAGGTGGTGTGGGCCCCTCGTGGCCCTTCTTCGTCTCGTCTTCTGGCTCCGTGAGTCTTCTGGTAAAATAGGAGTTTTGCGATATTTTTCGGGAGTTTTCCTGAAAGTTGATTTCGTGCACAAAAACGAGACACCAAAGAAATTCTGCTGAAAACAACGTTAGTCCGCATTAGTTGTATCCAAATCACACAAATTAGAGAAGAAACAATAGAAAAAGTTTTTGGGAAAGTAGATACGTTTTGGACGTATCACTCCCCTCCGGACTCCGTGTTGCTTCGGGTAGAATATTGACTTTGGCTTTTGTCCTGTCCATTCCGAGAATATTTCCTTACTAGCTTTTCTGAAACCAAAAACAATAGAAAACAGGCAACTGGCACTGTGGCATCTTGTTAATAGGATAGTTCTAGAAAATGTATAAAAATACCCCAAAGTGTGAACAAAACATAAGAAAGTAGATATAAAACAAGCATGGAACATCAAAAATTATAGATACGTTTATGACGTATCAAGCATCCCCAAGCTTAACTCCTGCTCGTCGTTGAGTAGGTAAGTGATAAAAAAGAATAGTTTTTGAGGTGACATGCACCATCATAAACTTGATCAAGGTATTTGTAAAACATTGATAGCTGGGATCATAGTACTCTAACATAGACATGAAAGATATAGTTATAACAGTAAGACATAGCAACTATGTTGTAACATGAAAAGGTACAAACAAAAGATTCATGAATAACAATGCTGTGAAAGACGTTTGTTTGTTTGACATATAGAAAACATAAAAATGGTATTCAGCATGTCCCTCATGGTATAGCAAAACATAAATGCATAGGACACCTTCAAAGTTCATAAGGGTGACTAGATACAAATAATTTAAGAACAAGGAATATCAAAGTTATGAATCAATCAACAAGTTTTGAGACAATGCGCATTAAACTAAGAATGATCACTATGCTCTCTCAATTGGTTCATAAAGACAGAAGATGGAGACTCAACATAAAAGTAAAAGAAAGGCCTTTCATAGAAGGAAGCAGGGATTCAAGTCTCATAAAGAGCTTCCAAAAATTATGGTACTTATTAGATTTCAGCTCTCATTGCCCCTATCATAAGCATCTTTAGGTGATTAAGGTTAAAGTGACACAAATATGTGGATATGCTTGACAAGTTATAAGTTGAAAATCTCATGCCCCTTGCTTACGACTACCGAACCTCATGCTACTCAACTTTAGTCATGAGTAAGTTCTTGTCATTGTAAGTACATGTGTATCATAGAGAACCGCCAACGGGGTACCCCTTGCCCCATGATACAGGAGCTATCCCATATCAAAATGACAAGGCAACAGACAATGAGCATCTCAGCGATCTTTTTATTTGCTATTTGCATAGGTTTTTATTGAGGATGCTTCACAGATTGCTCACTATGGTTATGCTACAAGTTTCCACCATGATTAGGCATGGCTTATGCTAGCCGCCTAGGCGTTTCTCTAAGATATATACAAACTCCATGAGCTTACAAGCTCCCCTTTTATTTCACACCGTCGGGATCCATAAATAAAAGAACATGATATCAACTGAATAGTATCTGCAATATTGAAACCATTCCCCATGGTACATGGTTCCGCTAATTCTCAACTTATAAAGCGCAAGCATATACACAACATATATGGACACAATGGTTCAAGTTTATTAAGTGCAGGAAAGTAAAGTGTGCCATCAAGTTTGTGAGAGTTTTAATCACTAATTTTCACATAACAAGTTTAATTCGGAAGGTAGATAAAAACATGAATATACTTGGAATAGCAATAATGCTAATAGGTAGGTATGGTGGACTGTTTAGAATAACTTGGTTTTATTTGGAGTTGGATGCATGAGTGGAACTCATACTTGGTACATGTGGAGGGTAGCAAAAGACTAGGAGCGACCAACTGAGAGAGCAATAATGGCCATAATCATGCAAAGCGACAAAACATGATTAATTAAAGCATAAAGTGATACTACAAGTCAAAAACTAAATTATCATAGAGGCTATGGTGACTGGTATAGTCTTAACATGGTGTAAGCATGCGCCAAGTCAACCCAAATAAAGCATCAAAGGAGAATACCACAATATTATGCTTTTGTATGCTAAAACAACGCATGATTCTTTCAAAGCACATTAAGAAATCTCAATTGTTTGTAAAAAGTCATGCTACAGAAATAATCACTAAGCATAAAGTCAAAGCAACATCAAACATGACATGATAAAGTCTAGGCCATAGTCAAAACAAGCTCCTTTTGTACCACTTATAAGCATGAAACTTCCTACTCTTTTCCAACACAAATCAACTTATTTGAAACTATGTATGAATGTGGGGGTCCAACCAATTTATTTAAGCAAACCAAATAAAATAAAACTAAAACAAAAACAAAGATGCTCCAAGAACAACACAATTGTGCATGAAACAATAAAAATGAAGTGTTTGGAAGAAAACATGAGATTTTTATTGATGAAGAAGGGGATGCCTTCGGCATCCCCAATCTTTGACGCTTGTACTTCTTGAATATTTCTTGGGGTGACATGGGTGGCATCCCCAAGCTTGAGATTTTGTCCATACTTCATCTCATCACAATATTTTTCCCTACACTTTAAAATTTCCTTCATACAAAAATTTACAGAATGTTCATTAGCAACATTAGTGTACTCAAGATAATAAGTCTTTGGGTTCAGTTTCAACACAAATAAAACTTCCATTAAAACACAAGCTACTGTAGCAATTCCTTCTAAAAGCTCAAGTAATTGGCAAGAACTCAAAGATAAAGAGATTAAGAGGCAAATGCAAATGATGGCAGAAATCTGTCAAAATAGACCAGCAGGTAAAAACCGATTTTTTCAAACACAAAAAGTTTTAAACTAACTAAAGTTATATAACAACCTGGGGCAGAAGCACAAAAAATTACATCTCAATCCGACGTTCAGAGATTTTTCACGATTTTTTACAGTGAAGCACAAAAATCTGTTTCGGGACAGCAACTTTCCCAAGTCTTACTTCTCTCTCATTGGAGGTTATTCTCGGCACAGAAACCACACAAAAAGAATAAGGAGAGGTTATTACAGAGGTAATGACTTCCAAGACTCAGAAAAAGAAAAACTTACTGAATAGAATTTTGGGTTATCTCCCAATAGTGCTTTTCTTTAACGCCTTTGAGCTAGGCATAGGAAGCAAGATTTAAGTATTTTCAAATGAAGAAGCATTAAGAGAAAATTTTGTTTTGATAGGAGAGGCAAAAGGAATCTTCTCTCTCTCTTCTTAGGGAAGTGTTATATACCTTTCTTGAGTGGGAATTGATATTTAATGGTGCCTTCTTTCATATCAATAATGTCACCAACAGTTCTAAGAAAAGGTCTTCCCAAAATAATAGGACAAGAAGCATTGCATTCAACATCCAAAACATAGAAATCAACGGGGACATAGGTATTGTTAACCATAATAAGAACACCATTAATACTCCCCATGAGTTTCTTTTTTAACATTATCATCAAGTTTGACATCTAAATAACAATCTCCTAATGGTGGCAAATCAAGTATTTCATAAATCTTTCTAGGCATAATAGAGACACTAGGACCAAGATCACATAAGGCCTTTAGATCAAAATCATTCACTTTTATATTAATGATGGGTTCCCAACCATCTTCTAATTTCATAGGAATAGAAGCTTTATGTTTCAATTTTTCTTCTTTAATTTTTATGAGAGCATCAGTAATGTGTTTTGTAAAGGAAATATTCATAGCACTAGTGATGACCCACAAGTATAGGGGGTGTATCAAAGTATTTTCGAGGGAAGTGAAACCCAATTTATTGATTCGACACAAGGGGAGCCAAAGAATATTTATAATCCTTAACAACTGAGTTGTCAATTCAGCTGCACATGGAAACAATCTTGCTCACGGCAGTTTATCAGTAGCAACAGTTTTACAATAGCAATAGCAAAGTAATAGCAGTAGTAAAAGTAAAGACAGTAGTAACAATTGCAGTAAACAGTAGGATTAAAGCACGGTAGGCATAGGGATGGATGGACGGGCGTTGCATGGATAAGACAATTCATATGGAAATCAAGACATAGGGCATTTATAGATAAATAAGATAAAGCATCCAAGTACTAAATAATCATAGGCATGTGTTCCATATATAGTCATACGTGCTCGCAATGAGAACTTGCACAACATCTTTTGTCCTGCCAGCCCATTTGCAGCGGGGCCTCAAGGGAACTACTAGCAATTAAGGTGCTCCTTTTAATAGAGCACCAGAGCAAAGCATTAAAACTCCGTGAACACACGTGATCCTCACATCAAAGCCATCCCCTCCAGTTATCCCGATTGCTGTCACTTCGGGGCCTTTGGTTTCGGACAACAATATGTGTATACAACTTGCAGGTAAGACCATAAACAATAATATCATAATGAATCAATAACATGTTCAGATCTGAAATCATGGCACTCAGGCCCTAGTGACAAGCATTAAGCATAACAAGTTGCACCAAGTCAAAAAGCACTAATAATAGATACTAGGCTCCATGCCCTAACAATCTGATTCCATTACTTGAACGATCTCATCCAATCCCTACCATCCCCATAGCCTATAGTGGGGGATTACTCACTCATGGATAGGGGAATCATGGATGGTCGATGGAGAAGTGATGGTGGTGATTATGGCGATGATATCCTCCAATTCCCCGTCCCGGTAGGGTGCCAGAACGGAGTTTCTGGTTCCGAATCATGGAATCTGGTGGTGGCGGCGTAGCAGAACTATTTCTGGAAAAATGTCGAACCCCCCTTGGTTATTAGGTCATGAGGCAACTTATAGGCGAATAGGGAGGCCGAGGAGGTGACCGAGGTGGGCACACCACCCCCAGGCACGGCCTGGCCTGGCCCGCGTGGCTAGGTGGTGTGGGCCCCTCGTGGCCCTCCTCCGTCTTGTCTTCTGGCTACGTGAGTCTTCTGGTGAAATAGGAGTTTTGGCATATTTTCCAGGATTTTTCCTGATAGTTGATTTTCTACACAAAAACTAGACTCCAAGGTAATTCTGCTGAACACAACGTCAGTCCGTGTTAGTTGTATCCAAATCACACAAGTTTAGAGGAAAAACAATAGCAAAAGTGTTCGGGAAAGTAGATACGTTTTGGACGTATCAACTCCCCCAGGCTTAGCTTATTGCTTGTCCTCAAGCAATTCAGTTGAAAACTGAGTGCGATAAAAGAAACTTTCACGAACACATTTGCTTCATAAGATGTATATATTCTCAGCATATGATCAAGTACTTGGTCAATTCATAATAAGGAGTATGCAGATAAGGTTACTCAAAAGTCATTGCAAGCTACGAATAGATTCTAACTCAAAAATAGTAAGTAGCATGAAACATAAACAGAAGCAACATTGCAATGCTCATAAGAAGGTATGATAGAGTGGTATCTCACTTGCCTTTGATCGTAAGGCAAACATAGATGCCAAGGCACCTCTAAAGTTCAAGTGAAGACTAGAAGTAAAGTTATCAAAGATACATGCATCAAAGTCATGAAATAATTAATCAAGTTTTGAGACAAGCACATTACACTAAGAATGACAACTATGCTCTCAAGAAAGTGCTCATAGAATAAGTGGTGACTCAACAAGGAAGTGAAAAGGTTTTGAACAGCTTGAAAGGCTTCCAAATGCTGAAAGTATGGTACTCATTACCTTTGAGCTGTCATTGCCCCTATCATAAGCATCTTTAAATGGTTAAGGTTAAAGTGACACAACTAAGAGGATATGCTTGACAAGTTATAAGTTGAAATCTCATGCCCCTTGCTTACGAGTACCGAACCTCATGCTACTCAACTTCAGTCACAAGTAAGCTCTTGTCATTGTAAGTACATATGTATCATAGAGAACCGCCAACGGGGTACCCCTTGCCCCATGACACAGGAGCTATCCCATATCAAAATGACAAGGCAACAAACAATGAGCATCTCAGCGATCTTTTTATTTGCTATTTGCATAGGTTTTCAAGATGCTTCATAGAATCCTCATTATGGTTATGCTACAAGTTTCCACCATGATTAGGCATGGCTTAGGCTAGCGGCCCAGGCATTTCTCGAACACACCCTGATCTTACAAGTTCCCCTTTTATTTCACACCGCCGGGATCCATAAGCAAAAGAATCATGATATCAACGGAATAATAAGTGCAATGTTGAAAGCGTTCCCCATGATACATGGTTCTGCTAACTTCAACTCATAAAGCGCAAGCATATACGCAATAAAGACAGACACAACGGTTCAAGATTATTAAGTGCAAGAAAGTAAAGTATGCCATCAAGTTCGTGAGAGCTTTACTAGCTAACTTTTTCATAACAAGCAAACATTTTATTAGGAAGAAAACAAGGCATACTGAATATGCACGGACTAGCAAATGATGCTAATAGGTAGGTATGGTGGACACTTTTGGCAATATTGGTTTTGGGGAGTTGGAAACATGAGTAGAGCTCATACTCAGTGCAAGTGAAGGCTAGCAATAGTAAGGGAGCGACAAACGAGAGAGCAATAACTGTCATAATCACGCTTGCAACAAAACATGACTAATTATGGCATGAAAGTGATTCAAGACACCTGAGGCAAAATAATTCATCGAGGCTTAACTGATTATTGTTTCAGTCATATGCATGCGTGAGCATGTGCCAAGTCAATTCAAATCAAACATTCAGAGGAGGATACCACGGTGTCATACCAAGTTATGAATAGAACAATGCAAGCAAACATTCATATGACATGCTACAAACCATTAGCAAGATGGAGCTAATCATAAGAAAGCAAGAACTACTAAGCATCCATAAATAACATACACCCTTCATGAATAGACTGAGCATGCCCACAATGATTAGTATATGTACAAAAATGAAAACAAATAGAGTTCGTTACCATACTCTTACCACACCTCAAGTTGTCATTAATCATCATTATTGCCCTTCACTTGTGTGGCTTGAATAATAACATGAAACCAAACTCCACTGAGGACTGCTGAACCTTGCAACGAACTTCACAAAACCAAAGAACAACAACAAATATTTTTGGTGTTTTTGATTTTTAAAGGCAAGAGAAAAAAGGAAGAACAAGCAAAGCAAAATCTTTTTGGGGTTTTCGAACATTTCAAACAAAGCAAAAATGAAAAAGTAAACCAAGGAAAAAAGAAGCAAATAAAGAGAAACAAAGAAAATATTTTTGGTATTTTTGTGTTTTAGAAAGCAAAAGTAAAGAAAGAGCGAAAACTAAAAAGAGGACGAAGCATGGATATACAAAGTACCGACTAAACATGATATGTAGATGAGTGTGATGTCAGGGTACCTCCCCCAAGCTTAGGCTTTTGGCCTAAGTGGGTATCAATCCCAAGCTGGCCAAGATGGAGCGCCTCCGTAGTACGGCGAGGAGGTGCCCTCGTCCTGATACGAGCTCGAGGACGCCCCACCGTAGTGCACAGAGTAGTTGTAATAAGGCACATCCTCCTGGTGCTGCCTATGGAAACCAAGCAAGCGGAGCTGCTCATCCACCTCCTCCTTAGAACACGACCATGGCCTCATGTGAATACTGAACAAAGTGGATTGTGGCAAAGGAATTTCTCTCTCGTCTCCATCAGTAAACAACATCCTATATAGTAAACTGTCCGTATCAGAGTCAGTAGTGACAAAGTGATGCATTTTCATGGCAGCAAGATCAAGCCTTTGTGGTGCCAACATAGTGTCATTAGGATCCACAGAAAGTTCTAATGCAGCAACCATACGTGAGGCAATAATTCCCCCATAAATAGGTCCCATAGCATCTAGGCGGCGAGCAATGAGAGAGCCAAGATTGTACTTGGTATCATTATTAAGTGCAGCAGTGAGGAAGGCTAAATGATAATTAGAGATATTACTAGTGCTCTCCCTACCAAGATGCTAGTGGCAAGATAATAAGCAAAATATCTAAGAGCTAGGAGTTGAATGTTCCTTATCTTTCCGCGCTGAGCTATGCGGTCATCGTCATTTGTCACACTTCGATAGAGCTCTAGCAAGTCAGCGGGTTGATATGTCCAAAATGTATCTACTTTTCCGAACACTTTTGCTATTGTTTTTCCTCTAAACTTGTGTGATTTGGATACAACTAACATGGACTGGCGCTGTTTTCAGCAGAATTAACTTGGTGTCTAGTTTTTGTGTAGAAAATCAACTATCAGGAAAAATCCTGGAAAATATGCCAAAAATCCTATTTCACGAGAAGACTCACGGAGCCAGAAGACGAGACGGCGTAGGGCCATGAGGGTCCCACACCACCTGGCTGCGTGGGCCAGGCTAGGCCACGCCTGGGGGTGGTGTGGCCGCGTCGGTTGCCCCCTCGGCCTCCCTCTTCGCCTATAAGTTGCCTCTTGACCTAAAAACCAAGGGGGGTTTGACGTTTTTCCAGAAAGAGTTCCGCTTCGCCGCCACCACCAGATTCCGCAATTCGGACACAGAAACTCCGTTCTGGCACCCTGCCTGGATGGAGAATTGGAGGAGATCATTGCCATCATCATCACCATTGCTTCTCCATCGACCATCCATGTTTCCCCCATCTATGACTGAGTAATCCCCCGCTGTAGGCTATGGGGATGGTAGGGATTGGATGAGATCTCTCATGTAATGGCATCAGATTGTTAGGGCATGGTGCCTAGTATCTATTATTAGTGCTTTTTGACTTTGTTGCAACTTGTTATGCTTAATGCTTGTCACTAGGGCCTGAGTGCCATGATCTCAGATCTGAACATGTTATTGATCCATTATGATAGTATTGTTTATGGTCTTACCTGCAAGTTGTATACACATATTGTTGTCTGGAACCAAAGGCCCCGAAGTAACAACAATCGGGATAACCGGAGGGAATGGCTTTGATGTGAGGATCACATGTGTTCACGAAGTGTTAAGGCTTTGCTCCGGTGCTTTATTAAAAGGAGCACCTTAATTGCCAGTAGTTCCCTTGAGGCCCCGCTGCAAACGGGGTGGCAGGACAAAAGATGTTGTGCAAGTTCTCATTGCGAGCACGTATGACTATATATGGAACACATGTCTATGATTATTTAGTACTTGGATGCTTTATCTTATTTATCTGCAAATGCCCTATGTCTTGATTGCCATATGAATTGTCTTGTCCATGCAACGCCCGTCCATCCATCCTCGTGCCTATCGCGCTTTAATCCTACTGTTTGTTGCAATTGGTACTACTGTCTTTACTTTTACTACTGCTGTTACTTTACTATTGTTACTACCAAACTGTTGCTACTGATAAACTGTTGTGAGCAAGATTGTTTCCAGGTGCAGCTGAATTAACAACTCAGTTGTTAAGGCCTATAAATATTCTTTGGCTCCCCTTGTATCGAATCAATAAATTGGGTTTCACTTCCCTCGAAAATGCTGCAATACACCCCCTATACTTGTGGGTCATCAAGACTATTTTCTGGCACCGTTGCTGGGGAGCATAGCTTTATTTATCAAGTTCACGTGGAATCACTATTGTTCGCTGCCATCCATCCATCATGGGTAAGTCTCGTGATGGCAATGTTCCTATTTTACCATCCACTACAAGAAGAGGTACGGTTCTGAACACCTCTGTTGCTCTTGATTCACCATGTGTTATGAGTAAGCTCCTTCCACCACCACATACACATGATACACACACTGCTACTACTGCTGAATCTGAAACTTCTGATACTTATGATGCTGCTTCTACTATTCTTGATAAGAGTGGTTCATTAGGTCCTTTCCTAGATGCTACGATTGCTAGAACTATAGCTGGAAATACTGAAACTCCTAATGAAGACACAACTACACCTATTAGTTCACCTGAGTCTAGAGAGAGCTATGATATTGAAGACGGTTATATTGAGATGACCGATGAATTTATTAAAGAATGTCAAAACACCGATGATAGGAGTGCTATTAAGAGTCTCCTTGAGAGGCGTACTATAAAACCCAAATTGTCTCCTAATGCTAAGTTTGCTGCATCTCCCATAAACATTAAAGATAAGTATTATGATTTCTCTCCTGATCTATCTTACATAGCTATTGTTGAGAAAGAACCTTTTTGTGGGACTAAGAATGAAAGTGCGATAGCACATATGACTGAGCTTTCTACCATGAGTGGCTTATTTTCTGATGATATTAAGATGCGCACCTACTTTGTTGCTAAAATTTTCCGTTTTTCATTGAAAGGAGAAGCTAAAACTTGGTTTAATAATTTACCTCCTGGATCTATTGATAGCCCTGATTGCTCGATTAGTACCTTCCTTCAGAAATATTTTCCTCCTAGTGCTAGACATGCTACTTTGGAAGAACTTTTTGATTTTAAAAAGGGAGAAAAAGAGATATTGCCTAAATCATGGGCAAGGTTTTGTGCTTTGATTCATGCACAGGCTGGATGTCCATTACCTAAGAATGAGCTTCTTGATATATTTTATAATGGACTAACTGAAGAATCTAGGACATACCTGGATAGTTGTGCTGATTATGTTTTCAGGAATAGGACTCCCAAGGAAGCTGAGGAATTAATGGCTAAAATAGGCAAGAATTATGAAGACTAGACTCCTCCTGAACCAGCTATACTTGAAACAATTATACCTGAACCAGCTATACCTACGCCTATACCATCATCTAAGAAGAGGGGAGTTATTGAACTAAATGATGAAGTGATGAAGGAAGCCAAGAAATGTCTTAAGGAGAAGGGAATTAAGGCTACAGATGTCAAGAATTTACCTCCTATAGAAGAATTATGTAAGCCAATCTCCCACTCGTCCACTATTGAGGTACACTTTCTCCAACATTTTGATGAAGGTGATATCCCTTACTCTAAACCTCCTGATCAATGCTTAGAAGAATTCAATATTTTTATTGTTAAGTAAGATAATTTCAATAAAAGGGTGCAAAATCATTTAATGGAAAAGTCTAGAGCTATTGTTGAGTTAAAAGATATTGTGGAAAGAACCTCTAATGATGTTAAAATGCTTGTTAAACATTTTCAAATGGTTCAAACTCAAATAGATCAGCTTATTAAAGTGCAAAACGATTTGATAGTTAATGCTGCTAAGAAAACATGCTTATGAAATTAGAACTAGAAGTAGTGCTGCTACCCAGGATTCTCTATATCCAGAAGGGCATCCTAAAAGAATTGAGCAGTATTCTCAACAAGCTAAAAATAGTGGTACTACTCGTAAGAAAAGAAAAAAGAAACATAAAACTATTGTAGAACCTTCTGAACCTGCTAAAGATCCTAATAGTATATCGGTCTCTGATGCTAAAACTGAAAGTGGTAATGAAGAAAATGATATTCCTGATAAAGAAAAAGCTGAAGAAGAGCCTGAAAAGCACACTAAGAATACTAAATACACTAAGGAAGATTTTGTTGCTAAGAAACATGGTAGTGAAAGAGAGCCTTGGGTCCAAAAACCTATGCCTTTTCCTGATAAGAAACACAAGTCAAAGGAAGATGAACACTATAATAAGTTTTATGAGTGGATGAAACCTTTATTCTTGCAAATTCCTTTGACTGATGCTATTAAATTGCCTCCTTATTCAAAGTATATAAAGGATATTGTCTCGAATAGAAGGAAGATCCCTAATGAAGAAATTTCTACTTTGCTTGCTAATTATTCCTTTAATGGTAAGGTTCCAAAGAAACTTGGAGACCCAGGGATTCCAACTATTCCTTGCTCTATTAAAAATAGTTATGTTAGAACTGCTTTGTGTGATTTGGGAGCAGGAGTTACTGTTATGTCTTTCTCTCTCTATAAGAGACTTCAACTTGAAAAACTAATACCAACTGATATATCTTTGCAAATGGCTGATAAATCTACTACTATTCCTGTTGGTATATGTGAGGATGTACCTGTTCAAGTGGCTCATAATTGCTTGATATTAACTAATTTTGTTGTACTTGAAATGCCAGAAGATGACAATATGCCTATTATTATTGGGAGACCTTTTATTAATACTGCAGGAGCTGTTATTAATTTTAATCAAGGAAAGGTGACTTTTAATGTTAATGACAAGGATCATACTGTCTATTTTCCCAAGAAGATTGATAGGACTTATGGTTTGAATTCAATTGAACATGTTGAGGGCATTCAAGTTGGAGATATATATTGTCCCATACCAAGAGAAAAATATTAAACTATTATGATTGGGACCATTGCTATCAAAGTTGAGGTACAAAGTTTTGTTTCATATAAAATTGATTTGGTAACAAGACCTGATCAACCTTTTTAACAAAGGGATTTTAATGAACAAAATAATGTATTCACCATGATTATCTCCGCTTACATCTATTTTATCCATTTTAGCTTTTGCATTTTCTTTCCTTTAGTTTACTTTTCTATTGTTAGTTGCTTGCATTTTAGAGTGTCTTAGAACTTCTGAAGTTTTAGCTTTGTTTTGCTTTTGCATCATTCCAGAAACCTTTTTCTGTCAGAAAATCATTCATCTATACCTGGAAATTGCTCAAAAATAAAGTGTCTCGAAAAATTCCAGAAAATTCATATTAAATTTTTATGTGAAAAAGGGGCAGAGAAGTGCCTAGAGAGTACCAGGGGGCCCACAAGGCAGGCACACCACCTGGTGGCGCGGCCAGCCCAGGGGCGCGCCTAGCCATGGTGTGGGCCACCCCTGGCCCTCCACTCACTCTCTCACTTCCCACTGCTCTCTCTCTCTCTCCCGAGAAAACACCAGACCATAGCTCGAAATTGCGTTCTTGCTATTCTTGCCCATGATTTTTCGATATCCTTGCTCAGCCCATCTTTGCTACAGAAATTCTCTCATTGCTCGCCGCCTAGCTGCTAGGGGACCTATTTATGGGGGCATTATTGCTTCACGTATGGTCACTGCATTAGAGCTTTCTGTGGATCCAAATGATACTATATTGGCACCACAAAGGCTTTATCTTATTGCCTTGAAAACACATCACTTCGTCATTGCTGACTCTGATATGGACAGTTTAGTATACAGGATGTTGTTTACTGACGGGGATGAAAGGGAGATTCCTTTGCCGTAATCTACTTTGTTCAGTGTTCACAGGAGGCCGTGGTCGTGCTCTAAGGAGGAGGTGGACGAGCAGCTCCACTTGCTGGGCTTCCACAGACAGCAGCAGGAGGATGTGCCTTCTAACGACTACTCCGCGCACTACAGTGGGGCGTCCTCGAGCTCGCACCAGGACGAGAGTACTTCCTCACTGTACTACGGAGGCGCTCCATGTTGGCCAGCTTGGGATTCACACCCACTTATGCCAAAAGCCTAAGCTTGGGGGGAGGTACACCGACATCACACTCATCTCCATATCATGTTTCGTCGGTACTTTGTATATCCATGCTTCGTTCTCTTTTTAGTTTTCCTTCTTTCTTTACTTTTGCTTTCTAAAACACAAAAAGACCAAAAAATTCCCGTTGTTTCTCTTTGTTTGCTTCTTCTTCTTCATTTGCCTTGGTTTGCTTTTTTTCTTTGTTTGAACTATTCAAAAAACCCAAAAAGATTTTGCTTTGCTTGTTTTTCCTTTTTGTTCTTGTCTTTGAAAATTAAAAACACCAAAAAACTTTGTTCTTCTTCTTTTGTTTTATGAAGTTTGTTGCAGGGTTCAGCAGTCCTCAGTGGAATTTGGTTTCATGTAATTATTCAAGCCACACAAGTGAAGGGCAATAATGAGGATTAATGACAACTTGAGGTGTGGTAAGAGGCTGGTAACGAACTCTATTCGTTTTCATTTTTGTACATATACTCATCATTGTGGGCATGCTTAGTCTATTCATGTAGGGTGTATGATATTTATGGATGCTTAGTAGTTCTTGCTTTCTTATGATTAGCTCCAACTCGCTAATAGTTTGTAGCTTGTCATATGAATGTTTGCTTGCATTGCTCTATTCATAACTTGGTATGACACTGTGGTATCTCCCTTTGAATGTTTCACTTGAATTGACTTGGCACATGCTCATGCATGCATATGACTGAAACAATCAATTAAGCCTCGATGAATTATTTTGCCTCAGGGGTCTTGAATCACTTTCATGCCATGATTAGTCCTATTTTGTTGCAAGCATGATTATGACAGTTATTGCTCTCTCGTTTGTCGCTCCCTTACAATTGCTAGCCTTCACTTTCACTGAGTATAAGCTTTACTCGTGTTTCCAATTCCACAAAACCAATATTGCCAAAAGTGTCCATCATACCTACCTATTAGCATCATTTGCTATTCCGTGCATGCTTAGTATGCCTTGTTTTCCGCCAAATAGAATGTTTGCTTGTTATGAGAAAGTTTGTTAGTAGTGCTCTCACAAACTTGATGGCACACTTTATTTCTTGCACTTAATAATCTTGAACCATTGCGTCCATCTTTGTTGCGTATATGCTTGCGCTTTATAAGTTGAAGTTAGCAGAACCATGAATCATGCGGAACGCTTTCAACATTGCACGGGTACTTTGTACCTCGTTGATATCATGATTCTTTTGCTTATGGATCCCGGCAGTGTGAAATAAAAGGGGAACTTGTAAGTTCATGGAGTTTGTATATGTGTTAGAGAAATGCCTGGGCCGCTATCCTAAGCCATGCCTAATCATGGTGGAAACTTGCAGCATAACCATAATGAGCATTCTATGAAGCATCCTCAATAAAAACCTATGCAAATAGCAAATAAAAAGATCGCTGAGATGCTCATTGTCTGCTTGCCTTGTCACTTTTATTCTAGGATAGCTCCTGTATCATGTGCAAGGGGTACCCCGTTGGCGGTTCTCTATGATACATATGTACTTACAATGACAAGAGCTTACTTGTGACTGAAGTTGAGTAGCATGAGGTTCGGTACTCGTAAGTAAGGGGCATGAGATTTTAACTTATAACTTGTCAAGCATATCCTCTTAGTTGTGTCACTTTAACCTTAACCATTTAAAGATGCTTATGATAGGGGCAATGAGATCTCAAAGCTAATGAGTACCATACTTTCAGCATTTGGAAGCCTTTCAAACTTTTCAAACCCCTTTTTCATTTCCTTGTCGAGTCACCACCTATTCTATGAGCACTTTCTTGAGAGCATAGTTGCCATTCTTAGTATAATGTGCTTGTCTCAAAACTGGATTAATTATGTTATGACTTTGATGCTTGTATCTTTGATATTTTTACTTCTACTCTTCACTTGAACTTTAGAGGTGCCTTGGCATTTATGTTTGCTCTACAATCAAATCAAGCGAGATACCACTCTATCATACCCTGTTATGAGCATTGCAATGTTGCTTATGTTTATGTTCATGCTACTTATTATTTTTGAGTTGGAATCTCTTCGTAGCTTGCAATGACTATTAAGTAAACTTAGTTGCATACTCTTTATTATGAATTGCCTGAGTAGTTGATCATATGCTGAGAATATATACATCTTATGAAGCAAATGTGTTCATGAAATTTTCTTTTATCGCACTCATTTTTCAACTGAATTGCTTAAGGACAAGCAATAAGCTAAGCTTGGGGGAGTTGATACGTCCAAAATGTATCTACTTTCCCGAACACTATTGCTATTGTTTTTCCTCTAAACTTGTGTGATTTGGAAACAACTAACACGGACAGACGCTGTTTTCAGCAGAATTACCTTGGTGTCTAGTTTTTGTGCAAAAAGTCAACTATCAGGAAAAATCTTGGAAAATATGCCAAAAATCTTATTTCAGTAGAAGACTCACGGAGCTAGAAGATGAGACGGAGTAGGGCCACAAGGGGCCCACACCACCTGGCTGCGCGGGCCAGGCCAGGCCACTGGTGTGGCCACCTCGGCCTCCCTCTTCGCCTCTAAGTTGCCTCCTGACCTAAAAACCAAGGGGGGTTCAACGTTTTTCCAGAAAGAGTTCCGCTTCGCTGCAACCACCAGATTCCGCGATTCAGACCCAGAAACTCCATTCTGGCACCCTGCCGGGACGGGGAATTGGAGGAGATCATCGCCATCATCCTCACAATCGCTTCTCCATCGACCATCCATGTTTCCCCCATCTATGAGTGAGTAATCCCCCGCTATAGGCTATAGGGATGGTAGGGATTGGATGAGATCGTTCATGTAATGGCATCAGATTGTTAGGGAATGGTGCCAAGTATCTATTATTAGTGCTTTTTGACTTTGTTGCAACTTGTTATGCTTAATGCTTGTCACTAGGGCCCGGGTGCCATGATCTCAGATCTGAACATGATATTGATTCATTATGATAATATTGTTTATGGTCTTACCTGCAAGTTGTATACACATATTGTTGTCCGGAACCAAAGGCCCCGAAGTGACAGCAATCGGGATAACCGGAGGGAATGGCTTTGATGTGAGGATCACATGTGTTCACGAAGTGTTAATTCTTTGCTCCGGTGCTCTAGTAAAAGGAGCACCTTAATTGCTAGTAGTTCCCTTGAGGCCCCGCTGCAAACGGGCTAGCAGGACAAAAGATGTTGTGCAAGTTCTCATTGCGAGCACGTATGACTATATATGGAACACATGCCTATGATTATTTAGTACTTGGATGCTTTATCTTATTTATCTGCAAATGCCCTATGTCTTGATTGCCATATGAATTGTCTTGTCCATGCAACGCCCGTCCATCCATCCTCGTGCCTATCGCGCTTTAATCCTACTGTTTGTTGCAATTGGTACTACTGTCTTTACTTTTACTACTGCTGTTACTTTACTATTGTTACTACCAAACTGTTGCTACTGATAAACTGTTGTGAGCAAGATTGTTTCCAGGTGCAGCTGAATTAACAACTCAGTTGTTAAGGCCTATAAATATTCTTTGGCTCCCCTTGTGTCGAATCAATAAATTGGGTTTCACTTCCCTCAAAAATACTGCGATACACCCCCTATACTTGTGGGTCACCATGGGTCGACCTTGGATCTTCTTCACTGTCCCCGTCATTCCTATACCTATAATTCTGCAAAATCTTTCCAATGACATGGTAATAGGCTGATTATAAATTTTGAACGAAACAGTTGACTGATAAGGGGTGTTGGTGAAAACGAAACTCTCCATGAAAGTTTTGGTGAGCACGGCATATTTCTCACTCTCATCTTCCATGTACGTGGTCAGACCAACCCTCTGAACCAGTAGTAAGAATTCATTGAGGATCCCTATAGCTTGCAAAAAGGTAAAACAGGGGAAGGTAAATGGGTGAGCATCTCCCTCATCTCCTTCATTGCCAAAGCGTGGTGCAATAAGGTCTTCATTGTATGAAGGACTAAACTAAGAGGCTTATCTTGAAGGCCTTGACCTCCTAGGTGTGTCCCTCTCAATATTTCTCCAAATGTGTGGTTGTTCATCTTTGATATTCTGAAATTTAAACATCCATTATACAAGTGATTGCAAAGTGAATACATAATGAAGGGAACTAGTCATAGGGACTTGTAAGAGGCCTAAACATGCATCGAAACAATATCTCTAAGCATTGAACAAGCTTACAAGATCTCATAACCTGTCACCTACATCAGCAAAATACTCAAGATATAAACCACTAAACACAAATCTACTTGGACAAGAGGAGGAGTCACATACCAGAGAACAAATGCTCCAAATTTTAGCAGCAAAGATGGGCTGAGCAAGGAGATCGAAAAATCATGGACAAGAACAGCAATAACACGATTTCGAGCAATGAACTGATGTTTTCTTGGGAGAGAGGAAGCAATGGCAAGTGAGAGAGTGAGTGGAGGGCCAGGGGTGGCCCACACCATGGCCAGGCACACCCCTAGGGTGGACACGCCACCAGGTGGTGTGCCTACCTGGTGGGCCCCCCTGGGTCACTCCAGGCACTTCTCTGCCCCTTTTTTCACATAAAAATTTAATATGAATTTTCTGGAATTTTTCGAGACACTTTATTTTTGAGCAATTTTCAGGTATAGATGAATGATTTTTTGACAGAAAGATGTTTTTGGAATGATGCAATGGCAAAACAAAACTAAAACTTTAGAAGTTCTAAGACACTCTAATATGCAAGCAACTAGCAATACAAAAGTAAACTAAGCGAAAGCAAAAACTAAAATGGATAAAATAAAAGTAAGCAAAGGTAATCACGGTGAAAACATTGTTTTGTTCATTAAAATCCTTTTGTTAACAAGGTTGATCAGGTCTTCTTACCAAAACAATTTTATATTAAACAAAACTTTGTATTCCACTAATGATTATGTTACCTCAACCTTGATAGCAATGGTCCCAATTATAATAGTTTCATATTTTTCTCGTGGTATGGGACAATATATTTCTCCAACTTGGATGCCCTCAACATGTTCAATTGAATTTAAGCCATAAGTCCTATCAATCTTCTTGGGGAAATAGATAGTATGCTCCTTATCATTAACATTAAAACTCACCTTTCCTTGATTACAATTAATAACAGCTCCTGCAGTATTAAGAAAAGGTCTCCCAAGAATAATAGACATATTATCATCTTCAGGCATTTCAAGCACAACAAAATCAGTTAATATCAAGAAATTATGAGCCACTTGAATAGGTACATCCTCACATATACCAACAGGAATAGTAGTAGATTTATCAGCAATTTGCAAAGATATATCATTTGGCATTAGTTTTTCCAATTGAAGTCTCTTATAGAGAGAAAAAGGCATAACACTAACTCCTGCTCCCAAATCACACAAAGCAGTTCTAACATAACTATTTTTAATAGAGCATGGAATAGTTGGAATCCCTAGGTCTCCAAGTTTCTTTGGAACCTTACCATTAAAGGAATAATTAGCAAGCAAAGTAGAAACTTCTTCATTAGGGATCTTCCTTTTATTAGAGACAATATCCTTCATATACTTTGAATAAGGTGGTAGTTTAATAGCATCAGTCAGAGGGATTTGCAAAAATAAAGGTTTCATCCACTCACAAAACTTATTATAGTGTTCATCTTCCTTTGAATTGAGTTTCTTATCAGGGAAAGGCATAGGTTTTTGGACCCAAGGCTCTCTTTCACTACCATGTCTCTTAGCAACAAAATCTTCTTTATTGTATTTAGTATTCTTAGTGTGCCTTTCAGGTTCTTCTTGAACTTTTTCTTTATCAGGAGCATCATTTTCCTCATTACCACTTTCAGTTTGGGCATCAGAGATAGATATACTATTGGGATCTTTAGCAGGTTCAGAAGGTTCTACAATATTTTTATGTTTATTTTACCTTTTCTTAGGAGTAGTACCACTATTTTCAATTTGTTGAGAATCCTGCTCAATTCTTTTAGGATGCCCTCAGGATATAGAGGATCCTGGGTAGCAGCGCCACTTCTAGTTCTAATTTCATAAGCATGTTTCTTTAGAAGCATTAACTAGCAAGTCTTTTTGTACCTTAATAAGCTGATCAATTTGAGTTTGAACCATTTGAAAATGTTTAAAAAGCACTTTAACATCATTAGAGGTTCTTTCCATAATATATTTTAACTCAACAATAGCTCTAGAGTTTTCCATTAAATGATTTTGCACCCTTTTATTGAAATTATCTTGCTTAACAATAAAAACATCGAATTCTTCTAAGCATTGATCAGGAGGTTTAGAGTAAGGAATATCACCTTCATCAAAATCTTGGAGAGAGTATACCTCAATAGTGGATGAGTGGGACATTGGCTTACACAATTCTTCTATAGGAGGTAAATTCTTGACGTCTGCAGCTTTAATTCCATTCTCCTTAAGACATTTCTTAGCTTCCTTCATCACTTCATCATTTAGTTTAATAACTCCCCTCTTCTCTGATGTTGGTGTAGGTGTTGGCTCAGGCACAGTTAATACAAGGGTAGTTGTCTCAGGCGTAGTTGGCTCATGCGAAGTCCAATCATCATAATTCTTGCTTATTTTAGCCATTAATTCCTCAGCTTCTTTGGGGGTTCTATTCCTGAAAACACAATCAGCACAACTATCCAAGTATGTCCTAGATTCTTCAGTTAGTCCATTATAATATATATCAAGAAGCTCATTTTTAGGTAATGGACATCTAGCCTGTGCATGAATCAAAGCACAAAACCTTGCCCATGATTCAAGCAATATCTCATTTTCTCCCTGTTTAAAATCAAAAAGTTCCTGCAAAATAGCATGTCTAGCACTAGGAGGGAAATATTTCTGAAGAAAGGTACTAATCAAGCAATCAGGGCTATCAATATATCCAGGAGGTAAATTGTTAAACCAAGTTTTAGCTTCTCCTTTAAGCAAAAAAGGGAAAAATTTAGCAACAAAGTAGGTGCGCATCTTAATATCATCAGAAAATAGGCCACTCATGGTAGAAAGCTCAGTCATATGCGCTACAGCACTTTCATTCTTATTCCCACACAAAGGTTCTTTCTCAACAATAGTAATGTAAGATAGATCAAGAGAGAAATCATAATCCTTATCTTTAATGTTTATGGGAGATGCAGCAAACTTAGCATTAGGAGATAATTGAGGTCTAACAGTATGTTTCTCAAGACTCTTAATAGCACTCCTATCACGGGTGTTTTGGCATTCTTTAATAAATTCATCAGTCATTTCTATATATCCGTCTTCAATATCATAGCTCTCTCTAGACTCTGGTGAACTGACAGGTGTAGTAGTGTCTTCATTAGGAGTTTCAATATTTCTCGCTATAGTTCTAGAAATCGTAGCATGTAGGAAAGGACCTAATGAACCACTCTTATCAAGCAGTGTGTGTAGCATCATAAGTATCAGAAGTTTCAGATGCAACAGTAGTAGCAGTGTGTGTAGCATGTGTATGTGGTGGTGTAAGGAACTTACTCATAATAGATGGTGAATCAAGAGCAACAGAGGTGTTCAGAACCATACCTCTTCTTGTAGTGGATGGTAAAATAGGAACCTTGCCATCACAAGACTTACCCATGATGTATGGATGGCGGCAAACAATAGTGATTCCAAGTGAACTTGATAAACAGTGCTATGCTCCCCGGCAACGGTGCCAGAAAATAGTCTTGATGACCCACAAGTATAGGGGGTGTATCGCAGTATTTTCGAGCGAAGTGAAACCCAATTTATTGATTCGACACAAGGGGAGCCAAAGAATATTTATAAGTCTTAACAACTGAGTTGTCAATTCAGCTGCACCTAGAAACTATCTTCCTCATGGCAGTTTATCAGTAGCAACAGTTTTGTAATAGCAATAGCAAAGTAATAGCAGTAGTAAAAGTAAAGACAGTAGTAACAATTGCAGTAAACAGTAAGATTAAAGCACGGTAGGCATAGGGATGGATGGACCGGCGTTGCATGGACAAGAAAATTCATATGGCAATCAAGACATAGGGCATTTGCAGATAAATAAGATAAAGCATCCAAGTACTAAATAATCATATGCATGTGTTCCATATATAGTCATACGTGTTCGCAATGAGAACTTGCACAACATCTTTTATCCTGCCAGCCGATTTGCAGCGAGGCCTCAAGGGAACTACTGGCAATTAAGGTGCTCCTTTTAATAGAGCACCAGAGCAAAGCATTAACACTCCGTGAACACATGTGATCCTCACATCAAAGCCATCCCCTCTGGTTATCCCGATTGCTGTCACTTCGGGGCCTTTGGTTCCGGACAACAATATGTGGATACAACTTGCAGCTAAGACCATAAAAAATACTATCATAATGAATCAATAACATGTTCAAATCTGAAATCATGGCACTCGGGCCCTAGTGACAAGCATTAAGCATAACAAGTTGCAACAAAGTCAAAAAGCACTAATAATAGATACTAGGCACCATTCCCTAACAATCTGATGCCACTACATGAACGATCTCATCCAATCCCAACCATACCCATAGCCTACAACGGGGGATTACTCACTCATGGATGGGGGAATCATGGATGGTCGATGGAGAAGCAATGGTGATGATGATGGTGATGATCTCCTCCAATTCCTTGTCCCGGCAAGGTGCCAGAACAGAGTTTCTGGTTCCGAATCATGGAATCTAGTGGTGGCGGCGTAGCGGAACCCTTTCTGGAAAAACGTTGAACCCCCTTGGTTTTAAGGTCAAGAGGCAACTTATAGGCGAAGAGGGAGGCCGAGGGGGTGACCGAGGCGGCCACACCACCCCTAGGCGCGGCCTGGCCTGGCCCGCACGGCCAGGTGGTGTGGGCCCCTCGTGTCCCTCCTCCGTCTCGTCTTCTAGCTCCATGAGTCTTCTGGTGAAATAGGGATTTTGGCATATTTTCCGGGATTTTTCCTGATAGTTGATTTTCTGCACAAAAACTAGACACCAAGGTAATTGTGCTAAAAACAACATCAGTTCATTTTAGTTGTATCCAACTCACACAAGTTTACAGGAAAAACAATAGCAAAAGTGTTCGGGAAAGTAGATACGTTTTGGACGTATCAACTAGCATTAGGACTTTTAGCAAGCTTTTGTAGGAACATAATTACTTCAGAGATATTGCAACCATCAAGATCAAAATCATAATTACCATCCAAGGTAGTAGAGCTATTGTTTCCCATATTTCGAAGAATTTCAGCATTTTATTGGAAAAGGTTCCATTGGCATTAGGCATTGTTGCAAAAGGAATGGGGACTTCATGTGGTTTTCTAGCATCAACATTGGTGGTGGTAATAGTACATATACTATTATTTCTAGCAATTTCATCTTCTCTTTCCCACATAGCATGCAATTCAGCTAATAGTCTAACATTTTCATCAATTCTAACTTGTATGGCATTAGTAGCAGCAAAGGGATTTTCCATGGTTTCAGGTTTAGCAGCCATTTTATTAATCAAAGATGATTGTGCTTCAGACAAAGATGATATATTTTTTTCATGATTAGAAATTTTGGATTGCAAACTAGGAATTTCCCTATTTAAACTCTCAAGTTGATGATTAATATTTTTCAAAGTAGTAGATCGTTCCTCCATGGTTTTAGTAAATATTTTATTCTGCTTATATTGCATTTGCATGAAGTTTTTAGTGGCTCTTTCAACTTCTAAAATTCTTGCTTCACTAGGCATTCCAGATTTATCATGATAACCATTAGTATTATTGGGAGGATAAGGCCTAAAATTATTATTACCAAAATTATTCCTGTAGGCATTGTTCCTAAAATTATTATTTTGTAATGACGTTCACATCAACTTTCTCTTCTTGAGAAACCAAAGAGGCCAAGGGAACATTATTTGGACGAATATGAGCTTTTCCAGAGGAGGTTTCTTCAACAGAATTTACCTTTTTACCTTGTGGAGCTCTCTCAGTGTGCCATTCAGAGTAGTTACCCATCATATTATCAAGGAGCTTTGTTGCAGCACCCAAAGTAATGGTCATAAAGGTGCCTCCAGCAGCAGAATCCAGTAGATTTCTTGAAGGGTAATTCAGTCCTACATAAAAAGTTTGGATAATCATCCAAGCAATCAGTCCATGAGTGGGACTATTCTTTACCAAATATTTCATTCTTTCCCAAGCTTGAGCAACATGTTCATTATCAAATTGTTTAAATTTCATTATTTCACTTCTCATAGATATAATGTTAGCAGGAGGATTGTATTTTCTAATGAAAGCATCTTTGTATTTAGTCCAAGAATCAATACTATTTCTAGTTTGGGATAGCAACCATTCTTTAGCTTTTCCTCTCAAGGAGAAAGGAAACAATTTAAGCTTAATAATATCTCCATCTATATCCCTATGTTTTTGCATCTCACAAAGTTCAAAAAATTTATTAAGGTGAGAAGCAGCATCTTCAGTACCAACACTAGAGAATTGCTCTTTCATAACAAGATTGAGCAAAGCAGGTTTAATTTCAAAGAAAGTAGCTTCAGGAATAAGTGGAGCAATAGGTGTGCACATGAAATCATTGTTGTTTGTTCTAGTGAAGTCAAACAACTTAGTGTTTTCAGGAGTATTCATTTTTGTAAGATTAAAGCAAACCAACAGAAATAGAGACTAAAATAGAAACTATTTTTTTTGTGTTTTTGATAAAAAGAAACAAGCAAGCAAAGACAAATAAACTAAGCAAAACAAAAAAACAAAGTAAAGGGATTGGTTATGAGAGACTCCCCTTGTGAAGCTGTCCTTAACTCCCTGACAATGGTGCCAAAAAAAGTCTTGATGGCTCAAGATATCTTCAGCTCGTTGGGAACCCCAAGAGGAAGGTATGATGAGCACAACAACAAGTTTCCCTCAATTATGAAACCAAGATAATCGAACCAGTAGGAGCAAGGAAACAACCCCAAGGTGTTGCTACCAACTTGGAATCATGCACAGCACAACCACAGAACTTTGCCCCAACTTATAGTGAGGTTGTCAATCTCACCAGTTTTGCTGAAAACAAAGGATTAAACATATAGTGAGGAAGATAGTAATTTCTTGCAGAAAGTAAACAGTAAACAGTAAATAGTAGATGGTATATCAATGGTAAAAGAATGGACCGGGTTCCATAGTTCACTAGAGGTGATTCTCCTTAAGATAAATAGCATGTTGGGTGAACAAATTACAGCGGGGCAATTGACAGATTTGAGAAAGCATACAATGCATATACTAGACATCTTGACTCCTATGAGATTTGATTGGGCATTAAAACATTATACATAGACCATAATCTAACTACATCTATCACTAATAATCCACCTTCAGGTTATCATCCGGACCCCGTCCAGTATGAAGTTGCAAGCAACAGATAATTGCATTAAGCAAAGTCTATAAAGTAAACAATATGATTTTCCCATGGATGAAGGATTGTTATTTTCTCCCTAGTAGCAACAACACATCTACAACCTTAGAGATTCATGTCACTTCCCCAGATTACTAGAGGCATGAACCCACTATCGAGCATAAATACTCCCTCTTGGAGTTGCTAGCATCTACTTGGCCAAGATAGTTACTAACAACAGAAAGCATGCAAGATCACAAATAACATAGACATGATAGAATCAATAATCAATCTGAAATAGCATCTCAATATCCATCGGATCCCCGCAAACACAACATGTAAGATTACAAATAGATGATCTTCATCATGAACGGAGCTCACAAGATCTAAACATGATAGCACAAAGGAGGAGAACCAACCATCTAGCTACTACATGGCCCATAGTCTAAGGATGAACTACTCACGCATCACACCGGAGGAAGTGATGGTGATGAAGAAGGCCTCCAGGGTGATCTCTCCCCTCCAACAGGGTGCCGGGAAGAGCTTCGAATCCCCCCCAATCTAGGGATGGAGATGGCGGTGTCTACAGACTCTTTCATCGATTTCTGATTAGGTCTTTGATCGGGTTACTTAGGGTTTTCGTCCCGGGAGGCTTTTATGGGCGAAGGGGTAAGGTCGGTGGAGCACCAGGGGGCCCACAACCCCTGGTGGCGCGCCCCCAGGCCACGCCACCACCAGGTGTGGCCGCCCTGGTATGCCACTTCGTCTCCCCTCCGGACTCTATGTTGCTTCGGGTAAACTATTGACTTTGGCTTTTGTCCCATCCAATTCCGAGAATATTTCCTTGCTAGCTTTTCTGAAACCAAAAATAGCATAAAATAGGAATGTGGCACTGTGGCATCTTGTTAATAGGTTAGTTCCACAAAATGTATAAAAATACCCCAATGTGTGAACAAACCATAAGAACGTAGATATAAAACAAGCATGTAACATCAAAAATTATAGATACATTTATGACGTATCAAGGTGACATTGCATGTTGATGGCCCATAACACTCTCCCTTGACATTTATCATTTAGTTTATTATTTTGGATGATTATTGTAATCGATGGATTGTTAACTTCTTTAGTGTGTCTCACACTTTGTGAGACGGTTATTCATATGACTTTGTAACAAAAAGTTGTTCTGCTTTTATGAATGGATTTTATTTGCGTTCATATGTTGTTCGATTATGTGTGAATTATCCGTGTTGTAAAACTAATTGATAATGCATGAACATTTGTAAAATATTAAAATGCCTTGGAAATACCCAACTTAAATGATATATTCATTTTGAATGAAACCATTGTTTGAAATTCAAAGTTATGTTGATAAATATGTGAAAGTCATTTGATCTCTTGTCACATATAAATCATGCCCAAGTTTGGTAAGATAACTGAAACACCGTGTACTGTATGAATACAAAGTGTTTGATGAATCGTTGAAAGAAAATACATATTTGATGTACCGTATTTCAACAAAGTGGTGATTATCATTTTGTGATTGTTGAATTTTGTAAAGGAGCTTACCAAATGAAACATAAACATGAAACTATTTGATATGATCAAAGAATTTCAGCATCAGAGGGTATTGAAGATAAAGGAGAATCTAATTACTATGATTTGATCAATAATAATGAAATTCGACGTTATATGATTGTCATAGAACTTGTGAAATGAAATGCATTTTGATACATTGAAATGCTAAGCATCACAATGTGATATTTGATATTAAGTGGGTGAATAGTGGCACCAAATAAAGTGTGTTAGTATTAGTGTAAAGACCATTAGTTGGAAATAGCAAACACTCATCTAGATAATAAAGTGAACCATCTAAATTCATGAGATCGGCACCATATCTTGTATGGATTGTCGTGAAAACTTTGGAATTATTCAATATCACCAAAGCAACATCGAACAAGTCCTTGTAAAGTATTCATTGGAAACTTTGAATACAAAATCCATGGCTAAAACTAAAAGATAGGCAAAACTAGTATTGCTGAAATTTTGGTGGATTCTCGAGGAAAACTATGTTCTCGGCAATGAAGCTAATGGAATATAGTGAAAGCACGATGAGGGTTCATAACCCCACATCAGAGTGTTGAGAAGCGCAACGGAACGTGTTCCAGATCACGTATCTTCATAAAGAAAAGGATCAAAGATAATGATCATTGTGTTGTTCCCACTAGTGTTTTTACAACATAAAGTAGGATTCGAAAATGTGCCCTACATCTTGTATGGAGACATTTATGAATCACTTGTCATGTTATCGGAATATGACATACCTACGAACTACAAAGGAAGTTATGGTAAACTAAAGTTACGAGGAATCCTAGAAATGGATTTCACTTACAATTAGAAAGTAAAACGTTACTGAATCTCATCAAGTAAAAGATGTTACTTGATTTCTCCAAAGGACCACAAGGGAATGACAGAAAATGTGAAAGACAAAGCACAATTCTCCGGGAATAATGTCTTGGGCAAATTAAAAAAACAGATTCGGAAGTGCTAAAGTCTAGTAGATTTTATACTAGTAAAGTACTAGTGTCTCATAAAAGAAACTCTCAATTTGATAATTGATAAATGGATTTTCAAGTTATTCAGAATATTGAGAAGATATGCAATTTGCATGAAATTGAATGGGAGCTATAAAGTCTTCCTAAAATAATATGTGAATGACATATATTTGAGTGGGAGCAATGTAAGTTTCAGACTTGAATATGTATGGAGCATATTTTGAGTGGGAGCTTAATTCTTATGTGTATATGACACATTAAGAATAAAAGCACAAGTACTGATAAATAATGATTTATAAGGGTTAAAAGTTGAAAGAAAGTATATTACAGTATTATGTTGTAATGTATTCCTAAAAGAGATTCCGAAATAGTTTCAGAATAGTAATTTATCAAGGAATGGTCCTTGATCATTCGAATTAGGAATGTCATTGAGTTCAACATCAATGGTTGAAAGAAAGAAAAGGATGGTCGTCATCCACTATGTTTTGACATAGGTTCTATGTTAGAAACCATGATAAGAACTCAACATAATATATGATCTAAGAAGAAACATTTGGAAGTGATTAAGTATGAATCACTGAACATTGAGCTAAGTTTGTCCACAGTGTCTAATGAGAACTATAGACATGTTTCCAGGTCTATGAAGGATGACATACCTTAAAGCATAAAGGGTTATGATATAAGGGCTTATGTGAACCTTAAAAGATTGGAAATATCTGCATTGAAAATACCTATTTAAGTCAAAGAGGAAGCGTGGTGGTAAACATCGAAAAAGTGCACATGATGCACTAGTGTGTCGATAACTACATTTCAAATAAAAGTATAAGGATACTATCTAAAGTGATGTGTACTGTTGTGGCGAGACAAGTTCGTCGTTTCACAGAATGTGTGTCCTAGGGCATAGTGCCCATGAGAAAGCTCGCTTTGGCTGATCTAACGTCATTGTTGGCTCCTGGAAACCAACTTCACTCTGTTGCCATAACTACTATACATGCACAAGATGTTATCATAAGATGATAAAGTATTAATGTCAATTAAGGTACATTAGTAAGTTGTAAAGGATATGAGGGGCTATAAACTCTAGACCCTAGACTCAACCTCTTCCATGAGCAAGCATGATCAGAAGTACCAGGTTAGTAAACTAATGCATCTAGTTTATTTGTACTCTAGTGCAAGTGGGAGACTATTGGAAATATGCCCTAGAGACAAATAATAATATGGATTATTACCATATTTCAAAAAGTTTATGATTAAGTTTTATATCATGCTATAACTATATTGAAAGGAAACATCAATACACGTGTGATATGTGAATAACCAGTAGTTCCCGGTGAATATCTAGTCACTGGTTCATTGATCAACAGATGATCAAGGTTTCCTGATCATGTGGCATTTATGCCAGTTGACGATGGAGTCACCTCATTACAAGAATGAGATGATGAGCTATACCCAATCTAAGCATCATGACCCAATCATGTCACGGATTTTAAGTTATGATGATTAGAAAGACCCAATGTCCTATTTCTTAGACTGTGAGACCATATCAATCACTGTTACCTGAGAATACTTAACTAACATCAAACATCACTAGGTTAAACAGTGATCATAAAGGTGCATTTAGGTATTTAGAGGGGCATGTAGATGCATTATGTGTTAAGCGCAGGATTTGTCCATCCGCATGACTGAAAGATACTTGAGGGCCCACTCGGAGAAGTTATATCCATAAAGCTGCGCAACATGTGACTAGGTCACGGGGATATCACTTGTCGGAACGAGTTAAATATCATTTGTTGGTAATGAGATTGAACACAACATGGTGATGTCATTGATTAGATCTTGGACAATGCAAGTATGGCAGATACAAAAGGAATAAGACGCGACGTTCATGGTTCAAACGACGAAAGATGATCATTGGCACGAGAGAGGTCTCTACCATGTCTAGAGTGTTCCTGAACCATGGGATATCATGCTTAAGGGCTTGATGATGCTCGGAGATTGTTTTGTTATTATCGAAATCACCGAAGAATAGAAAGAGAGAAAACCAAAAGGGTTTCAGAAAGTCCAGAGGATGTCCGGAGTGGGGTGGAAGGAGTTTCATAGGCACGAGGGTTGAATAATATGTAAGTAAATGTTGAATATTGATTTAGTTATTTATTTATAATTATTTAATAAAAGAAAAGGAAATTAAAATGGTTAAATACCTATCGGGCCAAGATCCCTAAGGGAAAAAGGCCCACGAGGGAAAGACAAATGGGAGGAAGGAGGGAAGGTGACCGGCTAGGCCAAGGGACCCTACATGGGGCCCACTTGTGCCCTGGCCAGCGGCGGCCAGCCCCCCTCTCCCCTCTCCTTTGTTTAGTCCCACATGTCTTAGCTAAAGCCGCACGGGGTCCTTTTTTCCCTATATAAAGAGAGGTATCTTGGAAAAATAAATACACCAATAATCAATAAAAGGTTCCCTCTCTTTTGGGAACCTCTAGTTGATTCTTTCTCTCTCCCATCACCGCGGTCCCAAGTGAGGACTGTGCAAGCAGGAGACTTCTTCATCGCGGAGCGCCGTCGCGCTATGGGATTTGGATCCAGAAGGTCTACTTCCGCAACTGTTGCTGGATCGGAGTAGCAGGAGTCATCTTCAGGCACCGGATGTGTGTAACTCCCTCAGAGATGAAACACTTTGGGTACTAGGAGTCGTCGGAGCCGCATGAGCCGTCGGACTTCAACATGACCCCGAGGTTGGCGTTGGTATGACTACATCATCCATGCTCTCCTGATCAATGATAATGCTTTTCGGTCTTCAAGGGTAAGTTTGTGAAAAGCCCCTCCCGTTACTGCATTACTAATAGATAGGTCCTGGCATTAGAGTTCTTGGTGTAGGAAAAATTTATTGTTTTCATACGCGAACCCCTACAAGTATTAGTGTAGGACTCTACCCTATAACTCTAGGTTCCGAGGCCTTTTAAAGCCGGAACAGTGGGTGCCTTTAGGGCAACACAAGATCTTACAACTCAACCTCGCATAGTGAACCCTAGAATCTCTGTAACCCGACGTATTGCCATTATATTGATTGGAAGCAGGAGTAGGATTCTGCCACCATTGTGGGATCTGAACCTGGGTAAACTTTGTTACCTCCATTGCATGAGGACTCCTCCATGGAGTACTCGTCGATAATACCACGACATGATACCCGGAATCTACATCAAAATAATTCACACGGTCTTTTTATTTATTATTTAACAAATCCTTACAAAGAAAATACATAGATGAACCCAAAATCACCTTACTAACGACTGTTTTCGCAACACCTAAACCCTTGATGAAGGGAGGTGGCCATGTCAGGGACATGCGCCCTGACCACTCACCTGGAACCTTGATTGTGGAACCGTAGGAGATCCTCTGGAGGACTGTTTCAGTATCATTGATACGTCATAAACGTACCTATAATTTTTGATGATACATACTTGTTTTGTATCAACTTTCTTATGTTTTATTTACACTTTGAGGTATTTTTATACATTTTCTAGAACTAACCTATTCACAAGATGCCATAGTGCTAGTTGCCTATTTTTTGCTGTTTTTAATTTCAGAAAAGCTAGTAAGGAAATATTCTTGAAATTGGACGGGACAAAGCCAAAGTCAAGATTTTACCAGAAGGAACATGGAGTCCGAAGGGCAACTGAAGTGGGGCTACGAGGTGGCCACACCTAGGGCTGGTGCGGCCACCCCCTAGGGCACGCCGCCCCATGGTGTGGGCCCCTCGGGCGCCTACCGACCTTGCCCCTTCGCCTATAAAAGTACCCCAATGTAGAAACCCTAAGCACCCGATCAAAAATCCACGAAAGAGTCTATAGCTGCCGGCATCTCCATCCATAGATCGGGGGATCCTAAGCTCTTCACGGCACCCTGTCGGAGGGGAGAGATCATCCTGGAGGTCTTCTTCATCATCATGCCAGCCGCCGGAGTGATGCGTGAGTAATTCACCCTTGGACTATGGGTCCATACAGTAGCTAGATGGTTGGTTCTCTTCCTTTGTGCTATCATGTTTAGATCTTGTGAGCTCCATTCATGATCAAAATCATCTATTTGTAAACCTATATGTTGTGTTTGCCAGGATCCGATGGATATTGAGATACTATGTCAAATGGATTATTGATTCTATCATGTCTATGTTATTTGTGATCTTGCATGATATCCGTTGCTAGTAGCTATCTTAGCCAAGTAGATGCTTGTAACTCCAAGAGGGAGTATTTATGCTCGATAGTATGTTCATGCCTCTAGTAATCTGGGGAAGTGACAGAAATCTCTAAGGTTGTAGATGTGCTGTTGCTACTAGGGAGAAAACAACAATCCTTTATCCATGGGGCAATTGCATTGTTTACTTTACACACTTTTCTTAATGCAATTATCTATTGCTTGCAACTTAATACTGGAAGGGGTTTGGATGTTAACCTGAAGGTGGATTATTAGTCATAGATGCAATTGGATTACGGACTATGTATTATGTTGTAATGCCCAATCAAATCTCGTAGGAGTCAAGATGTCTAGTATGTGCATTGTTATGCTTTCTCAATCTATCAATTGCCCCGTTGTAATTTGTTCACCCAACATGCTATTTATCTTAAGGAGAAACACCTCTAGTGAACTATGGACCCCAGTCCATTCCTTTACCATTGATATACAATCTACTCTTTACCGTTTACTGTTTACTTTATGCAATCAATTACTATCTTCCACACTATATGTTTAATCCTTTGTTTTCAAAAAAATCAGTGAGATTGACAACCTCACTATAAGTTGGGGCAAAGTTCTGTGGTTGTGTTGTGCATGATTCCAAGTTGCTAGCAACACCTTGGAGTTGTTTCTTTACTCCTACTTGTTCGATAACATTGGTTTCATAACTGAGGGAAACTTGCTTATGTGCTCATCATACCTTCCTCTTGGGGTTCCCAACGAGCTCTACATATATTGAGCCATCAAGAACTTTTCTAGCGCCGTTGTCGGGGAGTTAAGGATAGCTTCAATCTCTTCCTCCTTGTCAATCACTTTTCATGGAGAAAGAAGATTCTTGCAAGGGGAGTCTCTCACAACCAATCTCTTTACTTTGTTTTTGTTTTGCTTAGTTTATGCTGCTTTGTTTGCTTGTTTCTTTTTATCAAAAACACATAAAATATTAGTTGTACTGGTTTACTTCTTTTATCAAAAACACACAAAAAAATTAGTTCCTATTTCAGTTTCTATTTCTGTTGGCTTTCTTTAATCTTGCAAAAAATGAATACTCCTGAAAACACTAAGTTGTGTGACTTCACTATCACAAACAACAATGATTTCATGTGCACACCTATTGCTCCACCTGTTCCTGAAGCTGCTTTCTTTGAAATTAAACCTGCTTTGCTCAATCTTGTTATGAAAGAACAATTCTCTGGTGCTGGTACTGATTATGCTACTGCTCACCTTAATAACTTTGTTGAACTTTGTGAGATGCAAAAACATAGGGATATAGATGGAGATATTATTAATCTTAAATTCTTTCCTTTCTCTTTGAGAGGAAAAGATAAAGAATGGTTGCTATCCCTACCTAGAAATAGTATTGATTCTTGGATTAAATGCAAAGATGCTTTCATTGGAAAATATTATCCTCCTGCTAAGATTATATCTATGAGAAGTGAAATAATGAAATTTAAACAATTTGATAATGAACATGTTGCTCAAGCTTGGGAAAGAATGAAATCTTTGGTAAAGAATTGCCCCCCTGATGGACTGACTGCTTGGATGATTATCCAAACTCTTTATGCAGGACTAAATTATTCTTCAAGAAATCTATTGGATTCTGCTGCTGGAGGCACCTTTATGACCATTACTTTGGGTGCTGCAACAAAGCTCCTTGATAATATGACGGTGAACTATTCTGAATGGCACACTGAGAGAGTTCCACAAGGTAAGAAGGTAAATTCTGTTGAAGAAACCTCCTCCTTGAGTGATAAAATTGATGTTATTATGTCTATGCTTGTTAATGGAAAAGCTCATATTGATCCAAATCAAGTTGATGTGAACTTCATTAGAAATAATAATTTTAGCAACAATGCCTATAGGAATATTTTTGGTAGTAATAATTATAGGCCATATCCTCCCAATAATGGTAATACTTATGGAAATTCCTACAACAACAATAGAAGTGCACCCTCTGAACTTGAAGTCATGCTTAAGGATTTTATTAGTAAACAAACTGCTTTCAATAAAACTGTTCAGGAAAAACTTTCGAATGCTGAAAAAATATATCATCTTTGTCTGAAGCACAATCTTCTTTGATTAATAAAATGGCTGCTTAACCTGAAACTATGGAAAACCCCTTTGCTGCTACTAATGCCATACACGTTAGAATTGATGAAAATGTTAGTCTGTTAGCTGAATTGCATGCTAAGTGGGAAAGAGAAGATGAAATTGCTAGAAATAGTAGTATTTGTACTATTACCACCACCAATGTTTATGCTAGCAAACCACATGAAGTCCCCATTCCTTTTGCAACAAGGCCTAAAACCAATGGAACCTTTTCCAATAAAAATGCTGAAATTCTTCGAAATATGGGAAACAATAGCTCTACTACCTTGGATGGTAATTATGATTTTGATCCTGATGGTTGCAATATCTCTGAAGTAATTATGTTCCTACAAAAGCTTGCTAAAAGTCCTAATGCTAGTGCTATGAATATGGCCTTTACAAAACACATTACTGATGCTCTCATAAAAATTAAAGAAGAAAAATTTAAACATAAAGGTTCTATTCCTAGGAAATTAGAAGATGGTTGGGAACCCATAATTAATATGAAATTGAATGATTTTGATCTAAATGATTTATGTGATCTTGGTGCTAGTTTCTCTATTATTCCTAGAAAGATTTATGAAATGCTTGATTTGCCACCATTTGGAGATTGTTATTTAGATGTCCAACTTGATGATAATGTTAAAAAGAAACTCATGGGGAGTATTAATGATGTTCTTATTATGGTTAACAATACCTATGTCCCCGTTGATTTCTATGTTTTGGATGTTGAATGCAATGCTTCTTTTCCTATTATTTTGGGAAGACCTTTTCTTAGAACTGTTGGTGCCATTATTGATATGAAGGAAGGCACCATTAAATATCAATTCCCACTAAAGAAAGGTACGGAACACTTCCCTAGGAAGAGAGAGAAGATACCTTTTGCCTCTCATATTAAAACAAAATTTGATCTTAATGCTTCTTCATTCGAAAATACTTGAATCTTGCTCCTATGCCTGGCTGAAAGGCGTTAAAGAAAAGCACTATTGGGAGCTAACCCAAATTATTTTACTTTCAGTAAGTTTTTCTTTTGTTGAGTCTTGGAAGTTATTGCCTCATTAATAACCTCTCCTTAACGTTTTTGTGTGGGTTTTGTGCCAAGAATAACCTCTAATGAGAGAGAAGTAAGACTTGGGAAAGTTGTTGTCCCGAAACAGATTTTTGTGCTTCACTGTAAAAAATCGTGAAAAATCCCTGTATGTCGGATTGAGCTGTAATGTTCTGTGCTTATTTTCCAGGTTTTTATCTAACTTCCGTTAGTTTAGCACTTTTCGATTTGAGCAACACAAGGTCTTCGAAAAAATCGGTTTTTACCTGCTGGTCTGCTTTGACAGATTTCTGCCATTATTTGCATTTGCCTCTTAATCTCTTTCTCTTTGAGTTCTCTTTGATCACTTGAACTTTTAGAAGGAATTGCTACAGTAGCTTGTGTTTTAATGGAAGTTTTACTTGTGTTGAAACTAAACCCAAAGACTTATTATCTTGAATACACTAATGTTGCTAATGAATATTGTGTGAAATTTTGTATGAAGGAAATTTTCAAGTGTAGGGAAGAATAATGTGATGAGATGAAGAATGGAAAAAAGCTCAAGCTTGGGGATGCCACCCGCGTCACCCCAAGAATTATTCAAGAAGTACAAGCGTCAAAGCTTGGGGATGCCTTGGGCATCCCCTTCATCAATAAAAATCTCAGGTTTTCTTCCAAACCACTTCATTTTTATTGTTTCATGCATAATTGTGTTGTTCTTGGAGCGTCTTTGGTTTTGTTTTTCATTTTCTTTTGTTTGGTTTGCTTAAATAAATTGGTTGGACCCTGCATTCATATGTTGTTTCAAATAAGTTGATTGGTGTTGGAAAAGAGTAGTAAGCTTCATGCTTATAAGTGGTATAAAATGAGCTTGTTTTGACTATAGCCTAGACTTTATAATGTCATGTTTGATATTGCTTTGACTTTATGCTTAGTGATTATTGCTGTAGCATGACTTGTTCAAAACAATTGATATTGCCTAATGTGCCTTTAAAGAATCATGTGTTGTTTTAGCATACAAAAGCATAATATTGTTGTATCCTCCTTTGATGTTTTATTTGGGTTGACTTGGCACATGCTTACACCATGTTAAGACTATGAACCAGTCACCTTAGCCTCTATGATCATTTAGTTTTTGACTTGTAATATCACTTTATGATTTAATTAATAATGTTTTGTCGCTTTGCATGATTATGGTCATCATTGCTCTCTTAGTTGGTCGTTCCCAGTCTTTTTCTAGCCTCCACCTGTACCACGTATGAGTTCCACCTATGCATCAAACCTCCTAGAAAACCAAGTTCTTCCAAAGAGTCCACTATAAATTCCTATGCATGGTGTGTTACACCATTCCAAGTATATTCATGTTTTTATCTACCTTCCGAATTAAACTTGTTATGTGAAAATTAGTGATTAAAGCTCTCACAAACTTGATGGCACACTTTATTTTCTTGCACTTAATAAACTTGAACCATTGTGTCCATCTATGTTGCTTATATGCTTGCACTTTATAAGTTGTGAATTAGTAGAACCATGATACCATGGGGAATGCTTTCAACATTGCACTTATTATTTAGTTGATATCATGTTCTTTTGTTTATGGATCCCGGCGGTGTGAAATAAAAGGGGAGGTCGTAAGCTCATGGAGTTTGTATGTGTGTTAGAGAAACGGCTGGGTGGCTAGCCTAAGCCATGCCTAATCATGGTGGAAACTTGCAGGATAACCATAGTGAGCATTCTGTGAAGCATCCTCAAGAAAAACCTATGCAAATAGCAAATAAAAAGATCGCTGAGATGCTCATTGTAGGTTTCCTTGTCATTTTGATATGGGAAAGCTCCTATGTCATGGGATAAGGGGTACCCCGTTGGCGGTTCTCCATGATACACATGTACTTACAATGACAAGAACTTACTTGTGACTAAAGTTGAGTAGCATGAGGTTCGGTACTCGTAAGCAAGGGGCATGAGATTTTCAACTTATAACTTGTCAAGCAGATCCTCATATTTGTGTCACTTTAACCTTAATCACCTCAAGATGCTTATGATAGGGGCAATGAGAGCTAAAAGCTAATAAGTACCATAATTTTTGGAAGCTCTTTATGAAACTTTAAATCCCTGCTTCCCTCTGTGTCAACACCGGGATTTTTAATCCCATATGTCTGTTATGTCATTTATCGCAATCCCAGGATTACCATTTTTGTGAGACATAACAGATTGGATATCACAGTACATCATCCATTACAAACCATACATAAGGTATTACACAAATAAGGATCTCATGATCCATTCTTAATACAACAAGCAACAGAATAAAAGATAAGCGTAGCAGTGGGGTCCATCTTCAGGGGCACAGGCAATGCTAACGAAGGCAGATAGTCCTAGTTATCATAGCCGTACTGCTGGACATCATCTTGGTAGTCTCCTTCATAGTCTGGCCATGAGAATAGCTAGGGAAAAAAGCCATGAGTACTCTTTAAGTACTCGCAAACTACCACTAACAAGTAGTATAGTTCTAAGTTAAAGTGCTAACTCTAAGTTTATTATAAAGTTAAGTTTGAAACCTAAGCTGAGTTCAGAAGCAAAGAAAGATAAAATAAAGTTCTAGAATCACTTAAGTTGGGAAGCTAGTGTCAGAAACACAACCCTGTTGTGGTCAAGTCAAGATTCATCATTCCTTTCATAAGTTATTTTGAAAACATCTGACAACGAAACAGTATGGCCATTCCAACTGTCCATAACCGCGGACGCGGCTATTCGAATAGTTTGACACTCTGCAGAGGTGGTACACTTTCACCACAAGATTCGATACATCTGTCAGGGATAACCCTGAGTCATCATACTTAGTATGCAGATAATCAAACATAACCTTTCCTTTGCACACCCTAGTATAAGCACCTCTCCTATGAGCATGGCCCCCCAACCATGACCATCTGTCATCTTGGGCACCATAATAAAGGTCTTACAAATAAAGGATCTCATGATCCAGTCTTAATACAATCAAAGCAGTGGAAAGTAAACATAGTAGGGGCTCCATCTTCAGGGTCACATGCAATGCTGACGATGGGAGATGACCCTAGTTGTCATAGACCTCCTGCTATCCATCTTCCTGGTAGTCCTCCTCATAGTCTGGCCACGGGAATAGCCAGGGACAAAGCCATGAGTACTCTTTAAGTACTCACAAACTATCACTAATAAGTAAGGTAATTTTAGTAGGAATCTTAAGCTCTAGGTTTATTTGCAAAAAAACCAGGTTTATTTCATAAGGAGTTCAAAAGTAAAGAACCTAATTTAATTTTCTACATCACCTAAGTGGGAACCTACTTTTCATGTCCACAACCCTGTTGTGGTCAAGTCAAGGTCATAGTTCAATTCACAAGTCATTTTTGAAAACATCTGACAATGGAACAGTATGGCCACTCCAACTGTCCATGACCGTGGACGCGTCTATTCGAATAGTTTGACACTCTGCAGAGGTGGTACACTTTCACCACAATATTCGATACATCTGCCAGGGATAACCCTGAATCATCATACTTAGTATGCAGATAATCAATCATAACCTTTCAATTACACAGTCTAGTATAGGCACCTCCCCTATGAGCTTGGCCTCCCAGCCATGGCCATCTGCCATCCTGGGCACTGCATAGGTGGACATTCACATTCACGAGGTAGCCTCAGCAAAACCTCTTTCCGCGAGGGAACCCATACTAAGGCATATTGTCAACACCCGGATTTTTAATCCCATATGTCTGTTATGTCATTTATCGCAATCCCAGGATTACCATTTTTGTGAGACATAACAGATTGGATATCACAGTACATCATCCATTACAAACCATACATAAGGTCTTACACAAATAAGGTTCTCATGATCCAGTCTTAATACAACAAGCAACAGAATAAAAGATAAGCGTAGCAGTGGGGTCCATCTTCAGGGGCACAGGCAATGCTGACGAAGGCAGATAGTCCTAGTTATCATAGCCGTCCTGCTGGACATCATCTTGGTAGTCTCCTTCATAGTCTGGCCATGAGAATAGCTAGGGAAAAAAGCCATGAGTACTCTTTAAGTACTCGCAAACTACCACTAACAAGTAGTATAGTTCTAAGTTAAAGTGCTAACTCTAAGTTTATTATAAAGTTAAGTTTGAAACCTAAGCTGAGTTCAGAAGCAAAGAAAGATAAAATAAAGTTCTAGAATCACTTAAGTTGGGAAGCTAGTGTCAGAAACACAACCCTGTTGTGGTCAAGTCAAGATTCATCATTCCTTTCATAAGTTATTTTGAAAACATCTGACAACGAAACAGTATGGCCATTCCAACTGTCCATAACCGCGGACGCGGCTATTCGAATAGTTTGACACTCTGCAGAGGTGGTACACTTTCACCACAAGATTCGATACATCTGTCAGGGATAACCCTGAGTCATCATACTTAGTATGCAGATAATCAAACATAACCTTTCCTTTGCACACCCTAGTATAAGCACCTCTCCTATGAGCATGGCCCCCCAACCATGACCATCTGTCATCTTGGGCACCATAATAAAGGTCTTACAAATAAAGGATCTCATGATCCAGTCTTAATACAATCAAAGCAGTGGAAAGTAAACATAGTAGGGGCTCCATCTTCAGGGTCACATGCAATGCTGACGATGGGAGATGATCCTAGTTGTCATAGACCTCCTGCTATCCATCTTCCTGGTAGTCCTCCTCATAGTCTGGCCACGGGAATAGCCAGGGACAAAGCCATGAGTACTCTTTAAGTACTCACAAACTATCACTAATAAGTAAGGTAATTTTAGTAGGAATCTTAAGCTCTAGGTTTATTTGCAAAAAAACCAGGTTTATTTCATAAGGAGTTCAAAAGTAAAGAACCTAATTTAATTTTCTACATCACCTAAGTGGGAACCTACTTTTCATGTCCACAACCCTGTTGTGGTCAAGTCAAGGTCATAGTTCAATTCACAAGTCATTTTTGAAAACATCTGACAATGGAACAGTATGGCCACTCCAACTGTCCATGACCGTGGACGCGTCTATTCGAATAGTTTGACACTCTGCAGAGGTGGTACACTTTCACCACAATATTCGATACATCCGCCAGGGATAACCCTGAATCATCATACTTAGTATGCAGATAATCAATCATAACCTTTCAATTACACAGTCTAGTATAGGCACCTCCCCTATGAGCTTGGCCTCCCAGCCATGGCCATCTGCCATCCTGGGCACTGCATAGGTGGACATTCACATTCACGAGGTAGCCTCAGCAAAACCTCTTTCCGCGAGGGAACCCATACTAAGGCATATTGTCAACACCCGGATTTTTAATCCCATATGTCTGTTATGTCATTTATCGCAATCCCAGGATTACCATTTTTGTGAGACATAACAGATTGGATATCACAGTACATCATCCATTACAAACCATACATAAGGTCTTACACAAATAAGGTTCTCATGATCCAGTCTTAATACAACAAGCAACAGAATAAAAGATAAGCGTAGCAGTGGGGTCCATCTTCAGGGGCACAGGCAATGCTGACGAAGGCAGATAGTCCTAGTTATCATAGCCGTCCTGCTGGACATCATCTTGGTAGTCTCCTTCATAGTCTGGCCATGAGAATAGCTAGGGAAAAAAGCCATGAGTACTCTTTAAGTACTCGCAAACTACCACTAACAAGTAGTATAGTTCTAAGTTAAAGTGCTAACTTTAAGTTTATTATAAAGTTAAGTTTGAAACCTAAGGTGAGTTCAGAAGCAAAGAAAGATAAAATAAAGTTCTAGAATCACTTAAGTTGGGAAGCTAGTGTCATAAACACAACCCTGTTGTGGTCAAGTCAAGATTCATCATTCCTTTCATAAGTTATTTTGAAAACATCTGACAACGAAACAGTATGGCCATTCCAACTGTCCATAACCGCGGACGCGGCTATTCGAATAGTTTGACACTCTGCAGAGGTGGTACACTTTCACCACAAGATTCGATACATCTGTCAGGGATAACCCTGAGTCATCATACTTAGTATGCAGATAATCAAACATAACCTTTCCTTTGCACACCCTAGTATAAGCACCTCTCCTATGAGCATGGCCCCCCAACCATGACCATCTGTCATCTTGGGCACTACATAGGTGGACAACATTAAGAGGTAGACTCAGCTCAAACCTCTCCCGCGAGGGAACTAATACTAATGCATATAAACTTCCGGCTAAGCGTGACCCAATTCAGGTATTGTGGTTGTATGGTAAATTTGGAATGGTATCGCATCCGAATCCAACCATCAGTTTTGAAAAAAAGGGGTTAAGGCTCATGCCTCAACATTTTCACCATCAAAAACCATTTGTGTTTCTCAACACATGTCAAAACATCTCAATAGAATGACTCATCATTCCAAGGTTTTCATAATTCATTTTCACCGAGTGTTCCCATCTAAAGTGACTCAAGTTTTTATCTACTCTAAACTACTAAGTTAAGAGTGTTCACTAAGGTGGAAAGATGGGATCAATCTCATTCCATAGAATGACATCTAAAGTTATCTATATAGGTCAAGTTTTATACTCTTTATGCTACCTTCAAAACAAGTAAAAGACTTTGGGTAAAGTAAAGGAAGTAAAGCTTGAAAATAATACTTGGGGTAAATAGTAGTCAAGGTGGTATAACTCAAGCATGCCTAAAGCATCTTTGCTCAAGTCATCTAGCTTAAGTCTAGCTTGTTAAGCATTATACTTGCAAGTGTTAGCTTGCATTTTTAATGGTGGCTTGCCTTGTGTAGTGCAGTGGTTGAAGTTTTCTTCCTCCTCTTGATAGCACTCCTCCTCCTCGAAAGCTTGGTCGGTACTATCGTCTATAAATACATACGGAGTATACAATCACCAAACAATACTTAACTAGTCTAATTAGCACTCTAAGGCACACATTTGATGATCTATTATCATCACAAGCATCACAAGTTTTATTAACTAGTTTCATTCTTTTTATTTAAGAAAAGTAATTTCTACTCATTGAAAAATAACTAATATTTAATATTCACCACTTAAAATATGGGATCATGTGGACACATGTCATCACCACATATTCTAACATGTGGGAATGTCATTTTAAAGGTTGGATCACAATTACTTTGGTTTAAGTTCATTATTTAATAATTTAAAGTGACTAGAAATGCCTATATAGCAGTATTTTGGTACTAGTCCAAAGTCATTGCATGTAAACCCTAATACTATTACATATTCAGATAGGTATGGTGAAATGTGATTTTTGAGAGTTGGAATCAACTCAAAAGATATCATGGTTGATTTCATAAAAATGTTGGAATCTAACTCTAATTGAATTAAATCCAACGGCTTGGGTAGATCTTTTCAGCAGCTTTCTAACAAAATTGGAATCACTCTATTTGGATTTGTAAATCTCTCTGAATTGATTTTCAAACTAGGGGACAGAACTAAGTTCAAACCTAAATAGAAAAATCCTAGTTTGAATTAAATGGGTCGCGCGGGAAAGCAAACAGGCCGGCCCAGTGACACTCCACGGTGCGGGGCATAGATGACAGGGGGGGCAAAGGTCAGCGGCTCTTAACACGCGAAGCGGTACGGGACGATGTGGGCCATTAGATTAGAACTAGGATCTACGGCTGGAGCTCGTCGTCGACGACGGACAGGTCGCCGGCGAGGTCTAACCCTAGCAGCTCGGTGGGAGTTCTCAGGGGGCGTACCAGGGCTCCAGCAACGACGGCGAGGCGGGCAAACGAACTGGTGGACGACGGCCAACTCAGGGTGGTCGCGGCAGCTTCGGGGGTGGACGAAATCGACGGCGTCTTCTCTTGCTCTGCAGCGGGCTCCGGTGGAATTCCGGCGACTACGAGCTCGAGCGGCTCCAGGGAGAAGTGGGGAATGATTAGTGGCGAGAGGGGAGGTGAGTGGTGTGCAGAATAAGGCTGGGGGTGGCCTCTATTTATAGCTCGATGAGGCGATCGAGAGTGATGGGCGGGCGGCTCCGGCGAGGGCTGCACAGTAGGCTAGTGGCGTGGCTCGAGGTAGGGGACGGTGGCCTGTCTCCTGGCGGTGCTCTAGAGCTTAAATGCGTGGCTAGGGCGGTGGCAAACGGTTGGGCGGTGCTCACGCTCTGAGCGGCAGAGGTGGCGTTCGACACGGCGTGTGGTGGCTGTGGTTCAAATGGCGGCGAACGGGCATGTCCGGGTGGTTCCCTGGGTCGTGGCGACGCGGTGAGCACGGGCTGCGGTCGAGGCGCGGCGTCTGCACACTTGTCGGGCGCGGCGCTCTGGCGCGTGCTCGGCATCGCGCAGACGCTCTGGGCGTGGCGCTCTGCGGGTGGTCCACGGCTCGGTTCTGCTCGGGGAGGGGACAGAGGGTGCGGTGTGGTCTGGTCTAGCTCCTAGACATGGCGAGAGAGAGAGGGGAGGTCTGCTGCTGTGATGGCAAGGTTGGTAGGCGAGCATGGTGCTCGGGGTGCCGTGGCACTGCTGCTAGGGGATAGGGGATGGGGTGTTTATTGCTTGGTTAGATCAAGTGGAGACAGAGGGAGTGATTTGAGGTTAATTGGGTGGCAAAACCCTGTAGAAAACAGTGAGCTAATACTAGGTGTAAATCCTGCCTGCCAAGTGTTTGTGAAAATGGCCGCAAGAAATTTAGTTTTGAATTTTGAAAAGATTTTTGGTGGGTGTGTTAGTCATAATCTTGGGACTCTGTGGTTGCTTGGGTTATGAAAATGAAGCTCATTTGAGTGGTTTTGGAAATAGGGTGATCTTGATACCTACACTAGATTCAATTTCAAATGTCATTTAAAATTAGTGTTTGAAAGTTTTTGGCAGATCACAAAGTGGGCCTTGGTACATCATTACATGTACTAGCAAGGGGTGCAAAGATCCACATTGGTCTCTGTTAAGAATTGAGTCCTAGGAATAGCCAAAGTAGGCATGTTGATTAAAATGGCACAAATGACCATTCTCTTCTTTTATTCATTTTGATTTGTTTTTCTTTGGGATTTGTTTGGGAATGATCTAGATGACGTTTATTTCACCTAAGAATCATTTTAAGAGCAATGGATCACTTAATCATGGCAATTCAAATCAACTCCTATTTAAATGCACACACATATGAATGCTTTAATAATTTTAATTGGAAAAGTTTTTGTTAACCCTAAATTTGATGATTTGGATCTTAATAACCTTGGATTAATGTTTTGGGATGTTACAAACCTTCCCCCCTTAAACAAAATCTCGTCCCGAGACTTACAAAGAAAACTAGGAACTAAAGAGATCCGGGAACTCTGTCCTAATGTAATCTTCTCGCTCCCAAGTGGCTTCGTCTTCGGTATGGTTGCTCCATTGAATCTTGAGAAACTTGATACTCCTGGTCCTGGTGGTTCTGTAAGCTTCTTCTAGGATACGGATTGGCACTTCACGATATGTCAGGTCATTGTTGATCTCCACAGCTCTGTGATCGATGTTCTTGAAAACTTCAGTCTTCTCTAGCACTTCCAGGCATTTGCGAAGTAACGAGATATGGAACACATTGTGGATGGCTGACATCTCTTCAGGTAGTTCCAGTTTATATGATACTTCTCCTCGACGATTCAGAATCTTGAATGGTCCGATATATCTGGGGGCTAACTTTCCTTTCAGACTAAAGCGTTCGGTTCCCTTCAATGGCGAAACCTTGAGATATACAAAATCTCCAACATTGAAAGTCAGGTCTCTCCTTCTCTTGTCACCATAACTCTTCTGTCTGGATTGGGCGGTCTTGAGGTGCTCACGGACCTTGTGAACCTTCTCTTCGGCTTCGCGAAGAATGTCGGGTCCAAAGATCTGACTCTCTCCTACTTGCGACCAATTCAAAGGGGTATGCCACTTTCTTCCGTATAGGAACTCAAATGGTGACATCTGCAAACTAGCTTGATAACTGTTGTTATATGAGAATTCTGCGAAAGGCAGGTAGTCTTCCCATTTCGATCCGTACTCTAACACACAAGCTCTTAACATATCCTCTAGGATCTGGTTGACTCTCTCAGTCTGTCCATCAGTTTGCGGGTGATAAGCGGTGCTGAAGTTCAACTTGGTTCCTAATCCTTCCTAAACTTTCTGCCAAAATCTCAAGGTAAACTGGGTTCCTCGGTCTGATACTATGGTCTTGGGGGTTCCATGCAGACTAACAATCCTAGCAATATACAGTTCTGCTAGCTTCGAACTCTGGTAGGTAGTCTTGACAGGGATAAAGTGATCTACCTTGGACAGTCTATCAACTATGACCCAGATTGAGTCATTTCCCCTACTGGAAGTAGGCAAACCGGTGATAAAGTCCATTCCGACGGAATCCCATTTCCATTCCGGAATCTATAGTGGTTGCAATAGTCCTACGGGTCTTTGATGCTCTGCTTTGACTCTTTGACAGATGTCACACTTGGCGATGTAGCTTCCGATTTCTCTCTTCATCTTGTTCCACCAAAATTGCTCTTTCAAATCTTGATACATCTTCATTCCTCCGGGGTGGATAGAATAAAGAGTATCATGAGCTTCCTGCATGATAACTTGTTTCAGCTCCGGATCTACTGGCACACAGATACGTCCTTTGTACCATAACACTCCTTCTTCGTCTTCAGTGAATCCAGGTACCTTTCCTGTACCAGTACGATGTTTGATTCCGTCAATACTTTCATTTCCCTTCTGGGCTTCCTTAATTTGGCTGATCAACGTGGGTTGGAGTTCAATGCTAGCTAAGAATCCTTTGCTAACTAATTCAGTTCTGAACTGCTCCAACTCCTCATACAAACTTGGCTGCTTCTCCTTGATCATGGTGTTTAGCCTACACGGCAATCTGCTAAGAGCATCCGCTACCACATTGGCTTTGCCGGGGTGATAGTGAATGTCAAGGTCATAATCCTTGATTAACTCTATCCATCTCCTTTGCCTCATATTCAGCTCCTTCTGAGTGAAAATAAAATTCAAGATTTTGTGATCTGACTAAATCTCACAGCGATTACCCATCAGATAATGATGCCATGTCTTCAATGCCAAGACTACGGCTGCTAATTCAAGATCATGGGTCGGGTAGTTCTGCTCATGCTGCTTCAGTTGTCGAGACAGATAAGCGATGACTTTGCCTTCTTGCATCAACACACATCCGAGACCAATCTTGGATGCATCACAATATACATCAAACGGCTTCTTGATGTCTGGCATGATCAATATTGGGGCTGATATCAATCTCCTCTTCAGTTCTTGAAAACTGGCTTCACATTTGTCGGTCCATTCAAACTTCTTATTCTTCTTCAACAATTGGGTCATGGGTCTAGCAATGCTCGAGAATCCTTTTACGAACTTGCGGTAGTATCCTGCTAATCTGAGAAATGCACGGACTTGGGTTTGAGTGGTTGGGGCTTCCCATTCTTTGACATCTTTGATCTTGGCGGGATCAACAAAGACTCCTCCAGCAGATACAATATGTCCTAGGAATCCCACTTCTTTCAGCCAAAACTCACACTTGCTGAACTTGGCATATAACCAATGCTCTCTCAGGGTTTCTAGGATGATTCTCAGATGTTGCTCATGCTCTTCTTCTGACTTGGAGTAGATAAGGATATCGTCGATAAACACAACTACAAACTTATCTAGGAAATTCATAAAGAACTTATTCATGAGATTCATGAAATAAGCAGGGGCATTGGTTAATCCAAAAGACATAACCGTATACTCGTATAAACCATAGAGAGTAGTAAAGGCGGTCTTCGGAATATCCGTTGCACGAATCTTAAGTTGGTGATAACCAGTCCTAAGATCAATCTTTGAGAATACCTGGGCTCCAGTCAACTGATCAAATAGATCCTCAATCTTTGGCAAGGGGTACTTGTTCTTGATGGTGACGTCATTCAACTTTCTGTAATCTATGCACAAATGATTGCCTCCATCTTTCTTGTCGACGAATAACACTGGTGATCTCCATGGCGATGCGCTTGGTTGAATCAAGCCTTTTGCTAACATGGCATCCAACTGCTTCTTCAGTTCCACTAACTATGAGGGGTTCATGCTATAGGGTCTCTAGGCTATGGGTCCGGTTCCGGGGATTAGTTCGATAATGAACTCAATATCCCTATCCGGGGGCATACCTGGCAATTCATCTGGGAATACGTTGGGGTATTCATAGACTACTCTGACTTGGTCTATGGTGGGTAGGGCTAGACTCTTGTTGCACTTGAATTGGCGAGGTAAGGTTTCAGAGATATGCTCTACTCTGGTCATGGTGATGGCTTTCTTCGCACAGTCTATCATTCCTTTATGCCTTGACATCCAGTCCATACCTAGTACTACTTCCAATCCTTTGGTTCCAAGTACAATTAGGTTGGCATAAAAATCTATCCCATGTATTCTGATAGGCACAACTTTGCAAATTTTTCTAGCTTTGGTGGTTGAACCGGGGATTTGAACTATCATGACATGCTTCAAGTTGGTTGGGTGAATCTTACTAGTGCATGAAAATTCTTCGGTGACAAATGAATGCGATGCTCCTGAATCAAACAATACCCTTGCTAAAACTGAGTTGACAGAAAACATACCCAACACTACATCTTGCGCTTCTTCGGCATTCATGTGGAAGAGATGACCGTTGCGGTTGTGCGGGTTCCCTGGGGCAAACCTTCTCCATAGTTGAACACGACGCTGCTCTTGAGCTGGGGCATTCACATTGGCAGTGGTGACAGTCTTCTTGGGACACTCATTGGAATAGTGACCCTTCACTCCACACTCGAAACAAGTGATCTGGGACTTGTCCTTTGCTGCGACAGGCACAACATTGCTGCCAGTTCTGGGTGCAGTGTTGTTTTTGTTGTTGTTGTTGCCCTTGGGAGGTGCACGGTTGAAGTTGTTGGCATTGCTGGAGTTGTGGTTGTTTCCTCCGGACTTCACATTGCCGCTGCTACGGTTGGGGTAGCTTGGGCGAGACATTGGGGGTCGATTGTTCCTTGGTGCATATCCTGGTGAGGGGTTGGGACGGTACTTCTGGTGACTGCTGGATCCAGATTGCTGCATCATATGATGTTTGCGGTTGTTGTTTGCCTGATTAATTTCCCCTTCCATCTGAATGGCAGAGTTGACTAGATCTTCGAGATCCTGGAAACGGATGTTGACGAGGACAGTCTGCATCTCATCATGCAGTCCGTTCAAGAATCTCTCCTTCTTCTTAGCCTCCGTGTTGATCTCATCAGGTGCATATCTGGCAAGCGACATGAATGTATCACGGTACTCTACCACAGTCATTCTGCCTTGCTTCAATTCTCTGAATTCATCCCTCATTCTGGTGACTAAGCCCTGCGACACGTGGGTGCGGCTGAATTTGATGTTGAAGGCTTCCCATGTCATCACTTGACCATGGTTCATGTTGCGGATACTGGTCCACCAAGCTCTTAAATCTCCTGCCAGATAATGGGTGGCGAAGAGAACTTTCTCGTTGTCATCAACTCCTGCTACTTCTAAGTTGTTTTCCATTGTCTGTAACCAGTCATCATCATCTAGTGGGTTTTCAGCTTGGTTTGAAGATTGGGGGATTGGTATTCCAAAAGTTTTTGAGTTTAGATCCATGGTGATCCTGGTTTCCATGCCCCTAGTTGTTGAGAGCCATCTGGGCGATCTATTGCAGTGTTGCTAGATTAGCTTGGCGTTCTGCCCTGCTTGCTTCTATGTCTGCGATGAGATTCTACAAGATCTGCAGCATTGGGTCTTGCGACGAGCTGCTCCCTCCTTGGTTTCCATGAGTCATCTGAAGATTGAGGTAGATAAAGGGGTAAGAGGGAAAGTTCTAAGGTTCATGGTTTTGGTTTCAAAGCTAAAACTTTGAGTTTGACTCAGGTTTTGCAACTAATTGCATTTCATTCATGCAAACAAGCACACGATACAAACACACACCACAACAACAAAGGAAAACAGATGGTTTGAAGAACCATTCTGCAAGCTACGATATAGTGGGACCGATACATCTCATGCTACGACAGTGCTCTAGTGAATCGACTCATCGTCGATGAAGTCGGAGTCCTCATCGTCAGTGTAGAAGTCCACGGCATCCTCCTCCAGAAAGGCATGATCATTGCTGAGGTAAGAATCCATGTCTCCCTGGATGTCTTCACCCTCCTCTTCTTCCTCCTTTGCTGCAAGCTGAGCTTCTTGCTCCTTGACGGTCTTCTCGAGGTCGGCCACCTTCTTGCAAAGACGGGCGATGGTGCGATCCGTCTTCTCGCGCTGGAGGTGAAGAGACTAGTGATCCTTGACTAGTAGTGAGAAAGTCTAGGCCTTCTGGTCAGCAATGGCACGGTTGTGGTTGGCGAACTCCCTAGAATTGTCTAACTCCTTCTGACAATCGTACAGCACGAAGTCAAGGTTCTCCACCTGACGCTTCAGCTCTGGGTGACTTGGCATCTCCATTGGTATTCCCATGAAGTCACGTCTTGCATAGTGAGCAAAACGGGTTCCTTGGATTTGGTTGACGCTAAGGGCACATAGACGTGCGAGAGCTTCATGCATTGCCCTGGCTAATCCATCTAGCCAGTTGTTCTCTCTCACGGAGAACTGGATTCTCCCGGATGTTGGTGCTTCTATGCTTCCTCTAAGATCAGCGGTGACTAGCCACTACAAATCTCCTCCTGGGGGTCCTGGAAGTTGAGCTCCAAGAAACTCCGGATGTGGGCGTCCTAGTAACCCCGATAGTGAATCCAAATCCCTCTCGAAGATCAGTTGACCTCCGTTTCCCAACTGGTAGAACTTACTGAACTGAGTCTCCATCTACAAGAATTAAGGATGAGGAAATTAGTGAAGTGATCAAGTGTGTCAAATTTTAAGTAGTAGTGTAAGAATTTTTGAGGAACATGATTTTTTTTGAGAAAGAATGAATTCCCAAGGATAAGAGAGGAAATAGTTTTTCATAAATACTCACTTTGGTTTTGAAACTAAGTTTTTGTTTGGACGTCCATTCTAACTAGGGTCTCCTATGGTCAGGATGGCTCTGATACCAACTTGTCAACACCCGTATTTTTAATCCCAGATGCCTGTTATGTCATTCATCGCAATACCAGGATTACCATTTTTGCGAGACATAACAGATTGGATATCACAGTACATCATCCATTAAAAACCATACATAAGGTCTTACACAAATAAGGATCTCATGATCCAGTCTTAATACAACAAGCAGCGGAATAAAAGATAAGCGTAGCGGTGGGGTCCATCTTCAGGGGCACAGGCAATGCTGACGAAGGCAGCTAGTCCTAGTTATCATAGTCGTCCTGCTAGCCATCATCTTGGTAGTCTCCTTCATAGTCTGGCCATGAGAATAACCAGGGACAAAAGCCATGAGTACTCTTTAAGTACTCGCAAACTACCACTAACAAGTAGTATACTTCTAAGTTAAAGTACTAACTCTAAGTTTATTATAAAGTTAAGTATGAAACCTGAGCTGAGTTCAGAAGCAAAGAAAGATAAAATAAAGTTATAGAATCACTTAAGTTAGGAAGCTAGTGTCATAAACACAACCCTGTTGTGGTCAAGTCAAGATTCATCATTCCTTTCATAAGTTATTTTGAAAACATCTGACAGCGAAACAGTATGGCCATTCCAACTATCCATAACCGCGGACGTGGCTATTCGAATAGTTTGACACTCTGCAGAGGTGGTACACTTTCACCACAAGATTCGTACATCTATCAGGGATAACCCTGAATCATCATACTTAGTATGCAAATAATCAAACATAACATTTCCTTTACACACCCTAGTATAAGCACCTCTCCTATGAGCATGGCCCCCCAACCATGACCATCTGTCATCTTGGGCACTTCATAGGTGGACAACATTGAGAGGTAGCCTCAGCTCAAACCTCTCCCGCGAGGGAACTAATACTAATGCATATAAACTTCCGGCTAAGCCTTACCCAATTCAGGTATTGTGGTTGTACGGTAAATTTGGAATGGTATCCCATCTGAATCCAACCATCAGTTTTGAAAAAAAGGTGTTAAGGCTCATGCCTCAACATTTTCACCATCATAAACCATTTGTGTTTCTCAACACATGTCAAAACATCTCAATAGAATGACTCATCATTCCAAGGATTTCATAATTCATTTTCACCAAGTGTTCCCATCTAAAGTGACTCAAGTTTTTATCTACTCTAAACTACTAATTTAAGAGTGTTCACTAAGGTGGAAAGATGGGATAAATCTCATGCCATAGAATGACATCTAAAGTTATCTATATAGGTCAAGTTTTATACTCTTTATGCTACCTTCAAAACAAGTATGTGGCATCCCGCTAAAACCACTACTAGAAAATCGCGGTGTTTTTGTGCATTGCATCATCATGACCGCATGCTCATGTCATCATGCCACATTGCATTTGAGCATCGTCATGACATCTTGCATTTGTTTGTCTAAAATTATTTTCTAAAAGCCTATTTTGTTTTTCTAAATATTCCCCGTCTTAATTCCAAATCAAAACCCCCGGTCTTTATCGGATCTTCTATTTTTGTCTAAAAACTATTTGTAAAAGATTTTAAAAATAAAACTATTTTTTCTACCGGGGAGGCAGCCCAGTCGTTTAGGCCAGGCCACCTACTACCCGGTAGGCCCGGCCCAAGCCCACCACCTAATCCTATAGCAGCAGAAAACCCAAACCCTAGACAAATCCCCACCCCACCTACTCCCTACCACAGCCGCCACACCCCTCTCCCTCCCTGCCAGCCAAACCCAACACCCCCACACACAGCACACACACGCGCGCAGCAGCCACCTAACCCACCAGCGACCCACCTGTCCCCCTGCGCGCTTCCTGACACAGGGCCCCACCTCCTGCCTGCCCCTGTCGCCTGTCCCCACCACGCGGAGGCCCCGGTCGTCTGCTCCTCTCGATCCCTTCCCTCCCGCACTCACGCCTCCCCTCCTCTGCTCACCACCAACCCCGCCACCGCGCCGTTGCGAGCCCCGCCCCGCTTCCCCCGTGCTCTCTGCCGCTGCTCCCCGCGTCCGCCGACGCCCACAACCGGTCCCGCCGCCTCACGGATCCTCGGCTCCTCGGCCCTGGGCCGCCTGCCACGTCTCCCGCACCACTGTAGTGGGTCACCGCCTTGCGCCCTTCCAAGATCCGCCGGCGCTCCTCCGCGCGACCCCGGCGTCGTCCTCTGCTCGGCCAACCTCCGGGTCGCTTCTCCTCCGCCTCACCACCTCACCTCGCGCCGCCCTCTGCTTCACCACCCCGCCGTCCTGCACGGGCCCCGAGCACCGCCGCCGCCGCTGTCACAGGCGTCCTCCGGCCGCGCGCCCTTCCTTGTTGTGGGCCCCCTCTCCCTCGCCGCCTCCAGCGGCCGCCAGAGCGACCCACCTCGCGACCTCACCCAGCGCAACCTCGCATCCTGTCGTCGCTGCCGCCAACCGAGCCTGACGTCCTCCTCGTCCCTTCCGGCCGCCCGCCTGCGTTGCGGGTCCCCACCTCGCGAGCCACTGCCGGCTTCTGCTTCCACCACCTCGCTATACGGGCACGGCCCCGACCCGTGCCTCTGCCACAGCCCTGGTGCGAGCGCCTCCTCGACACCACCCTCGTGCGTGTCTCCGACCTGTCGCCGATGCGCTGGCCAGCGCTGGACAACCTCCTCTACCTGCGTCGACCTCACAAGCATTGGTTGTTGAAGCCTCTTCCAGCTTATGATGTTTTTATTTACCACCCCCGAGTCCATCTCCTACTATTGTGATGTATATATCTGTGAGGCCAGATTATATTCAACGACAGCCCTGTGAGCCTCCTTGTCACAAATTCAGGTGAAGTCCTGTGGCTCTTGTTCTGGAGCATGGACACCACTCGATGACCCGTCTAGACCAAGACCAAGTCTGCAACGCAAAATCTTCCGAGAAGCCTTGTACCATGTGCCGATGTCGAATCAAGTTCTCCATGGAACATCAAGATCTTCACCTCATGAAGTGTTCCGCCAAGATCGGCAGTGACGACCGGGCCAAGTTTTGCCCGATGATGAATCGAGACCATCGAGGGAGGTGAACCCGAAGACCGTGCCGTGTCAAAACCAAGTCCAAACCCCAGCATCGGTTTCATGTTCTCCTTCACAGATGCCAAGTCCTGTTCTCGGAGGCGAAGACCGATCTCGGCGACCCCTAGGCCCTCGGAGCCCAAGTTCGCCGAACCCTAATGTGATCCCCTAACCAAGACCCCTATTTTATAAATGCCATCTATATAACTTGTTGCATATCAATTATACCTGCTTGCATACATATTTCGCGGGTCTGGGTTGTGTAGTCGAATCACATCATAATTAAATATGGAGTGTATATGCGGGATACTTTTGTCTTATTCCGGACTCCATTTAAATTGTGTAGCAAACTGATGCATGTTTTGCCTTGTTGATTCAACATTTAAATTGCGGGGGTTCTAAATAACATGAACCGTGTAATTAATTGTCAGGACCCAGGTTCCGCTTAATATTGCCTAGTTGCACCGCATCTGTGCCATGCCATGCATCATATCATAAGCATGCCGAATCTTCTGCCGTAGTATTAAATATTGCCTCCGGTGTTTCTGCTAGTGTTTGCTTCTTCGCGGATTAGACCGATGAGTGGATGCGAGTATCGACAAGTTCTTCAGATATGATCCTTCGGCAGTGTTTCCCAGGCGAGCATCTCTCCCCCTTCTACCTATTTTGCATTTATAGTCTTTATTTTCCTCCTGTTGATCTACTGCTACCCGTGTCGCGATGCTTTAGTTTCCGTGCACCAGTTATATCCCGTGCAGCCTCTATATTGCCTTGGACACCTCCTATTACCTGTGTTTGGTAGATAGTTGGCCTTGCGAGTCGTAGTTGCTTGCTCAGGTGTGATCTTGTGTTGTCGAGTACCACAGTTGTTGGTATGCTGGCAGATGTTTATGGTGAAGATGCTTATTGGTGGAGATTATCATGACTTTAAATACAACTATTAAAATGCTAGATATAACTAATGCAGAGGCATCAGTGGGCAATAGATGTTATTTGGTTCTTCCATGCTCACTTGTGTCCCGTAGGACCCCGAGTACTTGATACCGGTTCCTTGACTATTCGCACTATCCACATCCGGGAGGCCTTATGGACCCCCTGAGCCAGAGCTTGATTCATTTCTATTTCTTGGGGCCACAAACTAGTTTGGGGTTTTATTACTATCCTGTACTTATTCCATGTTACTGCTTTATTTACGATTGTGCGTGGACCACCTGTACTGTTTAGGATCGTGACACGTTTTTGCTGTATCGACAAGCCCAGTCACAGTTTCGGGTTCCTAGTCGTTTACAGCCATCCACACAAACCCTGGGTCTGTTCCGGAGCTGGCCAACTTTGTTGCGGGTAGCTTAGTGGGGTGGCTCCCTGAAATATTTCTGAATCCTGTGATCTCTTTGTCGTGAATGCCTTGTTGGGTTTTGAGTTGGTTTTTCCGAGGTTGATTGAGTGTGTGTTGCTATTTGTGCACCCCTGCAGGGTAAAACTTTCTGAAAGCCGTGTCCGCGGTTATGGACGACTTGGAGCACAGTATCTCGATCATAGACCATCATAACTAAAGTAGTGCCATAAATTTGACCTAATATATCTGACTAGTAATCAGCTTCACTATAACGGAATGGATATTAAAAATGCCAACCACTGGTGGATCTGAGTTGTTTTGTGACATGCTATATGGCTAGTAAGTATTGCAACTCCAATGGAATGTGATAAAAGTGCCAACAACTGCTGGGTTTTGGGATTCCTCAGGACAATTATATCGGACTAGTAAATGTTTCCACTACAACAAAATGATTAATTAAAACTGCCCACTACTTATGTTATCAGGATGACTCATGCTATCTATATCTGATTAGTAAGAGCTTCAACTATAATGGAATGAATAAAACTGCCAACTGTGTGAGTTCCTTGGTCTGACTTCCTCGTATGGTCTCGAGGGTGGAAATACCAGGATGGGTATGTTTGGTGTTATTAACAGGTAGGATCCGAATAGGTCTTTCTTATCCCTCTCTAATAGCCGCCAGTTTTACTGAGTCTCTATAGGTTGTTTAGTGCTGCTGCGCTGCCGCTTCAGTCCACCATACCTATGTAGGCGAGAGCCGCCGAATTCTAGCCTCGCCGTGTACTGGCCTCAGTACTGACGCTCCTCTTTTTCCTTTGCCCTTTGTCGGCACCCCTTTTGTTCTAGCAGGTTTGAGATCGACGTTGTTAGCAGGTTACTCTTCCGGCTTGGCCTGGTCAGGGTTATGGACGCCATTGGTTATTCTTCAGGGCTCTTAGCCCCATTTGCATCTTGTCCGTAGTCAGACGCTCTATCGTTTCAAGGTGATTTGGATCTTTGTATTGTATATCTGTATTCTTGACTCTTTGAGTCGCTGTTGTATATATATCTGTTCTATGGGTCCCATCGAGGACTATTGTGTGATGGTATTATTTCGTTTTCCACCCGCACGAAAGTGCCTGGTGGGCGTCCTTGAATCGTTTCTATGCGGGTTTGGCGAAAAGGGCTAAAACTTGCATAGGGCCGATTCGAGGGTGTTATAGAGTGGTATCAGAGCTCAGCAGTTACGATACCCCACAAGTCCTGCCCGTAGGATAACCTAGCTAACGGCCGAAGTAGAGTGTCAACACTATTTTGGAAATCGGTTGGATAGATCTGATTAGGTCTGCTTTTACTCCTTACCCCTCTGCTGTTCTCCTCTTACCTCTGCATGTTTTGGTTCTGTTCTCTTATCTTTTCTTAGAGTCCAGGAATTCTCGCGGTTGGGTTTCCGTCGTACCTTCAAGGTTTCGCTTCCTTCTTTGGTAACGGTGTTTCTACATCCGGTCTTCGCTCTATCTGAGGAATCCTTCCTCTGTTGGACTTCTCTCTGTTCCTTCTTGTGCCTTCCGGTGTTTTCCGACGCGACGACATCATCTACGCCAGATCCGATGCAGAGTTTGCATCACTCCTTTGTTCTGAACCTCGTTTGTCGAGATCTTCAGTATAATTTCGAGAGTTGGTTGCCAAATTCTCTGATTTTTGTGCAGAGTAATGGTTTGGGTGCGCGATGGACTGATCACCATCCGACTACTCTTATCATTCGCTTTGTACATTAAATTGGAGGATCAATGCAATTTTCACTCCTTCCACGGAAGCTAGAGGTGGCTTTATTTGTCGATACCTCTACCTTCACCATTGTTCCCGGAGTGTTCTCTCGACGATCACGGACAACGACCTCTTGTTAGTGGTGTCGCGAGGATCTACACGAAGCGAGAGGATTCAGATCGCCGACCTCCTTCCCGGTACCATGAGGCGGATCTCGAGGGCGATATCCATTGTTAGTGGTGTCGAATTGTGGCATCCCGCTAAAACAACTACTAGAAAATCGTGGTGTTTTTGTGCATTGCATCATCATGACCGCATGCTCATGTCATCATGCCACATTGCATTTGAGCATCGTCATGACATCTTGCATTTGTTTGTCTAAAATTATTTTCTAAAAGCCTATTTTTTTTCTAAATATTCCCCGTCTTAATTCCAAATCAAAACCCCCGGTCTTTATCGGATCTTCTATTTTTGTCTAAAAACTATTTGTAAAAGCTTTTAAAAATAAAACTATTTTTTTTACCGGGGAGGCAGCCCAGCCGTTTAGCCAGGCCACCTACTACCCGGCAGGCCTGGCCCAAGCCCACCACCTAATCCTATAGCAGCAGAAAACCCAAACCCTAGACAAATCCCCACCCCACCTACTCCCTACCACAGCCGCCACACCCCTCTCTCTCCCTGCCAGCCAAACCCAATACCCCACACGCACACAGCACACACACGCGCGCAGCAGCCACCTAACCCACCAGCGACCCACCTGTCCCCCGTACGCTTCCTAACACAGGGCCCCACCTCCTGCCTGCCCCTGTCGCCTGTCCCCACCACGCGGAGTCCCCGGTCGTCTGCTCCTCTCGATCCCTTCCCTCCCGCACTCACGCCTCCCCTCCTCTGCTCACCACCAACCCCGCCACCGCACCGTTGCGAGCCCCGCTTCCCCCGTGCTCTCTGCCGCCGCTCCCCACGTCCGCCGACGCCCACAACCGGTCCCGCCGCCTCGCGGATCCTCGGCTCCTCGGCCCTGGGCTGCCTGCCACGTCTCCCGCACCGCTGCAGTGGGTCACCGCCTTGCGCCCTTCCAAGCTCCGCCGGCGCTCCTCCACGCGAGCCTAGCGTTGTCCTCTGCTCGGCCAACCTCCGGGCCGTCTCTCCTCCGCCTCACCACCTCACCTCGCGCCGCCCTCTGCTTCACCACCCCGTTGTCCTACACGGGCCCCGAGCACCGCCGCCGCCGTCGCAGGCGTCCTCCGGCCGCGCGCACCCTTCCTCATTGTGGGCCCCCTCTCCCTCGCTTTCTCCGACGGCCGCCAGAGCGACCCACCTCGCGACCTCGCCCAGCGCAACCTCGCCTCCCGTTGTCGCCGCCACCAACCAAGCCTGCCGTCCTCCTCGTCCCTTCCGGCTGCCCGCCTGTGTCGCGGGGCCCCACCTCGCGAGCCACCGCCGGTTTCAGCTTCCACCGCCTCGTTGTACGGGCACGACCCCGACCCGCGCCTCTGCCACAGCCCTGGTGCGAGCGCCTCCTCGACACCACCCTCGTGCGTGTCTCCGACCTGTCACCGATGCGCTGGCCAGCGCTGGACAACCTCCTCTGCCTGCGTTGACCTCACAAGCATTGGTTGTCGAAGCCTCTTCCAGCTTATGATGTTTTTATTTACCATCCCCGAGTCCATCTCCTACTATTGTGATGTATATATCTGTGAGGCCAGATTATATTCAACGACAGCCCTGTGAGCCTCCTTGTCACAGATTCAGGTGAAGTCCTGTGGCTCTTGTTCTGGAGCACGGACACCACTCGATGACCTGTCCAGACCAAGACCAAGTCCGCAACGCAAAATCTTCCGAGAAACCTTGTACCATGTGCCGATGTCGAATCAAGTACTCCATGGAACATCAAGATCTTCACCTCACGAAGTCTTCCGCCAAGATCGTCAGCGACGACCGGGCCAAGTTTTGCCCGATGATGAATCGAGACCATCGAGGGAGGTGAACCCGAAGACCGTGCCGTGGCAAAACCAAGTCCGAACCCCAGCATCGGTTTCATGTTCTCCTTCACGGATGCCAAGTCCCGTTCCCAGAGGCGAAGACCGATCTCGGCGACCCCTAGGCCCTCGGAGCCCAAGTTCGCCGAACCCTAATGTGATCCCCTAACCAAGACCCCTATTTTATAAATGCCATCTATATAACTTGTTGCATATCAATTATACCTGCTTGCATACATATTTCGCGGGTCTGGGTTGTGTAGTCGAATCACATCATAATTAAATATGGAGTGTATATGCGGGATACTTTTGTCTTATTTCGGACTCCATTTAAATTGTGTAGCAAACTGATGCATGTTTTGCCTTGTTGATTCAACATTTAAATTGCGGGGGTTCTAAATAACTTGAACCGTGTAATTAATTGTCAGGACCCCGGTTCCGCTTAATATTGCCTAGTTGCACCGCATCTGTGCCATGCCATGCATTATATCATAAGCATGCCGAATCTTCTGCCATAGTATTAAATATTGCATCCGGTGTTTCTGCTAGTGTTTGCTTCTTCGCAAATTAGACCGATGAGTGGATGCGAGTATCGACAAGTTCTTCGGATATGATCCTTCGGCAGTGTTTCCCAGGCGAGCATCTCTCCCCCTTCTACCTATTTTGCATTTATAGTATTTATTTTCCTCCTGTTGATCTACTGCTACCCGTCTCATGATGCTTTAGTTTCCGTGCACCAGTTATATCCCGTGCAGCCTCTATATTGCCTTGGACACCTCCTATTACCTGTGTTTGGTAGATAGCTGGCCTTGCAAGTCGTAGTTGCTTGCTCAGGTGTGATCTTGTGTTGTCGAGTACCACAGTTGTTGGTATGCTGGCAGATGTTTATGGTGAAGATGCTTATTGGTGGAGATTATCATGACTTTAAATACAACTATTAAAATGCTAGATATAACTAATGCAGAGGCATCGGTGGGAAATAGATGTTATTTGGTTCTTCCACGCTCACTTGTGTCTCGTAGGACCCCGAGTACTTGATACTTGTTCCTTGACTATTCGCACTATCCACATCCGGGAAGCCTTATGGACCCCCCTGAGCCAGAGCTTGATTCATTTCTATTTCTTGGGGCCACAAACTAGTTTGGGGTTTTATTACTATCCTGTACTTATGCCATGTTACTGTTTTATTTACGATTGTGCGTGGACCACCTGTACTGTTTAGGATCGTGACACGTTTTCGCTGTATCGACAAGCCCAGTCACACTTTCGGGTTCCCAGTCGTTTACAGCCGTCCACACAAATCCTGGGTCCGTTCCGGAGCCGACCAACTTCGTTGCGGGTAGCTTAGTGGCGTGGCCCCCTGAAATATTTCCGAATCCTGTGATAGCTTTGTCGTGAATGCCATTGGGTTTTGAGTTGGTTTTTCCGAGGTTGATCGAGTGTGTGTTGCTATTTGTGCACCCCTACAGGGTAAAACTTTCTGAAAGCCGTGTCCGCGGTTATGAACGACTTGGAGCACAGTATCTCGATCATAGACAAGCATAACTAAAGTAGTACTATAAATTTGACCTAATATATCTGACTAGTAATCACCTTCACTATAACAGAATGGATATTAAAAATGCCAACCACTGGTGGATCTGAGTTGTTTTGTGACATGCTATATGGCTAGTAAGTATTGCAACTCCAATGGAATGTGATAAAAGTGCCAACAACTGCTGGGTTTTGGGATTCCTCAGGACAATTATATCGGACTAGTAAATGTTTCCACTACAACAAAATGATTAATTAAAACTACCCACTACTTATGTTATCAGGATGACTTGTGCTATCTATATCTGGTTAGTAAGAGCTTCAACTATAATGGAATGAATAAAACTGCCAACTGTGTGAGTTCCTTGGTCCGACTTCCTCGTATGGTCTCGAGGGGGGAAATACCAGGATGGGTATGTTTGGTGTTAGTAACAGGTAGGATCCGAATAGGTCTTTCTTATCCCTCACTAATAGCCGCCAGTTTTACTGAGTCTCTATAGGTTGTTTAGTGTTGATGTGATGTCCCTTCAGTCCACCATACCTATGTAGGCGAGAGCCGCCGAATTCTAGCCTTGCCGTGTACTGGCCTCAGTACTGACGCTCCTCTTTTTCCTTTGCCCTTTGTCGGCACCCCTTTTTTTAGCAGGTTTGAGATCGACCACGTTAGCAGGTTACCCTTCCAGCTTGGCCTGGGTAGGGTTATGGACGCCATTGGTTATTCTTCAGGGCTCTTAGGCCCATTTGCATCTTGTCCATAGTCGGACGCTCTATCGTTTCAAGGTGATTTGGATCTTTGTATTGTATATCTGTATTCTTGACTCTTTGAGTCGCTGTTGTATATATATCTGTTCTATGGGTCCTGGTGCCTGGTGGTATTACTTCGTTTTCCACCCGCACGAAAGTGCCTGGTGGGCGTCCTTGAATCGTTTCTATGCGGGTTTGGCGGAAAGGGCTAAAACTTGCATAGGGCCGATTCGAGGGTGTTACAAAGTACAAGACTTTGGGTAAAGTAAAGGAAGTAAATCTTGAAAATAATACTTGGGGTTAATAGTAGTCAAGGTGGTATAACTCAAGCATGCCTAAAGCATCTTTGCTCAAGTCATCTAGCTTAAGTCTAGCTTGTTAAGCATTATACTTGCAAGTGTTATCTTGCATTGTTAATGGTGGCTTGCCTTGTGCAGTGAAGTGGTTGAAGTTTTCTTCCTCCTCTTGATAGCACTCCTCCTCCTCGAAAGCTTGGTCGGTACTATCGTCTATAAATACATACGGAGTACACAATCACCAAACAATACTTAACTAGTCTAATTAGCACTCTAAGGCACATATTTGATGATCTATTATCATCACAAGCATCACAAGTTTTATTAACTAGTTTCATTCTTTTTATTTAAGAAAAGTAATTTCTACTCATTGAAAAATAACTAATATTTAATATCCACCACTTAAAATATGGGATCATGTGGACACATGTCATCACCACATATTCTAACATGTGGGAATGTGATTTAAAGGTTGGATCACAATTACTTTGGTTTAAGTTCATTATTTAATAATTTAAAGTGACTAGAAATGCCTATATAGCATTATTTTGGTACTAGTACAAAGTCACTACATGTAAACCCTAATATTATTACATATTCAGATAGGTATGGTGAAATGTGATTTTTGAGAGATGGAATCAACTCAAAACCTATCATGGTTGATTTTATAAAAAAATTGGAATGTGCAAAAGCTTCTGTTTTGTTATTTTTACTAGGAGAGATCTCTAACTCTAATTGAATTAAATCCAACGGGCTTGGGTAGATCTTTTCAGCAGCTTTCTAACAAAATTGGAATCACTCCATTTGGATTGTAAATCTCTCGGAATTGATTTTCAAACTATGGGACAGAACTAAGTTCAAACCTAAATAGAAAAATCCTAATTTGAATTAAATGGGTCGCGCGGGAAAGCAAACGGGACGGCCCAGTGACACTCCACGGCGCGGGGCACAGCTGTCAGGGGGGTCCACCGGTCAGCGGCTCTTAACATGCGAAGCGGTACGTCACGATTTGGGCCGTTAGATTAGAACTAGGATCTACGGCTGGGGCTCGTCGTCGACGACGGACAGGTCGCCGGCGAGGTCTAACCCTAGCGGCTCGGTGGCGGTGCTCAGGGGGCGTACCAGGGCTCCAGCGACAACGGCGAGGCAGGCAAACGAACTGGTGGACGACGGCGAACTCAGGGGTGGTCGCGGCAGCTCCGGGGGTGGACGAAATCGACGGCGTCTTCTCCTCCTCTGCAGCAGGCTCCGGTGGAAATCCGGCGACTACGAGCTCGAGCGGCTCCGGGGAGAAGTGGGGAATGATTAGTGGCGAGAGGGGAGGTGAGTGGTGTGTAGAATAAGGCTGGGGGTGGCCTCTATTTATAGCTCGACAAGGCGACCGAGAGTGATGGGCGGGCGGCTCCGGCGAGGGCTGCACAGCGGGCTAGCAGCGTGGCTCGAGGTAATACTAGATCAAGTGGAGACAGAGGGAGTGATTTGAGGTCAATTGGGTGGCAAAACCATGTAGAAAACAGTGAGCTAATACTAGGTGTAAATCCTGCCTGCCAGGTGTTTGTGAAAATGGCCGCAAGAAGTTTAGTTTTGAATTTTGAAAAGATTTTTGGTGGGTGTGTTAGTCATAAGCTTGGGACTCTGTGGTTGCTTGGGTTTTGAAAATGAAGCTCATTTGAGTGGTTTTGGAAATAGGGTGATCTTGATACCTACACTAGATTCAATTTTCAAATGTCATTTAAAATTAGTGTTTGAAAGTTTTTGGCAGATCACAAAGTGGGACTTGGTACATCATTACATGTACTAGCAAGGGGTGCAAAGATCCACATTGGTCTCTGTTAAGAATTGAGTCCTAGGAATAGCCAAAGTAGGCATGTTGATTAAAATGGCACAAATGACCATTCTCTTCTTTTATTCATTTTGATTTCTTTTTCTTTGGGATTTGTTTGGGAATGATCTAGATGATGTTTATTTCACCTAAGAATCATTTTACAAGCAATGGATCACTTAATGATGGCAATTCAAATCAACTCCTATTTAAATGCACACACATATAAATGCTTTAATAATTTTAATTGGAAAAGTTTTTGTTAACAATAAATTTGATGATTTGGATCTTAATAATCTTGGATTAAAGTTTTGGGATGTTACACATATAAACTTCCAGTTAAGCCCTACCCAATTCAGGTATTGCGGTTGTATGGTAATTGGAATAGTATCGCATCCGAACTGAACCATCAGTTTTTATCGAAACTAAGGCTCATGCCTCAAGAAGTTTCATCATCAAACCATTGTGTTTCAGAACACATGTCAAAACATTTCAATAGAATGAATCATCATTCCATGGTTTTCATAATCATTTTCTCCAAGTATTCCCATCTAAAGTGATCGGTAGTAGTTTAGCACTAGCAACTATCAATGGGGGGTGTCACTAATAAGGGGTGCTAAAAGTGTAACTATCCAAATCTAGTTTTTTATAGCATCGAAGTATAACTACCTAGGCCTAGTTTTATGCTCTTTATGGCATATATCTTATTTTTCCAATACTCACAAATCACTAACTAAAGGTAAAGAACTTTGGTAAAAGTAAAAGAATAAAGCTTGCAAGTAAAACTTGGGATTGGTATAATCAAGGTTGCATAACCAAAGCATGCCTACTCCATCTTGCATAGGTTATCTTGCAAGGATGGCATGCATAGTTAACTTGTAGTGTTAGGCTTGCCTTGAGTAGTGCAGTGGTTGAAGTTCTCTTCTTCTTCTTCGTAGTACTCCTTCTCCTCGTAGCCTGGGTCGGTACTAGCGTCTATAAAGGAATATGAGGTACACAATCACCAAAAAATAATTAACTACTTTTATTTAGCACACTAAGGCTCACACTTGATGATCTAGCATCATCACAAACATCACATGAAATAAAGACCTAGTCTTATTTATCTTATTTTGGAAAAGTAATTTATACTCATTGAAAATACTTAAGATTTAATATTCTCCAATTAAAATATGGGATCATGTTGACACATGTCATCACCACATATTCTAATACTTGGGAATGTGATTTAAAGTGGTGGTCACATTTTATAAAGTTTAAAATTACTATTTAATAAAATTAAAGTGACTAGAAATGCCTATATAGCATTCTTTTAGTATTAGTCCAAGATCACTGCATGTTAACCTAAATATTTTTTACATATTCACATAGATCTTGTCAAATGTGATTTCTGAGAGTTGGAATCAACTGAGAAGCATTTATGATTGATTTTTGAAAAATGTTTGAAGTGGCAAAAGCCTCTATCTTGTTATTTTTACTATAGGTGATCTATAATTTCAAATGGTTTGAATCCAACGGGCTTGGGTAGATATTTTGAACACCTTTCCAACAAAATTGGAATCATGCAATTTGGTTCAGTAGATCTCTTTGAATTGAATTTCAAAGTCACTGATAGATTAGGGTTTTGAAAATAAAAGAAAAATCTAAATTTGAACGCGGGGCAAGCGCGGGAATGATACTGGGCCGACCCAAATGCACATCGCGCGTGCAGCGGGCTGCTGACAAGCGGGTCCCACACATCAGCGACTAAACTAAACCGAAATGGTACGCTCTATTTGGGCCATGCGATTAGAGCGCGATCGACGGCTGAGCATCGTCGTCTCCGTCGCATAGCGCCGGAAATAACTGAACCCTAACGCGACGGTGGGGGTATGTGGGGGTTCACCAGGGCTCCAGCTAGACTTGGCGATGGGGACGATCGAACGTGTCGAGGCCGGCGAGTCGAATGGTGGCCGTGGCGGCTCCTGGGGCGGCTCCTAGCTCCAGTTCCTCTTCTCCTCTATAGCGGCGGGCTCCGGTAAAATTCCGGCGGGCTGGTGCTTGCCTTGCTCCGGGGAGAGGTGTGGGAGGTTTCTAAGAGAGAGGGGAGTGAGCTGGTGTGGCAAATGAGGGCTGGGGTGGCCTCTATTTATACACCGGCGATAGGGGCAGAGCGACATGGCTCGGGCTCGTCGGTGACGTCATTGCACTGAGCTATTGGCATGGCTGAGGGTAGGGGTCGACGTGGTCCTTCAGGGCGGTTGTCATGCGAGTGATGGCGCGGCAAGGGGAGGTCGAGAATGGCCGGGAGCGGTCCGTGCTCTATGCGGGAATGGAGGCATTCGAGACGGCGCACAGCGGCCATGGTTCACGTGGTGGCGAAGGGGCGTGTCTAGGGGGTAGCTGGGGCCGCGGTGAGTGTGGGCACATGCAGAGAGGGCAAGGCGCGGTGTGTGTGCGCGTGTCGGCTGCGGCGCTCTGTCGCGCTCTCGGCATGGCAGACAGAGAAGTGGGCGCGGTGATTACAGCTGGTCTACAGCGTGTCTTCGGTCGAGGGGTGGACAGGGGGTGGCGGTGAAGTGTCGCCTGTCTCCTGGAAATCGTGGGAGAGGGCGGCGTGGTCTGTGGCGAGCGGTGCTTGGTCGACCGGCACGGTGAGCTCGGGCGGCGCTGCACTGGTGCGAACGGCAAAGGGGGAGCTTGTCCACTGCGCTGCTGGGCACTAGGGGAGACCGGGGGAGAGAAATGGGGCACAATGGGGAGAAAAATACAGCTCAGAACAGTGATTGTTAGGCAAGGTTTTACTGTTGTCTGCTAGGTTCTCGACCAAATGCCCGCGTGAATTCAAGATTTGAATTTTTGGATGAATTTTGGTGAGTGTGTTTATCACATGCTTGGGTGTCTAGGGTTGCTGGGAAAAGTCATGGTGAATTGATTTGAGTGGTTTTTGAAAAGTGGTGATCTTAGTACATAGACTTGATTCAATTTTGAAATGTCTCTCAAAGGGGTTTAAAAATAGTTTCTGTCTTTTTGTAAGGTTTGCTTGGATTCACTTTTACTTGGTCTAGCAAGGGGTGAAAAGATTTGGGAATGTTTCTATTAGAAATCTTTTAATAGGAATACTCAAAGTGGTCTAGTGGATAATTTTGGTCAAAATGACCATTTGATCATATGATTCATATTTGATTGTCTTTTCTTTTGATTTAGTTTGTACATGGCCTAGATGATGTAGTATTCATCTTTAAACCATTCCTTATCATTTTTAGAAATGAAACATGGCAATTGTGCTTATTCATACACTAATGCAATTCACACATACACTCATATGAGATTTAATAAGAAAAGTTTTTGTTAACCCTAAACTTGGGTGATTAGAACTTGCTAGTCTTGTTTAATATTTTTGGGGTGTTACACTCTATGAAGGGCCTTTCTTTTTACTTTTATATTGAGTCGCCATCTTCTATCTTTATGCACAAATTGCGAGAGCATAGTGGTCATTCTTAGTTTAATGTGCATTGTCCCAAAACTTGTTGATTGATTCATAACTTTGATATTGCTTGTTCTTAAATTATTTGTATCTAGTCACCCTTATGAACTTTTGCAGGTGTCCTAAGCATTTATGTTTTGCTATACCATGAGGGAAGGGCTGAATACCACTCTTATTATGTTTTCTATATGTGAAACTAACAAACGCCTTTCAATGCATTGTTATTCATGATCTTTTGTTTGTACCATTTCATGTTACAACATAGTTGCTATGTCTTATTTTTAGAACTCTATCTTTCATGCTCATGTTTAGAGTACTTTGATCCTAGCTATCAATGCTTTACAAATACCTTGATCAAGATTGTGATGGTGCATGTCACCTCAAAAATTATTCTTTTTATCACTTACCTACTCGAGGACGAGCAGGAGTTAAGCTTGGGGATGCTTGATACGTCATAAACGTATCCATAATTTTTGATGCTCCATGCTTATTTTGTATCAACTTTCTTATGTTTTATTTACACTTTGAGGTATTTTTATACATTTTATGGAACTAACCTATTAACCAAGATGTCAAAGTGCCAGTTGCCTGTTTTCTGCTGTTTTTGGTTTCAGAAAAGCTAGTAAGGAAATATTCTTGGAATTAGATGGGACAAAAGCCATAGTCAATATTTTACCAGAAGGAACACGGAGTCTGAAGGGCAACCGAAGTGGGGCCACGAGGTGTCAACACCTAGGGCTAGCGCGGACACCCCTAGGGCGCGCCGCCCCACAGTGTGGGCCTCTCGGGCGCCTACCGACCTTGCCCCTTCACCTATAAAAGTACCCCGATGCAGAAACCCTAAGCACCCGATCAAAAATCCACGAAAGAGTCTATAGCCGCCGCCATCTCCATCCCTAGATCGGGGGGATCCGAAGCTCTTCCCAGCACCCTGCCGGAGGGGTGAGATCATCCCGGAGGCCTTCTTCATCACCATGCCAGCCTCCGGAGTGATGCCTGAGTAGTTCACCCTTGGACTATGGGTCCATACAGTAGCTAGATGGTTGGTTCTCCTCCTTTGTGCTATCATGTTTAGATCTTGTGAGCTCCATTCATGATCAAGATCATCTATTTGTAATCATATATGTTGTGTTTGCGGGGATCCGATGGATATTGAGATACTATGTCAGATTGATTATTGATTCTATCATGTCTATGTTATTTGTGATCTTGCATGCTCTCCGTTGCTAGTAGCTATCTTGGCCAAGTAGATGCTTATAACTCCAAGAGGGAGTATTTATTCTCGATAATAGGTTCATGCCTCTAGTAATCTAGAGAAGTGACAGAAATCTCTAAGGTTGTAGATGTGCTATTTCTACTAGGGAGAAAACAACAATCCTTTGTCCATGGGGCAATTGTATTGTTTACTTTACACACTTTTCTTAATGCAATTATCTGTTGCTTGCAACTTAATACTAGAAGGGGCTCGAATGATAACCTGAAAGTGGATTATTAGTCATAGATGCAGTTGGATTACGGTCTATGTATTATGTTGTAATGCCCAATCAAATCTCGTAGGAGTCAAGATGTCTAGTATATGCATTGTTATGCTTTCTCAATCTGTCAATTGCCCCGCTGTAATTTGTTCACCCAACATGCTATTTATCTTAAGGAGAAACACCTCTAGTGAACTGTGGACCCAGTCCATTCCTTTACCATTGATATAGCATCTACTGTTTACCATTTACTGTTTACTTTCTGCAAGCAATTACTATCTTCCACACTATACGTTTAATCTTTGTTTTTAGCAAAACCAGTGAGATTGACAACCTCACTGTAAGTTGGGGCAAAGTTCTGTGGTTGTGTTGTGCAGGATTCCAAGTTGCTAGCAACACCTTGGAGTTGTTTTCTTACTCCTACTGGTTCGATATCCTTGGTTTCATAACTGAGGGAAACTTGCAGCTGTGCTCATCATACCTTCCTCTTGGGGTTCCCAACGAGATCTACATATCTTGAGCCATCAATCATGCATTATTACTTCTTAGGCACATAGTCAAATACTTTAGGTTATGACTATGGGCTTGGATTTAGATACTGTGGGCCAACAATTTTTCATTGGTATTAAAATATAATTAAGGTAACAAGACAATATTACCTTTTGGGTTTGGGGGAGTAGGTGTACTGAAATAGGCCTCATTTTAGAGTTACTCAGACATAGTGTTAACCGACATAAAAAATAGGAGGAATTACAACCAAAATGGGATACACGTCGGGGAAAAGGGGGAAAGATAGTGGCGGTGATAACAGTGGTGTGTTGGAGAGAAATTAAGGATAAAGACATATGCCAAATATTTTGCATTCAAATATGTTGCAAATGATGCATGCAAAATGCATACATGAACTTTGTAGTTTATGATCACACATCTCAACATATTTTCATCATATTAGTGGGTATTAGCCATGTTCTTCATGATTTTAGGGATTTTCTAGACAATCCCCTCTTGTTTGGTTCTAAATCTTTTTGGCAGAAAATACCTTTTGTTAGTATTTTTGAGTTTATAGGATCTACGAGACTCTAAAAAGGGAAAGATTAGAGAGAAAGCTTCGGAATTTTCGAGGATCATCTTGCAGGCCAAAGGAGGTCACAAGAATCCCAACTGGCTGGGAAAGAGGGCCCATGGCATGGGGTACAACCCTAACCACGCCACCACCCTCCATTCTCACCTTGTTGCTCGGATGATGTCGATTCCACTTGCATACTTTTCCTCTTGACCTAAAACATTCTATAAAAAGAGTCTTCGACATGATCTCATAACACATAGAGGAGATCAAAAGCATGAAACAGAGAGTTTGTAGGCCGCCACTAGAGGAATATTGGAGGGGAAACCACTACCGAAATCGCCTCTGGTAGCCTCTCCTCCTTCACCAATGCCTCCTCATCGCTCTCTACTATGAGGGGAGTAGTCCACCACCTGTACTATGGGTTTGTGGTGGTAACTTGATCAATCTCTCTATGTATGATCATTGTTGAACTCCATATTGTGTGTCTTGCATGATTATGGATCCATCTATGTAATTCCTATGGTGGATATTGTGGTATGAGATGATACTTGTTATGCATTTACAATTGTGTTGCGATTTTATGGTTTGTAATACGTTGGATATACTTCTATGATACATGTAATGATTTCTATTCATAATGCCTTGTTTACCCATGCCATGAGGTGCTTGACAATGACAAGTGTATGTAGATGAGAGATATGCGGTAATGCGCATAATAAATAAATCATTGTACTAGTGTTTATAGTGTTTACCATTAAGGAGTGTGATGTATGTAGGTAAGGGGTGGCCGAGTGATAGACATATGTGTTGAGTGACAGCAATGCAACAAGACATCCTTTATCAAGGGGTAAAAAGGGAGAATTATGATGTGGTGGAGTGACGATAACCACACGTTGGCCTTACGAAGGTAACACATCAACACATATGTGAACTTCTTTCAACTATGTGTTTTACGACACGTAGCCATCATAAAAGTTACTATTAAAACATGACAACTGTGTGTAAATTTAGTATCTATAACATGGTGACCACCATATATGGAGAGAGAGGATTGAGTGAACCCATGTGCACATGTCCATTGTTCCTATAAGAGAACTTTTGTATTGTCCTCTTGCATTGAAGAGGATTGGGACACTTTTACATTATTGTTTTGTTGCACTACTTTCTTCTATTAAATAAACCTCATTGTTTTTATAACTTGTTTAGTGCATAAACAACTTAAACTTGTGACACTTTAGTTGGAGAGAATAAATATATTTCCCTTCTTGCTCCTCTGGATCGATACCTACTTCCACATTGTGACGTACTTGAGGGTTATCAAACAATAGAGGACAAGATGCATTGCAACATATCAACTCGCGTATGTCCCTAGGGAGACGTCGTGGCCTAACCCTAGCCACCACCAAACAACCGCCCCCCTAACGACCCTCGCCGCCGCTACCGCCGGCCTTGTCCACGATGGTGACCGGCCCCCGCACCGAAGGTGTTTGGCGGGAGAGGGCAGCGATGGTGGTCTCACAAGGCTAGTGTTGATCACGGCTCACCGACGTGGTCTGCGGTCGGGGAGGAGTTTCCGGTCGAGACGACAGTGCAGACTTCCTACGTCGACAGTGCATGTCGATATTCATGGAGGGGAAAACATAGTGGACCAGGGTCCCACTAGGACCCGTTGTGGGCAGTGGTCGGGACGGCGATCCTGGTCCTGTCAGGCGACACGTGGCAGATGGCCATTCCTCTAGCGTTCGAGGTGGGTGGGGCATGAGATCCTCTGGTCATTACCTGCGTGAATCCTATGGTCATTACCTGCGTGGCCCAGGCGGGTTGACCGGGAATTTCTATGCCCTCAATTGGAATAAAAATGTTTTTCCCTACTACTTGGGCATCGCGTGGAGGTGGCAGTCTTAGGGTTCTTCTCACGTCAAGAAGAAAATCTACTTGATGCCTGCCCTCCTTGCTCAGACCGGAGTGTGGAGTTCTGGAAGGCTCCGTAGGAGAACTCCCATGTGCGTCTCTTGCATAGAGATTGTTGGAACGGATAGGATTCGGTCGGGCGTGTACATGTATTTTCTGACAGTTTGGTTTTAGAGGTTGTGTTGTAAAGTTCTGCTATCTGTTACCATCATGGGACATGTCTTTTGATCCATGGTGAAGTAAGAGGTGGATAATATCATGAAAGCCGAGATTCGGGGACTAGCAATGGTGGGTTGAGTCTTTGTGGCGATGAGAAACTGACTTGGTGATTTGTGATTTGTAGCAGCGATATCGGAATTTGGGGTTGACAACACAGGAGAAGGTCAAAGTCTTACCTTGTAGGGTGAAAATCTAAGGTCTAACAATAATTGGTTGTGCGTCCGGCAATGGTCTTGTTGAAGTTGTTTTGTGAGTGTGGTATTTCTCCAGGGTGAAAACTTATGATCTATGATAGGGCGACGACAACACTTGTGCACCGTTTTCTTTTTGGAGGCGTCGCTAATGGAGAAACTAGACTTCTGATGCTATTTTGATGGTGCTAGTACTGTTGTTGCAAAGAACGGGTTACTGTAGCGGTACTTTTCTTTTCTGTAATTTTTTTTGACTGTGTGCATCATAATGCCATTAGGGCACTTAGTTGTTGCAGTGGCTAGGTGTAATTGGTACCTTCGCAATATTAATATATGCTCTTATAAGAAAAATCAACTGCTACTGTTCTACAGCATCCCTACACTGCATGTGCTGAAGATACGCTGAGACAGATTGCACCAGTGGATCATGGCACGACGAATGCCTGCATATCTGTAATAAGGACATAAATCAGGCTGACGATGAAAATCTTCAGAGACGGCACAAAGTTGCAAATGGCACAGATTCCACATGCGGATAAGGTCAGAAGAGACAGTGATGGACTGAATGAGACGGGCAGCCCTGTCTGCTGGAAGATGCTATTCTGAACCTGAAGGGGTGCTCATTTCTCTTATACAAAGCACCTCTTCTTAGTCGGTGGAATTAGATCCCTTGTGCCGTACTGCACTGTGACGGGGTGTGGTGGTGTCGATATTTGTGCATGTTCTAAACTTCTGTATTTGCGCATATGTATGTTCAAGTTTAGACATGCATTTTGATGCTTTTGAGACACAAGTGGGGAATGCTTTTCTCTACTCCAAAGAAATCCTCAGAAAGATCATCTGTACACGTCTAATCTGCCATGTATGCAATGTGGTAGGTTTGGATATATAAGATTCTTGCAAGAGATCGACTGAGATGAGGAGAGAGATTCCAAAGTTCCATGGGACCCCATGAATACCACATTTTCTTATCCAAAACCAACCAACATTTAGCCTATGCTGGGTTTAAAATGTGTTCTTTTATAGAGGAATCAATCTAGCAAGGTTCCATTGTATCAAGTTGAGCACACGATACCAATTAATTGCTATTATCCATGTATGCCAAAATCACCACAACAATTTTGAAGCTATAAAAGGCAACGCACCCGGCGGGTAGCAGCAAACCACACCCACCACCTTCGGGAACATAGTCTCATATATCTGAGCATAGCTAGACTGCGAGTCAGAGCTCTAAAAGCCTCTAAAACCTCCCGATCACCAGTGATCACAAATAGATGGACCAGGTGACGAAGCTGGCGTCGGAGCGGGCCGTGGTTGTGTTCACGTCGAGCAGATGCTCCATGTGCGACTCTGTGAAGTTCCTCCTGCGCGACCTCGGCGTCCATGCCGCCGTGTACGAGCTGGACAAGGAACAGCGTGGCAGGGAGATGGAGAGCGAGCTCGCCAGGAGGCTCGGCCGAGGCCCACCCGTGGTCCCAGCGGTGTTCATCGGCGGGAACCTCATCGGCGGCACCAACAGGGTCATGGCGCTGCACCTAGCTGGCGAGCTCGTCCCCATGCTCAAGAACGCCGGCGCGCTCTGGCTCCAGTAAAAGAAGAATGTCCATGTTGACGAAGAAGAAGAATTTAAGCTAGTAGTAGTAGGCCAGGTCTTTTAGTATCCTGTGCCGGCTACATGGCAAGAAGAAGAAATTATGCTACTAGTGATGTTCTTGTTATACTTAAGGTTTAGCCCCAGTCTGGGTTCCGTTTCTTGTGTTGCATTTGCTACGCAACCAAGCATGCAACTGTCGTTTGACACCTTTTGTAGCCCCTGGATCTATACATGATCTACCATGTCATCATTTAATTCACAAAAAAAAAGTCAATCCACTTCCTTTCTTTGCCAATTTAACCTCTCACAATCTTCATCATGAGTAGTACTATTCTGCTTTTATCTTTTAGATGGTTGATCTTTGTCTCAACCTTACGTGATCCGTGATTGTAATAAACAGATTTTTGAACAATGTAATAAACTGGCTGTGTGCATCATCATGATGCAGAGACCGGGGCTAAGCTCACCATTTCGGGAAAAAAAACAATCTTCTCTTCTCGGTCGATCTCCGTCACAATTCTTTCTCAATGGTGGTCTTCTTCCCAACAAAGCTTTTTTTTCTACGGCAGCTAAAGAAGATCTTGCATCCTCCGGTTCTCCTTCTATTGATTCTTTTCCAATTAAGATGTGATACACGTCTTGCATAAATTATATTCATGAATTAAGTGACAATGTGCAAGTGCAAGAGCTTTGTTAGACTATCTGCTTTTGTGGGTCAACTTTTTTTTATATATTGACGCCTCACTGCTTACGGAAGCATCTACTAATCCGGAACTTAGTTTGAAAGTTACACTCTGAAGGTCATAAGGAGGGCTACGTAAATATTATTCTTACTGGACGTGTGTGGCAAAACTTCGCTAGATACAAAACTAGAAGAATCAATGAAACAACATCGCAATAGAGTAAGATCGCTGTTGGAGCAAGAACTAGTGACGATAATTTTTATATTTACTTGCTTGAGAAATAGCATCCCGTCACCTATTTTAATCTTTTTATAGCTGACAATATCGTTGAACGTGAAAATACAATATGCTGTGTCACTTACTTGTGGCCCTGGCTACACATGTGGTCCTTACACCGGCTGGTAGTACTTATAATCTGTACTAGGAATAAAAATAGAGCGAAAACCCTCCAACTTTTCTACAGAAAAATGAAAACGAAATTTTACCGAATGGAAACAAATTTTTGTAAAATGAGTTTTTTTTTTGGTGGTGTCAGAAATGGAACAAATTTTTTGGCGGGACTGGCGCAGAAACATAATTTTAGTTTTCACCTAATACCAAATTTCCATTTTAGACTATTTTGTAAGTCCAATCGAGTCGGCCCAATATGTGACATCATAAAACTGAACTACCTACACAAACCATCCTCTACTCCTCATCACACCGAGCAATCATGCTAGGGTTAGGGAACAAATTTATCCGTTTGTCGAGTTTTATGCTTCATTCAAGCGTCTCGTGGTTATAGCAATCATCCTCTTTTCATACGCATCCGCACTATATCGATATATGTTTTCGACAATATCTGCTTCCGCATTTGTTTTCCGAGTTTCTGTATCAGTTTATGCTTCCACGGAAAAATTTCAAAACCAATGTGGTATCAGTCTATGCCCATACATGGTAGGTTTGAATTCTAAGGAACGCTAATTTATGATCGAAAGTTGGCATGGTTCCTTTTCCTACAACTCCACATTGATTTGTGTAAATGGTGTATTTCCCTTTTGAGGTAGAGATCAGACAGCCACCTGCACCATCTTCCCATTTACTTCCTGGTTTTTACCTGCACCCACAATCCCGTCTGTATCAGGCGATTGTCATCAATATTGTTGAGCAACGGGATTCCGATCAACATGCATTGCAGTGATCTACGTCTTGGTCCATTTTGGTAGAGAAGTGTACGTTGCAGTTTTCATTAGCCTCAAGTTACACTTTTAATAAATCGAACTGAGACTTGCAAAATCTCAACGGGTGAAAATTGGCAAAACAATCTTAAATCATGTTGTTGGGATCGAGTTTGCGGATTCGTGGGACGTGACCATCCATACTTGTCCAAAGGCTGCTTGAAAGTGCATTTCCTCGGTGATTATGCTCACAGCTTGGTGGTTATGGATACGGCGTGGCGCGGTTATATTCGACGGCGCTCGACCTGATCTCGGTGGCTTGCTTGACACGCTTCGGGTTTAGAGTGCCGTGTTGTACCTGGGTGTTGCCTGCCTCTCTGGGCTTGTACCGAAACACAAAGATGATTTTGTGTTTTCTCAACAACAAAAAATCGTGGCCCTTAAATTGGGTTGACATCCTTCTTAGTCTTTGTGCGGTACAGCCATCATGCATGGATAGGCTTAGGAGATTCCAAAACACAATGAATCTAAAAAGAGTTAGTGTCATGTCATCCACATCATGATATGTCATGTCTGTTATTCCTCGATTTGTAGCATACGAATGGCTGGGAACAATACAACTCAAACAATATCGAGAGAACTTTACAATATGCAAGGGACCGTAAATGCCCCATGGGAAGGCCAAGAGCCAAAATGCAAGCTGGTCAATTTCCAACCTCTGAAATCCAGAATGAATCATGCACACATCTCCATCGAGATTTGCCATATCATCAAGGAATCTTTCCCCTTTGGTCGACAGGAAAAAATAAACATGACAACTATATTCGGTTGAGGAAGATTGATGCCACGAGGTGGATCGAAAAATTGCTTGTTTGTGCTAAGGCTTATGGTCCAGGAACTCGAGAATGAGACCAAAATATAAGATTTTGACAACAACATTGCATTTTGAAATGTATAAATATACATTAATAGTTGTTTTTATAGAATACAAGAAAAATATATAATGTCTATATCCTACGTGAATAAGTGTAAAGTGATAATTTGGGATCTTCATTAAAATTCATAAGGACCGAAGCATCGAAAACTAATTAGTATGAATTTGATAACAGGCTCCTTAATTCAAAATACTACTCCCTCCGTCTCAAAATAGATGTGTCAAATTTTTCTAAATTTAAATGTATCTATATTAATAAAAAATCTTTAGAATATAAAGTCTAATGTGAGTGCATATATTGGACGGATATATTTGGGAGATTCCAAAACCCAATGGATCTCAAAAAGAGCTTACGCAGACAAGATGCACAACGACCCTTGGCTAAGGCAGGGGCGTTGCGACTTGCTGCGAAGAATCATCCATTGGTAGCTAGCCAAATGGCGCATGGTAGTACACGTGTATATCTCCTTCCAAAGATGCTGATGCCTGCGTCGTCGTCTCAACTTTGATATGTTACCCCATCATCAGCATCTATAGTACAGTACTTGAGAAGACGGGAAGCAAGGCCCCCCTCGAAGTATAGATATCCATGATCCAGCTCTCCATGACAAGATGCAAAGCCCTTGAAAAGGCGAGGAGGATCGAATCATCCATGAGGTGGGTCAAGCTCTATCCAAAGATCACCTCGCCGGCCACGCGCGGTCATGCTGGCGGGTATCGATCCCCTGTGCAAATTACGCCAATGTCAACGCGTCACGGCGCCCGCATGCACGTGTACCCTCCAAAAGATGCGGATGCCTTGCCTGCAGCTAGCGTCATTCATGCTGTCAACTTTGCGCACCTTTTCTCACCATCAGCAGCATCCATATCGCTTCTGTTCTGCTGGATCATCGTTGTACGTGGTACAGTACTGCAGATGCATTAATTATTCGCGACGTTACCGCGCGGCATCGATCGGCCGCAGCTCAGCCGGTACTGGTGGTGCGGCGCGGGTTGGTCGGCACACGCAAAAGCTCGAAAATATATATTCGGCTGAGGAAGATCGACGGGGCGAGAACGATGATATTCCTGATAATGACGGCATACCGCATGCAGCAAAGGTCAACGAAACGTGTGCACTGGTCTCGTGCCTTGCATAGAAATGAATTACTACTCTCGCCGTTTTATAAAATAAGATGTTTTAGCTTTATAAAGATATTATATCTAGAATTTTTATTTTTGCGAAATTCCACCGATCATCAACAACAGTACAAATAGACCCCAAAGTAAAAAAAAAGTATAAATAGGTCATTGGTGTGTAGCAATTTTCGCATGAGATTAATTACCCAAATCAACATCATGTAAACACTATCAGATCTAAACACATATAGCCAAACAAACATATTTAGTATATCTGTAAATTTAGCAAGAACTAGTGCAAACAAAGAGAGGAATAACACATACATGTTGACCGGGAAGGTTATCACCACAGCAGTAGTCTGGTCTTTGTCGATATCGCCCATGGTACTATTGAGATCGTCGGTTGATGAAAGAACGCGAACGGAGACGAGCAGTCGCGCCGGGACGCTCCTCAAAAACCTTATCGCCCTTCTCCTGGTACAGGATCTCGGCGGACGGGGCTTCGAAGGCCTGCTCTCCTGAACAGCAGTGCATGCGGTCGACGGGATGGGGAAGCCTAGAGAGCAGTGCAGAAAGAGGAACAAGATGAGAGAGACAGAGAAAATAACAGGTTACTTCTAGATCTGTTCTCTCTCTATTCCGGACGACAGTGCAAAAATTTTGGCCTACTCTCCCGAACGGCAGGGCAAAAATTTAGTCTTTCACAAAATGAGTTTCTAAATTGATTCACGAAATGCGTCGCACGAGGCGGGCAGCAGCGGAGGAGTGGCACGTGGACTCCTTCTCTTCTCACTCACTTAGTTGGAGTGGAACAACTCATCTTATAAGCTAGTCCAACTCTCTCACAACTAGCAATAATATGGTACTAAACTTGTCTCTCGCATAGCTCCTAAGCTGCCTAGTAGGTGGGCCTTGAGATTTGAAGATTTGTAGACTACATACACTGGTAGAAAAAGGGTCTTTGGTCCAGCGCCCAAATTCTATTAGTTCCGGTTCGTTTCCTTAATCGGGACCAACGCTAGGCATCGGTCCTGGTTCATGCCGCCTGGGCATTGGTCCCGGTTCATCTCTAAGCATTGGTCCCGGTTCGTGGCATGAACCGGGACCAATGCCACCGCGCCGCACACATGGCGCTCTGCGAAGCATTGGTCCCGGATCATGCCATGAACCGGGACCAAAAACCCCGCGACGGTCCGCAATCCGGGACAATCTAAATTAATTCGGGGCAGAAAATAATTCGAGGCAGAAATTGAATTGATCAGTATTTTTGAAAAAATCTTCCACAAATTAATCGAGACAAAGATCTAAATCGAGACATTTTATTAATTCGACACAAATTCTTTCCAAACAAAGGTGCGACTTTACAAATTTTCCTAGTCGACAACACTTCCGCTGCCGCTGTCCTCCGAGCCGCCGGCTTCCTCGTCATCGTCGGACGAAACCTTCACGATTTCGGCATTGTTCGGGCGACGGAGCTTCTCTGCGCGGCTAGCGGCGTCGATGGCGGTGTAGATGGTCTGTCCAGGGATGGACCAGAACATCTCCCGCCCTTCTCGGTTGCGGAGATCCAGGTGCACCACGTGCCCATCCATGATGCGGTTTCCAAGCTTGGCCTTCCGCTCCTTCTTGAACAGCCGAGGCCAGTACTCGCTGGCCGCCGCGTACCGGGGCAACGCCTTCTTCCACGCGGGCATCTGGCGGCGACGCTCCGCGATGACGCTCTCCATCTCGTATCCGTCGGGGACGAGGAGCGGAGCCACCGGCACACTCGCCTCGCTGATGCGCCATCCGGCGGGCACCGTCACGCGCGGCGGCGCGAGGATGCCGTAGTACACAAACATCGCCGCCTCAGAGAAGTTCAGCGTGGGCACCTCCATGGCGGCGCGGTGGAGATTGGAGAGGGAGGGGAGGCGAGACGACAGCGCGGTGGAGAGGTGCAGAGAGGCCGAGGCGATGGCGAAAGGGGTGGGTGGAGATCGACTACAGAGAGGCCGAGGCGATGGCGAAAGCGACGCGTTGTGGCCTCATATTTATACACGGGGACGACGAAGCGATGGTGAGAATTGGTCCCGGTTAATGCCACGAACCGGGACCAAAGCCCCTCCCGCGCGACACGTGGCGGCCCAGCAACGTGCCCCCCACCCAGGTCATTGGTCCCGGGTCATGCCATCAATCGGGACCAATGACCTGGGTGGGGGGGCGCGTTGTTGGGCTGCCACGTGTCGTGCGGGAGGAGCTTTGGTCCCGGTTTGTGGCATTAACCGGGACCAAAAACCCTCCCCTGGCTATATATAAGCCCAACCCATCCACTTATTTTTTCTGGAATTTTGTGTGGGAGGTGGATGCTAGGTTTTTTTTCTTCACACTGCACACAAGGTGTTCGACGAAATGTCCGAGCCACGCTTAAGTTCGTACAACACGGTATCCTCAGCCGAGGTTAGCAACCTTATCTTCTTTATCTATAACTGATACAAAAATATTGCATGTGTCCATGTAGGGTGGTCATTTTACTATTCATGATGTTATTGTAATGGTTAATTATTATGACGCAGATCAATGCACGGATGCGATGGATGTATGGCGACCGACGCGATTCCGATTTTATTGCAGGCCTGCATAAATTTATCGATTTGGCTAAGGCAAACAAAGTGGATAATTTATGCCTTGTCCCTGCGTCGACTGTCGGAACGTGGCGGAGCACTCTGCCCCGAGAATCCTTCAAAGCCATCTGCTTCGGAGAGGTTTCATGCCCGGATATTATTGTTGGGCCATGCACGGAGAAAGAGGGGTTAGGCTGGAAGAAAATGAAGAAGAGGAGGATGATGACAACTATCCTATGTCCGCTGAAGAATACGATGATACTGCAATGGAAGACAATGAAGAAGAGGGAGGCGGCAATGAAGAAGAACAACGGGCATCGGATGAGCCCGCTGATGGTCTTGGTCAGGTCATTTCTGATGCAAAGCAACAATGTGATACAAAAAGGGAGAAGCTTAAGTTGGAGGCCATGCAAAAGGATCACAAAAAGTTGTTGTACCCAAATTGCGAAGATGGCAGCACAAAGCTCGGTACCACATTTGAACTGCTGAAATGGAAGATAGAGACTGGCTTATCTGACAAGGGATTTGAGAAGTTACTGAAAATAATGAAGCCGAAGCTTCCAAAGGATAACGAGCTGCCCGAGACAACGTACAAAGCAAAGAAGACTATCTGCCCTCTAGGATTAGATGTGGAGAAGATACATGCATGCATTAATGACTACATCCTGTACCGCGATGAGAAGTACGAGAATATGGATAAATGCCTGGTATGCACTGCATGTCAATACAAGATCAGGCAAGATGACCCTGGTGATGTTGAGAGCGATGACAAGCCCCCAGGAAGAGGGTTCTTGCTAAGGTTATGTGGTATGCTCCTATAATACCACGGTTGAAACGTCTGTTCATAAATAAAGAGCATGCTAGGTTATTGTGATGGCATAAAGAAGAGCGTAAGAAAGACGGGAAACTAAGACACCCCGCCGATGGGTCGCAGTGGAGAAACATCGAGAGAAAGTACTCGAACTTTGCAGGTGACGCGAGGAACTGTTGGTTTGGTCTAAGTACAGACGGCATGAATCCTTTTGGGGAGAAGAGCTGTAGTCACAGCACCTGGCCAGTGACTCTATGTATCTACAACCTTCCTCCTTGGTTGTGCATGAAGCGGAAGTTCATTATGATGCCAGTGCTCATCCAAGGACCGAAGCAACCCAGCAACAACATTGATGTGTACCTAAGGCCATTAGTCGATGAACTTTTGCAGTTGTGGGCAGAACCAGGTGTAAAGGTATGGGATGAGCACAAACAGGAGCCATTTGACCTATGAGCGTTGTTGTTCGTAACCATCAATGATTGGCCTGCTCTTAGTAACATTTCAAGACAGTCAAACAAGGGATACAATGCATGCACGCACTGTTTAGATAAGACTAAAGGTACATATTTGGATAAATGTAAGAAGGTTGTGTACCTGGGGTGTCGTAAATTTCTTCCGACCAATCATCAAGTAAGAAAGAAAGGCAAGCATTTCAACGGTGAGGCAGATTACCGGAAGAAGCCTAAGCTCCCTAGTTGCTGATGTATTTGGTATGGTGAAGGACCTAGAAGTAATCTTTGGAAAGGGTCCTGGCGGTCAATCTGTTCCAAAATACCCCATTACCGGACACACGGCCATGTGGAAAAAGAAATCTATATTTTGGGAGCTTGAGTATTGGAAAGACCTAGAGGTCCGTTCTTCAATCGACGTGATGCACGTGACGAAGAATCTTTGCGTGAACCTGCTAGGCTTCCTAGGCGTGTATGGGAAGACAAAAGATACACCAGAAGCACGGGGGGACCAGCAACTTATCAAACACCCATACAACAAGCATCTTTACTATTAAAAAGAAGTTGGTGATCGTAGGTCGCCCTCAAACATCAAACATTGGGGTATTCTAGATCGTCTGATCTACATCCGATGGTACAATGAGTAGTCTCAATACTTGGTTTAGTTAATTACATTTCCGTGCCACCGCTAAGTGGAAACGCCGGTCGAGGAGTTCGTAACACTCGACATTTAAAAAGACACCGTCCGATTTCCCACAACAAAAACACACCATCTGATGTCGTACTCTTGCCCACTCATGGAAACCTCCATCGTGACATCTCTCTCGCGTGCACCTCCACCAAAATCCCTCTCTACATCTGGATCCAATCACGCCGGCGCCACCTCAGAACCCACCTTGCCGGCCATCCCAACCCCTCCCACAGCCGAGTCGGTCCTCCGACACCCCTCCTCCTGTTGATTGAGGATCACCCACCGATCGAGGGACGTGCATGTTGGCCGGCCGCCATGCTCGCGCTCCCTCCCGTATCGGCCGCGCCACGGCGAGCAGACAACGATGATGGGAGAACGAGCCAAGCAAAGGGTAGGCGGTGAAACTCCGGTAGTGTCCCTGGTGGCCGACGAGGACGACCAACGCGGGGTGAAGGTTGCGGCCGGGCGGCTAGATGATCTCACCAAGGCAATGCGGAGTTACATGGGTGGATCTGGTGGTCATCTGCCCGCAGTGCTGCTGGTCATCTTAGCTACCCCATCTCATGGAGAGAACCTTCTTCGTCTCCATGGCCTCCAGGGGTAATCAGGAGAGGGAGCAGGGAGAGAGGTAGGGATAGAAGGGGATATGGTAGCCAGATGACTCTCGGGAGGGGCACCGAAAGAGTAGCGGCTAGGGGAGGGGAAGGCATTTGTCAACACTAGAAGACATCTGGTGATATATTAACGCACCCAGAGCATGCTATAATCCTTTGGATGTTGGAGAAACTAGATGGTCGATTGATGGAATCTGGTTACTCAGCTGACGGAAGCTTTGTGCTGCATGATATATACGAGGAGCTAACAATTCATAGCTTTGACATATCATAGGCTATAGCATATAGACTTCTGGAAGTCCCAAAAGGAATGCCCATTTGTGTCATGAAGAACCTTAGACTGTGTGGTGATTGCCTTGCTGCAATGAAGCTGATTGCAAAGATAACTTCCTGGGAAATCATACTCAGGGATGCTAATAGGTTCCATCATTTCAAAGATGGATTTTTCTCATGCAGGGACTATTGGTGAGGTGAGTGCCTAGGTCGAATCCTTACTCTGCATCATCTCATCCTTCTATTTGGTAAGTCACAGTATCTGGTACAGTTACCCTTGGTTCTAGAAATCCTCATTCTGATGATGCTTCTACTTTGTGTCTCATGAAAGTTCTTACTTTTTGGGCTGACAAACAATAATCCCATTTGCCAATTATATGCATATGCTATTGAATCCATCATTGTAGGCTTTAGATAATTAGTTTAATGGTGACTTAATTTTCTTATAGGGAACATATTCAGAATCTAGGTTCCAACCGAACATGATTGCATCATCTATTATTAGCAAATTTCACATGGTGGGCTTGTTCCCTTGAGGTATGTTTGCAGCTTTTGACAGCTGTTACAGAGATAAACTGCAATTACTAATCATTTTCTGGTGCAGGGATTCACTATTTTTTCAATATGAGTGTATTCTGCCTTCACATGAACTTGGTCTTGATATCTATCCCCAACACTCTCTAAGGATGGTGTATGGCCGGCGGGACGAGGGCTCCCAGTTGCTAGCCACCGGAAGTGCCCACCAGAAACTCCATAATGCTCAATTTGTGGCGAATAATGAGGTACATTATTTAGGTTTTTTCTCTTTGTTTTCCTATATAATGATTTCGTTAACTGCAGTATCCTGATGTCCATAACATTTGCAGGGATGAACAGTTAACATTATATTTACTCTTTATGCTCTATGGAGAAGGGCCAAACAATTATGATGCTTATCTACGTGCACCGTCATTTACCCTATGTAAACTGGAATAGTGCTTCTCTTAACAACTTTATCTTGTCAAGTCTTTTTATCAAATCATTTCTAATTGGAGATGCTAAACCGGTTCTCACATTGCTTCTCTTAAAAACTTTATCTTGTCAAGTCTTTTTATCAGATCATTTCTAATTGGAGATGCTAAACCGGTTCTCACATTACCCAAGTGGTCTGAAAAGCTATATCAGGCCTTGTTGTCTCATCATAAATATTTACCTTCAGCTTCCTAATTTGGTGTGGGATAACTCGTAGTGTTGCTTTCTATAATTAGTGCTCTAGATATACACTTTGGTTATTACTGAATATACTGCATACTAAGGCAACTATTTTTTTTGAATTACAAACCTTAATTGAGAAGCATAATGTTTACTTGTTATTTTTCTGTAGTATGAAATTCTCTAAAGCTTAATGTTAGTCCATATCCTTGGATAGAAAAGCACGTTAGCTATCCACTCATGGCTTCTGGGCAACATGAAGGTCTGTCGACCTTATTTTTTCTTTTACATCATTGTTTCTTAATAGATTTATTTTTATATCCACAAGAACATGTTCTTATGTTTTTTGGAATCCTTTTCTTGATTGGTGTTTCCTAGCAACATGTAATAGGTTGCAGACATTAGATATTTTGTGTAACTTACTTTGTTGTCACTGAAGAATCTGTATGTTCTGATATTTAAACATTGGAGAAAAATCGAATATAATTGCATTTGGTGATACCTTGGAATGAAGAGAGGACCTTATGGCTTCTTGTGGCCATGCCTTCAAGATTTACATCAAATATGATGGTTTCTTCTAAGGATCCACATACGAGCTATATCGGAAGCTCCACAATATTGTATCGAGGGTTTTCTTATTGCAAGATTTGGATGGATCTTATTCTTTATGATTGATCAGTAACGGTGCTCTTGTAAAGAAGCTTTCGGTTACATTGTTCCAGTTTAATATTGATCTTGGTGTTCTCTCACCAGTCCTGGGAGAAGGTATATTATTCACTGCTATCTTTTTTCAGTTTGCAGAGACTTGTGTTGTATGTGCAATTGAACACGGGGGATACTTTAGATGGAATAACCACAATACTTCTCTGCTCTGCTGCCAGATCAATATCTGGTTTTATGGTGGAGGAACATGTTTGTATTATTATTTTCTGTCTTGTTTTGATAAAAGCTTTTGGAGGAGTCAGCATTTTACTAACTTTATTTTGATTGCCAACTCTGCATCCAATGTATAGACATTGTAAGTTCTCCTTCATACAAAGGCACTATTTAGAATCTCAGGAAGCACATAATTTATAATGCTGTTCATTTATTATTATAGTGTGAGATCTGGTCCAGATTTAAGAGAATCACTTAATACATTCATGGTCTCACCAACTTTTGGCATTGGTTGAGACTAGGATGACAAGACTGTGAATTCTTAGAATATTGTGGCAGTTCGTCTGCTTGCTAGCAATAATGCTTCATGAATCAGACAGACTGGGACTGAACACTGACCATGTTGCTTCACTTGCCTTTTCATTAATGTTCTCCCGACATTAAATTAATCAAATTATAATTTCAATAGAAAGTCTAGGGAGTATGCCCCTCATGCAATTCTGATTCCTATTTTCTATTTAAATTTGTATGTTATTGTTATATCAGATTTGTATTGGACAAGTGGTGGAGGAATGTTGATGGACTATGTACAAATTCTATTTAGATTGCCTACCTTTGAATTCGTTGTACTCCCTCCGTTTCAAAATAGATGTCTCAGCTTTTTCAAAATTTGGATGAATCTAGACACGGTTTAGTATATAGATTTATCCAATTTTTAACAAATCTAAGACACCTATTTTGAGACGGAGGGAGTATAACTCTCTTACTTCAGAGAGTTAGGCGCAGATGTTTGTTGCAAGATGTAAGATACATTGTCCAGGCGTAGATCTTTGTTGTAACACGTGTATCGGCACAAGAGTAGACGATATAGTACATTTTGATCCAAAATAAATATATCTTAGCAACACACGTCACTTTGGATGGTGGAATTAATTAATGTTTGTCGTGACATGGTGATAAATGACATGTGCTCCATGCTCGTCATTTAGAGTTGAAAAGTAAACAACGGTTTGACTAATTTCTCTCTCCTTGTAATTGTTTTCTGTAGCTTCTGGTTCCTTGAAGTGGTTTTACCTACATGGGTCTATGCACAAGTCACATCAAAATAGGAATAATACAAGCACCGGAAAAAAACCGAAAATAGTATTGAGAAACTATGGAAAATTAGATATCAAAGTTCTCAAAAATATTATCAACCAAAAATCCATAAAGTTAATCAAATGAATAGTAAAAAAATAAAAATTCATGTAAATCTGTGACTTCTAGATTCCGGTGATGGGGAACATCAAGAACAAGCCTTGGTAGTTTGACTAATACAAACATTCTATTAAAATATCGATTAAATACTTGTCTTTTTTATATACCTTTCATGTCACCGAATACTAGATTTTTTACGTGGATTATATTTACATGTGTGACGATCAAATACATTTGAAATGCCGTAGCAACGCACGGGCATTCAACTAGTACTGATAAAGGACGTGAATACTTAAGCAGCTACGCTCTTACCAAAGCAGAGAAGGAAATCTTTTTTTAAATCCTTTACAGTATCAAGGTCCCGGCTGGCTTCTCGTCAAATATAAAGGGAATAATAAATATGGCAGAGAAAACATTTCAGAACCTGAAGTCTCATGATTGCCAGGTGATTATGACACAGTTGCTTCCGGTTGCATTGAGGGGGATTCTACCGGAAAATATTCGATTAGCCATTGTGAAGCTATGTGCATTCATCAATGCAATATCTTAGAAGGTAATCGATCGAGAAAGTCTGGAAAGGCTACAGAAGGATGTGGTCCAATGTCTTGTCAGTTTTGAGTTGGTGTTCCCCCGTCCTTCTTCAATATTATGACGCATCTCTTAGTTCCCCTAGTCGAAGAGATTTCCATTCTCGGTCCTGTATTTCTGCACAATATGTTCCCCTTCGAGAGGTTCATGGGAGTCTTAAAGAAATATGTTTGTAACCGTGCTAGGCCAGAAGAAAGCATCTCCAAGGGCTATGGAACAAAGGAGGTCATCGGGTTCTGTGTAGACTTTCTTCCTGACCTTAAGCCGATTGGTGTTCCTGAATCACGGTATGAGGGGAGACTGAGTGGAAAAGGCACGCTAGAAAAGAAAGCAATGATATTTAGGGACGGACATTCTTTGAATCAAGCACACTACATAGTTCTACAAAGTTCTACCTTCGTGGCTCCGTATATCGAGGAACACATGAATGTTGTACACTCCAAGTTCCCGGAGAAGGATGACTATTGGATTAAAGAAAATCACATGGAGACTTTCGGCACTTGGTTGCAATTACATCTCATGAATGGCACCACTATTGGAGATCAGCTCTACTTGTTGGCCGCGAAACCATCTGCGGCTGTATTGACTTTCCAAGGGTACGAGATAAATGAGAATACATTTTACACGATTTCCCAAGATAAAAAGAGCACCAACCAAAACAGTGGTGTCCGCTTTGATGCAACATGCGAGAATGGGAAAAAGGACACATACTATGGTTACATAGAGGAGATATGGGAACTTGACTATGGACCTACTTTTAAGGTCCCTTTGTTTCGGTGCAGTTGGGTCAACATGAATGGAGAAGGAGTAAAGGTAGACCAGCTGTACGGAATGACAACAGTGGAACTCAAGAATCTTGGTTACAGAGACGAACCATTCGTCCTAGCCAATGATGTGGCTCAGGTTTTTTATGTGAAGGACATGTCCTCTAGACCGAAAAAAAGAAAAATAAGGAAACAAATACATCAGACGATGAGCCCAGGCGTCACATAGTTCTTTCAGGGAAAAGAAACATCACGGGAGTCGAGGACAAGACAGACATGTCAGCAGATTATGATAAGTTTGATGAAATTCCGCCCTTCACTGTGAAAACTGACCCAAGCATCCTGTTAAGCAAAGGAGATGCTCCATGGTTACGGCCTAAGAAGCAATCATAGGCAAGGGATCGACATACGCGGTGAAGGATTCATACCCTAAACCCTAAACCCTATGTAAATCTATGTAATGTATGGAAACTTTATGTGATGTATGAAAACTTTATATGAGAACCTCGAACATGATAGGTAATTTTGTGAAGGATTTTTTGGCTGGCTTGTTTACTAGTTAAGTAGCTTTCACGGGCTTGTAGGGAAATTTTCGAGAAGCTCCGCCACGGGAGATTTCCCAACCCTTTCCCCAACACTTTTAGAGGAGATGGAGTCTTTCACGGGCTTGCAGGGAAATTTTTCCGAGGCGGAGCTTCCGAAGATGCCATAGGGTGTGTGCACCAACGACATCTTCCAAAAGCTCTGCCACGGAGATTTCCCAACCCTTTCCCCAACACTGTTAGAGGAGATGGAGTCTTTCACGGTCTTGCAGGGAAATTTTTCTGAGGCAGAGCTTCCGAAGATGCCGTACGGCGTGTGCACCAGTGATGACCCACAAGTATAGGGGGTGTATCGCAGTATTTTTGAGGGAAGTGAAACCCAATTTATTGATTCGACACAAGGGGAGCCAAAGAATATATATAAGCCTTAACAACTAAGTTGTCAATTCAGCTACACCTGGAAACAATCTTGCTCACAGCAGTTTATCAGTAGCAACAGTTTTGTAGTAGGAATAGTAAAGTAGCAGCAGTAGTAAAGTAAAGACAGCATTAACAATAGTAGTAAATAGTAGGATTCAAGTGCGGTAGGCATAGAAATGGATGGATGGGCGTTGCATGGACAAGACAATTCACATAGCAATCAAAACATAGGGCAATTGCAGATAAATAAGATAAAGCATCCAAGTACTAGATAATCCTAGGCATGTGTTCCATATATAGTCATACGTGCTCGCAATGAGAACTTGCACAACATCTTTTGTCCTGCCAGCCCGTTTGCAGCGGGGCCTCAAGGGAACTACTAGCAATTAAGGTGCTCCTTTAATAGAGCACCGGAGCAAAGCATTAACACTCCGTGAACACATGTGATCCTCACATCAAAGCCATTCCCTCCGGTTATCCCGATTTCTATCACTTCGGGGCCATTGGTTCCGGACAACAACGTGTGTATACAACTTGCAGGTAAGACCATAAACAATACTATCATAATGAATCAATAACATGTTCAGATCTGAAATCATGGCACTTGGGCCCTGGTGACAAGCATTAAGCATAACAAGTCGCAACAAAGTCATAAAGCACTAATAGAAGATACTAGGCACTATGCCCTAACAATCTGATGCCATTACATGAACGATCTCATCCAATCCCTACCATCCCCATAGCCTATAGCGGGGGGTTACTCACTCATAGATGGGGGAAACATGGATGGTCGATGGAGAAGTGATGGTGATGATGATGGCGATGATCTCCTCCAATTCCCCGTCCCGACAGGGTGCCAGAACGGAGTTTCTGGTGCTGTTTCTTGGAATCTGGTGGTGGCGATGGAGCGGAACTCCTTCTGGAAAAACGTCAAACCCCCCTGAGTTTTTAGGTCAGAAGGCATCTTATAGGCGAAGAGGGAGACCGAGGGGGTGCCTGGGGTGGCCAGACCACCCCTTGGCGCGGCCAGGCCCAGCCCGCGTGGCCAGGTGGTGTGGCTGGGCCCCAGCCCCACTCCGTCTCATATTATGGCTCCGGGAGTCTTCTGGTGAAATAGGATTTTTGGCTTTTGTCCCGTCCAATTCCGAGAATATTCATTTTTCTGACTTCCTGAAACCAAAAACAGCATAAAACAGGCAGCTAGCACTGTGGCTCTTGTTAATAGGTTAGTCCAAGAAATCATATGAAAAGTACTCCAAAGTGTGGACAAAACATAAGAAAGTAGATTAAACCAAGCATGGAACATCAAAAATTATAGATACATTTGCAATGTATCGACATCCCCAAGCTTAACTCCTTCTCGTCCTCGAGTAGGTAAGTGATAAAAAGAAAGAATAATTTTTGAGGTGACATGCACCATCATAAACTTGATCAAAGTATTTGTAAAACATTCAAAGCTGGGATCATAGTACTTCAATCATAACATGATAGACAAAGTTCTAATAATAAGACAAAGCAACTATGTTGCAACATGAAAAGGCACAAACAAAAGATTCGTGAATAGCAATGCTTTGCAAGACCTTTGTTTGTTTCACATAAAGAAAACATAGCATAGTGGCATTTAGCTTGTCCCTCATAGAATAGAAAATATAAATGCATAGGACACCTTCAAAGTTCATCAGAGTGACTAGATACAAATAGTTTAAAACAAGCAATATCATAGCTATGCATCAATCAACAAGTCTTGGGACAATGCACATAGAACTAAGAATGGCCACTATGCTCTCAAAGTAGGTGCATAAAGATAGAAGGTGGAGACTCAACATATAAGTGGAAGAAAGGCCTTCATAGAAGGAAGTAGGGATTCAAGTCTCATAAAGAGCTTCCAAAAATTATGGTACTTAATAACTTTCAGCTCTCATTGCCCCTATCATAAGCATCTTGAAGTGATTAAGGTTAAAGTGAACAAACTATGGTGTACATGCTTGACGAAGTATAAGTTGGAAATCTCATGTCCCTTGAATACGAGGGCCGCTCCTCATGCGACTCAAGTTTAGTCACCGGTAAGTTCTTGTCATCGTAAGTACATGTGTATCATAGAGAACCACCAACAGGGTACCCCTTGCCTGATGGTACGGAAGAATCCCCATATCAAAATGAAAAAGCAAGCAGACAACAAGCATCTCAGCAATCTTCTTATTTACCATGGGAATATGGTTCTTTTTTCTCTCTTTTCTCTTTTCATAATCTTTTTTTTTCTTTTTCTCTTTTTATTCTCAACATCGGACACTTTTTTTATAAGAAGAATGCTTCATAGACAACTCATTATGGTTACACTGCAGGTTTCTACCATGTCAGCACGGATTAGACCAGCGGCCCAGGCGTTTCTCTAACACATATACATAACTCCATGGACTTACAAGTTCCCCTTTCATTTCACACTGACGACATCCATAGACAAAACAGCATGATATCAACTAGGTACAAAGTACCAATGCTATGTTGAAAGTGTCTCCATGACAGCATGGTTCTGCTAATCCCCAACAAATAAGTGCAAGCATATACAACATAGACGACACAATGATTCAAGTTTATTAAGGGCAAGAAAAGTAAAGTGTGCCATCAAGTTCGTGAGAGCTTTAATCACTAGTTTTCTCATAACAAGTTTAATTTGGAAGGTAGATAAAAACATGAATATACTTGGAATAGCATATGCTAGTAGGTAGGTATGGTGGACTCTTTGGAATAACTTGGTTTAGGGAGTTGGATGCATGAGTGGAACTCATACTTGGTGGTGGAGGCTAGCAAAAGACTGGGAGCGACAAACTAAGAGAGCAATAATGGCCATAATCATGCAGAGCGACAAAACATCATTGATCAAAGCATCAAGTGATATTAAAAGTTGAAAACTAAAGGATCATAAAGGCTTACGGTGACTTGGGATAGTCATAACATGGTGTGAGCATGCGCCAAGTCAACCCAAATAAAGCATCAAAGGAGAATACTACAATACTATGCTTTAATATGCTAAAACAACGCATGATTCATCCAAGGCACATTAAGCAATCTCAATTGTTTATAACAAGTCATGCTACAGCAAAGAATACTAAGCATAAAGCCAAAACAATATCAAGCATGGAATGACAAAGCATAGGCCACAGTCAAAAACAAACTCTCTTTAACACTTAAGCATGAGCTTTCCTACTCTTTTCCAAACCAAACCAAACTATTTGAAAACCAATGTATGAAAGAGGGGGTCCAACCAATTTATTCAGCAAACTAAGAAAACAAAGCAAACGAAAAATGAAAATGAAAAAGAAGATGCTCGAAGAACAACACAACTGTGCACGAAACAATAAAAAAGAAGTGTTTGGAAGAAAACTGGGATTTTTATTGATGAAGAAGGGGATGCCTTGGGCATCCCCAAGCTTTGAAGCTTGTACCTCTTGGATATTTATTGGGGTGACACGTGTGGCATCCCCAAGCTTGAGCTTTAGTCCATTCTTCATCTCATTACTCATTCCTTCCATACACCTGAAATTTTCCTTCATACAAAACTTCACACAATCTTTATTAGCAACATTAGTGCACTCAAGATAATAGGTCTTAAGGTTCAGTTCTAACACCAATAAAACTTCCATTAGAACACTAGCTACTGTAGCACTTCCCTCGAAAAGCTCAATTCCCCAAAAGAACTCAAAAAGGAACCAACAAGAAGCAAATGCAAAAAATGGCAGAAATCTATCAAAACAGACCAGCAGGTAAAGACGAATTTTTTCAAAGACCTTATATTTCTCAAATCAAAACGTGTTGAACTAATGAAAGTTATATAACACCCTGGGGAAGGAGCACAAAAATTCACGCCTCAAAAGGACGTTCAGAGATTTTACACGAATTTTTACGGTGAAGCACAGAAATCTGTTTCGGGACAGCAACTTTCCCAGTTATTACTTCTCTCTCATTAGAGGTTACTCTTGGCACAAAAAGCAAATAAAAAAGATAAGGAGCGGTTATTACTGAAGTAATAACTTCCAAGACTCATCTAAAACTTTTGTGTTATCTCCCAATAAGTACTTTTCTTTAACGCCTTTAAGTTAGGCATAAGCAAAAACTAAAATGGATAGAATAGAAGTAAACGGAGATAATCATGGTGAAAACATTGTTTTGTTCAGTGAAATCCTTTTGTTAACAAGGTTGATCAGGTCTTGTTACCAAAACAATTTCATATGAGACAAAACTTTGTATTCCACTAATGATTATGTTACCTCAACCTTGATAGCAATGGTCCCAATCATAATAGTTTCAAATTTTTCTCTTGGTATGGGACAATATACTTCTCCAACTTGAATGCCCTCAACATGTTCAATTGAATTCAAACCATAAGTCCTTTCAATCTTCTTGGGGAAATAGACAGTATGTTCCTTGTCATTAACATTAAAGGTCACCTTTCCTTGATTACAATTAATAACAGCTCCTGTAGTATTAAGAAAAGGTCTCCCAAGAATAATAGACATATTATCATCTTCAGGCATTTCAAGCACAACAAAATCAGTTAATAGCAAGCAATTATGAGCCCCTTGAACAGGTACATCCTCGCATATACCAACATGAATAGTGGTAGATTTATCAGCCATTTGCAAAGATATATCAGTTGGTATCAGTTTTTCAAATTGAAGTCTCTTATAGAGAGAGAAAGACATAACACTAACTCCAGCTCCCAAATCACACAAAGCAGTTCTAACATAACTATTCTTAATAGAGCAAGGGATAGTTGGAATCCCTGGGTCTCCAAGTTTCGTTGGAACCTTACCATTAAAGGAATAATTACCAAGCAAGGTAGAAATTTCTTCATTATGGATCTTCCTTTTATTCGAGATAATATCCTTCATATACTTTGAGTAAGGAGGCAATTTAATAGCATCAGTCAAAGGAATTTGCAAGAATAAAGGTTTCATCCACTCACAAAATTTATTATAGTGTTCATCTTCCTTTGACTTGTGTTTCTTATCAGGGAAAGGCATAGGTTTTTGGACCCAAGGCTCTCTTTCACTACCATGCTTCTTAGCAACAAAATATTCTTTAGTGTATTTAGTATTCTTAGTGTGTTTTTCAGGTTCTTCTTCAACTTTGTCTTCATTAGAAGCTTCATTTTCTTCATTACCACTTTCAGTTTTAGCATCAGAAATAGATATACTATTAGGATCTATAGCAGGTTCAAAGGGTTCTACAACAGTTTTATGTTTCTTTTTCCTTTTCTTACGAGTAGAACCACTATTTTTAGCTTGTTGAGAATCCTGCTCAATTCTTTTGGGATGCCCCTCAGGATATAGAGGATCCTGGGTAGCAGCAACACTTCTAGTTCTAATTTCATAAGCATGTTTTTCTTTAGCAGCATTAACTAGCAAGTCTTTTTGCACTTTAATGAGTTGATCTATTTGAGTTTGATCCATTTGAAAGTGTTTAACAATCATTTTAACATCATTAGAGGTTCTTTCCACAATATCTTTGAACTCAACAATAGCTCTAGTGTTTTCCATTAGATGATTTTGCACCCTTTTATTAAAATTATCTTGCTTAACAATAAATATATCGAATTCTTCTAAGCATTGATCAGGAGGTTTAAAGTAAGGGATATCACCTTCATCAAAGTGTTGGACAGAGTGTACCTCGATAGTGTATGAGTAGGGAATAGGCTTACATAATTCTTCTATAGGAGGTAAATTCTTGACATCGGCAGCTTTAATTCCCTTCTCCTTAAGACATTTCTTAGCTTCCTTCATCACTTCATCATTTAATTCAATAACTCCCCTCTTCTTTGATGTTGGAATAGGCACTGGTATAGTAGGTTCAGGTACAATTACTTTAGGTATAGCTTGTTCAGGAGGGTTACAATCTTCATAGTTCTTACTTATTTTAGCCATTAATTCCTCTGCTTCCTTAGGAGTCCTATTCCTGAAAACACAATCAGCACAACTATCTAGGTATGTCCTATATTCCTCGGTTAGTCCATTATAAAATATATCAAGAAGCTCATTCTTAGGTAATGGACTTCCAGCCTGTGCATGAATCAAAGCACAAAACCTTGCCCAAGATTCGGGCAATATCTCTTTTTCTCCCTGTTTAAAATCAAAAAGTTCCTACAAAATAGCATGTCTAGCACTAGGAGGAAAATATTTCTGCAAGAAAGTACTAATCAAGCAATCGGGGCTATCAATAAATCCAGGAGGTAAATTACTAAACCAAGTTTTAGCTTCTCCTTTCAATGAAAAGGGGAAATCTTAGCCACAAAGTAAGTACGCATCTTAATATCATCAGAAAACAAGCCACTCATGGTAGAAAGTTCATTCATATGTGCTACCGCACTTTCATTCTTAGTCCCACAAAAAGGTTCTTTCTCAACAATAGCTATGTAAGATAGATCGAGAGAGAAATCATAATCTTCATCTATAATGTTTATGGGAGAAGCAGTAAACTTAGCAATAGGAGACAATTTGGGTCTAATAGTACGCCTCTCAAGGAGACTCTTAGCAGCGCTCCTATCATGGGTGTTTTTACGTTCTTTAATAAATTCATCGGTCATCTCAACATAACCATCTTCAATATCATAACTTTCACTAGACTTAGGTGAACTAACAGGTGTAGTAGTAGTGTCTTCATTAGGAGTGTCCAGCTATAGTTCTAGCAATCGTAGCGTCTAGGAAAGGACATAATGAACCACTCTTATCGAGCACAGTAGAAGCAGCATCATAAGCATCAGAAGTTTCAGATTCAGCAGTAGTAGCAGTGTGTGTAACAGGTATGTGTGGTGGTGTAACGAGCTTACTCATAACAGATGGTGAATCAAGAGAAACAGAGTGTTCAGAACCGTACCTCTTCTTGTAGTGGATGGTAAAATAGGAACCTTGCCATCACGAGACTTACCCATGATGGATGGATAGCAGCGAATAATAGGGAATCCAAGTGAACTTGATAAATAAAGCTATGGTCCCCGGCAACGGCGCAAGAAAAGACTCTTGATGACCCACAAGTATAGGGGGTGTATCGCAGTATTTTCGAGGGAAGTGAAACCCAATTTATTGATTCGACACAAGGGGAGCCAAAGAATATATATAAGCCTTAACAACTGAGTTGTCAATTCAGCTACACCTGGAAACAATCTTGCTCACAGCAGTTTATCAGTAGCAACAGTTTTGTAGTAGGAATAATAAAGTAGCAGCAATAGTAAAGTAAAGACAACAGTAATAATAGCAGTAAACAGTAGGATTCGAGTGCGGTAGGCATAGGGAGGGATGTACGGGCGTTGTATGGACAAGACAATTCACATAGAAATCAGAACACAGGGCAATTGCAGATAAATAAGATAAAGCATCCAAGTACTAGATAATCCTAGGTATGTGTTCCATATATAGTCATACGTGCTCGTAATGAGAACTTGCACAACATCTTTTGTCCTGCCAGCCCGTTTGCAGCGGGGCCTCAAGGGAACTACTAGCAATTAAGGTGCTCCTTTGAATAGAGCACCGGAGCAAAGCATTAACACTCCATGAACACATCTGATCCTCACATCAAAGCCATTCCCTCCGGTTATCCCGATATTTGTCACTTTGGGGCCATTGGTTCTGGACAACAACGTGTGTATACAACTTGCAGGTAAGACCATAAACAATACTATCATAATGAATCAATAACATGTTCAGATCTGAAATCATGGCACTCGGGCCCTAGTGACAAGCATTAAGCATAACAAGTCGCAACAAAGTCATAAAGCACTAATAGAAGATACTAGGCACCATGCCCTAACAATCTAATGCCATTACATGAACGATCTCATCCAATCCCTACCATCCCCATAGCCTACAGCGGGGGATTACTCACTCATAGATGGGGGAAACATGGATGGTTGATGGAGAATAGATGGTGATGATGATGGTGATGATCTCCTCCAATTCCCCGTCCCGGTAGGGTGCCAGAACAGAGTTTCTGGGGCTATTTCATGGAATCTGGTGGTGGCAGTGGAGCGGAACTCCTTCTGGAAAAACGTCGAACCCCCCCTGAGTTTTTAGGTTAGAAGGCATCTTATAGGCGAAGAGGGAGACCGAGGGGGAGCCTAGGGCGGCCAGACCACCCCCTGGCGCGGCCAGGCCTAGCCCGCGGGACCAGGTGGTGTGGCTGGGCCCCAGCCCCACTCCGTCTCATATTATGGCTCCGGGAGTCTTCTGGTGAAATAGGATTTTTGCCTTTTGTCCCGTCCAATTCCGAGAATATTCATTTTTCTGACTTCCTGAAACCAAAAACAGCAGAAAACAGGCAGCTGGCACTATGGCTCTTGTTAATAGGTTAGTGCAAGAAATCATATGAAAAGTACTCCAAAGTGTGGACAAAACATAAGAAAGTAGATTAAACCAATCATGGAACATCAAAATTTATAGATACATTTGCAATGTATCAACCAACGACGTCTTCGAGAAGCTCCGCCACGGGAGATTTCCCAACCCTTTCCGCAACACTGTTAGAGGAGATGGAGTCTTTCACGGGCTTGCAGGGAAATGTTTTTGAGGTGGAGATTCCGAAGATGTCGTAGGGCGTGTGCACCAACGACATCTTCGAGAAGCTCCGCCATGGGAGATTTCCCAACCCTCCATCCATGGGGATGAAACTCTCTCTACCTATGTTGGCTTGTTGAGCTGCTTGCCATGGCATATCGATGCTCCTTTTATAGGCACGGCGCCGCTTCTACTTTTGTCTTGTTCCGCCGACAGGGCATCGTGCGCTACATGTTTTATCTCATCGAGCAGTGCGTCCACCCACACGTCCTTATCCTGCCGACAGCTTTAGTCTCGGTTGCACCCACCAGCCGGGACTAAAGTTACCCACGCGTCCTTATCCCACTGACAGTTTTGTTAGAAAAGAAAGGACATGTCTACCAAACCGAAAAAAGAAAATAAAGGCAAGAGGACACATCATACGATGAGCCAAAGCGCCACATAGTTATTTCAGGAAAAAGAAACGTCGTGGTTTGACCTAAATGCCATGAAACCTCGAACATGATAGGTCATTTTGTGAAAGATTTTTATGATGTTTGCAATTCTTCAAGTTCAATATTTTTCCTTGCAACTATGACACATAATATGACACCACGCGAAGGTTTCACATTGTTTGGATCAATTTTGAATTTGTTATGCCCGTTTCAAACCATATTCAAAACGGCGGGCATGAAGCTTCCTAGCCCAGGGCTAAGCCTCGCTGAACTTGAAGTGGATCTCTAATGAAATAGCATGTTGTGAACCTATAAATGATTTTTAAAAAAATTCACAAGCATTATATCATGTACTTGTAGTTCAAATCTTGGCAACCTCCTACCGATTCGGCAAGAATTTGTCTTTTTCATGAGGGATGGACGGAAAGGTTCCAGATATACCGGTTGGGAAATTATCCATATAAGGTGGTCTAGTATTTTTGAAAAATGTGTTGGTACCAATGCCAAACTTTAATTTGGTGGTTGCTTCATAGAACACCCCGATTTCGGCACCTCAAAAATGGAAATTGGCTTTTTCATGCGTCGAAAAGGAAAACTTCCTCCTGCAACATCGTAAGCCATCCCAAGATGCACATGTGTGCACAATATGGGCACATTATCACAAACTATGCCCTGATTCTAGCCATAACATTGGTGGTTTGACCTAAATGCCATGAAGCCTCGAACATGATAGGTCATTTTGTGAATGATTTTTTATGATGTTTGCAATATTTCAAGTTCAATATTTTTCCTTGCAACTATGACACATAATATGACACCACGCGAAGGATTCACATTGTTTGGATCATTTTTGAATTTCTTATGCCCGTTTCAAACCATATTCAAAACGGCACGCATGAAGCTTCCTAGCCCGGGGCTGAGCCTCGCTGAACTTAAAGTGGATCTCTGTTGAAATAGCATGTTGTCAACCTATAAATGATTTTTAAAAATGGTTTTTGATTATTTATTTAAATTGAAGCACTTTTCCTGTTAAAAGTTTTTTGAAATTCCAAATTATGCAATAAATATTTGGTAATGCAATTTTAATTGAAAATAGTAAAATTGTATAGTTCAAATAAAAATATTTGAAAATAGGAAATGGTTTTTGATTTGTTATTTAAATTGAAGCACTTTTCCTGTTAAAAGTTTTTTGAAATTCCAAATTATGCAATAAATATTTGGTAATGCAATTTTAATTGAAAATAGTAAAATTGTATAGTTCAAATAAAAATATTTGAAAACAGAAAATGGTTTTTGATTAGTTATTTAAATTGAAGCACTTTTCCTGTTAAAAGTTTTTTGAAATTCCAAATTATGCAATAAATATTTGGTAATGCAATTTTAATTGAAAATAGTAAAATTGTATAGTTCAAATAAAAATATTTGAAAACAGAAAATGGTTTTTGATTTGTTATTCAAATTGAAGCACTTTTCTTGTTAAAAGTTTTTTGAAATTCCAAATTATGCAATAAATATTTGGTAATGAAATTTTAATTGAAAATAGTAAAATTGTATAGTTCAAATAAAAATATTTGAAAACAAAAAATGGTTTTTGATTTGTTATTTAAATTGAAGCACTTTTCGTGTTAAAAGTTTTTTGAAATTCCAAATTATGCAATAAATATTTGGTAATGCAATTTTAATTGAAAATAGTAAAATTTTATAGTTCAAATAAAAATATTTGAAAACAGAAAATGGTTTTTGATTTGTTATTTAAATTGAAGCACTTTTCCTGTTAAAAGTTTTTTGAAATTCCAAATAAATAATCATCTTAAATTAAAACAACTTATTAATTAAAGAAGAAAACAAATTTGAAAATGGCGGGAAGACCAAAAGATTTGCTAAAATCTGAAAACCGAGTCAACAATCCCGGTTCGTCCCACCAACCGGGACCGATGAGCCTGGGTGCGCGCGCTGCCATCAACATGCCTTTGGTCCCAGTTCGTCCCAACAACCGGGACCGTTGATCCTTTGGTCCCGGTTGTTGGGACGAACTGGGACCAAAGGGTCCCGGTTGTTGGGACGAACTGGGACCAAAGGCCCGCGCACGTGGCAGCACAACAATGCTCCTGCCCAGACCATTGGTTCCGGTTCGTCCCAACAACCGGGATCAAAGGATCAACGGTCCCGGTTGTTGGAACAAACCGGGACCAAAGGCCTGTACAGTTAACAACCCCGACCCTTCCTCCTCCCCAACTCCCCCAAATCACAGAGCATATCGACGCGCGGCTAAGGAAAATTTGTGGCGGAGCAAAATCACGTTGTCAGGCTGCCCAAATCCAGAGCGGACGCTTCACACCGTCGATGCCGCCGCCACCGTGCCACCACCGTCTGAGGAATCGACCGCGCACGCTGGAAATCGACGCCACGGTCACCGTCTGCTCTGACTTCGGCCGTCGCCATTGCCGCTGCTTCTGAGCTCCTCCGGCCTCGTCGACCCGTCCATCGTCTTCGTGGTGAGCCGTTGGTCCTCCAGGACCTCTCCTTTCTCTCTCTCTCGCTCCGTTTCCTTCTATCGCCGAGCGCCACTATCCGCCGCCGTCGGACGCCGTCGCAGATGACGCTTCGATGACCAATAAGGGGCGGCACGACCACCGTTAGCTTCCTCGCGACGCGCTCGTTCGAACCCGACCTTCTGCGTGTTCCAGCAAGCACTCTAGTGCCGCTAACCACCACCGGCCGACGTGCCCTCCGGCTAGCCCATGTGGTGCCAAGGTGGCGCTCATGTGGCCCTGACGTGGGCGTCGAGCAAGCTCTGTCAGCGTGGCAGCCCGACGTGGCCCTGGCCCCACTAATCAGTCACTATGGGTAGGTGTTGCATCAGTGAGAAAAGGTTCCCTAGCCTTAGGTGACGTCAGCCTTTACCTATGCTGACGCAATAAAAGTTTAATAATTGTTTTAATAATTTCAGAAAAAGGATAAATCTTATAAACTTAATAAGTAATTATTTATAAGTCAGAAAAATACAAATATTATATCAAAATGTTCAGAAAAAAGAGATCTACACTTTACCATCAATATCATGCATTGTTCAACAACTTTAATCACAAGTTTAATTAGAAGAACAAATGAACCCCCGTAGATGATTTGAGGGTCTCTCCTGTATTAGGGTTTGGACCCCTCGGATCCCGCTTAAATTTCCAAACATGCTATAGGGTTTCATTACAATACTAATTAACTTGTCATATCATCATATTTGCATATACTATGGATCCAACACATCAAGATACTATGATTCCAGAACATCAGGAAAACATCCTCCACGGAATGATCTGCGAAAATGAAGATATCAATATCGAGGTCACCAGTGAGTTTCTGAATGATTTCGGTCAGGGAGATGAGTCTCTCAACCGAGGAGACGGATCCAGTGAGGTAGAAGCCGAAGCCTGGGAAAGGGGAGAAGCCGATGAGGGAGAAGCCGACGGCTCCGGCGGAACCTTAAATCTCGCAAACACTGGCGAGGTGTATATATGTATTTTGGTAATTAAAATGCTGTTGTCTATATATATACATGCATATATTAACACTCTTTCTTCTTTTAGCCCTCCGGATCGAGAACTTCTTCCGTAAGAACGAAACGAGGCCCAACAAAAAAGTTGGATGACACTGTGAGGTATAGGATCGAAGTGGTCGGTGTAGATGGAGAATCGCAAGCTCCCGTCAATGTCGCAAGAAAATTTGTCAAGCAATGTGGAGTTGTTGCGAGGGACTACATCCCGATCACCTTTCAAGAATGTAATCGGCCAAGCGGCGGTGGAGTCCCGTATGTCAGCGACACTGCCAAAGATAAGCTTTTTGAGAAGCTCATGATTAATTTCCTCCTGCCGATGCCAGATGTGGATCCAGATGAGGAGGAGAGAGCAAGAATAGAGCTTGTGCAAATAGTCAAGAAGTTTGCTCTCATAAAGATGGCCGATGCATTCAAGAACTAGAAAAAGAAACTGTATAATAACTTTGTCAAGGTAGAGAAGACTCCGGATTTCATTCAAGGCGGCTATGCTAAGTTAAGACACCAGTGGGAGGATTTTGTGAAGTACAAGACATCGGAGAAAGCTAAGGAAAGGTCTAGAATAAATACGGAGAACGCTGCTAAGAAAGTATACCATCATAACATGGGGCCTGCTTGAAGGAAATATGCCCTGAGAGGCAATAATAAAGTTGTTATTATATATTCCTTATATATGATAGATGTTTATTTTACATGCTAGAATCGTATTGATCAGGAAACATCAATACATGTGTGTTTGATAACCAAAAAGGGTTCCTAGTTATGCCTCTCTTATAGACTAGCTTGTTGATTAACAAGATGATCAAGGTTTCCTGATCATGGACATTGGATGTTGTTGATAACAAGGTCACACCATTGGTGGAATGATGTGATGAACATTCATCCGAAGTATAGCATTACGATCAAGTCATTATGTTTATATTGCTATAACATCATACGAAGTAATCTTTATCCTTAGACCATGAGATCATGTTAATTGCTAACACCGGAAGAGTATCTTAATAACATCAAACGTCACACCGTAACATGGTGACTATAAAGATGGGTTCAGTACTAAGAAGGTGTTATGTTGAGGCTCATGGATCAAGAGTGGAATTTGTCAATCCCGATGATGCATAGATATACTCTGGGCCCTCTCGGTGATATCACATTAAGATATCTTGCAAGCAAGTGATGTGATCAGTAGAATGTTATATCACGGGAACGAGAAAAGAGTGCATGTCCGTAACGAGATCAAACTAGGTATGGATATACCGATGATCGAATCTCGGACATGTAATATATCGAGAGACGAAGGGATTTAGTTACAAGCGTTAAAGGTTCTGATGATCACAGAAGTCATCGTTGAATGTGTAGGAGTCAGTACGGATCTTCAGGTCCCGCTGCTGATTATTGATCGGAGAAGGGTCTCGATCATGTCTGCATTATTCGTGAACCATAGGGTGGCACACTTAAGAGTTACCGGACACCATTTTGGAGCACATATGTTTCAGACGAAAGAATTGCAAAGCGCAGGAATTGTTTCAATAGAAATCGGAAATTGTTTTGGGTGAAATTGCAGAAAGTGGTTCTGCATGTGATATTGAAATATTGCAAGGGGCTATATGTGAATGTTTGTTAATTTAAGTAATTAAAAAAATTCTGAATAAATTTAATAAAAGAGTTTTATTAAATGAGAGATCATTAAATTTGGAGAAATTTAATGCATTTAAAGTGGAGACTTTAAAAGGGAATGTGAAGAGGCATTTTAATGTGGAGGGGTTACCACCACATGAATGGGGGAGGTGAGGGGTCACCCCCCATGCGCCGACCATGGAGAGAGGGGCACCCCCTCCTCCTATAAAAGGCCACCCATTCCCTCCTTCATCCTCACACCTCCTTGTGAAGGATCTCTCTCCCCCTCTAGAATTATTCCCCCATGGTCTCGGATTAGCGAGATACATGTTCCCGGTGGCATTTCGTCTGGAAGGAGTTGTTGCTTCTGCTGGATCGCTGGAGCGAGGAGGTGGAGGTTGTCCGGTGGCTTGAACGTGTGTGTGAGTACGGATGCGCTGCTAAGTTGCGGGGCTCGGACTTCCTCACGATCTTGAGATCAGCAAGTGTACGACTACATCAACCACGAGTTCCTACTCGTTAACAAAACTCGTTGTCTTCGAGGGTAAGTTCTCGTTGGATGTATGTCCACCCGTTGCTTTGTACCTAGTAGATAGATCTTGGCGTGTAGTTCACACCGTAGGAAATTTTTTGTTTTCTATGCTGCGGACCCAACAATGGTATCAGAGCCTGATCTATGCGTAGGTGCTTTGCACGGGTAGTACACATATGTTTATATGTGGGCGATGATGATCATGTTATTGCATCTTCTATGTATTTTGGATATTGGTGGCATAGTGGGATGAAGCGGCCCGGACCAACCTTACATGACATCGTACATGAGACCGGTTCCACGACTGACATGCAACTTGTTTTGCATAAATGGCTGGCAGGTGTCTGTCTCTCCTACTATAGTCAATATATGATTTACAACGAGTTGCTAATAACTTAGTTATCCTTGTTGTGGTTCATGTTCGTAGGTGAGAACGGTTCTATCTCCGAAAGCCCTAAGCCACGTAAAACTTGCAATTGATAAATTAGAGGCGTCTAGTTTAGATCGTTGCTGGGCTAGTGTATTGATATGGTATTGTTGTAAGTAGATGTATAATAGATACTCTTACAACACACTCAACGTGTAAGTTCCATAGACCTTGGCCTTACACACAATGCAAGTGATAGAGATCAAATGCATGGACCATATCATCTCACTTTACACATTGGATGTTAACATCTTATATTGCTAGTTTGGCGCTTTTGGTAGAATTATAAGATGATACCTCATTTAGATATCAAGATAAAAATGTGTTCTTCCTTAAGTATGCACCGTTCTGTGGATCGTGTTTCGAGACATCACGTGATGATAGGGTGTACTCGAATCTACGCTTTCATAGGAACGGGTGTAAGACCGTTTTACACACGCGAATACTAAGGTTCTTACTTGGCGAGCCTAGCATGTATAGACATGGCCTCGGAACACGGACCAAAAGGTTAAGCATGAGTCATATAGTTGATATGATGCCCATATAGATGCTCGCCTTTGAAGCTACATCAACTCACGTGATGATCGGACTTGGTGTAGTGGATTTGGTTCATGTAATCACCAAAAGGACACGAGGGATGTCGTTTTTGAGTGGGAGTTCATTAGTAATTTGGATTAGTTGAACTCAATTTATCATAAACTTAGTCTAAATAAACTTTACAAATTCTATTGTAGATGGCACCACCTGCTTTTAATTTCAATGTGTTCATGGAGAAAGAGAAACTTGCTGCGAATGGTAGCAACTTCACCAACTGGGCTATGAATTTGAGGATTCTCCTCACTGCTGCACAAAAGCAATATGTGCTAGATGCACCGCTAGGCCCCCCACCAGCTCCTGATGCCCCTGACGAGGAAAAGAATATCTATGTGACTCGTCAAGAGGACCACAACTTAGTTCATTGCGGCATACTGTATGGGCTAGAGCCAGAACTTCGAAAGCGTTTCGAAAATGGCAATGCCTTTGATACCGTGGGAGAATTGAAAATAATTTTCGATACCCATGCTGCCTTAGAGAGTTATAATGCTACAGAAAAGTTCTTTAGCTGCATGATGGAGGAAAACAGCTCCGTTAGTGAGCACGTACTCAAAATGTCTGGGTACACCGATAAGCTTGTGTCCTTGGGAATAACGATTCCCATTGACTTAGGCATACATCGTGTTCTCCAATCTCTGCCACCTAGCTACAAGAGCTTCGTGATGAACTATAATATGAAGGGCATGAAGAAGTCTCTTCTCGAGCTTCTGTCAATGCTTAAGACTGCAGAAGTGGAGATTAGGAAAGAACATCAAGTGTTGATGATCAATAGGACCACCGGTTTCAAGAAAGACAAGAAAGGCAAGCACAAGGGAAAGAAGGGTGGCAATTATGTTGCCACGCCTGAAAAGAAACCCCGAGCTGGCCCTAAGTCCGATACCGAGTGCTACTATTGCAAGGGGACTGGCCATTGGAAGCGCAACTGCCCCAAGTATTTGGCGGACAAGAAGTCCGGCAAGGCAAACAAAGGTATATGTGATATACATGTTATTGATGTGTACTTGACTAGTACTCGCAGTAGCACCTGGGTATTTGATACGGGATCGGTTGCTAATATATGTAACTCAGTTTAGGGGCTATGGAACAAGCGACAACTAGCAAGAGATGAGGTCAGGATGCGGGTCGGCAATGGATCAAAAGTTGATGTGATCGCCGTCGGGACGCTACCTCTCCATTTGCCATCGGGATTAGTTATAAACCTAAATAATTGTTATTAGTGCTTGCACTAAGCATGAACATTGTATCTGGATCATGTTTGATGCAAAGTGGTCATTCCTTTAAATCTGAAAACAATGGTTGTTCGATTTATAAGAATGATATCTTTTATGGTCATGCACCTATGTTGAATGGTTTATTTCTGATAGATCTCGATAGTAATATTACACACATTCATAATGTTAATGCTAAAAAGATTAAACTTGATGATGATATGTCTACATATATGTGGCACTGCCGTCTAGGTCATATTGGCGTTAAACGCATGAAGAAACTCTATTCTGATGGATTTTTGGAATCACTTGATTTTGAATCATTTGATACATGTGAGCCATGCCTTATGGGCAAGATGACTAGAACGTCGTTTTCCCGTTCAATGGAACGGGCGACGGATCTATTGGAAATCATACATACTGATGTGTGTGGACCAATGAGTGTGTCGGCGCGAGGTGGATATCGTTATTTTGTTACTTTCACGGATGATTTGAGTAGATACGGGTTTATCTATTTGATGAAACACAAGTCTGAAACTTTTGAAAAGTTCAAGGAATTTCAGAATGAAGTAGAAAATCATCGTAATAGAAAGATCAAATTTCTACGGTCTGACCATGGAGGAGAGTATCTAAGTTACGAGTTTAGCACACACATGAAAGAGTGGGAATAGTTTCACAACTCACGCCTGCCGGAACACCACAATGTAATGGTGTGTCGGAACGTTGTAATCGTACCTTATTGGATATGATTCGATCTATGATGTCTCTGACTGACTTGCCACTGTCATTTTGGGGGTTATGCACTGGAAATAGCTGCATTCACTTTAAATCGGGCACCATCTAAATCCGTTGAAACGACACCGTATGAATTATGGTTTGGAAACAAACCTAAGCTGTCATTTCTTAAAGTTTGGGGATGCGATGTTTATGTGAAGAAACTTCAACCAGATAAACTCAAACCCAAAGAGGAAAAATGCGTCTTCATAGGATACCCTAAGGAAACAATTGGGTATACCTTCTATCACAGATCCGAGGGCAAGGTTTTTGTTGCCAAGAATGGATCCATTCTTGAGAAGGAGTTTCTCGCGAAAGGTGTGAGTAGTCGGAAGGTAGAACTCGAAGAGGTTATTGAACCTTCTCTTCATGGAATGGCGAGTGGCGCAGCACCAAAAGTTGTTTTGGAGTTGACTTCACCTAATGAAGAGAGAGCTAATGATAATGATCATGAAACTCCGAAAGAGGACACTACCGAACCTCGCAGGTCAAGCAGGACACGTGCAGCTCCTGAACTGTACGGCAATCCTGTTGTGAATTTTATGGTTGATGAAATGGATGACCCTGCGACATATGAAGAAGCGATGATGAGCCCGGATTCCAACAAATGGCTGGAAGCCATGAAATCCGAGATGGAATCCATGTACGAGAACCAAGTTTGGAACTTGGTGGACTTACCTCACGATCGAAAGGCCGTTGAGAATAAATGGATTTTCAAAAGAAAAACTGATGCTGATGGTAATGTGACCATCTATAAGGCTCGACTTGTCGCAAAGGGGTTTCGACAAATTCAAGGAGTTGACTATGATGAGATATTCTCTCCCGTAGCGATGCTTAAGTTGGTTAGGATTATGTTAGCAATTGCTGCATATTTCAATTATGAAATATGGAAGATGGATGTCAAAACTGCGTTCCTCAATGGTTATATTGAAGAAGAGTTGTATATGATACAACCTAAGGGTTTTGTCGATCCTAAGGATGCTAATAAGGTATGCAAACTTCAGCGATCCATCTATGGACTGAAGCAAGCATCCCGGAGTTGGAATCTACGCTTTGATGAGGTGATCAAAGAGTTTGGATTTGTCCAAACTTATGGAGAGGCTTGTATTTACGAGAAAGTGAGTGGGAGCAATGTGGCATTTTTGATATTATATGTGGATGACATATTATTGATTGGAAATGATATAGATCTTTTAAACAGTGTTAAAAGTTATCTAGACAGCAAATTTTCGATGAAAGACCTTGGTGAAGCGTCATATATATTAGGCATTAAAATCTATAGAGATAGATCAAGGCGCCTAATTGGGCTATCGCAGAGTACATACCTTGATAAGATATTAAAGAAGTTTAATATGGACGAAAGTAAGAAGGGGTTCTTACCTATGTTGCAAGGCAAGAAATTGAGTAAGACTCAAAGTCCGGCTATGGCGGAAGAAAGAGAGATGATCGATAAGATCCCCTATGCCTCGGCCATAGGCTCTATTATGTATGCCATGCTATGTACAAGACCGGATGTGGCACATGCTATTAGTTTGACTAGTAGGTACCAATATGATCCAGGTTCGGAACACTGGATAGCGGTAAAGAACATCCTCAAGTACTAGAGAAGAACTAAGGATATGTTTCTTATATACAGAGGTGAAGAAGAGCTAGTCGCTAAGTGTTATGTCGATGCTAGCTTTGACACCGATCCGGATGACTCTAAGTCTCAATCCGGATACGTATTTCTCTTGAACGGAGGAGCAGTTAGTTGGAGGAGTTCCAAACAACCTGTGGTGGCTGGATCAACGACGGAGGCGGAATATGTTGCTGCTTCAGAAGCGGCGCAGGAGGCGGCTTGGATGAAAGAGTTCATTACGGAACTAGGTGTGGTTCCCAGTGCGTTGGACCCAATGGTGATCTATTGTGACAACAATGGAGCCATAGCCAACGCAAAGGAACCGAGGTCTCACAAGAATTCCAAGCATATTAAGCGCCGGTTTCACTCCATCCGCGAGCATGTCAAGGATGGAGATATAAAGATTTGTAAAGTACACACGGACCTAAATGTAGCAGATCCATTGACTAAAGTTCTCCCTAGGGAAAAACATGATCAACACCAGAACTCCATGGGTGTTAGATTTATCACTATGTGAACTAGATTATTGTCTCTAGTGCAAGTTGGAGACTGAAGGAAATATGCCCTAAGAGGCAATAATAAAGTTGTTATTATATATTCCTTATATATGATAGATGTTTATTTTACATGCTAGAATTGTATTGATCAGGAAACATCAATACATGTGTGTTTAATAAACAAAAAGGGTTCCTAGTTATGCCTCTCTTATAGACTAGCTTGTTGATTAACAAGATGATCAAGGTTTCCTGATCATGGACATTGGATGTTGTTAATAACAAGGTCACACCATTGGTGGAATGATGTGATGAACATTCATCCAAAGTATACGATTATGATCAAGTCATCATGTTTATATTGCTATAACATCATACGAAGTAATCTTTATCCTTAGACCATGAGATCATGTTAATTGCTAACACCGAAAGAGTATCTTGATAACATCAAACGTCACACCGTAACAGGGTGACTATAAAGATGGGTTCAGTACTACGAAGGTGTTATGTTGAGGCTCATGGATCAAGAGTGGAATTTGTCAATCCCGATAACGGATAGATATACTCTGGGCCCTCTCGGTGACATCACATTAAGATAGCTTGCAAGCAAGTGATGTGATCACTAGAATGTTATATCACGGGAACGAGAAAAGAGTGCATGTCGGTAACGAGATCAAACTAGGTATGGAGATACCGATGATCGAATCTCGGACATGTAATATATCGAGAGACAAAGGGATTTAGTTACAAGCATTAAAGGTTCTCACGATCACAAAAGTCATCGTTGAATGTGTAGGAGTCAGTACGGCTCTCCAGGTCCTGCTGCTGATTATTGATCGGAGAAGGGTCTCGATCATGTCTGCATTATTCGCGAACCGTAGGGTGGCACACTTAAGAGTTACTGGACACCATTTTGGAGCACATATGTTTCAGACAAAAGAATTGCAAAGCGCAGGAATTGTTTCAATAGAAACCGGAAATTGTTTCGGGTGAAATTGCAGAAAGTGGTTCTGCATGTGATATTGAAATATTGCAAGGGGGTATATGTGAATGTTTGTTAATTAAAGTAATTAACAAAATTCTGAATAAATTTAATAAAAGAGTTTTATTAAATGAGAGAGCATTAAATTTGGAGAAATTTAATGCATTTAAAGTGGAGACTTTAAAAGGGAATGTGAAGAGGCATTTTAATGTGGAGGGGTTACCACCACATGAATGGGGGAGGTGAGGGGTCACCCCCCATGCGCCGGCCATGGAGAGAGGGGGCACCCCCCTCCTCCTATAAAAGGCCACCCATTCCCTCTTTCATCCTCACACCTCCTTGTGAACGATCTCTCTCCCCCTCTAGAATTATTTCCCCATGGTCTCGGATTAGCGAGATACATGTTCCTGGTGGCATTTCGTCTGGAAGGAGTTGCTGCTTCCGCTGGATCGCTGGAGCGAGGAGGTGGAGGTTGTCCGGTGGCTTGAACGTGTGTGTGAGTATGGATGCGCCGCTGAGTTGCGGCGCTTGGACTTCCTCATGATCTTGAGATCGGCAAGTGTATGACTACATCAACCACGAGTTCCTACTCGTTAACAAAACTCATTGTCTTTGAGGGTAAGTTCTTGTTGGATGTATGTCCACCCGTTGCTTTGTACCTAGTTGATAGATCTTGGTGTGTAGTTCACACCGTAGGAAAATTTTTGTTTTCTATGTTGCGGACCCAACAATAAGAATATGAAGAAGCTACCTTGCGAGAAGACAGATGAGGAAACTGCTGCGGCCGCAGATGCCCATTATGAAAAGTGGAAGATTGACATGGCTAACTAGAAAAAGCCGATAGAGCCATTCTTCCCGGTCACCGCAGAAGATAAAGCTAAAGCAGCCGTGCTTAAGATTTAGCTTCACCAACCCATAGCGCTCACATTAGACTGTAATCGCTCTATTACCAAGTCGGCTGTGGCAAAAGAGCAGAGAGTCAGGAAAGAAGTTGCCCAGCTCGGACAACAGAAAAATCTATCGATCGAACCGCTCAAAGTGTATGATACTAGTGAGTGGAGAGCCTAGGAGCGGCATGATCCGAACATTGATCCGGAGTTTGTTCGACTGTACGGAGAAAAGGCCCAATTATATGGACTATCTATTACTGAGTAATGAGCCATATGGATGAGTTCGAGGGGTACCAAGAAACAGCATTGAAAGAACATTTCATGTTTTCCTATGTTTTGCGTGTTAGATAACAATACTGTGGAGATTATTCATGTGCGCTAAGTGTGCAGGAAGCTTTGAGGGGGGCCGGATTATTCGCCGCACCAAGGGCTGGATAATCCGGTCTACCTCATTGCTCAAAGGGAGCCAAGGCGCGTCGCTCGGTACCCGATCGGATTTTCTCCCGGAAAATCCGAATTGGGTGGTTTTTCCTCCCCAGGCCGGATAATCCGGCAGTCGCATGAGCCGGATAATCCGGCCCCCAGTTTTTGAGCAAAAGGAGCCAAGGCGCGTCGCTCGGTATCCGGTCGGATTTTCTCCCAGAAAATCCAAACTGGGGCGATTTTTCCTCCCCAGGCCGGATAATCCGGCCTTCACATAGGACCGGATAATCCGGCCCCAGAAGTTGATCAAGGGCAAGCTCGGCGCGACACTCAGATAGGGGTGGATTATGTGCCGGATATTCCGAGTCTGGGCGGAGTTTTCCCTAGGCCGGATAATCCGGCCCCCAAAGTATCCAACGGCTGGTTTCTGAAGGGGGTATAAATACCCCTTCTTCCCCAACGTTTAGAGCCCTTGATTCATTCGAAATTATCGAGACATTGTGCAAGAGCTCTCATTCTCGATCTCCCACTTCAACCACCCGAAAGTCTTGATCTTTGGGGGAATTTAAGGAGGAGAAGTTCATCATCATCATCACGAATCAAGCGCTTCAACTCCTCTCCATTCACTTGGATAAATCCCTGATCTAGTATTCTTGTCAATACCTAGATCTTGTTCATTGTATTTGATAACTTTGTTCTTGTGGCAGCTTGTTGTCATTTCGGGAGCCTCCAAGTTATTTGTGGAGTTGTTGCCCCGCTAATTGTGTAAAGGCGCCGGTGCCCGCCTCGAAGGGTACCTATAGTGGAAAGGTGGATCAGGCCTTTGGTGGCGGGATCCATCAGAGAACAGGGTGAGGCCTATTGGGCGTGGTGGTCTTAGTACCGCCCACCCCTCCAACACAGACGTACTTCCCTTAACAAGGAAGGAACTACGGTCAAACAAATCATGTGTCTCCTCATGCTTCACTACAGTTTACCCGTTCCTCTTCCACTCGCTCTTTACTCGCTAGTAGATAGGTTTGCATATAGGGAAATTCCACCTAATAGTTTATCTAGAGAATTTACCCTTTGTGCTAAGCCTAAAAGTGAAAAAGTATTAAAATTTGGTGTAACACCTATTCACCCCCCCTCTAGGTGCCCATACGATCCATTTCAATTGGTATCAGAGCCCCGGCTCTTAATTCGGGGCTAACCGCCTAAGAGTAGTATGGGTACCAAGGATGATGGGAGTGAGGCTGTGGATAAGGTCAGAATGGATGATCTCAAGTCGTTGGAAACAACCTTGTTGAAATCGTTTGAGGCCAAGATAGAGGAGATGAATCAAATGATTGCTCGCCTCACATCATCCATAGCCCCATCTCCATCCTCCTCTGAGGCTTCCACACCATCATCTAAGGAAAAGGGTAACACCGGATCCAAGGATGATGATGTGGAAGGTGAAAAACTTAATGGTTCCTGATGCGCTCGACTTTCGACGTAGAGCTCGTTGGGAACCCCAAGAGGAAGGTACGATGAATATAGCAGCAAGTTTTCCCTCAGTTATGAAACCAAGGTTTAATCGAACCAGTAGGAGCAAGGAAACACCCCAAAGGTGTTACTAGCTGAGCTTTGGCAGGGCGCACTACCGGTGCTAGTAGCAACGTGGAGACCTGCACAACACAACCACAGAACTTTGTCCCCAACTTGCGATGAGGTTGTCAATCTCACCGTGTTTTGCGGAAAACAAAGGATTAAACGTATCGAATGGAAAGAAGTAAAAGTTTGCAGAAAGTAAACACAAAGCAGTAAAAGATTGTAGGTTGTATGTAAAGAAAAGGATCGGGATCCATAGTTCACTAGAGGTGGCTCTCCTCAGATAGATAACATGCTGGGTGAACAAATTACAGCGGGGCAATTGATAAACACCGAGAAAGCAATACATGCATATACTAATCATCTTGACTCCTCTGAGACTTGATTAGGCATTACAACATAATACATAGACCGCCATCCAACTACATCTATGACTAATAATCCACCTCCAGGTTATCATCCGAACCCCCTCCAATATTAAGTTGCAAGCAACAGATTATTGCTTTACGAACTGCGTGTAAAGTAAACGATATGATTGTTCTATGAACAAAGGATTGTTGTTTTCTCCCTAGTAGCAACAACACATCTAGTACCTTAGAGATTTCTGTCACTTCCCCGGATTACCAGAGGCATGAACCCACTATCGAGCATAAATACTAACTCTTGGAGTTGCTAGCATCTACTTGGCCAAGATAGCTACAGTGGATAAAACCAAGCATGGAACATCAAAAATTATAGATACATTTGCAATGTATCAACATCCCCAAGCTTAACTCCTGCTCGTCCTCGAGTAGGTAAGTGATAAAAATAAATAATTTTTGAGGTGACATGAAAGACAAAGTTCTAGCAATAAGACAAAGAAACTATGATGCAACATGAAAAGGCACAAATAAAAGATTCATGAATAACATGCTTTGCAAGACGTTTGTTTGTTTCACATAAACAAAACATAGCATAATAGTATTCAGCTTGTCCCTCAATAGAGTAGTAAATATAAATGCATAGGACACCTTCAAAGTTCATAAGAGTGACTAGATACAATAGTTTCAAACAAGCAATAACAAGTTATGCATCAATCAACTAGTCTTGGGACAATGCACATAGAACTAAGAATGGCCACTATGCTCTCAAAGTAGGTGCATAAAGATAGAAGGTGGAGACTCAATATAATGGTGGAAGAAAGGCCTTTTGTATAAAAGGAAGTAGGGATTCAAGTCTCATAAAGAGCTTCCAAAAATTATGGTACTTGTAGCTTTCAGCTCTCATTGCCCGTATCATAAGCATCTTGAAGTGATTAAGGTTAAAGTGAACAAACTATGGTGTACATGCTTGACGAAGTATAAATCATAAATCTCATGTCCCTTGTATACGAGGGCCTCTCCTCATGCTACTCAAGTTTAGTCACCGGTAAGTTCTTGTCATCGTAAGTATATGTGTATCATAGAGAACCACCAACGGGGTACCCCTTGCCCGATGATACGGAAGAATCCCCATATCAAAATGACAAGGCAAGCAGACAACGAGCATCTCAGCATTCTTCTTATTTACCATGGGAATATGGTGCTTTTTTCTCTCTTTCCTATTTTCATAGTATCTCTTTTTTTCTTTTCTCTTTTTTTTTCAATATAGGACTCTTTTTTTATAAGAAGAATGCTTCATAGACAGCTCATTATGGTTACGCTGCAGGTTTCCACCATGTCAGCATGGATTAGACCAGCGGCCCAGGCGTTTCTCTAACACATATACATAACTCCATGGACTTACAAGCTCCCCTTTCATTTCACACCGACGATATCCATATACAAAAGAGCATGATATCAACTAGGTACAAGTACCAAGTGCAATGTTGAAAGCGTTCCCCGTGAAAGCATGGTTCTGCTAATTCCCAACAAATAAGTGCAAGCATATACAACATAGACGACACAATGGTTCAAGTTTATTAAGAGCAAGTAAAGTAAAGTGTACCTTCAAGTTCGTGAGAGCTTTAATCACTAGTTTTCTCATAAAAAGTGCAAGGTAAACAAAAGCATGAATATACTTGGAATAGCATAAGCTAGTAGGTAGGTATGGTGGACTCTTTGGAATAACTTGGTTTAGGGAGTTGGATGCATGAGTGGAACGCATACTTGGTTGTGGAGGCTAGCAAAAGACTGGGAGCGACAAACTAAGAGAGCAATAATGGCCATAATCATGCAGAGCGACAAAACATCATTGATCAAAGCATAAAGTGATACTACAAGTTGAAAACTAAAGGATCATAAAGGCTATGGTGACTTGTGATAGTCATAACATGGTGTGAGCATGTGCCAAGTCAACCCAAATAAAGCATCAAAGGAAAATACCACTATACTATGCTTTAATATGCTAAACCAACGCATGATTCATCCAAGGCACATTAAGCAATCTCAATTGTTTATAACAAGTCATACTACAGCAAAGAATACTAAGAATAAAGGCAAAACAATATCAAGCATGGCATGACAAAGCATAGGCCACAGTCAAAAACGAGCTCTTTTTACCACATAAGTGTGAACTTTCCTACTCTTTTCCAAACCAAACCAAACTATTCGCAAACCAAAGTGTGAAAGAGGGGGTCCAACCAACTTATTCAGAAAACTAAGCAAACCAAGCAAACTAAAAACCAAAACAAAAACAAAAAAGAAGACTCTCCAAGAAAAACACAACTGTGCATGAAACAATAAAAATGAAGCGTTTGGAAGAAACCTGAAATTTTTATTGATGAAGAAGGGGATTGCCTTGGGCATCCCCAAGCTTTGACGCTTGTACTTGTTGAATATTTCTTGGGGTGACACGCGTGGCATCCCCAAGCTTGAGCTTTAGTCCATCCTTTATCTCATTACTCGTTCTTTCCATACACCTGAAATTTTTCCTTCATGCAAAACTTCACACAATCTCATTAGCAACATTAGTGCACTTAAGATAAATAAGTCTCAAGGTTCAGTTCTAACACCAAATAAACTTCCATTAGAACACTAGCTACTGTAGCACATCCCTCAAAAATCTCAATTCCCCAAAAGAACTCAAGAAGGAACTAACAAGAAGCAAATGCAGAAAATGGCAGAAATCTGTCAAAACAGACCAGCAGGGAAAGACGAATTTTTTTCGAAGACCTTCTGTTGCTCAAATCAAAAAGTGTTGAACTAACGAAAGTTAGACAACAACCTGGGGCAGAAGCACAAAACATTACAGCTCAATCCGACATACAAAGCTCTCTCACGAATTTTTACGGTGAAGCACAAAAATCTGTTTCGGGACAACAACTTTCCCAATCATTACTTCTCTCTCATTAGAGGTTACTCTTGGCACAAAAAGCAAATAAAAAGGATAAGGAGAGGTTATTACAGAGGTAATAACTTCCAAGACTCATCTAAAACTCTTGGGTTATCTCCCAACAAGTACTTTTCTTTAACGCCTTTAAGTTAGGCATAAGAAGCAAAGAAAGAATCAAGTGTTCTCAAATGAAGAAGCATTAAGACCAAATTTTGTTTTCATAGGAGAAGCAAAAGAAATATTTTCTCTCTAAATAGGGAAGTGTTCTATACCTTTCTTGAGTGGGAGTTGATATTTAATGGTGCCTTCTTTCATATCAATGATGGCACCAACAGTTCTAAGAAAGGTCTTCCCAAAGTAATAGGACAAGAAGCACAAAAACCAATCAACCCCGAGGATGGCGACCACCCCACCCACCCTCTCTCTGGCGCACCTCCTGGCGATCCATGGAGATTCCTTCTAAGTCCCCCATGCAATGGATCCTCGTGCTCTTGGTGATACTCTGGATTTCTCTCATGGCATGGGAATTGAATTGCAGGTTCGATCTTCCTTTTCCACCCGTGTACAATCCCCATCTCCTGGATCTGGTTTTACTCGTGTGGTCTCTTTTGGCTGAGCCATCTTTAGACTCGATCTAGACAATGTTTGCATTTCCCTTCAATCATGCCTTGGTGGAAGTAAATTTGGTTTTCATGTCAGCTTGATTCGTGATCGGACTTTTAAATTTGAAGTATTCTCCAAAGCTGTGGGTTTCATGATCTACAAACTCAGATACTTAGAATGCCCGGAATTTAAATGCTATTTCTCTCGGTGGGGGTTATGGGGGTCTGAATTGGATCAAAGAATTGTGGGATTGGTTTCATGAGCAAGAGTTGGACTGGACCATGATTTCTCGCTGGAGATCACGTCTCACCGGAGCCAATTCCATGTCGTTAGCCTCTCATTGGAGGAGAACCTACGTGGCAAGATCACCGGCCAACACGCTACGTGATCCGATCTCCTCGGATTGGACGCCAGCTTCCCGCCCGGAGTTTCTCTCAAACTCTTGTGAGATTCAGCCCACTGGTTCACCTAGCCCAATACTCTCACCCTGCTCGGCCCACGTCATCTGCTCCAAATGCCTTGCAATGGGCCACACAAGCCGGGAATGCCCATCTCAAGTTCGATGCAAATGTTGTTATGGATATGGACACATTAGGAAATATTGTTATATCCTTTTGAGAAAATCTCAGGTTTATCGCATTAAACAAAAACGATCTGAGCATATCATCTCCTCCGAAAGAGGGCTTGTCGTTACGACTTCGGAAACAGTACTCCTTGACCCCTCCGCTCTCCTGGAAAGCCATGTTCTTTCCTCGCCATCGTCGCCACTGCAATCTCACACCTGCAACCTCCCCCTCTCCTCCACAACAATGGCGAACTACCCCTGCGACCCTACCCCCCACCTTCCACCTAGAGCTGAAGTCATCCAACCCTGCATCCATCGCCGACGTCGGGGTTTTCACATTTTTTAGTGGAGATGCCCTGCTTCGGTGCGATGACATGGCCATTGTCATCCTTGAGCCTCCATCTGACCCTGAGCAGTTCCCCGCGGATGCACACCTTATCAGGAACTACTTCAACGATCGCGGCCTCAACATTCGCAATTTCTCCAGGTCTGCCATGGGTGCCGCTCTGGTACAGTTCTCTGATACTTGTGCTAGGGATACTGGTATTGAGTGTAGTCCTTTCTTTGTTGGAGACAGTATTCTTAGGATGATCCCCCATAATAGAGGTCTGAACCATAGAAACATGACTTTTACACATGATGTCTGGTTGATGATGGTTAATTTCCCCCAAGATGCATGGCTAGTTGATAAAGTTAGAGAATCTGTCAATGAATTTGGAAAATTCTTAGTCTAGAACAGAGATTATTCTAATAGAGCTAGAGTACTGGTTAAAGTCAGAGTGCCAGCCATGCTTGAAATCCCAATTAGCCTGGTCCTTGGAGACAATACCAGTGATGAAGGACATGGTCATTCCTGGACTGTGGTAATTTATGTTCTGCAGGCTAGAGTGATTGGTGGACTTGGTGGTGATGAGGATCCTCTTCCACCTGATGGTGGTAACCCACACCCCATGCCCCAACCATTTGGTGGACACTGGGATGACATGGTCCATGATCATGTTCCTGAAGAACCTGCAAATGTTGCACCTGTGATACCTAATGTTGTAATACCATATGGAAATGTTGCACCTGCTGCTGACATTGAACCAATGATTGCTACCCCTCCCCGGCTCAGTCCTGCACATGCTGATCATATTACTGAATTTGAACCAATGATGGAAGCTGTGGACTCATTCAATGCCATCCATGGTCTGCTAACTGACATGGTTAAGAATGCACACACTACTCTGGGCAACACTGACATCACTTGTATCCATGGTGCTGGATTCCAAATTCTTGATGTGGATACTGAGCATGGAAAATAGAGGAAGTGTCTTCTGAAACTTTATGCAACTGCCCCTCATGTGCCAGCCTCTTCTTCAGTTTGCATCACTGAAATTTCTAACAATAATGTGCAAACCTCTCTGGATACATCTATTGGTGGATCTTCTGCTGCCATTGAAGACAATATCTCCCTGGTGGCCAAGCGCAAATTGCTGGCTCCAAAGGATGTGACTGCTGTCAGACGCAGTAAAAGGATTGCCAACCAATCTGAGGGATACAAGAACAAAGAAGCTGCAGATAAAGCCCAGGAGAAAGAATGTTCATCTCTGATCAATGCCTCTGGCAAATCTAGGAAGGTGGCCAAAAGTAAAGTTCATCCTCATGAGGTGGTGATCATGGACCAAGATGCTCCACCTCCACCTGTCCTCCCTGTTGACACCATCCAGTCTATTGGTATCAACCAATGCATGATATCTCCTAGTGAGATTCAGAGGACAAGCTCTTCTCTGAATGTGGCTAATGTCATCTCACCCTTCTGCATGTAATAATGTGTGTCATATATGTTTAATGACACACAGTTTTATGTTTTCGAAACTTCATCTACTTGATACTATCTGGCATGTAATAAGCACTTCTTTATTGATCATGATGAGCAGAACCATATCCCTATATCTGCTTAAGTACCTAGATGTTTATTTATCCCCTATTATGTTATTTACACCATCAACACCTTTGTGGGATTTTCAATCTGGGTCCAAGATGCTTTTTATACTTTCATCTGTTCTGCCAGCTGTCCCCAATAAATACCTGATTAACTATGTTGATCAGAACCTGTGGAACCCTCACATGTTCAATTATGAATAGGAACTGGATGATTCTTGACTGGAATGTTAGAGGCATCAATTCTGAGCTGAGACATGATCAACTTAGAGAAAAAGTTAATTCTAGCAATTGTGATATTATCTGCCTCCAAGAAACTAAAAGGGAAGATTTTGAACACTCCTATTTAAGGAAATTCTGTCCCAGGAGATTTTCTCACTTTGCATTTTCTCCTTCACTTGGTAATTCTGGAGGATTAATTACTATCTGGAATGGTAGCCTTTTTTCTGGAGAGCTTCTTAGTCAATCGAAATTCCATATAACTATGGCTCTTACATGCAAACACTCTGGTATCACCTGGATCTTGACCAATATTTATGGGCCTGCACACAATGAACACAGAGCTGAATTTTTCAATTGGATGCATAATATTGATACCTCCAATTACCCATTCTGGATGCTAGTGGGTGATCTCAACCTCATTAGAAGCCCTGATGATAGAAACATAGAAGGTGGGGATGCTCATAATATGATGCTCTTCAACAATGTCATCCAATCTCATGACCTTATGGAAGTACCACTGAAAGGAAAAGCATTCACCTGGAGTAACATGCAAGACCCCCCTCTTCTTGAAAAGATGGATTGGATTTTTACATGTACTTTATGGACCACAACTTTCCCCAACACTATGGCTCTTCCACTCTAGAATTGGCTCTGATCATACTCACATCAGTATCCAAGTGGGCACTTCTATTCCTAAAGCACAATTATTCAGATTTGAGAACCACTGGCTGGAATATGATGGTTTCTATGATACTGTGAATACCCTCTGGAACTCAGCTCCATATATTAGTGATACTGCACTTGCTACCAACTGCAATTTCAAACATCTCAGAGCTGGACTTAAAAAATGGTGCAAAAAGCATTCAAACCTAAATCAGACTATTGAGAACTGCACATTTATCCTGGCTCTACATGAGAAGAATTTTATAAATATTTTGATGGATCATACCAATAAGCTCCTGGAGGCTAAAAGAATATATTGGAAAAGTAGAGCTAAAGTTAGATGGGCCAAATTGGGAGATGAGAACACCAGATTTTTCCATGCTGTGGCTACCCAGAGCTTTAGGAGAAATCTCATCACCCATATCAAGTCTGAGGACAATTTGATTCTGACTAAGCATGAACTTAAAGCTGCTGCAATCTGGCAATCTTACAAACACAGACTGGGCACAAGTGAAAACATTACTAATGACATCAACCTTGATGACTTGATTTCACCTCATAATCTTCTTCACCTGGATGCTCCATTCACAAATGATGAGATTGATTCTGTGATCAATGATTTTCCTTCTGATAAAGCACCTGGTCCTGATGGATTCAATGGTAAATTCCTTAAGAAATGCTGGCATATTATCAACGATGATTTTGTAAAACTGGTACAGGAGTTCTATGATGAATCAGTAAATTTGAGTGCCATTAACACTGCCTTTATTACTCTCATCCCCAAGATAAATGATCCTGAGACCATGAATGACTACAGACCCATTTCTCTGGTTAGTCTTCCACTTAAATTCATCACCAAGATAATGGCTAATAGACTCCAGAAGGTTATCAAACCCATTATACATAACAATCAATATGGCTTTATTAAAGGGAAAAATATCCATGATTGTCTGGGATGGGCTTTTGAATATCTTCACATCTGCCATGTGTCAAAGAAGCCAATTATTATTCTGAAGATTGGTTATGAGAAAGCATTTGACAAGATTGAATATAATGCAATTATTAATATGCTGAATGCCAAAGGTTTTGGCCCCAAATGGATTTCCCTGGTAAGATCTATATTGTACTATGCATCCACCTCAGTGTTACTGAATGGTGTCCCAGGGAAAAAATATGCTGCAAAAGAGGTGTCAGACAAGGAGACCCCCTATCCCCCTTCTATTTGTCTGCACAGCTGAATTATTACAGGAAATTGTCAATGATGCCTGGCATAGAAATGAAATCAGCCTGCCACTTGATAATGATTATGGGCAAAAATATCCAATTATTCAATATGCTGATGACACCCTGCCGATTATTCCTGCTGATAGTTTACAACTTAATAACCTCAAGAACAGACTCCAACAATTCAGCAATATGACAGGGCTCAAGGTAAATTATGACAAATCTACTCTGGTACCTATCAATATAACAGTGGAATTTGCATGTCAACTGGCATCTGATTTTGGATGCAAATTGGAGAGTTTACCTTTCACTTACCTGGGTCTCCCTCTTGGTACCACAAGACCATCTATTGATAGCTTTATGCCCATTGTTTCCAAATTTGACAAAAGACTATCTGGACTATCTTCTCTCATGTCATATACTGGAAGACTCACATTACTGAACTCTGTATTGAATTCTATGCCCATCCATGCTATGTGTTCTTTCAAAGTCCCTTTAACAATTTTTACCCATTTTGAAAAGGGTGGCAGACAATTCCTCTGGGCAAGAAAAGATATCCACAAACATGGCAAATGTCTTGCTAAATGGGATTTGGTATGTAGACCAAAGGAACAAGGAGGTTTAGGTGTCATAAACCTCAAAGTACAAAATCAGGCCCTTTTACTGAAGAATATTCATAAATTTTACAACAGGGCTGATATACCACGGGTTGATCTTATTTGGAAAGCTTACTATCAAGGTGATTCTGACCCACATTCAATAAATCATATTGGATCATTCTGGTGGAGAGATTGCATGAATTATGTGGATATTTACAGAGATCTGACTCACTGCAAAATTGGCAATGGAAAAACTAAGCTACTATGGAAGGATCTATGGAAAGGTGAATGTTTTGAAGATAGATACCCTCACCTACACTCTTTCTGCCACAATGATACTTTGACCATGGCCAAAGCCATCTCTGCAGCTCATAATGATTTCTATGAACTTCTTCAACTCCCCTTATCCATTATTGCTCATGAGGAATTTACTGATATGTTGGAGAACATCAGAAGCATAAACCACACAGACGATCATGATTCATGGTATTTTTCTTGGGGGGAGACTTTCAAAACCAGAAATATATACAGAGCACTCATTGGGGCTCACCCAACACCAAAACCCATTCTGGATATTTGGAAATCATGTTGTCTACCAAGACACAATTTTTTTTCTTGGTTGCTACTGAATAAGAGATTAAACACCAAGGACTTAATGACAAGAAAAAACTTCTTTGTGGAATTCAATGATTGTGTAATATGTGACACCTATCCTCAGGAAACCATGCTGCATCTATTTTTTGAATGCAGCTTCAGCCAAGGGTTCTGGTGGGCCTTGGGACTTGAATGGAACACATATATGGAGATTCATCAGATGATCAATGATGCTAGAAATAGATTCAGTCCCAATTTTCTTATGGAAGTTATCATCATTGGATGCTGGAGTATATGGGAGCAAAGAAATGGCTATATTTTTAGGGATCGATATCCCTCTATCACTAGATGTATTTCTTTTTTTAAAGCAACCTTCACCTTGACTATACATAGAGCTAAACCTAGTCTCAAGGAAGGTATGCAAGAGTGGCTTGACACGTTATGAATGTAACCATCTGTAACATTGATTGAGTCTGGCTCAATCTTTTGTATATTATAAAATTTATAAAATGACATAGTAGGGGACTTCCCTACTGTTTTTGTCAAGAAGCATTGTATTCAACATCCAAAACATAGAAATCAACGGGGACATAGGAATCGTTAACCATAATAAGAACATCATTAAGACTCCCCATGAGTTTCTTTTTAGCATTAGCATCAAGTGGGACATTCAAATAACAATCTTCAAGAGGAGGCAAATCAAGCATATCATACATCCTTCTAGGCATAATAGAAACACTACTATCAAGATCACACAAAGCTTTGAAATAAAAGTCATTCACTTTCATATTAATGATGGGTTCCCAACCATCTTCTTGTTTTATAGGAGTAGAAGCTTTATGTTTCATCTTTTCTTCCTTAATCTTTATGAGAGCATCAGTAATGTGTTTTGTAAAGGCCATATTCATAGCACTAGCATTAGGACTTTTAGTAAGCTTTTGTAGGAACTTAATAACTTCAGATATGTTGCAACCATCAAGATCAAAATCAACTTGATCATCTAAAGTAGTAGAACTATTACTAGCCTCAACACTAGTGGTGGTAATAGTAGAAACACTAATGTTTCTAGCAATTTCATCTTCTCTTTCCCACTTAGCATGTAATTCAGCTAATAGTCTAACATTTTCATCAATTCTTACTTGTATGGCATTAGTAGCTGCAAAGGGATTCTCATTAGTTTTAGGTTTAGCAGCCATTTTATTCAAGGTAGATTGAGATTCAGCCAAAGATGCTATATTTCTTTCAGCATTAGAGAGTTTTTCCTCAACAGTTTTATTGAAAGCAGTTTGTTTACTAATAAACTCTTTATCCATAACTTCAAGTTCAGAGGGAGCACTCTTATTATTGTTGTAAGAATTTCCATAAGCATTACCATTGTTGGGAGGATAAGGCTTATAATTGTTGTTACCAAAATTGTTCCTATAAGCATTATTACCATAAGCATTGTTGCCAAAATTATTATTTCTTATGAAGTTCACATCAACTTGCTCTTCTTGAGCAACCAAAGAGGCTAAAGGAACATTATTTGGATCAATATGAGTTTTCCCATTAATAAGCATAGACATGATCATATCAATCTTATCACTCAAGGAGGAGGTTTCCTCAACAGAATTTACCTTCTTACCTTGTGGAGCTCTCTCAGTATGCCATTCAGAATAATTAACCATCATATTGTCCAAAAGTTTTGTTGCAGCACCCAAAGTGATGGTCATAAAGGTACCTCCAGCAGCTGAATCCAATAGGTTCCTTGAAGAATAGTTCAATCCTGCATAAAAAGTTTGGATGATCATCCAAGAAGTCAGTCCATGAGTGGGACAACTTTTTACCAAAGATTTCATTCTTTCCCAAGCTTGAGCAACATGCTCATTATCAAGTTGTTTAAACTTCATTATTTCACTTCTCATGGATATAATCTTAGCAGGAGGATAGTATTTTCCAATAAAAGCATCTTTGCACTTAGTCCAAGAATCAATACTATTCCTAGTTAAGGAATTCAACCATTCTTTAGCTTTTCCTCTCAAAGAGAAAGGAAACAATTTCAGCTTAATAATATCACCATCTATATCCCTATGCTTCTGCATCTCACAAAGTTCAACAAAGTTATTTAGATGGGAAGCAGCATCTTCATTACCAATACCAGAAAATTGTTTTCTCATAACAAGGTTGAGCAAAGCAGGTTTTATCTCAAAGAAAGTATTTTCAGCCACAGGTGGAGCAATGGGAGTGCTCATAAAATCATTGTTGTTGGTGCTAGTGAAGTCACACAACTTAGTGTTTTCAAGAGTAGTCATTTTTTTGGGTTTTCAAATAAGAAAGCAAACAAATAAACTAATTTTTTTTTGTGTTTTTGAAGAACAAAACAAGCAAACAAAGCAAAAAGAAACTAAGCAAAACAAAAACAACAAAGTAAAGAGATTGGTTATGAGGGACTCCCCTTGTGAAGATTTCCTTGACTCCCCGGCAACGACGCCAGAAAATCTTGATGCGCTCGACTTTTGATGTAGAGCTCGTTGGGAACCCCAAGAGGAAGGTACGATGAATATAGCAGCAAGTTTTCTCTCAGTTATGAAACCAAGGTTTAATCGAACCAATAAGAGCAAGGAAACACCCCAAAGGTGTTACTAGCTGAGCTTTGGCGGGGCGCACTACCGGTGCTAGTAGCAACGTGGAGACCTGCACAACACAACCACAGAACTTTGTCCCCAACTTGCGATGAGGTTGTCAATCTCACCGTGTTTTGCGGAAAACAAAGGATTAAACGTATCGAATGGAAAGAAGTAAAAGTTTGCAGAAAGTAAACACAAAGCAGTAAAAGATTGTAGGTTGTATGTAAAGAAAAGGACCGGGATCCATAGTTCACTAGAGGTGGCTCTCCTTAGATAGATAACATGCTGGGTGAAAAAATTACAGCGGGGCAATTGGCAAACATCGAGAAAGCAATACATGCATATAATAATCATCTTGACTCCTTTGAGACTTGATTGGGCATTACAACATAATACATAGACCGCCATCCAACTACATCTATGACTAATAATCCACCTTCAGGTTATCATCCGAACCCCCTCCAGTATTAAGTTGCAAGCAACAGATTATTGCTTTACGAACTGCATGTAAAGTAAAAAATACGATTGTTCTATGAACAAAGGATTGTTGTTTTCTCCCTAGTAGCAACAACACATCTAGTACCTTAGAGATTTCTGTCACTTCCCCAGATTACCAGAGGCATGAACCCACTATCGAGCATAAATACTAACTCTTGGAGTTGCTAGCATCTACTTGGCCAAGATAGCTACTAACAACGGAAAGCATGCAAGATCTCAAACAACAAAGACATGATAGAATCAATAATCAATCTGAAATAGCATCTCAATATCCATCGGATCCCCGCAAACACAACATGTATGGATTACAAATAGATGATCTTGATCATGAACGGAGCTCACAAGATCTAAACATGAAAGCACAAAGGAGGAGAAACCAGCCATCTAGCTACTACATGGATCCGTGGTCCAAGGATGAACTACTCACGCATCACACCTGAGGCTTGCACGGTGATGAAGAAGGCCTCCAGGGTGAATTCCCCTCTCCGGCAGGGTGTCGGGAAGAGCTTCAGATCCCTCCTGATCTAGGGATGGAGATGACGGCGGCTACAGACTCTTTCGTGGATTTTTGATCGGGTACTTAGGGTTTTTGTCCCGAGGGCAACTTATAGGCGGAAGGAGAGGCCGAGGGGGTGCCGGGAGCGGCCACACCACCCCCTGGCGCAGGCCAGGCCTGGCCGCACGGCCAGGTGGTGTGGTGGCTCCCTGTCCCTTCTCCATCTCGTATTCTGGCACTTGATCCCTTTCGGAAAAATAGGCACTTTGGCTTTTGTCCCGTCCAATTCCGAGAATATTCATTTTCTGACTTTCCTGGAACCAAAAACAGCAGAAAACAGGCAACTGGCACTATTGCTGTTGTTAATAGGTTAGTCCAAGAAATCATATGAAAAGTACTCCAAAGTGTGGACAAAACACAAGAAAGTAGATAAAACCAAGCATGGAACATCAAAAATTATAGATACATTTGCAATGTATCTGTTCCACCTCCAAGAAGGGAAGTGGTAAGGAGGAATATAGTGAGGTTCGCCACGTATATTCCCTTGACCCACCTATCCCTCATCCTCATATAAACAATATGGGTGATCCACCCAAGCTCACTTCATCCTCTTTCAATCAATGGCAATTCTTAATGAAATCTCATGTTTGCAGCTCCTCTATTGAACTTTGGAGGATTATTGAAGAGGGTCTTCATATTGGAGATCAAACCAACCTAACAAGAAGAGAAGTTGTGGACAGCCAGTTGAATGCCACTGCTCTCCACATGATATAGCTGGGTGTGGGTCCCAAGGACATGCCACACATTGAACATCTGAACACAGCTAAAGAAGCTTGGGATGCTCTTACAGATCTCTTTGTTGGGAATGAAGGCATGAGAAGGAACAAGCATGATGCCCTTAGTAATGAAGCTGAGGGATTCTACATGTTGGATGGTGAAAACCATGAGGACATGTATAGAAGACTCAAGGGCATCGCAACAACAGTTTGAAAGCATGGGGCCACTCACATTGATGATGCATGGATAAAAAGGAAATATGTGAGTGCCTTAATGCCTTTCGAGCCAACGGACTTGAAGAGCTTGCAAGGTAGACATAACTACCATCAAATGACATCCAATGAAGTCATGCAAGAAATGGCGTCATTCAAAGTGGCAGCAAAGAATGCTGAAGATGCCCGTGCTCGGGCCATTGGAATGCAAAAGGGTGTCAATGTGGCTCTCAAAGCCAATGTTGTTGAGCAAGAGGAAGATGAAAGAGCTTTTGAGGGGGCCTCCATGGACTGCCCCGATGAAGTCAAATGTGCTCATGGTGAGTACATGGAGTTTTATGCAAGGAACTTTTGGAAGGACCCTGCCAAATCCAAGTCGGAACTTGAGCGCAAGAACGGGTCAAATGGAAGAAGAGAAAGTGGCCCAAGATTGAGAACTTGCTACAACTGTGGAGATAGAATGCACTTTGTAGCCGAGTGTCCGTATCAAAATAGAGAAGACAATGGTGGCAGGCTCATTCTTAAAGAGAAATCTAAAGCACCTAAGAAGAAGCCATTTATTAGAAGAATGGCCCCTTCAAGAAGCAACCCAAGATCGTCTTAGTTGCACAAGAAGAATACTCCTCTACAAGTGAAGATGAAGAGGATGATGATAGTTCCCGCGAGGTGGCTGCTATAGCCACCACATCGACTCCTTCATCTCTCTTCGACTCACCAAACAAGAACGTCATCAACAACAACACCACTTGCCTAATGGAAAGAGGGTCCGAGGTATCAATTTCTAGCTCTTCATTTCCTAAGACTAACATAATTTTGGATATGGATGATCATGACAGTCTTAAAATGAAAGAAGAAGTTATTGCTTTGGATACCTTTTTCACTAACATGCAAGGTGAGCACAAACTCCATTTTGATGCTCTTATGAGTCAACTTGCTCAAGCCGAAGATCTTCTTGAAGAAAATGGCAGAATTGAAAGAGAAGATGCTTTGGAGATAGCTTCTTTGAAGAATGCCTTAGAAGAGGAAGAGGAAGCTCAAGTATCTTTGGAAGAGAGACTCGAATCCATTGAGGAGTCACAGGAAGAAGATGTAGCTCAGCTCATCAAAGAACGTGACCATGCTCTTGCCAAGGTAAAGAAACTAAAGAAAGAAAAGATTGACTTTGGGGCTCTTCATGCTAGACTTTTGGAGAAGTCTGATAATCTTGAATGTGCTCACAAGGCATTGAAGAGTGATCATTCTACTTTAAATGAGTCTCATGACCAGCTCCAAACTCAGTTGAAACGGTATGATGTGCCAAGTACCTCCACTTCATCCTCTGGAAAAGAATACCTTGCGAGAAGTTCTCAACACAAAGGTAAAGGAGTTATTGATGAGATACTGAGCAGGCAAAGGACAAACAATAGTAAAGAAGGTCTTGGTTACATACCCAAGACAAAGAACAAGAAAAACAAGAAGAAGAAGAAGAAGAAGAGCAAGACTTCTCAATCAAAGACTAGCAACATTAACAACGACAAGACTAATTATGATGGTTTTGCAGGGGCCAACAATCCTAACTTTGAACAACATTGCGATTATTATGGTGATGTTTATGCTAGTTATGTAGGCCCTTATGATTGTTACATTCCTTGGTCTATTTGGGTTCCCAAGACCCTTGTTACTAACATGAGAGGACCCATTGAAAAATGGGTACCTAAAACCAAGAAGTAATTTTCTTGCAGGGCTATGCTTCCGGTGGTTCTAAATGGGTACTTGATAGCGGTTGCACGAGTCATATGATCGGAAGCAAGGAGATCATCACGGAGATGCGGCCAACCCTTGATCACATAACCGTCTCCTATGGTGACAAGTCAAAATCTGAGGTATTGGGTCTCAGCAAAGTTGTGGTGGCTCACGATATCTCTCTCGTGGACGTCATGCTTGTTGAGACCCTCGGGTACAACTTACTTTCAGTTCGCGCCCTTGGTAAGATGGGCTTTGCAGTTTATATTGATGCTGATTTGGTGGTACTCTTGTGGAGCAAGTCTCTAAAAGTCGCTTTCGTGGGATATGTCAAAAATGACCTGTACGTGGTGGACTTTTCGGGGAAAACCACTATAGGCCCGATGTGTCTTTTTGGAAAGGCTGACGCGGGTTGGCTATGGCATCGCCGACTAGCCCACGTCAATATGAGAACTTTGCAAAGTCTCCACAAGGGTGGCCACATCCTTGGACTAAAAGAAAATGTCTCCTTTGCCAAAGATCGTGTTTGCATGGCATGTGTTGAACGGAAAATGCATGACTCGCACTAGTAGAAAATGGGCCTTTGGTTCGGGCCATTAGTCCTGGCCGTGGCTGGGGCCGGGACTAATGGTCCGAACCAGATGGCCCGAGGAGGCCGAGGCATTATGTCCCGGTCCGTAAGGAACCATTAGTCCCGGTTTGAGATAGAAACCGGGACAAATGGGTCTGTGCCGGCGCGTGAGCTCCTGGCAGAACCTTTAGTCCCGGTTTGTATCTCAAACCGAGACTAATGGCCTGGCCCTATATATATGCACCCAGCCCTCCACTCTCTCCTGTTTTTTTCCTATGTGAGAGGTGGGTATAACTTTGTGCTAACTTTTTTTCTTCATATGCACTAGAGGTGTTCGGTGAAATGCCTATTAGAGCGATGCCACTTGAGTTCACACAAGACAAAATATGATATGAGGTGTCAGAGCGACACTTAAGGTTTCTCCTCTTTGTTTTGAAGTGTCCTAAAAGGTTAGCAACTATTTTCTCATTTTGACTGCGCGGTACTAATTTAAGCATCGTGATTGCGTTTGATATATATGCATGGTTGTATGATGCAGATGAGCCACCCATGGATGTACGGTGACCGACGCTCTGACGCTTACAGAGAAGGCGTGCGTTCTTTTCGCCTTGTGGCCGAGGCGAACAAGCGGCGGGATGGTTTTATGTGTTGTCCATGTGTTGAATGTCGGAATGAGCAGGCTCACACTTCGTCAAGAGTCATTCAGAGCCACCTGCTTCGGTCCGGTTTCATGTCCGGCTATAATGTTTGGACCAAGCACGGAGAAAGAGGGGTTATGATGGAAGACGGCAATGAAGAAGAGAACGATGATGACAACTACCGATCTATGTTCCCTGAATACGATGATACCGCAGTTGAAGGTAATGAAAAATAAGGGGTGAAGAACAGGAACCAGATGAGCTCGTTGATGATTTTAGTCGGGTCATTAGTGATGCAAGGCGAGACTACGACACAAAAAAGGAGAGGTTGCAGTTCGAGCAGATGTTACAGGACCACAACACATTGTTGTATCCAACTTGTGAAGATGGCCAGAAGAAGCTGGGTAGCACACTAGAATTGTTGAAGTGGAAGGCAGAGACCGGTATGACTGACTCGGGATTTGAAAAGTTGCTGGTAATAATGAAGAAGCTGCTTCCAAGAAATAACCAATTGCCCTCCAGTGCGTACGAAGCAAAGAAACTTGTCTGCCCTCTAGGATTAGACGTGCAAAAGATACATGCATGCCCTAATGACTGCATCCTCTACCGTGGTGAGAAGTACGAGAATATGGATAAATGCCCGGTATGCACTGCAATGCGGTATAAGATCAGAAAAGATGACCCTGGTGATGTTGAGGGCAAGCAACCCAGGAAGAGGGTTCCTGCCAAGGTGATGTGGTATGCTCCTATAATACCACGGTTGAAACGTTTGTTCAGAAATAAAGAGCATGCCAAGTTGTTGCGATGGCACATGGAAGACCGTAAGAAATACGGGATGTTGAGGCACCCTGCTGATAGTCGGCAGTGGAGAAAAATCGAGAGATACTTCCCGGACTTTGCTGGTGACGCAAGGAACTTATGGTTTGGTCTAAGTACCGATGGTATGAATCCTTTTGGGGAGCAGAACTGCAGTCATAGCATCTGGCCCGTGACTCTATGTATCTACAACCTTCCTCCTTGGTTGTGCATGAAGCGGAAGTTCATTATGATGCCAGTGCTCATCCAAGGCCCGAAGCAACCCGGCAATGACATTGATGTGTACCTAAGGCCATTAGTTGATGAACTTCTACAGTTGTGGGCCAAACCAGGTGTACGTGTGTGGGATGAGCACAAACAGCAGGAATTTGACCTACAAGCGTTGTTGTTCGTAACCATCAATGATTGGCCTGCTCTTAGTAACATTTCAGGACAGACGAACAAAGGATACAATGCATGCACGCACTGTTTAGATGAGACTGAAAGTATATATCTAGATAAATGTAGAAAGAATGTGTACCCGTACAATCGTCGTTTTCTTCCGCCTAGTCATCCCTTAAAGAAGAAAGGCAAGCATTTCAATGGCAAGGCAGAAACCCAGACGAAGCCTGTCCCCCGTAGTGGTGCTGATGTATTTGGTATGGTCAAGGATTTGGATGTAATCTTTGGAAAGGGTCCTGGAGGACAACCTGTTCCGAAAGGCCCCATTACTAGACACGCACCCATGTGGAAGAAGAAATCTATATTTTGGGAGCTACCCTATTGGAAAGTGCATGAGGTCCGCTCTGCAATCGACGTGATGCACCTGACGAAGAATCTTTGCGTGAATATTCTAGGCTTCCTGGGCTTGTATGGGAAGTCAAAAGATACCCCGGCAGCACGGGAGGACCAGCAACATCATAAAGGACAAGACGGCAAGCATCCAGGGCAGTTTCAAGGGCTTGCCAGCTACGCTCTTACCAAAGAAGAGAAGGAAATCTTTTTTGAAGTCCTTTTCAGTATCAAGGTCCTATCTAGCTTCTCGTCGAATATAAAGGGAATAGTAAATATGAAAGAGAAAAATTTCAAAACCTAAAGTCTCATGACTGCCATGTGCTTATGACGCAATTGCTTCCGGTTGCATTGAGGGGAATTCTACCAGAAAATGTTCGACTAGCCATTGTGAAGGTATGTGCATTCCTCAATGCAGTTTCTTAGAAGGTAATCGATCGAGAAAGTCTATCAGGGTTACAGATTGATGTGGTCCAATGTCTGGTCAGCTTCGAGTTGTTGTTCCCGCCATCCTTCTTCAATATTATGACGCACCTCCTAGTTCACCTAGTCGAAGAGATTAGAATTCTCGGTCCTGTGTTTCTACACAATATGTTCCCCTTCGAGAGGTTCATGGGAGTCTTAAAGAAATATGTTCATAACCGTGCTAGGCCAGAAGGAAGCATCTCCAAGGGCTATGGAACAGAGGAGGTCATTGAGTTTTGTGTTGACTTTCTTCCTGACCTTAAGCCGATTGGTGTTCCTGAATCTCGGTATGAGGGGAGGATGACTGGAAAAGGCACACTAGGAAGGAAATCAATGGTATGTAGGGACGGGCATTCTTTCACTAAAGCACACTACACAGTTCTACACAATTCCACCGTGCTGGCTCCGTATATCGAGAAACACAAGAATATTCTATGCTCCGAAAACCCAGGGAAGCCTGAAACCTTGATTAAAGGGGAACACGAGAAGAATTTTGGCAATTGGTTGCAGACACATCTCATGAATAACACCACTGTTGGAGATGAGTTGTACTCATTGGCCAGGTTACCATCTTCGACTATATGTACTTTCCAAGGGTACGAGATAAATGGGAATACATTTTACACGATCGCCCAAGATAAAAAGAGCACCAACCAAAATAGTGGTGTCCGCTTTGATGCAACAGATGACAATGGGCAGATTGACACATATTATGGGTACATAGAGGAGATATGGCAAGATCCTGTACTCAATATTACCACCGTCCCATCTTAGCGGAAAAGCAGTGTGGCTGAATCGGAGGTCCCTTCTGACGATGCACGTATGGTAGATGGCGGTCCCGGCTACCCCATGGATGGAATCAAGGAGCAGGCATCTTGTGAGCTCCATCAGAAGGTGAAGAACCTATCCATCAAGGTGGCGGTCGGATGTGCTTTACCTTGTCCACCTAGCGCACGCTGACAGGGCCGTGAGATTCCAGCAGGCTATGCTAAAGTTGGTGTGGATGAAATCGCAATGGGGTGGGACTCAATGGAGCTTGACATCCCTGGACCTGAAGGTGAAAGGACACTCGGAGAAGTACTGGGTGGTATCATTCTATGGGACAAGAACAACATCAAGCTTCCAGGCTGGACGCCAAAGCCAACACCGCCTCTGAGTGGTCGCATGTCACCTTCACCTCCATCACCTCCAAGAAGCCCACCCCATGACTATGACCACTACAGCTCGAGTCCATCTCGATCTCCACCGCAGCCTCCGATTAGTACTAAACGACACAGGAGCCCAAAACGACAAATGTCGCCCCTCCCAAGAGTACCTCATAAGAATCTTTCTCTCAGATCTTACGATCATACTGACGAGGAAACCGACATGATCGTAAAGGCCGAATGTGTTGTGCAGCTTCAAAAGAAGAAAACCGAGCCCGCCCTGGTATACACCGAGAAGCAAAAAGCGTATGCACTTTCTTTTCTGAACACAAAATCGCAATATGACTTGCACCATAAGCCAGATGACTATCAACGCACACTTCAGAAGGAAGTGAAGAAGAGCAAATCAAGTAGAAGTGCAAGCGGGAGCAAATCATGAAGTCAAGGTGCAACCGGGAAAAGAAAGGACGTCCCCCAGCTCGGGGAACAGGACAAAAAATCGACCCCACCCCTCAAGGTGGTATCCTATGACACTCCCCAGCAGGATATCGAAGAAGCTTGTGGCCGCTATGAATGTGACTGTTGAGGAATTGCTAGGTTCCCAGGACGACAAGTTACCCAAGGCTCAGGTAGTCCCTACATATGTCCCACGGAAGCCTCTGGTTAGCTTTGAGCAGTCAACAACTACCAACACAAATGCGGAGTTTACATAAATGGTACTTGAAAGCCGTAAAGGAGGAGAGAATAATGATCGTGGCGAAAGTCCCACATGACTACTACTTCCGAGAAGAAGAGGTCCATGTTGAGTTTCCAGAACTCTTCCAGTTATACACTTTCGACGCCCTCGACAAAAGTCTCATGAGTTGCTATTGTCTGTAAGTTGTTGAATTCATTGTCTATATATAAGTTGTTCATTTTTTTCAGTTGTTCAGTTCATTGCATGTAATTATCCTAATTATATCCTTTTTGTACTCTATTATTATGCAGAATGAAGATCATGGAATGTAAAAGAAGGTCAATCTTCAGTGTTGGGTTCATTGACCCAGATAAAATACATTGTCGGACACTAAAGGAAAAACCCGAGGACACACAGGAAAACCTTCTAAGGTTTCTAACGGAGCAAAATTTCTGTGACCACATACTGTTTCCTTACAATTTCGCGTGAGTGTATTACTCTATTGTACACATTCTCTTTTGCTTACTCGATGTTAAGTGTAATTGATGAGTTACTGATGTATATATAAACGTGTACAGTTTCCACCGGATTCTCATGGACATTCAACTTGATAAGGGAAGAGTTAAAGTCATGGACCCATTAAAGAGACCCCTGGAACAGTTTAGTGACATGCAGGACATGCTCCAGAGGTAATTTTCGCGCTACAGCGGTCTCTTTCGTTGATTTCCTGAGATATCACGTATTTTCTTTACCGGGTAGGGTTTGGAACCAGTTCAAGAGTGCGGTTACGGGTGAATTTACTGAGAAGCTGACGTTTAAGCTGGTCTCTGTTAGTAGTAGGCGCATCTCTTTACTTCTAGTTTCAATACAATTATGATGCTGGATTATTATTTTGATTGAATTCTATTCTCGTAAAGTGCGCGAGGCAGCCACAGGGGACGAATCTATGTAAATTCTATGTTTGCGAGTTCATTCGCACGTTTACCAGTGAGCTGAATGATTATAGAGTCAATGTAAGCAATACATTCATAACATTATTTTTATTATTGTCACTTTTTGTTATCATGATTGATATTCATATTGATCTCATTTTCTTATATAGTTCGAGAAAATGCGGGATCAGCTCCTACCACAGCAACACGTAGTAGCAATTGCTGAAGAACTGGCAGGATTCTTGATGAACGAGATGATAGATGACACTGGAGAATTTAGTGTGAATAGGCGTCGATGATCCCCGACCGTGTAATTGAATAGACGGGCTCTAGTCCCGATAATTGTGATCTCCATGTGTAACTATCATGTATATATTTGTATGCTCGATCTTAAGAGAAGTTATCTTATGTATGCACGAACATGTACAGTATGTGGTAGCGTAGAAAACTATTTTGAAATGAAAAAAAAGAATACAAATTAAATTCTCTGCCGCGGCAGAGAAAGTGCCTAAAATGCTGCCGTGGTAGAGAACCATTTGTCCCGGTTCGTAATATGAACCGGGACTAATGGGGGGCACCCAGCGCCCGTAGAGACAGCCACGTGGATGTCCATTGGTCCCGGCTGGTAAGAGGGCCGGGACTAATGGGTGGGCCTTTAGTCCCGTCCCTCCAGTCCCGGTTACCAGGACCGGGACTAAAGCCCCTTACGGACCAGGACTGGAGGCCCGTTTTCCACTAGTGTCACCTCATCGAAGGAAAACTATTATCTCATTAAAAAGGATTTTGCAGCTCCTTCATGTGGACCTCTTCGGACCTCCATCTCATGCAAGCCTCGGTGGGAAGAAGTATTGTCTAGTGATTGTTGATGATTACTCAAGATACACTTGGGTTTATTTCTTCAAGTTGAAGAGTGAAACTCAACAAACAGTCATCGACTTCGCCAATGAGGTTCAACGTCAACACAATGTCCCCATTCTGGCTATAAGAAGTGATAACGGCTCTGAGTTCAAGAACTACACCTTAAATGAGTTCCTAAGTGAAGAGGGGATAAGACATCAATATTCCGCTACATACACCCCTCAACAAAATGGTGTAGCCGAGAGGAAGAATCGAACTCTAATGGATATGGCAAGATCAATGTTAGCCGAATTTAAATCTCCATATAACTTCTGGGCTGAAGCTATCTCTACTGCTTGCCATTCATCCAACCGATTATACCTCCGCAAGATCTTGGACAAGACTCCGTATGAAATACTTACCGGTAACAAGCCAAACATCTCATACTTTCAGGTATTCGGGTGTAAGTGTTTCTTCCTTATCAAGGGAGTTTGTTTATCTAAGTTTGAATCTAAGGCTCTAGAAGGTATTTTTGTTGGTTATGGTGCCGAATCCCACACTTATAGAGTCTACAATAAGCTCTCCCGAACTGTTGTAGAATCTTGTAGTGTGGTGTTCGAGGAAAATGATGGTTCCCGTGAGGAGCAAGTTAGTGTTTGTGATGCAGATGTTGAAATACCCCAAGATGCCATAAGAAGAATGGGCGTGAGATTTTTCCGCCCCATTGAGGAACCCCTTGTGGCAGATCGGGAAGGACAATGCTCTTCCCATGAAGAGCCCTCATCTACACATGCCCAACAAGTTCCTACCATGGGAGCAAATTCTGCACAATCTCCATCAACTGCTGAAGGTCAAGCTGTTCTAGAAAACTCCAGGCCGGATAATCCGGTGGACATCGGATTATCCGGCCACCCCGCTCCAGCTGACCATATTGCTCCTGGTGGTGAAGATATCAACACAAGCTCCAGGCTGGATTTTCTGGCAAGCCCCAGATTATCCGGCCCCTCGCCAGTTCAAGCAAGCCCCAGGCGTCCTGATGAAGCTGCTACAAATACTCCTAGGCCGGATTATCCGGCCCTGACCCTCCAGTTCAGCAGCCTCCTGTTACGGCTACTGACTCACCTCAAGGGCACGCTTCACCATCACCTGCTGCTGATACTTCGGTTCCTGATCAAGGTCGAGTAAATGCTTCCAATGAAGATTCAAGTGATGAATCTACTCCTCCAAGAGACAACAAACTTATTGAACTTCGTCGCAAGGCTCGAGCTGATCGAAACCTTGAGTTGAGGGGTCACACTCTCGATAAGGTTGTTGGTGATCTTCGACGAAGGGTTTCTACAAGAAGAGAATTGGCCAGTTTTGGTGAGCATCAAGCTCATATCTCTATGGTGGAACCTAAGAAGGTCTTTGAAGCTCTTGAAGATCCAGACTAGGTTGTTGCTATGCATGAATAATTGAATAATTTCGAGCGCAACAAAGTCTAGAAACTCATGGAGAAACCCAAAGATTGCCGCAATGTTATCGGCACCAAGTGGATATTCAAAAACAAGCAAGACGAGAATGGCATTGTTGTGAGGAACAAGGCAAGACTTGTGGCACAAGGTTACTCCCAAGTTGAGGGCATTGACTTTGGCGAGACCTATGCTCCAGTGGCTTGCCTTGAGTCCATTTGTATCCTTCTTGCTTATGCTGCCCATAACAATTAAGTTGCAGCAAATGGACGTCAAGAGTGCCTTCCTTAACGGTCCTCTACATGAGTTGGTATACGTAAAACAACCCCCGGGTTTTTAGGATCCTAACTTTCCAAACCTATGGCCTTAAACAAGCCCCACGTGCGTGGTATGGTCACCTTAAAGAGCTTTTGTTAGATTGTGGCTTCGAAGTGGGGCAAATTGATCCCACTCTTTTTACTAAGAAGGTTAAGGGGGAGCTCTTCGTATGCCAACTATATGTAGACGATATCACCTTTGGTTCTACTAATAAATCTTTTAATGATGAATTTTCAAAGCTTATGACTGACAGGTTTGAGGTGTCTATGATGGGGGAATTACGGTTCTTTCTTGGATTCAAGATCAAGCAACTTAGACAAGGAACTTTTATTAATCAAGCAAAGTACATCCAAGACATGCTCAAGAGATTCAAGATGACGGATCTAAATGGGGTCGCCACTCCGATGCAAACAAAATGTCATCTTGAACTTAACCCACATGGTAAAGATGTGAACCAAAAGGTATATCGGTCCATGATCGGCTCTCTTCTTTACCTCTGTGCATCTAGACCTGATATCGTGTTGAGTGTGGGAGTGTGTGCACGGTATCAAGCAGCTCCTAAAGAAAGCCACTTAGTGGCGGTCAAGAGGATCTTTCGATATTTGGTTCATTCCCCAAACTTTGGTCTCTGGTATCCCAAGGGCTCCAATTTCTCTTTAAGTGGTTATACTGACTCAGATTGGGCTGGTGATAAGGATGACCGGAAATCCACTTCTGGAGCTTGTCAATTCTTGGAAAGATCTCTTGTATGTTGGCCATCTAAAAAGCAGAATTGTATATCTCTCTCCACCGCCGAAGCGGAATATGTTGCTGCTGCCAGCGCGTGCACTCAATTATTGTGGATGAGGCAAACTTTAAAGGAATACGGTGTCAATTGTGACAAAGAGCCTCTTTTATGTGATAATGAAAGTGCAATCAAAATTGCGTACAATCCTGTTCAGCACACAAGGACGAAGCATATTGAGATTCGGAATCATTTTATTCGAGACCATGTTGCTCGTGGCAATATCGATCTATCCTTTGTGAGCATGAAGAACCAACTTGCGGATATTTTTACAAAGCCACTTGATGAAGCAAGAGTCTGCTACTTGAGGAATGAGCTAAATATCATTGATTCCAGGAGCTTGTCTTGATTATCCATGCACTCACTCGTACATCTCAATCCTTCTTTGGTCTAGGTGTGGGCATGGATATAGGGGGAGTGTGGTCCTAACTCATTGGGCTAACCCTCCCCCCATAATGCCAAAAGCAAGATAAATCATTTTTCTTAATATCATTTTGTGATATGTGAGCTTATTGATGAGTATTGGTCGTGAACCCAAGATATATCTTCGCGGTGTCACACCATACACTCCAACAAGGTGGCTTCGGCCACCGCCCTCTCCCTTGAGGAGAATTGGATCTTTTTGGCTGTTCTTTGCTATCTCATGTTCTTATGGGAATCACACTCAATCTTGGCTTTTATTTGATTTGGATCTTGCAATTTTGAGTGTCTAGTACCATCTCACTTTGGCTCTCTTAATCCTAAGCCTTTCCCTACCCCTAAGCCATCTATTCTAGCACACAAGTCCCTTGTACACCTTGTGGGGGTGTTGTTTGGGGACGCGCGGGCCTGGTTCTGTGTACAACAGAATCCTAGATTTGAGGCCGGATAATCCGGCCTAAGTGTAGGCCAGATAATCCGGCCCTGGCGGATTTCATCTTAAAGGGAAGGGATCGGGGGGAAGGGCTCATAACGAGCATCACTTCTCTCCCAACCCTCCACTCCTCCTCAGCCGCCGCCTGCCGTCCTCCACCCTCCCCGGAGCCTCTCCGTCCACCGGATTTTCCGGGCCTCGCCGGATCTTCTTCTCCGCGCCTCCGGGTACCTTCTCCTCCGTGTTCTTCCTCCAATGAGTGAGGGTAACTCCCTCTCTCCCCATCTTTGGCTAGATGTGTTACTTGTTGGGTGGAACGTTGTCTAGAAGGATGTGTTTTCGCATAGAAATCATAGTCTTGCAGTTTCTAGGCCTGGTCTACTTTTTTGCATTCAATCTAGGTGAAATCGAAATTTTCTGCCAAGGCCGGATTATCCGCCCCTAGCCAGGCCGGATAATCCGGCCTGACAGATTCGATTCTGGTTCAGTTTCACTATGGAGTATGCATTGAGTAGATTTGTCCTATGAACTTTTTGACTACTTTTTCCATGCTCTCTCCTGGACTTTTGTGTATGCTTATCCCCTTGCTATCGCCCTTATTCTCCTCACAGGTGGTTCCAGTGTTCCCAAGACCTACAAGCGCCGCCCTCGCGCCAAATACTTTCGGGACGACGGACAGGGTAACTTAGTGGACGAAGTTGAGTTGCGGAGAAGAAAGAATGAAGAGAAGCGCATGGCTGAACAAGCTAAGAGGACTAGGAAGGGGTGTCCAAGAGGAAGGGAAAGGAGCCCAAGATCAACTACAAAACTTTGGATGCGGTCACCTATTCCTCCATTCGTCACCGTGACTTGTTTGCTGAGCTGCCTCATGATGATGAGCTGGGGGATACTCGTTTTTGGTGTGCAGAACAGAAAGGTGTCTATGAAGATGTGTATGCCAGGCTGAACATTAGGCCTATGCACCCACTGGTACTTGCTGATGCTTTGGAGAAGGCTCATCTTGTGGATGCGATGTTTGTGGCTGAGAGGATGGGGCTGCACCATCTCATGTCTCTCCAGTGCTCCTTTGACTCTGAGGTGGTGAAGCAGTTCTGCTCCACTTTGGTTTGTGGGGATGAGCGTCGCACTATGAAGTGGATAACTCATGACTGCTGATTTTCACGTGTTTGCTGAGGTTCTTGGATACTCTTTCCGCAGCAGGGATAGAGCCAGTGGCCACCGCATCATCACCCAGCTGAAGCCCAACAAAGATGCAGCTCTCTCCCCTTGCACTGTGGACAATGGCATTGTGGGCACTCTGACTGTCCTTGCTCCCATCTATGCCACCTTAGTGGGTCTCTTCCGTGACTCCATTACTCCGAGTGGGAGCAACAATGACAGCATCCGTGGTCACCTTGTTCAGCTACTTCAATTTTCTCATGAGGTTGCCTCTTGCGAGGACGAGTCGGTGCAGTACAGGCTGGATGTCATGGACTTCATTTACCATGAGTTGACTGATGCTATGTTAAACCGTCTGTCCATTCCCTATGAACCCTACATTATGATGCTCATTAGGCACCTGCTTCCTGCTGAGGAGTTCCACATTGACTCGGTGCATAGGGCCAAGAAGATCTACAACAAGGTTCGGCAGACCTCTCACCCCTGCTCTGCTCCTGAGGGCCTCATGAGGGATGCTCACAGGCCCCCAGTGCCTCCCGTTGCCCGCGAGATCAAGCAGCTAAACTGGTTCCAGCGTAACATACTGTGCACGGGAGTGGACATGCGCAAGGGTCAGTACGAGGCATACAAGCAGCGCCATGAGTTGGCTCACTCCCAGCAGCTCATTCTCCACCATGTGTCCGGTGCTTCGGGTGATCCTCCGGCTCCTACACCTCCCACTCCGTATGCTCGGTGGAACTCTTCCTCCGGGTTGAACTATGGTGAGCTAGAGCGTCACTTGTTCCCCTCTGCGCCTGCTACTGATGATGAGGATGAGGAAGGTGACACTTAGGAGCTTAAAGATGAGGATGAGCATGAGCATGAAGGCGAGGAAGAGGACGAGGACGAGGACTACGAGTGATCCCGTGGGGCGCTAGCATCGCTCTTATCCCTTTTTGGTGTCTCGATGCCAAAGGGGGAGAAGTAGTTCTATTAGGATGTCCGTGGATTTGCATGGGTCGGGCATAAGCACTTGCATTTTTCTATTCATCATTTTCTTGCTTATGCCCATTTAGCGTTGAACTTTAATTTTGTGGTTTGTGGTTGTTTGAGACTCTATGTGGTTGTCTGGATTATTATGCCTATGGATTTCATTTCATGGACTATGCTTATGGAGCTATCTATTCATATCCTATTGCTGGAGGGTTTTTTCACGAAAGGCGCTTATATTGGTTATCCAGTAATAATTGTGGCTTATGTCAAGGATGCTTTCCCTCTACCTCGGTGGTATGTTTATGTTGCTCATAGGTCTATGGAATAGACTCACCTATTTGTGTGCATTTGTATTCCAATGCAAAATTCTACTATGCACACATTGAGGGGGAGTCTCTTTCATGGTTATTACTGTTTGTCTTGTGACTTTCTCCTGCAAATCCTGGTATTGTCATCTAACACAAAAAAGGGGGAGATTGAAAGAACATTTCATGTTTTCCTATGTTTTATGTGTTAGATAACAATACTATGGAGATTATTCATGTGCGCTAAGTGTGCAGGAAGCTTTGAGGGGGGCGGATTATCTGCCCCACCAAGGGCTGGATAATCCGGCCTACCTCATTGCTCAAAGGGAGCCAAGGCGCGTCGCTCGGTACCCGGTCGGATTTTCTCCCGGAAAATCCGAACTAGGGCGGTTTTTCCTCCCCAGGCCGGATAATCCGGCAGTCGCATGAGCCGGATAATCCGGCCCCCAGTTTTTGAGCAAAAGGAGCCAAGGCGCGTCGCTCGGTATCCGGTCGGATTTTCTCCCGGAAAATCCGAACTGAGGCGGTTTTTCCTCCCCAGGCCAGATAATCTGGCCTTCACATAGGACCAGATAATCCGGCCCCCAGAAGTTGATCAAGGGAAAGCTCGGCGCGACACTCAGATAGGGGGCGGATTATCTGCCGGATATTCCGAGTCTGGGGCGGAGTTTTCACCAGGCCGGATAATCCGGCCATCACTTGGGCCGGATAATCCGGCCCCCAAAGTGTCCAACGGCTGGTTTCTAAAGGGGGTATAAATACCCCTTCTTCCCCAACGTTCAAAGCTCTTGATTCATTCGAAATTGTCCAGACATTGTTCAAGAGCTCTCATTCTCGATCTCCCACTTCAACCACCAGAAGGTCTTGATCTTTGGGGGAATTGAAGGAGGAGAAGTTCATCATCATCATCACGAATCAAGCGCTTCAACTCCTCTCCATTCACTTGGAAAAATCTCTGATCTAGTATTCTTGTCAATACCTAGATCTTGTTCATTGTATTTGATAACTTTGCTCTTGTGGCAGCTTGTTGTCATTTCGGGAGCCTCCAAGTTGTTTGTGGAGTTGTTGCCCCGCTAGTTGTGTAAAGGTGCCGGTGCCCGCCTCGAAGGGTACCTATAGTGGAAAGGTGGATCAGGCCTTTGGTGGCGGGATCCATCGGAGAACAGGGTGAGGTCTATTGTGGTGTGGTGGTCTTAGTACCGCCCACCCCTCCAACGCAGACGTACTTCCCTTAACAAGGAAGGAACTGCGGTCAAACAAATCCTGTGTCTCCGCGTGCTTCACTACGGTTTACCCGTTCCTCTTCCACTCGCTCTTTACTCTCTAGTAGATAGGTTTGCATATAGGGAAATTCCACCTAATAGTTTATCTAGAAAATTTATCCTTTGTGCTAAGCATAAAATTGAAAAAGTATTAAAATTTGGTGTAGCACCTATTCACCCCCCCCCCCCCCTCTAGGTGTCCATACGATCCATTTCAAGCATACGTGTACCAGTACGGGACTCCTCTCGTCAAACCCGAGTTAGTCAAAGATCTACCAACAAAAATGCGAAGATTGCATAACTGGTACATCCAAGCCTGTGCTGAATCCAAAAACTGGATCTATGCTGCATATAAACACCACCATTACGGTCATGGAGATGGCTTCCTACTGATCGAATTTCCAGAATTATTTCAGTTTTACCAACAAGATGCCCTCGACAAAACTATCGTCAGTGCCTATTGTTTGTAAGTATTATTAATTTTTGTAATTAAGTCTTTCTAGCTCAGCTCATTCGTTGCTTGTATAATCTTACTCATCGCTATACTAATTATATATGCAGAATGAAGATTCTCGAATGCAACAAAGGATAAATCTATGACCTTGGGTTTGTTGACTGCAATTTCGTTCATGAAGTTACTCTAAAACAAAACCCAAAGAGACAGAGGATAACTTGGTACAAGCGTTGAAGCATTTCAGCAACAGAAGGGAAATACTATTTCCTTACAACGCTGGGTGAGTGTTACTGTCTTGTACACATTCTATTTTCGCTTACTCGATGTTAAGCGTATATGACTCGTGTTATATTTTCTTAGTGTGTCCAACTTCCACTATATTCTGTTAATCATTGTTGTTGACACCGAAGTAGTAAAAGTCCTGGACTCGAAGCGCACACCATTAGAAAAGTGGGTGGACATGCAGGAATGCCTCCAGAAGGCTTGAAAACGGTTCACCGTCAAAGCTAGGGGTGTTTGAAAGCCAGAGCTTACATTTCAACCATTGAATATAAGTACTATTTGCTAGATCCACGCATCTCTTTGATTCTAGTTTCAGTACCACCATTATCATGCTTGATTATTATTTTGATTGAACTCCTTTCTTGTAAAGTGCTTGACGCAGGAAGCCGAGAATAACTTATGTGGATACTATGTCTGCGAGTTCATTCGCCAGACGGCCATAGAGAAGGGCGTAGACTGGAACATCAAAAAAATTCAAGTACGATAAACAATAATCACAACTTTATTTTATTACCACCAATTATGTTTAGTTTCATTCATATATATTGATCCCCTTATTTATATTAGATCAAACGGATGCGAGACGGTCTTCTATCACAAGAACGCATGCAAGGAATTCAAGAGAAAATTGCCGAATTCTTGTTAGAACAAGTCACAAATCCGAAAGGAGAATACTATTACCCACTTCATTTGGAAGGGTGAAGTGTAAAAAACAAGATGTAAATTAGATCAAATTCGTGTGAGAGTATCGTTTGTAATTATAATATGTTTCGACCAAGAAGACGGACGAGACGGTGTATAATATATTTGTGATCATGCATGATATGTAATATATATATCGTGGTTTCATTATTGCTGTATATATGTAGTACCATTAAATTGATAAAAAAATATTGCCGCGGCACAAAAATAGCCCGAAAATCCTGCCGCGACACAAAACCCTGCCGCGACACAAAAATAGCCCGAAAATCCTGCCGTAGGACAAAACCCTGTCGCGGCACAGAGACCAATGATCCCGATTCGTGCCAAGAACCGGGACCAATGATCCACCCCCGCTCGTCTCTCGCGCTCCCACGTGAAGACCCATTGGTCCCGATTTGTTCCACGAACCGTGACCAATTATCCACCCTCCTCGTCGCGCGCCCGTCCACGTGGAGACCCATTGGTCCCGGTTCGTACCCGAACCGGGACCAGCATTAGTCCCGAGTGATTGGTGCCGGTTCGGAAAGCGAGATCAATGGCCCTTATGAACCGGAACTAGAGGCCCTTTTTCCACAGTGATAGGATGCCTATGTGGCCACAACATATAAATCTAACCGTCTAACACATTAATCAGCCACATACCTGATGGAGAAACGACAAATCTATTGTATTAGGCAAGATCAGTAACCGAACAAAGCACATGAGATATTGATGATAATACACCCATAACGTGCATAACCACATATATGTCACAGTTGCTTATCTCATTAACATAACATCTGTAATGTACTACAGGTGCACACCATATGCTGGTGCCACGGTGGCGGCCAAAAATCGTTAACCACGCTTCAGAACGCGGCATCGATCGCGATCGCAGTCTGGCGCTAGCGGCCACACACGTCCGAATCTGATGCGGCAGGGTTGGTCGACACAAGAACCTCAAGAGGGTGGCGACACAATATTAGGCTGAGGAAGATCGACCGCGCGAGCTTTCAGGGTCAATGGCCAGCTAGATATGTATTGTTCCCGACAAGGACGCTGCGGCAAAAGTAAGCTAAAAATGTTGGAGTAAGTTTTTTTTAGGTACGGTACCGGGATATTTTAGAAAGCTCAGACTTTCGGAAAAATATGGCATGAATTGCATGAGAGTCTATATATCGGTGATAATTACAACTAAGTGTCACACTCCGCAAAGTGCAGCATAAAAATGTAATTAATGTGGTCACAGATTTCGTGTTTGGCCAAAACTTTCAGATGCGTGCAAAAAAAGTTTCAGATACAAAGTTGTACTCGCTCCGTCCAGAAATAAGTGACTGACTTTGTCTAGATTTAAATGTATCTACACACTAAAACATGTATACATCCGAATCTAGACAAAACCAAGTCATTTATTTTTGGACGGAGGGAGTACTAAATTAACGACACTTATATAAACCGCACTACGGGATTCGACCCAGAGGCAGACGGCAATTGCTCCGTCCGATGTCGGGGCCGTCGGCGTAGCTCCAGAGACACCCACGGCCAGCAGGAAACCGTCGGCCTAGAAAAGATGCCGGTGTCATCCGCTAGCCCGAGGGCCATCATCGGCGTAGCAAAGTCGTCGGCGTAACGTCAACTAGGCCGAGAGTAGCCAACGGCGTTTCTTTTGTCCACGTGTCTCTGTCGAGACCGCAGGTAATGGAGGGGCAACACCGTTATAGCTACGTCGATGACCTAACAGAAGGCCGTCGGTTTAGCTCCTTTTCTAGTTATTTATTTACATTTTATTTTTTATCACATAATAAAATAAAACCATATGAAGATCTTAAATCGTAATATTACCAGAAATGGGTTCACATTAAATGATGATGATCTACAAGGTAAAAACCTACGAGGCCCACAGACTAGAGTTCGCTGGAAAATGATCGTCGGAGCACCGGAATCCCACAGAAATTTGCATGTGGCCGTAACATATGTCCAAAAGTGTGCTGGAAGGTCCATTGGTGCAATGTACAGCTCCCAGGTGTGACCGTCCTCCCACGCATGCGTTGACACCCACCGAAGTGCTAGACTCGTAGGAAGAATCTCCCGTTAAGGGTTAAACGGAGGGAAACCAATGTAATCTTGAGCACAACCTTGGTTTTCCATGTTGCTATGGAATAAACAAACCTAAACAAACAGAAAAGTCCATTGGTCAACCCTTGTACCGAGAAAGCTAGTGGGTAGACCGACAGGGCCCACAAACTAGGGTTTCGCTACAAAATGACCGTCAGAGCGCTGGAATCCTACGGAAAGTTTTGTGTGACCCTTGCATATGTCCACAAGTGTGGTGGAAGGTCCATAGGTGCAATTTATTTCTCCCGGGTGTGACCTTCCTCCCATGCATGCGTTGACACTCACCGAAGTGCTGGATCGGTAGGAGGAATCTCCCGCTACGGGTCAAACGGAGGCAAGCTGTTGGAATATTGCGCACAACCTTGGTTTCCCATGTTTCTATGGACTAAACAAATCTAAACAAAAGAGTACATTGTTCAACCCTAGTATGGAGAAATCTAGGGGTAGTCCTCTAGGGCCAATATACTAGGGTTTCGCTGGAAAATGATCGTCGGAGCGCCAAAATCCCACGAAAAGTTACATGTGGCCCTAGCATATGTCCACAAGTGTGGTGGAAGGTCCATAGGTGTAATGTCTAGCTCCCGGGTGTGACCGTCCTCCCACGCATGCGTTGACACTTACCGAAGTGCTGGACCGGTAGGAGGAATCTCCCTCTACGGGTCAAACGGAGGAAAACCAATGGAATCTTAGGCCCGACCTTGTTTTTCCATGTTGCTAGGGGTGGAACCTTGAAATACTATGAGTGGATCTCTGATGAAATAGCATATTGTTAATCTAAAACTATCATGTACATGTAATTCAAATCCGACCCACTTCCTTCCGATTCAGCAGGAATTTGTCTTTTTGATCTGAGATGCATGTAAAGCTTTTAGATACCGTTGTTGGGACATTTGTCCATGAACCGTGGTCTGGCAGTTTTGAAAATTGGAGTGTACCATTTTGCAACTTTCATTTGGTGATTTCTTCACAAAACATCCTTTTTGGCACTCGAAAAATAGAAAATGCCTTTTTATGCGACGAAAAGGAAACTTTCCTCCCCGCACATTAGCACAAACTATACCCTGATTCTAGCCATAACATTGGTCATTTGGCCTGAAAGTCATGAAACTTTATACATGGTAGCTCATATTGAGAAGGAATTTTTGAGATATTCGTGATATTGCAAGTTTATTATTTTTCTCGGATACCATGTCATGTAATATGACACCACGTGGAGGTTTTATATTGTTTTGATCATTTTTTTAATTTTTTATGACCACTTCAAATTACGGTCAAAGCGGCCAGAATGAAAGTTCATATCTAGGTATAGCACCTTGCGAAACTATGAGTGGATCTCTGATGAAATAGCATATTGTGAATCTAAAAATGATTTTTTTAAAAATCATGAGAAACTACCATGTACATGTAGTTAAAATTTTACCCACTTCCTACTGATTCAGTATTCAAACCTCTCTGCTTGGTATTTTTCCATTGTAGGTTGTTAATATTTTTTCAACACATTTGGTTTCATCTTCTTCCGAGTTCGTATGAGAAAGTTACGGTGTTTCTGGTTCGAGCTTTTTGTGAAGCCGTAGGGTTCACTGGTAGATCCATGGGCACCAGAATCCAGCCAATCAGAAGAGAGTGGAAGCCTACCCACGGATCAGCCACAGGAGGCCATCTCGGACCTCCACACAACCTCGATCCAATGGCCTGAAACCCATCGCGAGGAGATAAATCCTACCCGACCCACTCCCTCCCAACACCACCTCCATTGATCGCCACCCCGATTCCTTGACCCACTCCTCCCAGTGTCACAACCTCACGATCACCTCCCATACGCTCGATCCCCGCCGCCCCACACGCTCCCCTGAGTCTAGCAAGGCGGCGTCGCCACGTGGATCCCTCCAGCCCGCCTTCCTCCTCCTCCTCCTCCTTGCCAGCTGAGGCCGGACATCCTCCTCCACTTCGCCTTCCTCCTCCTTCCCTAGTTGCGGATGGACGTCCTCCTACACTCCATCTCCAGGTCGGAAACCACATCGATGATGTGGGTGAGCTCACCGGTGATGACACGTGCCAGCGGCCTGCTGGCAGGAGAAGCTTGCCGTGGGGCTGAACTGATGGGGTGAGCTCGCCGTGGTGTTGTCCTCGTCCACTCTGCCTCCCCGACCTAGCTGTTATCGGCGACCTCCCCTCCGGGTTGATGCGAAACCCTAGCAGTAGGAAGGGATGTCGCTGACCTACTGCCTCTCATGCGAAGGCCACGACGCTAGCAGCAGTGGTGGAGATGCCAATGGTGAGGATGTGTTGCGTCGTGGTGTGGGGGAGGATGTGATGCGTCGCGGCGGCAGGAAGCGCCCTGAGCAGAAGACGGCGACTCCGTCCCCCTAGAGCCGCGGCGGCGACAACAAAACCGGCGCTAAGCGCTATGTGGTCACACCTTTTCTATTTTTCTTGGACAGGTACGCCAACGACAGCCGTCGGCATAGCACCGCTGCACCGTCAACGCCATCCGACACACGCCTCGCACCGACGGTCGAGATATGCCGACGGCCGGCTCGTACCGTCGGCTAGCTGGGGGGACGCCGACGAGACGCCGACGACCAGGGTGGTAGGCCGACGGGATCTAACCCGACGACATTGAGAGCTATGCCGACGGCGAAAGCCGTAGGCCTACCGCCCTGAGTCCTGTATGTTAAAGCTATATTACGTATTGTGTATTTTCCCCATTTATATGAGGGGTTTCTTGCATATTCTCCACACCTATACATGTATATATTGTGGCCTTTGGTCCCCTGATAATACAAGTTGTTATTCCTCCAACATGGTATCACAACCCAAGTTAGGGTTTCTTTTTGAACGCGTAACTCGTCCGCTAAACTCAACGGGCCGCCGCCCACGATTTTTTTTCTCGTCACCGTGGTGTTCTCTGATTCGTCTGCGCCGCACGTAGTGCTCTCCACTATCGTCCTCTGGCCGTCTCCGGCCGCCGCCCAGCCACCGCCTCTCTCCGGCCGCCCGTTCTCTGCCCGACTGCCACCGCCCCTCCGTCCGCCCGGCCGCCGCCTCTCCGTTCGCTGTCGGCCGCCGACCATCCGCTGCTGGCCGCTGCTTTTCTCTGGTTGCGCCCTGTCCCGTGCGTAGTTGCTTCTGGCGTGTACGTGATTTCTTCCCCATTGGTCAGGTGGTTCCTGAGATTCTGAGGTTGGTTCTGAAATCTGGATCGATCAGCCATTGACAAAAAAGGAAAAAAAAGAAAGAAAGAAAGAAAGAATGAATGAGAAAAAGAGAAGAAAAAAATGCCCTCTTCTTCCGGGTATGTTGCGACTTTTGCGATCTCTTCACGTGGTTATGGCCGCACTTCGCCGACTCCGTCTACGTCAGCTCGCCACTCTTCGTCGACTTTCGCAGCCTCTTCCCGCAGTTATGGCCGCCCTTCGCCGACTTCGTCTACGTCGGCTCGTTGCTCTTTGTCGACTTTCGCGGCCTCTTCACGCGGTTATGGCCGCCCTTCGCCGACTCCATCTATGTTGGATCGCCGCTCTTCATCGACTTTTGTGGCCTCTTCACGCGGTTATGGCTGCCCTTCGCCGACTTCGTCTACGTCGGCTCGCCACTCTACATCCACTCTCGCGGCTTCTTCAGGCGGTTGTGGCCACCTTTCGTCGACTCCGTCTTTATGGGCGTGTTGCTCTACATCGTTGCCATTGGCGGCCTCTGTGTGTGTTGCTGACCGCTCTTCGTCGGCTCGTGATTCTACCTCGATCTCTTCAGCCATATCTCTGTCTGCACATGAGATAACGCAGCTTCGATGCCTGCTTGATGCTTGGGATTCTTCACCGACAAGTTCTGTTGGTTCTGCGACTGACTTTTCTGGCATCGAGAGACCACCTTCTCCTCAACCAGGTACATCCTCATGGATTCTTGACACTGGAGATTCTTTTCATATGACTTATGATTCTTCGTCTTTGACTTCTGTTCAACCTGTCGAGTCTCATGTCCGTGTTCTTACTGCTGATGGTACTCCCCTCCTAGTCGTTAGTCGAGGCACTCTTAGTACCTCCTTGTTTCATGTTCCTTCTATTGCTTATGTTCCTCAACTTAACATGTAACTCTTTTCTGGTAGTCGGATCGTTGACTCTCATTGTAGTGTCACTCTCGACTTTGATTCCTGTTCTGTTCAGGATCGTCGCACCGGCGCTTTGCTTGGTGCTGGCCCCCGACACCATGATGGCCTCTGGGAGCTTGACTGGCTTCGTCTTCCCTCTGCTGCGATCGCCGCCAGTCTCTCGGCCCCTGTTGCTTCCTCTACTAGCTCTTTTCAGCAGTGGCATCATCTCCTTGGACACTTGTGTGGTTCTCGGCTCTCGTCTTTAGTTCATCGTGGTGTTCTGGGGTCTGTCTCCGGAAACGCCTCTTTGGATTGTCTGGGTTGTCGGCTTGGTAAGCAGATTCAGTTACCCTATCCTCATAGTGAGTCTATGTCCGAGCTTCCTTTTGATCTTGTTCACTCTGATGTTTGGGGTCCGGCTCCCTTCGCGTTGAAAGGGGGTCATCGCTATGATGTTATCTTTATAGATGATTTTTCTCGCCACACTTGAATATATTTCATGTCTTCTCGTAGTGAGGTCTTGTCTATCTATAAGAAATTTGCTGCCATGGTTTGTACCCAGTTCTCCAGTCCTATTCGTGTGTTCCGTGCAGATTCTGCTAGCGAGTATATCTCTCGTTCACTGCACGCTTTTCTTGCTGAGGAGGGTACTCTTGCTTAGTTCTCTTGCCATGGTGCTCATGATCAGAATGGCATAGCTGAGCACAAGCATCGTCACCTTCTTGAGACGGCCCGTGCGTTGATGATTGCCGCTTCTCTTCCGCCTCACTTTTGGACTGAGGCTATTTCCACTGCCACCTATCTCGTCAATATTCAACCCTCTGCTGCACTGCAGGGTGGTATTCCTGTCGAGCGTCTCTCTGGTTGTTCTCCTGATTACTCGGCGCTTCGTTTGTTTGGTTGCGTTTGCTATGTTCTTCTTGCACCTCTTGAACAAACCAAACTAACCGCTCAGTCTATTGAGTGTGTCTTTATTGGATACAATGATGAGCATAAGGGCTATCGGTGTTGGGACCCCGTTGGCCACCGGATGCGCATTTCTTGTGATGTCACTTTTGATGAGTCGTGTCACTTCTGCCTCCGCCCCTCCTCTTCGGCCTTCTCGGTGGAGGATATATCATTTTTCTTGTTTCTTGACACACCACCCTCGGTTCCTATTGATCCTCCTCCAAGCCCCATCCTTACCGAGGCCTCTCCTTCCACACCGCCACCCTTCTCACCACCTAGTTATTCTCATTCCTCTTCTAACCCTCCACGCACCTCATCATTGTCTCCTTTTCCCTTCCATTATTCTCGTCGCTCTCATGTTCCGGATGCTTCCTCTACTGCTTCTTCTTTGTCTTATGCGTCTTCTTCCTCTGATGAGCTGCCTCCTCCTCTTCCTGCTCGCCATCGTCATCCACCTGATCGCTACTCTCCTAGTCACTATGGTCTTTCTGTTGCCCTTGAGCCGACTTCTTATCGGGATGCTGAGCGTCATCCCGAATGGCAGCTTGCCATGGCTGAGGAGATTGCTGCGCTTGAGTGCACTGGCACCTGGGATCTTGTCTCTCCTCCTCCCGGTGTTCGTCCCATCACATGTAAGTGGGTCTACAATATTAAGATCCGCTCTGATGGATCTCTTGAGCACTACAAAGCACGTCTCGTGGCTCATGGCTTCCAGCAGGAGCAGGGCCGTGACTATGATGAGACCTTTTCCCCTGTGGCCCATATGACCACTGTGCGCACTCTTCTTGTCGTGGCCTCTGTTCGCCACTGGTCTGTGTCTCATCTTGATATTCAGAACGCATTTCTCAATGGTGAGTTACGTGAGGAGGTTTACATGCAGCCTCCTCAAGGGTATTCTATCCCTGATGGCATGGTTTGCCGTCTTCGGCGCTCTCTTTATGGCCTGAAACAGGCCCCCCGCGCCTGGTTTGAGCGTTTCGCCTCTGTGGTGACTGCTGCTGGCTTCTCACCCAGCACTCATGATCCCGCGTTATTTGTTCACACTTCTCCTCGTGGGCGGACTCTTCTCCTCCTCTATGTTGATGACATGATCATCACCGGCGATGACTCTGAGTATATTGCCTTTGTTAAGGCTCGTCTTCGTGAGCAGTTTCTTATGACTGATCTTGGTCCTCTTCGCTACTTTCTTGGGATTGAGGTTTCCTCCACTACCGATGGATTTTATATCTCCCAGTAAAAGTATATCCAAGATCTCCTTGCTCGTGCTGCTCTTGCTGATGAGTGCACTGTTGAGACTCCTATGGAGCTCAATGTCCAGCTTCGTGCTTCTGATGGTGATCCTCTCACTGATCCGACGCGATATCGTCATCTTGTTGAGAGTCTTGTCTATCTTGCTGTCACTCGTTCAGATATATCTTATCCTGTCCATATTCTGAGTCAGTTTGTTTCTGCTCCCACTTATGTTCACTATAGTCACCTTCTTCGTGTTCTACGCTATCTTCGTGGCACGTTTTCTCGCCGCCTTTTCTTTCCCTGTTCTAGCTCGTTACAGCTCCAGGCCTATTCAGATGCTACGTGGGCTAGCGATCCTTCTGATCGTCGTTCCCTTTCTTCTTACTGTGTTTTTGTTGGTGGTTCTCTCATTGCCTGGAAGACGAAGAAACAGACAGTTGTTTCCCGTTCGAGTGCAGAGGCCGAGTTGCGAGCTATGGCTCTTTTGACGACAGAGGTGACTTGGTTACGATGGTTATTGGAGGATTTTGGTGTTTCTGTTACGACACCTACTACCCTCTTGTCTGACAGTACAGGTGCTATCCGTATTGCGCGTGACCCTATGAAGCATGAGCTTACTAAGCATATTGGTGTTGATGCTTCTTTTGTGCACGCTAGTGTGCAGGATCAGATTATTGCTCTTCAATATGTGCCTTCAAAGTTACAGTTGGCGAATTTCTTCACGAAGGCCTAAACTAGAGCACAACATGGTTTTTACCTCTCCAAACTCAGTGTTGTGGATCCACCATGAGTTTGAGTGGGGGTGTTAGAGCTATATTACGTATTGTGTATTTTTCCCATTTATATGAGGGGTTTCTTGCATATTCTCCACACCTGTACATGTATATATTGTGGTCTTTGGCCTCCTGATAATACAAGTTGCTATTCCTCTAACACTGTATCCGTTGGCGCCCAGAGCTATCCACATAGCCTCTGCTATTTTTATTGAGAAAACGTATATTTAGAAAACGTATAGAAAGACTTCTATATATACGAGATTTTGTAAAAGGTCAACTGCTGAGCAAAGATTCCAATGTTCTATGGTCCCTCTCGGACGCCAACGGCATCTTAATTTTCTTATCCAAACAATCCATCCAATCTTTTGCATGTGCTGCTGGACTTCAATTAACAACGTGTTCTTTCACAGAAGAACAAAATCTATCAATATTCCATAGATAAATAAATAAGTTTAGAACCTAGAAACACTAATTGTGCTACTTATTCATATAAAGCAAAATAGCAAATCCTCCTTTTTCCTATAAAAGGCAAGCCATCCCAGCAGCATACCAAACCACAGCAACCTATAGTGCTATCAGATAATCTCTCATCTAAGCATAGACAACAAGGCAGACAAGCTACAACCTTGTGATCAACATCCTCATGGACCAAGTGACGAAGCTGGCGTCAGAACGGGCGGTGGTGGTGTTCACGTCGAGCCGGTGCTGCATGTGCCACTCCGTGACGTCCCTCCTCGGCAACCTCGGCGTCAACGTGGCCGTGTACGAGCTGGACAAGGAACAGCGGGGCAGAGAGATGGAGAGAGAGCTCGCCAGGAGGCTTGGCCGCGGTGCGCCGGTGGTACCTGCGGTGTTCATCGGCGGCAACCTCGTCGGTGGTACCAATAGAGTCATGGCGCTGCATCTGGCCGGACAGCTCGTGCCCATGCTCAAGAACGCCGGTGCGCTCTGGCTCTAGTGAAAGAAGAACGCTTGCATGCCAACGATGCAATGCTAGCTTTTGCGATCGCAGTACGAAATAAGAGAGCTGTGTCAAAGAAGGTAGACGAAACTACGTACGTAGAAGGCCAGGTTTTTTAATATCCTGTTCCGACTGCCTAGCGAACATTTATGTGTTCTTCTTAAAGATTTCGTTGAATTTATAATAAAATTCAAATATTATCCACTGTGTAGCTTCGCACGATTCCACATAAAATTTAAATACTTGACCCTCATGATCACCAAAGCGCTACTCTCCTGTTTGAAAGAGACAAAACATGTGAGGCTTTTCTGAACATCCAGCCACACACGCACCCATACATTGATACATAGTCACCATCATCTAGACCATCATTATTCATATCAAATGCAATGACTTCATCGATGCTTGCTGCCACTTCAGTAATCAGATCTCCCTTTACAACTCTAGAACTCCATGAACATGTGTTCATGCATGAACTCGATTGTGCTCAACCGCTCACGAACTGAAACTTCCATCATATTTCTCAACAAGAAGACCTTGATCACGAAAAAACCAAGGCCCCTGTTCAGTAATTGTCTTCCAATCACCCAAACAATTAGCTTGAACTAAGAATCCGTTAACTCCGATATCGTGAAACAGCACTTCTTGAGCTGGTGCCCAAGCGAATCTTCTTCTTCTTCTTCCTCCTCTTCTTCTTCTTCTTCTTCTTCTTCTTCTTCTTCTTCTTCTTCTTCTTTTTCTTCTTCCTCTTCCTCTTCTTCCTCTTCTTCTTCTTCTTCTTCTTCTTCTTCATCCACCCATCCACCTTTGACGTGTCTCATTTAGTTTATGTAGCTCACGCACACGCGTCGCAGGGCCGCTTGGGCATCCACCACGCAAATCCTACCATCGCTGCCCCTGTTCAGTAATTGTCTTCCAATCACCCAAACAATTAGCTTGAACTAAGAATCCGTTAACTCCAATATCGTGAAACAACACTTCTTGAGCTGGTGCCCAAGCGAATCTCTTCTTCTTCTTCTTCTTCTTCTTCCACCCATCCACCTTTGACGTGTCTCATTCAGTTTATGTATCTCACGCACACGTGTCGCAGGGCCCCTTGGGCGTCCACCACGCAAATCCTACCATCTATGCCCCTCTTGCCTCCTCTCACCGCACCCCTGCCGGAGGACACCATTAGGCAAATCCCGTGTGGCCGACAACGGCGGTGGGGTGCTCGCAGTTCTCCCTTTGTCGATCTGGCATTGGAGGCCTTCCATGTCCTCCTTTTAGAGTTCCGGGCACCATAGGCATGGTGGCCGGGTCAAGCTGATGGGCCTGCTGCGGGCTTGGACAACGACTAAGTTTTGAGAGCGGTCGGTGCATGTTACAGTTGATGAATGGAGTTTTGGTGTGGAAGATCCGGGTGAAAACCCCTAGGTTTTGGTCTTTGTCCATAGCTGGTGATGGCGACATCTTGTGCGTTCTTTACAGCATCATTGAGGTGAAGCGCCCAACTCCTTCTGCTACCCTCTGTGGGAAATCCTAGATCCTTTGGATCAGATGATGGCAGCGCTCATACGTCGTTCCCCCTTTGGGGCATCAATCTTGGAGACATGCACATTGATACATTGCAAATGTATCTATAATTTTTGATATTCCATGCTTGGTTTTATCTACTTTCTTGTGTTTTGTTCCAACTTTGAAGTACTTTTCATATGATTTCTTGGACTAACCTATTAACAAGATGCCACAGTGCCAGTTGCCTGTTTTCTGCTGTTTTTGGTTCCAGGAAGTCAGAAAATGAATATTCTCGGAATTGAACGGGACAAAAGCCAAAGTTACTATTTTCCCGAAAGACTCACGGAGCCAGAAGGAGAGTCGGAGAGGGGCCACAGGGTGGCCACACCCCCTTGGTGCGGGCCCGCCCAGGCCGCGCCAGGGCATGGTGTGGGCCCCCTGGCTGGCCACCGACCTTGCCTCCTTCGCCTAAAAGAGCCTCCCGATACCAAAACCCTAGATAATCAATCAGAAATCTATGAAAAGTTCCGCAGCGCCGTCGCCACCGAAGGGGAGATTCGGGGGTCAGAAAGTCTCTGTTCCGGCACCCTGCCGGGACGGGGAAGTGCCCCCAGAGCCATCTCCATCACCATTGTTGATTCCCATGATGAGGAGGGAGTAGTTCTCTCTCGAGGCTAAGGGTTCTACCGGTAGCTATTTGTTCATCTCTCTCTGTATGCATGATCTTATTGATATCATGAGCTTGTAATCTATAGATCTACCTTGCTACTCAAGTGCTTTAATAGATCTCTGCTCTCCCCATGTGTGTAAAAGTGACAGCGTGCACACCATGGTGGCACTTAGGATAGAGATTACAAATACTTGTTATGAGTTATATTTGGAGTTGGATGTCTTTATGAAATTGCGGTGTTTGTTGGAACCATCTAGTGCTCAAGGTGACAGTGTGGGGTTATCTAGATGGGAAAGGCTTACTTTGAGGTGTGCTGTTATAGCCCTACCATCGATTAGAGTGTCCAACCGGAGAGTAGTTAAGAGTAGTATCATAAAGAGAAGATATTTATATGAGAGTGTTCACTAGTGAAAGTGTGATCCCTAGGCCTTGTTTCTAAGCACTGAAACACCGTTTGCTATTAGATCTATTACATGTTTGCTTGCTTCTATCTTTATTTCAGTTTTACTTTAGTCTTTTCCACGCCATCAAGCTATTTTCTATCACCGTTACCACTTATAATTATCTATACCACTTGTATTTCACTATCTCTTCGCCGAACTAGTGCACCTATACACCTGACAAGTGTATTGGGTGTGTTGGGGACACAAGAGACTTCTTGTATCTTGATTGCAGGGTTGCTTGAGAGGGAATACCTTTGACCACTTCCTCCCTTAGTTCGATAAACCTTGGGTGATCCACTTAAGGGAAAATTTGCTGCTGTTCTACAAACCTCTACACTTGGAGGCCCAATAACTGTCTACAAGAATAGAAGTGTGTAGACATCAAGCTATTTTCTGGTGCCGTTGCCGTGGAGGTAAGGTAAAAGGTACTCACATCAAAGGATTAAAGAAGAAGAACCTCCGACGGCAAACGTCTATTTTCTGGCGTCGTTGCCGGGGAGGTAAGGTAAAAGGTACTCACATCCTCCGGTGTGAGTGCTCGAAGTTATTTCCTTTAGATTATGCAATTTTGTCTTTTTGTTTCTTGTTTTCACTAGTTAGGCTTAATGGAAAACAAAAACAAAATTAGAGAGCTTTATAGTATTTATCTTGAGTTAGGACAAGAAGTGTTTGAAGAGAAAATTAAAAAACCTATGAAACTTTATTTGCATGCTAATAGAAATATTGTTAGTATGAATTCTTTGGACACCATTATTGCTAATGCTATGGAAAACTCTAAGCTTGGGGAAGCTAGTTTTTATGAAAATGATCTTTTTAGTTCCCCAGCTTTGGAAGATAGCTATTCTATTGCTTATGATGATACCCAACCTCCAATATATGATGATTACAATGATGAGTATGATATTTTCAGTCCACCTACTACTGAGGAGGAAATTAATTATGACTACAATATGCCTCCTATATTTGATGATTATGGTGATGAGAATCATAATGATAGCTATTTTGTTGAAATTGCTCCCACTACAATTAATAAGAATAACTATGCTTATGTGGAGAGTAATAATGATTATATGCATGTGACTCATGATAATAATATTTTATGTGATAGTTATATTGTTAATTTTATTCATGATGCTACTGAAAGTTATTATGAGAGAGAGAAATATGGTTTTATGTATCTCAACAATATTAAGTTTTCCCTCTTTATGTTGAAAGTCTTGAAGTTGCACTTGTTTTGCTTTACTATGCTTGTTGCTTTGTGCTTTCATGACTTGTTTCTTTACAAGATTCCTATGCATAGGAAGTGGTTAGACTTAAATGTGCTTTGAATTTGCTTCTTGATGCTCTCTTTTGCTTCAATTTATATTTCTTATGTGAGCATCTTTTCAAACTATCATGCCTAACTTAAAGGCGTTAAAGAAAAGTACTTGTTGGGAGATAACCCAAGAGTTTTAGATGAGTCTTGAAAGTTATTACTTCAGTAATAACCGCTCCTTATCATTTTTCTTTGCTTTTTGTGCCAAGAGTAACCTCTAATGAGAGAGAAGTAATGATTGGGAAAGTTGCTGTCCCGAAACAGATTTCTATGCTTCACAATAAAAATTCGTGTAAAATATCTGAACGTCTTTTTGATGCGTTAATTTTTGTGCTTCTGCCCCAGGTTGTTATCTAACTTTCGTTAGTTCAACACTTTTAGATTTGAGAAACAAAAGGTCTTCGAAAAAATTCGTCTTTACCTGCTGGTCTGTTTTGACAGATTTCTGCCATTATTTGTATTTGCTTCTTGTTTGTCCCTTTTTGAGTTCTTTTGGGGAATTGAGCTTTTTGAGGGAAGTGCTACAGTAACTAGTGTTCTAATGTAAGTTTATTGGTGTTATAACTGAACCTAAAGACCTATTATCTTGAGTGCACTAATGCTGCTAATAAAGATTGTGTGAAGTTTTGTATGAAGAAAAAAATTCAGGTGTATAGAAGGAATGAGTAATGAGATGAAGGATGGACTAAAGCTCAAGCTTGGGGATGCCACGCATGTCACCCCAAGAAATATCCAAGAAGTACAAGCGTCGAAGCTTGGGGATGCCCAAGGCATCCCCCTCTTAATCAATAAAAATCCCAGGTTTCTTCCAAACGCTTCATTTTTATTGTTTCATGCACAGTTGTGTTGTTCTTAGAGCGTCTTCTTTTTCGTTTTCGTTTTGGTTTTTTTTTGTTTGCTTTGTTTGCTTAGTTTGCTGAATAAATTGGTTGGACCCCCTCTTTCATACATTGGTTTTTAAATAGTTTGGTTGGGATTGGAGAAGAGTAGGAAAAGTTCATGCCTAAGTGGTAAAAGGAGCTTATTTTTGACTGTGGCCTATGCTTTGTCATGCCATGCTTGATATTGTTTTGGGTTTATGCTTAGTATTCTTTGTTGTAGCATGACTTGTTATAAACAATTGAGATTTCTTAATGTGCCTTGGATGAATCATGGGTTGTTTTAGCATATTAAAGCATAGTATAGTGGTATTCTCCTTTGTTGCTTTATTTGGGTTGACTTGGCGCATGCTCACACCATGTTATGACTATCTCAAGTCACCATAATCCTTTATGATCCTTTAGTTTTCAACTTGTAGTATCACTTTATGCTTTGATCAATGATGTTTTGTCGCTTTGCATGATTATGGCCATTATTGCTCTCTTAGTTTGTCGCTCCCAGTCTTTTGCTAGCCTCCACAACCAAGTATGAGTTCCACTCATGCATCCAAATCCTTAAACCAAGTTATTCCAAAGAGTCCACCATACCTACCTACTAGCTTATGCTATTCCAAGTATATTCATGCTTTTGTTTACCTTCCAAATTAAACTTGTTATGAGAAAACTAGTGATTAAATCTCTCACGAACTTGATACCACACTTTACTTTTCTTGCCCTTAATAAACTTGAACCATTGTGTCGTCTATGTTGTATATGCTTGCACTTATTTGTTAGGAATTAGCAGAACCATGCTGTCATGGGGAACGCTTTCAACATTGCACTTGGTACTTGTACCTAGTTGATATCATGCTCTTTTGTCTATGGATGTCGTCAGTGTGAAATGAAAGGGGAGATTGTAAGTCCATAGAGTTATGTATATGTGTTAGAAAAACGCCTGGGCCGCTGGTCTAATCTATGCCGACATGGTGGAAACCTGCAGCGTAACCATAATGAGCTGTCTATGAAGCATTCTTCTTATAAAAAAAGTCCTATATTGAGAAAAAAAAGAAAAAAAATAGATTATGAAAAGAGGAAAGAGAGAAAAAATCACCATATTCCCATGGTAAATAAGAAGATTGCTGAGATGCTCGTTGTCTGCTTGCCTTGTCATTTTGATATGGGGATTCTTCCGTATCATCGGGCAAGGGGTACCCCGTTGGCGGTTCTCTATGATACATATGTACTTACAATGACAAGAGCTTACTTGTGACTGAAGTTGAGTAGCATGAGGTTCGGTACTCGTAAGCAAGGGGCATGAGATTTCAACTTATAACTTGTCAAGCATATCCTCTTAGTTGTGTCACTTTAACCTTAATCACTTCAAGATACTTATGATAGGGGCAATGAGAGCTGAAAGCTATAAGTACCATAATTTTTGGAAGCTCTTTATGAGACTTGAATCCCTGCTTCCTTTTATAAAGGCATTTCTTTCACCATTATATTGAGTCTCCACCTTCTACCTTTATGCACCTACTTTGAGAGCATAGTGGCCATTCTTAGTTCTATGTGCATTGTCCCAAGACTAGTTGATTAATGCATACCTTGATATTGCTTGTTTTAAACTATTTGTATCTAGTCACTCTTATGAACTTTTAAGGTGTCCTATGCATTTATATTTGCTACTCTATGAGGGACAAGCTGAATACTATTATGCTATATTTTCTTTATGTGAAACAAACAAACGTCTTGCAAAGCATTGTTATTCATGAATCTTTTGTTTGTGCCTTTTCATGTTGCATCATAGTTTCTTTGTCTTATTGCTAGAACATTGTCTTTCATGTTATGATTGAAGTACTATGATCCCAGCTTTGAATGTTTACAAATACTTTGATCAAGTTTATGATGGTGCATGTCACCTCAAAAATTATTCTTTCTTTTTATCACTTACCTACTCGAGGACGAGCATGAATTAAGCTTGGGGATGTTGATACATTGCAAATGTATCTATAATTTTTGATGTTCCATGCTTGGTTTTATCTACTTTCTTGTGTTTTGTTCCAACTTTGGAGTACTTTTCATATGATCTCTTGGACTAACCTATTAACAAGATGCCACAGTGCCAGTTGCCTGTTTTCTGCTGTTTTTGGTTCTAGGAAGTCAGAAAATGAATATTCTCGGAATTGGACGGGACAAAAGCCAAAGTTACTATTTCCCCGGAAGACTCACGGAGCCAGAAAGAGAGTCGGAGAGGGGCCACAGGGTGGCCACACCCCCCCTTGGCGCGGGCCAGCCCAGGCCGCACCAGGGCATGGTGTGGGCCCCCTGGTTGGCCACCAACCTTGCCTCCTTCGCCTATAAGAGCCTCCCGATACCAAAACCCTAGATAATCAATCAGAAATCCACGAAAAGTTCCACAGCGCCGCCGCCACCGAAGGGGAGATTCGGGGGACAGAAAGTCTCTGTTCTGACACCCTGCCGGGACGGGGAAGTGCCCCCGGAGCCATCTCCATCGATCTCCACCACCATCTCCATCACCATTGCTGATTCCCATGATGAGGAGGGAGTAGTTCTCTCTCGAGGCTAAGGGTTCTACCGGTAGCTATGTGTTCATCTCTCTCTCTATGCATGATCTTATTGAGATCATGAGCTTGTAATCTATAGATCTACCTTGCTACCCAAGTGCTTTAATAGATCTCTGCTCTCCCCATGTGTGTGAAAGTGACAACGTGCACACCATGGTGGCACTTAGGCTAGAGATTACAAATACTTGTTATGAGTTACATTTGGAGTTGGATGTCTTTATGAAATTGTGGTGTTTGTTGGAACCATCTAGTGCTCAAGGTGATAGTGTGGGGTTATCTAGATGGGAAAGGCTTACTTTGAGGTGTGTTGTTATAGCCCTACCATCGATTAGAGTGTCCAACCGGAGAGTAGTTAAGAGTAGTATCATAAAGAGAAGATATTTATATGAGAGTGTTCACTAGTGAAAGTGTGATCCCTAGGCCTTGTTTCTAAGCACTGAAACACAGTTTGCTATTAGATCTATTACATGTTTGCTTGCTTCTATCTTTATTTCAGTTTTAATTTTGTCTTTTCCACGCCATCAAGCTATTTTCTATCACCGTTACCACTTATAATTATCTATACCACTTGTATTTCACTATCTCTTCGCCGAACTAGTGCACCTATACACCTGACAAGTGTATTGCGTGTGTGGGGACACACGAGACTTCTTGTATATTGATTGCAGGGTTGCTTGAGAGGGAATACCTTTGACCACTTCCTCGCTGAGTTCGATAAACCTTGGGTGATCCACTTAAAGGAAAACTTGCTGCTGTTCTACAAAACTCTGCACTTGGAGGCCCAACAATTTTCTACAAGAATAGAAGTGCGTAGACATCACACATCATCATGAGGCACCGGTGGATGGATTTCTGGTGGAGCAGTGTTTCATCTACCGCTTCGACGTTGGCGCATCTCGAAAGCATTGAGCAGCGGGGTCTGAATGGTGAATGTGGTTTGGTGGACTCGCGCAGGGTGGTTGAGCTATCTGGCGTCATGGTGGCAGGCCTAGCAAGGTCATTGCATTGATTTTTCTTGAAGATTGGTTTGAGAAAGACGATAGACTTCTGGAGTGTGTATGCTGGCACGCTCTGAGGGTCTGTTGGACTAGTTGTGCCACTTGCTCTCCGTTGGGAGACTTGTCGAGGCCTTCTGTTTTTAGATGATGCATGTTGGTGTGATGTCAGGGCACTGGCCCTGTTCATGGACACCCCTTCGCTAGTGTTGTAGGATTAGCGAGTTGTCTCTAGGTTGGTGGCTTTGGTCTGATCTTTGTACTTAATCTTGTAAGGTGTCGTGAATAATTTAATAAAAAAGCATGTGTGCGCCTCTTGGATGCAGAAGCCAGGGGTCTCAACCTCCATTTCAAAAAACAATTCTTCTTCTTCATCGGTGTTGCACTAAAAGGCCTTGTAGTTCGTACCTTGATCACCTCCATCCACTTCGCCCCTCCCTCAATGCCTCCACCTCTCTCTTTGGTACAAACACACCACCGATCTCCTCTCCCTTTAGGTTTAGAATACGCAGCAGATCATCGAGAGATAGTTCCTCCTCATTCGCCTCCCTGCTCACCATGCCCTTCTCCTTTGCCATGACCATCCTCGAAGCCTATCTCCAACCCTAACCATGTGGTAATACCAAGGCCGGGCAGCCGAGCCAGTCAGCCCCTTCACCATCTCGAGCATAACGCACACACGATGGGGGAGAAGGCACCAAACGTGGGGATCGAAGACTACCTCTCGTCGGCAATCCCAAATCATCGGAGAGGTACGAGACAATCCCTAAAACGGTGCTAAACGCATCCTAATCAAGCGTCAAGATCAATCTAGAGGAAGTATATGTGATCAGCCATATCACTAATCGAGTTGAAAAATGGTACACTAGGAATGTTGCAGCCCAAGGTTAGGGCTAGTAGAGCTAGAGCCCGATCCATCATACGTACACATAAGACCCTCCATAATGTGATCTCCTACCTTTCACTTTCGGTTCTCCCATAAGTGAGGACCGGTTGTGGGTCTTCTATCTTTTTTACTTCTTCCGTCCTAAAAAGAATATCGTAAATTTATCTAAATTTAAATATATTAACAAATAACTTTTTATTATGTTGAAAACCAGGAGTTTGCGTTGTTCATTACAAGTCCTCTTATAATAAATAGTGGAAGATCATGTCTCAAAATTTGATCGCCAGTTGAGGAAGCTAGTTTGGCCAGTCACATCAGCGACTTTGTTGGTTTATCTGCTAGATTGTCTGACAGTGCATTATTTTGATGTTAGCGCAGACACCACCGAGGAGCAGTCGAGCTCCAGCTCCAGAATCACCTTTTCTGGGTCTTCTGTTAATCTTTCCTAGAGATATTTCTGCTTTGCCATCCTTCTGCATGTATTCAACGTTTTCTTTTCTTGGATTATACAGCAAAGCTTTCTTATGAGAATCTTTCTTATAGTTTCGTTCTCCCTGTTGCTTTGAACTAACTCGTAGATTTTCTCTCACGAGCTTCGAATGGCTTCACTACCGGAAACAGACTATACGCCGACGGCCAAAAGCCATCAGTAGGCATTGGTGTAGGCCCGTAGGCGTAACACAGCGTCAGCTTAGACTTGTTTGCTGTCGGTATAGGCCATATGGCTCATCTAGACGGCTAACTGCCGTTTGGATACGCTGACGGCAGCATAGTTTTTTTTGAATATCTTTTTTTTGAATTGTTTGACTTGTTAACTTTATAGGGTTATTTTTTACTTTAAGTGTGCTTAATCTCAGTGTAAATTGCACTCGTAGTCAAACTTTCTGATCGATCACCCATTCTGACATTACTCTACTCATGGTCAAATTTCCCCATCGTTCACCCATTCTCGCACTATTTCAGCCCCAACACGTATAACTTCTCCGTTTCTTCCGGATGAGGTTCCGAAAAAAAATTAGACCTTATTGATAATACCAACATATCAATCCTATTAACCCCGATATCAAACATCTTTATTTTTAAAAATTCTAGACAACTATTTAAGTAAACAACCAACAATGAATAACTAATAGTAATCTTGAATTCAAATAATAATAAAATGATTTTACTTTTTTGCCATTTTATTTAATATGGAATAATTCATATATATATATGGAGAAAAAATACTTTTTACTCCCGGTGTAACTATACCCGAGTCTCATATACTACCTTACGGAAGTATTTGTAATATTTTATCTGTTTAAATATGTTTATATAGTATATCTAAGATACTTTCAATCAAGTTAGGTGAAAAAATTACAAATGCACCATAGTTTGCACTATATATGTAAAATACCATCATATTTGTACGTACAAATGGAATATGTGAATAAAAATTACATACTACCAAAAAAATAGTATATATACTTCATACTACGCGGACATACCTTCCGGCATGGTAGAAAATTCCTAGATAGTGTGAAACACGTGTGGGTATAACTACACCCGGGTGTAGTATAAATATGTCATCGCGCGCTATTTGACTCTCTGGGTGCAGAATATTATTCTGCACCCCACCCGTACCGCGCACTGCCGCGCCAGACCGCGCGTCCGCGCCGCACTCAACCAGCCCGTGCGGCAGGGTGATGTAAAAATATGCTGCATGCGACCTAAGTTATGGTTCCACGCCACGCCGAACCAGCCTGCTCCGTTCGAGCGCCCCAGGGGCCTTTCAAGTGACGTAAGATTTCCTGCATGCAACATAATAAATGGGAAGTAAGAAAATGAAGGGTTTTTTTAACTGAAGAAAACGAAGTTAACAGCCGAGGCCTCCAAGTGACTTGTTAAAAAATAAACCTACCTAGTAACAAAATCTGGTGACGAACACGATAACATGGTCTACTGAATTGGTCTACTAATTCATTTCCAAGGTGACATAGAACATCAGTAATCAAGAATTCAAGGCTGAAGGCAAGATTACACCGTAATGAAGCCAAAGAAAGTACTGTAAGAAACTAACAACAAGATTACACCGTAGGTCCGTTAATAACTAATGAAACCAAATTTCAGAGGTGACGAAGAACTAACGGCAAGTTCCGATGTGCTCGCAAGAACAACAGGGATGTCATGATTAAACAACATAAGATTTACTAGGACAACATAAGTACACGTCGTAAAAACTCCATGCGGCTAAAAACAAATGTCACCGTGCACACATGTTCTTAAGCATAAAGCAGCAGATCCTCATTTAGTAATGTGCCCATAGAAAATATAACAACATGGTTTACGTGCATATCAAAGTAATAAATAACATGAGCTGGTGAAATTATTTAGTTACATCAATTCCGTTACACAATCCTTTGATATTGCATTTCTATCCTATAAGGTGGCATGATGCTGAAGACCACAAGCTGTGGTGCAGCTCTACATTTCATTGTGTATCTAGGAGCAGGAACTTCCCCTTGTATTTTGAACATCACCATCCTTCCAGAAAAATGGCAAGAAAATTAGGATAAAACAAGAAACTGAAGATAATTTCCAATAGAATCATTCCTTTAGCAAAAACAGAATCATTACGAATGTGTCACGGCCTTAAGAAGAGCAAAAGAATGCTAGTTTTCACACCATCATCAGTATATTTAATGAAACAACTAAATAATGAAACTGAGTAAGATGTAACTTGCTTTGAAAGCCAAAAAAACAAACAAATAAGTGTTGCCACTTGCAACTCGTAAAAGTTAACAATGTGGCCAATATGCTCGTAAAAAGAAGACAGCCATCTGCGGAACCATAGGAACATGTAAACTACATGATGCACTAAAAAATATTTTATCAAATCAATTAAAGATACATAGTTTTCTATAAAAAAAAGGTGTAAAAGATTAATGGTATCAATAAGACAGTCAAGCAAAGAATTAGCTTCTGATCGATGGAATGCTAACACATGAAAAAAATCAAAGATAGGAAAAGGAACGACATGGCAAATACTGAGAAAGCTGATGCATACGGAAAGATGTATATTTTCCTGAGGAATATCAACATCCAGGCCGAGGTTAATCAAGCAGATGCAGCTTCTAGTGCATGTTAACAACATACTAAGGATGTTTCTTGAGAAACAACAATTTACATATTATAATAGTTTTTATTAAACATCTAGGAGAATAAGAATGACACGTTTAGTATAACCTCATTAAACTTAGCTCATCATGAGCAGCTTGCCAAATCAAATCAGACTCCAACCTTCCTTTGCTCGCCAATTCCTGAAGAATTAGCAGCTAACACAGTCAAATCCAAGGACATCTATATGTGATTCATTGATGATTTTTAATCCTCAGCTGAGAGCTATATACTTTTAGTAAAAAATTACCACACACGTTATGTGCTTCCTTAAACGAAGTGATACTCACTCCTTGATGTTTCTTTCTATTATTTGGGCAATGGCTTGATAATCAATTTGTTGAAACTTGCACTAAAATTTTTCTAACATGCTTCAAGTCATAAGAAACTTATCCTCCATGCAAATTCTGAATCAAGAAACAACCAGAAAGGAAAGCACGGCCACCATACCTTAAGTGGAAGCCCACCGTCATGCTCCACCACCCTTCAACGACAAACAACTGTGCTGAGGCTGCCTACTGCTCATCACGATGCTGTTTCCAACTACCGCTCAACACCATGCCGATGCCGCCTGCACCGCCACCATGGCTGTGATTATGAAATTGCTCTTGACCTCCATTGCATGCTAGATCTACACACGGGAAACAACTGAAAATACAAATCAACTTTCCTATATGGAAGAAAACATAATGAACAGATTTGCAAGTATCATACCACATGAAATTTCCTCTTTGAAGGGTTTGCAAACAAGATTAATGTATAACATAAGCTAAACTTAATGAGCATAGCAGCGTTTCATGTTCTGACGGTTATTACTCTGAAAATTTGTCTTTACAAACTGACTTTAAAACACATGCTTTATATACCTTGACTAAAATAATGGGCCAACTAGCTAGCAGGACAGCAAAGAGGGATCGAGTTTGCAAAACCGTAACTACATGCCACTAAGATGAGATAAAACCAACATCTAAGAAGTCCTGTGCAGAGCAATAACAAACTAAACTCTAGAGGTCAGGTGGTTGTTGCCATGTCCTTGCAGTACCTCAACCTATTTCAGATCAAAGCTCCACATGGGGTATGCAAAACTAATGTTGCATCTGAGTATCTGACGACACAAGGAACTTATTTCTTACAGTAGAAGGTGTCAGGCGAAAGCTGCTGCACCGATGGTTGAGGAAACTTGGCGGCGTAGAGATGCCACTTGGATGCCAATGTTGCCCGGAGGCACCGGCCCTGCTCACCAAGTTGAATTGCTGCCGACGACCACGCCGCCCCCCGTTCGGCCAGCCAACCACGACGCTGCTATCGACGACACGGTGGGCGCAGAGCCCACCAGCCGCTCGCCTAGCCACCGAATCCACCCGTTGCTCACATGGTCGACGCATAGTAATATTCAAATTGTCGCCGTCGCACATGCTGGATTAGAAAGAAAGGAGGAAAAAAATGAGTTGTGGCTGGTAAGTAAGTTGGCTAGCTGCTAACCCACGACCTTCAGAAAAGAAATTGTGGGTGTATAAAAAAGTTCACAACAGGTGTATGGTCGTCACATCAAGAACTAGAATTGATGCAGAAAGTCAACTAATGCGGCCTCTAATTTGCATTGGTAATTAAAGCGACAAGAACTAGAATTGAACATCTACTTGCAGCCTCAATGCTTTCCCCTCCGAGCAAATTCAGCAAAAAAGCAACCAAAGGTGTAATTGCCTGGAGTAAATCTAAAATGTTGCGATGCAGCTCCTCCTCCATCGTTGTTGAAGCGAGGGCCAGAAACTTATGTGCTGCAAGCGGGTGAAGTATGAGGGCGATCAGTGGATCTACCTCTGCAATTGGGAGCAGGATCTAACTAGAATCTACTGTAACAAAGACGCAACAAAATATTGCACGGTATAGAAGAAAAAAAGGATTCAGCGGCACACCGTACCATGAGGTCGAAGCCCACCTGCATGCTATGCCTGCCGGCGCTGCCCCCTAGTCACCACAACACCGATGCAACTCAGCGCATCCTGCAGCCACCACACACCTCGCTAAAGCTACATGAGATCCTCATGCCGCGGATCCACGACAGCGCCACCGCGCCGATGCCGCTCACCACGCCTCAAGTCGCCCGTATCCCCAGCTGTAGCTACTCGCCGCCCGCCGTGATCCTCAGCTGCAGCCGCTCGCCGCCCCGCGGTGATCCTCAGCTGCAGCCGCTCGTCGCCCCGCCGTGATCCCCAACTGCAGCCGCTCACCGGCCACCGCAATCCCATCTCCAGCCGCTCGCCGCCCGCCGCAATCGCCAGAGCATTCAATCCCCAAATACTTGAGCCGTCTGCCACACACGACGCCCTCGATCAGACGGTGGTGCTGGGCACCCACGACGGATAAACCGGTCACAAAAATCCGGAAAATTACGGCGACCCAGAGCCACGAGGGGAGTTTTTGGTTGCGCCGCAACAAGTAGGCTGGTCCGGCTCGGTCGACCGACCTGGGTGTAGAATTACTTATTCTGCACCCAGGGAGTCTAATAGAGTTCCTATATATATATAGAGTGGCGCTAATAGATTTATATATATATATAGTGGCGCTATTTGATCTTAGGAGATAGAATAGTTATTCTACACCCATCCTCTATATTACAAACCGTATAAATTTTTTACGTCACGTACATTTTCTCTTACCTCAAAAGTCGAGAACAACATAATAAAATTTAGACATGTCGTAAAAAAATTTGTTTATATACCGTATAAAAATACGACATAAAATGTGTATTTTCTATGTTTTTACACTATAATAACTCATAAATCATATTTTTATGTCGATTTTTTTACGTTTCTGATAAACATAAACATAATTATTAGTATACAAAATATAAATTTCTATATGTGAGAACATAAAAATATGCGGGATGCAAAATAACTATTCTGCACCCTGGGTGCTGATTAGGGTTTCTATATATATATATCTGAAAATCGTAATTTAAGAAATAATATGTATAAATTTATTAGAAAAATGTGAGAAATCCAAATATAATATCCATATCATCTTTGAATCATGCATAATATATTTTTAATAATATACTGCAAATTTTTCCAAATAAAATTCATCTAATAGTGTCCAAATCTTTAAAAAATCATATAAAAATCCCTTAGAAATCTGAGAAATCTAAAAAATCCTAAACGACGGTAGGAAATGTAGTACATATATTAATCCTAGCATGTAGTACATATCAACAAAGATCTCTAGGAAATATAAACAATAATCACACATGTGTGGTTGCCTATTGACATGTATACTACTACCTCCGATCCTAAATAAGTGTGTTAGTTTTGAATTAGAGTTAGTTCAAAACTGAGACACTTGTTTAGAATTTGAGGGGTACATAAAACTTAGCCCGCGGTGAAACAACATGCCTAAGATGTTTCACTAATGTTGTGTGAAACTAAGCATAAAATCTTCTACGTGATAATTTGGATTTTGTTGAATGCATGCCATGTGGACACAAACGAGCATACATGCGGTGCATAATCCAAAAATATCTGACGTTAGCAGTTTTCTGTTAGCAATAATTGTTGTGACAAGCTAGACATTATTTAGTTAACTGCAAGGTACGTACTTATAGTTACCACTACTCTACAAAAAAAGGGTTCAGTTTCTTTTTCCGAAATCTAGCATGGCCGTATGTATCAGTAATAACCTGGGTTGTCCCCGGCGGGCTACACACCATCCCCCAACTACCCTATGTGCACTAATAGAAAACAGACCTTTGGTTCAGGGGTATTAGTCCCGGTTTTGCTACAAACCGGGACTAATGCCCCGGTCCAACGGCTAGAACTGGCCCCAAGGTGGCAGACACTAGCCCCGGTTCGAACGGGACCTTTAGCCCCGGGTCGTGTAACAAATCGAGGCTAAAGCGTTTCAGGCAGGCCAGGTCGGACGCCAGACCTTTAGTCCCGGTTTGTTATACGACCCGGGGCTAAAGGTGGACATTTAGCCCCGGTTCGTGGTCTGGCTATATTTTCTTCCCATGCCCGAGCCACCATTCAAGCTGGTGGCTCTCCTCTCTCTCTCTTTCTTGCTTCAAGCTCGAGTTCATGCCCTTTTTTCCTCAAGATTTGTCTATATTTTGTGGTGCCCCATCTATCCAAAGGTACTAAAAGGTGAGCAACTTCATCCTTTGAACTCTCATTGCTATATTAGCTCATTTCATGCTCTATCTTATAGATGGATTTGTGGATTTAGTTTGGTAGTAATTTTTTGCAATGATAGCATGAGATCGATGTTTAGATTCTATCTATCTTGTATTAATGTAAGGAACTCTAAGGTAAATATCACAATATGTGGATTCTATCTATATATATTTTGTTTTGGCACATAGTCTCGAAATTTGATTTTAGAAGAACACACATGCGTGAGTTCATCATTCTAACTAGCTAGCTGGGCAAAATATCCTTCTTCGTCTACCTGCGTTCAACAAACTAAAAAAATTGTAACAAAGATAGGGTTAATTCATAAAATCTTGATAAGAAGACATCACAATTCACATATTAGGGAGTGCCTCTATGGCGAGCTCCTCGAAGATGTCTGAGGACGGGATCCTAAGACATCTTCGAGAAGCTCTGCCGTAGTGGTGTCCCTGCTCTCCCACACCATCTTTCGGTTTATATCTTCTCTAGCTAAATCAGTATGCTGGTGGAGCTAACTAATTTCACATATTAGAGAGTGCCTCTACAGCGAGCTCCTCGAAGATGTCTGAGGACGAGGTCCTAAGACATCTTCGAGAAGCTCCGCCGTAGTGGTGTCCCTGGTCTCGCGCACCATCTTGCAGTTCTTCACAAGAATGCATACCTATTTATAGATTAAGCAGCACAACATAGTGTCGGGCACTGATGACATAATGTCGACACACTCACCCTGGCATAGTGCTGCCACCCACCCAAAATAGTGTCGGCATTTAATTTACTGGCTTAGTGCTGCCCACTGAGGACATAGTGTCGACATGTTGTCTCCACATCCACATTTAGTCCCGGTTGGTGCCTCCAACCGGGACTAAAGGTTCATCATATCTTTAGTCCCGGTTGCTGGTTTTAGATTAGTAATAATTAATTATGATTATGTTTGATGTACTTAATTAATTATATATTGCAGATGAGCCGGCAATGGATGTACGCTGACCGACTCTCTAACGAGTTCATTAAAGGCGTACATTCTTTTCTTCTTGTGGCCGAGGAAAACAAGCGGAATGGTTTTATGTCTTGTCTGTCGGAATCATAAAGAATACTCTTCCTCAAGAGTCCTTCACAACCACCTGTTTCAGTCCGGTTTCATAACCGGCTATAATTGTTGGACCAAGCACGGAGAAAGAGAGGTTATGATGGAAGACAACGAAGAAGAAGAGAATGACAACGACTACCCTGAATACAATGGTACTACAATGGAAGACATTGATGAAGAAAAAGATGAAGAACAGGCATCAGTTCTGCCTGATGATGATCTTAGTCGGGCCATTGTTGATGCTCAGGAAGAATGCGTAACTGAAAGGGAGAGGTTGAAGTTCAAGAAGATGTTAGAGGATCACAACAAATTGTTGTACCCAAATTGTGAAGATGGGCACAAAAAACTGGGTAGCACACTGGAATTGCTGCAATGGAAGGCAGAGAACGGTGTGACTGACAAAGGATTTGAAAAGTTGCTAAAAATAATGAAGAAGTTGCTTCCAAAGGATAACAAATTGCCCGCCAGTACCTACGAAGCAAAGAAGGTTATCTGCCCTCTAGGATTAGAGGTGCAGAAGATACATGCATGCATTAATGACTGCATCCTCTAACGCGGCGAGGAGTACGGGAATTTGGATGCATGCCCAGTATGCACTGCATTGCGGTATAAGATAAGACGAGATGACCCTGGTGATGTTGAGGGCGAGCACCGCATGAAGAGGGTTCCTGCCAAGGTGATGTGGTATGCTCCTATAATACCACGGTTGAAACGTTTATTCAGGAACAAAGAGCATGCCAAATTGTTGCGATGGCACATGGAAGACCGTAAGAAAGACGAGATGTTGAGATACCCCGCTGATGGGTCGCAGTGGAGAAAAATCGAGAGAGAGTTTCTGGACTTTGCAGGTGATGCGAGAAACTTATGGTTTGGTCTAAGTATAGATGGCATGAATCCTTTTGGGGAACAGAGTTGCAGTCATAGCACCTGGCCTGTGACTCTATGTATCTATAACCTTCCTCCTTGATTGTGCATGAAGCAGAAGTTCATTATGATGCCAGTGCTCATCCAAGGCCCGAAGCAACCCGGCAACGACATTGATGTGTACCTAAGGCCATTAGTTGAATAACTCTTACAGTTGTGGCACGGACAAGGTGTACGTGTGTGGGATGAGAACAAGCAGGAGGAATTTGACCTACGAGCATTGTTGTTCATAACAATCAATGATTGGCCTGCTCTTAGTAACATTTCAGGACAGACAAACAAGGGATACAATGCATGCACACACTGTTTAAACGATACTTAAAGTATATATTTGGATAAATGTAAGAAGAATGTGTACCTGGGGAATCGTCGTTTTCTTCCGCCCTTGCACATCCTAAGAAAGAAAGGTAAGCATTTCAATAGTGAGGCAGACAACCGGTGTAAGCCTATCCGCCCTACTGGTGATGATGTATTTGACATGGTGAAGGATTTAAAAGTAATCTTTGGAAAGGGTCCTGGTAGACAATCTGTTCCGAAGGACGATGTCGGACACGCACCCATGTGGAAAAAGAAATCTATATTTTGGGAGCTACCCTATTGGAAAGTCCTAGAGGTCCGCTCTGCAATTGACGTGATGCACCTGACGAAGAATCTTTGCGTGACGCTGCTAGGCTTCTTGGGCGTGTATGGGAAGAGCAAAGATACACCTGAAGCACGGCAGGACCAACAACATATAAAAGACCAAGACGGCATGCATCCAGAGTTGTTTGAAGGTACTGCTAGCTACGCTCTTACCAAAGAAGAGAAGGAAATCTTTTTTGAAGTCCTTTACAGTATCAAGGTCCCGTCTGGTTTCTCGTCGAACATAAAGGGAATAATAAATATGGCAGAGAAAAAATTTCAAAACCTAAAGTCTCATGACTGCCACGTGCTTATGATCCAGCTACTTCCGATTGCATTGAGGGGACTCCTGCCGGAAAATGTTCGAGTACCCATTGTGAAGCTATGTGCGTTTCTCAATGCAATTTCTCAGAAGGTAATCAGTCTAGATAGTCTACTAAGGTTACAAAAAGATGTAGTCCAATGTCTTGTCAGCTTGGAGTTGGTGTTCCCACCATCCTTGTTCAATATTATGACTCACCTCCTAGTTCACCTAGTCGATGAGATTAACATTCTTGGTCATATATTTCTACACAATATGTTCCCCTTTGAGAGGTTCATGGGAGTGTTAAAGAAATATGTTCATAACCGTGCTAGGTCAGAAGGAAGCATCTCAAAGGGATATGGAACAGAGGAGGTCACTGAGTTTTGTGTTGACTTTATTCCTGACCTTAAGCCCATCGGTGTTCCTAAATCACGGCATGAGGGTAGAATTAGTGGAAAAGGCACGCTAGGAAAGAAAGAAAGGATATGTATGGACGGACATTCTCTCACTAAAGCACACTACACAGTTCTGCAAAGTTCCACCTTGGTGGCTCCGTATATCGAGGAACACAAGAATATTGTACACTCCAACAACTCGGGGAAGCCTGGCTCCTAGATTAGAGATGAACATATGAGGACTTTTGGCGCTTGGTTGCAGACACATCTCATGAATGACATAAATGTTGGAGAGAAGTTGTACTTGTTGGCCAGGTCACCATCTTCGACTATATTGACTTTCCAAGGGTACGAGATAAATGGGAATACATTTTACACGATCGCCCAAGATAAAAAGAGCACCAATCAAAACAGTGGTGTTCGATTTGATGCAATAGACGAGAATGGGCAAAAGGATACATATTATGGTTACATAGAGGAGATATGGGAACTTGACTATGGACCTTTTTTTAAGGTTCCTTTGTTTCGGTGCAAATGGGTCAAGCTGACAGGAGGCGGGGTTGAGGTAGACAAGAAATACGGAATGACAACAGTGGGTCTCAAACCTTGCATATAGAGATGAACCATTTGTCCTAGCCAATGATGTGGATCAGGTTTTTTATGTGAAGGACATGTCTACCAAACCGAGAAAAAGGAAAGATAAGCAGAAGAATACAGCATCCGATGAGCCAAAGCGCCACATAGTTTTTTCAGGAAAAAGAAACATCGTGGGGGTGGAGGATAAGACAGACATGTCAGAAGATTATGATAAGTTTCATGAAATTCCGCCCTTCGCTGTGAAGGATGACCCAAGCATCCCATTAAGTAAGGAAGATGCTCCATGGTTACAGATTAGAAGAAACCCTAACATGTGTGGATGTTGGTGATGTACAATATTATTAAACCTTTATTTTTAATGATCTTCTTATATGTATATGGATATGAACTATCTCGATCTCAATAGGTAGTATTGCAACTTGTTGTGGCCAGACATTTATTAATATTAAAACATAAAAATTAGTCATAATCATATCTAGCCCTATAGTACACAGCTTCTGGGTCGTCTTCGGAATCGTCATCGTCGTCGCTCGTAGCACGCGGATGGATCCTCAGCCCTTCCTCATAGCACGCGGATAGATCCTCCAGCCTCGGATTCACGACGCGCGGGGGAGGGGGCTCTCGGATGACGACCCCAGTACGCCCTAGGCCTTCACCACCACCACCATTCTTGTGGCTATGCTGCCGGTGAAAGTGCGGGTACCTCAGGCGAGGATGGTCTCCCATGGCGATGTAGCGCATCACACCGGCGATAGTCCGGTTCGCCCACCACAGGCGGCGACTAGCCTCATTGTGGTTCACTGGGGGCAGGCCGTCACCCTCGTACTTGGCGAGCTCCCATTCCTGCCGGTTTGCGAAGAAGGCATTCCAGATGTCGAGGTTGTCGGGATCCCAATGGGGATCCATCCGCTGCTCCGGCGTGAGCTCGAGGTAGAAGTGGTTCGTGATGGCTGCCTGGCAGGCCGAACCTTGAGGCACAGGAGGAACAGGAACCCCTCCAGTGCTCAGCATCCAGCCAGCGGGCAGCCGGTACCCCGGCGGGCATGGGTAGCTGGAGGCGCACAGCGCCTCGGTCTCCTCGAGCGTCAGAAAAGCCCAGTAAGCGGTGTCCATTATTGTGAGAGAGAAGGTGTGGATGTGTGGATGGACATGGCGGTCGGCCTAGATATAGAGGGACATGGCGGGAAGCGGGGGAAATGGCGGGAGAACATGGCGGGAAGCGAGAGAAAACTATATTTTTATTATATTTTGTGAACATTTCTACTAAATATAATACTTGTTAAACAATAGATAATTTCATTTAAGTTGTATAATAAAGTATGATAATAGATTTAAATTATAGATCTTCTTTTTCTGAAAATTTTGATATATAATACATAATGTTTTGAAAACTATAAATCATTTTTGGTTTTGGCGCCAAAAATCATGGCGGGAACCTAAAGGGTTGTGGCACGCGGGAAGTGCGGCGGGCCGAAAACACCTTTAGCCTCGGGTTGTAATACGAACCGGGGCTAAAGGGGGACCTTTAGCCCCGGTTCGTACTACAACCCGGGGCTAAAGGGGGCATGGTATAAATACCCCACCCCGCCCCGGGTCGTGGCACGACCCAGAGATCGCCGTTTCTTCCTAGCGCCGTGCCCACGCCGTCCGCCGCACCGCCGCCCGTGCCCGTGAGAAGGAGCCCCGCACCGCCGCCCGCGCCCGTCTCCGCCCTGCGCCGCTTCTCCGCGCCGCGCCGCGCCGCCCCGCCCCAGGAGCCGCCGCCTCGCCGTCGTGTCCGCCCCGCGTCGTCTCCTCAGGTTAGTGTTAATTAGGGTTATTAGTATTGGTTAATTATCTAGGGTTATTAGTTAGGGTTAATTTTGGTTAGTAGTAGTGTTAGGATTTTGGTTAATAGTAGTATTAGGATTTTGGTTAATAGTAGTATTAGGATTAGGATTTTGGTTAGTGTTAGTTAGAAGTATTAGTATTTTGGTTAGTTAGTGTTATTAGTTAATTTTGGTTAGTGGTAGTGTTTGTAAATAAGTAGTATTAGTATTTTGGTTAGTGTTAGTTAGTAGTATTAGTATTTTAGTTAGTGTGTTAGTGTTAGTGTTATTAGTAGTATTAGTATTTAGTTAGTGTTAGTAGTATTAGTATTTTGGTTAGTGTTAGTTAGTAGTATTAGTTATTAATATTAGTATTTATCTAGGGTTAGTTAGGGTTAGTTAGAATACTTAGTTAATTAGGTTTAGTTTAGTTAGTGTTAGGTTTAGGGTTAGTGTTATTAGGGCAATACTTAGTGATTTAGTTACTGTTTATGTTTTATGATTGTTTATTGCTATTATTTAGTTATGCCGCATCCACCTCGTCCGAGCCTACTGGACTCCGTCGGGGATGTCCGAGTCAGGGCTCCGCCAGGTTGACACTGGGAGGTGCTAACTATCGGGACTCGTACCTTGGTGAGGAATCCGGGTATCATCGTCGACCCAGAGCTTTTTTGGTGGCGTCCACGAGGTCCAGGAGCGGTGCAGAGGGAGCCAACCCCCGAGGAGGTGGTACGTCGTCGTATCAGGTAGGAGGACGAGCATGTATGACGATACATGTATCTTTTGGAGACTAGGTTCTCTAATATCTGGCAGGTTCACGGATCTCACCCGAGCTATTCTCCGGTGATGGTTCCTCTTTTGTGGCTGCAGAGCTCTCGTAGCACAGAACGTGGCAGCCGCGTTCGCTAGTTTGATATGTATTAATAATGTATTTTATCTTAATAATGTACTTTATCTTGTACTTTATCCTATAATGCACCCGAGCTATTCTCCCGTGATGTATTAATAATATACTTTATCTTATATTATTGTACTTTATCTTAATCATTAAGTACTGTATCCGAGTTATCGCAGTTGTAATATTCTTTTACTTAATGCAATATTCTTTTTCTGTATTAGTTAAGCTATGGACGGTAGAAAAAATGAAGAGGAGCTTCTCCACATGATAGATGAGGGTATTGGGGGGTCTTATTATGATGGCTCCGAATATCTTAATTTGTCTGGAGGAGACGATGGTGGAGAAAATAGTGGAGACGATGGTGCTGACCATGGTGGAGACCATGGTGAAGACACCATAATAATGACAAACTCCGTCGAGGTATATAAAGCCTCTATCGATCGTTCACTAGTATAGATGCACTAATTGATTCATATATATGTACTGACGAATGTTTCTTCTCTTAGACTTCCGCTTCCGGCCAATCTTCTACAAAGACAAGAGGCCCGACACACAAGTTGCCCACTCATGTCTGTTTCAGCATTGACTTAGTCTCTCCGCAGGGTCAACCGCTGGAGCCCAAAGAAGCTACGAATGCATTTATAAGTCAATGCGGAGTGATTGTTAGAGACAAAGTCCTGATCACCACGCGAAATTGGAACAAGCCAGGAAAGAAAAAGGATCGAGCTAGGGCTAGTTTTGTAGATGACAGAGCGAAAGATACGATGTAGAATTCTCTCATGACACATTTCACCCTACCAGTCTTGGAGACTGATGAGCTCACACAGCAAATGACGAGGAAAGTCAAGCACTTTGCTCTTAAGAAGATTGTCGAACTATTCAAGGAATGGAAAAAAAGATTGTACCACAAGTATGTCTTGAAGAAAACAACTCCTCCATTCGTTGGCCCACTAGAGTTGCAACAGGATAACTGGGCCGCATTTGTGGAATACAAGACCTCGGAACCAGCTAAGGCAATATCAGCAAAAAATAAGTTAAATACAGCCAAAAAGAAATATCACCATCATATGGGCACATGTGACTACAGGAGTGCCATGCCTAAGTGGATAAAGCTGAGGCTGACCTAGAGGCTAAAGGGGTCACTCCAGCTACGTCTAGTTGGCCCTTGAGGTCAAGAAATTGGGTATTCGGGCATGGGGCATCATTAGACCCAGAAATAGGTGAGATTGTTGCAGCCGAAGAAATTTCTTCACCCAAGAAAGAACTTGTTAAAGTGATAAAAGAGGTTGAAGAGGGAACGTTTGTTCCCGACAGAGAGAACGATGAGCTGACAAAGGCTCTCGGGAATCCTGAAAAGGCTGGACGAACAAGAGGGTTCGGACCTTCTGATCCATGGGTTATCGGGTTTCCCGAGCACCATGACACGTACAGAAGCCGATCGAGAAGAACAAAGTGGCAAAAAGAGGAGGATACGAAGCGGTTCGCAAGGTTTGAAGCCATGCTGCAGGAGCATCGCCAGGAGCTTAATGAACTTAAAGGACTCCGACCACAAGATCCTACACCAGACAGTACGGTCGGCCCATCACAACGGAAAAGCAGCATGGCTTCCACGGAGGGCCACGGTAATGATGCAACGATGGATGTGTACCCCGTGGATGCAATTAAGGAGAAGACTAGTTGTGAGCTGCATGTTGAACTGAGGAATATTCCCATGAAGGTGGCGGTCGGCTTTGCTTTACCTTCTGCACCGGGAGCGACCTACCATTGCAATCCAATTCCAGCTGGCTATGCTCGTGTCGGTGTGGATGAAATTCTACCTATGTGTCAGTCACTACAGCTTGACATCCCTGGAGGTGAAGGGGAGATGACACTGGGAGAAGTCACGAGTGGCTTCATTCTTTGGAAAAAAGAATACATCAAGTTTCCAGGCTCGACACCAAGGTCACCTTCTCCACCGAGAAACAATCCATCACCTCCAAGGCAACCGTCTCCTCCCAGTGCACCGTCTCCTCCAAGTCCACCTCCAAGTGCACCGTCTCCTCCCAGTAATAGTCCAATCCATGACCCCAACACGAGTCCATCTCAATCTACGCAACCGCCTCCACCCACTAAGGGCCAAAAGCGGAAGAATACCACCGCTCCGTCGAGCGATAACCAACGCTCGAAGCGACAGTTGTCGCCCCTCCCAAGAGTACCTTCGGTTCCTCCCAAGAGGGCTTACGACCTGACTGATGAGGAGACCGATGCAGTCGTACGGGCCAAAGTGGATGCTCATTTTAAAAAGAAACAACCTGAGCCAGAGGTCCAAATAAAACCGGAAACCAAGGAGCACTTTAGGAAATTACTGACGCAGCCATCCCAAGCTCAGTTAAATGCGCCAGATGACTATACACAATGTCTTCAGAAGACACTGAAACAGAAGAGATCAAGCAGTAGAGGAAGCATCACAAAAGAGGTTCCCTAGTAGGGGGAACAAGCAAAACAATCGAGTGGTAGTGGAAGCATCAGAACAGACGTCCCCTAGCTGGGAAAACAAGCAAAACAATCGAGTGGTAGCCGAAGAACCAAAAGAGATGTTCCCTAGCTGGGGAAACAAGCAAACCAATCGCTCCCCCCACTCCAGGTGAACATACCTGAACCTCAACTATATGAGGAACCTATGGATCCAGAAATGGCTAGGATATTGGCCGAGCAATGTGGTATGCCTATTCATGAAATTATTCACGGCGATATGCCCAAGGCTGAGGTAGCACCCAATTTGTTAACGGGGAGCCTCTGGTCAGTTCTGAGAGGCTTCGGGATATGCCAACACAAATGCGACGATTCCATGAATGGTACGTGAAAGCATCAAAAGAACAACGAAATTGGCTCTTACTAAAAGTTCGAAAATCGCATTACTTCACTGAAGACGAGGTCCCTATTGAATTTACAGAATTATTTCAGTTATTCAATCTAAAGGAACTCGACAAAACTATCCTCAGTTCGTATTGTCTGTAAGTGATTACTTTATTTATGTAATTAGGTCTCTATCTCAGCTTGTTCAATTCATTGCCGGTAAGTATACTCACTATATTCTTTTGTATGCTATATATAATGATGCAGAATGAAGATGCTCGATTGTAAAAGAAAGGCTATCAATGGATTTGGGTTCATTGACCCACATCGAGTTTATGGAGCTATACTAAAGGATAAACCACTAGAGACCAAGCACAACTTGTTGCGGTTTTTCACGAAACAACATTTCTGTAATGAAATACTATTTCCTTACCACGACGGCAAGTGAGTTTTTGTACACATTAACTTTTGATTACTCGATGTTCAGTGTAAATGATGAGTTACTGACGTATGTAAACCTTGCGTAGGTACCACTGGATTCTTCTAAGTATTTCACTTGACTTGGGAAGAGTTCACATCATGGACTCACTAAACAAAGACATTGAAAACTATCGCAGCATTATCGATGCGCTCTAGAGGTAATTTCAACCATTATCGCACTATATCGGTTTCTTTCGTTCATTTTCTGGGATATCAAGTAGTTATTAACTCATACATTAATTTTCTTTGTCGGGTAGGGTTTGGACACAGTTCAAGAAACATGTTCGCGGTCAATGGCGTGAGGAGCTATTTTATAAATCACTCTCTGTAAGTAGTACGAGCTAAGTCCGCGCATCTATTTAATTCTAGTTTATGTGCATTTATCATGCTAGTGTTATTATTTGATTGAATTCTATTCTTGTAAAGTACGCGAGGCAGCCACAGGGAACTAATCTATGTGGATTCTACATGTGCGAGTTTATTCGCATCAGTATTGAGAAGCCCTCGGAAAATGTTCGAGTAAGTAAACAATATATTCACCCTTTATTTTTATTACAAAACGTTGTGTTGAGTATAATTCATACGATCTCCTTTTTATATAGTTGGACGCGATGCGGGACAAGTTCCTACCAGAGGACCGCCTAATAGCAATCCAAGAGGAATTTGCTGCATTTTTTGTCGAGGAGGTCATAGACCCACGCGGAGAATACTCTATACGTAGACCCTAAAGCATCCATGTAATGATCTCCATGTAATCAAATAGACATGCTCTAGACCCGGTTGGGACTCCATATATGCTTGTAAGAGAAATTATATTATATATTGCGTCAATGTGTACAAGTACTATTTAGTAGCGTTCTGTATGTATACAAAAATTTGTTTCTAATGAAAACACAGAATGAAAAATAATTGAACACAAAACACAAAATGAAAAGAAAAACACAAAACCCTAAAACCCCATCCCCTGCCACGGCAGCCAAATGGCCCAAAATGCTGCCGCGGTAGGGAACCTTTAGTCCAGGTTCGTAACACGACCCGACGCTAAATGTCCTGCCACCCAGCGTGCCTAGCAGGCCACGTGGTTGGACCTCTAGCCCCGGTTTATGTCGTGGTGGTGTCACGGCAGATGCCATGGATAGGCTAAAGGTGGGGACTAAATGCACCAGGGGAATTCAGGATGGGATAGTGTGGTGATTCCAGACACAGAAGCTTTGTATTTGATTCACTTCCACAGATTACAGGTGCTCCTTGAGCTGTATTGGAGAGAGGAGGAAGAAGGAACTCTCTTACTCTCCCCACTAACTAGCTCTCAGTAACTTGCTAGTAGAACATAACCTCTAAAGACCAACCCCTTCTACTAAGGCCCTAGCCCTCCTTATATAGGGGCGGCTAGGTCTCCAATTAGGGCATACGTGGAGGCATATTATGCCTCCTCCCAAAATAGTAAGCCGACCGGGTTACTTTAACCCAGCGTCATCTATGCAGAGGCTACGTGAGCCTCTGCGGCGCTCGCGTCACCCGACATTGGCATCGTCATGTTTGTCGGCCACGCCTCGGTGGTCCTGGCCTCTGTCCGCTTTGCTCACGCCCAGCGTACAGTGGTCACCTTTGACCAGCGAGATACCTTCCTTCTCTTGTAAGCTTGATATAACCCGGATCGTACCTAGTTGATCCGACCATACCTGTTCCTGCATGCAAGTTAGAAACGTCTCACCGACTTACGATATAAGTCGACTGAGACCTAGTTAGGTGGACATTCCCTGGTCCAGGTTACCCGTGATTTGGCCTGCCTTGAGGTGACTCGGTCAGCATCTGCTTTGACCTTGCCGTACCTCGGCTAACTCGGCCTTTATACCCCGGCATGACCCTACCCGGGGGTATCCCCCCAACATTAGTCCCCGAAGCTGGTGCGGTCTTAGCTGCCTTAACCGCTAAGGCCACAGCAGGTTCAATTTCACTGAGCTTTGTGTTCCTTTTCCGAGTTACCTCCTATCTCGGATTCCACGGGTTTACTTTCCCTTGGCACATTCCAAGTTTTTACTTGCTGGCCGGGTTACCTCATACCCATCCGGGTCACTCTTCCTTCTCCTGTACGCTTCCCCACGTGGAGGCTAATCATCACGTTTGCCTCATTTTAAGGGCCAGCAACAGTAACCGCCGCAGTTATTGTGAGAAGTTACTGTTGCCCACGTCGTTTCGTGCCTACCTCCTCGTTAACTGCACCATTACGTCACGTCATGGGATCCGCTGCACCCTGTGGCCCTTCGTGTGGCTTGCCCGCACAACGCGATCCCACTACCCCCTCAAGGGAGTGGTTAAATAGGGGAGGGGTGCGCCCCTAGGGTCTTTCCCCACTTCCGTGCCCCTCTGCCTCTACTTCTTCCTCTTCCTCTCCAGCGACAGCGCTGCCGCCACCGCACATGAGCAGTTGCGCCGCCGCTGCACTGCTTCCACGTGCACCAGCGCCGCCACCACCTCTACGCATCTCCTCTGCCACGGGTCCTCGCCAGTACAAGTCAGTGCCCCCCGTCGCCGCTAGCGCCAGTGGGGATAGCGATCTCGAGATGACTGAAGAGGAGCTTGCCATCGCAAAGCAAGAAATGGAGGAAGATGCAGCGAACGCCAACCGCGGCGCGTGGGCAGGCTCCTGGGTTTGCCAGGATGACCTGGACTGGCTTTATCGTACCAGGCGTATCCTGGAGGGCGTCACCGCGCGCCTCGCTGCTGTCGAGCTTGCCCCCTCACCCAATCCGGGTGAGTATGTGGTGTTTCTATCCCACTTCCAACGCGGGTTCGGTCTCCCAGTCAGTGATTTTTTCCACGACTGGCTCAATACGTATGAGCTTCAGCCGCACCATCTTCCGGCTAATGCCATCACATCTCTATCTGCTTTCGCTTCCACTATCGAGGGCTATGCCGGACTTTGGCCCACAAAGGAGCTCTGGATCCGGTTCTTTGGCCTCCACTGGAACGTGATTCCGAACATCCAGCTTGACCCGGAGGACAAGCAGCTCACGCAGTTCGGCGCTGCGTCGATCTCTCCCCGGAAGCAGTCCATCTTCCCCCGAGTCACGGGGTTTGACTCTTGCAAGGGATGGGCCCGGACTTTTTTCTATGTCCGGAACAACACAACTGAAGATCTGATCCGGCTACGCCCTTATGCTCCGGGTCCCCCTAACCCGGATCTGTGGGACAAGGTCCCCAAGAAACCCACCGTCCTGGCAAACCAGGTCAACAAGAGGTTCCAGGAGTTGAAGGATCTTGGATTGCGCAATGAGGATGCCATGATCATGTTTGTTCACAACCGGATCTCCCCCCCTCCAGAAACACACGCACAAAGTTTGCCACATGAGCTGGGGCCGTGACCCCAACCGGACCTCCTCATTTGAATTGAGCAACACCGAGATCTTTCGCTAGGTCAAGTCCCTCTTCACCACTAAGAAGGATTTCTCTGCTGAGTGGACGTGGGGAATTGAACACTATTGCCGAGATAGGCTTCCTCCTTCGGTAAGTCTCGTGCCCCAAACTCTTTCCGAATTGAATCATATGTCGGTCTTTGTTGTAGGTTTTAATCCTGTTGCCTTTTCTTTCCCTTAGATGTTTCTTCAGCAAACCATCAAGGATGGCACCGAGCCTTCCCTCAAATGGGCGCCTGACCAGGATACCTCAGACGAGGAGGAACCGGATCAGGAGATGTTCCTTCCGATGGCCGACGCGACCAAGCGACCCACCGGTAAACTCTCTTCCATTAGAGATTGGCCTGACGATGAAGATGATTCGGATGTTGAGGTGATGGAAGCATTTGATGCTATCCCCCTTTCTTATGCTTTTCCGGCATCAGCTAACCCCGGTAGGCAGATTCATGAAGACCCCCCTTGTTGTGGGTGAGCCTGTCCCGGTCGCGCTGAAGAAGAAAAGGGGAGCTGCCTCTGCATCCTCCTCCGGACCTTCTCAGCCAGCTAAAAGGCGGAAGAAGTCCAGGGACAAAACTGCTACCAAGCCCGCAACCAAGGCCACAGCCTGGAGGGCTCGGAAGCCCAAAGAGCCCCTGACCTCGGATGAGTAAGCCTCTTCTCCCTTTGCTATTTACTTGTCCTTCTTTTGTTATTGTTTCTCATCATACATTATTTGATTCGGCAGGGCCGCAGTGGAGGTCCCACAGAGTGGATCCGACATTGCGTCGCCGCTCCGACACAGCCCTTCTCCCCCTCATGGCGACGATTCACGCCCGTTGAGCCCCATTCCGGAGGGTTCAGCGGCTGCTCCGGGTTCCAGCCCACCTCGTCAAGAGGAGGGCAAGCCCGGAGCAGGGGAGACCGTCTCTGCCGAGGCAGCAACAACCACCAGTTTAGCTCCGCCGCAACCAGCGACCACCAAGGTTCCCTCAGCACCTCCGCCGAAGCAAAAATCAGCATCAGCACCAACACCAACTCCAGCACCAGCAGCAACAGCAAAGGCAACAGTAGCAGCACCAAGCCCTTCTGCCTCGTCCGAGTCTTCCAAGGCTCGGTGAGAAGATACCAGCAGCACTAAGGCAGCTCCCAAGGGAAAATCCGATGCGGCAACCACAACCTCTCAGCAGCAGCCCAAGGGCAAAAAGGCTCCTGACGCCACCAGGGCAGCGTCCATCGAGGCTGGACAGCGCACACTTGCGTCCATGCTTTTGAAGAAGACTCCACCTCCGAAGGACGCCCCTGCCGAATCAGCTGATGCGCAACTTGTTTTGCACACTAGCCCCGCCGCTGCCCAAGTTGAGAGACAGGAAGCGCATGCCAAGGGCCTAGTGGCGCCCCATATGCTCAGCGGCGAGCGATACCCTCCGACCTTGATCGAGTTTGTGAACAACTGGAACAAGGCAGAGTTTGTCCACAACGACAATCTCCCGGAGAAGTTCGGTCCCGCCGAATTTGCTGCGTAGATGAATACTGCTGCCAAAGCCATTAACCTTGCGGGTCGAATGATGGAGGTACTTACTTCATCTTTTCCTTAATATGTTGTAGATATTCTTGATATAGCCATTAGTCCTCGAGCCTCCGAGGGAGTAACTTGTTACTCGGCCGGATGCTCCTTAGCAAATTAACGTAACTCCTTAATAACTTCAAACATGCACACACCTAGAGCCGGGTTAAGTTCCACTTGGCCCGGATCTTATACACTTCGAATATGCACACACCTAGAGTCGGGTTAAGTTCCACTTGGCCCGGATTTTGTACACTTCGAATATGCACACACCTAGAGCCGGGTTAAGTTCCACTTGGCCTAGATTTTGTACACTTTGAATATGCACACACCTAGAGCCGGGTTAAGTTCCACTTGGCCCGGATTTTGTACACTTTATATATGCACACACCTAGAGCCGGGTTAAGTTCCCCTTGGCCTGGATTTTGTACACTTCAAATATGCACACACCTAGAGCCGGGTTAAGTTCCACTTGGCCCGGATCTTGTACACTTCGAATATGCACAAGACTAAGCTATCTTTTTGTACTCTTTTCAGGTGACCACCAACCGCCGGAGCGCCAAGTTTCAGCGTCTCCTGGATACTCACAAATTGATGCGTGCGAAACATACTGTGCTTATCGCCGAACACGATAAACGGGGTAAGTTTCTTCCTTGGCATTTTTCCGTTTTTCTTTATCTTTTTCCGCCGAACTAATCCCTCATTCGGATTTCGCAGCTGGTGTGGAGGCTGAGAATATCCTCATGAGGAAAAACTTAGACCATATAAAGGGTAAGTTATTCTTGCTCAACCTTGCTATGCTCTCTATCTCCTTTTCTCCTTGGCTTGGCAAACATTCATACCTCGGCTCTGCTGGGTCAACAAACTATTTCAGCATCTCTTGAAGATAGTGTGCCTGTGCCTGATATGATGTTGCATTTTCTCGAATAAGCAGGGCAGCATCAGGCCGAACTAAAAAAGAAAGATGATGAGCTCGCCGTCCTCCGAACCAAAGATGATGAAATAGCCAAGCTCAAGGCAGAGATGAAGAAGCTGAAAGCGCAGCACCAATCCGAACTTCAAAAAGCTGGCCAGGACTTCACTGAAGAGCGTGAGCGCCTCAACCTCCATATTGCCATGGACCAAGAATTGCTGAAGGAGGCCGACTCTAAACTTGAGTCGGCGAATGTTGAGCTTGTTCAACTCCGGGAGAGGTGTGACAAATGTACCAAGGAGCTAACCCGGATCCACAGCCACATTTTTCGTAAGTTCCTTTTCTCTTCAATTGTCGTGAATCTCTCCGGGTCAACCCTTCTCACTTGTTTCATCTGTCTCGTTTTCAGACAAATTTCTAGAGGGCAATGCTGTTGCAACTACCGCCGTCGCCAAGTTCCGCCAGAAGAGGGGTACCCCAATTGCCCCTGGCACAGTAGAAATTCCATATGACATGGAGGACTTGCTGGTCAGCTTGTCCTCTCGTGTCGACATTGTGAAGAACTATAGCAAGGACATGTTGGATGTAGCAGCCCGGATCTTCAATGTGTTTTGGCCAAGAGAAGATACTCCGGAAGGTGCCCCTGCTCTTTTTTCTAGGCTTATGGAATGCGAGACTCAGCTCGATCTCTGGAGAGAATCAGTTGGACGCGCCAGAGCTGAGATCGTTCTTCACTACATGCTTACGTGGTACAAGAAGATTGACCTCAAACTCCTTGAGCGCATGCGCACCGGATCAAGGTGGTCTACTAACCCGGATTGGGTAGCTCGGCGCAAGGCTTTCACTCATAGCTTCATCCAATATGCCCCCATTCATCAATGGAACGAGGGACCAAGCTTCCTGGATTCCGCCGATGATGAAAATACTGAAAACGCTGAAGATGATTCAGATGATGACGAAGAGGACGAAGTCTCAGATGTCGAGGAGGATGCAGATGACTCTGAAGCCGAGGCTGAGGCTGCACCTGCTAGTGCCGATCCACCTCCTCCTGCTGCTCCTTGATAAACACTTTAAATTTCATCAGATCCCAGGTATGCCAGGTGCAGTTGTATCAAGCACACAAGTGATATTTTGCTACTAAGTTTTTATGCTGGATTGACTTGGGCGTAGTCCCCGAGTTTCATTTTCTCGTTCTTCCAATTTCTTGGCTCGGCTCGTGTCTACCTTGATTCGGTTTTATGACTTACGAGTTCGAGCTTCAAAAATTGTCTTAACAATACTTTGAAACTTTAGGATTAGCTGAAAATAATTCAGCATAATAAATCGAAAGTAAACATAAGGTTAGACCTAAAAGCAAACGTTGGCTCGATTAAGTTCCTTTCCTTAGTCATTTTTCATGTGCTATGCAATTCCAAACTTGTTCTCTTGCTTGCCATGAAGCCAAATCTTGTTGGACAACAACAAGTCGAAGAGTTGGGTTTTTGGTGCTCACACACTACTAATCCGGCTTAAGTAGAAAAACTTACGCCAGCCGACGTATAAATAATAAATACGGAAAACAACAAACATTCTAAAGGCAGTCCCCGAGTTACTGCTCGAGGTGCCCACATTTCATTGATAGGCTCATTGCCGGCATACATACCGACATATGAGAGACTCGGATACATACACTTCTCTGTTAAGTGTAGAAAGGACGAAGTAGAGCTACATTCCATGGACGCTTAGATTCCTCGCCGGACCTATCCGCCTTGTTCTTTTCCTGTGGTTTTGCATCGATAAGATAATAAGAATCATTGTGCAATGCTTTGCTCACAATGAATGGCCCTTCCCATGGGGGGATAACTTATGCATGCCAGCAGTACGTTGTACCAACCGGAGTAACAGATCACCTTCCCTGAAGACTCGGGGGTTTACTTTCTGGCTATGATACGTCGGAGAGTTTGCTGATATATGGCAGATCTAGACAATGCCAATTCTCTCGCTTCTTCCAGCAGATCAACATCATTTTGTCGGGCTTCTTGCACTTCGGCTTCTGTGTATTAGGTGACCCTAGGCGAGTCGTGCTCTATGTCGGCTGGTAATACAGCTTCTGCCCCATATACCAGAAAGAATGGCGTATAGCCTGTTGGTCGACTCGGAGTTGTTCTTAAACTCCACAATACCGCTGGTAGTTCTTCTATCCAGCACCCCGCTGATCTTTGCAGCGGCTCAATGAGCTGGGGATTTATCCTAGATAATACTAATCCGTTGGATCTTTCCACTTGTCCGTTCGATGCAGGGTGGGCTACCGAGGCAACGTCCAGCCGGATTTTCTTATCTCGGCAGAATCACGCAAATGCTCCTTCAGCAAAATTTGTGCCATTGTCTGTTATGATACTGTGAGGATAACCGTACCTCAAGATGATGTATTTGAGAAATGTCATGGCCATAGCCCCATCACATTTTCTTATTGGCTTTACTTCAATCCACTTTGTAAATTTGTCAACCATGACCAAAATGTGAGTCATATTTCCTCTTGCTGGTTTGAACGGGCCAACCATGTCCAAACACCATACGGCAAATGGCCATGTGATTGGTATGGTCTTGAGTTCCGACATTGGCATATGTGTCTTGGTAGCATATCTCTGACAACCATTGCATTTTCTTACCAAGTCTTCTGCTTGTTCTAAGGCACTTGGCCAGTAGAATCCATGCCGGAAAGCTTTTGCTACCAAGGCTCTGGACGAGGCATGATGCCCACATTCCCCTTGATGTATATCTCGGAGGATGTCAAGCCCTTCTTCCGGGTAAACACATCGCTAGAGGACATTGGTCACACTCCTTTTGTATAGCTCGAAATTGATGATTGTGTATGCATTTGCTCTCCTCTGAGTTTGCCTGGATAGCACCTCCTCAGCGGGTAAAGTTCCATCTTTCAGGAATTGAAATATAGGTAGTGCCCAAGCTGGTATTGCTCGTACAGGGGACACGTCCTCATCAATTTCCATCTGATCCACCGGCATAACCTCAACCGGATCATGCTGAGCAGTCCCCGGGTCTTGCGAAGAAGTCCCCGGGTTCGCCGAGGTAGTCCCCAGGTTCGGCGAGGCAGTCCCCGGGTTTCGCGCACCATCTCCCATGTCAATGTCCATGGGTGCAGCTCCAGACTCCGGATCCTCCGGGACATAGATTGAGTCGGTTTCTGGGGACGGCCTGATAGATGGTTTTCTGAGGTGTTCTAATGCTACACCCGGTGGAATTGCTTGTCGGGTTGATCCGAGCTTCGACAATATGTCGGCAGCCTCATTTTCCACCCGGGGTACATGGAGAAATTCGTATCCCTCAAAGTAACCAGATATCTTCTGCACATGGAATCTGTATAATGCCATGTTTGGATCAAGAGCGTCCCACAACCCCGACACTTGCTGAACTACAAAATCCGAGTCACCAAAGCATTGGATCCGACGTATCCCAATTTCTTTTCCACTTTGAGACCATGCACAAGTGCCTCATATTCGGTGACATTGTTTGATGCTGCGAAATGGATTTGTAGCACATACTTCAAATAATCATTCTTTGGCGATGTAAGCACAACTCCGGCGCCTAACCTGGTTTTTGTTTTTGACCCGTAAAAGTGCATTCTCCAATAGTTTGGATCTGGTAATGGTGGTTCATATTGCACCTCGGCCCAGTCCACAAAAAAGTCGGCCACAGCCCGAGACTTGATTGCTTCTCTTCAGTCATATTGTGGCACATAAGGAGCTAGTTCAATTGCCCATTTCGCAATCCTGCCACTTGCATCCTTGTTACTCATTATCTCGGATATGGGAGCTTCACATATTACTTTGATGGGATGCTCCTCAAAATAGTGTTTCAGCTTCTTAGCCGACATGTACACACCATATGCCACTTTCTGATAATGCAGATAATTTTGTTTTGAGGCTGATAATACCTCGCTCAAATAATACACCGGCCTTTGCACCGACTTACCCTCTTCGTCGCGCTCTACCACAATTACTGCACTTACAACTCGGTTGGTTGCGGCTATATAGAGCAACATTGGCTCCTTTGATAGTGGAGAGGCTAACACTGGTGCAGTGGCTAACATTTTATGTAACTAGATAAAGGCTTCATTGGCCTGCGACGTCCAAATGAACTTGTCTGACTTTTTCATGAGTTGATAGAGAGGCAATGCCTTTTCTCCCAACCGACATACAAACCGACTTAACGATGCCAGGCAACCAGTGAACTTCTGGACATTGTTGAGACACTTCGGCAGTTCCATTCGCTCTATGGCCCGGATTTTAGTTGGATTGACTTCGATACCTCGGCTGGAGACAAGAAATCCGAGTAATTTTCCAGCCGGGACACCAAAGGTACATTTTTTCCGGGTTAAGCTTCATCCGGAACCTCCTTAGGTTTGCGAACGTCTGCTTGATATCGTCAAGGAGCGTCTTGCTTTCCTTGGTCTTGATAACCACATCATCCACATACACCTGTACATTTTGACCAATTTGGTCGTGCAAACATTTCTGCATACATCTTTGGTACGTTGCCCCTGCATTACGTAAACCAAATGGCATGGTGCGATAGCAATAAGCCCCATACGGGGTGATAAATGCAGTTTTTATTTGATCATCCAGATTCAGGGGTATCTGGTGGAAACTAGAATATGCATCAATGAATGCCAACAATTCACACCCAGCAGTTGAATCTATGACCTGATCTATCCTTGGAAGTGGAAATGGATCTTTTGGACATGCCTTATTCAGGTTCGTGTAATCGATACACATACGCCAAACCACTGCCACATTTGGATCATCCTTCTTCTTCTCCACCAGCACCGGATTAGATACCCAATCCGGGTAAAGAACTTCCATGATAAATCCAGCTGCTAGTAACCGAGCTATCTCATCTCCAATGACTTTTCTCCTATCTTCGGTGAAGCGACGGAGAGGTTGCTTCACCAGCCTTGCTCCGGGTCTCACATTCAAAGAGTGATCGGCCAACTCCCTCGGAACACCTTGCAAGTCCTGTGTGGACCAAGCAAAAATATCCCGATTCTCACGGAGGAAGTTGATGAGCTCGCTTTCCTATTTGTCATTTAACCCGACACCAATTGTTACGGTGCACTCTGGGAACATGTCATCAACAGGCACTTTCTTGGTATCCTTTGTGGCTTGGAATAAGACACTACCATGCGGATTATTCAACGCTGGCATATATTGCTGCGCGGACTAAGCCAACGCCGCCACCTCCTGTATCTTCCTTTTCTCTTGCGCAATCACGAGTGACTCGGCTAGGTTAGACCCGGCTGACGCACACTCAATGGAACGCCGGAAATCTCCAGCTATGGTAATTACTCCATTTGGCCCAGGCAACTTCATCTTCAGATAATTGATGTGGCAACTTGCCATGAACTTTTTTAGTGCTGGTCTTCCGAGTAAAGCATGATACGCACTTTCTAAGTTCACCACTTCAAACTCCAAATTCTCAGTTCGGTAGTTATCTCGCGTGCCGAACAATACATCAACCCGAACCTTGCCTATGGGCTCACAAGAAATGCCTGGCACAATGCCATGGAAAGTTGTCCTTGTAGCATGGAGCATGTTCTCTGAGATACCCAACTTGCGCATTGTATCCGCATACATGATGTTAATGCTACTGCCATTGTCAATTAGCACCTTTAAGAACCTCACATTGAGGTTAGGCCCAATGAATGTCGGATCTAGCACTAGCGCATACGAACCAGGACTCGGCATAAGCATGGGATGATCTTTGATGCTCCAGGTAATTTCCTGATCCGACCAAGGCATATACCGCGTCACTGCTGGCATTACCGCATTCACCTCCATGTGTTGGTGCTGCAAGCTCTTTCTATTTGTTCCCTCTGTGGTAAACACATAGTAACTCTAATGATGCTCTCTATACTCATTCCTCCCCTCGTTTCTGGGGTACCTCTGATGCGGTTGATGCTGATCTTCCACTTGATGCACTGCATCCCTTCTCTCCTGGTTGTCATACCTCGTCGGAGGGGGAGGCAACATTAGCTGTTGCGTGTTTGCTCCGGAGAGCAATTGCTGCTGGGGTAACTCCTGCCGAGGTTGATCATTTCGAGGTGCCTGAGCATTCCCCAAACCACCTTGTTCTATCTTACGCATCCACTCACACTGCCTTGTTGTATGACCTGCTGGGTTACTCGGATTTGGCGTGTGAAATTTATACGGCTGATCCAACATTGACTCGTAAGTATACCTCGGACGGTCCTTCTTTTCCTGCCACTGTTTCTTTTGCTCTGGTGTCCAAGTTTTCTTGCCATCGTTTCTCGGTGTCCACTGTTGCCCTCCAGTTTTCTGACGTTGATTGCCCCCTGACCCGGGTTAATCTTGATTCACAACAGCAACTTGTTGCGAACTGTACCGGTAATCCGGTCTATCATCTCTTCTTTTACCCCGGTAGTCATTCCTCCAAGATGACCCGGCCCCATCTCTCTGGTAGTACTCCTCATTTGACTCGTTTGACACGAGCCTAGGTTGAGTCGGATCACCCAAAGCATATGAATCAGCAATCCGGATTGTCTCTGCCAACGTAGTTGGTATATCCCTTTGCAATCTTTGCCACAACATGCTCGCATATCTACATCCTTGCACGAACCATGCTATGGCCTGTGACTCAATCACACCCTCACATGAGTTTCGCATGGTACACCACCGGGTTAAGAACTCCCGGTCCGTCTCATTCGGTTTCTGCTTGCACATTGCTAGGGTCTGCGGCCTATTCGGCCTCTGATACGTACTTGAGAAATTGCTGATAAACATTTCCTCAAAATCGATCCAACAGTTGATACTTCCGGGCAGCAAATTTTTTAGCCATTCCCTCGCTGGCCCCTCCAACATCTGGGGTACATATCTCATAGCCCATCTCAAGTTGCCTGTAGCAATCTTTACAGCTGTAGCATAGTTAATCAACCAATCCTCCGGCTTTGTGCTGCCATCGTATGTCTTAGTGCCTCTAGGTAGCTGGAAGTTAGGTACCGGAGGTTCCTTCATGATCCGGGGCCCAAAACATGCAGGACCCGGGGGACCTTGACATTCAATCTGCTCCGACCTATACAGCCGATCCAGTTTTAATCTGGCATCACCAGGCATCAAATCCCTGCTTCCCAATCTTGACCCTATCACATGATAGTCCGGCCTTGGGTATCCTGCATTCACCATTTCCGAATCACCATCATTATATCGGTCTTGCTCTCGTGGAGCACCTCTCTATTGCATACCTCGGCCAGCACTTTGCTCTTGCCTTGGTATATTCCGCTGCTGCGGTTGTCCTCCTCCTGCCAAGTTTTGTTGTCCAGCATTGCCATTCTCACAGCATTTCCTTGACCGGCATTACCTTGGTCACGGTTACCTCGGCCAGCTTCACCTCGGCTCACACTTTGTCGATCCTCATTTCTATGCACTTCTTTTCCTTTCCCTGCCCTTGCCAGGTCATACGGGACTATCTGTTTGTTCCTCCTGGCCGAGGTTACTACCTCTTCTCTCCTAGGACCACCATGAGGAGACGATGCAGGTCTAGCGGATTTCTCCGGGTTACGCACCGCCGAATGAACGATCTTGGAGGCCCCAGCTCTCTCCGGGTTAGCCCTGAGCAACTCCTCATTTTGCCTGTTCGCGATCCGAACCAACTCATTGACCCTATCTTACTGTCTCTGACGGGCTTCACCCGTTAGACCCTCTAACTCGGACGCAGCTGCATCTGCTGCTCTGAGGTTTTTTGCCGGGGTACTATACTTCGGCAGCCCCACGGACAAACAGTTCTCTGACTCCTCAACCCTAGTATCTCCCTATTTGTTCATTTCACTCATGAGGTTTCTCCCTTCACTTTTACAGCATCAACTTTATTTGCCTTTGCGTACTCACGCAGTGTCATGTTCAACGACTGCTGAGCCGCGGCTATCTTTTTTGCACCCTCTAGTATTTTTTGCCTAGTTTCCTCTAGCTCGGCCTGTGCCTGATCCGGATCTACCGCTGCTGCTACCGGGTTTGCCAAGCTATCCATCACTTGCTGCAACACATTCTCTGGCCTCTCTAGTGGAGGACCTCTACTTTTCCTCGGTGCCTTAGGCATTACCTCCGGATCTGGTGCCGGATCCTTGCTTGCGCCTGCACCTGGTGTAGTCATCATCACCTCAGCATGGTCCGAGGAGCGAGTGATACGCGCCCCGTGAACCACGCTAAGGGGTGGCTCGCCTCCTTCAACGACGTGCCGAGGATGAATGCACGATACATCGACAGCAACATAGACCTTGTGCGCGTCGACCTTCACGAAGAGGCCGTTGCGTGGAAGAGGATGCTTGCCGAAGCAGCCAGCGTTGTCGCTGACAAAGTCCACCGCTCCAAAGCGCTGAACAAGCCCGGATACGATGTGTTCGCCGGTGCCGATGAGGTTTCCCGTCCGGATCTTCACCCCTGCTAGCGCCGCTAGCCCCAGTGGGCGCCAACTGTCGTGGTGGTGTCACGGCAGATGCCATGGATAGGCTAAAGGTGGGGACTAAATGCACTAGGGGAATCCAGGGAGGGATAGTGTGATGATTCCACAGACAGAAGCTTTGTATTTGATTCACTTCCACAGATTACAAGTGCTCCTTGAGCTGTATTGGAGAGAGGAGGAAGAAGGAAATCTCTTACTCTCCCCACTAGCTAGCTCTCAGTAACTTGCTAGTAGAACATAACCTCTAAAGACCAACCCCTTCTACTGAGGCCCTAGCCCTCCTTATATAGGGGCGGCTAGGTCTCCAATTAGGGCATACGTGGAGGCATATTCCAGGGAATATGCCTCCTCCCAAAATAGTAAGCCGACCGGGTTACTTTAACCCAGCGTCATCCATGTAGAGGCTACGTGAGCCTCTGCGGCGCCCGCGTCACCCGACATTGGCATCGTCACCTTTGTCGGCCATGCCTCGGTGGTCCTGGCCTCTGTTTGCTTTGCTCATGCCCAGCGTACAGTGGTCACCTTTGACCAGCGAGATACCTTCCTTCTCTTGTAAGCTTGATATAACCCGGATCGTACCTAGTTGATCCGGCCATACCTGTTCCTGCATACAAGTTAGAAACGTCTCACCGACTTACGATATAAGTCGGCTGAGACCTAGTTAGGTGGATATCCCCTGGTCCGGGTTACCCGTGATTCAGGCTGCCTTGAGGTGACTCGGCCAGCATCTGCTTTGACCTTGCCGTACCTCGGCTAACTCGGCCTTTATACCCCGGCGTGACCCTACCCGAGGGTATCCCCCCAACAGTTCGTAACAGAACCGGGGCTAAAGCTTGGACCTTTAGTCCCGCTTTCGCAGTCCCGATTCGCAATCCGGGGCTAAAGACCCTTACGAACCGGGGCAAATGGCCTGGTTTCTACTAGTGGTGCAAGAGGTCGAAGGTTTGTCACATGCAAATTATGTTTAATCACTAATGCATCATGTTGTTAGTCTTAAATAAATGTTTTAAGCTTACAAATTGTAGTGACTACAATAATATTGACTACATGTGTTAACGATAAGACATGAAGGCACGTCTTGGTTACAAAAGACACCCTTGTGGCAAAATAATGGTGTAAATTTTATTTTTCTGTCGAAAAGAAGATATATGCTGCTATTTCTTTTCTTTTTGACAACAAAAATATTGGAGTATATCATAAGCTTTCTGTTTGTGTATGAGTTCTTGAAGATTTTTTATGAACTCATAGGAACAGTTTGAGCACACACTTCAGTTACTCATGACTGAAAATCTGAAACTGTACAACAAACCTCTCTTCCAGCACCAGCACCAGGCCCCTGCTGCACCACCGGCCGTCGCTTCGCCAACCTGGCCCACGTCGCAACTCCCATGGAACGGCGCGATCCAAATGTGGTCCTACGGTCAGGCACACAACTATGTGTCACGTCCTGCGCCCTCGCCACACGTCTTCTACGCGTAGGGGCCCTATAGCGTGCCGCACTCCTCCTATGGACACGGCTACGGCTACGCGCCCCCACCCCATGCTTACGGCTACGACGCCGCTCCTTCGTCACCGGCAGCATCATCACCGGCTCCGTCAACCGCCTCGTGGGATTAGTTCACGCTCATGCACTAGTTCTAGACGATGGGCTTACAAGCACCCATTGAATGGGTAATGGACACTGGCGCCTCATCCCACTTCGCGGCCAACGCTGGTATGCTCACCTCCGTGTCTCCCCTACCTGTTCTCCCCGTGTTGTTGTTGTTGGTAATGGCTCCACTCTCCCGGTCACCGCTACCGGACATGCACGTTTTCCTATTTCCACCTCCGAGCGTCCCCTTCATATTCGTAATGTTTTAGTTGCTCCTAACATAGTTAAAAATCTTTTGTCAGTTCGTTAGTTCACCATTCATAATCGTGTTTCCGTCCAATTTGACCCTCTTGGTTTTTCTGTGAAGGATCTTCAAACCAGGAACGAGATTCTCAGATGCAATAGCCTCGGAGCTCTCTATCCTGTCCACACCTCCTCCACCAGTCACCCACATGCCTTCCTCGTCGTCCATCCTGCTCTATCGCACCGGCGGCTTGGACACCCTCGATGACCCGTCATGGAGTCTTTATCTCGCTCTTCGGTTACTCCTAGGGATAAGAATAAATCTAGTTTGTGTCATGCTTGTCAATTTGGTCGTCATGTTCGTCTTCCTTTTTATTCTACCAATCATGTAACACATTCTCCGTTTCAAATTATTTAGTGTAATTTATGGACATCACCGGTTTAGAGTATTTCTGGCTTTAAGTATTATCTTGTTTGCCTCAATGATTTCGCTCAGTATGCCTGGGTTTATCCTCTACGTGCTAAGTCGAACGTTTTCTCGCACTTACTGTCCCTTCACGCCTTAGCCTGTACTCAGTTCCGTGTAAACTTGCAAGCTATTCAGTGTGATAATGGTCACGAGATCGATAATTCCTTCATCCACTCTTCTGCCCAACGCCATGGAATAACACTCCTATTTTTATGTCCATATACCTCGCAACAGAAAGGTAAAGCCGAGAGGATTATTCGCACCCTAAATGAAATTACTCACACGCTTCTAACTGAAGCAAGTGTATGTCGCCCCGATTTTGGCCAAGGCTCTTCATACAGCCGTATTATTGCATAATCGGTTGCCTTCCAAGGAAATCTCGGATCATGTGCTTTTTCGAGCTCTTCAGGGTGTCGACCCTGTGTATGCTGGTCTTAGGATCTTCGGATATCTTTTCTACCCCAACACCACTGCCGTTGCACCACATAAGCTTGTGCCTCGCTCCGTGTCCTGCATGTTTTTAGGGTATTGATGGCTATGCACGCTTCTATTCTTGTAGACAGTGTTGGGCCTCCAAGTGCAGAGCTTTGTAGAACAGCAGCAAATTTCCCTTAAGTGGATCACCCAAGGTTTATCGAACTCATGGACGAAGTGGTCAAAGGTATCCCTCTCAAGCAACCCTGCAATCAAGATACAAGAAGTCTCTTGTGTCCCCAACACACCCAATACACTTGTCAGGTGTATAGGTGCACTAGTTCGGCGAAGAGATAGTGAAATACAAGTAATATGGATGATTATAAGTGGTAATTGCAATCTGAAATAAGAGTGGCAGCAAACAAACATGTAACAGAACTGATTGTAAATGGTGTTTCAATGCTTAGAAACAAGGCCTAGGGATCATACTTTCACTAGTGGACACTCTCATATAAATATCTTCTCTTTTTATGATTCTACCATAAACTACTCTCTGGTTGTACGATGTAGGGCTATAACAGCACACCTTAAAGTTCGCATTTCCCATCTAGATAACCTCTCACTATCACCTTGAGCGCTAGATGGTTCCAACAAACACCACAATCTCATAGAGACATCCAACTCAAAATATACTCATGATAAGTATTTATGTAATCTTAGCCAAAGTGCCACACGGTGTGCACACTGTCAACTTCACACACGTGGGGATAAGCAGAGATTAATTAAAGCACTTGAGTAGCAGAATAGATCTATAGATTACAAAGCTCATGATCTCAATAAGATCACGCATAGAGAGAGAGATAAACACATAGCTATCGGTAGAGCCCTTAGCCTCGAGAGAGAACTACTCCCTCCTCATCCTGGGAGTAAGCAACGACGATGGAGATGGTGGTGGAGTCGATGGAGATGGCTCTGGGGGCACTTCCCTGTCCCAGCAAGGTGCCGGACAGAGACTTCTGTCCCTCGAATCTCCTCTTCGGTGGCGACAGCGCTGCAGAACTTTTTGTGGAATTTTGATCTCGTGATTAGGGTTTTCATCCCGGGAGGCTTTTCTAGGCAAAGAGGCAAGGTCCATGGGCTCCCGATGGGCCCACACCACCCCCTAGCGCGACCAGGGCTGGCCCGCACCACCAGGTGGTGTGGCGACCTCGTGGCCCCTCTTCATCTCGTCTTCTGGCTCCGTGAGTCTTCTGGTAAAATATTGACTTTGGCTTTTGTCCGGTCCAATTCTGAGAATATTTCTTTCCAGCTTTTTTGAAACCAAAAACAGTAGAAAATGGGCAACTGGCACTGTGGCATCTTGTTAATAGGTTAGTTCTAGAAAATGTATAAAAATACCTCAAAGTATGAACAAAACATAAGAAAATAAATATAAAACAAGCATGGAGCATCAAAAATTATAGATATGTTTACGACGTATCAACATCCCCAAGCTTAACTCCTGCTCATCCTCAAGTAGGTAAGTGACAAAAAAGAATAATTTTTAAAGTGACATGCACATCACAATCTTGATCAAGGTATTTGTAAAACATTGATAACTGGGATCATAGTACTTTAACATAGAATGAAAGATATATTTCTAACAATAAGACATGGCTACTATGTTGTAACATGAAAAGGTACAAACAAAAGATTCATGAATAACAATGTTTTGAAAGACATTTGTTTGTTTCACATATAGAAAACATAATGAGAATGGTATTCGGCTTGTCCCTCATAGTGTAGGAAAACATAAATGCATAGGACACCTTCAAAGTTCATAAGGGTGACTAGATACAAATAGTTTAAGAACAAGCAATATCAAGGTTATGAACCAATCAACAAGTCTTGGGACAATGCACATTAAACTAAGAATGGCCACTATGCTCTCTCAATAGGTGCATGAAGATAGAAGATGGAGACTCAACATAAAAAGTAAAAGAAAGGCCCTTCATAGAAGGAAGGAGGGATTCAAGTCCCATAAAGAGCTTCCAAAAATTATGGTACTCATTAGCTTTTAGCTCTCATTGCCCCTATCATAAGCATCTTTAGGTGATTAAGGTTAAAGTGAACAAATATGAGGATATGCTTGACAAGTTATAAGCTGAAAATCTCATGCCCCTTACTTACGAGTACCGTTCCTCATGCTACTCAACTTTAGTCACAGGTAAGTTCTTGTCATTGTAAGTACATGTGTATCATAGAGAACCTCCAACGGGGTACCCCTTTCCCGATGATACGAAAGATTCCTCATATCAAAATGACAAGGCAAGCAGACAATGAGCATCTCAGCAATCCTTTTATTTCCTATTTGCATAGGCCTTTTTTTTCTTTCCTATTTGCATAGGTTTTTTTATAGAGGATGCTTCATAGATTGCTCACTATGGTTATGCTGCAGGTTTCCACCATGATTAGGCATGGCTTAGACCAGCCGCCCAGGCGTTTCTCTAACACATATACGAACTCCATGAGCCTTACAAGCTCCCCTTTTATTTCACACCACTGGGATCCATAAGGAAAAGAACATGATATCAACTAAATAAAGTGCAATGTTGAAAGCGTTCCCCATGATAACATGGTTCTGCTAATTCACAACTTACAAAACGCAAGCATATACGCAACATAGATGGGCACAATGGTTCAAGTTTATTAAGTGCAAGAAAAGTAAAGTGTGCCATCAAGTTCGTGAGAGCTTTAATCACTAATTTTCACATAACAAGTTTAATTCAGAAGGTAGATAAAAACATGAATATACTTGGAATAGCATATGCTAATAGGTGGGTATGTTGACTCTTTGGAATAACTTGGTTTTATTTGGAGTTGGATGCATGAGTGGAACTCATACTTGGTGTGGAGGCTAGCAAAAGATCGGGAGCGACCAACTAAGAGAGCAATAATGGCCATAATCATGCAAAGCGACAAAAGATTATTAATTAAAGCATAAAGTGATATTACAAGTCAAAAACTAAATGATCATAGAGGCTATGGTGACTTGGTATAGTCTTAACATGGTGTGAGCATGCACCAAGTCAACCCAAATAAAGCATCAAAGGAGAATACCACAATATTATGCTTTTATATGCTAAAAAACACATGATTCTTTCAAGGCACATTAAGCAATCTCAATTGTTTGTAACAAGTCATGCTACATCAATAATCACTAAGCATAAAGTCAAAGCAATATCAAGAATGACATGATAAAGTTTTAGTCACAGTCAAAACAAGCTCCTTTTGTACCACTATAAGCATGAAACTTCCTACTCTTTTCCAACACCAATCGAAAACTAAAGCTAAATGCAGTGCTAGGAAAGGAGAACACTCGCAGAACAATAAGAGTGAAAACTAGAGTGTTCTAGGATATGAATAACGGGGTGTCTCTCTCCAAAAGAAGTGTGTTGGGATCCAACCAACTTATTTAAGAAAACCAAACAAAATAAAACTAAAAACAAAAACAAAGACGCTCCAAGAAAAACACAATTATGCATGAAACAATAAAAATGAAGTGTTTTGAAAGAAAACCTGAGATTTTATTGATGAAGAAGGGGATGCCTTGGGCATCTCCAAGCTTTGACGCTTGTACTTCTTGAATATTTCTTGGGGTGACACGGGTGGCATCCCTAAGCTTGAGCTTTTGTCCATGAACTCATGACATTATTCTTCCCTACACTTGAAAATTTCCTTCATACAAAACTTCACACAATCTTCATTAGCAACATTAGTGTACTCAAGATAATAAGTCTTTGGGTTTAGTTTCAACACAAGTAAAACTTCCATTAAAACACAAGCTACTGTAGCAATTCCTTTTAAAAGTTCAAGTGATCAAAGAGAACTCAAAGAGAAAGAGATTAAGAGGAGAATGCAAATAATGGCAGAGATCTGTCAAAACAGACCAGCAGGTAAAAACCAATTATTTCGAAGACCTTTTGTTGCTCAAATCGAAAAGTGTTAAACTAACTACAGTTAGATAATAACCTGGGGAAAAAGCACAAAACATTATAGCTCAATCCGACGTACAGAGATTTTTAACGAAGTTTTACAGTGAAGCACAAAAATATGTTTCGAGACAACAACTTCCCCATATCTTACTTCCTTCTCATTAGAGGTTATTCCTGGCACAATAAACCAAACAAAAAGGATAAGGAGAGGTTATTACTGAAGCAATAACTTCCAAGACTCAACAAAAACAAAAATAAGCTAAAAGTAAAAATATAATGGGTTGTCTCCCAAAAGCTCTTTCTTTATAGCCATTAAGATAGGCATGATAATTTCGATGATGCTCACATAAGAAATATGAATTTAAGTAGAAGAGAGCATCAAGAAGTAAATATGGAACAAACTTAAGTCTAACCCACTTCCTATGAAAATAATCTTGTAAAGAAACAAGTCATGAAAGCACAAAGCAACAAGCATAGGAAAGCAAAACAAGTGCAACTTCAAAATTTTCAACATAAAGAGGGGAAACTTAATATTGTTGAGATACATAAAACCATGTCTCCCTCTCTCATAATAACTTTCAGTAGCATCATGAATAAAATTAACAATATAAATATCACATAAAACATTCTTATCATGAGCCACATGCATAAAAGAATTAATACTCTCCACATAAACATAGTCATTCTTATTAATTATAGTGGGAGCAAATTCAACAAAATAGCTATCATTATTATTCTCATCACCATAATCATCAAATATAGGAGGCATATTGTATTCATAATTAATTTTCTCCTCAATAGTAGGTGGACTGAAAATATCATACTCATCATTGTAATCATCATATATCGGAGGTATAGTATCATCAAAGTAAAATTTCTCCTCCATGCTTGGGGGACTAAAAATTATCATGCTCATCAAAACCAGCTTTCCCAAGCTTAGACTTTTCCATAGCATTAGCAATAATGGTGTTCAAAGAATTCATACTAATAACATTGCTATTAGCATGCAAATAAAGTTTCCTAGGTTTTTTAATTTTCTCTTCAAACACTTCATGTCCTAACTCAATATAAATACTATAAAGCTCCCTAATTTTGTTGTTGTTTTCCATTAAGCCTAACTAGTGAAAATAAAAACAAGAAACAAAAAGATATAATTGCAGAATCTAAAGGAAGTAACTTCGAGCACTCACACACCAACAACAGTACTAGAAGATAGTTTAGTAGCTTTAGATGTGAGTATCTTTTACCTTACCTCCCCGGCAACGGCGCCAGAAAATAGCTTGATGTCTACGCACGCTTCTATTCTTGTAGACAGTGTTGGGCCTTCAAGTGCAGAGGTTTATAGAACAGCAGCAAGTTTCCCTTAAGTGGATCACCCAAGGTTTATCGAACTCAAGGAGGAAGTGTCAAAGGTATCCCTATCAAGAAACCCTGCAATCAAGATACAAGAAGTCTCTTGTGTCCCCAACACACCCAATACACTTGTCAGGTGTATAGGTGCACTAGTTCGGCGAAGAGATAGTGAAATACAAGTAATATGGAAAAGTGGTAATTGCAATCTGAAATAAGAGTGGCAGCAAACAAACATGTAACAAAGCTGATTGTAAATGGTGTTTCAATGCTTAGAAACAAGGCCTAGGGATCATACTTTCACTAGTGGACACTCTCATATAAATATCTTCTCTTTATGATGCTACCATAAACTACTCTCCGGTTGGACGATGTAGGGCTATAACATCACACCTTAAAATTCGCATTTCCCATCTAGATAACCCCTCACTGTCACCTTGAGCGCTAGATGGTTCCAACAAACACCACAATCTCATAGAGACATCCAACTCAAAATATACTCATGATAAGTGTAACATCCCAAAACTTCAATCCAAGTTTATCAAAGATCCAATCATCCAAAAATAGGGTTAACAAAAACTTTTCCATTTTTAAAATGAAAGCATTCATATTATGTGCATTTAAATAGGAGTTGTTTGAATTGCCATGATTAAGTGATCCAATGCTTGTAAAATGTTTCTTAGGTGATTTAAACATCATCTACATCATTCCCAAACTTTTTCTAAAGAAAATCAAATAAAAAAGATTTAAAATGGAGAAATGGTCATTTTGCCAAAATTAACTCCCATGTCTACTTTGGCTATTCCTAGTACTCAAAAATTAACAGAAACAATTCTTGATCTTTGCACCCCTTGCTAGTACACATAATGAGGTACCAAGGCCCACCTTTTGATCTTATAAAAACCTTCTGTAAACTATTTTAAATAACAGTTCAAAATTGAATCTTTATCATATGGGAAGATCCCATTTTTTCAAAAACCACTCAAACAAGCTCAACTTTCAAAACCCAAGCATCTGCAGACTCACCAGCACCAACTTAGCACACCCACCAAAAATCTTTTCAAAATTCAAAACTTGAGTTCTTGCGGCCATTTCATCGAACAGGTGGCAGACACAAATCAAACAAAAACCAAACACTATTATGAGCAGTGATTGAAGCCTAACTTGTTCCCTCTCTAGCTCACAACCATCTCAGTAGATCAGCTAGCAAGTTAAACCAAGCACTAGACTCACTGTAAGCTGGGCAATGACATCAATGGTGAACAGTCAAAGCTCACCATGCCACCCCAGTGGAGATAGCAAGCTAGGAGGAGATTTAGCCGTGCCAACCTTGTCTAGGAGGCAGCCCACCGTCCACCGCCACTCCCTGTCCAGTGACCGAACCTTGCAAACCCCTGGACCACAAGCACGGACCGCGCCCAGCCCGCCAGCAATCATGCCGAGCATGTGCTAGAGCGCCACCCTCGACCGATGCCCACAGACCGCGCGCCGCCCTCGCCGCTTGCATACATGATCGCCACCGACCCAGGAGACCGCCAGACATCCCCGTTCGCCGCCCCATGACGCACAGCCACCGCTCGTCGTCGAAGATGCCGCCTCTGCCGCGCAGAGCATCGCGTGTTCCAGACCAAACCGCACCGCCCCACGTCTCGCCACCGTGTCGTGAGCATCGCCAGAGAGCACCGCACCGCCCCCTACCCTCGCCCATGCCGATAGCCGTCTGTACCATCGACCACGACGAGCTCACCGTGCGCCCCTTCGGTCCCCTCTCGCCACTATAAATAGAGGCCACCCCCAGCCGATTTGAGCACACCATCTCACTCACCACCTCTAAAACTCACTCCCCACCGCTAGCCGGAGCCGCTCGAGCACCAGAGCGCCGGAATTGCAGCCGGAGCCACCGCCTCAGGAGGAGAACGGCGCCGTTGATCCAGGCCGCCCCAGGAGAAGCTGCCGGTACCAGGAGGTTCGCCGTCGTCGACTTCGTCATTTGCCCGCCTCGCCGACCCTCGCCTGAACCCTGGTGAGCCCCCAACGACCCCCACTGGCCGCGCTAGGGTTCTGTCTCGCCGGCTTTGCCCAACGTCGATGATGACCCTCAGCCGTTGGATTAGAACCAGATCGCACGGCCACCGTTCGCCCATACCGCTTCGCACCCCCCTGTGCCACTGACGGGTGGGGTCCTCGCTTAAGTTAGCCCGCGATGCCGCGCGGAGCGCAGTGGGCCGGCCCATTTCGTTCCCGCGCGCGTTGGAAATTCAAATTAGGATTTTTCTTTTTAGTTAGAATATAGTTTCTGTCCTGTGTTTCAAAAATCAATTCTGTGAGTTTGACAAATCCAAATTGCATGAAACTAATTTTGTCTGAAAGGTATTGAAATGCTCTATCCAATACCGTTGGATTTAATTCAATTAGATTTATAGATCTCTCCTAATAAAAATGAGAAGACAGAAGCTTTTACAACTTGCAACATTTTTATAAAATCAACCAAGTTAGCTTTTGAGTTGATTCCAACTCTCAAAAATCACATTTCATCATATCTATCCAAATATGTAATAATTTTAAGGTTTGCATGCAGTAACTTTGGACTAGTACCAAAATAATGCTATATAGGCATTTCTAGTCACTTTAAATCATTAAATAATAAACTTAAACTAAAGTAATATTGATCCAACCTTTAAATCTCATTCCCACCTGTGGAATATGTGGTGAGGACATGTGTCCACATGATCTCATATTTTGGTGGTGAATATTAAATTTTAGTTAACATTTCAATGAGTAGAAATTACTTTTCTAAAATAAAAAGATTAAAACTATTGAATTAAAACTTGTAATGTTTGTGATGATAATAGATCATCAATTGTGTGCTTTAGAATGCTACTTAGCCTAGTTAAGTATGGTTTGGTGATTGTGCACTCCCTATGTATTTCTAGACGATAGCACCGACCAAACTCTCGAGGAGGAGGAGTTCTACCAGGAAGAAGAAGAAGACAACTTCAACCACTGCACCAACCAAGGCAAGCCACTATTAGCAGGGCAAGCTAACCCTTGCAAACTTACCTTAGCAAGCTAGAATAAACTAGATGGTTTAGCAAAGATGCCTTAAGCATGCTTTAATCACACCCCTTTTCACTATTAATGCCCCAAGTCTCATGGACAAGTTTTACCCCACCTTAGATTATACAAAGTTCTCTACTTAAAATTGAAGGTAGCATAAAAAGTATAAAACTTGACCTACTTAGAAACCTTTAGATATCATTCTATGGCATGAGATTGATCCCATCTTTCCACCTTAGTGAACACTCTTAACTTAGTAGTTTAGAGTAGATCAAAAACTTGAGTCACTTTAGATGGGAATACTTGGTGAAAATGAGTTATGAAAACCTTGGAATGATGAGTCATTCTATTGAGATGTTTTGACATGTGTTACGGAACACAACTGGTTTATGATGTGGAAAATGATAAGGCATGAGCCTTAACCCCTGTTATAAAACTGATGGTTGGATTCGGATGCGATACCATTCCAAATTTTACCGTACAACCACATTACCTGAATTGGGTAAGGCTTAGATGGAAATTTATATGCATTAGTATTAGTTCCCTCACGGAGAGGTTTGAGCTGAGGCTACCTCTTAATGTTGTCCACCTATGCAGTGCCCAAGATGACTGATGGTCATGGTTGGGAGGCCATGCTCATAGGAGAGGTGCTTATACTAGGGTGTGTAAAGGGAAGGTTATGTTTGATTATCTGCATACTAAGTATGATGATTCAGGGTTATCCCTGACAGATGTATCGAATCTTGTGGTGAAAGTGTACCACCTGTGCAGAGTGTCAAACTATTCGAATAGCCGCGTCCGCGGTTATGGACAGTTGGAATGGCCATACTGTTTTCGTTGTCAGATGTTTTCCAAATAACTTGAAATGAATGATGATCTTTGACTTGACCACAACAGGGTTGTGTTGATGATAATAGCTTCCCAACTTAAGTGCCTCTGGAATTTTATTTTATCTTTCTTCGCTTCTGAACTTAGCTTAGGCTTCAAACTTAACTTGATAGTTAACTTAGATTCAGTATTTTAATTTAGGATATTACTACTTGTTAGTAGTAGTTTGCGAATACTTAAAGAGTACTCATGGCTTTTGTCCCTAGCTATTATCATGGCCAGACTATGAAGGAGATTATCAGGATGATGGTCAGCAGGATGGCTATGATAACTAGGACTATCTGCCTTCGTCAGCATTGCCTGTGCCCCTGAAGATGGACCCCACTGCTACACTATCTTTTATTTCCGCTGCTTGTTGTATTAAGACCTGGATCATGAGATCCATATTTGTGTAAGATCTTATGTATGGTTGGTAATGGATGATGTACTATGATATCCAATCCGTTATGTCTCGCAAAAATGGTAATCCTGGGATTGCGAGGTATGGCATAACAGGCACCTGGGATTAAAAATCCGGGTGTTGACAAGTTGGTATTAGAGCCATCCTGACCATAGGAGACCCTAGTTAGAATGGACGTCAAACCCAAAAACTTAGCTTCAAAACCAAAGTGAGTATTTATGAAAAACTATCTCCTCCCTTACCTTTGGAATTTTCTTCCTCTCAAAAAAAATTCATGTTACTCAAAATTCTTACACTACTACTTAAAATTTTGACACACTTTATCACTTCACTAACTTCCTCATCCTAAATTCTTGTAGATGGAGACTCAGTTCAGCAAGTTTTACCAGTTGGGAAACGGAGGTCAGTTGATCTTCGAGAGGGATCTCGATTCACTGTCAGAGTTACTGGGACGCCCGCACCTGGAGTTTCTTGGAGCTCAACTTCCAGGACCCCCAGGAGGAGACCTACAGTGGCTAGTCACCGCAGACCTTCAAGGAAGCATCGAGGCACCAACTTCCAGGAGAATTCAGTTCTCTGTGAGAGAGAACAACTGGCTAGATGGATTAGCCAGGGAAATGCATGAAGCTCTCGCACGTCTATGTGCCCTCAGCGTCAACAAGACCCAAGGAACCCGTTTTGCCCACTATGCGAGACGTGACTTCATGGGAATGCCAATGGAGATGCCAGGTCACCCCGAGTTGAGGCGTCAAGTGGAGAACCTTGACTTCTTGCTTCATGACCGACAGCAGGAACTGGACAATGCCCGAGAGTTAGCCAACCAGAACCGTGCCATTGCCGTCCAGAAGGCCCAGACTTTCGCACTGCTTGTCCAAGACCACCAGTCTCTTTGTCGCCAGCGTGACAAGAAGGATCGCACCATCGCCCGTCTTCGCAAGAAGGTGGCGGACCTCGAGAAGACCGTCAAGGAGCAGGAAGCTTAGCTTGTAGGACAAGAAGAAGAAGATGAGGGTGAAGACATCCAAGGAGATATGGATTCTTACCTCAGCAACGATGATGACTTTCTGGAGGAGGATGCCGTGGACTTCTACACTGAAGATGAAGACTCCGACTTCATCGACAATGAGTAGATGCACTAGAGCACTGTCGTAGCATGAGATGTATCATCTCATTGTATCGTAGCTTGCAGAATGGTTCTTCAAACCATCTGTTTTCCCTTTTATTGCTGTGGTGTGTGTTGTATCGTGTGCTTGTTTGCATGAATGAAAAAGCAGTTAGTTGAGAAACCTGAGTCTAACTCAAAGTTTTAGCTTTGAAAAACCTCAAAACCATGAACCTTAGAATTTCCCTCTTACCCCTATATCTATCTAAATCTCTAGATGCCTCGTGGAAACCAAGGAGGAAGCAGCTCGTCGCAGGACCCAATGCTGCAGATCTTGCAGAACCTCATAGCGGATCGTGAAGCAAGCAGGGCCGAACGTCAAGCCAACTTAGCAACACTGCAGCAGATCGCCCAGATGGCTCTCAACAACCAAGGGCATGGAAATCAGGATCACCAAGGATCCAAACTCAAAAACTTTCAGAACACAAATCCCCCAATCTTCAACCAATCTGAGAACCCACTAGATGCTGATGACTGGTTGCAGACCATAGAAAACAACTTAGAGGTTGCAGGAGTGGATGCAAATGAGAAAGTTCTATTTGCCACCCACTATCTGGCAGGAGATGCAAGAGCTTGGTGGGATAGCATCCGCACTATGAACCAAGGTCAAGTGATGACCTAGGAAGCATTCAAGGTCAAGTTCAGCCGCACCTACGTGCCGCAAGGTCTTGTCAACAGGATGAGAGATGAATTCCGTGAGTTGAAGCAAGGAAGAATGACAGTGGTAGAGTACCGTGACAAATTCCTGTCACTTGCCAGATATGCACCCGATGAGATTAACACAGAGGCCAAGAAGAAGGAGAGATTCTTGAACGGACTGCATGATGAGATGCAGACTGTCCTCATCAACATCCGTTTCGATGATCTCGGAGAGCTAGTCGACTCTGCCATTCAGATGGAAGGGAAGATTAACCAGGCAAACGACAACCGCAAGCGTCGTATGATGCAGCAGTCTAGATCCAATAGTCACCAGAAGTACCGTCCCAACCCTTCACCAGGATATGCACCAAGGAACAACCGACCCTCGAATTCTCGCCCAAGCTACCCAACCGTAGCGGAGGCAATGTGAAGTCCGGAGGAAACAATCACAACTCCGGTAATGCCAATCATTTCAACCGTGCACCTCCCAAGAGCAACAACAACAACAACAACAGCAACACTGCACCCAGAACTGGCAGCAATGCTATACCGGTCGCAGCCAAAGACAAGTCCCAGATCACCTGTTTCGAGTGTGGAGTGAAAGGTCACTACTCCAATGAGTGTCCCAAGAAGGCTGCGCCAATGCCAATGTGAATGCCCCAGCTCAGCAGCAGCGTCGTTTTCATCCAGGAAGGAGGTTTGCCCTAGGGAACCCGCACAACCGCAACGGTCGTCTCTTCCACATGAACGCAGAAGAAGCCCAAGAAGCGCCAGATGTAGTGCTGGGTATGTTTTCTGTCAACTCAGTTTTAGCAAGAGTATTGTTTGATTCTGGAGCATCGCATTCCTTTGTCACCGAAGAATTTGTATGCACTAGTAAGATTCGCCCAACCAACTTGAAGCATGTCATGATAGTTCAAATCCCCGGCTCAACTACCAAAGCTAGAAAAATTTGCAAAGCTGTACCTATCAGAATACATGGGATAGATTTTTATGCCAACCTAATTGTACTTGGAACCAAAGGATTGGAAATAGTACTAGGCATGGACTGGATGTCAAGGCATCAAGGACTGATAGACTATGCTAAGAAAGCCATCACCATGACCAGTAGTTCTAGAGTAACAGTAGAACATATCTCTGAAACCTTGCCCCGTCAATTCAAGTGCAACAAGAGTGTAGCCCTGCCTACCATTGACCAAGTCAGAGTAGTCTGTGAATACCCCGACGTATTCCCAGATGAATTGCCAGGTATGCCCCCGGATAGGGATATTGAGTTCATTATCGAACTAATCCCCGAAACCGGACCTATAGCCCAGAGACCTTATACCATGAACCCCTCAGAGTTAGTGGAACTGAAGAAGCAGTTGCATGCCATGTTAGCAACATGCTTGATTTAGCCAAGCGCATCGCCTTGGAGATCACCAATGTTATTCGTCGACAAGAAAGATGGAGGCAACCGTCTGTGCACAGATTACCGAAAATTGAATGATGTCACCATCAAGAACAAGTACCCCTCGCCAAAGATAGAGGATCTATTTGATCAGTTGACTGGAGCTCAGGTATTCTCAAAGATTGATCTTAGGACTGGTTATCACCAACTTAAGATTCATGCAACGGATATTCCGAAGACCGCCTTTACTACTCGCTATGGTTTATACGAGTATACGGTTATGTCTTTTGGATTAACCAATGCCCCTGCTTATTTCATGAATCTCATGAATAAGATCTTTATGAATTTCCTAGATAAGTTTGTAGTTGTGTTTATCGACGACATCCTTATCTACTCCAAGTCTGAAGAAGAGCATGAGCAACATCTGAGAATCATCCTAGGAACCCTGAGAGAGCATCAGTTATATGCCAAGTTCAGCAAGTGTGAGTTTTGGCTGAAAGAAGTAGGATTCCTAGGTCATGTTGTGTCTGCCGGAGGAGTCTCTGTTGATCCTACCAAGATCAAAGATGTAGAAGAATGGGAAGCCCCAACCAATCAAACCCAAGTTCGTTCATTCCTTGGATTAGCGGGATATTATCGCAAGTTTGTAGAAGGATTCTCGAGCATAGCCCGACCAATGACCCAATTGTTGAAGAAGGACAAGAAGTTTGAATGGACGGACAAGTGTGAAGCCAGTTTCTGGGAGCTGAAGAAGAGATTGATATCAGCCCCAATTTTGATCATGCCAGACATCAAGAAGCCGTTTGATGTGTATTGTGACGCATCCAAGATTGGCCTAGGATGTTTATTGATGCAAGAAGGCAAAGTCATCGCGTATCTGTCGCAACAACTGAAGCAGCATGAGCAGAACTATCCGACCCATGATCTTGAGCTAGCAGCCGTGGTTCTGGCGTTGAAGACATGACGTCACTATTTGATGGGTAATCGCTGTGAGATTTACTCAGATCATAAAAGCTTGAAGTATATCTTCACCCAGAAGGAGCTAAATATGAGGCAAAGAAGATGGATAGAGTTAATCAAGGATTATGACCTTGACATTCACTATCACCCCAGCAAAGCCAATATGGTAGTGGATGCTCTTAGAAGATTGCCGTGTAGGCTTAACACCATGATCAAAGAGAAGCAACCAAGTTTGTATGAGGAGCTGGAGCAGTTCAGGACTGAAGTAGTTAGCAAAGGATTCCTAGCTAGCATTGAACTTCAACCCACTTTGTTTAGCCAGATCAAGGAAGCCCAGAAGGGAAATGAGAGTATCAACTGGATCAAACGTCGTATTGGTACAGGCAAAGTACCTGGATTCACCGAAGACGAAGAAGGAGTACTGTGGTACAAAGGACGTATCTGTGTTCCAGCAGATTCAGAACTGAAAGAAGTTATCATGAAGGAAGCTCATGATACCCTTTATTCTAGCCACCTCGGAGGAACAAAGATGTATCAAGATTTGAAGGAGCAATTTTGGTGGCACAAGATGAAGCGAGAGATCGGAAGCTACATCGCCAAGTGTGACATTTGTCAAAGAGTCAAAGCAGAGCATCAGAGACATGCAGGATTGTTGCAACCATTGCAGATTCCGGAATGGAAATGGGATTCCGTCAGGATGGACTTTATCACAGGTTTACCTACTTCTAGTAGGGGAAATGACTCAATCTGGGTCATAGTTGATAGACTATCTAAGGTAGCCCACTTCATACCTATCAAGACAACCTACCAAAGTGCAAAACTAGCAGAGCTGTACATTGCTAGAATTGTTAGTCTGCATGGAACCCCCAAGACCATTGTATCAGATCGAGGAACCCAGTTTACTTCAAGATTTTGGCAGAAAGTCCAGGAAGGTTTAGGAACCAAGTTAAATTTCAGTACCGCCTATCACCCGCAAACAGATGGACAGACTGAGAGAGTCAACCAGATTCTTGAGGATATGCTTAGAGCCTGTGTGTTGGAATATGGATCAAAATGGGAAGACTGCCTACCATTCGCAGAGTTCTCATATAACAACAGTTATCAGGCTAGTTTGCAGATGGCACCATTTGAATTCCTATACGGAAGAAAGTGCCGCACCCCTTTGAACTGGTCGTAAGTAGGAGAGAGTCAGATCTTTGGACCCGACATTCTCCGAGAAGCCGAAGAGAAAGTTCACAAAGTCCGTGAGCACCTCAAGACCGCCCAATCCAGATAGAAGAGCTATGCTGACAAGAGAAGGAGAGACCTGACTTTCAATGTCGGAGATTTCGTATATCTCAAGGTTTCACCCTTGAAGGGAACTCAACGCTTTAGTCTGAAGGGAAAGTTAGCCCCCAGATATATCGGACCTTTCAAGATTCTGAACCATCAAGGAGAAGTATCGTATCAGCTGGAATTGCCTGAAGAGATGTCAGCCATCCACAATGTGTTCCATATCTCGTTACTCCGCAAATGCCTAGAAGTGCCAGAGAAGACTGAAGTTTTCAAGAACATCGATCACAGAGCTATGGAAATCAACAACGACCTGACCTATCGGGAAGTGCCCATCCATATCTTAGAAGAGGCCTACAGGACCACCAGGACCAGGAGTATCAAGTTTCTCAAGATTCAGTGGAGCAACCATACCGAGGAGGAAGCCACTTGGGAACGCGAAGATTACATTAGGACAGAGTTCCCAGATCTTTTTAATTCCTAGTTTTCTTTGTAAATCTCAGGACGAGATTTTGTTTACGGGGGAAGGTTTGTAACATCCCAAAACTTCAATCCAAGTTTATCAAAGATCCAATCATCCAAAAATAGGGTTAACAAATACTTTTCCATTTTTAAAATGAAAGCATTCATATTATGTGCATTTAAATAGGAGTTGTTTGAATTGCCATGATTAAGTGATCCAATGCTTGTAAAATGTTTCTTAGGTGATTTAAACATCATCTACATCATTCCCAAACTTTTTCTAAAGAAAATCAAATCAAAAAGATTTAAAATGGAGAAATGGTCATTTTGCCAAAATTAACTCCCATGTCTACTTTGGCTATTCCTAGTACTCAAAAATTAACAGAAACAATTCTTGATCTTTGCACCCCTTGCTAGTACACATAATGAGGTACCAAGGCCCACCTTTTGATCTTCTAAAAACCTTCTGTAAACTATTTTAAATAACAGTTCAAAATTGAATCTTTATCATATGGGAAGATCCTACTTTTTCAAAAACCACTCAAATAAGCTCAACTTTCAAAACCCAAGCATCTGCAGACTCACCAGCACCAACTTAGCACACCCACCAAAAATCTTTTCAAAATTCAAAACTTGAGTTCTTGCGGCCATTTCATCGAACAGGTGGCAGACACAAATCAAACAAAAACCAAACACTATTATGAGCAGTGATTGAAGCCTAACTTGTTCCCTCTCTAGCTCACAACCATCTCAGTAGATCAGCTAGCAAGTTAAACCAAGCACTAGACTCACTGTAAGCTGGGCCATGACATCAATGGTGAACAGCCGAAGCTCACCATGCCACCCCAGTGGAGACAGCAAGCTAGGAGGAGATTTAGCCGTGCCAACCTTGTCTAGGAGGCAGCCCACCATCCACCGCCACTCCCTGTCCAGCGCCCGAACCTTGCCAACCCCTGGACCACACGCACGGACCGCGCCCAGCCCGTCAGCAACCATGCCGAGCATGCGCTAGAGCCCCACCCTCGACCGACGCCCACAGACCGCGCGCCGCCCTCGCCGCTTGCATACATGATCGCCACCGACCCAGGAGACCGCCAGACATCCCCGTTCGCCACCCCATGACGCACAGCCACCGCTCGTCGTCGAAGACGCCGCCTCTGCCGCGCAGAGCATTGCGTGTTCCAGACCAAACCGCACCGCCCCACGTCTCGCCACCGTGTCGTGAGCATCGCCAGGGAGCACCGCACCGCCCCCTACCGTCTCCCATGCCGATAGCCGTCTGTACCCTCGACCACGACGAGCTCACCGTGCGCCCCGTCGGTCCCCTCTCGCCACTATAAATAGAGCCCACCCCCAGCCGATTTGAGCACACCATCTCACTCACCACCTCTCACACTCACTCCCCACCGCCAGCCGGAGCCGCTCGAGCACCAGAGCGCCGGAATTGCAGCTAGAGCCGCCGCCTCGAGAGGAGAAGGGTGCCGTTGATCTAGGCCGCCCTAGGAGAAGCTGCCGGTACCAGGAGGTTCGCCGTCATCGACTTCGTCGTTCGCCCGCCTCGCCGACCCTCGCCTGAACCCCGGTGAGCCCCCAACGACCCCCACTGGCCGCGCTAGGGTTCTTTCTCGCCGGCGTTGCCCAACATCGACGATGACCCTCAGTCGTTGGATTAGAACCAGATCGCACGGCCACCGTTCGCCCATACCGCTTCGCACCCCCCTATGCCACTGACGGGTGGGGTCCTCGCTTAAGTTAGCCCGCGACGCCGTGCAGAGCGCAGTGGGCCGGCCCATTTCATTCCCGCGCGCGTTGGAAATTCAAATTAGGATTTTTCTTTTTAGTTAGAATATAGTTTCTGTCCTGTGTTTCAAAAATCAATTCTGTGAGTTTGACAAATCCAAATTGCATGAAACTAATTTTGTCTAAAAGGTATTGAAATGCTCTATCCAAGCCCGTTGGATTTAATTCAATTAGATTTATAGATCTCTCCTAATAAAAATGAGAAGACAGAAGCTTTTACAACTTGCAACATTTTTATAAAATCAACCAAGTCAGCTTTTGAGTTGATTCCAACTCTCAAAAATCACATTTCATCATATCTATCCAAATATGTAATAATATTAAGGTTTACATGCAGTGACTTTGGACTAGTACCAAAATAATGCTATATAGGCATTTCTAGTCACTTTAAATCATTAAATAATAAACTTAAACTAAAGTAATATTGATCCAACCTTTAAATCTCATTCCCACCTGTGGAATATGTGGTGAGGACATGTTCCACATGATCTCATATTTTGGTGGTGAATATTAAATTTTAGTTAACATTTCAATGAGTAGAAATTACTTTTCTAAAATAAAAAGATTAAAACTATTGAATTAAAACTTGTAATGTTGTGATGATAATAGATCATCAATTGTGTGCTTTAGAATGCTACTTAGCCTAGTTAAGTATGGTTTGGTGATTGTGCACTCCCTATGTATTTCTAGACGATAGCACCGACCAAACTCTCGAGGAGGAGGAGTTCTACCAGGAAGAAGAAGAAGAAGACAACTTCAACCACTGCACCAACCAAGGCAAGCCACTATTAGCAGGGCAAGCTAACCCTTGCAAACTTACCTTAGCAAGCTAGAATAAACTAGATGGTTTAGCAAAGATGCCTTAAGCATGCTTTAATCACACCCCTTTTCACTATTAATGCCCCAAGTCTCATGGACAAGTTTTACCCCACCTTAGATTATACAAAGTTCTCTACTTAAAATTGAAGGTAGCATAAAAAGAATAAAACTTGACCTACTTAGAAACCTTTAGATATCATTCTATGGCATGAGATTGATCCCATCTTTCCACCTTAGTGAACACTCTTAACTTAGTAGTTTAGAGTAGATCAAAAACTTGAGTCACTTTAGATGGGAATACTTGGTGAAAATGAGTTATGAAAACCTTGGAATGATGAGTCATTCTATTGAGATGTTTTGACATGTGTTACGAAACACAACTGGTTTATGATGTGGAAAATGATAAGGCATGAGCCTTAACCCCTGTTATAAAACTGATGGTTGGATTCAGATGCGATACCATTCCAAATTTTACCGTACAACCACATTACCTGAATTGGGTAAGGCTTAGCTGGAAATTTATATGCATTAGTATTAGTTCCCTCACGGGAGAGGTTTGAGCTGAGGCTACCTCTTAATGTTGTCCACCTATGCAGTGCCCAAGATGACTGATGGTCATGGTTGGGAGGCCATGCTCATAGGAGAGGTGCTTATACTAGGGTGTGTAAAGGGAAGGTTATGTTTGATTATCTGCATACTAAGTATGATGATTCAGGGTTATCCCTGACAGATGTATCGAATCTTGTGGTGAAAGTGTACCACCTCTGCAGAGTGTCAAACTATTCGAATAGCCGCATCCGTGGTTATGGACAATTGGAATGGCCATACTGTTTTCGTTGTCAGATGTTTTCCAAATAACTTGAAATGAATGATGATCTTTGACTTGACCACAACAGGGTTGTGTTGATGATAATAGCTTCCCAACTTAAGTGCCTCTGGAATTTTATTTTATCTTTCTTCGCTTCTGAACTTAGCTTAGGCTTCAAACTTAACTTGATAGTTAACTTAGATTCAGTATTTTAATTTAGGATATTACTACTTGTTAGTAGTAGTTTGCGAATACTTAAAGAGTACTCATGGCTTTTGTCCCTAGCTATTATCATGGCCAGACTATGAAGGATATTATCAGGATGATGGTCAGCAGGACGGCTATGATAACTAAGACTATCTGCCTTCGTCAGCATTGTCTGTGCCCCTGAAGATGGACCCCACTGCTACGCTATCTTTTATTTCCGCTGCTTGTTGTATTAAGACCTGGATCATGAGATCCATATTTGTGTAAGATCTTATGTATGGTTGGTAATGGATGATGTACTATGATATCCAATCCGTTATGTGTCGCAAAAATGGTAATCCTGGGATTGCGAGGTATGGCATAACGGGCACCTGGGATTAAAAATCCGGGTGTTGACAATAAGTATTTATGTAATCTTAGCCAAAGTGCCACACGGTGTGCACACTCCCAACTTCACACACGTGGGGATAAGAAGAGATTAATTAATGCACTTGAGTAGCAGAATAAATCTATAGATTTACAAAGATCATGATCTCAATAAGATCACGCATAGAGAGAGATGAACACATAGCTACCGGTAGAGCCCTTATCCTCGAGAGAGAACTACTCCCTCCTTATCATGGGAGTAAGCAATAGTGATGGAGATGGTGGTGGAGTCGATGGACATGGCTCTGGAGGAACTTCCCCGTCCTGGCAGGGTGCCGGAACAGAGAATTCTGTCCCTAAATCTCCTCTTCGGTGGTGGCACCGCTGCGAAACTTTTCGTGGAATTCTGATCTCGTGATTAGGTTTTTCGTCCTGGGAGACTTTTATAGGCAAAGAGGCAAGGTCGGTGGGCTCCCGAGGGGCCCACACCACCCCCTGGCACGGCCTAGGCTGGCCCGTGCCGCCAGGTGGTGTGGCCACCTCGTGGCCCCTCTCCGTCTCGTCTTATGGCTCCGTGAGTCTTCTGGTAAAATATTGACTTTGACTTTTGTCCGGTCCAATTCCGAGAATGTTTCTTTTCCAGCTTTTCTGAAACCAAAAATAGTAGAAAACAGGCAACTGGCACTGTTGCATCTTGTTAATAGGTTAGTTCTAGAAAATGTATAAAAATACCTTAAAGTATGAACAAAACATAAGAAAGTAGATATAAAACAAGTATGGAGCATCAAAAGTTATAGATACGTTTACAACATATTAGGTACCCATCGCAACATCACGGCTATCGCTGTCTTGATCGTTCATCCAAAAGATCATCATCTCTTGCCATGTTGTTTTCGACGAGTCTGTCTTTCCCTTTGCCACCATCGTGTCCGCCACGTCTCCTTTTCCTTACCTACACACTTATGATTGTCTACAGGTTGAGCAGCTGATGTCGTCGTCGCTGTTTAGCGTGCCAGCCATGGGAAGCTTTGCCACGGGCTCTGTCGCGGGCGTGCGACAGCCTGCCGCGAGCGCTCGGTAGCCTGCCGCGGCTGCCTCCCCTGTCGCACATGTCCGTTCTGCCGCGAGTTCGGTTGCCTCTCCCGTCGCGGCCCCCTCATCGCCTGCGACTGCCCTGTCGCTCGCCTCCGCACCCGCCATGTCTGCTGAGGATGATTCCTCACCACGTGCAGCTGCTGCACCAACTCCACCACCACCACCGCCTCTGGTCCATCGATTGTGCCCTTCGCCTTCGCCACCGTCACACCGCATGCTTACACGTGTGAAGACAAGCGTGGTGCATTCAAAGACCATCTTTGATCTTCATGTTGAGGGAGAATGACACAACTCTTGAATACTTTCAAATTAAAAAATTATACTTAATGTAAAAGAGTGTTTATAACTGACACAACTCTTGAACACTTTCAAATTACAATTTGGACATGATAATGTTGTCCTAGGAAAATCTTGAGAGTTTACCATTTTTAGAGCATTAAAAGTGATCCCTAAACTAAAATCTTTATACACCTTCGTGCATATATGAAAATTATACACTTTCAAACACTGTGAAATCGCACTTAGGACATGATAATGTTGTGCTAAGAAAATCTTAAGAGTTTTTCATTTTCATGGAGTGAAATATTATGCATAAACTTGGATATATGAAAATTATACACCTTTGATCACTATGAAATCGCACTTAATACGTGATAATGATGTGCTAACAAAATCTTGAGATATTATCATTTTTATATAGTGAAATGTAATGCATAAACCTGCATATACAAAAATTATACACCTTTAAACTCTTTGAAATCGCACTTAGGACATGATAATGTTGTGCTAATAAAATCCTGATCATTTATCATTTGCATGGAGTGAAATATAATGGATAAACTTGCATATATGAAAATTATAAACCTTTTACCAATGTGAAATCGCACTTAATACGTGATAATGATGTGCTAACAAAGTTTTGAGAGATTGTCGTTTTCTCCCCCATTTTCATAGAGTGGAATGCAATGCATAGACTTGCATATACAAAAATTATACACATTTGAACTCTTTGAAATCGCACTTAATACGCGATAATGTTATGCTAAGAAAATCTTAAGAGATTATCATTTTTATAGTTGAATGTAATGCACAAACTTGCGTATATGAAAATTATACAACTTTGAACACTTTCCCTTCAAATTATATTCAAAATCATTTCTTTATGGAGTTAAAGTACTGGTGGCAAACTCGTTATTTTGCATGGATAGAGGGGTGCCCCCTATAGATCCGCTAGATCACAGATGATCAACAGTTGGTGGGCACGATCCGCGTGACAACTGTCTCAACCAATCAGAGCGTAGCAGTCAAGATGAGAACATGTGTGAAAGTTCATGACTAAGAGAGAGGGAAAAACTAAGTAGAACTTAAAAACCAAGGGCAAAACTGAGTAGAATTTAAAACCAAAGGCAAAACTGACAAAGGGATTCAAATAAAATATAGAAAGAGATTTAAAAATGGAAAATGCTTCTTTTATACAATAAAATACATCTTGGCATACCTCAAACTATTTGCAATTCAAATATACACTAGTTTGACAATTATTGCTTCATTCAGATAAACTATGTTTTGGAAAGGGATGTTTTGGGAAGAGGCTTGAGTAGAAAGCCATGAACCTTCATAGATAGTAGGTGATTTCAGAAATGGTGATATAGGTTAAAACTTGATTTCTATACATTTTTTATGGTGGCAGGTCACATAATAAGACTCCCTGGGTAGATGCCACTATGTTTTGATCTTTTTGACTTTATTGTGCATAAAATGACTCAATTAGCTAGCTAAAACCCATTCGTCGACTCTCTGTTGACCAGCCACCAGAGAGTAAAACTGAGTATATTGCACACGGTAGTGTTAGTACTGGAGGGCAAAACTGAGTACAACCAAACTGCCAGTGTTACACTCGAAGGTATAACTGAGCACAACTAAGTCACTAGGGTTAGGCACGAGGGACAAAGCGTGACTCACGGTACGCGTGTCGCGGTGCACGGGGCGGTAGCAGACACGTGTGGCTGTGCACGGTGAAGTAGCGTACGCGGTTACGTGGTGCATGGTGGTGCAACGAAATATCCTTTCCTTTCTCCTTTATAGAGGCCTCCTCACTCTCACTCATCACTCGCTCACTCACGCAACCATCTCCACTGTCCCATCACCTTCTGCAAACCCCAAGAAAACCCCAAACACCCTAGCGATGGATAAGAACGGCATGGTAGCCATCGTCGCCTCCAAGGACGCCGGCAAGGAGGACCACGTCGCCATACAGGCCCCTGTTGAGGCATCGAAAGCAACCACTATCGTCGGATTAATGACAAGTACGCCATGAGGGGGTCCTCGAGGCGTGTGGAAGAGAGGGGTGTGATATGTATGGTGTTCTGAGACGGTGAGCACACAAGTTTACCCAGGTTCGAATCCGCCGGCTTTGGATGGATCCTACTCCTACTAGCAATCTAGTAATACGGCAGGGCCGAATATGGGTTACAAGGGTTTTGCCTGTGCGAGTTGAGATTGTAGACTATTGTGGGGTACCCTAAAGGCTGGTCCCTAGGACGGCTTATATAGATATCCAGCCTATGGTTTACAAGAGAGACCTATCCGGCTACAACTAAGAGTCGGTTATAGAGTACATCTTGAATAAAAAGTAACACTATAGGCCTATGTCGGTAAGTCTTATGGGCCTTTCCGTAGCCGGACTAGACTCCGTCTCTTCTCCTTGACTGGGCTGCCCATGAAACAAAGCTCTAACCCGAAGTGGACCACCCTGGTCAGTGAGGCACAATGAGGATATCTAGAAAGTATATCCCCAACAGCCGCTATCCTTGTCTAGACCCTCATCCCTGCTCCCGCCGTAGCCACCGGCGAGGAGGCCCCCGCCGGTCTCGGGCATATCTCGCTCGGCTGGGACCCCTACGAGGTGGAGGATTACATTAGGCCGGAGAACCCCCACGACACCAGTATCACCGACCCATGGTCGGAGGTAACTAGGGTTTTCTCCCCTTCCCTTGTTCTTCCCCCATTCCCGTGGTTGGATGCTAGATCATATGTTATTAGGGTTCAGCTATTCATATTTTTATAGTAGCTAATCCTGTTGTGTTAGATCTTGTATTTCGATGAATCCCTCTGTTTGTATTTCAACCATATTTTATTTGTCCTCCGAGTTGCAGTTAAGGGATTCCCTAGTTAGTAGTAGCACCGATCTGTAGTTGGGATCAATATTCGATTTGGTTTGAGATATGGTGATTGGGGAATAATTAGGGGATCTCAATTGGTTAATTTATACAAATAATCAATCCTGATAATCAATGTATCTCAATTATATCCTTATTGCAATCTACTGTTTTTCCAATAGGAGGATAGCAACGCCGTCTACAGAGATGACGAGTCCAAGGAAACCAAGACTCATCAGGTGCTGAGGAGGATGAAGTCTGGCCAGTACGACAACTTCTTCACCGACGATGTCTATATGTGCCCCTTTTGCACCATGAGGCTCCACGCCACCAACTTCAACTCTCTCGTGAAGCATGCCAAGGATGTGAGGACCTGGGCCGAGTCCGTGAAAGTCCCCAGCTTTAGAGCCAAGCACCAGACGCTCAGTCTTCACCTCCACAACTTCCAGAAGGTGGCTATTAAGAAGGGTCGCATGCCCCCGATCAAGCCCAAGTCACCCAAGGTCAAGAGACTGGGCATCAAGAAGTGGAGGAGGCGCCAGAGGGAGGATGCAGAAGCCCTCCTGGCGGAGGCCATGAGGGGCCACTGATCTTGTGCTGCTGCTGTAAAGTAGCTTCTTTTGTCTTGTCTGTGTTGAACTTGTCCACTGCTACTGCTGAGTAGCCTAATTATCGAACCTCGTTAAGTACCATATTATATATATATATATCCTATATTAGCTTCTTTATCTACATCTGATATATATCCTATATTAACTGTTCTATCTACACCTGCTCTGTTTAATGAATGTATTTATGGTGCTGGTTAGATTTGCTGATCTAGATTTGCTACCAGATTGGGAAAAATAAGGACCAAAAGGAACAATGAATAAAGAGAGAAGTTGCTCTAGATTCGCTATCTTTTTGGGCAAAACACACAATTGTTAGCGAGAAAGAGGGGAAAAGACGCTCTTAAAAAGGCTAATCGTAAAAATAACAAAAAAGAAAACTTCCAATTAGGCGACAAGGCACACGTAACCACCAAATGCACCCCACATGGTCCCACACCACGTCCTCCATAACACGTTCCCAACAAACCTGCCCCACGCAGTCCCACATGGCACGACCCCACACGTCAGCATAACATGTTCCTGACCAAATGGCCCCATATGGTCTCAGACCACGCAGCCCCACACGTCAGCCAACGGTCAACCTGACGGCAGCTGGCGTTTGAGCTCTTTAATAAGTTTTCAAGAAGGAGAGGGGCAAAAGTGAGGAAAAATTAAGAGGATGGGGAAAACTGAATAGAACTAACGAATCAGGGGCACGAAAAAAGAAATCCCTAATTCATATATATATATAATCGTAAATCAGAATTTGACAAATAATATGTCTAAATTGATCCAAAAAATGTGAGGAATCCAAATATGACATACATATTATATTTTGAATAATACATCATGTATTTTTAATAATATACTGCAAGGTTTTCCAAATAAAATTCCAAATGTTCAAAAAATCATATAAAAATACCTTTGGAATTTTAGGAATCTCAAAAATCGTTAAACGACCATAGGAAATGTAGTACATATATTAGTCACAGAATGTAGTACTCCCTCCATCCCAAAATATAAGACGCTTAAGGATTAGTCAAAAGTTAACATTCTCTAAAGTTGACCAAATTTATAAAATGCAAAGAAAGGAAAAAGGTGCTTTGGGAGTCTTGAAATCTTGACATTGGAATAGATGAGTTGTTCTTAAATTGAATGTTTTGGTACCAACTTGAGTACTCTTAATTGATTAAAGAAAAAAGAGCAAAAAGTTTTCATCCCTCAATAAAGAGAGACACCAAGAAAATTTGTCTCACGTTCCTAGCTAAACTTTTGACACGCACATCCTTTACTGGCTTAGACCCTTCCCATGAACAATATTATAATGGAATGAGTTTTACTACTAGAGTAAGCAAGGGGAAGAATATTCAATATCCTGCAATTCGCTATTTGTTCTATAGTATTGCTAACACCCTGTAGGCACATAATGAGTTCACAAGACTCAATGAGGAGGACATCTTAGTCCTTGCAAAGGCTGCTTACATTAACTGTGGCTTGTCACTCAACTTTGGCGCCATCCTTGTGTGCTACCTGGAGCAATCCTCCCAAAGCCAATGACCAATCACAGGTGGAGGCGTCATCATCGTTCTTGCCACAACCCTAGGCATCGACCTAGGTGAGTTGCAACCCGTGGTAGGTGAGCGACGTATTGGTTTCTCTACTTTAAAGGCTTGTGGAATGCTCACTAGGAGAGGTGGTGTTTATTACCTGCATATTGCTGGAGCTGGGCGTCTCTACCCCGCTCCTATGCCTAATGGTCTTTTCTCCATCAAGGAAGGACGTTTGCTATATGACTTGCAGGTTGAGCAACACCAACCCGAGGAGGAGGTTCTAGAGGAGGATGAGGACTAAGAGGAGGAGCAGGAAGTTCCTTATCAAGAGGAGTATCCACAAAACCGGTTCGCCACATACAAAGATTTCCAAGAACTTGGAGGGACTATGGAGAGGATGCATAGCCTCTCTTTCAACCTCCGAGGAACAACTAATAACCTGTCAACTCAATTTGCGTACTGGAGTAATGACTTTTTCCCGCCACCACAATAATTTGAAGGGCTTGCAAAAGCCTAAGATTGGGGAAGTTTCCTCATGTATCTTTATTTGGCGTTCATTTGCTTTTATTTATTTCGAGGTTGAGTTTTTAATTCGAGTTTATAAGAACTCATGTGATGGGTTCGTAGCATGGAAAACAAAAAAATTCTACCGCAAGAACGAACAAAACCCAGATCTAATCTACATAAAAGCCAAAATCTAATCTATTAGACATGTGCAACGAGATAGATCTGTACTAACCGTCGTAGATCCAAAAGCATTATGAGATTAGATCTCGGGGTTGATGTAGTCGATCACTTTCCGATCTCAAGATCGTGTGGACGATCCTTCTGGCGCCGTGTTCTGGCAGCGCTTCCGCGGTCGGTCACACGTGCGGAGTCGAAGCAGACCTTCCTCTCCCCGTTCCAGCAAGCAGCGGAGGTAGTAGATCTTCTCCACGGAATCCTAGCAGCACGATGGTGGGGTGGTGGTGGTGGAGTAGAGATTTCTGCAGGGCTTTGCCTAAGCCGGAGCAGAGCGAAGGAGGAGGAGAGAGGCGGCGGCTAGGGTTTGTTATGGGAGAGGTCTAGGGGGTGGCGCCCCCTCCCCTCTATTTAAAGGAGGGAGGCGCCATGGGAGGGGGAGTCCTAGTAGGACTCCCCTCCCTCCTTGGCCGGCGGATTGGGAGGGGGAAGGAGTACTCCTCCCCCACGAATCCGTGTCTTTCCCCACAAAGACTCCTTGATCCTTTCTTGGTTTTCAAGCAAACTCCAAGAAATCTTCTAGAACATTCCAGAACATTCCGAAACCTTCTAGAATCTCCATACAAACACTCCGGAACATTTCCTAACTTAGAAAATGATCCCCAATATATGAATCTTATTCTCCGGACAATTTCGGATCTCCTCGTGATGTCTCGGATCCAATCCGAGACTCCAAACAACATTCGGTCTCCAACGCATATTCCATATCTACTTAAAACAACTTCGAACCTTAAGTGTGTCATCCTACGGTTCGTGAATATGCAGACATGATGAAGACACCTCTCCGATCAATAACCATCAGCGGGATCTGGAGATCCATAACGGCTCCCACATACTCAACGATGACTTCGTGATCGATAGAACCATTAACATACGAAACCAATTCCCTTTGTCACGCGATATTTCTACTTATCCGAGGTTTGATCGTCGGTATCTCCATACCTAGTTCTACCTTGTTACTGATAAGTACTCTTTACTCGTTCCATGTTATGTCATCCCTTGTGACCTAGTCACATGCTTGCAAGCTAACTAGATGACATTCCACCGAGAGGGCCCAGAGCATATCTATCCGTCATATGGATGGACAAATCCCAATCTTGGTCCATGCGCTTCAACACATACTTTCAGAATACCCAATGACACCTTTATAACCACCCAGTTATGAAGCGGTGTTTGATGTCATCAAAGTACCCATCCTGTGATGGTGATTAACATAACCTCATGGTCGAAGGATTAGGTTACTATGCATTTGAAATCTTACAGAAATACGAACTTTAATGACTTGATCTTATGCTACGCTTACTATGGGTGTGTGTCCATCACATCATTCTCCTAATGATATAACCTTGTTATTAATGACATCCAATGTCCATGATCAGGAAACCATGATCATCATTTAATCAACAAGCTAGTTCCACAAGAGGCTTACTAGGGACTCTTTTATGTTTACAAAACACACATGTATCAGTGTTTCCTTATAATACAATTATAGCATGGGATGTAAACATTCATCATAAACACAAAGATATAATAATAACCACTTTTATTATTGCCTCTTGGGCATATCTCCAACAGTCTCCCACTTGCACTAGAGTCAATAATCTAGATTACATGGTAATATACCTAACACCCATGGCGTTCTGGTGTTGGTCATGCTTTGCTCTAGGGAGAGGTTTAGTCAACGGATCTGCCACATTCAGATCAGTGTGTACTTTGCAAATCTTTATGTCACCATCTCGGACATACTCGCGAATAGCATGGAAACGTAGCTTGATGTGCTTCAGCTTCTATGTGACCTTGGCTCCTGTGCATTAGCTATGGCACCTGTTATGTCACAGTAGATGGCCATCGGGTCCAACGCACTGGGAACCATGCCAAGTTCAGTAATGAACTCCTTCATCCATATGGCTTCTTGTGCAGCCTCCGAAGCAGCTATGTATTCCGATTCAGTTGAAGATTTCACCACAACGCTTTGCTTGGCACTCCTCCAGCTCACTGCAGCACCATTCAAAATAAATACATATCCAGACTGTGACTTCGAGTCATTTGGATCGGTGTTCCAACTAGCATCAGTGTAACCGTTTACAACAAGCTGTTCATCACCTCCATAAGAAAGAACCATATCCTTAGTCCTATTCAGGTACTTTAGGATATTCTTGACCGCTGTCTAGTGTTCCATTCCAGGATCACTTTGATATCTGCTAGTCAAACTAACAGCATGTGCTATATCCGGTCTTGTACACAGCATGGCATACATGATAGAACCTATGGCCGAGGCATAGGGAATATTATTTATCTTTTCTCTATCTTCTGCCGTAGCCGGACTTTGAGTCTTACTCAAGGTCTTACCTGACAACATAGGCACGAACCCTTTCTTGCTCTCTTCCATTCTAAACTTATTTAGAACTTTGTCTAAGTATGTACTTTGTGAAAGCGCTATTAGGCATCTTGATCTATCTCTATAAATCTTGATGCCTAGAATATATGCCGCTTCGCCAAGATCCTTCATTGAAAAACTATTATTCAAATAGGTTTTGACGCTATTAAGAAGTTTTATATTATTCCCAATCAACAATATGTCATCTACATATAGTACTAGGAATGCTACAGAGCTCCCACTCACTTTCTTGTAAATACAAGCTTCTCCATAAGTTTGTATAAATCCAAAGTTTTTGATTACTTTATCAAAACGTTGATTCCAACTCCGGGATGCTTGCTTCAGTCCATAAATGGAGCGCTGAAGTTTGCATACCTTGTCAGCATCACTAGGATCGACAAAACCCTTGGGTTGTACCATATACAACTCTTCCTCATTGTCACCATTAAGGAACACCGTTTTGACATCCATCTGCCAAATCTCATAATCGAAATATGCAGCAATTGCTAACAAAATCCTCATAGACTTTAGCTTCACTACTGGTGAGAAAGTCTCATCATAGTCAACTCCTTGAATTTGTTGGAACCCTTTCGCGACAAGTCAAGCTTTATAGACGGTAACATTACCATCAGCATCTGTTTTTCTTTTGAAAATCCATTTGTTCTCGATAGCCTTACGTCCATCCGGTAAGTCCACCAAAGTCCACACTTGGTTTTCGTACATGGATCCCATCTCGGATTTCATGGCTTCTAGCCATTTGTCGGAATCTGGGCTCACCATAGCTTCTTCATACGTCGCAGGGTCATCAGTGTTGTCCACCAACATGACGTTCAAGGCAGAGTCATACCAATCAGGAGTGGTACGAACCCTCGTTGACCTGCGAGGTTCTGTAGTAACTTCGTTCGAAGTTTCATGATCACCATCATTAGCTTCCTCTCCAATTGGTGCAGGCGGCACAAAAACATCTTCCGGTGCTGCGCTACTCTCAATTCCGAGAGAAGGTTCAATAACCTCATCGAGTTCTACTTTCCTTCCAGTCACTTCTTTCGAGAGAAACTCCTTCTCAAGAAAGGATCCATTCTTGGCAACGAAAACTTTGCCTTCGGATGTATGATAGAAGGTACACCCAATTGTTTCTTTCGGGTATCCTATGAAGACGCATTTCTCCGCTTTGGGTTCAAGCTTATCAGGCTGTAACTTCTTTACATATGTTTCGCAACCCCAAACTTTAAGGAACGACAACTTAGGTTTCTTACCAAACCATAATTCGTACGGTGTCGTTTCAACGGATTTAGATGGTGCCCTATTTAAAGTGAATGCGTCTGTCTCTAATGCATAGCCCCAAAACGATAGCGGTAAATCTGTAAGAGACATCATAGACCGAACCATATCTAAGAGAGTTCGATTACGATGTTTGGACACACCATTACGCTGTGGTGTTCCGGCGGTGTCAACTGCGAAAGTATTTCACATTTCTTTAAATGCATGCCAAACTCATAACTTAGATATTCACCTCCGCGGTCAGAACGCAGAAACTTAATCTTCTTGTTACGATGATTTTCCACTTCACTTTGAAATTCCTTAAACTTCTCGAAAGTTTCGGACTTATGTTTCATAAAGTAGACATACCCATATCTACTTAAGTCATCCGTGAAAGTGAGAACATAATGATATCCACCTCGCGACGCTACACTCATTGGACCGCACACATCGGTATGTATTATTTCCAATAAGTCTGTAGCTCGCTCCATTATTCCAGAGAATGGAGTCTTAGTCATTTTTCCCATTAGACATGCTTCGCATCTTTCAAGTGATTCAAAATCAAGTGATTCAAGAAGTCCATCAGAATGGAGTTTCTTCATACGCTTCACTCCAATGTGACCAAGACGACAGTGCCACATGTATGTAGAATTATCATTCAATTTTATTCGTTTAGCATCTATGTTGTGAACATGTGTATCACTACTATCGAGATTCAATAAGAATAAACCATTCATCTCAGGTGCATTACCATAAAAGATATTACTCATATAAATCGAACAACCTTTATTCTCAGACTTAAAAGAGTAACCGTCTTGCAATAAACAAGATCTAGATATAATGTTCATGCTTAACGCAGGCACCAAATAACAATTATTCAAATTTAAAACTAATCCCGAAGGTAGATGTAGAGGGAGCGTGCCGACAGCGATCACATCAACCTTGGAGCCATTTCCAACGCGCATCGTCACCTCGTCTCTTGCCAGTCTTCGTTTATTCCGCAGCTCCTGTTTCGAGTTACAAATATGAGAAACCGAACCAGTATCAAATACCCAGGCACTACTACGACTACTAGTAAGATACACATCAATAACATGTATATCGAATATACCTTTCTTCTTGATGTTGCCGTTCTTCAAATCCGCCAGGTACTTGGGGCAGTTACGCTTCCAGCGACCAGCACCCTTGCAGTAGAAGCACTCAGTTTCAGGCTTAGGACCAGCCTTAGGCTTCTTAGCAAGTGCGGCATCTTTCTTTCCGTCCTTCTTGAAGTTGCCCTTTTTCTTAGGCTTGCCCTGTTTCTTGAAATTGGTGGTCTTATTGACCATCAACACTTGGTGCTCCTTCTTGATCTCCACTTCAGCAGTTTTCAGCATGGACGATAGTTCAGGCAACGTCTTGTTCATGCAGTGCATATTGTAGTTCATCACAAAGTTCTTATAACTCGGTGGCAGTGATTGGAGGACATAGTGAATCCCTAACTCATTAGGAATCGTTATCCCCAACTCTTGGAGCTTGTTTGCGTGCCTAGACATGGTGAGCACATGCTCGCTAACGGAGCTTCCCTCTTCCATCTTGCAGGTAAAGAACTTTTCGGAGGCCTCATAGCTCTCCACGGCCGCGTGAGTCTCAAAAATGAGCTTGAGCTCCTTAATGATCTCGAACGGGTCATGGTGCTCAAAACACTTCTGGAGCTCCGTTTCTAAACCGTACAGGATGGCACACTGAACTATGGAGTAATGATTTTTCCGAGTGGCGTAAACATTCTTTACGTCATCTGTGGCATCATCTGCAGGTGGGTCACCTAGCGGTGCTTCGAGCACATAGGTCATATGACCAGCCCTGAGGACAATCTTCAGACCATGGAGCCAGTCCGTGAAGTTGCTTCCATTGTTCTTAAGCTTTTCTTTCTCTAGGAACGCATTGAAATTGATGGAGAGATTCACCATAATCTACAACAAATTTGCAAGTAGTTTAGACTAAGTTTATGATAAATTGAGTTCTACTTTAATTCTTAAATTAACTAGGTGAACTCCCACTCAAAACAACATCCCTCACATTGTCTTAGTGATTACACAAACCAAGTCCACTACACCAAGTCTGATCTTCACGAGAGAGGATGTAGTTTCATCGGCGAACAATCTTCATGTTCATCATATCACTTATATGACTCGTGCTCTACCTTTTGGTATTCCGTGTTCCGAGACCATGTCTGTACATGCTAGGCTCGTCAAGATTAACCTTAGTTTCCGCATGTGCAAATCTGGCTTGCACCCGTTGTATGCACACGTAGAATCTATCACACCCGATCATCACGAGATGCTTCGAGACGACGAGTCTTAGCAACGGTGCCAACTAAGGACGAACACTTTATTACTTGAAATTTAGTGAGAGGGATCATCTTATAATGCTACCGTCGCGATCTAAGCAATACAAGATGCATAAAGGATTAACATCACAGGCGATTCATAATTAGTGTGATATGATATGGCCCTTTCTTCTTATGCCTTTGATCTCCATCTCCAAATCACGAACATGATCTCCATTATCACCAGCATTGCGTCAAGGTCAGTGGCGCCGCTTCATGGTTGTCCATCATCACCAGCAACTATTACAACTACTTGGAACAAAACTATACAAGATGAATAGACACGCAGGTCTCAACAGAATTAAAGACAACCATTAGGCTCCTGCCGGTTGCCATATTACAACAAGGATCATTGCATACATCAAATATAATCACAATCACATGATGGCCATATCACATCACAAAACCCCTGCAAAAACAAGTTAGACGCCTCTAATTTTCTTTGCATGTTTTACGTGGTTTGGGGCTTTCGAATAAGAACGGATCTTACGTACGAAACTGAACCACAACGTTGATACAAGTGCTATCGAGTGCAAAGTGTAGATTGGATCTATACTATGATGGGAGAGACAGACACCCGCAAAGCCACTTGTGCAAAGCAAGTTACACGTCAAGCGTGGAGCAAGTCTCATGTGCGATGACATGTAAGGTTAGCCCGAGCCACTTCATCCCACCATACCGCAAGATGCAAAGTACACAAAGCAAAAGACAGCACGAGCACCAACGCCCACAAAACCATTGTGTTCTACTTGTGCAACAGATCTGCGCATAGACAAGGCTCTGATACCACTGATGGGTTCGTAGCATGGAAGACAAAAAATTTCTACCGCAAGAACGAACAAAACCCAGATCTAATCTAGATAAAAGCCAAAATCTAATCTATTAGACATGTGCAACGAGATAGATCTGTACTAACCCTCGTAGATCCGAAAGCGTTACGAGATTAGATCTCGGGGTTGATGTAGTCGATCACTTGCCGATCTCAAGATCGTGTGGACGATCCTTCTGGCGCCGCGTTCTGGCAGCGCTTCTGCAGTCGGTCACACGTGCGGAGTCGAAGCAGACCTTCCTCTCCCCGTTCCAGCGAGCAGCGGAGGTAGTAGATATTCTCCACGGAATCCCAGCAGCACGACGGTGTGGTGGTGGTGGTGGAGTAGAGATTTCTGCAGGGCTTCGCCTAAGCCGGAGCAGAGCGAAGGAGGAGGAGAGAGGTGGTGGCTAGGGTTTGTTATGGGAGAGGTCTAGGGGGTGGCGCCCCCTCCCCTCTATTTAAAGGAGGGAGGCGCCATGGGAGGGGGAGTCCTAGTAGGACTCCCCTCCCTCCTTGGCTGGCGGATTGGGAGGGGGGACGAGTCCTCCTCCCCCACGAATCCGTGTCTTGCCCCACAAAGACTCCTTGATCCTTTCTTGGTTTTCAAGCAAACTCCAAGAAATCTTCTAGAACCTTCCAGAACATTCTGAAACCTTCTAGAATCTCCATACAAACACTCCGGAACATTTCCTAACTTAGAAAATGATCCCCAATATATGAATCTTATTCTCCGGACAATTCCGGATCTCCTCGTGATGTCTCGGATCCAATCCGAGACTCCGAACAACATTCGGTCTCCAACGCATATTCCATATCTACTTAAAACAACTTCGAACCTTAAGTGTGTCACCCTACGGTTCGTGAATATGCAGACATGATGAAGACACCTCTCCGATCAATAACCATCAGCAGGATCTGGAGATCCATAACGGCTCCCACATACTCAACGATGACTTCGTGATCGATAGAACCATTAACATACGAAACCAATTCCCTTTGTCACGCGATATTTCTACTTATCCGAGGTTTGATCGTTGGTATCTCCATACCTAGTTCTACCTCGTTACTGATAAGTACTCTTTACTCGTTCCATGTTATGTCATCCCTTATGACCTAGTCACATGCTTGCAAGCTAACTAGATGATATTCCACCGAGAGGGCCCAGGGCATATCTATCCGTCATATGGATGGACAAATCCCAATCTTGGTCCATGCGCTTCAACACATACTTTCAGAATACCCAATGACACCTTTATAACCACCCAGTTACGAAGCGGTGTTTGATGTCATCAAAGTACCCATCCGGTGATGGTGATTAACATAACCTCATGGTCGAAGGATTAGGTTACTATGCATTTGAAAGCTTACAACAATACGAACTTTAATGACTTGATCTTATGCTACGCTTACTATGGGTGTGTGTCCAGCACATCATTCTCCTAATGATATAACCTTGTTATTAATGACATCCAATGTCCATGATCAGGAAACCATGATCATCATTTAATCAACAAGCTAGTTCCACAAGAGGCTTACTAGGGACTCTTTTATGTTTACAAAACAAACATGTATCAGTGTTTCCTTATAATACAATTATAGCATGGGATGTAAACATTCATCATAAACACAAAGATATAATAATAACCACTTTTATTATTGCCTCTTGGGCATATCTCCAACATCATGTTGGTTTCCCCAACACTTTATTTTTAGTTCTTTATATTTGCTTTCGAGATTTTCTAGCCGAGCTTTGCCGCCAATTTTCTATTCTTTAAACTCCCTCTCTTAAAAACCACAAAAAGATTTCTCTATTTCTCCTTATTTCCCTCATTTTTTTCTTTCCGCCTCAAGGTTTTCATGTATTTGAAGGAGAGTCATCGACTCCGAGTTTCCAAGAAGCAAATAAATAAGGAAGAGAGAAGTGGAACCAAACATGACAGGTATGCCTTATGACTCCCCACTTTTGAAGTTTGAGAAACTCATGCTAGTTAGTAGTAAATGTTGAGATACCATATTGGTGGAGTGAGTCTTTGTATTGTAGTAAGATTTTTGTTTGCATGAGTATTTACTTGGGTACATTTTGTTCCAGCTCTCTTAATTAACCAAGTCTTGCCTAAAAATTGCTAAACAATTGTAATAAGAAAAAGTCTCACAATTGAAGGCTTGGGTGTTGTAGTGTTTAGTCTTGAAGGCATATTTCTAGAGACACTCAACGCCACTGAAAATGTTGATTGACTTGATAGGTCTCTTTAAAATGATTTGTTTGATTGAATTAATGTTTAGCGGTTTTTGTGAGCATGCCAAAGTTTGAATTGTTAAATCATAAGAATGATATAGCTTTATGCATGTCAAACTTCATGGGATGCCAACAACTCCGCTGGCCTACGAACGATCTTCATGGAGGAAACTCCTAGATTTCGGCTATGAGTTGATTAAACACATGTAGCAGCAATGCTATAGTGGGTAAGATTCTTGGCACTCTCGGGTAGCTATAATCATGATGGAATCACTCCTCTGGTTGTTATGAGAAATCATTATGCAAAAGGAACAAAAACCTTAGTGATGCCACGAGTTTCCATCACAACCTGATAAACTAAATATTTTTTTTGGCATGCTCTCAATTACTTAAAAATTGAAATTCTTGAAGGACAATGAATAGAAAAGTAGTGCTTGAAAAGTCTTGATTGATTGATGTGGGAGAATTGAGATACTCTAGTGTATATGCTTTTCATGACAACTCTCGCACTCTCAATTACATGATTATAGTTTATCATTCAAAGGCAAGCCTTTGAGTTGATTACATGACATGGAATAAAGTTTACTCATCTAAATTATCCATGTTAATAATAATTTTGTTGTGCTATAAGGATGCATAAAACCCGTATGATATGCTTGCCATTACTCTATCTATGCTGAAGTTTTTCAGATTTATGAAGTGGAGGAAATGTGAGACTACTAATCATGAGTGTGATCACCATCTCGTTATTTCAGTTTAAATGCTGGGTTCCTTTTTGATTTTGGTTTTGCTGCTCGGGGACGATCAAGTTTAAGCTTAGGGAGGTTGATGGCTCTGAAATATAGCCATCCACGTCCACATTTAAACTGCATATTATTCATGTTTTTTATGAAATATCTCTCTAAACCCTGCTACTAATGCCTAATATTCAAAGGGGTATGCAATCCTTCCTTTCTATTTTTTCTTGCGAAGATAATGTTGTTTGAACGGGAATCACTACATTAAAGTTAAAGGTACGAGATTTCCAACAACCAGACGAAACCAGGAGTCGTGAAGCGGAGGCAGACGCTTTAACGACTAACTATATGACCGGAATAAAATTCCGACCGTATAGTTCCGGTCGTATAGTTGGCGCCGCCACCGCTAGGTCAAACAGAACAACTTTCGTAAATGGACCCCTATAAAAAGAAGCCTCGGGCAACGAGAAAACAAGCCCGCCTCGCCCTAAAGTCTCTACTCTAGATCATCAGCCGCCTCCAGATCTAAAAACCCTTCTCCATCTCCATAGCCATATTCCACCACTTGTAATAGTAAATTTCTTCTTCGATTGGCGAGATTGTAAGACTATTTGCTATCAATCTCATGATTTTCATTACAATGTTTGTGATTGTTGATCTCATCTCTATGTGTGAGTAATTCTCCTTGGGCTAAAGGCTTCAGCCTAGCCATGTAGCGTTTGTGCATGTTATTTATCATAGATGTGATCATGTATTAGTTTGTATGACATGATGATTATTGTATCCTATCTTGCCTCAATCTAAGGACTTGTCAGGTACCCAAGACCCCGAGGGTTGAGCCAGGTATAGGGAGTATGAGTAATGACTGATCTGCAGGTTGGGAACCCCAGTGACAGAAGGGGTAGTACAACTGTATGTGAGGGATTTACTTAGGATTAATGATGACATCACTATGCATATCATTAGTTCTCTTTCTTCTATGGATGAGACTAGTAGGTTATTGTTATAAGCGGTTGTGGAGGCAATAGAAATTATGGATGCACTGCCCACATATAATTTATCTTCCTCTAACAATTACATGCATACTTTATCTTTATCTTTTATTCCCATCAGATGTTTTTGCATAGCTACAGGTGAAACCGAACGCCCTAGGCCCTCTCTCTCCATCATCGACAACAACAAAAAGATGCAAACTCTTGGTCCGGTAAAAACACAAAAGGAATTCTAAAAATCCTGAAGGTCCGTTAAAGTAACTTCACTACGCATCTGCTTCCCGAGGATTTGATAACCTAGGTCTACTAGGGAAAAATAAGTTATACTACATATGTAATCTAGATCGAATGTATCATAGAGTTGCAGGATTGGGGCTTTGTAGTGCAGTGGGAAAGAGAGCCTTGGTGATCATTGCCATGTCCGCATTGGCCATGGAACCGATATCACCTCTTCCCAATAGTGTGTTGGCGAGGAACAAGGCGTAGTAGCAAATTGTTGGGTTCTGAATGGTGGACATCTTCTTCTGGTAGAATTCGGTGCCACCATTAACATAAATAGCCTCCCAAGTTTATCCGCTTGTGACACTATAGAGGTTAGTAACAGTTGACTGCCCAACATGATTGAAGCCGAAAGCATCACAAAATTGTTCAAAAGTTATTTCATAGTGTTGTCGGTTCATGGTGAAGCTTACCGTGCTCACATTACCTTTCTCCATGTGGTCATCATAGAAGGAGGCAAGGAACTCATAGGTAAGATCGGCGTAGGTGTCGTGGCTTGCATAGCCGTGTACCGTTAGGCCGACCTTGTTACACATGAGGTCGAAGTCTGCCTTCAACCCCACCGCGGTGAGAAAGCTATGGTCGGCCCAACGTGTGGGCAACACCTTCCTCGATGAAACTATGGCCAACCTGGGGTTGCGCTCGGCTCGGGACCCTGAGCCCTCGCCACATTGGCGCTTACTCTAGCGAAATATGTTACTGATTTTGTTCATTTTGATGCACCGAAAAATTTCACCATAAAACCTTAGGCATATAGTTTCTACATGATATACGAATGACCCTACATGGAAAAATTCAATGCTAACGTGAGAAATCAACAGGAAAAATAAAATAAGCTTGATTTCATCCACTAGATCAATGTGAGAGTTACAACCATGGAAATCTAAAAATAAAGCATTGATAGGGAGAGAAACATACCAATCTGTTGATTCCCCCACTCAAACTAACAAAATCCGCGAAGAATCAAGAGTTCTAGGTGGGTTTTGAGAGGTTTGGAGAGAAAATATGAGAGAGAAAGTGAGGAAGGAGGAGAAACCTAGCAGCTCTGGCCTGATTTTCTGGTCACACCGAACTATATGGCCAGAACTATATGGGCGGAATATGTTGTTCCGCCCATATAGTGTGACGGTGCTACCAACTAGGGTTTCTTTATGCAGAACATAGCTATACAGATGCAACTATACGACGGGATCACAATGATCCCGCCATATAGTTGGTCGTTAAACCGTCTGTATCCTCGAAATAAATTTGTAAAACAGGCATCGATATCTATATGACCAGAACTATACGATCAGAATTTTTATTCCCGTTGTATAGTTGGTCGTTAAACCGTCAGTACCTTTGAGAAGATATTGTACGAATGCATCGATATCTATACGACCGGAACTATATGGCCAGAATTTTTATTCGCGCCGTATAGTTGGTCGTTAAACCGTCAGTACCTTTGAGAAGATATTGTACGAAGGCATCGATATCTATACGACTGGAACTATACAGCCGAAATTTTATTCCCGCCGTATAGTTGGTCGTTAAATTCTTTGTTCCTTCGAAAGGAAATTTGTTGATGGCAAATATATCTATACGACTAGAGCTATACAGCCAAAAAATTTATTCCTGCCGTATAGTTGGTCGTTAAACCATCAGTAGTCATCAAAAAATTTCTATTTCTTTGAGAATACCTTCTATCCCGAAACTTAGCGAAATATCTTATTTTTGACAGAATAATGACAGAAGAAACTATCGACCAACATTAGTGTATGAAGAGCATAATTTCAGTCTTTGTAGATAAAACTCACGCTTTATTTTTATTCTTATTCTATACTCATTCAATCAATGTTTCTACTACTTTTTGATAGCTGCATCTTCACGGGCGCGCTTCCGCAAGAATGTCTATGAAAAAGATGTAGGAATGCGATGAACTTTTTATTCTTTATTTTATTTTATTGATAAGACGGGTTGACTCCCATTAAGCATTTTATTAAGAATGGTTGAATAACTCAACCCCTTCTCTGTTCTCGAATTATTACCTTGGGTTGCCCCTTATCAAAGGCGCTTACCACATGAACTCATTTTGCTGGTAGAGTGTATCTTTCTCCTGCTTCTAGCTTCTTTGGAAAATACCGGATGATTTCAGCAACATAAACATTGAAGATTATCTTTCCCTCAGCACAATCAACCGATGCCCCTGCAGTACTAAGGAAAGGTCTTCTAAGTATTATTGATAATTTTTTCATCTTCTGACATCTCAAGAATAATAAAATTAGTGGGAATAACATGCTCATCTATTCTAAGTAAAACATCCTCAATAATACCAATGGGTTATTTAGTGGTCTTGTCAGCCATCTATAAGTGATAGTAGTAGGAGAATACTCCCCTAATCCTAACCTTTTATAGAGGGAGTATAGATCACACAAAGCATTGTGAATATTAGTTTTGCCTATTGAGCATGAAATAGTTGGTATTCCGGGATCTCCCGATTTAGACAACAACTTCCCATTAGCAGGATAACTAGTTACCATGGCAACAATTTCAGTTATTTCTTTCTTCCTACTAAGAATATCACGGAGGAATTTAGAATACGTAGGAACTTTGATTGCATCCGCGAATGGAATTTCTGGGTGAAGGTCACCAAGTGCTTTTGTAAAAGAATCATAAATTACCTGATCTGGTGCTTTCTTTTTTAAGGAAGCTTTTTCTCACCTTTCTTATTCTTGTCTTTTACCTTTTGTAGGGGGTCGAGCTCTTTTATTGCTTCATTTTGTTGTTGCTTATCGCTTTTCTTATTTTCTACTACAACAACTTCATATTCCTTGCTTATCTCTTTTTCTTCTCTTGGATCAATTGTCTCTGCATCGGAGTCATAACGGTCATCATGTGCATCATCTTGGCCCTCCTTGGTTTGATCTTGTGTTTCTTGAGAAATTTCATCTTGAGGATCCACCAGTGTATCATCTTCTTGGCTTGCTTTGTGCAAGGCTTTTTTCCTTTCGCTCTCTTTCAGCTTCATATTCTAGTGGTCCTAATGGTCCTGTAACAACTACACATCTTCTTGTAACAACATTAGTAGAAACAGGAACATCTTTATCAGCTCGAAGAAAAATTTGATAACCAGATGCTATTTGTTCACAGTGGGTTTCGATCATACCAAGATACTTGTGAAATAATTTTATTTCTTGGCCAATCTCATCATAATTTTCTGTGAGTTCCGCCAAAATATTTTATGTTTTTGAAAGTGCTTATGCAGGTTATTATGAGATTTTGCTTGTCAATGTTTCAATTCTTCAAGAACTTTTCTAGTTTCATCTTCTTCAGTTAAAACTTGTAACAAGTCTACTTTGTTTTCCTTAACAAGTTCAGAAGGTATACCTTTTTCTTTCATTGTTTTGCGTACTTTAGGCATAAGATCAGGAGTTATCCATAGTATCCCTTTTTTTAGCTTAGTGCCAAAATCAGGATTATATAAAGAATCATTCTTAGCCCTAGTAGACATCAACTACAAACATTCTTTAATAGTTAAAGTATTTATCGATCCTTCTGCTGAGAAGTCAAGCAACTCTCTACATTGAGTATTAAGACCATGGTAAAATAAGTGGAAAATAGTTGATTTAGAATAGCCATGATTGGGAATGCTATTGATCATTCCGAAGAATCTATCCCAGGCTTGTGGGTAGTTTTCTCCCACACTCTGACTAAAGTTTCCTATATTCTTTCTTAGTTCAGTTACCTTTTTAAAAGGATTAAACCTGTTTATGAATTTAACAATGTAGTTTTCCTAGCATTTAATGTAATGGCAAGGTAGAGAATAATCAGTCTAGAGCCTTACCTTTAAGAGACCAACAAAATAATTTTAGACGAGAGAAGTCCCTTGGCAAACCTTTTGGTCCAAGTGATGTTATCACATTGTCGAACTCTCTAAGATGTCTTCCTGGGTCTTCATCTTCTCTTCCACTGAAAGCTTTTTCCTGCAAAATTTTAATAATTCCACCATCAAATCGATATTCTCTAACTCTAGGATTAGGGAATTCTATTGGTTGTTTAAGGAATTCAGAACTTGGACAATGTACTCTCTGAGAGTTTTCTCAGGTTTCACAGGAGTTGTCCTGTAAATAGACATGATTTCCACAATATCACTCAGGTTTTAAACTTCAACTTTATTCGATCTTAAAAGTTTTTCAATAATTTCTTCACGCCTTTGAGTAGGCACGCGCTCAATATAATCCGTTAGATAGGTCCTACCAGAGTGTGTAGACCCTTTGTCTCCTAGGGAGAACAGTTTGTAGTAGGAACACCTGAAATTTTCAAAGACAAACACTTAGCGCTTAGCTCCCCGGCAACGGTGCCAAAATATAGCTTGATGTCTACAAGTACACAAATCGTTTGTAGCTAGTTTTGAAGTATAGATATTGATCCCACAGGGAGCCCAAAGGTAAGTGTTTATGAGTCAAGTCTCTGTCACACCCAAAGTTGTCACAAGTCTTCGAGTGAATTGACTGCAAGTGTTGAAATGAGAATGGAGTTTTGATTAAACTGGGCGTATTTAATTATAACAAAAATGTAAACTTCAGAAATAAAAAGCATAAAAGTAAAGAACGATTCGGTTGTTTTGTTGTTTTCTGCAGATGGCAAAAGAATGCGCGGGGAGATTCAGTTCATGGTGATAGTGACTGTGCTAGGTGGACGAATGATAAATGTCAATTATAATCTTATAAGTATATATGTAGGCGAGCAACCCATAATTATCCAGAACTCCTCTTGGTAGATTTCGTCCCAACTTCAATAATCCTACTAGTTTGTTACCAAAACCATGGTCAGACACTAGATGATTAAGACCCTTTAGGTCGCTTAGCGATTAAGCTCTTTGGATTGGACTAATGCATTAAGCACGATGGTTCCTCGTTATCCTCGAGTCTACTAGTTTTCCATTGATATCCCCGTGTCACTCGGGGGTCACGGGTCTGCTAGCGAACAAAATCCTATCTATGTAGAACAAAGCATCATGTTGTCTGGGCCCTTCATTGGACAACAAGCATTAGGCATCCTACAGATAGTCAATCACACATAATATAGTAATTAGAATCAATCACAAAATAATGGAAAATATATGGAGGCACATCACATCTAACCAATCCCTTACATCTCCCACGCCCAAGGAACTTACTCACACATGAGAGAAGAACAGATCATCGATATAATTAAATAAAGGGAGTTCTTATTGATATTACCATGGAGATCCACAATAGGAATAGAAAAGTAATCCAACACAATTCAAGGTGAAGATACCTCTCTCTCTCTCAAGTACAAGTAATGGCTATGGGGGTGTATTGGCTAGGAGGTCGAAGATCGGGGAGCGAAATGAAGAACGTCTTCCCCTTCTTCTCCGGATCTCTTCTTTCTCCCTTCTGGATGTGATGGTGGCTGCTGTGTTGTGTTTTCGCGTATGGCCTCTTCATGGAAGTTGTCCCTTTTCATAAGACGGAGGTGGCGGTAGCTATACTTGGGAACTATACGGCCGGAAAAATGTTCCCGCCATATAGTTGCGTGTTAAAGCCTCTGTATGCTCCCATCGAGTTCTTCCAAAGAGAGACTTGCTTGTTTTCGCCTGAATATTGTGTTTCTCTAGTTAAAACATTATGTTGACATTCAGAACCTGAAACACATATTAAAAACCAAGTTTTTTTTGCTACCGAAGTATTAGAGTTAGGTAAGGCTAGAAAACAATCAAATCTGGGAGAAAACCATCAATAAAAACCATAAAAAATGTGTCGAATCTCACAGCTATCAGCAAGCTGAGCTCACCAAAATTAAGGCTGACCACGAACATAGCGTCAGCAATATTCTTGAATCCAACAACATGGCCACCGAAGATTGTGATCGATCCATTGCCTGCCAAGACAAAGAAATCAAAGATTTAAAGGCAGAAATGGATAGGCAAGTTGATACTACCCAAACACTACAGGAAGTACTCCGGAGTTTGAGGGAAGAGAAAACCGAACTGGATAAACCATCTTTGGTAAGTTTGTTGCCAATGCCATATACTTTCTTGCTTTGATTTTTTCTAACTTAATTTTTCCAGACTTAGTTATCTTGTCTTTTCATAGGAGCCCTCAACATTCTAGATTCATCTTTGTCTGAGTCCCGAAATGACCAACTTGTAGCAGTCAGCGATTTACTCCATGATTTCCTCCAAGCTCTTGAGGAGATTAGTGAGACTGTTGGACTTACCTAATTGCACAAGTTGTACACCTTTGAAGTGTGGGACCATATGAAGGAATTTCAGAAGCTTGTAGAGTACTGGAAGTGTCGTATGCTCGGACGGCTACCCAGAATGCCCTTACCATGGTGATGAGTCACCATGGTAGTATGGAAATCTGGCAAGTCATGAAGGGTATTTTGACTATCGATGAAAACGACAATGACCAAGATGTGGAGACATTTGGGAGTCTTGTGCCGGATACGCTTGCCGTGTGGACGAGATGACTGATACCTTCGATCTAGATTCACGGATGTAGTATAATAGCTTTTTCCCTAGAAGACCTAGGTTTAGTCAAACCTTGGAAAGCAATGCTAAAAGGAAATAAAAAGGACACATCTATAAAACTTTGTTTCTTAGTTTTACCTTAGTTTACCAGACCAATCTAGTTTACTTTTATAACTGGTTGACTCAATGGATGGAGATAGGCCAGGGGTGAAGATCCACCTGCAGCTGCACATCATATGGGATAAAAGATGATAATAAGCATAGTCATGTGTAATGATTGAATAGGGATAATCTCTTATGGGAAACACATCCTAATCTCTTGGGGTTCGTATAAGATCGCCTCTAGCCAAGTATCTCACCTCAATCTATGGGATCTTGGGTACCTCCAAGTCCGTAGATCGAGGAAAGAGACAAAGAAACAAAATATACAAATCTCTATTGCAAACAAAACACAATACTCCCAAGAATTAGATGCACATAATTAATGCAAGGTTTCTCCCCAACCCGTAGCCCGTGAGGACTACTCACTCATAACAATAAGATCTAGGATAGAAAACATTGTGCAAAATACTTAGACTGAAATAAAATATTCTTACAATGGTCACCAAATCACAAGGAGATCTAAAGTACAAAGCAATGGATATGGCTAATGGAGGGGACGGATGATGGAACGATGAACAATGGCGTGGATCTCCTATGGTGGTGTTGTGATATAATATGAGAAAGGTGGCTCTTCGGCCGGTGACTGGAGCCTCAAAATATATAGGCGTCTTCATGAAAGTTGTAGGGTTTGACAAGACTAAGCCATCGCCACATGGTACAGGCGGGCCCTACCCGTACTAGTGGTCATTAAGCTTGCAGGGCTAGGGAATGACTCCCCAATTACTTGGTCATGTGGATTTCCTCAAAAACCTTCAGTATGACTCCTGGTTTCACATTAAAAGGCATGATTTCATGCATAACACAATTCAAAGCAAAGTTTTGCATATCTTTGCAATTGTTAGTCATTAGTGGAAAGGGTTGAGAGTTTCTTGTCAATAGCTTGACCAAAAAAATGTTTAAACTTGGTGGAAGATGGTTATTTTTGGAGCCATCAACCTCCCCAAAGCTCAAACTTTATCGCCCTCGAGCAAGAAGAAACAAAAGAACTATAAGGAATTCAGCGTTTAAACTTCAAACAACGAGAATAAGAATTCACTTATGGTTGGTAGTCATATGTGCTCGGCACTTCATTCATTTGCGAGGCTTATCAATGTTAGAGAGATGACAAGAGTACTATACAATCTTGGTTAAGTCAAGGCAATCAAAGTAAAGTTTAATATAAGTATAAATAACTAGATGTGTAGCAATCAATCCAATTCTTCTAGTTAACTCTCAGCTTGCCAAGGAACACTAGGATGTTTTAATAGCATAATTGAGTAAGAGAGTTTCGTGTCCTAAGTAGCATAACAGTGAAGTGTCTTATTTACACCCACATCAATAAATCAAGTCTATCAAAAACACTTCTAATCCAATCATAGTATTTCAAGAAAATTCATAAAGTAGTAATGAGACCATGCTAAGGACTTGTTATGTGGATCTTCATGCATATCTTTTTTATTCTCTTCTTCATTTTTTTATATTCCTCTTTCAAGGATCATTGGCTGTTTATTTTACAAGTACTTGCACAATGCCCATATATTGACACGTATTCTACTCATGTCATTAACTCATAGCCGAAATCGGGGGTTATACCGTAGATCATTCAAAATCTAGCGGAGTTGTTGGCATCCCAAAGGTGTGCATGAGAAACATAGATCTCTTTATTCTCTTTTTATGCTAGTACCACAGTTTGATCCACAAGGTTAGCTTTGGCATGCATCACAATTACCACTAGACTTCATTTCAATCAAAAAACTCCTTTCATGAGTGTCGTCAAGACTATTAAAACATCTACGGGGTTAAGTATCTTTAAGGGTATACTCTCAAGACAATCATTCATCAAACAAGTCGTAAATTTTAGACCTTTTCTTATTGTACTTGTTTGGTAATATTATTTCCAAGGCAAGACTCAGTTAGCTAAAAGCACTATAGAAAAATCTTCCACAACTAATCATCATACTAATAAAAAGATCTACTCTAACCATATTAAATTACTCCCACTAGCATGGCATCTTAGCAAATCGACCAACTAGGATAAACAACTCAAACTTCAAAAGTGGGAGACATAGGACATACTTCTCATAAGTGATTTCATGATCCTCTTCCTTATAGGGATGTGTTCCTTCAGAACTCAAACATGATTACTCTCATAATAATATTAAAGCAAAGAGTCGAAGTGCAAATCCACATTTAAGAAAAAAAAGGAAAAACACATTTTTTTTGTATTTTTTAGGATAGGGATTAAAAAATAGAAAAGAACTTGCGACCAAGCAAGGAACTAAGAAAAAAACACGAAAAACAAAAGCAAACTAAAAATCAAAGGAAAGAAGCAAAGTGTTGGAACAAGCCAACACGAGTGTTTCAAAGCTCCCAAGGAGCTGAAGTACAACCTCATTATTACACAAATAAATTTGTCGGGGGAACACGTCCCCAAGCTCAGGATTTTGCAAGCCTTTTTCTTGCTCATTATGGTGGCGGTGGATAGTTTCCCATGTTCCATTAGCTGCTCCAATCATGGAACTAGGTGGCGAGGTTTGTAGAAGCATCTCGAAGGTTGATGGAGAGGTTATTCTTGTTTTGAATATTTCCTTCAAGCGCAAAGATATCTTTATAGGTGGTGTAGTAGTCTAGTGGCTACACATCTTGTTTGGGTCCCTCTTGTTCTACTGCTTCATCTTCTCCTCCTCCTCCCACGTGTATTTCTTGATGGGGTAGATTTTCCTCAACCTGCGCATTAAAATGCAAACGTCCGTCCTCGATAGAGAATGGACCATTAGGTAAAGGAGATGGGATCAATTGATCCACTCCAGGTATATCAAGGAACTATCTACCATCAGTTTTAGAAACCATACCACATGCTCTTAGAGTAGAAATACCGATATGGTGACTTCTTCTCAACGGTTGGATGTTACCTAAGTTGATGTGAAGTGCACGTGCAAGAATGGTTACAACTCCTCCACCGCATATGGGTCCTCGAGATTGAATAGCCTGATGCTTAAGTTAAAACACAAGAAAAGTTCCCAAATTTGGCGTTAAGTTGCAATTAATTATAGCAGCCTTTGCGGGGATCATCATGTCCTCCTTATTAACCCTAGTAAACTCACCACATGCCTTCAATGTATTAGCAATAACATAAAACAAATATCGAATAATAGGATGAATAATTTGGTTCCCCTTGGGTGTGTTTTCACGGATTCTCATCAAATTAAAGTACTCCCAAGGCGTAGGATTTAAAACAAAAGTTGTGGAGCATATGTAGGTGTTTGTTGGCAAACCCAAAACATTGAGCCCATTGGTAGAGCATCAAGGAGTAATCACAGTTCATAGACGAAAGTTGATATGATCGACTCCATGCTTTTGATCCTCGGAACAATAGTGAGAGCCCACCGTATGCATCAAGGTGTTGAGGAACTCAAGTGTCAAGCGGCGGTACATGGTGAAATCCTAGAAGACAAAGTCATACAAACCAACATTTTTGCAAAGTAAGTCAAAATCAGCATGAATGCCAAGTTGGTTCAAGATATTGGGACATGCCCAGTTGGTGGACTTGATTTCTTGGAGCTTGAGACGGTTGAAACGGTTCAGCTAAAACTCCTCGATGAACTCGATACCAAGTTACTCAGGGGTCAAGTATCAACGGGTGATGCGGATGATTCCGCAGCCATCCATGTGTATAGCTCCTCATGTTCATCTAAAACAAAACAAAATAAAATAAATAAAGATTGATAATTTTTTTAATCCAATAGAAACATAGAATACATGATCCTCTACACAAGTTACAAAAGAAACTCTAAAACAATACTAAGAATGCTAAATATCAAGATTAGACTAAATCTAGATTTGCAATGATGAAAGATTGAGTGAAGCTTTAGCACAAATAAGTTGAAGATCGGAGGAGAATCATACCTTAGATCGATTGAGTGCAAGGAACTGAGGAAAGATTGAGTAAATTTGAAGATCCAATGAAGGTGGTTTGGAGTTTGGAGGAAGAAGAAAGATAAATATTTATTTTGGAGATTTTTAGGTTACCTCCTCGTAGTGTTTATGGTGCCCGCGTACATTGTACGGGCGGGCGGTACAGTCGGAGCCTGCCCGTACTAGGTGACATACCTTGGGGGTGACGACTCCCTTCCGGCGAAGCACTTGGTATGGGTGCGCGGTACGGTCACGCGCGCCCATACTGCTGGTCATTATTTATTCGGCACCTTTGCTTGAAATCTGATGTTTTGCTTGAGAGTACCGTACGGGCGCGCGGTATGGCCGCGTCCTACGGTACTAGTGGTCGTTACGAGCACTATTTCCTGCGGCAAAAATCAGAATTTCTATCTTCCAATGCCTCAAGGTGGTACGGGCGCATGGTACGGGCCCTTCCGGCCGTACCACTAGTCGTTAAACGGCCTATAAGCTGCAAAACTCAAATAATTTGATTAATATCTCTGTGTGTCTTTGCACAACTTATCAAAGGACAAAATAACAGCAAATATACTACATAAAAATTAGCAATACTTCTTAGGCCATGTGTTAGTAAAATAAGAGATCAAGGATTCCCTTATTTCTTCTCCTCTCTCCAAAGGTCTTCTTGAACACTCTTTATTACTAACAATACTAACACAAAAGTAAAAACTTTATTTCACGTGAGTTGCCTCCCATGAAGTGCTTCTAGTTAAGTTCAATTAGCTTGACCCCGATGGTGACCATTTAGGTTTAATGAGTGGAATGTCCACTCCAAAGTAACTGAATTTCAAAGTAATTATACCATCATCATCATTAGTCTTGGCCTTCTTCTTTCTAGGGAAGTGGACTATAAAAGGATCTCTAGATGGTAGCCCTATTCTCATATTCCACTCATGTAAATTAATTAAAGCTTTAATAGTTCTTAGGAATGGCCTACCTAAAATTATAGGTGCTATGGGATCTTCAGGCATGTCCACAATAACAAGATCAATAAGAGCGGGACTACCTTTAATTTCAACCACTATATTTTATCCCAACAACTTGTTTATAAGTTGAATCCTCTAGATTGAATGTCAATTCAGTAGTTACAAATGGCCCCAAGTTTAATTTGTCAAATAGGCTTTTGGAAATTGTTGAGACGCTTGCACCAAGATCACAAAGTGTGGATATCTCATTAACTCCCACCTTAACTTTAATAGTGGGCTCAAATATATCATCTAGCTTAGCAGGAAGCTTATCACCTAGTCTCTTATACTCCATATCTAAATCTCAAACTTTAGATGCTACTTGTTGTATAAATTGTTGGTACATAGCATCATTACCTTGTTCTATACCGGAATTCTTCATGATGATCATCTTTAATAGATCTTCCACGGTATATTCTAGTGTTGGCACGTTGCTATAATCCAGCTCTTCAGGTTTCTCTTCATTTGTTACCACCCTCATCATCTTGAGGTCTTCTACCAGATTTGGCTCGGACTTTCCAACAAACTTTGCTAGTATGAGAGCTTGGCTCTCAACTACCTTGCCCAATTGAGCCTCCGAGGTCTTTTTCCTTTCATGTAGAGCCTACACATCATTTCTAGTTGCAATGGCTTGGTTAGATAATTTTCCTATACTACTTTCATGGTTCTCCATGATTTTAATAAGCATATTATTTTGATCGATTTGAGCCTGTATAAAAGTTCTAATATATTGCTCAAACGAGGGATTGCCATGATTTTCTCCATTATTATTATCATAATTGTTGTAAGGTGCTCCTGCAGGATTAAAAGGAGTGCGAGCTATAAAATTGACATTATTAATATCGGTAGCAATAGCATTAACTTGGGTATCTTCTTTACCCTTTACTATATTAAGTAGCTCGTCTACCTTAGATGTGAGCTCTTCATTATTTACCTCGGTAATTGAACTTACTCTCTTCGAAGTTCTCTCTAGATGCCATTGGGCATGATTATTTTGCATATCATCAAGTAATTTATTTGCAACACTCACTTGCTTTCCCATGATTGTTCCTCCTACTGCAGTATCTAGCATAGACTTAGACATTGCATTAAGACCATTTTAAAACAAATGTAATACAAGCCATTCTTCCATCCAATGACTAGGACAGTTCATTACAACTTCTTTCATCATTTCCCATGCAAGAGCTAGTGCCTCACGGTCTTCTTCTCTAAAGCTTGTAATGTTGGATATTAGCTGCATAGTTTCATCTTGGGGAATTTTTTAGTATAAACAAATTAGTACATTCCTACCAAGATTTAATAGTGTCCTTTGGTAGATCTAGCAACCAATCCTTAGCCTTTCCTCTAAGATAGAAAGGAAACAATCTTAATTTAATAGCATTTGGATCTACATCCTTAATACGCATCATCTCACAAATTTTAGTAAAAGTGTTTAAGTGCAAACCTGAATCCTCAAAAGATGAGCCCCCAAATTGGTTTCGTTGAACTAAAATTAAAAGGTTAGGCTTTATTTCATAAGCTTCTGCATCAACAACGGGCTGAGTGATAGGTGCACGAATAAAATCATTAGTGGGAGTAGCATACTCCCCAAGTCCCTTTTGACCAATGGCTCTTATATTTTTGGTATTTTTAAGAAAAGTAAGCAAATAACAAGAAACTAATTGTTTTGGGTTTTCAAATAGATAACAAGATGCAGTGGGCCCCCGTGATGCAGCGAGCATAGCAATAGTCTTTTAATCCAACCGAGTGCACCATGAAGCAACGGGCTATAAACGATTATTAAGTGTAAAACACATATTAAAGCATTAAATGGTGATGTTGTTGTGATCCCGAATGGTTCGCTAAACGAAGATCGTACTACCCTTTCTGTCACTAGATTCCTATGAGATCGCCGCTAGCCAAGTATCTCACCTCAAGCCTTTATCAATCTATGGGATCTTGGGTACCTACAAGTCCATAGATCGAGGCAAGAGACAAAGAAACAAAAGATACAAATCTCTATTACAAATAAAACACAATACTCCCAAGAATTAGATGCACATAATTGTTGTGAGGTTTCTCCCTAGCACGCAGCCCGTGAGAACTACTCGCTCATAACAATAAGATCTAGGATAGAAAACACTGTGCAAAATACTTAGATTGAAATCAAATAATATTACAATGGTCGCTGAATTACAAGGAGATCTAAAGTACAAAGCAATGGCTATGGCTAATGGAGGGGGTGAATGATGGAAGTGATGAACAATGGATGAACAATGGCATGTATCTCCTTTGGTGGTCTTGTGATGTAATCTGAGAATGATGGCTCTCTGGCCAGCGGCTAGAGCCTCAAAATATATAGGCGTCTTCACGGAAGTTGTAGGGTTTGATGAGATGAAGCCATCTCCACATGGTATAGGTTGATGGTGCGGGCGGGCCCTACCCATACCAGTGGTCGTTAAGCTTGCATGCGCTAGGGAATGACTCCCCAATTACTTGGCCATGTGGACTTACCTCAAAAATCTTAATTACGACTCCTAATTGCACATTAAAAAGCGTGATTTCCTGCACACAACACAATTCAAATCTAGGTTTTGCATATCTTTGCAATTATTCGTCATTAGTGGCAAGGACTGAGAGTTTCTTGTCAATTGCTTGACCAAAAACAATGTTTAAACGCGGTGGAAGATGGCTATTTTTGGAGCCATCAATGACCATCTACGAAAAGTCATTCTTCTAATCCGCCATGGTGCCAAAAGCCCCCAGATGAAGAAACTAAAGCCTCTGACGATGACAAAAAGAACAAGTATGACATCATCGTCTCAGAAAAAGATCAGCGTGACATGGATGCTGGCAACAACGGATCAGCAAATTCTCTGTCTCCTCCACCTGCAGCATAGAGTTGGAAAAACTATGCATTATTTTACAACAAGTGGTGTAACATAAACTATTTATCTACATGCGCTATTTTGTAAAAAATTATGCTTTTACTCTAGCACTTGGTTTTATTTTGCTGTGCTCGAAAATTACTTAAGCACATTTTGCTCATACTTATCATTTATCTAGCTTTCTGCCTTGTCCCTTTTGTGAGCCCGCAAACCTTTAGCACAGAAACACTACCAAGTAATGGAGCTCAATTACTAAACCAGTTTAAACTCGGACACAGAGCCAGCATCTAGTACCAAAAATTCACTAATCGAAAGATACCCACGTCTAAGTACAAACAGAAAATGAGGCTTACACCCAAATGTACCATTTTTTAGAATCAGAAATCTAACTAGAACAAACATGAGCATCAAGTAATTTCAAGTATTCTAGGATTTCTGACTTTGACATGATCATTCAGAAATAAGATGGTACTTAAAACATTTCATAAAAAACATTATGGAACCAATAATTTATTTCACTTTGAACATGTACATTGATATGATTACAAAGAAAGAAAAATTCAGAATAAAAGGGACAATCTAATTCATCTGGGTCTGTACTGCCTCCAACTCTCTTTCTTTTCCTAGTTGCAAGTCTTTCTTTGTCTAGTCTCATGTTGATTAAATAATATGACCCGTTCTACATTACTCTGCTAACCATAAAGGGTCCTTCCCAAATTCAGGAAAGTTTATGCTTTCTTTGATGCACTATTCGGAGAACTAGATCACCCTTTCTGAAGGAATGATTTTTAACTCTCTAACTATGACTTGTGTAAGTTCCGCTAATAGGCTGTAGATCTCTATTCAGCAATGGCACGAACTTCCTCGAGTACATCGAGGTCATCTTGTCAACTTCGGCATCCTCTTCGACATAGGTAGCGACTTGGGGAGAAATATGGATAAGATCACTCAGAAGTATTGCTTCTGCGCCGTAGACCAAGAAGAAAGGTGTGTATCCAGTTGACCTGTTAGGATTAGTTCGTAAACTCCAAATAATAGACGGAAATTCGCCTGCCCAATCCCCCACAACACGATGAAGTGGTGCCTCGAGCCAAGGTCGGAGGCCTAGTAGGACTAGACCATTTTCCCTTTCAACTTGTCCATTAGCTTGTGGATGCATGATCGATGCAATATTGAGCCAGATCCCTTCATCTTCACAAAACTCGGCAAGTTCTCCCATTGAAAGGTTGCTCCCATTGTCTGTAACAATATTATGCGGACAGATGAATCAGATTATGACGTTGTTAATGAATCTTTTGGTTGTGGCTCCATCGTAACTTGTTATGGGTTTAGCCTCGATCTATTTTGTAAATTTATCCACCATCACTAGTAGGAAGGTAAATCTACTTGGCACCCGTTAAAACGGTCCTACCATGTCAAGCCCCCAGACTGCAGGCCATGTAATTGTAATTGTTCGCAGCTGGTTGATACCTTCGATCCAGATTACGGATGTAGTATAGCTTCTTTTTCCCTAGTAGACCTAGATTATCGAATCCTAGGGAAGCGAATGCATAGTGAAGTTACTCAGACCTTCAGGAGTTTTAGAATTCCTTTTGTGTTTTCACCAAACTAGTAGCTTGCGTCTTTTTGTTGTTGTCAGTGATGGAGAGAGAGGGCCTAGGGCGTTCAGTTTCACTTGTAATTGTGCAAAACATCTGAGAGAAATAAAAGATACAAATAAAGTATGCGTGTACTTGTTCGAGCAAGATAAATTATATGTGGGCAATGCATCCATAATTCCGCAACCGCTTATAGCAATAACCTACTAGTATCATCCATAGAAGAAAGAGAACTAATGATATGCATAGTGATGTCATCATTAATCCCAAGCAAATCCCTCACATACAGCGTACTACCCCTTGTGTCACTAGGGTTCCCAACCTACAGATAAATCATGACTCATACTCCCTATACCTGGCTCAACCCTCGGGGTCTTGGGTACCTGATAAGTCCTTGGATTGAGGCAAGAGAGGATACAATAATCATCATGTCATACAAACTAATACACGATCCCATCTATGATAATTCACATGCACAATTCCTACATGGCTAGGCCGAAGCCCTTAGCCCAAGGAGAATTACTCACACAAAGAGATGGGATCAACAATCGCAAACATTGTTATAAAAATCATAAGATTGATAGCAATAGTCTTACAATGTCACCAATCGGAGAAGAGATCTACTGTTACAAGTGGTGGAATATGGCTATGGAGATGGAGAAGGGTTTGGAGATCTGGAGGTGGCTGGTGATCTGTGGCAGAGACTTCTGGATGGTGCGAACTCCATTTTCCCATCGCCCGAGGCTTCTTTATATAGGGGTCCCTTCATGAAAGTTGTCCTGTTTGACCTAACGGTGGAGGCGCCAACTATACGACCGGAGCTATACGGTCGGAATTTTGGCTCCAGCCATATAGTTGGTCATTAAAGCGCCTGCCTCCGATCTAAGGCTCCTAGTTTCTTCTAGTAGCTGGAAATCTCGTATCTTTGACTTTAATGTATTTATTCCCTCCTTTAAACGATATTATCTGCGCAGGAAAAATACGAAAGAAAGGATTGCATACCCCTCTAAATATTAGCATTAGTGGCAGGGTTTAGAGAGATATTTCATCAAAAATATGGTTAATATCTAGTTTAAATGTGGATGTTAGATGGCTATATTTCAGAGCCATCAACCTCCCCAAGCTTAAACTTTATTGTCCCGAGCAAGAAAAACCAAAATCAAAAAGGAACTCAACATTTAAACTGAAATAATGAGATGATGATCTTACTCATGATTAGTAGTCTCATGTTTCCTCCACTTTATAAATCTGAAAAACTTCAGCATAGATAGAGTAATGGCAAGCATATCATATGGGTTTCATGTATCCTTATAGTGCAGCAATATTATTGTAAGCATGGATGATTCAAATGAGTAAACTTTATTCCATGTCAAGTAATCAACTCATATGCTTGCCTTTGAACAGTAAAGTATAATCATGTAAATTAAGAATGTGAGAGTTGTCATGAAAAGCATATACACTAGAGTATCTCAATTCTCCCACATCAATAAATCAAGACTTTTCAAGCACTACTTTTCTATTCATTGTCCTTCAAGAATTTCAATTTTTAAGTAATTGAGAGCATGCCAAAAAATTTATTTAGTTTATCAGGTTGTGATGGACACTCGTGGCATCACTAAGGTTTTTGTTCCTTTTGCATAATGATTTCTCATAACAGCCAGAGGAGTGATTCATCATGATTACAGCTACCCGAGAGTGCCAAGAATATTACCCACTATAGCATTGCTGCTACATGTGTTTAATCAACTCATAGCCGAAATCTAGGAGTTTCCTCCATGAAGATCGTTCGTAGGCCAGCGGAGTTGTTGGAATCCCATGAAGTTTGACATGCATAAAGCTATATCATTCTTATGTTTTAACAAGTCAAACTTTGGCATGCTCACAAAAACCGCTAAACATTAATTCAATCGAACAAATCCCTTTAAAGAGAGCTATCAAGTCAATCAACATTTTTAGTGGCGTTGAGTGTCTCTATAAATAAGCCTTCAACACTAAACACTACAACACCCAAGCCTTCAATTGTGAGACTTTTTATTATTACAATTGTTTAGCAATTTGTAGGCAAGACTTGGTTAATTACAAGAGCTGGAACAAAACATACCCAAGTAAATACTCATGCAAATGAAAATCTTACTACAATACAAAGACTCACTCCACCAATATGATATCTCAACATTTACTACTAACTAGCATGGGTTTCTCAAACTTCAAAAGTGGGGAGTCATAAGGCACACCTCTCATGTTTGGTTTCATGATAACCCACAAGTATAGGGGGTCGTGTGTAGCCTTTTCGATAAGTAAGAGTATCTAACCCAACGAGGAGCTAAAGGTAGGATAAATATTCTCTCAAGTTCTATCAACCATTGATACAACTCTATGCACACTAAACGTTTGCATTATCTAGGAAATAAAACTAGAGTAACAATACGAGTAATAGAGATAGCTTTGCATGATAATAAATAACAAGAAAGTAAAGCTAGTTGCTGCAGCAATAAAATACACTAAACTAACAGAACCATCAGTGTGGAATAGTGGTGGTAATTGTGGTGGCTTTGTCCAAGTTTAAATAGCGAATAGATCGGGTTCATTATCTTCGATGCAGTTTTCTATGTGGAAGAGACTAAATATACATGCGCTTCACTACTTGGAATTACATGTACTATATGATTGGATTGTTAGCAAACATCCGTAAGTACTAATCAATGCATTAAGGTTTCCCCAACCATAGCCTTAAGTTTAATGGTCCTCTTACTCCCATACGTGCAATGTTCCGGTTCGCGTCCTCAGGTTTCTGTCACTCCGGCAGAACTTCCCCTTCCTCTTACACATACTACAAACCCTATGATATTTAATCCACGCGCGCACAAATATAATGGACACCAAAGGACTATACCATATCAACATAAAACTCTAATGAACCCAAGATGTTCAACCATTCAATCTAAGAACAAAGAAACTACGCAAACATGACATAGATCATAGGATTATAACTTATAGCATCAAACACCATGTTTACATAGGACGGTATAAAGGTGTGTGGGAGGACGAACCACTGCATACTAGGAGGATTAGGTGATGGAGATGGCGGTGAAGATGGTGAAGAGGGCGAAGGCGGCGCCGGCGGCGTCGCGGGGGACTCCTTCCCCGCCGCTGGTATCATGGGGGAGCACCGTCCCTTAGCCCCCTTCCTTCATGGCTTCTTGGGAGCCCTCCCCCATGGACATGGGATCCATGGGGGAGACAAAAACATGACTTTGGTGGCTGCAAATTCGTGGGTGGAGATGCCTTGGGCGAATTAGGTTTCCTCCCTTTATATAGTTTCTCGGATTTCCGTCACCCCATCTTGGACTGCAGTAAATCGGGCCTAAAAGATCCGTCTGGACTCGGAATCAGCTAAATTTTATGTCCAGAACGTTGTTGCAAAATTTCCAACAACTTTGTAGTTGAAGAGTTTTCCGCTGGACGCTGGCTTCAACCCGAAAAGTGACCATCTTCAAAAAGAGTTCTGAGACAGATTTCTGGAAAAATCCCAATTTGACTCCAACAAGGTTTCCACTTGTATTCTTGGTGATTCCTACACATCAAAGTGTAAAACAAGAATATTGTGCACTTTTGCAACTATTAGTAGGTTAGTCCAAATAAATCATAAACTTTATACAAAAAGGAGTGTCAAAAGCATATTATTAGCATAAAACCATCTAAAATTATAGATACGTTATGGACGTATCATTTCACTTCTCTCTTCCTTTTTTATTTGTTTCTTAGAAACTCGAAGTCAACCACTCTCCTGCAAATATATGAAGACCTCGAGGTGGAAAAAAAGAAAGAGGGAGAATAAGGAAAAATGGTAAATCTTTTTGTGATTTTTAAGAGAGGAACTTTAAAGAATAGAAAAATTGGCGGCAAAGCTCGGCTAGAAAATTTCGAAAGAAAAATAGAAAGAACTAAAGATAAAGTGTTGGGGAAACCAACACGAGTGCTTATAAACTTAAATAAAAACGCAACCTCTAAATAAAAGCAAATAAACACCAAATAAAGATACATAAGGAAACTTCCCCAAGCTCAGGCTTTTGCAAGCCCTTCAAATCATTGTGGTGGCTTGTTGATTCTCAGAGGTTCAAAGAGAGGCTATGCATCCTCTCCATAGTTCCTCCAAGTCCTTGGAAATCTTGGTATGTGGCGAACCGAGTTTGTGGCTACTCCTCCTGATAAGGAACTTCTTGCTCCTCTTCTTGGTCCTCATCCTCCTCTAGAATCTCTTCCTTGGGTTGGTGTTGTTCAACCTACGAATCATATAGCAAACGTCCTTCCTCGATAGAGAAAATACCATTAGGCAAAGGAGCGGGGTAGATACACCAGACTTCAGCAATATGTAGGTAATAAGCACCACCTCTCCTAGTGAGCATTCCATAGGCTCTCAAGGTGGAGAAACCAACACGTGTCTCACCCAGTACGGGTTGTAACTCACCTAGGTTGAGGCCTAGGGCAGTGGCAAGTACGGTGATGATGCCTCCCCCTGTGATTGGTTCTTGGCTTTGGGAGGCTTGGTGCTCCAAGTAGCGCACAAGGATGGCGCCCAAGTTGAGTGACAAGCTGCAGTTGATGTAAGAAGCCTTTGCAACGGCTAGGATGTCCTCATTAAGTCTCGTGAACTCATTACGTGCCTGCAAGGTGTTAGCAATAACATAGAACAAATAGCGAACTGCAGGATGTTGAATATTCTTCCCCTTGTTTATTCTAGTAGTGAAACTCATTCCATTATAGTATTGTTCAGGGGTAGGCGCTAGGCCAGTAAGGATGCGCGTAAAGCATGAATATCATTGCTTGGCAAATTAAAACATGCACACAATTTATCTAATGTTAAGGTATAATTGTTGTTCATCAGACGGAAAGAGATAGTATCCTCTCCTTGCCATTATTTAACGGTGCTTTGCAATGAACTAAGAAATTCAATGGTTAAGCGGTGATAAGTAGGTACATCATTGTACACAAAGTTTTGCAGGCTAGCTCTATTGCAAAGTAAATTGAAGTCATCAGCAATACCGAGGTTGTTCAATATGATGGGGCAAGCACACTTGGTGGCCTTCACTTCGTGGTTCTTGATCTTGTTGAAGCGATCATGATGGGCCTCATTCTTGAACCATATCCCCATGCGTTCCTGAGCAGAAGCCCGAGAAGTGCTAGCGGTGGCATGAGGACAAGTTTGCCTCCTTGTGTTCATCATCTAAAACATTGAACAAAGGAAAAATAAAACTTTTTGATCCAACAACAGTAAGTGTATCATATTCCTCATCAAAGCACACTAAAAAATTCTCCTCAAAATAATAATCTAGGCAAGATAATCATGACAACTATTTCATAGTAGGTCTCACCCTAGATTGACAATGGCAATAGATCGAAGATGAATTTGTAGAAAGTAACTAGAGGATCGGAGGAGAAACATACCGTAGATCACTTGTGTGCGAGGAAATCGAACGAAATTGAATAGAGATGGAGATCCCTTATGGTTTTGACAGAGTTTGGAGGTAGAAGGAATAAAAAGGTTGAAGTTTTGGAGTTGGAAGTACCTTCCCGTGCGATTTTATGGTCGGACGCAACTATACAGGCAGAACAATACGGTCGGAACAATGTGTTCCGACCGTATAGTTGGCCTTTTGTCAAAAATTTAGGTTTTCCTCCTGGCGGTGCAGCTATACGGACGTAGCGATACGGGCGGAACAAAATGTTCGGGACGTATAGTTGGTCATTAAACTGTCGGTCCCTACAAAGAAAATTTGCAAAGGCATCGATATCTATATGGCCGGAATTTTTATTATCATCGTATAGTTGGTCGTTAAACTCTCAGAACATATGAAAATAAATTGTACGGAGGCATTGATATCTATACGAACGGAGCTATACGGATGGAATTTTTTATTCTTGCCATATAGTTGGTCGTTAAACTCTCAGTACATATTGCAGAATAATTCTTGATGGCAAAGATATCTATATGACCAGAGCTATACGGCCGGAATTTTTATTCCCGCCATATAGTTGGTCGATAAACTCTCTGTGTCCATCAAAAAAAAATTGTTTCTTCGTAAACTATTTCTTTTCCTGTAACTTAGTGATATACCTTGTTTTTTGATAGAAAATTGACAGTAAATATTGTCAACCAACAATAGCAAGAATAAAGCAGAATTTCAAGTACTAACAAACTTCTTCTCCTCGAGTGGAGTTTTCTAGCACTCTTTATTTAACAAAAACTTAAACTAAAACTAAAAACTTAAGTCAAACCTTTATTTAACAAGGGTTGCCTCCCATGGAGCGCTCTTTTATGGTCAATAGCTTGACCTTGATGATACTCACTTGGGCCAGATGAGTGGAACACCCACTCCAAAGGCCTTGCCTTCAAAGTGATGGCCTCGTTTTTGTCATGCTTGGCTTTCTTCTTCCCGGGGAAATGAATAACAAAAGGATCCTGTGAAGGCAATTGTGTAACATCCCAAAACATTAATCCAAGTGATCAAGATCCAAATCATCAAATTTAGAGTTAACAAAAACTTTTCCAAATTAAAAATATTAAAGCATTCATATGTGTGTGCATATAATTTAGGAGTTGTTTTGAATTTCCATGATTAAGTGATCCATTGCTTGTAAAATGATTCTTAGGTGAAATAAACATCATCTAGATCATTCCCAAACAAATCCCAAAGAAAAACAAATCAAAATGAATAAAATAACCAAATGGTCATTTGTGCCATTTTAATCAACATACCTACTTTGGCTATTCCTAGAACTCAAAACCTAACAGAAACAAATGTGGATCTTTGCACCCATTGCTAGTACAAGTAGTGATGTACCAAGGCCCACTTTGTGATCTACCAAAAACTTTCAAACACTAATTTTAAATGGCATTTGAAAATTGAATGTAGTTCATATAAGAAGATCCCACCTATTTAAAAACCACTCAAATGACCTCCATTTTCAAAACCCAATCAACCACAGATGTTTAAGCATGTGACAAACAACTCCACCAAAAATCATCTCAAAATTCAAAACTTAATTTCTTTCCGCCATTTCTACAAACACCTGGCAGACAGAATCAACTTTGGCCTAACTAATACTGTTTTGATCAATTCTTGTCGAGCCAATTAGTTTGCATTGATCACTCTTGCCTCCCCTGAGCCCAACCAGACCAAAACCCACCCTAGTTCTAGCCCCTGGCACCAGTGCAACGCCGCTTCGACACCATGCTCGCCGGCCAACGTTGCCAATGCAGCAGCAGACCGCCAGCCCCTCTCCGCCGCTACAGGAAGCTAGGCGCCATCTTACCGCCGCCCACGGTCCACCCCACGGCCACTGCCAGCCACTGGACCACTCCCCAGCACCGCCGCCCATTCTCTCTACGCGTAGCCAGAGCACGCCAGAGCGCCCTCACCACCAGCACGCCACAGACCGTCCCCCGACCTAATACCGTGCATGCCGCTCCGCCTCGACCCCAGAAACCCGCCAGACACGGCCGTGTGCCGCCGTGCGCCCCGCAGTCGCAGAGCGCCGCGTCGAGCACCGCCTCTGTCTTCCAGAGCGCGGGATGCTCCCGACCAAACGCCACCGCCCCTAGCCGCGCATTGAAGCCGTAGAGCACCGCCAGGAGGTAGGCCACCGTCCGCCTATGCCGCCCATGCCTCTAGCCGCCTGTATCAACATTACCGACGAGCTCGCCGTCGTGTCGTTCGGTCCCCTCGTTGCCCTATCAAAGGAGCCCTCCCCAGCACAAAGTACTCACACCATCTCACTCCCCTCTCTCGACTGATCCTTCCACCCCATCCCCGGAGTAAGGAGAGCCACCGTTCACCGGAATTTCGCCGGAGCTTGCCGCAGCAGAGGAGGAGAGGCGCCATCGATTTCGTCCACCCCAGGAGCTGCCGCGACCTTGCCTGAACTCGCCGTCGTCCACCAGTTCGTTTGCCCGCCTCACCGCAGTAGCTGGAGCCCTGGTATGCCCCCATTGCACCCCCACCGAGCCGCTAGGGTTAGCTCTCGCCGGCGACCTATTCGCCAGGGACGACGATCCTCAGCCGTAGATCTTCTTTTTAATCGCATGGTCCATGTTGCCCCATACCGCTTCGCGTTTGATGTGCCGCTGACCTGCGGGACCCCCTGTCAGTTGTCATTCGCACCGCGGAGCGCCACTGGGCTGGCCCGTTAGTTTTCCCGTGCTAGCCCGTGAATTCAAATATGGATTTTTCCATTTTAGTTTGAACTCACTTCTGTTCCTTAGTTCAAAAATCAATTCAAGAAGATCTACTGAACCAAATTGAGTGATTCAACTTTTGTTAGAAAGCGATTAAAAAGATCTATCCAAGCCCGTTGGATTTAATTCATTTAGAGTTAGAGATCTCTCCTAGTAAAAATAACAAGACAACAGCATTTGCACATTCAAACATTTTTATAAAATCAACCATAATAGCTTTTGAGTTGATTCCAACTCTAAAAAATCACATTAAACCCTAACTATCTGAATATGTAATTATATTAAGGTTTACATGCGGTGACTTTGGATTAGTACCAAAATAATGCTATATAGGTATTTCTAGTCACTTTAAATCATTAAATAATGAACTTAAACCAAGGTAAATATGAACCAACCCTTAAATCACATTCCCATATGTTAGAATATGTGGTGATGACATGTGTCCACATGATCCCATATTTTACATGGAGAATATTAAATCTTAGTTATTTTCAATGAGTAGAAATTACTTTTCTTAAATAAAAAGAATGAAACTAGTTAATAAAACCTTGTGATGCTTATGATGATAATAGATCATCCAATGTGTACCTTAGAGTGCTAAGTAGACTAGTTAAGCATTGTTTTGTGATTGTGTACTCCATATGTATTTATAGACGATAGTACCGACCAAGCTTTTGAGGAGGAGTTCTACCAAGAAGAGGAGGAAGAAAACTTCAACCACTGCACTGCACAAGGCAAGCCATCATTAACAATGCAAGCTAAACCTTGCAATCTAGATAACCCAAGCAAAGACATTAGACATGCTTTGGTTATACCACTTGACTAGTACCTACCCCAAGTTTTATTTCCAAACTTTACCTTCTTTACTTTATCAAAGTCCTTTACTTGTTTTCAAGGTAGCATAAAGAGTATAAAACTTGACCTATCTAGATAACCTTAGATGTCATTCTATGGCATGAGATTGATCTTAGCATCCCACCTTAGTGAACACTCTTAACTAAGTAGCTTAGAGCTAGATCAAAACTTGAGTCACTTTAGATGGGAACACTTGGTGAAAATGAATTATGAAAACCTTGGAATGATGAGTCATTCTATTGAGATGTTTTGACATGTGTTGAGAAAAACAAATGGTTTATGATGATGAAAATGGTGAGGCATGAGCCTTAACCCTTTTACAAAACTGATGGTTGGATTCGGATGCGATACCATTCCAAATTTACCGTACAAACACAATACCTGAATTGGGTAAGGCTTAGCCAGAAGTTTATATGCATTAGTTATTAGTTCCCTCGCGGGAGAGGTTTGAGCTGAGGCTACCTCTCAATGTTGTCCACCTATGCAGTGCCCAAGATGACAGATGGTCATGGTTGGGTGGTCATGCTCATAGGAGAGGTGCTTATACTAGGGTGTGTAAAGGAAAGGTTATGTTTGATTATCTGCATACTAAGTATGATAATTCAGGGTTATCCTTGACAAATGTATCGAATCTTGTGGTGAAAGTGTACCACGTCTGCAGAGTGTCAAACTATTCAAATAGCCGCATCCACGGTTATGGACAGTTGGAATGGCCATACTATTTCGTTGTCAGATGTTTTCAAAAGGACTTGTGAAATGAATGATGAATCATGATGAATCTTGACTTGACCACAACAGGGGTGTGACTATGACACTAGCTTCCCAACTTAAGTGATTCTAGAGCTTTATTTTATCTTTCTTTGTTTTTGAACTAGGTTTTAGACTTAACTTTACAAATAAACATAGAGTTAGCACTTCACACTAGAACTATACTACTTGTTAGTGGTAGTTTGCGAGTACTTAAAGAGTACTCATGGCTTTTGTCCCTGGCTATTCTCATGGCCAGACGTGAAGGAGACTATCAAGATGACGGCCAGCAGGACGGCTATGATAACTAGGACTATCTGCCTTCGTCAGCATTGCCTGTGCCTCTGAAGATGGACCCCACTGCTACACTTATTATTTATTCCGCTGCTTGTTGTATTAAGACTGGATCATGAGATCCTTATTTGTGTGAGACCTTATTTATGGTTTGTAATGGATGATGTACTATGATATCCAATCTGTTATGTCTCACAAAAATGGTAATCCTGGGATTGCGATGTATGACATAACAGGCATCTAGGATTAAAAATCCGGGTGTTGACAAGTTGGTATCAGAGCCATCCTGACCATAGGAGACCCTATTAGAATGGATGTCCGAACAAAAACTTAATTTCAAAACCAAAATGAGTATTTATGAAAAACTATTTCCTCTCTTACCCTTGGGAACTCATTCTTTCTCAAAAATTCATGTTCCTCAAATTCTTACATTACTACATAAAATTTGACACACTTGATCACTTCACTAACTTCCTCATCCTTAATTCTTGTACATGGAGACTTAGTTCAATAAGTTCTACCAGTTGGGCAATGGAGGCTAGCTGATCTTCGAGAGGGATCTAGATTCACTGTCTGAGTTATTGGGACGCCCACATCCGGAGTTTCTTGGAGCTCAACTTCCATGACCCCCAGGAGGATATTTACAGTGTCTAGTCACCACTGATCTTCGAGGAAGCATAGAAGCACCAACGTCCGGGAGAATCCAGTTCTCCGTGAGAGAGAACAACTGGCTAGATGGATTAGCCAGGGCAATGCATGAAGCTCTCGCACATCTGTGTGCCCTTAGTGTCAACCAAATCCAAGGAACCCGTTTTGCTCACTATGCAAGACGTGACTTCATGGGAATGCCGATGGAGATGCCCAGTCACCCGGAGCTGAAGCGTCAAGTGGAGATCCTTGACTTCCTGCTGTATGATCGCCAGAAGGAATTGGACAATGCTAGGGAGTTCGCCAACCACAACCGTGCCATTGCCGCCTAGAAGGCCCAGACTTTCTCACTGCTTGTCAAGGACCGTTAGTCTCTTCGCCTCCAACACGAGAAGAAGGATCAAACCATCGCCCGTCTTCGCAAGAAGGTGGCCGACCTCGAGAAGACCGTCAAGGAGCAAGAAGCTAAGCTTGCAGCAAAGGAGGAAGAAGAGGAGGGTGAAGACATCCAAGGAGATATGGATTCTTACCTCAGCAATGATGATGACTTTCTAGAGGAGGATGCCGTGGACTTCTACACTGACGATGAGGACTCCGAATTCATCGTCGATGAGAGATGCACTAGAGCACTGTCGTAGCATGAGATGTATCGGTCCCACTGTATCGTAGCTTGCAGAATGGTTCTTAAAACCATCTGTTTTCCTTGTTGTTGTGGTGTGTGTGTGTTTGTATCGTGTGCTTGCTTGAATGAATGAAATGAAGTTAGTTGCAAAACCTGAGTCAAACTCAAAGTTTTAGTCTTGAAACCAAAACCATGAACCTTAGAACTTTCCCTCTTACCCCTTTATGTACCTCAATCTTCAGATGACTCGTGGAAACCAAGGAGTGAGCAACTCGTCGCAATACCCAATGCTGCAGATCTTGGAGAATCTCATCGCAGACAGAGAATCAAGCAGGGCAGAGCGCCAAGCTAATCTAGCAACACTACAACAGATCGCCCAGATGGCTCTCAACAACCAATGGCATGGAAATCAGGATCATCAAGGATCCAAGCTGAAGAACTTCCAGAACACCAATCCCCCAATCTTTAGCACTTCGGAGAACCCATTAGATGCAGATGACTGGTTGCAGACGATGGAGAACAATTTAGAAGTAGCCAGTGTTGATGACAACGAGAAAGTTCTCTTTGCCACCCACTACTTGGCAGGAGATGCAAGAGCATGGTGGAACAGTATCCGCCTGATGAACCATGGTCAAGTGATGACATGGGAAGCCTTCAAAATCAAGTTCAGCCGCACCCACGTGCCGCAGGGCTTAGTCACCAGAATGAGGGATGAATTCAGAGAGTTGAAGCAAGGCAGAATGACTGTGGTAGAGTACCGTGATAGATTTTTGTCCCTTGCAAGGTATGCACCTGATGAGATCAACACGAAGGCCAAGAAGAAGGAGAGATTCCTGAACGGACTGCATGATGAGATGCAGACTGTCCTCGTCAACATCCGTTTCCAGGATCTCGAAGAGCTAGTTGACTCTGCCATTCAGATGGAAGGGAAGATTAACTAGGCAAACAACAACCGCAAACGTCATATGATGCAGCAAACTGGATCCAGCAGTCACCAGAAGTACCGTCCCAACCCCTCACCAGGATATGCTCCGAGGAACAACCGACCCCCAATGTCTCGCCCAAGCTACCCCAACCGTAGCGGAGGCAATGTGAAGTTCGAAGGAAACAACCACAACCCCGGCAACACCAACAATTTCAACCGTGCCCCTCCCAAGAGCAACAACAACAACACTGCACCCAGAACTGGTAGCAATGCTGTGCCTGTCACAGCAAAAGACAAGTCTTAGATAACTTGTTTCGAGTGTGGAGTTAAGGGTCACTATTCCAATGAGTGTCCCAAGAAGATTGTAGCCACTGCCAATGTGAACGCCCCATCTCAACAGCAACGTCGTGTTCAACCAGGGAGAAGATTTGCCCCAGGGAACCCTCACAACCGCAACGGCCGTCTCTTCCACATGAACGCCGAAGAAGCCCAAGAAGCGCTAGATGTAGTGCTGGGTATGTTTTCTGTCAACTCAGTTTTAGCAAGAGTAATTTTTGATTCGGGAGCATCACATTCATTTGAAACTGAAGAACTTGCATGCACTAGTAAGATCCATCCAACCAACTTGAAGCATGTCATGATAGTTCAAATCCCTGGATCAACTACAAAAGCTAGAAAATTTTGCAAAGCTGTGCCTATCAGAATACATGGGATAGATTTTTATGCCAACCTCATAGTACTTGGAACCAAAGGATTGGAAGTAGTACTAGGTATGGACTGGATGTCAAGGCATAAAGGACTGATAGACTATGCTAAAAAAGCCATCACCATGACCAGTAGCTCTGGAGTAACAGTAGAGCATATATCTGAAACCTTACCCTGTCAATTCAAGTGCAACAAGAGTCTAGCCCTGCCCACTATTGACCAAGTCAGAGTAGTCTGTGAATACCCCGACGTATCCCAGATGAATTGCCAGGTATGCCCCGGATAGGGATATTGATTTCATTATCGAACTAAGCCCCGAAACCGGACCCATAGCCCAGAGACCCTATAGCATGAACCCCTCAGAGTTAGTAGAATTGAAGAAGCAGTTAGATGCCATGTTAGCAACAGGCTTGATTCAACCAAGCGCATCACCATGGAGATCACCAGTGTTATTCGTCAACAAGAAAGATGGAGGCAACTGTCTGTGCACCGATTACAGGAAGTTGAATGATGTCACCATCAAGAACAAGTACCCCTTTCCAAAGATAGAGGATCTATTTTATCAGTTGACTGGAGCCCAGGTATTCTCAAAGATTGATCTTAGGACTGGTTATCACCAACTTAAGATTCGTGCAACGGATATTCTGAAGACTGCCTTTACTACTCGCTATGGTTTATACGAGTATACGGTTATGTCTTTTGGATTAACCAATTCCCCTGCTTATTTCATGAATCTCATGAATAAGATCTTTATGAATTTCTTAGATAAGTTCGTCGTTGTGTTTATCGATGATATCCTTATCTACTCCAAGTCAGAAGAAGAGCATGAGCAACATCTGAGAATCATCCTAGAAACCCTGAAAGAGCATCGGTTACATGCCAAGTTCAGCAAGTGTGAGTTTTGGCTGAAAGAAGTAGGATTCCTAGGACATATTGTGTCTGCCGGAGGAGTCTCTATTGATCCCGCCAAAATCAAAGATGTCGAAGAATGGGAAGCCCCAACCACTCAAACCCAAGTCCGTGCATTTCTCGGATTAGCGGGATATTACCGCAAGTTCGTCAAAGGATTCTCGAGCATCGCTAGACCCATGACCCAATTACTTAAGAAGGACAAGAAGTTTGAATGGACCGACAAGTGTGAAGCCAGTTTCGAAGAGCTGAAGAAGAGATTGATTTCAGCCCCAATTTTGATCATGCCAGATACCAAGAAGCCATTTGATGTGTATTGTGATGCATCCAAGATTGGTCTCGGATGTGTACTGATGCAAGAAGGCAAAGTCATCGCCTATTTGTCTCGACAACTGAAGCAGCATGAGAAGAACTATCCGACCCATGATCTTGAATTAGCAGCCGTAGTGTTGGCATTGAAGACATGTCGTCATTATCTTATGGGTAATCGCTGTGAGATTTACTCTGATCACAAAAGCTTGAAGTATATTTTCACTCAGAAAGAGCTGAATATGAGGCAAAGGAGATGGATAGAGTTAATCAAGGATTATGACCTTGACATTCACTATCACCCCGGCAAAGCCAATGTGGTAGCGGATGCTCTTAGTAGATTGCCTTGCAGGCTAAACACCATGATCAAGGAGAAGCAACCAAGTTTGTATGAGGAGTTGGAGTAGTTTAGGACTGAGCTAGTTAGCAAAGGGTTCTTAGCTAGCATTGAACTTCAACCCACGTTGATTAGCCAAATCAAGGAAGCACAGAAGGGAAATGAAAGTATCGACAGAATCAAATGCCATATGGGTACAGGAAAGGTACCTGGATTCACTAAAGACGAAGAAGGAGTTCTGTGGTACAAAGGACGTATCTGTGTGCCAGCAGATTCGGAGCTGAAGCAAGTTATCATGCAGGAAGCTCATGATACTCTTTATTCTATCCACCCTGGAGGAACAAAGATGTATCAAGATTTGAAGGAGCAATTTTGGTGGCACAAGATGAAGAGAGAAATCGGAAGCTACATCACCAAGTGTGACATCTGTCAAAGAGTCAAAGCAAAGCATTAGAGACCCGCAGGACTGTTGCAACCTTTACAGATTCCAGAATGGAAATGGGATTCCTTCGGAATGGACTTTATCACCGGATTGCCTACTTCTAGTAGGGGAAATGACTCAATCTGGGTCATCGTTGATAGACTGTCCAAGGTAGCTCACTTTATACCTGTCAAGACAACCTACCAAAGTTCGAAGCTAGCAGAGTTGTATATTGCTAGAATTGTTAGTCTGCATGGAACCCCCAAGACCATAGTATCAGATCGAGGAACCAAGTTTACCTCGAGATTTTGGCAGAAAGTCTAGGAAGGATTAGGAACCAAGTTGAATTTCAGCACCGCTTATCACCCGCAAACTGATGGACAGACTGAGAGAGTGAACCAAATCTTAGAGGATATGCTCAGAGCTTGTGTGTTAGAATATGGATCAAAATGGGAAGACTGACTGCCTTTCGCAGAATTCTCATATAACAACAGTTATCAAGCTAGTTTGCAGATGGCACCATTTGAGTTCCTATACGGAAGAAAGTGTCGCACCCCTTTGAATTTGTCGCAAGTAGGAGAGAGTCAGATCTTCGGACCCGACATTCTCAGAGAAGCCGAAGAAAAGGTGCACAAAGTCTGTGAGCACCTCAAGACCGCCCAGTCCAGACAAAAGAGTTATGCTGACAAGAGAAGAAGAGACCTAACCTTCAATGTCGAAGATTTTGTATATCTCAAGGTTTCGCCATTGAAGGGAACGGAGCGCTTTAGTCTGGAAGGAAAGTTAGCCCCCAGGTATATCAGGCCCTTCAAGATTCTGAATCGTCGAGGAGAAGTATCGTATCAACTAGAGCTGCCAGAGGAGATGTCAGCTATCCACAATGTGTTCCATATCTCGTTACTTCGCAAATGCTTAGAAGTGCCGGAGAAGACTGAAGTTTTCAAGAACATCGATCACCGAGCTGTTGATATCAACAAAGACCTAACATATCATGAAGTGCCCATCCGTATCTTGGAAGAAGCCTACAAAACCACCACAAATTTCTCAAGATCCAATGGAGCAACCATACCGAAGAGTAAGCCACTTGGGAGCGAGAAGATTACATTAGGACAGAGTTCCAAGATCTCTTTAGTTCCTAGTTTTCTTTCGTAAATCTCGGGACAAGATTTTGTTTAAGGGGGGAAGGTTTGTAACATCCCAAAACTTTAATCCAAGTGATCAATATCCAAATCATCAAATTTAGAGTTAACAAAAACTTTTCCAAATTAAAAATATTAAAGCATTCATATGTATGTGCATATAATTTAGGAGTTGATTTGAATTGCCATGATTAAGTGATCCATTGCTTGTAAAATGATTCTTAGGTGAAATAAACATCATCTAGATCATTCCCAAACAAATCCCAAAGAAAAACAAATCAAAATGAATAAAATAACCAAATGGTCATTTGTGCCATTTTAATCAACATACCTACTTTGGCTATTCCTAGAACTCAAAACCTAACAGAAACAAATGTGGATCTTTGCACCCCTTGCTAGTACAAGTAGTGATGTACCAAGGCCCACTTTGTGATCTACCAAAAACTTTCAAACACTAATTTTAAATGGCATTTGAAAATTGAATGTAGTTCATATGAGAAGATCCCACCTATTCAAAAACCACTCAAATGACCTCCATTTTCAAAACCCAAGCAACCACAGATGTTTAAGCATGTGACAAACAACTCCACCAAAAATCATCTCAAAATTCAAAACATAATTTCTTTCAGCCATTTCTACAAACACCTGGTAGACAGAATCAACTTTGGCCTAACTAATACTATTTTGATCAATTCTTGTCGAGCCAATTGGTTTGCATTGATCACTCTTGCCTCCCCTGAGCCCAACCAGACCAAAACCCACCCTAATTCTAGCCCCTGGCGCCAGTGCAACGCTGCCCCGACGCCATGCTCACCGGACAACGTTGCCAACACAGCAGCAGACCGCCAGCCCCTCTCCGCCGCTCCAGGAAGCTAGGCACCATCCTACCGCCGCCCACGGTCCACCCCATGGCCACTGCCAGCCACTGGACCACTCCCCAGCACCGCCACCCATTCTCTCTACGCGTAGCTGATGACCCACAAGTATAGGGGGTGTATCGCAGTATTTTCGATAAGTAAGAGTGTCGAACCCAACGAGGATCAGAAGGTGCTGGCTAGTGGTATGGATCAGGAATTCTCTGCAAAGACTTGGCAAGCGGATTTTTAGGGGTTTTTGATAAAGCAAGTAAACAAAGTACGAGCAAATAAAAGACAGTAGGAATAAATGCAGCAAGTGGCCCAATCCTTTATGCAGCAAAGGACAAGCCGGTTGTAATACTTAAGATGACCAAACGTTCTCGAGGACACATGGGAAGACTGTCAAGTGCTTTCGATTCATATAGTTGATTAATCTTCTTTAGCTTGCTAAGTGTTGTGTGGGTGAACTTTTGCTAATGTACCGCCCCATCCAAGACTAATACATGTTGGTTCCGCAGCATATAAAACAAAAAATTTCCTACGATGAGAACTACACGCCAAGATCTATCTACTAGGTACAGAGCAACGGGTGGACATACATCCAACGAGAACTTACCCTTGAAGACAACGAGTTTTGTTAACAAGTAGGAACTCGTGGTTGATGTAGTCGTACACTTGCCGATCTCAAGATCGTGAGGAAGTCCGAGCGCCGCAACTCAGCAGCGCATCCGTACTCGCACACACGTTCAAGCCACCGAACAACCTCCACCTTCTCGCTCCAGCAATCCAGCGGAAGCAGCAACTCCTTCTAGACGAAATGCCACCGGGAACATGTATCTCGCTAATCCGAGACCATGGGGAAATAATTCTAGAGGGGGAGAGAGATCCTTCACAAGGAGGTGTGAGGATGAAGGAGGGAATGGGTGGCCTTTTATAGGAGGAGGGGGTGCCCCCTCTCTCCATGGTCGGCGCATGGAGGGGTGACCCCTCACCTCCCCCATTCATGTGGTGGTAACCCCTCCACATTCAAATGCCTCTTCACATTCCCTTTTAAAGTCTCCACTTTAAATGCATTAAATTTCTCCAAATTTAATGGTCTCTCATTTAATAAAACTCTTTTATTAAATTTATTCAGAATTTTGTTAATTACTTTAATTAGCAAACATTCACATATAGCCCCTTGCAATATTTCAATATCACATGCAGAACCTCTTTCTGCAATTTCACCCGAAACAATTTCTGGTTTCTATTGAAACAATTCCTATGCTTTGCAATTCTTTCGTCTGAAACATATGTGCTCCAAAATGGTGTCCGGTAACTCTTAAGTGTGCCACCCTACGGTTCGCAAATAATGCAGACATGATCGAGACCCTTCTCCGATCAATAATCAGCAGCGGGACCTGGAGATCCGTACTGACTCCTACACATTCAACGGTGACTTCTGTGATCGTGAGAACCTTTAACGCTTGTAACTAAATCCCTTTGTCTCTTGATATATTACATGTCCGAGATTCGATCATCGGTATCTCCATACCTAGTTTGATCTCGTTACCGACATGCACTCTTTTCTCGTTCCCGTGATATAACATTCTAGTGATCACATCACTTGCTTGCAAGCTATCTTAATGTGATATCACCGAGAGGGCCCAGAGTATATCTATCCGTCATCCGTATTGACAAATTCCACTCTTGATCTATGAGCCTCAACATAACACCTTCGTAGTACTGAACCCATCTTTATAGTCACCCTGTTATGGTGTGATGTTTGATGTTATCAAGATACTCATCCGGTGTTAGCAATTAACATGATCTCATGGTCTAAGGATAAAGATTACTTTGTATGATGTTATAGCAATATAAACATAATGACTTGATCGTAATGCTATACTTCAGATGAATGTTCATCACATCATTCCACCAATGGTTGTTTGGAACTCCTCCAACTAACTGCTGCTCCGTTCAAGAGAAATACGTATCCGGATTGAGACTTAGAGTCATCCGGATCGGTGTCAAAGCTAACATCGACATAAATCTTAGCGACTAGCTCTTCTTCACCTCCGAATATAAGAAACATATCCTTAGTTCTTCTCAAGTACTTGAGGATGTTCTTTACCGCTATCCAGTGTTCCGAACCTGGATCAGATTGGTACCTACTAGTCAAACTAATAGCATGTGCCACATCCGGTCTTGTACATAGCATGGCATACATAATGGAGCCTATGGCCAAGGCATAGGGGATATTATCCATCATCTCTCTTTCTTCCACTGTAGCCGTACTTTGAGTCTTACTCAATGTCTTGCCTTGCAACATAGGTAAGAACCCCTTCTTACTTTCGTCCATATTAAACTTCTTTAATATGTTATCAAGGTATGTACTCTGCGATAGCCCAATTAGGCGCCTTGATCTATCTCTATAGATTTTAATGCCTAATATATATGACGCTTCACCAAGGTCTTTCATCGAAAATTTGCTGTTTAGATAACTTTTAACACTGTTTAAAAGATCTATATCATTTCCAATCAATAATATGTCATCCACATATAATATTAGAAATGCCACATTGCTCCCACTCACTTTCTTGTAATTATAAGCCTCTCCATAAGTTTGGACAAATCCAAACTCTTTGATCACCTCATCAAAGTGGAGATTCCAACTCCGGGATGCTTGCTTCAGTCCATAGATGGATCGCTGAAGTTTGCATAACTTATTAGCATCCTTAGGATCGACAAAACCCTTAGGTTGTATCATATACAACTCTTCTTCAATATTACCATTGAGGAACGCAGTTTTGACATCCATCTGCCATATTTCATAATCGAAATATGCAGCAATTGCTAACATAATCCTAACCGACTTAAGCATCGCTACGGGAGAGAATGTCTCATCGTAGTCAACTCCTTGAATTTGTCGAAACCCCTTTGCGACAAGTCGAGCCTTATAGATGGTCACATTACCATCAGCATCAGTTTTTCTTTTGAAAATCCATTTATTCTCAACGGCCTTTCGATCGTGAGGTAAGTACACCAAGTTACAAACTTGGTTCTGTACATGGATTCCATCTCGGATTTCATGGCTTCCAGCCATTTGTTGGAATCCGGGCTCATCATCGCTTCTTCATATGTAGCAGGGTCATCCATTTCATGAACCATGAAATTCACAACAGGATTGCCGTACAGTTTAGGAGCTACACGCGTCCTGCTTGACCTACGAGGTTCGGTAGTGTCCTCTTTCGGAGTTTCATGATCATTATCATTAGCTCTCTCTTCATCAGGTGAAGTCAACTCCGAAACAACTTCTGGTGCTGCGCCACTCGCCATTCCATGAAGAGAAGGTTCAATAACCTCTTCGAGTTCTACCTTCCGACTACTCACACCTTTCGCGAGAAACTCCTTCTCAAGAAAGGATCCATTCTTGGCAACAAAAACCTTGCCCTCGGATCTGTGATAGAAGGTATACCCAATTGTTTCCTTAGGGTATCCTATGAAGATGCATTTTTCTGCTTTGGGTTCGAGTTTATCTGGTTGAAGTTTCTTCACATAAACATCGCATCCCCAAACTTTAAGAAATGACAACTTAGGTTTGTTTACAAACCATAATTCATACGGTGTCATTTCAACGGGTTTAGATGGTGCCTGATTTAAAGTGAATGCAGCTGTTTCCGGTGCATAACCCCAAAAAGATAGTGGCAAGTCAGTCAGAGACATCATAGATCGAACCATATCGAATAAGGTACGATTACGATGTTCCGACACACCATTATGTTGTGGTGTTCCGGCAGGCGTGAGTTGTGAAACTATTCCACACTCTTTCATGTGTGTGCTAAACTCGTAACTTAGATACTCTCCTCCATGGTCAGACCGTAGAAATTTGATCTTTCTATTATGATGATTTTCCACATCATTCTGAAATTCCTTGAACTTTTCAAAAGTTTCAGACTTGTGTTTCATCAAATAGATATACCCGTATCTACTCAAATCATCCGTGAAAGTAACAAAATAACGATATCCACCTCGCGCTGACACACTCATTGGTCCACACACATCAGTATGTATGATTTCCAATAGATCTGCCGCCCGTTCCATTGAACCGGAAAACGGCGTTCTAGTCATCTTGCCCATAAGGCATGGCTCACATGTATCAAATGATTCAAAATCAAGTGATTCCAAAAGTCCATCAGAATGGAGTTTCTTCATGTGTTTAACGCCAGTATGACCTAGATGGCAGTGCCACATATATGTAGACATATCATCATCAAGTTTAATCTTTTTAGCATTAACATTATGAATGTGTGTAATACTACTATCAAGATCTATCAGAAATAAACCATTCAACATAGGTGCATGACCATAAAAGATATCATTCTTATAAATCGAACAACCATTGTTTTCAGATTTAAAGGAATGACCACATTGCATCAAACACGATCCAGATACAATGTTCATGCTAAGTGCAGGCATAAAATAACAATTATTTAGGTTTATAACTAATCCTGATAGCAATTGGAGAGGTAGCGTCCCGACGGCGATCACATCAACTTTTGATCCATTGCCGACCCGCATCCTGACCTCATCCCTTGCTAGTTGTCGCTTGTTCCGTAGCCCCTGAACCGAGTTACATATATTAGCAACCGATCCCGTATCAAATACCCAGGTGCTACTGCGAGTACTAGTCAAGTACACATCAATAACATGTATATCACATATACCTTTGTTTGCCTTGCCGGACTTCTTGTCCGCCAAATACTTGGGGCAGTTGCGCTTCTAATGGCCAGTCCCCTTACAATAGTAGCACTCGATGTCAGACTTAGGGCCAGCTCGGGGTTTCTTTTCAGGCATGGCAACAGACTTGCTACCCTTCTTTCCCTTGTGCTTGCCTTTCTTGTCTTTCTTGAAACCGGTGGTCCTATTGATCATCAACACTTGATGTTCTTTCCTAATCTCCACTTCTGCAGTCTTAAGCATTGACAGAAGCTCGGGAAGAGACTTCTTCATGCCCTGCATATTATAGTTCATCATGAAGCTCTTGTAGTTAGGTGGCAGAGATTGGAGAACACGATGTATGCCTAAGTCAATGGGAATCGTTATTCCCAAGCACACAAGCTTATCCGCGTACCCAGACATTTTGAGTACGTGCTCTCTAACGGAGCTGTTTTCCTCCATCATGCAGCTAAAGAACTTTTATGTAGCATTATAACTCTCTACGGCAGCATGGATATCGAAAATCATTTTCAATTCTCCCATGGTATCAAAGGCATTGCCATTTTCGAAACGCTTTCGAAGTTCTGGCTCTAGCCCATACAGTATGCCGCAATGAACTAAGTTGTGGTCCTCCTGACGAGTCACATAGACATTCTTTTCCTCGTCAGGGGCATCAGGAGCTGGTGGGGGGGCCTAGCGGCGCATCTAGCACATATTGCTTTTGTGCAGCAGTGAGGAGAATCCTCAAATTCATAGCCCAGTTGGTGAAGTTGCTACCATTCGCAGCAAGTTTCTCTTTCTCCATGAACACATTGAAATTAAAAGCAGGTTGTGCGATCTACAACAGAATTTGTAAAGTTTATTTAGACTAAGTTTATGATAGATTGATTTCAACTAATCCAAATTACTAATGAACTCCCACTCAAAAACGACATCCCTCGTGTCCTTTTGGTGATTACATGAACCAAATCCACTACACCAAGTCCGATCATCACGTGAGTTGATGTAGCTTCAAAGGCGAGCATCTATATGGGCATCATATCAACTATATGACTCATGCTTAACCTTTCGGTCCATGTTCCGAGGCCATGTCTGTACATGCTCGGCTCGCCAAGTAAGAACCTTAGTATTCGCATATGTAAAACTATCTTACACCCGTTCCTATGAAAGCGTAGATTCGAGTACACCCGATCATCACGTGATGTCTCGAAACACGATCCACAGAACGGTGCATACTTAATGAAGAACACATTTTTATCTTGATATCTAAATGAGGGATCATCTTATAATGCTACCAAAAGCGCCAAACTAGCAGTATAAGATGCTAACATCTAATGTGTAAAGTGAGATCATATGGTCCATGCATTTGATCTCTATCACTTTCATCGTGGTATGATCTCTATCATTCCTTTGTGTGTAAGGCCAAGGTCTATGGAACTTACACGTTGAGTGTGTTGTAAGAGTATCTATCATACATCTACTTACAACAATATCATATAAATACACTAGCCCAGCAACGATCTAAACTAGACGCCTCTAATTTATCAATTGCAAGTTTTACGTGGATTAGGGCTTTCGGAGATAGAACCATTCCCACCTACGAACATGAACCATAACAAGGATAACTAAGTTATTAGCAAGTCGTTGTAAATCAGATATTGACTATAGTAGGAGAGACAAACACCTACCAGCCACTTATGCAAAACAAGTTGCATGTCAGTCGTGGAACCGGTCTCATGTACGATGACATGTAAGGTTGGTCTGGGCCGCTTCATCCCACTATGCCACCAATATCCAAAATACACAGAAGATGCAATAACATGATCATCATCGCCCACATAGAAACATATGTGTACTACCCGTGCAAAGAACCTACCCATAGATCAGGCTCTGATACCACTGTTGGTTCCGCAGCATAGAAAACAAAAAATTTCCTACGATGAGAACTACACGCCAAGATCTATCTACTAGGTACAGAGCAACGGGTGGACATACATCCAACGAGAACTTACCCTCGAAGACAACGAGTTTTGTTAACGAGTAGGAACTCGTGGTTGATGTAGTCGTACACTTGCCGATCTCAAGATCGTGAGGAAGTCCGAGCGCCGCAACTCAGCAGCGCATCCGTACTCGCACACACGTTCAAGCCACCGGACAACCTCCACCTCCTCGCTCCAGCGATCCAGCGGAAGCAGCAACTCCTTTCAGACGAAATGCCACCGAGAACATGTATCTCGCTAATCCGAGAACATGGGGGAATAATTCTAGAGGGGGAGAGAGATCCTTCACAGGGAGGTGTAAGGATGAAGGAGGGAATGGGTGGCCTTTTATAGGAGGAGGGGGGGTGCCCCCTCTCTCCATGGCCGGCGCATGGGGGGTGACCCCTCACCTCCCCCATTCATGTGGTGGTAACCCCTCCACATTAAAATGCCTCTTCACATTCCCTTTTAAAGTCTCCACTTTAAATGCATTAAATTTCTCCAAATTTAATGGTCTCTCATTTAATAAAACTCCTTTATTAAATTTATTCAGAAATTTGTTAATTACTTTAATTAACAAACATTCACATATAGCCCCTTGCAATATTTCAATATCACATGCAGAACCTCTTTCTGCAATTTCACCCGAAACAATTTCCGGTTTCTATTGAAACAATTCCCGCGCTTTGCAATTCTTTCGTATGAAACATATGTGCTCCAAAATGGTGTCCGGTAACTCTTAAGTGTGCCACCTTACGGTTCGCGAATAATGCAGACATGATCGAGACCCTTCTCCGATCAATAATCAGCAGCGGGACCTGGAGATCCGTACTGACTCCTACACATTCAACGATGACTTCTGTGATCCTGAGAACCTTTAACGTTTGTAACTAAATCCCTTTGTCTCTCGATATATTACATGTCCGTGATTCGATCATTGGTATCTCCATACCTAGTTTGATCTCGTTACCGACATGCACTCTTTTCTTGTTCCCGTGATATAACATTCTAGTGATCACATCACTTGCTTGCAAGCTATCTTAATGTGATATCACCGAGAGGGCCCAAAGTATATCTATCCATCAACAGGATTGACAAATTCCACTCTTGATCCATGAGCCTCAACATAACACCTTCGTAGTACTGAACCCATCTTTATAGTCACCCTGTTACGATGTGATGTTTGATGTTATCAAGATACTCTTCCGGTGTTAGCAATTAACATGATCTCATGGTCTAAGGATAAAGATTACTTCGTATGATGTTATAGCAATATAAACATAATGACTTGATCGTAATGCTATACTTCGGATGAATGTTCATCACATCATTCCACCAATGGTGTGACCTTGTTATCAACAACATCCAATGTCCATGATCAGGAAACCTTGATCATCTTGTTAAACAACAAGCTAGTCTATAAGAGAGGCATAACTAGGAACCCTTTTTGGTTATCAAACACACATGTATTGATGTTTCCTGATCAATACGATTCTAGCATGTAAAATAAACATCTATCATATATAAGGAATATATAATAACAACTTTATTATTGCCTCAAGAACAAAACGAACTACTCACAAGACATCACATGGATCATGATCAGAGATGGAATAATGATGTATAACAATCTGAACATAAACAATAATTCAATGGTTCACTCAATAGCATCAGCTACAAAGAGTAATCAACACCAGGAAAGTTTCCCCTATGAACTAATGCAAGATTCAACTCAATTGTTACATCAATATGGAGATGGTGATGAGGGTGCTGATGGTGATGATGATGGTGGTGATGATGATGATGATCCCGATGAAGTCCATCTTGATGGTGGTGTTGATGGCGATGATCTCCCCTCTCCAGGAAGGAATTCCCCCGACAAAAATCTGTCTGCCGGAGAGATCTTTCTCTCTCGGTGTTTTCCGCCCCGCAGAGGCGGCGGAATCTTTCTGTGGTCGCTCCTCGAGTCTTAGGGTTTCTGGAGGATGATATACGCCAGAGGAGAGAGCCAGAGGTGGGCCAGGGCGGCCACACCACCTGCTGGCGCGGCCTAGGGCTGCCCGCACCAGGTGGTGGTGTGGGCCCCCTGTGGCCCATCTCCACTACGTCTTCTGGCATCCTTAGTCTTCTGGAAAAATAGGATTTTCCATATATTTTCCCGGATTTTCTAATCTTCGCGAATTTTGCCTCCAAACAGCACATTTTCCATCAGAATCCTGACTGCAGCGGTCCATGCTCCAAAAGTCATCAACCATGCAAAAACAGATGAAATAACATAAGTATCACCTCTCAATATGAAATATATCAATGAATAATAGTGAATTATGACATAGAATAGTGATGCAAAATGGACGTATCAGCAGCCAGAGCGCGCCGGAGTGCCCTCACTGCCAGCACGCCACAGACCGTCCCCCGACCTAATACCATGCACGCTGCTCCGCCTCGACCCCAGAAACCCGCTAGACACGGTCGTGCATCGCCGTGTGACCCACAGTCGCAGAGTGCCGCGTCGAGCACTGCCTCTGTCTTCTAGAGCGCGGGACGCTCCCGAACAAACGCCACCGCCCCTAGCCGCGCATTGAAGCCGTAGAGCACCGCCAGGAGGCAGGCCACCGTCTGCCTACGCTGCCCATGCCTCTAGCCGCCTGTATCAACGTCACTGATGAGCTCGCCGTCGTGCCGTTCGGTCCCCTCATCGCCCTATAAAAGGAGCCCTCCCCAGCACAACTACTCACACCATCTCGCTCCGCGTACCGCTTCGCGTTTGATGTGCCGCTGACCTGCAGGACCCCCCTGTCAGTTGTCATTCGCACCGCGGAGCGCCACTGGGCCGGCCCGTTAGTTTTCCCGCGCTAGCCCATGAATTCAAATATGGATTTTTCCATTTTAGTTTGAACTCACTTCTGTCCCTTAGTTCAAAAATCAATTAAAGAAGATCTACTGAACCAAATTGAGTGATTCAAATTTTGTTAGAAAGCTACTGAAAAGATCTATCCAAGCCCGTTGGATTTAATTTATTTAGAGTTAGAGATCTCTCCTAGTAAAAATAACAAGACAGCAGCATTTGCACATTCAAACATTTTTATAAAATCAACCATAATAGCTTTTGAGTTGATTCCAACTCTAAAAAATCACATTAAACCCTACCTATCTGAATATGTAATAATAGTAAGGTTTACATGAAGTGACTTTGGATTAGTACCAAAATAATGCTATATAGGCATTTCTAGTCACTTTAAATCATTAAATAATGAACTTAAACCAAGGCAAATATGAACCAACCCTTAAATCACATTCCCATATCTTAGAATATGTGGTGATGACATGTGTCCACATGATCCCATAATTTAAGTGGAGAATATTAAATCTTAGTTATTTTCAATGAGTAGAAATTACTTTTCTTAAATAAAAAGAATGAAACTAGTTAATAAAACCTTGTGATGCTTATGATGATACTAGATAATCCAATGTGTGCCTTAGAGTGCTAAGTAGACTAGTTAAGCATTGTTTGGTGATTGTGTACTCCGTATGTATTTATAGACAATAGTACCGACCAAGCTTTCGAGGAGAAGGAGTTCTACCAAGAAGAGGAGGAAGAAAACTTCAACCACTGCACTGCACAAGGCAAGCCATTATTAACAATGCAAGCTAACCCTTGCAATCTAGGTAACCCAAGCAAAGAAATTAGACATGCTTTGGTTATACCACTTGACTAGTACCTACCCCAAGTTTTATTTCCAAACTTTACCTTCTTTACTTTATCAAAGTCCTTTACTTGTTTTGAAGGTAGCATAAAGAGTATAAAACTTGACCTATCTAGATAACCTTAGATGTAATTCTATGGCATGAGACTGATCTTAGCATCCCACCTTAGTTAACACTCTTAACTTAGTAGCTTAGAGCTAGATCAAAACTTGAGTCACTTTAGATGGGAACACTTGGTGAAAATGAATTATGAAAACCTTGGAATGATGAGTCATTCTATTGAGATGTTTTGACATGCGTTGAGAAACACAAATGGTTTATGATGATGAAAATGTTGAGGCATGAGCCTTAACCCTTTTACAAAACTGATGGTTGGATTCGGATGCGATACCATTCCAAATTTATCGTACAACCACAATACCTGAATTGGGTAAGGCTTAGCCGGAAGTTTATATGCATTAGTATTAGTTCCCTCACGGGAGAGGTTTGAGCTGAGGCTACCTCTCAATGTTGTCCACCTATGCAGTGCCCAAGATGACAGATGGTCATGGTTGGGAGGCCATGCTCATAGGAGAGGTGCTTATACTAGGGTGTGTAAAGGAAATGTTATGTTTGATTATCTGCATACTAAGTATGATGATTCAGGGTTATCCTTGACAGTGTATCGAATCTTGTGGTGAAAGTGTACCACCTCTGCAGAGTGTCAAAGTATTCGAATAGCCGCGTCCACGGTTATGGATAGTTGGAATGGCCATACTGTTTTGTTGTCAGATGTTTTCAAAAGGACTTATGAAATGAATGATGAATCTTGACTTGACCACAACAGGGTTGTGACTATGACACTAGCTTCCCAACTTAAGTGATTCTAGAGCTTTATTTTATCTTTCTTTGTTTCTGAACTCAGCTTAGAGTTAGCACTTTACACTAGAGCTATACTACTTGTTAGTGGTAGTTTGTGAGTACATAAAGAGTACTCATGGCTTTTGTCCCTGGCTATTATCATGGCCAGACTATGAAGGAGACTACCAAGATGATGGCTAGCAGGACGGCTATGATAACTAGGACTATCTGCCTTCGTCAGCATTGCCTGTGCCCCTGAAGATGGACCCCACCTCTACGCTTATTATTTATTCCGCTGCTTGTTGTATTAAGACTGGATCATGAGATCCTTATTTGTGTAAGACCTTATTTATGGTTTGTAATGGATGATGTACTGTGATATACAATATGTTATGTCTCGCAAAAATGGTAATCCTGGGATTGCGATGTATGACATAACAGGCATCTGGGATTAAAAATCCGGGTGTTGGCAAATTGCAAATTCACGTTCCCTTCATGTATATTAATCAAAGCCTTAATAGTTTTTAAGAAAGGACGATCTAATATAATAGGAGCAGTAGCATCTTCAAGCATGTCAACAATAATTAAATCAATAAGAGCGGGATAGCCTTTAATGTATACTAAAGTGTTCTCCTTAATCCCTACAACTTGTTTCTTGGTAGACTCTGCTAGATGCAATTTTAACTCAGTAATTTCAAAGGAGCCAAAATTTAACTTGTTAAAAATACTCTTTGGAATTGTTGAGATGCTTGCACCTAGATCACAAAGTGCAGCTATCTCATTGGTTCCAATTTTAATCTTAATAGTATGCTCAAATATGTCATCTAGTTTAACAGGTAATTTTTCAACAATTTGCTTGTATTCTTCTTCAAGCTCATGTACCTTTATTGCTACTTGATTGACAAAATATTGGTACATAGCTTCCTCACTACCTTCACTTACCAGAATATTAACGTTGATCCATCTTACGAGATCTTCAACGGTGTAGCTTGGTGAAGGAGCATTACTATAGTCAAGTTCTTCAGGCTCCTCCCTTTGGATCCTCATCATTTTAAGTTCCTCAACCGGATTGGGCTCATATTTACCTGCAAATTTACCTAGAATGAGAGTTTGACTCTCAGTTATCTTACCTAGCTTTGCCTAAATGATCCTTGTTCTTTCTTGAAGGACCTGGAAATCATTTCTCAAACTAACAGCTTGATTAGATAATTTCCCAAGCATATCATCATGGTTCTCCGTAATTTTAACTAGAATATTAATTTGTTTGTTTTGTGAGTCTATGAAAGACTTATAGTGTTTCTTGGAGACTACCATTACTATTTCCCATATTATTATTAGAGTTACCTGCAGGACTAGCATAGTGTTTCTGAAAATTAGGATTTTAACTCTTCTTCCAAGCAGGATTATAATCATTACGACCTACAAAATCTATTTCTTCAATATTTGTTATGGGAGTGGCTCTTACCTGAGTTTCCTTACCTTTTATGGCTAGTATGAGCTCATCCAACTTAGCATTGAGATCTTCGTTCTCTTGTGGTGAGACAGAGTTCACCTTCTTTGTGTTTGATCTTTCCACATGCCATTGGGCATGGTTGTCTTGCATATTGTCTAGCAGCTGCTTTGCTTCGGTAATATGTTTACCCATAAATGCTCCTCTAGCTGTAGTATCAAGCATAGACTTAGACACAGGATTAAGAGCATTGTTAAATAAATGGAGGATTAACCAATCTTCCATCCCATGACTAGGATAGTTTCTTAGGCATTCTTTCATCCTCTCCCATGCAAGCGCTAGTGGCTCATGCTCTTCCTGTCTAAATCCAGTAATATTATATCAAAGCTGCATAGTCTTTGTAGGTGGGAAAAATTTAGTCATAAATAAAGAAGTACATCCCACCCATGATGTAATAGTATTTTTAGGCAAAGATAGCAACCGTTCTTTAGCTCTCCCTCTTAGAGAGAAAGGAAATAGACGCAATTTGACTGCATCAGGGTCAACGTCTTTTATACGCATCATATCACATATTTTAGTGAAAGTATTTAAGTGCATACCTGCGTCTTCAATAGTAAAGCCTCCAAATTGATTCTGTTGAACCAATCTTAATTAATGGGGCTTAATTTCATAGTCATCAGCTGTGATTGCTGGCTGAGTAATAGGAGTACGCAAATAATCATTATTGGGAGTAGCAAACTCCCCAAGCTTCTTTTCTGCCATACTTCCTATGGTTTTTGGGTTTTCTTAGATAAAGAATTATAACGGTAAAAGCAAGAATTTAAATACTAACTAATTTTTTTGGTTTATCAAATAAAGACTGAAAGCAAACTAACAAAATTAAAAACAAGAATTAAAACTAGCAAGGTTCCTAATACCCTCACCAGGGTCCCTATTGCTTCCTCGGCAACGGCGCCAAAAAAAGGGTTGATACCTTCGATCCGGATTATGGATGCAATATAACTTCTTTTTCCCTAGTAGACCTAGGTCATCGAATCCTCGGGAAGCGAATGCATAGTGAAGTTACTTTAACGGACCTTCAGGAGTTTTAGAATTCCTTTTTTGTTTTCACCGGACCAGTAGCTTGCGTCTTTTTGTTGTTGTCAATGATGGGGAGAGAGGTCCTAGGGCGTTCGGTTTCACCTGTAGCTATGCAAAACATCTGATGGAAATAAAAGATAGAAATAAAGTATGCGTGTACTTGTTAGAGTAAGATAAATTATATGTGGGCAGTGCATCCATAATTGCTATTGCCTCCTCAACCGCTTATAGCAACAACCTACTAGTCTCATCCATAGAAGAAAGAGAACTAATGATATGCATAGTGATGTCACTATTAATCCGAAGCAAATCCCTCACATACAGCCGTACTAACCCTTCTATCGCTAGGGTTCCCAACCTGCAGATCAGTCATCACTCATACTCCCTATACCTGGCTCAACCCTCGGGGTCTTGGGTACCTGACAAGTCCTTGGATTGAGGAAAGAGAGGATTCAATAATCATCATGAAATACAAACTAATACACGATACCATCTATGATAATTCACATGCACAATTGCTACATGGCTAGGCCGAAGCCCTTAGCCCAAGGAGAATTACTCACACATAGAGATGAGATCAACAATCGCAAACATTGTAATAAAAATTATAAGATTGATAGCAATAGTCTTACAATGTCGCCAATCAGAGAAGAGATCTACTATTACAAGTGGTGGAATATGGCTATGGTGATGGAGAAGGGTTTGGAGATCTGGAGGCGGCTAGTGATCTATGGCAGAGACTTCTGGATGGTGCGAACTCCATTTTCTTGTCACTCGAGGCTTCTTTATATAGGGGTCCCTTCACTAAAGTTGTTCTGTTTGACCTAACAGTGGTGGCGCCAACTATACGATCGGAGCTACACGGTCAGAATTTTTTCTCCGGCCGTATAGTTGGTCGTTAATGCGTCTGCCTCTGATGTAAGGCTCCTGGTTTCTTCTGGTAGTTGGAGATCTTGTATCTTTGACTTTAATATAGTGATTCCCTCCTTTAAACGACATTATCTGCGTAGGAAAAATACAAAAGAAAGGATTGCATACCCCTCTGAATATTGGCATTAGTGGTAGGGTTTAGAGAGATATTTCATCAAGAATATGATTAATATCTAGTTTAAATGTGGACGTTAGATGGCTATATGTCAGAGCCATCACTGGTCAGCAGGAACATGGGCTTTCTTGGCGAATTTTTTGCAGCATTTGGATGTCTTTACCAGCCTCTCGGTATCCGCCTTAGCTATAAGCCCGAAAAATTCATGTCGAAAAGCTTTTGCCACTAAATATTTGGCTGCGGCGTGATGTCCACATTTGCCTTCATGGATTTCCCTTAGGATTTCCACTACTTTCGGAGAAACACAACGCTGAAAAACCCTAGATACACTCCACCTATAGATCTCACCACTGATTATCGTATAGGATTTCGCTCGCCGGACGATCTGCCGGCTCAGAACCTCCTCTTCGGGTAATTTTCCATCTAACGAGAAATCAAGGTAGGGTTTTGTCCAGTTGGGAATAATAGCCAAACTGTCTATAAGCGGTGAGTAGGATTTGGTCAGGGCAAAAAATCCTACTGTAGATCCATTTGTGATACATGAATGGTACTCCTCATCAACTCTTGTGATAGAGGGAACTTTGAGGTGCTCCAAAAAAGCATTGTCCAGGACCCTTTTCCATGCAGAGCCTATCCTTGGTAGTGCATATGCTTCCTCATTTTTTATTCATGGGATGTGTTGAACTTCAAACCCTTCGAATGATTTAGATAATTCATCCACAATAGCTCGATAAGATGCCATTTATTTGTTTGCTCTATAGTGTTCAGGGACTTGCTGGGCAACTAAATACAAGTCTTTGTAGCACATGATTCGGCAAATGCCGACGTCTTTAGCAATTTGGAGTCCATGAAACAGTGCTTCACATTCGGCAACGTTATTGGTTGTCGTGAAGTGAATATGTAAAACATAGAACAACTTGTCTACTTGGGGTGATTTTAGCACCACGTTAGCCCCTGAGCGCTTTTGACCCGTCAAAATGCAAGGTTCAGTATTCCGACTCTGGGGTGCTAGAGTTTTCTACCGTCTCTATCCAATCAGTGACAAAGTCGGCAAGGATCTAGGATTTAATTGTTCTTTGTGGCTTGTAATCAATGTCAAAAGTTGCTAGATCGATGTCCCACTTAGCAACACGTCCTGTGGCGTCACTATTGTTGATTATATCCATCATGGGAGTTGTGCTCACCACTGTAATTTTTTGATCCTAGAAGTAAGCTTTCTAGTGGCAAAAAACACACCATAGGCTATTGCTAATGAGGATACCGATGTTTAGATTCTATCATAACCTTGCTGAGATAGTAAGTCGGATGCTGCACCAAATGTTCCTATTTTTCCTCCTTTCGCTCTGACACCGTGACGACACTAACGACCCTGTTGTTCGCAGCAATGTAAAGTAGCATAGGTTCATACAGTTCCAGGGCTGTGAGAATAGAGGCGAATGAAAGTACTGCTTTTAGTTCTTGGAGTGCAACTTCAGCTTCATCGGTCCAGACAAATTTGTCCGTTTTCTTCAAGAGCTTGTATAATGGTGCAGCTCTTTCGCCAAGCCGACTGACAAACCGACTAACTGCTGCGATGCAGCCAGTGAGTCATTGTACGTCCTTCAGGTGATTTGGCCTGGTTGTATTGAGTATAGCCTTTATTTTCCCCCTTTCACATGTATGCCTCTTTGAGACATGATGAAACCTAACAATTTTTCAACTGGTATTTCGAAGAAACATTTTTTGAGGTAAGCATTATCTTGTATTTTCGTAGATTCGTGAATGTTTCCTCCAAGTCATAAATTAAAGTTTCCTTATCTTTAGACATCACAGCTATGTCGTACACGTATGCATGTACATTGCGTCTGATTTGATCGTGGAGGAAACACTGCATAGTGCGCTAATGTGTAGCTCCTGCATTTTCTAACCTGAAAGGCATCGTTACGTAGCAGAAGGTTCCAAAGGGGGTTATGAATGAATTCTTTAGTTTATCTGACTCCTTCATGTGTATTTGGTGGTAATCGGAATATGCATCGAGAAAATATAGGAGTTCCGAGGCTTTAGAGTCGATAACATGATCGATTCTCGGTAGAGCGAATAGATCTTTGGGATAAACCTTGTTCAACGCGGTATAATCAACACACATCCTATAATCAATGGTTTCCTTTTTAGGAACCATTACAGGATTTTCGAACCACTCAGTGTGGATGACTTCTCCAATAAATCTGGCTAGGTCTAACCAAGCTAATTCTTTGGCTATAACTTTGTGCTTTTTGGTGCAGAAATGTTGTAAGGACTGTTTGCCGGGTCTAGCTTCAGGATACACATTGAGAGATTACTCGTCAAGTTCCCTAGGTACTCCAGTCATGTCAGAAGGTTGCCATGCGAAGATATCTTTATTAGCTTTGAGGAACTCGATGAGCGCACTTTCCTATGCATGATCTAACCCTACGCCTATCTGTGTCACCTTGGAGGGGTCATCATCCTTTAGTGGTGTTGTCTTTGTCTCTTCTGATGCCTTGAATTATGGAGTCAGCTTCAGCACCTCCTTCTTCATAGCGGGCATCTTGGACTAATCGGTGCTCTTCTTGATCTCCTAGTACTCTTCAACATGAAGTACGACTTCGGTGAAAGCGGCAGCTCCGTCCTCGCACCCTCGTATTTTCTTCGGCATTCCCCGGAGTTTGATGATGCCTTGACCTGGAAGTTTCATCATATTGGAGATGTAGTAGGGGCGAGCCATAAATTTCCAATAGAACGGACGCTGAAAGATAGCATGCTATGCGTTCTTGAATGATACCACTTCTAAGGATAGTGGTTCAGTCCGATAGTTCTCCGATATTCCTAAGGTAACGTCCAGAGTGATTTCTCCCAGAGAGTTTGCTTGTCTTCTGGGGATGATTCCATGGAAGACCATGTTGCTATAATTCAGCTGGGTTTCCGATATCCTCATGCGGTGTAGAGTTTCGACATAGATAATATTGATGGTGTTGCCACCATCCATGAGGGTCTTTGAAAACTCATAGCCATCAATTAGTGGATTGACAACCAGAGCATACTTTCCTGGCCTGTGAGGCTTAGGCGGATGATCTCTTCGGTCAAAGGTGATCTTCACTTCTGATCGGTCTAGATATTGGGGGACATCCGGAACAATTGCGTGAAGCTCATGCATCACTTCTTTCTTGACCTTGCCAGGATGGGATCCGAGGAAGCGGACATAATTGTCTTTCTTGGTTGGGTAAGCCTTCTTACCATCCGACTTGGGATTAACGGTATCCGCTTCTTCCATTTCAGAATCTTCCTTGGACTCCTGATCTTTGTTGGATTTTTTCTTTCCTTTCCTTCGCTTGGCCCTATAGCCAGCGGATTCGTATTTGTTGATGTTGTGATTGAAACGATACTCAGCGTTTGTGTGGAAAGAGCCCCTGTTCCCATCCAGGTGACGTAAACATGGGTTATTGGCAATGTCGGCCCAAGAATAAGTCTTACCAGGCTGCTGATCTCCTCTACATTGGACCCGGGAAGCTCCACGGTCTCATCCTTGTCCACACCTCCGTACCCTCCTGGGCCTCCAGATCCGAAAGTTGCATTGATAGTTGCATTTTCCAAGTTGGGCTTGTCTTCTGAGGTGTTCTTACGCTTCTGGGTTTGCTGCTGTTTCGGCAATTTTGTCGAGTTTGGCAAAGACACTCCATTTAGCAAACCTTCTGAATCATCATCGGCATCAGCATATTTTCTTGACGTCTCTATTATCTCGCCCAAATTGGTAACTTTGTCATGTTTCAGTTGGTGATGCAGTAATCCGACTAGCAGCCCTGTGATGAATTCTTCAATTGCGGTCTGGTCATTGACTCCCTCACAAGAGTTTTTCATGTCGATCCATCATCAGAGGTAGTCCTGGCAAGTTTCTGCGGTTTTCTGAACGCAATGCTGCAAGTCTCCAACTCTGTAGGTCCTCAGGTAGGTACCTTCGAAATTCTGAAAGGATGCACTTTGCATATCATACTAGTTGCGAATTATGTTTTCCGGGTGTTCATTGAGCCATGATCGAGCCGTCTTCTGCATCATGAGTGGGAGATATTGGACCGCGACCAAGTTGTTTCCTCTTTTGACGATGCAGTAGGCCTGGAAAAATCCTGGATCCAAGTATCTGTCCGAGCCACACCGTTGTAGGGTTGAATGTGTCTTGAGATAGCAAACCCCTCCGAAAAGTTGATTTAGTGGACCCTTGGTCCGAAGCACTTTGGGCCCACCTATATATCATTCGACTTGTAGCACCGCACCTCTATGTTTCGGGCTTCGCTTGGTGACAGCAAGCATCGTCTCGAATGTTTTTCTTGGCTGCGGCACAGTGGATCCGGATCCCTGCATCTCCTACCACCTCCTCCGCCCCTGCATCCCCCTGGCACTCGTGGGAACCGTTGTGGTCACTGCATGGTGGGTATGGAGGCCCTATTGGGTTCTTTCCGTCTAATCGTTGTCCTCCATCCGAAACATCACGATGTCGGTTCCGAGACGGGTCTTCGTGACGATGGCTACCCCACTAGCTTGATCCAATGTGGTTTTTGTCATTTCTGTGTTCAGCGTTGTCGTCATTATGGAGAGGTTCAGCTAGATGTCTTGAGTTTCTAGGAGGTGGCATTTGTTCCTGATCCCGCTCCTGACGTCGTGCTTCTTATTCTTCCCTATGTTTGTTAGATTTCCACTAGGGAGGTTGCTGTGGAACCAGCTCTGCCACAACATCTCGCACTACAACTGGGGCGACATTGATCTAGTCACGTACAGTTCTATGTTGCTGTCCTTAAAAGCCGGTCCTTGAGTAGGTGTCGTCCCGAGGGTCGGAACGGTGATGCTGATCTGGCTCCCGATGGGACCTTGATTCATGTTGCCTATCCACGTTGGTGCGGCATTGGTTGGATTTCGAGACTAGTTTCCCACTGAAGGACGTGGCAACCTTCTGTTCCTAGGCCCTTGTTGAGAAGTGTTACATATTGCAGGATCTACTTTGGAGTTGGATGGTTCGCCAGGATCTCTCGTGCCACAACAGTGTTTTCCACCGGCGTGTTATACACATGGTTCTCTTTGTCGTCGAGCCGAGGTTTTCCCACGATGATGTCTGTGTTATTTACCTAGAAGAGGGTCTTGTGGACATCCGGATTTTTGTTGGCCAGTATAGGGCCATTCCGGGTCTTTTGATGTTGCAGGAAGTTAAACTGTTCCGTGCCTGCAATGAAGTTGTTTATGCACTCCTTTTCCTCGTCGAGGTGAGCTACTTCGTCTAAGAGTCGCAAGCAGTATGCTTCTATGGCCTGAGCCCTTTCCTCCAGCTCCTCTAGCATGAGATTCGAAGTAGTTTGGATTGGCGTAGTTAGTGCTTCTCCATAGATTTCATGGGCACTGGGACTGACCACATGTCCATCCATCAGAGAGATTTTCCAGTTCTAGGGGGATCAGAGCACCATCTTCATCCTCCATCTCGATTTCCTGGTCGACCTTTTCTTCTTCTTCTTCCGAAAGATCTGTTCTTAGCGTCTTGTTCTTCATCATCTTCTTTGCCATGTTGGCCCTTTGGGTACCAGTGGCAAAGACAACTTTAGGTCTGTTTCCTGGTGATAAACTTCCGTTAGTACTTTTGGACATTGGGACCCCAGGATTTTCTCCGAGATCCATGTCATCTTGCGAGTCAGGATGCTTCTTGTCGTAATCCTTGTCCATACTATTGTATAAACTCGAATGTGACCCTTCTCCTTCTTGCGTAGCCCTGGAGTTGATTTCTTCTCTGAATTCTTCTTCATATGCCTAGAAATCTACCGACATCATAGATTCCCCTAGGGAAGCTGTTGTGTCGGTGTTTGTTCTCATTGTGTCCAAAACCGAGTCATTGTCACCTCCAGCATCGGCAGAGCCAGATCCAGATTCGACGTAGTCGGTGAAGTGAGATCCATGTGCTCTGAGGTGGGTGAGGCTTTCGGCGTTGGCTTCCTTGAAACTTTTGATGGTATCGAGAACACCGTTCATGTTGACATTGCCACCTTACTGTGTGCATGAGAAGCGACTTTCCTGCTCTAGCATTGGCAGAGTCGGATCTGGAACTATTGCAGGTTTGGTCTTCCTGAGCTTCGATCTCCTAAAGGAGATCTTCTTTAGATCCGGCCTAATATTTCTCCACGATCTCCTCTGCATGGGCGGGTTGGGTGGGATTAGGGTTTCTTGAGATCTAGAACTCTGCCGCCTCCATGGATAAAGTAGACCCAAAAATTTCTTCAACCTCTATCATCACTGCTAGGGTGGATTGGGCAGATTTAGAGAAACCGAGGTAGATGTCGATCTCGCCAATTGACATGATGGTGTAGCTCGTCATGACCTCCCTATCTGAAATCCAAGTCTCGTCGAGAAGGACGAGAGGGACATTTCTCGCGTAGAGGACGCGACCAATGGCGGTTGTTTTGCCAATTCTGATAAGCACGGATTCTGCCCGAAACATAGATCTGAAGGTCACTTTCCCCATGGTCGGCGCCAACTATCGTCGGATTTAATACAACTACGCCATGAGGGGGTCCACGAGATGTTGTAAAATGTGGGGTGTTATATGTACGGTTGCACATAAGCTTACCCAGGTTCAGATCCAATTACGATGGACATATCCTACTCCTGCTACCAATCCATTATACTAGCAGAGCTAGAAGTATAACAGATTACAAGAGAGGTTTCTCCTATGCGAGTTGTGGTTGGTAGTGCATGCCCTAAAGGCTGGTCTCTAGGTCGGCTTATATAGTCATCTGCCCTAGGGTTATAGGAGAGTCCTATCTAGCTATGATATAGAGTCGGTACAGAGTACACCTTGGACTACAAGTATTCCTATAGGTCTAAGTCGGTAAGTTTTCTGGGCATTCCCGTAGACGGATGGGCTTCCATCTTCTCTCTCTGACTGGGCCGCCCGTGGAGCATATCTCTAACCCATAAGTGGGCCACCCTGGTCAGCGAGTCACAGTGGGTATACCCAGAAAGTATATACCCAACACCCCTACTACGACGACAAAGAGAACCTTGTCGAGTTCCTACATTTGTACACTGTGGGCATCCATGCCGCAGGTGGAAACGACAAGGTCATGGAAAATTGGTTCCCAATATCACTCAAGGATGCAGCATGCTCATGGCTGATGAATAATCTTCCGGAGGGTTCCGTCACCTCGTGGAGGGACCTATGCAAAAAGTTCGTCGCCAACTTCAAGTGAACATACGATTGTCCACTCAATCTAAACAACCTTCGTGTCAGGCGCTAAGAGCCTGGCAAGACGCTCCACAAGTACATCCAGTGCTTCAGCCAGGTGTGCAACAAAGTACCAAGGGTCTAGGATGCAACCATCATCTCCATCTTCTCCACGGGCGTCACCGACACCAAGATGCTCGAGAAGCTTGCCATGAACGACGAGATTAGCTCTGTGGTCGAGCTCTTAGAGCTAGCGGACAAGTGTGCCAAGGATGAAGAGGGTCTCTTGTTCAGGCACAATGGTCCCAACACTAACGCCATCCCGACAACTGCAAAAAGAAAGAGAAAATTCACGAACAAGACCACGGAAGCAAAGCGCAAGACACCGGTCATACTCGTGGCTGATACCAAAAACAAGAATCAGCGCAACACCAGCGATGGGAAGAGGGATGACCGCCCTTATTGCATCTTCCTCAAAGCACACTCTCATAATAGGAAGAATTGATGGGAAATCAAGAAGCTGCATGGAGAACATGGGAACAGGAGGCGCCGTGGCAACGGTCGCAACTACAGGTGGGACAACGAACAATACAATAATTGCAACAACAATTACCAGTCGAACCACCAGGCCAATGTAGCTCAGCACAACCTAGGCAAGGGAAACAAGAACCTCCCCGAGGAAAACAATGGGGACTTACAAGAGCCATGAACAATGGCATGCATCCTCGGAGGTGCCCAAGCCCCCTATCCAACATACAACTCAAGCAGTTCACACGCGATCTGGCCACGACACACCCATTGACTAACGGAAGGAATCATGAGTGGTCCCAATTCCCAGTCATATTAAACAATGGAGACCACCCCTCATCCAAAAAAATGTGGGCAATATACCACTGGTATGCACACCCACCATCGACAACATCACCATCAACAACACCCACATCAACGGAGGTGCATGCCTCAACGTCATCTTAGTGGAAACATTCAAAGAGATCCAAGTGCCTTACGAGCGCCTAGTGCCAACAAAGCCCTTCTAGAGAGTGACTAAAGGAACAACCACGCCCCTGGCGCGGGTGAAGCTCCCCGTCACATTCGGGTCCCGCAACAACTACTGCACTGAAAACATCACCTTCGACATGGTGCCCATAGGCCTTCCCTACAGGGCCATCCTTGGCTACCCAGCACTAGCAAAGTTTATGGCAGTAACATACCACACCTATAATATTGTTAAGATTATAGGCCGTAGTGGCACCATCACTATTCATGGTGACGAAATAGCCATGAAGTGCTCCATCGAGCAAGCCTACAAAGTCGCTGCCACTACCCATCCAGCTAATGAAGACCTCACGGAGTATCCCATGGAGAAATGACAAACAATCCTACTGACAAGGGGTTAACTCATCAATGCCCATGTTTAATGGACTTGTGTCAGAAAAAGTGGGAAGCACTGGAGGCATTGATCGGCTAGCAAACAAGCACATCAAGGACCCGCGATTTACCTAGGTTCAGGCGCTCGGAAGGGACCCTACTCCTGCTTGTTTTCTCTTTGATTATCGAGGAGTCGAAAGTTACAGGGGTGCGCAGATGCAATCTGGCGGTGTGTATGCTAGGGTTGGGAATATCCGCCTCGCTGCTCCCTCCTATCCTTTATATAAGGAGGCCAGGTCTCGAGATAACAGGCTGAGTCGGTTACATGTTAGGGTTTTCCCTTTAAGTTTATATCTATTCCTTGTTGTGTCCTTCAAGGAGTCGCTTTCCTCTGAGCCTAGGCCACCTGAATCCTTGCTGGGCTTCAATCATCCCGCGAGTTCCTCTTGGGCTAAACCGTATAGGCTAATCCTAGGTGCCCATGGGGCATTCCCATGTTAGTAGCCCTCGAGTGTCCAGCCGAATCGTAGATTCGGGTGGAGACTATAAAGTCTTCGAGTGCATAGGAGCCATCCAAAAGTGCCTTTGGGTGTCATAGCTCATATCATATGGATTGTTGATATGCCTGCTTGATTCATCCAATGGACCGGGATCAGTTAACTGCCTTAGGGAAAAACAACGCTATCTAGTCAAACTCGAGTCCCCGAACTCAAATTCGGAAAGTTGCTAGCATAATTCGACTGTGTCGTGGAGGTCTTACAAAGTCGAATTCCAGTGTTTTATGTGTGCACTCGACGCGTCTGTCGAGCCTTTTTCATCGTGCCTATAGGCACATCATATTTCTGGTAGAGCGCAGTAGGTGCGTTGCCAGGACATTGGATTGCATCCGGAGGTCTTATCTTCACGTTGTAAACGTGACATCCAAAGTTTTATCACCACGGAGGTGTTTTGGGTGGCCCAAGATACGTTGTCTTTTGTAAGGCAATTTTTTCTTTTGGTTGGACATGAAGTTGTCGAATGCTTCGAATGCTTATGGTGCAGACGTGGTCAACGCTTTTTGCCATAACTAGTGTATCTTGCCTTTTCATAGGTTGCGCAACCAGCGCTCCCAATGGGAGTATCCCCGAGTTCCTATTTGAGTCATAGACTCGAGTGGGGACTTTGAACTTTTGCGATAGATTTCACTGTCCGTAGCTTGTCAATTGAGCTTTTAGCGCTCAATATGGGAGTAACCCTAGAGTGTGTAGTTGAATCGTTGATTCAAAGGAGGGGTCGGGGCGTAATGGCCCATGATTTGTATGTGGATGGCATGTTCACTGGACCCGGAAGATCTTCGGGTGCATGACCAGTGCTCCTGTTAGGAGTAGCCCCCGAGTGTTTAGTCGAGTCGTAGACTCGAGCGAAAACTAAACGAGTCGAAGAAACATTATTGTTGCACGCTTTTTCCTTGAACTGTCAATGTTGCGAATGCCGATGACGTCATTGGTTACAGCTGGATGAACTCAGCCACATGCGTGAGTGACGCTAATGGGATGTGATAGTCATGGGCCCCAGCGTCTAACCTGGATTTGACCAGTCACGTGTAATTTTGGGGATTTAACTTCGGCTCCTCGGTTTTCTCGCTGAGTGTGGATCGTGCAACAATGATTAGGTGCACGAGCCGCCATGCAACCTCGCTGATGTGTGCCACACGTCGAAGAAGGGATTTGTTGGCCGTTGGATAATATTTTGCCGGTGCTTAAGTAGCAATCTGAGGCGGTAATTTTCGTACAGTGCCTCTTCTTCCTCCTCGCGTTGTTGCCACTCTTGATCTTCCTCTGTCCACTATGCTTCGCCCCTTTCCACACTGGACGTGCTTAGGGCGTCCTAAGTTATTTCCTGCAGTCGCTGCGTTGAAGAAGGATGCGGAAGAAGACAGCTGCCAAGTCCACCGCCATCACTAGATCCAGCACCGCCGCTGCTGCTCCCATGAAAAAGAGCGCCGTTACTCATGTGAACAATGGGTCTTGGCAGCGCTCTACTCTGAAGGCGCACGAGCTCCATACCCACCGCTAGTCCGGCCGACGAAAGTGATTGCCAGATTCCTGGACTGGAGGTAATCCCCGATCCTCCCACCGGTTTTGCGTGATGTTTGTGGCCTTCCTTCTTCGAGGTCTTTCTCTTCCCCTTCACGACTTTGTTAGTGAATTGCTTTTATTTTATGGGATTTAGTTTCATCAGCTGACTCCCAACTCTATTCTGCACATCGCCTGCTTCATCACTCTTTGCGAGTGCTGGCTTGATATCGAGCCGCACTTCGGCATTTTCAAGAAGCTTTTCAATTTGAAGAGGAAGTCGGGGTCGAGATCTGTAGTGTACGACATTGATGGGTGCGGTATATCGGTGGACCCCCCATGTCCAGTACTTTAGCCTTAACATGGTCGACTCCTCCCAAGGATGGAGGGATAAGTGGTTCTATATTCGAGACCAAAAGGCAGAAAAGCAGAGGTTCGGCCTCGCTCCCTTTGATCCGAAGGAGGAGCTGAAGAAGAAGAGGTCTTGGAAGAATGTAGTGATGCCCCACGAGAAGGACGAAGTGGAGGTCTTGTACCAGCAAGTGTTGGATCTTCAACTTATTTGAGGCAAGGAGGTCACTGGCGTGGACCTCATTCGAACGTGGCTGCAACATTGAGTGCAACCACTTCAGGACAGGACTTATCCGATGTATCTCTAGACGAGCGTGATGGATCCCACTCATGTCTATGCAGAGGACATGACTTCAGTGGAGCTTGAGAAACAGATCAGGTCGTTGACCAAGATCGCCTTCAAGGAGAAGCTTCCGGCAGAGTCGAGCGTGCTTCCTTTCTGTGCTACTCACCCTCCCCCAGAGGTATTTTTCTATTGAAATTTGCCTTTTGCCTGTAAGACAGTCTTAGTGGTGACCTGATGATATTGTCTCCTTGGCCGTAGGAGTGGAAAGTTGTGGACTCAGTGCCTCCTCAACATGAAGGTATGATCCCTCCTGAGGCCGCAGAGGAAGACGAGTCGGACTCAACTGTGCCTATTGTTGAGGCATAGGGAGCCCCTGAGTCTAGTGAGTCTGGGTCTTGCAAGCGAGAGCGGAGCAATGAGTCGGATGCATCTATGCCAGAGACGCCGAAAAAACCTGCCCCCGAAGAGGGTGCCACGACTCCGATTCCCATGATACCCATTAGAAACATGGGTCCTCCTCTGCTAAAGAAGCAGAGGCAGGATGAACCTTTTGACCTTGACAGATTTGACGGGAGAGTCTCCACTATTTTTGGCGATATTTCTTGGGTTGACCCACTCATTGCTTTCCTTGCTCTTAATTTCTTTTGCATGTAATGAAGTGTCACGATGTCATATTCATCTGACATTTCCCACGAGCTAGAAGACAACGTTGGAGGTTGCCACGGCGAAGCCCGGGGATGCTGATACATAGGCCTAGTTGTTCTTCCTCTTATTGTGTAGTTGTACCAGGAAACTCATGCTGTCCCTTGAGTACTTTTGCGAGGATGCCCCATTGATAACTTACTAAATCTCGACGTATTTATTTTTGGTTGCCCGATACATCTTTTTGTTTCTTTGAACTTGAACTCCTTGGGGGGTGCTTCTTATCTGTCAAATGTTTGCTTGGCTAGGGACCTACGAGTGGCCCATAGGGCGTGTCATCTTCTTCCGCGGCCTTGGCTCCTCCACGATCGAGGGTGGAGGAAATGTTGCTACTTTCGCGCCTCCGTGATTGTGTGAAGGAGTTGGAGAAAAACATGCTTATCATCCGGGGCAGTGCTGACGTATGGAAGTCAAAGGCTTAGAAAACTGCGGAGAGGGAGAATTATCTGCTTGGTGAGGTAGCCCAGGTCACCGAGAAATTACAATGTGGGTGCTCCTCGACTACTTTTGTCCTTTTCTTGTTGTCTTGTGACGATTTCGACTGACGTGTCTGGCTGCGTGCAGTTGTGAATATCATTCTGCAGGAAGAGAGGGACTGAATCAACATCCGATTGAACTGCCTAACTCAAGAAGAGTTGGAAGCTGGAGGGTTCTTCTGGGATGATCGAAATCGGGCGACTTTGTTGGCGACCCTACATGATCATGTCTCGTAGGTGCTACACTTCTGTAAGAAGGCACAGTCAAACTTAAAGCCTATTTTTCGGTCATGTTTCCTCTAGACGCAGTCCATGTGAGCTTGCTGGCGCTGCCACACAGGTTCCATAATGTTGGTGTTGTACGTGAGTGCGTGCACCAGGAACGCATCGTGAGTGCCAAGGATGCGCTGGCACTTGTGCATATGCAACGTCAGGATGTTGACCTGTATGCTATCGCGGAAGGACCACCATCACCTCCGGAAAGTATGGCGTGGAGCATGGTTCTGCACTATCGTGTTGTTGCCTGCCTATGGAGGAAATCGTGAATCTGTTTGATGAACGCACCAATGTCCTTCTTCAGTGTCAGTAGAGTAGTTTTTATCCTGCATAGGACGTATAAGTGTTGTGAAGTTCATATATTTTCGATTGGTCATTTATGGCCCTTGTAATTAGTGTAGACTTGTATATGTTCGAGTGTGATTATGTGATTCCCTGTCGTTAGCCTGATGCTTATAAATCTCTGCGCCTTGCCAACCTGTCAGTTGCGTTACAACCGGATCGGAGTTTTCAAAAGTTCGACTGTAGGCTGAATCAGCTACTCGGGTAATCGTGATGCTGTTCTTTTGACAAGGTCATTAGGGAGGCGTAACCCCCGAGTGCAAAATTCAGATAAAAGTAGAATGAGATTCATAGTTGAGGCACTTAGCTTTATTTATTTGTAGAATAGGAGGACATTTTGTTCAGCTAAGTAGCCTGGCTGAGTAGACTTATTGCAAAGTAAAAACATCTATGATTAGAAACGTCACATCTGCGCAACGTTCCAAGGATTGGAGTATTATACTCCACTCTCTACCTCTTTTAGGCGATCAGAGCCACCTAGGATTACTAGAGTGACCACGTAGGGTGCCCTTTCTGCTTCAGTTGCAGGATGAGGTCACCTTCGACGAAGGATAGTGCGTGTAGCCATCGACTATGGTGGTTGCGAAGGCTCTGCTGATACACCATTGACCGTTCCACGGAGATTTCACGTGCTTCATCTAGTAGGTCGACGGAGTCCTCGAGTGTTGTCTTAGATTCTACCTCGCTGTAAGCAACGACCCTTGGGGATTTGTAGGGCACCTTGGCGGGTAGCACTGCCTCGGCACCATGCACCATGAAGAATGGCGTGTATCCCGTAGCGATATTTGGTGTGTGGTGTAGGCTCCATAGTATGGAGGGCAGTTTGTCTGCCCAGCATTCGGCTTCTTGTTCGAGAGGCCTAAGAAGTCTCTTCTTGATGTCATTGCAGACTAGGTCGTTGGCCTTTTCAACTTGATCATTAGTCTGGGGGTGTGCCACAGAAGCATAGCTGATATTGATGCCTAGGTTTTCATAGAAATCCTAGAACTCGTTCGAGGTGAAGTTTGTCCTATTGTCGGTGATGATGCTGTGTGGCACCCTGAATCTGAAGACAATGGACTCAAAGAACTTGACAGCGCTGGTGCCGGTTTGACTTGTGACTAGGGTGGCTTCGATCCACTTGGTGAATTTGTCGATCCCGGCGAGGAGGAAGATGTATCTTCCCAACGATGATTTCTGCAGCTTGCCGACCATGTCGAGTCCCCACTTCTCGAATGGTCAAGCCACGGGTATTGGCCTGAGCTCTGCGCCTAGTGCATGCGGCTCATCCCCGAATCTTTGACAAGAGTTGCACCTTTCGACGATGCTTTTGGCATCACGCATCACGGTTGGTGTAACATCCCAAAACTTTAATCCAAGGTTATTAAGATCCAAATCATCAAAATTAGGGTTAACAAAAACTTTTCCAATTAAAAATATGAAATCATTCATGTGTATGTGCATTTAAAATAGGAGTTGTTTGAATTGCCATGGTTCTGTGATCCATTGATTGTAAAATGATTCTTAGGTGAAATAAACATCATCTAAATCATTCCCAAACATTTCCCAAAGAAAAACAACTCAAAATGAATAAATGATGTGAATGGTCATTTTGGCCAAATTAACTATCATGCCTACTTTGGCTATTCCTAGTACTCAAAATCTAACAGAAACAATGATGGATCTTTGCACCCCTTGCTAGTACACATAATGAGGTACCAAGGCCCACTTTGTGATCTGCCAAAAACATTCAAACACTAAATTTAATTGACATTTGAAAATTGAATCTATTTCATATGGGCAGATCCCACTATTTCAAAAACCACTCAAACAAGCTCAAACTTCAAAACCCAAGCACCCACAGAGTTTCAAGCTTAGTACTAGCACACCCACCAAAAATCTTTTCAAAATTCAAAAATAAAGTTCTTTTGGCCATTTTCACAAACACCTTGTGGACAGATTTCAAACAAAAACAAATTTCACTATTTGAGTAGTGTTCTGGCCAAACTTGTCTCCCATCTGTCCTCAAAACACTCCCATTGTCCCTAGATGATCTAACCAGGCCATTTAAACCCATTCCCCTACCCCCTAGTGGCCATGCCAAGCCATGCCGAGCACATGCTCGCCGGCCAACATGGTCACCGCCGCAGCAGACCATCTCCCCCTCTCTCGCCATGTCTAGCAGCTAGCTAGGACCTCACCGCCACCCTCTGTCCCCTCCCCGAGCCAGGCCAAACCGTGGACCACCGAGAAACCGCCACGCCCAGTGCGACTGCGCCATGCCGAGCACGCGCCAGAGCGCCGCGCCCGACACGCGTGCATAAGCCGCCCCTCGACCGCAGCCCGCGCCCACCGCTCCGCCACGACCCAGGGAGCACGCCGGACATGCCCGTTCGCCGCCCAACGCACCACAGCCACCGCTCGCCGTGGACACCACCGTCTCTGCCGCTCAGAGCCCCAGCTCCGCCCGACCGCATATCACCGCCCCTAAGCCCGCATTAAAGCCCTAGAGCACCGCCAGGAGACCGCACGTCGATCGCCGCTCGCAGCCATGCCGCTAGCAGCCCGTAGCCATGTCGCCACCGTCGCCTGGCCATGCCGTGTTGTCCCGTCGTCGAGCCTATAAAAGGAGGGCACCCCCAGCCATTTGTAGCACACCACTCACCTCCCCTCACCTCACTTACCATTCCCCACCTCTAGCCTGAGCAAGGCGAGCAGCCGTTCGCCAAAATTTCACCGAAGCAGGCCGACTCTAGAGGAGAAGGGCGTTGCTGATTGCGACCACCCCCGGAGCTGCCTCGACCATCCCTGAGCTCGCCTTCGACCACTAGTCCGTTTGCCCGCCTAGCCGTCATCGCTGGAGCCCTAGTACGCCTCCTATGCACCCCCACCGAGCCGCTAGGGTTAGAGTTCGTCGGCGACCAGTTCGTCGTTGACGACAATCCCCAGCCATTGATCCCCGTTCTAATCCAACGACCCATATCGCCCCGTACCGCTTCGCGCGTTATGAGCCGCTGACTGGTGGACCCCCTGTCAGCTGAGCCCCGCTCGGCGGAGTGACACTGGGCCAGCCCGTTAGCATTCCCGCGCAACGCAGTTAGTTTGAATTAGGATTTTTCTATTTAGTTTAAACTTAGTTATGTTCCCTAGTTTGAAAATCAATTCAGAGAGATTTACAAATCCAAATGGAGTGATTCCAATTTTGTTGGGAAGCTACTGAAAAGATCTACCTAATCCCGTTGGATTTAATTTAATTAGAGTTAGATACCTCTCCTAGTAAAAATAACAAAACAGAAGCATTTTCACCTTGCAACATTTTTATAAAATCAACCATGATAGCTTTTGAGTTGATTCCAACTCTCGAAAATCACATTTCATCATACCTATCTGAATATGTAATAATATTAGGGTTTACATGCAGTGACTTTGGACTAGTACCAAAATAATGCTATATAGGCATTTCTAGTCACTTTAAATCATTAAATATGAACTTAAACCAAAGTAATTATGATCCAACCCTTAAATCACATTCCCACATGTTAGAATATGTGGTGATGACATGTGTCCACATGATCCCATATTTTAAGTGGTGAATATTAAATCTTAGTTAATTTTGCAATGAGTAGAAATTACTTTCCTAAAATAAAAAGGAGGAAACTATTGAATAAAACTTGTGATGCTTGTGATGATAATAGATCATCCAATATGTACCTTAGAGTGCTAATTAGATTAGTTAAGTATTGTTTGGTGATTGTGTACTCCGTATGTATTTATAGACGATAGTCCCGACCAAGTCTACGAGGAGAAGGAGTTCTACCAAGAAGAAGAAGAAGAAAACTTCAACCACTTCACCAACCAAGGCAAGCTACTATTAGAAAGCTAGGATTAAACTAGATGGTTTAGCAAAGATGCTTTGGGCATGCTTTGATTGTACCACTTTGACTGCTAGTTACCCCAAGTCTTATTTTCAAGCCTTACTTCCTTTACTTTACCCAAAGTTCTTTACTTGTTTTGAAGGTAGCATAAAGAGTATAAAACATGACCTATTTAGAAACCTTTAGATGTCATTCTATGGCATGCGATTGAACCCATCTTTTCCACCTTAGTGAACACTCTTAACTTAGTAGTTTAGAGTAGATAAAAACTTGAGTCACTTTAGATGGGAACAATTGGTGAAAATGAATTGTGAAAACCTTGCAATGATGAGTCATTCTATTGAGATGTTTTGACATGTGTTGAGAAACACAAATGGTTTATGATGATGAAAATGTTGAGGCATGAGCCTTGACCCTTTTACAAAACTGATGGTTGGATTCGGATGCGATACCATTCCAAATTTATCGTACAACCACATTACCTGAATTGGGTAAGGCTTAGCCGGAAGTTTATATGCATTAGTATTAGTTCCCTCACGGGAGAGGTTTGAGCTGAGGCAACCTCTCAATGTTGTCCACATATGTAGTGCCCAAGATGACAGATGGTCATGGTTGGGAGGCCATGCTCATAGGAGAGGTGCTTATACTAGGGTGTGTAAAGGAAATGTTATGTTTGATTATCTGCATACTAAGTATGATGATTCAGGGTTATCCCTGACAGATGTATCGAATCTTGTGGTGAAAGTGTACCACCTCTGCAGAGTGTCAAACTATTCGAATAGCCGCGTCCGCGGTTATGGACAGTTGGAATGGCCATACTGTTTCGTTGTCAGATGTTTTCAAAACAACTTATGAAATGAATGATGAATCTTGACTTGACCACAACAGGGTTGTGTTTATGACAATAGCTTCCCAACTTAAGTGATTCTAGAACTTTATTTTATCTTTCTTTGCTTCAGAACTCATCTTAGGTTTCAAACTTAACTCTATAGTTAAACTTAGATTTAGTACTTTACTTAGCACTATACATCTTGTTAGTGGAGTACTTAAAGAGTACTCATGGCTTTTGTCCCTGGATATTCTCATGGCCAGACTATGAAGGAGACTACCAAGATGATGGCCAGCAGGACGGCTATGATAAGTAGGACTATCTGCCTTCGTCAGCATTGCCTGTGCCCCTGAAGATGGACCCCACCGCTACGCTTATCTTTTATTTCTGCTGCTTGTTGTATTAAGACTGGATCATGAGATCCTTATTTGTGTAAGACCTTATGTATGGTTTGTAATGGATGATGTACTGTGATATCCAATCCGTTATGTCTCACAAAAATGGTAATCCTGGGATTGCGAGGTATGGCATAACAGGCATCTGGGATTAAAATTCCGGGTGTTGACAAGTTGGTATCAGAGCCATCCTGACCTTAGGAGACCCTAGTTAGAATGGACGTCCAAACAAAAATTTAGTTTCAAAACCAAAATGAGTATCAATGAAAAACTATCTCCTCTCTTATCCTTGTGAATTCATTCTTTCTCACGTTCCTCAAAATTCTTACATTACTACTTAAAATTTGAAACACTTAATCACTTCACTATTTTCCTCATCCTTAATTCTTGTAGATGGAGACTCAGTTCAGCAAGTTCTACCAGTTGGGAAACGGAGGTCAACTGATCTTCGAGAGGGATCTGGATTCATTGTCGGAGTTACTAGGACGCCCACATCCGAAGTTACTTGGAGCTCAACTTCCAGGGCCCCCAGGAGGAGACTTACAATGGCTAGTCACCGCGGATCTTAGAGGAAGCATCGAAGCACCAACGTCCGGGAGAATCCAGTTCTCCGTGAGAGAGAACAACTGGCTAGATGGATTAGCCAGGGCAATGCATGAAGCTCTCGCACGTCTATGTGCCCTCAGCGTCAACCAACTCCAGGGAACCCGTTTTGCTCACTATGCAAGACGTGACTTCATGGGAATGCCGATGGAGATGCCAAGTCACCCAGAGTTGAGGCGTCAACTGGAGAATCTTGACTTCTTGCTACACGACAGACAGCAGGAACTGGACAATGCTAGAGAGTTAGCCAACCAGAACCGTGCCATTTCCGACCAAAAGGCCCAGACTTTCGCACTGCTCGTCCAGGATCGCCAGTCTCTTTGCCGCCAGCGTGCAAATAAGGATCGCACCATCGCCCGTCTTTGCAAGAAGGTGGCCGACCTCGAGAAGACCGTCAAGGAGTAGGAAGCTCAGCTTGCAGCAAAGGAGGAAGAAGAGGAGGGTGAAGACATCCAGGGAGACATGGATTCCTACCTCAGCAACGATGATGACTTTCTGGAGGAGGATGCCATGGACTTCTACACTGATGATGAGGACTCCGACTTCATCGACGATGAGTAGATGCACTAGAGCACTATCGTAGCATGAGATGTATCGGTCCCACTGTATCGTAGCTTGCAGAATGGTTCTTCAAACCATCTGTTTTCCTTTGATTGTTGTGGTGTGTGTTGTATCGTGTGCTTGTTTGCATGAATGAAATGGAGTTAGATGAAAAACCTGAGTCTAACTCAAAGTTTTAGATTTGAAACCAAAACCATGAACCTCAGAATTTCCCTCTTACCCCTATATCTACCTCAATCTTTAGATGACTCGTGGAAACGAAGGAGGGAGCAACTCGTCGCCAGACCCAATGCTGCAGATCTTGCAGAATCTCATCGCAGACTGTGAAGCAAGCAGGGCAGAGCGCCAAGCCAACTTAGCAACATTGCAACAGATCATCCAGATGGCTGTCAACAACCAAGGGCATGGAAATCAGGATCATCAAGGATCCAAGCTGAAGAACTTCTAGAATACAAATCCCCCAATCTTTAGCATCTCAGAAAACCCATTAGATGCTGATGACTAGTTGCAGACGATGGAGAATAACTTGGAGGTAGCCAGAGTTGATGACAATGAGAAAGTTCTCTTCGCCACCCACTATTTGGCAGGAGATGCAAGAGCATGGTGGAACAGTATCCGCCTGATGAACCATGGTCAAGTTATGACATGGAAGCATTCAAAGTCAAGTTCAGCCGCACCCACATACCGCAAGGTCTAGTCACCCGAATGAGGGATGAGTTCTGAGAGTTGAAGCAAGGAAGAATGACTGTGGTGGAGTACCGTGACAAATTCCTGTCACTTGCCAGATATGCACCTGACGAGATAAACGCGGAGGCAAAGAAGAAGGAGAGATTCTTGAACGGACTACATGATGAGATGCACACAGTCCTCATCAACATCCGTTTCTAGGATCTCAAAGAGCTAGTCGACTCTGCCATTCAGATGGAAGGGAAGATTAACCAGGCAAACGACAACCGCAAGCGTGCACCTCCCAAGAACAACAACAACAGCAACAACAACAACACTGCACCCAGAACTAGCAGCAATGATGTGCCTGTCGCAGCAAAGGACAAGTCCCAGATCACTTGTTTCGAGTGTGGAGTGAAGGGTCACTATTCCAATGAGTGTCCCAAGAAGACTACCGCCAATGCCACTGTGAATGCCCTATCTCAACAGCAGCATCATGTTCAACCAGGGAGAAAATTTGCCCCAAGGAACCCTCACAACCGCAACGGTTGTCTCTTCCACATGAACGCCGAAGAAGCCCAGGAAGCGCCAGATGTAGTGCTGGGTATGTTTTCTGTCAACTTGGTTTTAGCAAGAGTATTGTTTGATTCAGGAGCATCACATTCATTTATCACCGAAGAATTTGCATGCACTAGTAAGATTCACCCAACCAACTTGAAGCATGTCATGATAGTTCAAATCCCCGGTTCAACTACAAAAGCTAGAAAAATTTGCAAAGCTGTGCTTATCAGAATACATGGGATAGATTTTAATGCCAACCAAAGGATTGGAAGTAGTACTAGGTATGGACTGGATGTCAAGGCATAGAGGACTGATAGACTATGCTAAGAAAGCCATCACCATGACTAGTAGCTCTGGAGTAATAGTAAAGCATATCTCTGAAACCTTACCCCGTCAATTCAAGTGCAACAAGAGTCTAGCCCTACCCACCATAGACCAAGTAAAAGTAGTCTGTGAATACCTCGACATATTCTCATATGAATTGCCAGGTATGCCCCTGGATAGGGATATTGAGTTCATTATCGAACTAATCCCCGGAACCGGACCCATAGCCTAGAGACCCTATAGCATGAACCCCTCAGAGTTAGTGGAACTGAAGGAGCGGTTGGATGCTATGTTAGAAAAAGGCTTGATTCAACCAAGCGCTTCGCCATGGAGATCACCAGTGTTATTCGTCGACAAGAAAGATGGAGGTAATCGTCTGTGCATAGATTACAGAAAGTTGAATGACGTCACCATCAAGAACAAGTACCCTTTGCCAAAGATAGAGGATCTATTTGATCAATTAACTGGAGCCCAGATATTCTCAAAGATTGATCTTAGGACTGGTTATCACCAACTTAAGATTCATGCAATGGATATTCCGAAGACCGCCTTTACTACTCGCTATGGTTTATACGAGTATACGGTTATGTCTTTTGGATTAACCAATGCCCCTGCTTATTTCATGAATCTCATGAATAAGATCTTTATGAATTTCCTAGATAAGTTTGTAGTTGTGTTTATCGATGACATCCTTATCTACTCCAAGTCAGAAGAAGAGCATGAGCAACATCTGAGAATCATCCTAGAAACCCTGAGAGAGCATCAGTTATATGCCAAGTTCAGCAAGTGTGAGTTTTGGCTGAAAGAAGTAGGATTCCTAGGACATATTGTGTCTGTCGGAGGAGTCTATGTTGATCCCGCCAAGATCAAAGATGTCAAAGAATGGGAAGCCCCAACCACTCAAACCCAAGTCCGTGCATTTCTCGGATTAGCGGGATACTACCGGAAGTTCGTAGAAGGATTCTTGAGCATCGCCAGACCCATGACCCAATTGCTGAAGAAGGACAACAAGTTTGAATGGACAGACAAATGTGAAGCCAGTTTTCAGGAGTTGAAGAAGAGATTTATATCAGCCCCAATATTGGTCATGCCAGACATCAAGAAGCCGTTTGATGTATATTGTGATGCATCCAAGATTGGTCTCGGATGTGTATTGGTGCAAGAAGGCAAAGTCATCGCGTATCTGTCTTGACAACTGAAGCAGCATGAGCAGAACTATCGGACCCATGATCTTGAGTTAGCAGCCGTAGTGCTGGCATTGAAGACATGGCATCATTATCTGATGGGTAATCGCTGTGAGAATTACTCAGATCACAAGAGCTTGAAGTATATTTTCACTCAGAAGGAGCTGAATATGAGGCAAAGGAGATGGATAGAGTTAATCAAGGATTATGACCTTGACATTCACTATCACCCCGGCAAAGCCAATGTGGTAGCGGATGCTCTTAGCAGATTGCCGTGTAGGCTAAACACCATGATCAAGGAGAAGCAACCAAGTTTGTATGAGGAGTTGGAGTAGTTCAGGACCGAGTTAGTTAGCAAAGGATTCTTAGCTAGCATTGAACTTCAGCCCACTTTGATTAGCCAAATCAAGGAAGCCCAGAAGGGGAATGAAAGTATCGACGGAATCAAATGTTGTATTGGTACAGGAAAGGTACCTGGATTCACTGAAGATGAAGAAGGAATACTGTGGTACAAAGGATGTATCTGTGTGCCAGCAGATTTGGAGCTGAAGCAAGTTATCATGAAGGAAGCTCATGATACTCTTTATTCTATCCACCCCGGAGGAACGAAGATGTATCAAGATTTTAAAGAGCAATTTTGGTGGCATAGATGAAGAGAGAAATCGGAAGCTACATCGCAAAATGTGACATCTGTCAAAGAGTCAAAGCAGAGCATCAGAGACCCACAGGACTGTTGCAACCATTACAGATTCCGGAATGGAAATGGGATTCCGTCGGAATGGACTTTATCACCGGTTTACCTACTTCTAGTAGGGGAAATGACTCAATCTGGGTCATAGTTGATAGACTGTCCAAGGTAGCTCACTTTATACCTGTCAAGACTACCTACCAGAGTGCGAAGCTAGCAGAGCTATACGTTGCTAGGATTGTTAGTCTGCATGGAACCCCCAAGACCATAGTATCAGATCGAGGAACCCAGTTTACCTCGAGATTTTGCCAGAAAGTTCAGGAAGGATTGGGAACCAAGTTGAACTTCAGCACCGCTTATCACCCGCAAACTGATGCACAGACTGAGAGAGTCAACCAGATCCTAGAGGATATGTTAAGAGCTTGTGTGTTGGAATACGGATCAAAATGGGAACACTGCCTGCCTTTCGCAGAATTCTCATATAACAATAGTTATCAAGCTAGTTTGCAAATGGCACCTTTTGAATTCCTATACGGAAGGAAGTGTCGCACCCCTTTGAATTGGTCGCAAGTAGGAGAGAGTCAGATCTTTGGACCCGACATTCTCCGAGAAGCCAAAGAGAAAGTTCACAAGGTCCGTGAGCACCTCAAGACCGCCCAGTCCAGACAGAAGAGTTATGCTGACAAGAGAAGGAGAGACTTGACTTTCAATGTCAGAGATTTTGTATATCTCAAGGTTTCGCCATTGAAGGGGATACAACGCTTTAGTCTGAAAGGAAAGTTAGCCCCTAGATATATCGGGCCCTTCAAGGTTCTGAACCGTCGAGGAGAAGTATCGTATCAACTGGAACTGCCTGAAGAGATGTTAGCGATCCACAATGTGTTCCATATCTCGTTACTTCGCAAATGCCTGAAAGTGCCAGAGAAGACTGAAGTTTTCAAGAACATCGATCACCGAGCTGTTGAGATCAACAATGACCTGACATATCGTGAAGTGCCCATCCGTATCTTAGAGGAAACCTACAGAACCACTAGGACCAGGAGTATTAAGTTTCTCAAGATTCAGTGGAGCAACCATACCGAGGAGGAAGCCACTTGGGAGCGCGAAGATTACATTAGGAAAGAGTTCCCAGATCTCTTTAGTTCCTAGTTTTCTTTGTAAATCTCGGGACGAGATTTTGTTTAAGGGTGGAAGGTTTGTAATATCCCAAAACTTTAATCCAAGGTTATTAAGATCCAAATCATCAAAATTAGGGTTAACAATAACTTTTCCAATTAAAAATATGAAAGCATTCATGTGTATGTGCATTTAAAATAGGAGTTGGTTGAATTGCCATGGTTCTGTGATCCATTGATTGTAAAATGATTCTTAGGTGAAATAAACATAATCTAAATCATTCCCAAACATTTCCCATAGAAAAACAACTCAAAATGAATAAATGATGTGAATGGTCATTTTGGCCAAATTAACTATCATGCCTACTTTGGCTATTCCTAGTACTCAAAACCTAACAGAAACAATGATGGATCTTTGCACCTCTTGCTAGTACACATAATGAGGTACCAAGGATCACTTTGTGATCTACCAAAAACATTCAAACACTAAATTTAATTGACATTTGAAAATTGAATCTATTTCATATGGGAAGATCCTACTATTTCAAAAACCACTCAAACAAGCTCAAATTTCAAAACCCAAGCACCCACAGAGTCTCAAGCTTAGTACTAGAACACCCACCAAAAATCTTTTCAAAATTCAAAAATAAAGTTCTTTCGGCCATTTTCACAAACACCCTGTGGACATATTTCAAACAAAAACCAATTTCACTATTTGAATAGTGTTCTGGCCAAACTTGTCTCCCATCTGTCCTCAAAACACTCCCATTGTCCCTAGATGATCTAACCAGGCCATTTAAACCCATTCCCCTACCCCCTAGTGGCCATGCCAAGCCATGCCGAGCACATGCTCGCCGGCCAACTTGGTCACCGCCGCAGCAGACCATCTCCCCCTCTCTCGCCATGTCTAGCAGCTAGCCAGGACCTCACCTCCACCCTCTGTCCCCTCCCCGAACCAGGCCAAACCGTGGACCACCGAGAAACCGCCGCGCCCAGTGTGACTACGCCATGCCAAGCACAAGCCAGAGCGCCGCGCCCGACACGCGTGCACAAGCCGCCCCTCAACCGCAGCCCGCGCGCACCGCTTCGCCACGACCCAGGGAGCACGCCGGACATGCCCGTTCGCCGCCCAACGCACCACAGCCACCGCTCGCCGTGGACACCGCTGTCTCTGCCGCTTAGAGTGCCAGCTCCACCTGACCGCATACCACCGCCCTAAGCCCGCATTAAAGCCCTAGAGCACCGCCAGGAGATCGCGCGTTGATCGCCGCTCACAGCCATGCCACTAGCAGCCTGTAGCCATGTCGCCACCGTCGCCTGGCCATGTCGTGCTGTCTCGTCATCGAGCCTATAAAAGGAGGGCACCCCCAGCCATTTGCAGCACACCACTCACCTCCCCTCACCTCACTGACCATTCCCCACCTCTAGCCGGAGCAAGGCAAGCAGTCGTTCACCGGAATTTGACCGGAGCAGGCCGCCTCTGGAGGAGAAGAGCGCCGCTGATTACGACCACCCCCGGAGCTGCCTCGACCATCCCTGAGCTCCCCGTCGACCACCAGTCCGTTTTCCCGCCTCGCCGTTGTTGCTGGAGCCCTGGTACGCCTCCTATGCACCTCTACCGAGCCGCTAGGGTTAGAGTTCGCCGGCAACCAGTTCGTCGTCGACGACGATCCCCAGCCGTTGATCCCCGTTCTAATCGAACGACCCATATCGCCTCGTACCGCTTCGCGCGTTATGAGCCGCTGACTGGTGGACCCCCTGTCAGCTGAGCCCTGCGCCGCGGAGTGACACTGGGCCAGCCCGTTAGCATTCCCGCGCAACCCAGTTAGTTTGAATTAGGATTTTTCTATTTAGTTTAAACTTAGTTCTGTTCCCTCTCAATTCAGAGAGACTTACAAATCCAAATGGAGTGATTCCAATTTTGTTGGGAACTACTGAAAAGATCTACCCAAGCCCGTTGGATTTAATTCAATTAGAGTTAGAGATCTCTCCTAGTAAAAATAACAAAACAGAAGCATTTGCACCTTGCAACATTTTTAGACAATCAACCATGATAGATTTTGAGTTGATTCCAACTCTCAAAAATCACATTTCATCATACATATCTGAATATGTAATAATATTAGGGTTTACATGCAGTGACTTTGGACTAGTACCAAAATAATGCTATATAGGCATTTCTAGTCACTTTAAATCATTAAATAATGAACTTAAACCAAAGTAATTATGATCTAACCCTTAAATCACATTCCCACATGTTAGAATATGTGGTGATGACATGTGTCCACATGATCCCATATTTTAAGTGGTGAATATTAAATCTTAGTTAATTTTTCAATGAGTAGAAATTACTTTCCTAAAATAAAAAGGAGGAAACTATTGAATAAAACTTGTGATGCTTGTGATGATAATTGATCATCAAATATGTGCCTTAGAGTGCTAATTAGATTAGTTAAGTATTGTTTGGTGATTGTGTACTCCGTATGTATTTATAGACGATAGTCCCGACCAAGTCTACGAGGCGGAGGAGTTCTACCAAGAAGAAGAAGAAGAAAACTTCAACCACTGCACCAACCAAGGCAAGCTACTATTAGCAATCTAGGATTAAACTATATGGTTTAGCAAAGATGCTTTGGGCATGCTTTGATTATACCACGTTGACTACTAGTTACCCCAAGTCTTATTTTCAAGCCTTACTTCCTTTACTTTATCCAAAGTTCTTTACTTGTTTTGAAGGTAGCATAAAGAGTATAAAACTTGACCTATTTAGAAACATTTAGATGTTATTCTATGGAATGAGATTGAACCCATCTTTTCCACCTTAGTGAACACTCTTAACTTAGTAGTTTAGAGTAGATAAAAACTTGAGTCACTTTAGATGGGAACAATTGGTGAAAATGAATTGTGAAAATCTTGGAATGATGAGTCATTCTATTGAGATGTTTTGACATGTGTTGAGAAACACAAATGGTTTATGATGATGAAAATGTTGAGGCATGAGCCTTGACCCTTTTAAAAAACCGATGGTTAGATTCGGATGCGATACCATTCCAAATTTACCGTGCAACCACAATACCTGAATTGGGTAAGGCTTAGCCGGAAGTTTATATCCATTAGTATTAGTTCCCTCGCGGGAGAGATTTGAGCTGAGGCTACCTCTCAATGTTGTCCACCTATGTAGTGCCCAAGATGACAGATGGTCATGGTTGGGAGGCCATGCTCATAGGAGAGGTGCTTATACTAGGGTGTGTAAAGGAAATGTTATGTTTGATTATCTGCATACTAAGTATGATAATTTAGGGTTATCCTTGACAGATGTATCGAATCTTGTGGTGAAAGTGTACCACCTCTATAGAGTGTCAAACTATTCGAATAGCCGCGTCCGCGGTTATGGACAGTTGGAATGGCCATACTGTTTCGTTGTCAGATGTTTTCTAAACAACTTATGAAATGAATGATGAATCTTGACTTGACCACAACAGGGTTATGTTTATGACAATAGCTTTCCAACTTAAGTGATTCTAGAACTTTATTTTATCTTTCTCTGCTTCAGAACTCAGCTTAGGTTTCAAACTTAACTCTATAGTTAAACGTAGATTTAGTACTTTACTTAGCACTATAATTCTTGTTAGTGGTAGTTTGCGAGTACGTAAAGAGTACTCATGGCTTTTGTCCCTGGCTATTCTCATGGCCAGACTATGAAGGAGACTACCAAGATGATAGCCAGCAGGACGGCTATGATAACTAGGATTATCTGCCTTCGTCAGCATTGCCTGTGCCCCTGAAGATGGACCCCACCGCTACGCTTATCTTTTATTTCCGCTGCTTGTTGTATTAAGACTGGATCATGAGATCCTTATTTGTGTAAGACCTTATGTATGGTTTGTAATGGATGATGTACTGTGATATCCAATCCGTTATGTCTCGCAAAAATGGTAATCCTGGGATTGCGCGGTATGGCATAACGGGCATCTGGGATTAAAAATCCGGGTGTTGACAGTTGGCCAGTAGAAGACAACTCGTAGACCTTGGCGACGAGGGGACGACAACTAGCGTGATGTCCGCTGGTCCCTTCGTGGATCTCGAGGCAGATTCCCTTGCCATCACCATTGGTGACACAGCGCTGGAGGACACCTGTAATGCTTCGCTTGTAAAGTTCGTTGTTGATGATGGTGAAGGATTTGGAGCGGCGAGCAATATGTTACGGGTCTGTTAGGTCATCCGGCAACTTCATGGTCAGCAGGTAGATGATGTATGGTTGAGTCCAGGAGGGCTCAATGAGCATGACCTCCATAGGGCCTTCGGGTGAAGGGTCTTGTCCTGCTTTGGTAAAAGTGTGTGCAGTCAATCTCTTCTGTTTGTTATTTTATACTTGTTTATTAGTACTTACTTTGATCCATTAGATGGCCATCTGATTCCAAAAAAAAATTATAGAATATATACATTTGCTTTTTACTAACATTATAGGGTCATAAAGAATGTAAAATTATAGAAAGTTTCATGTATTCAAAAAATAAGAAATACCCATTACATGAAAAATATGATACGCCGATAGCCAGAAGCTATCATCATAGGCCAGATTGCCATCGGCGTAGGGGTATGGCGATGGTAGCCGTCGATGTAGCTCCACCAGCGTAACACATTGTCGGCTAACGCTCATTTCCAGTCGGCATAGCAAAGTCGTCGGCATAGCAGCTATGCTGACGACTTAGACATCGACATAATCCAGATAGGCCCACCGAGATGGATAACGGCCATTTGGATACGCCGACGATCTAGTTTATTTTCAATTATTTTTTCAAAAAAAATCCAAATTGTTTTCTCAATTTTTTTGAATTTTTTCACCAGTTAATCTCACAGGATCATTTTTAACTCTAAGTATGCTTAATCTTAGATCAAATTATACTCGTGATAAAACTTTCCAATCGTTCACCCATCCTCACAATACTATAGCACCATCACGCTTAACTTCTTCGTTTCTTTTGAATGACATTCCGAGAAAGAAATTAGACCCTGTTCGTAATACTACAATAACAATCCTATTAACGCTTGGAACATGATATCACACGTCTTTATTTTTAAAAATTTCAAGCAATTATTTAAGTAAACAACCAACAATGAATAAGTAATAATAATCTTGATTACAAATAAAAATAAAATGATTTTACTTTCTTTTGCCTTTTTCTATCCGTTTGGATACCCGATGGCTTAGCTGTCGGTTTAGTTTTTGTTTTCAAATTAATTTTTTCCAAAAATAAATTTAGTTTTTTTTCAATTTTTTTGAATTATTTGACTCGTTATTCTCACGGATCATTTTTTAACCCTAAGTACGCTTAATCTCATATCCAATTCCCATCATGTTCAAACTTCCCAATCGTTGACATATCCTCACTACTCTAGCCTAGCACGGTTAACTTCTCCGTTTCTTCTGGATGAGCTTCTGAGAAAAAATTAGACCCTTTTGATAATACTATCATATCAATACTATTAACCCTTAGAACATGATATCACACGTATTTATTTTCTAACATTTGATACAATTATTTAAGTAAACAATCAACAATGAATAAGTAATAATAATCTTCAATTCAAATAACAATAAAATAATTTTTACTTTTTTTGCCTTTTTTATTTAATATGGAATAATTCATATATATAAATCCGTAAATCGGAATTCAACAAATAATATGTCTAAATTGATCAGAAAAATGTGATGAATCCAAATATGACATCTATATCATCTTTTGAATCATGCATCATATCTTTTTAGTAATATATTGCAAGGTTTTCATTAAAATTCAACTGATAGTGTCCAAATCTTCAAAAAATCATATCAAACAATCCCTTTGGAATTTTAGGAATCTAAAAAAATGGGTAAACGCCCGTAGAAAATGTAGTACTCCCTCCGACCCATATTAGTTGACTCAAATTTATCTAGATTCGGATGTATTTAGTACTAAAACATGTCTAGATACATCCAAATCTAGATAAATTCAAGTCAACTAATATGTGTCGGAGGGAGTGCATATATTAGTCCCAACATGTAGTACATATCAACAAAGATCTCTCAGAAATAGAAACAATAATCAAACATGTGTAGCTGCCTATTACATATATACTACTCCCTCCGATACTATATAAGTGTGGTAGTTTGAGTTAGAGTTAGTTCAAAACTGAGACACTTCTTTAGGGTTGGAAGTGGTATATAAAACTTAGCCCACTGTGAAATAACATGCTTAAGATGTTTCACTAATGCTGTGTGAAACTAAGCTTAAGATCTTCTACGTGATAATTTGGATTTTGTTTAATGCAAACAGTGTGGACACAAACAAGCGCATGGCATGCACATGCATAAACCAAAAGTATCCGTCGTTAACAGTTTTCTGTTAGCAATAATTGTTGCAACAAGCTAGACGTTATTTAATCAACTGCAAGGTACAGACTTATAGTTACCACTAATCTACAAAAAAGGTTCAATTTCTTCTTACGTAATCTAGCATGGCCATATGTATCGGTAATAACATGTGGTTGTCCTTGATGGGCTACACCACCTTCCCCCAACAACACTATGTATAAGCTCTGAGAGGCCGAAGATCCTTCACGTGCAAATTATGTTCAGTCGCTGATGCATGCGCGTTGTTAGTCTTAAGTAAATGATTTAAGCTTACAAATTATAGTGACTACAATAATGTTTACTGCCACTTGTTAAAGCTAAGATTTGAAGGCATGCCTTAGTTACAAAAGAAACCCTTGTGGCAAAATAATGGTGTAAAAATTTATTTTTCTATCCAAAAAAAGATATATGCTGCTATTTCTTTTCTTTTTGTCAATCAAAATAATGGAGTATATCATAAGCTTTGTGTTTGTGTATGAGTTTTTGGACATTTTTTGTGAACTCAAAGGAAGAGTTTAAGCACCCACTCCATTTACTCATGATTGAAAATCTAAAACCGTACAACAAATCTCGAGCCTATCTAGACCATACATGGCATGAAAAAGGTAATAAACAAATCTAACATGCAGTATTATCTTGACAGAGTGTTAATCATATCCAACGCACAAACTTTACCACATTTTGTTGATTATGTGGGTTAACGAAATATTATAGATTGTAGACGCTAATATGATATATTTGAAAAGTTCCATGTGGATCTCAGCTAATGCACCATACGATAGGAGCCAATAATCTAACCACTTGGTGGAATTTCACTTCTATCTATGTGCGGCTGCAATGATGATATACTAAAACAAATTTACTTATCAAACGATCTAGTTAAGATATAATAGAAACAATGAAATAAACAAGTTGATCTTCCCCTGTGGTTGCATTATCCCACCCTTGAAGCATGTTCCCTATGGATGCGACAAACGCAATGAGCATTGTACGGTCCATTCTTCCCAAGTCACCAACCCTTCCGCTCGCTGCAACCGCAACAAAGAACAAATAAGTTACATGGGCATGGGCCCTTGTGAGCCAATAATGGGACCTTTCACTTACACATAATAATCTGATAGCAACTTCTTTTAATCTTATTTAGTGTCCTACTATAAATCTTAGAAAATACGTAAACGCACAATGTAATTTTGACTTCTTAAAAACATGGCACACAACAAATATTAGTTGCCAAGCATAAATCATTATGTTTGAATCGATGTGGACGCCGTATTTGTTAAAAATCCATGAGATAAAGCTTCTGTGACAGAAGTAAGGCTATGTGGCGAAAAATAAATTGTAGTCGGGTGAAAAGCTTTCTTATGTTGAAGCACATGTATGTATGCATTTATGTTTTCTCATTGTACAATCTGAAGCGACCATGACGCAATGAAGGAATTCTCATCTATGTCCATAATCTAGTCATTCATCCATTCCAAAATACATGTTGTCATAAAAGTGTGTGTAGTCAACCTCTTCTGATTGTTATTTTATCCTTGTTTATTAATACTTATTTCAATTCATTAGAAGGCCATCTGATTCCAAAAATAACAGTTTATAGAATATATAACTTTGCTTTTTACTGACATTATAGTGTCATAAAGAATGTACAATTCTAGAAAGTTTCATGTATTCAAAAAACAAGAAATACTCACTATATGGAATTCTCATCTATGTCCATAATCTAGTCCGTTATACGGTCCAAAATACATATTATCCTAAAATTATGCGCAGTAAACCTCTTATGATCGTTATTTTATACTTGTTTATTAATAGTTATTTTGATTCATTAGATGGCCCGATTCTAAAAATAAAATTGAGTAGAATATATACCTTTTCTTTTGCCGACACTATAGTTTCATAAATAATGTACAATCTAGAAAGTTTCATGTATTAAAAAAGTAACAAATACTCACTACATGAAACAGAAGATACGTCGGCGTAACACAGCGTCGACCTAGGCTCGTTTGTCGTTGTCATAGGCCATATGGGATCCACCTATATGGCTAACGGCCGTTGCCTTCAGCATAGTTTTTTTTTCAAATTTTTATTCTATTTTTTTTAATTTCTTGACTCGTTAATCTTACAAGGTCATTTTTTAACTCTAAGTACACTTAATCCCATATCAAATTGTACTTGTGGTCAAACTTCCTGATCGATCACACATCCTGACACTACTCTAGTCCTAGCATACTTAACTTCTATGTTCTTTCCGTGAGCTTCCGAGAAAGAAATTAGACCTTGTTGATAATACTACCATATCAATCATATTAACCCTTGGACCATGATATCACATGTTTTTATTATTTAAATTTCCAAATAATTATTTAAATAAACAACCAACAATAAATAAGTAATAATAATCTTGAATTCAAATAACAATAAAATGATTTTAATTTTTTGCCTTTTTTATATTTAATATGGAATAATTCATATATATATATCCGTAAATCGGAATTCAAGAAATAATATGTCTAAATTGATAAAAAATATGAGGAATCCTAATATGCCATCCATATCATCTTTTGAATCATGCATTATGTCTTTTTAATAATATACTGCAAGTTTTTCCAAATAAAATTCATCTAATAGTATCCAAATCTTCAAAAAATCCCTTTGGAATTTGAGGAATCAAAAAATGGGTCAACGGCCATAGGAAATGTAGTACATATATTAGTCCTATCATGTAGTACATATCAACAAAGGTCTCTAGGAAATAGAAACAATAATCACACATTTTTGGCTACCTATTGACATGCATACTACTCCCTTCAACCCTAAATAACTGTGGTAGTATAGAATTAGAGTTAGTTCAAAACTAAGACACTTATTTAGGATCAGAGGGAGTATATGAAACTTAGCCCGGGTCGGGCAGAACTTCCGACCTATACAACCAGGTCTTTTCAACTGCTTTCAAGTTGTTGGAGCTGGGTTGATCGGAACTTCCGGTGGTTCACCTGTAGTACCGGCCAGGCATGTAAATGACCCAAACGGTCAGATTTGGGAGCTCTTTAAAAGGGCTCCTCTTCCCCTTCATGGGGTTAGCTCTTTTGGTCCGTTTTTCTCTCTCTCCTCCATTGTTGACCTTGAAGAGCTTGCCTTATCCTCTTTCCCCTCTTATGATTCTTACATATTTTGAGGGATTTGTGAGAGGAGATCTAGATCTAACATCCCACCAAACCAAATCCCTTCTTTGTGAATGAATCCTTGGGATCTAGATCTTGGAGAGTTTTGTGTTCTCCTCTTTTGTTCTTCCTCTCTTATTCCCACAATAACTTTTGTAGCTTTGGTGGAATTTGGGAGTGAAGGACTTGCCCTTACATTTGTTGCATAGGTTTGAGTTCCCTATGGAGATTCAGCAAGTTAAAACTTATGGGCTTGTTACTCTTGGGTTCTTGGAACCCCAGACGGTTGTGTGGTCGTGTGGTGATACCCTTGGGGCCTCTAATTGAGTTGTGGATATTCCTCAAGGTAGAGGCATGTGTGGTGATTCTTGGAAGCCCTCCAATTGAGTTGTGGAGCACGGCCAAGGCTTGTACGAGTTTATTGACCATCCTCAAGTGTTCCATAGTGGATCTAGTTCCCTCCTTTTGTGATGCGTGATACGTCGTAAACGTATCTATAATTTTTTATGCTCCATGCTTGTTTTATATCAACTTTCTTATATTTTGTTTACACTTTGAGGTATTTTTATACATTTTCTGGAACTAAACTATTAACAAGATGCCGCAGTGTCAGTTGCCTGTTTTCTGCTGTTTTTGGTTTCATAAAAGCTAGTTCTTAAACTATTAACACTTTGATATTGCTTGTTCTTAAATTATTTGTATCTAGTCACACTTATGAACTTTTAAGGTGTCCTATGCATTTATGTTTTTCTATACCATGAGGGACAAGCTGAATACCACTCTTATTATGTTTTCTATATGTGAAACAAATAAGCATGTTTCAATGCATTGTTATTCATGATCTATTATTTGTACCTTTTCATGTTACAACATAGTTGCTATGTCTTATTGTTAGAACTCTATCTTTCATGCTCATGTTTAGAGTGCTTTGATCCCAGCTATCAATGCTTTACAAATACCTTGATCAAGATTGTGATGGTGCATGTGACCTCAAAAATTATTCTTTTTATCACTTACCTACTCGAGGACGAGCAAGAGTTAAGCTTGGGGATGCTTGATACAACATAAATGTATCTATAATTTTTTATGCTTCATGCTTGTTTTATATCAACTTTCTTATGTTTTCTTTACACTTGGAGGTTTTTTTATACATTTTGTGGAACTAACCTATTAACAAGATGTCGAAGTGCCAGTTTGCTGTTTTCTGTTGTTTTTGGTTTCATAAAAGCTAGTAAGGAAATATTCTCGGAATTGAACGGGGCAAAAGCCAAAGTCAATATTTTACTAGAAGGAACACGGAGTCCGAAGGGCAACCGAAGAGGGGCCACGAGGCGGCCACACCATAGGGTAGCACGGCCCCCTGGGCACACCAGCCTCTGGTGTGGGCCCCTCGGGCGGCCACCGACCTTGCCCCTTCGCCTATAAAAGTGCCCCAATGCAGAAACCCTAAGGACCCGATCAAAAATCCACGAAAGAGTATGTAGCCACTGCCATCTCCATCCCTAGATCGGGGAGATCCGAAGCTCTCCCTGGCACCCTGCCAGAGGGGAGAGATCATCCTGGAGGCTTTCATCATCACCATGCCAGCCTCCGGAGTGATGTGTGAGTAGTTCACCCTTGGACTATGGGTCCATACAGTAGCTAGATGGTTGGTTCTCCTCCTTTGTGCCATCATGTTTAGATCTTGTGAGCTCCGTTCATAATCAAGATCATCTATTTGAAATCCTATATGTTGTGTTTGCGGGGATTCGGTGGATATTGAGATACTATGTCAGATTGCTTATTGATTCTATCATGTCTATGTTATTTGTGATCTTGCATGCTCTTTGTTACTAGTAGCTATCTTGACCAAGTAGATGTTTGTTGAAGGAAATATGCCCTGAGAGGCAATAGTAAAGTTGTTATTATATATTCCTTATATATGATAGATGTTTATTTTACATGCTAGAATTGTATTGATCAGGAAACATTAATACATGTGTGTTTAATAAAAAAAAGGGTTCCTAGTTATGCCTATCTTATAGACTAGCTTGTTGATTAACATGATGATCAAGGTTTCCTGATCATGGACATTGGATGTTGTTAATAACAAGGTCACACCATTGGTGGAATGATGTGATGAACATTCATCCAAAGTATAGCATTACAATCAAGTCATTATGTTTATATTGCTATAACATCATACGAAGTAATCTTTATCCTTAGACCATGAGATCATGTTAATTGCTAACACCGGAAGAGTATCTTGATAACATCAAACGTCACACCGTAACAGGGTGACTATGAAGATGGGTTCAGTACTACGAAGGTGTTATGTTGAGGCTCATGGATCAAGAGTGGAATTTGTCAATCCTGTTGATGGATAGATATACTTTGGGCCCTCTCGGTGATATCACATTAAGATAGCTTGCAAGCAAGTGATGTGATCACTAGAATGTTATATCACAGGAACGAGAAAAGAGTGCATGTCGGTAACGAGATCAAACTAGGTATGGAGATACCGATGATCGAATCTCGGACATGTAATATATCGAGAGACAAAGGGATTTAGTTACAAGCGTTAAAGGTTCTCACGATCACAGAAGTCATCGTTGAATGTGTAGGAGTCACTACGGATCTCCAGGTCCCGCTGCTGATTATTGATCGGAGAAGGGTCTCGATCATGTCTGCATTATTCGCGAACCGTAGGGTGGCACACTTAAGAGTTACCGGACACCATTTTGGAGCACATATGTTTCAGACGAAAGAATTACAAAGCGCAGGAATTGTTTCAATAGAAACCGGAAATTGTTTCGGGTGAAATTGCAGAAAGAGGTTCTGCATGTGATATTGAAATATTGCAAGGGGCTATATGTGAATGTTTGTTAATTAAAGTAATTAACAAAATTCTGAATAAATTTAATAAAATAGTTTTATTAAATGAGAGAGCATTAAATTTGGAGAAATTTAATGCATTTAAAGTGGAGACTTTAAAAGGGAATGTGAAGAGACATTTTAATGTGGAGGGGTTACCACCACATGAATGGGGGAGGTGAGGGGTCACCCCCCCATGCGCCGGCCATGGAGAGAGGGGGCACCCCCCTCCTCCTATAAAAGGCCACCCATTCCCTCCTTCATCCTCACACCTCCTTATGAAGGATGTCTCTCCCCCTCTAGAATCATTCCCCCATGGTCTCGGATTAGCGAGATACATGTTCCCGGTGGCATTTCATCTGGAAGGAGTTGCTGCTTCCGCTGGATCGCTGGAGCGAGGAGGTGGAGGTTGTCCGGTGGCTTGAACGTGTGTGCGAGTACGGATGTGCTGCTGAGTTGCGGAGCTCGGACTTCCTCACGATCTTGAGATCGACAAGTGTACGACTACATCAACCACGAGTTCCTACTCGTTAAAAAAACTCGTTGTCTTCGAGGGTAAGTTCTCGTTGGATGTATGTCCACCCGTTGCTTTGTACGTAGTAGATAGATCTTGGCGTGTAGTTCACACCATAAGATAGATCTTGAGATCGACAAGTGTACGACTACATCACTGCATAGGTGGACAACATTGAGAGGTAGCCTCAGCTCAAACCTCTCCCGCGAGGGAACTAATACTAATGCATATAAATTTCCAGCTAAGCCTTACCCAATTCAGGTATTGTGGTTGTACGGTAAAATTGGAACGGTATCGCATCCGAACCCAACCATCAGTTTTGTAAAAGGGCTAAGGATCATGCCTCAACATTTTCATCATCATAAACCATTGGTGTTTCTCAACACATGTCAAAACATCTCAATAGAATGACTCATCATTCCAAGGTTTTCACAAGTCATTTTCACCAAGTATTCCCATCTAAAGTAAATTAAGTTTTGGGTTTTGTTCGAACTACTAAGTTAAGAGTGTTCACTAATGTGGGATGCTAAGATCAATATCAGGCCATAGAATGACATCTAAGTCTAACTAGATAGATCAAGTTTTATACTCTTTATGCTACCTTTAAACAAGTAAAGGACTTTGGTAAAGTAAAGAAAGTAAAACTTGTAAATAAAACTTGGAATAGGTATAAGTCAAAATGGTATAACCTAGCATGCGTAATGCCTTTGCTTAGGTTATCTAGCTCAATTCTATCTTTCTAAGTTAAGACACTTGCAAGTGTTAGCTTGCTCCATTTACTTGAAGCGCTAGGCTTGCCTTGGGTAGTGCAGTGGTTGAAGTTTTCTTCCTCCTCCTCTTGGTAGAACTCCTCCCCCTCGAAAGCTTGGTCGGTACTATCGTCTATAAATATATACAGAATACACAATCACCAAAAAATACTTAACTAGTGTACTTAGCACACTAAGGCACACATTTGATGATCTATTATCATCACAAGCATCACAAGGTTTAATGAACTAGTTTCATTCTTTTTATTTGAGAAAAGTAATTTCTACTCATTGAAATTAACTAAGATTTAATCTCCTCCAATTAAAATATGGGATCATGTGGACACATGTCATCACCACATATTCTAACATATGGGAAGGTGATTTAAAGGTTGGATCACATTTTAATAAGTTTAAGTTCAATATTAAATGATTGAAAATGACTAGAAATGCCTATATAGCATTATTTTGGTACTAGTCTAAAGTCACTGCATGTAAACCTTAATATTATTACATATTTAGATAGGTATGGTTAAATGTGATTTTTGAGAGTTGGAATCAACTCAAAAGCTATATGGTTAATTTTATAAAAATGTTTGAATGTGCAAAGGCTTCTGTTTTGTTATTTTAACTAGGAGAGATATCTAACTCTAAATGATTTAAATCGAACGGGCTTGGATATATATTTTCAGTAGCTTTCCAAAAAAATTGGAATCACTCAATTTGGTTAAGTAAATCTTCCTTAAATGATTTTTGAACTAAGGGACAGAAATAGTTTTAAGTCTAAATAGAAAAACTAAATTTGAACTACTGGGTCAGCACGGAAAAGTAAATGGGCCGGCCCAATGACGCTCAGCGGCACAGAGGGCGCCTGACAAGGGGGGTCCGCATGTCAGCGACACTTAAAACCTGAAACGGTACGGGGCGATCTGGGCCACACGATTAGAACACAGATCAACGGCTCACAGTCGTCGTCGATGACGGACTTGTCGCCGGCGAGACTGAACCCTAAACGGCTGGTGGGGGTCTACTGGGACATACCAGGGCTCCAGCTAGTGCATCGAGGTGGGCCAACAAACTGGTGGACGATGGCAGGCTCAGGTGAGGTCACGACAGGGGTTGAGGTGGACGGAATCGACGGCAACTTCTCCTCCTCTACAGCGGCTACCTCCGGCTCAATTCCGTTGAACGACGGCTCGAGCGGCTCCGGCGAGAGAGGGGAAATGGTCAGCGGCGAGGCAGGCAAACGAACTGGTGGATGACGGCGGGCTCAGGCGAGGTCGCGGCAGGGGCTGAGGTGGACGGAATCGACGGCAACTTCTCCTCCTCTGCAGCGGCAACCTCCTGCGCAATTCTAGCGAACGGCGGCTCGAGCGGCTCCGGCGAGAGAGGGGAAATGGTCAGCGGAGAGAGGGGAGTGAGATGGTGTGAAGAAATGGTGCTAGGGTGGCCTCCTTATATAGGCTCGATGAGGGGACTGACGGGTGTGGGCAGGCGTCTCCGGCGAGGGCGGTACAGGGGGCTACCGGCGTGGGCGAGGTTGGCGGACGATGGGCAGTCTGCTGGCAGTCAGCTATGGCGCAATGGCGTGGCTAGGGGCGGTGCCTAACGGTCGGGAGCTTCCCGCGCTCTGGGAGACAGAGGCGGTGCTCGACACGGCTCCCGGCGATTGTGGGTCGCGCGGTAGTGCACGACCGTGTTTGGCGGGGTGCTGGGTTGATGGCGGAGCGGCGTGGGCGATATGGTGTCGAGGCACGGTCGGTGGCATGCTGGCGGCGATCGCACTATAGCGTGCGCTACGCATGGCGCAGAGAGAAAGGGCGGCGCGGCGCTGAGGTGGTCTAGGGCCTGGCTGGGCTTGGGGAAGGGGCAGGGAGTCACGGTGTGGTCCGGTCTATCTCCTAGATATGCCAAGAGAGGGAGGGCGGTCGGCTGCGAGTTGTCCATGCTCGACCGGCGAGCATGGCGCTCAGGTGGCGCGACTGCTGCAAACGGCTAAGGGGTAGCCTCTTGATGGTAGGGTTGGCACTGGGGGAGACAATGGGAGGGGGTTTAGGCCTTAGTGGCATTTGATCACTGTTTTAAAACAGTAATAGTTAGGCAGTTTGATTAGTGCTCACTAAGTGTTCGACATAATGGCCGCATGAAGAGAATATTTGAATTTTTGGAAGATTTTTGGTGGAGTGGTGCATCTCATGCCTAAGCATCTAGGTTTGCTTGGGATTTTCAAATGGAGTTCATTTGAGTGGTTTTTTTGAAAAAGTGTGATCTATACATATGAACTACATTCAATTTTCAAATGTCATTTAAATTTAGAGTTTGAAAGTTTTTGGGATGAAACAAAGTGGGCCTTGGTACATCACTACTTGCACTAGCAAGAGGTGCAAAGATCCACAATTGTCTCTGTTTTGAGTGCTAGGAATGCCCAAAGTAGACTAGGTGATTAAAATGGCAAAAGTGACCATTTACTTATTTAATTCTTTTTGATTTATTTTTCTTTGGGATTTTCTTAGGGATGATCTAGATGATGTTTAATTTACCTTAGAATCATTTTACAATCAATAGATCCTTTAATCATGGCAATTCAAAACAACTCCTATTTAAATGCACACACATATGAATGCTTAAAGATTTTTAAATAGAATTTTTTTTATTAACCCTAAATTGGGTAGATTTGATCTTGATCACTTGGATTAAAGTTTTGGGATGTTACAAACCTCCCCCTTAAACAAAATCTCGTCCCGAGATTTAAGAAAGAAAACTAGGAACTAAAGAGATTTGGGAACTCGGTCCTAATGTAATCTTCTCGCTCCCAAGTGTCTTCTTCTTCAGTATGGTTGCTCCATTGAATCTTGAGAAATTTGATACTCCTGGTCCTAGAGGTTCTGTAAGCTTCCTCCAAGATACGAATGGGCACTTCATGATACGTCAGGTCCTTGTTGATATCAACATCTCGGTGATCTATATTCTTGAAAACTTAGGTCTTCTCTGGCACTTCTAAGCATTTGCGAAGTAACGAGATATGGACCACATTGTGGATGGCTGACATCTCTTCTGGCAGTTTCAGTTGATAAGATACTTCTCCTTGATGATTCAGAATCTTGAAGGGTCCGATATATCTGGGGGCTAACTTTCCTTTCAGACTAAAACGCTGGGTTCCCTTCAATGGCGAAACCTTGAGATACACAAAATCTCCGACATTGAAATTCAGGTCTCTCCTTCTCTTGTCAGCATAACTCTTATGTCTGGACTGGGCGGTCTTGAGGTGCTCATGGACTTTGTGAACCTTCTCTTCGGCTTCTCGGAGAATGTCGGGTCCAAAGATCTGACTCCCTCCTACTTGCGACCAATTCAAAGGGGTACGACACTTTCTTCCGTATAGGAACTCAAATGGTGCCATTTGCAAACTGGCTTGATAACTGTTGTTATATGAGAATTCTGCGAAAGGTAGACAATCTTCCCATTTTGATCCATACTCTAACACACAAGCTCTCAACATATCCTCTAGGATTTGGTTGACTATTTCACTCTGTCCATTAGTTTGCGGGTGATAAGCGGTGCTAAAATTCAACTTGGTTCCTAATCCTTCCTGGACTTTCTGCCAAAATCTCGAGGTAAATTGGGTTCCTCGATCTGAGACTATGGTCTTGGGGGTTCCATGCAGACTAACAATTCTAGCAATGTATAACTCTGCTAGCTTCGAACTCTGGTAGGTTGTCTTGATAGGTATAAAATGAGATACCTTGGACAGTCTATCAATGATGACCCAGATTGAGTCATTTCCCCTACTAGAAGTAGGCAAACCGGTGATAAAGTCCATTCCAATGAAATCCCATTTCCATTCCGGAATCTGCAATGGTTGCAACAGTCCTGCGGGCCTCTGATGTTCCGCTTTGACTCTCTGACAGATTTCACACCTGGCGATGTAGCTTCTGATTTCTCTCTTCATCTTGTGCCACCAAAATTGCTCTTTCAAATCTTGATATATCTTCGTTCCTCTGGGGTGGATAGAATAAAGAGTATCATGAGCTTCTTGCATGATAACTTGCTTCAGCTCCGAATCTGCTGGCACACAAATACGGCCTTTGTACCACAGAACTCCTTCATCGTCTTCAGTGAATCCAGGTACCTTTCCTCTACCAATACGACGTTTGATTCTGTTGATACTTTCATTTCCCTTCTGGGCTTCCTTGATTTGGCTAATCAACGTGGGTTGAAGTTCAATGCTAGCTAAAAATCCTTTGCTAACTAGCTCAGTTCTGAACTGCTCCAACTCCTCATACAAACTTGGTTGCTTCTCCTTGATCATGGTGTTTAGCCTACACGGCAATCTGCTAAGAGCATCCGCTACCACATTGGCTTTGCCGGGGTGATAGTGAATGTCAAGGTCATAATCCTTGATTAACTCTATCCATCTCCTTTGCCTCATATTTAGCTCCTTCTGAGTGAAAATATACTTCAAGCTCTTGTGATCTGAGTAAATCTCACAGCAATTACCCATAAGATAATGACGTCATGTCTTCAATGCCAAAACTACGTCTGCTAACTTAAGGTCATGAGTAGGATAATTCTGCTCATGCTGCTTCAGTTGTCGCGACAGATAAGCAATGACTTTGCCTTCTTGCATCAATACACATCCGAGACCAATCTTGGATGCATCACAATACACATCAAACGGCTTCTTGATATCTGGCATGATCAATATTGGGGCTGAAATCAATCTCTTCTTCAGCTCCTGGAAACTGGCTTCACATTTGTCGGTCCATTCTAACTTTTTGTCCTTCTTCAACAATTGGGTCATGGGTCTGGCGATGCTCGAGAATCCTTCTACGAACTTGCGGTAATATCCTGCTAATCCGAGAAATGCACGGACTTGGGTTTGAGTGGTTGGGGTTTCCCATTCTTCGACATCTTTGATCTTGGCGGGATCAACAACGACTCCTCCGACAGACACAATATGTCCTAGGAATCCTACTTCTTTCAGCCAAAACTCACACTTGCTAAACTTGGCATACAACCGATGCTCTCTAAGGGTTTCAAGGATGATTCTCAGATGTTTCTCATGCTCTTCTTCTGACTTGGAGTAGATAAGGATATTGTCGATAAACACAACAACAAATTTATCTAGAAAATTCATAAAGATCTTATTCATAAGATTCATGAAATAAGCAGGGGCATTGGTTAATCCAAAATACATGACCGTATACTCGTATAAACCATAACGAGTAGTAAAGGCGGTCTTTAGAATATCCGTTGCACGAATCTTAAGTTGGTGATAAGCAGTCCTAAGATCGATCTTAGAGAACTGATCAAATAGATCCTCTATCTTTGGCAATGGGTACTTGTTCTTGATGGTGACGTCATTCAGCTTCCTGTAATCTGTGCACAAACGGTTGCCTCCATCTTTCTTGTCGACGAATAACACTGGCGATCTCCATGGCGATGCGCTTGGTTGAATCAAGCCTGTTGCCAACATAGCATCCAGCTGCTTCTTCAGTTCCACTAACTCTGAGGGGTTCATGCTATAGGGTCTCTGGGCTATGGGTCCGGTTCTAGGGATTAGTTCAATAATGAACTCAAAATCCCTATCTGGGGCATACCGGACAATTCATCTGGGAATACGTCTGGGTATTCACAGACTACTCGGACTTGGTCAATCGTGGGTAGGGCTAGACTCTTGTTGCACTTTAATAGACGGGGCAGGGTTTCAGATATATGTTCTACTAAGACTCCAGAACTACTTGTCATGGTGATGGCTTTCTTGGCACAGTCTATCAATCCTTTATGCTTTGACATCCAATCCATTCCTAGTACTACTTCCAAACCTTTGGTCCCAAGTACTATTAGATTGGCATAAAAATCTATCCCATGTATTCTGATAGGCACAGCTTTGCAAATTTTTCTAGATTTTGTAGTTGAACCGGGGATTTGAACTATCATGACATGCTTCAAGTTGGTTGGGTGAATCTTACTAGTGCATGCAAATTCTTCGGTGACAAATGAGTGTGATGCTCCAGAATCAAACAACACTCTTGCTAAAACTAAGTTGACAGAAAACATACCCAGCACTACATCTGGCGCTTCTTGGGCTTCTTCAGCGTTCATGTGGAAGAGGCAGCCGTTGCAGTTGTGAGGGTTCCCTGGGGCGAATCTTCATCCTGGTTGAACACGACGCTGCTGTTGAGCTGGGGCATTCAGATTTGAAGTGGCGGAAATCTTCTTGGGACACTCATTAGAGTAGTGAACCTTCACTCCACACTCGAAACAAGTAATCTGAGACTTGTCTTTCGCTGCCACGGGCATATCATTACTTCCAGTTCTAGGTGCAGTGTTGTTGTTGTTGTTGCTGCTCTTGGGAGGTGCACAGTTCAAATTGCTAGTGTTGCCGGGGTGATTGTTGTTTCCTCCGGACTTCACATTTCCTCCGCTATGGTTGGGGTAGCTTGGGCGAGACATTGGGGGTCGGTTGTTCCGCGGGGCATATCCTGCAGAAGGGTTCGGATGGTACTTCTGGTGACTGTTGGATCCAGCTTGGTGCATCATACGACGTTTGCGGTTGTCGTTTGCCTGGTTAATCTTCCCTTCCATCTTAATGGCATAGTCGACTAGCTCTTCGAGATCCTGGAAACAGATGTTGACGAGGATAGTCTGCATCTCATCATGCAGTCTGTTCAAGAATCTCTCTTTCTTCTTGGCCTCCGCGTTGATCTCATCGGGTGCATACCTTGCTAAGGACAGTAACCTGTCACGGTACTCCACTACAGTCATTCTGCCTTGCTTCAATTCTCAGAATTCATCCCTCATTTGGGTGACTAGACCCTGCGGCACGTGGGTGCGACTGAACTTGATTTTGAAGGTTCCCATGTCATCACTTGACCATGGTTCATTGTGCGGACGCTGTTCCACCATGCTCTTGCATCTCCTGCCAGATAGTGGGTGGCAAAAAGAACCTTCTTGTTGGCATCCACTCCTGCTACTTCTAGATTGTTCTCCATTGTCTGCAACTAGTCATCAGCATCCAGTGGGTTCTCTGAAGTGCTAAAGATTGGGGGATTGGTATTCTAGAAGTTTTTGAGTTTGGATCCATGATGATCCTGATTTCCATGGTTCTGGTTGTTGTGAGCCATCTGGGCAATCTGCTGCAGTGTTGCCAGATTAGCTTGGTGCTTTGCCCTGCTTGCTTCACAGTCTGCAGAATCTGCAGCATTGGGTCTTGCGATGAGCTGCTCCCTCTTTGATTCCCACGAGTCATCTGAAGATTGAGGTAGATAAAGGGGTAAGAGGGAAAGTTCTAAGGTTCATGGTTTTGGTTTCAAAGCAAAAACTTTGAGTTTGCTCAGGTTTTTTCTTCTAACTTCTTTTCATTCATCCAAGCAAAGCACACGATACAAACACACACAAACCACAACATCAAAGGAAAACAAATGGTTTTAAGAACCATTATGTAAGCTACGATACAATGGGACCGATACTCCTCACTCTACAATAGTGCTCTAGTGCATCTACTCATCATCCATGAAGTCAGAGTCATCATCGTCGGTGTAGAATTCCACGGCATCTTCCTCCAAAAAGTCATCATCATTGCTGACGTAGGAGTCAATATGCCCTTGGATATCTTCACCTTCCTCTTCTTCTTCCTTTACAGCAAGCTAAGCTTCTTTCTCCTTGATGGTCTTCTCGAGGTCGGCCACCTTCTTGCGAAGACGGTCGATGGTGCGATCCTTCTTGGCGCGTTGACGGCGCAGACATTGATGATCCTTGACTAGCAGTGAGAAAGTCTGGGCCTTCTGGGCTGCAATGGCGAGGTTGTTGTTGGCGAGCTCTCTGGTGTTGTCCAACTCCTTCTGTCTGTCATACAGTAGGAAGTCGAGGTTCTCCACTTGACGCTTCATTATTGGGTGACTTGGCATCTCTAGCGGCATTCCCATGGAATCACGCCTTGCATAGTGAACAAAGAGGGTTCCTTGGATTAGGTTGACACTGAGGGCACACAGACGTGCGAGAGCTTCATGCATTGCCCTGGCTAATCCATCTAGCCAGTTGTTCTCTCTCACCGAGAACTGAATCCTCCCAGATACTGGTGCTTCTATCTTGCCTCGAAGATCAGCAGTCACTAGCCATTGTAGATCTCCTCCTGGTGGACCCGGGAGTTGAGCTCCAAGGAATTCCGGATGAGGATGCTCCAAGAACTCGGATAGTGCATCCAAATCCCTCTCGAAGATTAGTTGGCCTTCATTGGCCAACTGGTAGAACTTGCTGTATTGAGCTTCCATCTATAAGAATTTAGGATGAAAAAGTTAGTGAAGTGATAAAGTGTGTCAATGTTTTATGTAGTAATGTAAGAACTTGGAGGAACATGAATCTTTTTGAGAGAAAGAATCCCTAAGGGTAAGAGAGGAAATAGTTTTCATAAATACTCACTTTGGTTTTTGAAACTAAGTTTTTGTTCGGACGTCCGTTCTAACTAGGGTCTCCTATGGTTAGGATGGCTCTGATACCAACTTGTCAACACCCGGATTTTTAATCCTAGATGCCTGTTATACCATACATCGCAATCCCAGGATTACCGTTTTTGCGAGACATAACATATTGGATATCACAGTACATCATCCATTACAAACCATAATAAGGTCTTACAACAAATAAAGGATCTCATGATCCAGTCTTAGTACAATCAAGTAGCGGAATAAATAGCGTAGCGGTGGGGTCCATTTTCAGAGTCACAGGCAATGCTGACGATGGGAGATAGTCCTAGTTATCATAGCCGTCCTACTGTCCTTCATCTTGGTAATCTCCTTCATAGTCTGGCCATAGGAATAGCTAGGGAAAAAGCCATGAGTACTCTTTAAGTACTCGCAAACTATCACTAACAAGTAGGGTAGTTCTAGTAGGAATGCTAACTCTAAGTTTAATTATAAAGTTAAGTTTGAAACCTAAGATGAGTTCTGAAACAAAGAAAGATAAAATAAGTTTGAAAAACACTTAAGTGGGAACTTAATCATCATAGACACAACTCTGTTGTGGTCAAGTCATGTCACAATTCATTTCATAAGTTGTTTTGAAAACATCTGACAACGAAACAGTATGGCCACTCCAACTGTCCATAACCGCGGACGCGACTATTCGAATAGTTTGACACTCTACAGAGGTGGTACACTTTCACCACAAGATTCGATATATCTGTCAGGGATAACCCTGAATCATCATACTTAGTATGCATATAATCAAACATAACCTTTCCTTTACACACCCTAGTATAAGGACCTCTCCTATGAGCATGGCCTCCCAACCATGACCATGTGTCATCTTGGGCACTTCATAGGTGGACAACATTGAGAGGTAGCCTCAGCTCAAACCTCTCCCGCGAGGGAACTAATACTAATGCATATAAATTTCTGGCTAAGCCTTACCCAATTCAGGTATTGTGGTTGTACGGTAAAATTGGAATGGTATCGCATCCGAACCCAACCATCAGTTTTGTAAAAGGGCTAAGGATCATGCCTCAACATTTTCATCATCATAAACCATTGGTGTTTCTCAACACATGTCAAAACATCTCAATAGAATAACTCATTATTCCAAGGTTTTCACAAGTCATTTTCACCAAGTATTCCCATCTAAAGTAAATCAAGTTTTGGGTTTTGTTCCAACTATTAAGTTAGGCGTGTTCACTAATGTGGGATGCTAAGATCAATCTCATGCCATAGAATGACATCTAGGTCTAACTAGATAGGTCAAGTTTTATACTCTTTATGCTACCTTTAAACAAGTAAAGGACTTTGGTAAAGTAAAGAATGTAAAACTTGTAAATAAGACTTGGAATAGGTATAAGTCAAAATGGTATAACCTAGCATGCCTAATGCATTTGCTTAGGTTATCTAGCTCAATTCTAGCTTGCTAAGTTAAGACACTTGCAAGTGTTAGCTTGCTCAGTTTACTTGAAGTGCTAGGCTTGCCTTGGGTGGTGCAGTGGCTAAAGTTTTCTTCCTCCTCTTGGTAGAACTCCTCCTCCTCCAAAGCTTGGTTGGTACTATCGTCTATAAATACATACGGAATACACAATCACCAAACAATACTTAACTAGTCTACTTAGCACACTAAGGCACACATTTGATGATCTATTATCATCACAAGCATCACATGGTTTAACGAACTAGTTTCATTCTTTTTATTTGAGAAAAGTAATTTCTACTCATTGAAATTAACTAAGATTTAATCTCCTCCAATTAAAATATGGGATCATGTGGACACATGTCATCATCACATATTCTAACATATGGGAAGGTGATTTAAAGGCTAGATCATATTTTAATAAGTTTAAGTTCAATATTAAATGATTTAAAGTGACTAGAAATGCCTATATAGCATTATTTTGGTACTAGTACAAAGTCACTGCATGTAGACCTTAATATTATTACATATTCAGATAGGTATGGTTAAATGTGATTTTTGAGAGTTCGAATCAACTCAAAAGCTATTATGGTTGATTTTATAAAAATGTTTGAATTTGCAAAAGCTTCTATTTTGTTATTTTAACTAGGCGAGATCTCTAACTCTAAATGATTTAAATCCAACGGGCTTGGATAGATATTTTCAGTAGCTTTCCAACAAAATTGGAATCACTCAATTTGGTTCAGTAAATCTTCCTGAAATGATTTTTGAACTAAGGAACAGAAATGGTTTTAAGTCTAAATAGAAAAAACTAAATTTGAACTATTTGGTCAGCGCGGGAAAGTAAATGGGCCGGCCCAGTGATGCTTAGCGGCACAGAGGGCGAATGACAAGGGAGGTCTGCATGTCAGCGACACTTAAAACCCGAAATGGTACGAGGCAATCTAGGCCACACGATTAGAACACAGATCAACAGCTCACGGTCGTCATCGACGACGGACTCGTCGCCGGCGAGACTGAACCCTAAATGGCCGGTGGGGGTCTACTGGGGATGTACCAGGGCTCTAGCTAGTGCGGCGAGGCAGGCAAACGAACTGGTGGATGACGGCAGGCTCAGGCGAGGTCGCGGCAGGGGCTGAGGTGGAGGAAATCGACGGCAACTTCTCCTCCTCTGCAGCGGCAACCTCCTGCGCAATTCCAGCGAACGACGGCTCGAGTGGCTCCGACGAGAGAGGGGAAATGGTCAGCGGAGAGAGGGGAGTGAGATGGTGTGAAGAAATGGTGCTAGGGTGGCCTCCTTATATAGGCTCGACGAGGGGACCGACGGGTGTGGGCAGGCGTCTCCGGCGAGGGCGGTAGAGGGGGCTACCGGCGTGGGCGAGGTAGGTAGATGGTGGGCAGTCTGCTCACGGTCAGCTACGGCGGAATGGCGTGGCTAGGGGAGGTGCTTAACAGTCGGGAGCTTCCCGCGCTCTGGGAGACAGAGGTGGTGCTCGACGCGGCTCCCGGCGACTGTGGGTCGTGCGGCGGTGCACGGCCATGTCTGGCGGGGTGCTGGGTTGATGGCGGAGCGGCGTGCGTGATATGGTGTCGAGGCACGGTCAGTGGCGTGCTGGCGGTAATCGAGCTCTGGCGTGTGCTGCACATGGTGTAAGAGAAAGGGCGGCGCGGCGCTGAGGTGGTCCAGGGTCTGTATGGGCTTGGGGAAGGGGCAGGGAGTCGCGGTGTGGTCCGGTCTATCTCTTAGACATGGCGAGAGAGGGAGGGGCGGTCGGCTGCGAGTTGTCCATGCTCGACCAGCGAGCATGGCGCTCAGGTGGCATGGCACTGCTGCAAACAGCTAAGGGGTAGCCTCTTGATGGCAGGGTTGGCACTGGGGGAGACAATGGGGGGGGGGGGGTTAGGCCTTAGTGGCATGTGATCACTGTTTTAAAACAGTAATAGTTAGGCAGTTGGATTAGTGCTCACTAAGTGTTCGACACAATGGCCGCATGAAGAAAATATTTGAATTTTTGGAAGATTTTTGGTGGAGTGGTTCATCTCATGCCTAAGCATCTAGGTTTGCTTGGGATTTTGAAATGGAGTTCATTTGAGTGGTTTTTTGAAAAAGTGTGATCTATACATATGAACTACATTCAATTTTCAAATGTCATTTAAATTTAGAGTTTGAAAGTTGTTGGGATGAAACAAAGTGGGCCTTGGTACATCACTACTTGCAATAGCAAGAGGTGCAAAGATCCACAATTGTCTCTGTTAAGATTTGAGTGCTCGGAATGCCCAAAGTAGGCTAGGTGATTAAAATGGCAAAAGTGACCAGTTGCTTATTTAATTCTTTTTTATTTATTTTTCTTTGGGATTTGCTTGGGGATGATCTAGATGATGTGTAATTTACCTTAGAATCATTTTACAATCAATAGATCCTTTAATCATGGCAATTCAAAACAACTCCTATTTAAATGAACACACATATGAATGCTTAAAGATTTTTAAATAGAAAAAGTTTTTGTTAACCCTAAATTGGGTAGATTTGATCTTGATCACTTGGATTAAATTTTTGGGATGTTACATTTCATAACTGAGGGAAACTTGCTGCTGTGCTCGTCATACCTTCCTCTTGGGGTTCCAAACGAGTTAAGGACAGCTTCAATCTCTTCCTCCTCGTCAATCACTTTTCAAGGAGAAAGAAGATTCTTGCAAAGGGAGTCTCTCACAACCAATCTCTTTACTTTGATATTGTTTTGCTTAGTTTCTCTACTTTATTTTGTTTGCTTCTTTTTATCAAAAATACAAAAAAAATCCTACTATAGTTGTTATTTTTGTTGGTATGTTATTGTCTTGCTTTATCATGCTTTCTATCAATGGTTGGTTTCTTTGAAACTAAATCTTATTGGCAAGGTTGGTTCACGGAAGAACACAAATATTATGAGGAACACCGCTTGTCACAAAAAGGGAAACACTTATGGGAACAAATTAATAAATTGTATACCGTTGCTAGAAATGTGTGCTCTACTTATAATGTTACTTATTGCTTTGATAAATCTTATTGCTGTAGGAGGTATAAACACCTCCCTTTTCAATGTGAGTATAATGATAATGTTACCATATCTTATTATGTTAAGGGAAATTATGACTTTTATGATGTGGAACAAATTGAAGAATTTATTACTTGGAAGGGTGCATTCGAACTTGCTTATTTGCTTGAAAATAGTGACGATGCACCTTATAAATATGAGGTTTTTATGATATACTTAAATTTTGCTTTGATAATTACAAGGAAGAAAATGGCTATATTCTTAAATATCTTAATAGATGCTCTCCACCAACGAAAGAGACTAATGCCTTGTTGGAGCATATGGAAGAAGAAATTTCTGAAACTGGAAGCTCATTGGATGAAAGAGAGGAGGAGAGAGATCATCAAGAGGAGGAAGAATGGAGCAGCTACCCATGTCTACCTCCTAATAAGAGTAACTCTTTAACTAATACCTTATTTGATCGCCCTCCATGCTTACCAAAGGAGGATGAGTGTGATATTTATATTGTTGGGTTTTTTCATGATGCTACTGAAAATCATTATGAGATAGGAAAATATGGTTGTTGGAATTCTCATGTTACTAAAACACCTCTCTTTATATTGAAAGTTCCAAAGTTGCTCTTGTTTTATCTACCCATTCTTGTTACTATGTGCTTCTTTGATTTATTTGCTTACAAGATTACTATGCATAGGAAGTGGGTTAGACTTAAATGTGTATCATATTTTCTCTTTGGTGCTCTATTTTTCTTCAATTCATATTTCTTATGTGAGCATCTTCTCAAATTACCGAGCCCAGCTCAAAGGCGTTAAAGAAAAGCACTATTGGGAGATAACCCAAATTATTTTTACTTCAGTAAGTTTTTATTTTGTTGAGTCTTGGAAGTTATTTCCTCAGTAATAACCTCTCCTTATCCTTTTTGTGTGGTTTGTGTTCCAAGAATAACCTCTAATGAGAGAGAAGTAAGATTGGGGAAAGTTGCTGTCCTGAAACACATTTGTGTGCTTCACTATAAAAAATCGTGAAAAATGTCTGTACCTCGGATTGAGCTGTAATTTTCTGTGCTTATGTCCCAGGTTATTATCTAACTTCCGTTAGTTTAGCACTTTTCGATTTGAGAAACATAAGGTCTTCGAAAAAATCGGGTTTTTACCTGCTGGTCTGTTTTGACAGATTTCTGCCATTATTTGCATTTGCCTCTTAATTTCTTTCTCTTTGAGTTCTCTTTGATCACTCGAGCTTTTAGAAGGAATTGATACACTAGATTGTGTTTTAATAGAAGTTTTACTTGTGTTGAAACTAAACCCAAAAACTTATTATCTTGAATACACTAATGTTGCTAATGAAGATTGTGTGACGTTTTATATGAAGGAAATTTTCAAGTGTAGGGAATAATAATGTGATGAGATGAAGTATGGACAAAAGCTCAAGCTTGGGGATGCCACCCGTGTCACCCCAAGAAATATTCGAGAAGTACAAGCGTTAAAGCTTGGGGATGCCCAAGGCATCTCCTTCTTCATCAATAGAAATCTCAGGTTTTCTTCCAAAACACTTCATTTTTATTGTTTCATGCACAATTGTGTTGTTCTTGGAGCATCTTTGTTTTTGTTTTTAGTTTTCTTTTGTTTGGTTTGCTTAAATAAATTGGTTGGACCCCTGCACTCATATGTTATTTCAAATAAGTTGATTGGTGTTGGAAAAGAGTAGGAAGCTTCATGCTTATAAGTGGTACAAAAGGAGTTTGTTTTAACTGTGGCCTAGACTTTATCATATCATGTTTTATGTTGCTTTGACCTTATGCTTAGTGATTATTGTTGTAGCATGACTTGTTCCAAACAATTGAGATTTTTAATGTGCCTTGAAAGAATCATGCGTTGTTTTAGCATACAAAAGCATAATATTGTGGTATTCTCCTTTGATGCTTTATTTGAGTTGACTTGGCACATGCTTACACCATGTTAAGACTATAAACAGTCACCTTAGCCTCTATGATCATTTAGTTTTTGACTTGTAATATCACTTAATGCTTTAATTAATAATGTTTTGTCGCTTTGCATGATTATGGCCATTATTGCTCTCTTAGTTGGTCGCTCTCAGTCTTTTGCTAGCCTCCACCTATACCATGTATGAGTTCCACTCATGCATCCAACCTCCCAGAAAACCAAGTTATTCCAAAGAGTCCACTATAAATTCCTATGCATGGTGTGTTACACCATTCCAAGTATATTCATCTTTTTATCTACCTTCCAAATTAAACTTTTGTTATGTGAAAATTAGTGATTAAAGCTCTCATAAACATGATGGCATACTTTAGTTTCTTGCACTTAATAAACTTGAACCATTATGTCCGTCTATGTTGCTTATACGCTTGCACTTTATAATTTGTGAATTAACAGAACCATGATACAATGGGGAACGCTTCCAACTTTGCACTTATTGTTCAGTTGATATCATGTTCTTTTGTTTATGGATCCCGGCGGTGTGAAATAAAAGGGGAGCTTGTATGCTCATGGAGTTTGTATGTGTGTTAGAGAAACGCCTGGGCGGGTAGCCTAAGCCATTCCTAATCATTGTGGAAACTTGCATCATAACCATAGTGAGCATTCTGTGAAGCATCCTCAATAAAAACCTATGCAAATAGCAAATAAAAAGATCGATGAGATGCTCATTGTCTGTTGCCTTGTCATTTTGAAATGGGAAAGCTCCTGTGTCATGGGGCAAGGGGTACCCCGTTGGCGGTTTTCCATGATACACATGTACTTACAATGACAAGAACTTACTTATGACTAAACTTGAGTATCATGAGGTTCAGTACTCGTAACCAAGGGGCATGACATTTTCAACTTATAACTTTTCAAGCATATCCTCATATTTGTGTCACTTTAACCTTAATCACCTCAAGATTCTTATGATAGAGGCAATGAGAGCTGAAAGCTAATAAGTACCATCATTTTTGGAAGCTCTTTATGAAACTTGAAATCCCTACTTCCTTCTGTGAAGGGCCGTTCTTTTTTACTTTTATGTTGAGTCTCCATCTTCTATCTTTATGCACCAATTGAGAGAGCATAGTAGTCATTCTTAATTTAATGTGCATTGTCCCAAAACTTGTTGATTGATTCATAACTTTGATATTGCTTGTTCTTAAATTATTTGTATCTAGTCACCCTTATGAACTTTGAAGGTGTCCTATGCATTTATGTTTTGCTATACCATGAGGGACAAGATAAATACCACTCTTATTATGTTTTCTATATGTGAAACAAACAGACGTCTTTCAACGCATTGTTATTCAGGATCTTTTGTTTCTACCTTTTCATGTTACAACATAGTTGCTATATCTTATTGTTAGAACTCTATCTTTCATGCTCATGTTTAGAGTACTTTGATACCAGCTATCAATGCTTTACAAATACCTTGATCAAGATTGTGATGGTGTATGTGACCTCAAAAATTATTCTTTTTATCACTTACCTACTCGAGGACGAGCAGGAGTTAAGCTTGGGGATGCTTGATACGTCGTAAACGTATCTATAATTTTTGATGCTCCATGCTTGTTTTATATAAACTTTCAGATGTTTTGTTTACACTTTGAGGTATTTTTATATATTTTCTAGAACTAACCTATTAACAAGAGGACGCAGTGCCAGTTGCCTTTTTCTGCTGTGTTTGGTTTTAGAAAACTAGTAAGGAAATGTTCTCGAAATTGGACGGGACAAAAGCCAAAGTTAATATTTTACCAGAAGGAACACCGAGTCCGAAGGGAAGCCGAAGAGGGGCCACGATGCGGCCACACCATAGGGTGGCGCGGCCCCCTGGGCACGCCAGCCCCTAGTGTGGGCCCCTCGGGCGGCCACCGACCTTGCCCCTTTTCCTATAGAAGTTCCCTAATGCAGAAACCCTAAGGACCTAATTAAAAATCCATGAAAGAATCTGTAGCCGCCGCCATCTCCATCCCTAGATCAGGGGGATCCAAAGCTCTTCCCAGCACCCTGTCATAGGGGATAGATCATCCCGGAGGCCTTCATCGTCACCATGCTAGCCTCCAGAGTGATGCGTGAGTAGTTCACCCTTCGACTATGGGTTCATACAGTAGCTAGATGGTCGGTTCTCCTCCTTTGTGCTATCATGTTTAGATCTTGTGAGCTCTGTTCATGATCAAGATCATCTATTTGTAATCCTATATGTTGTGTTTGTGGGGATCCGATGGATATTGAGATACTATGTCAGATTGCTTATTGATTCTATCATGTCTATGTTATTTGTGATCTTGCATGCTCTCCGTTACTAGTAGATATCTTGGCCAAGTAGATGCTTGTAACTCCAAGAGGGAGTATTTATGCTCGATAGTAGGTTCATGCCTCTAGTAATCTGGGGAAGTGACAAAAATATCTAAGGTTGTAGATGTGTTGTTTTTACTAGGGAGAAAACAACAATCCTTTTTCCATGGGGCAATTGTATTGTTTACTTCACATACTTTGCTTAATACAATTATCTGTTGCTTGCAACTTAATACTGGAAGGGGTTCGGATGGTAACCTGAAGGTGGATTATTAGTCGTAGATGCAGTTGGATTACGGTCTATGTATTATGTTGTAATGCCCAATCAAATCTCGTAGGAGTCAAGATGTCTAGTATATGCATTGTTATGCCTTTTCAATCTGCCAATTACCCAGCTATAATTTATTCACCCAACATGCTATTTATCTAAGGAGAAACACCTCTAGTGAGATTGACATTGATATACCATCTACTGTTTACCATTGATATACCATCTACAGTTTACTGTTTACTTTCTATAAGCAATTACTATCTTCCACACTATACGTTTAATCCTTTGTTTTCAGCAAAACTAGTGAGATTGACAACCTCACTGTAAGTTGGGGCAAAGTTCTGTGGTTGTGTTGTGCAGGATTCCAAGTTGCTAGCAACACCTTGGAGTTGTTTCCTTACTCCTACTGGTTCGATAACCTTGGTTTCATAACTGAGGGAAACTTGCTGATGTGCTCATCATACCTTCCTCTCGGGGTTCCCAACGAGTTGTACATATCTTGAGCCATCAATGCGCACTCGGGAGGATAGGCTGAGCATGTTGTGGGGTCAATGATTTGCGTGCCTTTGCATATTGGGGTGAGGCCTTGTGTGGCGTTGGGTGAGCATCAAGACACCATACCTCAAGATGAGCCATTTGTGGCGTTCGGAGAGCATTGCGTCATCGCACCTCCACAACTGAGACATAGCTTCTTTGTAAGTGAACTACGGTATAAAAATCATTGTCTTCGAGTCCATCGATTATCTCTTAACCGAGCCCCTTACTTATGTAATTTACATTTTGATAGTCATCGTGCTTCAAGTATTATATCTTGCTATCACTTTGTTGCTTATCTTACTTAGCATAGGTTGTTGGTGCTCTTACTTGAACCTAGTGGTTTTAGGTTTCGTCTTTTGATAAATTAAACGTTAGTTTTATTCCGCATTTATTAGAGCCTACATCGTAATTATTTTAAAATCCTATTCACCCCTCCTCTAGGAGACATCCTTTGTCCTTTTAGTAGGGGATATAGTCCTGCTCCTATTGATTTCCTTCTTCCCAAGCTAGGTTGCCCTCTGGGTTGTGAATTCTCTGAGCAATGATCCTTGCTTGATGTAATTCCCCCTCATTGAGGACCCATCTTTGTCTCCCTAGCATACCAAAAGCTTGGACAAAAGGAAGAAGTTCTTGTTACATAGGACCATTAGGCTCAAAATAAAACTGGTAAGCATGAAGGTGGTGATTGGGTAAATAGATTTCCATAAATTTAGTGATAGCCATGTGAAAACTATCTAAATACTACTCCCCTGCACGGGTTGTCCTGCCAGAATAGACCCATTTAAGTAGGCGATTTGGGTGTCCAAACCACCACAGTGAATATCTCCTAAACGAGCAGACCTTTGGTGGAGGAAGTGATGAATGAGGAGGGTGCCAAGGTTGACCTTGTCGACCATATTTGGGTGAAGGGCCATGTAGATGACACTGATGTCGGGGCCTGCCATTGCCCCGGTGTCTCCCCTCATGAACAAAGAGTTTGCCAAAACTATGGCAAAGTAGCGAATGGTCGGGTTCTGGATGGAGGCAGTCTTACTCCGCAGATAACGGATGTTCCCGTGGATAGAAATTTCCTCCCAAGCAGCCATTTTGATGAGGATGCATTCATAGAGTATGATGATTCTACTTGTTTATGTTGGAAGAAAATCCTGAGCCTCAATGAAAAATATCACAAGGTGAATTTTTTCCTAGTTGTACATGATACTTTGAGTTATAAGAACTTTATACTACCTAAATCTTGGTGTAATTATTTGACTAGATTTGGCATCTATTGGACTAGCGCTAGTGGGAGGAAAGGGAGGGAGGTGACTGAGAGATGGAAGACGCACTTGGAGGCAATAAGGAGATCAAGCATGATCAATAGAGATATGTGGCGCGCCAGGACACTTTTGAGGTGCACCACGACATATGGCATGCACACCAAGTAGGTCGAACCCATCTATGGGTCAATATGTATTAGTGTGAGTCAAACCGAGTCAGTTTGGGCCAAGCTATAGATTTTTTAGGAATGGTTAGAAGGTAGGACACCCCAACCCCCATATAAACTTCTATAGCCATCACAATTAGGTCAGACCATGTTAAAATAAATTCTAGTTTCAGACAGATTTTCTACAAGCGATCCTCTGAACTATTCAACACCAATTCATATCGATCTGATGTATTGCTACTATAATCTGAATGTGATTAGTTACTCCATTAGGAATTAGCCAATTGCAAGTTTGAGTGTGATCTGGTGTTCCATTGGGAATAAGTAGATTGCAATACCACTTTCATGGTCAGTGGCCATGTGCGCAAGTGTCTAGGGTTGCGAATATCCAAAGGGTTGAGAGTTATTGCATCTAGCAGCAGGGATTATCCGGAGAGTTTGTGAGCGCCATACAAGGTATCTATCACCATCACCATCGCCATCTACCCACCTCACTAAGAAGATCGGGCCACCCCATATCACATTTCCTCAAGCAGGACTTCATTAGTAATATTGATTTCTCCTTCATGAGAGAATCGAAAACAATTATAGAACTCCTAAAAAGTGAGACTGCGAGGGATGCCATTGAGTGTAAATCTCATAGTGCAATTTTGTCGGTGCGTCACGAGGTTGTCGTAGAAGGTGGAGAGAAATCGTGTGTGGCGCTCTTGAAGGTGTCGACGCTGAGGGTGGCAAAGACCTCTATGCCAATGTTCATGGCCATTTTGTTGAATTCCTCTTGCAAACCATTGCATGATAGGAATTCATCACACACCCACTTCGTGGGTAGCACGTTCCTATCAATGAGCCTGTTGTAGTCCTTGTTGAGGGATGCCTTCTATAACATCCCAATTTCAGCAACCCTTATTAGTTGTCCAGAATGCAAAAATCAGGGGGAACAAAAAAACCTTATTTAGTGATGTAGTGTTTTCTTGTTGTTTGCTTGTGCTTGTGCATCTGAATGTATACCATATGATATACCCCCTTACCTCACCATCAGTTGACAAACGCTATTTAACCAAAATTGTCTTGGCTCATTTTACATATTCTCAAATGTTCTGGCATTTCAAAACCTGAGCCAAGATGCATTTGAAAACCAAACTATTTTAGTAGCTTCTATTGACAAAATTATGGAGATCTATAAGATATAATATCCTTATGTTTTCAAGACTAGACTTCCAACTACCTCTAGATTTTCCAAAACCTTTTATAAGCTTTGATTTCTACTCTTGGTAGAAATACCAAGGGACTCTTATCTATTTCAGAACACAAACTCTTCAAAATACCCATCCTTACCTCAACCTAGGCTTGAAGGATCCATAGTAGTAGATGGGTTTTGTTTGTAAGATGAGTTGCCCTGGTCTATTGTCTGATGAATTGCCTTGATCTGCTACCTGACTTGTTTGCTTGGAGCTACCCTAGGAGCTCATAATCTATCCTCTAGATAATCCAACAGTATCAACCCTAAGTAAGATAACCAAGCTGGATCTGATCTATATCCACTAGGCGATCAACTAAAACCCTTAACCAGATCACTTCTGAAGATTATTCATTCTAGAAGCTTCCAAGTCAATGAAGACTAATTACAAGCATGAATCCTTCCCACTCCATATACACTTCAACATCATCCCATTAATGATGATTTGGAACCTTTCAAATCATCCCCTCTTATATTCTAGTCAAAATCTCCAACTCTGCCAAAAATGACTAAGTCCGGAAAACTGTATTCACTGTCTCATCTTCGAACCTCATCTTCGAACCTCTATCTTTATCAACCCTAGTGCATTTGGTAAATGCACTTGAACCATATTAAAGACTCCCAAGGACCACACTTTCCCTTGGCTATACCATCCCTTAACCCACTTTTTCTTGATGGTTTTGCAGGCAAGAAATTAATCTTTTCTGCAAATCTTATCAACATGCCTACTTTGGCAGAAGCTCACATCTTCATACTATCTTCTTATGATCAACTCTTGACATGGTTGTACTCTACTCATGAAGGTATATCTATCCCTACTTCACTTGTTTCAATTGGACCCTTGTGCTTCCAGAACCCCCATGGTTTTGAAGGCTATTTGATAATCTGTTTTGGCACCCTTGTTTTATTCAAAGTTTGGTCAATCCATGGAGATATCAAGCATTATAAACCATAAACCTATGTACCATGGTGATATAAATCACTTGGCATATACATACATATATCCCATGACCCAAGGGGTCTTTGAGCTCCTAAATCCAACAAGGTTTTGAAGGTATTTATAAAGTTAACATTGCCTAAGATTCTTTACTCGTTGTATTCCTCCAAAATCAAGTTTGATATTCAAAACCCAAGGTTGTAAATGGTAGATAAAACATGAGGACATCATCTACATTGGAGATAAAAATTTACCAAATGCTTTCCATAATTATTTTGGCCCAAAAATAATTTAATTTCGTTATTTGACAAAAAATCCAAAAACCCCTCTATAAAGAAAAGTTTGTTTTTGTTCAAAACACTTTGCTAACTCTAGGCACATCCAAGGCCTAATTATCATAAACTACCTTCCCACTTTAAAAATAAATAATCTTGAAGAGTTTTATTATTTCTTTTTGCCCTTTTCCTTAAATGGCAGAAATAGAAAATTAAATATTTTAAATACTTTCCTTCATTAATAAATTCAGAAACAATTCTCCAAAGTGTGAATTCATAATTGGGATTATCTCAAACCAAAAACCTTATTTGTCCAATTCAAAAATTTCATTTGAATTCAATAAAACACATTCAACACATTTTGGAGAATCAATATAAAGATGGTCTAGAATTTTCAGAAAAATCCCAAATAATTCTTGGAGATACACCTTGATCACATATACCTACCAGCATCATTACTTCAGCTTGCCAAGATCAATTGTGGAGAACTTGTTTCATAACCATCTATGGAGCCAAAATACATGTAATCCTAAACTTTGAACTAAACCTCATCTAAAACCCCATCAACCCCCATGACTGACCACCACAGCATCTCATAACACGCTCTGGTCGACCACCACTCTAGCAAGAACTATAGCACCCGTCCCTCCTGGAACACCCTAGCATTTAGGAACCAACGAAGGGTAGAAATAAGAATTTGTGCATGTGCATGCATTCATTTGTAAAATCCGGGTAAATATTTCACCAAACAAAAACCTAAAGAGATCGGAGTTTCTTTCACTAACAAGCGGTAGGAATAGCTCTTTCTGGTGATTTCTATAAACTTTTGACATGAACTTTAGGAATTAATAAGCTTTGGGGGAAAATTATTTGAATTCAAATTTGAAATTTAAAACATTCGGAAAAATATTTGGAAAATAGAAGTGGGTAATATTAGATTGTTTTCCAAAATGGTTTACTAATGTTGCTTGATTATATTAAAGGTATATTGAACCATAATAGGAATTAAAGACAAGGAAATTCAAATAAGAAATGAATTCTTATTTCTTTTCTTTATTCCATAATAATATTACAAATTAAGATAAATACATCAAAACATAATATTACAAGAAATAGAATCTAATAAAATAAAACTTTATTAACTTATAAGAATATCTTTACAAGATCCTTTACAAAAGGATAAGAAGAAGATTACGATGAAAACCCAGAGTACCTATCTACTCCTATACTAAGTCTTGACAATCCAGATCTTTGTTCCTGCAAAATAAAAGAAACAAAAAGGGGAAACAATAATTAAATTGTTAGTTTTACTCTCAGTAGAGAACAGTATGGTGCATTGTTATTTTTACATCATTGAGTATAGAGAGAGGGGCAATTTTCACCAAGACAGTAACCAGTAAAAGGATAAGGAGTGAATGTCAATTCACTTGATCTGATCCACAAACAGCCAAGCAGCAAAGCAGCTTAGTCACCTAATTGCATGTAGTGTGTTGTCCAAATAGCAGCAATGGCACAAGCAGTCAAAAAGGAGTTCATAGCCATAGCACAGCTACCAGGGAGCTCACTTTCTCTTCTCAAGCACACACCAAGAACTCATTTAGTTTACCAAACCAACCATCAAATCACCTCAGAATGGTTACATAAGAAGGGGATGGTGCAGGAGGATAGCAAGGACAAGTACAAGGTCACAGGCATAAGGAGGAGCAGAACCAGAACCTGGAGTGGGCAAAACTGGCTCCAGGGATTGATCAAGTCACCAAGATCAATTCAACAACATCAAGCAACACCACAACATCACCAACAAGCAAGTTGTGTGGTGAGTCTATACAAAACCATCACATGTTAAAGATTATCTAAGCATGTGTTGTTTCATATGAGATCTTCTCACAACAACACCCAAGTGGGGTGTATCCATCACAGAAGAAATAAAATAAACCCAAACAATCAATCTTTGCAAGCCACACCAATATCTCAGCCTGTGCATCACTGATCTTGGATAATAACACATGTTTCTACAGCTAATAAGACAACAGCCTTAAGTGAGGATTTCTGGGCACATCCAATGGATGGTAGCACCTCAAAAGTTATTATAGCTTCAGGATCCATCTTAAATAGTAGGGATCTCTCATATTAACCTTACCAAGGATTATCAAGTTGATTTCCCAAAGCACTGTAGGAATAATATCTTGAGGGTATCCATTGATACGTCCATTTTGCATCACTATTTTATATCATAATTTACAATTATTCATTGATATATTTCATATTAAGAGATGATACTTATGTTATTTCATCTATTTTTGCATGATTGATGTTTTTTGGAGGATTGATACATTGCAAATGTATCTATAATTTTTGATGTTCCATGCTTGGTTTTATCTACTTTCTTGTGTTTTGTTCCAACTTTGGAGTACTTTTCATATGATTTCTCGGACTAACCTATTAACAAGAAGCCACAGTGCAAGTTGCCTGTTTTCAACTGTTTTTGGCTCCAGGAAAGTCAGAAACTGAATATTCTCAGAATTGGACGGGACAAAAGCCAAAGTTCCTATTTTACCGGAAGACTCACGGAGCCAGAATACGAGACGGAGGAGGGCTAGGGCCTGGCCACACCCCCCCAGGCGTGGGTACCCCCAGGCCGCGCCAGGGCATGGTGTGGGCCCCCTGGCTTGCGACCGACCTTGCCTCCTTCGCCTATATATTCCTCCCGAGGCAGAAACCCTAAATCGTCAAGCCTCCTGCCACGAAAAGTTCCGCAGTGCCGCCGCCACCGAAGGGGAGATTCAGGGGACAGAAAGTCTCTGTTCCGGCACCCTGTCGGGACAGGGAAGTGCCCCCGGAGCCATCTCCATTGATCTCCACCACCATCTCCATCACCGTTGTTGATTCCCGTGATGAGGAGGGAGTAGTTCTCTCTCGAGGCTAAGGGTTATACCGGTAGCTATGTGTTCATCTCTCTCTCTATGCATGATCTTATTGAGATCATGAGATTGTAATCTATAGATCTACCTTGCTACTCAAGTGCTTTAATGGATCTCTGCTCTCCCCATGTGTGTGAAGTTGATAGTGTGCACACCATGGTGGCACATAGGCTAGAGATTTCAAATACTTGTTATGAGTTATATTTGGAGTTGGATGTCTTTATGAAATTGTGGTGTTTGTTGGAACCATCTAGTGCTCAAGGTGATAGTGTGGGGTTATCTAGATGGGGAAAGTGAACTTTGATGAGTGCTGTTATAGCCATACCATGGATTAGAGTATCCAACCGGAGAGTAGTTCAGCGTAGTATCATAAAGAAGAATATATTTATATGAGAGTGTTCACTAGTGAAAGTATGATCCCTAGGACTTGTTTCTAAGCATTGAAACACCGTTTGCTATTAGATCTATTACATGTTTGCTTGCTTCTATCTTTATTTCAGTTTTACTTTAGTCTTTTCCACGCCATCAAGCTATTTTCTATCACTGTTACCACTTATAATTATCTATACCACTTGTATTTTACTATCTCTTCGCCAAACTAGTGCACCTATATACCTGACAAGTGTATTGGGTGTGTTGGGGACACAAGAGACTTCTTGTATCTTGATTGCAGGGTTGCTTGAGAGGGAATACCTTTGACCACTTCCTCCCTGAGTTCGATAAACCTTGCGTGATCCACTTAAGGGAAAACTTGTTGCTGTCCTACAAACCTCTGCACTTGGAGGCCCAACAACTGTCTACAAGAATAGAAGTGCGTAGACATCAAGGATAAACCACTAGAATCAGGATTATGATGGAAAAGGAGCTAAACAGATGCAATATTCGCGAAGATGAGAAAATCTTAGAATATATATGGAAGTCCTATTTTTCCAGAAGACAAAGGAGGCCAGAAGGAGGAGTGGAGATGGGCCACACCACCCCCTGGCACGGGTCCCCCTGGCCGCGCCACCAGGTGGTGTGGCCACCCTAGGCCACCTCCAGCATCACCCTTCCGTGTATATATTCCCCTCGAAACCCTAAGACTCGGGGAGTGACCATAGAAAGATTTCGCCGCCTCTACAGGGCGGAAACTACAGAGAGAGAAAGAGCTCTCTGGTAGGCAGAAATCTGCCAGGGAAATTCCTTCCTGGAGAGGGGAGATCGTCGCCATCAACACCGTCATCAAGCTAGACTTCATCGGGATCATCATCATCATCATCTCCATCATCATCTCCATCAGAACCATCATCACAACTCCGTATCGCTATAACAATTGGGTTGAATCTTGCATAGTTCTTAGGTTAAACTTTCCCGGTGTTGATTACTTGTTGTAGTTGATGCTATTGAGTGTAACCATTGAATTATTGTTCATGTTCAGATTGTTACTTATCATTATTTCATCTCTGATCTTGATCCATATGATGTCTTCTGAGTAGTTCGTTTAGTTCTTGAGGACATGGGAGAAATTGTGTTGTTACTTGTGGAATTGTGTTGAGAAAGATTTAATGGTTTGATACTTAAGTTGTGGTGTTATTCATCTAGTGGTGTCATGTGAACATCGACTACATGATACTTCACCTTTATGGGCCTAGGGGAATGCATTGTGTATTTGGCTACTAATCGTGGGGTTTCCGGAGTGACAGAAACCTAAACCCCCGTTAGGAAATCTTTGCATAAGGGAGTGTAGGATCTCAAAGTTTAAGGATGTGGTTAGGTTTTTATCTTAATTACTTTCTTGTAGTTGCGGATGCTTGCAAGGGGTATAATCACAAGTATGTATTAGTCCTAGGATGGTCATTACATTAACATAGGTTCACCCACACAACACTTATCCAACCAGAAAAGATTAATCAACTATATGAAGTGAAAGCACTTGAAAATATTCCCATGTGTCCTCGAGAACGTTTGGTTATCTTAAGTAATGCAACCGGCTTGTCCTTTGCTAAAGAAAGGATTGGGCCACTTGCTGCAATTATTATTATTGTCTTTTATTTACTCACACTTTATTTATTTGCATTATCAAAAACCCCTAAAAATCCGTTTGCTAAGTATTTATAGAGAATTCCTGATCCAAGCCACTTGTCAACACCTTCTGCTCCTCGTTGGGTTCGACACTCTTACTTATTGAAAATACTACGATATACCCCCTATACTTGTGGGTCATCATCGATCCAAGATCATTTAAGAAGAGAAGTAGTAGGTGAAAAGAACTATCTTTCCGTAGCTTTGCCTTAGACCAGCATCACAGGCTTGTTAGAATTAATGAGTACCACAGGCTAATTTATCCAATAGACTTTTTCGACTCTCAGACACTCTAGAATACAAATAGAAAATAACCCAGTATCAGGATAAAGCTTGTGTACCATTCAAATGAAGGTTTCACAAGGATTCATCCTAAGCAAGCAGATTCTAGCCAGGGATTTCATAATCCAATTCTCTCAAAAGAATACTCAATCATCTTCCTAATATAGTACTTAGGAATCATTCTGCTATACATAAGAAGCTATCAACAAGAGTGCATCAGTAATATTTGAACAGGAAGCCAACTAGATGTTCCAGTATGGAACAAATTCACTCTCAGCATAGATTAGAGTCCCAACATTCAAAGTTTACAAGTAACAATAATCCCATAATATAGAAGAATGCATTTAACAGAGCCACTGTAATCAAATTCAAAGTCCACCAATATGCAGTAATTCTGCATAGACTAATCACCACCAATTACCCTAAATCGTTTGTTGCCTTAGTAATCACAACACTAGTGGGGCAAATGCCAACACAGGGGATGAACCCTGATTAGGGATTTCTCACCCTAGGCACCCACAGAGTTACAAGGGAGGACCAGAGGGTGAGAGAGAGGTAGACTTACTCATGGTCCTCGCTGAAGATTAGAAGAGGAAGCAGAATCACTGGCGAGCGCACACGGCAGCACGGGAAGCATCCGAGGGCGCTTCAACCCGCGTCGAGCCATGAGGCGACGTCCATAGCCACACGATCAGTAGTGGCGACACCACAGGGCCACCGGAGTCATGACACAATATCACAGGGGCGGCGGAACACCACATTGCTGGCAACCACCAAACCCTAGGGTTAGGGGTGGAGGCGGCTTGGCCATAGCGCCCAACAACAAATCGAACTAGACCAATCGATGGAGCAGCGTCGTCTGCCCCCATCGTGCACTAGGGCGGCGGCCGGTGAGGCCTGGGGAGGCCGGTGTCACACGACGGTGATGTCGGCGGCATAGCGTCTCCATGGGAGAGAGAGAGGGTGCGGGTGGTACTGGGCCACTCGACTCGAAAGGGTTTGACCAGCCCAGGTGGGCCGAGTCAGGGTTGGGCCGGCTCAATGGGGTAGGTCGAGATGTTTAAAAGAAAAGTATAAGTAATTTATCAAAATACCAAACTACCCCTATGACTTAAAAGGTTCTAAGAAATAAAATAAAAATCCTAAAAATATAAATAAAATACCAATGAACTCACAAAAGTGTCCTCTATTCAAGAAAAAATCAATAAATAGAATTCTAGGTAATTAAATTTAGAACTGTTATTATTGATGTATATACTCCTTTTGGAATTTTATAAAAATACAGAAAACACTTAAAATTGAATAAAATTCATTTTTAATATCCTAAAAGGGAGTACTATTAAAGAAAAATACTAGTTTGTATTTCTGAAAAGTAAATCAAGTGAGATAAAAATAAAGTCTTATTTCCTCGAAGGAATTTTAATTAAACATTTAAAATAGTTAAAAATTAAATAAATTCATATTTAATCTCTTAGAATAATACTAGTTATTATAAAAATACTAGGAATAATGAATGTCTTAATTTAAAATACTTTGAGTAATACTTTCCTTTTATTAATCAAAGAAAATAATAAACCTTTATAAGGTGGGTAAAACACGCAAATAAGAAGATGATAAACCCTTGCATAACATTACTATGCATTGCATATTGCTTCTTTAAATATTGTCCTTACCGGGCAATAATGTTCTTCTGTAGAAACCGGAGCACAAGGTCAAGTGGAAGTATCCGACTTCACTACCTTGCAGTCACAAGGCAAGTTCATCACTTGCTCATGTCCTTTGAAGAGTCTTTATGAAAGTATTTGAAAAATTGTGTGTTATCACCTATATTCTAGAGGAGACAGAAAAGTAAGTATTTTCCCAAAAAATGAAATGCTATTATAATCCTAACTGATGATAAATACTAAGAATTGTAGTGGAATCTAAGATTCTAGTTGCAGAACAAATAGGACTTAATAACCCATGATATCAGTGATTCTAGCACCGTATAATACGCGTTAACCATAAGATTTGGAATGGGACGGAGAAATCAGTTGGATCTTCTTCCTTTCGCATGGACGGATGACCTTATCATGAGGCTGTAGATTTCTCGTGGAGAATCCAGCACATGAGTTGGAACCCATATGTCCCCGTGATATTGGTGTCTAGATTATCCATGAGGCTGTCGCAGGTAGATCTGCCACTTTTGTGGGTGTTGTCAAGGACATGATCTGCTCACTAGAGTCTCCAAGGGGTTGCCAGGGTTATATCTGCCTATATGGGGGTTAACGGAGGTATTCCTGCTTGGGGAGTCGTGTCTTCATGTGGGGTCACGGAGAAGGGTAGTGATAGGCTTGGATCAACTTCTGGGCCCCACATCAAGGATTTGTGGACGAGAAAGTACGCCCGGTTGTGCAACAAGGATTTGGTCTCTTATGGGTAAAGCAACGCACCTCTGCCGAGTGTAAGAACTATAACTTGTTACTCCCTGTTCCGGGAAGGAGCTACGAACGTAGCAGGAAAGGAACTCCATGAAGTTCTGGTCAACCTGTGAAGGCTGATCGGCATAGTTTTTTGATAATAAAATCAATCTTTAAAGAAATGATTACAAAAACTGCATAGTAGCAAGGACTTATAGTCCAAGGTGGTAGTTAGAGCATCAAACTTCCCTCCATGCATATAATGAACTTGCTGGGTAACGTTGTTACTCACTCTTTCCTTTGAACCCCTTTATAGACTTTGAGGGCCAGAAGGATGACTAGGTGCTACGGAAGTCCAGAGCAACGTCTACTATGAAGAGACGGCTCTGTCCGGTGGAATCGAAGTGGTGGACTATGGGATACACTATGGAGCTGAAGACAACGAGTAAGAGTAGTTGTTAGGCCAGAATGTAGTTACCTGACTTGTTGAGCTCATGTCTTTCTTATCGTTCTGTCTTTCGTTCTTCCATTGACCTTATGAAATACATGATATGGTTTGTAAGTTTGAATCACTTGAAGTCTCGAACTTTTGGTATTGTAATAATAATGAGGTGTGTATGTTTGTAATATGGACCCGCAATGTTTCTGTTGTACCACTCTAAGGGACGTGATATTTATAGAATGGTGTTCTGTGGATGTCATGTCAACGACTATAGTATACTACACATGTAGTGGTATGCTGGGTCACCGTAGCTGGTATCAGAGCAATTGTTTTGACCTTAGGTTGGAAACCTAGTAAAGGGAACTACTTGTAGGAGTCTAGGAGCAACGGTAAAGAGTTATCTAGATTATATGATGAATATTCAATTGGGAATATTTCATTATATCTTTTAGTGAAATAATTCGTTACTATGATGCATCATTATAATTAATGGTTTCTAATTATGAATATTATGTATATAGTGAAAATGGCACCAAAGTTTCCAAAATGGACTTTGGCAAGGAAAGAAGAGACTCTCGATGATTATCAGGGGACTTTAACTGAACAGCTTCGAGAACTTCTGAGGGTTTTTGGTTGCACAACTACTATTCCAGTTAGTACCTTGACATACCATGATGGGCGAATGTTAGGCAAATATCGTGTTAGCATCCAACTACCAGAAAATCTTGGTTTATATCATGATTTACCTATGGGTGAAGGTAGAAGTCACCTAGCAGCATACCATGTTTCTATTCTGGAGGCGATATCCAACATTTGGGAGCATAGAGCACAAGAGTTAGCTGGAAGCACATTTTCTGTGATTCCTCATGACTCTATAGACATGGAGCCAGTTCCGGATCATCTTACTTTAGTAAAGAAGCATCCAAAATTAGCTTCCAAGTTTATGGATCAATATCGACTGATAGTTGGGTCTTTTTGTAAGACACATCAGGTTATTGTGGAGGATCAGAATGATATGTTAGAGGATTTAACTAATCCTGAACGAAGGGAGAAGTTAGAATCTCAACTAGAGAACGAATCAGTGGGTAGGGTTAGCCCAACTTTTAAAGATATACCTATAGATCCAGCATCTTTCACACCATATCCCTATTCACCTATGCCCAAACCCACCAGATATCCTGATGAAGGTACTAGCCATCCAGTACCATAGAATTCTTGGGGAATTGAGGACTCGGAACTACCTATTGGAAACTCTGAAGGATGGAGGTACAGATTGATGGATAGATCTGCCAGGAATCCTATTCCTATGGAAGATTCTGTTGGGGATACTGGGCAAACTAGTCGGATGGGAGTGAGGTCTTATTCCGTTGATGGAAGGAATGTCCACGTGGAGGATGTAGAGTCCGATGAGGAAGATCCTGATGAAAGGGTGTTTGAGTCACCAGAACATTATCCTACCCCAGATAACATGCACTATCCAATTATAATTGAGGACTATCGTACCCAGCAGAGTACTTGAGGAGCACCAGAAGCGGAATATTCTGTTTATTACTCTGGTACCGGGATGCAGGAGGTGCTTGAAGAAGATAGTGATGAGGATTTTTCTGAAGATACCTTAGATGAGTTGGAAGGTGTGGATGCACTTCAGCTGGATGATGTGTTGAGTCCAAATACTTGTGATACTGAGTATCGTCCATCGAAGAGCCAAGTCGTTCCACAGATGGTGCGTTGTACTTCACGTCAGCACGGTTATACTTCAGGTATGTACGATGAACGTTGCAGCTTCTGGGAGCGTGACCTTGAGGAGGAGTATCCCAGTGGTGATACGGAAGATAGAGTCTGAGAACTTGATGTAGCTAAATAAGTGGGGTAACATCCACTTGAGTTTGTAATACCTAAATGGTACGGGCTTGTAATGATGTTGTACTAACTATATTGTTTGTAACGTATAATATGTGAAATGCATATTTGGTTCTTAGTTGGATTTTGTTTTCCATTGTGTGTCTAGTTCTGTGCATGAAGTTGAGCTTAGAACACATATGCATGATGTAATTATGAGTGTTCGCTTTATGTTACAAGACTAGGGGGTATGGAAATAGGAGTAGAGGATGAGACCAAACAACAGCGCATGGAGCGCGAAGCTAAGGGAAAGGCGGATGAAGGCGCCAGAATGCAGGCAAATTTACCAAAACCAATGAGGCCATTGATGGAGCAGAACTTTATGCAATACATGCAGATGATGCAAGACTCCCAGAACAAATTCATGGAAGAGTTGTTGGGACGAGCTAGAAACAATAGGCCACATGAAGGTGGAGGAGTGAGTCTTTCAGATTTTCAGAATGCAAGGCCCCAACCTTTTGCATCAGCACCTGAACCAATGGATGCCAAGGATTTGTTAGCAGATACAGAGAGAAAGTTGAAAACTGTAGGATGCAATGATGTAGAAGTTGAGGTATGCAACACATCTCGTAATCGGACCTACAACATCATGGTGGGAGAATCAGTTAGCAATGCAACCTCCAAGAAGGGAGTATACCTAGGAGGAGTTTAAGCAGAGATTCCGTGAGTACCATGTTCCAGAAAGTGTGATGGAGTTGAAGCGCAGGGAGTTTGAAGAGCTTCAGCAGGGATATACCAGTGTCATGAAGTACATCCGGGATTTCAGTCAACTATCTCGTTATGCTGAGGATGAAGTGAACACTGAGGAAAACAGGAAGAAACGTTCTCTACGTGGTTTAAACCCATTTGTGAAGATGCAATTGAGGTTGGTCAATAATGCAACTTTTCAGCAGTTACTTGATGCAGCCATAACATTTGAGGACGATTATAAGAATGTCCAAGAGGATCGAAGGAAGAGAGCAAAGAAAGAAACCAAGAGAATCCAAGCAAGTAAGCGTAAACCCAATTTGGAGTTTAAACCAAGGAATTGACCCTTCAATAACAACAACCCTAACCGAGGTGCAAATCCAACCGGAAGGAATATTATCTATCACAATTGCGGGTTACCCGGGCATTTTAAAATGAATGTCGAAAGCCAGGAATCATATGCTATGGGTGTGATTAGAAGGGGAAAATGAAGCCCGATTGTCCCAAGAAACCACCAGGTGGTTGGCCTACATCAGGCGGTGGTCAAGCAAGACGAGGAGGCGGACTACCTAACAGGAGTGGAAGTTATGTCAAAAACGACAATCGCAAGAGAGGCAGACCTACTGGAAAGCTGAATTACGCAACCTTGGAGGAGGTGGATAACTCAGATCAAGCGGTGATAGGTACGCTCAATATTCTCACAAACCTTGGAAAATTTCTATTTGATACTGGTGGAACTACTTCATTCATATCTGAACAATTCTATGATAAGTTCGGGATTAGAAGGGCACCATTAGAAAAACCTATGACCGTAGTTACCGCTAGAGGGATCGTAGTAGTTAGAAACGTTAAATTAAACCAGGTTATCTCAATCTATGGACAAACCTATTATGCGGATCTTTATGTGATTCCATTAAGGGGAATAGCAGTAGTATTGGGAATGGATTGGATGACTGAGTATGGAGCCCAAATCAATTGTAAGAATAAAACTGTTTCAATTAAGTCACCAAGTAGAGGAAGGATAGCTTATTAGGCAGATAAACATAGTCATATCATGGTAGATTTTCAATTGAACTGAATGAAGGAGGTTAAGTTGGAAGATATTTCCGTAGTGAAAGAATTTCAAGATGTTTTGTAACACCTCAAAAATATTAAACAAGCTTATCAAGTTCTAATCACCCAAGTTTAGGGTTAACAAAAACTTTTATTATTAAACTTTATATGAATGCATGTGTGATTTCCATTAATGCATGAATGCTTGCATTTGCCATGTTTGATTGCTATAAATGAAAGAGATTAGTTTAAAGAGGATTACCACATCATCTAGATCTTTTCCAAGCAAAATCAAATAAAAATAAAATCATATATGAGGCATATGATCATATGGTCACTTTGGCCAAAATTAACCCCTAGCCCACTTTGGGCATCTCTAGTAAAAGATTTCTAACAGAAATAATTCCAATTCTTTTCACCCCTTGCTAGACCAAGTAAAAGTGAACCCAAGCAAACTTTACAAAATTGTAGAAACTAATTTCAACCTCATTTGAGAGGCATTTCAAAATTGAATCAAGTGTAGGTGCATAGATCACCACTTTTCAAAAACCACTCAAATCAACACCACTTGACACTTCCCAGCAACCATGGACTACCAAGCATGTGACAAGCTCACCCACCAAAATTCATGGAAAAATTCAAAAGCTAAGCTCATGCGGCCATTTGGTTGAACACCTCGCAGGCAAAGTACAAGCTACCAACCATTCACTATTTGTGACCACTCAATTGCTCACCAATTGTACTGCAATCAACCCAATAAATTGCCCACGATCACCCCAGTACATGGCCGTGCAGTGGAGAAGCTCACCTTCGTTGTTGCGCTAGTGCAATGCCATACCCGAGCGAGGTCATGCCGGTCGGCCATGGACAGGTCGCCTCACGCCACGCCACCCTCTCCCATGACGCCTAGCTGCTAGTTGTGACCTCACCACCCCTCTCTGTCCACCTCTTGACCAACGAGGGGGAGTGGAGGAGTGATATGTTGCTAACATATGCATAATTTTTGATGTTCCATGCTTGGTTTTATCTACTTTCTTATGTTTTGTCCACACTTTGGAGTACTTTTCATATGATTTTTTGGACTAACCTATTAACAAGAGCCACGATGACAGTTGCCTGTTTTCTGCTGTTTTTGGTTCCAGAAAGTCAGAAAATGAATATTCTCGGAATTGGACCGGACAAAAGCCAAAGTTGTTATTTTCCTGGAAGACTCATGGAGCCAGAAGGAGAGATGGAGAGGGGCCACAGGGTGGCCACACCACCCCTAGGCGCGGGTCCCCTCTGGCCGCACCAGGGCATGGTGTGGGCCCCCTGGCCGGCCACCGACCTCGCCCCTTCGCCTATATATTCCTCTCGATGCAAAAAACCTAAGTCGTCAAGCCTCCAGCCATGAAAAGTTCCGCAGCACTGCCGCCACCGAAAGGGAGATTCGGGGGACAGAAAGTCTCTATTCCGGCACCCTGCCGGGACGGGGAAGTGCCCCCGGAGCCATCTCCATCGATCTCCACCATCATATCCATCACCATTGATGATTCCCATGATGACGAGGGAGTAGTTCTCTCTCGAGGCTAAGGGTTCTACAGGTAGCTATGTGTTCATGTCTCTCTCTATGCATGATCATATTGTGATCATGAGCTTGTAATCTATAGATCTACCTTGCTACTCAAGTGCTTTAATAGATCTCTGCTCTCCCCATGTGTGTGAAGTTGACAATGTGCACACCATGGTGGCACTTAGGCTAGAGATTTCAAATACTTGTTATGAGTTATATTTGGAGTTGGATGTATTTATGAAATTGTGGTGTTTGTTTGAACCATCTAGTACTCAAGGTGACAGTGTGAGGTTATCTAGATGGGAAAGATGAACTTTGAGGTGTGCTGTTATAGCCCTACCATGGATTAGAGTGTACAACCGGAGAGTAGTTCAGCGTATTATCATAAAGAAGAATATATTTATATGAGAGTGTTCACTAGTGAAAGTATGATCCCTAGGCCTTGTTTCTAAACATTGAAACACCATTTGCAACTAGATATGTTACATGTTTGCTTGCTTCCATCTTTATTTCAGATTACCTTTAGTCTTTTCCACACCTTCAAGCTATTTTCTAGCACCGTTACCACTTATAATTATCCATACCACTTGTATTTCACTATCTCTTCGCCGAACTAGTGCACCTATACACCTGACAAGTGTATTGGGTGTGTTGGGGACACAAGAGACTTCTTCTATCTTGATTGCAGGGTTGCTTGAGAGGGGATATCTCTGACCACTTCCTCCCTGAGTTCGAGAAACCTTGGGTGATCCACTTAAGGGAAAATTTGTTGCTGTTATACAAACCTCTACACTTGGAGGCCCAACAACTATCTACAAGAATAGAAGTGCGTAGACATCAAGCTATTTTCTGGCGCCGTTGCTAGGGCGGTAAGGTAAAAGGTACTCACATCCTCCGGTGTGAGTGCTCGAAGTTATTTCCTTTAGATTCTGCAATTTTGCCTTTTTGTTTCTTGTTTTCACTAGTTAGGCTTAATGGAAAACAACAACAAAATTAGAGAGCTTTATAGTATTTATCTTGAGCTAGGACATGAAGTGTTTGAAGAGAAAATTAAAAAACCTACGGAACTTTATTTGCATGCTAATAGAAATGTTGTTAGTATGAATTATTTGGACACCATTATTGCTAATGCTATGGAAAAGTCTAAGCTTGGGGAAGCTAGTTTTTAGGAAAATGATATTTTTAGTCCCCCAAGCACGGAGGAGAAAATTTACTTTGATGATACTATGCCTCCAATATATGATGATTACAATGATGAGTATGATATTTTCAGTCCACCTACTATTGAGGGGAAAATTAATTATGATTACAATATGCCTCCTATATTTGATGATTATGGTTATGAGAATAATAATGATAGCTATTTTGTTGAATTTGCTCCCATTACAATTAATAAGAATGACTATGTTTATGTGGAGAGTATTAATTCTTTTATGCATGTGGCTCATGATAAGAATGTTTATTGTGATAGTTATATTGTTAATTTTATTCATGATTCTACTAAAAGTTATTATGAGAGAGAGAAACATGGTTTTATGCATCTCAATAATATTAAGTTTCATCTCTTTATGTTGAAAATTTTGAAGTTGCACTTGTTTTGCTTTCCTATGCTTGTTGCTTTGTGCTTTTATGACTTGTTTCTTACAAGATTATTTTGCATAGGAAGTGGGTTAGACTTAAATGTGCTTTGAATTTTCTTCTTGATGCTCTTTTTTTACTTCAATTCATATTTCTTATGTGAGCATCTTCACAAACTATCATGCCTAACTTAAAGGCGTTAAAGAAAAGTACTTATTGGGAGATAACCCAAAAGTTTTAGATGAGTCTTGGAAGTTATTACTTCAGTAATAACCGCTCCTTATCCTTTTTATTTGCTTTTTGTGCCAAGAGTAACCTCTAATGAGAGACAAGTAATGATTGGGAAAGTTGCTGTCCCGAAACAGATTTCTGTGCTTTAACGTAAAAATTCGTGTAAAGTCTACGTACGTCGGTTTGAGCTGTGAATTTTTGTGCTTCTACCTCAGGTTGTTATCTAACTTTCGTTAGTTCAACACTTTTCGATTTGAGCAACATAATGTCATCTAAAAAATTGGTTTTTACCTGCTGGTCTGTTTTAACAGATTTCTGCCATTATTTGCATTTGCTTCTTGTTGATTCCTTTTTGAGTTATTTTTGGGGAATTGAGCTTTTTGAAAAGTGCTATAGTATCTTGTGTTTTAATGGAATTTTTATTGGTGTTGGAACTGAACCTAAAAGACTTATTATCTTGAGTGCACTAATGTTGCTAATAAAGATTGTGTGAAGTTTTGTATGAAGGAAAAATTTCAGGTGTATGGAAGGAATGATGTAATGAGATGAAGAATGGACTAAAGCTCAAGCTTGGGGATTCCACGCGTGTCACCCCAAGAAATATCCAAGAAGTACAGGCGTCAAAGCTTGGGGATGCCCAAGGCATCCCCTTCTTCATAAATAAAAATCCTAGGTTTCTTCCAAACATTTCATTTTTATTGTTTCATGCACAGTTGTGTTGTTCTTGGAGCATCTTATTTTTTGTTTTTGTTTTGGTTTTTTGTTTGCTTTGTTTTCTTAGTTTTCTCAATAAAGTTGTTGGACCCCCCTCTTTCATGCATTGGTTTTCAAATTCTTTGGTTTGGATTGGAAAAGAGTAGGAAAGTTCATGCTTAAGTGGTAAAGAGAGCTTGTTTTTGACTGTGGCCTATGATTTTTCATGCCATGCTTGATATTGTTTTGGCTTTATGCTTAGTATTATTTGTTGTACCATGACTTGTTATAAACAATTGAGATTGCTTAATGTGCCTTGGAAGGATCATGCATTGTTTTAGCATATTAAAGCATAGTATTGTGGTATTCTCCTTTGATGCTTTATTTGGGTTGACTTGGCACATGCTCACACCATGTTATGACTATCCCAAGTCACCATAGCCTTTATTATCCTTTAGTTTTCAACTTGTAGTATCACTTTATGCTCTAATCAATGATGTTTTGTCGCTTTGCATGATTATGGCCATTATTGCTCTCTTAGTTGGTCGCTCCCAGTCTTTTGCTAGCCTCCGCAACCAAAGTATGAGTTCCACTCATGCATCCAACTCCTAAAACCAATATATTCCAAAGAGTCCACCAAACCTACCTACTAGCATATTCTATTCTAGGTATATTCATGTTTTTATCTACCTTACGAATTAAACTTGTTATGAGAAAACTAGTGATTAAATCTCTCACGAACTTGATGGCACACTTTACTTTTCTTGCCCTTAATAAACTTGAACCATTGTGTCGTCTATGTTATATATGCTTGCACTTATTTGTTGGGGATTAGCAGAACCATGCTTTCATGGGGAACGCTTTCAACATTGCACTTGTACTTTGTACCTAGTTGATATCATGCTCTTTTGTCTATGGATGTCGTCGGTGTAAAATGAAAGGGGAGCTTGTAAGTCCATGGAGTTATGTATGTGTGTTAGAGAAATGCCTGGGCCGCTGGTCTAATCCATGCTGTCATGGTGGAAAGCTGCAGCGTAACCATAATGAGCTGTCTATGAAGCATTCTTCTTATAAAAAAGAGTCAGATATTGAGAAAAAAAGAGAAAAAGAAAAGAGAAAAAAAAGAGATATATGAAAATAGGAAAGAGAGAAAAGAGCACCATATTCCCATGGTAAATAAGAAAATTGCTGAGATGCTCGTTGTCTGCTTTCCTTGTCATTTTGATATGGGGATTCTTCCGTCTCACTGGGCAAGGGGTACCCCGTTGGCGGTTCTATATGATACACATGTACTTACTATGATAAGAACTTACCGGTGACTAAACTTGAGTAGCATGAGGAGCGGCCCTCGTATTCAAGGGACATGAGATTTCCAACTTATACTTTGTCAAGCATATACACCATAGTTTGTTCACTTTAACCTTAATCACTTCAAGATGCTTATGATAGGGGCAATGAGAGCTGAAAGCTAACAAGTACCATAATTTTTGGAAGCTCTTTATGAGACTTGAATCCCTACTTCCTTCTATGAAGGCCTTTCTTTTACTTTTATGTTGAGTCTCCACCTTCTATCTTTATGCACCTACTTTGAGAGCATAGTGGCCATTCTTAGTTCTATGTGCATTGTACCAAGACTTGTTGATTGATGAATAGCTTTGATATTGCTTGTTTTAAACTATTTGTATCTAGTCACTCTTATGAACTTTGAATGTGTCCTATGCATTTCTGTTTGCTACTCTATGAGGGACAAGCTGAATGCCACAATGCTATGTTTTCTTTATGTGAAACAAATAAACGTCTTGCAAAGCATTGTTATTCATGAATCTTTAGTTTGTCCCTTTTCATGTTGCAACAATAGTTTCTTTGTCTTATTGTTAGAACTTTGTCTTTCATGCTATGTTGAAGTACTATGATCCCAGCTATCAATGTTTTACAAATACTCTGATCAAGTTTTTGATGGTGCATGTCACCTCAAAAATTATTATTTCTTTTTATCACTCACCTACTCGAGGACGAGCAGGAGTTAAGCTTGGGGATGTTGATACGTTGCTAACGTATCCATAATTTTTGATGGTCCATGCTTGGTTTTATCTACTTTCTTATGTTTTGTCCACACTTTGGAGTACTTTTCATATGATTTCTTGAACTAACCTATTAACAAGAGCCACAGTGCCAGTTGCTTGTTTTCTACTGTTTTTGGTTCCAGAAAGTCAGAAAATGAATATTCTCGGAATTGGACCGGACAAAAGCCAAAGTTGTTATTTTCCCGGAAGACTCACGGAGCCAGAAGGAGAGACGGAGAGGGGCCACAGGGTGGCCACACCACCCCTAGGCGCGGGTCCCCTCTGGCCACGCCAGGGCATGGTGTGGGCCCCCTGGCCGGCCACCGACCTCGCCCCTTCGCCTATATATTCCTCCCAATGCAAAAACCCTAAGTCGTCAAGCCTCCAGCCACGAAAAGTTCCGCAGCGCCGCCGCCACCGAAAGGGAGATTTGGGGGATAGAAAGTCTCTGTTCCGGCACCCTGCCGGGACACAGAAGTGCCCCCGGAGCCATCTCCATCGATCTCCACCACCATCTCCATCACCATTGCTGATTCCCATGATGAGGAGGGACTAGTTCTCTCTCGAGGCTAAGGGTTCTACCGGTAGCTATGTGTTCATCTCTCTCTCTATGCATGATCATATTGTGATCATGAGCTTGTAATCTATAGATCTACCTTGCTACTCAAGTGCTTTAATAGATCTCTGATCTCCCCATGTGTGTGAAGTTGACAGTGTGCACACCATGGTGGTGCTTAGGCTAGAGATTTCAAATACTTGTTACGAGTTATATTTGGAGTTGGATGTCTTTATGAAATTGTGGTGTTTGTTTGAACCATATAGTACTCAAGGTGATAGTGTGAGGTTATCTAGATGGGAAAGATGAACTTTGAGGTGTGCTATAATAACCCTACCATGGATTAGAGTGTCCAACCGGAGAGTAGTTCAGCGTAGTATCATAAAGAAGAATATATTTATATGAGAGTGTTCACAAGTGAAAGTATGATCCCTAGGCCTTGTTTCTAAACATTGAAACACTGTTTGCAACTAGATCTGTTACATGTTTGCTTGCTTCCATCTTTATTTCAGATTGCCTTTAGACTTTTCCACACCTTCAAGCTATTTTCTAGCACCGTTACCACTTATAATTATCCATACCACTTGTATTTCACTATCTCTTCGCCTTACTAGTGCACCTATACACCTGACAAGTGTATTGGGCGTGTTGGCGATACAAGAGACTTCTTGTATCTTGATTGCAGGGTTGCTTGAGAGGGGATACCTTCGACCACTTCCTCCCTGAGTTCGATAAACCTTGGGTGATCCACTTAAGGGAAAACTTGCTACTGTTCTACAAACCTCTGCACTTGGAGGCCCGACAAATGTCTACAAGAATAGAAGCGCATAGACATCAAGGAGCCAGAACAACCACGCCCATTTAACACCCTGCCATGCCGAGAGCACAACGGAGCGCCGCAGCCGCCTCGCGCACACACGCCGCGCCTCGCTCTCTCCACTCGTACCCGCACCTGCCGTGTCACCAGCCACCTCCCGGACAACCTCATTCGCCGCCACGCCCCCCGTGACCACTGTACCTGATGAAGAACACCTCCGTACCTAAGCAGAGCACCGACGTTGCCCGACCGACTAAGACCACCCCTTGTCGAGCCATCACGCGCGTGACGATCGTTGTAGTCCCCCGCGTTGACCCATGCCATCCTCCATGCTTAGCTAGACCTGTAGCAGCGTCGCCGGTGAAGCCTGACCATGCCGCCCTGCCCCCAACGCTGGTGTATAAATAGGAGCCACCCCAAACCTCAATCGGCACACCATCTCACTCCCCACTCACCCAGGAACCTCACTGACCCTTCCCCGGAGCAAGGCGTGCACCACGATGCCGTAATTTGGCCGGAGTTCGATGCTGTAGTGAAGGAAGGAATCCATCGATTGGAGCCCCCCAGGAGTCGCTGCGACTGCCAATCGACCCTCTGTCGTCGACCAGCTTGTTCGCCCCAATCACTGGACCTAGATGGAGCCCTGGTAAGCCCCCAAGGACCCCCACCGTCACGTTAGGTTTAGAATCTTGTCGGAGCAGTTCGCCGTAGACGATGAACCTCAGCCGTAGATTTCATTCTAGTCGTAAGGCTGAGATTAGTAGATACCGTTTCGGGTTAGATGAGTCGCTGACACGTGGGACCGTGCTGTCAGTAGCCCGCTGCACGTACCCTATGCAGTTGGGCCGGCCCATTTCTTTTCCCGCGCAGAGCCCAACAGTTCAAATAGAATTTTGCTATTTAGCTTAAAACTCTATTCTGTCAGTAGATTCAAAATTCAATTGAAAGAGATGTACTGATCCAAAATGCATGATTCTAATTTTTTTAGAAAGGTATTAAAAATATCAAATCACTCCCGTTGGATTCAAACCAATTGAAACTATAGATCACTTATACTAAAAATAACAAGACAGATACTTTTACCACTTCAAACATTTTTATAAAATCAACCATAAATGCTTTTGAGTGGATTCCAATTCTCAAAAGTCACATTTGCCATAATCTACATGAATATGTCAAAAGATTTGGTTTTACAGATATGAAACATGGTTTAGTATTAAAGGAATGGTATATAGGCATTTCTAGTCACTTAAATATTATTAAATAGTAATATTAAATCTTGTAATACATGACCACCATTTTAAATCACATTCCCAAGTATTGGAATATGTGGTGATGACATGTGTCAACATGATCCAGTATTTTAATTGGAGAATATTAAATCTTAAGTATTTTTCAAGGAGTAGAATTTACTTTTCCAGAATAAGATAAATAAGAAAGTGTAAATATTACATGTGATGATAGAGATGATGCTAGATCATTGATGTCTACGCACTTCTATTCTTGTAGACAGTTGTTGGGCCTCCAAGTGCAGAGGTTTGTAGAACAGCAGCACGTTTACCCTTAAGTGGATCACCCAAGGTTTATCGAACTCAGGAAGAAAGTGGTCAAAGGTATCCCCTCTCAAGAAACCGTGCAATCAAGATACAAGAAGTCTCTTGTGTCCCCAACACACCCAATACACTTGTTAGGTGTATAGGTGCACTAGTTTGGTGAAGAGATAGTGAAATGTAAGTGGTATGGATAATTATAAGTGGTAACGGTGCCAGAAAATAGCTTTGATGCTGTGGAAGAGACTAAAGGCAAACTGAAATAAAGATGGAAGCTAGCAAACATGTAATAGATCTAGTTGCAAATGGTGTTTCAATGCTTAGAAACAAGGCCTAGGGATCATACTTTCACTAGTGAACACTCTCATATAAATATCATCTCTTTATGATACTACTCTGAACTACTCTCCAGTTGGACACTCTAATCCATGGTAGGGCTATAACAGCACACCTCAAAGTCTGATTTCCCCATCTAGATAACCCCACACTATCACCTTGAACTCTAGATGGTTCCAACAAACACCATAATTTCATAGAGACATCCAACTCCAAATATAAGTCATAACAAGTATTTGTAATCTCTAGCCTAAGTGCCACCATGGTGTGCACGCTGTCACTTTCACACACATGGGGAGAGCAGAGATCTATTAAAGCACTTGAGTAGAAAGGTAGATCTACTTGATTACAAACCTCATGATCACAATATGAGCATGCATAGAGAGAGATGAACACATAGCTATCGGTAGAACCCTTAGCCTCGAGAGAGAACTACTCCCTCCTCATCATGGGAATCAGCAACGGTGATGGAGATCGATGGAGATGGCTCTAGGGGCACTTCCCCGTCTCGACAGGGTGCCGGAACAGAGTCTTTCTTTCCCCCGAATCTCCCCTTCGGTGGTGGCGGCGCTGCGGAACTTTTCATGGCTAGAGGCTGTTCGATTTAGGGTTTTTGCATCGGGAGGCATCTTATAGGCGAAGAGCCAAGGTCGGTGGGCGTCCAGGGGGGCACACCATGCCCTGGCGTGGCGTAGGGTTGCTCGCGCCAAGGGGGGTGTGTCCACCCTGTGGCCCCTCTCCGTCTCATCTTCTGGCTCCGTGAGTCTTCCGGTAAAATATCGACTTTGGATTTTGTCTGGTCCAATTCTGAGAATATTCATTTTCTAACTTTTCTGGAACCAAAAACAGAAGAAAATAGGGAACTGGCACTTTGGCATCTTGTTAATAGGTTTGTCCAAGAAAGTGCATAGAAATACTCCAAAGTGTGGACAAAACATAAGAAAGTAGATATAAAACAAGCATGGAACATCAAAAATTATAGATACGTTTGCAGTGTATCAACATCCCCAATCTTAACTCCTGCTCGTCCTTGAGTAGGTAAGTGATAAAAAGAAATAATAATTTTTGAGGTGACATGCACCATCATAAACTTGATCAAAATAGTTGTAAAACATTGATATATAGGATCATAGTACTTCAACATAGCATGAAAGACAAAGTTCTAACAATAAGACAAAGCAACTATGTTGCAGCATGAAAAGGCACAAACAAAAGATTCATGAATAACAATGCTTTGCAAGACATTTGTTTGTTTCACATAAAGAAAACATAGCATAGTAGCATTCAGCTTGTCCCTCATAGAGTAGCAAACATAAATGCATAGGACACCTTCAAAGTTCATAAGAGTGACTAGATACAAATAGTTTAAGAACAAGCAATATCAAAGTTATGCATCAATCAACAAGTCTTGGGACAATACACATAGAACTAAGAATGGCCACTATGCTCTCAAAGTAGGTGCATAAATATAGAAGGTGGAGACTCAACATAAAAGTAAAAGAAAGGCCTTCATAAAAGGAAGTAGGGATTCAAGTTTCATAAAAAGCTTCCAAAAATTATGGTAGTTATTAGCTTTCAGCTCTCATTGCCCCTATCATAAGCATATTTAGGTGATTAAGGTTAAAGTGACACAACTAACAGGATATGCTTGACAAGTTATAAGCTGAAATCTCATGCCCCTTACTTACGAAGACCGAACCTCATGCTACTCAACTTTAGTCACAAGTAAGCTCTTGTCATTGTAAGTACATATGTATCATAGAGAACCGCCAACGGGGTACCCCTTGCACATGATACAGGAGATATCCCATAATCAAAATGACAAGGCAAGTAGACAATGAGCATCTCAGCGATCTTTATTTGCTATTTGCATACGTTTTTATTGAGGATGCTTCATAGAGGGCTAATTATGGTTATGCTGCAAGTTTCCACCATGATTAGGCATGGCTTAGGCTAGCGGCCTAGGCGTTTCTCTAACACAAATACAAACTCCATGATCTTACAAGTTCCCCTTTTATTTCACACCGTCGGGATCCATAAGCAAAAGAACATGATATCAACAGGGTACAAAGTACAAGTGCAATGTTGAAAGCGTTCCCCATGATACATGGTTCTGCTAACTTCAACTTATAAAGTTCAAGCATATACGCAACAAATATGGACGCAATGGTTCAAGTTTATTAAATGCAAGAAAAGTAAAGTGTGCCATCAAGTTCGTGAGAGCTTTAATCACTAGTTTTCTCATAACAAGTTTAATTCGAAAGGTAGATAAAAACATGAATATACTTGGAATAGCAAATGCTAATAGGTAGGTATGGTGGACTATTTGCAATAACTTAGTTTTAGGAGTTGGATGCATGAGTGGAACTCATACTTGGTTATGGAGGCTAGCAAAAGACTGGGAGTGACCAACTAAGAGAGCAATAATGGCCATAATCATGCAGAGTGACAAAACATCATTAATCAAAGAATAAAGTGATACTACAAGTTGAAAACTAAAGGATCATAAAGGCTTATGGTCACTTGGTATAGTCATAACATGGTGTGAGCATGCACCAAGTCAACCCAAATAAAGCATCAAAGGAGAATACCACCATACTATGCTTTAATATGCTAAAACAACGCATGATTCTTTCAAGGCACATTAAGCAATCTCAATTGTTTATAACATGTCATGCTACAGAAAAAATCACTAAGAATAAATCCAAAACAATATCCAGCATGGCATGATAAAGTCTAAGTCACAGTCAAAAACAAGCTCTGTTTACCACTTAAGCATGAACTTTCCTACTCTTTTCCAACACCAATCGACTTATTTGAAACAACTCACAAAGATAGTAATCAATAAAGATCAGTGAGCGTGTATCACAAATACAAAAAGAAGAACTAAAAAGTTCTAAGCTGAAAGCACAAGAAAACTAAGGCTAAACATAGTGCTAGCAAAACAGAACACTCACAGAACAATAAGAATGAAAACTAGAGTGTTCTAGGCAATAAAAACGGAGCGTGTCTCTCTCCAAAATAAGTGTGCTGTAATCCAACCAACTTATTCAAGCAAACAAAGCAAAAGAAAACTAAAAACAAAAACTAAGATGCTCCAAGAACAACACAACTGTGCATGAAACAATAAAAATGAAGTGTTTGGAAGAAACCTGGGATTTTTATTGATGAAGAAGGGGATGCCTTGGGCATCCCCAAGCTTTGACGCTTGTACTTCTTGGATATTTCTTGGGGTGACGCGCGTGGCATCCCCAAGTTTGAGCTTTAGTCCATTCTTCATCTCATTACATCATTCTCTCCATACACCTGAAATTTTTCCTTCATACAAAACTTAACACAATCTTTATTAGCAACATTAGTGCACTCAAGATAATAAGTCTTTAGGTTGAGTTCCAACACCAATAAAACTTCCACTAAAACACAAGCAATTGTAGCAGTTCCCTCAAAAAGCTCAATTCCCCAAAAAGAACCCAAAAAGGATCAACAAGAAGCAAATGCAAATAATGGCAGAAATCTGTCAAAACATACCAGCAGGTACAAACCAATTTTTTTTTGAAGACCTTCTGCTGCTCAAATCGAAAAGTGTTGAACTAACGAAAGTTAGATAACAACCTGGGGCAGAAGCACAAAAAATCACGCCTCAAAATGACGTACAGAGATTTTACACGAATATATACAGTGAAGCACAAAAATCTGTTTCGGAACAACAACTTTCCCAAGAATTACTTCTCTCTCATTAGAGGTTACTCTTGGCACAAAAAGCAAATAAAAAGGATGAGGAGCGGTTATTACTGAGGTAATAACTTCCAAGACTCATCTAAAACTTTTGGGTTATCCCCCAATAAGTGCTTTTCTTTAACGCCTTTAAGTTAGGCATGATAGTTTGAGAAGATGCTCACATAAGAAATATGAATTGAAGTAAAAGAGAGCATAAAGAAGCAAATTCAAAGCACATTTAAGTCTAACCCACTTCCTATGCATAGGAATCTTGTAAAGAAACAAGTCATGAAAGAACAAAGCAACAAGCATAGTAAAGCAAAACAAGTGAAACTTCAAGACTTTTAAAATAAAGAGGGCAAACTTAATATTATTGAAATGCACAAAACCATGTTTCCCTCTCTCATAATAACTTTCAGTAGCATCATGAATAAAATTAACAATATAACTATCACATGAAACATTCTTATCATGAGCCACATGCATATAATCATTATTACTCTCCACATAAGCATAGTTATTCTTATTAATCATAGTGGGAGTAAATTCAATAAAATAGCTATCATTATTATTCTCATCACCATAATCATCAAATATAGGAGGCATATTGTAATCATAATTAATTTTCTCCTCAATAGTAGGTGGACTGAAAATAGCATATTCATCATTGTAATCATCATATATTGGAGGCATAATATCATCAAAGTAAATTTTTTCCTCCTTGCTTGAGGCACTAAAAATATCATGCTCATCAAAACTAGCTTCCCCAAGCTTATACTTTTCCATAGCATTAGCAATAATGGTGTCCAAAGAATTCATACTAACAACATTGCTATTAGCATGCAAATAAAGTTCCATAGGTTTTTTAATTTTCTCTTCAAACACTTCATGTCCTAACTCAAGATAAATACTATAAAGTTCTCTAATTTTGTTGTTGTTTTCCATTAAGCCTAACTAGTGAAAACAAGAAACAGAAAGACAAATTTGCATAATCTAAAGGAAATAACTTCGAGCACTCACACATGAGGATGTGAGTACCTTTTACCTTACCTCCCCGGCAACGGCGCCAGAAAATAGCTTGATGTCTACGCACTTCTATTCTTGTAGACAGTTGTTGGGCCTCCAAGTGTAGAGGTTTGTTGAACAACAGCAAGTTTTCCCTTAAGTGGATCATCCAAGGTTTATCAAACTTAGGGAGGAAGTGTTCAAAGGTTTCCCCTCTCAAGCAACCCTGCAATCAAGATAGAAGAAGTCTCTTGTGTCCCCAACACACCCAATACACTTGTCAGGTGTATAGGTGCACTAGTTTGGCGAAGAGGCTGGAGGCTGTTCGATTTAGGGTTTTTGCATCGGGAGGCATCTTATAGGCGAAGAGGCAAGGTCGATGGGCGGCCAGGGGGACCACACTATCGCTTGACGCGGCCTAGGGTTGCTCGCGCCAAGGGGGTGTGTCCACCCTGTGGCCCCTCTCCGTCTCGTCTTCAGGCTCCGTGAGTCTTCCGGTAAAATATCGACTTTGGCTTTTGTCCGGTCCAATTCCGAGAACATTCATTTTCTGACTTTTCTGGAACCAAAAACAGAAGAAAACAGGCAACTAGCACTGTGGCATCTTGTTAATAGGTTAGTCCAAGAAAGTGTATAGAAATACTCCAAAGTGTGGACAAAACATAAGAAAGTAGATATAAAACAAGCATGGAACATCAAAAATTATAGATACGTTTGCAATGTATCAATCATCTAGTGTGAGCCATGTTTGCTAAACATAAGTAGTTAAGTATTGTTTGGTGATTGTGTATATTGAATGTATTTATAGACGCTAGTACCGACCCGGGCTACGACGAGGAGGAGTACTTCGAGGAAGAAGAAGAAGAGAACTTCAACAACTGCACTACTCAAGGCAAGCTAAACTATGCAAGCTAGAACTTTGCATGATCTCTATGCAAGCCCCCTATACTAGATAACCTATGCAAGATGCACTATGAACGCTTGGTTATACATCTTTATTATACCAATCCCACTTTTACTTACCAGCTTTACTTTTCCTTTATTAAAGTTTCTTATCTAGTAATGAATTGTGATTAGTGGAAAAGTAGGATGGATACCCTCAAGATCATAGACTTAGTTTTGGGTACTTATACTTGACTAGCACCCCCAATAGTGATGCCCTCAATACTAGTGGCTAGTGCTAAACTAAACTTGATTACTTTAGATGGGAATACTTGGTGAAAATCATTATGACAAGCTTGGAATGATGATTCATTCTATTGAAATGTTTTGACATGTGTTATGATACACAATGGTTTGAGGATGAAAATGAATGAAGCATGAGCCTTGACTTTGATAAAAACTAATGGTTGGGTTCGGATGCGATACCATTCCAATTTTACCGTACAACCACAATACCTGAGTTGGGTAGGGCTTAACTGGAAGTTTATATGTCTTAGTATGGGTTCCCTTGCGGAAGAGGTTGAGCTGAGGCTACCTCGGGAATGAATGTCCACCTATGCAGTTCCCGGGATGGCAGTTGGCCATGGCTGGGAGGCCAAACTCATATGGGAGGTGCATATACTAGGGTGTATAATTGAAAAGTTAGGATTGATTATCCGCATACCAAGTATGATGATTCAGGGTTATCCCTGACGGATGTATCGAATTTTGGGGTGAAAGTGTACCACCTCTGTAGAGTGTCAAACTATTCGAATAGCCGCATCCGCGGTTATGGACAATTGGAGTGGCCATACTGTTACGTTGTCAGATGTTTTCAAATTGACTTGGACTTGAAAGATGACTTGACTTGACCACAACAGAGTTGTGGACATAAAATCTAAGTTCCCACTTAAGTAATGTAGAGAACTAAACTTAGGTCTTTACTCTTAAGGCTTTATGAAATAACCTGGCTTTTGGCAATCAAACCTAGATCTCGATTCCTACTAGTTTTACCTTACTTATATTAGTATTAGTTTGTGAGTACTTAAAGAGTACTCATGGTTTTGGCCCTGGCTATTCCCATGGCCAGACTATGAGCAGGACTACCCGGAATATGGACAGCAGGAGGTCTATGATAACTAGGATCATCTCGCATCATCAGCATTGCCTATTACCATGAAGATGGAGCCCACTACGTTTACTTTCTGCTGCTTTGATTGTATTAAGACTGGATCATGAGATACTTTATTTGTAAGACATGTATTCTGGTTTGTAATGGATGATGTACTGTGGTACCAATTTTGTTATGTCTCGCAAAAATGGCAATCCTGGGATTGCGATGTACGACATACCAGGCATCTGGACTTAAAAATCCGGGTGTTGACAAGTTGGTATCAGAGACATCCTGACCATAGGAGACCCTAGTTAGAATGGACGCCCGAAAAACCTAGTTTCAAAACAAAAGAAGTGAGTATTTACAAAAAACGTATTCTCACTCTTATCCTTGCGATTCTTTCAAAAAGAGATCACTTTTTCCTCAAAATTCTTGCAATTCTACATAAAATTTGACACACTTCATCACTTCACTAACTTACTCATCTTAATTGCTTATAGATGGAGGTCAATTATAGCAAGTTTTACCAGTTGGGCAATGGAGGGGAGCTGATATTTGAGAGGGATTTGGACCAGCTTTCAGAGTATCTTGGACACCCGCACCCGGAGTTCTTCGGAGCATAGCTCAATGACCAATCTAGAGGGGAGCTACAGTGGCTGATTGTTACAAACCTGAGAGGCAAAATGGATCCACCGCTGTCAGAGAAGATTCAGTTCAGCGTCAGGGAGAACAACTGGTTAGACGGTCTAGCTAGGGGAATGCAGGAGGCACTTGCTTGCTTGTGTGCTCAGAACATCAACCAGATTAGTGGCACCCGCTATGCCCACTATGCAAGACGTGACTCTACTGGATAGCCTTTGGCCATGCCGGCACATCCAGAACTGAAGCACCACGTGGACCACTTGGACTTCATGCTACATGAGACTCAGAAGGAGTTGGACAATGCCTATGCATACGCCAACCAGAATTAGGCGGAAGCCGCTGAAACGAAGCAAACCCTCGCCATGCTTGCTAGGGAGTGCAAGCCTCTTCGTCGCTAGCGCGATAAAAAGGATCGCATCATCGCCCCTCTTCGTCAGAAGATAGACACCCTGGAGGAGACCATCCACGACCAGGAGATCCAGCTGGAGGAGAAGGAAGAGGAAGGTGAAGACATCCGTGGAGATCCTTACTCTTACCGTAGTGATGACGATGACTACCTGGATGACGCCACCATGGAGGACCACACTGATGAGGATGATGCTGACTTCATTGATGACGAGGAGCCTGACAGTTCGGATGCTTAGTAGTCGCACCTGAGCACTATCGTAGGTGTGAGTTGTACCCGGTCCCACTGTATATCGTAGCTTCCCAGAATGGTTCTTAAAACCATCTATTTTCTAGTTGTGGTGTGTGTTTGTATTGTGTGTTTGAAATGAATGAATGAATGAGAAGAAGTTGTTAGTTTTTCAAAACCTGAGTCATAGTCAAAGTTTAAAGCTTTTGAAACAAACCCATGAACCATAGAAATTTCCCTCTTGTCTCATAATCTATCTCAATCTTCAGATGACTCACGGTAACCCTGGAGGAAGCAGCTCATCTCAGGACCCAATGATTCAGATTCTGCAGATGTTAGTTTCAAACTGTGAAGCTGGTAGAGCTGAATGTCAAGTCAACTTAGCCACTCTTCAATAGATAGCCCAGATGGCCCACAATAATCAAGGACATGGAAACCAAGATCATCATGGATCTAAACTCAAAAACTTCCAAAATACCAATCCTCCTATGTTTAGCAAGTCAGAGGAACCCTTGGATGCTGATGATTGGCTACAAACCATGGAAAACAATTTAGAAGTCGCGGGAGTTGATGCTAATGAGAAGGTGTTGTTTTCCACCCACTATCTGTCCGGCTACGCCAGATCTTGGTGGAATGGCATCCGTACCATGAATGAAAGTCAGATGATGTCTTGGGAAGAATTCAAGCTCAAGTTCAGTAGGACCCATGTTCCCCCGGCTCTGATCAAGAGGATGAGGGATGAATTCAGAGAACTAAAACAGGGAAGAATGACTGTGGTTGAGTACCGTGACAAATTTCTATCACTAGCTAGGTATGCACCTGATGAGATTGACACTGAACCGAAGAAGAAAGAGTGATTCCTAAATGGACTGCATGATGAGATGCAGACAGTGCTAGTCAACATTCCCTTTGATGACCTAGAAGCTTTAGTGGATTCTGCTATCCAGATGGAAGGAAAGCTAAACCAAGCGAGTGAGAATCGCAAGCGCTGTATGATGCACCAACCAGGACCCCACCATACCCCGAAGTATCGCCCCAACCCGTCTGCAGGATATGCACCAAGAAACAACAGGACACCAATGAACCATCTGAACTATCCCAACCATGGAGGAGGAAACCCAAGGCCCGGAGGAAACCACAACAACAACCTCGGCAAACCCAATAACTTCAATCGTGCACCGCCAAATTCCAACAACAACAACAACAACAACAATACTGCCCCAAGGACTGGAAGCAATGATGTGCCTGTCGCTGGGAAAGACAAGTCAATGATCACTTGCTTTGAATGCGGAGTCACGGGTCACTACTCCAACGAGTGACCCAAGAAGCTTGCCACAACAACCAATGTGACTGCACCTGCCCAACAGCAGCGCCATGTCCAGCATGGAAAAATATTTTCCCTAGGGAACCCGCACAACCGTAATGGTCGTTTGTTCCACATGAATGTTGAGGAAGCCCAGGAATCGCCAGATGTCGTGTTGGGTATGTTTTCCGTTAACTCAGTTCTTGCAAGAGTGTTGTTTGATTCTGGAGCATCGCACTCATTTGTTACAGAAGAATTTGCATGCACTAGTAAGATTCAACCAGCAAATTTGAAGCATGTTATGATAGTTCAAATACCTGGTTCAACCACCAAAGCTAGAAAAATTTGCAAGGCCATACCTATCAGAATACATGGGATAGATTTTTATGCCAATCTAATAGTAGTTGGAACCAAAGGTTTGGAAGTAATGCTAGGGATGGATTCGATGTCGAAACATCAAGGATTAATCGACTGTGTCAAGAAAGCCATAACAATGATCAGTAGCACTGGAGTATCAGTAGAACATGTATGTGAGACGTTGCCCCGTCAATTCAAGTTCAACAAGAGTTTAGCCAAATCAACCATTGACCAAGTCAGAGTAGTCTGTGAATACCCCGATGTGTTCCCAGATAAATTTCCCGGTATGCCCCTAGATCAAGATATCAAATTTATCATTGAACTAGTTCCTGGAACAGGACCCATAGCTCAGAGACCCTATAGTATGAACCCATATGAATTAGTGGAGCTGAAGAAGCAATAGGATGATATGATAGGAAAAGGTTTGATACAACCAAGTGCATCACCATGGAGGTCACCTGTTTTGTTTGTGGATAAGAAGGATGGTGCCAATCGTCTATCTACGAATTATCGGAAGTTGAATGACGTCACCATCAAGAATAAGTACCCACTGCCAAAGATATAAGATTTGTTTGATCAATTGGCTGGTGCCAGAGTGTTTTCTAAGATTGATCTTAGAACTGGTTATCATCAATTGAAGATTCGTGCAACGAATATTCCAAAGACTGCCTTCACCACCAGATATGGATTGTATGAGTATGATACGTTGCAAACGTATCTACAATTTTTGATGTTCCATGCTTGGTTTTTATCTACTTTCTTATGTTTTGTCCACACTTTGGAGTACTTTTTATACACTTTCTTGGACTAACCTATTAATAAGATGCCACACTACCAGCTGCCTGTTTTCTGCTGTTTTTGGTTCCAGGAAAGTCAGAAAATGAATATTCTTGGAATTGGACGGGACAAAAGCCAAAGTCGGTATTTCACCGAGGGGGACAAGGAGCCAGAATACGAGACGGGGAGGGGCCAGAGATCCGCCACACCACCTGTCCGCGGGGCGAGGCCTGGCCTACACCAGGGGGTGGTGTGGACGCCTAGGGCACCCCCTCGGCCTCCCCTTTCGCCTATAAGATGCCTCCGATACATAAACCCTAAGTACCCGATCAAAATTCCACGAAACAGTCTGTAGCCGCCGCCATCTCCATCCCTAGATTGGGAGGGATCTGAAGCTCTTCCTGGCACCCTGTCGGAGGGGAGAATTCACCCTGGAGGCCTTCTTCATCACCATGCAAGCCTCTAGTGTGATGCGTGAGTAGTTCATCCTTGGACTACGGGTCCATGTAGTAGCTAGATGGTTGGTTCTTCTCCTTTGTGCTACCATGTCTAGATCTTGTGAGCTCCGTTCATGATCAAGATCATCTATTTGTAATCATACATGTTGTGTTTGCGAGGATCCGATGGATATTGAGATGCTATTTCAGATTGATTATTGATTCTATCATGTCTTTGTTATTTGTGATCTTGCATGCTCTCTGTTGTTAGTAGATATCTTGGCTGAGTAGATGCTAGCAACTCCAAGAGGGAGTATTTATGCTCAATAGTGGGTCCATGCCTCTAGTAATCTAGGGAAGTGACAGAAATCTCTAAGGTACTAGATGTGATGTTGCTACTAGGGAGAAAACAGCAATCCTTTGTTCATAGAATAATCGTATTGTTTACTTTACATGCAATGCGTAATGCAATTATCTGTTGCTTGCAACTTAATACTGGACGGGGTTCGGATTGATAACCTGAAGGTGGATTATTAGTCATAGATGCAGTTGGATTACGGTCTATGTATAATGTTGTAATGCCTAATCAAATCTCATAGGAGTCAAGATAATTAGTATATGCATGCATGCTTTCTCGATGTTTGTCAATTGCCCCGCTGTAATTTGTTCACCCAACATGTCATCTATCTTAAGGAGAACCACCACTAGTGAACTATGGACCCCGGTCCTTTCTTTTACCATCAATCTACAACTGTTTACTGCTTTCTGTTTACTTTCTGCAAGCTTTTACTTTCTTCCACACAATACGTTTAATCCTTTGTTTTCAGCAAAACCGGTGAGATTGACAACCTCACTGTAAGTTGGGGGCAAAGTTCTGTGGTTGTGTTGTGCGGAATTCCAAGTTGGCAACAACACCTTGGAGTTGTTTCCTTGCTCGTACTAGTTTAATAACCTTGGTTTCATAACTGAGGGAAACTTACAGCTGTGCTCATCAAACCTTCCTCTTGGGGTTCCCCAACGAGCTCGAGATATCTTGGGCTATCAGAGTACAATGTCATGTCTTTTGGATTAACCAGTGCCCCCGCTTATTTCATGAACCTCATTCATAGGATTTTTATGAACTTTTTGGATAAGTTTGTCATCGTGTTTATCGATGACATTCTGATCTAATCCAAGTCAGAAGACGATCATGAACTGCACCTAAGAACCATCCTTGAAACCCTTAGGGAGCATCAGTTGTATGCTATGTTTAGCAAATGTGAGTTCTGGTTAAAAGAAGTAGGATTCCTAGGCCATATATTGTCGGCATGAGGAGTTGGTGTCGATCCCGCCAAGATTAAGGATGTCAAAGAATGGAAAGCCCCAACCACTCAAATAGAAGTCAGTGCATTTCTTGGATTAGTCGGATATTACCGCAAGTTTGTTGAAGGATTTTCGAGCATCGCAAGACCGATGACCCAACTATTGAAGAAAGATAAGAAGTTCGAATGGACGGACAAATGTGAAGCAAGTTTTCAAGATCTCAAAAAGAGATTGATTTTAGCCCCAATTTTGATCATGCCGGATATCAAGAAGTCGTTTGACGTATACTGTGATGCATCCAAGTTTGGTCTCAGATGTCTGTTGATGCAAGAAGGCAAGGTCATATCTTATCTGTCTAGACAACTAAAGCAACATGAGAAGAACTACCCTACCCATGACTTAGAACTGGCAGCCATAGTTTTATTCTTGAAGACATGGCATCATTACCTTATGGGTAACCACTGTGAGATTTATTCGGATCAAAAGAGTTTGAAGTATATTTTCACCCAGAAGGAGCTGAATATGAGGCAAAGGAGATGGATAGAGTTAATCAAGGATTATGACCTTGACATTCACTATCACCCCGTCAAGGCCAATGTGGTAGCGGATGCTCTTAGTAGACTACCGTGTAGATTAAACACCATGATTAAGGCAGCCCAGCCAAGTCTGCATGAGGAGATGTAAAAATTTAGAGTGGAGCTAGTTAGCGAAGGATTTCTAGCCAGTATTGAACTTCAACCCACCTTGATCAGTCAGATAAGGAGGCCTGGAAAGGAAACACAAGTATTGATGGAATCAAGTGTCGTATCGGTACAGGGAAGGTACCCAGATTCACCGAAGATGAAGAAGGAGTTATGTGGTATAAGGGACGTATCTGTGTTCTAGCAGATTCAGAGTTGAAACAAGTCATTATGCAGGAAGCCCATGATACCCTTTATTCTATCCACCCGGGAGGAACCAAAATGTATCAGGATTGGAAGCAGCAATTTTGGTGGCACAAAATGAAGACAGAAGTCGGAAGCTACATAGCCATGTGTGATTTCTATCAGAGAGTCAAAGCGGAACATCAGCGACCCGTAGGACTTTTGCAACCATTGCAGATTCTAGAATGGAAATGGGATTCTGTCAGAATGGATTTTATCACAAGTTTGCCTACATCCAGTAGGGGAAATGAGTCTATTTGGGTCATAGTGGATAGACTATCCAAAGTAGCTCATTTCATACCCGTCAAGACTACCTATCAAATCTCAAAGCTAGCAGAGTTGTACATTGCTACAATAGTCAGTCTGCATGGAACTCCCAAGACCGTAGTGTCGGATCAAGGAACCCAATTTACCTCAAAGTTCTGGAAGAAGGTCCAAGAAGGATTAGGAACCAAACTGAATTTCAGCACAGCTTATCACCCGCAAACCAACGGACAAACTGAAAGAATAAACCAGATCTTAGAAGATATGCTGGGAGCTTGTGTGTTAGAGTATGGATCTAAATGGGAAGATTGTCTGCCTTTCGCGTAATTCTCATATAACAATAGTTATCAAGACAGTTTGCAAATGGCCCCCTTTGAATTTCTGTATGGAAGAAAGTGTCGTACCCCATTGAACTGGTCGCAAGTAGGAGCGAGTCGGATTTTTGGACCCGACATCCTATGAGAATCTGAAGAGAAGGTTCACAAAGTCCGTGGACACCTCAAGACCGCTCAATCCAGACAGAACAGTTATGCTGACAAAACACGTCGAGACCTGACCTTCAATGTCGGAGATTTTGTTTATCTCAAAGTATCACCTTTGAAGGGAATGCAACGTTTTCAAGTGAAAGGGAAGCTAGCCCTGATGGCTCAATGCACGACGCCTAGAAAAATGCTTGATGGTGGTGTTGATGTAGAGCTCGTTGGGAACCCCAAGAGGAAGGTATGATGAGCACAGCAGCAAGTTTCCCTCAGTTATGAAACCAAGGTTTAATCGAACCAGAGGAGTAAGGAAACACCCCAAAGGTGTTGCTAGCTAAGCCTTGGCAGGGCGCACTACCGGTGCTAGTAGCAACGTGGAGACCTGCACAACACAACCACAGATCTTTGTCCCCAACTTGCGATGAGGTTGTCAATCTCACCGTGTTTTACGGAAAACAAAGGATTAAACGTATCGAATGGAAAGAAGTAAAAGTTTGCAGAAAGTAAACACAAAACACTAAACAGTTTATAGATTGAATGTAAAAGAAAGGACCGGGATCCATAGTTCACTAGAGGTGGCTCTCCTTAAGATAGATAACATGGTGGGTGAACAAATTACAGCGGGGCAATTGACAAACATCAAGAAAGCAATACATGCATATACTAATCATCTTGACTCCTTTGAGACTTGATGGGCATTACAACATTATACATAGACCGCCATCCAACTGCATCTATGACTAATAATCCACCTTCAGGTTATCATCCGAACGCCCCCCAGTATTAAGTTGCAAGCAACAGATTATTGCTTTACGAACTGCATGTAACGTAAACAATACGATTCTTCTATGAACAAAGGATTGTTGTTTTTCTCCCTACTAGCAACAACACATCTAGTACCTTAGAGATTTCTGTCACTTCCCCAGATTACCAGAGGCATGAACCCACTATCGAGCATAAATACTAACTCTTGGAGTTGCTAGCATCTACTTGGCCAAGATAGCTACTAACAACAGAAAGCATGCAAGATCACAAATAACAAAGACATGATAGAATCAATAATCAATCTGAAATAGCATCTCAATATCCATCGGATCCCCGCAAACACAACATGCAGAATTACAAATAGATGATCTTGATCATGAACGGAGCTCACAAGATCTAGACATGAAAGCACAAAGGAGGAGAACCAGCCATCTAGCTACTACATGGATCCGTAGTCCAAGGATGAACTACTCACACATCACACCGGAGGATTGCATGGTGATGAAGAAGGCCTCCAGGGTGAATTCCCCTCTCCGGCAGGGTGCCAAGAAGAGCTTCAGATCCCTCCCGATCTAGGGATGGAGATGACGGCGGCTACAGACTCTTTCGTGGATTTTTGATCGGGTACTTAGGGTTTTCATCCTGAGGGAAATATATAGGCGGAAGGAGAGGCCGAGGGGGTGCCTGGAGTGGCCACACCACCCCCTGGCGCGGGCCAGGCCTGGCCACGCAGCCAGGTGGTGTGGTGGCCCCTTGGACCCTCTCCGTCTCGTATTCTGGCACTTGATGACATCCGGAAAAATAGGCACTTTGGCTTTTGTCCCGTCCAATTCCGAGAATATTCATTTTCTGACTTTCCTGGAACCAAAAATAGCAGAAAACAGGCAGCTGGCACTGTGGCTCTTGTTAATAGGTTAGTCCATGAAATCATATGAAAAGTACTCCAAAGTTGGAACAAAACACAAGAAAGTGGATAAAACCAAGCATGGAACATCACAAATTATAGATACATTTGCAATGTATCAAGCCCCTAGATATATTGGACCCTTCAAGATTTTGAATCACCGAGGAGAAGTATCCTATCAACTGGAACTGCTTGAGGAGATGTCAGCCGTACATGATGTGTTCCATATCATGTTACTTAGGAAATGCCTAGAAGTTCCGAAGAATACCGAAGTTTTCAAGAACATTGATCACAGAGCTATAGATATCAATAAGGATTTAACCTATCATGAAGTGCCCATCCGTATTTTGGAAGAAGCATTCAGAACCACCCGGACCAGGAGTATCAAGTTTCTCAAGATCCAGTGGAGTAACCATACCGAAGAAGAAGCCACCTGGAACGAGAAGATTATATTAGGACTGAGTTTCCCAATCTCTTTAGTTCCTAATTTTTCTTGAATCTCAGGATGAGATTCTGTTTAAGGAGGGAAGGTTTGTAACACCTCAAAAATATTAAACAAGCTTATCAAGTTCTAATCATCCAAGTTTAGGGTTAACAAAAACTTTTATTATTAAACTTTATATGAATGCATGTGTGATTTCCATTAATGCATGAATGCTTGCATTTGCCATGTTTGATGGCTATAAATGATAAAGATTAGTTTAAAGAGGATTACCACATCATCTAGATCTTTTCCAAGCAAAATCAAATAAAAAGAAAATCATATATGACGCATATGATCATATGGTCACTTTGGCCAAAATTAACCCCTAGCCCACTTTGGGCATCTCTAGTAAAAGATTTCTAACAGAAACAATTCCAATTCTTTTCACCCCTTGCTAGACCAAGTAAAAGTGAACCCAAGCAAACTTTACAAAATTGTAGAAACTAATTTCAACCCCATTTGAGAGGCATTTCAAAATTGAATCAAGTGTAGGTGCATAGATCACCAGTTTTCAAAAACCACTCAAATCAACAGCACTTGACAATTCCCAGCAACCATAGACTACCAAGCATGTGACAAGTTCACCCACCAAAATTCATGGAAAAATTCAAAAGTTAAGATCATGCGGCCATTTGGTCGAACACCTTGCATACAAAGTACAAGCTACCAACTATTCACTATTTGTGATCACTCAATTTCTCACCAATTGTACTGCAATCAACCAAATAAATTTCCCACGATCACCCCAGTACCTGGCCGTGCAGTGGAGAAGGTCACCTTCGTCGTTCCGATAGTGCAATGCCGTACCCGAGCGAGGTCATGCCGGTCGACCATGGACAGGTCGCCTCACACCACGCCGCCCTCTCACACGATGCCTAGCTGCTAGCCATGACCTCACCGCCCATCTCTGTCCACCTCTTGACCAATGGCGAGGAGTGGAGGAGCTAGAACAGCCGCGCCCATTTAACACCCTGCCATGCCAAGAGCACGACGGAGCGCCGTAGCCGCCTCGCGCACACACGCCACGCCTCGCTCTCTCCGCTCGTACCCGCTCCCGCCGCGTCACCAGCCACCTCCCAGACAACCTCATTCATCGCCACGCGCCTCGTGACTACCGTACCTAACGTCGAACACCTCCGTACCTGAGCAGAGCGCCGACGTTGACCGACCGACTGAGACCGCCCCTTGCCGCGCCATCACACGCGTGATGATCGCTAGAGTCCTCCGTGTCGACCCATGCCATCCACCATGCTTAGCTCGACTTGTAGCAGTGTCGCCGGTGAAGCCTGACCATGCCGCCCTACCCCCAACGTCGGTGTATAAATAGGAGCCACCCTAGACCTAAATCGGCACACCATCTCACTCCCCACTCACCCAGGGACCTCACTGGCCCTTCCCCGGAGCAAGGCGAGCACCGCGACGCCGGAATTTGGTCGGAGTCTGCCGCTGCAGTGAAGGAAGGAAGCCACCGATTGGAGCCACCCCAGGAGCCGTCGCGACCACCAATCGACCCGCCGTCGTCAACCAGCTTGTTCGCCCCCATGGCTAGACCTAGCTAGAGCCCTGGTAAGCCCCTAGCGACCCCCACCGTTGTGTTAGGTTTAGAATATCGCCGGAGCAGTTCGCCGTAGACGATGAACCTCAGCCGTAGATTACATTCTAATCGTAAGGCTAAGATTGGTAGATACCGTTTCGGGTTAGATGAGTCACTAACACGTGGGATCGTGCTGTCAGAAGCATGCTACGCGTATGCTGTGTAGTTGGGCCGGACCATTTCTTTTCCCGCACAGAGCCCAGCAGTTCAAATAGAATTTTGCTATTTACCTTAAAACCCTATTCTGTTAGTAGATTCAAAATTCATTTCAAAGAGATGTACTGATCCAAAATGCATGATTCCATTTTTTAGAAAGGTATTAAAATTATCAAATCACTCCCGTTTGATTCAAACCAAATGAAACTATAGATCACTTATACTAAAAATAACAAGACAGAGACTTTTACCACTTCAAACATTTTTACAAAATCAACCATAAATGCTTTTGAGTGGATTCCAATTCTCAAAAGTCACATTTGCCATGCTCTACATGAATATGTCAAAAGATTTGGTTTTACAGAGATGAAACACGGTTTAGTATTAAAGGAATGGTATATAGGCATTTCTAGTAACTTAGATATTATTAAATAGTAATATTAAATCTTGTAATACATGACCACCATTTTAAATCACATTCCCAAGTATTGAAATATGTGGTGACCACATGTGTCAACATGATCCACTATTTTAATTGGAGAATATTAAATCTTAAGTATTTTTTAATGAGTAGAAATTACTTTTCCAGAATAAGATAAATAAGAAAGTGTAAATATTACATGTGATGATAGAGATGATGCTAGTTTATCTAGTGTGAGCCATGTTTGCTAAATATAAGTAGTTAAGTATTGTTTGGTGATTGTGTATATTGAATGTATTTATAGACGCTAGTACCGACCCGGGCTAGGACGAGGAGGAGTACTTCGAGGAAGAAGAAGAGAACTTCAACAATCGCACTAATCAAGGCAAGCTAAACTATGCAAGCTAGAACTCTGCATGATCTCTATGCAAGCCCTCTATACTATATAACCTATGCGAGATGCACTATGCATGCTTGGTTATATAACTTGATTATACCAATCCCAGTTTTACTTACCAGCTTTACTTTTCCTTTATTAAAGTTTCTTATCTAGTAATGAATTGTGATTAGTGGAGAAGTAGGATGGATACCCTCAAGATCATAGACTTAGTTTTGTATACTTATACTTGACTAGCACCAACAACAGTGATGCCCTCAATACTAGTGGCTAGTGCTAAACTAAACTTGATTACTTTAGATGGGAATACTTGGTGAAAATGATTATAAAAACCTTGGAATGATGATTCATTCTATTGAAATGTTTTGACATGTGTTATGATACACAATGGTTTGAGGATGAAAATGAATGAGGCATGAGCCTTGACTTTGCTAAAAACTGATGGTTGGGTTCGGATGCGATACCATTCCAATTTTACCGTACAACCACAATACCTGAGTTGGGTAGGGCTTAACTGGAAGTTTATATGTCTTAGTATGGGTTCCCTTGCGGAAGAGGTTAAGCCGAGGCTACCTCAGGAATGAATGTCCATCTAGGAAGTTCTCGGGATGGTAGTTGGCCATGGCTAGGAGGCCAAACTCATAGGGGAGGTGCCTATGCTAGGGTGTGTAATTCAAAGGTTAGGATTGATTATACGCATACCAAGTATGATGATTCAGGGTTATCCCTGATGGATGTAACAAATTTTGTGGTGAAAGTGTACCACCTCTGCAGAGTGTCAAACTATTCGAATAGCCGTGTCCACGGTTATGGACAGTTGGAGTGGCCATACTGTTCCATTGTCAGATGTTTTCAAATTGACTTTGACTTGACCACAACAGAGTTGTGGACATAAAATCGAAGTTCCCACTTAAGTAATGTAGAGAACTAAACTTAGGTCTTTACTCTTAAGGCTTTATGAAATAAACCTGTCTTTTGGCAAATAAACCTACAGCTTGATTCCTACTAGTTTTACCTTACTTATATTAGTATTAGTTTGTGAGTACTTAAAGAGTACTCATGGCTGTGTCCTTGGCTATTCCCATGGCCAGACTATGAGGAGGACTACCTAGAATATGGACAGCAGGAGGTCTATGATAACTAGGATCATCTCCCATCGCCAGCATTGCCTGTGACCATGAAGATGGAGCCTACTATGTTTACTTTCCGTTGCTTTGATTGTATTAAGACTGGATCATGAGATCCTTTATTCTGGTTTGGAATGGATGATGTACTATGGTACCAATTCTATTATGTCTTGCAAAAATGGTAATCCTGGGATAGTGATGTACGGCATAACAGGCTTCTGGACTTACAAATCCAGGTGTTGACATGTTTTTCCAGAAGAGTTAACAGGAATGCCACCTGATCGGGAAATAAAATTCACTACTGACCTGATACCTGGTACAGTACCAATATCCCAAGCACCATATAAAATGGGTCCAAAAGAGTCTTAAGGAGCTAATTATTGAGTTAGCCCGGAAACGATTTATTCAGGAAAGTGTATCTCCGTGGGGAACTCCGGTAATTTTTGTGGATAAAAGAGATGGAGGACGAAGAATGTGTGGTTATTACATAAATCTCAACAATGTCACCATCAAGAACAAATATCCATTGCCAAGAATTCCAGATCTATTTGATCAAGTCAAAGGAGCTGGAGTATTTTCCAAGATTGATCTAAGATCAGGATACCATCAGATAAAAATCAAACCTGAAGATATTCTAGAAACATCATTTGTGTCAAGATATTGTCATCATGAGTATCTCGTTGTACCTTTTGGATTGACCAATGTGCTAGAAATATTGATGAATTTGATGAAAAAAATCTTCATGCCTTATCTGGATAACTTTGTCATATTGTTTATTGATGATATTTTGATATACTCTAAGGTTAAAGAAGAGCATGCAGATCATTTGAGGATAGCATTGCAAATCTTGAGAGAACATAATCTATATGCTAAATTCAGCAAGTGTGAGTTCTGGTTGGATAAGGTAGAATTTCTTGGTCATGTGATCAGTAGGGATGGAATTGCAGTAAATGCGTCCAAAGTACAATTAGTGTTAGAATGGAACGCACCAACAAATGTGAAACAAATTCGAGGATTCTTAGGCATGGTAGGCTATTATCGGAGATTCATTGAAGCTTTTTCCAAGATAGCTAGACCAATGACCAAATTGCTCAGAAAGAATGCACCATTCATATGGGATAAGAAGTGCGAAGCCAGTTTTCAGAAGTTGAAAACCAAATTAACCGATGATACGTCCAAAATGTATCTACTTTCCTGAACACTTTTGCTATTGTTTCTCCTCTAAACTTGTGTGATTTGGATGCAACTAACGCGGACTGACGCTGTTTTCAGCAAAATTAGTGTCTACTTTTTGTACAGAAAATCAACTATCAGGAAAAATCCCGGAAAATATGCCAAAAATCCTATTTCACCCGAAGACTCCAGGAGCCAGAATACGAGACGGAGAAGAGACAGGGGTGGCCACACCACCTGGTGGCGCGGGCCAGGACAGGCGGCGCCAGGGGGTGGTGTGGGCCCTCCAGGCACCCCCCTCGGTCTCCCTCTTCGCCTATAAGTTTCCTTCTTACCTAAAAACTCCAGGGGGTCGACGTTTTTCCAGAAGGAGTTCCGCTCTGCCACCACCACCAGATTCCATGAAACAGCACCAGAAACTCTGTTCTGGCACCCTGTCGGGACGGGGAATTGGAGGAGATCATCACGATCATCATCACCATCGCTTCTCCATCGACCATCCATGTTTCCCCCATCTATGAGTGAGTAATCCCCTGTTGTAGGCTATGGGGATGGTAGGGATTGGATGAGATCGTTCATGTAATGGCATCAGATTGTTAGGGCATGGTGCCTAGTATCTTTTATTAGTGCTTTATGACTTTGTTGCGACTTGTTATGCTTAATGCTTGTCACTAGGGCCCGAGTGCCATGATTTCAGATCTGAACATGTTATTGATTCATTATGATAGTATTGTTTATGGTCTTATCTGCAAGTTGTATAGACACGTTGTTGTCCGGAACCAATGGCCCCAAAGTGATAGAAATCGGGATAACCGGAGGGAATGGCTTTGATGTGAGGATCACATGTGTTCACGGAGTGTTAATGCTTTGCTCCGGTGCTCTATTAAAAGGAGCACCTTAATTGCCAGTAGTTCCCTTGAGGCCCCGCTGCAAACGGGCTGGCAGGACAAAAGATGTTGTGCAAGTTCTCATTGCGAGCACGTATGACTATATATGGAACACATGCCTAGGATTATCTAGTACTTGGATGCTTTATCTTATTTATCTGCAATTGCCCTATGTTCTTATTGCTATGTGAATTGTCTTGTCCATGCAACGCCCGTCTATCCATCCCTATGCCTACTGCACTCTAATCCTACTGTTACTGCTATCTTTACTTTACTACTGCTGCTACTTTACTATTCCTACTACAAAACTGTTGCTACTGATAAACTGCTCTGAGCAAGATTGTTTCTAGGTGCAGCTGAATTGACAACTCAGTTGTTAAGGCTTATAAATATTCTTTGGCTCCCCTTGTGTCGAATCAATAAATTGGGTTTCACTTCCCTCGAAAATACTGCGATACACCCCCTATACTTGTGGGTCATCAACCGCCGCACCAATCTTAGTAGTTCCTGAAATAGTAAAATATTACATAGTATATTGTGATGCATCCAAAGAAGGCTTGGGATGTGTGCTAATGCAAGATCCCAAGGTAATTGCTTATGGGTCTAGACAACTCAAACCTCATGAAGTCAACTACCCAACACATTATTTGGAATTAGTAGAAGTAGTCTTTGCTTTAAAAGGATGGAGGCATTTTCTCTATGGAGCAAGATGTGAACTATACACTGATCATAAAAGTCTCAAATATTTCTTCACTCAGAAGGAGTTGAATATGAGGCAGAAAAGGTGGCTGGAGTTGATCAAGGATTATGATCTTACAATTAACTATACTCCAAGAAAAGCCAATGTAGTAGTAGATGCTTTAAGTCGGAAGAGTACGGATACTCAACTATCAATGGAGAACTACCAAAAGAGTTACAAATGGATTTGGAAAGGTTAGAAATACAATTTCTAAAGAGAGAAGTTTGTGTAGGCTTAGCTACCATGAGGGTTGTGGAAGAGCAAAGCAGTGATCTTCGTCATGAGATCTATCGACATCAACTTGATGATCCATTCATTGCTGAAGCAATCAGGAGAATTTCTGAAGGTCAAAAATCATTTTTTCATCTAGGAGATTATGGATCTTTATGGTTCCAAAACCGTCTTTGTGTACCAGATGTACCGGGGATCAGAGAGGTGATACTCCGAGAAGCACATGAGACATCATATTCAATTCATCCATGGAGTACGAAGATGTACATGGATCTTATGGAATTATTCTGGTGGAATAACATGAAGACGGATATTGTAAAGTATGTATTTGAATGCCATACTTGCCAAAGGTTAAAGGCAGAACATCAAAGTCCAGCAGGACCATTACAACCTTTGGAAATTCTGGAATGGAAATGTGATGAAATGGATTTTATCACAGGATTACCCATGACACCAAAGCGAAAGGATATGATATGCGTGACTATGGATAGATTCACAAAAGGTGCACATTTTATTCCGGTAAATCAAAAAGATAATGCTGAGAAGTTAGTGGAAATCTATGTCAAAGAGATAGTAAGTAAGCACGGAGTACCCAATAAAATTGTATCATATAGAGGATCTGTGTTTACTTCAGCATTTTGGAAACAATTACATGAGGCACTTGGCTCAAAGTTAGATTTCAGCACAGCCTATCATCCCGAAACTGGAGGCCAGACAGAAAGAACCAATCAAATCTTGGAGGACATGCTTAGAGCTTGTGCATTAGATTTTGGAGGTTCATGGGAAGATCATCTACCATTGGCAGAATTTTCCTACAACAATAGCTATCAGAGTAATCTAAAAGCAGCACCCTACCAAGTACTTTATGGGAGAAGATGTAGATCACCAATATGTTGGTATGAGCCTGGTAGTAGCAAGGAATTTGCACCAGACTATATCAAGGAGAAGCAAGATATCATAGATATAATTTGAGTTCGATTGAAGATAGCTCAAAGTCGATAGAGGAGTTATGCTGATCAAAGTCGAAGATCGTGGCATCCAGAAGTGGGGGATATGGTATATCTAAAAGTAAGTCCAATGAAGGTAGTTAAGAGATTCAGAGTCAAAGGAAAACTAAGTCCAAGATATATCAGACCATTAAAGATACTGAGCTAGAATAGAATAATAGCTTATACTCTTGAGTTACCAAAAATACTGGCTCAAGTTAATAATGTTTTCCATCTTCCACAACTTCAGAAATGTCTTAAAGTTCCGATGATGCAATTACTCATCAAGAAATTGAGTTACAAGTAGATTTGTCTTATGTCGAGAAACCCTGTAAAATTCTAGAAGAGAACTAGAAAAGGTTGAGAAACAGGGCAATCAAGTACTGCAAGGTACAATGGGATCATCACCCCGAGCGAGTGGCCACATGGGAGAAAGAGGATGACTCAAAAGAAGCATATCTAGAACTATTCAGGTACAAATCAGCAAACTTTGGGACGAATTTTAATTTAAGGGGGTAAGACTATAACACCCCAGCATCTAGGAACCAACGAAGGGTAGAAATAAGAATATGTGCATGTGCATGCATTCATCTATAAAATCCGGGTAAATTTTTGCCAAACAAAAACCTAAAGAGATCAGAGTTTATTTCACTAACAAGAGGTAGGAATGGCTCTTTCGGGTGATTGCTATAAAATTTTGACATGATCTTTAGGAATTAATAAGTTTTTTGGGGGGGGGGTTATTTGAATTCAAATTTGAAATTTAAAACATTTGGAAAATAGAAGTGGGTAATATTACATTGTTTTCCAAAATGGTTTAGTAATGTTGCTTGATTATATTAAAGGTATATTGAACCATAATAGGAATTTAAGAGAAGGAAATTCAAATAAGAAATGAATTCTTATTTCTTTCTTTATTCCATAATAATATTACAAATTGAGATAAATACACCAAAACAGAATATTACAAGAAATAGAATCTAATAAAATAAAACTTTATTAACTTATAAGAATATCTTTACAAGATCCTTTACAAAAGGATAAGAAGAAGATTACGATGAAAACCCAGACTACCTATCTACTCCTATACTAAGTCTTGACAATCCAGATCTTTGTTCCTACAAAATAAATGAAACAAAAAGGGGAAACAATATATTAAATTGTTAGTTTTACTCTCAGTAGAGAATAGTGTGGTGCACAGTTCTTTTTACATCATTGAGTATAGAGAGAGGGGAAAGTTTCACCAGGATAGTAACCAGTAAAAGGATAAGGAGTCAAAGTCAATTCACTTGATCTGATCCACAAACAACCAAGCAGCAAGGCAACTTGGTCACCTAATTGCATGTAGTGTGATGTCCAAAAAGAAACAACATCACAAGCAATCAAAAAGGAGTTCATAGTCGTAGCACAGCTACCAGGGAGCTCGCTTTCTCTTCTCAAGCACACACCAAGAACTCATTTAGCTAACCAAACCAACCATCAAATCACCACAGAATGGTGAAATAAGGAGGGGATGGTGCAGGAGGATAGCAAGGACAAGTACAAGGTCACAGGAGCAAGGAGGAGCAGAACCAGAACCTGGAGTGGGAAAAACTGGCTCCAGGGAGTGATCAAGTCACCAAGATCAAGCCAGCAACATCAAGCAACACCACAACATCACCAACAAGCAAGTTGTGTGGTAAGTTTATACAAAACCATCACATATTAAAGTTTAACTAAGCATGTGTTGTTTCATATGAGATCTTCTCAGAAAAACACCCAAGTAGGGTGTATCCATCACAGAAGAAATAAAATAAGACCAAACAATCAATCTTTGCAAGCCACACCAAGATCTCAGTTTGTGCATCACTGATCTTTGATAATAACACATGTTTCTACAGCTAATAAGTCGATAGCCTTAAGTGAGGATTTATGGGCACATCCAATGGATGGTAGCAACTCAAAAGTTATTATAGCTTCACGATCCATCTTAAACAGTAGGGATCTCTCATATTAACCTTACTAAGGACTATCAAATTGATTTCCCAAAGCACTATAGGAATGATATCTTGAGGGTATCCATCCAAGATCATTTAAGAAGAGAAGCAGCAGGTGAAAACAGTTATTTTTCCATAGCTTTTCCTTAAACCAGCATCACGGGATTGGTAGAATTAATGAGTACCACAGGCTAATTTATCCAATAGAGTTTTTCGACTCTCAGACACTCTAGAATACATATAGAAAATATCTCAATATCAGGATAAAGCTTGTGTACCATTCAAATGAAGGTTTCACAAGGATTTATCCTAACCAAGCAGATTCTACCCAGGTATTTGATAGTCCAATTCTTTAAAAAGAATACTCAATCATCTTCCTAATATAGTACTCAAGAATCATTCTATTGTACATCAGAAGCTATCAACAAGAATGCATCAGTAATATTTGAACATGAAGCCAACTACATGTTCTAGTATGGAACAAATTCACTCTCATCATAGATTAGCGTCCCAACATTCAAATTTTACAAGTAACAATAATCCCATATTATATAAGAATGCATTTAACAGAGCCACTGTCATATAACAGAGCCATTTAACAGAGTAATCACCACCCAATTACCCTAAATCATTTGTTGCCTTAGTAATCACAACACTAGGGGAAAATCCCAACACAGGGGATGAACCCTAATTAGGGATTCCTCACCCTAGGCATCCATAGAGTTGCAAGGGAGGACCGGAGGGGGGGAGAGAGGTAGACTTACCCGTAGTCCTCGCCGAAGATTAGAAGAGGAAGCAGAATCACCGACGAGCGCACACGGCGGCACGGGGAGCATCAGAGGGCGCTGCAACCCGCGTTGAGCCATTAGACGGTGGCCACAGCCACACGAGCAGTAGCGGCGACACCACAGGACCATCGGAGTCGTGGCACAGTATCGCAGGGGCGACAGAACACCACATCACCGGCAACCACCAAACCCTAGAGTTTGGGGTAGAGGCAGCCTGGCCAGAAGAAGTGCCCAGCAACAAATCAAACTAGACCAATCAATGGAGCAGCATCGTCTACCCCATCGTGCACCAAGGTGGCAGCTAGAGAGGCCTAGGGAGGCCGGGATCGCGCGACGGTGACGTCAGCGGCACAGCGTCTCCGTGGGGGAGTGAGAGAGAAAGGTGAACGCGAGAGAGAGAGGGGTGCGGGTGGTACTGGGCAACTCAACCCGAAAGGGTTTGACCAGCCCAGGTGGGCCGAGTCAGGGTTGGGCCAGCCTAATGGGCTAGGTCCAAATGTTTAAAAGAAAAGCATAAGTAATTTATCAAAAGACCAAAATACCCCTAGGACTTAAATGGTTCTAAGGAATCAAATAAAAATCCTAAAAATATAAATAAAATACCAATGAACTCACAAAAGTGTCCTCTATTCAAGAAAAAATTAATAAATAGAATTCTAGGTAATTAAATTTAGAAATATTATTATTGATGTATATACTCCTTTGGGATTTTATAAAATATACAAAACACTGAAAATTGAATAAAATTCATTTTTAAGATCCTAAAAGGGAGTACTATTATAGAAAAATACTAGTTTGTATTTCTAAAAAGTAAATCAAGTGTGATAAAAATAAATTTTTATTTCCAAAGGAATTTTAATTAAACATTTAAAATAGTTAAAAATTAAATAAGTTCATTTTTAAACTCTTAGAATAATATTAGTTATTATAAAAATACTAGAAATAATGATTGTGTTAATTTAAAAGACTTTGAGTAATACTTTCCTTTTATTAATCAAAGAAAATAATAAACCTTTATAAGGTGTGTAAAACACGTAAATAAGACGATGATAAACCCTTGCATAACATTATTATGCATTGCGTATTGCTTCTTCAAATATTGTCCTTACCGGGCAATAGTGGTCTTTTGTAGAAACTGGTGGTCAAGGTCAAGTGGAAGTATCCGACTTCACTACCTTGTAGTCACAAGGCAAGTTCATCACTTGCTCATGTCCTTTGAAGAGTCTTTATGAAAGTATTTGAAAAATTGTGTGTTATCAGCTATATTCTCAAGGAGACAGAAAAGTAAGTATTTTCCCAAACAAATGAAATGCTATTATCATCCTAAGTGGTGATAAATACTAAGAATTGTAGTGGAATCTAAGATTCCAGTTGCAGAACAAATAGGACTTAATAACCCATGAAATCAGTGATTCTAGCGCCATATAATACGCGTTAACCATAAGATTTGGAATAGGATGGAGAAGTCAGCTGCATCTTCTTCCTTTCGCATGGACGGATGACCTTGTCGTAAGGCTGCAGATTTCTCATGGAGAATCCAGCACATGGGTGGGAACCCTTATGTCCCCACGATATTGGTGTCTAGATTATCCGTGAGGGGCTGTCGGAGGTAGAACTGCCACTTCGGTGGGGGTTGCCAGGGACATGATCTTCTCACTGGAGTCTCCAAGGGGTTGCCAGGGTTATATCTGCCTATATGGGGGTTAACAGAGGTATTCCTGCTTGGGGAGTCGTGTCTTCATGCGGGGTCGCGGAGAAGGGCAGTGATTGGCTTGGATCAACTTCTGGGTCCCACATCAAGGATTTGTGGACGGGAGAGTATGCCCGGTTGTGCAACAAGGATTTAGTCTCTTATGGGTAAAGCAACGCACATCTGCAGAGTGTAAGAACTGTAACTTGTTACTCCCTGTTCTGGGAAGGAGCTACGAACGTGGCAGGAAAGGAACTCCATGAAGTTCTGGTCAACCTGTGAAGGCTGATGGGCATAGTTTTTTGACAATAAAATCAATCTTTAAAGAAATGTTTACAAAAATTGCATCGTACCAAGGACTTATAGTCCGAGGTGGTAGTTAGAGCATCAAACTTCCCACCATGCATATAATGAACTTGCTGGGTAACGCTGTTACTCACTCTTTCGTTTGAACCCCTTGCTAGACTTTGAGGGCCAGAAGGATGACTAGGTGTATGCTACGGAAGCCTAGAGCAACGTCTACTATGAAGAGCCGGACCTGTCTGGTGGAATCGAAGGGGTGGACTACGGGATACACTATGGAGCTGGAGACAACGAGTCAGAGTAGTTGTCAGGCCAGAATGTAGTTACCTAGGTTGAGTCGAGCAGCACGAACCCTATAGAATAAGCTGTTGAGCTCACGTCTTTCTTATCGTTGTGCCTTTCGTTCTTCTGCTAAACTTATGAACTAAGTGATATGGTTTGTAAGAATGAATCACTTGAAGTATCGAACTTTTGGTATTGTAATAATAATGAGGTGTGTATGTTTGTAATATGGACCCGCAATGTTTCTGTTGTACCACTCAGAGGGATGTGATATTTATAGAATGGTGTTCTGTGGATGTCATGTCAATGACCCCAGCAGTGGTATGTTGGGTCACTGCAACTCCTTGTCCCTAGTGCTTGGATCTAGTGAGAGAGAGAGTTATTGTTTTTAACACATATTAATCTTTAAGGAAATACAACTCCAGTAGACCAGCTCCTCCCTCTCTGGTCAAGTCACGACCCCACCCCAACTCCTCTCTGAGCCACTGAAGAAACCCTAGATCCCCTAGCTTCCTCTTCCTCTCTCTTTTCTTGTTCACCCGAAGCTAGGAAGGAGAGGTAAGACTTGCAGCTCACTGCATCCCCATCTCCCTCTGGCCCTCTACAGCCCCACACCCTCCTCTCCACCGACTCCCTCGATGAATCAAAAGCTCCTTTCCCTTCCCTCCTCAAAAGTGAGCTTGGTCCACCATGGACGGCCACCTCCCTAGATAAAAGGCCTTGGGCCACCCCAGTGCCCAACTCCTAGCTCATTAGCCTCCCCTCACACCCACCTTATCTCCTCGAGATCCTCATCCTCTCACCTTCCCTGTATCTTTCAGGAAAAGGAGGAGAATACACCTCGGGCTTTTTCAAGATCTGCTCATGGTGCTCCCTTCTCTACCTCTCCCCCTCTGCATGATACTCCCTTGATCTCTCCTTGATCTCCTGCTTATAACCAGGTATCAATCCCTTCTCAGGAGCACCGGGAATAGCATCGTTGGCGAGCTTCCAGAGGTTTCACTTGGTCATCATCGCGCTTGCAACCTTCTGACGCCAAAATCCTTTGTGTCGCCCCTCTCCAGGTTTGTCGTCGATGACCGCGTCGCCCTGCACCCTCCATGGCATTCCTGCTCCGCCTAGGGTTTCGGGTGCCACCGTCGCCCTCTCAGGAAGACGACGATGGACAGTCGTCCATCATCACTTAATCGAGCAGCCACTAGCGGCCAATACCGTTTCGTGCCTCGGTGCCACTGATGCACGAACCCTGCCATCAGGCCCTTTGAATCGCTTCCCGCGCGCACATCTCTCCTGGGTGGGCCGGATCCGGTGCTGAGCGGCCCACGACCGTGCAAACCTGGCCCATGTGCCCCTAATTCCTTTTTATTTTTAGTTTTGGTTTCCACATCTGCTATTTTGAACCTTAGTTTAATTTCAAACAAGAATGAAAAACCATTTGAACTGGCCAGATCTAAATTTTTACATGATCCCTAAGGTTTCCTCTAACATGCAGACCAAACCCTAGGCCTGAATTCTCTTTTAATATTTTCTAGCAATTTAACAACTAGAAAGTATCTTTTCTAAGAAATAAATACCTCAGTGAGTTCCCTTGATCGAAATTGAGTATTTCCAAATTCCCCTGGTAGATCTTTAAGTTTACTATCATGCTACCCTTGTCTCGTGCCAAGTGGAGCCCTAGTCTGACTATAGCAAAAAATGACAATATAAATTCACTTATGACTTTAGAAAATTTTCTAGGTCAAAGCAAGATGGGTATTAGCCTAAATCCAACTCTCCGTACACTTTCACTAACTTGTCTATATAAACCTAGGATCTCAATAATTTTTTAGCCTTGGTTGAATTTTAATGAATTAAACACTTTTGGATGTGGTATTATCATTAGATAAATCACTCCAGAAGCTCTGTAACTCCAAAAATGATGAATCAAATTTCAAATGGAAGGTATTTAAAATATCTATCCACTTCATTTGGTCTTATACCATTTGTACCTATAGAATAAATCTGGATAAAAAGACAAATTCCATGTAGAACTAACTTTGGGAATTTCTCAATGGCATTCTGTTAATTATATTGAGGTGATTCCAACTCTCAAAAATCGAAAACTCAAAGATATACAATATCCTTGGAGAACAAATTTATTTTACCTATAGATCTTTTCTGGTGATTTAATTCACCTAAACTAGGATTAATTCCACTAAAATAATCATAACTAATTAAGGAAAATTGATAAAATCGTAAAACCACTTTTGTTGACCTTTTTATTTCAAAAATTATATGTTGCTATCATTTTTGTGCATTTATATCATACAAAACCAAGCCTTAGTTCAAAACCCCTTCTTTAGGTGGTATTTGACAATTAAGTAATAAAGGAAATTCCACAAAGGCAATTATAGTAATTCTAAGTGCTATGAACTCAATCTACCAAAACCTAGTGAAGTTAGTAATGTGTTATATGTATCTTTTTGTATTGTATTGATGCTTATTGATGCTTGTATGCCTTGTGTTGATTGTGGCCTTGTTTGCTTGCATGTATGATCCCTGATGATGATAGTTGCGAATATATCAAAGACCTAATAAGATGGTTATTACTTTGGTTATTATGGTATGATAAGGAGAAGTCTAGGGACATATTGCCATATTGTTGATCTTCAGGCAAGCCACCTTCTTGCTCATACCCCTTGTCCTACTATTTTATTATGCATGGTTTTACCTATTCAATGAAATCTATGCATCGTTTTACCATTTCTTGAGTATGTATATTATGGTATTGACTTGGCTCCTCCGAATAAGTACCCACATGTACCAGTAGGTACAACCCCTTGATGACACCTAATTGTCCCCAGTATGATAGTTGGTGTATTACACCATACCCGCTTTGGAGACCCCGTTTTAGCCGAAGCAAAAACTAGAGGATGGGAAGACCCCAAAAAAAGTTTTACAAAATGTTTTACGATAAAACCTTGGTGAGGTTTGACCTACCAAGAGAAGTTTGAGAAAGGAAAAATGTTTTGTTTTAAAAAATGCTCAAGGAAAAAAGGAGGAAAAATGTTTACGAAAACGCACCCATTTCTTTGTGGCTTAGCTCTAACAACTTAACCCGTGCAACCACATTACTACTATATGGGAAGGGGATGGGCTGGAAGTTTGTATGCTCTGGTATAAATTGTCTCACAACTCCTACAGGAGATTTCGATCTCTAGAGGTTGGGCCTTCTCTAGGTCCCTGTAATGTACCTCGACACCCAAGAGAAGGAACAAAGTGTCTATGGTCCTCCATGCGATACTATGAGCCTCTCCTTGAAAGCGTACAAAGGTGCTCTAGTTGGTCCATGGTACCCGACGTCTCGGTGTTGAGGGGAACGACTCATAGGGTAGGCTCTTGTACTGGAGTAAGAAGTCCCAAGGTCTTGTTTGATTATCCGAGACCTACATACTTTTGTATGACGATCCGGGGTTGACCCTATGGATGTATCAAATCTTATGGGTAAAGTGTACAACCTCTGCAGAGTGTAAATCTATTCGAATAGTTGCGTCCATAGTTATGGAAGGGTTGGACAAACTCCTATAGAATGGTGCGGGTTTTGTTTTCAAAAAGGATTTCAGATAATAAAAGTCTTGGAAATGTTTTGACCATGGTCGGAAAAAGGAAGGAAAGGAGTTTGGTCATGAGATGACCAGAAGGAAGAAACAAATGGGTAACCCAGTCCTAGGGTTTTCTAAAACTTTTCAAAAAGGTTTCCAAAAAGGTTCTACAAAATTTTTCAACAAAGATATGTAGTTGCTATATCTACAAGAGAAATTATTTGACAAAAGAACATCTCTTGGAGCCCTCCTACTACCACAGCCATATTGCATATCCTCTTGTTATTATTATTCTCTTAAGGTGGTTTGTGAGTACGTTCAAAGTACTCACTAGCATTATCCATGGCTATTAACTTGCTCGGATATCAAGAAGAAGGTGATGATGACGACTATGTGAGCTAGGATGTTCTCCCAGTCAGTTGCATGTAGGTTAAGGCATGGCTCGGGCTCTACGCTTAATTAAGTTCCATCGATGTTGATTGATGTATCCATAATTGTATTAAGGTATGACTTGTATCCGCTTAAGTATTGGATGTTTACTTTGATACATGTCGGTTATGTGCCACGACTCACTAATCATGGGATCGTGGTGGTGTGCACAATAGGGATTCTTGGAGGATAATTCCGGGGGCCTCACACCTTCAAGAATTCACCCCCTGCATGGGACCTCTTGTTCTTCGAGCTCGACAAACCGGAGGTTCCACTTCGGTCAAGCATTCTTTCCAAATTCATTGTATTGTGAAATTTCAACATAAAAATGTGGGCATAAGGTTTCTATGATGTATACAAATGATTCCATGCAAAACCTTTGAATCCTAACATGTAGAATCAACATGAATCTAAAAATATTATAAACTCATCTAGATATCCAATGTGAGATATTTACCCATTAATTTCTGAAAATAAGACATGGATCGGATGAGAGACTTCACAATGTGAAGATTCCCACACACAAATGGATGAAATCAGTGAAGAATTGATGATTCTAGGTGATTAGGGTTGGAGTTTGAGAGAGAGAAAAGATTAAAAAAGAAGATGACTTGTTTGGGGGCTCCTAGCCAGCCGCCGTCATCTTCACGAGGCGATGCACGCGGTACGGGTGCACGGTACAGGCAGGTGATACCCACAAGTATAGGGGGTCGCTGAAATCTTCGATGGGAAGTATTACACAAATTTATAGTTCGACTCAAGGGGAACACAAGAATAACAATAAGACTTTAGCAATTGAGGCGTTACTCTCAATCACACATGTATATCAATAAACTTGCAAAGAAAGTGGTCATTTATGGCAGTTGATTCAAAGCAGTAAAACAAACCAGTAAATTAAGCAGCAGATTTCCAGTTTTCATCGGAAGTAATGTTGTGAAACTTTCAATGGCTAAAATGCAGACATGAGGTGATAGCTGGGTGTTTCATGGATAATATTCATCATATAATGTATCATACTAACATGAAATTTATCTCTAATTCAGTTGTGTGTAGGTGTGTGCTTCGAACATAATCGTGCATGTGAATTTGCATAATATCTTTTGTTCTGCCTTCCCATTTCACCGGGGCCAACTTGGTACTACATGCAATTAAGAACTACCTTTTCAAAAAGACCAGAACAAAGCATTAATGCTTCATGAACACACAATATCCTCAAACTATCATATATTCCCATTATTTTCCCTAGCTATCACCTTAGGGTTCGCAGGTTCAACATAATAATAGGTAGTACACTTTGCAAATACATACCAAACTCAAATATATGATAGGGCCGTAAAATATCAGTACTAAAATCATGTCACTCAGGCCCTAGCAACAAGCATTAAACATAGCAAAAGTGTACCAACACTCATACAAGAATTTCTACAAGATAAACACCTCAAATCTCGATACATATGGATGATTACATGATGAATCTCATCCAATCCTCATCCACCTCACATGCCCAAGGGTAATTACTCATACATGGTGATGGGGGATTAAATAATGGTTATTGGTAATCCAATCCTCATCCACCTCGACATCTCACTCTCTGGGGCGGAGAGAAGGACCAATCTGACCCCCAAAACAAAGAATTGTGGCTCTAGCGGTGCTCTTTTCATGAAAATCTCTGTCCTTCTGTATACCTAGGTTTTTCAGGTATATATGGGGGTACGCCAAAGGAGGGGCCGATACGATGCTCCACGGTCAAAAGGGCCTGGGTGGCACGCCCACCCTTACTGGGTGCGCCACCTGTCTCTTTTGGGCGTCGTGGCTTCGCTCACTTGATTCCAAAGACAAGACTTTATTATTTGGTGAAAACTGATGTGGTATTTTTCCTCAATTTTATTTCCTTCGAAAATTGACAGAAAGAAGACTTTTGCTAAAAACCGCGTTAGATTCAACAGTTTTATCCAAGTATGGGAAGATTTTGGAACAAATCATGGAGCAAAGTACTTGGAAAGTGGATACATTTGAGATGTATCAGCTCCCCCAAGCTTAGCTCGTTGTTTGTCCTCAAACAACTCAAATGCAGTGTAGAAGCGATAAAAGACTTTGACAAGTACTTTGCTCTATTCATGCATAACAGTTTAGCATGGAAAATATTTGAAACATAGCTTTATCAATGAATAACAAAGTAATAATGAGATCCCACCATGCTGGTGTACAAATGATTATACATGGTGCAAAGGAGATAATATATTGCAACACTATTTGAGCATGATTACCTAATAGTGGCAATGGACAAAGTTCTCACATCGCATTTGATTGAATCATATGTAAGGTTTTTGAGGTCTTTGATTCTTTCAATTGTTGACAAGTAATTCATCATGCTTGCATTGTAAACTAAATACTCTGGGATGTCGTATCCTTCTAGTCTTTCAACATTTAAAACTCATAGAAGACCCAAACATGAGTAAGTAACTAGTATCTTTAGTTGACAACAGGTGGAGTCGAATATCATAGGTGCTTTTTTGGTATGTTTCTTGCACCTTTGCATGAGTGGTAGGAGTTTTTGGTTGCCAGTTTTTGGGCTTGCAAGTCTTTTCTTCATTCAGCTTTCAATGGATTTTCATATCCATAGTGTAAGCATTGAACAAATAAGCATCTCTTGATTTTTTCCTTGCATAGTGGGAACTTCTTAGTTTTAGCCTATTTTCTTCCGTAGAAGATCCAACTCATTGGGACATTTCTTTATTTTATTTTTTAGGATAAGGGTTTAAAGGATGGGTTGCCCACCAACACAATGATAGCCATGTTGGTTGAATTGGTTTAAAGGCTAGTGAAAAGGCTTAGTTGTCAACTAAATATACTATCAATCCATTGAAATATGACCCGACGCTAAGATTCACAATTTGATAGACTGGAATATCATATAAGCCTCATCCTCCAAATTTCAAAGACACATAGGAATATAAATATTCATCACTGAATATGTGCCACGTCCACATCAACAAGCGTAATGGGATGCATCAACTTTTGTTCAGAGATACTATCATGCAATCAAGTTACAATAATGTTCCCTAATAGCATCTCGTTTGCCGCATTGTATAGCCAAAAGGACACAAACAAAGTAACCATTCATTACCACTTTCCTAAGTATTGATGGAACTTTGCCCAAGCATTTACTAATGTTAACTTGCATGCATATGTACATAAAAGGAGTCATACCTATTTTATCATTTCATACACATTGATTCATCATTGTTGTTCTTCCTCTCCAATCTTGAACTGCACAGTATGCTCATATATGTTTGAAATAAAGCAAATAGATATAGCTTGGTTCATTCTGGACTTCATTTTCATCAGTTTTAGAAATATTACTACGGGATTTTCCATCAATCACTTCTCATGAAAAATATGTTAACATGGTGGTTTATACTGGTTGTGATCCATAATTTATCATAGCATTAAATTAGGGATCATTTGCAAGTTAACTCACCACTTTTAGTGTTAAAAATTGAAATCTGCCAACAAATTATTGCAGCGATGCAGCCTAGTATTTCCCTACATAAACATCCCATGAATGTTTGCCAATTTTTTTTGTGTGGGGGATGAAAAGTTATAGTTGATGTGTAAATTTCAACCTAATCGGAGTTACAGATAAAAATGAAAAATAAAACAGTGAACAACATCACACAGATTCCTGCAACTCCTACGTGCGATTTAAAAAATGAAAATCTTTTTGTGGTTTTTAGCTTTAGACAACAAAGGAAATAAACTTAATGGTAAGCTAACTACATAATCAAGAAAGATCTTTTTGGGTTTTGGGTTTTACTAAAAGTAAATAACTTGCAACAAGCCTAAAAAGTCAAATCCTTTTGGGTTTTTCGAGTTTCGTTAAAATGAAACTACAATTCAAATAACTTAAATAATTCTAACATGACATATACAATGAAAATGAAGGGAGGAAATATACTCCCCCAATATTGGGTGAAAGCTAGTAGCCTGGATGGTTAGGACCATGCCTCCATTTGTATTGCCGATCTCCATAATATGGCGGTGGCTGCTCCCATAATGGCCACTATGGCGGCGCGTCTAGGTTCTGCTGTTGAGAAGAGTAGCCTTCTCCGGTGTGATAGCTAGGTGTTGCAGACATGTAACCCCATGTTCCATGTGCTGGAGGTTGAGGATTATCCTCCCATATCGTTGGTGAAGACGGTCCAGTGGTCTCCTCCCATGCATATCCGTTCACAGGGGTTGTCCACTTCCCTCTTAACCGGTCAAAATAGTCAATGCAAGGAAGCAAAGTGGATTCCAACCTACCACGGTTAACCATATATTAATACATCACGTGAACCGTGCCATACTCCCTCAATATCCCCATGCGAAGCAACATATTAATATCCAAAAAATAGGTCCCGGAATCGGAGTTCCCATGTATTCAAATTTTCTTTCATTCTTAAGGTATTCAAAAACTAATGTGGCTATTGGTCCGGCATAAAGAGGTTTGGAATTATTATGTGTTATAGCATATGACATGGTTCTAGTAATAATCACACCCAAATTATATTCAGGAGCTACACCTTCCTTAGCACATCTCAATAAATAAATTATGGGGCCAGTGCATCATGTTGAATTCTTCCTAGCAAGAAATCCTCTAACAAGAAACAATGCAAAGTATCTTAGTGCAGGGTGCTGGATATGAGTGAACTTTCCTCTATGGATATCCTCTGGCACATCTACAATTATACTCCTCCAAAATGAACGGAGACTCTCATCAGAATCAGCAGGAATCGCTTCCCATTTTCAGTCATTAGGGACATGTATGGCATTACAAAATTCTCTAAGGGCATGATTAACCTTTGACCCTTCATGACAAACCTCATATAAAAAGTGTTGGGAGTTTCTTTACCTCTGCTACTTACCTTCTCTTTGGTTTGTACAAACCTGAAGGTGGCTAGGAACTCACTGCTCAACTCGTAGTAGGTCGGTTGAGGATCTCTTGCAAATTCCTCTAGTTTGGTTTTCTGCAAGAAATAAGTAAAATATTCTTCTATGGATAGTACTTTCAGCGCATCGGGATTGGTCCAATTGGTGGCTTTCACCTTCAAGCCCTCCACCTTAAAGATCATTTCATCTTCCCACTCTTGCTCTTCATCATAATTGGTTAAGGCCATTGAGCCCCTCCTTGGCCTTAAACTGCTCATGAGGCTTTTGCCCTTATTCATGGTGGGTGAGACCTTGCAGCACTAAGAGTATAAATCACTAAATAATTAGATGTATCAAGTTATAATCATTTAGGGATGCTTCAAAAAGTTTCTACCAAGCATTACTATAAATCATTTCCACTAAAAAGCTTCGAATCCATGAACTTTCATACATGAGATGCAACACCAAGAGCACTAGTTTTCTCACAATATAAAGCATCATATCAAAAATAACTTCGATGAGTGGAGGAGTCACATACCAATGAGCAATCCCTCGAAAAGGATTTGAAAATGGCTGCCAAAACTTGGAGATCAAGAAATGAGTAGCAAAGGAGCAAGGAATTTTTTTTCCGAGTGGTACCTAGTTAGGTTCTGCGAGGAAGTGAAGAACCTGGGAGGTTGGAGGCCACATAACTCCACTTGGGGGGGCCACAAGAGCAGCGGGCGTGCCCCCCACCATAGGACGCGCCCTCTATGATCTTTTGGCCCCTGCTCACTTTCTGGCAGCGTCCTTTGGCATGGTGGATCCTATGTGCAGAATAATGGCCTGGGAATTTTTTCATAGTTTTTGGAATATATTTTCTGTGTAAAATTTCCCTGAACTCAAAATTTTTCAAAACAGACATAAAATAATTAAAGTAACTAATTTTAAATGAAGGAATTCAAATAAACTATAATACTACTGTAACAATATTTAAATGGCAATCATTATCTCATCATTATCATGTTAAAAATGAGGTTGATCAAGATTCACTATGATAAGGATAGAAACAATGATTCACTTATTATTATAAAAGAAAAAAATTAGGATACCTCCCAATGGATTGGAATAGTTCCAACCATTATTGTTTCATACTTAGGCTTTGGAGGACGAATAGGTATTTCAAAACTTCCAATTATAAGAACTTTTGGTTCAATGGCATTAACACCTCTCTTGGCTAGCTCAATGGAATTATTCTTTGGAAAATATATAGTGTGCTCCTTCCCTTTGACATTAAATGTTACTTTGCTTTCAGTGCAATTGATAACAACCCCTGCAGTATTTAGAAAAGGTCTTCCAAGAATAATAGATAAATTATCATTTTCAAGCATTTTGAATATCACAAAGCCTGTGGGAATCTGCACATTAGAAATCATAATAGGAACATCCTCACATATACCAATAGGAATAGCAGTAGATTTATCAGCCATTTGAAGTGAAACTTCAGTAGGTACTAACTTATTTAAGTTAAGTTTCTTATAAAGAAAGAAAGGCATGACACTTAATCTAGCTCCAAGATCACATAAGGCATATTTCACAAAAGTATTTTTAATGGTGCAGGGGATAGTTGGAATACCTGGATCCCCTCTCTTTAGGTAGTTTTCCCTTAAAATAATAGTCAGCAAGCATGGCAGTAATTGTTGGGTCCGCAGCATAGAAAACAAAAAATTTCCTACGGTGTGAACTACACGCCAAGATCTATCTACTAGGTATAGAGCAACGGGTGGACATACATCCATAGAGAACTTACCCTCGAAGACAACGAGCTTTGTTAATGAGTAGGAACTCGTGGTTGATGTAGTCGTACACTTGCCGATCTCAAGATCATGAGGAAGTCCGAGCGCCGCAACTCAGCAGCGCATCCGCACTCGCACACACGTTCAAGCCACCGGATAACCTCCACCTCCTCGCTCCAGCGATCCAGCGGAAGCAGCAACTCCTTCCAGACGAAATGCCACCGGGAACATGTATCTCGCTAATCCGAGACCATGGGGGAATAATTCTAGAGGGGGAGAGATCCTTCACAAGGAGGTGTGTGGATGAGGAGGGAATGGGTGGCCTTTTATAGGAGGAGGGGGGTGCCCCCTCTCTCCATGGCCGGTGCATGGGGGGCGTGACCCCTCACCTCCCCCATTCATGTGGTGGTCACTCCTCCACATTAAAATGCCTCTTCACATTCCCTTTTAAAGTCTCCACTTTAAATGCATTAAGTTTCTCCAAATTTAATGCTCTCTCATTTAATAAAACTCTTTTATTAAATTTATTCAGAATTTTGTTAATTACTTTAATTAACAAACATTCACATATATCCCCTTGTAATATTTCAATATCACATGCAGAACCACCTTCTGCAATTTCACCCGAAACAATTTCCGATTTCTATTGAAACAATTCCTGCGCTTTGCAATTCTTTCATCTGAAACATATGTGCTCCAAAATGGTGTCCGGTAACTCTTAAGTGTGCCACCCTAGTCTATAAGAGAGGCATGACTAGGAACCCTTTTTGTTTATTAAACATGCATGTATTGATGTTTCCTATCAATACAATTATAGCATGTAAAATAAACATCTATCATATACAAGGAATACATAATAACAACTTTATTATTGCCTCTCAGGGAATATTTCCTTCAGTAATAGCTTCATTTGGTATCTTTATTTTATTAGTGACAATATCTTTCATACATTTGTAATATGGAGGTGCTTTAATAGCATCAACTAAAGGAATTTGCAAGTATAAATTTTTTATCATTTCAATAAACTTCTCAAACCTTGCATCATCCAAAGTTTTCATTACCTCTTGGGGATATGGTATAGGTCTTTGTACCCATGTATCCCTTCCTTTACCTTTTGGTTGTGGTAGAGGCTGCTTCTTATTATTTTTATCCCTTGATGATTGAGGGTCCTCACTTACAATAGGCTCAGATTCTTCATTATTCTCCTCTTGTGATTCTTCATTTGGTTGGGACATTTCCACATCATCTTCTTCATTATTATTATCTTAGCTTCAGCATCAGAGAGAGACACATCATTTTCTTGATCTTCAGAATTCCCATTAGCTTCATTTTTAATGGGAGATTTTCCTGTAATTGACTTCTTCTTAAGAGCCTCTTACTCTTTCCTTTTTGGATGTCCATCAAGATAATTAGGATCCTAAGTGCTAGAGCCTCCCCTTATATTAACTCCACAAATTTTCTTCTTCTCATTAAGAAGCTTTTCATACAACTTATTTTGAAGAGAAATCATTTGTCCAACTTGATTATTCATCATTTTGCAATGCTTAATAGTCATCTTAAGAGAGTCAATGCAAGAGCCTATTCTTTTATGAAGAACATTAATCTTATGAGAGTTCTCTATTATTTCCATTTCAATATTATGATCATATGTTCCTTGATGTGGAGAAAAGTTGCTAGAATGATCAACATAAGATATTTCAGTAGAAGGTGATACCTTTCCATTACTTTCAGATGAACATATAGCATGAACTTGAATATGGAAGCATGGTTTATCAATAGGGAATTTAACACCCATTTCAAAAAGTTCCTCTAAATGAGAAGATTTAATACCCCTTTCCTCCATAGATTTATGAGCTTCTTCCATATCTTCATTAGATAATATGAGAACACCTATCTTGTTATGAATCTTTTCACTTTTCTCTTCTTCAATATGCCAATCATGATAATTCTGGGTAATAGTATTCAATAATTCCTTAGCTTCGTCAATAGTCATGTCCCTGAAAATATTTCCTGCAACACTTTCTATATAGGATCTAGAACTTTTGGTTAGTCCATTATAAAATGCATCAATTAATTAATTATCCTTAAAACCATGCGTGGGACATCTCCTTCCAATGGCACAAAATCTCCCCCAAGCTTCTGGAATACTTTCTTCTTTGTTTTGGGTAAAGCTACTAATTTCAATTTTCATAGCATGTATTTTACTGTCAGAGATATACTAGTGGAAAAAAGTACAAGCATGCTTCCTTACTAGTAATAGGATTATGAGCTATTGATTTTTACCAAGTTTTTGCATCTCCTCCTAAAGAGAAGGGGAACAGTTTTAAGAAATAATAGTGTTGTTATATCTCAGTTTTTCCAAATAAACAACCAATATCTTCTAGGTTCATTAAGTGCTCAGAGGGAAATTTTTATTCTTTACCATAGCACTTAGATACTTCAACTCTTTCTATTATTTCAGGGTTAACTTCAAAATCATAGTCCTTATCTTTAATGAATATCGCAGGTTCTTTGCATTTACTAGTAATAGGAAATAGTTTTCCTAGAGAAATGGTACTCAAGGTTTCTTCAAATTTATCCAAGTCATCTAGATCAAGACTCATAAAATCTTTAGTGAAAGAAATATCCTCTTCACTAAGTGTCTCTTCAGATCAAGTAACATGCTCATTTTTATCACATTCAGATTCCATATCATCATTGGACAAGGACTTAGATAAATCAGGTGTCCCCTCTTTATCTTGGCCATCATCCAAAAAATATTTATCAATACTAGTAGACATCCTATCCAATGGTGAACTTGCTAGGATAGTAGTTTTATTTTTAATATCAGGAGTGTAATAGTAGTACGTGAAAGTTTGGCCTAGAGGGCAAATCCGTACCTCTCCTTGTAGTAGAAGGCATAATATACTTATCAGCAGTATCCTTACTCTTTCCCACAATGAGAGACAAGTAAGTACAATAAGTAAATGATAATAAGTGGTCTTACCAATAAAGCTAGGCTCCCCGGCGATGGCGCCAGAAAATGTCTTGATGCCCACAAGTATAGGGGATCGCTAAAATCTTCATTGGGAAATATTACCCAAATTTATAGTTCGACTCAAAGGGAATACAATAATGCCAATAAGGCTTTAGCAATTGAGGCATCACTCTCAATCACACCTGTGTATTATTAAACTTGCAATAAAAGTGGTGATTTATGACAGTTGATTCAAAGCAGTAAACAACCAGTAAATTAAGCAGTAGATTTCCAATTTTCACCGGAAGTAATATTGTGAAACTTTCAATGGCTAAAACGCAGGCATGAGGTGATAGCAGGGTATTGCATGGATAATATTCATCATATAATGTATCATACTAACATGACATTTATCTCTAATTCAGTTGTGTGTAGGTGTGTGCTCCGAACATAATCATGCATGTGAATTTGCATAATATCTTTTGTCCTGCCTGCCTATTTCACTGGGCCAACTTCGTACTACATGCAATTAAGATCTACCTTTTCAAATAGACTTGAACAAAAAACCAACGCTTCATGAACACACAATATCATCAACTATCATATATTTCCATTGTTTTCCCTAACTGCCACCTTATGGTTCGCAGGTTCAACATAAAAATAGGTAATACACTTTGCAAATACATACCAAAATCAAATATATGATAGGGAAATAAAATTTCAGTACTAAAATCATGTCACTCAGACCCTATCAACAAGCATTAAACATAGAAGAAGTGTACCAACACTCATACACGAATGTATACAGGATAAACACCTCAAATCTCGATACATATGGATGATTACATGATGAATCTCATCCAATACCCATCCACCTCACATGCCCATAGGGAATTACTCACACATGATGATGGGGGATGAAATCATGGTCGTTGGTGATGGTGTTGATGATGGTGGTGGTGGAGAAGATCTCGAAATCACACTCTCTGGGGTGGAGAGAAGGACCAATCAGACCCCCCGAAACAAAGATCGTGGCTCTTGCGGTGCTCTATTTCGCGAAAAGCTCTGTCCTTCCAGATACCTAGGTTTTTCAGGTATATATGGGGGTACGCCAAAGGAGGGGCCGATACGATGCTCCATGGCCAAAAGGGCCTGGGTAGCGCGAACACCCTTACTAGGCGCGCCACCTGGTCTCTTTTGGGCCTCGTGGCTCTGCTCTCTTGATTCCAAATCCGAGGCTTCATTATTTGGTGAAAAACTGATATGGTATTTTTTATCGATTTTATTTCCTATGAAAATTGACAGAAAGAAGGCTTTTGATAAAAACAACGTTAAATTCATCTGTTTTATCCAAGTATGGGAAGATTCCAGAACAAATGATCAAGCAAAGTATTTGAAAAAGTGGATACATTTGAGATGTATCAGTAGGTCTCGCCCGTACCGATGCTCGTTACCGTTGGATGCATCGAGTTAGGGTTACAAATCTTACTTGGATTGGTACGGGCTTGCGGTACGTGGGGACGCGGTCGTACCGATGGTCATTAACCTACCAGTATACTTTGATTTTCCTGCAAGTTTTGATATGGGCGAAGGGTGCGAACAGGTGAGATCGTACCAATGCTCTTTAAAACTTTTTTCTTCGGCACCGAAGTTTGATGGTTTTTCTGCATTTTTATTATGGGCGGATGGTATGGCTGAACCTGACCATACCGGTGCTCGTTAAGTGCCTAATTTATTTTCTTCTACTTCTTTTCTCCTTTATTTCCTTCAAACTTTCACCATAAAATTCAAGTATCAACTTTTCTGCAATTTTTTGTCTAAGATTTATTAGAAACCTAAAAATAAATGAAATAAAACTAACAACTAAGATTTATCCAAAGATGGGTTGATTCCCATCTAACATTTTTTCTAGTATTGGTTGATTTGATTCAACCAAACCTTTAGTATCGAATGCGCACCTTTGGTTGCCCATCATCAAGGACACTTATTGGTTCAACTCTTTTAGCAGGTGGCACATATTTTCCATCACTCTCTGTTTTTTTTGGAAAGTATCGAATAATTTGATCATCATAAATGTTGAAGACTATTTTTCACAACTGCAATCGACGTTTTATCCTGCAGTGCTAAGAAAAGTTCTTACAAGAATGATAGAAATTTTATCATCTTTAGGCATGTCATGTGTAATAAAATCAGTAGAAATAACATGTTAATCAATTCGAAGTAAAACATCATCAATCATGTCAATAAGTTGCTTAGTGGTTTATCATCCATCTATAGAGTAATGGATGTAGGGAAATATTCTCCTAGATTTAATTTCTTATAGAGAGAGTATGGCATGACACTAACTCCTACATTTAAATCACACAACGCATTATAAATGCTAGTGGTTTCTATGGAGCAAGAAATATTTGATATACCAGGATCTTTAAGTTTAATAGGGGTTTGTCACCGTAACTAGTCAGCACTGGTACAATCTATGTTACCATTTTCTTTCTGTTGAGAATACCACGCATGAACCTCTTATAAGTAGACACTTGAATTACATCAGTTATAGAAAGTTCTAAACGAAGTTAACTTAGAGCTTTGCCAAAGAAATTATAAATATCTTTATTAGAGTCATATTTCTTTTTTTAGATGGTAGGCTCGAGACGAGTCCGGCTTTAACTTAATGAAGCCACATCGGCAGAGTACACATGTCTTAAAAACACACACAAGATCAGTGAAGGCAACACTCCCCACCATACAACAGCCACAAGGCACACGGGTAGGTCCAAGCCACATGCGCCCAAGCGCACACCTGTAACATCCCAAAACTTTAATCCAAGCTCATCAAGATCAAATCATCCAAAAATAGGGTTAACAAAAACTTTTCCAAATTTAAAATAAAAGCATTCATATATGTGTGCATTTAAAATAGGAGTTGTTTGAATTGCCATGATTGATTGATCCAATGCTTGTAAAATGTTTCTTAGGTGATTTAAACATCATATACATCATTCCCAAACTTTTCTTAAAGAAAATCAAATCAAAAAGAATTAAAATGAAGGAATGGTCATTTTGGCAAATTTAACTCTCATGCCTACTTTGGCTATTCCTAGTACTCAATTATCAACAGAAACAATTCTTGATCTTTGTACCCCTTGCTAGTACACATAATGAGGTACCAAGTACCACCTTTTGATCTGCTAAAAACATTCTGTTAACTATTTTAAATGACAGTTTAAAATTGAATCCAAGGCATATGCATAGATCACCCCTATTTCAAAAACCATCTATTTGAGCTCCATTTTCAAAACCCTTTCAACCAGAGACTACCTATCACTAGTGGAGATCACTCAAAAAATTTGAACTCAAAATTCAAAACTTTTTCTCTTGCGGACATTTCATCAAACACTTGGCATGCTTAATCTCACTTCTAAGCCTAGCTCACTATTCTGCACACAGGGTTTTGCCCCCATTTGATCTCCATTTAACCTCTCTGTCCCCTCTTTGTCTAACCATGCCCTTAGCACCCCTGTCCCTTGTCCCTAACCCCCAGGCCATGCCAAACCGAGGACATGCTCACCGGCCAAACCTTGCCCCGCTGCAGCAGACCACTCCCCCTTCCCTCGCCATGTCTAGGAGGTAGCCAACACCTCACCGCCCCTCTCTGTCCCTTGCCTGTGCCAAGTGCTGATGTGGACCACCGAGGAGAGGCCGCGCCAGTGCCACCACACCATGCCGATGCCGCCCGCAGAGCATGGTTTGTCCCCGCGTGCACAAGCCGCCGCTCGACCGCAGCCCGCGCCCGCTGCTCCGCCTCAACCTGGCAGACATCCCCGTTCGCCGCCCAAAGCTTCACAGCCACCGCTCACCGTGGACACTGCCGCTTCGGCCGCGCAGAGCGCCACCTCGCCCAGACCGCGTACCACCGCCCCTACGGCCGCATTCACTTCCTAGAGCACCGCCAGGAGACTGCCTGTCGATTGCCATCCCCGCCATGCCGCTAGCTCGCCGTAGCCATGTCGCCACCGTCGACCGCCCATCCCGCTCGGTCTCACCATCGGGCCTATAAAAGGAGCCCTCCCCATCCATTCTTCTCCACACCATTCCACTCCCCTCACCTCTCTGAACCTCACCCACCTCTCGCTGGAGCAAGTGGAGCAGTAGTTGATTTCGACCACCCCAAGCTCCGCCGCGACCACGCCTCGCCTCGCCGTCGTCTTCCACTTTGTTTGCCCGCCTCGCCGACCCCGCTGAAGCTCTGGTACGCCCCCAGTAGACCCCCACCGAGCCGCTAGGGTTCGAGCTCGCTGGCGACCTGTTCGTCGTCGATGATGACCCTCAGCCGTTGATCTCGCTTCTAATCGCACAGCCCACAGCGTGCGTACCGTTTCGCGTGTTAAGTGCCGCTGACAAGCGGGACCCCCTGTCAGCTGAGCCCCGTGCTGCGGAGCACCACTGGGCCGGCCCATTCCTTTTCCCGCGCTAGCCCATCGATTCAAATCTAGTTTTTTCCTTTTTAGTTAAATCTAGTTTCTGTCCCCTAGTTTAAAAATCAATTCAGAGAGTTTTAGAAATCCAAATTGCATGAAACCAATTTTGTCTGAAAGGTATTGAAATAATCTATCCAAGCCCGTTGGATTTATTTCAATTAGAGCTATAGATCTCGCCTAATAAAAATAACAAAACGGAAGCTTTTGGAACTTGCAACATTTTTATAAAATCAACCAAGTTAGCTTTTGAGTTGATTCCAACTCTCAAAAATCACATTTCATCATATCTATACAAATATGTAATAATATTAAGGTTTACATGCAGTGACTTTGGACTAGTACCAAAATAATGCTATATAGGCATTTCTAGTCACTTTAAATCATTAAATAATGAACTTAAACCAAAGTAATATTGATCCAACCCTTAAATCTCATTCCCACATGTTAGAATATGTGGTGAGGACATGTGTCCATATGATCCCATATTTTGGTGGTGAATATTAAATTTTAGTTAATATTTCAATGAGTAGAAATTACTTTTCTAAAATAAAAAGGATGAAACTATTGAATTAAAACTTGTGATGTTTGTGATGATAATAGATCATCAAATGTGTGTTTTAGAATGCTACTTAGACTAGTTAAGTATTGTTTGGTGATTATGCACTCCCTATGTATTTATAGACGCTAGTACCGACCAAGCTTTCGAGTAGGAGGAGTTCTACCAAGAAGAAGAAGAAGAACAAAACTTCAACCACTACACCAACCAAGGCAAGCTATTAGTGGCAAGCTAACCCTTGCAAAACATACTTTAGCAAGCTATTGTTAGAAAGCTAGAATAAAACTAGATGGTTTAGCAAATATGTCTTAAGCATGCTTTGATCACACCCCTTTAACTATTAGTACCCCAAGTCTTATTGACAAGTTTTACCTCCCTTAGTTTACACAAAGTTCTTTACCTAATTTTGAAGGTAGCATAAAGAGTATAAAACTTGACCTACTTAGAAACCTTTAGATGTCATTCTATGGCATGAGATTGATCCCATATTTCCACCTTAGTGAACACTCTTAACTTAGTATTTTAGAATAGATCAAAAAACTTGAGTCACTTTAGATGGGAACACTTGGTGAAAATGAATTGTGAAAACCTTGGAATGATGAGTCATTCTATTGAGATGATTTACATGTGTTGAGAGACACAACTGGTTTATGATGATGAAAATGATGAGGCATGAGCCTTAACCCTTTTATAAAACTGATGGTTGGATTCGGATGCGATACCATTCCAAATTTACCGTACAACCACACTACCTGAATTGGGTAAGGCTTAGCTGGAAATTTATATGCATTAGTATTAGTTCCCTCACGGGAGAGGTTTGAGCTGAGGCTACCTCTCAATGTTGTCCACCTATGCAGTGCCCAAGATGACTGATGGTCATGGTTGGGAGGCCATGCTCATAGGAGAGGTGCTTGTACTAGGGTGTGTAAAGGGAAGGTTATGTTTGATTATCTGCATACTAAGTATGATGATTCAGGGTTATCCCTGACAGATGTATCGAATCTTGTGGTGAAAGTGTACCAGCTCTGCAGAGTGTCAAACTATTCGAATAGCCGCGTCCGCGGTTATGGACAGTTGGAATGGCCATACTGTTTCGTTGTCAGATGTTTTCTAAATAACTTGAAACGAATGATGAACTTTGACTTGACCACAACAGGGTTGTGTTGATGATAATAGCTTCCCTACTTAAGTGATTCTAGAACCTTATTTTATCTTTCTCTTCTTCTGAACTCAGCTTAGGTTTCAAACTTAACTTGATAGTTAACTTAGATTCAACACTTTAACTTAGATTTATACTCCTTGCTAGTAGTAGTTTGCGAGTACTTAAAGAGTACTCATGGCTTTTGCCCCTGGCTATTATCATGGCCAGACTATGAAGGAGATTATCAAGATGATGATCAGTAGGACGGCTATGATAACTAGGACTATCCGCCTTCGTCAGCATTGCCTGTGCCCCTAAAGATGGACCCCACCGCTACGTTATCGTTTATTTCCGCTGCTTGTTGTATTAAAGACTGGATCATGAGATCCTTATTTGTGTAAAACCTTATTTATGGTTTGTAATGGATGATGTACTGTGATATCCAATCCGTTATGTCTCGCAAAAATGGTAATCCTGGGATTGCGAGGTATGGCATAACGGGCATCTGGGATTAAAAATCCGGGTGTTAACAAGTTGGTATCAGAGCCATCCTGACCATAGGAGACCCTAGTTAGAATGGACGTCCAAACAAAAACTTAGTTTCAAAACCAAAGTGAGTATTTATGAAAAATTAATTCCTCTCTTATCTGTGTGAACTCATTCTTTCTCAAAAATTCATGTTCCTCAAAATTCTTACATTACTACTTAAAATTTGACACACTTGATCACTTCACTAACTTCCTCATCCTTAATTCTTGTAGATGGAGACTCAGTTCAGCAAGTTCTACAAGTTGGGAAACAGAGGTCAGCTGATCTTCGAGAGGGATCTGGATTCGCTGTCGGAGGTACTGGGACGCCCACATCCGGAGTTTCTTGGAGCTCAACTTCCAGGACCCCCAGGAGGAGACCTACAGTGGCTAGTCACCGCGGATCTTCGGGGAAGCATCGAAGCACCAACTTCCGAGAGAATTCAGTTCTCCGTGAGAGAGAACAACTGGCTAGATGGATTAGCCAGGGCAATGCATGAAGCTCTCACACGTCTATGTGCCCTCAGCGTCAACAGGATTCAAGGAACCCGTTTTGCCCACTATGCAAGACGTGACTTCATGGGAATGCCGATGGAGATGCCAAGTCACCTAGAATTGAGGCGTCAAGTGGAGAACCTTGACTTCTTGCTTCATGACCGACAGCAGGAACTGGACAATGCCAAAGAGTTAGCCAACCAGAACCGTGCCATCACCAACCAGAAGGCCCAGACTTTCACACTGCTCGTCCAAGATCGCCAGTCTCTTTGTTGCAAGTGTGCAAAGAAGGATCGCACCATCGCCCGTCTTCGCAAGAAGGTGGCCGACCTCGAGAAGACCGTCAAAGAGCAGGAAGCTCACCTTGCCGCCAAAGAAGAATAAGATGAGGGTGAAGACATCCAGGGAGATATGGATTCTTACCTCAGCAACGATGATGACTTTCTGGAGGAGGATGCTGTGGACTTCTACACTGATGATGAAGACTCCGACTTCATCGACGATGAATAGATGCACTAGAGCACTATCGTAGCATGAGATGTAGCATCTCATTGTATCGTAGCTTGCAGAATGGTTCTTCAAACCATCTATTTTCCCCTTTGCTTGTTATGGTGTGTGTTGTATCGTGTGCTTGCTTGCATGAATGAAAAAGAAGTTAGTTGAAAAACCTGAGTTTAACTCAAAGTTTTAGCTTTGAAAACCCAAAACCATGAACCTTAGAATTTCCCTCTTACCCCTATATCTATCTCAATCTTTAGATGACTCGTGGAAACCAAGGAGGGAGCAGCTCGTCGCAGGACCCAATGCTGCAGATCTTGCAGAATCTTATCGCGGACCGTGAAGCAAGAAGGTCTGAGCGTCAAGCCAACTTAGCAACATTGCAGCAGATTACCCAAATGGCTCTCAACAACCAAGGACATGGAAATCAGGATCACCAAGGATCCAAACTCAAAAAATTTCAGAACACAAATCCCCCAATCATTAACCAATCTGAAAACCCATTAGATGCTGATGACTGGTTACAGACCATGGAAAACAACTTAGAGGTTGCCAGAGTTGATGAGAATGAGAAAGTTCTCTTCGCCGCCCACTATCTGGCGGGAGATGCAAGAGCTTGGTGGAATAGCATCCGCAATATGAACCATGGCCAGGTGATGACCTAGGAAGCATTCAAAGTCAAGTTCAGCCGCACCCACGTGCCGCAAGGTCTTGTCAACAGGATGAGAGATGAATTCCGCAAATTGAAGCAAGGAAGAATGACTGTGGTGGAGTACCGTGACAGATTCTTGTCACTTGCCAGATATGCACCGGATGAGATCAACACGGAGGCCAAGAAGAAAGAGAGATTCTTAAACGGACTGCATGATGAGATGCAGACTGTCCTTGTCAACATCCGTTTCGATGATCTCGAAGAGCTAGTCGACTCTGCCATTCAGATGGAAGGGAAGATTAACCAGGCAAACGACAACCGCAAGCGCCGTATGATGCAGCAGTCTGGATCTAGTAGTCACCAGAAGTACCGTCCCAACCCTTCACCAGGATATGCACCAAGGAACAACCGACCCCCAAATTCTCGCCCAAGCTACCCCAACCGTAGCAGAGGAAATGTGATGTCCGGGGGAAACAATCACAACTCCGACAATGCCAACAACTTCAACCGTGCCCCTCCCAAGAGCAACAACAACAACACTGCACCCAGAACTGGCAGCAATGTTGTACCTGTCGCAGTCAAGGACAAGTCCCAGATCACTTGTTTCGAGTGTGGAGTGAAGGGTCACTACTCCAATGAGTGTCCCAAGAAGACTGCCGCCAATGCCCCTGTGAATGCCCCAGCTCAGCAGCAGCGTCGTGTTCAACCAGGAAGGATATTTGCCCCAGGGAACCCGCACAACTGCAACAGTCGTCTCTTCCACATGAACGCAGAAGAAGCCCAGGAAGCGCCAGATGTGGTGCTGGGTATGTTTTCTGTCAACTCAGTTTCAGCAAGAGTATTGTTTGATTCTGGAGCATCGCATTCATTTGTCACCGAAGAATTTGTATGCACTAGTAAGATTCACCCAACCAACCTGAATCATGTCATGATAGTTCAAATCCCCGGTTCAACTACAAAAGCTAGAAAAATTTGCAAAGCTGTACCTATCAGAATACATGGAATAGATTTTTATGCCAACCTAATTGTACTTGGAACCAAAGGTTTGGAAGTAGTACTAGGTATGGACTGGATGTTAAGGCATAAAGGACTGATAGACTGTGCTAAGAAAGCCATCACCATGACCAGTAGTTCTAGAGTAACAGTAGAGCATATCTCCGAAACCTTACCCCGTCAATTCAAGTGCAACAAGAGTGTAGCCCTGCCTACCATTGACCAAGTCAGAGTAGTCTGTGAATACCCCGACGTATTCCCAGATGAATTGCCAAGTATGCCCCTGGATAGGGATATTGAGTTCATTATCGAACTAATCCCCGGAACCGGACCTATAGCCCAGAGACCCTATACCATGAACCCCTCAGAGTTAGTGGAACTAAAGAAGCAGTTGGATGCCATGTTAGCAACAGGCTTGATTCAGCCAAGCGCATCGCCATGGAGATCACCAGTGTTATTCGTCGACAAGAAAGATGGAGGCAACCGTCTATGTACAGATTACAGAAAATTGAATGACGTCACCATAAGAACAAGTACCCCTTGCCAAAGATAGAGGATATATTTGATCAGTTGACTGGAGCTCAGGTATTCTCAAAGATTGATCTTAGGACTGGTTATCACCAACTTAAGATTCGTGCAACGGATATTCCGAAGACCGCCTTTACTACTCGCTATGGTTTATACGAGTATATGGTTATGTCTTTTGGATTAACCAATGCCCCTGCTTATTTCATGAATCTCATGAATAAGATCTTGATGAATTTCCTAGATAAGTTTGTAGTTGTGTTTATCGACGACATCCTTATCTACTCCAAGTCAGAAGAAGAGCATGAGAAACATCTGAGAATCATCCTAGAAACCCTGAGAGAGCACCAGTTATATGCCAAGTTTAGTAAGTGTGAGTTTTGGCTGAAAGAAGTGGGATTCCTAGGAAATATTGTGACTGCAGGAGGAGTCTCTGTTGATCCCACCAAGATCAAAGATGTCGAAGAATGGGAAGCCCCAACCAATCAAACCCAAGTTCGTTCATTTCTCGGATTTGCGGGATATTACCGCAAGTTCGTAGAAGGATTCTCGAGCATAGCCCGACCAATGACCCAATTGTTGAAGAAGGAGAAGAAGTTTGAATGGACAGACAAGTGTGAAGCCAGTTTCCAGGAGCTGAAGAAGATATTGATATCAGCCCCAATTTTGATCATGCCAGACATCAAGAAGCCGTTTGATGTGTATTGTGATGCATCCAAGATTGGCCTAGGATGTGTATTGATGCAAGAAGGCAAAGTCATCGCGTATCTATCTCGACAACTGAAGCAGCATGAGCAGAACTATCCGACCCATGATCTTGAGCTAGCAGCCGTGGTTCTAGCGTTGAAGACATGGCGTCATTATTTGATGGGTAATCATTGTGAGATTTACTCGGACCATAAGATCTTGAAGTATATCTTCACCCAGAAGGAGCTGAATATGAGGCAAAGAAGATGGATAGAGTTAATCAAGGATTATGACCTTGACATTCACTATCACCCCGGCAAAGCCAATGTGGTAGCGGATGCTCTTAGCAGATTGCCGTGTAGGCTTAACACCATGATCAAAGAGAAGCAACCAAGTTTGTATGAGGAGTTGGAGCAGTTCAGGACTGAGTTAGTTAGCAAAGGATTCCTAGCTAGCATTGAACTTCAACCCACTTTGTTGAGCCAAATCAAGGAAGCCCAGAATGGAAATGAAAGTATCGACGGAATCAAACATCGTATTGGTACAGGAAAGGTACCTAGATTCACTTAAGACGAAGAAGGAGTACTGTGGTACAAAGGACGTATCTGTGTGCCAGCAGATTCGGAGCTGAAGGAGGTTATCATGAAGTAAGCTCATGATACTCTTTATTCTATCCACCTCGGAGGAACAAAGATGTATCAGGATTTGAAAGAGAAATTTTGGTGGCACAAGATGAAGAGAGAGATCGGAAGCTACATCGCCAAATGTGACATCTATCAACGAGTCAAAGCAGAGCATCAGAGACCTGCAGGATTTTTGCAACCATTGTAGATTCCAGAATGGAAATGGGATTCCGTCGGAATGGACTTTATCACCGGTTTACCTACTTCTAGTACTGGAAATGACTCAATCTGGGTCATAGTTGATAGACTATCCAAGGTAGCCCACTTCATACCAGTCAAGACAACCTACCAGAGTGCAAACCTAGCAAAGCTGTACATTGCTAGGATTGTTAGTCTGCATGGAACCCCCAAGACCATCGTCTCAGATCGAGGAACCCAGTTTACTTCAAGATTTTGGTAGAAAGTTCAGGAAGGTTTAGGAACCAAGTTGAATTTCAGTACCGCGTATCACCCGCAAACAGATGGACAAACTGAGAGAGTCAACCAGATCTTGGAGGATATGCTTAGAGCTTGTGTGTTGGAATACGGATCAAAATGGGAAGACCGCCTGCCTTTCACAGAATTCTCATATAACAACAGTTATCAGGCTAGTTTGCAGATGGCACCATTCGAATTCCTATACGGAAGAAAGTGTCGTACCCATTTGAATTGGTCGCAAGTAGGAGAGAGTCAGATCTTTGGACCCGACATTCTCCGAGAAGCAGAAGAGAAAGTTCACAAAGTCTGTGAGCACCTCAAGACCGCCCAATCCAGACAGAAGAGCTATGCTGACAAGAGAAGGAGAGACCTAACTTTCAATGTCGGAGATTTCGTATATCTCAAGGTTTCACCATTGAAGGGAACTCAACGCTTTAGTCTGAAGGGAAAGTTAGCTCCCAGATATATCGGACCTTTCAAGATTCTGAACCGCCGAGGCGAAGTATCGTATCAACTGGAACTGCCTGAAGAGATGTCAGCCATCCACAATGTGTTCCATATCTCGTTACTTCGCAAATGCTTGGAAGTGCCTGAGAAGACTGAAGTTTTCAAGAATATCGATCACAGAGCTGTGGAAATCGACAATGACCTGACCTATCAGGAAGTACCCATCCGTATCTTAGAAGAAGCCTACAGAACCACCAGGACCAGGAGTATCAAGTTTCTCAAGATTCAGTGGAGCAACCATACCGAGGAGGAAGCTACTTGGGAACGCGAAGATTACATTAGGACAGAGTTCCCAGATCTCTTTAGTTCCTAGTTTTCTTTGTAAATCTCGGGACGAGATTTTGTTTAAGGGGGGAAGGTTTGTAACATCCCAAAACTTTAATCCAAGCTCATCAAGATCAAATCATCCAAAAATAGGGTTAACGAAAACTTTTCCAAATTTAAAATGAAAGCATTCATATATGTGTGCATTTAAAATAGGAGTTGTTTGAATTGCCATGATTGATTGATCCAATGCTTGTAAAATGTTTCTTAGGTGATTTAAACATCATCTACATCATTCCCAAACTTTTCTTAAAGAAAATCAAATCAAAAAGAATTAAAATGAAGGAATGGTCATTTTGGCCAATATAACTCTCATGCCTACTTTGGCTATTCCTAGTACTCAATTATCAACAGAAACAATTCTTGATCTTTGTACCCCTTGCTAGTACACATAATGAGGTACCAAGGCCCACATTTTGATCTGCTAAAAAATTCTGTTAACTATTTTAAATGACAGTTTAAAATTGAATCCAAGGCATATGCATAGATCACCCCTATTTCAAAAACCATCTATTTGAGCTCCATTTTCAAAACCCTTGCAACCAGAGACTACCTATCACTAGTGGAGATCACTCAAAAATTTTGAACTCAAAATTCAAAACTTTTTCTCTTGCGGCCATTTCATCAAACACTTGGCATGCTTAATCTCACCTCTAAGCCTAGCTCACTATTCTGCACAGGGTTTTGCCCCCATTTGATCTCCATTTAACCTCTCTGTCCCCTCATGGTCTAACCATGCCCTTAGCACCCTTGTCCCTTGTCCCTAACCCCCAGGCCATGCCAAATCAAGGACATGCTCATCGGCCAAACCTTGCCCCGCTGCAGCAGACCACTCCCCCTTCGCTCGCCATGTCTAGGAGGTAGCCAACACCTCACCGCCCCTCTCTGTCCCTTGCCCGAGCCAAGTGCTGCCGTGGACCACCGAGGAGAGCCCGCGCCCAGTGCCACCGCACCATGACGATGCCGCCCGCAGAGCATGCACTGTCCCCGCGTGCACAAGCCGCCGCTCGACCGCAGCCCGCACCCGCCGCTCCGCCTCGACCTGGCAGACACCCCAGACATCCCCGTTCGCCGCCCAAAGCCTCACAGCCACCGCTCGTGGTGGACACCGCCGCTTCGGCCGCGCAGAGCGCCACCTCGCCCAGACCGCGTACCACCGCCCCTACGGCCGCATTCACTTCCTAGAGCACCGCCAGGAGACCACCTGTCAATCGCCATCCCCCGCCATGCCGCTAGCTCGCCGTAGCCATGTCGCCACCATCGACCGCCCATCCCGCTCAATCTCACCGTCGGGCCTATAAAAGGAGCCCTCCCCATCCATCTTCTCCACAAAATTCCACTCCCCTCACCTCTCTGAACCTCACCCACCTCTTGCCGGAGCAAGTGGAGCAGCAGCTCGCCGGAATTGGAGCCGGAGCCGCCGCCTCTGGAGGAGAAGGGTGCCATTGATTTCGACCACCCCAAGCTCCGCCACGGCCACGCCTCGCCTCGCCGTCGTCTTCCACTTCGTTTGCCCGCCTCGCCGACCCTGCTGGAGCCCTGGTACGCCCCCAGTAGACCCCCACCGAGCCGCTAGGGTTCGAGCTCGCCGGCGACCTGTTCGTCGTCGACGACGACCCTCAGCTGTTGATCTCGCTTCTAATCGCACGGCCCACAGCGCGCGTACCGTTTCGCGTGTTAAGTGCCGCTGACAAGCGGGACCCCCTGTCAGCTGAGCCCCGCGCCGCGGAGCGCCACTGGGCCGGCCCATTCCTTTTCCCGCGCTAGCGCATCGATTCAAATCTGGTTTTTTCCTTTTTAGTTAAATCTAGTTTCTGTCCCCTAGTTTAAAAATCAATTCAGAGAGTTTTAGAAATCCAAATTGCATGAACCAATTTTTTCTGAAAGGTATTGAAATAATCTATCCAAGCCCATTGGATTTATTTCAATTAGAGTTATAGATCTCTCCTAATAAAAATAACAAAAGAGAAGCTTTTGCAACTTGCAACATTTTTATAAAATCAACCAAGTTAGCTTTTGAGTTGATTCCAACTCTCAAAAATCACATTTCATCATATCTATCCAAATATGTAATAATATTAAGGTTTACATGCAGTGACTTTGGACTAGTACCAAAATAATGCTATATAGGCATTTCTAGTCACTTTAAATCATTAAATAATGAACTTAAACCAAAGTAATATTGATCCAACCCTTAAATCTCATTCCCACATGTTAGAATATGTGGTGAGGACATGTGTCCACATGATCCCATATTTTGGTGGTGAATATTAAATTTTAGTTAATATTTCAATGAGTAGAAATTACTTTTCTAAAATAAAAAGGATGAAACTATTGAATTAAAACTTGTGATGTTTGTGATGATAATAGATCATCAAATGTGTGTTTTAGAATGCTACTTAGCCTAGTTAAGTACTGTTTGGTGATTGTGCACTCCTTATGTATTTATAGACGCTAGTACCGACCAAGCTTTCGAGGAGGAGGAGTTCTACCAAGAAGAAGAACAAAAATTCAACCACTGCACCAACCAAGGCAAGCTATTAGTGGCAAGCTAACCCTTGAAAAACATACTTTAGCAAGATATTGTTAGCAAGCTATAATAAAACTAGATGGTTTAGCAAAGATGCCTTAAGCATGCTTTGATCGCACCCCTTTAACTATTAGTTCCCCAAGTCTTATTGACAAGTTTTACCTCCCTTAGTTTACACAAAGTTCTTTACCTGATTTTGAAGGTAGCATAAAGAGTATAAAACTTGACCTACTTAGAAACCTTTAGATGTCATTCTATGGCATGAGATTGATCCCATCTTTCCACCTTAGTGAACACTCTTAACTTAGTATTTTAGAATAGATCAAAAAACTTGAGTCACTTTAGATGGGAACACTTGGTGAAAATGAATTGTGAAAACCTTGGAATGATGAGTCATTCTATTGAGATGATTTGACATGTGTTGAGAGACACAACTGGTTTATGATGATGAAAATGATGAGGCATGAGTCTTAACCCTTTTATAAAACTGATGGTTGGATTCGGATGCGATACCATTCCAAATTTACCGTACAACCACACTACCTGAATTGGGTAAGGCTTAGCTGGAAATTTATATGCATTAGTATTAGTTCCCTCACGGGAGAGGTTTGAGCTGAGGCTACCTCTCAATGTTGTCCACCTATGCAGTGCCCAAGATGACTGATGGTCATGGTTGGGAGGCCATGCTCATAGGAGAGGTGCTTGTACTAGGGTGTGTAAAGGGAAGGTTATGTTTGATTATCTGCATACTAAGTATGATGATTCAGGGTTATCCCTGACAGATGTATCGAATCTTGTGGTGAAAGTGTACTAGCTCTGCAGAGTGTCAAACTATTCGAATAGCTGCGTCCGCGGTTATGGACAGTTGGAATGGCCATACTGTTTCATTGTCAGATGTTTTCTAAATAACTTAAAACGAATGATGAACTTTGACTTGACCACAACAGGGTTGTGTTGATGATAATAGCTTCCCAACTTAAGTGATTCTAGAACCTTATTTTATCTTTCTTTGCTTCTGAACTCAGCTTAGGTTTCAAACTTAACTTGATAGTTAACTTAGATTCAGCACTTTAACTTAGATTTATACTCCTTGCTAGTAGTAGTTTGTGAGTACTTAAAGAGTACTCATGGCTTTTGTCCCTGGCTATTATCATGGCCAGACTATGAAGGAGATTATCAAGATGATGGTCAGCAGGACGGCTATGATAACTAGGACTATCCGCCTACGTCAGCATTGCCTGTGCCCCTGAAGATGGACCCTACCGCTACGCTATCGTTTATTTCCGCTGCTTGTTGTATTAAAGACTGGATCATGAGATCCTTATTTGTGTAAAACCTTATGTATGGTTTGTAATGGATGATGTACTGTGATATCCAATCCGTTATGTCTCGCAAAAATGGTAATCCTGGGATTGCGAGGTATGGCATAACGGGTATCTGGGATTAAAAATCCGGGTGTTGACAACACCTAAAACAACACACACCCGGATACATGGATAATAAGATGCCACCCTTCCCTAGTACGGGACATCTCGAACGGTACCATGAAGCTGGCGAATCCCCCCGATTGTCAACTCCGCCGCTTCCCGGTCCTGACTCCTCGCAACTGGCCTCCACGCCTGCATGAATGAGGTCATTTTGTATAAAACCTCAGCCGGATGAGTCTCGAAGGTCCCCTTGATGGAGAACTTATTCCTAGTGGTCCACAGGGACCAAAGCAGAGCCGTGCAGAAAATCCAGAGGACACTCTTAGGTTGCCCCGTCTAGGCCTGCATAATCCTGAAAAGGTCCGAGAAGGACCTTGCATTCCACGAGCAGGAGAGCAGTTCCCTAACTGCACTCCACATGAACACCACAAGGGTGCAAGAGAAGAAAATGTGGTCCACATCCTCGTACTCCCCGCAAAGCGCACATCAGCCATTGGATGGACCCTTTCTATGTTTGATATTAACATTGGTCGGCAGCCTATTGCGGGTGAGTTGCCAGAGGAAAAACCGAATCTTCAGTGGCACCTTGATGAGCCAGATGTCACTGAAGTGTTTCCTGGGGGTGCCCCGACACTTTCCGGTATAGGGACCAGACCGAGAACCGCCCCGACGGTTCAAGAGCCCTGCTGATCTTGTCCTCCCCCTTTCCCAGTTGCACGCCCTCCAGTTCCCTTAGGAGGTTACAACAGTCGACCTGGTCCGAGAGGTCCAAACTATGCCGGAAATGTGTGCGCCAGCCCCCTGATATACGCTTCTGGGCCACCGATGCCTCCGGCTCCGCACAGATTGCCCAAAGACCCGGGAATCTGACGTGGAGGGTCCCGACCCCTGCCACCAGTCTAACCAGAATGAGCAGCCCCGTCTCCAGAATTTGGGAGCCCGGTGGAGACTTATAAAATGGAGTACAATTTTTGTTCAAACTTAGTAACTAGTAAAACTAAAATATATGTTAATTATATAGATTTAGAATGTGCTACTCCGGGCAGTCCTCAGAAATATATCAAGTATTCAATCAAAAAGAGTAAATATAGCACTAAAGTGATAACGAACATCATCGTCAATATTAGCAACTGGGCTTTGATTTTCAGAATTTATTTGACTCTTTCACAATGAATATATCTAGAGCATCCTTTTTTAAATGAGCAGCTGCTTCCATTTTTTGCTGTTTTCACCACCACATTGACACTTGGTTTTCTCAAGATTCATCCTGTTTCACAAGCACGTGAAACAGGAAATCGGGGGCCTGTTCGATCGATCTCCTCGAACACGTTCATCGATGGGGCTGAGAGTGAGGTGGACTCCCTGCTGACCACCTCATGCCTCATTTCACTCGATTAAGGTAACAGTGAATTTCTTCTTTACCTTCTCTCTTACATTTGGCGTTGACTCTGAATCTTTATTACTCCCTCCATCCAGAAATAATTGACTTGAATTTGTTTAAATTCAAATATATCTATACGTATTTTAGTGTATATATATATTCAAATGTAAATAAATCCAAGTTAGTTATTTGTATACGGAGGGAGTATAATTTGGAGCTATCGTCCAGGAGGGATGGTCCGTGGCAAGGAGGATGCACGTGCTCGTGTACCCGCTGCACGCCCTCTGTTTCTATTACTCACTCCGTCGGTCGCGCTGGCGAGTAGGAAGAGGACGGTCCGAGCAGGAAGGGTGGGGTTCAGTGCATGGTAGCGGTTGGAAGTAAGGAAGGAGAAGGCAATTGAATGGTGCTCCATCGGTTTCAATGGCGAGCGGCGGTCATGGAGATGGAGGTGGTGTATTGAAGTGCTAGCTGCGTCATGACATTGTCATGGCATCATGATGATCTCAGCGTGCAGCCGTGCACTCCTTGCCAAAAAACCATGCATGTGCAACGGAGAAGTAGGGTTTCGCATGCTCGCCTGTGTTGATGGTGCGCGCGTCGCGTCGGAATTCATAGCTTAGTCAAGCATCGAGAGCAAAGCTAGATCAACCGGGGAACAAAGGAGAAGGACACAGCCTTCAAACAAAAATACGCTCCTTCCGTTTAGAAACAAGTGATTTAGATTTATTTAGATTCGTATATATTTAAACGTCTTTTATTATATAGATACGTACAAATCTAGATAATTGCAAGTCACTTATTTCTAAAAGGAGGGGTTTGTGTTTTTTTTACAGAAAAAGCTAAGCCACGTGTCCGCACAACGGTGATTTTGGACGAATTTGCACCCAGGTGGCAAGTATTTAGACCACCTCACCATATTTTACAAGTTGTTGGACTAATTTGCACCTACAAGACAAGTTTTTTTTGAGATTCAATAGCTGCATTTTATTCAACTGCCGGCATAATCAGATGCCAATAAGTCCACAAGAACATCCGGGGGAACCCCTAGCCAAGTTTTACATAGATTAATACCACAACAAATCTTTGCTAACCGGTGTGCAACACCATTACCTACCCGACCAATATGCAAAACCTCATAATCCTCGGAGCTCCTCATAATCATGTTGATTTCTTCAACCAGCAGGCCATGTATATACCTATCCACCTCTTGGCCCTTCAGTCTATTTACTGCCCCCAAGCGGTCCAGCTCCATCACAATATGCATCGCACCCACCTCCCTCGCTAGGGTAGTACCTCGACGACAAGCCAACAGCTCTAACCTCTCGGCATCACTGATGGAAGGAAAAAATGGTAAGCTCGGGCTACAAAGCCGCCATGATGGTCCCTTATGACCATGCCGCCACCTCCGTAAGTGCCGCCCACAGGCACAGCTCCATCAGTGTGCACCTTAACCCACCCTAACATCAACGGTTTCCACACCGTAGGTAGACTTGGGCGGAGGGAGCTCATGGCTTCTTTGTTGCCGCCCATTCTTCTACCAGGAACAGAATCCGCCGAGAAGTTTGCTCTGGATCCTCAATGCTAGCATTTTATATAGCCTCATTCCGTGCATACCACAGTTGTGCCAGCGCCATCATAGCGAACGCCAGCTCCTTCTCACACACCCTTCCACACCAGTCCAGCATCCAATGACCAATGTCATGTTGGTTCCGAAACCCTACAGGAGGCCCTTGAAACTGAAAACCAGTTCGCTGTCGAACTAGGTCCCATACCCGTTGAGTGTGAGGACAATCCCAAAACCTGTGCTTGAGAGATTCCTCTTTGTTACACACAACGCACTTGATGCCAGCCTTGGTCCTCCTTCGCTGAAGATCCTCCCCAACTGTCAAGCCTTTCTTTACCAAACACCAGCAGTGACTCTTGATCTTGTTCGGAACATCAGCTGCCCATAGCGCTAGGTAGCCTTTGTGTTCGGTACATGAGTTAGATGAACCAGGATGACCAAGAGCAGCCCATTTCAATTGGCGTTTGAGGTGATAAGAAGATCGAACACTAAAAATACCTTTTTGGTGTAATTCCATGCAAGATAGTCAACAGCTCCAGCGCTACCAACTGGCATCTTCACAATGTCCTACACATCAGCCTCATAGAAAATCTCATTGATCTTGTCTAGATTCCACCCTCCTCCATTGGGTAACAGTAATTCACTAACCTTGTCCACCTCCTTGTCTGGTTGATGACCAAGTGGTTGTCTTCCTGAAGATCTAGGGATCCAACTATCCTCCCACACTCTCACTCATTGGCCATCTCCAATCCTCCAAATAAGGCCCTCCTTTAGCAGCTCTCTGCCATGTAATATAGTCCTCCAAGTGTACGAAGCCCGTGTTGGACACTTGGCCAAAAGGAACTCTCCCTCCTCAAAGTAACGTGCCTTCAGAACACGAGAGCAAAGGGATCTAGGGTTAGTGACCAACCTCCACACTTGCTTGGCCAGCAGTGCTTGATTAAAGTCCTGATAGTCACGAAAACCCATGCCACCCAAATGCTTAGTTGCACACATGTGTTCCCAGCTAATCCAGTGCACCTTCCTCTTGCCCTCAGAATCACCCCACCAGATCCTATGAGATTGATATGAGCCTATCACACTGCCCCTTGGTGAGCTGAAAGCACCCCATAGCTTACATGGACACCGCTTGCAGAACAGATTTGAACAACACTTCCTTCCCCGCCTTTGACAAACCTTGATCCTTCCAGCCTCCAACTTTACCCCTAGATTGATCGAGAAGATTCTTGAAAGCCCCCTCCTTTGATATACCAACAACAGTGGAGAGACCTAGGTACTTCTCAGAAAGTGCCTAGAATGCAATACCCACACCCACTCGGAGGAAGCTCCAATCCTGCTCTGAGCAGCCCTTGACAAAGACTTGCCTCCATGAACACAATACTATCATCAGCAAATAGAAAGTGCGTGATCGTTGGGCCATTTCTCCCAAAAATGACTCCGATCAGCTGCCTATCAACCTGTGCTTTTTACAGCAACGCCGAGAAATCCTCCACACAAAACAAAAAGAGGTAAGGCGAGAGGGGTATCCCTGTCGGAGACCTCTCGAGGGCATAAATGTATCTGAAACCATACCATTCATCTTGACAACAAACCTCACCGACATAACACACCTCATAATCAAATTGACCTAGCTCTGCACGAACCCCATCCTAAGAATCATATGTCTCAAAAACTCCATTCAACCCTGTCATATGCCTTCATCATGTCCAACTTCGCAACACACACAGACCTCTTCGCCGTATTTTCCTAATGGCATGGACACACTCGTAAGCCATAAACACATTATCTGTTATGAGTCTGCCAAGAACTAAGACACTTTGTTCCTCTGATATGAGGATAGGAAGAATTTTATTAAGTCTATTTGCCATTGACTTAGCTACGATCGTAAGTAAATTACAGAGACTGATCAAGTGAAACTAAAAAAGTAACTCTGGGGAGTTCACTTTAGGAATCAGCACAAGAGCACTATCATTAAAATCGTTAGGCAACTCTACCCCCGCCAGGAAATCTCGAACAGCCCGACAAACATGTGGCCCAAGAAACGACCAGTGTCATTGCTAAAAAACGCAGGTAGGCCATCCGGCCCAGGAGCCTTCGCTGGGCCCATTTCAAACAAACACTACAAGAAAAGTGTCCATCCACAATGATTTGTCCTATCGGTCATCGTAGAAGCCATGTCTTCTGCGTCGAATTTCTTGGTTCAACCATGGCTAATGGAAAACTTTTTTTCTAGCTTCGCGGCCCTGTGCTATGACGAAACCGCTAAAAACATGGAGGAAGCTCGGCCGGCGTGTGGCAGAAGCAACATTTTTGGTTTCTCTCTCAATTTTTGTTGACTCGCCGAAGTCTTTTGAGGCGTGTGGGTCCCGAACGTCGGTATCTCTAGCGCACCATACTTTTTGGTCACGTCTCCCTGATTTGAGCTCGATAACATTGCTCGATGCATCTGCCGTTTAGTCAGGCTGTTGGGTCCCACATGTCATCCTCTCATTAGAAGAATCATGTGTATGAAGGAATTTTTTTCCTTGGCTCGCGCTATCCTGTTCTGAACTTGATAGTGTTTCTCGATGCATCTGCCGTTTAATCAGGTTGTTGGGTCCCATATGTCATCCTCTCATTACAAGAAATGTGTGCATGATGGATTTTTTATCTTTGCTCGTGCCTCCCTGATGTGAACTCGATAACGTTGCTCGAAACATCTACCATTTAGTCACGCTGCTGGGTCCCCCATATCAGCCTCACATTATAAGAATCGTGTGTATGATAGAATGTTTGCCTTCACTCACGCTACCATGTTCCGAACTTGATAGCACTGCTGGATGCATCTAACGTTTAATCATGCTACTAGGCCCCACATGTCATCCTCTCATTAGAAGAAACATGAGTATGCTAGAAATTTTCCCCTCAGCCACACCTCCGTGTCCGAACTTGATAGCATTGCTCGCTGCATGAGCCGTTTATTCAGGCTGGTGGGTCCCTTATGTCAACCTCTTACTACAAGGATCGTGTTTATGATGGAATTTTTTCTTCTCTAGCGCTACCCTGTTCCGAACTACATAGAATTGCTCGATGAATCTGTCGTTTGGTCACGTATCTGGGTCCCACATGTCAGCCTCTCATTTGAAGGATCAGTTGTATGATTGACTTTTTCTTCGCTGCGCCTTCGTGTTTTGAACTTTATAACGTTCTCGTTGCATTAGCTTTTTTCAGGCTGCTAAGTCCCCCATGTGAGCCTCTTATTAGAAGAAACATGTTTATGCTGGACTTTTTTTCGCTCGTGCCTCCCTGTTTCGAACTTGACAACAATGCTCGATGCAGAACCTGTATAAGGTCACGCTACAGAGTCCCACACGTCGGTCTTTCTGTAAATGAAACATGTGTATGATGGAATTTTTTCGGCAGCGGCCGCTATTTATACATTAGCAATGTTGCTCGATGCGGCAACAATATATGGTCTCGCTACTAGGGCACCCATATCAGCCTCTCTGGTATGTTCTAGCTTGTAGATCCCTGATGCATCCTTGTATGTTCTGCCTGGTGGGTCCCCGATGCCATCCTCTCTACAAGTATTTAAATTTTTTTCAAACCCGCCCATTAAACTCGAGGAACGCTGCAGGCCGGCTAGGGGTCAACGATATCAGCCTCTCTATAATGCGATATTGCTAGAATAAAAAATGTAAACCTAAGATATATATGTGCACACAGTGGATTCGAACTCAAGACCTTTGAATTAAATAGACATAAACTGAGCACATTAAAACTACACCAAAGATATCTATAGAAAATATAACATTAAATGAGTACTACAACTTATGTATTAGTCTCTTTATAAATATTTTGTGTCCATGTTTATCTCTTTTAAAATATAAAAGGGCAGCGCTCCTGGCATCTCAATTTATAAAATGCCACATAATAGAGTAGTTTCTTAAAAACATGGGAAGGCAGAGTTTTCTTTGAAGGGGTGAGGGCAATGCCCAAAAGGCCTAATTAAAAATATTTTGGGTTATACTCCATGGGCTCCTTTCTCAAATTTCATTATGTTGTGCTTAACAGTCCCCTTACCCTGAAAAGGTTGAAATATAATGTTCTGGGTTGTGCTCCACGGCCTCCTTTTTCAAATTTCAGTGGGCTATGGTCAGCACTCCCCTGAACCCAAAAAGGCCAAATTAAAATGTTCTGGGCAAAAGAGGAGCAGGATGGGCTAGATTTCTTCTCCTCGTTAATGAAAATTTCATTGTGATGTGGCTCGGCCGGATTTGAAACAAAGACCTCACAGAGGGAGGTGGAACAGGCGATAATTATTTTCAAAACTCAAAAGAACCATGGGCACGTCCTCTGCCCGCGCCAAAACTGGATTGATACCCTATGAATTCAATTGGTGAAATCACAATGTATCTTTACCCCTCTCATATATTTCCAAAACACATATCCAACGGTTCCAATGACAGAAAGGCAAAAGCTCTAGTGAAAATAGCCACTTAGTAACGACAAAACTTTTGACATATTTTGTACTAGCAATTAAAAGATTCATAGGTACAGATTAAGGCAGAAAATATTGATAGATTCCTACTTTGTAATCAGCCGCACTTGATAGATTAAACAACATTTCAAAGTGGCCGATTCAGCAATAGACACTGAAATTCAATTATAGTATAGAGATAATCAGTTCTTATTTAAGCTCTAAAAACCTTGGCACACGATGAGTTTGCAAAACTGACGATCAAGTCTGCATCATTGGAGCATGCAAAACTGATGATCAAGTCTGCATTTGTGTGCATACCTTGTTCTTACATCAATGCCTGTGTGACCAACATATATGCAACCCAAAATGCCCAAGCCACATCTACATTGTGACACGGCCATGTTTCAAAACAAAATGAAGCCCGGCCATCTACTGCCCTTGATCTAAACAAGTACCATTACATCAGTATTAGCTCTACGAAATACTTTAGTAAAAGAAATGATAGAAAATGTGACAAATTCAGTAGCATTTGAAAGATTCGGCAGTATAGAATAAGATTAGAAAATTATCTTACAGGCTCCCAGTTCACATTCAGCAGCGCTTAACAGATCCAACAGCAATTTAAAGTGGCTGATTCAACAGTGGCAAAAATTGATCAAAAGAATTGACAGATTCAGCAATGCCTATATTGGAATTCAATGGTTGTACAACAATGCGGAAAGGCCAAGTTTCAAAAGGAAAGTGAGACCTTGCATATACTCCACTCAATCTGAATAAGTCCCAGTACATAGATATTACTACAAAATAGATTAGAAGTAGTTGAACTCCATACAAAATACTTAGTAGAAATATAGAACTACAAGTCTAAACTAAGCTAGGAACCACTACATGTCCCATCATACATACTCGAAGAAAAGAGAATGGTTTAATGTGTCAAAGTGTTGGCCGGGCAGCGCGCTTGATTTCATGCCTGGGATGCGTCTCTCGTTTCATTTTCGGCCATCGGCCTCTAGGTCAGCAGCATACATGTAAAATTCATACGACAAACTAGAAAATTTGGGATCCTTAATTTCCACAATTCCAATTACGAAGGGAATCTACCACGAACATAAACTAGCTAATTAGTATAATATTACATACACTCTAAGTAGGATCATCACAAGAGGATTAAGATGTGACATCTCACCGGTGAATCTTGGCCGATGATAGGTTCAGTAGTATGCAAGTAAAGTTGCGGCTTCGATAGAAAAAAGACGTGAGAACTTCATGCGCGGTGTTGGCCGGCGATAACCTAATCTTTGTCTCAAATGACCGTGTTACTACAACCTGATTGAAACTAGCGAACAAGCCCAATGACTAAAACCTCACCTCGTACCACGGCGATTCGCACGCCACTGACCTGGCCGGCCTGACAGAAAGGAGCAAGTCTGTGTTATGCTTGTCAATTTGGGCGATGAACAACTTGCCATCCTTCCTGATGCCGATGACCTCAGCTCTCAGCGATCGTGGTGCACGGACCGCATAGATGGGTCCCATTTTTTGGGGTTGTATCTGGGCACCGTCATCGAGTGGGCAGATATGAGGTGCGCGACGAACACACTCTTGACACCGGTGAACTCACATCCTGACTCCGTGCAGACATGTAGGCGGTAGTTGCACGCGATCTTGTGGTCGTATACGTCCTTGTAGGAGACCAAAGTCCAGCATATGTTGGGGCATCTACTACCTTTTCCGCCAGCGACTTGGCGGTACAGCTCCTTGGAGCATGCGCCAGGCCAGACGACACTGGTAGTGTCCGGACGCATAGCTATTTCGTTGAAGACGTCGTTGCCGACCTTCCTCCAGACGTTGTTCAGTCGGTTGTGCCTCAAATCCACAGTCATCATGTCTGGATATATTGGGGGCAAGTATGGATATATGTATGACTGTTGGGCGTATTTGCAGGAGAGGGGTGGCAGCCTAGAAGGATCGATGCTGCTAGTGAGATGGCGAGAAAAATGTGTGAAGTGTGTGATACGTTGCAAACGTATCTATAATTTTTGATGTTCCATGCTTGGTTTTCATCTACTTTCTTATGTTTTGTCCACACATTGGAGTACTTTTTATACACTTTCTTGGACTAACCTATTAACAAGAGGCCACAGTGCCAGCTGCCTGTTTTCTGCTGTTTTTGGTTCCAGGAAAGTCAGAAAATGAATATTCTCAGAATTGGATGGGACAAAAGCCAAAGTCACTATTTCACCGAGGGGGACATGGAGCCATAATACGAGACGGGGAGGGGCCAGAGGGCCGCCGCACCACCTGGCTGTGCGGCCAGGCCTAGCCTGCGCCAGGGGGTGGTGCGGCCGCCTAGGGCACCCCCTCGGCCTCCCCTTTCGCCTATAAGATGCCTCCGATACAAAAACCCTAAGTACCCGATCAAAATTCTACGAAAGAGTCTGTAGCCGCCGTCATCTCCATCCCTAGATCGGGAGAGATCTGAAGCTCTTCGCGACACCCTGCCGGAGGGGAGAATTCACCCTGGAGGCCTTCTTCATCACCATGCAAGCCTCCGGTGTGATGCGTGAGTAGTTCATCCTTGGACTACGGGTCCATGTAGTAGCTAGATGGTTGGTTCTTCTCCTTTGTGCTACCATGTCTAGATCTTGTGAGCTCCATTCATGATTAAGATCATCTATTTGTAATCATACATGTTGTGTTTGTGGGGATCCGATGGATATTGAGATACTATTTAAGATTGGTTATTGATTATATCATGTCTTTGTTATTTGTGATCTTGCATGCTCTCTGTTGTTAATAGATATCTTGGCCGAGTAGATGCTAGCAACTCCAAGAGGGACTATTTATGCTTGATAGTGGGTTCATGCTTCTAGTAATCTGGGGAAGTGACAGAAATCTCTAAGGTACTAGATGTGCTGGTACTACTAGGGAGAAAATAGAAATCCTTTGTTCATAGAACAATCGTATTGTTTACTTTACACGCAATGCGTAATGCAATTATCTGTTGCTTGCAACTTAATACTGGAGGGGGTTCGGATTGATAACCTGAAGGTGGATTATTAGTCATAGATGTAGTTGGATTATGGTTTATGTATAATGTTGTAATGCCCAATCAAATCTCGTAGGAGTCAAGATGATTAGTATATGCATGTATGCTTTCTCGATGTTTGTCAATTTCCCCGCTGTAATTTGTTCACCCAACATGTCATCTATCTTAAGGAGAACCACCACTAGTGAACTATGGACCCCGGTCCTTTCTTTTACCATCAATCCACAGCTGTTTACTATTTTCTGTTTACTTTCTGCAAGCTTTTACTTTCTTCCACACAATACGTTTAATCCTTTATTTTCAGCAAAACCGGTGAGATTGACAACCTCACTGTAAGTTGGGGGAAAAGTTCTGTGGTTGTGTTGTGCAGGACTCCAAGTTGGCAACAACACATGGGAGGTGTTTCCTTGCTCCTACTGGTTCGATAACCTTGGTTTCATAACTGAGGGAAAACTTGTTGTTGTGCTCATCATACCTTCCTCTTGGGGTTCCCCAACAAGCTCGACGTGTTGAGCCAATAACCAAGCTTTTTTTGGCGCCGTTGCCGGGGAGTCAAGGACATCTTCACAAGGGGAGTCCCTCATAACCAATCTCTTTACTTTGTTTTATTTGTTTTGCTTAGTTTATTTTTGCTTTGTTTGCTTGTTTTCTTTATCAAAAACACAAAAAAATTAGTTTTACTAGTTCGCTTTTTTATTAAAAACACCAAAAATGACTACTCTTGAAAACACTAAGTTGTGTGACTTCACTAGCATGAACAACAACGATTTCATGTGCACACCTATTGCTCCACCTGTACCTGAAGCTACTTTCTTTGAAATTAAACCTGCTTTACTCATTCTTGTTATGAGAGAACATTTTTCTCATATTGGTATTTAAGATGTTGCTGCTCATCTTAATAACTTTGTTGAACTTTGTGAGATGCAAAAACATAGGGATATAGATGGAGATATTATTAAGCTAAAATTGTTTCCTTTCTCTTTGAGAGGAAAAGCTAAAGAATGGTTGCAATCCCTAACTAGAAATAGTATTGATTCTTGGACCAAATGCAAAGATGCTTTCATTGGAAAATACTATCCTCCTGCTAAGATTATATCTTTGAGAAGTGAAATAATGAAGTTTAAACAGTCTCATAATGAACATGTTGCTGAAGCTTGGGAAAGAATGAAATCTTTGGTAAAGAATTTTCCCACTCATGGACTGACTGCTTGGATGATTATCCAAACCTTTTATGCAGGATTGAACTATTCTTCAAGAAATCTACTGGATTCTACTGCTGGAGGTACCTTTATGACCATTACTTTGGGTGCTGCAACAAAGCTTCTGGATAATATGATGGTTAACTATTCTGAATGGCATACTGAAAGAGCTCCACAAGGTAAAAAGGTAAATTCTGTTGAAGAGACCTCTTTCTTGAGTGATAAAATTGATGTTATTATGTCTATGCTTGTTAATGGGAAAGCGCATATTGATCCAAATCATGTTCCCTTAGCCTCTTTGGTTGCTCAAGAAGAGCAAGTTGATGTGCACTTTATAAGAAATAATAATTTTAGCAACAATGCCTACAGGAATAATTTTGGTAATAATAACTATAGGCCATATCCTCCCAATAATGGTAATGCTTATGGAAATTCCTACAACAATAATAGGAGTGCTCCCTCTGAACTTGAAGTTATGCTTAAAGATTTTATTAGTAAACAAACTGCTTTCAATAAAACTATTGAGGGAGAACTCTCTAATGCTGAAAGAAATATAGCATCATTGGCTGAAGCACAATCTTCTTTGAATAAAATGGTTCCTAAACCTGAAACTATTGATAATCCCTTTGCTGCTACTAATGCCATACAAGTTAGAATTGATGAAAATGTTAGATTATTAGCTAAATTGTATGCTAAGTGGGAAAGAGAAGATGAAATTGCTAGAAACATTAGTGTTTATACTATCACTACCATTGGTGTTGAAGCTTCTAATAGCTCTACTACTTTAGATGATAATTATGATTTTGATCTTGATGGTTGCAATATCTCTGAAGTTATTAAGTTCCTACAAAAGCTTGCTAAAATTCCTAATGCTAGTGCTATGAATATGGCCTTTACAAAACACATTACTAATGCTCTCATAAAAATTAAAGAAGAAAAGATGAAACATAAAGCTTCTATTCCTATGAAACTAGAAGATGGTTGGGAACCCATCATTAATATGAAAGTGAATGATTTTGATTTCAAAGAAGATTGTGATCTTGATAGTAGTGTTTCTATTATGCCTAGAAGGATTTATGATATGCTTAATTTGCCAGCATTGGAAGATTGTTATTTGAATGTCCCACTTAATGATAATGCTAAAAATAAACTCATGGGGAGTATTAATGATGTTCTTGTTACGGTTAACAATGCCTATGTCCCTATTGATTTCTATGTTTTGGATGTTGAATGCAATGCTTCTTGTCCTATTACTTTGGGAAGATCCTTTCTTAGAACTATTGGTGCCATTATTGATATGAAAGAAGGCACCATTAAATATCAACTCAAGAAATGTATAGAACATTTCTCTAAGAAGATAGAGAAGATTACTTTTGCCTCTCCTATGAAAACAAAATTTGCTCTTAATGCTTCTTCATTTGAGAACACTTGATTCTTTTTCTTACTTCTTATGCCTAACTTAAAGGCGCTAAATAAAAGTACTTACTGGGAGATAACCCAAAAGTTTTAGATGAGTCTTGAAAGTTATTACCTCTGTAATAACTGCTCCTTATCCTTTTTATTTGCCTTTTGTTCCAAGAGTAACCTCTAATGAGAGAGAAGTAATGCTTGGGAAAGTTGCTGTCCTGAAACAGATTTTTGTGCTTCACCGTAAAAATTCGTGTAAAATCTCTTTACATCTTTTTGAGGCGTGAATTTTTTTGCTTATTCCCCAGGTTGTTATCTAAACTTTCGTTAGTTCAATACTTTTCAATTTGAACAATAGAAGGTATTCGAACAAATTGGTTTTTACCTACTGGTCTATTTTGACAGATTTCTGCCATTATTTGCATTTGCTTCTTGTTGGTTCCTTTTTGGGTTCTCTTTGGGGAATTGAGCTTTTTGAGGGAAGTGCTTCAGTAGCTTGTGTTTTAATGGAAGTCTTATTGGTGTTGAAACTGAACCCAAAGACTTATTATCTTGAGTGCACTAATGTTGCTAATAAAGGTTGTGTGAAGTTTTGTATGAAGGAAGAAATTTCAGGTGTATGGAGAGAATGATGTAATGAGATGAAGAATGGACTAAAGCTCAATCTTGGGGATGCCACCCGTGTCACCCCAATAAATATCCATGAAGTAGAAGCGTCAAAGCTTGGGGATGCCCAAGGCATCCCCTCTTCATCAATAAAAATCCCAGGTTTCTTCCAAACACTTCATTTTTATTGTTTCATTCATAGTTGTGTTGTTCTTTGAGCGTCTTTGTTTTTGTTTTTGGTTTTCGTTTCCTTGATTTTCTTAGTTTGCTTGAATAAATTGGTTGGACCCCCTCTTTCATACATTCGTTTTCAAATAGTTTGGTTTGGATTGGAAAAGAGTAGGAAAAGTTCATGCTTAAGTGGTAAAGAGAGCTCGTTTTTTAAGGTGGCCTATGCTTTGTCATGCCATGCTTAATATTGTTCTGGCTTTATGCTTAGTGATTTTTGTTGTAGCATGACATGTTATAAACAATTGAGATTGCTTAATGTGCCTTGAAAGAATCATGCGTTGTTTTAGCATATTAAAGCATAGTACTGTGGTATTCTCCTTTGATGCTTTATTTGGGTTGACATGGCGCATGCTCACACCATGTTAAGACTATCCCGAGTCACCATATCCTCTATGATCCTTTAGTTTTCGACTTGTAATATCACTTTATGATTTAATTAATAATGTTTTGTTGCTCTGCATGATTATGGCCATTATTGCTCTCTTAGTTGGTCGCTCCCAGTCTTTTGATAGCCTCCATAACCAAGTATGATTTCCACTCATGCATCCAACTCCAAATAAAACCAAGTTATTCCAAAGAGTCCAACATACCTACCTATTAGCATTTGCTATTCCAAGTATATTCATGTTTTTATCTACCTTCTGAATTAAACTTGTTATGAGAAAACTAGTGATTAAAGCTCTCACGAACTTGATGGCACACTTTACTTTTCTTGCCCGTAATAAACTTGAACCATTGTGTCGTCTATGTTGTATATGCTTGCACTTATATGTTGGGGATTAGCAGAACCATGTTGTCATGGGGAACACTTTTAACATTGCACTTGTACTTTGTACCTAGTTGATATCATGCTCTTTTGTCTATGGATGTCATCGGTGTGAAATGAAAGGGGAGGTTGTATGTCCATGGAGTTATGTATGTGTGTTAGAGAAACGCATGGGCCGCCGGTCTAATCCATTCCTAATCATGGTGGAAACCTGTAGCGTAACCATAATGAGTTGTTTATGAAGCATTCTTCTTATAAAAAAAGAGTTAGATATTGAGAAAAAGAGAAAAAAGAGAAAAAAGAGATATGAGAAAATAGGAAAGATAGAAAAAAGCACCATTTTCCCATGGTAAATAAGAAGATTGCTGAGATGCTCGTTGTCTGCCTGCCTTGTCATTTTGATATGGGGATTCTTCCGTATCATCGGGCAAGGGGTACACCATTGGCCGTTCTCTATGATACACATGTACTTACTATGACAAGAACTTACCGGTAACTAAACTTGAGTAGCATGATGAGCGACCCTCGTATTCAAGGGACATGATATTTCCACTTATACTTTCTCAAGCATATAATCCATACTTTGTTCACTTTAACCTTAATCACTTCAAGATGCTTATGATAGGGGCAATGAGAGCTGAAAGCTAATAAGTACCATAATTTTTGGAAGATCTTTAAGAAACTCGAATCCCTGCTTCCTTTTATGAAGGCCTTTCTTCCACTTTTATATTGAGTCTCCACATTCTATCTTTATGCACCTATTTTGAGAGCATAGTGGCCATTCTTAGTTCTATGTGCGTTGTCCCAAGACTTCTTGATTGATGCATAACTTTGATATTTCTTGTTCTTAAACTATTTGTATCTAGTCACCCTTATAAACTTTGAAGGTGTCCTATGCATTTATGTTTGCTACTCTATGAGGGACAAGCTGAATGCCATTATGCTATGTTTTGTTTATTTGAACCAAACAAACGTCTTGCAAAGCATTGTTATTCATGAATCTTTTGTTTGTGCCTTTTCATGTTACAACATAGTTGCTATGTCTTATTGTTAGAACTTTATCTTTCATGCTATGTTGAATTACTATGATCTCACCTATTAATGTTTTACAAATACTTTGATCAAGTTTATGATGGTGCATGTCACCTCAAAAATTATTCTTCATTTTTATCAGTTACCTACTCGAGGACAAGCAGGAGTTAAGCTTGGGGATGTTGATACGTTGCAAACGTATCTATAATTTTTGATGTTCCATGCTTGTTTTTTATCTACTTTCTTATGTTTTGTCTACACCTTGGAGTACTGTTTATACACATTCTTGGACTAACCTATTAACAAGATGCCATAGTACCAGCTGCCTGTTTTCCCCTATTTTTGGTTCCAGGAAAGTCAGAAAATGAATATTCTCGGAATTGGAAAGGACAAATGCCAAAGTCAGTATTTCACGAGGGGGACATGGAGCCAGAATACAAGACAGAGAGGGGCCAGAGGGCCGCCACACCACCTGGCCACGCGGCCAGGCCTGGCCCGCGCCAGGGGATGGTGTGGCCGCCTAGGGCACCCCCTCGTCCTCCCCTTTCGCCTATAAGATGCCTCCGATACAGAAACCCTAAGTACCCGATCAAAATTCCATGAAAGAGTCTGTAGCCGCTATCATCTCCATCCCTAGATTGGGAGGGATCTGAAGCTCTTCCCGGCACCCTGCTGGAGGGGAGAATTCACCCTAGAGGCCTTCTTCATCACCATGCAAGCCTCCAGTGTGATGCGTGAGTAGTTCATCCTTGGACTACGGGTCCATGTAGTAGCTAGATGGTTGGTTCTTCTCCTTTGTGCTAGCATGTCTAGATCTTGTGAGCTCCTTTCATGATCAAGATCATCTATTTGTAATCATACATGTTGTGTTTGCAGGGATCCGATGGATATTGAGATGCTATTTCAGATTGATTATTGATCTATCATGTCTTTGTTATTTGTGATCTTGCATGCTCTCTGATGTTAGTAGATATCTTGGCCGAGTAGATGCTAGCAACTCTAAGAGGGAGTATTTATGCTCGATAGTGGGTTCATGCCTCTAGTAATCTGGGGAAGTGACAGAAATCTCTAAGGTACTAGATGTGATGTTGCTACTAGGGAGAAAACAACAATCCTTTGTTCATAGAACAATTGTATTGTTTACTTTACACGCAATGTGTAATGCAATTATCTGTTGCTTGCAACTTAATATTGGAGGGGGTTCGAATTGATAACCTGAAGGTGGATTATTAGTCATATATGCAGTTGGATTATGGTTTATGTATAATGTTGTAATGCCCAATCAAATCTCATAGGAGTCAAGATGATTAGTATATGCATGTATGCTTTCTTGATGTTTGTCAATTGCCCCGCTGTAATTTGTTCACCCAACATGTCATCTATCTTAAGGAGAACCACCACTAGTGAACTATGGACCCCGGTCCTTTCTTTTACCATCAATCTACAACTGTTTACTGTTTTCTGTTTACTTTCCGTAATCTTGTACTTTCTTCCACACAATATGTTTAATCCTTTGTTTTCAGCAAAACCGGTGAGATTGACAACCTCACTGTAAGTTGGGGGAAAAGTTCTGTGGTTATGTTGTGCAGGACTCCAAGTTGGCAACAACACCTGGGAGGTGTTTCCTTGCTCCTACTGGTTTGATAACCTTGGTTTCATAATTGAGGGAAACTTGCTGTTGTGCTCATCATACCTTCCTCTTGGGGTTCCCCAATGAGCTCGACGTGTTGAGCCAATAACCAGTGCATGCTCGAGAGGATCCAAATGCGGCCTCGCGGAGTTCGGGATGGCTCTTTGAAGGAGGGGGGTTTGTCGTGCTCCTTCATCTATCTTCTGTCGGGCGTAGCTGCATCAAGGACGCTAACTAGAGTTATGTATTAAGGAGTACTATAGCAACTATAGAATAGCACGCTACCATGGAGTGTTTTCTCATCACAACAGTTATTAGAACTGAGAGATGATTTATTTACTACTTCTATTTTTATACTACTCCCTCTAGTTCGTATTCTAATGGCCTCAACTTTGTCTAGATTCACATCAGTTACACAGAGTAGTTGTAAGTTGATTCACTTACGTTTTTTGGTACTTCATATGATCTTTATAGAAAGGTACCCCTTTGCAAAGTTTGGAAAGCCTGCTAAAATTGCTGAAACTTCTAGAAAGGCAAGAACCCACGGCCTAAATTGCATCATGCTTGGTGAAATACCGACAGGTTCCCAGTTTGTATTCAGCAGCATTTCAAAGTGACCAATTCAGCAATACAGACTCTGAAATTCAATAGCAGGACGACGAGAATCAATTCTTGTTTCATCCCTAAAAACCTTGGCATGGGATCAGTTGCTTTTCTCCAAACACACTCGTGGAGCAAGCAAAACTAACTCAAGTCTGCTTTTCTGTGCATACCTTCTACTCACATCAATTCCTGTGTGGCCCACATATGCAACCCAAGCGTCATCTAGATTGTGACAAGGCCATGTTTCAAAAGAATATCAAGATCATCTACTGCCCTTGATCTAAGCAAATAACAGTATGTTAGTATTAGTTTTACAAAATACTTTACCACTTTAATAAAAATGACAAAACATTTGACAAATTCACTAGCATTTGAAAGATTTAACAGTATTGAATAAAACAAAAAATATCAATAAATTCCCAATACATAATCAACGACACTTGATAGATTCAACAACATTTCAAAGTGACTGATTTAGCAGTATAGATAATGACCAAAATAATTGATATATTTAACAATGCAGACATTGAAATTCAATAGATGTAGCACGGACATAATTCAAGGAAAGAGAGACCATATTCTGGCCATGTTTCAAAAGAAGAGCAAGACCATCTACTGGTCTTGATCTAAACAAGTACCAATACATCACTATTAGTTCTAAAAAATACTTTAGTAATAGCAACAACGGAACATTTGAAAGATTCACAAGCATTTGCACTACTAGGAAACAGCCTATCTGTGGCGCATGAAAAGGGGACTTCTATGGCGCATATCTTTGTCGCCACTATTACCTCGCCACTGATAACTACTTCCTGTGGCGCATATGGATATGCGCCATAGAAGTTCTAGACTTCTATGGCGCATTCTGTCATATGCGCCACAGGAAGAACTTTTGTGGCGTATTTACGTGTATGCGCCACAGATATGCCATGCGCCACTAACTATATAATTATATGCGCCACTGATTGTGTAACATGTATTCGAAGTAAAATACTTTCCTGGTGTATAATCAGGTATTTATACAGAATTTATACAAGATTTATCCAGATGAGTATAAAATACATGGCACAAGTAGTAGATGCATGAAAACCGACATATATATAATACAAACACTTAGAGCCCGATCGAGATACATATATAGTGTCAAGTGCCAAATTTTTACACAAGCACCGAATACAAAGTTCATATCATCTCACATTACAAATATGAAGTGGCCACCGCTGCCTACACTAGGATCAAATAGAATACAACTGTGATAATGGTGAGCAAGAGCATTAGCCCGACCAATACCTTCATCCGGTTCTTCCTCCACAAGTGGTTCCTCCACTTGGCTATCGCCTCCTCTCTAGTCGCGTATCCTTTGTAGATGTTGCCGCTGAACTTGTTCACTTGTTTGTGGCAATCCTCCCACTCCTCGTAGACTCCTGGAACCCTACCCATGTACACCACATACCACTTCATCGCCATCTCTATAGACGACAAGGCATATTAGTAAAAATACAACGAAAAGAATGAATAAAGGGTTCACATCCATATATATATATATATATGTTCATAGAATATAAAACAAAGGATCCATAAACCTAAAAGTTAGATCATCATAGAAGCAATAAGTTCAACGACAGCACGACCACAAGGTAGTTTAAGTCTAACAACAATGACCATTTCGACCACGAGATAGTAAAGTTTATGACACACACACTAATACAGCAGGCGTCCATCAAGAATATACACACACTAGATCATGCTAGAGGCACACATCGATCATGATGAAGACTTCCTCTTCTGGCACGGCTTCGGAACGGTAGATAGCCCTCTTTCGTCATCCACGTCCTTGTGTCACCCTGCTTATGGAGGCGTTCTTCGATCTCCCTCTTACTCAACCCTCTGGCTTGTTGTAGGGCATCGCCCCTTGTGTTGACATCTTCAATGATGATTTGCGACAACTTCATTTGAATGCGATGGAAGTCTTCTCTAAGATCAGCATCGTCGATTTTCACCAAAGTTTTGGCCCATCCTCTGAGACTAGATGGCAGCGTTAGGTTATGGCAATCCCGAACATAGCCTTTAAGGTGATGGGGGACGTAGAAGGCCTCCTTGGCACCAGCAGTCAACTGCTTGACGCTGGGGAAGTCGAGCACGTGCTTGAACACGTGTTTGCCATCCTTGATACATTCCCCCCTATCTACGAAGGTGCATCCCTTCTTGGTGTAGCCCTTGAGAGCCTCATTGAGAACACCCCTTATTCTAGTGTAGTCTTTCTTCTTCGTCAAACTCCCCGAGTCAAAATACGTGGCTAGCGAATACCTCAGGGCAAGGACGATGAGCGTGCAGTATTTGTCTCTGCGCAACACAATTGGAACGGAATGTTGGAAAAAGAGCAAAGGAAAGAAATCTATAAGAAATGCATAAGTTACGGTGACGATGAGCGAGTGTGTGTACTTACTCGGGAAAGAAAGGCAAAAGAAGTGTGCCCTTCCTCTTGTTGTCCACCATGAACTTATCGAGGTACGCCATCGCCTTCGTCCGTGTCTCTGATCCTTCGACCAACTGGTTGTCCCGCATGTAGTAGGGATCCACTATCGCGATTTCCGGGGTACTTTCTCTCTTGATCGTGAGCGCCAGATTGAGAGCGTATAGGCGGACCAAGTTATAGTCCAACCGTTTCGTGAGAAATAGCTTGAATATGTCCTTGAACGCTATGAAGAATATATCCGCGGGGGGTTCATCGACGAAGCCCACGTCCAATGGCACCTTGGCCGTGAAAACTGGGTAATTTGGATCGTCCTCTTTAAGAAGGAGGGCCTCTAGTGTCTTGACACCCTAGTGCAAAGTTAACATGGCTCCAACCGCAATGTGGATCATATCCGGAGTCAATATTGGATCACCAGCTACATGCACTCGGGGCAAGCCAAATTGTGTGGATGGTACGACGACGGTGTCCTGACCCCGGATCCTCTTCGGAAGAGGCTGGCTCGCACCCTTCTTATTATTATTATTACCTCTCTTCCTGTAGTGCTTCTTCTTCACAACAGTGTTAGCCACTGCCATCTGCTCATCAGTCGCCTTTCAGAGTGTGTTGGGGCTGAAAACCAATCCCGGTTTCTCTTGTGGTGGATCGGCGGCCGGAGGCGTCTCTTGAGAAAGACCATGGAAGACCAGGCGCTGCGTGCATGTATTGGGTCGATCAGCTTGATGGTCGTCGCGAGCTGCAAAGGGTTCTTCATCCACAGAAGGCATATACAATCCTTTGGCGGCGCCGGTGTTGATGAAGTCGTCAACGTTGACCAATTCATCATCATCTTCATGGGTGCCATCATGTGGTGGTGGTAGCGGGGGCGACGGCGGTTGCGGCACAACATCTTTGCCATGTGGCGGTGCACATGCTGCCAAGAGTTGATGGTGACGGCTGGTGGTGGCGACAACGGCGGCTACTGGCTTCCGAGGTGGTGGTGGGGCGATGATCGGTTGAGAGGTGGCACCGGTGATCCCCCCTCCAAGACGAATCTGGGTCTTCGGCCATGTCAAGGGCCAGTTGTAGCATTCCCCAAGGGTCTTGTGTTCGTCGGCTCCCTGAGGTTGAAAGGGGGGTCCATGTCGTCGCACCCTGGCAACACCCGAGCCAACCTGACCCTCATCACGTCATCATCCATTGGATTGTTGTGCATCGTGCGGCTCGCCGGTTGTATAAGAGTGCCCTTGGCAACATCCTTCAACTCACCGCCGACATCTTTAAGCAGGAGTACGCAAGAAGTGTCCTGAGGCAAAAACATGTTGTTGGGCGTCATGAGATGGCAACAGTCATGCATCAAAGGCATAAAGGAGATGACGTGCACTAACTAATTAGTTACCTTGGTGATGGCGTGGATCTCGGCTAATGTAGAGACACGGCGGATGCCGGCGGCCGGCCTATCATCATCTGCAATCTCCCGCTCGGGTGCCTCACGAAGCACCGCCGCCGTCGGTTGCGCCTTATTGGTAGCTTTGGCGGGAGGGGGTGTCAGTGTGACCAAAACGAGGGGCTGTGTCCCGACGTTGACGGCCGGCGGGGTCACCAGGTCCGGCGACACGGTAACATTGATGCCCGAGTTACTGCCGCTTAAGCTGGGCAGATGTATCGGCCCCTGTCGACCTCCCGCATTCCAAGCAGTAAGCCCCTCAAAAAACTCAGGGGGGATCATTGAGCGGAGCTTCTCTTCCACTAACTTGTCCACCGTTTTCTGGTCCACCGCCTTCTCCTCCAGTGTCTGCACCTTCATCTTCAGCTCTGCAACGGCGGCTTTATCCTGGTTCTTCCTCTCCCTTCTTTTCTTGGCGTCCTCTTTGTAGAACTCCTTGAACTTCATGCTCGTACCGAAGCCGGACACACGGCCATCTGAGGACGGCGGTAACCCCTTGTCCCTCTTCTTGTAAGCATTGGTCGCCCTGTTGAAAACCATGTCCCACGGCTCCGTCGAATCCTGGGACGACTCTGTGGCAGTAGCGTTTAGTTCCTCCTCCTGCAGAGACAAGGAAAGGTGAACCCATTTAGATTCTTGGCTTCATTATCTTAATTAGAACGCAATAGACTTGAGATCAACGATAAATTCCTTACTAGATTCTTCTCGAATTCCTTCACCTCCGGATCGTCGGTGATGAACTCCCCTGTTTCCTTGTCCAGGTAGTAGCGGGCCCAAACAAATTTCCTAAGCTACTAGTCCGTGATTTTAAGCCAAGGGTTGTCTTTACCAAGGCGTTCAAGCTCGGCGTCCTCCTTGTCCCAAATGGCCTGTTTCCCTCTATAACCACCGCTTCCAAGGTGGTGGTTACCTATGTTCTGTTCCCGCATACTCCTTCCCCGTTGAGTCCATTTTATAGCGTCTGCGGTATCTATATCCGCCTTGAATATCCTAAACTCCTCTTCGTCGAGCATCGGATTTTTCTTACTAATAACCTCCCAGCTTTCACCTTTGTCAATGTTATTCTTCACCCGGGTTTTCCAGCTGCTCAAGGCGTTGCTCATCTTCGTGAGGGCTAGTCTGTTCACCGGGATCTTATTTCTCTCGAGGTTTCTAAATAGCTCTGGGAATCTGTATCGCTTGTGAAGCTTCTTAAGGAGGTTATCGACCAAAGCTGCATGGTCAGCATGTCTGATGTACTTCGTGTTGATCGACATGCTTTCCCGCACAATGCACCCGAGTTGCAGGTCGTACCCTTTAGCAATCGCCTCTGGCGTAATGGGTTGGCCACTTTCTGTGACCTCAGTGAACTCATCACAGACGGTGGCGAGCACTGGCACCTTCCGCTCCTTCTGTTCCTTCTTCTTCTGAGAAGCGGCCGGGTTGCCGCTACCGCCATTCGTCCTCTCGCCGCCATCGGTGGTGTCATCCTCTTCGCCGCCGCCTTCACTAGTTCCATCGTAGTCGTCTTCGTCCCCCTCGTAATCAGGATCTCCGCCCTCATTGGCCCCAACAGCTCTGGCAACAGTCGCCTCCTCCTCTGGTGGTGGTGTCATCCTCATCGTCTCCTCCTCCTCCTCCTCCTGTTGGGACCCCTGCCAGAATGACTGGTTGGCCTGTCTAGCTTGTTCTTCGACGCTGATCATGTGCTTAGAAGGGCCAGACTCCTTGTTGCCAGACATGTTTGCACTACTCTATTTAAAAGAGGCAAAATGTTAGCACAAATCTCGGCCGAAAAATTCGGCATGACCTTTGCTAATTTTTTCACCTAGGAGTGCCCATTTCTCAACCGAAATGGAAGTGAATCGACACTTCGGGAGAAATGGGTAACTCAAATGAAATCCCTGCAAGACAAAACACCCCATCCCCATATTGACAGCCCCATGCATTGACCCCAGCATCCATCATATCCATCATCCACATGCAGTATATATATAACAGATATACTAGTCCATCATCACATCACAGCCCCATGTATATATATAACAGATATAGTAGTGTAACAGAAGTACTTGCTGAACAGCAGAAGTGTAGTAATTGCTATAGTACTAGGCTGAAGTGTAACAGTAGTACTTGCCAAACAGCAGATAATAGTTTAACATCCTAATAAATCCAGATACAGGTCAATTAAATAGATGACACAGATACAGGTCAATTACTAAGAAGGTTCTGTCCCTCAATGTTAATGGAAAATTACCACTTCAAACAAAACACAAAGCTGTGAACCTGATATAACCACCTATATCCGGGCATACACATGGTTGCCATTTACATGGGATAAGTCATGAACTAGAAGACAGAAATCTTTCAGAAACATAAATTAGCAACAACGAGTTTTTACTGAGAAATGGCTGATCTTCGGATGGGTTGGCGGTTAATACCGTGCCTCAAATTCTCATCTATGACCAATAGTTGCATAGTAAACAGCTTAGCAGACTCGCAGTAAGCAAAGCAGAAACAACTATAACCAAATTCTCATCTATGACCACCCACACATCCTCCCTAAACCTAGTATTTCTTACATCTCCAATGATCCTTCTACAACAGCTATGAAAACATCCTTCACTTCCATCAAAATTGACCAAAAGTGAGAGCACCCAACATAATTCTTATCTTGAGCATTGATACTGGATTTAATATACTTAGCCATCAAAACCCTCTGCTACAGATATAGCACAAGGTAAAAAAAGTAAATTCCAATCACATAGCCCATGTTTAGGTTACTAATCCTTAGCCCATGTTTCACATAGCAGTATAGCACAAGGTAAAAAAAGTAAATTCCAATCACATAGCAGTATAGCCCATGTTTCACATAGCAGTATAGCAAATTTCCATCATGTAAAAAAAGTAAATTCCAATCACCACCAAATGGAATCTAAAGAGACCCATAATTCACTTGTGACAATATAGTGTAATACCTTTCCATGTAATCAATTCAAGTTGAGTCATGAGTACAAATGAAAGCTCAAGAACTAGAACAAATGAGACATGAACTTGAGTAGAAGGAAGGTCATAACTCTGACTAGAAACCTATAGAATGATTTTAAGATTTCTGGCACTCTCTAAATCATCCTCAATCTTGAAAATCGCGTCGGCCCAATACTACAATATCGACACAGGGACGGTGGACGGCGGACGGTGGACAGCGGACGGTGTAGAAGAAATAGTGCAGCATTACCTAAGGATGGTGGACGGCGGATGGTGACGAGGTGGATGGCAAACGGCGAGGTGGACGGCGGACGGCAAGGTGGCTCTCCACGGACAGGCTCCTCCTCCATGGGCAGGCTCCTCCTCCACAGGCTCTGGCGATGGGGGCGGCTCTCCTCCACAGGCTCCAGCACGGTGGTGATGGCGCTGCGGACGGGCTCCTCCTCCACGGGCTCTCCTCCACGGCGGCTCCAGCGCTAGGGTTGCGACGAAAGATAGAGGCGACAGATCGATTGACTAAGTGTGGATCGAGAGAGAGAAAGGGGGGATTAGGGGGAGAGGCCGAACCGTTCTGTGGCTAAGTGTGAAAGTTCTGTGGCGCATTCCCACAGAATGCGTCACAGAAGTTGGAACATTTATGGCACATTCTGAAGGAATGCGCCACAAAACTTCTTGACATAGTAAAAACTGTGGCGTCTCATAGTATGACAAGATCTGATACTTGTCCTAGTGGTCTTGCTCGCTTGCTCTCACCTGGGGCAGCCAGGTTCGAATCCTGGCTGTCTCACACATTTTTTTCTTTTTTTAAAATATTTTTAATTACATACATATGCATATTTATTCAAAAAAAAGTAAGAACATATACATATATGCATATTTATTCACATATGCATATTTATTCAAAAAAAGCAAGAACATATACATATATGCATATTTATTCAAAAAAAGCAAGAACACATATGCATATTTATTCATACATATATATTTGTGTGTTTGCTTGTCACACACAAATGTGAATTTGTATACCCACACGATTATCACATTATATGTTTTAGTCTCTAACTAATACCCACACGAATTAATACACCAAAAAGACACACAATTTCTAGTGTCTCTTCACAATCTTCTTGCCCTTTTTCGTCGCGGTTGAATACTTTAGCCCGTGCACTTTGAGATTTCTTCTTGTGAATGGACAACCTTTAGTAGGCAGTGTGGTCTTTCTTCTTACTTTAGTAGTAGTAGGCATGTCGAAGTACTTGTCGAATTCCTCTTCGATCTTCGGGTCGCTGTTTTTGTCGAAGTTTTGATCGTTGGCGGCTCCTTCCATTCCGATGATGCTCCTCTTTCCCCTCCTAACTACAACACGGTTGGGCTTTGACGGGTCGGTAATAAAAAATCATTGATCAACTTGGCTAGCGAGTACCCAAGGCTCATTTTTTGCGGAGGCGTTCTTTGTTGATTTGGCATCTGGTATAACCATTGTGGTGAAATAGCGGCCTTCTTTTTCCACGTTCTTGGACCATCTAACACGGAACATCGGTACGATCTGTCCATAGTAGTCGAGCTCCCATATCTCCTTGATCCTTCCGTAGAATCTTTCCATCACAGTAGTCTCATCATCAGCAATAACATAGTTACTCCTGAGTTTTGATATTCACTATTCTTGTCCTTTTCCTCGGTGTAGAATCTGTAACCGTTTATGTCGTATGACTGATAGGTCCTTAGGTTGTGCCCTGGGCCCTATGACAAGGAGAATATGAGTTTTTGATCTTCCGTAGAAGGCGTCTGTGGGGGATTGTCCAGTTTCCTTTTCTTGAACCAACCCGTGAAGCTGGAGTTGTGCTCTCTGGTTACGTCTCCCTTCTTCCTCAGCCGGCCCTGGTCGACGTACTCCTGCTCGATTAAGCTTCTGTGCTCTTCGACCCAAGGGCCGACCACTTCAATGTGTTGTAGCACGACTCGGTGTGCCCTTTCAAAATCAGTGCATCAACCATCAATGCCGACATATAGTGAGCGGCAGCCCTCGCGGTGACCATATCCACCGAGCCTGCCGAGGTACTTCTTGTGGGTATTCCAACATCCTCGTTCTCGGTGGTTAGATAATTCTGGCAGAAGGAGATGCACTCGTAGATCAGAAAGCCCTTGGCTATGCTTCCGTCTGGACGAGACCTGTTGCGAACGAATCCTTTGATGACACTGTTTAGCCTTTCAAATGGCATCATGTTGTGCAGGAATGTCGGCCCGAGCTGGATGATGTCGTCCACGACATGTACAAGAAGATGCACCATGATGTCGAAGAATGCGGGCGTGAAGTAAATCTCAAGCTCGCATAGTATCATCACGATCTCTTCCTGTAGCCTGTCGAGCTGCTTCACACCGATCGACTTCCTAGATATGACGTCGAAAAAGTTACAGAGGCCAAACAACGTCTCACGGACATGCTCGTCCATTATCCCACGGATCGCAACGGGGAGTATCTGCGTCATCAGCACGTGACAGTCGTGAGACTTCATACCGCTGAACCTCTTCTTCGCCACGTCCAGATATCTGCTTATCTTCCCCGAGTAACCGTGAGGAACTTTCACTCCTAAGAGGCACCTGAAAAACTGCTCGAGCTCCTCCAGACTCAGAGTGAAGCAGGCAGCGCGAAGCACCACCTCATTCTTCTTAACTCTTTTGCGGCGACCTTGAGTCCGTTCCTGATGATGATGATCACCATCACTATCAGGGTACTGAAGATCTTTCTTTATGCCAAGCAATTTAAGGTCCTTTCTTGCTTTTGGCCCATCCTTGGTCCTCTCCGGCATGTTTAGTAGAGTGCCAAGCAGACTCTCGGTAACGTTCTTTGTGATGTGCATTACATCGAGGCTGGGGAGTGTGAAGGACCTTCCAATACGGCAAGTCCCAGAAACTAGACCTTGCTTTCCATACACCCAGCAGTGGCTTTGTCCTCGGTCGTTTTTTTCCAGGCGCGGGGCAATCTACCCAATTATTCAAAAGCTCCTCGATTTCTTTGCCGCTCCTCGGACGCGGGGATCTTTCGAGCTCGTCCTTACCATTGAACAGGTCACCACGTTTTCTCCACGGGTGATCCATGCGGAGCCACTTTCGAGTACCTTGGAACACGGTTTTCGAAGACCCGGGATCCCTTGGTAGCTGGAGATGCGGTGTCTCATCCATGCACTTGACGCATGCATTGTGTCCGTGGTTTACCTGGGCCGATACATATGTGTAACCAGGATAATCCTGCACAGTCGTGAGCAACGCGGCTCTCAGATGGAAATATTCTTTAGTGTTGGCGTCCCACGTACGGGCCAGCGTCTCCCACAAGCTGGCTAACTCCTCTCTCAATAGCCCGAGATACAGATGCATATCGATACCTGGTTGTTTCGGCCCCTGAATAAGAATGCTCATGTGTACATACCTTTGCTTCGTGCATAGCCACGGGGGGAGGTTGTATGGCCATACAAACACGGGCCAGGTGCTATGCGTGCTACTCTGGTTTCCAAAAGGATTGAGTCCATCGGTGCTCATACCAAGCCTAACGTTCCTTGCATCGCCCCCGAACTCTTCGAACTCGATGTCTAATGCGTTCCACTGGCTAGCGTCTGAAGGGTGTGTCAGGATCTTGCCCTTCTCTGGATCATTTTCGGGTTTCTCTCTTTCCGCGTGCCATTGCATGAGCTTTGCTTTCTTAGGATCTATGAAATATCGCTACAGACGAGGGGTGATAGGAAAGTACCATACCACTTTTCGAGGAACTTTCTTGTTCCCTCTCTTGTACCATCCTTGGCCACACACCAGACAAGTGGTTCTATCCGCGTACTCGTTCCGATAAAGTGCGCAATCATTGATGCATGCGTGGTATTTAATGTGTGGTAGGTCGAGAGGGCACACGATTTTCTTGGCCTCCTCGATACTTGTTGGCAATGTGTTCCCCTTAGGAAGTCGGTCATGCCAGTATTCCATGTTCGCGTTGAAGCTCACATCGGTCCATTTGTGTTCGGCCTTCATCTCTAGAGCCTTGAGCATTACACTCAAACGTGTATCCTCGGGGCGACACCCAGGATACAATGGAGTCATCCCGTCTACCTCCATTTGGGCCAGCTTGGCTTTCTCTCTGGCTGCAGCTTTGTCGTTGCTCGTCTCCTTGAGGAGCAGTTCTTGAACATGAGGGTCCTGCAAGATCGAAGTTAGCAGCGTCTGTGTGTCCGCGTCTTCTCCTTCTTCATGATCATGCCCGTCGTCATCTCCTTCTCCATGCTGATCATGCCCGCCGGCATCTCCTTCATCATGATGATCATGCCCGTTGGCATCTCCTTCGTCATGATGATCATGCCCGATAGACTCTTCGTCTTCTCGCCCGCCCACGTCTTCGTGACCACCACCATGTCCTGTCGGCGCCTCATTGAGGTCGCGCATGAAACCGCGCCTAAGCAGGTGACCCTCCAATTGTCCAGATTCAGGGTCGATCCAGCGCTGCAGTTTGCATGTTTGACATGGACATCTTATCATGGTCTTGTTGTTCAGAATCATGTCCTCCTTCGCGCCTTTCTTGTACCTAGCAATTCGACCTTCGCTCATCGTGAGGACCATGGTTGCCTGAGCGGTCAAAACAGAGAGTATAGGTGAGAACCACACCATATGAACACACACATGCATGAATGCTAGCTGGAAAAAATCCGGCATGACCTTTCCTAAAATTAGGACATATGGGTAGTGCAAAAATTTGCCGAAATGGAAATGAATCAACATTTCAGCAAACATTGATGCAACCACACCGGCCGGGCCCGACAACAACAAGCAAACAACAAAAAACTTCCTCCCATTGGAAACATTCATGCACCACACACAAGCATCGTCTCGCCATGGATCGCACACACACACACCGCCCGCGCGACAAGCTTCACCTACATGTTCATGATGGCCAAGTACTCACCTAGCTATAGTAGACACAATAATAGCGAGACAAGACCGCGCGATGAGAGAGTATGGACAAATAGATCTACAATGCAAGTTGGTGGAGAGGAAATTAGTAAACAAATAGAGAGATGTGAGAGAGAAAAGTAAGGAACTTTTAGATCTAGAAGTTGGAGCGAAGCTTCTACTTACCAATCTATGGATTAAAGTAGGTTTAGATCTAAGAAAATGGAGAAACTATGGGCAAGATGGGGTGTGAGGGAGGAGGAAGACGAGTTGGGAGGAGGTAGAGATGTGAAATGGGTGGTGGTGGGATAGATAGATAAGAAAGCTAGCTCATGTCACCTTTTTAACATATGGATCTGGACGCCCTCATCTGTGGCGCATAAGGAGGAAATGTGCCACAGATGCTGAAACTTCTGTGACGCATTTCTACCATGTGCGCCATAGAAGTGGGTCAATAAGATTCCCTCTGTGGGGCCCACCCCCAAGTTCTGTGGCGCACGTTGACATATGCGCCACAGAAGTGAAACACTTCTGTGGCGCATATGTCAACGTGCGCCACAGAACTTGGGTGAATTAGATTCCGTGGTGGGGCCCTCCTCCATGTTCTGTGGCGCATGAGGAAATATGCGCCACAGAAGTTTCCTCTTCTGTGGCACATATTACAGAATGCGCCACAGAACTTGGATCATCCCCCCCCCCCCCCCCCGCCGGCGGGTCCCACCAATCTTCTGTGGCGTATACTCTGGAAAATGCGCCACAGAACTTCCAAACTTCTGTGGCGCATGCTTTCTAGTGCGCCACTGATGTCTTCCTGTGGTGCACAGATTGGCCTATGCGCCACTGAACATCTTGTCTATCTATAGGGTGTTTCCTAGTAGTGTTGAAAGATTCAGTGGTATGGAATAAGACAGAAAAATATAACAGATTCCCAGTTCATAATAAGCGGCACTTGATAGATTTAGCACCATTTCAAAGTAACCGATTTAGCAATACAAATAATGACCAAAAGAATTAATAGATTCAACAATGCAGACATTGAAATTCGGTAGATGTCACAAGGTCATGATTCAAAAGGAAAGAAAGACCATAGTCTGCACTCGATCCGTCAGTCTAAACAAGTACTACTACATAGGTATTACTCCTACTACAAAATAGATTAGCAGTAGGAGAACTCCATACAAAATACTCAAAACTACCTTAAGCTAGGAACCACATGTCCCAAAATGATAAGAAAGATCCTATCGAGGAGTACATGGGTTCAAGTTAGGATCATCACAAGAAGATTAAGATGTGTTATTCTCTCGAAAATCATGTTGATACGAAGATTATATTCCATGGTGAACTCCAATGGCTGATTCTGACGACGAGCAACTAGACTAGACCAATAAACCGACAAAGAGCAAGTGGTTGTACACTTCGCCGGTGGCCTGACACACATGACAGATATCAAGATGACTTCATCGCGCTCATCAAATAGCACACAGAACACCGTGCCATTGTCCCGGTTACCCCGATATCTACATTCTGCGAGCCTGGCACCGCACCAGATTAGAGATGTACATGCCTTTCCTATCATAGCGAAAATGCACAACCTCATGGAGTGGTATTCTCTGAGGTGGGAGTGGAGCACAGACCGCACGGTGGTGAACTCGCAGCCAGGCACCACGCAGTTCCATAGTACTGCAGCAACGAGCATTGAACATGAAGGCATATATATGGCTAGACAGCCGATACCAATTCGGTATGTCACCAACATAAAGTAATTAATTAGTATGATATTACATATATTCATATTAGGATCATCACAAGAAGATTTATATGTGTTAACTCACAATTAAAACTAGTTGTTGATATACTTGTAGTCCTAGGTAAATTCCGACGACAGGTGGAGAAGCTCGTAGGTAACACCGCAGTTTCGATAGGTACAACATGAGCCCTTTCAGCGCGACTTCAGCCGACGAAGGCATGCTCATCATCTCAGATGTCGCCGCCATTTCGACCGAATGGAGCTTATGCCATGACGGCAGCGACCATAACATCACCTTGTACTGCGGGAATTCGCACGCTGCCGACCTGACATACCTAATGGACAGGACGATGTCTATGGTGTACCCTTCAATTTGGGTGGCAAACTTCATGCCCTCTTTCCTTATGCTGATGATCTCTGGTGCGGGCACCAGGTCAGTTGGGTACCAGTGCTTGTAGTAGTAGATCGCATTGGGAAAATGCCTCTTGTGGGCAAGATTCAAGTGGTCACAGAGCTCGTGCATAGTCAATGGCTGGGTGACGAACTCGCATCCTGGCTTCATGTAGACTATGCACGGGGCATAGTAGCACTAGATTTTCTACTCATAGACGGCATTGCACCAGACCAATGAACAACAACAGTTGTTGGGGCATCTGCTACCTTTTCCGCCGGTGACTTGGTGATACGGCTCCTTGGAGCATGCAGCTAGCCTAATGGTGCTGATACTGTCCATACGCATAGAGATTTCATTGAAGATGCCATCGCGGACCTTGCTCCAGCCGCAGTGTCGTAGGTTGCACCTCGAATCCGCCATCGTGTCCGAATGGATTGGAGGCGAGGGTGGATCTATGTAGAGTTGTTGGTGATTTTTGGAAGAGAAGGGTGGTGGCCTGGAGGGAGTGATGCAGCGGGCAAGATGGCGAGAAAAAATATGTGAAGCGTGCGCCAGAGATGCGTCCAGGCAGCATCAGCGAGTGGGAATAAACTAAACGGAGATGGGGAAGATGGGATGGCTCTTTGAAAGAGGCTTTTTCTTTTCTTATGTTGTAGGAAGCGGCTGCATCGAGGACCCCGGCTACCATGATAGACTAGCGCGCCGCTTTGCAATAAATTAACCATGTCACTTCCTAGCGCAGTATAGTCTCGTCACATTAGTTTGACTAGACATATTATTTACTATTTACAACCTCTATTTTCATACTAGTATTAGGGCCTCACCTATGTATGAGGAGGAATTTTTCCATAAGCTAGTACCCATATACCATACCACAAGCTAATTTATTGCACCACAACATATCTAGTTGAACTTGTCTATAAGCAAGACCCACATGTCGGTTAAAATTGCACACATACAAGAGGAGAGGAGAAACTAAAATAGTATTCTAGTATTTCTTATGGACAACCCACAAGCTTGTAGGTCACCCTTAAGTTTTTGAGCTTATTGATAGCTTATTGATAGCCTCCACTATGAATGTGGAACTCCTTGTGGACTACTTTTTGATTGATGGATAGCCTTGTTGCTAACAAAGTGGATGCCCTTACTCCGAAAAGAACAGTATGTATATTCTCGGCAACCTTGTGCACACCTGGCAGCTAATCTCTCCCTCGTCCACAGCATGGCATTGAGCACGTGTGCCATGGTTAGGGTTGCGAGCGGGATCCCGAGAAAGTCCCTCTTCTAGTTCATCTGAAGATTCTATAGTACAATTTTTTGAGAAAAGTTAAACTAGTAAACCTCAAAATGAACTAGAAGCGGGAATTTTGTAGGATCGTGTTTGCAACCCTAGCCATGGTATGACGACTCTGTGTCTGTCTCCGGTCTGTTCATCACCTACGTCTCATTGGTGTGCATAGGAAGGAACCACTTTGGGTCTTGGGTTGGGGCGGCGGTAAAAAGAATTAGTGAATCAAACTTTTCCGGTTCCGATTTTTTCACTTGCTTCCAAAACATCCCATCTCATTCGATGCACTTCATCAGCAAGATCTAGCAAAAGTGAGCATCACACTAATTTCTTTTTTGTTAAGCAAGTAGTAGTTCTAGTATGAACAGTATGCCTCAGCTAGTGGGTCGAGAAGGAGAGCCAGTCCCGAATGCTTTTCCATGCATATTTTTAGGGACCTTTGTACTAAATATATGGACTTGGATGTAATTTTCTCTTTTTTGGAAGATTTTTTGTTCACCATGCCAAGATGCACCCATCTACCAAATATGGGATCGAACATTATCATAAAGTATAGCGATTTACCCTTATCGTTTGGCCTGAAGCCAAAGGATGTCCATACATGGCTATAGATGAGCTGGCTATAAGTTAAGATCCAATTACAACACGTGCTCCTAGGCACTTGTGAGAGTGACATGTGGGCCATGTATTAGTAAAATAGTACATGTTTGTAGTTAGCTATTATACTTGTTAGCCATAGTGATGGATATAGATGACATGGCAATGGCTTATAGCCAACAATGGGCTATACTATTAAACTTGCTCTAACTGCACCATAATTCTCTCCCCCTTTTTTTATATTTTCCTTTCACGCTCATGCACAGGTCGGTTTGTACCGCATGTTTTATGAGTTTTCAAACTTCCTAGCTAATAACTCTTCCCATTTTAATGACTTAATGTCAATTTAGACTACGTATTTGTTCTTTATTTGAATGTTATCAAAACGGTGTCAATTTTGTCGGGATGCGGATGCTTATCAAGAAGTTGAATTTTTCAGAACTTTCGCTGGTTTTCGACGTACTGAATTCCTTGTTAGCCTCAAAAAAAAATTGGAAAAATTTAAGAGGAATCTATCTATCACGCTTACTTGTAGTTAAAGTTTGACATGGTCGGTGGGAGTAAGGTTTAAATCGAAGACCTCAAAAAAGACAAAATTACACAGAGGTCCATAAATTTAGCACAAAGGGCCCTAAAGTTAAGCAAGGAAAGCAGTCGGGTCCTTCTCGGGCGAGAATCTGAGCCATACCCTTCATACTACTGTACTTGCTTCACACAAACAAAAAACTCTCCTCACACTTTTGAACCAGTGTGCTGGGGGTGTACTTGGTGGTTCCTCTTCGTCGGGTGTGAAATGGAATGACAAGGCAGGTCGACGCACGTGGGCAGCGCCACATTGTGGACTAGGGAGAGATCAGCTAGACGGGGTGTGTGGATGGTGATGAGGCAATGAAGGAGAGAGAAAACACAATTTGTTTTGTGTGCATATATAGTAAAGGTCCTGAAATTTTGATAACAGGCTCAACTTCTTGGTAAGATTTTGCATCTTGACAACTTAACAAAATTAGGTCAAACTTGAGCTACAAATAAGTGTGATATATTGCTCTTGAATTAATTATCTTATCGAAGGTATAGATGGGTGCATCTTCATTTAGTAAATGATGATGTCGGTGTGAGTTTCCATCTATGAGGAAAGAACATTGTCAATTTTCCCAGGTTTTGCGAATTTTAAAACTTCCTAGTTAACTCTGCTGACTTGAATGAGACTTTGTGCAAATTTATCGAAATTAGGTAAAATTTGAACTATAAGTAAATTGTAGGTTTCTTTGGAAGTTTTACAAAAAAGGTTTTTAGTGGTTTTCGATTTACTGAATTCCTGGTTGAGTTCAAAAGTTTTTTGGAAAATTTTAAGAGGAATCTATCTATCTGGCTTACTTGTAGTTAAAATTTGACACGGTCGGTGGGAGTACGGTTTATATCGATGGCCAAAAAAAGAGAAAATTACATAGAGGTCCACAAATTTATCACACAAAGGGCCCTGAAGTTAAGCAAGGAAAAGCACTCAGGTCCTTCTCCAGTGAGCAGCTGAGCCATACCCTTCGTACTACTATACTTGCTTCACACACAAAAAAACGCTCCTCACACTTTCGAACCAGCGTGCAGGGGGTGTCCTTGGTGCTTCCTATTCGTAGGGTGTGAAATGGAACAACAAGGTCGGTCGACGCATGTGGGTAGCGCCACGTTGTGGACAAGGGAGATATTAGTCGGTCGGGGTGTGTGGATGGTGATGAGGCAGTGAAGGAGAGAGAAAACACAATTTTTTTGTGTGCATATATAGTAAAGGTCCTAAAATTTTGTCAAAAGATTTCACTTCTTGCTAAGATTTTGCATCTTGACAACTTAACGAAATTAGGTCAAACTAGAGCTACAAGTAAGTGTGATAGATTGCTCTTGAATTAATTGTCTTTTCAAAGGTATAGATGAGTGCATCTTCTTTAGTAAACGATATCATCGGTGTGAGTTTCCAACTATCAGGAAAGAACATTCTCAACTTTCCCATGTTTTGCGAATTTTGAAACTTCCTAGCTAACTCTGCTGACTTGAATGATAGTTTGTGCCAATTTATCGAAATTAGGTCAAATTTGAACTATAAGTAAATTGTAGGTTGCTTTGGAAGTTTTACGAACAAGTTTTTTGGACGTACTGAATTCCTGGTTAGCTTCAAAAGTTTTTTGGAAACTTTTAAGAGGAATATATCTATCACGCTTACTTGTAGTTAAAATTTGACACGGTCGATCGGAGTACGGTTTACATGGAAGACCTCAAAAAAGATAAAATTACATAGAGGTCCATAAATTCAGCACAAAGGGTCCTAAAGTTAAGCAAGGAAAATAAGTCGGGTCCTTCTCGAGCGAGCAGTTGAGCCATACCCTTCATACTACTGTACTTGCTTCCACACACACACAAATCACTCCTCACACTTTCAAACCAGCGTGCTAGGGTGTGCTTGGTGCTTCCTGTTTGCAGGGTGTGAAATAGAACGACAAGGCAGGTCGACGCATGTAGGCGGTGCCACATTGTGGACGAGGGAGAGATCAGCCGGCCGGGGTGTGTGGATGGTGATGAGGCAGTCAAGGAGAGGGAAACATAATTTCTTTTGCATGCATATATAGTAAAGGTCCTGAAATTTTGACAATAGGTTCAACTTCTTGCTAAGATTATGCATCTTGACAACTGAACAAAATTAGGTCAGACTTGAGCTACAAGTAAGCGTGATAGATTACTCTTGAATTAATTTACTTTTCGAAGATAGATGGGTGCATCATCTTTTACTAAACGGTGTCGTCGGTGTGAGTTTCCAATTATCAGGAAAGAACATTCTCAACTTTCCCATGTTTTGTGAATTTTAAAACTTCCTAGCTAATTCTACCGACTTGAATGAGACTTTGTGCCAATTTATCGAAATTAGGTCAAATTTGAACTACAAGTAAATTGTAGGTTGCTTTGGAAGTTTTACGAAAAAGCTTTTTGGTGGTTTTAGATGTACTGAATTCCTCGTTAGCTTCAAAAGTATTTTGGAAAATTTTAAGAGAAATCTATCTATTGCGCTAACTTGTAGTTAAAATTTGACATGGTCGGTGGGAGTACGGTTTAAATCGAAGACCTCAAAAAAAGAGAAAGTTACATAGAGGTTCATAAATTTAGCACAAAGGGCCCTAAAGTTAAACAAGGAAAAGCAGTCAGGTCCTTCTCGAGCGAGCAACTAAGCCATACCCTTCGTACTACTATAGTTGCTTCGCACACACAGAAAAAAATGCTCCTCACACTTTAGAACCAGCGTGCTGGGGTATGCTTGGTGCTTCCTCTTTGTAGGGTGTGAAATGGAACGACAAGGCAGGTCGACGCACGTGGGCGGCGCCACGTTGTGGATGAGGGAGACATCAGCCGGTCGGGGTGTGTGGATAGTTATGAGTACTACTCACTATACCATATACCTCGTGTCAAGAACCCATCGCAGATTTGCTCTGACATTGCACCTCCTTCAAATTCTCCTCTTTGCTACTCTTGCGCTACCTCCTACGTGCTCTCAGTCTCTTCTCTCTCCCAGTTTTTTCAACAAGGAGGAAACTCCTAGTGGCAATATTGTTCATTATGCGAGGAAGCACCTATGTACTCCTATGAAATACGGGAACACCACCACGCCAAGTTTTTGCATACTCTCTCCATCCACAAATAAGTTTACTTCTACCTCTTAGTCTAAGTCAAACTTTTTAAAATTTAACTACTTTTTAAAACTAATCTAGCAATATATATAACATGAAATCTACATATTATGAAAGTACATTTCAAAACGAATCAACTTGTACTAGTTTTGTGACATAAATATTGCTATGTTTATAAATAAAATTTGGCCAGAAATAGTTAAATTTGATTTAGAACAAACACTAGAAGTACACTTATTTGAGGACGGAGGGAGTAGCTAAGAACTTGAATTTTTCAGAACTCCCTATGGTTTTTTCTTGCGATCAAAGAAATCCTAGTGGTTCTGATGTACTAAATTCCTAGTTAGCTGTGAATTTTTTTTGGAAACTTTTACGTGTGCCTTGGTACGGTAGCTCGGCTCTATGATTGTCGATATGTGTCTCTGGTGTGTTTATCAGCCGGGTTGGTGTGGATTTGGAGGAGTACATAGGAAGGAAACCACATTTGTCCTTGATGGCAAAAAAACTCAAACTTTTCTGGTTTCCCAATTTTCACTTACTACCCAAACATCGGGAGGGAAGGTTATTCAAAAGGTCGGCCATTCGCAATACTTCTTATATTATTTTTACCTTGTCTTATCTCTTATATATGTCACCTTACAATACCACTATATAGTTTACGAATAACTTTGAACCTTGACCATTGGATCAAGACTGGCAAATCCAAACATTGCTAACCGTTGGATATTCTTTTCTAATCTTAGCATCTAGAAAGATTCTATTGATAGTCTTTAGCATGATAAAAACACTAGTACGCGCAAACCTCAAAACACACTCAAAGTTAAAACAAAATGCCACCGCCCCAATTATCAGACAGAGTAAACCATGTGGTTATAATTCCCATATTTTTAGTACTGTGATTTTTCAAGCTTCCTAGCTAACTTCGCACACTTCAGTGACTTTTTGCCGGTTTAAAGAAATAAATAAAAAACCAAAAACAAAATATTTACGCATGATGACCTATCATGTCGTGTGCACTCGTGCAATGAAAACAGTAACCATGGCAAGTAATGCGTGTAAGAGGACGCCACATGAAAGTATTTGTATTGTTATAATTTATTTGTTTTATTTTGATGTCTTCAAAATATTATCAAATTTGTAGGCATGAAGTAGATTCTTAGGATGAAGTTAGTTGCATTTCTCAAAACTCACGCTTGTTCTTGGTATATTGACACTGTTGGTACTTTCAAACGATATTTGTAAAATTCAAGAGCAAACCCTATCATGCTTACTTGTTGTTCATATCTGACCTAATTTCGTTAAATCGACATAAAGTCCTCTAAGTGGGAGAAATTAGCTAGGAATCTTGAAAAATGCTAAAACTAGGGAATTGTAAGAAAATCATTGTCCACTTTGTTTGAAATGCGGGGTGGTGGCATTTTTTCAACTAGAGGGTGGGCCTAGAAGGGGCAAGATGCCCCAGTTAACAACTTAACATGGTCAGTGGAAGTGCATGTTACATCAATGACCTCAAAAAAAGAGAAGATCACATCCAAGTCCATATATTTAATAGAAAGGGCCCTGAAAAGAAGCATGGAAAAGTAGTCGGGTCTAGCTCTCATTCTCCACCCACTAGCCGAGGCATACTCTTCATACAAAGTACTAGAACTTGGAGTACTTTCTTAACAAAGGAAATCAACATGATGCTCACTTTAGCCAGATCCTACTGATGAAGTGCACCAAATGTGATGAGATGTATCGTATCTTATGTTACCACTATATAGTGTGTGCGAATAACTTTGAACATGGATCGTCAGATCAAGACGGGCAAATCCCAGTATTGCTAGTTGTTGGATCTTTTTTCTATTCTAGCATCTAGAACATTCTATTGATAGTATTTAGCACAATAAATGCTCTAGTACGTGCAAACCTCAAAACACACTTCATTGCTTAGTTTCAAGGTCCTTTTGTGCTAAATGCATGGACTTGGATGTAATTTTCATTTTTTACGAGGTCCTTGATGTAACCTATACTTCCATGTACCGGCCGTGTTAACTAAAGCACCTCGCTCCTATCAATGCAATTTTCATTTTTCCAACTATCACGAAAGAACATTCAATATAATTCTCAATTTTCCGAGTGATGACGAGATTGTTCTTTTTCCTAAAGAAAGTCAAAAGAATATGGACCTAAATGCCACAATCCAAGATTTCAGACATATATAGCGGGACAACATGTTGTACTTATGATTCCCATGTTTTAGGGGTTTTAAAACTTCCTAGCTAACTATGTCGCCTTGAATGAGAATTTATGTCGATTTATCGAAATTACATCAAATTAGAATTACAAGTAAATTGTAGGTTGGTACAAGCAAGTGTGATATATTGCTCTTGAATTAAATGTCATTTTAGAGGTATATGAGTATATCTTTTTGTAGTAAATAATGTTGTTGGTGTGAGTATCCAACTATCAGAAAAAACATTCTCAATTTTCTGAGTGATGACGAGATTGTTCTTTTCCGCAAAGAAAGCCCAAAGAATATTGGATGTGAATGCGACAAGCCAAGTTTTCAGACATATATAGTGGGTCAGCCTGTTTTACTTATGATTCCCATGTGTTATGAGTTTTCGATCTTCCTAGCTAACTCCATCCACTTGAATGACTTTATGTCCATGTATCAAAATTAAGTCAACTTTTACCTACAAGTAAATTGTAGGTTGCTTTGAAAGTTTTATTAAAAAGCTTTTAGAGGTAACCATCGGGGGGTCAATTAATATATGAGAAACCACCGTAAGTTTTGATGACAGGTTCAACTTCTTGCTAAGATTTTACATCTTGACAGTTTAATGAAATTAGGTCAAACTTGAGCTACAAGTAAGCATGATAGATTGCTCTTTTATTAAATGTCATTTTAGAGGTAGATGGGTGCATCTTTTTTGTAGTAAGCAGTGTTGTCGGTGTGAGTGTCCAACTACGAGGAAAGAACATTCCCAATTTTCCGAGTGATGACGAGATCGTTTCTTTCCGTAAAGAAAGTGCGAAGAATATTAGATCTAAATGCCACAAGCCAAGTTTTTGGACATATATAGTGGATCAACAGCATGTTCTACTTGCGATTTCCATGTTTTATGAGTTTTCAAGCTTTCTAGATAACTCCGCCAACTTGAATGACTTCATGTCGATGTATCGAAATAAGGTCGAATTTGAACTACAAGTAATAAATTGTAGCTTGCTTTAAAAGTTTTATGAAAAAAGATTTTGGAGGTACCCATCGAGCAGTTAATTAATATGTTAGAAACTACAAAGAGTTTTGACGGCTGGGTCGACTTCTAGATAAGATTTTGCATCTTGAAAATTTTGAACTCCTTTTGAAAACGATCACATGAAATAGGGAGAGAGGGGAAATGATTTTTATATTATATATGGGTAACCCACAAGCTTGAGGTGCACCTTAGGCTTAAACATAACTTTATTGTATCCATAATGTATAAGGTGAACCTTAGAGGATGCCACATACTAGGCCTTAAGGTGTGCTTTTTTACACATTGTGGATGCCCAAAAACAAATAGTACACTATCTAGTATATTTCTTTGCTTAGACATGTGCTCACCTCTGTCCATGCACTGTACATGCTGAGAGAATAAAATGTAAGCAGGGGATGAGGGCAGCAGCGAAGAGGAGTTGAAGGCGGTTCGATATCAGAGAAAAGTTATGATGGGTTCCTGACACGAGGTAGTCTTACAACCTTACAGTATACTACACTCTACTAGTAGTAAATTTCAGGACCTATGCACACAAAACAAATTATGTGTTTTCGCTCTTGTTTGTTGCCTCTCACCATCCATCCTCCATCTCGCCTCCCCTTTTCCCTCGCGCACCGGCCCGACTGATCTCTCCCTCGTCCATAGCGTGGTGCTGCGCATGTGTGCCTTGGTATGACGGCTTTGTGTCTCTGGCATGTTCGGAAGCCGCCATGGTGTGGAGTAGGAGGAGTACATACTAGGAAGGAAACCACTTTGGTCCTTGGCAGCAAAAAAATTCAAACTTTTCCGGTTTTCGAAATTTTCACTTGCTTCCCAAACACCGAGAGGGGACGTTATTCAAAAGATCATCCATTCGCAGTACTTCTTATCTTATATTTATCTCTTATAATACCATACCATTGTATAGTGTACGGAACATTGACCGTTGGATAAGACTGGCAAATCAAAACATTGCTAATCGTTGGATCTTCTTTTCCATTCTTAGCATCTAGAAAGATTCTATTAATAGTATTTAGCACGATTAATGCTAGTACGCACAAACCCTAAAACACACTCCAAAGTTAAAACAAAATGCCACCGCCCCAATTATCAGACAGAGTAAACCATGTGGTTATAATTCCCATGTTTTTAGTACTAGGATGTTCCAAGCTTCCTAGCTAACTTCGCACACTTAGGCGACTTGTTTCCGATTTAAGAAATAAATAAAAAACGAAAGATTTACGCATGATGACCTATCATGTCGCGTGCACTGCGTGCCATGAAAACAGTAATCATGGCAAGTAATACGCGTAAGAGGACGCCACATGAAAATATTTGGTTTGTTATAATTTCTTTGTTTTATTTCCGTGTCTTCAAAATATTATCAAATTTGTAGGCATGAAGTAGATTCTTAGGATGAAGTTAGTTGCCTTTCTCAAAACTCGCGCTGGTTCTTGGTACATTGACACCGTTGGTACCTTCAAATGACATTTGTAAAATTCAAGAGAAAACCCTATCATGCTTACTTGTAGTTCATATCTGACCTAATTTTGTTAAGTCGACATAAAGTCCTCTAAGTGGGTAAAATTAGCTAGGAAGCTTGAAAATGCTAAAACTAGGGAATTTTAAGAAAAGCATTGTCCACTTTTTCTGATATGTGGCGTGGTGACATTTTTCAACTAGAGGGTAGGCCTAGAAGGAGAAAGATGCTCTAGTTAAAAACTTACCATGGTCAGTGGAAGTGCATGCTACAGATATTAAGGACCTAAAAAGATAAAATTACATCCAAGACCACATATTTAATACAAAGGTCCTTGATAATAAGCATGAAAAAGAAGTCGGGTCTGGCTCTCCTTCTCGACCCACTAGCCGAGGAATACTCTTTGTATGGGCAACATTGCCTACTATACCAAGATGCACCCATATACCAAATTAGTGTGGGAACGATATCATAAAATATGATGTCGATATGGCCATGAACTTTTTTTGTCATCAGGGTTGAAACCAAATAATATTCATACATGGTGGGATAATATCGCGGGGCTGGTTTTTTCAGAAGTTGTCAAATCCCGTTGTTATCAGTTTCCTGGTAGACAGTACATGTGACGTGATAGGATGCCATTCGTGAATATTTGTTTTTCTGGTATTCTTTATTACATGTGATTGTTTCAAAACGAGTTCAAAATTGTCAAGATGCAAATTCTTAGCAGGAAGTTGAATTGGTCAAAACTCGTGATTGTTTCCGATATATTAATTGCCTGATGGATACCTCGAAAAGCTTTTTGTAGAACTTCGATAGCAATCTACCACTTACTAGAGCTTCTAGTTCAATTTTGTCCTGATTTCATTAAAAGAGATATAAAGTCATTTGTGTGTGCCGAGTTAGCTAGGAAGCTTTGAAAACTCATAAACCTTAGGAATCGTAAGTAAAACATGGTCCACTATATCTGGAAACTCGGCTTGTGGCATTTAGAACTATATTCTCCATATTTCTATGCATAGTATATTCATGGTGCTAGAGGCCAACAATGGAATCTTCTATATGCTAGACATGACATAATCTAATGTACTGAAAGAGATCCAATGGTCAAGAATGTTGGTATTTGTCAATCTATATCCAACTGCCAATGTTCGAAGTTATTCATACACTATATAGTGGTATGGATATTGTGAAGCAACATAGCAATTTTTTCTTTTAAAAAGAAGTCAAACACTTATTTATGATTTTTTTATGGCAAGCAATATGAGTAAGAGGGACCACATGAAAGTATTTGGTTTATTCTTTGTTTTATTTCAATGTCTTTAAAACATTATAAAAATTGTAGGCATGCATATTCTTAGCACGAACTTAGTTGCATTTTTCAAATCTCGCGATGGTTCTCGATATATTGACAACATTGGTACCAACAAACAACATCTGTAAAATTTAAGAGCAACCTATCATGCTTACTTGTAGTTCATATATGACCTAATTTCGTTAAATCGGCATAAAGTCCTCTAAGTGGGCGAAGTTAGCTAGCTATGAAGCTTGAACAATTCTAAAACTAGGAAGTTATAAGAAAGCATGGTCCACTTTGTCTGAAATGTGGGGTGGTGGCACTTTTTCAACTAGGTTTGGCGTAGAAGGAGAGAGATTCTTTGGTTAACAACTTAACATGGTTAGTGGAAGTACATTTTACATCAATGACCTCAAAAAAGAGAAAATTACACCCAATCCATATTTTAGTATAGAGGGGCCTAAAAATAAGCATGGAAAAGCAGTCGGGACTGGCTCTCCTTCTCCACCCACTAGCTAAGGCATACCATTCGTACTAGAACAATAACTACTTGCTTAACAAAAAGGAAATCAGCGTGGTGCTCACTTTTGCCAGATCTTGCTGATGAAGTGCATTGAATGCGATGGGACGTGTGTATATATATGTATACATATCAAGTACAATATCTCTTCTATAATATTGCGAGTGTTGATCATTGGAATAATCTTCCATGCCGATGTTTTGGACGAAGCAAGTGAAAACATCGAAACCCAAAAAATTTATGCGCGACTGCTTTTTGCTGCCGCCCTAACCCAAGGTCCAAAGTGATCCCTTCCTATGCACACCAATGCAATATAGCTGACAAACACACGATAGACAAACACAGAGCCATCATACCATGTCTAGAATTGAAAGCGGCATCCCGCGAAAGTCCAGCTTTTAGTTCATTTTGAAGTACTCCTACAGAACCTCAAAATGAACTACTCCCTCCGTTCAGAAATATAAGACATTTCAGCTTTGTGAAATGAATGTATCTAGACGTTTTTTAGTGTGTAGTTCACTCCGAAGCTCTATGAACCTATACACTAAAAACATCTAGATATACTCCATTCACAAAGCTAAAATGTCTTATATTTGTGAACGGAGGGAGTATAAGATGGACTTTCGCATGATCCCACTCGCAACCGTAACCATGGCACAGGTGCTGAGTGCCACACTGCAGACGAGGGAGAGATCAACTGAAAGGTGTACGCGTGGGTGTTGAGAAGATACATACTACTTGATTACATTGTGTAAAATTTGACCGAATAAATAGAATAACTAATACTTGATTACATTGTGTAAAATTAGTATCGTTGGAGGTAGAGTAATACTTTCCAATAATGCTAATTTTATACCAACATTCTTTATATATTTAGAGTAAATCTTGGTCAAAGAAAAACACCCAAAACGAGGACGCCTTATTACTTGGGATGGAGTTAGAGTAATACTACTACTACTTACTATGCAAATAGAAGCCATAAATAAATAATGTGTTTGGTCAAACTGATGTGACGAGACTATATTGCGTCAAGAGGTGACATGGTTAATTTAGAGCAAGGTTAATAATATAGCCAGCAACCGGCTACAAGGACATGTTATGTCATATAAGAGTCATCATATAGCCTACTAATATAATAGATGAGTTATTAGTTGGCTCTTGAATAGACTTTAATTAATATTTAATTATTTAATGCATGTATGCTATTGGCTCTAGGTTACATGCAAGCCTCTTTTTCTTGATTCTTGTGATATATCCGTGCTACAACATAAGAGCCAGCTCTTCTCTCTTTCCTCCTTTATCTCTCATCCAACTAATACTTTTGATGATGTGGCAAATACTATAGCCAGCTGACTAGGCTTATTATACTTGCTCTTAGTACACAGCGGCATGCTAGTCTATCACGCTAGCCAACATCCTCGATGTAGCCGCTTCCTACAGTAGAGGAAAATAAAAAACCTCTTTCAAAGAGCCATTCCATCTTACCCATCTCTATTTAGTTTATCCCCACTCGCCGATGCCGCCTGGCTGCATTTGGGATCCTCTCCACCACGTGGTTCACACATTTTCCTCACCATATCGCCCGCTGCATCACTCCTTCCAGACCACCACCCCTCTCCTCCACCACCCCCCCCCAACAGTTCTCTATAGATATTCCCTCGCCCCCAATCCTCCCGGACAATGGCGGATCATCTGTACAAAAATTGGAGAAGTTCGAGGGAGAGCCGGCGGTGCAACGGCTTTAGCAAGGTCGCAGACGACATCGTCAACAAAATCGTTGAGCGTCTAGATGCTAAAAGCGCCGTCCAGATGGCCGCATGGTCCAAGGAGCTACACCGCCAAGTCGCCGACGGAGAAGGTTACAGTTGCCTGAACTACAACTGCTCGAAAGTGGTCTCCTTCAATGAACTCTATGCCCACATGATCTCCTGCATCCATAGCCTGTTTATCTGCATGGAGCTAGGATGCAAGTGGGTCGGCAACAAATTAATGTTGTATCTACACCTCAAATCTACCCACTCGATGGAGGTGCCCATAGTCCTCTACAACATCAAAAAATGGGACCGTCTAAGCCTGTGCCTACACGGGGCTCGCAGAGAACAAATTCCATCAGCATCGGGAAGGCATGCACGCTGTTCATCGGCCATATTGATGGGAATAACATGGAGATTGTCCTGTCCATCAGCCGCGCAAGGTCGACGGTGTGGGAATTGGAGGAGCATAAGGTGAGGATGTCATCATTGGTCTCTTTTCGTGGGTTCTATCAGCTCGAGTTTTATTCTAAGCCAAAGATTGTGGAGACACCAGCCGAAGACATGCTCGATGCGCTCAACCATTACCTATTGGTGCTGCAGACTTATTGTCAAACTCCTCAATCATTGGTCGGAGTTCCTTGTGGAGTTCCAATATTGGATCGACGACGACATCAACCCATTGTGAGATATCACATCTTTATATTCTCGTGATGATCCTAATATGAATGTACTATGTAATTTTATAGTCCCTCTGTTCTAATATTAATTACTTTATTTATGTTAGTGGCTGATTCCCTTCATAATCATAGAGATGGAAATTGCTAGAAAGATCCGTGAATTTTACATCTATCTTGCTGAGGGTGAACAGGCAAAAGCCTATTACGAGGATCCACAAACGACCGTAAAGTGAGATAAGCATGCCAGGCTAGAAAGCAAATGCTACCCGGCCATGACTTGGACACGCTGAATTGTTGGCATACAAATTTTGTGGTGATTCTGACCTCTCTCTTTTCTCTCATGCATGTTTGGAGTATATGATAAGACATGTAATCGTTCTTATCTTGCTTAAGGTACTACCACGAGTAGTTTTGTATTTCTACCGAGTATTTTGTATGGAGTTCTACAACTGCTAATATATTTTGTAATAATTCCTATGTACTGGGAATTGTTCAGATCGAGTGCAGAATATAGCATGTACTGTTGAATCTTTCAAAAGCTACCAAATCTCTTAAATGTTCTGATGTTTCTATTATTAAAGTATTTTGTGGAACTAATACTAATGTACTGGTACTTGTTTTGATCAATGGCAGTAGATTGTTTTGCTTTTCTTTTGAAACATGGTCTTGTCACAATCTAGATGAGGATTGGGCATTTTGGATTGCATATATGTTGGTCACACAGGAATTGATGTAAGAATGAGGTATGCACACAAATGAAAACTTGATCGTCATTTTTGCTTGCTCCAAAGATAGAGTGTGTTCGGAGAAAAGGGAAAACTCATCCTATGCCAAGTTTTTGAGAGCTGAAACAAGAACTGATTCTCTCTTTACTACTATTGAGTTTTAGTGTCTGTATTGCTGAATCGATCACTTTGAAATGCTACTAAATCTGTCAAGTGGTGCTGAATATTAATCTGTGATATTTTCTTGTCTTATTATGTACTGTTGAATCTTTCAAATTTGAACTACAAGTAAATCATAGGTTTCTTTGAAAGTTTAATGAAAAAACTTTTGGAGGTACCCATCAGGGGTCAATTAATATATCAGAAACCACCGTGTATTTGGACAACAGGTTTAACTTCTTGCTATGATTTTACAGCTTGACAATTGAATGAAATTTTGTCAAACTTGAGCTACACAAGTAAGAGAACAAGAGGGAGGCACCGTGAGCCTTTCAAAATAAAGAGGCAACACGAGAGCAGCGAAGAGGAGGAGTTGAAGGCGGTGCAATGTCAGAGAAAAGCTATGATGGGCTGCTGACACGAGGTACAGGGTACACTCCACTAGTAGTAAATGTATGGACCTACTAGTATATGCACACAAAACAAATTGTGTTTTCTCTCTCCTTGGTTGCGTCTCACGATCCATCCTCTAACGATCTCTTCTCTATAGCCGTGGGTTCACAGGCCGGCCTGTCTCTCCCTCGTCCACAGCGTGGCACTACGCACGTGTGCCTTGGTATGGCACACCGATCTACTTCCAGCAACCATTTTTTCTGTTCCGAAATTCAAAATAATCATCAACACCAGTAAAAAAAGGCTCAAAGGTAACAATAATTACAAAAAGGTCTTCAGACCACCTTGCGATGATAGCAAACCCTAGCATGATAACAGAAGTGTCTCCCTCCTCCATGACCTCTAGTTCCAAAAGATAAATAAAGAATGCCACCAGCGCAATTTTCGGACAAAGTGTACCATACTTTCTTACAATTCCCAAGTTTTAGGATTTTTCAAGCGGGCATAGAAAGGTTTTTTATTTTCACTTGTTTCCGAAGCATCAGGAGGGAAGGTTATTCAAAAGATCAGGCATTCGCAACACTTCTTATCTTAGCTTTATCTTGTCTTATCTCTTACAATAAGATACCACTATATAGTGTATGAATAACTTTGAACATTGACTGTTGGATTAAGACTGGCAAATCCTAACATTGCTGACCGTTGGATCTTCTTTTCCATTCTTACCATCTAGAAGATTCTATTCATAGTCTTTAGCACAATGAACGCTAGTATGCGCAAATCTCAAAACACACTTAATTTCTTAGTTTCAGGGACCTTGTGCAAAATACATGGACTTGGATGTAATTTTTATTTTTATGAGGTCCTTGATGTAACTTGTACTTCCACTGACCGTGTTAACTGAAGCACCTCACTCCTACGGAAGCTACCACAGTTAAAAGAAAATGCAACATAGCCCCAATTATCACACAAAGTGGACCGCGGTTTCTTATAATTCCATTTTTCAATCTTCCTAGCTAACTTCGCACACTTCACTGACTTCTTGCCGATTTCACGAAATTAGGTCAAACTTGAGATACAAGTAAGCATGATAGATTGCTTTTGAACTAAATGTCTTTTCGGAGGTAGATGGGTGCATCTTCTTGTAGTACACAATGCCGCCGGTGTAAGTTTCCAAGTATCACGAAAGAACATTACCAGTTTCCAACCATCGGGGGTCATTTAATATATCACAAACCACCATCGAGAGTTTTCACAATAGGTTCAACTTCTTGCTAAGATTTTGCATTTTGACAATGAAACAAAATTAGGTCAAACTTGAGTTATAAGTAAGCGTGATAGATTGCTCTTGAATAAAATGTCTTTTCGGAGGTAGATGGGTGCATCTGCTTCTTGTATTAAACAATGTTATCGGTGTGAGTTTCCAACTATCACAAAAGAACATTCTCAATTTCCAACCATCATGGGGTCATTTAATATATCACAAACCACCACCGAGCGTTTTGACAATAGGTTCAACTTATTGCTAAGATTTTGCATCTGGACAACTTAACGAAATTAGGTCAAACTTGAGCTACAAGTAAGCGTGATAGATTGCTCTTGAATTAATTGTCTTTTCAAAGGTAGATGGGTGCATCTTATTTTAGTAAACGATGTCGTCAGTGTGAGTTTCCAACTATCACGAAATAAAATTCTCAATTTTCCCATGTTTTGCGAATTTTAAGACTTCCTAGCTAAGTCTGCCGACTTGAATGAGACTTTGTGCCAATTTATTGAAATTACGTAAAATTTTAACTACAAATAAATTGTAGGTTGCTTTAAAAGTTTTACGAAAAAGCTTTTCGGTAGTTTTCGATGTACTGAATTCCTAGTTAGCCTCAAAAGTTTTTTGGAAAAATTTAAAAGGAATCTATCTATCGTGCTTACTTATAGTTAAAATTTGACACGGTCGGTGGGAGTATGGTTTACATCGAAGACCTCAAAAAAGAGAAAATTACTTAGAGGTCCATAAATTTAGAACAAAGGGCCCTAAAGTTAAGCAAAGAAAAGCAGTCGGGTCCTTTTCAAGTGAGCATCTAAGCCATACCCTTCGTACTACTCTACTTTCTTCACACACACAAAACACTCCTCACACATTCGAACCAGTGTGTTGGCAGTGTGTTTGGTGCTTCCTCTTCTAGGGTGTGAAATGGAACGACAAGGTAGGTCGACGCATGTGGGCAGTGCCACATTGTGTACGAGTAAGAGATCAGTCGGTCGGGGTGTGTGGATGGTGATGAGACAGTTAAAGAGAGATAAAACACAAATTGTTTTGCATGCATATATATAGTAAAGGTCCTGAAATTTTGACAATAGGTTCAACTTCTTGCTAAGATTCTGCATCTTGACAACTTAACAAAATTAGGTCAAACTTGAGCTACAAGTAAGCGTGATAGATTGCTCTTGAATTAATTGTCTCTTTGATGGTAGATGGGTGCATCTTCTTTTAGTAAACAATAACGTCGGTGTGAGAACATTCTCAATTTTCACATGTTTTGTGAATTTTAAAACTTCCTAGATAACTCTGCCAACTTGAATGAGAGTTTGTGGCAATTTATCGAAATTAGGTCAAATTTGAACTATAAGTAAATTGTATGTTGCTTTAAAAGTTTTACGAAAAAGATTTTTGGTGATTTTCGATGTACTGAATTCCTGGTAACTTCAAAGTTTTTTGGAAAATTTTAAGAGGAATCTATCTATCGTGCTTAATTATAGTTAAAATTTGACATGGTCGGTGGGAGTATAGTTTACATCGAAGACCTCAAAAAAAAATTACATAGAGATCCATAAATTTAACACAAAAGACCCTAAAGTTAAGCAAGGAAAACTAGTCGGGTCCTTCTTGAGTGAGCAACTAAGCCATATCCTTCACACTATTGTACTTGCTTTACACACACACATGAAAGTGCTCCTCACACTTTCGAACCAGTGTGTTGGAGATGTGCTTGGTGCTTCCTCTCCGTAGGATGTGAAATGGAACGACAAGATAGGTCGAAGCACATGGGCAGCGCGACGTTGTGGACGAGGGAGAGATCAGCCAGTCGGTATGTGTGGATGGTGATGGGTACTACTCATTTTATCATGTACCTCGTGTTAGGAACCTATCGCAGCTTTGCTCTGACATCGCACTGCCTTCAAATTCTCCTCTTCGCTGCTCTCGTGTTGCCTCCTGCGTGCTCTCGGTATATTCTCTCTCCTAGATTTTTTTTAACAAGGGGGAAACTCCTTAGTGGAAATACTATTCATCATGCGAGGATGCACCTATGTACTCCTAGTGGCCTTCAAGTTCTTGCATACTCCCTCCATCCACAGATAAGTGTACTTCTAGCTCTTAGTCTAAGTCAAACCTTTTTTAAATTTGAATACTTTTTAAAACTAATCTAGCAATATATATAACATGAAATCTACATATTATGAAAGTAAATTTCAAAAGGAATCAACTTGTACTAGTTTTGTGTCATAAATATTGCTACGTTTATAAATAAAAGTTGGTCGGAAATAGTTAAGTTTTAAAACAAACGCTAGAAGTACATTTATTTGGACGAAGGGAGTAGCTAAATGCACAAGATACATCACAGCCAACATTCACGATTTATCTCATACTTTCTGACAACTTGAAAATGCGAAACATAAAAAGAGGTGCGTGCACAACTAGTTTGTGGAATATACTTTAGATATTGCAACGAGGTTGTGGAATATACTTGATAAATCTAAGACATCTATTTTGAGATGGAGGGAGTATTATTTGGGCGCTAGCCAAATTCAAAATCTCTGTCAAGCGGCAAAATTTACCGCTTACACTTTATGAATCGTAGGTATGGATATGGATGATCAGTTGATGTGACTCCCAGCCTTGAATTGCTGGACGGATAGCTTACGGTCTTCTACCTTTTTTACTACTAGATGGATTCTAGGCAAATTCAAAATCTGAATCGAGCGACGAAATCACCCACCGACCTTGAAGCATTTCCCACCCCACCGATTCAAAAACTTTGAGCCAAAATCTCCCACTAGATAGTACAATTTTTCTATTATTATTAGCTGGACGCTAGCCAAATTCAAATCTCAATCGAGCGGCAAAATTACATACTGACCTTGAAGCATTTCACGCCCCTCTATTTCAAAACCTTTTGTCTTTAAAATTCTTGTTTTACCCATTGTTCAGACGATAGATGGGCATTCTAAAGTCAGTAGCTCGGGGGCATGATCGTAATTATTTTTCTATACCTCTATGGTCCTGATTCGTGTAGTTTTTATCGCTAGCCCTCCCAAAAATCACAAGCTCCTCTGTCCCCTCCATGACCACCGTGCGCACCGGATTGAGCCGCGGTCTCCTGCACCGCCGCGGAACTGCTTCACCAATGATCACCCACCGGATCTAGTTCACTGGGTCACTCTGCCACGGCACTGTAGCTGTGGTGTCATTCACCACGTCGATGGTGTCATCGCCCGCCAAAGATCTGCTTCCCCGCCACCGAAATCTACCCAACCGTATCGGATCCACTTCATCGGTGTCCAACGAACGTGATCTAGTTTAAGGAGTTTCATGTCCACCGCTCCAGACCAGCTGCACAGTTGTCACCATTCACTGCACTGGATCTTCCTCAACGTAGCTCTCGTCCACCGCACTCAAGCCGGCATCGACCGCCCAAGATCTTCTTCCCTGATGCTAATAGCCACCGCAACCGCGGCACCCTCGGTGACGTGGACGTCACCCGCATGATACGATGATGATTAGATGCCTCTCCGACCAAGGTTAATCAAATCTCCAACCCATTTTTGTTTTGTCCGCAGTATAGCAGGGTCAAGTCTATCGCAGTGAACTTCATTTTTATAATCGTGCTAGTACATACAAGTCACTGGGCACGCTTGTTCTTTGTGCTACATACAAGGTCATTATACATGTTGGTTTGCATTCGCTGCTCTACAAATTTCAACTCATGCACATGTTTGTTATTTTTTCATGCACATGTTCTTAGCTACTCCGTACAATAGTAATTGCCTACTATTGTGTAGTTCTTGTAGAATGTAAAATCTGTGGAAAATATTAGTGTGGATTTCCTGCTCCATAGTTACTTAATCTATTTGGTTTGTTCTGAGCTAAGTTCCTGCTATTATTTCCTCCTTGGCATTGTTCTCTATCCTGTAGTACCCGTTTAAACTCTTCGTAGTAATTCGATTATAATTTTGTTGTTCCCATCTAATTCTTCAAAAGCTGCAACACTAACTATTTTCTTTTTCTTGCATAGAGCTCAGAATGGAACAATGAACATATTGGTTTGCATAGCCTATTCTATAGGTTCACAAGCGACATCATTATTTCCTTACCTGGTACTGGTTCGTCCTAAGCAACGACATAACTGTCCTCTACTATGTAATTCACTCGTGATTTGTATTCCTACTCTACAGTTCTCTTATGATGCCATTATAATTTCTATCTAGTTGATTCTTAGCTATGACAGTAACTGCATGCCATTGTGTAGCTCACCGCAAATTCTGAGTCACCCAACATCTCTTGCATTCCAGGAGATACCACTTCTTCCATATATATTTGTTGAAATGACCTGGCTAGTTTATATTTGCTAAAAATCTAAGAAACACTTTGCTTGATTGCTCATTTCTTTATAGGCACACTAGTTTAATGCTTGTTTGTCATGTTCAAAAGGTTTTCATTCCTACTCTACAAGTTCTCGTATGATGCGGTTATAATTTCTATCTGGTTCATTCTTAGCAATGAAAGTAATTGCATGTCATTGTGTAGGTCAGCACAAATTCCAAGTCACCGAACATCTCTTGCATTCTAGGGTATATAACTTCTTTCATATATATTTTTTGAAATGACCTGGCTAATTTATATTTGCTGAAATTCTATGCCACACACACACACACATTTTTTGATTGCTCGTTTCACGGTAGGCACACTTGTTTAATACGTGCTTGCTTGTCCTGTTTGTTTTACATCTTGGTCAATAATTAAACCATTAATCAGTTGTAAACTTCAGTTCATAGCTCCTTTCATATCAGTCAAATGAGTAGTTTGTCTTTTTTGATGTATTAACTTGTTATTACTTAGTTTCAGCCTACAATTATTGATATCGCCACCAAAGTGGGGGCTGCAAGGTCATGTCTCCTTCAATGTAGTTGTCACACTCAAAGTGAGATGTAGGTGACAGATTGAGAAACCAAATTGAGGACTCTACTGTCAACGCGATTGTCAACTGAAATGCCGATTTTTTCCCTTGAGTTGATAATATGTAATAATTTTAAGAAGTTTGCAGCTAATGTAATATCTAAATAACTCGCATAGGCCATGTAGGCATTTAGTTGACGCCGTCCACACATGGTGGTACGCTGTACCATAACTACGTCAGCCAAGTCGATTAGGGAATAATATCGGGCTTTATTATTGGGCCAACAATGAACAGTAGAAGATGCTCACTAATTATACACCTTTTATGGTATTGGCATGAGCTTCAGAAAGACCGAAATTGTAAAAGACCGTAAATGTAACAGGCCAGAATAGTAGGAGGCAAGACAGCAGAATGCCAGAACACTAACATGTCAAAATAGTAATAGACCACAACAGCAAAAGTAAAGAAAGTGTAAAAGGCCAGAATAGTAACGTGCCAGAGGATTAACGGGGCAGAATAGTAGCTGGCCACAACAGTAAAAGGCCACCATAGTAAAGGATCAGAATAGTAATGAGCCAGAGTAGTAACAGGCCAAGAAATTACCAGACAAGAACATCAACATGCCGACAAAATTGCTAGGCCAGAACAGTACCAGACTAGAACACTAACATGCCACCTCTAGGCCTGAATAGTTGACGGTCGAAACAATAAAAGGCCAGAACAGTGACTGACATTCTCAAAGAAGGGCCGTTAGTAGGTGACCCACGACGGGCTACGAGAACAGTGATGGGATAACCACGGGCCTTAACAGTAACGAACCGACTTGACGTATGATGCTAATGGGCCGCACAGTGTTGGACAAACATGAGCCTTCTACAGGCCGAAATAGTATCAGGCCTGAAAGTTCGCATACCTCGACTAGCTACATTAATGGGCCCATTTCAAGTAGTGCAGGACGAAACAGTAATGGACCATCTTCTTATTGGGCTCTCCTCATGGGCTGGCCCACTTAATAATTAGCAGGCCTTAGCTAGGCCAGGCTTCTACCACGGTTTCTGTGATCGTTTACGGTGGTAACCGGCCGTTAACGGCGGCTGCCATGTGGATGTTTGCATGATGTCGGCAGTCAACGCGGCTGGCGAACAGATCTACGACGGAACAAGTTTTCATGGCTGAAGGGTGTGATCCGCCACGGTCGGAAAACACCATGGTTGATTCATTTGTGACGGGGCTTTTAACACGAAGGCCATCCGTTGTAGAAGACCTTTTAACCACGAAAAATGGGCCTTGAACCACGAAAACCGTCCGTTCTAAAAGCCAACTTTTCATGTAGTGAAAGCTTCACCAATTTCTTTGTCCAAAAATGCCGCCATCAGCGCCTCATTCATATGATCAGTTACCGCATGTTTGACCGGTCCTAAAATCTCTTGGCAGTTGGTAGATCCCTCTGAAGAATATAGGTAATGGTAAAAATCCAGAGTCACAGCGCACATGCCATCATTGTTGTTGCATAGGGTACCATCCAGATGTCGAAGTCCCCTGACAGTATTTTTTCGCCACCTGTGCGACGCCCTATTCTGAAAGAACTTAGTATTTTGTCATCAAACTTAAGCCAATCCTGCCTTGATTGGCGCATAAACATAATCTCCTCCTTCTCATACACCCCATGCAGATTTTGCTCGAGCTGACAACAAACAGGCTTGGATCCGGTGATCCTTGCATCGACAAGAGCCACTTCCACCTAGGCCTTGAGCGATTTAATTTCAGCATGCACAGAGCCGAAAGTTTCGAAGCTCCACTTCCTCATGTCACTAGACACCTCTCGCAGCCTACTCCATAGACCATGGATGCTCACATCACTAGTGTCACATGAGACCCATGCCTCCTGCGGTATATCATCAAAACTTCCGTGTTTTAGCCACATCTCTTCGAACTGAAATTGTCTCGCGTTCCTGGGTCCCCGCACCGGTAGCTCCTCCTAGACGTGGATCACTAGGGCCATATGATTTGATTCTTCTGTCAATACATGCTCAACATGTGTTAAGGGGAACAGGTCGAGAAACAATGTTGTCACCGTACCTCGATCTAGACGAACTTGAATATTTTCCTCCCCCTCCCTTGTGTTATCCCATGTGAAGCCATAACCCACATATCCAATATCAGTGAGACCATAGTCGGTCAAACACTCTATGAAGGCCTCCATTTTCCCTTCATTCCAAGCATTACCACCCAGCTGCTACTCTCGGCGAGTTATCTCATTAAAATCGCCCACACAGAGCCAAGGCAGATTATCATGTCCATGGAGATAGCGCAGCGCTTCCCAGGTCTTGTTTCGGAGTTCAGACTGAGGCTCACCATAAACGCCCATGAAACGCCACTTCTTATTGTCCATATTATCTTTGGCATCTATGTAATACTCACACCAAGGTATAACCGATACTTCCACTCCATCCTTCCACCACAAAGCCAAAGCCCCCACTCCTTCGGCAACAGTCCATCACAACTAGGGATCTAAACGGATAGGATAATTTCCGCACCGAAACCGGCTCCGAAACCGTTTTAATGTATCCATATCCGATTTTATAGAATCCGGCGGATAAGGATATCCGATTCCGAAGTGAAGCCCAGGATATGGTGTAGGATATGGTATGGAAAATAGCATGCAGATATGGATTATCCGAAAATTAATTAGGATTATCCGAGTGTTTTAAACCGGATAATCCAACTTTAGAGTCAAAAGTCAAGGATAATATCGTAAAGCAAGTACTTATTTAGTTAACGAGTTCATTTTGCGAACATGTCTAACTCTGACTTTTAACACCATATCTCTATTATCTTATCTAGTTGATTCATGCAAGACGAAAGATTAAATCTCTCTTAAAACTTTGCTAGAAATATAATTATCTACCTATGAGAGTATTTATCCGACTACTTTCAAGTCCAGCCCAGGTCCGCTCCGTTTCCGATTCGAATCTGTGGTCTAGTATATCCACATTCGAATCTGCAACCGGTCATTATCTGCTCCGCTCCGAATCCGAGAAACTAATATGGAAAAGGATATGGTACGGTCAAAATCCGATCCGTTTACACCCCTAACCACGACACCATATAAGAAACCCAAACTCCACATGAGATTATTCATCTCTTTTGCCTTTTTCTTTGTTTCACTCAAGAAGACCACCATTGGATTGCACGATCTACACAGGTCCCTCAATTTGCCTACTAACGCGTCCAATCCCAAACCACGGCAGTTGAGGGCTAAAAAAAATCATTGGTCTCGATGGCCCTGCGTTGCAGGGTCCGCCGCTGGGTCTTGTAGCTGTTCAAAGACTGAGCCAACACGTTGTCGCTTGCCTGAAGAACCTGAACCAGATTCATCGTCGCCAATCACCTGCACCGCCACTAGAACCCAAGCCGTCTTGGGACCTCTTTTCCGGTTGTAGATGTGTTGTGGCAAGTGATGCTTATCCACGCCTTCAGCAAGATGCTGAGGCCTCGGCCGACGTGTGTACGTGCCAATCCGACCCTTCTATTTTGCTACGAAATCCGCAGCCTCCTTGCCAACACGCTGCTAGGTAGCTGCTCCTTACCCTGAGCCCTATGGCTCTTATCTGGGCTCATCACCTCAGTACCATCCCTCCTCATGTTCCTACCTCCAGTGCGAGAGGAACTACATAACTCATACTCTTGAGACAGATTCCTACGTGGCGGGAGGTCACGAACGGAAGGCCCTCCTCGATACATAGCATCTGAACCTGCGGATATGTTGTTCAAACTTCCAGAGGAGACGGAAGGCCGAGTCGGTGGAGGGGGCTTTGGGTTCCTCCTAGGCGAAGCTCGAAGCCACTGCCCCCACTGATTTTTATCCTCAGCTTCAGCAAAACAACCATCAACAGAGTGCACCAAACATCCGCAATCAAAGTAGAAGTGAGGAACTTTTTCATACTTAAGGTCAAACCACTTCCCCTCCTCGTCATAACAGATTCTTTGAGACGAACTCCATGCAGAAGAGGTTGATCCACCTGGATCGCCACTCTAATCCTTAAATCTCTTCCCCGGGCAATCCCATCTGCGTCCACATCCGTTGTAACATACTTCCCAATCCATCCACCTATTAATTCTCCATACACCTTATTCATAAAATCCATAGGAAGAACCAAGACCCTCACCCAGATATCCAGGGAATCGAAGACCATATCAGATGGACAAGTTGATCCATCATAATCACTCAACAACAGGACACTGAAGGCGAACTGCCAAGGGGCACTCTTCAGGATGTGCTTCCAATCCCCTTCGGACGTAAATCTCACCACAAATGTGTTGTCGCCGATGTCCTTGAAAGTTGTAGGGCCATGGAGCCCCCACGCCCTCTGCACAGCTCTCTCTCTAAGGCCCCGACGATCAGCTTGCGCGACGAGCACACCTTGCCCACCACAGCCCACCATGGCCGTGGAACCCTAGCCGCTTCGACGCCCTTGATGACCAAGCTCGTGGCTTCCTTGTCCGTCAACAACAGATATCCCAACTTAGCTGACAAACCCACAGCGATCTCATCCGCTCCTTACTTGTTCGGTGATCGAGACGACGTCTTCACAGAACCACCACCCTTGGACACCAACCGAGCAGGAGAAGCCATGACTCACTGAACCAATCCGCGCCCAGTGAGCGGATGCCCGAGAGTCGAAGAACCAATGACACGCGGGGGGACTCACCGTCGAGCACACCTCCGCCACCGAAGACCACCACCCTTCAGAGAAAACCCTAGTTCCTGCGTGTTGGCTGCTTCTACATGCAACTAAATGAGTGCGCCATACCACCTACGAGACAAGTTATTGGATCTCCGCTGTATATAGCTCTCTTTTATTGTCCAAAACTTTTAGGGCCACTTTGAATTGTAAAATTTCATAAGATTTTTGTAGGATTCCAATTATTTGGATGCCGTCGGATCAAAATAATGGTGCTGCCTTAATTTCTATGGATTGAATTTTAATGTCTCATTTCCATAGCAATCCGAACATCCAGTTCAACCTCTATTTTACTCAAGTGCGTTCAACGAGACATGTTTCGTATGTTTTTCCTGCAGCTCACACCCTTCCTATAGTTGTTTAGTGTTTTACTCCATCCGTCTTAAAATAGACGTAGTAAATTTATTAACATTTGGTTGTATCAAAACTACATATGATTTAGATATATCTAAATTTTGTTTAATCTATGATATTTATTTTAAAACGGAGGGAGTACAAATTTTATGATTTACACGTGCAAACATGTGACGTATCTGTTTCAATCCTACAGCCCTTAACTTGTGCAAGCTTTGAAAAGAAGTGTTCTTTTGTAGAAGAACCGTGTGTGCAGAAATGCTGAAACCACTAGACCGCATGCACAATAATCTGCCAATGCTGGAGATGTGGGAAAAGGCGTTTTTTTCTTTTCCTTTTACTATCACCGGAGTACACATCTGCCTATTGTACACGGCTAGCACCTGGCCACATGCGCAGAAAATCATTTAGGTGTACATGATCATGGTGCAGCGTCTGACTCGGTGCATGGTCAGACGGGATTCAATACGGTTGTCGGCTACTTGCTCGTTGCCATCAGTCTTCTTCGGGCTACGCTCCAACACCTCATCACTCTCGCTAGGTGAAGCAGTACTATTTTTGTCTGTCAAAAAAGGGACGCTGAAAAATGCAGAGCCCGATTTTGACCATGACAAACGGCGATATACTACGCACTTTATGCACACATTTTCATTTCTATTTTTGATATTTTTCGGAATGCCTACTGTGCGCAGTGGTCTGTGTTGAGATTAAGAGCAATTTATCCAAAATAAACGCTAAATAAAACATGAATATAATAACAGAAGTTAAATTAATCATATGAATTAGCAGATACAAATAAAGGCAGACATCCAAGAGGATTGCAAAGCATATAACTTGAGATAAGATCAGAGCAAGATCTATAGCAAATCCAAGAAAACAACATACTATCTGACTAAGATAAATAAGATTAAGAAAGTGAATGTACATCAGAGCAGAGGGACCGTCAGAGAAAACGCCGATGTTGGCGTTGGCACCGTCATCAGTCATGTCGTCAAGAAAGAGATTGCTGATCTCGGGGAATAAGTCCTCGTTGGAGAATACGTTGGTGCAGTCGCTATCCATGAAGGAGTCCGTGATGAAGTCAGTAGTCGAGCCAATAGCGCTCCCCAAAAACCTTATCGCTCTTCTCCCGTACAGGACTCGAAGCAGCGGGGTCTCGGAGACCTACTATCCCGGCTAGCGGTGCACGCCGCAAGACGGGATGAGGAAGAACGGAGCGACAGCGCAATTTTTTGGAACTGGAGGCGATGTACCGAAGTGCGTACGAGGAGAGGAGCGACCTCTCACTCTTATAGGCACGGGTAGACAGACGAACAGGCAGCGTCAGGAGAGGAAACAGCCTTCATTCAGTTTAAATTAAATCTCGGAGAAAACGTTCGAATTAAATCTCAGAAGAAATATTCAAATTAATTTTCAGAGGCTCCATTGAGTGCATATTAAACACCCACTTACGGAGACTGTCCACATTATTAATCCATTCATGCGCGACAAAAAGAAAGGAAAGCTCGAGGCTCGAGGCATTCCCTCAACCCCGCGCGCGCGTCGTGACGAGGCAAGGCGGGCGGTGGAGGAGGAGGGGGAGCACGTGTGTACATATCTCTCCTTCTCATCCTTTTACCAAGTGGTGGAAGAACCTCCTTATAAGGTGGTGAAATCTTCCTTCAACTAGCAATATGGAACTAAACATTTTCCCACTTGTTGCCATGTATGAATGGGCCACATGAGCCTCTAGAATTTTCAGAACTTATTAATATGGAAATATAGGCTGGGCCAAGAATTCCAACAATCCCCCACCAAATTCCAGAGGCACATGAAGTTTGTTTTTGGTTCCAAAACATTGTTTATATACCGGTACTGTAGTGACGAGTGTTAAGTTAAACTTCCACCTAGAAATTTATGCTACACTATGCTGCAACTTGTACAATGGACTATGCCTTGAACTGCAAGTTTGCTATAAACCTAGATTCACGCAAAGTCTTGACTGATACTAGGCTGCCCTAGGACTTCCCCGCGGGTGGAGCTTATGTGTCATACTCCATAACCTTTCATGAGTTTATTAGAGAGCACTCTACTCTTATAGACTGTGACGTTTAACAGACTCATATATGTGTGTTCTTCAAAAGATGTTCTACGGGACAATATCTCTGCTTAAGATAAACCACTTAGAACACACTAAGATAATAAATTAACATGTCGTGCAGAATAGGAAAGTATTGCATCTTCATGGAGTGGTGTTCATTAAAGTAGGGATACTTTCCTCTCTGTTAATCAACAGCTTGTCTTCTAATTCTAATTTACGGGATCTTCGATCACTTAGACCGGTTTATCACTGTGAAAAACTCATATTGTGGGTCTCATACCCATCTCCTTCGATGCATTTTCTATCACATTGTGTGATAGACCCTTTGTAAAGGGATCTGCCAAGTTTTTAGATGTTTGGATATAATCCAATGCAATAATTCCAGAGTTTCTCATTTTCCTCGTAGATTTCAGTCTCCTCTTCACATATCATGATGACGTCATATTATCCTTAAACTATTTACTTTGCAAATCACTGTTTGATTATCGCAGTTCATAAGGATTGCGGGTATTAGTTTTTCAATCATAGGTAAGTTCATCAAGAGTTCACGAATCCACTTTGCTTCAACTGTGGCTGTGTCTAATGCTGTGAGTTCTGCTTCCATAGTTGACCTCGTTAAGATGGTCTGCTTGCAAGACTTCCAAGAAACAGCGCCACCACCAAGTGTGAATACATATCCACTCGTGGCCTTTATCTCATCAACATCAGATATCCAACTTGAATCACTATAAACCTCTAGTACCCTCGGATACCCGGTATAGTGAATGTCGTAGCTTGTAGTGCATTTTAGATAGCACATAACTCTTTCAAGAGCATGCCAGTGATCATCTGCTGGATTTGAAACAAATCGACTGATTTTGCTTACAGCAAAAGGGATCTCACGCCTCGCGGCACTAGCTAAATACATAAGCGATCCAATAATTTGAGAGTATCTCAGTTGGTCTCTAGTGTTTCCTCGATTCTTTCGAATAATCACACTAGGATCATATAGTGTAGGAGCAGACTTGCAGTCGCTATACCCGAAATGACTCAAGACCTTTTCCACATAGTGAGACTGAAGCAATGTAATCCCATCGTCATCATCTCTCAATAGCTTGATGTTTAGGATAACATCAGCTACACCCAGATCCTTCATCTCAAAGGAACAAGATAAGAAATCCTTGACTTCCTTAATTGCCTTAAGGTTGGTTCCGAAAATCAGTATGTCATCAACATACAAACAAAGGATGACTCATTCTCCCCCACCATGGCGATGGTATACACATTTGTCAGCTTCATTTGCAACAAAGCCTGCAGCAGTTAGAGTTCTTTCAAACTTCTCATTCCACTGCTTAGGGGCTTGTTTTAGGCCATATAAAGACTTCAACAATTTGCACACCTTTTCTTCTTGACCAGTTACCACAAAGCCATCTGGCTGATCCATGTAAATTTCCTTATCCAACTCTCCATTTAGGAAAGTTGTCTTAACGTCCATTTGATGAACAAGAAGACCATGAAAGGCAGCCAATGAAAGTAGTACTCGAATGCTGGTCAATCTGGCAATAGGTGAATAAGTGTCAAAGAAGTCTTCACCTTCTTTTTAGTGTAACCCTTGGCCACAAGTCGTGTCTTGTACTTCTCAATAGTACCATTAGGCCTAAGCTTTTTCTTAAATACCCATTTACATCCTACAGATTTGCACCCATAAGGATGATCAATGATTTCCCATGTTCCATTGTCTAAGATGAAATCCATCTCACTATGGATGGCTTCCTTCCAGTAGTCGACATCAGGAGATGCATAGGCTTCTGAAATAGAAGTGGGAGTATCATCCATGAGGTACACAATGAAATCATCACCAAAGGACTTTGTAGTCCTCTGTCTCTTGCTCCTTTTAGGAATTTCATTATCATCCTCCTTAGGATTTTCAACATGTTCAATTAGAGTGGTAGGTTCAAAATTTGTAGTAAATTCCTGACTGGATGAACTAGGCACCTCCTGATTTGACGAGCTAGGTATATCCTTCATAGGAAAGATATCCTCAAGAAAAGTCGAAAAAGTCGACTCCATAATTGTACCGACATGCATGTCAGGTACCTCAGATTTTACTATCAAGAATCTATAACCAATGTTATGGAAAGCATAACCCAGAAATACACAATCAATGGTTTTTGGTTCAAGCTTACGCTTCTTGGGAATTGGCACATGAACTTTTACCAAACATCCCCAAGTCCTTAGGTAAGCGAGTTTTAACCTTTTATTCTCTCATTCTTAAAATAGAGTAATTTCTTTGTTCTTCATGGGAACTCGGTTTAGGACATGACACGTAGTTAATAGAGCATCCCCCACTATTCCTTAGATAGACCCGATGTATCTAACATAGCGTTAACCAAATCTGTTAGACTACGGTTCTTTCTTTCAACTACACCATTTGACTGAGATGAATAGGAAGGCGTTCTCTCATGTATTATAACATGTTCCGCACAAAAAGAATCAAACTCGTTGGAAAAATACTCTCTACCAAGATCAGACCTAAGCCTCCTAATCTTTCGATCAAGTTGGTTTTCTGCTTCAGCTTTATAGATTTTGAAGAAACTTAAAGCCTCATCTTTTGATTTCAAAAGATACACATGAAAATATCTCATAGAGTCATCGATCAACGTCATGAAATATTTCTTTCCATCTTTTATCAACACACCATTTATCTCACAAAGATCAGAATGTATGAGCTCTAGTGGTGTTAAATTTTTCACTCCTGCAGTCGTATGTGACTTGCGAGGTTATTTTGCTTGCACGCAGACTTGGCACTTATAACCCTTAATAGTTGCGAAGTCAGGGATTAAATTCATTTTGGCTAGTCACGTCATACAACCAAAATTAATATGGCAAAGACAAGAATGTCAGACATTTGATTTAAAATTCATGTAAATATGATTAACAACTTTATTAAAAACGTCTAACAAAGATAAGCGAAACAAGCCTCTGCACTCATAACCTTTACCAACTAAGGTTCCATACTTATAAATTATAAATTTATTAGACTCGAAGACAATCTTGTAGCCGTCTCGACACATAAGAGATCCGCTAACAAGATTTTTATTTATTGAGGGAACATGATGCATGTTCTTTAGGCGCATGGTCTTTCCCGAAGTGAAATTCAGATTGACCGTACCAACACCATGAACAGAAGCATGCGAGTCGTTCCCTATCAGCACAGTTTGAGTCCATCTGACCTGATATGAAGAAAACATGGAGATATTAGAACAGACATGTACATTAGCGCCCGTGTTAATCCACCAATCAGGAGAATGACATAATGAAAGGACAGTAGGTAATATACCATACCCAACATCTTTCATCTCAACGTCGCTCATGACAACATTATCAGTCTTGCTGCCCTTCCCATGCTGGAGCTTGTCAAAGCGGTTGGCACAAGCAGGAGCCCAATGATCAGGATCACCGCACACATGATAAGCACCTTTCTTCTTATCAGTCTTTTTATTGAAGCTGGTAGACTGTGAAGTCTTGTTCTTTCCATCGAACTTTCCTTTGCCATCAAACTTGTCTTTGTTCTTGAACTTGTGAGGCTGGAAGTTCTTTTTCTGTACCAGATTGGCATTAGAACCTCCCTCGGTACCTAGAGCACGTGTGTCTTTTTCTCTCGCCTTCTCTTCCACATCAAGAGTCCCACTGAGATCCGTCACGGAAAACTCTTGTCTCTTGTGTTTCAGAGAAGTAGCAAATTCCTCCATGACTAGGGAAGCTTGGAAATAATGCCTCTGACAACAAACTTGTCTGGTAACACAAGTGAAGTGCTCAAGATCCCTGACAAGTGACAGTATTTCATGAGCATGTTCCAAAATGGAGTGGTCATCAACCATCCTATAGTCATAGAATTGTTCCATGACATACAGTTCACTGCCAGTATCGGAGACTCCAAATTTTCTCTCGAGCGCATCCCATATATCCTTGTCATTGCTAAATGACAGGTATGAATCGACAATATTGTCGCCAAGGATGTTGATCAATGCAACCTTAAATGTGGTATCAAGTTTTTGAAAGGCCTCTTCTTGAGCAGGATTAAGATCTCCCTCGGGTGCGCCATAAATGACGCTATAGCAGCTCATGGTCTCAAACCAAAGCACTGTCCTTGCACGCCATCTTTTGTAATTGACACCTTCAAACACAAGTGGCTTCGTGGATGCAACAAAACCACTTGAAGCAAATTGCCTATTATAAGGTTTTTGGATTGTTGAGATTAACGACAATTTACCCAAGATAAATGCTAAATAAAACATGAATAGAATAACAGAAGTTAAACTAATCATATGAATTAGCAGATACAAATGAAGGCAGACATCCAAGAGGATTGCAAAACATATAACTTGAGATAAGATCAGAGAAAGTTCTACATCAACCCAAAGGGAACAACATATTATCTGACTAAGATAAACAAGATTAAGGAGGATGTACATCACAGTAGAGGGACCGCCGGTGTCGTCGAGGAAGTGATTGCTGATGTCAGGGAAGAAGTCCTTCTTGGGGAAGACGTCGGCATAGTCGCTATCCGTGAAGGAGTCTGTGACGAAGCTAGTAGTCACGCCAATAGCGCTCCCCAAAAACCTTATCGCCCTTCTCCTGTACAGGACTCAAAGCGCGGGGTCTCGGGGGCCTACTGTCCCGGCTAGCGGTGCATGCCGCAAGACGGGATGGGGAAGAACAGAGTGGCAGTGCAATTTTCTGGAAATGGAGGCGATGTACCAAAGTGCGTACGAGGAGAGAAGCGACATCTCACACTTATAGGCACGGGTAGGCACGCGAACCTCCATTAAGTTTAAATTAAATATCGTAGAAAACATTCGAATTAAATCTCAGAAGAAACATTCGAATTAATTCTCAGAGGCTCCATTGAGTGTATATTAAACACCCACTTACACAGACTGTCCAGATTATTGATCCATTCATGCACGGCAAAAAAACAGAAGCTCTCGGCTCAAGGCATTCCGCAACCACGCGGGTCGTGACGAGGCGGGCGGCGGAGGAGAAGCGCGCGTGTACGAGTCTCTCTCATTCTCTTTCTTATACCAAGTGGTGGAAGAACCTCTTATAAGATGGTGAATTCTTTCTTCAACTAGCAATGTGAAATTAAACATTTGTCTCACCTCTTGTCATACATGAATGAGCCATATAGGCATTTAGGATTTTCAGAAATTATTAATATGGAAATATGGGCTAGACCAAGAATTCCAACAGTCTGCACCCATGCCCTGATGCTCATGCAAATGCCCAATAATCTGCTCCGGTGAATAATTTTTGACATTTTTCATTCCTTCTCTCTTCTATCTCTACGGACACGCGGACGCTCTTCCGGCCAGCGACGTGGACGCCCCCGCCACGAACTGCGCCGAGGACCAGGGAGCTTGCTGCTGCAAGGAGTCGACGGGATGGGTCGCCGCCGCTCGAGGACTAGAGAACTACCGCTGTTGCCGGAGTCCATCACAGCAGCACCACCGCAGAGCAGCAACTAGCATCAATTTCTGGTTGAACTTTTCCTTTGCAAACGCATCAAACCAGCTAGCAGCAATAAGAACAAATCGGAGCAGCGGCAGATGACCGTGCACGTGGCGCGTGGCCAGGTACATGGACGAGCGGCAGGCCTGAACTGTAGTACGCGGCAGCATGGCTCGTCGGTAGACGGCGTCGCGCGCACCTGGAGCTTGCTGGGGAAGGGCCTTGGGTCTTCGCCATGGACCGGGCCAGCTCGTCCTTCGCCTCTACCCGCGGCCGCGAAGGCGCCTGCCTCGATGCGGGCGTCGAGGAACTCCACATGACCGGCAACCTCCTCGCCCAGCCGTCGTTTGAGTGCCGATCTAGCCGGCTAGGCGGAGGTAAAGGAAATCGTGGGTGGGATTCGGGGCAGCTCTAGGATTCAGCCAGCAGAGGCAAGAAAGAGTTAAATAAATCGATGTTCACTAAATTTGAGGTTATTACTCGCTTTGGTCCCCGTATATATAGATAGACAATTTACGGTATCAAATATGCTCAGTGCTTCATCGGCGGTCACCGGAACCTTGTAGAGCTATGTATTTGTTAACCCCGCATGTCAGGCTTCACCTGTGTTTTACGTTGCACGAGGATCCTAAATTTTATTTTCCTTAGACACAAAGGGTCCCTCCTCAATTGTCTCAACTCCTAAATTGTCAACACAAAAAAGAAAAAAAGACCACCACTCAGCTTTGCCTCCCATGTCCAATCCGAGCGGGCTGCACGGGAGGACGTCGTCAACGCCGCTCCGTTGCCCGACCAGTCTTGCAGCCAACCAGGATGAGGCCATGGGCCACACCGCGCTCGTGGGAGGCGGTCCAAGGTACCATGGGAGGCTGGGGCGCGTCACACCAAATTCGTCCGTACGGCCATGGAGGGCGCATCTAGGTAGACACCTCTGCTCGAATTTAACTTTAATACTTAGTCATATCGACATTAATTCAATATCCTCCTTGATTCTAAAATCATTTGAATAACTCAAATATATTCATACTTATGTTTCATTAAGTAAATAAACATATTCACTCAAATCCACAATGAAGATTACGAAATAATGATTTCTACTATTTTGTTGGAATGGAATACATAATTATGTGTGGTATCCAACAATTCTTCACATATAATAGTTTTACTAGAATGTAGAGTTTTAGTCATTTTGCCTAACGAGGACTGGTCTTGCACAAGTCAAAAGGTCAGATATCTCAAGACTTTATTTTCATCAGAATGAAATATGCATTAAACACAAACATAACTTAAACAATAGTGTCATTCAATAATGATGTCATTATTAAACTAGGATATATTTCAGCATTCTAATCCTCTATATAAATGCTTAAACTATTATCATAGAGATTAGAATATGAACAACTCATTCATAATCGTAGTATGACCATAAAAGATATTATTCATAATTGTCGTACAACTGGATTGTCTCTCACTTATATGAATAATTGTCTCGCTAAAGCAAGACACACTAATAAAGTCACAAAACAAAGTGATTATAAAATTTTATTCAAATCGACTAATCCAAATGATAAATGTTGAGGGAAGGAGTGATGTCGGCCTTTAACTATCTTGACTGCCGTCATCATGCCACACTGCCTCATTTCTTTCAGTGATTCTCAAGCAGACCATCATGTTTTTCATAAAATAGGACAAGTATCAGAATACTTGTAAACTGATACATGTTTTGAAAGAATAACATTTATAATTTGTATATACATTATATACCCTTTTCATCCATGACTTCTACTATGATCAAGCCTACTTTGAGAGTTCTCAACTCTGGCATGAACTCATGAAAGTTGAACGATTCATCTCTTCATGATATAGCCCATGAAGACATGTTTGTAGCTGGGAAGAAGCGAGTGCTACACCTCAATATATCACAAAGTTGTCTATCATTAAGTAGTTCACATCTTATGTGTGGCGTTCATGACGCTCATGCATGTGATTTTCCAAGCATAACTTAAACATCGCTAAGTTCTTTCCAAGCATCTATTTTCTTCCATCTTGTGGAAGGAAACTCATCCAATGGCTCATACTCAATGAGCCTGACTTACGAAGAGTATCTTCTTCATCGACCACTTTTTATGTGTCGATGTTGAAGAAACACAATCACGGTCTAGCTTCCATCGAATGGAGCATAGCTTATTGGACGATACTGGAGAAAACACAAAATGTTGTATAGTCATTGGAATATATCCTAATGGTTCTTCTATCAAGAAGAGAAGATCATCTATATCGAGGATATCCCTCAGGCGTGGGTACTAATCTATGAAGTCTGACCCGACTAAAGTTTCATAACATGCCAGAAATTTCCCATGGTCATAAAGAACCTCAATGGGATAGGCCAAGATCTACAAGGACATTTGCAAAGATATCTAGACTAAGTTTATAATATGGGTTCCATTCAAAATTGAGCTCCCACTAAAATTGTCATCCCCTGGACGATTTTAGCGATCACATGATCCCTTTACACTATATCATCCCCGATCATCATGACCTTTGATATAGCTGCCAGGATGGACAAAACCTGACAATCACATCAACCATGTGACTCGTGCTCGATCTTTCGACCTCTTGTGTTCCAAGGCCATGCATGTACATGATAGGCTCGCCAATCCAACCTTAGTGTATTCCAAGTGAATACATGGCTTGCATCCACCGTATGCGAATGTCAAGATGTCTAGCACCCGATCATCACGGTTGCTTCATAACGTCAAACTTTATTGGTGGTGCACACTAAAGGGAGAACATTATATTGGTATTAATAGGGACCATCTTATAGACGTTACCATTGTGTATCTAATACTAGCAAACAATAAGATGTATTAAAGGTATCAACATCATATGTATATAAGTGATATGATATGGTCCTTATTCTCACGCCATGATCTCCATCGAGCGCTCCGGCATGATCTCCATCTTGCCACCGGTATGGTGCCAAATCCATGACACCTCTAGTTGGTCGTCCATCGATATGATGACTATTACTATAGTACTTAGTAATAGAAAAGTAAACTACCTTACCTTGATTACGACCAAGACCATATCAAATCACATGCCCCGTGCAAAATAAAGTTAGATGCCTATACTTTATCTTTTGCAAGTTTTATGTGGCTGCTAGGGCTTCCGCGATAGAATAGTTTCCTATTACGAACTTTCCAACCACAACATGGATCAAATAGTTGTCATTATTACAACCCATGCAAGCCCCGTTGTAAATGCCACATCAACTATTGAATTAGAGATAGACACCCGCTAGCCACTTATACGGTACAAGCCGTATGTTGAGTGGGGAACCGGTATCACATAAGATTACGTGTAAGGTTGGTCCAGGCCACTTTATCAAACAATGCCGCGATATAAACAATTACACACTATAGGGTAATAACTATATGATCAATGCCCGCACAATCAACGTGTGTACTGGCCGTACATGCATTACTACGCATAGATTGGCTCTGATACCACTGAAGGGGTTTGAGGTAGAAAACAAATTTTTTCCTATGCAAACACACCTAACTTCCAAGATCTATCTAGGAGTGCTATTTTAATGGAGAGGTTTCAGGTACATACCCTTGTAGTCTGAAAGAGGTTAATGTTCCGAGGAGAACATGGATGACGTAGTCGTACTCGTAGCCGACCTCAAGGTCGCGAAGCTCCTCACAGGTCACTCCTTGCTCCATCATGCAGCAATGCATCCCACGACATCCAAGGTGCCACTAATGGTAGAACCCTCATGGTTTTGCACACATATGGTATATGATGACAACCTCTGGTTCTCTAATCGCTGCCAAGAGTGCGGAAGTAGATCTTCTGGCTAGAATCCTTGCAGCACAACTGCATGCCACTAGTGTGTTGTCTCTTACATGCACATCCCTAGGCTGACCGGTAGGCCTCCGTTGGGCGGCGGCTTGCCCCCTTGGGCGGTTGAGCCTCCCTCCTTTGGGTGGCTTCCCTCATGGACCCTTTTCCCTCGGGAATTTGTCCCATTAGTGGAAGTTGCCCTCCAAATTCAGTTTTAAATATATATTTAATATTAATTCCATTAGTTATTATAAAATATTATTTAACCTGAAACACCTTTCGGTTCACTACGAACACCTTCGAATCCTCTCGGAATGATTCTGGTTCTCTCACAGAACAATTCCAGTTTTCTCTTCTCTCTCATCTTGTCATTCCGAAAACACCATAATGATCTCTAAGCATCATCGTACCCTTAAGCGTGTTACCCCAACGTCTTGGGAACATCACAAAAACGATTTATACACCTCTCATATCAATAATTATTAATGGGACCAGGATCCCCATAATGACCCATGTGCATTTTGATGGCTCTGAAATATAGCGATCTAAGTCCATATTTAAACTGGATATTACTCATATTTTTGATGAAATATCTCTCTAAACCCTGCCGTTAACGCTAATATTTAGAGGGATATGCAATCCTTTGTTTTATATTTTTCCTGCGTAGATAATGTCATTTAAAGGAAGGAATCACTACATTAAAGTCAAAGATACAAGATTTCCAGCAACTAGAAGAAACCAGGAGCCATAAGACGGAGGCAGACGCTTTAACGACCAACTATACCACCGCAGCAAAAATTCCGGTCGTATAGTTGGCGCCGCCACCGTTAGGTCAAACAGAACAACTTTCATGAAGGGACCCCTATATAAAGAAGCCTCGGGCGACGAGAAAACAAGCCAGACCTCGCCACAAAGTCTCTGCCACAGATCACCAGCCGCCTCCAGATCTCCATCTCTATAGCCATATTCCACCACTTGTAATAGTCGATCTCTTCTCCGATTGGCGACATTGTTAGACTATTGCTATCAATCTTATGATTTTCATTACATTGTTTGTGATTGTTGATCTCATCTCTATGTGGGAGTAATTCTCCTTGGGCTCCCTGAGGATGCATCACTAAATGAAATTTGGAAATCCAAAGCACTTCCTAAACTCAAGGTTTTTTGCTGGCTACTAATGATGGATCGGTTAAATACCAAAGATCTCATGTTGTGCAAAAATTGGCAAGTGGACTCAGGGCCTGGTTGTGTCCTTTGCAGATCTGATGCACTCTAAACAAAAGATCATCTATTTTTTGACTGTGAATTCGCTCGCCACTGTTGGGACTTTCTTCATATTCCTTGGACTAGGATGAACTCTTTTAAAGATGATTTTGCTCTTGCCAAGATAGCTTTTCCTGGACCATGTTTTATGGAGGTATTTGCTTGTGCTGCCTAGAATATTTGGAGAGTGCGCAATGATTTTATTTTCAAAGATATCCAGGTTTCCGTTAATAGGTGGAAGGTGGGCTTTCAAAGTGACCTGAGTTTACACAAATTTAAGGTCAAGTCGTTGTATGTTCAACCTCTAGTTGAATGGCTAACCTCTTCCTTCACTTAATGGTTGCAATCCTTTTTAGACATTTTTTCCCTCCTTGATTCTTATTGCGTGCCATAAGGCCTCCTTGTAAAAGCTCTCTTTTTTAATTTATAAAATTACACCGTAGGGGCTTCCCCTATGGTAAAGGTGTCAAAAAAAGTAATTCTCCTTGGGCTAAGGGCTTGAGCCTAGCCATGTAGCAATTGTGCATGTTATTTATAATAGATGGGATCATATATTAGTTTGTATGACATGATGATTATTGTATCCTCTCTTGCCTAAATCCAAGGACTTGTCAGGTACCCAAGACCCTGATGGTTGAGCCAGGTATAGGGAGTATGAGTAATGACTGATCTGCAGGTTGGGAACCCCAGTGATATAAGGGGTAGTACGGTTGTATGTGAGGTATTTGCTTGGGATTAACGATGACATCACTATGCATATCATTAGTTCTCTTTCTTCTATGGATGAGACTAGTAGGTTATTGCTATAAGAGGTTGCGGAGGCAATAGCAATTATGGATGCACTGCCCACATATAATTTATCTTTCTCTAACAAGTACATGCATACTTTATTTTTATCTTTTATTCCCATCAGATGTTTTCATAGCTACAAGTGAAATCGAACGCCCTAGGACCTCTCTCTCCATCATCGACAACAACAAAAAGACGCAAGCTATTGGTCCGGTAAAACACAAAAGGAATTCTAAAAACTCTCGAAGGTCCGTTAAAGTAACTTCACTACGCATTCGCTTCCCGGGGATTCGATAACCTAGGTCTACTAGGGAAAAAGAGGCTACACTACATTCGTAATGCGGATCGAAGGTATCAACCTTTTTTCTGGTGTCGTTGCTGGGGAAGCAATAGCTACCTTGGTGAGGTTATTAGGAACCTTGCTAGTTTTAATTCTTGTTTTTAATTTTGTTAGTTTGCTTTCAGTCTTTATTTGATAAACCAAAAAAATTAGTTAGCCTTTAAATTCTTGCTTTTACTACTATTCTTCTTTGTTTAAGAAAACCCAAAAACATAGGAAATATGGCTGAAAAGAAGCTTGGGGAGTTTGCTACTCCCAACAATGATTATTTGCGTACTCCTATTACTCAGCCAGCAATTGCCGCTAATGACTATGAAATTAAGCCCCATTACTTAAGTTTGGTTCAACAGAATCAATTTGGAGGCTCTGTTGTTGAATACGCAGGTATGCACTTGAATACTTTCACTCAAATATGTGATATGATGCGTATAAAATATGTTGACCCTGATGCGGTCAAATTACGTATATTTCCTTTCTCTCTAAGAGGGAGAGCAAAAGAATGGTTGCTATCTTTGCCTATAAATACTATTACATCATGGGTGGGATGTACTTCTTTATTTATGACTAAATTTTTCCCACCTGTAAAGACTATGCAACTCCGATATAATATTACTGGCTTTAGATAGGAAGAGCGTGAGCCACTAGCCCTTGCATGGGAGAGGATGAAAGAATGCCTAAGAAACTGTCCTAGTCATGGGATAGAAGATTGGTTAATCCTCCATTTATTTTATAATGCTCTTAATCATGTATCTAAGTCTATGCTTGATACTACAGGTGGAGGAATGTTCATGGGTAAACATATTACCGAAGCAAAGCAGCTGCTAGACAATATGCAAGAGAACCATGCTCAATGGCATGTGGAAATATCAAACATGAAGAAGGTGAACGCTATTTCACCACAAGAAAACTAAGAACTCAATGCTAAGTTAGATGAGCTCATACTAGCCGTAAAAGGTAAGGAAACCTAGGTAAGAGCCACCCCTGAAACAAATATTGAAGTAGTAGACTTCGTAGCTCGTAACGATTATAACCCTGCTTGGAAGAAGAGTTACATTCCTAACTTTCAGAAACATTATTCTAGTCCTATAGGTAATTCGAATAATAATATGGGAACTAGTATTGGTAGTCTCCAAGAAACACTTAAGTCTTTTATAGACTCACAAAATTAACAAACCAATATTCTTGTTAAAATAACAGAGAACCATGATGCCATGCTTGGTAAATTATCTAACCAAGCCGTTAGTTTGAGAAATGATTTGCAGGCCCTCCAAGAAAAAACCAGGATTGTTGAGGCACAGCTAGGTAAGATAATCGAGAGTCAAACTCTCATTCTAGCTAAATTTGCGGGTAAATCTGAGCCCAATCCCGTTGAAGAACTCAAAATGATGAGGATCCAAAGGGAGGAGCCTGAAGAACTTGATTATAGTAATGCCCCTTCACCAAGCTACACCATCGAAGACCTCGTAAAGAGGATCAATGTCAAAATTCCGGTAAGTGAAGGTAACGATGAAGCCATGTATCAACACTTTGTTGATCAAGTAGCAATTAAGGTATGCGAGCTTGAAGAGGAATACAAGAAAATCGCTGAAAAGTTACCTATTAAACTAGATGACATATTTGAGCCTACTATTAAGATAAAGATTGGGACTAATGAGATAGCTGCACTTTGTGATATAGGTGCAAGCATCTCAACAATCCCAAAGATCCTTTTTAACAAGTTAAATATTGGATCCTTTGAAATCACTGAATTAAAAATGCATCTAGTAGATTCTACCTACAAGCAAGCTATAGGAATTAAGGAGAACACTTTAGTTTACAATAAAGGCCGTCCTGCTCTAATTGACTTCGTTATTGTTGGCATGCCTGAAGATACTATTGCTCCTATAATACTAGGTCGTCCTTTCTTGAGAACTATAAAGGCTTTAATTAACCTCCATGAAGGGAACGTGAAGTTGCAATTGCCTTCATGGGATCCTTTTGTTATCCATTTCCCCAGGAAAAAGAAAGTCAAGCATGACGAGAAGGAGGCCATCATTTTGAAGGCCAATTACTTTGGAGTGGGTGTTCCACTCATCTGGCCCAAGTGAGTATCGTCAAGGTCAAGCTATTGACCGTCAAAGAGCGCTCCATGGGAGGCAACACATGTTAAATAAAGGTTTGAGTTAAGTTTTTAGTTTTGGTTTAAGTTTATGTTTAATAAAGAGTGCTAGAAAACTCCATGTGGGGAGAACAAGTTCGGTAGTACTTGAAATTCTCTACATATATGTTGTTGTTGGTCGACATAATTTACTGTCAATTTTCTGTCATAAACAAGGTATATCACTAAATTATTGGAAAAGAAGTAATTCTCAAAGAAATAGAATTTTTTTGATGCACACAGAGAGTTTAACGACTAACTATATGGCGGGAATAAAAATTCTGGCCGTATAGATATCTTTGCCATCGACAATTTTTTTTCCGTATATACAGAGAGTTTAACGACCAACTATACGGCGGGAATAAAAATTCCGGCTGTATAGTTCCGATCGTATAAATATCAGTACCTCTGTACAAACTCTTTCTAATGTACTAAGAGTTTAACGACCAACTATACGGTAGGAATAAAAATTCCGGTCATATAGATATCGATGCCTTTGTATATTTTCTTTCGCAGGGACAGACAATTTAACGACCAACTATTCAGCAGGAACATTTTGTTCTGGCCGTATAGTTGCATCCATATAGTTGCGCCGCTAGAAGGAAACCCTAATATTTTAACAGAAAACCAACTATACGGCGGGAACACATGTTCCGCCCGTATAGTTGCGTCCGACCATAAAATCGCACGGGAAGGTACCTCCAACTCCAAAACTTCAATCCTTTTTCTCTCTTCTACCTCCAAAGTCTCTCAAACCCTCAAGATATCTTCATCTCCACTCAATTTCGTTCGATTTCCTTGCAAACGAGTGATCTACGGTATGTTTCTCCTCCGATCCCCCAATTACTTTTTGCAAATTCATCTTTGATCTATTGTCATTATCAATCTAGGGTGAGACCTGCTATGAACCAATTACCATGACTTTCTTGCCTAGATTATTGTCTTGAGGAGATTCTTTAGTGTGTTGTGATGAGTTATATATTATACTTACTATTGTTGGATCAAAAAAATTTATTTTTGCCTTTCTTCAATGTTTTAGATGATGAACACAAGGAGCCAAACTCGTGCTCGTGCCACCGCTAGCGCTTCTCGGACTGCAGCTCAGGAACGCATGGGGATACGGTTTAGGGATGAGGCCCATCGTGATCACTTGAATAGGATCAAGAACCACGAAGTGAAGGCCACCAAGTGGGCTTTCCCCATTATATAGAACCAACTCGGTATTTCTGATGACTTTAATTTACTTTGCAATAGAGCTGGCCTACAAAACTTTGTGTACAATGATGTACCTACTTATCGCCGCTTAACCATTGAATTTATAAGTTTGTTGCAAAGCACCGTTAAACAATGGCAAGGAGAGGACACTATTTCTTTCTGACTGATGAACAACAACTACACTTTAACATTAGATGAATGGTGTGCATGCTTTAATTTGCCAAACAATGATGTTCATGCCTTACGCGCATCCTTTACTGGCTTAAGTCCTTCCCCTGAACAATACTATAATGGAATGAGCTTCACTAGCAGAGTGAACAAGGGGAAGAATATTCAACATCCTGCAATTCGCTATTTGTTCTATGTTATTGCTAACACCTTGCAGGCACGTAATGAGTTCACGAGACTCAACGAGGAGGACATCCTAGTCCTTGCAAAGGCTGCTTACATCAACTACAACCTGTCACTTAACTTGGGCGCCATCCTTGTGCGCTACCTAGAGCACCAAGCCTCACAAAGCCAAGGGCCAATCATAGGTGGAGGCGTCATCACCATGCTTGCCACTGCCCTAGACATCAAACTAAGTGAGTTGCAACCCGTTCTAGGTGAGACACGTGTTGGATTCTCCACCCTGAGAGCCTCTGGAATGCTCACCAGGAGAGGTGGTTTTTATTATCTGCATATTGCTAGAGCTGGGTGTCTCTACCCTGCTCATATGCCTAATGGTCTTTTCTCTATAGAGGAAGGACGTTTGCTATATGACTTACAGCTTGATCAACACCAACCCGAGGAAGAGATTCTGGAAGATGACGAGGACCAAGAGGAGGAGCAAGAAGTTCCTTACCAAGAGGAGCAGCCACAAACCCGGTTCACCACATACCAAGATTTCCAAGGACTTGGAGGGACTATGGAGAGGATGCATACCCTCTCTTTGAACCTCAGAGAATCAACTAGTAACCTCTCAACTCAATTTGCGAACTAGAGTAACGACTTTTTCCTGCCACCACAATGATCGGAAGGGCTTGCAAAAGCCTAAGCTTGGGGAAGTTTCCTCATGTATCTTTATTTGGTGTTTATTTGCTTTTATTTATTTCGAGGTTGTGTTTTTATTTGAGTTTATAAGCACTCGTGTTGGTTTCCCCAACACATTTTTTTAGTTCTTTCTATTTTCTTTCGAAATTTTCTAGCCGAGCTTTGCCGCCAATTTTCTATTCTTTAAAGTCGCTCTCTTAAAAACCACAAAAAGATTTCTCCATTTTTCCTTATTTTCTCTCTTTCTTTTCTTTCCGCCTCGAGGTCTTCATGTACTTGCAGGAGAGTGATCGACTTCGAGTTTCCAAGAAACAAATAAAAAGGAAGAGAGAAGTGGAACCAAACATGAGAGGTATGCCTTATGACTCCCCACTTTTGAAGTTTGAGAAACCCATGCTAGTTAGTAGTAAATGTTGAGATATTATATTGGTGGAGTGAGTCTTTGTATTGTAGTAAGATTTTCGTTTGCATGGGTATTTAATTGGGTACATTTTGTTCCAGCTCTCGTAATTAACCAAGTCTTGCCTAAAAATTGCTAAACAATTGTAATAAGAAAGTCTCACAATTGAAGGCTTGGGTGTTGTAGTGCTTAGTCTTGAAGGTTTATTTCTAGAGACACTCAACACCACTGAAAATGTTGATTGACTTAATAGCACTCTTTAAAAGGATTTGTTCAATTGAATTAAGGTTTAGCGGTTGTTGTGAGCATGCCAAAGTGTGACTTGTTAATCATAAGAATGATATATGCGTGTCAAACTTCATGGTATGCCAACAACTTCGCTAGCCTACGAACGATCTTCATGGAGGAAACTCCTAGATTTCGGCTATGAGTTGATTAAACACTTGTAGCATCAATGCTATAGTGGGTAAGATTCTTGGCACTCTTGGGTAGCTGTAATCATGATGGGATCACTCCTCTGGCTATTATGAGTAATCATTATGCAAAAGGAACAAAAACCTTAGTGATGCCACGAGTGTCCATCACAACCCGATAAACTAATAAAAATCTTAGGCATGCTCTCAATTACTTAAAAACTGAAATTCTTGAAGGACAATGAATAAAAAAGTAGTGCTTGGAAAGTCTTGATTTATTGATGTCAGAGAATTGAGATACTCTAGTGTATATGCTTTCATGACAAACTCTCACGCTCTTAATTTACATGATTATTCTTTATTATTCAAAGGCAAGCCTATGAGTTGATTACTTGACATGGAATAAAGTTTACTCATTTGAATCATCCATGTTTACAATAATTTTGCTACATTATAAGGATGCATGAAACCTGTATGATATGCTTGCCATTACTCTATCTATGCTAAAGTTTTTCAGATTTATGAAGTGGAGATAACATGAGACTACTAATCATGAGTAAGATCACCATCTCGTTATTTCATTTTAAATGCTGAGTTCCTTTTTGATTTTGATTTTCTTGCTCGGGGACGATCAAGTTTAAACTTGGGGAGGTTGATGGCTCTAAAATATAGCCATCCACGTCCATATTTAAACTAGATATTACTCATATTTTTGATGAAATATCTCTTTAACCCCTGCCATTAACGCTAATATTCAGAGGGGTATGCAATCCTTTCTTTTATATTTTTCCTACGTAGATAATGTCGTTTAAAGGAGGGAATCACTACATTAAAGTCAAAGATATGATATTTCCAATAACTAGAAGAAACCAGGAGCCGTAAGATGGAGGCATACGCTTTAAAGACTAACTATACGACCGGAGCAAAAATTCTGGTCGTATAGTTGGCGCCGCCACCGTTAGGTCAAACAGAACAACTTTCGTGAAGGGAACCCTATATAAAGAAGCCTCGGGCGACGAGAAAACAAGCCAGACCTCGCAACAAAGTCTCTACCATAGATCACCAGCCACCTCCAGATCTCCATCTCCATAGCCATATTCCACAACTTGTAATAGTAGATCTCTTCCCCGATTAGGGACATTGTAAGACTACTGCTATCAATCTTATGGTTTTCATTACAATGTTTGTGATTGTTGATCTCATCTCTATGTGTGAGTAATTCTACTTGGGCTAAGGGCTTCGGCCTAGCCATGTAGAAATTATGCATGTTATTTATCATTGGTGGGATCGTGTAATAGTTTGTATGACATGATGATTATTGTATCCACTCTTGCCTCAATCCAAGGACTTGTCAGGTACCCAAGACCCCGAGGGTTGAGCCAGGTATAGGGAGTATGAGTAATGACTGATCTGCAGGTTAGGAACCCCAGTGACAGAAGGGGTAGTATGGCTGTATGTGAGGGATTTGCTTGGGATTAACAGTGACATCATTATGCATACCATTGGGTCTCTTTCTTCTATGGATGAAACTAGTAGGTTATTGCTATAAGCGGTTGCAGAGGCAATAGCAATTATGTATGCACTACCCACATATAATTTATCTTGCTCTAACAAGTACATGCATACTTTATTTCTATCTTTTATTCCCATCAGATGTTTTGCACAGCTACAGGTGAAATTGAACGCCCTAGGCCCTCTCTCTCCATCATCGACAACAATAAAAAGATGCAAGCTATTGGCCCAGTAAAAACACAAAAGGAATCTAAAACTCTTGAAGGTCCGTTAAAGTAACTTCACTACACATTTGCTTCCCGAGGATTCGATAACCTAGGTCTACTAGGGAAAAAGAAGCTACGGTACATCCGTAATCCAGATCGAAGGTATCACATTCCACGATGTGAACCATAAACGTCGAGTCCAATTCCCTTAGTTAATTCGATACAGACTTGTCCGAGATCTGATCATCGGTATCACTATACCTTGTTCTATCTCGTTACTGACAAGATTAGTTTTTCTCGTTCCCTTGATATTCCATCCTCGTGACCTAGTCACTTGTTACAACATTATGGATGTAACCGCACTGAGTCGGTCTTATGTATGTTAACATCACGTGGGTGAAAAAATCCCGAGCTTGATACATAGGCCTCAACTATTCCTCTAGAATACCCACCATACACTGTTATAGTCACCCAGTTACGGTCATGATGTTTGATGTAGTCAAAGCAACCTCAGGTGATAGTGATTAATATGATTTCACGGTCTAAGGAGAAGGATACTATGCTTCTAGATATTTCAAAGATGAACCATGTGACTTGATCATGTTGCAATAATTATTTTTGGGTAATGTCCATGATAGCTCCGAATTTTGATACCTTTTTATTGAGGATTTTCCATTGGTTCTCACCGTGTTTTGTTGATTTTCACCTTTCAACTAATGTTAACATCGCAAGTTGGTGAAACCTTATTTTCTTATATTGATTTCAGGTATTGAGAACTTACGAAAGATCTGAGAGCATTTATGTGATATTTACAGCAAATTGAGCAAATCCCTAATTGAAGACCTTTTCATTCAAGGTGTCCAGAGGCCGTAACAACCACTCGTACGGTTAGAGGCCGCCTGTACCGTCTGCCTATACTACCCTCCTTTGCCTCTGTTATATCAATACAAGGAAATTTCGTGAATAAAATAGAGGAAAAGTACAAACATAGCCTCCATAAAAAGTCCCAGAAGAGAGGATATCAGATGAATGAGAAGAACACCATCTCATCCTTTGACGATCCCCAACCTCTCCATCATTAACTCCACCATCATTCTTACTTGTATTGAGAGAGAGAGCAATTCACACTTGTAAGATTAGGGTTTGCAAAATTATTCCACTTTGGTTTGTACTTGATTTGATCTTCAAACCGTATTGTGGCTTTCTACGGTAAAGTTGAGATGATTTCCATTTACAATATGATTATGCCTTTCATCTGCCTCCCTCTCATGTCTGAGTAAATCCCCATAGGCGTGGGCGCTGTAGGGGGTTCGTGAGATGTGTTGTGCCTATTATATTGCCATCTATTTGTGATTGTTGTCATGATTATTATATTGTGACAAAGATTATCTATGTTTGTCTAATGCTTGTTGTCCAATTTAAGGGCCCAGATAACATGATCCTAAGATCTCATAGGTATGAACTTGTTTACTAGTGAATCGGCGACCCCTGAGTGAAATAGACGATATGAAAGAGGATCTAGTACAACTCGAGGATAACATGGAACCATCAAGTCTAAAGCCTTGATCTGGTCAGAAGACCTTAATTGATGTATTGACCATTACTATGGTAACAGACAGACGGATCATTGGGGTTGGGAAGAATCTACCAAGAGGGCTCTTGACCAAAATATGGGTTTCTTGCTTACTCACATATGAATAATAAGTATCACAATCACATATCCCACTTTTATCCACTTGTCACAATCACTATTACCATGAAATGTTTCTCTCTGCGCATAACTTCTCATCTACAGGAATCCCCGAACAATTTCTTTGCTTTTACTTTTATGCTATTTACTTCTTGTTTCGTTCAGTACTTAAATCTACTCCATTTTTCACTCACTTGTTTCCATCCTCAAAACTTACAGTCAATTCACTCAAGACAATGTGACACCTTGAGTATGACAAAAACGCCTCAAATAGACACTTCCCAAAGCTACTCATTGGGATTGATATAAAAATTAGAATTAATACTTCCGGGAAAACATGCTCTGATGAACTTGTGCTCTTGTAGGCCATCAAGCTTTTTTCTGGCATCGTTGCCAGGGAGCTAAGTGTTAAGTGTTTGTTTCTTGACATTCGTAAGTGTTGACATTCTCCATGATCCTGTTGAATATAGAGGTACTATGCGTTCTGGTAGAACTTATTTACCTCCTTACATTGAGCATGTTCCAACTTAAAGACACCTAGAATTTATTGAAAAAATTCTAACTCACGTTTTGTAGACACGAATAGTCTGATTCCTATGATGCTAGATTTGACCATCACCCAAGGGACCGAAGAGCCTGAAAAATTACTAGGAGAATATGGGAATCCGTCTAGGCACCTCAGAAAAATGCCTATTGTCCATCTTGATCTTGAAAGCCTAGAATTTGAATATCTTGAGCTAATCCATATGATGAAGGAAATTGCTTTTGCGGGAAGAGAAGATGAAGATCCAAGCGATCATTTGACAAAGGTCCACGACCTTTGCGACACTCTTAAACCAGTAGGGCTACCAAAGGAGTTTGTACTCCTTAAAATAATTGATGGTCTTTAAAATATAAAGCTTTTACTTGGTTACAATCCTTGCCCAATCACACTACAAATAGCTGGGAAGATTGCATCCGAGAATTTATGAATAGATATTGCTCGTTTACTAAAATTATGCAAATTATGTGTGACATTGCAAATTTCTTCCAAAGGGTCGAAGAAAACTTTTATCAAGCCTAGAAAAGATTCTATGGGATGATCATGAAAGTCCCAAATCATTGCTTTAAGGAGCATTTAATTATTCAATACATTTATAATGGGCTTATTGACGATTCAAAATATATGATTGATTTAACTGCAAGAGGACCTATTAGCAACCTAACGCTACTCGAGTGCATTAAGCTTTTCGAGTAGATACTTCAATGATGAGCAATACAACCCTGTTGTGGATACCAAACCAAGAAAAGGTATGTTTCATATACCTCAGGAACTTATGCATGAAGTTAAAAAATCTATGGAAGAAAAAGGAATAGTAGCAGAGCACACTAAAGAAAGTAAAGTGGATGTTCTACAAACTTTCATCCTAGAAGATGAAATGAATCTTGTAATGCAAAAGTTTAGACACCAACATATAGCCAGTTTCGTGAAAAATATTATAAATGTTTAATCGTTCAAAAGAAATATATAAAAGAATTAACATAAATTTTCAAAGATCTAGGACACACCGCTCGACACCTTGATAAACATTTGAGTATCGTTAAAACACAATGCGATTAGATAGCAGAACCTCAATCTTTGATCTTAAATCAAAGTAATTATAATCGAAATACTATTTCTACTAACATTGTCACTATACATGGTATAGAGACACAAGAACCTCAAGGGCCACCTGGTATCAAGAGAAACAACCCTGGAAAGCAAGAGAAACTCAAGAAAGGAGTCAAGAGGAAAAGGACCTTGTCGATCCACATTATGATATTGATTATGAATCTCAAAGGAAAGAAAAAGAAGCTTCAAATGAAGATAAAGAAGAGGAAGAGGTAAGAGACAAAGATAAACAATATGACTCTGATGCCGAAATTATTGATCCAAGAGAGGAGGCTGAATTTATAGGGGGAAAAGAAGAGCAAATTATCACCTCATGTGAGAAACAAGCTGAGAAGCAAAAACCTAAAAAGAAGAAAACTAAAAAGGGTCTTGAACCAACAGGAAAGGTAAAAGAGAAGGTAATACCAATAAGGAAGAAAGTTCCTTATCCTAACTGTGTTTAGTATGAACCGGATAAGACCGTTTATGACTCTTTTGCCAAAGCTTTAGGTAATCTTCGTTTAGAACTTCCTTTGGATGATGCAATTAAAGTTCCTACTTATAAAAAATTCATGCGAGATATTCTTAATAGAAATAAAAAGGTAACTAAGACTGTAGCAGTTATGACAAGCTTTAGTGATAAGCTGCCTGCTAAGCTTGGGGACCCTAGTATTCCAATTATCTCTTGTGCAATTGTAAAAACTAACATCCTTAATGCTCTTTGTGGTCTAGATGTAGGTGTTAGTGTCATGCCTTATTTGCTCTTTAAGAAATTGAATCTTGGTGAGTACTCTCCTACTTCAATTGCCTTACAAATGATTGATAAGACCACTAATCAACATGTCGGTATGATCGAAGATGACCTACTTAGAATTGATCAACATGTCATCCCACTGACTTTATTATACTTGATGTTCCTAAAGATCATAAATTTTCAATCATCCTTGGAAGACCTTTTCTTAGCACTACATGAGCCAACGTGGATTGCTCTAGCAGGAAAACTATTCTCAACATTTATGATGATCAGATTGTTTGTTATTTTCCTAAGAAGCAAGAACAAGGTAAGAAATATATACCTCCGCCTAAACGTGTTCAAGTGGTAAGTACCCTCGATGAAGGGCAGCCTAAGGTATGTGCTAAAGATTCAGAAGCAGGTTAGCAAAGACTAACCTTTTTGAATAAAATGCTTTATGGGAGTCAACCCATTTTTGAATTATATTAGTTTATTTATTCTAACAAATTCTTGAAGCCTTTTGTGTAGAGAAAACAAGCTATCATGAAGCTAAGGTTTGAGTTTGAAGGGAAGCGTTGAAAACTAAAGAAGAAGAAAGGTGACTGAGAGCATAACAAGCACTGGTACAACCGGAGAGGCTCGTACCATCCGCTCGTACTGATGGACCAAAGAAAGTAGCAAAATTCTTATCCGGGGCAGAGCTCTTAACGATCACTAGTATGACCAGAATTGGTCATACGACCCGCCCGAACCGCGCTTCGAAAGAAATAACGAAATCTTCTCCCATGGTACTGGCGAGTTAACGACCAGTGGTACGACCGGAATCATCCGTACCGTCCGCCCGTACCGAGTGCCCCGGTTTGATCTTGAAACCCTAATATCGCATCCAACGGTGATGACCGATGGTACAGGCGGGACCCTCCTGTACCGCGCACCCGTACCGACCGTGTCCCCCATAAGAGTGATGAAAGCTGGCTGCCAAACCAGCTAGCCATCTTCTTCCTCCCTTTTTGTCCCTCTTCCTCTCTCAATCTCAAACCGTAATCCCCTAGAACTCTTGATTCTTCACTGATTTCATTCATTTGATTGGGGGAATCTTCACATCAGTAAGTTTCTCACCTGATCCACTCTTTATTTTCTGTAACACATGGTTGAATTCCTCACATTGGCTATCTAGATGACTTCTTGTTTTCTTGAGATTATTTTTGTTTCCTCACGTTAGTATTTGTAGTTTTTACCTGTAATCGTTGGTTCATATGCTTGAAACCTTATGCCTATAGTTTTGCTATGAATTTTTTTAGCACAATGCAGAACATTGGAAGGATTTTCCGCACCAGGAAGGGCACGGGAATGGCAAGAGAACCTCGAGCACCGCCAGGGCGCCGGCTCAAAAAAGAGGCATACAGATGAGGGATATGTTGAAGGCCTCCTTGGACAAGGACTATCAGAGGTGAGTGAATGCAAGGTGCTTCCCACCAAGTGGGTATGCCATGAGTTTCTCTCTCACCATGGTTTGAATGAGGACTTCGACGCCATGACCGTGAATGTCGGCATGGTGCCTTTTTTCCTTATCTCCACCGACACCTATGAGCACACCATGAATGAATTCCTTCCGACTTTCCACGATGACCTCGAGCTCCAACAACATCATTGCACTGTAAGTTTCACACTCGACAGGCAACCATGTGAAGGAAATATGCCCTGAGAGGCAATAATAAAGTTGTTATTATGTATTCCTTATATATGATATATGTTTATTTTGCATGCTAGAATTGTATTGATCGGAAACATCAATACATGTGTGTTTAATAAACAAAAAGGGTTCCTAGTTATGCCTCTCTTATAGACTAGCTTGTTGATTAACAAGATGATCAAGGTTTCCTGATCATGGACATTGGATGTTGTTAATAACAAGGTCACGCCATTGGTGGAATGATGTGATGAACATTCATCCGAAGTATAGCATTACGATCAAGTCATTATGTTTATATTGCTATAACATCATACGAAGTAATCTTTATCCTTAGACCATGAGATCATGTTAATTGCTAACACCTAAAGAGTATCTTGATAACATCAAACGTCACACCGTAACAGGGTGACTATAAAGATGGGTTCAGTGCTACGAAGGTGTTATGTTGAGGCTCATGGATCAAGAGTGGAATTTGTCAATCCCGATGACGGATAGATATACTCTGGGCCCTCTCGGTGATATCACATTGAGATAGCTTGCAAGCAAGTGATGTGATCACTAGAATGTTATATCACGAGAACGAGAAAAGAGTGCATGTCGGTAACAAGATCAAACTAGGTATTTGGATACCGATGATCGAATCTCGGACATGTATTATATCATGAGACAAAGGGATTAAATTACAAGCGTTAAAGATTCTCATGATCACAGAAGTCATCGTTGAATATGCAGGAGTCAGTATGGATCTCTAGGTCCCGCTTCTGACTATTGATCTGAGAGGAGTCTCAATCATGTCTGCATTATTCGCGAACCATAGGGTGACACACTTAAGAGTTACCAGACACCATTTTGGAGCACATATGTTTTAGACGAAAGAATTGCAAAGCGTAGGAATTGTTTCGATAGAAACCGGAAATTGTTTCGGGTGAAATTGCAGAAAGTGGTTCTGCATGTGATATTGAAATATTGCAAGGGGTTATATGTGAATGTTTGTTAATTAAAGTAATTAACAAAATTCTGAATAAATTTAATAAAAGAGTTTTCTTAAATGAGAGAGCATTAAACTTGGAGAATTTTAATGCATTTAAAGTGGTGACTTTAAAAGGGAATGTGAAGAGGCATTTTAATGTGGAGGGGTTACCACCACATGAATGGGGGAGGTGAGGGGTCACCCCCCCATGCGCCGGCCATGGAGAGGAGGGGAACCCCCCTCCTCCTATAAAAGGCCCTCCTCCTCCTCCTTCTTCCACACACCTCCTTGTGAAGGATCTCTCTCCCTCTCTAGAATTATTCCCCCATGGTCTCGGATTAGCGAGATACATGTTCCCGGTGGCATTTCGTCTAGAAGGAGTTGCTGCTTCCGCTGGATCGCTGGAGCGAGGAGGTGGAGGTTGTCTGGTGGCTTGAACGTGTGTGCGAGTACGGATGCGCTGCTGAGTTGCGACGCTCGGACTTCCTCATGATCTTGAGATCGGCAAGTGTACGACTACATCAACCACGAGTTCCTACTCATTAACAAAACTCGTTGTCTTCGAGGGTAAGTTCTCGTTGGATGTATGTCCACCCGTTGCTTTGTACCTAGTAGATAGATCTTGGCGTGTAGTTCTCATCGTAGGAATTTTTTGTTTTCTATGCTGCGGACCCAACACCATGCGACCTTACTTTTCAGCAATTTTGTGATTGCTTTGGGTTTCTTTCATGAGGGAGAGCTCGATATCACTGAAGCAGTCCTGTTTGAGGCAATGCATGCTTAGGAGCAGATTTTTGTTTTCAGGAATACTGATTACTTGTGGAAGAAGAGTGCCACTATCCGCTACTTCACCACCTTCTTGGAGATTTATATTTTCTGGGAAGGGACATACCGGGGCAATGGCAGGCCCCGAGATAAGTGTAATTTATATGGCTCTCCACCCAGAGGTGGAGCATAAGGTAAACTTGGGTGCTTTGCTCATCTAGCACTTTCGCCATCAAAGGTCGGCTCACTCGGGTGACATCAGCTATGGAGGTTTGATCACTCAGATCACCTACGCAAGCGAGTTTATCATGCCTCGTGAGAGGGTCGTGGCTGGTAGTAAGTATCTAGATGATGCCCACAAGGCGAGCACCAAATTCAAGGGGTCCTATAGGCCTCAACACTCTCTTCACGCCTACCAATTTTATTTTCAACCTAATAGTGATGCCCACCAAACTTTTCTTCCATTTCTTCAAACTTTTGGATTGCCAGGAAAACAGAGTTGGTTCCTCATTTAAGAGGAATTCCATGAAGCTATGATTATCTCGGGGAGGATTGCACCCCCGGAAGGAACCCCCGCTTGGGAAGATGCAGGAGGAAGCCAACAGTAGGAGGAGGAGCAGAATTGGAACACCATGGGAGGGATGACTATGGTTAGCAACATCATCATCAACAACCATTTACTCGGTTCCACAAGCAGCAGAATATGCCTCCACCTCAGTCGGGATTTAACTATGTCCCAAGAGGAGAATTTGACTAGGTGGTGCATCGCATTAGCAATGTGGAGAACACGTTGCATGATGTGAACGCCAATGTTTCCACTCTCACTCGGGACTTTACCCATTTATTGACCGAGTTCCCGAACTACTACCCATACCAGCCACACCAGTAGCCGCCGCTCAACAATGGCGCAACAATTGATTTGAGTTAGACAAAGAGTCTAAGATTGGGGAGGTTAAACTCCTCCCCACCTTTGCATTCATATTTTTGTTTTCTTGTTTTTATTTATTTTTCTTCAATTGCATGTTTACTTTAAGTTTTGCCTTGGTAAAAGAAAATATACAAAAATTAGAATTACCTTTTATCTTATTTCGTTTGAAGACCTCTTTGTTCTCTTTTTGTTTCTTGCAAGTTATTCCCTTCAAGTGACTTAGTCATGGAGAAGAACACGAGAAGTCAATCCAAGTGAGAGATGAGCAAGCAAGAGGAGGTACAACATTCATATTTTCCCTCTTCCTATAAGTTTATGCATGAACATATTATGTTGGTTCGATTGCACTTGAGTCCCACTCCATGCTTAGCTTGTTATCTTTTAAGACTCACTCTCAAGGCTAATGTCACTACTTGGTTTCGACTTATGGCAATTGTGCTCTGTTGGAAAAACAACCGCATTGGATTAAATTCCAAACTTTTTGAGAACAAGAAAAGGTGTCTTCTTGACAACTTTGGTGCCAAGTTTTTTCTTAAGGATTTAATCTTAGTAGCACTCAACCCCACATCTTAACAGTTTGACTTGAAAACACCTTTTGAAAAAGATTTGTTTGAAGGAATGGATATTTTGCGGTGGTTGAGGGAGATGCAAAATTTGTCTTGCGTGTTTGAAAAAGAAATATTTATCAAAGAGAACTATAAAAGTACCCAAAAGTGCATGAAACTAACAAGTCATATGGCCTATGAATGATCTTGAGTTCATCTCAGATTTCGGTTATGAGTTGGGTAGACATTTGTAGCATTGGTACGGTGTGCAAAAATTTAATTCCATCAGTCCAAGTACTTGAGCAAAACAAAAATATCATCAAGCTATGAGCAGAAATTATTTGATTCTTATGAAAGTTTTGGCATCACCTCACCACTTAAAAGATTAAAGTTAACGGAAAACAAGGAAAAGATGGGGTGTTGGAAGGCCACGAGTTTCAAAGTGGGTGTTAATGAAAAGCTCTAAGTTTATACTTCTTTTGACATCTACTAGTGCACCCCTAATTTAACAAAAGAATCCTTGCTTAAAATGATTGTACTCTCATAAAGAGAGGCGCTGAAAGAATTGATTCGCAAGGATAACCAAATTTTTGACAATCTCTTTTTGAGTTTAAGATTTATTAGCTAGCGAGTTATATGCGGTTAGGAAGTGAACTTAAGTGCAATTTTTAGATATATTATGCTCATGTTTAAAGGTTGTAGGATTTGTCACAATGTAATATGATACAACCTTGAACTTGTGAGTTTCCTCACTTGAATACATTTCTCTCTATTATTCTTTCTATCTTTCTCACCCGAGGGCGAGTAACACCTAATCTTGGGGAAGTTGATAGCTCCAAATTTTGATACTTTTTATCAAGGATTTTCCATTGGTTCTCACCGGTTTTCCTTGATTTTCACCTTTCAACTAATGTTAACATCGCAAGTTGGCAAAACCTTGTTTTCTTATATTGGTTTTCAGGTATTGAGCACTTACAGAATATGTGAGAGCATTTATGAGCTATTTACACCAAATTGAGCAAATACCAAATTGAAGACCTTTTCATTCGAGGTGTCCAGAGGCCCTAACGACCACTGACACCGCCCGTACCACCCACCCGTACTACCCTCCTTCGCCTTCGTTATATCAATACAAGCAACTTTCATGAAGAAAACAGAGGAAAAATACTAACACAATCACCGTAAAAAGTCCTAGAAGAGAGGAGATGAGATCTGAAGAAGGAGAAGAACACCATCTCATCCTTCAACGATCCCCAAACTCTCCATCATCAATTCCACCATCATTCTTACTTATGTTGAGAGAGAGAGAGATTCACACTTATAAGAGTAGGGTTTGAACATCTACTCCACTTTTGTTTGTACTTGATTTGATCTTCAAACGGTATTGTCGCTTGCTACGATAAAGTTGAGATGATTTCCATTTACAATATGATTATGCATTTTATCTGTCTCCCTCTCATGTCTGAGTAAACCCCATAGTCATGGGAAATGTAGGGGATTGGTGATATGTGTTGTTCCTATTATATTTCCATCTATTTGTGATTGTTGTCGTGATTATTATATTGTGAGAATGATTATCTATATTTTCCTAATTCTTGTTGTCCAATTTATGGGCCTAGATAACATGATCTTGAGATCTCATAGGTATGAACTTTTTTACTAGTGAATTGGTGACCCCCGAGTGACACGGACGGTATCAAAGAGGAGCTAGTACAACTTGAGGATAACAAGGTACCATCAAGTCTAAAGCCTTGATCTGGTCAGAAGACCTTAATTTATGTGATGACCATTATTGTGGCACTAGACTGACAGATCATTGGGGTTGAAAAGAATCTACCAAGAGGGCTCCTGACCACATTCACTATTACCATGAACTGTTTCTCTCCGCGCCTAACTTCTCATCTGCAGGAATCCCGAACAGTTTCTTTGATTTTACTTTTATATTAATTACTTCTAGTTCCGTTCAGTACTTAAATCTACTCCATTTTCACTCACTTATTTCCATCCTCAACACTTGGAGTCAATTCACTCAAGACAATGTGACACCTTGAGTGCGACAGAAACACCTCAGATAGACACTTCCCTAAGCTCCTCATTGGGATCGATATACAAACTGGAGTTAATACTTCCACGAAAACCTGCTCTAACAAACATGTGCTCTCGCAGGCCATCAATCCATTATATCATTCTCTAATGATAGGACTCGATTGTCAACTGGCATAAATACTCCATGATTAGGAAACTTTTATCATCTGTTGCCCAACGAACTAGTATAATAGAGGCTACTAGGGACTTGGTCCGTTTCATACCACACCCGTATCAATGTTTCCTCTTGATACAGTTATAGCTCAGTATGAAACTATTATGAACTATTTGAGATATGATAATAAAATCCATTTATTATTTTCCTCTAGATCATATCTCCTTCATAATGAATATTAGAGTCAAAATGTTTCTAGTATTAGTTTCTGAAGAAGTTCAGAATGACCTAGATTAGATTCTAAAGAAGTTCAGAATGGAACAAGCAAAGAAAGTTCTTACTTGTATAACCTAGGTGAAGCATTGAGTTTATCTCGGTATAAACAACAATGGTTAAAATATAGAAACGGGATGTGCCATGTCCCTTATGCCTCAATCATAGATTTTGTCGTATAAAAATATGTTGTATACTCTACGTAATGTGACCCGAGTTCTTGGTTAGTGATGCAGCCCGTCCTACGGATGCATCTACATCCTCACCACCAAGTCCCTCATAGGGACGTAAATGGTACAGATAATTTCTGCTCCGAATCCGCATCCGTGTCCGTTTTTTAGGATATGGTATGCATTTTTAGGTATCCGGCGGATATGCACGCGGATGCAGATATTTGTCGAACGGATATCTGACGGATATGGTATTAATGATATCCAACGAATAAGGATAATCCGACATTTTATGTGGATTATACGAGGTACTCAAATAGGATAATCTGATAAATTTAGAGCAACCTCAATATCTAGACAACCTAGTTAGTCTATTGGATAGATATGCATGCGATGTATGCATGTTATATTATGCTATTACCAATCTTGCATAGTTATACTACTTCTATCTAGTGTTGCATGCTTTCTTATCATTTATTTGCATAAACTAAATAAATTTTTATTTTTCTATGTGTATTTGTTCGATTATCCTCTTCTGATCAGAGTCTGCTTCGAATCTCCTCCATACCCGCAATCCGATAAAATCCATATTCGAATCTGCATTCGGATATTATCCGCTCTGATCCAAATCCGCCAAAAAATATGGTAAAGGATATAGAAATAGCAATATCGATCCGATCCATTTACATCCCAAGTCCCTCAAGTGGACCAATGACTCGTGCCCGAACCCAACTCCTACAAGATAAGGTTAACTCACACCACATACCGTGTGACTTCGATACACCCATGAATGGCTTGCTACTGCATGCCAGTATGCTGTGTATACTCAGGTTCGAAGCCCTGACGTGTCGTCAAACAATCTCGGAAGATGAACATGCAAAGTCGGCTCTAGGACCAAAATCTCCACCTACGACCACCTAGATTATCTAGCCTAATCCTGCTCGACCTTAGGTTACAAGCCCCTGGAAGCCAACCAGAGTCTCCACCTAAAATCCGGATTCTCCGGCCTACCCTAGAGTCTCCGCCCACACGACCCTGGAGTCTCCAACTCGCTCGAACCTGACAGCGCCTGCGATCCCCTAGAACGGATCCGGAGTCTCTGCCCTGGACGGAGTCTTCGACCCCAGGAACCCGGAGTCTCCGGCTTAAGTGATGGGCCTATGCGCTGACAGCTGATCCTTCATCCCATGTACTCCCCAATCCTTCTAGAGCTTTCCTTTATCCCCAAATTGCCCATGTTTATGTGGTTGGCCTATAAATAGTCCCCCACATCCTTATTGTAACCCTAGGTATAGATGATAGACTAGAATACAACCCCCTTTGTGGAATCTCTAGTTTTGCATCATCCCCTTTACAAGGGGACCAACTATCGTCACCAACTTCTTTGATTTTGCCCTAGTGGGTTCAAGTTGTACAAGGCTTTGGAGTCAGTGTCCCTTATCTAAGTTATCAAGATCTCACCAAGCCTCCCTGACAAGGGGTTAACTCATCAATGCCCATCATTGATGGACTTAGGTTTGAGGAAGTAGGGAGCACTAGAGGCATCGATCGGCTAGGAAACAAGCACACATGTGACATGAGGTTTACCTAGGTTCAGGCCTCATTGAGGACCCTACTCCTGCTTATCTACTCTTGGAAATATTGAGGAGTCAAAAGTTACAGGGGTGCACAGATGCAATCTAGCGATGGCGTGGAAACTAGGGTTGCGAATATCCTCCTCGCTGCCCCCTCCGAGCCTTTATATAGATAGGCTAGGTCTCGGGATGGCAGGCTGAGTCGGTTACATATTAGGGTTTTCCCTTTAAACTTCTATCTTGTACTTTGTCGTGTTCTACAAGGAGTCAAAGTCTCCCAGGCCACCCGAATCTCAACTGGGCCATAGCAACGTCGTGGGATTTTTCTAGGTTGGACCGTATATGCTGATCACGAGTACATGTAGGGTATGGCCACGTCAGTAGCCCCCGAGTGTCCGGTTGAATTGCAGATTTGAGTCGAGACTATGAAGCATTTGAGTGCATAGCCGAACATGTTTTCGAGTGCTTTAATTTATGTCATAGGGATTGTAGATATATATGCCTGATTCATTCGATGTATCAGGATCAGTTAACTGCCTTAGGGCAAAACAACGCAATCTACTCAAACTCGAGTCCCCGGACTCGAATTCGGAAAGGTGCTGCCATAATTCGACTCACGCCATGGAGGTATTATAGAATCGAATTTTAGTATATAAGTGTGAGCACTCAACGCGTCCGGCAAGGCTTATTTCATCGTACCTGCATGTACGGATTATTTCTGGTAAAGCATAGCAGGTGCGTTGCCAGGCCTTTTTTAGGTCTTATGTTCATGCTGTGAGCGTGGCATCCGAATTTTGTCATCGCGGAGATGATTTGGGTGTCCTAGGTGACGCGGTCTCCTTGCAGGGAAAATATGAGGCAGAGTCACCAATGCTTTCGAGTGTGGACGTAGTCAACACACATTTAGTAAAAGAAAATCATAGGGTGTGGGGCCAGCGCTCCCTATGGGAGTAGCCCCCGAGTGTCTATTTGAGTCATAGACTCGAGTGGGGACTATGAATGTTTTTGATTGCTGTCGTCCTTTGCTTGTTTTAGCTGAATATGTTTTGAGTGCTCCCTATGGGAGTAGCCCCCGAGTCCACAATCGAATCGTTGATTTGAGTGAGGGGTTTAGGTGCAATTACCTTGTTGAAATGTTTCCATGTCCATGAAGTTTTTGGGTGCATGGCCAGCGCTCCTGTTAGGAGTAGCCCCTGAGTGTTAGTCGAGTCGTAGAGTCGAGTGAGGACTAGATTAGTCGAAAGATGCTCATGCTGGAGTGGATGACGTCAGTGTTGATGATGAGATGACCTTGTTTTCCCGCGTGAGCGGTTTTGACAGGATGTGATGAAGGTGGAACCCCATTTCTGACTTGGATTTGACCAGGTGTGCATAATATTCGGTGTTAACTGCGTCTCCTTGATTCTCGAGCGTAATGGGAAAAGTGGGGCGGCAGTTCACCGTTTGCATCGCCACGCATCCACCTTGATTTGCGCCACACCTCTGGTTGGTGCGCTTTTGGCCGTTGTATTACATCTGTGCTGAGGTTAAGTAGGGATCTCTGTGTGGTAATTTTCCCCACAATTCATCTTCTCCCTTGCACGCTGCCTCCATTGTTGCCCACTGCTGTTCCATTGATCGCGCCTCCATTGCTACGTTGGACGGCCTCAAAACCTTCCCGAGCTACTTTCTACGCTCCCACCGCAAGCGAAAGATTGGGAAGAAGAAAGGCGCTTCCGCCGCTGGATCTGTAGCCGCCACTGTTGTGGCCAAGAAGAAGGGCACCGTCGCTACAGGCTCTGGTGCTGCTGCTGCAACTGGCAAGAAGAAGGGCGTGGGCATGCGCGTCACCAATGGATCGTGGTGGCGGTCCGCCATAAAGGAGTCGGAGCTCTTCAACTGGCGCCAGGATGGCAGTCTTCCGGCCAATGAAGTTGACTGCCAAATGCCTCGTGATGAGATAATCCCTGATCCCCCTTCTAGATTTCGGGTGATGTTTCTCGCTTTTGTCATTAGGGGCCTCTCTCTCCCCCTCCACAAGTTTGTGCAAGGGTTACTCTGCTTCTACGGGCTCTAGCTCCATCAGCTCACTCCCAATTCCATTCTCCACATTGCCTGCTACATCACACTTTGCGAGTGCTGGCTCGGAATCGAGACATACTTTAGTCTTTTTCAAAAAGCTCTTCAAAGTGAAGCGGCAGTCGGGCTTCGGTCGGTAGTCTACGATATAGGAGGTTGCGGGATCCATGTGGACCCCAATGTCCAATATTTCTCCCTCAAGTTTAATGTATCTGTCCAAGGATGGAGGGAGAAATGGTTCTACATCCGCGACCAGAAGGCCGACAGGGAACTCTTCGGGCTCGCACCTTTTGATCCAAAGGTGGAGTGCAAAAGGAGGAGGTCATGGAAGAACACAGTGATGCCCGACGAAGCTGTAGAAACTAAGGTTTTGTACAAGTGGGTCTACGACCTTCAACTCATCCGAGGGAAAGAAGTGGGTGGTGCAGACCTCATTCGCACCTGGATGTGTCGTTGAGTGCAGCCGCTACAAGCTAGGGCGCATCCGATGTGCTGCTGGACCGGTGTTAAAGACGTCACTCGCATCTCCTAGGAAAATATTTCTTCGGGTGAAGTAGACAGGAGGTTTTGGATGCTGCCCAAGTTCATAGCCAAGGAGAAACTCCCTGGTGACTCAGTCGTGCCTCCGTTCTACGCGAGTCACCCTCCGCCCGAGGTAGTTTTCTTTCTTTGTCTCTTCTTGTTTTTCGATTGTGTGCTAGGCTTTCCTTATACTGATGCTGCCCCTTGTGCTAGGACTGGAAAGTGGCTACTGTTCTGCCTCCCCAGCCGGAGGGAGTAATCCCTCGCGAAGCGGAGGAGGAGGACGAGTCGGGATCCACCATCCATGTCATTGAAGGGCAGGAAGCCCCTGTGTCCAGCGAGAACGGAACTCGCAAATGCTCCCGAAGCAAGGACTCAGACGCTTCTTTGCCGATGATGCTGGATGGTCCTTCGACTGAGGTGGAGGATCCAATCCCCATGGTGCCTGTGCGCGCCGTGGATCCTCCTCCACGGAAGAAGTTGAGGACACCGAAGGAGGCATCTGAGGACTCTTTTAACCTCGAATACTTCGACTGGAAAGTTTTGTACTTCTGCTAGTTTGACCTTATGTCCTGAAATCTTTTCCTCTGAAGTTGTTTTGTATGTTTTTGTTGTAGCAAAACTGCATGTCATCATATGATGATTGCCGCTTCATGAAGGAGACTAGAGTCGTGGACTCCAACGATAAGGATGTGGTAGAGCAGTCGTGCTCTCCCCAGGTGGTGGCCACCTCTGGTGCCAATTCTTCGAGTTCCCCCCCACACGGGGGGAACCCGATGGTTGCCCGTACGTCTATGCAGAAGGAGACTTCGGAGTCCCTGGATGAGCATGTATGTTTTCTTGACTATGCCAGTCGAAATTAGGTTGGTGCTAATGCTTCTCTTTTTGTAGCCTATCCTGAAGGAATCAATTCGCCTAGCCGAACAGATTACATCCTTGGGCCATCAGCATGCCTTGCTGGAGACCGAGCATCGCGCGTTCAAAGGTGAACTTGCACTCTTTATCTCTATACTGTTGGTACAGAAAATTGTCAAGCTTGAGTTTTTCTATCATCCTTTGTAGGTGAAAACAATGAGCTCCTACGTCACGTCAATTCTCTCTAGAAGGGTCTTGCGGAAGTAGAGAAGAAACGCGACGAGGCACTCAAAGCCTTAGCACGCTCCGTCCAGGAGTCGAAGAAGCACGAGGAGTACATGCTTGCCGCTGCAGCAGACAGGGAGAAGGTGTTCGTGGATCAGCTTCTCTCTAGTTCTGAGGCACTCTCGGGTGTGATGCTGCATCATTCCTTTGCTCTACATTTGCCATTGTTTGGTTGTGCTCATCTGTGTCTTATGCAGATGCTGCTGGTGTGAGCTTCGATGCTCAAGCTCTGGCACGCCAGGATGCTTTGGCCGGTGCTATAGCTGCAGTCGAAGACCGAAGCGTCTCCATCAAGGATTCCCTTCAAAAGGCCAAGGGTACGCTTGGGCATCTTTGAGAGGAGATGGTCCCCAAGGCTGAGCTTATCGAAGATCTTGATGGATTGGTGGAGTCCTTCGTAGGAGGCGTTCCCATGGAGTTCAAGAATGCGCGGAGGGGGTCAGAGCTACCATGGGACTTGTGATCGCACAAGCCCATTGTGTTAATCTTAACCCTAGCAAGGTCTCCACGGTGATGCCGGTTACTGCAGATGGCCAGCAGGTAGTTTTTGCTCCCTTTGCTTCTCGTTGTCACAAATATAGGCCTCGGCTCATTGAGACACTCGCAAAGTACTCAGCGGAGCTGAAGCGGTCAAAGACAACAAAGGCCACGACATCAAAGGTTGTAACTGAGAAGTCTGCAGCGTCGGAGGCTGCCACTGACTCAATGAAGCCCTCGAGTGCCAATGTGTAGTTGTAGGTTGTCCCCTTGTCATACTTTTGTAATATTCTAGCTTCTCCAGACTTCTTTGACCTGTGTCGTGCTTGTGGGCGTGCCCCCTTTGAAACATGCTAAACTCAATGCTTTTATTATTGGTGTTATTTTGAATGGTTGGTCTTATCCGTCTGTTCCTCTGCTTGGATAGGGTCCTTCGAGTGATCCGTCTGACACACCTGCCACAACCTATGGCGCAACCACGTTCAAAGGTGGAGGAATTGTTGCTGCTATCTCGATTGCGTGATATTGCATAAAACACTTGGAGCGAGAGATGCCCATGATCCGTGGTAGCGCTCACGTGTGGAAGTCGAAGGCCGAAAAATCCAGTGAACGTGAGAAAATATCTTCTGGGCGACGTGGCTCAACTGAATGAGCAATTGAAGTGTTAGTTTCCCTACTAGCTTCTTCTCCTTTTCTAGCCACTTGTGGAGGCGATTTGCCCTTATGCTTTTTACTGGTCTTTGCAGTTGTTTGTACTCGCCTTCTGCAGGAAGAGAGAGACCAAGTCACCATTCGGCTAAACTGCTTGACCCAGGAGCAGCTAGAAGCTAGCGGGTACTTTTGGGTTGATCGGGATCGCGCAGTCGCGTTGGCGATGTTGCAGGATCATGTGTCGCAGGTGCCGCTTTACTTGAAGAAGGCACAGTCGTTCCTGAAGCACATCTTTTGGGAAATGTTCCCCTTGGACGTTGTGCCGTCAAGCTTGTTAGCTCTGTTGAAGAAGTTCTAGGATGCCGCCGCAGTTCGCAAGTGTGTGCATCAGTAGTTAGTCGCAGGTGCCAAGGCTGCACTGGCGCTTGTGCGTCTACATCGACCCGATTTGGATTTGGTTGCTGTTGTTGCGGGACCGCCACCCCCACTAAAGGGGATGGCCAGGAATATGGTGCCCCATTATCGGGCGGTTGATCAGCCAGCCAAAGACATCATTGAGTTATTCGAGGAGCACACCAACATTCTCCTTTTACGCCAGTAGAGTAGTTTTGGGCCTGCGTGGAGATGTAAAAGGTGTTGTAAAGTTTCTATATTTAGATTGGGTGTTTTTGTTACCCGTAGTGTGTGTAAATCGTGCTAGCTTGTGTATTTTTCGAGTAGCTTGTACTATGCAGTGCATTTTTGTTAGCCTGTCGCATACTTATCGTAGCACCTTGCAACCTGTCAGGTGCGTTGTAGCTGGGTTGGGTTTATCAAGGGTTCGATTAATAGTATATCAGCTACTCAGGTTACTGCATTACTCGTGTAACGAGGTAGACAGGGTGGCGTAGCCCCCAAGTGATGTAATTGAAATTAAAACAGAGACACAAGGTTGGAGGCACTTAGCTTTATTTATTCGCAGAATATTAGGAGGTACAATGTCTGGCTAAGTAGCCTGGCTGAATAGCCTTATTTGTAAAGTAAACACATCTAAGGATAGAAACGACGCAGTTGTGCGATGTTCCAGGGATTAGAGTATGCAACTCCACTTTCTATGTCTTTAAGGTGGTAGGCGCCACCAGGGATTACTTTGGTAATCACATAAGGTCCCTCCCAAGGGGACTCGAGCTTGAGGTGTCTTTGCTGCTTCAATTGCAGGACGAGGTCTCCTTCGACGAAGGACCTTAGGCGTAGCCTTCGGCTGTGGTAGTTGTGGAGGTTTTGCTGGTAGATCGTGGATCTTTCCGTTGCTATTTTGCGTGCTTCATCGAGGAGGTCAACAGAGTCTTCGAGTGTGGCAGTTGATTCCGCCTCACTGTATGCTACGACCCTTGGGGCTTTGTAGCATACTTCTGCGGGTAGTACTACCTCGGCGTCATGTACCATGAAGAACGGAGTATAGCCTATGGCGCTGTTTGGAGTTGTGCGCGGGCTCCATAGTACTGATGGTATCTCCTTGGGGCAGCACCCAGCAGCTCTTTCGAGTGGTCTGAGTAGCCTTTTCTTGATGCCGCTGCAGACGAGGCCGTTGGCCTTTTTTACTTGACCATTGGTCTGAGGATGCACCACCGAGGAGTAGCTAATGTTGATTCCCAGGTTTTCGCAGAAATCCTGGAATTTGTTCGAGGTGAGGTTCGTTCCGTTGTCGGTGATGATATTGTGTGGCGCCCAGAATCTGAAGATGATGGACTCGAAAAATTTGACGACGGTGGCCCCTGATTGGTTTGTCACCGGCATGGCCTCAATCCACTTGGTGAACTTGTCGACTACGACGAGGAGGTAGACGTATCCTCCAGGTGAAGATTTTTGCAGCTTTCCGACCATGTTGAGTCCCCATTGCGCGAAGGGCCAGGCCATGGGTATTGGCTTAAGCTCTGCGCCAAGTGCGTGCAGTTTTTCCGCAAATCTCTGGCAAGCATTGCACTTCTAGACCATGTCCTTAGCGTCACGCATTGCCGTTGGCCAGTAGAAACCATCTCGTAGATCTTTGGCAACGAGGGCGCGGCTTCTGGCATGATGGTCGCAGGTGCCTTCGTGTATCTCGAGGAGGATGGCTCACCCGTCTCTGTTGGAGATGCATCGTTGAAGGACTCCTGTGATGTTGTGCTTATATAGTTCAACATTAATAATGGCAAAAGCCTTGGATCACCGCGCTATAATACGCACATCTGTCGGGTCATCTAGCAGCCTTTTGCTAAGCAGGTATGTGATGTATGGTTGCGTCCAGGATGGGTCGATCATCATGACCTCCATGGGGCCTTCGAATCATGTCTCTTGTTCCTTATCTTCAAGTGTTTTCAGTTCATCGGGTGGCGTAGCCCCCGAGTCCTTTGACGTGCTGGTTGGCTATTCTGGAACCTTTGGCTTGATGGAGCGTTCGCATATTGGCTCTAGGAATACTCCAGGTGGCACCGGGGCACGGGTGGAGCCAACGTTGGTGAGGGTATCCGCCTCTTCCTTGCTCTCGCGGCCAACATGCCACCTTTGAGTGCATCATAGAGGTTGCGGTAGGCGCTCATGTTGTCGCTCAGGGCATCACACTGGTTCATGGTTTGATCCACTATTATCTTAGAGTCGCTGTAGATGACGAGTCATGTTGCGCCACAAGCTTTGGCCATCCGCATCCCATGGAGCAGAGCCTCGTATTCAGCTTCATTGTTGGAGGCACGGAACTGCATTCACAGGACATACCTCATCTTGTCACCTTGTGGTGATGTCAGGATGACACCAGTGCCGGCTCCTTCTCGATGTTTTGATCCGTCGAAGTGCATTATCCATAGGCAGGACATGTCTGGCGTGTTGGGGAGCTGGTTCTCCATTTAGTGAACAAGTAAGTCCGGTAGTACTTGTGATTTGATCGCTTCTCGCTTCTCCTATGTGATGTCTCGTGGAGACAGTTCTATCCCCCAAAGCACGACTCGTCCGGTGGCATCAGGATTATTGAGAATGTGCCCTAGTTGAGCGTTGTTCACCACAATGATTGGGTGCTCCTGGAAGTAGTGGCACAGTCGCCGAGCTGTCATGAAGATGCAGTATGCCAGCTTTTGATAGTGTGGGTACTGCTATTTTGTTGGTGTGAGCACCTCGCTGAGGTAGTAGACTGGACGTTGCACCCCGTGGACTTTGGTTTCTTCGGTTCGTTCCACTACAATCACGGTACTAACCACCTGGTTGGTGGCAGAGATGTATAGCAATAGGGGCTCCTTTTTTATAGGTGTTGCCAACACCGGCAAAGTGGATAGTAGACGCTTGAGGTCTTCGAATGCTTCTTGTGCTTCTTTCGTCCACTCAAACTTTTCAGCATTTTGAAGGAGTTGGTAGAACTGCAGTGCCTTCTCGCCCATTCGACTAATGAACCGGCCGAGTGCTGCGATTCATCCAGCCAGCTTCTAGACGCCTTTGACGTTCTTTGGTTTCTCCATGGCCAGTATGGCCTTTATTTTCTTTGGGTTAGCCTCGATTCCCCTCGTGGAGATGAGGTATTCGAGCAATTGCCAAGATGGTACGCCAAAGGCGCATTCGTCCGGGTTTAACTTGATCCGATAGCGCTCGAGGTTATCGAAGGTCTCGCGGAGATCGTCGAGTAACGAGGCTTCCTCCTTAGTTTTGACGATGATGTCGTCGATGTCGACCTGAATATTGTGACCAAGCTGGCTCTTGAGGCAGGCCTGCATACACCGCTGGTAGGTGGCCCCTGCGATCTTCAGCCCGAAGGGCATCGTTGTGTAGCAGAAGACGCCGAAGGGCGTGATGAAGGATGTTTTCTCCTGGTCTTCCTCCTTCATTCAAATCTGGTGGTATCCTGAGTAGGTGTCGAGGAAGCAGAAGCGCTCGCATCCCGTAGTGGAATCGATTATCTGGTTGATCCGCGGCAATGGGAAGTGATCCTTTGGGAAATGTTTCTTCAAGGAAGTGAAGTCCACGCACATCCGCAGGATATCCGTGTCCTTTTTAGGAACATGTACGGGGTTTTCCACCCAGGTATTTTCCTTGATCTCTTGTATGAAGTTAGCGTCGAGCGGTCTGTTGACTTCCATGTCGACCGCTTTTGCCCTTGGCTCCGACAATCAACGTATCATCTTCTTCATTGGTCTTGCTTTAGGATTTACGTTAAGTGAGTTCTCGGTGAACTCCCTGGGAACCCTTGGCATGTCCGCTAGACACCAGGCAAAGATTTCCCTGCGCTCACGGAGGAATTCGACGAGCACGAGTTCCTATGCAGGACTCAAGTTGTTGGCAATGAGGTCCGTCTTGGTCGGGTCCGTTGGATGGACCTGGACTGCCTTGGTGTGCACCGATGAGTCGAAAGATTGATCAGGTGCATTTGGCTTACTAGGAGGAGGAACACTATTATCTGTCACTCCTTCAGCCTTGCCAGCTCCTCCTGCATTCCGAAGGATTGGGAGATTCTGTTGAATTCCATGTCGCAGCTGTCTGACCTCTCGAAGCTTCTGTTCATGGTGATAATGCCGTTAGGGCCCGACATCTTCATCTGCAGGTAGGCATAGTGTGGCACCGCCATGAACCTCGCAAACGCGACACGTCTGAGGATGCAATAATACTACGAGGGCCAATCCACCACTTCGAATTTGATGTGCTCTTGCCAGAAGTTTGCTGGCGTGCCAAAGATGACGTCCAAGCTGATTTTGCCCAGGGGGTATACACCCTTCCCTAGGACGATGTCGTGGAACATTGTGTTGGAGGTTTCTAGGCATGACAGGGGGATTCGCATGGCACGCAAGGTGCTGGAGAACATGAGGTTGATGTCGCTACCACCATCCATAAAGACGCGACTCATCTCGAAGCCGCCAATTTGTGCCTTGAGCACCAAAGGAGAGTGGCATGAGCGAGGCACCTGGCGCAGATGATCGTGCTTATCAAAGGTGATACAGGACTCGCACCCGCTGAGGTACTCAGTGGTTGGGGGTAGAGAGTTGACTGCCAAATTTATCTGGCGAGTGATTGACTTTTTCACTCTATTGGAGAGGCGTCCTTTTTGGATCATGCCCATATTCCCCAGCGGTCGCTGGTACTGCTCGCCTCCATTGTTGTAGACTAGCGCGGCCGCAGGTGGGGGTGGACAGGCCTTCGTGGATCTTGAGGAACTCACGGTTGTCCTTCAGGAGGTGACTGGATTTTTTCTTGCCATCATGTTTATCAATATAGAAATGTACGTTGCAAGGTCCGGATAGTTTGTCCTGGATAGATGTTCCAAGTGCCTCATCGTGGGTACGGTGTTGCCATACTTGCGTGGTTTTCCTGTTGTCGCGGTATCAACCACTACGGTATCCGATGATGCGGTTGTCGTCGTCGCATTTATCGGCATAGCTAGCCGCGACCATGTCGACTTCCTCGTGGTCCTCATAACCGTGCATCCTGTTTTCCTCGGTGATCGCTTCTACGACCGAGGTCATCATCATCATCTGAGTGGGCACGATTGTTTATCACTGAGTGCTCTCCATCAGCCCACCTGTTCGCGATCTCCATTAGGTGGTCAATTGGTTTGGGCTTCGATTGTCCTAGCTCCTCCCTGAGCTCTCTGTGGTGTATGCCGCCGTCGAATGCGCCGATTGTGCGATCCTCAGAGATGTCCTCTGTAGAGTTTTTAATGATGGACCACCTCTAAATGTATGAGCGCAATGACTCGCCGGTCTTTTGGTAACAGCCTCTTAATTCTTCGATTGATGCAGGCCTCTTGAAAGTGCCCTTGAAGTTTCGCATGAAGCTGTAGACCAGCTCATCCCAGCTGCGGATCGACCCGCGTGGGAGATTGTTTAGCCATGCACGGGCGACGCCCAACTGTATCTAGAGGCATTGCATAGCCGTGGTCATGGTTCCACCATGCAACATGACCGAAGAGATATGATCCTCCAGCCAGATCTTCGGGTCTTGGAGGCCGTCGAATTTTGGATTCTCTGATGGGAGTTTGAACCCTTTCTGCATTCGGTTATGTCGTATGGCTCTGCTGAAGCAGCTGGGCCACAGAGCTCCATCCCATCATCTTTCGAGTCCATCAAGCAAGCGTGTCTCGCACGCATCTTGTTGACCTTGCGCTGTGTGATATCATCACGCGCATCGTAGTCGTAGTCGTGTCGTCGTGAGCGGCGTCGCCACGACAAGTCATGGTTGTCGTCGCTGGAGGAGGAAGGAGAGTAGTACTTGTCTAAAGCCTTGTTTTTCCTCGGCTCCGACGCAGGATCCTTAGTGAGTGTAGCTTCAACTAGTCCTAGACCAGCGATCGTAGATCGGTGCATGGTGGATCGTGGGTCCCCAGCCGGCGGCTAGTTGTTGAGCAGGTACATGGTGGCTGCCATCACCGCTGCATGCGGTGTTTTCGGGAGCACGTTGCCCCGTGTGTCCACCATCATGAACGAGAAGTCGAGGGCTCGAGTGGCCTCTTCTTGCTCCCTATCAGTGAGGTGAGCCAGTTGATAGCGTCTTCTGGTGGCTGCATGATCGTTGCCTCTAGAGGAGGATCCTCTGATGGAAGAGAGTGCAGCTCGTCGGAGGCTCGACTTGTCCGATGCCCTTCTGCGCTCGTCGAGCTGGGTGATTACTTGTTGCTGGCGCTTGAACTCCTCCTTGAGCAGCTAGTGATAACCCATCAGCATCTCTTGTGATGAGTTTCGTAGTAGGGGTGCCCTGTAGGGCCTCCCTACAGTGGGCCCACTCAGCGTTGTTGAGCTTGATCAGTACGTGCTCTCGGGTATGTTCATTCGCAGAGAGATGGGGCTGATCTTCTGTGATGGGTCCGTCGCCAGGGGGCGGCTTGCTGGCCCATTGTCGGTGGGGGTACCATTGGAGGGGCCACCATTTGCGACTAGGATACCACCGCCAGTACTGGTGTTTTCCCGAGTGTCGCTGCCACCCCCGCCCGTATTGGTGACGGCGCACATGTAGTGGATGGGGAAGCTGTTGCTCCTGCAGCTTTCAGATCAGGAGTCGTAGGCTCCGTCTTCTGTTGCCAGATCACCCAGATCAGACTCGCAACTGCTGTTGCTGTCCATATTCCCGACTGATGTCGGGGCATTGAGCTCGCTCAGGGTGCCGACCGGCGATGGAAACCATGATGCAGGAGCAATCGCAGGAACCTTCGGCTGATCGGGGGCCGAAGTGTGCCCAGCTGACCAACTTGGAAGCATAAGCTCTAGATCGCCACGCCGATTTCGTCGCCCACGAACTCGAAATCCGGGCATGTGGACGGTGAATTCGAAGGCGCCAAAAACAAGGCGAGTCTTTGTTTCTACGGAGTCGTAGATCACGGTTGATGGGGTCGAGGAAGCCGCAACATCAGCACTTCCGTTTCCCACGGACGGTGCCAATTGACGAGGGGTTAACTCATCAATGCCCATCGTTGATGGACTTAGGTTCGAGGAAGTAGGGAGCACTACAGGCATCGATCGGCTAGCAAACAAGCACACAGGTGACACGAGGTTTACCCAGGTTCAGGCCTCGTAGAGCACCCTACTCTTGCTTATCTCCTCTTGGAAATATCAAGGAGTCGAAACTTACAGGGGTGCACAGATGCAATCTGGCGATGGCATGGAAACTAGGGTTGCAAATATCCTCCTCGCTGCCCCTCCCAGCCTTTATATAGATAGGCTAGGTCTCGGTATGGTAGGAGTCGGTTACATATTAGGGTTTTCCCTTTAAACTTCTATCTTGTACTTTGCCGTGTTCTACAAGGATTCGAAGTCTCCCAGGCCACTGAATCTCGACTGGGCCTTAGCAACATCTTGGGCTTCTTCTGGGTTGGACCGTATATGCTGATCACGAGTACCTTTAGGGTATGCCCACGTCACTCCCTCTTGTCGTGCCGGTTAGAGAGTGAGTGTTCTTGCCTCCCATCGATCCTAGGGATTGTGTCGGACCGGTAGCCGCCTGCACGAGCTATAGGTTGCTTTGTGTATCGCGTGCGCATTGTGTTTGACGTGTTCTTTGTGTGTGAGTTTGCGTGGATTTCATCCTCTCTCTCTCCCTCACAATTCCATTGTGATTCAAGGAGATTCATGAAAGATCGGGCAACCCTAAGGGGTCAACCCAACATATTGGTATCAAGAAGAGCCTCGTTCATTACGAATTTTGATGGGTTCGTAGCATGGAAAACAAAAAAATTCTACCGCAAGAACGAACAAAACCCACATCTAATCTAGATAAAAGCCAAGATCTAATCTATTAGACATGTGCAACGAGATAGATTTGTACTAACCCTCGTAGATCCAAAAGCGTTACGAGATTAGATCTCGGGGTTGATGTAGTCGATCACTTGCTGATCTCAAGATCGTGTGGACGATCCTTCCGGCGCCGCGTTCCGGCAGCGCTTCCGCAGTTGGTCACACGTGCGGAGTCGAAGCAGACCTTCCTCTCCCCATTCCAACGAGCAACGGAGGTAGTAGATCTTCTCCACGGAATCCCAGCAGCACGACGGTGTGGTGGTGGTGGTGGAGTAGAGATTTCTACAGGGCTTTGCCTAAGCCGAAGCAGAGCGAAGGAGGAGGAGAGAGGCGGCGTCTAGGGTTTGTTATGGGAGAGGTCTAGGGGGTGGCGCCCCCTCCCCTCTATTTAAAGGAGGGAGGTGCCATGGGAGGGGGAGTCCTAGTAGGACTCCCCTCCCTCCTTGGCCGGCGGATTGGGAGGGGGGGAGGAGTCCTCCTCCCCCACGAATCCATGTCTTGCGCCACAAAGACTCCTTGATCCTTTCTTGGTTTTCAAGCAAACTCCAAGAAATCTTCTAGAACCTTCCAGAACATTCCAAAACCTTCTAGAATCTCCATACAAACACTCTGGAACATTTCCTAACTTAGAAAATGATCCCCAATATATGAATCTTATTCTCCGGACAATTCCGGATCTCCTCGTGATGTCTCGGATCCAATCCGAGACTCCGAACAACATTCGGTCTCCAACGCTCATTCCATATCTACTTAAAACAACTTCGAACCTTAAGTGTGTCACCCTACGGTTCGTGAATATGCAGACATGATGAAGACACCTCTCCGATCAATAACCATCAGCGGGATCCGGAGATCCATAATGGCTCCCACATACTCAACGATGACTTCGTGATCGATAGAACCATTAACATACGAAACCAATTCCCTTTGTCACGCGATATTTCTACTTATCCAAGGTTTGATCATTGGTATCTCCATACCTAGTTCTACCTCGTTACTGATAAGTACTCTTTACTCGTTCCATGTTATGTCATCCCTTGTGACCTAGTCACATGCTTGCAAGCTAACTAGATGACATTCCACCGAGAGGGCCCAGAGCATATCTATCCGTCATATGGATGGACAAATCCCAATCTTGGTCCATGCGCTTCAACACATACTTTCAGAATACCCAATGACACCTTTATAACCACCCAGTTACGAAGCGGTGTTTGATGTCATCAAAGTACCCATCCGGTGATGGTGATTAACATAACCTCATGGTCGAAGGATTAGGTTACTATGCATTTGAAAGCTTACAGCAATAGGAACTTTAATGACTTGATCTTATGCTACGCTTACTATGGGTGTGTGTCCATCACATCATTCTCCTAATGATATAACCTTGTTATTAATGACATCCAATGTCCATGATCAGGAAACCATGATCATCATTTAATCAACAAGCTAGTTCCACAAGAGGCTTACTAGGGACTCTTTTATGTTTACCAAACACACATGTATTAGTGTTTCCTTATAATACAATTATAGCATGGGATGTAAACATTCATCATAAACACAAAGATATAATAATAACCACTTTTATTATTGCCTCTTGGGCATATCTCCATCAGTCTCCCACTTGCACTAGAGTCAATAATCTAGATTACATGGTAATATACCTAACACCCATGGCGTTCTGGTGTTGATCATGCTTTGCTCTAGGGAGAGGTTTAGTCAACGGATCTGCCACATTCAGATCAGTGTGTACTTTGCAAATCTTTATGTCACCATCTCGGACATACTCGCGAATAGCATGGAAACGTAGCTTGATGTGCTTCAGCTTGCTATGTGACCTTGGCTCCTGTGCATTAGCTATGGCACCTGTGTTGTCACGGTAGATGGCCATCGGGTCCAACACACTGGGAACCACGCCAAGTTCAGTAATGAACTCCTTCATCCATATGGCTTCTTGTGCAGCCTGCGAAGCAGCTATGTATTCCGATTCAGTTGAAGATTTCGTCACAACGCTTTGCTTGGCACTCCTCCAGCTCACTGTAGCACCATTCAAAATAAATACGTATCCAGACTGTGACTTCGAGTCATCTGGATCGGTGTTCCAACTAGCATCAGTGTAACCGTTTACAACAAGCTGTTCATCACCTCCATAAGAAAGAACCATATCCTTAGTCCTATTCAGGTACTTTAGGATATTCTTGACCGTTGTCCAGTGTTCCATTCCAGGATCACTTTGATATCTGCTAGTCAAACTAACAGCATGTGCTATATCCGGTCTTGTACACAGCATGGCATACATGATAGAACCTATGGCCAAGGCATAGGGAATATTATTCATCTTTTCTCTATCTTCTGCTGTAGCCGGACTTTGAGTCTTACTCAAGGTCTTACCTGACAACATGGGCACGAACCCTTTCTTGCTCTCTTCCATTCTAAACTTCTTTAGAACTTTGTCTAAGTATGTACTTTGTGAAAGCGCTATTAGGCGTCTTGATCTATCTCTATAAATCTTGATGCCTAGAATATATGCTGCTTCGCCAAGATCCTTCATTGAAAAACTATTATTCAAATAGGTTTTGACGCTATTAAGAAGTTCTATATTATTCCCAATCAACAATATGTCATCTACATATAGTACTAGGAATGCTACAGAGCTCCCACTCACTTTCTTGTAAATACAAGCTTCTCCATAAGTTTGTATAAATCTAAAGTTTTTGATTACTTTATCAAAATGTTGATTCCAACTCCGGGATGCTTGCTTCAGTCCATAAATGGAGCGCTGAAGTTTGCATACCTTGTCAGCATCACTAGGATCGACAAAACCCTTGGGTTGTACCATATACAACTCTTCCTCAATGTCACCATTAAGGAACGCCGTTTTGACATCCATCTGCCAAATCTCATAATCGAAATATGCAGCAATTGCTAACAAAATCCTCATAGACTTTAGCTTCACTACTGGTGAGAAAGTTTCATCATAGTCAACTCCTTGAATTTGTCGGAACCCTTTCGCGACATGTCAAGCTTTATAGACGGTAACATTACCATCAGCATCTGTTTTTCTTTTGAAAATCCATTTGTTCTCGACAGCCTTACGGCCATCCGGTAAGTCCACCAATGTCCACACTTGGTTTTCGTACATGGATCCCATCTCGGATTTCATGGCTTCTAGCCATTTGTCGGAATCTGGGCCCACCATAGCTTCTTCATACGTCGCAGGGTCATCAATGTTGTCCACCAACATGACTTACCAATCAAGAGTGGTACGAACCCTCGTTGACCTGCGAGGTTCTACAGTAACTTCGTTCGAAGTTTCATGATCACCATCATTAGCTTCCTTTCCAATTGGTGCAGGCGGCACAAAAACATCTTCTGGTGCTGCGCTACTCTCAATTCCGAGAGAAGGTTCAATAACCTCGTCGAGTTCTACTTTCCTTCCAGTCACTTCTTTCGAGAGAAACTCCTTCTCAAGAAAGTATCCATTCTTGGCAACGAAAACTTTGCCTTCGGATCTATGATAGAAGGTATACCCAATTGTTTATTTCGGGTATCCTATGAAGACGCATTTCTCCGCTTTGGGTTCAAGCTTATCAGGCTGTAACTTCTTTACAGACGCTTCGCAACCCCAAACTTTAAGGAACGACAACTTAGGTTTCTTACCAAACCACAATTCGTACGGTGTCGTTTCAACGGATTTAGATGGTTCCCTATTTAAAGTGAATGCGGCTGTCTCTAATGCATATCCCAAAAACGATACAGGTAAATCTGTAAGAGACATCATAGACCGAACCATATCTAAGAGAGTTCGATTACGACGTTCGGACACACCATTACGCTGTGGTGTTCCCGGCGGTGTCAACTGCGAAAGTATTCCACATTTCTTTAAATGCATGCCAAACTCATAACTTAGATATTCACCTCCGCGGTCAGAACGCATAAACTTAATCTTCTTGTTACGATGATTTTCCACTTCACTTTGAAATTCCTTAAACTTCTCGAAAGTTTCGGACTTATGTTTCATAAAGTAGACATACCCATATCTACTTAAGTCATCCGTGAAAGTGAGAACATAACGATATCCACCACGCGATGCTACACTCATTGGACCGCACACATCGGTATGTATTATTTCCAATAAGTCTGTAGCTCGCTCCATTATTCCAGAGAATGGAGTCTTAGTCATTTTTCCCATTAGACATGCTTCACATCTTTCAAGTGATTCAAGAAGTCCATCAGAATGGAGTTTCTTCATACACTTCACTCTAATGTGACCAAGACGAAAGTGCCACATGTATGTAGAATTATCATTCAATTTTATTCGTTTAGCATCTATGTTGTGAACATGTGTATCACTACTATCGAGATTCAATAAGAATAAACCATTCATATCAGGTGCATTACCATAAAAGATATTACTCATATAAATCAAACAACCTTTATTCTCAGACTTAAAAGAGTAACCGTCTCGCAATAAACAAGATCCAGATATAATGTTCATGCTTAACGCAGGCACCAAATAACAATTATTCAAATTTAAAACTAATCCCGAAGGTAGATGTAGAGGGAGCGTGCCGATGGCGATCACATCAACCTTGGAGCCATTTCCAACGTGCATCGTCACCTCGTCTCTTGCTAGTCTTCGTTTATTCCGCAGCTCCTGTTTCGAGTTACAAATATGAGCAACCGAACCAGTATCAAATACCCAGGCACTACTACGACTACTAGTAAGATACACATCAATAACATGTATATCGAATATACCTTTCTTCTTGATGTTGCCGTTCTTCAGATCCGCCAGGTACTTGGGGAAGTTACGCTTCCAGTGACCAGCACCCTTGCAGTAGAAGCATTCAGTTTCAGGTTTAGGACCAGCCTTGGGCTTCTTAGCAGGTGCGGCAGCTTTCTTGCCGTCCTTCTTGAAGTTGTCCTTTTTCTTAGGCTTGCCCTGTTTCTTGAAATTGGTGGTCTTATTGACCATCAACACTTGGTGCTCCTTCTTGATCTCCACTTCAGCAGTTTTCAGCATGGACGATATTTCAGGCAACATCTTGTTCATGCAGTGCATATTGTAGTTCATCACAAAGTTCTTATAACTCGGTGGCAGTGATTGGAGGACACGGTGAATCCCTAACTCATTAGGAATCGTTATCCCCAACTATTGGAGCTTGTTTGCGTGCCCAGACATGGTGAGCACATGCTCGCTAACGGAGCTTCCCTCTTCCATCTTGCAGGTAAAGAACTTTTTGGAGGCCTCATAGCTCTCCACGGCCACGTGAGTCTCAAAAATGAGCTTGAGCTCCTTAATGATCTCGAATGGGTCGTGGTGCTCAAAATGCTTCTGGAGCTCCATTTCTAAACCGTACAGGATGGCACACTGAACTGTGGAGTAATGATTTTTCCGAGTGGCGTAAACATTCTTTACGTCATCGGTGGCATCATCTGCAGGTGGGTCACCTAGCGGTGCTTCGAGCACATAGGTCATCTGACCAGCCCTGAGGATAATCTTCCGACCATGGAGCCAGTCCGTGAAGTTGCTTCCATTGTTCTTAAGCTTTTATTTCTCTAGGAACGCATTGAAATTGATGGAGAGATTCGCCATAATCTACAACAAATTTGCAAGTAGTTTAGACTAAGTTTATGATAAATTGAGTTCTACTTTAATTCTTAAATTAACTAGGTGAACTCCCACTCAAAACAACATCCCTCACATTGTCTTAGTGATTACACGAACCAAGTCCACTACACCAAGTCTGATCTTCACGAGAGAGGATGTAGTTTCATCGGCGAACAATCTTCATGTTCATCATATCACTTATACGACTCGTGCTCTACCTTTCGGTATTCCGTGTTCCGAGACCATGTCTGTACATGCTAGGCTCGTCAAGATTAACCTTAGTTTCCGCATGTGCAAATCTGGCTTGCACCCTTTGTATGCACACGTAGAATCTATCACACCCGATCATCACGAGATGCTTCAAGACGACGAGTCTTAGCAACGGTGCCAACTAAGGACGAACACTTTATTACTTGAAATTTAGTGAGAGGGATCATCTTATAATGCTATTGTCGCGATCTAAGAAATACAAGATGCATAAAGGATTAACATCACAGGCAATTCATAATTAGTGTTATATGATATGGCCCTTTCTTCTTGTGCCTTCGATCTCCATCTCCAAAGCACGGACATGATCTCCATCATCACCAGCATTGCGTCAAGGTCAGTGGCGCCGCTTCATGGTTGTCCATCATCACCAGCAACTATTACAAGTACTTGGAACAAAGCTATTACAAGATGAATAGACACGCAGGTCTTAACAGAATTAAAGACAACCATTAGGCTCCTGCCGGTTGCCATATTACAACAAGGATCATTGCATACATCAAATATAATCACAATCACATGATGGCCATATCACATCACAAAACCCCTGCAAAAACAAGTTAGACGCCTCTAATTTTCTTTGCATGTTTTACGTGGTTTGGGGCTTTCGAATAAGAACGGATCTTACCTACGAAACTGAACCACAACGTTGATACAAGTGCTATCGAGTGCAAAGTGTAGATTGGATCTATACTATGATGGGAGAGACAGACACCCGCAAAGCCACTTGTGCAAAGCAAGTTACACGTCAAGCGTGGAGCAAGTCTCATGTGCGATGACATGTAAGGTTAGCCCGAGCTGCTTCATCCCACCATACTGCAAGATGCAAAGTACACAAAGCAAAAGACGGCACGAGCACCAACGCCCACAAAACCATTGTGTTCTACTCGTGCAACAGATCTACGCATAGACAAGGCTCTGATACCGCTGATGGGTTCGTAGCATGGAAAACAAAAAAATTCTACCGCAAGAACGAACAAAACCCAGATCTAATCTAGATAAAAGCCAAGATCTAATCTATTAGACATGTGCAACGAGATAGATTTGTACTAACCCTCGTAGATCCGAAAGCGTTACGAGATTAGATCTCGGGGTTGATGTAGTCGATCACTTGCTGATCTCAAGATCGTGTGGACGATCCTTCCGGCGCCGTGTTCCAGCAGCGCTTCTGCAGTCGGTCACACGTGCGGAGTCGAAGCAGACCTTCCTCTCCCTGTTCCAGCGAGCAACGGAGGTAGTAGATCTTCTCCACGGAATCCTAGCAGCACGACGGTGTGGTGGTGGAGTAGAGATTTCTGCAGGGCTTCGCCTAAGCCGGAGCAGAGCGAAGGAGGAGGAGAGAGGCCGCGGCTAGGGTTTGTTATGGGAGAGGTCTAGGGGGTGGCGCCCCCTCCCCTCTATTTAAAGGAGGGAGGCGCCATGGGAGGGGGAGTCCTAGTAGGACTCCCCTCCCTCCTTGGCCGGCGGATTGGGAGGGGGGAGGAGTCCTCCTCCCCCACGAATCCGTGTCTTGCCCCACAAAGACTCCTTGATCCTTTCTTGGTTTTCAAGCAAACTCCAAGAAATCTTCTAGAACCTTCTAGAACATTCCGAAACCTTCTAGAATCTCCATACAAACACTCCGGAACATTTCCTAACTTAGAAAATGATCCCCAATATATGAATCTTATTCTCCGGACAATTCCGGATCTCCTCGTGATGTCCCGGATCCAATCCGAGACTCCGAACAACATTCGGTCTCCAACGCTCATTCCATATCTACTTAAAACAACTTCGAACCTTAAGTGTGTCACCCTACGGTTCGTGAATATGCAGACATGATGAAGACACCTCTCTGATCAATAACCATCAGCGGGATCTGGAGATCCATAACAGCTCCCACATACTCAACGATGACTTCATGATCGATAGAACCATTAACATACGAAACCAATTCCCTTTGTCACGCGATATTTCTACTTATCCGAGGTTTGATCGTTGGTATCTCCATACCTAGTTCTACCTCGTTACTGATAAGTACTCTTTACTCGTTCCATGTTATGTCATCCCTTGTGACCCAGTCACATGCTTGCAAGCTAACTAGATGACATTCCACCGAGAGGGCCCAGAGCATATCTATCCGTCATATGGATGGACAAATCCCAATCTTGGTCCATGCGCTTCAACACATACTTTCAGAATACCCAATGACACCTTTATAACCACCCAGTTACGAAGCGGTGTTTGATGTCATCAAAGTACCCATCCGGTGATGGTGATTAACATAACCTCATGGTCGAAGGATTAGGTTACTATGCATTTGAAAGCTTACAGCAATACGAACTTTAATGACTTGATCTTATGCTACGCTTACTATGGGTGTGTGTCCATCACATCATTCTCCTAATGATATAACCTTGTTATTAATGACATCCAATGTCCATGACCAGGAAACCATGATCATCATTTAATCAACAAGCTAGTTCCACAAGAGGCTTACTAGGGACTCTTTTATGTTTACAAAACACACATGTATCAGTGTTTCCTTATAATACAATTATAGCATGGGATGTAAACATTCATCATAAACACAAAGATATAATAATAACCACTTTTATTATTGCCTCTTGGGCATATCTCCAACAAATTTCTCCCCCAATTTTCCTTCTATCCACCATAAATTTGAAAATCCCCCAAAAAGAGCCCCAAATTTACCTTTGGACCGATCTCTCATTTTGGAGTGTTTTTGTGGTTTTGATCCGACCAAATCTTGTCTAAGGTGTTGGTCGAACTTTTGCCTGCATTTTCCAGTCCAATTTTGGACAGTTTTTCCTGTATTTGAGGCCCAAGGCATGGACTGCTGTCAAGAAAACGAGCTATTCATACAGTCCCACCCCGGAGTATCTGCCCTGCAACAGACGAAGTCTCCGCCAATGAGACTCCAGAGTCTCCGCCTCCGAAACCCAGTGTCCGACCAACCAAAGTTTCCGGCGACTAAAGCCCGAATTCTCCAGCTTGTTGCCTAATTTGACAGTTTTGCCTCCTCTCCGTTTTGGCTAATTTTCATTTATTGTTTGTGTCCCGTGTGTGTGTTAACAACTAACAGTAAGCTTCCGCAACATCCTCCGCAATCTTTGACACCACGGATCTCAAGCTCCTCCCACACCACCGACCGTAAGTACATCATCACCAACTAAGGCATAACTTGTGTCACCTTGATAACCCCATATCTTCCTTTGTGTGTACCTATCTACCGAGAGTGTCTTATTTTGTGTTTGCTTGCGCATTGTGGCCTTGTCCTTGGATAGTAAGAGTGTGAGAGCAAAAGAAAGAGTGGCTTGGTAGCATCAAAGGGAAAACAAAAAAAGAGAAAAGATACAAAGAAAAAATATACATAGTCTCCCATAGAATAAGAGATCCTCAAGCTTGTAAGAAAGAGATAAATAAGAGCGCCCAAGTCAAGTGCATAAATTTGTTGCTCACTTTTCTCTTTGAAAACGAGCCACCGTCTCTCCTTGCATTGGCACGAAAAGAAGCATAGTATTTGATAGGAAATTTTGTTGGCTCATTTTCATAGTCGTGCTAATCTCGCTAATCTCCACGTGTGTGTATAGCCATAGGTTATTGTCACCTTTTGAGTTGACCTTTTCCTTTGACTCGAGTTTTGTTGGTGACTACCCTTTTCGTTTGGTTGTTTTTTGGCATTCCACAATCTAACCTTCCAAAAAAAGCTTTTGAGAGTTTAGTCTTCTTCAGTGTGAGTTTTCTTTGCGATTTCACTTTTCAAGGTTATAGTTCTCAAGTGTGGCTACTAATTTGACACAAACCTAAAGGTGAGGTAAAAGGCTAAGCCCACCACATATTACATTCCATATACAATACTTGTTTGTGTTGCATCATGGATAGGCATGGTGAGACGAGCCAACCACCTCCCCAAGAAGAAGAAGGATCGTACATGACGTAAGCAAGCCACTTCATCATTTGACAATAGTTCTATGAACGTTGCAATACCCTTGAGACGCGCCAAGACAAGCAATTCAGAGAAGCTCAAATGGAGTTCAAGATGATCGACAACAACTTCAAGGATCTTTCTCGAGAGATGAGGGCCATGCACCACAACGTCGCCAATCAAAACAAAGCACTACAACGTTCATTAGCCGAGCTCGCGCAAAACACAAGGCCGCATTCTCACGCATCAAGCTCTTCAAGGCACCATTCGAGTGCGTCAAGTTTGTCATGACATCATTCTCCTCATCGACAAGATCCTCATGCAAGAGATCCAAAAAGCAATGAATCCACCGTCGTTGAACCTATGAGCTCATCGGACTATCTTCCTTCTCCATGGTACGCTGCAATGTCAAGCTATGATGGTGATTTCTCCTCAAGGCCACAAGAAAGGCGAGAAGAACATTGTCATCACCCAAGGGCACTAGTGATCCAACAAGCACCACCACATGAAGAACCACGAGTGGAACCTCAAGTCCATCATCAACAATTGCAAGACCTTCACTCGACAACAAGTGATGACCCCAATTTGGAAGAACAAGCTCGTCGCTAATGAGAAGCTCTTGAAGACCCTCCTTGACGTCATCACCGTCATGAGCATCAACACCGACACCATGGTCACCATGGAGAGCCTCCTCAACAACCACAACCACGTCAAGAGGCTTAAAACCATGATCTGCATCTAGAGGTTATAGTGCCTAACCCTCGTCAACACCCAAGGAATGACCCTCCACCACCACAACCACGTCAAAAGCCTCCACACCTTCATCATCCTCGTTAGGCCCAAGCGTCTCCTCCTTGTCCACAACCGTGACATGAGCCTCCCCAAGTGCCTCAACCTTGCCCACAAGCGTGTCATGAACATCCTCAACCTCCTCAACCGCATCAACCATGACAAGAGGCCCAAGCACATCAACAATGTCACGAGGACCAAGTCCTTCCTTCTCCAAATACGGCAGAACCACCGCAAGAGCAACAAAAACATCACCAATCTCATCACAATGATTGCTCGGATGATGAGAACAATCAACACCACTATCATGGAAACCATCATCATTGTGACCACCATGAAGAAGAAACATTTGTCAAGATCAAATTTACCATGCCCAAGTTCACTGGTTCCAATGATCCAGAAGAATACCTCTCATGGGCACTCAAAGTCGACAAGATCTTCCACATGCACAATTATATCAATGATATGATAGTCGTCATGGCTTCTCTTGAGGTTGATGATTATGCCAACCTTTGGTGGGAACAAGTCCAAGTTGCTCGAGAAGCAAGAGGAGAGCCTCCAATCAACACTTGGCAAGATATGAAGGCTCATATGTGATATCGTTTTGTCCCTTTGCACTACACGCGCAACCTCTTCAACAAGCTTCAAATGCTTAACCAAGGGACAAAAAGAGTGGAAGAGTACTTAAATAAAATGGACCTCAACATGATTCACACCAACATCGAAGAGCGTGAAGATCAAAGAATGGCATGTTTCCTCATTTCGTTGAACCATCCAATCAAGCACATCGCCGAGTTCAAAAAAGTACAACAACATGGTTGAACTTGTACACAACACGGTGAAGGCCGAACATCAAGTGCAAGAGGACATCAATTACAACAATCCCAAGATGTACTTCACCTACAAGCAAGCTCCAACCACCACACCAACAAACATCAAAGGAAGCTCCTCAAGTACTTCCAAGCCTCCTTTCAAGGCCACAACTCCCCAAGGAATACCGCCCCCAAGTGGCAAGAAACCATTAGATGACCCACCATTTGAAGGGCAATGCTATAAGTGTGGAGGAAAAGGACACAAGTCATTCAAATGTGGCAATACCAAAGTCTTGTTCATTCATAACAATGTTGACAAGGAATACTTGAGTGAACAAGAGTTTGATGCAAGAGTGAAGGAAGCACTCGCAAGGGAACATGTTGGAGATGATCAAGAGCTCCTCATGTGTGAACACGATGCAAGTCCTTCGGTTGTATTCACAAGAGTTTTGACTACTCAAGCACAATAGCACGAAGATCAAGATCCAACATCTTCCAAACACGTGTCAGCATCAATGGGAAATCCATCAAAGTCATCATCGATGGAGGAAATTGCCATAATTTAGAAAGCACCGAGCTATGTGAAAAGCTAAATCTCACCCTCCATCCACATAAGCACCCCTACATGTGCAATGGATAAGTTACCAAGGGTTTGCGAAGATCAAGCACACCGTCTTGGTATCATTCCCAATTTGACCATTCAAAGACACGGTGGAGTGTGATGTAGTCCCAATGACCGTGTGCCATATGTTGCTCAGTAGACCGTTGAAATACGACAAAGGTGACCTACATGATGGACACACAAATGTGTATACCTTCAAGTGGCTTGCCAAGACATGTGTTTTGCAACCGATGACTCCTAGCCAAATAATTGCGTACAATGCAAAGGCTTTAGCAAGGATGCACACCATAAAACCATCTTGTGAGAAGAGTGGTGAGAGAGAGAACCACCATATAGTGAGTGAGAGCCAAAAGCCAAACTCGAGTGGAAAAACTAAGAGTGTTCTTCTTGCCACCGAAAGTGAGATGTGATAAGTGAGGAATAACCCATCTATCTTGCACTATGTCCTTGTTTACAAGGTCCTAGGGCAAGTAACTAATGACTTAACAAATGTTCCTCCCTTTTTGATGGCTATTTTGCAGGAATTCAAGGATGTGTTTTCCAAAGAACTACCTCATGGACTACCTCCTCTTTGTAGAATTGAGCATCGCATTGACCTCATTCCCGGTGCACCACTACCAAACCACGATGCATACCGCATGAATCGGAGGAGATAAAAGAGATCGAATGCCTAATTCACCACCTCATCTCCAAAGGTTTTATCCAAGAAAGCACAAGCCCTAGTTCGATACCTATGATTCTAGTCCCGAAAAAGGATGATACATTACAGTTGTGCATGGAATGTCGTCCAATCAATGCTATCACCATGCATTATCGACATCCAATACCATGTCTTGACGACATGCTTGATGAATTGAGTGGGGCCACTATTTTCTCGAAAATTGATCTTCGTAATGGTTACCATCAAATATGCATGGCAGAAGGTGATGACTGGAAAACTGCCTTCAAGACCAAACTTCGTCTCTATGAATGGTTGGTCATGCCATTTGGCCTATCTAATGCCCCATCCACCTTCATGCGCCTTATGAATCATATTTTGAGATTTCTCATTGGAAAAAAGTGTAGTAGTCTACTTTTATGATATCCTTATCTATAGCAAGTTGCTTGAAGAACATGTCATTCATGTTAAGGAGGTTTTGCAAATCCTTTGAAATGAAAAGCTATATGTTAATCTTAGCAAGTGCATGGTTTCTAAAGACAAGTTGGTTTTTCTTGGTTTTGTTGTCTCTTTGAATGTTATTGAAGTCGATACTTCTAAGGTCAAAGACATACGAGATTCGCCCATCCCCACTAATGTAAGTGAACTTTGAAGTTTTCATGGGTTGGCCGGTTTATATCATTGATTTTTGAAAGATTTCTCTACTATTGCTTACCCTCTCAACTAATTGAGTAAAAAGAATGTCACATTCGTTTGGGGAAAGCACAACAAAAGGCCTTTGATGAGCTCAAAAAGAGGCTCACTAAAGCACCTCTACTTGCTTTACCGGATTTCACAAAAACTTTTGAAATAGAGTGTGACGCTAGTGAGTTGGCATTGGAGGAGTCCTCATGCAGAATGGACGTCCTATTGCTTACCATAGCGAGAAACTTGATGGCGCACACCATAATTATCCGATTTATGACAAAGAGTTTTTTTTTTGCCTTAGTTCGTGTTCTTAAAGTTTGGAAACATTACCTTTGGCCTAAGGAATTTATCATACATTCCGACCACGAGTCATTGAAATACCTCAAAGGCCAAACCAACTTGAGTAAAAGGCATGCTAAGTAGGTTGAGTTCATGGATTTTTTTCCCTATATTGTCGAGTACAAGGAGGGCAAAGATAATGTAGTTGCGGATGCATTGTATCGCAAGAACACTAGCTTTCTTACGAACCTCAAAGTAAACGTGTCGGGTATTGATGATATCAAAACATTGTATGCTTCCGACCCGTTCTTTGGACTAATATTTACAAAGTGTTCAACTAAAAAAGGATTTGATGACTTCTATTTGCACAATGGTTTTCTCTTCAAACAAAACAAGTTTTGCATTCTGAAGTCATCTCTCCAAATTTTTCTACTCCAAGAGTCTCATGGTGGAGGCTTTATGGGTCAGTTTGGTCATGACAAGACATATGATATGCTCTCCACACACTATTAGCCAAGATGAAGAGAGACGTGGAGCGACACGTCTAATGATGCATTACATGTGTCCAAGCTAAGTCCAAGTCTAACCCATTTGGTATTTATATGCCATTACCTACCTCTCATGCACCTTGGTCATACATAAGCATGGACTTTGTATTAGGATTTCCTAGATCAAAGCATGGCCATGATTCCTTATTTGTTATAGTTGACCACTTTTTGAAGATGGCACATTTCATCCATGCCATAAGACCGATGATGCTTCACATATTGCAAAGTTATTTTTCAGTGAAATCGTCTGTCTTCATGGAGTGTGCCAAGAACCATCATCTCCAACCGTGACGTAAAATTCATGACCTACATGTGGAAGACGCTCATGGACAAGATCAGCGTCAAGCTCATTTTGTCCTCCTCCTCGCACCCACAAACTGATGGCCAAGCCGAGGTCATCAGCCGAAGCCTCAGAACCCTCCTTCGCATGTTTATCAAGAATAATACTAAGGATTGGGAGGAATGCATTCCCCACACCGAGTTCTCCTACAATTGAGCCAAGCACTCAATAATAATGAAGAGCCCATTCATGATCGTCTATGGATTTGAGCCCCTCACCACGCTCGACATCTTACCACTTCATCTCCACGAGCACACCAACATGGACATAACCAAGCACACTCAAGCAATGAAGAAACTATATGAAGACACAAGAGATACTATCGAGCAACAAGTTCTTCGCCAAGCATCAAGGCTAAACAAGTCCAAGAAAGAGATGATCTTCGAAGAAGGTGACCTCGTCTAGATACACCTAAGTAAAGACCACTTCCCCAAAGGTCACGACTCCAAGCTTAATCCACGAGGAGATGGTCCCTTCAAGGTCCTAAAGAAGATCAATAACAAGTCATACATCATCAACATTCCGATCCAAGTACCTCATGATAAATACGTTCAACGTGAAGGACCTATCACCAATCCATGGAGATGATATGGCTGAAGAGTCGAGGATGACTCTTTCCCAAGGGGAGATGATGTAGCCCATCCTACGGACGCATACACATCCTCACCACCAAGTCCCCCCAAGTGGACCAATGACTCGTGCCCAAGCCCAACTCCTACAAGATAAGGTTAACTCGCTCCTCTCCTTGTGTGACTTTGATACACCCATGAATGGCTTGCTACTTCATGCCACTATGTTGTGCATACTCAGGTTCGAAGCCTTGACGTGTCATCAAACAATCTCGGAAGATGAACATGCAAAGTCAGCTCTAGGACTGGAGTTTCTGGCTGTAACCATCCAGAGTTTCCGGTCTAACCCCGCTCGTCCTCAGGCCGCAAGCCCCTGGAAGCCATCCGGAGTCTCTGCCTAAAATATGGAGTCTCTGTCCTGTCCCGGAGTCTCCGCCCGCACGACCCCAGAGTATCCGGCTTGCCCAAACCTGAAACTGCCTTCGAGCCCCTAGAACGCATCCGGAGTCTCCACCCAGGCCAGAGTCTCTAGCCCCAAGAACCTAGAGTCTCTGGCTTAAGTGATGGGCATGCGCACCGACAGCTAGGCCTTCGGCCCATGTACTCCCCAATCCGTTCAAAACTTCCCTTTATCCCCAAATTACCCCTATTTATGTGGTTGGCCCATAAATAGTCCCCCATCTCCTTATTGTAACCCTAGGCATAGATGATAGACTAGAATACAGCCTCCTTTGTGTAATTTCTTGTTTTTCCTCATCCCCTTTACAAGGGATTGACTATCGTCACCAACCTCTTGGATTTTCCCTAGTGCGTTCAAGTTGTACAAGGCCTTGGAGTTGGTGTCCCTTCTCCAAGTTGTCAAGATATCGCCAAGGCTCCCGCTCGTCGTGTCGGTTATAGAGAGTGTGTTCCTTGCCCACCACCAATCCTAGGGATTGTGACGGACCGGTAGCAGGTGGCGCAAGCTATAGGTTGCTTTGTGTATCGCTTGTGCATTGTGTTCATCGTGTTATTCGTGTGTGAGTTTGCCTGGATTTCATCCTCCCTCTCTCCTCCTCATGATTCCATAGATATTCAAGGATTTTTGGTGAAAGATCGGGCAACCCTAAGGGGTCAACCCCAACAGTTTGAAGAACATGTTTCAAAGTGATTCTTGATTGAATCATTGAACAAAGTTTTAAGCATATCCTTAATGTATAGAGAGAACTAAGGACATATATTTATATAGAAGTATGTGGCTACTTCAGAAGAGGAAAGTATAATAGTTATGGCTTAGGAAGTTCGACTTTAAAACTAAGTGTGTTTCTAGTATACATGACTATGTGAAAGTCCACTTGACTAAACTATTGTCATTGGGAAACCAAGTCTCACTCTGCTGCCAAACATATACTTAGACGATATTATGTGATAATAGGATAAATGTCAAACAAGGTGACATTAATGATTTGCAAAGAACATACAGATTTGGAAGACACGTATCATTGACGGAACATTTCTCCATAATCAAGCATGATCAAAATCACACTATATGATATTGTGTTTATGATTATTAGTAACAAATGCAACTAGATTATTTATGCTCTAGTGAAAGTGGGAGACTATAGGAGATATTCCCCAGAGGCAAATAATAAAAGGTGTTTATTATCATATCTCAAATAGATAATAGTTTTATACCATGCTATAATTATATCAATTAGAAACATTGATACACATGTGGTATGTAAACAAACCAAGTCCCTAGTATCATATATTCAACAAGTTCATTGGTCAACTAATGATCAAGGTTTCATTTATGTGAATTGACAATGAGGTCGTATCATTAGTGAATGATTTGATGGACACGCTTACCCAACATAAGTATTGCAACATGATCAAGTCACAAAGTTCATCATTGCAACAATTAGGAAATGAAGTGACTTCTCCTTAGACCGTGAGATCATATCTAATCACTATCACCCGAGTCCGCCTTTACTACATCAACCATCACACCATAATAGGGTGATCATAAAGGTGTGTCAGGTATTCCAAAGTGATAGGTACAGGCGTATGTATCGAGATCGGGATTTGCTCTCTTGTGTGATGGGAAGATACATTGGGCCCACTCGGGGAGGTTGCATCCAAGAAGCTGCAGCGCATGACTAGGTCATGAGCATGGAATATCATGGGAATGAGTTAAGTAGACTTATAAGTAACGAGATTTAACTAGGTATGTTGATACCGACGATCAGATCTCAAACAAGTTATGTATCAAAGTAACAAACATAATTGGAATCTACGTTTATGGTTTAAACGATATTTAAATTGTGGAATGCACATGGATCATTATGTGCATCCATGTCCCGTTCATGGTCATTTGTCAGAGAAGCGTCTCGATCATGTCCATGATGTTCATGAACCATACGGTAACACACTTAATGGTTTGATGATGCTTAGAGATGGTTTTAGGTTCATTGGGACCACTAGAGTAAAGAGAAGATAAAACCGGAAAGGTTCTATGAGAGTCTAAAGGATGTTAAGAGTGATCTAAAGGAGTTTCACGTCATAAGGAATTAAATAATATGTTTTATATTAATTGATGGAATTAATATTAAAATAATATTTGGTTTAATTTTTAAGGAGCAGCCCACCCTAAATGGGCAAAACCCCGGAGGGAGAGGCCCGTGTGGGGCGAGGGGCGCCACCCCAAGTGGCCAAAGGCCGGCCAGGCTAGGATTTTGGGGGAGCACGGGGTAGGGCTAGCCTTGGCCACCTCCACCTCCTTGGATGACGCCCTCTCCTCCAAGCCACGCCTCCTCCCCCCTATATAAGGAGGGAACATGTGGGTGGAGGGGAACACACAATTCACAAGCCCCAAGGCATTATTCCTTAGAGGAGTTTCTCTCTCTCTCGTTGGCTCTCACGCACGCGGTTCCAAGAAGAACTGTGCACATGGAGGTGACTTTCTCACCGGCATGTAGTCACGCTTCTGAATCACCGATCCAAAAGATCTACTTCTGCAATCTCGGCTAGATCGGAGAAACCGGGGGTCGTCATTGAGCACCGAACATGTGCAAAACCATAGAGGTGCTACCAGTTGTGGCACCTGGATATCGTGCGAGGAGCAACACAACCTTGAGGTCGGCTACATCATTCGACTACTTCATCCATGTTCATCATGAATGTTAAGGCTTTTGGTCTACAAGGGTATGTCACTAAAGCCTTCATGTTGCAGCATTAACTCATAGGTAGATCTTGGCAATTGGCATACGCTAGTCATGAAAAATTATTGTTTTCTGTTGCGAACCCCTTTAGATTAGAGAATAGAAAGACATTCTCATCAAAGATAATGTTCCTAGACATATACAAAATGATTTGTGGGTACATGCAGTCATTTGTACCGCTTACGAAGAGGAATCTACCCAAGCAAGACACATTTTTTTTGAGCGAAACTCTAGTTTCTTATGATTGCAAGGTCGAAGATTGGGCCATAGGCACATCCAAAGATTTTAAATAATGTGTAATTAGGTTTTTCTCTAAGTAAGATCTTAAGGAGGGTTGCATACTAACAACGCTACTAGGAACATGACTGAGAAAAAACATGTCATTGTAAACTCATAACTCCAAAATTTAAAAGGTACGAAGGCATGTGTAAGTAATGTAAGCCTAATCTCGACAAGGTAACAATGTTTGTATTCAGCCATGCCATTTTTTTCATGTGTATGTGGATAGGAAACTCGACGGGAAACACCAATGTCATCAAAGAACTTGTTTAGTTTGAGGTACCCCTAGATAAAATTGTACATTGACAATTTTATGGCCTAGGAGACGCTGCCCATGTTATTGAAAAGCAAGAAAATATAGAAAACATCTGACTTTTGTTTGAGGAGATATAACCATGTAAAGCGGTTGTAACCATCAATAAAACTAACATAATAGCTATGACCATTGGTAGAAGTTTGGGCAGGGCTCACACATTGGAATAAATGAACCCAACCAGTTTTGTTATTACACGATTGGAAAGGGAAATTGTCAGCCGATGGCTCTTGCCTTGTTTACAAGGGTAAAAAATTACAGTATTTTACAAATAATTTGATGGACATTTATTCCTATGAACAATAGGTTGAACTATTGGCGTGGTTGATGGACTTAGCGTGCATGCCATTGCTCCCGTGACACCCTAAGACAGCTGAAATATGTTTCATGGATGGATCATCAACATGATAAAGTCCACCACAAACTCCTCATCTAAGGATCATCTCCCTCATGTCTGGTCCTTAACAAACAAATTCTAGGATTAAACTCAAAAAGACATTGCTATCTCTAGTAAACTTAGTGAAAGTGCAGGTATGCCCCCATGTATGGTTTTGGTAATTAATGACAATCTCTATGGACTAATATTTGCATTGGGTTACACTTGTAGGAATTTTCCATTGGCATCTCTTGGATCATGTGTTGAATTCAAGGCTGAAATATGAAGAAATTAAGAATAACAAGAATTCTCCAAGGGCATTTAGCCTATTGGAATCATGTTGAAGAAACAAAAAGATACAAGGTTGATAAAGTCAAGGGAAAAGATTATTCAAAATGGATCAACACTCAAGAAGAAATGAAGAAGCACAAGTTCAAGATGAGCCATCTTTGAGTGGATCATATGCTTGAAGCTTGCCATCCTCAGTGATCATTGATAGATGAAGATATGCCCAAAGAAGTGACTCTCCCATGGGAGTATGGGGAAGCCATTCTAAAGTCTTCATCAAGCTAGCTCAAGCAAGGGAAATCAAGAAAGTTGTTCCATCTTGAGGAGGACAAGATTGTCTACATCTAGCTCAAGTGGATTGATCAAGTCAAAGGTATGATCTTGATAGGTTATCCTTTTTTCTGGTCTCGTGCTGTTAGTTGGGATACTAGGTTTAGAAAAGATAGCCATACTATCAAGAGGGACTCACGAGTGAGTAACTTGATTGTATCTTTCGGAGAGAGCTCAAACCTTTGCATACTTCACATCATATTTCTTGGTTGTTATTTGAATCTTATCCATGTGAGGTTCTAGAGATTGTGGTTATGTTTATAATAAGCTCTAGTTCATCAAAAATGGATTTCCCTTTTATATCTTTTTGCATTCTTAATATTGGAGGTTTATCCGGATCCTCGCATTGGGAGGCATATCACATATTTATACTTGATATTTTCTCCCTTGATGGATTCTACATGTCATTATCTTTCCAACAAATTTGGTTTCATCCCATTCGGAATTTGGATGCTCAAGTTATTGCAGTTTTGGTTTCAGTAGGTACCATGACCGATAGTACCGCCACTGCACCGGAAGTACTGATAGGACATTTTTTGCCGGTAGTTCCGGGTTTGTACCACCAGGCAGTGTACACCATCTATTCGAGCTTTGGTGTCTGCAGTTTTCTCGGGGCAGTAGTACCGCTACCTCACCGATAGTGCCGCTAGAGCATATTTGTCACCAGTAGTACCGGTGCCACCATGCAGTAACCTGTCTAGATGGTCGTGATTTATTATTGGAATTTGACTAGAAGTGAGGCAGTAGTACTAGCCTCGTCTTAGCGGTAGTATCGCCAAATTGGCAGTAGTACCAGCCATGTACAATTCGCTCACTAACGCGTCGTGTTTTGATCGTTGGAAGGGAGGTGGCGGTAGTATCGCCGAGACATCTGTACTACCGGCCATGCACAAATCTGCACATAACGGTCATATCTAGAGAGACCTACTTAAATCCACCCTCTTCCCCTATATGTTTTGTTGGCTCTTCTATTTGTTCTTCCACTTGCTCTTATATCCTCTCTCCTCCATTGTTGTCCTTCAAGAGCTTGTCCTCTCCCCATTCCGTTCCTATGATTCTTCTATCTTTTTGAGGGATTTGAGAGAGGAGATCTAGATCTACAATCCTACCAAACTAAATCCCTTCTTTGTGAAGGAATCCTTGGGATCTAGATCTTGGATAATTTGGTGTTCTCTTCTTGTGTTCTTCCTATCTTATTCCCCCAATAGCTTTTTAACGTTGGTGGAATTTTGGAGCGAAGGACTTGCTATTGCATTTGGTGCGTCGATTTGAGTTCTATACAGAGAATCGACGAGTAAAATCTTGTGAGCTTGTTACTCTTGGGTTCTTGGAACCCTAGACAATTGTGTGGTAGTGGTGGTGTTCTATTAGGGCCTCCAATTGAGTTGTGGATATTGACCCAAGCTTGTATGGGTTCAGTTACCATCCTCAACTGTCCCATAGTGGATTGAGGTCTTCCCCTTGGTGGGAGGGCTCGAGGAGAATATGGTGATCCATTGTGGCATTGGCGAGAATTGTGTCTCCACACTGCTCCAATGGAGAAGTAGCTTTGTCGTGTCATAGTTTTTGACACCAGGGGTATGAGTCCCTCTGTTGTTTGGCTAGGGGCGCAACGTCTGGCGAGCTTGATTGGAGAGCTAGACGAACCCAATCATAGAGAGAGAGATGCGTTTTTTTACCCAGGTTCTGGTCTACTATGAGCAGAGCCCTACGTCCTGCAATGTATACTATCTGATTGTCACTAGACTAAAACTTGTTCCTTCTCCCGGGAAGGAATCCTACTCTAAGCCAACTATCCTCCTCTTTCCTCATCGACATGAGCCTCCTTTTATACAAAAAAGGGGACACCACAAGTGTCGATATACACGCAGCAGCACGGCCTTGCCATGCAGCTGGCAATAGTGCGCATGGCATCAATGTGGCGGGCCCGTGTTGCCTCCTTTGTGCGCCATGATGACCCTAGCAGGGTAGCCTGAGTCGTAGGCCAGAGGTAGCCCTGCCATTCCTAGCATCAGGGATCTTTTCCGGGAAGCTCCACTCCTAGGAAATCACTCGGGTATCATGCTCCCGGAAAGAGCAGGTGGTGGGGGCAGGGTCGCGAGTTGCTTCTAGGGTGAGCCCCTCGGGCAGATTTCTCCGAGGAACTAATAGTATCCCCTGAGCGTGAGTTTGGTTCCTATGGAACCAATCGTGCACCTTGTAGTTGGGAGCGGTCCCACCCCTACGGTCCTTCTTGGTCGCGTTGCATCAATCCGCTCGGTAAACAAATCATTTCCCCAACTTTGACTAGCCAGGTCAGTTCGCCGCGAGAATTGAGGTGACGCTGGTTGTGGGCGCATTGGGGGGGAAACGGTAGTTATTGCGGAAGCGATGCACACTACCTCCCCTTCCTTATATAAAAGGGTGGAATGATGCCTGTTCTTCACTTCTCCCTCCTGGATCACTCCAATGGCTAGATCTTCTGCCGCCTGCAGATCTTCTCCCGCCTCCAGGTGACGGGCTTCGTGGCCACAAGACCACCATGTGAGCTTTGACAGGGGCTTGACTAGCAGTCGGGATTTGAGCATTATCCGTTGTCTAGTCGCCAGTGAGGCCCACGACAACGCAGCTACCGTCATGAAAGCCGCCAACACTTCGAATCAGGAGGTCCTAGACATCCTGATTTTCAATCAATTCCTCATGACGGGGTTGTTCCCTCATTGTTGATGTTTCTCCATGTTGTACTAGAGGCGTACGGGGTGTTCTTGGCTCAACTTCATCCGAGGGTCGTCACAATCCTGGCTTCCTTCCATCATCTATGCGAGAGTTTTGTTGGAGTTATGTCGTCTCTAGTGTTGTTCCGACATTTCTTTGTGCCACGCATGGTGGATGCGATGGTGTTGTCCGGGGGAGTGGACTTCTTTCTCCGGGACGGGCTTGCCGAGGGGTACATCATTGATGACCTCTCGGGAGACTGGCCCAAATGGTGACATGCCTGGTTCCTTGTCCTCTTCCCTAAGTTGTTGGATCATCTTACGGATCCGACTGTCCCGGTGGTGGCCGATTCTAGGGATAGGCTAGACTCCCGGGATGGGGAGCTAGATCCTATTATATCTCGGATAGAGTTTCTCCGCAGTTGGGGGTTGTCGATTCGCCGGGTGGTGACGAATTATCTTCTCGAGCGTGTGGTGCCGTTGTACCAGCGTCTACACCCTATGTGGGTGTACGAAGGTCCCGGTGACGCGACCTAGCTGCATCTTGACGGATAGTCTGCCCTTTCCGTCCTAGAGAAACATGTTCATCTAGTATGGGGAGGAGGGGAGGCCGCTGCCCTACCGCACGGGGTGTGGCTGCTCTGGGTGGACGACAGGCGGGACGCCCTGATTGCTTCACTCCCCGGCTGCAACGGGTGGGGGATCGAAGAGCTTTGGAAGCCCCTAGGCTCCATATGCATCCCAGGTGTGGGACCCTCTGGGATCCCCATTGCTCCTATGTTGCGGGTCAATCTTCAAAACCCTATGTTGGGTGGCAGGCCCTCCTTGTCGGACGAGGAAGGCCCAAGCAGGATGCTCACGCCGAAGCAAGTGGCTTACTTCTTGGGTGAGGACCCTCGCGGGGGGTAGCCTTTTTGCTATGGCCCAACGGGTTCTTCAGGAGACAAGTGGTGATGAGGGGTTAACTCATCAATGCCCATCGCAGATGGACTTAGGTTCGAGGAAGTAGGGAGAACTGGAGGCATCGATCGGCTAGCAAACAAGCACACAGGTGACATGAGGTTTACCCAGGTTCAGGCCTCGTAGAGGACCCTACTCCTGCTTGTCTGCTCTTCGAATTATCGAGGAGTCAAAATTTACAGGGGTGCGCAGATGCAATCTGGCGATGGTGTGGAAACTAGGGTTGTTGATATCCTCCTCGCCGCCCCTCCTAGCCTTTATATAGATAGGATAGGTCTCGGGATAGCAAGGTGAGTCGGTTACATATTAGGGTTTCCCCTTTAAACTTCTATCTTGTATTTTGTCGTGTTCTGCAAGGAGTCGAAGTCTCCCGGGCCACCCGAATCTCGACTGGGCCTTAGCAACGGTGTGGGCTTCTTCTGGGATAGACCGTATATGCTAATCTCGAGTACTTGTAGGGTATGCCCATGTCAAGTGGTGGCGAGGCATTTGAGGGTGCAGCTATCAGCACTCCCTCGCCTCCCCCAGCGCCCTTGGCTAGTAAGCAGACTGCTGAGGAAGGGACATCTTCCAGGGGAGGTCCACGGCTTAAGCGGGGCAAGTGGTTCTGGTCAGGGAGCCTAGGGAGGTTAGATGGCTTAACCTTTGCCCTCCATTCCCAGTCATGTTAGCTCATTGACCATGTCTCTTGTGTGGTGTAGTGGCTGCTCCACGGGGTCAGCAATTCTACTAGCCACACTGCCCGGCGTGGAGGTCCTGGCGTTGGGCACTGTCCTCAAGGACCCTCTCCCAAATCCTATGGCGGGCCCCGCTTAGGTAAGTCTTTGAGTTATCCCTTCTTTTTCTCAGGTAGGCATATGTACTGATCCTGCTTTCTATTTGTAGGTATCATTGGGGGAGAGAGTGCAGCACTGGTGCCTTCGGTGCGCCTCCCTATTCCCCTGCCTCCACCAGGGGGCCAAGATCCCCCTCCTTCTGGCCCTCTCCTGGGTCCTCCTCCCGGGCCTTTTTGCCCAGAGGCTCTCCTCCACACGCGGACTTTAGCCTTGGAGGAGAGAGAACGCACGCTATCTGTTCGCGAGCAAGCGGCCTCCCGGCTGGAGGTCTTGTGCGAGCGTCTTACCAAAGCGTTTTCGCAGCTAGGCCTAGGACAGGACGGCTCTGCTGCCGAAGCTTTTACTCGAGAGATCCCGGGGAGCGAAGCTTTCCCTACCGAGGTTCGACCCCGGGCTTCCTTCTTGCTAGCACTCAAAGGGCGTCAGAAGCTGACCCAATCAGTGGGGGAAGCGGAGGCACGCCATGCGGATACCTCTCTTGCTCAGGAGCAGGAGCATGTGTGGGTTCTGGAGGCGCTGGAGCAGATGCACCTCCATGCCATGTGGCGTCGTGACTAGACATTGCAGGCCCTCCCCCGGGATTTGGCGAATGCCCGCTGGACTGTGGAGGAGCTCACCAAAGCAGGTCGCAGCACCGAAGCACAGGCTTCCTCCGCAGAGGCTCGGGAGGCCTCCTTGGTCGAGCACGTTTCTTCCCTCTAGGACCAATTTGCCGCTGCTCTGTAGGAGTTCCGCACTCGGGACATGCTGGTGCGTGACTATACGAAGAAAGCAGAACGCCTGAGTCTCGCCTCCAGGAACAATGCGCTTGAGGCGGCGGAGCTACGCTATCTCCGCCATCGTGGCTTTGGATGCCTTGAAGCTGCCGTCGAGTGTGTCAGTGAGGCGATGCGAGCGGTACGCATGGCACCTTATGCTCCCCGGCGGAAGGACGTGGTGGAAGATCTAGTCGGTTTTCTTGACGACTAGACTGGCCAGCTGGAGGGGTGGGGGCAAACAATCGATGAAGTGGTACCATGGAGGGGAGAGATGTGGTGAGGTATCTCTCTTGCCTCATACTCTGTCACCTGTACCATCGCCACCCCTAGATGGACTTGTCCGTCGACCTTCTGCCAATCCCCGAGGGGGATAGACTCGCGGCAGAGGCCGCCGTTGCTTCTGCGGTAGTCCGCCATACTCCATGGCCAGTAGTTTGTACTAGGCCTATTGTAATTTTTTGTGTAACTTTCTTGCTACTTTTGTAATCTGGCCCCCGAGTTCAACAAGAGTTTCCCGGGTTTTCTTGAATAACATTTGTTGTCTGGTTGGATAGGTCCCCGTCCACAGGTCGGCGGGAATATAGTCAGGTTCACCCTCATGGATCCCTAGCCTTCCGAGAAGGTTCATGTAGTTCATGCAGCCTCAGACGCGGGTACCATATAAGCCTCACACGGGTCCTACAGTACCGCCGAACCCTCCAGCAGACTCTCCGGGTACGTAGAGCCCATCATCGTACTAGCGCGTCATACGCTGGAGACGCACGGGTCGATGGGTTTGTTCTCTGCACTAGTCAGCCAAGGTCCCATCCACATGGACGCGGGAATATACACGGGGTCACCCTCGTGAGTCCTTGGCCTCCTAGAGTGCTCAACTCCGCAAATGGCTAGAGGAGGTCCCGGTTAATAGGGCTGCGGGAATATACCCGGGGACTCCCTCATGATCCCCTCCTCTTTCCACAACGCTCGGATCCCCACAAGCCTCCATTTCTGGAAAACTTTTAGTCAGGAGGGAAATTTGCAAGGAACGACCATTCCTAGGATCCTAGATACGGTAGTCGCATTCGCCATAAAGATCCCGAGTCAGGTACATTTATAGTTCTGCTTGTGGACAGCATAGGCTGTCGCGCAAGACCCCCGCAGTTTGTGAGCCCATAGTCGCGTCCCGGGCTTAGCCGGTCCATGGAGCTCGAGGTGGGACTAAGTCCCGTCTTGAGTTCTGATTTCCTTTGGTCACGGAGGAAAACCTCCCTTCGCATTGGAGGCTCCGAACCGTGATGCTGGGTGAATTCGGCCTAGGTGCGGCGAAGTGCCAAGGCCCGGGTCTGTCTTCAAGGTTTGATCTCGGTTTTCTGGTGGTCCTTTGTCCACGGGACAATTCTCCCTTCACATAGGAGAAATGCCACGCCGTGGTGATGGATAAAGGTTCCAGGGATGGCGATGTGCCGATGCCCTAGGCTTGTCTTTCGGGATTGTCTTGGTTCTTGTAGCCCTTCCACCATGGGATAAATCTCCCTTTGCATAGGAGAAATGCCACGCCGTGGCAATGAGGGAAGGTTCTGGGAGCGGCAATGTACCAAAACCCGGGCTGGTATCCTGGAACCGTCTCGGTTTTTGATGCCCTTCATCCATGGAACAAATCTACCTTCACATAGGAGAAATGCCACGCCATAGTGATGGGGGGTGGTGTCCTGATACCTTCGATCCAGATTCATGGATGCAGTATAGTAGATTTTTATCTAGTAGACATAGGTTTAATCGAACCTTCGGAAACAATGCTAAATGAATTAAATAAGGACACGTCTACGAGACTTTGTTTGTTTGTTTTACCTTTGTTTACTAGACCTTTATAGTTTACTTTACATCGTGGGTTATTTCAATGGATGGAGATAGGCCAGGGTTGAAGATTCACCTGCAGCTGCACATCATATGGGATAAAGATAATAATAAGCACATACATGTGTAATGTTTTAATAGAGATAAAATTTGTGGGAAGCACATCCTAATATACTAAAACCCCTACGAGCCACGGGCATAGCAATATCCTTTTGACCCAACGTTCTGCACCACGAAACACCGGGCTACAAACAATTATTAAGTGAAAACACAGATCAAAAACTTAAGAAGTGATGTTGTTGTTATTCCCCAATGGATCGCTAAGCAAGGACCATACTCCCCTTTCTGTCACTGGGTTACCTATGATATTGCTGCTAACCAAGTATCTCACCTCAAGCCTTTATCGATCTTGGGGGTCTTGGGTACCTACAAGTCAAAGATCGAGACAAGAGACAAAGAAACAAAGATACAAATATCTTATTCAAAGAATACACAATGCTCCCATAGATTAGATGCACATAATCGTTGCGAGGTTTCACCCCAACCCGCAGTCTGTGAGGACTACTCACTCATAACAATAAGATCAAGGATAGAAAACATTGTGAAAAATATTTAGATTGAAATCAAATATTCTTACAATGGTCGCCGAATCACAAGGAGATCTAAAGTACAAAGTAATGGCTATGGATATGGAGAGGATGGATGGGGGAGAGGATGAACTATGGTGGTGGATCTCCTTTGGTTGTGTTGTGATGCAATCTGAGAATGGCGGCCCTCTACGCAGCGGTTGGGACCTCAAAATATATAGGCGCCTTCATGGAAGTCGTAGGGTTTGACGAGATGAAGTCGCTGCCACCTAGTACAGGTAGGCTATACAGGCTAGCCTTTCCCGTACCGGTGGTCGTTATGGCATGTAGCGCCTGTTATTGACTCCATGTTTGCTTAGATGTGTAGACTTCCTCAAAATCTTCATTTATGGCTCCAGATTTTTCCTTAAAGGCGTGATTTCCTACACAACACAATTCAAGCAATGGTTTGCATATCTTTGAAATAATTAGTCATCAGTGGCAAAGCTAGAGAGTTTCTTGTCAACTGCATCACTAAAAATGAGGTTTAAACGTGGAGAAATATGGACATTTTCTCAGCCATCAACTTTCCCAAATCTCAAACCTTGATCGTCCCCGAGCAAGAAAACAACAAAACCATAAAGAATTCAACGTTTAAACCGAAACAACGAGAGTATGAATTCACGTACAATTGGTAGCCGTATGCGTCCAACACTTCTTTCATTTGAAAAGCTCATCAAAGTTAGAGATATGCCAAGAATACTATACAAGATTTGAACACAAAACAATCAAAGTAGAGTTTAATATAATTATGAATAACTAGGAGTGTAACAATCAATCCAAATCCTCTAGTTAACTCTCACCTTGCCAAGGAACACTAGGATGTTTTTATAATAGCAAGATTAAGTAAGAGAGACCATGTCCCAAGTAGCATAACAATGATGTGTCTTATTGACACCCACGTAAATAAATTAAGACTGTCAAAACACTTCTATTCCATTTATTGCTTTTCAAGAAAATTCATAGAGTAGTAATGAGACCATGCCAAGGACTTGTTATGTGGATCTTCATTTTTCATGAGTAATTCTCAACAAGGATCATTGAGTGATTCTTTTAAACAATGGTTTACACAACCTTCAAGAGTACCGATACTTTTTCCCATTATGGTGACAGGTGCCACCTATGTTGTCAATTCATAGCCAAAATCAGGGGTTGTACCATTGATCGTTCGTAGGCTAGCAGAGTTGTTGGTATCCAAAGGTGTGCATCAAAAACAAAGAACTTTTTATATAGTATCATAGTTTGATCCACAAGGTTTAGCTTTGGCATGGATAGCAATTACCACTAGACTTCATCTCAATCAAACAACTCCTTTTCAAGAGTGATATCAAGTCTATCAAAACATCTATGGGGTTAAGTATCTTCATGGGTAAACTCTCAAGACAATCATTCATCAAAAGTCATAAATTTGAGACTTTTTCTTGTTGTACTTGTTTGGCAATATTATTTCCAAGGCAAGACTCGATTAACTACAAGAACTAGAGCAAAATCTTACACAACTAACTACTCATGCAAATAAAAATCTTTACTCTAACTATTTTGAATTACTCCCACTAACATAGCATCTTAGCAAATCAATGAACTAATATAAACAATTCAAACTTCTAAAGTGGCAGACATAGGACATACCTCTCATGGGTGACTTCATGATTCTCTTCCTTATGGGGATGTGTTCCTTTAAAACTCAAGTTAAAATCACTCTCATAATGATATTGAAGCAAAGAGGCAATAGGCAAATCCACTTCCGCAAAAAAGGAAAAAGGGAAAAATCTTTTTGTATTTTTGAGTATGGGGAGAAAAGAACTTGCGACCAAGAAAAGAAATAAGAAAATAGAAACAAATGAAAAACGAAAAAACAAAATAAAAAAGACAAGTGTTGGAACAAACCAACACGAGTGTTTCAGAATCTCACATGGAGCTAGAGTATAACATCATTATTACACAAATAAAAATGTCGGGGGACACATCCCCTAGCTCAGGCTTTTGCAAGCCCTTTTGTTGCTTATTGTGGTGGTGGTGGATAATCTCCCAAGTTCCATTGGCTGCTCCAATTGTTGAACTGGGTTGAGAGGTTGGCAGCAGCATCTCGAAGGTTAATGGAGAGGTTGCTCATGTTTTGACTGCTTCCTTCGACAGCATAGATATCATCATAGGTGGTGTAGTAGTTTGGTGGCTGCTTGATGGCTCCCAAGTGCAGGAGATCAATTGTAGCACTTTTCAATAAAGAAAGGTTATAGAACCCACAAGGAGCTGAGGGTATTGGTTAGCAAATTTGACAAATAAAATAATAGTAAATGCAATAGATTTGGTGTTTTAGGTTTGTAGTTTGCAAGAATATAAAGTGCTGAAATTAAATAGCAATAAGTAAATGCTCTGAATGAGAGAACGCCCAATCCTATACGCAACAAGAGGACAAGCTCAAATGTGTGTGTGAACTTATATGTGATAAGCGTTCCCGAGGGCGGCATGGATTTACTTAGCATAAAGATTTCTACACAATAAGGTGAATATGTTATCAAGTTTCATTCCCTTAGGGCGGAGCCTAATTAGGTGCAGCCACAAGTATGAGCTAAATACACCACTTATGATGGGTCCTAGAGCCATTCACATGAACATCTAAGAATCATTAAGACATAAATGTCCCACCATATCAATAAGTTCATTGGTCCCCGACATATAATCCCTCCAATGCAACTCAAAGTATTGGAAAACGAGTTCTGTCAATTCCGTACCTTCCTACCCTTATCATTGCATCAAAGTATTGTCCTATGAGCCCATATAGGTTAAGTAATATTCCGTCGGTGTTCGCATAAAACCATCATAGAACAATATAAAAGATAAAAGTTGGACCACATACTCATTGCATATTATATGGAAATCATAGCCAATTCATCCTATGCCCTAAGGAACATGGGGATCTACTCACAAGTGGAAAACATGATATGGATATGTAGCATATGGGATACAACACAATCTGAAAATATAATCTCTCCACCAAATAAATACAAGATGCCAATCACAAAAACATGTAAATATCCCTTAAAACAATATCCGGGGTTCAATCAATCACAAACTCTGAGGGGAACGAGATGGATATTGGAGATGGTGATGGTGATGATGATGGTGCTGGTGGAGTTGTTGATGGAGAGGCCTCCCCCTATGAATAGGAGGAATGGTGATGATGATGGCGTTGATTTCCCCCTCACTAGAGGCTCCGGTGCAGCAGGATATACCCCCGAGTAGGAGAGGACTTTCGCCTCCGCCATCGCCTTTGTAAATCGTGGTAAAAATATGGTGTCGGTTTTCTGGCGACATAGAGGCGTCTATAAAAAGTAGGAGCCAAGACGACACCCGAGGGCTGTAAGAGCATGTGAGCATGCCACCTGGCCTCTTTCGGGCCTCATGGCTCCTCTCGCTTCATTTTTTGGCCCAAGTTGATTCTCCAGGTGAAAGACTCATCAGGTATTTTTTTTCCTTCGATCTATTGACGTCCAGAAGGTCTTGAAAAATGATGTTTTCTGCCTCCCAGAAACTAAATACCAATGAAAGGGACTTTGTAGGATTGTCCCGTAAATCATCTAAATATTCATAAATAATGATGGATAATGGTAGACATGATTCTAAACAGTGCATATAAGTCCTAAAAATGATGATGCAAAATGCAAGTATCAACTCCCCCAAGCTTAAACCTTTGCTCGTCCTCAAACAAATAAGCGAATAGATCATGATCATGCATAAATGAGCTTACGGTTGACAAGAAAATACGATCATGGCATCATCAACTTATGCATATTCACTTGTCCAAAAGAAATATGAACTACTACCATGCAAATGTGGGCTACATAGATAGACATTATCATTTACCCCTTACTTTTTGAACAAAAACTAACCATTAAATGTTGGACAATTGAACAAGTCTCAAATTTATCATACGCTTTGCTATTTGCAATAGCTTTGCATGGATTTTTACCAGCTTTTAATTTAACCTTTGGATATGCCTTTGTAATAAAGATAAGTTTCTCATAAAACAAATAGTGGAAAAGGGAATTGTTTAAACAACCAGATAGACATGACTATTTTGACTTTTGTCAAGAATGTTCAACACTTTTTGCATGGCATCAGTTAACGGTCTTGCTCTATTAGTAACTAGTATAAACCTTATTCATGGGTCTTTCAATCATGACATATGCTCTAAACAACCTTTATCTTTCACTTTCCATGGCTAGCCGAATCTTTGGGTGCCTACCTTTCAAACACTTTTTCATAGATCATATGTATTGAAATGCCCGTGACAACCATTCAGTTTACTCGTTGATTACTAAGTAGAACAAGAGTATCTCATGTCCCCTTATCATTCTCCTCTTTCCAACTATTTATATTATAAGCATGGATCTTTCCTTATTTGCAAGTTCAGATTCTTGAGTAATTCTATGCTTGTCCAACATGCTCAAGTTAATTTAGTTCAAGGCAAGATGTAAGTGAAATTTCTACATATGGTGCACACATTTTCATGAGTGTTACCTATAAATACCAAACAAGAGAATCATGGATGACACCATACTTTATATTTTATTCAAAACCACTCAACCAAGGATACATGATAATGCTCTAAGAGCTCTTCAAACTATGGGAAAATCAATACCTAATGGATGCAAGAAAAAACCTACTAATGATTACAAACTAGATGCAAATATGATAATTAAAAAGCATAAGGTATGGTGGAACTCCCCCCCCCCCAAGCTTAAGTTGTTGTGGTATGTCTCTACTTCTTCTCCTTCTCTTGCTCCTTAGGGTTGTGGTGATGCTGGAGGTCCCTGAGCACGCTCATCATGAGATCATAGGCTTGTTGAAATTGTCCGGAAGATTTTGTAAAATCCTCCCAAAGCCTTTTTACAACTTTATCCTTGATGGGCTTCCACTCGAGGCTCAATCCACCGCCTCTCTTCTTCGGGGGATATTGATCCCCTTCTCTAGGAAGATCCTTTGTTGGAGCATGCATGCATTCCCTGTGATTAAGATTACGGGGTTTCTTGAAGTGAGGCAATGCCTTGGAGTTTTTCCATCGGTGTTGATGCGAGCAGTTTGCCTAGTCTTCTTCGGAGGCGGCACCGGTCTCACCGCAGCGATGGGTATGGAAGCTGGGCGGAGCCTCCCTTTGTACTCAGCGCTCGAGATGAGCTCGTGATCATCCTCCTTATCCTCCTCGGGAACATACTATTCATCATCGGAGTAGTCCTTCCTCTTCCATTTACTCTTCCATATTGACTTGGGGCTAAGGCCCTCAAGTTCATCATCATCGTCATCCATGGAGGAACACTAGTAGGAGTCTCTGGAAGACATGGCGGAGGCGTTGGTGTAGAGAGAAATCTGAAAAATAGGGGCAAAAACATAGTTCGCTCGAAAAGACTCGATGCGAGATTAGATCGGCAGAGAGGAGTATATATAGATGGTTTTTAGGGAAAGACAAAGCGTCCAGGAAGAAACAGAGGCGAAACGGACTTCAGAAGAGGGAAATACGTCGAGTGGCACGCACCGGGGGGTGGGCGCGCCACTTGGTCTCTTTCCCTCCTTGGGACTCTATTTCGTACAATTCTTTCGCGGTACGCATTAATTTTCCAAAATAATGACTTTCCTAAAATATGAAGATATTTCGAGATTGTTACGCACCTCTTTTTAACTTTTGCTGATTTTTGGTATCTGGCAGGGGATAAAGTTTTGCAATTATGGCCTCCGGACTTTGGAGATTCATTACTTCAACCCTTCCGACAAATGTTTGTCCTGCAATATAATGTTTAAGATGTTGTCCATTAATGATATGAGGTTTACCGTTGAAGTCTCCATGAAGACGAATGGCTCTAGAGCGGTACACCTCCTGTACAACTAATGGACCCTTCCACCTTGAAGCTAACTTGCCTGCAGAAAACTTGAAACAAGGGTTGAACAATAATACTTGATCTCCTACTTTGAATTCCTTTCTTTTTATTTTCTTATCATGCCAAATTTTTACTTTCTCTTTAAATAGTCTAGCACTTTCATATGCTTCATTCCTCCATTCATCTAACAAACTTAAGTCAAGAATTCTTTTCTCTCCAGCGGTTTTAAAGTCAAAGTTGAGTTGTTTAACAACCCATCTAGCTTTATGTTCTAATTCTACTAGAAGATGACATGATTTTCCATAAACCATTTTATAAGGAGACATACCCATAGGATTTTTGAAAGCAGTTCTATAAGCCCATAAAGCATCATTAATTTTAGTTGGACAATCAGACCTAGCTTTATTGACTCTTGTCTCTAATATGAGTTTAATTTCCTATTGCTTAGTTCAACTTGCCCACTGGTTTGAGGATGATATGGAGATGCAATTCTATGATTAACACCATATTTAGATAGAGTTTTTCTAAATACCCCATGAATAAAATGAGAACCACCATCAGTAATTAAAAACCTAGGTACTCCAAACCTGGGAAATATGATGTCCTTAAGCATCTTAATTGTTGTGGCATGGTCTGCACTTTTTGTTGGAATTGCTTCAACCCACTTTGTAACATAATCCACTACAACCAAAATATGAGTATGTTATGTTTTTGATGGGGGAAATGGTCCCATGAAGTCAATTCCGCATACATAAAATGGTTCAAGAGGCAGTGAATAATTCATAGGCATTTCATTTCTCTTACCGATATTTCCAACACGCTGGCACTTGTCACAAGCTTTAACATAATTAGCACAATCTTTAAATAAAGTAGGCCAATGAAAACCAGATTGTAATACCTTTGCAGCAGTGTGGTCTCCTACATGATGTCCTCCATAAGGGTTATCATGGCAATCCCTTATGATAGCCTACTGCTCAAACTGAGGGACACAATGTCTAATAATACCATCTACACTTTTCTTATAAAGAAATGGGTCATCCCAAAAATAATTCCTAAGATCATAAAAGAATTTCTTTCTTTGTTGGTATGTGAAATGTGGTGGAATAACTTTTCCAACAATGAAATTAGCATAGCCGGCAAACCATGGTGAAGCTACTCTAGCATCAGACACATTAATGTTTGCTAGTTTATCATTTGCAAATCTATCATTAATAGGAATAGGATCTACCAGAATGTTTTCCATTCTAGATAAATGATCAGTTACTAGGTTGTCCTCACCTTTCCTATCTACAATATGTAGGTCAAAATTTTGTAGTAAAATAACCCATCTTATAAGTCTAGGCTTAGCATCTTATTTGTTCATAAGGTATTTAATTGTAGAATGATCAGTGTGTATTATTACCTTAGAGTCTAGATGTAAGGTCTAAACTTGTCACATGCACAAAGTACAACCAAGAACTCATTTTTAGTTGTAGCATACTTTCTTTGGGCACCATCAAGAGTTTTACTAGCATAATATATCACATTTAGTTTCTTATCAACTCTTTGGCCTAAAACAGCTCCTACATCATAGTCACTAGCATCACACATGGTTTCAAATGGCAAATTCCAATTAGGAGGTTGAATTATAGGAGCACTTATCAAAGCATTCTTTAAAATATCAAAAGACTCTACACAACCATCATTAAAAGAGAAAGGAACATCTTTTAGCAAAAGAATTGTTAGAGGCTTGGATATTTTTGAAAAGTCTTTGATAAACCTTCTATAGAAACCTGCATGACCAAGAAAGCTTCTTATACCTCTTATATCCCAGGATATGGTAGCTTCTCCCTGGCTTCTATCTTGGCGCGGTCCACTTCAATGCCTCTACCTGAAACTCGGTGTCCAAGAAAAACACCTTCTGTCACCATGAAATGGCACTTCTCCCAATTTAGGAATAAGTGTTGGTCCTCACAATGCTGCAAAACTTTTTCAAGATTGAACAAGTAGTTTTCAAAAGAGGTACCATACATAGAAAAGTCATCCATGAATACTTCCATTATTTTCTCAATATAATCAGCAAATATAGCATTCATGCATCTTTGAAAAGTAGCAGGAGTATTGCACAAACCTAATGGCATTATCCTATAAGCATAAGTACTAAAGGGACATGTGAAATTAGTCTTCTCTTGATCATCCCTGTGTATCGAAATCTATGAGAAACCTGAATAACCATCTAAATAACAAAAGTGAGAGTGTTTGGATAATCTTTCAAGCATTTGATCAATGAATGGTAAAGGATAATGATATTTACGAGTTGCCTTATTAAGTTTCCTATAATCAATGCACATTCTATAACTAGTAATAGTATGTTGAGCAACAAGTTCATTTTCATCATTTGCAACCACGGTGATTCCACCCTTTTAGGCACACAATGGACAAGACTTACCCAATTACTATCAGCTATGGGATAGATAATACCTTCCTCAATGAGTTTTATTACCTCTTTTCTTACCACTTCTTTCATTCTTGGATGAAGATGGCGTTGATAGTAAACAACATGCTTTGCATCTTCTTCCAAGTTAATCTTATGCATGCATAAAGCGGGGCTTATACCTTTCAAATCATCAAGTGAATAGGCAATGGCTGGCCTATGAGCTCTCAATACTTCAAGTAATTGCGATTCTTCTTCGTCTGAAAGGTTAGCACTAATAATAACAGGATATATTTTCTTATCATCAAGGAATGCATACTTCATATCTTTAGGCAATGGTTTAAGTTCAAAGCTAGGATCTTATTTAGGTGGTCGTAGTTCTCCTAGATTATCAGGTGGAATATGTAATTGCAGCTGTTATGGTTGTTGAGATCGTATTTGTTCTAGAGCTTCTTTATCTTCATCATCAAGTGGTTCCTCTTGATTCAACACATATCATTCCATCGCGTCCGATGAAGCAACTGCCACTATAGCAAGAGTCTCCACTATACCTTTAGAGAGTTTTTCTTCTTATAAATGTTTATCAATAAACTTTGAAAAGTTAAAATCAAGTATTTCACAAGCTAATTTAATGAATACTTTCTCTTTTAACAAATTGATTTCAGCACCAACAGTATGTAGGAAAGGTCTACCAAATATAACAGGACAAAATGCATCTTGGAGCAACCAAGCACAATGAAATCAGTAGGATACTTAATCTTTCCAATTAATAGTTCAACATCTCTAACAATACCAAGAGGATAAATATACTCTTTATTAGCATGTTGGATAGTTATACTTGTCTCTTCCATGTTGATGGGATCAATATCTGCCTTGATTTCAAGATATAGAGAATATGGAATCACACTTATACTTCCTCCAATATCACAAAGTACATGAGAACATGAAGTCCCAATAGTACATGATATGATAGGTTTCCCAACTCTAGTGGTGTTAACTTCTATTGCCTTGGTAGAATCTTCACATAAATAAACATCACCAGGTGTTTCTTCATTCAATTCTTTAATAGCCAAAATTTGATGTTGAACTTGAATTTGTTCATATGGTTCAGGACATCTTCTATCACTCTTATTAGTGACAGTATTGAGTAAATTTTTCTTCACTTTTCTAGGATAAGGAGGAGCTTCAAAGATTTCTTCTATCGTAGGATATGAGACTTGATGAACCTGTTTCACAACTTTAGAAACATATGCAGAATTTTTAAGGGGTTCAAAAAATACATTAAATCCTTTCTTTAGAACATTAAGATGGTTAGCAAAAGATTTAGCAGTTTCTACTAAAACCTGAGGGTCAACGCCAAACCTATTCTTAAGTTCCTCAAATAATATAGAAGTAGAGAAATTCTCTACACATGAATATTCATATTCCAAACCTGGTTTATTATTTTGTCGAGATCCCAAGCTTCAGTATTTTGAGAAATAGTTTCCAATAAATCCGCTTCTCCCTCTTGACTTTTATTAGTGAAACTTCCTCTAGACGAATTATCCAGGAAATCCCTATGATGCTGGGGTAACCTCACATAAAAGTTTATTAAGATAATGCTTTCAGGAATACCATGACGAAGATTTTTATGAATAAGACCATTTAATCTCCCCCAAGCTTGAGCAATACTTTCTCCATTATGAGGCCAAAAGTTATAAATATGGCAGCAATCATCATAAGCTTCTTTAGGAGTATAATATTTAAGATAGAAATCATTTCTCAGATTTTCCCAATCAAGACGATATTTATCATCCAGAGATTTATACCATTCATGAGCTTTACTAGATAAAGATAAAAATAATTGCTTCCTTCTTACTTCATTCTCATGAATACCTGCAAGTCTAAATAGGGAACATAGTTCTTCAATTTCACATAAATGCCCCATAGTAGTTTGGCTTCCATCACCTGCAAAAGTTACCTCCCTAACTCTATTGATAATACCAATAGGAATTTGATATTCAACTTCTGGTTCAGTAGGCTTCTCAACCTTCTCTTTATCATTGTCATGAAGGAACTCAAATAGGGTGAGTTCCAATCCTTTATAATTTGAGAAAGCCATGATAAAACAACAATAACAAGATAAAATCAGATTTCAAGTTTCCTTACCAAACATCTTACCAATAGCACAACGCTCCCCGGCAACGGCGCCAGAAAAGTGTCTTGATGGCTCCCAAGTGCAGGAGATCAATTGTAGTACTTTTCAATAAAGAAAGGTTGTCGAACCCACGAGGAGTTGAGGGTATTGGTTAGCAAATTTGACAAAGAAAATAATAGTAAATGCAGTAGATTTGGTGTTTTGGGTTTGTAGTTTGCAAGAATATAAAGTGCTAAAATAAATAGCAATAAGTAAATGCTCTCAATGAGAGAAAGCCCAATCCTCTATTCAGCAAGAGGACAAGCTCAAATATGTGTGTGAACCTATATGTGACAAGCGTTCCCAAGGGCGGCATGGACTTACTTAGCATAAAGATTTCTACACAATATGGTGAATATATTGTCAAGTTTCATTCCCTTAGTGCGGGGCCTAATTAGGTGCAGCCACAAGTATGAGCTAAATACACCACTTATGATGGGTCCTAGAGCTATTCACATGAACATCTAAGAATCATTAAGACATAAATGTCCCACCATAGCAATAAGTTCATTGGTCCCCGACATATATTCCCTCCAATGCAACTCAAAGTATTGGAAAATGGTTTCTGTCAATTCCGACCCTTCCAAACCTTATAATTGCATCAAAGTATTCTCCTATGGGCCCATATAGGTGAAGTAATATGCAATCTATGTTTGAATAAAACCATCATAGAACAATATAAAAGATAAAACCTGGACCACATACTCATTGCATATTATATGGAAATCATAGCCAATTCATCCTATGCCCTCGGGAACATGGGGATCTACTCACAAGTGGAAAACATGATATGGATCAGTAGCATATGGGATACAACACAATCTGAAAATATAATATGTCCACCAAATAAAGACATGATGCCAATCACAAACATGTCAATATCCCTTAAAACAATATCTGGGGTTCAATCAATCACAAACTATGAGGGGAACGAGATGGATCTTGGAGATGGTGATGGTGATGATGATGGTGTTGGTGGAGATGTTGATGGAGAGGCCTCCCCCATGCCTAGGAGGAGTGGTGATGATGATGGCGTCAATTTCTCCCTCACCGGAGGCTCCGGTGCAGCAGGATCTACCCCCTCCCGGAGTAGGAGAGGACTTTCGCCTCCAGCACCGCCTCTGTAAATCATGGGAAAAATATGGCGTCGGTTTTCTAGAGATAAGGAAGCGTCTGTAAAAAGGAGGAGTCGAGATGATGCTCGAGGGACGAAAGAGCATGGGTGGCGTGCCTAGGGGGTGGGCGCTCCACCTGGCCTCTTTTGGTCCTCGTGGCTCCTATCGCTTCATTCTTTGGCCCAAGTTGATTGTCCAGGTGAAAAACTCATCAGATATTTTTCTTTCGATTTATTGACGTCTAGAAGGTCCTAAAACAACAAAAACATGAAAAAGAAGGTTTTCTGCCTCTTAGAAATTAAATCTCAATGAAAGGGACTTTGTAGGAAAGTCCTGTAAACCATCTAAATATGCATAAATAATGATCAATCATGGTAAACATGATTCTTAATAGTGCATATAATTCCTAAAAATGATGATGCAAAATGCAAGTATCACTTCTCATCTTGTTCGGGTACTTCTTGTTATACTTCTTCACCTTCTCCTTCTTCTCCCGTGGGTCCTTCTTGTTGGGGTATACTTGCCTTAACCTGTGCGTCATAATGCAAACGTCTATCCTCGATAGAGAACAAACCACTAGGAAAAGGAGTTGGGATCAAGTGAGCCACTCTAGGTATATCAAGGAAGTATCTACCATTAGTTATATAAATCATACCACATGCTCTTAGAGTAGAAAAACTGAGACAGTGGCCTCCTGCCAACGGTTGGATATTACCTAGGTTAACGTGAAGCGCACGCGTAAAATGGTTATGACTCCTCCTTCGTATATGGAACCACGAGACTGTAGAGCTTGATACTTAAGATAAAACAATAGAAGGGCTCCCAAATTTGGTGTTAAAAATACAGTTAGGAATAGCAGCTCTAGCGAGGATCATCACATCCTCCTCATTAACTCTAGTGAATTCACCACGTGTCTGCAAGGTGTTAGCAATAACATAGAATAAATAGCAAACATCACGATGATCAATTTCGTTTCCCTTAGGTGTATTCCCATGAATTTTCATTCTATTAAAGTAAGCCAAGGATGATGGGTCAAGAACAAAGTCAGTGGAGCGTATGTCGGTGGTGTTGTTGGCAAACCCAAAGTAGTGAGCCCATTGGTCGAGCATCAAGGAATACTCACGGTTCATAAGACGGAAGTTGATGCGATCAACTCCAGGCATTTGTTCCTCGGGGTAATAGTGTGAGCACACCGTATGCGTCAAGATACTAAGGAACTCAAGCGTCAATCGGTGGTACATGGCCTCATCCTGAAAAGCAAAATCATACAAACAAACATTATTGCAAAGTAAGTCAAAATCACGACGAATTCCCAGTTGGTTGAGGATGTAAAGACACACCCACTTGGTGGACTTGATTTCTCAGAGCTTGAGACGGTTGAAATGGTTGAGCTGAAACTCCTTGGTGAACTCGATACCAAATGACTCGGTGGTTAGCGTATCAACGGGTGGTGCGGCTTGTTCCACGGCCATCACACATGCACGGCTCCTCATGTTCATCTAAGACAAAAAAACAAAAATAATGCTAATCAAAAAGTTAGTCCATAAGAAATATAGAACAAATGATCCTCTACGCTTGTTACAAAAGAAACTCCTCTAAAAACAAAACTAAGCATGCTCATAATCAATATTAGCTCAAAAACAAGACCTAAGTCTAGATTGATAATGGTGAAAGATTGAGAAATGTTTTGGTCCAAATAAACTGGGGATCAAAGAAGAAATATACCTTAGATCAATTGGGTGTGAGGAATCAAAGAAAGAACAAGTAGAATTGAAGATCCCATGGAGGTGGTTTGGAGTTTGGAGGTAGAAGAAAGAGAGATTTGTGTTTAGGAAATTTTAGGGCTACCTCTTCCTGGGGTAGAAATCGCAGACGCATACTCGGTACATGTGGGTGGTACAGCCGGAGCCCACCCACACCGAGTGTCCTACCTTGGGGTCGAAGGACCCCTTCCGGCGGTGCACTCGGTACGGGCGCGTCGTACAGTTGTGCGTGCCCGTACAACTGGTCGTTATTCGGTCAGTATGTTTTGCTTCAAATTCGATGTTTTGCTCGGGATACGGTATGGGCGGGCGGTACGGCTGCCTCCGGTCATACCAGTGGTCGTTACGGCCATTGTGTCCTGCAGCAAAAATCAAAATTTCTATTTTCTTGATCCGAAAAGTGGTACGGGCGCGTGGTACGGTGGGCTTCGATCATATCGGTGGTCGTTATGTGCCCTGGAAGCTTCAAAACTTGTGGAGTTGAGTTAGTATCTTCACACGCCTTTGCACATCTTAGTAATCAACAAAATAACAACAAATAGACTTCATAAAAAACAACAATACTTTAAGGCCATGTGTTAGCAAATATAAGAGATCGAGGATTACCTTGTTTTCTTCTCATCTCTCCAAAGAACTTCTTGAACACACTTTATTAAAACAAAAACAAAAACAAAACTAACACAAGATTTTTTTTATTTCACATGGGTTGCCTCCAATGAAGCGCTTCTAGTTAAGGTCAATTAGCTTGATCCAGGTGGTGTTTATTTTGGCTTTGCAAGTGGAACACCCACTCCAAAGTAATTAGCCTTTAGTGTGATTATACCATCTTCATTACTATTATGTTTGGCCTTTTCTTCCTAGGTAAGTGGACTGTAAAAGGATCTATAGATGGTAGTCCTATTCTCACATTCCCTTCATGTAGATTAATCAAAGCTTTAATAGTTCTTAGGAAGGAACTACCTAGAATTATAGGTGATATGGGATCCTCAGGCATGTCTACTATAACAAGATCAACAAGAGCATGATATCTTTTAATTTCAACAACTATGTTTTCTTTTATCCCAACAACTTGTTTATAGGTTGAATCAGCAAGATGAAGTCTCATTTCAGTAGTTGCAAATGGCCCCAAGTTTAACTTTTCAAATAGACTCTTGGAAATTGTTGAGACGCTTGCACCAAGATCACAAAGTGCATGTATCTCATTAATACCAATATTAACTTTAATAGTGGGCACAAATATATCATCTAACTTAGCTAGAAGCTTATCACTAGTTTCTTATACACCATTTCTAGTTCATTAACTTTAGATGCAACTTCTTTTATAAATTGTTGGTATGTAGCATCGTTACATTGTTCAATATCGGGATTTCTTACGGTGATCATCTTCAACAAATCTTCCACGATATACTCTAGTGTTGTTGCGTTGCTATACTCGATCTCTTCAAGTTTTTATTCTTTTACTTCTTCCCTCATCATCTTGAGGTACTCTACCGGATTTGGCTCGGGCTTTCCAGTGAATTTTACAAGTATGAGAGCTTGGCTCTCAGCTACTTTTCCCAATTGTGCCTCCACGGTATTGGTTCTTTCTTGTGGAGCATGCACATCATTTCTAATTGCAACAGATTGCTGGGTTAAACAATTTATGAATACTAGATTCATGGTTATCCAATGATTTTAATAAGCATATTGTTTTGCTTGGTTTGAGCTAGCACTAAAGTTCCAACGAGAGATTTCCACGATTTGCCCCATTGTGGTTATCATAATTATTATGTGGAGAACCTACAGGATTAGAATATTGCTTTTGAAAATTTGAGCCAAAGTTTTGACTCTTCCAAGAAGGGTTATAAGGATTACGAGCTATAACATTACCATCAGTAGTGATAGCATTAATTTGGGTATCTTCCTTACCCTTTACTATGTTGAGTAACTCACCTACGTTTGTAGTAAGCTCTTCATTGTTTACCTCGGTAATTGAATTCACCCTTTTTGAGGTTCTTTCCACATGCCATTAGGCATGATTGTCTTGCATATCATCAAGTAATTTCTTTGCAACACTCACTTGCTTTCCCATGATAGTTCCTTCTGCGGCAGTATCTAGCATAGACTTAGACATTGGGTTAAGGCCATTATAAAATAAATGCAATATTAGCCATCCTTCCATCCCATGAATAGGACAGTTCATTACGGCTTCTTTCATCCTTTCCCAAGCAAGCGCTAGTGGCTCGCAGTCTTCTTGTCTAAAACTTGTAATGTTGGATCTTAGTTGCATAGTCTTAGTTGGAGGGAAAAAATTAGTCATAAAGAGAGTAGTGCATTCCTCCCAAGATGTCATAGTGCCTTTAGGCTAAGCTAGCAACTAATCCTTAGCCTTTTCTCTTAGAGAAAAAGTGAATAAATGTAATTTAATCGCATTTGGGTCAACATCTTTAGTACACATCATGTCACAAATTTTAGTAAAATTATTAAGGTGCAAACCTAAATCCTTCAGAAGATGAGCCTCCAAATTGGTTATGTTGAACCAAATTCAAAAGTTTAGGCTTAATTTCATAGGCTTCCGCATCAACAGCGGGCTGAGTAATAGGTGCATGAATAAAATCATCAGTAGGAGTAGCATACTCCCCAAGTTTCTTTTGAGCCATGGCTCTTTTCTTTTTGGTGTTTCTAATATAAGGGAACCAAATAAACAAGTAACTATTTATTTGGATTTTCGAATAGATAATAACAAGAAATAGACTACAAACAAAAATAAAACTAAAAACAAGGTCTCTAGTGACCTCACCAGGATAGCGAATTGCTTCCCCGACAACGGCGCAAGAAAAAGGGTTGATACCTTTGATCCGGATTTATGGATGTAGTATGGTAGCTTTTTCCCTAGTAGACCTAGGTTTAATCGAACCTTGGGAAACAATGCTAAAGGAATTAAATAAGGACATGTCTACAAGACTTTTTTTGTTCATTTTACCTTTGTTTACTGGACCTTTCTAGTTTATTTTATATCATGGGTTATTTCAATGGATGGAGATAGGCTAGGGTTGAAGATTCACCTGCAGCTGCACATCATATGGGATAAAGATAATAATAAGCACAGTCATGTGTAATGTTTTAATAGAGATAAAATTTGTGGGTAGCACATCCTTATATACTAAATCCCATAGGAGCCACGGGCATAGCGATATCCTTTTGATCCAACCGTTTGCACCATGAAGCACTGGGCTATAAACAATTATTAAGTGAAAACATAGATCAAAGCCTTAAGAAGTGATGTTGTTGTTCCCTAATGGATCGCTAAGCGAAGACCATACTCCCCTTTCTGTCACTGGGTTACCTATGATGTCGTCGCTAACCAAGTATCTCACCTCAAGCCTTTATCGATCTCGGGGGTCTTGGGTACCTATAAGTCAAAGATCGAGACAAGAGACAGAGAAACAAAGATACAAATCTCTTATTCAAACAATACACAATGCTCCCATATATTAGATGCACATAATCGCCGTGAGGTTGTTGGAGATATGCCCAAGAGGCAATAATAAAAGTGGTTATTATTATATCTTTGTGTTTATGATGAATTTTTACATCCCATGCTATAATTATATTATAAGGAAACACTAATACATGTGTGTTTTGTAAACATAAAAGAGTCCCTAGTAAGCCTCTTGTGGAACTAGCTTGTTGATTAATTGATGATCATGGTTTCCTGATCATGGACATTGGATGTCATTAATAACAAGGTTATACCATTAGGAGAATGATGTGATGGACACACACCCATAGTAAGCGTAGCATAAGATCAAGTCATTAAGTTCGTATTGCTATAAGCTTTCAAATGCATAGTAACCTAATCCTTCGACCATGAGGTTATGTTAATCACCATCACCGGATGGGTACTTTGATGACATCAAATACCGCTTCGTAACTGGGTGGTTATAAAGGTGTCATTGGGTATTCTGAAAGTATGTGTTGAAGCGCATGGACCAAGATTGGGATTTGTCCATCCATATGACGGATAGATATGCTCTGGGCCCTCTCGGTGGAATGTCATCTAGTTAGCTTACAAGCATGTGACTGGGTCACAAGGGATGACATAACATGGAATGAGTAAAGAGTACTTATCAGTAACGAGGTAGAACTAGGTATGGAGATACCGACGATCAAACCTCGGATAAGTAGAATATCGTGTGACAAAGGGAATTGGTTTCATATGTTAATGGTTCTATCGATCACAAAGTCATCATTGAGTATGTGGGAGCCATTATGGATCTCCAGATCCCGCTGATGGTTATTGATCGGAGAGGTGTCTTCATCATGTTTGCATATTCACGAACCGTAGGGTGACACACTTAAGGTTCGAAGTTGTTTTAAGTAGATATGGAATATGCGTTGGAGACCGAATGTTGTTCGGAGTCTCGGATTGGATCTGGGACATCACGAGGAGATTCGGAATTGTCCGGAGAATGAGATTCATATATTGGGGATCATTTTCTAAGTTAGGAAATGTTCCGGAGTATTTGTATGGGGATTCTAGAAGGTTTCGGAATGTTCCGGAAGGTTCTAGGAGATTTCTTGGAGTTTGCTTGAAAACCAAGAAAGGATCAAGGAGTCCTTGTGGGGCAAGACAAGGAGTCATGGGGGAGGAGGACTCCTCCCCCCCTCCCAATCCGCCGGCCAAGGAAGGGAGGGGAGTCCTACTAGGACTCCCCCTCCCATGGCGCCTCCCTCCTTTAAATAGAGGGGTGGGGGTGCCACCCCTTGCCCCTCCACTTCAAACCCTAGTCGCCGCCTCTCTCCTCCTCCTTCCCTCTGCTCAGGCTTAGGCGAAGCCCTGCAGAATTCTCTACTCCACCACCACCACCACACCGTCGTGCTGCTGGGATTCCGTGGAGAAGATCTACTACCTCCGCTGCTCGCTGGAACAAGGAGAGGAAGGTCTGCTTTGACTCTGCACGTGTGACCGACTGCGAAAGCGCTGCCGGAACGCGGCGCCGGAAGGATCGTCCACACGATCTTGAGATCGTCAAGTGATCGACTACATCAACCACGAGATCCAATCTCGTAACGCTTTCGGATCTACGAGGGTTAGTACAGATCTATCTCGTTGCACATGTCTAATAGATTAGATCTTGGCCTTTATCTATATTAGATCTGGGTTTTGTTCGTTCTTGCGGTAGAATTTTTTTGTTTTCCATGCTACGAACCCATCAGTGGTATCAGAGCCATATCTATGCGTAGATCTGTTGCACGAGTAGAACATAATGGTTTTTGTGGGCGTTGGTGCTCGTGCCATCTTTTGCTTTGTGTACTTTGCATCTTGCGGTATGGTGGGATGAAGCGGCTCGGGCTAACCTTACATGTCATCGTACGTGAGACTTGCTCCACGCTTGACGTGTAACTTGCTTTGCACAAGTGGCTTTGAGGGTGTCTGTCTCTCCCACCATAGTATAGATCCAATTTACACTTTGCACTTGATAACACTTGTATCAACGTTGTGGTTCAGTTTCGTAGGTAAGATCCGTTCTTATTCGAAAGCCCCAAACCACGTAAAACATGCAAAGAAAATTAGAGGCGTCTAACTTGTTTTTGCAGGGGTTTTGTGATGTGATATGGCCATCATGTGATTGTGATTATATTTGATGTATGCAATGATCCTTGTTGTAATATGGCAACCGGCAGGAGCCTAATGGTTGTCTTTAATTCTGTTAAGACCTGCGTGTCTATTCATCTTGTAATAGCTTTATTCCAAGTAGTTGTAATAGTTGCTAGTGATGATGGACAAACATGAAACGGCGCCACTGACCTTGACGCAATGCTGGTGATGATGGAGATCATGTCCGTGCTTTGGAGATGGAGATCAAAGGCATAAGAAGAAAGGGCCATATCATATCACACTAATTATGAATTGCCTGTGATGTTAATCCTTTATGCATCTTGTATTGCTTAGATCACGACGGTAGCATTATAAGATGATCCCTCTCACTAAATTTCAAGTAATAAAGTGTTCGTCCTTAGTTGGCACCGTTGCTAAGACTCGTCGTCTCGAAGCATCTCGTGATGATCGGATGTGATAGATTCTACGTGTGCATACAACGGGTGCAAGCCAGATTTGCACATGCGGAAACTAAGGTTAATCTTGACGAGCCTAGCATGTACAGACATGGTCTCGGAACACGGAATACCGAAAGGTAGAGCACGAGTCATATAAATGATATGATGAACATGAAGATTGTTCGCCGATGAAACTACATCTTCTCTCGTGAAGATCGGACTTGGTGTAGTGGACTTGGTTTGTGTAATCACTAAGACAATGTGAGGGATGTTGTTTTGAGTGGGAGTTCACCTAGTTAATTTAAGAATTAAAATTGAACTCAATTTATCATAAACTTAGTCTAAACTACTTGCAAATTTGTTGTAGATTATGGCGAATCTCTCCATCAATTTCAATGCGTTCCTAGAGAAAGAAAAGATAAAGAACAATGGAAGCAACTTCACGGACTGGCTCCGTGGTCTGAAGATTGTCCTCAGGGCTGGTTAGATGACCTATGTGCTCGAAGCACCGCTAGGTGACCCACCTGCAGAAGATGCCACCGATGACGTAAAGAATGTTTACGCCACTCAGAAAAATCATTACTCCACAGTTCAGTGTGCCATCCTGTATGGTTTAGAAACGGAGCTCCAGAAGCGTTTTGAGCACCATGACCCATTCGAGATCATTAAGGAGCTCAAGCTCATTTGTGAGACTCACGCGGCCGTGGAGAGCTATGAGGCCTCCGAAAAGTTCTTTACCTGTAAGATGGAAGAGGGAAGCTCCGTTAGCGAGCACGTGCTCACCATGTCTGGGCACACAAACAAGCTCCAAGAGTTGGGGATAACGATTCCTAATGAGTTAGGGATTCACCGTGTCCTCCAATCACTAGCACCGAGTTATAAGAACTTTGTGATGAACTACAATATGCACTGCATGAACAAGATGTTGCCTGAACTATCGTCCATGCTGAAAACTGCTGAAGTGGAGATCAAGAAGGAACACCAAGTGTTGATGGTCAATAAGACCACCAATTTCAAGAAACAAGGCAAGCCTAAGAAAAAGGGCAACTTCAAGAAGGACGGCAAGAAAGCTGCCGCACCTGCTAAGAAGCCCAAGGCTGGTCCTAAGCCTGAAACTGAGTGCTTCTACTACAAGGGTGCTGGTCACTGGAAGCGTAACTGCCCCAAGTACCTGGCGGATCTGAAGAACGACAACATCAAGAAGAAAGGTATATTTGATATACATGTTATTGATGTGTATCTTACTAGTAACCGTAGTAGTGCCTGGGTATTTGATACTGGTTCGGTTGCTCATATTTGTAACTCGAAACAGGAGCTGCAGAATAAACGAAGACTGGCAAGAGACGAGGTGACGATGCGCGTTGGAAATGGCTCCAAGGTTGATGTGATCGCCGTTGGCACGCTCCCTCTACATCTACCTTCGAGATTAGTTTTAAATTTGAATAATTGTTATTTGGTGCCTGCGTTAAGCATGAACATTATATCTGGATCTTGTTTATTGCGAGACGGTTACTCTTTTAAGTCTGAGAATAAAGGTTGTTTGATTTATATGAGTAATATCTTTTATGGTAATGCACCTGAGATGAATGGTTTATTCTTACTGAATCTCGATAGTAGTGATACACATGTTCACAACATAGATGCTAAACGAATAAAATTAAATGATAATTCTACATACATGTGGCACTGTCGTCTTGGTCACATTGGAGTGAAGCGTATGAAGAAACTCCATTCTGATGGACTTCTTGAATCACTTGATTTTGAATCACTTGAAATATGCGAAGCATGTCTAATGGGAAAAATGACTAAGACTCCATTCTCTCGAATAATGGAGCGAGCTACAGACTTATTAGAAATAATACATACTGATGTGTGCGGTCCAATGAGTGTAGCATCGCGTGGTGGATATCGTTATGTTCTCACTTTCATGGATGATTTAAGTAGATATGGGTATATCTACTTTATGAAACATAAGTCCGAAACTTTCGAGAAGTTTAAGGAATTTCAAAGTGAAGTGGAAAATCATCGTAACAAGAAGATTAAGTTTCTGCGTTCTGACCGCGGAGGTGAATATCTAAGTTATGAGTTTGGCATGCATTTAAAGAAATGTGGAATACTTTCGCAGTTGACACCGCCGGGAACACCACAGCGTAATGGTGTGTCCGAACGTCGTAATCGAACTCTCTTAGATATGGTTCGGTCTATGATGTCTCTTACAGATTTACCGCTATCGTTTTGGGGCTATGCATTAGATACAACCGCATTCACTTTAAATAGGGCACCATCTAAATCCGTTGAAACGACACCGTACAAATTGTGGTTTGGAAAGAAACCTAAGTTGTCGTTCCTTAAAGTTTGGGGTTGCGAAGCATATGTAAAGAAGTTACAACCTGATAAGCTTGAACCCAAAGCGGAGAAATGCGTCTTCATAGGATACCCTAAAGAAACAATTGGGTATACCTTCTATCATAGATCCGAAGGCAAAGTTTTCGTTGCCAAGAATGGATCCTTTCTTAAGAAGGAGTTTCTCTCGAAAGAAGTGACTGGAAGGAAAGTAGAACTCGACAAGGTTATTGAACCTTCTCTCAGAGTTAAGAGTAGCGCAGCACCGGAAGATGTTTTTGTGCTGCCTGCACCAATTGGAGAGGAAGCTCATGATGGTGATCATGAAACTTCGAACGAAGTTACTGCTGAACCTCGCAGGTCAATGAGGGTTCGTACCACTCCTGATTGGTATGACTCTGCCTTGAACGTCATGTTGGTGGACAACACTGATGACCCTGTGACGTATGAAGAAGCTATGGTGAGCCCAGATTCCGACAAATGGCTAGAAGCCATGAAATCCGAAATGGGATCCATGTACGAAAACCAAGTATGGACTTTGGTGGACTTACCGGATGGCCGTAAGGCTGTCGAGAACAAATGGATTTTCAAAAGAAAAATAGATGTTGATGGTAATATTACCGGCTATAAGGCTCGACTTGTCGCGAAAGGGTTCCGACAAATTCAAGGAGTTGACTACGATGAGACTTTCTCACCAGTAGCGAAGCTAAAGTCTGTGAGGATTTTGTTAGCAATTGCTGCATATTTCGATTATGAGATTTGGCAGATGGATGTCAAAACGGCGTTCCTTAATGGTGACATTGAGGAAGAGTTGTATATGGTACAACCCAAGGGTTTTGTCGATCCTAAAGATGCTGACAAGGTATGCAAACTTCAGCGCTCCATTTATGGACTGAAGCAAGCATCCCGGAGTTGGAATCAACGTTTTGATAAAGTAATCAAAAACTTTGGATTTATACAAACTTATGGAGAAGCTTGTATTTACAAGAAAGTGAGTGGGAGCTCTGTAGCATTCCTAGTACTATATGTAGATGACATATTGTTGATTGGGAATGATATAGAACTTCTTAATAGCGTCAAAACCTATTTGAATAATAGTTTTTCAATGAAGGATCTTGGCGAAGCGGCATATATTCTAGGCATCAAGATTTATAGAGATAGATCAAGACGCCTAATAGCGCTTTCACAAAGTACATACTTAGACAAAGTTCTAAAGAAGTTTAGAATGGAAGAGAGCAAGAAGGGGTTCGTGCCCATGTTGTCAGGTAAGACCTTGAGTAAGACTCAAAGTCCGGCTATGGCAGAAGATAGAGAAAAGATGAATAATATTCCCTATGCCTCGGCCATAGGTTCTATCATGTATGCCATGTTGTGTACAAGACCGGATATAGCACATGCTGTTAGTTTGACTAGCAGATATCAAAGTGATCCTGGTATGGAGCACTGGACAGCGGTCAAGAATATCCTAAAGTACCTGAATAGGACTAAGGATATGGTTCTTTCTTATGGAGGTGATGAACATCTTGTTGTAAACGGTTACACTGATGCTAGTTGGAACACCGATCCAGATGACTCGAAGTCACAGTCTGGATACGTATTTATTTTGAATGGTGCTGCAGTGAGCTGGAGGAGTGCCAAGCAAAGCGTTGTGGCGAAATCTTCAACTGAATCGGAATACATAGCTGCTTCGAAGGCTGCACAAGAAGCCATATGGATGAAGGAGTTCATTACTGAACTTGGCGTGGTTCCCAGTGCGTTGGACCCGATGGCCATCTACTGTGACAACACAGGTGCCATAGCTAATGCACAGGAGCCAAGGTCACATAGCAAGCTGAAGCACATCAAGCTACGTTTCCATGCTATTCGCGAGTATGTCCAAGATGGTGACATAAAGATTTGCAAAGTACACACTGATCTGAATGTGGCAGATCCGTTGACTAAACCTCTCCCTAGAGCAAAGCATGACCAACACCAGAACGCCATGGGTGTTAGGTATATTACCATGTAATCTAGATTATTGACTCTAGTGCAAGTGGGAGACTGTTGGAGATATGCCCAAGAGGCAATAATAAAAGTGGTTATTATTATATCTTTGTGTTTATGATGAATGTTTACATCCCATGCTATAATTGTATTATAAGGAAACACTAATACATGTGTGTTTTGTAAACATAAAAGAGTCCCTAGTAAGCCTCTTGTGGAACTAGCTTGTTGATTAATTGATGATCATGGTTTCCTGATCATGGACATTGGATGTCATTAATAACAAGGTTATATCATTAGGAGAATGATGTGATGGACACACACCCATAGTAAGCGTAGCATAAGATCAAGTCATTAAGTTCGTATTGCTATAAGCTTTCAAATGCATAGTAACCTAATCCTTTGACCATGAGGTTATGTTAATCACCATCACCGGATGGGTACTTTGATGACATCAAACACCACTTCGTAACTGGGTGGTTATAAAGGTGTCATTAGGTATTCTGAAAGTATGTGTTGAAGCGCATGGACCAAGATTGGGATTTGTCCATCCATATGACGGATAGATATGCTCTGGGCCCTCTCGGTGGAATGTCATCTAGTTAGCTTGCAAGCATGTGACTGGGTCACAAGGGATGACATAACATGGAACGAGTAAAGAGTACTTATCAATAACAAGGTAGAACTAGGTATGGAGATACCGACGATCAAACCTCGGATAAGTAGAATATCGCGTGACAAAGGGAATTGGTTTCGTATGTTAATGGTTCTATCGATCACGAAGTCATCGTTGAGTATGTGGGAGCCATTATGGATCTCCAGATCCCGCTGAATGTTATTGATCGGAGAGGTGTCTTCATCATGTCTGCATATTCACGAACCGTAGGGTGACACACTTAAGGTTCGAAGTTGTTTTAAGTAGATATGGAATATGCGTTGGAGACCGAATGTTGTTCAGAGTCTCGGATTGGATCCGGGACATCACGAGGAGATCCGGAATTATCCGGAGAATGAGATTCATATATTGGGGATCATTTTCTAAGTTAGGAAATGTTCCGGAGTATTTGTATGGGGATTCTAGAAGGTTTCGGAATGTTCCGGAAGGTTCTAGGAGATTTCTTGGAGTTTGCTTGAAAACCAAGAAAGGATCAAGGAGTCCTTGTGGGGTAAGACAAGGAGTCGTGGGGGAGGAGGACTCCTCCCCCCCTCCCAATCCGCCAGCCAAGGAAGGGAGGGGAGTCCTACTAGGACTCCCCCTCCCATGGCGCCTCCCTCCTTTAAATAGAGGGGTAGGGGCGCCACCCCCTTGCCCCCTCCACTTCAAACCCTAGTCGCCGCCTCTCTCCTCCTCCTTCCCTCTGCTCTGGCTTAGGCGAAGCCCTGCAGAATTCTCTACTCCACCACCACCACACCGTCGTGCTGCTGGGATTCCGTGGAGAAGATCTACTACCTCCACTGCTCGCTGGAACGAGGAGAGGAAGGTCTGCTTCGACTCCGCACGTGTGATCGACTGCGGAAGCGCTGCCGGAACGTGGCGCCGGAAGGATCGTCCACACGATCTTGAGATCGGCAAGCGATCGACTACATCAACCACGAGATCCAATCTCGTAACGCTTTCGGATCTATGAGGGTTAGTACAGATCTATCTCGTTGCACATGTCTAATAGATTAGATCTTGGCCTTTATCTAGATTAGATCTGGGTTTTGTTCGTTCTTGCGGTAGAAATTTTTTGTTTTCCATGCTACGAACCCATCAGAGGTTTCACCCCAACCCGCAGCCCGTCAGGACTACTCACTCATAACAATAAGATCAAGGATATAAAACATTGTGCAAAATACTTAGATTGAAATCAAATATTCTTACAATGGTCACCGAATCACAAGGATACCTAAAGTACAAAGTAATGGCTATGGATATGGCTATGGAGAGGATGGATGGGGGAGAGGATGAACTATGGTGGTGGATCTCCTTTGGTGGTGTTGTGATGCAATCTGAGAATGACGGCCCTCTGCGCGGTGGCTGGGACCTCGAAATATATAGGAGCCTTCACGAAAGTTGTAGGGTTTGACGAGACGAAGCCACTACCACCTAGTACAGGCGGGCCGTATGGGTGGGCCTTGCCCGTACCAGTGGTTGTTATGGCCTCTAGCGCCTGGTATTGACTACAGGTTTGCTTAGCTGTGTAGACTTCCTCAAAATCTTCATTTATAGCTCCAGATTTCACCTTAAAAGCGTGATTTCCTACACAACACAATTCAAAGCAATGGTTTGCATCTCTTTGCAATAATTAGTCATTAGTGGAAAAGCTAGAGAGTTTCTTGTCAATTGCATGACTAAAAATGAGGTTTAAACGCGAAGAAAGATGGCTATTTTCACAACCATCATGTTCCAGGCGCGGAGAGGTGCCGAAGCCCGGGTCTTCCTTCCGAGGTTGCCTCAGCTCGTTCTACCCGACCGCCACGGGACAAATATCCCTTCGCATAGGAGAAATGACATGCCGTGGTGACGGGTAAAGGCCCCGGGAACAGCGGTGTGCCGGCACCCGGGCTTATCTTCCGAGATATTCCGGTTCTTGTGGCCTAACTACTATGGGACAAATCTCCCTTCGCATAGGAGGAGTGGAACACCGTAGCAACAGGCAAGGGTTCTAGGCATGGAGAGGTGCCGAAGCTCAGACCTGTCTTCAGAAAGTGGTCGCTTTTTTTCCTATCGACCACGGGACAAATCTCCCTTTGCATAGGAGAGATGCCACGCCGTGGTCACAGATAAGTTTCTCGGGCACGGAGGGTTCACCGGTGCCCTGGTCCACTTCCCAGGACTAGCCCGGTTAAGCCCCTCATCCATGGGACAAACCCTCCTTCGCATAGGAGAATTGTCATGCCGTGGTGACGGGGAAAAGAGGATCTTGGGCACGGCGGGTGCCGAAGCTCGGATCCGTCTCCTAGGGGTGTTCCGGCTCCACTCGTTAACCTCAGGACAAATCTCCCTTCGCATAGGAGAAATGCCACACCATGGTAACGAGTGAAGGTCCTAGATGCATTCTAGGACCGCAACCTGGGTCCATCCGAGACACTCCCGGCTTACACCTCCGTACGGGCCTCCTGGAAAGGTCCATCATCGTCACCATAGGTTTTAGGGGGACACCCTCCGTCATCATGACCCGGGATGTGATCCTGTCAGGTTCGGTTGTCACGGGCCTCACCTGATCCACCCAGGTCGCCTCTTGTGTCTTCTCGGTCACGCCGCTCAGGGCAGTCCCTAGCGCGATGCCCAGGCTTGAGGCATATGAAATAATCCCACTGGGTCCACATCTCCACCAGGGATTTGACCCGGCTACAGTTCTTCAGGGCGTGGGATGGCGATGGGGCACCATGGCCCTCCGTCGGTGTCAGCAACAGCCACCTCGGGTGCCTTGGTCTTCTTGTTCTCTGGATCGATCGCCAGAGCCTGCTTCATAGGTGCGCGCTTGCGATTCTTTTTCCTGGTGGAGTCTTCATCTTTGTCAATGGCTTCGCCGGGCTGAAGTCACCCCTCTTCAGCCCGAGCACACTTGTCCTCCAAGGCAAACAGCTCCGGGGTGGTATCCATGTCTTGTGTACTCATCTTCTCCATCATGCGAGGGTTCCGGACGCCAACGTGGTACGCCGCCATGATGGCTTCGAGGGTGATCTTGGGAATAGTATGCAGCACCTGGCAGAATCATACTTGCACAGGCTTTCCCTCGGCTTTTGGGACAACTTGTGCAAGTCGCTGACCGTACCCTAGGTGCTTGAACCCACCCTAGAAGGCCCCGGCGAACTAACCACAGAGATCCTCCCATGATTTGATGGAGCCATCGGGTAGGTTAATGAGCCAGGCCTGGGCCTCACTTTTGAGGGCAAGGGGAAACCAGTTGGTCATGACTTGCTCATCGCCCCTAGCCGCCTGCACTGCCATGTAGTAAATCTGGAGGAAATCCTTCGGGTTGATCTTCCCATCGTACTTGTTGGGTACATCGGGCCGGAACTTCGAGGGACACGTGACCCTCCGTAGCTCCGGAGTGAAGGCGGTGTAACTGGCCGAGAAGAAGAAAACACCAATCAAAGAGATACAAGAAACCTTTTTGCCATTATTGGCATCTACGATGCCGCCGCCGCGGAGAGGAATGATGCCTCGCCTTTCTGCCATCTCTGTTCACTGACTCCGCGTGCCGCCGCCTAGAGAATCTCCGTGCACTCCGCTACCAACTGCTAAAGATTCTCAGAGAGGGATTTGGGAAGAGTACTGCCGGAGTAGAACATAGAGTGTGTTCGGAGGAGGCGTGGTGGGTGTAATATATGCGTGAGCCTAGGCGGTGGTGGGCCACACAAGTCAGCAAGATGTGCTTGATGCGTCAAGGTCGTGCGATTGACTAGTCTTCGTTGTGGAACCAATGTAAACGCAAGTCCAATACGCGTCGCAATCAATTATGCCCTTGTTGATGTACCGGGGTATTATCATCCGTCATTGCACCTTCCCACGTACCACATCGTAATCTTCTACAGGTATCAGACCTACCAAGGCGGTTAATTGGCCACCGTGATAGCCCATCCGCCGTGTAACCAACTTTTGCTGGTTCTTTTCGGTTATGCCGCCCCAAAATTCCGTCGAGTATGGTTTTTTTGTAGCGGATCTTATTAGAAATGAACGCCTGGTCGAGGTATGCGCCAAAGATGAGAGCTTCGTCTTTTAAAGCGCTAGTAGCATAGGGTGACCGGCCGAAGAAGCTTGCCAAGGACATGACGACAGAAGAGCGGAAAACTGAGATGGAGAAGCGCGCTAGCCGGTGGGTTGCGGCACGAGCTTGACTCGCCCAAGCCAAGCTCGACAAGGAGCACCGGGAGGAGAACGAGCACTTCCTCGCCGCGCAAAGCAGGGCCAACCACAACGAGCTGGCAGTGGATGCCGCCAAGCATGCTGTGAACATGATAAAGCAGGAGGCGATAACCACCTCTTTCGGTGGCGCCGTGGCCTTCGGTGTCGACGGCGTCGCTATCCCCGGCATGTCCATGGACGGCGCTTCCTCTACCAGCTCCGTCACGTCCACTCCTTGCGGCCATCCTAGGACGGCAGGCCTGCGCACACCTTCTCTCGGAGGCCATACTAGGAATGTCGCCTCGCTCTCCCGGTTCGTTCATCCTCGCACGACGTCGTCGAAGGCAGGAGAGACCATCATCGACCTCAACCACACTCCAACGACTGTGGACACAAGCCTGGAGGCATCGAAGAAGCAGCGGTCCATCTCCACTGCGGACATGTCGGCGCCAGTCAACCTGCTCGGCGGAATGCTCGATGCGCCGATGACCGACGACGGCACGGTATGGCCACGACATTTCTTTGCCTTTGCTAGGACACTGCTCCCGTCTCTTTATCATGGCCAAACTGGGTGTAGGATTTCGTGGCCAACGATGCCGAGGACGCCATGCACGCCATGATCAACGAGGGTGGCGATGGCTATGGGAACAGTTATGGCGAGGATGCAGAGACCTGACAACAGACCCAGCAAGAGACCCAGCAAGATGCCTACAATATTGCGGACGAGTCATTGTTTGGAAACGATGGCGCTTCCATGGGTGAGGGGGTCACTACCGCGTCGCTAGCCGCTTCACTTGTGGCGTTGCTCGTCAACAGCAAGAAGTTGAGCCAGCGAACCTTGAGCTACACCACCGATGAGGACAAGATCTTATGCAGGGCATGGATGGAGGTTTCATAAGATCCACTATGTAGCACCGGCAAAAGGGCTTTGCCTACTGGAAAAAGGTGGGCAGGTTCTTCCATGAGCATAGGAAATTCGGGAAGGACGCCTTCTATAGCGATCGAAATGATCTCTCTCTCCAAGCGATGGGGCACCATCCATGCCGAGTGTAGCAAGTTCCAAGGCTCCTACGAGATGGTGACGAAAAGGAAAATAAGCGGCATGTTGCCGGTTGACATGGTAAAACCTCTTCCTCTCCTTGTCGATGTCTTGCATATGCATTGAGCCATTGTTCGCATCCATACATGTAGGTCGTGAAAGCAATGGAGCACTTCAAGAAGGTGAATGACAACAAGGCCTTCATGTTGTCCCATTGTTGGACGTTGATCAAGGACTACAAAAAATGGGAGACTAGCTAGACAACAAGAAGAAGGGCAAGAGCAATGCTTCCACGAGCGGTGTCATCGACCTAGACGACGACACTAACGAAGGCTTCGCCAACCTGACAGATGCCCGTGCCTGCCGGCCTGGAGGCCACAAGGCTACGAAGGCCGGCATCGCTCGTCGGGCTGATTCCTTGGCATTCCAAGAGACCTTGAAGAAGATCCTAGAGAAGAAGGAAGAGGCCATCGCCGAGAAGGAAGAGATGCATCGCAAAGAGAAAGAGGCCACCGCCAAGACCTTTGTCGAGCTCCAGACGAGGTCTATCGAGGTGGATGAGACCAACACCAAGGCTAGTCTAATGGAGATCGAGGCGAATGCAAAGGCGATGGAGACCGAAGCCAAGGCCAAGGCGGCCGAGGCCAGGTCTAGGGTGGTGGAGGCAGAGGCCAAGGCCAAGGAGGCCGAAGCCAAGATCATGGCAGAGGAGACTGTCATCATGCTCACCAACCTGGACATCATCGCCGACCCCGATCGCAGGGCTTGGGTCACGCGTAGGCAGCAGACCATCTGGGCTCGCAATGCTTGAACGACAATGGCGACGGCGACTGTAACTTTTTGGGCAGACCAACTACTGTTCTTTTGGATATTGTGTATGATATAGTCTCCTTTTGCACATATGAGATCCACTGGCCACTTGTTGGCGATGCCCAAAGAGCGATGACACACGTCTGCCAATTTATTTGATAGTCAGTTCGTATGTTGTTGCCTGTGAATTTGAGTGTTTGACCATTGGCAAAGCCTTGGCCAGCGATGGTGCCAAAGAAACGCTAGACGCGGACATATGGGTCGCGTGGCTGGCCGGACCGCGACGCAAAGTGACCGCAGTCCAACCCAAACAGACAGAAACAGACCGGTTCGATCACCTATTTGGGTGAGCTCGGGGGTGGAGATGCTCCTACATGTCAAGGATTCACATGTAAATGGAGTATGTGTTTTCTTTGCGGTTGATTCCATGCAAAAATTGGTCCACGGGATCTAGAGGCAGTGATTGACTGATGCAGCGCAGGCTTTCTCCCATGCATGCCACAGCAGAGCAAGTTTGAGCAACGGCACTCGTGGGTGAGTGGGTCTGCAGTGACTGAGGTAATTAACCAGGCACCACGTGTGTCCTTGTTCCAAGCAAAAACATTTTTTATGCGGCCTTCAAAAACTAGAAAATCAGCATCTTTTTTTCTCTAAAGTATGGTTGACTCGACATCTAAAGTCAATGAACACAAGAATCAGAAGAAATCTTTTTTGGAGGGAGGCTGTAAAGTGTAAATTTCGTCTCTCATGCATGGTAACAGTAAAGTGAATCACCTTTTGCCATGGCTGCTCTGCCATGGCACACCACACCACGAGGTCCATAACACAACCCTGTAAAACTTTCCACACAGTTGAGCCAGGGAGGGAGGCCCAGTTCAGAGGCTTCTCCCCCTCCCCCATCCATTTTCCCATCTCACCACTCTCGCTCTCACAAGCCCCGAGAGGTCTCGGTCAATGTCACTGTCGCCGCCGCCGCTCGCTCGGTAGCTGCCTACAGGGCCTCCCTCCCTTTACACTCCTCCAGCTCTTTCTTCCTGCTGCTGCCCTCTCCTCTGGCTCCGGCTCCGCTCCAAGAAGAACAGGTATGAAGAGGAAGTAGTAATCTGTGTTTCTCTCTCTAAATCTTTTCATTTTGTTTATTCGCTTACTTTTATGCGCCGGTCTACTTCTTGGCTCTGCCAATGCACGATGGTGGTCCTTGTTCTTGAGAGGCTCAACTCAAACAAATGCGGTTTCTTCTTGGCACAATCCAGGAGACCTGAATATTTTTCTCTGTCTTGCCGTTCCCTAGTTTGTTTATTGGTTGGTTTCCCTGCGCCCAAGGTCTCTGTCCTTTTTTTCCTGAATTTCTTGATGTCTTGCTGTTCTTTCCCGAGTTCCAACGGCAATATCTTTTTCGAAAGAAAAAAAGATTGCCTTTCCCCCCGTATTTTTTTCACATGATGATATTTTTCGTCCTCAACCAACCAACTCAACTAACCCTAGCATTCCGTGTTTGCAGGCGAGCAAAGTTTCTGGGGGAAAAAAGGTTGGAGCGTAAGAAGTCGCAATGCCGAAGATGTTCGGTTTCTCTCGTCGCCGGATTAAGCTGGGAAGGTGAATTTTGGTTCCATTCCTTCTATCTTGGCCCGTAAATCTAGCTCCGCTGATATATTTCTCCTAACCATTAGTCATTACTGGCCCTCTGGTTCTTTATTGATATGCATTTCCATCAGATTTCCTCTTACTAGTATCTTAGTTAGGTTTGCTGATTTCATTGGTTGTGTGACCTGCGCATTTAGACGATTTTAATGAGTTATGTTAGAGAAATAGTCTTTGTTCATCTCAAGAAATTATTTCGGCCCGAGCAAAGAGCAGATACTAAAAAAGTCGAACTGTTCTGTGAATTTGTGTTCATCATTCCTTTTCTTCTGTAGGATTCCTGTTTCTCAAGAGAAAAGGTTGAATAATGTGCTCTTACCTTTCCATTGCCTTGTGATTTCTGTAGGTTGAAGGGTCATCTTCATGATCATTTCCATGGTTCCCGGAGTCCTGCTCGGCCTACCAAGCGACCCAGTCATCCCAATGTAAGCTATTCTTGTTGACACATTTCACATGTTCTTTTTTCTCTTACTCTGTTGTTTCTTGATGTATTTAAACGGTTACTGCCTATTGCGGCTTGTTCAGGAAGAAGAGCTTGTGGCTGCGTCAGTGAGTGGCCGTGCTGATGACCTTGCTTGGCGCTGCTCGTCTGATACTTTTGATCTCAATGACCGTGCATTTGAGAACTCGGAGAATTGGGCTGTGTTGTCGACAGAGGGGGATAAACCGAGCCCACGTTTTGATGTAATTAACCATCTTAACAATTGTTTCAAGTGTAAAGGAAGTTGTGATGTTCTCATCATTATTCGGTTTCTATACTGAAGCTTTTATAGATTATAACACACTCATGTCCTCACCATTTCAAACAGCATGCAGCAGCCATGGTTGGGAGCAAAATGATTGTCTTTGGTGGTGATTCTGGTCACCATTTGCTCGATGATACAAAGGTAATTGATGTTGTGTTGCATGAGGAGCTCTTTTTTTTTGTGTTGCATAGGCTTATATTAGTTATGAGCTAACCTCGTGATATCATCTTTCATATACGATTCAGATACTGAGCTTAGACAAACTTACATGGGATTCTGTGGCTTCTAAAGTTCGTGTATCACCAGGTGGACGTTCACCGAAGTTTCGACCGTGCAAAGGTCATTGTCTGGTATGCTTCTTGGAGCTCATTGCTCTCTCACTACTCTGTTCCATTCTTCGATTTCTTACATGCTATCTTAGACTTGTACCTTATCTTTACAAATTTACTGGAAGTTATGCTCTCATAGTCTCTTTGCTGAAGGAACAGAAGTAGGCAAAGGTTCTCAAAATAAAGAGTTGGTAAAGAATGATTATTCACATTCCATGCTTTTCATTATGTTCTCAATTGTAAAACTGCAGCCCTTAGTACCACATTGATAGTTTATAATGGGTTGCACTAGCATAGTAGCATACAATGCCTGTTTGCCCACTTGTTGCATTTCGGGGTTAACACTGCACATTTCGGCAAAATGAACACGAAATCCAAAGTGAGGTTCTACACACGTGTTTCAGTGGACTGTGGTCATAGGTGAGGGCTGGTTTGAGTCAAATATGGCCTAGGTTGTTACAATCATCATGGCTTTCACCTTTCAATAATCTCGTTACCTCTGTTCCAAATACATGACTTCCTAGAAAGCATTAAATCAAGCTTCTTATCTTTGACAACTAATTAAAAAGAACAAATTAGATTTTTTTTAGAAAAAGATAGTACCATGGAATTGGTAATGGAAATCAGTTTCAAAACATATACTTCTGCAATTTTAATAAGATGTACATGTAAGAAATTAATGGTCAAAGTTGCATGTGGAGACATCTCTATCTAAAACCTATTTTGAATGAACGGGTACCTTGCAGTGTTTACAATGCTTGTTTTAACTATGACTTGAATGAGAAAATAATGTATCTTTTTTTATCTTAGGTTCCATGGGGAAAGAATGTCATCCTTGTTGGAGGGAAAAGCGAGCCACCTTCTGACCGGATATCAGGTTAGATTGTCCTATTTCATTCTCAGAAAAATCAGATAGATTTATTTTATTATCTGATTCAATATTAAACTTCCAGCAGAAATAATCAGGACTTCGTCATTTATTTTACTGCAGTATGGACATTCAATTCGGAAACTGAGATCTGGATGCATATGGAAGCGAAGGGCGACATTCCAGTTACATATTCAAACACTGATTTACACAATTATTTAATTGTTCGTTGCAAGATGACAAGTGATTGTTCCTTAATTGCTAATTTCAGGTGGCTCGCAGTGGCCATACAGTGACTAGAGCAGGCCCTGTTTTAATTCTCTTTGGGGGAGAGGATACTAAAGGGAAGAAACTACATGACCTTCATATGTTTGATCTGAAGTCTTTAACATGGCTTCCATTGAACTATAAGTAAGTCATTCTTGTCTAGAACTAAGAAGCTTGATGTCAATACACAAAAACAAAAGCTAAGCAAAGACGTTTCGTCAGGTGGTCACTTGGTTAGTCCACAATGCCTGTCTATAGGTATCTGCAAATCTAATGTGGTTTAATGAGCAGTCCATGCATTGAAGCTCTTTGATGTTCGAATTGTTCTCTTACTTTGGTGTGCTATGTTCTGCTAATAACCACATGGTCATTTTTTAGAGGTGCTGGACCTTCTCCAAGATCGAATCATGTGGCTGCACTTTATGATGATAGAATTCTTTTGACTTTTGGAGGCCAGTCAAAATCCAAGACCCTAAATGATGTTCACGCTCTAGACTTTGAAACAGTAAGTTTGATCAGGTTTCTGCTAATTTTTGTTGTTAATGTCCTACTGAAAAAAAAATCCAATCTTCTTAGATGGTATGGTCAAGAGTGAAAACACATGGTCATCATCCATCACCTCGAGCCGGTTGCTGCGGAGCTCTCTGTGGGACTAAATGGTTTATAGCAGGGGGTGGAAGCAAGAAAAGGCGTAAGTTTGTTATGCTATGTACGAATTCATTAAGTCGTATAAAATATGCAATATGAGTAGTTCAGTTTCTTTCTAAGCCAACCAAAAGTTTGTTCATTTCTTAGACGAATTGCTTCATTTAGGACCATGACTCATTTTTCTAATAAGAAGTCTTCTCTCACTTTCTCAGGTCATCCAGAAACCTGGGTATTCGATGTCCTCGAATCCAAGTGGTCTATTTGTGTAGTACCTCCTAGTTCCTCAATTACTACCAAGAAAGTAAGTGGAAGTCATCTTTTATGGAATCCATCCAACTGGTCTTGACAGGTGGATACTGTACAGTCTTCAGCCTTCCTAAAATCTAGAGAAATCCAAAGTTTTGGATTGCTTAGAGTTATATTCTACTATGCTGGATATTGTATTGATTTGAATGCCCCTTACTAGGAAATTAAAGATTGCTGTAGTTTACTCTTATGTAATCCACACTGAAGTAGAAATTCATCTTCAACTTCAGTCTGGTGCTCATGACAGAGGAAACAACAGGCTCTCCAACAGAAAATCCTATTCAATTTCCTGTTATTCTGGTGCTATCATTTGTTCTTGTTGCTGAACAATTGAAGCTGCAACTCATGCAGGGTTTCAGCATGGTTCCTTTGTACTACAGGGATAAGATTGTTCTTATTTCATTTGGAGGAAACAAAAAGGAGCCATCTGATAAGGTAAGTACTTCTTAAGTGAAAGAACATCATACTTTAGCATTTAGAGTTTTAGACTTCATTATTTCTTGTTTTGTTGCAAGGGGTATTTCTGATATTTTCCGCAAAGCATAGTACTGTTGTTTTTCGTATTTTGCCTAAAAAGCACTTTGAAATATTTCTTTCTTCAGCTACTATTCCAGAATTGAAATTATTTTTTGTTTTCGAAGGTTGAAGTCCTAGTAGTGCTGCAAAATGAACTTGGTTTCAGTTGGCGGTCTGCCCCTGATGCAGAACCCTTAATGTATGATGACTCTCCTCCCAGCTCAAAGGAACTTGCCGATCACCTCAACAACTGTGATCCTCTGTACTCTAATTCAGTAGCACGGCGTAGTCTCGCGACAACAGCGGAAAGCTCATCTGGGAGGAAATCGCTTCCTGATTCCCTGCTACATAACTCAAATATGGGAAGCTCATCACTCCGCCGGCAGTTCCGGCAGGAGGAGGAATGCAGCCTGGCCCAGAAACTGCAGAAGCCAATAGATGATGACAAATACAAGGATGTTGACAATTGTTCTGAGCTACCATCGTTTGGAAACCAAAAGCAGCGGAGCGACACATACCATTCTCCAGAGGCTGATGCTAAAGCGAAGAGGTTGGGTAGAAGTTCGTCAGACATAAACCATCAGCATGATACAAAAATCGCAAACCTGGTCAGGAGAAACATGGCGTTGGAAGAGAAACTTTCAGCTGCAATGGCGAGCAAAGACGAAGCAGAGAAGAACTTATCTCTTGTTATTGACAGCAAGGAAGAGCTAGAGAAGAGGCTAGCTGAGAGGGACAGGGAGGTCGAGACGCTGAAGGAGAAGGTGATAGGGTTAGAATTGGCACAAGAAGATTCAAACAGTGCCTCAAACACTGTCCATGCTGACAATGTGCGACTGGAGCGTGAAGTGGCCTTTTTGAAGGCCGTCATGGATGAGAACCAGAAGGCAAGAAACTATCACTATGATCTCTCCATCTGCTAGCATTTTCGCTGTAGTACTGACCATGTTTTCTTCCTATACAGGAGCTGCACTCGACCCGTGGAGTTCTAGCAGGAGAGCGTGCGAGGGCGTTCCAGCTCCAGGTAAAATTTGGAAGTGTCAGATATTTCAGGTTCTTTCTGGTTAATACAAATTTTAGCCTGTGGCAGTTCCCATTTATAAGGATTTTTCATGCTGATGTCCAATTTTACTTGCATTTGCATCTGTGACTGCAAGATTGCTGTTGACATTTTACTTTGCCAGGTTGAAGTGTTCCATCTGAAGCAAAGGCTGCAAACAATGGACGGAAGGTCACCTACACCAAGAAAACCTCAAAACCTCTAGATTCGAGAGGCCTTCCATGGTGATGAGTTTGTCTAGCATCCTGATGTAAATTAATTGTTAGCATACCTATTTGTCCATCAAAACATTAAGGGCGTGTTTGGTTGGCTACCGTACTTCGCCACACCTAGGTTGTCAAATTCACTTTTACTGTGACGACCAAACCGTCCAAAGTGCGGTAATGAACCAAACATGCCTTAGGTATCCATATGTTTTCATCATAGAGATTATAACCTCAAGAATGTTGCTAAAGACCCAAATGGATTGGTTCGTGCAATTATGTATGATCTAATAATGTGCCTATGCCTGTTTCTGAAACTTATCTTGAAGGGTAGCTCTCTTCTGTTTGTACAAATGTTGGATTTTGTTATGGGCTTTAGACCCATGGACCAATGAATTACTGGAAAATCTCATGTGGCCAATTAGTGCGTGGCAAGAGGTAGGATGGTGTTTGGTTAGGCTTACTTTTGACTTTTTGGACTTTGGCGGATAAGCAAAAAAATAACACCTAAATAGGTGCTTTTGGCTAGATTGTTGCATGATGATGTAAGCTAAAATCCTTTTAAAAAACACATATTTATGTGCCTTTTGGGCTTATAAGTTAAAGTACAGAAGCCAAAAGTAAGCCTAATCACAAACATCCGAAGTTAATTCTCGAATTGCTAGTTGGGAAGCAATTGGACCTAGGAGACTCTTCTACTACTCACTACTCACTAGGAGCTTGAGAAGATGAGTGGCTCACGTGCTCTCCTCCACCGCACGCCTCGCCTCTCGCGTGCCTCGTGTTTCATGGTCGAGGCAGGGTCAAATCCGTGCAGATTGAGCTTTATTTTGTCGCTAGGGAAATTAATTGTGATTATTTATCAAGTCATTAACGAACGGGTTAAGTGTTAATAGTTATTTTTTATTTGCTCATCGACTCGGAACATGGGCTTGCTCCTCATAACCCACCCGAACAAGACTATATAAGGTGGACGTGAGCCCTAGCCATCACCATCAATTACATTTGCCTCCTCGCGTGTTTGCACCACCGTCATTTCCATCTCGTTGCACACCACCGCCATTTCCATCTCGTTGTTCTGTTATGTGTTACTCCATCCCACAGACAGTGTGCATGATCTTCCAAGTGAGCATGCCTCGGTAACTTTCCTCTTGGAGAGGGGATAAGGTTTTGGGGGAAGGGTACAGTCTCGGCGTGATTACTCACATTCTCCTTCATGAACTACTCACATTCTCCTTCATCGACTACCTTTGACTCCTTCAATGTCATCACCATGTCGGCCGATGCTACCAAGGGTGTTGATGATGCAACCTCCACCGATGTTGTTGCCGCCAAGGCTGCAACTACTAGAATATTGTCGTTGGTCATACCATCGCCCAACTTGACATGATTCTTTTTCTACTCTTAATTCCCGCTATTTTTTTACCATGATTGTTAGTTGGAGTAAATTAATACAAAAATTCTAATTATTTCAACAATCCAAAACCCTTAATATATGCAATTTTTACATCAAGACTTCCATGCCTGTCTGGAACCGTTTATGGGTGCATACTTTAAGCACCAACAAACTAAGACCATCTTGACACATGGCTATGGAAGCTTTCTGGGTATAGACTGATACTCCAATAGGACCACTTTCTCCCGAAAAGGAGAAAGTGTTCGGTGAGACTCATACTCTTTGTTTCACATGTGATAAGCATGATTGGAAACAAGTTGGTCGTCGCATATTTACACATGTGACATAAGGACCGTGGGATGCACTGGGAGCTAAACATGGTGCTACCGATGTCAGAAGTGAATCATAGGCCATTGAGCACCATTTCATGACTACATGATGATCAAAATCATTTTGTGGTTGAACAAGCTCACGATATACGATGCATTGCAAAAGAAACTTAAGCTCCCCAAGTGTGTGCTACCCAAAAATATTCTTGCGGGTTGCATTATTGCTAAGCTTCTTTAGTCTTGGAGGAGCATTGCCACTTTACTCAAGCACCAAAGACATGTGTTTTTTTGTTGAGTATTTCATCAGGGTTCCGAACCTTGAGGAGAAGGTGAGGACAAAAGACGCACACCCTAAGGGAGGATAGGCGGTGGTCTAGTGCCATGTAGAAGAATTTCGAGAAGTTCACGGAAAGAATAAGGTATTGCAATGTCCATATTTGATATGCTTTAATCTAACAAAAGAGCTATGTGAATAAACACTACAACAGAACACACAGGGCTGACAGTTATAAACGCAGATTCACACGTCTAATCTTCACACTCGTGCTATCGCGACAACTAAAATATCTGCCAGCGATATTTGCGTCGGAGAAAATAGCAACCTATACCGAAGGGAGTACATTTTCTCGGGTATATGTGTCTTGTGTTGATAGAGCCTAAAATGAAAACAAGTTTCCATGCATGGTAGAGGGCGCATACTATTGATACCGGGGGAATTTGTTACTATTGGTGTTCATCATAACTAGTGCAGCTAGTTCGAGAGTCATGGAATTGTAAATAAATAGAAGGGAACATTAAGTTATGGGCACACTTTTTTATCTCATTAAGAATATCCCTTGGATATAGAGAGTTAAATGAAGACTAAAATATTCGTTCTACTCCTTATAGCCATAGGAACTCTCATCTAAATGTATCACCACATAGATAATGAACTGAGCAGCTAGATAATTTGGGCCACATAGATATTACCTGGACAATGAAATAAATAAATAATTAAATTATAGAGTACATATTAAATCTAGCACATAGATATTAAGTACCTTAGGTAATGAACTGAGCAATTAAAATGTTTTCTAGAGCATTGATAGTGAAAAATAGGTTTAGGGTTTGTGCGTGGGTCTAAAGCTCCGCACGTGCTCCACTTATATAATCATGACATGTACAAGTTACATACGTATACATCTCGTATACGTGTTACACGACATGTGGGGTTAGAGTCTAATCCTATATAACTAAGAAGATCATCCCACTAAACTATTTCTCTAAGCATGCAAGCTGTCCACATCATTGGATGGGCCTGCATGACTAACCTGCCACCTCAACTAGCCTTTCCACCTCACAAAACATGCCATTTCATGAAACCAAAAACTGCAGGTAATAATTCTATTCACTTCGTTGTTCCTTTCAGCTCCCAAAAAAAATCTCGCACTGAACAGCCCGTCCGTCCAGTCTCTCAGCCCGGCAACTTGATTCCCCGAACAATTAATCGATCCATTCAGCTTCCTCCTCCACGGCCAGTGTACCCCTGGCCGCTCGCCTCCCAAGACAAGCATAAATCCATACGCGATGAAGTTCTCCTTTCCTCCCTCCCGTACCTTGGCAAGCATTGGCATGGTTAGAAGCTGCAACAAAGAGAGGCTCGATCTAGGATTCTAGATACATGACGAGTCCCCAAATTTATATACCTATGAGCACGGCTAGCTCAACACGGCTCGATAGGGCTGGCACAGAGCGGCTAGCGGACAACAGCTGCATGTTCAGAAGCGGCGCGCACAACAGTTGCCGGCGAAGGGGCGAAGCGCTCGGCTTCGCAAGCGGCGTACACAACCACAGGGCAAGGGACGTGCGGCGATGCCTCTCGGTATGCATCAAGCAGAACGGTGTGTTGCTGTGGGAATCTAGACTCAATGTTCTATGTTTTGTTTTCTGCGGTCACCGACGGCTGATATTGTCATGGTGCCAGACGATTTGTGCACATGGTAAATATTATTGTTGTTTCTTAATATTCACATCCTTCCCATCTACCACGAGCACCATGTAAAGATTCTTAGAGAGACGTGGCAAGAAGATTCCAGTAAAAAGCATGCGTCGTTTCTTGTGATCTTCTCATGGCAAGAAGGTCGCTGCACTTCACTCCTGCTTTATGTTCTGTCGTTTTATTTTCAATTTATGTGTATGAATCAGAAATTTAGACTCCATACTTACATCTGGTTGGATAAAATCATGATGTGAATTAGGGCACAACTTTCATTTTGGTCAGGCTGCTAATTCACTTAGGATCATTAGTCCAGTGTGCGAAGAAGCAAGGTATGTAAGAGGATCTTACCATGATCCATGGATATATTCTTGATGAAGGGTGTCATGTATGTAATATCTCTCTGTGTGTGCGCGCAACCGGAGCACCTAGCGGCACCGATGGAGCTTTGAAATGCAAGGCATCTCAGTCTCCGGCACCAGGTATTCAATTCTCTTCAAAAATGTGTGCACATTAGTCCACAGTACTGATGATTAAATTCTTTTGCAATATTTTCAACTCCTTGGCAGTATAAAAGGTTGCTGGTCTAGGGTCGTGCATGGTTTGGTCAACTGTAGTTCAGTACCGTGGTTTTCCTCACAGAACAATTATGCACTAGAACAATATGGGCGTCGATGTACTACAAAGATTTCTTACCATGCAGGCATGCAGATGCACCGGACCGAGAGCATGTATCTTTTACTTAAAAACATGGGACATTGTATTCTTCAGTTCTTCCCTATTTAATTTTCCGTCTATTCTATATTCTTCTCTTACTACTTCCAGGATTTAGTACAATACAATTGCCGAGAAGGAAATTGCTATAACAAAAATCTAACCCAGGAAGGTAAGGTCAATTCTTTAAACCTTAGCGGCTGTGTTTTTTCCCCTTTTGATTTATCACTTTCGGGTTTGTTCAGCTGCAGGTTGGTCTCACTAATCTCTTTTGTAGCAGAATTGTTCTGAGCGCCCTAACTCATGTATTGCATGTTAGCTCTCCATAAGGATGTAAGCATGTAAGACTATTTTTTCACGGGAAGCGGATAAGGTTTTTACAAGTTCTTACCAATCACCCTGGTAGGGGTATATGCAAGTGTATTTTGTTTGAAGTGTATATATGTGAATCAAACTAATTGATTCCTCTATATTTTGATAAGTGTATCGGTCGCTTCAAGCACTACTAGGAAAAACGTTATCAGTGGCGCACCAAAAACGATTTCTGTGACGCATCTAGTGGTCGCCACTAAATTGTCACCACTAAAATTATATTTTTGTGGCGCATATGCATATATGCGACACAGAATTCTGTCCCAGATTCTGTGGCGTATGCTCCACAGAATCCTTTTTTCAGAATTTCGAAATTTTCAGAATCTGGTACAAATACAGGTATATTACAGAAAATACACAAAAATTAACAGAAATTCACAGAAAAACTGCACACAACAGTACAAATGTTCCAGTTCACATATAATACATCAACAAGCACGAATGTTCACAAGTGTTCATCAATCACATCACTTAGAACCGAATAAGTGTACAAGTATATTTCATAAGTGTTCATCTCACTCACATAACTTACAACCGCGCGATGTTGTCACCGCCTACCTTAGGACAGAATATAGTACACCGTAACCACAATGCCGGTGAGGAGGAGCGGCACCAAGATCTTCGTCCGGTTCTTCTTCCACACGTGTCTCCTCCACTTGGCCACCGCCTCCTCTCTAGTCGCGTATCCCTTGTAGCTGTTCGTTGAACTTGTCCACTTGTTGGTGGTAGTCCACCCACTCCTCGTAGACACCTGGAACCCGACCCTTGTACACAACGTACGTCGACATCTCTATTGACAAGGCATATTAGTACATCATGCAAATATATGTTGACAAATATTAGAGCAAGACATTCATAAACTTAAAACAATGCGTCGATGACAATGAAAGAAACACGACAACATGTCCGACACAATAACAACGACGGTTTCAAGCTAGGCAAGTTAAGTTTTTCGACACACACACTACATGTCCACCGATACACACGCTCTCTCGGTCAAGTAGCCTTCTCCTCGCAGGACGCTGAGAACGGCTTGTACATGTCTTTCGTCGTCCACGTCCTGAAGTCACCCTGCGCCTTGAGGCGGGCTTCGATCTCCCTCTTGGTGAACGGCCTGGGCTGGTGTAAGAGCCCACCACGTGTGTTGACCTGTTCCATGATGATATGTGATAGCTTCACCTGCGTATCACGGAAGTCTTCCCTAAGATCGGGGTCACTGATCCCATGCAACTTTTGGGCCCATCCTTGGAGAGAAGATGGTAGCGTTAGCATCTCGCAATCCCGGACAAACCCTTTGAGGTGATGGCAAACGTAGAAGGCCTCCTTCACGCTGTCAGACGGCTGCTTGACGCAGGGGAACTCGAACACGTGCTTGAACTTGTGTTGTCCATCGTTCCTGTAAGCCTCCCCCTTATAGTTGAAGGGGCCTCCCTGTTTGGCATAGCCCTCGATAGCATCATCCAGAACGCTCCTTACTCTGGCGTAGTTCTTCCTCCTCGCACTCCCCGAGTCGAAGTAGGTGGCAAACGAATACCTCGTGGAGAGGACGATGAGCGTGCAGTACTTGTCTCTACGCAACACACAATGTAGAACGGGATGTTGGAAAAGAGCAATGGAAAGAAATACTTATGTGTTACGACGGCGGTAGGAGGATGTGTACACTTACTCGGGAAAGAAAGGCACAAGGATGTTGTCCTTCCTCTTGCCGTCCATCAAGGATTAAACTATATTTGTACCCTGTTTATCACCCGGAAAATGTTGTCCCTATTTTAAATTAAAAAGAAAGTTGCTGCAAGAAACAACTTTTCAACAGACACTAGTGCTTTTCAACATATTTTCGACAGTCTAGTCTGCCCAAATGTCTCCCACCATTTAACTAAGCCTTGTCCTCATACCTTACTTCCTATTCTAGTTGTACTGGAAATAAAATATTGCAAGCACAACTTGAAGTTTCTTTTTATAATAAAAAACAGTCATTTCATTACTTGTTTATTTGGGATAAACCCAAGTGCCCATTTGGTTAGATTTTTATTCACTGGCCGTAAGTGCTGCCAGAAATCAAAATCTGCAACCAATACGGAACAACTTATATATGTATTTTCTGTTGTGCAGGAAGAGTTACAGCTTGTATTGTTTAAGAGCAAGAAGGACAATCTTTTTGCTAACCGGGTATGCTTTGACATGCCATTTACCTGTATTTTAATATATGCTTTTGAACCCTGATATATACTTGCTTACAGTGATGTAGGCATGCTTTCATTTCCCACCTATATAGACTTGCTGAATTTTTTGTAACCTTTCAGATATTTGACCTTTTCGATGTCAAGAAAAGGGGGGTCATTGACTTTGCTGACTTCGTTCGAGCTCTAAACATATTTCACCCTAGCATCCCAATGGAAGAGAAAATGGATTGTAAATTATCTCCCCGATGTTTCTTTTTAGCCATTTTGATACACATTTCTGCTTTTCTAAATTTTTCTATTGACTGTCAGTTTCCTTCAAGCTATATGATATGGACAACACAGATTTATCGAATGAAAAGAGGTGATTTTATCAACTCTTGTTTATTGAGGTCGGTTCTAACCAATTCGCTCCCTCCGATCCGATACACAAGGTTCCAGAACTACGCACGTCGAGAACGGAGAGGATTCGACCTAAGAACTGGAATCGATTCGAAGTGCAGCAGCTCCGCAGCCCAACAAATCCACCGCCACGGGAATTTCAAATCCACACAAGGACACGATGGAAGAGAGAGATGGGGCAGGGAACAGCTTATCAGTTGAAGGGGACGCGAGAGCGAGGGATGAAGGAAAGGCGCGACGGCGGCACCGCTAGCCGGCAGGACCTCGAAGCCTCCTCCTCCTGGACGACGGAGCCTCCTCCTCCTGGTGCTCTGCGAGGCCACGACGGGTACGGCGGCGAGGCAAGGTGGGCGCGGCACGACGGGCGTGGCACGGCGGGGCGGGCGCGGCGCGGCGGCACGGCGGGGCAAGCGCAGCGCGGCGGCGAGAGCGGAGGCGTGCTAGGGTTCTGGCGATTTGACTTAGCGATTTGGGGAAGAAAGGGGATTTGGGGCAGTGCAATTGAGGCCTCGTCAAAACAGCTAAGTTAAAGAATTTTGTGGCGCATCTGTTCAGATATGCACCACAGGATTGTTGGAGATGGTACAAAAGGAGCGTTGCGCTGTTGTTTGACAGAAAACGTTGCTTACCACACTGGTTCATCGCTTGCTCCTCTGTTCTGAACTTGGGGTGGCCACGTTCGATTGCTGGCTGTCACATCTTTTTTTTTTTACTTTTTAAAAAATATTTTAAGGAGGGTAATAATATATTAAAGGCAAGAACTAATATATTTGGCTATTAAAAACAAGAATTAATATGTTTGCCTTAATATTATATTATATGCTCGTGTCACACCCTCATCAATATCCGCATACATTAGTTTATCAAAGTAATACATATATGCAGGCGCGAGAGCACACATGTGCATTAATTAGTACAAAAAAAGGCGTAAAAAACCGCTAAGTCGGCTCCGAGGTAGCTAGTGTCTCTTCACAACAACTTTCTTGCCCTTCTTCTTCACGGTAGAATACTTTAGACCGGCCACCTTGAGATTTCTTCTCGTGTACTGGCAACCTTTAGCCGGTAGGGTGGTCTTCCTTCTTACTTTAGCATAAGTAGTAGGTTTGTCGAAGTACTTGTCGAATTCCTCTTTGATCTTGGGATCGCCGTTCTTGTCGATGTCTTGCTTGTTGGCGGGTCCTTTCATTCCGATGATGCTCCTCTTGCCCCTCCTCACGACAACACGGCTTGGCTTTGCCGGGTCGGTAATGAAGAAGCATTGGTCAACTTGGCTAGCGAGCACGCATGGCTCATTTTTCGTGGAGGCGTTCTTCGATTTGGCATCGGGTTTAACCATGGTGGTGAAAACCGGCCATCTTTTTCGACGCTCTTGGCACATCTGACACGAAACATTGGCACCGTCACTCCGCAGTAGTCGAGTTCCCATATCTCCTCGATCTTTCCATAGAATCTTTCCTTGACATCAGTCTCGTCATCGGCGTATGATAGCATAGTTATTCCTGAGTTTTGGTATTCGCTATTATTGTCCTTCTCCTCGGTGTAGAATCTATAGCCGTTGATGTCGTACGTCTGATAGGTCCTAACGTTGCACCCGGGGCCCTATGAGAGTGAGAATATGAGTTTTTGATCTTCAGTATAAGGCGTCGGCATGGGACTTTCTAGTAGCCTTTTCTTGAACTACCCCGTGAAGCTGGCGTTGTGCTTTCTGGTTACATCTCCCTTCTTCCTCGGCTTGCCCAGGTTGGCGAGCTTCTGCTCAATTAAGGTTTTGTGCTCATCCACCTAGGGGCCGACCAACTGTATGTGTTGTAGCGTGACTCGGTTTGCCCTATCAAAGTCGGCACGTTCGAGTTTGATGCCGACGTGGAGTGCGCGGTAGCCCTCGCGGTGACCAAATCCAGCGAGCCTCCCGAGGTGCTTCCTGGTGGGTAGACCGACATCCTGGTTCTCGGTGCTTAGGTAGTTCTGGCAGAAGGAGATGCACTCGTAGGTCAGAAAGCCCTTGGCTATGCTTCCATCTGGACGGGACCTGTTGCGAATGAATCCTTTGATGACACCATTCAGCCTTTCGAACGGCATCATGTTGTGCAGGAACGCCGGCCCGAGATGGATGATGTCATCCATGACATGGACAAGCAGATGCACCATGGTGTCGAAGAACGCGGGATGGAAGTAAATATCGAGCTCGCATAGTATCTCGACGATATCTTCCTATAGCTTGCCGAGCTGCTTCACGCTGATAGACTTCCGAGATATGACATCAAAGAAGTTGCAGAGGCCAAACAGCGTCTCACGGACGTGCTCGTCCATTATCCCTCGGATCGCAATAGGGAGTATCTGCGTCATCAGCACGTGACAGTCGTGAGACTTCATCCCGCTGAACCTCTTCTTCGCTACGTCCAGATATCTGCTTATCTTCCCAGAGTAGCCGTGGGGAACCTTGACTCCTAGGAGGCAACGGAAAAACCTCTCGAGCTCCTCCTCCCTTAGAGTGAAGGATGCAGCTTTAAGCACCACCTCATTCTTCTTAGCCCTTTTGCGGCGACCCTGGGTCCCTTCCGTCTGTTCATTGCCATCGTCGGCATCGTCACTATCGGGGTACTGAAGTTCCTTCTTAATGCCAGGCAATTTTAGGTCGTTTCTTGCTTTCGGCCCATCCTTGGTCCTATCCGGCATGTTCATCAGAGTGCCGAGCAGGCTCTCGGTAACGTTCTTCGTGATGTGCATCATATCGAGGCTATGGGGCGTGTGGAGGACCTTCCAGTAAGGAAGGTCCCAAAAAACGGACCTCGCCTTCCATACTCCACGCAGCGGTGATGGCTGTTCCCTCGGCCGCTTCTTTCTTGGCACAGGGCACTCTTCCCAATTGTCCAGAAGCTCATTGATTTCTTCGCCGCTCAATGGTCGACGCGGGGCATTATCGAGCTCGTCTTTGCCATTGAGCAGGTCTCCGCGTTTTCTCCACAGGTGATCCTTGCGGAGCCACATTCGAGTCCTTTGGAACACGGTTTTCGAAGATCCAAGATCCCTCGGCAGCTGCAGATGCGGGGTCTTATCCATGCACCTGACACATGCACAGAATCCGTGGTTCACCTGACACGCTACATATCCGTAACCAGGATAGTCCTGCACCGTCGTGAGCAACACAGCTCTCAGGTCGAAATAATCTCCAGTGTAGGCATCCCACGTACGTGTCGGCCTCTCCCACAGCGTCGCTAACTCCTCTTTCAGGAGCCCGAGATACAGATGCATGTCGACACCCGGTTGTTTTGGCCCCTGGATAAGGATACTCATGTGTATGTACCGCTGCTTCGTGCACAACCAGGGGGAGGTTGTACGGCCATACAAACACGGGCCAGGTGATGTGCGTGCTACTCTGGTTGCCAAAGGGATTGAGTCCGTCGGTGCTCATGCCCAGCCTAACGTTCCTTGGATCGAGCCCGAACTCATCTTGGAATTCGATGTCCAGCGCATTCCACTGGCTAGCGTCCGCGGGGTGTGTCAGGATCTTTCCCTTCTCCGGATCATCTTCCGGCTTCTCCTTCTTCGCGTGCCATTGCATCAGCTCTGCTTTCTTAGGGTCTACGAAATACCGCTGCAGACGGGAAGTGACAGGCAAGTACCACACCACTTTTCGGGGAACTTTCTTGTTCCCTCTCTTGTACCGTCCCTGGCCACACAACGGGCATGTGGTTCTATCCTTATACTCGTTCCGGTAAAGTGCGCAGTCGTTGATGCATGCGTGGTACTTCATGTACGGTAGGTCTAGTGGGCAAACTACTTTCCTCGCCTCCTTGATACTTGTTGGCAATGTGTTGTTTTTGGGAAGACGAGCGTGCCAGAATTTCATGTGAGCGTTGAAGCTAGTGTCGGTCCATTTGTGCTCCGCCTTCATCTCCAGAGCCTTCAGCGTTACACTCAAGCGTGTATCCTCGGGCCGGCACCCAGGATACAATGGAGTCCTCCCGTCTACCTCCATCTGTGCCAGCTTGGCTTTCTCTCTGGCTGCAGCTCTCGTGTTGGCCATCTTCTTGAGGAGTATTTCTTGAAGATGAGGGTCCCACAAGGCCGAAGTTAGCGGCATGTCTATGCTCCCGTCTTCTCTGCCGCCACCACCACAATCTGCTCCGGCATCGTCTCCTTCATGATGATCGTGTCTGCCGGCATCTCCTTCGTCATGATGACCATGTCCAGGAGACCCTTCGTCTTCTCCCCCACCCCTGGCCTCTTCTTCATCATGGCCACCGCCATCTACCGGCGGCTCCTCATTCACTAAGAAGCTAGGCATGAAACCACGCGTGAACAGGTGAGACTCCAGTTGTCCAGAATCAGGGTTGATCCACTTCCGGTGTTTGCACGTTTGGCACGGACATCTTATCTTGGTCATGTTGTTCCGAACCATGTCGGCTACCGCGTCAGCCTTGTATCTAACCATCCAGCGTTCGCTCATATGGATGACCATGGTCGCCTGCGTGCGAACATAGACCAAATTAAAGAGAGTATGTTAGAACCATGCACACACACGACGCGCACACATACATGCATGCATGATCGCCGGGAAATTTCGGCATGACCTATCCTAAAAATAGGACGTATGGCTAGTGCAGAAATTTGCCGAAATGGACGTGAACCAATATTTCGGCAAACCTCCATGCACCCGGCGCCGGCAACATGCATTCAAGCACAACACAAGCTCCCTCCACAAGCAAACATGTATTCAAGCACAACACAAAGCGAAAGAACATCGTCTCACCATCGCATACTGCCCGCGGGACCATCTTCACCTACAAAACATCCATACACACCGTGTCGAGGCCCGCCGGCCACACAAAACATGCATCACACAAGTAACCATGCACACACCTCACAAATCTACAAACCAAATCTACACCAACCCCATATGCATAGTATAGCAAGAGGGGGTGTGGGATGTGGAGGAGGAAAGTATGAGTGGTTTACTACCTTTACAAGTAGGAGTAGCTTCCCCTCACAAGTACATGAACCAAAGTAGGTCTAGCTATCAACAATGGAGGTGAGTATGAGCAAAATAGAGTGGGAGGGAGGAGGGGGACGAGCTAGTTGGAGGTGGTGGGAAGAAGAGAAATGGTAGTTGCCACCTTTTTTAGATCTGTTTCGCACATCCTGTGGCGCATATGGCAAATGCTTCACAGAATATCAAAATTCTATGGCGTATATAGCCATATGCGCCACAGAATTCTGGCATGCCCATGTGCTGGGGTCAGGCCCACATGGGCCCACAGGAATTTTGTGGCGCATATGGCTATATGCGTCAACCACAGAATTGCAGGAATTCTATGAAGAATTTGCTATATGCGCCACAGAATTAATTTTAGTGGAACATTTTTCATATATGTGCCACCGAATTAAAATCTACCTATAATTGTTTTCCTAGTAGTGAAGGTTTTGATTTGTGTACGGAACCAAATAGGAAATACTTTAGATTTAAAACCTATGATTGGACCAATGATTTTGGTTCACATATATTAATATGAAAAAGGGGTACATATTAACTTTTCGATAAATCCAATGAATTGGCAACATTTGATTCGTTCATATCTCGTATTTATCTCATTACTTGCAGCAGTTCACATTCACCATAAAATTTCTATTAAAATATCTGATATTTAAGCAAAACAATTTTGCAGCAACGCGTCGGGAATTTTCTAGTTACAATTGCATACAATATTGAGATTGGACTTAAATCTATCCAGCATTTGTCGTGTGACTGGCTTAGTAAATACATCAACAAGTTGGTCATGAGTGGAGATGAACCCGACCTCCAGTTCACCAGTAGCTACTTGTTCTCGCACAAAATGGAAATCGATCTCAATGTGCTTAGTTTGAGCATGAAAGGCTGGATTCACCGTCAAATAAGTAGACCACAATATGGGGGTACGCTACCGAGTCACACCAAGCTCCTTGAGTAGAGAGTCTACCCACATAGCTTCAGCAGCACCATTAGCCAATGCTTTATGCTCTTCCTCGGTACTCGATCTCGAGACCGTGTGTCGCTTCTTCAAACTCTATGAAATCAGATTGGGACCAACAAAAACTGCAAACCTACTGGTGGATCGTCTATCATCCACACACCCTACCCAATCGGCATCGGTAAAGATACCGATGACAACCGACAGTGACTTGTGAATGCACAAGCCAGTCTCCAATATCCCTTTGACATTTCATAGAATTCGTTTCACAGACTTCCAGTGTACATCAGTGGGCTGCGACAGGAACTGGTAAACCTTGTTTACCGTAAACGAAATATCTGGATGGGTGAGTATCAAGTACTGTAGTCCTCCAACAATACTGTGATACCTGTATGCATCATCTAAACTGAGTTGTGTGCCTGAGTCTCTAGCCAAAGTCTCGGAAGGAAGTGGAGTGACAGCAGAATTACAATTCTCCATGTTGACTCGATGAAGAAGATCAAGAGCATAATTCTATTGAGTCAACGTCACCCCCTGAATTGTATGTTGCCTCCAATCCAAGAAAGTACTCTGGCCGCCTCAGGTTCTTGATAGGAAAACTGTCGGAAAGAGAATGAACAAGACGATCCACGACCTCCGGAGTAGAGCCAGCAATAACTATATCATCCACATAGACCAACATGGAAATCTGCACTCCATCATGCGAGTAGATGAACAACACCGTATTAGCCTTGGACGAAACAAACCCAATCTGATGAAGAAGCTGACTCAAGCGAGCGTCCCACGCTCGTGGCGACTGTTTCAATCCATAGATAGACCGCTGAAGCTTGCAGACATGTGAGGGATACCGGGCATCCTCAAAACCTGGAGGCTGCTGCATATATACATCTTCAGCTAGGAAACAATGCAAAAAGGCATTACTGACATCGACCTGCCAAAGACTCCAACCACATGAAATGGCGAGAGACGGTACGAGACGAATCATGGCGGACTTCACAACTGGACTAATGTGTCTCCATAATCAATTCCGTGCTACTATGTAAAACCACGAGCTACCAAACGTGATTTGTGCTTGTCAATGGATCCGTCTGGACGATGCTTGGTTTTGAAAATCCACTTGTTGCCAACAATTTTGATGCTAGGTGGTCAAGGGACCAGAGTCCAGGTGCCAGTCTGCTGCAACGCAGGAAATTCATCCAACATGGCAGTATGCCACGCCGGTTCGAGAAGCGTCTCCCGATGTGACGTAGGAGTAGCAAAGAAGGCGCGATGACGTGGATCATACCGGACAGTACCGTCAGCGTAGTCTTTTCTCGACGAGTCTGGTCACGGCGATGCGTAACCATCGCATGTTGTGTCTCAACAGGAGGACCAGACGAAGGCATCACAACTGACGGAGTGGCAACGGGCGATGCGGGCTGGCCGGGAGCCGACACGGGCGGCAGCCCATGGGTTGGCGCAAGAGGAGGCAGGCTGATGGAGGGTGGCGTCACCAGCGGCTCGGGCCCAGCGGCCGAGGATGGCCCGTGCATGGCCTTCCCATGCACGTTGATCGGCACAGCGTCGATCGCCTTCTCCTGTGGGCGAGTGGCCGTGGGCACCTGCAGGGGAACATCACCTTGCACAAGTGGATCAGTAGACAAATAGGACAAGTCATAATTGCGCACATGTTCAGTAGCAACTGGTTCATCAAAAGGGAAAACGAATAGCTTGTTCAAGAGTGGAAACATCGACCGATACGCCGGGAGTGGCAAAGGGAAACATGGTCTCATCAAAGACAACATCACGAGAGATGTACACACGTCATGTGGATCTATCCAAGCACTTATACCCCTTATGCATGGGACTATACCGAAATACACACATCTTAGAACGAAACTCCAATTTGTGAGAATTGTATTTGTGAAGACTGGGCCAACAGTCACACCCAAAAATGTGAAGGAATCATAGTTGGGCTGAACATGCATAAGGCGAAAAAGGGGTATTTCCTTGTTGATGATGGGAGTGGGCATACGGTTAATGAGATAACATGCCGTAACAAACGCCTCATCCCAATAACACAGGGGAATGTGCGAGTTTGCAAGAAGATCAAGACTTGTTTCAACCAAATCATGGTGTCTGCGCTCGGCAATCCCGTTTTGCTGGGAGGTGTGGGGCACGAGACACGATGGACTATGCCTATACGCTCAAAATAACGATAAAGATGATGGTACTCCCCATCCCAATCAGAGTGAACTGCCTTGATCGTGGCGTTCAAGAGAGGCTCAACATGAGCCTGGAACGCATAGAAACCCGTTAAACATCAGACTTATGTTTAAAAAGATATATCCACTAAAAACGAGAGTAGTCATCCACAAGACTGACATAGTACTTATACCCCCCAGAAGAGACACTAGCCAAGCCCCAAACATTAGAGTGAATCAATTAAAGATGCTTAGTGAAAACACGAGAATACACTGAATAAGTCAACTGATGACCTTTAGCACATCGACAAGCATCACCACACTAAAGAATTATTATTTGAGGAAGAACACGAAAGATCATTTATTCTAACAATATTTTTAACTATATTATTGGATGGATGACAAAGACGATGATGCCAATGCTGGGAAGTGACACTGGCTGACACATGACGTGATGAAGACGACGCTCTGACGGACGGGATGGTGTATAATCCACCATGACTCCTACCGAGAAGAAGGACCCTACACGTGGCCTTGTCCTTAACACAAAAGGAATGACGGTAAAATTCAACAAACACGTCATTATCACAAACTAGACGATAAACTGATAGGAGATTTAAATGAGCATCTGGCACATGAAGAATATTTTTAAGATGAAGGGATGAACTAGCTAAAAGTGAATGACCAATATACAAAATTGACAGACCTACACCATTGGCCACCTGAACCTGATCCTTCTCATCATAGCGCTCGTGGGTGTGGAGACGTGCGGGCTCGCTTGCCAGGTGATCGGTCGCTCCTGAATCCATGATCCAGGGGTTATAGTTGTTGGAGTGTGTCGTGGCAAAGTTGCTACCCCGCTGCTGTGGAGGGTAGTAGTTGGAGTCGAAGCGGTTGCGGCAGTTTGTGGCCTCGTGCCCCCAGATGCCGCAGAGTTGGCAGCGGGGTCTCCAGCGACGCTGACCACCGTTGCCGCCTCCATTGCGGCCACCATCATTGCGACCCCCATCATTGCATTTCGTCGTTCCCGCCGCCATTACGGCCTCCATCATAGCGGCCATAGCCGCTATTGCCGCTGTTGCGGCCCCCATCCTGGAGGCCGTAGTCGCTGTTGCCACCACTGTTGCGGCCCTGCCCCTGCTGGCCATCATTGTTGTAGGGGCAATACGGAGCGCATGCGGGGTTAGGGCACATCGCGGCATGACAACCACCCCTCGGACTGCGCCTGCTATGCCTGGAGTGCTTCAAAGGACAATACATGAGAGTAAAACTTGGAGTACAAGACGGACTTGTCTCCGATCGTGTAATTGGTGGCGATGGAGTTGAACGCGGATCCAAGTCCAATGAGGATGTGGTCCACAAGTTCGTCGTCGATGACGGGGGCACCGGCGGCTGCCATAGCATCGGAAAAGCCCTTCATCTTGTGCATGTAGGCGGCTGCCGATATCTCCTCCTTCCTAGTGCTCTGCAGGAGACGGCATATGTGACGTACGTTGGCACGGCTGTGAGCACCGTGCATGGTGTGGACCGCCTTCCACGCGGTTGCGGTCGTCTTGCAACCGATCAGCTGACTGGCTATGTCGCTGTCCATCGAGCCAAGAAGGTGCTCAGGAACTTCTGGTCCTGGACCCACCATCGGAGGTACTTGGGGTTGTCGATGGTGACGGCCTTGTCACCGGTCCCCTCGGTGAGAGTCTTCTCCGGGGCAGCGACGTCGGCGTCGAGGTGCCTGTGGAGGTAGTTGCTGGAGAGGTGCGGAAGCATGATCCCCTTCCACAGGGGGGAAGTTGCCGCTGTCGAGTCGAACGGAGATCCCGGAGGAAGAGACCACGGGAACCGAGGAGGACGACGAGGTGCGAGGGTGTTCATCATGCTAGACAGCTGAAGCGCGGAGGATCCCATCGCGGCGGTGGCTCGGAAGGTCTCAAGCGGGGGCGGCGGAGGCGGATCGCGGTGGTGGCAGCTCAGTCGAGCCTCGAGCGATGGCGGCGCGGCTCCGATACCAAGTGAAAATAGGTTTAGGGTTTGTGCATGGGTCTAAAGCCCCGCACGTGCTCCACTTATATAATTATGACATGTACAAGTTACATACATATATCGTGTTACACGACAGTGGGGTTAGAGTCTAATTACAATTCTAACATTGATTACTACCCAACAATGTTATCTTTGAGATCTCAATGCACACTAAACCATCGGCAAATTGTATCTTATTATAGATATCAATGCACAATAAACCACAAAACAATATTATACAAACAATCCCAATGCCCAAAAATATAAATTATAAATTCGAGCAATTGAGGACGTACCAAGCTGCTACCAGCCGTTGAGGTATGGTGTGGTGGATAGTTGTGCTCCGCTGCAGCAGACAATGCATCCCGGCGTGGTGGAGAGGTGCACATCGTCACAATAGACAGTGCGGTCTGGCATGATAAAGAGGTGCGTGCCGCTCAGACAGATATGCAATCCTGTGTGGCGGAGAGTTGCGTGCCACCACGACAGATGATGTTGTCCAGCATGGTGGAGAGTTGCGCACCATCATGGCAGATGATGCGGTCTGGCGTGGCAGGGAGGTCAACATTGGCTCGGTAGATGGTGTGGTCCGGCGTGGCGGGGCGTTGCTGCAGTAGACAACGCGGTCCAGCGTGGCGGAGAGGCAGGGTGGATAGGAGGCTAGGGTTAGGGTTTTGCAAGAGGCGGAGAGTGAGTTGGTGGTCGGTTGGATATTTTTCGGATAAGATTGAGAGCGACTTATGTAGGTTGAAGAGGAAAGAACTATGAGGCTTAACTACGTCAACCTTTCCTTATCGATTTTTTAGCAAATCAAACTTGTCATATATTTCTCAACATTATGTTTTATTAACATTATATTTGATTAATAGTCTATATAATCATTAAACACTAACATTTCATGTATATGGGGATATCAATACACGTGTAAATGTGCATGATCTATCGTGGCATTACACTTGTCCAACGTGAAGAAGCCACCAAAATAGCACTATAGATTACTTGATCTACTACAAGCTTAAATTTGGACAAACTAATACTAGCTACCTAATAAGCTCTAATTACATCTATTAACAAGCTTTTCTAACGTATCTCTAATGGCTTGCACCATGGCACACAATTTAGCACACAACTCCCTCATCGATGCCACGCGATCATTCGCCTCAGACTGCACTTCTTGGGTTGCAGGTGTTCAGCGTATTCGGCCTCCCTCCTTCACTGGTTTTACTCGATCTCACCCCACCACAGCTCGCTCAATGACTTACAGAGCTACTGTGGGTGCTCTGGTATAACAAACTGGAGGAAACAACATGCGGCTTCATCCTCACGACCGCACGCGAGAACTTGTGGCCGGTGCCGTGTGCAAAGATCTAGTCATAGGCCATGTTTCGCCTTGCGATGGGAGGTCAAGGCATTCTCAAGTGATGATCTCATCGTGTTCCACGTCCTAGTTCGGGTCATGGATATGCTAACTTCAAAGGAAAATAGCAAATGCATATGTGTGAGATGGAGAAATCGCAAAATTTAGGTGAAAAAACAGGAAGAAAAATCCCAAATTTTAAATCCAACGCCAATGAGATCAAAAAAATAACTGCATGTACCAACATCTTTAATCTAGAAGGAAAGATAGCGCTCCATCCTAGATCCTCATCCAGTTCCCGCCGTCCGCTGAAGATTCGTGGAGAGAGAGAAAAAAAAGAGATTGAAGAAAGTACGATCGTGGCGAGGAGGGTTTCCTTCTAATATCCAAATGGCGACTTGGGTTCTGAGGGGTTCACCCGTTAGTGAAACACGCTTGACTAGTGTCCCACGCCGGACCCACAGTCAACGTCACATTTCCACGACGGAATGATTATTTCCCCGGTTCGTGTACATAAGGCATATCGGAATTCGGTAATGGCGCGATGCAATTTAATGCTGTAATTTGTTTTGCCACGGCATAAACTCGTCTGCCGTCCTTGTTAGTCGCCGCAAATACTCTATATACTGGAAAAAACTTTTGTTGATACTTTTAACTTGTGCCGCCCAAAATATACCATCTGTGGAGCTTTTTTATGGTGAAACTAGTAGTATATTTAGTTGTTTCTGGTGGGAACAACAATAAAAATACAATAAAATTCATTGGATTAGTTGAGAGAAGCTTACCATATCAAAGAAAGAAGATTGTTTAGGATATACTGATGATCTTTATGACTTTAATTTTGCTATGTTGGCAAAACAAGGGTGGAGGCAGAAAAAAGGGTGACGTCAATATATTAGGCGGTAGTCCAAGTGGAAGTGCCTGCTAATATAATAAGGAAATTTGAAATATAAGGCTGCGCAAAAAAATATCGTATTTTTTTACCTAAAACGGGTGTCATCTTGACAAAGGACAAGCCATCAAAGCAGAACTGGAATGCTTGTAAAAAATATGTTTTCTCATCAAAATGATACAATTGAGCATATTTTAAATGTAAATTTGCTGGTGCGTCCTGTTCTATTATTCAGGTTGCAACAAATTTATATCAACCATAGTCTGTTGCAAACATGTTCGACATTTTGTTACGGGGAGTTCCATCATATATATTATAAAAAAACATATCCTCCTGTGAGCGGCAGCCTTATGTTGGTCATTGTGGCTCCGCAGGAATGATGTTGTTTCTGATGAAAAGAAATCTCCTTAACGTTGCAGGTCATCTACCCGTGCACACACCGGCTACCTGGAGCCACTTGCAACTGATCAGAAGGAAGTCTTCATGGGGTCATGTTCTCAAGTGGAGCCAGAAGCCAAGGAGGTTTTACCCCAACAGGAATGGCGGTGTAATCTACCTATTGGTCCTCTGTCGCCTTAGCATGCCTTATCATTTATGTCATAAGTCAAGAGTCCATGTTAAACTTTTTATTTTATGTTTTTTGAGCCGTGCATATTTTTGTTATGAAGAGGTCTGGTGTAACTCGATTGGATGTACCGTTCTGATACACCCGATTAGATGTATGGTCTTGATATAAACTATTGAGTTACAAAACTCTCTTTATCAAAAACACTAACCTGGATTCGTTATGTGCTCCTATTATGAAAGCCAGGTATTACGCCTAACTGTTCACTACAGGAATGACGGTCTACGCCGACGGCCGGGCGCTACGCCGACGGCCAAACGTTGGGGCCGTCGGCGTAGACCGCGACCAGGTCAGCCCCTCCAAGCAGCCGTCGGCGTAGAATTACCCTCGGCATAACATAGCTACGCCGACGGATGCCCTCGGTGTAGCCTACGCCGAAGGTTGTCCTCGGCATAGCTATTTTTTCTTTTACCTTATTAATCTTTAAAAAATCATAACTAAATCATTCTAATTCTAAAAAATACAAATAATATATCAAAATTTGCAGAAAAATAAGATCTAACTATCTACACTCAAATATTACACATTTGTAAATAAAAATTAAGTGAAACATAAAACATTACATATAGTTTGAAACGGGTATAAAAAATTCAAAAACGATCCAAATAATGCGAAACCTTCGCGTGGTGTCATATTATGTGATATAGTTACAACAAAAAATATAAAACTTGGTATATTGATTATGTCTCAAAAAACCTTCACAAAATGACCTATCTCATATGAGGTTTCCTGACTTTCGGATCAAATGACCAATGCTATGGCTAGAATCAAGGCATAGTTTGTGATAATGTGCCTATATTGTGAATTAATGTGTATCATGGGATGACGAACAATGTTGAAGGAGGAAGTTTTCCTTTTGGTCGCGCCAAAAAAGCCATTTTCCATTTTTCGAGTGCAAAAAATGGGGGGTTTTGTGAAGCAATCACCAAATGGCTAATTCAAAATGCTACCACCCTATTTTTCAAAAAATACTAGACCACCTTACATGGACAATGTCCTAACAGGAGATCTCAAACCTTTTTGTCCATCCCTGATGAAAAAGACAATTTTTTGCCGAATCGGTAGGAAGTGGGTCAGATATGAACTACAGGTACATGATCTGATGCTCATGATTTTTTATAAAAACCATTTTTACGTTCATAATATGCTATTTCATCAGAGATCCACTTCAAGTTTAGCGAGGCTCAGCCCCGAGCTAAGAATGTTCATGCCCGTCGTTCGACAAAGTTTGACGATAGTTTGAAACGGGCATAAAAAATTCAAAAACGATCCAAACAATGTGAAACCTTCATGTGGTGTCATATTATGTGATATAGTTGCAAGGAAAAATATAAAACTTGGTATATTGATTAAGTCTAAGAAAAACCTTTACAAAATGACCTATCTCATTCGAGGTTTCCTGGCTTTCGGGTCAAATGACCAATGTTATGGCTAGAATCAAGGCATAGTTTGTAATAATGTGTTCATATTGTGCATGCATGTGTATTATGGGATGGCGAATAATATTGTAGGAGGAAGTTTTCCTTTTGGTCGTACCAAAAAGCCATTTTCCATTTTTCGAGCGCAAAAAAGGGAGGTTTTGTGAAGCAACCACCAAATGGCTAATTCAAAATGCTACCACCCTATTTTTCAAAAATACTAGACCACCTCACATAGAAAATGTCCCAACAGGAAGATCACAAATTTAGCGAGTCCCAACCCCGAGCTAAGAATCTTTATGTCTGCCGCTTTAAACGGACAAATAAAATTATGGCTAGAATCACGACATAGTTTGTGATAAGTTGATATGGATATAATATTTGGATTCCTATCATTTTTCTGATCAATTTAGACATATTATTTGTCAAATTCCGATTTACGGATTTAAAGATATTAATTATTCCATATTAAATAGAAAAATACAAAACAAATAAAATCATTATATTTTTATTTGAATTCAATAATATTTTTACTTATTCATAGTTGTTTACTTAAATAATTGTTTGTAATTTCAAAAAATATAAACATATGACATGATGATATAAGAGTTAATATGATTGATATCATAGTATTGACAACAAGGTATAAATTGCTTTGCGGGAACCGATTCTGAAGGAACGGAGAAGTTAAGCATGCTGGGGTGGAGTAGTGAGGATGGGTAACCGACTAGGAAGTTTGACCAAGACTGCAAATTTGATCAAAGATTAAGTGTAATTAGTGTTAAAAATGTTCCAAGTGAGAGATTAATGAGTCAAACATTAAAAAAATAGAGAAAAAATTTGGATTTTTTTTGATTTTTTTTAAAAATTATTTTTATCCGGCTGTTATACTATGTCGTCTGCCGCTATGCCGAGGGTGATGACTCGTGTAATAACGAGCTCGTTGGGGAACCCCAAGAGGAAGGTATGATAAGCACAACAGTAAGTTTCCCTCAGTTATGAAATCAAAGTTATTGAACCACTAGGAGCAAGGAAACACCTCCAAGGTGTTGCTAGCTGGACTTTGGCAGGGCGCACTACCGGCGCCAGCAGCAATGTGGAAACCTGCACAACACAACCACAGAATTTTGTCCCAACTTACAGTGAGGTTGTCAATCTCACCGGTTTTGCTGAAAATAAAGGATTAAACATATTGTGTGGAAGAAAGTAATAGCTTGCAGAAAGTAACAGAAAGCAGTAAATAGTTATAGATTGATGATAAAAGAAAGGACCGGGGTCCATAGTTCACTAGTGGTGGCTCTCCTTAAGATAGATAACATGCTGGGTAAACAAATTACAGCGGGGCAATTAACAACCATCGAGAAAGCATACATGCATATACTAAACATATTGACTCCTTTGAGATTCGATTGGGCATTACAATATTATACGTAGACCGTAATCCAACTGCATCTATGACTAATAATCCACCTTCAGGTTATCATCTGAACCCCCTCTAGTATTAAGTTGCAAGCAACAGATAATTGCATTACACATTGCGTGTAAAATAAACAATACGATTGTTCTATGAACAAAGGATTGCTGTTTTCCCCTAGTAGCAACAACACATCTAGTATCTTAGAGATTTCTGTCACTTCCCTAGATTACTAGAGGCATGAACCCACTATCGAGCATAAATACTAACTCTTGGAGTTGCTAGCATCTACTTGGCCAAGATAGCTACTAACAACGGAAAGCATGCAAGATCACAAATAACAAAGACATGATAGAATCAATAATCAATCTAAAATAGCATCTCAATATCCATCGGATCCCCGCAAACACAACATGTAGGATTACAAATAGATGATCTTGATCATGAACGGAGCTCACAAGATCTAAACATGATAGCACAAAGGAGAAGAACCAGCCATCTAGCTACTACATGGACCCGTAGTCCAAGGATGAACTACTCACACATCACACCGGAGGCTTGCATGGTGATGAAGAAGGCCTCTAGGGTGAATTCTCCCCTCCGGCAGGGTGCCGTGAAGAGCTTCAGATCCCTCCCGGTCTAGGGATGGAGATGACGGTGGCTACAGACTCTTTCATGGAGTTTTTGATCGGGTACTTAGGGTTTCTGTATTGAAGGCATCTTATAGGCGAAAGGGGAGGACGAGGGGATGCCCTAGGCGACCACACCACCCCCTGGCGCGGGCCAGGCCTGGCCGCGTGGCCAGGTGGTGTGGCGGCCCTCTGGCCCCTCGCTGTCTCGTATTCTGGCTCTGTGTCCCCCTCGGTGAAAAACTGACTTTGGCTTTTGTCCCGTCCAATTTCGAGCATATTCATTTTCTGACTTTCCTAGAAACAAAAAACAGCAGAAAACAAGCAGCTGGCACTGTGGCATCTTGTTAATAGGTTAGTCCAAGAAAGTGTATAAAAAGTACTCCAAAGTGTAGACAAAACATAAGAAAATAGATAAAAACCAAGCATGGAACATCAAAAATTATGGATACGTTAGCAACGTATCAACATCCCTAAGCTTAACTCCTGCTCGTCCTCGAGTAGGTAGTGATAAAAGGAAAGAATAAATTTTGAGGTGATATGCACCATCATAAACTGGATCAAAGTATTTGTTAAACATTGATAGCTGGGATCATAGTACTTCAACATAACATGAAAGATAAAGTTCTAACAATAAGACATCGCAACTATGTTGCAACATGAAAAGGCACAAACAAAAGATTCATGAATAACAATGCTTTGCAAGATGTTTGTTTGTTTCACATAAAGAAAACATAGCATAGTGGCATTCAGCTTGTCCCTCATAGAGTAGCAAACATAAATGCATAGGACACCTTCAAAGTTCATAAGAGTGACTAGATACAAATAGTTTAAGAACAAGCAATATCAAAGTTATGCATCAATCAACAAATCTTAGGACAATGCACATAGAACTAAGAATGACCACTATGCTCTCAAAATAGGTGCATAAAGATAGAAGGTGGAGACTCAACATAAAAGTAAAATGAAGGCCTTCATGGAAGGAAGTAGGGATTCAAGTTTCATAAAGAGATTCCAAAAATTATGGTACTTATTAGCTTTTAGCTCTCATTGCCCCTATCATAAGCATCTTTAGGTGATTAAGGTTAAAGTGACACAACTAAGAGGATATGCTTGACAAGTTATAAGTTGAAATCTCATGCCCCTTACTTACGAAGACCGAACCTCATGCTACTCAACTTCAGTCACAAGTAAGCTCTTGTCATTGTAAGTACATATGTATCATAGAGAACCGCTAACTGGGTACCCCTTGCACATGATACATGAGCTATCCCATAATCAAAATGACAAGGCAAGCAGACAATGAGCATCTCAGCGATCTTTTTATTTGCTATTTGCATAGGTTTTTATTGAGGATGCTTCATACAGTGCTCATTATGGTTATGATACAAGTTTCCACCATGATTAGGCATGGCTTAGGCTAGCGGCCCAGGCGTTTCTCTAACACAAATACAAACTCCATGATCTTACAAGTTCCCCTTTTATTTCACACCGCCAGGATCCATAAGTAAAAGAACATGATATCAACTAGGTACAATGTACAAGTGCAATGTTGAAAGTGTTCCCCATGATACATGGCTCTGCTAACTTCAACTTATAAAGCGCAAGCATATACGCAACAAAGATGGATGCAATGGTTCAAGTTTATTAAGTGCAAGAAAGTAAAGTGTGCCAGCAAGTTCGTGAGAGCTTTAATCACTAATTTTCACATAACAAGTTTAATTCGTAAGGTAGATAAAAACATGAATATACTTGGAATAGCAAATGCTAATACATAGGTATGATGGACTCTTTGGAATAACTTGGTTTTAGGAGTTGGATGCATGAGTGGAACTCACACTTGGTTATGGAGGCTAGCAAAAGACTGGGAGCGACCGACTAAGAGAGCAATAATGGCCATAATCCTGTAGAGCGACAAAACATCATTAATCAAAGCATAAAGTGATATTACAAGTCGAAAACTAAAGGATTATAAAGGCTATGGTGACTTGGGATAGTCATAACATGGTGTGAGCATGTGCCAAGTCAACCCAGATAAAGCATCAAAGGAGAATACCACAATACTTATGCTTTAATATGCTAAAACAACGCATGATTCTTCCAAGGCACATTAAGAAATCTCAATTGTTTATAATAATTCATGCTACAGCAAAGATCACTAAGCATAAAGCCAAAACAATATCAAGCATGGCATGACAAAGCATAGGCCACAGTCAAAAACAAACTCCTCTTACCACTTAAGCATAAACTTTCCTACTCTTTTCCAATCCAAACCAAACTATTTGAAAACCAATGCATGAAAGAGGGGGTCCAACCAATTTATTCAGCAAACTAAGAAAAACCAAAAACAAAAAACAAGACGCTCCAAGAACAACATAACTATGCATGAAACAATAAAAATGAAGTGTTTGGAAGAAACTTGGGATTTTTATTGATGAAGACTGGGATGCCTTGGGCATCCCCAAGTTTTGACGCTTGTACTTCTTGGATATTTCTTGGGGTGACATGGGGTGGCATCCCCAATCTTGAGCTTTAGTCCATTCTTCATATCATTACATCATTCTCTCCATACACCTGAAATTTTTTCCTTCATACAAAACTTCACACAATCTTTATTAGTAACATTAGTGCACTCAAGATAATAAGTCTTTGGATTCAGTTTCAACACCAATAAAACTTCCATTAAAACACAAGCTACTAAAGCACTTCCTTTGAAAAGCTCAATTCCCCAAAGAGAACCCAAAAAGGAACCAACAAGAAGCAAATGCAAATAATGGCAGAAATCTGTCAAAACAGACCAGCAAGTAAAAACCAATTTTTTATAAGACCTTCTGTTGCTCAAATCAAAAAGTATTGAACTAATGAAAGTTAGATAAAAACCTGGGGCAGAAGCACAAGAATTCACGCCTCAAAATAACGTACAGATATTTTACACAAATTTTTACGGTGAAGCACAAAAATCTGTTTTGGGACAACAACTTTCCCAAGCATTACTTTCCTCTCATTAGAGGTTACTCTAGGCACAAAACGCAAATAAAAAGGATAAGGAGTGGTTATTACTGAAGTAATAACTTCCAATACTCATCTAAAACTTTTGGGTTATCTCCCAATAAGTACTTTTCTTTAACGCCTTTAAGTTAGGCATGATAGTTTGAGAAGATGTGATGGCTCAGTGTCGGCGCCAGGAAAATGCTGGTGCGATGTTGATGTAGAGCTCGTTGGGAACCCCAAGAGGAAGGTATGATGAGCACAACAACAAGTTTCCCTCAGTTATGAAACCAAGGTTTAATCGAACCAGTAGGAGCAAGGAAACACCCCAAAGGTGTTACTAGCTGAGCCTTGGCAGGGCGCACTACCGGTGCTAGTAGCAACGTGGAGACCTGCACAACACAACCACAGAACTTTGTCCCCAACTTGTGATGAGGTTGTCAATCTCACCATGTTTTACAGAAAACAAAGGATTAAACGTATCAAATGGAAGGAAGTAAAAGTTTGCAGAAAGTAAACACAAAACAGTAAACAGTTTGTAGATTGAATGTAAAAGACAAGGACCGGATCCATAGTTCACTAGAGGTGGCTCTCCTTAAGATAGATAACATGGTGGGTGAACAAATTACAGCGGGGCAATTGACAAACATTGAGAAAGCAATACATGCATATACTAATCATCTTGACTCCTTTGAGACTTGATGGGCATTACAACATTATACATAGACCGCCATCCAACTGCATCTATGACTAATAATCCACCTTCAGGTTATCATCCGAACGCCCCCCAGTATTAAGTTGCAAGCAACAGATTATTGCTTTACGAACTGCATGTAACGTAAACAATATGATTCTTCTATGAACAAAGGATTGTTGTTTTTCTCCCTACTAGCAACAACACATCTAGTACCTTAGAGATTTCTGTCACTTCCCCAGATTACCAGAGGCATGAACCCACTATCGAGCATAAATACTAACTCTTGGAGTTGCTAGCATCTACTTGGCCAAGATAGCTACTAACAACAGAAAGCATGCAAGATCACAAATAACAAAGACATGATAGAATCAATAATCAATCTGAAATAGCATTTCAATATCCATCGGATCCCCGCAAACACAACATGCAGAATTACAAATAGATGATCTTGATCATGAATGGAGCTCACAAGATCTAAACATTATAGCACAAAGGAGGAGAACCAGCCATATAGCTACTACATGGATCTGTAGTCCAAGGATGAACTACTCACGCATCACACCGGAGGCTTGCATGGTGATGAAGAAGGCCTCCAGGGTGAATTCCCCTCTCCGACAGGGTGCCGGGAAGAGCTTCAGATCCCTCCTGATCTAGGGATGGAGATGACGGTGGCTACAAACTCTTTCGTGAATTTTTGATCGGGCCCTTAGGGTTTTCGCCCCGAGGGCAATATATAGGCGGAAGGAGAGGCCGAGGGGGTGCCTGGGCTAGCCACACCACCCCCTGGCACGGGCCAAGCCTAGCCGCGCGGCCAGGTGGTGTGGCCGCCCTCTGGCCCCTCTGCGTCTCGTATTTTGGCATCTGATGACTTCCGGAAAAATAGGCACTTTGGCTTTTGTCCCGTCCACTTTGGCTTTAGAAAACAGGCAGCTGGCACTGTGGCTCTTGTTAATAGGTTAGTCCAAGAAATCATATGAAAAGTACTCCAAAGTGTATACAAAACACAAGAAAGTGGATAAAACCAAGCATGGAACATCAAAAATTATAGATACATTTGCAATGTATCAAGATGCTCACATAAGAAATATGAATTGAAGTAAAAGAGAGCATCAAGAAGCAAATTCAAAACACATTTAAGTCTAACCCACTTCCTATGCATAGGAATCTTGTAAGAAAATAAATCATGAAGAAACGCCGGCTGCGTGTTGGTGTTGGGCGCCACCGGCTGCGCGTTAGTGTTGGGCGCCGCTGGCTGTGTGTTGGTGTTGGGCGCCGCCAGGCTCAGCAATGCGACCGGCTGCACCAAGGTGTTGGAGGGCGGGGTCACCAAGTTTGGCGACACGTGTTGGGCCGAGTTTCTACCGGACATGCTGGGCACCGGTATCGGCCCAACTCCACCAGCAGTATTCCACTGGGCTAGACCCTCCCACAGCTGAGGAGGAATGATCTCGCGCAACCTTGCGTCCAACTTTTCCTCCATTTCACCTCCATTTGCGCCGGCAACTGGGCCACTTTAGCCTTGAGATATGCGATCTCCCATCTCTGCTCAGCCTCCACCTTGGACTTTCTCTCCTTTCTGATCTTTGAGTCCTCTTTGAAGTGGACGCCGACTTTCGTGGTTAGCCCATAGTCGGGAACACGTCCACCGGACGTCATCTTCATGTTCTTAGGCCTCTTCTTGAGAAGGTTCACCGCCCCTGTTGAAAGGAGTGTCCCACGGCTCCGACAACCCCGTGGTGGGGGAACTTGCCTCAGCCGCTATTTCATCTTTCTGCAAAAGGAAGGTGAACCCATTTTTAATTTTGGCTTCATTATTGATTGCCAATCGACCTGAGATCCAATTGGTTAGTTTCTTACCAGGTGTTTCTCGAATTTTAGCACATCCTCATCTGTGGTTTTAAATTCCTTTGTTATGGGGCACAAGAAGTAGCGGGCCCGCACAAAGTTCCTCACCTGCTTGTCCTTGAATTTGTCAAACATGTTTGGTTTACCAAGGCGCCTAAGCTCCCAAGCCTATGGTTACCTATGTTCTGGTCACGCAGTCTCTTCCCCCACGCCACCCATTCTTTTGTTCGGTCTGCAGCATAGAAAACAAAAAAAAAATTACAATGAGAACTACACGCCAAGATCTATCTACTAGGTACAAAGCAACGGGTGGACATACATCCAACGAGAACTTACCCTCGAAGACAACGAGTTTTGTTAACGAGTAGGAACTCGTGGTTGATGTAGTCGTACACTTGCCGATCTCAAGATCGTGAGGAAGTCCGAGCACCACAACTCAGCAGCGCATCCATACTCGCACACACGTTCAAGCCACCGGACAACCTCCACCACCTCGCTCCAGCGATCCAGCAGAAGCAATAACTCCTTCCAGATGAAATGCCACCGGGAACATGTATCTTGCTGATCCGAGACCATGGGAGAATAATTCTAGAGGGGGAGAGAGATCCTTCACAAGGAGGTATGAGGAAGAAGGAGGAGGAGGGGGGGCCTTTTATAGGAGGAGGGGGGTGCCCCTCCTCTCCATGGCCGGCGCATGGGGGGGTGACCCCTCACCTCCCCCATTCATGTGGTGGTAACCCCTCCACATTAAAATGCCTCTTCACATTCCCTTTTTAAAGTCCCCACTTTAAATGCATTAAAATTCTCCAAGTTTAATGCTCTCTCATTTAATAAAACTCTTTTATTAAATTTATTCAGAATTTTGTTAATTACTTTAATTAACAAACATTCACATATAACCCCTTGCAATATTTCAATATCACATGCAGAACCACTTTCTGCAATTTCACCCGAAACAATTTCTGATTTCTATCGAAACAATTCCTGCGCTTTGCAATTCTTTCGTCTAAAACATATGTGCTCCAAAATGGTGTCCGGTAACTCTTAAGTGTGTTGCCCTATGGTTCGTGAATAATGCAGACATGATTGAGACTCCTCTCAGATCAATAGTCAGAAGCGGGACCTGGAGATCCATACTGACTCCTGCATATTCAACGATGACTTCTGTGATCATGAGAACCTTTAACGCTTGTAATTTAATCCCTTTGTCTCATGATATAATACATGTCCGAGATTCGATCATCGGTATCCAAATACCTAGTTTGATCTCGTTACCGACATGCACTCTTTTCTTGTTCCCGTGATATAACATTCTAGTGATCGTGATATAACATTCTAGTGATCACATCACTTGCTTGCAAGCTATCTCAGTGTGATATCACCGAGAGGGCCCAGAGTATATCTATCTGTCATCAGGATTGACAAATTTCACTCTTGATCCATGAGCCTCAACATAACACCTTCGTAGCACTGAACCCATCTTTATAGTCACCCTGTTACGGTGTGACGTTTGATGTTATCAAGATACTCTTCAGGTGTTAGCAATTAACATGATCTCATGGTCTAAGGATAAAGATTACTTCGTATGATGTTATAGCAATATAAACATAATGACTTGATCGTAATGCTATACTTCGGATGAATGTTCATCACATCATTTCACAAATGCTGTGACCTTGTTATTAACAACATCCAATGTCTATGATCAGGAAACCTTGATCATCTTGTTACTCAACAAGCTAGTCTATAAGAGAGGCATAACTAGGAACCATTTTTGTTTATTAAACACACATGTATTCATGTTTCCAATCAATACAATTCTAGCATGCAAAATAAACATCTATCATATATAAGGAATACATAATAACCACTTTATTATTGCCTCTCAGGGCATATTTCCTTCAGTCTCCCACTTGCACTAGAGACAATAATCTAGTTCACATAGTGATAAATCTAACACCCATGGAGTTCTGGTGTTGATCATGTTTTGCCCTAGGGAGAGCTTTAGTCAACGGATCTGCTACATTTAGGTCCGTGTGTACTTTACAAATCTTTATATCTCCATCCTTGACATGCTCGCGGATGGAGTGAAACCGGCGCATAATATGCTTGGAATTCTTGTGAGACCTCGGTTCCTTTGCGTTGGCTATGGCTCCATTGTTGTCACAATAGATCACCATTGGGTCCAATGCACTAGGAACCACACCTAGTTCCGTAATGAACTCTTTCATCCAAACTGCTTCCTATGCCGCTTCTGAAGCAGCAACATATTCCGCCTCCGTCGTTGATCCAGCCACCACAGGTTGTTTGGAACTCCTCCAACTAACTGCTGCTCCGTTCAAGAGAAATACGTATCCGGATTGAGACTTAGAGTCATCCGGATCGGTGTCAAAGCTAGCATCGACATAACACTTAGCGACTAGCTCTTCTCAAGTACTTGAGGATGTTCTTGACCGCTATCTAGTGTTCCGAACCTAGATCAGATTGGTACCTACTAGTCAAACTAATAGCATGTGCCACATCCGGTCTTGTACATAGCATGGCATACATAATAGAGCCTATGGCCGAGGCATAGGGGATCTTATCCATCATCTCTCTTTCTTACGCCGTAGCCGGACTTTGAGTCTTACTCAATGTCTTGCCTTGCAACATAGGTAAGAACCCCTTCTTACTTCCGTCCATATTAAACTTCTTTAATATCTTATCAAGGTATGTAATCTGCGATAGCCCAATTAGGCGCCTTGATCTATCTCTATAGATTTTAATGCCTAATATATATGACGCTTCACCAAGGTCTTTCATCAAAAATTTGCGGTTTAGATAACTTTTAACACTGTTTAAAAGATCTATATCATTTCCAATCACTAATATGTCATCCACATATAATATCAGAAATGCCACATTGCTCCCACTCACTTTCTTGTAAATACAAGCCTCTCCATAAGTTTGGACAAATCCAAACTCTTTGATCACCTCATCAAAGCGGAGATTCCAACTCCGGGATGCTTGCTTCAGTCCATAGATGGATCGCTGAAGTTTGCATACATTATTAACATCCTTAGGATCGACAAAACCCTTAGGTTGTATCATATACAACTCTTATTCAATATTACCATTGGGGAACGCAGTTTTGACATCCATCTTCCCTATTTCATTATCGAAATATGCAGCAATTGCTAACATAAGCCTAACCGACTTAAGCATCGCTACGGGAGAGAATGTCTCATCGTAGTCAACTCCTTGAATTTGTCGAAACCCCTTTGCAACAATTCGAGCCTTATAGATGGTCACATTACCATCAGCATCAATTTTTCTTTTGAAAATCCATTTATTCTCAACGGCCTTTCGATCGTGAGGTAAGTCCACCAAGGTCCAAACTTGGTTCTCGTACATGGATTCCATCTCGGATTTCATGGCTTCTAGCCATTTGTTGGAATCCGGGCTCATCATCGATTCTTCATACGTCGCAGGGTCATCCTTTTAATCAACCATGAAATTCACAACAGGATTGCCGTACAGTTCAGGAGCTTCACGTGTCCTGCTTGACCTGCGAGGTTTGATAGTGTCCTCTTTTAGAGTTTCATGATCAATATCATTAGCTCTCTCTTCATTAGGTGAAGTCAACTCCGAAACAACTTCCGGTGCTGAGCTACTCGCCATTTCATGAAGAGAAGGTTTAATAACCTCTTCGAGTTCTACCTTCCGACTACTCACACCTTTTGCGAGAAACTCCTTCTCAAGAAAGGATCCATTCTTGGCAACAAAAACCTTGCCCTCGGATCTGTGATAGAAGGTGACAAGGGTTTAACTCGTCAATGCCCATTGTTATGGACTTGGGTTTTGGAGAAGGAGGGAGCGCTGGAGACATCTATCGGCTAGCAAACAAGCACACAGGGGACAAAGGATTTACCCAGGTTCAGGCCTCGTAGAGGTCCCTACTCCTGCTTGTCTGCTCGTGGAATTATCGAAGGAGTCGAAATTTACAATGGTGCGTAGATGCAATCTGGCAAGGGTTGTGGAAACTAGGGTTGCATGTGTCCTCCTCGCCGCCCCCTCCTAGCCTTTATATAGATAGGCTAGGTCTCAGGTAGCAGGTCGAGTCGGTTACAAGTTAGGGTTTTCCCCTTCAAACTTTCTATCTTTAGCTTCTTATTGTCCTTCAAGCAATCGAGAGTCCGTAGGTTACTCGAGTCCCTCCATCCAGGCCTTGGCGACACTGTGGGCCTGTATGTATTTGGACCGTATATACCAAGCTCGAGTACCTGTAGGGTATACCCATGTCAGAAGGTATACCCCATCGTTTCCTTAGGGTATCCTATGAAGACGCATTTTTCCGCTTTGGGTTCGAGTTTATCCGGCTGAAGTTTCTTCACATAAACATCACATCCCCAAACTTTAAGAAATGACAGCTTAGGTTTGTTTCCAAACCATAATTCATACGGTGTCGTTTCAACGGATGTAGATGGTGCCCGATTTAAAGTGAATGCAGCTGTTTCCAGTGCATAACCCGAAAATGACAGTGGCAAGAAAGTCAGAGACATCATAGATCGAACCATATCCAATAAGGTGCGATTACGATGTTCCGACACACCATTACGTTGTGGTGTTCTGGCAGGCGTGAGTTGTGAAACTATTCCACACTCTTTCATGTGTGTGCTAAACTCGTAACTTAGATACTCTCCTGCACGGTCAGACCGTATAAATTTGATCTTTCTATTACGATGATTTTCCACTTCATTCTGAAATTCCTTAAACTTTTCAAAAGTTTCAGATTTGTGTTTCATCAAATAGATATACCCGTATCTACTCAAATCATCTGTGAAAGTAACAAAATAACGATATCCACCTCGCGCCAACACACTCATTGGTCCACACACATCAGTATGTATGATTTCCAATAAATCTGTCGCTCGTTCCATTGAACCGAAAAACGGCGTTCTAGTCATCTTGCCCATAAGGCATGGCTCACATGTATCAAATGATTCAAAATCAAGTGATTCCAAAAGTCCATCAGAATGGAGTTTCTTCATGCGTTTAACGCCAATATGACCTAGATGGTAGTGCCACATATATGCAGATATATCATCATCAAGTTTAATCTTTTTAGCATTAACATTATGAATGTGCGTAATATTACTATCGAGATCCATCAGAAATAAACCATTCAACATAGGTGCATGACCATAAAAGATATTATCCATATAAATCGAACAACCATTGTTTTTAGATTTAAACGAATAACCACTTTGCATCAAACACGATCTAGATACAATGTTCATGCTAAGTGCAGGCACCAAATAACAATTATTCAGGTTTATAACTAATCCCGATGGCATATGGAGAGGTAGCGTTCCGACGGCGATCACATCAACTCTTGATCCATTGCCGACCCACATTGTGACCTCATCCCTTGCTAGTTGTCGCTTGTTCCGCAGCCCCTGAATAGAGTTACATATATCAGCAACCGATCCCGTATAAAATACCTAGGTGCTACTGCGAGTACTAGTCAAGTACACATCAATAACATGTATATCATATATACCTTTGTTTACTTGCCGGACTTCTTGTCCGCCAAATACTTGGGGCAGTTGCGCTTCCAATGGCCAGTCCCCTTGCAATAGTAGCACTCGGTATCGGACTTAGGGCCAGCTTGGGGTTTCTTTTCAGGCGCGGCAACAGATTTTCCACCCTTCTTTCCCTTGTGCTTGCCTTTCTTGTCCTTCTTGAAACCGGTGGTCCTATTGATCATCAACACTTGATGTTCTTTTCTAATCTCCTCTTTTGCAGTCTTAAGCATTGACAGAAGCTCGGGAAGAATCTTCTTCATGCCCTGCATATTATAGTTCATCACGAAGCACACGATGCTCGGGAAGAATCTTCTTGTAGCTAGGTGGCAGAGATTGAAGAACACGATGTATGCCTAAGTCATTGGGAATCATTATTCCCAAGGACACAAGCTTATCGGCGTACCCAGCCATTTTGAGTACGTGCTCACTAACGGAGCTGTTTTCCTCCATTTTGCAGCTAAAGAACTTTTCAGAAACATTATAACAATCTACGGCAGCATGGGTATCGAAAATCATTTTCAATTCTCCCATGGTATCAAAGGCATTGTCATTTTCGAAATGCTTTCGAAGTTCTGGCTCTAGCCCATACAGTATGCCACAATGAACTAAGTTGTGGTCCTCCTGACGAGTCACATAGACATTCTTTTCCTCGTCAGGGGCATCAGGAGCTGGTGGGGGCCTAGCGGCACATCTAGCACATATTGCTTTTGTGCAGCAGTGAGGAGAATCCTAAAATTCATAGTGCTACCATTCGCAGCAAGTTTCTCTTTCTCCATGAACACATTGAAATTAAAAACAGGTGGTGCCATCTACAACAGAATTTGTAAAGTTTATTTAGACTAAGTTTATGATAGATTGAGTTCAGCTAATCCAAATTACTAATGAACTCCCACTCAAAAACGACATCCCTCGTGTCCTTTTGGTGATTACATGAACCAAATCTACTACACCAAGTCCGATCATCACGTGAGTCGGTGTAGCTTCAAAGGCGAGCATCTATATGGGCATCATATCAACTATATGACTCATGCTTAACCTTTCGGTCCGTGTTCCGAGGCCATGTCTGTACATGCTAGGCTCGCCAAGTAAGAACCTTAGTATTCGCGTGTGTAAAACTGTCTTACACCCGTTGTATGAAAGCGTAGAGTCGAGTACACCCAATCATCACGTGATGTCTCGAAACACGATCCATAGAAAGGTGCATACTCAAGGAAGAACACATTTTATCTTGATATCTAAATGAGGGATCATCTTACAATGCTACCAAAAGCGCCAAACTAGCAGTATAAGATGCTAACATCTAATGTGTAAAGTGAGATGATATGGTCCATGCATTTGATCTCTATCATTTACATCGTGGTATGATATCTATCATTCCTTTGTATGTAAGGCCAAGGTCTATGGAACTTACACGTTGAATGTGTTGTAAGAGTATCTATCATACATCTACTTACAACAATACCATATCAATACACTAGCCTAGCAACGATCTAAACTAGACGCCTCTAATTTATCAATTGCAAGTTTTACGTGGCTTAGGGCTTTCGGAGATAGAACCGTTCTCACCTATGAACATGAACCACAACGAGGATAACCAAGTTATTAGCAACTCGTTGTAAATCAGATATTGACTATAGTAGGAGAAACAGACACCCGCCAGCCACTTATGCAAAACAAGTTGCATGTCAGTCGTGGAACCGGTCTCATGTACGATGACATATAAGGTTGGTCCGGGCCGCTTCATCCCACTATGCCACCAATATCCAAAGTACATAGAAGATGCAATAACATGAACATCATCGCCCACATATAAACATATGTGTACTACCCGTGCAAAGCACCTACGCATAGATCAGGCTCTGATACTGTAACACCCTCAGAATCGGCCCTATGCAAGTCTTAGCGATTCTCGCCAAACCCGCATAGAAACGATTCAAAGGTGCCCACCAGGCACTTTCGTGCGGGTGGAAAACGAAGTAATAACATTACACAACAGTCCTCGATGGGACCCACAGAACAGATATATATACAACACGACTCCATGAGTCAAGAATACAGATATACAAGACAAAGATCCAAATCACCTTGAAATAATAGAGCGTCCGAGTACGGACAAGATGCAAATTGAGCTAAGAGCCCTGAAGAATAGCCAATGGCGTCCATAACCCTGCCCAGGCCAAGCCGGAAGGGTAACCCTGCTAACGACATCGATCTCAAAGCCTGCTTAAACAAAAGGGGTGCCGACAAAGGGCAAAGGAAAAAGAGAGAGCGGTCAGTACTGAGGCCAGTACACGGCGAGGCTAGAATTCGGCGGTCCTCGCCTACATAGGTATGGTGGACTGAAGCAGCAGCGCAGCATGTACTAAACAACCTATAGAGACTCGATATAACTGTCGGCTATCAGAGAGGGATAAGAAAGACCTATTCGGAACCATCCTGATACTACCACCAAACATACCCATCCTGGTATTTCCCCCTCGACACCAAACGAGGAAGTCAACCGAGGAACTCACACAGTTGGCAGTTTTATTATTCAGTTATCGTTGCAGCAATTACTAGTCAAGTATAGATAGTCATCCTGATAAAATAAGCAGTGGGCAGTTTTATTTAACCATTCCGTTGTAGTTGCGACACTTACTAGTCAAATACAATTAGCATGAGATATCCCAAAACCCAGCAGTTGTTGGTACTTTTATTTAGCCATTCCGTTGTAGTTGAGCTGATTACTAGTCACATCGGATACAAGTCAAATTATAACAGTAAACTTTAGTTATAGTTGTCTATGATCGAGAACTGTGCTCCAAGTCGTCCATAACCGCGGACACGGCTTTTCGAAAAGATTTAACCCTGCAGGGGTGCACCAAAGTATCCACACGCACTTCGACCCTTTTTGCCAGATCAATTAACATACACCCATCGGTATGTTGGCGGGGCCTAAGTCATGACGTTTCCCAGACCCAAAGCAAGTACATGGGGGCCACCCCACTAAGTCTACCCGCAACGAAGTCGGACGGTCTCCGAGACGGACTCAGGGTTTGGGTGGACGGCTGTAAACGACTGGGAACCCGAAAAGATGACTGGGCTTGTCGATACAGCGAAAACGTGTCCCGATCCTAAACAGTACAGGTGCAGTACATCGCACAATTTAAATAAAGCAGTAAAGCATGGCATAAGTACAGAATAGTAAATAAACCTCAAACTAGTTGTGGCCCCCGGTATAATACTTTGAAATCAGGTACTAATCGATGGGGTGCCCACACATCCCACATGTGGTTAGCGCGCTCGATCTCGGAACAGGTGTCAAGAACTCGGGGTCCTACGGGACACCAGTGAGCGGTCGGAAACCAAATATTGTCTATCACCCACCGGTGCCTCTGCATTACCTACTTCAATTTTAGTTATTAAACAGTAATTAAAGTCTTGATCAACTCCAACATTAAACATGCGGCAACACTCCAACAACGGTGGTACTGGACGAGACGCAACATCACTAGAGCAAGCGACTACGACGCGCAAGTCCAACTATGTACCAACAACAGGTAATAGGATGTGTCCAAGGCAATATAAGGCTGCAAGGGATATCACGGGTACGAAAACTATAGCATCGCAACACAGATAGCAATAGATCAACAGGAGGAAATAAAGACTATAAAAGTAAGATAGGTAGAAAGGGGGAGGTGCTCGCCTGAAAACATTGCCGAAGTTTCATCCGAAGATCGGGTCGACACTCGCATCAACTCATCGTCCTAATCCGTGAAGAAGCAAAGCACTAGAAAAAACACTGGATGCACTATTTAATACTACGGTAGAAAATCGGCATGATGCATGTATGATGTATGACATGGCAAAGGTGCGATGCAATTAGGTCATATTAAGCGGAACCGAGGCCCCGGCAATTAATTAATAGGTTCATGTTGTTTAGAAGCCCCACAATTTAAATGTTATCTTAACATGGCAAAAAGTATCACCGGTTCGCTACACAAATTTAAATGGGACCAATATAAGACTAGATTTGTCCGTATATAGGCGCCATATTTATTATTAGATGATTCGACAACATACCCCCAACCCACAATATGTATGCAAGGATGACAATTTAATATGCAACAAGTTTGTATTTCATTTATAAAAATAGGGGCGCAGAAAGGGGTCACACATTATGGTCGGAGGTCTTGGTTCGGAGGGGTTCGAGGGATCGGTCTTCGGGGTCTCGGCGAGATTGGCCTTCGGACTCCGGGAAGGAGCACTTGGCGTGGCACCGGGTACGGGATCCGTCTTCGGGGTTCGCCAACGGATCCATGTAGGAGGGCTCGAGGGCTTCGGGTTCGGTCTTCGGATCGGGGCATCGGAGATCTTGGTTAGGGTTCGGTTCGGCCCCGACGCCGAGATCGGTCTTCACCTCCGGGAATGGGGTCTTGCATCCGTGAAGGAGATCATGAAGTCGGTGCCAGGGTTTAGACTTCGGATCCAGGATCGGGTCTTCGACTCCGCGTGGACGATCTTGACGTGTCGAGGGTTCGCGAAGAAAAGCGGCAGAGGCTTCCTGTAACTCTGGTTACGGCACAACACACCTGGCACAACACACCTACTAGATCAACATACAACACTCGTACAACACACATCGACAGGGAAACTTGACCCACATCAGGCGGTTGATGACAAGCGGACGGAGGCGCGCGGGGCGACCCTGCAGGAATCAAAGAGGAACACCGGGGACGAGGACGGCGCGGGCCGGTGGCTTGCAGGGCGACGAGGAGGCGGCCGGAAGACGCAACGGGGGGGCCGAGCTTGGGGGACCGGGGGAGAGGAGAGGACGACGATGGACGACGGGGGTCGAGCCCGCGGGGCGCGAGCGGGAGCTCGGGGTCGGCGTCCATGGCGCAGAGGCGAAGCGACGCGGGACGGAGAGGGGGCCGCGGGGGAGGACGACGAGCTCGGGCAGGGCAGGGCCCTGGCGGGGAGGCAGAGGAGATGGCCGTCGACAGGGTCCCGTGGCGACGGCGAGCGCAGGAGCAGGCGGAGGCGCTCCAGGCCGAGGAAGAGGCGTGACGGAGGAGGACGGCCGGAGAGGCGACGGGTCCGCGGGGAGCGGAGGGCGCCGGCGGGGGATCCCGATGAGAGGGAGGCGGCGGTGGATCCAGACGAGAGGGAGGCGGCGGCCGGAGCGAGCATCGGCATTGTGGGCCGGCGGTGGAGGCGCGCCCGCGGGATGGGGTTACGGGGCGAGGCAGAGGAGGGAGGAGGCGGTGGCGGACGGCGGGGCGAGCCCGAGCGGCGGGAGGAGAAGGACGGCGTGGCCGGACGGCCCGGCGAGGCGGGCGCACTGCAGGGCGGCCGGAGGAGGAGCAGACGCAGGGAGGAGGGGCTCGCAGGGAGGAAGAGGAGATAAGGGGGCGCGGGGCACGGGGCGAGCGGCAGGTGGGGCCAGGCGCGGGGATTGCGGGCGCGTCGGTGGGGGTGGGACCGGGAGAGAGAGAGAGGGGCAGCGCGTGGGGAGTGGTGGGGGCCGAGCGGGGTCGGGGGTTGACGGGCTGGGGGTCGCGCCAGGTGGGGGTGGGCCCGCGGGGTGGGACCGGGGAGTGGGTGGACCGGTTTGGTGTGTGTGTGCCTGGGGTTGGTGAGGAGTGGTGGAGGGGTGAGGTGGCAGCGGGTGGTTGGCTGGAGGAGGGGTGATAGCTGAGGTGGCGAGCACCGATTGGGTGGAATGAGGTGGATGCAGGGTGGGTAGATTAGGTTGGGTAGGAAAAAGGGTTTAGGGTTTCTGATTTTGTACTGGGGTGGCCGACTGGGTCGGATCGGCCCGGTACGGCTGCCCCCTAAAAATAATTAAATATTTTATTTATTTAAAACAGGGCTTTTGCAAACCGTTGGTAGACGAAACAAAAATAATCCAGAGACCCGGTGTTGGATTTTTAAATAAAGGCGGGGTATTTAGAAAACAAAAATATGTTTTTCGGAAATAGTTTCAGACAAACAAATGCATGATGACATGACGATGCTCAAATGCAATGTGGCATGATGTCATGAGCATGCGGTCATGATGATGCAATGCACAAAAACAACGCGATTTTCTAGTAGTGGTTTTTGCGGGGCGCCACAATTTGACACCACTAACAATGGATCTCGCCCTCGAGATCCGCCTCATGGTACCGGAAGGAAGGTCGGCGATCTGCGTCTTCTCGCTTCGTGTAGATCCTCGCGACACCACTAACAAGAGGTCGTTGTCCGTGATCGTCGAGAGAACACTCCGGAAACAAAAAGGCGAAGGCAGAGGTATCAACAAATAAAGCCACCTCTATCTTCGTTGGAAGGAGAGAAAAGGTGCGGCCTATCCCACTTCAATGTACAAGAGCGAATAGAAAGGGTAGTCGGCATGGGGGCCAATCCATCACGCACCCAAACTATTACTCCGCACAATCAGTAGAAAAGCGTGCAACCATCCTCGGAATCAGACTGAAGGTCTCGACAATCGAGGTTCGGAACAAAGGATTGATGCAGGCTCTGCATCGGATCTGGCATAGATGATGTCGTCGCGTCAGAAAACACCGGGAGGCACGAGAAGGAACAAAGAGAAGTCCACCAGACGAAGGATTCCTCGGATAGCATGAAGACCAGATGTAGCAACACCGTTACCAAAGGAGGAAGCGAAACCCTGAAGGTACGATGGAACCCAACCACGAGAAACCCTGGACTCGAAGAGAGAGAAGAGAGCGGATTCAAAACACGCAGAGGTGAGAGGAGAGCAGCAGAGGGGTAAGGAGTAAAATCAGACCTAATCAGAACTATCCAACCGATTTTGCAAAAATAGTTTTGACACTCTACTTCGGCCGTTAGCTAGGTTATCCTACAGGCTGGACTTGTGGGGTATCGCAACTGCTGCGCTCTGATACCACTCTGTAACACCCTCAGAATCGGCCCTATGCAAGTCTTAGCGATTCTCGCCAAACCCGCATAGAAACGATTCAAAGGTGCCCACCAGGCACTTTCGTGCGGGTGGAAAACGAAGTAATAACATTACACAACAGTCCTCGATGGGACCCACAGAACAGATATATATACAACACGACTCCATGAGTCAAGAATACAGATATACAAGACAAAGATCCAAATCACCTTGAAATAATAGAGCGTCCGAGTACGGACAAGATGCAAATTGAGCTAAGAGCCCTGAAGAATAGCCAATGGCGTCCATAACCCTGCCCAGGCCAAGCCGGAAGGGTAACCCTGCTAACGACGTCGATCTCAAAGCCTGCTTAAACAAAAGGGGTGCCGACAAAGGGCAAAGGAAAAAGAGAGAGCGGTCAGTACTGAGGCCAGTACACGGCGAGGCTAGAATTCGGCGGTCCTCGCCTACATAGGTATGGTGGACTGAAGCGGCAGCGCAGCATGTACTAAACAACCTATAGAGACTCGATATAACTGTCGGCTATCAGAGAGGGATAATAAAGACCTATTCGGAACCATCCTGATACTACCACCAAACATACCCATCCTGGTATTTCCCCCTCGACACCAAACGAGGAAGTCAACCGAGGAACTCACACAGTTGGCAGTTTTATTTATTCAGTTATCGTTGCAGCAATTACTAGTCAAGTATAGATAGTCATCCTGATAAAATAAGCAGTGGGCAGTTTTATTTAACCATTCCGTTGTAGTTGCGACACTTACTAGTCAAATACAATTAGCATGAGATATCCCAAAACCCAGCAGTTGTTGGTACTTTTATTTAGCCATTCCGTTGTAGTTGAGCTGATTACTAGTCACATCGGATACAAGTCAAATTATAACAGTAAACTTTAGTTATAGTTGTCTATAATCGAGAACTGTGCTCCAAGTCGTCCATAACCACGGACATGGCTTTTCGAAAAGATTTAACCTTGCAGGGGTGCACCAAAGTATCCACACGCACTTCGACCATTTTTGCCAGATCAATTAACATACACCCATCGGTATGTCGGCGGGGCCTAAGTCATGACGTTTCCCAGACCCAAAGCAAGTACATGGGGGCCACCCCAATAAGTCTACCCGCAACGAAGTCGGCCGGTCTCCGAGACGGACTCAGGGTTTGGGTAGACGGCTGTAAACGACTGGGAACCCGAAAAGATGACTGGGCTTGTCGATACAGCGAAAACGTGTCCCGATCCTAAACAGTACAGGTGCAGTACATCGCACAATTTAAATAAAGCAGTAAAGCATGGCATAAGTACAGAATAGTAAATAAACCTCAAACTAGTTGTGGCCCCCGGTACAATACTTTGAAATCAGGTACTAATCGATGGGGTGCCCACACATCCCACATGTGGTTAGCGCGCTCGATCTCGGAACAGGTGTCAAGAACTCGGGGTCCTACGGGACACCAGTGAGCGGTCAGAAACCAAATATTGTCTATCACCCACCGTTGCCTCTGCATTACCTACTTCAATTTTAGTTATTAAACAGTAATTAAAGTCTTGATCAACTCCAACATTAAACATGCGGCAACACTCCAACAACTGTGGTACTGGACGAGACGCAACAGCACTAGAGCAAGCAACTACGACGCGCAAGTCCAACTATCTACCAACAACAGGTAATAGGATGTGTCCAAGGCAATATAAGGCTGCAAGGGATATCACGGGTACGAAAACTATAGCATCGCAACACAGATAGCAATAGATCAACAGGAGGAAATAAAGACTATAAAAGTAAGATAGGTAGAAAGGGGGAGGTGCTCGCCTGAAAACATTGTCGAAGTTTCATCCGAAGATCGGGTCGACACTCGCATCAACTCATCGTCCTAATCCGTGAAGAAGCAAAGCACTAGAAGAAACACCGGATGCACTATTTAATACTACGGTAGAAAATCGGCATGATGCATGTATGATGTATGACATGGCAAAGGTGTGATGCAATTAGGTCATATTAAGCGGAACCGAGGCCCCGGCAATTAATTAATAGGTTCATGTTGTTTAGAAGCCCCACAATTTAAATGTTATCTTAACATGGCAAAAAGTATCACCGGTTCGCTACACAAATTTAAACGGGACCAATATAAAACTAGATTTGTCCGTATATAGGCGCCATATTTATTATTAGATGATTCGACAACATACCCCCAACCCACAATATGTATGCAAGGATGACAATTTAATATGCAACAAGTTTGTATTTCATTTATAAAAATAGGGGCGCAGAAAGGGGTCACACATTATGGTCGGAGGTCTTGGTTCGGAGGGGTTCGAGGGATCGGTCTTCGGGGTCTCGGCGAGATTGGCCTTCGGACTCCGGGAAGGAGCACTTGGCGTGGCGCCGGGTACGGGATCCATCTTCGGGGTTCGCCAACGGATCCGTGTAGGAGGGCTCGAGGGCTTCGGGTTCGGTCTTCGGATCGGGGCATCGGAGATCTTGGTTAGGGTTCGGTTCGGCCCCGACGCCGAGATCGGTCTTCACCTCCGGGAACGGGGTCTTGCATCCGTGAAGGAGATCATGAAGTCGGTGCCAGGGTTTAGACTTCGGATCTGGGATCGGGTCTTCGACTCCGTGTGGACGATCTTGACGTGCCGAGGGTTCGCGAAGAAAAGCGGCAGAGGCTTCCTGTAACTCTGGTTACGGCACAACACACCTGGCACAACACACCTACTAGATCAACATACAACACTCGTACAACACACATCAACAGGGAAACTTGACCCACATCAGGCGGTTGATGACAAGCGGACGGAGGCGCGCGGGGCGACCCTGCAGGAATCAAAGAGGAACACAGGGGACGAGGACGGCGCGGGCCGGCGGCTTGCAGGGCGACGAGGAGGCGGCCGGAAGACGCAACGGGGGGGCGAGCTTGGGGGACCGGGGGAGAGGAGAGGACGACGATGGACGACGGGGGTCGAGCCCGCGGGGCGCGAGCGGGAGCTCGGGGTCGGCGTCCATGGCGCAGAGGCGAAGCGACGCGGGACGGAGAGGGGGCCACGGGGGAGGACGACGAGCTCGGGCAGGGCAGGGCCCTGGCGGGGAGGCGGAGGAGATGGCCGTCGACGGGGTCCCGTGGCGACGGCGAGCCCAGGAGCAGGCGGAGGCGCTCCAGGCCGAGGAAGAGGCGCGACGGAGGAGGACGGCCGGAGAGGCGACGGGTCCGCGGGGAGCGGAGGGCGGCGGCGGGGGATCTCGACGAGAGGGAGGCGGCGGTGGATCCAGACAAGAGGGAGGCGGCGGCCGGAGCGAGCGTCGGCATTGTGGGCCGGCGGTGGAGGCGCGCCCGCGGGATGGGGTTACGGGGCGAGGCAGAGGAGGGAGGAGGCGGTGGCGGACGGCGGGGCGAGCCCGAGCGGCGGGAGGAGAAGGACGGCGTGGCCGGACGGCCCGGCGAGGCGGGCGCACTGCAGGGCGGCCGGAGGAGGAGCAGACGCAGGGAGGAGGGGCTCGCGGGGAGGAAGAGGAGAGAAGGGGGCGCGGGGCACGGGGCGAGCGGCAGGTGGGGCCAGGCGCGGGGATTGCGGGCGCGTCGGTGGGGGTGGGACCGGGAGAGAGAGAGAGGGGTAGCGTGTGGGGAGTGGTGGGGGCCGGGCGGGGTCGGGGGTTGACGGGCTGGGGGTCGCGCCAGGTGGGGGTGGGCCCGCGGGGTGGGACCGGGGAGTGGGTGGACTGGTTTGGTGTGTGTGTGCCTGGGGTTGGTGAGGAGTGGTGGAGGGGTGAGGTGGCAGCGGGTGGTTGGCTGGAGGAGGGGTGATAGCTGAGGTGGCGAGCACCGATTGGGTGGAATGAGGTGGATGCAGGGTGGGTAGATTAGGTTGGGTAGGAAAAAGGGTTTAGGGTTTCTGATTTTGTACTGGGGTGGCCGACTGGGTCGGATCGGCCCGGTACGGCTGCCCCCTAAAAATAATTAAATATTTTATTTATTTAAAACAGGGCTTTTGCAAACCGTTGGTAGACGAAACAAAAATAATCCAGAGACCCGGTGTTGGATTTTTAAATAAAGGCGGGGTATTTAGAAAACAAAAATATGTTTTTCGGAAATAGTTTCAGACAAACAAATGCATGATGACATGACGATGCTCAAATGCAATGTGGCATGATGTCATGAGCATGCGGTCATGATGATGCAATGCACAAAAACAACGCGATTTTCTAGTAGTGGTTTTTGCGGGGCGCCACAGATACCACTGTTGGGTCCGCAGCATAGAAAACAAAAAATTCCTACGATGAGAACTACACGCCAAGATCTATCTACTAGGTACAAAGCAACAGGTGGACATACATCCAATGAGAACTTACCCTCGAAGACAACGAGTTTTGTTAACGAGTAGGAACTCGTGGTTGATGTAGTCGTACACTTGCTGATCTCAAGATCGTGAGGAAGTCCGAGCACCGCAACTCAGCAGCGGATCCGTACTCCCACACACGTTCAAGCCACCGGAAAACCTCCACCCCCTCGCTCCAGCGATCCAGTAGAAGCAGCAACTCCTTCCAGACGAAATGCCACCGGGAACATGTATCTCGCTAATCCGAGACCATGGGGGAATAATTCTAGAGGGGGAAGAGATCCTTTAGAAGGAGGTGTGAGGAAGGAGGAGGAGGGGGCCTTTTATAGGAGGAGGGGGTGCCCCTCCTCTCCATGCCCGGCGCATGGGGGGTGACCCCTCACCTCCCCCATTCATGTGGTGGTAACCCCTCCACATTAAAATGCCTCTTCACATTCCCATTTTAAAGTCCCCACTTTAAATGCATTAAAATTCTCCAAGTTTAATGCTCTCTCATTTAATAAAACTCTTTTATTAAATTTATTCAGAATTTTGTTAATTACTTTAATTAACAGACATTCACATATAACCCCTTGCAATATTTCAATATCACATGCAGAACCACTTTCTGCAATTTCACCCGAATCAATTTCTGGTTTCTATCGAAACAATTCCTGCGCTTTGCAATTCTTTCATCAGAAACATATGCACTCCAAAATGGTGTCCGGTAACTCTTAAGTGTGTCACCCTACGGTTCGCGAATAATGCAGACATGATTGAGACTCCTCTCAGATCAATAGTCAGAAGCGGGACCTGGAGATCCATATTGACTCCTGCATATTCAACGATGACTTCTGTGATCGTGAGAACCTTTAACGCTTGTAATTTAATCCCTTTGTCTCATGATATAATACATGTCCTAGAATCGATCATCGGTATCCAAATACCTAGTTTGATCTCGTTACCGACATGCACTCTTTTCTTGTTCCCGTGATATAACATTCTAGTGATCACATCACTTGCTTGCAAGCTATCTCAATGTGATATCACCGAGAGGGCCCAGAGTATATCTATCTGTCATCGGGATTGACAAATTCCACTCTTGATCCATGAGCCTCAACATAACACCTTCGTAGCACTGAACCCATCTTTATAGTCACCTTATTACGGTGTGACGTTTGATGTTATCAAGATACTCTTCAGGTGTTAGCAATTAACATGATCTCATGGTCTAAGGATAAAGATTACTTTGTATGATGTTATAGCAATATAAACATAATGACTTGATCGTAATGCTATACTTCGGATGAATGTTCATCACATCATTTCACAAATGATGTGACCTTGTTATTAACAACATCCAATGTCTATGATCAGGAAACCTTGATCATCTTGTTAATCAACAAGCTAGTCTATAAGAGAGGCATAACTAGGAACCCTTTTTGTTTATTAAACACACATGTATTGATGTTTCCAATCAATACAATTCTACCATGCAAAATAAACATCTATCATATATAAGGAATACATAATAACCACTTTATTATTGCCTCTCAGGGCATATTTCCTTCATCTTTTGCGTTATCGTATCCAATTCCTCCTTGAAGAGGAGATAGTTGTCGTGTTCGAGCAGTGGCTCGTGCTTCTTTCTCTCCTCTCAGCTTTCATTTTTGTCTATCCGCTTCTTCACCCGGGTTCTCTAGTTGCTCAAGAGGGTGCTCATCTTCGTGAGGACCGCCTCATTCACCGCATTGTTCTTGACCACAAGATTGTCATAATCATGGGGGAACTTGTAGCGTCTGTGAAGCTTCTACATGAGGAGCTGGACTAAATGCGCATTGCCGGGATCTCGGATTTTCCTCGTGTTGACCGTCAAGGTCTCTCATATAATGCACCCGAGTTGTATCTCGTACCCAGCGGCAAGGGCTGCAGGCGCCACAGGTGCACCGCTCACTATCACTTTGGTGAATTCCTCGCGCTTGATGACCCACAAGTATAGGGGGTGTATCGCAGTATTTTGGATAAGTAAGAGTGTCGAACCCAACGAGGAGCAGAAGGTGCTGGCTAGTGGTATGGATCAGGAATTCTCTGCAAATACTTAGCAAACGGATTTTTAGGGTTTTTTGATAAAGCAAGTAAACAAAATATGAGTAAATAAAAGACAATAAGAATAAATGCAGCAAGTGGCCCAATCCTTTATGCAGCAAAAGACAAGCCGGATGTATTACTTAAGATGACCAAACGTTCTCGAGGACACATGAGAAGACTGTCAAGTGCTTTCGATTCATATAGTTGATTAATCTTCTTTAGCTTGCTAAGTGTTGTGTGGGTGAACCTGTGCTAATGTACCGACCTTCCTAGGACTAATACATACTTGTGATTATACCCTTTGCAAACATCCGTAAGTACAAGAAAGTAATTAAGGTAGAAACCTAACCACAGCTTTAAACTCTAAGACCCGTACGTCCCTTGTGCAATGGTTTCCTAACGGGGGTTTAGGTTTCTGTCACTCCGGCAACCCCTACGATTAGTAGCCAAATACACAATGCATTCCCCTAGGCCCATATAGGTGAAGTGTCATGTAGTCGACGTTCACATGACACGACTAGAAGAAGTACACCACAACTTAAATATCAAACTATTGAATCTTTCTCAACACAACTCCACTATTAACAACATGACTTCTCCCATGTCCTCAAGAACAAAATGAACTACTCACAAGACATCATATGGATCATGATCAGAGATGGAATAATGATGTATAACAATCTGAACATAAACAATAATTCAATGGTTCACTCAATAGCATCAACTACAAAGAGTAATCAACACCGGGAAAGTTTCCCCTAAGAACTATGCAAGATTTAACCCAATCGTTACAGCAATATGGAGATGGTGGTGAGGGTGCTGATGGTGATGATGGTGGTGATGATGATGATGATGATGATCCCGACAAAGTCCAGCTTGATGGTGATATTGATGGCGACGATCTTCCCTCTCCAGGAAGGAATTCCCTCGGCAGAAATCTATCTGCCAGAGAGAACTTTCTCTCTCAGTGTTTTCCGCCCCGCAGAGGCGGCGGAATCTTTCTGTGGTCGCACCCCGAGTCTTAGGGTTTCGGGAGGAATATATACGCTAGAGGGGATAACCAGAGGTGGGCCAGGGAGGCCACACCACCTGGTGGCGCGGCCTAGGGTGGCCCGCGCCAGGGGGTGGTGTGGGCCCCCTGTGGCCCATCTCCACTCCCTCTTCTGGCAGCCTTCGTCTTCTGGAAAAATAGGATTTTCCGTATATTTTCCCGGATTTTCTGATCTTCGTGAATTTTGCCTCCAAACAGCACCTTTTCCATCAGAATCCTGACTACAGCGGTCCATGCTCCAAAAGTCATCAACCATGCAAAAACAGATGAAATAACATAAATATCATCTCTTAATATGAAATATATCAATGAATAACAGTGATTTATGACATAGAATAGTGATGCAAAATGGACGTATCAGCGCTCCGTGCCGAGCATCGGCAGGTCCCGATTCTTCCTCACGGCCTTCTTCTTAGCTGCCGGAGCGGCACCACCATCCGTTTGTCCTCCCACGTCGGTGCGTTTGCCGGCATCGGTGGTATCATCCTTGGCGCCATTGGTGCGTTCGCCGCCGGCATCGGTGGTGTCATCCTCGTGGCCATCACTCGTTCCAGCATCGTCGTCACCCTCCATGTCTTCTTCGTCGACGGCCATGGCAGCTATTTCCTGCTCCTCCTCCTCCCTCTGGGAAAGCTGCCAAAGCGACATGTTGGCCTTCCGGGCTTCTTCTTCGACAGACATTTGCTTCGAAGGGCCGGCCCCATCATTTACTTGTCCGGTCGATATCTTTGCATAGATGCAACTAATTAGTACAAGAGAAATCGATCAGAAAATTTGACAGCACCTACCCTAAAAAGGCTACCTAGGAGTGCCCATTTCTCCCCGAAACAGAAATGAATCAACATTTCGGGAGTAACGGGCACTCAGTTTGGAATCCCTGCAACAATTGACAAAAAACTGCCCACCGCCAAAAAAAAAACACAGCCACAACACACCAAAAAACACAGCCATAACTCCTAGGGCCTGTTTTGAAACCTCTTTATATGCAGACAAATAGGACAAATTATCTCTTAGTACACAAAAAAACCATTGTGGCAGACTTGTACTAAAAAAGATCAGAATTTCCTCCTGCATTGAACACTAATAAAAGAGCATAAATTTAGACAGAGAAAACATGTAATACATACAATATATTTAATATTTAAGGATAGAACATGGCTGTAACTTGCACAAAATTACTGATATGAAGTGTTGCAGAGAAATGACATAAATTTCAGCAACCAGTCTGCATGGCTGTAACTTGCACAAAATTACTGACATGGCTGTAATACACACAATATATTTAAATACTGTGATGTAAGCTTCTGCAACCATACCGCAACCAGTCTTTTTTTAATATCAGCAACCAAGAATTTCACTAACATTGAGAAGGTTTTAACACAATGGAAAAAAAAACAGATGTGTGCAAAACACTGAGAAACTCCAGTTTGTTTTCTGAATTCTATGCTTATTCCATCCTAGTCGTGAAATGAGGCAAATCGATTTTCATAGGTTGCTACTATAGAGCATCCGCAGCTTTTTGGTTGCTACTATAGGCAAATCGATCTTCAGGAACTCAAAGAGAAGAAACATACAACAAGACACAGGAAAAAAGCCACACTGCTTGCTGCTTTTCTGGTCCATGAAAAAGACAACCGTGAGGTCTGTAATCTGTCCAAGGTACTAATGAAAACAATGACAATGGCGATTATGCATTTTAATGACGAGCATGAACCCATAATGTAGTCGCAATAAGAGAATGAGCAAGTCACATGGAGTGTGAAGACCAAGATGCCTCCCAAATAGTCTAACACAGGGACCCATGCTGACAACGTGCTTCCTAATGATATATATTAATTTGTCAAATAAGTACAGGGCAGGTTGGTGACATTCAGTACTAATTCGGTCCTAAAGAAACTAAAAATAGGGTTGCAAGTGGCCACCCAGAATGTGAGATGCCAATTATCATGTCGCAGAAAGTGCATGTTGAGCTAGAAAATGAGCAGCTTGGAACAGATGCATGAACACATAACAATAAAAGAATCTAAGCAAGAATTTTTAGACCAAGCAAAACAACAACAAAATAATGACAAATTGCTACCTAGATATCTCGCAAAATTCTCTGTAAGAGCATCAGCCGTGCGTATAGTGGTTAGGGCTAGATGGATATGTATGGACCAACAGCTAGCAAATTCCTAGTAATGTATAGTAGTAAGAGAACTATCTACTTTACAGGTTTCAAAGCACATCGAGAACTAGAACTCTCATAACAGCTGGACATCATATTAGAAACTACACACAAGTAATTTTGTCACTGATACAGAAACGTCAGAAACTAGTCCTTAAGAGGTTACTAATCTTTTAATTTGAGATCAATACTTAACTATATTTATACAAGCTGAATGTTGAAAAAATCAGTAGAGGGCTACAAAGTGGATACACTGCGCATTTAGTGAACTTTCAGAGACAGTATTATAGAGCATCCATAGCTAATCAATTTCAATAGCCCCAACTCCTAGTGCGTAGTGAAGTGATTTGAAAACACTGAAACTTTTAAAGAGATGTAAGGCATGCATTACAGATATTTCTCTAAAATAAAAGGCATACGGTAGAATTGCGTCCATTGACCACTCAACAATTGAAGATGGAGACTAATCCCTATGTTTGCCATGAATGCTAATATGCAACAAGCAGGGGGGATAGCAAAATCTCTACTGGTTTAGTATATAACAATACTCCATGTTAACATATATCAACTTCAGTTGGCAAATTAACAACACCTCAAGGACTACTTCCATTTTCTTAGGAGGCTATGCACTCAAAGTATACACATTAATTGAAATGATCATATGGCTCACAGAGTAGACACAGGGAGAGGAGGGCAAGGGGTGAAGGGGAATCTACATATATATACCTCAACGAAAGCTGGAATGAAAACAAGGCAAGAGGTAATATAACCCTAGCAAACTCTGTCACGAACCCTAGTCTCAGTCAATATAACCCTAACCCTAGCAAATTCTGTCACGAACTAACCCTAACCCTAGAAAGAGAGGGCAGGGGAGGGGAGGGGAAGGGAGAGGGAGGCTCGTACCTAGAGAGGTGGTGGACGGAGGGAGGTGGTGGCCGCGCGCAGCAGAGGGGCGCCGGCGAGGAAGTAGAGGAAGCAGAGGGGTGCCGGCGAGGAAGCAGAGGGGCGTCTTCTCTGCTGGCGAGGAAGCAGAGGAAGGGGGAGGGGTGTCGGCGTCTTCTCCGCGCGCCGATGGTGGGGAACAGAGGGGCACGGTGGCGGTGGGGAACAGAGGGGGACAGTGGCGGTGGGGAACGAAATCGACTAAGTGTGAGGAAGAAGCAGACACGCGTCGTTTTCAGTAGTAGGTGTACAAACTCAGTGGCGCATCCCGAATCGGTGCGCCACGATCCGTGGCGCACCGAGTCGGGATGCGCCACTGAGTTTGTACACCTAACTCAAAACGACGTGCGGTGCAGTGTTGACAACAACACTAGCATGTCCTACTGGTTAGCAAGGTTTGGTTAAGTTAGAACCCCTTAGGTGGTAGGTTTGAATCCTGCACCCCCACTTTTTTACTTTTAATTTAAAAATATATTTAACAAAGTAATTTGGAATTACTGTTTGGCCTAGTAATATTTACTTATTTAGAAAACAATTGTTTAGTATTTTTAAAATTAAAATATGAACAATTTAACATTTACAAATATAAAAGCAAAAAACACATGTATACAATTGCAAGTAGACAAATAATTATTCCAAAAAACCAAGAATCATGTATATATGTTCCAAAAAAACCATATGTATGTATCATATATAGTTTTGTCGACTTGATGCAAAGGCACACAAATTGTCACACACAAAAAAGTCACTTCTTGCGATGTCTCATCACGGCGATCTTCTTGCCCTTCTTCGTCGCGGTTGAATAATTTAGCCCGAGAACATGGGGATTTCTTCTCGTGTACGGACATCCTTTAGAGGGTAGGGTGGTCTTCCTTCTTCCTGATGCAACACACTAGGTCTGTCGAAGTACTTGTCGAATTCCTCTTCTTTCTTCGGATCACCGTACTTGTCGAAGTCTTGTTCGGTGGCCGCTCCTTCCATTCCGATGATGCTCCTTTTCCCCCTCCTGACAACAACGCGGCTAGGCCTTATAGGGTCGGTAATGTAGAAGCACTGATCCACCTGGCAAGAGAGTACCCATGGCTCATTTTTCGCCTAGACGTTCGCGCCAGATGTCTTCGATGATTTGGCTTCGGGTATAACCATCATGGTGAAATACCGACCTTCTTTTTCGGTGTTCTTGGTCCATCTAACCCGGAACATCGGCATCTTGTCTCCACAGTAGTCGAGTTCCTAGATCTCCTCGATCGTACCAAAGAATCTCTCCTTGACAGTGTATTCCTCGTCTGCGTATGATAGCATCGTGACTCCCGAGTTCTGATATTCGTTGTTCTTGTCCTTTTCCTCGGTGTAGAATGTGTAACCGTTGATGTCGTACACCTGATAGGTCCTCACATTCATTGCGGGGACCTGTGACAAGGTGAATATGAGTTTTTCCTCATCCGTAGAAGGTCTGTTACCATGATAAAGCTGGAGTAGCTCTTCCTTGAACCAACGCGTGAAGCTGGAGTTGTGCTCTCTAGTCACGTCTCCCATAGTCCGTTGTCGGCCCGTGTCCCTAAACATCTTCTCAATTAAGGTTTTGTGCTCTAGCACCCATGGTTCGACCAACTCTATGTGTTGTAGCGCGACTCAATGTGTCCTATCATAGTCTATGTGTCGACCAGTGAAGACGATATGCATTGGGGCGTGGCCCTCGTGGTGACCACATCCATCGATCCTTCCGAGGTGCCTCCTAATTGGCAGACCAACTGGGTCGTCATCATCCTCATTTCATAGATAATTTCGGCAGAACGATATGGACTCGTATGTCAGAAAGCCCTTGGCTATGCTTCCATCCGGACGGTTCCTGTTGCGAACGAATCCTTTGAGAATGTCGTTTAGCCTTTCAAACGGCATCATGTTGTGTAGGAATAGCGGCCCGAGGTGGACTAGCAGATGCACCATGATGTCATGGAATGCGGGGGGGGAGTAAATCTCGAGCTCGCATAGTATCACGACGATCTCTTCTTGTAGCCTATCGAGCTGCTTCACACCGATCGACTTCCTAGAGATTACGTCGAAAAAGTTACAGAGCCCAAACAGCGTCTCACGTACGTGCTCGTCCATTATCCCTCGGATAGCAACCGAAAGTATCTGCGTCATCAGCACGTGGCATTCGTGAGATTTCATCCCGGAGAACCTCTCCTTTGTTTTGTCCAGATATCGGGATATCTTCCCTCTGTAACTAACAGGAAGTTTGGTTCCGACTGATTGTTGAAAAACTGCTGGAGCTCCTCCTCACTCATAGTGAAGCAGGAAGGGGGCAGTAGTAGTCGTTCCCCTGAGCCCTTTTGCACCGACAACCTTGAGTATCTTGCGTCTGAGCGTCATCATCATCATCGGGGTGTCCTCCATGAAGTTCTTCATTTATGCCCAGCTTGATCAGGTCGTTTCTTGCCTTTGGGCCGTCTTTGGTCCTCTCCGGCATGTTGACAAGAGTGCCAATCAGACTCTCGCACACGTTCTTTGTGATGTGCATGAGGTCAAGGCTATGTGGCGTGTGGAGGTATTTCCAGTATGGCAGGTCCCAGAAAACAAACCTCGCTTTCCATACACCCAGCAGCGGCTTTGTCCTTGTACGCTTCTTTCCTGGCGTAAGGCACTCTTTCCATTTTTCCAGCAAGTCGTTGATATCCTCGCCACTCCTCCTAGGTGGGGCTTGTTCGTCTGCGGTACCAAAGTTGGCAGGCCAGCGCATGGCGGTACCTAAGTTGCCTGAAATTACCGCGTTTCGAAAAGTTGGGCCGCCAACTACTGAGAGGGGCCATTTCGAGGCAAACTCATCTCACCCCTGCCAAATACAAACATTCCGTTAAACCACCCCGTGAAGTAGACGGTCGGGACCCACATGTCAGTTATCTGTCCGTGACGCGGGCGCCAACGCGGCAAACTCTTAGGCAAATCGAGTAGCTAAGTGGATTGGATGCGTTGACCAATTTCACAAATCCATTCTCAGCTTTCCCCTAGCACCGACAGCGTCGGAATCCACCCTCCAGGCAGGACGATCCCTTCGTACATTTGACTTCTGGGGCCAAGTTGCTGCGCCCAGTTGCTGCGCCCGGTCGCTGATACCGAGCTCCAATGGCGCATGTCGTAGCCGCCGTTGCGAGGCTCTAGCCCGCCTCCGCCGCCGACGAGCCGAGCAACTCGGAGGATGGCAGATCCTACTATCAAGAAAGAAGAAGTTTTGTCTACAAGCGGGTGATCTACCCTTCTCTTTGCTATTCGCACTAGTTACAACTGCTAGCTGGCTACTGAACCTCAAATTGTTTGTTAGCCCATCGCTGACAAACATATTTTGTCCACAGTTTTCTGTCAAGTGGGATCTGCGCGGACCCCCCTTACCTAGTTACTGTAGTCCTCTATAGGTATGACTCTAAGGGCAACAGGTATGGACACCATTGTTTCACGATGGAAGAAGCGCCTGCGTAGATCTGTACTATATCTGGTATGGTTGTCGCTCTGTGTAATCATGTTGAAGTATGGCCGAAGCAGACTGCAAAGTTCAGCTTCATGGATGAACGTGGCATCCATGTTCCTATATCGTGTGACAGACAACTAATTGGGTTGATGAAAAGGTATGCTTCGGATTGCATGTTTGAGCTGAATTGTGATGTATTGGATGTGGAAGCTGCTGCAACTAGGAGTCGCCCTTCTATTGTTGGACAGGGTGTTTGCTCGAACGCAATTAGCTCCTGGTAAGCAAAGGTCGCTTGGGGTTCGCATGTTTGTGCTGAATTGTAATTTTTGTTTTATTTACTTTGTAGATATTGGGCAGTTATGCAACAGTCTTGTTTCTTTGACAGGAAGCGCCACAAGGTTGGAAACATGACTGTCGGGTCAGTCATTTTGCTGCCCGAAGAAATTAAAAACGAGTGGAAAGATGATGCTGGACACGATTCTGGTGCCCATTGTCCCGGTGATGCAGAGTACATGAAGCTAAGAAAATTGGCACCGAGGAAGAGGAAGAAGGCAGGAAATGAAGAAGCCATTAGACGTGAAGGCTTGGCACCTAGGCTGCGGAAGAAGGCTACTGGAAATGAAGATGCATAGTAATGTGTTGAACTTGAACCTATATATGTAATTCTGTTAAATTCTGATCGCTCTGTGTGTGGCACGTTGCTGGGCGAAACAATTTACCCATATTCTCTGAGTAAAATGTACCGCGACTTAGGGTTTGGAAACGACCGAGTCAGTAGTTGAATCCGAAATTGTGATTGTGCCACTGCTATCTGAAAACAATGATCCACCGGTTCCATGATTGCTGAGGGGTAGGAGGTCTCCAAATACGACGGAATGTAAGTGGCACATAAATAAATTATTTAAGCTGCCACACTCCATGAAGGAGTATCTTATTTCAGATGCTGCACAACGACGTGGCAACATAAACAGCAATGTTCTCACCGATAATGCCCAAATGAGGAGGAAATGGGTACCACTTTCTGGCCTAATCTTGAGCCCGTCTATCTCACCGCCTCTCTGCTCCTGCATCCCCTGCATCTGGCGAAGCTCCCGGATCTCCAGTAACCGGGTGTACGTGCTTCCACTTTATAAATTGTGGTTGTGCCATTTGCATGCGGCACAATCCACGTAGATTACGTTTAAACAAACCACCATTGTCAGAATACACTAGTATAAAAGGTGTCTTTGGTCCACAGTTACATTCCCAATCCGGGACAGAGATCTAAATCGAGGCAGAAATTGATCTAAATCACAAATTCTTCCACAAATTAATACGGGGTCAGAGCAATTTTTTTCCTCCCTAGAATCCGGGACCAATAGTTCAGACCGCTAGGTCAACAAGTACAAATATTACTACTTAAAAAGGCACGGAGCTTAAGCTAAATAGAACTAGTTATCACACATCTCCTTGATCTTCCTAATCTTGGCCCGATGCGCATCTTCCTGCGAGAGCAAGGATCGAATTGTCTGCTCCTTCCTTTTAGCATCTTCCTTGCACAGCTTCAATTGTTTCTCTGCATTTTCCTCATGCACTTGTTAATACTCGTAGTTGTGTACTGCAGGACTTTGGCCTAGTGGAGATCGTTCCTTGCTTGAGTCAGTTCTTGCTCTGCTTTAGCCTTCAGGGCCAACGCCGCGTCCCTCTCCTTCTCGACTTTGATAACCTTGTCTTGCACCCACCTAAGATCTCGCTTATGCTTGGTCGTGTCAACTGGTTCCCATAGCTTCATCTCAACACTGTCAAGCAGTGAGCTGAATACGGATTCTTTCAACTCGACAGTCATTTCCCATAGTTTGTCCAGTGTTTTCTGCATCGATTTGGGCCACTCTGGATCTACCCATTTGACAACACCGCAACTTCCGCTTTACATCATTGCACAATGTCCTTGACACCGTAGAAACCTCCTGCCTGCGTTTCGTCCTTCGAAGGCTACAAATTTAGCGGGCACATATCCATGTTTACATACCAGAGGACTGTCTTCATGCTCTAAATTGTGATAGTCGGAGTCATACATTGTCTGGTTGGCCTATCACATCATACGCGCATGAGTAAACAGATTAGATCTAGCTCAAAAAATAGATAACTGACCACATATGATAGAAATAGAGATGGGACGACTCACATCGAAATCACCGTCCCTGTCGTCACGACACGTTTCCTCGCCGTCTCCCCTTGAACCCATGGCGAGAGGGGTGGGGGGGTGGCTTCCGGAGAGGGGATTGCGATGGAGGCGATGTCGGCTAGCGGCTACGGCAGGATGGGAGTGAAGTGGGGAAAGTGGCTTCGAGGGTAAGGAAGAGAAGTACGGGGAGGAAGAGAAGTAATAGGGACGTGAAACTGGGATGTGGCCCACTAAACTCGTGAGACGTGACACTCGAAACAGGGGAGCGCCCGGTGTTGCCAGTTTGTCCAAAGCAAGCGTGGCCAATCATGCCGCAGAAGAGCCTACTCGCAGATCGCTCTCACGAAGACCATCCCAATCGTCCAAGCACCCCAATCGAACGGTATGTAACAATCGTCAAGCAGAACAACTGTGTTAGGGCGTGCCTTCTAGAAGACTCGGTCTAACGGCTACCCATGCAATGACACTGGGTGTGGTTCATGAAAAGAACAGACATGCAATGACATCGGGGGATCCATGCGTGGTTTATGGAAGTAACAGACATGCAATGACTCTAGCTATGGTTAATGAAAAGAACACGCATGCAATGACACTGGGTTTGGTTCATGAAAAGAACATACATCCAATAACACTGGTGGATCCTTATGTGGTTCATGAAAAGAACAGACATGCAATGACACCGGTGGATCCTTATGTGGTTTGTTTAGAGGAACAGACTAGCAATGACTCAACCCGTGGTTCATGAAAATAACACACATGCAATGACACCGGTGGATCCACATGTTGTTTATGGAAGTAAAAGACATGCAATGACACTAGTAGATCCTTATGTGGTTCATAAAAAGAATAGACATGCAGTGAAACTATGTGTGGTTCATGAATAGAACTGACATGCACTGACACTGGGTGTGGTTCATGAAAAGAACAGACATGCAATGACACTGGTGGGCCCATCCTTATGTGGTTCATGAAAAGAACAGACATGCAATGACACTGGTGGATCCTTATGTGGTTTGTTTAGAAGAACACACATGCAATGACACCAGGTGTGGTTCATGAAAAGAACACACACGCAATGGCACTGGTGGATCCTTATGTGGTTTGTGGAGAGGAACAGACATGCAATGACACCGGTGGATCCACGTGTGGTTCATGAGAAGAACACACATACAATGACTCTGGTAGATCCTTATGTGGTTCATGAAAAGAACTGACATGCAGTGACACTGGGTGTGGTTCATGAAAAGAACAGACATGCACTAACACTAGGAGTGGTTCATGAAAAGAACAGACAGGCAATGACACTAGTGGATCCTTATGTGGTTTATGAAAGGAACAGACATGCAATCACACCGGTGGATCCATATGTGGTTTATGGAAGTAACACACATGCAATGACACTGGGTGTGGTTCATGAAAAGAACAGACATGCAATGACACTGGTAGATCCTTATGTTTTTCATGAGAAGAACACACACGCAATGACACTGTTGGATCCTTATGTGGTTTGTTTAGAGGAACAGACATGCAATGACACCGGTGGATCCACATGTGGTTTATGGAAGTAAAAGACATGCAATGACACTGGTAGATCCTTATGTGGTTCATGAAAAAAACAGACATGCAGTGAAACTGGGTGTGGTTCATGAATAGAACAGACATGCACTGACACTAGGTGTGGTTCATGAAAAGAACAGACATGCAATGATACTGGTGGGCCCATCCTTATGTGGTTTCAACAGAAGAACATACAGGCAATGACACTGGTGGATCCTTATGTGGTTTGTTTAGAGGAACAGACATGCAATGGCACCGGTGGATCCACATGTGGTTTATGGAAGTAACACACATGCAATGACACTAGGTGTGGTTCATGAAAAGAACAGACATGCAATGACATTGGTAGATCCTTATGTGGTTCATGAAAAGAACATACATGCAATGACACTGGTGGATTCTTATGTGGTTTGTTTAGAGGAACAGACATGCAATGACTCTAGCCGTGGTTCATGAAAAGAACAGACATGCAATGACACCGGGTGTGGTTCATGAAAAGAACATACATGCAATGACTTATGTGGTTTGTTTAGAATAACACACATGCAATGACACTGGGTGTGGTTCATGAAAAGAACATATAGGCAATGACACTGGTGGATTCTTATGTGGTTTGTTTAGAAGAACATGCATGCAATGACACTGGGTGTGGTTCATGAAAAGAACAGACATGCAATGACACTGGTGGATCCTTATATGGTTTGTTTAGAGGAACAAACATGCAATCACACTAGGTGGATCCATATGTGGTTTATGGAAGTAAAAGACATGCAATGACTCTAGCTGTGATTCATGAAAAGAACAGACATGCAATGACACTGGTGGATCCTTATGTGGTTCATGAAAAGAACAGACAGGCAATGGCACTGGTGGATCCTTATGTGGTTTGTTTAGAAGAATACTGGTGGATCCTTATGTAGTTTGTTTAGAGTAACAGACATGCAATGACACCGGTGGATCCACATGTGGTTTATGGAAGTAAAAGACATGCAATGACACTGGTAGATCCTTATGTGGTTCATGAAAAGAACAGACATGCAGTAAAACTGGGTGTGGTTCATGAATATAATAGACATGCACTGACACTGGGTGTGGTTCATGAGAAGAACAAACATGCAATGACACTGGTGGGCCCATCCTTATGTGGTTCATGAAAAGAACAGACAAGCAATGACACTGGTGGATCTTTATGTGGTTTGTTTAGAAGAACACACATGCAATGACACCGATGGATCCACATGTGGTTTATGGAAGTAAAAGACATGCAATGACACTGGTAGATCCTTATGTGGTTCATGAAAAGAATAGACATGCAGTGAAACTGGGTGTGGTTCATGAATAGAACAGACATGCACTGACACTAGGTGTGGTTTATGAAAAGAACAGACATGCAATGACACTGGTGGGCCCATCCTTATGTGGTTCATGAAAAGAACAGACATGCAATGACACTGGTGGATCCTTATGTGGTTTGTTTAGAAGAACACACATGCAATGACACCGGGTGAGGTTCATGAAAAGAACACACACACAATGACACGGGTGGATCCTTATGTGGTTTGTTTAGAGGAACAGACATGCAATGACACCGGTGGATCCACGTGTGGTTCATGAGAAGAACACACATCCAATGACTCTGGTAGATCCTTATGTGGTTCATGAAAAGAACTGACATGTAGTGACACTGGTGTGGTTCATGAAAAGAACAGACATGCACTGACACTAGGAGTGGTTCATGAAAAGAACAGATAGGCAATGACACTGGTGGATCCTTATGTGGTTTATGGAAGGAATAGACATGTAATCACACCGGTGGATCCACATGTGGTTTATGGAAGTAACACACATGCAATGACACTAGGTGTGGTTCATGAAAAGAACAGACATGCAATGACACTGGTAGATCCTTATGTGGTTCATGAAAAGAACAGACATGCAATGACACTGGTGGATCCTTATGTGGTTTGTTTAGAGGAACATACATGCAATGACTCTAGCCGTGGTTCATGAAAAGAACAGACATGTAATGACACCGGGTGTGGTTCATGAAAAGAACAGACATGCAATGACTTATGTGGTTTGTTTAGAATAACACACATGCAATGACACTGGGTGTGGTTCATGAAAAGAACATATAGGCAATGACACTGGTGGATCCTTATGTGGTTTGTTTAGAAGAACACGCATGCAATGACACTGGGTGTGGTTCATGAAAAGAACAGACACGCAATGACACTAGTGGACCTTTATGTGGTCTGTTTAGAGGAACAGACATGCAATAACACTAGGTGGATCCATATGTGGTTTATGGAAGTAAAAGACATGCAATGACTCTAGGTGTGATCCATGAAAAGAACAGACATGAAATGACACTGGTGGATCCTTATGTGGTTCATGAAAAGAACAGACAAGCAATGCCACTGGTGGATCCTTATGTGGTTTGTTTAGAAGAACACACATGCAATGACACTGGGTGTGGTTCATGAGAAGAACACACACGCAATGACACTGGTGGATCCTTATGTGGTTTGTTTAGATGAACATACATGCAATGACACCGGTGGATCCACATGTTGTTTATGGAAGTAAAAGACATGCAATGACACTGGTAGATCCTTATGTGGTTCATGAAAAGAACAGACATGCAGTGAAACTGGGTGTAGTTCATGAATAGAACAGACATGCACTGACACTGGGTGTGGTTCATGAAAAGAACAGACATGCAATGACACTGCTAGATCCTTATATGGTTCATGAGAAGAACACACACGCAATGACACTGTTGGATCCTTATGTGGTTTGTTTAGAGGAACATACATACAATGACACCGGTGGATCCACATGTGGTTTATGGAAGTAAAAGACATGCAATGACACTGGTAGATCCTTATGTGGTTCATGAAAAGAATAGAAATGCCGTGAAACTGGGTGTGGTTCATGAATAGAACAGACATGCACTGACACTGGGTGTGGTTCATGAAAAGAACATACATGCAGTGACACTGGTGGGCCCATCCTTATGTGGTTCATGAGAAGAACAGACAGGCAATGACACTGTTGGATCCTTATGTGGTTTGTTTAGAGGAACAGACATGCAATGACACCGGTGGATCCACATGTGGTTTATGGAAGTAACACACATGCAATGACACTGTGTGTGGTTCATGAAAAGAACAGACATGCAATGACACTGGTAGATCCTTATGTGGTTCATGAAAAGAACAGACATGCAATAACACTGGTGGATCCTTATGTGGTTTGTTTAGAGGAACAGACATGCAATGAGTCTAGCCGTGGTTCATGAAAAGAACATGCATGCAATGACACCGGGTGTGGTTCATGAAAAGAACAGACATGCAATGACTTATGTGGTTTGTTTAGAATAACACACATGCAATGACACTGGGTGTGGTTCATGAAAAGAACATATAGGCAATGACACTGGAGGATCCTTATGTGGTTTGTTTAGAAGAACACGCATGCAATGACACTAGGTGTGGTTCATGAAAAGAATAGACACACAACGACACTAGTGGATCCTTATGTGGTTTGTTTAGAGGAACAGACATGCAATCACACTAGGTGGATCCATATGTGGTTTATGGAAGTAAAAGACATGCAATGACTCTAGCTGTGATTCATAAAAAGAACATACATGCAATGACACTGGTGGATCCTTATGTGGTTCACGAAAAGAACAGACAGGCAATGACACTGGTGGATCCTTTTGTGGTTTGTTTAGAAGAACACGCATGCAATGACACTAGTAGATCTTTATGTGGTTCATGAAAAGAACTGACATGCAGTGACACTGGGTGTGGTTCATGAAAAGAACAGACATGCACTGACACTAGGAGTGGTTCATGAAAAGAACAGACATGCAATGACACTGGTGGATCCTTATGTGATTTATGGAAGGAACAGACATGCAATCACACCGGTGGATCCATATGTGGTTTATGGAAGTAACACACATGCAACGACACTGGGTGTGGTTCATGAAAAGAACAGGCATGCAATGACACTGGTAGATCCTTATGTTGTTCATGAGAAGAACACACACGCAATGACACTGGTGGATCCTTATGTGGTTTGTTTAGAGGAACATACATGCAATGACACCGGCGGATCCACATGTGGTTTATGGAAGTAAAAGACATGCAATGACATTGGTAGATCCGTATGTGGTTCATGAAAAGAACAGACATGCAGTGAAACTAGGTGTGGTTCATGAATAGAACAGACATGCACTGACACTGGGTTTTGTTCATGAAAAGAACAGACAGGCAATGACACTGATGGATCCTTATGTGGTTTGTTTAGAGGAACAGACATCCAATGACACCGGTGGATACACATGTGGTTTATGGAAGTAATACACATGCAATGACACTAGGTGTGGTTCATGAAAAGAAAAGACATGCAATGACACTGTTAGATCCTTATGTGGTTCATGAAAAGAACAGACATGCAATGACACTGGTGGATCCTTATGTGGTTTGTTTAGAGGAACCGACATGCAATGACTCTAGCCGTGGTTCATGAAAAGAACAGACATGTAATGACACCGGGTGTGGTTCATGAAAAGAACAGACATGCAATGACTTATGTGGTTTGTTTAGAATAACACACATGCAATGACACTGGGTGTGGTTCATGAAAATAACATATAGGCAATGACACTGGTGGATCCTTATGTGGTTTGTTTAGAAGAACACGCATGCAATGACACTGGGTGTGGTTCATGAAAAGAACAGACACGCAATGACACTAGTGGATCTTTATGTGGTCTGTTTAGAGGAACAGACATGCAATCACACTAGGTGGATCCATATGTGGTTTATGGAAGTAAAAGACATGCAATGACTCTAGCTATGATTCATGAAAAGAACAGACATGCAATGGCACTGGTGGATCCTTATGTGGTTCATGAAAAGAACAGACAGGCAATAACACTGGTGGATCCTTATGTGGTTTGTTTAGAAGAACACTGGTGGATCCTTATGTGGTTTGTTTTGTGGAACAGACATGCAATGACACCGGTGGATCTACATGTGGTTTATGGAAGTAAAAGACATGCAATGACACTGGTAGATCCTTATGTGGTTCATGAAAAGAACAGACATGAAGTGAAACTAGGTGTGGTTCATGAATAGAATAGACATGCACTAACACTGGGTGTGGTTCATGAAAAGAACAGACATGCAATGACACTGGTGGGCCCATCCTTATGTAGTTCATGAAAAGAACAGACAGGCAATGACACTGGTGGATCCTTATGTGGTTTGTTTAGAAGAACACACATGCAATGACACCGGTGGATCCACATGTGGTTTATGGAAGTAAAAGACATGCAATGACATTGGTAGATCCTTATGTGGTTCATGAAAAGAACAGACATACAGTGAAACTGGGTATGGTTCATTAAAAGAACAGACATGCACTGACACTGGGTGTGGTTCATGAAAATAACAGACATGCAATGACACTGGTGGGCCTATCCTTATGTGGTTCATGAAAAGAACAGACAGGCAATGACACTGGTGGATCCTTATGTGGTTTGTTTAGAATAACACACATGCAATGACACTAGGTGTGGTTCATGAAAAGAACACACACGCAATGACACAGGTGGATCCTTATGTGGTTTGTGGAGAGGAACAGGCATGCAATGACACCGGTGGATCCACGTGTGGTTCATGAGAAGAACACACATACAATGACTCTGGTAGATCCTTATGTGGTTCATGAAAAGAACTGACATGCAGTGACACTGGGTGTGGTTCATGAAAAGAACAGACATGCAATGACACTAGGAGTGGTTCATGAAAAGAACAGACAGGCAATGACACTGGTGGATCCTTATCTGTTTTATGGAAGGAACAGACATGCAATCACACTAGGTGGATCCATATGTGGTTTATGGAAGTAACACACATGCAATGACACTGGGTGTGCTTCATGAAAAGAACAGACATGCAATGACACTGGTAGATCCTTATGTGGTTCATGAAAAGAACAGACATGCAATGACACTGGTGGATCCTTATGTGGTTTATTTAGAAGAACAGACATGCAGTGAAACTGGGTGTGGTTCATGAATAGAACAGACATGCACTAACACTGGTTGTGGTTCATGAAAAGAACAGATATGCAATGACACTGGTGGGCCCATCCTTATGTGGTTCATGAAAAGAACAGACATGCAATGACACTGGTGGATCCTTATGTGGTTTGTTTAGAAGAACACACATGAAATGACACCGGTGGATCCACATGTGGTTTATGGAAGTAAAAGACATGCAATGACATTGGTAGATCCTTATGTGGTTCATGAAAAGAACAGACATACAGTGAAACTGGGTATGGTTCATGAAAAGAACAGACATGCACTGACACTGGGTGTGGTTCATGAAAATAACAGACATGCAATGACACTGGTGGTCCTATCCTTATGTGGTTCATGAAAAGAACAGACAGGCAATGACACTGGTGGATCCTTATGTGGTTTGTTTAGAATAACACACATGCAATGACACTAGGTGTGGTTCATGAAAAGAACACACACGCAATGACACAGGTGGATCCTTATGTGGTTTGTGGAGAGGAACAGGCATGCAATGACACCGGTGGATCCACGTGTGGTTCATGAGAAGAACACACATACAATGACTCTGGTAGATCCTTATGTGGTTCATGAAAAGAACTGACATGCAGTGACACTGGGTGTGGTTCATGAAAAGAACAGACATGCAATGACACTAGGAGTGGTTCATGAAAAGAACAGACAGGCAATGACACTGGTGGATCCTTATCTGTTTTATGGAAGGAACAGACATGCAATCACACTAGGTGGATCCATATGTGGTTTATGGAAGTAACACACATGCAATGACACTGGGTGTGCTTCATGAAAAGAACAGACATGCAATGACACTGGTAGATCCTTATGTGGTTCATGAAAAGAACAGACATGCAATGACACTGGTGGATCCTTATGTGGTTTATTTAGAAGAACAGACATGCAGTGAAACTGGGTGTGGTTCATGAATAGAACAGACATGCACTAACACTGGTTGTGGTTCATGAAAAGAACAGATATGCAATGACACTGGTGGGCCCATCCTTATGTGGTTCATGAAAAGAACAGACATGCAATGACACTGGTGGATCCTTATGTGGTTTGTTTAGAAGAACACTCATGCAATGGCACTGGGTGTGGTTCATGAAAAGAACACACACGCAATGACACTGGTGGATCCTTATGTGGTTTGTTTAGAGGAACAGACATGCAATGACACGGGTGGATCCACGTGTGGTTCATGAGAAGAACACACATCCAATGACTCTAGGTGGGGGTAAATGACACGGGCTCATGGAAGAAGAAGGTTCATGAGAAGAACACACATCCAATGACACCGGTGGATCCTTATGTGGTTCATGAAAAGAACTGACATGCAGTGACACTAGGTGTGGTTCATGAAAATAACAGACATGCACTGACACTAGGAGTGGTTCATGAAAAGAACAGACAGGCAATGACACTGGTGGATCCTTATGTGGTTAATGGAAGGAACAAAGATGCAATCACACTAGGTGGATCCATATGTGGTTTATGGAAGTAACACACATGCAATGACACTGGGTGTGGTTCATGAAAAGAACAGACATGCAATGACACTGGTAGATCCTTATGTGGTTCATGAAAAGAACAGACATGTAATGACACTAGTGGATCCTTATGTGGTTTGTTTAGAGGAACGGACATGCAATGCCACTGGTGGATCCATGCGTGGTTTATGAGAAGAACACACATCCAATGAACTCTAGTGGATCTATCTTGGCATAATTTGATGTATTCCACGATGTATTTCATTGTACAAGACACTTTCCATTTTTATACTACTCAGTTTTGCCCTTGGTATTATGTGGTACTACTTAGTTTTGCCCACCCCCCCCCCTCCTCTCTATCTTTCGTAGAAGCCCAAAACTATCCTCACCCTGTCTGCTACTCCCTGATTGGTTGTCACAGTTGTCACGCGGATCGTGCGCACCAACCGTTGATTATGTGCGATCCAACAATGATCGTTGCACACCTCGTGCTCTTCACAGTACAGCGTGAGACAGCACGGACGTCTCCCTCCGCGAGACTTCTACAGGAAGGAACACGATGCCGTCCATTGAAAAAGTCGTCGAGCGGTCATGTCAAGTTTAATCAAATCTGAAAAGCCTACTACTGCTACTACAACTCATGCATAAGGAAACGGGGTCATCGAGTGCACGGTTGTCGATGGGACGCTGCAATTTATTGCCACTTGATTTTAATCAGACATATCCCATTTATACGCAGCGCTCTCAATCTCACTTCCAACTGGGCCCTACCGCTCGTAAATTCCATGAGTCAAGGGCCCCCCTCGAGTAGATCTAACGTTGCTAGAAATTAGTTCCGCACCACTTGCATGCAGTGGAATCGAGGTCTGCCATGAGCGCGTTTTCAATGCAGCTCTAAAGTGGAGATCGTGGCTGTTTCAAAAAAAGGGAACCGAAAAAAAGGGTGGAGATCGTGGTAGCCCCCCCCCCCCCCCCGGCCACCACACGTGTCCACTCGAGGACTACGAACGGTCTGGTGTTTATAACCCCCCTCGACCTTCTTCTTCCATGAGCTCGTGTCATTTCCCCCCAGTCTGTCTAGTCCCAAGACCCCAATCTACACCTGCCGCGCGCGCCGAATCTCCCTCGTTTGCACTACCTCCTTCCCTTGGTGCGCCATGAAGCGTACGCGTGGAGAAGATCCGGAGGTGAAGCCAGTTGAAGGCGAAGTAGCAGATGGCTCGGTCGTCGCCAAGCAGATGGAGGCGTCTTCTCCGGGCACGAACGCCGCTCGTTGCGGCGCCGTCGAGGGTGCGAACTCATCCGTCCAGCCAGTAGTCGTTGCCCCCCGAGCAATAGGTGGTAGTCGTCGCTGCCGAGCAGCAGTTCGTAGCCGTCGCCGCCGAGCAGCAGGTGGTAGCCATCGCCGCCGAGCAGCCGGTAGTAGCCGTCGCCACCGAGCAGCAGGTGGCCGACAACGTCGTGGCCAACAACATCGTGGTGCCAGCGGCAAATCTGGATGGGGGGCAGGCGGCAGGCGGAGGCAATCCGGTGATCTACATCAACGACCCCATCGCCGTTCAAGAAATCTTCGACGCAATCACGGAGAATGATGAGTTCGAGGAGGAGGTCCCTGATGAGGAGTCTGAGGTACTACATTGCTAGCTTCTCTAGTCATAGCCGTAGTTTTCACTGTTCATACATAGGATTTGCTCAATCGTGTACAGATTTTTTTGCTCTTGAAGTAGGGTAGTATATATATGATTCGATCGGTTGATTGATGCATCTGCCATCTAGTCACAAAACCCCAATCCGTCTAGTCACAAAACCCCAATCTGCTCATCTGCCATCTAGTTGACTTTGCTAGTTGAGTGTTGATTTCGATACACAGTAGGCCTATAACATGACATTTCTATTCCTTACTGAGCCCAATGATTCAATTTTGCCCCAAAATAGTGCAAGGGCATCTGATGATCTCGTTTTCTTAGGGATGGTTACTGGCCCTGAGGCAGCAATGCACATAAACAATATAGGTTGTGCTGTTGGTATTTTGGTTCTCCGACTCCATCGCTGGAAAAAATGAGGCCCTAATTTTTTCTCTCATATGGAACCTAAATATATAATATTTGTATTATTTCTGATCTATGAATGTGTTGTATGATGCATTTGTATATCCCTGAATATTGTTTGGTACGATTACATTTCAATTTCTTATTGTGGCCAATGATTCAAATTTGCCCCAAAGAGAGGCAGACACATTGGTTTCAAATTTTTACAAGGATGAGTGAGCAAACCTAGGGCCATGTACAAGATCAATATAAGCTGTGCAATTGTTACTTGGTTCGCTTACGCCATCTCTGTAGAAACTTATGAGGTGCAATCTTTATTCTACATTCATCAAACTATGATATTTGAATTATCTATTCCATGCATTTATAGTGTATAAGAATTACATTTTAGTTTGTCACCGAGGCCGATGATTGAAATTTGTCCCAAAAGAGTTCAAGTGGAGACACGTATGATGGTGTCGAGTTTTAGGGATGGGTTGGTGAACCTGAGGCAGCAATGCACACAAACAATATAGGTTGTGTTGTTGGTACTTTTGTTCCCCAACTCCATCTCTGAAACAAATTTTGAGGCCCTAGATTTATTCTCATATGGAACTATATATATGATCCTTGAATTGTTTCTGATCTTTTAATGATTGGTATGATGCATATGTATATGAATGGTTTTGATCATAAGTATTTTTAACATGCACCTGAAGATTAATTGTTTGCTTTTTATTTATAATTACAATATTTAGGCTTGTTTTTGTACCTGACTATGTATATCCCCGAATAATGTTTTGTACGATTATATTTTAATTTCTTATTGTGGCCAATGATTCAAATTTGCCCCAAAAGAGAGGCAGACACATTGGTGTCTGTAACTACCTTGGACCCTATGCTCTAAGTTCAAGCCTGGATGAAACGGAAGTGGTTAAAATAGTACAGCGGGGGCCCAGGGGCCACCCACGTGTAGACACGTCGGCCGTCCTAACCACTTCCAAGACATCGGGACAAGAGCGAGCAGCGTAGGCAACAAGTGAAGAGATCAAATACATACACAAGTGAGTATGTATGCAAGATACCATACAACAGTTCTCAGAGCCATTCCATCTAAAAGAAATAGAAATATTGCAACGCCATACGGCAAGATCGAAATATCCTAGATAGAGATAATAGTTTAGGATAGCTCCTCATACATCAAACATCAGAGTATCAGGCGGAAGCGGAAAACAAGATCCGAGTACGGATAAGAAGCAAATCAGCATAAGATGCCACATAAATAAACACATCCCGCCCACAGATCTCGCGGATCCCCATCCCCGGAATCTCTACACCGAGTGATCATTGCCAACATCATCTGTCTCCTCCACCCAGTATCCATCTTGCGAATACACATGTTCATCTGAATCAAACAATTTATCGTGTGAGACCCTAGGGGTACTCAACAAGTCTTTATGCCTCTAAAGGGGACATATACCTGGGGTGACGCAATTGCAGCAAAAGATAATAACTAACAAGTCTATAGATACTCGCTAACCATCCGCCTAACCAATGATAGACGGATGTCCGTTAATTAGTAACAACAGTTATCACAGTATAAAGTAATAGATCCATCCTCCTTCTCACTTACCAACGAGAAAGCGGACGAACAACCCCTCCGTTGGCAGTTTTATTAACCATTCCATGCGTATTGCACTATTTACTAGTCAGGTATTTAGTCAGGTTAAAAGCGGTACTTTAGTTGTACTTGTCTATGATCGAGAAACTGTGCTCCAAGTCGTCCATAACCGCGGACACGGCTTTCAGAAAGATTTACCCTGCAGGGGTGCACAAATAGCAACACACACTCGATCAACCTCGGAAAAACCAACTCAAAACCCAACGAGGCATTCACGACAAAGCGATCATAGGATTCATAAAATATTTTAGGGGGCCACCCTACTAAGCTACCCGCAACAAAGTTGGCCGGCTCCGGAACGGACCCAGGGTTTGTGTGGACGGCGGTAAACGACTGGGAACCCGAGAGTGTGACTGGGCTTGTCGATACAGCGAAAACGTGTCACGATCCAAAACAGTACAGGTGCTCCACGCACAATCGTAAATAAAGCAGTAAAGCATGGCATAAGTACAGGATAGTAATAAAACCCCAAACTAGTTGTGGCCCCAAAAATAGAAATGAATCAAGCTCTGGCTCAGGGGGGTCCATAAGGTCTCCCGGATATGGATAGTGCGAATAGTCAAGGAACAGGAATCAAGTACTCGGGGTCCTACGGGACACAAGTGAGCATGAAAAACCAAATAGCAGATATTGCCCACCGGTGCCGCTTTCATTAGTTATCCCATTACTACTCAGGTTAAGTTGTTTAGGTACCGCGTTATCCATCAGACACTCACATACCCTACACATGCTGTTCTACGACTCGCATGGCTCAAACAACTCCTGTAGTAATGGCTCATGGGATGGAGGAACAAGCTTCGGTGGGGTTTAAAAGTAAAGGCTATGCAGTACTTGGGATTCCATTTAATGCAATCGCGACTCAATGATGCAAGAATAAGATAGAGGCAATAGGTACTATATGTATGCAAGCATATGGTAGTGCTTGCCTGGCAGCTCAGTTGAAGCGAGAGACGGATCTGGGTAGTACTCCTGGGATTCCTGGTATTTTCCCTGCTCGGCGTCTATTCGAAAGAAGAACCAAACAAACAAGGGCCAACATAAATAAAGTGCACAATCATATAAATAAAATGCGACAAGCAAACAAGTATGCCATGATGAATGATGTACAATTTACATGGCAATAATGTAGCATGGCATGGGTGAGGTGTGGGGTACAAGAATAAAGCATTTTATTAAGTTTTAGCCATGTTTTGCTCCCATATAACTTGCTGTCCACTTAATATTTATATGATGCATGCTGCAATTCAGAACATGGAATGCATAAACAGAACGGGCTCGTCGTGCTGATCGATTTAGACATATTATTTGCCAAATTTGGAGTTATAGAATTAAAGTTATTAATTATTTAAGAAAAGGCATTTTTATTGCATTTAAACAATTTCGAAAATTTAAAAAGCTCAAAAGATATTTTGAATGGCATATTTGAATTCCTCACATTTTTCTGATTCCAAAACATATATTATTTTATTATTTGGAATTACAAATTAAAAGTTATTAAAAACAGAATTTAAATCACCTTTAATCATTTACTAAAATTGTTTTATTTTGAACAGAAAAACAGAAAGACTTTTTCTACCCAGCCAAACCTAGCCACAGTCGCTGACAACCGGGCCCATCGCTGACTGGGCGATATGGCGCGGCGAAACCTTTTTGCACCGCGAGGGAAGACAGCCGCAGCGACTGACCGGTGGGTCTGGCGCCAAACGGGGCCCACGCGATAGAGGCAGGGAGTGGGCTAGACACGCGGCGCAGAGGGGGACTGCGGGTTGAGGATCTAGAACCCCAGGTCCCTTTTTGCAAAACACCCAGAGACGCTGACAGGTGGGTCGGAAAGAGTGCGGGTTGAGCTAGCAAAAAAGGTGGGGGGTTTTCTAGAAATGTACCACACGGTACTGTTTCTCTTCTTCGCGCGTGTCTGACGAAACTGACGACAGGTCGGTGCGCGACAGGAAATGGCGAGGCGCGGGGATCGAACCAGCGACCTGGGGCACGCGGGCGGAGGCGGAAGCCACTGCGGCTAGGAGGGGTTGTTGGAGGGAAAGGGGAACGCGGCTAGGAGTATCTGTCACGACGCACAGCGAGCAGGAGCGCGCGCACGCCGGCGCACAGAGCGCGCTCGATGAAACGACCGGCAAGTCCAGGCAGCGACGGCGACTGCGGGGATGTCTAGGAGTTTAGGGAGCTCACCGCAGGGATGCTGGAGGGGTTGGATCGGCCGGGGAGTGGCAGATCACCGACGTAGCAGATGCCGGCGAGCTAGGGTTTTGTCTCGGTAACGAGGACGTGCAGCAGCTACCGGGCCTCCTCCTCGTTGCAGAGCACAGGGGCGACACAGGGGACCCCGTGACCTTCCTCGACAGCCACACACCATACCCGCCTCCTTGATCTGCCGGTGGAAGCGGAAGCCGAGGTGATGGCCGGCGATGGAGAAGAGAGGTGGTAGGGGAGGTGGGGAAGGAGCTGCGGCACAGGGCAGGCCCTGGGGGATCTGGGACACAGCAGAGAGACGGGAGGGGTGGAGATAAGGACGGGGTGAGAGAGGGGGTGTCGTGGGGCTCGGGTGAACAAAAAGGTGGCTCGGCCACCTTTCTCCTTCTCTCTCATGTGCTCGGCCAGGCACAGCAGGGCGAGGGGCTGCAGCTTGGGCCACGGCGAGGACAGGGGGTGGTCTGGCTCGGGTGGGGCCTTGTGGCAGAGAGAGAGGGAGGAGGGAGAGGGAGGCTCGGATAGGGTTTAGCTAGGGTTGGAGGGTAGATGGGATGGTTAGATGGCAAGAGGGTGGTGCCACGGCATGGTTAGGGTTAGGGGTGGTGAGGTGGCTCGGGTAGGTAGAGAGAGAGAGAGAGAGGAATATGAGGTCTAGGGTTTTGAGAGAGGGATAAGAGAGAGAGGTTAAGGTGAGTGGGTTGGTTAGGGTGTTTTAGGGTTTTTGGATATGATCTAACAAGATCAAGTGCATGGTGGGGTGAGATGGAGGTGAGGGTAGGGCTTAGAGGTGCACAAGGCAAGGATAGAAAGAACAAGATGGTGAGGGTTGAGAGAGAAGTGAGTAGAGCTCAATAAAAGAATAGATCCAATCAAAACAAAGAAAACCAAAGGAGAACAAGATGGTGGTGACTTGCATGGCCCATGCACAAGTCATAAATGCCATGTTTATTTTGTTAAAACAATAATAAGGTCGCATGGCATTTATTCCCATGCATTCCAAAATATGGAGCTAAAGCCAAGCTAAAAGAATTTAAAAGGATGTTCCATGTGGAGTAGATGGAGATGGTCATATTTGAATATAAATGGGACATGCTAGTGTGTATATTCCACTAGGTGTTTAATATCCTCAACAATATTCCAACATGAGCAACTCTTCCAAAACAATCCATATGGAAGCTAGTAAAAGGGGTACCACTCACAAGGCATGCAAATGTGGCTCCACATATTAATAATGTGAAAACAACATGATGCTAGTGTGAGAGCATGTGGAAATAGAAGTGGATCCATCCCAACCCACATGAGCTAGATTAAATGCCAAAGGAAAAAAAATCTAAACGCTCATGGATAGTTAGGATGGTGGAATTATAAGGTGGTGACAAGGAAAAGGTGGTGGAGTTGAATAAACGATATGCCCCCAACTCAACTTGGGCATCAAGCATTTATCAAGAACCAAATACAATATATCAAGAGCCAAATACAATTACTAATACATATGAGATAAGAACCAAATGAAAAGGGTTTTATATGATGCTCAAATGCAAGGTGGCATGATGACATGAGCATGATATAATTATGATGCAACAATTATATGTAGGAAGTAGCAATTATATTACTAGACCATGTAGCATTACATATGTTAGACATATGGGATGCTACAACTCTCCCCCACTAAACAGGAATCTCGCCCCGAGATTCTAGGAAGAAGAAGAAGACACGAAGAGGGTAGGATACTTGGCACGGGGCTCGTCCTCGCGTTCCCAAGTGGCTTCATCAACGGAATGGTGCGACCACTGCACCTTGCAGAACTTGATGGACTTGTTGCGAGTCCTTCTTTCTGCGACTTCTAGGATTTTTGTGGGGTGTTTTTGATAAGACAGATCTTCTTGGAGATTGATGAGTTCATGGTCCATGGTCTTGCCAGGGTCCTTGAAGCACTTCTTGAGTTGAGAGATATGGAAAACATCATGGACCTTGAGTTTTTCAGGGAGCTCAAGAGCATAAGCGACTTCTCCTCTTCTTCCACAAACTTTGAAAGGACCAATGTATCTAGGAGCCAGCTTTCCTTTGATACCAAACCGGTGCGTGCCTCTCATGGGAGTGACACGAAGGTAAACGAGATCACCAGGGACATACTCCATGTTCGTGTGCTTTCTGTCATAGTTGCTCTTCTGGCGACTTTGAGCAACCTTCAGATTTTCAAGAATGATGTGAACCTTCTCCTCCACTTGAGTTACATTATCGAGGCCAAACAATGTTCTTTCACCTGCGCCCGACCAACCAATTGGAGTTCTGCATTTGCAACCATAGAGAACCTCAAATGGTGCCATCTTTAGACTTTTCTGGAAGCTGTTGTTGTAAGAGAATTCAGCATAAGGAAGGCATTCTTCCCACTTCATGCCGAAAGAGATAACGCAAGCACGGAGCATATCTTCCAGAATCTGATTGATCCTTTCCACTTGTCCTTGCGACTGAGGGTGGTAAGCTGTGCTGAAGTTCAATTTTGTTCCCAAAGCATTTTGGAAACTTCCCCACAACTTGGACGTGAAGATGCTTCCACGGTCTGAGCTGATCTCAAGAGGATCCCCATACAGAGAGACAATTATGTTGATATAGAGCTCAGCCAACTGAATTGCAGAAATTGTTTCCTTGACGGGAAAGAAGTGAGCCACTTTAGAAAGCCTGTCGATGACAACAAAGATTGCATTGTTGCCCTTCTGCGACCTTGGAAAACCAGTTATGAAGTCCATCTCTACTTTCTCCCATTTCCATTTCGGAGGCTTTAATGGCTGTAGAAGACCGGAAGGTTTCTAATGCACAGCTTTAACTCTGCGGCAGACATCGCACTCCGAGACATACTTGGCACAATATCGTTTCAACCCAGGCCACCAATATTGTGTTTTCAAGTCCATGTACATCTTAGTGCTGCCAGGGTGGATAGAAAGAATAGAATCATGTGCCTCCTTAAGAACTTGCTCTCTTAAACCCGGGTAGTTCGGAACAAACATCCGGTGTTCAAAGAAAAGAGCGCCTTGGTCGTCGACGTGGAAGGACTCATACTTCGGAAGCTGAATGTTGGAGATGATCTTTTTAGTGTAAGGATCACCAAGTTGAATGGAGCGAACTTTTTCTTCCAAGAGAGGGGTTGCCAGAAGGTTCAGAAGATACCCTTGATCCACAATCTCAAGGTTGAGCTGACGGAATTCCTCGCACAAGAGAGGCTGTTGTTCTTCCACCATGAGGTTGTTAACATAAGCTTTTCGGCTGAGAGCATCGGCCATCACATTAGCTTCACCCGGAGTGTAGTTGATGGTCAGATCAAAATCATTAATTGCTTCAATCCACCTCCTCTAACGAAGGTTGAGATCATGTTGTGTGAAGATATACTTCAGACTCTTGTGGTCAGAAAAGATTTCACAACGGTTGCCAAGCAAGTAGTGCCTCCATATTTTCAAAGCAAAGACAACTGCTGCGAGTTCAAGGTCATGTGTTGGATAGTTGAGCTCATGCGTCTTCAACTGTCGAGAGGCATAAGCAACAACTTGTTTTTCTTGCATAAGGACCGCACCCAATCCTTGCAAGGAGGCGTCACAGAATATCTGGAAAGGCTTTGATGTATCTGGAGGAATCAAGACTGGTGTGGAAGTGAGCTTCTCTTTGAGTGTTTCAAAGCTTGCTTGACATGCAGGAGACCAAAGGTATTTCTTGCCTTTCTTGAGGAGATCGGTAAGAGGCTTCGCAATCTTCGAGAAATTCTGGACGAAGCGACGGCAGTAACTGGCCAAACCAAGGAAACTCCGGACTTCTTTGACATTTATGGGTGGAAGCCAGTCAACAATTGTCCGAACGGTTTCTGGGTTGATGGCAATGCCCTTGGCAGAGATGACGTGACCAAGGTAGGTGACTTCAGGCAGCCAGAACTCACACTTGGAGAACTTTGCATACAGGCGGTTCTCACGAAGCTTGTTTAGGACACACCAAAGGTGTTCTTCATGTTCTTCCTTTGACTTAGAATAGACTAGGATGTCATCCAGATAGACCACAACGAACTTATCAAGATACTCCATGAAAACCGAGTTCATAAGCCTCGAGAAGGTGGCAGGTGCGTTGGTGAGACCGAAAGACATGACCGTGTACTCGTACAGGCCATAGCGGGTGGTGAAAGCTGTTTTGGGGACATCTTCCTTGCGAATCTTGATTTGATGATATCCACTTCTCAAATCCAGCTTAGAGAATACCACAGCTCCAGCTAGCTGGTCGAAGAGATCATTAATCCGCGGAAGGGGATATTTGTTCTTGATGGTTTTAGCATTGAGAGCCCGATAGTCAACACAAAGTTTATCAGTCTTGTCTCGCTTCTTCACAAAGATGGTTGGGCTACCCCAAGAAGTACTGTGCTGAATGAAACCCAACTTCTCCTGTTCATCAAGTTGGCGGTTGAGTTCAGCCAACTCAGCAGGACCCATTTTATAAGGCCGCTTGGAGGTGGAGCGGTTCCAGGTTCAAGCTCAATCACAAACTCGACCTCACGATCAGGAGGCATACCTGACAACTCTTCAGGAAAAACATCTGGGAACTCACGGACCACCGGAACACTCTGAATAGCCTCCATAGCATCATCATTCAGAGCCGCCAAAGAGAAAAGCTGAATTGCAGGAGTCAGACTTGGAGAATAGACTATATGGCCTTCAGGAATTTTTAGAGAAACCGAGCGTTCAGCACAATCAATCACAGCTGCATTTGCTGTTAACCAATCCATGCCCAAGATAACATCAATGTCAGAGTTGCCCAGAATAATTAAGGAAGCCGGGAACGAAGAGCCACCAATCTCAATTTGATTGCCATGGCTGATATGAGCAGCCCTCATGTTTGACCCAGGAGATTGTACCACAAGACGATGCAATAAGGGAACCATAGCCAGATCATGCTCATGCGCAAACTTGTGAGAAACAAAAGAATGTGAAGCACCAGAATCAAACAAAACTCGTGCAGGGGCTGAGTTAACAGGAAGCATACCCATCACAACTCCAGGTGCATGCTCAGCTTGAACGACGTTGACATAGTTGGCACGAGCAACCGTAGACCCAGGCTTAGTGTTGATGTTGAGAGCCCACGATGGAGGTGCACGAACCATAGAAGAACTTGCCGCAGGTCTTGGAGGTGGTGGTGGAAGAGCTTTGTTGTTCATTGGACAATTCCAGTGTTGATGCCCAGTGTTCCGACAGGTGTAACAGGCACCAGGTGGACGTGGAGCAGCATAGCCAGGGACTCCGCCAGGCGCTCCAGGGTAGTTGTGGTTGTAGCCCCTAGGAGCCGCGGTGAAGGAGTTTGGTGGCCTTGCCGCGTAGCTTGACGGTCTTGGTGGAGCCGGGAGCGACGGTGGGGTGTTAGGAACCCACACGTGGCGCTTAGAAGGAGCTGTCATAGCTGAAGAGTTTGTAGCGTCGCGGCTGTGTTTCTTGGACTCCTCAAACACTTGCCTACTTGCTTCTTCCTGCAGAGCTGTATGTTGGAGTTCCAGAAAAGACCCCGGCCTTGCATGAGTGATTGCATATTTTATAGATGCATTGAGCCCTTGCCTGAACCTCTTTTGCTTCTTTTTGTCATCAGAGATCTCATCGCCACCATACCGAGAAAGGTTCATGAAGTTCCTGATATAGGTATTGACATTGTCATTGCCCTTCTTGAGGTTGAGAAACACTTCCTTCATCCTTTCCATGACAATTTCTGACAGATATTGCTCTTTGAAAGCCCCAGTGAACTGCTCCCAAGTAGGATGAAACTCAGAGTGGTTTGCCTTCAGGTAATTTTCCCACCACAGAGCTGCGTCTCCCTTCAGAAGGTGAGTGGCACATTTTACCCATTCTTGCTCAGGAACATCAGTAGTCATCAGCAACCTTGACATCTCACGCAGCCAATCATCTGCGTCCAGAGGCTGATCAAACACCTCAAAGTGGCGTGGGTTGAACTTCAGAAAACTCTTGATGTCTCCTCGCTTGGGAGGTGGAGGTAGCGGAACAAACTCATTCCTCCTGACACTTTCTTCAAAACGCTATTGGTTCTACTGCATTGCTCCCAAGGCATTAGCAATACTTGCCAACGCAGCCCCCAGTTCAGGTGGTATGTCCTCCTCAGAACGGCGTGGTGGTGCCATCCTGTGATTGATATAAAACTCAAGTCAGTACCATAATGGAGAATAATAATAATCCAAAATAGTACCAAAATGGAATTAACCAAGATTTAAAGGATACAATTTACTAAGATGATATTAAAATATCAACAAAGTTCAAAGCACCTAGAAGATATTAAGCATATCGCACACGACTGAACAAGGAGTGTGGTACACAAGCTAACAAAGAAAAAATCCGCAAATTTCGGCATTAAAAGTACCACTATATGCGCAAAACCACTTAACGAATCAAGATTAGCACTCTACCAATTCAATATACAAGAGCGAATGATAAAAGTAGTGGTATGGTCGTGACTCCATCCCGCACTCAAATCATTACTCCACACATGAATAAGTAAAACACATATCCCAACACCTTCTTTTTAAAATGAACCTAAAGATTAGTAACTACGGAAACGAACACCCCAAACAAGATAGCGTCGGATAACAAAGAGTAAGACAGATCGCACCGGTATACAACGAATCAGATAGATCGCGTCGGTTTACAAAGGTCTGTCGGTATGGAATGTACCAACAGTTGATAACCAAAAGGCAGATAGTGATACATTTGGATGCAACAGATAGACAAGGAATTCACACACACACACACAACCTATGGTACTACGGAACCCCGAACACGTGAATCCTAGTTTGAATTTTAGAAGAGGATTGAAAACGTTACACTTCCTTATCAGAAAAGGGTGGATGGGTGGGTAAGAAGAAAAATGGAAGCAGTCCTACTCTCACGTTTTGTTTTTCCCTAGTATACATAGCTACCAAAAATATTTGCTAGACTGACAACGACCATTTGGCTGAGACCCTAAAGGGCGGGATGGCTCTGATACCAATTGTAACTACCTCGGACCCTACGCTCTAAGTTCAAGCCTGGATGAAACGGAAGTGGTTAAAATAGTACAGCGGGGGCCCAGGGGCCACCCACGTGTAGACCCGTCGGCCGTCCTAACCACTTCCAAGACATCAGGACAAGAGCGAGCGGCGTAGGCAACAGGCGAAGAGATCAAATACATACACAAGTGAGTATGTATGCAAGATACCATACAACAGTTCTCAGAGCCATTCCATCTAAAAGAAATAGAAATATTGCAACGCCATACGGCAAGATCCAAATATCCTAGTTAGAGATAATAGTTTAGGATAGCTCCTCATACATCAAACATCAGAGTATCAGGCGGAAGCGGAAAACAAGATCCGAGTACGGATAAGAAGCAAATCGGCATAAGATGCCACATAAATAAACACATCCCGCCCACAGATCTCGCGGATCCCCATCCCCGGAATCTCTACACTGAGTGATCGTTGCCAACATCATCTGTCTCCTCCACCTAGTATCCATCTTGCGAATACACCTGTTCATCTGAATCAAAGTTGGCCGGCTCCGGAACGGACCCAGGGTTTGTGTGGATGGCGGTAAACGACTGGGAATCCGAAAGTGTGACTGGGCTTGTCGATACAGCGAAAACGTGTCACAATCCAAAACAGTACAGGTGCTCCACGCACAATCGTAAATAAAGCAGTAAAGCATGGCATAAGTACATGATAGTAATAAAACCCCAAACTAGTTGTCGCCCCAAGAAATAGAAATGAATCAAGCTCTGGCTCAGGGGGGTCCATGATGCCTCCCGGATATGGATAGTGCAAATAGTCAAGGAACAGGAATCAAGTACTCGGGGTCCTACGGGACACAAGTGAGCATGAAAAACCAAATAGCAGATATTGCCCACCGGTGCCGCTTTCATTAGTTATCCCATTACTACTCAGGTTAAGTTGTTTAGGTACCTCGTTATCCATCAGACACTCACATACCCTACACATGCTGTTCTACGACTCGCATTGCTCAAACAACTCCTGTAGTAATGGCTCATGGGATGGAGGAACAAGCTTCGGTGGGGTTTAAAAGTAAAGGCTATGCAGTACTTGGGATTCCATTTAATGCAATCGCGACTCAATGATGCAAGAATAAGATAGAGGCAATAGGTACTATATGTATACAAGTATGTGATAGTGCTTTCCTGGCAGCTCAGTTGAAGCGAGAGACGGATCTGGGTAGTACTCCTGGGATTCCTGGTATTTTCCCTGCTCGGCGTCTATTCGAAAGAAGAACCAAACAAACAAGGGCCAACATAAATAAAGTGCACAAGCATATGAATAAAATGCGACAAGCAAACAAGTATGCCATGATGAATGATGCACAATTTACATGGCAATAATGTAGCATGGCATGGGTGAGGTGTGGGGTACAAGAATAAAGCATTTTATTAAGTTCTAGTCATGTTTTGCTCCCATATAACTTGTTGTCCACTTAATATTTATATGATGCATGCTGCAATTCAGAACATGGAATGCATAAACAGAACGGGCTCGTCGCACTGATCGATTTAGACATATTATTTGCCAAATTTGGAGTTATAGAATTAAAGTTATTAATTATTTAAGAAAAGGCATTTTTATTGCATTTAAACAATTTCGAAAATTTAAAAAGCTCAAAAGATATTTTGAATGGCATATTTGAATTCCTCATATTTTTCTGATTCCAAAACATATATTATTTTATTATTTGGAATTACAAATTAAAAGTTATTAAAAACAGAATTTAAATCACCTTTAATCATTTACTGAAATTGTTTTATTTTGAACAGAAAAACAGAAAGAATTTTTCTACCCAGCCAAACCTAGCCACAGTCGCTGACAACTGGGCCCATCGCTGACTGGGCGATACGGCATGGCGAAACCTTTTTGCACCGCGAGGGAAGACAGCCGCAGCGACTGACCGGTGGGTCCGGCGCCAAACGGGGCCCACGCGACAGAGGCAGGGAGTGGGCTGGACACGCGGCGCAGAGGGGGACTGCGGGTTGAGGATCTAGAACCCCAGGTCCCTTTTTGCAAAACACCCAGAGACGCTGACAGGTGGGTCGGAAAGAGTGCGGGTTGAGCTAGCAAAAAAGGTGGGGGGTTTTCTAGAAATGTACCACACGGTACTGTTTCTCTTCTTCGCGCGTGTCTGACGAAACTGACGACAGGTCGGTGCGCGACAGGAAACGGCAAGGCGCGGGGATCGAACCAGCGACCTGGGGCACGCGGGCGGAGGCGGAAGCCACTGCGGCTAGGAGGGGCTGTTGGAGGGAAAGGGGAACACGGCTAGGAGTATCTGTCATGACGCATAGCGAGCAGGAGCGCGCGCACGCCGGCGCACAGAGCACGCTCGACAAAATAACCGGCATGTCCAGGCAGCAACGGCGACTGCGGGGATGTCTAGGAGGTTAGGGAGCTCACCACGGGGCTGCTGGAGGGGTTGGATCGGCCGGGGAGTGGCAGATCGCCGACGTAGCAGACGCCGACGAGCTAGGGTTTTGTCTCGGTGACGAGGACGTGCAGCAGCTACCGGGCCTCCTCCTCGTTGCAGGGCGCAGGGGCGACGCAGGGGACCCCGTGACCTTCCTCGATAGCCACACACCATGCCCGCCTCCTTGATCTGTCGGTGGAAGCCGAAGCCGAGGTGATGGCCGGCGATGGAGAATAGAGGTGGTAGGGGAGGTGGGAAAGGAGTTGCAGCGCAGGGCAGGCCCTGGGGGATCTGGGACACAGCAGAGAGACGGGAGGGGTGGAGATAAGGACGGGGTGAGAGAGGGGGTGCCGTGGGGCTCGGGTGAAGAAAAAGGTGGCTCGGCCACCTTTCTCCTTCTCTCTCACGTGCTCGGCCAGGCACAGCAGGGCGAGGGGCTGCAGCTGGGGCCATGGCGAGGACAGGGGGTGGTCTGGCTCGGGTGGGGCCTTGTGGCTGAGAGAGAGTGAGGAGGGAGAGGGAGGCTCAGATAGGGTTTAGCTAGGGTTGGAGGGGTAGATGGGGTGGTTAGATGGCAAGAGGTTGGTGCCACGGCATGGTTAGGGTTAGGGGTGGTGAGGTGGCTCGGGTAGGTAGAGAGAGAGAGGAAGATGAGGTCTAGGGTTTTGAGAGAGGGATAAGAGAGAGAGGTTAAGGTGAGTGGGTTGGTTAGGGTGTTTTAGGGTTTTTGGATATGATCTAACAAGATCAAGTGCATGGTGGGGTGAGATGGAGGTGAGGGTAGGGCTTAGAGGTGCACAAGGCAAGGATAGAAAGAACAAGATGGTGAGGGTTGAGAGAGAAGTGAGTAGAGCTCAACAAAAGAATAGATCCAATCAAAACAAAGAAAACCAAAGGAGAACAAGATGGCGGTGACTTGCATGGCCCATGCACAAGTCATAAATGCCATGTTTATTTTGTTAAAACAATAATAAGGTCTCATGGCATTTATTCCCATGCATTCCAAAATATGGAGCTAAAGCCAAGCTAAAAGAATTGAAAAGGATGTTCCATGTGTAGTAGATGGAGATGGTCATATTTGAATATAAATGGGACATGCTGGTGTGTATATTCCACTAGGTGTTTAATATCCTCAACAATATTCCAACATGAGCAACTCTTCCAAAACAATCCATATGGAAGCTAGTAAAAGGGGTACCACTCACAAGGCATGCAAAGGTGGCTCCACATATTAATAATGTGAAAACAACATGATGCTAGTGTGAGAGCATGTGGAAATAGAAGTGGATCCATCCCAACCCACATGAGCTAGATTAAATGCCAAAGGAAAAAAATGTAAACGCTCATGGATAATTAGGATAGTGGAATTATAAGGTGGTGACAAGGAAAAGGTGGTGGAGTTGAATAAACGATATGCCCCCAACTCGACTTGGGCATCAAGCATTTATCAAGAACCAGATACAATATATCAAGAGCCAAATACAATTACTAATACATATGAGATAAGAACCAAATGAAAAGGGTTTTATATGATGCTCAAATGCAAGGTGGCATGATGACATGAGCATGATATAATTATGATGCAACAATTATATGTAGGAAGTAGCAATTATATTACTAGACCATGTAGCATTACATATGTTAGACAGATGGGATGCTACAGTGTTAGATTTTTTCAAGGACGAGTTAGTGAACCTGGGGCAATGTACAACAACAATATAGGCTGTGCAATTGTTACTTGGTTCACTCACGCCGTCCCTGAATAAACTTATGAGGCTGCAATCTTTATTCTACATTCATAGAACTATGATATTCAAATTATCTATTCCATGCATTTATAGTGTATAAAAATTACATTTTAGTTTGTCACCGAGGCCGATGATTGAAATTTGCCCCAAAAGAGTTCAAGGGGAGACACGTATGATGGTGTCGTGCTTTAGGGATGGGTTGGTGAACCTGAGGCAGCAATGCACACAAACAATATAGGTTGTGCTGTTGGTACTTTGGTTTGCCTACTCCATCTCTAAAACAAATTATGAGGCCCTAGATTTATTGTCATGTGGAACTACATATATGATCCTTGAATTGTTTCTGATCTTTTAATGATTGGTATGATGCATATGTATATGAATGGTTTTGATCATAAGTATTTTTAACATGTACCTGAGGATTAATTGTTTAGTTTTTTATTTATAATTACAATATTTAGGCTTGTTTTTTACCTGACTATGTATATCCCTGAATAATGTTTTGTACGATTACATTTCAATTTCTTATTGTGGTCAATGATTCAAATTTGTCCCAAAAGAGATGCAGACACATTGGTGTCAGATTTTTTCAAGGACGAGTTAGTGAACCTGGGGCGATGTACAACAACAATACAGGCTGTGCAATTGTTACTTGATTCACTCACACCGTCCCTGAATAAACTTATGAGGCCGCAATCTTTATTCTACATTCATAGAACTATGATATTCAAATTATATATTCCATACATTCATAGTGTATAAAAATTACATTTTAGTTTGTCACCGAGGCCGATGATTGAAATTTGCCCCAAAAGAGTTCAAGAGGAGACACGTATGATAGTGTCGTGTTTTAGGGATGGGTTGGTGAACCTGAGGCAGCAATGCACACAAACAATATAGATTGTGATGTTGGTACTTTGGTTCGCCTACTCCATCTCTAAAACAAATTATGAGGCCCTAGATTTATTCTCATGTGGAACTACATATATAATCCTTGAATTGTTTCTGATCTTTTAATGATTGGTACGATGCATATGTATATGAATGGTTTTGATCATAAGTATTTTTAACATGCACCTGATGATTAATTGTTTGATTTTTTATTTATAATTACAATATTTAGGCTTGTTTTTGTACCTAACTATGTATATTCCTGAATAATGTTTTGTACGATTACATTTCAATTTCTTATTGTGGCCAATGATTCAAATTTGTCCCAAAAGAGAGGCAGACACATTGGTGTCAGATTTTTTCAGGGACGAGTTAGTAAACCTGGGGCGATGTACAACAACAATACAGGCTGTGCAATTGTTACTTGGTTCACTCACGCCGTCCCTGAATAAACTTATGAGGCCGCAATCTGATACAATTATTTGTCATTGTGTTGAGATGAAATGATATATGAACCGATCAAACTATTGCTAAAATGCTTTATCTTTGATATCCACGGATATATTGTCTTACATATACATGTTGTCAATTCTTGAGTTGTAATACAATTCAATCATATGTACGGGTTCTAAGTTATGTTTTTAAAAATCAATAGGACGATGATGATGAAGTGGACGATAGCAAGGAATCCAGGGACAACAAGAGCCGCTACGTGCTGAGGCGGTTACGGTGTGGGCTAATCCGTTTCCACCGTAGGGGGAGACTATTTTGCCCATTCTGTGGCAAAGCAATCAACGTGGACCTCAACAGTATGATCCAGCACACGGAGGGCGTTGGCAGAGGCAGAGGCAAAAGCCATAGGCCGATTACCTTGACGCGGCACGCAGCCTACGGAAAATTCCTCCGAAAGTATGTCAGGACTGGCCTGTATCCCATCGACTAGGTTGTCATTGCCTCCTGCAGATAAACCCCTGCCCCGCTAGGCGTCTCCGTGTCTCGGCCTCCTGCTGTAGCCCCTGCTTTTATTTTGTTCTAGTTAATTATTACCTGTGTGTGGCATGTAAGACAATATATCCGTGGTGTCTCTGGTGAACCTTATATATTAATCTACTCCTTTATATGGAGTGCCTTAAAGTTTCTAGTGTTAAATTATATTTACTCATCATGCTCATGCACACTACAAAATATTTCTAGTGCTCGATTATATTATAATTGTCAAGAAATACATCAACAAGTTAAATTGGTTCAAATTTTGTATTGAAATAACTAAATGTATCACACACATAATAAACATGAAAGATTGACCCCCTAAAGTGCCAGATATGCAAGTTGAATGTATCACCACCACTTGTTGTCATCCTTGACTTGCTTCTCCTTCAGCCGCTTGATGTCGCCACCGTCCCAAGATCCCTGCTCGTCCTGAAACCGCTTTCTATCCTCCTCGCGCTTCTTCTCCTGGGCTAGCTTGCAACCAGGGCATAGCTCTCTCGCGAAAAAACTCGCCTTAACCATCCCATCTTTCATGGTAATGAGCTTACTGTACAACTCGTACGCCATGTAGGCGTCTCTGGCTGCATACTCGAGGCGCGCCTGGCTCATCGGCTTCTACTCCTAGTAGTCGTGATCGAGTCGCTTCAATTTCTTCAGTTTTTCATAGGATTTATCGATGATTTCTGCTGCCAGATCACCCATGCCATCCTTCGCTGGGTATGATTTGATCTTGTACAGATTTTGGATGTCGATGTGGTGCCCCTCTGGGATTTTTATCAACGCACGAGAAAGCATAATTATGTCATTTGTGATATCCATGCTAGTGAAAGTTATCCCTTTCCTACACAAGAACTCGACCAGAGCCGGACAACGCATATCAGTTGGTTTACTCCTGCACTTAGATGGTTCTAGGGATGTAAGGGAACAAGGGATGCAGAAGTGGTGATCTCAAATTTAAATTTCACATACCTGCAGAAGTGGTAAACGAGGACCTCCTCATGTATGGCGATTTGCACGACAGCGATCTCTTGTGGAGGATTTTTTGCTTACTCTTGCACGGGTGTACTCCAAGTCTAGCCCCACAAACTTGTGCTTATCTTTCTCAAGAAATTGCTCAAACCTGGCGAGAGTTGTCTCCACAGTCGCTTCATCATTTGTGTACACCACTGTCAAAGTCGTGGTGCCATGGGCAGGGACCAAGTGGGTCTCTGTTGTGCGTTTCCCATCGTCCATGCCTGCAAGGAAATGGGTGAAAGGAACTGCTTGCAAGGAACTGCCTTCGAGAGGAAGAAGAAGATGAACCAACGGTTCCAGAACAGAGGAAGAAGAAGCGTCTAGGAAAAACTGCAGAGGAATGACTGGGGAAGAGGAATGACTGCAGAAGAAATGTGGTAACTGCAACTTTCGGTTCGAGAACTCACCGTGGTTACGTGGAGATCGTCGCAGTGCCGCCAGTTCAACAAGTGGGGCGAGTTCCTGCGAGAATATGAAATTAGCTGTGCATTTTTCTATGCGAGAAATTGAGAGAAGTCATTTATATTTTGTCTTTCATAATTAAACACAATGAAGTTGGTACAGCCCAAGAGATTTGAACAAACAAGATTTGCTAGTTTAACATACAACAACACTTACAGGCCCAACATGGCAAAACTTGGAGAGCCCCAGAACTTGAGCTACCACAGAGACCTCGGCAGAGGTGGCAGAATTGGTGTGGGTGCAACCACGGCGACGGCGAGCTCGGATTCTAGAGGAGGAAAACAGAACCGAGCATGGTCGACAATGTGATAGATCTCACCGGGAACCAATTCTCGTCCCCGACCATGCCATGGGTGCGTCCATGGTGAGGGCGAGCACCGACTCGGGATGGGGAGGAGAGCGGGGCCGAGCAGCTTCGTCACTTCCCAGCTCTGCGCCGTGGCCGCGACCACAGATTGCTGCTCCGAGGAAGAAGACGAGTAATGGAGGCGCCAACGCTGCAAGCCTACAGGGAGGAGAGCTGGGCCGAGCAGGTTCGTCCACGTCCCAGCTCCGCGCCATGGCTGCGATGCCCCACAGATTGCCGCTTCGAGGAAGAAGAAGACGTGTAATGGATGCAGGCGCCAACGCTGCAAGCTTAATTGACACCTAAGCGACAGGAGCGACATAACGGCGAGAACTGACAGGGGGGCAACTTGACGGCCATTAGCCTGATTTTTTGTATTGAAACATAAAGTTGAATTCGTGACAAAAAGACCCTCTGAGTATTTGGCACGCTAATTATAGTCATCGCGGATGATATCAGGGAACTCGGGGTACCGCGTTGCCTGGACACCCCAACTTTCGGGCTGCAAAATGATATTCTCTCCTAGGTGGGGCTGTTTCGAGCTCGTCCTCACCATTGAACAGATCTCCGCGTTTTCTCCATGGGTGATCCGCGGGGAGCCACTTTCGAATCCCTGGGAATACGGTTTTAGAAGACCCGGGATCCCTCGGTAGCTGCATATACGGGGTTTTCTCCATGCACCTGACACATGCACCGTGTCCGTGGTTCACCTGGCACGATACATATCCCAGACCAAGATAGTCTTGCACCGTCGTGATCAACGCGACTCTCAGAGGGAAATATTCTTCTGTGTAGGCGTCCCACATACGGGCTGGCGTCTCCCACAGTGTGGCTAACTCCTCTTTCAACAACCCGAGATACAGATGCATGCCGATACCCGGTTGTTTCGGTCCCTGAATAAGAATACTCATGTGTACGTACCTTTGCTTCGTGCATATCCAGGGGGAAGATTGTATGGCCATACAAACACAAGCTAGGTGCTATGCGTGCTACTCTGGTTTCCAAAGGGATTGAGTCCATCGGTGCTCATACCTAGACTAACGTTCCTGGCATCGTCCCTGAACTCCTCTTCAAACTCCATGTCCAATGCATGCTATTGACTAGCGTCTGTGGGGTGTGTTAGGATATTTCCCTTCTCCAGATCTTCTTCGGGCTTCTCCCTTTCCGCATGCCATTGCATGAGCTTCTCTTTCTTAGGGTCTACGAAATACCGCTGCAGACGGGGAGTGATAGGAAAGTACCATACCACTTTTTGAGGAACTTTCTTGTTCCCTCTCTTGTATCGTGCATGGCCGCACACCGGACATGTGGTTCTATTCTTGTATTCGCCCCGATAAAGTGCACAGTTGTTGAGGCATGCATGGTATTTGACGTACGGTAGATCGAGATGGCACACGACTTTCTTGGCCTCGTCGATACCTCTTGGCAATGTGTTCCCCTCAGGAAGTACATCGTGCCAGAATACCATGATATGGTTGAAGCTCACGTCTGTCCATTTGTGTTGCACCTTCATCTCCAAAGCCTTGAGGGTTACATTCAGGCGTGTATGCTCGGGCCGACACCCAGGATACAACAGAGTAATCCCGTCTTTATCCATTTGTGCCAGCTTGGCTTTCTTTCTGGCAGCAGCTTTGTCGTTGCTCGTCTCCTTAAGGAGCAGTTCTTGAAAATGATGGTCCTGTAAAGCTGAAGTTAGCGGTGTCTGCGTGTCCACGTCTTCTCCACCACCATCGGATCCGGCATCTCCTTCATGATGATCATGATCATGTCCATGAGCATCTTCTTCATCATAATCATGTTCGGCGTCTTCGTAAGCACCATTTCCTGCCGGTGTCCCGTTGTTGACGTCCTCGTCAATGCAGTCGGGCATGAAACCACCCATAAGAAAGTGCTTCTCCAATATCCCAGAATTAGGTTTGATTAGGGTACCAAGTTTTCATCTCTTACAAGGACATCTTATCTCGGTCATGTTATTCTGAATCATGATGGTCGTCGTGCGTTCCTTGTATCTAGTCACCATAGCTTCGCTCATCTGATGCATCATGGTTGCCTATGCGGCGGTATGGAGCAAAAGGGGATATTTAGAACCATGCATGCAAAAATTCGGCATGACCTTCCCTATAAATAGGACATATAAGTAGTGCAAAATTTTGCCAAAACAGAAATAAATCAACATTTTGGCAAACATTCATTGCACCACACACACCGGCACCTGCACAACACAAAGCATACACAAGAACACAAGCATATATCCATGTAAACATCGTCTCCTGAGCCAACACCGTCGTCCATGAAGGAAATATGCCCTGAGAGGCAATAATAAAGTTGTTATTATGTATTCCTTATATATGATAGATGTTTATTTTGCATGCTAGAATTGTATTGATCGGAAACATCAATACATGTGTGTTTAATAAACAAAAAGGGTTCCTAGTTATGCCTCTCTTATAGACTAGCTTGTTGATTAACAAGATGATTAAGGTTTCCTGATCATGGACATTGGATGTTGTTAATAACAAGGTCACACCATTGGTGGAATGATGTGATGAACATTCATCCGAAGTAGCATTACGATCAAGTCATTATGTTTATATTTATATAACATCATATGAAGTAATCTTTATCCTTAGACCATTAGATCATGTTAATTGCTAACACCTAAAGAGTATCTTGATAACATCAAACGTCACACCATAACAGGGTGACTATAAAGATGGGTTCAGTGCTACAAAGGTGTTATGTTGAGGCTCATGGATCAAGAGTGGAATTTGTCCATCCCGATGACGGATAGATATACTCTGGGCCCTCTCGGTGATATCACATTGAGATAGCTTGCAAGCAAGTGATGTGATCACTAGAATGTTATATCACGGGAACAAGAAAAGAGTGCATGTCCGTAACGAGATCAAACTAGGTATTTGGATACCGATGACCGAATCTCGGACATGTATTATATCATGAGACAAAGGGATTAAATTACAAGCGTTAAAGGTCTCACGATCACAGAAGTCATCGTTGAATATGCAGCAGTCAGTATGGATCTCCAGGTCCCGCTTTTGACTATTGATCTGAGAGGAGTCTCAATCATGTCTGCATTATTCGCGAACTGTAGGGTGACACACTTAAGAGTTACCGGACACCATTTTGGAGCACATATGTTTCAGACGAAAGAATTGCAAAACGCAGGAATTGTTTTGATAGAAACCGGAAATTGTTTTGGGTGAAATTGCAGAAAGTGGTTCTGCATGTGATATTGAAATATTGCAAGGGGTTATATGTGAATGTTTGTTAATTAAAGTAATTAACAAAATTCTGAATAAATTTAATAAAAGAGTTTTATTAAATGAGAGAGCATTAAACTTGGAGAATTTTAATGCATTAAAGTAGGGACTTTAAAGGGGAATGTGAAGAGGCATTTTAATGTGGAGGGGTTACCACCACATGAATGGAGGAGGTGAAGGGTCACCTCCCCCATGCGCCGGCCATGGGGAGGGGCACCCCCCTCCTCCTATAAAAGGCCACCCTCTTCCTCCTTCCACACACCTCCTTGTGAAGGATCTCTCTCCCCCTCTAGAATTATTCCCCCATGGTCTCGGATTAGCGAGATACATGTTCCCGGTGGCGTTTCGTCTGGAAGGAGTTGCTGCTTCCGCTGGATCGCTGGAGTGAGGAGGTGGAGGTTGTCCGGTGGCTTGAACGTGTGTGCGAGTATGGATGCGATGTTGAGTTGCAGCGCTCGGACTTCCTCACGATCTTGAGATCGGCAAGTGTACGACTACATCAACCATGAGTTCCTACTCGTTAACAAAACTCGTTGTCTTCGAGGGTAAGTTCTCGTTGGATGTATGTCCACCCGTTGCTTTGTACCTAGTAGATAGATCTTGGCGTGTAGTTCTCATCGTAGGAAATATTTTGTTTTCTATGCTGCGGACCCAACAGTGGTATCAGAGTCTGATCTATGCGTAGGTGCTTTGGACGGGTAGTACACATATGTTTATATGTGGGCAATGATGATCATGTTATTGCATCTTCTATGTATTTTGGATATTGGTGGAAGAGTGGGATGAAGCGGCTCGGACCAACCTTACATATCATCATACATGAGACCGGTTCCACGACTGACATGCAACTTGTTTTGCATAAGTGGCTGGCGGGTGTCTGTCTCTCCTACTATAGTCAATATCTGATTTACAACGAGTTGCTAATAACTTGGTTATCCTCGTTGTGGTTCATGTTCGTAGGTGAGAACAGTTCTATCTCTAAAATCCCTAAGCCACGTAAAACTTGCAATTGATAAATTAGAGGCGTCTAGTTTAGATCGTTGCTGGGCTAGTGTATTGATATGGTATTGTTGTAAGTAGATGTATGGTAGATACTCTTACAACACACTCAACGTGTAAGTTCCATAGACCTTGGCCTTACACACAAAGGAATGATAGAGATCATATCACGATGCAAATGATAGAGATCAAATGCATGGACCATATCATATCACTTTACACATTAGATGTTAGCATCTTATACTGCTAGTTTGGCGTTTTTGGTAGCATCGTAAGATGATCCCTCATTTAGATATCAAGATAAAATGTGTTCTTCCTTGAGTATGCACCGTTCTATGGATCGTGTTTCGAGACATCACGTGATGACCGAGTGTACTCGACTCTACGCTTTCATACAACAGGTGTAAGACAGTTTTACACACGCGAGTACTAAGGTTCTTACTTGGCGAGCCTAGCATGTACAGACATGGCCTCGGAACACGGACCGAAAGGTTAAGCATGAGTCATATAGTTGATATGATGCCCATATAGATGCTTGCCTTTGAAGCTACACCGACTCACGTGATGATCGGACTTGGTGTAGTGGATTTGGTTCATGTAATCACCAAAAGGACACGAGGGATGTCGTTTTTGAGTGGGAGTTCATTAGTAATTTGGATTAGTTGAACTCACTCTGTCATATACTTAGTCTAAATAAACTTTACAAATTTTGTTGTAGATGGCACCACCTGCTTTTAATTTCAATGTGTTCATGGAGAAAGAGAAACTTGCTGCAAATGGTAGCTTCACCAACTGGGCTATGAATTTGAGGATTCTCCTCACTGCTGCACAAAAGAAATATGTGCTAGATGCGCCGCTAGGCCCCCCACCAGCTCCTGATGCCCCAGACGAGGAAAAGAATGTCTATGTGACTCGTCAGGAGGACCACAACTTAGTTCATTGCGGCATACTGTATAGGCTAGAGCCAGAACTTCGAAAGCGTTTTGAAAATGACAATTCCTTTGATACCATGGGAGAATTGAAAAAGATTTTCGATACCCATGCTGCCGTAGAGAGTTATAATGCTTCTGAAAAGTTCTTCAGCTGCAAAATGGAGGAAAACAGCTCCGTTAGTGAGCACGTACTCAAAATATCTAGGTATGCCGATAAGCTTGTGTCCTTGGGAATAATGATTCCCAATGACTTGGGCATACATCGTGTTCTCCAATCTTTGCCACCTAGCTATAAGAGCTTCGTGATGAACTATAATATGCAGGGCATGAAGAAGACTCTTCCTGAGCTTCTGTCAATGTTTAAGACTACAGAAGTAGAGATTAGGAAAGAACATCAAGTGTTAATGATCAATAGGACCACCGGTTTCTAGAAGGACAAGAAAGGCAAGCACAAGGGAAAGAAGGGTGGAAAATCTGTTGCTACGCCTGAAAAGAAACCCCGAGCTGGCCCTAAGTCCAATACAGAGTGCTACTATTGCAAGGGGACTGGCCATTGGAAGCGCAACTGCCCCAAGTATTTGGCGGACAAGAAGTCCGGCAAGTCAAACAAAGGTATATGTGATATACATGTTATTGATGTGTACTTGACTAGTACTCGCAGCAGCACCTGGGTATTTGATACGGGATCGGTTGCTAATATACGTAACTCGATTCAGGGGCTGCGGAACAAGCGACAACTAGCAAGGATGAGGTCGCAATGCGGGTCGGCAATGGATCAAGAGTTGATGTGATCACCGTCGGAACGGCGCCTCTCCATATGCCATCAGGATTAGTTATAAACCTGGATAATTGTTATTTGGTGACTTAGCATGAACATTGTATCCGGATCGTGTTTGATGCAAAGTGGTTATTCGTTTAAATCTCAAAACAATGGTTGTTCGATTTATATGGATAATATCTTTTATGGTCATGCACCTGTGTTGAATGGTTTATTTCTGATGGATCTCGATAGTAATATTACGCACATTCATAATGTTAATGCTAAAAAGATTAAACTTTATGATGATATATCTGCATATATGTGGCACTTCCGTCTAGGTCATATTGGCGTTAAACGCATGAAGAAACTCCATTCTGATGGACTTTTGGAATCACTTGATTTTGAGTCATTTGATACATGTGAGCCATGCCTTATGGGCAAGATGACTACAACGCCGTTTTCTGGTTCAATGGAACGGGCGGCAGATTTATTGGAAATCATACATACTGATGTGTGTGGACCAATGAGTGTGTCGGCACGAAGTGGATATCGTTATTTTGTTACTTTCACGGATGATTTGAGTAGATATGGGTATATCTATTTGATGAAACACAAGTCTGAAACTTTTGAAAAGTTCAAGGAATTTCAGAATGAAGTGGAAAATCATCATAATAGAAAGATCAAATTTCTACGGTCTGACTGTGGAGGAGAGTATCTAAGTTACGAGTTTAGCACACACAAGAAAGAGTGTGGAATAGTTTCACAACTCACGCCTGCCAGAACACCACAGCGTAATGGTGTGTCGGAACATCGTAATCGTACCTTATTGGATATGGTTCGATCTATGATGTCTCTGACTGACCTGCCACTGTCATTTTGGGGTTATGCACTGGAAACAGCTACATTCACTTTAAATCGGGCACCATCTAAATCCGTTGAAACGACACCGTATGAATTATGGTTTGGAAACAAACCTAAGCTGTCATTTCTTAAAGTTTGGGGATGCGATGTTTATGTGAAGAGACTTCAGCCGGATAAACTCGAACCCAAAGCGGAAAAATGCGTCTTCATAGGATACCCTAAGGAAACGATTGGGTATACCTTCTATCATAGATCCGAGGGCAAGGTTTTTATTGCCAAGAATGGATCCTTTCTTGAGAAGGAGTTTCTCGCGAAAGGTGTGAGTAGTCGAAAGGTAGAACTCGAAGAGGTTATTGAACCTTCTCTTCATGAAATGGCGAGTAGCGCAGCACCGGAAGTTGTTTCGGAGTTGACTTCACCTAATGAAGAGAGAGCTAATGATATTGATCATGAAACTCCGAAAGAGGACACTACCGAACCTCGCAGGTCAAGCAGGACACGTGCAGCTCCTGAACTGTACGACAATCCTATTGTGAATTTCATGGTTGATGAAATGGATGACCCTGTGACGTATGAAGAAGCAATGATGAGCCCGGATTCCAACAAATGGCTAGAAGCCATGAAATCCGAAATGGAATCCATGTACGAGAACCAAGTTTGGACCTTGGTGGACTTACCTCACGATCGAAAGGCCGTTGAGAATAAATGGATTTTCAAAAGAAAAACTGATGCTGATGGTAATGTGACCATCTATAAGGCTCGACTTGTCGCAAAGGGGTTTCGACAAATTCAAGGAGTTGACTACGATGAGACATTCTCTCCCGTAGTGATGCTTAAGTCAGTTAGGATTTTGTTAGCAATTGCTGCATATTTCGATTATGAAATATGGCATATGGATGTCAAAACTGCGTTCCTCAATGGTAATATTGAAGAAGAGTTGTATATGATACAACCTAAGGGTTTTGTCGATCCTAAGGATGCTAATAAGGTACACAAACTTCAGCGATCCATCTATGGACTGAAGCAAGCATCCTGGAGTTGGAATCTCCGCTTTGATGAGGTGATCAAAGAGTTTGGATTTGTCCAAACTTATGGAGAGGCTTGTATTTACAAGAAAGTGAGTGGGAGCAATGTGGCATTTCTGATATTATATGTGGATGACATATTATTGATTGGAAATGATATAGATCTTTTAAACAGTGTTAAAAGTTATCTATACAACAAATTTTCGATGAAAGACCTTGGTGAAGCGTCATATATATTAGGCATTAAAATCTATAGAGATAGATCAAGGCGCCTAATTGGGCTATCGCAGAGTACATAACTTGATAAGATATTAAAGAAGTTTAATATGGACGGAAGTAAGAAGGGGTTCTTACCTATGTTGCAAGGCAAGACATTGAGTAAGACTCAAAGTCCGGCTACAGCGGAAGAAAGAGAGATGATGGATAAGATCCCCTATGCCTCGGCCATAGGCTCTATTATGTATGCCATGCTATGTACAAGACCGGATGTGGCACATGCTATTAGTTTGACTAGTAGGTACCAATCTGATCCAGGTTCGGAACACTAGATAGCGGTCAAGAACATCCTCAAGTACTTGAGAAGAACTAGGGATATGTTTCTTATATACGGAGGTGAAGAAGAGCTAGTCGCTAAGTGTTATGTCGATGCTAGCTTTGACACCGATCTGGATGACTCTAAGTCTCAATCCGGATACGTATTTCTCTTGAACGGAGCAGCAGTTAGTTGGAGGAGTTCCAAACAACCTGTGGTGGTTGGATCAACGACGGAGGCGGAATATGTTGCTGCTTCAGAAGCGGCGCAGGAAGCGGTTTGGATTAAAGAGTTCATTACGGAACTAGGTGTGGTTCCTAGTGCATTGGACCCAATGGTGATCTATTGTGACAACAATGGAGCCATAGCCAACACAAAGGAACCGAGGTCTCACAAGAATTCCAAGCATATTAAGCGCCGGTTTCACTCCATCCGCGAGCATGCCAAGGATGGAGATATAAAGATTTGTAAAGTACACACGGACCTAAATGTAGCAGATCCGTTGACTAAAGCTCTCCCTAGGGAAAACCATGATCAACACCAAAACTCCATGGGTGTTAGATTTATCACTATGTGAACTAGATTATTGTCTCTAGTGCAAGTGGGAGACTGAAGGAAATATGCCCTAAGAGGCAAAAATAAAGTTGTTATTATGTATTTCTTATATATGATAGATGTTTATTTTGCATGCTAGAATTGTATTTGATCGGAAACATCAATACATGTGTGTTTAATAAACAAAAAGGATTCCTAGTTATGCCTCTCTTATAGACTAGCTTGTTGATTAACAAGATGATCGAGGTTTCCTGATCATGGACATTGGATGTTGTTAATAACAAGGTCACACCATTGGTGGAATGATGTGATAAACATTCATCCGAAGTATAGCATTACGATCAAGTCATTATGTTTATATTGCTATAACATCATACGAAGTAATCTTTATCCTTAGACCATGAGATCATGTTAATTGCTAACACCTAAAGAGTATCTTGATAACATCAAACGTCACACCGTAATAGGGTGACTATAAAGATGGGTTCACTGCTACGAAGGTGTTATGTTGAGGCTCATGGATCAAGAGTGGAATTTGTCAATCCCGATGACGGATAGATATACTCTGGCCCTCTCGGTGATATCACATTGAGATAGCTTACAAGCAAGTGATGTAATCACTAGAATGTTATATCACGGGAACGAGAAAAGAGTGCATGTCGGTAACGAGATCAAACTAGGTATTTGGATACCGATGATCGAATCTCGGACATGTATTATATCATGAGACAAAGGGATTAAATTATAAGCATTAAAGGTTCTCACGATCACAGAAGTCATCGTTGAATATGCAGCAGTCAGTATGGATCTCCAAGTCCCGCTTCTGACTATTGATCTGAGAGGAGTCTCAATCATGTCTGCATTATTCGCGAACCGTAGGGTGACACACTTAAGAGTTACCGGACACCATTTTGGAGCACATATGTTTCAGACGAAAAAATTGCAAAGCGCAAGAATTGTGTCGATAGAAACCGGAAATTGTTTCGGGTGAAATTGCAGAAAATGGTTCTGCATGTGATATTGAAATATTGCAAGGGGTTATATGTGAATGTTTGTTAATTAAAGTAATTAACAAAATTCTGAATAAATTTAATAAAAGAGTTTTATTAAATGAGAGAGCATTAAACTTGGAGAATTTTAATGCATTTAAAGTAGGGACTTTAAAGGGGAATGTGAAGAGGCATTTTAATGTGGAGGGGTTACCACCACATGAATGGAGGAGGTGAAGGGTCACCTCCCCCATGCGCCGGCCATGGGGAGGGGCACCACCCTCCTCCTATAAAAGGCCACCCTCTTCCTCCTTCTTCCACACACCTCCTGTGAAGGATCTCTCTCCCCCTCTAGAATTATTCCCCCATGGTCTCGGATTAGCAAGATACATGTTTTCGGTGGAATTTCGTCTGGAAGGAGTTGCTGCTTCCGCTGGATCGCTGGAGCGAGGAGGTGGAGGTTGTCTGGTGGCTTGAACGTGTGTGCGAGTATGGATGCGCTGCTGAGTTGCGGCGCTCGTACTTCCTCACGATCTTGAGATCGGCAAGTGTACGACTACATCAACCACGAGTTTTTACTCGTTAACAAAACTCGTTGTCTTCGAGGGTAAGTTCCCGTTGGATGTATGTCCACCCGTTGCTTTGTACCTAGTAGATAGATCTTGGCGTGTAGTTCTCATCATAGGAATTTTTTTGTTTTCTATGCTGCGCACCCAACAGTCCACACACACAAAAATAGAAACATATATATATATATATATAGGTAAAGCATATATACCGCCAACATCGTTGTCCACACACACAAAACAAGCACAAGTTACACGAGACGAGAGAGGTCGCGCAAGAGAGCGTGTGGTGACTCGATGTAGAGGAGAGGAGAGTAAAATATGTGTGCGCTTACTTTAGTGGATCTACATGGTGGAGAGAAGTTTCTTTTATAGATCCATCCAATTCAAAGAGGTTTTGGCAACTTAAAGTAGAAAAATTGTTGGAGAAAATAAGGTGAGGAGGAGGAGCAACTCGAGCTAGATCTAGTGGAGATGGGGAAAGTGAACTAGCTAGTGGAGGGGTAGGAAAATATATGCCACCTTTTTGTGTGGCTGGCACGACATATCCGTGGCGCACCAGCTACACGGTGCGCCACAGACTAAATATACCTGTGGCGCACGTCCAGACTGTGCGCCGCAGGTAACCTGTCGCTTTTCTGATAGATGGGCCCACAGACAGCCGTGGTGTACAAGAATACCGTGCACCACTGATAAACCCACCATGCGTGGCGCACGGTTCTAACGGAGCGCCACGGAAATGCTGCCCATGCACGGGGTCGGCCGGCAGCGCTGGGGCCCACCTTATGGTGGCGCACCGTTTGGGTCGTGCGCCACGGGCATGGACAGGTCAGTGGCGCACGGCCTGCCACGTGTGCCACGGGTAAGTATCCGTGGAGCACAGATTTACTGTACGCCACTGATAAGGACCTTGTGGATAAATATTTTTCTACTACTGATAATTTTAACTAACTCCTACTCTCAAATCGAAAACACCATTAACACCCCTGTGGCAATTTTGTCCAAGCCATGAACTGGGTCGCACTCTGATGTCTTGAGTTGTCGTCTCCCACCACGCGCTTGCAACAATGGTTATTTTTACAAAATTTCAACGATCTAATAATAATCATCAACAACGATACAAACGTCATAAAAACAATAAAAATTACAAATATTTAACTCGACCACCTAGCGACGACTCCTAACAATATTGCAGTCGTGACGTTTGATGCGAGGTTGGTGCATGAATCCCAAAACATTCAACCGGATGATGTGCATGATTATGGCATGTGCTGCAATATATTTTAAAATAATTTTGAAATTTCAAAAATGCAAAAAAAATACCGCACGATACAACTTCACATTTTAGGTGCCCACAAATTTGTTTCACGAAACAATGAATTTTTGTATGGCCGGTGCAAAAAGACAAAATTTCGTGTTAATATAAGGCTTATCACGAGTTTTTTTTGTCTTTTTACACAAAAACAATATTTTTTTTGGTAAAACTTTACGCAACCAAGTAATTTCAAGATGCACGCCGCGGGTTTTTTCTTAAGTTTTCTTAACGATTCAAAATATGTGCTTTAGGAGCATATGCACCCGGAATCAAATGTGAATTTTCGGCAATTTTTCTCTTCATATAATATGCCGTCTTTTAGTTTAACGTATAATATAGGAGCACATAAACACGATTAATAATTAATTGCTAAACAATGAGGTATACAAGTACATAAACATTGATTGCTAATAGAGAGAAGGTGATTCATTCTCTAATTTTCTATTTATCCATATGAGATGTATGTCATCCGACACTAAGTGCTAGAGGTATAACACACATATCCAAATAGTATAGTCAAAGTTAACTCATGTTTATATGCAGCTGCCATGTCAATGTATAGCCAATTAGCCATCACTTGTGGTCACTCGCATAAAGGTAGGGATGGGGTTGACTATTAAATTATTAATTCTCTCTACTACCTCCATAATCGGTTTATTGGGTTAACACGAAGTTTAAGAAAAAAAAAGTTCGACTATAAAATTGGTTAATTAAACATAAATTAATTATATATCGCAAAAATTATACCATCTGATTCATATTTAAAATACATTTCCAATGATATAGTTTTTGTGACATATGATTCATATTTCGATGATTAAACTTTGTGTTAGCCTAATAAACTGGTATGGAGGGATTATCTATTTTTTCAAGTTTGTTATATTTGCATAGGATCATCTATATATGGGTGGGTTCTTACATGAGAGCTTACTCCCCTATTTTTTGCATGTCTCATTTTTTCACATGGACAAAAGTGTCACTAAGCATGTTGTGAGCCCCTTATTGTACTTTCTCTACGTTTGGATACAAAGTATTTTAAAGTATTCTTGAAATACCATAGCCTCCAGAAAAACTTCAATTTTAAAACTTTGTGGTGTTTACCTACACTAAAATGCCACAGTTACAAAATCATGATATTCCAGAAACTGAGATATTTTCATGGTTTGGACCTCTTTTTCCGAACACCATGGTTTTATCAAACAATATAGAAACTCTTACTAAACATTGAAATATGGAAAATGTTAATTATCGACCGGCCGACACATCAGCTGGCGCTCACGCTGAGTTGCATGCATAGTACCCTCTCCAGCTGAGGAGGGCTGACCACTCGTTTTCTTTTCCCATGTTCTCTCTTCTCTGCCATGTTCTCCCTCATGCTTTCCATGGAGATACAACAACCGCTATGGAAGCAAGTGGTCGGTCGGCCATGGAGTCGCCCGCTGTGGAGCGCGTGAAGGAAGATGAATGGTGCCACCGCACGGAGTCGCTGGAGGCAGCTCTCCCCGCTACCATCGATGAAGCGCAATCCGACGGCATCGGCCGCTCTCCATCGAGTCCTCCATTGGAGGAGGTTCTATAGGAATATTCGACGACTTCACGGGCTTCAGCGAGTTGGTTCCATGGCCGACGAGTTACATGCCATGAGGTTGGTGCCTCGATGTTCGACGTGGAGAAGTTAGTTTTTGTTAGTATTGGGATTTGGTGGAAACTCTTCTTATTTTTTGTTGTGCACATAGGTTTAAAATGCTACAAAGTGTTTGCTCAAAATGTTTGCAAACATGTTTTTGTACTGTTAGACGAGTTGAGGACATATGTTGTATACACTGGTTTTTGTTCCAATCGATTACATCTTTTGCGTTTTGCCGCAACCAAATCTGGGATTTGTCTCACATGTTCTTGCTTTTCTCTACATGTGTATCTCCAATATGTTGCAAATGGTGACGCCCTTTTTGATGTTTTGCTAAAACTAAATGAATGTAATATTTGTTGCATATGTTTTTCTCTGTACTACATGGGCATATTTGAAATGTTTGCAATATTTTTCACGAACTTTACTACTCCCTCCGACCCATATTAGTTGAAGATTTGTCTAGATTCGAATGTATCTAGCCCTAAAACATGTCTAGATGCGTTTAAATCTAGACAAATCTAAGTCAACTAATGTGGGTCGGAGGGAGTAGGAAAAAGTTGCAAACGTATGTTGTATACACCAAAAAATTGTTACACGCAAGGTATTTATGTTGCGATGATCGAACAAGAAAGATTCACTCACGTGGAGTATATCCAGCGGTTCCGAAGACAACTGATATTTTCTAGTATTTTTCTAACAGAGACGCCTAGTAATGGCTTTAAAATACCGGACTCGGCCACCGAGACAAAGTCACCATCGTCAGCCAACCATTACAAATTCCACGTACCGAGTACTAGATTGACAGTTCGTAGCTAAAAAGTTCAAAAGTGTTCTATTTTTTAAATAACCCAATAAATTGGAAGTGCTTCGTTATATATTTTGAAAAAAATCCAGTCCATTTGGAGAAGTGAATCGTGATTAAATAGCTTTTTATGTTTCAATTCATGAAATACCTATTTACCCACAAAATACTCGTCTAAGTGGAATGATTTTTTTTTCAAAATATACAATGAAACATCTGTAATTTTTTCAATTTTCCTGAACACTTGGAAATTTTTAGCTATGAATCTAGATCGATCTAGTAAGTTGGATCTGAAATAGTGAAATAAAGAGCCAAGGATCATGCCTTTGCTTCTCATAGTCACTGAAAGCTAAAGCTAAAGCTAAGTTCTAAAATTTTCGAAGCCTAATATGTCAGTGTGTTAACGGAAATTCCCTTCCATTTCATAAGGAAAAACCAAATCAATCTCGGCTCCATCCTTTTCTTCTCTCCGCGACGCCAAATCCTAGCTAGCTCACCTCAGCACCCACCAGCCGTCGCGGATCTCCTCCTCCCCCCCCCCCCCCCCCCCCCCCCCCCCTCCTCCCTCCCTCCCTCCCATGGCGGCGCCCAAGCCCATTTGGGTGCGCCAGGCCGAGGAGGCCAAGCTCAAGTCCGAGGCTGACACCACCGCCGCCGCCAAAGCCGCCTTTGACGCTACCTTCAGGGCCCTCTCCGCCTCCGCCCACGCCGACCAACCTCCCCAGGACCCCGGCCCCCACCACGCGCCCTCCTGCTCCTCCCTCGCCAACCCCGCCCTCCACGTCGGCTCCGAAAACTCCGATTCCGACGACGACGACGACGATCGCCCCCGCGCCCCGCCCGGACCCGTCGATCCCTCCAAGTCATCCGCCGCAGGCCCCGGCATCGCAGGCGGCTCCGCAGCAGCGCCGGCCATCTTCACCGTCGTCGGCAAGGACCGCGATGGGCGCCGGGTCCCCTCCGGTGGGGCCCTCGTGCGCGTTCGCGTCCGCCCCGCGGTCGGCGGCGACTCCGACCTCGATGTTGTCGCCGCCGTCAGGGACAACGGCGACGGCTCCTATGCCGTCACCTACGCCGTGCCCAGGCGCGGCAACTACATGGTCCATGTCGACCTCGACGGCGCCCCCATCATGGGCAGCCCCTTCCCCGTCTTCTTCAGCGCCGTCACCACCTCCACAACCTTCCCCACCTCCACAGCCTTCCCCACCACCACCTCCTCCGCCTACCCCAACATGGTCAACCAGACCATGCCCAACATGCCCAAGCCCAACTACGCCAGCTCCATGTCCGGCGCCTTCCCCAGCCTGCTCGGCCTCATCCCCGGTGCATCCGGCGGGGTCGTCCTCCCGGGCGTCGGGGCTTCGCTGGGCGAGATATGCCGGGAACACATCAACGAGAAGTGCACAAAGGGGACGGACTGCAGGTTCAGCCACCCGCCGCAGCAGCTGCTCATGTCCGTCATGACTGCCACTACCTCTGTCAGTACGCTCGGCCACGCTCCAATGGCGCCCTCTGCCGTAGCCATGGCAGCTGCGCAAGCCATCATGGCGTCCCAGGCACTTCAGGCACACGCTGCTAAGATGCAAGCCGATTCCAAAGCCACAACGCAGGCTCCAGGTAACAACACCTTCCAATTTTTAACGAATTGGAATCAGTAAAGTAGACATGTTAGGTTGCAAGGCTGCATTACACTGCCTTAATGTTCTGATCTTCTGAATTGGTTCATGCACTTGGGACATTGTTTTCCTACCTCACATTCATGATGCTGCGTCCTTGTAGGTCCGACGGAAGCCGAGAAAGCTGAGACTCTGAAGAAAACTGTTCAGATTAGCAACCTGAGCCCACTGCTTACAGTGGAGCATCTTAAGCAGATGTTTGGGTATGTCGGCAAAGTTGTTGACTGTACCATCGCAGACTCGAAGCATACTGCTTATGTGGAGTACACCAAACCGGAAGAAGCAACTGCAGCGTTGGCGCTCAGTGACGTGGATGTTGGTGGTCGCCCGTTGAATGTTGAGATGGCTAAATCTCTTCCTCAGAAGGCTACTTCGGCAAATAGCAATCTGCCTATGATGATGCAGCAAGCTGTTCAGTTGCAACAGTTGCAGTTCCAGCAGGCACTGATGATGCAGACATCAATAGCAGCTCAGCAGACTGCTTTACGTGCAGCTACTATGAAAAATGCCACTGAAGCAGCAGCAGCACGGGCTGCTGAGATAAGCAGGAAGCTTAAAGCAGAGGGCTTTGGTGGGGAAACTGTGGAAGAAAAGGATGCCAAAGAGAAGTCAAGGTAATACTTGAGTCCTTGTCATCTTTCTAGGTATTTCCTATATAGGTAACAGATAGATCGTGTTCCTGTTTTGTGGTCTACTTATATACATTGACATGAGATTAGAAGCATGTTTTGTTGTGGACAATGAAACAGTAGGAGAGGCTCCGACTGTGGTAATACATTAATAATACAGTATAATTACCTCACGTTACATGATTTTTTTTTTAAATAAAGTCTACAAGAGAAATGTATAATCTGCTTGGTTTTCAGGCACCTTAAACATAAAGGACTGATCAACTCTAACTCTACCTTGCCAAGCTATTCTAGATGGTCTAACTCTCTTAAAGATGAAGTTGTTTCTTTTCTTCCAGATTCCCCAAGCTGCAATAATAAATATTTCAAAAAATAAAGGTCTCTGGAAGGAATCTGTGGCTTGAATAATTGCCTCTATCCTATTCAGGTCTTGTCTCCAATTAATATTGAGTCTGTCAGCAGCTCTGACTAAAAGGGCATGTGAAAAAAAAAGAAATTTAATGGTTTTTTCTTCCCCAGTGGAACAAAGAGCACAGCTGAAAGCCTGACCAATGTCATAGTGCCTTTTTTTTAAATAATTTCTTGTATTCAACCGGTTAGCCCAAAGTAACTAGGCAAAGACTTTAAGCTTTGGCTGTAATTTCGATTTCCAAATCCATGTGTATGGCGAGGGAGCAGATAGTTGCCTGAAGCAAAAGTTATAGAATTTCTTTGGGGTATACTTGGATCCCCATGTGTATGACCATTTGTCACTTTGCAGCTCTTGATCAATCTGGTTAATGGTAATATTCTGAATCTGATTCTAATCCTGAAAGGCTTCAGGTGATAGTGGGAAGTGAAAAGTATTCCCAGGCTCACTAGAGTCAGCCACAGAAACATCTTTATTTTTTATATAAGAAGATAGACATGGGTATTTGTTAAGCATCACGCCATTGTTCCAATCGTCCTTACAAAATAAAACAGATGTCCAGGGGGCCACTAAACACGTGGTAATACCTCTGTATATGGGAGAAAGTTTCATGATAGATTTCCACCAGAACGATCCACACGCGTCCAATGCATGCGGTAATGAATTTTGGTAGTATGATGACCATATAAGGTTTACCCACTGTATATATTTTTTGTTGTAGAACATGTGCAATTATTTTAGAAGAGCCTGATTTTGAACCTTAAGATCTAAAATCCCAAGCCCTCCTTTCTGTTTTTGTTTGCAAACCATGGTCCAAGCTGCCAAAGAATTACACTTGTCTCTGTGATCTGTTTTCTTCATAAACCTCTTCTGATCTTGTCAATGTATTCTATGAGCTTAGGTTGAAACTCCAAGGTTCCAAGCATGTAAATTGTTATTGAGGACTGAACAGCATTAAGTTGGATCGAATTTCCACCATAAGATAACAGGGCATATGTGGTAGCCATACTTCTTTCAATACGATCAACTAGTGGCCCCATATCAGTCATTGTCTGTTTTGTTGTTTTTACTTGGACAGTTCTGTTACTTATTGGTTGGTGAAAGGGATTTGGAACTTGTTATTAGCAATACATGCTTTATTTAAGTGATAGAAACACATACTTTATTTTGAAGAGATAGCTTTGGCTTCAGATGATGTTGGTTATCTGGCATATATATATATATATCACCATTTCTATTTATGCATCTGTGGTTTTGTGGAACATGTGAAATAGAAGGAGAGATCTCAGAGTAGGAACTAACATCAGCATCACCTCTGTTGGTTTAATTGCAGAAGGAACCCTGACCAGTTCATTATTTAATTTACAGATTGCCATCACCCCCTTCTCGTAGGTCCAAATCTCGGTCAAGATCACCAATCAAGTACCGTCGGAGTAGGCGGGACCGCTCTTACTCTCCACCAGTCAGATATTCCTGGGGGCACCGATCACGATCTCCGTCAAGATCTTACCACTACTCAAAGTATGGCAATGACCGGTCATATAAGGATGATAGGGACAAGTATAGCAGGTCTGGGAGAAGAGAGAGTAACCGATCTCGTGATCATTATTCATCTAGTTCAGGAAGGAACAGGAGAAGAAGTATAAGCCCGAGGTATAAGAAGTCATCGAGAGCTGATTCTCAGCCACCAAAGCGGCGAAGGGAAGAGAGTTTAAGCCCATCCAAATCAAGAAGGTCAGCTCATGCTGGTTCAAGGTCACCGCAACATCATAAGGGAATCAAATCATCACCAACACGTGACCAGCGTTCTTCTCGTCGTAGCAGGCATTCAAGATCCAGATCACAAGAGAGAAAGCATCGTAGCAGTGATAAGGATGTAAAAAAATCTGAGATGCAGGATGACAAGAAAATATCTGACAGAGGTAGTAGAGGTGGCAAAGGTGAAAGGCCTGTAAAGGACCCAGTGGAAAATAAGAATGTGGATGCTTCTGTTGTTGCTCATAAAATAAGTTCATCTGTATCTGAAGATGAAATGGTGAACAGTGATAATGATAACCACAAGAAATCTAGTCATGACGCGGCCTTGGAATATGATAAGAGGAAGAATGAAGACAGTATTGAGGATGGTGCTGGGATGGCTGGAGATAAATTTGATGTGGACTCTCCGAGGTCAAAATCTAAGAAGAGAAGCTTGGGAGATGATGATAATATCGAGAACCTTGACACAAGTAGGAATACTAAGATGAAGACAGATAGCAAGAAGTATGACAGAGATGATCCTTCTCGTAAAGACGGAAAATACAGAGATGTACCAAAACATTCTAAAGTTAAAAGTTCTCGTCATTCATCTTCTCAGTCACATAGAAGCTCAAGGCATTCCGGGGAAAATTACCATAAGGATGCTACTGACCAACACGAATCGAAAAAATTAGAAGAGGGTGCTAGTGCTAGGAAATACAGTAGTTCTCTTGATGATCCCTTGTCTTCAGATAAAAAGGAAATTTATAAGGAGAGCTTTCCTGATAAGAAGCTTAATCAGTCAGAAGCTGGTTCAGACTCTGAAGGAATCAAGCATGACACTGAAGTTAGGCTGCGAAATGCTTCACCAGAAGAAGCAGATCTAGTTATCCAGGAAGAACAGCGGCTTGCTGATTAAACCGGCACATCTTCTACAGATAAATGCTCAGCATATGTTCCGTTACCTGCATCGAAGCAGAAAGGCAAGGAAGAGATGTGCTCTACTGTGTCCGACATTAATGGGCAACATGGACCTGAAGGAGATGGGGCTTTAGTGCAGTCTGCCATCTGATGTTAACAACAGTGTTTACCTGAGCTGCCATACCATTCAGTAGTCTACTCAACCAATGGATGCATAACTGAACTGGTGTTTGTTATCTCCTTTCTGATTTAGGAGTTTTGTTTGCAGGATATGGAGATTTTTGGAGAGCTTCAGTGCTGACCAGAGTGCTCGTCTGATCTCTAAAAATGTATTCCTCATTAAACTTAATTGATGAAGATTTCCTCCTCGGAGAAAACTTTGAAATGTAACACTGGAGACTGTAAGGTGATTTGGTACAGTGAGGTTGAAACCAACCATATATTTGTCGTTGCAGGCTCGTGAGGAGTTGGAGCTGATTCTGCGGTGTGAATCAAAGATTCAAGGGAGTGCCTGCTTATCCATACACAAGTAAAGTCCATTATAAAAGACATAAATTATAGTCTATGCTATGTTTCAGTTGGCATGCTTTGGCTGGTCCAATGGTGCAAAGATGTTTCTTCCCTACAATACTGTAAATTATTCTGATTGAGTTAGTTTGCATCAATAACTGTTATTTTTCTGCGTACAATTCACATTGTGCGTAACTTGTACCTGATTATTCAGAGAGTTCAGCAGCTTAATTGATCCCTATGTTACAAATAATTTCACTTATTTACTTCTAGTGAAATAAATGTTCTGTAGAATTTATTTGTTATCTTGTCTACTGCTTAGTTCTCACCCAGTTTGCCTGAAATAAATGTCTTTTTATGTCATGGCATTCACTATTTTTCCTTTTTTCTTTCCTTTTTCTTTTTTCTCCTTTTCCCTTCCCGAGTAACAGGGTCTGCTTGAGAAGCCATCATAAGTGACAGGTCTGAAGCAATTGTTGAGTAAGTCCAGCCGTTTACTCGAGCGATGTTTCCTTGATTGTTCCAGAGATAAGCAGCATGCATTCAGATATGTATAACATACCTCGTGTCTTTTTTCACCCTGTCATAGGTTTGTTTGTTTCGGGGCACTGCCTCATCAAAGCTAGTTACTGTTTACCTGCTGTGATGGGTGCTGTGATTGGAAAACATGTGCAGGTTTTTCCAAAGGTGGTTGCCATTGGAGTATGCTTTGAGGGGATTGTGAGCCATGCTAACTTTAAAAGCTGCTTTTTGTGTAGAAGAGGTAAGAATTGGTTAGGGTTAACACCAGGGATACTTATTCCATCCCTTAACGTTATTCAAAATTGTGTCATTCAAGTCATTTTTCTAGTTGCTGAAGCATTGGAGATGCAACTCACACAGGGTTTCAACATGGTTCTTTCGTATAAGAGTGTTCTTGTTTTGTTTAGAGGAAACAAAAAAGAACCATCTGATAAGGCGGAATACTATTTTTGTAAGTAAAAGAACAGTCTACTTTAGCATTTGGAGTTTTAGACTTCTTTTTTTCTTCTTTTGTTGCAAGGGGAATTTCTGATATTTGCTTCAAAGTATAGTTCTGTTGTTTTTTCATATTCTTAAAAAACACTTGGAAACTTTTTTCATCAAGCTACTTCCTGAATTGAATGTATGTTGTGTTTCCGAAGGTCCAAATCCTTAGTAGTGCTAATGTCAAAACAAAAAAGTTCTAGTAGTGCTGCAAAATGAGCATTGTTTCAGCTGGCGGTCTGCCCCTGATGCAGAACCCGTAATGTATGAGGACTCTCCTCTTAGCTCAAAGGAACTTGTGGATCACCTCAATAACTGTGAACCTGTGTACTCTAGTTCAGTAGCAAGGCGTAGTCTGGCGACAACAGTGGAAAGCTCATCTGGGAGAAAAATTGCAGGCAATTCCGTCTGGAGGAGGAGTGCAGCCTGGCCAGAAGCCAGCCGAAGATGGTAAGTATAAGGATGTTGACAATTGCTCTGAGCTACCATCCTTCACAAACCAAAATCTGCGGAGTGATGCATGCCATTCTCCAGATGCTGGTGCTAAAGCAAAGAGGGTAGGAGTTCGTCAGACATGAACCATCAGCATGATAGAAAAATCGCAAACCTGGTCAGGAGAAACATGGTGCTGGAAGAGAAACTTTCAGCTGCAATGGCTAGCAAAGGCGAAGCAGAGAAGAACTTACCACTTGTTGATAGCAAAGAAGAGCTAGAGAAGAGGGTAGCTGAGAGGGACAGTGAGGTCGAGACGTGGAAGGAGGAGGTGGTAGGATTATAATTGGCACAAGAAGATTCAGACAGTGCCTCAAACACTGTCCATGCTGACAATGTGTGGCTGGAGCTTGAAGTGGCCTTTTTGAAGGCCGTCATGGATGAGAACCAAAAGGCAGGAAACTATCCCTATGATGTCTCCACCTGTTCTACTGACCCAGTTTTCTTCCTACACGGGAGCTGCACTCGACCTGTGGAGTTCTAGCAGGAGAGTGAGCGAGGGTGTTCTAGCTCCACGTACATTTTGGAAGTGTCAATCTTCCAGGTTCATCCTGATTAATACAAAAATTAGCCAGTGGCAGCTCCCATTTTTCATGGCTTTTCAGGCTGATTTCCAATTTTGCTTGCATTTGCATCTGTGACTGTGCAAGACTGCTGTTGACATTTACTTTGCCAGGTTGAGGTGTTCCATCTGAAGCAACGACTGCAAACAATGGATGGATGGTCACCTACACCAAGAAAACCTCAGAACTTCCAAGTTTCAGAGGTCTAGCGTCCTGACATAAACTAATTGTTAGTGTGCCAATTTTTCCCTTCAAAACGTTAGAGGCATGTTTGGTTGGCTACCGTGCTTCGCCGCACCTAGGTTGGCAAATTCACTCCTTTTGTTGCAACCAAACGACAGGTATCCATATGTTTTGATCATGAAGATGATTGTTTGCTAGATACAGATTGTAACTTGAAGATGTTAGTAAAAAACCTCTGTATGATCTAGTAATAATGCATATATGCTTGTTTCTGAAACTTACTTGAAAGTGTATGGAACATTGGAACTCTCTTTTGTTCGGTGCAAACTCATGGAGGGTGACGTGTTAGCAACATCAGAGTATGCAGTTTCCGTACTGCACAAGATGCTGGAATTACAAATCAAGCTGCTGATAATCTAATCAAGCCATCGTGGTGAGTTAGATGAATCTGTTTTTATTCTCTTTTGCGGACAAAGAAGGTTAATACAATCAGATAAACATTTTTACTAGATAACGTGAATACAATCGGATGGATGTGTTTTCTCCTTTCTGAATACATAAGTGAGTAAAAATCAAAGATTTATTACCTGCCTCTCATAGTACATTCATGGTAATTTGTCCATACTCGCAAACAACCTTTACTAATAAATTATCCATAAATTATCCATGCACGAAAACAACGACTTTGTTAGACAAGACAACCTTACACCCATCTCTGCATAGAAGAAAGCCGACAATGAGATTCTTGGTCATCATAGAAGAAAGCCGACAATGAGATTCTTGGTCATAGTAGGGACGTGCTGCATATTCTTTAGTTTCACGATCTTTTCTGAAGTGACTTTATATCCACCGTGCCAACACCATAAACAAAAGTATGTGACTCATTTCTTATTAGGACGAAAGAATCTTATCTCTGATAAAAAAATGAACATAAAGATATCTGCACACACATGAATATTAGCGCCCGTTCAATCGATCAACATGAAGATTGAAATATTGAAAGAACATTAAATAACTTACCATACACATCGTTGTTGCTAGAGGTAAGAACATTGACAGTCTTGTCCATTTTCCTTTGCGATCTGCACGTTTTGGATTGTCCTTAAAAAAGTGGTTGAGCTCTCCATAGATAAAGCAATCAAACTCAGCCTTGTTCAATTTCTTCTTCTTATTTTTTTTTCAAGGATACGTCCTGGGAGACGTATCGTTTTCATAGAAGAAGGGCCAAGCAGCCGAGCATTACACCTGCTGGAACACAGACGCCCCGAGCGGACCCACACTGTCAAAATGACAGCACACACACACTAGGTGACTACTCGCGGTATCTCCACATGTCCACATGTCCTAAACAATCGCGGAATAGACCCGCAGCCCTCCACAGCTCAGACTCGGAGGAAATCTTACGGATAGCTTCTGCCACGGACGGAGCGGCTCCCTCAAACACAATGTCGTTCCGATGGCGCCAGAGCATCCAACAGACCAGCGAAATCCCGGTCCACAGGTCCCGATCCCGACCCTTGCCACCTCTCCTCTCCTGCAGCCAGGACGTAAGCCTGGAATCCTGCTCGGGCAGCCAGTGGCTTTTGCCCCACTAGTTCAGGCAGGTGGCCCACACCTCTCGGGCGAGAACACAACCCATCAGGAGGTGATTGATGGTTTCCCCACATTGGTCGCAGAAGGGACATGCAACGGGGTGTTGCAGACCACGCCTCTGAAGCCTATCAGCGGTCCAGCATCTGTTCCTGACTGCCAGCCAAAGTGAAACTTTGCAGCTAGCGGGCGCGCACGAGCGCCAGATCTGCAAGGCTCCTGCCATCGAGGTCCTACCAGCGAAGAGTGCCTGGTAACAGGATTTGGCTGTGAAACAATTGCTTGGGTCCCAGCTCCACTTGAGAATGTCCTGCTCTCCAACTATCAGGTTGACTCCTTCTAAACGGTCTGCCACCTCAAGGAGCTCCCTGATTGCCGCGGCGCCCAAATCAGGGGAGATGTCGTGTAGCCAGCCACCGGCGACGCCCTCACGGACTTTGCGTGTGGCAACAACATGAACTGGCACCATTGCAAAGAGGTTTGGCGCAAACTCGCTGATGCGACCGCATGAGAGCCACTTGTTTGTCCAGAAGAGTGTCGAAGCACCATCTCCTACCACTGAAGTGGTCGCCACGTCGAAGAGCTGCCTAGCCAACACCGGGACCTTAATGTCCAACTCTTGCCACGACTTGTCCAGCTCCACACGCCTCAGCCATAGCCATCTGGTCCTCAGCGCCACATTCATAAGACGCAGATTGGGGATGCCAAGGCCCCCCATCTCCTTTGGCATGCATCCCCTGTCCCAAGCCACCAGGCAGTGGCCACCATGAACATCCTTTCTGCCTTTCCACAGGAAACCCCTGATGATTTTCTCTATAACGATGATGATCTCGATCGGGATGTCGAGTGACATCATTGCGAAAACTGGGATGGCGGAGAGAGTCGTCTTGACTAGCTCCAGCCTCCCCCCATGGTTGAGCATCGATGCTTTCCACAGTGGCAGCTTAGAGGCCACCAGGTCAACCAACGACTGAAGCTGCGCCGCTGAAGGTTTGCGCAGGGAGAGCGGTAGCCCCAGGTAGCGTAGCGGGAACTATGCAATCGGGCATTGCAGCTCTTGGGTTACCAGCAATTTGTCCTCTTCAGAGCATCTTATTAGGTTGACCGAGCATTTGGAGAAGTTGGTGCGGAGACCCGAGGCCGCACCGAAATCGACGATGATCGATGAGATCACCCGGAAGTCCATCACAGTCGGCCGCAAGAAGGTGACCACATCATCCGCATAAATCGAGGTACGCTGCCTCAAACTGGTCGCCGCCAGTCTAGATAGGAGTCCAAGACTTTCCGCCTTTACTATCATCAGGTGGAACACTTCCATTAGCAGGATGAATAGCTGCGGGAAGAGAGGGTCTCCTTGCCGGAGACCTCGACGGTTGGTCACCTTGGCCCCGGGACAGCCGTTCAAGAGGACACGTGTGGATACCGTGGAGAGCAGCGCGCATATACATGCGAGGAGGCGTTCACCGAAGCCAAGCTTCCTCAGGACGTCCAACAGGAAGGCCCAATCCACAGTGTCGGAGGCCTTGGTGATGTCCAGCTTGAGCAGGATCACGGGGGTTTTGTTAGCATGAAGCTTGCGGGCCGTACCCTGAACCATCATGAAGTTGTCGTGCAGACATCGTCCATGCACAAAGGCACTCTGATGCACCCCCACCATTTGAGGTAAGATGGGGGTAATTCGGTTCGCGATCACCTTGGCCACCCACTTAGCAATGCCATGGATTAGGCTGATGGGTCTGAAGTCTCGAAGCTCTTCTGCACCCTGCTTCTTGGGCAGCAGCGTGACCAATGCATTATTCACAGTGCCGAATCCACGACTGTCCAGTCTAGAAAGAGAATGGAAGGCGTCCATGACATCCTTCTTAATGATGGTCCAACAGGTCACGAAGAAGCGAGCAGAGAACCCATCAGGGCCGGGGCATTTGTCAAAGGGCATGCCCCGTATGGCTGAAAGCACTTCCTCTTCTGTGAATGCCCCGTCAATGTGTTGGAGGTCCACCGATTGCAGATCTAGGTAGTCTAGGTCGAGCGAGAAAGGTCACTCATTAGTCACCCTGATCAAGTTTTCAAAGAAACTGTCCACGGCTTGAGCCTTCTCTGCATGTTCCGAGATCCTGATCTCATCCACTAGGAGGTGCCCAATGAAGTTTTTCCTCCTGCGATGGCTCACATGGGTATGAAAGAAACGCGTGCAAGCATCCCCCTCATGGAGCCAAAGGATTCGTGATCTCTGCCTAGCCAACGTCCTTTCCAAAGAGGCCAGCCCCAACAGCTTCTTCTTTAGGAGGCATCTAAGTCCACGCTCTTGAGGCGAGAGCGGCCTACTATCCATGGCAACATCAAAGCGGAGGATTAACTCCGTGGCCATGAGGATCTGCAACTTGATATTGCTAATGAATTTGGCACTCCATCGGGAAAGTTCCTTCGCCACCTTTCGCAGCTTCATGTCAAGTCTCTTGAATGGGTTTGGCTCCCATTGCTGCAACGACCAAGCGGCCTCGACCACTCCCATGAACCCATCCACCTTAGGCCAGAAGGATTGGAATTGAAACCGACGCCCTCTCTGCAGATCAGGCGCAAGAGTGAGCAGCAGAGGGCAGTGATCTGAGGGGCCTGAAGACATGGCTGAGAGAAAAGCGTCAGGGTAACGGGCTTCCTAGTCCACGGTCGAGAAGACCCTGTCTAGCTTCTCCAAAGTTGGTTGATCTCTCTCGTTGGTCCACGTGAATCTGTGGCCGTTGAGGTAAAGCTCCTTGAGCTCCAGCATCGCAAGCGTCCGACGGAATCTGGCCATCATGCGGCGGTGAAGCGTGCCCTGGTTCTTATCTTCCGGGTTGACAATGATCTTGAAGTCACCCGCCACCACCCAGGGCCCCGCGTGCAGGTCACGGATGTCCTGCAACTCCTGGAGAAAAGTCCGCTTATCAGTGTCACTTTGGGGACCGTACACTCTAGTGAACCACCAGCTATGGTCCCCGCCCATCGAAATGCGGGCCGTGATGGCATGATCTGAGATGTGCGGGTGCGAGACGGTGACAATGTCGGATTGCCAGGCCAGCAGGATCCCGCCACGCGTTCCCTCAGCTGGCACAAAGTAGAACTTGTCAAACGAGGGGCCGAGGCACTCTCTCACCACGCGGTCTGAGATGACCGCCATCTTAGTCTCCTGCAAACAGACCACCGTAGCTCTGGCCGGGGATAAAACCCGAGAGATTGCAAGTCGACGCGCCGGTGAGTTCAAACCACGAGCATTCCAAATACCGATGCAAAAGTCAGGATCATCCATTATTACAATAGGGGGAGAGTTGCCAGAATACGATTACAGAACAAACACCCTAATCAAACCAGGCACTCCACAAGTGTATCCTCGAACAGGGGCAGAGCCTCTGGTAACCACCCGAACAGACGGAGCACAATGTCAATGTGCTGTTGGCGCAAGGGTCTCGCAAACAGGTCCAGGTACACGTCCAGAGCAGCATCTCCAATCACCTCGCCCTCCCGGGCAATGCCCAACCTAGTGATGAGGGTGCGCTGCTGCTATCGGATAGGGGTGCCTGGTGCAAAGCGTCCCCCAATCCTTCCACTCTTCCGAACCGGCCCAGAGTATTTCTTCTTGTTTCTACCGCGCTTAGCCACCGGTCTACCCAGGACTGATTGAATGTGGGCTTTGTTGTTCCCTTTGTTGGATTTCTTCTGCACCATGTTGACGCTAGACTGATCCTCGCATCCTTTTCGGTTAGTATCCTTAGCCCGAACCTTCTCTTCAGCATCAAAAGATGTTATCAGGTTTTCAATTGATATCTTCTATCTTTTGTACTTGAGTGTCGTGGTGAAGTTCCTCCATGGAGACAACTTTGCAATAATGCATCCAACCAAAAACTTGTCAGCTAAGGTACACTTGAGTTCGATCTACTTGCTAATGCATTGTATCTCATGAGCTTGTTCGACACCATCTTATAGTCATGGAAGCTCTCCTTAATATACATTTCACTTCCTTCATTTGTTGCACCAAACTTATTATTTAGTGCCTCCCATAGCTCTTTTTTTGTCTGTTATGTGCATGTACACATCACACAGAAAATTATCAAGAACACTCAAAAAACATCCCACGAACATAGTATTAGATTCCTCAAACTTGTTCCGATCATCATCAGATAAAGCTTCTTCACGTTTTCCTTTACTAACCCCGAATACTTTTAGAGAGTTAAGCCATAGCTAGGCATTAACATGTCATCTCTTAAACTGGACTCCGGTAAACTTATCTGGATTCAGTGTATCGGATAAATGCCCCATGGCTAATTTAGGAAATTGTCTATAATAAGGTTTTTAGATTTTTGGATAATTAGGGAATATTTCCATGATTAACTGCGGAATATAAAGCTGCCACATGTAACTAGATGCGTTTAACAACATGATGAACAACAATATGTAGTATGAAATCATGTACTCGCAAAACATGTTTAAGCAGCAATCAAGAGCACGAGACACACACCGATCGTCTGTAAATGGAGCAGTCATGGTTGCAGCAGAGAGTCAGTGGTGGAGACGGCGAAACATAGCCGCGCCTGACTTGGGTAGTCGAGCTCTGATAAAGATTGCGAGGAGCGCTTCCCAAAAAACTTATTCACCCCCTCCCATAGAGGACCACAAAGGCAGGCAATAGTTCTCGAGACCTGCTCTCCCGCTCACCGGTAACTGTAACAGTTTTCAATGAGCGAGTGGTGGACAAGGAGAACGCGTGTATCCTTGTTTTTTCACTCACTTATCAAATGATGAAACACTCTACCTGGTGTAATTATTTTTCAACTTTCGATGTGAGACAAAACTTTTCACACTCTTCTTGCTACACATGTGAGATACCACGAACATGGGCTGCCACACATATGCGCATGCGCTTCTACATACATGAGTTTTGAGACTTAAAAGAAATCTAAAATCTTATATTGGCCAAAGGATTTAACCAATTGTTTTTAATAGGCTGAAGCAACGTACCCACGTACAGGCTAGCTTTCTTATTGATTGATTTTCAGCTAGCAACGCTCGAGGGAGGAGGCATCATGTTGGGTTAGCGAGTGATCAACTGAAGCGACTGATCACATCTTGACAGATTGGTGAAGTAGATAGCACGGTGGCCCTACTAGGTGGGTTGCAAGCAGGACTCCACATAATCTGCATATAAGTGTTCTAAAAGTTAAGCTAATGCAATTTTTATTTGAAATTAGAAAATGTTTTTTTTTTGGGATGTATATGTTTGACTTTTGATATAACTCCGGTGATAGAGGGTGAGGACGGCGGCGCACCTTCGACTCACTAGTACAAATAGACGCTACGGACATAGTTAAAAAACCCTTCATCAACAGAAAACCATTCGTTGCGAAACACTTGTCGTTGATGCGAAGACTTCTATGGACACAGAGCCAAAAATCGTTGATGAGAGGTGCTTTTGGCAGTGGTTTTATTCTTCTGCTTGTTTCCTTAAGGGGAACTTATCAGTAACGGCTAGTTTGCTTTCACTCGTTTGCACTGATATTTTCTCGTGTGTCGATATGAGAAATATATTTTTCATCACATTAAAATACTGACTGCAGAAGCGCAAAAGTTATAACAGATCTCATTCATCATTATTACATTCATACTATAATATCACAGATTACAATGTTATGTGTAAGAACATCAGAACTTGTTGAGAAAAAAAATGATAATCATGTCAATAGTAAGAACATCACAACTTGGCTAATCATCTGGCCCGACGCTGCACAGTATTCATCGAGGATTCTTTTTAAACATCCCACATTCCCCACATATGCTTGCATTAAGATAAGTGAATCTAGCATCTTCTTCATCCCAAATACCCGGGTTGAGGAGAGGGCTGACATTTGTACTATGTTGGAAATAATGACTGAAGCGTTGACAGATAGAGACCTGGGACTCCCGGCCATCGTCGGAGCTGATCGGAGTGACTGTTTTCAGTTCCTGATTGACCGGATATGCAAGAGGATTATCGGATGGAAGGAGAAACTCCTATCCGCCGGTGGGAAAGATATTTTACTCAAAGCAATAGCACAAGCTATACCATCGTACGCGATGTCGGTCTTCAAGATTCCACAAAAAAAATTGTAAAGGAATCATAGCAGCGATGTCAAAGTTCTGGTGGGGAGATGGTGCTAATCAGAAGAATATGCATTGGTTAGTGTGGTGGAAAATGTGTGTGCCAAAAGGAGAAGGGGGGATGGGCTTCAGAGACATCCATTGTTTCAACTTGGCTCTACTAGCAAAACAAGCATGGAGGCTAATTGAGGAGCCAGAATCCTTATGCGCCAAGGTTCTCCGAGCCAAGTACTTCCCATCAGGAGACCTACTCAATGCAGAGATGAGAAAAGGTCGCTCCTTTACATGGCAGGGTATATGGACAGGATTACAAACATTCAAAAAGGGCATATATGGAGAGTTGGACAAGGAAACTCGATCAATATCTGGGAGGATGAGTGGGTTCCGAGTAGCCACTCAAGGAAGGTAATTACGCCAAAGGGGAAAAATATCCTTACAAGGGTCAGCGAACTAATTGATCCGATCACCAACACTTGGGATGAAGAACTGGTGACCCAGACATTTTGGCATGTAAATGCAAGACGAATAATGGCTATTCCACTATCTTCGCATACGATGGAGGACTTTGTATCCTGGCACTTTACCAAGACACTTATTTTGTAGAGTGGGAAAGCCAATTTGGCCATAGATTAAATCGTGCGGAAGATGGACTAATGCAGAAGCATCCTATGTGGGATAACATATGGAAACTAAGAGTGCCCAGCAAGGTAAAATCTGTATCTGGTGTATTATGCAGGAGACGCTACTATGTCGGGTGGTTCTGGCTAATTGGCATATGAGGATTACCCCTCAATATCCGTTATGCAACATTGGAGCGGAGGATGTTAAACACCTCCTCTTCGAATGCCAGAGAGCTGGCCAAGTGCGGGATCATTTGGGGCTAGGGCAGACTATCGACAGAGCATGCGTCATCGACCGAGCGGGACAGGCGGTCCTTGAGTATATTCTATGCACTAAACAACACGTGATGCCGCTTTCTGGTACTGCTAGCATTCCAGAACTGGTTGCAGTCACAACGTGGTACTTGTGGTGGGAAAGATGTAAAGCAATGAGAGGAGAAGCTTTACAAGACCTAGAGATGACGGCATGAGCAATTGATGCGCTATATTCAAACTACTATGCTGCTAATACTCCCAAGGCAAAACCAAAGAGGGAAGGATGGCTGAAACCGCTCAAAGACTTTGTTAAGGTCAATATCGATGCCTCCTTCGATGCTGATCAGCTGAGAGGTACTACAGGAGCGGTGATCCGGGACTGCCATGGAAACTTCGTTGCTGCATGCAATAACAAACTGGAGTGCGTCCTCGATGTGTTCTCAGCTGAAGCGCATGCAATGAAACAGGGTCTAATCCTCGCTCAATCGGTGGGGTGCAACCGCGATCAAGATTATGCAAGACGGAGGCAACTCAAGCGGTGCTACTGCTGCCGTCTTTGATGATTGTTACCATCTCTGTTTAGAATTCTCGAGAGTGATCTTCGAACACTCTTATAGGGAGGCCAATTTTGTTGCTCATGAATTGGCTAAGCTAGCTAGAGGGTCGCCGGTTCAAACTTGGCTTGATCAGGCACCTAATTCCCTTATACCCCTGCTATGATCTGATGTAACTGTGATTGCTGATAAATAAAGATGGTAACAAGTGTTCAAAAAAACATCACAACTTTTTTAGAGAAGGAAAATGCTAAATAAATGTATCGTTGCATTGGTAAAAGGGCAGAAACAATTAACAATTTATTTTCTCAAACCTACACCTTGAGGTGGATTTTGTCGAGGAATGAGCGCAACCGACCCACGTCTTGACAACAAGATATTGATAGGTTGGCTTCGTCATGGTCTAGCAAATCTTAACATTTCCTGATATGGAAGCCAACACCCGCTTCGAATTTTTTATGCAGTATCACCGAAATCTAATATTTGTTTTTGAAAATGATGTTAGTTTATTTACATTAGTACAAGAACAAATTTAGAAGACCAAACATATAAATCTCATTTGAAAAATATCCTTACCTAAGGATATTAGTTGTAGCAACAACTCAAGTCGGTGAGCCTATTAGTTAGGTTCCCTGCACTGGCTGAACACAAATCCAGCTATATATCTTATGCACTATGACCAAAATAGACTCATGTTTATGCATGAGATCTGATATAGACACAAGAACATTTAACTGAAACAGATTTATATAAACACAACACTCACAATAAATTGATTCTAGTTTTAAAATGACTTCTGACTACGTGACAAGACCACATAATTTTACAGAATTTAATTTTAGTAAACCACAATAACCTAAACAGCGGGTCAAGCAAAGAGTAACCCTGCTATGGAAAGGCCATAGAGTAACCCCTACTATGAACATACCCTACAGTTATCCTAGTTCATCGGTTTGATGGCCAGTCACACAAAGATTTGTACCTTTTAGAGTCGTTGTCCCCGGGTCCAGGCGGTTCATCATCATCAACGTCGCCCACGGATTGATGCGCCATAGGACGGAAGATCCATTTGCATCGGCGTTGGCCCTTGAAAGGGCAATATGCCCTTATCTATTATTTTGGTTAATTGATTACACTGATGCTAGAGTGTGGACTAATGATTACCTACTAGTGTGTACACAAGTTTAGTCCGCAAGTGATGGCGAGACATGGTGTCATACTCTCCATTCGCTACTCAAGTCAAGAGCTGGTGGTTTCGTTATGTTTCTCTCTCTTTTCATTTGAGTCTCATAGGAAACACTGCACTATTAAGAGGGGCAGTCTCAATGAGCTTATTGGGGATGTTCTTCTCTCATATACACATCCTATTACCTTATAGCCATCACACCCACAATAGAATAGATTTTAGTCAAGTTTTTTGCAAAACCGTCATCACCGGACGTGGCGCGGAAATGCCCTTGGGTCGCCGAACTAAACGATCAAACGTCGAACTAGTAGTCCAACGACTACTTCGGTGGGGCACCGGTTCATCCAGCGCGGTGCCGGATCATTTTGTCTCAGGATCCGGCTTGCCGACTTTGCAACTGGTTCATCCAGCGCATGGTCTGGCGGTGCCGGACTTGACACCGAAGTTCGCGCAACTCCCTCAAACGGCTACATTTTCCCTTGGACTATATATACTCCTTTATTATCCATTGATAGGTTAGGCATTCCATTTTAGATTCTATCTTTGAGCTCTCTCTCTCTCTGTTGTTGAAACACCAAATCTTGAGGATCTCCCATTCTACCCGACCAAAGTCAAACCCCTTTGGTAGAAAGCAAGAGGAGGTTCCGATCTATGTTTCCACCAAGCCAAAGTTCACCCCCCTTGATTTCATCGAGTTTGCTTGTTACTCTTGGGTTTGTGGGAAACCCTAGGCGGCTAGGGTTACTCAGAGGCATTCGGCTTGTGATTTGCTCCGTGCAAATTTTGTGAGGGTTTGGAGACTACCTTAAAGTCTACCACGAGTAAGTGAGCTATTCCTTCGTGGGATAGGCTCAGAGAAGAAGGTGAGCCTTCGTGGTGTTGGGGAATCCTTCGTGGGACCTCATACCTCTCCAACGTGATGTAGCCCCCTTCCCAAAGGGAGTGAACATGGGAATACATCTCCGTCTCTGCGTGGTTCGGTTATCCCTTAATCGATCTCTTACTTGTGTTGTTTACTTTCTAATAGCCTTCGTGCTTGAAGTATCTTGTATCATCATCTAGGTTGCCTCACCTAGTTTGCATTTAAGAACACTTACATTCCACAAAGTCTAAAACTTGCAAAATATTATAATTTTTTTGTAAAAAACTATTCACCCCTCTAGGTTAACCATCTTACACTTTCAATTGGTATCAGAGCCGAGAGATCTTTTAAGGGCTTTACCTCCTAAGGGAAAATATGGTTTTCTCCGATGATGAGGAGGATAAGACTTACTTGGTCAATGAGCCCCGTGAACTCTTTGCCAAAAGCTCCTGTGAAAAGGCTAAGGAGGATTCCGATCTCCTTGCTCGAATAAGTTTCCTTGAAGGAAGTTTTAAAGGGATTGGTGAGGGGGCTATGCTTGCTAGACCTTCGGTAGTACCTCATGGGAGGTTGATGGACACCGGTAAAGAGTTCATGAATGAGTACTCTAATGAGAGTGACCCAACGAAAGTATCCATGCCTCCTAATCAATTTCCGTATATATCCTAAGCAAAATAACCTCATGCCCCATATTAATGGTTTGGGTTCCGCACCCCATTATGATGGAACTCACTTCTCTCATTTGAAAGCTACTATGGAATCTCATCTTCACAACTACAGTGTAGAGTTTTGGGATATTGTGAGCAAAGGTTTTGATCCATAGGATCCCAACAACCTCACCCCGGGAGAGTATTATGACCATCAACTAAATGCAACAACTTGTGACAAGATAAGGAGTGCCATCCACCACACTCTCCATGATCAAGTTAGCGACATCGACGCCTCTAAGGAGCTTTGGGATAGGATGTCGCTCTCCAAGAGGGAATGTCTCTCATCCAAAAATCCAAGTATGAATACACCAAGTCCGAGATGAACATGTTCATGAACCGTGATGGTGAGTCCATCACGGAAGCATACACAAGACTTGTTGCTCTCTGTGTGAAGATTAGTGGTCTTGGTTGTCACAAGTATGATGATGGATTCAACTTGAATGGTGAGCTCATCAAGTCCAAGATTATCTCCATGATCGCATCCACTGATAAACAGCTTGCCTTGAACTTGCAACTCCTAGATTCAGCTGGCCATTTCTCTCCCGGTGATCTAGTATCACATCTTGTTGCTACAGATAACTTGGCAAATGAGGAAAAAATATCAAGGAAATCAAATGTGCTATTGGGTCCTCCAATACCCTATCATTGAAGGCCAAGCATGTGCAAGAAGAGGTTGCAAGTGAAGAAGATAATGATAGTGATCAAATGGGTGAAGTTGATGAGATCCTTTCTCAACTTGCACTCTTCACCAAGAACTTGAAGTTTCGATGGGTCTTCCTCCTCAAGACAAAGGATGAGACCTACAAGTATTTCATGATCTTCGCCAAGCAAGCTCAACGTACTCATGAAGTGGAGATCAAGACCATTAGGATCGACAATGGCACCGAATTGAAGAACTACACCATGCAAGAGTTTGTTCAAGATGAGGGGATCAAGCATGAATTCTCGGCTCCCTATACCCCTCAACAAAATGGTGTTGTTGAAAGGAAGAACCGGAATCATCGAGATGGCAAGAACAATGTTGAGTGAGTTAAAGTCACCCCACAACTTTTGGGGAGAAGCCATTGCCCGTGGTTCACTACTCGAACCAGAAAGTCCTCTGAGCTCCCTTTGACAATACTTCGCACAAGATTCTCACAAAGAACAAGCCCAACATCAACTACTTCATCATAAAGAATAAGAAAGAAAAGATCGGTAAAATCAAATCTAGAACTATAGAGAGTGTCTTTGTTAGTTATGCGGAAAACTCTCATGCCCATAGATACTACAACAAAACCAATGGTTGTGTTGAAGTATCTTGTGACGTGGAGTTTTTGGAGAATAATGGCTCCCAAGAGGGGCAAGTTGTTCCACGTGATGTAGGTGATGGAGATTCTTCTCAAGTCATCAAGTTGATGGGAATTGGGCATACTTACCCACCGAATCTCATATCCATGATCAAAAAGTTGATGGAGGAGTATCAAGCCCAACTCAAGAAGAGCCTAGCTCTACTCAAGTTGAACCATCAAGTGCGCCACAAGACATACCACTTTCACAAACTGAAAAACAAGAAACAATCCCTCAACCCGTTGAGCAAGACTAAGAAGAATAACAAGTTCCTCAAAACCAAGGTCAAGATCAAGATGTTGTCAATGATCAAGGGCTGTCAAAATATGAATTTGTTCATCGTGAAGGCACAATCCGGAAGATCAAGTCCGCCTCTATTGCAAGTGAGATCCAAGTAAATAATATCCTTGGAAGCATATTGAGGGATCGAGACTCGCAATAAGAAGAAGCATCTCACAACCTTTTGTGGTCATCATGCCTTCGTGTATAACTTTGAGCCACTCAAGGTATATGAAACTTTGGAGGATCCAGATTGGGTAATACCCATGCAAGAAGAACTCGAGTGCTTCACCCGCAATGAAGTTTGGTCTCTTGTGGAGAGGCCTAAAGATCATCGCATCAATGTCACTGGGACCAATTGGGTGTTCAAGAACAAGCAAGATGAGAACAAAACCGTCACAAGAAACAAAGCAAGGTTAGTGGCACAAGGGTATGCCCAAATAGAAGGTATCGACTATGAGGACACATTTGTGCCCATTGCTCACCTTGAAGCTATTCGTCTCTTGCTTGCATATGCATATTTTCATAACTTCAAGCTTTATCAAATGGATGTAAAAACTGCATTTCTTAAGGGTCCCTTGAAAGAGGTTGCATATGTAGCTCAACCCCTGGGTTTCGAAAACACATGCTATCCCAACAATGTGTATCTACTCCATAAGGCTTGATACATTGCAAATGTATCTATAATTTTTGATGTTCCATGCTTGGTTTTATCCACTTTCTTGTGTTTTGTTCCAACTTTGGAGTACTTTTCATATGATTTCTTGGACTAACCTATTAACAAGAGCCACAGTGCCAGCTGCCTGTTTTCTGCTGTTTTTGGTTCCAGGAAAGTCAGAAAATGAATATTCTCGGAATTGGACATGACAAAAGCCAAAGTGCCTATTTTTCCGAAAGGGATCAAGTGCCAGAATACGAGACAGAGAAGGGCCAGGGAGCCACCACACCACCTGGCCGCGCGGCCCAGCCTGGCCCGCGCCAGGGGGTGGTGAGGCCAGCCCTGGCACCCCCTCGGCCTCTCCTTCCGCCTATAAGTTGCCCTCGGGACGAAAACCCTAAGTACCTGATCAAAAATCCACGAAAGAGTCTGTAGCCGCCGTCATCTCCATCCCTAGATCGGGAGGGATATGAAGCTCTTCCCGGCACCCTGCCGGAGAGGGGAATTCACCCTGGAGGCCTTCTTCATCACCATGCAAGCCTCCAATGTGATGCGTGAGTAGTTCATCCTTGGACTACAGATCCATGTAGTAGCTAGATGGCTGGTTCTCCTCCTTTGTGCTTTCATGTCTAGATCTTGTGAGCTCCGTTCATGATCAGGATCATCTATTTGTAATTCTGCATGTTGTGTTTGCGGGGATTCGATGGATATTGAGATGCTATTTCAGATTGATTATTGATTCTATCATGTCTTTGTTATTTGTGATCTTGCATGCTTTCCGTTGTTAGTAGCTATCTTGGCCAAGTAGATGCTAGCAACTCCAAGAGTTAGTATTTATGCTCGATAGTGGGTTCATGCCTCTGGTAATCTGGGGAAGTGACAGAAATATCTAAGGTACTAGATGTGCGGTTGCTACTAGGGAGAAAACAACAATACTTTGTTCATAGAACAATCGTATTGTTTGCTTTACACGTAATTCGTAAAGCAATAATCTGTTGCTTGCAACTTAATACTGGAGGGGGTTCGGATGATAACCTGAAGGTGGATTATTAGTCATAGATGTAGTTGGATGGCGGTCTATGTATAATGTTGTAATGCCCAATCAAGTCTCAAAGGAGTCAAGATGATTAGTATATGCATGTATTGCTTTCTCGATGTTTGTCAATTGCCCCGCTGTAATTTGTTCACCCAGCATGCTATCTATCTAAGGAGATCCACCTCTAGTGAACTATGGATCCTGATCCTTTACTTTTACATACAATCTATAAACTATTTACTGCTTTGTGTTTACTTTCTGCAAACTATTACTTCTTTCCATTCGATACGTTTAATCCTTTGTTTTCAGCAAAACACGGTGAGATTGACAACCTCATTGCAAGTTGGGGACAGAGTTCTATGGTTGTGTTGTGCAGGTATCCACGTTGCTACTAGCACCGGTAGTGCGCCCTGCCAAGGCTCAGCTAGCAACACCTTTGGGGTGTTTCCTTGCTCCTACTGGTTCAATTAAACCTTAGTTTCATAACTGAGGGAAACTTGCTGCTGTGCTCATCATACCTTCCTCTTGGGGTTCCCAACGAGCTCTACATCAACACTGCACCAGCATCTTTCTGGCGCCGTTAACACTGAGCCATCAAGGCTCCCTACAGACTAAAGCAAGCTCCTCGTGCTTTGTATGAGCATCTTAGGATTTCCCTACTCATGGAAGGGTTTAGCGTGGGTAAGGTCGATTCCACCCTTTTCACCAAACGGGTTAAAGGGGTGGCTTATTTATTATTCAAATTTATGTTGATTATATTATCTTTGGTGGAGCTAACGAATCTCATAACAAAGCTTTTACCGAGTTGATGACTATGAAATTTAGGATCTCCATGATGGGAGAGTTAAAGTATTTTCTAGGCTTCATTGTGAAGCAACTTGCTCAAGGCACCTTCATCTCCCAAGAGAAGTACGTAAAGGACATGCTCACGAAGTTTGAGATGACCAATGCCAATCCCATGAAGACACCCATGCCACTAAATGGAGAACTTGGTCTTGGAGAAGGTGATAAGGATGTGGATCAAAAGGTATATTGCTCCTTGATTGGTTCCTTGCTCTACCTTTCTGCTTCTATGCCAGATATCATGTTAAGTTTTGGTATGTGTGCTCATTTTCAATATGATCCCAAGGAGTGCCATTTGATGGTGGTCAAACGGATTTTTAGATACCTTGTTATCACTCCTACACTCGGGCTTTGGTATCCAAAGGGGCCAACCTTTGAACTTGTGGGCTATTTGAATTTCGATTGGGCTAGTGATAAGGTTGACCAGAAATCGACCTATGGGGCTTGCCAATTCCTTGGCTGGTCGTTGATGAGTTGGTCATCCAAGAAACAAAACTCCACTGCCCTATCCACCGCCGAAGCCGAATACATTTCCACAGCATCTTGTTGTGCTCAATTGTTATGGATGAGGCAAATCTTGAAATACTATGGTGTGTCTCTTGATACGGTGCCTCTTCTATATGACAATGAAAGTGCAATAAAGATCGCTGGTAACCACGTCCAACATTGTTGCACCAAACATATTGACATACGCCACCACTTCCTACATGACCATGTCGCAAATGGTGACATCAATCTCACTCATGTGGGAACGATGTTCCAATTGGCGGATATTTTCACAAAACCTTTGGATGAAGCCCATTTTATCATGTTGAGGCGAGAACTCGGTATTCTAGATCCCAAAAACTTGGATTGACTTACTTCTTGCACTATATTCTTGCTCTTAACTTGTTATGTAGACTAGTCGCGCAACACATGTAGGGATGGTCATCTTACCACGTCTTGGTTTGATGCATACCTATGTGTGCGATATTAATTGATCTCGCGCCATGATATGGGTTCAAGCATCTATCTTTGAGGCGCCATGACATATGTGCTTAAACATAGGGGAGAAATCCCCCACAAAGCATTTGTTGTGTGATTTATGAGAGTTCGTTCTTATTGCTTTCAAACCTATACCCGTTGTTGCTATTTGCATTTTATTTGTTCTCTCTCTAATGGGTATAGCTATAATTGGTGTTTGCATCTTGTATACATGTCACATGCTTATCCATGACTTTTTTCCAAAATTTCATAAAGGGGTTATTTGCAGCATTCCAGGTAATTCCAGCTATCAATCCGACGCTGCAGGGCCTGTCACCGAACTGTCCGTGGGCCGCTGGTTTTAAAACCCATATGCCGAACTGGTAGTCAGAGAGCCAGTTCAGCGGGGCGCCGGTTCGTTCTGCGAGGCGCCAAATAGTTCCGCGTGAGGTCCAGCGGTGTTGGTTTTGCTGCCAGTTTGCAACTTTTCATATCTTATCTTCCTAGCCCAGGGTGGGTGGTTGGCCATTCCTCCTTCTTCCTCCCCATGCCCCACTCCTCCGTTGCTGCCGCCCCAAGCTCTCTCCCTCCCTTTCCTTCCCCACCCAACCATTCCCCCTCAAAATCCCCATGTTGATAGACCGGGTGATTGCAAGGGCCTCCACCGAAGGTTTTCTCAAGTTTTGGACCGCAGTGGGAGATCTTGGAGTTTTAAAAGTTTTCCCTTGAGGCTGATACATCGTAAACGTATCTATAATTTTTGATGCTCCATGCTTGTTTTGTACCAACTATCTTATGTTTTGTCTACACTTTGAGGCATTTTTATACATTTTCTGGAACTAACCTATTGTCAAGATACCTCAGTGCCAGTTTCCTGTTTTCTACTATTTTTGGTTTCAGAAAATCTAGTAAATAAATATTCTTGGAATTGGACGAAACAAAAGCCGAAGTTCCTATTTTTCTCGACACGACATAGAAGTCCAAAGCAGAGACGGAGGAGAGCCACGAGGCGGCCACACCATAGGGTGGCGCGCCCCCCTGGGCATGCTAGGCCCTGGTGTGGGCCCCTCGGGCGGCCACCGACCTCGCCTCTTCGCCTATATATACCCCTCCAAGACAAAAACCCTAATGGGAGGATCAGAATTCCACGAAAAGTTCCACAACACCGCCGCCACCGAAGAGGAGATTCAGGGGACAGAAGTCTCTGTTCCAGCACCCTGCTGGGACGGGGAAGTGCCCCCGGAGCCATCTCCATCGACTCCACCGCCATCTCCATCGCCATTGCTGACTCCCATGATGAGGAGGGAGTAGTTCTCTCTAAAGGCTAAGGGCTCTACCGGTAGCTATGTGTTCATCTCTCTCTCTCTCTATGCGTGATCTTATTGAGATCATGAGCTTTGTAATCTAGTTGAATAAGTAGATCTATTCTGCTACTCAAGTGCTTTAATTAATCTCTGCTTATCCCCACGTGTGTGAAGTTTACAGTGTGCACACTGTGTGGCACTTAGGCTAAGGTTACAGAAATACTTATCATGAGTATATTTTGAGTTGGATGTCTCTATGAGATTGTGGTGTTTGTTAGAACCATCTAGCGCTCAAGGTGATAGTGAGGGGTTATCTAGATGGGGAATGTGAACTTTAAGGTGTGTTGTTATAGCCCTACATCGTCCAACCGGAGAGTAGTTCAGGGTAGCATAATGAAGAGAAGATATTTATATGAGAGTATCCACTAGTGAAAGTATGATCCCTAGGCCTTGTTTCTAAGCATTAAAACACCGTTTACAATCAGTCATGTTACATGTTTGCTTGCTGCCACTCTTATTGCAGATTGCAATTACCACTTATAATCATCCATATTACTTGTATTTCACTACCTATTTGCCGAACTAGTGCACCTATACACCTGACAAGTATATTGGTGTGTTGGGGACACAAGATACTTCTTGTATCTTGATTGCAGAGTTGCTTGAGAGGGATACCTTTGACCACTTCCTCCCTGAGTTCGATAAACCTTGGGTGATCCACTTAAGGGAAACTTGTTGCTGTTCTACAAACCTCTACACTTGGAGGCCCAACACTGTCTACAAAAATAGAAGCGTGCGTAGACATCAAGCTATTTTCTGGCGCCATTGCCGGGGAGGTAAGGTAAAAGGTACTCACATACCCTGGCTACTAAGCTATCTTCTAGTACTATTGCTGGTGTGTGAGTGCTCAAAGTTATTTCCTTTAGATTCTGCAATTATATCTTTTTGTTTCTTGTTTTTATTTTCACTAGTTAGGCTTAATGGAAAACAACAACAAAAATTAGAGAGCTTTATAGTATTTATCTTGAGTTAGGACATGAAGTGTTTGAAGAGAAAATTAAAAAACCTATGGAACTTTATTTGCATGCTAATAGAAATGTTATTAGTATGAATTCTCTGAACACCATTATTTCTAATGCCATGGAAAAGTCTAAGCTTGGGGAAGCTGGTTTTGATGAGCATGATATTTTTAGTCTCCCAAGCACGGAGGAGAAAATTTACTTTGATGATACTATGCATCCGATATATGAGGATTACAATGATGAGTATGAAATTTTCAGTCCACCTACTATTGAGGAGAAAATTTATTATGATTACAATATGCCTCCTATATTTGATGATTATGGTGATGACAATAATAATGATAGCTATTTTGTTGAATTTTCTCCCTCTACGATTAATAAGGATGACTATGCTTATAGGGAGAGTAATAATTATTTTATGCATGTGGCTCATGATAAGAATGTTTTATGTGATATTTATATTGTTAATTTTATTCATGATGCTATTGAAAGTTATTATGAGAGAGGGAAACATGGTTTTATGTATCTCAACAACATTAAGTTTCTCCTCTTTATGTTGAACATTTTGAAGTTGCACTTGTTTAGCTTTATGCTTGTTGCTTTGTCCTTTCATGACTTGTTTCTTTACAAAATTATTTTTCATAGGAAGTGGGTTAGACCTAAATTTGTTCCATATTTGCTTCTTCATGCTCTCTTTTACTTCAATTCATATTTCTTATGTGAGCATCATCAAAATTATCATGCCTATCTTAATGGCTATAAAGAAAGAGCTTCTGGGAGACATCCCATTATATTTTTACTTTCAGTTTATTTTTGTTGAGTCTTGGAAGTTATTGCCTCTGTAATAACCTCTCCTTATCCTTTTTTGGTTTTTGTGCCAAGAATAACCTCTAATGTGAGGGAAGTAAGATATGGGAAAGTTGCTGTCCCGAAACAGATTTCTGTGCGTGACTGTAAAAAATCGTGAAAAATCTCAGTACGTCGGATTGAGCTGTAATGTTTTGTGCTCATGCCCTAGGTTATTACCCAACTTTAGTTAGTTTTTCACTTTTCGATTTGGGCAACATAAGATTTTCTAAAAAATTGGTCTTTACCTACTGGTCTGTTTTGACAGATTTCTGCCATTATTTGCATTTGCCTCTTAATCGGTTTCTTTTTGAGTTATCTTGAATCACTTGAGATTTTAAAAGGAATTGATACAGTAGCTTGTGTTTTAATGGAAGTTTTACTTGTGTTGAAACTAAACCCAAAGACTTATTATCTTGAATACACTAATGTTGCTAACGAAGATTGTGTGAAGTTTTGTATGAAGGAAATTTTCAAGTGTAGGGAAGAATAATGTGATGAGATGAAGAATGGACAAAAGCTCAAGCTTGGGGATGCCACCCGTGTCACCCCAAGAAATATTCAAGAGGTACTAGCGTCAAAGCTTGGGGATGCCCAAGGCATCCCCTTCTTCATCAATAAAAATCTCAGGTTTTCTTCCAAAACACTTCATTTTTATTATTTCATGCACAATTGTGTTGTTCTTGGAGCGTCTTTGTTTTTGTTTTTAGTTTTCTTTTGTTTTGTTTGCTTAAATAAATTGGCTGGACCCCCGCATTCATATGTTGTTTCAAATAAGTTGATTGGTGTTGGAAAAGAGTAGGAAGCTTCATGCTTATAAGTGGTACAAAAGGAGCTTGTTTTAACTATGGCCTAGACTTTATCATGTCATGTTTAATGTTGCTTTGACTTTATGCTTAGTGATTATTGTTGTAGCATGACTTGTTCCAAACAATTGAGATTGCTTAATGTGCCTTGAAAGAATCATGGGTTATTTTAGCATACAAAAGCATAATATTGTGGTATTCTTCTTTGATGCTTTATTTGGGTTGACTTGGCACATGCTTACACCATGTTAAGACTATGAACCAGTCACCTTAGCCTCTATGATCATTTAGTTTTTGACTTGTAATATCACTTTATGCTTTAATTAATAATGTTTTGTCGCTTTGCATGATTATGGCCATAATTGCTCTCTTAGTTGGTCGCTCCTAGTCTTTTGCTAGCCTCCACCTGTACCAAGTGTGAGTTCCACTCATGCATCCAACCCCCAAGAAAACCAAGTTATTCCAAAGAGTCCACTATAAATTCCTATGCATGGTGTGTTACACCATTCCAAGTATATTCATGTTTTTATCTACCTTCCAAATTAAACTTGTTATGTGAAAATTATTGATTAAAGCTCTCACAAACTTGATGGCACACTTTATTTTCTTGCACTTAATAAACTTGAACCATTGTGTCCATATATGTTCCTTATATGCTTGCACTTTATAAATTGTGAATTAGCAGAACCATGCTACCATGGGGAACACTTTCAACAGTGCACTTATTATTCAGTTGATATCATGTTCTTTTGTTTATGGATCCCGGTGGTGTGAAATAAAAGGGGAGCTTGTAAGCTCATGGAGTTTGTATGTGTGTTAGAGAAACGCTTGGGCGGCTAGCCTAATCCATGCCTAATCATGGTGGAAACTTGCAGCATAACCATAGTGAGCATTCTGTGAAGCATCCTCAATAAAAACCTATGCAAATAGCAAATAAAAAGATCGCTGAGATACACATGTACTTACAATGACAAGAACTTACTTGTGACTAAAGTTGAGTAGCATGAGGTTCGGTACTCTTAAGCAAGGGGCATGAGATTTTCAATTTATAACTTGTCAAGCATATCCTCATATTTGTGTCACCTTTACCTTAATCACCTCAAGATGCTTATGCTAGGGGAAATGAGAGCTGAAAGCTAATAAGTACCATAATTTTTGGAAGCTCTTTATGAAACTTGAAATCCCTGCTTCCCTCTGTGAAGGGCCTTTCTTTTTACTTTTATGTTGAGTCTCCATCTTCTATCTTTATGTACCAATTGGGAGAGCATAGTGGTCATTCTTAGTTTAATGTGAATTGTCCTAAAACTTGTTGATTGATTCATAACTTTGATATTGCTTGTCCTTAAATTATTTGTATCTAGTCACCCTTATGAACTTTGAAGGTGTCCTATGCATTTATGTTTTGCTATACCATGAGGGACAAGCTGAATACCACTCTTATTATGTTTTCTATATGTGAAACAAACAAACGTCTTTCAATGCATTGTTATTAATGATCTTTTGTTTGTATCTTTTCATGTTACAACATAGTTGCTATGTCTTATTGTTAGAACTCTATCTTTCATGTTCATGTTTAGAGTACTTTGATACCAGCTACCAATGCTTGTCAAATACCTTGATAAAGATTGTGATGATGCATGTCACCTCAAAAATTATTATTTTTATCACTTACCTACTCGAGGACGAGTAGGAGTTAAGCTTGGGGATGCTTGATACGTCGTAAACTTATCGATAATTTTTGATGCTCCATGCTTATTTTGTATCAACTATCTTATGTTTTTTCTACACTTTGAGGCATTTTTATACATTTTCTGGAACTAACCTATTGACAAGATGCCGCAGTGCCAGTTGCCTGTTTTCTGTTGTGGTTTCAGAAAATCTAGTAAAGAAATACTCTCGGAATTGGATGAAACAAAAGCCGAAGTTCCTATTTTTTCCGACACGACACAGAAGTCCAAAGCAGAGACGGAGGAGAGCCACGAGACGGCCACACCATAGGGTGGCGCGACCTCGCTAGGCGTGCCAGGCCCTGGTGTGGGCCCCTCGGACAGCCACCGACCTCGCCTCTTCGCCTATATAAACCTCCCGAGACGAAAACCCTAAGGGGAGGATCAGAGTTCCACGAAAAGTTCCGCAACGCCGCCGCCACTGAAGAAGAGATTTGGGGGACAAAAGTCTCTGTGCCGGCACCCTGCCGGGATGGGGAAGTGCCCCTGGAGCCATCTCCATCGACTCCACCGCCATCTCCATCATCGTTGCTGACTCCCATGACTCGAGGCTAAGGGCTCTACCGGTAGCTATGTGTTCATCTCTCTCTCTCTCTATGCGTGATCTTATTGAGATCATGAGCTTTGTAATCTAGTTGAATAAGTAGATCTATTCTGCTACTCAAGTGCTTTAATTAATCTCTACTTACCCCCACGTGCGTGAAGTTGACAGTGTGCACACCGTGTGGCACTTAGGCTAAGGTTACATAAATACTTATCATGAGTATAATTTGAGTTGGATGTCTCTATGAGATTGTGGTGTTTGTTGGAACCATCTAGCGCGCAAGGTGATAGTGAGGGGTTATCTAGATGGGGGATGCGAACTTTAAGGTGTGCTGTTATAGCCCTATATCGTCCAACCAGAGAGTAGTTAAGGGTAGCATAATGAAGAGAAGATATTTATAAGAGAGTGCCCACTAGTGAAAGTATGATCCCTAGGCCTTGTTTCTAAGTATTGAAACACCATTTACAATCAGTCCTGTTACATGTTTGCTTACTGCCACTCTTATTTCAGATTGCAATTACCACTTATAATCATCCATATTACTTGTATTTCACTATCTCTTCGCCGAACTAGTGCACCTATACACCTGGCAAGTGTATTGGGTGTGTTGGGGATACAAGAGACTTCTTGTATCTTGATTGCAGGGTTGCTTGAGAGGGATACCTTTGACCACTTCGTCCCTGAGTTCGATAAACCTTGGGTGATCCACTTAAGGGAAACTTGTTGATGTTCTACAAACCTCTGCACTTGGAGGCCCAACACTGTCTACAAGAATAGAAGCGTGCGTAGACATCAGAGGCCCATATCTTCTTGCCAAGTTTGGGAAAGGGGACCAAGTCTTCTTCGGGTATTTCGTCTCTCCTCTCTTCCTCTTGATATCCCCTAGTTTGCTTCCATATTCTTGGATGTACACCACCTATGGTTAGATCTAGGGTTACCTTTGTTGGTTGTGGAGCCAACCATGCTCTCTCAAGGTGTCCCTTCTACTCATGGATAGGTTTTCACAAGTATTTGAGACAATTTTCATGATTTTTGGGGACATTGCCATGGTTTTGGCCTCCTAGGACTATTTCGGCATGCGTTTCAGCGTAGCCGGACCTGGTGCCAAACCATCTGGCGCCGCGTTTCAGCCAGCCGGGCATGCCGTCGGGTTGTTCGGCGTGTGGCCCAGCTCTGCTAGATTTCTCACCGAACTGCTCTGTCCCAACTTTTGTGACTTTACGCTTGTTCAAATCTAACTTTCTGGGTTCCTCCATTGCCATGACATGTATGCTTACTCTTTATTTGCCATATTTTAGCTTCTTCCTGCATACTCCGACCATGAGCATGTGTACGAGGATGAGATTGTGGAAGAAATTGCTGAGAACTTGAAGAGGAAGGTTGTTGCTGCTGCTCGGGCCGAGGGCTATTGTACTAGTGAGCGCACCAAGAAGGTTGTGCATCGTGGTTCTTCATTTGTGCCCAAGGGGACATGGGTGGCAAGAGACATTTGCTCGTCAGGACAAAGGCAAGAATATCAGTCCTGCTGAAGAGGAAGTGCTCCCAGACTTCAACACCGTCAGCTGCACTGCTAAGCAATGGAGGATCCTGCGGAAGCAGAATCCCTACCGTTTTCGTGAGTGGACTTACACTCGCTCTGACATGCGGTTTTGGACCAACACTCAAAATTTTTGGGATGGATTTTACAATGAGCCTGACCGAATGTTGAGTGGTTTTATTGTGCCCCCGCAAGGTTCTCAATGTTGAGTAGTTCCGTCTGTTAGAGTATTAGAGTATTAGGACTGTACATAAACATATCCTAACTCTATATAAACTACCATAACAACCGTATATACCTAATACTCTAACACCGTCTGTATGCCTCCTAGGATTTCTATTTCATTGATGCTGCTCTAAAGAAGATGGATGTGTTTGATCTTGTCTCTATGCAAGATATCATGTCTCCTTTTGTCATTTGCTAGTTTCATGCTACAATATTCTTTCATTCTGATCCATCTCCCACCATCAATTGGATGACTGGGACTGAGCCTTATTTAGTGAATTTTGCACAGTTTTACGAGACCCTGGGCTATGGAGGTGACAGGACTGACAATGCTTTCTACCTTCATTCAAAGAAGGCCATGACATCTGATGACATTCTTCACTTCTACCCTCCTGATCCCACTCAGCCGTCTCCCAGGATTTCTGGCATGTATTTGTACTATCACGCTTTGGCCAAGCTATGCCGTGAGAACCTTGTCAGTAAGGCTGGTGATGAAGCCAACTATCGTGCCTACCACCTCAACCTCATGTATTATTATTGCCCCAGTCATCTTCGGAAAATTCATTGTTGTGACTTCATCTTTCATGAGCTTCAACGGTCTATGAAGAAGCGCATGACTCCCAACTACAGTCAGTTTGTTCAACAGTTGATCAATGTGGTCGTGCAGCCCAACAATGCAACTCGTGGTGAGCGGTACAAGATGGAAAAGATCACTCTCTCTCACTGTGGTTCGTATCTTGACCTTCCTGAGATGATGCCGGATGAGGAAAGTAGCGAGGCTCCATTTATTCCACCACCTCGTGCTTCTAGCTCCCGTCGCACTGTCCATGCTCCTACGAAGGGTATAGCCAAGTTCTTCACCAACTTATGGGATATGTGTCAGAGCACTCATGATGTTGCCCATCGAGGGCTCGAGTTGAGCCAGGAAACAAGGAGGAGGCAGAACGCTTTCATGGCTGAGCATGGCCATGGTGTTCCCCTAGTTAGCAATGAGCTTGATCTAGTTCCCTTTGTCAACTATGTGATGCCACCCATTTCCGATGACATGTTCCATAGCTTTGATCCCTCTCAGTATCCAATGTTTTCTCCCGAGCATTCTTTTGCTGCACCCGGTGATGATGATGATAAAGACGCGGGTGAAGAGGGAGAAGACGAAGATGAGGAAGAGTCCTCTGCTGCTCGTGCTCATGCTCGTGACCTTGATTTCTTCCCCTGAGCGCTAGCATCTTCTATTGCATTTCTTTCCTTTTTGGTGTTTCGATGCCAAAGGGAGAGAAGAGAGTAGTGTCTATCTAGGACTACGGGGATATTTGTCGGGGTTTTTCGGGTTTTGCCGTTTGCACAAACCTTTCTAGTTTATTTGGTTCTTGTTGGCTTGTGCTACCATTTGCTATTTAGAAGTATTTGAACCTTCATTGTGTGTGTATGACATGTTGTACTATGCCATCGTACTTGGGTATCTCTTTGTTTTCTTGCCTATATATAATTATTGCTAGATATCCATGCCTTTATCTTGTCTATACCATGCTTGTTTCTAAAAATATTAGGGGATCTCTCTATATTTCTATTGTTTCACTTTGCATTCCAAAAGCAAATTCAACCATGTGCACACTTTATGGGGGAGCTCATCTAATATCTTCAATGGAAACAGCTTTATAAGCTCATCATAATATCCTTTTTGTGACTAGCTCGGTTTGTCATCATTATCCAAAAAGGAGGAGATTGAAAGGGCAATATGCCCTTATCCATTATTTTGGTTAATTTATTACACCGCTGCTAGAGTGTGGACTAATGATTACCTACTAGTGTGTACACAGGTTTAGTCCGCAAGTGATGGCGAGACGTGATGTGAGACCCCCATTCGCTACTCATGTCAAGAGTCGATGGGTTGGTTATGTTTTTCTCTCTTTTCATTTGAGTCTTATAGGAAACACCGAAGAGGGCCGGTATCAATGATCTTGTTGGGGATGTTCTTATGTCATATACACATCGTATTACCTTATAGCCATCATACCCACAAGAGAAGGTTTTAGTCAAAAGGAAAAGTGCATGTTTGAGGTTTTTGAAAAATTGGCAGCCAATCTGGCACCGCTGGACGTGGCACTGAAACACCCGTAGGCCGCCGAACTAAACGTTCAAATGCCGAACTAGTTGTCCGATGACTACTTCGGTATGACGGCGGTTCATCCGGCGCGTCGCCAGATCGTTTCGGCTCAGGCTCCGGCTCGCCAACTTTGCCGCCGGTTCATCTGGTGCACGGTCTGGCGGCGTCGGACTTGACGCCGAAGTGCGCGCATGTCCCTCAAACGGCTACATTTTCCCTTGGACTATACATACCCCTTTCTTATCCATTGAGAGGTTAGACATTCCATTTCAGATTCTATCCTTGAGCTCTCTCTCTCTCTCTCCATTGTTGAAACACCAAAGCTTGAGGATCTCCTATTCTACCCAACCAAAGTCAAATCCCTTTGGTAGAAAGCAAGAGGGGATCCCAATCTATGTTTCCACCAAGACAAAGTTTATTCCCCCTTGAGTTTATTGAGTTTCATTGTTACTCTTGGGTGGGAAACCCTAGGCGGATAGGGTCGCCCAGAGTCATTCGGCTTGTAATTTGCTTCATGGAAAGTTTATGAGGGTTTGAAGACTACCTTAAAGTTTACCATGAGTAAGTGAGCTATTCCTTCGTGAGATAGGCTCGGAGAAGAAGGTGAGCCTTCGTGGCGTTGGGGAATCCTTCGTGGGACCTCACACCTCTCCAACATGACGTAGCCCCCCTTTCCAAAGGTAGTGAACACGGGAATACATCTTCGTCTCTGCGTGCTTTAGTTGTCCCTTAAGCGATCTCTTATTTGTGTTGTTTACTTTGTGATAGCCTTCGTGTTTGAAGTATCTTGTATCATCATCTAGGTTTCCTCACCTAGTTTGCATTTAAGCACACTTACATTCTACAAAGGACAAAACTTGCCAAAGATTATATTTTTTTTTGTAGAAACCTATTCACCCTCTCTAGGTTAACCATCTTACACTTTTAGCCCTCCTCTGTCACACAGACCTAGACAAATAATAAGCCGGTTGTGCCCGTCAAAGGGGACATGCGCTCACCGCGGGTGGGATTCTTCTTCATTCTCGTCTCCGGGCCACCTCCCGCAACCGGCGTGACTAGATCTGGCCGAGGAGGAGAGGAGGATGACGAGCGAATGTGCCATGACATGACAGATTCACTCTCGTGCATCAGGATAGTACGCAGGAGACACCTGGCTAGGTGACCTCGAGGACCGCCATCATTGCCACCGCTTACATATGTGGGAAGAGAGAGCGAGAGGCAATGTTTTCTCTGAGCGTTACAGGGCATTTATATAGATGGTCCATTCCATATCGGCAACGGGCCGTCCGGCACAACCGTTGTCTTAGGGACACCTTTGGAAACGGGCCTTAATAAATGTTCGTCGGTTACGCACAATTTCGTTTCTCCGTAAGCCATATCATTGTTGTTTCTGATAGGGATACCCTTAGTGTTGCTCTGTAGTAGTGGTTCGCGCTAGTGGAAAATCGATTTAGGTCCCGTCCTTCATGGACGATTTTTTTATAAAAAAAACATCAATATTTTTAAAAAAATACCTACGCATAGCCAGCAATACGAAATACAAGTACGTAAAATTTTAATGAAAAATACCTTGTATTTTGGATGTAGCAAAAAAGACAAATTTGCAAATTCTGTGAAAACAGGAGCCACTCAAGTTTGCACTGTTCACACGCAGATCTGTATTTTTCTCTTTTTATCGAGGAAAGATTACAGGGTGTTTTCACATGAACTTTTGCAAACACTTATTATAAATCATTATTTCTCTATGTATTTTCGGATTTTTGAATCTTTAAATTTTGAATCTAAAAATAAATAAATAAAGTCCTACATAGAGGACAGCCTCCAAAATCGACTCTCTCTTCGCACTAGTGTCTATAGTTATCGATAGGGGGTCCAAATATTTATAATTTTTATTATTTTTAGTCTTCTTCGTACTGATGTGGATGATTATTAATACATCATGTTGATTTTTTTTAAAAGCTCTCCATGCAGGACCGGCGGAAGATGCAGATGGAAAGAAAATTCCTTATCAGTTTCAGAAAAAAGAAGCCGTGGCTCCTTTTAAGATTAAGCTAAAATACCGCAGTTTTTCCTACAATCCAATATTTAAAGCTCCAATTTCATTAGAGCCAAACACCTTATAATACTCCCTCCGACCCAAATTAATTGATTTAAATTTATCTAGATTCGGATGTATCTAGCTCTAAAACATGTCTAAATACATCTGAATCTAAACAAATTCAAGTCAATTAATTTAGATCGGAGGGAATAGTATTTTAAAAACTAAAGTATCTGTTAAACGGGTCCTTCTGTTGGTTGTCAGTGAGCTGTGACGTTTAGACGATGGTTGGTCTCTTATACACGCATCTCAAAGCAAAGGACCATCTCTAACTCTTCTCGACCCCCTTCCGATAGTTGTTCTATCCTCAACTCGCCGTTACCACCTCTCGTCATCCTCTTCGTCTAGGAAAGGAAACATGGAGGCTTTCCTCGCCGGCTTCCGGGCGCCACGTCGAGCTCCCGCCGTCCATACAACTCGGAATCATCCTCCGAGCCCCTTCTTCCTCGGCACGCTCCGCAGGAAGCCCTCCTCCTCCGCGTCTGTGGTCTGCATGGCGGTAAGGTCCCTAATCTCATTGCTGCCGTTACCCTGCGTCATTGCTGCCGGCTGCTTCTTTCTTGGAGATAGCTAGGGCCGTAATCTGTTCCGATTTTTCTCGCAGGAGCCCCATCTCATCTCAAAGTTGGAGTCTACAGAGAAGGCATGGAAAGAAATGTCGGTATGGTCCTTTACTTCTTCGTTCAGTGCCTACTTATGATTTTTCACAACCATCTTAGAGTTTAGAGCCTGTTTAGTTCAAATCATATTCAGCCATTTTTAAAGTTTGTAATCCTACATGAAATTCTCTTATTAAAATAGTTCTGAGACCAAGTCAAATTGTTGAAAGCAACTGAATGAAGCTGTGAACTTTTATTTCCCCTCATTATTGGCAATAGGCAAATGCGATAATCTGATGAATGAGCATATTCTTCAGGTTAGATTGGGTGACCCTGACATCGTCTCAGATCCAAGTGAATACCAAAAACTTGCACAGTCTGTTGCCGATCTGGGAGAGGTATGTTTGGCATAATTTGAGTGCCATTTGATTTGCATAGGTCTTATGAACCTTTGTGCATAGAAACCCTCTGCCAAATTCATCACATTTTTTTATGAAAAATATCCAGGTTGTGACGGCATATAAGCAATTTAAGGAATGTGAGAGGCAGATTGAAGAAACAAAAGGTTAGCAGGGTTGAGTACTTATTTTTCTTCGGATTAATCAGTATTTATTTTTCCTCGGCTGGATGCTCACAGTTTTTTTTGTATTGACCAACATGATAGCTTTGCAAAAGGAGAACGGAGATGACCCTGATATGGCAGAGATGATAGCTTCAGAACTGGAGTCTCTCTCTAACGAGCTTGCAGAGCTCGAGGAAAGACTGACGGTGGGTATGGCAGATATTTTCGATTTAGACTTGTTCAAGTACTTCTCATTGCTCTTACCTTTTCATGATAGGTACTTCTGCTTCCCAGCGACCCTCTAAATTCACGCAACATCTTACTTGAAGGTACATCTTGGTTTTCAAGTGTGCATCAGATCCTACAAACTTATCTAGCCAGTCGTTTTCACCATATGCAGTTGTGTTATCAATATCAATTTATCTAGGAATTACATATTAACGAGGAAATTTTGATTATCCTGATTCTCTTCAGTTCAGTTCAGGAACTTATATTGCTTCAGTTCTAGTTGAAGTTTTGGAACTGAGAACTCTGTTTTCTTCATTTCTGCAGTAAGAGCAGGTGCTGGCGGTGATGAAGCTGGAATTTGGGCTGGTGACCTTGTAGGTAGATGCTAATCCAGTATGATTTAGCATTTAGCAACTGAGATAGTTTATCTGCTGTTGTTTAGTCTAGGTAATAGCATATTAAAGCTTATTGAATAGAATTTAGTGATTTACAGGTGATAGTTACTCAATGTGCAAGAGGGATTTTATGTTTTGGCAACATAAGCTCATCTTTATTTATTTCACGATCTTCTTCGAAATTATACTCTCAATATCATAGTGTCATAGACTTTATCTGCATAATCCACAACTGAATGTGTAATTTCTATCCTGCAGGTACGCATGTATCAAAAATATTGTGAGCTCAACAATTGGAAGTTTAAACCAGTTTCATGCTCAGATGTATGTACCTGCAACCTTAACCTGACTAATGAATAACAAAATGCTGATAGCATGATTGAACCTTTCAGGCAGAAAAGGGTGGATACAAGACATATGTAATGGAGGTGAAGGGCAAACAAGTCTACAGTAAACTGAAGTTTGAGTCAGGTGTGCACCGTGTCCAGCGTGTACCGCAGACAGAGACTATGGGCCGTGTTCACACATCAACGGCTACTGTAGCTATTATGCCAGAGGTGAGTGTTAGATGTCAGTTTTCTGGCATGGGTTTTCTGTTTGTTTTTCTGAAGCTTTCTAGTTGTGTTTTGATGGCACCATTAGGCCGATGAAGTGGATGTGGTTATTGATCCAAAAGATATTGAACTTAAAGCTGCAAGATCTGGTGGAGCTGGAGGTATATCACTTCCGGCTGTGACTTGTTGTAGTAGAACACGAATGTTTCGGATGTATGTTACAATATCTTTTTGAAGGACTGTATGTTACCTGGAACAACTGATTTTTACTCTTGTACGCTCTCAATCAATGCAGGACAGAATGTTAACAAGGTGGAAACGGCTATCGACCTTATCCATAAGCCTACAGGAATAAGGATATTTTGTACAGAAGAAAGGTCACAACTTCAAAATAAAGCACGCGCATTCCAATTATTGAGAGCAAAGCTGTAAGGTTCTATCATCCAATTTATCCTTGTTATTGCGCAACCTTTTAATATGTGTGTTACTCTTTTTTCTGACTTGTAAAGATGCTCTTTAATAGGAGCACTATATTTGCATTTCTATCTCGAATTTCTTCTGAAAGAAATGCTATGAATTTGTACCTTCAAAATAGTTTGAGTTCATATTTACTCTGTACGTTTGCTACCGTTTAAAAGGACAAGTTAGTTTATAGTTAAATTAATCCTTGTGTCATCTTAACTCATCTCCCATATATCTCTACATGAAACATTACAGATATGAGATAAAGTTGAGGGAGCAACAAGAGTCCTTAAGAACCCAGAGGTTACTGCAGGTATGATTTTGTTCTCCATAGAGGTTCATATGCAGCATAGAACAGAATCTGTTGCTCAGAAAATAATGTTCGGACTCAATGCTAAAAGTAATTAGCTATACCCATGATGGTCTCAGTTTTCATTAGAAGAATGTGGCAAGAAGGCATAAGTCTTACAGCTAACAACCAAAAAGCTAAGACGTGGGATAAGATTGATAGAAAAACAACAACGGATGATAGGAAAAGGCAGACTAATAACACTGTACAACTATCCTACGCTAATATATATCTGACTGATGATATTTAATGCATAAGACTTGTTTATTGGCATGACTAACTCAAACGTTGACAAGATTAAAGATGAAGTAACTTTCTTTAATTTGCATGTGGGAAAAGATTACCCTTTGTTGCAAATTTTGGAATATTCTGTGTTGAATTTGCTAATAGTGATAGTAATTGAAGGTCGGTACTGGTGCTCGCTCTGAGAAGATAAGGACGTACAATTACAAGGTACTAGCACATGATTTCATCTCATGGCCTACTATCTTAAGGGTTCATTTTTTTCCGAAAAGGAGGTTGTCCCCGGCCTCTGCATCAAAATGATGCACACAGCCTTTTGTCACTGATATGTTTGTGCTGTCAATATTTGAAATGTTTATAATTCAATATCACATTTGGTTACAGGACAACAGAGTGACTGACCATCGGTTAAAGATGAATTTTGTATTGTCTAGCTTCCTTTTGGGAGACATCGAGTCAGCTGTTCAGGTACATCACATGTCCTAATAGAAATTACATGACGCCAAGCATCTGTAGAAACTGAAGATCTAGCGTATGACATAGAAATCCACAGCTTGTGTTAATTTGGTTACCCTTGAAACATCTACAGTCCTGCGCTGCGTTGGAGCAGAAGGAACTCTTGGAGGAACTGGCCACTTCTTCTGCAGTGAAGGCATGATCAGTTCAACTACCCATTTTGCTTTTGGCCATATCCTAAAAGAGAAGACATCTACTGGCAATGTCGCAGCCGATGGAAATCGATGACCAAGTTGTACATGAAGGAACTCTGCGATTCAAATTCTTCGCGCACACACACTAATCTGTTCATGGTCATTTTGCATATACACTAATGTCTGTAAACAGATCGGTGCACTTGAATTCCCCTGATGGCAGCAGATTTTGAGTAGCTGAAAGTAGGCATGTTTTTACATCAAAACGTTCACACTGGTAATATGTCAGCACGGACTGGGTGCACCTTGTTATTTTGGGCACAGCTGCAGGTATTTTTTTTTGACAATACAGCTGCAGGTATCTACTAGAGAAATAAAAAGGGACACTTAAAAGTCAAAGGTAAAATAAGAATAAACTTGTGGATGCTGGATGCAGCATGAACTAACCGCTAATTTAGCCCACGATTCTCATTCACCAATTAGGTATGATGGGTGAAAATGAAAAAACAATTTCATACGTCGACCCCCCCCCCCCCTCCTGCCCCCGAAATACTCAGGCGGGTCCCTGTCCCTGTCTCCAAGTGTGTGATCCACCGATTCACTGCCCCCCACCCTCCCCCAGTTGTGTAGGCCTCTAGGGCACACAAATTGACAGCAATGGCCAATGAGACAAGAGTAGGTTCAAGTCTCATTCCTAAGAGCATCTCTAGCAGACCTCTTCAAAATCCAGCCTTTAAAATGCGTATAAGGGCCGAGAAAAAACACGATTTTACCGTGCGTGGGCTGGGGCGGATGAGACACCGTATTTGAGATCAATAAAAGAGAATATTCTCTTTTGATTCCTGGCGTCGCTTCGTCGTCTCCGTGTATATATGCTCGCGGCTGGCCGGTTCATCCCCACCCCCACACTCTCTTCCTCGCCGCCATGGAGAGGCCCAATCTAAACTTCTACGAGGCCGTGATGTTCACCCAGTACGACATCCTCGCACCGCCGTCCGTGAGGCTTTCGGCCAGCTTCGAGCTCAGCTACGTCGGGGTGCCCATGGCACTACTCTTGCATGGGTTCACTCCGAACCTCTACACTAAAAAACGTCTAGATACATTCGATTCATAAAGCTAAAATATCTTATATTTCTGAAGGAGGGAGTACTTATAATTATATTAGCAAGCATCCAATCCCAATGCACCATGTTACAAGTTGACATGAAGATGAGTATATAATATTCATCCTTTGTGACATGCATATATGTAGACTTGTAGCTTGGGGGATGAATCTCCCTCCCTCTCTCCCTTCCCCGACAAGAGGGATGGATCTCAATTTGTCCACTCTCGTGTATGTACCTAGAAACTAGTAAATAACTAGCAACTGAGGTAAATTTCAGTCTCACCCTTAGTTATCACATATAGACGATTACTTGATTTAAAAATAATTTGTATTATCCAAATCTTATTCTTTACTCTATGGTTTACATTTCACATCTTTTACCCCAACCTGAAAACTCGAGCCACATATCGAACAAAGGTGACACTTGACTAGGTTGCCACATTACAAAAAACTGAATGATAACTATATGTATTTTCATGATCTTTGCCAAATCATATTTTTTTATTCTAACCCCTATTTGAGTAATATTTATTTTCAAGAAATTTCAGAAGTGTAGTTTAAATTAAATTACAAAATTCATATTTAGTTTTCATTCTAAATTACAAGAACATATTTTAATCCAGAAACCCTTCATAATATGTACTTAACTACAATTATAATTCTTTCTCCTCCATAAGATTCCTAAAATTTATATTGACATTAATTATGATGCAAATAGTAATTTTGTAAATTTATATATTAATATAGTTGGTTTAGCTAATCAAAATACAATACCATAAAATTATTAAAACCTCATAATGGAATACAAACTTATAAATGAAATAAAATGGCGGACAACTTTATAACTTTAATTCTTTTAACACAAAAAATACCATTTTAGGATAAAAATAATAAGTGAGATTTGCATAGTTCTTATTCAACTTTTTATGAGATATGCTGACGTGTGGCATTCAGTTGTCTGGTTGGGGAAGTGTTGAGTAAATCATATGTACATGTTTGGTGTAAAAGAAGAACAATATTAAACTTGGGTAGTGACAAGTGATAACCAAGGATAAATGTAGAATCTACTCTTTTATTATTGGGTATCATATAGTAGAATACATGGATGCATAACAAGCACACATGGAGTAGTAGTAAGAATCTATTTTAGAGGCACTTAAACCTTTTAAGTAATAAAGTGCCCTTTATCGAAAGAAAATATGCAGTTAGGCAACCAATGCAGAGAGCATACAAGAGAATCCTATAGTAAAGTGAGGCGCAAGGGGGAGGAATCCCTGGTCTTTTTTTGTATAGGAGTAATTGTGCGTACGCACCAAGGCAAGTATTGAGGCTCCAACCTGGGCGGGCTTAGTGTATCAACACACTCTAGCCATTGGGCTAAGCCTCAGTCCACAGAGAATCCCATAGTAGCAATCAATTAATTATATTTATGGATTATTTATGTGTGAATACAATATATGACATGCATATGTGTGTACCAAGAGGGTTGGGGGTTGCAAATTATTTTGAAGAAAGTTAAGAAGTGTAATTTAAAATATAATACAAAATTCAGCTTTATTTTTGGTTGCAAATTATAAGTACGTAATTTAATCAAGAAGTCCTTAATAAAATGCACTTAACTACAATTACAATCCTTTCTTCTCCATAAAATCTGTATAAAGTTATATTTGGCATTAATTATGACGCAAACTGTAAATTTGCATTATTATAATTAGTTTAATTAAAAATATAAATATAGTAAAATTAATAAAGGCCCGTATTTCTACAACTAAAGATAAATTTATGTAAGCATAATACAAACTTATAAATAAAATGTTGTACAACTTAGGTTATAATCTAATATTTTAAAATAAAATTACTCAAATTTGGAATGAAAAATAATAAGTGAGAAGTATTTATAATTGGTATTCAACATTTTGGACATAGCACCTTCGTCTAGCTGGCAAATTAGGCTGACGTGTGGCATTCGGTTGGGGAAAAATAGAGAAGTGTAGAGTAAAGCACACCGTACAGGTGTGGCGTAGAAAAAAAGAAAAATATTACTACTAGTAGGTAGTAACAAAGTGATAACCAGGGATAAAAGTACGATCTACTCTTTTATTGTTGGGTATCACGGAGTAGAATACACATGGAGTAGTAGTACCAGTAAGAATGTAGTAAGATACTACAAATAACACATGTGGTAGTCTAGCTAGCTAGGTCGCGCAGTTGGCATTGCAGGGGCTGAGGCAGTCGGCCATGCACCGATTCATTCCCATGCTTTGGCAGTCCCGGCATCCCGTGAGCTGGACGTAGCAGGCGCCGCGGCAGTCGAAGTCGCCGGCGGTTTTGCAGTCGCAGCTACAGGTTCCGTCGTTGCAGCAGGCCGTACAATTGGCGACCCTCGCCCTGCACTCGTCGCATCCGGGCTGCTGGGGTTCGCAGAAACCCCTGCATGCCGCGGTCGTAGAGGCGCTGCACTTGGACTGGCATGCCGGGACGAGAGGTGCGCGACAGTCGCTGCATGATACCGCCGGCGCCGGCGCCGGTACGGGCGGGGGAGCTCGTGGTGTCACCGGCGCTGGCGGCGGTGGTGACGGTCCCAGCGACGGACGACAGCGCCCCAAGGAAGGTACAACCAGCAGGGCTAGTACAGCCGCTACCGCGGCCGCCTTGAATGCGGCTGAACCTGAAGACATGGTCGTACGGCGAGCTTGCTACTAGCTAGCTAGCTGAAGATAGATGAAACCAAAGGGGATGCCTACGCTTGGTTGGTGTCCCATTTCATGGAGCAAGCGGTGCTATTTATAAGGAAAAGGATTGGGATCCCCCGGGGATCGGTAACTTCAATCCCCCGGATAGCACAGCGGGCGCACTTACAGGGAGTGGTGGGGCCGGCCTTATCGCCTCCCGTCTTCTACCTTCCTCCTCTTGAATATGTCTCCCTCGCCCACCCGCGACGATGCCGCTGCTCTGCCTCGCTGCTCCTCCGCCTTGCTGCGTCGCCGCCACGCAGCCCCTTCGCATCTCGCCGTACATCGCTATGTGCCTCGCCCTTGCCATGGGGCTCGACCTTGCGCCATGTGAGGAACAGCAGAGCGCACAGTCAGCCCCGTCGATGAGGGTGTTCCAACTGTTCGATGGAACAGGGCCCCTGGATTTTTGGGCCCCTGGATTTTTGGGCCCCCGAATATCTACAGCCAACTAGTTAATTGTTTGCTCGTGAGGCCCAGAATAGTTATTTGATACGAGAATTTCAATCTATGGTCGTTGGGCTCCCACGACCGGGATCGACCGGTCGATCTGGCTGAGGTACGCGAGTCACGCCGCACGCCAGAAGTTCCAGTTCCCTCTAGGTCGATCTCTCATCTCTTCTGGCTAGCGTTGTGCCGGCCGGCCGGCGTGCCCTTCCGGACTTCCTCTAATCATCTTCTATTGATTAGATCGGTTGCCTCGCTTGGAGCCTAGAGTTCTAGACCTTAAACTTGGAGCGATGGAGCCATACAGCTAGTAATTGTGAAGTCTGCCGATCGATCTAAGTCCTGAACTAATCAATCTGATTGATTCCATCGATATCAAGGACAGCTAGTACGTTCTCAGCCTGATCCTTCCTCTCTCTCAAGTCTCAAAATTGAAATCAAATTATTTTGCTAATTTTTAACTCATTTGTAAAACCGGACAAATCATGTGGGCAACAAAGTGTCAATCGGTTGGTGAAAATAAAATAAAAGACATAGATTAGAAGCAGCTCTTTAGTCTCAAAAAGGGCGTCCCCGCATCAGAGCATGAGAAGCACAAGGGCGTCTACGCATTTTTGGTAGAAGTATGTGGTTCATTTACTACTTTAGTGTTATATTTACTCTTTTATGATACATTTTTTGAGATTATAGTATGAAATAACATATTTTGAAATTACATAATTAGTGAAGATATGATTTTATTTTACTAGTTATTGAGTTTGAACAAAAATGAAGGTCCCTTTTTTAACCCGCACCAGGGCCCCCAAATCCTGGAGACGGGGCTGCGCACAGTAGCAAGGGGAGGACTCGCCGGAGTCGAAGCTACACCTGCCCATCCCCAGCCGCCTCCAAGGCCGCTCACGAGCGCGAGATCTGGCCCCTGCCGCGTGCTGCTCCGTTGGCCATTTTTGCTACCCCGGTGGTCAAATTTGTTACATACACCAGTCGACGTTGCTACATACGACAAAATATTCTGCTACATAGCATGTTTTTACGACAATGTTTTTGGTGAATTCCGGTTTGCTACATGATTGTTATTTTTTTGCTATATTTGTTTTTTGTTTTCTGATTTTGCTATAATATCGTAAATTTTTTGCTGCATGACATCTCCGATGAGGCATCCGACGAGGTGTCTACAAAAGTCTCCGTCGATGTCTCCGACGAAGTAGATTTTTTGCTACATTAGAAGAACTTCTTTGCTACAACCGTATTATGCTTTTGCTACAATAGTGTCAACTTTTTGCTACAAGGTGTCCGACGAGAGTCACCAGCGAGTTTTTTCCGATGATGTTTCCGGCGAAGTCGGTTTTGCTACATTAGTACAATTTTTTTGCTGCGTGGTCTCCGGCGAGACGTTCTATTTCTGGAACGAACCGTTTTTTGCTTCGGAAACAAAAGCGGTGACATATGCAGCAAAAAGATCTGTCTTGCAGCAAAACCGGAATTTGAAGCTTTTTTTGAACACGTGGCAGCACGGGAAGGGGACGATGGGGGCTTCCCATCGTCCCGGGGATGCCTAGCAGGCGCCTATTTATAAGGCACGCATAGGCCAGTATGCATGTAAAAAAAAACAATCCCTGGATTGCTATAGCTAGATTTTGGGTGGATCTATGTAGATATAGTATCACCGTGTCACGATGAGGCGAAGACTTGATACACTACATGTAATCAGTCAACTCTAACAAGGTGGCATTGGATCGGGTGCACATAAATACTCCTGCCGATACGTGCTCCGATGACCCGACCCGTTCTTTGTTTGCGTGCATGTTACTCTTACCATGCATGTTACAAGTTGACATGGCGGTGTATCATGTATGTGATTCATCTTGCCGGGCGCCCATACGGATGAAATTCATCTTGCCGGGCGTTCATACAGATTTAGATTCGAATGTATCCGAAAACATTAATATGGATATGTCAGTTACAGCCTAGCTTCAGTCACCTCCTCCTAGTTAACCAACGTAATCAGTCGCACCCTAAGTACCATCACAATGTAAGCGGTTTATCCTGTATTAAAATGCTGGAGCTACTTTACTACTTGCGAGTTGTCCGTCCCGCACCCCGTTTGTCCTTGGTGCCCTACCCTTGTCAATGTTAAATATCGCCTTCTCTATTTGCTCGTGGAACGTTAGGGGCCCGGGCGATGCAACAAATATGCACACGTCTTGGCCGAGCTAATCTCTCTCAGATCCTCTATCGTTCTACTCCAGGAAACCAAACTTAGTGACATTACGACATCTAAACTAAGAACGTTCCTACCTAGATCACTCGACATCTCAGCCTTTAACCTAGCCATAGGTTCAACTGGCGGAATCCTCTCGGCCCTCTCCTCTAACCTATTCACCCTAGTGTCCTCTACATCTCACCGTTTCGCGTTATCCATTCGCTTGTCCTCCTTCTCATCTCCTAAAGAATTTACTATCACTAACGTCTACGCTCCCACGGACCACTCCCTCAAACAAATCTTCCTCGAAGAAATAGCCCAAATCGTCCCCTCAGATAACTCCCCCTGGCTCATAATGGGCGAATTTAACCTCATGCACTTCGCCTCCGAAAAGAACAACTCTAACGTCACGACACAATTAACTCCCTCTCCTTAATCGAGCTCCCGCTTATGGATCGGGTGTTCACCTGGTCTAACAATAGAGCAAACCCAACGTTGAAAAAAATCAACCGTGCCTTCATCAACCTGGCCTGGGACGAAAATTTTCCCAACTCATCAATTTCCTCTCTAACCCGCTTCATCTCCGACCACGTCCCGCTCGTTCCCGCCATCTCAACATCGGTCCCGCGTCCCGTGTTTTTTCGATTTGAAAATAGCTGGGCCACCTTCCCTTCCTGTCGGCCCACAATCGCCGAAGCTTGGGCCGGGCCCTCAACGGAGTAAAACGGTGCTACAGGCCTTGTCGCCGCGCTAAAGAAATGCCGCTTCGCGCTAAAAACCTGACACCGATCCAGGCTGCCCCCTCACTTAGTAGAATCAAACTCTAAGCTAGTAATTAATTTCCTAGACATGCTTGAGGAGTCCAGGAAACTATCCCCCCCCCCCCACACAAGAGTGCCCCGCAGTGCGTCGTCATTACCTCCTTAAAACGGGCAATTAGACACCGCATGGAATGCTGGAAACAAAGATCCAAAATCAAATACGCTATCGACGGCGACGAGAACACCAGATTCTTCCACGTCTCCGCGTCTTCCTGTATGCGCCATAATAAAATCGGTTCCCTAGATCACCTTGGGGCCGAGCTCACCAACCACTCCCAGAAAATGGAGATCCTAACCTCCTTCTATAGGAACTTGCTAGGAATAACCTTCACCCCCTCCTGGCACTTTGACCTTGAAACCATCTATCCTGCACCTATCCCGCAATTCCGGTACATAGATAACCCATTCTCGGATTAGGAGATCTCCGATGCATTCCTACACATGCCTAAAATGGCTAGCTCAGGCCCCGATGGCTTTGGGCCGGGCTTCTATAGACTTTTTTGGGGAATCGTCAAACCTAGGATTCTTCGTCTTTTCCAACACTTCTTCCATCACAATGCTAATCTAGACGCCCTAAACAGGGCCTACATGGTGCTCCTCCCTAAGCATGAAGGAGCAAGGGCACCAGATGCCTTTAGGCCTATATCCCTACAGAACTGCCCCATGAAAGCAATCGCAAATATTCTAACAAATAGAATTAAACCCCTAATCCTTCTTCTCGTAACATGTGACCAAACTGGATTCATATCAGGCAGAAGCATCTCGGACAACTTCGTCTTCGCAGCAGACCTTCTAAAATGCTGCCACAAAAGAAAAGCCCCCACTATGGTAATAAAGCTATACTTTAGAAAAGCTTTTGACTCTGTCTGCTGGGCGTCCTTGCTAAAAATCCTTCGCCTTCGTGGCTTCCCCCCGCGCTTCTGCACATGGATCTCCCAAATCCTCCTCACCAGCCAAACTGCTGTCCTCTTAAACAGGGTCTCGGGACACTGGATAAACTGCAAGACCAGCCTACGGCAGGGAGACCCGCTCTCCCCATATCTCTTCATCATTGTGGCAGACATCCTTCAACAACTAATCCGGAGGGAACTAGCAAAAGGGGTGCTCACGCATCCAATCGATAATCAACTACCATGCCCGGTTCTCTAGTACGCCGACGACACCCTAGTTCTAGTTCGGGCCTCATCCGACGCTGTTACCCACCTCAAAGAAATACTCGACCATTTCACAAACACAACTAGACTCCAAATCAACTTCCATAAAACAACCTTTGTCCCTATGAACATCCCCGAAGACCTCGCCCACTCCATCGCAGACATTCTACAAACGCCCATCCAATCCTTCCCCCAGACCTATCTTGGACTACCCCTCTCCCCACTCAAACTACCAGCATCAGCCTTCCAACCCATAATCGAAAAATGTGACAAATACCTAGCTGGGTGGCGAGCTACCCTCCTCTCTGAAGGAGGTAGGTTCATCCTGCTATCCTCTGTGCTCGACTCCCTGCCCACATACTTCATGTCCTCCTTCCTACTTTCCAAATCAACTATCCAACTAATGGACAAGCGTAGACGAGCTTTTTTCTAGGCGGCTGAGGACACATGCACTGGCGCATAGTGCCTGGTTGTGTGGGACAAAGTGTGTTCCCCGAAGAATCTAGGAGGTCTAGGTGTGAAAAAATTAACTCACAGAATATATGTCTTTTGCTGAAATTTTGTTACAAGTTTTTACACGACAACCTCATCCCCTAGAGAGACTGGCTCCTCCACCACTCCCCCTTCCACCCTCTCCACCAAACTAAAAAATCCTACCTTGGCAAAATTATCACTACCCACCTCCCCCTCCTCTCGCAAATCACACAGTGTGTCGTACATAGTGGCTCCTCGGTCATGTTCTGGCACGATCGTTGGCTACTCTCTGAACCCCTACAGATTGGCTTCCCAGCACTTTACTCCCACCACACCCAACCTACCACATTTGTTATTTATATTCTGCATAATGGCATCTAGGAGGGCCTGCGTAATCGGCTAACTGTTGCTGCTGCAGACAAGCTTGCTTCTTTGTCTTCCTTGTTGCAGGATATCACGCTATCCGCAGAGCCAAACACCCGCCTTCTTCTTGGGGGGGGGGGTGCTTCTCCTCGAGAGGTGCGTACCTGCTGCTCCAAGAGCAGCTGCAGGACCTCGGTGCTGTGGTTATTTGGGCCCCGCCAGTGCCCAACAAGGTCAAGATCTTCACCTGGCTACTACACCTAAAAAGGCTCAACACAAGGCCAAATCTACTGCGGAAGACCATCATCGACTATGACACCTGCCCTGCTGCGGCCTACTGCCTGAGGACAGGGAACACCTGTTCTTCCTCTTCCCATCTGCCGCTGACGTTTGGCGCAAGATTGGCATCATCCCCACACACTCCCCATTCGTGGAAGTATGGATGACGCCCATGCTGTAGGGGTTCCGCGTATGAAAACAATAAATTTTTACCCTACGCCCATGAACCCCTGATGCTGCCAGGATCTATCTATTAGTAATACAGTAACGGGAGGGGCTTTTTGCGAACTTACCCTTGAAGACTGAAAAGCATTGTCAATGCTCAGGAGAGCGTGGTTGATGTAGACGAGCCAAAGCCGACCTCAAGGTCGTGATGAAGTCCTTGCGCTCCTGTGGCTCCAACGACTTGAGTGCCTCAAGTGTGACACCTCACAGGGAGTTACACACGTCCGGTGCCTGACGATGACTCCCACTTCCCCGATCCAGCAGCAGTTGCGGAAGTAGAGCTCCTGGATCCGAATCCCGCAGCGCAACGGTGCTCCGCGGTGAAGATGTCTCTTGTTCACGTAGTCCGAACTCGGGACCACGGTCACGAGAGAGAGAGAGAGAGAGAGAGAGAGAGAGAGAGAGAGAGAGAGAGAGAGAGAGAGAGAGAGAGAGAGAGAGAGAGAGAGAGAGAGAGAGAGAGAGAGAGAGAGAGAGAGAAAATATCAATTGGAGGTCTTCCCAAAAGTGAGAAGACCTTTATTGAATATTGTGTATATTTATCTGGCCAAATACCCCCACTATATATAGGGGGAGGGGAGGTACTACCTCCCTCAAAGTCCCGGGGTGAGACTAAAGGAGAGGAGGGGGAGGGGCAGCCGCTGGCCGGCCCTAGTGGGCCCCGCGCGGGGGGGGGGGGGGGGGAGGGGGGCTTGGCCCAGCCGACCACCCCCTTGCCCCTTCTCCGTCTCTCCTTTCCCTAATGGGCCCTCTCCCCTCTCGGAATTGGCCCATTAAGCCCTTTGACCATTTAATTGGTTTTCTCTTTTATTAAATAATTATTAATAAATGATTAAATCAATATTTAACATTCATTCATATATTATTCAATCTCCGTGTCTATGGAACACCTTCCACCTCCACTCCGGACATCCTCCAGACTTACCGAAACCCTTCTGGTTTTCTCTCTACTATTCTTCAGTGATTCTTCCGATCCTATAAGCACTCTCTAAGCATCATCAAACCCTTAAGCGTGATACTCTACGGTTTGAGAACACTCCAGACATGGTCGGAACAGTCCCGAACCAATGATCGATAGAGGGACCTGGATGGCCATGTGACCCCTATGCGTTCCATGAAGATCTTTCGTCGTTTGAACCGGGACAGTCGTGTATTATTCCCTTTGTATCTTGATACTTGCATTTCCCGAGATCTGATCAATGATATCACCAAGTCGTTTTCAATCTCGTTACCGAACAATGCGACTTGACTCGTTCCGACAAGTGATATCCCTGTGATCAAATCACACGCTGCGCAACAATTGGATATAACTTCTCCGAGTAGGCCCTTGAGTATCTTTCCATCACATGGACGGACAAATCCCGCTCTTGACATATATTGCCTCTACGGTTTCCTCCGAGTACCTAAACACACCTTTATAACCAATGTATTACCAAGTGGTGCTTGATGCTATCAAAGCACTCTCGGGAGACAGTGATTGATATAGCCTCATGGTCTAAGGAATAGTCTACGAGGATCGATTTCTAATCATCGTAACTTGAACTTCGTGACATGATCGGGTCATGATGTTTAGGTTGGGTATTGGTTCATCATCTCATTCTCAGAATGAGTTGACTCCATTTCGAACTGGCATAAATGCCACATGATCAGGAAACTTGATCATCTGTTGACCAATGAACCAGTGACTAGAGTTTCACTGGGAACCCCTGGTTGTTTGTATATCACACGTGTATTGATGTTTCCACTCAATACAGTTATAGCATGATATAAAACTTAATCATAAACTATATGAAATATGATAATAGTCCTTATTACCATTTGTCTCTAGGGCATATTTCCAACAGTCTCCCACTTGCACTAGAGTACAAATAAACTAGCTGCATTTGTTCTTAATCTTTGGCACCATATCCGGTACCCTGAACATGCTTGCTCATGGAATTTTGCTATGGGTTTTCTCATAGCTTTAGGTTACCATTATTTCCTTAGTAGTTCGTAGGTATGTCATATTCCAGTAATCATGACAAATGATTCACAAATGTCTCCATATAAGATATGGGATATATTTTGAATTCTACTTCATGTAGTGAAAACACCAGCGGGGAAGACATAATGATCATTATCATTGATTCTTTCCTTCTGTGAAGAGAATCGTTCAGGAACATTGTCTGTTGCGCTTCTCAACACTCTGATGCAGGGATATGAATCCTCATCGTTTTTTTCACTATCTTCTATTTGCTTCATAATCGAGAAATATCACTAAAAGCGAGCTTTCTCAAGAACGTACCAAAAACCAAACAATACTAGTTTTGCTTATCTTTTGGTTTTAGCTATGGATTTTGTATTCAAAGTTTCCAATAAATACTCTACAAGGACTTATTCGCTATTGTTTTGGTTATATCGAATAACCCCAAAACTTCCATGATGATCCATACCAGATATCGAGCCGCTTTCACGAATTCAAATGGTTCACTATATATTCTAATTGAGTGCTAACTATTTCTAACTAATGGTCTCTACATCTACACTACAACGATTTATTTGGTGCCATCTATTTACCCATTTTGATATCTAATATCATATTGTGATGCTTTGCATTTTGACATTTCAAAACGCTTTGCATTCCACAATTTCTTTTATGCCAATCTTATAAAGTTGAATTTCATTACTCTTGATCAAATCATAGTAATTAGATTCTCTTTTATATTTATACCCTTTGTTGATGAAACACTTTGATCAAATCAAATAGTTTCATATTCATGTTTCCTTTGGTAAACTTCTTTACGCATTTAAACAATCATAAAATGATAATTACCATTTTCGTTAAAACACAATACATCAAATATGTATTTACTTTCAACAATTCATTAAACACTTTGTATTCAAGTAATACACGGTGTTCAAGTTCTTTTGCCAAACTTTGGCATGATTTATATGTGATAAGAAATCAAATGATTTTCACATATTATCAACATAACTTTTGAATTTATACAATGGTTTCATTCATTAATAAACATATCATTAAGTTGGGTATTTTAAAGGCATTTCAATATTTTACAAATGTTCATGCATTATCTATTAGTTTCAAACAACAAGGATAATTTATATAATCAAATAAGATATGAACACGAATAGAAATCATTCATAAAAGTGGAACAACTGTTTGTTACAAACTCATATGAATAACCATCTCACAAAATGTGAGACACACTAAAGAAGTTCACCATCTTTTGATTACAATAATCATCCTAAAACGTAAACTAAGTGATAAATGTTGAGGGAGAGCGTCGTTGGCCATCATCATCATGCTTGCCATTAACACGCAACGTCACCTCCTCTCTAGCAAGCACCTCTCATGCAGAAGGACCTGTTTTCAGTAAAATAGAACAAGTATCAAATATACTTAACACTGCAAATGTGTTTGCAAGATTATAACATTTATAAAATTGTATATCAAATATATACCTTTGTCATTGATGACCCCAGCGACAACGGGTTCAACCATCACATTCCTGAGATGTGATATGAACCTGTGGAATTCCATCGATTCCGCGTCGCCTCTCATAATGCAAGTCCTGACTTGTGCTTGGTAGCTTGGTGGCAGCGACCGCAGCACAACGCCATTTGCAAAAGATCCCGTCATCCAGCTATCCAGGAAGTATGCAGGCCTAATGTACACATCATGCATGTGATCCAAGTGGTCGTCAAGTGATGAGTTCTCCTCCATCTTAATGGAGAGGAAGTCTCCCATCAGCTCATGCTCCCATATGCGTGCTTGTTCCACGAAATATGTCCTAAGCTGTAGCATTACCGTACGAGGGTTGACATTACCCACTAATGTCTACGCACTTCTATTCTTGTAGACGGTTGTTGGGCCTCCAAGTGCAGAGGTTTGTAGAACAGCAGCAAGTTTTCCCTTATGTGGATCACCCAAGGTTTATCGAACTCAGGAAGGAAGTGGTCAAAGGTATCCCCTCTCAAGCAACCCTGCAATCAAGATACAAGAAGTCTCTTGTGTCCCCAACACACCTAATACACTTGTTAGGTGTATAGGTGCACTAGTTCGGCGAAGAGATAGTGAAATACAAGTGGTATGGATATAAGACAACGGTGCCAGAAAATAGCTTGATGGCGTGGAAGAGACTAAAGTTAAACTGAAATAAAGATGGCAACAAGCAAACATGTAACAGATCTAGTTGCAAACGATGTTTCAATGCTTAGAAACAAGGCCTAGGGATCATACTTTCGCTAGTGAACGCTCTCATATAAATATCTTCTCTTCATGATACTACTCTTAACTACTCTCCGGTTGGACACTCTAATCCATGGTAGGGCTATAACAACACTCCTCAAAGTTTGCTTTTCCCATCTAGATAACCCCACACTGTCACCTTGAGTACTAGATGGTTCAAACAAACACCACAATTTCATAAAGACATCCAACTCCAAATATAACTTATAACAAGTATTTGAAATCTCTAGCCTAAGTGCCACAATGGTGTGCACACTGTCAAGTTCACACACATGGGGAGAGCAGAGATCTATTAAAGCACTTGAGTAGCAAGGTAGATCTATAGATTACAAGCTCATGATCTCAATAAGATCATGCGTAGAGAGAGATGAACACATAGCTACCGGTAGAACCCTTAGCCTCAAGAAAGAACTACTCCCTCCTCATCATGGGAATCAACAACGACAATGGAGATGTGGGTGGAGATCGATGGAGATGGCTCCGGGGCCACTTCCCCGTCCTGGCACGGTGCCGGAACAGAGACTTTCTGTCCCCCAAATCTCCCCTTCGGTGGCGGCGGCGCTGCGGAACTTTTCGTGGCTGGAGGCTTGATGATTTAGGGTTCCTAGTGATAACACGAACCCTTTTAGCCACATCTCCCCCGATCATCATGGCCATCAATGTGGGTTCAAGGGTGGACGCTAAACGTCGGTCACATCATTCATGCGACTCGTGCTCGATCTTTCGACCATCCGTGTTCTGAGGCCACGACTCTGTAACGTGCTAGGCTTGCCAACTCAACCTTAGTGTATTCGCTATGCAACATGGCTTACACCCACTGTATGCGAACGTAGATATGTCTGACACCCACACCTGTACCGTTGATCGCCTCATACCGAAGAACTTTCTTGGTGGTGCACGCTAAGGGGGAACACAATCGTTGGTAATTTTAACAGGGATCATCTTATTAGGCTTCCGTCGAGTATATAATACTAGCACACAATAAGATATACAAACAATAGCATTGAATGTAAATGTGATGTGATATGGTCCTTCATGTTGTGATCTCCATCCGTCGTCATCGGATTTCGGCGCCAGGGTTCCGGCGCCGTAGACACCAGGGTACCGGTGTCTTTCCGGCGTGGTAGTCCGTCACCTCCGTGACTATCTACTACTACGTAACACAAGGTAATCACTTTACCTTTGCCACAACCATATCACAAAGCAACGCCCCCTACAAAACAAAGTTAGACGCCTCTACTTTATCTTTGCATGTTTTACGTGGCTGAATGGGCTTTCGCACAAGAACCGTTCTTACCAACGAACTTTCAGCACAATGCTGATCAAGTAGTTGTCTCTACTACACCCCTTTCAGGGTCCTCCATCGCAACTGGTATACCAACTAATGCGAGAGAGACAGACACCCCCCTAAGCCACTTTATACGGTACAAGCCGTATGTCAAGTTTGGACCAGTCTCGCGAATGAACGCGTAAAGTCGGTTGGGGGCCGCTTCATCAAGCATTACTACGGTATACACAAGTACACGTGGGAGGGTAACAACTAAAAGATCAACGCCCACACGCTACATCTCGTGTGTTCTATCCGTACTAGCATTACTACGCATAGACCTACTCTGATACCACTGTAGGGGTTCCGCGTATGAAAACAATAAATTTTTACCCTACGCCCTGATACATTGCAAATGTATCTATAATTTTTTATGTTCTATGCTTGGTTTTATCCACTTTCTTGTGTTTTGTCTACACTTTGGAGTACTTTTCATATGATTTCTTGGACTAACCTATTAACAAGAGCCATAGTGCCAGCTGCCTGTTTTCTGCTGTTTTTGGTTCCAGGAAAGTCAGAAAATGAATATTCTCGGAATTGGACGGGACAAAAGCCAAAGTGCCTATTTTTCCGGAAGTCATCAAGTGCCAGAATACGAGACGGAGAGGGGCCAGGGGGCCACCACACCACCTGGCCGCGCGGCCAGGCCTAGCCCACGCCAGGGGGTGGTGTGGCCGCTCCCGGCATCCCCTCGGCCTCCCCTTCCGACTATAAGATGCCCTCGGGACGTAAACCCTAAGTACGGGATCAAAAATCCACGAAAGAGTCTGTAGCCGCCGTCATCTCCATCCCTAGATCAGGAGGGATCTAAAGCTCTTCCCGGCACCCTGCCGGAGAGGGGAATTCACCCTGGAGGCCTTCTTCGTCACCATGCAAGCCTCCGGTGTGATGCGTGAGTAGTTCATCCTTGGACTACAGATCCATGTAGTAGCTAGATGGCTGGTTCTCCTCTTTTGTGCTTTCATGTTTAGATCTTGTGAGCTCCGTTCATGATCAAGATCATCTATTTGTAATTCTTACATGTTGTGTTTGCGGAGATCCGATGGATATTGAGATGCTATTTCAGATTGATTATTAATTCTATCATGTCTTTGTTATTTGTGATCTTGCATGCTTTCCTTTGTTAGTAGCTATCTTGGCAAGTAGATGCTAGCAACTCCAAGAGTTAGTATTTATGCTCGATAGTGGGTTCATGCCTCTAGTAATCTAGGGAAGTGACAGAAATCTCTAAGGTACTAGATGTGCTGTTGCTACTAGGGAGAAAACAACAATCCTTTGTTCATAGAACAATCATATTGTTTACTTTACACGCAGTTCGTAAAGCAATAATCTGTTGCTTGCAACTTAATACTGGAGGGGGTTCGGATGATAACCTGAAGGTGGATTATTAGTCATAGATGCAGTTGGATGGCGGTCTATGTATAATGTTGTAATGCCCAATCAAGTTCCAAAGGAGTCAAGATGATTAGTATATGCATGTATTGCTTTCTCGATGTTTGTCAATTGCCCCGCTGTAATTTGTTCACCCAGCATGTTATCTATCTTAAGGAGAGCCACCTCTAGTGAACTATGGATCCCGGTCCTTGTCTTTTACAATCAATCTATAAACTGTTTACTTGTTTGTGTTTAAATTCTGCAAACTTTTACTTCTTTCCATTCGATACGTTTAATCCTTTGTTTTTCCGCAAAACACTGTGAGATTGACAACCTCATCGCAAGTTGGGGACAAAGTTCTGTGGTTGTGTTGTGCAGGTCTCCATGTTGCTACTAGCACCGGTAGTGCGCCCTGCCAAATCTCAGCTAGTAACACCTTTGGGGTGTTTCCTTGCTCCTACTGGTTCGATTAAACCTTGGTTTCATAACTGAGGGAAACTTGCTAGTGTGCTCATCATACCTTCCTCTTGGGGTTCCCAACGAGCTCTACATCAACCGCACCAACACTTTTCTGGGCGCCACGCATTGAGCCATCAAGCATTTTTCTGGCACCGTTGCCGGGGAGTCAAGGATATCTTCACAAAGGGAGTCCGTCATAACCAATCTCTTTACTTTGTTATTTTTGTTTTGCTTAGTTTCTTTTTGCTTTGTTTGCTTGTTTTGTTATTAAAAAAACACAAAAAAATAGTTTCACTAGTTTGCTTTTCTTTATCAAAAACACAAAAAAATTGAGTCTCCTTTAGTTGCCACCTCTTCTTTAGCTCACCATGTTGATCCCTAAATTCACCCTGAAAGATCTTCCAATTGGTAGTGGTTCTATAATTGGGAAATATAACATTGAAGAATTCTTTAATCATGTTAGTAAACATGAGGATACTGAGGATAGATCCCTTGCAGAACTTGCTCCAAACTATGAGATTGTTGTAGATTCTTTAATTCACATGTTAGAAGCTAGTTTTGTTAACCTCAACCCCTTAATGCAAATAATGTTTCTTAAGCTTAAAGAAATTGAGGACCCTGAAAAGAGGGATTTTATTCTAGAAACTTTGTTTAAGGAGTTCTATGATGTTGCCAAGGAAGCTAGAAAAGTCTTTGAACGTTCTAATATGCTAGGCTCATGTGTAGATGTTGTTGGTACACGAGAAAAAATGAACAAAACCGAACCTAATGGGGAGGAGCCTAAGATACCAATACCCTTTAAACTAGTAGCAATACATGATGCCATAGAAACTATCTTGATTGAATTGTTCCTGCAAACCCTTTTGATGAGAATAGTGAACCTAAGAGCATTGACAGAGGATCCTCTCGAACTTATTTGGATGATATACCTTGCCTTGTTGAAAATATTTCTGGTATTGATCTTAATGCTTCTTCATTTGAGAACACTTGATTCTTTCTTTGCTTCTTATGCCTAACTTAAAGGCGTTAAAGAAAAGTACTTATTGAGAGATAACCCAAAAGTTTTAGATGAGTCTTGGAAGTTATTACTTCAGTAATAACCGCTCCTTATCCTTTTTATTTGCTTTTTGTGCCATGAGTAACCTCTAATGAGAGAGAAGTAATGATTGGGAAAGTTGCTGTCCCGAAATAGATTTATGTGCTTCACCGTAAAAATTCGTGTAAAATCTCTGAAAGTATTTTTGAGGCGTGAAATTTTTTGCTTCTGCCCCTGGTTGTTATCTAACTTTCGTTAGTTCAACATTTTTTGATTTGAGCTACAGAAGGTCTTCGAAAAAATTCGTCTTTACCTTCTGGTCTGTTTTGCCAGATTTCTGCCATTTTCTGCATTTGCTTCTTGTTGGTTCCTTTTTGAGTTCTTTTGGGTAATTGAGATTTTTGAGGGAAGTGCTACAGTATCTAGTGTTCTAATGGAAGTTTATTTGGTGTTATAACTGAACCTTAAGACTTATTTATCTTGAGTGCACTAATGTTGCTAATACAGATTGTGTGAAGTTTTGTATGAAGAAAAATTTTCAGGTGTATGGAAGGAATGAGTAATGAGATGAAGGATGGACTAAAGCTCAAGCTTGGGGATGCCACGCGTGTTACCCCAAGAAATATCCAAGAAGTACAAGCATCAAAGGTTGGGTATGCCCAAGGCATCCCCTTCTTCATCAATAAAAATCCCAGATTTCTTCCAAACGCTTTATTTTTATTATTTCATGCATAGTTGTGTTTTTCTTGGAGCGTCTTCTTTTTCGTTTTCGTTTTGGTTTTTCGTTTGCTTTGGTTTGCTTAGTTTGCTGAATAAATTGGTTGGACCCCCTCTTTCATACATTGGTTTGCAAATAGTTTGGTTTGGTTTGGAAAAGAGTAGGAAAGTTCATGCTTATGTGGTAAAAAAAGCTCGTTTTGACTGTGGCCTATGCTTTGTCATGCCATGCTTGATATTGTTTTGGCTTTATGCTTAGTATTCTTTGCTGTAGCATGACTTGTTATAAACAATTGAGATTGCTTAATGTGCCTTGGATGAATCATGCGTTGTTTTGGCATATTCAAGCATAGTATAGTGGTATTCTCCTTTGATGCTTTATTTGGGTTGACTTGGCGCATGCTCACACCATGTTATGACTATCTCAAGTCACCATAGCCTTTATGATCCTTTAGTTTTCAACTTGTAGTATCACTTTATGCTTTGATCAATGATGTTTTGTCGCTCTACATGATTATGGCCATTATTGCTCTCTTAGTTTGTCGCTCCCAGTCTTTCGCTAGCCTCCACAACAAAGTATAAGTCCACTCATGCATCCAACTCCCTAAACCAAGTTATTCCAAAGAGTCCACCATACCTACCTACTAGCTTATGCTATTCCAAGTATATTCATGCTTTGGTTTACCTTCCAAATTAAACTTGTTATGAGAAAACTAGTGATTAAAGCTCTCACGAACTTGATGGCACACTTTACTTTTTTGCATCTAATAAACTTGAACCATTGGGTCCTTCTTTGTTGCGTATATGCTTGCGCTTTATAAGTTGAAATTAGCAGAACCATGTTTCATGGGGAACGCTTTCAACATTGCACTTGTACTTGGTACCCCGTTGATATCATGTTCTTTTGCTTACGGATCTCGGCGGTGTGAAATAAAAGTGGAACTTGTAAGATCATGTAGTTTGTATGTGTGTTAGAGAAACGCCTGGGCCGCTAGCCTAAGCCATGCCTAATCATGGTGGAAACTTGCAGCATCACCATAATGAGCACTCTATGAAGCATCCTCAATAAAAACCTATGCAAATAGCAAATAAAAAGATCGCTGAGATGCTCATTGTCTGCTTGCCTTGTCATTTTGATTATGGGAAAGCTCCTGTATCATGTGCAAGGGGTACCCCGTTGGCGGTTCTTAATGATACACATGTACTTACAATGACAAGAGCTTACTCGTGACTGAAGTTGAGTAGCATGAGGATCGGTCTTCATAAGTAAGGGGCATGAGATTTCGGTTTATAACTTGTCAAGCATATCCTCTTAGTTGTGTCACTTTAACCTTAATCACCTTCAAGATGCTTATGATAGGGGCAATGAGAGCTGAAAGCTATAAGTACCATAATTTTTGGAAGCTCTTTATGTGACTTGAATCCCTACTTCCTTTTATAAAGGCCTTTCTTCCACCATTATATTGAGTCTCCACCTTCTTTATGCACCTACTTTGAGAGCATAGTGGCCATTCTTAGTTCTATGTGCATTGTCCCAAAACTAGTTGATTGATGCATAACTTGTTATTGCTTGTTTTAAACTATTGTATCTAGTCACTCTTATGAACTTTGAAGGTGTCCTATGCATTTATATTTGCTACTCTATTGAGGGACAAGTTGAATACTATTATGCTATGTTTTCTTTATGTGAAACAAACAAACGTCTTGCAAAGCATTATTATTCATGAATATTTTGTTTGTGCTTTTTCATGTTGCATCATAGTTTCTTTGTCTTATTGCTACAACTTTGTCTTGCATGTTATGATTGAAGTACTATGATCCCAGCTTTGAATGTTTTACAAATGTTTTGATCAAGTCTTTGATGGTGCATGTCACCTCAAAAATTATTCTTTCTTTTTATCACTTACCTACTCGAGGACGAGCAGGAGTTAAGCTTGGGGATGTTGATACATTGCAAATGTATCTATAATTTTTGATGTTCCATGCTTGGTTTTATCCACTTTCTTGTGTTTTGTCCACACTTTGGAGTACTTTTCATATGATTTCTTGGACTAACCTATTAACAAGAGCCACAATGCCAGCTGCCTGTTTTCTGCTGTTTTTGGTTCCAGGAAAGTCAGAAAATGAATATTCTCGGAATTGGATGGGACAAAATCCAAAGTGCCTATTTTTTCGGAAGTCATCAAGTGCCAGAATACGAGACGCAGAGGGGCCAGGGGGCCACCACACCACCTGGCCGCGCGGCCAGGCCTGGCCCATGCTAGGGGGTGGTGTGGCTGCTCCCGGCACCCCCTCAGCCTCCCCTTCCGACTATGAGATGCCCTCGGGACGTAAACCCTAAGTACCGGATCAAAAATCCACGAAAGAGTCTGTAGCCGTCGTCATCTCCATCCCTAGATCGGGAGGGATCTGAAGCTCTTCCCGGCACCCTGCCGGAGAGGGGAATTCACCCTAGAGGCCTTCTTCATCACCATGCAAGCCTCCGGTGTGATGTGTGAGTAGTTCATCCTTGGACTACGGATCCATGTAGTAGCTAGATGGCTGGTTCTCCTCCTTTGTGCTTTCATGTTTAGATCTTGTGAGCTCCGTTCATGATCAAGATCATCTATTTGTAATTCTTACATGTTGTGTTTGCGGGGATCCGATGGATATTGAGATGCTATTTCAGATTGATTATTGATTCTATCATGTCTTTGTTATTTGTGATCTTGCATGCTTTCCATTGTTAGTAGCTATCTTGGCCAAGTAGATGCTAGCAACTCCAAGAGTTAGTATTTATGCTCGATAGTGGGTTCATGCCTCTGGTAATCAGGGGAAGTGATAGAAATCTCTAAGGTACTAGATGTGCTGTTGCTACTAGGGAGAAAACAACAATCCTTTGTTCATAGAACAATCGTATTGTTTACTTTACACGCAGTTCATAAAGCAATAATCTGTTGCTTGCAACTTAATACTGGAGGGGGTTCGGATGATAACCTGAAGGTGGATTATTAGTCATAGATGTAGTTGGATGGCGGTCTATGTATAATGTTGTAATGCCCAATCAAGTTCCAAAGGAGTCAAGATGATTAGTATATGCATGTATTGCTTTCTCGATGTTTGACAATTGCCCCGCTGTAATTTGTTCACCCAGCGTGTTATCTATCTAAGGAGAGCCACCCTAGTGAACTATGGATCCCGGTCCTTGTCTTTTACAATCAATCTATAAACTATTTACTTCTTTGTGTTTAATTTCTGCAAACTTTTACTTCTTTCCATTCAATACGTTTAATCCTTTGTTTTCCGCAAAACACGGTGAGATTGACAACCTCATCGCAAGTTGGGGACAAAGTTCTGTGGTTGTGTTGTGCAGGTCTCCACGTTGCTACTAGCACCGGTAGTGCGCCCTGCCAAAGCTCAGCTAGTAACACCTTTGGGGTGTTTCCTTGCTCCTACTGGTTCGATTAAACCTTGGTTTCATAACTGAGGGAAACTTGCTGATGTACTCATCATACCTTCCTCTTGGGGTTTCCAACGAGCTCTACATCAACCACGGACCAGCACTTTTTTGGGCGCCGTGCATTGAGCCATCACGCCCCTGAACCCCTGATGCTGCCAGGACCTATCTATTAGTAATATAGTAATGGGAGGGGCTTTTCGCGAACTTACCCTTGAAGACTGAAAAACATTGTCAACGCTCAGGAGAGCGTGGTTGATGTAGACGAGCCTAAGCCGACCTCAAGGTCGTGATGCAGTCCTTGCGCTCCTGTGGCTCCAACGACTTGAGTGCCTCAAGTGTGACACCTCGCAGGGAGTTACACATGTCCGGTGCCTGACGATGACTCCCGCTTCCCCGATCTAGCAGCAGTTGTGGAAGTAGAGCTCCTGGATCCGAATCCCGCAGCGCGACGGCGCTCCGCGGTGAAGATGTCTCTTGTTCACGCAGTCCGAACTTGGGACCACAGTCACGAGAGAGCGAGAGCGAGAGCGAGAGAGAGAGAGAGAGAGATAGAGAGAGAATATCAATTGGAGGTCTTCCCAAAAGTGAGAAGACCTTTATTGAATATTGTGTATATTTATCTGGCCAAATACCCCCACTATATATAGGGGAGGGGAGGTACTACCTCCCTCAAAGTCCCGGGCTGGGACTAAAGGAGAGGAGGGGGAGGGGTAACCGCCGGCCGGCCCTAGTGGGCCCCGCGCGGGGGGGGGGGGCTTGGCCCATCCGGCCACCCCCTTGCCCCTTCTCCGTCTCTCCTTTCCCTAATGGGCCCTCTCCCCTGTGGGAATTGGCCCATTAAGCCCTTTGACCTTTTAATTGATTTTCTCTTTTATTAAATAATTATGAATAAATGATGAAATCAATATTTAACCTTCATTCATATATTATTCAATCTCCGTGGCTATGGAACACCTTCCACCTCCACTCCGGACATCCCGGACTTACCGAAACCCTTCCGGTTTTCTCTCTACTATTCTTCGGTGATTCTTCCGATCCTATAAACACTCTCTAAGCATCATCAAACCCTTAAGCGTGATACCCTACGGTTCGAGAACACTCCAGACATGGTCGGGACACTCCCTGACCAATGATCGATAGAGGGACCTGGATGGCCATGTGACTCCTGTGCGTTCCACGAAGATCTTTTGTCGTTTGAACCGGGACAGTCGTGTCTTATTCCCTTTCTCTCTCGATACTTGCATTGCCCGAGATCTGATCAATGAAATCACCATGTCGTTTTCAATCTCGTTACCGAACAATGCGACTTGACTCGTTCCGACAAGTGATATCCCTGTGATCAAATCACACGCTGCGCAGCTATTGGATATAACTTCTCCGAGTAGGCCCTTGAGTATCTTTCCATCACATGGACGAACAAATCCCGCTCTTGACATATATTACCTCTACGGTTTCCTCCGAGTACCTAAACACACCTTTATAACGACTGTATTACCAAGTGGCGCTTGATGCTATCAAAGCACTCTCGGGAGACAGTGATTGATATAGCCTCACGGTCTAAGGAATAGCCTACGAGGATCCATTTCTAATCATCGTAACTTGAAATTCGTGACATGATCGGGTCACGATGTTTAGGTTGGGTATTAGTTCATCATCTCATTCTCAGAATGAGTTGACTCCATTTCCAACTGGCATAAATGCCACACGATCAGAAAACTTGATCATCTGTTGGCCAATGAACCACTAAATAGAGTTTCACTGGTAACCCCTGGTTGTTTGTATATCACACGTATATTGATGTTTCCACTCAATACAGTTATAGCATGATATAAAACTTAATCATAAACTATATGAAATATGATAATAGTCCTTATTACTATTTGTCTCTAGGGCATATTTCCAACACATGCCACCCCACCTGCCCGCGTCCGCCTGGGCGTCTATGTTCATGATCATCCTATGAAAGATATGGGATGCGCGGAACGCGCAAATCTTTCAACACTACGACCAGCACTGTAATGAAACGATTAGGAACATGCTCTCCAATCTCACGTTGTTGACTCAACGTTTTAGAACTACGGAACTAAAAATGGCGGCCAACTCTTGGCGCGACCATCTCTCCCTCTGTAATATGTAACTCTATATGATTTGAAGTGAAATTCAGGTGGGGAGAGACCCCGGTGATTGCCTAAAAAATTATGGATTAGAGGGAGTGCTACTATTGGTTTTGATTTTAATAATTTTGCACACATAATAATAACACAATTGATAATAATAAGGATTTTGTTATGTCATAGCTAGCTGTGACAGAGCTTACGCCGCAGTCTACTTGTGGTCCATCGGATCAAAACGTGCGTTAAGATCGGTAATTTTCCCGTCGCAGTTTGTTTTTGTCCGTGTTGCGTGCGGCCTTTTTCTGGCCCGTGATTTTTGTCTGACCGACGTTGTTATTTTGCCTATTGTCGTTATTGGATAATAAATGGGCCTCTCCTTTCATCTGTTTGTTTGTTTGTTTGTTGTTTTCTCCTTTTTTTTATTTGTTGGGTAGACCAAGCTAGAGCTGGCACACAGCCACCAGGTAATGGCGGGAAGCGACCTCGTTGCTGGAATTTTTATTGTTTTTTGTTATTTTATGTTTGTCTTTTTGTTATAAGCGGGCACGCACCAGACCCTTTAGTCCCAGTTTGTTACACGAACTGAGACTAAAGATGGACCTTTAGTCCTGGCTCTAGACACAAATCGGGACTAATAGTTCGGCTATATCTTCTTTCCCCTTCCCGAGCCACCATTTCAAACTGGTGGCTCCGATCTCTTCTTCCTTAAAGCTCGAGTTCATGCCTATTTTTTTTCAAGATTTGTCAAGATTTTGCGCGCCCCATCTATCCAAAGGTTTTAAAAGGTGAGCAACTTCATCCTTTCAACTCTTATTGCTATATTAGCTCATTTCATGCTCTACAAGAAGATGGGTTTATAGATTTAGTTTGGTATAGTAATTTTTGGAATAATAACATGAGATCGATGTTTGGATTCAATCTATCTTGTATTAATGTAATGAACTCCAAGGTAAATATCATTTTCAATATGTGAATTCTACCTATATCTTATTTTGGCACATAGTCTCGAAATTCATTTGACTCATAGAAGCACAGAGATACATGCATGAGTTCATCATCCTAACTAGTTGGAAAAAATGCCCTTCTTCGTCTTCTACCTGTCTTTAGCAAACTGAAAAAATTATAACAAAAATAGGGTTAACTCATAAAATCTTGATAAGAAGACATCACAGTACATCTTCGAGAAGCTCCTCTATGGCGAGCTCCTCGAAGATGTCTGAGGACGGGATCCTAAGACATCTTCGAGAAGCTCCACCGTAGTGGTGTCCCTCTCGCACCATCTTGGAGTTTATAACTTTCCTAGCTATAGATTAATACGCTGGGTAGCTAACAAATTTCACACATTAAGGAGTGCCTCTATGGCGAGCTCCTCGAAGATGTCTGAGGACGGGATCCTAAGACATCTTCGATAAGCTCCGCTGTAGTGGTGTCCCGGCTCTCACACACCATCTTACAGTTCTTCACAAGGATGCATACTTATTTATAGATTAAGCGACACAACATAATGTCGACACTCACGACATAATGTCGACACTCACCCCTGTCATAGTGCCGCCACCCACCCAAATAGTGTCGGCACTCACTGGCTTAGTGCTGCCCACTCACGACATAGTGTCGACACTCACCCATGATGTAGTGTTGTCGCCACATCCAAGTTTAGTCCCGGTTGGTGCCTCCAACCGGGACTAAAGGTTCATCATATCTTTAGTCCCGGTTGTGTGCTTTAATTTTGTTTTTTAGACCGGTACTAATTTTAGCATCATGATTCTGTTTGATGTACTTAATTATATAATGCAGATGAGCCAGCAATGGATGTACGCTGACCGACTCTCTAGCGAGTTCATTAAAGGGGTGCATTCTTTTCTCCTTGTGGCCGAGGCAAACAAGCGGAATGGTTTTATGTCTTGTCCATGTAGTGTCTGTCGGAATCATAAGAAATATTCTTCCTCAAGAGTCCTTCACGACCACCTGTTTTGGTCCGATTTTATGACCGGCTATAAGAGAAAGAGGGGTTATGATGGAAGACAACGAAGAAGAAGAGAATGATAAGCACTACCCTACTATGTCCCCTGAATATGATGGTGCTACAATGGAAGACAATGATGAAGAAGAAGCTGAAGAATGGGCATTAGATGAGCCCGATGATGATCTTGGTCGGGCCATTGCTGATGCAAAGGGAGAATGCAAAAGTGAAAGGGAGAGGTTGAAGTTCGAATAGATGTTAGAGGACCACAACAAATTGTTGTACCCAAATTGCGAAGACAGCCACAAAAAGCTAGATAGCACACTGGAATTGCTGTAATGGAAGGTAGAGACCGATGTGACTGACAAGGGATTTGAAAAGTTGCTGAAAATAATGAAGAAGCTGCTTCCAAAGGATAACGAATTGCCCGACAGTACATAAGAAGCAAAGAAGGTTGTCTTCCCTCTAGGATTAGAGGTGCAGAAGATACATACATGCATTATGACTGCATCCTCTACCGCGGTGAGGAGTACGAGAATTTGGATGCATGCCCGGTATGCACTACATTGCGATATCATATCAGACGAGATGACCCTGGTGATGTTGAGGGTGAGCGCCCTAAGAAGAGGATTCCTGTCAAGGTGATGTGGTATGCTCCTATAATACCACGGTTGAAACGTTTGTTCAGAAACATAGAGCATGCCAAGTTGTTGCGATGGCACATGGAATACCGTAAGAAAGATGAGATGTTGAGACACCCCGCTGATGGGTTGTAGTGGAGAAAAATCGAGAGAGAGTTCTCGGACTTTGCAGGTGACGTGAGAAACTTATGGTTTGGTCTAAGTACAAATGGCATGAATCCTTTTGGGGAGCAGAGCTGCAGTCATAGCACCTGGCCTGTGACTCTATGTATCTATAACCTTCCTCCTTGGTTGTGCATGAAGCGAAAGTTTATTATAATGCCAGTGCTCATCCAAGGCTCGAAGCAACCCGACAACGACATTGATGTGTACCTAAGGCCATTAGTTGAAGAACTCCTACATTTGTGGCATAGACAAGTGTACTTGTTCATGGTCTTTATCAAGAATTTTCCATCGAGGACCTTGCCTCTTCACTTCTTTCTAGGTTTGGAGGTAGCTCACATTTCTGTTGGACTTACTCTTCCTGAACGGAAGTATGCCAATGGTTTGTTGAAACGTGTTGGCCTTCTCAAGTGCTAAACCGCAGTTACACTGATGTCCTCTTCTGTCAAGGTTTTTCATGATGATAGAGCTTTACTTGGGGATGATGACGCCACTGATTATCGTAGTATTGTTGGTGGACTTTAGTATCTTATATTGACTCGACCTGATATTCGCTGTCAATCGTGTTTGCCAATTTCTTCATTCACCTACTAAGGATCATCGTGCTGTGGTAAGTAGGATTCTTCGGTATGTTAAGCACACGATTGGACATGGCTAGATCCTTCCGTCCTGAGTATCTACTACTACTCGGCTTGATGCCGATTGGACCGGGGTTGTTGATGATAGGCGATCCCAAGGAGGGATTTTTTGTGTTCTACGGTAGAAATTTGATCGCCTAGAGTACTCGTAAGCAAGCTATTGTCTCTCGATCCAATACAGAAGCAAAGTATAAGGTGGTTGCTAATTGAGGGGGCCGGTAGAATACATAGTGTTATGTATTCTAACTGAACATGTTTTTGTATGTGGTTAGATTAGATCTCACCGATCCTTATTATAACTCCCTGTAACTTGCCGTGTGTTCACGTGTGTGCGCGCTCATGCGCATGTGGGTAGAGTGTATGCGTGCGTGTTGTGTGCGTGTTGTGTGCGTGTGTTCATGTGTGCGCGCGAGAGAGATGAGGAGGAAAGAGAAGAGAGGGGAAAATTTTATTTGTTTTGGGATATTTGATTCTTAATGTGGGCTAACAAATAGGACCCAGTCCACATCAGCAAATTGGCCCAGGCTAACAGGTCCCTCCTATCCAAATCGGTGTCAATTTGTCCTCAATTTGCATTTTTTTAAAAATAAAAATTTCTGGTGGTTTTCTGTCCTGAAAATAAAAAATGATACCATTCTATAAATTTAGCTAGTACAAAAGTAGCGATTTTGTGGTAAGAGTAGGAGCTTCGCTTGTTGGCACAAGGGAACGACCGGGCAAACTAATCAAAGGCTGCAGACAAAGACGATGTTTTAAAAAAAAGACCATGTGGCATGAGAAACTGAGCAAGCAGAGACTAATCAGATGTTTCCTTGTATACAAAACTGCTTTGTCTTTTATAATAGAAAATCGGCGGGGTGACCCTCTTCTTCTTCTCAAAAAAAAGGATCAGATGCTTGCTCGGCTGAACAAGCAACCGGCATGATCATTTGTATGGTACATAATTCACATGGCAACGGATTATACTACTAGTTATACTACAGTATTAAAGTGGATTAGGCGCCTCTTGTATCCAAACATGTTATATGTAGCGTGTGCTGAAGAGTTGAGGAGAAGGAACAGTCCAGCCAAACTAAAGTAGTGCATGCAGTCAGCATGCGATCGATGCAGGAGTGCTAGAATGACGCTCCGGCGCCCCTCACAAGCACGCCACCCTCACCGGCCCTGTCGGCCCACGTCGATTCCTATGCGTGAGGGGGAAGAAAGTCCCCACTGCCGCCCGCGCGAGGGCTTTGCCCAGCTGCACCGTCCGGCGGCGGCGAGGGGAGGATACCTAAGCGGCAGCGGGGGCTAGGGTTCCGTCCCGTCGCTCACGGGAGCGACGAGGAGGACGACCGGGCAAACTAACCGAAGGCTTCGGTCAAGACAATGTGGCACGAGAAACTGAGCATGCAGAGACTAGTCAGATGTTTCCTTGTATACAAAACTGCTTTGTTTTTTATACTAATAGAAATCAGAGGGTTGACCCTCTTCTTCTTCAAAAAAGAAAAAAAAGGAATCAGATGCTTGCTCGGCTGAACAAGCAACCGGCATGATCATTTGTATGGTACAGAAGTCACAAGGCAACGGATTATACTAGTTATACTAATAGTATTAAAGTGGATAAGGCGCCTCTTGTATCCAAACATGTTATACTAATTTTCATTTTCTTAAAAAATAAAATAAAATTTCTAGTGGTTTTCTGTCATGAAAATTAAAAAAAGATACCATTCTATAAATTTATCTAGTACAAGGATGCTCCTCGAAACAGGCATGCGTCTAATTATATTAATATAGCAACCATTTGATATTGCTACTGGGCCAGACATCACAACGTCCAAAAGAAAAATACAGAGGACCAAAAAAGAAAAAGAAAAGAAAACAAAGCCGATAACAGTGGCTCGACGAAAACGGGAGGACCCGTGACCATTGCGTCCTCCAGCTAAGTTCCACCACAAGTCTAGCACTCTGAAGCGTCGCGCACCAAGCAGCACCTCCAGGAAGGAAGACGACGATGGCGATGCTGCCCGGACAGGTCCTAGGGTTTCTCCCGGTATGCTCTGGGAGGTGGGAAAGAGGTACACCCGGCGCCCTTCAAGAAGGACGGTGGCACCCGTAGGCGTCACCATGTCGGTGTCAAGATGACAAGGATTTCTCCCGATCCCTGTCAAGATGACAAGGATTTCTCCCGATCCCTCAAAAAAACCACACCCCCAGACACTTCGCAGTGCTGCACCATGCTCGCCGCCCGCCAGCATATGCCACACCGGTCTTGCATCCGCCACCGCCGTCTCACCATGACACACGAAGTAGGGTCGAACCAGCAAAAAGGAAGAAACGGTGGGGCTTGCCGGAACAACAGTGTGCGGGAGGGAACTACCTCCACCACCGGAAGGCGGCAGACGACCGGATACAGCCGCAGGGCAAACCAGGCCCACCTGGCATGGCCGAGCCCACCGGGTCTCGTGAAGCCCCGCCGCCGCACTGCAGCAGGGGAACCGTCGTCTCGGCCAACCCCACACAAGCCCCTACTTTTCTGTCTATCAGGGGATCAACTGCCACCGTCGATCCCTGCCGCCAAGTAGCAACAGCACCACCACCGCGCTCACCCGGGATTACCAGACCACCATCGGTCTGAGAAACACCCCGGCCTCCACGAGCTCAACCCCTCGGAGCGACAAGCACCACCATGGTGCGACCCTTGGTGCCGACATGGGGGCCGAAGCAAGATCAGGGCCCACCTGGCCTAGATCCTTCGACACAGAGGGAGCAGCGCTGCAGGACACGCCACGCAACCCGCTGTTTGAAGACCACCGGTGTTAGGACCGCCTGGCCAGATCCGGTGCTCAGACCACGTGCCAGGAGATGGGGTTCGGGCCGCCGCAACGCCAGCCCAGATCTGGGCCGAATCCCCATGCCGCTACGTCACATCTCCAGCCACCACCTTCTGTCCATCGTGCGGCCCCATCGCCGGCTCCAGAGGACGCTGCCACCGCCACGCCTCGCCACCATCCCCGGGGACAAGCCCTCCTCTGAGATCCGGGGCAAGCCCGCGCCTCCCGCAGTCAGAGCTGCAGGTCGCTCGAAGGCCGCCCCCGCCTCCGCCACGGAATCGCCGCCACACCGCGAAGCCCCCACGCCGCTGACGAGCGAGTCGCGCCCCTCACAAGCACGCCTCCCTCACCGGCCCTGTCGGCCCACGCCGATTCCTCTGCGTGAGGGGGAAGAAAGTCCCCGCTGCCGCCCGCACGCGGGCTTTGCCCAGCGGCACCGTCCGGCGGTGGCGAGGGGAGGATACCTAGACGGCGGCGGGGGCTAGGGTTCTGTCCCGTCGCTCACGGGAGCGACGAGGAGGGAGACGGGTCTTTTCAACACTGCTAAACAAGTCTAGTACATGGATGTTCGCTTGTTCACAAGCGAACGACCGGGCAAACTAATCGAAGGCTTCAGTCAAGACAACATGGCACGAGAAACTGAGCATGCAGAGACTAGTCAGATGTTTCCTTGTATACAAAACTGCTTTGTTTTTTATAATAGAAATCGGAGGGTTGACCCTCTTCTTCTTCAAAAAAGAAAAAAGGAATCAGATGCTTGCTTGGCTGAACAAGCAACCGGCATGATCATTTGTATGGTATATAATTCACAAGGCAACGGACGATTATACTACTAGTTATACTAGTATTAAAGTGGATTAGGCGCCTCTTGTATCCAAACATGTTATACTATGTAGCAAGTTGTGCTGAAGAGTTGAGGAGAAGGAACAGGCCGGCCAAAACTAAAGTATAGTGCAGTCGGCATGCGATGCAGGAGTGCTAGAATTACGCAGCACTGCTTTGCTAAAGGAGAGATGTCTTGAGAAGGTAGTCTTAGAATCATTCTGTCAGTTTCAACTTGGAGAACATCCACATATGGGCAAAGACAAGAGTAAGATACTAACAGTAAGGGCATGCAATGCATATGCAGCGCAAGCATGTACAGTACAGTGGTCGCAACCGGGCATCAGTCAAAGTGTCTTGTGTTGTGTGAGAGTCTGATGGGAACGAACGATCAATATATATCACCGCACACTCTTTGTGGCTACCATCTTTGCTTTACATCATGTGTTGTACGCTGGCTAGCCGTCGTGGCTTAGCCTTTTTTTATGTCGATCCGGTCATGCATCGTCATGACCGCTTTGGTCCTTCCAATAGCTTTGTAGTTCCAACTTGAAGTACATATGCATATCTCTATCCATGCGAAAGCGGGGCCAAGACAAACGCAAAGCTATGATCATTGGTGTTGCAGCATGTACCCTGTATTGAATCGACGAGTAGAAGCATAGAGGAATATATGCACATGACCTTTCCTCCAAAGAACAATCCATTGGGAGCAGTACCTTTATTCCATCTATTGGGCATACAGTTTGTCTGTCTTTATTAGGAACCATATATATGGATTATGGATTGTAATACACGACAGCTACTTTTCGTCGCATCATGACCGATCGCCACAAAGACCAAATGTGCGCAAATTTAGCCTCGTATGAAACCCTAAACCTCACTCTGCGACCCTCCTGCCGCGCGCAGTCAAAGACAACAACTTCGCGTAACCAGTTTTTTTTTTTTTTTTGAACGGGTGTAACCAGGTAAGCGCGGCCAGGCATACAAACTCCAAATGCAGAATCCCACTACCACTGCAGCTGATGCTTTTAAGACTTGATAAGTACACAAAATCCAATCTAAAGAAACAAACTGGCAAGTAATCAAAGATGAAGCAGGTAAGCAAGCACACATGGAACCCTATATATGATCCTGTCAATTGTAAACTGGCCGGTGGGTGCGGTAGCATGAATATGGTCAACTTTCGGCAAAGAGGAGGTGCGTGAGGCTCTACCTGCCCTCATGGACTCGTCTCAAATACCGTGTTGGCCGTGTATAAAAAAACCCTGCTTGTTGATCTATATTAACCCCCTCGAACAGCCACATGTGATGTGCATTGTCTGTAACTCTAAGCGATCTAGCATTGCCTTGCTGCTCTAGGACCTAGGTAGGCTTTAGCCAGCAGAGGCCAATCGGAGATGGGTCGTCCTGTGGTAGCTGCCATGGTTGCCCTGGCGGTGGTGGTGCTGCCGGCGATTGTCCGCGGGCAGCTGCAGGTGGGGTTCTACAACACGAGCTGCCCCAATGCCGAGACTCTGGTCCAGCAGGTGGTCGCGAGCGCCTTCGCCAACGACTCGGGCATCGCCGCGGGCCTCATTCGCCTTCATTTCCATGACTGCTTCGTCCGGGGCTGTGACGCCTCGGTGCTGCTTGTGTCCGCCAACGGCACGGCTGAGCGGGACGCGGCGCCCAACAAGCCCAGCCTCCGGGGCTTCGAGGTCATCGACGCCGCCAAAGCCGCCGTGGAGAGTAGCTGCGCCAGCACCGTGTCCTGCGCCGACATCGTGGCATTCGCTGCCCGCGACAGCATCGACCTCACCGGCCAGGCCTCGTACCAGGTCCCCTCGGGCCGGCGCGACGGCAACGTCTCGCTCGACACGGACGCCCGCAACAACCTGCCCCCGCCCACCTTCACCGCGCAGCAGCTCGTGGACCGCTTCGCCAACAAGACCCTCACCGCCGAGGAGATGGTTATCCTCTCCGGCGCCCACACCGTTGGCCGCTCCTTCTGCTCCTCCTTTCTCACCCGCATCTGGAACAGCACCACCCCCATCGTACGTCCTCCTATCCTATCGATAATCGATCCTCCTCGTAATTAACATACAGGCTGAGACCTCCGTCCGTACGTGCAGGTGGACGCGGGGCTGAGCCCGGCGTACGCGACGCTCCTGCAGGCGCTGTGCCCGTCGACCCCGGACGCGTCCACGACGACGGCAGTCGACCCGACCACGCCTGCGGTGCTGGACAACAACTACTACAAGCTCCTCTCGCTCAACCTGGGCCTCTTCTTCTCCGACAACCAGCTGCGCACCAACGCCACGCTCAACGCGTCAGTCAACAGCTTCGCGGCCAACGAGACGCTCTGGAAGGAGAAGTTCGTCGCTGCAATGGTCAAGATGGGGAACATCGAGGTGCTCACCGGCACCCAGGGGGAGATCCGCCTCAACTGCAGCGTCGTCAACAGCGGCTCGTCCACCTCGCCAGGGATTGCGATGCCCCATCACTACTCGGGATCCATCCACAAGATCGCGACCAGCTGATCGATGACGTTCTAACTTAAATTGTCATATATCATACACTGCCACCGCTTCCAACATTAGTACAGTGTACGTGCTTACGTTATTATTAGGTTGAGATATATGTGTTTTTCATGTTTTCGTATGTCCCATGCGCTGCGTGTAAGAGTCTGTCTGCATGTTTTGATGGTCAAGAGGCTGCTGTGCCTCTCTTGTTCGCAAACGTGAATAAAACTCGTGCCTGCTTTTCTACTTAATTAGTCCCAACATTCTAGCCACTAGGCGTCTTGGCACACGATCCAGTTGAATTTCCGGCAAATTTATACTTTGTATAATGAAGGTAAAAATCAAGAAAAAAGATTCCGCACAACAAAAACCAACTCCGGGGGAGGGTGATGGCGCGCCCCCTCATCTTCCGGCCAAGACCACCCCCTCCTCCTCCAGTCCCATCACCGCCGCCGCAAGAGGCCGTCGGGCGAAGCCCGGGCGGCGCCGACAGCGCCGACTCTGCTCTCCCCGCGCCATGGGTACCCGTCGGGGCGAGCTTCTCGTCGGCGGCGGTGCACCTCGGGAAACGGCGGTTCAGAGCTCCTCCGGGTGGTGGTGGGCAGCGGCGCCACCGAGCGCGGCGGGCGACTCTGCAGGTCGTCCACAAGATGGCGACCACCTGATCGTCGATGACGTACTACTTAAATTGTCATATCATACATGTGCACTGCCACCGCTTCCAACATTAGTACAGTACGTGCGTACGTTATTATTAGGTTGAGATATGTGTTTTTCATGTTTTAGTATGTCCAATGCGCTGCGTGTAAGACTCCGTGAGTCTGTCTGTATGTTTTGATGGTCAAGAGGCTGTTGTGCCTCTCTTGTTCGCAAACGTGAATAAAACTCGTGGCTGCTTTTCTTCTTAGAGCATCTCCACTCGTTAGTCGTTCTCAGATCGAAATTCAAAGCTAAATAGCGTCGGACGGAGGAAGTTTTCGGTCTAGAAATGACCGTTTTCTCACTCGTGTTCTTAGGCCGAGTTCCCGGGTCAGCATGATTTTGCCCAAATTCGGTTCAAATTCGTCCAGTTTTTAGTATATTTCGGCATAGTACGAATACAGAGCAATGTTCGGCATAGTTCTGCACGAAATTAATCACAGTTCGACATAAAATTAAACATAGTTCGGCGAACAATGAAAATACAACATATTTCGGCCTAGTTCGGTCAGTTCATGCTAGGCATCTATGTGTTGCCCCTGCGTATCCATAGGTGCTCAACCAGATCATCCTGCAGCTGTTGATGCACTACCGGGTCTCGGATCTCCTGACGCATGGCGATGAAGGCAGCCTAGGTTGGCGGCACGTGGTGATCAGGTTGTGCAAGAGGTCACTGTCTGTAGTATGGGTCGTTCTGCTCGACCAAATTCACTGGATCCTTCCTCTCATCCTCAATGATCATGTTGTGCAAGGTCACACAACAATTCATCACTTCCCACATCTGATCTTTCGACCAGATCATAGCAGGGAACCAGACAACTACAAACCTCTATTGGAGCACACCAAATGCCCGCTCCATGTCCTTCCTGCAAGCTTCCCGTCCCTTGGCATACTGAGCATGCTTGGGGAGTATCGGGTTTGAGATAGTCTTCACAAATATTGGCCATCTTGGATAGATGCCATCTGCAAGATAGTAGCCCTTGTTGTAGTGGTGCCCACTGATCTCAAAGTCCACGGAGGAGCATGACCCTCAACAAGCTTGACAAAGACATTTGAGGAGTTGAGAACGTTGATGTCATCGTTCGATTCCGCCATGCCAAAGAAGGAGTGCTAGATCCAAAGATCATGTGTAGCAACTGCCTCAAGTATCACAGTGCAACCTCCTTTGTGGCCTTTGTACATCCCCTACCATGCAAATGGACAGTTCTTTCAGTGCTAATGCATGCAGTCTATGCTTCCAAGCATATCAGGGAATCCTCTTCTTTCATTGACTGTGAGGATCAGAGTCGTGTCTTCAGCAGTGGATGTTCTCAAGTACTGTGGCCCAAATACTGCAATCACCGCCCTGCAGAACCGGTACAAGCAATCGATGGCGGTGGACTCAGCCATGTGAAGATAGTCATCAACACTGTCACCTGGTGCTCCGTATGCAAGCAACCTCATCGTCACTGTGCACTTCTACGGTAAGGAAAACCCAACCATGCTGGTGCTGTCTTTCTTGCACACGAAATAGGGGTTGAATTCCTGGACGACATGCACGATGTCGAGGAAGAGCTTTCGGCTCATCCTGAAATAGCGCCGAAACACGGCCTCTTCGTGGAGAGGCTCGTCGGCGAAGTAGTCGGCGTACAACATGCAGTAGCCCTCCACCCTCTGCCTTGCTTTGCACTTCTGGTGACCCTTCGCCGAGCCTCCACACTTTGGCGTTGCGGTCTGCATGTACAACCGTGCAAGAGAGGCGAGGATTTGCATGTGCTCTACATCTTCAGCGGCTATGGTGTTCTCTTCCCCCAGCAACACGGCGAACAACTCTTCATCGTCAGAGTCCATGGCCAAACGGGCCAATCGTAGAACACTTGGCGGGCGAGGTGGTGGGAGCTCAAAGCGTGGCCGAGCTACGGCAAAGGAGGGGCGGCGAAAAGTGGCCTAGGCTGCAGGGGGAAGTTGCGCGGTGGTGGTGGACCTATATACAAGCGCGAATTCAGCTTGAACCGGTGGATCTTCGCCGGCGCAAGCATGGCGACAAGGCATCTAGGGGGGAATCCTTCACCGCGGGAGAGGCGACTGGTGGTGGGGAATAGGATGTCTCGCCGATAGGACTAGCCCACCCTCGTTTTTGCTCCATCCGGCATTCCCAGGCCGTTCCCAGTGCCGTAGGATCGGCCTAGGAACGCCAGATGTATTTTGGGCCAAATCCGGATGAAACCGGCGTCCTAGGAACGCGACTGAGCAAAAATTCATCGTCCAGACGAAAAAAAGCCCTGGGAACGCCTTCCTAGGAACACGAGTGGAGATGCTCTTAGTCCCAGCATTCTAGCCACTAGATTTAGGAGTGCGCCTTGTCACACGATCCTTTTGAATTCCTCGCAAATTTATACGTTGTATAATGGAGGTAAAAATCAAGAAAAAAGTATTTCCCACAACGGAAACCAACTCCGGGGAGGGCAATGGCGTACCCCTCCTCTTCCGGCCAAGACCACCCCCTCCCCCTCCAGTCCCATCGCAGCCACAGGCAGAGGCCGTCGGGTGAAGCCCAGGCGGCATCGACAGCGCCGACTCTCCTGTCCCTGCACCATGGGAACCCATCAGGGTGAGCTTCTCAGCGGCGGCAGTGCACCTCGAGAAACGGCGGTTCAGAGCTCCTCCGGTGGTGGTGGGCAGCGGCGTGACGTTGCAGGTCGTGACCATGACATCAAGCATCGATCTTTGCCCGACCCAAATCTAGGCCCCACGGGCCTGATTTGGGCTTCAGCGAGCCGGCGTGTTCACAGCGATGTTGCCATCCTGGAGACGATGGTGGTGACGAGGCTCCGGTAGGGGGTGGCGGCCCGACGGCTGTCCCATTGCAGCAAGGCGATGGGGGCTTTACGGGCCCCTCAGGGCCCGACTGGGCCGCGTAGGCTTTGTGTGACCCTGCTTCTTTGTCCGAGCGATGACCAACCTCGGTGGTGGAGGTGGGTTCCTCCCGCCGGTTGTTGTGTTGTCGTCTCTGGCTCGAGCTAGGTCTAGTGCCTCTGTCCAGTGGACTGCTTGCTAGTGTCTACGATGAGACGTTGGTGATGGTGACGACAATATCGTGGTGGCGCATGCTGGTTGGCGGCGAGATTGGTGGTGGTGCTTTGAAGCGTCCGAAGTTCTATTGTGCGTGGGGTAAGGGAGAAATCCTTTTTGGCCCATCCGATTCCGCCGTGGTGCCGCCTTTCCTCCTTGGAGGGCATCGCGGAAAACCCAAATCCATTCTACTCTGAGTGCCGAGGGAAACCCTAGGTCCAGTGCACTGGACCAGACAACAGCACCGTCGCCATGGCGCTTCCCTTCCTGAAGGTGTTGTTTTGGTACTGGGCGATTCGGGGTGCCAGGAGCGGGCCGGGACAAATTCGGAGGCCGCAGCGATGGCGGGTGAAAGGGAAATGGATGTCGCCTAGAGGGGGGGTGAATAGGCGTTTTAAAATTATTACGGTTTAGGCTCTAATAAATGCGGAATAAAACTTAATGTTTAATTTATCAAGCCAAAACCTATATCCACTTGTTTCACTAAGTGCACCAACAACCTATGCTAAGCAAGACAAGCAAGAAGGTGATAGCAAGATATAGTACTTCAAGCAAGATGGCTATCACAATGTAAATTGTATAAGTAAAGGGCTCGGTTGAGAGATAACCGATGGACGCGGAGACGATGATTTGTTTTCCGAAGTTCACTTCCAAAGAAGCTACGTCTCCGTTGGAGTGGTGCGGGGGCGCAATGTACTTCGAACGCCACAAGTGGCTCACCTCGAGGTGTGGTGGCTCGATGCTCACCCAATGCCACACAAGGCCTCACCTCAAGATGCGAAGGCACGCAACCTACCGATGCCACAACAGGCTCATCCTATTCTCCGTGAGCTCGCCACAAAGGCCTACTCACGTTCCACTATGGGACACTTGAGGGCGGTCACCGAACCCGTACAAGATTAGGGCAATCTCCACAACTCAATTGGAGGCTCCCAACAACAATGCCACAAAGGCTACAAAGCCACAAAAGGCAACAAGGCCACAAAAGGCTACAAGACCACAAAAGGTCAACAATCCAACCACACAATCGTCTAGGGTTTCAAGAACCCAAGAGAAACAAGCCCAAGGGCTTGAACTCGCCGAATCTCCGAGGAGAACTCAAACCTATGCACTAAATGCAAGAGGCAAGTCCTTCACTCTCAAATTCCACCAAAGCTACAAAATCTATTGGGGGAATAAGGGAGGAAGAACATAAGAGGAGAACACAAAACTCTCCAAGATCTAGATCCCAAGGATTCCTTCACAAAGAAGGGATTTGGTTTGGTGGGGCTTATAGATCTAGATCTCCTCTCTCAAATCCCTAAAAAAGATGCAAGAATCATGGGAGGGAGAAGGAAAAAGGGCAAGATTTTGAAGGTCAACAATGGAGGAGAGAGAGTGGAAGAGGTAGCAAAAATGACCTCCAAAGTTGGGGAAACTTTGGGAAAGAGGGGGCCCTTAAATAGGGCAAGAAAAATCTGCCCGTTTGGGCCAGATTTGCGCCCCACCGGAACTACCGGTGCTCCACCGGAACTACCGGTAAATAGAAACACAAGTTAGTGAACAAAAACGAGATTTACCGGAACTTCAGGCAGAACTTGAGCCGGTACTACCGCTCAAGCGAAAACGTTGGACAATATTGCACGAAAACTTCAATAACTTTTGACTCTGGACTCCGATTTTGATGATCTTGGGCTCATTTTGAAGAGAAAAAAAGCTCTAGAATATTATGCAAATAAACATCATAGTACAACAAGTGAGGATAAAAATAAAATGGAGAAAGGTAGAACCTCTCAGAAGCGATGAACCGGTAAAACCTCCAAAACCCAAAACGCAAGAAGTTGAGCTTGGAAACTTCAATTGGGATGAAACCAATTTTGTTGGAAAGATAATAAAGAGTAGAATCCAACAAAAGGTGAAATATTGGGTATCACCAAGGGAGAAAATATCATGAATATATATGTGAGATATCTCCCAAGGCGTGGAGCCGGAAAACCCGCAAGGTCAAAAACGCAATAGGATATGCAAGGGAAATCTATTTTAGATGAACTAGAGCTTGTTATGAAGATAACCACAAGATCTAGATCCTCACATGGACAAGAACAAACAACAACCAAGAAATATAATGCTATCTATGCAAAGGTTTGAGGTCTCTCTGAAAGATACAAACGAGTCACCCACTCGAGAGCCTCTCTTGATAGTACGACTATCTATCCTAAACCCGGTCTCCCAACACTACAAGAGACCAGTAAAATAGAAACCCTATCAAGATCATACCTTTGCCTTGAGCATCCCACTTGAGCTTGATGTAGACGATCTTGTCACCTTCAAGATGGAACACCTTTCTTGATTGCTCTTGCTTGATGAAGACTTGCGAATGGCTCCCCATACTCCATGGGGAAACCTCTTCTTTGACCTTGTATTCATCACTCCATGAACACCGAGGAGGCAAGCTCCAAGCATGAGATCTTCTATAGAGGACACATCTTGAGCTTGCACATCAATTCTTGTAATAACTAAAGGAAACACAATAAAGATACATAAAGTGAATCATAATTGGTAATGGCAAACTTAGCTCTTGGTCGAAGAATAGTTGATAATTTGCTGGAGTTCACAAATAGCTGGGTTTTCAATGATAGCTTTCAAAGTAGTAAACATCAGGATAAGAGCAATGCGCAAAGCAAGGAACATAAGAAACATGATTGAATAAATCAACATATGAATGAATGAAACACAACAACTCAAGATACTTGCTAAGATAGAAGGGAGTAGGTTTACTGACTCAACTACAAAGTGAAATAAAGGCCCTTCAAAGAGGGAAGCAGGGATTGCAAGTCTCATAAAGAGCTCCCAAAAATTATGATACTTACTAGCTTTCAGCTCTCATTGCCCCTATCATAGGCATCTTTAGGTGATTAAGGTTAAAGTGATCAAAAAAGAGGATATGCATTGATAAGTTGTAAGTTGAGAATCTCATGTCCCTTGAATACGAGAGCCTCTCCTCATGCTACTCAAGTTAGTCACCGGTAAGTTCTTGTCATTGTAAGCATATGTGTATCATAGAGAACCACCAACGGGGTACCCCTTGCCCGATGATACGAAAGAATCCCCATATCAAAATGACAAGGCAAGCAGACAACAAGTATCTCAGCAATCTTCTTATTTACCATGGGAATATGGTGTTTTTTTTCTCTTTCCTCTTTTCATAATATCTTTTTTTCTTTTCTCTTTTTCTCAATCTCTATCTCTTTTTTAAGAAGAATGCTTCATAGATACTCGCTATGGTTACACTGCAGGTTTCCACCATGTCAGCATGGATTAGACCAGCGGCCCAGGCGTTTCTCTAACACATACGCATAACTCCATGGACTTACAAGCTCCCCTTTCATTTCACATCCATAGACAAAAGAACATGATATCAACTAGGTACAAAGTACCAGTGCAATGTTGAAAGCGTTCCCCATGACAGCATGGTTCTGCTAATTCACAACTTACAAAGCGCAAGCATATACACAACATAGGTGAGCACAATGGTTCAAGTTTATTAAATGCAAGAAAGTAAAGTGTGCCATCAAGTTCGTGAGAGCTTTAATCACTAATTTTCACATAACAAGTTTAATTTGGGGGGTAGATAAAACAAGAATTTACTTGGAAGAGCAATAATGCTAATAGGTAGGTATGGTGGACACAAATGGCAAAGGTTTTGGTTTAAAGGAGGTGGATGCACGAGAAGAATACCCTCTCAGTACAGGCTTTTGGCTAGCAAGGCTGGGTAGCAAGTATAAGAGTTGAAGGAAACAAACAAACATACAAGTGATTAAGACAAACATGCAATCTTCCTTGGAAGCACAAAAGATCTTAACTAGAGAATACTAGACTTATGAGCAAATCAAGAAAGAAAGATGATGAAATTATTTTTCTTTAGAGTACTTCTATCTTTTTCATTCAACTCTCAAAAATAGTGTGCTACTGACCGAGCCAGGTTTGCCAAAACCAACTAAATTAACTCAATGAACCCAAAGTGATACCGATACTAACAACAAGATCAATCATATAACCACGAATTGAAAACTAATATAAGCTATGCAAAAGAGCAAATGATAGAACTTCTCATTAATATTTCATATTGGCAACTCACACCAAGGGATACATATCTAAAAAGAGAGAGGGGACACTTCCATAATGCAAACCATACTACATAATAACTCCTCTATTCATGATACGACTCTACTAATAAGGTAAAAATATAGAAGATAGTGATGTGATACCGCGACACTCCCCCAAGCTTGGAACAAACCAAGGGGATGCCAAACCTGATGACGAATTACTCCTTCAATGGTGGCGGTATCCTCTCGTCTTTGTCCGTCTTCCAAGGTAAAGGCTTCCCATCAACAAAGGACATCGTGGTTTCCAACATCTTCGTCTTTGAGTTCAGCAGTCTCCTTTTGGCGCTCGGTGATGAATTCGGAACAAATCTTATGGATGATATCCACTTCGCGCTCCGCCATCTTCTTGTACCTAAAGATTTCTTGTTCCAATGCTTCCATCCTGTCCTCCAGACTTCCTTCACCTTTAGGGCCTTGAACCTCTTTAATCCGAACCTCCCCACCTTCGAGTAATAACTCCTTGGGATGAATCTTCAATTCTCTCATGTATGGGTTGATGATATCTTCCAAGGAATCTCCCTCAACTGATCCAGTGGAAGACATTGAGGCTACAAATCTGAGATTTTTACCTGGCAGAAACAGATCGAAACAAAAACAAGACGAAAACACGATATACGAACCTCGGAAGATCCGGGGGATTATATATTACGAAGTTTCATGTTAAAAGGAAGGTACTGCGAGAAAACGAGTTGGAGGCGGAGTCCTGGGTGGCCTCACCACCTGGTGGCGCGGCCAGGGGTGGGCCCACGCCATGGGGTGGTGTGGGCCACCCCGGCTCCATTTCCGTCCCTTTTTCTCTTTGTAACTTTCCTTATTGACTGAAAACTGCAAAAATATAGTTGGATTGTATTTTCGCGGAACTTTTCTTACCAGAACTGTTACCTAGTTGGAAACAGACTCTGCAGGTCTCTGAATTTGTTATTTAGTGGATTCTTCCAGAGGCACTACTCGAATATCATCAGTATCTTCATCTTCATACACTTATTACTTGAGTCATAAAACCCTTCTCTTCCTTATTACACCATTGTCTCCACTTCCTAGAAATTTCTTTCACACAAAACTTCACACGGTTCTCATTAGCAACATTAGTATAAGTGAAGTGAAAAAACTTTTTGAGTCCAACTTCAACTGAAAACCATCAAAACATAAGCTACTGTAGCAACTCCTTCCGAAAACCCAAAAAGAATTCAAAAAGGAAATCGAATAAAGAAGCAAATGCAAGATTGGCTAAATCTGTCAAAACAGATCAGCAGGTAAAGATCAATTTTTTCGAAAATCTTCTGTTGCTCAAATCAAAAAGTGCAAAACTAACGAAAGTTAAATAACAACCTGGGTCATAAGCACAAACAATTACAGCTCAATCCGACATACAGAGATCTCTCACAAATGTTTACGGTGAAGCACAAAAAATCTGTTTCGGGGCAGCAACTTCCCCAAATATTACTTCTCTCTCATTAGAGGTTGATCTTGACACAAAAATCAAACAAAACGGATAAGGAGCGGTTATTACTGAAGTAATAACTTCCAAGACTCAAAGAAACAAAAACAAACTGAAAGCAAAAACAAATTGGGTTGTCTCCCATAAAGCTCTTTCTTTATAGCCATTAAGATGGGCATGATAATTTTGAAGAAGCTCTCACAGGGATATGAATTGAAGTGAAAGAGAGCATTAAGAAGCAAAAACACACACACATTTAAGTCTAACCCACTTCCTATGCAAGGGAATTTTGTAAACAAACAAGTTGTTGAAACCAAAGGCAAAAGAAGTGCAACATAAAAACTTTCAGCATAAAACGAGGAAACTTGATATTATTGAGATGCATAAGAACACTTTTCCCTCTCTCATAGTAGCTTTCAGTATTATGCATAAACTTAACAATATAGCTATCACAAGGACCATCATAGCAATGATCACTTATTCTAACAGAAAACACGGGAATACTAGCTCTCATAACACTACTATGTGAAACAATATTAGAGGTATCCTTACAAAGGATAGGGTGTCCCTCTTTTTCATATTTAGTAACAAAGTCTTTCACATTTGCTATTATAGGTTCATCAACCATTTGTTTATCAGGTTCAACAGCTTTATTTGTACTTTCATTAACCATACTAGCTATCATAGAATGTTCCTTCATCCTAACTGGGAAAAGCATTTTCTCAATATAAGGTTCAGGTAAAACATGATTAGTAGTATAAACTTCAGTATTTCTTGCAGGAACACTCTTAGCAATATCTTTATAAGGTTCATGATACTTATTCCACTTCTTTTTAGGCACTTCAATGTAGGAAGCAAAAGCCTTAAAGTAAGAAGCAATAGATTGAGAATCTAGAGCATAAGCATTTTTAATATCTTGAAAGTCATCAGTTCCCATAAAAGATTCAACGCATTCATAATCATAATTTATACCTGACTTTCTACCTTTGTCATTCTCCCAAGCTTCAGCATTGTCTTGAATACGGTCCAGAAGATCCCATTTAGCTTCTTCTTCCATGCGAGTGAATGATCCAACACAAGAAGCATCCAATAAATCTTTATCATGTAGAGGGAGCCTTGCATAAAAGTTATTGATAATAATATTGTTGGGGAGCTCATGAATGGGACATTTGAGCATTAGTAACTTCAATCTCCCCCAAGCTTGAGCTGTACTCTCTCCATCAAGAGGCCAATTTTTTTATATTTGATTCCGATCTTTATGAATCTCACTAGGAGGATAAAACTTTGATAAAGCAAGTATAGGGGGTGTATCGTAGTATTTTCGATAAGTAAGAGTGTCGAACCCAATGAGGAGCAGAAGGTGCTGGCTAGTGGTATGGATCAGGAATTCTCTGCAAATACTTAGCAAAAGGATTTTTAGGGGTTTTCGATAAAGCAAGTAAACAAAGTACGAGTAAATAAAAGACAGTAGGAATAAATGCAGCAAGTGGCCCAATCCTTTATGCAGCAAAGGACAAGCCGGTTGTATTACTTAAGATGACCAAACATTCTCGAGGACACATGGGAAGACTGTCAAGTGCTTTCGCTTCATATAGTTGATTAATCTTCTTAAGCTTGCTAAGTGTTGTGTGGGTGAACCTGTGCTAATGTACCGCCCCATCCAAGACTAATACATACTTGTGATTATACCCCTTGCAAACATCCGTAAGTACAAGAAAGTAATTAAGGTAGAAACCTAACCACAACTTTAAACTCTAAGACCCTTACGTCCCTTGTGCAATGGTTTCCTAACGGGGGTTCAGGTTTCTGTCACTCCGACAACCCCTACGATTAGTAGCCAAATAATGCATTCCCCTAGGCCCATATAGGTGAAGTGTCATGTAGTCGACGTTCACATGACACCACTAGAAGAAGTACACCACAACTTAAATAACAATCTATTGAATCTTTCTCAACACAACTCCACTACTAACAACAAGACTTCTCCCATGTCCTCAAGAACAAAACGAACTACTCAGAAGACATCATATGGATCATGATCAGAGATGGAATAATGATGTATAACAATATGAACATAAACAATAATTCAATGGTTCACTCAATAGCATCAACTACAAAGAGTAATCAACACCGGGAAAGTTTCTCCTATGAACTATGGAAGATTCAACCAATTGTTAGAGCAATATGGAGATGGTGATGAGGGTGCTGATGGTGATGATGATGGTGGTGATGATGATCCCGATGAAGTCCAGCTTGATGGTGGTGTTGATGGCGACGATCTCCCCTCTCCGGGAAGGAATTCCCCCGGCAGAAATCTGTCTGCCAGAGAGATCTTTCTCTCTCGGTGTTTTCCGCCCCGCAGAGGCGGCGGAATCTTTCTGTGGTTGCTCCCTGAGTCTTAGGGTTTTCGGAGGATGATATACGCCAGAGGGGAGAGGCTAGAGTGGGCCAGGGCGTCCACACCACCTCCAGGCGCGGCCTAGAGCTGCCCGCGCCATGGGGTGGTGTGGGCCCCTTGTGGCCCATCTCCACTCCATCTTCTGGCATCCTTAGTCTTCTAGAAAAATAGGATTTTCCATATATTTTCCCGGATTTTCTGATCTTCGCGAATTTTGCCTCCAAACAGCACCTTTTCCATCAGAATCCTGACTGCAGTGGTCCATGCTCCAAAAGTCATCAACCATGCAAAAATAGATGAAATAACACAAGTATCACCTCTCAATATGAAATATATCAATGAATTATAGTGAATTAAGACATAGAATAGTGATGCAAAATGGACGTATCACAAACTCCCACACAATCTATGCATGTGTGATGAACTTGAATTTCATTGCATAGATTGCCAACCATAATCGGTGGTTGAGTTTCCTCTATATATTAAACATGCAAAGCAACAACAAATATGCAAGAGCATGCAAGGCTAATGCTTAAGAACCAACTCAAAAGCATAAACCAACTTCCCTTAAATCCTCTAAAACTTCTCCCCCATTGGCATCGATTGCCAAAATGGGTGAAAAGTTCTAGACGGCCAATATAGTGAGAATTCCTCCAAAGGTGTGCACATGCATATATCCAATGATGAATCCTTGGGAGGAAGTAAAACTATATTGAGGACCCAAAGATTGCAAAAAGAAAAGAAAGAGAAACTAGCTTCAACAAATGAAGCGAGCAACCCAAAAGACCCAAAAATACCAATTGACAACAACAATTGATACCAAGAGAAAGACACAAGATATTATGATACTAGCAAATGAGTGTTTAAATGAAATAGGGAAGCTCCCCAATCTTTGTGCATAAGATAGAATCAACTATTTGAATACATCTTGCACAAATATGGAATCCTCACTCCCCATAAGCATCTAAGACACAAAAGATGAGAACGAAGGAAAATGAGCATCATTAAATGAATTAGAGAAGCTCCCCAAGGATTATGCACCAATTATAATAATTATATTTGGAAACAAAGTGCACAATCATGGAATCCTCACTCCTACAAACTCATTTAACAATACACGACAAGAGAGATCAAATTATGAGTGCCCGGAGATGCAAACAAATGGTACAAGCACTCATAGGAAAATAAATTTGGAAGCCACCAAAGGATCAAAAGGAAGAAAGGGTGGTCTCCAAGGAAAACACAAACAACCAAAGATTTATCTTCTCTTGTGTGTATAAGTTTCTAGGTGGAAAATATCACAAAGACATATGCCCACAAAGAAACATGCACACACAAAATAGATACACAAAAAACACATGAACAACAAAAGAAAGTCATATAATGTACAAATAGGATTTTTGCTTGAAAGCATGGCCAAAGTCTCAAATATATCTTATTGTACATCAAAGATCTTCAAACACGGACACTATACATACATTACAACAATTACCAAGGGAAGAAGGGAATATTTGGAATATATGGAGAAAAGCAACAAGTATCACAAATAGAAATCAACGATGCAAAATACTCACTATTGCACATGAGAGAAAATTGAGGAAAGGATAGGCAATATAATTGCTAGATTGACATATTTGGGATAAGTGGATCATGGTCATGATTTTGTATAGTGCCCATTATATGCACTCATCTCAACATACTCACATTTGCAATAGAGAGCACTCCTAAGAACCAACAAAAGAAACACAACATATGCAAAAACACAAACTCATGCCAACAAGCAACCTACAAAAGGTTGGAGGCAAGATATGTATGCATGAGAGAGATACTTGTTACCGAGATATAAATGGTAGGATGTAGAGGATATGAATTCGTTGATCATCCTAGCTTGCCTCCAATTGACATGTAGGAACCACTTCTTCCTAATTGAAGAAACAAGCACCCAATATATCCCCAATGTACCTACACAACAATAAGTACACTATGGTGCCCAAACAAATTGGGTCCAAAGTAGTTAGTGAAACTACAATACATAGGAGACCCTCCACATAAATATGTGCATATTGATATGAAATTGAATTTCATGCACATCTTAGCCGATAGGATTTGGTGGAGAATCCCCTATATATTGGATCAAGAAAGCAAGAATGCTATGATATACACATGTAGTAAATATGCATGCACAAGACTCTCAAGAACCAAAAATGAGATACAATTTGAACTAAAACACCAAGTAAACCAAGAAGTAGCACACAAGAGTGTGACACGACAAAAGGTGTCCAAATTGTATCAAAGAGCCAAATCAACACATGAAAGGACACAAATTCAACACATGAACAAGGCAAAAGTCAAATAGCAAAAGATGGACAAAAACACACAATGTCAAGGATTTATCTCATTCTAAAAGATCAAAAGAAGTAACAAAGAATGAGACAAAGCCAACTCCCAAATAGATCAAGGTTCCAACACATAAACCAGACTCTCTACACTTTTCATGATGGCACAAGGTACCAAAAGAAAAGATCAAGCATCCAAGCACAAGAAACACTATGAGTATCAACACAAGAAGCATAAAAGGAGTGTTCTAGATAATATAGGAGAGCTCCCCCATGAATGGTGCATTATATTGAATTTTTCTTTTGAATGCAAAATGCACAAAAAAGAGATCATCACTACTACCTACATTAAATAAAACACAAGAGAATACAAATAAACTAAAATGATCCACAAGAGGCAAGGAAGACATGGGAGACATTGAAAACAATTTCTTGGCCAAATATAGGACAAAGAAAAGTAAAGCCAAAGTGAACATGATCAATAAATCCTACCATATATGGAGTGTCACTTGTCCAAGGACAAGAATTATGGGGAAAGTTTTCCCGAAGTAGTTTGCAAGGAAATCATGATCATATTCACACAAAGAAGCATGTAACAAGACATAAAAGTTATGCTTGATGCTTCGAGAGAGAGATTCTTGATAGCTCCAAAAAGTCACACAATCAATAAAGATTAAGGTAACTTGAAGAAAATGGTTTCCATGGAGGATATTGAGGTCCACAAAAGAGGAAACGCATATCAAGAAAAACTCTCACAAACAAGATCCAAAAGATGAGCAATAAAATCAATCCAAGGTAATTGGAACTTGTTTGAGCTAAAAGTGCCACATAGGAGCTAGATAATTCTCAATATCAATTCTAAGTGGCACTACCTCAAATGTTCACATTTTCTAGGTTTGTAATATGCACCAAGCATATGACTCCCCCATAATGTGATAAACCAAGAGATATCGACAAGAGGCAAAAATATCAAAAAGGAGATGATTAATGGACATTATGGAATACTAATTCTTCATGAGAATGACATACCACATAGAGACAAGACAAACATGTAATGTCAACACTAAGTGGTATTCCTTATGTACACACATTTTAGGATTGTGGAATGCCCAAGCATAACATGCACCCAAAATGGGATAGTCCATTAATCACTCCCAAGAGCCAAGAAATATACCAAATAAATTCAACAAAGGCTCAAACACAAGAACACAAATACATGATGTGCCAACCAACATACACAAATATACTAGACAACACAATATAGGTATGAGGGAAGCACAACATGTACAAACACATATAATGGTATAAAACCAACACATGCACAAGGGATCAAGTAACTTTCAATGTAAAGGAGTTGAGCACATTTTACCGCAAGGAGGAACATTGGATATGAGATAGAGGCAAGATAATCCAATTGGCTTGACTTGACAAAAATAAATGATGAAGACCCCTCAATTCTTCATAATGTAGCCAAGCCTCCAATGCCCTCCAACAACACCTATTAATCAAGTTTTAGCTTGTTGGTCCCTAACCAAGTTGGGTCCTAAGAAGTTAGTCACAATAGGCTTGGCCACCCAAATGGTTCTTTTCTTGACACCACTTTGGGCACCAACATATTTGGCAAACACATTGCCCACCTCATCCTTACCAAGAGAATATGCATCATATATCAAGATAGGATTGGATGAGGAGTTACCCATGGTGCATGAGGAAGAGAGGTGCCCTTCTCGCGGCATATGCAGCAAGTTCTTCTCTTGCCATCTTTCTTCTTGGAAGATGCCACCCCGTGAGGAAGAGCTTGAGTCTTGGGAGGAGGCCCGCTTCTAGCTTGAGGTGGAGCTTGATGCCGCTTCCCTTGTTGCTTCTTCTTCAATGGACAACATCTCACATGATGTCCTTCTTCCTTGCACTTGAAGCACACAATGTTGGCCGGATTCTTCACTTGACCTTGGCCATTCTTATTGTTGCCCTTATGCTTCAACATGTTGGTGGGCTTGTTCTTGATGTTGGCGTTGTATCCAAGCCCACTCTTGTCATTTGGGGATCTTCGCACACTCAAGATGTTCTTGAGAGTGGTCTTCCTTTCATGACACTTCTTCAAGTCATTCTTCAAAGAAGTGACTTGGGCCTTGAGCTTCTTGTTTTCCTCTACATGGTTAGTGTCAACAACAATACTAGAGGAAGTATATGCTACATTGTTAGAGCAACAAGGCAAGGGATGCAATTCATCACAAGATATAGCAATAGCATGAGTGGATGAATTACAAGGACTAGCACATGGCAATATGACACAAGGTGTAGATGTAGTGTTAATGTCCACATGAGGCTCACTAGATGTTACCTTTGATACAATAGCCTCATGAGCCAACTTTAGACTACCATGGGAAACTAGAAGGTCCTCATGCGAGCTTGAGAGCTTAGCATGACTCTCTTCCAATTTCCCATAGTTGCTAGTTAGCAAAGAAAGTTGAGCATGTAGCTCAACATTCTCCTTCACAATAGATGCTTCACAAGAGATAGAGTTAGTAGCACAAGCATCATCAATAGTAGTGAGAGGTGAGGTCAACTTGGAAAGCTCTTTAGTGTATGAGGCTTTAAGTTGATCATGTGACTCAGTGAGTTTGATGAGCTCCCCCTTGATGACCCTAGAGCCATTGTTGAGGTGCTCAAAATCCTCAAGGAGTTTGGCATAAGCAACTTCAAGATCATCATTCTTAATTTGGAGGGCACTTGCCACCTCAAATTCTTTATCATGAGATTTCTTCACTCTAGATAGCTCTAGAGCAAAGGTCTCCTCAAGAGATTCCTTGGTGGTTTGTTCCTCTTCTAGAGCTTCATTTAGGTTTGCAATGTCATTAGCATACTCACGCTCAAGACTACTCATTTTGTCAATTGTGTCCTCATGCTCATAAATTAGTTGCTTACTTTCAATGGCTAAGTTCAAGATTTCAATGAAAGTAGAGCAAGCATTTTCATTTTTGTGTAGAGCATGAAGGACTATCTCCCCCTTCTCTTTTAGAGAAGCAACATCATCATCTACTTCATCTAAGTCAACATTCACATCATCAAGAGGTGCATTGGGGTCCAAAGGAGAATTTACCTTTGATTCCTTAGCCATGAGGCATAAGTGAATGTTGGAAGAAGGTGATGATGGGGGAACACTTGAAGCTCCAATAGCAACCTTGCCTTGTCCCACACATTCTTCGATTTCCTCTACATGGTTAGCAACACAAGTACAAGAGGAAATAGAAGCATATTTATCATGGCAACAAGGAAAAGCAAGAATATCATCATGAGATATATTCAATCCATTTCTACATGATATGCAAGGGTGTAACTACCTCGGTGAATTACGCTCCTAGTTACAAGCTTGGATGAGCATAAATGGTTAAAATAGTACGGTGGGGCCCAAATGCCACTCACAGGTAGACCTTTCGGCCGTCCTAACCATTTCCAAACATCGGGACAAGAACGGGCGGCGTAATCGGCAGGCGAAGGGATCAACTACATACACAAATGAGTATGTATGCAAGCCACCATACAATAGTTCTCAGAGCCATTCCATCTAAAAGAAAAAGAAATATTGCAACGCCATACGGCAAGATCCAAATATCCTAGATAGATATAATAGTTTAGGATATCTCCTCATGCATCAAACATCAGAGTATCAAGCGGAAGCGGAAAACAAGATCCGAGTACGGATAAGAAGCAAATCGGCATAAGATGCCCCATAAATAAACACATCCCGCCCACAGATCTCACGGATCCCCGTTCCCGGAATCTCTACACCGAATGATCGTTGCCCACATCGTCCGTCTCCTCCACCCAGTATCCATCTTGCGAGTTTACCTGTTCATCTGAATCAAACAATTTATCATGTGAGACCCTAGGGGTACTCAGCAAGTCTTTATGCCTCTAAAGGGGACACAACCTGGGGTGACGCAATTGCAGCAAAAGATAAACCCTAACAATTCTATAGATACTCGCTAACCATCCGCCTAACCAGAGATAGACGGATGTCCGTGAATTAATATCAACAGTTATAACAGTAATATTAACAGATCCATCCTCCTCCTCGCTTACCGACGAGGAAGCGGACGAACAACCCCCATCCGTTGGCAGTTTTATTATCCATTCCATGAGGGTTGCACTATTTACTAGTCAGGTACTTAGTCAAATTAAAAGCGGTACTTTAGTTATGCTTGTCTATGATCGAGAAACTGTGCTCCAAGTCGTCCATAACCGCGGACACGGCTTTCAGAAAGTTTTACCCTGCAGGGGTGCACAAATAGCAACACACACTCGATCAACCTCGGAAAAACCAAATCAAAACCCAACGAGGCATTCACGACAAAGCGATCACAGGATTCAGAAATATTTCAGGGGGCCACCCCATTAAGCTACCCGCAACGAAGTTGGCCGGCTCCGAGATGGACTCAAGGTTTGCGTCAATGGCTGTAAACGACTGGGAACCCGAAAATGTGACTGGGCTTGTCGATACCGTGAAAACACTCCGCTTACCTAAACAGTACAGGTGCATTCCTCGCACAATTTTAAATTAAGCAGTAAAGCATGGCATAAGTACAGAATAGTAATAAAGCCCCAAACTACTTTGTGGCCCCAAGAAATAAGAATGAATCAAGCTCTGGCTCAGGGGGGTTCATAAGCCTCCCGGATGTGGATAGCGCGAATATTCAAGGAACAGGAATCAAGTACTCGGGGTCCTACGGGACACAAGTGAGCCTGAAAAACCAAATAGCAAATATGGCTCACCGATGCCACTTTCATTAGTTATCCCATTACTACTCAGGTTAAGTTGTTTAGGTACCTCGTTATCCATCAGACTCTCACATACCCTACACATGCTGTTCTATGACTCGCATGGCTCAAACAACTCCTGTAGTAATGGCTCATGGGATGGAGGAACAAGCTTCGGTGGGGTTTAAAAGTAAAGGCTATGCAATACTTGGGATTCAATTTAATGCAATCGCGACTCAATGATGCAAGAATAAGATAGAGGCAATAGGTACTATATATATGCAAGCATGTGGTAGTGCTTGCCTGGCAGCTCAGTTGAAGCGAGAGAAGGATCTGGGTAGTGCTCCTGGGTTTCTTGATATATCCCCTGCTCAGCGTCTATTCGAAGAAGAACCAAACAAACAAGGGCCAACATAAATAAAGTGCACCAGCATATGAATAAAATGCATCAAGCAAACAATCATGCCATGATGAATGATGCACAATTTGCATGGCAATAATGTAGCATGGCATGGGTGAGGTGTGGAATACAAGTATAAATCATTTTGTTGAGTTTTAATCATGTTTTAACCTCAATTAAGTTGCTGTATACATTATATTTATATGATGCATGCTGCAAAACAGAACAAGGAATGCATAAACAGAAAGGTCTCGTCGAGCTAATCATTTTAGACATATTATTTGTTAAATTTGGAGTTATAAAACAAAAGTTATTAAATAATTAAGGAAAAAGGGCATTTTATTGTAATTTTAGTCAACTTGAAATTTAAAGTGTTCAAAATATATTTTGGAGGGCATATTTGAATTCCTCACATTTTTGTGATCTCAAAACATATATTACATGTTTAATTTGGAGTTATATTTTAAAAGTTATTTGAAACCAGATTTGAAATTTGAATTTAAATTAATTTGAAAAGATTTAAATTAAAACAGATGTAAACAGAAACTTTTTGTACTCAGGCAGATACAGACCCAGCCGCTGACGGGTGGGCCAGCTGCTGACTGGGACGACATGCGCCCGGAAAAGCTTTTCTCACCGCGAGCTAGCTAGCCTCAGCGAATGACAGGTGGGGCTAGCGGCCACGGGGTCCACGTGACAGCGGCGTAAGGGACAGGATCTGACAGGTGGGGCTGGGGCTGGAGCGCGGGTTGCGAACGGGAAAAGCCGGGGGGTTTTCTGTAAACGCGTCGGCGCGGCTGACTGGTGGGCCACGAGGTACCGCGGGTGGAGCAGAAAACAAAAGGGGGGGCGATCTGTAAAACTACCACAGCCCGTACTGTTCCTCTTCTTTCTCTGCATCGAGCGACAGATCGGTGCCCGGCGCGAGGCGGGGGATCGATCCTGGGTCGCGGGGGTGCGCGCTGCGGGGCGTAACCAGTGCGGTGGGGTGGGGTTGTTGACAGAGAGCAGATCGGTGGCTAGGTGTAGCTACCGCGGCGCGCAACGAGCAGACGCGCGTGCACGCCGACGCTCAGAGGTTGCTCGACAGAAGGTTTGGCGAACGCAGGGAGCCATGGCGAGGACGGAGGTGTCAGGGAGGTCAAGGCGCTCACCGGGAGTTGGTTGATGTGGTCGGATCAGCTTGGGGCGCAGGGGATCGGCGACGACGCAGACGGACCAGAGCGAGGGTTTCGCGTCGGGCTCGGCGTGGTGCAGCGGTTCTGGGGCTCCTCCTTCTCGGCTCCGTGCACAGGGCGACGCTGATGCTCGGCTCGGCCTTCCCCAACGCCTGTGATCGCCGCGCCTCCGGCTGGTAAGAGGAGGGAAGGTGGAGGCCGACGGTGGCCGGCGATGGGGTAGACGGTGGTGAGGGAAAGCAGGGAGAGAGGGGAGCGGCCTGGGGAGATCTGGGGGATGCAGAGGTGTCGTGGAGAAGGAGATAAAGCAGAGAGGGAGAGGGAGGTGCCATGGGGGAGTGGTTCGGGATAGAGGTGGCTTCGGCCCCTTTTTCCCTCCTCTCCTTCACGTGCTCGGGTCGGGGCAGGAGCAGGGCAGGCGCATGGGGCTGCAGGTGGGGTCAGGGCGAGGCCAGGCAGGCAGGGGAGGCTCGGGCTGGTGGGGCATGCAAGGCAGAGAGAGAGAGAGAGAGCTAGAGAGAGAGGGAGAGGGGTGGCATGGAGCTCGGGTTGGAGCTAGGCTCGGTTAGGGTTTGTACTAGGGAAGGGGTAGGGTAGCTCGGGTTGGACCAGGGTGATCAAGTGGGGCTAGCTAGGTGAGAGAGGAGGGAGGCCGAGAGAGAGAGGGTGGGAACTAGGGTTAGCTAGAGAGAGGCTCGGGTTAGGTTAGATGGTGCCCATGGTGGTGGTAGGGTGTAACTAGGGTAGATGAGGGGTTAGGTTTAGGGTTTAGCTTAGGTGAAAGATTTTTGGAGAAAGGATTAGAGAGAGAGGGTATGGTTTCGGGTTTTAGGCATGATCCACATGACCATGCATGGATGGAGGTGAAAGGAGAGGAAGGTGAGGAAAAGAGAGAGAGAGGTGTGGTTTTTAGCAAGACCAACTAGATCAAGCAAAAGAGGGGTAGAGGAAGATGGAAGAGGATCCACTCAAAATTCAAATAAAATCCAAAAGACTAGAATGTGGTGATACTTGCATGGCCCATGCAAAAATAATTAATGCCATGTTTATTCTTGTGAAAACAATAATATCAACATGGCATTATTCTTATGCATTCCCAAAAGTGGAATAAAGCCAAGCAAAGAATTTGTATAAATGGATCCATCCTATCTCCCATGAGCTAGATTATATACCAAAAGAAAAACAAGGCAAGCTCATGGATAATGGAATGGTGGAATCAAGCTTAATTAAATATAATAGGCCATGCTAGTGTGTATATCCCACTAAAAGAGTATTTGGCCACAATTATATTTAAACAAGCTCCATTAGCCAAAACAACCATATGGAAGGTAAAAGGAAGATTCTACTCACATGACATTCAAAGGTGGTCATGAGGCTCCACCTAATTAATATTGTGAAAACAACATACATCATATATGGAGCATGTAGACATAAAATGGATCCACACCAACACATATGAGCTAGATTTAATTATCAAGAAAAACAAAGGCTCATATATGACTAGGGTGGTGGAATTTTAAGGTGGTGAAAGAAAGGGTGGTGGAGTTGAATAAAAGATATGCCCCCAACTCAACTTGGGCATTTAACAATATATCAACAACCAAATACAATATCAAGAGGCAAATACCATTAACAATGCATATGAGAGAAGAACCAAATCAAAAGGGTTTTATATGATGCTCAAATGCAAGGTGGCATGATGACATGAGCATGATATAATTATGATGCAACAAATACATATATGAAGTAGCCATTATATTACTAGACCAAGTAGCATTACAATTGTTAGACAATTGGGATGCTACAACTCTCCCCCACTAAACAGGAATCTTGCCCCGAGATTCTAGGAAGAAGAAGAAGACTCAAAGATGGTAGGATACTTGGCACGGAGCTCATCTTCACGTTCCCAAGTTGATGAACAACGGAATGGTGCGATCACTACACCTTGCAAAACTTGCTAGACTTGTTGCGAGTCTTGCGTTTTGCTTGAGAAACAACGGGTTAGAAGAGTTGAAGGATTGTCGTGGGACAAGAAGGATAGGATGGACATGGCTCCGGTTTTCTCAAGAAACAAGATAAAAGACTAGAACCACTTGTGAAAGAAAAGGAAAAGATGATGTATCATGGATAAAGAAAGACACACCATTAAGATTAAAGATTTACTGATACGAGAGAGGATGAATCTTTATCTCGCTGGAAGAAAAGAGCTAGATTGGATAGGTTTGAACCACTATGACACTAGCATCGTATCTTCTCTCGGATTTGAGAAATTAAGTTCGGAAACAATATTGCCTTCAAACAATAGAGTCCCTTGATATCAACAGAAAGATTTAGTTTGACATCGTCGGATTAGATTCTTGTTGCGCCGGTAAGAACCAAAGGATCACGCAATTGAGGTGCGCGGATATAACTTCCAGAGACGGATGTGAAGCCAGATCATGGTGGAATCCCCAGAAGCAAAGAATATGGAGGATCCGGAGTTTATTGTAGAGATACTTATTGCTTTCTTTAGCCTTGAGGCTAACGCAATAGATTTGCGGCTGATGGCATCAACCATAATTGGCTTTACCACAGAAAAAGAATTGATGAAACAAAGAGAGAGATAGTTTCCTTTCATCTTGTTTGGGGATGTAGAGCATCGGTAGAAAGACGAGGGCCGAAAGGAGTTTGCGTTTGTATCCACCAGAGAATTGAAGATTTTGCTCCCTCTAGAATAGATAGACCACCAACAAGAGATTATTGATTACTTTCTTCGAGAGAGCACTCCAGAAAAACAAGGACGGAAGTAAAAGTTTCAAGGGATAAAGGCCACTTCTAACTTCCGTGGAATGAGTGAAATCACATTAATTCACCAATTCAATGTACAAGAGCGAATGATAAGAGTAGTGGTATGGTAGCTACTCCATCCCGCACTCAAAGCATTACTCCGCACATGAATAAGTAAACCATGCAACCCAACTACCGAAACAGACTGAAGGTATTGACAATAACTCATGGAACTTCGTTAGGAAACAAGGATAGACGCAAACGATTCGCCGGTTTCAAGATAGATAAGGGTGATGATGTGTCGTCATGTCGGAAGTACCAAGCCACCGGAAAGATATGAAGGAAGATTACGGAGACAACTGCAAGATTCCATAGATACAGAAAAAGATAACACCAACTTGAACAGAAGGAATACAAGATCTAGAAGGTCTTCATGGCCTCCGGTGGATTGAGCATAGACGATAGAGCGAGAGGGTTTCAAGAGATCACTTGACGAGACTGAGGTGAAAGAACTCCATGTTCTTCTTGAAAAGATTGAGAGAGATTTAGCAGTCTTGAGGAAAAGCTTTATCGAAACGACGATGATATCTTGCCAACAAGGAACAACTCCGGATTGGTTGAAGATGGAGGATGGAATTAACAATGGACTTGCTAATTCCAGAATTGAAGTAATGTATTTAGCAGAAGGACGTGGTCGAGATAGGTGACTTCAAAAGTCAGAATTCTCACTTTGAGACTTTGCACACAGGCAGTGCTCACGAAGCTTGAGAGGAAGAGACACAGATGATCTTCCATGTCCTTCCATTGATATCGAATAGGCAAGCTTATTATCAACATATACCACCATGGATTAACAGGATATTCCCAGAATATCAAGTTCAAGAGGCGGGAGAAACGAACAAATGCTCGAAACACTTTCTGAGCTCAACGCTCTTAGAAAGATCAATATTAAGAGCACGGGTTCGTGTTGAAGAAGATGCACTGGAAGAAGAGATTATCTGGTCCTTCGGAAGAAAAAGAGATGTCACCTGGTTCACATTGTCGAGCGGATCATCGGTTACAAAGATAAAGAGATCTTGGATAAAGAAGAGATGATAGATCATACCTTAAGCAAAGCTATCAGATACGAAAAGATGCAATTCCCTCGTATCCAGGAGAATTGTGCAGATATGGGGTTGAAAAAGAGGTGTAGCATGATGAACAGATGATAGACCGCCGTAGTGCCTTGGGAAACTCCGGATTGCCAAAGATGCTTGAATATGCATAGATATGATCACGGTGTACTCAAAATCACAGGAGATAACCGTCACCATTTGTAGGATAGTGGTGATAGCATTTTCCCTATTCCACTCATGATAAGTGTCCTATAGCTATGCTGAGAACCAAATTACAATCACCAGCATCGGATCGACACATGTTATGTAATTAGCCCAAGAGAATTGGAGATGAAAAGAAACTCCAGGATTAAGCGCCGGTGACAAAAGAATGAGTTAGCATGGACATGCTGATAAAAGGGAGATAGGTAATGTTTCACACACGACTGAAAAGGAGTGTGGAAACACAGATGTATCAAAGAAATTTTTTTCCGCATTTTTCGGCATTAAAATACCAATAGATGCGCAAAAATCACTTATCAGGTAGAGATTAGCAACTGATGGTTTCACAGAATGTGGAGTTGCTAGAAGGAAGGACACCCTTAAGAAGATGGCACCGGTTTACAAGGAGTCCGATAGATCGCGCCGGTTTTCCAAAGCCTGTCAGTATGGAATGTACCAACAGTTGATAACCAAAGGCAGATTGTGATAACAAAAAGAATGCAACAGATAGACAAGGAATTACACACACACACACACTTTCTATGGTACTACGGAAACCCAGAACACGTGAATCCTAGTTTGAATTTTAAGAATAGGATTGAAAACGTTACACTTCCTTACTAGAAAAGGGTGGTGGGTGGGTAAGAAGAAAAGTGGAAGGAGTCCTACTCTCGCGTTTTGTTTTTCCCTAGTATACATAGCTACCTAAAATATTTGCTAGACTGACAACGACCATTTGGCTGAGACCCTGAAGGTCGGGATGGCTCTGATACCAATTGTAACTACCTCGGTGAATTACGCTCCTAGTTACAAGCCTGGATGAGCAGAAATGGTTAAAATAGTACGATGGGGCCCAAATGCCACTCACAGGTAGACCTTTCGACCGTCCTAACCATTTCCAAACATCGGGACAAGAACGGGCGGCGTAATCGGCAGGCGAAGGGATCAACTACATACACAAATGAGTATGTATGCAAGCCACCATACAATAGTTCTCAGAGCCATTCCATCTAAAAGAAAAAGAAATATTGCAACGCCATACGGCAAGATCCAAATATCCTAGATAGATATAATAGTTTAGGATATCTCCTCATGCATCAAACATCAGAGTATCAAGCGGAAGCGGAAAACAAGATCCGAGTACGGATAAGAAGCAAATCGGCATAAGATGCCCCATAAATAAACACATCCCGCCCACAGATCTCACGGATCCCCGTTCCCGGAATCTCTACACCGAATGATCGTTGCCCACATCGTCCGTCTCCTCCACCCAGTATCCATCTTGCGAGTTTACCTATTCATCTGAATCAAACAATTTATCGTGTGAGACCCTAGGGGTACTCAGCAAGTCTTTATGCCTCTAAAGGGGACACAACCTGGGGTGACGCAATTGCAGCAAAAGATAAACCCTAACAATTCTATAGATACTCGCTAACCATCCGCCTAACCAGAGATAGACGGATGTCCGTGAATTAATATCAACAGTTATAACAGTAATATTAACAGATCCATCCTCCTCCTCGCTTACCGACGAGGAAGCGGACGAACAACCCCCATCCGTTGGCAGTTTTATTATCCATTCCATGAGGGTTGCACTATTTACTAGTCAGGTACTTAGTCAAATTAAAAGCGGTACTTTAGTTATGCTTGTCTATGATCGAGAAACTGTGCTCCAAGTCGTCCATAACCGCGGACACGGCTTTCAGAAAGTTTTACCCTGCAGGGGTGCACAAATAGCAACACACACTCGATCAACCTCGGAAAAACCAAATCAAAACCCAACGAGGCATTCACAACAAAGCGATCACAGGATTCAGAAATATTTCAGGGGGCCACCCCATTAAGCTACCCGCAACGAAGTTGGCCGGCTCCGAGACGGACTCAAGGTTTGCGTCAATGGCTGTAAACGACTGGGAACCCGAAAATGTGACTGGGCTTGCCGATACCGTGAAAACACTCCGCTTACCTAAACAGTACAGGTGCATTCCTCGCACAATTTTAAATTAAGCAGTAAAGCATGGCATAAGTACAGAATAGTAATAAAGCTCCAAATTACTTTGTGGCCCCAAGAAATAAGAATGAATCAAGCTCTGGCTCAGGGGGGTTCATAAGCCTCCCGGATGTGGATAGCGCGAATATTCAAGGAACAGGAATCAAGTACTCGGGGTCCTACGGGACACAAGTGAGCCTGAAAAACCAAATAGCAAATATGGCTCACCGATGCCACTTTCATTAGTTATCCCATTACTACTCAGGTTAAGTTGTTTAGGTACCTCGTTATCCATCAGACTCTCACATACCCTACACATGCTGTTCTACGACTCGCATGGCTCAAACAACTCCTGTAGTAATGGCTCATGGGATGGAGGAACAAGCTTCGGTGGGGTTTAAAAGTAAAGGCTATGCAATACTTGGGATTCAATTTAATGCAATCGCGACTCAATGATGCAAGAATAAGATAGAGGCAATAGGTACTATATGTATGCAAGCATGTGGTAGTGCTTGCCTGGCAGCTCAGTTGAAGCGAGAGAAGGATCTGGGTAGTGCTCCTGGGTTTCTTGATATATCCCCTGCTCAGCGTCTATTCGAAGAAGAACCAAACAAACAATGGCCAACATAAATAAAGTGCACCAGCATATGAATAAAATGCATCAAGCAAACAATCATGCCATGATGAATGATGCACAATTTGCATGGCAATAATGTAGCATGGCATGGGTGAGGTGTGGAATACAAGTATAAATCATTTTGTTGAGTTTTAATCATGTTTTAACCTCAATTAAGTTGCTGTATACATTATATTTATATGATGCAGGCTGCAAAACAGAACAAGGAATGCATAAACAGAAAGGTCTCGTCGAGCTAATCATTTTAGACATATTATTTGTTAAATTTGGAGTTATAAAACAAAAGTTATTAAATAATTAAGGAAAATGGGCATTTTATTGTAATTTTAGTCAACTTGAAATTTAAAGTGTTCAAAATATATTTTGGAGGGCATATTTGAATTCCTCACATTTTTGTGATCTCAAAACATATATTACATGTTTAATTTGGAGTTATATTTTAAAAGTTATTTGAAACCAGATTTGAAATTTGAATTTAAATTAATTTGAAAAGATTTAAATTAAAACAGATATAAACAGAAACTTTTTGTACTCAGGCAGATACAGACCCAGCCGCTGACGGGTGGGCCAGCTGCTGACTGGGACGACATGCGCCCGGAAAAGCTTTTCTCACCGCGAGCTAGCTAGCCTCAGCGAATGACAGGTGGGGCTAGCGGCCACGGGGTCCACGTGACAGCGGCGTAAGGGACAGGATCTGACAGGTGGGGCTGGGGCTAGAGCGCGGGTTGCGGACGGGAAAAGCCGGGGGGTTTTCTGTAAACACGCCGGCGCGGCTGACTGGTGGGCCACGAGGTACCGCAGGTGGAGCAGAAAATAAAAGGGGGGCGATCTGTAAAACTACCACAGCCCGTACTGTTCCTCTTCTTTCTCTGCATCGAGCGGCAGATCGGTGCCCGGCGCGAGGCGGGGGATCGATCCTGGGTCGCGGGGGTGCGCGCTGCGGGGCGTAACCAGTGCGGTGGGGTGGGGGTTGTTGACAGAGAGCAGATCGGCGGCTAGGTGTAGCTACCGCGGCGCGCAACGAGTAGACACGCGTGCACGCCGACGCTCAGAGGTTGCTCGACAGAAGGTTTGGCGAACGCAGGGAGCCACGGCGAGGACGGAGGTGTCAGGGAGGTCAAGGCGCTCACCGGGAGTTGGTTGATGTGGTCGGATCAGCTTGGGGCGCAGGGGATCAGCGACGACGCAGACGGACCGGAGCTAGGGTTTCGCGTCGGGCTCGGCGTGGTGCAGCGGTTCTGGGGCTCCTCCTTCTCGGCTCCATGCACAGGGCGACGCTGATGCTCGGCTCGGCCTTCCCCAACGCCTGTGATCGCCGCGCCTCCGGCTGGTAAGAGGAGGGAAGGTGGAGGCCGACGGTGGCCGACGATGGGGTAGACGGTGGTGAGGGAAAGCAGGGAGAGAGGGGAGCGGCCTGGGGAGATCTGGGGGATGCAGAGGTGTCGTGGAGAAGGAGATAAAGCAGAGAGGGAGAGGGAGGTGCCGTGGGGGAGTGGTTCGGGATAGAGGTGGCTTCGGCCCCCTTTTTCCCTCCTCTCCTTCACGTTCTCGGGTCGGGGCAGGAGCAGGGCAGGCGCATGGGGCTGCAGGTGGGGTCAGGGCGAGGCCAGGCAGGCAGGGGAGGCTCGGGCTGGTGGGGCATGCAAGGCAGAGAGAGAGAGCTAGAGAGAGAGAGAGGGAGAGGGGTGGCATGGAGCTCGGGTTGGAGCTAGGCTCGGTTAGGGTTTGTACTAGGGAAGGGGTAGGGTAGCTCGGGTTGGACCAGGGTGATCAAGTGGGGCTAGCTAGGTGAGAGAGGAGGGAGGCCGAGAGAGAGAGAGGGTGGGAACTAGGGTTAGCTAGAGAGAGGCTCGGGTTAGGTTAGATGGTGCCCATGGTGGTGGTAGGGTGTAACTAGGGTAGATGAGGGGTTAGGTTTAGGGTTTAGCTTAGGTGAGAGATTTTTGGAGAAAGGATTAGAGAGAGAGGGTATGGTTTAGGGTTTTAGGCATGATCCACATGACCATGCATGGATGGAGGTGAAAGGAGAGGAAGGTGAGGAAAAGAGAGAGAGAGAGGTGTGGTTTTTAGCAAGACCAACTAGATCAAGCAAAAGAGGGGTAGAGGAAGATGGAAGAGGATCCACTCAAAATTAAAATAAAATCCAAAAGACTAGAATGTGGTGATACTTGCATGGCCCATGCAAAAATAATTAATGCCATGTTTATTCTTGTGAAAACAATAATATCAACATGGCATTATTCTTATGCATTCCCAAAAGTGGAATAAAGCCAAGCAAAGAATTTGTATAAATGGATCCATCCTATCTCCCATGAGCTAGATTATATACCAAAAGAAAAACAAGGCAAGCTCATGGATAATGGAATGGTGGAATCAAGCTTAATTAAATATAATAGGCCATGCTAGTGTGTATATCCCACTAAAAGAGTATTTGGCCACAATTATATTTAAACAAGCTCCATTAGCCAAAACAACCATATTGAAGGTAAAAGGAAGATTCTACTCACATGACATTCAAAGGTGGTCATGAGGCTCCACCTAATTAATATTGTGAAAACAACATACATCATATATGGAGCATGTAGACATAAAATGGATCCACACCAACACATATGAGCTAGATTTAATTAGCAAGAAAAACAAAGGCTCATATATGACTAGGGTGGTGGAATTTTAAGGTGGTGAAAGAAAGGGTGGTGGAGTTGAATAAAAGATATGCCCCCAACTCAACTTGGGCATTTAAAAATATATCAACAACCAAATACAATATCAAGAGGCAAATACCATTAACAATGCATATGAGAGAAGAACCAAATCAAAAGGGTTTTATATGATGCTCAAATGCAAGGTGGCATGATGACATGAGCATGATATAATTATGATGCAACAAATACATATATGAAGTAGCCATTATATTACTAGACCAAGTAGCATTACAATTGTTAGACAATTGGGATGCTACAAAGGGCAATCAACACTAGGATGTAAATCACATATAGTACTACAAGTGTTCATGCCCAAAGATACAACATTGCAATGAGATAGATATGGAGGATCATGAATGGCAATACCACTATCCACATTGCAAGTTCTATCACCACTCACCATATCATTACCTTGTGACAACTCACATGTTGGTGTAGTGGAAGAAGATGAGAACTCATCACGGCCGGAGGTGGAGAGAACACAATCATCCTCATTAAGCTCACAACATTAACAAGCACATTAGATGCTTGAGATTCGAGATAAGAGTTTGTCTCCTCCTCCAAAGATAGATTTTGAGGATCCATAGGAGGAGACAAGCCCATATCTAGAATTCTCTCAATATTTGGGTCAATGACCCGAAAATAACTAAGCATGCGAATGCGCCAAACATCATAATTTGTGCCATCAAAAGTAAATGTGTGAGAGTGCACTAAACCCCTAGGAGACATCCTTACTCTCGAGGCGGTGAAGCCTAAGAAGCGAGAGACCTCGCTCTGATACCAATTGAAAGGGAAATGGACGTCGCCTAGAGGGGGGGGTGAATAGGCGTTTTAAAATTATTACGGTTTAGGATCTAATAAATGCGGAATAAAACTTAACGTTTAATTTATCAAGCCAAAACCTATATCCACTAGTTTCACTAAGTGCACCAACAACCTATGCTAAGCAAGACAAGCAAGAAGGTGGTAGCAAGATATAGTACTTCAAGCACGATGGCTATCACAATGTAAATTTCATAAGTAAAGGGCTATTAAGAGATAACCGATGGACGCAGAGACGATGATTTGTTTCCCGAATTTCACTTCCAAAGAAGCGACATCTCTGTTGGAGAGGTGCGGCGGTGCAATGTACTTCGAACGCCACAAGTGGCTCACCTCGAGGTGTGGTGGCTTGATGCTCACCCAACGCCACACAAGGCCTCACCCCAAGATGCGAAGGCACGCAACCTACCGAAGCCACGACAGGCTCACCCTATTCTCCCGTGAGCTCGCCATAAAGGCCTACTCACGTTCCACTATGGGACACTTGAGGGTGGTCACCGAAACCGTACAAGATTGGGGCAATCTCCACAACTCAATTGGAGGCTCCAAACAACAATGCCACAAAGGCTACAAAGCCACAAAAGGCAACAAGGCCACAAAAGGCTACAAGACCACAAAAGGTCAACAATCCAACCACACAACCGTCTAGGGTTCCAAGAACCCAAGAGAAACAAGCCCAAGGGCTTGAACTCGCCGAATCTCCGAGGAGAACTCAAACCTATGCACCAAATGCAAGAGGTAGGTCCTTCACTCTCAAATTCCACCAAAGCTACAAAAGCTATTGGGGGAATAAGGGAGGAAGAACATAAGAGGAGAACACAAAACTCTCCAAGATCTAGATCCCAAGGATTCCTTCACAAAGAAGGGATTTGATTTGGTGGGGCTTGTAGATCTAGATCTCCTCTCTCAAATCCCTCAAAAATATGCAAGAATCATGGGAGGGAGAAGGTAAGAGGGCAAGCTTTTGAAGGTCAACAATGGAGGAGAGAGAGTGGAAGAGGTAGCAAAAATGACCTCCAAAGTTGGGGAAACTTTGGGGAAGAGGGGGCCCTTAAATAGGGAAAGAAAAATCTTCTCGTTTGGGCCAGATTCACGCCTCACCGGAACTACCGATGCTCTATGGAACTACCAGTAAATGGAAACACAAGTTAGTGAACAAAAACGAGATTTACCGGAACTTCGGGGGAAACTTGGGCCGGTACTACCGCTCAAGCAAAAACGTTGGACAATATTGCACGAAAACTTTAATAACTTTTGACTCTGGACTCCGATTTTGATGATCTTGGGCTCGTTTTGAAGAGAACAAAAAGCTCTACAAGATTATCAAAATAAACATCATAGTCCAACAAGGGAGGATAAAAATAAAATGGATAAAGGTAGAACCTCTCAGAAGCGATGAACCGGTAAAACCTCCAAAACCCAAACGCAAGAAGTTGAGCTTGGAAACTCCAATTGGGATGAAACCAATTTTATTGGAAAGATAATAAAGAGTAGAATCCGAAAAAGGTGAAATATTGGGTATCACCAAGGGAGAAAATATCATGAATATATATGTGAGATATCTCCCAAGGTGTGGAGCCGGAAAACCCGCAAGGTCAAAAACGCAATAGGATATGCAAGGGAAATCTGTTTTTGATGAACTAGAGCTTGTTATGAAGATAACCACAAGCTCTAGATCCTCACATGGACAAGAACAAACAACAACCAAGAAAGATAATGCTATCTATGCAAAGGTTTGAGCTCTCTCCGAAAGATACGAACGAGTCACCCACTCGAGAGCCTCTCTTGATAGTGCGACTATCTATCCTAAACCCGGTCTCCCAACACTACAAGAGACCAGTAAAATAGAAACCCTATCAAGATCATACCTTTGCCTTGAGCATCCCACTTGAGCTTGATGTAGACAATCTTCTCACCTTCAAGATGGAACACCTTTCTTGATTGCTCTTGCTTGCTCGTGCTTGATGAAGACTTGCGAATGGCTCCCCATACTCCATGGGGAAACCTCTTCTTTGACCTTGTATTCATCACTCCATGAACACCGAGGAGGCAAGCTCCAAGCATGAGATCTTCTATAGAGGACGCATCTTGAGCTTGCACATCAATTCTTGATGATGATGCCTTGAAGAAAGCCATGAGGAACTCCATCTTCTTCTTCTTCTTCAAGACATACTTGATCTTCTTCTTCTACTTGATTCCAATAGGCACAAAGACCTTGGATAATGCTTCTTATTTTTCATCCTTGAAACCAACACATGGTCCAAGCGATGTCAATGGACAAACCTACAAGTGAGACTCAATTTGCACATTAGTCCATAGGGATTGTCATTAATTACCAAAACCACACATGGGGCATACATGCCCTTTCAGCGGGTCACCCTCGTATCGTTGATTCTCCACATTTTCCATTTTCCCCTTTTGGGCATGTTTGAGCTATTTCTCCAGCATTTTCAGTTGTTCAAACTCTTGTATCAGGTAGTTGCTTTGCTTATAAAGCGAAGGCTATTTCGAGGTAAAAATCAAGTGGTAAAATGACAATTCATTTTCATGTTTTACAAAATGACATTGATAAGATGAAATTACGATAAAGCTCACAAAATCATGTCAATTGCTAGAGAAAGCAAGTGAGTTGTACTCAGATTTTTTACATTGACAAGCAACTGAGGAAAAGGGGCGAATGATAGCCTGCAAGTGCACAGGAAGTATTAATTCTAGTTTTTATATCGATCTTGATAAGGAGCCTAGTATATCGCACTCAAGGTGTCACAGGTCTTGAGTGAATTGACTGTAAAAGCTAACGGTGGAAAGTGGTGAATAAAAGATAGAGGAAACTTGCTTAGGAAATAAATAAAGATTAAATTGCATAAAATTAAAGATGCGAAAGGTGTTTGAAGGTCCTGCAGATGAGAAGTTAGGTGCGGAGAGAAACAGTTCATGGTGATAGTGAAAGTGCCAAATGCATAAAGTAGAATAAGTGATAGTGATATTTCTTCTTTGTAAGTGAGTAGGCAAGCAACCCATATACCGACTAGGAGTCCTCATAGCCAATTCTTCCCAGCCCCAATGATCCATCTACCTGTTATCAAGACAATGGTTAGCACATTAATTAAGGTATTGTGACCGGATCAAGACTTTAATCTTGATGGTTCCTTGTTATCCTCGAGTAATGCTAGCTCCTCATTGATATCGGCCATGTCACTCGGGGGTCGCCGATTCGCTAGCATACAAGCTCATACCTATGTGATCTTTGGATCATGTTACCTGGGCCCTTAAATTAGATAACAAGCATTAGGCAAACATAGATAATCATCTCACTATTTAATAAACACTACAACAATCACCAATGGATGGATTTAAAGGAGGCACAACACATCTCACCAATCCCCTACATCTCCCACGGCTATGGGGATTTACTCAGACATGAGAGGAATACAAATCAAAAGCATAATTGTATTGCAAATATTGTAGAAAACCACAATAGCGATTAAAGATCAAATCGAATACAAACCAAAGATAGATCAAAGTATCAAACCCTAATCTTACAATTTCCAATCTATCTCTCTAAGTAATGATGGGGATGATGGTGGAGTGTGTGGTTGAGGAGTTGAAAATCATCGAGGAACAAGGGGACGTTCTTCTCCTCTTCCAGATCAGATCTAACCCCCTCTGGGTGAGTTTTGGTGGCCGTGTTTTCTTTTTCGTCATCCTTCTTGTCGCCTCTCCTTCATGAAAGTTACTTGTATTGATATAACAGAGCAGGCGGCGTGTAGTACGGGTGGACGGTACGGGTGCATCCTGACTGTACCGCTGGTCATTAAGCGTTATGGACGCCACCAATGGAATGGGCTCCAATTGGGGATTTGCTTATTTAGGTGAAATTATCCCATAAATGCTACTAGAGATTCCGTAAATGTTCATTGCCTGAAAACCATTACATGAAACCAAGGATTTGCTAATTGCAATGTTAATGTTAGTAGAAAGGATAATCTTTAGTGAAATCCAACAATAAACAAGAGGAAAATATGATAAAAAGTGATGAAAATTGGAGCTATCAACTTCCCCAAGCTTAGAAGTTAATTGCCCTTGAGTGACAAAGCTATAATGAGTAATAGCGAGGAATTGAATCAAGACAAAAAACTTACAAGTTTGAGGTTGTATCATATTCCATTGTGAAAAATCCTGCAACTTTGGACATGAGCATAATATATCTGAACAATTGCACTTAAGTTCAATTCCTAAATACAAGTAATTCGCTAGCTAATAGTTCTTACAATTCAAATAAGATTGTTAAAAATTTGGCTAGACTTACAAATCAATTTCTTTTAGTGCCTCTCTTATTATGAGAGTGAAAATGTTTTAAGCAAGATTGCTTGAGTCAAAATTAAGGGTGCACAAGTAGTGTCAAAAGAAGGATAATCTTAGAGCTTTTTCATTAACAGCCATTTTGATAATCGTGGCTATCAAATACCTCTTATTTTCCTTGTCTTTCAAGAACTTTAATTATTCAATTTAGGTGGTGAGGTGATGCCAAAGGTCTCAAAAGTATTGAATATTTTTAGCTCATATCTTGACGGTAAAATTTTTTCTTCCTCTTTCAAGGATCATTGGATGTTTATTTTGTAAAATCTTACACAAACTTTGAGAATACCAATAATTTTGCCCAAATAGCGACACGTATGCCACTCATGCCATCAACTCATAGCCGAAATCCGAGTTTATACCATAGATCGTTCAAAAGCTAGTGGAGTTGTTGGCATCCCAACGGTGTGTATGAGAAACATAGAACTTCTATTTCTTTCTTCCCTCTTTTTTTACAGATGGTCAAAATAGGTTTTGGCATCTCCCTCTCCCATCATAAAAAGTTTGTTCTATCAAACAAATCTTTTTTAGAAGGTATCATCAAGTCAATGATCAGTATGTGGGGTTGAGTACTACTAAGATTAAGCCCTTAATACAAAAACATGGCACCAAAGTTGTCGAGAGACACTTTCTATTATTCTTAAAAATTTGGAATTGTAATCCAATGAGTTTTTTCAAACTAATATAAATTGTCATAAGTCTTAACCAAAGTAGTGACAAAAACCTTTGAGCTCAAGTCCTAAAAGATAACAAGTTAAGCGTGGATTCAAACTCAAGTGCAACCGAACAGACATAAAATGTTCATGAATAAGCTTACAGGAAGAAGGAAAATATGAATGTGGTACCTCCTCTTGCTTGCTCATCTCCTACTTGAGCCAACTCTTTGTGTTTGTATCCATAGCTCAATCACTAAAAGTGAGTAACCTGCAGAAAAATCAATGAGAGCAAGAGAAATTTTCTTTTTATCAATGCAAAACTGCAAGTAAACATGCACTGAAATGAAAACAAAATAAATCAAAATAAGAACGAAAAATATGAATGCAAAAAGGTGGGAGGAGTTTAAACTCCCCAAGCTTAGGCTCCTAGCCTATCTGGAATCAAAAGTTGCCACCATCAGGTGGCGGCTGCTGGTACAGGTAGTTCGGGTAGCGTTTTGGAAAGTCGTTCATGAAAGATGTGAAGTCTTGGGTGAGGTTGACTATGTTGGCGTTAGCATCGTGCCACGTGTTTTATATGTTGTCAATGCGATGCACCACCTAGTCAAATTCACCTCTCGGGACATAGTTGAATCCCGGTTGTGGTGGATGCATACATTTCTACTGGTGCTGAGGGAAAGGTTGTTGGTGATGGTGCTATTGACCATAGTCATCCCAGCCTGTGGTGTTCCAATCTTCTCCACCTTGTTCATGCTGCTGTTGGCTAGCTATTGCATCTTCCCAATTGGGGTGACCTCCTTGCGGCGCAATCCTCCATGAGAGGATTAATGCTTGCTAGAACTCCTCTTCGGTGAGGATCCAACTCTGTTTACCTGGAAAACCAAAAGTTTGGGCAAAAGGAAGCAAAACTTGGTGGATATCACTGTTAGGCTCAAAATAAAGCTAGTAAACACATAGGGAGTGTTCGGGTCTATAGACCCCCATAAATTTGGTGCTAGTCATATGGATATCATCCAGAATCTTACTGCCAGCCACAACCCTTTCCTGTGGTAGGACAAACTCGCTTGCATAGGCGATCTGTGTGACCAAGCCACCATAGTGAATTCCCCCAGCAGAAGCCGACCTTTGGCGGCGAAAGTGCTGGATGAGTAAAGCACCTAAGTTTACCTTGTGCTCCATCTCTAGGTGCAAGGCCATATGAATTACGGTAATTTCGAGGCCTGCCATTGCCCCGACATCTCCTTTCTCGAAAATAGAATTTACTAGGAAGGTGTGAAAATAACAGATAGTTGGGTTCTGGATGGTGGCCCTCTTCTTGTGCAAATAATTAGTGTTCGTGTGGATAAAAATATGCTCCCAAGAATGCATTGCCTCCATGTGCACATTGTCATTAATATCAAGCTCCCCTCATGGTAGAATCCGAAACAATCACAAAATTAATAAAAGGAAAGACTACGTAGCTGCCCATCGAGTACAAAACTTATAGTGCAATTACGCTCGTGAGTTTTGAGATTATCATGGAATGATGATAGGAACTCGTATGTGGCGAGCTTGTAGGTGTCGATAGAGTAGTAGGAGAAGGGGACCATGCCAGCATGCACAGTCATATGCTCAAAGTTCTCCAAAAGACCTTCGCGGGAGAGGAACTCATGGTCTACCCACTTGTTGGGTAAAACCTTACGGTTGCTCACCCTCTCATAGTCTTGATTCATGGCGTTCCTCAAGTTCTCCGCCTCCGAACGCCTCTTCTTCGACCCCGACGGCTTGGTGGAACCCGAGGCTCCTGCCGTACCAGAGTCCTTGCCCGAAGGGAAAATCCTTCCAATGTTATGCATTGTGCTACAAAATTTTCAAAAAAATATAGGCATCAAGTTTCTATCACATGAACAAACGATTACAGGTCGAAGTTACAAATCCTAACATGAGGAATCAACAATAATCTGAAAATATGATGAACTCATCTAAATAGACAATGTGATGAATTCAACCATGGATTTCATAAAATAAAGCATGGATCAGATGAGAAACTTACCAATGTGAAGATTCCCCCACTCAAAAACACAAAATCAATGAAGAATCAAAGGTTCTAGGAGGATAGGGTTTGAGGTGGAGAGAGAAAGAGCAAGAAAGAAAGAGGAAGAAGAAGGGTGGCTGGGAGCCAGCCACCGTCGGCCTTTACCTGACGATGTAGTTGGTACGGACTAGTGGTACAGGCGCATCCTGCCCGTACCGGTGATCGTTGGAACATCCTAGCATTAGAGCTTAGAAATAAGCTTAGATCAGGTGTGTGCATTGCATTCATGCATAGAAAATCTGGATAATTTTCGTGCTTTTAAATAAAACTTGTCAAAGTGATTGAAGCTTCTCTTAACTTGGTGGAACTGAAGTAGACCATCAAGTTGATTCTGATAAGTTCCAATATGACCTTTGCTAAAACCCTATTTTTGGGTAGTATAATTTGATCTACGGGTAGATTAAATGCTATATAGCTAAACCCATAACACATTACTAAATGAACAATAAGGATCTTATAGAGATCATATCATGGTATTCATTGCAACAACTCTTGAATACCCAATCAAGTATATAACCCAAGTAAACAAATCTTATAACTAAATCTTGAAACACTTTCTTGCCATAGTTATTCCTACCATGGGTATCATGGTAGTTCTTAAACATTAACTCTTATCACAAATAGAGAGAAAAGGAAGTCAAGCCAAGACCATCCAGCACATACCCTTAATATCATATTAAGAGATGACATTCCTATTTAACCAAGTCCTAGTGTCAATTGATCATCAATGTTGAGTAATCAATTCTTGACCTAACACTTATTGACTCTTAGCTTTGACCTACTATATTGACCTTCCAAAGACCTTAAGTAAATTAATAAGAAGAAGGAACTAGCTATGGTGAAGTGTGACATCATCAATGGAATGAGATCTTTAGTGGTGATCAAACCATTGGATGTTGAAGGAGTTAACTCACTCATGAGTTCACTAGAAGAAGTATCTAAACCCAAGAGTTAAGATAATGGTTATGAAGTTATAAGAAAGCTAGTAGTGTTAGAGTATCAAGTAATAATCTTGTTAAGCCAAGTAGGTGTAAACCTAAAGTAAGTTTCCTTAACAAGATAACCCTATAGAGAGATTAGTATAAGACTGTTACTTAGTGGATGATGGGTCTTGATCACACAAATAGAAGCCTAAGATTAGCATGATCAAAGGATGGTGGTCATTGTTCTCAAGTCACTTGATAATAGATGATTATATGATGAAGAAGTGTTGTGAGAATACTAAATTAGGCAAAACCTTAGTAAGCTGAATCATCTAGCTTGACCATGAGAAGTCAAGTGATGACCCACAAGTATAGGGGGTGTATCACAGTATTTTCGATAAGTAAGAGTGTCGAACCCAACGAGGAGCAGAAGGTGTTGGCTAGTGGTATGGATCAAGAATTCTTTGCAAATACTTAGCAAATGGTTTTTTAGGGGTTTTCGATAAAGCAAGTAAACAAAGTACGAGTAAATAAAAGACAGTAGGAATAAATGCAGCAAGTGGCCCAATCCTTTATGCAGCAAAGGACAAGCCGGTTGTATTTCTTAAGATGACCAAACATTCTCGAGGACACATGGGAGGACTGTCAAGTGCTTTCGCTTCATATAGTTGATTAATCTTCTTTAGTTTGCTAAGTGTTGTGTGGGTGAACCTGTGCTAATGTACCACCCTATCCAAGACTAATACATTCTTGTGATTAAACCCCTTGCAAACATCCGTAAGTACAAGAAAGTAATTAAGGTAGAAACCTAACCACAGCTTTAAACTCTAAGACCCTTACGTCCCTTGTGCAATGGTTTCCTAACGGGGGTTCATGTTTCTATCACTCCGGCAACCCCTACGATTAGTAGCCAAATACACAATGCATTCCCCTAGGCCCATATAGGTGAAGTGTCATGTAGTCGACGTTCACATGAGACCACTAGAAGAAGTACACCACAACTTAAATAACAATCTATTGAATCTTTCTCAACACAACTCCACTACTAACAACAAGACTTCTCCCATGTCCTCAAGAACAGAATGAACTACTCACAAGACATCATATGGATCATGATCAGAGATGGAATAATGATGTATAACAATCTGAACATAAACAATAATTCAATGGTTCACTCAATAACATCAACTACAAAGAGTAATCAACACCGGGAAAGTTTCCCCTATGAACTATAGCAAGATTCAACGCAATTGTTATAGCAATATGGAGATGGTGATGAGGGTGCTGATGGTGATGATGGTGGTGATGATGATGATGATCCCGATGAAGTCTAGCTTGATGGTGGTGTTGATGTAGGGGTTCGTAGCATGGAAAACAAAAAATTTCTATCGCATACAAACAAACAAGCCAAGATCTATCTACTAGATTGTAGCAACGAGTCGATAGAGGAACTCACCCTCGAAGATTCCAAAGCGGTTAACGAGAGCAGATTCTGGTGGGTGATGTAGTCGTACTCTTTCCGATCTCAAGATCGCGTAGACGATCCTTCCAGCGCCACATTCCAGCAGCGCTCCCGCAGTCGGTCACACGTTCGGTACTCGACGAAGACCTTCCTCTCCCTTGTTCCAGCAGGCAGCGGAGGTTGTAGCACTCTCCTCGCGATTCCGGCAGCACGACGGCGTGGTACCGGAAGTAGAGGGGAAATCCCGCAGGGCTTCGCCTTAAGCCGGTGCGAGTATGGTGGAGCTTATGAGAGAGGCTATTAGTGGTCTAGTAATTAGACACACCAATTAGAAGGCTCTAAACCAATTAGAAGGCTCTAAACCGAAATAGCTCTAAACCGGGGTCTAGATCTAGGGTTTAGTTTAGAGGATAGGAACTTGTGTGTACTAGGAGGGGAGCCCTGCCCCTCCTTATATAGGTGGGAGGGCTGGCCGGCCAAGGGGAGGGAGTGGAGTCCCTCCCCAACTCGGCCTTGAGGTGGGGCGCCGGCTTGGGGAGGAGGAATCCCTCCCCAACTCGGTTTCCACTTCTCCTCCTCTTTCCACTTTCCAAAACTTGCCGTTTGACTTTCAAACTAGCCGTTTGACTTTTCAATTTAGGATTTAAATAAACCCTTTATTTTGGACAGCGAGAACACTTAGTACATGATGCAATCATTCCAACTTACAATGACACATTCATGTACCCTTCCCCCTCCGGAGTGCCGGACATTCCGGGACCTTCTAGAATGTTCCCGATGAAAACACCGGAACCATTCCCCAACTCCGAAATGGGACTTTCCTTATATGAATCTTATTCTCCGGACCATTCCGGATCTCCTCGTGATATCCCGGATCCCATCCGAGACTCCGAACAACATTCGGTCTCTTTCTCATAATACCATAACTACTCAAACAACGTCGAATCCTTAAGTGTGTCTCCCTACGGTTCGTGAATTATGCGGACATGATCGAGACACTTCTCCGAACAATAACCAATAGAGGAATCTGGAAATTCATATGGCTCCCACATATTTCTACGATTACTTTGCGATCGAATGAACCACTTACATACGATACCAATTTCCCTTTGTCTCACGATAGTTTACTTATCCGAGGTTATGATCGTCGGTATCTCTGCATACCTAGTTCAACCTCGTTACCGATAAGTACTCTTTTCTCGTTCCCGTGATATGTGATCCCTTGTGAGCCAGTCACATGCTTGCAAGCTAATTGGATGACATTTCACCGAGAGGGCCCAGAGTATATCTATCCGTCATATGGATGGACAAATCCCACTCTTGATCCATGTGTTTCAACCAATACTTTCCGAACACTCAATGCCACTTTTATAGCCACCCTGTTACGGTGTGGTGTTTGATGACATCAAAGCATCCATCCGGTAAAGGTGATATGCATGATCTCATGGTCGAAGGAATTAGGTTACTATGTATCAGAAAGCATATAGCAATTGAACTATTGATATGACTTGATCTTTATGCTACGCTTATCTATAGGAGTATGTCCATCACATCATTCTCCTAATGATATGACCCTGTTGTTAATAACATCTCTATGTTCATGATGAGGAAACAATGATCATATATTAACCAACAAGCTAGTTTAACAAGAGGCTTTACTAGGGACTCTTATTTTAGTTTACAAATCACACAAGTATTAATGTTTCCGGTTAATACAATTATAGCATGGTATGTAAACATTTATCATAAGTATGAAGATATGATAATAACCACTTTATTATTGCCTCTTGGGCATATCTCCAACAGTCTCCCACTTGCACTAGAGTCAATAATCTAGTTTCAAACCTTTGTGTATTCAACACCTATGGCTTTCCGGTGTTGTATGTACACGATTGCTAGTGGTCAACTGATCTCCGGATCTGACACTTCCAGGTCCGTGTGTAATTGCATGTCTTTGCGTCTCTACGCATCACTCATTCTCTAATGAGATGGCTTTGTATGATTTGGTCTTTCAGTGTGACCTTTAGTTCTTTGGGGTTAAAACATGTTGATAATATTGTCGCACAATATATCTTCATAGTATTATCCCACTGTGAACTACACCTAGTTTGATAACAAACTACTTGACACAAATGCCCTCTTTTGCTGCTATAATAGCAGTCATATACTTAGCCTTTTGTTGAAGTATCTGTCACAATGTCTTAACTTTGGAACTCATCCAAATCCATTATGGAACTCACTTTCCATTATATTGTGCCACCCTTAATTTAGATTGAGATAAACTTAATTTGTACTTTGTGACAAAACTAGTATCAATGTAGTACTTTTACAATGAACTAACCATCTATTTGTCACTTCTACAAATAATATACTCTTAGTTCTTCCAAAAGATCATAATAATATCCTTACTATCGTCCAATGATCATCTTATGAATCATTCTGGTATATGCTCATAATATTTATAGCATAGGACATATCTGGATTTGTACATATCACAGTATGATTGATATAAATACTCTTTGTGATTTCATACATCAAGTATCAATCTATACTTGAATCTTTGTTTCACTTACCAAGTGCCAATACACTTGAATATATCATCAACATTGAACTCTTTCAATCCTTTCTGTGCAACAAGAACCTTTCTTGTAGTTTCTATATTGAATTCATTCAATATCTCGTCTATGTACTTCTGGCACAACCATATTAGCGTCTATTGATGCCAAATATTTGGGTTTTGCCTAAGTCTTTCATCGGGATGAAATTCTTAATATGTGTTAATAAAAGATACATTATTTCCAATCAACAATATGTCTTCCACATAATGTATTAGAAACATGTCTTAGCGCTCCCACTTAATTTCTTGCAAATGCAAGCATCTTCATTGTCTCCGATGAAATTAAACTCTTTTAACAGTTTCATCATAGTGAAGATTCCAACTCCGCTATGCTTACTTCAACCATTGAAGTCTGCATATGCTTTTAGCATCCTTTGAATTAACAAAACCCTTTGGACCGTGTCATGCACACGTCCTAGGTAACCATTCTATTAGAAGAACTTGTTTTGTTTATTCTACTACCACATAACAAATTATATGTAGTGGTTGCTACATTAATCCGTCTAGACTAAAAATCGCTATGAAAGATCAAATCTTGTCATATACAACCTTTGAACATTGTTGTGAACTCTTTCCCAACATGTCGATTATTTCATAGATGTGAAACATCCATGTCTACCTTTTTTTTTATAGATCCAAACACAACTGCAAGGTCTTACACCTTTTTCGAGGGTCCTTCAAGTTCAAAACTTGATTTCTCGTGTATGGAACTATCATGGATTATATGGCTTCAAGCCATTTGACGGAGTCAGGGCCCATCATCGCTTCTTTGCATGTAGCAGGTTCATTATTCTCAAATAATGATTCAACCCTCAAATCTTGGTATTTGATTGTTCATCCGACCTACTTGTTTCAATAGAAACTTAGACCTCCGTGACCACAACCTTTGAGGCACGTGAGCCATGAGCATTGTTGCTGCCTCCGGAACATTTTTCGGTGCTGCGCAACTTTGCACATATAGCTAAGGTTCTTTTAACCTTATCAAAGTTCTATTGTCCTCCCACTTAACTTTTCACGAAAAATTCCTTCTCAAAGAAACTTGACGTTCTAAGCGACAAACACATTTGTCTCCGGTGTTTATGGAGGAATACTTAACAGTAATACAAAGACAGGTTTATCCGACTTTGGTTGCAAACATCTTTCTTATGCATAGCATACCAATGTTTAAGAAAGGACTACTTGGGTTTTATCCCAAACCATAACCTTATATGGTGTCATTTCAGCGGATTATGATGGAGCTCTTTTAGTGGAAAACGGTAGTCTCTAAAGCTTTTAATCTTTAAAATATAATAGCAGTTTTATGAATTATACCTTCGATCTTACCATGTCAAACAAGGTTCAATTACATATCTCGAACGCTCCATACTCTTACGGTGTTTCGAGAAATGCAAATCCACGGACCGATTCCTTAAATCTTAGGTATTATGCTAAACTTGTAACTTAAATATCTTCCTTTATGATCTTATCATAAACTATTTATATTCTTGTTACAATGATTTTGCACTTCATCTTGAAAATCTTTCGAACTTTTCAAATATTTCACACTTCATCCTTATTAAGTAAATATTCACATATTCACTCAAATTTTCGGAGAAAGCATATGAAGTTGAAATCCATCGCTCTTGACTACACATAATGGAGTTCGTACAACAATATGCACAAGTTCCAATAAGCTAGTCATTCATTCCCTTTTGGCCTATGAACGAAGTTTTAATTATCTCTAGGAAAGTTTCACAAACGTCATTTGATCAAAAATCAAAAGACTCCAAAATTCCATCCACATGGAGTTTCTTCATGTTTTCTTTCCAATATAATTTAAACGGCGATGTCACTTCCTAAGTGATCTTTCAATCAATTTGTCTTTCGACAATTTTAGCACCAGTTTTATGGATGTGATTTCTCCAACGAGATTTGTGAATCATCCATCTTTTATGGATTACGGCAATTATTTGAACAACCCTTTTGTTCTCATAATACCTGATAAAACAAATCCTGAAGGCAAGCTTTGATGTTTAACGAGCAACACAATAACCCTTTATTTGTTTTCGATGAACATCATCACATATTCTTTTGCTAGTTACTTAGGCCATTGTAGTTCATGAATTGTGTTGTTTCGTATGACGATTCACACCAACAAATTCAGTATCAAATACTTAAGAACCACATTGTTTAATAAGCAAAGAATATAGCCATAACACGTATATCATCTATATACTTAAACTGAACAATTCTAGTCTTTTCTTTTCTGCCATATACTTATGAGATTCTCTTTCAGTATTTCCTTTTCTGTTTGAAAGAATCTATCAACATCAATAGTGGAGTCATACATATGACACATAGTCCAAAGCGTGTATAGTTGAATACCAATGTCTTTGGACTTGCACTTTGAAGTAGATCACCATTATCAAATGTTTGGTGTTCTTTCAAATTCCTTTCTTTAGTTAACTCTTGGTGTAGTAAACATTTTACCTACATCAAATATTCACCTTCATCATGGATTTATCCATGATCAAGCTACTTTAGCTTATAACGGTGAATCGTGAGTATAATGTTGCTCTCCAAAACCTTTTGGAAGATTAGGACAACTAGTGTCTCCAACCTTTTGCAAATTCTCATCAAATATGAGAACATGACTTTTGCCATATTATACTCTATCATGTTGTAACCAAAACTTCGTTTCAGATATCACAATATCTTCCACACATCATGTTTTCTGAAACAACTCTTTCAGATCCTAGATAACCTTGATATTAAGATAATCTTTTGAATATCAAGAATCATGGAGACAAACATGATACTCATATACTAACACTTTGGAATTGTCACTCTTGTTTTAATACTAATTATTAAACTTTATGGAGTAACCGGAAATTACTGAAAGTTTGCAATAGGACTTTTAAACTTTAGATTAACACTTCAAAACAATACGATACCATTTCGTAAAGTAACTAACCAGAATTCTATAGTTCTATCATCTCAATTAAAACTAAGCGCAAGGTGGTAAACGGATGCCAATGACTACAACAACTATGCAAATTCACTTTGATTTTAGTTTATGATAAATTGAGTTCTAATTAATAATTAAATTAATCTCGGTGAACTCCCACTCAAAACAATATCCCTCACATTGTTTTAGTGATCACACGAACCAAATCCACCACATCAAAACCGATCATCACGAGAGTTGATATAGCTTTAATGGCGAACAATCAACATGTTCATCATATCTACTATATGACTCATGCTCTACCTTTCGGCAATCCGTGTTCCTGAGGCCATGTCTGTACATGCTAGGCTCGTCAAGATCAAACCTTAGCTACCGCATAAGCAAATCTGGCTTGCTTACGTTGTATTCACCCGCGGAATCAAAGACACCCGATCATCACGTGGTGCTTCGAAGCAGCAAGCTTTGGCAACGGTGCATACTAAGGGTGAACACTTTAGAACTTGAAATTTATGTGCATGAGGGATCATCTTATAATGCTACCGTCGTCTACTAAGCAATACAAGATGCATAAAGGATTAACATCACATGCAATTCATAATATGTGATATGATATGGCCTTTCTTCTTTGTGCTTCCGATCTCCATCTTCAAGCACGAACATGATCTCCATCATCACCGGCATAGCATCAAGGTCAATGACGCTTCTTCATGGTTGTCGTCCACCAGCTTCAACTATTACAACTATTTTGAATAGACACGCAGGTCTTAACAGAAATTAAAGACAACCATATGGCTCCTGCCGGTTGCCAACTTACAATAAGGAACATTGCATACATCAAATATAATCACAATCATGGCCATATCACATCACTGCACACCCCTGCAAAACAAAGTTAGACGCCTCTAATTTCTTTGCATATTTTACGTGGTTTGGGGCTTTCAATAAGTGTCGTTCTAACTTACGAACAAGAACCACAACATTGATACTAGCATTGTTGATTGCCCGTTGTAAATTGGATCTTAACTATGCTAGGAGAAACAGGCACCCGCAGAGCCACTTATGCAATACAAGTTGCATGTCAAGCGTGGAGCAAGTCTCATGAACGATGTCATGTAAGGTTAGCCCGGGCCGCTTCATCCCAACATACTGCTAGATGCAAAGTACACAAAAAGCAATCTACAATAAAAGCATCAATGCCCACAATGACCATTGTGTTCTACTCGTGCAACAGATCTACATATAGACACGGCTCTGATACCACTGTAGGGGTTCGTAGCATGGAAAACAAAAAATTTCTATCGCATACAAACAAACAAGCCAAGATCTATCTACTAGATTGTAGCAACGAGTCGATAGAGGAACTCACCCTCGAAGATTCCAAAGCGGTTAACGAGAGCAGATTCTCGTGGGTGATGTAGTCGTACTCTTTCCGATCTCAAGATCGCGTAGACGATCCTTCCAGCGCCACGTTCCAGCAGCGCTCCCGCAGTCGGTCACACGTTCGGTACTCGACGAAGACCTTCCTCTCCCTTGTTCCAGCAGGCAGCGGAGGTTGTAGCACTCTCCTCGCGATTCCGGCAGCACGACGGCGTGGTACCGGAAGTAGAGGGGAAATCCCGCAGGGCTTCGCCTTAAGCCGGTGCGAGTATGGTGGAGCTTATGAGAGAGGCTATTAGTGGTCTAGTAATTAGACACACCAATTAGAAGGCTCTAAACCAATTAGAAGGCTCTAAACCGAAATAGCTCTAAACCGGGGTCTAGATCTAGGGTTTAGTTTAGAGGATAGGAACTTGTGTGTACTAGGAGGGGAGCCCTGCCCCTCCTTATATAGGTGGGAGGGCTGGCCGGCCAAGGGGAGGGAGTGGAGTCCCTCCCCAACTCGGCCTTGAGGTGGGGCGCCGGCTTGGGGAGGAGGAATCCCTCCCCAACTCGGTTTCCACTTCTCCTCCTCTTTCCACTTTCCAAAACTTGCCGTTTGACTTTCAAACTAGCCGTTTGACTTTTCAATTTAGGATTTAAATAAACCTTTTATTTTGGACAGCGAGAACACTTAGTACATGATGCAATCATTCCAACTTACAATGACACATTCATGTACCCTTCCCCCTCCGGAGTGCCGGACATTCCGGGACCTTCTAGAATGTTCCCGATGAAAACACCGGAACCATTCCCCAACTCCGAAATGGGACTTTCCTTATATGAATCTTATTCTCCGGACCATTCCGGATCTCCTCGTGATATCCCGGATCCCATCCGAGACTCCGAACAACATTCGGTCTCTTTCTCATAATACCATAACTACTCAAACAACGTCGAATCCTTAAGTGTGTCTCCCTACGGTTCGTGAATTATGCGGACATGATCGAGACACTTCTCCGAACAATAACCAATAGAGGAATCTGGAAATTCATATGGCTCCCACATATTTCTACGATTACTTTGCGATCGAATGAACCACTTACATACGATACCAATTTCCCTTTGTCTCACGATAGTTTACTTATCCGAGGTTATGATCGTCGGTATCTCTGCATACCTAGTTCAACCTCGTTACCGATAAGTACTCTTTTCTCGTTCCCGTGATATGTGATCCCTTGTGAGCCAGTCACATGCTTGCAAGCTAATTGGATGACATTTCACCGAGAGGGCCCAGAGTATATCTATCCGTCATATGGATGGACAAATCCCACTCTTGATCCATGTGTTTCAACCAATACTTTCCGAACACTCAATGCCACTTTTATAGCCACCCTGTTACGGTGTGGTGTTTGATGACATCAAAGCATCCATCCGGTAAAGGTGATATGCATGATCTCATGGTCGAAGGAATTAGGTTACTATGTATCAGAAAGCATATAGCAATTGAACTATTGATATGACTTGATCTTTATGCTACGCTTATCTATAGGAGTATGTCCATCACATCATTCTCCTAATGATATGACCCTGTTGTTAATAACATCTCTATGTTCATGATCAGGAAACAATGATCATATATTAACCAACAAGCTAGTTTAACAAGAGGCTTTACTAGGGACTCTTATTTTAGTTTACAAATCACACAAGTATTAATGTTTCCGGTTAATACAATTATAGCATGGTATGTAAACATTTATCATAAGTATGAAGATATGATAATAACCACTTTATTATTGCCTCTTGGGCATATCTCCAACAGTTGATGGCAACGATCTCCCCTCTCCGGGAAGGAATTCCCCCGGCAGAAATCTGTCTGCAGGAGAGATCTTTCTCTCTCGGTGTTTTCCGCCCCGCAGAGGCGGAAGAATCTTTCTATGGTCGCTCCCCCGAGTCTTAGGGTTTCGGGAGGATGATATATGCCAGAGGGGAGAGGCTGGAGTGGGCCAGGGCGGCCACACCACCTCCAGGCGCGACCTAGACCTGCCCGCGCCATGGGGTGGTGTGGCCCCCTGTGTCCCACCTCCACTCCCTCTTCTGGCATCCTTAGTCTTTTGGAAAAATAGGATTTTCCGTATATTTTCCCGGATTTTCTGGTCTTCGCGAATTTTGCCTCCAAACAGCACCTTTTCCATCAAAATCCTGACTGCAGCGGTCCATGCTCCAAAAGTCATCAACCATGCAAAAATAGATGAAATAACATAAGTATCACCTCTCAATACGAAATATATCATTGAATAATAGTGAATTAAGACATAGAATAGTGGTGCAAAATGGACGTATCAACTCCCCCCAAGCTTAGACTTCGCTTGTCCCCAAGCGAAACTGAGCTCAATAAACATGGCCTCAGGTTTATGGAGTGAGGAGTCAATAAAAGAATACGGACAAGAAGCATCACATTCATCAAAAGCATAGATCATAATAGAAGACAACTCACTATTATATAACTAAACTTGCAATGAGTAAAGGAAACACAATAAAGATACATAGAGTAAATTATAATTGGTAATGGCAAACTTAGCTCTTGGTCGAAGAATAGTTGATAATTTGCTGGAGTTCACAAATAGCTGGTTTTCAAAGATAGCTTTCAAAGTAGTAAACATCAAGATAAGAGCAATGTGCAAAACAAGGAACATAAGAAACATGAATGCATAAATCATCATATGAATGAATGAAACACATCAACTCGAAATACTTGCTGAGATAGAAGGGAATAGGTTTACTGACTCAACTACGAAGTAAAAGAAAGGGCCCTTCAAAGAGGGAAGCACGGATTGCAAGTCTCATAAAGAGCTCCCAAAAATTATGATACTTACTAGCTTTCAGCTCTCATTGCCCCTATCATAGGCATCTTTAGGTGATTAAGGTTAAAGTGAGGTCCAATCTGAGTTATATGCTTAACAGACTATAAACTGAAAATCCCAAGTCCCTTGAGTACGAGGGCCGCTCCTAATGCTACTCAACTTTAGTTACCGGTAAGTTCTTGTCATCATAAGTATGTGCGTATCATTGAGAACCGCCAACGGGGTACCCCTTGCCCGATGATACGGAAGAATCCCCATATCAAAATGACAAGGCAAGCAGACAATGAGTATATCAGCAATCTTCTTATTTACCATGGGAAAATGGTGCTTTTTTCTCTCTTTCCTCTTTTCATAGTATCTCTTTTTTTCTTTTCTTTTTCTCAATAGCTATCTCTCTCTTTTTTTATAAGAATAATGCTTCATAGATATCATTATGGTTACGCTGCAGGTTTCCACCATGTCAACATGGATTAGACCAGCGGCCCAGGCGTTTCTCTAACACACATACATAACTCCATGGACTTACAAGCTCCCCTTTTATTTCACACCGATGACATCCGCAAACAAAAGAGCAAGGTATAAACTGGGTATATATTTACAAGTGTTGAAAGCGTTCCCCATGACAGCACGGTTCTACTAATCCCCAGCCTATAATTTGCAAGCATATAACTTTCATGGAGAGTTCACAATGGTTCAGGTTTATTAAGTGCAAGAAAGTAAAGTGTGCCATCAAGTTCATGAGAGCTTTAATCACTAATTTTCGCATAACAAGTTTAATTTGGGAGGTAGACAAAACAGGAATTTACTTGGAATAGCAATAATGCTACTAGGTAGGTATGGTGGACACAAATGGCAAAGGTTTTGGTTTAAAGGAGGTGGATGCACGAGAAGAATTCCCTCTCAGTACAGGTTTTTGGCTAGAAAGGCTAGGTAGCAAGTACAAGAGTTGAAGGAAACAAACAAACATACAAATGATAAAGACAAACATGCAATCTTTCTTGGAAGCACAAAAGATCTTAACTAGAGAATACTAAACTTATGAGCAAATCAAGAAAGAAAGATGATGATTTTTTTCTCGAGTACTTCTATCTTTTTCTTTTCAACTCTCAAAAAGGTGTTTCTACTGACCGAGCCAGGTTGGCCAAAACCAACTACTTAACTCAACAATCCCAAAGTGATACCAATACTAACAACAAGATAAATCATATAATCATGAATTGAAAACTAATATAAGCTATGCAAAAGAGTGAATGATAGAACTTCTCATTAATATTCCATAACAGAGACTCACACCAAGGGATACAAATCTAACGAGAGAGGGGACACTTCCATAATGCAAACCATACTATAAAATAACTCCTCTATTCATAATATGACTCTACTAATAAGGTAAAAAGATAAAAGATAGTGATGTGATACCGCGACACTCCCCCAAGCTTGGAACAAACCAAGGGGATGCCAAACCTGATGACGAATTACTCCTTTGGTGGTGGTGGTATCCTCTCGATGAGCTCTCTGATCAGTTTCCCCAAGTCCTCAATCTCGAAGGTGAGATTACGAATAAGATGTGAGTTTTGCTCAATGCGGCTCATGATCATGTCGGGTTGAGAATTCCAACTCTTGCTATTCTTTCCCTACTCTTCCTCCTTGGAGTCTTCTTTTCCTGCATGGCTAGAACAAGGCAAATCCCAATTGGAGGGTAATTTCTCCTTGGGCATATTCTGGTATTGATGCTCATGGATAAGGCTATGGAAAGGATTTCTGGTGCGTGGAGGAAGTGACCGTGGAGCCAAACTGTGACAAGGAGCTTTCCCCCCAGTCTGCATCCGTGCAGTCCTTCTAATCTTGGCAGGTTTCACCACTCCAATGCTTGCAATGGTGGTGCCGGTATGCGGACGTTGGCCTTGCTCCTCTTCACCTTCACACTTTATCTCCTTCTCCTTCCCGGGGTCTTGGAGGTCTTCCTCCATGGGCTCCTTCCCTTTATCCTTGGTGGACACCATTGTGCTTCTAAACTTTCAAAGAGTATGTCCTGGCAGAAACAGATCGAAACAAAAACACAATGAAAACACGATATATGGACCTCGGAAGATCCGGGGAGAAATATATTATGAAGTTTCACATCAAAAGGAAGGTACTGGGAGAAAACGAGTCGGAGGCGGAGTCCTGGGTGGCCTCACCACCTGGTGGCGCGGCCAGGGGTGGGCCCGCGCCACAGGGTGGTGTGGGCTACCCCGGCTCCGGTTCCGTCCCTTTTTCGCTTCGAAACTTTCCTTATTGACTGAAAACTGCAAAAATATAGTTGGATTGTATTTTCGCGGAACTTTTCTTACCAGAACTGTTACCTATTTGAACACGGACTCTGCAGGTCTCTGAATTTGGTATCTAGTGGATTCTTCCGGATTCATCTCTTGAATATCATTGATATCTTGACCTTCATACACTTATTACTTGAGTCATAAAATCCTTCTCTTCCTTATTACACCATTGTCTCCACTTCCTGGAAATTTCTTTCACACAAAACTTCACACAGTTCTCATTAGCAACATTAGTATAAGTGAAGTGACAAAACCTTTTGAGTCCAACTTCAACTGAAAACCATCAAAACAAAAGCTACTGTAGCAACTCCTTCTGAAAACCCAAAAAGAATTCAAAAAGGAAATCGAATAAAGAAGCAGATGCAAGATTGGCTAGATCTGTCAAAACAGACCAGCAGGTGAAGATCAATTTTTTTGAAAATCTTCTGTTGTTCAAATCAAAAAGTTCAAAACTAACAAAAGTTAAGTAACAACCTGGGGCAGAAGCACAAAAAATTACAGCTCAATCCGACAGACATAGGTCTCTCACGAATTTTTACGGTGAAGCACAAAAATCTGTTTCGGGACAGCAACTTCCCCAAATCTTACTTCTCTCTCATTAGAGGTTGATCTTGACACAAAAACCAAACAAAACGGATAAGGAGCGGTTATTACCGAAGTAATAACTTCCAAGACTCAAAGAAACAAAAACAAACTGAAAGCAAAAACAAATTGGGTTGTCTCCCATAAAGCTCTTTCTTTATAGCCATTAAGATGAGCATGATAATTTTGAAGAAGCTCTCATAGAGATATGATTTGAAGTGAAAGAGAGCATTAAGAAGCAAAAACACACACATTTAATTCTAACCCACTTCCTATGCAAGGGGATTTTGTAAACAAACAAGTTGTTGAAACCATAGGAAACTTGCATAAGAAGGCAAAAGAAGTGCCGCATAAAAACTTTCAGCATAAAACGGGGAAACTTGATATTATTGAGATGCATAAGAACACTTTTCCCTCTCTCATAATAACTTTCAGTATCATGCATAAACTTAACAATATAGCTATCACAAGGACTATCATAGCAATGATCACTTATTCTAACAGAAAACACAGGGATACTAGCTCTCATAACACTACTTTGTGAAACAATATTAGAGGTATCCTTACAAAGGATAGTGTGTCTCTCTTTTTCATATTTAGCAACAAAGTCTTTCACATTTGCTACAATAGGTTCATCAACCATTTGTTTATCAGGTTCAACAGCTTTATTCATACTTTCATCTACCATACTAGCCATCATAGAATGTTCCTTTACCTTAACTGGGAAAGGCATTTTCTCAATATAAGGTTTAGGTAAAACATGATTAGCAGTATAAACTTCAGTATTTCTTGAAGGAACACTCTTAGCAATATCTTTATAAGGTTCATGATACTTATTCCACTTCTTTTTAGGCACTTCAATGTAGGACAAAAAAGCCTTAAAATAAGAAGCAATAGCTTGAGAGTCTAGACCATAAGCGTTTTTAATATTTTGAAAGTCATCAGTTCCCATAAAAGATTCAATGCATTCATAATCATAATTTATACCTGACTCATTCTCCCAAGCTTCAGCATTGTCTTGAATTCGATCTAGAAGGTCCCATTTAACTTCTTCTTCCATGTGAGTGAATGATCCAGCACAAGAAGCATCCAATAAATCCTTATCATGTAGAGGGAGCCTTGCATAAAAGTTGTTGACAATAATATTATTGGGGAGCTCATGAATGGGACATTTGAGCATTAGTAACTTCTATCTCCCCCAAGCTTGAGCTGTACTCTCTCCATCAAGAGGCCAAAAGTTGTATATTTGATTCCGATCTTTATGAATCTCACTAGGAGGATAAAACTTTGAATAAAACAGAGGCACTATTTCCTCCCATTCTAGAGCTTGACCATTCTTCAGCAGCTTATACCATTCCTTAGCTCTTCCTTTCAGTGATAATGAGGATAACTTCTTCTTAACTTGATCTGTAGTAATACCTACACACTTGAACAACCCGCATAATTCGTGTATAAAGAGTAAATGATCACCGGGATGAACAGTTCCATCCCCAACATAGTAGTTATCCATAACACGATCAATAATTCTTGTAGGTATTTTGAAAACATCTTTCTCAGCAGGTGGTGGCTTATCTACTACCTTAGCAGTGGTAGTAGCATTACCAAATAAGAAACTCAGCGAATTATCCATAACGAAAATAAAGCAACTAGCATAAGTAAACAATACTCATAGTAGAAGTTTCCTTTACCTGTTTCACTCTCCAATAGTGCTTCACTCCCCGGCAACGGCGCCAGAAAATAGTCTTGATGACCCACAAGTATAGGGGGTGTATCGCAATATTTTCGATAAGTAAGAGTGTCGAACCCAACGAGGAGCAGAAGGTGTTGGCTAGTGGTATGGGTTAGGAATTCTCTGCAAATACTTAGCAAATGGATTTTTAGGGGTTTTCGATAAAGCAAGTAAACAAAGTACGAGTAAATAAAAGACAGTAGGAATAAATGCAGCAAGTGGCCCAATCCTTTATGCAGCAAAGGACAAGACGGTTGTATTTCTTAAGATGACCAAACGTTCTCGAGGACACATGGGAGGACTGTCAAGTGCTTTCGCTTCATATAGTTGATTAATCTTCTTTAGCTTGCTAAGTGTTGTGTGGGTGAACCTGTGCTAATGTACCGACCCATCCAAGACTAATACATACTTGTGATTAAACCCCTTACAAACATCCGTAAGTACAAGAAAGTAATTAAGGTAGAAACCTAACCACAACTTTAAACTCTAAGACCCTTACGTCCCTTGTGCAATGGTTTCCTAACGGGGGTTCAGGTTTCTGTCACTCCGGAACCCCTACGATTAGTAGCCAAATACACAATGCATTCCCCTAGGCCCATATAGGTGAAGTGTCATGTAGTCGACGTTCACATGACACCACTAGAAGAAGTACACCACAACTTAAATAACAATCTATTGAATCTTTCTCAACACAACTCCACTACTAACAACAAAACTTCTCCCATGTCCTCAAGAACAAAACGAACTACTCACAAGACATCATATGGATCATGATCAGAGATGGAATAATGATGTATAACAATCTGAACATAAACAATAATTCAATGGTTCACTCAATAACATCAACTACAAAGAGTAATCAACACCGGGAAAGTTTCCCCTATGAACTATAGCAAGATTCAACGCAATTGTTATAGCAATATGGAGATGGTGATGAGGGTGCTGATGGTGATGATGGTGGTGATGATGATGATGATCCCGATGAAGTCTAGCTTGATGGTGGTGTTGATGGCAACGATCTCCCCTCTCCGGGAAGGAATTCCCCCGGCAGAAATCTGTCTGCAGGAGAGATCTTTCTCTCTCGGTGTTTTCTGCCCCGCAGAGGCGGCAGAATCTTTCTATGGTCGCTCCCCCGAGTCTTAGGGTTTCGGGAGGATGATATATGCCAGAGGGGAGAGGCTGGAGTGGGCCAGGGCGGCCACACCACCTCCAGGCGCGACCTAGACCTGCCCGCGCCATGGGGTGGTGTGGCCCCCTGTGTCCCACCTCCACTCCCTCTTCTGGCATCCTTAGTCTTTTGGAAAAATAGGATTTTCCGTATATTTTCCCGGATTTTCTGGTCTTCGCGAATTTTGCCTCCAAACATCACCTTTTCCATCAAAATCCTGACTGCAGCGGTCCATGCTCCAAAAGTCATCAACCATGCAAAAATAGATGAAATAACATAAGTATCACCTCTCAATACGAAATATATCATTGAATAATAGTGAATTAAGACATAGAATAGTGGTGCAAAATGGATGTATCATCAAGCTAGAGTATGATGAAGTATATAATATGAGTTGTATGGAGTAGTTGCAGGCATAGTGGTTTAACCAAGCTAATACAAGAACAAGGTTGTATTATGGGAGTAACACCCTACCCATTTCAGAGGATTGATATCATATGTGATATAGAGAGGATTGTAATCCTGCAAGCCTTGAAAGTAGATGCAAGGTGAATATAAAAGGAGTTAATGGATGGGGTTAGAAATAGCTACATTGATATATTCAGTAGAGGTAGCTAAGAAATAGAAATTACATATTAGAGTAAGAATGGAGAATGAGTAGTGTTGTGATGACATGACCATGTCATCATATGATGATGGATATGGTGGAGTCAGATGATTAGTTCATTTAGATAGATGTGATCTTAGTGAATAAAATAAGAGATCTATATAGAGTATATTTAGGAAAGGAATTCCTTAACTAAGACCCAAGCTTGGTGAAGTAATTAGGATAGGAATTCTGGAGAAACCTTTAATCAAGATCATATAAGGCCCTAAACAGAATCATGTCTACCTCTTTGACCAAAACTCTAGAATTAAGTTGGTAGTGGAACCATTTCTTATTTTTAGGTAACCATTGGATAATATCGCTTAGTCAAATGAAGTTCTAAGAAATAGTTAGAATACCAGTTGAGGGTGTATTGAAGAAAGCATTACCTATATTATCATCTTAAACCCTAATAAAAGTATAGTCTCATAAACCATCAAGATCACATTTGGAGGTTATCTCAATAGCTCACTCTAAGTTGAGATATAATTCATGGTCACCAAACATGATGGCAATATGCTTAGTCTTAAATTTTTATCCCTATCCATAATTGAATATGAGTTCTATAGTTTATAAAAAGTGCTTATAAGAGAAACCCTACATAAATTTTGCTTGGCACTCAAATCATATGTGCCACATAAATGGTAGTTGCTAATAGCCATTGTATCCTAATATTCTACCAAGACATTAACCATGCTTAAGAAATTAGTAAACAACTAGTTAAGTAATTACCCTGCCCAATCTAAAAAGAAGTAGGATGGTTATAAATAGCATTTTAGAGGAATTTGAATAAAGGAAATACCAAATTTTGAGAACCATGCAATTTAAATCAACATATTATGAACCACAAAGATTTAAAGCATTATAATATATATATTAATTCTTATATGAGGTTAAGTATGAATAGAATTATATATATAAATCACTCACCATTTTAAATCCTTACCATAATAATTATCATGGTGTAAACAAAGTAATTTTATAAGATTTTTATATAAGAAATGAATCCCTGAAACCCTAATTCCTACTTATATTTTCTAATGAAAATAGTCCTTTATATAATCATGAATATTAAAAATAATAAAAAGGAATACCAAACCAACTAGTTACATTAACCATGTAGAACCCTTGTTGATTCACTAAATTTTGAAAATTTGAATCATTGAGAAAATTCATATTGAAAAGAAAAAGGGAAAAACAGAAATAAAAATTAAAAAGAAAAAGAAGAAGAGCTGTCAGCGGAACTGGCCCACGGCCCATCTCCTGTTCGCCGCCCAGCGTAGCAGACACAACTCCTTGCTCACTTTGCTATGGCCCAGCATCAGCCCATCTAGGACAGCCGGATCACCTCTCTCTCTGGTTGACAGGTGGGTCACGCCGAGGACTGCGGGTTAAGGCTGAACACACGGAAGGGGGTTTTCCACAAGATAGCATCGTAGTCATCCTAATCGACTGGAAGCAGCTCACTGGCGAGTGCTCGGGCCATCCACCGTCTTCAAGATGACTGCCATGCTACGATTCGCGCTACCGACGCCGCCATTGTCTATAAAACCCCCGTACACGCAGAGAACGAACCCCGTTTTCCCTTCTTCCTCCTCCTCCCTTATTCATTGTAAACCTAGCTCGTCAGAGCTATGGGGCGTCATCGTCTTTGTCAGTATTCCGGCTATCTGAGACCACCATCATGATCTCCTCGTTGTTCTCGTTTCAAAACCTAGCTCGCGCAAGCCGAAGCCTTTCCATTCGCCGTAATCGACACCTCTAGCTCTGACAACCTTTGCGCCATTCCCACTGATTCCGACCTCGCCTCTCCTTGTCGTCGCCTCTACAAGCTTCCTGGTGAGCTACTGAACACGTCACTATCTTTTGTTGCTTCAATTGCTTCCTGTATGGCTCTTCCTCCATGCGCCGTCTCTCACCGCCGTTAGTCATCGTCGATGCCGAGGTTCTGATGACCTTTAGGAGTCGACACGACCATGGTTAGCATCCCCATGCCCTACTAGTTCGAACACATAATCTTGCTGGCCCGTGCGCGCTTGGAATTGCCGCCAGCGACCATGACCTGGCGGTGGTGGCCATCTTGATGTCCTCGTCACGTCATGCGCGTGCCACACCTCGCCTAGTCCGCAGGTTTGACCCGGTCAGTGCTTTGGTGGCACCTGACGTGGCCCTGACCCACCGGTCAGTGACCCAGGCTATACCAGGTCTCGCTATAAAAAAATATTTCCCTGTTTAATAAATAGATAAAACATTATTAATTCAAATATAAATATTTTCCAACAATTTAAGAAAATGATTAAATATTATAACTTCAATATCTTTTGTTTTACAATTCTCAAAAATATGTATTATATATCAAAATGTTCAGAAAAATAAACTCTATACTATCAAACTTTATTTTCCAACTTAAATAAAATAATTATTATTAATTCGTAAATAAGCTATTAAGTATAAATCTTAAAAAGGCATATTCTATTATTGAAAATTCATAAAAATTCTTAGAAATATAAAATATACATTTATAAACTTGTTTCATACATTTTTGTGACACTTAGCTAAATATCTATTATTTATTAAGAAATAAAATTTATAAAAATAATATCTTATTATTTATAAATCATAAAAATATTTATAATATACCAAAATGTTCACAAAAATAATAACTACAAGTTAAAAATATAATATTACACTTTTGAAGTAAATAAAAACTTAATCCTCTAGTATCTTGAATTAAACCTATTTCTTTTATTATTAATTCATAAAAGGTCTATATAAAATTGTTAATATCCTTATTATTTTCCATAGAAGGTCTAAATATAAGAACCATATTAGTTGATGTTTTTATGAAATGAAGATGAACCCAGCTACTTTAAGATATATCTTCTAAAATTACTATTCCAAAAATTCATTGTGTCTTATTTTCTAAATAGGTTTTATCAACTATAAAACCATTAAAATAGCTTTTGGACTTATTAAATAATTCTCCTATAACTTCTTATCTAAGATATGACTTTATTTAGAATCTAAAGAAAGAACTTCACTAACTAAAGTAAAGTCACTAATTTCTATATGAATAAAATGCCTTATTCACTTATAATGTTAAGAAAACACCACTAAAATCTAGTAATACTACATTAACCCAACTTTGATGAAGCATTATGAAATGGACAAAAGATAGTACCATATTACATAAGTACTCTACCAATTCCAAATGCTAACTCAATTATAAAAGTGATTTCTTTAAGAATAATAAGAACCCTCTTAGTATCTACTTGCAAGTTTAATTGATTTTACTTAGTTACATAATATTTTACTCAAAGGTTATTGTTTTAAAATAATATACTCAAATCATATCTTTAAAGTCTCCAAGTTTTAATAACAAACTTGTATAAGGTAAGCTTTTATCCATTTATCAACATTTGAGTGCTTTAGTATTGTATGCTACTTTGTGCATTTACGTATTGTTCACACACTCACAAGCCTTAATAAGAATCACATGTGTGAAATAGATTAAAAAAGGCAACACACACTAAAGAAACCATTCCTAGTTTCCAAACCCTAGATCATAGATTCTTATTCCGGGGATTCGTGTTATCAAATTGCATTGCATTACTTATGCATAATTGCATCTTTCTTCTTTAAAAATTAGTCCTTACTAGAACGATGATGCTATTTCCAGATCTTGGATCTTCTATTGTCTCGAAGACCGTGAGTGCGTATTCTTACAATCATAACAGGCAAGTTCATACCTGCTCATGTCCTTTGGTTATTTTCTATCAAATACTTGTAACTCAAATGTTGTCATCACCTACATTTCAAAAAGGTCCGAAAACACTATTTTCATAATAATATGATTATGGATTATTTACCAAGTGGTAATAACCTGCTATTACAGTTCCGGTGGTAAAGGAACATATTATCTAGGACTTAACAACCAATGTCGCCAGTGATTCTTGCACCGTATAATACGTGTTAACCATGAGATTTGGAATGGGATGGAGAAGTCGGCTGGATCTTCTTCCTTTAGCATAGATGGATGACCTTATCGTGAGGCTGTATATTTCTCGTGGAGAATCCAGCACATGGGTGGGACCCCTCAGTTCCCCGCGATATTGGTGTCTAGACTATCCTTGGGGGGCTGTCGGAGGTATTTCTGCCACTGCGGTGGGGGTTTCAAGGGAAATGATATGCTCACTAGAGTCTCCAAGGGGTTGCTAGGGTTATATCTGTAGGGGTTCCGCGTATGAAAACAATAATTTTTACCCTACGCCCCTGAACCCCTGATGTTGCCAGGACCTATCTATTAGTAATGTAGTAACAAGAGGGGCTTTTCGCGAACTTACCCTTGAAGACCGAAAAGCGCTGTCAACGCTCAGGAGAGCGTGGTTGATGTAGATGAGCCGAAATCGACCTCAAGGTCGTGATGAAGTCCTTGCGCTCCTGTGGCTCCAACGACTTGAGTGCCTTAAGTGTGACACCTCGCGGGGAGTTACACATGTCTTGTGCCTGACGATGACTCCCGTTTCCCCGATCCTACAGCAGTTGCGGAAGTAGAGCTCCTGGATCCAAATCCCGTAGCGCGATGGCGCTCCACAGTGAAGATGTCTTCTTGTTCGCACAGTCCGAACTTGGGACCACGATCACGAGAGAGAGAGAGAATATCAACTGGAGGTCTCCCCAAAAGTGAGGAAACCTTTATTGAATATTGTGTGTATTTATCTGGCCAAATACCCCCACTATATATAGGGGGAGGGGAGGTACTACCTCCCTCAAAGTCCCGGGGTGGGACTAAAGGAGAGGGAGAGGGGGGCGCTGATGGCCCAAAATATATCAAGCTCGTTGGGGAACCCCAAGAGGAAGGTATGATGAGCACATCAGCAAGTTTTCCGTCAGTTATTAAACCAAGGTTACCGAACTAGTAGGAGCAAGAAAACACCTCCAAGGTGTTGCTAGCTGGACTTTGGCAGGGCGCACTACCGGTTCTAGCAGCGACGTGGAAACCTGCACAACACAACCACATAACTTTGCCCCCAACTTACAGTGAGGTTGTCAATCTCACCGGTTTTGCGGAAAACAAAGGATTAAATGTATCGAGTGGAAGAAAGTAAAAGCTTGCAGAAAGTAAACAGAAAGCAGTAAACAGTTGTAGATTGATGATAAAAGAAAGGACCGGGCTCCATAGTTCACTAGTGGTGGCTCTCCTTAAGATAGATAACATGTTGGGTGAACAAATTACAGCGGGGAAATTGACAAACAACGAGAAAGAATACATTCATATACTAATCATCTTGACTCCTCTGAGATTTGATAGGGCATTACAACATTATACATAGACCGTAATCCAACTTCATCTATGAATAATAATCCACCTTCAGGTTATCATCCGAACCCCCTCCAGTATTAAGTTGCAAGCAACAGATAATTGAATTGCGCATTGCGTGTAAAGTAAACAATACGGTTGTTCTATGAACAAAGGATTGCTGTTTTCTCCCTAGTAGCAACAACACATCTAGTACCTTAGAGATTTCTGTCACTTCCCCAGATTACTAGAGGCATGAATCCACTATCGAGCATAAATACTAACTCTTGGAGTTGCTAGCATCTACTTGGCCAAGATAGCTACTAACAACGTAAAGCATGCAAGATCACAAATAACAAAGACATGATAGAATCAATAATCAATCTGAAATAGCATCTCAATATCCATCGGATCTCCGCAAACACAACATGTAGGATTACAAATAGATGATCTTGATCATGAACGGAGCTCACAAGATCTAAACATGATAGCACAAAGGAGGAGAACCAGCCATCTAGCTACTACATGGACCCGTAGTCCAAGGATGAACTACTCACGCATCACACCGGAGGCTTGCATGGTGATGAAGAAGGCCTCCAAGGTGAATTCCCCTCTCCGGCAGGGTGCCGGGAAGAGCTTCAGATCCCTCCCGATCTAGGGATGGAGATGACAGCGGCTACAGACTCTTTCATGGAATTTTGATTGGGTACTTAGGGTTTCTGTATCGAAGGCATCTTATAGACGAAAGGGGAGGCCGAGGGGGTGCCTGGGGCGGCCAGACCACCCCCTGGCGCGGGCTAGGCTTGGCCGTGCGGCCAGGTGGTGTGGCAGCCCCCTGGCCCCTCTCCGTCTCGTATTTTGGCTCCGTGTCCCCCTCGGTGAAAAACTGACTTTGGCTTTTGTCCCTTCCAATTCAAAGAATATTCATTTTCTGACTTTCCTGGAACCAAAAACAGCAGAAAACAGGAAGCTGGCACTGTGGCATCTTGTTAATAGGTTAGTCCAATAAAGTGTATAAAAAGTACTCCAAAGTTGGAACAAAACATAAGAAAGTAGATAAAAACCAAGCATGGAACATCAAAAATTATGGATACGTTTGCAACGTATCAACATCCCCAAGCTTAACTCCTTCTCGTCCTCGAGTAGGAAAGAGATAAAAAGAAAGAATAATTTTTGAGGTGACATGCACCATCATAAACTTGATCAAAGTATTTGTAAAACATGGATAGCTGGGATCATAGTACTTCAACATAGCATGAAAGATAAAGTTCTAACAATAAGACATAGCCACTATGTTGCAACATGAAAAGGCGTAAACAAAAGATTCATGAATAACAATGCTTTGCAAGACATTTGTTTGTTTCACATAAAGAAAACATAGCATAGTGGCATTCAGCTTGTCCCTCATAGAGTAGTAAATATAAATGCATAGGACACCTTCAAAGTTCATAAGAGTGACTAGATACAAGTAGTTTAAGAACAATCAATATCAAGTTATGCATCAATCAACAAGTCTTGGGACAATGCACATAGAACTAAGAATGACCACTATGCTCTCAAAGTAGGTGCATAAAGATAGAAGGTGGAGACTCAACATAAAAGTAAAAGAAAGGCCTTCATAGAAGGAAGCAGAGATTCAAGTTTCATAAAGAGCTTCCAAAAATTATGGTATTTACTAGCTTTCAACTCTCATTGCCCCTACCATAAGCATCTTGAAGTGATTAAGGTAAAAGTGAACAAACTATGGAGTATATGCTTGACAAAGTATAAGTTGGAAATCTCATGTCCCTTGAATACGAGGGTCACTCCTCATGCTACTCAAGTTTAGTCATCGGTATGTTCTTGTCATCGTAAGTACATGTGTATCATAGAGAACCGCCAACGGGTACCCCTTGCCCGATGATTTGGAAGAATCCCCATATCAAAATGACAACGCAAGCAGACAACGAGCATCTCAATAATCTTCTTATTTACCATGGGAAAATGGTGGTTTTCTCTCTTTCCTCTTTTCTCATCTTTTTCTTTCTTTTCTTTTTCTCTTTTTTTCTCAATATCTGACTCTTTTTTTATAAGAAGAATGCTTCATAGACATCTCATTATGGTTACGCTTCAGGTTTCCACCATGACAACATGGATTAGACCGGAGGCCCAGGCGTTTCTCTAACACACATACATAACTCCATGGACTTACAAGCTCCCCTTTCATTTCACACCGACGACATCCATAGACAAAAGAGCATGATATCAACTAGGTACAAAGTACAAGTGCAATGTTGAAAGCGTTCCCCATGACAACATGGTTCTACTAATCCCCAACATATAAGTGCAAGCATATACAACATAGACAACACAATGGTTCAAGTTTATTAAGGGCAAGAAAAGTAAAGTGTGCCAACAAGTTCGTGAGAGCTTTAATCACTAGTTTTCTCATAACAAGTTTAATTCGGAAGGTAGATAAAAGCATGAATATACTTGAAATAACAAATGATAGTAGGTAGGTATGGTGGACTCTTTGGAGTAACTTGGTTTTAGGAGTTGGATGCATGAGTGGAACTCATACTTGGTTACGGAGGCTAGCAAAAGACTGGGAGCGACCAACTAAGAGAACAATAATGGCCACAATCATGTAGAGCGACAAAAAATCATTAATCAAAGCATAAAGTGATATTACAAGTCGAAAACTAAAGGATCATAAAGGCTATGGTGACTTGGGATAGTCATAACATGGTGTGAGCATGCGCCAAGTCAACCCAAATAAAGCATCAAAGGAGAATACCACAATACTATGCTTTAATATGCTAAAACAACGCATGATCCTTCCAAGGCACATTAAGCAATCTCAATTGTTTATAACATGTCATGCTACAGCAAATATTACTAAGCATAAAGCCAAAACAATATCAAGCTTGGCATGGCAAAGCATAGGCCACAGTCAAAAACAAGCTCTCTTTACCACTTAAGCATGAGCTTTCCTACTCTTTTCCAATCCAAACCAAACTATTTGAAAACCAATGCATGAAAGAGGGGGTCCAACCAATTTATTCAGTAAACTAAGAAAACCAATCAAACAAAAAACCAAAATGAAAATGAAAAAAAAGACGCTCCAAGAACAACACAACTGTGCATGAAACAATAAAATGAAGTGTTTAGAAGAATCCTGGGATTTTTATTGATAAAGAAGGGGATGCCTTGGGCATCCCCAAGCTTTGACGCTTGTACTTCTTGGATATTTCTTGGGGTGACATACGTGGCATCCCCAATCTTGAGCTTTAGTCCATTCTTCATCTCATTACTCATTCCTTCTATACACATGAAAATTTTCCTTCATATAAAACTTCACATAGTCTTTATTAGCAACATTAGTGCATCAAGATAATAAGTATTTGGGTTCAGTTTAAACACCAATAAAACTTCCATTAAAACACAAGCTACTGTAAAACTTCCCTCAAAAAGCTCAATTCCCCAAAAGAACTCAAAAAGGAATCAACAAGAAGCAAATGCAAATAATGGCAGAAATCTGTCAAAACAGACCAGCAGGTAAAAACCAATTTTTTCGAACACCTTCTGTTGCTCAAATGAAAAAGTGTTGAACTAATGAAAGTTAGATAACAACCTGGGGCAGAAGCAAAAAAATTCACGCCTCAAACCGACGTTCAGAGATTTTACAAGAATTTTATGGTGAATAACAAAAATCTGTTTCGGGACAACAACTTTCCCAAGCATTACTTCTTTCTCATTAGAGGTTACTCTTGGCACAAAAATCAAATAAAAAGAATAAGGAGCGGTTATTGCAGAGGTAATAACTTCCAAGAATCATCTAAAACTTTTGGGTTATCTCCCAATAAGTACTTTTTTAACGCCTTTAAGTTAGGCATAAGAAGCAAGAAAAAGAATCAAGTATTCTCCAACGAAGAAGCTTTAAGAGAAAATTTTGTTTTCATAGGAGAGGCAAAAGGAATATTCTCTCTCTTCTTAGGGAAGTGTTCTATAACTTTCTTGAGTGGGATTTGATATTTAATGGTGCGTTCTTTCATATCAATAATGGGACCAACAGTTCTAAGAAAAGGTCTTCCCAAAGTAAAAGGACAAGAAGAATTGCATTGAACATCCAAAACATAGAAATCAACAGGGACATAGGCATTGTTAACCATAATAAGAACATCATTAATACTCCCCATGAGTTTCTTTTTAGCATTATCATCAAGTGGGACATTTAAATAGCAATCTTCAAGTGGTGGCAAATCAAGCATATCATAAATCTTTCTAGGCATAATAGAAACACTACTATCAAGATCACATAAAGCTTTGAAATCAAAATCATTCACTTTCATATTAATGATGGGTTCCCAACCATCTTCTTGTTTTATGGGAATAGAAGCTTTATGTTTCATCTTTTCTTGTTTAGTTTTTATGAGAGCATCAGTAATGTGTTTTGTAAAAGCCATATTCATAGCACTAGCATTAGGACTTTTAGCAAGCTTTTGTAGGAACTTAATAACTTCAGAGATATTGCAACCATCAAGGTCAAAATAAAAATTGTCATCTAAAGTAGTAGAGCTATTACTAGCTTCAACACTAGTGGTAGTGATAGTAGAAACACTAATGTTTCTAGCAATTTCATCTTCCCTTTCCCACTTAGCATGCAATTCAGCTAATAGTCTAACATTTTCATCAATTCTAACTTGTATGGCATTAGTAGCAGCAAAGGGATTCTCAATAGTTTCAGGTTTAGCAGCCATTTTATTAATCAAAGAGGATTATCTTCAGACAAAGATGATATATTTCTTTCAGCATTAGAAAGTTTTTCCTTAATAGTTTTATTGAAAGCATTTTGTTTACTAATAAAATCTTTAAGCATAACTTCAAGTTCAGAGGGAGCACTCCTATTATTGTTGTAGGAATTTCCATAAGCATTACCATTATTGGGAGGATTCGGCCTATAATTATTATTACCAAAATTATTCCTATAGGCATTGTTGCTAAAATTATTATTTCTTATGAAGTTCACATCAACTTGATCTTCTTGAGCAACCAAGGAATCTAAAGGAACATGATTTGGATCAATATGAGTTTCCCATTAACAAGCATAGACATAATAACATCAATTTTATCACTCAAGGAGGAGGTTTCTTCAACATAATTTACCTTCTTACCTTGTGGAGCTCTCTTGGTATGCCATTTAGAATAGTTAACCATCATATTATCCAGAAGCTTCATTGCAACAACCAAAGTAATGGTCATAAAGGTACCTCCAGCAGCAGAATCCAATAGATTTCTTGAAGAATAGTTCAATCCTGCATAAAACGTTTGGATAATCATCCAAGCAGTTAGTCCATGAGTGGGACAATTCTTTACCAAAGATTTCATTCTTTCCCAAGCTTGAGCAACATGTTCATTATTAAATTGTTTAAATTTCACTATTTCACTTCTCATAGATATAATTGATACGTTGCTAACGTATCCATAATTTTTGATGTTCCATGCCTGGTTTTTATCTACTTTCTTATGTTTTGTTCCAACTTTGGAGTATTTTCATACACTTTCTTGGACTAACCTATTAACAATATGCCACGGTGCCAGCTGCCTGTTTTCTGCTGTTTTTGGTTACAGGAGAGTCAGAAAATGAATATTCTCGGAATTGGACGGGACAAAAGCCAAAGTCAGTTTTTCACCGAGGGGGACATGGAGCCAGAATACGAGACGGAGAGGGGCCAAGGGGACGCCACACCACCTGGCCGTGCGGCCAAGCCTGGCCCGCGCCAGGGGGTGGTCAGGCCGCCCCAGGCACCCCCTCGGCCTCCCCTTTCGCCTATAAGATGCCTCCGATACAGAAACCCTAAGTACCCGATCAAAATTCCACGAAAGAGTCTGTAGCCGCTGTCATCTCCATCCCTAGATCGGGAGGGATCTGAAGCTCTTCCCGGCACCCTACCGAAGAGGGGAATTCACCCTGGAGGCCTTCTTCATCACCATGCAAGCCTCTGGTGTGGTGCGTGAGTAGTTCATCCTTGGACTATGGGTCCATGTAGTAGGTAGATGGCTGGTTCTTCTCCTTTGTGCTATCATGTTTAGATCTTTGATGACCCACAAGTATAAGGGGTGTATCGCAGTATTTTCGAGGGAAGTGAAACCCAATTTATTGATTCGACACAAGGGGAGCCAAAGAATATTTATAAGCCTTAACAATTGAGTTGTCAATTTAGCTGCACCTGGAAACAATCTTGCTCATAGAAGTTTATCAGTAGCAATAGTTTTGTAGTAGGAATAGTAAAGTAACAGCAGTAGTAAAGCAAAGACAGTAGTAACAAAAGCAGTAACAGTGGGATTCGAGTGCGGTAGGCATAGGGATGGATGGACGGCCGTTGCATGGACAAGACAATTCACATAACAATCAGAACATAGGGCAATTGCAGATAAATAAGATAAAGCATCCAAGTACTAGACAATCCTAGGCATGTGTTCCATATATAGTCATACGTGCTCACAATGAGAACTTGCACAACATCTTTTGTCCTGCCAGCCCGTTTGCAGTGGGGCCTCTAGGGAACTACTGACAATTAAGGTGCTCCTTTTAATAGAGCACCGGAGCAAAGCATTAACACTCCGTGAACACATGTGATCCTCACATCAAAGCCTTTCCCTTCCGGTTATCCCGATTTCTGTCACTTCGGGGCCATAGGTTCTGGACAACGACATGTGTATACAACTTGCAGATAAGACCAAGAACAATACTATCATAATGAATCAATAATAAGTTCATATCTGAAATCATGGCACTCGGGCCCTAGTGACAAGCATTAAGCACAACAAGTCGCAACAAAGTCATAAAGCACTAATAAGAGATACTAGGCACTATGCCCTAACAATCTGATGCCATTACATGAACAATCTCATCCAATCCCTACCATCCCCATAGCCTACAACGGGGGATTACTCACTCATAGATGGGGGAAACATGGATGGTTGATGGAGAAGCGATGGTGATGATGATGGCAATGATCTCCTCTAATTCCCCGTCCCGGTAGGGTGGCAGAACGGAGTTTCTGGTGCTGTTTCGTGGAATCTGGTGGTGGCGGCAGAGCGGAACTCCTTCTGGAAAAACGTCGAACCCCCTGAAGTTTTTAGGTCATAAGGCTCCTTATAGGCAAAGAGAGAGGCCGAGGGGGTGCCTGGGGGGCCCACACCACCCCCTGGCGCGACCTGGCTTGGCCCGCGCCACCAGGTGGTGTGGCCACCCTAGGGCTCTTCTCCGTCTCGTATTCTGGCTCCTGGAGTCTTCGGGTGAAATAGGATTTTGGGCATATTTTCCAGGATTTTTCGTGATAGTTGATTTTCTGCACAAAAAGTAGACATCAAGGCAATTCTGCTGAAAACAGCGTCAGTTTGCATTAGTTACATCCAAATCACACAAGTATAGAGGAGAAACAATAGCAAAAGTGTTCAGGAAAGTAGATACATTTTGGACGTATCAACTCCCCCCAAGCTTAGCTTATTGCTTGTCCTCAAGCAATTCAGTTGAAAACTGAGTGCGATAAAAGAACTTTCACGAACACATTTGCTTCATATGATGTAAATATTCTCAGCAATGTGATCAACTACTTAGACAATCCATAATAAAGAGTATGCAACTGAGTCTACTTAATAGTCATTGCAAGCTATGAAGAGATTCCAACTCAAGAATAATAAGTAGCATAAAGCACGAACATAAGCAGCATTACAATGCTCATAAAAAGGTATGATAGAGTGGTATCTCACTTGCCTTTGATTATGAATGTCCAGGCACCTCTGAAGTTCAAGTGATGACTAGAAGTAAAGATATCAAGAATTCAAGCATCAAAGTCATAACACAAATAATCAAGTATTGGAACAAACACAAAGAATGACAACTATGCTCTCAAGAAGGTGCTCGGAGAATAAGTGGAGACTCAACAAGTAAAGGAAAAGGTTTTGAATAATTTTGAAAGGCTTCCAAATGCTGAAAGTATGGTACTTGTTAGCTTTGAGCTCTCATTGCCCCTATCATAAGCATCTTTAACGTGGTTAAGGTGAAAGTGAGGTCCAGTCTGAGTTATATGCTTGACAGACTATAATCTGAAAATCCCAAGTCCCTTGAGTACGATTTTAGTTACCGGTAAGTTCTTGTCATTGTAAGTATGTGTGTATCATTGAGAACCGCCAACGGGGTACCCCTTGCCCGATGATACGGAAGAATCCCGATATCAAAATGACAAGGCAAGCAGACAATGAGTATCTCAGCAATCTTCTTATTTACCATGGGAAAATGGTGCTTTTTTCTCTCTTTCCTCTTTTCATAAATCTATCTTTTTTTCTTTTTCTTAATAGCTATAACTCTCTTTTTTTATAAGAAGAATGCTTCATAGATATCATTATGGTTACGCTACAGGTTTCCACCATGTCAGCATGGATTAGACGAGCGGCCTAGGCGTTTCTCTAACACACATACATAACTCCATGGACTTACAAGCTTCCCTTTTATTTCACACCGACGACATCCGCAAACAAAAGAGCAAGGTATCAACTGGGTATATATTTACAAGTGTTGAAAGCGTTCCCGGTGACAGCACGGCTCTGCTAATCCCCAGCCTATAATTTAGAAGCATATAACTTTCATGGAGAGTTCACAATGGTTCAGGTTTATTGAGTGCGGAAAATAAAGTGTGCCATCAAGTTCGTGAGAGCTTTACTAACTAATTTTCCCAAAACAAGCAAACATTTTATTCGGAAGAAAACAAGGCATAATGAATATGCACGGGAGTAGCAAATGATGCTAATAGGTAGGTATGGTGGACACTTTGGAAATATTTGGTTTAGGGAGTTGGAAACATGAGTAAAACACTCAGTGGAAGTGAAGGCTAGCAATAGTAAGGGAGCGACAAGCGAGAGAGAAATAGCTGTCATTATCATGCTTGCAACAAAACAAGACTACTCATGGCATGAAAGTGATTCAAGATCCTCAAGGCAAAATAATTCATCAAGGCTTAAGTGATTATTACAGTCATGTGCATGTGTGAGCATGTGCCAAGTCAATCAAATGAAACATTCAGAGGAGGATACCACGGTGTCATACCAATTTATGAATAGAGAAATGCAAGCAAACATTCATGAGACATGCTACAAACTATTAGCGAGCTGGAGCTAATCATAAGAAAGCAAGAACTACTAAGCATCCAAAGAAAACATACACTCTACATGAACAGACTAAGCACGCCCACAATGATGAGTATATGTACAAAAATAAAAACAAATAGAGTTCGTTACCAGCCTCTTACCACGCCTCAAGTTGTCATTGATCCTCATTATTGCTCTTCACTTGTGTGGCTTGAATAATAATATGAAACCAATAATCCACTGAGAACTGCCAAACCCTGTAGCAAACTTGCAAAAACCAGAGAAGAACGGCAAATATTTTTGGTCTTTTCGATTTTTAAATAAGAACCAAAAGAGAAAAACAAGCAAAGCAAAATCTTTTTGGGTTTTTAGAATAGTTCAAACAAAGCAAAAAGGGAAAAGCAAACCAAGGCAAAAAGATGAAGCAAACCAAAGAGAAACAACAAAAATATTTTTGGTCTTTTTGTGTTTTTAGAAAGCAAAAGCAAAGAAGAACGAAAACTAAAAAGAGAACGAAAACATGAATATACAAAGTACCGACGCAACATGATATGGAGATGAGTGCGGTGTTGGTGTACCTCCCCCCAAGCTTAGGCTTTTGGCCTAAGTGGGTATCAATCCATGTACGAATAGGGGTTCCAAGCGGGCGAATCTTCGTAAGAATGGTCGTAGCTAGGCCCATGAGAAGACGGAAAGCTATCAAAGCACCCAAGTTGTAAGACCTATCTCTTCTAAGAGCAGCAAAGATAAATGCTAGATCAAACAAAGATAACTTATTGGCAGTTTTCCTAGCAAGAACACACTTGGCAATAAAGTAGGCAAAGTAGCGAATGGAGGGAAGATGAATGTTACAGATTTTTCCATTCTCCTTTGAGAAGCTACTCCCTTGACAAATTTCTGCGTATAAATCCGTGAGTGGTTCTGGTCTCTCTTTAATCTTCTTACATGATCCCCATTGAGGTACCTTAATGGCTGCACAAAAATCATCAAGAGAAAGATTGACAGCAATATTGTAAATTTTGTAATGGACCATGGGGTTAGGCAAAGAGTGAGTAAATTGGAAATCCTTCACCACAGACATGGTTAGCTTCACAAATTGACAAGGTTCATCTTCCAAGAAATGCTCTAACCCTGCATTAGAAACCAAAGTTTGGAAATCTTGTAGAATTTCTGCAGCTCTCATGAACTCAGGGCATGGATAAATGGAGGGAAAAACTTCCTCCTCCCTATGGACCTTCATGACCTCAGGCACCCAAAGCTCATGTTGGTTTAGGTGGTGCTCACTCATCTTTTATTCTGAAATTTAAACACCTATTAAACAAGTGATTGCAAGGTGAATATAAAGAAGGATTCTACTCATAGGGACTTGTAAGAGGCCTAAACATGCATCAAAACTATATCTCTAAGCATCAAACAAGCTTACAAGCTCTCATAACCAGTCACCTACAACAGCAAAATACACAACATATAATCCACTAAACACAAATCTACTTGGACAAGGAGAGGAGTCACATACCAAGGAACAAATGCTCCAAATTTCAGCAAGAAAGATGGGCTGAGCAAGGAGATCGAAGAAATCGAGAGAAAGCACAGAGAGAACACGATTTTGAGCTATGAACTGGAACTTACTCGGGAGAGAGAAGAAAGTGGCAGGGGAGAGAGTTAGTGGAGGGCCAGGGGTGGCCCACACCAGGGCATGGCGCCACCTAGGGCTGGCCGCGCCACCACATGGTGTGCCTGCCTGGTGGGCCCCCTGGTACCTACCAGGTACTCCTCTGCCCCTTTTTTCATGTAAAAATTTAATATGAATTTTCTAGAATTTTTCGAGACACTTTATTTTTGGGCTTTTTTCAGAAATAGAAGAATGATTTTTCTGACAGACAGATTTTTTTCTTTTGGAAACAAGATGCAAGGACAAAACAAGGCGAGAACTACAGAAGTTCTAGCATGCAAGCAACTAACAACACAAAGAAAACTAAACGAAAGCAAAAACTAAAATGCAAAGGATAGAAATAAACGGAGATAATCATAATGAAAACATTGTTTTGTTCAATGGAATCCTTTTGTTAGCAAGGTTGATCAAGTCTTGCTACCAAAACAATTGCATATGAGACAAAACTTTGTATTTCACTAATGATTATGTTACCTCAACCTTGATAGCAATGGTCCCAATCATAATAGTTTCAAAATTTTCTCTTGGTATGGGACAATATATTTCTCCAACTTGAATGCCTTCAACATGTTCAATTGAATTCAAACCATAAGTCCTTTCAATCTTCTTGGGGAAATAGACAGTATGTTCCTTGTCATTAACATTGAAGGTCACCTTTCCTTGATTACAATTAATAACGGCTTCTGCAGTATTAAGAAAAGGTCTCCCAAGAATAATAGACATATTATCATCTTCAGGCATTTCAAGCACAACAAAATTAGTTAGTATCAAGCAATTGTGAGCCACCTGAACAGGTACATCCTCACATATACCCACAGGAATAGTGGTAGATTTATCAGCCATTTGCAAAGATATATTAGTTGGTATCAATTTTTAAGCTGCAGCCTCTTATAGAGAGAGAAAGGCATAACACTAACTCCAGCTCCCAAATCACACAATGCAGTTCTAACATAACTGTTCTTAATAGAGCAAGGGATAGTTGGAATCCCTGGGTCTCCAAGTTTCTTAGGAACCTTACCATTGAAAGAATAATTAGCAAGCAAAGTAGAGATTTCTTCATTAGGGATCTTCCTTTTATTCGAGACAATGTCCTTCATATACTTTGAGTAAGGAGGCAATTTAATAGCATCAGTCAAAGGAATTTGCAAGAATAAAGGCTTCATCCACTCACAAAACTTATTATAATGTTCATCTTCTTTTGACTTGTGTTTCTTATCAAGGAAAGGCATAGGTTTTTGGACCCAAGGTTCTCTTTCACTACCATGTTTCTTAGCAATAAAATCTTCTTTGGTGTATTTAGTAGTCTTAGTGTGGTTTTCAGGTTCTTCTTCAAGTTTTTCTTCATTAGGAACTTCATTTTCTTCATTACCACTTTCAGTTTCAGCATCAGAGATAGATATACTATTAGGATCTATAACAGGTTCAGAGGGTTTTATAACAGTTTTATGTTTCTTTTTCCTTTTCTTACGAGTAGAACCACTATTTTCAGCTTGTTGAGAATCCTGCTCAATTATTTTGGGATGCCCCTCAGGATATAGAGGATCCTGGGTAGCAGCACCACTTCTAGTTCTAATTTCATAAGCATGTTTTTCTTTAGCAGCATTAACTAGCAAGTCTTTTTGCACTTTAATGAGTTGATCTATTTGAGTTTGAACCATTTGAAAGTGTTTAACAATCATTTTAACATCATTAGAGGTTCTTTCCACAATATCTTTCAACTCAACAATAGCTCTAGTGTTTTCCATTAGATGATTTTGCACCCTTTTATTAAAGTTATCTTGCTTAACAATAAAGATATCAAATTCTTCTAAGCATTGATCAGGAGGTTTCAAGTAAGGGATATCACCTTCATCAAAGTGTTGGAGAGAGTGGACCTCAATAGTGGGTGAGTAGGGAATAGGCTTACATAATTCTTCTATAGGTGGTAAATTCTTGACATCTGCAGCTTTAATTCCCTTCTCCTTAAGACATTTCTTAGCTTCCTTTATCACTTCATCATTTAATTCAATAACTCCCCTCTTCTTTGATGTTGGAATAGGCACATGAATAGATGGTTCAGGTACAATTACTTCAGGTATAGCTTGTTTAGGAGGAGCCCAATCTTCATAATTCTTGCTTATTTTAGCCATTAATTCCTCAGCTTCCTTCAGAGTCCTATTCCTAAAAACACAATCAGCACAACTATCTAGGTATGTCCTAGATTCCTCAGTTAGTCCATTATAAAATATATCAAGAAGCTCATTCTTAGGTAATGGACTTCTAGCCTGTGCATGAATCAAAGCACAAAACCTTGCCCAAGATTCAGGCAATACCTCTTTTTCTCCCTGTTTGAAATCAAAAAGTTCCTGCAAAATAGCATGTCTAGCACTGGGAGGAAAATATTTCTGCAGGAAAGTACTAATCAAGCACTCAGGGCTATCAATAGATCCAGGAGGTAAATTACTAAACCAAGTTTTAGCTTCTCCTTTCAGTGAAAAGGGAAAAATCTTAGCAACAAAGTAAGTACGCATCTTAATATCATCAGAAAACAAACCACTCATGGTAGAAAGTTCATTCATATGTGCTACCACACTTTCATTCTTAGTCCCACAAAAAGGTTCTTTCTCGACAATAGCTATGTAAGATAGATCGAGAGAGAAATCATAATCTTCATCTATAATGTTTATGGGAGAAGCAGCAAACTTAGCAGCAGGAGATAATTTGGGTCTAATAGTACGCCTCTCAAGGAGACTCTTAGCAGCGCTCTTATCATGGGTGTTCTTACATTCTTTAATAAACTCATCGGTCATCTCAACATAATCTTCTTCAATATCATAACTCTCACTAGACTCAGGTGAGCTAATAGGTGTGGTAGTGTCTTCATTAGGAGTTTTGGTATTTCCAGCTATAGTTCTAGCAATCGTAGCATCTAGGAAAGGACCCAATGAACCACTCTTATCAAGCATAGTAGAAGCAGCATCATAAGCATCAGAAGTTTCAGATTCAGCAATAGTAGCAGTGTGTGTAGCATGTGTATGTGGTGGTGTAACGAGCTTACTTATAACAGATGGTGAATCAACAGCAGCAAAGGTGTTTAGAACCGTACCTCTTCTTGTAGTGGATGGTAAAATAGGAACCTTGCCATCACGAGACTTACCCATGATGGATGGATAGCAGCGAACAATAGAGAATCCAAGTGAACTTGATAAATAAAGCTATGCTCCCCGGCAACGGCGCCAAAAAATAGTCTTGATGACCCACAAGTATAGGGGGTGTATCGCAGTATTTTCGAGGAAAGTGAAATCCAATTTATTGATTCGACACAAGGGGAGCCAAAGAATATTTATAAGCCTTAACAACTAAGTTGTCAATTCAGCTGCACCTGGAAACAATCTTGCTCACAGCAGTTTATCAATAGCAACAGTTTTGTAGTAGGAATAGTAATGTAACAGAAGTAGTAAAGCAAAGACAGTAGTAACAAAAGCAGTAACAGTGGGATTCGAGTGCGGTAGGCATAGGGATGGATGGATGGGCGTTGCATGGACAAGACAATTTACATAACAATCAGAACATAGGGCAATTGCAGATAAATAAGATAAAGCATCCAAGTACAATAATCCTAGGCATGTGTTCCATATATAGTCATACGTGCTCGCAATGAGAACTTGCACAACATCTTTTGTCCTGTCAGCCCGTTTGCAGCGGGGCCTCTAGGGAACTACTGGCAATTAAGGTGATCCTTTTAATAGAGCACCAGAGCAAAGCATTAACACTCCATGAACACATGTGATCCTCACATCAAAGCCTTTCCCTTCCGGTTATCCCGATTTCTGTCACTTTGGGGCCATAGGTTCCGGACAACGACATGTGTATACAACTTGCAGATAAGACCAAGAACAATACTATCATAATGAATCAATAATAAGTTCATATCTGAAATCATGGCACTCGGGCCCTAGTGACAAGCATTAAGCACACCAAGTCGCAACAAAGTCATAAAGCACTAATAAGAGATACTAGGCACTATGCCCTAACAATTTGATGCCATTACATGAACAATCTCATCCAATCCCTACCATCCCCATAGCCTATAGCGGGGGATTACTCACTCATAGATGGGGGAAACATGGATGGTCGATGGAGAAGCGATGGTGATGATGATGGCGATGATCTCCTCCAATTCCCCGTCCCGATAAGTTGCCAGAACAGAGTTTCTGGTGCTGTTTCGTGGAACCTGGTGGTGGCGGCGGAGCGGAACTCCTTCTAGAAAAACGTCGAAATCCCCAAAGTTTTTAGGTCAGAAGGCTCCTTATAGGCGAAGAGAGAGGCCGAGGGGGTGCCTGGGGGGCCCACACCATCCCCTGGCACGGCCTGGCTTGGCCCGCGCCACTAGGTGGTGTGGCCACCCTAGGGCTCTTCTCCGTCTCGTATTCTGGCTCCTGGAGTCTTCGGGTGAAATAGGATTTTTGGCATATTTTCCGGGATTTTTCCTGATAGTTGATTTTCTGCACAAAAAGTAGACACCAAGGCAATTCTGCTGAAAATAGCGTCAGTTTGCATTAGTTACATCCAAATCACACAAGTATAGAGGAGAAACAATAGCAAAAGTGTTCGGGAATGTAGATACGTTTTGGACGTATCAATCTTGTGAGCTCCGTTCATGATCAAGATCATCTATTTGTATTCCTACATGTTGTGTTTGCGGGGATCCGATGGATATTGAGATGCTATTTCAGATTGATTATTGATTCTATCATGTCTTTGCTATTTGTGATCTTGCATGCTTTCCGTTGTTAGTAGCTATCTTAGCCAAGTAGATGCTAGCAACTCCAAGAGTTAGTATTTATGCTCGGTAGTGGGTTCATGCCTCTAGTAATCTGGGGAAGTGACAGAAATCTCTAAGGTACTAGATGTGTTGTTGCTACTAGGGAGAAAACAACAATCCTTTGTTCATAGGATAATCATAATGTTTACTTTACACGCAATGCGTAATGCAATTATCTGTTGCTTGCAACTTAATACTGGAGGGGGGTCAGATGATAAGCTGAAGGTGGATTATTAGTCATAGATGCAGTTGGATTACGGTCTATGTATAATGTTGTAATGCCCAATCAAATCTCAAAGGAGTCAAGATGATTAGTATATGCATGTATGCTTTCTCGATGTTTGTCAATTGCCCCGCTATAATTTGTTCACCCAACGTGTTATCTATCTTAAGGAGAGCCACCACTAGTGAACTATGGACCCCGGTCCTTTCTTTTATTATCAATCTACAACTGTTTACTATTTACTTTCTGCAAGCTTTTACTTTCCACTCGATACGTTTAATCCTTTTTTTCAGCAAAATCGGTGAGATTGACAACCTCACTATAAGTTGGGGGCAAAGTTCTGCGTTTGTGTTGTGCAGGTTTCCACGTCGCTGCTGGCACCGGTAGTGCGCCCTGCCAAAGTCCAGCTAGCAACACCTTGGAGGTGTTTCCTTGCTCCTACTGGTTCGATAACCTTGGTTTCATAACTGAGGGAAAACTTGTTGATGTGCTCATCATACCTTCCTCTTGGGGTTCCCCAACGAGCTCGATATATTTTGGGCCATCAACCATATTTTCTGGTGCCGTTGCCGGGGAGTCAAGGACATCTTCACAAGGGGAGTCCCTCATAACCAATCTCTTTACTTTGTTGTTTTTCTTTTGCTTAGTTTATTTTCTGTTTTGTTTGCTTGTTTCTTTATCAAAAACACACAAAAAATTAGTTTTACTAGTTTGCTTTCTTTATTAAAAATACAAAAAAATGACTACTGATGACCCACAAGAATAGGGGGTGTATCGCAGTATTTTTGATAAGTAAGAGTGTCAAACCCAACGAGGAGCAGAAGGTGCTGGCTAGTGGCTTGGAGCAGGAATTCTCTGTAAATACTTAGGAAACAGATTTTCAGGGTTTTTTGATAATGCAGGTAAATAAAGTACGAGTAAATAAAAGACAATAAGAATAAATGCAGCAAGTGGCCCAATCCTTTCTTTAGCAAAGGTCAAGCCGGTTGTATTACTTAAGATGACCAAACTTTCTCGAGGACACATGGGAATATCGTCAAGTGCTTTTGCTTCATATAGTTGATTAATCTATTTTAGTTTGCTAAGTGTTGTGTGGGTGAACCTATGCTAATGTACCGACCTTCCTAGGACTAATACATACTTGTGATTATACCCTTTGCAAGCATCCGCAAGTACAAGAAAGTAATTAAGGTAGAAACCTAACCAGAGCTTTAAACTCTAAGACCCTGATGTCCCTTGTGCAATGGTTTCCTAACGGGGGTTCAGGTTTCTATCACTCCGGCAACCCCTACGATTAGTAGCCAAATACACAATGCATTCCCCTAGGCCCATATAGGTGAAGTGTCATGTAGTCGACGTTCGCATGACACCACTAGAAGAAGTACACCACAACTTAAATATCAAACCATTGAATCTTTCTCAACACAATTCCACTACTAACAACATGACTTCTCCCATGTCCTCAAGAACTAAACGAACTACTCACAAGACATCATATGGATCATGATCAGAGATGAAATAATGATGTATAACAATCTGAAAATAAACAATAATTCAATGGTTCACTCCATAGCATCAACTACAAAGAGTAATCAACACCGGGAAAGTTTCCCCTAAGAACTATGCAAGATTCAACCCAATTGTTACAACGGTATGGAGGTGGTGATGATGGTGCTGGTGGAGATGATGGTAGTGATGATGATGATGATGATGATCTCGATGAAGTCCAGCTTGATGATGGTGTTGATGGAGATGATCTCCCATCTCCGGGAAGGAATTCCCCCGGCAGAATTCTGTCTGCCGGAGAGATCTTTCTCTCTCGGTGTTTTCTGCCCCGCAGAGGCGGCAGATCTTTCTGTGGTTGCTCCCCATGTATTAGGGTTCCGTGGAGATAATATACGCTAGAGGGGAGAGCCAGGGGTGGACCAGGGCGGCCACACCACCTGGTGGCGCGGCCTAGGGTGGCCCGCGCCAGGGGGTGGTGTGGGCCCCCTGTGGCCCATCTCCGCTTCCCCTTCTAGCCTTCTTCGTCTTATGGAAAAATAGGATTTTCCATGTATTTTCCGGGATTTTCTGATCTTCGTGAATTTCGCCTCCAAACAGCACCTTTTCCATCAGAATCCTGACTGTAGTGGTTCATGCTCCAAAAGTCATCAACCATGCAAAAATAGATGAAATTACATAAGTATCATCTCTTAATATGAAATATATCAATGAATAACAGTAAATTATGATATAGAATAGTGATGTAAAATGGACGTATCAACTCCCCCATGCTTAGAGTTCGCTTGTCCCCAAGTGAAAACTGGGCCCAATAAACATGACCTCAGGTTTATGGAGTGAAGAGTCGATAAAAGAATACGGACAAGAAGCATCACATTCATCAATACATAGATCATAATAGCAGACAACTCACCATTATATAACTTAACTTGCAATGGGTAAAGGAAACACAATGAAGATACATAAAGTAAATCATAATTGGTAATGGCAAACTTAGCTCTTGGTCAAAGAGTAGTTGACAATTTGCTGGAGTTCACAAATAACTAATTTTCAATGATAGCTTTCAAAGTAGTAAACACTAAGATAAGAGCAAAGTGCAAAACAAGGAACATAAGAAACATGATTGAATAAGTCGTCATATGAATGAATGAAACACAACAACTCAAAATACTTGCTGAGGTAGAAGAGAATGGGTTTACTGACTCAACCAAAAAGGTAAAAGAAAGGGCACTTCACATAGGGAAGCAGGGATTTCAAGTTTCATAAAGAGCTTCCAACAATTATGGTACTATTAGCTTTCAGCTCTCATTGCCCCTATCATAGGCATCTTCAGGTGATTAAGGTTAAAGTGACACAACTAAGAGGATATGCTTGACAAGTTATAAGTTGAAATCTCATGCCCCTTACGAGTACCGAACCTCATGCTACTCAACTTCAGTCACAAGTAAGCTCTTGTCATTGTAAATACAAATGTGTCATAAAGAACCGCCAACGGGATACCCCTTGCACATGATATAGGAGTAATCCCATAATCAAAATGACAAGGCAAGCAGACAATGAGCATCTCAGCGATCCTTTCATTTGCTATTTGCATAGGTTTTTATTGAGGATGCTTCATACAGTGTTCATTATGGTTATGCTGCAAGTTTCCACCATGATTAGGCATGGCTTAGGCTAGCGGCCCAGGCGTTTCTCTAACACACATATAAACTCCATGATCTTACCAGTTCCCCTTTTATTTCACACCGCCGGGATCCATAGGCAAAAGAATCATGATATCAACGGAATATAAGTGCAATGTTAAAATCGTTCCCCATGATACATGGTTCTGCTAACTTCAACTTATAAAGCACAAGCATATACACAACAAAGATGGACACAATGGTTCAAGTTTATTAAATGCAAGAAAGTAAAGTGTGCCATCAAGTTCGTGAGAGCTTTAATCACTAATTTTCACATAACAAGTTTAATTTGGAAGGTAGATAAAAACATGAATTTACTTGGAATAGCAATAGTGCTAGTAGGTAGATATGGTGGACACAAATGGCATAGATTTTGGTTTTTAAGGATTGGATGCACGAGAAGAATTCCCCCTCAGTACAAGTTTTTGGCTAGCAAGGCGGGGTAGCAAGCATAAGAGTTGAAGGAAACAGACAAACATACAAGTGATAAAAACAAACATGCAATCTTCCTTGGAAGCACAAAAGATCTTAGCTAGAGAATACTAAACTTATGAGCAGATCAAGAAAGAAAGATGATGAAATTATATTTCTTTAGAGTACTCTTTATCTTTTTCATTCAACTCCCAAAAATAGTGTTGCTACTGACCGAGCTAGGTTTGCAAAACCAACTAAATTAACTCAATGATCCCAAAGTGATACCAATACTAACAACAAGATCAATCATATAACCATGAATTGAAAACTAAAATAAGATATGCAAAATAGTAAATGATATAACTTCTCATTAATATTCCATAAGGACAACTCACACCATGGGATACATATCTAACGAGAGAGGGGACACTTCCATAATGCAAACCATCCTACATGATAACTTCTCTATTCATGATATGACTCTACTAAAAAGGTAAAAAGATAGAAGATAGTGATGTGATACCGCGACACTCCCCCAAGCTTGGAACAAACCAAGGGGATGCCAAAACCGGATGACGAATTACTCCTTCGGTGGTGGTGGTATTCTCTCGTCATCGTCTGACTTCCAAGGTAAGGGCTCCCCATCAACAAAGGACATCGTGGTCTCTAGCATCCTGAAACTTGCAGAAGCACTTATGCGTTTAAACCTAACCTCGTACTCACAGTTTTGATTTTGAACGTCGTAGAATTGTGCTTGCAGTTGGTTGGTTGTTTGGCGGAGTGAGAGGACTTCATCCTTGAGCTCAGCAGTCTCCTTTTGGTGCTCGGCGATGAGTTTGGAACAAATCTTGTGGACTATATCCACTTCGCGTTCTGCCATATTCTTGTACCTAAAGACTTCTTGCTCCAGTGCTTCCATCCTGTCCTCCAGACTTCCTTCACCTTTAGGGCCTTGAACCTCTTTTATCCGTATCTCCCCATCTTCAAGCAACAACTTCTTGGGATGAATCTTCAACTCTCTCATATATGGGTTGAGGATATCCGCTGAAGAATCTTCCTTGGATGATCTAGAGGAAGACATTGTGGCTCCAAATCTAGGACTTTACCTGTCAGAAACAGATCGAAACGAAAACACGACAAGAACACTATATACAAATCTCGGGGGATCCGAGGGATTATATATTACGAAGTTTTACAACAAAAGGAAGGTACTGGGAGAAAACGGGTCGGAGACGGAGGCCGAGGTGGCCACACCACCTGCTGGCACAACCAGGGGGCCCGGGCCAGGGGGTGGTGTGAGCCACCCTGGCTCTGTTTCCGTCCCTCTTTCACTTCGTAGCTTTCCTTATTAGATAAAAACTGCAAAAATATAATTGGACAGAATTTTCGTGGAACTTTTCTTACCAGAACTGTTACCTATTCGAAAATAGACTCTGCAGGTCTCTGGATTCGGTCTTTGATAAATTTTTCCGGAGTTATAACTTGAAAAGCATCAACATATTCATTGTAAGAATCTCCAGCAATATAGTGCTTGAGTCGCTGCCCATTCACCACTTGTGTAGTGTTATCTTTTAAAGAAGAAATTTTTATTGCTCCTGAACAGTACACTTCTTCAACAACGAAAGGTCCTTCCCATTTTGACAGTAATTTCCCTGCAAAAAATCTGAGACGAGACCTATACAATAGAACTTTCTCACCGACATGGAATTTTCTCTTAAGTATTCGCTTGTCATGCCATCTTTTAACTTTTTCCTTGAAAATCCTAGCATTCTCATTTGCTTCACTCCTCTATTCATCCAAAGAACTTAAGTCAAATAATCTTTTTCCACCAGCAAGCTTACAATCTCTATTAAGTCCTTTAACTGCCCAATAAGCTTTGTGTTCTAATTCTAAAGGTAGGTGACAAGCTTTCCCATAAACCATTTTATAAGGAGACATCCCCAAAGGGTTTTTATAAGCAGTCCTATAATCCCATAAAGCATCGTTCAACTTTTTAGCCCAATTTTTTCTAGATCTATTAATAGTCTTTTGCAAGATGGATTTAATTTCTCTATTTGATAACTCTACTTGCCCACTAGTTTGGGGATGATAAGCTGAAGTGATTCTATGATTAACATCATATTTAGCAAGGGTCTTTCTAAAACCACCATGAATGAAATGAGAACCTCCATCAGTCATGAGATACCTAGGCACTCCAAACCTAGGAAAGATAACATCCGTAAGCATTTTTAGAGAGGTCTCCCCATCAGCACTCTTCGTAGGTATAGCTTCTACCCACTTAGTGACATAATCAACGATAACAAGAATATGAGTATAACCTTTCGAGGGAGGAAAAGCACCCATAAAGTCAAATCCCCAGCAATCAAAGGGTTCAATAACTAGAGACTAGTTCATAGGCATTTCATTGCGTCTAGAAATATTACCAACACGCTGACACTCATCACAAGATAAAACAAATTTTCTTGCATCTTTAAAAAGGGTAGGCCTGTAGAAACCTGATTGTAGCACCTTTTGCGCAGTTCTATCTCCCGCATGATGTCCTCGATAGGCACTACCATGACATTTCTGCAATATCTCCTTTTGTTCATATTCTGGAACACATCTTCGCATAATACCATCCACTCCTTCTTTATATAAATGTGGGTCATCCCAAAAATAATGCCTCAAATCGTAAAAGAACTTCCTTCTTTGCTGAGCTGTGAAAGTTGGAGGCAAATACTTGGAGACAATAAAGTTAGCATAATCAGCATACCAAGGGCTCCCTCGCGATCTCACCCCTACTGCAGCCAACTGTTCATTTGGGAAACTATCATTAACAGGCATAGGATCAAAAGAGATGTTTTCCAATCGAGATAAATTATCAGCTACAGGATTTTCAGCACCTTTCCTATCTACAATATGTAGGTTAAACTCCTGTAAGAGTAGCACCCATCTAATAAGCATAGGCTTAGCATCTTTCTTCGTGATAAGGTACTTAATAGCAGCATGATCAGTATGAATGGTAACTTTTGAGTCTACAATATATGGTCTAAACTTATCACAAGCAAAGACGACGGCTAGGAATTCTTTTTTAGTAGTATCATAATTCCTTTGAGCAGCATCAAGAGTCTTACTAGCATAATAGATAACATTTAACTTTTTATCAATTCGTTGCCCAAGGACAGAACCTACAGCAAAATCACTAGCATCACACATTATTTCAAAGGGTAAGCTCCAATCAGGTGGTTGAATGATAGGGGTTGTAGTTAAAGCCTTCTTTAGAGTTTCAAAGCTTCCTTATAATCATCATCAAAGACAAAGGGTATATCTTTTTGAAGAAGATTAGTGAGGGGTTTTGATATCTTAGAGAAATCTTTAATAAACCTTCTATAGAAACCAGTGTGACCAAGGATACTACGAATACCTTTGATGTCTCTTAGACAGGGCATTTTCTCAATTGCCTCAACTTTAGCTCTATCAACTTCTATGCCTCTTTCAGAAACCTTATGTCCAAGTACAATACCTTCATTCACCATGAAGTGGCATTTCTCCCAATTAAGAACAAGATTAGTTTCTTCACATCTCTGCAAAACTTTATCGAGGTTGTGCAAACAATTATCAAAAGAAGTTCCATAGACGGAAAAGTCATCCATGAATACTTCCACAGTTTCCTTACAAAAACCATGAAAGATAGCAGACATGCATCTTTGAAAAGTAGCAGGAGCATTACATAAACCAAAAGGCATACGTCTATAAGCATAGGTTTCGTAAGGGCATGTAAAAGTAGTTTTTTCTTGATCTTGTTGTTTAACAGCAATTTGAGAGAAACCAGAATATCCGTCAAGAAAACAAAAATGGGTCTTTTTAAACAACCTTTCTAACATTTGATCAATAAAAGGAAGTGGGTAATGATCTTTCGTTGGCCATCATCATCATGCTCGCCATCAACATGCAACGTCACCTCCTCTCCAGCAAGCACCTCTATGCAGAAGGACATGTTTTTAGTAAAACAGAACAAGTATCAAATATACTTAACACTGCAAATGTGTTTGCAAGATTATAACATTTATAAAATTGTATATAAAATATATACCTTTGTCATTGATGACATCAGCGACAACGGGTTCAACCATCACATTCCTGAGATGTGATATGAACCTGTGGAAATCCTGTGTTTCTGCGTCGCCTCTCATAATGCAAGTCCTGACTTGTGCTTGGTAGGTTGGTGGCAGCGACCGCAACACAACACCGTTTGCAAAAGAACCCGTCATCCAACTATCCAGGAAGTATGCAGGCCTCATGTACGCATCATGCATGCGCTCCAAGTGGTCGTCAAGCGATGAGCTCTCCTCCATCTTAATTGAGAGGAAGTCTCCCATCAGCTCATGCTCTCATATGCGTGCTTGTTCCACGAAATGTGTCCTAAGTTGTACCATAGTCGCACAAGGGTCAAGATTACCCACGACTGGCCACAACTCATCCACAATCCCGTAGCACATTATAATTGATATGAAGGTGGACATCTCACGATGGTAATAGCGGTCTTCCCGCTATTCTGGGGTCTCATAGAAACAAGGCTGCTCCAAATCCATCTAATCGAGTTTGTAGTCGACCACGTTATTCTCGCTAAGGAGAACGTGGAGACGCGCAACCCATATAGAGAAGTTTGATCCGTCTAGCCTGAGCTTCTCTCCTTCTAACCAATCGTCAACGGGAAAGGTAGCATCAGGGAGAACCATTTTCTACATTTATAATTGCAAAAGGAATTTAGACTAACTTTATAATTAAATGAGTTTATAATAACTCCACTCATAAACACCTATCCCCTAAAGGGTTCTAGTGATAACACGACCCCTTTTCCCCACATCTCCCCCGATCATCACGGCCATCAATGTGGGTTCTAGGGTGGACGCTAAACATTGGTCACATCATTCATGCGACTCATGCTCGATCTTTCTTCCATCCACGTTCCGAGGCCACGTCTCTGTAACGTGCTAGGCTCGCCAACTCAACCTTAGTGTATTCGTTGTGCAACATGGCTTACACCCACTGTATGCGAACGTAGATATGTTTGACACCCGCTCCTCACGGCCTGCCTCATACCGAAGAACTTTTTTGGTGGTGCACACTAAGGGGGAACACAATCATTGGTAATTTTAAACAGGGATCATCTTATTAGGCTACCGTCGAGTATCTAATACTAGCACACAATAAGATATATAAACAATAACATTGAATGTAAATACGATGTGATATGGTCCTTCACGTCGTGATCTCCATCCGTCGTCACTGGATTCCGGTGCCAGGGTTCCGGCACCATAGACACCAGGGTACCGGTGTCATTCCAACGTGGTAGTTCGTCACCTCCGTGACTATCTACTACTATGTAACAAAAGGTAATTACTTTACCTTTGCCACAACCATATCACAAAGCAACGCCCCCCTGCAAAACAAAGTTAGACGCCTCTACTTTATCTTTGCATGTTTTACGTGGCTGAATAGACTTTCGCACAAGAACCGTTCTTACCTACAAACAGTCACCACAACGCTGATCAAGTAGTTGTTTATACTACACCCCTTTCGGGGCCCTCCGTTGCAAATGGCATACCAACTAATGCGAGAGAGACGGACACCCCCCAAAGCCACTTTATACGGTGCAAGTCGTATGTCAAGCGTGGACCAGTCTCGCGAATGAACGCGTAAAGTCGGTTGGGGGCCGGTTCATCAAGAATTGTTGCGGTATACACAAGTACACGTGGGAGGGTAACAACTAAAAGATCAACGCCCACATGCTACATCTTGTGTGTTCTACCCGTACTAGCATTACTACGCATAGATCTAGCTCTGACACCACTGTAGGGGTTCCGCGTATGAAAACAATAATTTTTACCCTACGCCCTTGAACCCCTAATTTTGCCAGGACCTATCTATTAGTAATGCAGCAACGGGAGGGGCTTTTTGTGAACTGACCCTTGAAGACCAAAAAGCGTTGTCAACGCTCAGGAGTTCATGGTTGATGTAGACGAGCCGAAGCTGACCTCAAGGTCGTGACGAAGTCCTTGCGCTCCTGCGGCTCCAACGACTTGAGTGCCTCAAGTGTGACACCTCACAGGGAGTTACACACGTCCGGTGCCTGACGATGACTCCCGCTTCCCCGATCAAGCAGCAGTTGCGGAAGTAGATCTCCTGGATCCGAATCCCACAACGCAACGATGCTCTGCGGTGAAGATGTATCTCGTTCGCACAGTCCGAACTTGGGACCATGGTCACGAGAGAGAGAGAGAATATCAATTTGAGGTCTCCCCAAAAGTGAGGAAACCTTTATTGAATATTGTGTGTATTTATCTGGCCAAATACCTCCACTATATATAGGGGGAGGGGAAGGGGACGTACTACCTCCCTCAAAGTCTCGGGGTGCGACTAAAGGAGAGGGAGAGGGGGGCGCCGCCGGCCAGCCCTAGTGGGCCCTGCATGGGGGGGGGGCTTGGCCCACCCGGCCACCCCTTGCCCCTTCTCCCATCTTGCCTTTCTCTAATGGGCCCTCTTCCCTCCAGAATTGGCCCATTAAGCCTTTTGACCTTTAAATTTATTTTCTCTTTTATTAAATAATTATGAATAAATAATTAAATGAATATTTAACATTCATTCACATATTATTCAATCTCTGTGGCTATGGAACACCTTCCACCTCCACTCCGGACATCCTCTGGACTTACCGAAACCCTTCCGGTTTTCTCTCTTCTATTCTTCAGCGATTCTACCGATCCTATAAACACTCTCTAAGCATCATCAAACCCTTAAGCGTGATACCCCATGGTTCGGGAACACTCCAGACATGTCCGGGACACTCCCGGACCAATTATCGACAGAGGAACCTGGATGGCCATGTGACCCCTGTGCATTCCACGAAGATCTTTTGTCGTTTGAACCGGGATAGTTATGTCTTATTCCCTTTGTCTCTCAACACTCACATTGCCCGAGATCTGATCAATGACATCACCATGTCGTGTTCAATCTCGTTACCGAACAATGCTACTTGACTTGTTTGACAAGTGATATCCCTGTGATCAAATCACACGCTGCGCAGCTATTGGATATAACTTCTCCGAGTGGGCCCTTTTGTATCTTTCTATCACTTGGGTGGACAAATCCTGCTCTTGGCATATATTTCCTCTACGGTTCCTCTGAATACCTAAACATACCTTTATTGTCACTGTATTACCAAGTGACGTTTGATGCTATGTAAGCACTCTCGGGAGACAGTGATTGATATAGCCTCACGGTATAAGGAATAGTCTACGAGGATCCATTTCTAATCATCGTAACTTGAACTTTGTGACATGATTGGGTCACGATGTTTAGGTTTGGTATTGGTTCATCATCTCATTCTCAGAATGATTTGACTCCATTTCCAACTGGCATAAATGCCACATGATTAGGAAACTTGATCATCTGTTGACCAATGAACCAGTGACTAGAGGTTCACTGGGAACCCCTGGTTGTTTATATATCACACGTGTGTTGATGTTTCCTCTCAATATAGTTATAGCATGATATAAATCTTAATCATAAACTTTATGAAATATGATAACAATCCTTATTATTATTTATCTCTAGGGCATATTTCCAACAATATCTGCCTATATGGGGTTAACGGAGGTATTCCTGCTTTGGGGGTCATCTCTTCATGCGGGGTCGCAGAGAAGGATAGTGATTGGCTTGGATTCTTATACCGGGCCTCATACCAAGGAAGTATGAATGGGTTGGCTGCTCGGATGTGCAACATAGTTAAGGATCTCTTATGGGTAAAGTAACGCATCTCTACAGAGTGTATAAAATTGTGACATGTTACTCCATGTTCCGGGAAGGAGCTACGAATGCGGCAGGAAAGGAACTCCATGAAGTTCTGATAAACCTGTGAAGGCTGACAGACATAGATTTTCAGAATAAAATCAACCTTTGAAGAAATGTTTTCGAAACCTGCATAGCCTACGACCTATGGTCTGTGGCGGTAGATAGTGCATCAAACACTCCTTTTTAGTGAACTTTCTGAGTACGCTCGTACTCAACTGTACCTTCTTAACCCTTGCTAGATTCTGAAGCCGTTGAAGACGACGTCAACACCAACTTATGCTCAAGAAACCATCATTGATAGCTCAAGTTCTTCAATAAAGTCAACATATACATCAACCAAAGTGAAGACAAAGTTCCTGATTAAATAGCAGTAGATACTCTAGCCATAAAACCTACTTCTGTAGAGCATTGCATTAGTAGAAATTGTAAGCCAGATAGTTTAGATGCTAGTCTTATTAGCCATATAGTTCCGAGTTATTATTCTGGTTCTTCTTTGTAAGAAGTTGATTTCTTCCTGTTTAACCTAGAGTGTTCTCTAGACCTTTTGTAAAGAGTCGAGTTGTAATCTATAGTCATGTCTTGGACCTGTTGTGTTTCTGTTGTACCACTCTGAGGAATGTAATGCTAGTGAACGGTATTTCATTAGTGTTATGTCAACAACTATAGTGTACTACATCATGCAGTGGTATGCTGGGTCACTGCAATCGTCACCATTGGATCAAGGTTAGGGTTCAAGATCAAACCTAGGTGGCGCGTGGTATGGGTGTGTTCCGGCCGTACCGATGCTCATAACCGGTACTATGAACTTTGGTCATCTTCATCGAGATTCAATATGGGCGCACGGTACGAGCGTGTCCGGCCGTACCACCGCTTGTTATCGATACTATGACCGCTAGTGAAGTTGTCGAAGTTCAGTATAGGCGCGTGGTACGGGACATCTGGATGTACCGATGCTTGTTATGCTGTCTAAACCCCTATCTTATTTCTTCCCTTCCTTTTTCTCTTGCTTCTTAACTCCTCTAAGGTAAATTCTCTGAATAACTCAGGACTTGCAATAAATTTATTAGTACACACAATTAAATAAAATAAAAATAAGAAAAAAATAACTTAATTTATTGAGAATGAGTTAACTCCCATTAACTATGTTGTTCTAGAGTTTAGGTTCTAGCCAAACTCCATACCATTGGCGTTTACCTCAAGCTGCTCTTCATCTTTGGTTCTTGTTGCTTGATCACGCTTAGACGGTGGAACATATTTTCTATTATATTCTGGTTTCTTTGAAAAGTATCGAACAATCTAATCATCATATATATTGAAGATAATCTTACCGCTAGAGAAGTCTATGTTAGATCAGCTGTGCTAAGAAAAGGTCTTCCAGCGATGATAGAGAGTTTGTCATCCTCGGGAACTTCAAGAATAATCAAATCAGTGGGTATAACATGTTGATCTATTCTAAGTAGAACATCTTTGACCATACTTATAAGTTGTTTAGTTGGTTTATCCGCATTTGTAAGGTGATTGAAGTAGGAGAGTACTCTCCAAGGTTCAACTTTTTAAATAGGAAATGAGGCATAACACTAACACCGACTCCTAAATCACAAGGAGCGTTAAATATATTAGTTTTACCAATTCGCAGAAGATAGTTGGTGTACCTTGGTCCCCAAGATTAGCAGGCAGCTTATCACCAAAGCTTGTCATTACTGCTATAGTCTTAGTTACCTTCTTTTTCTATTAAGAATATCTCGCATAAACTTTTTATAAGTAAGAACTTGAATAGCATCAGTTAAAGGAAGTTCTAAGTGTAAGCTTCCTAGTACCTCAGCAAAAGAGTCATAAATAGCTTTATCTGGTTCATATTGAACTTGGTTAGGATAAGGAATTTCCTTTTTGGTAGGTATTACCTTCTCCTTTACCTTTGCTACTGGTTCAACATTCTTTTTGGTTTTTATGTGGCTGACTTTTGCTGATTGGCGTGTTCTTCACGTGAGATGATAACTTGCTCTTCTTGTTCCTTTCCGAGATCATCTTCTCCCCTTGAATCGATTGTCTTAGAGTCTAAATCATATAGTTTAACTCCTACTTCCTCTTCTTCTCTAGCTAAGGAAGCTTCATGCTCCCTTTTTTGGGTCTCATAATCAATGTCATCTTGAGGATCCACTAAGTCCTGACTCATCTCTTGAGTCTCTCTTGCCTTGCGAGCTTGTTCTTCTTGATGCCTAGGTGGTCCCTGTGATTCCTGCGTTTCTGTACCACGTCTAGTGACAATGTTAGTAGAAACAATATTGAAATTTCCTTGGTTCAAAATCAAAGTTTGGGTTTTGATTATTTGCTCACATTGGGTTTTAACCATACTTAGATATTTGTCTAAATGTTTTGTAGCATGACCCAAGTCATCAAAGACTTCTGTTAGGTCTCTTATATTCTTTTGTTGTGCCATAAGACGTTTATAGTTTTTCTCACAAAACTGATTTTGTTGATATCTAAATTTTTGCCTTACAAGATTTATATCATCCTCCATTACATAATCTTGAAGAATGTCAACTTTATTTTCTTTAACAAGTTTCGAGGCTATACCTTTTTCTTCCATGGACTTTTTGACTTCGAGCATAAGATCTCGTGGTATCTGAATCATACCTTTTCGCGGTTCAACATCCTTAATTGGATTGTATTATTCATCATTAAAGGATCTTACCTCGAAAAGCTTTACACATTCTGGTAGTGTTAAGTTGCATATAGATCCTCCTGCAGACAGGTCAATCATTTCTTTTGTCTCGTCATTAAGCCCATTGTAAAAATATTGAATAATTAAATCCTCGTGGAAACCATGATTTGGGACTTTCATAATCATTGCATAAAATCTACTCCATGCTTGATAAAAGTTTTCTCCAACTGTTTGAAGAAAGTTTGTTATACCATGTTTAATTTGCATGCTTTTAGTGAATAAACAATATTTATGCATGAATTCTCGGATGCAATCTTCCTAGCTTTTTATAGTGTGATTTGGTAATGATTATAACCAAGTAAAAGCATTATATTTCAGGGACCATCAAAAAAGTTTAAGGAGTACAAACTCTATTGGTAAACTTGCTGGTTTAAGAGTAGCACAAAGGTCATGGACCCTTGTCAAGTGGTCACTAGGATCTTCCTCTTCTTTTCCTACGAAAGAAATTTCTTTCATCATATAAATTAGCTCAGGATATATTTCGAATTCCTGGCCTTCAACTTCGGGACAAAGAATAGGAATTTTCCTTAAGTGCCTAGATGGATTCCCATATTCTCCCAATGGTAGCTCAGGTTTAGCCCCTTGGGTGATGGTCAAGTCTGCCATCATTGGAATCAAATTGTTCACGTCTATAGTACGTGAGTTAGAAAATCTTTCAATAAATTCTAGGCGTCTCTCGATCGGAACACGATCAATATGAGGAGGTAGATAAGTTTTTCCTAATCAAGTGGTACCTCTGTATTCAACGAAGATCATGAATGGTGTCAACAACTGCTTTTGTCAAGAAACAACACTTAGCATTTAGCTCCCCGGCAATGGCGCCAGAAAATATCTTGATGGCCTACAAGTGCACAGGTTCGTCAGAGAATGTTCTCACAGAAGTATTAATTCGATTTTTTATATCGATGCCAATAAGGAGTGTAGGTAAGTGTTTTTATGTGGCGTTTCTATCGCACTCAAGGTGTCACAGGTCTTGAGTGAATTGACTACAAAAGATAATGGTGGAAAGTGGTGAGTAAAAGATAGAGGAAACTTTCTTAGGAAATAAATAAGGATTAAATTGCATAAAATTAAAGATGCGAAAGGTGTTTGAAGGTCCCGTAGATAAGAAGTTAGGCGCGGAGAGAAACAATTCATAGTGATAGTGAAAGTGCCAAATGGATAAAGTGGAATAAGTGATAGTGATATTTCTTATTTGTAAGTGAGTAGGCAAGCAACCCATATACTGACTAGGAGTCCTCCTGGCCAATTATTCCCAGCGCTAATAATCCATCTGCCTGTTACCACCGAAATTGTCAGCACATTAATTAAGGTCTTGCGACCAGATCAAGGCTTTAATCTTTATGGTTCCTTGTTGTCCTCGAGTAGTGCTAGCTCCTCCTTGATATCGTCCTGGTCACTTGGGGGTCGCCGATTCGCTAGCATACAAGCTCATACCTATGAGATCTTTGGATTATGTTCCCTGGGCCCTTAAATTAGATAACAAGCATTAGGCGAACATAGATAATCAATCTCACTATTTAATAAACACTACAACAATCATAGATGGATGGATTTAAAGGAGGCACGACACATCTCATCAATCCCCTACATACCCCATGCCTATGGGGATTTACTCAGACATGAGAGGAAGATAAATCAAAAGCACAATTGTATTGCAAAATAGGAATCATCTCAAAGTTATTGTAGCAACCCACAATAGCGATTGAAGATCAAATCAAATACAAACCAAAGGTAGATCAAAGTATCAAACCCTAATCTTACAATTGCCAATCTCTCTCTCTCTAAGTAATGATGGGGATGATGGTGGAGTGTGTGGTTGAGGAGTTGAAAATCATCGAGGAAGGAGGGGAGGTTCTTATCCTCTTCTGGATCCGATCTAACCCTCTCTCAATGAGTTTGTGGCGGCTGTGTTTTGTTTTCCGATGTCCTTCTTGTTTCCTCTCCTTCACGAAAATTACTTGTATTGATATAACAGAGCAGGCGGCGTGTTGTACGGGCGGAGGTACGGGCGCATCCCGACCGTACTGCTGGTCGTTAAGCATTCTGGACGCCTCTAATGGAGGGGACTCCAATTGGGGATTTGCTTCTTTAGGTGTAATTAGCCCATAAATACTATTATATCTTCTTTAAATGTTCATTGCCTGAAAACCATCACAAGAAACCAGGGATTCGCTAATTATAATGTGAACGTTAATAGAAAGGATAATCTTTAGTGAAATTCGGCAATAAACGAGAGGAAAAACAATGATAAAATTGATGAAATTTGGAGCTATTAGCGAACATAGAGAAACAAAGTGGAACGAACAGAGTACAACAGTGGTGGTACAACCTAAATAAAAGAGCCATCTCACTGCCTCATACTAACACCTAGTTGTCTCGTCTCCCAAGGTGGCAATGCCACCGTTCGACGTCGTGGAGCTACTACTTGTCCACATCATTGTCAATATTTACTTCCACCCACTCATGTTTCCTTCCTAGCTCCGTCTATATGGTAGTGCGATGTACTACCATCTCCTTCCATTCTCATAGCGTCGCATCCCCATCGCCAGCCAGGCAATTAGTCCCAGCTCTTGAGAAACCGAAACCAGGACCGAACTAACAGATCACTATTTTAGCTTAGCAAACACCACTTCCATCATTGTGGCAATTAGTCCCTTCTCAACTAAATATAAGGATAGATAAAATAATTAACAACTTCATAGAAATAGTAAAGAAACACTTGGCTGATTTATACTCCATAGCTTTTACTCTATGTTTATTTATAATACAACTCGCATGCAGGACAAAATAATCTACCACTTTCATCATTCTGGCAATAAGTACACCTAATGAATATACCTGTGACCAGCCAAATTGATGCTAGTATGATTGTTATACAATCATATAGATTTCCCAGTACCTTTGGAAGTTTGTATCTTGGAGCACTATCGGTGCATTTTATGAGTATTCTCTCAATCGCATAGAACTATAGCAATTGTCGCTGCTTTATTCGCTCTCCTATTCTTCTTCTTCTTCTTCTTCATATGCCACTATCAGAGAATACAAAATTACAATCAATATAATAATCGACATACCGTTTGAAAACTTTTTTAGGGAAAGAGATGCAAATCTGCGATAGTACCAAGGTACCACAAGCAAAATATGCTTTCATTAGTCCCATTGGCGTTGCTTTGGTACCATTTTGGGACTATTATAAATGCGACAAGCAAATAACAAATAATGAAAACAAAATCATAGCAAGGGGACATAGATTTAACGCGAAAAAAATCTCTCCAACAAAGAGAGAAAAAATCAGGTTTCTTCATGGTGTTCTAGAAGAGGAGTTCTATATGAAACAACCCTCAGGTTTTTAAAACCCTCATGCATATTTGCAAACCTGACAAAGCCTTATATGGATTAAGATAAGCACCTCGAGACTGGTATTCTAGGTTGAGTTCTAAGTTATGTGATCTTAGTTTTACACCATCAAAGGGTGACACTTCATTATTTCTGTTCAATAAGTCAGGTATCACTATGTTTATTCTGTTTTATGTTGATGATATCATAGTGACAAGCTGTCCTCCTACGAGATTTAAATAAGAACTTTGCCATCAAAGATCTAGGTGACTTACATTTCTTCCTTGGTATTGAGGTAAACAAGATGCACAATGGGTTACTACTGACACAAGAAAAATATGCTACAGAACTACTTGACAAAGTTGGTATGCGTAGCTGTAAGTCTTCTCCTACACCCTTGTATTCCTCAGAACAACTGTCTTTTACAGATGTTACACCTCTTGGTCGAGAAGATAGCACCCAATTTAGAAGTATTGTTGGAGCTTTACAATACTTGACTTTGGCACGTCCAGACTTGTCCTTTTCAGTGAACAAGGTTTGTCATTATCTTCATGCTCCCACTACAGAACACTAGACATCTGCAAAATGTATTCTTAGATATGTCAAGGATACATTAAAACTTTTAATTACTCTTACAAAATCTTCATCCATATTCCTTAGTGCTTTTTCAGATGCAGATTGGGCAGGTTGTCTTGATGATAGATGCTCTACAAGTGGTTTTACTATATTTGTTGGACCAAATTTGGTCTCCTGGAGTGCCAGGAAACATGCTACAGTGTCTCAGTCTAGTACTGGTGTTGAATACAGAGCTTTAACTAATGCCATGGCTGAGTTGATTTTGGTTGAGGCCCTTCTTATTGAACTTGGAGTAAAGTTTAACGAAAAACTAAGTCTTTGGTGTGACAATCTGGCTGCTATCTATTTGTGTGCCAATCCTGTGATTCATGCTCGCACTAAGCACACTGAAATTGATTTTCATTTTGTTAGAGAAAGAGTTGAAAATAACCAATTATCTATTCGATTTACTTCAAGCAATGATCAAGTGGCAGATGGTTTTACAAAGGCACTTCCAATCAAGAAGTTAGATGAATTCAAACATAATCTGAACGTGTCCATGGGTTTAAATTAAGGGGGGCTATTAGATATTGTAATAGGCTTTGTCTTTATATCTCTTGTATTCGTATACCATACACTTTGTGTATTGGATACAAAACCAAACTAATGTACCCCTATTTCTATATTAACACGTAGCTCGTGTGAAGGTCCAAGCACGGTTCCCACCACAAACATTGACACCACTATCATAGGAGGCGGCATATCGGAGTGAAAATTGATTTCCTGCACACACTAATTTGATTTTTTGCCCATCCCTATGAAAAATTACTGAGGTGGCAAATTTTATTTGGACATACTTCCATTGGACTAAGGGTATGTGATACCATAGCCTAGTAATGAGCTACCATATCAAAGCATCTTTCCTGCTTTAACCAGGACAACTCAAAAGAGAATGTATTCTTATTACCCTGATAGATTGTTCATCCGAGTCAATAGGTAAGGGAGTGTGGTCGGACCCTTCCCTCGTTAGAGCCCGTACCGTAACTAAAGGAAATTTTTGTTCCCACGAGTACAGTTGTAAGAATTCTATCAAGTTTTCAAAAGTAGGATTTCCTTTTCTATTAGCCCATGTGAATTGTCTTCCGGAGAGAGCTAGTTCTCTTTATTAGATGTAATACCTGTAGTATATGATATGGTGTAGTACACCAATTGTATACGTACATATCTTTGTATTGCCACGTGAGGGGATTTTCCTTACCTATATAACACGAAACTGATACCTCGAAAGAGGTAATCGTTCCACCAAAAACATTTACATGGTATCAGGAGCCCTTCTTCTTCCTGTCTAGCCGCCACCGGTGCCCTAGCCGCGCTGCAGCCAGGACCTTTCTTCCGTCGATAGGATCAGGAAAAGGATCATCGTGGCTTGCTCTCCAATTCCCGGCCTTAGTTTCTCCCAAAAAACTCTCCCACCCAAAACCCTAGTAAACTCTCCCTCTTCAAGAAACCGATTGGATCTTGCTTGTTCTGACATGATCAGATCACGATGTCATCTTCTTCGGCGCCCTATCCCCCCATTGGTGTGCCCCCCGCAACGAAGCTTAGTCGTGAGAATTTTCTCTACTAGCAAACCCAAGTCCTCCCTACCCTACGTGGTGCTTGTGTCATGGCCTTATTGAGGGGACCGATCATGCACCACCGGAGAGGTTGGAGGCTGAAGATGAGAACAAGAAGAAGGTGTCGATCCCCAACCCGGATTATGATGCCTGGTTCACTAAGGATCAACAGATTGTCAGTTTCCTCGTCAACTCTCTCTCCGAGGATGTGCTTCCCCATGTCTTCGGTCTTTATCATGCCATTGATGTGTGGTGTGCACCATATGCCATGTACTCGACTCAGTCCAAGTCTCGAGTCTCTAACCTTCCTGGTGCTCTCACCAACACCAAGAAGCTCGACACGACTGCGCAACACTACATCACTAAGATGAAAGGATTTGCCTCCGAGCTTGCTACTATTAGAAAGATGGTTGATGATGATGAGCTAAAGGATTATATTCTAAATGGTTATGATGGCATTTTTAATTCCCTTGTTGCTGCCATTAACTATGTTCCCTCTATGGCCCTCAATGACATGTGCTCTCAACTGTTGTCCTAAGAGAATCATGATGCCATTCTCCTTTCAATAGGACAATCCTCTACAAGCTTTACTTCGTCCATCAATGCTGCTACTCGTGGTCCCTCCATGGACTATGGCACTCCCCCACGTCCGTACAACGCACAACCCTATATTCCACCTCCATCACCGCCCACCTACCCGACACCACCAACCCCACAACCCTATATGCCTCCTCCACCTACCTATCACCATTCCCCTCCATAGCCATACATATATCCACAATACCCACAACCTCCCCAATACTACATGCCTCAAATTTTGCCCTACCAAACTTTACCAGTGCCTTATATTCTTCCTTAGTAGCGCATGCCTACACCTCCATAACACCCTCCCAAGCCTCCACCTCCAAACCATGGTGCACCTCAGCCCAATTAGTAGCGCCGGCCAAAAGGGGGTGCTGGAAGAAACATGACCGTGATCATGTCGCCACACTTTGGCAGGAGGGCGTGATATGTCAGATATGCAAGAAGGAAGGACACCCTGCCAGTGATTGTTGGTGGAAATATGGTGATGATGATAATGAGGATGACACACCCAATGATACCAAGGGTGCATATGGAGTAGACACCAACTGGTACATGCATACTAGAACCACAAACCATACCAGAGGACACCTCAACAAGCTCCAAGTTCATGAAAACTACTAGGGTCGCGATCAAGTTCACAATGCTAGTGGACAAGGTATAGAAATTGCTAAAATATTGGTCATTCTATATTCCACACCCCTGCATTGTTCTTTGCAACTTAAAACATTCTTCATATTCCTGCTTCTTCCATGAATTTGCTTTCTGCACACATAAAATTGCCCTAGACAGTAATGCCTTTATTGAAATTCACTCTTTTTTTCTTGATCAAGGACCAGGCCACGTGATGACCCACAAATATAGGGGGTGTATCGCAGTATTTTCGATAAGTAAGAGTGTCGAACCCAACAAGGAGCAGAAGGTGCTGGCTAGTGGCTTGGAGCAGGAATTCTCTGTAAATACTTAGAAAACGGATTTTTAGGGGTTTTTGATAATGCAGGTAAATAAAGTACGAGTAAATAAAAGACAATAAGAATAAATGCAGCAAGTTGCCCAATCCTTTCTTTAGCAAAGGACAAGCCGGTTGTATTACTTAAGATGACCAAACGTTCTTGAGGACCTCCATTCATCTAACGAACTTAAGTCAAATAATCTTTTTTCACCAGCAAGTTTGCAGTCTCTATTAAGTTCCTTCACTGCCCAATAAGCTTTATGTTCTAATTCTAAAGGTAGGTGGCAAGCCTTCCCATAAACCATTTTGTAAGGAGACATACCCATAGGATTTTTATAGGCAGTCCTATAAGCCCATAAAGCATCGTTCAACTTTTTAGCCCAATTTTTTCTAGACCTATTAACAGTCTTTTGCAAGATGGATTTAATTTCTCTATTTGAAATCTCTACTTGTCCACTAGTTTGGGGATGATAGGCTGAAGCAACTCTATGATTAACATCATATTTAGCAAGGGTCTTTTTAAAACCACCATGAATGAAATGAGAACCTCCATCAGTCATAGATACCTAGGCACTCCAAACCTAGGAAAGATAACATCCTTAAGCATTTTTAGAGAGGTCTCCCCATCAGCACTCTTCGTAGGTATGTCTTCTACCTGTAGGGGTTCCGCGCATAAAAACAATAAATTTTACTCTACGCCCCTGAACCCCTGAAGCTGCCAGGACCTATCTATTAGTAATACAGTAACAGGAGGGGCTTTTCGCGAACTTACCCTTGAAGACCGAAAAGCGTTGTCAACACTCAAGAGAGCGTGGTTGATGTAGACGAGCCTAAGCCAACCTCAAGGTCATGATGAAGTCCTTGCGCTCCTTCTGGCTCCAACAACTTGAGTGCCTCAAGTGCTACCTCTCATGGGGAGTTACACACGTCCGGTGCCTGACGATGACTCCCGCTTCCCCGATCCAGCAGTAGTTGCGGAAGTAGAGCTCCCGGATCCGAATCCCGCAGTGCGACGGCGCTCCTCCGTGGTGAAGATGTCTCTCGCTCACGCAGTCCAAACTTGGGACCACGGTCACGAGAGAAAGAGGGGGAGAGAGAAAATATCAATTAGAGGTCCTCCCAAAAGTGGGGATCCCTTTATTGATTATTGGTGTATTTATCTTGGCCAAATACCCCACTATATATAGGGGGAGGAGGGGGTACACCCTCCCTCAAAGTCCTGGGGTGGGACTAAAGGAGGGGAGGGGATGGGGAGGCCGCCGGCCAGCCCCTAGTGGGCCCCGCGGGGGGGCTAGGCCCAGCCGGCTAGCCCCCTTGGCCCCTCTCCCTCTCTCCTTTCCCCTAATGGGCCCTCTCCCTCCGGAATTGGCCCATTAAGCCTTTTTGACCTTTAATTGATTTTCTCTTTATTAAATAATTATGAATAAATGATTAAATCAATATTTAACATTCATTCACATATTATTCAACCTCCGTGGCCATGTAACACCTTCCACCTCCACTCCGGACATCCTCCGGACTTACCGAAACCCTTCTGGTTTCCTCCCTTCTTTTCTTCGGTGATTCTACCGATCCTATAAACACTCTCTAAGCATCATCAAGCCCTTAAGCGTGATACCCCACGGTTCGCAAACACTCCAGACATGGTCGGGACACTCCCGCACCAATGATCGACAGAGGGACCTAGATGGCCATGTGACCCCTATGCGTTCCACATAGATCGTTCGTTGTTTAAACCGGGACAGTCGTGTCTTATTCCCTTTGTCACTCGATACTTGTATTGCCTGAGATCTGATCAATGGCATCACCATGTCGTGTTCAATCTCGTTACTGAACAACGCTACTTAACTCGTTCCGACAAGTGATATCCTCGTGATCTAATCACACGCTACGCAGCTATTGGATATAACTTCTCCGAGTGGGCCCTTGAGTATCTTCCCGTCACATGGACGGACAAATCCTGCTCTTGACATATATTGCCTCTACGCTTTCCTCCGAATACCTGAACACACCTTTATAACCACCGTTTTACCAGATGGCGTTTGATGCTATCTAAGCACTCTTGGGAGACAGTGATTGATATAGCCTCACGGTCTAAGGAATAGTCTACGAGGATCCATTTCTAATCATCGTAACTTGAACTTCGTGACATGATCGGGTCATGATGTTTAGGTTGGGTATTGGTTCATAATCACATTCTCCGAATGAGATGACCTCATTTCCAACTGGCATAAATGCCACATGATTAGGAAACATGATCATCCGTTGACCAATGAACCAGTGACTAGAGTTTCACTGGGAACCCCTGGTTGTTTGTATATCACAGGTGCATTGATGTTTCCACTCATTACAGTTATAGCATGATATAAAACTGAATCATAAACTATATGAAATATGATAATAGTCCTTACTACTATTTGTCTCTAGGGCATATTTCCAACACTACCCACTTAGTAACATAATCAACGGCAACAAGAATATGAGTATAACCTTTTGAGGGAGGAAAAGGACCCATAAAGTCAAATCCCCAACAGTCAAAGGGTTCAATAACTAGAGAGTAATTCATAGGCATTTCATTGCGTCTAGAAATAATACCAACACGCTGACACTCATCACAGGATAAAACAAATTTCCTTGAATCCTTAAAAAGGGTAGGCCAGTAAAAACCTGATTGTAGCACCTTTTGTGCAGTTCTATCTCCCGCATGATGTCCTCCATAGGCACTACCATGACATTTCCGCAATATCTCCTTTTGTTCATATTCTGGAACACATCTTCGCATAATACCATCCACTCCTTTATATAAATGTGGGTCATCCCAAAAATAATGCCTCAAATCGTAAAAGAACTTTCTTCTTTGCTGAGCTGTAAAAGTTGGAGGCAGATACTTGGAGACAATAAAGTTAGCATAATCAGCATACCAAGGGCTCCCTCGCGAGCTTACCCCTACTGCGGCGAACTGCTCATTTGGGAAACTATCATTAACAGGCATAGGACCAAAAGAGATATTTTCCAACTGAGATAAATTATCAGCAACAGGATTTTCAGCACCTTTCCTATCTACAATATGTAGATCAAACTCTTGTAAGAGCAGCACCCATCTAATAAGCCTAGGCTTAGCATCTTTTTTCGTCATAAGGTACTTAATAGCAGCATGATCGGTATGAATGTTAACTTTTGAGTCCACAATATAAGGTCTAAACTTATCCCAAGCAAAGACAACAGCTAAGAATTCTTATTCAGTAGTAGCATAATTCTTTTGAGGAGCATCAAGAATTTTACTAGCATAATGGATAACATTTAACTTTTTATCTATTCGTGCCCAAGGACAGCACCTATAGCAAAATCACTAGCATCACACATAATTTCAAAGGGTAAACTCCAATCAGGTGGTTGAACAATAGGAGCAGTGGTTAAAGCCTTCTTTAGAGTTTCAAAAGCTTCCTTACAATCATCATCAAAAACAAAGGGTACATCCTTTTGAAGAAGATTAGTGTGGGCTTTTGATATCTTAGAGAAATCTTTAATAAATCTTCTATAGAAACCAGCATGACCAAGGATACTACGAATACCTTTGACGTCTCTTGGACATGGCATTTTCTCAATTGCTTCAACTTTAAGCCTGTCAACTTCAATGCCTCTCTCGGAAATTTTATGTCCAAGGACAATCCCTTCATAGACCATGAAGTGGTATTTCTCCCAATTAATAACAAGATTAGTTTCTTCACATCTCTGCAAAACTTTATCAAGGTTGTGCAGACAATTATCAAAATAAGTTCCATAGATGGAGAAGTCATCCATGAAAACTTCCACAATTTCCTCGCAAAAACCATGAAAGATGGAAGACATGCATCTTTGAAAAGTAGCAGGAGCGTTACACAAACCAAAAGGCATACGTCTATAAGCATAAGTTCCATAAGGGCATGTAAAAGTAGTTTTTTCTTGATCTTGTTGTTTAACAGCAATTTGGGAAAACCCAGAGTATCCATCAAGAAAACAAAAATGAGTCTTTTTAGACAACCTTTCTAACATTTGATCAATAAAAGGAAGTGGGTAATGATCTTTCTTAGTAACTTCGTTAACTTTTCTAAAATCAACGCACATCTTATAACCTACTACTATTAGGGACAATGGTAATTCCCCCTTTTTAGGGACAAAATGAACAGGACTAACCCATTCACTATCAGCAATAGGGTAAATAATACCAGCATCAAGCAGTTTTAATACCTTGTTTCTTACCACCTCCTTCATCTTGGGATTCAAACTACGTTGGTGTTCTACCACTGGCTTTGCATCTGGTTCTATATTGATAGCATGCTGACATATAGTTGGGGAAATCCCCTTTAAATCGTCCAGAGTATAGCTCATAGCCCCTCAGTGCTTCTTCAATACCTCCAATAATCTTTCCTCTTCCTTCCCTGAAAGCTTAGAACTAATAATAAAAGGATATATTTTATTATCATCAATGTAAGCATACTTAAGATCGTCAGGTAAAGGTTTTAGATCGAAGACCGGGTCCTTTTTAGGTGGCAACGTGGTGCCCAAATCTTCCACAGGCAAGTTATGCTTAAGCATCTTAGGTTGACAACGGAGAATTTCGTCAATCTCATTTATTTCTTCCATGAAGATTTCACTTCCGTGGTCTTCCATAAATTGCTGGAAAGCATTGTTAGGAGCAAGAGAAATAGAAGCAAGTTGTTCAACTCTAAAATCCTCATTATGGGTTTCATTTTCACAAGGTTCTTTAGTAAATTTCGAAAAATTAAACTCATAAGATTCCCCATCAAATTTAGTTAAATTTTTCTCCCTTTTGCAGTCAATAATGGCTCTGGAAGTGCTCAAGAAAGGTCTACCAAAAATGATAGGATAGGTTTTACTAGCAGCTGAACCAAGTACTAGAAAATCAGCAGGATATTTAATCTTACCACAAAGAACTTCTACATCCTGCACAATACCAATTGGAGAGATGGTCTCTCTATTAACAAGGTGAATAACCACATCAATTTCTTCTAGTTCACGGGGACTGATTTCATGCATAATTTCTTTGTAAAGCTCATAAGGAATAGCACTTGAACTTGCACCAATATCACATAAACCATAATAGCAATGATCACCAATTCTAATAGAAAGCACAGGGACACTAGCCTTTTTAGTTCTATTAGGATGTGAACCAATATTAGATGCATCCTCGCAGAAGACTATGTGTCCATCTTCCACACTTTTAGTAACAAGGTCTTTCACAATTGCTACAGCAGGTTCAATGTTTATTTGTTCATCAGGTTTTGCAGTTCTCTTTGCACTTTTATTGATTACACTAGTTATCATAGGATGTTCCTTTACCTTATCCGGGAAGGGTATTTTCTCGATATTAGGTTCAGGTAGGATATGATCAATAGTGCAAAATTCAGTACTCCTAACAGGAACACAATCAATTATATCTTTATATGGTGCATGATACTTGTTCCAACCCTTTTTCAGAATTTCAATATAGGAAGCATAAGCCTTAAAACAGTTTGTAATAACTTGAGGATCAAAACCATAAACATTACTAATATTTTGAAAGTCATCAGTTCCCATAAAAGATTCAATGCATTCATAATCATAATTTATACCTGACTTTCTTCCTTTGTCATTCTCCCATGCTTCAGCATTATCTTGAATACGGTCTAGAAGATCCCATTTAGCTTCTTCTTCCATGCGTGTAAATGATCCAGCACAAGAAGCATCCAATAAATCCTTATCATGAAGAGAAAGCCTTGCATAAAAGTCATTGATAATAATATTGTTGGGGATCTCATGAATGGAACATTTGAGCATTAGTAACTTCAATCTCCCCCAAGCTTGGGCTGTACTCTCTCCATCGAGAGGTCAAAAGTTGTATATTTGATTCCGATCTTTATGAATCTCACTAGGAGGATAAAATTTTGAATAAAAGAGAGGCACTATTTCCTCCCATTCAAAAGATTGGCCATTCTTCGGTAGCTTATACCATTCCTCAGCTCTTCCTTTCAGCAATAATGAGAATAACTTCTTCTTGACTTGATATGTTGTAATACACTTCTTCGTGTATAAAGAGCAAATGATCACCGGGATGGACAATTCCATCTCCAACATAATAGTTATCCATAACACGATCAATAATTCTTGTAGGTATTTTAAAAGTATCATTCTCAGTAGGTGGTGGTTCATCTACTACCTTAGTAGTGGTAGTAGCATTATGAAATAAGAAACTCGGCGAATTATCCATATTGAAAATAAAGTAACTAACAGAAATAAAGAATACTCACATTAGAAGTTTCCTTTACTAGTTCCACTGTCCAATAGTGCTTCACTCCTTGGCAATGGCGCTAGAAAATAGTCTTGATGACCCACAAGTATAGGGGGTGTATTGCAGTATTTTCGATAAGTAACAGTGTCGAACCCAACAAGGAGCAGAAGGTGCTGGCTAGTGGCTTAGAGCAGGAATTCTCGGTAAATACTTAGCAAACGTATTTTTAGGGTTTTTTGATAATGCAGGTAAATAAAGTACGAGTAAATAAAAGACAATAAGAATAAATGCAGCAAGTGGCCCAATCCTTTCTTCAGCAAAGGACAAGCCGGTTGTATTACTTAAGGTGACCAAACGTTCTCGAGGACACACGGGAATATCGTCAAGTGCTTTCGCTTCATATAGTTGATTAATCTTCTTTAGCTTGCTAAGTGTTTTGTGGGTGAACCTGTGCTAATGTACCAACCTTCCTAGGACTAATACATACTTGTGATTATACCCCTTGCAAGCATCCGCAAGTACAAGAAAGTAATTAAGATAGACTTCTAACCACACCTTTAAACTCTAAGACCCTGACATCCGTTGTGCAAAGGTTTCCTAACGGGGGTTCAGGTTTCTGTCACTCCGGCAACCCCTACGATTAGTAGCCAAATACACAATGCATTCCCCTAGGACCATATAGGTGAAGTGTCATGTAGTCGACGTTCACATGACACCACTAGAAGAAGTACAGCACAACTTAAATATCAAACCATTGAATCTTTCTCAACACAATTCCACTACTAACAACATGACTTCTCCCATGTCCTCAAGAACTAAACGAACTACTCGCAAGACATCATATGGATCATGATCAGAGATGAAATAAGGATGTGTAACAATCTGAACATAAACAATAATTCAATGGTTCACTCAATAGCATCAACTACAAAGAGTAATCAACACCAGGAAAGTTTCCCCTAAGAACTATGCAAGATTCAACCCAATTGTTACAGCGGTATGAGGGCGGTGATGATGGTGGTGATGATGGTGGTGATGATGATGATGATCCCGATGAAGTCCAGCTTGATGGTGGTGTTGATGGCGACGATCTCCCCTCTCTAGGAAGGAATTCCCCTGGCAGAATTCTGTCTGCCAGAGGGATCTTTCTCTCTCGGTGTTTTCCGCCCCACAGAGGCGGCGGAATCTTTATGTGGTCGCTCCCCGAGTCTTAGGGTTTCAGGAGGATAATATACGCCAGAGGGGAGATCTAGGGGTGGACCAGGGCGGCCACACCACCTGGTGGCGCGGCCTGGGGTGGCCCACGCCAGGGGGTGGTGTGGGCCCCCTGTGGCCCATCTCCACTCCTCCTTCTGGCAATCTTCGTCTTTTGGAAAAATAGGATTTTCCATGTATTTTCCTGGATTTTCTGATCTTCGCGAATTTCACCTCCAAACAACACCTTTTCCATCAGAATCCTGACTGCAGTGGTCCATGCTCCAAAACTCATCAACCATGGAAAAATAGATGAAATTACATAAGTATCATCTCTTAATATGAGATATATCAATGAATAACAGTAAATTATGATATTTAATAGTGATGCAAAATGGACATATCACCACGCAGCAAATCATGTTTTGAGGTCCTTGTCATGGTGGCCTTTATCCCCTTGTTCCAGTCTCATCAAGGTCATCATCCAAGCATGCTCTAGTCACCGTCAAGCCTACATCCTCCACGTGACATCATCGTTTAGGGCATCCTTTGTCTTTTATTGTTCATAAAATTCTTAGACAGAATAAGTTGTCTTACACTCTAGAAATAAATCCTTACATATGTGATCCATGTCAACAGGCTAAGAGCCATCAACTACCCTATCCTATTTCCACTAGTGTTTCTACAGTTTCTTTGGAACAAGTTTTCTCTGATGTATACGATGAGTATGATGCACTTCTTGCCAATAACACTTGGCATCTAGTTCCTCCAAGCTCCAATAAGAACATTATTGATTGTAAATGGGTTTATCGCATCAAGAAAAAGGTTGATGGTACTATTGATAGGTATAAAGCTCGTCTTGTTGCAAAAGGATTCAAACAAAGGTATGGCCTAGATTATGAGGACACTTCCAGTCCTATTGTTAAGGCTGCTACTATCAGAATGGTTATCTCTCTGTCTATCTCTCGCGGATGGATTTTACTGCAACAAGATGTAATGAACACGTTCTTACATGGTGTTCTGGAAGAGGAGGTTTACACGAAACAACCACCTGGTTTTGAGTCATCCGCTACACCAAACTACATTTGCAAAATTGACAAAGCATTATATGCTGAAATAGGAAACTCGTGCATGGTACTCTTGTCTTAGCTCCAAGTTACACAACCTTGGTTTTGTTCCATCCAAGGCTGACACCTCACTTTTTCTCTATGATAAGGCAGGTATCACTATGTTTCTGCTTATTTATGTTGATGATATTGTTGTCACAAGTTCTTCAGATCAGGCCATTACAGCTCTCCTTCATAATCTGAGTTCTGAGTTTGTTGTTAAAGATCTTGAAGATCTACATTATTTTTTAGGCCTTGAGGTTCACAGACAGTCCAATGGCTTGCTTTTGAATCAGGAAAAATATGCTACATATTTACTAGCTCGAGTGGGTATGAGTTTGTGCACGCCCCGCCCCACACCACTCTCCACCACTATTACATTAACCTTGACAGATGGCTCTCCCCTTGACTCTGAGGATATAACTCGGTATAGGAGTATTGTTGGTTCTCTTCAGTATTTGACACTGACAATACCTGATCTTTCTTTTTCAGTAAATAAGGTCTGCCAATATCTTCATGCTCCCACAAATGTATAGTCGACTATTGTCAAGTGAATTCTTAGGTCCATTCATGGAACAAGAACGGTTGGTCTTACTTTCCAGAAGTCACCTTCCACCCTTCTTAGTGCCTGTTCAGATGTAGACTGGGCATGCGACTTAGATGACAAACGCTCCACAGAAGGTTTTGCTATATTCTTTGGCCCCAATCTCATTTCTTGGAGTGCCAGAAAACAGCCTACTATGTCTCGTTCTAGTATAGAAGCAGAATACAAAGCACTTGCAAATGGCACTGCTGAGCTTATTTGGGTTAAAGCTCTTGTCAAAGAACTTGGTGTGACACTAAAATAAAAACCATGCCTCTAGTGTGATAATCTTGGTGCCACCTATTTGTCTGCTAACCCATTTTTTCATGCTCGTACAAAGCATATTGAGATTGATTTTTTCTTTGTTCGAGAACGAGTTGCTAGTAAGCACCTTGATGTCAGGTTTATTTCTAGCAAAGATCAAATAGCTGATGGTTTCACCAAAGTTTTGTGTACTAAGAAACTAGATGAATTCAACGTAATATAAACCTCTCCCAGGTCTAGATTAAGGGGGAGGGGGTATTGATATGATGTAGTACACCAATCATATATGTACATATCTTTGTATTTCCATGTGAGGGGCTTTTTCTCACCTATATAACACGAAACCGATACCTCGAAAGAGGTGATCGTTGCACCAAAAACGTTTACAGTCTTAAGTCAAGACTCTCAATAATCGCATTGAAAATAAAAGGCCATCTAGTATTGAAATTTTCATTGTTTATCTCCTCTTGTCTATGAATGATATTAAAATTGCCACCGAATCAACATGGGTAGAGAGTCCTAATCATATATACGAACCAACTCGGCAAGAACTCACCCTTGTGGGCATCTTTATCTGCCCATATGCGGCCACAAGATTCCATTCGAATTTATCAGATTTAATAGAGATTCCATTATGCTCAACATCCGATGAGGAATTGAAGTTTTGATTCTGGTTTGATCCCGAACATGCCTTGAATTTGGAGTTATTGAAATTTTGAGGTTGGAAACCTTGCGTTCCCCCTCCTTGATATGCACCACCGTCACCATTAGCAGCGCCTCCAGAGTAGCCTTGACGAGGCGGTTGGTAACAACGTGGGTTTGGCCCACGCATCTAGTTCCGTGTTGGTGCGCCTCTCTCGAAGGCTGTGGAGGAAAGCGATCTTCACGACCAGCCATTGGTGATCCCGAGCCACCACAAAACCGAGAAGGGTAAGAATGAGGACGAAAAGGAGCATCTGGTAGCCCTAGGTTCGGTTTCGTCAAATGTAAAACCCCTTGGTTAACTCATAAGTAAAGGTCGTTGTCAGAGTCTTTGTAAATTGTGACATGACACACGGCCCTAAATAACAGACAAGTAACCTTGGGCCTTGTGCGCATTAGCTGGCCGAGCATTTTGATAATTGTTGGATCGAGATCTGCATCTAAAACCTTCACGGCCAGGGCTAGCTGATGGTGATCGCCGATGACCTCTATGGTTGACCGCGCTCATGGCATAAACCCTAGCTCTCTCCGAGGGACTTCCACTTTGTTTTTCATCTGCCGATTTTTTTGTCTCTGAACTTTGATCCATTCCGTCGCGACATAATTGTCTCTGAACTTTGATCCATTCCAATTTCGTTGAAGCATTGTTGTTGACATTGTTTTCTCTTTGTTGTCTTTCTTTTTTCTTTTGGGATGGTTTTGTGCTGTATGCAAAGCAATACTACTACACTTGTTTCAGTTGGTTTCTATATTAATATAGCGGGGCGAAAGCCTATTTCAACGAGGAATCACCGGTAACCCCAACCTTGCGCCCGGTTATCCTCATAGCCGCTAGAGCCCCTGCAGGCATGGAGCCACGCCCGTCACCCACGGCGTCGCCCATCCTTCATGCACCAAAAAACTGCTTCTGTTAACTAACCAGGGATAATAAAAGAAGAATCTTCGGAAAATGAGTGTGCGGCGATCTGGCGATTCGGCTGGATCGACAGCGCATCTTCGGACGCTGGTGGGCGGGCGTTTCTGGGTGCTCTCAGTGGAGGGCAGTGGGGCTGAGCATGATTCGGACAGTGAGGAGGATATCGAGGTTTCGTCAGAGATCTCTTCTGGATATCTCCGGCAGTGGTGTAGGGGAGATGGCGGCACCTTATCCAATTCTTCATCTAGAGTGGCGAAGCGGATCGAATGGCGTCATCAACAACGGCTGGCGGCATTGGAGCTGCACGTTTCTCCAATCAAGGCCAGTCCTTCATCGAGAAGAAATGTATTGGGATCTAGGGATCCTAGAGATTGAAAGAAAGTTTCTAAGCATCCAGTGTTGGAGGCATCGGTTTTTTCTGACTGTGATGCGGATAATGAGTACGAGTGGACTCTCGTGTCACGGCGGCACCGATCGTCGGCGATGGTTTGTTGATCCGAAGAAGGTGCAATTTTTGAATTTCAGGGCACTGGGAACGGGGCGGATTGCTCCCCGTATTTGGTGTGTAACAAATACGGTAGATGTGCATACGGTATCCAGTCCGTCTAATCAGGTATATGCGACTGGGGTGGGTCCGAAAGGATCTGATGCAGTGCCTAAAGACACATACCTTGGAGTATGTCGTGCTTTTAGACACCTATTCAGTCTAACGTGGTCCAGAACCGAAACCCTAACTGGTGGGCGGCACTGTGTTCTTGACGTGATGCAAGGTGGATGTGCCGGCGGCACCAATGGCCGGGGCGGCGGCTATGGTGGTGGCCGAAACTTCTTCTCCAGCAATGGCAGCGGTCGGGGTGGTCGTTTTTATGATAATGCCAATCAGCCCAATGATGGATCTGGTGGGAACCTTTTTGCTGGAGAATCAAGTGCTTCGGTGGGCGGCCATGATTTTAATCAGAGGTTTGATTCTGGGAACCAGAATTCCAGATTTGATAATCAATCTAGCCAACATGGGGGAGCGTTTGAAAGCTTCCATGGTGGTTCAGGTTGCAACAGTTCTAGTCGAGGGAACTATGATCATGGGTATCAGAATCGTAGGCGTTACGAATTCAGGGGTACCAGAGGTGACAATTGGAATAGAGGTGGTTTTGCTAGCAGAAATAATCATGGTGACTTTGGCAATAGAAACTTTCGCAATAACAATGCTGACGGCTAGATGAATTCAAGGAACATGGTTGATCAGAGTTTGATCGAACAGGAGGTTCAAACTGTGGTGGCGGCACAAAAAGGATATTTAGTTCTTCCCCAAACTTCTGGGCAGATGATGACCCACAAGTATAGGGAGTGTATCGCAGTATTTTCGATAAGTAAGAGTGTCAAACCCAACGAGGAGCAGAAGGTGCTGGCTAGTGGTATAGATCAGGAATTCTCTGCAAATACTTAGCAAACGGATTTTTAGGGGTTTTTGATAATGCAGGTAAATAAAGTACGAGTAAATAAAAGACAATAGGAATAAATGCAGCAAGTGGCCCAATCCTTTATTCAGCAAAGTACAAGCCGGTTGTATTACTTAAGATGACCAAACATTCTCGAGGACACACGGGAAGACTGTCAAGTGCTTTCGCTTCATATAGTTGATTAATCCTCTTTAGCTTGCTAAGTGTTGTGTGGGTGAACCTGTGTTAATGTACCAACCTTCCTAGGACTAATACATACTTGTGATTATACCCGTTGCAAACATCCGTAAGTACATGAAAGTAATTAAGATAGAAACCTAACCACGGCTTTAAACTCTAAGACCCTGACGTCCCCTGTGCAATGGTTTCCTAACAGGGGTTCAGGTTTCTGTCACTCCGGCAACCCCTACGATTAATAGCCAAATACACAATGCATTCCCCTAGGCCCATATAGGTGAAGTGTCATGTAGTCGACGTTCACATGACACCACTAGAAGAAGTACACCACAACTTAAATATCAAACTATTGAATATTTCTCAACACAATTCCACTACTAACAACATGACTTCTCCCATGTCCTCAAGAACAAAACGAACTACTCACAAGACATCATATGGATTATGATCAGAGATGGAATAATGATGTATACCAATCTTAACATAAACAATAATTCAATGGTTTCACTCAATAGTTTCAACTACAAAGAGTAATCAACACCGGGAAAGTTTCCGCTAAGAACTATGCAAGATTCAACCCAAATGTTACAGCAATATGGAGATGGTGATGAGGGTGCTGATGGTGATGGTGGTGGTGATGATGATGATCCTGATGAAGTCCAGCTTGATGGTGGTGTTGATGGCGACGATTTCCCCTCTCCGGGATGGAATTCCCCCGGCAGAATTCTGTCTGCCAGAGAGATCTTTCTCTCTCGGTGTTTTCCGCCCCGCAGAGGCAGCGGAATCTTTGTTTGGTCGCTCCCCGAGTATTAGGGTTTCGGGAGGATTATATACGCCAGAGGGGAGAGCTGGAGGTGGACCAGGGCGGCCACACCACCTGGTGGTGCAGCCCAGGGTGGCCCGCGCCAGGGGGTGGTGTGGGCCCCCTTGGCTCATCTCCACTCCTCCTTCTGGCTTCCTTCGTCTTCTGGAAAAATAGGATTTTCCATGTATTTTCCCGGATTTTCTGATCTTCGTGAATTTTGCCTCCAAACAGCACCTTTTCCATCAGAATCCTGACTACAGCGGTCCATGCTCCAAAAGTCATCAACGATGCAAAAACATATGAAATTACATAAGTATCATCTCTTAATATGACATATATCAATGAATAACAGTAAATTATGATATAGAATAGTGATGCAAAATGGACGTATCAGCAGATCGCTAGTCAGGAAGGTGGAGGTGTTGCTGCGGCTGGGATGGGTCAGATGAGTATGGGTGGCAATACTTCTACAGTAGGGGTGAGTACCTCGAGTGTGGAGGGAGTTGTGCAAGCTGCTGCCGTGGCAGGGAAAGTGGCTGCCGTGGAGCCAAGGTAGCCTGCCGTGTCGCTTTTCCCTGCCGTGGCAAAGGGTACCTCGGTTTTGATGGATACTGCGGTGACTGATATGGAAATTTCTGAATCCAAGGGCCCTAACAAGAAGGCAAAGAAGACTGACAAGTCGAGATGTTTTCGGTGTGAGCAATCTTGGCATTTCCACGAGGATTGCACGGTTGTAATTTGTGACAATTGTGAATCGCCACAACATGTTATTGCCTCGTGTCCACTGCTGAGTGCTCCAAAGCCTACGATGATTGTTAATGGGTTTGGGAGTGAGCAACTGATGTTTCTGGAATTACCAATGACTGGGACTTTCAAACCTAGGGTCGAGAATTCTACGGTTGGAAGGGTCTTTATTGAGGGTGGTTCTTTGTCTTTTGCCCAAATAACTGAACAGTTGAAGAAATTGGTTCGATCTGAGAATTATGCCTGGGAAGTAGGAGAATTTCAGCAGAATGTGTACAAGGTTAAATTTCCAACTAAGGTTGAAGTGACACAGATGAAGGAGCCGAGGCAGTACCAGATCCCGGATACACTCATCTTTCTGAAATTTGATGAATGGGGGGTGGTTGAGGAACCAATTTTCTCCCTTCCTCTGATTTGGGTGCAGATAGCTGGTGTTCCTAAGGATGTGAGAAGATACTTTCTATCTCTTTAGGGGGTGGGTTCTATTTTTGGCAAAACTTGCGATGTGGATGTGGATGTGCCGTTTATGAGACAACATGATATAGTGCGAGTTCAAGTCCATTGTGTGGATCCAAAACTGATTCCTGTCCACTTAGATGTTTGGATTAAAAGAGGTTTCTTTAGGTTGTCTTTTGCGGTGGAGAAGCTCAATGAGAGTGTGGTATCTGCGGGTAATACTCTTGATTCCCAACACAAAAAGATGGTGATAATGAGGGAAATAATAGGGATAAGGAGAGAAGTAATATGGATGAAGATGTTGTAGCTAGAAAGATGAATCATGAGTCAAGGGATAATTATGTTGGGGGCGGAGCGGTTTCTAGCGGTGGAGTTCAGCAGACACAGTTGTCTATGGCTCCGTTATTTCATGTGGGCGAGTTTGCTTTGTATAAACAAAAGGTGTTTTCTACTTTTCCTATTAAAACAGATTATGTTTCTTTGGGTATTGTAAATGTTAATGATGTTTCTCGGGATGATGTTCAGGAGCTTGTTTTACCGCTTGTTGTCTCTCCTCGCATGGATGCAGTGGGGACGAATGCGGAGTTTCAGCCGTCTTAGTTGGCTGCGGTGGACTTAAAGGGAGATTTACAACATGCACAAGTGGAAGAGCGAGTGGAGTTTAAAGGTCAAGAGAAGAACTTGGGGGCTACGAAGGTTGTTTCGGCTGGGAGGACGTTTTCTCCTGTGGCCGGTATGGTTGACAAGACCCTGAGGGTGAGCGCGAACATGGGTTCAGTTCCCTCACTGAGTTTTGTCAATGAAGCCAATTTTTTGCATCTCCTATCCAGAAGATTGGAGGACCTGTACTGATGCCGGGGAATGAATCTGATCAAAGATGTTATGTGGCAAAATCGCCACCCACGCTGGCTGCGGTAATTGCATATGGAGGCATCCCTTTACCTTCTGAACAATCTTTAAGATCTAGTGATCGTATTATTGCACAAAGTAACGTTGATACTACACAGTTGGAGCGGGTAGCCGAGTTGACTCAATGCAAATATGGTGAACAAGGTACCTCATCTATCCTATAAATTCTATTTTATCTTTATCAAATGATGATATCATTGGAAGGGAAAAAACTATTGGGGTTTCGTTAGGAGAAACATCAGGAAAAAACAAATGTAGCAGTCAAAATTATACAGGATAATGAATTTTGGAGAACTTTGACAGTTTTACAGCATAACTCAGAACAAAAGAATAATGATCAAACACCGGCTAATCTCTTTGTTTCAAAAGTGTCAAATCTTTGTGAGGACATTGTAGCTGAGGAAGAGGAAGCTTTAGTATGTCAAAATGAGTCGGCTGACCTTGTGGTCAAACGTCCTCATAAAAATAAGAAGAGACAATACGATACAACTAGTGTTAGGAGGGGAACAAGAGTAAGGGAGAATTTTTTTATTGCAGGGTTTACGAGGGTTAATTTGGAATAGCGATGGGTTTAGAGATCCTGCCAAACATAAGTATACTTCTGACGTAATTAAGGAACACAAGTTAGATTTTATTGCCTTTTGGAAATAGGGAGAATTAACTTTGCTATTTCTTTTTTACAACACCTGACACCCGGGCAAGAGTTTGCATGGTTTTGCTTACCCCTCATGGGCGTTCAGGTGGAATTCTAGTGGGTATAAATTTGGCATCTTTGCAAGTTCTCAAAGTGGATACGGGTGATTATTGCATTAAAATGTATATGAAGTGTCAGAGTGACGGATTCCAATGGATTTTTGTTCCGGTATATGGGGTTGCTCAGGATAGGCACAAACAAGAATTTTTGGCTGAGCTAGTCAGGATTTGTGAGAATGAGACACTCCCGTTGTTAGTGGGTGGAAATTTTAATATCTTGAGGAAGAGAGAAGAGAAGAACAATGATAATTTTAATGCCCATTGGCCTTTTGTGTTCAATGCTATAATTGAAAATCTGAATTTAAGAGAGATTGCTCTCTCAGGAAGACAATTTAATTAGGATAATCGTAGGGAGATGCCTACTTACGAGAAGTTGGATCGTATTTTAGCTATTGTTGAATGGGAGCAAAAAATCCTGCTAGTTACTGTTCGGGCACTTACAAAATCAGGTTCTGACGATACACCTCTCCTGATTTATTCAGGGGTTAGAGCACATATTGGTAATAACCCGAGATTTTCGTTTGAAATCGCGTGGTTACACCAAGAGGGTTACTTTGACATGGTGGCTACGGAATGCAATACATTTTTGAAGGGTAGTACGCCGATTGAACGATGGCAAAATAAGATTAGACATATACACCGGTTCCTACGAGGGTAGGAAAAAAACCAGAGTGGAAAATACAAAAAAGACAAAGAGAGGCTTCTGGCAATAATTGATGATCTTGATATCAGTGCTGAAACACGGGCTTTATCGGCCGTCGAGAGGAAAATGTTGTTGAAAGCTAATGAGCAAGTAACAAGATTAAGGAGGGATGAGGAGGCCAAGTGGGCCCAAAGGGAAAAATTTAAACATATACAAGAAGGAGGTAAGAACACTAAATATTGCCAACAGAAAACATAAGAAAAAGAAAAAAATTCAGTTAGAACAAGATGAGGGGACTATTGTGGGTAATGAAAACTTAAGAACTTATGTTTCGGAATATTATAAGAAGTTGTTTGGGAACCTGAACCAAACAATATTTCACTTATGGGAGAGAGACACGATGATGTACCCCAAGTTTCTTCTATTGAAAATAGTATTCTTACTTCAAATTTTTTTGAGAAGGAAGTGTTGGAAGCTATTTCTTCTATGGAACGTAATAAGGCATCTGGGCCAGATGGGTTCCCAGTGAAATTCTATCAAACATTTTTGGAGGTGATTAAAGGCGACTTAATGGCGCTATTTGCACAGTTGCAAACAGACGAGTTACCTCTTTTTAAGCTCAACTTTAAGGTAATTACTTTGTTACCTAAGAAAGAAAATGCGGTGAGATTCAGCAATACATACCGATCTGTCTTCTGAATATTAGCTTCACACAAGATAACTCGTCCTACACAAACTGCATTTATGCCAGGCAGACATATTTTAGAAGGGGTGGCGACTTTACATGAAACTATCCATGAATTACATACAAAAAATTTGGATGGGGTGATCTTCAAAATTGATTTTGAAAAGCCTATGATAAAGTCAAATGGGAGTTCTTACAGCAGGCGCTTAGATTGAAGGGTTTCGACCCTCCATGGTGCAAATGGATTACAAGTTTTATTCAAGGGGGGAGTGTAGGGATTCGTGTTAATGATGAAATTGGACATTTCTTTCTGACAAAGAAGGGAGTTCGTCAAGGCGACCTGTTATCACCTATGTTATTTAACATAGTGGTTGACATGTTGGCTATCCTTATAGCTAGAGCTAAGAGGAAGGCCATGTGGAGGTTCTAATCCCTCATATTGTGGAAAGGGGGTTGTCTATTTTACAATACGCCGATGATACAATTTTATTTATGGAACATGATTTAAGTAAAGCAGTTAACATGAAACTTATCTTGTGTATTTTTGAGCAATTGTCGGGGCTTAAGATCAACTTTCATAAAAGTGAGATTTATTGTTTTGGAGAAGCAAAGGATAAGGAACGGGAGTATCGACAATTTTTTGGGTGTGAATCAGGATCCTTGACATTTAGGTACCTTGGGGTGCCCATCCACCACAGAAGGCTTCGTAATTCCGAGTGGAACCCGGTAGAAAATCGGTTTGAAGGAAAGCTAGGGTGTTGGCAAGGCAAACTTTTGTCTTACGGGGATAGATTAGTGCTAATCAACTCGGTGTTAACAAGTATGCCTATGTTTATGTTGTCTTTCTTAGAAATATCTAAGGGTATGAGGAAAAGATTGGACTTCTATCGTTTAAGATTCTTTTGGCAAAGTGATGAACAGAAGAAGAAGTATAGACTAACGAAGTGGAATATAATTTGTAGACCCAAGGATCAGGGCGGATTGGGAATAGAAGTTTTAGAAATTAAAGACAAGTGTTTTCTTAGCAAATGGTTGTATAAGTTCCTGACTGAGGAAGGGGTGTGGCAAGAATTACTACATAATAAAAACATTAAGAATAAAACTTTGGCGCAAGTTCGGGATAAACCGACCGATTCTCCTTTTTGGAAAGGTTTAATGCATGTAAAGGATAGTTTCTTTACTAGTTTTTTTTTTCAAATCGGAGATGGGGTTTCGACGAGGTTTTGGGAAGATGTTTGCTAGGGGATGAACAGCTGGCTCAACAATATCCTTCATTATATAATTTGGTTCATAGAAAACATGTCTCCGTTCATGAGGTTTTGTTCAATAATCCTCTTAGTATTAGTTTTAGGAGGAATCTGATTGGGACAAATTGGGATGTATGGTTATATCTCTGTCAGAGATTAATGCAGGTTTCTTTATCTAATGAACTCGACACTTTTAAATGGAAATTGACTGTGGATGGAGTTTTCACGGTCAAATCTATGTATGAGGATCTTATGAATGATCATCAGAGACTCCCTACAAATTATCTTTGGAAGCTTAAAGTACCACTCAAAATTAAGATCTTCATGTGGTTTTTAAATAACAAGATATTGTTAACTAAAGATAATTTGGCTAGAAGAAACTGGAATGGTTGCAAGCAGTGTTTTTTTTGTGACGAGGAAGAATCTGTTGATCATCTGTTCTTATCCTGTCCTTTTGCTAAAATTATTTGGCGCATTGTTTTCTTTACTTATAATCTCCCACCTCCAACTAATATCACCAATATGTTTGAGAATTGGTTGAATGGGGGTAAATAAGACTAATAAAGCTAGAATACGTATAGGGATATCTGCTTTATGTTGGTCTATGAAAGTGTGGAAATGATATTATTTTTAACAAGGCTCGAGTTCCATCCTTTTTGCAGGTTATTTCTACGGCGGCTCACTGGATCCAACTCTGGGCTTATTTACTCCCGGAGCACCAAAGGGTTGGGATGGTCTCTAGATGCAACCGTCTGCTGATGGTTACTCAGGATATCTACTGCCTGGTTATGTGGCGTCTTACTAGTAGATTGAGAGAGGATTAGTTGTAGTCCTTTCGATTTCGATGTCTTTGCTTTGCTGCTGATGGTTGATAGTTGTATCAAGCATCTATGATGTTGGTGATTTTGGTTTGTAAACTCTCATACTCTTGACTTTATTTAATAAAGACGGCTGTGTGTATCCTAGGATGCAAAGACCGGGTATACCTCCATTTCGAAAAGAAAAAAAAAATCCATCCACACTTTTATTGGTGGGTATATTGGAGTAGAATAGTACATGGATGCACGCACAAGCACACATAGAGTAAGATAAGATGCATAGCCTAGCTAGCTAACTCGGAGCGCCTAGTAGTTAGTTATATCATGGATCCTTGGCGCAGGTGTCATTGCAGGGGCTGAGGCAGTCGACCATGCACTGACTCATTTGCGAGTTTAGGCAGGAGTTGCATCCTAGTATCGAGACGTAGCAGTGGCCGCGGCAGTTGTAGTCGGTGGTGGTTTTGCAGTCGCAGCTACAGGTTCCGTCGTCGCAGCAGGCCGTGCAATTGCGGGATATCGCCCTGCACTCGTCGCAGCCCGGCTGCGTGGGTTCGCACGAACTGATGCATACCCCGCCGCACTTGGACTTCGCGGTGCATGCCGGGATGAGAGGGGCGCGACAGTCACTGCATGATACCGGCGGTGCAGGCCCTGGCGCAGGCGCCGGTACGGGCGCAGGGGCTGGTGGTGTCACCGGCGCGGGCGGAGGTGGTGGTGGTGGCACCGGCGCTGGCGGCGGTGGTGACGGTCCCAGCGACGGACGACAGCGCCCCAAGGAAGGTACAACCAGCAGGGCTAGTACAGCCGCTACCGCGGCCGCCTTGAATGCAGCTGAACCTGAAGACATAGCTGAAGAGAGAGGAGCAAGAGATGAATGAGCAGATGGTGGTGTCCCATCCGATGGAGCAGGCGATGCTATTTATATAGACACGCACCCAGACCCAGTATGCATGTAAAAAAATCCCTGGATTGCTATAGCTAGATTTGCATTGGATGTCAACTCTAACAAGCTGGCACTGGATCGAGTGTGCATAAATATATCCCTGTCCATCGTGCTCCGATAACTCGATTTATTCTTCGTTTGCGTGCGTGTTTGAATGAGTCTACTCTTACCATGCACGTTACAAGTTGACATTGGAGTGTATGTGTGATTCAGATCTTGCCGGGCGCCTATATGGATGCATCTACGGACTTACTATATTGGTTTAATTTGCACACATATAACCGAGCTAGCAAATACAAGAAGAGAGGCTAGGTGTAATCAAGGAAAAAAAGAGCATGTTATTAAATTTAGCGTGGCTTTTCTCCAGACGCTACGAAAGTTATAGCGTGCTAATAACGCGCTATTTTATAAAATAATATTTGTAAAAATTTAAAAATATAACAGGTATATCATAAATATCAAGGATTTTAGCATCTAATGAATTGCCCAGTGTAATAATTGTACATGCAGAATCAATTCCGGCGCTATCCAAGTTGGAGGAGAACCGGCAGGGCTGAATCTAGGTGTATCGTCGAATGCTGCAGCAGGAGGCGGCGGCTTGACGCGATCACTTAAGTTTAACAATCAAAATTTTCATCATATGTTTGCTTACTCGACACATTCATCGTATGCTCTCTTATTCCACACCCACCAACAAAACAAATAGCGTGTTATACTTGAAATAGTACTAACGATATGATGTTTTAGCGCGATATAACAAGTTATTTAAAAATATCATCATACCGAGCAAAATCTTGAGAAAATAGCGTGGACTTTTCAAATACGCTATAGCACGCTAAATAGCGTGCTATTTTTTTCCATGGGTATAATGCATAAACCTTTTAGTAATAAGGCATTTTATAAATTTATAGTAAAAAGTACAAGAGGAAACGTTTTGAATAAACAATGTATAAAATCAAGACAAGGATTAAACATAACACCAATATTAAAAGTTGAGAAAAAATTAAAAATGATTTAGAATAGAAATTTTGGTACTCCCTCTGATCCAAATGAATATTCTTAGATTTAGCTAGATTCGAATATATCTAGTCATGTTTTGGTGCTAGATATATCAGAATCTAGATAAATTCGAGGACATTCTGAGCATGGTGTACCTAGATGGAATACTATGTTGCTATCGCTCTTACTCTTTTCAAACTAATGAGAGCGTACCGTGGCAGAGTGCATCCGCCAAGCAAGCCCCCGCCAAGGCGATGAAGATGAAGCAGGTCGTGCACCGCTCAAGCCTCACTCCCGTCGCCGCCCAGACTACGCCCGTCGCCGCGCAGCCTTTGCCCGTCTCCGCTCAGATTCCGCTATTCGATGCGTCTTCATGGTATGGCCTCCGACTTCTCAACGATGCGGTGCTTGTGATTTAGGTTGTCGTAGTTCATAAATCAGCTTCCGATGTAGCTACAATCCGCGTTCGGCCACATAATCATTCGTGGAAATGCTCAACGAGTCGGAGGTCGACGTCACGGCAAACTAGCTTCCTTCCAAAGGGGAGGATGATGGTGGCGACGAAGAATTGGAGGACATTGAATAGGTGGTATTCAATGAGGCAACCAACAAGAAGACGAAGAAGAAAGGCGCTGTGAACTACATCGAGATCGAGGATGTTTGCTTGGTGAAGGCATGGTCGCAGGTGTCCATCGATGCGGTTACCGGCACAGACCAAATTGGCAAGCGATATTGGCAGCGCATCGAAGATAGGTTCTTCCAACTCATGCCTCGTGTTGCCCAGCCGGTCACTCACTCGTACCGGTCTCTGCAAGGCCGATGGGATGTGATCAAGCCTGCTTGTAGCCATTGGTCCGCATGTCTGGCACAAGTGAGAACCTATCCTCTAAGTGGTATCAACGCCAATGAATATGTGAGTTCATTTCTTCCTCTTTCTTTCATTAACCACTAGTTTGCATATTGGTAACTTAACCGAGCACCGCATTGTTAGGAACGTTATGCCGGGGAAAGGTACAAAGCAATGAAAGGATCCAATGGGAAATCTTTCAACCTTGACCATTGTTACAAGTTGCTTGAGCATGTGCCAAAATGGACATTGAGAGACCAAGAGGTGGAAGCAAAGAAGGAGTCAATGAAGATGATTGATGATGGTAGTGATGATGAAGAGGGAGGAAGGAACAGGAATAAGCCGAAAGGCAACAAGAAGGCAAAGGAGAGGATCAAGTTTAAAGCCGGAGCATCATCTTTGAGGGATAAGACTGAGGACATGGTGAAGTCAAACGAGTTACTAACGACCAAGACCTTGGAGGTGAAAATGTTGATGTGGGACAAGAAGATGACGATGAAGCATGCAAGGTGGGAAGCAATCCGTCAAGATGCCAAGTAGAAGTGCGAGCTAGAGGTGAGGAGGCTGAATATAAAGGAGGCCAACGCAATGAAGGAGCTCCTGGCCGAGGAGAAGGAGATCATGATGATGGACACCTCCAACATGACTCCCATCCAATTGGAGTTGCATCAATTGATGCTCGGTGACATCTTGGAGAGGAGGAAGCAAGCACGCCAAGGCGGTGGTTCATCGACAAGTGTCCTAGGTGACTCTTCTATGAGTGCTGATGGTGTGCACGATGATGAACTCGGCGACGACGAGATGGTTTGATGATCCCTTGCATTTACATTGGCGGATGTTTATTTTGGATCTTATGGCTGAACTTAGCCCAAACTATGTGTGGGTTGCTGTGATCAGGACAATATGATGTAATAACTGTGATGATTTGCATTGTTGACTGAAATTTGATTGCTGATATTTGATTACCGGTTCCTTGAAAATTCTAAAACCTATGGTTTACGGGAACCCTTCCGCGCCGCTGATTCTGGAACTGTAAAAACTGAGTTCAGTCGCCTGTAAACGCGTTTTACAGTTCGCGAGTTTACATTAACGACTAGAGATACTCTAAGACAGTGCTTAAATTTAGCATCGTATAGTTTCGATGGGAATGGTCCGGCGTATAGAACATCTCTTATAGGCATGTACTCCCTCCGTTTTAAAATATAAGATGTCTTAGTTTTGTAAAAGAAGTGTATCTAGATCTTTTTTAATGTATAGGTTCATTCCAAACATATATGAACCTACACACTAAAACAGGTTTAGATACATTTATTTCACAAAGCTGAAACTTCTTAAATTTTAAAACAGAGGGAGCATGATCGTGCTTATACCCAAAGGACCACATGCATCGATCCCATTTTAGAAAGCCTTAGCTAGATTACACTGGAATCTGTGTGTAAATTGCACCACGTTAGGATTTACGAGGAATACTTTCTATACGCAACTTGCAAGCACCATGCATGATAGAAAGTTGACTGGGAGGTTAGCGGAGTGCCTGTTATTATTCCTCTTGACCGTCTGGTCTACATTTTTTGCTCAGATGCATGCATGTTGACCTACATCTAACTTGCCCTTTGCGCGGTCGATTAAGCCAACTGCATTGGAGTACTTTTTTTTTCTATTAAGGCGGGTACTTAATTCAAGCGTCTTAATTAGCGCATGTCTAAACATCAGCTGTCTATGGAGGTACATTATTATGATCTGGAGGTAAGAAAAAAGAATCTGAAGTCAGCTTTCAATTTGTTCTAACACTCCTAGTTATATCGTATGAAGAAGTACTTCAAATAGGAGTACATCTTAACTTGGTCTTCGTATGATGAAGAAGTAGACAAATCGTATGTAATGATTCCTAGTTATATCTGATATCCACTTAACCGAAGAAAAAAAAACTGATACCAACTGAACGGTACTACATTTATAAACACTGGCAGTACCTCGAATTCGCCATTAACCTCGTCGTACCAGTGCCACTAAACTGTAGACCTCACATTATTTTCAGAAATATGCATGGTTCTACGGAGACAGGCGAGTTAGTACAACCAGTACTAAAGTACCTACACTCTTCTCCACTGAGATCCAAGCCAAATTAGAAGTCAAAATCAACATATGCGAGGAATCGTGCCCGGTCAAGATGAGTAATACGTACTGATCGATCCATCCTCTTACCTGCAATGTCAACTTGTCACGTGCACCGCGCAGATCTCGGTATGCAACTTGATGCAATTTACAACCATACAAACTATACTACTCCTAGTGCTAGTACTATTACATTATTGTAGACCATAATGCAGTCCTAGTACTACATGATAGCGAAAGATTTTAGGATGCCTATAAATAGCTATACTACGAAAGATTTTAGGATGCCTATAAATAGCTTCGCCCGCTCAATTGGTATCTACAGGCTACAGCAGTTAAGCCGATCTTCACATTCCATCCAGTGTCTTCTTTTCAAATGGCTTCAGGTTCAGCTGGTTTCGCTCTCAAGGCGGCCGCCGTCGCTGCCGTTCTGGCCATGCTGGTTCTACCTTCTTCCGGGCGCTGTCCGTCCCTGGGACCAGCGCCACCACCGCCTGCACCGAGGCCATCAGTGCCGGCGCCAGCACCGGCGCCGGCGCCGCGGGTATCGTGCCGGGACTGTTCTCCGAGTGCAGCAGGGTGCCAGTCTTCGTGCAGAGACTCTATTCCTCAGAAATGCAGCAAGCCATGCAACGACCCTCAAGGTTACTGTGCCGACTGCAGGGCCGCCGCGATCGGGAGGTGCACGGCCAACTGCGGTACCGGCAGCAGCTGCGACTGCGATGGCGCCGCCGCCAACTCATGCAGCATCGAGTGTTCCGACGGTGCATGCAGCTATTGCGCGTACCAGCAAGAAAGGCAGTGCCGGTACGGCTGCCAAGCCCAATGCGAAGCCACCTGCGTGCCATAGCCGTAGAGGTAGCTTGTCTGGCTGGTCGCCCGGGTGTATGTTGTAGCGGACTCGCCAGATTTAGCATCCCCCGGATGCCTCCCTCGGTCCTCACGTGTTGTTCCCATCTGTCACGTAGACTCGGCAGGCATATCTCTCTAAGCTTATTCTAATAATTAATCTTTTTGTACGTTGGTCTAAGGTTTCCATGTTTCCAAATAGGAAAATGATGGTAATCCCTCGGACGATGCATCGTCCTGGTCGCGTCGCTACCCGCACGTCCTTTTTCCTCCACCCTGGTCCCACCATGCGGTCGGTCTCAACCGTATCTCCTCTTTTGACCGCTTGTTCTCCGCTGTTTGCGACGCCAACCGCCGTCCCGCTGCACATCTCGCTGACGCTGCCCTGCCACCGGTTCCACTCGCCGTCCGCCGACCTCCCCGCCCCTCTTCCTCACCCTGTTGGGGGGTAGAGCTCGAGCGCCGCTTTGTTCCCCAGGTCGCCGACGACCTACGCCGTACGCCCCTCTCCGCGAAGCCCCATGCCGAGCGTGCCATGGAGGTGCGCCTCCATCTGAGCCGCCATGGCCTCGCCCCACTGCTGCTGCCTGGCCCGCGTCACCGACCCATTCCAATCTTGCCGCTGACCCACGCAAATCAAGGCGGCACTGCTACTCAGGGTGGCCGACATAGCTACATAGGCACAGCGGTGCTGCTACTCAGGCACGGAAGCACTGCGACAATGGGCGACATGCCCTGCTACATAGGCACGGCGGCTCTGCTACAGCGGGCGGGCAGTCCTTCGCCCCTCCGCCATGCCTCCGAATTTGCTATATTGATATTTTTTGCTACCTCTGTTTTCTGTTTTTGCTACAATACTGTAAAGTTTCTGCTACAAGTTCTCCGGCGAGGTCTCCCGGCTAAGGTCTCCAACCATGTATTCGGCGAAGTTAGTTTTTTTGCTACATTAGAAGAACTTTGTTACTACAACCGTCTTGTCATTTTGCTACAACAGTGTCAACCTTTTGCTACAAGATCTCCGGCGAGAGTCACCAGCGAGTTTTTTTGACGATGTTTCTGGCAAAGTCGTTTTGCTACATTAGTACAATTTTTTTCTGACGAGACGTTCTATTTCTGAAATGAACCGTTTTTTTTGCTTCGGAAGCAAAAGCGAAAACATATGTAGCAAAAATAGGGTGTTCTACAGCAAAAGCGTGATTTGAGGAGATTTTAGGAACACGTGGCGCGCGCAGAAGCAGGACGATGGGAGCTCCCATCGTCCAGGGGAAGCCTAGCACTTGCTTCCAAATATGCATGTCACGCGCTTTTTTAAGATAAAATACATGAGTGTCCAGCTTTAAATCAATAAAACTAGAGTAACACTGTTAGAATTTGGGGTATTTCGATATTGGCCTTTGGTCCATAACCAATACAAATTCTGAAATTCTCTTAGCGCATTAGGTGAGACAGCTTGTGGTTGTATTAGTGGTGCTAAAGTTTAGTCGCATTGCTAATGGAAGGTGTTTTGCACCATCTTATATATTAGACTATTCTATCACTCACTAAACGGTGAGAAAATGGAGCAGCTCTCGCACACTCCTTCTCCGACGCCGCCCGCCTCGTCGCTACGCGCGTGTTGCGGGTTGGGAGAATGAGCCGAGCTCATGTGTTTGTTTTCCTGTTCGGGAACACTTTAGAAAATATCTCCCGTGTTCGGATTTTCTCGGCTCTCCCTGTCGCTCCGTGTCCGGGTTTCCATGGCTCTTGTCCCCACGAAGTTTCCTTGGAAAGTAAGAGGATCTTGTCCTTTATAAACAGAGACACATCGGATATACGAGGATATACGGGATCATCAGCTGCATTCGTTTTCTCCATCCCGGTCTACGGCGTGCACCGCAGATCATGACAATAGGCCTCTGGAACCTCGCCTCTCGAGAACTTGTACTAGTGAGGGCGATCAGATTTTTGGGGAGCGCTCAGCGCGAATACTGGCAATCACGATGTCATCCGGCGATGAGTTCCCCGACGATGAATTCTTCCTAGACATCGACAACATCTTCGACAACATGGTCGACAACACGAACGTTGCTGCTGCTCAAGCTGCACCGTACTGCCCCTAAACTTTCTCTTTCAGATTCTGCTAGAATCTCTTATTCTACCGTTTATAGTAGATGTGATAGTTTTATCATATGCAGATGTCGTTGGTTCATCTACTCAGTCACTATGCATGATTAGTTTAATTATTGTTTTATTAATAATACTTTATCAATTAATTTGGATTAAATATATGAATTGTTGCTCATATTTTCAACAATCTAAAAATCTGATTATAGGCAACTGAATTCAACTAGCATATATGCGGCTATCATACCACCTCCGTTCGATGGTGCACATTATAAGAGATGCGCATGATGGCTCAAAATATATCGAGCTCATTGGAGAACCCCAAGACAAAGGTATGATGAGCACAGCAGCAAGTTTTTCCTCAGTTATGAAACCAAGGTTATCGAACCAGCAGGAGTAAGAAAACACCTCCAATGTATTGTTTCCAACTTGGAATCTTGCACAACACAACCACAGAACTTTGCCCCCAACTTACAGTATGGTTGTCAATCTCACCGATTTTGCTGAAACAAAGGATTAAACGTATTGTGTGGAAAATAGTAATTACTTGCAGAAAGTAAAAAGTAAACAATAAATAGTAAATTGTAGATTGATGGTAAAAGAATGGACCGGGGTCCATAGTTCACTAGAGGTGACTCTCCTTAAGATAGATGACATGTTGGGTGAACAAATTACAGCGGGGCAATTGACAGACACCAAGAAAGCATACATGCATATACTAATGATCTTGACTCCTATGAAATTTGATTAGGCATTACAACATTATACATAGACCGTAATCCAACTACATCTATGACTAATAATCCACCTTCAGGTTATCATCCGAACCCCCTCCAGTATTAAGTTGCAAGCAACAGTTAATTGTATTAAGCAAAGTGTATAAAGTAAACAATACGATTACCCCATGGACAAAGGATTGTTGTTTTCTCCCTAGTAGCAACAGCACATCTAGTACCTTAGAGATTTCTGTCACTTTCCCAGATTACTAGACGCATGAACCCACTATCGAGCATAAATAATAACTCTTGGAGTTGCTAGCATCTACTTGGCCAAGATAGCTACTAACAACAGAAAGCATGCAAGATCACAAATAACAAAGACATGATAGAATCAATAATCAATCTGAAATAACATCTCAATATCCATCGGATCCCCGCAAACACAACATGTAGGATTACAAATATATGATCTTGATCATGAACAGAGCTCACAAGATCTAAACATGATAGCACAAAGGAGGAGAATCAAGCATCTAGCTACTACATGGACCCGTAGTTCAGGGATGAACTACTCACACATCACACTGGAGGCAAGCATGGTGATGAAGAAGGCCTCCAGGGTGATCTCTCCCCTCTGACAGGGTGTCGGGAAGAGCTTTAGATCCCTCCCGGTTTAGGGATGGAGATGACGGCGGCTACAGACTCTTTCCTGAAATTTTGATCGGGTACTTAGGGTTTTTGTCCCGGGAGGATTTTATAGGCGGAAGGGCTAGGTCGGTGGAGTACCAGGGGGCCCACACCAGGTGGCGGCATGCCTAGGGCTAGCCACGCCACCCTAGGATGTGGCCGCCCTAGTGCCCCTCTTCGGCTCCCCTCTGGACTCTGTGTTGCTTCGGGTAAAATATTAACTTTGGCTTTTGTCTGGTCCAATTCCAAGAATATTTCCTTACTAGCTTTTCTGAAACCAAAAATAGCAGAAAACAGGAAACTGGCACTGTGGCATCTTGTTAATAGGTTAGTTCCAGAAAATGTGTAAAAATACTCCAAAGTGCGGACAAAACATAAGAAATTAGATATAAAACAAGCATGAAACATCAAAAATTATAGATACGTTTATGACGTATCAATGATACATTGCAAATGTATCTATAATTTTTGATGCTCTATGCTTGGTTTTATCCACTTTCTTGTGTTTTGTCCACACTTTAGAGTACTTTTCATATGATTTCTTGGACTAACCTATTAACAAGAGCCACAGTGCCAGCTACCTGTTTTTTGCTATTTTTGGTTTCAGGAAAGTCAGAAAATGAATATTCTTAGAATTAGACGGGACAAAAGGCAAAGTGCCTATTTTCCCAGAAGACTCCAGGAGCCAGAATACGAGACGGAGGAGGGCTAGGGGCTGGACACTCCCCCCCAGGCGCGGGCTGGGCCTGGCCGCGCTAGGGCATGGTGTGGTGGCCCCAAGCACCCCCTCGGTCTCCCTCTTCGCCTATAAGAATCCTTCTGACCTAAAAACTTCGGGGGGTTCGACGTTTTTCTACGAAAAGATCCGCTGCGCCGCCACCACTGAAGGGGAGATTCGGGGGACAGAAAGTCTCTGTTCCGGCACCCTGCCGGGACAGGGAAGTGCCCCGGAGCCATCTCCATCGATCTCCACCATCATCTTCATTGACCATCTATGTTTCCCCCATCTATGAGTGAGTAATCCCCCGCTGTAGGCTATGGGGATGGTAGGGATTGGATGAGATCGTTCATGTAATGGCATCAGATTGTTAGGGCATGGTGCCTAGTATCTTTTATTAGTGCTTTATGACTTTGTTGCGACTTGTTGTGCTTAATGCTTGTCACTAGGGCCCGAGTGCCATGATTTCAGATCTGAACATGTTATTGATTCATTATGATAGTATTGTTCTTGGTCTTATCTGCAAGTTGTGTACACACGTCGCTGTCCGGAACCTATGGCTCCAAAGTGATAGAAATCGGGATAACCGGAAGGGAAAAGCTTTGATGTGAGGATCACATGTGTTCATGGAGTGTTAATGCTTTGCTCCGGTGCTCTATTAAAAGGATCACCTTAATTGCCAGTAGTTCCCTAGAGGCCCCGCTGCAAACGGGCTGGCAGGACAAAAGATGTTGTGCAAGTTCTCATTGCGAGCACGTATGACTATATATGGAACACATGCCTAGGATTGTCTAGTACTTGGATGCTTTATCTTATTTATCTGCAATTGCCCTATGTTCTGATTGCTATTGAATTGTCTTGTCAATGGTTGGTTTCTTTGAAACTGAAGCTTATTGGCAAGGTGGGTTCACAGAAGATCAAAAATATTATTATATGGAACACCGCTTGTCACAAAAAGGGAAACACTTATGGGAACAAATTGATAGATTGTATACCATTGCTAGAAATGTGTGCTCTACTTATAATGTTACTTATTACTGTGATGAATCTCATTGCAGAAAGAGGTATAAACACCTCCCTTTTCAATGTGAGTATAATGATAATGATACCATATCTTCCTATTCTAAAGGAATTTATGACTTTTATGATGCGGAACAAATTGAAGAATTTATTGCTTGGAAGGGTGCTTTTGAACTTGCTAGTTTGCTTGAAAATATTGATGATTCACCTTATAAGTATGAGGTTTATAGTATACTTAAATTTTGCTTTGATAATTACAAGGATGAAAATGGCTCTATTCTTGAGTATTTTAATAGATGCTCTCCACAAATGGAAGAGACTAATGCCTTGCAGGATCCTATGGAAGAAGAAATTGATGAACCTGAAATCTCATTAGATGAAAAAGAGGAGGAGAGTGATGAACAAAAGGAGGAAGAATGGATTAGCTACCCATGCCTACCTTCTAATGAGAGTAACTCTTTATCCCTTACATTATTTGATTATCCCCCATGCTTACTAAAGGAGGATGAATGTTATGTTCCTGAGGATTCTTTTGAAGATGTTTATGATAAAGCTCTAGTGCTTGTAGATCATGAAAAGCATGCTTTATGTGATAGTTATATTGTTGAGTTTATTCATGAGGCTACTGAAAATTATTATGAGAGAGGAAAATATGGTTGTAGAAGTTTTCATGGTATTGAAATACCTCTCTATGTGCTGAAAGTTTTGAAGTTACTCTTGTTTTATCTTCCTATGCCTGTCACTTTGTTCTTTGTGAATTTATTTGCATACATGATTCCTATGCATAGGAAGTGGGTTAGACTTAAATGTGTTTTGAATTTGCTCCTTGATGCTCTCTTTTACTTCAACTCATATTCCTTATGAGAGCATCCTCTCAAACTTTTATGCGTGAAGATGATAATATGTCTATTATTCTTGGGAGACCTTTTCTTAAATACTGCAGGAGCTATTATTAATTGTAATCAAGGGAAGGTGACCTTCAATGTCAATGACAAGGAACATACTATCTATTTCCCCAAGAAGATTGAAAGTACTTATGGTTTGAATTCAATTGAACATGTTAAGGGAATTCAAGTTGGAGAAATATATTGTCCCATACCAAGAGAAAAATTTGAAACTATTATGATTGGGACTATTGCTATCAAGGTTGAGGTAACATAATCATTAGTGGAATACAAAGTTTTGTCTCATATGGAATTGTTTTGGTAACAAGACCTGATCAACCTTGTTAACAAAAGGATTTCATTGAACAAAACAATGTTTTCACTATGATTATCTCCGCTTACTTCTATTCTATCCATTTTAGTTTTTCCTTATGCCTAACTTAAAGGCGTTAAAGAAAAGTACTTATTGGGAGATAACCCAAAAGTTTTAGATGAGTCTTGGAAGTTATTACCTCTGTAATAACCGCTCCTTATCATTTTTATTTTGCTTTTTGTGCCAAGAGTAACCTCTAATGAGAGAGAAGTAATGATTGGGAAAGTTGCTATCCCGAAATAGATTTTTGTGCTTCACCGTAAAAATTCGTGATAGAGCTCTATATGTCGGATTGAGCTACCCATGCCTACCTTCTAATGAGACTAACTCTTTATCCCTTACATTATTTGATTATCCCCCATGCTTACTAAAGGAGGATGAATGTTATGTTCCTGAGGATTCTTTTGAAGATGTTGATGATAAAGCTCTAGTGCTTGTAGATCATGAAAAGCATGCTTTATGTGATAGTTATATTGTTGAGTTTATTCATGAGGCTACTGAAAATTATTATGAGAGAGGAAAATATGGTTGTAGAAGTTTTCATGGTATTGAAACACCTCTCTATGTGCTGAAAGTTTTGAAGTTACTCTTGTTTTATCTTCCTATGCCTGTCACTTTGTTCTTTGTGAATTTATTTGCATACATGATTCCTATGCATAGGAAGTGCGTTAGACTTAAATGTGTTTTGAATTTGCTCCTTGATGCTCTCTTTTACTTCAACTCATATTCCTTATGAGAGCATCCTCTCAAACTTTTATGCCTGAAGATGATAATATGTCTATTATTTTTGGGAGACCTTTTCTTAAATACTGCAGGAGCTGTTATTAATTGTAATCAAGGGATGGTGACCTTCAATGTCAATGACAAGGAACATACTATCTATTTCCCCAAGAAGATTGAAATGACTTATGGTTTGAATTCAATTGAGCATGTTAAGGGCATTCAAGTTGGAGAAATATATTGTCCCATACCAAGAGAAAAATTTGAAACTATTATGATTGGGACTATTGCTATCAAGGTTGAGGTAACATAATCATTAGTGGAATACAAAGTTTTGTCTCATATGGAATTGTTTTGGTAACAAGACCTGATCAACCTTGTTAACAAAAGGATTTCATTGAACAAAACAATGTTTTCACTATGATTATCTCCGCTTACTTCTATTCTATCCATTTTAGTTTTTCCTTATGCCTAACTTAAAGGCGTTAAAGAAAAGTACTTATTGAGAGATAACCCAAATGTTTTAGATGAGCCTTGGAAGTTATTACCTCTGTAATAACCGCTCCTTATCCTTTTTATTTTGCTTGTTGTGCCAAGAGTAACCTCTAATGAGAGAGAAGTAATGATTGGGAAAGTTGCTGTCCCAAAACAGATTTATGTGCTTCACTGTAAAAATTCGTGTAAAATCTTCGAATGTATTTTTAAGGCGTGAATTTTTGTGCTTCTGCCCCAGGTTGTTATCTAACTTTCGTTAGTTCAACACTATTTGATTTGAGCAACAGAAGGTCTTCGAAAAAATTCATCTTTACCTGCTGGTCTGTTTTGACAGATTTCTGCCATTTTCTGCATTTGCTTCTTGTTGGTTCCTTCTTGAGTTCTTTTGGGGAATTGGCTTTTTGTGGGAAGTGCTACAGTAGCTAGTGTTCTAATGGAAGTTTATTTGGTGTTAGAACTGAACCTTAAGACTTATTTATCTTGAGTGCACTAATGTTGCTAATAAAGATTGTGTGAAGTTTTGTACGAAGAAAAAAATTCAGGTGTATGGAAGGAATGAGTAATGAGATGAAGGATGGACTAAAGCTCAAGCTTGGGGATTCCACGCGTGTCACCCCAAGAAATATCCAAGAAATACAACCGTCAAAGCTTGGGGATGCCCAAGGCATCCCCTTCTTCATCAATAAAAATCTCAGGTTTCTTTCAACCACTTCATTTTTATTGTTTCATGCAGAGTTGTGTTGTTCTTGGAGCGTATTATTTTTCGTTTTCGTTTTGGTTTTTAGTTTGCGTGGTTTGCTTAGTTTGCTGAATAAATTGGTTGGACCTCCTCTTTCATACTTTGGTGTTCAAATAGTTTGGTTTCGTTTGGTTTGGAAAAGAGTAGGAAAGTTCATGCTTAAGTGGTAAAGAGAGCTTGTTTTTGTAACAGCCCAAAACTTCAATTCAAGTGTATCAAAGATCAAATCATCCAAATTTAGGATTAACAAAAACTTTTCCATATTTAAAATGAAAGCATTCATATATGTGTGCATTTAAAATAGGAATTGTTTGGAATTACCATGATTGTGTGATCCTTTGCTTCTAAAATGTTTCTTAGGTGATTTAAACATCATCTACACCATTCCCAAACTTTTCCTAAAAGAAATCAAATCAAAAAGAGTTAAAATGAAGGAATGGTCATTTGGACAAATTTAACTCTCATGCCTACTTTGGCTATTCCTAGTACTCAATTCTTAACAGAAACAATTCTGGATCTTTACACCCCTTGCTAGTACACATAATGAGGTACCAAGGCCCACCTTTTGATCTTCTAAAAACATTCTGGAAACTATTTTAAATGGCAGTTCAAAATTGAATCTAATGCATATGCATAGATCACCCCTATTTCAAAAACCATGTATTTGAACTCCATTTTCAAAACCCTTGCAACCAGAGCCTACCTAGCACTAGTGGAGATCACTCAAAATTTTTGAACTCAAAATTTAAAACTTTTTCTCTTGCGGCCATTTCATCAAACACTTGGCAGGCAGAATCATACCTCTAATCCTAGCTCACTGTTTGGAACAGGGTTTTGCCCCCATTTGATCTCCATTTAATCGCTGTCCCCCTTTGATCAAACCATGCCAATTGCAGCCCATCCCCTACGCCCTAGTGGCAATGCCATGCCATGCCGAGCACCATCCTTGCCGGACAACCTTGCAACCGCCGCAGCAGACCACTCCCCCTTTCCTCGCCATGTCTAGGAGGTAGCCAACGCCACACCGCCCCTCTCTGTCCCTTGCCCGAGCCAAGAGCAGCCGTGGACCACCGAGGAGAAACCGCGCCTAGTGCTACCGAACCATGCCGATGCCGCCCGCAGAGCGCGCCCTGTCCCCGCGTGCACAAGCCGCCGCTCGACACCAGCCCGCGCCCACCGCTCCGCCTCGACCTAGAGAACACCCCAGACACCTCCGTTCGCCGCCCAAAGCCCCACAGCCACCGCTCGCCGTGGACACAGCCGCTTCGGCCGCGCAGAGCGCCACCTCACCCCGACCGCATGCCACCGCCCCTACGGCCGCATTGAAGTGCTAGAGCACCGCCAGGGGACCGCCCATCGATCGCCATCCCCAGCCATGCCGCTAGCTCGCCGTAGCCATGTCGCCACCGTCGACCGCCCATCCCGCTCGGTCTCACCGTCGAGCCTATAAAAGGAGCACTCCCTAGCACCAAATACTCACACCATTCCACTATCCTCACCTCTCTGAACCTCACCCACCCCTCGCCGGAGCAAGTGGAGCAGCAACTCGCCGTAATTGGAGCCGGAGCCGCCGCCTCTGGAGAAGAAGGGTGCCGTTGATTCCGGCCACCCCAAGCTCCGCCGCGACCACGCCTCGCCTCGCCGTCGTCTTCCACTTTGTTCGCCCGCATCGCCGACCCCGCTAGAGCCCTGGTACGCCCCCAGTAGACCCCCACCGAGTGGCTAGGGTTCGAGCTCGCCGGCGACCCGTCCGTCGTCGACGACGACCCTCAGCCGTAGATCTAGCCTCTAATCGCACGACCCACAGCGCGCGTACCGTTTCGCGTTTTAAGTGCCGCTGACCAGTGGGACCCCCCTGTCAGCTGAGCCCTGTGCCGTGCAGCGCCACTGGGCCGACCCATTTCCTTTCCCGCGCAAGCCCGTAGATTCAAATCTAGGTTTTTCTTTTTAGTTAGAATATAGTTTCTGTCCAGTGTTTCAAAATTCAATTCTGTGAGTTTGACAAATCCAAATTACATGAAACTAATTTTGTCTGGAAGGTATTGAAATGCTCTATCCAAGCCCGTTGGATTTAATTCATTTAGAGTTATAGATTTCTCCTAATAAAAATAATAAGACAGAAGCTTTTGCAACTTGAAACATTTTTATAAAATCAACCAAGTTAGCTTTTGAGTTGATTCCAACTCTCAAAAATCACATTTCATCATATCTATCCAAATATGTAATAATATTAAGGTTTACAGGCAGTGACTTTGGACTAGTACCAAAATAATGCTATATAGGCATTTCTAGTCACTTTAAATCATTAAATAATGAACTTAAACCAAAGTAATATTGATCCAACCTTTAAATCTCATTCCCACATGTTAGAATATGTGGTGAGGACATGTGTCCACATGATCCCATATTTTGGTGGTGAATATTAAAGTGTAGTTAATATTTCAATGAGTAGAAATTACTTTTCCAAAATAAAAAAAGGTTGAAACTATTGAATTAAACTTGTGATGTTTGGGATGATAATAGATCATCAATTGTGTGGTTTAGAATACTACTTAGCCTAAGTTAAGTATTGCTTGGTGATTGTGCACTCCCTATGTATTTCTAGACGCTAGTACCGACCAAGCCTTCGAGGAGGAGGAGTTCTACCAAGAAGAAGAAGAAGAAGAAGAAGACAACTTCAACCACTACACCAACCAAGGCAAGCTATTAGTGGCAAGCTAACCCTTGCAAACATGCTTTAGTAAGCTATTGTAGCAAACTAGAATAAAAATAGATAGTTTAGTAAAGATGCCTTAAGCATACTTTGATCACACCCCCTTAGTTTACACAAAGTTCTTTAATTAATTTTGAAGGTAGCATAAAGAGTATAAAACTTGACCTAATTAGAAACCCTTAGATGTCATTCTATGGCATGAGATTGATCCCACCTTTCCACCTTAGTGAACACTCTTAACTTAGTGTTTTAGAATAGATCAAACTTGAGTCATTTTAGATGGGAACAGTTGGTGAAAATGAGTTATGAAAACCTTGGAATGATGAGTCATTCTATTGAGATGTTTTGACATGTGTTGAGAAACACAATTGGTTTATGATGATGAAAAAGATGAGGCATGAGCCTTAACCCTTTGTTTTTTTTATAAAACTGATGGTTGGATTCGGATGCGATACCATTCCAAATTTACCGTACAACCACATTACCTGAATTGGGTAAGGCTTAGCTGGAAATTTATATGCATTAGTATTAGTTCCCTCACGGGAGAGGTTTGAGCTGAGGCTACCTCTCAATGTTGTCCACCTATGCAGTGCCCAAGATGACTGATGGTCATGGTTGGGAGGCCATGCTCATAGGCGAGGTGCTTGTACTAGGGTGTGTAAAGGGAAGGTTATGTTTGATTATCTGCATACCAAGTATGATGATTCAGGGTTATCCCTGACAGATGTATCGAATCTTGTGGTGAAAGTGTACCACCTCTGCAGAGTGTCAAACTATTCGAATAGCCGCGTCCACGGTTATGGACAGTTGGAATGGCCATACTGTTTCGTTGTCAGATGTTTTCTAAATAACTTGAAATGAATGATGAACCTTGACTTGACCACAACAGGGTTGTGTAGATGAAAATAGCTTCCCAACTTAAGTGATTCTAGACTTTTATTTTATCTTTTCTTGTTTCAGAACTCAGCTTAGGTTTCAAACTTAACTTGATAGCTATTCTTTACATTCCGTACTTTAACTTAGATTTATAACCCTTGCTAGTAGTAGTTTGCGAGTACTTAAAGATTACTCATGGCTTTTGTCCCTGGATATTATCATGGCCAGACTATGAAGGAGATTATCAAGATGATGGTCAGCAGGACGGCTATGATAACTAGGACTATCTGCCTTCGTCAGCATTGTCTGTGCCCCTGAAGATGGACCCCACCGCTACGCTATCGTTTATTTCAGCTGCTTGTTGTATTAAAGACTGGATCATGAGATCCTTATTTGTGTAAAACCTTATGTATGGTTTGTAATAGATGAGGTACTATGATATCCAATCCGTTATGTCTCGCAAAAATGGTAATCATGGGATTGCGAGGTATGGCATAACGGGCATCTGGGATTAAAAATCCGGGTGTTGACAAGTTGGTATCAGAGCCATCCTGACCATAGGAGACCCTAGTTAGAATGGACGTCCAAACCAAAAACTTAGCTTCAAAACCAAAGTGAGTATTTATGAAAAACTATTTCCCCTCTTACCCTTGTGAACTCATTCTTTCTCAAAAATACATGTTCCTCAAAATTCTTACATTACTACTTAAAATTTGACACACTTGATCACTTCACTAATTTCCTCATCCTAAATTCTTGTAGATGGAGACTCAGTTTAGCAAGTTTTACCAGTTGGGCAACGGAGGTCAGCTGATCTTCGAGAGGGATCTGGATTCACTGTCAGAATTACTAGGACGCCCACATCCGGAGTTTCTTGGAGCTCAACTTCCAGGACCCCCAGGAGGAGACCTACAATGGGTAGTCACCGCAGATCTTCGAGGAAGCATTGAAGCACCAACTTCCGGGAGAATTCAGTTCTCTGTGAGAGAGAACAACTGGCTAGATGGATTAGCCAGGGCAATGCATGAAGCTCTCACACGTCTATGTGCCCTCAGCGTCAACAAGATTCAAGGAACCCGTTTTGCCCACTATGCAAGACGTGACTTCATGGGAATGCCAATGGAGATGCGAAGTCACCCAGAGTTGAGGCGCCAAGTGGAGAACCTTGACTTCTTGCTTCATGACCGACAGCAGGAACTGGACAATGCCAGAGAGTTAGCCAACCAGAACCATGCAATTGCCGACCAAAAGGCCCATACTTTCACACTGCTTGTCCAAGATCGCCAGTCTCTTCGTCCCCAGCGTGCAAAGAAGGATCGCACCATCGCCCGTCTTCGCAAGAAGGTGGCCGACCTCGAGAAGACCGTCAAGGAGCAGGAAGCTTAGCTTGCCACCAAAGAAGATGATGAGGGTGAAGACATCCAGGGAGATATGGATTCGTACCTCAACAACGATGATGATTTTCTGGCAGAGGATGCTGTGGACTTCTACACTGATGATGAAGACTCCGACTTCATCGACAATGAGTAGATGCACTAGAGCACTGTCGTAGCATGAGATGTATCATCTCATTGTATCGTAGTTTGCAGAATGGTTCTTCAAACCATCTGTTTTCCCTTTGATTGTTGTGGTGTGTGTTGTATCGTGTGCTTGCTTGCATGAATGAGAATGAAGTTAGTTGAAAAACCAGAGTCTAACTCAAAGTTGTAGCTTTGAAAACCCAAAACCATGAACCTTAGAATTTCCCTCTTACCCCTATATCTACCTCAATCTTCAGATGACTCGTGGAAACCAAGGAGGGAGCAGCTCATGGCAGGACCCAATGCTGCAGATCTTGCAGAATCTCATCACGGACCGTGAAGCAAGCAGGGCCGAGCGTCAAGCCAACTTGGCGACATTGCAACAGATCGCCCAAATGGCTCTCAACAACCAAGGACATGGAAATCAGGATCACCATGGATCTAAACTCAAAAATTTTCAGAACACCAATCCCCCAATCTTCAACCAATCTGAAAACCCATTAGATGCTGATGACTGGTTACAGACCATGGAAAACAACCTAGAAGTTGCAGGAGTTGATGAGAATGAGAAAGTTCTCTTCGCCACCCACTATCTGGCGGGAGATGCAAGAGCTTGGTGGAATAGCGTCCGCAACATGAACCATGGCCAGGTGATGACCTGGGAAGCATTCAAGGTCAAGTTCAGCCGCACCCACGTGCCGCAAGGTCTTGTCAACAGGATGAGAGATGAATTTTGGGAACTGAAGCAAGGAAGATTGACTGTAGTAGAGTACCGTGACAAATTCTTGTCACTTTCCAGATATGCACTGGATGAAATCAACACGGAGGCCAAGAAGAAAGAGAGGTTCTTAAACGGACTACATGATGAGATGCAAACTGTCCTCGTCAACATCTGTTTCCAGGATCTTGAAGAGCTAGTCGACTCTGCCATTCAGATGGAAGGGAAGATTAACCAGGCAAACGACAACCGCAAGCGTCGTATGATGCAGCAGTCTGGATCCAGTAGTCACCAGAAGTACCGTCCTAACCCCTCACCAGGATATGCACCAAGGAACAACCGACCCCCAAATTCTCGCCCAAGCTACCCCAACCGTAGCGGAGGAAATGTGAAGCCCGGAGGAAACAATCACAACTCCGGCAACGCCAACAACTTCAACCGTGCCCCTCCCAAGAGCAACAACAACAACACTGCCCCCAGAACTGGCAGCAATGCTGTACCTGTTGCAGTCAAGGACAAGTCCCAGATCACTTGTTTCGAGTGTGGAGTGAAGGGTCACTACTCCAATGAGTGTCCCAAGAAGACTGCCACCAATGCCCCTGTGAATGCCCCAGCTCAGCAGCAGCGTCGTGTTCAACCAGGCAGGAGATTTGCCCCAGGGAACCCGCACAACCGCAACGGTCGTCTCTTCCACATGAACGTAGAAGAAGCCCAGGAAGCACCAGATGTAGTGCTGGGTATGTTTTCTGTCAACTCAGTTTTAGCAAGAGTATTGTTTGATTCTGGAGCATCGCATTCATTTGTCACCGAAGAATTTGTATGCACTAGTAAGATTCGTCCAACCAACCTGAAGCATGTCATGATAGTTCAAATCCCCGGTTCAACTACAAAAGCTAGAAAAATTTGCAAAGCTGTACCTATCAGAATACATGGGATAGATTTTTATGCCAACCTAATTGTACTTGGAACCAAAGGTTTGGAAGTAGTACTAGGTATGGACTGGATGTCAAGGCATAAAGGACTGATAGACTGTGCTAAGAAAGCCATCACCATGACCAGTAGTTCTGGAATAACAGTAGAACATATCTCTGAAACCTTACCCCGTCAATTCAAATGCAACAAAAGTGTAGCCCTGCCTACCATTGACCAAGTCCGAGTAGTCTGTGAATACTCCGACGTATTCCCAGATGAATTGCCAGGTATGCCCCCGGATAGGGATATAGAGTTCATTATCGAACTAATCCCCGGAACCGGACCTATAGCCCAGAGACCCTATACCATGAACCCCTCAGAATTAGTAGAACTGAAGAAGCAGTTGGATGCCATGTTAGCAACCGGCTTGATTCAGCCAAGTGCATCGCCATGGAGATCACCAGTGTTATTCGTCGACAAGAAAGATGGAGGCAACCGTTTGTGTACAGATTATAGAAAGTTGAATGATGTCACCATCAAGAACAAGTACCCCTTGCCAAAGATAGAGGATCTATTTGATCAGTTGACTGGAGCTCAGGTATTCTCAAAGATTGATCTTAGGACTGGTTATCACCAACTTAAGATTCGTGCAATGGATATTCCGAATACCGCCTTTACTACTCGCTATGGTTTATACGAGTATACGGTTATGTCTTTTGGATTAACCAATGCCCCTGCTTATTTCATGAATCTCATGAATAAGATCTTTATGAATTTCTTAGATAAGTTTGTAGTGGTGTTTATCGACGACATCCTTATCTACTCCAAGTCAGAAGAAGAGCATGAGAAACATCTGAGAATCATCCTAGAAACCCTGAGAGAGCATCAGTTATATGCCAAGTTCAGCAAGTGTGAGTTTTGGCTGAAAGAAGTAGGATGCCTAGGACATATTGTGTCTGCCGAAGGAGTCTCTGTTGATCCCAGCAAGATCAAAGATGTCGAAGAATGGGAAGCCCCAACCAATCAAACCCAAGTTCGTTCATTTCTCGGATTAACGGGATATTACCGCAAGTTCGTAGAAGGATTCTCGAGCATAGCCCGACCAATGACCCAATTATTGAAGAAGGACAAGAAGTTTGAATGGACAGGCAAGTGTGAAGCCAGTTTCCAGGAGCTGAACAAGAAATTGATATCAGCCCCAATTTTGATAATGCCAGATATCAAGAAGCCATTTGATGTGTATTGTGATGCATCCAAGATTGGTCTAGGATGTGTATTTATGCAAGAAGGCAAAGTCATCGCGTATCTGTCTCGGCAACTGAAGCAGCATGATCAGAACTATCTGACCCATGATCTTGAGCTAGCAGCGGTGGTTCTAGCGTTGAAGACATGGCGTCATTATTTGATGGGTAATCGCTGTGAGGTTTACTCAGATCATAAGAGCTTGAAGTATATCTTCACCCAGAAGGAGTTGAATATGAGGCAAAGAAGATGGATAGAGTTAATCAAGGATTATGACCTTGACATTCACTATCACCCCGGCAAAGCCAATGTGGTAGCGGATGCTCTTAGCAGATTGCCGTGTAGGCTTAACACCATGATCAAAGAGAAGCAACCAAGTTTGTATGAGGAGTTGGAGCAGTTCAGGACTAAGTTAGTTAGCAAAGGATTCCTATCTAGCATTGAACTTCAACCCACGTTGATTAGCCAAATCAAGGAAGCCCAGAAGGGGAATGAAAGTATCGACGGAATCAAACGTCGTATTGGTACAGGCAAAGTACCTGGATTCACCGAAGACGAAGAAGGTGTGTGGTACAAGGGACGTATCTGTGTGCCAGCAGATTCGGAGCTGAAGGAAATTATCATGAAGGAAGCTCATGATACTCTTTATTCTATCCACCCCGGAGGAACAAAGATGTATCAGGATTTGAAAGAGCAATTTTGGTGGCACAAGATGAAGAGAGAGATCGGAAGCTACATCGCCAAATGTGACATTTGTCAAAGAGTCAAGGCAGAGCATCAGAGACCTGCAGGATTGTTGCAACCATTGCAGATTCCGGAATGGAAATGGGATTCCGTCGGAATGGACTTGATCACCGGTTTACCTACTTCTAGTAGGGGAAATGACTCAATCTGGGTCATAGTTGATAGACTGTCCAAGGTAGCCCACTTCATACCAGTCAAGACAACCTACCAGAGTGCAAAACTAGCAGAGCTGTACATTGATAAAATTGTTAGTCTGCATGGAACCCCCAAGACCATCATATCAGATCGAGGAACCCAGTTTACTTCAAGATTTTGGCAGAAAGTTCAGGAAGGTTTAGGAACCAAGTTGAATTTCAGTACCACGTATCACCCGCAAACCGATGGACAAACAGAGAGAGTCAACCAGATCTTGGAGGATATGCTTAGAGCTTGTGTGTTGGAATAAGGATCAAAATGGGAAGACTGCCTACCCTTCGCAGAATTCTCATATAACAACAGTTATCAAGCTAGTTTACAGATGGCACCATTTGAATTCCTATATGGAAGAAAGTGTCGTACCCCTTTGAATTGGTTGCAAGTAGGAGAGAGTCAGCTCTTTGGACCCGACATTCTCCGAGAAGCAGAAGAGAAAGTTCACAAAGTTCGTGAGCACCTCAAGACCGCCCAATCCAGATAGAAGAGCGCTGCTGACAAGAGAAGGAGAGACCTGACTTTCAATGTCGGAGATTTCGTATATCTCAAGGTTTCACCATTAAAGGGAACTCAACGCTTTAGTCTGAAGGGAAAGTTAGCTCCCAGATATATCTGACCTTTCAAGATTCTGAACCGCCGAGGAGAAGTATCGTATCAACTGGAACTGCCTGAAGAGATGTCAGCCATCCACAATGTGTTCCATATCTCGTTACTTCGCAAGTGCTTGGAAGTGCCTGAGAAGACTGAAGTTTTCAAGAATATCGATCACAGAGCAGTGGAAATCAACAATGACCTGACCTATCGGGAAGTGCCCATTCGTATCTTAGAAGAATCCTACAGAACCACCAGGACCAGGAGTATCAAGTTTCTCAAGATTCAGTGGAGCAACCATACAGAGGAGGAAGCTACTTGGGAACGCGAGGATTACATTAGGGCAGAGTTCCCAGATCTCTTTAGTTTCTAGTTTTCTTGTAAATCTCGAGACGAGATTTTATTTAAGGGGGGAAGGTTTGTAACAGCCCAAAACTTCAATTCAAGTGTATCAAAGATCAAATCATCCAAATTTAGGATTAACAAAAACTTTTCCATATTTAAAATGAAAGCATTCATATATGTGTGCATTTAAAATAGGAATTGTTTGGAATTACCATGATTGTGTGATCCTTTGCTTCTAAAATGTTTCTTAGGTGATTTAAACATCATCTACACCATTCCCAAACTTTTCCTAAAAGAAATCAAATAAAAAAGAATTAAAATGAAGGAATGGTCATTTGGACAAATTTAACTCTCATGCCTACTTTGGCTATTCCTAGTACTCAATTCTTAACAGAAACAATTCTGGATCTTTACACCCCTTGCTAGTACACATAATGAGGTACCAAGGCCCACCTTTTGATCTTCTAAAAACATTCTGGAAACTATTTTAAATGGCAGTTCAAAATTGAATCTAATGCATATGCATAGATCACCCTATTTCAAAAACCATGTATTTGAACTCCATTTTCAAAACCCTTGCAACCAGAGCCTACCTAGCACTAGTGGAGATCACTCAAAAATTTTGAACTCAAAATTCAAAACTTTTTCTCTTGCGGCCATTTCATCAAACACTTGGCAGGCAGAATCATACCTCTAATCCTAGCTCACTGTTTGGAACAGGGTTTTGCCCCGATTTGATCTCCATTTAATCTCTCTGTCCCCCTTTGATCAAACCATGCCAATTGCAGCCCATCCCCTACGCCCTAGTGGCAATGCCATGCCATGCCGAGCACCATCCTTGCCGGCCAACCTTGCAACCGCCGCAGCAGACCACTCCCCCTTCCCTCGCCATGTCTAGGAGGTAGCCAACGCCGCACCGCCCCTCTCTGTCCCTTGCCCGAGCCAAGAGCAGTCGTGGACCACCGAGGAGAAACCACGCCCAGTGCCACCGAACCATGCCGACGCCGCCCGCAGAGCGCGCCCTGTCCCTGCGTGCACAATCCGCCGCTCGACACCAGCCCGCGCCCACCGCTCCGCCTTGACCTAGAGAACACCCCAGACACCTCCGTTCGCCGCCCAAAGCCCCACAGCCACCGCTCGCCGTGGACACAGCCGCTTCGGCCGCACAGAGCGCCACCTCACCCCGACCGCATGCCACCGCCCCTACGGCCGCATTGAAGCGCTAGAGCACCGCCAGGGGACTGCCCATTGATCGCCATCCCCAGCCATGCCGCTAGCTCGCCGTAGCCATGTCACCACCATCGACCGCCCATCCCGCTCGGTCTCACCCTCGAGCCTATAAAAGGAGCACTCCCCAGCACCAAAGACTCACACCATTCCACTCCCCTCACCTCTCTGAACCTCATCCACCCCTCGCCGGAGCAAGTGGAGCAGCAGCTCGCCGGAATTGGAGCCGGAGCCGCCGCCTCTGGAGAAGAAGGGTGTCGTTGATTCCGGCCACCCCAAGCTCCACCGCGACCACGCCTCGCCTCGCCGTCCTCTTCCACTTTGTTCGCCCGCATCGCCGACCCTGTTGGAGCCCTGGTACGCCCCCAGTAGACCCCCACCGAGCCGCTAGGGTTCGAGCTCGCCGGCGACCCGTCCATCGTCGACGACGACCCTCAGCCGTAGATCTAGCCTCTAATCGCACGGTCCACAGCGCGCGTACCATTTCACGTTTTAAGTGCTGCTGACCAGTGGGACCCTCCTGTCAGCTGAGCCCTGTGCCGCGCAGCGCCACTGGGCCGGCCCATTTCCTTTCCCGCGCAAGCCCGTAGATTCAAATCTAGGTTTTTCTTTTTAGTTAGAATATAGTTTCTGTCCAGTGTTTCAAAATTCAATTCTGTGAGTTTGACAAATCCAAATTACATGAAACTAATTTTGTCTAGATTGAAATGCTCTATCCAAGCCCGTTGGATTTAATTCATTTAGAGTTATAGATTTCTCCTAATAAAAATAAGAAGACAGAAGCTTTTGCAACTTGAAACATTTTTATAAAATCAACCAAGTTAGCTTTTGAGTTGATTCCAACTCTCAAAAATCACATTTCATCATATCTATCCAAATATGTAATAATATTAAGGTTTACAGGCAGTGACTTTGGACTAGTACCAAAATAATGCTATATAGGCATTTCTAGTCACTTTAAATCATTAAATAATGAACTTAAACCAAAGTAATATTGATCCAACCTTTAAATCTCATTCCCACATGTTAGAATATGTGGTGAGGACATGTGTCCACATGATCCCATATTTTGGTGGTGAATATTAAAGTGTAGTTAATATTTCAATGAGTAGAAATTACTTTTCCAAAATAAAAAAAGGTTGAAACTATTGAATTAAACTTGTGATGTTTGGGATGATAATAGATCATCAATTGTGTGGTTTAGAATACTACTTAGCCTAAGTTAAGTATTGCTTGGTGATTGTGCACTCCCTATGTATTTCTAGACGCTAGTACCGACCAAGCCTTCGAGGAGGAGGAGTTCTACCAAGAAGAAGAAGAAGAAGAAGACAACTTCAACCACTGCACCAACCAAGGCAAGCTATTAGTGGCAAGCTAACCCTTGCAAACATGCTTTAGTAAGCTATTGTAGCAAGCTAGAATAAAAATAGATAGTTTAGTAAAGATGCCTTAAGCATACTTTGATCACACCCCCTTAGTTTACACAAAGTTCTTTAATTAATTTTGAAGGTAGCATAAAGAGTATAAAACTTGACCTAATTAGAAACCCTTAGATGTCATTCTATGGCATGAGATTGATCCCACCTTTCCACCTTAGTGAACACTCTTAACTTAGTGTTTTAGAATAGATCAAACTTGAGTCATTTTAGATGGGAACAGTTGGTGAAAATGAGTTATGAAAACCTTGGAATGATGAGTCATTCTATTGAGATGTTTTGACATGTGTTGAGAAACACAATTGGTTTATGATGATGAAAAAGATGAGGCATGAGCCTTAACCCTTTGTTTTTTTATAAAACTGATGGTTGGATTCGGATGCGATACCATTCCAAATTTACCGTACAACCACATTACCTGAATTGGGTAAGGCTTAGCTGGAAATTTATATGCATTAGTATTAGTTCCCTCACGGGAGAGGTTTGAGCTGAGGCTACCTCTCAATGTTGTCCACCTATGCAGTGCCCAAGATGACTGATGGTCATGGTTGGGAGGCCATGCTCATAGGCGAGGTGCTTGTACTAGGGTGTGTAAAGGGAAGGTTATGTTTGATTATCTGCATACCAAGTATGATGATTCAGGGTTATCCCTGACAGATGTATCGAATCTTGTGGTGAAAGTGTACCACCTCTGCAGAGTGTCAAACTATTCGAATAGCCGCGTCCGCGGTTATGGACAGTTGGAATGGCCATACTGTTTCGTTGTCAGATGTTTTCTAAATAACTTGAAATGAATGATGAACCTTGACTTGACCACAACAGGGTTGTGTAGATGAAAATAGCTTCCCAACTTAAGTGATTCTAGACTTTTATTTTATCTTTTCTTGTTTTAGAACTCAGCTTAGGTTTCAAACTTAACTTGATAGCTATTCCTTACATTCCGTACTTTAACTTAGATTTATAACCCTTGCTAGTAGTAATTTGCGAGTACTTAAAGAGTACTCATGGCTTTTGTCCCTGGCTATTATCATGGCCAGAGTATGAAGGAGATTATCAAGATGATGGTCAGCAGGACGGCTATGATAACTAGGACTATCTGCCTTCATCAGCATTGCATGTGCCCCTGAAGATGGACCCCACCGCTACACTGTCATTTATTTCCGCTGCTTGTTGTATTAAAGACTAGATCATGAGATCCTTATTTGTGTAAAACCTTATGTATGGTTTGTAATGGATGAGGTACTATGATATCCAATCCGTTATGTCTCGCAAAAATGGTAATCATGGGATTGCGAGGTATGGCATAACGGGCATGTGGGATTAAAAATCAGGGGGTTGACAGTTTTTGACTATGGCCTATGCTTTGTCATGCCATGCTTGATATTGTTTTGGCTTTATGATTAGTATTCTTTGTTGTAGCATGACTTGTTATAAACAATTGAGATTGCTTAATGTGCCTAGGATGAATCACGCGTTGTTTTAGCATATTAAAGCATAGTATAGTGGTATTCTCCTTTGATGCTTTATTTGGGTTGACTTGGCACATGCTCACACCATATTATGACTATCTCAAGTTACCATAAGCCTTTATGATCCTTTAGTTTTCAACTTGTAGTATCACTTTATGCTTTGATCAATGATGTTTTGTCGCTCTGCATGATTATGGCCATTATTGCTCTCTCGTTTGTCGCTCCCTTACTCTTGCTAGCCTTCACTTTCACTGAGTATTTTACTCATGTTTCCAACTCCCTTAAACCAAATATTGCCAAAGTGTCCACCATACCTACCTATTAGCATCATTTGCTACTTCCGTACATATTCAATATGCCTTGTTTTCTTCCGAATAAAATGTTTTCTTGTTATGAGAAATTTAGTTAGTAAAGCTCTCACGAACTTGATGGCACACTTTATTTCCTGCACTTAATAAACCTGAACCATTGTGAACTCTCCATGAAAGTTATATGCTTGCTAATTATAGCCCGGGGATTAGCAGAACCGTGCTGTCACGGGGAACGCTTTCAACACTTGTAAATATATACCCAGTTGATACCTTGCTCTTTTGTTTGCGGATGTCGTCGGTGTGAAATAAAAGGGGAGCTTGTAAGTCCATGGAGTTATGTATGAGTGTTAGAGAAACGCCTGGGCCGCTGGTCTAATCCATGCTGACATGGTGGAAACCTGCAGCGTAACCATAATGATATCTATGAAGCATTCTTCTTATAAAAAAAGAGAGATAGCTATTGAGAAAAAGAAAAAAAAGAGATTTATGAAAAGAGGAAAGGGAGAAAAAAGCACCATTTTCCCATGGTAAATAAGAAGATTGCTAAGATACTCATTGTCTGCTTGCCTTGTCATTTTGATATGGGGATTCTTCCGTATCATCGGGCAAGGGGTACCCCGTTGGCGGTTCTCTATGATACGCACATGCTTACGATGACAAGAACTTACCGGTAACTAAAGTTGAGTAGCATGAGGAGCAGCCCTCGTACTCAAGGGACTTGGGATTTTTAGTTTAGAGTCTGTCAAGCATATAACTCAGATTGGATCTCACTTTCACCTTAACCACATTAAAGATGCTTATGATAGGGGCAATGAGAGCTCAAAGCTAATGAGTACCATACTTTCATCATTTGGAAGCCTTTCAAACTTTTCATTTCCTCGTTGAGTCTCCACACATTCTATGAGCATTTTCTTGAGAGCATAGTGGCCATTCTTAGTTCTATGTGCATTGTCCCAAGACTTGTTGATTGATGCATACCTTGATATTGCTTGTTTTAAACTATTTGTATCTAGTCACTCTTGTAAACTTTGAAGGTGTCCTATGCATTTATGTTTGCTACTCTTTGAGGGACAAGTTGATGCCACTATGCTATGTTTTCTTTATGTGAAACAAACAAACGTCTTGCAAAGCATTGTTATTCATGAATCTTTTGTTTGCGCCTTTTCATGTTGCATCATAGTTTATTTGTCTTATTGCAAGAACTTTGTCTTTCATGTTATGATTGAAGTACTATGATTCCAGCTTTGAGTGTTTTACAAGTACTTTGGTCAAGTCTTTGATGGTGCATGTCACCTCAAAAATTATTCTTTCTTTTTATCACTTACCTACTCGAGGACGAGCAGGAGTTAAGCTTGGGGATGTTGATACATTGCAAATGTGTCTATAATTTTTGATGCTCCATGCTTGGTTTTATCCACTTTCTTGTGTTTTGTCCACACTTTGGAATACTTTTCATATGATTTCTTGGACTAACCTATTAACAAGAGCCACAGTGCCAGCTGCCTGTTTTTTGCTATTTTGGTTCCAGGAAAGTCAGAAAATGAATATTCTCGGAATTGGACGGGACAAAAGCCAAAGTGCCTATTTTTCCAGAAGACTCTAGGAGCCAGAATACGAGATGGAGGAGGGCCAGGGGCTGGCCACACCCCCCCAGGCGCGGACTGGGCCTGGCCGTGCCAGGGCATGGTGTGGTGGCCCCAGGCACCCCCTCGGTCTCCCTCTTCGCCTATAAGAAGCCTTCTGACCTAAAAACTTCGGGGGGGTCGACGTTTTTCCACGAAAAGTTCCACTGCGTCGCCACCATCGAAGGGGAGATTCGGGGGACAGAAAGTCTCTGTTCCGGCACCCTGCCGGGACGGGGAAGTGCCCCCGGAGCCATCTCCATCGATCTCCACCATCATCTTCATCGACCATCTATGTTTCCCCCATCTATGAGTGAGTAATCCCCTGCTGTAGGCTATGGGGATGGTAGGGATTGGATGAGATCGTTCATGTAATGGCATCAGATTGTTAGGGCATGGTGCCTAGTATCTTTTATTAGTGCTTTATGACTTTGTTGTGACTTGTTGTGCTTAATGCTTGTCACTAGGGCCCGATTACCATGATTTCAGATCTGAACATGTTATTGATTCATTATGATAGTATTGTTCTTGGTCTTATCTGCAAGTTGTATACACACGTCGTTGTCCAGAACCTATGGCCCTGAAGTGACAGAAATCGGGATAACCGGAAAGGAAAAGCTTTGATGTGAGGATCACATGTGTTCATGGAGTGTTAATGCTTTTCTCCGGTGCTCTATTAAAAGGATCAGCTTAATTGCTAGTAGTTCCCTAGAGGCCCCGCTGCAAACGGGCTGGCAGGACAAAAGATGTTGTGCAAGTTCTCATTGCGAGCACGTATGACTATATATGGAACACATGCCTAGGATTGTCTAGTACTTGGATGCTTTATATTATTTATCTGCAATTGCCCTATGTTCTGATTGCTATTGAATTGTCTTGTCCATGCAATGCCTGTCCATCCATCCCTATGCCTACCGCACTCGAATCCCACAGTTTACTGCTTTTGTTACTACTGTCTTTGCTTTACTACTGCTGCTTTACTATTCCTACTACAAAACTGTTGCTACTAATAAACTGATGTGAGCAAGATTGTTTCCAGGTGCAGCTGAATTGACAACTCAGTTGTTAAGGCTGATAAATATTCTTTGGCTCCCCTTGTGTCGAATCAATAAATTGGGTTTCACTTCCCTCGAAAATACTGCGATACACCCCTCATCAATCAACATCTCCAAGCTTAACTCATTCTTGTCCTCGAGTAGGTAAGTGATAAAGAAAAAAAAAATTGAGGTGACATGCACCATCACAATCTTGATCAAGGAATTTGTAAAACATTGATAGCTGGGATCATAGTACTTTAACATAGCTTGAAAGATATAGTTCTAACAATAAGACATAGCAACTATGTTATAACATAAAGAGGTACAAACAAAAGATTCATGAATAACAATGCTTTGAAAGACGTTTGTTTGTTTCACACATAGAAAACATAATGAGAATGGTATTCAGCTTGCCCCTCATAGTGTAGCAAAACATAAATGCATAGGACACCTTAAAAATTCATAAGGGTGACTAGATACAAATAGTTTAAGGACAAGCAATATCAAAGTTATGAATCAATTAGCAAGTTTTGGGACAATGCACAATAAACTAAGAATGACCACTATGCTCTCTTAATAGGTGCATAAAGATAGAAGATGGAGACTCAACATAAAATTAAAAGAAAGGCCCTTCATAGAAGGAAGCAGGGATTCAAGTCTTATAAAGAGCTTCCAAAAATTATGGTACTTATTAGCTTTCAGCTCTCATTGCCCATATCATAACCATCTTTAGGTGATTAAGGTTAAAGTGAACAAATATGAGGATATGCCTGACAAGTTATAAGCTGAAAATCTCATGCCCCTTGCTTACGAGTACCGTTCCTCATGCTACTCAACTTTAGTTACAGGTAAATGATATGTTGCTAACGTATCTATAATTTTTTATGTTCCATGTTTGGTTTATATCTACTTTCTTATGTTTTGTCCACACTTTGGAGTACTTTTTATACACTTTCTTGGAATAACCTATTAACAAGATGCCACAGTGCCAGCTACCTATTTTCTGCTGTTTTTAGTTCCAGGAAAGTTAGAAAATGAATATTCTTGGAATTGGACGGGACAAAAGCCAAAGTCAATATTTCACCGAGGGGGACACGGAGCCAGAATACGAGACGGAGAGGGGCCAGGGGCCACCCACACCACCTGGCCGCGCGGCCTGGCCTGACCCGTGCTAGGGGGTGGTGTGGCCGCCTAGGGCACCCCCTCGGCCTCCCCTTTTGCCTATAAGATGCCTCCGATACAGAAACCCTAAGCACCCGATCAAAATTCCACGAAAGAGTTTGTAACCGCCGTCATCTCCATCCCTATATCAGGAGGGATCTAAAGCCCTTCTCGGCACCCTGCCGGAGGGGAGAATTCACCCTGGAGGCCTTCTTCATCACCATGCAAGCCTCCGGTATGATGCGTGATTAGTTCATCCTTGGACTAAAGGTCCATGTAGTAGCTAGATGGTTGGTTCTTCTCCTTTGTGCTATCATGTCTAGATCTTGTGAGCTCCATTCATGATCAAGATCATCTATTTGTAATCCTACATCTTGTGGTTGCGGGGATCCGATGGATATTGAGATGCTATTTCAGACTGATTATTGATTCTATCATGTCTTTGTTATTTGTGATCTTGCAGGCTCTCCGTTGTTAGTAGATATCTTGGCCGAGTAGATGCTAGCAATTCCAAGAGGGAGTATTTATGCTCGATAGTGGGTTCATGCCTCTAGTAATCTGGGGAAGTGACCGAAATCTCTAAGGTACTAGATGTGATGTTGCTACTAGGGAGAAAACAACAATCCTTTGTTCATAGAATAATCGTATTGTTTACTTTACACCCAATGCGTAATGCAATTATCTGTTGCTTGCAACTTAATACCTAAGGGGGTTCAGATTGATAACCTGAAGGTGGATTATTAGTCATAGATGTAGTTGGATTACGGTCTATGTATAATGTTGTAATGCCCAGTCAAATCTCATAGGAGTCAAGATGATTAGTATATGCATGTATGCTTTATTGATGTTTGGCAATTGCCCCACTATAATTTGTTCACCCAACATGTCATCTATCTTAAGGAGAACCACCACTAGTGAACTATGGACTGATACATTGCAAATGTATCTATAATTTTTGATGTTCCATGCTTGGTTTTATCCACTTTCTTGTGTTTTGTTCCAACTTTGGAGTACTTTAGACATGATTTATTGGACTAACCTATTAACAAGAGCCACAGTGCCAGCTGCCTGTTTTCTGCTGTTTTTGGTTCCAGGAAAGTCAGAAAATGAATATTCTCGGAATTGGATGGGACAAAAGCCGAAGTGCCAATTTTTCAAGAAGGGATCAAGTGCTAGAATACGAGACGGAGAAGGGCCAGGGGCCGGCCACACCACCTGGCCACGTGGCTAGGCTGGGCCCGCGCCAGGGGGTTGGTGTGGTGGCTCCTGGCACCCCCTCGGCCTCTCCTTCCGGCTATATATTGCCCTCGGGACGAAAACCCTAAGGGCCCGATCAAAAATCCACGAAAGAGTCTGTAGCCGCCATCATATCCATCCCTAGATCGGGAGGGATCTGAAGCTCTTCCCAGCACCCTGCCGGAGAGGGGAATTCACCCTGGAGGCCTTCTTCATCACCATGCAAGCCTCCGGTGTGATGCGTGAGTAGTTCATCTTTGGACTACGGATCCATGTAGTAGCTAGATGGCTGGTTGTCCTCCTCTGTGCTTTCATGTTTAGATCTTATGAGCTCTGTTCATGATCAAGATCATCTATTTGTAATCATACATGTTGTGTTTGCGGGGATCCGATGGATATTGAGATGCTATTTCAGATTGATTATTGATTCTGTCATGTCTTTGTTATTTGTGATCTTGCATGCTTTCCGTTGTTAGTAGCTATCTTGGCCAAGTAGATGCTAGCAACTCCAAGAGTTAGTATTTATGCTCGATAGTGGGTTCATTCCTCTGGTAATCTGGGGAAGTGACAGAAATCTCTAAGGTACTAGATGTGCTATTGCTACTAGGGAGAAAACAACAATCCTGTGTTCATAGAACAATCGTATTGTTTACTTTACACGCAGTTCATAAAGCAATAATTTGTTGCTTGCAACTTAATACTGGAGGGGGTTCGGATGATAACCTGAAGGTGGATTATTAGTCAAAGATGCAGTTGGATGGCGGTCTATGTATTATGTTGTAATGCCCAATCAAGTCTCAAAGGAGTCAAGATGATTAGTATATGCATGTATTGCTTTCTCAGTGTTTGTCAATTGCCCCGCTGTAATTTGTTCACCCAGCATGTTATCTATCTTAAGGAGAGCCACCTCTAGTGAACTATGGATCCCGGTCCTTGTCTTTTACATACAATCTACAATCTTTTACTGCTTTGTGTTTACTTTTTGCAAACTTTTACTTCTTTCCATTCGATATGTTTAATCCTTTGTTTTCTGCAAAACACGGTGAGATTGACAACCTCATCGCAAGTTGGGGACAAAGTTCTGTGGTTGTGTTGTGCAGGTCTCCACGTTGCTACTAGCACCGGTAGTGCGCCCTGCCAAAGCATAACTAGTAACACCTTTGGGGTGTTTCCTTGGTCCTACTGGTTCGATTAAACCTTGGTTTCATAACCGAGGGAAAACTTGCTACTGTGCTCATCATACCTTCCTCTTGGGTTCCCAACGAGCTCTACGTCGAACGACGAGCACAACAAGATTTTCTGGCGTCGTTGCCGGGGAGTCAAGGACATCTTCACAAGGGGAGTCCCTCATAACCAATCTCTTTACTTTGTTGTTTTGTTTTCCTTAGTTTTCTTTTTGCTTAGTTTGCTTGTTTTGTTCTTCAAAAAACACAAAAAAATTAGTTTTACAAGTTTGCTTTCTTATTTGAAAACCCAAAAAAATGACTACTCTTGAAAACACTAAGTTGTGTGACTTCACTAGCACCAACAACAATGATTTTATGAGCACACCTATTGCTCCACCTGTGGATGAAAATACTTTCTTTGAGATAAAACCTGCTTTACTCAATCTTGTTATGAGAGAGCAATTTTTTGGTATTGGTAATGAAGATGCTGCTTCCCATCTAAATAACTTTGTTGAACTTTGTGAGATGCAAAAGCATAGGGATATAGATGGTGATATTATTAAGCTGAAATTGTTTCCTTTCTCTTTGAGAGGAAAAGCTAAAGAATGGTTGAATTCCTTAACTAGGAATAGTATTGATTCTTGGACTAAGTGCAAAGATGCTTTTATTGGAAAATACTATCCTCCTGCTAAGATTATATCTCCGAGAAGTGAAATAATGAAGTTTAAACAACTTGATAATGAGCATGTTGCTCAAGCTTGGGAAAGAATGAAATCTATGGTAAAGACTTGTCCCACTCATGGACTGACTGCTTGGATGATCATCCAAAAAAATTATGCAGGATTGAACTATTCTTCAAGGAACCTATTGGATTTAGCTGCTAGAGGTACCTTTATGACAATCACTTTGGGTGCTGCAACAAAACTTCTGGACAATATGATGGTTAATTATTCTGAATGGCATACTGAGAGAGCTCCACAAGGTAAGAAGGTAAATTCTGTTGAGGAAACCTCCTCCTTGAGTGATAAGATTGATATAATTATGTCTATGCTTGTCAATGGGAAAGCCCATATTGATCCAAATAATGTTCCTCTAGCTTCTTTGGTTTCTCAAGAAGAGCAAGTTGATGTGAACTTCATAAGAAATAACAACTTTGGCAACAATGTTTATGGTAATAATGCTTATAGGAACAATTTTGGTAACAACAATTATAAGCCATATCCTCCCAACAATGGTAATGCTTATGGAAATTCTTACAACAATAATAAGAGTGCTCCCTCTAAACTTGAAGTTATGCTTAAAGAGTTTATTAGTAAACAAACTGCTTTCAATAAAACTATTGAGGAAAAACTCTCTAATGCTGAAAGAAATATAGCATCTTTGGCTGAAGCTCAATCTACTTTGAATAAAATGGCTGCTAAACCTGAAACTAATGAGAATCCCTTTGCAGCTACCAATTCCATACAAGTAAGAATTGATGAAAATGTTAGACTATTAGCTGAATTACATGCTAAGTGGGAAAGAGAAGATGAAATTGCTAGAAACATTAGTGTTTCTACTATCACCACCACTAGTGTTGAGGCTAGTAATAGTTCTACTACTTTAGATGATAAAGTTTATTTTGATCTTGATGGTTGCAATATCTCTGAAGTTATTAAGTTCCTACAAAAGCTTGCTAAAAGTCCTAATGCTAGTGCTATGAACATGGCTTTTAGAAAACACATTACTGATGCTCTCATAAAGATTAAAGAAGAAAAGATGAAACATAAAGCTTCTATTCCTATAAAACAAGAGGATGGTTGGGAACCCATCATTAATATGAAAGTGAATGACTTTGATTTCAAAGATTTGTGTGATCTTGATAGTAGTGTTTCTATTATGCCTAGAAGGATTTATGATATGCTTGATTTGCCTCCTCTTGAGGATTGTTATTTGAATGTCCCACTTAATGCTAATGCTAATGCTAAAAAGAAACTCATGGGGAGTCTTAATGATGTTCTTATTATGGTTAACGATTCCTATGTCCCTATTGATTTCTATGTTTTGGATGTTGAATACAATGCTTCTTGTCCTATTACTTTGGGAAGACCTTTTCTTAGAACTGTTGGTGCCATCATTGATATGAAAGAAGGCACCATTAAATATCAACTCCCACTCAAGAAAGGTATAGAACACTTCCCTAAAAAGAGAGAAAAGATTTCTTTTGCTTCTCCTATGAAAAAAATTTTTGGTCTTAATGCTTCTTCATTTGAGAATACTTGATCCTTTTTCTTGCTTCTTATGCCTAACTTAAAGGCGTTAAAGAAAAGTACTTATTAGGAGATAACCCAAAAGTTTTAGATGAGTCTTGGAAGTTATTACTTCAGTAATAACTGCTCCTTATCCTTTTTATTTGCTTTTTGTGCCGAGAATAACCTCTAATGAGAGTGAAGTAATGATTAGGAAAGTTGCTGTCCCGAAACAGATTTTTGTGCTTCAACGTAAAAATTCGTGAGAGAGCTCTGTATGTCGGATTGAGATGTAATGTTTTTTTCTTCTGCCCCAGGTTGTTATATAACTTTTGTTAGTTCAACACTTTTTGATTTGAGCAACAGAAGGTCTTCGAAAAAATTCATCTTTACCTGCTGGTCTGTTTTGACAGATTTCTGTCATTTTCTGCATTTGCTTCTTGTGGGTTCGTTTTTGAGTTGTTTTGGGGAATTGAGCTTTTTGAGGGAAGTGCTACAGTATCTAGTGTTCTAATGGAAGTTCATTTGGTGTTAAAACTGAACATTAAGACTTATTTATCTTAAGTGCACTAATGTTGCTAATGAGATTGTGTGAAGTTTTGTATGAAGGAAAAATTTCAGGTGTATGGAAGGAATGAGTAATGAGATGAAGGATGGACTAAAGCTCAAGCTTGGGGATGCCACGCATGTCACCCCAAGAAATATCTAAGAATTACAAGCGTAAAAGCTTGGGGATGCCCAAGGCATCCCCTTCTTCATCAATAAAAATTCCAGGTTTCTTCCAAACGCTTCATTTTTATTGTTTCATGCACAGTTGTGTTTTTCTTGGAGCGTCTTCTTTTTCGTTTTCATTTTGTTTTTAGTTTGATTTGTTTGATTAGTTTGCTGAATAAATTGGTTGGACCCCCTCTTTCATACTTTGGTTTGCAAATAGTTTGGTTTGGTTTGGAAAAGAGTAGGAAAGTTCATACTTATGTGGTAAAAAGAGCTCGTTTTTTACTGTGGCCTATGCTTTGTCATGCCATGCTTGATATTGTTTTGGCTTTATGCTTAGTATTCTTTATTGTATCATGACTTGTTATAAACAATTGAGATTGCTTAATGTGCCTTGGATGAATCATGTGTTGTTTTAGCATATTAAAGCATAGTATAGTGGTATTCTTCTTTGATGCTTTATTTGGGTTGACCTGGCACATGCTCACACCATGTTATGACTATCCAAAGTCACCATAGGCTTTATGATCCTTTAGTTTTCAACATGTAGTATCACTTTATGCTTTGATCAATGATGTTTTGTCGCTCTACATGATTATGGCCATTATTGCTCTCTTAGTTTGTCGCTCCCAGTCTTTTGCTAGCCTCCACAACCAAGTATGAGTTCCACTCATGCATCCAACTCCCTAAACCAAGTTATTCCAAAGAGTCCACCATACCTACCTACTAGCTTATGCTATTCCAAGTATATTCATGCTTTTGTTTACCTTCCACTTGTTATGAGAAAACTAGTGATTAAAGCTCTCACGAACTTGATGGCACACTTTACTTTTTTGCCTCTAATAAACTTGAACCATTGGGTCCTTCTTTGTTGCGTATATGCTTGTGCTTTATAAGTTGAAATTAGCAGAACCATGTACCATGGGGAACGCTTTCAACATTGCACTTGTACTTTGTACCCCGTTGATATTATGTTCTTTTGCTTACGGATCCCGGCGGTGTGAAATAAAAGTGGAACTTGTAAGATCATGGAGTTTGTATGTGTGTTAGAGAAACGCCTGGGCCGCTAGCCTAAGCCATGCCTAATCATGGCGGAAACTTGCAGCATCACCATAATGAGCACTCTATGAAGCATCCTCAATAAAAACCTATGCAAATAGCAAATAAAAAGATCGCTGAGATGCTCATTGTCTGCTTGCCTTATCATTTTGATTATGGGAAAGCTCCTGTATCATGTGCAAGGGGTACCCCATTGGCGGTTCTTAATGATATACATATACTTACAATGACAAGAGCTTACTCGTGACTGAAGTTGAGTAGCATGAGGATCTGTCTTCGTAAGTAAGGGGCATGAGATTTCGGTTTATAACTTGTCAAGCATATCCTCTTAGTTGTGTCACTTTAACCTTAATCACCTTCAAGATGCTTATGATAGGGGCAATGAGAGCTGAAAGCTACAAGTACCATAATTTTTGGAAGCTCTTTATGAGACTTGAATCCCTACTTCCTTTTACAGAAGGCCTTTCTTCCACCATTATATTGAGTCTCCACCTTCTATATTTATGCACCTACTTTGAGAGCATAGTGGCCATTCTTAGTTCTATGTGCATTGTCCCAAGACTAGTTGAAAGGGCATGTATGCCCCATGTGTGGTTTTGGTAATTAATGACAATCCCTATGGACTAATGTGCAAATTGTGTTTCACTTGTAGGTTTGTCCATTGGCATCGCTTGGACCATGTGTTGGTTTCAAGGATGAAAAAGAAGAAGCATCGTCCAAGGGCTTTGTGCCTATTGGAATCAAGTAGAAGAAGAAGAAGAAGAAGAAGATCAAGTTTATTTTAAAGAAGAAGAAGATGGAGTTCCTCATGGCTATCTTCAAGACATCATCAAGAATTGAAGTGCAAGCTCAAGATGCGTCATCTCTAGAAGATCTCATGCTTGAAGCTTGCCATCCTCGGCAATCATGGAATGATGAAGTCAAGTTCGAAGAAGAGGCTTCCCCATGGAGTATGGGGGAGCATGTCTCAAGACTTCATCAAGCAAGTGCAAGCAAGTGCAATCAAGAAAGGTGTTCCATCTTGAAGGTGACAAGATCGTCTACATCAAGCTCAAGTGGGATGCTCAAGGCAAATGTATGATCTTGATAGGGTTTCTATTTTACCGGTCTCTTGTAGTATTCTTGTAGTGTTGGGAGACCGGGTTTAGGATAGATAGACGTACTATCAAGAGGGGCTCTCGAGTGGGTGACTCGTTCGTATCTTTCGGAGAGAGCTCAAACCTTTGCATACATAGCATCATTTTTCTTGGTTGTTGTTTGGTTCTTGTCCATGTGAGGATCTAGAGCTTGTGGTTATCTTCATAACAAGCTCTAGTTCATCAAAAACGGATTTCCCTTGCATATCTTATTGCGTTCTTGATCTTGCGGGTTTTTCCGGTTCCACACCTTGGGAGGTATCTCACATATATATTCATGGTAGTCACACCTTTTTGTTGGATTCTACATGTCGTTATCTTTCCAACAAAATTGGTTTCATATCGTTTGGAGTTCGGATGCAAAAGTTGTGGCAGTTCTGGTTCTGAAGTTTTTGCCTGGCCGGTAGTTCCGGCGGGCCACCGGTAGTACCGCCAGGGCAGTTTGCCGCCGGTAGTACCGGTGTTAATTCTGGCCCGACTTCCGGCAACCCCAATTTTGGTTCAGTACTCTCTCTGTCTGGTTTGTGCTATTTGACGGTACTTCTGTCGGATTTTCAGGCGGTAGTACCGCTAGGGTATTATTGCCGCCGGTAGTTCCGGCGAAGTGGCGGTAGTACCGGCCAGGCTCGCGTTTTTGTTCTTTCTCTCGCAGTTTTCTGACCGTTGGCTGGGTGCCACCGGTAGTACCGGCCACCCACCGATACTACCGGCCATGCGCGATTCTGTGGGTAACGGGCAGATCGGGGAGCCCTTTAAAAGGAGCTCCCCTTTCCCCTTCGGCCCCAACTTGCTCTTTCTTGGTTCTTGCTCTCTCTCTCTCCTCCATTGTTGACCTTGAAGAGCTTGCCCTCTCCCCTTTCCCCTCCTATGATTCTTGCATCTTTTTGAGGGATTTGAGAGAGGAGATCTAGATCTACAAGCCCCACCAAGCAAAATCCCTTCTTTGTGAAGGAATCCTTGGGATCTAGATCTTGGAGAGTTTTGTGTTCTCTTGTGTTCTTCCTCCCTTATTCCCCCAATAGCTTTTGTAGCTTTGGTAGAATTTGAGAGTGAAGGACTTGCCTCTTTCATTTTGTGCATAGGTTTGAGTTCTCCTCGGAGATTCGGCGAGTTCAAGCCCTTGGGCTTGTTTCTCTTGGGTTCTTGGAACCCTAGACGGTTGTGTGGTTGGATAGTTGACCTTTTGTGGTCTTGTAGCCTTTTGTGGCCTTGTTTCCTTTTGTGGCTTTGTAGCCTTTGTGGCATTGTTCTTGGGGCTCCAATTGAGTTGTGGAGGTTCCCCAAGCTTGTTGGCCTTTTGTGGCATTGTGGAGCCTTTGTGGCGTTTCTTGGGAGCCCTCCAATTGAGTTGTGGAGATTGCCCCAAGCCTTGTACGGGTTCGGTGACCGCCCTCAAGTGTCCCATAGTGGAACGTGAGTAGGCCTTTGTGGCGAGCTCACAGGAGAATAGGGTGAGCCTTTTGTGGCGTCGGTGAGTTGCGTGGCTTCGCACCCCTGGTGAGGCCTTGTGTGGCGTTGGGTGAGCATCGAGCCACCACACCTCGAGGTGAGCCATTTGAGGCGTTCCAAGTACATTGCGCCCCCGCACCTCTCCAACAGAGACGTAGCTTCTTTGAAAGTGAACTTCGGGAAACAAATCATCGTCTCCGCGTCCATCGGTTATCTCTCAACCGAGCCCTTTACCTATATTTACATTGTGATAGCCTTCGTGCTTGAAGTACTATATCTTGCTATCACCTTGTTGCTTGTCTTGCTTAGCATAGGTTGTTGTTGCACTTAGTGAAACTAGTGGATATAGGTTTTGGCTTGATAAATTAAACGTTAAGTTTTATTTCGCATTTATTAGAGCCTAAACCGTAATAATTTTAAAACGCCTATTCACCCCCCTCTAGGCGACGTCCATTTCCCTTTCACTAGTTGATTGATGCATAACTTGTTATTGCTTGTTTTAAACTATTGTATCTAGTCAGTCTTATGAACTTTGAAGGTGTCCTATGCATTTATATTTTCTACTCTATTGAGGGACAAGCTGAATACTATTATGCTATGTTTTCTTTATGTGAAACAAACAAACGTCTTGCAAAGCATTGTTATTCATGAATCTTTTGTTTGTGCCTTTTCATGTTGCATCATAGTTTCTTTGCTTATTGCTAGAACTTTGTCTTTCATGTTATGATTGGAGTACTATGATCCCAGCTTTGAATGTTTTGCAAATACTTTGATCAAGTCTTTGATGGTGCATGTCACCTCAAAAATTATTCTTTCTTTTTATCATTTACCTACTCGAGGACGAGCAGGAGTTAAGCTTGGGGATGTTGATACATTGCAAATGTATCTATATTTTTTGATGTTCCATGCTTGGTTTTATCCACTTTCTTGTGTTTTGTTCCAACTTTGGAGTACTTTTCATATGATTTCTTGGACTAACCTATTAACAAGAGCCACCAATGCCAGCTGCCTGTTTTCTGCTGTTTTTGGTTCTAGGAAAATCAGAAAATGAATATTCTCGGAATTGGACGGGACAAAAGCCAAAGTGCCTATTTTTTCGGAAGGGATCAAGTGCCAGAATACGAGACGGAGAAGGGCCAGGGGCCAGCCACACCACCTGGCCGATCGGCCAGGCTGGGCCCACACCAGGGGGTGGTGTGGTGGCTCCCGGCACCCCCTCGGCCTCTCCTTCCGCCTATATATTGCCCTCGGGACGAAAACCCTAAGGGCCCGATCAAAAATCTACGAAAGAGTTTATAGCCACCATCATCTCCATCCCTAGATCGGGAGGGATCTGAAAGTCTTCCCGGCACCCTGCTGGAGAGGGGAATTCACCCTGGAGGCCTTCTTCATCACCATGCAAGCCTCCGGTGTGATGCGTGAGTAGTTCATCCTTGGACTACGGATCCATGTAGCTAGATGGCTGGTTCTCCTCCTTTGTGCTTTCATGTTTAGATCTTGTGAGCTCCGTTCATGATCAAGATCATCTATTTGTAATCATACATGTTGTGTTTGCGGGGATCCGATGGATATTGAGATGCTATTTCAGATTGATTATTGATTCTATCATGTCTTTGTTATTTGTGATCTTGCATGCTTTCCGTTGTTAGTAGCTATCTTGGCCAAGTACATGCTAGTAACTCCAAGAGTTAGTATTTATGCTCGATAGTGGGTTCATGCCTCTGGTAATCTGGGGAAGTGACAGAAATCTCTAAGGTACTAGATGTTCTATTGCTACTAGGGAGAAAACAACGATCCTTTGTTCATAGAACAATTGTATTGTTTACTTTACACGCAGTTCGTAAAGCAATAATCTGTTGCTTGCAACTTAATACTGGAGGGGGTTCGGATGATAACCTGAAGGTGGATTATTAGTCATAGATGCAGTTGGATGGCGGTCTATGTATTATGTTGTAATGCCCAATCAAGTCTCAGAGGAGCCAAGATGATTAGTATATATGCATGTATTTCTTTCTCGGTGTTTGTCAATTGCCCCGCTGTAATTTGTTCACCCAGCATGTTATCTATCTAAGGAGAGTCACCTCTAGTGAACTATGGATCCCGGTCCTTGTCTTTTACATACAATCTATAAACTGTTTCTGCTTTGTGTTTACTTTCTGCAAACTTTTACTTCTTTCCATTCGATACGTTTAATCCTTTGTTTTCCGCAAAACACGGTGAGATTGACAACCTCATCGCAAGTTGGGGACAAAGTTCTGTGGTTGTGTTGTGCAGGTCTCCACGTTGCTACTAGCACCGGTAGTGCGCTCTACCAATGCTCAGCTAGTAACACCTTTGGGGTGTTTCCTTGCTCCTACTGGTTCGATTAAACCTTGGTTTCATAACTCAGGGAAAACTTGTTGCTGTGCTCATCATACCTTCCTCTTGGGGTTCCCAACGAGCTCTACATCGAACGACGAGCACATCATGGACCCCGGTCCTTTCTTTTACCATCAATCTACAAATGTTTATTGTTTTCTATTTACTTTCTGCAAGCTTTTACTTTCTTCCACACAATATGTTTAATCCTTTGTTTTCAGCAAAATCGGTGAGAAAGACAACCTTACTGTAAGTTGGGGGCAAAGTTCTATGGTTGTTTTATGCAGGATTCCAAGTTGGAAACAACACCTTGGAGGTGTTTCCTTGCTCCTACTGGTTCGATAACCTTGGTTTCATAACTTTGGGAAAACTTGTTGTTGTGCTCATCATACCTTCCTCTTGGGGTTCCCCAACGAGCTCGAATATATTTTGATCCATCAGTAAATTATTGTCATTGTTAGTATATGTGTATCATAGAGAACCGCCAACGGGGTACCCCTTGCCCGATGATACGGAAGATTCCCCATATCAAAATGACATGGCAAGCAGACAATGAGCATCTCAGCAATCCTTTTATTTCCTATTTGCATAGGCCTTTTTTCCTTTCCTATTTTCATAGGTTTTTTTTGTAGAGGATGCTTCATAGATTGCTCACTATGGTTATGCTGCAGGTTTCCAGCATGATTAGGCATGGCTTAGACCAGCCGCCCAGGCGTTTCTCTAACACATATACGAACTCCATGAGCCTTACAAGCTCCCCTTTCATTTCACACCACCGGGATCCATAACCAAAATAACATGATATCAACTAAATAAAGTGCAATATTGAAAGCGTTCCCCATGATAATATGGTTCTACTAATTCACAACTTACAAAACGCAAGCATATACGCAATATAGATGGGCACAATGGTTCAAGTTTATTAGGTGCAAGAAAAGTTGAGAGCTTTAATCACTAATTTTCACATAACAAGTTTAATTCGGAAGGTAGATAAAAACATGAATATACTTGAAATAGCAAATGGTAATAGGTAGATATGGTGGACTCTTTGGAATAACTTGGTTTTATTTGGAGTTGGATGCATGAGTGGAACTCATATTTGGTATGGAGGCTAGCAAAAGACTAGGAGCGACCAACTAAGAGAGCAATAATGGTCATAATCATGCAAAGCAACAAAACATTATTAATTAAAGCATAAAGTGATATTACAAGTCGAAAACTAAATGATCATAGAGGATATGGTGACTTGGTATAGTCTTAACATGGTGTGAGCATGCGCCAAGTCAACCCAAATAGAGCATCAAAGGAGAATACAACAATATTATGCTTTTATATGCTAAAACAATGCATGATTCTTTCAAGGCACATTAAGCAATCTCAATTATTTGTAACAATTCATGCTACAGCAATAATCACTAAGCATAAAGCCAAAACAATATCAAGCATGACATGATAAAGTCTAAGTCACAGTCAAAAACAAGCTCCTTTTATACCACTTATAAGCATGAACATTCCTACTCTTTTCCAATCCAAATCAACCTATTTGAAACTATGTATGAATGCGGGGGTCCAACCAATTTATTCAAGCAAACTAAGAAAACAAAAACTAAGAACAAAAACGAAGACGCTCCAAGAATAACACAATTGTGCATGAAACAATAAAAATGAAGTGTTTGGAAGAAACCTGAGATTTTTATTGATGAAGAAGGGGATGCCTTGGGAATCCCCAAGCTTTGACGCTTGTACTTCTTGAATATTTCTTGGGGTGACATGGGTGGCATTCCCAAGCTTGAGCTTTTGTTCATAGTTCATCTTATCACATTCCTCTTCCCTACACTTCAAAATTTCCTTCATACAAAACTTCACACAATCTTCATTAGCAACATTAGTGTACTCAAGATAATAAGTCTTTTGGTTCAGTTTCAACACAAGTAAAACTTTCATTAAAACACAAGATACTGTAGCAAATCCTTTTAAAAAGTTCAATAAATTGGCAAGAACTCAAAGAGAAAGAGATTTAAGAGGCAAATGCAAATAATGGCAGAAATCTATCAAAACAGACCAGCAGGTAAAAACTGATTTTTTCGAAGACCTTCTGTTGCTCAAATCGAAAAGTGTTGAACTAACAAAAGTTAGACAACAACCTGGGGCAGAAGCACAAAACATTACAGCTCAATCCGATGTACAGAGATTTTTCATGAATTTTTACAGCGAAGCACAAAAATCTGTTTCGGGACAGCAACTTTCCCAAATCTTACTTGTCTCTCATTAGAGGTTACTCTTGGCACAAAAACCACAAAAAAGGATAAAGTGAGGTTATTACTGAAGCAATAACTTCCAAGACTCAACAAAAGATTCCAAAAGAAATTTGGGTTATCTTCCAATAAGTGTTTTCTTTAACGCCTTTGAGCTAGGCATAAGAAACAAGAATCAAGTATTCTCAAATGAAGAAGCATTAAGATTAATACCAGAAATATCTTCAGCAAGGCAAGGTATCTCATCCAAATAAGTTCTAGAGGATCCTCTCTCAATGCTCTTGGGTTCACTATTTTCATCAAACGGGTTTTCAGGAACAACCAATTAAAATTCTTTTCCAAGGCTTCATGCATTCCTACAAGTTTAAAAGGTATTGGTATCTTAATTTCCTGCGCATTAGGTTTGGTTTTTTCCATATTTTCTCATGTAGCAATAACATCTACACATGAGCCTAGCATATTAAAACGATTGAAGACTTTTCTAGCTTCTTTAGAAACATCATAGAATTCCTTAAGCAAAGTTTCCAGAATAAAATCTCTTTTTTCAGTATCCTCGATATCTTTAAGTTTAAGAAACATTACTTGCATTATGGGGTGAAGGTTAAGAAACCTAGCTTCCAACATGTGAACTAAAGAAACAGCAGCAATTTCATAATTTGGAGCGAGTTCTTCTACGGATCTATCCTTAATATCCTCATGCTTGCTAACATGATTAAAGAATTCTTCAATATTATCTTTCCCAATTATGGAGCCACTACCTATTGAAAGGTCTTTTAGGGTGAACCTAGGGATCAACATGGTGAGGAAAGAACGAGGTGACAACTACAGAAAAGGACTAAATTTTTTGTGTGTGTTTTTAATAAAGGAAGCAAACTAGTACGACTAATTTTTTGTGTTTTTGATAAAGGAAACAAGCAAACAAAGAAGAAATAAACTAAGAAAAAACAAAAAAACAAAGTAAAGAGATTGGTTATGACGTACTCCCCTTGTGAAGATGTCCTTGACTCCCAGGCAACGGTGCCAGAAAAAAGGCTTGATGGCTCAAAATATATAGAGCTCGTAGGGGAACCCCAAGAGGAAGGTATGATGAGCACAGCAACAAGTTTTCCCTCAGTTATGAAACCAATGTTATCGAACTAGTAGGATCAAGAAAACACCTCCAAGGTGTTGTTTCCAACTTGGAATCCTGCACAACACAACCACAGAACTTTGCCCCCAACTTACAGTGAGGTTGTCAATCTCACCGCTTTTGCTGAAAACAAAGGATTAAATGTATTGTGTGGAAGATAGTAATTGCTTGCAGAAAATAAAAAGTAAACAATAAATAGTAAATTGTAGATTGATGGTAAAAGAATGGACTGGGGTTCATATTTCACTAGAGGTGATTCTCCTTAAGATAGATGACATGTTGGGTGAATAAATTACAGTGGGGCAATTGACAGACACCGAGAAAGGATACATGCATATACTAATCATCTTGACTCCTATGAGATTTGATTGGGCATTGCAACATTATACATAGACCGTAATCCAACTGCATCTATGACTAATAATCCACCTTCAGGTTATCATCTGAACCCCCTCCAGTATTAAGTTGCAAGCAACAGATAATTGCATTAAGCAAAGTGTGTAAAGTAAACAATACGATTGCCCCATGGATAAAGGATTGATGTTTTCTCCCTAGTAGTAACAACACATCTAGTACATTAGAGATTTCCGTCACTTCCCCAGATTACTAGAGGCCTGAACCCACTATCGAGCGTAAATACTCCCTCTTGGAGTTGCTAGCATCTACTTGGCCAAGATAGCTACTAACAATGGAAAGCATGCAAGATCACAAATAACAAAGACATGATAAAATCAATAATCAATCTAAAATAGCATATCAATATCCATCGGATCCCCACAAACACAACATGTAGGATTACAAATAGATGATCTTGATCATGAACGGAGCTCACAAGATCTAAACATGGTAGCACAAAGGAGGAGAACCAACCATCTAGCTACTACATGGACCTGTAGTCCAGGGATGAACTACTCACACATCACACCGGAGGCAGGCATGGTGATGAAGAAGGCCTCCAGGGTGATCTCTCCCCTCCGGCAGGGTGCCAGAAGAGCTTCAGATCCCTCCCGATCTAGGGATGGAGATGACGGCGGCTATAGACTCTTTCGTGGAATTTTGATCGGGTAGTTAGGGTTTTCATCCCAGGAGGTTTTTATAGGCGGAAGGGCTAGGTCGGTGGAGTACTAGGGGGCCCACACCAGGTGGCGGCACGCCTAGGGCTAGCCACGCCACCCTAGGGTGTGGCCACCCTGGTGCCCCTGTTTGGCTCCCCTCCGGACTCCGGATTGCTTCGGGTAAAATATTAACTTTGGCTTTTATCCGGTCCAATTCCGAGAATATTTCCTTACTAGCTTTTCTGAAACCAAAAACATCAGAAAATAGGCAACTGGCACTGTGGCATCTTGTTAATAGGTTAGTTCAAGAAAATGTGTAAAAATACGCCAAAGTGTGGATAAAACATAAGAAAGTAGATATAAAACAAGCATGGAACATAAAAAATTATAGATATGTTTATGACGTATCAGCGCACACAAGCAGTTATTTGGTTTCAAAATCTGAACTGCTATAGCGCCACTCTTGGCAAACCCGAGGGGGGTTTTCTGATGTTCAGGGGGAGGCCTTTAAGAAAACCGATACCATTCTTATGGCAGCTATTTTTAGTGCTCTTAGGGACAACATTGTTGGCCCGTACATGTCATTTGATAATGGCAAGAACACGTGGAATGCGCTCGATGCCAAGTTTGGGGTCTCGGATGTTGGCACTGAGTTGTATGTCATGGAGCAATTATATGACTACAAGATGATTGGTGAGTGCTTCGTTGTTGAGCAAGTTCATGAGATACAGTCACTTGCTAAAGAATTTGAGTTGTTCAGGTGTGAGTTACTGTTGGGGTTCCGCGTATGAAAACAATAAATTGTATCCTACGCCCCTGAACCCCTGAAGCTGCCAGGACCTATCTATTAGTAATACAGTAATGGGAGGGGATTTTCATGAACTTACCCTTGAAGACCAAAAAGCGTTGTCAATGCTCAGGAGAACGTGGCTGATGTAGACGAGCTGAAGCTGACCTCAAGGTCGTGATGAAGTCCTTGCGATCCTTGGCTCCAATGACTTGAGTGCCTCAAGTGCGACACCTCGCGGGGAGTTACACACGTCCGGTGCCTAACGATGACTCCCGCTTCCTCAATCCAGCAGCAGTTGCAGAAGTAGAGCTCCCGGATCCGAATCCCACGTCGTGGCGGCGCTCCACGGTGAAGATGTCTCTCGTTCGCGCAGTCCAGACTTGGGACCACGGGCACGAGAGAGAGAGAGAGAGAGAGAGAGAGAGAGAGAGAGAGAGAGAGAGAGAGAGAGAGAGAGAGAGAGAGAGAGAGAGAGAGAGAGAGATAGAGAGAGAGAGAGAGAGAGAGAGAGAGGGAGAGAGAAAATATCAATTAGAGGTCCTCCCAAAAGTGAGAAGACCTTTATTGATTATTGGTGTGTTTCATTTGGCCAAATACCCCCACTATATATAGGGGGAGGGGAGGTACTACCTCCCTCAAAGTCCCGGGGTGGGACTAAAGGAGAGGAAGGAGAGGGAGGCCGTGATACATTGCAAATGTATCTATAAATTTTGATGTTCCATGCTTGGTTTTATCCACTTTCTTGTGTTTTGTCCACACTTTGGAGTACTTTTCATATGATTTCTTGGACTAACATATTAACAAGAGCCACAGTGCCAGCTGCCTGTTTTCTGCTGTTTTTGGTTCCAGGAAAGTCAGAAAATGAATATTCTCGGAATTGGACGGGACAAAAGCCAAAGTGCCTATTTTTCCGGAAGTCATCAGATGCCAGAATATGAGACGGAGAAGGGCTGGGGGCCAGCCACACCACCTGGCCGCGCGGCCAGGCCTGGCCCGCGCCAGGGGGTGGTCTGGCCGACCCCAGCACCCCCTCGGCCTCTCCTTCCGCCTATAAGATGCCCTCGGGATGAAAACCCTAAGGACCCGATCAAAAATCCATGAAAGAGTCTATAGCCACCGTCATCTCCATCCCTAGATAGGGAGGGATCTGAAGCTCTTCCCGGCACCCTGCCGGAGAGGGGAATTCCCCCTGGAGGCCTTCTTCATCACCATGCAAGCCTCCGGTGTGATGCGTGAGTAGTTCATCCTTGGACTACGGATGCATGTAGTAGCTAGATGGCTAGTTCTCCTCCTTTGTGCTTTCATGTTTAGATCTTGTGAGCTTTGTTCATGATCAAGATCATCTATTTGTAATCATACATGTTGTGTTTGTGGGGATCCGATGGATGTTGAGATGCTATTTCAGATTGATTATTGATTCTATCATGTCTTTATTATTTTGTGATCTTGCATGCTTTCCGTTGTTAGTAACTATCTTGGCCAAGTAGATGCTAGCAACTCCAAGAGTTAGTATTTATGCTCGATAGTAGGTTCATGCCTCTGGTAATCTGGGGAACTGACAGAAATCTCTAAGGTACTAGATGTGCTGTTGCTACTAGGGAGAAAACAACAATCCTTTGTTCGTAGAATAATCGTATTGTTTACTTTACACGCAATTCGTAAAGCAATTATCTATTGCTTGCAACTTAATACTGGAGGGGGTTCAGATGATAACCTGAAGGTGGATCATTAGTCATAGATGCAGTTGGATGGCGGTCTATGTATAATGTTGTAATGCCCAATCAAGTTCCAAAGGAGTCAAGATGATTAGTATATGCATGTATTGCTTTCTCGATGTTTGTCAATTGCCCCGTTGTAATTTGTTCGCCCAGCATGTTATCTATCTTAAGGAGAGCCACCTCTAGTGAACTATGGATCCCGGTCCTTTTCTTTACATACAATCTACAATCTGTTACTGCTTTGTGTTTAGTTTCTGCAAACTATTACTTCCTTCCATTCGATACGTTTAATCCTTTGTTTTCAGGAAAACACGGTGAGATTGACAACCTCATCGCAAGTTGGGGACAAAGTTCTGTGGTTGCATTGTGCAGGTCTCCACGTTGCTACTTAGCATCGGTAGTGCGCCCTGCCAAGGCTTAGCTAGCAACACCTTTGGGTGTTTCCTTGCTCCTACTGGTTCGATTAAACCTTGGTTTCATAACTGAGGGAAACTTGCTGCTGTGCTCATCATACCTTCCTCTTGGGGTTCCCAACGAGCTCTACATCAACACCGCACCAGCATTTTTTGGGTGCCGTTACCGAGCCATCAAGCATTTTTCTGGCGCCGTTGCCGGGGAGTCAAGGACATCTTCACAAGGGGAGTCCCTCATAACCAATCTCTTTACTTTGTTATTTTTGTTTTGCTTAGTTTCTTGTTGCTTTGTTTGCTTGTTTCTTTATCAAAAACACACAAAAATTAGTTTTACTAGTTTGCTTTCTTATTTGAAAACACAAAAAAATGACTACTCTTGAAAACACTAAGTTGTGTGACTTCACTAGCACCAACAACAATGATTTTATGAGCACATCTATTGCTCCACCTGTGCCTGAAGATACTTTCTTTGATATAAAACCTTCTTTGCTCAATCTTGTTATGAGAGAACAATTTTCTAGTATTGGTAATGAAGATGTTGCTGCCCATCTAAATAACTTTGTTGAACTTTGTGAGATGCAAAAACATAGGGATGTAGATGGTGATATTATTAAACTGAAATTGTTTCCTTTCTCTTTGTGAGGAAAAGCTAAAGAATGGTTGAATTCCTTAACTAAGAATAGTATTAATTCTTGGACTAAGTGGAAAGATGCTTTTATTGGAAAATATTATCCTCCTGCTAAGATTATATCTATGAGAAGTGAAATAATGAAGTTTAAACAATCTGATAATGAACATGTTACTCAAGCTTGGGAAAGAATGAAATCTTTGGTAGAGAATTGTCCCACTCATGGACTGACTGCTTGGATGATCATCCAAACTTTTTATGCAGGATTAAACTATTCTTCAAGGAACCTATTGGACTCTGCTGCTAGAGGTACCTTTATGGCCATCACTTTGGGTGCTGCAACAAAACTTCTAGACAATATGATGGTTAATTATTCTGAATGGCATACTGAGAGAGCTCCACAAGGTAGGAAGGTAAATTCTGTTGAGGAAACTTCCTCCTTGAGTGATAAGATTGATATTATTATGTCTATGATTGTGAATGGGAAAGCCCATATTGATCCAAATAATGTTCCTTTAGCCTCTTTGGTTGCTCAAGAAGAGAAAGTTGATGTGAACTTCATAAGAAATAACAATTTTGGTAATAATGCCTATAGGAGCAATTTTGGTAACAACAATTATAAGCCATATCCTCCCAACAATGGTAATTCTTATGGAAGTTCCTACAACAATAATAGGAGTGCTCCCTCTGAACTTGAAGTTATGCTTAAAGACTTTATTAGTAAGCAAACTGCTTTCAATAAAACTATTGAGGAAAAACTCTCTAATGCTGAAAGGAATATAGCATCTTTGGCTGAAGCTCAATCTTCTTTGAATAAAATGGCTGCCAAACCTGAAACTAATGACAATCCCTTTGCAGCTACTAATGCCATACAAGTAAGAATTGATGAAAATGTTAGACTATTAGCTGAATTACATGCTAAGTAGGAAAGAGAAGATGAAATTGCTAGAAACATTAGTGTTTCTACTATCACCACCACTAGTGTTGAGGCTAGTAATAGTTCTACTACTTTAGATGATAAATTTGATTTTGATCTTGATGGTTGCAATATCTCTGAAGTTATTAAGTTCCTACAAAAGTTTGCTAAAAGTCCTAATGCTAGTGCTATGAACATGGCCTTTACAAAACACATTACTGATGCTCTCATAAAGATTAAAGAAGAAAAGATGAAACATAAAGCATCTATTCCTATAAAACAAGAAGATGGTTGGGAACCCATCATTAATATGAAAGTGAATGACTTTGATTTCAAAGCTTTATGTGATCTTGATAGTAGTGTTTCTATCATGCCTAGAAGGATTTATGATATGCTTGATTTGCCTCCACTTGAAGATTGTTATTTGAATGTCCCACTTGATGATAATGCTAAAAAGAAACTAATGGGGAGTCTTAATTATGTTCTTATTATGGATAACAATGACTATGTCCCCGTTGATTTCTATGTTTTGGATGTTGAATGCAATGCTTCTTGTCCTATTACTTTGGGAAGACCATTTCTTAGAATTGTTGGTGCCATTATTGATATGAAAGAAGGCACCATTAAATATCAAATCCCACTCAATAAAGGTATAGAACACTTCCCTAAGAAGAGAGAGAAGATTTCTTTTGCTTCCCCTATGAAAACAAAATTTGGTCTTAATGCTTCTTCATTTGAGAACACTTGATTCTTTTTCTTGCTTCTTATGCCCAACTTAAAGGCGTTAAAGAAAAGTACTTATTGGGAGATAACCCAAAAGTTTTAGATGAGTCTTGGAAGTTATTACCTCTATAATAACCTCTCCTTATCCTTTTTATTTGTTTTTTGTGCCAAGAGTAACCTCTAATGAGAGAGAAGTAATGATTGGGAAAGTTGCTGTCCCAAAACAGATTTATGTGCTTCACTGTAAAAATTCGTGTAAAATCTTTGAATATATTTTTAAGGCGTGAATTTTTGTGCTTCTGCCCCAGGTTGTTATCTAACTTTCGTTAGTTCAACACTATTTGATTTGAGCAACAGAAGGTCTTCGAAAAAATTCATCTTTACCTGCTGGTCTGTTTTGACAGATTTCTGCCATTTTCTGCATTTGCTTCTTGTTGGTTTCTTTTTTAGTTCTTTTGGGGAATTGAGCTTTTTGAGGGAAGTGCTACAGTATCTAGTGTTCTAATGGAAGTTTATTTGGTGTTAGAACTGAACCTTAAGACTTATTTATCTTGAGTGCACTAATGTTGCTAATAAAGATTGTGTGAAGTTTTGTATGAAGGAAAAATTTCAGGTGTATGGAGGGAATGAGTAATGAGATGAAGGATGGACTAAAGCTCAAGCTTGGGGATGCCACGCGTGTCACCCCAAGAAATATCTAATAAGTACAAGCGTAAAATCTTGGGGATGCCCAAGGCATCCCCTTATTCATCAATAAAAATTCCAGGTTTCTTCCAAACGCTTCATTTTTATTGTTTCATGCACAGTTGTGTTGTTCTTGGAGCGTCTTATTTTTCGTTTTTGTATTTGTTTTGGTTTTCATTTGCTTTTGTTTGCTTAGTTTTATTAATAAATTGGTTGGACCCCCTCTTTCATACATTGGTTTCCAAATAGTTTGGTTTGGTTTGGAAATGAGTAGGAAAGTTCATGCTTATGTGGTAAAAAGAGCTCTTTTTGACTGTGGCCTATGCACTGTCATGCCATGTTTGATATTGGTTTGGCTATATGCTTAGTATTATTTGCTGTATCATGACTTTTTATAAACAATTGAGATTTCTTAATGTGCCTTGGATGAATCATGCGTTGTTTTAGCATATTAAAGCATAGTATAGTGGTATTCTCCTTTGATGCTTTATTTGGGTTGACTTGGCGCATGCTCACACCATGTTATGACTATCTCAAGTCACCATAGCCTTTATGATCCTTTAGTTTTAAACTTGTAGTATCACTTTATGCTTTGATCAATGATGTTCTGTCGCTCTCCATGATTATGGCCATTATTGCTCTCTTAGTTTGTCGCTCCTAGTCTTTTGCTAGCCTCCACAACAAAGTATGAGTTCCACTCATGCATCCAACTCCCTAAACCAAGTTATTCCAAAGAGTCCACCATACCTACCTACTAGCTTATGCTATTCCAAGTATATTCATGCTTTTGTTTACCTTCCAAATTAAACTTGTTATGAGAAAACTAGTGATTAAAGCTCTCAAGAACTTGATGGGACACTTTACTTTTCTTGCCCTTAATAAACTTGAACCATTGTGTCGTCTATGTTGTATATGCTTGCACTTATTTGTTGGGAATTAGCAGAACTATTCTTTCATGGGGAACGCTTTAAACATTGCACTTGGTACTTGTACCTAGTTGATATCATGCTCTTTTGTATATGGATGTCGTCGGTGTGAAATGAAAGGGGAGCTTGTAAGTCCATGGAGTTATGTATATGTGTTAGAGAAACGCCTTGGGCCGCTGGTCTAATCCATGCTGATATGGTGGAAACCTGCAGCGTAACCATAATGAGCTGTCTATGAAGCATTCTTCTTATAAAAAAAGAGTCCTATATTGAGAAAAAAGAGAAAAGAGAAAAAAATGAGATTATGAAAAGAGGAAAGAGAGAAAAAAGCACCATATTCCCATGGTAAATAAGAAGATTGCTGAGATGCTCGTTGCCTGCTTGCCTTGTCATTTTGATATGGGGATTCTTCCGTATCATCGGGCAAGGGGTACCCCGTTGGCGGTTCTCTATGATACACATGTACTTACGATGACAAGAACTTACCAGTGACTAAACTTGAGTAGCATAAGGAGCGGCCCTCGTATACAAGGGACAAGAGATTTCTAACTTATACTTTGTCAAGCATGTACACCATAGTTTGTTCACTTTAACCTTAATCACTTCAAGATGCTTATGATAGGGGCAATGAGAGCTGAAAGCTATAAGTACCATAATTTTTGGAAGCTCTTTATGAGACTTGAATCCCTACTTCCTTTTATAAAAAGGCCTTTCTTCCACCATTACATTGAGTCTCTAATGTCTACGCACTTCTATTCTTGTAGACAGTTGTTGGGCCTCCAAGTGTAGAGGTTTGTAGAACAGCAGCAAGTTTTCCCTTAATTGGATCACCCAAGGTTTATCGAACTCAGGGAGGAAGTGGTCAAAGGTATCCCCTCTCAAGCAACCCTGCAATCAAGATACAAGAAGTCTCTTGTGTCCCCAACACACCCAATACACTTGTCAGGTGTATAGGTGCAATAGTTCGGCGAAGAGATAGTGAAATACAAGTGGTATGGATAATTTTGAGTGGTAACGGTGATAGAAAATAACTTGATGGCATGGAAGAGACTAAAGGCAAACTGAAATAAAGACAGAAGCAAGCAAACATGTAACAGATCTAGTAGCAAACGGTGTTTGCTTAGAAACAAGGCCTAGGGATCATACTTTCATGAGTGAACACTCTCATATAAATATATTCTTCTTTATGATACTACGCTGAACTACTCTCCGGTTGAACACTCTAATCGATGGTAGGGCTATAACAGCACACCTCAAAGTTCGCTTTCCGCATCTAGATAACCCCACACTGTCACCTTGAGTACTAGATGGTTCAAACAAACACCACAATTTCATAAAGACATCCAACTCCAAATATAACTCGTAATAAGTATTTGTAATCTCTAGCCTAAGTGCCACCATGGTGTGCATACTGTCACTTTCACACACATGGGGAGAGCAGAGATTGATTAAAGCACTTGAGTAGCAAGGTAGATCTATATATTACAAGCTCATGATCATGCATAGAGAGAGAGGAACACATAGCTACCGGTAGAACCCTTAGCCTCGAGAGAGATCTACTCCCTCCTCATCATGGGAATCAGCAACGGTGATGGAGATGGTGGTGGAGATCGATGGAGATGGCTCCGGGTGCACTTCCCCGTCCCGGCAGGGTGCCGAAACAGAGACTTTCTGTCCCCTGAATCTCCCCTTCGGTGGCGGCAGCGCTACAGAACTTTTCGTGGCTTTCTAATTGATGATTTAGGGTTTTTTCCTCGGGAGGAATATATAGGCGAAGGAGGCAAGGTCGGTGGCACGGCTAGGGCTAGCCCGTGCCTGGGGGGTGTGGCCAGGCCCTAGCCCTCCTCCGTCTCATATTCTTGCTCCGTGAGTCTTCCGGTAAAATAGGAACTTTGGATTTTGTCCCGTCCAATTCTGAGAATATTCATTTTCTGACTTTCCTGGAACCAAAAACAGCAGAAAACAGGCAACTGGCACTGTGGCATCTTGTTAATAGGTTAGTCCAAGAAATGATATGAAAAGCACTCCAAGGTGTGGACAAAACACAAGAAAGTGGATAAACCTAAGCATGGAACATCAAAAATTATAGATACATTTGCAATGTATCAACATCCCCAACCTTAACTCCTACTCGTCCTCGAGTAGGTAAGTGATAAAAAGAAACAATAATTTTTGAGGTGACATGCACCATCAAAGACTTGATCAAAGTATTTGTAAAACATTCAAAGTTGGGATCATAGTACTTCAACATAGCATGAAAGATAAAGTTCTAACAATAAGACAAAGCAACTATCTTGCAACATGAAAAGGCACAAACAAAAGATTCATGAATAACAATGCTTTGCAAGACGTTTGTTTGTTTCACATAAAGAAAACATAGCATAGTGGCATTCAGCTTGTCCCTCATAGAGTAGCAAACATAAATGCATAGGACACCTTCAAAGTTCATAAGAGTGACTAGATACAAATAGTTTAAAACAAGCAATATTAAGTTATGCATCAATCAACTAGTCTTGGGACAATGCACATAGAACTAAGAATGGCCACTATGCTCTCAAAGTAGGTGCATAAAGATAGAAGGTGGAGACTGATACATTGCAAATGTATCTATAATTTTTGATGTTCCATGCTTAGTCTTATCCACTTTCTTGTGTTTTGTCCACACTTTGGAGTGATTTTCATATGATTTCTTGGAGTAACCTATTAACAAGAGCCACAGTGCTAGCTGCCTATTTTCTGCTATTTTTGGTTCCAGGAAAGTCAGAAAATGAATATTGTCGGAATTGGACGGGACAAAAGCCAAAGTGCCTATTTTTCCGGAAGTCATCAGATGCCAGAATACGAGACGGAGAAGGGCTGGGGGCCAGCCACACCACCTGGCCGTGCGGCCAGGCCTGGCCCGCGCCAGGAGGTGGTCTGGCCGACCCCAGCACCCCCTCGGCCTCTCCTTCCGCCTATAAGATTCCCTCGGGACGAAAACCCTAAGGACCCAATCAAAAATCCACGAAAGAGTCTGTAGCCGCCGTCATCTCCATCCCTAGATCGGGAGGGATCTGAAGCTCTTCCCGGCACCCTTCCCGAGAGGGGAATTCACCCTAGAGGCCTTCTTCATCACCATGCAAGCCTCCAATGTGATGCGTGAGTAGTTCATCCTTGGACTACGGATCCATGTAGTAGCTAGATGGCTGGTTCTCCTCCTTTGTGCTTTCATGTTTAGATCTTGTGAGCTTCGTTCATGATCAAGATCATCTATTTGTAATTTTGCATGTTGTGTTTGCGGGGATCCGATGGATATTGAGATGCTATTTCAGAATGATTATTGATTCTATCATGTCTTTGTTATTTGTGATCTTGCACGCTTTCTGTTGTTAGTAGCTATCTTGGCCAAGTAGATGCTAGCAACTCCAAGAGTTAGTATTTATACTCGATAATGGGTTCATGCCTCTGGTAATCTGGGGAAGTGACAGAAATCTCTAAGGTACTAGATGTGCTGTTGCTACTAGGGAGAAAACAACAATCCTTTGTTCATAGAACAATCATATTTTTTTACTTTACACGGAATTCGTAAAGCAATAATCTGTTGCTTGCAACTTAATACTGGAGGGGGTTCGGATGATAACCTGAAGGTGGATTATTATTCATATATGCAGTTGGATGGCGGTCTATGTATAATGTTGTAATGCCCAATCAAGTTGCAAAGGAGTCAAGATGATTAGTATATGCATGTATTGCTTTACCGATTTTTGTCAATTGCCCCTCTATAATTTGTTCACCTAGCATGTTATCTATCTTAAGGAGAGCCACCTCTAGTGAACTATGGATCCCGGTCCTTTTCTTTACATAAAATCTACAATCTGTTACTGCTTTGTGTTTACTTTCTGCAAACTATTACTTCCTTCCATTCGATACGTTTAATCCTTTGTTTTCAGCAAAACATGGTGAGATTGAACATCATCGCAAGTTGGGGACAAAGTTTTGTGGTTGTGTTGTGCAGGTCTCCACGTTGCTACTAGCACCGGTAGTGCGCCCTGCCAAGGCTCAGCTAGCAACACCTTTGGGGTGTTTCCTTGCTCCTACTGGTTCGATTAAACCTTGGTTTCATAACTGAGGGAAACTTGCTGCTGTGCTCATCGTACCTTCCTTTTGGGGTTCCCAACGAGCTCTACATCAACACCGCACCAGCATTTTTCTGGTGCCGTTACCGAGCCATCAGGCCGCGAGCCACCCTAGTGGGCCCCGCGTGGGGGGGCTAGGCCTAGCAGGCCAGCCCCCTTGCCCCTTCTCCCTCTCTCCTTTCCCTAATGGGCCCCCTCCCTCCGGAAATTGGCCCATTAAGCCTTTGACCATTTAAATTGATTTTTCTCTTTATTAAATAATTATGAATAAATGATTAAATCAACATTTAACATTCATTCACATATTATTCAATCTCTGTGGCTATGGAACACCTTCCACCTCCACTCCGGACATCCTCCGGACTTACCGAAACCCTTCCGGTTTTCTCTCTACTCTTCTTTGGTGATTCTACCGATCCTATAAACACTCTCTAAGCATCATCAAGCCCTTAAGCATGATACCCCACGGGTCGGGAACACTCCAGACATGGTCGGGACACTCCCGCACCAATGATCGACAGAGGGACCTGGATGGCCATGTGACCCCTGTGCGTTCCACGAAGATCTTTCGTCGTTTGAACCAGGACAGTCGTGTCTTATTCCCTTTGTCACTCGATACTTGCATTGCCCGAGATCTGATCAATGACATCACCATGTAGTATTCAATATCGTTACTGAACAATGCTACTTGACTCGTTCCGACAAGTGATATCCATGTGATCAAATCACACGCTGCGCAGCTATTGGATATAACTTCTCCGAGTGGGCCCTTGAGTATCTCCCGTCACATGGACAGACAAATCCCGCTCTTGACATATATTGCCTCTACGGTTTCCTCCGAGTACCTGAACACACCTTTATAACCACTGTATTACCAAGTGGCGCTTGATGATATCTAAGCTCTCTCGGGAGACAGTGATTGATATAGCCTCACGGTCTAAGGAATAGTCTACGAGGATCCATTTCTAATCATCTTAACTTGAACTTCGTGACATGATCGGGTCACGATGTTTAGGTTGGGTATTGGTTCATCATCTCATTCTCAGAATGAGATGACCTCATTTCCAACTGGCATAAATGCCACATGATCAGGAAACATGATAATCTGTTGACCAATAAACCAGTGACTAGAGTTTCACTAGGGTTATTTGATTAGTGAGCATAGCCGAAGTTGAAAAGAAGCAGTTTTCCAAAACCTTTATAAATCTGCAGTTTGATTAGAGTTTCAGCATCGACCATGTGTGACAATTAAGGGTCAGAAGTGTTTTGTTTCCAGAATTTCTTTTGACTTTTTAACGTATCAAGGAGCAGTACCTGCACCCTGCTTTGTAGTGGATTCTCTCCATTGAACCCCATTGCTTGCTGGAGGATCCATCGTTGAAGAATTAGCACTTGAACCTATTTAAATAGAACCAGTATTTGGTGGTGCTATGTACCAATATATTTTAGCTGCACTCTACCTTGATATCTTTAGCCTTTTGGTTAAATATACGGGAGTCAATGCAAAAATTTATCCTAGTATTCCTAGCTTAGTAGGGGGCAAACGATGAAACACTTGATTGGGATGTACCAAGTTAGCTTGTGTATCTGCTGCCAACGAGTCAGCCGCATAACAGCTTTGCTCATACCAGTTGTTGCCACCTGTAAATTAAAGTTAAAGAAAATAAAATGTTACTATCATAGTCATAACTGAAAGCTAGTTCTTTCTGGCTCAGTTTGACCATTTGTACTATTTAGGCTCTGTTCCAAGTTTTTATCATTTATGGTTAGCGATGGAGCCTTTTGCACATATATAGGAGCAATGATATATTTTTGCATGTATGTTTTTAAGGGATTATGTGTATTGAGTGATATATGTTTCAATAACAGGTGTTGGTACTTCCGGTTCAAAATCCCACCATTCATATTTTGTGCCCCGCGGTTGAGGCAAGTCCATAGCGAGATAATACTTGCATGATTCCCCCCACTCAATTTTTATTTCTAGCACATGTTATTTATCCAAGTGCTTGGTTATTGTTTATATGTAGGGAGACAAAGTGATTACAACAAAGGATACAGTTGTGCGTGCATTCTGCATACCATGTTAAAGATAATACACATTGTTGTGACCTACTGAGGTAGTCACCTTGAGACCGTCGATGTTGGGACGAGTCCCACATTGTCCTCAACCTCCACAAGTTGGAGTGAGTGGGATGTCGACGGGTGTCCACTCAAGCGATACCGGTATACGCAAAAGAAAAGTGAAAGCAAAGAACATATAGGCATACAGGATCATCATCTTGACATGACTAGTGTTACAAGATAATTGTTGGTGTCGTGATTTATGTAATGCTTATTATTTTTTTATGGACTTGTTGAGTACTTTGTACTCACCGTTGTGGCTTCTATGTTTTTATGTACCATTTGAGGACAGCTTGCATGGGATGGGAGTAGCACCTCTACATTTTTCACACACTACTTTTCACACATTACAATAGTTTATAGATGTAGTAGTTTAACCACGCTCAAGATCTCTCTTGACTTATTCTTTACTGTACGAATTGGTTTATATATTATGTGGCTACCGAGTTGGTTGATATGAGACATCATAGATATGAAGTTTAACTTGGTCTTGAATCATGTGGCTATTCTTATGGATAAAATTGGATTAGCTGTATTATTTTTTTGTTGTCATGGATGTCCCCATAAACAAAGGAGACTCTGATAAAGTTTATACTCTTATACCAGTATGAGAAGTATTTAAAGTATGTGTAGCACTGCTAGATACGGTGGATATCTGGGGTGTTACAGTTGGTATCAGAGCCTAGGCTTTAGGTCTCTGGAATAGGTTAATAATAAATATGATATTTTGCAAAGGTCTTTAACAACCAATGACTTTATTTAGCCTATAGAAGTATCCAAAGTTCTAACAACTTAAAACTTGACACACTGGTGCACAATAGGATGGGTTTGGGTCATGCATTGCATTTATGCTTTCGCTAACTATATTTTACTGTTGATCTCTTTTATTCATATATGTTGTTGAACATGTTTCCAATTGTATTGCTACGAGAGGCTTGCAAGCCTTGCTTTTTTACCATTGTCTCTATGTTGGTAGTTGCCGAGAGAAGAAAACAATCTCCATGGTTCATTAATTCAATACTAAAAGGAAACAGTTGATCCTCCATTCTAGTTCCATAAATGCGTGAATATCAGGACAAAGGTATCATATTCATATGTTTAGATATTTAGGTTACTTCATTAGACTCGCGGGGGTATATTTGAAGAGTTTTGGCATCAAAGTTTTAGTCACCTATCCTTGTTACCGCATCGCTTGCACTCTCTTGGTCAAAGGATCGTCATCTAGTACTAGAATATCAATATTGATTTATTGTTTAAGGATCATGAAGTACAGTCAATCATGTACTTCAAATGTCATCACTGAACATTAGTATTCTAGTATTAATACCTTCTATTTTTCTTATTCTCTGTATGTTGTATTCTTCTTTGACATCTGTTAGTTCCCGTTCCTCCGCCTTAGAGTATAAACAATGGTGAATGCGCTATTCTACTTGGAGGCAACCTAGATGTGCTTTAAAAAATGTTTTGTTTCTAAAATCCTTTTCCTTGGTTGCTAGTCTAGGTAAGAAGCTTATCCTTCCTATATCTTATCTAAGTATTAATTTTCTAGATCAAGTCGTTAATCCATGAAGTGACCTTTTATTCTTTTAAAATTGTCTCTAGTAGACACAATCTTGAGTGTTATTGAAAGATCTATATGTGAGATTTTTATAGTGGCTATGCAAGAACGATAGATGGGAGTCGACCTTAAACCTTTGGTTCATGCCCATGACATTTTTTTGCATGCAAGTGAGGATTCCTAAGTGTTTGTTACATGATTCATCATTTCAGTTTACACAGTTAATAATTCAGGTGTGGGATGGATTGGCCCCCATATCAATTATCCTTATTATTCACTCTTACATGCTGGAGTGGTGAATCACTGTGTGCCTTTTCCTCTAGTTAGTCGAGAGACGACGTTGTGTCATCCAAAACCATAGGTATGATGTTTCACATGTAATAGAGGTAACCGCTGCCAAGCGTCGGAGATGCGGTGAGGATAAACCTTTATCGTTTTATGGTAACTTCTATAAATACACCCTTCTAGACCACCATGAGAGTTTTTGATAGGTTTTGGGGTTTGCTAGTTATGGTCTTGTAACATCAAGGATTCATGATTTACCAAGGATAAGACGGTTGTCTATGACCAAGATACCATGCTTGTTTCCAAGTTCTTCAAGTGTGGCACATTGAGTTTCATATTGATCATATTATGGGCACTCAAGCTATCTCTCTTCCTTATTGCTTATATGACAATTTCTAAAGAAGTTTGATGAGATGTTATCCAGAGGTTTCATCGACAGTGTCTCACTTAGTGGAACGCCTATTTTTGTTACAACCAACAGAGATCGTAGTAGGGCAAAGTCTGTGGATCGCCGAGCCCTTGTGTGGTAACCATCATCCATTTCCCTACATAGAGGAGTTCGTTTTATCAACTCAATGGAGTTTTGTCCTCCACGATGGATATCTGGTTTGGCTATAATCAAATTCCTGTGCAGGAACACGATATTAAAAGTAGTGCTTTCTCTAGTTATGGGCATCATAAAAAAATTAGTTATGTTTATTGTACTAACCAGTGTCCTTATTGTGTTTATGGAGGTGATAAATAATATGCTACATCGGTTTCTTGATAACTTTGTAGCGGTATCCTTTGGTGATATCCTCGCATACTGAAAGACAATAAGAGCGTGAAGCGATATTTGATGCATTATCCTTATGCGAATCTTGTGATGTTTCATTCATCATAAGTGTCAATTTTCTCTTCACATAGGAGTTGAAATTGGGGCCAATACAGTGGCTAGATTTGATAAATGACACAATTCATCCTTCAGTCAACCATTCTAGATAGAGAGAGATGTGCAACATGATGATGGACTATTACATGAATTAAATGAGCACATTCTAGAAAGAAAGAACTCTAAAGTTCACTATAGACGAAATCTGGAATGTTTCTATTAGTGCCCTTCTTTATGTGCTAGTGAAGTATGAAATTTTGAGGGAGACACATCCTACATTCTGAGGAAGGCACATCGGATACTATACGTCATTCATCCTAGGGATCCAAAGATGTTTCAAGACCTGAAAAAGTTAATTTATTGGTGGAAAATAATGAAAGTTGAGGTGGCCTAGCATGTGTCCCCTTCTAGGGTTTGTCAGCGAGTAATGCTTAGCAGAAGAGGCCAGCGTGACTCTTGAAATCCTTGGGGGTTCTAGTACTATATAGTTTGTAGTTTTCCTACCTCGAAGGATGCAATTGGATGGTCATCGGCTAGCTTAGCCAAGTTTTTACTATCTGCACCACCTAGTTTGGAAGTGACTTGGCACAAACCTATTTTCTTGAGATACTAAGGTAGTAAGGTTGTATGGGGTTTTAAATAATAGCTTCCTATTGGGGTGTCAAGTTTGTATCAAAATTCTTGGAGAGCTTGCAGAGTGCTTGGTACGTGGTAGATACTTAGTATGGCATTTCATCTAGAAAACAGATGGCCCATTAGAGTATAACCATCCAAAGTCAAAAAGATATGTTAAAGTGTGGTTTCTTATCTTGGCAAGGGAGTTGTGAAGCTCACTTGCCACTTTTGAAGTTTTCGTATAATAACAACAATTAGGCTACCAAAAAAATATCACCTTATAAGGGTTTGCATGAAAAAGAAAGTACAGATCTCCATTGACTGCCCTGGGCGGTAAGGTAGTGTTGGGATCATATTGGATTCTACAAACTACAAAAGCAACAAACAACACATGTTAGCAGTAGAGCGGACAAAAGAGTTATGTTGATCCTGAGAGGCCATATATGGAGGTTTAAGTAGTTCAGGATGTACTCTTGAGTGTGTCAACTACAAAAGGTTAAATAAAGTTCAATATCAAGGGAACGCTTCGCCCACGAAACATTGGACAATTCCTGATAGTGTCGCGAATGGGGAAGCTAGCCAATCGAGTTGAGTTGTCGAGTCGATGAAAGCTATGCAAAGTGTTTACTTGAGTAGCCGAGTCAATGAAAGGTGTCCTTTGTGTGTCCCATGTCTCTATGTTGCGGAAGAATTTTGGTGATCCACAATAAAATATTATCATCGAGTCAATTATGATTGAACAAGATTTAAACTTCGAGATTCATCTCGTGAATATATTGGAAGGGTCTGGGAGAGTGATGAGTCATAGGATGCTATAGTAGGGGAGGTTCCATGGTCGCAACAGGCCGAGTGTGCTGTGACATGGGAGCTTGAGATCCTCATGGGCAAGAAACATGCGAAGACGCTCATGGCTCGTATATGATTATGTTTTAACATGTTTTGTTTTGTCTTGTGAGTAATATAGATGGGAAGAATTCAGGGTCAAATTCTGTTTAAGGAGGTGAGAATGTAATACCCCATATTTTGAATTATTTGTGCTTATTTAATTTTCGTAAAAAAATACCTTGATGCTATTTAAGTATGATCGGTAATAAGAAATTAGGATACAAGAGACAGAAGAATGTATAAGAAAAAGGAATTTAGTGCGAGTGCCAAGTATTGAACTCTAAACCTATGGTGGGAAATAAAAATGTACTACCATTTGATCTGCGTTGTGTTATTAGTACAGTACCTGTCCGCTTCTACCTAAGCTGAAAGCACGAGAGTATATGAATAATTGGGCTGGGTTGGGCTTCTTGCGGTCTAGTCGGTTCGGGCTGTCGAGAGGGCTGTCCATTTGAGGGAATTAGGAAGAGGGGTGGTGCCGCTGTACCCATTCCCTAGCTATCCTTTTCGCCCAAGTCTTGTTGCTATCTCTGCGAGGCCGCCGCCAGTGCGTTCGCTCGATCGTTGATGTTGGCGCTGTCAGGCCGTTGTCGGTCGCGGCTGCGAGGCTATGAGGTTGAGAGGCTGAGATGCTGCTCTCCTCGAACGTCGCCGCCATCGCTAGACAGATGCCCAACCGCTCCCTCTTGGTTAGTTCCTGATGTTTCTCCCACTCCTTCTATATGGACTATTTGATTAGTGAGCATAGCCGAAGTTGAAAAGAAGCAGTTTTCCAAAACCTTTATAAATCCGCAGTTTGATTAGACTTTCAGCATCGACCATGTGTGACAATTGAGGGTCAGAAGTGTTCTGTTTTCAGAATTTCTTTTGACTTTTTAACGTATCAAGGAGTAGTACCTGCACCCTGCTTTGTAGTGGATTCTCTCCATTGAACCCCATTGCTTGCTGAAGGATCCATCGTTGAAGAATTAGCACTTGAACCTATTTAAATAGAACCAGTATTTGGTGGTGCTACGTACCAATATATTGTAGCTGCACTCTACCTTGATATCTTCAGCCTTTTGGTTAAATATACGGAAAGTCGATGCAAAAATTTATCCTAGTATTCCTAGCTTAGTAGGGGGCAAACGATGAAACACTTAATTGGGATGTACCAAGTTAGCTTGTGTATCTGTATCTGTTGCCAACGAGTCAGCCGCATAACAGCTTTTCTCATAGCAGTTGTTGCCACCTGTAAATTAAAGTTAAAGAAAATAAAATGTTACTATCATAGTCATAACCGAAAGCTAGTTCTGTCTGTCTCAGTTTGACCATTTGTACTATTTAGGCTCTGTCCCAAGTTTTTATCATTTAAGGTTAGCGATGGAGCCTTTTGCACATATATAGAAGCAATGATATATTTTTGCATGTACGTTTTTTAAGGGATTATGTGTATTGCGTGATATATGTTTCAATAACAGGTGTTGGTACTTCCGGTTCAGAATTCCACAATTCATATTTTGTGCCCCGTGGTTGAGGCAAGTCCATAGCGAGATAATACTTGCATGATTCCCCCCACTTAATTTTTATTTCTAGCACATGTTATTTATCCAAGTGCTTGGTTATTGTTATATGTGGGGAGACAAAGTGATTACAACAAAGGATACAGTTGCGCGTGCATTCTGCATACCATGTTAAAGATAATGCACAGTGTTGTGACCTGCTGAGGTAGTCACCTTGAGATCGTCGATATTGGGACGAGTCCCACATTGTCGACAACCTCCACAAGTTGGAGTGAGTGGGATGCGATGGGTGTCCACTCAAGCGATACCGGTATACGCAAAAGAAAAGTGAAAGCAAAGAGCATATAGACATATAGGATCATTATCTTGACATGACTAGTGTTACAAGATAATTGTTGGTGTCATGATTTATGCAATGCTTATTATTTCTTTATGAACTTGTTGAGTACTTTGTACTCACCCTTGTGGCTTCTATGTTTTTAGGTACCATTTGAGGACAGCTTGCATGGGATGGGAGTAGCACCTCTACATTTTTCACACACTACTTTTCACACACTACTTTTCACACATTACAATAGTTTATAGATGTAGTAGTTTAACCACGCTCAAGATCTCTCTTGACTTATTCTTTACTGTACGAATTGGTTTATATATTACGTGGCTACCGAGTTGGTTGATATGAGACATCATAGATATGAAGTTTAACTTGGTCTTGAATCATGTGGCTATTCTTATGGATAAAATTGGATTAGTTGTATTATTTTTTTGTTGTCGTGGATGTCCCCATAAACAAAGGAGACTCTGATAAAGTTTGTACTCTTATACCAGTATGAGAAGTATTTAAAGTATGTGTAGCACTGCTAGATACGGTGGATATCTGGGGTGTTACACTTATATTGCTCCCACTCAAAAATATGTTAATCACATATTGTTTCAGGAAGACCTTCATAGCTCCCACTCAATTTTATGCAAATTGCATATCCATTCACTATTTTGAACAACTTCAAAATCTTTTGATCAAACATCAAACTTGGAGATTTACTATGAGATACTAGTATTGTTACTAGTTTTAAATCCACTAGACATTTAGCACACATGAATCAAATTCATTTGAAATTTGTCCAAAACTTGACAAATTGTGCTTTTGTCATTCACCCCTTTTTCCACTATGGCTTTGCAGTCATTTGGGAAAATTCAAGTAACCCCTTTTACTTGTGAGCTTCACCAACGAATTGCTTTCTAATCTCAAGGGAAGTTTGCTTCTAGGATTTCTCATAATTTAGTTTACCATTATTTCCTTAGTAGTTCGTAGGTATGTCATATTCCAATAATCATGACGAATGATTCTAAAATGTCTCCATACTAGATATGGATTTCATTTTGAATCCTACTTCATGCAGTGAAAACACTAGTGGGGAAAATTAAATGATCAATATCATTGATTCTTTCCTTCTGCGAAGAGAATCGTTCAGGAACGTTGTCCATTGCGCTTCTCAACACTCTGATGCAGGGTTTTAAATCCTCATCGTGTTTTACACTATTTTCTATATGCCCCATAATTGAGAAATATCACAAAAAGTGAACTTTCTCAAGAATGTACCAAAATCCAAGCAATACAAGTTTTGCTTCTCTTTTGGTTTAGCTATGGATTTCGTATTCAAAGTTTCCAATGAATACTCTACAAGGACTTATTCACTATTGTTTTGGTTATATTGAATAACCCCAAAACGATGATCAAATGGTTCACTACCTTCTAATTGAGTGCTAACTATTTCTAACTAATGGTCTCTACATCTACACTACAACGATTTATTTGGTGCCTTCTATTCACCCACTTTGATATCTAATATCACATTGTGATGCTTTGCATTTTGACGTTTCAAAATGCTCTGCATTCCAGAAGTTCTTTTATGCCATTCTTATAAAGTTGAATTTCATTACTATTGATCAAATCATAATAATTAGATTCTCTTTTATATTTATACCCTTTGTTGATCATATCAAATAATTTAATATTCATGTTTCCTTTGGTAAACTACTTTACACATTTAAACAATCATATAATGGTAATTACCATTTTTGTTAAAACGCAATACATCGAATATGTATTTACTTTCAACAATTCATTAAAACACTTTGTATTCAAGTAATAAACGGTGTTCAAGTTATTTTGCCAAACTTTGGCATGATTTATATGTGATAAGAAATCGAATGACTTTCACATATTATCACATAACTTTGAATTTAAACAATGGTTTCATTCATTAATGAATTATCATTAAGTTGGGTATTTTCAAGGCATTTTAATATTTTAATTATCATATAATTTCAAACAATAAGGATAATTCACACATAATCAAACAAGATATGAACACGAATAGAAATCATTCATAAAAGTGGAACAACTGTTTGTTACAAACTCATATGAATAACCGTCTCACAAAGTGTGAGACACACTAAAGAAGTTCACAATCTCTTGATTATAATAATCATCCTAAAACATAAACTAAGTGATAAATGTCGAGGGAGAGTGTCGTCGGCCATCATCATCATGCTCGCCATCAACACGCAACGTCACCTCCTCTCCAGCAAGCACCTCTCATGCAGAAGGACCTGTTTTCAGCAAAATAGAACAAGTATCAAATATACTTAACACTGCAAATTTGTTTGCAAGATTATAACATTTATAAAACTGTATATCAAATATATACCTTTGTCATTGATGACTCCAGCGACGTCGGGTTCATCCACCACATTTCTGAAATGTGATATGAACTCGAGGAAATACAGTGTCTCCGTGTCGCCTCTCATAATGCAGATCCTGACTTGTGCTTGGAAGCTTGGTGGTAGCGACTGCAGCACAACTCCCATCGCAAAAGAGCTTGAGAACTAATTGTCTAGGTAGTATGCCAGACTCATGTATGCATCGTAGATGCTCAATAAGTGCTCGTCTAGTAAGGAGCCCTCCTCCATCTTTATGGAGAGGAAGTCCCCCATCAGCTCATACTCCCACATGCGCACTTGTTCCACGAAATGCGATCTCAGATGTACCATGACCATTCGGGGTTTAAGACTTCCCAGCATTGTCCATAGCCCATCCTCCATTCTGAGGCGCATCGTCACTGATATGAATGTGGCCATCACACGATGACGGCAGCGCAGATCCCGCTGCTCCTGGGTCTCATGAGAATAGGGTGGATCCAAATACATCTCGTAGGTCATGTAGTCAACTACTTTGTTCTCACCAAGGAGATCAAACAGGCGCATGACCCATGCAGAAAAGTTGGATCCATCTAACTTGAGCTTTTCTCCTTTTAACCAATCGTCGATAGGGAAGGTAATCTCGGGGAGAACCATTTTCTACATTTATAATTGCAAAAGGAATTTAGACTAAGTTTATAATTAAATGAGTTAATAATAACTCCACTCAGAAACACCTATCCCCACAAGGGTTCCTAGTGATAACACGACCCCTATCAGCCACATCTCCCCCGATTGACATGGTCATCGATGTGGGTTCAAAGGTGGATGCTAAATGTCGGTCACATCATTCATGTGACTCGTGCTCGATCTTTCGACCATCCGTGTTCTGAGGCCACACTTCTATGGCGTGCTAGTCTCGCCAACTCAACCTTAGTGTATTCGCTGTGCAACATGGCTTACACCCACTGTATGCGAACGTAGATATGTCTGACACCCAGGCCTGTACCCTGGATCGCCTCATACCGAAGAACTTTCTTGGTGGTGCACACTAAGAGGGAACACAATCGTTGGTAATTTTAACAGGCATCATCTTATTAGGCTACCGTCGAGTATCTAATACTAGCACACAATAAGATATACAAACAATAACATTGAATGTAAATGTGATGTGATATGGTCCTTCACGTCGTGATCTCCATCCGCTGTCACCGGGTTCCGGCGCCAGGGTTCCGGCGCCGTAGACACCAGGGTACCGGTGTCATTCCGACGTGGTAGTCCGTCACCTCCGTGACTATCTACTACTACATAACAAAAGGTAATCACTTTACCTTTGACACAACCATATCACAAAGCAACGCCCCCCTGCAAAACAAAGTTAGACGCCTCTACTTTATCTTTGCATGTTTTACGTGGCTGAATGGGCTTTCGCACAAGAACCATTCATACCTACGAACTTTCAGCACAAAGTTGATCAAGTAGTTGTCTCTACTACACCCCTTTCAGGGCCCTCCGTTGCAAATGGCATACCAACTAATGCAAGAGAGACAGACACCCCTATCGTCGGATTGATGACAAGTATGCCATGAGGGGGTCCTTGAGGCGTGCGGAAGAGAGGGGTGTAAGACGTATGGTGTTCCGGGATGGTGAGCACACAAGTTTACCCAGGTTCGAATCTGCCGGCTTTGGACGTATCCTACTCCTGCTAGCAATCCAGTAATATGGCAGAGCCGGAATATGGGTTACAAGGGTTTTGCCTGTGCGAGTTGAGATTGTAGACTATTGAGGTGTGCCCTAAAGGCTCTCCCTAGGATGGCTTATATAGATATCCGGCCTAGGGTTTACAGGAGAGGTCTATCCGGCTACGTCTAAGAGTCGGTTACAGAATACATCTTGAACTACAAGTAACATTATGGGCCTAAGTCGGTAAGTCTTCTGGGCCTTCCCATAGCCGGATTGGACTCCGTCTTTCTCCCTGACTGGGCCGCCCGTCAAGCAAAGCTCTAACCCGAATTGGGCCACCCTGGTCAGTGAGGAACTGTGAGGATACCCGGAAAGTATATCCCCAACAGCAGGCCCCGGAGGCCTCCAAGTCCAAAGTCGGATTTATCATCGTCTAGCTTGATCTTTGGCTTGCAGAATCTTGAAGGGTTCCTGAAACTTCACAACAAAAGATACGATCCGGGTCTTAAAAATAAGTCGGACCTATCAGTAGGTTACTCAGATTTTCCGGCTCGATTTTGAACTAAGCCGGAATTTGGTCTCTAACGCCACCTGACACATGCATGGTCAAGTCACATCATCTGACAGACGTTTCGTCAGCACGACCATTGGTGGGTCGGCGGTCTGTGGAACCGAGGCGCCGTTTCAATGCGTGCATGGAGATCGAGGCGACGCAATCATTGCGCGGGTCCTTCCTAGTTCTTTCCACGACGCGTGGCGGTTACACTGTAGCATTTGCACGAATCTTGGCGCAGGTAGGTGGATATAAGGGGTTCAAATTTCTTCTTCTCCTTTCCACCAGTCCTTTGCCGTTTCCTTCCTTCCCAATCCTCCTGCGTGCACAGAGCCTCCTCGTCCTTCCCCCACAAAAACTTCCAGCGCCGCCCCTTTAAGGTCACCCTCTCACCGGAGAAAATGGCTTCATCATGTTCTTCCTCCGGTTTGGCGGCAGCAGCGGCGGCGGCGAAGGCGGAAGCTGCAGCAGAGAAAGAAAGCTACAGGGGAATCTGGATCCCCTGCGCCCTTGACGAAGCAGGCCTCAAGAACGTGGAGAAGGAGGGGCTTCTCGTCGCCGGCGACTGGCGGAGCGGCTCCGGTGAAACCATCCCCAACCCGCACGAGGGCGAACGAGTCCACTTCGGCACCCATCTGGACCAAGGTCTGTCTTTTCCTCCCTCGGAGTTCTTCTCCGAGGTGATAGATCACTATGGAGTTCAACTCCACAATCTTCCTCCCAATTCACTTCTAGAAATGAGCGCATATGTTGCGCTTTGCGAGGGCTTTCTCGGCATTAGGCTGAGTTTGCTTCTCTTCCGGTTTTATTTCCATGTCCGAAGGAATTCCATCACTGCAGGTGTTCCTTACATCACCGGCACCATTAGTTTTTCTCTTAGACGAGACCGGGCATATCCCAAAATTTCTGCCAGTGACTCGGTCAAACAATGGCCAGCCACTTTTTTCTACCATAGGGATATTCCGGCTCCCGGCAAAGCTACTGCTTTGCCGGCTTTTGTCGACGGAGCCACCACGGCCCAGCGTTCCTAGGACGAGGCTGCTCCAGCTCTCACTGATGATCTGATCCTTGCTAAGAGGCGGATCGAATATATGATCAAGCACAGTGGTCTGAAGGGATCCGACTTGGTCTAGTGCTGGGTCTCATGTCGGATCCAGCCACTTCAGTACCACGGGGATAGACTGATGCACTCCATCACGTCTTCTCCAGCCGACTCCCTCCGCATCAGCCCCAAAGCCTACACCACTCAAGGCTACATAAGCCAAATCAAGTGGCTGATCAAGGAGCGGATCGAAAGGCGGATTCCGGAGGTTTCTCTATACATGCACACGGCGGAAAACCCCGTGGTGCCGGTAGGCTTCTATCATCACATCTTTTATGTGTTTCTATCTTCGAGTTATATTGCAATACTGATATGTTTTCTTGTTTTCAGCTTGCTGACATCCCCGAGTCGGAACTTGCCCCGCTCGAAGGATACCCTCCGGAGTTTTCTCAGGAGGTAGAAGTAGTTCCACTGCCAGATCTTGCGCTCAAGAAGCGCAAAGCTCCGACGGTAGCGGTTGGCACAAAGGAGGTGCCTATCGTGAAGAGGTATCTTTTCAGTCACAATTTTTCCGTCTTTGTACTTTACCCAAATTCTTTCCGAGATGTAACGTTTCCGACTTTGTTACCTTCTCAGAGCAAAATCGATCATCAAGGGCAAGGGGAAAGGGATTTCTTCGAAGCCTTTACGCCAGACGAAGCTTACCATAGCTTCGCCTACCGTGGCTCCTCCGACTCTGGCCCCTCAACCTTCTGCAACTCCAGTTATCTCGCCAGATGCTGCAGAAGATCCGGCTCTTCAAACGGAGCCTGCGATCCTTGGGTCACAAACTGACATCACCGTGGGTGCGTCAGCTCAAGATAAGGGTGAATCCTCTTCGGGTAATGATCCCTCGGCTGAAGTCTTTGCCGAAAACCTCCTCAACAATCCGGGTCTTGCCAAGTTTGGCCTGACCCGGAAATCTGCAGAGGAGATCCAGCGGCTAGCCAGGCAAGTCCTAGATAAAAGCCATTTATCCCCCGAGGAGGAAGCGCAAGAAGCAGAGGACGTCAAGTTCTCTGATCTTCTCACTCAAGTCCGCCTTCGCGACGAGAGGATTAGGACTGTCGAGCTTCCAATAGCCCAGTGATCCCTCTTACTCTTGCCGAGAAGGTGGCCGCTGAAGTGAACGCGGGTTTAGATAAACTCACCCGCGAGCAATATGTAAGTCGGAATTCCAACTCTTGTTTTTTCTATTATGTTATATCATATCCTCTAGCCCCCAAGCATGAAGTAGGATATAGAATCCGAGTTTATGCTTCATTAGGATGCCAAAGAACGAACTAGTGTAGCCCCCAAGGCTCGTGCTGATATTTAGCAAAAAATATTAGCCCGAGTCTTAAGTAGCTTTCTGACTTTGGGTATTCTGACTTACAGAAAGTATGTTCCTATAACCAGGAATTATTGACCAATGTCTATGATAAGCGGAGAGAGATCAAAGCTCTCCGGCTTAAAAATGCTGAGCTCAAAGTAGCCAAGGATGAAGCCGAAGGTAAATATTCCGAGATTCAAACCTTGTCTTTGCTTTTTTCAATGTCGAATTTTTCTGAACTTGTTGTTCTTTTTTGTCTTACAGCGCTGGTGAAACAATCCATCGCTATGATTGAAGAGGCCGAGAACCTCAAGACCCTGGTGGTGGAGAACAAGGGACTTCGCCAAGAGCTCGATAAGCTCAAGGCAGATCATGAAAAGAGCATAGCTCAAGTCCTTGAATCCTTCTCCATGGCCACTGATGAGCGTGATCGCAAGATTGCTGCTCAGGATAAAATAATCTCGGACCTCAAGAATGAGCTTGGCAAAGAGAAGGACATATCCCAGGCGCTCCGGGCTGAACTCCAGAGTCTCCGGGAGGAGAAGACCAAGATTGACGACGTCATTTTTGTTACGTTCCACCTCTCTGACTTATCTTTTCTTCGACTTCTATCAATGTCGGTTTTTTCTTAACTTTATTTTGATGTATAGGTCCTCTGAACTTGATGGACTCTTCCTCATCCGAGCCCCGCACCCACCGGCTTACCCAAGTCGGTGATCTTCTTCATGACTACCGCTAGTCCCTTGAGGACATTGGCGAGTCTCTCAGGATTCTGGACATGCCAAGCATGTCGGATTTTGAGGTGCGAGATAGGGCCAAGGGGATGCCACAGCTTGTTTGGGACTAGAACATGTCCTACGTGTGGACTGCTGCACAGAACGCTCTCACCATGGTCATGAGCCACCGTGGAAACATGGAGATATGGCAAGTGACCAGAGGGTACTGCAAGGTGGACGAAGACGGCCAGGAGCAAGACCTTCAAGCTATTATGCACTCATGCGCCGGATACGGGTGCCACGTAGCTGATCTGACCAGCTACGAGATCCCCTTCTTCACCCGCGCGGCTACTCCGCCTCCTCCTGTAGAAGGAGCCGAAGAAGTTTCTGACGATGAACGCACCAACTCGGATGCGGACATCTCGGAAATATATCAAGGCGGAGTGACCAGCGAGCCGGCAGATCCTTCATCTCCTCCTGCATCATAGACCAGAAATTTATGTATTATTCCGGAAAAAACTGATGCGATTGTAAAGATTAAGTACTATTTATCTTTGCAAGTGCTAAGCTTTTGATCTTTTCAGCACTTTTGATTTTTGAAATTTTTGCGTGCCTGAAATGTTTTCACAAGCACTTATATTTTTTCGTCTCTACTTATCGTTTATCTGGCTTTTCGCCTCATCCCTTTCGTGAGCCGGCTAAATCTTCAGCCGGAAACTTTGCCGAGCAACGGAGCTCAATTGTTAAACCAGTTTAAACTCGGAAATAAAGCCGGCTTCTAGTACCAACAATTCACTACTCGGAAAATGCCCGCATCCAGCAATTAGACAAATCACCAAAGTAATACTAGAAATTTTAGAGTTATACCCGAAGGTAGCAGTTTTAGAATTGTAAATCTAGACTAGAACGAACATGAGCATAAAGTACTTTCAAGCATTCTGGGATTTTCGACTATGACATGATCATTCGGAAATAAGATGGTTTAAGAACTTCTCAGAAAAAACTTGAGGCAACCAAAACTTTTATTTCTCACAGAACATGTACATATGTATGATTACAAAGAAGGATAAACTAAGAATAAAAGGGACGTAGCTGAGCAATATTCCACGGTCTGTCTAACTCATCCGGATTTGTACTGCCTCCAGCTCTCTTTCTCTTCTTAGTAGCAGGTCTTTCTTTGACTGGCCTCATGTCAGTTAAGTAGTACGATCCATTGTGCAATACTCGACTAACTAAAAAGGGCCCTTCCCATACTGGGGAAAGTTTGTGCTTTCTTTGTTGCACAAGCCGGAGAACCAAATCACCTTTATTGAAAGATCTATTTCGGACTCTCTGGCTATGATACTTGCGTAACTTCTGCTGATAGACTGTAGATCTCATTTCAGCAACGACGCGAACTTCTTCGACTAAGTCGAGATCATTTTGTCGAGAAATCTCGGCATCCTCTTCGATATACGCGGCCACTCTAGGAGAAGTATGAATTAAATCACTAGGAAGAACTGCTTCTGCGCCATAGACCAAGAAGAAAGGTGTGTATCCTGTTGACCTGTTCGGAGTTGTTCGTAAACTCCAAATTACAGAGGGTAGTTCCTCTGCCCAAGCCCCCGCAGCACGTCGTAGTGGTGCTTCGAGTCTTGGTTTCAGGCCTTGTAGAATTAAACCATTTGCTCTTTCGACTATGTCAAGCCGGATATTTTGCTCATCGCAGAATTCGGCCAGTTCTCCCATAGAAAAGTTACTCCCGTTGTCCATGATAATGCTATGCGGATAACCATACCGGATTATAACATCCTCGACAAATCTTTTGGCTGTTGCTCAATCACAACTAGTGACAGGTTTAGCCTCGATCCACTTGGTGAATTTATCCACCATCACTAAGAGGTCAGTAAATCCACTTGGAGCTCATTTAAAAGGTCCTACCATATCAAGACCCCAGATCGCAAAAGGCCATGTTATAGGTATTGTTCGGAGCTGATCAGCCGGAACATGAGCTTGCTTGGCGTACTTTTGGCAGCCTTTGCATGTCTTGACTAATCGTTCGGCATCTGCCTGAGCTGTAAGCCACAAAAATCCATGTCGAAAAGCTTTTGCCACTAAAGATTTGGCTGCAGCATGGTGACCACACTCGCCTTCGTGGATTTCCCTTAAGATTTCCGCTCCTTCTTCCAGAGATACACAGCACTGAAAAACCCCAGAAACACTCCGTTTATGGAGCTTACCCTTAACAATAGTATAGGCTTTTGCTCATCGGATAATCTGCCGGCTCAGCACCCCGTCTTCGGGTAATTTGCCATCTACCAAATAATCGAGGTAGGGTTGAGTCCAACTGGGAATTACAGCCAGAAATGCTATTAAAGGTGAGTCGGATTTGGTCGGATATTCCTCATCTACTCCCTTTATCGAGGGAACTTTGAGGTGCTCTAAAAATGCGCCATCCGGGACCTCTTTCCGCACAGAGCCTATTCGAGATAGTGCATCTGCTTCCTCATTTTCTGCTCGAGGGATGTGTTGAACTTCAAACCCTTCGAACGATTTAGATAGATCATCCACGACAGCTTTATATGCTGCCATGTGCTTATTTGCATTACAAATATCCGAGACTTGCTGAGCAACAAGATCCGAATCTCCGTAACACATCAAACGTCGGATGCCATTATCCTTGGCAATCCGGATTCCATGCAGAAGTGCTTCATACTCAGCAATATTGTTTGTTGCTGTGAAGTGGATCTGCAGCACGTATAATAGTTTATCTCCTTGGGGTGATTTGAGCACCACGCCATCCCTCGAGCCCCCTCGAGCCTTAGACCCATCAAAAAGAGGGTCCAGTATTCTGACTCAGGGAGGACCATGTTCTCCTTCGTCTCTGTCCAATCAACGACAAAGTCAGCAAGGATCTGGGATTTGATTGTTGTCCGAGGTTTATACTCAATATCAAAAGCTAAGAGCTCTATGCCCCATTTGGCGACACGTCCTGTGGCATCGCTGTTGTTGATTATGTCTCTCATGGGAGATTTGCTCACCACGGTAATTGGATGCTCCTGAAAATAGTGTCGTAACTTACGAGATGCTAGGAAAACACCGTAAGCCAACTTTTGATAGTGTGGATATCGCTGTTTTGATTCTGTCAAGACCTCGCTGACAAAGTAAGTCGGACGCTGCACCAAGTGTTCCTGATTTTCCTCTGGTCTCTCCACCACCATGAAGATACTAACGACCTTATTTGTCGCAGCAATATAAAGCAACATCGGTTCCTGAGGTTCCGGCGCTGCGAGGATAGGAGCAGATGAGAGTACTTTCTTCAGGTCTTGCAGTGCAACTTTAGCTTCGTCAGTCCAGACAAAATCTTTGGTCTTCTTCAGGAGTTTGTATAGTGGTGCGGCTCTTTCACCAAGCCGGCTTACAAATTGACTGACCGCAGCAATGCAACTAGTTAATCTTTGTACGTCCTTCACGCGAGTTGGCCTGGAAATATTGAGCATAGCCTTGATTTTGTCGCGGTTTATCTCTATGCCTCTTTGAGACACGATGAAACCTAACAATTTTCCGGCTGGTATTCCAAAGAAGCATTTCTTCGGGTTAAGCATGATGTTGTATTTTCGTAGATTGGCGAACGTTTCCTCCAAGTCGGAAATGAGTGTTTCCTTCTTTTTGGACATCACCGTGATATCATCCATGTATGCATGTACATTGCGTCTGAGTTGGTCGTGGAGGCAACGTTGCATCATGGCTGGTATGTAGGTCCTACGTTCTTCAGCCCAAAGGGCATCGTAACAAAACAGAAGGTTCCGAAGGGGGTTATGAATGAAGTTTTGACTTTGTCAGATTCCTTCATTCGGATTTGGTGATAACCGGAATATGCGTCAAGAAAACAGAGGAGTTCCGAGCCTACCGTAGAATCAATAACTTGATCAATTCTAGGCAGAGCGAATGGATCTTTTGGACAAGCCTTGTTCAAGGCAGTATAATCAACACACATCCTTAAATCAGTGGTGTCCTTTTTAGGGACCATTACAGGATTGGCCGACCACTCATGGTGGATGACCTCTTCTATGAATCTGGCTAACTCGAGCTGTGCTAGTTCCTTAGCTATTGCCTTACGCTTTTCGTCGCCAAACCATCGTAAGAACTGTTTGACGGGTTTAGCGTTTGGGTTTACATTTAGAGAGTGCTCGGCAAGTTCCCTAGGTACTCCGGTCATGTCAGATGGCTGCCATGCGAAGATATCTTGATTTGCTTGGAGGAACTTGACGAGCACGCTTTCCTATGCGCTATCTAGGCCTACGCCTATCTGGGTCACCTTGGAGGGGTCATCATCCTTCAACGGTGCTTTCTTCGTCTCTTCTGATGCCTTGAACTCTGGATTTGGCTTGGTAACCTCCTTCTTCGTTGCGGGCATCTCGGATGGATCTATGCTCTTCTTGATCTCCTGGTACTCCTGGGCGTGCAGCACGGCTTCGACAAACGCGGCATTTCCATCCTCGCACTCTCGCGCTTTCTTCGGGTCTCCCCTGATGGTGATCACGCCGTTGGGAGCTGGAATTTTCATCATATTGTAAATGTAACACGGACGAGCCATAAAAGCCCAGTAAGCCAGATGTCTGAATATAGCGTGGTATGCGCTCTTGAACGGGACCACTTCGAAGGAAAGTGCCTCCGTCCGATAGTTCTTTGGAGTTCCAAAGGTAACATCCAAAGTGATCTCTCCTAGGGAATTAGCTTGCCTTCCTGGGACAACTCCATGAAAAATCACAGAGCTACGGTTCAGCTGGGTCTCCGAGATCTTCATCCGGCGTAGTGTTTTGACATAGAGAATATTGATGCTGCTACCACCGTCCATGAGGGTCTTGGAGAAACCATAACCGTCAATAACTGGGTTGACGATTAAGGCGTACTTTCCTTGCATGTGTAACTTAGGCGGATGATCATCGCGGTCAAATGTGATTGCCACTTCCGACCAGTCCAGATACTGGGGGACAGCCAAAACTATTGCATTGAGCTCGTGTAGAACTGCTTTCTTGACCTTTGCTGGTTGAGATCTGAGGAAGGTGACATAAGTGTCCTTCTTGGTAGGAAAAGTTTCTTCCCTTCCGACTTGGGATTTGAAGCATCAGCTTCCTCCATGTCGGAATCTTCCTTGGTCTCCTTGTCTTTTTCGGGATTTTTCTTTCCCTTCTTCCGCTTAGCTTTGTAGCCTGCGGTATCATCTCTCTTGATGTCGTCATTAAAACGACATTCAGCGTTGGTGTGGGACGAGCCCCCATTGGCATCTAAGTGATGCACACATGGGTTATTGGCAATGTCGGCCTAAGAGTCGGTTTTGCCTGGTTGTTGTTCTCCTCTACCTTGGACCCTTGATGTCCCACGGCCACGCCCGTGGCCTCCGCCACGTCCTCCTCGTCCTCTAGACCCGGAAACAGTAGTAACTACCGCTGTTTCCATGTTGGGTTTTTCTTCCGAGGTATTTTTGCACTTTTGAGCTTGTTGCTTTGGTTGTTTTGCCGACTGAGGCACAACTAGGGCATTGAGTAGTCCTTCTGCATCGTCGTCAGCATCTGCATACTTGCTCGCTGTTTCTATCATCTCTCCCAAATCAGTAACCTTGTCACACTTCAAGCGATGGGCGCAGTAAACCAATAGGGAGACCTGCGATGAAAGCTTCAATCGCAGTTTGATCATTTGCTCCTTCGCAGGAGTTCTTGGTGTCGATCCATCGTCCAAGGTAATCCCGGCAAGTTTCTCCGGCCTTCTGGGTGCAACGCTGTAGGTCTCCAACCGTACAGGGCCTCCGATATGTGCCTTCGAAATTCCGAAAGAACGCACTTTGCAAGTCATACCAGTTATGGATGGTGTTTGCCGGAAGTTCATTGAGCCATGATCATGCCGTCTTCCGCAACATAAGCGGGAGATATCGGGTTGCGACCAGGTTGTTTCCGCCTTTGGCGATGCAGCAAGCTTGGAAGAAATCCTGTAACCAGGTGTCTGGCCGAGCAATGCCGTCGTAGGCTTGGATATGTCTTGAGATAGCAAATCCTTCCAGGAATTTTGTAGATCTGATGCGTGGTCCGAAGCACTTTGGGCCGACGTACACGTCATCATTTTCATAGCGCCGAGCCTCTATGTTGGAGTTGATCATGTGCCTTGCGTCGTTCGGGGATAGAGATCGTCCCGAATGCTGGCTGTAGCTGCGGTGCCGTGGAGCCGGACTTCGGCTTCTGCCCCCACCTCCCCCGCCATGTCGTCCTTCTTGCCCTCCATGGGAGCCGTTGTGATGACTGTTGGTGGGGAGGGTGGAGCAGCTTGACTATGACGAGCCCCCTGCCGGCTTGTACCGGCATGGTTTCCATCGTTTCTTCGTCCGTCATTCCCACCATGGTGAGGCTCAGTCGGACGTTCTCATGTCTAGGAGGTGGCATTCTCTGACGATCCTCCTCCCGACGTTTCCCTTTATCTTCTCCCCTTCGATCCTTAGATTCTCGTCGGGGAGGGTTCGTCGGATTTAGGGCAGCGATGGCGTCTTTCTCGGCCGCTGGGGCGACGATGCTCCAGTTACGCGAAGTTTTGTGATGTTGTCCTGAAGATCCAGTTCTTGAATAGTTGTCTTCCCTGTGTTCGGGGTGATGGTATTGTGCCCGAACGTAATGGGGTCTTAGGCCAGCCCATGCCGGATCTATGTGACATTGGTCAGAATCTGAGACCAGTTTTTGACTTCCGGACAGGGCGACCTTTTGCTGCTCCAGTCCCTTGTTGAGTAGCTTGATACCCAAACAGATCTCCTCTGGTCCTAGACTAGCCAATAGAATTTCTCGGACTGCCACGGTATTTTGTACTGGTGTTGGGTATACGCAATCTCCGTTGCTATCTTTCCGTGGCTTCCCCATCTCATCTCCAAAAAGGATGGCATGGACACGTGGGAATTGGTTGTCATCTATGTGATGCTTCCGTGTCTTCTGATGTAGACGAGACATGTATTCCTTGTTTGACATGCGTTTCTTCTCCACCTCGATGTTTTTGGCTTCATCGAGGAGTTGTTGACGACGCGCTTCTAGGGCTTGCGCCCTTTCGTCCGGCTCATCTGCAGTAAGTTCTGCAGCCATAGGGATAGGTGTGGTTAATGCGGCATCGATGAGTTTACGCGCACCTTCAGTGATCACGTGTCCATCCATCGACGCTTCTTTTTTCAGCTTGTTTGGGATAAGTGCTCCATCCGAGTCTTCCTCGTATTCCTCGGCAATCACCTCCTCTGTCAGAGGGTCTTTTGCCGGGGTCTTGTTTTTCTTGTTCTTCTTCTTTGCCTTCTTGGCAGCGCCGGTAGCAAAGACGGCTTTGGGTCCGTTTCCTGGAGTCAAGCTCTGATTGGTACTTTCGGACATTTGAACTTCGGGATTATCTCCGACGTCCATGTCGTGCTGTGCTTTGGGAGAGTGTTCCCCGGATCCTTCATCCATGGCTTCTCCATCTTCTGCAGCTTTGGAGTTATACTCCTCTTCATATTCCACAGAGAACTTTCGAAAATCTGCTGACATCATCGATTCATCCGAGGATGCGGGTACGTCGGTGTTTGTTCCAATTGGCTCTCGCACCGAGTCGGTGTTTTCTCCAGCATCAGCAGAGCCGGATCCGGATCCCACGTATCCGATGAAGTGTGACGCGTGCTTCCTGAGGTACCTGCGGCTTTCGCAAACAGCCATATCAAAACTTTTGATGGTCTCGAGGATTGCATCTGCACTTTCGCCTTGCAGTATCATGCGTTTCAGTGTGTACCTTAGGAAAGGCTTGTCTGTCCCGGCATCATTAGAGCCGGAATCAGTGTCATTGATATGCTCCTCCTGGATTTCAACTTCTGCGGGTAGATCGATCTGGGATCTGGCTCCTCCAGGGAGATCCACTCCAGATTCGACGTGGACCGCTAGGTCTTCTTCAGGTTCGGGTTTCTCCACTATCTCCGCAACTGGTGCGGGCTAGGTGGGATTAGGGTTTTCTGAGATCCGGAACTTTGTCGCCTCCGCAGACAAAGGGGACCCAAAAAATTCTTCTGCCTCTATCATCACCACTGGGGTGGGTTGGGCAGGTTCAACGAAACCGATATAAACATCGATCTCACCAAAAGACATGATTGTGTAGGCAGTCACGGCCTCCCTTGCCGGAATCCAAGTCTCGTCGAGAACGATGAGAGGGACGTCGCTGGCGTAGAAGTGCGACCGACGGCGATAGTCTCGCCGATTCCGATTTTTGCAGATTCCGCTCGGAACACAGATCTGAAGCTCACTTGCCCCATGGTGGGTGCCAACTATCGTCGGATTGATGACAAGTATGCCATGAGGGGGTTCTCGAGGCGTGCGGAAGAGAGGGGTGTAAGACATACGGTGTTTCGGGACGGTGAGCACACAAGTTTACCCAGGTTCGAATCCGCCGGCTTTGGACGGATCCTACTCCTGCTAGCAATCCAGTAATACGGCAGAGCCGGAATATGGGTTACAAGGGTTTCGCCTGTGCGAGTTGAGATTGTAGACTATTGAGGTGTGCCCTAAAGGCTCTCCCTAGGACGGCTTATATAGATATCCGGCCTAGGGTTTATAGGAGAGGTATATCCGGCTACGTCTAAGAGTCGGTTACAGAATACATCTTGAACTACAAGTAACATTATGGGCCTAAGTCGGTAAGTCTTCTGGGTCTTCCCGTAGCCGGATTGGAATCCGTCTTTCTCCCTGACTGGGCCGCCCGTGAAGCAAAGCTCTAACCTAAAGTGGGCCACCCTAGTCAGTGAGGAACTGTGAGGATACCCGGAAAGTATATCCCCAACAACCCCCCTAAGCCACTTTATACGGTACAAGCCGTATGTCAAGCGTGGACCAGTCTCGCGAATGAATGCGTAAAGTCGGTTGGGGGCCTCTTCATCAAGCATTACTGCGGTATGCACAAGTACACGTGGGAGGGTAACAACTAAAAGATCAACGCACACACGCTACATCTCGTGTGTTCTACCTATACTAGCATTATTACGCATAGATCTAGCTCTGATACCACTGTTGGGGTTCCGCGTATGAAAACAATAAATTTTATCCTACGCCCCTGAACCCCTGAAGCAGCCATGACCTATCTATTAGTAATACAGTAACAGGAGGGGCTTTTCGCGAACTTACCCTTGAAGACCGAAAAGCGTTGTCAACGCTCAGGAGAACGTGGCTAATGTAGACGAGCCGAAGCCGACCTCAAGGTTGTGATGAAGTCCTTGCGCTCCTTGGCTCCAACGACTTGAGTGCCTCAAGTGCGACACCTCGCGGGGAGTTACACACGTCCAATGCCTGACGATGACTCCCGCTTCCTTGATACAGCAACAGTTGCGGAAGTAGAGCTCCCGGATCCAAATCCTGCAGCACGGCAGCGCTCCGCGGTGAAGATGTCTCTCGTTCGCGCAGTCCAGACTTGGGACAACGGTCACGAGAGAGAGAGGGGGAGAGAAAAATATCAATTAGAGGTCCTCCCAAAAGTGAGAAGACCTTTATTGATTATTGGTGTGTTTCATTTGGCCAAATACCCCCACTATATATAGGGGGAGGGGAGGTACTACCTCCCTCAAAGTCCCAGGTGGGACTAAAGGAGAGGAGGGGGAGGGAGGCCGCCGGCCACCCTAGGGGGCCCCGCGTGGGGGGGTGGCTATGCCTAGCCGGCCAGCCCCTTGCCCCTTCTCCCTCTCTCCTTTCCCTAATGGGCCCCCTCCCTCCGGAAATTGGCCCATTAAGCCTTTGACCATTTAAATTGATTTTTCTTTTTATTAAATAATTATGAATAAATGATTAAATCAACATTTAACATTTATTCACATATTATTCAATCTCCGTGGCTATGGAACACCTTCCACCTCCACTCCAGACATCCTCCGGACTTACCGAAACCCTTCCGGTTTTCTCTCTACTCTTCTTAAGTGATTCTACCGATCCTATAAACACTCTCTAAGCATCATCAAGCCCTTAAGCGTGATACCACACAGTTCGGGAACACTCCAGACATGGTCGGAACACTCCCGCACCAATGATCGACAGAGGGACCTGGATGGCCATGTGACCCCTATGCGTTCCACGAAGATCATTCCTTCTATCCTTTCAGTATGTGCTTCACCTGAATGATGGATAGACACCAGTGCCAGTACACATGTATGCTATGATATTTCCATGTTTTCTTCTTATCAGGTCACATGGACTTTTGTAGTGATGATGGGAAACGGCTCACATGCTTCTTTTCATGGTGTTGGCATAGTACATCTAAAGCTTACTTTAGGGAAGACCGCACAACTAAAGAATGTGAATCGCATTCTGTCCATAAATAAAAATCTCGTCAATGGTTCTCTGTTATGTCAAGATGGCTTCAAGTTGGTATTTGAGTCCAATAAAGTTGTAATCTATAAATATGGACAATTTTTTGGTAAAGGCTATGTGTGCAAAGGCTTGTTTCTCTTATCTTTGTTAGACTTATGCACTAAAGTTATTAATCATGTTTGTAATGATAGTGAGTCCAATGTTTGGCAATCTCGAGTTTGTCATGTTAACTCTGGTTGCATGCCACGGCTAGCTAATATGAGTTTAATTTCTAAATTCACAATTGTCAAAGTTTCTATACAAGCAAAGCAACCCCCGCAAGTCTCATAAGGCCGCATGACCGAGAAACTAAGCACCACTAGAACTTATACATTCAGATCTTTGTGAGATGAATGGTGTTTGAACAGAATGTGGAAAAAAGATATTTCATGACTTTGGTTGATGACTCCAGTAGATACTGCAATGTTTCTATTTTGAAAACTAAAGATGAGGCTTTGAACTACATCAAAATCTATAAAGCCAAATCAGAAAACCAACTTCATCTTAAAATCAAGAGGTTATGTTTGGATCGTGGTGGAGAGTTATTTTCAAATGAATTTGATTTATTTTGTATAGAACATGGTATTATCCATGAGAGGATGCCTCCCTACTCACCTCAGTAAAATGGGGTAGCCAAAAGAATGAACTATACTCTAACTGATTTGGTTAATGCCATGTTAGATACATCAGGTCTTTCCAAGAAATGGTGGGGGAGGCTCTATTGATTGCGAGTCATGTCCAAAATCATGTTTCCATAAAGGATAAAACCATGACTCCTTTTGAGGAATGGGAAAAAAGGCTAAAACTCTCTCTTACTTATGAACTTGGGGTTGTTTGGCGAAAGTCAATATTCCCATACCCAAGAAGAGCAAGCTTGAACCAAAAACTGTGGATTGTGTTTTTTGGGGATATGCTTTTCATAGCATTGGCTATAGATTCTTGGTAGTAAAATCTGAGGTACATGGGATGCTTGTCGGTACAATTATGGAGTTGAATGATGTGACTTTCTTTGAGGACATCTTTCCTATGAAAGGTGCGTCTAGATCATCAAATTAGGAGATGTCTAGTTCATCTAGTCAAGAATTAATTACAATTCCTGATCCTACCATTTTGATAGAACACTATGGTGATCCTGAGGAGGATGACAATGAAGCCCCAAAATAAGCAAGAGACGCGGGACCTAAAATTCCTTTGGTGATGATTTCATTGTGTAACTCGAGGATGATACCCCCACTTCTATTTCAAAAGCCTATACATCTCAATATGTTGACTATTAGAAGGAAACTATCTGTACTGAGATGGATTCCATCTTAGATAATGAAACGTGGGAGGTTATTGTTCGGCTTTATGGGTGAAACCCCATAGGATGTAAGTGGGTGCTTAAGAAAAAGCTTAGTCCCAATGGTACTATTGAAAAGTACAAGGCACGTCTTGTGGCCAAGGGTTGTACCTAGAAAGAATGCGAAGACTTCTTTGATACATACTCACCAGTAGCCAGATGGACCACTATTTGATTACTACTTTCCTTGGATACCTCTCATAGTCTTCTCGTTCATCAAATGGACGTTAAGACTATTGTCCTAAATGGAGATGGATGAGGAAATTTATATGGAGCATGCTGATGGGTTGGTAGTTAATATTTAAGAAGGAAAGGTGTGTAAGTTACTGAAGTCTTTATATGGTCTTAAGAAAGCACCTAAGTAGTGGCATGAGAAGTTTAAAAGAACTTTAACCGCTGAAGGATTTGTTGTAAATGAAGCTGATAAGTGTGTGTATTGTCACCATGGTGGAGGCAAGGGAGTTATCCTCTGTCTATATGTTGATGGCATACTGATATTTGGGACCAACCTCGCTATTATCGAGGAGGTCAAAGGGTTCCTGAATTGTTGCTTTGAGATGAAAGACATGGGAGTAGCTGATGTAATCTTAAACATCAAGCTATTGTAGGATGACAATGGTGGGATTACACTACTTCAGTCCCACTATGTGGAAAAGATTTTGAGTCATGTTGGGTATAGTGATTGCAAGTATTCTCCGACACCTTATTATCTGAGAGTGCTGATTTGAAAGAATCAAGCTACTACTAGAGATCAATTGAGATATTCTCAAATCATTGGATCTCTTATGTATTTAGCCAGCACCACGAGGACTGACATCTCATTTTATGTAATCAAACTCAATTGATTTGTGTCAAATCCTAGAGATGATCATTAGCATGCACTTGAGAGAGTTTTGCGCTATTTGAAAGCACTACGAGCTATGGTATTCACCTATACTAGGTATCCACGGGTACTTGAGGGTTATAGTGATTATAATTTGATATCTGATACTAATGAGATTAAGGCCATGATTGGTTATTTGTTTACACTCAGTGGTGGCGTTGTTTCCTAGAAGTCTTGCAAGAAGATCATCTTAACGAGGTCAACAATAGAAGCAAAACTCACTGCATTAGACACAACATTTTTGAAGCAGAGTGGCTTCATGAGATTTTGTTGGACTTACCTATGGTAGTTGAAAAACAAATACCTTCCATCCTAATGAACTATGACAATCAAACTGTGATTGTCAAAGTAAACAGTTTTAAGGACAATATGAAGTCATCAAGGCATGTGAAGAGGATACTAAAATCTATCAGTGACGTGGGCATACCATACATGTACTCGAGTTTGGCATATATGGTCCAGGTACTACAGAAGCCCACGGTGTTGCCAAGGCCCAATACAGGATTCGGGTGACTCACGGAAACTCCGATTGCTTGCAGACAAGAAGAAGCTTAAGGTAGAAAGTTCAAAGGGACGAACCCTAATCTGTAACTGACTCGATCTGTTACCTGAGACCTAGCCTATCTATATAAAGGCTAGGAGGGGGCAGCGAGGAGGACAATCACAACCCTAGTTTCCACAACCTCGCCAGATTGCATCTGCGCACCCCTGTAAGTTTCGACTCCCTCGATAATTCCAAGAGCAGACAAGCAGGAGTAGGGACCTCTACGAGGCCTGAACCTGGGTAAACCTTGCGTCCCTGTGTGCTTGTTTGCTAGCCGATTGATGCCTCTAGTGATCCCTCCTTCTCCAAAACCCAAGTCCATAACAATGGGCATTGACGAGTTAAACCCTCGTCAATCAGGAAACTAAAAAACTCCAGAGTTACTGCATTAGATTATATCCAAACAACTAAGAATCTGGCAGATCTTTTCACAAAGGGTATATCATGAAATGTGATAGATAATGCATCTAGGGGTGAGTTTGAGACCGACACTATGACTTGTCCATAGTGGTAAACCACTCTATGTGATCAAAGATCCCGTGAATTAGAATTAGGAGACAAGCTATTGGACATCTAGGAGGAGAGTATCTGATGCGCTCGACGATCGACGTAGAGCTCGTTGGGAACCCCAAGAGGAAGGTATGATGAGCACATCAGCAAGTTTTCCCTCAGTTATGAAAACCAAGGTTTAATCGAACCAGTAGGAGCAAGGAAACACCCCAAAGGTGTTACTAGCTGAGCTTTGGCAGGGCGCACTACCGGTGCTAGTAGCAGCGTGGAGACCTGCACAACACAAGCACAAAACTTTGTCCCCAACTTGCGATGAGGTTGTCAATCTCACCGTGTTTTGCGGAAAACAAAGGATTAAACGTATCGAATGGAAAGAAGTAAAAGTTTGCAGAAAGTAAACACAAAGCAGTAAACAGTTGTAGATTGTATGTAAAGAAGAAGGACTGGGATCCATAGTTCACTAGAGGTGGCTCTCTTTAGATAGATAACATGCTGGATGAACAAATTACAGCGGGGCAATTGACAAACACCGAGAAAGCAATACATCCATATACTAATCATCTTGACTCCTTTGAGACTTGATTGGGCATTACAACATAATACATAGACCGCCATCCAACTGCATCTATGACTAATAATCCACCTTCAGGTTATCATCCGAACCCCCTCTAGTATTAAGTTGCAAGCAACAGATTATTGCTTTACAAACTGTGTGTAAAGTAAACAATACGATTGTTCTATGAACAAAAGATCGTTGTTTTCTCCCTAGTAGCAACAACACATCTAGTACCTTAGAGATTTCTGTCACTTCCCCAGATTACCAGAGGCATAAACCCACTATCGAGCATAAATACTAACTCTTGGAGTTGCTAGCATCTACTTGGCCAAGATAGCTACTAACAACGGAAAGCATGCAATATCTCAAATAACAAAGACATGATAGAATCAATAATCAATCTAAAATAGCATCTCAATATCCATCGGATCCCCGCAAACACAACATGTATGAATTACAAATAGATGATCTTGATCATGAACGGAGCTCACAAGATCTAAACATGAAAGCACAAAGGAGGAGAAACCAACCATCTAACTACTACATGGATCCGTAGTCCAAGGATGAACTACTCACGCATCACACCGGAGGCTTGCATGGTGATGAAGAAGGCCTCCAGGGTGAATTCCCCTCTCCGGCAGGGTGCCGGGAAGAGCTTCAGATCCCTCCCGATCTAGGGATGGAGATGGCGGCGGCTACAGACCCTTTCATGGATTTTTGATTGGGTACTTAGGGTTTTCGTCCCGAGGGCAACTTATAGGCGGAAGGAGAGGCCGAGGGGGTGCCGGGAGCCACCACACCACCCCCTGGCGCGGGCCCAGCCTGGCCGCGCGGCCAGGTGGTGTGGCCGGCCCCTGGCCCTTCTCTATCTCGTATTCTGGCACTTGATCCCTTCCGGAAAAATAGGCACTTTGGCTTTTGTCCCGTCCAATTCCGAGAATATTCATTTTCTGACTTTCCTGGAACAATAAACAGCAGAAAACAGGCAGCTGGCACTGTGGCTCTTGTTAATAGGTTAGTCCAAGAAATCATATGAAAAGTACTCCAAAGTTGGAACAAAACACAAGAAAGTGGATAAAACCAAGCATGGAACATCAAAAATTATAGATACATTTACAATGTATCAACATCCCCAAGGTTAACTCCTGCTCGTCCTCGAGTAGGTAAGTGATAAAAATAATAATTTTTGAGGTGACATGCACCATCAAAGATTTGATCAAAGTATTTGCAAAACATTTAAAGCTGGGATCATAGTACTTCAATCATAACATGAAAGACAAATTTCTAACAATAAGCAAAGAGACTATGTTGCAACATGAAAAGGCACAAACAAAAGATTCATGAATAACATGCTTTCCAAGACGTTTGTTTGTTTCACATAAAGAAAACATAGCATAAAAGTATTCAGCTTGTCCCTCAATAGAGTAGCAAATATAAATGCATGGGACACCTTCAAAGTTCATAAGAGTGACTAGATACAATAGTTTCAAACAAGCAATAACAACTTATGCATCACTCAACTAGTCTTGGGACAATGCACATAGAACTAAGAATGGCCACTATGCTCTCAAAGTAAGTGCATAAAGATAGAAGGTGGAGACTCAATATAATGGTGGAAGAAAGGCCTTTGTAAAAGGAAGTAGGGATTCAAGTCTCATAAAGAGCTTCCAAAAATTATGGTACTCGTAGCTTTCAGCTCTCATTGCCCCTATCATAAGCATCTTGAAGGTGATTAAGGTTAAAGTGACACAACTAAGAGGATATGCTTGACAAGTTATAAACCGAAATCTCATGCCCCTAACTTATGAAGACCGATACTCATGCTACTCAACTTCAGTCACGAGTAAGCTCTTGTCATTGTAAGTATATGTGTATCATTAAGAACCGCCAACGGGGTACCCCTTGCACATGATACGGGAGCTTTCCCATAATCAAAATGACAAGGCAAGCAGACAATGAGCATCTTAGCGATCTTTTTATTTGCTATTTGCATAGGTTTTTATTGAGGATGCTTCATAGAGTGCTCATTATGGTGATGCTGCAAGTTTCCACCATGATTAGGCATGGCTTAGGCTAGCGGCCCAGGAGTTTCTCTAACACACATACAAACTCCATGATCATACAAGTTCCACATTTATTTCACACCGCCGGGATCCGTAAGCAAAAGAACATAATATCAACGGGGTACAAAGTACAAGTGCAATGTTGAAAGCGTTCCCCATGAAACATGATTCTGCTAATTTCAACTTATAAAGCGCAAGCATATACGCAACAAAGAAGGACCCAATGGTTCAAGTTTATTAGAGGCAATAAAGTAAAGTGTGCCATCAAGTTCGTGAGAGCTTTAATCACTAGTTTTCTCATAACAAGTGAAAGGTAGACAAAAGCATGAATATACTTGGAATACCATAAGCTAGTAGGTAGGTATGGTGGACTCTTTGGAAAAACTTGGTTTAGGGAGTTGGATGCATGAGTGGAACTCATACTTTGTGGTGGAGGCTAGCAAAAGACTGGGAGCGACAAACTAAGAGAGGAATAATGGCCATAATCATGCAGAGCGACAAAACATCATTGATCAAAGCATAAAGTGATACTACAAGTTGAAAACTAAAGGATCATAAAGGCTATGGTGACTTGTGACAGTCATAACATGGTGTGAGCATGTGCCAAGTCAACCCAAATAAAGCATCAAAGGAGAATACCACTATACTATGCTTTAATATGCTAAAACAACGCATGATTCATCCAAGGCACATTAAGCACTCTCAATTGTTTATAACAAGTCATGCTACAGGAAAGAATACTAAGCATAAAGCCAAAACAATATCAAGCATGGCATGACAAAGCATAGCCACAGTCAAAAACGAGCTCTTTTTACCACAAAAGTATGCACTTTCCTACTCTTTTCCAAACCAAACCAAACTATTTGCAAACCAAAGTATGAAAGAGGGGGTCCAACCAACTTATTCAGAGAACTAAACAAACCAATAAAACTAAAAACCAAAACGAAAACGAAAAAGAAGACGCTCCAAGAAAAACACAACTGTGCATGAAACAATAAAAATGAAGCGTTTGGAAGAAACCTGGGATTTTTATTGATGAAGAAGGGGATGCCTTGGGCATCCCCAAGCTTTGACGCTTGCACTTCTTGGATATTTCTTGGGGTGACACGCGTGTTATCCCCAAGCTTGAGCTTTAGTCCATCCTTCATCTCGTTACTCATTTCTTCCATACACCTGAAAATTTTCCTTCATACAAAACTTCTCACAATCTCATTAGCAACATTAGTGCACTTAAGATAAATAAGTCTCAAGGTTCAGTTCTAACACCAAATAAACTTCCATTAGAACACTAGATACTGTAGCACTTCCCTCAAAAAGCTCAATTCCCCAAAGGAACTCAAGAAGGAACTAACAAGAAGCAAATGCAGAAAATGGCAGAAATCTGTCAAAACAGACCAGCAGGTAAAGACGAATTTTTTCGAAGACCTTCTGTTGCTCAAATCAAAAAGTGTTTAACTAACTAAAGTTAGATAACAACCTGGGGCAGAAGCACAAAAAATTACAGCTCAATCCTACATAAAGAGCTCTCTCAGGAATTTTTACGGTGAAGCACAGAAATCTGTTTCGGGACAGCAACTTTCCCAATCATTACTTCACTCTCATTAGAGGTTACTCTTGGCACAAAAAGCAAATAAAAAGGATAAGGAGAGGTTATTACAGAGGTAATAACTTCCAAAACTCATCTAAAACTCTTGGGTTATCTCCCAACAAGTACTTTTCTTTAACGCCTTTAAGTTAGGCATAAGAAGCAAAGAAAGAATCAAGTGTTCTCAAATGAAGAAGCATTAAGATCAATAGCAGAAATATTTTCAACAAGGCAAGGTATATCATCCAAATAAGTTCTAGAGGATCCTCTCTCAATGCTCTTAGGTTCACTATTCTCATCAAAAGGGTTTGCAGGAACAATCCAGTCAAGATTCTTTTCTATGGCATCATGTATTGCTACTAGTTTAAAGGGTATTGGTATCTTAGGTTCCTCCCCATTAGGTTCGGTTTTGTTCATCTTTTCTCGTGTGCCAACAACATCTACACATGAGCCTACATATTGAAATGTTCAAAAACTTTTCTAGCTTCCTTGGCAACATCATAGAACTCCTTAAACAAAGTTTCTAGAATAAAATCCCTCTTTTCAGGGTCCTCAGTTTCTTTAAGCTAAAGAAACATTAGTTGCATTAAGGGGTTGAGGTTAACAAACCTAGCTTCTAACATGTGAATTAAAGAAGCTGCAGCAATCTCAAAATTTGGAGCAAGTTCTACAAGGGATCTATCCTCAGTATCTTCATGTTTTCTAACATGATTAAAGAATTCTTCAATGTTATCTTTCCCAATTATAGAACCACTGCCAATTGAAAGGTCTTTCAAGGTGAAAGTAGGGATCAACATGGTGAGATAAGGAAGGGGTGACAACTAAAGGAGACTTAATTTTTTGGGTTTTCAAATAAGAAATCAAACAAGTAAAACTAAATTTTTTTTTGTGTTTTCGAAGGACAAAACAAACAAACCAACCAAAAAGAAACTAAGAAAAACAAAAACAAAAACAACAAAGTAAAGAGATTGGTTATGAGGGACTCCCCTTGTGAAGATGTCCTTGACTCCAAGGCAACAGCGCCAGAAAATAGCTTGATGCGCTCGACGATCGACGTAGAGCTCGTTGGGAACCTCAATAGGAAGGTATGATGAGCACAGCAGCAAGTTTTCCCTCAGTTATGAAACCAAGGTTTAATCGAACCAGTAGGAGCAAGGAAACACCCCAAAGGTGTTACTAGCTGAGCTTTGGCAGGGCGCACTACCGGTGCTAGTAGCAACGTGGAGACCTGCACAACACAACCACAGAACTTTGTCCCCAACTTGTGATGAGGTTGTCAATCTCACCGTGTTTTGCGGAAAACAAAGGATTAAATGTATCGAATGGAAAGAAGTAAAAGTTTGCAGAAAGTAAACACAAAGCAGTAAACAGTTGTAGATTGTATGTAAAGAAGACGGATCGGGATCCATAGTTCACTAGAGGTGACTCTCCTTAGATAGATAACATGCTGGGTGAACAAATTACAGCGGGGCAATTGACAAACACCGAGAAAGCAATACATGCATATACTAATCATCTTGACTCCTTTGAGACTTGATTGGGCATTACAACATAATACATAGACCGTCATCCAACTGCATCTATGACTAATAATCCACCTTCAGGTTATCATCCGAACCCCCTCCAGTATTAAGTTGCAAGCAACAAATTATTGCTTTACGAACTGCGTGTAAAATAAACAATATGATTGTTCTATGAACAAAAGATCGTTGTTTTCTCCCTAGTAGCAACAGCACATCTAGTACCTTAGAGGTTTCTGTCACTTCCCCAGATTACCAGAGGCATGAACCCACTATCGAGCATAAATACTAACTCTTGGAGTTTCTAGCATCTACTTAGCCAAGATAGCTACTAACAACGGAAAGCATGCAAGATCTCAAATAATAAAGACATGATAGAATCAATAATCAATCTGAAATAGCATCTCAATATCCATCGGATCCCCGCAAACACAACATGTATGAATTACAAATAGATGATCTTGATCATGAACGGAGCTCACAAGATCTAAACATGAAAGCACAAAGGAGGAGAAACCATCCATCTAGCTACTACATGGATCCATAGTCCAAGGATAAACTACTCACGCATCACACCGGAGGCTTGCATGGTGATGAAGAAGGCCTCCAGGGTGAATTCCCCTCTCCGGCAGGGTGCCGGGAAGAGCTTCAGATCCCTCCCGATCTAGGGATGGAGATGACGGCGGCTACAGACTCTTTCGTGGATTTTTGATCGGGTACTTAGGGTTTTCGTCCCGAGGGCAACTTATAGGCGGAAGGAGAGGCCGAGGGGGTGCCGGGAGCCACCACACCACCCCCTAGCACGGGCCCAGCCTGGCCGCGCGGCCAGGTGGTGTGGCCGGCCCCTGGCCCTTCTCCGTCTCGTATTCTGGCACTTGATCCCTTCCGAAAAAATAGCCACTTTGGCTTTTGTCCTGTCCAATTCCGAGAATATTCATTTTCTGACTTTCCTGGAACCAAAAACAGGCAGCTGGCACTGTGGCTCTTGTTAATAGGTTAGTGCAAGAAATCATTTGAAAAGTACTCCAAAGTTGGAACAAAACACAAGAAAGTGGATAAAACCAAGCATGGAACATCAAAAATTATAGATACATTTACAATGTATCAGTATCCTTAAATTATTTTAACCTCTTCGTGAAGATGCAATACTCTCCTAATATGTATGACATGTTGATATATATCTTAATGTGTTCCAAGTGGCTTTTCGAAACAGAGATGTTACCCTACAGAACATCTCGTAAGGAACACACCTGTATGAGTCTGACTCTCAAACATCACAATCCGTGAGAGCTGTGTGCTCTCTAATAAACTCATGAAAGTCCTTGGAGTATGACGCATAAGCTCCAAACCATGGGGAAGCCATGTGCCTACCATGTATCGTTTAAGTTCTGAACCACAGGGAACCCTTGATGACAATATGAATTCATCAAGGCATGTGAAAAGGAGATTGAAATCTATTAGGAAACCAAGAAACTCCGGAGTTATTGTATTGAATTATATCCAAACAGCTAAGAATCTGGCAGATCCTTTCATAGAGGGTCTATCATGAAATGTGATAGATAATGCATCGAGGTAGGCGAGTTTGAGACTGACACTATGATTTGTCCACATTGGTAAACCACTCTATGTGATCGGAGATCCTGTAAATTAGAGTTGGGAGACAAGCCATTGGATAGATGGGAGGAGAGTATCCGTCCATTATTTTTACCTCTCCATGAAGATGCAATACTCTCCTAATCTGTATTGCATGTTGATATATCTTAATGTGTTCCAAGTGGCTTTCCTAAGTAGAGATGTTGTCATACAAAACATCTCCTAAGGAACACAACTATATGAGTCTGGCTATCAAACGTCACAGTCCGCGAGAGTTGGGTGCTCTCTAATAAACTCATGAAAGGCCTTGGAGTACGACGCATAAGCTCCAAACCGCGAGGAAGCCATGCGGCAACCCTATATCGGTTTACACTTTGTGTGAAACTAGTGCATAGAAAACTTATAGTTCAAGGCATAGTCCACTATTCAAGTTGCTACCTAGTGTAGCATGAAGTCTAGAGTGAAAGTTCAACTTAACCATCTCCACTAAACACCGGTATATAAAACAATGTTCTGGAACAAAAAATGTTGCCATGTGCCAATTAGACTTTGTGGGGGATTGTTGGAATTTGGGGTATTTGATATTGGGCCTTTGGCCCATAACCAATACAAACTATGAAATCCTCTTTGCCCTATTAGGTGAGACAGCTCATGGCTGTACTAATGGTGCTAAAGTTTAGTCCACATTGCTAGTGAAAGGTGTGTTGCACCACCTTATGTACTAGGTTGTTCTACCACTCAGTAAAGTGTGAGAAAATGGAGCAACTCTCGCGTACTCATCCGACGCCACCCGCCTCGTCACGCCACGGCACGACATAGGCCACCGTGGGTTGTGGGAATGACCCGACCCGAGCTCACGTATTTGTTTTGCTGTTTGGCAATTAGCCCTTCCAGGTTGTTTGGGAAGACACCAGAAAATATTCTTCTAGATATTTTCCTGTGTCGTTTCCGTCCGGATTGTCTCGGCTCTCCCCTATCTCTTTGTGTTCGAGCGTTTTACTGTTTGGGAATCAGCCCTTCTAGGCTATTCGAGAACACTCCAGAAAATAGCTATCTCTCCTAGATATTTCCAGTGTTGTTTCCATCCAGATTTTATCGACTCTCACATGCATCCGAGTTTACTCGGCTCTTGTCTCCATGAGGCAATCTTATCCTTTATAAATAGAGGAAGATATACGAGATCATCCACTTCCAGTTCCTTGAGAAGCTACCTTCATATTTTCCATCTCGGTCTATGGCGTGCACCGCAGATCAGGATAGTATAGGACTCAGGAAACCCGCCTCTCGAGAACCTGTACGGGTGAGGGACGATCAGGTTTTTCAGGAGTGCTCAGCGCGACTACTGGCAACCATGATGCTATCCTGCGACGAGTTCCCCGATAATGACTTCTTCCTGGACATCGATGATATCTTCGACAACATGGTCGACAAAACGAACGCTGCTGCTGCTCAGACTGCATCGTACGTGCCCCTAAACTTTCTCTTTCAGATTCTGCTAGAATATCTTATTCTACTGTTTAGAATAGATGTGATAGGTTTATCATGTTCAGATGTAGTTGGTTCACCTACTTAGTCACTATACGTGATTAGTTTAATTACTGTTTTATTAATCATGCTTTATCAATTAATTCAGATTAATAAATCATATGAATTGTTGCTGATATTTTCCACAATTACAAGATTCAAACATACCGTTGAGAAAAAACACCATCTTAACCCACCATCTTAACCCACTACAGGCCAAGGCACTAGGTCAGACAGTTTTAGGGCAACACTTGCCAAATACAGTAGTACTACTAATATTACTAGGAGGAAGAGGATGTTGTCATCAAAGCCGCTAAGAATGTTTGTATGTAAATCTTGCGTAGAAGTTACAGCATCAGGTCCAAGCCTTCTCTATCCTCATTTTTGAACATGGGTTGTCAGTGCTGTAAGAACAGGTTCTGAAAGTGCAATCAGCAGGTTATCATAGAAAAATGTTCTCAATAGCTAGTTTATTGTGAATGTCCGAGGAGCGAATGCTGATCAAACTCAACGACAACGAGTGGTCCCACTGCCGCGAGGCTCTACGGGGTAATCCTCTCCCCCTAAAGTCATCGCAACAGATGCTGATGGGCTACCACTGGCCGCTCAACGAGGAGTACAAGCGCCAGCATCAAGTAATCATGCAACTCGACAAGCGCAGAAAAGCAGCGGACGAGTCGAGCCTTCAATGGGCTTAGCTTTCCTCCATGAGAGGATCCTCTTCCAAGGGCAACGACTACGTGGCTGCCAAACATCGATCTCGACTAGCCCACCTCACCGACAAGGAGCACGAAGAAGCCGCGAAAGTCCTCGACTTCGGCTCTATGACGGTCGATACGTGGGGCAACGTGCTTCCGAAGACACCACAAGCAGCGGTGACAGTGGCCACCATGTACCTCCTCAATAACCATCCGCCAGTTGGGGATCCGTGAGCTGCCATGCATCGATCTACGATCGCAAGCCTGGGCTAGTCAAAGCTGCACTCGTCAAGGAGCCGACATCGGAGCCGAAGAAAGGTAAAACTCCGGAAAAATACTACTACTCATACTCCTCCAGCGACAACGGCCACGATCTGTCATGGCGACATCGCTCACGGCGGCACAACAGCGACTACGACGCGCGTGATGACATCACGCAGCACAATGTTGACAAGATGCGGGCAAGGCGCGCTCGTTTGACTGACTCGGAAGATGACGAGGTGGAGCTCTGCGGCGCCAGGTGCTTCATTAGAGTCATCAGGCAGAAGCGAATGCCTCAGGGGTTCAAACTCCCATCGGAGAACCTGAAATTTGATGGCCTACAGGACCCGAAGATCTGGCTGGAGGATCATGTCTCCTCTGTCAGTCTACACGGCGGAAGCTCAAGCACGGCAATGCAATTCCTACAGCTACAGCTGCAAGGCACCGCCCGCGCATGGATCAACAATCTTCCGCACGGATCAATTCGCAGTTGGGAAGAGCTAGTCTACAGCTTTGTGCACAACTTCAAGGGAACTTACAAAAGGCCCGCGTAAATCGGAGAACTAAGAGGCTGCCACTAAAGGTCTGGCGAGTCGCTGCGCTCATACATCTAGAGGTGGTCCATCATCAAGAACTCCACAGAAAATATCTCAGAGGACTGCGCAATCGACGCGTTCAACGATGGTGTTCCCCGTATAGAGCTTAGGGAGGAGTTGGGCCATTCAAAGCCCAAAACAATCGACCACCTGATGGAGATCACGAATCGGTGGGTGGACGGAGAGGACTCGGTGAAAAACCATACCTACTCTGATGATGACGACGACCTTAGGCGCAGACGCGACCGCCGAGGGAAACGTCGAATGCGCGTCTACGAGGACCGTGAAGAAGTCAACATTGTCGCGGCTGGCTACGCTGACAAACATGATGATAACCGCAACAGCATATACCGCAGTGGTGAATACCGCGACAGTGGAAAAACCATGCAAGTGTGGCAACACCGCACTCACGACGACGCGCCTGGGCAATCCATCCAGGACAAATTGTCCGGACCATGCACCGCACACTTCTACATCGACAAGCACGACGGTAAGAAAAAGTCCAACCACCTTCTCAAGGACTGCCGCGAGTTCCTCAAGCTCCATGAAAGCCTTGCCAAGATGAATCACGATGCGATCAACCAGGGATACGGAGCTTCCCCGGGCGCCATGGCTCAGGGAGCGCCACCACCACCACCCGTGGCTGCACCAGTCTAGAACCATGGGGGCGAGCCGTACCCACGAGCGCTGGGAAATATGGGAATGATCCAAAAGGGGCGTCCCTCAAATCAAGTGCAGAAGGCAATCACTCACCAAGTCAATTTGGCGATAAACTCTCCACCTTCCACCACTGAATACCTCAGTGGAAGCGAGTCCTGCATCACCTTCTACAAGCACAACCACCCGAGCCAAGTACCTTGCCCAGGCCACTATCCCCTCGTACTCGAGGCACAGATCAGGGGCTTCGATATGAGTCGTGTCTTCATGGACAGCGAAAGCGGCATCAACCTCATGTTCGCAGGTACCTTGCGCGCGATGAGGATCCCTCTGACATGTCTGGAAGTTTTAGATACGACGTTCCATGGCATCATCCCAAGGAAGGGAGTGTACCCCCTGGGCAAAATCAACCTCGACGTCATCTTCGGCACACAGCAGAATTTCCGGCGAGAACGCATCAACTTCGAAGTCGTCGACTAGCCCTCACAGTACCACTGCATCCTCGGACGTGTCGCGTTCGCGAGGTTCATGGTGGTACCACACTATGCCTATCTGCAGATGAAGATGCCAGGACCAAACGGTTTCATCACAATCAACGGAAGCTTCGAGAGGTCTGATAGCTGTGACAGGGAATTCAATAGAATCTCCTAGTCCTTCGGCATGCAAGAGGAACTCGCAAAGTTGAAGGAGTCAACAGACAACAGTCTGCCCCCCTGAGCAAGCCAAGCTTACCCGACCTCTCCTTCGACTCGTCGGTGCACACTAAGAAAGTCTAGGTCCACCCAACGGACCCAGCCAAGACGGCCCTCATCGCCAACAACTTGATCACGCTCGTCGAGTTCCTCCATGAGCATTGGGAAATCTTCACCTAGTGTCCAACCGACATGCCAGGAGTTCCCAGGGAATTCGCCGAGCACTCACTCAACGTAAATCAAGATGCAAGGCCAGTCAAGAAGACAATATGGCGACTGTATGAACCAAGAGCAAAAGCGGTCAATATGGAGATCAACAGACTCCTCGACGCAAATTTCATACGCGAGATCAAGGAAAGCACCTGGCTCGCAAATACAGTGCTTGTGCCTAAAAAGGACATGGATATCATACAGACGTGCGTGTACTTCACCTCCTTGAACAAGCACTGCCCGAAAGATCACTTCCCGTTGCCATAGATCGATCAAATAATCGACTCCACTGCGGGATGCGAGCGCCTCTGCTTCCTCGATGCCTACTCAGGCTACAACCAGATTCGAATGGAGGAAGACCAGGAGAAAACGACATTCACAACACCCTTTGGTGTGTTCTGCTACAATAGGATGCCCTTCAGGCTAAAAACACCGGAGCCACTTACCAGCGGTGCATGCAGGCCTGCCTCAAGAACCAACTTGGTCGCAATATCCAAGTATACGTCGATGACATCGTCATCAAAACCAAAGAGGAAGCCACGTTAATCGACGATCACTACGAGACCTTCGATAACCTCGATCGATACCGGATCAAGCTCAATCCGAACAAATGCACCTTCGACGTACCATCTTGGCAATTACTCGGATATCTCATCTCTGTGAGAGGGATTGAAGCAAACCCGAAGAAAATAAAAGCCATACTAGACATGGATAAGCCGAAGAACCTAAAAGGCGTCCAACAGCTGGCTGGGCGAATCGCGGCGCTCAGTCGATTCATCAGCCGCATGGGCGAAAAGGTTCTGCCTTTCTACCAACTTCTCCGCAAAGCTGACAAGTTTGAGTGGGCAGACAAAGCGCAAGAAGCATTCGAAGACCTCAAGCGTCTACTATCCACCTCACCAGTACTGGTGACCCCTTGCAAAAAGGAGCTGCTGCCGCTATATATCTCCGCCACCAACCAGGTGGTTAGCACTGTGCTGGTGGTGGAGCGAGCCGAAAAAAATAAGGTCCATGGGGTTCAGCGCCTAGTATACTACCTCAGCGAGGTGCTCATGCCAACAAAACAGTGGTACCTGCACTACCAGAAGCTGGCGTACGGCGTCTTCATGACAGCCAAGCGACTGCGCCACTACTTCTAGGAGCACCCAATCGTGGTGGTGAACAACACCCCACTCGGACACATACTCAATAATCCTGACGCTACTGGGTGAGTCGCACTCTAGGCATAGAGTTGTCGCCACATGACATCACATACGAGAAGCGTGACGCGATCAAGTCGCAAGTTCTCCCGGGCTTCCTCATGCACTGGATGGAGAATCAACTCCCCGTCAAGCCAGATATGTCTTATCTTTAGACGATGCACTTCGATGGGTCCAAACGAAAGGACGGAGCAGGCGCAGGTGTCATACTAACATCGCCCCAGGGAGACAAGATGAAGTATGTTCTGTGAATGCAGTTCACATCCTCCAACAACGAAGCTTAATACAAAGCCTTGATCCATGGAATGTGGATGGCAAAAGCCTGTGGTGCAAAGAGGCTCGTCATCTACGGTGACTCCAAACTAGTGGTCAACCAAACAATGCACAAGTGTGATTCCCTGAGTGACAACATGATCGCCTATCGCGACCTCTACGACACACTCGAGGGAGAATTCGATGGCTGCGAGCTGCGACTCGTTGGCCGTGAAATCAATGAAGAGGTGGATATATGATACATTGCAAATGTATCTATAATTTTTGATGTTCCATGCTTGGTTTTATCTACTTTATTTTGTTTTGTCCACACTTTGGAGTACTTTTCATATGATTTCTTGGACTAACCTATTAACAAGAGCCACAGTGTCAGCTGCCTGTTTTCTACTATTTTTGGTTCCAGGAAAGTCAGAAAATGAATATTCTCGGAATTGGACGGGACAAAAGCCAAAGTGCCTATTTTTCCGGAAGTCATCAGATGCCAGAATATGAGACAGAGAAGGGCTGGGGGCCGGCCACACCACCTGGCCGCACGGCCATGCCTGACCCATGCCAGGGGTGGTCTGGCCGACCCCAGCACCCCCCCGGCCACTCCTTCCACCTATATATTGCCCCCAGGACGTAAACCCTAAGTACCCGATCAAAAATCCATGAAAGATTCTATAGCCGTCGTCATCTCCATCCCTAGATCAGGAGGGATCTAAAGCTCTTCCCAGCACCCTGCCGAAGAGGGGAATTCACCCTGGAGGCCTTCTTCATCATCATGCAAGCCTCCGGTGTGATGCGTGAGTAGTTCATCTTTGGACTACGGGTCCATGTAGTAGCTAGATGGCTGGTTCTCCTCCTTTGTGCTTTCATGTCTAGATCTTGTGAGCTCCGTTCATGATCAAGATCATCTATTTGTAATTCTGCATAATGTGTTTGTGGGGATCCGATGGATATTGAGATGCTATTTCAGATTTATTATTGATTCTATCATGTCTTTGTTATTTGTGATCTTGCATGCTTTCCGTTGTTAGTAGCTATCTTGGCCAAGTAGATGCTAGCAACTCCAAGAGTTAGTATTTATGCTCGATAGTGGGTTCATGCCTCTGGTAATCTGGGGAAGTGACAGAAATATCTAAGGTACTAGATGCGTTATTGCTACTAGGGAGAAAACAACAATCCTTTGTTCATAGAACAATCGTATTGTTTACATTACATGCAATTTATAAAGCAATAATCTGTTGCTTGCAACTTAATACTGGAGGGGGTTCGGATACCAATTGTAACAACCTCGGACCCTACGCTCTATGTTCAAGCCTGGATGAACCAAAAGTGGTTAAAATAGTACAGCGGGGGCCCAGGGGCCACCCACGTGTAGACCCGTCGTCCGTCCTAACCACTTTCAAGAACATCAGAACAAGAGCGAGCGGCGTAGGCAACAGGCGAAGAGATCAAATACATACACAAGTGAGTATGTATGCAAGCTACCTTACAATAGTTCTTAGAGCCATACCATCTAAAAGAAATAGAAATATTACAACGCCATATGGCAAGATCCAAATATCCTAGATATAGATAATAGGGTAGGATAGCTCCTCATACATCAATCAATCAGAGTATCAAGCGGAAGTGGGAAACAAGATCCGAGTACGGACAAGAAGCAAATCGGCATAAGATGCCACATAAGTAAGCACATCCCGCTCACAGATCTCGCGGATCCCCATCCCCGGAATCTCTACACCGAGTGATCGTTCCCAACATCATCTGTCTCCTCCACCCAGTATCCATCTTGCGAATACACCTGTTCATCTGAATCAAACAATTTATCGTGTGAGACCCTAGGGGTACTCAACAAGTCTTTATGCCTCTAAAGGGGACATAACCTGGGGTGACGCAATTGCAGCAAAATATAATAACTAACAAGTCTATAGATACTCGCTAACCATCCGCCTAACCAATGATAGACGGATGTCCGTTAATTAGAAACAACAGTTATAATAGTATAAAGTAACAGATCCATCCTCCTTCTCGCTTACCAACGAGAAAGCGGACGAACAACCCATCCGTTGGCAGTTTTATTACTCATTCCATGAATATTGCACTGTTTACTAGTCAGATATTTAGTCAAATTAAAGACGGTACTTTAGTTATACTTGTCTATGATCGCGAAACTGTGCTCTAAGTCGTCCATAACCGCGGACACGGCTTTCAGAAAGATTTACCCTGCAGGGGTGCACAAATAGCAACACACACTCGATCAACCTCGGAAAAACCAACTCAAAACCCAACGAGGCATTCACGACAAAGCGATCACAGGATTCATAAAATATTTCAGGGGGCCACCCCACTAAGCTACCCGCAATGAAGTTGACCGGCTCCAGAACCGACCCAGGGTTTGTGACAATGGCTGTAAACGACTGGGAACCCGAAAATGTGACTAGGCTTGTCGATACCGCGAAAACATTCCGCATTCGTAAACAGTACAGGTGCTCCACGCACAATCTTAAATAAAGCGGTAAAACATGGCATAAGTACAGGATAGTAATAAAGCCCCAAACTACTTTGTGGCCCCAAGAAATAGAAATGAATCAAGCTCTGGCTCAGGGGGGGTCCATAAGGCCTCCCGGATGTGGATAGTGCGAATAGTCAAGGAACAGGAATCAAGTAATCGGGATCCTACGGGACACAAGTGGGCGGGAAAAACCAAATAACAGATATTGCCCATTGGTGCATCTTTCATTAGTTATCTCATTACTACTCAGGTTAAGTTGTTTAGGTACCTCATTATCCATCAGACACTCACATACCCTACACATGCTGTTCTACGACTCGGATGGCTCAAACAACTCCTGTAGTAATGACTCATGGGATTGAGGAACAGGCTCGGTGGGGTTTAGAAGTAAAGGCTATGCAGTACTTGGGATTCAATTTAATGCAATCGCGACTCAATGATGCAAGAATAAGATAGAGGCAATAGGTACTATATGTATGCAAGCATGTGGTAGTGCTTGCCTGGCAGCTCAGTTGAAGCGAGGGATGGATCTGGGTAGTACTCCTTAGCCAGAGCTTGATTCATTTCTTATTTCTTGGGGCCACAAAGTAGTTTGGAGCTTTATTACTATCCTGTACTTATGCCATGCTTTACTGCTTAATTTACGATTGTGCGTGGAGCACCTGTACTGTTTTGGATCACGGCACGATTTCGCGGCATCGACAAGCCCAGTCACACTTTCGGATTCCCAGTCGTTTACAGTCGTTCTCGCAAACCCTGGGTCCGTTCCGGAGCCGGCTAACTTCGTTGCGGGTAGCTTAGTGGGGTGGCCCCCTGAAATAATTTATGAATCCTGTGATTGCTTTGTCGTGAAGGTCTTGTTGGGTTTTGAGTTGGTTTTTCCGAGGTTGATCGTGTGTGTGTTGCTATTTGTGCACCTCTGCAGGGTAAATCTTTCTGAAAGCCGTGTCCGCGGTTATAGACGACTTGGAGCATAGTATCTCGATCATAGACAAGCATAACTAAAGTAGTGATATAAACTTGACTTAATATATGACTAGTAATCAGATTCAACTATCACGGAATGGATATTAAAATGCCAACAACTGGTGGATCTGGGGTTGTTTTGTGACGTGTTGTACCTGCCTAGTAAGTATTACAACTCCAATGGAATGAAATAAAAGTGCCAACAACTGCTGGGGTTGGGATGTCACATGCTAATTGTATCTGACTAGTAAGTACTGCAACTACAACTGAATGGTTAACTAAAACTTCCCACTACTAATGCTATCAGGATGACTCACGATATCTATATCTGACTAGTAAGTGCTGCAACTATAATTGAATGAATAAAACTGCCAACTGTGTGAGTTCCTCGGTTTGACTTCCTCGTTTGGTCTCGAGGGGGAATACCGGGATGGGTATGATTGGTGTTACTATCAGGTTGGGTCCGAATATGTCTTTCTTATCCCTCTCCAATAGTCGCCAGTTTTACTGAGTCTCTATAGGTTGTTTAGTATTACTGCGTTGCCGCTTCAGTCCACCATACCTACGTAGGCGAGGACCGCCGAATTCTAGCCTCGCCGTGTACTGGCCTCAGTACTGACGCTCCTCTTTTTCCTTTACCCTTTGTCGGCACCCCTTTTGTTTTAGCAGGTTTGAGATCGACGTCGTTAGTAGGGTTACCCTTCCGGCTTGGCCTGGGCAGGGTTGTGGACGCCATTGATTATTCTTCAGAGCTCTTAGCCCCATTTGCATCTTGTCCGTACTCAGACGCTGTAACGTTTTCAAGGTGATTTGGGTCTTTGTATTGTATATCTATATTCTTGACTCATTGAGTCGCTGTTGTATATATATCTGTTCTATGGGTCCCATCGAGGACTGTTGTGTAATGGTACTACTTCGTTCTCCACCCCACGCAAGTGCCTGGTGGGCGTCCTTGAATCGTTTCTATGCGGGTTTGGCGGGAAGCGCTAAAACTTGCATAGGGCCAATTCGAGGGTGTTACAGAGTGGTATCAGAGCCCAGCAGTTACGATACCCCACAAGTCCAGCCTGTAGGATAACCTAGCTAACTGCCGAAGTAGAGAGTCAAAACTATTTTGCAAAATTGGTTGGATAGACCTGATTAGGTCTGTTTTACTCCTTACCCTCTGCTATTCTCCTCTTACCTCTGCGTGTTTTGAATCTGCTCTCTTCCCTTTCTTCGAGTCCAGGAATTCTCGTGCTTGGGCTCCGTCGTACCTTCAGGGTTTCGCTTCCTCCTTTGGTAACGGTGTTGCTACATCCGGTCTTCATGCTATCTGAGGAATCCTTCATCTGTTGGACTTCTCTTTGTTCCTTCTCGTGCCTTCCGGTGTTTTCCGACGCGACGACATCAGCTACGCCAGATCCGATGCAGATTCTGGATCACTCCTTTCGTTCCAAACCTCGATTGTCGAGATCTTCAGTCTAATTCCGAGGGTTGGTTGCATGATTCTCCGATTCGTGTGTAGAGTAATGATTTGGATGCGCGATGGACTGATCACAATCCGACTACTCCTATCATTCGCTTTTGTATATTGAATCGGTGGATCCAGCAATTTTACTCCGTCCCTGGAAGTTAGAGGTGGCTTTATCTTCTGATACCTCTACCTTCGCCCTTTGTTCCCAGAGTGTTCTCTCGACGATCACGGTCAACGACCTCTTGTTAGTGGTGTCGCGAGGATCTACACGAAGCGAGAAGATTCAGATCGCTGACCTTCTTCCCGGTACCATGAGGCGGATCTCGAGGGCGAGATCCCTTGTTAGTGGTGTCGAATTGTGGCACCCCGCTAAAACCACTACTAGAAAATCGCTTGTTGTTTTTATTTTGTGCATCATCATTAGATCATGATATTTTTCTTGCATTTTTCTGAGCATAAAAATTATTTTATTGAACACCGTACTTTGTTTACTAAATTATTCGTACGGTTTCATATACATAAAGCCATCCGTTTTTTTTTTGTTTCTAAATTTAAAATTAAACAAAATAATATTTCCGGTCGTATAAGACTACAAAAGAGTTTTTCTTATTTTACTAATAATAAAAATAGGCAAAAGCCCGTCTAAAGTTTTGGCCCAAAACTAGCTCGTCTAGTCTACTTTAGACTATATATATATATGCTCCAATCTAAACCTTCTTCCTTCCCAGGCCCTACCCCAAAATCTATCCAAAATTTCCCCTCCTCGATCTAGATCTGAGCTAAATATTTCCCTGCATTCTCTCCACTCTTTGGCCAAATTTCTGTCTGCGCGTGAGAGCGTGTTTATTCCTCATCGGAAATACAAGACGTTGCTTCGATCAACAGTTTTCTGCTTGTCTGCGATCTTTAATTCCACGAGCAGATTGTTGTCCAGATACAGTTTATTTCTTTTCTCGTGTGGTGCATCAGACAAGCAACGTTGCCCTTGATTCCTTTTATTTCTTGACTCTCGTGCAACACAGCATCGCAGCTTTGTCTCATCAACAGCAAACAGCAGCAGATCGGCACCACACCCCATGCGCACCTTGCCCCTTCGAGCACACAAGGGGCATCGAGTGTTGACCTTCCAGGCAGAGCCGGCCGTCGGTCCGTGGCCTTGCTCGCCGCATGCTCGGCCTTGTTCCAGTGGGTCAGGTCGCCACCACCTGCCACAGTCCAACCCGGCCGCTTGGATCGACCTCTACATCGCCAACCGTCGGCCTAGGCGCAGGAGCCGAGACTTCCTTGACTCTTTTCTCTGCCTCGTGTTCAGCGCAAGGGAGAAACCTAGTGCCCCACGGCCGCGTCGACGACAAGCACTGAAGTTCAGTTTCAGTGTGTTGTTTCCTCTGTATCTTCATTTGTTGTTCAGCTGACAATAGTGTGCGCCATCTACCTATCGCTTGCGTTGCTTCTTTGTCTGTGGGCATCTCGTCCGCCAAGTGTTCGACTAAATTCTTACAAGAGTGTGACCACGGTTTTCTTCAATCGGGAGTATTCAAATCCTCACCATTCTATGAGTGTTCTATTCCGACAAGTTTGACACCACTCATCATGCTGCATCGGAGCCAGTTGTTCGACATTGCGACCCTTCAACAAGATCAGCTTCCGACTTCGGCCTTTTCATCTACTTCCGCGACAGCAACAACAATCCGAAGACCGTCTTTCCATCTCTACAATCCAAACCGTGAGACCCTAAACCTATTCTTATTTTTGTATAAATATAATATAACTTGTTACACATTGAATCATTCATGCTTCCATACATGTTGGTGGTTTGGGGGCATTATGCTGATTCACCTCAATTAATTATGGAGTGCATATGCGGGCTTTTCTAGTCTTATATTGGCTCCATTTAAATTTGTGTAGCGAACTGATGCCATGTTTGGCTTGTTAATACAACATTTAAATTGCGGGGTTTCTAAATAACTCGAACCTATTAATTAATTGTCGGGACCCCGGTTCCGCTTAACACTGCCTAATTGCACCGCATCTGCATCATATCATAATCATGCCGGATCTTCTGTCGTAGTATTAAATATTGCATCCGGTGTTTATTCTAGTGTTTGCTTCTTTGCGGATTAGGCCGATGAGTTGATGCGAGTGTCGACAAGTTCTCCGGTGAATCTTCGATAATGTTTCCCAGGCGAGCATTCCTTCCCCTTCTACCTATTTTGCATTTATAGTCTTTATTTCCTCCTATTGATCTATTGCTATCCGCGTTGCGATGCTTTAGTTTTCGTGTATCATTTATATTCCTTGCAGCCTCTATATGGCCATGGGCACATCCTATTGCCTGTTGTTTGATAGATAGTCGGCCTTGCGAGTCGTAGTTGCTTGCTTATGTGTTGCTTCGCGTTGTTGTCGTTCCACCGTTGACGGCAAGTTGGCACATGATAAATGGTGGAGATGCTTAATGGTGGAGATGATCATGACTTTAAATACAACTATTATTAAAATGCTAGATATAACTAATGCAGAGGCATCGGTGGACAATAGATATTATTTGGTTCTTCCACGCTCACTTGTGTTCCGTAGGACCCCGAGTACTTGATACCTGTTCCTTGACTATTTGCACTATCCACATACGGGAGAGTCTATGAATCCCCCTTAGCCAGAGCTTGATTCATTTCTTATTTCTTGGGCCACAAAGTAGTTTGGGGCTTTATTGCTATCATGTACTTATGCCATGCTTTACTGCTTAATTTACGATTGTGCGTGGAGCACCTGTACTGTTTTGGATCACGGCACGATTTCGCGGTATCGACAAGCCCAGTCACACTTTCGGGTTCACAGTCGTTTACAGCCGTTCTCGCAAACCCTGGGTCCGTTCCGGATCTAAAGCTCATCCCGGCACCCTGCCGGAGAGGGGAATTCACCCTAGAGGCCTTCTTCATCATCATGCAAGCCTCCGGTGTGATGCGTGAGTAGTTCATCTCTGGACTACGGGTCCATGTAGTAGCTAGATGTCTGCTTCTCCTCCTTTGTTCTTTCATGTCTAGATCTTGTGAGCTTCGTTCATGATCAAGATCATCTATTTATAATTCTGCATGTTGTGTTTGCGGGGATCCGATGGATATTGAGATGCTATTTCAGATTGATTATTGATTCTGTCATGTCTTTGTTATTTGTGATCTTGCATGCTTTCCGTTGTTAGTAGCTATCTTGGCCAAGTAGATGCTAGCAACTCCAAGAGTTAGTATTTATGCTCGATAGTGGGTTCATGCCTCTGGTAATCTGGGGAAGTGATAGAAATCTCTAAGGTACTAGATGCGTTGTTGCTACTAGGGAGAAAACAACAATCCTTTGTTCATAGAACAATTGTATTGTTTACATTACACGCAATTCGTAAAGCAATAATCTGTTGCTTGCAACTTAATACTGGAGGGGGTTCGGATGATAACCTGAAGGTGGATTATTAGTCATAGATGCAGTTGGATGGCGGTCTATGTATAATGTTGTAATGCCCAATCAAGTTTCAAAGGGGTCAAGATGATTAGTATATGCATGTATTGCTTTCTCGATGTTTGTCAATTGCCCCGCTGTAATTTGTTCACCCAGCATGTTATCTATCTTAAGGAGAGCCACCTCTAGTGAACTATGGATCCCGGTCCTTTCTTTTACATACAATCTACAAACTGTTTACTGCTTTGTGTTTACTTTCTGCAAACTATTACTTCCTTCCATTCGATACGTTTAATCATTTGTTTTCAGCAAAACCGGTGAGATTGACAACCTCATCGCAAGTTGGGGACAAAGTTCTGTGGTTGTGTTGTGCAGGTCTCCACGTTGCTACTAGCACCGGTAGTGCGCCCTGCCAAGGCTCAGCTAGCAACACCTTTGGGGTGTTTCCTTGCTCCTACTGGTTCGATTAAACCTTGGTTTCGTACGAGGGAAAACTAGTTGCTGTGCTCATCATACCTTCCTCTTGGGGTTCCCCAATGAGCTCTACATCAACACTGAGCCAACAAGCAATATACTCGCCAACATCAGCTCCACCTGCGCCCCAGTACCACCTGGGGTATTTCTTGAGCGCATCTGCGAACGCTCCATCAAGCCCGAGGCTCCAGGAAAAAAGGGAAGCATGTCAATGGACACGGGGCTATGCCACCCAACGAACCAATGTCACTCGAGGACATGGAGCTTGATACAGGACTCGAAGGCCCAATGGAGGTCATGATGATCGAGCCATCTTGGACACAGCCGTATATCACATACCTGCTCAGCAAAAGGCTGCCAGATGACCCGACTGACGCATGACACATAGCGCGACGATCAAAGGCACTCGCCCTCATCAATGGCGAACTGTACAAGCGCAGCATCACAGGAGTTCTTCAGAGGTGTGTCTCCAACGGAGACAAAGATCCATCCTCATCGACATACACGAAGGCACTTACGGACACCACGCTGGCAGTCACACTCTCGTCGCCAAAGATCTACGAGCTGGATTCTACTGGCTAATGGCCATGCGTGATGCCAACGATATTGTCCAGCGCTGCAACGCTTGCCAGCGATTCGCGGATAAACCGCATGCACCCGGTGTGGAACTCAAGCCAATACCAGTGGCTTGGCCCTTTGCACAATAGGGACTCGACATGGTCGGTAGGCTCCCGAGGTCCTCGCGAGGAGGCTACGTTTACCTCCTAGTCGCGGTTGACAAATTTACCAAGTGGATCAAGGCATGCCGGTGATGAATCAGTCAGGAGCTAGAGCTGCCAAGTTCTTCGAGTCCATTGTCTACCGTTTTGGGGTGCCACATAGCATCATCACGGACAACGGGACAAACTTCACCTCCAAGGAGTTCTAGGAATTTTGCGAAGACCTGGGAATCAACATTAGCTACGCCTCGGTGGCTCACCCTTAGACCAACGGTCAACTCGAAAAGGCCAACGGCCTCGTCTGCGGCGGAATAAAGAAATGACTCCTTCGGCCACTCGAACAATCCGTTGGGTGCTGGCCAGACGAGTTGCAATCCGTACATTGGAGCCTACGCACAACTCCAAATAGCACCATGGGATACACTCCGTTCTTCATGGTGCACGGTGTTGAGGTGGTGCTACCCGCAGAAGTGTGCTACAAAGCCCCGCGGGTGGTTGCATACAGTGAAAAGGAGTCAACTCTCGCACTCGAAGACTCCATCGACCTCCTTGATGAGGCACGCGAGATCGTAGCAGAGAGATCCATGATCTACCACCAGAGCCTCTGCAACTACCACAGCAAAAGGCTACACCCCAGATCCTTCGTTGAAGGAGACCTGATCCTGCGACTGAAGCAACAAGGGCATCTCAAGTTCGAGTCCCCTTGGGAAGGACCTTATGTGATTACAGAAGTAATCCTAGGTGGCGCCTACCGCCTTAAAGATTTCGAGAGTGGAGTCGCATACTCCAACCCCTGGAACATCACACAGCTGCGCCGTTTCTACCCTTAGATGTTTTTACTTTACAAATACGGCTATTCAGCCAGGCTACTTAGCCACACATTGTACCTCGTGATATTCTACGAATAGATAAAGCTAAGTATCCCAAACCCTGTGTTTTACGCTTTTCTCACAATAATTTTACTCGGGGGCTGCGCCACCCTTTATATCATGTTCCACGAACAACACAGTATCCTGAGTAGCTGGTGTACTACCAATCGAACGCTTGATAAACACCAACCTAGCTGCAACGCACCTGATAGGTTGGCAAGGTGCTGAGATGAATATACACCGGGCTAACAAAAAGGACCTGTATCTCACAATACAGTCGAAAAATATACAAGCTAGCAAGATCCTTACATATTAATGGGTACCAAATACACCCACCGTAATCATATGAATTTTACAACACTTATATATCTATGTGCAGGGGAAACACTACTGCTGCAAAAGGAGAACATTTGTTTGCTCCTCAAAGAAATCTACAATCTCCTCAGCTGGCCGATCAACCGCATGATAGTGCGGTACCATATTCCAAGTCATCCCATCTGGCAGCGGTGGCGGTCCAGTAGCAATAGACGCGATGTCCACATCTGGCCTATGCAGTCGCACCAGCGACATCGCTGCCTTGGCACCAGCGACCAGTTGCTGCCGCACGCACTCGTGGACCGCACTTATATCCTGAAATTTTGCCAGAAGAGCCAACAGGCTTGAGGGCACAACGTCCAAGGGAAACATCGTCTGGTAAATATACTTCAAGCAAGATAGGGCCTTCTTCAAGCATTGAAGCACCCGCAACGCGCAATCTTGCAAAGTCGCCAACGCGACTGCACGGTCATGATCCACCTAGAAGTACCCACTAGCTTGTAGCTGCTCCTGGGTTAGGTCATTCATTCGAATGGCTACCTAGTCCTTCTCATCCTGCGGATGCGAGCGCTAACAACTACAAAACGCAAGACCAAAAATATAAGCCAAGGCATCGCCGCGAATGGCTAAAGAAAGGATAAGAAGATAGAGAGCTAACATTTAAAGTGCTCATTCAGCTGAGCAACCTTGTCGAGAAGATACTTCTCGCGAGCGGTGGCCTTCTCCGCCTTTGACTTCCACACATATGTGTTACCACGGATGATGGGCAACTCCCGCTCCAACTACTTAATACGGTCGCGTAGCCGTGAGAGAAGCGACGGCTCCTCCACCTTTGAACGTGATTGCGCTGCGTTTTCATCGGTGGGAGGAGAGTCATGAGGATCACTTGAAGGACCCTATTACAATCAAGCAAGAAGCAAATAAGGGAACAAGAATACATTGATAGAAGTTCGAATGCATTCAAACACAGCAAAATATTGACAGGGACACTCCCACAAAAGCATGGTTCAGACAAAAGGAAGCTACAGCTATTACAGATGACAACTAAGGAGCAATCTGCTTATTCGACTTGAACTTCGACTTCGGGGGCCTCATCGAATCCGTGGCAGCCTCCGACGCCACATACTTTCCGGTGGTAGCCCCAGACGCCGTAGTCTTCGCCGCCTTCGCTTGCTGTAGCTCTGCAGAATATTTCGCGACTGTATCGATGAGCTGAGGCCAATACTTACCACAGCTAGTAGCGAAGGGAGCAAACACTAACTGTTGGCCATCCGTGTCGACAGGCATCGCCTTGGAGATCACGTTGGGGTCCAACTCCATGCCATGGGCTTGCGCCATCACGAGTGCCATGGTGGCGCCGATAGACCGTTGGGAGTTCTTGAAGTCCATGGGAATACCTTCAGCGAAGGATTCCACCAGGTTATCAAGATTGTCAATTAGGCTGGCCTTTGGGGTCTGGTCGTCCCGGAGGCGGCTCAGCACACCTTTGACTTTCCCTAGCATCTCTTGGAGGGAGACACCGCGATCCTCGATTGTGGCCACGGTGCCAGCAAGAGCATCCTCACGGTGCAAGGCTTGGGCATCGAAGGTCAGACCAGTGGCATCTGAAGAATACAAGGTGTCAGCATAAGGACAAGCAAACCAGGATAGGGAAAATACAAGTGAAGCAGTGCAAGTACCTGAGAGCGCCTTTGCAGTCGAGAAAAGCTGTTTAGTGAACAACTTCTCCCTCTTAGCAGTAGAAGTGCGTAGGTCTTCCTCACGATTCTGCGACACCTCTAGGGCTGCGATCGCCTCATCGCGCTTTTTCTCCACTGCAGCAAGCCCCTTCTCGAGGGAAGTAAAGCGACGAAGAAGTTCATTATGCTCACCTACAAAGGGTAGAGCATGGCACGTACATGAGTCTACAAATTTCAATACAAAGGAGAGTGAAGAAACAATGATTAGAGCAAACCTTCGACTGCGTGATGGCGGTTGTCCAGCAAGGCGTGCTGTCGACCCAAAGCAAGGACCTGCTCTACGAGGTGAGCGGAATCCTTCACGATGGGCTACATCAAAAGAAAAGAAAAGTTTCAGCATCAACAAAAGGCACAAACTTCACAATTCGACTGCCAACAGCAAAAAAGACACTCACATGTTCCTCCAGGGACTCTGAAGTTGCATGTCGGGTAGGCGTCCGCGCAACCATCTGGTGCCCCCCAGCATGAGGGGAACTCGAAGATTTAGTGCTGGAGTGCGCCGCCACCGGAGGAGAAGGCGACTGTCTGGCCACCTCCTTGTTCTTGGAGTCTGCGACTCCAGATTCCTTGACAAATTGGACATCGTCGGATGATGACGACACTGTTTGACTGCAAAACAGGACCGATGCTAGTTCAGAAAAGAAATTTCGGAGAAAACAAGACGAACTCGTGGATATAAAAACTCACCAGTTAAATTTTTCGAGGTCAAATGAATCATCCGATGACTCCTTCGGCAACTGCAGCCTCTTCTTTGTGGGAGGATCCATGGCATGCATAGGCACGGCGGGTATTGGCTCCTCTGCAACAACAAAAGGACCCTCTGGTGTCGTCGGCGAGGAATCATCAGAATCCTTGTTGCGGGTATGTTTTCAAGTCCCGTGGTCACTAGACTCGAGGGCTTCCTCTTATTCCTCCACGAGGATGGTGGAGCCCGACTCGTCCTCTTCCTCCGCTTCACGCGAGATAACTCCTCCAGGCAGAGGAGGCAAGCTAGCAGCCACTTTCTAGTCCTACAAGTAGAAGAAACATCAGTATATATCAAGAACCTGACAAGCAATCGAAATTCTAGAACACTTCATATGGAAACTCTACCTCAGGTGGAGGTTTGGTGGCATCGAAAGGAGGAATGACTAATTCGCCTGGGAGATCCTCCTTGGCAGTGTACTTGGTCACCAGCCGCAACCTCCTGTCCACCTCACCCGAAGAAATGCCATCTGTAGATATGCGAGTGACATCGCCAGTACCAATCCAGTGGTACATCGGATGGGCTCTGGCCTACAGAGGCTGAACGCGGCGGTGCAACCGGGTGCGAATGAGTGCAGCACCACCTTCCTCTTTGCCTATATGGCTTTCGAGGTCGCGGACATGATGGTACAGCATCTTGTCTCCTCAGACTTGCCGAGCATCACGACGTTCTTCCAGGAGCGCCTCCTCTTGCAGGCAACTACGGGATCGAAGGGTGCGAGTCCATAGTGCTCTCCGTCGGCCTTCTGGTCGCGGACGTAGAACCACTTATCTCTCCACCCTTGGACAGACGCGGTGAGCTTGATGTCAAAATACATGACAGAGGAGTCGACATGGATCCGGCAGCCCCCTACATCATAGACTACAGAACCCGACCCCGACTAACGCTTAAGCTTAAAAAGCTTCTTGAAGAGACCAAAGTGCGGCTCTATTCCGAGCCAGCACTCACAGAAGGTGATGAAACAAGAGATATGGAGAATCGATATTGGGGACAGCTAGTGCAGCTGGAGCGCATAGAAACAGAGAAGACCCCTAACAAATGGATGCAGGGGGAGAGAGAGACCGCGAATGATGAACGCAAGGAACATCACTCCAAAACCCGCAGGAGGACAGGGACTACCTCTTCGCCAGGCACATGAGAGCCATCTTCCATGGGAGGAAGCTCTCCATCTTGACAAAGAGTATGCAGCTCGGAGGATTTGATGATGGATGGGCGCCATGACCCATTGGTGATGCGGGTGCCCGCACCCTTCTTCTTCCCAGCATCGGCGGCACTGGTTCCCGTGGTGGTTGCGCCTCCTTTCTTCTTGGCAGCGACAATGGTGGCCGCAGATCCAGCGGTGGCGCCTCCTTTCTTCTTGCCCATCCTATGATGGCGATGAGAGCGCGGGAAATAGCTGGGGAATACGCAAAGCTGGTCCAGTGCCACGGAAAGGATGTGCGCAAGGAAGCATCAAGAGCAACAATGGCAGAGGAAGCGAAAGCAATAAGAGAGATGTGGAAAATTACAGCATTTGTGCTCATACTTAATTCCCTAGCGGATGTCATCTGACGGCCAGCAGAAACCCTACTGGACGCGTGGCGCACATCGACATTGACGCGTGACGAAGATAAATCACGAACCATCCTCCACTACTCCCATTACATGTGGAAATCGAGGAGACGCAGTTAAAATAGAAGATTACGCATGCCCAGTCAAATGAAAGTCAGAAAGTGGGACCCACTGCTCGTCACGTCCCTTTGAAGCCGCTCACACGGGCAACTGAAGTCATCTCGTCGTCAGCACTGACGTCATCAATTCCAGCAGAAGAGCATTTTGACTACTTTAATACTTACTCGAGTCTTTGACTCAACCAAGCACTTGGGGGCTACTCCTAACAGGAGCGCTGGCCGCGCACCTGAAGAATTTTATGCAGATGACCAAGCATCATCAGAACCCTTCACTCGAATCAATGATTCGATTGTGGACTCTGGGTTACTCCCATAGGGAGCACTGAAAGCACATTCGACTAAAACAAGCAACAAAAGATGATAGCAGTCGCAAAATATTTTTAGTCCCCACTCGACTCTATGACTCAAATAGGCACTCGGGGCTTACTTCCATAGGGAGCGCTGGCCGCGCACCCTATGATTATTTTTCCTGAACAGTGCACCGTGTGTCGATAACATCCACACTCGAATACTATGGCGACTCTGCCTCATGTTTTCCCTACAAAGAGACTACGTCTCCTATGTCACCCGAATCATCTCCGCGATGAAAAAAATTCGGATTCCACGCTTATAGTGTGAAGATAAGACCTGAATAAGGCCTGGCAACGCATCTGCTACGCACTACCAAAAATATATCCGTACCTACAGGTGCGATGAATATGCCTTGACAGACGCGTCGAGTGCTCACATTTACATACTGGAATTTGACTCCTGTAAGACCTCCGTGGCCTGAGTCGAATTACACCAGCACTTTTCTGAATTCGAGTCCAAGGACTCGAGTTTGAGTAGATTGCGTTGTTTTGTCCTAAGACAGTTAACTGATACCGATACACATCGGATAAATCAGGCATGTATATCAACAATCTCTATGACACAAAACAGAACACTCGAAAATATGCTCATCCATGCACTCGAAAGACTTCATAAAGTCTCCACTCGAATCTACGATTCCACTGGACACTCGAGGGATACTGACATGGGCATACCCTACAGGTGCTCGAGTTAGGCATATACGGTCTAGATACTTCAGAAGCCCACGGAATTGCCAAGGCCCAATACAGGATTCGGGTGACTCACGGAAACTCTGATTGCTTGCAGCACAAGAAGAAGCTTAAGATAGAAAGTTCAAAGGGACAAACCCTAATCTGTAACCTACTCGACCTGCTACTTGAGACCTAGCCTATGTGGAAAAGATTTTGAGTCATGTTGGGTATAGTGATTGGAAGTATTCTCCGACACCTTATTATCTGAGAGTGCTGATTTGAAAGAATCGAGCTACTACTAGAGATCAATTGAGATATTCTCAAATCATTGGATCTCTTATGTATTTAGCCAGCACCACGAGGCCTGACATCTCATTTTAAGTAATCAAACTCAGTTGATTTGTGTCAAATCCTAGAGATGATCATTGGCCTGCACTTGAGAGAGTTTTGCGCTACTTGAAAGCACTACGAGCTATGGTATTCACCTATACTAGGTATCCACGGGTACTTGAGGGTTATAGTGATTATAATTTGATATCTAATACTAATGAGATTAAGGCTATGAGTGGTTATTTGTTTACACTCAGTGGTGGCATTGTTTCCTAGAAGTCTTGCAAGAAGATCATCTTAACGAGGTCAACAATAGAAGCAAAACTCACTGCATTAGACACAACATTTTTGAAGCAGAGTGTCTTCATGAGCTTTTGTTGGACTTACCTATGGTAGTTGAAAAACAAATACCTTCCATCCTAATGAACTATGACAATCAAACTGTGATTGTCAAAGTAAACAGTTTTAAGGACAATATGAAGTCATCAAGGCATGTGAAGAGGATACTGAAATCTATCAGTGACGTGGGCATACCCTACAGGTACTCGAGTTTGGCATATATGGTCCAGATACTACAGAAGCCCACGGTGTTGCCAAGGCCCAATACAGGATTGGGGTGACTCACGGAAACTCCGAGTGCTTGCAGTACAAGAAGAAGCTTAAGATAGAACATTCAAAGGGACGAACCCTAATATGTAACCGACTCGATCTGCTACCTGAGACCTAGCCTATCTATATAAAGGCTAGGAGGGGCGGCGAGGAGGACAATCACAACCCTAGTTTCCACAATCTCGCCAGATTGCATCTGCGCACCCCTGTAACTTTCGACTCCCTCGATAATTCCAAGAGCAGACAAGCAGGAGTAGGGACCTCTACGAGGCCTGAACCTGGATAAACCTTGCATCCCTGTGTTCTTGTTTGGTATCCGATTGATGCCTCCAGTGCTCCCTCCTTCTCCAAAACTCAAGTCCGTAACAATGGGCATTGATGAGTTAAACCCTTGTCAATCAGGAAACTAAAAAACTTCAGAGTTACTGCATTGGATTATATCCAAACAACTAAGAATCTGGCAGATCTTTTCACAAAGGGTATAGCATGAAATGTGATAGATAATGCATCGAGGGGTGAGTTTGAGACCGACACTATGAGTTGTCCATAGTGGTAAACCACTCTATGTGATCGGAGATCCCGTGATTTAGAGTTAGGAGACAAGCTATTGGACATCTGGGAGGAGAGTATCCTTAAATTATTTTACCCTCTTCATGAAGATGCAATACTCTCCTAATATGAATGACATGTTGATATATATCTTAATGTGTTCCAAGTGGCTTTTCCAAACAGAGATGTTACCCTACAGAACATCTCGTAAGGAACACACATGTATGAGTCTGACTCTCAAACATCGCAATCCGTGAGAGCTGTGTGCTCTCTAATAAACTCATGAAAGTCCTTGGAGTATGACGCATAAGCTCCAAACCATGGGGAAGCCATGTGCCAACCCTATATCAGTTTAAGGTCTGAACCACAAGGAAACCTTGATGACAATATGAATTCATCAAGGCATGTGAAAAGGAGATTGAAATCTTTTAGGAAACCGAGAAACTCCGGAGTTATTGTATTGGATTATATCCAAATAGCTAAGAATCTGGCAGATCCTTTCATAGAGGGTCTATCATGAAATGTGATAGATAATGCATCGAGGGAGGTGAGTTTGAGACCGACACTATGATTTGTCCATATTGGTAAACCACTCTATGTGATCGGAGATCCTGTAAATTAGAGTTGGGAGACAAGCCATTGGATAGATGGGAGGAGAGTATCCGTATATTATTGTTACCTCTCCATGAAGATGCACTACTCTCCTAATCTGTATTGCATGTTGATGTATATCTTAATGTGTTCCAAGTGGCTTTCCTAAGTAGAGATGTTGCCATACATAACATCTCCTAAGGAACACAACTATATGAGTCTGACTGTCAAACATCACAGTCCGCGAGAGTTGGGTGCTCTCTAATAAACTCATGAAAGGCCTTGGAGTACGACGCATAAGCTCCAAACCGCGAGGAAGCCATGCGGCAACCCTATATCGGTTTACACTTTGTGTGAGACTAGTGCATAGAAAACTTGTAGTTTAAGGCATAGTCCACTATTCAAGTTGCTAACTAGTGTAGCATGAAGTCTAGAGTGAAAGTTCAACTTAACCGTCTCCACTCAACACCGGTATATAAAACAATGTTTTGGAACAAAAAATGTTGTCATGTGCCAATCAGACTTTGTGGGGGATTGTTGGAATTTGGGGTATTTTGATATTGGGCCTTTGGCCCATAACCAATACAAACTATGAAATTCTCTTTGCCCTATTAGGTGAGACAACTCATGGATGTACTAATGATGCTAAAGTTTAGTCCACATTGCTAGTGAAAGGTGTGTTGCACCACCTTATGTACTAGGTTGTTCTACCACTCAGTAAAGTGTGAGAAAATGGAGCAACTCCCGCGTACTCATCCGACGCCACCCGCCTCGTCACGCCACGGCACGACACACGCCTCCGCAGGTTGTGGGAATGAGCCGACCCGAGCTCACGTATTTGTTTTCCTGTTTGGCAATTAGCCCTTCCAGGCTGTTCGGGAAGACACCAGAAAATATTCTTCTAGATATTTTCCAGTTTCGTTTCTGTCCGGATTGTCTCGGCTCTCCCCTATCTCTTTGCGTTCGAGTGTTTTACTGTTTGGAAATCAGCCCTTCTAGGCTATTCGAGAACACTCCAATAAATAGCTACCTCTCCTAGATATTTTCCAGTGTTGTTTTCATCCAGATTTTATTGACTCTCACATGCATCCGAGTTTACTCGGCTCTTGTCCCCACGAGGCGATCTTATTCTTTATAAATAGAGGAAGATATACGAGATCATCCACTTCCAGTTCCTTGAGAAGCTACCTTCATATTTTCCATCCCGGTCTGCGGCGTGCACTGTAGATCGGGACAGTATAGGACTTAGGAAACCCGCCTCTCGAGAACCTGTATGGGTGAGGGGCTATCAGGTTTTTTAGGAGTGCTCAGCGCGACTACTGGCAACCACGATGTCATCTCGCGACGAGTTCCCCGACAATGACTTCTTCCTGGACATCGATGATATCTTCGACAACATGGTCGACAAAACGAACGCTGCTGCTCAGACTGCACCGTACGTGCCCCTAAACTTTCTCTTTCAAATTCTGCTATAATATCTTATTCTACTGTTTAGAATAGATGTGATAGGTTTATCAGATGTAGTTGGTTCACCTACTTGGTCACTATACGTGATTAGTTTAATTACTGTTTTATTAATCATGCTTTATCAATTAATTCAGATTAATAAATTATATGAATTGTTGCTGATATTTTCAATAATTACAAGATTTAAACACACCGTTGAGAAAAACATCATCTTACCACTACAGGCCAAGGCACTAGGTCAGACAGTTTTAGGGCAACACTTGCCAAACACAGTACTACTACTAAGATTACTAGGAGGAAGAGGATGTTGTCATCAAAGTCGCTAAGAGTGTTTGTAAGTAAATCTTGCGTAGAAGTTACAGCATCAGGTCCAAGCCTTCTCTATCCTCATTTTTGAACATGGGTTGTCAATGCTATAAGAACAGGTTCTGAAAGTGCAGTCAGCAGGTTATCAAAAAAAAATGTTCACAATAGCTAGTTTATTGTGAATGTGCGAGCGCACCTAGCTCTGAGAAGCAAACAACACCCAAACCTAATATATAGCTTTGCTTGACAAATAGGATAAAATGTCAAAGAACAAAACAATAGACACATGGTTCAAATAAACTCCCAACATAGCTCGAATCCAACTCTAATAGAAATAGATCTAGATTATTAGATAACCTAAAACTAGAAGTTGGAAGGAACAAGAGGATAAGAAGGCATCCAAACTAGAGATCTAGCTTATCAGATAACCTAAAACCCACCGGAACTCCCTCCCCATCACCGTCAGCCATCGTGGCCACCGGATATGGGGAGGAGAGAGACTGGATCTGGAGGGAAAGGAGACTCTCAAGGAGGTTGCAACCACTAATGCTCAGTCACCACAAGGGAAAGTTTATATTTTAGGAGAGGAAAATAAGTTGAATTCTCTTATGAAGATGATGAGGGGTGAATGGGTTCATGGCTCTCCAAAAATCTAGAAATTTAATTACTTTGGAGAATATAGACTCATCCGTGGGTGATGGAATCAGTCTAGCGATTGGGAGCTTCTGCTTCCAGGTTGGTCAGATGGGCATGCTTCGCATGCCTGAACAGCCAACGGCACCCGCGATTTCTCCAACATCGTCGTTCCCGCCACCAATTGGCACCCTCGGCAAGCTCAACACCTCGGCAACAGCTAGGAGCATGGATAGCGACAGCAGTCGCAGATCCGATCTGGGTGATCTAGCCACCGAAGATGGAGCCTACGGCTCCGGATCTGAAAGTTGTGGGAGCAACAACTTCCCTAACCACTTCATGTGCGCGGTCATCAACGCGGGTGACACCGCCGCCAATCGTGAAAACGCTAGCCACGGATCCGGCACCGAACCACCCAACGGCGCTGAACCACCCAACGGTAGCATGCCCAACAGCGGCCCCACCAACGGTGGCAACGACACACCTGTCAACAACGGGGCGGCAGTCGAGCTGCCAACCATGGTGAACGAACACATAGGAGAGCATGTCGTGATTAAACTCAACGACAACGAGTGGGCTCGTTGCCGGGAAGCTCTGCGAGGCAATCCTCTGCCCCCGGTAAGACGCAGGACATGATGATGCGATACCATTGGCTACTAAAGGAGGAGTACAGACGCCATCTACACGCAATCGCGCAACTCGAGGCGTGTAAAATGGCGGCGGATGAGTCGAGTCTTGGACAGGCCGGGCTCTCCTCCCACGGAGGATCCTCCTCCAAAGGCAACGAGTACGTGGCCAACAAGAGGCGATCTCGAATGGCCCATCTCATCGAGAAAGAATGCATAGAACCTGCAAAAGTCCTCAACTTTAGCTCTATGACAGTCAACACGCGGGGCAACGTGGTCCCAGAGACACCGCAAGCTTCGGTGACAGCGGCCACCATGTACCTCCTCAATAACCAGCCGCCAGCTGGAGATCCGTGAGCTGCCATGCACCGATCCACGACCGCGATCCTGGGGCTAATCGAGGCCACCCTCGACAAAGAGCCAACGCCGGAGCCAAAGAAAGGCAAGGCCCTGGCAAAATGTTATTCCTCGCCCTCGTCCAGCAACGATAGTCATGACCTGTCTTGGCGTCGCCGCTCACGGCGGCATGATCGCGACTACGATGCACGCGATGACCTCGCACAACGCAAAATCGGCAAATCAAGGGCAAGACGCGCTCGTTCGACTGACTCGGAAGAGGACGAGACTGAACTCTGTGGCGCTAGATGCTTCAGCAGAGCCATCAAGCAGAAGCGAATGCCTAAAGGGTTCAAACTCCCATAGGAGAACCCAAAGTTCGACGGCTTATAAGACCCAAAGATCTGGCTAGAGGACCACATCTGCTCCGTCAGGATACACGGTGGAAGTCGAAGCACGGCCATGCAATGCCTACAGCTATAGCTGCAGGGCGCCGCCCGTGCATGGCTCAATAACCTCCCACGCGGATCCATTCGCAGCTGGGAAGAGCTGGTCTACAGCTTTGTGCGTAACTTCAAGGGCACTTATAAAAGGCCCGCATTAATCGAAGAGCTGAGGAGCTGCTAGCAAAGGTCGAGTGAATCGCTATGCTCGTATATCCAGAGATGGTCCATCATCAAGAACTCCGCAGAAAACATCTCGGAGGACCGCGCAATCGATGCGTTTAATGGCGGTGAGCTCAGGGAGGAACTAGGCCGCTCAAAGCCCAAGACGATCGACCACCTGATGGAAATCGCGAATCGGTGGGTCAACGGAGAAGACTCGGTGAAAAATCGCACCTACTCCGACGATGACGACGACCTCGGGCGCAGACGCGACCGTCAAGGCAAGCGGCGAATGCGCGTCTACGATGACCGCGACAATGTCAACATGGTCATAGCCGGCTACACCGACAAACGCGACGACAACCACAACAGCAGCTATCGCAGCGGTGGATACCGCGATTCCGGGAAAACCACGCAGGTGTGGCAGCGCCGCACTCGCGAAGAGGCACCCGCAACAACCATCGAGGACAAACTGTCCGGGCCGTGCAACATGCATTTCTACATCGACAAGCATGATGGCAAGAAAAAATCCAGCTACCTTCTCAAGGACTATCGCGAGTTTCTCAAACTCCATGAGGGCTTGGCTTAGATGAACCGCGACGTAGTCAACAGGGGCTATGGAGTCGCCCCAGGCGCCGTGGCACATGGAGCTCCTCCACCACCGCTCGGACCACCACCACCCGCGGCCGCGCCGGTCCAGCATCACGGAGGTGAACCATACCCACGACCCGTGGGCAACATGGGGATGATCCAAAAAGGGCGTCCCTCAAATCGAGTGCAGAAGGCCATCACTCGCCAAGTCAACTTGGCGATAAATTCTCCATCCTCCACCATGGAGTACCTCAGTGGAAGCGACTCCTGCATCACCTTCGACAGGCGTGACCACCCGTGCCAAGTTCCTCGTCCAGGCAACTGTCCCCTCGTACTTGAGGCGCAGATTGGGGGTTTCAATATGAGTCGCGTTTTCATGGATGGCGGCAGCGGCATTGACCTTTCCCCTGGGAAAAATCAACCTCGACGTCATCTTCGGCACGCTGCACAACTTTCGGCGAGAGCGCATCGACTTCGAGGTCGTCGATTGGCCTTCACAATACCACTGCATCCTCGGATGTGTCGTGTTCGCAAGGTTCATGGCAGTGCCACACTACGCCTACCTGCAAATGAAGATGCCAGGTCCAAACGGTGTAATCACAATCAACGGCAACTTCGAGAGGTCTGACAGCTGCGACATGGAATTCAATAGAATCTCCCAGTCCTTCGGCATGCAGGAGGAACTCGCAAGACTAAAGGAATCGACAGACAACAGTCTGCCTCCCCTGAGCATGCCAAGTTCACCCAACCTATCCTTCGACTCGACGGTGCACACGAAGAAAGTCCAGGTCCACCCAACGGACCAGACCAAGACGGCCCTCATTGCCAACAACTTGAGTTCCGCATAGGAACTCGCGCTTGTCGAATTCCTCCGTGAGCACTGGGAAATCTTCGCCGGGTTTCTAGCAGACATGCCAGGAGTTCCCAAGGAATTCACCGAGCATGCACTCAACGTAAATCCAGACGCAAGGCCAGTACAAGCAGACAATACAGTGACTGTCTGAACCAAGAGCAAAAGCGGTCGGAATGGAGATCAATAGACTCCTCGACGCAAACTTCATATGCGAGATCAAGGAAAGCACTTGGCTCGCTAATACAGTGTTGGTACCCAAAAAGACATGGATATCCTATGGATGTGCGTGGACTTCACCTCCTTGAATAAGCACTGTCCCAAGGATCACTTCTCGCTGCCGCGAATCGACCAAATCATTGACTCCACCGTGGGATGTGAGCGCCACTGCTTCCTCGACGCCTACTCAGGCTACAATCAAATTCGGATGAAGGAGGAAGATCAAGAGAAAATGGCGTTTACGACGCCCTTTGGTGTGTTCTCCTACAACACGATGCCCTTCGGGCTAACAAACGCAAGAGCCACCTATCAGCGGTGCATGCAGGCCTGCCTCAGGAATCAACTTGGTTGCAACATCCAAGTCTACGTTGATGACATCGTCATTAAAACAAAAGAGGAAGCCTCGCTAATCGACGATCTACGCGAAACCTTCACCAACCTAGATCGCTACCGGATCAAGCTCAATCCGGACAAATGCGCCTTCGGCGTACCATCTGGGCAACTACTCGGGTATCTCATCTCCACGAGGGGGATCGAGGCAAACCCGAAGAAAATAAAAGCCATACTGTCCATAGAGAAACCGAAGAATGTAAGAGGCGTTCAACAGTTGGCTGGGCGAATCGCAGCACTCAGTCGATTTATCATTCGCATGGGCAAAAAGGCGTTGCCCTTCTACCAACTTCTCCGCAAAGCTGACAAGTTCGAGTGGACAGAAGAGGCGCAAGAAGCATTCGAAGATCTCAAGCGTGTACTATCCACCTCGCCATTACTGGTGACACCTCGCAAAAAGGAACCACTACTTCTCTACATCTCCGCCACCAATCAGGTGATCAGCACGGTGCTTTTGGTAGAACGAGCCGAAGAAAACAAGGTGCACGGGGTCCAGCGCCCAGTCTACTACCTCATCGAGGTGCTCACACCAACAAAACATTGGTACCCGCATTACCAGAAGCTGGCATACGGTGTCTTCATGACAGCCAGGCGACTGCGCCACTATTTCCAGGAGCATCCAATAGTGGTGGTCAATGACGCCCCGCTCGGGAAAATCCTGAATAACCTTGATGCCACCGGACGAGTCGCGCTTTGGGGAATCGAATTGTCTCCACGAAACATCACATACGAGAATCGCGACGCAATCAAGTCGCAAGTCCTCCCTGATTTCCTCGTGCACTGGATGGAGAACCAGCTCCCCGAAAAGCTAGATATGTCCAATCTTTGGACAATGCACTTCGATGGGTCCAAACGAAAGGACGGAGCAGGCGTTGGCTTCATACTGACATCGCCTCAGGGAGACAAGCTGAAATACATTCTATGAATGCAGTTCACTGCCTCCAACAATGAAGCTGAGTATGAGGCCCTAATCCACGGGATGTGGATGGCAAAAGCTTGCGGCGCTAAGAGGATTATCATTTACGGCGACTCCAAACTAGTGGTCAACCAAACGATGCACGAGTGCGACGCACTAAGCAACAACATGATCGCCTACCGCGACCTCTACGACACACTCGAAGAGGACTTCGACGGTTGCAAACTGCGGCACGTAGGCCGCGAAAGCAACGAAGAGGCGGACACACTCGCCAACATCGGCTCCACCTACGCCCCCATACCACCTGGGGTATTTCTCGAGCGAATCTGCGAATGCTCTATTAAGCCAAAGGCTACAAAGAAGAAAGCAAGCGCACCAACGGACTTGGGGGCTACGCCACCCAATGAGCCAATGGCATTCGACGACCTAGAGCTTGACACAGGACTCGAAGGACCAATGGGCGTCATGATGATTGATCCATCTTGGACTCAACCCTACATCACATATCTTCTCAACAAGAGGCTACCTGATGACCTGACTGACGCGTGACACATTGCACGACGATCCAAGGCATTCGCCATCATCAACGGTGAACTATACAAGCGCAACATCATAGGAGTACTCCAACGGTGCGTCTCCAACAGAGACGGAAGGGCCGTCCTCCTCGACATCCATGAAGGGACCTGCGAGCATCATGCCGGCAGTCGCGCTCTCATCGCCAAAGCTCTACAAGGTGGATTCTACTGGCCCACGGCCATGCGCGACGCCAAGGACATCGTCTAGTGCTGCAACGCTTGACAGCGATTCGCGGACAAACCGCATGCACCGGGTGCGGAACTCCGGGCAATACCATTGGCTTGGCCCTTCGCGCAATGGGGACTCGACATGGTCGGCAAACTCCCGCGATCCTCACGAGGAGGTTACATATACCTCTTGGTCGCGGTCGACAAGTTCACAAAGTGGATTGAGGCGATGCCGGTGACAAACCAATCAGGAGCCAGTGCTATCAAGTTCTTCGAGTCCATTGTATACCGCTTCGGTGTGCCACATAGCATCATCATGGACAATGGGACGAACTTCACCTCCATGGAGTTCCAGGAATTCTGCGAAAACCTGAGAATCAACATAAGCTACGCCTCGGTAGCTCACCCACAGACCAACGGTCAAGTCGAAAAGGCCAACGACCTCGTCTACGGTGGAATCAAGAAACGACTCCTCCGGCCACTCGAATAGGCCGCAGGATGCTGGCCAGACGAGCTGCAATCTGTACTCTGGAGCTTACGCACAACTCCAAACAGTGCCATGGGATACACCCTGTTCTTCATGGTGCACGGTGCTGAAGTGGTGCTAGCCGCAGAGGTACGCTACAAAGCCCCACGGGTGGTTGCCTACAACGAGCAGGAGTCAACTCTCGCACTTGAAGACTCCGTCGACCTTCTTGACGAGGCCCGCGAAATCACAGCGAAAAGATCAACGATCTACCAGCAGAGCCTCTGCAACTACCATAGCAGAAGGCTACGCCCCAGATCCTTCGTCAAAGGAGACCTGATCTTGCGACTCAAGCAACAAGGGCATCTCAAGCTCGAGTCTCCCTAGGAGGGACCATACGTGATTACAGAAGTAATCCTAGGTGGCGCCTATCGCCTTAAAGATTTCAAGATAGGAGTCGCATACTCCAACCCCTGGAACGTCGCACAGCTGCGTCATTTCTATCCTTAGTCGTTTTTTACATTACAAATAAGGCTACCAAGCCAGGCTACTTAGCCACACATTGTACCTCGTACTATTCTGTGAATAAATAAAAGCTAAGTGCCCCAAAACTTTGTGTATTTCTCTATTTTCCTGCAATTTCATCACTCGGGGGCTACGCCACCCTTTAACATCCTTGTTCTACGAACAAGTCGCAGTATCCCGAGTAGCTGACACAACATCAATCGAACCATTGATAAAACACCAACCCAGTTGCAACGCACCTGACAGGTTGGCAAGGTGCTGAGATAAAATAAGTCAGGCTAACGAAAAGGAACTGCAAAGTACAAATACACTCGCAAAACATATAAGATAGCAAGCTCTTTATATATCAATAGAAATTAATTACATCCAACATATCCATATGAACTTTACAACACTTGTACAATTATGCGCAGGATACAACCTAAGGCTACTGCTGCAACAGAAGAAAGTTCGTCTGCTCCTCGAAGAAGTCGAAGATTTCTTCAGCTGGGCGATCAACTGCCTGATAATGTGGAACCATGTTCCAGGTCGAACCTTGCGGTGGAGTCGGCAGCCCAGCAGCAACAGCTGCAACGTCTACATCTGGCATATGCAGTCGCACCAGTGACAAAGCAGCCTTGGCACCAGCCACTAATTGCTATCGCACACACTCGCGAACTGCACTCAGATCTTGGAACTTCGCTAGAAGAGCCAACAGGCTTGAAGGGACGGTGTCCAACGGAAACATTGTTTGGTAGATATGCCCAAGGCACGACTGGGCCTTCTTCAAAAAGTGGAGCACTCGAGTGGCATGATCCTGCAGGGTCACAAGTGCGATCACACGATCATGGTCCACCCAAAAATACCCACTCGCATGAAACTGCTCCTAGAAAAGGTCATTCATTCGAATGGCAATCCGGTCTTTCTCATCCTATGGATGCCGAGCACTGACAACTACACCAAGCAAAAAGGAAAGTATGAAGACAAGGCACTGCCGTGATTGACTAAAAGACAAGATAAGAGGGCAGAAGGCTAACACTTGAACTGATCGCCCAGCTGCATCACCTCCTCCAATAGATACTGCTCGCGAGCAGTAGCCTTCTCCGCCTTCGACTTCCATACATCTGTGTTACTGTGGAGGATGGATAACTCACGTTCCAATTGTTTAACGCGATCGCGCAGTCGCGAAAGCAGGGACAACTCATCCACCCTTGAGCGTGGCTGCGCCAAGGCCTCGTTAGTGGGTGGTGGATCATGAGGATCACTCGAGGGACCACTCGACGTGCCCTATCATAAACCAAGCAAGAGCAAAAATAAGGGACCAAGAATACTTTGACAAAAGGCATATACGCATTCAAACTCAGCAAAAAAAATTGACTGGGACTTCCATAAAGGCATTGTTCCAACAAAAGGTTAAAACAACAATTATTACAAATATAACTACTGAGGAGCAGCCTACTTCTTCGACTTAGACTTGGACTTCGGTGGCCTCGTCGAATCAGTGGCGGTCTCTAACGCCACAGACTTTCCAGTGTCAGCCCCCGACGCCGCAGCCTTCGCTGCATTCTTTGCTTGTTGTAGCTCCTCGGAGTACTTGGCGATTGTGCTGATGAGCTCCGGCCCATATTTACCACATCCAGAAGCGAAGGGAGCAAACACTACCTGTTGGCCATCCACGCCGACGGGCATCGCCTTGGAAACCGCAGCGAGATCCACCTCCACACCATGGGCTTGCACCATTGCAAGGGCCACGGTGGCGCCGACGGACCGTTGAGAGTTCCTGAAATCCATAGGAACACCCCTAGCAAAGGATTCCGCCAGGTCCTCTGATGGTCCAAACTATATCGAGCTCGTTGGGGAACCCCAAGAGGAAGGTATGATGAGCACAGCAACAAGTTTTCCCTCAGTATGAAACCAAGGTTATCAATCCAGTAGGAGCAAGGAAACACCCCAAAGGTCTAGCTAGTTGAATGTTGGCAGGGCGCACTACCGGTGCCAGCAGCAACGTGGAGACCTACACAACACAACCACAGAACTCCGTCCCCAACTTGTGATGAGGCTGTCAATCTCACCAGTTTTGCTGAAAACAAAGGATTAAACGTATCAAATGGAAGGAAGTAATAGTTTGCAGAAAGTAAACACAAAGCAGTAAACAGTTTATAGATTGAATGTAAAAGAAAGGACCGGGGTCCATAGTTCACTAGAGGTGGCTCTCCTTAAGATAGATAACATGGTGGGTGAACAAATTACAGCAGGGCAATTGACAAACATCGAGAAACCAATACATGCATATACTAATCATCTTGACTCCTTTGGAACTTGATTGGGCATTACAATATTATACATAGACCGCCATCCAACTGCATCTATGACTAATAATCCACCTTCAGGTTATCATCCGAACCCCCTCCAGTATTAAGTTTCAAGCAACAGATTATTGCTTTACGAATTGCGTGTAAAGTAAATAATACTATTGTTCTATGAACAAAGGATTGTTGTTTTCTCCCAAGTAGCAACATCACATCTAGTACCTTAGAGATTTCTGTCACTTCCCCAGATTACCAGAGGCATGAACCCACTATCGAGCATAAATACTAACTCTTTGAGTTGCTAGCATCTACTTGGCCAAGATAGCTACTAACAACGGAAAGCATGCAAGATCACAAATAACAAAGACATGATAGAATCAATAATCAATCTGAAATAGTATCTCAATATCCATCGGATCCCCACAAACACAACATGCAGAATTACAAATAGATGATCTTGATCATGAACGAAGCTCACAAGATCTAGACATGAAAGCACAAAGGACGAGAACCAGCCATCTAGCTACTACATGGACACGTAGTCCAGATATGAACTACTCACGCGTCACACCGGAGGCTTGCATGATGATGAAGAAGGCCTCCAGGGTGAATTCCCCTCTCTGGTAGGGTGCCAGGAAGAGCTTCAGATCCCTCCCGATCTAGGGATGGAGATGACGGCGGCTACATACTCTTTCGTGGATTTTTGATCGGTTACCTATGGTTTTCGTCCCGAGGGTATCTTATAGGCGGAAGGAGAGGCCGAGGAGGTGCTGGGGTCGGCCAGACCACCCCCTGGCGCGGGCCAGGCCTGGCCGTGTGGCCAAGTGGTGTGGCCGCCCCCCAGCCCTTCTCCGTCTCGTATTCTGGCATCTGATGACTTCCGGAAAAATAGGCAGTTTGGCTTTTGTCCCGTCCAATTCCGAGAATATTCATTTTCTGACTTTCCTGGAACCAAAAATAGCAGAAAACAGGCAGCTGGCACTGTGGCTCTTGTTAATAGGTTAGTCCAAGAAATCATATGAAAAGTACTCCAAAAGTGTGGACAAAACACAAAAGTGGATAAAACCAAGCATGGAACATCAAAAAATATAGATACATTTGCAATGTATCAACATCCCCAAGCTTAACTCCTGCTCGTCCTCGAGTAGGTAAGTGACAAAAAGAAAGAATAATTTTTGAGGTGACATGCACCATCAAAGACTTGATCAAAGTATTTGTAAACCATTCAAAGCTGGGATCATAGTACTTCAATCATAACATGAAAGACAAAGTTGTAGCAATAAGACAAAGAAACTATGATGCAACATGAAAAGGCACAAACAAAAGATTCATGAATAACAATGCTTTGCAAGACGTTTGTTTGTTTCACATAAAGAAAACATAGCATAATAGTATTCAGCTTGTCCCTCATAGAGTAGCAAATATAAATGCATAGGACACCTTCAAAGTTCATAAGAGTGACTAGATACAAATAGTTTAAAACAAACAATATCAAGTTATGCATCAATCAACTAGTCTTGGTACAATGCACATAGAACTAAGAATGGCCACTATGCTCTCAAAGTAGGTTCATAAAGGTAGAAGGTGGAGACTCAATATAATGGTGGAAGAAAGGCCTTCATAGAAGGAAGTAGGGATTCAAGTCTCATAAAGAGCTTCTAAAAATTATGGTACTTATAGCTTTCAGCTCTCATTGCCCCTATCATAAGCATCTTGAAGGTGATTAAGGTTAAAGTGACACAACTAAGAGGATATGCTTGACAAGTTATAAACCGAAATCTCATGCCCCTTACTTACGAAGACCGAACCTCATGCTACTCAACTTTAGTCACAAGTAAGCTCTTGTCATTGTAAGTACATATGTATCATAAAGAACTGCCAACGGGGTACCCCGTGCACATGATACAGGAGTTATCCCATAATCAAATGACAAGGCAAGCAGACAATGAGCATCTCAGCGATCTTTTTATTTGCTATTTGCATTGGTTTTTATTGAGGATGCTTCATAGAGTGCTCATTATGGTGATGCTGCAAGTTTCCACCATGATTAGGCATGGCTTAGGCTGGCGGCCCAGGCGTTTCTCTAACACACATACAAACTCCATGATCTTACAAGTTCCACTTTTATTTCACACCGCCGGGATCCATAAGAAAGAGAACATGATATCAACGGGGTACAAAGTACAAGTGCAATGTTGAAAGCGTTCCCCATGATACATGGTTATGATAATTTCAACTTATAAAGCGCAAGCATATACGCAACAAAGAAGGACCCAATGGTTCAGGTTTATTAAGGGCAAGAAAAGTAAAGTGTGCCATCAAGTTCGTGGGAGCTTTAATCACTATTTTTCTCATAACAATTTTAATTTGGAAGGTAAACAAAAGCATGAATATACTTGGAATAACATAAGCTAGTAGGTAGGTATGGTGGACTCTTTGGAATAACTTGGTTTAGGGAGTTGGATGCATGAGTGGAACTCATACTTGGTTGTGGAGGCTAGCAAAAGACTGGGAGCGACAAACTAAGAGAGCAATAATGGCCATAATCATGTAGAGCGACAAAACATCATTGCTCAAAGTATAAAGTGATACTACAAGTTGAAAACTAAAGGATCATAAAGGCTATGGTGACTTGATATAGTCATAACATGGTGTGAGCATGTGCCAAGTCAACCCAAATAAAGCATCAAAGGAGAATATGTAACACCCCGGTCTAACTGTCAGACCGGAGTGCTACCACACGCATATTTATAGGAATTAAAATCCTAATTTACCATAAAATATAGCAAAAACTCGCATACTAAGCATAGGCACCAAAGGCATACTAGCAGTTAACAACCAAAACTTTTAACTTCAAGTATAACATTCACATAATTAACTATTTAAGCTCCAAAGGTTTGTGCCAACAAAACTCAATGGGTTCTAGATACAAGCATGAGAATCATCAACCGGAACATCTATTTATTACAGTACGGTTATACAAGTATTGCAAGTGTGTGCGTTTGTGATGACTTAGAAAGTCCTACTCTCCAGCCCATGCATGCCGACTTCATCGAACACCTGAAAAGTTTGGTGACAACAAGGGTGAGCTCACCAGCTCAACAAGCACAGTGGAATGATAAAGAAACAGAGTAACATATCATCTCAGGTTAAGGAATATCCAAAATTCAATTATGTTTACTTCCTGCAAAACTATGTTATGTTTGTTTGAAGAAGACTTCACTAGCAAGTACTAGACGTCTGACTATAACACAAGGCACACTTGTTCTATCATAAAAACATGACCATTGTGGTCACTTCAATATCACATCCGCATACATTCCATTTCCTTACTTGTAGCAAGTTAGTAAAAGATATTAACCTGACCAAAAGACCATGAGTCACTCATTAACCAAACCCGTAACTTACTCATGTATAAGTAAACTTTCAGACAATATACATCATGCATCCATGACATCCATCAAAGTCACACAAGTAGCTCTCGCATGTCACCTCACGTTAACAAGCAAGTTGATCACACAAAACCACTACTGGTAAGTCTAAAGGCCAAGACATTAGTCATTCTTAACAATACAAGGTAAGACATGAACGACATTGTTCACATAAGTAGCTGTCTATCCAAGTACATGTTTGTTGGGGGGATACCCCCGGGTAGGGTCACTCCGGGGTATAACGACCGAGTTAGCCGAGGTCCGGCAAGGTTAAAGCGGATGCTGACCGGGTCACCTCAAGGCAGTCCGAATCACGGATTAACCTGGACCAGGGGGGTCGCCTAACATTGTCTCATCCGGCTTAAGGAGTAAGTCGGAAGTGCTTGTCTAACTTATATGCAGGAACAGGTGTGGCCGGATCTACTATGATCCGGGTCCTCGCTTAGCTTCTGGGAGAAGGAAGGAATCTCTCTGGTCAAAAAGAAGGTCCGGTACGTACTGCATGAGCGGAGAAAGCAAGGGCAGGACCACCAGATCGTGGCCGACAAGGGTGACGACGCTCATGTCGTCTGACGCGGGCGCCGCAGAGGTTTACGTCGCTAAAGCATGTATGACGCGGGGGAAAAGCACCCCGGTCGGGTTACCACTTTGAGAGGGGCATATTCTTAGGAATATGCCTCCACGTATGCCCTAGGCCAGGACCGAACTTCCTCTATATAAGGGGGGATAGGGTTCTGGTAGAGGAGGTTGGTTGAGCACTAGTTGGTTTGGAGATTCCTTAGGGCTAGTAGATCTAGGCCAGAGTAAGAGAGCTCCTTCTTCCTCCTCTCGCCAATACAGCTCAAGGAGCACTTGTAATCTTGAAGATATAGCAATACAAACTTCTGTGTGGAGAATCACTCCACTATCCCTCCCTGGATTCCCCTAGCGTATATTAGTCCCCACCTTTAGCCTATCCATGGCATCTGCCGTGATACCACCACGACAGTTGGTGCTCACCGTGGGGCTAGCGGCGCTAGCAGGGGTGAAGATCCGGACGGGAAACCTCATCGGCACCGGCGAATGCATCGTCTCAGGGCTCGTTCAGCGATTTGGAGCGCTGGATTTTGTCAGCGACAACGCTGGCTGCTTCGGCACGTGCCTACTTCCGTGCAACAGCCTCTTTGTCAAGCTCGGCACGCACAAAGTCTATGTTGCTGTGGACGTCTCGTGCGTTCATCCGCGTCGCGTCATTGATGCGGGGGAACCACCCCTCACTGTGGCTCGCGGGGCGCGTATCGCTCGCTCCCCGGACCATGCGGAGGTGATGATGACTGCGCTAGGTGCAGGCGCAAGCAAGGACCCAGCACCAGACCCGGAGGTAACACCTAAGGCACCGAGGAAAGGTAGAGGACCTCCACTAGAGAGGCCTGAGAACGTACTGAGGGAAGCTATGGATAGCTTGGCTAACCCGGTAGCAGCAGTGGTAGATCCGGCTCTGGCACAGGCCGAGCTAGAGGAAACTCGGCAAAAGATACTGGAGGGCGCAAAGAAAATAGCTGCGGCTCAGCAGTCACTGAACATGACGCTGCGTGAGTACGCAAAGGCAAACAAAGTTGATGCAGTAAAAGTAAAAGGGAGAAATCTCATAAGCGAGATGAACAGAGAAGGTGATGATGGAGCAGAAGGGTCGGAAAACTATCTGTCTGTGGGGTTGCCGAAGTATAGTACCCCAGCGAAGAACCTCAGAGCAGCAGATGCAGCTGCGTCCGAGCTAGAGGGTCTGACGGGTGAGGCCCGTCAAAGACAGCAAGATAGGGTTAACGAGCTAGTTCGGATCGCGAACAGGCAGAACGAAGAGCTACTGAGAGCTAACCTGGAGAGAGCTGGAGCTTCCAAGATCGTCCATTCGGTGATGGGTAACCCGGAGAAGTCCGCTGGAGCCGCATCATCGCCTCATGGTGGTCCAAGGAGAGAAGAGGTAGTAACCTTGTCGTGGTGGTGTCACGGCAGATGCCATGGATAGGCTAAAGGTGGGGACTAATATGCGCTAGGGGAATCCAGGGAGGGATAGTAGAGTGATTCTCTACGCAGAAGCTTTGTATTGATGTTCGATCTCCAAGATTACAGGTGCTCCTCGAGTTGTATTGACAAGAGGAGGAAGAAGAAAAACTCTCTTACTCTTGCCTACCAACTAGCCCAAGAACCCTAGATCCACTAGAATTCTCCTTGCTATGTATCTGAAAAGACCCAACCCCCTTACCAGAACCCCAACCCCCCTTATATAGAGGTGGTTCGGTCCTGGTATAGGGCATACGTGGAGGCATATTCCTAAGAATATGCCCCCTCCCAAAGTAGTAACCCGACAGGGGTGCTTTTCCCCCGCGTCACACTTGCTTTAGCGACGTAGCCTCTGCGGCGCCCGCGTCAGCCGACGTGAGCATCGTCACCCTTGTCAGCCATGATCCGGTGGTCCTACCCTTGCTTTATTCGCTCATCCAGTACGCACCGGACCTTCTTTTTTGACCAGAGAGATTCCTTCCTTCTCCTAGAAGCCAAGCAAGGATCCGGATCACAGTTGATCCGGCCACACCCGTTCCTGCATATAAGCTAGACAAGTATCTCCGACTTACTCCTTGAGTCGGACGAGACAATGTTAGGCAACCCCCTGGTCCGGGTTACTCCGTGATCCGGCCTGCCTTGAGGTGACTCGGCCAGCATCCGCTTTGATCTTGCCGAACCTCGGCTAACTCGGCCCTTATACCCCGGAGTGACCCTACCCGGGGTTATCCCCCCAACATTAGTCCCCAAAGCTGGTGCGGCCTTAGCGGCCTTGGTCGCTAAGGCCACATCAGGTTCATTCGTATCTAAGCTTCGGACGTTTAGTTCCGGGTTAACTTCTTGTCTCGGATCATACGGATTTACGTTCCCTTCGCACGTTCCAAGTTTTCACTTGCCGACCGGGTTACCATTGTAGCTCGGATCCTATGGTTTTACTTTCCCTCTGCAGATTTCAAGTTTTCACTTGGCGGCCGGGTTACCATGGAGGCTCGGATCCGGACCTTGCTTCCTTCTCTCATACGCCAACCCACGTAAGGGTTAATCATTGCGTTACCTTATTTTAAGGGCCCGCACTATAACTGCCGCAGTAACTGTCAGTGATTACTGCGTGCGGGTTACGTCACGTCTGTGTCCTTGTTTCCTACAACTACACGTCGTGTCATGGGATCACATTTACTCTGTGGCCTCCGCTGTGGCTTCTCTTTGATTGGCTAACGCCAGTGATACACGGCCATAGCGTGTGGCTGTCCAGCGCAGCACGATCCCACTTGTTGATTACTGGGGGCAGTTAAATAGGGGAGGGGCACGCTCCTTAGCACTTTTCCATCTCCGCGCCCCCTCGCCCGTTCCTCTTCTTCTTCCTCGCGACCGCGCCGCCGCCAGTGCCCGTTGCCGCAGCGCCGCCGCCGCACCTTCTCCGTGCCTCCGCACCGCAGTCACCGCTGCACCACTGTTTAGCCACGGGTCCTCGTCAATCTAGACCGCAGAGCCCTGCTGCCGCCAGCTCCAGTGAGGACAGCGGAATCGAGATGACGGAGGAGGAGCTCATCGTTGTTGAGCAGGAGATGGAGGAGGACGCCGGCGCGGCGGACCGCGGTGCATGGGTCGGCTCGTGGGTCTGCGAGGACGACATCGACTGGCTCTACCGGACCCGGCGTATCCCCGCTGGCGTCGCTGCTTGTCTCCCCTTCTCGGAATTGGCCCCCTCACCCAATCCGGGTGAGTTCGTTGTTTTCCTATCCCATTTCCAACGGGGATTTGGCCTTCCGGTGAGTGATTTCTTCGGGGACTGGGTCCGGACCTATCACCTGCAACCACATCATCTCCCGGCGAATGCCATCACCTCTCTGTCCGCTTTCGTTTCTTCGATCGAGGGCTACACCGGACTATGGCCCACGAAGGAGCTGTGGATCCGGTTCTTCGGCCTCCGTCGCAACGTCGTCCCCAACATCCACGTCGAGTCGGAGGACAAGCAGCTCACTCAGTTCAGAGCTGCCTCGATCTCGCCCCGGAGGTTTTCGATCTTTCCCCGGATCACCAGACTTGACTCCTGCAAAGGATGGGCCCGGACCTTCTTCTACGTCCGGAACAAGGGCACCGAACACTTGATCCAGTTGCTGCCCTACGCTCCGGGTCCCCCGGACACGAATTTCTGGGAGGAGGTCGAAAAAACCTATAGCTCTGGCCAACCAAGTAAACAAAAGGTTTGCGGAGCTGAAGAAGCTCGGATTGCGCAACAAGGATGCCATGATCACATTCGTGCGCAACCGAATCTCTCCCCTCCAACGGCGCACTCACAAGTTGTGCCATATGAGCTTCAGTCGCGACCCCAACCGAACCTCCTCGTTCGAGTTGAGCAACACGGAGATCTTCCGCGGGGTCAAGGCTCTTTTCACCACCCATAAGGATTTTTCCGCCGAATGGACGTGGGGAATCAAGCATTACTGCGGCGACAGGCTCCCTCCCATGGTAAGTTTCGCGGAGTAAACTTGCTTCGGATCAATTACGTGTCGGTTCTTATCGTATTCTTGACTCTGCTCCTTGTGCTTTTTTCTCAGTTGTTTCTCCAGCAAACCCTCGAGGATGGTACTGATCCGACCCTTAAGTGGGCCCCGGACCGAGAAATCCCGGATGAGGAGGAGCCGGACCAGCAGATGTTCCTCCCCACAACCGACGCCACCAAACGACCCAGCGGTAAATTCTCTTCTCTTAGAGATTGGCCCGACGATGAGGATGACTCGGATATCAATGTGATTGAACCCGTTGAGGCTGTCCCTCTTTCTTTTGCCTTCCCGGCATTAGCTAACTCCGGTGGGCACATCCACGAGGATTCTCCACTTACCACGGGCGAGCCTGTTCCGGTGGCATCAAAGAAGAAGCGCGGATCTGCGTCAAGTTCTTCTTTCGAACCTTCTCAGCCTTCCAAAAGGCAAAAGAAGGCCGGAGACAAGACTGCCTCCAAACGGGCAGGCAAAGCCCCGGCACGGAGGGCCCTGAAACCTAAGGAGGCCGAGACTTTGGATGCGTAAGTCCTTTTTCACTGCGCAACACACTTCTCCCTGCATCGGGGTAATTTCACTCCTGACATTATTTTCTCTTGCAGGGCTCCTGTGGAGGTCCCTCAAAGCGGATCGAGCATCTCCTCTCCTCTTCGGTCCAGTCCTTCCCCTCCTCGTGATGACGAGTCACGCCCGCTGAGCCCTATTCCGGAGGGCTCTGCGGCTGCTCCGGGTTCCGCAGTACCTCCTTCATAGGAATGCGACCTCGGATCAGGAGGGGTCGGATCGGCCGAGGCAACGGCGTCCGGCACTTCGGCATTGCCGCAACCAGCAACCACCAAGTCTACCGCAACTCCAGCACCAGCCACCGAACCAGCGCCTGTCCCGGCTCCGAAGAAACCAACAGCAGCTCCAGCACCAGCCACCAAAGCTCCCGTGCCAAGTTCGTCTCCCTCGTCCGAGTCATCCCAAGCTCGGCGAGGAACCACTCCAGCGGCTTCCAAGGGCAAATCCACTATGGTCACATCCGTCGAGGCTGGGCAGCGAACCTTGTCGTCGATGCTTCCGAAGAAATCACCAGCAGCGACGGATCCTCCTGCCGAGCCAGCCGATTCGTAGCAGATGGTTCTTCACACTAGCCTAGCTCTTGCCCTGATTGAAAGGAAAGAAGCTCATGCAAAGGGCTTGGTGGCACCTCACATGCCTACTGGTGAACGGTACCCTCCGAGCCTCATCGAGTTTGTCATGAACTGGAACAAGGCGGAGTTCGTCTACAACGACGATCTCCCGGAAAAGTTCGGCCCAGCTGAATTTTCCGCTCAGATGAATACCGCCGCCAAGGCGATTAACCTTGCTGGGCGTATGATGGAGGTAGGTCGTTTCTTCTTTACATGCTGTAGATAATAACCATTAGTCCCCGAGCCTCCGGCGGGGTAACTTGTTACTCGGCCGGATGCTCCTTAGAAGATCAACGTAGCTGCATGTAAACTTCAAATATGCACACACCTAGAGTCGGGTTAAGTTCCGCTTGGCCCGGATCTCGTACACTTCAAATATGCACACACCTAGAGCCGGGTTAAGTTCCGCTTGGCCCGGATCTTGTACACTTCGAATATGCACACACCTAGAGCCGGGTTAAGTTCCGCTTGGCCCGGATCTTGTACACTTCGAAATTGCACACACCTAGAGCCGGGTTAAGTTCCGCTTGGCCCGGATCTTGTACACTTTGAATATGCACACACCTAGAGCCGGGTTAAGTTCCGCTTGGCCCGGATCTTCTACACTTCGAATATGCACCGAACTAATATTACCCGCCTGTACCTTTGTTAGGTAACCACCAATCGTCGGAGCGCCGAGTTTCAGCGCCTGCTTGATACCCACAAGATCTTGCGCGCAAAACATGTTGCACTTGGCGCGGAGCATGAAAAGAGGGGTAATTTCCTCTCTTAACACCTCTCCGTTTCGTTTGTTTCTGTCGGACTAACCTCCTTATTCGGTTTTTTGCAGTTGGGGTGGAGGCTGAAAACAAAATTATGCGGAAGAACTTGGAAGAAATCCGAGGTATGTCCCCTTTCGGCCAACATCATTGTGTTTTCCATTCTTTCTTCTCCTTGGCTCGGCAAACATTCACTCCTTGGCTTTGCCGGGTCAACACACTATTTCAGCATCGCTTGAGGATAGTGTGCCCATGCCTGATATGATGCTGCATTTTCTCGAACAAGCAGGGCAACATCAAGTCGAGCTGAAGAAGAAGAACGATGAGCTTGCCCTCCTCCGGACCAAGGACGACGAAATAACCAAACTCAAGGCCGAGATGGAGAAGATGAAGGCCCAACACAAAACCGAGCTCCAGAAAGTTGGCCAGAACTTCACCGAAGAGCGTGAGCGCTTTACCCTCCAGATCTCCAAGGATCAGGACCTGCTCAAGGAATCCGAGGTCCGGCTTGGCTCGGCGCTCGCTGAGCTTGAACAACTTCGCCAGAGACGCGACAGTTGTATCAAGGAGTTGACCCGGATCCATCGCCATATCTCATGTAAGCTTCTTCCCCTTATCCGACATAGTTTTTTTTGGGGTTAGCTCATATGCCTTTGCTTCAGCATCCTCCCTTTCCTTATTTTTAGATAACTTTCTAGAGGGTACTGCCATCGCCAGTGCTGCGGTTGCCAAATTCCGCCAAGAGAGGGGTACTCCCATTGCTCCTGATGGTGAGAGCATCCCCTTAGACATGGAGGACGTGTTGGTCAGCGTGTCAGCTCGGGTGGAAACTATTAAGAACTATGGGAAAGATCTCCTCGACGTTGCGGTCCGGATCTTCAACACATTCTGGCCAAGCGAGGACGCTCCGGAAAGGATCACGCTCCTTGCCGACAAACTGATGGAGATTGAGACTCAACTTGACCTCTGGAGGGAATCCGTCGGGCGTGCCGCATCACATACCCTTCTCCATCATATCCTTTCATGGTACGAGAAAATTGATCTGAGCCTCCTCACCCGTCGGCGCACCGGATCCAAATGGACCGATGATCCGGAGTGGGTAGCTCGGCGCCAGGCTTGCGCCTACCGCCTCGTCGAATATTCTCCAGTCCATGACTGGGTTGAGGGGCCGAGCTTTCTGGAATCCGGCGAGGAGGAGCAGATGGAGAACGTGGAGGATGGGTCGGGCGATGATGGAGAAGACGCTGCTTCAGATATTGAAGACAGTGATGATGACGCCGAACTTCCTCCTCCTGCCGCTCCTTAGTTGAAAAAACTTGAAAATTTAGCAGATCCCCGGTATGCCGGGTGCAATTGTATGTTGAATACATGATATTTTTCTACTATGCTTGTATGCCGGATTAACTTGGGCGTAGTCCCCGAGTTTCATTTTCTTGTTCGTCCAATTCTCCGGCTCGAACCGTGTCTACCTTGACTCGGTTTTACGACTTACGAATCCGAGCCTCAAGAATCATTTTAATCATACTGAGAAACTTGGAGGCTTGACTCAAAATAATTCAACATAATAGCCTGAAAGTAAATACGGGGTTAGTCAGAAAAAAAGTTAGCTGGAATAGGATTGTTTCCTTAGTAGTTTTTCATGTGCTACGCAATTCCAAACTTGTTCCCTTGCTTGCCATGAAGCCAATTCTTGTTGGACAGCAGCAAGTCGAAGGGTTGGGTTTTTGGTGCTCACACATTACTAATCCGGGTTAAGCGAAACGAGTCATTCCAGCTAACGCATAAAGAGTAACAACAATCATTTATTAAGGCAGTCCCCGAGTTACTGCTCGAGGCTCCGCTATTTCATTGATAAGCTCATTGCCGACATACATACCAACATATGACTTGGATACACACACTTCTTATCTAAGTGTAGAATGGACGAAGTAGTGCTACGTTCCACGGTCGCTTGGATTCCTCTCCGGACCTGTCCGCCTTGTTCTTTTCCTGTGGCTTTGCATCTATGAGATAGTAACAATCATTGTGCAATGCTTTGCTCACAATGAATGGTCCTTCCCATGGGGGGATAATTTATGCATGCCAGTGGTACGATGTACCAACCGGAGCACCAGATCGCCTTCCCGGAAGACTCGGGGGCACACTTTCCGGCTATGATAGCGTCGGAGATTTTGCTGATATATGGCGGATCTGGACAGTGCCAGTTCTCTCGCTTCTTCCAGCAGATCAACATCATTTTGCCGGGCTTCTTGCACTTCGGCTTCTGTGTATTGGGTGACCCTAGGCGAATCATGCTCTATGTCGGCTGGTAATACAGCTTCTGCCCCATATACCAGAAAGAACGTCGTGTAGCCTGTTGATTGATTCGGAGTTGTTCTTAAACTCCACAATACCGCTGGTAGTTCTTCTATCCAGCACCCCGCTGATCTTTGCAGCGGCTCAATGAGCCGGGGTTTTATCCCGGATAGCACTAATTCGTTGGATCTTTCCACTTGTCCATTCGATGCGGGGTGGGCTACCGAGGCTATGTCGAGTCGGATTTTCTTATCTCGGCAGAATCGTGCAAATGCTCCTTCAGCAAAATTTGTGCCGTTATCAGTTATGATACTATGAGGATAACCGTATCTCAAGATGATGTCTTTGAGAAATGTCACAGCCGTAGCTCCATCACATTTTCTTATAGGCTTCACTTCGATCCATTTTGTAAACTTGTCCACCATGACCAGAATGTGCGTCATGTTTCCTCTTGCTGGTTTGAACGGGCCAACCATATCCAAGCACCACACAGCAAATGGCCATGTAATTGGTATGGTTTTGAGTTCCGACATAGGCATATGTGTCTTGGTGGCGTACCTTTGACAACCATTGCATTTTCTCACCAGATCTTCTGCTTGCTCCAAGGCACTTGGCCAATAGAATCCATGCCGGAACGCCTTTTCCACTAAGGCCCGGGATGAGGTGTGATGCCCGCATTCTCCTTGGTGTATATCTCGGAGGATGTCAAGTCCTTCTCCCGGATCAACACACCGCTGGAGGACATTGGTTACACTCCGTTTGTACAGCTCGGAATTGATGATTGTGTAAGCTTTGGCTCTCCTCTGAGTTTGCCTGACTAGCACTTCCTCAGTGGGTAATGTTCCATCTTTCAAGAACTGGTATACAGGTAGTGCCCAAGCTGGTACTGCTCGCGCAGGAAACATCTCCTCATCAATTTCCATCCGATCCACCGGCATAACTTCAGCCGGATCACGCTGAATAGTCCCCGGGTCTAGCGAAGTAGTCCCCGGGTTTGCCGAGGTAGTCCCCGGGTTCGGCGTGCTACCTCCCATGTCAATGTACATGGGCTCAACTCCGGATTCCGTGTTTTCCGCGACATAGATTGAATCGGTTCCTGGGGACGGCCTGATAGATGGTTTTCTGAGGTGCTCCAATGCAACACCCGGTGGAATTGCCTATTGGGTCGATCCGAGTTTTGACAGCATGTCAGCAGCTTCATTTTCCACGCGAGGTACATGGTGAAATTCGCATCCCTCAAAGTAACCCGAGATTTTCTGCACATGAAACCTGTATAGCACCATGTTTGGATCTAGGGCGTCCCACACTCTGAACACTTGCTGTATTACTAGATCCGAGTCGCCAAAGCATATTATCTGACGTATGCCAATCTCCTTCGCCACTTTGAGACCATGCACAAGAGCCTCGTACTCAGCGACATTGTTCGATGCCGCGAAATGGATCTACAATACATACTTGAGCTGATCCTTCATAGGCGAGGTAAGCACAACCCCGGCACCTAACCCGGTTTTGGTTTTCGATCTGTCAAAGTGCATCCTCCAGTAGTTCGGATCTGGTGGTGGCGGTTCGTATTGTACCTCGGCCCAATCCATGAAAAAGTCCGCCATAGCCCGGGACTTGATCGCTTCTCTCCTATCATACTGGGGTGCGTATGGTGCTAGCTCAATTGCCCATTTCGCAATTCTGCCATTCACATCTTTGTTACCCATTATCTCGGATATGGGGGCTTCGCATATCACTTTGATGGGATGATCCTCAAAGTAGTGCTTTAACTTCTTTGTCACCATATAAACTCCGTATGCCACCTTTTGAAAATGCGGGTAGTTCTGTTTTGAGGCAGACAATACCTTGCTCAAGTAATACACTGGCCTCTGTACCGACTTACCCTCTTCATCTCGCTCCACTACAATCACTGCACTTACAACTCGGTTGGTTGCGGCTATGTAGAGCAACATTGGCTCCTTCGACAGTGGAGAAGCTAACACTGGTGCAGTGGCCAACATCTTTTTCAAGTGGGCAAAAGCTTCATCGGCCTGCAGCGTCCAAACGAATTTATCTGATTTTTTCATGAGTTGGTAGAGAGGCAGTGCCTTTTCCCCTAACCGACATACAAACCGACTCAACGACGCCAGGCATCCAGTGAACTTTTGGATGTCATTGAGACACTTCGGCAGCTCCATTCGTTCAATGGCTCGGATCTTAGTTGGATTAACCTCGATACCTCGGCTGGAGACGAGGAACCCGAGTAATTTCCCAGCCGGGACACCGAAGGTACATTTCTTCGGGTTAAGCTTCATCCAGAATATTCTCAAGTTCGGATTTGGCGTGTGAAATTTACACGGCTGGTCCAACATTGACTCATAGGTATACCTCGGACGATCTTTCTTTTCTTGCCATTGCTTCTTCTGCTCCGAAGTCCATATTTTCTTGCCATCGTTTCGAGGAGTCCATTGCCCTCCCGTTTTCTGGCGTTGATTGCTCCCTGCTCCGGGCTGATCTTGATTCACGGCCGCAACTTGTTGCGAACCATACCGATGGTCCGGTCTATCGTCTCTCCTTTTTCCCCTGTAATTGTTCCTCCGGGATGACCTGGCTCCGTCCCTCGGATAGTACTTCTCATTTGACTTGTTCGATGCGATCCTAGGTTGAGTCGGATCACCCAAAGCATAAGAATCTGCGATCCGGATCATCTCTGCCAATGTGACTGGCATTTTCCTTTGCAATTTCATCCACAACTCGCTGCCATATCTGCACTCTTATGCGAACCATGCTATAGCCTGTGACTCTATGACTCCCTCACACGAGTTTCTCATGGTACACCACCGGGTCAAGAATTCACGGTCTGTTTCGTTAGATCTCTGCTTGCACATTGCCAGGGTCTGTGGTCTATTCAGTCTCTGATATGTACTTGAGAAGTTGCTGATAAACATTTCTTCAAAATCTATCCAGCAATTGATGCTTCCGGGTGGCAAATTGTTCAGCCATACCCTAGCCGGACCTTCCAAAATTTGGGGTACATATCGTACAACCCATCTCAAGTTGCCAGTCGCAATTTTCACAGCTGTTGCGTAGTTTATCAGCCAATCCTCCGGCTTTGTACTGCCGTCATACGTCTTCGTGCCCCTGGGTAATTGGAAATTAGGTACTGGCGGTTCCTTCATGATCCGGGGTCCAAAGCACGCTGGACCCGGAGGACCTTGACATTCGATCTGTTCCGACCTATACAGGCGATCCAGTTTTAGCCTGGCGTCATCCGGCATCAAATCTCTGCTTCCCAATCTCGACCCTATCACATGATAGTCCGGTCTTGCGTATCCCGCATTCATCATCTCCGAGTCTCCGTCATTGTATCGGTCTTGCTCTCGTTGTGCTCCTCTCTGTTGCATAAAACGGCCGACACTTTGCTCTTGCCTTGGTACATTATGCTGCTGTGGTTGACCTGCTCCTGCCAAGTTTCGCTGTCCGGCATTGCCGTTGGCAGCATTCCCTTGACCGGCATTGCCTTGGTCGTGGTTACCTCGGGCAGCTTCACCTCGGCTCACACTTCGTCGATCGTCGTTTTTCCGCATCTTTTTTTCTTTTCCCGCACGCGTTGGGTCGTACGGAACGATCTGCTTGTTCCGTCTGGCTGAGGTTACTACCTCTTCTCTCCTTTGGCCACCATGAGGTGATGATGCGGCTCCAGCAGATTTCTCCGGGTTACCCATCGCCGAATGGAAGATCTTAGAAGATCCAACTCTCTCCGGGTTACCTCTCAGCAGCTCCTCGTTCTGCCTGTTCGCGATCTGAACCAGCTCGTTAACCCGGTCTTGCTGTCTCTGACGGGCCTCACCCGTCAGACCGTCTAGCTCGGACGCCGCGGCATCTGCTGCCCTGAGGTTCTTTGCCGGGGTACTGTACTTTGGCAATCCCATGGACAGATAGTTTTCCGACACTTCTGGTCCATCATCACCTTCTCTGTTCATCTCACTTATGAGATTTTTACCTTTTACCCTTACTGCATCAACCTTGTTCGCTTTCGCGTACTCACGCAGCGTCATGTTCAACGACTGCTGAGCCGCTGCTATTTTCTTTGCGCCCTCCAGTATCTTTTGCCGGGTCTCCTCTAGCTCGGCCTGTGCCTGAGCCGGATCTACCACTGCTGCCACCGGGTTCGCCAAGCTATCCATAGCTTCCCTCAGCACGTTCTCAGGCCTCTCTAGCGGAGGACCCCTAGCTTTCCTCGGTGCCTTGGGTGTTACCTCCGGGTCTGGCGATGGATCCTTGCTCATGCCCGCGCCTGGCGCAGTCATCATCACCTCTGCATGGTCCGGGGAGTGAGCGATACGCGCCCCGCGAGCCACAGTGAGGGGTGGTTCTCCTGCATCGACGATGCGACACGGATGAACGCAAGACACGTCCACAGCAACATAGACCTTGTGCGCGGCGAGCTTGACAAAGATGCCGTTGCACGGAAGGGGGCGCGTGCCGAAGCAGCCAGCGTTGTCGCTGACGTAGTCCAGTGCTCCGAAGCGCTGAACGAGCCCGGAGACGATGCGTTCGCCGGTGCCGATGAAGTTTCCCGTCCGGATCTTCACCCCTGCTAGCGCCGCGAGCCCCACGGTGGGCGCCAACTGTCGTGGTGGTGTCACGGCAGATGCCATGGATAGGCTAAAGGTGGGGACTAATATGCGCTAGGGGAATCCAGGGAGGGATAGTAGAGTGATTCTCTATGCAGAAGCTTTGTATTGATGTTCGATCTCTAAGATTATAGGTGCTCCTCGAGCTGTTTTGACAAGAGGAGGAAGAAGAAAAACTCTCTTACTCTTGCCTACCAACTAGCCCAAGAACCCTAGATCCACTAGAATTCTCCTTGCTATGTATTTGAAAAAACCCAACCCCCTTACCAGAACCCCAACCCCCCTTATATAGAGGTGGTTCGGTCCTGGTCTAGGGCATACGTGGAGGCATATTCCTAAGAATATGCCCCTCCCAAAGTAGTAACCCGACAGGGGTGCTTTTCCCCCGCGTCACACTTGCTTTAGCGACGTAGCCTCTGCGGCGCCCGCGTCAGCCGACGTGAGCATCGTCACCCTTGTCGGCCACGATCCGGTGGTCCTGCCCTTGCTTTATTCGCTCATCCAGTACGCACCGGACCTTCTTTTTTGACCAGAGAGATTCCTTCCTTCTCCTAGAAGCCAAGCGAGGATCCGGATCACAGTTGATCCGGCCACACCCGTTCCTGCATATAAGCTAGACAAGTATCTCCGACTTACTCCTTGAGTCGGACGAGACAATGTTAGGCGACCCCCTGGTCTGGGTTACTCCGTGATCCGGCCTGCCTTGAGGTGACTCGGCCAGCTAACTCGGCCCTTATACCCCGGAGTGACCCTACCCGGGGTTATCCCCCCAACAAACCTCGTCCAGACGGAACAAACAGATCGTCCCGTACGACCCAACGCGTGCGGGAAAAGAAAAGGAGATGCGGAAAAACGATGATCGACGGAGTGTGAGCCGAGGTGAAGCTGGCCGAGGTAATCACGACCAAGGTAATGCCGGTCAAGGGAACGCTGCCAACGGCAATGCCGGACAGCACAACTCCGCAGGAGCAGGACAACCGCAGCAGCGGAATATACCAAGGCAAGAGCAAAGCGTCGGCCGAGGTATGCAGCAGAAAGGTGCGCAACGAGAGCAAAACCGATACAACGATGGTGATTCGGAAATGGTGAACGCAGGATACCCCAGACCGGACTATCATGTGATAGGGTCTAGATTGGGAAGCAGGGATTTGATGCCGGATGATGCCAGGTTAAAACTGGATCGCCTGTACAGGTCGGAAAAGATCGAATGTCAAGGTCCCCCGGGTCCAGCGTGCTTTGGACCCCGGATCATGAAGGAACCACCGGTACCAAACTTCCAGCTACCCAGAGGCACGAAGACGTATGACGGCAACAGCAAGCCAAAGGATTGGCTGATAAACTATGCTACGGCAGTGAAAATTCCAACTGGCAACTTGAGATAGGTTGTATGTTACGTGCCCCAGATGTTGGAAGGCCCGGCCAGAGTATGGCTGAATAATTTACCACCTGGAAGCATCAACTGCTGGATAGATTTTGAAGAAATGTTTATCAGCAACTTCTCAAGTACATACCAGAGGCCGAATAGACCGCAGACCCTAGCAATGTGCAAGCAAAGACCTAACAAAACGGATCGTGAATTCCTGACCCGATGGTGTACCGTGAGAAACTCGTGTGAAGGTGTCATAGAGTCGCAGGCCATAGTGTGGTTCGCGCAAGGGTGCAGATACGACAGCGAGATGTGGATGAAGTTGCAAAGGAAAATGCCAGTTACGCTGGCAGAGATGATCCGGATTGCTGATTCGTATGCATTGGACGATCTAACTCAACCTAGGCTCGCATCAAACGAGTCAAGCGAAGAATACTATCAGAGGGATGGAGCTGGGTCATCCCGGAGGAACGATTACAGAGGAAAAAGGAGAGATGATAGACCGGATCATCGCTACGGTTCGCAACAAGTTGCAGCAGTGAATCAAGATCAACCCGGAGGAGGGAGTAACCAACGCCAGAGAACTGGAGGGCAGTGGACTCCAAGAAATGATGGCAAGAAGACATGGACTCTAGAGCAAAAGAAACAGTGGCAGCAAAAGAAAGACCATCCGAGGTATACCTACGAGTCAATGTTGGACCAGCCGTGTAAGTTTCACACGCCAAATCCGAATAGCCCGGCGGGTCACACGACGAGGCAATGTGAGTGGATGCGTAAGATAGAGCAAGGTGGTTTAGGGAATGCTCAGGCACCCCGGAATGATCAACCTCGGCAGGAGTTACCCCGGAAGCAATTGCCCTCCGGGGCGAACGCGCAGCAGCTAATGTTGCCTCCCCCTCCGCCGAGGTATGACAACAATGAGAGAAGGGATGCAGTGCATCAGGTGGAAAATCAGCAACAACCGGATCAGAGGTACCCCGGAAACGAGGGAAGGAATGAGTACAGGGAGCATCACCAGAGTTATTGTGTGTTCACGACTGAGGAAACAGATAGAAAAAGCTTGCAGCACCGACACATGGAGGTCAATGCGGTCATGCCAGCAGTGACGAGGTGCATGCCTTGGTCGGACCAAGAAATCACCTGGAACATCAAAGATCATCCTAAACTTATGCCGAGCCCAGGTTCGTATGCGCTAGTGCTAGAACCGACATTCATTGGACCGAACATCAATGTGAGGTTCTCCAAGGTCTTGATTGATAATGGCAGTAGCATTAACATCATGTATGTGGATACGATGCGCAAGTTGGGCATCTCGGAGAACATGCTCCAGGCTACGAGAACAACTTTCCATGGCATTGTACCAGGCATTTCTTGCGAGCCCATAGGCAAAGTCCGGGTCGACGTGCTATTCGGAACAAGGGATAACTGCCGAACTGAAAATCTAGAGTTTGAGGTGGTGAACTTGGAAAGTGCATATCATGCGTTACTCGGAAGACCAGCATTGAACAAATTCATGGCAAGCTGTCACATCAGTTATCTGAAGATGAAGTTGCCCGGGCCAAATGGAGTGATTACCATTAATGGAGATTTCCGACGTTCCATGGAGTGTGCTTCAGCCGGGTCTAACCTAGCCGAGTCACTTGTGATTGCGCGAGAGAAAAGAAAAATCCAAGAGGTGGCGGCACTAGCTCAGTCCGCACAGCAATATATGCCGGTGTTAAGTAACCCGCATGGCAGCGTTTCATTTCAAGCCGCAAAGGACACCAAGAAGATTCCAGTTGATAGCATGTTCCCGGAGCGCACCGTAACAATTGGTGCCGGGTTAACTGACAAATAGGAAAGCGAGCTCGTCAACTTCCTCCGTGAGAATCGGGATATTTTTGCTTGGTCTACACAAGACTTGCAAGGTGTTCCGAGGGAGTTGGCCGAGCACTCTTTGAATGTGAGACCCGGAGCAAGGCCGGTGAAGCAACCTCTCCGCCGCTTCGCCGAGGATAGGAGAAAAGTCATTGGTGACGAGATAGCTCGGTTACTGGCAGCAGGATTTATCATGGAGGTACTATATCCGGATTGGCTCTCTAATCCGGTGCTGGTAGAAAAGAAGAAGGATGATCCGAACGTGGCAGTGGTTTGGCGCATGTGTATCGATTACACGAACCTAAACAAGGCATGTCCAAAAGATCCATTTCCACTGCCGAGGATAGATCAGGTCATAGACTCGACCGCGGGATGCGAACTGTTGTCATTCATTGATACATATTCTGGCTTCCACCAGATACCTCTGAACCCAGATGATCAAATAAAGACTGCGTTTATTACCCCGTATGGGGCTTACTGCTATCGCACTATGCCGTTTGGTTTATGTAATGCAGGTGCAACGTACCAAAGATGCATGCAAAAATGTTTGCACGACCAAATAGGTCAAAACGTACAAGTATACGTGGATGATGTGGTTATCAAGACCAAGGAAAGTGCAACGCTCCTTGACGACATAAGGCAAACATTCGCGAACTTGAGAAGGTTCCGGATGAAGCTTAACCCGAAAAAATGTACCTTCGGTGTCCCGGCTGGAAAATTACTCGGATTTCTCGTCTCTAGCCGAGGTATCGAAGCTAATCCAACTAAGATCCGAGCCATCGAACGAATGGAGCTGCCGAAGTGTCTCAATGATGTCCAGAAGTTCACTGGATGACTGGCACCGTTGAGTCGGTTTGTATGTCGGTTGGAAGAAAAGGCACTGCCTCTCTACCAACTCATGAAAAAGTCGGATAAATTCGTTTGGACGCCACAGGCCGATGAAGCCTTTGCCCACTTAAAGAAGATGTTGGCCACCGCGCCAGTGTTAGCCTCTCCACTATCAAAGGAGCCAATGTTGCTCTACGTAGCCGCAACCAACCGAGTTGTAAGTGCAGTAATCGTAGTGGAGCGTAATGAAGAGGGTAAGTCGGTGCAGAGGCCAGTATATTACCTGAGCGAGGTATTGTCTGCCTCAAAACAGAACTACCCGCACTTTCAAAAGGTGGCATATGGTGTCTATATGGTGGCAAAGAAGTTAAAGCATTACTTTGAGGAGCACCCCATCAAAGTAATATGTGAGGCTCCCATATCCGAGATAATGGGTAACAAGGATGCGAGTGGCAGGATCGCAAAATGGGCAATTGAGCTAGCCCCCTATGCGCCCCAATACGACAGAAGAGAAGCGATCAAGTCTCAGGCTGTGGCGGACTTTTTTGTGGATTGGGCCGAGGTACAATACGAACCACCACCACCAGATCCGAATTACTGGAGGATGCACTTTGACGGGTCGAAAACCAAAACCGGGCTAGGCGCCGGGGTTGTGCTTACCTCGCCAAAGAAGGACCAGCTAAAGTACGTATTGCAGATCCATTTCGCGGCATCGAACAATGTCGCTGAGTATGAGGCTCTTGTGCATGGGCTCAAAGTGGCAAAGGAGATTGGCATACGTCGGATAATATGCTTTGGCGACTCGGATCTGGTGGTGCAACAGGTGTCCGGAGTGTGGGACGCCCTGGATCAAAACATGGCACTATACAAATTTCACGTGCAGAAGATATCTGGTTACTTCGAGGGGTGTGAATTTCACCATGTACCCCGAGTGGAAAACGAGGCTGCTGACATGTTGTCAAAGCTCGGATCGACCAGACAGGCAATTCCACCGGGTGTAGCATTGGAACACCTTAGAAAACCATCTATCAGGCCGTCCCCAGGAACCGACTCGATCTATGTCTCGGAAAATACGGAATCCAGAGCTGAGCCCATGGACATTGACATGGGAGGTGGTACGCGAGACCCGGGGTCTGCGTCAGCAAACCCGGGGACTGCCTCGGCAAACCCGGGGACTGCTCAGCGTGATCCGGCTGAAGTTATGCCGGTGGATCAGATGGAAATTGATGAGGAGATATTCCCTCCACGAGCCATACCAGCTTGGGCACTGCCTATATTCCAATTCCTGAAAGACGAAACGTTACCCGCTGAGGAGGTGTTAGCCAGGCAAACTCAGAGGAGAGCAAAAGCATACACAATCATCAATTCCGAGTTGTACAAATGGAGTGTAACCAATGTCCTCCAACGATGCCTTGACCCGGAAGAAGGGCTTGACATCCTCTGAGATATACACCAAGGAGAATGTGGGCATCATGCCTCATCCCGAGCCTTGGTGGCAAAGGCGTTCCGGCATGGGTTCTACTGGCGAAGTGCCTTGGAACAAGCAGAAGATCTGGTGAGAAAATGCAATGGTTGTCAGAGGTACGCCACCAAGACACATATGCCTATGTCGGAACTCAAGACCATACCAATTACGTGGCCATTTGCTGTATGGTGCTTGGATATGGTTGGCCCGTTCAAACCGGCGAGAGGAAACATGACATACATTTTGGTCATGGTGGACAAGTTTACAAAATGGATTGAAGTGAAACCTATAAGAAAATGTGATGGAGCTACGGCTGTGACATTTCTCAAAGACATCATCTTGAGATACAGTTATCCACACAGTATTATAACTGACAACAGAACAAATTTTGCGGAAGGAGCATTTGCGCGCTTCTGCCGAGATAAGAAGATCCGACTCGATGTCGCCTCGGTAGCCCACCCCGCATCGAACGGAAAAGTGGAAAGATCCAACGGATTAGTATTATCCGGGATAAAACCCCGGCTCATTGAGCCGCTGCAAAGATCAGCGGGGTGCTGGATAGAAGAACTACCAGTGATACTGTTGAGCTTAAGCACAACTCCGAATCGATCAACAAGCTATACGCCATTTTTTCTGGTATATGGGGCAGAAGCTGTATTACCAGCCGACATAGAGCATGATTCGCCTAGGGTCACCCAATACATAGAAGCCGAAGTGCAAGAAGCCTGGCAAAATGAAGTTGATCTACTAGAAGAAGCGAGTGGCACTGTCCAGATCTGCCATATATCAGCAAAATATCCGACGCTATCATAGCCGAAAAGTGTGCCCCCGAGTCTTTCGGGAAGGCGATCTGGTGCTCCGGTTGGTACAACGTACTACTGGCATGCATAAATTATCCCCCCCCCATGGGAAGGGCCATTCATTGTGAGCAAAGTATTGCACAATGATTCTTACTATCTCATAGATGCAAAGCCACAGGAAAAGAACAAGGCGGACAGGTCCGGAGAGGAATCCAAGCGACCGTGGAATGTAGCACTACTTCGTCCCTTCTACACTTAGCTAAGAAGTGTATGTATCCGAGTCGTCTCGTATGTCGGTATGTATGTCGGCAATGAGCTTATCAATGAAATAGCAGCGCCTCGAGCAGTAACTCGGGGACTGCCTTAATAATGTTTGTTGTTATTTTTATGCGGTAGCTGGAATAAGTCGTTCTACTTAACCCGGATTAGTAATGTGTGAGCACCAAAAACCCAACCCTTCGACTTGCTGCTGTCCAACAAGAATTGGCTTCATGGCAAGTAAGGGAACAAGTTTGGAACTGCGTAGCACATGAAAAACGACTAAGGAAGCGAGTTTATTCGAGCTAACGTTTGTTTTTGGACTAACCCTGTATTTATTTTCAAGTTATTATGCTGAATCATTTTGAGCCAAGCCTCAAAGTTTCCAAGTATTGTTAAAACAATTTTTGAAGCTCGGATTCGTAAGTCATAAAACCGAATCAAGGTAGACACGGACCGAGCCAGAGAATTGGAAGAACAAGAAAATGAAACTCGGGGACTGCGCCCAAGTTAATCCGGCATAGAAATGTAGTAGCAAAATATCACATATCCAGCATACAATTGCACCCGGCATACCGGGGATCTGATAAATTTTCAAGTTTTTTGCAACTAAGGAGCAGCAGGAGGAGGAAGTTCGGCGTCGTCGTCGATGTCTTCAATATCTGAAGCATCATCTTCTCCACCCTCATCCGACCCACCTTCAACGTTCTCATTCTGCTCGTCCCCAGTGGATTCCAGGAAGCTCGGCCCTTCAATCCAGTCATGAATAGGAGAATATTCGACGAGGCTGTAGGCGCAAGCCTGGCGCCGAGCTACCCACTCCGGATCATCGGTCCATCTGGATCCGGTGCGCCGACGTGTAAGGAGGCTGAGGTCGATTTTCTCGTACCATGTGAGAATATGGTGAAGGATGGTGTCAGCTGCGGCACGACCAGCGGCTCTCTCCAGAGGTTAATCTGGGTCTCAACTTCCATTAACTTCTCAACAAGAGTCGCAATGGTCTCCGGGCTACTCTCTCCGGGCCAGAACATATTGAAAATCTGAACTGCAACGTCGAGGATATCCTTGCCATAATTCTTGGTGGTCTCCACACGAGAGGACAAGCTGACCAATAGGTCCTCCATGTCCAAGGGAATGTTCTCACCATCAAGAGCAATGGGAGTACCCCTCTCTCAGCGAAATTTGGCAACAGCAGCGCTGGCAATCGCAGTACCCTCTGGAAAGTGGTCTGGAAACAAGGCAAAGGAAGAAGGTAAAGAAAAGACATATGAGGTAACCCGGAGACTTATGTCGGACAAGGGAAAGGAACTTACGAGAAATATGGCTATGGATCCGGGTAAACTCCTTGATGCAGGCATCACGCCTTTTGCGAAGTTGCTCAAGCTCAGCGTTTGCCGACCCGAGCTGGAGGTCGGATTCTTTGAGTAGGTCCTGGTCCTTGGAGATTTGGAGAGTAAGGCGCTCACGCTCTTCGGTGAAGTTCTGGCCAACTTTCTAGAGCTCGGTTTTGTGTTGGGCCTTCATCTTCTCCATATCAGCCTTGAGCTTGGCTATCTCGTCGTCCTTAGTCCGGAGGAGGGCAAGCTCATCATTCTTCTTCTTCAGCTCAGCTTGATGTTGCCCTGCTTGTTCGAGAAAATGCAGCATCATATCAGGCACGGGCACACTATCCTCAAGCGATGCTGAAATAGTATGTTGACCCGGCAGAGCCGAGGAGTGAATATTTGTCGAGCCAAGGAGAAGAAGAAATGGAAAACACAACGAGGTCGAACAAAAGAGGACATACCCCGGATTTCCTCCAAGTTCTTCCGCATGATTTTGTTCTCAGCCTCCACCCCAGCTGCAGAAACCGAATGAGGAGATTACTTCGGCGGAAAAAAAGTAAAGAAGAACGGAGAGGTGCCGAGGGAGAAAATTACCCCTCTTTTCATGTTCTGCACCAAGTGCAACATGTTTTGCGCGTAGGATCTTGTGGGTATCAAGCAGACGTTGAAATTCGGCGCTCCGGCGATTGGTGGTTACCTGAAAGAAGTACAGAAGTGTAAAATTAGCTTGGTGCATATTCAAAGTGTACAAGATCCGGGCCAAGTGGAACTTAACCCGGCTCTAGGTGTGTGCATATTCGAAGTGTGCAGGATCCGAGCCAAGTGGAACTTAACCCAGCTCTAGGTGTGTGCATATTCGAAGTGTGCAGGATCCGGGCCAAGTGGAACTTAACCCGGCTCTAGGTGTGTGTATATTCGAAGTGTGCAAGATCCGGGCCAAGTGGAACTTAACCCGGCTCTAGGTGTGTGCATATCTGAAGTTTACATGCAGTTACGTTAGTTTTCTAATGAGCATCCGGCCGAGTAACAAGCTACTCCCCCGGAGGCTCGGGGACTAATGGTTATTATCTACAGCATGTAAAGGACTTTTCCTAAACCCGGCTATTATCTATGTTGGTTTTGAAGTTTACATACCTCCATCATTCGCCCCACGAGGTTAATTGCCTTGGCGGCAGTATTCATTTGGGCAGAAAATTCTGCGGGGCCGAACTTTTTCGGGAGATCGTCGTTGTGGACAAACTCCGCCTTGTTCCAGTTCATGACGAACTCGATAAGGCTCGGAGGGTACCGTTCGCCAGTGGGAATGTGGGGTGCCACCAAGCCCTTCGCATGAGCTTCCTTCCTCTCAACTAGGGCAAGAGCTGGGCTGGTGCGCAGAACCATCTGCTGTGCATCGGTTGGCTCGGCAGGAACATCCTTCGCTGCTGGTGATTTCTTCGGGAGCATCGACGATAGAGTTCGCTGCCCGGCCTCGATGGATGCAGACTTGGTAGTATCCGGGGCCTTCTTTCCTTTAACTTGCTCAGAAGAAGTAACTGCGGTGGACTTCCCTGTATAAGCTGCTGGAATAGTTCCTCGCCGAGGCTGAGATGACTCGGAAGAGGCAGAGGAACTTGGCACTGGAGCTGTTGTTGGTTTCCTTGGTGCCGGGGCAGGTGCTGGCTCGGTTGCTGGTACTGGAGCTGCTGCTGGTTCTGGTGTTGTGATAGACTCGGTGGTTGCTGGATGCGGCGATGCCGAAGTGGTGGACGCCGTCGCCTTGGTTGGACCGACCCCTCCCGCTCCAAGGTCGCGTTCCTCACGATGAGGTACTGCGGAACCCGGAGCAGCCGCAGAGCCCTCCAGAATAGGGCTCAGCGGGCGTGACTCGTCATCACGGGGAGGAGAAGGGCCGGACCGAAGGGGATAAGAGATGCTCGATCCGCTCTGAGGGACCTCCACAGGAGGCCTAAAAAAGAGAATAATGTCAGAAGAGAAATTACCACGATGCAAGGAAAAGTGAGTTACGTAATGAAAAATAACTTCGTCCTAATGCTGGTGTCCTTCTTAAACAACAAATTCTTGTCCTTCCATCTGATAATTGTCATGAAGGTGCCCATATTATTGATGATCATATGCCTAATGTTGTTCCTGTTACTGATGTGTATCAAGTTGCAATAGCTGTAGAAGAAAATTTGGTTCAAAACAATGCAGAAAACAGCTCACAATTTCATGTTGAAAGTGCTTTAGAAAATGACGAAATATCCACAGAACACGAGGCAGAACATTCTCCTGCTGCGTCAGGCTCAGATCCCGTGGAGGATTCTGGCCCTGCCTTCCCGTGCGTCAAGACGCCGCGCACTCCCGCATCACGCCCCGTGGCTGCTCCGTCCCCGCCACGTGTTGGGCCGTTGTTGGCTTCTCGTGCGCCGGCACACACACCCGCGCCCATGGTTCCTACGTGGGACCCTGCTGTCCCCCTGACAGCCGACACCACCACCCCATCGTCCCCACATGTCGACGAGCTGACGCCGCTTACCTCCCCTGCACTGTCAGCTGCACCGGACTCACCTGGTGGATCCTCTGTGGCCAGTGCTCCCGAGGCTGAGTCTGCAGTGACATCTGCTGATGAAAATGATGTTCCTCCTTTGCCTCCTCCTATTGAGCAACCAACTGCATCACCTCCCTATGTTTGCACCAGGCTTCAGAAAGGTATACGACACCCGAAACAATACACTGATAGTACAGTTCGCTATGGTATGCTCTCCTCTACAGGGGAGCCAACCAAACTTGCCGAGGACCTTAGAGACCCTCATTGGCGTCAAGCAATGGAGGAGTATAAGGCATTGCTTGAGAACAAGACTTGGCATCTTGTTCCTCCGAGCAGCAACAAAAATATAATTAATTGTAAATGGGTATATTGCATCAAGAGAAAAGCAGATGGCTCTATTGATCGATATAAAGCACGATGGGTTGCAAAAGGTTTCAAACAAAGGTATGAAATTGATTATGAAGATACCTTCAGTCCTGTGGTGAAAATTTCCACCATTAGAACTGTTTTGGATCTATCTGTATCTCAATGATGGAGTCTACGGCAGCTAGATGTCAAGAACGTGTTTCTTCATGGTGTTCTGGAAGAGAAAGTCTATATGAAACATCCATCGGGTTTTGAGGATCCCCACTCTCCGCGCTATATTTGCAGACTTGGCAAAGCTCTTTATAGATTAAAACAGGCACCTCGAGAATGGTATTCTAGGCTAAGTTCCAAGTTGTGTGATCTTGTATTCTCACCATCAAAGGCTGATACTTCACTGTTTCTTTTTTATAATTTAGGTATCACTATGTTTGCTCTGATTTATGTTGATGACATCATAGTTACAAGCTCTTCTTATCATGCTATTTTTGCCCTTCTTCAAGATCTCAATAAGAATTTTGCAATTAAAGATCTAGGTGACCTTCACTACTTTCTTGGTATGGAAGTGAAAAAGGTGCACAATGGCTTACTCTTGACTTAGGAAAAATATGCTACATATTTTGTTGACATAATTGGTATGCTTGATGCCTGCAAGTGCACAGATCGTTTGTAGGTAGTTTCAAAGTATAGACATCGATCCCACAGGGAGCCCAAAGGTAAGTGTTTATGACTTAAGTATCTGTCACACTCAAAGTTGTCACAGGTCTTTGAGTGAATTGACTGCAAGTGTGGAACAATAAAATTTGCATTAAACTGGATGTATTTAAATAAAACTAAAATATAAACTTCAGAAATAAAAAGCATAAAAGTAAAGAACGATTCGATTGTTTTTGGTTTTCTGCAGATGACGAAGAAGGTGCGGGGAGATACAGTTCATGGTGATAATGACTGTGCCAGGTGGACGAATGATAAGTGTAACAATTACAATCTTATAAATATATATGTAGGCGAGCAACCCATAATTAGCTAGAACTCCTCTTGGAAGATTTCATCCCAACTTCAATAATCCTACTAGTCTGTTACCAAAACCATGGTTAGTCACTAGATGATTAAGATCCTTCAGGTTGCTTAGCAATTAAGCTCCTTGGATCGGACTAATGCAATAAGCACAGTGGTTCCTCGTGATCCTCGAGTCAAACTAGTTTCCCATTGATATCCCCGCGTCACTCGGGGGGTCGTCGGTCTGCTAACGAACAAGATCCTATCTATGTAGAACAAAGCATCATGTTGTCTGGGCCCTTAATTCGACAACAAGCATTAGACATCCCACAGATAGTCAAGTACACATAATATAATAATTAAAACCAATCAAAAACTAATGAAAAATATATGGAGGCACATCACATCTCACCAATCCCTTACATCTCCCATGCCCAAGGAACTTACTCACACATGAGAGAAGAAATCATCATCGATATAAGTAAATAAAGAGAGTACTTCTCGATATTACCGTAGAAATCTACAATAAGAATAGAAAAGTAATCCAACACAATTTAAGATAGGAAGAAACAATCGCAAACCTTAATATTGCAAAGTGAAGATCTCTCTCTCTCTCTCAAGTACAAGTAATGGCTATGAGGGTGTGATGGCTAGGAGGTCGAAGATCGTGGAGCGAGATGAAGAACGTCTTCCCCTTCTTCTGCGGATCTCTTCTTTCTCCCTTCTGGATGGAATGGTGGCTGCTGTGTTATGATTTCGTGTCTGGCCTCTTCACGAAAGTTGTCCCTTTTGACAATATGGAGGCGGCGGCAGCTATACGGCAGGAACTATACGGCCGGAAAAATATTCCCGCCGTATAGTTGCTCGTTAAAGCTTCTGTCTGCCTCCCTCGATTGCTTCCAAAAAGAGACTTGCTTGTTTTCGCATGAATATTGTGTTTCTCTTGTTAAAACCCTATGTTGATGTTTAGAACCTGAAACACACATTAAAAACCAAATTTTCTTCGCTACCAAAGTATTAGCATTAGGTAAAGCTAGAAAATGATCAAATACAGAAGAAAACCATTAATAAAAACCATCAAAAATATGTCGAATCTCAGAGCTATCAATGCGCAGCTACAAGTCTGCTCCCACACCTCTGTCATCAACGGAGCAGTTGTCTCTCACAGATGGTACTCCTCTTGGCCCTGATGATATCACTCAGTATAGAAGTATCGTTGGAGCATTACAGTACTTGACTCTCACACGTCTAGACTTGGCATTCTCTCTAAATAAGGTTTGTCAGTATTCTCATGCTCTAACTACAGGACATTGGACAGCTGCAAAACGTATTCTCAGATATGTGAAGAATAACTGAAACTTGGAATCACATTCACCAAATCTCCATCCACCTTTCTTAGTGCTTTTCTCTTGATGACAGGCGCTCCACAAGTGGTTTTTCTATCTTCGTTGGACCAAATCTGGTCACATGGGGTGCCATAAAATAGGCTACAATGTCTCGGTCTAGTACTGAGGCTGAATATAAGGCATTAGAGCATCTCTAGCAGATACCGCATATCGGCCGGTACGCAAATTTTTGCACTGATATGTGGTACCTTGGCCAAAATGTGGCCTTTCCAGATACCGTAAAATGGCCCGTAACGCAATTTTTTGCCGATTCCCGCAAAACGGCCCATCCGTCCCACATATATTCGGTAGGGGGCGCTGGATGCGGGATACCGCATCCATTTTCCCCTTCCTCTCCGCCCAGAAACCCTTGCCGCCGCCCGCCCCTGTCTCCGATTTCGATTGACTGCGCCGATAGAAAACGCATCACCGTCGCCAACCTCAGTGTCCACCCCCCCCCCACTTACCATGGCCGGCCAATCGAGCCGCGATTTGGGCGAATGTGGTCGTGGTTGCCATCGGAGCAGGATGAGCTCCGTCCTGCGAGCTCACTCGCCGTTGCCGTCGGAGGAGGAGCGTGAGCGCATCCCCGTGTAGGGACACGGCATCGGCCCCACCACCCATTTCCGCCTGACAATGCCGCGGACAAGGCAGAATAGCTGCTGCTGGCGGAAATGTGCGCTGTCCCGCTGGTCGTCCGCAAGCCTGCTATCAACAACGAGCAGGAGGAGGTCTGTGTCACTAAGGCCAAGTTCCACTCGCTGTGCACCACAGTCATGTAGATCGTGCAACACCGGAAGCACCGCCACGACGCGCATAGGGCGGAGAAGCGCGAGTTTCTCTGTGTCTGTCGTCTCTCCTTCTGCGAGCACATGGGGTGGCTCGAGGCCCTGGAAGCCCACTTACCTGACGATTACTTCATGGCCAACGACTCCGGCAGTGCCGAAACCGACGAGGAGTAAGCGCGTGTCGCCGTCACCGTTGATGATCCGGTGAGTAGGTACCACCGGTAAAGCTTCGTAGATGCTAGGTGAAGTCTGGATGCAGGGCACGACATCAAATTTTGTTAAACTTTATATGTAGATCTAGATGATCAAAACCTCCTCTATGTAATCTGGCGCCAATGTGCGATGATTTTTAAATATGCAGTTTGGATTAGGGTATCTATTCAGCCCCATGGTTTCCCATACCGCAAACAAGGTTTCTGGTTTACCGCATCCGTCTTTTGCAGTACTGCGATATACGATATCTGCTAGAGATGCTCTTAGCTAATGCCACAGCTGAGCTCTTATGGGTTGAACCTCTTCTCTTAGAACTTGGAGTTAAACTGAAGGAAAAACCGAGTCTTTGGTGTGATAATTTAGGTGCTACCTATTTGTCATTAAATCCTATGTTTTATGCTCGGACCAACCATATTAAGATTAATTTTTATTTTGTTAGGAAACGAGTTGCTAGTAATAATTTAGCCATTCGTTTTGTTTCAAGCAAAGACCAGGTTGCAGATGAATTTACAAAGGCTCTATCACTCAAGCTGCTAGATGAATTCAAGGGTAATCTCAACCTTTCTATAGGCTGAGATTAAGGGGACAGTTAGATGTATATCTTGTAATAGATACTATACTGCCATCAAACTTCTTGTCTTGCATTTCAGTCGCAGCAATCGCCAGTCATTTTTTATAAAATCTAAATTCTCTACCCTCCTGTTGGTTAGGCTGCCATGGCGTTACATGGGCCTCGGCTATGCATAAGGCAGACCAGCCTGCTAAATAAATCTTAGAGTGGGCTACATATAGCTTGCTAAATATGCATTCCTCCTGGACGCCGCCTTCTTCAAGATTCTCCAAACTCCACTCAATAGAGCATAAGAGCGTATTCACTCGAATTCCCATAGGCCTTCCTAGGCTGTTTTTTAATCCGGACGGCAAGTTTTGGTCCACTCGCGTTTTTAGGATCCAATTTTTCACCGGATTTGGGCTACATTACATCTGACGTTTCTATTCGCACCGAAAGCGCTGGGTGTGGACTGGGAACGCCGGATGAAGCTGAATCAGCGGGAAAAACATTTGTGATAGTGCCTCCCCCCCCTTTGAGTGAGTGAAGACGACTCTTCCTCATCCCTTCGCCTCGACTCCCGCGTCAGATTGTCAGGCAATGGCCGCCTGTCCACTCGCCCCACGCGTCGCTGTAATGGCGCGCCACCCTCCACCCACCTTCCTGCCGATCCCATTTTTCCGCCCTCGCCGCCAATACCCCAAATGGCTATAAAAGCCGGTGGTCTCGCCGTCTTCGGCACCACTTCTCCACCTCCTCTCCCCAAACGACCAAGGCAGAAACTCGAAAAACCTGTGGCGAAGAGGTTCCCAAGCGATCCAGCGGCAGCGAACGGCTTCGGCCGCCGCTCCCTTCAGCCATGGGAGGCCGAAGAAGGATCACGTCCTGCACATGCTGAAGCGGGATCTGACGGAGTGGGAAGTGTCTTTCGCCGAGGAGGGCTAGACGCATGCACCTGGTCCAGGCAGGACTGGGAGCGGGAGGAGGCCGAGGACGTTCGTCGTGTGCATCTGCAAGCCGAGCGCCGAGCCGCACATGACGCTCGCCACAACGCCTATCAGGGCACACCGCTCGTCATCCTCGACGATGACGAAGACGAGGCCGAGCCCTCATCGTAGCCTTAGTGTTGCGGGGACGCCGGCCAGGGTAGCTCCTGGCCACCGGGATCGCCGAGTGACGATGACGACGAAGACGGCGGTGATGACGGTGACTACACCGTCTTCTACAAGCGCCTCGGCATGTGAACGGCCCGACGTCGGCATCCTGCCGCCATTTCTATGTTTTTCAAGTTTTTTTAGATACTGCAAGTCGAATTCGGGTATATGTCCGAATTTAACACAACACATACGAACTCGCCTATATTTTAATTCAATCACTTGAATTAGTACTCGTTCCGACCCAAATTAGTTGACTCAAATTTGTCAAGATACGGATGTATCTAATAGTAAATTATGTCTAGATATAACCGAATCTAGGCAATCTAAGTCAATTAATTTGGATCGGGAAACGAACCGGTACATGCGTATGGTTGCTCCTAGGCTAGCGGCTAAAAAAAACCATCTAAGGTTCCTTCGCTCCGTTGGTGATGTCGTCGGTCCGTTCGGCCTCCGATGGCTTTAGGGCCTTAGAGGTATGGCGGACCACGGCCACTGGCTGATGGGTGTTTTGTTTTTGATTAGGATGTTTTCTCGAGTCTTTTTCGGGATGTTGAGGCGACAGCTACATCCTGAAGTGAGAATAAAGTTTTCCCTGTTCTATCCTCGCTCCAGTGGTATGCCTAACGCTGACGGAGGACGCGTGTAGTCGTGTGTCCGACTGATCTCCTGGGATGTCCGACTGATCTCCTGGGATCTAGTCATTTTTCGTGTTAATTTCAGGTCAGTCTCTTCCAATCTACTGATGTCATTATTGGTGGTGATTGCTGTTTTAGTACGCTAGTTTTTTGGGACCTTAGCACGACGACTTCCCGTGTGTCTACTACAACAAGCTCTACTACCACAAGCTTTGTCCGGCTTCGGTGATAGAGGGGCGAGGACAGCGGCGCGCCTCGTCTCATGCTATTGTTTGTAGTCTTCGCTAGGTGGTCCATCAATCTATTTGTAATTTTTATTACTTTTAGTCTTGTTTGTACTACTGTTGATGATTATTAATAGATAGGTGAGATTTTTAAAAAACTAGGGACGTAGGGAGTATTAAATTTGTCGTGTTTTGTCAAATTTTCTAATTTTCAGGAAAAGACCCTAAGAACATGAGATCATTTTTAGACCGACCGAAAGTTCCTTCCATCTGACGTTGGATTTTGGCCCAACTCGAGTGGAGGTGGTCTAAGAGCATCTCTAGTAGATCCTCCATCTGACTCCCATCCGCATAATAACAGTCGATTTCCGGTTCGGAGGGTAAAAAAGGCACCGTTCAGATCCCGCATCGGACCCCCATTTCTAAAAAAAAATCCGGGCCGCTCTGATTCACGCCGCGCGACCCCTAAGTTCCCGGGTCGGAGGGGTTGTGCGAGGCCGGCCTCCATCTATTTCCACCCCTTGGCGCGAAGGAAGTTTCAATTCTCCCCTTCTTCTCTTCCTCCCGCTAACCGCCGCCGCAGGTCCCGGCCTCCCCCGCCCTTTCCCTCCGATTTCAACCGGTAGAAGCACGCGCGCAGGCCCGCCGCGTCCGCTCTGCCCGCCGGCACGTGTGAATCGGACACCAATCGACCGGAATCGATGCCTCCGCGGACGCCTTACCTCCGCCGGTAAGCTTCTTCCCAAGCTCGTCCTAGCCGCGGATCTGCCGCCGTAGCTCTGATGGTTTGCCGCAGTTGTTGCGCCTTTGCAGATGGACCCATGCGCGTTGTTTTTGTTGGAGGATTCGTCCTCCTCCGACGACTCGGACTTGGAGGAGCTGCTCGACGACGAGCTGGAGCAGACGGTGGTGATACTCGTGGCGGCGACGATCACGGACGTGCGGGTGAAGAACCGGAAGGGCTCGACCATTGGGCGGCTGTGCATCCCGCGGAACCGCGCCCTCGGCCACACCTTGCTCATCCCGAATATGCTGTTATGCGGGCCGTATTTGGCGCGTCTGGACTGTGCGACCGTTTTTTTTACCTTCAAAACATGTTTGGGTGGCCTGGATAGACGAATATGGGTGCGATTTTTGGGATTGCTAGAGATGCTCTAATTGCCGGCGGGGAGTCGGACAGGAGCGGCGGCAGGGTTGTCGCAACCCGCTTGCAATCAGAGATGGTCGTGAAGAAGCAGGCGGGGGAGCAGGGAGCGGAGGAGCCACCGCTGCCCCTCGCCGATCGCAACCCGCTTGCAATCAGATATGGTCGTGAAGAAGCAGGCGGGGGAGCAGGGAGCGGACGAGTGTCACACCTGCACAGGTGAACACTGAAGAAACAGGGGAAGAGACGTAGAAGTCATGTACGACTTTCGTTGATGAAAAATGATGACCAAGGAGCAGCTGTGTTTGGTGAGTTGTGTGGGCCAAGGGGCACGTGTGGTGTGAGTTGTACGCCAGCTATATACGTGAGCGATGCCGTGAAACCTGGACAGGAATGATCTAAAATCTGAAAACTACCTACTCCTTCCATATCTCGTTCTTCTCTCTAGTTATTGCTGGATCCCCAATTCCGTTCTGTATCTGGGTACTTGGCCTCACGTCCTGAACATCATCGGGGCAAGGGGGTGTTACAGTGGTATCAGAGGTGTGTTCGGTCGCTGGGATTGTCGATCTGCAGCTGTAAAATTCCTTCAGATGGTTGGTGAACTCGGCAACGAATTTTGATTTTGGTCAATTTCAGCGCTGAGATCCCGTAATACCGGACGTCGGTTTGTTGGATCGTTCAATCGCCACGACGGCACCGTCCAAACCATTGCTGCAGACCCAGTTCGTGCTATCGGCGATGGGGGAGGCATCGGAGCGCACGGACGAGGCGCTGGCGGCGATTCGCGAGAGTCTGGACCTGGTGCGCTCGCAGGTGGGCTTGCTGGATACGCGTATGGATTTCCTCGACTCGGCCTATCAGCAGGTCGCGTCGCAGCTTGATCTGCACTCGCCCGCGGTCTCCGACCACACTCGAGTCATGGACTCCATCGAGAGGCGCCAGGAGACCATGGCGTAGCACATGGCGGCCACGGCGGAGGCGGTGGCGCGTCTCTGTGGATCCAAGGCCCCATCGGCGGCAGAGGAGGCGGTAGGCGCACCAGCGTTAGCACGCGCGGTGGGCGACGGAATTATGCGTCCAGTTCCATCGAGCGGCTGGCAAGGACCACCACCCGGCGGCGGTCTTCATCCTGGCTCAACTTCGACCTCGCGTTTCCCTGATGTGGAGCGCGGTACCAAGCTACCTGACCTTGGATGCGAGCAACATCATGGAGGTGACGGGTCTGGCGGCGGCGAGGGGACCCGTGTTGGGGTGCGGTCAAAGGGGGAGCACCCAGGCGGCGGTAGACTGTCAAACCTGAAACTGCAGTTTCCCCGGTTCAATGGCCAGTATCCACGCATTTGGTGTGACCAGTGCTTGGACTACTTCAAGGTATGCAACGTACATCCCACACTCTGGTTCACAGCGGCGACCATGCATCTGGATGGTAATGCTGCACATTGGTTTCAAGCCTATAAGCTCAAACATTTAGTCCATGAATGGCCTGATTTCATTCTGGCTGTGGAGGGAAAATTTGGTATGGAAGATCATCGAGTATTTATCACTGAACTATTGTCCCTCAAGCAGACTGGCACAGTCTCTGAATATTGCAGTAAATTTCAGGAGCTTGTGTTCAAAGTCTCAGGCCACAATCCCCATTATGATGAAACATTTTTGGTCTCCCAGTTCATCAAAGGACTCAAGTATGAAGTTCGTGTTCCAGTGGCATCACAAATCCCAGAAACTGTGGACCGTGCAGTGCTTCTTGCTCATGTACAGGAAGATTTGCAGGCACAGAAGAAACCGTGGGCTGGGCGTCAGTTTGGAGCGCCTCGAGCTAAAACAGCAGTGCCTAAGGCTGATCATGCTAGACCACCTCTGAAAATTGGTCAAGGTGACTTATGGAAAGATCGTCAGCTTAGAGACTATCGTAGAGCGAACGGCTTGTGCTTTCGGTGTGGGGATAAATATGATCCCAATCACCAGTGTGCTAGAAAGGCAGAAGTGCATGCTCTTACAACTGAAGATCATCGACAACAAATTGATGAGGAGGTGTTGGAACTGTTAGAATTACAAGACATTGCTAATGCTCAAGAGCTTTCACTGTCCATCCATGCCTTGTCCTGTTCAGCAAACCCCAACACCATTCGGATCAAAGCTCTAGTGCAAGATCAGGTGATGTTGATTCTTGTGGACTCCGGCAGCACACATTCTTTTGTGAATTCTGCATTTCTGGATAGAATCGCTTGCTCTACAAGTGACATCCCTGACGTTGTGGTGAAAGTGGCAAATGGTCAGACAATCGTGTGTAACAAAATAGTACCCAATCTTCAGTGGTGGGCACAAGGGACCTCCTTTGAAACTGATATGCGTGTGTTACCCCTCGGAGCTTATGATGCAATTTTAGGGGTGGATTGGCTGCAACAGTGTGGGGAGATGCGTTGTAGCTGGGTCACAAAAGCTCTGAAGTTTGATCATAAAGGACGCCCTGTCACCCTGAGAGGCATTCAGAGTACCAAACCGGATCAGCTAAAGGAACTACCGGTGGACCAGCTCCTCAAGTTGGCAAAAGGGAATGATATTTGGGCTGTAGCCATGCTGGAGCCAACACCACAGGGCTTCAGTCAGCAAGACCTACCGGTGGAAATTCAGTCTGTCTTGGACAGTTTCGCATCCATCTTTGCCGAACCAACTGAATTACCACCCCACCGTGACTATGATCATGCCATTGCTCTGCAACCAACATCCACCCCTGTCAATAGTCGACCATACCGCTATTCTCCCTTGCATAAAGATGAAATTGAGCGCCAGATCTCGACCATGCTTCAATCTGGTATCATTGTGCAAAGTATGAGTCCATTCGCCTCACCGGTACTGTTGGTACAAAAGAAACACGGGGAATGGAGATTTTGTGTGGACTATCGGAGGCTAAACGAGCTCACTATCAAGAACACCTTTCCAATGCCTGTGATTGATGAGCTTCTTGATGAGCTTGCGGGAGCAACCGTATTCTCCAAGCTTGATCTGCGCGCAGGGTATCACCAAATCCGCATGCGTGAGGAAGATGAGGAGAAAACGGCATTCAAAACTCATCAAGGTCATTACCAATTCCGAGTCATGCCGTTTGGCTTATCAAATGCGCCCGCGACATTTCAGTGTGTAATGAACTCAATTCTGAGCCCCTGTCTCAGGAAATTCGTCCTGGTATTCATGGACGATATCCTAGTCTATAGTTCATCGCTTGAACAACACGCGGAACATCTGTCGACAGTATTGGAGCTCCTCCGTCTCAATCAATTCTTCGTCAAAGCATCGAAGTGTTCATTTGCGCAACGTGAGCTGGAGTATTTGGGGCATATAGTGTCTGCGGATGGTGTCGCTACAGACCCCAGAAAAACTCAAGCAATGGTTAACTGGCCATGTCCTTCTTCTGTGACAGAACTTCGAGGATTCCTGGGATTAACCGGGTACTATCGGAAATTTGTCCGTGGATATGGAGTGATTGCTAAACCTCTTACAAATCTACTGAAGAAAAAGTCTTTTGAGTGGAATTCTGAGGCTGACTTGGCTTTTCAGAAATTGAAGACAGCCATGACAACGACACCGGTGCTGGCTCTGCCAAACTTCAACAAGCAGTTCGTCGTTGAGACGGATGCCTGCGACACGGGCGTGGGTGCTGTACTGATGCAAGAAGGGCATCCACTGGCATTTTTGAGCAAAGCACTCAGTGTGCAACATAGAACCTTATCCATCTACGAGAAGGAATTCTTGGCACTGATTATGGCAATTGAGCGTTGGCGTTCTTATCTCCAACGTGCAGAATTTATCATTCGCACAGACCACCATAGTTTAACTTACTTGGAGGATCAGATTTTGCACTCACCAATGCAGCGTAAAGCGATGGCACGGCTGATGGGACTTCGTTTCAGGATTGTCTATAAGAAGGGCTCTGAAAATTCCGCGGCTGATGCTCTCTCAAGAGTGGGGCAAGTGTTCCAGTTGCAGGCGATTTCTGAAGTCCGACCCACATGGATTCAAGAAGTAATTAACTCCTATGTCACAGACGAGGATGCCCAAGAACGTCTTCGTGCTTTGGCAATACACAGCCCAGATAACCAAGGGTATGAATTGCTCCAGGGACTTATTAGGGTGCATGGCAAGGTGTGGGTAGGTGCAAATTCAGCCCTACATACAAAGTTGATTAATGCCTTTCACAATAGCGCAGTGGGAGGCCATTCTGGAGTGCTACCGACATACAAAAGACTCAAGCGTCTGTTTTCATGGCCAGGGATGCGTACTGAAGTAGATGACTTTGTGCGTCAATGTGTTGTGTGTCAGCAGGCAAAACACTCCAATGAGCAACCGGCAGGGCTCCTTCAACCATTGCCAATTCCAACCGGGATATGGCGTGAGCTCACAATGGATTTCATCGAAGCTTTACCACTGTCAGGTGGAGCGAATGTTATTATGGTGGTAGTTGATCGACTGACAAAGTACGCATATTTTGTACCCTTGAAGCACCCTTTTTCTGCGGTTGTTGTTGCACACGCCTTCTTGGATGCCATTGTCAAGTTGCATGGGGTGCCGCTGTCCATTGTCTCAGATCGTGATCGAATTTTCACCAGCAAACTATGGAAAGAGCTATTCAAATCAATGGGAACAAAGCTGCAATTTACCACTGCCTACCACCCTCAAACGGACGGACAAAGCGAGCGTGTAAATCAGTGCCTGGAGATGTTTTTACGCTGTGCTGTCCACGACTCACCCAAGCAGTGGCGGAAATGGTTACCTCTTGCCGAATTCTGGTACAATTCCTCTTACCACTCCTCGTTGGGATGTTCACCATTCAAAGCACTATATGGTTGCGACCCCAATTTCGGTGCAATGCCATTGCTAGCGGAAGATACTTTCTCTGAAGCTACACTTCTGCTCAGAAATCGTCAAGAGCAGTTGGCCAGCCTGAAAGAACACCTGGCTGCAGCACAGAATCGCATGAAAATCCAGGCGGACAAGCGCCGATCAGAGAAGGAGTTCACAGTGGGGGATAAGGTGTTTTTAAAACTTCAACCTTATGTGCAGTCTTCGGTTGCTAATCGTCCATACCCCAAACTGGCATTCAAGTTTTTTGGGCCTTATGAAATCTTGGAGAGGGTTGGTTCTCTAGCATACCGGCTGAAATTACCTGAATCCAGCGCTATTCATCCGGTGTTCCATGTCTCACAGTTGAAAGATTTTGTCCCTGACCACACGCCGGTATTCACTGAACTTCCCAAAGTTGCTGAACTGGATGTTGGTGATCCTAGTCCCGAGGCCATCGTCGATCACCGTCTGGTAAAGAAAGGTAACTCTGCTGTGATTCAAGTATTGGTGAAGTGGGTCGATATTCCAGTTGAAGCTGCTACTTGGGAAGATCTCTCGGTACTCCAGAAGCGTTTTCCCTTCATCATCGCTTGGGGACAAGCTGATGCTCCAAGGGGGGCAGTGTCACACCTGCACAGGTGAACACTGAAGAAACAAGGGAAGAGACGTAGAAGTCATGTACGACTTTCGCTGATGAAAAATGATGACCAAGGAGTAGCTGTGTTTGGTGAGTTGTGTGGGCCAAGGGGCACGTGTGGTGTGAGTTGTACGCCAGCTATATACGTGAGCGATGCCTCACAACCTGGACAGGAATGATCTGAAATCTGAAAACTACCTACTCCTTTCATATCTCGTTCTTCTCTCTAGTTATTGCTGGATCCCCAATTCCGTTCTGTATCTGGGTACTTGGCCTCACGTCCTGAACATCATCGGGGCAAGGGGGTGTTACAAGGAGCCACCGCTACCCCTCGCCGAGAAGGGCGTCACGGTGGCGGAGGCGCGGCTCCGGAGGAACCTGCTGGGTCCGTTGATCAAGTACATCTTTGTAAGAACATCCTTCTCCCCTCTCTCGTTCAGTTCTCCGCCGTACAGCCTTACTGCTCGCTCGCATGATCTCGCTCGCTCCTCCTTTTTGCAACCGAGGAGGAACTTGAAGCAAAAAAACATCGTTTTTTCACAAGCATTGCCTTACAGTGGTATCCTAGCGTTTTTTACTGCCTTCTGCTTTCAAAATTTCTATACTTTGGAAGTTCTTGTATAGTTCCAAGTTGAGACTTAGTGTGCCAGAGAATATGAACGATGCCGTGTGAAATAGAAATAATCTCAGTTGTAATGAATGGAGTGCTGGAGAGGAGGAACCTTGATTAAATAATGAAAAACAAAACTGGCCATAAGCCAGTAAGTCTGCTAAACTTCGGCCTTTCTATGGACGACAATTTCAGGTTTAGAACTGTGCAATTTGCGATAACTCAGGGCTCAGGTTTACCAACATTTCGGAAAACTGGATGTTACCGCAAGTGTTTCTTACTGAAGCAGAACATTGCAAAGTGTTAAGTATAAGTTTGATGCACAGGCGCACGCACATTGACGGTGCCATATGTATGCTCAGTCAGTCAGTCTGGGCGTGCCGGCCACTGCATTTTTCTGTTTCTTGACAAAACAGTCAAGATACTTTGATTAGGGTACTGGGTACATGCGCTGCAGTTTACTTTGAAGCCACCATAGAAGGTGGCCGAGTATCATGTGACCGCAGAATCCGTGATATCCTCTTAGTCAAGCCCTAGTAGGTGCAGGCATTACTGAATCTGCGCTCGACAATTTCATCTGAAACACTGCCGCACATGCCATGAACGTAACATTACTCCTTGTCATATTGAATTTGTGGAATTGGTTTGCCCCTGACTGAAGTGAAAATCCAAATGCAGATCTAAATTAGAATGAATTACTGGAGAAGATAAACCCTGCTTGCTTGCAAAAATAAAAACAATGGAAATTACAAGAACGTTTAGCCAAGATGCACATCTTTTGGATTCCTATTGTCAGTTTAACGTGCAATCTGAGGTGACTGAGATGTATGATAATTTCAGTTAACCAAAATTAGCAAAGTGTACACTAAATACCAAATTCTTCCCACAATGTTCCTGAATGTATTTATTTGCTATCTGTATAACATTTTCTGATGTTAGTTCATTTTTTTAAATATCTTGTAGAACCTGTTCTTTGTGGCAACGCTTGCTGCGTACGCCTTCGCCGTGCTCTGGGCGTTCAACTACTGCCCTCTGTTGCTGGTAGGGTGTCAAGCGGGGCGTGTCGCGGCACAGCTTTTTCACTAATCCTTCTCTAAATTTACTAACTTTTGAGACCCTTTTTTGTCTATATTTTGTTTCGCAAGTCGCTATGTGGGTGCCGCTTGCCAGCCTAGTTGCTGGCACTGGTAGCTGTTGGCGTCGCAGAGTCCCTACTTCATTATGATGCTGATAGCATTACCCTTTCTCAAGGAGGTGTACATCGAGCAGTATGGCAATGCTGCTATCTGACGATGAGCATGCATTAAGACTAAAGAGTTCCCTGATCGGCTGATCCTGAGCTGGTAGGGATGGTAGACCAGTTAGTTGTGTTTGTAGTAATATACTAAAGTCGCACCACTTTGCTATTACATGTACCTGCTACCCCTGACACTGAAAGGCGACTTGGCGATGCTTTTTGTAGTCCCAACGAACAGGAATGTGCCCTAAGGTTGGGGACTAATCATTTGTCTGATTTAGTTAGTTCACCATCCCGCAATGGATGCCCTTTCTATCCAGTTTGTGTTCAAAAAACATTTCCTTCTAGGGTGGATGCAAATACGGAGTATCATGATCAACTGATTGGAAAAAGAACATCAACAACAAAAAAAACTCTTTTCCACTCGTATCCACCTGGTCGACGTACTTTTCTCCCCACGCGCAGCCGCCAGAGGAAACTCGCCTGCCCTAGGGCACAACCTTCCAACGCCGGCCTCCGGCGGCTCCCCCAACCGGTGACCTAGGTCATCGGTAGTGAGGGGAGCCGCCGGATCCACGCGTGTGGATAGTTTTAGCTAAAGTAGTCTCGTTTTTAGGCTGTTCATCGTCTTGGTTTCGGGGACGGCGATGGCGGCGCTGAATAATTTTTCTTCGGATCTTTTCCCAATAAATTCGAAGATCAGTCTATTCAAGCAAGGATGGTGCGACGGTGGCGGCATCCTTGTGGTGGATGTGTGTCCTCAGGATCCACCGCTACGGTGGCGTTCGCTCCAGCGCCGGCGTGGAACCTGGGAGGTAGTCAAGGAGCGGATGCAGATTGTGATCTGCATCGACGGCATCTGGAATATGGTGGATCGCGTGCTGGGTCCGTGGTTCGTGGATGGCAGGTATGGTTTCCTCCTCCGACGCTCTAGTCGTGCGGGGGTGCTAGATCTGGAGTTCGATGGCGTGTCTGGGGTGTTGCCCCGGTCTGATTCGTTCAACGACAATGGTTTCACCTTGGGTGAGCCACCTTGGAGGTCCGCAAAGCTGCATATCAGCGATGGAGCCGCATCGAGCTCGGGTGATGAGGTGATCCGTCATTTTCTCCTTTGGTGGCTGCTGTTGTGGTGCCAGAGGCAGGTGACGGGCGTTGGCGTCAAGCTCAGAGGATTTTTCGGTCTAGATTGTAATTTTCTTTCTTGGCTGGTGGTCCTTTGCGCAAAGGCTTGCGTTCTGCTGATTTTTCAGTTTTGTCAGATCGGTCTGTACGTGGCTTGTACTATGACATTTATAATATAAATGAGACACGTATTACCATGCAAAAAAAAAAACTGATGCCAGGATTCGTGTATGCATGTAATACAACCTGGTTCCTCAATACATCTCTTTCTTTGCTGTAGGTAACCAAAATAATGTGCTCCACAATGAAACTAAATTTAGAATAGTCTAAGCACAGTATTTTTCAAATACAATAACTTCGTATTCACAAGCCAAGAACATTTAGCTGGTCATCTTTAGCAAAATAATCAGCATAACATCGCCAAAACGTTTAACATTATACAACAAATGTTAACCCTAACTTTAGTTGGGAGAAGCCTTCAGTTTCCTCAGAGTAACTGAAGTTCTTCTATCCTGATCAAGCTCTCTCCCATTCCAGAGCTGAGCACCTGGCTTGCGGTTTATCTCATGCTTCCAGTGATACCGTGCGTCGCCGGACATTAGGACAAGTGAACCTGGGTTGAGGTAGACAGGAACGTTGGTCGACTCATTCTCCCCGCGCTTCTGCATATCATAGGCAGCACATTCTCGACTGAAGCACATCACGCATGCAGACTCAAGAGAGACTATTGCAATCCCATCGTCGAAGCGCATCAGATCAACATGAGCACAGATACCCTAGATTGCAAAATCAATTTGTTACAATAGATACTGGAATAAAAAAAGTGCACTTGGCTATTATACTTGTATAGTTGTGTATCTGGATATGAATTGAATCAATGTTGCTTGAATTATAGCACTATTGTGCATGCTTGATCTTGAACATAGGGTTTCAAATTATTTTGAAGAAGAACAGTTCCGCACCTCACCTGGCTTGTATCTATTTGCAATCAGTTGATCAAAAAGCGGTTCCCTCCACAGCAAATCTGGCGGCAAAGGACATGCATCTTCATCCTCATTCATCCACCCCGGGCCGATACCAACATTGACATCACCAATGCAAATACATTCGCGAACAAGCGCAGAGAGTTCGACAGCCCATGGAGGGAGATCACCAAATTTCATTGCCTAAACAGTAAAATTTGAAAGAAAACTCCATAATCCAGCTGATGAACATGTAAATTATTGGCATTTGATGACAGAAAGCAGGTCTCAGCTGCTTTCAAAGAACTTGTACACGAAAAAATTGAACACTCATGGGAACCCTAGTGTACAAGCTAGCAATGTGCCTGGTTCTGAAACCATCGAGGGGAAAATAACTTACTTGGTTGTTCGCATCACTGAACCATCCTTCTGCAAAATAACAAAAATGGGCACATCCACAATTTGAATCATCTCATTCATACTTAGAATTCATTAAACCAATAACGAGCTAGATCCAAATTTGGTCTGAGATTTTGATGACCCTGATAAGATAGGACCTCAGTTCCAAGCAGGTTACAGATGGCCAGAGGAAGAAGTGGGGCGACAGGTCAGCGGCTGACCTCGTTGGATGGCAGCGAGGAGGCGCGACTGATCATCGGAAGAGAGGAAGTCAGGGCAGAGCCACAGGCCCCTCACCCCCGCCACCGCCTCCCATCTCCACCGCTCGCGGCCCGCCCCGCCAACCAGTGCGGGGCTAGCCACCTCGCGAGGCGCATCGGATTCGCTTTCCGATGAGTCTCCGAAAGCCTCGCGCAGTGCCTCACGGCTGCGAAACTCGTCGTCGTAGCTGGCGGCGGCGGCCATGGTGACTTCGCCGACTGGTCCCCCGGGACTCTCTTTACTGTATCATCAATTGGATCCGTGTTCGGTTGCGGTTGACGAAAAGCTATTTACCGCCTTCAGCAAATACCCTTTGCATAAATACCCCAGGAAATGGATAGATTGGGCACGAGGTTTTTGGAAACAATATTTTGAAAAAATTCTGTAAAAAGTGAAGTATTTAAGAAAATTCACCGTGTATAATCATCATTTTTACTAATTCTTAGTGGACTGAGAACCAACTAAATCTTAGTAGACTGCCAAACCCCTCGTCATATTTAACTTGTTTCACATTGATATGACATATCTTAAATTTTATTTACTATAAATAAAATCTTAATAAAATATTGTTCTTTCAAAAATATTCCACATAGAATTTCTAGTTATTTTTAATACAACTAAGCTCTTTGTAGGACCTTAACGATGTGCGTCGCGCGCCCACGCTCTGGTGGTCGAGCTTGCCCCGTAGGTGTCGGCGGTGGCACGGAGCGTGTCTGCGATATCGCCTCACGTGAGGATGACAAGGAAGGAATCGTTCTCGGAGACCACCTTGCGGGCGTTGTCGAGGTGGAGTGTCTTGTGTCGGAGTCGTGCCACCGCGCGTCCCCAACGATGTACCACGCGTGAAGGAGCTTGGAGAAGAGGCTGGCCACCTCAGAGGCTAGGATTCCGACGTTGTTGGCACACCCTTCTTTCTGACTTGATCGTCAAGGCCGACCAATGATGCAGATGACTCTCGCGAAGCCTGCATTATTAGAATTGACGAGATTGCCTCGTGCAAGGCTGACGAGGAAGCCATCGTCCTCAGAGACCACCTTGCGAACGCCATCGAGGTGGAGTGTCTTGTGCCTGAGCTGTACCACCACGTGTCCCAAAGGCATACCACGGGTGGAGGAACTTGGAGAAGAGGTTGGTGACCAGTAGGCTAGGATTCCGATGTTGCTAGGGTGCCCTTCTTGCTGACATCGGTCGTCAACAGCGCCCAACGAGGCAGATGGCCCCAGCGAAGTCTGCATTATTAGAATTGATAATGTGTGAATGTGTTTTTGTAAAATTGACGTGGGTGTGCGATCCGAGACGGAGGAATTAGTTTGAATTAAACTTGCAGAGCGTTTTCATATTCAGGAACATGTGTAAATAATATTCTAGATGAAAATGGTGGGCCGGGCCATACGTGGGCTTACATTTTTTAGATGGGCTTCACATGTGCCTATAACGACGAAGAAACTGGCAAAAAGTAGGCGGAGGATGAAGACGAAGGCAGCGGCGGATCTGCCGGCGGGCGGGCAGCTGGAATCGGCGCTCCTCCAGATCATGCAGCAACACCACCACCAATCCCTCCGCCAGCGCCAACAAACCGGTAACAATCAACCAACGATCTCTTCGAAATTCCCAATATCACCACCCCCCCCCCCCCCCCCCCCCCCCCCTGTTGGCGTCCACGAGGTGGTCGGCGACCCCATCTTCTCTTGCTAAGCACTTCGCACACAATGCGCACGCAGAGAGGGCGAAGAAGAATGCCGTGAGGAGTGCGTCTCGGGTCGCCGGCCACCTGGTGGAAGCCGTTGACGGCGGCGTGCAGGAACTCTTCGTCAATGAGAAGCGCATCGAGCTCGAGGCCCGCGCGCTGCTGGGGACAATCGCCAGGTACAGGAAGCAGACCGACCAGTGGCTGGCTGCCACCAACGCGGTCAACTCGGTCCTAAAGGTGTGGATACTCGTCTGATGCCCTCTACGTTCTTGTTTAATTCATAGATTTTTTACATTATTGTTGTTATTATTACTATTATTATTATTATGCGGAAAATGGATTTGCCTAATTCACTTGTTGTAACAATATTATGGATTATTCTTTTGTTCGACATAGCCATGACATCGAGTCATTTTAGTGGTGTAAGTATAGAACATTGGCATGGCATTGTGAAACATGTGATGTACTAACTACTACTACTACCCCCGTTCTTAAATATAAGATGTTTTAGTAGGCTAAAATAGCCTATCAAAACATCTTACATTTAGGAACAGAGGTAATACTAGTAAACAGTTCTTCAGCGCACACTACTTTATTTTTAGGCAAAATAGAAGGCGAATGGCGCAATGCATACATATTAAAAAACTACAACACTGAAATTTACCATTAAAATGGAGCAGTTATCTTATAATATTTTGTTTTTATAACAGAACCTACCATTGAATTGATTAGTGCATGAATATTATGCAGATGTTGTGATCACTATCACTTAAAAATAATGCCATGATCTCACCTATCAGTAGTCAGTAATGCTAGAAATGTGAAATACCAAATTGTTGGTCATGTTTGGCTTTTTTTCCTACCAAAAGCTATCATCAGTGCGCAACACTCTATTAGAGATGATAATTAAATACCAAATATATTGAGAAGGGTGCAGTGCTGAAGAAACCACAAAATTCCTTTCTCAACCTTCTTATAATTAACTATTGTGTCACTTGATATTTCTAAAACATCCCTTTATACTTATGTTTATAGGAAATTGGAGATTTTGAGAACTGGATGAAGATCATGGATTTTGATTGTAAAAGTGTAAATGCAGCCATTCGTAACATTCATCGGTTATGACTTTGTCTGGTGCCTGGAATATATGATGCTCCGGGGCGTATTTTCTTTCATTTGTTTATAGAAGGAAATTTGGGACTTTGTAATCTGGATTAAGATTATACATAAAAGGAAATGTACATGTACATGCGGGTACATGTACAATGCGGGTACATGTACAATCGTGTCGGTTTGATGCGTCCGCCCTCCTAAAATCATCTCCATAACTAATTATAATCTGGTATATGTCATCTTCTTACTATTCAGATGTTAGTAATAATAGCACAATTCTTGGTCCTGATGTGACAATTTCGTGATTACATGAATCTCATTGAAATATGGTACTCACATTAGTTCATATACTTCTGATTAGTTTCTCTGTGACTTTGCATTTTTGCTTAGATGTTACATCAGGATTTTTCTCAAGATTTTATTAGTTTCTCAAGACTTTTTCTCAGTTTAAAGAGTTCAAATTAGCTGTTCACTTAATGTTACATCAGGTAAGTTGATTTCCTTGCAATAAACTCTAAAAAGAGATGCACTCCGGGAAAGAATTACCATTGGTTCGTTACATCATGTAAGTTGGTTTCCTTGCAATAGACTCTGGAAAGAGATGCACTCGAGGGAAATATTACCATGTCCTTGATTCATATACTTGCTTCTTCCTTCAGAGAATGTGCTTATGATATAGCTTAAGAGGCTGATAGATTTATTGTATTGTAAAAAAAAGCTATTTTCTGCTTGAATATACTTGGTACCTAATAATTATGAGCTTGCACAAGACATAGTTTTTGTTTATGCTGGATACTACAGAAGGTCAGATTATCACATAGCAGGGATGATGGCACGAGTTGTTAGCTTAGCAAATCGCATGCAGTTTGAGGCACAATGCTTGCTTCTCCCAGATCTATTGAGGTTGCATGTTTACTGATCGCCATACCGATGTGTATTTCTACAACAAATGTCGATGCTATATAGGTACATAATCGTCTTATTGGCATGGTATGGTTGATGCATATATGGTGTTTATCCAATATTTTATTTTAGAGTAAAGTTTTATAAGGCATTATTGCATTTAGGACAAGCTACAGACAATATATAAAGACCTCGACTTTAGTGTTTGCTGCCTTCCAGCTATGGTACCTGTTTTTTCGTGAAGAAAAGTCATTTGTACCTGCTGGCTAGGACTTAACTGTGGCATTATGTTCGACCAGATTCACATGCTAGGTTATGCTGATCTGCTGATTGCTACTGAAAACTTCACTTTTGTTATTGTAAACAACGGCTTGTGATAGCCTTATCCTGAATAATAGGATCTGTGCATTTATTAGATGTTAGGACCTTATTGCGAATGCTCTCGGCCTGTTCAGATTGTTATTGGTCACACTGATATGCCTGTTTTGCCCCGGAACTTTCAAGGAGGAGAAAAAGACTGGGTATTTTCTTCCATCCCCTTCTTTTTGACATCCTGAAGTTACTAAGTACCTCAATTAGTGTTGGCTAAATTAGAATTTGTTTCTCTTCTCGCAACTTCATGTTCCCTTGGGTGCAGTATTAGAATTCTCATTTCGATTTTGCACTTAGGAATCCTACCATGAATGCGACCTTTGAATCTTACTCTTTACTTATGTTTTTGTAACTGCAACAACCAACTCTATCTTAGGTGGCCATCAAGGGGTAATTACTTACTATGCCAAGCTGCATGCAAACTGCACAGGCATGTTAGACCCATTTTCCAGTTAATATTGTGTTGCAGATCCGGTACCATAGGCGAAATTTTTGCTGGAGTCAGCCGTTATGACATTATAAACTGGATGGATGCCAACGCTGAAACACTACGAACAGCAGCAGATTTGTTCTTGACAGATAGATCTGGAGGTCGTGCTCCTTGAGTTTCGCCGCTGGTCTGGTCGCAGTTGCTCCAGCTTTGAACATCGCCCTCCTCTCGTCTCTACTCCGCGGCTGTGGTGGGTTATGGCTATAGGTCGTGGTTGTGTGCAATGTGGGGATTCACATGGTTATATAGGCCAGCTGTTAGGCGTCAGATGGATATAGAGATCATTGCCTTTAGTGACTGAGTATGCCAGCAATGCATGAGCACCATTGCAGAGGAATATAAGTAGTTGAGGGCTTCAGGCACTCCACTGACTGGGTGGTCACTCACTATTGTATATGGAGCCTCATGAAAATAAGAGCTCTCATATAGTCATATGCATCATACATGTAGGGAGGAGGGAGAGGTCAACGAAAAATATTCTCAAGGTGATTTATAGACTACTTACTAATGATTTCGTAGGTTTGGGAAGCACTGGGAATAGAAATATGCCTAGTGGACACTCTCTTGCTCGGCTCACTGACCGCGTGGCTACAGCATTGCCTGCACAGCGTCGTCGGTACATCATTATGTCCATGCCATATGCACCGCCATGGGCAAATATGAGTTCGTCCACTACATAGTTGATTCTAGTTTGCTGCCCACTCACTTGGAATAGCCCCCACATAAGTGACCACACCAATTGCGGCTAAATGGATGCTGATTACCTGAGATGCGGTCACCAGCTGATCGATGCATAAAACTACACAAGTGGTTTCTGGTTTACTCGAGGTAGTCTTTTGTACGGAGCATAGTAACTTAATTTTTCTTCTCTAAAGACAAATGAGATACTGGGCCATTACTTGTAAAGAGAGGCGTGGAACCACAGAAAAAGCCTGTCCCAACCTATCCCCTCACCTCGACCTCGCCTCAGCCTCCTCAAGCGGCGGGGCAGGCATCTCCGTCATCCCCTCGTCCTCTTCAAGATCTGCTTCAGACGCGTCGCCAGATCGACAACATTGCATCTTGTCATACTCCATCCATTCCAAAAATAGATGTCTCAGTTTTGTCAAAATTCAAAGATGAATCTAGACACTGTTTAGTACTATATATATGGATTTATCTAATTTTTTGACAAATCTTCAACATCTGGATTCATCTAATTTTTTGACAAATCTTCAACATCTATTTTAGGATGGAGGGAGTACATGGTTTCTGGTTTCCATGGCTGATTGGTTCTAAACCAATGCCCGGCTGCTGACGTGCAACCCAGCCGTTAGATTGGTGTTGTGCCGCCGCATGCATTGCATCCATGATCTAGGATGACGTCTTTCAGTTGACGTCAGAAGATCACGGGTGGCTCCTGCCCTCAAGGACACCTCCACCGCCACCTGATCTACCACGATGTGCGCCTCTGTGCGGATGCATCACCAACACCGTGGAAGGTTACGTGCTTTGGTGATCGGCGACCGCCAAACGCATAATGTCGCCACATTGTGTGCATCGTCATAGGCACCTCCATGGCCAAGATTACCAAGGTGATGACGCCGGGGGGAGGGGGGGGGGTGGTTAAGATGGCCATGTTTGAAGAGGTAACATCTCACATGCTCGTATCGATCGATTAGAGATCGCTTACTCAGGACGTTGTCCCGTGGTACTTGCAAAGGATGGGGACAAGATGATGATTAATTGCTCATTGTGTGCATGCGGTTCAATTGTGTTGATGTCCACATCTAATCTCTGCACGTGATGACCGTGAGCCGGATGATCGGCATGTTGCAACCGTATTCTTGGCAAGTGGGGTGAAGTCCCTAGGTTTCACCCGCCCGTCTTTCCTATTGGTGTCATCTCGGTGCAATGAATATAAATTCAGGCAGTCGATAGGCTGGATAGTCACTCCTGATTGTTTTGGGAGATTCATGAAAACGAGAGCTCTCATATACATCATACATGCACATGGAGGCCAACTAAAAAGATTCTCAAGGTGATTAATAGAATTAGTATTAACGATTTTCTAGGTTTGGGAGGCACGGGGAATTGAGATATGCCTATTAGGGACGGCTGTGATCTGACTTGTTGACAACATGGCTACTCCTTTCCCTTGTACAGCCACCAGAAACTCAACGTACACTGAAAACCATATGGATCCCCCGACCCCGAGTCGCTCCCGCGTGGGGGCGACCGGGGAAACCCTAGCCGCCGCCGGATGGCCACCCTCCGCTCGAGCCCTCCCTCGCCGCCGCCGCCGCAGGTCGTCGACGCGGTGGCGGCGGGCGCCCCGCTGCCGAAGGTCGTGGGGGGAACCGTCGTGGAGGCTCGGGGATCGGCCGGGACGGCGCTCACGGGCAGGTGGCGGCGCTCCTGGGCTGGTGGCGGCTCGCGGCGGCGCGAGGCGGAGTTGCGGGGGCGGAGGTGAGGGTGCTGGATGTTTGGCACCTTGCTGCGTCGTCGCCATTGCCGGAGCGCGTCGTGCGGGCCCGATCTGGGCCCGTCTGGGCCTGGGAGGCCCTGCACTGGGCGGGGTGGCTGGTGGCGGTCGCGGCTGGGGGCTGGCTCTTGCTGGGCATGGTGATGGCGGCAGGCGGTGGCTTGGGAGGTGGTGCTGCGGGACCTTCCATGGCTCGGCAGCGGCAAGGAGGCGGGGAGGTGGTGCGTCCTCGGCTGATGTGGCTGCCGATGGGTCTCCCGTCGGGCGGCAATGGAGGTTTGGTGGCAGCTGCAGTTGGCCGCTTCGGATTGTAGGTGGTGGAGATTCCCGAGGAGCAATCCTTGTTCCGGCATCGGTCGGAACCGGCGGCGGCGACACCCGTGGGTGCCGTTGACTTTCTTGGAAGCGTCCCCGTGGGCTCCTCCCCTCGTCCGTGGTCTCCGGAGGGAAACCTCAGATCCTCGGGATCGGGCGATGAAGGCGCTGCACGTCTTTCTCCTCCTTGGGGGCATCGTTTTCGGGGTCGACTGGAGCTTGGAGACTTGTGGATGGCGGCTGGGCCGTCGTGTGGGTGCTGAGGCGGCTCCTCAAGGGCGCTGATGTGCAGTTTGGCAACGATGATGCGTCGAGCTGAGCTTGGGTCGCGGTTCGGGCTTCGGTAGTCGGTCTTTCCGGCGTGTCCGAGGGGTTCTTTGTGCTTGCTGTGTTGCTGTGGAGTCGGAGCTGTGATGGAGCGCGTCCAGGCGGTGACGATGACCGGCGGCCGGTGGTCTTTGCAGAGGGCTCGGTCGGCGCAAGCCCAACATATTTCTCTCGGGAGGCTTAGTGTCAGAGTCGGAGCTGTCTGCCGTTGGTGTGTGTGGCCGACAGTTGGCATGGGCTGACATGGTTTCAGGCGTCGCTTGATGCGAGGCTTCGTTTGGGTCGTCGAAGGTGAAGTCGGAGTCGCTGGCTCACGGAGGAGTGATGACGATGACGCTAGGTGGCAACCTCGACGGTGGCCTTTCTTCTTCGTGGTGTGTGTGCTCCGTGTGGGTGGCCAGGTCGGCCGATGGTGGTGGTGTCCAATGTGGTCGTGTTCCATGACAATATTGGCGCATTTGTATCGGTTTTCAGCCGGTTCCCCGTAATGAACTGGTCAATTCTCTCCTACTTTTAAAAAAAAAAGAAAATTATATGTACTGCCATGGGACATCACGTTTTCCACAGGGCGTATGTTCTTCTCGTGACTTGCTGGCGGCGAGTCCAGGAAAGCACCCACACAAGGATGGTGGTGGTTCTGACACCTATTGCGCTGCGCTAGATGGATACTGAAAAGTTGAAGAGCGCAAGCTGACACGCAGCTGCTGTCAGCCTGTTACCAGCTGGTCCGTAGAAGTACTCGCCGTTTTACTTGATCTAGTCTTTTTTTATGTAGTTCGATGTTTGCGTGTTATGTTTGTTTAACTTATTTTCTCTTTAAATACAAAGAAATAATGCATTAAATTACTTTAGAGATTCTTATGTCGTTGTAGGGTAAGAGGCGACATCGGTCATCTTTCTCTATCTATGGCTCACCTGCATATGGACAATAGGGTCATCGTTGACCGTAAGGTCATGACCAGTAATCCACTATTGAAAGAAATAGTCCACGACGGAATTTTCTACACTATTGCTTTGATGTTGCAATATTTTCGAAATAGACATCGAAAAAAATATTTGGTTGACAGATCGATCAATATTGCTTTAACGTTGCAGTTCACTAGGTCGGTCACCTTACCAAAACTTTGCAGAATCAGACATTTTTTTGAATGTCTTCCTTGATAGGAGCAACGAACATTTTGTTGTCCCCATTAGATGTGGGCGTATCAACCTTGATAACATTTTTGCGGGCATTCCGGCGACACACGAGATTCTTTCCCTTTGAGATATCTTGGGCTTCGGCTATTGATTTGGCATCTTAGAACTGAACTCTAACATAAGTGTGTTGGGAAGCTTCTAACATGGAATGGAAAATATATCACCACCGTAGGCTGCACCTCCCTCGTTAAATCGGTCATATATTCGCAAGCCACATTAATTTGACACCCTTATCATTCCGTCGGACACGTTAAAGTTTATCAACAAGCTAGAGCGATCATTTCTTTGGTCAGCCAAGGACTCAATTACCGGTGGCAAATGTAAGGTGAATTAGGGAAACGGTGACCAGTTTACGTTGGATCTTTGCTTGCGGTGGCCATGGCTTGAGTGGAAGGTCCCTGAAATCTATTCAGCAATGAGGATATGGATATTTTTATGCCACCACTACTATCACGGTTGGTAATGGCTGCAATACCCTGTTTTGGCATGCACCATGGCTACGTGGGAGGAAGTCGAAAGACATGTGCTGCACATTTTTGCTTCATCAAAAAGGAAGAAGTGGAATATATTTCATGACATGAAGGACAATGGTTGGGGTCAGAAAAATGGAGTTTGGAGAAAAAGTCCTTTGATCAGCTCACCCAAGTTGTGGAGATTTTGGTGCTAGTTCACAGCATGGACGTTGTTCACAATGTGGAATATGGCATTAGTTGGAAGCTTACGACGAATGGTCAATATTCGGCGGCAATGGCGTATGAAGCTCTCACTTTTTTAGATCAATTTTCTCCAACATGAACAAGTTCGTTTGGAAGGCTTGAGCACCTCCAAAAGTAAAATTTTCGCTTGGCTTGCAATGCAAAATAGACTTTAGATGGCGGACCGCTAGAAATATAGGATGGCCAATCGGTGGGCCATGCGCTCTTTTTAAGCAAATTACAGAATCTGTCTCTCATCTCTTCGTCAATTGTGCTTCACCATCCAACTTTGTTGTTAATTAAAAAGTTATATGGGAATTCCCGAGCTTCACCGTAGGCAATGTCCGGGGCACACAATCAAAGTTGGTGGAATATGATAGCGAACAAATCAATTCCAAACAACAAGGCCCTACGTCCCCTCACTTTGGTAACCACTTGAGAAATTCTGAACGAGCGCAATGCCCGAGTTTTCCATAATAAGCATGTGTCACCCCTAGTGCTCCCAGATAAGATTAAGAAGGAAATCCGTTGTGGGTGATCGCATGTGCTAAGCACTTGAAAAAAGTTATATGCCAGGAGAGTGGACCCTTTGTAATATTCACATTTAATTTCTTGTCCAATTCCTTCTTAAGTAATAGATTGGGGCAAAGCTATTGCCCTCAATTCGAAAAAAATTGTTATAGTACCCTCGGCTATACCATTAAACTGATTTTCACCTTTTGTACCCATACATGCTCACATTGATTAGGGAAGTGCATGTGCATGTAAGTAATCGCACATAGAAACATATATATGAGTTTAGATCGATCCAAGCTTGTTGGGATATCATAGACAACAAGGTACTACTAGAAACTTAATTTGAACAGAGAGAGGATTACTTGAAAGATGATAGCTACTCCTACATAGAAATGTGAGTAATAAATATATATGGATAGTAAGAGAAGCAACACTACTGCAGAATAGGCTGCCAGTCGCGTGTCAAAATACCCTTACTGGAGTGTGGCATGCCACTAGTATTTGTTACCATTCGCGTGTCTGAGACACACCACTAGTATTAGTTACCGGTCTGTTTGAGACACGCCACTCATAATGAAAATACCATTCGCATGTCACTAATAAAAAATCTGGAAACAAAAAAATACAACCTCCCACACTCGTACAATACTGGATCCATTCTTTGTTTCATGGTCATCGATGTTGCCGAGCTCCTGGTTGTTGACGCTTGCAATCTCCTAGTCATAGCTGATGGAAACACCGACATCTGCGTGGCACCAGTCATGCGCTGGGCCAAGCTTGGAGGCGAGAGAGGAGACGCGTGGCGTCGACGCCAACGCGAAACATAGCGATTTGAGGCAGTTCCAGCCGACTCCTTTGGTGAGGAGGACACGAGCGTCGAGATGCTCTTCTACGTTGCTTAGTGGAGTTAGAAGAGGAGATGCGTGCCGCAGACGCTGATGGCAAAGTAGCATGATTCGAGGCGGTTCTTGCCAGAGGACGCTAGCATGGAGGCTACTCTTCTACACCACTTGGTGGAGACTCAGGACGAATGAGGTGGCGGCCGACGTGGCAGTCTCCGTGGTGTGGTAGTGAAGAAGAGAGAGATGAGTGTGAGAGTGAGCTGTTTCTCGGGTGTGGGAATCGTTTTTGTGAATTTATGGACGCGTGAAATTACTAGTGACATGTACATATATGGACACTACGGACGAAGTTAACAGTGACAAGTCCATATATCCACACGTCACTAATATTTGGGCTAGTCTTTTTTTTTTAAAAGAGATGTCTAATTACTAGTAGCATGCATATATGGGCACGCCAGTTAAGATAAAATTACTAGTGGCATACTAATAAAAAACACATCATTAGTAACTTACACCCAAATCATATCCGAATCTTGACGTACCAGTGTACATATATGAGCACGCCAATCTTACGTCCAGTTGAGGTCTGGGTCCCACGTACCAGTGTCGCTTCCACTTTTAGGACACGGCACTGATAGTGACTTGTCGGTGGCGTATGAAAAAATGACACGTCACGGGTATTTTATAAGTTACCGGTGGCATGACATGGATCTGTGATGACACCTCACACATGTATCATCACCTATAAGCAGTTTTCTACTAGTGCAAGGCTTTTGCAGAAGTGCGTGGTTCGATCAACTCCGTGCACCCTTTGCAAACCGAACAAATTTCACGAGCATGGTAAAGAATTCCACAAGTATCCTCTCAAAAAAAAAAACCACAAGTATATATAACTTTGTTCATAAAAATAAACATTTTCCATGGCATAAGTAAAACAAATTATTTAATACCATGCGATATCTTTTATGAAAGCATTCACATGATCCATATGAACTTTTTATTTGAGTCAAAATGACCCTAGCCCCGCTGGAGGGAGGGTTCTTATTATTTATTTGGTTTATTTTTCCGTGTCTTCTTTAGAATGGTGAGATGACGGCTACATGATGAAGTTATAATAAGGTTATCCACCATATTCTCGCTTCGGTGGTGTGTCTAGCGCCGACAGAGGGTGCAAGAAGTCATGTTTTCGACGAATCTTCTAGGATCCGACTGGTTTTCGTGTTCGTTGGTTTGCTTACATGTTATTCTTTTCCCATCTACGGTTGTCATAATTGGTGTTGGTTGTTGGTTGACGCTCTAGTGTGATATTTCTTTGGAGTCTTGGAATGACGACTTCTCGTCTATTTATTAGTATAACAAGATTTATTACGATAAGGTTTGCCCGACTCATATGATGGAGGAGTGAACCTTTGGCATATTTGTAATTGTCACTAGGCGGTCCAAGGGCATATTTATAATTTTTATTGCTGATTATTAATAGATAGGTAATTATTTCGCAGTTTTTTTTTCTATAGATGGTAGAGCTTTCTTAAACTTTTTTTTTGCTCTATTTGTTAAAATCCAAAAATCCTTTTTAGAGGAAAGTTTAATCCGAAGTGTTTGGGGGCTACTCTAATCTGAAGTCGAAGCAGGCCTCTTCACGCATGGCCTAGTTAACCCCAAATAGAGTTCTCAAAAAAACAAAGTTAAGCCCAAATAGCAAGAGAAGCCCACTCTTACAACCGCAACACTGCCGCCGCCGATATCCCTCACGCAGCAACGCCGCCGCCGCCATCCCCGGCGTCTCAAGCGTTTAGGGCCTCTCGCCGCCGCCGCCGACGCCGACGCTGCAATGGAATCGCTCCGGCAGGCAGAGGCCAAACTTACGGTGTACGTGCACCCCTCGAACGCAGCCGACGTCGGCCGCGCCGTCGCCCAGCTGCTTAGCACCCTCCTCTACTCGTGCGACCCCTATCCCTGCCCCCCTCCCGTCTAGTTCTCTCATGGTTCATCAATGCAATGTCGTGTCTGTGTATCCAACGGTACAGCTAGCCAACCGATTCTTATGCTCCCGAACTTCTTATGGTCCTCAGTTTTATGTTTTTTCTTTGCAGTGTTCAGTATGTGTCCTGATCAAGATATAGCTCTTACATGTTCTAAAAAGTATGTGTGTGATCAGTTTGGATAATGGGCATTGCTACGCAGGTATGAAGAGCGCTTTGATGGCGTGATGCTAGCTCATGAATTTTCTCTCGAGGGTGTGAAATCCCAGATAATGAATGGTTTGATACCGTATTTCGGTGTGCCGGTGCATGCGAAGCTGCTGCTGTTTTCTCCCCAGCCAGACATGATCCTGGGTAGGTGCCCACAAGCACTACTTCATATAACTCTTCTCAATGGCACTCTTTGTACCACCTCATATTTGCATATATGAAATCTCACCACCTATACGGTACCACATCTTTTGCATTCAGTTGTAATAGAGCACGTCAGTGCATTTATAACTGCTGCATTTTTTTTTGTCGTCTATTGTTCAGTAAAAAAGGTACTCCCTCAGACCCATATTAGTTGACTTGGATTTATCTAGATTCGGATGTATCTAGCACTAAAACATGTCTAGATACATCCGAATCTAGACAAATCCAAGTCAAGTAATATGGGTCGGAGGGAGTAGCTGGAAGTTAAAAATATGCATTTTATAATTCTTATTGGTATTTTTAACTTCAGAAGGAAAGGTTGAAATGCTTGGAAAGGAATCAATTCATGTCATTGTCCTTGGACTTTTCTCCGCAGCCATAATGTCAAATGAAATTCCCGAGAAGTTCAAATTCAAAAGAGTAAGATCAACTTCTCTTGATACTCAATGTGAATACTCTTATTCATACTAATATAATATAATGAACTTCATCCAATCTTTGCGATGGTACATGTAACTTTACAACAGAAGCCTTCTCTTTTATAGTTGTTCTTAGTAACTGATTATTAATGGTATTCTTGTCACTCTTGGATGCTTCAGAAGTTGTATTACTCAGTATAGCTGGTATCTATGAAAATGGGAAATGAACCTGGGAGGAAATGTGTGTTATTGTCACATATTAGCCATCCTGATTGTTCTCCATTTCTGCCATTCGGATGTACGCTCATTTGTTTTAACAGCTCATCGATGCTTATTGTATGTATGCATAGAATTACAAGGTCGTTACCTCTTTTCATGTTGATCTTGAATTGTATGAACTTGAAAGTATACAGTAGCTGGTGCTGTAGCACAATGCTTGATGTTTTTGATGAATATAAGGACCATTTCCCCCTATTTTCCTCCAACTGTTATACGAGAATAAAAGGCTAGCTGATTGTGTGTGATCATATTTTCAAAATACCTTCCAATCGGTGGAACTCCGGCTATGCGGCTATTTAGCTTTCTTGCAGTTTTATGTGCACCATCAAATGCTTCATGTTGCCAAAAAAAAAGTTAACTCAGATTCTTGTTTGAACTCCCATATCACTGACTGTAAAGAAAACACCCAAAAAGTGGTAAGATGCCTTGATTTTATCGCAATGTAAAAAGAAATGATGATACTTCCAACTTGAGTGGGTTGGTGAATTGTAAACAATTTCTCTATCTTGATAATTCCATATGTATACTATTTCTCAACAAATCCAACCAATCACTCAAACATGTAATGCTTCATTTTCCCCTTTCATGAGATTTACATTGCTTTCACAGAGAGGAGACGGCAGCAAATTTATAAGCCAATCAGAAAAGTTGAATGTGATTAAGAAAGGAAGCATGATACGGTTTTCTGTCAAAAGGTATGATCTGATCTGGTTCTCTTCTTGTCAGGCTAAAGATATTTCAGTCGATATTCTATTTCTTGTCTAGACATCAGCGTTATCACGTATTAGATATTTAATATGTTTCACTTTGCCTATGTTACTTACTATCAAGATGTTGCTGATGTGGAGAATTACAGTGTGGCTCCAAGGTGCCACACACCCCCATAACTGGAAAAATTAAAAAATAATTATAAAAAAGGTTAAAAAAATTCTAACTTTTTTTGAAATCAAAGATGACCAGGTATCGTACTTGTATAAAAATATTTTCCTAGGGAATTACTTTGATTGTGACCTGGGTAAAAAAACAAACTCGAAACGCCCCATGACCACGTACTATTAACCTGTGATACGTCATATTTTTGTTTTCTTGCCCTGAGGACCAAGCGAATCATTTCCTTTCCAAATATTTTTTTACGAGTACAATACCTGATCATCTTTGATTTCAAAAAAAGTAAGATTTTTTTAACCTTTTTATAATTATTTTTTAATTTTTCCAGTTATGGGGGTGTGTGGCACCCGAGAGCCGAAAGTCCGCGTTACTCTATATTATTTTGCCATATTGTTATTTTACCATGCTGTCAGGGCCGGTCCTGAGAATTCAGTGGCCTGGGGCGAACCCAAAAATTGGGGCCCCAAGAAACATCACAATAGTAACTTATAGGTTTATGTATAAAATATTATCAATAAGTTCTTAAAGCATGTACAAAAGTGATTATTGCGCAAAAAATGTACTCCCTCCGTCCCAAAATAAGTGACTTGCATTTGTCTAGGTTCGGATGTATCTTACACTAAAACAAGACTAGATACATCCGAATCTAGACAAACCCACGTCACTTATTTTGGGACGGAGGGAGTATATATAATGTCCTAAAATTTCTTCTAACATTTTTAGATTCTAAGTCGAAGATGATGATATGTCAATATCAATCTTACCAACTATGACATCAACTTTGTCTACAATTAGGATGTGAATATACCAGCACTAAAGCATCGGATCCCATCAGAACTCCGAAGTTAAGTGTGCTTAAACGAGAGTAATACTAGGATGGGTGATCTCCTAAAAAGTCATCGTGTTGCATCCCTCCTTTAAAAAACTCTGTCTAGAATCACGTTATCGAGGTGATCATGGGCATTACTTTGTCTCCTCTCTGTGATTTGGCTTCTCATAACTTAGCATGGCCGGCGCAGGGGCCAATGAGGAGTCGCTCATGTCCAAGTACGTTCGGACGGCACATTAGATGGATCTGCCTTTTTTTTATCTAACTCTCGCTTCTCTTGGCTAAACGAGGTAGCTTTAAATTTTGCACTTCTCAAATTGATTACTTAGAACACTCAAATTTATCTTCCTTGTGAGGTGCACATAACTTTTTTATAAATATGCCCACGCAACGTCTTATTTGCCTACATTTTTTTTAGGGAGTTTCATTGACCTACCTGGCTATACAGGCCCATGTGCAAACCCCACTTCTATTTTAACGGACGGCCCTACCCCGACTTAACCCTTTGATGTAACTGAACCGAAAAGAAGGGCTAATTAAATAAAAAAGGATCAAGGCCCAAGTTCTGGCTTAATGGAAAAACAGCATAACGCTTCGTCTTGCCTGAAACTTACGAGAGAAAACTTCTAACATGCTCTAATGGCGCCGGCACATTAGACCCTTCCGATTCGCCGCTGCATCCGCTTTAGCTAGGTTCGATTTTGGGGCCCCTCGATTTCTCGGGCCCAGGGCGGCTGCCCCGCTCGCGCCGCCCCAGGGCCGGGCCTGCATGCTGTGCTCAGAAGGGGTGCCGAAAACTAGCCTTGCATTACAGCCTTTCAACAGTGATACACTTTAAATAACATGTCAGTAGAACTCAATGATATGTACGAGATGATAACTTTTCAAAATGCATGCAACTACACAATAATAATATATAGCTATCTTGTGAATGCAACGTAATCATGTAATGGAAAATGGTCTGGATCTCATTCCTGCAATAAAAGAAGGTGAAGTAATTGGAAGTTGTTAGTATATTGGTCTGTATTTTGAGTTAGATAAATTGATCGTGTGCCTTCACTGATATTCATTTACAGTGTGAACACAGAAATGAATTGCCACATAACGGGATCTTTAGTGCCACCTCACACTGGATCCATGCGTTGGCTATCTGTACATGATACTGAATATGCATCAGAAATTTACAGGTATGGATATGCTAACACATGTTCCCAAGTTGCTTTTTTAGCTGACATGTTGATCCATACAACATTTTTCAAGCTTATTTTACAAAGATGTCCTCAAAATTTCCAGTGGCAAAAGGATATCTAGGGATATCGACATTAAAGTTGAGAAGAATGTATAAGATCACACAACTGTCAACAATCAAGATAACTTGATAAATTCTAGATGACCAGGCAAGTACCGGAAAAGCACTGTTGAGGAATATGGTGATGCCACTGGTTGTAATGCATTGCAACGGTTTAGTTATGGCAGTAACGAAAATCATTTTGCTCATGCTGCCTGTGGATACTCATTAGAGAGGTGATGATGGTCCGCTTCAAAAGCGGTGTTTTTGCTTGGTCTAGAATCTGGTTCAGTGGTCATTCAGTTAGCGCCAGTAATGTTTACGTAGGATGAATTGTATGATGATGTAAAAACATATCAAGCATTGCATGTGTGATTGGTCATTGCATGTTTACTAAACAATCATGTTTACCTGCAAAGTGCCTATTTCAATGTTGTTCTAGCCTCCAGCTTGTTTGCCAAGTAGTGTCTTTCCAGGACCTGGCGCTGGGTAAATGTAGCAGAATTGTGATATTGCTCTCGATGGAGTTGATTCAGTTACAGCGAGTACAAGTACAGGAGAGGAGAGGTTCGTGGGCGGCTGCCGATCCTAGAGATCAGTGCCACCTCATCACTAATTCACTAGGCAAATATGGTTACAGATATAACGTTACAACATGTTGAGCGTGTCAACACCCCTGCAGTCGGAACGATGTTCAGACTGGTACGAAACTCCTAGAAGATATTGGTCGGCAGTCCTTTGGTAAAGATGTCTGCAAATTGATAGTTTGTTGGCATGTGGAGCACTTTGGCCTTGCCGAGGGCCACGCAATCACAAACAAAATGAAGATCAATCTCTATGTGCTTAGTCCGTTAATGCTGCACTGGGTTGGAACATGTACATGGCACTGACATTGTCACAATAGACCACCGTGGCCCGAGTCAGGGGGTGATGGAGCTCCTGCAACAGTTGGCGCGGTTAGCAGGACTCGGTGATACAGTTTGCAACCGCACGATATTCAGCCTCCACGCTCGAACGAGAGACCGTGGGTTGCCGGCGAGAAGACCAAGAAATCAAGTTATCACCAAGAAACACGCCAAACCCGGAGATGGACTTCCGAGTGTTGGGGCAGCCAGCCTAGTCAGCATCGGAGTACGCGGTAAGAGCAAGTGAAGACCGCTTGTGCAGCTGCAAGCCGAAATGAGAAGTGCCTTGCACATAACGCAGTATGTGTTTGATGAGCTAAAAATGAGAGTCACGTCGGGCATGCATGTATAAGCAAACTTGCTGAACAACATAGGAGAGATCCGGGCGAGTGAGGGTGAGGTACTGTAGGGCGCCGGCTAAGCTCCTGTAGAGGGTCGAGTCGGCACAGGGAGCCCCTTGTGTGGCCAAAAGTTTCGAGGTGGTATTGATGGGTGTAGAAATGGAGTGGCAGTTAAGCATATTGGCTCTCTCAAGAATCTCTAAGGCATATTGTTGTTGGGAGAGGAATAAGACCTCATGTGTACGATGAATGTTGATGCCAAGAAAATGGTTGATGTCTCCGAGATCACTCATGGAAAATTCATTTTTGAGGGAATCAATGATGGAGTGAAGGAGAGTGGGAGTGTCGGCTGTGAGGATGATGTCATCAACATACAACAACAAATATGCAAGGGAAGAATCTTGGCGAAGAATAAAGAGCGAGGAATCACTTTTGTAGGCCAAAAAACCAAGGGAGAGAAGGAAAGTGGTAAAACGGTGAAACCATGCCCGAGGTGCTTGTTTGAGCCCGTAAAGAGACTTGCGCAAATGGCAGACATGTGAGGGGCGCGAAGAATCAAGAAAACCCGAAGGCTGCTCACAATAAACGGTCTCAGCAAGGTGCCCATGGAGAAAGGGGCATTTTTAACATCGAACTGATGAATGGGCCATGAGTGCATCGTGGTGAGGCTGAGCATAAGGTGAATGGTGGCCGGTTTGACAACAGGACTGAAAGTCTCACCATAATCGACGCCATACTATTGTGTAAAGCCGCGCACCACCCAACGAGCATTGTACCGCGCGAGAGAGCCATTAGGGTGGAACTTGTGACGAAAAATCCACTTCCCATTCGCCACGTTGACACCTGCAGGACGAGAAACCAAAGACCACGTCTCATTCTGCATTAGAGTATTAAATTCCTCAAGCATAACATTGTACCAATTGGGGTCTTTTAGAGCGGATTTGTAAGTGGCTGGAAGGGGAGAAACGTGTGTAGCAGCAAGAGAAAATTGTTGTTTTCGCATAAAATATCCGGATTTGCCTCTGGTGACCATCTGGTGTGGGTTCTTGGATGGAGCTACGGGGATGGATTTAGGCGGGAGGGTGGTACGAGTGGCAGAGGGGAGTTGGGTGCAGGGCCAGGGGGTGACGGCGATGGGTGAGCAGTGGGCGAGATGGGCGAGCAGGCCGGTGGGGTGTTGGATCATGGGGAGCAGGTCGGTCGGATGGGGAGTGAGCTGGGTGGGTGGGTGCGGGGGCAGCTGGGGAGGTGGTCCGGCATAGCGCAGGCGGAGGCGCAGGGTTGGGCGTGGGCACAGCATGCGTTGCGGTGGGTGGGGCGATGGTTCCGAGGCGGCACTGGATCCGAGGAGGATCGGGGTTGCAGGGGGTGGCTAGGGCGGATCTTCTGTGGCGTCCGAGCTGTGGGCAACAGAAAAATAGGGAAAAATAGAATGTTATATCACGGGAACGAGAAAAGAGTACATGTCAGTAACAAGATCAAACTAGGTATAGAGATACCGATGATCGAATCTCGGACATGTAATATATCGCGAGACAAAGGGATTTAGTTACTAGCGTTAAAGGTTCTCACGATCATCGAAGTCATCATAGAATGTGTAGGAGTCAGTATGGATCTCCAGGTCCTGCTTCTAATTATTGATCTGAGAGGGGTCTCGATCATGTCTGCATTATTCACGAACCGTAGGGTGACACACTTAAGGGACACCAACACCATTTGGAGCAAATGTGTTTCAGACGAATGAATTGCAAAGCGCTGGAATTATTTCAATAGACACCGAAACTGTTTCGGGTGAAATTGCTGAAACTAGTTCTGCATGTAATATTGAAATGTTGCAGGGGGTTTTATGTGAATGTTTGTTAATTAAAGTAATTAACAAAATTCTGAATAAATTTAATAAAAGAGTTTTATTAAATGAGAGAGCATTAAATTTGGAGAAATTTAATGTATTTAAAGTAAAGTCTTTAAAGAGGAATGTTAAGGGACACTTTTATGTGGAGGGGGTTACCACCACATGAATGGGGAGGGGGGTGAGGGGTCAACCCCATGGGGCGCCGACCATGGGGAGGGGTACCCCCTCCTCCTATAAAAGGCCACCCCTCTTACCCTTCTTCCTTACACCTCCTCGTGAAGGATCTCTCTCCCCCTCTAGAATTATTCCCCCATGGTCTCGGATTAGCGAGATACATGTTCCCGGTGGAATTTCGTCTGGAAGGAGTTGCTGCTTCTGCTGCATCGCTGGAGAGAGGAGGCGGAGGTTGTTTGGTGGCCTGAACGTGTGTGCGAGTGCGGATGCGCTACTGGTTTGCAGCGCTAGGACTTCCACACGATCTTGAGATCGGCAAGCGTACGACTACATCATCACGAGTTCCTACTCGTTAACAAAACTTTATTGTCTTCAAGGGTAAGTTCTCCATGGATGTATATCCACCCGTTGCTTGTATCTAGTAGATAGATCTTGGCGTATAGTTCTCATCGTAGGAATTTTTTTGTTTTCTACGCTGCGAACCCTTCAGTGGTATCAGAGTCTGATCTATGCGTAGGTGCTTTGCACGGGTAGAACACATAAGAGTATGTGGGTGGTGATGATCATGCTATTGCTTCTTATATGTACTTTGGATATTGGCATAGTGGGATGAAGCGGCCCGAACTAACCTTACATGTCATCGCACATGAGACCGGTTCCACGACTGACATGCAACTAGTTTTGCATAAGTGGCTGGCAGGTGTCTATCTCTCCTACTATAGTCAATATCTAATTTACAACGAGTTGCTAATAATTTGGTTATCATCGTTGTGGTTCTATGTTCGTAGGTAAGAACGGTTCTATCTTCGAAAGCCCTAAGGCACGTAAAACTTGCAATTGATAAATTAGAGGCATCTAGTTTAGATCGTTGCTGGGCTTGTGTCATGATATGGTATTGTTGTGAGTTGATGTATAGTTGATACACTTATAACACACTTAACGTGTAAGTTACATAGACCTTGGCCTTACACACAAAGGAATGATAGAGATCATACCATGATGCATATGATAGTGATCAAATGCAAGAACCATATCATTTCACTTTACACATATGATGTTCGCATCTTATATTGCTAGTTTGGCGTTTTAATAGCGTTATAAGATGATCCCTCATTTAAATATCAAGATAAAAATGTGTTCTTCTTTAAGTATGCACCGTTTATGTTTCCCGCTTCAAGACATCACGTGATGATTGGGTGTACTTGAATCCACGATCATATTTTGATTGTAAGACAGTTTTACACACGCGAGTACTAAGGTTCTTACTTGGCGAGCCTAGCATGTACAGACATGGCCTCGGAACACGGACCGAAAGGTTAAGCATGAGTCATATAGTTGATATGATGCCCATATATATGCTCGCCTTTGAAGCTACACCGACTCACGTGATGATCGGACTTGGTGTAGTGGATTTGGTCCATGTAATCACCAAAAAGACACGAGGGATATTGTTTTTGAGTGGGAGTTTAGTTGAACTCAGTATATCATAAACTTAGTCTAAATAAACTTTACAAATTCTGTTGTAGAGGGCACCACCTGCTTTTAATTTCAATGTGTTCATGGATAAAGAGAAACTTGTTGCGAATGGTAGCAACTTCACCAACTGGGCTATGAATTTGAGGATTCTCCTCTCTGCTGCACAAAAGCAATATGTGCTATAAGCGCCGCTAGCCCTCCACCAGCTCCTGACGCCCCTGACGAGGAAAAGAATGTCTACGTGACTCGTTAGGAGGACCACAACTTAGTTCATTGCGGCATACTGTATGGGCTAGAGCTAGAACTTCAAAAGCGTTTCAAAAATGGCAATGCCTTTGATACCATGGGTGAATTGAAAATGATTTTCGATACCCATGCTGCCGTAGAGAGTTATAATGCTTTAGAAAAGTTCTTTAGCTGCATGATAGAAGAAAACAACTCCGTAAGTGAGCACGTACTCAAAATGTCTGGGTACACCGATAAGCTTGTGTCCTTGGGAATAACGATTCCCATTGATTTAGGCATACATCATGTTCTCCAATCTCTGCCACCTAGCTACAATAGCTTCATGATGAACTATAACATGCAAGGCATGAAGAAGACTCTCCCCGAGCTTCTGTCAATGCTTAAGACTACAGAAGTGGAGATTAGGAAAGAACATCAAGTGTTGATGGTCAATAGAACCACCGGTTTCAAGAAAGACAAGAAGGGTAAACAGAAGGGAAAGAAGGGTGGCAAATCTATTGCTGCGCCTGAAAAGAAATCCTGGGCTGGCCCTAAGTCTGATACCGAGTGCTACTATTGTAAGGGGATTGGCCATTGGAAGCGCAACTGCCCCAAGTTTTTAGCAGACAAGAAAGCTGGCAAGGCAAACAAAGGTATATATGATATACATGTTATTGATGTGTACTTGACTAGTACTCGCAGTAGCACCTGGGTATTTGATACTGGACCAGTTGCTAACATATGTAACTCGAATCAGAGGCTATGGAACAAGCGACCGCTAGCAAGGGGTGAGGTCAAGATGCGTGTCAACAATGGATCAAGAGTTGATGTGATCGCCATCGGAACGCTAACTCTCCACCTACCATTGGGATTAGTTATAAACCTAAGTAATTGTTATTTGGTGCCTACACTGAGCATGAACATTATATCTAGATCTTATTTGATGCGATGTGGTTATTCGTTTAAGTCCGAAAACAATGGTTATTCGATTTATATGGATAATATCTTTTATGGTCATCCACCCGTGATGAATGGTTTATTTCTATTGAATCTTGATAGTACTCATACACACATCCATAATGTTGATGCTAAAAGAATTAAACTTAATAATGATATATCTGCATATATGTGGCACTGCCGTCTAGGTCATATTGGTGTTAAACGCATGAAGAAACTCCATTCTGATGGACTTTTGGAAACATTTGATTTTGAATCATTTGATACATGTGAGCCATGCCTTATGGGCAAGATGACTAGAATGCCGTTTTCCGGTTCAATGGAATGGGCGATAGATTTATTGGAAATCATACATACTGATGTATGCGGTCCAATGAGTGTGTCAGCGCGAGGTGGATATCGTTATTTTGTTACTTTCACGGATGATTTGAGTAGATACAGGTATATCTATTTGATGAAACATAAGTCTGAAACCTTTGAAAAGTTCAAGGAATTTCAGAATGAAGTGGAAAATCATCGTAATAGAAAGATCAAATTTCTGCGGTCCGACCGTGGAGGTGAGTATCTAAGTTACGAGTTTAGCACACACATGAAAGAGTGTGGAATAGTTTCACAACTCACGCTTGCCGGAACACCACAACGTAATGGTGTATTGGAACATCTTAATCGTACTCTATTGGATATGGTTCGATCTATGATGTCTCTGACTGACTTGCCACTGTCATTTTGGGGTTATGCACTAGAAACCGCTGCATTCACTTTAAATCGGGCACCGTCTAAATCCGTTGAAACGACACCGTATGAATTATGGTTTGGAAACAAACCTAAGTGTCATTTCTTAAAGTTTGGGTATGCGATGTTTATGTGAAGAAACTTCAACCGGATAAACTCGAACCCAAAGAGGAAAAATGCGTCTTCATAGGATACCCTAAAGAAACAATTGGGTATTCCTTCTATCATAGATCCGAGGGCAAGGTTTTCGTTGCCAAGAATGGATCCTTTGTAGAGAAAGAGTTTCTCGCGAAAGGTGTGAGTAGTCGAAAGGTAGAACTCGAAGAGGTTATTGAACCTTCTCTTCATGAAATGGCGAGTGGTGCAGCACCGGAAGTTGTTCCGGAGTTGACTTCACCAAATGAAGAAGGAACTAATGACAATGATCATGAAACTCCAAAAGAGGACACTACTAAACCTCGCAGGTCAAGCAGGACACGTGCAACTCCTGAACTGTACGGGAATCCTATTGTAAATTTCATGGTTGATGAAATAGATGACCCTGCAATGTATGAAGAAGCGATGATGAGCCTGGATTCCAACAAATGGCTAGAAGCCATGAAATCCGAGATGGAATCCATGTACGAAAACCAGGTTTGGACCTTGGTGGACTTACCTCATGACCGAAAGGCCGTTGAGAATAAATGGATTTTCAAAAGAAAAACTGATGCTGATGGTAATGTAACCGTCTATAAAGCTCGACTTGTCGCAAAAGGGTTTCGAAAAATTCAAGGAGTTGACTACGATGAGACATTCTCTCTCGTAGCGATACTAAAATCAGTTAGGATTATGTTAGCAATTGCTGCATATTTCGATTATGAAATATGGCAGATGGATGTCAAAACTACGTTCCTCAATGGTAACATTGAAGAAGAGTTGTATATGATACAACCAAAGGGTTTTGTCAATCCTAAGGATGCTAACAAGGTGTGCAAGCTTCAGCGTTCCATCTATGGACTGAAGCAAGCATCGCGGAGTTGGAATCTCCGCTTTGATGAGGTGATCAAAGAGTTTGGATTTGTCCAAACTTATGGTGAGGCTTGTATTTACAAGAAAGTGAGTGGGAGCAATGTGGCATTTCTGATATTATATGTGGATGACATAATATTGATTGGAAATGATATAGATCTTTTAAACAATGTTCAAAGTTATCGAAATAGCAAATTTTCTATGAAAGACCTTGGTGAAGCGTCATATATATTAGGCATAAAGATCTATAGAGATAGATCAAGACGCCTAATAGGGCTATCGCAAAGTACATACCTTGATAAGATTTTAAAGAAGTTTAAAATGGACAAAAGTAAGAAGGGGTTCTTACCTATGTTGCAAGGCAAGACATTGAGTAAGACTCAAAGTCCGGCTACGGCGGAAGAAAGAGAGATAATGGATAAGATCCCCTATGCTTCAACCATAGGCTCTATAATGTATGCCATGCTATGTACAAGACCGGATGTGGCACATGCTATTAGTTTGACTAGTAGGTACCAATCTAATCTAGGTTTGGAACACTGGATAGCGGTCAAGAATATCCTTAAGTACTTGAGAAGAACTAAGGAAATGTTTCTTGTATACGGAGGTGAAGAAGAGCTGGTCGCTAATTGTTATGTCGACGCTAGCTTTGACACTGATCCGGACGACTCTATGTCTCAATCCGGATACGTATTTCTCATGAACGGAGCAGCAGTTAGTTGGAGGAGCTCCAAACAACCCGTGGTAACAAGGTCAACAACGGAGGCGGAATATATTGCTGCTTCAGAAGCATCACAGGAAGCGGTTTGGATGAAGGAGTTCATTACCAAACTGGGTGTGGTTCCTAGTGCGTTGGATCCAATGGCGATCTATTGTGACAACAATGGAGCCATAGCCAACGCAAAGGAACCAAGGTCTCACAAGAATTCCTAACATATTAAGCACCGGTTTCACTCCATCCGTGAGCATGTCAAGGATGGAGATATAAAGATTTGTAAAGTACATATAGATCTCAATATAGCAGATTCGTTGACTAAAACTCTCCCTAGAGCAAAACATGATCAACACCAGATCTCCATGGGTGTTAGATTTATCACCATGTAGCTAGATTATTGTCTCTAGTGCAAGTGGGAGACTAAAGGGAATATTCCCTGAGAGGCAATAATAAAGTTGTTATTATACATATTCCAAGTATATGATAGATGTTTATTTTGCATGCTATAATTGTATTAATTTGAAAATGTTAATACATGTGTGTTTAATAAACAAAAGGAAAGTTCCTAGTTATGCCTCTCTTATAAACTAGCTCGTTGATTAACAAGATGATCAAGGTTTCCTGATCATGGACATTGGATGTTGTTAATAACGAGGTCACAACATTAGTGGAATGATGTGATGAACATTCATCCGAAGTATAGCATTACGATCAAAGTCATTGTGTTTATATTGCTATAACATCTAACAAAGTAATCCTAGTCCTTAGACCATGAGATCATGTTAATCACTAACACTAGAAGAGTATCTTGATAACATCAAACGTCACACCGTGAAAGGGTGATTATAAAGGTGGGTTCAGTGCTACAAAAATGTTATGTAGAAGCTCATGAATCAAGAGTGGGATTTGTCCATCCCGATGACAGATAGATATTCTCTGGGCCCTCTCGGTGATATCACATTGGTTAGCTTGCAAGCAAGTGATGAGATCACTAGAATGTTATATCACGGGAATGAGAAAAGAGTACATGTTGGTAACGAGATCAAACTAGGTATGGAGATACCGATGATCGAATCTTGGACATGTAATATATTGCGAGACAAATAGATTTAGTTACTAGCGTTAAAGGTTCTCACGATCACAGAAGTCATCGTAGAATGTGTAGGAGTCAGTATGGATCTCCAGGTCCTGCTTCTGATTATTGATCTGAGAGGGGTCTCGATCATGTCTGCATTATTCACGAACCGTAGGGTGATACACTTAAGGGACACCAAGAACATTTGGAGCAAATGTGTTTCAGACGAATGAATTGCAAAGCGCTGGAATTATTTCAATAGACACCGAAACTGTTTCGGGTGAAATTGCTGAAACTAGTTCTGCATGTAATATTGAAATGTTGCAGGGGGTTTTATGTGAATGTTTGTTAATTAAAGTAATTAACAAAATTCTGAATAAATTTAATAAAAAAGTTTTATTAAATGAGAGAGCATTAAATTTGGAGAAATTTAATTCATTTAAAGTAAAGACTTTAAAGAGGAATGTTAAGGGACACTTTTATGTGGAGGGGGTTACCACCACATGAATGGGGGAGGTGAGGGGTCACCCCCCATGGGGCGCCGGCCATGGGGAGGGGTACCCCCCTCCTCCTATAAAAGGCCACCCCTATCACCCTTCTTCCTCACACCTCCTCATGAAGGATCTCTCTCCCCCTCTAGAATTATTCCCCATGGTCTCAGATTAGCGAGATACATGTTCTCGGTGGCATTTCGTCTGGAAGGAGTTGCTGCTTCCGCTGCATCGCTGGAGCGAGGAGGCGGAGGTTGTTCGGTGGCCTGAACGTGTGTGTGAGTGCGGATGCACTGCTGGTTTGCGGCGCTAGGACTTCCACATGATCTTGAGATAGGCAAGCGTACGACTACATCATCCACGAGTTCCTACTCGTTAACAAAACTTTGTTGTCTTCAACGGTAAGTTCTCCATGGATGTATATCCACCCGTTGCTTGTATCTAGTAGATAGATCTTGGCTTATAGTTCTCATCGTAGGAATTTTTTTGTTTTCTATGCTGCGAACCCTTCACCATGATAGTCCAGCAACGAAGGATAGAACCAAATGACGAAAGGTTTGACCTCTCTCAAAAAGAGGAACCGGTAAAACCTCCAACATCGAAAATGCAATAGAGAATGCATATAAAATCCGTTTTTAATGGACTTGGGCTTATCATGAAGATTAATACAAGCTCTAAATTTTGTCATGGATAAGAACCAAATAATGGAAGGTTTTACCAATCTCTAAAAGACAAACCGGTAAAATCTCCAACATTGAAAACGCAATAGAGAATGCATATGAAATCCGTTTTCGATGAACTAGAGCTTGTTATGAATATTACCACAAGATCAAGAACCTCATATGGATAAGATCCAAATAAAAACCAAGAAAGATGATGCTAAGTATGCCAAGGTTTGAGCTCTCACGAAGGATATGATCAAGTTACTCACTCGAGAGCCCCTCTTGATAGTACAACTATCTATCCAACAAACCGGTCTCCAACTAACACCAGGAGACCGGTAAGAAGGAAACCCTATCAAGAACATACCTTTGTATTGCGCATATTCCACTTGAGCTTGATGATGACGATCTTCTCCACCTCAAGATGGAACACCTTTCTTGATTGCGCTAGCTTGGTGAAGACTTGCAAATTGCTCCCCCATACTCCACTATGGTAGAGCTTATCTTTTGAGCATATCATCTTCCCAAATCCATGATCACCATAAGATGGAAAGCTTCAAGCAAATGATCTCTTCAAGATGGATCATCTTGAACTTGCACATCATTTCTTCTTTCTTCATTATGTTGGTGTCTTGAAGGTACATCAGAGATATCACTCCAACTTTATTCCTCAAGACACACTTGCTATAGGCTCAGCTCTCACTTGACCAATCTCCGGATCACTCATTGAAACCTTGGTCAACACTTGATCTTCTTCACTTTCTTATTCTCCCAACCTTGAAGCCAACATATGGTTCAAGCATTGCCTATGGACAAATCCTATAGGTAAAACTCAATGCAAACATAAGTCCATAAAGATTGTCATTAATTACCAAAACCACACATGGGGGCACACATGCACTTTCAATGGGGATATGCCGAATGGGGTATACCCAGCAGGACGTTTCGACTGGACCAAGCCCATGGCGAGTGGGCCTGCAGGACGGCGACTAGAATGTGACTGAAGGAGAAGCCCGATGACTAGAAGCTAGAGGCCCAGAAGCATAGATGGGCCTAGTCGGATTAGGTCAAAATCTCCAAAACCTTAACTAATTCGGTTGTAATCCTGTAAACCCTAGCGAGGTACCCCCTATATAAACCTCCCTAGGTTACTCTCTATACTCACGTACCATCATAGACCCCATCCAAGCGACTCGCTGCCTAGCCGCAGAGCTCGCCACCCCTGTAACTCACTCGTCGATAATACAATCTAGCAGGAGTAGGCCTTTACCCTACAGGGGGCTAAACCTAGGTAAATCTTTGTGTCTTTGCCCTCAATATCGCACCGCAGATGGCGACTCGCTCTTGCCCTAAATCCTTCCCATCGCTACCCTTGGTACCGACTGTCGTGGTCATTCCCACGACAGTGGCACCCACCGTGGGGCATGGCCCGTCCAGCCCGAGTTCTGCGCCGGGACCCTGCTCGCCAATCAGTCATCCGATTGCCACCGGCCGCATGATCGCAAGGGGTGAGATCCTTCAGATCCCGCCCAACAGCTACATCACGGCGTCGCGCCTGATCACGCACAGCGCGGTGATGCTGGTCGGCACCATCAACCTATTTGTCGGGTTCACGGACGTCGTCGACCCGACGGAGATGGCGATCATCGGAGGATCACCGCCACACTGCGATCTACTCTCGGAGGGCCAGATCCACTCCATCACTTGCCTCACCTCCGAGTACGACTCAGCCAACAGCAACACGGCCGGGAGCGATGTGGCTGCAGAAAACGTGGCCCTCCGCGACGACGCTGATTCAGTGACCAGTGCCTCAGTCACCGGATCCATCACCGCTGCATCACGTGAAGACTCCACCACGCGAGTCTCCAACAATGAGGATTTCGAGGACCCCTCCATCCTCGGGATCTTCAACTCTGACTCTGGGTCAGAGTACCCCGACGACTTCTACACCAGAACCAATCGCTTCAACACCATCTACATGGCGGGCAGCGCGAGCGCCCTACCGGATCCCTTCTCCATGCCGATCCCACCGACCGTGATGGCGATGGAGGTCGAGGAGTACCACCTACAACTGGAGGCGGCAACATGCGTGGAGCAGGCCGAGCGTGAGAAGTACCGCCTCGAGTGACAAACGCTGCAGGAGCTGTCGCTCTACCATCAACGCCGCATTAGGAGCCGCCTGAAATCCAACATTCAGTTCCGCACCCTAAACTTCGGCGACGAGCATGACCCTGCTGGTGCGGCCGAGCGCGAGATATGCGACAACACGCCGCCTGATGGCAGCAATCGCCCACCACCTGGGGTGCCTGCGATTGGAGCTCCACCACCACCCCACCGCACGCCTCCTCCGGAGCACCCGTGGATCATCATCTCTCCTCAAGCCCGGGACTCCAATGGACCCTATTCTACTCCACCCCGGTGGACAACATCATTGCGGGTCAAGCGGCAGTCGCCAATCTCAACATCGCGGGAGAGGGCACGCTATAGATCAAGTACGCCCAGGCCCTACTCTCTAGGGCCGTCGAGCAGCAAGCCACGGGAATTGACCCACGGGGGCGGATGTACTCCCACTGATCCGGGAGCAGGGCGTCCTCAAGCGGACGTCCAACGGTGTCGTGGAAATGGCCACGGCAGTCGCTGCCATAGGCATCGATTGAGAGTTTCGTGAGGAAGAGTTGACGGCCATCTGCGGTGCGAGATGGGGGCAGGTGCACAAGGGTTTACCCAGGTTCGGCCCCCCAGAGGGTAAAGACCTACTCCTGCTAGGTTAGATTATGAGAGAGCGAGTTACAAGGGTGGCGAGCTCGGCGGCTGGGCGACGAGTCGCTTGAGGGGGTGTATGATGGAACGTAAGTCTCTACTATACCCTAGGGAGGTTTATATATGAAGCACCTCCTAGGGTTTACAAGTTGCCCCCGAACAAGATAAGGATCTGGGAGCCTTTGACCTAATCCGACTGGGCCTCTTCTACGCTTCTGGGCTTCTAGTCGCCAGTCGATGGGCCTCTTCTTTCCTCAGAGTCCAGTCACTGTCCTTCAGGCGTACTCTCGGGCCTTCCGGCCCACTCGAAATCCACTGCTGAGCATACCCCCTCAGGCATATCCCCTTCAGTAGTCCCCGAGGCCATTGTTGATGTAGGCGCAGGTGTTCTTTGGTGCTTGAAGTAGGCGAGCCCAATTTGGGCGCCTAGTCGAATCGGCGATGGACTCTATTAATGCCGAGGAGAATTTCTCCACAGCTCCACTCGTCACTTTAATGAACATCATCGTTGCCCAGTCGTCATTTCGGCGAGAAGAGAGATTGGCGGGTAGCGAGTGGATCACAGAAGTTGGACCGTCAACCTCAGTCAAACTACCCGTTGGAATTTCCAACGGTAACTACGGCGCAATTACCATGGGTAACGGCTATCTCGATTTTGGCGGGTGACCTTTCCCATATAAGGGGAGTGATGGATCTGCTTCGCAACCCTGCTTCGCATTCTTCATCCTTCCTCATTTGCTCTTCCTCTCTGCTCGCCCCCGACCTATTCTCTTCGCATCGCGCGATTCCGCTTCCCACTCAATGGCGCCTCCCAAAGGCTCGTGGGGAAAATCCAAGTGCTCCACAGCCCAGCTGAAATCCTTCGAGGATGCCGGGGTGCTTCCCAAGGGGAATTGGCGAGTTACCCCTTCTTCCGAGACCGAGCCGAAGTCACGGCCCGGCGAGTTCATCTGTTTCACCAGTCATCTCGAGAGGGGCTTAGGGTTCCCCACTTCGCTCTTATTCCGCCGCTTCTGCGTGTACTACGCGATCAAGCCCTCGGATCTTGGTCCGCATAGCATCGAGCAGCTGACGATCTTCGTCGCCTTCTACGAGTGTTACCTCTGCTGCAGGCCTTACTTCCCGCTGTGGCTGGAGCTCTTCCACGGCCGCATCGGGCGGGAGGCGTCCAGCGGCTTGATGCTGGCCGCAGGAGGGGTCACCTTCCAGCTGAAGGCGAAGGCCAACTTCATCAAGCTTCTCCTGCCGAAGAAGGCCACCAGCGAGTGGAAGAAAAGCTGGTTCTACGTCAAGGAAGCCACTCCCTCCGGCGAGGTTTCCCTCCCCGAATTCGTTGCCGAGAGGAGCGAGCCCCGCCGACTGGTGCCAAAGAAGCTCCCTGAAGATCAGTGGATGGCCGTCGCGGAGATGATGGACCAGATCCAGAAGCTGAAGGACCAGGGATTGATTCCGATCAACCTCTACAATTGCTGGCTTGGGCGGCGCCTGGTTCCGCTGGCGGCTCGTCCACGCTGGATGTACGAGTACATCGGGAAGCTTGATCCATCTCGCACCAGCAAGGAGTCGTGGGAGGCCGACGATTACAAGGCCGCCCTAAAGAAGATCACCGACGCGGAGTTCACGGGTGCGGTGGTCGGAGTCGCCCCGTATACTCCCGTGAAGAATGAAGCCCCTACAGTAAGTCTTCTTTCCAATCGCTCCATTCGTATTCCAATTTCGTTCTTTTCTCTCATCGTATTTCTGACTCGCAATGGTTCTCAGCTTTTTCAGGTATTGGAGGGTTGGCTCCCTCCGCTCGATGAAGAAGTCCCCCAGGAGCTAGAGGAAGATTCCGAGGGGAATCCTTCCGATAGCGACGGGGAAGACGAAGAGGTCGCTCCCCCAGCGCCTGTGGCTTGCAAGACCCGAATGCAGAAGCAGCGAGAGGTCGAAGCAAGCCGCAGCCTGGACGAGTTCGAAGAAGGCGACGAGGTCGCACAGGAGCAGACGTCCCGGCGCACCGCCACGCCTTCGAAGCCCCCATGCCGGCCCAAGTCGCCGGCGAAGAGGCCCACGTCGCCAATCAGGTCATCAGTGGTGTTCGGGTCGGACGACGACTCCGACGGTGAAGGGTCTCCTAAAGTCTCGCGCAAGGTCCCGAGGGCCGCAATCCCGACGAAGGGGTTGGAGGGCAAGGACACGGAGGTGGTGGTAGAGGCGCCCCTGGCTTCGATCACGCCGTCGACCTCGGGGGTCCCAAGCCAAGAAGCCACCGACATGGTGCTGCCCAAGTCGCCATTGCCGTCGAAGGCAGCAGCGTCGGAGCCGGAGATCCCAGCGACTGCGGCTTCGTCGTCAAGGAAGCCTTCGGTTTCGTGGGCTTCAGACGTATTTGAGCGGGGGCTCAGTCGCAAGCTTGGTCCCGAGTTGGACAAGCCTGCCCATATCAGTACCGGTCCTCGCGTTCTTCCAGTCGCCAAGTAAGTTAAGCTTCCTTATCCCAATTTGCTTTGCATCTTTCATGTCGTGGTTGTGCTGATTAGAAGGGCTCGTGCAGGTCGGGGGCTAAGAAGATTGGGCGCCCTTCGGTGGCCAAGATTCCCCTGGCCACCGTCACGGGAGAAGGTGATCTCCTTAGGAAGAGAAAGGCCTCTGAGGATGTCGTGACTGCTGAAGTCGCGAAGAAACAGAAGGGCGGTGCTGACGTCGCCGCGACCGGGGGAAGCGCCACCGAGCCAGTTGCTGCGTCGCTCGTCGAAGAGGGGACGGCAACACGATCAGAGCCAGCGCCAGCTGCACCCGCGCCGGAGGTGCCGCCCCGGCGGCCAGCGCCCCTGCCAGGGCGTCAGCGACATTCCCTCGCTTTATGGCGAGGGGGTTTCCAGGCGGTGCGGACGTGTAATCTCCGCAGTTTCCGGAAATCGTGGACGTGGAGATTGAGGCCCGCCGCGGGTGCACCTCCTTCACGGTCCCGTCGACTGACGCTGCTGACCTTCACAAGATGCTCGGCGCTGCCATTCAGGTATGTCCAGTCCCCGAATTCCTAGTCGCTGAATTTCAGCGGTTGGGAATTGTCTTTATCCTCCTATATTCTCCAGTCCCCGAGTTCCTAGTCGCTGAATCGCAGCGACTGGGAACTGGTTTTGGTTTTCTTTCCTTCTCCAGTCCCTGAGTTCCTAGTCACTGAATTTCAGCGACTGGGAACTGGTCTTGGTTTTTCTTCCTTCTCCAGTCCCCGAGTTCCTAGTCGCCGAATTTCAGCGACTGGGAACTGGTCTTGGTTTTCCTTCCTTCTCCAGTCCCCGAGTTCCTAGTCGCTGAATTTCAGCGACTCGGAACTGGTCTTGGTTTTTTCTTCCTTCTCCAGTCCCCGAGTTCCTAGTCGCTGAATTTCAGCGACTTGGAACTGGTGATAATTTTCCTCCCGATGCTTAGCTGGTCTTGTTGTTTTGCAGGGGTTGCAGCGCGAGTCGACTGATCGGCAGGCTGCACGAGAGCGTCTGGAGCGTGACTTGCGTGAGGCGCAGGAGGTGAACCGGCAGCTTCAAGAGAGGATCAGTGAGTGTTTGGCGTTGTTCTTCTTTGCTTGTTGTGAGCTGGTTTTATGCGATACTTTGACATCTCCACTTGCAGACGGTTTCCCGGCTGAGGTCTCCAAAGCCCGTGAGGGGTATGTCCCACTCACGGAACTGGACGCGGCGAATGAGCGAGTGGCCTTCTTGGTCAAGGAGTTGGAGGATGCTAAGGCGGCCTCAATTTCTTCGGAAGAACGGGCGAAGGCTGCCATCGCTGCCGCTGAAGAGGAACGCAAAGCCGGGGACTCCATCATTGTGGGACTGCATAACGACCAGGCCGCCTTGGAGAAGCACGTCAAGGAGAATTGCCGCAAGCTGCTTGGTGAGTTTCTGTCATTGCTTTAGCCTTTTGTCCGGTCCCTGCTTTGGGGGTTTCATTGTTTCGCTGATATCTGACTTTGCAGTTGTGGTAGGCCAAAGCGACCCGGTGGTGCAGACTTATACTGCTTCGCAGTGCGTAACTGCCGTGGTGAATGCGGCCACAGCCTCGGCGTTGTGTGTCCAGGCGGCTCTCCAAGGCATGTCTCCCACCGAAGTCATCCCTGGGGGGCTCACGGAGGTGTGGCGCTATCTGGAGGAGGTGCCCGCGGTTGTGGAGTGGATGACGCGCTCGGCGTTCAGACGCGGGGCCGCCACGGCGTTGAGCTTGGGTCTCGCGCATTTCCCCGACGACTTCGATCTTAACGATGTCATGAGTGGCTATCCCTCGGCGACCGGCACGGTGGAGATGTCGGAGGTGCTGAAGCTGACCGCGAAGGCCGCTCCTTATGCTGATTGTGTCTTGGCGATGGGGGATCTGCTGCCGTACCAGGAGACGGTGTTGGCGCCTGGCGACCCCGAGCCGGAGCACCGCGACATGAAGTCGGAGTAGCCCTTCCGGTCATCATTGGCGAAGTCGCTGACCACGTATCCGACGAACCCGCTGCATCCCTTTGTGCGCGTCAAGGGTGGTGGTGCTTCTTCTTCGTCGAGGCCTGTGTAATGAGCAAATGTAAAAGTTGTAATAGATGCCAGGTGGCGAACATTTGTATGAATTTTGTAACCCGTGTCACAGGGACTTGGTCGACTTGTGTTTTATTAAGGCAGTGTTTTGTTCAACAATTTGAGCGAGTCCCCGAGCGCATCCGCCCTTTAATGGGGTATAACTCGACTATGTATTCTATGTGTTTGCCTTGTTTTTGCGTTTGTTTTTGCCCTTCGCGTCTCCTGAGCGGCGAGTTCCCGAGTGCGGGTGAGGTTCGTTTGTGAACGAGTCCCCGAGCATTGTGCTAGACCGTATTGGTCGTGATCCTGTTGCAGGTTACGAATGCGTTGTTTGTAACGCGTCTCCTCCCCTAGCCCGGAGAGCCAGTCGCTTGGCGAGCCCTAGGCAGCTCTCTTACTGGGTGTGTTCCCGAGACGCGTGGGGTCCTGTTTTGCGGGGTCCCCGTGCGTGGTACTTAACCGTTCGAGTCACTTTGCGCGAGGGTGAGGGGGACAGGTCGCTGTGAGAAGCGTGTGTCGGATGTCTTGGCTCGGCGGGCCAGTCGGGCTAGGCGACTCCAATGGCGGCTCCGGGTTGGCGTTTTTCGTGGACGACCCAAGGCCCGGATTTTTCCAGTGCCCTTGTGCTGCACTACTTGGCCGTGCCGGTCGCTCGACCAGAGGTTGACTTCCGTAGGTAGCATATTGCTAGTATGTACGAGTGCGAGTGGCACAAGAATATGGCGAGTGGACACAATTTGTGCGATCCAAATGAATTTCATTATATATGCCGATGGAGTACAGTGTGAGGTTCTAAGTATAGAACTTTCTGAGGAGGTTTACATTCCATGGCCTCCCGACCTCCAATTGGCCGTCACCCCGTATGTCGATGAGGTAGTAGGCGTCGTTGCCAAGGACTCGGCCTATGGAGAATGGCCCCTCCCATGGGGGGGATAGCTTGTGCATGCCCTTTTTATCTTGGACCAGTCGTAGGACCAGGTCGCCTTCCTGGAAGGTGCGAGTTCGCACTCGGCGGCTGTGATAGCGGCGAAGTCCCTGCTGGTATATGGCGGAGCGGGAGCAAGCCAGGTCGCGTGCTTCGTCGAGTTGATCAACGCTGTCTTGGCGGGCTGTTTTGTTGGCCGCCTCGACGTAGTTGGCGACTCGAGGGGAGTCGTGATCCAGGTCTGTTGGCATTACGGCCTCGGCGCCGTACACCATGAAGAAAGGCGTGAACCCTGTTGATCGGTTGACGGAGGTGCGAATCCCCCATATCACAGAGGGGAGCTCGTCGACCCAGCATCCTGGGGTGTGCTCGAGGGGCACCTATAGTCGCGGCCTGAGACCGTGGAGGACGCTCTGGTTGGCGCGTTCTGCTTGGCCGTTTGACTCCGGGTGGGCGACTGATGCGAGGTCGAGTCGTACGTCGTGCTCCTCATAGAATTCCGCCATGGCCCCCTTGGCGAAGTTGGTGCCGTTGTCTGTGATGATGCTGTGTGGGTACCCGTACCAGTAGATGAGTTCGCGGAGGAACTTGGTAGCCGTCTTGCCGTCGCACTTCTTGATCGGCTTGGCCTACACCCATTTGGTGAACTTGTCGACTGCGACCAAGAGGTGAGTGAAGCCCGATGGGGCCTTCTTGAACGGGCCGACCATGTCCATGCTCCATACGGCGAATGGCCACGTGATGGGGATTGTCTTGAGCGCCGAACCAGGAAGGTGCGTCTGGTTGGCATACTTCTGGCATCCGACGCATCTTTGGACAACGTTGGTGGCATCGGCGTGTGCGGTGAGCCAGTAGAAGCCGTGCCGCATGGCCTTGGCGACTAGCGACTTGGCGCCGGCGTGATGGCCGCAGTCGCCGGCGTGGATGTCCTGGAGGATCTTGCGGCCTTCCTCTGGCTGTACGCAGCGCTGGAACACGCCGGTCACGCTGCGCTTGTGGAGCTCGCCATTGATGATGACAAAGGATTTGCAGCGGCGTATGACCATTCGCGCCTCTGTCTTGTTGCTCGGTAGGAGTTTGTGTTCCAGGAAGGCGACGTATGGCGCTGTCCAGTCGCTAGGTTCCACAACCATGGCGACTAAGGCCGGTTCTAGTTGTAGTGGAATCCCAACGTCGATCTCCTTCGGTGGGCTGATGGAGGGCTTGTGGATGATGTCGAGGAAAACGCCTGCTGGTGGCGTCTGTCGAGCCGACCTGATGCAGGAAAGTGCGTCCGCCTCCTCATTTTTACGCCTGTCGATCCACTCGACAGAGTATCCGTCGAAGTGTCCTCCCAGTTGGTCGACAACCTGGCGGTATGCTATCATTGTTGGGGAAACAACGTGCATGTCCCGGCCACTTGGCCGGCGACTAGGTCGGAGTCGCCGTAGCATCGTAGGCGATTGATGTTCATCTCCTTGGCGACTCTCATGCCGTGGAGGAGGGCCTCGTATTCCGCCACGTTGTTGGTGCAGGGTGTGAAGTTGAGGTGGAGCATGTAGCGGAGCTTGTCTCCTTTGGGGAGGTCAGTATGACCCCATCCCCCGCGCCGTCGGTGTTCTTGGAGCCGTCGAAGTGGAGCGACCAGTAGTGGAGGTATGGGAGCTTCTCTGGCTGCTGCGCCTCTTCCCAGTCGGCGAGGAAATCGGCCAGGGCCTGCGACTTGATCGCTTTTCGGGGCTCGTATTTGATGTTGTGGACGCCGATCTCGACGGCCCACTTGGCGACTCGCCCAGTCGCATCGCGATTGCGTATGATGTCTTGCAGGGGCGCAGAGGATACCACCATTATTGGGTGCTCCTGGAAGTAGTGTGGGAGTCGCCGATGTGCTCGAAATACCGTGTACACCAGTTTTTGGTATTGCGGGTAGCGCTGTCGTGAGTCTGTTAAGACTTCGCTGATGTAGTATACTGGGCGCTGTATGGGGCGCTCCTTGCCCTCTTCTGGTCGTTCGACGACCATCACGGCGCCGACGACCCGATTGGAGGCCGCGACGTAGACGAGCATTGGCTCTCTGTCGAGTGGCACGGCGAGTAGTGGTGCCGCGAGTAGCACTTCTTTGAGTGCTTTCAGTGCGTTGTCGGCCTCTGCGTCCCATTGGAACGTTGGGTTCTTGCGCATCAGGCGGTATAGGGGCATTGCCTTCTCGCCTAGTCGAGGGATGAAGTGACTGAGAGCCGCGACTCGCCCTGCCAACTTTTGGACGTCGCGCAGGCACTCGGGTTTCCTGAGTCGCGCGATGGTGTCGATCTTGGTGGGGTTGGCCTCAATGCCTCTCTTGGAGACTACGTACCCACAAGTTGTCCAGTGGTTACGCCGAAGGTGCATTTTCCGGGGTTCAGCTTGATGTTGTACCTCCGTAGATTTGCGAAGGTTTCTGCTAGGTCGGCGAGCAGATCGTCCTGGCGGGTGGATTTTACCACCACATCATCGATGTATACGTGGATGTTGCGGCCAATTTGGCTCGCTAGACACTCCTGCATGCACCTCTGATATGTGGCGCCTGCGTTCTTGAGGCCGAATGTCATGGCCGTGTAGCAAAACGCGCCGAATGGCGTGATGAACGCCGTCTTCTCCTCGTCTTCGACCACCATCTTGATCTGGTTGTAACCAGAGTAAGCATCGAGAAAACACAGCGACTCCGATCCCGCGGTCGAGTCGATGATCTGATCGATGCGCGGTAGGACGAACTCCTCCTTCGGGCAGGCGTTGTTGAGGTTGGTGTAGTCTATACACATTCTCTAGGTGTTGTTCCTTTTGAGAACCAAGACTGGGTTTGCCAGCCACTTGGAGTACTTAATTGGCCGGGTGAAGCCTGCGGCTAGCAGGCGCTGGACCTCCTCGGTGATTGCTCGATGGCGTTCTTCATTGAAGGGCTGTAGCGACTGTTTTACTGGTCGCACTTTGGGGTCGGCATTGAGTTTGTGCTCAGCGAGTTCCCTAGGGATACCTGGCATGTCAGATGGCTTCCATGCGAAGATGTCACGGTTCTCACGGAGGAACCCGATGAGCGCGCTTTCCTATGCGGGGCTCATATGCGCCCCGATGGTGACTGTCTGGCTGGAGTCGCCTGGGACGAGCTCGACGGTGCGGGTGTGCGTGGTCGCCTCGACGTGGAGTTCACGGCGATTGGTTTCTTCAGGATGGTGGGATCGTCCTTGTTGATGTTGCCCGCGTATTTCGCGAGCTCCTTCGCATGGTCAGTTTCCGCGGCGATGACGGCGTCGGCGAGCTTGGCGCCTTTTTCCTCGCATTCCACGGCTATATCGGGGTCGTCGTGGACGTTGATGATGCCGCTCGGCCCGGGGAGCTTCATCATGTTGTAGGCATAGTGTGGTGTCGCCATGAACTTTGCGAATGCCTGGCGGCCCAGGACGCAGTGGTAGGGACTGCGGAAGTTTACCAGCTCGAAGACGATCCTCTCCGTGCGGTAGTTTGCTGGGGTGCCGAAGGTGACTGGCAGCGTCACCTTCCCGATCGGGTACGCCTTTCAACCGGGGACGATGCCGTGGAAGGTCGTCAGTGTTGGCTCGATGGCTGTTTCTGGGAGCTGGAGCCTTTTGAAGGTGTCGAGGTACAGGATGTTGATGGAGCTCCCACCGTCCATCAACGTCTTGGGCAGCCAGTAGTCGGCCACCTTTGGCCTGACCACCAGGGCGACTCGCCCTGGATACTCGATTCTTGGCGCGTGGTCCTGGCGACTCCAGGTGATGCTTTGCTCGGACCAGTTTAGGAAGCGGGGGATGTCGACTTGCGTCACCGCATTGACGGCAACCACGCGGGCGAGTACCTTCTTCTCACGTTTGGTGCCGAGCCTGGTGAAGGTATGAAGCGACCCGACAGCGGTTCCGAAGCCGCCGCTGTTCCCGTTGTCCCGCGGTTGGTTGTTGTTGGGGTCCTCCCTTGCACGTCTTGCCTTCTCGATCTCTTTGATAGAGTGGCAGTCGGCGGTGGTGTGGGTGGCTGGTTTTCCCTCCCTGCTGTGGTAGATGCAGGGCTGATTAAGCAGGGCGGCGGGGTCGAATTTCGGCCTCATCGCGTTGTTGGCGCGGTAGTTCCCGCTGTCGCGGTAGTTTCCTCCGTCGCGGCGGTAGTTCTTGGAGTCGTGTTGGCCGTAGCCGGCGTTGGCGACAAAGTCGACTCGCCCGTCGGTCTAGCGCTTGCCTGTGATGCGGGTGTTGCTGTAGCGCATGTCACATAGTCGTCCGCTGTCATGGATGCTGGTGCGCCGTCTTCCTCCCAACTCATCGTCGGAGTCTTGGTTGGGATCTTCCTCCGCGTAGCGCTTGGCAATCTCGAGGAGGTCGGGGATGTTGTCGAGCGTCTGGTAGACCCTCTTGATCTTGGCGACCAGAGGTTCGTACAGGCACGCGTTTTTGAAGCAGTGTATCGCCGTGTCTGGGTGGATGCCGGAGGCATTTATCCACGGCTCTTGCCACCTTTGGATCCACCGGCGGGTCGACTCGCGTTGTCCCTGGATGCATTGCTCCAGGTCCTCGATGGTGGTGGCGCGGGTGTAGGAACCCTCAAAGTGCCTGACGAAGGCGTCCCGCATTTCTTCCCAGGAGTCGATGCTGTCGGCGGGTAGCGTATTGATCCATTGCCGGGTCGCACCCTCCATCATCAGGGGGAGGTAGCGAGCGGCGAGCAGGTAGGTGTGGACTACGATCCCCATTGCCATGAGATATGTGTCCAACCAAACAGCGGGGTCGTACGTCGGGTCGTATTTCTCGATCTCCTTGGGGGCCTTGAAACTGGCAGGGTATTTTTTCCCGCGGATCATGGGTCCAAAGCATTGTGGCCCGACTCGACTGAGTGAGCCTCTTGGCTCCAGGTCACCGCGGTTGGCGAGGGTGTGTCACAGGTCGTAGGGCTGGCGCGACCGCCACGCCTGATTATTGATGATGTGCGTTCGGGCGTCGAGTGGTTGCCCATTTGCGGCAACGGTGTTGTTCGCAGGTCACGGCTCGTTGGTCGACAACTCGGGGTTGGCGGCTCGCGGTTGGTTTGCCAGTGGTTGAGGAGGTGGGCAAACTATCGTGTTGGCCACGGTTGGGTGGCCGCTTGATGCCGCCCTGCTTGCTGACGAGCGGTAATACATCCGCCCACGCGGATCTACTCCCGCGGCTTGTTGCTTGACGACCCTGACGAGTAGGGCCTTGGCATACTGGTTCTATAGCGCGTCGTTGCCTTGGACATCGAGGTTGGCGATCGTGGCGTTGGCCGCGACGACGTTGTCCATTGGGGTGGAGTATAGTGGTAGCCCGTTAGCATCCCGGGTTTGAGGCGAGATGATGATGCATGGTTGGTCAGGTGGGGGCGCACGGCCCATGGGTGGTGGAGGGGCCCCATTCGCCGGTGCTCCAGGTGGTGGTCTTGCAGGGTTGCCTCCTCCTGGCGGCGCGTTCTCACCGTGTTCGCACTCGGCGGCGCGTGTGGGGTCGCCCTCGTCGTTGAAGTTCAGGATGCGGCCCTGAACATCAGGGTTCAGGCGGGTCCTGATGTGGCGCTGGTGATAGAGTGACTGCTCCTTCCCTGTCTCTCGTTCGAGGCGGTATTTCTCGCGCTCGGCGAGTTCGTTGCGCTGCGCCTCCTGGAGCCGCAGGCGGGCTTGTTCCACCTCCGTGGCCGTCGCGGTCGGCGGAATCGGTGTGGAGAACGGATCTGGCGGGGCGGCTGCGCCTCCCGCCATGTAAATCGCGTTGAAGGGATTGGATCTGGCGCGAAGATCCTCGGGGGATTCCGAGCCAGAGTCGGAGTCGAAGATCCCCAGTATGGAGGGATCCTCGAAATCTTTGGGGTTGGAGACTCGCGTGATGGAGTCCTCCCGTGACGCGGCGGTGATGGATCCGTTGGCCGATGCAGGGATCGCGGAGTCGGCGTCGTCGTTTAGGGCGTCGTCGTTGGTGGCGACGTTGGTCTCGACCGCGTCGCTAGCGGCCGAGTCGTACTCGGTGACGAGGCCCCTGATGGAGCAGACCTGCTCCTCCGAAAGCAGATCGCGGTGTGGAGGCGATCCGCCAACGATCACGGTCGCGGCTGGGTCGACCGCGCCGGTAAAGCCGACGAAGAGGTTGATGGAGCCGGTTGGCATCACCGCGGTGTGTGTGACCGGGAGCGACGCCGGGATGTAGCTGTTGGGCAGGATCTGCGAGATCCCACCGAAGGCGATCATGCGGCCGGTGGCGAGCGGCCGCTCGATCGGCGAGTAGGGTCTCACCGCAGAACTCAGGCCAGTCCCACTATGCCCCACGGTGGGCGCCACTCTCGTGGAAATGGCCACGGCAGTCGCTGCCATAGGCAGCGATTGAGAGTTTCGTGAGGAAGAGTTGGCGGCCATCTGCGGTGCGAGATGGGGGCAGGTGCACAAGGGTTTACCCAGGTTCGGCCCCCCGGAGGGTAAAGACCTACTCCTGCTAGGTTAGATTATGAGAGAGCAAGTTACAAGGGCGGCGAGCTCGGCGGCGAGTCGCTTGAGGGGGTGTATGATGGAACGTAAGTCTCTACTATACCCTAGGGAGGTTTATATATGAAGCACCTCCCAGGGTTTACAAGTTGCCCCCGAACAAGATAAGGATCCGGGAGCCTTTGACCTAATCCGACTGGGCCTGTGCTACGCTTCTGGGCTTCTAGTCGCCAGTCGATGGGCCTCTTGTTTCCTCAGAGTCTAGTCACTGTCCTTCAGGCGTACTCGCGGGCCTTCCGGCCCACTCGAAACCCACTGCTGAGCATACCCCCTCAGGCATATCCCCTTCAAACGGTCACCAACACCCTCAACTGCCCCCCCGATCGAGCCCCTACAAGTCCAACCGTGAGCCACGAATCCTGCACTCTCCACCAACGAGCCGCGGCCTGCGAACAACACGGTCGCCACGAATGGTCAGCCGATTGACACGCAGACCCACATCGTCAACAATTAGGCCTGGCGAGCATGCCAGCCGAACGATCTGAGGCATACCCTCACCAACTGCGGCGAGCCCGAGCCAAGGGGCTCCCTCAGCCGAGTCAACCCACAGTGCTTCAGACCAAAGATCTGAGGCGAGAACCCCTCCACCTTCAAAGCACCGAAGGACATTGAGAAGTATGATCCCACCTATGACCCAGCGGTGTGGATCGACACATACCTCATGGCAATGGGGATCACTGGGCACGCCGACCTGCTAATGAGTGCATATTTGCATCATGTTTTATATTATTATTTTGCATTATAGATGTAGGATCTTGGTATTTTACGGCACTCGCACGCACATTTTATGTCTATTTTTACCAAGATCAGGACAGATGACAGATACAATGGACACAATTCTTGGAGCAGTTATACTAGGGAGAAAAGGAGCCAAAAACAACGTAAATCGCTTATTTAGGAGATATAAATAATACCAGAAGAAAACCCGAAGCGATCGACGCACACAGACGGTTTAACGATCAACTATATGGCGGGATTTTTTTTTGGCTTTATAGTTCCTGCCATATAATTGGCGCCGCCACCGCCTCCTCAAATAGTTTCACCCTGTGCAACTGGATCGGAGAGATAACATATAGAACAACTAGAAATCACCGAAACCTCACCTCCGGAAGGCATCTAGAGGGGGAACTCGTCCACTGGGGATCCATCTTCGCCCTACGCAGATCCGGGAGGCTAAGGCATCAATCTTCATCATCAACCACTGCATCACCACCATCTACATCCATCCCATCTACATATTGTCTAGATCTTGTTGTAATTTCCATACTCGTTGTATATTTATACAAGTACTATTCATCTATGATAGATTCCATTGTGATTGCCATGATGTTGATTGCCTCCATGTCTGAGTAGATCACTAGTTCTTGGGGAGATGGATAAACCCTAGTATGAGATTGAAATAAGATAAAGTTTATTATGATATTCATTGCTGTGACCATGTGTTAGGTTGTCTTCATCTTGATATTCAGAGAAGTCAACCTCTCAATATTTGCCTCTCATGGGAACTTGATGGAGGGAACTACTTGTTGGTAGACGGAGGTGTGTTAGCACTTACAGTGACTATAAAGCTGTTGGCACCCCTTACGTATCAACTTGGGAACCGAGGAAACTCACAAAAGACTATCCATGCCATGGGATACGTCCTATGGGATTACGTCCCTTAATAGCGCAGTAATTCCGATTGATGTCGATTGCTGACTGCTATGGTTATGAGGATGATGTGAGCAGTGGTTGCTGCCTATTTTTGCAAATACGGAGTTCCTCCCACACATACATGTTGAGAATGTTCATGATAATAATCTTTACCTTAACTCCTTATAATGCTAGTGGTGTATCCGCTTGTTGGGGGGATACCCCCGGGTAGGGTCACGCCGGGGTATAAAGGCCGAGTTAGCCGAGGTACGGCAAGGTCAAAGCAAGTGCTGGCCGAGTCACCTCAAGGCAGGCCGAATCACGGAGTAACCCGAACCGGAGGATGTCCACCTAACTGAGTCCCGGCCGACGTATGTCGTATGCCGGTAGGATTTATGTAACTTGTATGCAGGTACCCATGTGGCCAGATTAACCAGGCACGATCCGGGTTATATCAGGCTTGCAAGAGAAGGAAGGTATCTCGTTGGTCAAAAGGTGGTCACTGTACGCAGGAGCATGGGCAAAGCGGACAGAGAGAAGGACCATCGAGGCGTGGCCGACAAGGGTGACGCACCCTGTGTCGGATGACGCTAGCACCGCAGAGGCTTACGTAGCCTCTGCATGGCTTACGACGGTGAAAAGTGATCCAGTCGGTTTGCTATTTTGGGAAGAGGCATATTCCCAGGAATATGCCTCCACGTATGCCCTAATGGGAGACCTAGCCTCCCCTTTATAAGGAGTTCTAGGGCCTCTGTAGAAAGGGGTTGGTGGGCATTTGAGTAGTGAGTTCCTGGGAGTTAGATAGTGGTGAGAGTAAGAGAGTTCTTTCTTCCTCCTCTCCCCAATACAACTCAAGGAGCACTTGTAAACTAATCTAGCTTGGAGAATACAAAGCATATGTGTGTGGAATCACCACACTATCCCTCCCTGGATTCCTCTAGTGCATATTGGCCCCACCTTTAGCCTATCCATGGCATCTGCCGTGACACCACGACGATAGTTGGCGCCCACCGTGGGGCTAGCGGCGCTAGCAGGAGTGAAGATCCGGACGGGAAACCTCATCGGCAACGGCGAACGCATCGTTTCTGGGCTTGTTCAATGCTTTGGAGCGCTGGACTTCATCAGCGATAATGCTGGTTGCTTTGGCAAGCGACCTCTTCCACGCAACGGCCTCTTCGTCAAGCTTGGCGCACACAAGATCTACGTCGCCGTCGATGTGTCGTGCGTTCACCCACGGCACGTCGTCGAGGGAGGCGAGCCACCCCTTAGCACGGATCACGGGGTGCGTATCACTCGCTCCTCTGACCGTGCCGAAGTGATGATGATGGCTCCTAGCGCTGGCGCGAGCAAAGATCCGGCACCAGATCCGGAGGTAACACCCAAGGCACCAAGGAAAAGTAGAGGTCCTCCACTAGAGAGGCCAGAGAACGTGCTGCAGCAGGCGATAGATAGCCTAGAGATCCCCATAGCACCTGCGGTAGATCGGGCTCGGGCACAGGCCGAGTTAGAAGAAACTAGGCAGAAAATACTAGAAGGTGCGAAAAAGGTAGCCGTGGCTCAGCAGTCGTTGAACATGACGCTGCGTGAGTACGCAAGGGCAAACAAGGTAGATGCTGTAAAAGTAAAAGGGAAAAACCTCATCAGTGAAATGAAAAAAGAGGGTGATACTAGAGTTGAAGAGTCAGAGAACATTTTGTCCGTGGGGCTGCCGAAGTACAGTACCCTGGCAAAGAACCTCAGAGCAGCGGATGCAGCTGCGTTCGAGTTAGAGGTTTTGACGGGTGAAGCCCGGCAAAGACAGCAGGAGAGGGTCAATGAGTTAGTTTAGATCGCTAACAAACAAAATGAAGAGTTGCTCAGGGATAACCCGGCTAGGGCTGGGGCTTCCAAAGTCATTTATTCAGCGGTAGGTAACCCGGAGAAATCTGCTGGAGCTGCATCATCTCCTCATGGCGGCCCAATAAGAGAGGAAGTGGTAACCTTGGCGAGGAGAAACAAACAGATAGTCCCCTATGACCCGGCAAGGGCAGGAAAAGAAAAAGCAATGTAGGGAAACGAGGATCGACGAAGTGTCAGCCGAGGTGAAGATGGCCAAGGTAACCGCGACTAAGGCAATGCCGGTCAGGGAAACACTATAAACAGCAATGCCGGACAACGCAACTCGGCGGGTGCAGGGCAGCCGCAGCAGCGGGATATACCACGGCAAGAGCAAAGTGCTGGCCAAGGTATGCAACAGAGAGGCACTCCACAAGAGCGAGACAGATACAATGATGGTGATTCAGAAATGGTGAACGCAGGATACCCTAGGCCGGACGTGATAGGGTCAAGGTTGGGAAGCAGGAACTTGATGCCTGACAACGCCAGGTTAAAACTGGATCGGCTCTATAGGCCGGAGCACATTGAGGGGCAAGGTCCTCCGGGTCCAGCGTGTTTTGGGCCCCGGATCATGAAAGAACCTCTAGTACCTAATTTCCAGTTACCCAGAGGCACGAAAACATATGACGGTAGCACCAAGCCAGAGGATTGGTTGATCAACTACGCAACAACAGTGAAAATTGCTACAGGCAACTTGAGATGGGCTGTGAGATATGTACCTCAGATGCTGGAGGGGCCAGCGAGGGTATGGCTAAACAATTTGCCACCCAGAAGTATCAACTGCTGGATCGATTTTGAAGAAATGTTCGTCAATAATTTCTCAAGCATGTATTAGAGGCTCAATAGGCCACAGACCCTAGCAATGTGCAAGCAGAGACCAAATGAAACAGACCGGGAGTTCTTAACCCGTTGGTGCACAATGCAAAACTCATGTGAGGGCATGATTGAGTCACAGGCCATAGCTTGGTTTGCGCAAGGATGTAGATATGCAAGCATGCTATGGCAAAGGTTACAAAGGGATATGCCAACTACACTGGCAGAGACAATCCAGATTGCTGATTCGTATGCTTTGGGTGATCCGACTCAACCTAGGCTTGTGTCAAACGAGTCAAATGAGGAGTACTACCAGCGAGATGGAGCCGGATCATCCCGGCGGAATGATTACCGAGGTAATGCTCTCCCCATGTGTGTGAAAGTGACAGCGTGCACACCATGGTGGCACTTAGGCTAGAGATTACAAATACTTGTTATGAGTTATATTTGGAGTTGGATGTCTCTATGAAATTGTGGTGTTTGTTGGAACCATCTAGTGCTCAAGGTGACAGTGAGGGGTTTTCTAGATGGGAAAGGATTACTTTGAGGTGTTCTATTATAGCCCTACCATGGATTAGAGTGTCCAACTGGAGAGTAGTATCATAAAGAGAAGATATTTATATGAGAGTGTTCACTAGTGAAACTATGATCCCTAGGCCTTGTTTCTAAGCATTGAAACACCATTTGCAACTAGATATGTTACATGTTTGCTTGCTTCCATCTTTATTTCAGTTTGCCTTTAGTCTCTTCTACGCCATCAAGCTATTTTCTGGCACTGTTGTCTTATATCCATACCACTTGTATTTCACTATCTCTTCGCTGAACTAGTGCACCTGTACACTTAACAAGTGTATTAGGTGTGTTGGGGACACAAGAGACTTCTTTTATCTTGATTGCAGGGTTGCTTGAGAGGGATACCTTTGACCACTTCCTCCCTGAGTTCGATAAACCTTGGGTGATCCACTTAAGGGAAACTTGCTGCTGTTCTACAAACCTCTACACTTGGAGGCCCAACAACTGTCTACAAGAATAGAAGTGCGTAGACATCAAGCTATTTTCTGGCACCGTTGTCGGGGAGGTAAGGTAAAAGGTACTCACATCCTCTGGCTACTAAGCTATCTTCTAGTACTGTAGCTGGTGTGTGAGTGCTCAAAGTTATTTCCTTTAGATTCTGCAATTATATCTTTTTGTTTCTTGTTTTTATTTTCACTAGTTAGGCTTAATGGAAAACAACAACAAAATTAGAGAGCTTTATAGTATTTATCTTGAGTTAGGACATGAAGCGTTTGAAGAGAAAATTAAAAAACCTATGGAACTTTATTTGCATGCTAATAGCAATGTTGTTAGTATGAATTATTTGGACACCATTATTGCTAATGCTATGGAAAAGTCTAAGCTTGGGGAAGCTAGTTTTTATGAATATGATCTTTTTAGTTCCCCAACTTTGGAAGATAGCTATTCTATTGCTTATGATGATACCAAACCTTCAATATATGATGATTACAATGATGAATATGATATTTTCAGTCCACCTACTATTGAGGAGGCAATTAATTATGACTACAGTATACCTCCTATATTTGATGATTATGGTGATGAGAATAATAATGATAGCTATTTTGTTGAATTTGCTCCCACTATAATTAATAAGAATGACTATGCTTATGTGGAGAGTATTAATTATTTTATGGATGTGGCTCATGATAAGAATGTTTTATGTGATAGTTATATTGTTAATTTTATTCATGATGCTACTGAAAGTTATTATGAGAGAGGGAAACATGGTTTTATGTATCTCAACAATATTAAGTTTCCCCTCTTTATGTTGAAAGTCCTGAAGTTGCACTTGTTTTGCTTTACTATGATTGTTGCTTTGTGCTTTCATGACTTGTTTCTTTACAAGATTCCTATGCATAGGAAGTGGGTTAGACTTAAATGTGTTTTGAATTTTCTTCTTAGTGCTCTCTTTTACTTCAATTCATATTTCTTATGTGAGCATCTTCTCAAATTATCAAGCCTAACTTAAAGGCATTAAAGAAAAGTACTTATTGGGAGATAACCCAATAGTTTTCTTGAGTCTTGGAAGTTATTACTTCTATAATAACCTCTCCTTATCCTTTTTTATTTGCTTTTTCTGCCAAGAGTAACCTCTAATGAGAGAGAAGTAATGCTTGGGAAAGTTGTTGTCCCGAAACAGTTTTTTGTGCTTCACCGTAAAAATACGTGTAAAATCTATGTACGTCTTTTTGAAGCGTGAATTTTTGTGCTTCTGTCCTAGGTTGTTATCTAACTTACTTTAGTTCAACACTTTTTGCTTTGAGCAACAGAAGTTCTTCGAAAAAATTGGTTTTTACCTGCTGGTCTGTTTTGACAGATTTCTGCCATTATTTGCATTTGCTTCTTGTTGGTTCCTTTTTGAGTTCTTTTGGGGAATTGAGCTTTCTGAGGGAAGTGCTATAGTAGCTTGTGTTTTAATGGAAGTTTTATTGGTGTTGAAACTGAAGCTAAAGACTTATTATCTTGAGTGCACTAATGTTGCTAATAAAGATTGTGTGAAGTTTTGTATGAAGGAAAAAAATTCAGGTGTATGGCGAGAATGATGTAATGAGATGAAGAATGGACTAAATATCAAGCTTGGGTATGCCACCCCGTGTCACCCCAAGAAATATTAAAGAGGTACAAGCATCAAAGCTTGGGTATGCCCAAGGCATCCCCTTCTTCATCAATAAAAATCCCAAGTTTCTTCCAAACACTTCCTTTTTGTTGTTTCATGCACAGTTGTGTTGTTCTTGGAGCGTCTTCTTTTTGTTTTCATTTTGGTTTTCGTTTGCTTGGTTTTCTTAGTTTGCTGAATAAATTGGTTGGACCCCCTCTTTCATACATTGGTTTTCAAATAGTTTGGTTTGGATTGGAAAAGAGTAGGAAAAGTTCATGCTTAAGTGGTAAAAGGAGCTTGTGTTTGACTGTGGCCTATGCTTTGTCATGTCATGCTTGATATTGTTTTGGCTTTATGCTCAGTGATTTTTTCTGTAGCATGACATGTTATAAACAATTGAGATTGCTTAATGTGCCTTGAAAGAATCATGTGTTGTTTTAGCATATTAAAGCATAGTATTGTGGTATTCTCCTTTAATGCTTTATTTGGGTTGATTTGGCGCATGCTCACACCATGTTAAGACTATCCCAAGTCACCATAGCCTTTATGATTCTTTAGTTTTCGACTTGTAATATCACTTTATGCTTTAATTAATGATGTTTTGTCGCTTTGCATGATTATGGCCATTATTGCTCTCTTAGTTGGTCGCTCCCAGTCTTTTGCTAGCCTCCATAACCAAGTGTGAGTTCCACTCATGCATCCAACTTCAAATAAAACCAGGTTATTCCAAAGAGTCCACCATACCTACCTATTAGCATTTGCTATTCCAAGTATATTCATGTTTTTATCTACCTTCCGAATTAAACGTGTTATGTGAAAATTAGTGATTAAAGCTCTCACAAACTTGATGGCACACTTTACTTTCTTGCACTTCATAAAATTGAACCATTGTGTCCATCTTTGTTGCGTATATGCTTGCTCTTTATAAGTTGAAATTAGCAGAACCATGTACCATGGGGAACGCTTCCAACATTGCACTTGTACTTTGTACCCCGTTGATATCATGTTCTTTTGCTTATGGATCCCGGCGGTGTGAAATAAAAGTGGAACTTGTAAGATCATGGAGTTTGTATGTGTGTTAGAGAAACGCCTAGGCCGCTAGCCTAAGCCATGCCTAATCATGGTGGAAACTTGCAACATAACCATAATGAGCACTCTATGAAACATCCTCAATAAAAACCTATGCAAATAGCAAATAAAAAGATCGCTGAGATGCTCATTGTCTGCTTGCCTTGTCATTTTGATTATGGGATAGCTCATATATCATGTGCAAGGGGTACCCTGTTGGCGGTTCTCTATGATACATATGTACTTACAATGACAAGAGCTTACCTGTGACTGAAGTTGAGTAGCATGAGGTTCGGTCTTCGTAAGTAAGGGGCATGAGATTTCATCTTATAATTTGTCAAGCACATACTCCATAGTTTGTTCACTTTAACCTTAATCACTTCAAGATGCTTATGATAGGGGAAATGAGAGCTAAAAGCTATTAAGTACCATAGATTTTGGAAGCTCTTTATGAGACTTGAATCCATGCTTCCTTCTATGAAGGCCTTTCTTCTACTTTTATGTTGAGTCTCCACCTTCTATCTTTATGCACCTATTGAGAGAGCATAGTGGCCATTCTTAGTTCTATGTGCATTGGCCCAAGACTTGTTGATTGATGCATAACTTTGATATTGTTTGTTCTTAAACTATTTTTATCTAGTCACCCTTATGAACTTTGAAGGTGCCCTATGCATTTATATTTTTCTACTCCATGAGGGACAAGATGAATGCCACTATGCTATGTTTTCTTTATGTGAAACAAACAAACGTCTTGCAAAGCATTGTTATTCATGAATCTTTTCTTTGTGCCTTTTCATGTTGCAACATAGTTGCTATTTCTTATTGTTAGAACTTTGTCTTCCATGCTATGTTGAAGTACTATGATCCCAGCTATCAATGTTTTACAAATACTTTGGTCAAGTCTATGATGGTGCATGCCACCTCAAAAATTATTCTTTCTTTTTATCACTTACCTACTCGAGGACGAGCAGGAGTTAAGCTTGGGGATGTTGATATGTTGCTAACGTATCTATAATTTTTGATGTTACATGCTTGTTTAGTACCTACTTTGCTTTGCTTTGTCAACACTTTGAGGTATTTTTATATGTTTTCTGGGACTAACCTATTAACAAGATGCCACAGTGCCAGTTGCCTGTTTTCTTCTGTTTTTGGTTCCAGAAAAGGCAAAAAATCAATATGCTCGGAACTGGACGGGACAAAAGCTAATATGCCTATTTTTCCCGGAGCAACACGGAAACACGAAGCAGAGACGGAGTAGGGAACCAGGGTAGGCACACCATATGGTGGCGCGGGCTACCCCTGGCTGCGCCAGCAGGTGGTGTGGGCCCCCTGGCCGGCCACCGACCTTGCCCCTTCGCCTATAAAATCCTCCCGATGCAAAACCCCTAAATCGTCAATCAGAAATCCACGAAAAGTTCCACAGCGCCGCCGCCACCGAAGGGGAGATTCGGGGGGACAGAAAGTCTCTGTTCTGGCACCCTGCCGGGACGGGGAAGTGCTCCCGGAGCCATCTCCACCACCATCTCCATCGCCATTGTTGATTCCCATGATGGTGAGGGAGTAGTCCTTCCTCGAGGCTAAGGGTTCTACCGGTAGCTATGTGTTCATCTCTCTCTATGCATGATCATATTGTGATCATGAGCTTTGTAATCAAGTAGATCTACCTTGCTACTCAAGTGCTTTAATAGATCTCTGCTCTCCCCATGTGTGTGAAAGTGATAGCGTGCACACCATGGTGGCACTTAGGCTAGAGATTACAAATACTTGTTATGAGTTATATTGGAGTTGGATGTCTCTATGAAATTGTGGTGTTTGTTGGAACCATCTAGTGCTCAAGGTGACAGTGTGGGGTTTTCTAGATGGGAAAGGCTTACTTTGAGGTGTGCTGTTATAGCCCTACCATGGATTAGAGTGTCCAGCCGGAGAGTAGTTAAGAGTAGTATCATAAAGAGAGGATATTTATGTGAGAGTGTTCACTAGTGAAAGTATGATCCCTAGGCCTTGTTTCTAAGCATTGAAACAGCATTTGCAACTAGATATGTTACATGTTTGCTTGCTTCCATCTTTATTTCAGTTTGCCTTTAGTCTCTTCTACGCCATCAAGCTATTTTTTGGAACCGCTGTCTTATATCCATACCACTTGTATTTCACTATCACTTCGTCGAACTAGTGCACCTATATACTTGACAAGTGTATTGGGTGTGTTGGGGACACAAGAGGCTTCCTGTATCTTGATTGCAGGGTTGCTTGAGAGGGATACCTTTGACCACTTCCTCCTTGAGTTCGATAAACCTTGGGTGATCCACTTAAGGGAAACTTGCTGCTGTTCTATAAACCTCTGCACTTGGAGGCCCAACAACTATCTACAAGAATAGAAGTGCGTAGACATCACCAACTGACCACTTTGTTGACCACACCCTACGGCACGTATTGCTACATCAAGAGGCCCTTTGGGTTGAAAAACGCTGGTGCTACTTACCAGTGGACGATGCAATGTTGCCTACACGACCAAATAGGTCGCAATGTACATGCTTACGTGGACGACATCGCACTACAAGAAAAGTTGGCTTTTACAATGGACGATTTTTGTGGTTGAAGGCATGTTTTTCTTGGCCAAAGAGTCTTGCGCGACGGATGGCCTTCGTGGTAAAAGCCCCGTCACAAATGAATTAACCATGGTTTTTTTCGACCGTGGTGGATCGCAGCTTTCAGCCACGAAAACTTGTTCCGTCGTAGATCTGTTCGCCAGCCACGCTGACGGCTGATGTCATGCATGAAGGGAATATGCCCGAGAGGCAATAATAAAGTGGTTATTATCTTATTCCATGTTTATGATAAATGTTTATTTTACATGCTAGAATTGTATTGATTCGGAAACATCAATACATGTGTGTTTAATAAACAAAAAGGGTTCCTAGTCATGCCTCTCTTATAGACTAGCTTGTTGATTAACAAGATGATCAAGGTTTCCTGATCATGGACATTGGATGTTGTTAATAACATGGTCACACCATTGGTGGAATGATGTGATGAACATTCATCTGAAGTATAGCATTACGATCAAGTCATTATGTTTATATTGCTATAACATCATACAAAGTAATCTTTATCCTTAGACCATGAGATCATGTTAATTGCTAACACCGGAAGAGTATCTTGATAACATCAAACGTCACACCGTAACAGGGTGACTATAAAGGTGGGTTCAGTGCTACGAAGGTGTTATGTTGAGGCTCATGGATCAAGAGTGGGATTTGTCCATCCCGATGATGGATAGATATACTCTGGGCCCTCTCAGTGATATCACATTGAAATAGCTTGCAAGCAAGTGATGTGATCACTAGAATGTTATATCACGGGAACGAGAAAAGAGTGCATGTCGATAACGAGATCAAACTAGGTATGGAGATACCGATGATCGAATCTCGGACATGTAATATATCGCGGGACAAAGGGATTTAGTTACTAGCGTTAAAGGTTCTCACGATCACAGAAGTCATCGTTGAATGTGTAGGAGTCAGTATGGATCTCCAGGTCCCGCTGCTGATTATTGATCGGAGAGGGGTCTCGATCATGTCTGCATTATTCGTGAACCATAGGGTGACACACTTAAGGGATACCGACACCATTTGGTGCAAATATGTTTCAGATAAAGATTTAAGAAAGCGCTGGAATTATTTCAATAGACACCGAAACTGTTTCGGGTGAAAATTCTGAAATTGGTTCTGCATGTAATATTGAAATGTTGCAGGGGGTTTTATGTGAATGTTTGTTCATTAAAGTAATTAACAAAATTCTGAATAAAAATAATAAAAGAGTTTTATTAAATGAGAGAGCATTAAATTTGGAGAAATTTAATGCATTTCAAGTGGAGACTTTAAAAGAGAATGTGAAGGGGCATTTTAATGTGGAGGGGTTACCACCACATGAATGGAGGAGGTGAAGGGTCACCCCCTCCATGCGCCGGCCATGAAGGAGGGGCACCCCCCTCCTCCTATAAAAGGCCACCCCCTCCTCACTTCTCACTCACACCTCCTTGTGAAGGATCTCTCTCCCCCTCTAGTATTATTTTCCCATGGTCTCGGATTAGCGAGATACATGTTCCTGGTGGCTTTATCTAGAAAGGAGTTGCTGCTTCCGCTGCTTTGCCGGAGCGAGGGACGGACGTTGTCGGGGTACCGGACGTGTGTGCGATCACGGATGCACCGTTGCTTTGCGGTGCTGAACTTGGTGGTGCTGGAGCTTGATTTGATGGACGTGCTAGAGCCGGACCTGCTGGACTTCATCACGATCTTGAGATCAGCAAGTGTACGACTACATCAACCACGAGTTCCTACTCTTTAACAAAGCTCGTTGTCTACGAGGGTAAGTTGTCGTTGGATGTATGTCCACCTGTTGCTTTGTACCTAATAGATAGATCTTGGCGTGTAGTTCACACCGTAGGAAATTTTTTGTTTTCTATGTTGCGGACCCAACAATGGTATCAGAGCCTGATCTATGCGTAGGTGCTTAGCACGGGTAGTACACATATGTTGATATGTGGGCGATGATGATCATGTTATTGCATCTTCTATGTATTTTGGATATTGGTGGCATAGTGGGATGAAGCGGCCCGGACCAACCTTACATGTCATCGTACATGAGACTGGTTCCACGACTGACATGCAACTTGTTTTGCATAAGTGGCTAGCGGGTGTCTGTCTCTCCTACTATAGTTAATATCTAATTTACAACGAGTTGCTAATAACTTAGTTATCCTTGTTGTGGTTCATGTTCGTAGGTAAGAACGGTTCTATCTCCGAAAGCCCTAAGCCACGTAAAACTTGCAATTGATAAATTAGAGGCGTCTAGTTTAGATCGTTGCTGGGATAGTGTATTGATATGGTATTGTTGTAAGTAGATGTATGATAGATACTCTTACAACACACTCAACGTGTAAGTTCCATATACCTTGGCCTTACACACAAAGGAATGATAGAGATCATACCACGATGCAAGTGATAGAGATCAAATGCATGGACCATATCATCTCACTTTACACATTAGATGTTAGCATCTTATACTGCTAGTTTGGCACTTTCTGTAGCATTGTAAGATGATCCCTCTTTTAGATATCAAGATAAAAATGTGTTCTTCCTTAAGTATGCACCGTTTTATGGATCGTATTTCGAGACATCACGTGATGATCGGGTGTACTCGACTCTACGCTTTCATACAAACGGGTGTAAGACAGTTTTACACATGCGAGTACTAAGGTTCTTACTTGGCGAGCCTAGCATGTACATACATGGCCTCGGAACACGGACCGAAAGGTTAAGCATGAGTCATATAGTTGATATGATGCCCATATAGATGCTCGCCTTTGAAGCTACATCAACTCACGTGATGATCGGACTTGGTGTAGTGAATTTGGTTCATGTAATCACCAAAAAGGCACGAGGGATGTCATTTTTGAGTGGGAGTTCATTTCTAATTTGGATTAGTCGAACCAAATTTGTCATAAATTGAATCAAAGTGAATTTTCATAGTTTGTTGTAGTCATTGGCATTCGTTTTCTACCTTATTCTTAGTTTTTATTTGAGATAATAGAACTATAGAATTCTGGATATTTACTTTACAAACTGGTATCGTATTGTTTTGAATGTCAATTTAAAGTTTATAAGTCCTATTGCAAACTTTCAGCAAACTCTATTTACTCCATGAAGTTTAATAAGTAGTATTAAATCAAGAGTAAGAATTCCAATGTTAGTATCTAAAGTATCATGTTTGCCTCCATGATTATTGATATTCAAAAGTTGTTTTAATATCAAGATTATATTGGAGCTGGAAATTGTTTCAGAAACCATCATGTGTGAAAGATATTGTTATATCTGAAACAATGTTTTTGGTTGCATTATGATAGAGTATAATTTAGCAAAATACATGTTCTCATATTGTATGAGAATTTGTGAAGGATGGAGATGCTAGGCATCTGAATCTACCAAAAAGGTTTTGGGAACTGATATTATACTCGTGATTCTTCCTTATAAGCTATAGTAGCTTGATCATGAAAGTTGTCATGATAAGGATGAATAGAAGATGTAAGTAAAATGTTTACTACACTAATAGATTACTAAAGAATGGATTTTTGAAAGAACACCAAACATTTGATGATGGTGGTCTACTTCAAAGTGCAAGTCCAAAGGTATTAGTAGTTGACTATATATGCTTTGTACCATGTGTCATGTTGATGACACCACTATTGATGTTGATAGATTCTTTTAAAAGAAAAAGGAATTGCTGAAAGAGAATCTATAAAATATTTGGCAGAAAATAAAAGGTTGGAGATGTCCAACCTGGGTATATAGAAGATATACATGTTATGGCTATATTCCTTGCTTGTTAAACAATGTGGTTATGAGGTATTGGATACCGAATTGGTTGGTATGAAGTGTCATACAGGACAACGCAATTCATGAACTACAATGGCCTAAGTAACCAGCAAGATAATGAGTGATGATGTTCATCGAAAACAAATAAAGTGTTATTGTGTTTTTCATTGTCATCAAACCAAGCCTTCAAGATTTGTTTAAATAATTGTTATTTTGTTCCGGTATTATGAGAACAATGGCTGTTCAAATAATTACCGTATTCCATAAAGGATGGATGAACTTTTACAAGTCTAGTTGGAGAAATCACATCCATAAACACTATTGCTAAAATGTCGCAAGACAAATGATTGAAAGATCACTTATGAAGTGACATCGCTGTTTGAATTATATTTGAAAGAAAACATGAAGAAACTCCATGTTGATGGAATTTTGGAGCCTTTGATTTTGATCAATTGACGCATGTGAGACTTTCCTCGAGATAATTGAAACTCCGTCCATAGGCCAGAGAGGAACGGATGACTAGCTTATTGGAAATTGTGCATGTTGATGTGCATAGTCCATTATGTGTAGCCATATGCGATGGATCTTTTTGCTTCATATGCTTTCTCCAAAAATTTGAGTGAATATATCTGTATATTTACTTAATAAGGAAGAAGTATGAAACATTTGAAAATTGTTCAAAGACTTTCAAGATGAAGTGGAAAATCATTGTAACAAGAAAATAAAGAGTTTATGATTCGATCATAAAGGAAGACATTTGAGTTACAAGTTTAGCAAAAACACCTAAGACTTGATGAATCGTTCCATGATTTGTGTTTCCCGATAAACCATAGGAGTATGGCATATTCGAGAGATAAAATCAAACCATGTTTGACATGGTAAGATCAAGGGTGTCATTTATAAAACTGCCATTATGTTTTAAGGATTGAAGCTTTAGAGACTATCGCTTTTACACTGAAAAGAGCACCATCGTGATCCATTGAAATGACACCATATGAGTTATGGTTTGGGATAAACCCCGAATTGTCTTTTCTTAAATTTTGGTATGCTATACATAAGTAAAATGTTTACAACCAAAGTCAGATAAGCACGTCTTTGTAGGTTATCCCAAAGAATTTGTTGGGAATTTCTCCATAACACCGAGGACAAAAGAGTTTGTTACTTGGAACGTTAAGTTTCTTGAGAAGGAATTTTTCGTGAAAAGTTAAGTGGGAGGACAATAGAACTTTGATAAGGTTGTTGAACCTTAGCTATATGTGCTAAGTAGCGCAGCGCCAGAAAGTGTCCCGGTGGCGGCCACAATGCTCATGGCTCTCGTGATTACAAAAGGTGTGATCTCGGAGATTAGAGTTCCTATAGAACCGTGTGGGTCGGTAAGAATCAAATAGTAAGATTTGATAAGCAAGTCGTTATTGTTTTGACAATGATGAACCGACTACATGCAAAGAAGCGATGATGGGCCCTGACTCCATAAACTGACTAGAAGTCATAGAATCCTTGATAGTATCCATACACGAGAAAACAAGTTTCTGAACTTGGAAGACCCTCAGGAAAGGCGTGAAGCCTATCGGTCGTGTTTGGATCTATAAAGAAATAAGACATGGATGTTTAACATCTATGAAATAGTCAACATGTCGGAAAGAAGTTTACGACAATGTTCAAGGCGTTGACTATGACAAGATTTGATCTTTCATAGCGATATATAGTCTTGACGGATTAATGTAGCAACCACTACATATAATTTGGTATATGGTAGTTGAATAAACAAAACAAGGTTCTTCTAATAGAACGGTAACCTAGGACATGTACATGACATGGTCCGAAGGGTTTTGTTAATTCAAAGGGTGCTAAAAGGGCATGTAAACTTCAATAGTTGAAGTAAGTATAGCGGAGTTGGAATCTTCACCATGATGAAACTGTTAAAAGAGTTTAAATTCATCAGAGATGATGAAGATGCTTGCATTTGCAAGAAATTAAGTGGGAGCGCTGAGACATATTTCTAATACATTATGTAGAGGACATATTGTTGATTGGAAATGATGTATCTTGTATTGACACAAGTTAAGAATTTCATTAAAATAAGATTTCGATGAAAGACTTGGGCAAACCCGGAATATTAGGCATCAATATCTATATGGATAGATTAAGGCACTAATATGGTTGTGCCAGACATACATATATGAGATATTGAAAGGGTTCAATATGGAAACAACAAGAAAGGTTCTTGCTTCATGGAAAGGAGTATCAAAATTCAAGTGTTTCAACACTTGGTGAGTAAAATCACATGAAGATTTTGATCGATTATACCATGATATGTATATATCGAGAATGTCCTATGCTCTAAATGTTATGAGCATATACCAGAATGATTCATAAGATGATCATTGGACAATAGTAAAGATATTCTTATGAGCTTTGGAAGAACTAAGAATATATAATGTATAAGTGACAAATAGTTAAAGGTAGTTCATTGTAAAGTGTTACATTGTTACTAGTTTTGTCACAAGATACAAATTAAATTTATCTCAATTTAGACTATGGGTGGCACAATGTAATGGAAAGGATGTTCCATGATGGATTTGGATGAGTTCCAAAGTTGAGACATTGTGACGGATACTACAACAAAAGGCTAAGTATATGACTGCTATAGTAGCAGCAAAGGAGGGCATTTGTGTTAAGTAGTTTGTTATCAAACTAGGTGTGGTTCAAAGTGGGCTAATACTATGAAGATATATTGTGTGACAATAATATCAACATATTTTGAGCCGAACGAACTAAAGGTCTCACCAAAGGACCAAATCTATACAATGCCATCTCATTTGAGAATGAGTGATGCGTAGAGACGCAGAGACATGCAAATACACACGGATCTGAAACTGTCACATCCAGAGATTATGTTAACCACTAGCAATAGCGTATATGCAACACCAGAAAGCCATAGGTGTTCAATGCGCAAAGTTTTTCAAACTAGATTATTGACTCTAGTGCAAGTGGGAGACTGAAGGGAATATGCCCGAGAGGCAATAATAAAGTGGTTATTATCTTATTCCATGTTTATGATAAATGTTTATTTTACATGCTAGAATTGTATTGATTCGGAAACATCAATACATGTGTGTTTAATAAACAAAAAGGGTTCCTAGTCATGCCTCTCTTATAGACTAGCTTGTTGATTAACAAGATGATCAAGGTTTCCTGATCATGGACATTGGATGTTGTTAATAACAAGGTCACACCATTGGTGGAATGATGTGATGAACATTCATCCGAAGTATACCATTATGATCAAGTCATTATGTTTATATTGCTATAACATCATACGAAGTAATCTTTATCCTTAGACCATGAGATCATGTTAATTGCTAACACCGGAAGAGTATCTTGATAACATCAAACGTCACACCGTAACAGGGTGACTATAAAGGTGGGTTCAGTGCTACGAAGGTGTTATGTTGAGGCTCATGGATCAAGAGTGGGATTTGTCCATCCCGATGATGGATAGATATACTCTGGGCCCTCTCGGTGATATCACATTGAAATAGCTTGCAAGCAAGTGATGTGATCAGTAGAATGTTATATCACGGGAACGAGAAAAGAGTGCATGTCGGTAACGAGATCAATCTAGGTATGGAGATACCGATGATCGAATCTTGGACATGTAATATATCGCGGGACAAAGGGATTTAGTTACTAGCGTTAAAGGTTCTCACGATCACAGAAGTCATCGTTGAATGTGTAGGAGTCAGTATGGATCTCCAGGTCCCGCTGCTGATTATTGATCGGAGAGGGGTCTCGATCATGTCTGCATTATTCGCGAACCATAGGGTGACACACTTAAGGGATACTGACACCATTTGGTGCAAATATGTTTCAGATAAAGATTTAAGAAAGCGCTGGAATTATTTCAATAGACACCGAAACTATTTTGGGTGAAAATGCTGAAATTGGTTCTGCATGTAATATTGAAATGTTGCAGGGGGTTTTATGTGAATGTTTGTTCATTAAAGTAATTAACAAAATTCTGAATAAAAATAATAAAAGATTTTTATTAAATGAGAGAGCATTAAATTTGGAGAAATTTAATGCATTTAAAGTGGAGACTTTAAAAGAGAATGTGTAGAGGCATTTTAATGTGGAGGGGTTACCACCACATGAATGGAGGAGGTGAAGGGTCACCCCCTCCATGCGCCGGCCATGAAGGAGGGGCACCCTCCTCCTCCTATAAAAGGCCACCCCCTCCTCACTTCTCACTCACACCTCCTTGTGAAGGATCTCTCTCCCCCTCTAGTATTATTTCCCCATGGTCTCGGATTAGCGAGATACATGTTCCCGGTGGCTTTATCTAGAAAGGAGTTGCTGCTTCCGCTGCTTTGCTGGAGCGAGGGACGGAGGTTGTCGGGGTACCGGACGTGTGTGCGATCACGGATGCACCGCTGCTTTGCGGTGCTGAACTTGGTGGTGCTGGAGCTGGATCTGATGGACGTGCTAGAGCCGGACCTGCTGAACTTCATCACGATCTTGAGATCAGCAAGTGTACGACTACATCAACCACGAGTTCCTACTCGTTAACAAAGCTCGTTGTCTACGAGGGTAAGTTGTCGTTGGATGTATGTCCACCTGTTGCTTTGTACCTAATAGATAGATCTTGGCGTGTAGTTCACACCGTAGGAAATTTTTTGTTTTCTATGTTGTGGACCCAACAATGCAAACTACCACGTGGCAGCCGCCGTTAGCGGCCGGTTACCACCGTTAATGGTCATAGAAACCGTGGAAGAAGCCAGGCCCAGCCAAGGCCTGCTAAATACTAACTGTGTCGGCCCATCAGGGGAGCCCAACAAGAATATGGCATGTTACTGTTTTGTCCTGCACTGTTTGAAATGGTCCCAAAGATGCAGCCAGCAGTGGCCCGCGAACTTTTAGGCCCAATTCTGTTTCGGCCTACAAAAGGCCCATGTTGGTCCAACGCTGTGCTACCACTTGAGGCCTGCACAAATCTGGCTCGGCATTGTTCAGGCTTGTTGCCAATTTAGCCTTTTACTATTCAGTCTTATTACTATTCCAGCCTTTTAGAAATTTCGACCTGTTACTGTTTAGGCCCTTTAGTGTTTGGGCTTTTGCCTGTTCAGGCCGACACTATTTGGCATGTTACTGTACTGGCCTGCCACCGTACTGGCCTTTTGCTGTTGATACCTTTGACGGTTCCGGCCTTTCACTGTTTTGGCCTTTTCTCTGTTCTGGCCTTTTATGGTTCTGGCATGTTACTCTTTTGGCCTTTCGCTATTCTAGCCTTTTACTATTCTGTCATTTTACTGATACGGACTTTTATTGTTCTGTCCTTTTACTGTACTGGCCTTTTATTGTACTAGCCATTTACTGATTTGGCCTTTTCCTGTTCTGGCCTTTTACTGTTCTGGTCGTTTTGGGCCGTCCATGCGCATGTTATTTCAACGTTCGGCATCCTACTACTCCGGCCTGTTACTATTTCGGACTTTTTTGCTAGTGCCTACTTTTCGCAGAACAGGTGAATAGCAAGACATCAATTAATAAACACACAGAAATTAAAATTACTTATTACACAACAATAAAAGTTTGTTACAATAGGTTATACAACAAGATCATAATTCCGACAGATTACAACGTGTTAGTACCATCAATAAGAGATCGGTACATGGCAATTTGCTTCAATGTATCATTTGTCTTCTTCTTCAACATTTCAGCTACAGATCTAAGAGCAGCTACACCCTTTCGTTATGCATGCAATACAACATTTATATATTTATCACCTGCAGGAGTTATTCTAGGTGGACTGTCAAGTGAGTTGTTTGCTTTGGCAATGCAATGGGAGGATGAATGGGATGAGGGGTCACAACTTTCAGTCCTGCCTTCCAAGGGCTCCTGCTGGGTTTTAACTGTAGTCTGCTAAAATATGGTGAAACGGGTTAAAACAAACAACAAGGGAAACAAGTAGTATTACATAAAGTAGAGATCATTTAAAGTAAGTATGAACTTACAGTAGCACGTTCAGGCTGACAATAGCTCCTTCTCGAGCGGGTGTGACTCCTAGTCAATCTGGTAGAAGAATCTGAGCAGAGCAGTTGGAACTCTGGTCCTTGTACTCCATTGTCATTTCTCTGCATGACATTTGAAACCAAGTTGGTTGGTTTGGAAGGATGAAAACTCTTGAAAAACACCAAAAACATAGCATTAAAAATCACTAGATGTATGTTTCAAACTAGATAGCTGGTTTGGAAGGATGAAAGCATGTGAAAACACCAACATATAGCATTACCAGATATATCATCCAAACTAGATGGACATTTTCTGAATTAAGCATTTGCAACATCCTAAATATTTTGCAGCTTACGAGTACAAAAATATAGCAAATGGGCAAGAGAAATTACCGCTGCGCCGCGAGGACGGGTGGGATGGGCAAGTGGGCAGTGGGGGCAGCGGCTCGGCATTTCGGGGTCAGCAACGAATGATTCAGTGAAGCGGCCCCGGTAGGGTAGACGACGGTGTTGGCGAAGCAGATCTGGTGTTGTGAGGGAGTCGGTGAAATAGTTTTGGTGAAGAGCGCCTGTAGTGGAAGAGCTCGAGTGTAGAAGAGAGGGATGGCGGTGAAGCAACTAGAGGAAGGTCGAGGTTGGAGGGGTGTGGGCAGGGAAGATATGATGGGGTATATAGGTGGGATGACGCACATTTACGACCTATACCCCTCTATTATTGCAGTACTCCCACGGTCCTTGTTTCTAGAGCAGGGATATAAGAGGAATTTTGCATTTGCAGAAAGCAGGGCGGGATATTTGAATAGATGCGTGGATATTTGAATAGATGTGCGCGGGACGTTTCGGCGCCATGCGGAAATTTTGAGGTTGAAGCTTCCGACGTACACTACTCCGACGCGGCCGCTCTCACGTGTTGGCCCCGTCTAGACCCACATGCCAGCGACAATATGCTTACCAACATATAAATGAGTTTCCACACATTTGCTGAAATTGATAATCAATATATTTTTAAGGCTTTCATACAAGATGACCAAGGTCACGACCATATCTCTGTTATAGTTTATAATAGCGTGTCCATATCTAGTAGATAGCTGCATCTTGGCATTTCAAAAGAAGATTCTAGATTTGATGGACAATGCCGAACTTTCATTAATTTCCAAACTTTCTAGCTAAATCTATGCAATAAAATGACTTTTTGACAATCTGAAGTAAATATATCTAATTTCATACTAGAAAGTGTGTGATATACCTTGCTCTTCACTTTTAAAATAATTCAAAGATATCAAGTAGTCAAATATTGGAGAACCACCGAGAGTTTCGGAAAATTCAACTTTTTGATATGAATGGTAATGACACCTAATTTCAGCCATTTAAAAAAATACAAAGAAACAAAATATAAAAATAAATGCATCCATTATTTTCTCTCTTCGTGTCTCACTATATACACTAGCTAGTTTCCATGGAAAAATATAATCTTGAAATTTGATAATTTCTGAGAAAAAATTGTATCACAACATATGGAGTACCATGTAAGAATATGCATGGCTTTCAAACCAGATGACCAAGGTCATGGCCATATCTTTTCTATAGTTTATAATAACCTATCCATATTTGTTATGGTGTGTATTGGCATTTAAAATATTATTTACAAAGGAAGCTTCCGAATTGAAGTTATTTCAATTTTCTAAGGCACAACAATGGCTTTAGTCATGAAGCTACTACAACACATGGCTTAAAATCCCAATGCCCTGGTTTTCACTCAAATTATATATATAGCCTAGGGTTAAGTTTAGGGTTCGGGGATTTATTTTGGGTTGAGGGTTTAAGGTTTCATGGTTTATGGTTTAGGATTTTAGGGTTCAGGCTTTTATGGTTTAGTGGTTTAGGGTTCATGATTTAGGGTTTAGGCTTGTTCAAGGTTTTAGGGTTTATGATTGTTTATGTTTTAGGGTTTAGGAAATTTTCAATAGTAATGTTCAAGCTTTATATATATGGTTATATTCATGGAATAGAATGGCGTTATCGCAATTTAATAAAAATATTTCAAAATTTGATCTATAAGTGCATTATACCTCCTTGGTAAGGGTTTAGGGTTCTAGGGTTAGGAAGTTAGTGTTGGGTTTCGTAGCATGGAAAACAAAAAATTTCTACCGCATACAAACAAACAAGCCAAGATCTATCTACTAGATTGTAGCAACGAGTCGATGGAATAACTCACCCTCGAAGATTCCAAAGTGTTTAACGAGAGCAGATTCTCGTGGGTGATGTAGTCGTACTCTTTCCGATCTCAAGATCGCGTAGACGATCCTTCCGGCGCTGCGTTCCGGCAGCGCTCCCGCAGTCGGTCACACGTTCGGTACTCGACGAAGACCTTCCTCTCCCTTGTTCCAGCAGGCAGCGGAGGTTGTAGCACTCTCCTCACGATTCCGGCAGCACAACGGCGTGGTACCGGAAGTAGAGGGGAGATCTCGCAGGGCTTCGCCTTAAGCCGGAGCGAGTATGGTGGAGTATGAGAGAGCTTTGGTGATCTAGGGTTTAGACACACCAATTAGAAGGCTATAAACCGGAGGCTAGGGCAATTAGAAGCTCTAACTTGACGGCTTGGGAGAAATCCCTAGGTTGTGGCTAGGGTTTAGGTTTAGAGGAGAGGGACTTGTGTGTTAGGAGGGAGCCCTGCCCCTCCTTATATAGGTGGAGGGGCCGGCGGCCAAGGGGAGGGAGTGGAGTCCCTCCCCAACTCGGCTTGGGTGGTGCGCCGGCTTGGGGAGGAGGACTCCCTCCCCAACTCGGTTTCACCTCCTCCTCCTCTTTTCCACTTTCCAAAAACTGCCGTTTGACTTTTCAAACTAGCCGTTTGACTTTTCAAACTAGGATTTGAATAAACCCTTTATTTTGGACAGCAATGACACTTAGTACATGATGCAATCATTCCAACTTGTAATGACACATTCATGTACCCTCCCCCTTCCCGGAGTGCCGGACATTCCGGAACATTCTAGAACATTCCCGATGAAAACACCGGAACCATTCCCCAACTCCGAAACGGGACTTTCCTTATATGAATCTTATTCTCCGGACCATTCTGGATCTCCTCGTGATATCCCGAATCCCATTCGAGACTCCGAACAACATTCGGTCTCTTTCTCATCATTCCATAACTACTCAAACAACGTCGAATCCTTAAGTGTGTCTCCCTACGGTTCGTGAATTATGCAGACATGATCGAGACACTTCTCCGAACAATAACCAATAGAGGAATCTGGAAATTCATATGGCTCCCACATATTTCTACGATTACTTTGCGATCGAATGAACTACTTACATACGATACCAATTTCCCTTTGTCTCACGATAGTTTACTTATCCGAGGTTATGATCGTCGGTATCTCTGCATACCTAGTTCAACCTCGTTACCGATAAGTACTCTTTTCTCGTTCCCGTGATATGTGATCCCTTGTGAGCCAGTCACATGCTTGCAAGCTAATTGGATGACATTTCACCGAGAGGGCCCAGAGTATATCTATCCGTCATATGGATGGACAAATCCCACTCTTGATCCATGTGTTTCAACCAATACTTTCTGAACACTCAATGCCACCTTTATAGCCACCCTGTTACGGTGTGGTGTTTGATGACATCAAAGCATCCATCCGGTAAAGGTGATATGCATGATCTCATGGTCGAAGGAATTAGGTTACTATGTATCAGAAAGCATATAGCAATTGAACTATTGAAATGACTTGATCTTTATGCTACGCTTATCTATAGGAGTATGTCCACCATATCATTCTCCTAACGATATGATCTTGTTGTTAATAACATCTCAATGTTCATGATAGGGAAACCATAATCATCTATTAACCAACAAGCTAGTATTATATAGAGGCTTTACTAGGGACTTCAAAATAAGTTTACAAATCACACAAGTATTAATGTTTCCTTGTTAATACTATTATAGCATGAATGTAAACATTTATCATAAACACAAAGATATAATAATAACTACATTTATTATTGCCTCTAGGGCATATCTCCAACAGTCTCCCACTTGCACTAGAGTCATCTAATCTAGTTTACATGGTAATATACCGAACACCCATGGCAGTTTGGTGCTGGTCATGTTTTGCCCTCGGGAGAGGTTTAGTCAACGGATCCGCCACATTCAGATCTGTGTGTACTTTGCAAATCTTTATATCCCCATCTTGGATATGTTCTCGAATAGCGTGAAAACGTAGCTTGATGTGCTTCAGCTTCTTGTGTGACCTTGGTTCTTGCGCATTGGCTATGGCGCCCATGTTATCACAGTAGATAGACATTGGGTCCAGCGCACTAGGAACCACACCCAGCTCTGTAATGAACTCTTTCATCCATATTGCTTCTTGTGAAGCCTCCGAAGCAGCCATGTATTCCGATTCAGTTGAAGATCTCGCCACAACGCTTTGCTTTGCACTCCTCCAGCTAACTGCTGCACCATTCAAAATAAATACGTATCCAGATTGTGATTTAGAATCATCCAAATCGGTGTTCCAACTAGCATCGATGTAACCATTAACAACGAGCTGTTCATCACCTCCATAAGAAAGGACCATATCCTTAGTTCTTCTCAAGTACTTAAGGATGTTTTTGACCGCTGTCCAATGATCCACTCCTGGATCACTTTGATATCTGCTAGTCAAACTAACAGCATATGCAATGTCGGGTCTAGTATATAGCATGGCATACATTAGAGATCCTATGGCTGAGGCATAGGGAGTCTTACTCATCCTTTCTCTATCTTCTGCCGATGTCGGACTTTGAGTTTTACTCAAGGTCGTATTGGGCAACATGGGCAAGAACCCTTCCTTGCTATCTTCCATTCCAAACCTCTTTAGAACTTTGTCCAAATATGTACTCTGTGACAATGATATTTGGCGTTTCGATCTATCTCTATAAATCTTTATGCCTAATATGTAAGCTGCTTCGCCAAGATCCTTCATTGAAAAACTATTATTCAAATATTCCTTGACACTATTAAGAAGGTCTACATCATTCCCAATCAACAATATGTCATCCACATATAGTATTAAGAATGCTACAGAGCTCCCACTCACTTTCTTGTAAATACAAGCTTCTCCATAAGTTTGTATAAAACCAAAACTTTTGATTACCTTATCAAAATGTTGATTCCAACTTCGGGATGCTTGCTTCAATCCATAGATGGACCGTTGAAGTTTGCATACCTTGTTAGCATCTTTAGGATCGACAAAACCTTTGGGTTTCATCATATACAACTCTTCATCAATGTCACCATTGAGGAATGCTGTTTTGACATCCATTTGCCATATCTCATAATCATAATATGCAGCGATTGCTAACATAATCCTCACAGACTTTAGCTTCGCTACTGGTGAGAAAGTCTCATCGTAGTCAACTCCTTGAATTTGTCGAAACCCTTTTGCGACAAGTCGAGCTTTATAGACAGTAACATTACCATCAGCATCTGTTTTCTTCTTGAAAATCCATTTGTTCTCGACAGCCTTCCGGCCATCCGGTAAGTCCACCATAGTCCATACTTGGTTTTCATACATGGATCCAATCTCGGATTTCATGGCTTCTTGCCATTTGTTGGAATCTGGGCTCATCATTGCTTCCTCATATGTCTTAGGGTCATCGGTGTTGTCCACCAACATGACACTCATAACGGGATCATACCAATCTGGAGTGGTACGAGCTCTCGTTGACCTGCGAGGTTCTGTAGCAACTTCGACCGAAGTTTCATGATCATCATCATTAGCTTCCTCTCTAATTGGTGCAGGCACCACAGGAACTTCTTCCGGCGCTGCGCTACTCGCAATTTCGAGAGAAGGTTCGAGAACCTTGTCGAGTTCTACTTTCCTTCCAGTCACTTCTTTCGAGAGAAATTCCTTCTCTAGAAAGGACCCATTCTTGGCAACGAAGATTTTGCCTTCGGATCTATGATAGAAGGTATACCCAATAGTTTCCTTTGGATATCCTATGAAGACGCATTTTTCCGCTTTGGGTTCAAGCTTGTCCGGCTGTAACTTCTTTACATAGGCTTCGCATCCCCAAACTTTAAGGAACGACAATTTAGGTTTCTTCCCAAACCATAATTCATACGGTGTCGTTTCAACGGATTTAGACGGTGCCCTATTTAAAGTGAATGCGGCTGTTTCTAATGCATAACCCCAAAATGATAGCGGTAAATCTGTAAGTGACATCATAGAACGAACCATATCTAAGAGAGTTCGATTACGACGTTCAGACACACCATTACGCTGTGGTGTTCCCGGCGGTGTCAATTGTGAAAGTATTCCGCATTTCTTCAAATGCTCGCCAAACTCGTAACTTAGATATTCACCTCCACGATCAGAACGTAGAAATTTAATCTTCTTGTTATGTTGATTCTCTACCTCACTTTGAAATTCCTTAAACTTCTCGGAAGTTTCGGACTTATGTTTCATGAAATAGATATACCCATATCTACTCAAGTCATCCGTGAAGGTAAGAACATAACGATAACCACCGCGCGATGCTACACTCATTGGTCCACACACATCAGTATGTATGATTTCCAATAAGTCCGTAGCTCGCTCCATCATACCAGAAAATGGAGTCTTAATCATTTTTCCCATCAGACATGCTTCGCATCTTTCAAGTGATTCAAAATCAAGTGATTCAAGAAGTCCATCGGAATGGAGTTTCTTCATACGCTTCACTCCAATGTGACCAAGGCGATAGTGCCACATATAGGTCGAGTTATCGCTCGATTTCAAACGTTTAGCCTCAATGTTATTAATATGTGTATTTCCACTATCGAGATTCAACAAGAATAGACCATCTATCAAAGGTGCATGTGCATAAAACATATTACTCATATAAATCGAACAACCATTATTCTCGGATTTAAACAAGTAACCGTCTCGCAATAAACAAGATCCCGATATAATGTTCATGCTCAACGCAGGCACCAAATAACAATTATTTAAGTATAAAACTAATCTCGATGGTAGATGAAGGGGTAGCGTGCCGACCGCGATCACATCAACCTTTGATCCGTTTCCTACGCGCATCGTCACCTCGTTCTTCACTAGCTTCCGTTTATTCTGCAGCTCCTGTTTCGAGTTACAAATATGAGCAACCGAACCAGTATCAAATACCCAGGCACTACTACGAATACTAGTGAGATACACATCAATAACATGTATATCAGATATACCTTTCTTCTTGATGTTGTCGTTCTTCAAATCCGCCAAGTACTTTGGGCAATTCCGCTTCCAGTGACCTTCTCCCTTGCAGTAAAAGCATTCAGTATCAGGCTTGGGTCCAGCCTTGGTCTTCTTCGTTGGCGTGGTAACGTTCTTACCACCCTTCTTGAAGTGTCCCTTCTGCTTAGACTTGCCTTTCTTGAATTTGGTGGTCTTATTGACCAACAACACTTGGTGCTCTTTCTTGATCTCCACTTCTGCAGACTTTAACATAGCAAACAGTTCTGGCAACTGCTTGTTCATGTTCTGCATGTTGTAGTTCATCACAAAGTTCTTGTAACTTGGTGGTAGTGATTGGAGGACACGGTAAATCCCCAAAGCATAGGAATCACTATACCCAAGCTTTGAAGTTTGTTTGTGTGCCCAGACATCTTAAGCACATGCTCACTGACAGAGCTGCCCTCTTCCATCTTGCAGTTAAAGAACTTTTCAGAAGCCTCATAACTCTCAATCGCCGTGTGAGTCTCAAAGATCAATTTGAGATCACGGACAATATCATGTGGGTCTGAATTCTCAAACCTTTTCTGAAGCTCCGATTCTAAACCATACAAGATAGCACATTGAACTATGGAGTACTGATTCTTCCGAGCAAGGTAAACATTCTTTACTTCATCGGTAGCATCAGCTGCAGGTGGGTCACCCAGCGGTGCATCCAGCACATAGGTCAAATTACCAGCTGTGAGGACAATCCTCAAATTGCAGAACCAATCCGCGAAGTTGCTTCCATTGTTTTTCAACTTTTCTTTCTCTAGGAACGCATTAAAATTGATGGTAGGGGCTGCCATTGATCTACAACATATTTGCAATAGTTTAGACTAAGTTTATGACAAATTGAGTTCAAATTAATAATAAAGTTTAATCTAGGTGAACTCCCACTCAAAACAACATCCCTCACATTGTTTTAGTGATCACACGAACCAAATCCACCATATCAAAACCGATCATCACGAGAGTTGATATAGTTTCAATGGCGAACAATCGACATGTTCATCATATCTACTATATGATTCATGCTTTACCTTCTGGCGATCCGTGTTCCTAAGACCATGTCTGTACATGCTAGGCTCATCAAGATCAAACCTTAGCTTCCGCATAAGAAAATCTGGCTTGCTTACGTTGTATACACTTGCGGAATCTAACACACCCGATCATCACGTGGTGCTTCGAAACAACAAGCTTTAGCAACGGTGCATACTAAGGGTGAACACTTTAGAACTTGAAATTTATGTGCATGAGGGATCATCTTATAATGCTACCATCGTCTACTAAGCAATACAAGATGCATAAAGGATTAACATCACATGCAATTCATAATATGTGATATGATATGGCCTTTCTTCTTTGTGCTTCCGATCTCCATATTCAAGCATGAACATGATCTCCATCATCACCGGCATAGCATCAAGGTCAATGACGCTTCTTCATGGTTGTCGTCCACCAGCTTCAACTATTACAACTACTTTGAATAGACACGCGGGTCTTAACAGAAATTAAAGACAACCATATGGCTCCTGCCGGTTGCCAACTTACAATAAGGAACATTGCATACATCAAATATAATCACAATCATGGCCATATCACATCACTGCACACCCCTGCAAAACAAAGTTAGACGCCTCTACTTTCTTTGCATATTTTATGTGGTTTGGGGCTGTTAATAAGTGTCGTTATAACTTACGAACAAGAACCACAACATTGATACTAGTATTGTAAATCACCCGTTGTAAATTGGATCTCCACTATGCTGGGAGAAACAGGCACCCGCAAAGCCACTTATGCAATACAAGTTGCATGTCAAGCGTGGAGCAAGTCTCATGAACAATGTCATGTAAGGTTAGCCCGGGCCGCTTCATCCCAACATCCCGCAAGATGCAAAGTACACAAGAAGCAATCGACAATAAAAGCATCAACGCCCACAATGACCATTGTGTTCTACTCGTGCAACAGATCTACATATAGACACGGCTCTGATACCACTGTTGGATTTTGTAGCATGGAAAACAAAAAATTTCTACCGCATACAAACAAACAAGCCAAGATCTATCTACTAGATTGTAGCAACGAGTCGATGGAATAACTCACCCTCGAAGATTCCAAAGTGTTTAACGAGAGCAGATTCTCGTGGGTGATGTAGTCGTACTCTTTCCGATCTCAAGATCGCGTAGACGATCCTTCCGGCGCTGCGTTCTGGCAGCGCTCCCGCAGTCGGTCACACGTTTGGTACTCGACGAAGACCTTCCTCTCCCTTGTTCCAGCAGGCAGCGGAGGTTGTAGCACTCTCCTCGCGATTCCGGCAGCACAACGGCGTGGTACCGGAAGTAGAGGGGAGATCTCGCAGGGCTTCGCCTTAAGCCGGAGCGAGTATGGTGGAGTATGAGAGAGCTTTGGTGATCTAGGGTTTAGACACACCAATTAGAAGGCTCTAAACCAGAGGCTAGGGCAATTAGAAGCTCTAACTTGACGGCTTGGGAGAAATCCCTAGGCTGTGGCTAGGGTTTAGGTTTAGAGGAGAGGGACTTGTGTGTTAGGAGGGAGCCCTGCCCCTCCTTATATAGGTGGAGGGGCCGGCGGCCAAGGGGAGGGAGTGGAGTCCCTCCCCAACTCGGCTTGGGTGGTGCGCCGGCTTGGGGAGGAGGACTCCCTCCCCAACTCGGTTTCACCTCCTCCTCCTCTTTTCCACTTTCCAAAAACTGTCGTTTGACTTTTCAAACTAGCCGTTTGACTTTTCAAACTAGGATTTGAATAAACCCTTTATTTTGGACAGCAATGACACTTAGTACATGATGCAATCATTCCAACTTGTAATGACACATTCATGTACCCTCCCCCTTCCCGGAGTGCCGGACATTCCGGAACATTCTAGAACATTCCCGATGAAAACACCGGAACCATTCCCCAACTCCGAAACGGGACTTTCCTTATATGAATCTTATTCTCCGGACCATTCCGGATCTCCTCGTGATATCCCGAATCCCATTCGAGACTCCGAACAACATTCGGTCTCTTTCTCATCATTCCATAACTACTCAAACAACGTCGAATCCTTAAGTGTGTCTCCCTACGGTTCGTGAATTATGCAGACATGATCGAGACACTTCTCCGAACAATAACCAATAGAGGAATCTGGAAATTCATATGGCTCCCACATATTTCTACGATTACTTTGCGATCGAATGAACTACTTACATACGATACCAATTTCCCTTTGTCTCACGATAGTTTACTTATCCGAGGTTATGATCGTCGGTATCTCTGCATACCTAGTTCAACCTCGTTACCGATAAGTACTCTTTTCTCGTTCCCGTGATATGTGATCCCTTGTGAGCCAGTCACATGCTTGCAAGCTAATTGGATGACATTTCACCGAGAGGGCCCAGAGTATATCTATCCGTCATATGGATGGACAAATCCCACTCTTGATCCATGTGTTTCAACCAATACTTTCTGAACACTCAATGCCACCTTTATAGCCACCCTGTTACGGTGTGGTGTTTGATGACATCAAAGCATCCATCCGGTAAAGGTGATATGCATGATCTCATGGTCGAAGGAATTAGGTTACTATGTATCAGAAAGCATATAGCAATTGAACTATTGAAATGACTTGATCTTTATGCTACGCTTATCTATAGGAGTATGTCCACCATATCATTCTCCTAACGATATGATCTTGTTCTTAATAACATCTCAATGTTCATGATAGGGAAACCATAATCATCTATTAACCAACAAGCTAGTATTATATAGAGGCTTTACTAGGGACTTCAAAATAAGTTTACAAATCACACAAGTATTAATGTTTCCATGTTAATACTATTATAGCATGAATGTAAACATTTATCATAAACACAAAGATATAATAATAACTACATTTATTATTGCCTCTAGGGCATATCTCCAACAGTTAGAGTTCTAGGGTTAGGAGGTTATTAGGGTTTACGAATAAGGGTTTTTGATTTTCAATAATGTTCAAGCTTTATGCTTATATTCATGTAATAGAATGGCGTTACCACAATTTAACGAAAGTATCTCAAATTTTGATCTATAAGTGCACGGTACCTGCTGGTTTAGGGTTTATGAGTTGATGATTTAGGGTTTTACGGTTTAGGTTTTATGGGTTGTTTAGGGTTTAGGGATTGACGATTTTTCAATAATGCTCAAATATTTATGTTTATATTCGTCGAATAGAATGGCGTTACCTGCTTTAATGAAAGTATCACAAATGTTGATCTATAAGTGCATGATACCTGCTTGGTTAGGGTTTTACAGTTTAGGTTTTATCGTTGTATAGGGTTTAGAGTTTAGCAAATTTAGAATAATGCTCAAGCTTTATTGTTGTATTCGTTGAATAGAATGATGTTACCTAATTTATTGAAAGTATCTCAAATTTATAAAGTGCATGGTACCTGCTTGGTTAGTGTTTATGGGTTGAGGGTTTGGGGTTTTAGGGTTTAAGTTTTACGGGTTTTTTAGGGTTTAGGGTTTAGGTAATTTTTGATAATGCTCAACATTTATGCTTATATTCGTCGAATAAAATGGCGTTACCAAATTAAACGAAAGTATATCAAATTTTGATCTATAAGTGCATGCTACGTGCTTGGTAAGGGTTTAGGGTTTTGGGTTTTAGGGGTTTTGGGTTTTAGGAATTTATAATAATGTTCAAGTCGCTTTATGCTTATATTCATTCAATAGAATGGCATTACATCAATTTATTGAAAGTATCTCAAATTTTGATGTATAAGTGCACAATACCTACTTTGGTTAGGGTTTATGGGTCGAGGGTTTAGGGTTATAGGTTTTTACGGTTTAGTTTTATGGGTTGTTTAGGGTTTAGGGTTTAGCAAATTTTCAATAATGCTCAAGATTTATGCTTATACTCATAGAACAGAATGGGTGTTAGCTGATTTAATGAAAGTGTCTCAAATTTTGATCAATGTGTGCATGACACCTGCTTTGTTAGGGTTTATGGCTGAGGGTTTAGTGCTTTATGGTTTAGGGTTTAAGTTTTAGGGGTTGTTTAAGGTTTAGGGAAATTTTGATATTACTCATGATTTATGCTTATATTCGTCAAATAGAATGGCGTTACCCAATTTAACGAAATTATCTTAAATTTTGATCTATAAGTGCATGATATGTGCTTGGTTTAGGGTTTAGTGCATGATATGTGCTTGGTTTAGGGTTTTTATCTTAAATTTTGATTTAGGGTTTAGTGTTATAGGTTTTAGGGGTTTCAGTTTTCGGGAATTTCCAATAATTTCAAACTTTATTGTTATATTCGAGGAATAGAATGGCGTTACCGCAATTTAATGAAAGATCGAATCTCAGATTTTGATCTATAATTCCATGATACCTGCTTGGTTAGGGTTTATATGGGTCGAGGGTTTAGGATTTTAGGGTTTTATTGTTTAGGTTTTATGGACTAAATAGGGTTTAGGGGGTTTATCGAATTTTCAATAATACTCAAGATTTATGCTTATATTCGTCGAATGAATATATATGGTGTTACCTAACTCATTGAAAGTATCTCCAAATTTGATCTATAAGTGCAGGATACCTGATCTGTTAGGGTTTATGGGTTGAGGGTTTGGGGTTTTAGGTTTAGGTTTTATTAGGGGATGTTTAGGGTTTAGGGTATTTTTGATAATGCTCAAGATTTATGCTTATATTCATCAAATAGAATGGAGTTACCAGTTTAGGGTTTAGGGTTTAGTGCATGCTACGTGTTTTGTAAGGATTTAGGGTTTAGTGTTTAGATTTTAGGGTTTTGGGAATTTTAAATGATGTTCAAGCTTTATGCTTATATTCGTGGAATAGAATGGCGTTACCGCAATTTAATGAAAGTATCTCAAATTTTGATATATAAGTTCACAGTACCTACTTGATTAGGGTTTATGGGTCGAGGGTTTAGGGTTTTATAGTTTAGTTTTACGGGTTGTTTTTGGTTTAGGGTTCAGAGAATTTTTGGTAATGCTTAGGATTTAAGCTTATATTCGTCTAATAGAATGGCGTTACCTGATTTAACGAAAGTATCTCAATTTTTGATCTATAGTTACACGATACCTGCTTGGTCAGGTTTTAGGGGTTTAGATTTTATGGTTTAGGATTTCGTGAATTCTCAATAATATTTTCAAACTTTATGGTTATATATATTCATGGAACAGAATGGTGTTACCGCAATTTAATGACAGTATCTGAAAAATTGATCTACAAGTCGATGATATCCTGCTTGGTCATATTTTTTGTTAAATAAAATTGAAGGTACCCAAGTACTAAAACAAGGGAGAAACAGGATGAGTTCCTTGAGATTTAGGCATTGTTTGGTTGGGCTCTAATTCTGGCTTTTGATTTTTGGCTTATAAATCTACAGACGTGTTTTTGCCTTTTTTTAGCTTTTACTCTGACATAGTGGAATGATAGTATAAGCCAGGTTGGATGATTTTAACAATTTTATCTCGGTTTAGGGGAAAATGTTGGAATTTTGAACAACAAGCGATGGGAATCTACTTCCCGTAATTCTAGCTCACTGATATGTGGGTCACTTGCATAGTGGGTCCAAAAAGTCAGTGTAGGTCGGAGTGGGCGGGCAGGTAAATATTGAAGAAGGGCTGGGAAATGTGGATGGGGTGATACACTTGGGATAATGTAAATTTACCACCTATATCCTTCTGTTATTGCAGTGCTCCCTCGAATTCTTGTTTCCAGAGCAGGGATAGAAGAGGAATTTTGCATTCTAGAAAGAGGTGAAGCATGTTTGAATGGATGCACGGGATATTTTAATGGATGGGTGTGATGTTTGGGCGACATACCAAATTTTGAGGTCGAAGCTTCTAGCATACGCTACTCTGGCGTGGGGCCTCTCAGACGCGTTGACACCGTCTAGGCCCACACGCCAGCGAGAGTTGCTTCCCAGCATTTAAACGAGTTTCTAGGCATTTGCTGAAATTTTCGAACAATTTAAGGCTTTCAATAAGATGACCATCGTCCAAAAAAAAGGTGACCGAGGTCATGGAAATAGTTTATGATGACGTGTTTGTATTTGGTAGATCGGTGCATCTTTGCAAATCAAGCAATATGTTTGCTTCCAAATTTGAAGTTTGTTTTCGAATTTCCAAGTAACAACAATGTGTTTTGTTGTGAAGCAACTACAAAGATGATGGCTCAAAATGCCACCGACCCCTTTTTTCACACAATGTATAATGCCCTTTCAAGCTTCCAGGCTAAATTTGTGCAATAAAATAATTTTTGGGGCTGGATGTTTGAATGGATGGGCGGGATGTTTGAATGGGTGGGCGGGATATTTCGGCGCTCTGCCAAAATTTTGAAGTTGAAGCTTCTAAGGTACGCTAGTCCCACTTGGGATGATGTCCCTGTTAGATAGACCCACATGCCTATATGCTTTCCAGCACTTAATGAGTTTATAGACATCTACCGAAATTAATGAATATTAATTCAAGGCTTTCAAACAAGAGGAGCAAGGTCACAGCCATAGTCTCTATACCTTTTTCATGTTTTGTACTACTCCATACATTGAAGCATCTTCGCCAACCAAGCTTACAAACCTGTCCATATTTGGTAGATCGGTGCATCTCGGCATTTCAAGCAATTTTTACAAAGGAGATTCTAGATTTGATGGATAATGCCCTACTTTCATGAGTTTCCAAGCTTTCTAGCTGAAGATGCTGGAATTAAATAACTTTTTGACGATTGAAAGTAAGTATGTCTATTGACAAACTACAACGTGTGTGATATAGCTTGCTCTTGACTTTTTAAAAATAGTTTAAAGGTACCGAATTAGTCAAATATTGGAGCACCATCGAGAGTTTTGCAAGATTTCAATTTTTTTGATATGAATAGTAATGACAGCAAATTTGGGCCAGTTTTTTTTAAAAAAATAAAGAAACAAAATACAACCATTCGTTTCTCCGTTGGTGTCTCACTGTGTGCATTGGCTAATTTCCATGAAAATATATAAAATTTGATAACTCTTGAAAAACTCATTTCACAATATGGTGTACCATGTTTGAACATTCATGGATTTCAAAAACTACATGACCAACGTCAAGGCCATATGTGTTAACATACTTTATTATAATGTAACCATGTTTGGTAGATTGGTGCATATTGGTATTTCAACATTGTTTAGAAAAAGAGCTTCCATATTTGGAGTTATTTTAAAAGCTCCAATCGATAATAATGGATTTAATTTTGTCATACGATATATGGCGTACCATGTATGAATTTGCATGGCTTTAAAACCAGGTGACCAAGGTCATGGCCACACCTTTGCTATAGTTTATAACAACATGTTTGTATTTGGTAGATTGGTTCATATTATTGGAATTTAAAATATTATTTACAAAGGAAGCTTCTGAATTTGAAGTTATTTTCAATTTTTCAAGCAATGACAATGGCTTTTATCATGAAGAAACTACAAATAAGTATGTCTCAAAATCCCATTGCCCTAGTTTCCAACAAGATATATATAGCCTGGGGTTTAGGGTTCATGTTTTTTGGGTTAAGGGTTTAGGGGTTTAGGATTTATGGTATATGATTTAGGATTATAGGGTTTAGGGCTTAGGAGTTTAAGGTTGGTATTTAGGGTTTAGGGTTTTAGGGTTTAGGGTTTTCTAAGTTTTAGGGTCTATGAATTTTCAATAATAATGTTCAAGCTTATATATATGCTTATATATATTCGTGGAATAGACTGGTGTTATCGCAATTTAATGAAAGTATCTCGGATTTTGATCTATAAGTGCATCATACCAGCTTGGTAAGGGGTTGAGGGGATGAGGGTTTAGGGTTTATGGTTTTGGGGGTTTAGGTGTTTAGGGTTTAGGTTTTTTGGGAATTTTCGATAATGTTCAAGCTACTTTATATATGCTTATATTCATGGAATTGAATGGCATTAGCACAATTTGAGGAAAGTTTATCTGAAATTTTGATCTACAAGTGCATGTGATACCTCATTTGCCAATGTCATTTAGGTGGAGTTGAGGGTTTAGGGTTTTAGGGTTTAGGGCATTTTCAATAATGTTCAAACTTTATTGTTATATTCGTGTAGTAGAATGGCGTTACTGCAATTTAATGAAAGACCGAATCTCAGATTTTGATCTATAAGTCCATGATACCTGCTTAGTTAGGGTTTATATGGGTCGAGGGTTTAGGGTTTTATGGTTTTACGGTTTAGGTTTTATGGACTGAATAGGGTTCAGGGGGTTTATCGAATTTTCAATAATACTCAAGTTTTATGCTTATATTCGTCGAATAGAATATGGTGTTACCTAACTCATTGAAAGTATCTCCAAATTTGATCTATCAGTGCATGATACCTGATCGGTTAGGGTTTATGGGTTGAGAGTTTGGGGTTTTAGGTTTAGGTTTTATTAGGGGTTGTTTAGGGTATTTTCGATAATGCTCAAGATTTATTCTTATATTCATCGAATAGCATGGAGTTACTAGTTTAATGAAAATATATCAATTTTTGATCGATAAGTGCATGCTACGTGCGGGGTTGAGGGTTTTGGGTTTTAGGGTTTAGGGAATTTCCAATAATGTTCAAACTTTATTATTATATTCATGGAATAGAATAGTGTTACCGCAATTTAATGAAAGATCGAATCTTAGATTTTGATCTATAAGTCCATGTTACCTGCTTGGTTAGGGTTTATATGGGTCGAGGGTTTAGGGTTTTAGGGTTTTACGATTTAGGTTTTATGGACTGAACAGGGTTTAGGGGGTTTATCGAATTTTCAATAATACTCAAGCTTTATGCTTATATTCGTCGAATAGAATATATATGGCGTTACCTAACTCATTGAAAGTATCTCCAAATTTGATCTATCAGTGCATGATACCTGATCTATTAGGGTTTATGGGTTGAGGGTTTGGGGTTTTAGGTTTAGGTTTTATTAGGGGTTGTTTAGGGTTTAGGGTATTTTTCATAATGCTCAAGATTTATGCTTATATTCATCGAATAGAATGCAGTTACCAGTTTAATGAAAATATATCAATTTTTGATCGATAAGTGCATGCTACGTGTTTGGTAAGGATTTAGGGTTTAGTGTTTAGATTTTAGGGTTTCGGGAATTTTAAATAATGTTCAAGCTTTATGCTTATATCCGTGCAATAGAATGGCGTTGCCGCAATTTAATGAAAGTATCTCAAATTTTGATATATATATATATAAGTGCATGGTACCTACTTTATTAGGGTTTATGGGTCGAGGGTTTAGGGTTTTAAAGTTTAGTTTTATGGGTTGTTTCTGGTTTAGGGTTCAGAGAATTTTTGGTAATGCTCAGGATTTATGCTTATATTCGTCTAATAGAATGGCATTACCTGATTTTAACGAAAGTATCTCAATTTTTGATCTATAGTTGCACGATACCTGCTTGGTCAGGGTTTAGGGGTTTAGATTTTATGGTTTAGGATTCCGTGAATTCTCAATAATATTTTCAAACTTTATGGTTATATATATTCGTGGAATAGAATGGTGTTACCGCAATTTAATGAAAGTATCTCAAAAATTGATCTACAAGTCGATGATATCCTGCTTGGTCATAAGCAGAACATTGCTAAATGGTTCCTATTACCTCGTCGATATTCACGAGTTGAAGGATAGGCCAAAAAATCGCAAGCGCAAGCAACATGACTCTGATGATGATTACTCGGAGACATATCGGCCATGGAACATAGCACAGCTATGTCCCTTTTACACTTAGCACATTTATATTATGTAATAAGTTTCTTATATGATCAATGAAATAAAGCATTTGGTTCACTCATATTCTCTGAGTCTTTTACCTCCTTTAGTTGTTCATTTTTGGATCATATAAACCCTTTATGCGCAAGTTTGCATTTGCACTTGTGAAATTCCGCCTATGGGCGTTAGCTTAAGTTTTCTGGTCTACACGTTTTCTGAAGTTTTTATGTGGATTCTAGAGTAGTGACTTCTCAGCACTCAAAGTCAGCGATTTTGCTCTCAGGTTCTTGACGGTGCTATTAAGCATCATCACCTGAGAGCATAGTTCTATGATGCGAGTCTTCCGTCTCACGAAAGTTCAAGCATACGAACCAGAATAATGGATAAGCCAGCACTTGCTTAAAAAATATACACATACTGGAAACAGATAAGTTGAAGGAAACTTGAGTACAAGTTTTTCTGCATACACTTTGCAGAGATACATTTAATACAAAACATTGTTTTTCATAGCTCTGCTGTAGGAGGCTTCGTGGTGGCATCATCAGGAGAGCCAGGCCGGGAAAGCTCGTCAAACTCGGAGGGAGATGGGCTAGACTTAGACGAGGCCATATCTTCACCAAGGATCTCGGCAGATACAAAGACATATGCGTTGACCATTCTGTCAATCCTGGTGTCGAAGCTGCAGAGGGAATTCCAAATAGCATCACTATCGATTTCCTTCCCTTCCTCATCCAACTTGGGAAACTCAGAAGTCACCAGATCGATGTCGGCGTTGTCGTAGTGTGCCTTGACCAAGGACAGGGTCATCCTAGCACCAACCTGGACGCAAGAGGCTTTCCAGTCCTTGACTTTCTCGGGGGCTCGGCAAAGGATTTCCGCGTACTTGGCCGCTGAGTTTGCCACCTTGATATTAATCCCTAGAGGTTGGGCTATCTCCTTGGCCTGGGCAATGGCGGTGCTGACGAAGTTGCCGGCAAGAATCATGCATTCCTTGGAATCTGGAGCACCTTCACCCAGGTTGGCTAAGCCAATGGGAGCTGTGGTTTGCGTAAGATACAAGGACCATGAATACAAACAAGTCAAATGATTATCCAAACTACAGAATTGACCAAGATGGAGAAGGGTTACCAAAGATGCTCGTCTCAGCTTGCTTGCACGTCTCCGCCAAGACATCCCGCTCCTTCTAGACTGTCTTGTACACCTCAAGATTCCTCGCATTCTGCTCTTTGGCAGCTTGGTTCTGTTCCTTGAGTAGTACAATCTCGTCCTTGAGGCGTCGCATCTCGGCGTCAGCAGATTCTTGCAGCACCTTCATCGCCTCATCATGGCCCTTGACGGCATCGGCCAGGTCCTTCTTCAAGATTTTGTTCTCATCGTCGAGCTCCTGGATATGCTTGGATTGCTCAACGATGCTCTTGGCCTTGGCAATGGCTTCTGTAGTACGGAAATCAGAAAGTACTATGAGAAGACGGCCGAAATAAATCCATGAGAAAAAGCAAGGAGTTGTTGTAAGAAACAAACTCTAACTATTTTTGATCTATTGCTTCAGGAAGGTTGTTTTACTCTGTTCAAGGTCTAGCTCCTTCCGCAAAGCAGCAAACCTATCATTGGTGTCTATTCTCTGTTTATTCTCATTCTGCACAAGAAGTTAACATGCTTAGTCTCTCTAAGAGCATCTAGTCGGAACTATCCAGTTTCAACTAAACGCTCGGGGGCTACAGTATAAGATTTTAAAATCAGCTAGTCTCTCTAGAGCGTCTTGTCGGAACTATCTAGTTTCAACTAAAACGCTCGGGGGCTACACGAACAAGTTCTACACTTAGTTCTTTGGAGCACTCAGGCCAAAACTATTGATTTGTTTGCCTAAGAGCTCGGGGGCTATAGTGGGATACATTACAAAGTAAAAGAAGTGAACTTCAAAAGACTTATGATGGAAATGACTCTAAGGTTATTGGCCATATGAGCATAGGAATCATGGAAGGTCCGGGCGTTGTTATAAATTGCATTGGCCTGCATGATGAGGTCACCAGGCACAATGTCGGAGGAGTCGCAGCCAATGGAGAAGTTGAAGCCAGAGGCATGGATGATGCCCTAGCCGTCTCTTATGTCTTCAAGACAGATGATGGCTCAGCGGCTCCCACCTTGACCATTGCTTCCGCCTTCGTCTCTTCCATCACTTGCTCCCCTTTCTCGGTGGCATCCTTAGCCAGACATTCAGCCACTTTAGAGGAAGTGCTCTCCTATGTCGCCTGGCCGCTGGGAGCAACATCTGCCTCGACAGAGCCTGACATATCAAGGATTGGATTGACATTTGTCTCCATGGCGGAGATCTCAGGGATGATGGGAGATGAAGGCCCAGTGGGGCTAGTAGAAGGCTTGGCGGCAAGAGTAGGGGGAGCAGTAGCAGGAGAGGACTTGGCGGCCACGTCCCTAGTCAGCATGTCACAAATGTTTTTTGACCCTCCAACATCTTTGGAGGATCGCTTCAAACTAGCACCGGCTTTCCTCCTGAAACATACAAAGTATAAGTACAAGAGTTGAAAAAAGGTATGAGCTGAAAATTACAAGCCGGAGAAGGAATACACTTACTCCACGGCAGGAGCCTTGGTGAGGAGAATGCCAGTGGATTTCTTCTTCTCTGCCTCTAAGGTGGCGGTGGATCGTCTGGAGACTCCACTCTCCGATTTCTTCTTCTTGGCCTTGGCAGCAACGTTAGAGGTGGATCTCTTCCACTTTCATGCTACCGAAGCTGGTTGATCCTTGGGGGCATCATCGTCGGACACCACTTGGATATCCTTCAGCTTGGGATCATAGACCTGGGAGGCCATCTGATCCGCCGCCAAGGACGCCAGCTAGGATACAAAGGAGTGTTAGATTGACAACTTCAAGTCAGAAAAACCTTAGAGTATATAATGAGCAACAAAGGAAACAAAAGCTACCTCTGGGCATTTGCCGCAATCGAACATATCATAGGTGATCTTGAAGCCACGCTTCCGGTCCTTCACCTTGACGATGTCCTTTAGCCGGAGTTTGATGGAGTTAGTAGAGAAGTTATCCCGCGAAATTCGCATGGGATCCCTCCTGTCTTGAGTGTACTTGCACATCAACTCGGTGCGGTGCTGTAGAGGCTGGATCCGCCTAACAAACCAACACATGGCCAGGTCCAAGCCCGTCAGACCTCCATCCACGATCCATTAAATCCGCCTTACGGCATGGTTGGCCTCGTCGTCGAAGGGAAGGGAGGCTAGGGTCCGCCATGCGGGTACCTCGGCGGCAGCTCCGTCGACAAAGTCAGGATAAGTCTCAAGGCGGTCAGGCAGAGGAATGTCTGGGCCATAAAAGTATATGCGCTGCCAGTTCTTGCATGACTCATGCCCTACGCTGTTTCGAATTTTGTGCGCGTGAAAATAGCTAATGATTAATTCTCTATTTCTATGAGTTTCAAGGTACCGTAGGCTACACCCTACGTCATCCTCCTGACAGTTGAAGTGAAGCATCACGTCTGAAGATTCCATCAAAGACGGAGATTGTCCAACTCTGGAAATGAAGATTCAAGGAATCTTCAGCTACATTGTGAAGCCGGAGAGGATTGCAGGGTTCTTTGGGAGACCTTTGAGATATTGCTTGACGGATTGCCGGCATCACTTAGACGGGATATTCAAAGATTAATGGGCAAGACGACGCAAGATTTCAAAGTCCTCCGGGGGCTACTGTTGGGGATATGCTATATGGGTATCCTCATAGCATGTCACCAATCCGCCTAACCCGGGTGGCCCATAGTTGGTAGCAAGGCCTATGGCCTGCTGGGCAGCCCAGTTAGACAGATCCAGAAGGGAGGCCCATGCTGGATAAAGGAAGGCTACGCAGGAGTCACCGACGTACTCCGAGCCTTGGAGTGCAAGACATGAAAGACTAGTTCGTATTAGTATAGGACTCTTTACCTTGTCTGGCAAGGACCTTTCCCTGTAAACCCTAGGTTCTTGTGCCTTTATAAGCCGGACATGTGGGAGCCTTTAGGGCAAGATACAACAACCTATATTTCTACGTACAACGTGCAGCACCTCGCACAGCGAACCTATCTCTGTAACTCGGTGTATTGCCATTATAGTGATTTATATAAGGAGTAGAGTTCCGCCACTGTTGTGGGACTTGAACCTAGGTAAGCTGTGTTACCTCGTACCCGCCAACTCTCCGCCTTACCCCACGTCTCTAAACACGCACTGTGAGGACCCCTCCATGGCGTACTCGTCGGCAATACCACGACAACTACTCACACATGGAAGAAATCAACGACATCATCATATTCAAATGGATGGATAAAAGTATGGGGATAAATCTAGTGCAAACCACAATTGAATCTGGAATTACAACAAGATCTAATGAATGAAATATGGGGGTAATAGTGGTATTGGCGATGCGGTAGTTGATGATGAAGGGGATGATGTGATCTCCTCCAATGATCCGTGAAGCAGCAGGGATTTGCTCTTCTCCAAGTTCCTCCTTCAGATCCCTTTCTGGTGGGCTTGTTCGTCTGCGGTACCAAAGTTGGCAGGCCAGCGCATGGCGGTACCTAAGTTGCCTGAAATCACCGCGTTTCGAAAAGTTGGGCCGCCAACTACTGAGAGGGGCCATTTCGAGGCAAACTCATCTCACCCCGCCAAATACAAACATTCCGTTAAACCGCCCCGTGAAGTAGACGGTCGGGACCCACATGTCGATTATCTGTCCGTGACGCGGGCGCCAACGTGGCAACCTCTTAGGCAAATCGAGTAGCTAAGTGGATCGGATGCGTTGACCAATTTCACAAATCCATTCCTAGCTTTCCCCTAGCACCGGCGGCGTCGGAATCCACCCTCCAGGCAGGACGATCCCTTCGGACATTTGACTTCCGGGGCCAAGTTGCTACGCCCAGTCGCTGATACCGAGCTCCAATGGCGCATGTCGTAGCCACCGTTGCGAGGCTCTAGCCCGCCTCCGCCGCCGACGAGCCGAGCAGCTCGGAGGATGGCAGATCCTACTATCAAGAAAGAAGAAGTTATGTCTACAAGCGGGTGAGCTACCCTTCTCTTTGCTATTCGCACTAATTACAACTGCTAGCTGGCTACTGAACCTCAAATTGTTTGTTAGCCCAACGCTGATAGACATATGTTGTCCACCGTTTTCTATCAAGTGGGATCTGTGTGGACCCCCTTACCTGGTTACGGTAGTCCTCTACAGGTACGACTCTAATGGCAAGTGGTATGGAAGCCATTGTTTCACGATGGAAGAAGCGCCTGCACAGATCTGCACTATATCTAGTATGGTTTCTGCTCTGCGTAATCATGTTGAATTATGGCTGAAGCAGACAGCAAAGTTCAGCTTCATGGATGAACGTGGCATCATGGTTCCTATAACGTGTGACAGTCAGCTAATTGGGTTGATGAAAAGGTATGCTTTGGCTGCCATGTTTGACCTAAAATGTCATGTACTGGATGTGGAAGCTGCTGCAACTGGGAGTCGCCCTTCTATTCTTGGACAGGGTGGTTGCTCGAACCCAATTAGCTCCTAGTAAGCAAAAGTCGCTTAGGGTTTGCATGTTTGTGCTGAATTGTAATTTTTGTTTTATTTACTCTGTAGATATTAGGCAGTTATGCAACAGTCTTGTTTCTTTGACAGGAAGTGCCGCAAGGTTAGAAACATGACTGCCGGGTCAGTGATTTTGCTACCCGAAGAAATTAAAAACGAGTGGAAAGATGATGCTGGACACGATTCTGGTGCCCATTGTCCTGACGATGCAGAGTACGTGAAGCTAAGAAAATTGGCACCGAGGAAGAGGAAGAAGGCAGGAAATGAAGAAGCCAGTGGACGTGAAGGCTTGGCACCCAGGCTGCGGAAGAAGGCTGCTGACAATGAAGATGCATAGTAATGTGTTGAACTTGAACCTATATATGTAATTCTGTTAAATTCTGATCGCTCTGTGTGTGGCACGTCGCTGGGCGAAACAATCTACCCACATTCCCTGAGTAAAATGTACCGCGACTTAGGGTTTGGAAACGCCCTAGTCAGTAGTTGAATCCGAAATTGTGATTGTGCCACTGCTATCTGAAAACAATGATCCACCGGTTCCACGATTGCTGAGGGGCAGGAGGTCTCCAAATACGACGGAATGTAAGTGGCACATAAATAAATTATTTAAGCTGCCACACTCCACGAAGCAGCAACTTGTTTCAGATGCTGCACAACGACATGGCAACATAAACAGCAATGTTTTCACCGATAATGCCTAGATGAGGAGGAAATGGGTACCACTTTCTGGCCTAATCTTGAGCCCGTCTATCTCACCGCCTCTCTGCTCCTACATCCCCTGCATCTGGCGAAGCTACCGGATCTCCAGTAACCGGGTGTACGTGCTTCCACTTTATAAATTGTGGTTGTGCCATTTGCATGCGGTACAATCCACGTAGATTACGTTTAAACGAACCACCAGTGTTAGAATACACTAGTAGAAAAGGTTTCTTTGGTCCATGGTTACGTTCCCAATCCGGGACAGAGATCTAAATCAAGGCAGAAATTGATCTAAATCACAAATTCTTCCACAAATTAATGCGGGGTCAAAGCAATTTTTTTCCTCCCTGGAATCCGGGACCAATAGTTCAGACCTCTAGGTCAACAAGTACAAATATTACAACTTAAAAAGGCATGGAGCTTAAGCTAAATAGAACTAGTTATCACACATCTCCTTGATCTTCCTAATCTTGGCCCGATGCGCATCTTCTTGCGAGAGCAAGGATCGAATTGTCTGCTCCTTCCTTTTAGCATCTTCCTTGCACAGCTTCAATTGTTTCTCTGCATTTTTCCTCATGCACTTGTCAATACTCGTAGTTGTGTACTGCAGGACTTTGGCCTGGTGGAGATCGTTCCTTGCTTGAGTCAGTTCTTGCTCTGCTTTAGCCTTCAGGGCCAACGCCGCGTCCCTCTCCTTCTCGACTTTGATGACCTTGTCTTGCACCCACCTGAGATCTCGCTTATGCTTGGTCGTGTCAACTGGTTCCCATAGATTCATCTCAACACTGTCAAGAAGTGAGCTGAATACGGATTCTTTCAACTCGACAGTCATTTCCCATAGTTTGTCCAGCGTTTTCTGCATCGATTTGGGCCACTCTGGATCTACCCATTTGACAACACCGCAACTTCCGCCTTGCATCATTGCACGATGTCCTTGACACCGTAGAAACCTCCTGCCTGTGTTTCGTCCTTCGAAGGCTACAAATTTAGCGGGAACATATCCATGTTTACATACCAGAGGACTGTCTTCATCCTCTAAACCATGATAGTCGGAGTCATACATCGTCTGGTTGTCCTAACACATCATACGCGCATGAGTAAACAGATTAGATCTAGCTCAAAAAATAGATAACTGGCCACGGATGATAGAAATAGAGATGAGACGACTCACATGGAAATCACCGTCCCTGTCGTCACGACGCGTTTCCTCGCTGTCTCCCCTTGAACCCATGGCGAGAGGGGTGGGGGGGTGGCTGCCGGAGAGGGGATTGGGATGGAGGCGCCATCAGCTAGCGGCTATGGCAGGATGGGAGTGAAGTGGGGAAAGTGGCTTTGAGGGTAAGGAAGAGAAGTACGGGGAGGAAGAGAAGTAATGGGGACGTGACACTGGGATGTGGCCCACTGAACTCGTGAGACGTGACACTTGACACAGGGGAGTGCCCGGTGTTGCCAGTTTGTCCAAAGCAAGCGTGGCCAATCATGCCGCAGAACAGCCTACTCGCGGATCACTCTCATGAAGACCATCCCAATTGTCCAAGCGCCCCAATCGAACGGTATGTAACAATCGTCAAGCAGAACAACTGTGTTAGGGCGTGCCTTCTAGAAGACTCGGTCTAACGGCTACCCATGCAATGACACTGGGTGTGGTTCATGAAAAGAACAGACATGCAATGACACTGGCTATGATTCATGAAAAGAACAGACATGCAATGACACTGGTGGATCCTTATGTGGTTCATGAAAAGAACAGACAGGCAATGACACTGGTGGATCCTTATGTGGTTTGTTTATAAGAAAACACATGCAATGACACTGGTGGATCCTTATGTGGTTTGTTTAGAGGAACAGACATGCAATGACACCGGTGGATCCACATGTGGTTTATGGAAGTAAAAGACATGCAATGACACTGGTAGATCCTTATGTGGTTCATGAATAGAACAGACATGCACTGACATTGGGTGTGGTTCATAAAAAGAACAAACACGCAATGACACTGGGTGTGGTTCATGAGAAGAACAGGCATGCAATGACACTGGTGGGCCCATCCTTATGTGGTTTATGGAAAAGAACAGACATGCAATGACACTGGTGGATCCTTATGTGGTTTGTTTATAAGAACACACATGCAATGACACCGGTGGATCCACATGTGGTTTATGGAAGTAAAATACATGCAATGACACTGGTAGATCCTTATGTGGTTCATGAAAAGAACAGACATGTAGTGAAACTAGGTGTGGTTCATGAATAGAACAGACATGCACTGACACTGGGTGTGGTTCATGAAAAGAACAGACATGCAATGACACCGGTGGGCCCATCCTTATGTGGTTCATGAAAAGAACAGACATAAAATGACACTGGTGGATCCTTATGTGGTTTGTTTAGAAGAACACACATGCAATGACACTGGGTGTGGTTCATGAGAAGAACACACATGCAATGACACTGGTGGATCCACATGTGGTTTGTTTAGAGGAACAGACATGCAATGACACCGGTGGATCCATGTGTGGTTCATGAGAAGAACACACATCCAATGACTCTGGTAGATCCTTATGTGGTTCATGAAAAGAACTGACATGCAGTGACACAGGGTGTGGTTCATGAAAAGAATAGACATGCACTGAAACTAGGAGTGGTTCATGAAAAGAACAGACAGGCAATGACACTGGTGGATCCTTATGTGGTTTATGGAAGGAACAGACATGCAATCACACCGATGGATCCACATGTGGTTTATGGAAGTAACACACATGCAATGACACTGGGTGTGGTTCATGAAAAGAACAGACATGCAATGACACTGGTAGATCCTTATGTGGTCCATGAGAAGAACAGACACGCAATGACACTAGTGGATCCTGATATGGTTTGTTTAGAGGAACAAACATGCAATGACACTGGTGGATCCACATGTGGTTTATGGAAGTAAAAGACATGCAATGACACTAGTAGATCCTTATGTGGTTCATGAATAGAACAGACATGCACTGACACTGGGTGTGGTTCATGAAAAGAACAGACACCCAATGACAATGGGTGTGGTTCATGAAAAGAACACACATGCAATGACGCTGGTGGGCCCATCCTTATGTGGTTCATGAAAAGAACAGACAGGCAATGACACTGGTGGATCCTTATGTGGTTTGTTTAGAAGAACAAACATGCAATGACACCGGTGGATCCACATGTGGTTTATGGAAGTAAAAGACATGCAATGACACTGGTAGATCCTTATGTGGTTCATGAAAAGAACAGACATGAAGTGAAACTGGGTGTGGTTCATGAATAGAACAAACATGCACTGACACTGGGTGTAGTTCATGAAAAAAACAGACATGGAATGACACTGGTGGGCCCATCCTTATGTGGTTCATGAAAAGAACAGACATGCAATGACACTGTTGGATCCTTATGTGGTTTGTTTAGAAGAACACACATGCAATGACACTGGGTGTGGTTCATGAAAAGAACACACACGCAATGACACCGGTGGATCCACATGTGGTTTGTTTAGAGGAACAGACATGCAATGATACCGGTGGATCCACGTGTGGTTCATGAGAAGAACACACATCCAATGACTCTGGTAGATCCTTATGTGGTTCATGAAAAGAACTGACATGCAGTGACACTGGGTGTGGTTCATGAAAGGAACAGACATGCACTAACACTAGGAGTGGTTCATGAAAAGAACTGACAGGCAATGACACTCGTGGATCCTTATGTGGTTTATGGAAGGAACAGACATGCAATCACACCGGTGGATCCATATGTGGTTTATGGAAGTAACACACATGCAATGACACTGGGTGTGGTTCATGAAAAGAACACACATGCAATGACACTGGTAGATCCTTATGTGGTTCATGAGAAGAACAGACACGCAATGACACTGGTGGATCCTTATGTGGTTTGTTTAGAGGAACAGACATGCAATGACACCGGTGGATCCAGATGTGGTTTATGGAAGTAAAAGACATGCAATGACACTAGTAGATCCTTATGTGGTTCATGAATAGAACAGACATGCACTGACACTGGGTGTGGTTCATGAAAAGAACAGACACCCAATGACACTGGGTGTGGTTCATGAAAAGAACAGACATGCAATGACGCTGGTGGGCCCATCCTTATGTGGTTCCTGAAAAGAACAGACATGCAATGACACTGGTGGATCCTTATGTGGTTTGTTTAGAAGAACACACATGCAATGACACCGGTGGATCCACATGTGGTTTATGGAAGTAAAAGATATGCAATGACACTGGTAGATCCTTATGTGGTTCATGAAAAGAACAAACATGCAGTGAAACTGGGTGTGGTTCATGAATAGAACAGACATGCACTGACACTGGGTGTGGTTCATGAAAAGAACAGACATGCAATGACACCGGTGGGCCCATCCTTATGTGGTTCATGAAAAGAACAGACATAAAATGACACTGGTGGATCCTTATGTGGTTTGTTTAGAAGAACACACATGCAATGACACTGGGTGTGGTTCATGAAAAGAACACACATGCAATGACACTGGTGGATCCACATGTGGTTTGTTTAGAGGAACAGACATGCAATGACACCGGTGGATCCACGTGTGGTTCATGAGAAGAACACACATCCAATGACTCTGGTAGATCCTTATGTGGTTCATGAAAAGAACTGACATGCAGTGACACTGGGTGTGGTTCATGAAAAGAACAGACATGCACTGACACTAGGAGTGGTTCATGAAAAGAACAGACATGCAATGACACTGGTGGATACTTATGTGGTTTATGGAAGGAACAGACATGCAATCACACCGGTGGATCCACATGTGGTTTATGGAAGTAACACACATGCAATGACACTGGGTGTGGTTCATGAAAAGAACAAACATGCAATGATACTGGTAGATCCTTATGTGGTTCATGAGAATAACAGACACGCAATGACACTGGTGGATCCTTATGTGGTTTGTTTAGAGGAACAGACATGCAATGACACCGGTGGATCCAGATTTGGTTTATGGAAGTAAAAGACATGCAATGACACTAGTAGATCCTTATGTGGTTCATTATTAGAACAGACATGCAGTGAAACTGGGTGTGGTTCATGAATAGAACAGACATGCACTGACACTGGGTGTGGTTCATGAAAAAACAGACATGGAATGACACCGGTGGGCCCATCCTTATGTGGTTCATGAAAAGAACAGACATGCAATGACACTGTTGGATCCTTATGTGGTTTGTTTAGAAGAACACACATGCAATGACACTGGTGGATCCTTATGTGGTTTGTTTAGAAGAACACACATGCAATGACACCGGTGGATCCACATGTGGTTTATGGAAGTAAAAGACATGAAATGACACTGGTAGATCCTTATGTGGTTCATGAAAAGAACAGACATGCAGTGAAACTGGGTGTGGTTCATGAATAGAACAAACATGCACTGACACTGGGTGTGGTTCATGAAAAGAAGAGACATGCAATGACACTTGGTGTGGTTCATGAGAAGAACAGACATGCAATGACACTGGTGGGCCCATCCTTATGTGGTTCATGAAAAGAACAGACATGCAATGACACTGGTGGATCCTTATGTGGTTTGTTTATAAGAACACACATGCAATGACACTGGTGGATCCACATGTGGTTTATGGAAGTAAAAGACATGCAATGACACTGGTAGATCCTTATGTGGTTCATGAAAAGAACAGACATGTAGTGAAACTGGGTGTGGTTCATGAATAGAACAAACATGCACTGACACTGGGTATGGTTCATGAAAAGAAGAGACATGCAATGACACCGGTGGGACCATCCTTATGTGGTTCATGAAAAGAACAAACATGCAATGACACTGGTGGATCCTTATGTGGTTTGTTTAGAAGAACACACATGCAATGACACTGGGTGTGGTTCATGAAAAGAACACACACGCAATGACACCGGTGGATCCACATGTGGTTCGTTTAGAGGAACAGACATGCAATGACACCGGTGGATCCACGTGTGGTTCATGAGAAGAACACACATCCAATGACTCTGGTAGATCCTTATGTGGTTCACGAAAAGAATTGACATGCAGTGACACTGGGTATGGTTCATGAAAAGAACAGACATGCACTGACACTAGGAGTGGTTCATGAAAAGAACAGACAGGCAATGACACTGGTGGATCCTTATGTGGTTTATGGAAGGAACAGACATGCAATCACACCGGTGGATCCACATGTGGTTTATGGAAGTAACACACATGCAATGACACTGGGTGTGGTTCATGAAAAGAACAGACATTCAATGATACTGGTAGATCCTTATGTGGTTCATGAGAAGAACAGACACGCAATGACACTGGTGGATCCTTATGTGGTTTGTTTAGAGGAATAGACATGCAATGACACCGGTGGATCCACATGTGGTTTATGGAAGTAAAAGACATGCAATGACACTGGCAGATCCTTATGTGGTTCATGAATAGAACAGACATGCACTGACACTGGGTGTGGTTCATGAAAAGAACAGACACCCAATGACAATGGGTGTGGTTCATGAAAAGAACAGACATGCAATGACGCTGGTGGGCCCATCCTTATGTGGTTAATGAAAAGAACAGACAGGCAATGACACTGGTGGATCCTTATGTGGTTTGTTTAGAAGAACACACATGCAATGACACCGGTGGATCCACATGTGGTTTATGGAAGTAAAAGACATGAAGTGACACTGGTAGATCCTTATGTGGTTCATGAAAAGAACAGATATGAAGTGAAACTGGGTGTGGTTCATGAATAGAACAGACATGCACTGACACTGGGTGTGGTTCATGAAAAGAAGAGACATGCAATGACACCGGTGGGCCCATCCTTATGTGGTTCATGAAAAGAACAGACATGCAATGACACTGGTGGATCCTTATGTGGTTTGTTTAGAAGAACACACATGCAATGACACTGGGTGTGGTTCATGAAAAGAACACACACGCAATGACACCGGTGGATCCACATGTGGTTTGTTTAGAGGAACAGACATGCAATGACACCGGTGGATCCACGTGTGGTTCATGAGAGGAACACACATCCAATGACTGTGGTAGATCCTTATGTGGTTCATGAAAAGAACTAACATGCAGTGACACTGGGTGTGGTTCATGAAAAGAACAGACATGCACTGACACTAGGAGTGGTTCATGAAAAGAACTGACAGGCAATGACACTGGTGGATCCTAATGTGGTTTATGGAAGGAACAAACATGCAATCACATCGGTGGATCCACATGTGGTTTATGGTAGTAACACACATGCAATGACACTGGGTGTGGTTCATGAAAAGAACACACATGCAATGACACTGGTAGATCCTTATGTGGTTCATGAGAAGAACAGACACACAATGACACTGGTGGATCCTTATGTGGTTTGTTTAGAGGAACAGACATGCAATGACACCGGTGGATCCAGATGTGGTTTATGGAAGTAAAAGACATGCAATGACACTAGTAGATCCTTATGTGGTTCATGAATAGAACAGACATGCACTGACACTGGGTCTGGTTCATGAAAAGAACAGACACCCAATGACACTGGGTGTGGTTCATGAAAAGAACAGACATGCAATGACGCTGGTGGGCCCATCCATATGTGGTTCCTGAAAAGAACAGACATGCAATGACACTGGTGGATCCTTATGTGGTTTGTTTAGAAGAACACACATGCAATGACACCGGTGGATCCACATGTGGTTTATGGAAGTAAAAGACATGCAATGACACTGGTAGATCCTTATGTGGTTCATGAAAAGAACAAACATGCAGTGAAACTGGGTGTGGTTCATGAATAGAACAGACATGCACTGACACTGGGTGTGGTTCATGAAAAGAACAGACAAGCAATGACACCGGTGGGCCCATCCTTATGTGGTTCATGAAAAGAACAGACATGCAATGACACTGGTGGATCCTTATGTGGTTTGTTTAGAAGAACACACATGCAATGACACTGAGTGTGGTTCATTAAAAGAACACACACGCAATGCCCCCGTGGTGTGGTTGATGAGAAGAACAGACATGCAATGACACTGGTGTGCCCATCCTTATGTGGTTCTTGAAAAGAACAGACATGCAATGACACTGGTGGATCCTTATGTGGTTTGTTTAGACGAACACACATGCAATGACACCGGTGGATCCACATGTGGTTTATGGAAGTAAAAGACATGCAATGACACTGGTAGATCCTTATGTAGTTCATGAAAAGAATAGACATGCAGTGAAACTGGGTGTGGTTCATGGATAGAACATACATGCACTGACACTGGGTGTGGTTCATGAAAAGAACATACATGCAATGACACTGGTGGGCCCATCCTTATGTGGTTCATGAAAATAACAGACATGCAATGACACTGGTGGATCCTTATGTGGTTTGTTTAGAAGAACACACATGCAATGACATTGGGTGTGGTTTATGAGAAGAACACACATCCAACAAACTCTAGTGGATCTATCTTGGTATAATTTGATGTATTCCACGATGTATTTCATTGTACAAGACACTTTCCATTTTTATACTACTTAGTTTTGCCCTTGGTTTTATGCGGTACTACTTAGTTTTGCCCACCCCCCTCTCTATCTTTCGTAGAAGCCCAAAACTGTGCTCACCCTGTCTACTACTCCCTGATTGGTTGTCACAGTTGTCACGCGGATCGTGCGCACCAACCGTTGATTTTGTGCGATCCAACGATGATCGTTGCACACCTCGTGCCCTTCACAGTACAGCGTGAGACAGTACGGACGTCTCCCTTCGCGAGACTTCTACAGGAAGGAACACGATGCCGTCCATCGAAAAAGTCGTCGAGCGGTCATGTCAAGTTTAATCAAGTCTGAAAAGCCTACTACTGCTACTACAACTCATGCACAGGGCAACAGGGTCATCGAGTGCACGGTTGTCGACGGGACGCTGCAATTTATTGCCACTTGATTTTAATCAGACATATCCCATTTATACGCAGCGCTCTCAATCTCACTTACAATTGGGCCCTACCGCTAGTAAATTCCATGAGTCAAGGGCCCCCTCGAGTAGATCTAACGTTGCTAGAAATTAGTTCTGCGCCACTTGCATGCAGTGGAATCGAGGTCTGCCATGAGCGTGTTTTCAATGCAGCTCTAAAGTGGAGATCGTGGTTGTTTCAAAAAAAAGGGAACCAAAAAAAAGGATGGAGATCGCAGTAGCCCCCCGCCCCCCCCCGCCCACCACATGTGTCCACTCGAGGACTACGAACGGTCCGGTGTTTATAACCCCCCTCGACCTTCTTCTTCCATGAGCTCGTGTCATTTCCCCCCAGTCTGTCTAGTCCCAAGACCCCAATCTACACCTGCCGCGCGCGCCGAATCTCCCTCGTTTGCACTACCTCCTTCCCTTGGTGCGCCATGAAGCGTACGCGTGGAGAAGATCCGGAGGTGAAGCCAGTTGATGGCGAAGCAGCAGATTGCTCGGTCGTTGCCAAGCAGACGGAGGCGTCTTCTCCGGGCACGGACGCCGCTCGTTGCCGCACCGTCGAGGGTGCAAACTCATCCGTCCAGCCAGTAGCCATCGCCGCCGAGCAGCAGGTGGTAGCCATCGCCGCCGAGCAGCCGGTAGTAGCCGTCGCCGCCGAGCAGCAGGTGGCCGACAACGTCGTGGTGCTAGCGGCAAATCTGGATGGGGGCAGGCGGCAGGCGGAGGCAATCCGGTGATCTACATCGACGACCCCATCGCCGTTCAAGAAATCTTCGACGCAATCGTGGAGAATGATGAGTTCGAGGAGGAGGTCCCTGATGAGGAGTCCGAGGTAATACATTGCTAGCTTCTCTAGTCGCAGCCGCAGTTTTCACTGTTCATACATAGGATTTGCTCAATCGTGTACAAATTCTTTTGCTCTTGAAGTAGGGTAGTATATATATGATTCGATCGGTTGATTGATCCATCTGCCATCTAGTCACAAAACCCCAATCCGTCTAGTCACAAAATTCCAATCTGCTCATCTGCCATCAAGTTGAGTTTGCTAGTTGAGTGTTGATTTCGATACACAGCAGGCCTATAACATTACATTTCTATTCCTTACTGAGCCCAATGATTCAATTTTGCTCCAAAATAGTGCAAGGGCATCTGATGGTCTCGTTTTCTTAGGGATGGTTAGTGGCCGTGAGGCAGCAATGCACATAAACAATATAGGTTGTGCTGTTGGTATTTTGGTTCTCCGACTCCATCGCTGAAAAAATGAGGCCCTAATTTTTTCTCTCATATGGAACCTAAATATATAATATTTGTATTGTTTCCGATCTATGAATGCGTTGTATGATGCATTTGTATATCCCTGAATATTGTTTGGTACGATTACATTTCAATTTCTTATTGTGGCTAATGATTCAAATTTGCCCCAAAGAGAGGCAGACACATTGGTGTCAAATTTTTACAGGGATGAGTGAGCGAACCTGGGGCCATGTACATGATCAATATAAGCTGTGCAATTGTTACTTGGTTCGCTTACGCCATCTCTGTAGAAACTTATGAGGCTGCAATCTTTATTCTATATTCATAGAACTATGATATTTGAATTATCTATTCCATGCATTCATAGTGTATAAGAATTACATTTTAGTTTGTCACCAAGGCCGATGATTGAAATTTGCCCCAAAAGAGTTCAAGGGGAGACACGTATGACAGTGTCGTGTTTTAGGGATGGGTTGGTGAACCTGAGACAGCAATGCACACAAACAATATAGGTTGTGCTGTTGGTACTTTGGTTCTCCAACTCTATCTCTGAAACAAATTATGAGGCCCTTGATTTATTCTCATATGGAACTACATATATGATCCTTGAATTGTTTCTGATCTTTTAATGATTGGTATGATGCATATGTATATGAATAGTTTTGATCATAAGTATTTTTAACATGTACCTGAAGATTAATTGTTTGGTTTTTTATTTATAATTACAATATTTAGGCTTGTTTTTGTACCTGACTATGTATATCCCTGAATAATATTTTGTACAATTTCATTTTAATTTCTTATTATGGCCAATGATTCAAATTTGCCCCAAAAGAGAGGCAGACACATCGGTGTCAGATTTTTTCAGGGACGAGTTAGTGAACCTAGGGCGATGTACAAGAATAATATAGGTTGTGCAATTGTCACTTGGTTCACTCACGCCGTCCCTGAATAAACTTATGAGGCTGCAATCTTTATTCTACATTCATAGAACTATGATATTTGAATTATCTATTCCATGCATTCATAGTGTATAAGAATTACATTTTAGTTTGTCACCAAGGCCGATGATTGAAATTTGCCCCAAAAGAGTTCAAGGGGAGACACGTATGATGGTGTCGTGTTTTAGGGATGGGTTGGTGAACCTGAGGCAGCAATCCACACAAACAATATAGGTTGTGTTGTTGGTACTTTGGTTCGCCTACTCCATCTCTAAAACAAATTATGAGGCCCTAGATTTATTCTCATGTGGAACTACATATATGATCCTTGAATTGTTTATGATCTTCTAATGATTGGTATGATGCATATGTATATGAATGGTTTTGATCATAAGTATTTTTAACATGCACCTGAGGATTAATTGTTTGGTTTTTTATTTATAATTACAATATTTAGGCTTGTTTTTGTACCTGCCTATGTATATCCCTGAATAATATTTTGTACGATTACATTTCAATTTCTTATTGTGGCCAATGATTCAAATTTGTCCCAAAAGAGAGGCAGACACATTGGTGTCAGATTTTTTCAGGGACGAGTTAGTGAACCTGGGGCGATGTATAACAACAATACATGCTGTGCAATTGTTACCTTGTTCACTCACGCCGTCCCTAAATAAACTTATGAGGCTGCAATCTGATGCAATTATTTGTCATTGTGTTGAGATGAAATGATATATGAACCGATCAAACTATTGCTGAGATGCTTTATCTTTGATATCCACGGATATATTGTCTTACATATACACGTTGTCAATTCTTGAGTTGTAATACAATTCAATCATATGTACGAGTCTAAGTTATGTTCTTAAAAATCAACAGGAGGATGATAATGAAGTGGACGCTAGCAAGGAATCCAGGGACAATAAGAGCCGCTACGTGCTGAGGCGGTTATGGTGTGGGCTAATCCGTTTCCACCGTAGGGGGAGACTGTTTTGCCCATTCTATGGCAGAGCAATCAACATGGACCTCAACAGCATGATCCAACACGCGGAGGGGTTGGCAGAGGCAGAGGCAGAAGCCATAGGCCGATTACCTTGGCGTGGCATGCAGACTACGGCAAATTCCTCCGGAAGTATGTCAAGACTGGCCTGTATCCCATCGACTAGGCTGTCGCTGCCTCCTGCTGATAAACCCCTGCCCTGCTAGGCGTCTCCGTGTCCCGGCCTCCTGCTGTAGCCCCTGCTTTTATTTTGTTCTAGTTAATTATTACCTGTGTGTGGCATGTAAGACAATATATCCGTGGTGTCTTTGGTGAACCTTATATATTAATCTACTCTTTTATATGGAGTGCCTTAAAGTTTCTAGTGTTAAATTATATTTATTGATCATGCTCATGCACACTACAAAATATTTCTAGTGCTCGATTATATTATAATTATCAAGAAATATATCAACAAGTTAAATTGGTTCAATTTTTTTATTGAAGTAACTAAATGTATCACACACATAATAAACTAGAAACTAAAATCTAGTTCAAACATATAATGTATCACCACCACTTGTTGTTGTCCTTGACTTGCTTCCCCTTTAGCCGCTTGATGTCGCCACCGTCCGAAGATCCCTGCTCGTCCTGAAACCGCTTTCTGTCCTCCTCGCGCTTCTTCTCCTGGGCTAGCTTGCAACCAGGGCATAGCTCTCTCGCGAAAACCCCCGCCTTAACCATCCCATCTTTCATGGTAATGAGCTTACTGTACAACTCGTATGCCATGTAGGCGTCTCTGGCTGCATACTCGAGGCACGCCTGGCTCATCGGCTTCCACTCCCAGTAGTCGTGGTCGAGTCGCTTCAATTTCTTCAGTTTTTCATAGGATTTATCGATGATTTCCGCTGCTAGATCACCCATGCCATCCTTCGCTGGGTATGATTTGATCTTGTACAGATTTTGGATGTCGACGTGGTGCCCCTCTGGGATTTTTATCAACGCACGAGAAAGCATAATTGTGTCATTTGTGATCTCCATGCTAGTGAAAGTTATCCCTTTCCTACACAAGAACTCGACCAGAGCCGGACAACGCATCTCAGTTGGTTTACTCCTGCACTTAGATGGTTCTAGGTATGTAAGGGAACAAGGGATGCAGAAGAGGTGATCTCAAATTTAAATTTCACATACCTACAGAAGTGGTAAACGAGGATCTCCTCATGTATGGCAATTTGCACGACAACAATCTCTTGTGGAGGATTTTTTTCGCTTATTTGCACGGGTGTACTCCAAGTCTAGCCCCACAAACTTGTGCTTCTCTTTCTCAAGCAATTGCTCAAACCTGGCGAGAGTTGTATCCACAATCGCTTCATCATTTGTGTACACCACTGTCAAAGTCGTGGTGCCATGGGCAGGGACCAAGTGGGTCTCTGTTGTGCGTTTCCCATCGTCCATGCCTGCAAGGAAATGGGTGAAAGGAACTGCCTACAAGGAACTGCCTTCGAGAGTAAGAAGAAGATGAACCGACTGTTCCAAAACAGAGGAAGAAGAAGTGCCCAGGAAAAACTGCAGAGGAATGACTGAGGAAGAGGAATGACTGCAGAAGAAACGTGGTAACTGCAACTTTCGGTTTGAGAACTCACCGTGGTTACGTGGAGATTGTGGCAGTGCCGCCGGTTCAACAAGTAGGGCCAGTTCCTGCGAGAATATGAAATTAGCTGTGCATTTTTCTATGCGAGAAATTGAGAGAAGTCATTTATATTTTGTCTTTCATAATTAAACACAATGAAGTTGGTACAACCCAAGAGATTTGAAAAAACGAGATTTGCTAGTTTAACATACAACAACACTTACAGGCCCAACATGGCAGAACTTGGAGAGCCCCAGAACTTGAGCTACCATAGAGACCTCGGCAGAGGTGGCAGAATTGGTGCGGGTGCAACCACGGTGACGACGAGCTCGGATTCTAGAGGAGGAAAACAGAACCGAGCATGGTCGACAAGGTGATAGATCTCACCGGGAACCAATTCTCGTCCCCGACCGTGCCATGGGTGCGTCCATGGTGAGGGCGAGCTCCGACTCGGGATGGGGAGGAAAGTGGGGCCGAGCAGCTTCGTCACTTCCCAGCTCTACACCATGGCCGCGACCACAGATTGCCGCTCCGGGGAAGAAGACGAGTAATGGAGGCGCCAACGCTGCAAGCCTATAGGGAGGAGAGCTGGGCCGAGCAAGTTCGTCCACATCTCAGCTCCGTGCCATGGCTGCGATGCCCCACAGATTGCCGCTCCGGGGAAGAAGAAGACGCGTAATGGATGCAGGCGCCAACGCTGCAAGCTTAATTGACACCTAAGCGACGGGAGCGACAGGAGCGACATAGTGGCGAGAACTGACAGGGGGAGCCCAACTTGATGGCCGTTAGCCTGATTTTTTGTATTGAAACATAAAGTTGAATTCACGCCAGAAAGACCCTTTGAGTATTTGGCACGCCAAATATAGTCATCGCGGATGATATCAGGGAACTCGGGTACCGCATTGCCTGGACACCCCAACTTTCGGGCCGCAAAATGATATTCTCCTTTCTGGTGTGGTTTTTTGTGGTTTAAGGTTGCTATGTATGTCGGATCTGTCATCCGCCTTCGCCAAGAGGAAGTATTTAACGAGGTGGACGCGATGCCACGTGGTATGGGCAAGCTCCGCCCGTACCACTGGCCGTTATCGCTGCAGAAGCCTTCCTCGTGTTTGCTATTCTCCTAGGTGCAAAGGTAAATCATAAAATGACTTTTATCACTTAAAAATATCATATTATAACATAATATAATAGTTCCAATTCATATGTTCATAAGAGACTCAGTAATTCGGGATCCTGTTGAAACAAGGACAAGAGGTGCGCGCAAATGCAGTAAAATACAAAAATGCCTATTCTACTTGCACAAAAACGAAAGGTATGCTTCAATTTTGGACTCATCAGCGATCTTGCTGCTGTGGTACCCCTTTGAAGGATGCATAGTGGCCTAGATTATCTACATGATCTGCTACATGTTTACTTGACAAAAGGTTTGGTTTAAGAGTGGAAATATCAACGAGATCTTTTTATGGTCAAGAAACAAGATTTAGGATATATTCCTGAATATGCCAATAAGGATCTAATCCTTACTGGAGTGATGGTATCACAAAAATAGATTACTGATATTTCCTGTTACTTTCATCATGATAGAACTTTATTTATAGATGATTCCTAGAATTCTAGGAAAATGATTTGATCAAGATTGATTAGTGAACCTGGCAATGGCTTCTACTACTAGCCATGCAACTGTGGAGTGTGCATATTGGTTTGCTAGACTAGTATGAACTGATGTGCTGCTTGTTTGCTTTTGTTGTTCCTTGCCTAGGATGCAAAAGGTTGAGGCTCAACCTTTTAACTTTCCATGGATGAATACATATATATATATATATATATATGTGTGTGTGTGGCTAAACTCTAAACCCTCTAAGGATTTAATACTCCATTTGAGTATAAATCTGAGGGTAATTCCTGATCCTAAATCATGCCTAGAATTTGATGGAACAGATAATATGCATGATTTATGGTGTAGCAACATGTGTTGTTGCTGATGCTAGTGATTGCTTGATGATCTTGCTCCTGGATGTTACTTGACCAACTCCTCCTTGATACTTACTTGGCCTTCTCCTCCTAGCCGCTGGCTTGCCCTTGCTCGACTCCAAAACTTCCCCTCCTTATGTTACCATAGCTAATTTATTGACCGACTGGTTCAGTGGTTGGTTTTGTGGATGATCTGGTGAAAACCAGTTATGGAGTCATGGTTGTGCTTGATGTTCTTGGTGGTAAGAGCTGTGGAGGTGTTGGTGTGGCGTGTGGTGACATGAAGTGTGTGGTGAATTTCTTGGTTGTGAAGTGAAATGGATAACTCTGGTGTTGGTGTAGTGCATATGACTGGTGCTCTCCTTGTTGTGGTGACAACATAGCACATGCATGCTATGTGTATGTTGCTTGTAGGTGGTCCTACTGTGTGCAAGTACCTATGTTTGTTTTGGCTGGAATTGAGGATCAAATCAAGTAATAACTTGATATTTTCTCAAGTTTTTACCTATTTGCATATTTACTTAGTTTGGTGAAACTCGCCCCTTGGCCTATCATGTTGAACTAAGGCAAATCTGAGTAAGAACAAATATTGTCCCTTTATTCCAAGCTCAATGATGAGAACAAGCAGTGCAGTTATAATCTGAGAGTAATCTAACCCCTAACCAATCTCTATTTTATTTCTTGTGTTTGCTTTTGTTTTGCAGGATCAAGATAAGAAGAATTGACATGTAGATACAAGATTTTAGAAATAGGTTTAGTTTAGGGTTTGACTTTATATCTTTTGTAATCTCCTTTTCCTTTAGAATATTGTAAAGACTTTATAAACTTGTATTATTATCAATAAAGTTATTCTTTGTCTTTATTATTCCATTATGTTAATGTTTTTCTTTTATTGTATTTTCCTTTTATTTTTATCTTTGTAAAGACAATGTATTTTGTATATTCTTGTAATAAAGAATTCCTTTTAACTTGATTTGTCGTAATTCCTTTTCTTATTTATTTAATTGTATTCATTTACTTGTTTGCAATTATTCAATTTATCTTTTATTATTGTGTTAACAATAATTCAATCCCAATTAATTAAATTATAACCAATACACCAAGTACAAACCTATTATAAGTTTCAAATAAATTCAAGTTTCAAATTCAAAATTCAAATACTAGCTTGAATTCATTTACCCAAAACACACAAAATGCCTAGAGATCATGTCAAAATCTATCACACTCGCTAAGATGATCTAAACTCTAATTCAGCAAAGCGAGAGAAAACTTGATCCCTCTAGAGTTTTAGTTTTTGCATGAAAATTTTCCCTTTTTTCTTATGCATGAATACAAATGCACACTCTCTCTTCCGCAGCCCTAAATGCTTAAGCATTACAATTTCGGCTTACACGAATTCGACTAAAGAGTTTAGCTAGTCAAACTGAACCATATTGAGATACAATGAGTAAGTCAACATTTGTATGTCTCAATCAATGAAATCCTTACACCTGAGGTTGTCGCACAATCCGAGTTATGGATTAATCGACTTAGGTTATGTCAAACACCGTTCCTTCACATGGCAGTTATAAAGGTATAGTTTGAGTTGGCTGAGAACCAGGCTGTGTGATATGGATAACGGAGATGAAATTTTGTCCCTCCGACTGGAGAGACATTCTCTGGGCCCTCTCGGGTGATATGATTCAGAAACCATGGCCATGCGCGACTAGGTTAAGTGTTAACTAGGGCGATCGACTATCGTGTGGATACCAACATAGGTGAACTACTTCGATGCGCTTCATCGATAATCCACACCTGCGCGTCTAGTGGTAATCCTCGTGGCATTCTATCTTGGCTAGATCTTGGGAGCTCCGCGTAGAAAAGTTTTTGTTTATCTCTACGCGACCCAATAGCCGTGACCCCGAGATTGCAGCGGTGTACCATTCAAGGTCTGCCTCGCCCTCTGCCCTCTTGAGCATCCAGACTCTACCTCTGCTAACCATGAAGACGAGGCTAGACTCAATAACAAGGTCTGCTCTGAGGTATGACATCACCTTTACCATCTCTTGCTCCTATGACTTGCCATGCATTCATCCTACTAGAACCATTCATTTGTTCCTTTGTAGGTCCAAGATGAAGATACGGTGGATGATAACATGCCATTATACAAGTATCAAGCGAAAGTATGCTCCGCTTAAAATTTGAAGCCTAGGAAGGCGGCCCGAGATGATAAGTTCACACCGGATGCTTCCGCAAGGAAGACAATGAGAGTGGTCGTCGATTCCGATGATGAGGCGTCACGAAGGTTAACTTTGAGGAGGATGAGGAATGACAAGGAGGAAGATGGTGATTTCGAGCCTCAGAAGAAGCTTCCTCCGAGGAGGGAGGCAAGACCACACGTGCAAGGAAGTAGATGTGGTTCATCGACATGTCAATGTGAAGAACTAGTTGTCTTAGTGAAACTTGCAATGTGAACTTGACTATCTAGTACTTGCAGAATTTGACAATGTTGAGATCTTTGACTATTAGAACTTGTAACGTTTGTGTGATTGTCTATTTTCTGATTCTATTGTTGTTTGTCTATCTACGTTTGTATGTTTTTTGTGAAACTTGATTTTGATTGTGCTATAATATTTGATAGGTTTAAAGTTGTGCGACGCCATAGGGAGAAGCGCAACACGGTGAAGTGGGGATTTGAGAGGGGGAGAGAGGGTAGCCGCCAGCCTCGAGCTTCTGTTCTTCTTTTGAGAGGAAATCGATAGCTTGCTCGGTCTAGGCCGGCTTCATGACGCTAAATTATTTTATAAGTGCGGCGCCGCGGCGCACGACGCGCGCGACTGACAGTCGTGCATCGCCATGGCACATGGTGTGGCACATACGAAATTGGGGCCTCAAGCTAGGGCCCACGAAGACCCACTCCTCCATGCTGGCACCTGGAGCAGCAACTTGACACGGTTAGTTGCGACGCCCTAGGTGCATGCGGCACAGAGTAGGCTTATTCAAGTGAAATAGTTTGCGGCAAAGTTCATTTTTGGATTAGTTACGCTTTGGACTATGTGTGTCCATTTTGCACAATATCTCCTAGCCATTTTGCAAAACGTGCTCTCTTCGTAGCCGCTTGAGCGACTGAAAAATGATAAAGGTAATCTCCAGTAGCGCTCACATCGGATAGATCATTCGATATTTTCTGACAAATCTACTCTATTTAGAGAACTAATTCCGGGTGTTCGTCACCTTACCTGGCGCCGACATGCATGGTGTCGGTTCCGTTTAAAATGTCACCGACGTGAGCGGTCAGATTTTGAATTAGTCCCATAGAGGGGCAGACCAGGAATTAGTTAGCCAAATAGGACAAACTTGTGAAAAAATAGGCATGCATACGGCCGAAGATACTCTCCACTGTAAAAAAAAAAAGTGTGCAGGCTGATAGTTCCGTTCAAAGAAACAGCCCGATCCACATGTCGGAGTACGGGTCGGATACCAGCTCCACTCGAACGCGGCCCAAACTCCGATCTCGCATCGCCCTCCCTTACTGGTGTCGGTCCAATATTTAGCCCAACCCAGCACGCAAAGCAAAGCCTCCCTTCACGGTCAGAGAGACTCCAACCTGCCGAGACTCGAATCCCTCCGTCAGAGAGAGAAGCGAGAAAGAACAGAGAAGCTCCAGCGGCCGCCGACGATGGATCCGAAGCTGGTGGAGGTGACTCAGCTGTTCGCCCGATTCAAGGCGGCCTACGCCCGGAACGACCTAGACGTCTGCGCCAACCTCCTCTCGCAGCTCAAGGTTCGCCCCGCCCCTCCATGGGTCGACGGATCTCGCCCCCTTTTCTTTAGAGATTTCGTTCGATTCGAGGCCGAAAGACTCCTTTTTTTACTGGATTTGGGAGCGGTAGTTGAGTTCGCGTCCGTGATTCCCCGCGTGGGAGGTGGAATTCTAGTGGATTGACATCTGAAACGCGCTCCTTTTGCAGGTCCTACTCACCAAGTTCCCCAGCCTTCCGCCTTCGTTTCAGCAGACGCCCAACGCCGTGGAGGAGCTGAAAATCGCGAGTAAGTTAACTTTTCTTTCGGATAACTTTATTGCCTGTCTAGGTTATCGTGTGAGTGATATGTATGCTCACTGTTGGTTAATAATACTGCAAACGCCGGGACAATATTGCTCCTCTTGCACGATATCTTTGGATACTGTAATAGATGTTTGCATCTAATTATTTAGTTTTGTTAGACATCGACATGTTTGCTCTGATATGTGTAGGCACTAGGCACACATTAACAGTTCTGCTAACTGATGTAACTTACGAGTTGTTGTAATTTCGGGAATACTTATCTTTATCTACTCGTAGATAGTTCTGCTAATGTGGGGGGTTCTGCTAACATTAACTAACTGATATAACCTACGAGTCGTTGTTAGCAGAACTATGTTTTGACGCAGAAATAGTTCTGCTAACACTAGTAACTGTTTTTTGCGTCTGGTTTATCTTGATTATTATGGTCCCAACTATTTAGCAAACATCCGTTGAGCTAGCAAATTTCTTTGTACACCTTCTGGTTATCCTTTACATAGCAAGCAGTACTAAGTAAACCTCAAAACATTTCAGGGGACATTTATGAGCATGCAGTTGTTTTAAGTGTGAAAATGGAAGACCAAGATGCGTTTGAAAGGGACTTCTGCCAGCTTAAACCCTATTACATGGACACATGGTTAGTCACTTCTTACTACTTTGTCAGCTTCTTTTGCTGACTGTCCATTGGGTAGGCTGTTATTTCAGCCCATGATTGTATTATTGTTCCTGGTTTCCTTTCATCATCCATTATCTTATTAGTCAGTAACAAGGTCAAACCAAAGAAAACTTTCAAAAAAGGTTAAACCAAAGAAATATAATTGGTTTTTCTTCAAATTAAACCCCAATTATTTTATTGTGCGAGTCTTGCATGACTTATATAATGTTAATTTTGATGGGTTCAGTTGGCTAGTCGAACTCAAAACAAGGGCTAGTTGAGGAATTTGTGTTTGCAACTAATGTTAAGTTAGTTCTGAGCTGTAATATCTTGCAAGATTGGCAAACGTATTTTTTCTTGCAATTTTAGCCATGTTGTTTTCACCACTGTGTTAAACATTTTCTTTATGAGGTACATAATATTTTTTGTAACTAATAAATTTCATGTGGACATGTCCATGGATATTTCATTGTTTTGCATATTTTGTCCTATACCATACTAAATCATGCTAATGCATGCAGTGGCATAATTCCCCCATCACCAGAAGAATACCCAATTTTGGGGCTTAATCTTCTGAGGCTATTGGTCCAGAATAGAATTGCAGAGTTCCACACTGAGCTGGAGCTTCTGCCAGCCAAAGCACTAGAGAATCTTTGCATCAAGCACGCGGTTGAGCTTGAGCAGTCCTTCATGGAGGGCGCCTACAACCGAGTGTTGACTGCTCGACAGGCAGTCCCACATGAAACCTATGTATACTTCATGGACCTTCTTGCGAAAACAGTTAGGTAAGTGGGTTGCTGATACCGCCGCTTCCTGTTTGATCTATATGCAGACCCTTACTGTGATTTTGTATGCATGCAGAGATGAAATTGCTGGATGCAGCGAGAAGGGTTATGATTACTTGTCAATAAGTGATGCAAAACAAATGTTTATGTTCAGTTCTGACCAAGAACTGCAACAGTACATCACAGAGGTAAATTTCATCCCCTTCTATTTTCCATGTCCCCAGTGTGAATTACGTGATATATCCACCACAGGTTCTAAGTATCATGTTGTCCACAGGAACACCCCGAGTGGGATGTCAAGAATGGCTCAGTCTTCTTCCAAAAGGCGAAGGAGTCCCAGCCCTGCAAGGAGATACCAGCGGCGCCGGTTATCACCCAGACCCTTGGCTACGCTAGGGAATTGGAAAGGATTGTGTGATTTGTTTTTGTTGTATTTGGATCTGTCTGTGATCGGTCATGGCACCCTGTACTATCAATACGTTTGTGATGCTCTGGTCGCAGCCTTGCACTGTTGATTCCTATGACAAAGAGCTGGATTGTTGGATTGCTCTGGAACGGTTGTATTTCCTTAAAATCATTTATTTGACCCGACTGTGTCCAAATATCATTGCTCTGTCTTACGCCTAACAGTGAATTGTTGAGTCAAATTGGCAAAAGTAGCATTGAAATCACGCTGGTGTATCAAGTTTTTTCCTGAAAAGGTTCTGGTGATTTAATGATTTAGTAATGATGTATTTACTCCCTCTGATCTAAATTAATTGTCTTGGATTTGTTTAGACGGATGTATGGGTTGGAGGGAGTAGTAATTTGGTATTCTATACATATTGTTCCAAAGCCTTTGTCAAACTTATTACATTATAGTTATTATGAACTGTTGCAATCGGACTTGTCACCAATTCTTCCAGGAATAGGCCTATTATTACCCTGTTCAGCTGCAAAAATCGTATACACCAACAGCAATTCTGGTAAAACACAGTTAAATTAAAATGACAATGCTAAAGATGAACTTACATTGAATGTTAACCTAGAGGTCCTTGCTGCTCCCGGCTCACATACGCGAGAAAGTTAAGAATCCTATTGCTGCTCCCGGCTCACATACGCGAGAAAGTTAAGAATCCTATTGCTGCTCCGGGCTCACATACGCGAGAAAGTTAAGAATCCTATAGGCCAGAGCGCCAAATTTGTACTCGTATTCAACACAATTGTATGAATTGCACACTTCCCGCAAAATAGCTTCATATTATTAGTCTATATGAGTAACATACGAAATGTCATATGGAAACTCGAGACACGTCAATTAGGTGTTCATGACATTTGGATCCAAAATTGTGAGTTAACTTTCTTACACCAACTATATCATTGCATCTTAGCTTCTATTTACGGTGTTTGTAGTCGGTTTATTTATTTTTGTGACTGCATAATGCAAGCAAAAACGTCCACTTTTGAGGGAGGAAAATTAAAACGACAACGGTTGTATCCATATGCTTTGGCTTGCATCAGCCTTACATAAAACGCCCATCATGCAAAAATGGTTTTGATAGACAGTTCAACACATAGAAATAGACTGAGGAAGGACTATATGTGTGAGCCAACATTTCTTTTAACGTGAGACTAGGAGATGCTATAGGTAGAAGCTCTTTAAATAGCAATCAAACAACACAAATTGTTGCTTTCAAAATGGATTTCTTTTTGATTCACAACACCCATGATATATATATTGGAGGAGAACAAAATCAATGCTTCTGGAAGTGTAGTACCAGCAGTCCCTTCTACTCCATCCGTCTCAAAATAGATGTCACTGATTTAACAAAATTTGAATGAATCTAGGGAGCCCAGAGCCCCTGCTCATTTTGACAAAATTTCTAGAACCATTTACACATGAGGGCTATGTTCATCCTTTTAGTGTTGAGGATTCCCAATCGTCCTCGCTCCTTAGGATTACAGACTGTTGCCCAATTAACCATGTGGTACTTCCTCTTCTCTCCCACGCCCCCCCAGAAGAATTTGCAGCGAGGCTTGTCCATGGCAGCGTGTGTTCCATCATAAAGCATGAAAATACACATGACAAAGGTAGGGAGGCTGGAGAAACACGCATTCATGCAGGGCTGTATCAGAGAAAATAGGGGCCCGGCGCGGAACCAGAAATTAGGCCCACGGCGTGATGTTTGGCAATTTGGAAAACAGGATTTTGTAATATATAAACCTTCTTCACAATGCGATGTAGTATCAAAAACTGAAAATTGAAACAAAATGGGGTGAAACAACATTCGATTTTATTTTTGAAGCACGCCATCAAACGACGATGCCGGCGAGTGGCTCTCACAATCCAATTTCTCTTCCTCTTGATGAATCGGCCGTTTGGCCACGAAGCATCATGGCTGGGTCCAGGGTCGGATCCAAAAATTTAATTTTGGGCGTATAAATTTCAACCAACAAAAAATGTAAAGGTAAAAAGGTGAACATGGTTTTTTTTCTCTAACCCTACTATTTGCTAACTCAATTTGAGCTTGATTTGGATAAGAAAATGCAGTGCACATAGACTAGAAAATAACACAATTGATACATATGTCCACCTTATACTATATATATATTTTTTCTTGCAGAAAATTTTGGGTGTACTTTTGTACATCCTTGACCTATGGTGGATCCGTCCCTAGCCGGGACTCCAATTCCAATCCAGGCAGCCATATTGCAAGGGTGACAATATGCAGCAAGGGATAAGAGGAGATGATATATTTAAATGAAAACACTAAATAGATAGTAGATGCTAGATTAATGAGGCTGCACACCTATTCCGGGGAAGTCGCGATTGGAAGACGGACAAAACTATGCTTGCACAACAAAAAAACACAGGCAGAGAGAGACGTGCATGATTTGGGACCTATCGAGTTAATTTGGCTGTTGACTTCGAGACATCATGCAATAGTACTCCATGGAATTATGCTCAACTTTCTTTGAAGGGAATGAATTAGACTCAACTAAACCGGTGATTATCATTATTAAGTAGGAGTATTAGTTTAACACGAAAATTTGGGGCCCTACTAATTGAGAGGCCCTGTGCAGCCGAACCTTCTGAACATGCATCTGGTACGGACCTACGTTCATGAGTTCTAACCTAGCAATCGAGGACATAAACTTACCCTGCCACGGATCTACTCTATGACTCACGTTTCCCGTCAACTCCTAGTCCTTGAGGGCAAGTTTCCAGTCACTAACCAGCAGACCAAGATACTTAATAGGGAACTTACTAAGTTCGCAGTTGAGTAGGTCAGGGATCCTGACTTCTTCTCCATCATCCACTCCCATGATGACTACCTCACTCTTAGTGAAGTTAATCTTTAGCCCCGACATGTTCTCAAAACACAAAAGCAAAAACTTGAGATTGACCACTCCTGGGTCGTCCGGTTGGATCATAACCATGGTGTCATCCACATATTAAAGATGTCAGACCTTCCAGGGATCAAATGAGTCACCAGCCCCTTAATATGACCAACTCTCCTAGTAGATTCCAAGATCATGGAGAGGGCGCCCACCATCAAATCAAAAAGAAGAGGTGAAATAGGGTCCCCTTGAAGTACTCCCTGAGCATTTCAAAAGTACAGTCCTATTTTCCAATTTATGTTAATCTTCATTTGGCCACCCGTGACCAACTACTAGCTGGTGAACCACCATTGGTTCAAACCTTTTCCTATGCAGCACTGTCTGGAGAAAATTTCAATTAACATGGTTGTATGTCTTCTCAAAGTCTAGTTTTAGGAATATGGCTCATGTCTTCTTTATTTTCACCTCATGTATAATCTCCTGAAGAGCCAACACTCCCTCGTGTAAGCATATCCTGATAAAGGCTGCCTAGCACCGATCCACCGTTCTATGTGCTATAGGGGACAGTCCAGTGGCACAGTCTTTGGCGAAAATTTGAATATAACATTAACCAAAGCGATAGGCCTAAATAGTTTAATATTGTTAGATCCTACAATCTTTGGAACCAGAGTTAGGACACAAAAGTTCATCCTAGCTATATTTGCCCTACCCATTGCAAAGTCGTTTAAAATCTGCAAAATTGGGCCTTTAAGCCTTTCCCAAAAGCACTTATAAAAGGATACTGGTAGTCCATCCGGGCCAGGCGCCAAGTCATGTTTCATATATGCTAAAACCTCTTCTAATTCTTTAGGGGTGAAAATTATGGCCAAGGCATTATTCTCCTCAGCCGAGATCTGCCTATCCACTGGCCATAAGCTAGCATTTAGCGAGAAGAGCCCTCTCTCCCCAAGCGACCTCATTAGCTTCCTATAAAAAATCATAAATATGAGTTTGAAGGGCCATCTGGTCTTCAATTACCCCTAGATCTGTGACCAAGGCAGGGATAAAGCATTTCGTGCGTCTACCATTTGCAATCGCATGGAAGTACGAGGTATTGACATCCCTTTGCAAAAGACACCTCACTCTACCCTATTGCATCCAATATTCCTCATATGCTTTTGTAATTTGCATGAGTTGTTCTTCCAAGTAGTACCTCATCAACCACCCCTCATCGTCCAGTGGACTAAATCTGTAATGGTGTCTAGTTTTTTAATTTGGACTAGGATTGACTCCTTGGCAAGCCTTTTTCTCTCCTCAAATTATCACCCCACCCCCTTAAGTATTGTCGGATCCGCCTAGAGCAGGACTGCCAGAAATCCACACAATTACGGCACGACTCTCTATTGCTAGCAATTGCCAAGAGTCATGCGGTGACAATTTGTTTAAATCCCGACACACCTAGCCACCACATTTGAAAATGAAATTTGCCGGCTAAGGTTCTCTTATCATCCCCTGATGCAAGCAATAGTGGCGTATGGTCCGACCCGATCCACGTTACAGCAGTTAGAGAGCAAAGTGGGTAGCAGGCCTCCCAAGAAGGCGAGATGAAAACTCTATCCAAGACAGATATCATCGGGTCGACCTTCTTATTAGTCCAAGTGAATCGAGCCCCTACTTGACGAATTTCTCTAAGTCCCATAGCAGCCATTGACTCATTGAAATGGTTGATTCGAGGCTAGCTCAAGTTGTTGTTGATCTTGTCTTGTGCCCCTCGGATCAAGTTAAAATCTCCCAACCACAATTGGGAGGTTACTAGATCCCACGAATTCCTCCAATTCCCTAAGGAAGGCCTCCGATCTGCTGTGGTCAGCAGGGCCATAGACTAGTGCGAACCACCATTTCTTTTTTTGTCACTCTATGAAAGATTAACTCACTAATATGAAAAATTCCTTTCCTCCATTCCCCTACCTAAAAGGCGTCTTCCCTAAAACCAAGGAGCATCCCCCTAGAATGTTCTGAAGCTGGAACCCAATTCGACACAAACTGGGCCCTACTCTCAATACCCCGCAACTTCGCTAAACTGAAGTCTTGCTTGGTGGTCTCATGTAGCCCCACAATATCAACATGTTCCATTCTAATGTATTCTTTAATTTGTGTTTTATGCCCCTGGTGGCTGAAGCCTCTAATGTTCCGGATAAAGGCAAACATTACGAAGATTTGCATTTGCCATGACCTTTATAGATAGTCAAGCAAGATTTCCTAGTTTGTCTAGCACTAGTACAAATGTGTTACTTAGAGACGTCAATTGCCCATAGACCTCAGTCGTTTTCTCGTTCCGGCTCAAGCGCATAGCTTCTAAGAGCACACCACCCGAGCCAGTTTTTCTTTGCGGCTCTAAGATACGCCACCTCAGATGGTGCAAAAAGGAAAACACCTCTAATATGTACTAGATAGAGACGACTAATATTTCTAACTGCTTTCAAGAAATCCTCAACCTCAGGCGACCTATTCTAGGGACCGTCTCCAATAGTCAGGCGACCTAAGTCAGATTCTAACAAAGACTGTCTCCAAAACTAGTGTGCCTCGAAGCGGCTTTTAAAGTGACCGTCTCGAGTGTGTGTAAACCATTTTAAATAATAGCATTCTAATTCAAACTCGATCATAGCTGACGTGACACATAATCATGATTCAACAGATAGGTAGACACATTAACTAAAGAACTTATAGTAGCTCGATCACGGTAACATTAGCAAGATAGTTGGGGAAATGCATATAAATTTAGCCATTACACGTTATGGCAGTATATACAAAGTGCAGTTCATAAATTGATCAACTAGCATAATACTCTTTAACAAACCAGCATTGCATTTATAATTGGCCACCCGGTGAAAGTTGTTGAACCAGAATATGTACCTCTCAATTATTATTTTCATCAAAGCAAAAAAAGACAATGCTATCCTGCTTTAGGTTGAAGCTTCTCACAATCTTCTCCCATCCAGTCATCAAGATTGCATTTGACCCAACTCCCATCTTCATCCTAACCATCTTTGGATTTTTTTATCTTTATTTTACAAACATGGATATCAATAGGTTCATCAAGGCGATTCTTTAGGTATTTTCTTATGAACTCAGCTCCAAATGTCTGGGCAAGTACAGAGAATTGAAGAATTAGCATGCTTGTGATTACTGGAAGTATTTAAATATCACGGGATAGCTTGTTGATAACATGATCAAGAATATATCATCTTACCAGCTTGCACTTCTTTTTCATGATAGATGAATAGGCCAACCTGTAGATGTAGTACTTGATTTTTGGTGGAAATTCTGGTTCACACTAGTCTAATAGAAAGTCTACATGAACTTCTTTCAGATACATGTCATTTCCAAAAAGTCTATGCTTATCAAAATCAGTGTCCTCCTTGTGTTGAGGCCCTGATGCAACAACACATAAAAATTTCAATGCAGTGGAATACTAATGTCTACCGTCTAAATCCATACAAAATAGATGACTGCAATTTTGATGTTCTTTTGATACCTATAAACTCAATCCTCTCAGTGGACTCTTCATCTGTTGACTGGAATTCAAAACACCAAAGTTAATGCGAAAACTGTCATCGCTAGAGAGTGTTACTGCATCGTCACTGCATGTTCTCATCTGTTAAATAGATATAGACAGAGAGCATCTTAATACAATAAGATGCAAGCAGACTAATAAAGTGGCAACAAAAATAGATACAAAGACCAATAAAGTAACAATTAAATATTTATTGCTGGAAGTGACAATTAAATCTCTATTACTAGAAGTGACAATTACAGATTTTGAGATTTACACAAGGGGAAAAGAGTTGGGATAGATGCAAGCCGGCTAGGGGAGGCTCTCCCGATGGTGCTGTCGGGTCTTTGCAGCTCGGTTACCCTGAACCTTAAATTCGAGAAGCAAAATGGCAAATTCCATAGCAAAATTTCTAAATTGAAGCTGCTGATTTAGGGATTTGGGGGTTTGGTTTTCACGCATACCTACATGGACGATGAAGGGGTCCTCAAAGGAGACGGAGAGCATCCACACCATAGGGGACCGGAGGCAGCGGTGGTGGAGAGGCAGGGGACCGGAGGCGGCGGTGGTGGAGGGCGGAGGTGGTGGACAGTGGTGTAGGCAGGCAGGGAAGAACAAAAGTGGCACATATCTGAAATATTTGTCCAAATATTTTCAGATATTTTCCGCCAAGTACTAGCCTCAGATGACTGTAAGTGTAAAATGTCTCTAAGAACATCTGTTCTTTGAATATTTCGTATTTTTCCACCAAGTACTAGACGACTAGTAATTTGAAAAGAGCTAATATTCGGAACTCCAGATATATTCGGGACTCCGACGTTTGATTATCCTAAAATTTGTGAATTACTCATAATTTAAAGGCAAAGAAAGGTGTGTATACATGCTTGATAGAGTGAAATTGAGTCCCCTAAGACTAAATGAGGTTCATAAATTGAAGAAAATAATTGGCGTAGTACAAACCTTGGATCTTTACCGTGAAAGGCATGACGACTAGTGTTCATGCCCTTTACTGCAGAGAAATAAGGTGCAAGTATTTTGAATTTGACTAATTGAAATGTTTAATTACGAAGTGAGATCATTTGGTTACTTAATTATGAAATTTTCACCAATATAACAATTTTCATGTATTGTTTGAAGCAAATCTCGTTGAGTGAATATTCGGACATTCGGATATATTCAGAACTCCAAATTTTGTTAATCCTAAATTTTGAGAATAATTCATAATTTAAAGGCAAAGGAGGTGTTTACACATGCTTGCTAGAGTGAAATTGAGTCCTAAGTGTAAATGAGGTTCATACATCGAAAAAATATACAACGTAGTACATATATACATCCAAGAGTGAAATTGAGTCCTAAGAGTAAATGAGGTTCATACCATGCTGCAGAGCAATAAGGTGCAACTGTTTTAAATTTGACTAATTCAAATGTTTAATGCCGATGTAAGATCATTTAGTTGCTTCAATACGAACTTTTCACCAATTTAAAATCTTGTCGATGTATTCCTTGACAATTATAATATAATAGAGCACTAGAAATATTTGGTAGTATGCATGAGCATGATCAGTAATATAATTGAACACTAGAAAATTAAAGGAACTCCATATAAATAAGTAGATTAATATATATATATATATGTGTATATATATATAGACGAGGTTCACCAGAGACATCGTGGATATATTGTCTTACATGCAACCAGGTAATAATTAACTTAAATAAAATATAAGTAGGGGCAACATTAGGAGGGACATGGAGACGCCTAGTAGGGGCAGCAGCAAGAGCATATGCACCAGCCTACTCGAGGGGAAACATGCCAGTCCTAACATATTCTAGGAGGAATTTTCCATAGGCTACGTGTCGCGCTAAGGTCTTCGACTAGTGCTTTTGGCCTTGGCTTTTGTCAACATCCACTGCATGCTGGATCATGCTGTCGAGGTCCATGTCGATGGTTCTGCTACAGAATGGGAAAAACAGCTTCCCCCTGTGGTAGAAAGGAATTTGCCCACATTGTAACCACCTCAACACGTAGTGGCTCTTGTTGTCCCTGGAGAAGTTGCTAGAGTCCACGTCATCAGAATCCTCCAGTTGATTTTTAAGAATATAACTTAGAACTCATACATATGATTGAATTGTATTACAACTCAAGAATTGATAACATATGTAAGACAATATTAAATTGATATCAAAGAGAATGCATCTCAACAATATTTGTTTTGATCAGTCCATATATCATTTCATCTCAACAAAATAATAATTAATTGGATCAGAGTATATGTAGAACAAAGATTGCAGCCTCATAAGTTTCTTCAGGGATGGCGTAAGCGAACCAAGTACCAATTGCACAACCTATTTTTCTTGTATATTGTCCTGGGTTCGCTAACTCATCCCTGAAAAATCTGATACCAATGTGTCTGACTCTCTTTTGGGGCAAATTTGAATCATTGGCCACAATAAGAAATTGAAATGTAATCCTACGAAATAATACTTGGGGCAAATGTAATCCTATGAGGGTTTTAATCATTGTATTTGTTCTTTCATCTGCAAGGAAATCGTTAATGCAAGCATATTCAGAAAAACTATTTGTAATGTTCTCCTTATCTCTAATATTTTGTGTTGTTTCTCTCATTTTTATTATTAGATTCCAAGCTTCATCATAGGTATATGATAGAAAACTGCCATTAAAAGTAGTGTCTAGATTCATCCTATTTTCAATATTTAGTCCCCCATAAAAAGTATGGGTGATTAACCAATCAGGCAAACAATGATGGGGGCAGTTGTCTAGGTAGCTTTTGTACCTTAGATATCCTTCATATAAGCCCTCACTAGGATTATTTTTGAAACTGATAATAATACCTCTCATCATGTGAACTTTGCTTTCAGAATAATATTCTGATAGGAATTTGGTTGTCAATTCCTCCCAAGTCCTTGGTGGTTCTGCACAAAAAGATCTGTACCAGTCGCAAACATTATTAGAGAGAGTTTGTCTAAACAACTGGGTTTTAACCATATAAAGATTACATTCATCAAAAATAAAGGAACTGAGAACGCCTTCAAAGAATTGTAAGTGTCCATACGAACTTTCTTCATTAGTTCCTGCAAATTTCTTAGAATGCAATAGTTCAAATAATAAAGGATGGATCTCGATTCCATCTGGATTTATGCTTTTATTGACAGCTATAAAAGCGTCCATGGGCGAACCCATTTTCCTTACTACCTCAAGATGGTTTAAATGCTGAGTGTTTTCCATTGTTGTGGTCTTGCAACTCAAGTAAAAATTAGTACAGCAAAAGTAAATAACTAAAAGTAAAGTGACTTATAGCACTAAGCTCCCTGGAAACAGCACCAGGAAATAGCTTGATGACTGCAAGTGCACAGATCGTTTGTAGCTAGTTTCGAAATAAAGATATCGATCCCACAGGGAGCAGTAGGCGAAAGACTAAAATGCTTTTAACTACAACTAAACGAAGTACTTAAGAAATAACTTTAAGATGCAAGAAATGTAGAGTTGTTTTTTGGGTTTTGTTTGAACAAGGTGATTTAAAGTAAATCAACACTTAATGCAGAAAGTAAGAATCGCGTGTGTAATAGAACTTTGGAACTACAACAGGGAAAAGGCGTTCTCGGGGAATAGTGGATACACCGCTAGCAATTTAGACTAAGCAATCGAGATTATTATAAGGGATATTCTCATAATGTGTATGTATGTGGGAGGAGCTCCATATATGGACGAATAGCCAGCAACCGCTGCACACATCATCCTCATAACCACATCAGACAGCAATCGACATCAATCGAATTACTGTGCTATTAAGGGATTTCTCCCATGGCATGGGCATGGCTTTATGAGTTCTCCTTGATTTCCCCAAGTTAGTATGTAAAGAATGACAACAACTTTATAGTCACAGTAAGTGCTATGATCCCTCCGTCTACCAACAAGTAATCACCTTCATTGAGTCCCCGTAAGAGGCAAATGTTAAGGAGGTGCATAACTCCCAACATCAAGATGAATACAATTAACACATACACATAATGATATATAACATAATAATCTCTATCTCATCTCAGTCATATGATAGGGTTTCTCCATCTCCCCAAGAACTAGAGATCTACTTAGACATGGAGGCAATCAACGTCATAGCAATGGTAATGGAAACAATCATAGATGAATAGTACTTATATAAATCCACAACGAGTATGGGAATTACAACAAGATATAGACAAGATGTAGATGGGATGGATGGAGATGGTGGTGATGCAACGGTGGATGATGAAGATCGATGCCTTAGCCTCCCGGATCTGTGCAGGTTGAAGATGGATCCCTGGCAGATGAGTTCCCCTTCCAGATGCCTTCTAGAGGTGAGGTTTCAGTGATTTTTGGGTGTTCTGTATGTCGTATCCCTTAACCAGTTGCATGGGTGAAACTATTTGACGAGGCAAAGGCGATGCCAACTATACGGCCGGAAAATTTGCTCCGGTCGTATAGTTGGTCGTTGAACTCTCTCTCTCCTTTGTTCGCTTTTGGTTTTCTTCTAGTATTATTAATATTTCCCAAATAAGAAATTTACGTTGTTTTTGACCCCTTTTCTCCATAGTACAACTGCTCCAAGAATTGTATCCATTGGATCCATCATTTGTCCTGATCCTGGTGAAAACAGACATAAAATGTGCGCGCGAGCGCCATAAAATACCAAGATCCTACATCTACAATGCAAAATAATAATGTAAAACATGATGCAAATATGCACTCATCGGGGCCTCATTAGTTTCTCCAGGGATGGCGTTAGCGAACCAAGTACCAATTGGACAACCTATTGTTCTTGTACATTGCCTCGGGTATGCTAACTTGTTGGGGGGATACCCCCGGGTAGGGTCACTCCGGGGTATAAGGGCCGAGTTAGCCGAGGTTCGGCAAGGTCAAAGCGGATGCTGGCCGGGTCACCTCAAGGCAGGCCGGATCACGGAGTAACCCGGACCAGGAGGGGGGGGGGGTCGCCTGACATTGCCTCATCCGACTTAAGGAGTAAGTTGGAAGTGCTTGTCTAACTTATATGCAGGAACATGTGTGGCCGGATCTACTATGATCCGGGTCCTCGCTTAGCTTCTGGGAGAAGGAAGGAATCTCTCTGGTCAAAAAGAAGGTCCGGTACGCACTGCATGTGCGGAGAAAGCATGGGCAGGACCACCGGGTCATGGCCGACAAGGGTGACGACGCCCATGTCGGCTGACGCGGGCGCCACAGAGGCTTACATCGCTAAAGCATGTGTGACGCGGGGGAAAAGCACCCCGGTCGGGTTACCACTTTGGGTAGGGGCATATTCTTAGGAATATGCCTCCACGTATGCCCTAGGCAGGGACCGAACTTCCTCTATAGAAGGGGGGCTAGGTTTCTGGTAGAGGGGGTTGGTTGAGCTCTAGTTGGTTTGGTGATTCCATAGTCACTGGTTGAGTTCTTTGAGGCCATAGTGCTAGTTGATTTAGGGTTCTAGGGAAAAATAGTAGGCAAGAGTAAGAGAGCTCCTTCTTCCTCCTCTTGCCAATACAGCTCAAGGAGCACTTGTAATCTTGGAGATATAGCAATACAAACTTCTGTGTGGAGAATCACTCCACTATCCCTCCCTGGATTCCCCTAGCGTGTATTAGTCCCCACCTTTAGCCTATCCATGGCATTTGCCGTGACACCACCACGACAGTTGGCGCCCACCGTGGGGCTAGCGGCGCTAGCAGGGGTGAATATCCGGACAGGAAACCTCGTCGGCACCGGCGAACGCATCGTCTCCGGGCTCGTTCAGCGCTTTGGAGCGCTGGATTTCGTCAGCTACAACGCTGGCTGCTTCGGCACGCGCCCACTTCCGCGCAACAGCCTCTTCGTCAAGCTCGGTGCACACAAGGTCTACGTTGCTATGGACGTATCATGCGTTCATCCGCGCCGCATCGTCGATGCGGGGGAACCACCCCTCACTGTGGCTCGCGGGGCGTGTATCACTCGCTCCCCGGACCATGCGGAGGTGATGATGACTGCGCCAGGTGCAGGCGCGAGCAAGGATCCGGCACCGGACCCGGAGGTAACACCTAAGGCACCGAGGAAAGGTAGAGGACCTCCACTAGAGAGGCCTGAGAACATACTGAGAGAAGCTATGGATAGCTTGGCAAAACCGGTAGCAGCAGTGGTAGATCCGGCTCAGGCACAGGCCGAGCTAGAGGAAACTAGGCAAAATATACTAGAGGGCGCAAAGAAAATAGCCGCGGCTCAGCAGTCGCTGAATATGACGCTGCGTGAGTATGCAAAGGCAAACAAAGTTGATACGGTAAAAGTAAAAGGGAGAAATCTCATAAGAGAGATGAACAGAGAAGGTGATGATGGAGCAGAAAGGTCGGAAAACTATCTGTCTGTGGGATTGCCGAAGTATAGTACCCCGGCGAAGAACCTCAGAGCAGCAGATGCGGCTGCATCCGAGTTAGAGGGTCTGACGGGTGAGGCCCGTCAGAGACAGCAAGATAGGGTTAACGAGTTGGTTCGGATCGCGAACAGACAGAATGAAGAGCTACTGAGAGCTAACCCGGAGAGAGCTGGAGCTTCCAAAATCGTCCATTCGGTAATGGGTAACCCGGAGAAATCCACTGGAGCCACATCATCACCTCATGGTGGTCCAAGGAGAGAAGAGGTAGTCACCTCGGCCAGACGGAACAAGCAGATCGTCCCGTACGACCCGACGCGTGCGGGAAAAGAAAAAGAAACACAGAAAAATGATGATCGACGGAGTGTGAGCCGAGGTGAAGCTGGTCGAGGTAATCATGACCAAGGCAATGCCGGTCAAGGAACGCTACCAACGGCAATGCCAGACAACGAAACTCCACAGGAGCAGGACAACCGCAGCAGCGAAATATACCAAGGCAAGAGCAAAGCGCCGGCCGAGGTATGCAACTGAAAGGTGCACAACGAGAGCAAAACCGATACAACGACGGTGATTTAGAGATGGTGAACGCAGGGTACCCCAGACCGGACTATCATGTGATAGGGTCAAGATTGGGAAGCAGGGATTTAATGCCGGATGATGCCAGGTTAAAACTGGATCGCCTGTATAGGTCGGAACAGATCGAATGTCAAGGTCCCCCGGGTCCAGCGTGCTTTGGACCCCGGATCATGAATGAGCCACCGGTACCAAACTTCCAGTTGCCTAGAGGCACGAAGACGTATGACGGCAATACCAAGCCGGAGGATTGACTGATAAACTATGCTACAACTGTGAAAATTGCCACTGGTAACTTGAGATGGGTTGTACATTACGTACCCCAGATGTTGGAAGGCCCGGCCAGAGTATGGCTGAATAATTTACCACCCGGAAGCATCAACTGCTGGATAGATTTTGAAGAAATGTTTATCAGCAACTTCTCAAGTACATATCAGAGGCCGAATAGACCGCAGAGCCTAGCAATGTGCAAGCAAAGACCTAACGAGACGGATCGTGAATTCTTGACCGGGTGGTGTACCGTGAGAAACTCGTGTGAGGGTGTCATAGAGTCACAGGCCATAGCGTGGTTTGCGCAAGGGTGCAGATATGGCAGCGAGCTGTGGATGAAGTTGCAAAGGAAAATGCCAATTACGCTGGCAGAGATGATCCAGATTGCTGATTCGTATGCTTTGGGCGATCCGACTCAACCTAGGCTCGCGTCAAATGAGTCAAACGAGGAATACTATCAGAGGGATGGAGCTGGGTCATCCCGGAGGAACGATTACAGAGGAAAAAGGAGAGATGATAGACCGGATCATTGTTACAGTTCGCAACAAGTTACAGCTGTGAATCAAGATCAACCCGGAGCAGGGAGCAACCAACGCCAGAGAACGGGAGGGCAATGGACTCCAAGAAATGATGGCAAGAAAACATGGACTCCAGAGCAAAAGAAACAGTGGCAGGAAAAGAAAGACCGTCCGAGGTATACCTATGAGTCGATGTTGGACCAGCCATGTAAGTTTCACACGCCAAATCCGAATAGCCCGGCGGGTCACACAACGAGGCAATGTGAGTGGATGCGTAAGATAGAACAAGGTGGTTCAGGGAATGCTCAGGCACCCCGGAATGATCAACCTCGGCAGGAGTTACCTCGGCAGCAATTGCTCTCCGGGGCGAACACGCAACAGCTAATGTTGCCTCCCCCTCCGTCGAGGTATGACAACAATGAGAGAAGGGATGCAGTGCATCAGGTGGAAGATCAGCAACAACCGGATCAGAGGTACCCCGGAAACGAGGGAAGGAATGAGTACAGGGAACATCACCAGAGTTATTGTGTGTTCACGACTGAGGAAACAGATAGAAAGAGCTTGCAGCACCGACATATGGAGGTCAATGCGGTCATGCCAGCAGTGACGAGGTACATGCCTTGGTCGGACCAGGAAATCACCTGGAACATCAAAGATCATCCTAAACTTATGCCGAGTCCAGGTTCGTATGCGCTAGTGCTAGATCCGACATTCATTGGACCGAACATCAATGTGAGGTTCTCCAAGGTTTTGATTGATAATGGCAGTAGCATTAACATCATGTATGCGGATACGATGCGCAAGTTGGGCATCTCGGAGAACATGCTCCAGGCTACGAGAACAACTTTCATGGCATTGTACCAGGCATTTCTTGTGAGCCCATAGGAAAAGTCTGGGTCGACGTGCTATTCGGCACAAGGGATAACTGCCGAACTGAGAATCTGGAGTTTGAGGTGGTGAACTTGGAAAGTGCATATCACGCGTTACTCGGAAGACCAGCATTGAACAAGTTCATGGCAAGCTGCCACATCAGTTCCCCAAACTCCGCCTTCATTGAGATGTTGTACCCATCTCCATTGACAAAGAGTTGTACCAAACCCTTGATACGTTCAGGGTGGAAACACTGGAACTGGATTTGCACTAGAAGTTTGAGCTGGGATAGCTCATGCACATGAATTAGTCTCCCGATCAATGTAGTTCCTACCATCAAATGGTCCACCACCCTCAAATCTTTGGGAACCACATCCAGTAGGGCTTGGTGAATGCTTCCTTGATACGCGATTCTACCCCTTTTAGCGGTAGGTAGAGCCTCCCACTTGTTGTGCTAATTCTTAGTGATTCTTGGGATGGGAACATCACAGATTACTTAGAATTAGACACTTTTGTGACCTTGCAATCCCACTGGTCGTTGACAAGGTGCTTGAGTTTCATGTACAGGTCTTAAGCGGTCAAAGGATCCTCTTTTAATCTAATAACTGCCGAAAAAGTTTCTGTTGAAGCCTCCTATTCCACCAATGGATCAACCTCAAGGCAATAGAATCCATAACCCGTGAATGCCTATTCCATTAGTTGAAGCTTCATCTCCCCCTAGATGGACAGTTCGTCGAGGCGTGACCCTCCTTATAGATCGCACAAAGTGGGTCAAATTTTCAACCCACATAGAAGTGACCTAGGCGGCCATACTTGAAACATTCTGCCCCATTTTAGTCATTCTTAGTCGATATTAGCTCCCTGGATTCCTTTAATTTGTGCCTAGATGCTGTCGATTCGCCCCATGGGTGTTCTTGCCTTTGCTCGCCATGCTGTGGACCAACCCCTCGAGGGTTGTATTCCTGCTAATTCCTTCCATCATCAGCCTCATTTCTTGCAGTATCCATCCTCTTGAGCCTCTTCTTTTCGTCCCCTGAATCTCTTCCATGCCACCACGATGGTGCTTGACGAGGGGTAACCTCGGCAATTCCCATGGTGATGGACTTGGGGTTTCACGGAAAAGAGAACGCTGGGGATTTCGTCGGATGTCAGGTAAACAATGGAATCAAAGTCGCCTGAATATTGAGAAAACACATTATTACAAGTTGTTGTCTAGATTTTGGTACCCTCGCTTGGGCTTCTCCTGTCCTATATATAATAGGCCGGGTCTCAAAGCACAATGTGGATAGGTTTTATACACGCGTGATTATAATACCAACACAATGTCGGTTCGTGGTTTCTTTCCTAATACAATAAAAGTCTTTGTCGGTTACTTCCTTGGGCTGTCATCTGGAATCTTCATGGGCCGTAGGCCTTTTTACCCAATGTAGGGTAGCCAATTATAAGCACCCGAATAATCATACCCATGTCAGTAGCCCTCGAGACTCTGCCTGAACCGTAGTTTCAGGTTGAGTCTCAAAGTTTCCTTTTCCTTTATTTTTATCGCTTTTTTACATTTTGTAGGGATTTGGTACAACGAGTCTGATGCTTCCGATGGATCGGGAATCAGTTAATTGCTCATGGGCAAAAACAAGGTTGACCTACATCAAATCCAAGTCCCCAGGCGTGAATCCGGAATTTATAAATGGCGTAATTCAGTTCGAGCCGCTGAGGTCTTACCGAACACTGAATTCCAGTTTTCTATTTTTATCGAGTACCCAACGCGTCCGTCGGGATTTTTCATCGTATCGTTGATACAGATCTTTTACTGGCAGAGCGCATTCTTGTGTGATTAGCAAGCCACACAACACGAATCCTGGGGTCTTACCTTCATGTTTCTGAACACGGCATTCGGATTTTTCCTCACGTCTGAGCGTGATCCGAGGTTTTTGGCTTTATTGGCGATTGGCCTGTTGGACCACCAATTTTGTTTTGTTTTGATTATATCAGATTAATTTATACTATATCCCGATGGGAGTAACACCTTTTTAAGGATACACTAGTGTAAAACTCAAAAGGTTTTTGCAATTTGTCAATGCACTTCATACACAACGGAATTTCTATCGGGTGCGCGCTAGCGCTCCCGATGGGAGTAGCCCCCGAGGCTATGTTCGGATGCCTGTATCTGGACATAGGATCATAGTTGCTGTTAGCTTGATGGAAAGCATTGATCTTTCGAAAAAAAATTAATATACAAATAACTTATCTCTTTATATATAAGGCGAAAATCGACGGTACATTATTCTTTGAGTGGATGGCTGTTTTAGCCTTTTCTCCTAGACATCTTGGCTTAATAAGCCGAACTGTGACTCTTATCATATTGCAAATAATCTTATGCGTAAAAGCGTCATATCTGTGCTACGTTCCATGGATTTGAGTAATTTACTCATGTCTTCTTGTCTTGTAGTCGATATGCTCCTCTAGGAATAACTTCTGTGATGATGTATGGTCCTTCCCATGGCGATTCTAACTTCTTGTGGCCATCTTGCTTGAGGCGAAGAACTAGGTCCCCTACTGCGAAGGACCTAGGCCGCAATCTTCTGCTATGGTAATTGCGCAGGTTTTGCTGGTACATAGTTGCTCTTTGGAGGGCTTCGTCTCGAGCTTCATCAAGCGCATCCACATCATATTCAAGTGCTTCTCTTGATTCCTCTTCATTATATGCAGCTACTCTTGGCGATTCATGTGATACCTCAACTATAAGCGCGGCTTGCGCACCGTGGACCAAAAAGAAAGGTGTCTCTCTTGTGTTGAATTATTTGGAGTTGTACATAAACTCCATAACACGCATGGCAATTCATCCACCCACGCTCCTTTTTCTCTATCAAGTGGTGCCAGTAGTATCTTTTTGACTCCAGCAGTAACTAGTCCATTGCCTTTTTCGACCTGTCCATTTGTTTGCGGGTGAGCTACCGAAGCGTAGCTTATTTTGATGCCCATCTCCTAGCAGTACCCCTTGAACTCATTGGAAGTGAAGTTGGTCCCATTATCCGTGATGATGCTGTTCGGTACGCCAAAACAAAATACTATGGATTTTATAAAATTCACAGCCGAAGTTCCATCTTGGGTGGTGACAGGCATTGCTTCAATCCATTTAGTAAATTTGTCGACTGCTACTAGCAGAAAGACGTGTCCTCCTGGCGATGATTTGTGAAGTTTTCCCACCATGTCGAGTCCTCACTGAGCGAAAGGCCAAGCCAAGGGTATGGATTCAGCTCAGTGGCACTGCTCCAGGCTTTGTTGCGAATCGTTGACATGCTTCACATGTTCTAACAATGTCTTTTGCATCTTGTACTATAGTGAGCCAATAAAATCCTGCCCTGAATGATTTTGTAGCAATTGCTCGGCTACTAGCATGGTGACCACATACTCCTTCATGTATATATTTCAATATAATTTTTCCTTCTGCGGGTGTTATGCAACATTGCAACAGACCCGAAATACTTATTTTGTATAGTTCTCCTTTGATTATCCTGAAAGCCTTCGATCATCGGGTGATTCACCGAGCTTCTATCACATCCTCTGGTAGCTCTCCCTTAGTCATATATGCTATACACAGCTGCATCCAGGTTGGTTCAATTAGCATGACCTCTTTGATTTCTTGTTCTTCTTCGATGGCCTCTTCTATGTTCTTGGTTTCTGAAGGAGCCCTCGACTCTTTTTCGGATGCTTCTTTTTTCCTATTTTTGGTGCTACAACCTCGGAGACTCTTTTCTCTTTGATCGATCTCTCTACTATCTCCTCCCAAAAAACTCCTGGTAGTATTGGTAAACACAATCATCTGATGTTTGCTAGATTGTCGGCTTCCTTATTGCTTGCTCTTCCTATATGTGATACTTCACACCCATCAAATTGAGCCTCCATGATGCTATATAAGTCGCGATAAGCAACCATATTTCTGCTGACAACATCACTTTTGTTCATTGCCTGCTGTGCCACAAGATTGGAATCTCCAAAGATTTTGAGGCGAGTTGCACCGCAAGCTTTGGCCATCCGCATGCCATGCAACAGGGCCTCGTATTCCACTTTTTTATTGGATGCATTTGTAAAGGTCATCCGAAGAATATAGTGCATTTTGCCTTGAGGTGATATTAGTACGACTCCTGCTCCTGCTCCCTCCATTCTTTTTGATCCATCAAAGTACATTGTCATGGTGCTAGAAAGGTCTGTGGACCCGCACATTGCAATTCTGTCCACTCTGTGATGAAATCCGGCAGAACTTGTGACTTAATTGCTTTATGCTTCTCATAAGTGATATCCCGAGGGGATAATTTGATGCCCCATAGAGAAACACGCCCAGTTGCTTCTAGATTGTTGAGGATGCTTGACAAAGGTGCCTCGTTGACCACTACGATCGGGTGCTCCGAAAAATAGTGGCGTAGTTTTCATGTTGTCATAAATACCCCGTATGCTAGTTTCTGGTAGTGTGGGTACCTTTGTTTAGATGGTGATAAAACCTCGCTCAGGAAGTAAACTGGTCTTTACACGTCGTGGGTCTTTCCTTCTTCAGGTTGCTCTACGACCAGGACCATGCTGACCACCTGATGTGTGGCAGCAATATAAAGGAGCAGAGGTTCCTTCTCTTTTGGTGACACGACGACATGAGATGTCAAAAGTGTTCTTTTAAGATCTTCGAAGGCACGCTGAGCTTCTTCCGTCCATTCAAATTTTTCTGATTTCCTCATGAGGGCGTAGAATGGCAGCGCTTTTTCTCCTAATCTTGCAATAAAACGACTTAGTGCCGCCACTCATCCCGCCAGTTGCTGTACACCACGTAGATTTGTTGGCTTCTTTATTGTGAGGATTTCTTGTATTTTTTCGGGATTAGCGTTGATTCCTCTAGCTGATACCAAATATCCAAGGAGTTGCCCCGTCGGGACTCCAAAGGAACATTTCTTCAGATTCAGTTTGATGCTAAACCTGTCGAGATTTCTGAATGTTTCTTCTAGGTCCTTGATCAGCAGATCCTTGACTTGTGGTAACTATGACGTCATATATATACACTTGCACGTTTGTGCCTATTTGGCTTCCCAGGCACTTATGTATCATCCGCTGATATGTTGCTCCAGCGTTCTTGAGGCCAAACGGCATTGTTGTGTAGCAAAATACGCCATAAGGCATGATAAATGCCATTTTCTCCTGATCTTCTTCCTTCATCCTAATCTGGTGGTTGATACGTTGCTAACGTATCCATAATTCTTGATGTTCCATGCTTGGTTTTATCTACTTTCTTATGTTTCGTTCCAACTTTGGAGTACTTTCTATACACTTCCTTGGACTAACCTATTAACAAGAGCCACAGTGCCAGCTGCCTGTTTTCTGCTGTTTTTGGTTCCAGAAAAGTTAGAAAATGAATATTCTCAGAATTGGACGGGACAAAAGCCAAAGTCAGTTTTTCACCGAGGGACACAAGGAGCCAGAATACGAGACGGAGAGGGGACAGGGGGCCGCCACACCACTTGGCCGCGTGGCCTAGCCTAGCCCGCGCCAGGGGGTGGTCTGGCCGCCTCCGGCACCCCCTCGGCCTTCCCTTTTTCTTATAAGATGCCTCTGATATAGAAACCCTAAGTACCCGATCAAAATTCCACGAAAGAGTCTATAGCCGTCATCATCTCCATCCCTAGATCAGTAGGGATCTGAAGCTCTTCTCGGCACCCTGCCGGAGGGGAGAATTTGCCCTGGAGGCCTTCTTCATCATCATGCAAGACTCCGGTGTGATGCGTGAGTAGTTCATCCTTGGACTACGGGTCCATGTAGTAGCTAGATGGCTGGTTCTTCTCCTTTGTGCTATCATGTTTAGATCTTGTGAGCTCCATTCATGATCAAGATCATCTATTTGTAATTCATACATGTTGTGTTTGCGGGGATCCGATGGATATTGAGATGCTATTTTAGATTGATTATTGATTCTATCATGTCTTTGTTATTTGTGATCTTGCATGCTTTCCGTTGTTAGTAGCTATCTTGGCCAAGTAGATGCTAGCAACTCCAAGAGTTAGTATTTATGCTCGATAGTGGGTTCATGCCTCTAGTAATCTGGGGAAGTGACAGAAATCTCTAAGGTACTAGATGTGTTGTTGCTACTAGGGAGAAAACAACAATCCTTTGTTCATAGAACAATCGTATTGTTTACTTTACACACAATGCGTAATGCAATTATCTGTTGCTTGCAACTTAATACTGGAGGGGGTTCGGATGATAACCTGAAGGTGGATTATTAGTCATAGATGCAGTTGGATTACGGTCTATGTATAATGTTGTAATGCCCAATCGAATCTCAAAGGAGTCCAGATGAGTAGTATATGCATGATTGCTTTCTTGATGTTTGTAGCCCCACTGTAATTTGTTCACCCAACATGTCATCTATCCTAAGGAGAGCCACTACTAGTGAACTATGGACCCCGGTCCTTTCTTTTACCATCAATCTACAACTGTTTACTGCTTTCTGTTTACTTTCTGCAAACTATTACTTTCTTCCACTCGATACGTTTAATCCTTTGTTTTCAGCTAAACCGGTGAGATTGACAACCTCATCGCAAGTTGGGGGCAAAGTTTTGTGGTTGTGTTGTGCTGGTTTCCACGTTGCTGCTGGCACCGGTAGTGCACCCTGCCAAAGTCCAGCTAGCAACACCTTTGAGGTGTTTTGTTGCTCCTACTGGATTGATAACCTTGGTTTCATAACTGAGGGAAAACTTGCTGCTATGCTCATCATACCTTCCTCTTGGGGTTCCCCAACAGGCTCGATATATTTTGGGCTAAGCAGTGGTATCCTAAGTAAGCATCCAAGAAAGAAAGGCGTTCGCATCCCGCGGTTGCATCGATGATTTGGTCGATTCACGACAATGGGAAGTGATCTTTTGGACAATGTTTGTTCAATGCAGTAAAGTCGATGCACGAAGTTCTGTAGTGTTTTTCTTTGGAACACATACCGGGTTTGCGAGCCACTCTGATTTTGTTAGTTCTTTGATAAACTTGGCATCGGTTAGGCGATGCAGCTCCTTTCCAATGGCCTTGCGCTTTGGTTCTGTGAAGCATCGAAGCTATTGCTTTACTGGCTTCACCTCTGGATCTATATGTAATGCATGCTCAGTGAGTTCCCTAGGGATTCCTGGCATGTCAGAAGGTAGCCATGCGAAAATCTCCCAGTGCTCACAGAGGAACTCGATGAGCACGCTTTCCTATGCGGGATCAAGGTTAGAAGCCACAAATGTCATTTTCGTCGGGTCGGCGAGGTGGATCTGTGCTTCTTTTGTGTCTTTTGCCGTGTCAAAAGCCTGATCGAGATTGACACGTGTTACTTCTAGAGGTTGTGTGTTTGCTAAACTTTTGAGTTGCTCGAACTCCGTTGCCATCCCGAAAGATTCAAAATTTGTGTTGAACTCTCGATTGCAGCTGTCCTCACGTGTGAAGCTTCCTTGTACCGTGATAATTCCCTTTGGTGCTGGCATTTTCATTACTAAGTATGCGCAATGCGGCACTGCCATGAATGGTGCAAAGGCTGGTCGTCCCAGGATTGCATGATATTGTGATGGCCAATCCATGACTTCAAATTCGAGTCTTCCTCGCCTGGAATTTATCTTGGAACCAAAAACAACGTCAAGAAAAACTTTGCCTAAAGGGATTTTGGCTTTACCTGGTACTATTCCATGGAAAGAAGTTTTTGTTGGAGCGAGATTATCCAGGGGGTAGCCTATTGTTCTCAATGTTTTTGCATAGATCAGATTTATGCTACTTCCTGCATTTATGAAGACCTTGCTCATATCGAACCCGCCAATTTGTGCTTCGACTATCAGGGCTGAATGACCTGGTCGTGGGACCCGGAGTGGGTGATCGGCTCTGCAAAATTTGATTTCTTGCTCTGACCAATGGAGATATTCGGGTGCAACTGATGTTGATGTTTCCGCCATATTGATTTGTCTTGTGATGATCTTCTGAATTCTGTTGGGTGGATGCCCTTTCTGAATCATAGACATTGCTCCTTTTGATCTGGGGTACTCCTTGTTTTGATCGTTTGAGTTTTGTGGTGGTGCAACTGGTGGTGGTGCACCGATGGCTAGTGCACCAGGCGTGGACGTGTATCCTCGATTTGCCACTTCGGCTGCCTTTATGTTGCACAACTCCTACATCTTCAGGAGTGTTCAGCAGTCTTTCATCAGGTGATTGGATTGTTGTTTGCCTGCTGAGTCGATGTAAAAATGCATATTACAGGGCCCTTCCAACATTTGTATTGCGGACATAGGTGGGTCTCGTGCTCTTGGCTGATACCGCTATGCGGACTGGCTTCCTCCGATGTCGTCCCTGTTCTGGTGGTATCCGCCATTGTGGTCGTTGCTTCTGTTGTTAACTTCACCCGAAAAACCTGCTGCAACGTAACTTAGTCCCGTGTTTCCATCATTGTTCCTTCTTCTTTTATCATTGCCGCGTTTATCCCTATCTTCCTCGGGTGACCGCGCGCGCTTATTATGTAGCGCGTCCTCTCCATCAGCCCAGTGGTTTGCTATTTCCATTAACTGTGATACTGTCTTTGGTTTAACCTGACCCAGTTCTTCTATGAATTCTCGGCGACGGAGGCTGTAGTTGAAGGCATCGATGGCCCTTTCGTCGGATATGGATTCAGCTGAGTTTTTGATAACATTCCACCGCTGCATGAACGCTCTTATTGACTCTCCAGATTTTTGTTTGCATGCTCGCAACTGCTCCAAGGATGCTGGTTGTTTGAATGTAGAATGGAAATGTTGGATGATATTATCTTCCAGATCGTTCTAGCTACCAATTGAATCTTCGGGTAACTGCTTCAACCATGATCTTGCAGCACCGGTGAGATGTAGTTGTGGACTTTGCATTGTGGTAGTTGTGGACCCACCCTGTAATTTGACTGTGGCTAGATAGTCTGCTAACCAAGCTCCGGGTTCCTGGAGTCCATCGTATTTATGTCGGTCGTGTGGAAGTTTGAAGTCCTTGGGTACTGAGGCTTTGCGAATCCTCTGTGTGAAGCAGCTGGCCCCGCATAGCCCATGGTCATCTTCATCATCTCCATCTTGATATTGTCGGGTGCGGCTTTCGTCTCTGGGTCCACTGCTCCTATGCTGGGTGTTGTCGTTTCTTGTATTGCTTCGTGGCTCGGATCCTACAAGGTGTGCCTGGTGTGGTGATCGAGATCGCCGGGTGTGTCCTACTTGCTGAGGACTTTTGTGACGGCATGGAGATCTTTGTGTGAGTCCTTGTTCTGCTTCCGCGAGTCAGGATCCTACCATGCCGAGGTTCATCAGGGTGGAGCAGTGAAGGGCCGCACGCGGATCATCGGGTGCGGGTTGAGTGGTGATCAGATATGTTTGCGCGGCCACAATGGCTGCCTGAGCTGTTTTTACCTTGATGTTTCCTACTTGATCAATTTACATGAATGATAGGTCGAGATCTCGGATAATTCCACTTCTTTCTGCTTCGGGGATATTTTGTAGTCAAGATGTCGCCCTTCTTGGTGGTGCTGCTCCTGTCACACTCCTTGACCCTCGAGTAGAGCTTAGTTGAGCCCGTCATAAACTGGATTCGTTGGCTAACCTTTTTCTTTCACCGAGTTGTCTTTGCATCCGGAGTAGGTCTCTCTTCTTGTGGTGGAGTAGATATTGGTATGCCAATAGATCCTCATGTGAAGCATCCGCTGTCATTGGGACTGCTCCTGAAATCGCCTCCCTTGCGTTTTGCCATGCCGACGCTGGTAGCCGAAGTCCTTGTCTCTCTCCTGTGTGAGGTTCTCCGCCTCCTCCTTGGACTATGCGATTATCTGATGTTTCTCCTCCGTTTCTGTGTTCTTCTCTGTTGTCATGGTTTCCTGCATGGTCATCTGATAAAATATCATTGAGGTTGATGATAGGATTACCGCTTTTGTCGCGTGGTGTTGAGGTATCTCCGTTGATCATGTATACTTGGTGGCATGTTATGTGTGTCCTGATGGCGTCATCTTTTGCTTTTGCGGGTGTGTTGGTATTACTCCAAGATCATAGTTCTGGATAAATTTCCACCATCCTTTCTTCAAAGTCGACGTTTTCACTACTTTCTTCGGGTTCTGAGTTTGTCGGGTTTGCTTCATGTGGTCAGGTTGGCTGGTGACCTTCTTCTCCTGCTTCGATTTGTGCTGTGATGTTTGTGGAGGATCCAACGGCCGATGCTGGTACTGCTATGGGTGTAGCCTTTCCCACCGACGGTTCTGATGTGATCAGGGCCGAAGGGTGGGATTCTTGCATGCTGTCTGCTTGGATGTGGAGGCTTCCGATAATTAGATCGGATCCGCTGTTGAAATCGGTGGGTACCAATACAAGGGTGGGCGGGTGTGGATTTGCTTTCATCGAGTTGATGCTTTGTGGAGAGCATTCTGCCGAATCCGTGCTTCCAGCGTTCAAGTTTCCCACAGACGGCGCCAATTGAAGAGGGGTAACCTCGGCAATGCCCATGGTGATGGACTTGGGGTTTCGCGGAAAAGTGAACGCTGGGGATTTCGTCAGATGTCAGGGAAACAATGGAATCAAAGTCACATGAATATTGAGAAAACACACTATTACAAGTTGTCGTCTAGATTTCGGTACCCTCGCTTGGGCTTCTCCCGTCCTATATATAATAGGCCGGGTCTCAAAGCACAATGCGGGTAGGTTTCATACACACGTGATTACAATACCAACACAATGTCGGTTCATGGTTTGTTTCCTAATACAATAAAAGTCTTTGTCGGTTGCTTCCTTGGGCTGTCATCTGGAATCTTCATGGGCCGTAGGACTTTTTACCCAATGTAGGGTAGCCAATTATAAGCACCCGAATAATCATACCCATGCTAGTGCTGGTCCTAGTAGCCATCCCTTGGGCTATCACCGCCATGGTTGTAGCCTCCTTGGCCACTATCACCGCCAAAGAAACCACCACCCTATCCCCCACCGTATCCAGCACCTCTGTAACCCCCATATTATCCTCCCCCGCTTTGGCCGCTGCTTCCTAGCCTCTAACATCGATGTTGTTGATTTTCTAGAAGTTGTCCCTTTTTATCATCTTCTAGTCGACATCCCTACGCCCGATCCACCTCGTCAAAGCTTCTCTTGTTATTGTTGGCATTGCTCGCCTTCTAGTTCCCCTGTCACGGTCCATGGTGACCACCTTTGCAAAGGACCGGGACCAAGGAGGAGGGGTGGGATTATGGTGGAGAGAGAGAAAGGTTCCTTTCTGCCACCGCACCTCACTAACAGAAGTTGGGAACCCTAGCATTGGATCAGTGGAACCAACCGGCAACCACATTCACACTTTAATACCCTGGGCCAAGAACGCACCTGCCATGATCCCTTGTTTTGGCTGGATCGTCCCCCTAGGATAGGCTAGGACAAGTTGGCGGTCCACACCCAGGAAGCCCACATCCACCAATTCCATTTGGGCAGTCCCGAGCCCCATTGGGTCACCCAGTCTCCCCAATCTTGGGCCAAGAACCCTCATCCAATCCGACCCACAACCTAGTCCCCTCAGGCTTAGGTGAGGTCAGTTCTAAAACCCTCCCCACATGTTCCTCCCTCGACGACGGTGGCTCCATCACCAACACGCCGCCAACAGATCGAGCAGGGCTCACCATGGTCCGTCCATGTCCCTTTCTTGATCAGAACCTCAATCCCAGCTGGCCCGTTCCCTAGGATCCAGTGCCCTACATAGACCACCCCAACAAGAATCTAGATCTGTGACCCCCAAGAGTGAACGATTCCCGCTCTGGCCATGGCGAAGAGAGCCCCCAAGCTCATTCTCCCTGATGATGAAATTAGGGTCACCTTTGAAGGGCCCCTTCTGGTTGCCGCCACCACATCACACTCAACTTCCTTGTCTAAGACTGGTTCCCCTTGAGATCCAATGCAAAACTCTACTTCCATCACTGTCGGCTTCGCCTAGAAGCGACCTCCCCACCACTCCTCGACATGAGATGCCGTTGGCGACCCCCTGACATGCACCCCTCTCAGGGCGGCAAGGTTTGGAGCACCATGGACGAGGACTTACCCACCGCCATTCGAATCGCCCCACTCCATCTGAACGTGGCGAGCCGGTAGACACATCTAACAACCTAGCATGACTCTAATCTAATCTCAAAACTAGATTTGATCTAAAGAACCGATATGATCTTTGATCGAGACCAGGTGTCGCGCCCCCGAGGAGAAGAGATTACCTCCCCAGAAGTGGCCGTGATGCATAAGTAGTGCAAAACCTAGGATCCGTTTCGTGAGATTAACCGCTCTGATACCATGTAGAAATTCTAGAACCCTAAATATTTTGTTGTATTTGATCTGACCCTCAAGGGGGTATATATAGAGGTACATGGGGTTGGTAGAGATTTGGAATACAAGATGACATAGAATCCTAGTCTATCTCTATGCGTATAGATAGATATCCCAACACGTTCCACATACGAACTTTATTGAATTTCAAGCCATCTTAGCAAGACGCATACCTAGTTTTTGGTAAAAGTTGTGGTAGGTAGATGTTTTTGTTATGGGCAGTTTATTACTTAAAATATGAAGTATTATGTCTGGCATCTGCATAACTCAGATGCACACAACCAGGAAAATTCCATACAAAAAAAGAAAATAAAAAAGCAGAGGCATAATACAATAAATCGTCAGAAAATGCATATCGCTTATGGGGATGGAGGACCGATCCTCGGATCACGATGTTATCCATGTCTGGAAAATGTATCAGGCCATATCCTCCAAGCGTGTACATACCTTCATAAGTAGGCCATGAAACTCCACATGATATAGAGATGACCATAACAAAGAGTTGTGGTGCTTCAGTAGATAACCTGCATAAGTGGAGATACTTTTTCATTAAAAATCTTGTCATTCCTACATAGCTATAATGACCAAATAACAGCAAGCACTCGCACCATAATATGTATTCTGTACTTGTAATCTATCCTCTGTAACCAGTTGCCAAATATGTTGGCAACACTTGAGGGGGAGGCAACCCAGAAAATACTTGGATGACTGACCATATACAACGAGCAAATTTGCATTAAAAGAGTAAATATTTAATTGTCTTATCTGAAGGGTTCACAACATAGAAAATAAAAAATTCCTACGATAAGAACGCCAATTGCATCAAGATCTAATCTAGTAGATGCTTGTAACGAGGATGAGGGTAACCAGAATAACTTACCCTCGAGGACCGAAAGCTTTTACGAAAACTGATTTTGTTGATGATGTAGTCGATCACTTGCCGATCTCAAGATCGTGTTGAAGAAGGCCATAACCCAGCAACGTATATGTCCTTGGTCACACGTCTGGCTCCCAACAACCTTCGCGCCTCCACTCCAGTAGAGCAGCGGAAGTAGTAGATAAATCTCACTCCAAGAATCCAACAGAACATGTACCTCACTAATTTGAGGCCATGTGGGAAATGCTATAGGGGGAAGATAACCTTCACGAGGAGGTGATGCATCCAGAGAGGAGGAGGAGGGATACTTTTATAGGGCAGGGGCAGCCCAAGGGGGCATGGCTGCTAGCCATGGAGGGTTCCCCCACATATCCCTCATTCATGTGAGTGCACTTCCACTCACATAAACTCCCTCTCCACTCACATGCATTTATTACCCATTAGAATAAATGCATTTTTATCTTTAAATAAGACTCTTTTATTTATTTTATTCATAATTGTTTTAATTACTTTAATTAAAAAACATTCATATAAAATCTCTTGCATTGTTTTGATATTACACCTGAAACCATTTTTAACGATTTAACCCAAAACAATTCTACTAATCATCGAAACAATTTCAGGTCTAACAAATTTATTCTCGGATATGTTTTATTTACTATTTAGTGTCAGAGAACCTTAAGTGTGTCATCCTACAGTTCGCTAATAATGCAGACATGATAGAGACACCTCTTTGTTCAATAATCAGAAGCGGGACTTGGAGATCCGCACTGACTCCTACACATTCAACGATAACTCTTGTGATCGTGTGAACCATGAACGTCGTATCCAATTCCTTTTGTCTCATGATACTTTACTTGTCCGAGATCCGATCATAGATATCAACCATAACATAGTTCGATCTCGTTCCCGACAAATACTCTTTACTCATTCTATGATACAACATCCCTGTGACCTAGTCACGTACTTGCAAGCGGTGTTGACGTGATATCACCGAGAGGGCCCAGAGTATATCTCTCTGTTATTAGATTGAAAAATCGCACTCTTGATCCATGAGCCTCTACATAACACTTTCGGAATACTTGAACCCACCTTTATAGTCACCCTGTTACAGTGTGATATTTGATGTTATCAAGGCACTCTTTTGGTGTTAGTGATTGACATGATCTCATGGTCTAAGGAGTAGGAATAGTTTATATGTGTTTGATGTAGCAATGTAAAGTTAATGACTAGATCGTTTTGCTAAATATACTTTGGGTGTATGTTCATCGTATCATTATTATAATGGTATGATATCGTTATTAACAACATCCAATGTTCATGACCAGGAAACCTTGATCATGTGTTAATCAATGAGCTAGTATATATGAGATGCATTACTAGGAACTTTGGTTTGTTTATTAAACGGACATGTATTAATGTTCCCTATTAATACGATTCTAGCATGAGAAATAAACATCAATCATAAACTTGAAATAAGATAATAACATTTTATTATTGCCTCTCGGGCATATTCCCTTCAGTCTCCCACTTGCACTAGAGTCAATAATATATATTACATTGTGATGAATCTAACACCCATTAAGTTCTGGTGCTGATCATGTTTTGCTCTAGGGAGAGTTTTAGTCAACAGATCTACCACATTTAGATCCGTGTGTACTTTGCAAATCTTTATATCGCCATCCATGACATGTTCACAGATGGAGTGAAATCGTCGGTTGATATGCTTGGAATTCTTGTGAGACCTTGGCTCTTTTGCATTGGCTATGGCTCCATTGTTGTAACAATAGATGACCATTGGGTCCAACGCGCTGGGAACCACACTAAGTTCAGTTATGAACTCCTTCATCCAAACCGCTTCCTGTGCCGCTTCCGAAGCAGCAACATATTCCGCCTCTATCGATGATACCTCCATCATGGGTTGCTTGGAACTCCTCCAACTTACTGCTCCTCCATTCATGAGAAATACGTATCCGGATTATGACTTAGAGTCCTCCGGATCAGTGTCTAAGCTAGCATCAACTTAACACTTTGTGATGAGCTCTTCTTCACCACCATATATGAGAAACATTTATTTAGTTCTTCTCAAGTCACGAAGATCAGAAAATCCTACAAAATATATGGAAAATCCTATTTTTCCAGAAGACGAAGGAAGCCAGAAGGGGGAGCGAAGATGGGCCACAGGGGGCCCACACCACCCCCTAGCACGGGCCACCCTAGGCCGCGCCACCAGGTGGTGTGGCCACCCTGGCCCACATCTGGCTCTGCTCTTTGGCGTATATAATCCTCTTGAAACCCTAAGACTCGGGGAGTGACCACAGAAAGGTCCCACCACCTCTGCGGGGCGGAAACTACAGAGAGAGAAAGAGCTCTCCAGCAGGCAGAAATCTGCCAGGGAAATTCCTTCCTGGAGAGGGGAGATCGTCGCCATCAACACCGTCATCGAGCTAGACTTCATCGAGATCATCGTCACCATCATCACCACCATAACCATCATCACCACTCCATACCGCTATAACAATTGGGTTGAATCTTGCATAATTATTAGGGGAAACTTTCCCGGTGTTGATTACTTGTTGTAGTTGATGCTATTGAGTGGAACCATTGAATTATCGTTCATATTCAGATTGTTACTTATCATTATTTCATCTCTGATCTTGATCCATATGATGTCCCGTGAGTAGTTCGTTTAGTTCTTGAGGACATGGGAGAAGTCATGTTGTTAGTAGTGGAATTGTGTTGAGAAAGATTCAATGGTTTGATAATTAAGTTGTGGTGTTATTCTTCTAGTGGTGTCATGTGAACGTCGACTACATGATACTTCACCTTTAAGGGCCTAGGGAATGCATTGTGTATTTGGCTACTAATCGTGGGGTTGCTGAAGTGACAGAAACCTGAACCCTCGTTAGGAAACCTTTGCACAAGGGAGTGTAGGATCTCAGACTTTAAGGCCGTGGTTAGGTTTTTATCTTAATTACTTTCTTGTAGTTGTGGATGCTTGCATGGGGTATAATCACAAGTATGTATTAGTCCTAGGAAGGTTAGTACATTAGCACAAGTTCACCCACACAACACTTATCTAACTAGAGAAGATTAATCAACTATATGAAGCGAAAGCACTTGACAGTATTCCCATGTGTCCTCGAGAACGTTTGGTCATCTTAAGTAATACAACCGACTTGTCCTTTGCTAAAGAAAGGGGCCACTTGCTGCATTTATTATTATTGTCTTTTATTTACTCGTATTTTATTTATCTGCATTATCAAAACCCCCTAAAAATCCGTTTGCTAAGTATTTACAGAGAATTCATGCTCCAAGCCACTTGTCAACACCTTCTACTCCTTGTTGGGTTCGACACTCTTACTTATCGAAAGTACTGCGATACACCCCCTATACTTGTGGGTCATCAAGACTATTTTCTGGCACCGTTGCCGGGGAGTGAAGTGCTATTGAAGAGTGGAATTGGTAAAGGAAACTTCTACTGTGAGTATTGTTTATTTCTATTAGTTACTATATTTCAATATGGATAATTCACTTAGTTTCTTATTTCGTAATGCTACTACCACTACTAAGGTGGTAGATGAACCTATACCTGTTGAAAATGATACTTTCAAGATACCTACAAGAATTATTGATTGTGTTATGGATAACTACTATTTTGGAGATGGAACTGTCCATCCCGCTGATCATTTGCTCTTTATACACGAATTATGCGGGTTGTTCAAGTGTGCAGGTATTACAACAGATCAAGTCAAGAATAAGTTATTCTCATTATTACTGAAAGGAAGAGCTGAGGAATGGTATACACTGCTGAAGAATGGCCAGGCTCTTGAATGGGAGGAAGTTGTACCCCTCTTTTATTCAAAATTTTATCCTCCTAGTGAGATTCATAAAGATCGGAATCAAATATACAACTTTTGGCCTCGTGATGGATAGAGTACAGCTCAAGCTTGGGGGAGATTGAAGTTACTGATGGCCCAAAATATATCGAGCTCGTTGGGGAACCCCAAGAGGAAGGTATGATGAGCACAACAGCAAGTTTTCCCTCAGTTATGAAACCAAGGTTATCGAACTAGTAGGAGCAAGGAAACACCTCCAAGGTGTTGTTTCCAACTTGCAATCCTACACAACACAACCACAGAACTTTGCCCCCAACTTACAGTGAGGTTATCAATCTCACCGATTTTGCTGAAAACAAAGGATTAAACGTATTGTGTGGAAGATAGTAATAGCTTGCAGAAAGTAAATAGAAAACAATAAATAGTTGTAGATTGATGGTAAAATAAAGGACCAGGGTCCATTGTTCACTAGTGGTGATTCTCCTTAAGATAGATGACATGTTGGGTGAACATATTACAACAGGGCAATTGACAAACATCGAGAAAGCATACATGCATATACTAATCATCTTGACTTCTATGAGATTTGATTGGGCATTACAACATTATACATAGATCCTAATCCAACTGCATCTATGACTAATAATCCAATATCATCCGAACCCCCTCTAGTATTAAGTTGCAAGCAACGGATAATTGCAGTATGCATTGCGTGTAAAGTAAACAATACGATTGTTCTATGAACAAAGGATTGTTGTTTTCTCCCTAGTAGCAACAACACATCTAGTACCTTAGAGATTTCTATCACTTCCCCAGATTACTAGAGGCATGAATCCACTATCGAGCAGAAATACTCCCTCTTGGAGTTACTAGCATCTACTCGGCCAAGATAGCTACTAACAACGGAGAGAATGCAGGATCACAAATAACAAAGACATGATAGAATCAATAATCAATCTGAAATAGCATCTCAATATCCATTGGATCCCCGCAAACACAACATGTATGATTATGAATAGATGATCTTGATCATTAACGGAGCTCACAAGATCTAGACATGGTAGCACAAAGGAGAAGAACCAACCATTTAGCTACTACATGGACCGGTAGTCCAGGGATGAACTACTCACGCATCACACTGGAGGCAGTCATTGTGATGAAGAAGGCCTCTAGGGTGAATTCTCCCCTCCGACAGGGTGTCGGGAAGAGCTTCAGATCCCTCCCGATTTAGGGATGGAGATGATGGCGGCTATAGAATCTTTCTTGGAATTTTGATCGGGTACTTAGGGTTTCTGTATCGGAGGCGATATACAGGTGAAAGGGGAGGCCGAGGGGGTGCCCTAGGCAGCCACACCACCCCCTGGCGTGGGCTAGGCCTGGCCGCGCGGCCAGGTGGTGTGGCCAGCCTCTGGCCCCACTCCGTCCCATCTTCTGGCTCCGTGTCCCCCTCGGTGAAATATTGACTTTGGCTTTTGTCCCATCCAATTCCGAGAATATTCATTTTCTGACTTTCCTGTAACCAAAAACAATAGAAAACAGGCAGCTGGCACTGTGGCATCTTGTTAGTTGGTTAGTCCAAGAAAGTGTATAAAAATACTCCAAAGTGTGGACAAAACATAAGAAAGTAGATATAAAACAAGCATGGAACATAAAAAATTATAGATACGTTAGCAACGTATCAGTTACTAATGCTCAAATGTCCTATTCATGAGCTCCCTGACAATATTATTATCAATAACTTTTATGCAAGGCTTTCTCTTCATGATAAGGATCTATTGGATGCTTCTTGTGCTGGATCATTTACATGCATGGAAGAAGAAGCTAAATGGGATCTTCTAGACCGTATTCAAGACAATGCTGAAGCATGGGAGAATGATAAAGGAAGAAAGTCAGGTATAAATTATGATTATGAATGCATTAAATCTTTTATGGGAACTGATGACTTTCATAATATTAGTAATGCTTATGGTCTAGACTCTCAAGTTATTGCAAATTGTTTTAAGGCTTTTGCCTCATATATTGAAATTCCAAAAAAAGAATGGAACAAGTATCAGGCACCATATAAAAATATTGTTGATTGTGTTCCTGCTAGAAGTACTAAAGTTTGTACTATTGATCGTATCTTACCTGAACCTTATATCGAGAAAATACCTTTCCCGGATAAGGTAAAGGGGCACTCTATGATAACTAGTGTAATTAATAAAAGTACAAAGAGATCTGTAAGGCCTGATGAACAAATAAACATTGAACCTGCAGTAGCAATTGTGAAAGACCTTGTCACTAAAAGTGTAGAAGATGGACAAATTATCTTCTGTGAGGATGTTTCTAATATTGTCTCACATCCTAATAGAACTAGAAAAGCTAGTGTCCATGTGCTTTCTGTTAGAATTGGTGATCATTGCTATTATGGTTTATGTGATATTGGTGCAAGTTCAAGTGCTATTCCTTACGAGCTTTACAAAGAAATTATGCATGAGATTAGTCCATGCGAACTAGAAGAAATTGATGTGGTTATTCACCTTGCAAATAGAGATACCATCTCTCCAATGGGTATTGTAAGAGATGTGGAAGTTCTTTGTGGTAAGATTAAATATCCTGCTGATTTTCTAGTACTTGGTTCAGCTGCTAGTAAAACCTATCCTATCATTTTTGGTAGACCTTTCTTGAACATGTGTGGAGCCATTATAGACCGTAAAAGGGAGAAAATTGTAACTAAATTTGATGGGGAATCTTATGAGTTTAATTTTTTGAAATTTGCTAAAGTTCCTTATGAAAATGAAACTCCTAATGAGGATTTTAGAGTTGAACAACTTGCTTCTATTACTCTTGCTCCTAACAATGCTTTGTAGCAATTTATGGAAGACCACAAAAGTGAGATCTTCATGGAAGAAAGAAATGAGATTGATGAGATTCTCTGTCGTCAACCTAAGATGCTTAAGCATAACTTGCATGTGGAAGATTTGGGTACCACATTGCCACCAAAAAAGGAACCGGTTTTTTATCTGAAACCTTTACCTGACGATCTTAAATATGCTTAAATTGATGATAAGAAAATATATCCTGTTATTATTAGTTCTAAACTTTCAGGGAAGGAAGAGGAAAGATTATTGGAAGTATTGAAGAAACACCGAGGAGCTATGGGTTATACCCTTGATGATTTAAAGGGGATTTCTCCTACTATATGTCAGCACGCTATCAATATAGATCCCGATGCAAAACCAGTGGTAGAACATCAACATTGTTTAAATTCTAAGATGAAGGAAGTGGTAAGAAACAAGGTATTAAAACTCCTTGATGCTGGTATTATTTATCCTATTGCTGATAGTGAATGGGTTAGTCCTGTTCATTGTGTCCCTAAGAAAGGGGGAATTACTATTGTGCCTAATGAGAATAATGAGCTTATCCCCCAAAGAATAGTAGTAGGTTATAGGATGTGCATTGACTTTAGAAAGGTTAACAAAGTTACTAGGAAAGATCATTACCCACTGCCTTTTATTGATCAAATGTTAGAAAGGTTGTCTAAAAAGACCCATTTTTGCTTTCTTGATGGATACTCTGGGTTCTCTCAAATTGATGTTAAACAACTAGATCAAGAAAAAACTACTTTTACGTGCCCTTATGGAACCTATGCTTATAAGCGTGTGCCTTTTGGTTTGTGTAATGCTCCTGCTACTTATTTCATGGTTTTTGTGAGGAAATTGTGGAAGTATTCATGGACGATTTTTCCGTGTATGGAACTTCTTTTGATAATTGTCTGCACAACCTTGATAAAGTTTTGCAGAGATGTGAAGAAACTAATCTTGTTCTTAATTGGGAGAAATGCCACTTCATGGTCAATGAAGGAATTGTCCTTGGACATAAAATTTCCAAAAGAGGCATTGAAGTTGACAGAGCCAAAGTTGAAGCAATTGAGAAAATTCTTTGTCCTAGAGATGTCAAAGGTATTCTTAGTATCCTTGGTCATGCTGGTTTCTATAGAAGGTTTATTAAAGATTTATCCAAGATATCAAAACCCCTTACTAATCCTCTCCAAAAAGATGTACCCTTTATTTTTGATGATGATTGTAAGGAAGATTTTGAAACTCTAAAGAAAGCTTTAACTACTGCTCCTATTGTCCAACCACCTGATTGGAACTTACCCTTTGAAATCATGTGCGATGCTAGTGATTTTGCTGTAGGTGCTGTTCTTGGGCAAAGAAAAGATAAAAAGTTAAATGTTACCCATTATGCTAGTAAGACTCTTGATGTTGCTCAAAAGAATTATGCTACTACTGAAAAAGAGTTCTTATCTGTTGTCTTTGCTTGTGCTAAGTTTAGACCTTATATTGTTGATTCAAAAGTTACCATTGATACTGATAATGCTGCTATTAAGTACCTTATGGCGAAGAAAGATGCTAAGCCTAGGATTATTAGATGGGTGTTGCTTTTACAAGAGTTTGATCTACATATTGTAGATAGGAAAGGTGCTGAAAATCCTATTGCTGATAATTTATCTCGATTGGAAAACATCTCTTTTGATCCTATGCCTGTTAATGATAGTTTCCAAAATGAACAGTTGGCTGCAGTAGGGGTAAGCTTGCGAGAGAGTCCTTGGTATGTTGGTTATGCTAACTTTATTGTTTCCAAGTATTCGCCTCCAACTTTTACAACCCAGCAAAGAAGGAAATTCTTTTACAATTTGAGGCATTATTTTTGGGATGACCCACATTTATATAAAGAGGGAGTAGATGGTATTATGCGAAGATGTGTTCCAGAATATGAACAAAAGGAGATATTGCGGAAATGTCATGGTAAGATAGAACCGCACAAAAGGTTCTAGAATCAGGTTTTTACTGGCCTACCCTTTTTAAAGATGCAAGAAAATTTGTCTTATCATGTGATGAATGTCAACGAGTTGGTAGTATTTCTAGACGCAATGAAATGCCTATGAGTTACTCCCTTGTTATTGAACTATTTGATTGTTGGGGATTTGACTTTATGGGTCCTTTCCCCCTTCAAAAGGTTATACTCATATTCTTGTTGCTGTTGACTATGATACTAAGTGGGTAGAAGCCATACCTACGAAAAGTGCTGATGGTGAGACCTATTTAAAAATGCTTAAGGATATTATCTTTCCTATGTTTAGAGTGCCTAGGTATCCTATGACTGATGGGGGTTCTCAGTTCATTCATGGTGGCTTTAGAAAGACCCTTGCTAAATATGATGTTAATCATAGAATTGCTTTAGCTTATCATCCCCAAACCAGTGGGAAAGTAGAACTGTCAAATAGAGAAATTAAATCCATCTTGGAAAAGACTGTTAATAGATCTAGAAAAAATGGGCTAAAAAGTTGAATGATGCTTTATGGGCTTATAGAACTGCTTATAAAAATCCTATGGGAATGTCTCCTTACAAAATGATTTATGGGAAAGCTTGCCACCTGCCCTTAGAATTAGAACACAAAGCTTATTGGGTAGTGAAAGAACTTAATAGAGACTTCAAACTTGCTGGTGAGAAAATATTATTTGACTTAAGTTCGTTAGACGAGTGGAGGAGTGAAGAATATGAAAATGCTAGACTCTTTAAAGAAAAAGTTAAAAGAGGGCATGACAGGAGAATTCTTAAGAGAGAGTTCCATGTTGGTGAGAAGGTTCTATTGTATAGGTCTTGTCTCAGATTTTTTGCAGGAAAGCTACTCTCAAAATGGGAAGGACCTTTTGTTATTGAAGAGGTGTATCGTTCAGGTGCAATAAAAATTTCTTCCTTAAAAGATAACACTACACAAGTGGTAAATGGTCAGAGACTCAAGCACTATATTTCTGGAGATTCTTACAATGAAGATATTGATGCTATTCAAATGGTGACTCCGGAAAAATTTACCAAAGACCAAATTCAGAAACCTGTAGAGTCTGATTTCGAATAGGTAACAGTTCTGGTAAGAAAAGGTCTGCGAAAAATCTGTCAATTTATATTTTTGCAGTTTTTATCTAACATGGAAAGCAATGAGTCAAATGAGGGACGGAAATGAAGCCCGGGTGGCTCACACCACCCCGTGGCGCGAGCCCACCTGGCCGCGCCACAAGGGGGTGTGGCCACCCCGGAGCCCGTCTCTGACCCGTTTTCTCCTAGTACCTTCCTTTTGTTGTTAAACTTCATAATATATAATCCCCCGGATCCCCCGAGGTTCGTATATCGTGTTCTCATTGTGTTTTCGTTTCGATCTGTTTCTGTCAGAAACTATTCTTAAAGTTTAGAGGCACAATGGTCTCCGCCAACGATGAGGGCAAGGAGCTTGCAGAAGATGATCTCCAAGACCTTGAGCGTGAGGAGGAGATCGAGAGTGAAGTTGAAGAGGAGGCAAAGGAAGACCATCATCCGCACACCAGCACCACCATTGCAAGTATTGGAGTGGTGGGAAATCCCGCCAAGTTCAAAAGGACTACACGGATGTCCACTGGAGGGAAGGTTCCGCGTCATTGCTTGGCTTCACGGCCACCTCCTCCACGCACCAAGAATCCCTTCCATACCCTTATTCATGAGCAGCAATTCCAGAATATGCCCAAGGAAAAACTACCCTCCAATTGGGACATGCCTCGTTCTAACCATGCAGGAAAAGAATACTTTAAGGAGGAAGAGTGGGGAAAGAATCGCAAGAGATGGGATTCACAGCCCGACATGATCATGAACCGCATTGAGCACAATTCAGAGTTGATTCATACTCTCACCTTCGAGATTGAGGACTTGAGGGAATTGATTGAAAAGCTCATCCAGAGAACACCACCACCACCGAAGGAGTAATTCATCATCAGGTTTTGGCATCCCCTTGGTTTGTTCCAAGCTTGGGGAGTGCCACGGTATCACATCACTATCTTTTATCTTTTTATTTTTTCAGTAGAGTCATATCATGAATAGAGAAGTTATCATATAGGATGGTTTGCATTATGGAAGTATCTCTCCTCTAGTTAGTTATCTATGTATCCCTTGGTGTGAGTTGCCGTTATGGAATATTAATGAGAAGTTCTATCATTTAATTTTTACAGATATTAATTTAGTTTGCAATTTCTGTTATATGATTGATCTTGTTGTTAGTATTGGTATCACTTTGGGATCATTAATTAAATTTAGTTAGTTTTGGCAAACCTGGCTCGGTCAGTAGCAACACTATTTTGAGAATTGAATGAAAAAGATAAAAGTACTCTTAAGAAATATAATTTCATCATCTTTCTTTCTTGATTGGATCATAAGCTTAGTATTCTCTAGTTAAGATCTTTTGTGCTTCCAAGGAAGATTGTATGTTTGTTTTTATCACTTGTGTGTTTGTTTGTTTTCCTTCAACTCTTATGCTTGCTACCTAGCCTTGCTAGCCAAAAACCTGTAGTGAGAGGGAATGCTTCTTGTGCATCCAATCCTTAAACCAAAACCTATGCCATTTGTGTCCACCATACCTACCTATTAGCATTATTCCTATTCCAAGTAAATTCATGTTTTTATCTACCTTCCGAATTAAACTTGTTATGTGAAAATCAGTGATTAAAGCTCTCACGAACTTGATGGAACACTTTACTTTCTTGCACTTAATAAACTTGAAACATTGTGCCCATCTATGTTGCGTATATGCTCGCGCTTTGTAAGTTGTGAATTAGCAGAACCATGTATCATGGGGAATGCTTTCAACATTGCACTTTATTTAGTTGATATCATGTTCTTTTGCTTATGGATCCCGGCGGTGTGAAATGAAATGGGAGCTTGTAAGGCTCATGGAGTTTGTATATGTGTTAGGGAAACGCCTGGGCGGCTAGTCTAATCCATGCCTAATCATGGTGGAAACGTGCAACATAACCATAGTGAGCATCTGTGAAGCATTCAAAAAAAAGAAGGGAAAACCCTATGCAAATAGCATACAAAAAGATTGCTAAGATGCTTGATGACCCACAAGTATAGGGGGTGTATCGCAGTATTTTCGATAAGTAAGAGTGTCGAACCCAACGAGGAGCAGAAGGTGCTGGCTAGTGGTATGGATCAGGAATTCTCTGCAAATACTTAGCAAACGGATTTTTAGGGTTTTTTGATAAAGCAAGTAAATAAAGTATGACTAAATAAAAGATAGTAGGAATAAATGCAGCAAGTGGCCCAGTCCTTTATGCAGCAAAGGACAAGCCAGTTGTATTACTTAAGATGACCAAACGTTCTCGAGGACACATAGGAAGACTGTCAAGTGCTTTCGCTTCATATAGTTGATTAATCTTCTTTAGCTTGCTAAGTGTTGTGTGGGTGAACCTGTGCTAATGTACCGACTTTCCTAGGACTAATACATACTTGTGATTATACCCCTTGCAAACATCCGTAAGTACAAGAAAGTAATTAAGGTAGAAACCTAACCACAACTTTAAACTCTAAGACCCTTACATCCCTTGTGCAATGGTTTCCTAATGGGGGTTCAGGTTTCTGTCACTCCGGCAACCCCTACGATTAGTAGCCAAATACACAATGCATTCCCCTAGGCCCATATAGGTGAAGTGTCTTGTAGTCGACGTTCACATGACACCACTAGAAGAAGTACATCACAACTTAAATATCAAACTATTGATTCTTTCTCAACACAATTCCACTACTAACAACATGACTTCTCGCATGTCCTCAAGAACAAAACAAACTACTCACAAGACATCATATGGATCATGATCAGAGATGGAATAATGATGTATAACAATCTAAACATAAACAATAATTCAATGGTTCACTCAATAGCATCAACTACAAAGAGTAATCAACACCAGGAAAGTTTCCCCTATGAACTATGTAAGATTCAACCCAATTGTTACAGCAATATGGAGATGGTTATGAGGGTGCTAATGATGATGATGGTGGTGATGATGATGATGATCCTGATGAAGTCCAGCTTGATGGTGGTGTTGATGGCGACGATCTCCCCTCTCCGGGAGGGAATTCCCCCGGCAGAAATCTATCTGCCAGAGAGATCTTTCTCTCTCGGTGTTTTCCGCCCCGTAGAGGCAGCGCAATCTTTCTGTGGTTGCTCCCCAGGTCTTAGGGTTTCGGGAGGATAATATACACCAGAGGGGAGTGCCAGGGGTGGACCAGGGTGGCCACACCACCTGGTGGCGCGGCCTAGGCTGGCCCGCGCTAGGGGGTGGTGTGGGCCCCTATGTCCCATCTCTAGCCCCCTTCTGGCTTCCTTCCTCTTCTGGAAAAATAGGATTTTCTGTATATTTTCCCGGATTTTCTGATCTTCGTGAATTTTGCCTCCAAACAGCATCTTTTCCATCAGAATCCTGACTGCAGCGGTCCATGCTCCAAAAGTCATCAACCATGCAAAAATAGATGAAATAACATAAGTATCACCTCTCAATACGAAATATATCAATGAATAACAGTGAATTATGACATAGAATAGTGATGCAAAATGGACGTATCAATGCTCATTGTCTGCTTGCCTTGTCATTTTGATATGGGAAAGTTTATGTATCATTGGGCAAGGGTTCCCCCGTTGGCGGTTCTCTATGATACACATGTACTTACAATGACAAGAACTTACTTGTGACTAAAGTTGAGTAGCATGAGGAACGGTACTCGTAAGCAAGGGGCATGAGATTTTTAGCTTATAACTTGTCAAGCATATCCTCATATTTGTTCACTTTAACCTTAATCACCTAAAGATGCTTATGATAGGGGTAATGAGAGCTGAAAGCTAATAAGTACCATAATTTTTGGAAGATCTTTATGAGACTTGAAATCCATGCTTCCCTCTACGAAGTGCCTATCTTTTAATTTTTAGTTGAGTCAGTAACCTATTCCTTTCTATCTCAAGCAAGTATTTTGAGTTGTTGTGTTTCAATCATTCATATGATGATTTATTCAATCATGTTTCTTATGTTCCTTGTTTTGCACATTACTCTTATCTTAGTGAATATTACTTTGAAAGCTATCATTGAAAACCCCATTATGTTTGAACTCCTGCAAATTGTTAACCGTTCTTTGACCAAGAACAAAGTTTGCCATTACCAATTATGATTTACTTTGTGTATCTTTATTGTGTTTCCTTTACCTATTACAAGTTAAGTTATATAATACTGAGTTGTTTTATATTATGATCTGTGTATTGATGAATGTGATGCTTCTTGTCCGTATTCTTTTAATGACACTTCACTCCATAAACCCGAGGTCATGTTTATTGAGCTCAGTTTTCGCTTGGGGACAAGCGAAGTCTAAACTTGGGGGGAGTTGAAACATCCATTTTTCATCACTATTCTATATCATAATTTACTGTTATTCATTGATATATTTCATATTAAGAGATGATACTTATGTTATTTCATCTACTTTTGCATGGTTGATGACTTTTGGAGGATAGACCATTGAAGCCAGGATTCTGACGGAAAAGGCTCTGTTTGGAGGCAAAATTTGCGAAGATCAGAAAATCCCGGAAAATATATGGAAAATCCTATTTTTCCAGAAGACGAAGCAAGCCAGAAGGGGGAGCGGAGATGGTCCACATGGGGCCCACACCACCCCCTGGTGTGGGCCACCCTAGGCCGTGCCACCAGGTGGTGTGGCCACCCTGGCCCACCTATGGCTCCACTCTTTGGCGTATATAATCCTCCCGAAACCCTAATACTCGGGGAGCAACCATAGAAAGGTTTCGCCGCCTTTGCGGGGCAGAAACTACAGAGAGAGAAAGAGTTCTCCGGCAGGAAGAAATCTGCCAGGGAAATTCCTTCCCGGAGAGGGGAGATCGTCGCCATCAACACCGTCATCGAGCTGGACTTCATCGGGATCATCATCATCATCATCACCATCACCATAATCACCACTCCATACCGCTGTAACAATTGGGTTGAATCTTGCATAATTCTTAGCGGAAACTTTCCCGGTGTTGATTACTTGTTGTAGTTGATGCTATTGAGTGGAACCATTGAATTATCGTTCATGTTCAGATTGTTACTTATCATTATTTCATCTTTGATCTTGATCCATATGATGTCTCGTGAGTAGTTTGTTTAGTTCTTGAGGACATGGGAGAAGTCATGTTGTTAGTAGTGGAATTGTGTTGAGAAAGATTCAATGGTTTGATAATTAAGTTGTGGTGTTATTCTTCTAGTGGTGTCATGTGAACGTCGACTACATGATACTTCACCTTTAAGGGCCTAGGGGAATGCATTGTATATTTGGCTACTAATCATGGGGTTGCCAGAGTGACAGAAACCTGAACCTCCGTTAGGAAACCTTTGCACAAGGGAGTGTAGGATCTCAGAGTTTAAGGTTGTGGTTAGGTTTTTATCTTAATTACTTTCTTGTATTTGCGGATGCTTGCAAGGGGTATAATCACAAGTATGTATTAGTCCTAGGAAGGTCAGTACATTAGCACAGGTTCACCCACACAACACTTATCGAACTAGAGAAGATTAATCAACTATATGAAGTGAAAGCACTTGATAGTATTCCCATGTGTCCTCGAGAATGTTTGGTCATCTTAAGTAATACAACTGGCTTGTCCTTTGCTAAAGAAAGGATTTGGCCACTTGCTGCATTTATTATTATTATCTTTTATTTACTCGTACTTTATTTATCTACATTATCAAAACCTCCTAAAAATCTGTTTGCTAAGTGTTTATAGAGAATTCTTGCTCCAAGCCACTCATCAACACCTTCTGCTCCTCATTGGGTTCGACAGTCTTACTTATCGAAAATACTGCGATACACCCCCTATACTTGTGGGTCATCAGACTGCTATCCAGTGTTCTGAACCTGGATTAGATTGGTACCTACTAGTCAAACTAACAGCGTGTGCCACATCTGGTCTAGTACATAGCATGGCATACATGATAGATCCTATGGCTGAGGCATAGGGAATCTTATTCATCATTTCTCCATCTTCTGCTATAGCCGAACTTTGAGTCTTACTCAATGTATTGCCTTGCAACATAGGTAAGAAACCTTTCTTACTTCCGTCCATTTTGAACTTCTTCAAGATCTTGTCAAGGTATGTACTTTGTGATATCCCAGTCAAGTGTCTTGATCTATCTCTATAGATTTTGATGCCTAGTATACATGCTGCTTCACCAAGGTCCTTCATTGAAAAACTACTATTCAAATAATCCTTTACACTCTTCAAAAGTGCTATATCATTTCCAGTCAACAATATATCGTCCACATATAAAATTAGAAATTCTACAGACCTCCCACTCACTTTCTTGTAAATACAAGCTTCTCCATAAGTTTGGACAAATCCAAACCCTTTGATGACTTTATAAAAATGGAGATTCCAATCTGGGATGCTTGCATCAGTCCATAAATGGATTGCTGAAGTTTGCATACATTTATAGCATCCTTAGGATCAATAAAACCCTTGGGTTGTACCATGTACAACTCTTCCTCAATGCTTGCATTAAGGTATGCGGTTTTCACATCCATCTGCCAAATTTCGTAGTTGAAATATGCAGCAATTGTTAACCTAATCCTAACTGACTTTACATTGCTACGGGAGAGAAAGTCTCATCGTAGTTAACTCATTGTATTTGTCAGAAACCTTTTGTTAATCAACGAGCTAGTATATATGAGAAGCATCACTAGGAACTTTGGTTTGTTTATTAATCACACATGTATTAACGTTTCCTATTAATACAATTCTAGCGTGAGAAATAAACATCAATAAATAAACTTGGAATAAGATAATAACATTTTTATTATTGCCTCTTGGGCATATTCCCTTCATTACCATGATGACAAAAACACACTATTTACTTTCATGCCGATTCTTTTTTAACAAGGTTATCTTTTGTAAGAATCACCCCTCGATGAAGATACCATGCGTATATTTTTGTGTTTATTGTTATCTTCATCTTCCATATTTTGTTGTTGTTATTGAATGGTACCTCGGAGTGGACTAGTGCTCTATACATGAAATCTATAGAGAATTTACCACTTTCATGTAGATTCCATCTAAACTCATCAGTCCCATTGGACAATTGCACTATGGTTAATAGTTGTAACAGAGCATTCCACGATGCAAGTCTGAGACCAAGAAAGTCTCGTCTAAGCGTCACGTTTGGTGGGGAAGATTCCAACACCGCGACAATGGTATCCCCTTTGTGATGAACAATGTCGTATAGAGCTGGATATTGTTCTCGAAGTGTGGCATTTCCAAGCCACTTATCCTGCCAAAAACAATCTCCGAGCCATTCTTGATAGAAAATGTACCAAAGCTAAAGAAGTGCTTCTTCATGCCCATCAATCCGGCCCAAAAAATGTGAGTACCCCGGCTTCTAGAGCACTTGAGATAATGCTTGTGATCCAAAATATTTTATCTTATGGAGGGTTTGCAAACCCCATCATTAGTTAATAGCTTGAAAAGTTATTTGCCCAGTAGAGAGGTGTTCTTGACCTGAAGGTCATGAATCCCAAGTCCACCTTGGTCTTTGGGATAGCAAACCACACTCAATTTAGACAATCGGTATTTCTTTTTCTCGCCATCACATTGACAAAATAATCTAGATCAGAAATAGTCCAATCTATGCAAGACTCCTTTAGGAAGCTCGAAGAAAAAGATCATATATAGTATCTTATTACCGAGTACCGAATTTATGAGCACCAATCTTCCACCGAGGGATAGCAATTCTAAAGGACATATGCCCTAGAGGCAAACAATAAATGGTGTTTATTATCATATCTAAATTAGTTAATAATAGTTTTATACCGTGCTATAACTGTATCAAGTAGAAACATTGATACATGTGTGACATGTAAACAAACCAAGTCCCTAGTAGCCTCTATACAACTAGTTTATTGGACAACTGATGATCAAGGTTTCCTGATCATGGAGCATTTATGCCAATTAACAATGAAGTCATATCATTAGTGAATGAAGTGATGGACAAGCTTACCCAATATAAGTATTGCGACATGATCAACTCACATAGTTCATCATTGCAATAATTAGAAAATGAAGTGACCTCATCCTTAGACCATGAGATCATATGTGTCACTATCACCCAAGGCTGCCTTGACTGCATCAATAGTCACACCATTACAGGATGATCATAAAGGTGTATATCAGGTATTATAGAGGGATATGTTGAGGCATATCCATCAATATCGGGATTTGTTCTCCTGCATGACGGGAAGATACACTGGGCCCACTCGGTGAGATTGCATCCAAGAAGCTGCAGTGAATAACTAGGTCATGAGGATGCGATATCATGTGAACGAGATAAAGTAGACTTGTAAGTAATGAGATTGAACAAGGTATGATTGATACCGATGATCAGATCCCAGACAAGTTATGTATTGAAGTAACAAAAGGAATTGGACTTGACGTTTATGGTTCAAACGACAAGACATCATGGAATGCGTAGGGGTCATTATGGGTATCCAGATCCCGCTAATGATCACTGATATGAGAGGTGTCTCGATCATGTATCTAATGTTCCTGAAACATAGGGTAACACACTTAAGGGTTCTACAATGCTTAGATATCGTTTTGGAATCATCAGGATTGTTGATGGAAAGAAGAGAGAAAACCGGAAGGGTTCTGGGAGAAGTCCGAAGATGTTCGAAATGACCGAAAATGAGTTTTTGATCATGAGGAAATGTTAGAGGTGATTTTTGTATTATTTAACTGAATTAATTAATAAAATATTATTTAACATGATTTTTGGGTAAATCCTCCATAATGGGCCACTTCTCAGAGGCAAGGGCCCATGTGGGTTACAGCCGCCCAAGGCCACCCGCCTGTCCGGCCTTGGCCACACGTAGGGTGGGGTTGGGGCCCACCTGGCCAACCCTCCTCCCATGGCGCGCCTCCCCTCCTCCTTTAGTCCCACATTGCTAGCTGGCATGTGGGGGTCCCTCCATTCTCTTATATAAAGAGGGGTCTATGGAGAGGGAAATACACAATAAATTTGGAAAATCCTAAAGGCAATATTCCTTGGGGATTGTGGTTGACTCTCGTACTTGCGCTTTCAAGAATAATTGCGCACGTGGGAGACTATATGATGCATGTAAAATGCATACATGAACTTTGTAGCTTGTTAACATGTTTATCCACATATTTGCATCATACATAATGTTGGGGATATACTTTCCGGGTATCCTCACTATACCTCACTGACTAGGGTGGCCCACTTCGGGTTAGAGCATTGCTTCACGGGCGGCCTAGTCAGGGAGAAGAGACGGAGTCCAGTCCGGCTACGGGAAGGCCTAGATGACTTACCGACATAGGCCCATAGTGTTACTTGTAGTTTAAGATGTACTATGTAACCGACTCTTAGTCGTAGCCGGATAGGTCTCTCCTGTAAACCCTAGGCCGGATATCTATATAAGCCGTCCTAGGGAGAGCCTTTAGGGCACCACCTAATAACCTACAATCTCAAATCGCACAGGCGAAACCCTAGTAACCCATATTCCGGCTCTGCCGTATTACTGGATTGCTAGCAGGAGTAGGATCCGTCCAAAGCAGGCAGATTCGAACCTGGGTAAACTTGTGTGCTCACCGTCCCGGAACACCGTACGTCTCACACCCCTCTCTTCCACACACCTCGAGGATCCCCTCATGGAGTACTTGTCATCAATCTGACGACAGTTGGCGCCCACCGTGGGGCAAGTGAGCTTCGGATCTACGTTCCGAGCGGATTCTGCGAGAATCAGAATCGGTGAGACTATCACTGTCGGTCGCATCCTCTACGCCAGCGACGTCCCTCTCATCGTTCTCGACGAGACTTGGATTCCGGCTAGGGAGGCTATGAGTGCCTACACCATCATTTCTTTTGGGGATATCGATGTTTACATCCGTTTCACTGAACCTGCCCCACCCACCCCAGCGGTGATGATAGAGGCAGAAGAAATTTCTGGGTCCCCTTTGTCCGTGGAGGCGGCAGAGTTCCGGATCTCAAAAAACCATAATCCCACCCAGCCCGCACCCGTTGCGGAGATAGTGGAGAAAGATGAACCTGAAGCAGATCTTGCGGTTCAAGTTGAATCTGGAGTGGATCTCCCTAGCGAGGCCGAATCCCAGATCGATCTACCCGCCGAGCTCAAAGTCCAGGAGGGGCAGAACAATAACCTTGGTTCCGGCTCTACCAACACTAGAACAGACCAACCTTTCCTGAGGCATACATTGTGGTGCATGATGCTGCAAGGCGCAAATGTGGATGAGGTTCTCGAAACCATCAGGATTTTTGAGGAAGCCCATGAGGAAAGCTGCAACTACCTTAGGACCCACACGTCGCACTTTTTTGGATATGTTGGATCCGGATTCGGCTCTCCCGATGCTGGAGACAACAAAGACTCAGTGCTGGAGGCTATTGGAACAAACACCAACTTACCCGCATCCTCGGATGACTCGATGATGTCGGCAGATTTCCGGAAGTTCTCCGTGGAATATGGGGAGGAGTTCAACTCAAAAGCTGCAGAAGAAGGAGAAGCCATGGATGAAGGATCCGGACAAAACTCTCCCAAAACGCAGGATGATATGGATCTCGGAGATAATCCCGAGGTCCAGATGTCCGAAAGCACCGATAAGATATTGACTCCGGTAAACGGACCCAAAGCCGTCTTTGCTACCGGCGCTGCCAAGAAGGCAAAGAAGAAGAACAAGAAAAACAAGACCCCGCCAAAAGAACTTCTAGCAGATGAGGTGATTACCGAGGAATACAAGGAAGACTCGGATTGAGCACTTGTCCCAGATGAGCCCCAAGAAGAGTCGGTGGATGGATACGTGGTCACTGCAGGTGCCCGTAAACTCATCGACGCTGCATTAACCACACCTATCCCTACATTAACCACACCTATCCCTACTGTGGCAGAACTCACTACCACAGAATTGGAAGAAAGGGCCCAAGCCCTAGAAGCGCATCGCCAAGTACTCCTCGATGAATCCAAAAACACCAAGGAAGAGAAGAAGCGCATGGCTACTGCGGAGAAGCTCATCTCTCTGCAGCATCAGAAGCACCGGAAAGGCCACGTGCGGGCCGACAAATTTCTGGAAGTACACAAGGTTCTCTTTGAGGGAGATCCGGGGATGCCTCGGCTCGACAGTAATGGAGATCTGGTGTACCCAACACCTGTAAAAATAGTACCGTAGCTCGAGATATCCTAGCAAATAATCCAGGACCAGAAGAGGTTCGATTGTGCATTAAGCTACTCACCAAGGGTCTGGAGAAGCAGAAGGTCGCGAAATCCGGAAGCAGAAAACTGGTCTCTCAATCAGACAAATGTCGCACGGATCCGGCCTAGAACGACATAAGACCCCAGCAGGTTCCAGAACATCATCACCATTTCGACCAACGGGAAGACAACCACTCAAGAACCGGATCTTCATGGCAACACCATAGAACTGCACGTGACTTGTGCAACGTTGCTCCGGCCGCCGAGCAAGAGGCAATCGCTGCGCTGTATCTGAGAAATCCTCCCCGGAGAGAGTCGAACGATTATAGGGAAGAAGATAAAGAGAAATGTCGGGAGGAGGGCCGTCAAAGAATGCCACCTCCTAGACATACAAGCCGTCCAGCTGAGCCCCACCGCGATGGGAGTGACAGGCGAAGGAATGACGGACACCATGCCGAGTCAAGCCGGCAGGGGGCTCGTCGCAATGAATACCCTCCCTGGAACCAGAATAATGACGCTCCGGATGGAGGCCGGTGATCAGCCGGAAACAATCCAGCTACTCCACCCTCTCCACCAAGTAGCCATCACAACGGCTCTCAAGGAGGCCAAGGAGGGCTTCACGGCAGAGGTGGTGGTGGCAGAAGCCAAAGTCCGGCTCTAGGGCACCGCAGCCACAACCATCAATCAGGACGGCGATCTCTGTCACCAAGTGATGCGAGACATCGGATTAAGTCCAACATAGAGGCGCGATGCTATGAAAATGATGATATATATGTCGGCCCAAAATACTCCGGACCATGGATTCGACAAACACACTTCTCGGAAGGATTTGCTATCTCAAGACACATCCAAGCCTACGATGGTGTAGCTCGGCCAGATACTTGGCTCCAGGATTTTTTCAGGCTTGCTGCATCACCAAAGGCGGTAACAGCTTGGTCACAACCCGATATCTCCCACTTATGTTGCAGAACATGGCACGATCATGGCTAAACAAACTTCCGGAGAACACCATCCACAACTGGTATGACATGCAAAGTGCGTTCTTTCGGAATTTCGAAGGCACATATCGGAGGCCCTGTACGGTAGGAGACCTACCGTGTTGCACCCAGAAAGCTGGAGAAACTTGCCGAGATTACCTCAGACAATGGATCGACACTAAGAACTCCTGTGAAGGAGTAAATGACCAAACTGCGATTGAAGCTTTCATTGCAGGACTCCCAATTGGTTTAATGCGTCATCGCTTGAAGTGTGACAAAGTTACTGATCTGGGAGAGATGATAGAAACAGCAAGCAAGTATGCAGATGCTGACGACGACGTAGAGGGATTACTGAACACCCTAGCTGTGCCACAGTCGGCAAAACAACCAAAGCAGCAAGCTCAGGAGTGCAAGAATACCTCGGAAGAAAAAAACCAACATGGAAACCGCAGTGGTCACTGCTACTTTCGGGTCTAGAGGACGAGGAGGGCGTGGCGGTGGCCGTGGACGCGGTCGTGGGATATCAAGAGTCCAGAGTAGAGGAGACCAGCAACCTAGCAAAACCTACTCCTGGGCCAACATTGCCAATAACCCATGTGTGCATCACTTAGATGCCAGTGGGGGCTCGTCTCACACAAACGCCGAGTGTCATTTTAATGATGATATCAAGAAAGACGATACCGCTGGCTACATGGCTAAGCAGAAGAAGGGAAAGAAGAATCCCAAAAAAGATAAAGAGACCAAGGAAGATTCCGACATGGAGGAAGCTGATCCTTCAAATCCCAAGTCGGAGGGAAAGAAAAACTTCCCAACTAAGAAAGACACTTACGTCACCTTCCTTGGATCTCAACCAGCTAAGGTCAAGAAAGAAGTTCTGCATGAGCTCAACGCAACTGTTCTGGCTGTCCCATAATTCCTGGACTGGTCGGAAGTGGCAATCACCTTTGACCGTGCTGATCATCCTCCTAAGTTGCACAGGCGAGGAAAACATGCCTTAGTCGTTAACCCACTCATTGATGGCTATGGTTTCTCCAAGACTCTCATGGATGGCGGCAACAACATTAATATCTTGTATGTCGAAACGCTACACCGGATGCGGATCTCGGAGACCCAGCTGAATCATAGCTCTGTGATCTTTCACGGAGTTGTCCCAGGAAGACAAGCAAATTCCCTGGGAGAGATCACTTTGGATGTTACCTTTGGAACTCCAAAGAACTATCGGACGGAGGCACTTTCCTTCGAAGTGGTCCCATTCAAGAGCACGTAACACGCTATATTCGGATGTCCAGCTTAGTAGGCTTTTATGGCTCGTCCATGTTACATTTATAATATGATGAAAATTCCAGGTCCCAAAGGCGTGATCACCATCAGGGGAGACCCGAAGAATGCGCAAGAGTGCAAGGACGGAAATGCCGCCTTTGCTGAAGCCGTGCTGCATGCCTAGGAGTACCAAGAGATTAAGAAGAGCATTGATCCGTCCGAGATGCCCACAATGAAGAAGGAGGTGACAAAGCTGAATCCGGAGTTCAAGGCATCGGAAGAGGCGAAGAAGACGCTGTTGAAGGATGATGACCCCTCCAAGGTGACCCAATTAGGTGTAGGCCTAGATAGCGCATAGGTAAGCACGCTCGTCAAGTTCCTCCAAGAAAATCAAGGTATCTTCGCATGGCAGCCATCTGACATGACCGGAGTACCTAGGGAACTTGCGGAGCACTCTCTAAATGTACACCCGAATGATAAACCCGTCAAACAGTCCCTATGACGTTTCGGCGATGAAAAGCGTAAGGCAATAGCTAAGGAACTAGCCCGGCTCGAGTTAGCCGGATTCATAGAAGAGGTCATCCACACTGAGTGGTCGACCAATCCTGTAATGGTCCCTAAAAAGGACACCACTAATTTAAAGATGTGTGTTAATTATACTGCCTTAAACAAGGCTTGTCCCAAAGATCCGTTCGCTCTGCCCAGAATTGATCAAGTTATCGATTCTACGGCAGGCTCGAAACTCCTATGTTTTATCGATGCATATTCCGGTTATCACCAAATCCAGATGAAGGAATCAGACAACATCAAAACTTCATTCATAACCCCCTTCAGAACCTTCTATTTCGTTACGATGCCCTTTGGGCTCAAAAACGCAGAAGCTACGTACCAACGCACTGTGTAGTGTTGCCTCCATGACCAAATCGGACGCAATGTACATGCATACATGGACGAAATTGCAGTGATGTCCAAAAAGAAGGAAACATTAATTTCCAACTTGGAGGAAATGTTCGCCAATCTACGAAAATACAACATAATGCTTAACCCGAAGAAATGTTTCTTTGGAATACTAGCTGGAAAATTATTAGGTTTTATTATGTCTCAAAGAGGCATAGAGGTAAACCGAGACAAGATTAAGGCTCTACTCAATATTTCCAGGCCAACTCGCCTGAAGGATGTTCAAAGACTAACTGGTTGCTTTGCCGTCGTCAGTCGGTTTGTAAGCCGGCTCGAAGAAAGAGCCGCACCACTATACAAGCTCTTGAAAAAGACCAAAAAGTTCGTTTGGACTGACGAAGCTGAAGCTGCACTACAAGACCTGAAAGCTGTACTCTCATCTGCTCATATCCTTGCAGCACCGGAACCATAGGAACCGATGTTGCTCTATCTCGCTGCGACAAATAGAGTCGTCGGTGTCGTCATGGTGGTAGAGAGACAAGAGGAAAATCAGGAACACCTGGTGCAGCGTCTGACTTATTACCTCAGTGAGGTTCTAACTGAATCAAAGCAATGGTATCTGCACTATCAAAAGCTGGCTTATGGCGTGCTTTTCGCATCTCGTAAGTTACGACATTATTTTCAGGAACATCCAATTACCATGGTGAGCATAGCTCCCATGAGAGATATAATCAACAACAGCGATGCTACAGGACGTGTCGCAAAATGGGGCATAGAGCTTTAAGCTTTCGACATTGAGTACAAACCTCGTACAACAATCAAATCCCAAATCCTCGCTGACTTCCTCCTAGAGTCGGAATACTGGACCTTACACTTTGAAGGGTCTAAAGCGCTCGGGGGCTCGAGGGCTGCCGTGGTGCTCAAATCACCCCAAGGAGACAAAGTTTTCTATGTGTTGCAGATCCACTTCATGGCGACGAATAACATTGCCGAGTATGAAGCGCTACTGCATGGAATCTGGATTGCTAAGGATATCGGCATCCGACGTTTGATGTGTTATGGAGATTCGGATCTTGTTGCCCAACAAGTGTCGGATATCTGTAATGCCAATAAGAACATGGCAGCATATAGAGCTGTCATGGAAGAACTATCTAAATCGTGTGAAGGGTTTGAAGTTCAACACATCCCTCGAACAGAAAATGAGGAAGCAGATGCACTATTTCGTATAGGCTCTTTGCGGAAAAAGGTTCCGGATGGCGCTTTTTTAGAGCACCTCAAAGTTCCCTCTACAAAAGGAGTAGACAAGGAATATCCGACCAAATCCGACACACCTTTAGTAGCAGTTCTAGCTATTATTCCTAGCTGGACTCAGCCCTACCTTGATTACTTGGTAGATGGCAAATTACCCGAAGACGAAGTTCTGAGACGGCAGATCGTCTGACGAGCAAAAGCCTATACTATAATTAGTGGTGAGATCTATAAGCGGAGCGTATCTGGGGACTTTCAGCGCTGTGTATCTCTCGAAGAAGGAGCAGAAATCTTACGAGAAATCCACGAAGGAGAGTGTGGTCACCATGCTGCAGCCAAATCTCTAGTGGCAAAAGCTTTTCGACACGGTTTTTTCTAGCTTACAGCCAAGGTAGATGCCAAATGGCTGGTCAAGACGTGCAAAGGCTGCCAAAAGTACGCCAAGCAAGCTCATGTTCCAGCTGATCAGTTGCGAACAATACCTATAACATGGCCTTTTGCGGTATGGGGGCTTGATATGGTAGGACCATTTAAACAGGCCCCAAGTGGATTTACTCATCTCTTAGTGATGGTGGATAAATTCACAAAATGGATCGAGGCTAAACCCTTCACTAGTTGTGATGGAGCAACAGCTAGAAGATTTGTCGAGGATGTCATAATCCGATACGGTTATCCGCATAGCATTATCACGGACAATGGGAGTAACTTTTCTATAGGAGAGCTTGCCGAATTCTGCAATGAACAAAATATCCGGCTTGACATTGCGTTAGTCACACATCCGGAGGCTAATGGACAGATCGAAAGAGCAAATGGTTTAATCCTACAAGGCCTAAAACCAAGACTCGAAGCACCACTACGACATGCTGCGGGGGCTTGGGCAGAGGAATTACCTTCTGTAATATGGAGCTTGCGAACAACTTCGAACAGGTCAACCGGATACACACCTTTCTTCTTGGTCTATGGCGCAGAAGCAGTTCTTCCTAGTGATTTGATTCACACTTCTCCTAGAGTTGCCACGTATATTGAAGAGGATGCCAAGATTTCTCGACAAAATGATCTCGACTTAGTCGAAAAAGTTCGCGTCATTGCTGAGATGAGATCAACAACCTATTAGGAGAAGTTATGCAAGTATCATAGCTAGAGAGTCAGAAACCGGTCTTTCAATAAGGGCGATTTGGTTCTCCGGCTTGTGCAGAAAAGAAAGCACAAACTTTCCCCAATATGGGAAGGGCCCTTTTTAGTTAGCCGAGTATTGCATAATGGTTCTTACTATCTAACTGATATGCACCCAGTCAAAGAAAGACCTGCTACTAAGAAAAGAAAGAGAGCTCGACGCAGTATAGACCCGGAAGAATTAGACAGACCATGGAATATTGCTCAGCTACGTCCCTTTTATTCTTAGTTTATTTTTATTTGTAATCATATATGTGTACATGTTCAATGAGAAATAAAGTATTGGTTGCCTCAATTTTTTTCTGAGAAGTTTTTTACCATATTATTTCCGAATGATCATGTCACAGTCGAAAATTCCAGAATACTTGAAAGTACTTAATGCTCATGTTTGTTCTAGTTTAGATTTTCGATTCTAAAAATGCTACCTTCGGATATAACTCTAAATTTTTTATTCTATACTTTGGTTATTTATCTAATTTCCGGATGCGGGCATTTCCCGAGTAGTGAGTTGTTGGTACTGGAAGCCGGCTTTGTTTCCGAGTTTAAACTGGTTTAGCAATTGAGCTCTGTTGCTCGGCAAAGTTTTCGTGCTAAAGGTTGGCCGACTCACGAAAGGGACAAGGCAGAAAGCCAGATAAACGATAAGTACGGACAAAAAACATAAGTGCTTATGTAAACATTTCAGGAACGATAAATATAACAGCCAAAAGTGCTAAATAGATATAGTAAAACTTAGCACTAGCAAAAAATATTATACTACTTATTTATAACCTGAATTGTTTTTAGAATAACACATTGTTTGTTCTGATGCTCTATGGTGCAGGAGGAGATGAAGGAGCTGTCGGCTCACTAGAGACATCAACCTCGCCTCGATATCTGTCTGAGACGTTCAAATCCGAAATGGTTTGTTCGTCGTCGGAAACTTCACCAGTTTCTTCGGCATGCGGAGGCGGCGTCTCTACGCGAGTGAAGAAAGGGGTGTCGTAGCTGGTCAAGTCATCTACGTGGCACCCATATCCGGCACATGAGTTCATGATTGCTTTGATATCCTACTGATGTCCGTCTTCATCCACAGTAGAATACCCTCTGGTTACTTGCCAGATTTCTATGCTTCCATGGTGGCTCATAACCACGGTGAGAGCGTTCTACGCTACGGTCCGTGCGTAGGATATGTTCCAGTCCTGGATGAGCTGGGGCATCTCCTTGGCCTTGTCTCGCACTTCAAAGCCAGACATTCTATGCATGTCCAGAACCTTGAGAACTTCGCCAATATCCTCAAGGGATTGGCGAAAATCATGAAGTAAATCACTGACTTGGGTAAGCTGGCTAGTGCGAGACTCGGCGGAGGCTGAATCCAGTAAATTTAGAGGACCTGTGCATATAATACAAAAGGTTAGCAAATATATCCGAATTTCATACATCGGAAAAGGCATAAATTCAGAAAGGGGGAAACATACCAAATATGACATCATCAACTTTGGTATTCTCTTCACGAAGACTTTGGAGTTCAGCCCGAAGTGCCACGGTAATGTCCTTCTCTCTGAGCAATTCATCGTTGATATCCGAGATTCTCTGATCCTGGGCAGCGATCCTTCGATCACGTTTGTCGGTGGCCATGGAAGAGGATTCAAGAATCTGAGCAATGCTCCGTTCATGATCCGCCTTCAGTTTGTCTAGCTCTTGACGTAAATCGGTGTTCTCCACCGCCAGGGTTTTCAGATTTTCGGCTTCTTCAATCATAGCACAGGATTGTTTTACTAGTGCTATAGTCAAAAAGTACAACAGTTGAATAAAAATTCGACTATGAAATAAAAGGCAAGGTTTGAGTACTGAAATGTTTACCTTCATCCTCATCCCTTGACACTTTCAATTGAGAATTTTCAAGCCGGAGAGCTCTAATCTCTCTCCGCTTGTTGCAGATATTCTTCAACAATTCCTAGTTATACGAATTAACTTTCTATAAGTCAGAATACCCAGAGTCATAAGTCTACTGAAGACTCAGGCTAATATTTTTACTAATATCAGCACGAGCCTTGGGGCTACATTAGTTCATTCTTTGGCATCCTAAGGAAGCATATATCCAGATTGTCTATCCAACTTCATGCTTGGGGGCTAGAGGATATGATATAAAGTAAAGTAAAAAAGTAAGTTGCAATTCCGACTTACATGTTGTTCATGAGTGAGCTTGCTTAAGCTCATGTTCACTTAGTGGTAACCTTCTCGGCGAGAGTGAGCGGCATCACTGGTGGTGGCGGAAGCTCGGCAGTTCTCAGCTTCTCGTCGCGAAGACGGACTTGTTCAAGAAGTTTGGAGTACTTGACATCCTCTGCTTCTTGTGCTCCTTCTTCGGCAGTAATATTCCGGCTTTCCAAGCATTGCTAGGCTAGCCGTTGGATCTCCTTCGCAGATTTCCGATTAATGCCAAGCTTGGCAAGACCGGATTGGTGAGGACGTTTTCAGCGAAGACCTCTATCGAGGGATCATTACCCGAAGAGGGTTCACCCTTATCAAAACCTGAGTCACCCATGGTGACGTCAGTTTGTGATCCGAGGATCACTGGCTCTGCTTGTTGAGCCGGATCTTCTGCGATAGTCGGAGATGGAGTAATCTCTAGCGTCGCAGAAGGCTGAGGGGCAGGAGTCGGAGGTGCTGCAGCAGGAGAAGTCAAATGCAGCTTTGACTAACGTAGGGGCTTCGATGAGCCTCCTTTCCCCTTGCCCTTGGTGAGCTGTCTAGCTGTAACACCCTCGCTTGAAAAGGCTGAGTTCCTATGTACAGTGCCAATCCCTAGATCGGTTCTTTGGCACACACAGTACAGATGAATACCAAAGAGTATAACAGTGCATCATTATTACATCGAATGATCCAGAATTGTAATTATTACATAGTGCTTAGCTCAAAGGCTAGCTCAAATAACAAAGTAGCATAAGGAAGCATAAACATATAATAGGCCCCATCTTCAAATTGCCCACAAGTGAACAAATGTCGAGTGGAATCGCGGCCTAATTCGATCACTCTGAATCGGTATAACCTGCAACATGAAACATAGCAGCCCCGAAGGGTCAATACATGGAATGTATGGCAAGTAGAGCTAAGTAAGGAGACAATAAGACGAGCAACTACATGCTTATTTAGCCAAGTGGGGCTTGGGCTAGCTTGCATTTTCAAAAGCATTTATCCTACTTTCATAATCAATTTTAGATTTTCTTTGAAAAGATCCCAATTAAGTAACCCATCAATATTAAAACAATTAGGAAATTAAAATGAACGAGAAACATCTCATGAACCTCAAAATTAAGCAACTCAATTATCCATAAGCGGGGACACGACTAAGTACTTAGATTAGACACCCTGCAGGGGTTTATACACTTTACCCATGAGACCTGGACAAGCTAGATCGTACCATAGCACGCATATTGTGTTATGATAGGGAGAAGTCCAAGACGAGACAATTCGGGAAGTAGCTCCCCAAACCCGACACACATCATACCAACCTACAAAAATTCTACATCTCTGGCTACGTGGGTTCGAGTCGCCACAACCTACTAAGTCCATCCAACCGCCCATTTCATTATTGGCACATGGTTGTATACGTAAGCTACTAAATAAAGAATCCAATCATTTTCTCTAGATACCTGGGTGCCTTTCCGCATTGATACCACCAAAAACTATCAATCCCATCACACCCAGGGGATTCATTGATTATGTTGTTTTACCTTTCACAAACCAACACTTTATAAACACTTTCAAAAGATGTAACCCAGCCCTCGTCCAACATAGTACGGCTAAGCACATCTACCAACGGTGGCTCAACTACAGGAGATTCCTACCACATAGTATAGGACATAGCATAGCAGTAGTAGATCTTATTCATGCATCTACAAAATACACAACATATGCAAGGAAAATAGTAGGACAATAACATGAACAAAATAGAATCTACTTGCCTTGGCTGCGGTTGTCGAACGAACAATCCTCACACGAGCAAGCGTTGCACTCGTCACAATCTACACGGTACAATTGCAATAAATAAACAATCCATACACAATCATAACAAGTGCACAAATGCATGCATGACAAGTTAAACAAAGATTCAGTAGTGATTGTATGTTCTCTGATCATTGTGACTACTGATGACATGCATGGAAAACCTTTGATGCATTAAAACCATTTAGCAAGAATTGGTGATCCAATTTAATAGGTTTTAAAGCAAATATTAAGGTTCTGTTGCAAGCAGTACCATTAAATCCCGACAAAAATACTACTGGATAGGTAACATGATTTAGAGCCAGGGGCAACTGGAATCATGCAAAAAGGTGTTACGGATCTTTTTCTACAATTTTTATAGTGAAAATTGCCTTTAATTAAACTCAAACATATTGGTACAGTAAACTTGCAATTTCAATTCAGAAACAGGTTCTACACTTTCTTTTGATTCCGTAGACATATTATTTGCAATTTTCTGATTAGTAGTTATTTTCTGATGAATTTATTACTCTAAAAAGGGTATTAATCTATTTAAATAACCACAGCAAAACCTTACAGTAATTCTCTAAACCATTTGCATATTCATAAACTACATGACAATATCTTTCCAACGAAATATTATTTTATATTTTTCGCCAAGTAAATCTTTTACTATGAATTTTTGAATTTGTAATTGTTTTCTGTCTTTTTAATCAATTTTAAGAAAACTGCAGGAAATATTCCTGGGGAATATTCCCACTGACTGGTGTGGTCAAGCCGACGTGGTGGGTTAACCGGTCAGCGGTCCACCATGGGGTCAACCACTGATCTGGACCGTTGGCCGCAGATCCAAGGGCTGGCGCGAGGCGGCGAGTGCTCACCGGCGATGTCGTCAGAGGTGGGCGGCGGCGGTGCTCCGATGATCTTCGTCGGTGGCAGGAGGGTCAACGGGAAGCAGCAGCGGGCGGCGGTCGCTGTGTAGCAATGGAGCGGGTAGGGGCTCCTTCTGTCAATGGCGTGGGGCGGCTGGAGCGACGCGGTTGGTCTGTCTCCGGCGATGTTGTCCGCTGCCTCCCGAGCTTCTGCAAGGATGGGGAAAAGATGAGGCGAGGCGGCGACAGAGTGGGATGGCGAGGGGCACGGTGCAGCGGAGGTTCGAGATCCTACCGTCGTCAATGGCGGTGGCAGCTCGGTCCAACTCCGGCGAGAGATTCCCGTGGCTCCGCGGCACATAACCGGATCCGACAGAGGGGAAAAATTGGGGGTGGCAGCAGCTATATAGGTGGGCAGAGGGGAGCACGAGGGGCGACCGAACTTGCGAGAATTTCGGATAGAATCGCGATGTGGTTGAGGAGTTCGTGCTAAGCACGAACTGGTGGCGGTGGCTGACAAGTGGGCCCCACCTGTCAGCGACAGGGGCAGAGCGGGCCGCGGCTGACACTGGCGCCTTGCCGGGATGGCAGGCCTTCACGGCGGCTGCGTGTTGCATGGGAAGCGAGAGCGAGCGGCGGATAGATGGGCCTAGGTGGGCTGGACTGGCTGTGGCTGGTTCGGCCGGATAGGCTTAGGTTTTTTTTCCTTTTGTTTTTATTCTTTTCCATCTCTTATTTCTTTAATATCTTTTGCAAAACAGCTCCAAATGAATTGATTTTTGTTTCTAGATTTTTCTAAAATTATGTAGATCAACATATGATCATTTTTTGCTATAATATGGCTACTTTAAAATAGTGATTTCACAATCCATGTGTATTCCTTTTGTTGATGCATTTTAGTAATCCAATTTTAGGGTTTAAAACTAGTGTTTCCATCCAAATATTTCATGAATGCAAGTGATGTCATGCCAATGCAATGCAAATGCAGATTTTTTTCCAGTCCAAATTTCTAAAAACTTGGGATGTGACAGACTAACCCCCTTAAGATGAATCTCGTCCCGAGATTCGAAGTGGCTAGCAAGGTTTAGGTGGTGTTATCGAGGCTAACCCCCTTAAGAGAATTGAGCTTGGTATCCCCAAAAGAACCATTGAGCTATAACTGATTCTTCTTCTTTCTAGGTATGGGTATCATTTCCATCTATCATACCTTGATTCTTAACCATCCAATCCATGCTAGAATTACATCTAAGCCATGTGAATCCAATAAAATTAAGCTAGTGAGGAAACTGTGTGCTACCAATCTCTAGGATTTAATTGTGATATTGTACCAGCTATCAATTCTTCTCCATGAGTTCATTCTAACAGATCCTTTAAGTGACTCCATATGTAACTAATTCTTGTCCATGAATGCCTTAATATGGATGAATGCGATGCACCAGTATTGAAAAATTACGAGTGCGATGCATGAATTAACCAGGAACTTACTTGTCATGAAGTCTGGCTTGTTGAGTGCTTTTCCCATGTTCACATGGTTCACAGTTGCCTTCGTGGTTGAATCTGGCTTGTCTCCAGCTTCAATCCTCCTCTCCGGGCAATTATCAGCATAGTATCCCTTCTGGTTGCACTTGAAACATGAACTTGGATGATATCCTTCTTCTGATAGTTGTGGTTATGACCATTGTTGCCTCCAGAATTATGGCCATTTCCTCCTCCATGGTGTTGATGTCCATTGCCACCATTGTGGTTGTGTCCATTGCCTGAATTCTTGTGGTGTCCAGAGTCTCCATCATAAGAAGTGCGAGCACGGTGGTGTGATCCTGAGTGGTGATTGCTATGCTTCCTTTTGTGTCTCTCCACCTGCTGGTGTTTCGCCTCCAAGATTCTAGCCTTGTCCATTAGTTCCTGAAATGTCGGGCAATAAACCACAGATAGCTGAAGTGAAAGATCATCACTTAAACCATCCAGGAACCTCTCTCTCCTCTTGGCATCAGTGTCCACATCCTCAGGGGCATAGCGGGAAAAGTTGTTGAATTCCTCTATGTAGTTCGCCATAGTGTGGTTGGTTTGGAGCAGGTTGCGGAATTCCTTCCTCTTCAGGCTCATGGTCCCTGCAGAGACGTGGTTAGTCATGAATCCTTCCTCAAACATGGCCCAAGTAACTGTGTCCAGCGGGTGGGTGATCTGGAAGGCATCCCACCAAGAAGCAGCTGATCCTTCCAATAAGTGAGCAGCAAACCTCACCTTTTTAGCAGCAGTGCAGCCAATGGTCACCAAGTCCTTGTTCACAGAATGGAGCCAGTCGAGAGGAACCATGGGCTCAGGTGCATAGGAGAACTTAGTTGGCCTCAGCCTCAGGAACCTGGTGAGAGCATCTCCCTGGGGCTGATTGTTCCCGTTGTTGTTGTTATTGTTGTTCTGATTTGCCATGAATTGTGTTATCACCTAGGTCAACTGTTCCTGTGCTGCAATAAGCTGAGCGATCTCATCGGGCTGGCGACAGGGAGGCATCTGTTGGGATACCATAGATGAGTTCTAGATAGAAGGACTAGAGAAGTATTACTACCTATAACTATATGAAGCAAACAATAGGCACACAAGCAAATAATCATAACAAGCAACACTCAACCAAAATAATTTTGTTTATGTTCCAGAAGTTTTGTTTTAGTGGAATACCATCCACAAAATAGTTTTTATTTGATTAGAATTCGTTTGGGGGTGAACCTACAATCTCAAAAGCAATGGACAGAATCTGTCCTGAAACTACAACAGTGTTCACGAATTTTTCTGGACGCCTTAAACTCTTCAGGAATTTTAGCCAATTTTTGTGCTTATACTACAGAAAATTACGAAGCATATCATAAAATATAAGCTTAATCCGAGCTACCAGTAAGAAATGAAAAACCGCGCGGTATAACAGGTCAGGCAGAAAGCTGCAGCGAAATTATCACGATTTTTACTCAAAATCTTCATTAATGCATTATGAAATCCATCAAAAATATTCTAGAACTTTAAGGTATCAAATTGCACAACCTAAACATAATAAACCAACTATCACACAAGTTCTTGCCATGATCGAGTGCCAGATCTAAACGAATCCTATCAAAACTATATGGTGGTCATCATCTAACTATTGTTTATCTTGTGCTTCCTCGCACAAGTGTTCATCCTCAAGTTTGAACAAGATGAGATTACAAAAGAAAGATTAAGGATTACAAGAATCTAATAAGTACACAATTATAAGTTCATTGCTATAGAGAGTCTTCCTTCTATGTTTTAAAAAGAGAAGAGTGTGGGAGTTGAAGTGATAAGAAGATACTAGAAAGAATTGCAAGATGAGAATAGATAGAATGAAATAGTCTTTATATTCCTATGGTTTTCCTATTCCAATCCTAGGTCACGATCCTACAGTCAACACACTGCTCTGATACCATCCTGTAACACCCTCGTCTGAAAAGGCTGAGTTCCTGTGTATAGTGCCAATCCCTGGATCGGTTTACTAGCACACACAGTACAGATGAATACCAAAGAATATAACAATGCATCATTATTACATCGAATGATCCGGAATTGTAATTATACATAGTGCTTAGCTCAAATGACAAAGTAGCATACGGAAGCATAAACATATAATAGGCTCCATCTTCAAATTGCCCACAAGTGAACAAATGTCGAGTGGAGTATCGTGACCTAATTCGATCACTCTGAATCGGAATAACCTACAACATGAAACGTAGCAGCCCCGAAGGGTTAATACATGGAATGTATGGCAAGTAGAGCTAAGTAAGGAGACAATAAGACTAGTAATTACATGCTTATTTGCCCAAGTGGGGCTTTGGCTAGCTTGCATTTTCAAAAGCATTTATCCTACTTTCGCAATCAATTTTAGGTTTTCTTTGAAAAGATCCCAATTAAGTAACCCATCAATATTAAAACAATTAGGAAATTAGAATGAACGAGAAACATGTCATGAACCTCAAAATTAAGCAACTCAATTGTCCATAACCGGGGACACGACTAAGTACTTAGATTAGACACCCTGCAGGGATTTGTACACTTTACCCATGAGACCTGGACAACCCAGCTCATACCATAGCACGCATATTGTGTTATGATAGGGAGAAGTCCAAGACGAGACAATTCGGGAAGTAGCTCCCCAAACCCGACACGCACCGTACCAACCTACCAAAATTCTACATCTCTGGCTACGTGGGTTCGAGCACCACAACCTACTAAGTCCAGCCAACCGCCCATTTCATTATTGGCACATGGTTGTACACATAAGTTACTAAGTCCAGCCAATCATTTTCTCTAGATACCTGGGTGCCTTTCCACATTGATACCACCAAAAAATGTCAATCCCATCACACCTAGGGGATTCATTAATTATGTTGTTTTAGCTTTCACAAACCAACACTTTATAAACACTTTCAAAAGATGTAACCTAGTCCTCGTCCGTCATAGTACGGCTAAGCACATCTACCAACGGTGGCTCAACTACATGAGATTCCTACCACATAGTATAGGACATAGCATAGCGGTAGTAGATCTTATTCATGCATCTACAAAATACACAACATATGCAAGGAAAATAGTAGGACAATAACATGAACAAAATAGCATCTACTTACCTTGGCTGCGGTTGTCGAACGAACAATCCTCACACGAGCAAGCATTGCACTCGTCACAATCTACACGGTACACTTGCAACACATAAACAATCCATACACAATCATAACAAGTGCACAAATGCATGCATGACAAGTTAAACAAAGATTCAATAGTGATTGTATGTTCTCTGATCATTGTGACTACTGATGACATGCATGGAAAACCTTTGATGCATTAAAACCATTTAGCAAGAATTGTTGATCCAATTTAATAGGTTTTTAAGCAAATATTAAGCTTCTGTTGCAAACAGTGCCATTAAATCCTGACAAAAATACTACTGGATAGGTAACATGATTTAGAGCCAGGGGCAACTAGAATTACGCAAAAAGGTGATACAGATCTTTTTCTGCAATTTCTATAGTGCAAATTGCCTTTAATTAAACTCAAACATATTGGTAGAGTAAACTTGCAATTTTAATTCGGAAACAGGTTCTACACTTTCTTGTGATTCCGTAGACATATTATTTGCAATTTTCTGATTGGTAGTTATTTTCTTATGAATTTATTACTCTAAAAGGGTATTAATCTATTTAAATAACTACAGCAAAACCTTACAACAATTGTCTAAACCATTTGCATATTAATAAACTATATGACAATAGCTTTCCGACAATATATTATTTTATATTTTTGGCGAAGTAAATCTTTTACTATGAATTTTTGAATTTGTAATTGTTTTTCTGTCTTTTTAATAAATTTTCAGAAAACTGCGGGGAATATTCCCACTGACTGGTGGGGTCAAGCCGACGTGGCGGGTTGACCGGTCAGCGGTCCACCGTGGGGTCAACCACTAATCTGGGCTGTTGGCCGTAGATCCAAGGGCAGGCGCGAGGCGGCGAGTGCTCACCGGCGATGTCGTCGGAGGTGGGCGGCGGCCGTGCTCCGGTGATCTTCGTCGGTGGCAGAAGGGTCAACGGGAAGCGGCAGCGGGCGGTGGTCGTGGGTGTAGCAACGACACGGGAAGGGGCTCCTTCTGTCGATAGCGTGGGGCGGCTGGAGCGACGCGGTTGTTCCATCTCCGGTGATGTTGTCCGCTGCCTCTCGAGCTTCTGCAAGGATGGGGAAAAGATGAGGCGAGGCGGCGGCGAAGTGGGATGGCGAGGGGCGTGGTGCAGCGGTGGTTCGAGCTCCTACCGTTTTCAATGGCGGCGGCGGCTCGGTCCAACTCTGGCGAGAGATTCCCGTGGCTCTGTGGCATGATAACCGGATCCGACAGAGGGGAAAAATTGGGGGTGGTGGCGGCTATATAGGTGGGCAGAGGGGAGCATGAGGTGCGATCGAACTTGCGAGAATTTCGGACGGAATCACGATGTGGTTGAGGAGTTCATGCTGAGCACGAACTGGTGGCGGCGGCGGACAAGTGGGCCCCACCTGTCAGCGATAGGGGGCGGAGCGGGCTGCGGCTGACGCTGGCGCCTTGCCGGGCTGGCAGGCCTTCGCGGCGGCTGCACGCTGCATGGGGAGCGAGAGCGAGCGGCGGATAGAGGGCCCTAGGTGGGCTGGACTGGCTGGGGCTGGTTCGGCCGGATAGGCTTAGGTTTTTTCCCTTTTGTTTTTATTCTTTTCCATTTCTTATTTCTTTAATATCTTTTGCAAAACAGCTCCAAATGAATTGATTTTTGTTTTTTAATATTTCTAAAATTCTGTAGATCAACATAGGATCATTTTTGGCTCTAATATGCCTACTTTAAAATAGTGATTTCACAATCCATGTGTATTCCTTTTGTAGATGCATTTTAGTAATCCAATTTTAGGGTTTAAAACTAGTGTTTCCATCCAAATATTTCATGAATGCAATTGATGTCATGCCAATGCAATGCAAATGCAGATTTTTTTTCTAGTCCCAATTTCTAAAAACTTGGGATGTGACACTAGCTCTGAGGATGTAATAGAACAGAGAACATTACACCTCGGAGAGAATAAGACATTAAGTACAAAGACCTTGTGAGGAAAGATTACCTCTTCACAACAGACACCTCCTTTGTACCAATAGCAACTGTTGGAGCCTTACGCTTCCGTAGTGGAACCAACTCTCCGTCGTCCTGAGAAATCTCAGGAGGATATCCCTCGATAGGAGCAAGCTACGACTCGGGGAGGTTAGCAAGCTGAAAAATATATCTCAGTATTGCAAAACAATATAAAGATGAACAAATAATTCGAGTTACTGCTGGAAACTTACCGGCACCACAGGATCTTCAGTTGTATGCATGTCCAAAGACAGCTCCGAGATTTTCCTCTCAATCCACTCCCTTATCAGCCACTTGATTTGAGACACGTATTCTTTATCCGTGTAAGGCTTGGAGCAGATCCGGAGGGAATCTTTCTTGGATGTTGTAATGGAGTGCATAAGACGGTCTCCATGACGTTGAAGAGGCTAGATCCGGCGTGCCACCCAGCAGTGAACTAGGTCGGACCCCTTAAGGCCCTTGTGCTTCATCAAATATTCGATTTGCCTCTTGGCAAGAAGCAGATCGTCACTGAGATCCGGTGCATCTGTGTCCCAGGACTCTTGGGGCGTGGCGGCACCATCGACAAAAGCCAACAAAGCAGTAGCTTTGCCGGGAGCAGGAATATCCTTGTGATAAAAGAAAGTGGACGGCCACTGTTTCACCGACTCACTGGCCATAATCCGAGGATAGACGTGCTCTGTCCTAACGGAAAAGCTAATAGTTCCGGTAATATATGGATTACCCACGATGATAGAATTTCTCCAGACATGAAAGTAAAACCGGAAAAAAGTGAGACCCAGCCTAATGCTGAGGTACCTCTCGCACAAAGAAGCATATGCGCTCATCTCTAAGAGAGAGTTCGGGGGAAGATGATGGAGTAGAACTCCATAATGATCGATAACCTCAGAAAAGAAGTCTGAGGGAGGGAAACTCAAACCTCTGTCGAGGTGGGTGCCAAAGTGTACCCGCTCGCCAGCGCGAGGATTAGGGACGGTTTCGCCGAAGCTGCTCTGCCAGTCGCCGGTGTGGAGGAGCCCTTCGTCCTCCATGACGTGGAGCTTGGCATCGTCAAGGACACGCGGGATCCAGACCCCGCGATTTCTCTCCTTCTCTGCTGCCATCGCCGCCGTGCTGGAAGATGATGCTAAAGCCATTTTCTCGTGAGCCGGTGACCTAGGATGGGCGGCGCTGAAGGATTCTGGGGAGCAGAGGAGCTCTGTGTTCGTGGGAGGCGTTGGGAGGAAGGAAACGGCACAAGTACTGGTGAAGAAGATGGAGAGGAGAATCCTAACCACTTATATCCTTTATCTGCGCCAAGATTCGTGCAAATGTGTACAATAACCGTGACACGCATCGCGGAAGGAGCTGGTTAACCCCCACGCGATGATTACGCCGCATCGATCTCCGTGCACGCATTAAAACGACGGCTTGGTTCCGCAAAAGACGGACCCACCAACGGTCGTGCTGACGGGAATGTCTGTCAGTGACGTGACTTGACCATGACTAGTGTCAGATTGCGTCAGAGACAAAGTTCTGGCTTAGTTTGAATTTCGAGCTAGAAACCCGAATAACGTATTCATAGGTCCGACTCATTTGAGACCCGGATCCTATCCTTTCTTTTGAAGTTTTAGGAACCCTTCAAGATTCTGCAAGCCGAAGATCAAGCTAGACGATGCTGAAATCCGACTCTGGATCTTGGAGGCTTCCGGGGGCTGCTATTGGGGATATACTTTCCGGGTATCCTCACTATACCTCACTGACCAGGGTGGCCCACTTCGGGTTAGAGCATTGCTTCACGGGCGACCCAGTCAAGGAGAAGAGATGAAGTCCAGTCTGGCTACGGGAAGGCCCAGATGACTTACCGACATAGGCAAATAGTGTTACTTGTAGTTCAAGATGTACTCTGTAACCGACTCTTAGTCGTAGCTGGATAGGTCTCTTCTGTAAACCCTAGGCTGGATATCTATATAAGCCGTCCTAGGGAGAGCCTTTAGGGAACCACCTGATAACCTACAATCTCAACTCGCACAGGCGAAACCCTTGTAACCAATATTCCGGCTCTACCGTATTACTGGATTGCTAGCAAGAGTAGGATCTGTCCAAAGCCGGCGGATTCGAACCTGGGTAAATTTGTGTGCTCACCATCCCGGAACACCGTACGTCTCACACACCTCTCTTCCACACGCCTCGAGGACCCCCTCATGGCGTACTTGTCATTAATCTGAAGACACATAATGTTATATCCATGTTTTAAATTGATTTTTGGTGATTTACCAATGATCCCCTTTATTTTGGTTATAACCCGGTAGGGCAGAAAAACCCCATTTTCAATGTTTTTGATGTTTCAGGACCTATACGGAGTCAAATGGACCTGAGCTTTTGGGGATGTCAATATTTATCCACGAGAAGCATCTGGAGCGCAAGAACCTCACCTGGAGGGCCAAGAGGTCCAAAAGAGCCTAGGTGGCGTGTCCAACCCAAGAGGGCACGCCACCTACCCTTTTTCCTCCTCGTCCGTCCGATCACCTTGATTCTTTCGCCCACGGAGTTCTCTTGACCTAAAAACCCCTATATAAGGATCCCCTGGGGAGTCCTCGATGGAGAGGAGGCGGATATAGAAAACACCAAGAACTGAGAGTCTATTGTCCCGCCACCAGAGGAAGATTGGAGGGGGAACCGCTGTCGGAATCGCCTCCATCCGCCTCTCCTCCTTCACCAAAGCCTCCTCATCACTCTCCATGATGGGAGGGGAGTAGTCTACCCCTTGGACTTTGGGTTTATGGTGGTAACTTGATCTAATCTCTCCATGTATGATCATTGTTGAAGTCCATATGATGTGCCTTGCATGAGCATGGATCTATCTATGTAATTCCTATGGTGTATATTGTGTTATGAGATAGTACTTGTTATGCATTTACCGTTGTGTTGGATCTTGTATGGTTTGTCATACTTTGGGGATATTCTATGATGCATGTAATGGTTTAGATCTATACATAATGCCTTGTTTATCCATATCATGAGGTGATTGACACCACCAAGTGGGGGTAGATGAGAGAGATGTGATAATACTCACAACATATCACAACATATGAATCATTGCACTAGTGTTTAGAATGTTTTCCATTAAGAAGTATGATGTATGTAGGTCATGGGTGGCCGAGTGACAACAGCATATGTATTGAGTGACAGCAATGCATCCCAACATGCTTTATCTAGGGGTAAAAAGGGAGAAGTATGATGTGTGGTGTGACACAAACCAAATGCTAGCCTTATTGCAAGGGTGACCTAGCAACACAAAGGATTACTTCTTTCACCTATGTGTTTTATGACATGTACCCACCATAAAGTACCATTAAAACATGAAAATTGTGTGTACCTTTACTACCTATACCATGATAATCACCATAGATGGAGAAGAGAGGATTAAGTGAACCCATGAACCCATGTCCATTGTTCCTATAAAATAAAACCCTTGTCTTGTCCTCTTGCATTGAAGTGGGACACTTTTATATTCTTGTTTTGTTACATTAAATTTCCAACCATTAAAACAACCATCTTATTCCTTAAAACTTGTTTAGTGCATAATCAACTAAAACTTGTGTCACTTTAGTTGTAGAGAATATATAGCTTTTCCTTCTTGCTCCTGCGGATCGATACCCTACTTCCATCTTGAGAGGTACTACGCTGATCCCCTACACTTGGGGGTTATCAATATACCACTCCGGCACGCCGTCGTGCCGTTGGATCCTAGTTCTAGAATGTCTACTTAAATGTCCTGGCTGGATCAGGGAGAACGGAACTCAGTCAAGCATCGGACGTGTGCGAGACCACAGAGGTGCTACCAGTTGTGGCACCTGGACATCGTGCGAGGAGAAACGTGACCTTGAGGTCGGCTACAAGTATGACTACATCACCCATGTTTCTCATGAAACATTATACACTTTTGGTCTACAAGGTATGTCACTAAAGCTCTCCTGTTACTGCATTAACTCATAGATAGATCTTGGCATAGGTGTTGCGCTAGTTATAAAAAATATTCTTTTCTGCTACGAACCCCTTCAGTGGTATCAGAGCCGATCTATGTGCAGTTATGCTACTAAGGGTAGAACACATGTTGAATTTGGGCATTGATTCTCTAGCTGTTACCGTCTCATGTGTACTTGTTTATATCGTGGTACTATTTGATGAATCGTTCCAGATTGACCTTACATGTAAGCTTACGCGAGACTAGTTTCACACTTAACATATGTTTTGTACCATATATGCGGTTGGCGGGTGTCAGTCTCTCTCACAGTAGTTGATATGGCATTTGTAGTGGAGGGCCTCAAAAGGGGTGTAGAGACAACTATTTGATCAATGTTGTAGTTGAAGTTCATAGATAGAAACGGTTCTATCGCGAAAGCCCTAGCAGCCACGTAAAACATGCAGAAGATAAAGTAGCGGTTTCTAACTTTATTTTTTAGGCATAGGTGATGTGATATGGTCATTTTATATTTTTGTATAAAATGCAGTTCACGTAAAGCAACCAGAAGGAGCCATTTGGTTGTTCATTCAATTCTAATGGCCTGCATGCCGAGATCATGATGTAATGTAGATTACTTTCTGTTACTAAGTTGTACTAGTGTCATCATGATGGATGACCAACTGGAAGCATCGTGGACTTGTCGTCACGCTGGTGGGAAAGATGGAGATCATGCTGGAATGCACGATGGAGATCATGGCGCAATCATGAGGGACCATATCATATCACACATTGTGAATTGCATGTGATGTTAATCCTTTATGCATCTTATTTTCTTGCTAGTATTAGATACGTGATGGTAGCAATTATAGTCTGATCCCTAATTAATACCAACTATAGTATTCTCCCTTAGTGTGCACCACTAAGAAAGTTCATCGTTATTAAGCACACTATGATGATCAGGTCTTAGACGTATCGATGTTCGCATATGGTGGGTGTAATACATGTTGCACATCAAATACACTTAGTTTAAATTAGCGAGCCTAGCATATACAGACATGGCCTCGAAACACGAGAATATCGAAAGAACGAGCATGAGTCACATGAATGATGTGATCGACACTTTGTTGTCCACCTTTGCAGCTGTATCACCACACGTGATGATCGGGGGTGGTGTAGTGAATTTTGATCGTGTAATCACTAAAACTGTCTTCGGGGTGATAGTTTTAGTGGAGCTCATGTAATAATTTGATTATAAAACTTGAACTCGTATTATGAACTTAGTCTTAATGTTTTTTCAAATATCCTTGTAGATTATGGCTTACAATCCTCTGTATTTTGACCACGGTCTTTCTTGCATGATGAGGAACTTGAACTAGATTGGTCCAACTTCATAGACTAGTATCAACGCTTAAGGGACATCCTCAATGTTAATGACATACTCTACACAATACAAGAACCACTTGGAGATGCTCCCGATGTTAATGCAATTAAGGGAGAATATGATGAGTTTCGTGATCTTCGTGACGTGTTCATCCTTGTCTCATGTACCATGCGATTTAGTAAGGTACCTAAGCTGTGGCAGCAGTTTCCATAGACCTTACCATATGATATAATCGATGGGTTGAAGGCAATGTTCATATAACAAATCAGGCTTTTTAAGTTTGAGCTGCTGGACAAGTTTCTTTCACAAAAGATGGAAGAAAACATGTGCTTGGATAGTCACTTGGAGACCATGCATATGTTTTATGCATGCCTTGTGTATGAAGTTGATTAATGGATGATAGACCTATTTGCGGTAGATGGGTGTTGCACTCACTTCCTCACAACTACAAAGAGGTCATGAGAGAGGAACCATTCACCTTTCATCAATTCATGGCACAACTGAGAACTTTCAAGGTAGAAACTATCATGGGAGAAATCATCGACGAGACATGTACATATGATATACAACTTATAAATGTGTTTATTACAAAACACTTATTGCAGTTTACTAAGTATTTGATACTTGTTCTGTTTTGTGAAAACAAGACTGTCTGCTTGAGAGTTGCATGGAGAAGATGAGGAGACATAGTGTGTTGATGGCAAGCAAGAAGTTGACGGCCGAAGACACTACTACCTCTACATTTATTGCTTGGATTAATTTGGAATTTGAATAAATTTTGTAATCGATTTGAATGTACGAACTTATTAGCGTGTCTTACATATCACGAGACGGTTATTCATAATGAGTTAGTGACAAATCAATTGTTCTATTATTATGAATAATTCCTATTATGGTTAGATTTTTGGTCATGAATGCATTATTCTTATTGTAATCTTGCTAATAATGGTTTAAACGTTTGTAAAACATTGAAAGCCAAAATATATCCAAACTTAATAATGAATGACACTATTGTTTGAAGTGATAATGGTGTGTGTGCATGTAAATAGTCTCATAAATGATGAAATTTAATGTCTTTAGGTATTTAATCCTTTGACACATGGAAAACCATGCCTCGTCAGGCAAGATGACTAAAACCTCACGTTCTAGTAAAACATAATATGTTCTAAGTCGTTGAAGGTCATACATAGAGATGTGTTGTAATTCATCGATAAGGTGGATATCGTTATTTTGTAAAACATGTTTGTAGACTTAAGTGAATACAAGTATTCACTAAGTGAAATATGAATCTTGAAGCATATAAAATGTTCAGGAGCCTTCAGAATAAAGATGGATATAAAATTAACATGAATCTCAAGTCTCCGTGATTTGATCAAAGTGACTAGCATTTGAGTTAAGTCATGGCATAAAAGACTTGTGAAATTTATTCCACAAATTGTGATGATTGGATATTTAAAAGTGTATTGATATGTCTAAACATCATATTCATATCGTATTGGATACATATGGTCTAAAATTATCTCTTACCGGGCTACCATAGTAGTTTAGAGTTATATGCCAATAGTAGCAAACACTAAAATAGGGAATCATCTAGGCAACTATGAATACGTCTTCCACAACTAAAAAGCAAACTTGCTATTGTATAGTATATTGTTTTCAAGAAAGAGTTTCTTGAAGAAAGTGTTGATGGAAGAAAGTAAAAGTTCAAAACCAAGGTATTTGACCTTACCTCCAAGTGTCTAGTGCCACAACAGAATATGTTCTGGAAACCAAACTCTGCAACTATAGGACTATAATGTTTCAACTAAGTACTTTTACTAAAGCAAGTAGGATTCAATAATAAGTTCCTCCATTTGTGGAACTATATTTGATTCACTTGTCATGTTAAAAGAACAAGACATACCTACGAACTAAAGAAGATATGATGAACCTAAGCACGAGAAATGATTAAGAGCCATGAAATCCTAAAGTAAATTGCGTTTAAGATTGCGAAGTAATGTGTTACTTGATCTTATTAAGTAAATGTGTTACTTGATCTTTCCAATAACTGTGAAGTTACAAGAAAGAGATGAAACTTTAAAGGAAGACATACAACTCGATTTGTGACAAAGGGTGTCTTGACAAATTCAAAAGTTGACTATAATGTAATGGTTTACACTAAGTCAACTTTGATAATTCTAATGCTTAAGTCTGATGGATTTACACTAAGCAATTACTACAATTTTGATAATTGGTAGTTGGTTATAGAAGTTGTGTGTTCTTCAATGACATGGTTGAAGAAGGGTTGTAATTGGTACAACAAGCAGATTTTGTTGAAACCATATGGACGCTAAGTATCTCGTAGTGGGAAATTCTTGATTTGATGAATGATTAGAGGAATTTTCGATTTAACAAAATTATTGATAAGACCTACATTATGACATATTTGAGTGGGAGCTAAGTGAGTATCCTGGTATCTCATATGTGAGTTACGTATTTGAGTGGGAGCGTGAAAACATTCTAATATATGTGATTGACATATGATGAATGGTGTAATTAGTATTAGTGATATTTAAAGTTAGTAAATATTGTGTGAATGAAGTTGAACAAAGCATTAAACATTGAAGTCTATCGAGATAGATTGATACGTTTAATGAATACTAGAGTCAAAATGTTTCTGTTTTAGATTCTAAAGAAAGTTCATAATGTCCTAGATTGGATTCTGAAAAGTTCGGAATGGAACAAGCAAAGAAATAGGTTCTTACTTGTGAAACTAGGTGAAACATTGAGTTTATCTTAGTATATGCGAATGGTTAAAAGGATAAGAATAGAGACAATCATCATATCCTTTGGTTCAGTCATAGGTTCTTCCACATACAACCATATTGCAATAATCGACGAAAATGTGACCCGTGTTCTTAGCTTGAAGAACATGTTCTAAGAGTGATTCATGAATAAATCATCGAACCAGAATTAAGCGTATCCTCGGTGTTTAGAGAATATAAGGATATACATTGATATAGAAGTAGGTGACTACTTCATAAAATGGCAAGTATGATAAGTTTGGCTAAGGAAGTTCGACTTTCAAAAATGAGTGTGTTTCTGGTATACATCACTAAAGTGAAAGTCCACTTGACTGAACAATCATCATTGTAGACACCGTGACACAAAGTCTCACTCTATAGCCAAACAAATACTTTGACACATTAACGATTTGCAAAGAACATAAGTATCTAGTAGATACATATAAATGACAAGAACATTTTCCATAAGTAAGCATGATCAGAAGCACACTATGTAATACTGTGTTTATGATTAGTAACAAATGCAACTAGATTATTTATACTCTAGTGCAAGTGGGAGACGGAAGGAGATATTCCCTAGAGGCAAATAATAAATGGCGTTTATTATCATATCTCAATTAGTTCATAAAAGTTTTATACCGTGCTATAACTTATCAAGACAAAAATTGATGCAGGTGTGCTATGTAAACAAACCAATTTCCTAGTATCCTCTATACAACTAGTTCATTGGGCAACTGATGATCAAGATTTTCTGACCATGGAGAATTTATGCCAATTGACAATGAGTCATACCATTAGTAAATCATGTGATGGACAATCTTACCTAACATAAGTATTGTGACATGATCAAGTCAAATAGTTCATTTTTGCAATAATGAGGAAACACAGTGACCTTCTCCTTAGACCGTGAGACCATATCTAATCACTATCACCCGGGGTTGTCTTGACTACATCAATCGTCATACCGTAACCATCAACCGTCACACCTTCACAAGATGATCATAAATGTGTCTATCAGGTATTCCAAAGGGATATGTTGAGGTGTATGCATCAAGATTTGAATTTGTTATCCCGTGTGACGGGAAGATACACTAGGCCCACTCAGTAAGATTGCATCCAAGAAGCTGCAGCGAATGACTAGGTCATGAGAATACAATATCATGTGAACGAGACAAAGTAGACTTATTAGTAACAAGATTGAACAAGGTATGATTGATACCGATGATCAGATCTCGGACGAGTTATGTATCAAAGTATTAACAAAAGGAATTGAACTCGATGTTTATGGTTGAAACGACAAGACATCATGGAATGGACAAGGGTCATTATGGGTATCTAGATCCTGCTAATAATCATTGATATGAGAGGTTTCTTGATCATGTTGGCAATGTTCCTGAACTATAGGGTAACACACTTAAGGGTTATGCAGTGCTTAGAGATTGTTTTGAATCATCGGGATTGTTGATGGAAAGAAGAGAGAAAACCGGAAGGGTTCTGGGAAAAGACCGAAGAAGTTCGGAATGATCGAAAAGGAGTTTTTGATCATGAGAAAATGTTAAATGTGATTTTTATATTAATTAATTGAATTAATAAGTAAAATCTAATTTAAAATGATTTTTCGGCAAATCCTCCCTAATGGGCCACTTCCTGGAGGGAAGGTCCCATCTGGGGGGAGCAGCCACCCAAGGCCACCTGGCCGGCCGACCTTGGTGACGTGTAGGGTGAGGGTGGGGCCCACTGGACTAGCCCTCCTACCATGGCGCGCCTCCCCTCCTCCTTTAGTCCAACATTGCCAGCTAGCATGTGCGGTCCCTCCCCTTCTCTTATATAAAGAGGGGTCTAGGGAGAGGGAAAATACACAATAAATTGGGAAAATCCTAAAGGCAATATTCCTTGGGGATTCTCTCTCTCTAGTTGACTCTCGTTCTTGAGGTTTCAAGAAGAACTACGCGTGTGGGAGATGACACCACTCCGGCATACCGTTGCACTACCGGATCCCAATTCTAGAAGGTCTAATTCCGCATTCTAGCTAGATCAGAGAGAATGGGAGTCGTTGTCAAGCACCGGACGTCTGCGATACCAAGGAGGTGCTTCCAGTTGTGGCACCTGGACGTCATGTGAGGATAAACGTGACCTTGCGGTTGGCTACGAGTACGACTACATCACCCACATTTCTCATGAAACGTTAAATGCTTTTGGTGTACAAGGGTATGTAACCAAAGCTCTGTCGTTGCTGCATTACTCATAGATAGATCTTGGCATAAGTATTGCGCTAGTTAGATAATTTATTGTTTTCTGCAATGAATCCCTTCAAATTTTACTTTCCAACTACTTAGCCTAAATAGTAATATTTCCTTAGTGTGTTTTCATTTAGCATTGGTAAGTCACCAATAATGAATCGATTTTCCCAAATAGTTGATTGGAAACTGGCGACAATGGTGGCGAGATCCCCTCTCTCCTCCTCGCATAGCGGCTGCGGGCACGACCCGGGATCAGGGCTAGACAAATCACAGACCTTGGTCTGACATAAGCCTAACTTAGATCTTGGAAGCGTAACAGGGATACTCGGTAACATCATAGAACATACACAACATACATTATTAAGGTAAGCTCTTAGTAGAGCTGCAAACAAGTATTACAAGCTAGGGGTCATAGACCCGATGTTACAACAAGCAACAGAAGAAAATATGTTGTTCTCAACAACAAACTTACCAAAGGGCCTAAGAGGACATAAACATAAGCAATGACCCTTCCATAGATCTTAGGTTGCTGCCCAGGAACCCCAACTACTTGTCAACATCAACGTAGAAACCACCTTCTGTTGGAATAGCTTCATCTATAGAAAAACATCAACAAGGCAAGGATGAGTACATGATGTACTCTGCAAGACTTAAATAACCTAAGGGTACATGCTCATGTTGGAAAGGCTTTCTATGGTTACTTTGAAAAAATCTAGCTTTGTTTGAAAACAAGAGTAGAGGATCATCTAATCAGAACATTTAAAAAGGGATAAGAGGACTACACTTCAAGCTCTTATAAATCATCTTTGATATCCACAAAGTACCATCATCAACTAAACCTACCAACTCGGAATACCCCCTCAAAGAACCCGGAGGAAGTAATCCAGAACACTCATTAGTTGCCAAGTTTTACCATTAGGTTATAGTTCTCTATGATCATTAGAATCCATTCCCAAGTTTTCCATAACCGTGGACATGGATTTTCAAAAAGATTGTAACCCTATATGGGTGGACAACTTTACCCACACATACCAACCGACTCTTAATGCCAAATTATTAGCCCTCTTCCTTAGAAGGACGACAGAGGGTGGTTGGCCATGACCTTTACCTTGCTTTCACTGAGACCATGACTTATGCTCTAAGGAGATGCCGCTGTAATGAGTCAAGTCCCAAAGTTGGTCCCTAGGGATGTGTGTGGGGACCAAGATTATGAAGGTAGTTCTTCTTGTTCCTGTCCACGCCCTAGCTATTATTCCATGCACATATGGAACATCCAAAATGCATATGACGAATGGAACACCCGAACTAGGTGACTCATGGAATCTACTAGGCATGTTAGTGAGTCGAGCGGGTTTCCAAGCCCCCGTGGGGTTGTACGGTAGTCTTGGTTCAAGAGGCAAGAACTCGGGTCCTAGGGGTGGCAAGCATGGTACTACAAAAACCACACCCAACATGGTATCCCATACCTGCCTTAGCATGTTTATTATCCATCTCTAATCATACCTCAACATCATGTCATACTAGGTTCATCACATCTCCGATGCATCATCTAGATGGATCGGTCTTGGACCACTAAGCATGGCTAAGATCAACTGATATATGGCACTAGAGATGCTCATAAGACAAACCCTAGGTATGCCAGGAGAAGTGGATCAGGTATCTTAGTATACAAGGGGAAACATGCGGCGGATGGGGAACTCTACCGTATAATAAAAGACCATATTAGAATCGCATGCATATAGCAAGCATGAAATACTTTGAAAACATAGGTTCGGAATGATGGGACTACGCTTGCCTTGTCCTTTGTTTTACTGGTACTGCTCTTAGGTGGCGTTGACTTCAGGCTCGGGCTCGGTTCCTATCACGAAGAACCAACACCGGAAAAGAAAAGCAACATTCAAAACATGGCATGTGAAATTCTCATATGATATGAATGATAAGACAGGTTGTATGTATTGAAATAACCCTAGGTGCATCATCAGTTTAAATGGATTTGGAATGCCCTAGCTAGACAAACCATCAAACACATGATACTTATGGGGTGTCGGTGTTCCTAAAAACTAAGTAGGGTTAAAATTTGTATAAACATGGATGCTTACATTTTAAATGGTTGAGCTCATTTTTTTGAGCATTTTGATATATTATATATATTCTGATTTAAAATGAATTACTTATGAATTTCCAAAGATTTAATCAATTTTACCAATTTAAATCATTTTCTGAAATTATTAAATACCTAATAGATGTACACACCTGTCATATACGATTTAATTAAAATAGAAAACAAAAAAAATTATGGCATCAGACTGACGTGAGAAAAGCATGACGTCACCATGACATCAACACGACATCAACGCTGGGGACATCAACACCATGTTGCTGCCATGTGGTGGCCACGTCAGGGCCACATTGCGGCCACGTCGTCTCCACCTCATCCATGTCCGCACCACCAGATGGTGGTTGCCATTGGCAATCTCGTGCATGCCTGGACGCGTGAGAGGGAGCGTTAGAACCGCACGAGGATGGCAAGCAAGCTAGCACTAGTTCCACACGGTTTTGGTCACCAGAGGATGGCTGATGACGAGCTTCCGTGGTTAAGCTTGCGGGTGACCATAGTGGTGGCGATACAGCCAGTAGGAAGTGGATCAGAAAGGACCAATCAACATAGAATCTCATAAGGAGCGCGTAGAGGCCGGTGGTGAGGCAAGGCGAACTATAGATCGATGTAGACCGATGGCTACTAGTAGAGGATGGAGGTATAGATTTGGGAAATTGGGGGCGCGCGCGAGAGAGAGATGGCTAGGATGAACAAGCTGAGAGAGGAGTTCACAATGGTGGCCTCAGACTAAGCTAGGTGGCCAGAATCAACGGGATAGCAGCGACCATGATCTTGGGTTCGTCGACGATAGCGGAATAGGATGAGAGGAAGGGGAAGTGGCATGCCAGGGTTCTCCGGCGGCGGGAGGCGAAGCTTTATAGAGACGGGGGTGGCGAAATGGATCTTGGCATAGGGCGCGACAGCGAACAACGACAACATCGACACATAGCAGCTTCTCTATCATCGTCGATGACGACGATGCAGAGAAGCACTGAAGCGGTACATGCCGGTAGTTGGGCCTCGGATAGGCTGGCTCAGGCTTCTACTCATCTACGGGAAAGCAAGGGGAGAGAGAGGGCCTAGGTATCTAGGGTTTGCTTTTTTAGAAAACCCTTTTTATTTTTCTCTTCTCATCTTCTGTTTGAATTTCAAACTCAAACTTGGTTTTGAATTTATTTCAAAAACAAAACCATCCTAACACATTTTCCAAAACCAATTCTAATCTATGTTTCCAAAACCCGGACAAAACATATTAGAGCTTTCAAAATAAACCCATTTTCAGAGGGGGGTTAAAAGAAAGGGTTGAAATAGTGCATTTAGGGGTTTTATCTCTTAATTACAACCAAGATGCAAGTGTGATGCATGCATGAAATGCTCAAACATGTATTTATTATTACACATGAGGGTGGTATGTTATAGCTCTACTTCACTTACAAGAATTTTGTCCTGAGATTCCTAGGTTTTAGAAATGAAGGTATGGTACTCAGATCAAAGATGATCTTCATGTTCCCAGGCTGCTTCTGACTCAGAGTGATGAGACCACTAAACTTTTAGTAACTTGATGGTTTAACGACGAGTCTTGTGCTTGGTTTCACCAAGAATACGAACAGCGTATTCCCACTAGGTTAGATTCTCTTGGAGATCCAGAGTTTGATGATCCACACCATGAATGGGATCTTTGAAGAAACGCTTGAGTTGAGACACATGGAAGATATCATGAATGTCTAGAACGGTTGATGGTAGCTCCAACTGGTAGGCAAGCTCACCTCACTTGGAGAATATGCAAAATGGTCCAACGTAGCTAGGATCCAATTTTACTTTGATACCGAATTGGTGGACACCCTTCAAAGGAGTGACCCGAAGGTAAACTTGATCACCAACTTCATAATGAACTTCAAGATGACAACGATCATAGTTGGTCTTCTAACAGGATTGAGCATCTTTCAAATGCTCTTGGATTATGGCTTCGTGGATCATATCTATCCCAAAGAACCGTCTTTTGCCGATTTCTGTCTAATTGAGCAGTGTTCGACATGTTCTTCCATATAGAAACTGGAAAGGTGCCATACCCAAGTTGGATTGAAAACTGTTGTTTAGGAGAACTCAGCAAATGGAAGACATTTCTCCAGTTCTTGCTAGAGTATATAACACACGCTCTAAGCATGTCTTCAAGGATTTGATTCACCCATTCGGTCTGACCACCGGTTTTAGGATAATAAGTTATACCGAAGGAGAGATGGGTTCCTGAAAGGGAAACGGACGTTGCCTAGAGGGGGTGAATAGGCGTTTTAAAATTATTACGATTAGGCTCTAATAAATGCGGAATAAAACCTAACATTTAATTTATCCAGCCAGACCTATATTCACTAGGTTCACTAAGTGCACCAACAATCTATGCTAAGCAAGACAAGAAACAAGGTGATAGCAAGATAATATACTTCAAGCACTATGGCTATCACAATGTAAATTGCATAAGTAAAGGGCTCGGTTGAGAGATAACCGATGGATGCGGAGACTATGATTTGTTTCCCGAAGTTCACTTCCAAAGAAGCCACGTCTCTGTTGGAGAGGTGCAGGGGCGCAATGTACTTCAAACGCCACAAGTGGCTCGCCTCGAGGTGTGGTGGCTCGATGCTCACCCAACGCCACACAAGGCCTCATCCCAAGATGCGAAGGAACGCAACTCACTGACGCCACAAAAGGCTCACCCTATTCTCCCATGAACTCGCCACAAAGGCCTACTCACGCTCCACTATGGGACACTTGAGGGCTGTCACTGATGGCTCGGTGTTGATGTGGAGCTCGTTGGGGAATCCCAAGAGGAAGGTATGATGAGCACAACAGTAAGTTTCCCTCAGTTATGAAACCAAGGTTTAATCGAACCAGTAGGAGCAAGGAAACACCCCAAAGGTGTTGCTAGCTGAGCCTTGGCAGGGCGCACTACCGGTACTAGTAGCAACGTGGAGACCTGCACAACACAACCACAGAACTCTGCCCCCAACTTGCGATGAGGTTGTCAATCTCAGAGGTTTTGCTGAAAACAAAGGATTAAACGTATCGAATGGAAGGAAGTAATAGTTTGCAGAAAGTAAACACAAAGCAGTAAACAGTTTATAGATTGTATGTAAAATAAAGGACCGGGATCCATAGTTCACTAGAGGTGGCTCTCCTTAAGATAGATAACATGCTGGGTGAAAAATTTACAGCGGGGCAATTGACAAACATCGAGAAAGCAATACATGCATATACTAATCATCTTGACTCCTTTGGAACTTGATTGGGAATTACAACATTATACATAGACTGCCATCCAACTGCATCTATGACTAATAATCCACCTTAAGGTTATCATCCGAACCCCCTCTAGTATTAAGTTACAAGCAACAGATTATTGCTTTATGAATTGCGTGTAATGTAAACAATACGATTGTTCTATGAACAAAGGAATGTTGTTTTCTCACTAGTAGCAACAACACATCTAGTACCTTAGAGATTTCTGTCACTTCCCCAGATTACTAGAGGCATGAACCCATTATCGAGCATAAATACTAACTCTTGGAGTTGCTAGCATCTACTTGGCCAAGATAGCTAGTAACAACGGAAAGCATGCAAGATCACAAATAACAAAGACATGATAGAATCAATAATCAATCTGAAATAGCATCTCAATATCCATCGGATCCCTGCAAACACAACATGCAGAATTACAAATAGATGATCTTGATCATGAACAGGGCTCACAAGATCTAAACATGAAAGCACAAAGGAGGAGAACCAGTCATCTAGCTACTACATGGACCCGTAGTCCAGAGATGAACTACTCACGCATCACATCGAAGGCTTGCATGATGATGAAGAAGGCCTCCGGGGTGAATTCCCCTCTCCGGCAGGGTGCCGGGAAGAGCTCCAGATCCCTCCTGATCTAGGTATGGACATGACGGAGGCTACAGACTCTTTCGTGGATTTTTGATTGGGTACCTAGGGTTTTGGTCCTGAAGGCAATATATAGGCAGAAGGAGAGGCCGAGGGGGTGCTAGGGTCGGCTAGACCACCCCCTGGCGTGGGCTAGGCCTGGCCGCGCAGCCAGGTGGTGTGGCCAGCCCCTAGCCCTTCTCCGTCTCGTATTCTGGCATCAGATATCTTCCGGAAAAATAGGCACTTTGGCTTTTGTCCCGTCCAATTCCGAGAATATTTATTTTCTTACTTTCCTGGAACCAAAAACAGTAGAAAACAGGCAGCTGGCACTGTGGCTCTTGTTAATAGGTTAGTCCAAGAAATCATATGAAAAGTACTCCAAAGTGTGGACAAAACACAAGAAAGTAGATAAAACCAAGCATGGAGCATCAAAAATTATAGATACATTTGCAATGTATCAACATCCCCAAGCTTAACTCCTGCTCATCCTCGAGTAGGTAGGTGATAAAAACAAAGAATAATTTTTGAGGTGACATGCACCATCAAAGACTTGATCAAAGTATTTGTAAAACATTCGAAGCTGGGATCATAGTACTTCAATCATAACATGAAAGACAAGGTTCTAGCAATAAGACACAGAAACTAAAATGCAACATGAAAAGGCACAAACAAAAGATTCATGAATAACAATGCTTTGCAAGACGTTTGTTTGTTTCACATAAAGAAAACATAGCATAATAGTATTCAGCTTGTCCCTCATAAAGTAGCAAATATAAATGCATAGGACACCTTCAAAGTTCATAAGAGTGACTAGATACAAATAGTTTAAAACAATAAATATCAAGTTATGCATCAATCAACTAGTCTTGGGACAATGCACATAGAACTAAGAATGGCCACTATGCTCTCAAAGTAGGTGCATAAAGGTAGAAGGTGGAGACTCAATATAGTGGTGGAAGAAGGGCCTTCATAGAAGGAAGTAGGGATTCAAGTCTCATAAAGAGCTTCCAAAAATTATGGTACTTATAGCTTTCAGCTCTCATTGCCCCTATCATAAGCATCTTGAAGTGATTAAGGTTAAAGTGAACAAACTATGGTGTACATGCTTGACGAAGTATAAGTTAGAAACCTCATGTCCCTGGAACACGAGGGCCGCTCCTCATGCTACTCAAGTTTAGTCACCGGTAAGTTCTTGTCATCATAAGTACATGTGTATCATAGAGAATCGCCAACGGGGTACCCCTTTCCCGATGATACGGAAGAATCCCCATATCAAAATGACAAGGCAAGCAGACAACAAGCATCTCAGCAATCTTCTTATTTACCATGGGAATATGGTGCTTTTTTTATCTCTTTCCTCTTTTCATAATATTTTTTTTCTTTTTCTCTTTTTTCTCAATATAGGACTCTTTTTTTATAAGAAGAATGCTTCATAGACAGCTCATTATGGTTACGCTGCAGGTATCCACCATGTCAGCATGGATTAGACCAGCGGCCCAGGTGTTTCTCTAACACATATACATAACGCCATGGACTTACAAGCTCCCCTTTCATTTCACACCGACGACATCCATAGACAAAAGAGCATGATATCAACTAGGTACAAAGTACTCGTGCAATGTTGAAAGCGTTCCCCATGACAACATGGTTCTGCTAATTCCCAACAAATAAGTGCAAGCATATACAACATAGACGACACAATGGTTCAAGTTTATTAAGGGCAAGAAAAGTAAAGTGTGCCATCAAGTTCGTGAGAGCTTTAATCACTAGTTTTCTCATAACAAGTTTAATTAGGAAGGTAAACAAAAGCATGAATATACTTGGAATAGCATAAGCTAGTAGGTAGGTATGGTGGACTCTTTGGAATAACTTGGTTTTAGGAGTTGGATGCATGAGTGGAACTCATACTTGGTTGTGGAGGCTAGCAAAAGACTGGGAGCGACAAACTAAGAGAGCAAAGAGCGATAAAACATCATTGATCAAAGCATAAAGTGATACTACAAGTTGAAAACGAAAGGATCATAAAGGCTATGGTGACTTGAGATAGTCATAACATGGTGTGAGCATGTGCCAAGTCAACCCATATAAAGCATCAAAGGAGAATACCTCTATACTATGCTTTAATATGCTAAAACAACGCATGATTCATCCAAGGCACATTAAGCAATCTCAATTGTTTATAACAAGTCATGCTACAGCAAATAATACTAAGCATAAAGCCAAAACAATATCAAGCATGGCATGACAAAGCATAGGCCACAGTAAAAAACAATCTCTTTTTACCACTTAAGCATGAACTTTCCTACTCTTTTCCAAACCAAACCAAACTATTTGAAAACCAATGTATGACAGAGGGGGTCCAACCAATTTATTCAGCAAACTAAGCAAACCAAGAAAACAAAAAACCAAAACAAAAACAAAAAAGAAGACGCTCCAAGAACAACACAACTGTGCATGAAACAATAAAAATGAAGCGTTTGGAAGAAACCTGGGATTTTTATTGATGAAGAGGGGGATGCCTTGGGCATCCCCAAGCTTTGATGCTTGTACTTCTTGGATATTTCTTGCGGTGACATGCGTGGCATCCCCAAGCTTGATCTTTAGTCCATCTTTCATCTCATTACTCTTTTCTTCCATACACCTGGAATTTTTCCTTCATACAAAACTTCACACAATCTTTATTAGCAACATTAGTGCACTCAAGATAATAAGTCTTAAGGTTCAGTTCTAACACCAAATAAACTTCCATTAGAACACTAGCTACTGAAGCACTTCCCTCAAAAAGCTCAATTCCCCAAAAGAACTCAAAAAGGAACCAACAAGAAGCAAATGCAGAAAATGGCAGAAATCTGTCAAAACAGACCAGCAGGTAAAGACGAATTTTTTCGAAGACCTTCTGTTGCTCAAATCACAAAGTGTTCAACTAATGAAAGTTAGATAACAACTTGGGCAGAAGCACAAAAATTCACGCCTCAAAAATACGTTCAGACATTTTACACAAATTTTTATGGTGAAGCACAGAAATCTGTTTCGAGTCAGCAACTTTCCCAATCATTACCTCTCTCTCATTAGAGGTTACTCTTGGCACAAAAAGCAAATAAAAAGGATAAGGAGTGGTTATTACTGAATTAATAACTTCCAAGACTCATCTAAAACTTTTGGGTTACTCCCAATAAGTACTTTTCTTTAACGCCTTTAAGTTAGGCATGATAGTTTGAGAAGATGCTCACATAAAAAATATGAATTGAAGTAAAAGAGAGCATCAAGAAGCAAATTCAAAACATATTTAAGTCTTACCCACTTCCTATGCATAGGAATCTCGTATGCAAATAAATTTACAAAGAACAAAGTGACATGCATAGGAAGATAAAACGAGAATAACTTCAAAACTTTCAACACATAGAGAGGTGTTTCAATACCATGAAAACTTCTACAACCATATTTTCCACTCTCATAATAATTTTCAGTAGCCTCATGAATAAACTCAACAATATAACTATCACATAAAGCATGCTTTTCATGATCTACAAACACTAGAGCTTTATTATAAATATTTTCAAAAGAATCCTCAGGAACATGACATTCGTCCTCCTTTGGTAAGCGTGGGGGACAATCAAATAATGTAAGGGGTAAAGAGTTACTCTCATTAGAAGGTAGGGATGGGTAGATCCATTCTTCCTCCTCTTGATCATCACTCTCCTCCTCTTTTTCATCCAATGAGCTTCTAGTTTCAGCAATTTCTTCTTCCATAGGCTCCTGCAAGGCATTAGTCTCTTCCATTGGTGGAGAGCATCTATTAAGATATTCAAGAATATAGCCATTTTCTACCTTGTAATTGTCAAAGCAAAATTTAAGTATATCATAAACCTCATATTTATAAGGGGAATCATCAGTATTTTCAAGCAAACTAGCAAGTTCAAATGCACCCTTCCAATCAATAAATTCTTCAATTTGTTCCATATCATAAAAGTCATAATTCCCTTTAACATAATAAGATATGGTAACATTATCATTATACTCACATTGAAAAGGGAGGTGTTTATACCTCCTACAACAACAAGATTTATCAAAGCAATAAGTAACATTATAAGTAGAGCACACATTTATAGCAATGGTATACAATTTATCAATTTGTTCCCATAAGTGTTTCCCTTTTTGTGACAAGCGGTGTTCCTTATAATAATATTTTTGTTCTTCCGTGAACCCACCTTGCCAATAAGATTCAGTTTCAAAGAAACCAACCATTGATAAAAAGCATGATAAAGCAAGACAATAACAGACCAATGAAAATAACAACTATAGTAGGAACTAATTTTTGTGTGTTTTTGACAAAGAAACAAGCAAACAAAACAAAAAGAAACTAAGCAAAACAGAAATAACAAAGTAAAGAGATTGGTTATGAGGGACTCCCCTTGTGAAGATGTCCTTGACCCCTGACAACAGCGCCAGAAAAAATACTTGATGGCTCGGTGTTGATGTGGAGCTCGTTGGGGAACCCCAAGAGGAAGGTATGATGAGCACAGCAATAAGTTTCCCTTAGTTATGAAACCAAGGTTTAATCGAACCAGTAGGAGCAAGGAAACACCCCAAAGGTGTTGCTAGCTAAGCCTTGGCAGGGCGCACTACCGGTGCTAGTAGCAACGTGGAGATCTGCACAACACAACCACAGAACTCTGCCCCCAACTTGCGATGAGGTTGTCAATCTCACCGGTTTTGCTGAAAACAAAGGATTAAATATATCGAATGGAAGGAAGTAATAGTTTGCAGAAAGTAAACACAAAGCAGTAAACAGTTTGTAGATTGTATGTAAAAGAAAGGACCGGGATCCATAGTTCATAGAGGTGGCTCTCCTTAAGATAGATAACATGCTGGGTGAACAAATTACAGCGGGGCAATTGACAAACATCGAGAAAGCAATACATGCATATACTAATCATCTTGACTCCTTTGGAACTTGATTAGGCATTACAACATTATACATAGACCGCCATCCAACTGCATCTATGACTAATAATCCACCTTCAGGTTATCATCCGAACCCCCTCCACTATTAAGTTGCAAGCAACAGATTATTGCTTTACGAATTGCGTGTAATGTAAACAATACGATTGTTCTATGAACAAAGGGTTGTTGTTTTCTCCCTAGTAGCAACAGCACATCTAGTACCTTAGAGATTTCAGTCACTTCCCCAGATTACCAGAGGCATGAACCCACTATCGAGCATAAATACTAACTCTTGGAGTTTCTAGCATCTACTTGGCCAAGATAGCTACTAACAATGGAAAGCATGCAAGATCACAAATAACAAAGACATGATAGAATCAATAATCAATATGAAATAGCATCTCAATATCCATCAGATCCCCGCAAACACAACATGCAGAATTACAAATAGATGATCTTGATCATGAACGGAGCTCACAAGATCTAAACATGAAAGCACAGAGGAGAACCAGCCATCTAGCTACTACATGGACCCGCAGTCCAGAGATGAACTACTCATGGATCACACCGGAGGCTTGGATGATGATGAAGAAGGCCTCCAGGGTGAATTCCCCTCTCCGGCAGGGTGCCGGGAAGAGCTTCAAATCCCTTCTGATCTAGGGATGGAGATGACAATGGCTACAGACTCTTTCGTGGATTTTCGATCGGGTACCTAGGGTTTTGGTCCTGAAGGCAATATATAGGCGGAAGGAGAGGCTGAGGGGGTGCTGGGGTCAGCCAGACCACCCCCTGGCGCGGGCCAGGCCTGGCCACGCGGCCAGGTGGTGTGGCCGGCCCCCAGCCCTTCTCTGACTCGTATTCTGGCATTAGATGTCTTCCAGAAAAATAGGCACTTTGGCTTTTGTCCCGTCCAATTCCAAGAATATTTATTTTCTGACTTTCCTGGAACCAAAAACAGCAGAAAACAGGCAGCTGGCACTGTGGCTCTTGTTAATAGGTTAGTCCAAGAAATCATATGAAAATTACTCCAAAGTGTGGACAAAACACAAGAAAGTAGATAAAACCAAGCATGGAGCATCAAAAATTATAGATACATTTGCAATGTATCAGTCACCGAACCCGTACAAGGCTTGGGGAAAGCTCCACAACTCAATTGGAGGGCTCCCAAGAAAAGCCACAAAGGCTCCGCAATGCCATAGTAGGCCAACAAGCTTGGGGAAACTCCACAACTCAATTGGAGGCCCCAAGAACACACCACAACTCCACACAACCATCTAGGGTTCCAAGAACCCAAGAGAAACAAGCCCAAGGGCTTGAACTTGCTGAATCTTGATAGGTTTTATATTTTACCGGTCTCTTGTGGTGTTGGGAGACCAGGTTAGGATAGATAGCTGTACTATCAAGAGGGGCTCTCGAGTGGGTGACTCGTTCATATCTTTTAGAGAGAGCTCAAACCTTTGCATACATAGCATCATCTTTCTTGGTTGAGCTCTCTCTGAAAGATACGAATGAGTCACCCAGTCGAGAACCCCTATTGATAGCACAGCTATCTATCCTAAACCCGGTCTCCCAACACTAAAAGAGACTGGTAAAATAGAAAACCTATCAAGATCATACCTTTGCCTTGAGAAATCCACTTGAGCTTGATGTAGACTGTCTTGTCCTTCTCAAGATGGATCGCCTTTCTTGATTGCTCTTGCTCGATGAAGACTTGAGAAGTGCTCCCCCATACTCTATGGGGAAACCTCCTTTTTGAACTTGTCTTCATCACACCATGATTACCAAGGATGGCAAGCTCCAAGCATGAGATCTTCTAGATATGGTGCATCTTGAGCTTGCACTTCATTTCTTGATGATGTCTTAAAGATAGCCATGAGGAACTCCATCTTCTTCTTCTACTTGATTCCAATAGGCACAAAGCCCTTGGATATTGCTTCTTATTTTCCAACCTTGAAACCAACACATGGTCCAAGAGATGCCAATGGACAAACCTACAAGTGAAACTAAATTTACACATTAGTCCATAAGGATTGTCATTAATTACCAAAACCACACTTGGGGGCATACCTGCCCTTTCAATCTCCCCTATTTTGGTAATTGATGACAATCCCCTAGAGAGGGTTTAAATATGGAATTTAACGAACAAAATGGTTGCCCCAACATCAAATACTACACAAGTATGTGACGTTGGTACAACCACAATATATAGAGCAAACTCCCCCACAATCTATGCATGTGTGATGAACTTGAATTTCATTGCATATATTGCCAACCATTATCGTTGGAAGAGTTTCCTCTATATATTAAAAATGCCAAGCAACAACAAAGATGCAAGAGCATGCAAGGATAATGCTTAAGAACCAACTCAAAGCATAAACCAACTTTCCTTAAACCCTCTAAAACTTCTCCCCCATTGGCATCGATTGCCAAAATGGGTGAAAATTTCTAGATGGCCAATATAGTGAGACTCCCTCCAAAGGTGTGCATATGCACATATCCAATGATGAATCCTTGGGAGGAAGTAAAACTATATAGAGGACCCAAAGATTGCAAAAAGAAAAGAAAAATAAAGAAGCTTCAACAAATGAAGCGCGCAACGACAATTGATACCAAAAGAAAATAACAAGATATTATGATGTGAGCAAATGAGTGTTTAAATGAAATAGGGAGGCTCCCCAATCTTTGTGCACAATATAGGATCATCATTTGAATACATCATTCACAAATATGGAATCCTCACTCCCCCATAGACATTTAAAAACTCAAACAAAAAGAAAGAAGGAAAATGAGCATTCTTAAATGACTTAGAGAAGCTCCCCAAGGATTATGCACCAATTATAATAATTGTATTTGGAAACAAAGTGCACAATCATGGAATCCTCAATCCTACAAACTCTTTTAACAATACACCAAAAGAGAGATCAAATTATGAGTGCCCGGAGATGCTAACAAATTGGACAAGCACTCACAGGAAAATAAATTTGGAAGCCACCGAAGAGTCAATAAATAAAGAGTGGTCTCCAAGGAAAACAAAAACAACCAAAGATTTATATTCTCTTGTGTGTATAATTTTCTAGGTGGAAAATATCACAAAGACATATGCCCACAAGGAAACATGCACACACAAAATAGATACACAAGAAAGCACATGAAAAACAAAAGGAGGTCATAGAATATACCAATAAGATTTTTGCTTCAAAGCATGGCCAAAGGCTCAAATATATCTTATTGTACATCAATGAGCTTCAAACACCAACACACTACATACATTACAACTATTACCAAGGGAAAAAGGGAATAGTTGGAATATATGGAGAAAGGCAACAAGTATCACAAATAGAAATCAACTATGCAAAATACTCACTATTGCACATGAGAGTGAATGAGGAAAAGATATGCAATAAAATTGCTAGATTGACATATTTGGGATTGGTGAATCATCAGCATGATTTTGTATAGCCCACTTATATGCACTCATCTAACCATACTCACATTTGCAATAGAGGAGAAATTTCAAAAAACAAAAAGAACCACAAAATTTGTACAAACACAAATTCATGCCAACAAGCAACCTACAAAAGGTTGGAAACAACATAAGTATACATGAGATAGATACTTGTTACCGAGATATAGTTGGTAGGATGTAGAGGATATGAATTAGTTGATCATCCTAGCTTGCATCCAATTGACATGTAGACACCACTTCTTCCTTGTTCAAGATACAAGCACCCAATATATCTCCAATGTACCTAAAACACAATTAAGTACACTATGTTCCCAAACAAATTGGGTCCAAAGTAGTTAGTGAAACTACAATATATAGGAGAAGTCCACATAAATATGTGCATATTAATATGAAATTTAATTTCATGCACATCTTAGCCAATAGGATTTGGTGGAGTTAACCCTATAAATTGGATCATAGAAAGAAAGCATGCCATAATATATTCATGAAGTAAATATGCATGCATAAGACTTTCAAGAACCAGAAAGGGGATATAATTTGAACTAAAACACCAAGTAAACCAAGAAGTAGCACACAAGAGTGTGACACGACAAAAGGTGTCCAAATTGAATCAAAGAGCCAAATCAACACATGAAAGGACACACATTTCAACAAATGAACAAGGCAAAAGCCAAAGAGCGAAAGATGCACAAAACACAGAATGCTCAAGGATTTATCTCATTCTAAAAGACCAAAACAAGTAACAAAGAATGAGACAAAGCCAACTCCCAAATAGAGCAAGGTTCCAACACATAAACCAAACTCTCTACACTTTTCATGATGCCACAAAGTACCAAAAGAAAAGATCAAGCATCCAAGCACAAGAAACACTATATGGATCAAATTAAGAAGCATAAACATGAGTATTCTAAATAGTATAGGAGAGCTCCCCCATGAGTGGTGCATTACTTAGAATTTTGCTATTTAATGCAAAGTGCACACAAGTGAGATCATCACCACTACCTACATTAAATAAAACACAAGAGAATACCAATAAACTAAAAGGATCCATAAGAGGCAAGCAAAACATGGGAGTCAAATGAAAACATTTTCTTGGCCAAAGATAGAGAAAAAAACAAAGGCCAAAATGAATATGATCGACAAATTCTACCTTATATGGAGTACCACTTTTCCAATGACAAGAATTATGGGGAAATATTTCCCAAGGTAGTTTGCAAGGATATCATGATCATATTCACAACAATAAGCATATGACAAAATATAAAAAATAAGCATGATGCTTAGATATAGATTTCTTGATATCTCCAAATAGTCACACAATCATTAAAAATTAAAGTAACTTGAAGCAAATGGTTTCCATGGAGGATATGGAGGTCCAAATATGAGGAAACACATATCAAGAAAAACTCTCACAAACAAGATCCAAAAGATGAGCAATAAAAGTAATCCAAAGTAATTGGAACTTGTTTGAGCTAAATGTGCCACTTAGGAGCTAGATAAATATCAATATCAATTCTAAGTGACACTACCTCAAATGTCCACATTTTCTAGGTTTGTAATATGCACAAAGCATATGACTCCCCCATAATGTGATAAATCGAGAAAACTCAACAAGAGGTAAAACAGCCAAATAGAGATGATTAATGGACATTATGGAACTTAAATTTATCATGAGAAAGACATACCACATAGAGACTAGATAAAATTGTAATATACATACTAAGTGGTATTCCTCATGTACACACATTCTAGGATTGTGGAAAGCCCAAGCATAACACTCCGCCAAAATGGGATAGTCCATTAATCTCTCACAAGAGCCCAAAAAGATACCAAATGAATTCAACAAAGGCTCCAAAACAAGAACACAAATACATGATGTGCCAACCAACATACATAAATATACTTGATGACTCAATATAAGTACGAGGGAAGCACAACATATACATACACATGCAAGGTACAAAACCACACATGCACAAGGGAGAAAGTAACTTCCAATGTAAAGATTTGAGCACATGTTACCGTAAGGAGGAACATTGGATATAAGATAGAAGCAAGATAATCCAATTGGCTTGACTTGACAAAAATAAATGATGAAGATCCCTCAATTCTTCATAATGTAGCCAAGCCCCAGTGCCCTCCAACCAACACCTATTGATCAAGTTTTAGCTTGTTGGTCCCCAACTAAGTTGGGTCCTAAGAAGTTAGTCACGATTGGCTTGGCCACCCAAATGGTTCTTTTCTTGACACCACATTGGGCACCAACATATTTGGCAAACACATTGCCCACCTCATCCTTAATAAGAGAATATACATCATCAAGCAAGATAGGCTTGGATGAGGAGTTACCCATGGTGCATGAGGAAGAAAGGTGCCCCTTCTCGCGGCATATGTAGCAAGTTCTTCTCTTGCTATCTTTCTTCTTGGAAGATGCCACCCCTTGAGGAAGAGCTTGAGTCTTGGGAAGAGGCCCACTTTTAGCTTGAGGTGGAGCTTGAGGCCTCTTCCCTTGTTGCTTCTTCTTCAATGGGAAACATCTCACATGATGGCCTTCTTCCTTGCACATGAAGCACACAATGTTGGCCGGATTCTTCACTTGACCTTGGCCATTCTTCTTGTTGCGCTTGTTCTTCAACTTGTTGGTGGGCTTGTTCTTGATGTTGGAGTTGTATCCAATCCCACTCTTGTCATTTGGGGATCTTCACACACCCAAGATGTGAGTGGTCTTCCCTTCATGACGCTTCTTCAAGTCATTCTTCAAATAAGTGACTTGATCCTTGAGCTTCTTGTTTTCCTCTACATGGTTAGTATCAACAACAATACTAGAGGAAGTAGATGCTATAATGTTAGAGCAACAAGGCAAGGGATGCAATTCATCACAAGATGTAGCAATAGCATGAGTGGATGAATTACAAGGACTAGCACATGGCAATATGTAACTAGGAGTAGATGTAGTGCTTATGTCCACATGAGGCATACTATATGTTACCTTAGACAAAATAGCCTCATGAGCCAACTTTAGCCTACCATGGAAAACTAGAAGATCCTCATGCGAGCTTGAGAGCTTAGCATGTTTTTCTTCCAATTTCCCATAGTTTCTAGTTAGCAAAGCAAGTTGAGCCTTTAGCTCAACATTATCCTTCACAATAGATGCTTCACAAGAGATAGAATTAGTAGCACAAGCATCATCACAATTAGTAAGAGGTGAGGGAAACTTGGAAATCTCTTTAGTGTATGAAGCTTTAAGTTGCTCATGTGACTCGGTGAGTTTGATGAGCTCCCCCTTGATGACCCTAGAGCCATTGTTGAGGTGCTCAAAATCCTCAAGGAGTTTAGCATAAGCAACTTCAAGTTCATCATTTTTAATTTGGAGGGCACTTGCCACCTCAAATTCTCTATCATGAGATTTCTTCACTCTAGATAGCTCTAGAGCAAAGGTCTCCTCAAGAGATTACTTGGTGGTTTGTTCCTCTTCTAGAGCTTCATTTAGGTTTGCAGTGTCATTAGCATACTCACGCTCAATACTACTCATTTTGTCAATTGTGTTCTCATGTTCATCATTAAGTTGCTTACTTTCAATAGAAAAGGTTAATATTTCAATCAATTTAGAGCAAGCAATTTTATTTGGATGAAGAGCACAAAGTACTAGCTCCCCCTTCTTTTTTAAAGACGAAAAAACATCAACTACTTCATCTAAGTCAATATTCACATCATCATGAGGTGCATTGGGACCCAAAGGAGAAGTTACCTTTGATTCCTTAGCCATGAGGCATAAGTGAAAATTGGGAGAAGGTGATGATGGGGGAACACTTTAAGATCCAATCACAACCTTTCCTTGGCCCACACATTCTTTGATTTCCTCTACATGGTTAGCAACACAAGTACTAGAGGAAATAGAAGCACATTTATCATGGCAATAAGGCAAAGCAAGCATATCATCATGAGATATATTCAATCCATTTCTACATGATATGCAAGGGCAATCAACACTAGGATGTAAATCACATATAGTCCTACAAGTGTTCATGCCCAAAGATACAACATTGAATGAGATAGATATGAAGAATCATGAATGACAAGCTCACTATACACATTGCAAGTTCTATCACCACTCACCATATCATTACCTTGTGACAACTCACATGTTGGTGTAGTGGAAGAAGATGAGAACTCATCACGGCCGAAGGTGGAGGGAACCCAATCATCCTCATTAAGCTTGGACACATCATATTTTGCTTGAAGCTTGGTCCAAATATCACGAGCATTCCGAAAAGGCATGATTGAGGAAAGAACTACAAATCTCACCATATTAACAAGAACATTAGATGCTTGAGCTTCGAGATAAGAGTTTGTAACATCCTCCAAAGATAGATTTTGAGGACCCATAGGAGGAGACAAGCCCATATCTAGAATTTGCTCAATATTTGGGTCAATGACCTGGAAATGACTAAGCATGTGAATGCGCCAAACATCATAATTTGTGCCATCAAATGTAAATGTGTAAGAGTGCACTAAACCCCTAGGAGACATCCTTACTCTCGAGGCGGTGAAGCCTAAGAAGCGAGAGACCTCGCTCTGATACCAATTGAAAGGGAAATAGACGTCGCCTAGAGGGGGTGAATAGGCGTTTTAAAATTATTACGGTTAGGCTCTAATAAATGCAGAATAAAACTTAATGTTTAATTTATCAATCCAAACCTATATTCACTAGGTTCACTAAGTGCACCAACAACCTATGCTAAGCAAGACAAGCAACAAGGTGATAGAAAGATAATATACTTCAAGCACGATGGCTATCACAATGTAAATTGCATAAGTAAAGGGCTCGGTTGAGAGATAACCGATGGATGCGGAGACGATGATTTGTTTCTCGAAGTTCACTTCTAAAGAAGCTACGGCTCAGTTGGAGAGGTGCGGGGGCGCAATGTACTTGGAACGCCACAAGTGGCTCACCTCGAGGTGTGGTGGCTCGATGCTCACCCAACGCCACACAAGGCCTCACCCCAAGATGCGAAGGCACGCAACTCACCGACGCCACAAAAGGCTCACCCTATTCTCCCGTGAGCTCGCCACAAAGGCCTACTCATGCTCCACTATGGGACACTTGAGGGCGGTCACCGAACCCGTACAAGGCTTGGGGCAAGCTCCACAACTCAATTGGAGGGCTCCCAAGAAACGCCACAAAGGCTCCACAATGCCACAATAGGCCAACAAGCTTGGAGAAACTCCACAACTCAATTGGAGGCCCCAAAAACACACCACAACTCCACACAATCGTCTAGGGTTCCAAGAACCCAAGAAAAACAAGCCTAAGGGCTTGAACTCGCCGAATCTCCGTGGAGAACTCAAACCTATGCACCAAATGCAAGATGCAAGTTCTTATCTCTCAAATTCCACCAAAGCTACAAAAGCTATTGGGGGAATAATAGAGGAAGAACACAAGAGGAGAACACAAAACTCTCCAAGATCTAGATCCCAAAGATTCCTTCACAAAGAAGGGATTTGGTTTGATGGGGTTGTAGATCTAGATCTCCTCTCTCAAATCCCTCAAAAAGATGCAAGAATCATGGGAGGGAGAAGGGGAGAGGGCAAGATTTTGAAGGTCAACAATGGAGGAGAGAGAGTGGAATAGCTAGCAAAAATGGCCTCCAAAGTTGGGGAAACTTTGGGGAAGAGGGGGCCCTTAAATAGGGCAAGAGAAATCTGCCCGTTTTGGCAAGATTCGCGCCCCACCAGAACTACCGGTGCCCCACCGGAACTACCGGTAAATAGGAACACAAGTTACTGAACAAGAACGAGATTTACCAGAACTTCGGGCGGAACTTGGGCCGGTACTACCGCTCAAGCAAAAACGTTGGACAACATTGCACGAAAGCTTCAATAACTTTTGACTCCAGACTCCGATTTTGATGATCTTGGGCTCGTTTTTAAGAGAACAAAAAGCTATACAAGATTATGCAAAGAAACGTCATAGTCCAACAAGGGAGGATAAAAATAAAATGGAGAAAGGTATGACCTCTCAGAAGCGACGAACCGGTAAAACCTCCAAAACCCAAAACACAAGAAGTTGAGCTTGGAAACTCCAATTAGGATGAAACCAATTTTGTTGAAAAGATAATAAAGAGTAGAATCCAACAAAAGGTGAAATATTGGGTATCACCAAGGGAGAAAATATCATGAATATATATGTGAGATATCTCCCAAGGTGTGGATCCGGAAAACCCACAAGATCAAAAACACAATAGGATATGCAAGGGAAATCCATTTTTGATGAACTAGAGCTTGTTATGAAAATAACCACAAGCTATAGATCCTCACATGGACAAGAACCAAACAATAACCAAGAAAGATGATGCTATGTATGTAAATGTTTGAGCTCTCTCCGAAAGATACGAACGAGTCACCCACTCGACAACCCCTCTTGATAGTATAGCTATCTATCCTAAACCTGGTCTCCCAACACTACAACAGACCGGTAAAATATAAAACCTATCAAGATCATACCTTTTCCTTGAGAAATCCACTTGAGCTTGATGTAGACTGTCTTGTCCTTCTCAAGATGGATCGCCTTTCTTGATTGCTCTTGCTCGATGAAGACTTGAGAAGTGCTCCCCCATACTCTATGGGGAAACCTCCTTTTTGAACTTGTCTTCATCACACCATGATCGCTGAGGATGGCAAGCTCCAAGCATGAGATCTTCTAGAGATGGTGCATCTTGAGATCACACTTTATTTCTTGATGATGTCTTGAATAATAGCCATGAGGAACTCCATATTCTTCTTCTTCTACTTGATTCCAATAGGCACAAAGCCCTTGGATATTGCTTCTTCTTTTCCAACCTTGAAACCAACACATGGTCCAAGAGATGCCAATGGACAAACCTACAAGTGAAACTAAATTTACACATTAGTCCATAGGGATTGTCATTAATTACCAAAACCACACATGGGGGCATACCTGCCCTTTCAGTTCCCATAGCTTGTTGGAAAATAGCCCAAAACTTGGAGGTTAACAGACTTCCACTATCAGAGATGATCTTCTTTGGAACACCATGATGGACAACTATCTGAGATACATATAAGTCTGCCAACTGACATGCAGTGATGCTTTCTCGAATAGCAAGGAAGTGAGCGACCTTTGATAGTCGATCAACCACTACCCATATAGCATCATGTCCCTGTTGGGTCTACGGAAGACCGGTGATGAAATCCATACCAACTTCATCCCATTTCCACTCAGGGATACGCAATGGTTGTAGAAGTCCAACGGGTCTTTGGTGTGCATCCTTCACACGGCGATAGACGTCGCATTCTGCAACAAAGCGATAAATTTCTAGTTTCATTTCACTCCACCAGAACCTTTGACAAAGATATCGGTACATCTTAGTACCACTAGGATGGATGGATAGAGGTTACTCAAGAGCTTATCTAAGGATTATATCTTTGATCTTCCGACTGTTTAGCACTACTAGACGGTTACCGAAGTAGAGGGTACCTTGATCATTGATGGAGAAACATTTAGCAACTCTGCTAGAAACGCTGTCCTTGATCTTGGTAATCCCATCATCTTGTTTCTGAGCTTCCTTGATTTGGTCTTCAAGAGAAGATTTTACTTCAAGATTAGCGAGGAATCCATGAGGAACCACTTCAAGGTTGAGACGCTTGATTTCCTCATAGAGAGTAGGTTGGGCTTGTGAAATCATTAGATTATTGCAATAAGACTTCCGACTTAGCACATCAGCAACGACATTAGCTTTGTCGGGCTGATAGTTGAGACCCAAATCATATTCTTTGATGTGTTCCAGTCATCATCTTTGTCTGACATTCAGATCTGGCTAGGTGAAGAGATACTTCAGACTCTGATGATCCGAATAAAGTTCACAATGATTACCGATGAGGTAATGTCACCATTTCTTAAGAGCATGAACAACAACGAGTTGAGGATCATGAGTTGGATAATTATTCTCATGTGTCTTCCACTATCGAGAGGCATAAGCCACCACATGACCATCTTGCATCAGCACACAACCGATCCCTTGAAGAGAGGCATCACAATAGATGACAAAGTCCTTGCTTGTGTCCGGAAGAGCAAGCACAGGAGCAGTGGTTAGCTTGGTTTTCAAAACTTGGAAGCTTTCTTTAGCCTTTTCAGACCATTCAAACTTCTTATCTTTCTTAAGAAGATTGTTCATAGGCTTGGCAATCTTGGAGAAGTACTCGATGAATCAACGGTAATATCCAGCCAATCCAAGAAAACTCCGGACTTCCTTGACTGTTGTAGGTGTCTTCCATTCAAGGATGGATTGAACTTTGTCTAAAATGACTATAACACCATTTTCTAAGACTACATGATGAAGGAAGACAAGATCTTGCAACCAAAACTCACATTTGGAGAACTTGGCATAGGGACGATGTTCACGAAGTTTAGTCAACACCAAACATAAATGTTTGGCATGTTCTTCTTCTGTCTTGGAATAGATTAGAATATCGTCGATGTAGACCACGACAAAATTGTCAAGATACTCCAGAAAAGCAGAGTTCATAAGCCTCATATAAGTGACAGGGGCATTGATTAACCCGAAGGACATCACGGTATACTCGTAAAGACCATAACGAGTTGTGAATGCCATCTTTGGATTATCCTCTTTTTTGATCTTGATTTGATGATACCCTGATCTTAAATTCGTCCTGGAGAAGACAGTAACACCACTTACTTGATCAAAGAGGTCATTGATCCAAGGAAGAGGATACTTATTCTTGATGGTCACTACATTGAGTGGATGCTAATCAACAACCAATCTCAAAATATTTGTATCCTGCTTATTGACAAAGATGGTAGGACAACCCCAAGAGGAGGTGCTAGGTTTAATATAGCCTAGGCCTTCTAGATCTTCAATTTGCTTCTTTAGCTCCACCAACTCATGAAGACGCATATGATAAGGTCTTTTGGAGATAGGAGCAGTTCTAGGAACTCACTCAATGACAAACTCCACACTTCGACCAGGTGGCATGCCAGAAAATTCTTCAGGAAAGACATCCGGGAAATCACAGACTACCTGGACATCTTGGACTTCTAGAGGAGGCAGAACATCAATAGCATATAACTCCGAAAATAGAATAGAAACTGCAGATGGTTCCTTGGACCCGTCAGACCAGTACTTGACTATTATGCCAGCAGGGGAGGTCATGGTAATAGACCTAGATGTGCATTCAATGATTGCTTGGTAATTAGTCAACCAGTCCATGCATAGAATAACATTAATGTTAGTTGTCTTAAGGGCAATGAGGGAAATGGGAAACTTCTGATATGTCATATCTGTCTCAGCCCCATGAGTAACCCAGATGGTCCGCCAACGAGACCTAGGAGTTATAATCTCTAGAGGAGAGGTCATAGCTTCAAAGGTGATATCATCCGTTTTTGAAAAATCTTGTGATATGAATGTATGCGATGCTCCAGAATCAAACAAGAAGGTTGCTAGAATTGAATTGATACGAAGCGTACCTAGAATGATGCTTGGAACTTTCTGAGCTTCTTCAACAGTGACATGGGTCAAATGACCGCGTCCAACACTCTGAGATTTATCAATTTTCTTCGCCGCTTGATCATTACGACCAACGGACCTTTTAGGACACTTCCTTGCATAGTGACTTGGCTGACCACATGAGTAGCAAGTAGTTCTAGAGTAAGATCCAGCAGGAGGATGCTAGTTAGCTCCACCATTTTTGTCTGTGGCGGGCGAGGATCATTGCCAGAATACGTGGGTGCATAAGGAGCATGAGGCACATCATTGTATGGAATAAAACTATGGCACTTCTGATGTCTGCAAGAGAACAAATTGTTTGTAGCTAGTTTTGAAGTATAGATATCGATCCCACAGAGAGCCCAAAGGTAAGTGTTTATGGGTGAAGTCTCTGTCACACCCGAAGTTGTCACAAGTCTTCGAGTGAATTGATTGCAAGTGTTGAAATAGAAATGGGGTTTTGATCAAATGAGATGTATTTAAATAGAACTAAAATGTAAACTTCAGAAATATAAATCATAAAAGTAAAGAACGACTTGGTTGTTTGTTGTTTCCTGCAGATGGCGAAATAAGGCGCGGGGAGATTCAGTTCATGGTGATAGTAACTGTGCTAGATGGACGAATGATAAATGTAACAATTATAATCTTATAAATATATGTGTCGGCGAGCAACCCATAATTAGCCAGAACTCCTCTTGCTAGATCTCATTCCAACTTCAATAATCCTACTAGCCTATTACCAAAACCATGGTCAGACACTAGGCGATTAAGACCCTTCAGGTCGCTTAGCGATTAAGCTCCTTGGATCGGACTAATGCAATAAGCAAAGTGGCTCCTCGTTATCCTCGAGTCTACTAGTTTTCCATTGATATCCCCGTGTCACCCGGGGGTCGCCGGCCCACTAGCGAACAAGATCTTATCTATGTAGAACAAAGCATCATGTTGTATGGGCTCTTAATTGGACAACAAGCATTAGTCATCCCACAGATAGTCAATCACACATAATATAGTAATTAGAATAAATCACAAACTAATGGAAAATATATGAACGCACAACACATCTCACCAATCCCCTACATCTCCCACACCCAAGGAAATTACTCACACATGAGAGAAGAACGGATCATCAATATAATCAAATAGAGGGAATCTGTCTTTGTATTACCATGGAGATCCACAATAATAATAGAAAAATATCCAACACAATTCAAGATGGGAAGAAACAATCTCAAAGCCTAGTCTTGCAAGGTGGAGATCCCTCTCTCTCTCTCAAGTACAAGTAGTGGCTATGGGCGTGTGTTGGATAGGAGGTCGAAAATCGTGGAGCAAGATGAAGAACGTCTTCCCCTTCTTCTCCGGATCTCTTATTTCTCCCTTCTGGATGGTGTGGCGGCTGCTGTGTTGTGTTTTCGTCCTCCATCCCTTCATGGAAGTTGTCCCTTTTGACAAGACAGAGGCGGCGACAACTATACGACGGGAACTATACGGCCGGAAAATATTCCCGCTGTATAGTTGCTCGTTAAAGCTTTTGTGAGGTACCCTCGCGTGCTTCCAAAGTGAGACTTGCTTGTTTTCTCCAGAGTATTGTGTTTCTCTAGTTAAAACCTTCTGTTGACATTCAAAACCTGAAACACACATTAAAAACCAAGTTTTCTTTGCTACCGAAGTATTAGCGTTAGGTAAAGCCATAAAACGATCAAATCCGGGAGAAAACCATCAATAAAAGCCATAAAAAATGTGTCGAATCTCACAGCTATCAACTCCCCCAAGCTTAGATGTTGCTCGCCTTCGAGTGACAAGGAAATACAGAAGAATATCAGAGATTCGAGACTGAAATAAAGGAACTCACAAGTTTGAATTGGTGTCAAATTCTTTTCTTCACAATCCCTGCAATCTTAAATATGATCATACAAGTATTCACAAGATTGCACTGAGTCCACTTCCTAACCACGTATATCTTTTTAGCAACTAAATTATATGCCCAAGCAAGTATCGAAAGTTTAGCTAAGAAAGTGAGACAAATTATTTTGGTGCCTCTCTTGATGGAGAGATGAAAACTTTTTGTTCTTTTTTGTTTAATCAATTAAGAGTACTCAAGTTGGCATCAAAACATTTAATTTAAGAAAAAATCATCTACTCCCATGTCAAATTTTCAAGACTATCAAAGCATCTCTTTCTTTTCTTTTGCCTTTCAAAAACTTTAGCTCTTTCATAGAGAAATCATGCCACTATTTTTATCATGTTTAATTGGGGCTGTGTTGTGCACTCGTGACCATGCCAATAAATAATTGTTGAGCAATAATGGGCCAGAGGAGTACTACAACTTCACTTGGAACGTGAAACCATGAGGAGACTAAATTTTTTACCCGTCATAGCATTGCTTCTACAGACGTTTACATAACTCAATAGCCAAAATCAAGTGGTTTCCCACATTTAGATCGTTCGTTGGCCAGCGAAGTTAATAGTTCCCCAGGGAGCACGACAGAGTTGTAATGACATGCATAAAAGCAATATCTTACGGTAATTATTAGAAAAATTAGTGGCATAATCTCTTTACTTCAAAGCATCCATTTTATCAAACAATTTCAATCAAAGGTACCATCGAGTCTATTTATATTAAGCTCAAATGGGATGGAGTAGTTCTAAAATTAAATTCTTTGGGCTAAACATGGACTCAAGTCATCTTTCAGATGCTTTTTCTTGTTGGAAAAATGTAGGAAGTATTTTTTTAACCAAGTTCTTTGCTCATTGTTTCAAAGCTAAAAAGGAGACACTAGCAAAGGAATAGAATTTATAGGATAACAAGCTAAGTGGGGAGTGACTCCAGTGCAAGAGAGTAGATAATTGTAGGATCAATTTAAGGTTGCAGAAAGGATGATGAAAGGAATGTGATACCTCTTCTTGCTTGTTTCATTCTCGTATTTGAGTCGAACCCCCTCTATGTTTACATATTGCCAAGTCACCTGAAATTGAGCAATCTTCGAGAGAAACAAAGAAACGAACTTGCAAATAAAATTACAATTAATGCTTTGTATTTTTGGTTTTAAGGAATGCAAACTGAAAATAAACATGAAACTTAAAGAAATAAAATAAATCAAAACAAGAAATAAAAATATGAATGCAAAGTTTGGAGGTTTTCAAACCTCCCCCAAGCTTAGGCTATTGCCAGGCTCAGTTGTTGCCGTCATTTGGCGGCTGGTGCGGATACTACTGGTAGTAGTCGGGGAAGTAGGTCATGAAGTGACTGAAGTTGTGAGTCAAAGTATTCACATCTTCATTCACTTCCTGAAGAGTGTGGTCGATCTCCCCAACATGTTGGTTGAGCTCCTGGAACTCCTGATAGGGGACGTAGCTATACCCCTGTTGTGGCTGGTTGGGCCACGGGTCCCAAGCTCCCCCTTGCTGCTGGTGCTACTGTCCCTCCCAAGCAGGGTTGTGTCCCTGATCTTCCTCCTGCTCCTGCTCCTGCTCCTCATCCTTCTGCCCTCCTTCTTCATCTTCCTCTTCATCAGGCTGGTGCTCGGCCATGATCTCCATCACTTGGTCCTTGGTGAGGATCCAAGTGTTCTTCTCCACAATCGAGAAGGCTTGGGGGTAGGGCAACTGAACCTGCTCACCCTGTGCATCACCAAGATAACTGAATTGATATGCTCGGAGCCTCCGGTTAGCATGGTAAACACCAAGGAAGCCACAAGCAGTCAAATACTTGACGTCCATGAGTTTGGAGCCGTCAACAGGTTCCATAACAGGTAGTACAATATTTAATGCATAGGCAAGGTGGGTTACCAATCCACCAATGTGAATATCACCTTTGGTCTTGTTGCTTTGGTCGCGAAAGTGTTGGATGAGTAGAGCTGCAGGACTAGGGCTTTGCGGTGAAGTGGGGAAGAGAGCCTTGGTGATCATTGCTATATCCGCATTGGCAATGGAGCCTGTGTCACCTCTTCCCAGTAGTGTGTTGGCGAGGAACAAAGCATAGTAACGAATGGTTGGCTTCTAAATGGTGGACATCTTCTTCTGATAAAATCGCCTGCCACCATTAACAGAAATAACCTCCCAAGTCTCTCCACTTGTGATGCTATAGAGGTTAGTAACAGTGGGCTCCCCAGTATGAGGGAAGCTGAAAGCATTGCAAAATTGTTCGAAATTTATGTCATAATGCTGCCAGTTTATGGTGAAGCTTATCGTGCACATATTACCTTTGTCCCTATGGTCATTGTCAAAGGAGGAAAGGAACTCATGGGTAAGCTTGGCATAGGTATCGTGGCTTGTGAAGCCAAGTACCGCCAACCCCGCCCTGTTGCACATGAGGTCGAAATCCTCCTTCAACCCTTCCGCGGTGAGAAAGTTGTGGTCGGCCCAACATGTGGGCAACACCCTCCTTGATGAGACAATGTCCAACTTGGAGTTGCGCGGGGCTCGGGACCCCGAGCTCGAGCCCTCACCCCGTTGGCGCTTGCTCGAACAAAAGAGGTTACCGATTTTTTTCATCATGATGCACTGAAAAATTCACCATAAAACCTTAGGCATATAGTTTCTACATGATATATGAAAGATTCTACGTTGAAAAATTCAATTCTAACATGAGAAATTAATAGTAAAAACAAAATAAACTTGAGTTCATCCACTAGATCAATGTGAGAGTTTCAACCATGGAAATCTGAAAATGAAGCATGGATAGGGAGAGAAACATACCGATCTATTGATTCCCCCACTCAAACAAACAAAATCCGCGAAGAATCAAGAGTTCTAGGTGGATTTTGAGAGGTTTGGAGAGAGAATATGAGAGAAATAATGAGGAGAGGAGGAAGACCTAGCCGCCCCGGTGCGATTTTGTGGTCGCACTAAACTATACAGCCGGAACTATACGGGCGGGTGATGTTGTTCCGCCTGTATAGTTGAAGTGGCACCACCAACTAGGGTTTCTTTATACAGAAAACAGCTATACAAACGCAACTATACAGCTGGATCACAATGATCCCGCCGTATAGTTGGTCGTTAAACTCTTAGTACCTTTCAGAAAATTTTGTATGAAGGCATCGATATCTATACGACCGGAGCTATACGGCCGGAATTTTTATTCCCGTCGGATAGTTGGTTGTTAAATTCTTTGTGTCTTCGAGGAAAATTTGTTGATGACAAAGATATCTATATGACCATAACTATATGGCCGGAATTTTTATTCCCGCCATATAGTTGGTCGTTAAACCGTCAATAATCATCAAAAAAATTCTATTTCTTCGAGGATACCTTCTTATCCCAAAACTTAGCAAAATACCTTATTTTTAACAGAAAATTGATAGTACAAACTTTCAACAACATTAGCTTATTAAAAGAAATAATTTAGCTTCTGTAAATGGAAAACTCAAACTTTTATTCTTATTATTCATCTATACTCATTCAATCGACATTTCTACTACTTTTTTACAGCTACATCTTCACAGGTGCGCTTCCGTAAGAATGTCTGTGAAAAAGTGGTAGGAATGTGATGAACTTCTTATTCTCTAATCTACTTAATTGATGAGATGGGTTGACTCCCATTAAGCATTTATTAAGAATGGTTGAGTAACTCAACCTCTTCTCTCTTCTCGAATTCTTACCTTGGGTTGCCCCTTTTTAAAGGAACTTACCACATGAACTCATTTTGCCGGTGGAACATATCTTTCTCCTGCTTCTAGCTTCTTTGGAAAATACCGGATGATTTCAGGATCATAAACATTGAAGATTATCTTTCCTTCAGCACAATCTACTGATGCACCTGCAGTACTAAGGAAAGGTCTTCCAAGTATTATAGATAATTTTCCATCTTCTAGCATTTCAAGAATGATAAAATCAGTGGGAATAACATGCTCATCTATTCTAAGTAAAACATCCTCGATCATACCAACGGGTTGTTTAGTGGACTTGTCAGCCATTTGTAAAGTGATAGTAGTAGGAGAATACTCCCCTAATCCTAACCTTTTATAGAGGGAGTATGGCATTACACTAACTCCTGCTCCTAGATCACATAAGGCATCATGAATATCAATTGTACCTATTAAGCATGAAATATTTGGTATTCCGGGTCTCTAGACTTAGACAACATCTTCCCATTAGCAGGATAGCTAGTTACCATAGCAACAGTTTCAGTTATTTCTTTATTTCTACTAAGAGTATCACATAGGAATTTACTATAAGCAGGAACTTTGATTGCATCCGCAAATGGAATTTCCATACAAAGGTCACTAAGTGCCTTTGTGAAAGAATTATAAATTACCTAATCCGGTGCTTTCTTTTTTCGATCTGGATAAGGAAGCCTTTTCTCATCTGACTTACTCTTGTCTTTTACCCTTTGTGGGGGGTCAGGCTCTTTCGTTGCTTTCTTTTGTTGTTTCTTATTGCTTTTCTTATTTTCTACTACAACAACTTCATCTTCCTTGCTTATTTCTTTATCTTCTCTTGGATCAACCGTCTCTGCATCAGAGTCATAATGGTCATCTTGTGCATCATTTTGGTCCTCCTTGGTTTGATCTTGTGTCTCAGTTTCATCTTGAGGATCCACAAATGTATCATCTTTTTGGCTTGCTTCGAGCAAGGCTTTTTCCTTTCGCTCTTTTTCAGCTTCGTATTCTGGTGGTCTTAAGGGTCCTGTAACAACTGCACCCCTTCTTGTGACAACATTAGTAGAAACAGGAATATCTTTATCATCATGAAGAAAAATTTGATAACCAAATGTTATTTGTTCACACGTGGTTTCAATCATACTAAGATACTTGTGAAATAATTTTATTTCTTGGCCAATCTCATCATAATTTTCCTTGAGTTCCGCCAAAATATTTTTGTGTTTTTGGAAATGTTTATGCAAGTTATTATGAGATTTTACTTGTGGATGTTTTAATTCTTGAAAAACTTTTCTAGTTTCATCTTCTTCAGTTAAAACTTGTAACAAATCTACTTTGTTTTCCTTAACAAGTTCAGAAGTTATACCTTTTTCTTTCATAGTTTTGCGTACCTTAGGCATAAGATCAGGAGTTATCCGAAGTATCCCTTTTTCTGGCTTAGTGCCAAAATCAAGATTATATAAAGAATCATTCTTAGCCCTAGTAGACATCAATTCCAAACATTCTTTAATAGTTGGAGTATTTATTGATCCTCCTACTGAGAAGTCAAGAAACTCTTACATTGAGTATTGAGACCATGGTAAAATAAATGGCAAATCGTTAGTTCAGAATAGCCATGATTAGGAATACTATTGATCACTGCAAAGAATCTTTCCCAGGCTTGTGGGTAGTTTTCTCCCATGTTCTGACTAAAGTTGCCCATGTTCTTTCTTAGTTCAGTTACCTTTTTAAAAGGATTAAACCTGTTTATGAATTTAATAATGCAGTTTCCCCAACATTTATTGTAATGGTGAGGGAGAGAATATAACCAGTCTAGAGCTTTACCTTTAAGAGACCATCAAAATAATTTCAGACGAGAGAATTCTCTTGGAAAACCTTTTGGTCCGAGTGATGTTATTACATCGTCGAATTCTCTAATATGTCTTCCTGGGTCTTCATCTTCCCTTCCACTGAAAGCTTTCTCCTACAAAATTTTAATAATTCCACCATCAAATCAATATTCTCTAACTCCAGGATTAGGGAACTCTATTGGTTGTTTAAGAAATTTAGAACTTGGAGCACTGTATTCCCTGGGAGTTTTCTTAGGTTTTATAGGAGTTGTCCTGTAAATAGACACGATTTCCATAATATCACTCAAGTTTTCAACTTCAACTTTATTTGATCTTAAAAGTTTTCAATAATTTCTTCGCGCCTCTGAGCAGGCACGCGCTCGATATAATATGGCAGGTAGGTCCTACCAGAGCGTGTAGACCCTTTGTCTCCTAAGGAGAACATTTTGTAGTAGCAACACCTGAAATGTCAAAAGACAAACACTTAGTGCTTAGCTCCCCGACAGCGGTGCCAGAAAATAGCTTCATGTCTGCAAGAGCACAGATCGTTTGTAGCTAGTTTCGAAGTATATATATCAATCCCACAGGGAGCCCAAAGGTAAGTGTTTATGGGTGAAGTCTCTGTCACACCCCGAAGTTGTCACGGGTCTTCGAGTGAATTGATTGCAAGTGTTGAAATAGGAATGCGGTTTTGATTAAATGAGATGTATTTAAATAGAACTAAAATGTAAACTTTAGAAATATAAAGCATAAAAGTAAAGAATGACTTGGTTGTTTGTTGTTTCCTGCAGATGGCAAAATAAGGCACAAGGAGATTCAGTTCATGGTGATAGTGACTGTGCCAGATGGACGAATGATAAATGTAACAATTATAATCTTATAATATATGTATAGGCGAGCAACCCATAATTATTCGGAACTCCTCTTAGTAGATTTCATTCCAACTTCAATAATCCTACTAGCCTGTTACCAAAACCATGGTCAGACACTAGGCGATTAAGACCCTTCATGTCACTTAGCGATTAAGCTCCTTGGATCGGACTAATGCAATAAGCACAGTGGTTCCTCATTATCCTTGAGTCTACTAGTTTTCCATTGATATCCCCATGTCACCTGGGGTCGCCGGTCCACTAGCGAACAAGATCTTATCTATGTAGAACAAAGCATCATGTTGTTTGGGCCCTTAATTGGAAAACAAGCATTAGGCATCCCACAGATAGTCAAGCATACATAATATAGTAATTAGAATCAATCATAAACTAATGGAAAATATATGAAGGCACAACACATCTCACCAATCCCCTACATCTCCCACGCCCAAGGGAATTACTCACACATGAGAGAAGAACGGATCATCAATATAATCAAATAAAGGGAATTCGTCTTTCTATTACCATGGAGATCCACAATAAGAATAGAAAAATATCCAACACAATTCAAGATGGGAAGAAACAATCTCAAACCCTAGTCTTGCAAGGTAGAGATCCCTCTCTCTCTCTCAAGTACAAGTAGTGGATATGGGGTGTGTGGCTAGGAGGTCGAAGATCATGGAGCGAGATGACGAACGTCTTCCCCTTCTTCTTTGGATCTCTTCTTTCTCCTTTCTAGATGGTGTGGCGGTTGCTGTGTAGTGTTTTCGTCCTATGTCCCTTCATGGAACTTGTCCCTTTTGACAAGACAGAGGTGGCGACAACTATACGGGGGGAACTATACGGCCGGAAAAATATTCCCGCCGTATAGTTGCTCGTTAAAGCTTCCGTGAGGTCCGCTCGCGTGCTTCCAAAGTGAGACTTGCTTGTTTTCTCCAGAATATATCGTTTCTCTAGTTAAAACCTTTTGTTGACGTTCAGAACCTGAAACACACATTAAAAACCAAGTTTTCTTTGCTACCGAAGTATTAGCATTAGGTAAAGCCAGAAAACGATCAAATCCGGGAGAAAACCATCAATAAAAGCCATAAAAATGTGTTGAATCTCATAGCTATCAGCTTCTTGTTGCTAGAGGAAGACGTACGGGAATTCCCTTCTTCACTCTTCTGAGAAACCTCCATTTCCTTCCTTCCATGCTCCATAGTAAGAGCTTGGTTGTGCAGTTCCTAAAAGGATTGGAACTTGAAGGGCAACATATCATAACAAAGTTGAGGATTAAGTCCCTTGAGGAATAGATCTTGTTTATCTTCATCATTGTCACATCCCTGGTTGCATAACAGGCCAGGTGAGTGAACTCACGCCCATATGCTTCAATATACATACGTCGCTAGGTCAGATCCAGAATCCTTTTAAGATCCATGACAGGCTTAGGAATATAGGAGGCACGAAATGCTACAACGAACTCCTCCCAAGCAACAACATGTCCCCGAGCTTGTAGATTCTAAAAGCCTTCTCACCAAACACCAGCCTCACCTTCTAGCTGATACGTGGAGAAGTTGACGTGATCATTCGAACAAACACGAAGAGCACTGAACTTGCACTCAACTGTGCGGAGCTAATCATTAGCATCAAGGGGCTCCATGGGATGTGTGAAGATTGGAGGAAATGAGCAAATGAAATCCCCAAGCGTGAAACATTCTCCAGGATGATGTTCAGTGTTCTGAGCCACACGCTCAATAAGGTGTTCATTCCTCATATAATTGGTCTCAATGTTGTTGAGAACCTCGACCATTGTAGGACATGGCGGAAGTTCCTATTCAGCATTGTTTTTCCCTCGACGACCAACCGAACCACGAGTACCAGATGACATCTTGAGGAGAAGAAAAAAAGCCATGAGAATGGATTCACCAGAAGGGGTACATCAAAAGATGACATGAACCATATCAAAGGATCACAATAGAAATAACCATGTGAATTGAGGTCATATCATTATATCAAGTATGGTAGTAGAACAAGCATATGAAACGTATATGCTACCAACTTAAGTAGAAACCATGACAATGGAATGCAAACATGTTACGATACCAACAAGTCACAGAAGAAGAAATAGTTGGACTTCTAAGCATCCTTAGCAAGGTTGAAGAACAACTATTTATATGCTTAGAGATATCTTGGAAACTTTGAGCTTTACGACCGGATACAGAGTACTAGGAAAAATAACCCAAAGTCGTAGATCCTAGAAGTTTGAAATGATAGACGAGAAGTGAAACCTTTTCAATTCGAAGGAGATAAGATAACTCAGCAACAGAACAATCCTGGATAAGGAGTAAAAATAGTCATATTCAGAGTTTTGCAAATAATTTTTAGCTTTCTAATAGTTTTCACAATCACTAGACTCAACATCGATCAACAAGAAGGGTTTCCTCTAGGGGTCACGACCCGGGATCAGGGCTAGATAAATCCCAGACCTTAGTTTGACATAAGCCTAACTTAGAGCTCGGACGCATATAAGGGATATTCGGTAACATCATAGGACTTACACACCATACATTATTAAGGTAATCTCTTAGTAGAGCTGCAAACAAGTATTACAAGCCATGGGTCACAGACCCGACATTACAACAAGCAACATAAGAAAATACGTTGTTCTAAACAACAAACTTAGAAAGGGTAAGAGGCCATAAACAGAAGAAACGACCCTTCCATAGATCCTAGGCTGCTGCCTGGGAATCCCAACTACTCGTCGACATCAACATAGAAACCACCTTCTGTTGGAATATCTTCATGTGTAGAAAAACATCAACGAGGCAATGCTGAGTACAATATGTACTTCACAAGACTTAAATAACCTAAGGGTACATGCTCAGGTTGGAAAGTCTTTCTTGGTTACGTTGCAAAAAGGCAGCTTTGTTTGAAAACAAGTAAGAGTAGAGACTCGTCTAAACAGACATTTCAAAAGGGATAAGAAGACTACACTTCTAGCTCTTATAAATCATGTTTGATATCCACCAAGTACGATCATCAACTTAACCTACCAACTAGGAATACCCCCTCAAAGAACCTAGAGGAAGTAATCCAGAACACTCATTAGTTTCCAAGTTTTACCATTAGGTTATAGTTCTCTATGATCATTATAATCCATTCCTGAGGCGTCCATAACTATGGACATGGCTTTTCGAAAAGATTGTAACCCTGCAGGGGTGCACAACTTTACCCACACATACTAACCAATTTTTAATGCCAAATTATTAGCCCTCTTCCTTGTAAGGCCAGTAGAGGGTGGTTGACCACGACCTTTACCTTTCTTTCGTCGATACCATGAGTCACGTGATACGTTGCAAACGTATTTATAATTTTTGATGTTCCATGCTTGTTTTATATCTACTTTCTTATGTTTTGTCCACACTTTGGAGTATTTTTATACACTTTCTTGGACTAACCTATTAACAAGATGCCATAGTGCCAGTTGCGTGTTTTCTGCTCTTTTTGGTTCCAGAAAAGTCAGAAAATGAATATTCTCAGAATTGGATGGGACAAAAGCCAAAGTCAATATTTCACCGAGGGGAACATGGAGCCAGAAGACGAGACAGAGAGGGGACAGGGCCGGCCACACCACCTGGCCATGCGGCCAGGCCTGGCCCGCGCCTGGGGGTGGTGCAGCTGCCTCGGGCACCCCCTCGGCCTCCCCCTTCGCCTATAAGAAGCCTCCCGATGAGAAAACCCTAAAGAATCCAGCCTCTAGCCACGAAAAGTTCCGTAGCACCACCGCCACCGAAGGGGAGATTCGGGGGACAGAAAGTCTCTATTTCGGCACCCTGCCGGGACAGGGAAGTGCCCTCGAATCCATCTCCATCGATCTCCACCACCATCTCCATCACCGTCACTGATTCCCATGATGATGAGGGAGTAGTTCTTCCTCGAGGCTAAGGGTTCTACCGGTAGCTACGTGTTCATCTCTCTCTCTCTATGCATGATCATATTGTGATCATGAGCTTTGTAATCAAGTAGATCTACCTTGCTACTCAAGTGCTTTAATAGATCTCTGGCTCTCCCCACGTGTGTGAAAGTGATAGCGTGCACACCATGGTGGCACTTAGGCTAGAGATTAAAAATACTTGTTATGAGTTATATTTGGAGTTGGATGTCTCTATGAAATTATGGTGTTTGTTGGAACCATCTAGTGCTCAAGGTGATACTGAGGGGTTATCTAGATGGGGAAAGCGAACTTTGAGGAGTGTTGTTATAGCCCTACCATGGATTAGAGTGTCCAACTGAAGAGTAGTTCAGAGTAGTATCATAAAGAGAAGATATTTATATGAGAGTGTTCACTAGTGGAAGTATGATCCCTAGGCCTTGCTTCTAAACATTGAAAGACCGTTTTCAACTACATTTGTTACATGTTTACTTGCTTCCATCTTTATTTCAGATTGCCTTTAGTATCTTCCTACCCGTCAAGCTCTTTTTTGGCACCGTTGTCTTATATCCATACCACTTGTATTTCACTATCTCTTCGCCGAACTAGTGCACCTATACACCTGACAAGTGTATTTGGTGTGTTGGGGACACAAGAGACTTCTTGTATCTTGATTGCAGGGTTGCTTGAGAGGGATACCTTTGACCACTTCCTCCCCGAGTTCGATAAACCTTGGGTGATCCACTTAAGGGAAACTTGTTGCTGTTCTACAAACCTCTGCACTTGGAGTCCCAACAACTGTCTATAAGAATAGAAGTGAGTAGACATCAAGCTATTTCCTGGCGTCGTTGCTAGGGAGGTAAGGTAAAAGGTACTCACATCCTCTGGCTACTAAGCTATCTTATAGTACTGTAGGTGGTGTGTGAGTGCTCGAAGTTATTTCCTTTAGATTCTGCAATTATATCTGTGTGTTTCTTGTTTTATTTTTCACTAGTTAGGCTTAATGGAAAACAACAACAAAATTAGATAGCTTTATAGTATTTATCTTGAGTTAGGACATGAAGTGTTTGAAGAGAAAATTAAAAAACCTATGGAACTTTATTTGCGTGCTAATAGCAATGTTATTAGTATGAATTCTTTTAACACCATTATTGCTAATGCTATGGAAAATTCTAAGCTTGGGGAAGCTAGTTTTTATGAAAATGATATTTTTAGTCCCCCAATCACGGAGGAGAAAATTTACTTTGATGATACTATGCCTCCAATATATGATGATTACAATGATGAATATGATATTTTCAGTCCACCTAATATTGAGGAAAAAATTAATTATGCCTCCTATATTTGATGATTATGGTGATGAGAATAATAATGATAGCTATTTTGTTGAATTTGCTCCCACTACATTTAATAAGAATGACTATGTTGATGTGGAGAGTATTAATTCTTTTATGCATGTGGCTCATGATAAGAATGTTGCATGTGATTGTTATATTGTTAATTTTATTCATGATGCTACTGAAAGTTATTATGAGAGAGGGAAACATGGTTTTATGCATCTCAATAATATTAAGTTTCCCCTCTTTATGTTGAAATTTTTGAAGTTGCACTTGTTTTGCTTTACTATGCTTGTTGCTTTGTGATTTCATGACTTGTTTCTTTACAAGATTCCTATGCATAGGAAGTTTGTTAGACTAAAATGTGCTTTGAATTTGCTTCTTGATGCTCTCTTTTACTTCAATTCATATTTCCTATGTGAGCATCTTCTCAAACTATCATGCCTAACTTAAAGGCATTAAAGAAAAGTACTTCTTGGGAGATAACCCAATAGTTTTCTTGAGTCTTGGAAGTTATTACTTCTGTAATAACCTATCCTTATCCTTTTTGTTTGATTTTTGTGCCAAGAATAACCTCTAATAAGAGGGAAGTAATATTTGGGGAAGTGCTGTCCCGAAACAGATTTTTGTGCTTCACTGTAAAAATTCGTGAAAAATCTGTGTATGTTGGTTTGAGCCGTAATTTTCTTAATAAATCCCCCAGGTTGCTAGCTAACTTTCATTAGTTCAACAATTTTCGATTTGAGCAACAGAAGGTCTTCGAAAAAATCGGTTTTCACCTGCAGGTCTGTTTTGACAGATTTCTGTCATTATTTGCATTTGCATCTTAATCTCTTTCTCTTTGAGTTCTCTTTGATCACTTGAATTTTTTAAAGGAAGTGTTACAGTAGCTTGTGTTTTAATGGAATTTTTACTTGTGTTGAGACTAAACCAAAGGACTTATTATCTTGAGTGCACTAATGTTGCTAATGAAGATTGTGTGAAGTTTTGTATGAAGGAAATTTTAAAGTGTAGGGAAGAGTAATGGAATAAGATGAAGAATGGAAAAAAGCTCAAGCTTGGGTATGCCATCCGTGTCACCCCAAGAAATATCCAATAAGTACAAGCGTCAAAGCTTGGGGATGCCCAAGGCATCCCCTTCTTCATCAATAAAAATCTCAGGTTTCTTCCAAACACTTTATTTTTATTGTTTCATGCACAATTGTGTTGTTCTTGGAGCATCTTCGTTTTTGTCTTTGGTTTTTGTTTTCTTAGTTTTCTTGGATAAATTGGTTGGACCCCCTCATTCATACATTAGTTTTCAAATAAAATTGGTTTGGATTGGAAAAGAGTAGGAAAAGTGCATGCTTAAGTGGTAAAAAAGGAGCTTGTTTTTGACTTGGCCTATGCTTTGTCATGTCATGCTTGATATTTTTTTGGCTTCATGCTTAGTGATTTTTGCTGTAGCATGACATGTTACAAATAATTGAGATTGCTTAATGTGCATTGAAAGAATCATATGTTGTTTTAGAATAATAAAGCATAGTATTGTGGTATTCTCCTTTGATGCTTTATTTGGGTTGACTTGGCGCATGCTCACACCATGTTAAGACTATACCAAGTCACCATAGCCTCTATGATCCTTTAGTTTTCGACTTATAATATCACTTTATGATTTAATTAATGATGTTTTGTCGCTTTGCATGATTATGGCCATTATTCCTCTCTTAGTTGGTCGCTCCCAGTCTTTTGCTAGCTTCCATACCAAGTATGAGTTCCACTCATGCATCCAACTCCAAATAAAACCAAGTTATTCCAAAGAGTCCACCATACCTACCTATTAGCATTTGCTATTCCAAGTATATTCATGTTTTTATCTACCTTCCGAATTAAAATTGTTATATGAAAATTAGTGATTAAAGCTCTCACGAACTTGATGGCACACTTTACTTTCTTGCCCCTAATAAACTTGAACCATTGTGTCATCTATGTTGTATATGCTTGCACTTATACGTTGAGGATTAGCAGAACCATGTTGTCATGGGGAACGCTTTCAACATCTCACTTGTACATTGTACCCAGTTGATATCATGCTCTTTTGTTTATGGATGTCATCGGTGTGAAATGAAAGGGGAGCTTGTAAGTCCATGGAGTTATGTATGTGTGTTAGAGAAACGCCTGGGCGGCTGGTCTAATCCATGCCTAATCATGGTGGAAACCTTTAGCGTAACCATAATGAGCAATCTATCAAGCATTCTTCTTATAAAAAAGAGATAGAAATTGAAAATAAAAAAGAAAAAAAGAGATGAGAAAAGAGGAAAAAGAGAAAAAAGCACCATTTTCCCATGGTAAATAAGAAGATGCTGAGATGCTCATTGTCTGCTTGCCTTGTCATTTTGATTATGGGATAGCTCCTATATCATGTGCAAGGGGTACCCCGTTGGCGGTTCTCTATGATACACATGTACTTACTATGACAAGAACTTATCGATAACTAAACTTGAGTAGCATGAGGAGTGGCCCTCGTATTCAAGGAATATGCGATTGCCAACTTATACTTTGTCAAGCATATACTCCATAGTTTGTTCACTTTAACCTTAATCACTTCAAGATGCTTATGATAGGGGCAATGAGAGCTGAAAGCTAATAAGTACCATAATTTTTGGAACTCTTTATGAAACTTGAATCCCTGGTTCCTTCTATGAAGGGCCTTTCTTGTACTTTTATGTTGAGTCTCCATCTTCTATCTTTATGCACCTATTGAGAGAGCATAGTTGTCATTCTTAGTTCTATGTGCATTGTCCCAAAACTTATTGATTGATTCATAATGTTGATATTGCTTGTTCTTGAACTATTTGTATCTAGTCACCCTTATGAACTTTGAAGGTGTCCTATGCATTTATGTTTTGCTACTCCATGAGGGACAAGCTGAATGCCACTATGCTATGTTTTCTATATGTGAAACAAACAAACGTGTTTCAATGCATTGTTATTCATGATGTTTGTTTGTATCCTTTCATGTTGCATGCATAGTCACTATGTCTTATTGTTAGAACTTCATCTTTCATGCTCATGTTTAGAGTACTTTGATCCTAGCTTTCAATGCTTGCAAATGATTTGATCTTGATTGTGATGGTGCATGTCACCTCAAAAATTATCCTTTCTTTTTATCACTTACCTACTCGAGGACGAGCAGGAGTTAAGCTTGGGGATGTTGATACGTTGCAAACGTATCTATAATTTCTGATGTTCCATGCTTGTTTTATATCTACTTTCTTATGTTTTGTCCACACTTTAGAGTATTTTTATACACTTTCTTGGACTAACCTATTAACAAGATGCCATAGTGCCAGTTGCCTATTTCCTGCTGTTTTTGTTTCTAGAAAAGTCAGAAAATAAATATTCTCAGAATTGGACGGGACAAAAGCCAAAGTCAATATTTCACCGAGAGGAACACGGAGCTAGAAGACGAGATGGAGAGGGACCAGGGGCCGGCCACACCACCTGGCCACGTGGCCAGGCCTGGCCCGTGCCTAGGGGTGGTGTAGCCGCCTCGGGCACCCCCTCGGCCTCCCCCTTCTCCAATAAGAAGCCTCCTGATGAGAAAACCCTAAAGAATCCATCCTCCAGCCATGAAAACTTCCGTAGTGCCGCCTCCACCGAAGGGGAGATTCGGGGGATAGAAAGTCTCTATTCCGGCACCCTGTCGAGACGGGGCAGTGCCCCCGGAGCCATCTCCATCGATCTCCACCACCATCTCCATCACTATTGCTGATTCCCATGATGATGAGGGAGTAGTTCTTCCTCGAGGCTAAGGGTTCTACCGGTAGCTATGTGTTCATCTCTCTCTCTATGCATGATCATATTGTGATCATGAGCTTTGTAATCAAGTAGATCTATCTTGCTACTCAAGTGCTTTAATAGATCTATGGCTCTCCCCACGTGTGTGAAAGTGATAGCATGCACACCATGGTGGTACTTAGGCTAGAGATTACAAATACTTGTTATGAGTTATATTTGGAGTTGGATGTCTCTATGAAATTGTGGTGTTTGTTGGAACCATCTAGTGCTCAAGGTGATAGTGAGGGGTTATCTAGATGGGGAAAGCGAACTTTGAGGAGTGATGTTATAGCCCTACCATGGATTAGAGTGTCCAACCAAAGAGTAGTTCAGAGTAGTATCATAAACAGAAGATATTTATATGAGAGTGTTCACTAGTGAAAGTATGATCCCTAGGCCTTGCTTCTAAACATTCAAACACCATTTTCAACTAGATTTGTTACATGTTTGCTTGCTTCCATCTTTATTTCAGATTGCCTTTAGTATCTTCCTACCCGTCAAGCTCTTTTCTGGCACCGTTGTCTTATATCCATACCACTTGTATTTCACTATCTATTTGCCAAACTAGTGCACCTATACACCTGACAAGTGTATTGGGTGTGTTGGGGACACAAGAGACTTCTTGTATCTTGATTGCAGGGTGCTTGAGAGGGATACCTTTGTCCACTTCCTCCCTGTGTTCGATAAACCTTGGGTGATCCACTTAAGGGAAACTTGCTGTTGTTCTACAAACCTCTACACTTGGAGGCCCAACAACTGTCTACAAGAATAGAAGTGCATAGACATCATCACGCTCTAAGGCTATGTCGCCGTAATGGGTAAAGTCCCAAAGCCGGTCCCTAGGAATGTGTGCATGCGGGGACCAAGATTAGGCTGTGTTTCTTTTTCCCGACCACGCCCTACATGTTATTCCATGCACCTATAGAACATCCAGAATGCATATGGCAAATGGAACAGCCAAACTAGGTGACTCATGGAATCTACTAGGCAAGTTAGTGAGTCGGGGAGGTTTCCAGCCCCCGTGTGGTTGTACACTAGTCTTGGTTCAATAGGCAAGAATTAGGGTCCTAGGGGTGGCTAGCATGGGACTACAAAAACCACACCCAATGTGGCCTCCCATACATGCCTTAGAATGTTTGTTATACATCTCTCATCATACCTCAACATCCTGTCATATTAGGTTCATCCCATCTCTGATGCATCATTTGGATGGATCTATTTTGGACCACTAGGATCGACTGATATATGGCACTCGCGATGCTCATAAGCCAAACCCTAGGTATGCCAAGAGCAGTGGATCATGTATCTTAGTATACAAGGGGAAACATGCAACAGATGGTGTACTCTACCTTATTACAAAAGACCATATTAAATCACATGTATATAGCAAGAATGAAATACTTTGAAAACATAGGTTCAAAATGATGGGGCTACGCTTGCCTTGTCCTTCGTTGTATTGGTATTGCTCTTCGATGGCGTTGACTTCAGGCTCAGGCTCGGTTCCTATCGCGAAGAACCAACACAGGAAAGGAAAGGCAATATTCAAGACATCGCACGTGCAATGCTTATAAAATATGAATGATATGACGAGTTACATGTACTGACATAACCCTAGGTGCATCATCAATTTAAATGGATTCGGAATGCCCTAGCTAGATAAACCATCGAATCCATGGTACTTAGAAGGTGTCGGTGTTCCTCTAAACAAAGTAGGGTTAAAAGTTGTATAAACATGGATGCTTGGAATTTAAATGGTAGAGCCCATCTTTCTGAGCATTTTGATATATTATACATAATTTTGTGATTTAAAATGACTTATGAATTTCCAAAGATTTAATCAATTTTCCCAATTTAAATCATTTTCTAAAATTATTAAATACCGGACTAATGGACCCACCTATCATATACGATTTAAATAAAACATAAATAAAAATAATTATTATATTGGAGTGATGTTAGCAAACATGACGTCAGCACGACATCAAGCTGGTGACATTGGCGCCATGTCGATGCCACGTGGTGGCCACGTTGGATCTACCTCATCCACGTCCGCACCCACAGCTGGTGGTCGCCAGTGGCGATCCTGCACATGCATGGACGCGTGAGCGGTTGCTTTAGAACCACGCGAGGATGGCGAGCAAGCTAGCGCTAGCTTTGACCGGTTTTGGTCACCGGCGGATGGCCGCTGACGTGCTTCCACATCGAAGCTTGCGAGTGACCATGGCGACAGCGATACAGCTAGCGGGTGGCGAATGATAGAGGACCAATTGACGTATCATCTCACCAGGAGCGCGTAGAAGTCGGTGGCGAGGCAAAGCGCAGATCGATAGTGACCGACGGCTACTAGCGGTGGACAAAGGTCTTGATTCTGGTGACTGGGAACGCGCGTGCGAGCGAGATATGGCTAGGATGAAAAAGCTAAGCGAGGAGATCACAACGGTGGCCTCGGACTGATCTAGAGTGGCCAAAATCGATGGGGACAGTGGTGACCGCAAGCTAGGGTTCATCAGCCATGGCGGGAGAGGATGAGAGGAAGGGGGAAGTGGCGTGCCAGGGTTCTCTAGTGGCGGGAGGTGAAGCTTTATAGACATTGGCCACACGGATCTTGCTATAGGGCATGGGAGCGTACGACGCCAGCGTTCTCCAATGGCAACACGAATCTTGGCACAGGGCACGGGGGAGGACGACACCAGCGTTGACATGGAGCAGCTTGTCCGTCATTGTAACTACCTCGGTGAATTACGCTCCTAGTTACAAGCCTGGATGAGCAGGAATGGTTGAAATAGTACGGTGGGGCCCAAATGCCACTCACAGGTAGACCTTTCGGCCGTCTCAACCATTTCCACACATCGGGACAAGAACGGGCGGCGTAATCGGCAGGCGAAGGGATCAACTACATACACAAATGAGTATGTATGCAAGCCACCATACAACAGTACATCAGAGCCATTCTATCTAAAAAGAAAGGAAATATAGCAACGCCATACGGCAAGATCCAAATATCCTAGATAGATATAATAGTTTAGGATATCTCCTCATACATCAAACATCAGAGTATCAGGCGGAAGTGGAAGACAAAATCCGAGTACGGATAAGAAGCAAATCGGCATAAGATGCCCCATAAATAAGCACATCCCGCCCATAGATCTCACGGATCCCCGTTCCCGGAATCTCTACACCGAATGATCGTTGCCCACATCGTCCGTCTCTTCCACCCAGTATCCATCTTGCGAGGGTACCTGTTCATCTGAACCAATAATTTATCGTGTGAGACCCTAGGGGTACTCAGCAAGTCTTTATGCCGCTAAAGGGGACACAACCTGGGGTGACGCAATTGCAGCAAAAGATAAACCCTAGCAATTCTATAGATACTCGCTAACCATCCGCCTAACCATAGATAGACGGATGTCCGTGAATTAATAACAACAGTTATAACAGTAATAACGGTAATATCCACAGATCCATCCTCCTCCTCGCTTACCGACGAGGAAGCGGACGAACAAACCCCCATCTGTTGGCAGTTTTATTAAACATTCCATGCGTGTTGTACTAATTACTAGTCAGGTACCTAGTCTAGTCAAATTAAAAGCGGTACTTCAGTTATTCTTGTCTATGATCGAGAAACTGTGCTCCAAGTCGTCCATAACCGCGGACACGGCTTTCAGAAAGTTTTACCCTGCAGGGGTGCACAAATAGCAACACACACTCGATATGCCTCGGAAAAACCAAATCAAAACCCAACGAGGCAGTCACGACAAAGCAATTACAGGATTCAGAAATATTTCAGGGGGCCACCCCATTGAGCTACCCGCAACGAAGTTAGCTGACTCCGAGACGGCCTCAAGGTTTGCGACAGTGGCTGTGAACGACTGGGAACCCGAAAATGTGACTGGGCTTGTCGACACCGTGAAAACACTCCGCTTTCCTAAACAGTACAGTGTGCTCCTCGCACAATTTTAAATAAAGCAGTAAAGCATGGCATAAGTACGAGATCGTAAATAAAACCTCAAACTAGTTTGTGGCCCCAAGAAATAAGAATGAATCAAGCTCTGGCTCAGGGGGGTTCATAAGCCTCCCGGATGTGGATAGCGCGAATATTCAAGGAACAGGAATCAAGTACTCGGGGTCCTACGGGACACAAGTGAGCCTGAAAAACCAAATAGCAAATAGGGCTCACCGATGCCACTTTCATTAGTTATCCCATTACTACTCAGGTTAAGTTGTTTAGGTACCTCGTTATCCATCAGACACTCACATACCCTACACATGCTGTTCTACGACTCGCATGGCTCAAACAACTCCTGTAGTAACGGCTCATGGGATGGAGGAACAAGCTTCGGTGGGGTTTAAAAGTAAAGGCTATGCAATACTTGGGATTCAATTTAATGCCATCGCGACTCAATGATGCAAGAATAAGATAGAGGCAATAGGTACTATATGTGTGCAAGCATGTGGTAGTGTTGCCTGGCAGCTCAGTTGAAGCAAGGGATGGATCTGGGTAGTGCTCCTGGTTCTCTTGATATATCCCCTGCTCAGCGTCTATTCAAAGAAGAACCAAACAAACAAGGGCCAACATAAATAAAGTGCACAAGCATATGAATAAGATGCGATCAGCAAACAATCATGCCATGATGAATGATGCACAAATTGCATGGCAATAAGGTAGCATGGCATGGGTGAAGTGTGGAATACAAGAAATAAATCATTTTATTGAGTTTTGGCCCCATTTTATCCTCCTAAAAGTTGCTGTACACTTTATATTTATATGATGCATGCTCCAAATCAACCCATGGAATGCATAAACAGAAAGGTATCGTCGAGCTAATCATTTTAGACATATTATTTGTTAAATTTGGAGTTATAAAACAAAAGTTATTAATTATTTAAGACAAAAGGGCATTTTATTGTAATTTAAATAAACTTGGAATTTTAAATGTTCAAAATATATTTTGAAGGCCATATTTGAATTCCTCACATTTTTCTGATTTGAAAACATATATTATTTGTATTATTTGGATTAATATTTGAAAAGATATTTAAAAACAGAAAAAGATTTGAATTTGAAATAATTAGAAAAGATTTGAATTTAAAACCGAAACAGATAAATACTTTTGTTACTCAGCTCTAGGCTAGCCATAGTCACTGACAGATGGGGCCGTGCTGACTGGACAGAACTGCGCGCGAAAAGCTTTTTACACCGCAGCCGCTGCCAGACACTGAGGCCGACAGGTGGGGCTAGCGGCCATGGGGTCCACGCGGCAGTGGGCGAAAGACAGGCACTGACGGATGGGGCCAAGGTGGAGCGCGGGTTGAGGTTATAAAAAGGCAGGGGGTTTTCTGGAAGAACCTCGCGGCGGCTGACTAGTGGGCCAGGTGGACCGCGGGTCGATGCAGAAAAAGATGCAGGAGGGTTTACGCAAAACGGCACAGCCGTACTGTTTCTCTTCCTGCCGCGATCGACAGATCGGTGCGCGGCGCGGGCGGAGCGGGGACTCGAACCTGGGACGTGCGGCACGCGCTGGGGGGGGGGCGAGCCAGTGCGGTGGCTCGTGGGTTGGTGCTAGAGAGGTGGGCGCGGCCTAGATGAGGGTTACGCGAAGAACAGAGCGCAGACGGCGACGACCCTGCCGTGCACAGAGGGCGTTCGTCGCCGGGATCCGCTCGTCTAGGCAGAGAGAAACGGCGGGAGGGTGTCAGCGAGGTGCAGCAGCTCACCGGGAGGCTGTCGGTGGCGGTGGTTCGGCTCGAGGCGCAGGCGATCGACGTCGAGGCAGAGGCCGGGCGGTCTAGGGTTTGCGTCGGGCTCGCGCTGGTACTAGTGGCTCCGGTGCTCCTCTTCGATGACGGCGTGTTCCAGGCGACGCAGGAGAGCCTCCTGGTACTCTCCAACCACTCCACGGACTGCCTGCGCGTCCGGAACGGCGGGGTGCGGTGGAGGCCGAGGGTGCCGGCGATGGTGTAGGCGGTGACGGTGGAGAAGAGGGGGGAGGAAGCAGGGCTCCTCGGCCAGATCTGGAGAGGCAGAGGGTTCCGTGGCGGTGGTAAAGCAGAGAGGGGAGAGGAGGTGCCGTCGGGAGGGTAGATGGAAAAAGGTGGCTTCGGCCACCTTTATCCTCCCTCCTCGCTCACGTGCTCGGCAGGGCAGGACCAGGCAGGGCAGGTGGGGGGCTTCCAGGTGGGTCCAGAGGCGAGGCCAAGGGCAGGGGCAGGCTCGGGCTGAGGGGTCCCCTAGGCAGGGAGAGAAGAGAGGGAGAGGGGGTATCCTCGGGTAGGGCTAGGTATGGCTCGGGCTAGGGTTTAGGAGAGAGGGGGGGTAGCTAGGTGGGACCAGGGAGAGAGGGTGGCCAGGTGGGGCCAGCTAGATGGAGAAGAGAGAGAGGCCGAGAGAGGGAAGGGTGTGGCATGATAGGATTAGGTTTTAGCTTAGATGGGGTTATGGGTTTAGATTAGATGGGGGTGTGGTTAGAGAGGATGGGGCATGGTGAAGATGGGTAGGTGATATGAGTGGCACCTAGCTAGAGGATAAGAGAGAAGGGGTGGAGGTTTAGGGTTTAGAAGATTGCAACTCCAAAATAGATCAAGCAAAAACATGAGGGGGGGGGATGATGATGGTCTTAAGCAAGATCAACAAGATCAAGCTAAGAGGGGAGAGAGAGAGATGATCCATTTTAAAATCAAATAAAATCCAAATGCCAAGCCAAAAGGTGGTACTTGCATGGCCCTTGCAAAGTATTTAATACCATGATTATATAGTGAAAACAATTATATTAAACATGGCATTGTTCCTTTGCATTCCCAAAAGTGGAATCAAGCCAAGCCAAAGAAAAGAAAGGATTCCCCATGTGGAGTAGTTGGAGATGGCCATGTTTGAAAAACAATGGGACTTGCTAGTGTGTATATGCCACTAGGTAGTTAATAAGCCCACAAAATATCCCAACATGAGCATAGATCCATATTAATCCATATGGGAGCTAGGAAAAAGGGTTCCACCCACAAGGCATGCAAAGGTGGCCATGTGGCTCTCATATATCAATAATGTGAAAACAACATGATGCCAAGATGAGAGCATGTGGAAAAGAATTGGATCCATCCCAACCCACATGAGCTAGAGGCAAACTCAAATAAAATGCAAAGCTCATATTTTAGTTGGATGGTGGAATTATAAGGTGGTGAAAGAAAGGTGGTGGAGTTAATAAGAGATATGCCCCCAACTCAACTTGGGCATTAAACAATATATCAAGAACCAAATACAATATCAAGAGACAAATACAATTAATAATGCATATGAGATAAGAACCAAATCAAAAAGGGTTTTATATGATGCTCAAATGCAAGGAGGCATGATGACATGAGCATAATATGATGATGATGCAACAACTCTATATATTAAGGTAGCATTATATAGACTAGCCTAGTAGCATTGCAATTGTTAGACAATTGGGATGCTACAACTCCCCCACTAAACAAGAATCTCGCCCCGAGATTCCTAGGAAAAAGAGAACAACACGAGAAGAGGCGGGTGTTCGGAACGAAGGTGACCCTTGCGTTCCCAAGATGATGACGAACGGAATGGTGCGACCACTACACCTTGCAAAACTTGCTAGACTTGTTGCGAGTCTTGCGTTTTGCTAGAGACACAAAGGTTTGGATGGATTGAAGGATAAAAGAATAGAACCACTTGTGAAAGAGAGGAGAAGATGATGTATCATGGATCAAGATAGACACACCATTAAGATTGAAGATTTTCTGATACTAGAGAGGATGGATCTTTATCTCGCCGGAAGAGAAGAGCTAGATTGGAGAGGTTTGAACCACTATGACAATAGCATCGTATCCTCTCTTGGATTTGAGAAAAGAAGTACGGAAACAATATTGCCTTCAAACAATAGAGTCCCTTGATATGAACAGACAGATTTAGCTAGACGTCGTCGGATTAGATTCTTCTTGCGCCGGTAAGAACCAAAGGATCACGCAATTGGGGTGCGCGGATAAAACTTCCAGAGACGGATGTGAAGCCAGATCATGGTGGAATGCTGATAAGCAAAGAACATAGAGGATCTGGAATTTATTGTAGAGATACTTATTGCTTTCTTTAGCCTTGAGGCTATGCAATAGATTTGCGGCTGATGGCATCAACCATAATTGGCTTTACCACAGAAAAAGAATTGATGAAACAAAGAGAGATAGGGTTTCCTTTCATCTTGTTTGGGGATGTCGAGCACCGGTAGAAAGACGAGGACCGAAAAGAGTTTGCGTTTGTTTCCACCAGATAATTGAAGATTTTGCTCCGTGTAGGAAAAGACGAGATCGCCAACAAGAGATTATTGATTACTTTCTTCGAGGGAGCACTCCGGAAAAACAAGGACGGAAGTAAAAGTATCGAGGAATAAAGGCCACTTCTAACTTCCGTGGAATGAGTGAAATCACATTAATTTACCAATTCAATGTACAAGAGCGAATGATAAGAGTAGTGGTATGGTAGCTACTCCATCCCGCACTCAAAGCATTACTCCGCACATGAATAAGAAAACCATGCAACCCAACTACCGAAACAGACTGAAGGTATTGATAAGAAGAGCTCATGGAACTCCGTTAGAAAACAAGGATGGATTTAAACGATTCACCGGATCCAAGATAGATAAGGGTGATGATGTTGTCGTCATGTCGTAAGTACCAAGCCACCGGAAAGATATGAAGGAAGATTACGGAGAACAACTGCAAGATTCCACAGATAAAGAAAAAGATAGCACCGCTTGAACAGAAGGATTACGAAAGATCTGAAAAGTCTTCATGGCCTCCGGTGGATTGAGCATAGATGATAGAACGAGAGGTTTTCAAAAGATCACTTGACGAGACTGAGGTGAAAGAACTCCATGTTGTGCTTGAAAAGATTGAGAGAGATTTAGCAGTTTTGAGGAAAAACTTTAGCGAAACGATGATGATAATTTGCCAACAAGGAACAACTCCGGATTTGATTGAAGATGGAAGATGGAATTAACAATGAACTTGCTGATTCCAGAATTGAAGTGATATATTTAGCAGAAGCACGTGGCCGAGATAGGTGACTTCAAGAAGCCAGAATTCACGCTTTGTGAACTTTGCGCACAGGAAGTGCTCACGAAGCTTGAGAGAAAAAGACACAGATGATCTTCCATGTCCTTCCATTGATATGGAATAGGCAAGCATATTATCAACATATACCACCAAGGATTAACCGGATATTCCCAGGATATCAAGTTCAAGAGGCGGGAGAAACGAACAAATGCTCGAAACACTTTCTGAACTCAACGCTCTTTTGAAAGATCAACATTAAGAGCACGGGTTCGTGTTGAAGAAGATGCACTGGAAGAATAGATTATCTGGTCCTTCGGAAGAAAAAGAGATGACACCTGGTTCACATTGTCGATCGGAACACCGGTTACAAAGATAAAGAGATCTTGGATAAGAACCGATGATATAGCTTTGCTTATGGTATGAGCTATCAGAGACGCAAAAGATGTGCAGATATGGAGTTCCAAAAAGATGTGCAGCATGATGGACAGATGATAGACCGCCGTAGTGCCTTGAGAAGCTCCGGATTGCCAAAGATGCTTGAATATGCATAGATATGATCACGATGTACCTGCGTTGATAGCATTGTCCATATTCCAATCGACACTTATCATGAGTGGAATATAGCTATGCCGAGAACCAAATTACAATCACCAGCATCGGATCGACACAGGTTATGTAATTAGGCCCGGAGAATTGGAGATGAAAAGAAACTCCAGGATTAAGCGCCGGTGACAAAAGAATGAGTTAGCATGGACATGCTGATAAAAGGGAGATAGATAATGTTTCACACACGACTGGAAAGGAGTGTGGAAACACAGATGTATCAAAGAAAAATTTTCCGCAATTTTCGGCATTAAAATACCAATAGATGCGCAAAATCACTTAGCAGATAGGGATTAGCAACTGATGCTTGCTGGAAGGAAGAACACCCTTTAAGAAGATGGCACCGGTCAACAAGGAGTCAGATAGATCGCGCCGGTTTCCAAAAGCCTGTCAGTATGGAATGTATCAACAGTTGATAACCAAAAGGCAGCTAAAGATAACATGTTGGATGCAACAGATAGACAAGGAATTACACACACACACACACACTTTCTATGGTACTACGGAAACCCAGAACACGTGAATCCTAGTTTGAATATTTAAGAAGAGGATTGAAAACGTTACACTTCCTTACCAGAAAAGGGTGGTGGGTGGGTAAGAAGAAAAGTGGAAGCAGTCCTACTCTCGCGTTTTGTTTTTCCCTAGTATACATAACTACCAAAATATTTTGCTAGACAGACAACGACCATTTGGCTGAGAACCTGAAGGTCGGGATGTCTCTGATACCAATTGTAACTACCTCGGTGAATTACGCTCCTAGTTACAAGCCTGGATGAGCAGGAATGGTTGAAATAGTACGGTGGGGCCCAAATGCCACTCACAGGTAGACCTTTCGGCCGTCCCAACCATTTCCACACATCGGGACAAGAACGGGCGGCGTAATCGGCAGGCGAAGGGATCAACTACATACACAAATGAGTATGTATGCAAGGCACCATACAACAGTACATCAGAGCCATTCCATCTAAAAAGAAAGGAAATATAGCAACGCCATACGGCAAGATCCAAATATCCTAGATAGATATAATAGTTTAGGATATCTCCTCATACATCAAACATCAGAGTATCAGGCGGAAGCGGAAGACAAAATCCGAGTACGGATAAGAAGCAAATCGGCATAAGATGCCCCATAAATAAGCACATCCCGCCCACAGATCTCACGGATCCCCGTTCCCGGAATCTCTACACCGAATGATCGTTGCCCACATCGTCCGTCTCTTCCACCCAGTATCCATCTTGCGAGGGTACCTGTTCATCTGAACCAATAATTTATCGTGTGAGACCCTAGGGGTACTCAGCAAGTCTTTATGCCGCTAAAGGGGACACAACCTGGGGTGACGCAATTGCAGCAAAAGATAAACCCTAGCAATTCTATAGATCGCTAACCATCCGCCTAACCATAGATAGACGGATGTCCGTGAATTAATAACAACAGTTATAATAGTAATAACGGTAATATCCACAGATCCATCCTCCTCCTCGCTTACCGACGAGGAAGCAGACGAACAACCCCCCATCCGTTGGCAGTTTTATTAAACATTCCATGCGTGTTGTACTAATTACTAGTCAGGTACCTAGTCTAGTCAAATTAAAAGCGGTACTTCAGTTATTCTTGTCTATGATCGAGAAACTGTGCTCCAAGTCGTCCATAACCGCGGACACGGCTTTCAGAAAGTTTTACCCTGCAGGGGTGCACAAATAGCAACACACACTCAATATGCCTCGGAAAAACCAAATCAAAACCCAACGAGGCAGTCACGACAAAGCAATTACAGGATTCAGAAATATTTCAGGGGGCCACCCCATTGAGCTACCCGCAACGAAGTTAGCTGACTCCGAGACGGCCTCAAGGTTTGTGCCAGTGGCTGTGAACGACTGGGAACCCGAAAATGTGACTGGGCTTGTCGACACCGTGAAAACACTCCGCTTTCCTAAACAGTACAGTGTGCTCCTCGCACAATTTTAAATAAAGCAGTAAAGCATGGCATAAGTATGAGATCGTAAATAAAACCTCAAACTAGTTTGTGGCCCCAAGAAATAAGAATGAATCAAGCTCTGGCTCAGGGGGGTTCATAAGCCTCCCGGATGTGGATAGCGCGAATATTCAAGGAACAGGAATCAAGTACTCGGGGTCCTACGGGACACAAGTGAGCCTGAAAAACCAAATAGCAAATAGGGCTCACCGATGCCACTTTCATTAGTTATCCCATTACTACTCAGGTTAAGTTGTTTAGGTACCTCGTTATCCATCAGACACTCACATACCCTACAGATGCTGTTCTACGACTCGCATGGCTCAAACAACTCCTGTAGTAACGGCTCATGGGATGGAGGAACAAGCTTCGGTGGGGTTTAAAAGTAAAGGCTATGCAATACTTGGGATTCAATTTAATGCCATCGCGACTCAATGATGCAAGAATAAGATAGAGGCAATAGGTACTATATGTGTGCAAGCATGTGGTAGTGCTTGCCTGGCAGCTCAGTTGAAGCAAGGGATGGATCTGGGTAGTGCTCCTGGTTCTCTTGATATATCCCCTGCTCAGCGTCTATTCAAAGAAGAACCAAACAAACAAGGGCCAACATAAATAAAGTGCACAAGCATATGAATAAGATGCGACAAGCAAACAATCATGCCATGATGAATGATGCACAAATTGCATGGCAATAAGGTAGCATGGCATGGGTGAAGTGTGGCATACAAGAAATAAATCATTTTATTGAGTTTTGGCCCCATTTTATCCTCCTAAAAGTTGCTGTACACTTTATATTTATATGATGCATGCTCCAAATCAACCCATGGAATGCATAAACAGAAAGGTATCGTCGAGCTAATCATTTTAGACATATTATTTGTTAAATTTGGAGTTATAAAACAAAAGTTATTAATTATTTAAGACAAAAGGGCATTTTATTGTAATTTAAATAAACTTGGAATTTTAAATGTTCAAAATATATTTTGAAGGCCATATTTGAATTCCTCACATTTTTCTGATTTGAAAACATATATTATTTGTATTATTTGGATTAATATTTGAAAAGATATTTAAAAACAGAAAAAGATTTGAATTTGAAATAATTAGAAAAGATTTGAATTTAAAACCGAAACAGATAAATACTTTTGTTACTCAGCTCTAGGCTAGCCACAGTCACTGACAGATGGGGCCGTGCTGACTGGACAGAACTGCGCGCGAAAAGCTTTTTACACCGCAGCCGCTGCCAGACACTGAGGCCGACAGGTGGGGCTAGCGGCCACGGGGTCCACGCGGCAGTGGGCGAAAGACAGGCACTGACGGATGGGGCCAAGGTGGAGCGCGGGTTGAGGGTTATAAAAAGGCAGGGGGTTTTCTGGAAGAACCTCGCGGCGGCTGACTAGTGGGCCAGGTGGACCGCGGGTCGATGCAGAAAAAGATGCAGGGGGGTTTACGCAAAACGGCACAGCCGTACTGTTTCTCTTCCTGCCGCGATCGACAGATCGGTGCGCGACGCGAGCGGAGCGGGGAATCGAACCTGGGACGTGCGGCACGCGCTGGGGGGGGGGGCGAGCCAGTGCGGTGGCTCGTGGGTTGGTGCTAGAGAGGTGGGCGCGACCTAGATGAGGGTTACGCGAAGAACAGAGCGCAGACGGCGACGACCCTGCCGTGCACAGAGGGTGTTCGTCGCCGGGATCCGCTCGTCTAGGCAGAGAGAAACGGCGGGAGGGTGTCAGCGAGGTGCAGCAGCTCACCGGGAGGCTGTCGGTGGCGGTGGTTCGGCTCGAGGCGCAGGCGATCGACGTCGAGGCAGAGGCCGGGCGGTCTAGGGTTTGCGTCGGGCTCGCGCTGGTACTAGTGGCTCCGGTGCTCCTCTTCGACGACGGCGTGTTCCAGTCGACGCAGGGGAGCCTCCTGGTACTCTCCAACCACTCCACGGACTGCCTGCGCGTCCGGAACGGCGGGGTGCGGTGGAGGCCGAGGGTGCCGGCGATGGTGTAGGCGGCGACGGTGGAGAAGAGGGGGGAGGAAGCAGGGCTCCTCGGCCAGATCTGGAGAGGCAGAGGGTTCCGTGGCGGTGGTAAAGCAGAGAGGGGAGAGGAGGTGCCGTGTGGAGGGTAGATGGAAAAAGGTGGCTTCGGCCACCTTTATCCTCCCTCCTCGCTCACGTGCTCGGCAGGGCAGGACCAGGCAGGGCAGGTGGGGGCTTCCAGGTGGGTCCAGAGGCGAGGCCAAGGGCAGGGGCAGGCTCGGGCTGAGGGGTCCCCTAGGCAGGGAGAGAAGAGAGGGAGAGGGGGTAGCCTCGGGTAGGGCTAGGTATGGCTCGGGCTAGGGTTTAGGAGAGAGGGGGTAGCTAGGTGGGACCAGGGAGAGAGGGTGGCCAGGTGGGGCCAGCTAGATGGAGAAGAGAGAGAGGCCGAGAGAGGGAAGGGTGTGGCATGATAGGATTAGGGTTTAGCTTAGATGGGGTTATGGTTTTAGATTAGATGGGGGGTGTGGTTAGAGAGGATGGGGCATGGTGAAGATGGGTAGGTGATATGAGTGGCACCTAGCTAGAGGATAAGAGAGAAGGGGTGGAGGTTTAGGGTTTAGAAGATTGCAACTCCAAAATAGATCAAGCAAAAACATGAGGGGGGGGATGATGATGGTCTTAAGCAAGATCAACAAGATCAAGCTAAGAGGGGAGAGAGAGATGATCCATTTTAAAATCAAATAAAATCCAAATGCCAAGCCAAAAGGTGGTACTTGCATGGCCCTTGCAAAGTATTTAATACCATGATTATATAGTGAAAACAATTATATTAAACATGGCATTGTTCCTTTGCATTCCCAAAAGTGGAATCAAGCCAAGCCAAAGAAAAGAAAGGATTCCCCATGTGGAGTAGTTGGAGATGGCCATGTTTGAAAAACAATGGGACTTGCTAGTGTGTATATGCCACTAGGTAGTTAATAAGCCCACAAAATATCCCAACATGAGCATAAATCCATATTAATCCATATGGGAGCTAGGAAAAAGGGTTCCACTCACAAGGCATGCAAAGGTGGCCATGTGGCTCTCATATATCAATAATATGAAAACAACATGATGCCAAGATAAGAGCATGTGGAAAAGAATTGGATCCATCCCAACCCACATGAGCTAGAGGCAAACTCAAATAAAATGCAAAGCTCATATTTTAGTTGGATGGTGGAATTATAAGGTGGTGAAAGAAAGGTGGTGGAGTTAATAAGAGATATGCCCCCAACTCAACTTGGGCATTAAACAATATATCAAGAACCAAATACAATATCAAGAGACAAATACAATTAATAATGCATATGAGATAAGAACCAAATCAAAAAGGGTTTTATATGATGCTCAAATGCAAGGAGGCATGATGACATGAGCATAATATGATGATGATGCAACAACTCTATATATATTAAGGTAGCATTATATAGACTAGCCTAGTAGCATTGCAATTGTTAGACAATTGGGATGCTACAGTCATCGACAAAGACGACAACGTGAAGAAGCGCCAAAGTGGTAAGGGCCAATAGTTGGGCCCCGGATGGGCTGGCTGGGGCCGCTGCTGGGTTGTGGGAAAGCAAGGGGAGAGAGAGGGCCCAGGTAGCTAGGGTTTGTTTTTTTTTAGAAAAACCGTTTTATTTTTCTCTTCTCCTCTTCTATTTTAATTTCAAACTCAAACTCTGTTTTGAATTTATTTCAAAAACTAAACCAACCTAAAACATTTTTTCGGAACTAATTCTAAGCTTTGTTTCCAAAACCCACACAAAACATATTAGAGCTTTCAAAATAAACCCATTTTCAAAGAGGGGTTAAAAGACAGGGTTGAAATAGTGCATTTAGGGTTTTCTTTCTCTCTTAATTACAACCAAGATGCAAGTGTTATGCATGCATGCAATTCTCAAACATGTCTTTATTATTACACGGGAGGGTGGTATGTTACATCGTGGAACTTCCGGTGAGGATACGGCACTATGCAGGCGGTGTGCGAGTGCGGCCTCGCATGACGAAGCGTGCTTGAGGTGTTGGTGTCTGACGTAGATCTTAGGCAACACAGGTCGTCCTCTCCTACTACCCCAACTTGGACTTGAGACTCCGATTGCTGGTGGGGGAGATCTGGACGGCTTAGTCCTATGGATTGGCAGCGTGGGGGCGTGGTTGATCTGGGTCAATAGAGGTGGCTGCCCTTTTGGTCCTTTAGCACCAAAATGCCGATCTACCTATTCTTGATCCTCCTCGATCTGGTCGATGAAAAGTTTCGGAATGCTCCACCGGAGATCTACAGATTGGCATATGACGCTCCTTGTTTTCTGGATCAGATGAGATTCGGTCGTGCGTGTCTGTGCATCTGCCCATGTGGTTTCAAGTGGGTGCGGCGTGAAGCTCCACTTTTCGTCGATATCATGTGACATATCTGTATCTAGATTTCCATGGTATTGAGAGATGTGGAGAATGTCATGGCGGCTGCGATTGAAGGATCTGAAGAAATGACGGGAATGGCATTGGATGTGATGAAGATTGCGTTAAGTGTTTGGTGACTTGCTGTAGCATCTTCAGCAAGTGAGGCGGCAGAACTTCAGTTTTAGTGGTGCTCCTTGAGTACCGATTCTCAATTCTGAGGGTGAAAACCCAAGGTCTGGTCTTATTGAAGGTATTGTTTTTAGAACTCGGACTTTATCTAGGGTAAAAATCTAAGATCATTGATCGGGAGACGAGGTGCTTGTGCTATGTTCCCTTCCTGGAGACATTGCCTTTGGAGGACATTGTTTTGCGATTCGGGTGTCGTCTTTGGTGGTGTTTAGTGTGTTGTTGTTGCCAGTGATTGATCACTCTCACGTGGATTTTTTGTTTTTTCGGCTGTGTATCCTCAGTGTCTAATTAGACATTTTGTTTGAGTGGAGGCTAAGTGTAATCGGTATCTTCGCAATATTGAAATGTTCTCTCTACGAGAAAAACTGGAAGCGGATGCCCATTCCTTAAGAGAGAAAGAGCAATATGATTACATTTGGATTTGGATATACTTCCTCCCTTCATTAGTATAATTATCATGCTAAAATATCTTACATTATTTTTTATGGGTAAAAATATCTTATATTAGCAAACCGATAAATATGTGCCTTGGTTGCACGCCAGACCTACCGAATGCACCCATCATGGAAAAACTGTTGCGATGGACAGTTCTACACATATAAACCAGTTTGGGGCCGAATTATATGCGTGAGCCAGAAATCTAGCATTTGTTTAACGTGAGACTAAGACACGCCATAGAAGAAGCTCTTTAAATAGTAGTCAAACACCACAAATCGTTGCTTTCGAAATAAAACCACCCAAATCGTTTCTTCTCGATTCATATCTCCTATGAGATATTGGAGGCCAACAAAAGCAATTTCTTACAATCGGAAGCGCTGGCATAGGCACATAAAATGGATAGGATAATTACCGCATCGAATCAGTTTCGATTCTGTTTTAGAGGCTCCATATCTGGTTTGAAGGAATTCGATGAATAAGGAGATCTGAATTCGAACTTGACACCTAGATATAGTATGCCAAATAGCAAATATCAAAAAATTATTTAGAATTATTTGATAGTTTTAAAGCCAATAATCTGATTTTTGTCCGACACATCGAAACTAATAGTCAGAGCACAGGTAGTAGTTAGTGACTTGACAAGTTAGTCTGTTAAATATCAGCTCCTTACAAAGTCACTGTACTGAATATGAAGGTGAATATGAAGTCCAAACTTGTTTAGAATATTGGGCTATTGAAGCATGCATCAACGTTATCATAGCCTTGTGTTTGTATTATGGCATCCATATCGACTTATGTGTCCATGTAGTCATGTTATATGTATTCATTCAATCATGTTATAATTACTGAATCTATGAGTATTTTGTTATACTTGTTTTATCAATTAATTTTGGTTATCTGGTTTGCCAATCTACTTATTCACGAACCGATCTGATTTATTTTGTTTCCGCTCCAAGTCTCTATTTTTGTTTTGTATCAGTGAGTAGTATATCTATATTTGAATGTACAACCGATCATTCTCCGATCCGTCAAAAAATATACGATATAATATATATGATGAAGGGAAAATCCGATCCGGTCTGATTACAACCCCTAATCTTGCGGTCGCTTGTAGTAGATTAGTATCTAGTTTGGTCATTTCTCCTGAAACAGTCCCTGCAGTCGCACAACCTAAATGGATGAGCGTAATGTCCAATCCGATGAGCTTTGTATAGGTAGTTATCCACTAGTAGAAAACAGGACATCTGTTCGGAGCTGCCCGGAACATCAGTCCCGGTCGAATTACGAACCGGGACTAATGTGAGCATTAGTCCCGCTCCGAACGGGACTTTTAGTTCTGGTTGAAGACACCAACCCGGACTAAAGATATACGTACGTTTTTTCCTCCCATGCCTACCCAGCACAAAAAAATGTCTAGAAAAATAAACAAAAATAATAAAAACTTCGAATTTCAAAATCCTTTGATATGCATGTACCTCACGCAGCCAACTTTTAGGGAAAAATTTAAAATTTTGATTTTGATTTTTTTTGCAGAAAAAGATTGTTTCGAATTAAAATGGCTATAACTTTTGCGTACGAATTCAAAAAAAATATGTAATATATAAAAAAGAATCTACGCGAAAAGTTACATCCGATTTCAATGGCCGGCGTTTGCACAAATGACAGATTTTCAAAATTTCAAAGGAAAATATGAAAGCATGAAGATTTTAGGTTTTGCCGGGAAAAGAAATGAGAAAATTGATATTTTTTGAATTTCTTTTATTGTTTATTTTACTTTTTAATTATTTTGAAATTTTTGATTTTTTAGAGTTTTTTTATTTTTTTTTGAAAATTTTGAGCTTTTAAATTAATAATTGAATTATGCATAAAGATTATTTGGAATTCATAGTTTCTTATTATTACTTAATCATTGTTGCTTATTTTAAAAATTATTTAGAATTCAAAAAATAAAATCATGTGTTATCAAAGTCTAAGGTTAAAAGAATTGATAGCATACTATTATCAAAAAGTTATGAGCGTAGTCTTAGAAGCTAATTTGGAAGGAACTCAAAAGTTAAGCGTGTTGAGGGTGGAGCCGTGTGAGAAATGGGTGACCGACCGGGAAGTTTGACCACGAGTATACACTTTGACATGAGAATAGCGGTGATTAGAGATTAAACTGTCAAACAATTCAAAACATCCAAAAAAATTGAAACTTTTTTCAAAAAAATTTAAAGACTTCAACCGACCGGGACTAAAGGGTCCTATAGCCCCAGCACGCAACCGCGGCCACGTGGAGGGCCTTTAGTCCTGGTTTGTGGCATAACCAGGACTAAGAGGGGCTTTAGTCCTGATTGCGCAGTTCCGGTTGTGCAACCGGGATTAAAGGCAGTTACGAACCGGGCTGATGTGCCCTTTTCCACTAGTGATCATGGAAGATGAGTATATATGTAGCAATGCGCCTTGATGGGCCAATGTATCTGACAATGTTCTTTGGGAGGAAGATAGCATATATCCCCTCTTGTATTCATCACATTCGGAAATGCGACAGACCACGAATAAGCATTCGCATTTGGAGGTCACATCGACACCTCAAACGGAGAATCAAGCCCAGAACTATGGCCACACACCGAGAACGCGGCGTGCAACTAACATAGAACACCCCCGATATGCATGGAATATTTCACTTGTATTAAGACCAATTAGGCGCAAATGGTGGAAACAATATTTTCCATCCTTTACAAAATTCTTTGTTTAGAAATGCTATTGGGTTGTTTTTCTTTGAAATGTCATGCTAAAACTGTTCAACCTAATGCCCATGGCTAACAAAATTGACCATGGATTTTTTGCCTTCAATTCAGAATAGATTAAGCGGGAGAAAAAATCGAGCAAGGAGGTGCCGATTGTTTTGAGGGAGGGAAGGGATTGTGTACTGCAGATGAAACGCTTCTCCTGCAACGAATTTGAGAGAGAGATTAATCAAAATCAGATGACATCGCCAGAAATTGATCCGAGCTTATGGAGAGAACGGAGCAGATCATACCAAAAGAAGACCAGATGCACCAGCCAGCCACAGGACAACTGTCCACTTTGACTACTACATCAGCAGAGGAATCCTTGTCCGCCCTCCGAGGTCTCCGTATGTCGATCGGCGACCATGTCAATGCATGATAAGGCGGGGAGAAGAAGGATTCGAAAGTGTGGAAGTGTGAAGGTGAAACGACGAGTACCGGAGGAGTAAAACTGATCAGTTGAATTAATCTGACGCCCTTTGGTGAGGGAATAGCGATAGTTAGTGGAAGGGAGATTTGATCACAATAAGCAGAGTGGATATAATTGTGACGGGCCGTTTCTGTGGGACATTTTGAAAGTGGAAGGGGATGCGGTTGGATCTGAAGTCCGCGAAGGAATCAACACGAAGCTGCCAGCCGCACTCTGCATGCATGGGATGACGTGGATGTGAGATGGCTGATGAAGTGGGTCCGATGAGGTGGCATAACTGCATGTGTAGAGAAATAGGTTAGTGAGGTTGATATGTTTAGTTATATAAGATTTGCATAGTTGTTATAGTTGGCATCCGCTATAGACTACCATGAGCTTAGTTGTAATTGAGATAATAGAACTATAAAATTCTAGATACTTACTTTACGGACCGGTACCGTATTGTTTGAGTGTTGAATTAAAAATAAAAGTCCTAAAGCAAAATTTCAAGTAAACCTCACTTACTCCATAAGGTTTAATAAGTGTATTAATCTAGAGTAACTGATTCCAAACTTAGTGTCTAAAATATCATGCTTGCCTCCATGATACTTGATATTAGAAGGAAAGTTTTTAGTATCAAGATTATCTGGAAGTTAAAAGGTTCATTTCGGAAATCATCTTGTGTAAAAGATATTATGATATCTGAAACACTATTTAATTATAATATGATAAAATATAATTTAGTTAGAAACATATTGATGAGTCCAAAATTTAAGTATATTTAAGTATACAAATTATTCATATTTTACACTCATTACATGCTATATCTATCTAGCTACAACTATGCCTATTATGAATCATTACTAGTACTCATTCATTTTTACATGGACTTTGCAAAACTAGTAATTTTATTAGGATTTTAATACATTTTCTTGTCTTTGACTTGTGTGTAGATATTGTGTTGGATTATGGATAAAGCAAGGTGTCGTGGTGGTGGCACTGCAGATGTCATGTATAGGCTAAAGATGTGGCCAAAGTGCGCTAGAGGTATCTAGGGAGGGATCATGTGGTGATTCCACACATAGAAGCTTGTATTCTCTCTATCAATGGTGTTACAGATGCTCCTTGAGCTGTTCGTGGGGAGAAGGAAGAAGAACCTCTCTACTGCCCACACCTCACTCTAGGGTTTTCCCTTAGTAAAAATGGCCGATCCTCTCTATGAGGATCCTGGCCCTCCTTATATAGGGGTGGTCAGGTTACAAGCTAGGGCAAATGTGGAGGGCATATTCTCCAAATATGCCTCTCCCAAAATAGCAAAGCGGTGCACCTCTTTTCTCCTTCGTAAGCCGCTTAGGACTCATGGCGTAAGCCTCTCTGAGCCCCTCCGCGGCTTGGCGTCACTTGACAAAGGCAACGTCGCCTTTGTCTGTTGGAAATATGACCTAGAGACAAATAGTAATAAGATTATCATATTTCATAAAGTTTATGATTAAGTTTTATATCATGCTATATCTGTATTGGGAGGAAACATCAATACACGTATGATATATAAACAACCAGGGGTTCCCAGTGAAACTCTAGTCACTAGTTCATTGGTCAACAGATGATCAAGTTTCCAGATCATGTGGTATTTATGCCAGTTGGAAATGGACTCAACTCATTCTTAGAATGAGATGATGAACCAATACCCAACCTAAACATCGTGACCTGATCAAGTCACGAAGTTCAAATTACGATGATTAGAAATGGATCCTCGTAGACTATTCCTTAGACCGTGAGGCTATATCAATCACTGTCTCCCGAGAGTGCTTAGATAGCATCAAGCGCCACTTGGTAATACAGTGGTTATAAAGGTGTTTTCAGGTATTCGGAGGAAACCGTAGAGGCAATATATGTCAAGAGCGGGATTTGTCCGTCCACGTGATGGAAAGATACTCAAGGGCCCACTCGGAGAAGTTATATCCAATAGCTGCGCAGCGTGTGATTTGATCACAGGGATATCACTTGTTGGAACAAGTCAAGTAGCATTGTTTGGTAACGAGATTGAACACGACATGGTGATGTCATTGATCAGATCTCGGGCAATGCAAGTATCCAGAGACAAAGGGAATAAGACACGATCGTCTCGGTTCAAACAACAAAAGATCTTCGTGGAACGCATAGGGGTCACATGGCCATCCAGGCCCCTCTGTCGATCATTGGTCTGAGAGTGTCCCGACCATGTCTGGAGTGTTCCCAAACCGTAGGGTATCACGCTTAAGGGTTTGATGATGCTTAGAGAGTGTTTATAGGATCGGTAGAATCGCCAAAGAATAGCAGAGAGAAAACCGGAAGGGTTTCGGTAAGTCCGGAGGATGTCTGGAGTGGAGATGGAAGGTGTTCCATAGCCATGGATATTGAATAATATATGAATGAATGTTAAATATTGATTTAATCATTTATTCATAATTATTTAATAAAAGATAAAATCAATTTAAAGGTCAAAAGGCTTAATGAGCAAATATATTCCGGAGGGAAGAGGGCCCATTAGGGAAAGGTAAGAGGGGAGAAAGGGCATGGGGGTGACCGGGTGGGCCAAGCCCCCCCCGCACAGGGCCCACTAGGGCTGGCTGGCGGCACCCCCCCTCTCCCTCTCCTTTAGTCCCACCCTGGGACTTTGAGGGAGGTAGTACCACCCCTCCCCCTATATATAGTGGGGGTATTTGGCCAGATAAATACACATAATATTCAATAAAGGTTTCCTATCTTTTGGGGAGACCTCCAATTGATATTCTCTCTATCTCTCTCTCTCGTGACCGTCGTCCCAAGTTCGGACTACGTGAACGAGAGCCATCTTCACCGCGGAGCGCCGTCGCGCTGTGGGATTTAGATCCAGGAGCTCTACTTCCGCAACTGTTGCTGGATTGGGGAAGCGGGAGTCATCGTTAGGCACCGAACGTGTGTAACTTCCCGCGAGGTGTCATACTTGAGGCACTCAAGTCGTTGGAGCCGCAGGAGCGTAAGGACTTCATCACGACCTTGAGGTCGGCTTCGGCTCGTCTACATCAACCATGCTCTCCTGAGCGTTGACAACGCTTTTCGGTCTTCAAGGGTAAGTTCACGAAAAGCCCCTCATGTTACTTCATTACTAATAGATAGGTCCGGGCAACATCAGGGGTTCAGGGGCGTAGGGTAAAATTTATTGTTTTCATACGCGGAACCCCTATAGTGGTATCAGATCCAGGTCTATGCGTAGTAATGCTAGTACGGGTAGAACACACGAGATGTAGCATGTGGGCGTTGATCTTTTAGTTGTTACCCTCCCATGTGTACTTGTGTATACCGCAGTAATGCTTGATGAAGCGGGCCCCAACCGACTTTACGCGTTCATTCGCGATACTAGTCCACGCTTGACATATACAGCTTGTACCGTATAAAGTAGCTTAGGGGGTGTCTGTCTCTCTCGCATTAGTTGATATGCCATTTGCAACGGAGGGCCCCGAAAGTGGTGTAATAGAGACAACTACTTGATCAGCGTTCTGCTGAAAGTTCGTTGGTAAGAATGGTTCTTGTGTGAAAGCCCATTCAGCCACGTAAAACATGCAAAGATAAAGTAGAGGCATCTAACTTTGTTTTGCAGGGGGCGTTGCTTTGTGATATGGTTGTGGCAAAGGTAAAGTGATTACCTTATGTTACGTAGTAGTAGATAGTCACGGAGGTGACGGACTACCACGCCGGAAAGACACCGGTACCCTGGTGTCTACGACGCTGGAACTCTGGCGCCGTAATCCGGTGACGACGGATACGTGATGGACCATATCACATCGAATTTACATTCAATGTTATTGTTTGTATATCTTATTGTGTGCTAGTATTAGGTACTCGACGGTAGCCTAATAAGATGATCCCTGTTAAAATTACCAATGATTGTGTTCCCCCTTAGTGTTCACGACCAAGAAGGTTCTTCGGTATGAGGCGACCCGTGGTGAGCGAGTGTAAGACATATCCACATCCGCATACAGTGGGTGTAAGCCATGTTGCACAGCGAATACACTAAGGTTGAGTTGGCGAGCCTAGCATGTGTAGACATGGCCTCAGAACACGGATGGTCGAAAGATCGAGCATGAGTCACATGAATGATGTGACCGACGTTTAGCGTCCACCCTAGAACCCACATTCATGGCCGTGACGATCGGGGGAGATGTGGGGAAAAGGGGTCGTGTTATCATTAGGAACCCTTCATGGGATAGGTGTTTCTGAGTGGAGTTATTATTAACTCATTTAATTATAAACTTAATATAAATTCGTTTTGCAATTATAAATGTTGAGATGGCCCACTGTGAAGCTTACTTTGTCATTAAGGAATGGGTAATGGTGAGAAACTTAGACTTGATGGATCCAACTTCCCTAGTTGGCTTGTGCGCCTGAATGATCTCCTTACTAGGAATCATGTGGTAGACTACATATGCCGCACAATGGATTTGACTGAGCCAGACCACTATGAGACCCCGCAAGAGCTGGCAGACCGCTACTATCGTCAAGAGATGTCCACCTACATTCAGATAATAATGCGTTACGGGATGGTGGATGAACTCCATCCGCTGATGGGTGATCTTGATCCATATTCAATGGTGGATCAGCTGAGAGCAGGGTTCATAATCCATGTGCGCATGTGGAAGCACGAGCTACTTGGAGAGTTCCTTTCCATGCAGATGGAGGAGCACACATGTATGAAGGGTCACTTGGAGCGCATGCTTGATGCACACATGAGACTGGTTCACTTCATGGACTACTGGATGGATGATCCGTTTGCTATAGACGTGCTGCTTCGATCGTTGCCTCCCAGCTGCGAAGGACATGTCTGGAGTAGCATCATGAGTGGTGATACGGAAACATTGGATTTCCAAGAGTTCATATTACGTTTCAGGAATGTAAAGGTTGAACCAATCAACGGTGAGGTCATCGATGACAAAGGTATATATTTGATATACAATTTTATAAATGTTATAATCTTGCAAACACATTTGCAGTGTTAAGTATATTTGATACTTGTTCTGTTTTACTAAAAACATGTCCTTCTGCATCAGAGGTGCTTGCTAGAGAGGAGGTGACGTTGCGTGTTGATGGCGAGCATGATGATGATGGCCAACGACACTCTCCCTCAACATTCATCATTTAATTTATGTTTTGGATAGTTATTGTAATCAAAAGATTGTGAACTTCTTTAGTGTGTCTCACACTTAGTGAGACGGTTATTCATATCAGTTTGTAACAAACAGTTGTTCCACTTTTATGAATGATTTCTATTCCTGTTCATATCTTGTTTGATTACGTGTGAATTATCCTTGTTTTGAAACTAATTGATAATGCATGAACATTTGTAAAATATTGAAATGCCTTTAAAATACCCAACTTAATGATATGTTCAATAATGAATGAAACCATTGTTTGAATTCAAAAGTTATGTTGATAATATGTGAAAGTCATTCGATTTCTTGTCACATATAAATCATGCCTAAGTTTGGCAAAATAACTTGAACACCGTGTATTACTTTAATACAAAGTGTTTAAGGAATTGTTAAAAATAAATACATATTCAATGTATTAAGTTTTAACAAAATGGTAATTATCATTGTATGATTGTTTAAACGTGTAAAGAAATTTACCAAAGGAAACATAAGTATGAAACTATTTGATATGATCAAAGTGTTTCATCAACAAAGGGTATAAAGATAAATAAGAATCCAGTTGCTATGATTTGATCGATAGTAATGAAATTCAACTTTATAAGAATTCCATAAAAAGAATTGTGGAATGCAAAGTGTTTTGAAACGTCAAAATGCAAAGCATCACGATATGATATTAGATATCAAAGTGGGTTAATAGAAGACGCCAAATAAATCGTTGTAGTGTAGATGTAGAGACCATTAGTTAGAAATAGTTATCACTCAATTAGAATATATAGTGAACCATGTGAATTCATGAAAGCGGCTCCATATATAGTATGGATCGTCATGGAAGTTTTGGGGTTATTCGATATAACCAAAACAATAGTGAATAAGTCATTGTAGAGTATTCATTGGAAACTTTGAATACAAAATCAATAGCTGAAACCAAAAGAAAAGCAAAACTCGTATTGCTTGGATTTTGGTACATTTTTGAGAAAGTTCGCATTCAGTGATATTTCTCAATTATGAAGCAAATGGAAGATAGTGAAAAACACGTCGAGGATTCAAATCCCTTCATCAGAGTGTTGAGAAGCGCAACAGACAAAGTTCCTGAACGATTCTCTTCACGAAGGAAAGAATCAATGATAATGATCATTGTGTTTTCCCCACTGGTGTTTTCACTACATGAAGTAGGATTCAAAATGTTATCCATATCTTGTATGGAGACATTTGTGAATCATTTGTCATGATTCTTGGAATATGACATACCTACGAACTACTAAGGAAATAATGGTAAACTAGAATTATGAGAAATCCTAAAAGAAAATTTCACTTGAGATTAGAAAGCAATTTGTTGCTAAATCTCGCAAGTAGAAGGGGTTACTTGAATTTTCCCAAATGACTGCAAAGCCATAGTGGAAAAGGGGGTGAATGAAAAAAGCACAATTTGTCAAGTATTGGATGAATTCAAATGAATTTGATTCAAATGTGCTGAATGTCTAGTGGATTTAAAACTAGTAAAAGTACTAGTATCTCATAGTAAATCTCCGAGTTTGATATTTGATCAAAGGATTTTGAAATCGTTCAAAATAGTGAGTGGATATGCAATTTGCATGAAATTGAGTGGGAGATATGAAAGTCTTCCTAAAACAATATGTGAATGACATATTTTTGAGTGGGAGCAATATATGTCTCAAATTCAAATATGTAGGAACATAGTTTGAGTAAGAGTAGTGACTCATACCCAAATATGTTAGGAACATATTTTGAATGGGAGCTTACAGGAGTGATTCTTAAGTGTGTTAAGAATAAAAGCGCAAGTACCGATAAATAATGATTTATAAGGTGTAGAAGTTGATAATAAGTATATTATGATATTATGTAGTATTCCTTAAGGGATTCTAAAAAGGGTTTCAGAATAGAAGTTAATTAAGGAACTGGTCCTTAATAACTCGAGTTAGGAATAGTATTAAGTTTATCATCAATGGTTGAAAGAAAGAAAAGGATGATCATCATCCACTATGTTGAGACATAGGTTCTATCTTAGAAAACCATGATGGTAACTTAACATAATATATGATCCAATAAGGAACATTTAAAAGTGATTAAGTTTGAATCACGGAACGTTGAGCTAAGTTTGTCCGTAGTGTCTAATAGAGAACTGTAGACATGTTTTCCAGATCCATAAAGGATGGCATATCTTAAAGCATAAAGAGTTATGTTATAAGGGAATATGTTGGAAACTCCTGTAATACCGATTAGAGTCAAGTAGGAAGCGAGGTGAACAAAAACATCAAAAGTTGCACAGGGTGCACTCGTGTTTCGATGAATACATTTATAATAATAGATAAGGGTACCATCTAAAGTGTTGTATAATGTTATGGTGGGGCTAGTTCGCTTTTAATGTAGAATGATGTGTCCCAGGGCATAGTGCACATGAGAAAGCCCTCGAGGTTGATCTAAAGTCACTGTAGGCTCCTAGAATCAGGCCTCGTTCTGCTTCCATAGGAACAATGCATACACACAGATGTTATCATGTGATGATAAACTATTAATGTCAATCAAGGTGACATTAGTAAGTTGCAAAGAATTTGGGACTGTAAAGTACAGACCCAGGACTCAACCTGTTCCATGAGCAAGCATGTTCAGGGTACCGGATATATGGTGCCAACGATTAAGAACAAATGCAGCAAGTTTATTTGTACTCTAGTGCAAGTGGGATACTGTTGGAAATATGCCCTAGAGACAAATAGTAATAAGGACTATTATCATATTTCATAAAGTTTATGATTAAGTTTTATATCATGCTATAACTTTATTGAGAGGAAATATCAATACACGTGTGATATATAAACAACCAGGGGTTCCCGATGAAACTCTAGTCACTGGTTCATTGGTCAATAGATGATCAAGTTTCCTGATCATGTGGAATTTATGCCAGTTGTAAATGGAGTCAACTCATTCTAAGAATGAGATGATGAACCAATACCCAACCTAAACATCGCGACCCGATCATGTCACGAAGTTCAAGTTATGATGATTAGAAATGGATCCTCGTAGACTATTCCTAAGACCGTGAGGCTATATCAATCACTGTCTCCCGAGAGTGCTTAGATAGCATCAAGTGCCACTTGGTAATACAGTGGTTATAAAGGTGTGTTCAGGTATTCGAAGGAAACCAAAGAGGCAATATATGTCAAGATCGGGATTTGTCTGTCCACGTGACGAAAAGATACTCAAGGGCCCACTCGGAGAAGTTATATCCAATAGCTGCGCAGCGTGTGATTTGATCACAGGGATATCACTTGTTGGAACGAGTCAAGTAGCATTGTTCGGTAACGAGATTGAACACGACATGGTGATATCATTGATCAGATCTCGGGCAATGCAAGTATCGAGAGACAAAGGGAATAAGACACGACCGTCACGGTTCAAACAATGAAAGATCTTTGTGGAACGCACATGGGTCACATGGACATCTAGGTCCCTCTATCGATCATTGGTCCAGGAGTGTCCCGACCATGTCTGGAGTGTTCCCGAACCATAGGGTATAACGCTTAAGGGTTTGATGATGCTTAGAGAGTGTTTATAGGATTGGTAGAATCACCGAAGAATAGTAGAGAGAAAATCGGAAGGGTTTCGGTAAGTCCGGAGGATGTCCGGAGTGGAGGTGGAAGTTGTTCCATAGCCACGGAGATTGAATAATATATGAATGAATGTTACATATTGATTTAATCATTTATTCATAATTATTTAATAAAAGAGAAAATCAATTTAAAGGTCAAAAGGCGTAATGGGCCAATTCCGGAGGGAAGAGGGCCCATTAGGGAAAGGTAAGAGGGGATAAGGGCAAGGGGGTGGCCGAGTGGGCCAATCCCCCCCCCCCCGTGCAGGGCCCACTAGGGCTGGCCAATGGCACCCTCCCTCTCCCTCTCCTTTAATCCCATCCTGGGACTTTGAGGGAGGTAGTACCTCCCCTCCCCTATATATAGTGGGGGTATTGGGCCAGATAAATACACACAATATTCAATAAAGGTTTCCTATCTTTTGGGGAGACCTCCAATTGATATTCTCTTTCTCTCTCTCTCTCGTGACCATGGTCCCAAGTTCGGACTATGCGAATGAGAGACATCTTCACCGCGGAGCGCCATCGCGCTGCGGGATTCGGATCTAGGAGCTCTACTTCCGCAACTGCTACTGGATCGGGGAAGCGGGAGCCATCGTCAGGCACCGGACGTGTGTAACTCCCCGCGAGGTGTCACACTTGAGTCACTCAAGTCGTTGGATCCACAGGAGCGCAAGGACTTCATCACGACCTTGAGTTCGGCTTCGGCTCATCTACATCAACCATGCTCTCCTGAGCATTGACAACGCTTTTGGTCTTCAAGGGTAAGTTCGTGAAAAGCCCCTCCCGTTACTGCATTACTAATAGATAGGTCCTGGCAACATCAGGGGTTCAGGGGCGTAGGGTAAAAATTATTGTTTTTATATGTGGAACCCCTACATTGTCGGCCTGTACTTGCTGGTCCTCCTCTTTGTCCTCTGTGCTGACGCTACAGTGGAGAGAGAAAAGCTTTGACCAGGGAGATATCTTCCTTCTATAGTAAGCCAAGTAGTAACCCGGCTGATGTCTGTCTAACTCGGCTCTAGGATACCTGCATACAAGTAACATAGATGATGCCGACATACACTCTATGTTGGCCGAGGTTATGTTGGGTGAACATCTTTCGGGGCGGGTTAACCATGACTCGGCTTGCCTTGAGTAACTCAGCCAGCATTTGCTTTGACCTTGCTGTACCTCGGCTAATACTGTCGTATACCCCGGCTTGACCCTACCCGGGGTTATCCCCCCAACATTAGTCCCCGAAGCTGGTGCGGTCTTAGCAACTTCAGCTGATAAGGCCATAGCAGGTTCAACCCACTGAATTATTTGTTCTCCTTGCCGAGGTTTCCTTATGTCGGCACATTCCGAACTTAACTCGGCTTTTCACTATAGGCTTTATTCTCCTTGACCTCCCTTTGCTCATTCCGAGTTATTCCTCATTGGCCGGGTTACACTCCCGTATATGGGTTACCCACTTTGATTCCTTCCTTCTCGTGTACGCTTCCCCGCGTCCTACAGGAAGGGTAATCATTACTTTGCCTCATTTTAAGGGCCTGCACCAGTTATTGCGTCAGTTACTATGCATGTTGTCAGGGATTACTGCGCCAACATCGCATCGTGGGCGCCTCTTCGATAACCGTAGCGCCACATCATGTCACAGGATTTGTTGCGCGATGTGGCCCTTCATGTGGCTTGTTGTTGATTGGTTGATCCGGCAGATACACGGCCACACTGTGCGGCATGCCTCACCGCATGATCCCACTACCCCACTAGGGGCGTGGTTAAATAGGGGAGTGAGGGTGTCCCCTTATCCATTTCCCCGCCCGCTCCCTTCCTCTGCATGTTCTTCTTCCTTGTTGTTGTGTCGCCACCACTACCGCTGCTTTGCTTAGCGCTAGAGACACTGTCGTTGTGCCATGCCGCTCACCTGCGTCCCCACATCTGCGCCGCTCGCCACTGCTACGGGTCCGCGCCATTCTAGGCCCTCCCCCTGCCCTGCTCCTAATTGCTTCTGCGAGGAGGAAGATCTAGAGATGTCTGAGGAAGTTGATGTCATCGAAGAGCACAAAGAGGGCGGCGAAGCCCCTGAGCGTGGTGCCTAGGCCGGTTCTTGGGTGAGCCAAGACGATTTGGATTGGCTCGTCCGGTCCCGCCACGTTGATGCCGGAGTCCGCTGCCGCCTCCCTGGCGACGAACTTGCCCCTTCTCCTGAGCCAGGTGAGTTCGTAGTTTTTCTCTCCCACTTCCAACGTGGGTTCAGTCTACCCATCAGCGATTTATTCCATGAATTCCTCATCACTTTTGCTCTTTAACCCCACAATCTTCTGGCTAACGCCATCACCTCTTTGTCTGCTTTCGCCTTCGGGATTGAGCGATACCTCGGCCTATGGCCCTCCATAGCCATTTGGTTCAAATTCTTCGTCCTTAGATCCAATGTTGTTCCGGATGAGGACATTTGCCCTGCCGACAAATCTCTGACCCGGTGTGGGACGGCTTCCATCTCACCTCGGAAAGGGTCCGAGTTTCCCCGAGTTGCTGGCTTGGAGTCTTGCAAAGGATGGGCCAAGACATTCTTCGGAGGACAAGATCCGGCTGCCCCCTTTTTCTATCGGTGTCCCTAACAAACCTCGGTGAAGCCGGATCCCCAATAGATTAAAGGTAAACACTTTGGTAGTTTTGGTGGAGAAGCGCATCATCGAGCTGAAGTTGTTGGGGTTGACTCATGAGGATATAATGATCATTTTCATCTATAGCCGAATCTCCCTGCTATAGCAGCGCATGCATAAGCTTTGCCACATGAGTGGGCACCTCGACCCCAACCGTACTTCTTCATTCGAGCTCTCCGACGCTCAGATATTCCACCTGGTTAAGGCTATTTTCAAGATACCTCTCGAAATGACTGAAGATTGGGAGTGGGGGTTCGAGCACTTCAGCCGAGATAAGCCGGCTCTCGTGGTACATCTCTTACGCGAGCCTCTTTCCGAGTTATGTCTGTGTCGGCCAATATCAGCTTTATGATTATTTTGTCTTGTTCTTTTCAGATGCTTCTTCGGCAAGGGATTGAAGATGGCGTTGACCTGTCCCTTAAGTGGGGGAAGGACCGCGATACCTCGGATATGGAAGAGCCAGATTCCGAGGACTTCTTGGCTGTTCTAGACCTTGCCTCCGGCCGAGCTTCCGGTAAGGCTTCTATCTTAAGGGATTGGCCGGATGATGATATTGAGATCTTGGAGGTATATGATCTTGTGCCTATCTCATACGCTTTCTGGTTGATTCGACTCTAGCTAACTTGGCCGGTCAGGTCCACACCGATCCACCTGTTGTCGTGGGCAAGCTAGTGCCTGCCCTGGCAAAGAAATGAGTTGCTACCTCAACTCCTTCCGAGCCACCCAGGACTGGGAAAAGATAGAAGAAATCCGACAATAAGGCCGCCAACAAGCCTCTGACTAAGGCCACTATCTAGAGAGCCCTGAATCCCAAGGAACCACCTACTACATCCGAGTAAGCTCCTCTTTCTTTCCTTGTTCTTCAATTAACTTCTCTCCCTTTGCGTGTATTTCTTATTTCTCTCTATCTATTCTAATTTGATATCCGTTTTCTATCTAACTCGGCAGTGCCCCCAAGGACATTTCTCAGAGTGGCTCGAGCATAGCCTCACCTATCCGAGGTGATCCACCTTCTCCTCAACAAGGTGACGCTCGCCCCTGAGCCCCATCCATGAGAGCTCTGTGGCCGTGCCGAATCTCAGCCCACTTTGGCAAGAGGAGGGCAATGTCGGCACGCAGGGAGGTGGAGCCTCCAAGGATGTGGTTATGCTGGATAAGCCCAGTTCATCTTCAGCTCAGCAACAAGTTGATGGCGGTTCCAACAACATCAGCATCGAGAAAGCTCCTACCAAGGTGCCGGTAACCTCGGCACCGACCCAAGTTCAACCCCGACCAGCTCCAACTCCAAGTTCTTCACCTCAAGTTCCTCTTGCCTCATCCGAGTCTCCCCAGACTCAATGAGACGACCAAACTCGGATCAGCCCGAAGGCCACATCTTCTGTGCCAACATCTTTGGCCAAAGACAAATCTCGTCAGAAGCCTCAGACCAAGCCTCATGCGCCATCTTTGGTAGCCAGAGACCAAACCACATCTTTGCCGTAGCAATCCAAATCAAGCACCAAGGCCAAGAAGGGCGTCGATGCTACCAAGGACCAGAAGGCTTCCGAGGCTGCCAAGATCACGCCCAAAGGATCAACGGCCAGGTCTGGGCAGCGCACCCTTGCATCCATGATGCAACAAGGCAGTGATGCCTTCGGCTCTGCCGCTGATAAATAGCATGCTCTGCACACCAGCCCGACCGCAGCTCAAACTGCCCAGAAAGCTGCTCATGCTAAGGGCTTGGTCGTGGCTCGTACTCTCAACGGGGAGAGTGATACGTCGTAAACGTATCTATAATTTTTGATGTTCCATGCTTGTTTTATATCAACTATCTTATGTTTTGTCTACATTTTGAGGTATTTTTACACATTTTCTAGAACTAACCTATTAACAAGATGCCACAATGCCAGTTGCCTATTTTCTGCTATTTTTGGTTTCAGAAAAGCTGGAAATGAAATATTCTCGGAATTGGACCGGACAAAAGCCAAAGTCAATATTTTACCGGAAGACTCACGGAGCCAGAAGACGAGACGAAGAGGGGCCAGGGGCTGGCCACACCACCTGGTGGCGCGGGCTAGGACAGGTCGTGCCAGGGGGTGGTGTGGGCCCCTCAGGCCTCCACCGACCTTGCCCCTTCGCCTATATATTCCTCCCAGGACAAAAATCCTAAGTACAAGATCATATTTCCACAAAAAGTTCCACAGCGCTGCCGCCACCGAAGAGGAGATTCAGGGGATAGAAGTCTCTGTTCCAGCACCCTGCCGAGACGGGGAAGTGCCCCTAGATCCATCTCCATCGACTCCACCACCATCTCCATCGTTGTTTCTGATTCCCATGATGAGGAGGGAGTAGTTCTCTCTCGAGGCTAAGGGCTCTACAAGTAGCTATGTGTTCATCTCTCTCTATGCCTGATCTTATTGAGATCATGAGCTTTGTAATCTATAGATCTATTCTGCTACTCAAGTGCTTTAATTAATCTTTGCTTATCCCCACGTGTGTGAAGTTGACAGTGTGCACACCGTGTGGCACTTTGGCTAAGGTTACATAAATACTTATCATGAGTTATATTTGGAGTTGGATGTCTCTATGAAATTGTGGTGTTTGTTGGAACCATCTAGCGCTCAAGGTGATAGTTAGGGGTTATCTAGATGGGGAATGAGAACTTAAGGTGTGCTGTTATAGCCCTACATCGTCCAACCGGAGAGTAGTTCAGGGTAGCATCATAAAGAGAAGATATTTATATGAGAGTGTCCACTAGTGAAAGTATGATCCCTAGGCCTTGTTTCTAAGCATTGAAACACCGTTTACAATCAGTCTTGTTACATGTTTGCTTACTGCCACTCTTATTTAAGATTGCAATTACCACTTATAATCATCCATATTACTTGTATTTCACTATCTCTTTGCCGAACTAGTGCACCTATACACCTGACAAGTGTATTGGGTGTGTTGGGGACACAAGAGACTTCTTGTATCTTGATTGCAGGGTTGCTTGAGAGGGATACCTTTGACCACTTCCTCCCTGAGTTCGATAAACCTTGGGTGATCCACTTAAGGGAAACTTGCTGCTGTTCTACAAACCTCTACACTTGGAGGCCCAACATTGTCTACAAGAATAGAAGCGTGCATAGACATCAAGCTATTTTCTGGTGCCGTTGCCGAGGAGGTAAGGTAAAAGGTACTCACATCTTCGGGCTACTAAGCTATCTTCTAGCACTGTTGCTGGTGTGTGAGTGCTCGAAGTTATTTCCTTTAGATTCTGCAATTATATCTTTTTGTTTCTTGTTTTTATGTTCACTAGTTAGGCTTAATGGAAAACAACAACAAAATTAGAGAGCTTTTTTATTATTTTTCCTAAGGTAGAACATGAATGGTCTGAAAAAGAAAATGAAAAAACCCATGGAACTTTCTTTGCATGCTAATAGCAATGTTATTAGTATGAATTGTTTGAACACCTTTGTTACTAATGCTATGGAAACGTCTAAGCTTGGAGAAGTTAATTTTGATGAAAATGATCCTTTTATTCCCCAGCTTTAAAAAAGAAAATTTGCTCTGATGATACTCTATCTCCCATATGTGGTAATTCTAATGATACTTGTGATATTTTAAATCCACATACTGAAAGCATCCTAAATACCTATGGAAATTGTTGAGCATGTTATGAATAGCTACTATTTTGGAGATGGAACTGTCCATCCTGGTGATCATTTACTCTTTATACATGAATTATGCGGGTTGTTCAAGTGTGCAGGTATTTCAATGAACCAAGTTAAGAGGAAGCTATTCTCTTTATCACTTAAGGGCAAAGCAAGGGAGTGGTATGAGCTACTAGACGATCCTCATCATTCGGAGAGGAAGGAACTTGAATCTCTCTTTTACTCTAAATTATATCCTCCTCATGAAGTTCATAACGATAGGAACTACATTTATAATTTTCATCCACATGATGGAGAAATTATTGCCCAAGCATGGGGAGATTGAAGTCACTAATGCTCAAATTTCCCATTCATGAGATCCCTAGTAATATTATTATCAATAATTTTTATGCAAGGCTTTCAGGACATTCCAAGGACTACTTAGATACTTGTTTAGACGGATCCTTCACAAGTAAGGAGGTCAAAGCTAAGTGGGGTCTTCTTGAAACAATTCAAAGCAATACCGAAGATTGGGATAACGACAAAGGTAAAGAACCAGGTATAAACTATGAGTATGATTGCATTAAGGCTTTCACTGAAACTGCTGATTTTCAAGAGCTTAGTGCTAAATATGGTCTTGATCCTCAAATTCTTGTTGATTGTTGTAGAGCCTTTGCTTTTCATATTAATGCTCCTAAAGAAAAATGGGACATGTATCATGAGCCCTTTAAAGACACTTGCATGGAAAATTAAATTGTTATTAATGATAGCAATAAACATGCTCAAACCTCTAAAAGTACTATTTCTTATAAGCATGTTAATTTTTGTGGAATACATAGACCTTGTGAGAAGAATCAAACTGAAGAAGAATATTGTATCACCCACAGGAATGAAAAAACTAGAACGTGGTATAGGGCTCTAAATGATCTTGGTAAAAAAGTTTATGCCCTCTATCCTTTTATTTGTGAACTTTGCTTTGAAGTGGGTCATTTCAATTTTCAATGCTCAGGCCATAATAATAGCCCTTTTATTCCAATGAGTACTGCAAGTTTGTATTATGATGACATGATCACTCCTAATCACCATGATGAACTTACATTATTTTTGGGGTGTGAAGAGTTATCAAGAAAAACCTCTTTGGTTGTCATCTTTATTGTGTTGATAATTTCCACACAAATAGTTACATACAAAATATTATAAAAGATGAGATTTTACCAAAATATGACAGGACTAATATGTGTTTTGATCTTATTAATGAAAAGAAGGAATCCTCCAAAGTTTCGTCTATTGTCTCTAACAATAAACCAGGGTATATGGAGAAGCTTCCTTTCAAGCCTCTCCCTCCTAAAGAGAAGAAGAAAAGGAAGAAAAGGAGGAGTAAAAGGAGAGAGGAAACGGTATTTTCCCCTAAGCATGTTGCTCCTATTATGGTTTTTGATGAGTCTGAACTTGATGATGTTCCTATGCCTATTACATATAGTAGTGATCATGATTAGGAAAAGCACACTACTTTTGATATTGCTTCGGTACCAATTCTAAAGATGATGATTTTAATAATTTCTGCACTATTAGTACTATCCATGTTCCTTCCAATGATGATATGTTTACAAATGAACACACTTTGGAAGATAACTATTATATTGCTTATGATGATACTATACCTCCAATATATGATGATTATAATAATGCATATGATATTTTCAGTCCACCTACTATTGAGGAGAAAATTAATTATGATTACAATATGCCTCCTATATTTGATGATTATGGTGATGAGAATAATAATGATAGCTATTTTATTGAAATTGCTCCCTCTACAATTAATAAGAATGATTATGTTTATGTGGGGAGTATTAATTCTTTTATACATGCGGCTCATGATAAGAATGTTTTATGTGATAGTTATATTGTTACTTTTATTCATGATGCTACTGAAAGCTATTATGAGAGATGCAAACATGATTTTATGTGTCTCAACAATATTAAGTTTCCCCTCTTTATGTTGAAAATTTTGAAGTTGCACTTGTTTTGCTTTCCTATGCTTGCTGCTATGAGCTTTCATGACTTGTTTCTTTGCAAGATTATTTTTCATAGGAAGTGGGCTAGACTTAAATTTGTTCTATATTTGCTTCTTGATGCTCTCTTTTACTTCAATTCATATCCTTATGTGAGCATCATTGAAATTTATCATGCCTATCTTAATGGCTATAAAGAAAGAGCTTTTTGGGAGACAACCCAATATATTTTTGCTTTCAGTTTATTTTTGTTTTGTTCAGTCTTGGAAGTTACTGCTTCAGCAATAACCTCTCCTTATCCTTTTTTGTGGGGTTTTTGTGCCAAGAATAACCTCTAATGAGAGAGAAGTAAGACTTGGGAAAGTTGCTATCCCCAAACATATTTTTGAGCTTCACTGTAAAAATTCGTGAAAAATCTCTGTACGTCGGATTGAGCTGTAATTTTTTTTGCTTCTGCCCCATGTTGTTATGTAACTTTCCTTAGTTTAACACTTTTAGATTTGAGCAACAGAAGGTCTTCGAAAAAATCGGTTTTTACCTACTGGTTTGTTTTGACAGATTTCTGCCATTATTTGCATTTGCCTCTTAATCTCTTTCTCTTTGATCAGTTGAGCTTTTAGAAGGAATTGCTACAGTAGCTTGTGTTTTAATGGAAGTTTTACTTGTGTTGAAACTAAACCCAAAAGACTTATTATCTTCAATACACTAATGTTGCTAATGAAGATTGTGTTAAGTTTTGTATGAAGGGAATTTTCAAGTGTAGGGAAGAATAATGTGATAAGATGAAGTATGGACAAAAGCTCAAGCTTGGGGATGCCACCCGTATCACCCCAAGAAACATTCAAAAAGTACAAGTGTCAAAGCTTGGGGATGCTGTCAACACCCGGATTTTTAGTCCCAGATGCCTGTTATGCCATACATCACAATCCCAGGATTACCATTTTTGCGATACATAACAGAAGTAGTACCACAGTACATCATCCATTACAAACCATAATAAAGGTCTTACAAATAAAGGATCTCATGATCCAGTCTTAATACAATCAAAGCAGCGGAAAGTAAACGTAGTAGGGGCTCCATCTTCAGGGTCACAGGCAATGCTGACGATGGGAGATGATCCTAGTTGTCATAGACCTCCTGTTGTCCATCCTCCTGGTAGTCCTCCTCATAGTCTGGCCACGGGAATAGCTAGGGACAAAGCCATGAGTACTCTTTAAGTACTCGCAAACTATCACCAACAAGTAAGGTAGTTCTAGTAGGAATCTTCAGCTCTAGGTTTATTTGCAAAAAGCCAGGTTTATCTTATACCAAGTTTAGAAGTAAAGAAAACTAATTTAATGTTCAAATCACTTAAGTGGGAACCTAGTTTTCAGGTTCACAACCCTATTGTGGTCAAGTCAAAGTCATAGTTCACTTCATAAGACATTTTGAAAACATCTGACAACGGAACAGTATGGCCACTCCAACTGTCCATGACTGCAGACGCGGCTATTCAAATAGTTTGACACTCTATAGAGGTGGTACACTTTCACCACAAAATTCGATACATCCGTCAGAGATAACCCTGAATCATCATACTTGGTATGCGGATAATCAATCATAACCTTTCAATTACACACTCTAGTATAGGCACCTCCCCTATGAGCTTGGCCTCCCAGCCATGGCCATCTACCATCCTGGGCACTGCATAGGTGGACATTCACACTCACGTGGTAGCCTCAGCTCAACCTCTTTCCGCGAGGGAACCCATACTAAGGCTTATAAGCTTCCAGTTAAGCCCTACCCAATTCAGGTATTGTGGTTGTACGGTAAAAATGGAATGGTGTCGCATCCGAACCCAACCATTAGTTTTTATAAAGGGCTAAGGCTCATGCCTCAACATTTTCACCATCAAATCCGTTTGCGTCCAATACACATGTCAAAACATTTCAATAGAATGAATCCTCATTCCAAGGTTTTCATAGTCATTTTCACCAAGTATTCCCATCTAAAGTGATCAACTTTTATGCTTAGCACTAGCCACTAAAGTTGAAGGTATTCACTAATGAGGGGTGCTAATCAAGTATAACTATCCAACTCTAGTTTTGTGTCTTTTGATGACATCTAAGTATAACTACTTAGGCCTAGTTTTATACTCTTTATGGTATCTATACTATTTTTCCAATACTCATAAAGCACTAACTAAAATTAAAGAACTTTGGTAAACAGTAAAAGAATAAAGCTTGCAAGTAAAAGTTGGAATTGGTATAATCAAGGTTGTATAACCAAGCATGCCTAATGCATCTTGCATAGGTTATCTTGCAAGGATGACTTGCATAGTTCTAGCTTGCAATTAGGGATGGCTTTCATAGGTATAATACTTCCAAGTGTTATCTTGCCTTGAGTAGTGCAGTGGTTGAAATTCTCTTCTTCTTCTTCTTGGTAGTACTCCTCCTCGTATCCCGGGTCGGTACTCTCGTCTATAAATGAATATGAGTTACACAATCACCAAAAAATACTTAACTACTTATATTTAGCACACAAAGGCTCACACTAGATGAACTAGCATCATCACAAACATCACATGAAATAAATACCTAATTTTATTTATCTTATTTTGGAAAAGTAATTTCTACTCATTGAAAATACTTAAGATTTAATATTCTCCAATTAAAATATGGGATCATGTTAACACATGTCATCACCACATACTCTAATACTTGAGAATGTGATTTAAAGGGGTGGTCATATTTTATAAAGTTTAAAATTACTATTTAATACAATTAAAGTGACTAGAAATGCCTAAATAGCATTCTTTTATTACTAGTCCAATGTCACTGCATGGAAACTTAAATATTTTTTACATATTCCAATAGATATTGTCAAATGTGATTTTTGAGAGTTGGAATCAACTCAAAAGAATTTATGGTTGATTTTTGAAAAATGTATAAAGGTGGAAAAGTCCATGTCTTGTTATTTTTACTATAGGTGATCTCTAACTCCAAATGATTTGAATCCAACTAGCATGGATAGATAATTTGAATACCTTTCTAAAAAAATTGGAATCATGCAATTTGGTTCGGTGAATATCCTTGAATTGATTTTTAAATCTACTGACATAATCTAGTTTTAACTAAATTGGAAAAAGATCATTTGAATGTATGGGCTCTGCGTGGGAAAGTAAACGGGCCGGCCCAACTGCACAGCACGCGCGCAGCGGGCTACTGATAGGACGGTCCCACTAGTCAGTGACTTATTCTAACCGAAACGGTAAGTTTCAATCTGGGTCGTGCGATTAGACTAGGATCTAACGGCTGACATGCATCGTCTATGATGAACACCTCTGGCGAGACTAAACCCTAACGACAACGGTGGGGGTCGTGTGAGGCTCACCAGGGCTCCAGCTAGGGTCGGCGATGGGGGCGAACGACATTGTAGATGACGGCGGTTCGATTGGTGGTCGCGGAGGCTCTTGGGGCGGCTCCAATCAACGGCTCCTCTTCTCCTCTGCAGCGGCGGACTCCGGCCAAATTCCGGCGATGTGGTGCTTGCCTTGCTCCGGGGAGAGGTGTGGGAGGTTCTGTGAGGAGTGGGGAGTGGAATGGTGTGGAGAATAGAGGCTGGGGTGGCCTCTATTTATACACCAACGATGGGGACAAAGCGGGATGGCTCGGGCTCGTCGGTGATAGTGATACAGGGGCCTATAGGCATGGCTGCGGGTAGGGATCGGCGCGGTGCTTCCTGGCAGTCGTCGCACGCTTAATGGCGCAGCATGGGGCAGTCTAGAACGGTCGGGATTGGTCGGTGCTCTGCGCGGGAGTGGCGGCGTACAGGAGCTATGGGTCGTGTGGTGGCGAACGGGCATGTCTGGGAGGTAACTAGGGTCACGGCGAGTGTGGGCACGCGCGGTGAGGGTGAGGCGTGGTGTGTGTGCGTTGGTCGGCTGCGGTGCTCTAGCGCGTTCTTGGCATGGCGAACAGAGAAGCGGGCACGACGGTTTTCGGGTGGTCCACGGCTTGTCTACGGTCAAGGGGTGGACAGAGGGTGGCGGTGGATGGTGGCCTATCTCCTGGACATTGTAGGAGAGGGCGGTGCTGGCTGCTGCGAGTTGTCCATGGTCGGCCGGAACGGTGAGTTACGAGCAACGCTGCACTGGCGCAATGGCAAGGAAGGGAGCATGTCTTGCGCTTCTGGGCACTGGGGTGAGTGAGTGGAGTGTAGAGGGGAGAAAGGGGTGAGTGATCACTGCTCAAAACGGTGTAAGTTAGGCAGGGTTTAATCTTGTCTGCCAGGTGCTCGACCAAATGGCCGCAAGAATTTGAAATTTGAATGTTTGGCTAAATTTTGGTGAGTGTGTTTGTCACAAGCTTGAGTGTCTATGGTTGCTTGGAAAAGTCAAGGTGAATTGATTTGAGTGATTTTTGCAAAATGGTGATCTTAGCATATGAACTTGATTCAATTTTGAATTGTCCTTTAAATAGATTTGGGAATTGTTTATGTTGGTTTGTGAAGTGAGCTTGGGTTCACTTTTACTTGGTCTAGCAAGGGCTGAAAAGAATTGGAAATGTTCCTATTAGAAATTCTTTACTAGGAACACTCAAAGTGGTCTAGTGGTTAATTTTGGTTAAAATGACCATTTGATCATATGATTCATATTTGAATTTCCTTTCTTTTGATTTTGTTTGTAGTTGGCCTAGATGATGTAGTATTCCTCCTTAAACCATTCCTTATCATTTGTAGCAACCAAACATGGCAATTGCACTCATTCATACACTAATGCAAATCACACATACACTCATATTCAATTTAATAATAAAAGTTTTTGTTAATCCTAAACTTGGGTGATTAGAACTTGATAACCTTGATTAATATTTTTGGGGTGTTACAAACCTTCCCTCTTAAACAAAATCTCATCCCGAGATTTAAGAAAAACTAGGAACTAAAGAGATTTGGAAACTCAGTCCTAATGTCATCTTCTCGCTCCCAAGTAGCTTCTTCTTTAGTATGGTTGCTCCACTGGATCTTGAGAAACTTGATACTCTGGGTCCTGGTGGTTCTGAAGGCTTCTTCCAAAATACGAATGGGTACTTCATGATAAGTTAAATCTTTGTTGATATCTATGGCTCGGTGATCAATATTCTTGAAAACTTCGGTCTTCTCCAGAACTTCTAGGCATTTGCAAAGTAACGAGATATGGAACACATTATGTATGGATGACATCTCCTCCGGCAGTTCCAGTTGATATGATACTTCTCCTCGGCGATTCAAAATCTTGAAGGGTCCAATATATCTGGGGGCTAACTTCCCTTTCAGTTGAAAACGTTGCATTCCTTTCAAGGGTGATACTTTGAGATACACAAAATCTCCGACATTGAAGGTCAAGTCTCGATGTCTTTTATCTTCATAACTCTTCTGTCTGGATTGAGCGGTCTTGAGGTGTTCACGGACTTTGTGAACCTTCTCTTCAGCTTCAAGTAGGATGTCGGGTCCGAAGATCTGACTCTCTCCTACTTGCGACCAATTCAATGGGGTACGCCACTTCCTTCCATACAGAAATTCAAATGGGGCCATTTGCAAACTGGCTTGATAACTATTGTTGTATGAGAATTCTGTGAAAGGCAGACAATCTTCCCATTTTGATCCATATTCTAGAACACAAGCTCTCAACATATCTTCTAAGATTTGGTTGACTCTTTCAGTTTGTCCATCGGTTTGCGAGTGGTAAGTTGTGCTGAAGTTCAGCTTGGTTCCTAATCCTTCTTGGACTTTCTGCCAAAATCTTGAGGTAAATTGGGTTCCTCGATCCGATACTATGGTCTTAGGGGTTCCATGCAAACTGACTATTCTAGCAATGTATAGCTCTACTAGCTTCGAACTCTGGTAGGTGGTCTTGATAGGTATAAAATGGGCTACCTTGGACAGTCTATCCACTATGACCCAAATAGAGTCATTTCCCCTACTAGATGTAGGAAAACCGGTGATGAAATCCATTCCGACGGAATCCTATTTCCATTCCGGAATTTGAAATGGTTTCAAAAGTCCTACGGGTCTCTGATGTTCTACTTTGACTCTCTAACAGATATCACACTTGGCTATGTAGCTTCCGATTTCTCTCTTCATCTTGTGCCACCAAAATTGTTCCTTCAAATCCTGATACATCTTGGTTCCTCTGGGATGGATAGAATAAAGAGTATCGTGAGCTTCATGCATAATGACTTGCTTCAACTCCGAATCTGCTGGCACACAGATACGTCCTTTGTACCCAAAAAATCCGTCTTCATCTTCGGTGAATTCGGGTACCTTCCCTGTATCGATACGATGCTTGATTCTGTCGATACTTGCATTTCCTTTCTGCGCCTCCTTGATCAGATTGATCAAAATGGGTTGAAGTTCAATACTAGCTAGGAATCCTTTGCTAACTAGATCTGTTCTAAACTGCTCCAACTCTTCATGCAAACTTGGTTGGGCTTCTTTAATCATGGTGTTTAATCTACACGGCAATCTGCTAAGAGCATCTGCTACCACATTGGCCTTGCCAAGGTGATAGTGAATGTCAAGGTCATAATCCTTGGTTAACTCTATCCATCTCCTTTGCCTCATATTCATCTCCTTATGGGTAAAAATATACTTCAGACTCTTGTGATCCGAATAAATCTCACAGCGGTTACCCATGAGGTAATGCCGCCATGTCTTCAAAGCTAACACTACAGCTGCTAGTTTGAGATCGTGGGTAGGGTAATTCTGCTCATGTTGCTTTAGTTGTTGGGACAGATAGGATATGACTTTGCCTTCTTGCATCAACACACATCCGAGACCAATCTTGGATGCATCACAATACACATCAAAGGGCTTCTTGATATCTGGCATAATCAAAATTGGGGCTGAAATCAATCTCTTCTTGAGCTCGTGAAAACTTGCTTCACATTTGTCAGTCCATTCAAACTTCTTATCTTTCTTCAACAATTGGGTCATTGGTCTTGCGATGCTCGAGAATCCTTCTACGAACTTACGATACGGCTAATCCAAGAAATGCACGGACTTCTGTTTGGGTGGTTGGGGCTTTCCATTCTCCAACATCCTTAATCTTGGCGGGATCAATAGCGACTCCTCCTGCCGACACAATATGTCCTAGGAATCCTACTTCCTTCAACCAGAACTCACATTTTCTAAACTTGGCATATAATTGATGCTCCCTAAGGGTTTCAAGGATGGTTCTCAGGTGTAGCTCACGGTCTTCTTATGACTTGGAATAAATCACAATATCATCGATAAAAACAACGATAAACTTATTAAGGAAGTTCATAAAAATCTTATTCATGAGATTCATGAAATAAGCGGGGGCATTGGTTAATCCAAAATACATGACAGTATACTCATACAATCCATATCTGGTGGTGAAGGTAGTCTTTGGGATATCCATTGCACGAATCTTGAGTTGATGATAACCAGTCCTAAGATCAATCTTAGAAAACACTCTGGCACCAGTCAACTGGTCAAATAGATCTTCTATCTTTGGCAGGGGGGTACTTGTTTTTGATGGTGACATCATTCAGCTTCCGGTAATCCGTACACAAACGGTTACCTCCATCTTTCTTATCCACAAACAAAACAGTCGATCTCCATGGTGATGCGTTGGGTTGAATCAAACCTTCCTCCAGCATAGCATCAAGTTTCTTCTTCATCTCCACTAATTCAGATGGGTTCATACTATAAGTTCTCTGAGCTATGGGTCCAGTTCTAGGAACTAGTTCAATGATGAACTCGATATCCCGATCTGGGGACATACCGGGCAATTCATCTGGGAACACGTCAGGGTATTCACAGACTATTCTGACTTGGTCTAGGGTTGGTTGGGCTAGACTCCTGTTGCATTTGAACTGATGGGGCAGTGTCTCAGATACATGCTCTACTGATACTCCAGTGCTACTGGTCATGGTTATGGCTTTCTTGGCACAGTCGATCAATCCTTTATGTTTCGACATCCAATCCATTCCTAGTACTACTTCCAAACCTTTGGTTCCAAGTACTATTAGATTAGCATAAAAATCTATTCCATGTATTCTGACAGGTACAGCCTTGCAAATTTTTCTAGCCTTGGTAGTTGAACCAGGTATTTGAACTATCATAACATGCTTCAATTTTCTTGGTTGAATCTTACTAGTGCATGCAAATTCTTCTGTAACAAATGAGTGCAATGCTCCAGAATCAAACAACACTCTTGCAAGTACTGAGTTAACAGAAAACATACCCAGCACGACATCTGGCGCTTCCTGAGCTTCTTAAGCATTCATGTGGAATAGACGGCCGTTGGGGTTGAGAGAATTCCCTAGGGCAAATCTCCTTCCAGACTGAACACAGCGTTGCTACTAAGCTAGTGCATTCACATTGGTGGCTGCTGCAAGCTTCTTGAGGCACTCATTGGAGTAGTGACCCTTGACTCCGCATTCAAAGCAAGTAATCTGGGACTTGTCTTTTCCCGCGACAGGCACCGCATTGCTTCCAGTCCTTGGGGCAGTATTGTTGTTGTTGTTGTTGGACTTGGGCGGTGCACGGTTGAAGTTATTAGAGTTGTCAAGGTTATTGTTGTGGTTTCCTCCAGATCTTGGGTTTCCTCCTCCACGGTTGGGATAGCTTGGACGGGACATAGGGGGTCTGTTGTTTCTTGGGTCATATCCTGCAGACGGGTTGGGGTGATACTTCTGGGTATGGTGGGATCCTGGTTGGTGCATCATCCTACGCTTGTGGTTGTCGTTCGCTTGGTTTATCTTCCCTTTCATCTGGATGACTGAGTCCACTAAAGCTTCAATATCATCAAAGGGAATGTTGACTAGCACGGTTTGCATCTCATGATGTAGTCCATTCAGGAATCTCTCTTTCTTCTTTGCTTCTGTGTCAATCTCATCAGGGACATATCTAGCTAGTGAAAGAAATCTGTCACGGTACTCCACCACAGTCATCCTTCCTTGTTTCAATTCTCTGAACTCATCCCTCATCCTCTTAATCAGACCTGGGGGCACATGAGTCCGGCTGAACTTGATATTGAATTGTTCCCAAGTCGTCATCTGACCTCCGTTCATGGTATGGGTGCTATTCCACCAGGCTCTTGCATCTCCTACCAGATAATGGGTGGCAAACAGTACTTTTTCATTAGCTTCCGCTCCTGCAACCTCCAAATTGTTCTCCATGGTTTGTAGCCAGTCATTAGCATCTAAGGGCTCTTCTGACTTACAAAAGATAGGGGGATTGGTATTCTGAAAGTTCTTGAGCTTGGATCCATGGTTATCCTAGTTTCCGTAGCCTTGATTATTGTGGGCCATCTGAGCTATCTGCTGAAGTGTGGCTAGATTGGCTTGATGTTCAGCTCTACTAGCTTCACGGTCAGAAACTAGCATTTGTAGAATCTGCAACATTGGGTCTTGAGATGAGCTACTCCCTCCGGGATTTCCACGAGTCATCTGAAGATTGAGATAGATAGTGACATAAGAGGGAAATTTCTAGGGTTTATGGTTTTGTTTCAAAAGATTTAAACTTTGAGTTTGACTCAGGTTTTGAAAACCAACAACTTCTTCTCATTCATTCATAGCACACCATACAAACTCACACAACAACACAAAATAGAAATAGATGGTTTTAAGAACCATTATGTGAAGCTATGATACAAAGGGACCAGGTACAATCTCATTCTACGGTAGTGCTCAAGTGCATCTAATCATCATCAATGAAGTCGGAATCATCATCATCAGTGTGGAACTCCATGGCATCATCCTCCAGGTAGTCATCATCATCACTGAGGTAGGAGTAGAGATCTCCGCGGATGTCTTCACCTTCCTCCTCCTTCTCTTCAAGCTGGATCTCCTATTCACGGATGGTCTTCTCAAGAGCGGCCACCTTCTTGCGAAGACAATCGATGGTACGATCCTTCTTGTCACGTTGACGACGAAGTGATTGGTGCTCCCTGGCGAGGATGGCGAGGGTCTGATCCTTTCTAACTGCAATGGCATGGTTGTGGTTGGCGTAGGCGTGGGCGTTGTCCAACTCCTTTTGCCTATCGTACAACATGAAGTCAAGATGATCCACATGGTGCTTCAGCTCCGTATGGCCTGGCATCTCCAAGGGAATTCCCATAGAATCACGCCTTGCATAGTGAGCAAAGTGAGTTCCATTGATCTGGTTGATGTTTTATCCACATAGATAGGCAAGAGCTTCTTGCATAGCCCTGGCTAATCCATCTAGCCAGTTATTCTCCCGAATGCTGAATTGGATCTTCTCTGAAGTGGGTGCTTCCATCTTTCCTCTGAGATCTGCCATTATCAGCCACGATAGCTCTCCTCCTTGCCGATCATTGAGTTGTGCCCCGAAGAACTCGGGGTGCTGGCGTTCCAGAAGTTCCGAAAGCTCGCTGAAATCCCACTCAAAGATGAGCTCTCCTTCGTTGCCCAACTGGTAGAACTTGCTATAGGTGACTTCCATCTATAAGAATTTAGGATAAGTAAGTTAGTGAGGTGATCAAGTGCGTCAAATTTTATGTATGATTGCAAGAATTTTGAGGAACATGATTTTTTTTAAAGAATCTCAAGGATAAGAGTGGAATAGGTTTTTATAAATACTCACTTCTTTTGTTTTGAAACTAAGTTTTTGTTCAGACGTCCATTCTAACTAGGGTCTCCTATGGTCAGGATGGCTCTGATACCAACTTGTCAACATCCAGATTTTTAATCCCAGATGCATGGTATGCCATACATCACAATCCCAGGATTACCTTTTTGTGATACATAACAGAGGTAGTACCATAGTACATCATCCATTACAAACCATAATAAAGGTCTTACAAATAAAGGATCTCATGATCTAGACTTAATACAATCAAAGTAGCGGAAAGTAAACGTAGTAGGGAGCTCCATCTTCAGGGTCACAGGCAATGCTGACGATGGGAGATGATCCTAGTTGTCATAGACCTCCTGCTGTCCATCCTCCTGGTAGTCCTCCTCATAGTCTGGCCATAGGAATAGCCAGGGACAAAGCCATGAGTACTCTTTAAGTACTCGCAAACTATCACTAACAAGTAAGGTAGTTCTAGTAGGAACCTTAAGCTCTAGGTTCATTTGCAAAAAGCCTGGTTTATCTTATACTGAGTTTAGAAGTAAAGAAAAATAATTTAATGTTCAACATCACTTAAGTGGGAACCTAGTTTTCAGGTTCACAACCCTGTTGTGGTCAAATCAAAGTCATAGTTCACTTCACAAGTCATTTTGAAAACATCTGACAACAGAACATTATGGCCACTCCAACTGTCCATGACCGTGGACGTGGCTATTCGAATAGTTTAACGCTCTATAGAGGTGGTACACTTTCACCACAAAATTCGATACATCCGTCAGGGATAACCCTGAATCATCATACTTGGTATGTGGATAATCAATCATAACCTTTCAATTACACACTCTAGTATAGGCACTTCCCCTATGAGCTTGGCCTCCCAGCCATGGCCATCTGCCATCCTAGGCACTGCATAGGTGGACATTCACACTCACGAGGTAGCCTCAGCTCAACCTCTTTCCGCCCGGGAACCAATACTAAGGCATATAAGCTTCCAGTAGAGCCCTACCCAATTTAGGTATTGTGGTTGTGAGGTAAAATTGGAATGGTATCGCATCCGAACCCATCCATCAGTTTTTATAAAGGGCTAAGGCTCATGCCTCAACATTTTCCCCATCAAATACTTTTGTGTCTAATACACATGTCAAAACATTTCAATAGAATGAATCCTCATTCCAAGGTTTTCATAATCATTTTCACCAAGTATTCCCATCTAAAGTGATCAACTTTTATGCTTAGCACTAGCCACTAAAGTTGAAGGTATTCACTAATGAGGGGTGCTAATCAAGTGTAACTATCCAACTCTAGTTTTGTGTCTTTTGATGACATCTAAGTATAACTACTTAGGCCTAGTTTTATACTCTTTATGGTATCTATACTATTTTTCCAATACTCATAAAGCACTAACTAAAATTAAAGAACTTTGGTAAATAGTAAAAGAATAAAGCTTGTAAGTAGAAGTTGGTATTGGTATAATCAAGGTTGTATAACCAAGCATGCCTAATGCATAGTTCTAGCTTCGAATTAGGGATGGCTTGCATAGGTATAATACTTGCAAGTGTTAGCTTGCCTTGAGTAGTGTAGTGGTTGAAATTCTCTTCTTTTTCTTCTTGGTAGTACTCCTCCTCCTCGTATCCCGGGTCGGTACTATCGTCTATAAATGAATACGAGGTACACAATCACTAAACAATACTTAACTACTTATATTTAGCACACAAAGGCTCACACTAGATGATCTAGCATCATCACAAACATCACATGAAATAAATACCTAATTTTATTTATCTTATTTTGTAAAAGTAATTTCTACTCATTGAAAATATTTAAGATTTAATATTCTCTAATTAAAATATGGGATCATGTTGACACATGTCATCACCACATATTATAATACTTGGGAATGTGATTTAAAGGGGTGGTCATATTTTATAAAGTTTAAAATTACTATTTAATACAATTAAAGTGACTAGAAATGCCTAAATAGCATTCTTTTATTACTAGTCCAATGTCACTGCATGGAAACTTCAATATTTTTACATATTCAGATAGATATTGTCAAACGTGATTTTTGAGAGTTGGAATCAACTCAAAAGCATTTATGGTTGATTTTTGAAAAATGTTTAAAGGTGGAAAAGTCCATGTCTTGTTATTTTTACTATAGGTGATCTCTAACTCCAAATGATTTGAATCCAACGGGCATGGATAGATAATTTGAATACCTTTCTAAAAATATTGGAATCATGCAATTTGGTTTGGTGAATATCCTTGAATTGATTTTTAAATCTACTGATAGAATCTAGTTTTAACTAAATTGGAAAAAGATTATTTGAATGTATGGGCTCTGCGCGGGAAAGTAAACGGGCCGGCCCAACTGCACAGCACGCGCGCAGCAGGCTGCTGATAGGACGGCCCCACTAGTCAGTAACTTATTCTAACCGAAACGATAAGTTTCTATCTGGGCCATGCGATTAGACTAGGATCTAACGGCTGACATGCATCATCTATGATGAACACCTCCGGCGAGACTAAACCCTAACAACGATGGTGGGGGTCGTGTGAGGCTCACCAGGGCTCCAGCTAGTGTCGGCGATGGGGGCAAACGACATTGTAGACGACGGTGGTTCGAATGGTGGTCGCGGAGGCTCTTGGGGCGGCTCCAATCAACTGCTCCTCTTCTCCTCTGCAGCGGCGGACTCCGGCCAAATTCCGGCGATGTGGTGCTCGCCTTGCTCCGGGGAGAGGTGTGGGAGGTTCTGTGAGGAGTGGGGAGTGGAATGGTGTGGAGAATAGAGGCTGGGGTGGCCTCTATTTATACACCGGCGATGGGGACAAAGCGGGATGGCTCGGGCTCGTCGGTGACGGTGATACAGGGGGCTATATGCATGGCTGCGGGTAGGGATCAACGTGGTGCTTCCTGGTGGTCGTCACACGCTTAATGGCGCAGCACGTGGCGGTCTAGAACGGTCGGGACTGGTTGGTGCTCTGCGCGGGAGGGGCGGCGTTCGAGACGGTGTACAGGGGCTATGGGTCGCATGGTGGCGAACGGGCATGTCTAGGAGGTAGCTAGGGTCACGGCGAGTGTGGGCACGCGCGGTGAGGGTGAGGCGCGGTGTGTGTGCGTTGGTCGGTTGCGGTGCTCTAGCGCGTTCTTGGCATGGCGAACAGAGAAGCGGGCACGGTGATTTTTGGGTGGTCCACGGCTTGCCTACGGTCAAGGGGTGGACAGAGGGTGGCGGTGGACGGTGGCCTATCTCTTGGACATTGTAGGAGAGGGCAGTGCTGGCTGCTGCGAGTTGTCCATGGTCGGCCAGAACGGTGAGTTGCGGGCAGCGCTGCACTGGCGCAATGGCAAGGAAGGGAGCATGTCTTGCGCTTGCTGGGCACTGGGGTGAGTGAGTGAAGTGTAGAGGGGAGAAAGGGGTGAGTGATCACTGCTCAAAACAGTGTAAGTTAGGCAGGGTTTAATTTTGTCTGCCAGGTGCTCGACCAAATGGCCGCAAGAATTTTAAATTTGAATGTTTGGCTAAATTTTGGTGAGTGTGTTTGTCACAAGCTTGAGTGTCTATGGTTGCTTGGAAAAGTCAAGGTGAATTGATTTCATTGGTTTTTGCAAAATGGTGATCTTAGCATATGAACTTGATTCAATTTTGAATTGTCCTTTAAATAGATTTGGGAATTGTTTATGTTGGTTTGTAAAGTGAGCTTGGGTTCACTTTTACTTGGTCTAGCAAGGGGTGAAAAGAATTGGAAATGTTTCTATTAGAAATTCTTTACTGGGAACACTCAAAGTGGTCTAGTGGTTAATTTTGGTTAAAATGATCATTTGATCATATGATTCATATTTGAATTTCCTTTCTTTTGATTTTCTTTGTAATTGGCCTAGATGATGTAGTATTCCTCCTTAAACCATTCCTTATCATTTGTAGCAATCAAACATGGCAATTTGATACATTGCAAATGTATCTATAATTTTTGATGTTCCATGCTTGGTTTTATCCACTTTCTTGTGTTTTGTCCACACTTTGGAGTACTTTTCATATGATTTCTTGGACTAACCTATTAACAAGAGCCATAGTGCCAGCTGCCTATTTTCTACTGTTTTTGGTTTCAGGAAAGTCAGAAAATGAAAATTCTCAGAATTGGACGGGACAAAAGCCAAAGTGCCAATTTTTTCGGAAGTCATCAGATGCCAGAATACGAGATGGAGAAGCGCTGGGGCCGGCCACACCACCTGGCCGCGCGGCCAGGCCTGGCCCGTGCCAGGGGGTGGTCTGGCCGACCCTAGAACCCCCTCGACCTCTCCTTCCAACTATATATTACCCTCGGGATGAAAACCCTAAGTACCCGATCAAAAATCAATGAAAGAGTTTGTAGCCGACGTCATCTCCATCCCTAGATTGGGAGGGATCTGAAGCTCTTCCCGGCACCCTGCCGGAGAGGGGAATTCACCCTGGAGGCCTTCTTCATCACCATGCAAGCCTCCGGTGTTATACGTGAGTAGTTCATCCTTGGACTACGGATCCATGTAGTAGCTAGATGGCTGGTTCTCCTCCTTTGTGCTTTCATTTCTAGATCTTGTGAGCTCCGTTCATGATCAAGATCATCTATTTGTAATTCTGCATGTTGTGTTTGCGGGGATCCAATGGATATTCAGATACTATTTCAGCTTGATTATTAATTCTAGCATGTCTTTGTTATTTGTGATCTTGCATGCTTTCCGTTGTTAGTAGCTATCTTGGCCAAGTAGATGCTAGCAACTCCAAGAGTTAGTATTTATGCTCGATAGTGGGTTCATGCCTCTAGTAATCTGGGGAAGTGACAGAAATCTCTAAGGTACTAGATGTGCTATTGCTACTAGGGAGAAAACAACAATCCTTTGTTCATAGAACAATCGTATTGTTTACTTTACACGCAATTCGTAAAGCAATAATATGTTGCTTGCAACTTAATACTGGAGGGGGTTCGGATGATAACCTGAAGGTGGATTATTAGTCATAGATGCAGTTGGATAGCGGTCTATGTATAATGTTGTAATGCCCAATCAAGTTCCAAAGGAGTCAAGATGATTAGTATATGCATGTATTTCTTTCTCGATGTTTGTCAATTGCCCCGCTGTAATTTGTTCACCCAGCATGTTATCTATCTTAAGGAGAGCCAGCTCTAGTGAACTATGGATCCTGTTCCTTTTCTTTTAAATACAATCTACAAACTATCTACTGCTTTGTGTTTACTTTCTGCAAACTATTACTTCCTTCCATTCGATATGTTTAATCCTTTGTTTTTAGCAAAACCGGTGAGATTGAGAATCTCATCGCCAGTTGGGGACAAAGTTTTGTGGTTGTGTTGTGCAGGTCTCCACGTTGCTGCTGGCACCGGTAGTGTGCCCTGCCAACGCTCAGCTAGCAACACCTTTGGGGTGTTTCCTTGCTCCTACTGGATTGATAACCTTGGTTTCATACTGAGGGAAAACTTGTTGTTGTGCTCATCATACCTTCCTCTTGGGGTTCCCCAACGAGATCGTTATAATTTGGGCCATCAAGCATATTTTCTGGCGCCGTTGCTGGGGAACGAAGAAGAAGAAATTCCCACGTCAACACCGCACCAGCAACCATATTTTCTGGCGCCGTTGCCAGGGAGTCAAGGATATCTTCACAAGGGGAGTCCCTCATAACCAATCTCTTTACTTTGTTATTTTTGTTTTGCTTTGTTTGCTTGTTTCTTTATCAAAAACAAAAAAAGTAGTTTTACTAGTTTGCTTTCTTATTTGAAAACACACAAAAAATTAGTTCCTTTCTCAAGTTGCCACTATGTCTAGCCTTGATCCAATCACTATGTCACCTGAGGAAATGATTTTCACTTTTAAACAAGGAATTGAGGAAAGTTTTAAGGCAGCTCGGTCTAGAATCTCTGATCTACATGAAAAAACTGAGCCTAAAATGACTCAAAGCTTGTTCCTTAGCAGTTTTTACCTTGGGATTGCTCTTTGCTATAGATATGCTTTAGATGCTATTGTGGGAGGAGATTTCCTCCAATGTAATGAGGATGATACTATTAATGCTATAAAGAAATTGATCCTTACTTACAACTTGCCTAGCCAAACTGATATTTCTTTCGCACAAATATTTGCTAGATTGAACACTCTTGAGACTAGCACTACTAGCTTAAAAGATTGCTATAATACGCTTAGGGAGCATCATAATTATGTTCTAATAAATTCTAAACCATCAAAGTGGCTCCCTATAGTAAATATTGAGATAAACACTGAAACTTTTCAAGCCCGCTGTGATGTCATGTCTGAGTTTTGTCTTATGCCCAAAGACATTTATGAATCTTTGAATCTTTGGGGGCTTACTGAAGGAGGAAAAGAAATATCTCTTTCTAATAATGCTACCATACTATCTATTGGAATAGCTGAAGGAGTGTTTACAAAGATCCTTGGGAAAATGATTTCTAATGATAATCTTGTTATTGAATGTGTAGGAAAAGGACAAATTACACTTGGAAGGTCCCTATTAGAACTCCTTGGAGCAATAATAGATGTGGGAAAGGGGACCATGCACCTTTCTTCTCCACCAAACAATCATATTTTCCCCAAGGTTAAGAATAAAAGTAAGAGAGGTAAGGGCAAGAAATTTGGTCTTAATGCTTCTTCATTTGAGAACACTTGATTCTTTTTCTTGCTTCTTATGCCTAACTTAAAGGCGTTAAAGAAAAGTACTTATTGGGAGAGTTTTAGATGAGTCTTGGAAGTTATTACCTCATTAATAACCGCTCCTTATACTTTTTATTTGCTTTTTGTGCCAAGAGTAACCTCTAATGAGAGAGAAGTAATGATTGGGAAAGTTGCTGTCCCAAAACAGATTTCTGTGCTTCACCGTAAAAATTCGTGTAAAATCTCTGAACGTCTTTTTGAGGCGTTAATTTTTGTGCTTCTGCCCCAAGGTGTTATATAACTTTCGTTAGTTCAACACTTTTTGATTTTAGCAACAGAAGGTCTTCGAAAAAATTCGTATTTACCTGCTGGTCTGTTTTGACAGATTTCTGCCATTTTCTGCATTTGCTTCTTGTTGGTTCCTTTTTGAGTTCTTTTGGGGAATTGAGATTTTTGAGGGAAGTTCTACAGTAGCTAGTCTTCTAATGGAAGTTTATTTGGTGTTGGAACTGATACTTAAGACTTATTATCTTGAGTGCACTAATGTTGCTAATAAAGATTGTGTGAAGTTTTGTATGAAGGAAAATTTTCAGGTGTATGAAAGGAATGAGTAATGAGATGAAGGATGGACTAAAGCTCAAGCTTGGGGATGCCACACGTGTCACCCTAAGAAATATCCAAGAAGTACAAGCGTCAAAGCTTGGGTATGCCCAAGGCATGCCCTTCTTCATCAATAAAAATCCTAGGTTTCTTCCAAACGCTTCATTTTTATTGTTTCATGCACAGTTGTGTTGTTCTTGGAGCGTCTTCTTTTTTGTTTTGGTTTTGGTTTTCGTTTGCTTTTGTTTTCTTAGTTTTCTGAATAAATTGGTTGGACCCCCTCTTTCATACATTGGTTTTCAAATAGTTTGGTTTGGTTTGGAAAAGAGTAGGAAAGTTCATACTTATGTGGTAAAAAGAGCTCGTTTTTGACTGTGGCCAATGCTTTGTCATGCCATGCTTGATATTGTTTTGGATTTATGCTTAGTATTATTTGTTGTAGCATGACTTGTTACAAACAATTGAGATTGCTTAATGTGCCTTGGATGAATCATGCGTTGTTTTAGCATATTAAAGCATAGTATAGTGGTATTCTCCTTTGATGCTTTATTTGGGTTGACTTGGCGCATGCTCACACCATGTTATGACTATCTCAAGTCACCATAGCCTTTATAATCCTTTAGTTTTCAACTTGTAGTATCACTTTATGCTTTGATCAATGATGTTTTGTCGCTCTGCATGATTATGGCCATTATTGCTCTCTTAGTTTGTCGCTCCCACTCTTTTGCTAGCCTCCACAAACAAGTATGAGTTCCACTCACGCATCCAACTCCCTAAACCAAGTTATTCCAAAGAGTCCACCATACCTACCTACTAGCTTATGCTATTCCAAGTATATTCATGCTTTTGTTTACCTTCTGAATTAAACTTGTTATGAGAAAACTAGTGATTAAAGCTCTCACGAACTTGATGGCACACTTTACTTTTCTTGGCCTTAATAAACTTGAACCATTATGTTGTATATGTTGTATATGCTTGCACTTATTTGTTGGGAATTAGCAGAACCATGCTGTCATGGGGAACGCTTTCAACATTGCACTTGGTACTTGTACCTAGTTAATATCATGCTCTTTTGTATATGGATGTCGTCGGTGTGAAATGAAAGGGGAGCTTATAAGTCCATGGAGTTATGTATATGTGTTAGAGAAATGCCTGGGCCACTGGTCTAATTCATGCTGACATGGTGGAAACCTGCAGCGTAACCATAATGAGCTGTCTATGAAGCATTCTTCTTATAAAAAAGAGTCCTATATTGAGAAAAAAGAGAAAGAGAAAAAAAGAGATATGAAAAGAGGAAAGAGAGAAAAAAGCACCATATTCCCAAGGTATATAAGAAGATTGCTGAGATGCTCGTTGTCTGCTTGCCTTGTCATTTTGATATGGGGATTCTTCCGTATCATCGGGCAAGGGGTACCCCGTTGGTGATTCTCTATGATACACATGTACTTACGATGACAAGAACTTACCGGTGACTAAACTTGAGTAGCATGAGGAGCGGCCCTCGTATCCAAGGGACATGAGATTTCTAACTTATACTTCGTCAAGCATGTACACCATAGTTTGTTCACTTTAACCTTAATCACTTCAAGATGCTTATGATAGGGTCAATGAGAGCTGAAAGCTATAAGTACCATAATTTTTGTAAGATCTTTATGAGACTTGAATCCCTACTTCCTTCTATGAAGGCCTTTCTTCCACCATTATATTAAGTCTCCACCTTCTACCTTTATGCACCTACTTTGAGAGCATAGTGGCCATTCTTGGTTCTATGTGCATTGTCCCAAGACTAGTTGATTGATGCATACCTTGATATTGCTTGTTTTAAACTATTTGTATCTAGTCACTCTTATGAACTTTGAAGGTGTCCTATGCATTTATATTTGCTACTCTATGAGGGACAAGCTAAATACTATTATGCTATGTTTTCTTTATGTGAAACAAACAAACGTCTTGCAAAGCATTGTTATTCATGAATATTTTGTTTGTGCCTTTTCATGTTGCATCATAGTTTCTTTTTCTTATTGCTAGAACTTTGTCTTTCATGTTATGATTGAAGTACTATGATCCCAGCTTTGAATGTTTTACAAATACTTTGATCAAGTCTTTGATGGTGCATGTCACCTCAAAAATTATTCTTTCTTTTTATCACTTACCTACTCGAGGACGAGCAGGAGTTAAGATTGGGGATGTTGATACATTGCAAATGTATCTATAATTTTTGATGTTCCATGCTTGGTTTTATCCACTTTCTTGTGTTTTGTCCACACTTTGGAGTACTTTTCATATGATTTCTTGGACTAGCCTATTAACAAGAGCCACAGTACCAGCTGCCTGTTTTCTGTTGTTTTTGGTTCCAGGAAAGTCAGAAAATGAATATTCTCGGAATTGGACGGGACAAAAGCCAAAGTGCCTATTTTTGCGGAAGTCACCAGATGCCAGAATACCAGAAGGAGAAGGGCTGGGGGCCGGCCACACCACCTGGCCGCACGGCCAGGCCTGGCCCGTGCCAGGGGGTGGTCTGGCCGACCCCAGCACCCCCTCGGCCTCTCCTTCCGCCTATATATTGCCCTCGGGACGAAAACCCTAAGTACCCGATCAAAAATCCACGAAAGAGTCTGTAGCCACCATCACCTCCATCCCTAGATCGGGAGGGATCTGAAGCTCTTCCTGGCACCCTGCCGGAGAGGGGAATTCACCCTGGAGGCCTTCTTCATCACCATGCAAGCCTCCGGTGTGATGCATGAGTAGTTCATCCTTGGACTACGGATCCATGTAGTAGCTAGATGGCTGGTTCTCCTCCTTTGTGCTTTCATGTCTAGATCTTGTGAGCTCCGTTCATGATCAAGATCATCTATTTGTAATTCTACATGTTGTGTTTGCGGAGATCCAATGGATATTGAGATACTATTTCAGATTGATTATTGATTCTATCATGTCTTTGTTATTTGTGATCTTGCATGCTTTCCGTTGTTAGTAGCTATCTTGGCCAAGTAGATGCTAGCAACTCCAAGAGTTAGTATTTATGCTCGATAGTGGGTTCATGCCTCTGGTAATCTGGGGAAGTGACAGAAATCTCTAAGGTACTAGATGTGCTGTTGCTACTAGGGAGAAAACAACAATCCTTTGTTCATAGAACAATCGTATTGTTTACTTTACACGCAATTCGTAAAGCAATAATATGTTGCTTGCAACTTAATATTGGAGGGGGTTCAGATGATTACCTTAAGGTGGATTATTAGTCATAGATGCAGTTGGATGGCGGTCTATGTATAATGTTGTAATGCCCAATCAAGTTCTCAAGGAGTCAAGATGATTAGTGTATGCATGTATTGCTTTCTCGATGTTTGTCAATTGCCCTGCTGTAATTTGTTCACCCAGCATGTTATCTATCTTAAGGAGAGCCACCTCTAGTGAACTATGGATCCCGGTCCTTTTATTTTACATACAATCTACAAACTGTTTACTGCTTTGTGTTTACTTTCTGCAAACTATTACTTCCTTCCATTCGATACATTTAATCCTTTGTTTTCAGCAAAACCGGTGAGATTGACAACCTCATCGCAAGTTGGGGACAGAGTTCTGTGGTTGTGTTGTGCAGGTCTCCATGTTGCTACTGGCACCGGTAGTGCGCCCTGCCAACGCTCAGCTAGCAACACCTTTGGGGTGTTTCCTTGCTCCTACTGGATTGATAACCTTGGTTTCATACTGTGGGAAAACTTGCTGCTGTGCTCCTCATACCTTCCTCTTGGGGTTCCCCAACGAGCTCGATATAATTTGGGCCATCACAATTGCGCTCATTTATACACTAATGCAAATCACACATACACTCATATTCAATTTAATAATAAAAGTTTTTGTTAACCCTAAACTTGGGTGATTAGAACTTGATAACCATGATTAATATTTTTGGGGTATTACAGATGCCCAAGGCATCCCCTTCTTCATAAAAAAACTCAGGTTTTTCTTCCAAACAACTTCATTTTCATTGTTTCATGCACAATTGTGTTGTTCTTGGAGCGTCTTCGTTTTCGTTTAGTTTTCTTTTGCTTAGTTTGCTTAAATAAGTTGGTTTGATCCCAACACACTTATTTTGGAGAGAGGCACGCCCCGTTATTCATTGCCTAGAACACTCTAGTTTTCACTCTTATTGTTCTGTGAGTGTTCTCCTTTGCTAGCACTGCGTTTAGCTTTAGTTTTCGATTGGTGTTGGAAAAGAGTAGGAAGTTTCATGCTTATAAGTGGTATAAAAAGGAGCTTGTTTTTGACTGTGACTTAGACTTTATCATGTCATGCTTTATATTGTTTTGACTTTATTCTTAGTAATAATTGGTGTAACATGACTTGTTACAAACAATTGAGATTGCTTAATGTGCCTTGAAAGAATCATACATTGTTTTAGCATATAAAAGCATAATATTGTGGTATTCTCCTTTGATGCTTTATTTGGGTTGACTTGGCGCATGCTCACACCATGTTAAGACTACACCAAGTCACCATAGCCTCTATGATCATTTAGTTTTCGACTTGTAATATCACTTTATGCTTTAATTAACAATGTTTTATCGCTTTGCATGATTATGGTCATTATTGCTCTCTTAGTTGGTTGCTCCCAGTCTTTTGCTAGCCCCCATACCAAGTATGAGTGCCACTCATGCATCCAACTCCAAAGAAAACCAAGTTATTCCAAAGAGTCCACCATACCTACCTATTAGCATTTGCTATTCCAAGTATATTCATCCTTTTATCTACCTTCTGAATTAAACTTGTTATGTGAAAATTAGTGATTAAAGCTCTCATGAACTTGATGGCACACTTTACTTTTCTTGCCCCTAATAAACTTGAACCATTGTGTCATCTATGTTGTATACGCTTGCACTTATACGTTGGGATTAGCAGAACCATGATGTCATGGGGAACGCTTTCAACATTTCACTTGTACATTGTACCCAGTTGATATCATGCTCTTTTGTTTATGGATGTTGCTGGTGTGAAATGAAAGGGGAGCTTGTAAGTCCATGGAGTTATGTATGTGTGTTAGAGAAACGCCTGGGACACTAGCCTAAGCCATGCCTAATCATGGTGGAAACTTGTAGCATCACCACAGTGAGCAATCTATGAAGCATTCTTCTTATAAAAAAAGAGATAGAGATTGAGAAAAAAAGAAAAAAAGATGAGAAAAGAGGAAAGAGAGAAAAAAGCACCATTTCCCATGGTAAATAAGAAGATTGATGAGATTCTCATTGTCTGCTTGCCTTGTAATTTTGATTATGGGATAGCTCCTGTATCATGTGCACGGGGTACCCCGTTGGCGGTTCTCTATGATACACATGTACTTACTATGACAAGAACTTATCGGTAACTAAACTTGAGTAGCATGAGGAGCGGCCCTCGTATTCAAGGGACATGAGATGGCCAACTTATACTTTGTCAAGCATATACTCCATAGTTTGTTCACTTTAACCTTAATCACCTGAAGATGCTTATGATAGGGGCAATGAGAGCTGAAAGGTAATAAGTACCATAATTTTTGGAAGCTCTTTACGAGACTTGAATACCTGCTTCCTTCTATGAAGGGCCTTTCTTTTACTTTTATGTTGAGTCTCCATCTTCTATCTTTATGCACCTATTGAGAGAGCATAGTGGCCATTCTTAGTTTAATGTGCATTGTCCCAAGACTTGTTGATTGATTCATAACTTTGATATTGCTTGTTCTTAAACTATTTGTATCTAGTCACCCTTATGAACTTTCAAGGTGTCCTATGCATTTATGTTTTGCTACACTATGAGGGACAAGCTGAATACCATTCTCATTATGTTTTCTATATGTGAAACAAACAAACATCTTTCAAAGCATTGTTATTCATGAATCTTTTGTTTGTGCCTTTTCATGTTACAACATAGTTGCTATGTCTTATTGTTAGAACTATATCTTTCATGATATGTTAAAGTACTATGATCCCAGCTATCAATGTTTTACAAATACCTTGATCAAGATTATGATGGTGCATGCCACCTCAAAAAAAAATTATCACTTACCTACTCGAGGACGAGCAGGAGTTAAGCTTGGGGATGTTGATACGTCGTAAACGTATCTATAATTTTTTATGTTCCATGCTTGTTTTATATCAACTATCTTATGTTTTGTCTACATTTTGAGGTATTTTTACACATTTTATGGAACTAACCTATTAACAAGATGCCACAGTGCCAGTTGCCTGTTTTCTACTGTTTTTGGTTTCAGAAAAGCTGGAAAATAAATATTCTCGGAATTGGACCGGACAAAAGCCAAAGTCGATATTTTACCGGAAGACTCACGGAGCCAGAAGATGAGACGGAGAGGGGCCAGGGGCTGGCCACACCACCTGGTGGTGCGGGCCAGGCCAGGCCGCGCTAGGGGGTGGTGTGGGCCCCTCAGGCCTCCACCGACCTTGCCCCTTGGCCTATATATTTCTCCCGGGATGAAAACCCTAAGTACAAGATCATATTTCCACAAAAAGTTCTGCAGCGCCACCGCCACCGAAGAGGAGATTCGGGGGACAGAAGTCTCTGTTCCGGCACCCTGCCGGGACGGGGAAGTGCCCCCAGATCCATCTCCATTAACTCCACCGCCATCTCCATCGCCGTTGTTGATTCCCATGATGAGGAGGGAGTAGTTCTCTCTCGAGGCTAAGGTCTCTACAAGTAGCTATGTGTTCATCTCTCTCTATGCGTGATCTTATGGAGATCATGAGCTTTGTAATCTATAGATCTATTCTGCTACTCAAGTGCTTTAATTAATCTCTGATTATCCCCACGTGTGTGAAGTTGACAGTGTGCACACCGTGTGGCACTTTGGCTAAGGTTACATAAATACTTATCATGAGTATAATTTGAGTTGGATGTCTCTATGAGATTGTGGTGTTTGTTGGAACCATCTAGCGCTCAAGGTGATAGTGAGGGGTTATCTAGATGGGGAATGCAAACTTTAAGGTGTGATGTTATAGCCCTACATCGTCCAACTGGAGAGTAGTTCAGGGTAGCATCATAAAGAGAAGATATTTATATGAGAGTGTCCACTAGTGAAAGTATGATCCCTAGGCCTTATTTCTAAGCATTGAAACACCGTTTACAATCATTCCTATTACATGTTTGCTTACTGCCACTCTTATTTCAGATTGCAATTGCCACTTATAATCATCCATATTACTTGTATTTCACTATCTCTTCGCCGAACTAGTGCAGCTATACACCTGACAAGTGTATTGGTTGTGTTGGGGACACAAGAGACTTCTTGTATCTTGATTGCAGGGTTGCTTGAGAGGGATACCTTTGACCACTTCCTCCCTGAGTTCGATAAACCTTGGGTGATCCACTTAAGGGAAACTTGCTGTTGTTCTACAAACCTCTGCACTTGGAGGCCCAACACTGTCTAAAAGAATAGAAGTGTGCGTAGACATCCGAGAGTTATGGCTCACTCACCGAGTACACGGACAACTAGAATAATGCTGAATATGTCGATGTCAATTCTGGTAATCCGTCAAAGTTCGGTCCTGCCGAGATTGGCACGCAGATGAACACAGCTGCCAAAGCCATTGGCCTTCCCAGCAAGACTATGGAGGTAAATCTTTCCGCCCTATCCTTACATATGCGCAAGTAGTTGTAGATATATCCTCCAGTCCCCGAGCCTCTGGTGGGGTAACGTGTTACTCGGCCGGATGCTCAAATCTGAAGTATTTTATTTGCGTTAAATTCCTTCGTAGTTTCAAGATTTTGATCACTCAGAGCCGGGTTAAGTTCCACGTGGCTCGGATCTAGATAACTTTGAATATCCACTCACCTAGAGTCAGGTTAAGTTCCACTTGGCCCAAGTCTTGAGTAACTTCAAATATTCACTCACCTAGAGTCGAGTTAGGTTCCACTTGGCCCGGATCTGACTAACTTCAAATATTCACTCACCTAGAACCGGGTTAAGTTCCACTTGGCCTAGGTCTTGAGTAACTTCAAATATTCACTCACCTAGAGCCAGGTTAAGTTCCACTTGGTACGGGTCTTGAGCAACTTCAAATATTCACTCACCTAGAGCCGAGTTAAGTTCCACTTAGCCCGGGTCTTGAGCAACTTCAAATATTCACTCACTTAGAGCCGGGTTAAGTTCCACTTGGCCCGGGTCTTGAGTAACTTCAAATAGTCCTTATGAGATATGAGCTAACACTTTCCTTTCCAGATCACCACCAACTGCTGAATCATTGAGTTTCAGCGGCTTTTGGACTCCCACAAAGAGCTTTGCGCAAAGCATAAGGCCCTGATGCCTGAGGCGAAGAGGAAAGGTAAAGTTCTCTCTTTCATACTCTCCCACATTTTGCTTCTTGTCATCTTGAGCTTGCCGAATTAGCTTTTGACTCGGATTTTTTGCAGCCAAAGTAGAAGCTGAAAATAAGACGCTGAGGAAAAAGCTGACCAAGATGAAAGGTAATCCTTCTTCGCTCCTTATCCTTTGTCCTTTTTGCTTTTGACTCGGCAGGTAATTATACCTCGGCTCTCGCCGAGTCAAAAAATTATTGCAGTGTCTCTTCAGGATAGCGTGCCTTTGCCATACATGATGCTCCACTTTCTCGAACAAGCAGGGCAACATCAGGCCCAACTGAAGGAGAAGGATGATGAGATTGCCCAGCTCCGGAAAAGGATGATGAGATCACTCGGCTTAACACCGAGATTGAAAATTGAAAAGCCTCGAGAAAGCTGAGTTGGACAAAGCTGATCAAGCCTTTACTAAAGAAAAGGATCGGCTGAAGACCGCTCTTGAGAAAATCTAAGACATGCTAAAGGACACCGACATCAAATTTGATTCGGTGAACAGTGAGTATGAAAATCTCAAGAAGAGGAATGCTGCTTGGCTCAGGGAGTTGACTCGGATCAACAACTATATCTCTCGTGAGTTTTTTTCTTGTGCCAGCATTTCTTTTTCCGGGTCTTGTGCTCCTATTGACTTATCTTATTTGTCTTATTTTCAGGCAATTTTCTGGAGTCCAGCTCCCTTGCTACCACTGCTATTGAGAAGTTCCAGTTGAAGAGAGGTACTCTGATTGCTCCTTCTGCAGAGCCAATTCCTTACGACATAGAGGATACCCTTGTGAGCCTCGTAGCTCAGGTGGAACCTATGAAGAGCTTTGGATCGGACCTCATGGATGATGTCATCCGGGTATTTAGTGCCCTTTGGCCCATAGAACCCACTCCTAAAGTGCCTGCCCATTGATTGCGAAGTTGATGGAATGCGAGACTCAACTTGATCTGTGGAGGGAATCCACTTCATGTGCTGGTGCTAACACAGCTTTAAGCTTTGTGTTATCCTGGTACGAAGGTCTTGACTAGAAGGTTCTCATCCGCATGCGCACTGGATCCAGATGGACCAATGATCCGGCCTGAATCGCCCAACGCCAAGCTCGCGCCTACGACCTCATCCAATATGCCCACTATCATCAATGTAATGATGGGCCGAGCTTCCTTAAAGTCGTCGACGATCAAGACGTTCAAGGAGATGCTGTCGAGGAAGAAGAAGAAGACTTGGATTTCGTCGAGGAAGCCGATGATGCTGAGGATGCCGTAGCTAATCCGGATGATGAAGCTGAAACCGAGGCACCCAGCGCCAAGGATAACTTGCCTCCACCTGCTGCCTATAGTTCGGCTATTGCGCCTCCTTGAGCTACAAACTTTTAAAATTCGTTAAATCCCCAGTATGCCGGGTGTAGATGTATGAAACAATGTGATATTCTACTACTACTAAGTTTTTTATGTCAGATTAACTTGGATGAAGTCCTCGAGTTTCACTTTCTTGTTCTCCCAATTTGGTGACTCGGCTCGCGTCTACCTTGATTTGGTGTTTGACTTACGAGTTCGAGGTTCAAAAAATTGACTTAACAATACTTGAAACTTTAAGATTAGCTCAAAATAATTCAACATAACAAAAATAAAGTAAATACATGGGTTAGTCCAAAAAACAAACATCGGCTCGATTACGTTCCTTTCCTTGGTCGTTTTTCATGTGCTTAGCAATTCCAAACTTGTTCTCTTGCTTGCCATGAAGCCAATTCTTGTTGGACAGCAGCAAGTCGAAGAGTTAGCTTTTGGTGCCTACACATTACTAATCCGGCTAAGGTGTATGTAATTTAAGCCAACCGACATATAAAAGGGTAAATACAAAAATGGCAATTATTATTAAGGCAGTCCCCGAGTTTCTGCTCGGGGTGCTGAAGTTTCATTGATAAGCTCATCGCTGACATACAGGCCACCATATGAGAGTTCGAGATATATACACTTTTAGCTAAGTGTAAAATGGGAGAAGTAGAGCTACATTCCATGGCTGCTTGGATTCCTCGCCGGACCTATCTGCCTTGTTCGTCTCCTGTGGATGTGCATCAATGAGGTAATAGGCATCATTGTGTAGTGCTTTGCTTACAATGAATGGCCCTTCCCATGGAGGGGATAGCTTATGCATGCTGACAGTGCGCTGAACCAGCCGAAGTACCAGATCTCCTTCCCGGAATACTCGGGGGCTCACTTTCTGGCTATGATAGCGTCGGAGATTTTGCTGATAAATGGCGGATCTGGATAAGGCCAGTTCTCTAGCTTCTTTTAGCAGATCAACATCATTTTATCGGGCTTCTTGCACTTTGGCTTTTGTGTATTGGGTGACCCTAGGCGAGTCACGCTCTATATCGGCTGGTAATACAGCTTCTACCCCATATACTAGAAAGAATGGAGTATAGCCTGTTGATTGATTCAGAGTTGTTCTTAAATTCCACAATACCGCTGGTAGTTCTTCTATCCAACACCCCGCTGATCTTTGCAGTGGCTCAATGAGCCGGGGTTTTATCCCGGATAGTAATAGTCTGTTGGACCTTTCCACTTGTGCGTTTGATGCGGGGTGGGCTACTGATGCAACATCTAGCCGGATATTCTTATATCAGCAGAACTGGGCAGGTGATCCTTTAGCGAAATTGGTGCCATTATCTGTTATGATACTGTGAGGATAGCTGTATCTCAGAATAATATCTTTGAGGAATGTCACGGACATAGCTCCATCACACTTTCTTATTGGCTTCACTTCAATCCACTTTGTAAATTTGTCCACTATGACCAAGATATGGGTCATATTTCTCTTGGTCGGCTTAAATGGTCTAACCATATCCAAACACCACACCGCAAATGGCCAAGTGATTGGTATAGTTTTGAGTTCTAACATTTGCATATGTGTCTTGGTGGCGTACCTCTGACAACCATTACATTTCCTTACTAGTTCCTCGGTTTGCTCCAAGGCACTTGGCCAGTAGAACCCATGCCAAAATGTTTTTGCCACTAAGGCTCTAGACGAGGCGTGATGCCTACATTCCCCCTGATGTATATCTCGGAGGATGTCTAACCCTTGTTGGGTCAACACACCGCTGCAGAACACTTGTGACACTTCTCTTGTATAGTTCGGCGTTGATAATGGTGTATGCCTTTGCTGTCCTCTGAACCTGCCTTGAAAGTATCTCATCACTTGGCAAAGTTCCATCCTTCAAGAACTCAAATATTGGCTTTACCCATGCTGGTACAGTGCGAACTAGGAAAAGTATTTCGTACACCTCCATTGCGTCAACTGACATAACTGCCACCAGATCAGGCTGAATAGTCCCCGGGTTCTGCGAGGCAGTCCTCGGGTTTGCCGAGACAGTCCTAGGGTTTGCTGAGGTATTCCCCTAGTCAATGTCCATAGGGGTAGCTTCTGATCCGGGGTTTGCTAGGACATAGATTGATTCGGATTCTGGTTGTAACACCCTCGAATCGGCCCTATGCATGTTTTAGCCCTTTCCGCCAAACCCGCATAGAAATGATTCAAGGACGCCCACCAGGCACTTTCGTGCGGGTGGAAAACGAAGTAATACCATTACACAACAGTCCTTGATGGGACCCACAGAATAGATATATATACAACAGCAACTCCATGAGTCAAGAATACAGATATAATATACAAAGACCCAAATCACCTCGAAACGATAGAGCGTCCGACTACGGACAAGATGCAAATGGGGCTAAGAGCCCTGAAGAATAACCAATGGCGTCCATAACCCTGCCCAGGCCAAGCCGGAAGGGTAACCCTGCTAACGACGTCGATCTCAAACCTGCTAAAACAAAAGGGGTGCCGACAAAGAGCAAAGGAAAAAGAGGAGCGTCAGTACTGAGGCCAGTACATGGCGAGGCTAGAATTCGGCGGCTCTCGCCTACATAGGTATGGTGGGCTGAAGCGGCACTAAACAACCTATAGAGACTCGATACAACTGGCGGTTATCAGAGAGGGATAAGAGCGACCTATCCGGGTTCAACCTGAAGCTAACACCAAACAAACCCATCCTGGTATTTCCCCCTCGAGACCAAACGAGGAAGTCGGACCAAGGAACTCACACAGTTGGCAATTTTACTCATTCCGTTATAGTTGTAGCACTTACTAATCAGATATAGATAGCATGAGTCATCCTGAAGCATAAGTAGTGGGCAGTTTTAGTTAGCATTCCATTGTAGTTGGAACATTTACTAGTCAGATATAATTGTCCTGAGGAATCCCAAAACCCAGCAGTTGTTGGCACTTTTATCACATTCCATTGGAGTTGTAATACTTACTAGGCAGGTATATCAAAACACGATTCGACCAAGATCCACCAGTTGTTGGCATTTTTAATGTCCATTCCGTTATAATTGAGCTGATTACTAGTCACATATTAAGTCAAATTTATAGCACTACTTTAGTTATGCTTATCTATGATCGAGATACTGTGCTCCAAGTCGTCCATAACCGTGGACACGTCTTTCAGAAAGTTTTACCCTGCAGGGGTGCACAAATAGCAACACACACTCGATCAACCTCGGAAAAACCAACTCAAAACCCAATGAGGCATTCACGACAAAGCAATCACTGGATTCATAAAATATTTCAGGGGGCCACCCCACTAAGCTACCCTCAACGAAGTTGGCCAGCTCCGGAATGGACCCAGGGTTTGTGTGGACGGCTGTAAATGACTGGGAACCCGAAAGTGTGGCTGGGCTTGTCGATACAGCGAAAACGTGTCATGATCCTAAACAGTACAGGTGCTCCACGCACAATCTTAAATAAAGCAGTAATGCATGGCATAAGTACAGGATAGTAATAAAACCCCAAGTTTGTGGCCCCAAGAAATAGAAATGAATCAAGCTCTGGCTCAGGAGGGTCCATAAGGCCTCCCGGATGTGGATAGTGCGAATAGTCAAGGAACAGGTATCAAGTACTCGGGGTCCTACGGGACACAAGTGAGCGTGGAAGAACCAAATAACATATATTGCCCACCGATGCCTCTGCATTAGTTATATCTAGCATTTTCATAGTTGTATTTAAAGTCATGTTCATCTCCACCATTAAGCATCTCCACCATAAACATCTGTCAGCATACCATCAACTTTGGTACTCAACAACACGAGATCGCACCTGAGCAAGCAACTATGACTCGCAAGGCCAGCTATCTACCAAACACAGGTAATAGGAGGTGTCCAAGGCAATATAGAGGCTGCACGGGATATAACTGGTGCACAGAAACTAAAGCATCGCGACACGGATAGCAATAGATCAACATGAGGAAATAAAGACTATAAATGCAAAATAGGTAGAAAGGGGAAGAGATGCTCGCCTGGGAAACACTGTCGGAGGTTCATATCCGGAGAACTTGTCGATACTCGCATCCACTCAAAGGCCTAATCCACGAAGTAGCAAAACACTAAAAGAAACACCGGATGCACTATTTAATACTACGGCAGAAGGATCGGCATGTTTATGATATGATGCATGACATGGCATAGATGCGGTGCAATTAGGAAATATTAAGCGGAACCAGGGTCCCGGCAATTAATTAGAAGGTTCAAGTTATTTAACCACCCCGCAATTTAAATGTTGTATTAACAAGGCGAAATAGGTCATCGGTTCGCTACGCAATTTAAATGGAGTCCGGAATAAGACAAAGATATCCCGCATAAACACTCCATATTTAATTATGAGGTGAATCGGCAAAATGCCCCCAGCCCACATGATATGCATGCGAGATGAACAATTAATATGGAACAAGTTTTATATATAGCATTTATAAAATAGGGGCTCGGAAAAGGTTCACACATCTGGGTTAGGAAGATCTTGGGTTCCGGGGGGTTTGGGGGTTCGGCAGGGTTCGACGGGGATCGTTCTCGGACAACGGAAGGAGAGCTTGGCGTTCCGGGAAGAAGGACTTGATTTGGCGTCGAGGCGCATCGGATTCGCCCTAGTCGGTGTCGCTCTTGTCGTCACGAAGGTCTTGACGGGTCCTCGTATCGGGTCGGTCTTGGCGTTCGGGGTGAAGAACTTGGCGTCCTCGAGGGAGTACTTGGTGTATCCGACTTCACTAGGCCCATGATAGAGATATCTTCAGGGTCTCGGCCAACTTGGCATACATGTGGCGATCTTGTCGCTCCGGGTAGGAGTCCTCGGCATCGGATCCAGGATGGAGTACTTGAGGGTCCGAGAGGAAGAAAGGCGTCAGGTCGACGAAACGGCAGCAGATCTTGGCGTGTAAGGCACGGCCTCAAATCGGGGGAGATCTTGTCGAGAAGACGGTCTTGGCATCTTAACCTCGCACGAGATATTGTTCATGTTCCGGTCTCGGGCAGCAACCGACCCCATGGAAACTTCGCATCCCACTGCAGATCGTGGCAGCAACAGAACAACAAAACACCCACAGACGCAAACATCGGCACCCAGGGTACTACAATAGCGCAGGGTCAAAACAGACTTGTCCGAACAGAGACAAGCGGTGACGGGGTCGGGGTCCTAGCAGCAAGCTTGCACGTAGCGCAGACACGGAGGAGACCGAGCCCGGCGCGAGACTGGCGGCGACAACGGGCTCCAGGGCACCGTCGTGGAAGAGAGAACCCGGGCGAGGCACCAGCAGGGCAACGGCTCAGAGGAGAGGGAGCCACGTGGTTCGGCAGTGGCTTGCAGGACTGCACCAGCCGAGCGGCGCGGAGGAAGCGGAGCCACGCCGGGCGAGGAGGAGGACGTGCAGGTGGCGGCAGGCTCAATGCAGGGACGGATGAAGGGGACCAAGTCGCTGTGGCGGCGCCGTGATAGGGAAGGAGGGCGGTTGACGGAGGAGAGAGGCGAGGGACGAGGGCCGGCGACGAGGTAGCTCGGGCCGGTGGCGGCAGTCGAGGACGGCGACGGAGACGCGCCTGCAGGGCATCAGGCGAGGTGGTGGCCGGAGAGGGAGGCGGCGACGACTTGTCGCGAAGGGGAAGGGGAGGTGCTCGGGAAGTGCTAGAGGAGGGGGAGACCGAAGCTGGCGGCAAGGTCGCCGGAAGAGGCGGCGGGGTATAGCGAGTGGGAAGGAGAGAGGAGACGGGGTGGGGATCGAGGGAGATGGGGGTCACGTGGAGGGGACGCGGAGTGGTCGGGCCAGGGCATGGGGACCGGGGTGGTCTGTCCATCGCTGGGTGGGTGGGGCCGCGCGGGGTTGGTGGGGTGATGCGGCGTGTGTGCGTGCGTGTGTGTGGCGTGGGTTTGGACGGGGTAGGGGCCAGGTGGATGGGGAGTGGTGCAGGTGGGCTGAGGTGGCACACAGGGGTTGGAGGGAGTGAGGTGGAGAGCACCCCAGGTGGCGGCAGGGGTTGGGTCGCTGCGCGCGGGGTGGTGTGCGGCTGGGTGGGAAAAAAGGCAGGCGCGGGCAGGAGGGAAAAGGAGGGAGTTGGTTAGGATAGGGTTAGGCTACGGTTTTATTTGGAGGTGGTCGGCTGGGCTTTCGGGCCTGGCTGGCTGCCTCCTACAAAAATAATATAAATTTTGTTTATTTAAAACGGGGATTTTGTAAACCGTTTTTAGACAAAACAAAATAATCCAGAGACTGGTGTTTATAGTTTGAATAAAAGACGGGGCGTTCAGAAAACAGAACCAGGCTTTTCGAAAATAGTTTTAGACAAACAGATGCATGATGATGACGATGCTCAAATGCAATGTGGCATGATGACATGAGCATGCGGTCATGATGATGCACTGCACAAAAACACCGCGATTTTCTAGTAGTGGTTTTTGCGGGGCGCCACACTGGTGAAGGCGAAATAGATGGTTTTCTCATATGCTCCAAAGCAACTCCTGGCAGGATGGACCGTCGAGATGAGCCCAGCTTAGACAGTATGTCGGCTGCTTCATTCTCAACCCGAGGTACATGATGGAATTTGCATCCCTCGAAGTACCCACATATCTTTTGGACATGAAATCTATACAGGGCTATGTTTGCATCTAGTGCGTCCCAATGACCAGACACTTGCTCCACCACCAAATCCGAATCACCGAAGCACTATATCCTACATATCCCAACCTCTTTTGCCACCTTTAGTCCGTGACGAGCGCTTTATACTCAGCCACATTGTTCGATGCTCGAAAATGAATCTAAAGCATATATCGCAGTTGATATTTTTTTGGCGAGGTAAGTACTACCCTGGCCCCTAATCCTTCCTTCAGCTTCGATCCACCAAAGTGCATCCTCCAATAGTTTGAGTCCGGCAAAGGTGGTTCATACTACATCTTGTCCCAATCCACGAAAAAATCAGCCAATGCTTGAGACTTTATAGCATCCCTTCTATCAAATTGTGGTGCATAAGGGGCTAGCTCAATTGCCCATTTTGCAATCCGGCCACTTGCATCCTTGTTACTCATTATCTCGGATATGGGTGCTTCATGTATCACTTTTATGGGGTGTTCCTCGAAGTAATGCTTGAGCTTCTTGGCTTCCATGTACACACCATACGCCATTTTCTGATAGTGAGGATAGTTCTGCTTCGAAGTGGACAATACCTCGCTTAGGTAATATACTAGCCTCTGCACTAACTTACCTTCCTCATCATGCTCCACCACAACCACGACACTTACGACTCGGTTGGTCGCTGCTATATAGAGCAACATCAGCGCTTTGGATAGTGGTGAAGCTAACACTAGTGTAGAGGTTAACATCTTTTTCAGTTCCCGAAACACGCTATCAGCTTGCGGTGTCCATATGAATTTATCTGTTTTTTCATTAGCTGATAGAGAGGAAATGCCTTTTCTCCTAGCCAACATACAAACTAACTTAATGATGCCAGGCAACCAGTGAACTTCTGAACATCATTAAGGCACTTCGGCAGTTCCATTCTTTCTATAGCTCGGATTTTAGTGGGGTTGGCCTCGATACCTCCGTTGGACACAAGAAAACCAAGTAACTTCCCAGCCGGCACACCAAATGTACATTTCTCCGAGATAAGCTTCATTCAGAACCTCCTTAGGTTTGCAAATGTCTGCCGGATATCATCTAGGAGCATTTTTCTTTCCTTTGTTTTTATCACAACATCGTCTACATATACTTGAACATGTTTCCCAATCTGATCATGTAAACATTTTTGCATACACCTCTGATACGTTTGTAACATCCCAATTTCTGCAACCCTGATTAGTTGTCTAGAATGCAAAAATCAGGGGGAACAAAAACCTTTTTTCTTGTTAAGTGTTGCAGTGTTTGCTTGTTGATTGTCTATGCTTATGCTTCTGATTGTATAGCTTCTGATATACTCCTTACCTCAACACCAGTTGACAAAAGCTACTTCCCACAACTGCCTTGGCTTATTTTCCATATTCTCAAATATCCTGGCATTTCAAAACTTGAGCCAAGAAGCTTTTGCAAACCAACTATTTTAGTAGCTTCTACTTGATCAAATTATGGATATCTATATAACATAATCTCCTTATGTTTCCAAGACAAAACCTTCTACTATTCTTATCTCTAGATTTAACAAAACCTTTTTATGAAGCATTTGAATTCTACTCTTGGTAAAGATACCAAAGACTCTCATCTTATTCAAACTCCAACCCTTTTCAAATTGCCCAAGCTTACCTCAAGTCAGACTTGATGGTAACCCTAGTAGTAGGTTTGCTTAGATGAGTTGCCTTGATCTATTGTCTGATGAATTGCCTTGATCTGCTGCCTGATTTGTCTTCTTAGGAAGTAGTATGATCCACTCTAGGAGCTCAGCACTAGGATAAAGATATTTCCAAATCATCACTCCCTAAGAAAGAATACAATCTGGATCTAATCTCTAACCATCAGGTGATCCTCTAAAACCCCTAACCAGCTCAATTCTAAAGATATCCCTTCTAGAAGCTTCCAAGTCACTGAATACCAGAATCAAGCAAGGATGCTTTCTACTCCATCTACACTTCAACTCCATCCACTTGAGGTTGCTTTGGTACCTTGAAGTCAATCAAGAACATCCTCCCTCTTATTCTAGTCAAAAACCCTAAAGCTGCCAAATTTGGCTGTCTGGAAATCTGTTTCCAACATCACCTTTTTGGACGTCTCCCTTTCTAAACCCTTGTGCATTTTTGGTAATTCACTTGAATAATATTGTTATACATCCTAAGGACTACCAAGGCCCACTCTTTCCCTTGAGTAAATCATCCTCCTACCCACTTGTTCTTGATGGTTTTGCAGGCAAGAAAATAACTTTTCCTGCATATCTAGTCAACATGCCTACTTTGGTATAAGCTCACACCACCATCCAACCTTCTATGGACCAACTCTTTGCATTGTTGTGTTCTAATCATATAGGTATATGATTACCTACTTCACTTGTTCCAATTGGATCATTTAGCTGTTTACACCCACAAGGTTTTGGAGGCTAGTTGATAACCTGTTTTGGCAGGCCTATTTTATTCAAAGTTTGAAAGCTTGCCATGATGAGCTCAAGCAGGGTCAAGCTCAAACCTCTATACCATGTTGATGTACGTCACTTGGTCTATCCATCCCTCTACCCCATGCCCCAAGGGGAGCTCTGAGCTCCAAGATCTAACATGGTTTTGATGGTATAAAATTAACATCACCCTAGATCCTTAATCTAGGGTATTCCACCAAAATCGACTTGGATTATCCAATCCCAAGGTTGCAAATGCTTGCTACACCTTGTCTACATCATCTACCTTGATCATCAAGATTTACCAATAATTCTCCATAATTATTATGGCTCCAAATCTAATAAATCTCTTTAATAGTCAAAATCTCCAAAACTCTTTCCATAAAGGAAACTTTGGTTTTTGCCACAACAGTTCCCCAAATTTTGGCTCAATTGAGACCCACATATCACACCCCATCTTCCCACCTCAAAAATAAATATTTTTGAGATTCTTTATTATTTCTTTTTACCCTTTTTCTTAAATGGCTGAATTGGAATAATAATAGTTTAAAATACTTTTAATCCTCAATAAATCTTGGGAAAATTCTCCTAAGTGTGTATTCACATTTGGGACCATCTCACATCAAAAACTCCACTTGTCCAATGTAAATTTATCAAATGAGCTCCAATACTTCACTTCTGAAGTTTTTGAATAAATGGATTTAAGTGGACTTCTAATCTTCTGAAAAATCCCAAATAAATCCTAAAGAGGCATCCTAACCTTACCCATCTACCAGCATCCTTATCTCACTTGGTCAATATCAAAAATCAAGAAATAAACCCTGATCATCCTTTATGGTAGATTTGATCATTTAACCTCTTCTTACCCAAAAACCACAATCAAATCCCACCAATCTTGCCAAGCAAGCTTGCACAGCACCCTTCATCCCTCCTGGTTGTGCTACACTGTAGCATCCACTGTAGCAACCCTCTAGCCTTTGTTTTATAATGCTTGGAAGCAAGGCAAGAAGGGGAGACAAGCATATCAAGCCAAAACTTCTTCAATGCTGCTACAGAAACCCTTCCCTCCCTGTCTCCCAGCAGTAACCAGGCTCTAGCACGACCACCCACTACCCCTAGCAGCCAATGGAAAGGCCATTGACCAAAACATGACCATGTGTGCACTTGGTGCACCCTACACCAAATCCTCTCCTTGTTAAAGAAGCCAGAGACCTTCCACCCATCCCATGTGCCCTGATTTCACTCCCTGACTGCCACAACACCACCCCACTAGCTCCCTCTCGCCTCCTATGCCCTCCCACGCCATGAAAAGAGAGGAACCTCTCCTCTCGGTCTTGCTCTAAAAAGGCAAGTATGCCTTCGAACCAGGCCACCTTCCTCTCTCTTATGCCTTGTTATCCACCCCTCTCACTCAGATCTATGCCCATGTTCCCTCCCTTCTGTCCCAGGTACACCAGAGCCACCGCAGTCATGCTTGTCCGAGGAGAAGCTCCATCTCGTCGAGCCCGACCTCCCTGAGAACCTGCAGCCCTGCCGAAGCCATCCTGGTGCCCTCCCAGGAGCTCCGCATCCACCCTGCACCCGCGCCATCGACATGCACGCCTCCCCGGCCCGAGCTCCCAAAGCTGGCCGCGCCTCGGATGCCCGCGACCTCGCCTCTGCTCGGATACCGCCGCTCCCGCCCCTCCCCGAGATCTCCGTCGTCGACTATGTCACCCAGGACCTCCCCGTCGCCCCTACGGCCCCAGGTGAGCTCCCCAGCATCCCACGGCTGCCCCTAGGGTTCTGTCTCTGTTTTGCACTGCCGCTCCCTTCGCGGGGTTGAATACGGCGTCGCGGTTGTCGATCTCCACTTCATCCGACGGTGGAAATCGCCCCTTACCCCTTCGCTGGTCGCAGCCACTGACCGGCAGGCCCCGCTGCACAGGTTCAAAATCCCCTCCCGTGCAGTGCCCCGCCCGGGTGGGCCGCTTCTCCCCTGGACGGCCAAGCTCCCCTCCAGATCAGGCCTGGCAGTAGTTTTTCTTTTTCTTTTTCTCTGGGAGTTCTAGATCTGAATTTTACCTATTAGTTTAAATTTAATTAAAGTATAAAACCGCTTGATATCATCTAGATGACAATTTTACATTGTCCCCTAGGGTTTTCTTCAACATGCAGAACCAGCCCCTTGCCAAAACTAATTTTTATTATTTTTCTGGCATTTAATCTGCCAAAGAGTATAATTTACACTAAATAAATTCCTCAGGAAGTTGTACATATCCAATTGGGATGAATCAAAGTTCCCCTAGAAGGTAATTTCCATACCAATCAATCAGCATAGGTCTCATGTCAAGGTGAACTCTAGTCTGCCTGTAGCAAAAATAATAAAATCCAAGCAGTTAGAACTTTGGAAAATTCCCTCCACCAAACCATGAGTCCAATTGAACCAATTCCAAATCCCAGTGATGTGGTACATCAATACCTATCTAAATCCAGGAGCTCATGATTTATTAATCCTTGGATGCTTTCCTGTGAATTAAACTATTTTGTGCATGGTTTATTAACCTCTAACTTCACTACAGTAGTTATACAGCTCCAAAAAGGTTGCTTCCAATTTCTATAGAAAGGTATTCCCAATACCTATACTGTGTCCTTGGAATCAAACCAAAACCTTCTGTAGATTTAATCTGCTGAAAAAGACAAGTGGTGTGCAGAACTACGTTTGGGAATTTCCTGAGGGCATTCTGGTAATTATCTTGGCATGATTCCAACTCTCAGTGAACAAGTACATCAAGACCTACCTAACTACCCAAGGAAATAATTTTTGGATCTCCAGAACTATTCTGGTGAATTATTCCCTAAAACTAGAAGTTATTTCACTAGAAAAATCATAACTAAATAAAGAAAAGTGATAAAATAGTGAAACCACTTTTGTTGGTTCCATTTTATCAAATACCATCTGTTCGTATCATTTTTTACCCAATGGTAGCCTATAGAGTATGTCCTTGGTCCAAAACCTCCTCTTAGGTAGCTTCTAGACTATAAATCCTAAGGGATTTTCATTCCCTTCTCCAAGCCCATCTCAACCTCCTAAATCCAATCCTCTCTAAAACTACTGAACCTTAATTGGAGTTTATTCCATTGCTTGTTTGCTGAATGGTATTGGTGCTTGTATGCCTTGTCTTGATTGTGGTCTTGTTTGTTTGCATGTATACTCGATGACGACGATAATTGCGCTTGTATTGACCCGAGAAGAACAGATCTTATTATTATTGGTATTCTTGGGTATTCTAAATAAGAAGTCCAGGGACATATTGCCATATTGATGATCTCAGGCAAGCCACCTTCTTACTCATAAGCCTTGTCCTACTATTTTACTTATGCATGTTTTATCTACTGTTTACTGAAACTGCATTGTTTTACTATATGTTGATATATATATGGTAGTGGTTTGGATCCTCCAAACTATTACACTTTGGTACTACTAAGTACAACCCCCCTTGGTGATACCTAATTGTCCCTAGTAGATTAGATGGTGCATATCCACCATACCCCTTTGGAGACCCCGATTTAGCCGAAGCAAAAGCTAGAGGATGGGAAGACCCCGGAAAAAGGTTTTACCAAATGTTTAATGAGAAAACCTTGGTGAGGTGGGACCTCCTAAGAGTTGTTTAGAAAGAAAAAGGTTTTGTTTTACAAAATGCTGGAGGAAAACCGGAGGAAAAAGGTTTACAAAAACGCACCTGGTTCTTTGCAGTTTAGCTATAACAACTTAACCCTGTGCAACCACATTACTCTGGAATGGGACAGGGCTGGATTTGATGTTTGTCTATTCTGGTATAAGCTGCCTCACAACAACTACAGGGGATCGGGGATCCCTGTAGGGTGGTCCTTCTCTGATATAGGTCCATGCGGGACATCGACCTGGAGAAGGAATGAAGGGTCGGCAGGCCTCCACGCGTTACTATGAGCCCCTCATTGAAAGAGTGCAGTGGGACGTGCAATAAGCTCTCTGGTTGATCCTCGCCCGACGTCCCGGTTTTGAGGGGATTAACACTCATAGGGTAGGCACTTATATTGGAGTGGGCATCTGGAGAGTCTCGATCGGTTACTCGACCCACGATCGGTGAAGATCAGGGTAGTGTACCCGGATGGTGTGGGTAAAGTGTACAACCTCTGCAGAGTGTAAAACTATTCGAATAGCCGTGTCCACGGTTACGGGTTGGACAACTTCTGTAGAGCGGTGCTGGTTTTGTTTTCAAAAAGGATTTCTAAAAAGAAGTGGTTTTGGAAATGTTTTGACCATGGGATGGTCGGAAAGGATTCCTGTTTTGACCATGGGATGGTCAGAACGGAATGGAAGGAGTTTGGTCATGGGATGACCGGAAGGAGGAACAAATGGGTGACCCAGTCCTAATGTTTTCCAAAACTTTTCAAAACGGTTTCCAAAATGGTTTACAAAAGTTTTTAACAAAGATATGTAGATGCTATATCTACAAGAGAAACTATGTGAGAAAAGAACCTCTCTTGGAGCCCTCCTACTACCACAGCCATATTGCATACCTTCTGGTTATTATTATTATTTTAAGGGGGTTTGCGAGTACATTCAAAGTACTCACTAGCATTGTCCCTGGCTATTAACTTGGTCAGATTTCAAGAAGAGGACGAGGTTGGCGACTATGTGAGCTAGGACGTTCTCCCAATCAGTTGCCTATAGGTTAAGGCATGGCTCGGGCTCTACGCTTCATGAAGTTCCGCTGATGATTATTGATGTAGCCATAACGGCATTTATGTAAGTCTTGTAATTCGGTATATTCTCGGATGTTGCAATGATACTTGTCGGTTATGTGCCACGACTAACTGATCATGGGATCGTGGTTGTATGCATAACAGGGATTCTCGAAGGATTAATCCGAGGGCCCCACAACGTTGCTCCTGCATTGCCTAAGCCAAATGGCATGGTGCGATAGCAATAAGCCCCATATGGGGTAATGAAAGTAGTCTTTATTTGATCATCCGGGTTTAGGGGTATCTGGTGGAAACCAGAATACGCATCTATAAATGACAACAACTCACACCCAGCGGTCGAATCAATGACCTGATCTATCCTCGGTAGTGGGAATGGATCTTTTGGACACGCCTTACTCAGGTTCGTGTAATCAATACATATACGCCACACTACTGCCACATTCGGATCATCTTTCTTCTTTTCCACCAGCACCGGATTAGATAGCCAATCCGGATAGAGTACTTCCATGATAAACCCAGCTACAAGGAGCTGGGCTATCTCATCAACAATGACCTTTCTCCTATCTTCGGCGAAGTAGTGGAGAGGTTGCTTCACTGGCTTAGCTCCAGGTCTCACATGCAAAGAGTGCTCGCCCAACTCCCTCGGTACACATTGCAGATCCTGTGTGGACCAAGCAAAGATATCCCGATTCTCACGGAGGAAGTGGACGAGCTCGCTTTCCTATTTGTCACTTAACCCGACACCAATGGTTACGGTGCACTCTAGGAACTGATCATCAATGGGCACTTTCTTGGTATCTTTGTTGCTTTAAACGAAACACTTCCATGCGGATTACTCAGAGCCGGCATGTTTAGCTAGGCGGACCGAGCCAATGCCGCCACCTCTTGGATTCTTCTTTTCTCTTGTGCTATCACGAGTGACTCGTACAAGTTTGACCTGACTAAGGCACACTCAATGGAACGCCGGAAGACCCCTGTTATTGTGATCACCCCGTTTGGCCCTGACATCTTCATCTTCAAGAAACTAACATGGTCACTTGCCATAAACTTTAAAAGAGCAGGTCTGCCGAGTAGCACGTGATAAGCACTATCCAAGTCCACAACTTCAAACTCCAGATTCTCAGTTTGGCAATTCTCCCTCGTGCCGAATAACACGTCAATTCGAACCTTGCCAATAGGGTCGCAGGATATACCTGGGACAATACCGTGGAAAGTTGTCTTTGTCGCCTAGAGCATGTTCTCTTAGACTCCCAGCTTGTGCATTGTGTCCTTATACAGTATATTGATGCTACTGCCATTGTCAATCAATACCTTGGAGAACCTCATGTTGATGTCAGGACCAATGAAAGTAGGGTCAAGCACTAGTGCATATGATCCAGGACTTGGCATGAGCCTGGGATGATCTTTGATGCTCCATGTGATTTCCTAATCCGCCCAAGGCATATACCTCATCACAGCCGGCATAACTGCATTTACCTCCATATGTCTGTGCTAGACGCTCTTCCTGTCAGTTTCCTCCGTGGTAAACACACAGTAGCTCTGATAATATTCTCTGTACTCATTTCTCTCATCATAGCCAGGGTACCTTTGGTTCTGCTGGTGTTGGTTCTCCACCTGATGTACTGTGTCCCTTCTCTCATGGTTCTCATACCTCGGTGGGGGTGGTGGTAACATAATTTGTTGCCCATTTGCCCCAGTGAGTTGCTGCTACCAAGGTGCATCATGTCGATGTTCATCGTGCCATGGTCCGTCATGCCAAGGTGCCTGAGCATTCCCCGATCCACTTTTCTCTATTTTCCTCATCCACTCACATTGTCAAGTCGTGTGGTTTGCCGGGTTACTCGGATTTGGCGTGTGAAACTTGCACGGTTGATCCAACATAGACTCATATGTATACCTCGGCCTATCCTTCTTTTCTTGCCATTGTTTCTTCTGCTCTAGCATCCAAGTTTTCTTGCCATCATTTCTCGGAGACCACTATTCTCTCTAGTTTTCTGACGCTGGCTCGCACCAGCATTTGGCTGATCCTGATCCACTACCGCAACTTGCTGCAAACGGTATCTGTAGTCTGGCCTTTCATGTCTCCTTTTACCCTGGAAATCATTTCATCGGGATGACCCGGTTCCATCTCGGTTGTAGTACTCTTCATTTGACTCATTCAACATTAGTCGGGGTTGAGTTGGATTGCCCAATGCATACGAGTCAGCAATTCGGATTGTTTCTGCCAAGGTAGTTGGCATAACCCTTTGCATCCTCTGCCACAGCATACTCGCATACCTACATCCTTGTGCAAACCCAGCAATGGCTTGTGACTCCATTACCCCCTCACAGGAGTTACGCACATTGCACCAGTGCGTTAAGAACTCCCGGTCAGTCTCATTTGGTCTTTGCTTGCACATCGCTAGTGTATGTGGCCTATTCGGCCTCTTATACATGCTTGCGAAGTTACTAGTGAACATCTCTTCAAAATCTATCTAGCAGTTGGTACTTCCTTCTGGCAAAATTTTCATCCAGACTCTTGCTGGCCCTTCTAACATCTAAGGTACATATCTCACATCCCATCTCAAATTTCCTGTCGCAATGTTCACAGCAGTTGCAAAGTCAATGAGCCAATCCTCCAGTTTGGTGCTGCCGTCATACGTATTTGTTCCTCTAGCCAACTGAAAGTTCGGCACATGTGGTTCTCTCATGATCCAAGGTCCAAAGCATGCTGGACCCGGAGGACCTTGTCCCTCTATTATCTCCGACCTATAAATTCGATCCAACTTCAACCTTGCATCATCTGGCTGCAAGTTCCTATTTCCCAACCTTGATCCTATCACATGGTGCTCTGGCCTAGGAAACCTGACATCAGCCATTGCTAAATAACCATCATTGTACCTATCTTGACCCGGACGAGCATATTGTTGTTGCATTGCTGGGCTAGCACTTTGCTCTTGCCGAGGTATGTACTATTGATACTGTTGTCGAGGTGGGTTTTGCCTTTCTCCCACCGAGTTACGCTATCCGGCATTGCCATTCCCATCGTTTCCCTTACCAGCATTGCCTTGGTCACGGTTACCTCGTCCAGCTTCACCTCGGCTGGCACTGTCACGATCCTCATCACCTTGCACTGCTTTTCCTTTCCCTGCCCTTGCTGGGTCATATGGAACTATCTTATTGTTCTTTCTCGCCAAGGTTACCACATCCTCTCTTCTAGGGACATCATGAGGGGATGATGTTGCCCCAGCGGATTTCACCGGGTTACACCCTGCCGAATGAACTACACGGGAGCCTCCTGCCACCGCCGGGTTTACCTTGATTATTTCCTCATTCTTCCTATTCGCTACTCTCACCAGATGATTAACTCTTTCCTATTGCCTCTCCCAGGCTTCTCCGGTCAGACCCTCTAACTCGGGCATTGCTGCCTCTGCAGCCCTAAGGTTCTTTGCTGAGGTACTATACCTCGCCAGCCCTGCTGTCACTAAGGTAGCTGAATGCCCTAGCCTAGGTACATACTCTTTGTCTATTTCAGTGATGAGGTTTCTACCCCTTATTTTTACTCCGTCCATACGAGTTGGGCTAATCCGGTTTGCATTTGCGTACTCATGCAAAGTGATGTTCAGTGACTATTGTAACTCAGCGACTTTCTTTGCTCCTGCTAACATTTTTAGCCGGGTCTCCTCTAGCTCGGCCTGTGCCTGAGCCGGATCTACAATAGGTGCTATGGGAGTAGCTAAGCTATCTATTGCTTGCTGCAACATGTTCTCTGGCCTCTCTAGTGGAGGACCTCTTGTCCTAGGTACCTTTGGTGTTGTCTCCGGGTTCTCCGCCGGGTCCGTGCTTGCTCCTACATCTGGCATCGTCATCATGACCTCAACGAAACTAGCTAGGCGAGTGATACGCAGGCTGCGAGCCGCACTAAGAGGTGGTTTCGCCTCCCTCGACGATGTGTAGTGGGTGAGTGCAGGACTTGTCCACGCCCACGTAGACCTTGTGAGCGCCAAGGCTGATGAAGAGGTCGTTGCATGGAAGAGGGCGGTTGGCGAAGCTGCTAGCATTGTCGCTGACATAGTCCAGCCCTCCAAAGCACTGAACAAGCCCGGAGATGATGTGTTCCCTGGTGGCAATGATGTTTCCTGTCCAGATCTTCACTACAGCTAGCGTCGCTTCTGACCCCATGGTGGGCGCCAACTGTCATGGTGGTGGCACGAAAGATGCCATGTATAGGCTAAAGATGGGGCCAAAGTGCGCTAGAGGTATCCAAGGAGGGATGGTGTGGTGATTCCACACACAGAAGCTTGTATTCTCTCTATAATGGTGTTACATATGCTCCTTGAGCTGTTCGTGGGGAGGAGGAAGAAGAACCTCTCTACTGCCCACACCTCTCTCTAGGGTTTTCCCTTAGTAAAAATGGCCGACCCTCTCTATGGGGATACTAGCCCTCCTTATATAGGGGTGGCCAGGTTACAAGCTAGGGCATACATGGAGGGCATATTCTCTGAATATGCCTCTCCCAAAATAGCAAAGCGGTGCGCCTCTTTTCTCCTTCGTAAGCCGCTCAAGACTCATGGTGTAAGCCTCTCTAAGCCCCTCTGCGGCACGGTGTCACCCGACAAAGGCAATGTCACCTTTGTCGGCCCGTACTCGCTGGTCCTCCTCTCTGTCCTCCGCTCTCACGCTATAGTGGAGAGATAAAAGCTTGGGATTTCTATTTTCGTCCCCTTGGCTCATTAGTTATACTCAGTTTTCCCCAGCCACTTTGTTTTTCCTCACTTTTGCCCATCTCCTTGTACAAAACTCTCACATGGTCCGAGACTCGTCGTCCGTCAGCCTTGCTGTTATGTGCTGACAAGTGGGGTCGCGTTTAGTTGGGTCCCGTAGTGGACCCTCGCTGTTACATGCTGAAGAGTAGGACCGCGTTCTGTCGGGTCCCGTAGTGTACCCTTGCCGTTACATGCTGACAAGTGGGGTCGCGTTCAGTCGATTCCCGTAGTGGACACCTCTCTCAACTTATCCAGATCAGCATCGAACCCATAGCTTATCCATGTGAGTGCCGGACCCATAGCTTACCTAGGTTGGCGTTGCAAGATGGGACCCCGAGCCAGCTCCGCGCCCGCGCGCCCGTGCCGTTGCTTCATTTTTCATATAGTGAAATGTAATACATATACGGAAATTATACGAAAGTTATACACCTTTGAACTCTTTTAAATCGCACTTAGGACATGATAATGTTGTGCTAATAAAATCCTGACCATTTATCATTTCCATGGAGTGAAAATATAATGCATAAACTTGTGTATACAAAAATTATACACCTTTGAACTCTTTGAAATCGCACTTAATACGTGATAATGTCGTGCTAAGAAAATCTTGAGAGATTATTATTTTCTCCCCCATTTTCGTAGAGTGGAATTTAATGCATAAACTTGCATATACGAAGTTTATACGCCTTTGAACTCTTTGAAATCAAACTTAATACATGATAATGTTGTGCTAAGAAAATCTTGAGAGATTACCATTTCCATGGAGTGAAATATAATGCATAAACTTGCATATACGAAGTTTATACACCTTTGAACTCTTTGAAATCGCACTTAATATGTGATAATGCTGTGCTAAAAAAATCTTGAGAGATCTTCTATGGAGTGAAATATAATGCATAAACTTGTGTATACAAAAGTTATACACCTTTAAACTCTTTGAAATCGCACTTGGGTCGTGATAATGTTGTGCTAAGAAAATCTTAAGAGATTACCATTTCCATGGATTGAAATATAATGCATAAACTTGCGTATACAAAAATTATACACCTTTGAACTCTTTGAAATCGCACTTAGGTCGTGATAATATTGTGCTAAGAAAAGCCTAATCATTTATCATTTCCATGGAGTGAAATATAATGCATAAACTTGCGTATACAAAAATTATACACCTTTGAACTCTTTGAAATCGCACTTAGGTCGTGATAATGTTATGCTAAGAAAATCCTGGTCATTTATCATTTCCATGGAGTGAAATATAATGCATAAACTTGCGTATACAAAAATTATACACCTTTGAACTCTTTGAAATCACACTTAGGCCGTGATAATGGTGTGCTAAGAAAATCCTGATCATTTATCATTTCCATGGAGTGAAATATAATGCATAAACTTGCGTATACAAAAATTATACACCTTTGAACTCTTTGAAATCGCACTTAATACATGATAATGTTGTGCTAAGAAAATCCTGATCATTTATCATTTCCATGGAGTGAAATATAATGCATAAACTTGCGTATACAAAAATTATACACCTTTGAACTCTTTGAAATCGCACTTAATACGTGATGAGGTTGTGCTAAGAAAATCCTGATCATTACCATTTCAATGGAGTGAAATAAAATGCATAAATTATACACCTTCGAACACGTTCCCTTCAAATTATATTAAAGTTCATTTTTTACGGAGTTAAAGTACTGGTGGCATACTCATTATTTTGCACAGATAGAGGGGTGCCCCCCCGACAGATATAGGGGTTATCATGTGCGCTAGATCATAGAAGATCAACGGTTGGTGCGCACGATCCAAGTGACAACTGTCTCGACCAATCAGAGCGTAGCAGCAAAGATGAGCACAGGTGCGAGAGATGGATACAAAGAGAGGGGACAACTGAGTAGCACTTAAGAACCAAGGGCAAAACTGAGTAGAACTTAAAAACCAAGGGCAATACTAACAAAGGGATTCAAATAGAAAATAGAAAAGGATTTAAAAAATGGAAAATGCGTCTATTATATAATAAATACATCTTGGCATACATCAAACTATTTGCAATTCAAATATACACCAGTTTGACAATTACTGCCTCATTCAGACAAACTATGTTTTGGGGGGGATGTTTTGGGAAAAGGCTTGAGTAGAAAGCCATGAACCTTCATAGATAGTAGGTGATTTGAGAAGTGGTGATTTAGGTTAAAACTTGGTTTATATACATTTCTTATGGTGGCAGGTCACATAATAAGACTCCCTGGGTAGATGCCACTATGTTTTGCTCTTTTTGAATTTGTTGTGCATAAAATGACTCAATTATCTATCTAAAACATATTCGCTGACTCTCTGCTGACCAGCCACCGGAGGGTAAAACTGAGTATATTGCACACGGTAGTGTTAGTACTGGAGGGCAAAACTGAATAGAACCAAACTGCCAGTGTTACACTCGAGGGAAAAACTGAGTACAACTGGGCCGCCAAGGTTACACACGAGGGAAAAAACGCGACTCACGGTACGCATGTGCGGTGCACGAGGCGGTGGCGGACATGTGTGGCCGTGCACAGTGCAGTAGCGTACACGGTGCACGGTAGTGCAACGAAACGTCGCTTCCCTTCTCCTTTAATAGAGGCCTCCACTCTCACTCGTCACTCACTCAATCACTCAACCGTCTCCATTGTCCCATCACCTTCTGCAAACCCCCAAGAAAACCCCAACCATGCCGGTGATGGAGAAGAACGGCGAGGTGGCCATCGGCGCCTCCAAGGCCGCCGACGAGGAGGCCCCCGTCCCCTCGTCCGCCGTAGCCACCGGTGAGGAGGCCCCCGCCGGTCTCGGGCAGATCCCGCTCGGCTGGAACCCCTACAAGGAGGTTGTTTACATAAGGCCGGAGAACCCCTATGACACCAGCATCGCCGACCCATGGTCGGAGGTAACCAGGGGTTTCTCCCCTTCCCTTGTTCTCCCCCCATTCCCATCATTGGATGCTAGATCGTATGTTATTAGGGACTGGTTGTTCGTACTTTTACAGTAGCTAATCATCTTGTGTTAGATCTCGTATTTCGATGAATCCCCCTTTTCGTATTTGAACCCCCCCTATTCGTAGTTGGGATCAGTATTCGATTTGGTTCGAGATTTGGGAAATAATCAGGAGATCTTAGTCAATTAATTTATGCAAATAATCAATCCTGATAATCAAAGTATCTCAATCATGTCCTTATTACACTCTACAGGAGGATAGCAGCGATACCCACAGCGATGACGAGTCCAAGGACACCAAGACTCGTCATGTGCTGAGGAGGATGAAGTCTAGCTAGTACAACAACTTCTTTGTCGGCGACTTGTACAGGTTCCCCTTCTGCCCCACTAGGAGGCTCCACGCCATGGACTTCAACTCCCTCGTGAAGCATGTCGAGGACGTGAGGACCTTCGGCGAGTCCGTGAACATCCACGGCTTCATAGCCAAGCACCAGGCGCTCGGTCTTCACCTCTGCAACCTCCAGAAGGTGGCTATCGAGGAGGGTCACATGCGCTCCATCAAGCCCAAGGCGCCCAAGGTCAAGGTACTGTGCAGCAAGAAGTGCAGGAGGCATCACAGGGAGGAGGCGGAGGCCCTCCTAGCAGAGGTCATGAGGGGCTACTAATCTGCTACTGCTGCTGCTATAAAGCAGCTTCTTTTCTTGTGTCTATGTTGAACTTGTCCGCTGCTACTGCTGAGTAGCCTAATTGTAGAACCTCGTTAAGTTCCGTACTACATAACCTATAATAGCTGATTTATCTACATATGCTCTGTTTACTAAATTTATTTATGGTGCTGGTTAGTTTTGCTGCTCTAGATTTGCTACCAGATTGGGGAAAAACAAGGGGAAAAGGAACAATGAATGAAGAGAGAAGCTGCTCTATATTCGCTACCTTTTTGGGCAAAAAACACAACTGTTAGCGAGACAGGGGGAAAATGTGCTCTTAAAAAGGCCAATCATAAAAATAACAAAAAAGAAAACTTCCAATTTAGGAGACAGGGCACACGTAACCACCAAACGCACCCCACATGGTCCCACACCACGTCCCCCATAATCAGCGAGAGATGGATGGTTGGTCCGCTGTGTATCCTGGTCCCACCTGTTAGCATGTAACGGTCGAGGCGACGTAACGTAACGCTGAACGCACGACCCGCCCCAACGCGGTCCCACTGGTCAGCATCCAACGTTCAAGCCTTTGACCTGTTAGCATGTGAGGGTTTCGGAATGGAGGGAGGGCAAAAGTGAGGAAAAACTAAGAGACTGGGGAAAACTGAGTAAAATTAACGAACCAGGGGCACGAAAATAGAAATCCTAAAAGCTTTGACCAGGGAGATACCTTCCTTCTCTTGTAAGCCAGGTAGTAACCCAGATGGTGCCTGGCTAACTCGGCTCTAGGTACCTGCATACAAGTAACATAGATGATGTCGACATACACTCTATGTCGGCCGAGGTTACGTTGGGCGAACATCGTCTGGGCCAGGTTAACCGTGATTTGGCTTGCCTTGAGGTAACTCAACCAGCACTTGCTTTCACCTTGCTATACCTCGGCTAATACTACCGTTATACCCTGGCTTGACCCTACCCGGGGTTATCCCCCCAACACAAGGCAAAAGGAGCCAAGAAGATGCAATATGGAGGAGCTATAGGCACCAGGCTTAGCCATTTCAGAGGTGGAAAAGGTGGATTTTTTCATAAACTCTAAATTAATATCCAAGGCCATGGTGTTATAGCCCTCGTCCATACAATTCCAACAAGCTGAAGAACACCAAAATCGGAGTTCGTACGAAGAAATAGCAGCCAAAATATGAAAGCATGTTGAAGGTATAACGACCACTAGTACAGGCGGGTACGGCCGTACCGTCCGCCCGTACGACGGGTCTGGACGCACAGAAACAGCTGATCTAGACGCATTTCTTCATAGAATCTGTCCCTGTTTGTTTCTAGACCTTCCTTAGGTCATAAGGAACGTACCAGGGGCTATTGGGGGCACCCGTATACCTATATAAAGAGTCAAGGAGCCAAGGGATAAGCATCCCTCTCAACATACCTTCACGGCAGAGCCCTGCCGCCTTGCAAACTCCATAGCCACCGCCTCCACAAGATCTCCACCATCACCATTGCTCGAGAGGAGAAGGGACTTGGATCTTGAAGGCCTCAACACCAATCTACATCACCATCATCATCACCAACGTCTCCAACACACCGATCCCCTTCACCTACTTGGATGTAATCCAAACCTGGTGTGGATCTTCACTTGTATTTGATTGTACTCTCATATCCCATCCATATTATTGCCATGATGTTGATTGCGTTTATATGTGAGTAGTTCCTTTGTTCTTGGGGATATGGAGAAACCCTAGAACTATTATGAAGTTGCAATAAAGAGGATCTATTCTTGTGTCCATATGACTTACCGGTCTATGATAGATTTATGATTTGTGTTTGATCTCTCTCTTTAGATGGTATGTGTAGTCGGCCACATATCATTTTCCTTCGGGACTAAAGATGAGGGAGAAATCCTTTGGATGTGTTTGGAAGTGTGCTCGGAAATCTTCGTGACAATTGGCACCGGCTAGCAACCTACATGATCAAAAGAGGATAAAGAGAGACTCCCTAAGCTAATTACGATATTCATGGGGAGATCCTTAATTCCGATGGTCTATATGGGTTATTTCTCTCAGACATCGCGGTGGTTATTTAGAGGTGACATCATTCTTGGCTCAACAAAGTGGCTTCCTACGAGCCTTGTGGTGAATATCTTATTATGGAGCTCTCTCCACACATATCATGACACAAGTAGTAGGTTATCCTAATTATGATTAATAATATCATGCTAGTGGTGTATCCTACACCCCCGAGAACGCTTTAGCCCTATTGAGTTGAACCACATTTCCAAACGCTCTTGTTACTTGCTTTCTTTTACTTGTTTTTATTACTTTTTTGCACTCAACGAAAACCTTTCAAATGCCCTTTACTTGAGATCAAAGGCAGCTTATAAGTATCCTTTGGTAGACATTGGCAAGGGGCATAAAGATCCTAACCAAATATCACTCTGTGGGTACGATACTCTTATTTAGAAACTAGCTACAATTGATTTATGCACGTGCAGCCATCAAGTTATTTTCTGGCACTGTTGTCGGAGAGCTAAGCACTTTTGGTCTTTGTTATTAGTTGCTAAGTTATTATTTCTTTACTAAATTTGTTTAAGTTTCAAGTTATTACCATTTATTGCTTTTTATCCTTTTGCTTTTACTTATTTGAAAACAAAAAAATATTACACTAGTTGATAGTTTTGAAAATGCAGACGATCTCTGTTGAAGACAGAGGTACTACACATTCTGCAAGCAATTATCTACATCCTTATATTCAACGTGTACCAATTGATAGACGCCCTGAATTCATTGAAAAACTTTTGAACTCATGTTCTATGGACATAAACAATTTGATTCCTTTGATGGGAGATTTGACCATCAACCAAGGGGAGGAAGAGCCTGAGAAATCATTGGGATATTATGGGAATCCATCTAGGCATCATAGGAAAATTCCTATTCTCTATCACGATTTTGAAGGCATGGAATTTGAAATACCACTTGAACTAATTTATATGATGAAAGAAATTGCTTTTGCAGGAAGAGAAGATGAAGATCCAAGTGATCATATGACGAAGGTTCATGACCTTTGTGATACTCTTAAACCAGCTAGACTACCAAAAGAGTTTGCTTCTTAAAATGTTTCATTGGTCATTAAAAGATAAAGCTTTTACTTGGTTACAATCCTTGCCTAATCATACTATAAAAAGCTAGGCAGATTGCACCCGAGAATTTATGCAAAGATTCTTTCCATTTACTAAGATTATGCAGATTAAGCATGACATATCCAATTTATTTTAGAGAATTGGAGAAAGTTTCTCACAAGCATGGAAAAGATTTTATGGGATGATTATGGAAGTCCCAAATCATGGTTTTAAGGAGCATATAATTATACAATACTTTTATAATGGACTCACTGATGACTCAAAACAAATAATTGATTTAACTACAGGTGGAGCTTTGAGCAATTTGACGCTACGTGAAAGCATAGATCTTTTCGCAGTAAGATCCTTCAATGATGAGCAGTATAATCCTGTTGAAGATATTAGATCAAAGAAAGGTAAGCTTCATATACCCCCAGAACTTATGCCTGAAGTTAAGAAGTCCATGGAAGGAAAAGTTATTACAGTGGAACTCGTAAAATAGAATCAAGTTGATGTTCTCCAAACTTTTGTATTAGAAGATGAAATGAATCTTGTTTTGCAAAAATTTAATCATCAACAATGTGAGTTGTGTGATAGATATATTAAATGCCTCATGCTTCACAAGAAAAGATAGAAGAATTAACCAAAACTTTTTATGATCTAAGTCATGCTACTAGACATCTCGATAAATTTATTAGCATGGTTAAATTTCAATGTGATCAAATAGCTAAAACTCAATCTTTAATTTTAAGTCAAAGAAATTATGACTGCAATACTGTTTATACTAATATTGTTACTAGACGTGGTATAGAAACACAGGAACCTCAAGTGCCACCTTGGTACCGAGAAGAACATGCCTAGAAAGCAAGAGAGATTCAAGAAATAAGTCAAGAAGAAGAGTACCTTATTGATCCACGAGATGATATTGATTTTGAAGCTCAAAGAAAAGAAAAAGAAGCTTCCAATGAAAATGAAGAAGAGGAAGAGGCAGAAGACAAAAATAAACAATACGACTCTGACACTGAAACTATTGACCCAAGAGAAGAAGTTGAACTGAGTCAAGAACAAGAAGAACAAGTTATCATATCAAATGAGAAATAAGTGGAGAAGCAAAAGCCTGCAATTAAGAAGAAGAATAAAAAAGATGCTAAGCCAGCGACCAAGGTAAAGGAAAAGGTAAAACCGACTAAAAAGAAAATTCCTTATCCTAACCGTGTTCAATATGAACCTGACAAGAGTGTCTATGACTCTTTTGCCGAGGCTCTAAGCAATCTTCATTTAGAACTTCCTCTGGCTGATGCAATTCAAGTTCCTACTTATAAAAACTTCATGTGAGATATTCTTAATAGAAAGAAAAAGGTAACTTAGACTGTAGCGGTGATGACAAGCTTTGCTGACAAGCTTCCTACTAAGCTTGGGGATCCTGGTATACCAACTATCACTTGTGCTGTTGGAAAGACTAAGATTATCAATATTCTATGTGATTTAGGTACAGGTGTTAGTGTCATGCCTTATTCCCTCTTTAAGAAACTAAATCTCAGAGATTACTCTCCTACTTCAATTACCTTGCAAATGGCTGATAAAACCACTAAAGAACCTATTGGTATGATCGAAGATGTTTTACTTAGAATTGATCAACATGTCATACCTACTTATTTTATTATACTTGATGTTCCTGAAGATGACAAACTTTCAATCATCCTTGGGAGACCTTTTCTTAGCACTACATGGGCTAACGTTGACTGTTCTAGCGGGAAAATTGTTTTTAGCATATATGATGATCAGATTGTTCGTTATTTTCCAAAGAAACAAGAACAAGGCGGAAAATATGTACCGCCACCTAAACGAGTTCAAATGGTAAGTATCCTTGATGAAGGGCAGCCCAAGGTATGTGCCAAAGAACTAGAGGTTGGTTAAGTCAAATCAACCATTTCAAAATAAATGCTCAATGGAAGTCAACCCATCCTTGAATAAAGTAGCATAGTTATTTTGTGTCTTGAGTTTAGTTGCATTCATGTTGCATTGGCACTTGTATATATGCATGATTACCTATTAGAGTTGGCTTGGGACTATTTTCAATAGATAGAATTATTTGTTGCTCTAATCATGTGTTGTATATCTTTTTTTTTTTTGAGCTGCATGTGTTGTATATCTTGGTAAAATCTTCTCAATAAATATATATGTTTGCTTTGTTTGGTTGCTGGATTAATGTTTCAGGTCTATAATAAAAATTTCGAAAAAAATAACTTGTTTTGGAGCTCATAGTGAGCTTAATGAGCAGTTGTACGGGCAGAACCGTCCATACCGCATGCCCGTACTGCTCATGTGACACATCAAAAGAAACATAAAATTTTCTAGGAAAGTGCCTGCAAGCTTAACAAGCACCGGCACGATGGAACACGTCTGTACCGTCCGCCCGTACCGGCCTTGTTACCAAGCGAGAGAAACATGAAGACGACCCAGAGGCTGTAACAACCATCCATACAAGCGCATACCATCCGTACCACCTGGTCGTACGATCTTCGACTAGAGGCTTCAAAAAAAGACAGGGTGCAGTATGGGGGGAGTTTGTCTATACCATGCGCCCTTACCAAGGAGCAGCACGACGCAGTAAGGGCAGGGACAAGTACAAAGAGGTTATAACCCCTCCAATATTTTTATTTTGGCAATCTTAGGTCAGTGGGGTACCTTCTACATGTTCCATTATACTTCATTTTCTTTTACCTACCTTTGAAACTCCCTAGCCTATAATTCTCTATAGTGTTTCATGCTTCTTTTATTTTTCTTCTCGCGGTTGGGTGAACAAACTCCGTTTGTACACCGAATCGTTTGCTTTTTACTTTGTTTGCTATTTTCGTAGGGACTTGAACCTTGTGTGATGACGTGCATGGTTTGTGCCAAGTGTGCAAATACTTGCATAAGCCACTTGGTTATTTCAACTCAACACTTCAACAAGGAAGTCTTCGTTGAACCAAAGGTCCAAGTCCATTAAAAGTGAGGTTATTCGTACCTCAACGGTAAAGTGTGTCACCCTTGCTTTATTCAAGCTTGGGGAGGTAACCACTTCTTACACTCTGTTTTGATAACTGCACTTTCTCTTTTCTTATGGTAATCTATTCAAGTTTGGTTCTTGCAAAAGCTCTAGCTTGGGGAAGTTACTTCTGAATGTGTAGAGTTTTGTGCAATGTTCTTGTACGATGAAACTTTTTGTGCAATTATCTTTCCCGCTATTTTTGAATGCTTGCTTAGGTAAGTTGTGTTTCATGTTTATATAATGGATGCACTTGCTTTTGTTAGGATTCATAAGAGTTGAGTTAGATCTTTGATTCACTATGTTAAAATATTTCTCCAACTTGAGAAGAACTTTGTGATCTTCTAGAATACATTGCCATGATTTCTACACTTAAATACTATGTCTCCCACTTTTGAAGTTTTAATTGTTTATCTTAGTTGGTTGATTTGTGAAGATGCCATGCTAGTGGGAGTAATTCAAAATAGTTAGAGTAAAGATTTTTATTGGTATGGATGATTAGTTTCAGAAGCTCTTGCTCTAGTTCTTTTTGCTAATCGAGTCTTGCCTTAGAAATAATATTTCCAAACAAGTACAATATGAAAAAGTCTAAAATTTATAACTTGTTTGATGAATGATTGTCTTGAGAGTTTACCCTTGAAGATACTTAACCCCATAGGTGTTTTGATAGACTTGACGACACTCTTGAAAGGAGTTGTTTGATTGAAATGAAGTCTAGCGGCAATTGTGATGAATTCCAAAGCTAACCTTGTGGATCAAACGGTGGTACTAGTTAAAAAGTTCTATGTTTCTCATGCACACCTTTGGGTGCCAACAACTCCGCTAGCCTAGGAGCGATCTATGGTATAACCCCAAATGTCGGCTATGAGTTGACGACATGAGTGGCATACGTGTCACTGTAATGGGGAAAAGTATTGGGGAAAAGTATTGGTACTCTCAAAGGTTATGCAAGCAAATGTAAAAGAAACACTCAATGATCCTTGAAAGAAGGAAGAAAAATATATATAAAGATCCACATAACAAGTCCTTTGCATGGTCTCATTACTACTTTATGAATTTTCTTGAAATACAATGATTGTATTAGAAGTGTTTTGATAGCCTTGATTTACTGATGTGGGTGTGTCAATAAGACACTTCACTATTATGCTAATTAGGACATGAACTCTCTTACTCAATTTTGCTATTAAAACATCCTAGTGTTCCTTGGCAAGCTGAGAGTTAACTAGAAGAATTGGATTGATTGTTACTCTTCTAGTTATTTATACTTATATTAAACTCTACTTTGATTGTCTTAATTTACCGAAGCTTGTATAGTGTTCTTGTCGTCACTCTAACTTTGATGAGCCTTTCAAGTGGATGAAGTGTTGGACATATATGACTGCCAACCATAAGTGAATTCATATTCTCGATGAAGCCCTTACTTTACAAAAGTGAGGAGATACAAAACATAAAATGCGCAATAAGAGGATCACAAGTTTGCTTTCAAAGCTAGATTCACTCTTGACATGGAGCATTGAAGTTTTAATTGATCTTTTATGGATTGGCATAACTCAGCTTGTGTTGCCTTGTATGAATATGCTATTTCTTACTTTAAGCTCAGAGAAAATAAGGATATAAGGCATCGATCTTCTACATCCGATATTGTACTTTTGTTCTCAATTTTTGCCTCATTTAAGGTACGACTCGTGCCTCATGAACATGATGACCTTGTCCATAAGCCACCATCTTGCTCGGGGACAAGCAAGATTATAGCTTGGGGAAGTTGACGAGTCCAAAATTGAAGCATATTTAAATATACAAATTATTCATATTGGCACTCATTACATGCTATATCTAGCTACAACTATGCCTATTATGTATGATTACTAGTTCTCATTTATTTTTTACATGTACTTTGCACAACTAGTAGTTTTATTAGGATTTTATTACTTTTTCTTGTCTTTGACTTGTGTGTAGGTGTTGTGTTGGATTATGGATAAAGCAAGGAAAAAGGAACCAAGAAGATACAATATGGAGGAGATGTAGGCACCAGACTTAGCCATTTGAGAGGTGGAAAAAGTGGATTTTTCCATAAACTCCAAATGAAAATCCAAGGCCATGGTGTTCTATCCCTCGTCCATATGATTTCAATGAGCCAAAGAATACCCAAATCGGAGTTCGTATGAAGAAATAATGGCCAAAATATGAAAGCATACTGAAGGTATAACAACCACTGGTATGGGCGGGTACGACCATACCGTCCGCCCATACCACGGGTCTGGACACACAGAAACGGCTGTTCTAGACGCATTTCTTCACAGAATCCGTCCCTATTTGTTCCTAGACCTTCCTTAGGTCATAAGAAATGTATTGGGGGCTATTGGGGGCACCCCTAGGCCTATATAAAGAGGCAAGGAGCCAAGGGAGAAGCATCCCTCTCCACATACCTCCACGGCGGAGCCCTGCCGCCTTGCAAACTCCATTGCCACCGCCTCCACAAGATATCCACCATCACCATTGCTCAATAGGAGAAGAGACTTGGATCATGAAGGCCTCAACACCGATCTACATCACCATCATCATCACTAATGTCTCCAACACCGATCCCCTTCGTCTACTTGGTTGTAATCCAAACCCTAGTGTGGATCTTCACTTGTATTCAATTGTACTCTCATATACCATCCATATTATTGCCATCATGTTGACTGCCTTTATATGTGAGTAGTTCCTTTGTTCTTCGGGAGATCGAGAAACCCTAGCACTATTATGAAGTTGCAATAAATATGATCTATTCTTGTGTCCATATGACTTACCGGTCTATGATAGATTTATGATATGTGTTTGATATCTCTCTTTAGATGGTATGTGTAGTTGGCCACATATCATTTGCCTTCGGGACTAAAGATGAGGGAGAAATCCTTTGGACGTGTTTGGAAGTATGCCCGAAAATCTTCATGACAGTTGGCACTGGCTAGCAACCTGCATGGTCAAAGGAGGATAAAGAGAGACCCCCTAAGCTAATTACGATATCCACGGGGAGACCCTTAATTGCGGTGGTATGTATGGGTGATTTCTCTCAGACATCGTGGTGGTTATTTAGAGGTGACCTCATTCTTGGCTCAACAAAGTGGCTTCCTATGAGCCTTGTAGTGAACATCTTATTATGGAGCTCTCTCCACACATATCATGACACAAGAAGTAGGTTATCCTAATTATGATTAATAATATCATGCTAGTGGTGTATCCTACACCCCCGAGAATGCTTTAGCCATATTGAGTTCAACCATGTTTCCAAACGCTCTTGTTACTTGCTTTCTTTTACTTGTTTTTATTACTTTTCTGCACTCAACCAAAAACCTTTCAAATACCCTTTATTTGAGATCAAAGTCAGCTTATAAGTATCCTTCGGTAGAAAATGACGAGGGGCATAAATACCTTAACCAAGTAGCTCTATGTGGGTACGATACTCTTATTTGAATCTAGCTACAATTGATCTGTGCACTTGCTGCCATCACAGATTCTCATATTGGATGACCATTTGCAAATGATGGTAACGCTAGGCTTATCTATCACCCAATAGGTTTGGGAACTAAATTTATACAAATGCTCGTCCTTATAAACTATAGTAGTTTCATCACGAAAGTTTTCATGATAGGATGAATAAGAGGTATAGGTAAAATGTTTACTATTCTAAAAGATCACTAAAAGTAGAATCTGGAAGAACGTGAATCATGTGATGATGGTGATCCACTTCAAAGTGTAAGGTTAAGGATATTAGTTTTTAACTATCACACTTGGACCAAGTGTCATGTGATTTGTTCCACTATTGATGTTGGTTGATTCTTCTAAAAGAGAGGAAAATGTTGAAGGAGAATCCATAAATGTAAATGGTAGAAATTAATGGACTAGCATTGTTCAGCTCAGGTATATACAAGATATACATGTTATGAATATATATTCTTTGCTTGCTAAACCAATGTAATTCTTCGGTATTGGATGCTGGATTGCTTGGTATGAAGTGTCATACAAAGCAACTCAATATAAGAAATACAATGGCCCAAGTAACTAGCAAAAGAATGTGGTGATGTTGTTCATCGATAAACAAATAAAAAGTTATTATGTTTTTCATCTACATCAAAGACCAAGCCATCAACATTTATTCCGATAACTGTTAGTTGGTTCCAGTATTATGAGAACAAGTTGTTGTTCAAATGATTATTGTATTCCATAGACGATGGTTGAACCATTATAAATTTTGTTGGTGAAATCATATTCATAAAACTAAATGCTAAAAACATTGCAAGATGAAATGATTGGATTTTCACTTAAGTGTGACACCACCGTTTAAGTTATGTTGGAAAGAAAGACATGAATAAACTCCATGTTGATGAAATTTTGGAGTCAAATTGTTTTTGAATGAATTGATGCTTGTAAGACTCCACTATAGATAACTAAAACTCTATTCACGAGCAAAAGTTGGTCGGACAGCTAACTTATTGGAAGTAATACATATTGATGTATGTGATCCATTATGTAAAATCGTGCGTGGTGGATTATTCTACTTCATATACTTCCACCGAGGACTTGAATAGATATATGAGTATATCTGTTTAATGAGGAAGAAGTATAAGACATTTGAAACATGTTCAAAGGTTTTAGCGTCAAGTAGAAATCATGGTAACAAGAAAATCAAGAGTTTATGATTGGATCATAAAGAAGATATTGGAGTTACAAATTTATCAAACATCTAAAAATTGAGAAATTGTTTCATAAACTTGAGTTTCTCGAAACACCATAGTAGTATGGAATGTTTTGAGAATATAATCGAACCTAGTTTGACTTGGTAAGATCAAATATAAAACTGACATTATGATTTAAAAGATTATGCTATAGTGACTACCGCCTTTACACTAAAAAGAGCAACATCATGATCCATTGAAATCGCAAGGGGTAAAACCTAGTTTGTTTATTCTTAAAATTTGGTATGCAAGGCATGTGTAAAATGTTTACAAAACTAAAGTCGGATATGCATGTCTTTGTAGGTTATCCCAAATAAATTGTTGGGAATTCCTCCACTATAACACTAAAGACAAAAGTGTTTATCGCTAAAACGATGAGTTCTTTGAGAAGGAATATTTCATGAAACATTAAGTGGGAGTACAATAGAAACTTTGATGAGGTTATTTGAACCTAAGTGACATGATCAGAGTAGTGCAATACCGGAAAGTGTTCTGGAGGCAGCTATAATGCTCATGGCTACCATTTCTGCAAAAGTTGTAGTTCCGTAAATCTAAGTTCCTATTGAACCACATGGATCGGGTGATAATTAAATAACAAGATTTGAAGACAAAGTGTCATTGTTGGACAATGATATACCGACTACATGAAAATAAGCGATGATGAGCCCTAACTCTGTTAAATGGCTAGAGGCCATAAGAATTATTGATTGTATCCATATATGAAAATGAAGTTATGAACTTGGTAGACCCTTGGGAAGGCGTGAAGCTTTTCAAAGCGTAAGTGGATCTATAAAGAAACATGCATGGATATTTACATCTGCGAAATGGTCGACATGTCAAAAATAAGTTTATGACAAAGTTTAAAGAGTTGACTGGGACAAGATTTGATCTTCCGATGCAATATTTAGTCTATACAGATTATTGTAGCAACCACTACATATTGAAATATGGTAGTTGAATAAACAAAATAATGTTCTACTAATAGAACGGTTACCTAGGATGTGTACATGACACTGTCCAAAGGGTTTTGTTAATTCAAAGGGTGCTAAAATATATGCAAACTTCAATGGTTGAAGTAAGCATAGTAGAGTTGGAATCTTCATAGTGATGAAACTATTAAAGAGTTTAAGTTTATTACAAATGATGAAGATGCTCGTGTTTACAAGAAAATAAGTGGGAGATTTCCAATGCTTATGTTAAAGACGTTATGTTGAATGGAAATCATGTATCTTTTGTGAGATGCGAATTAAGAATTTCAATAAAATTAGATTTTGGTGAAATAAATAGACAAAACTAGAATGATAGACATCAAAGTCTAAAATTTAAACTGAAATGCTAATATGGTTATGCTAGAGTACATAGATGAAACATTTAATTTGTTAAATATGGTGACATATTTGAGTGGGAGCTATGTGAGTTTCGTAGTCAATATTAGACAATAAAAGTTTTTGCCACATGGTAGCAAGATCAATTGTATTGACAATTGGTAAATGAAATATCACGATTGATTTGATTAATCATGAATTCCATGATATGTACTTATCTAGATGAGTCATATGCTCTAAGTGTTATGATCATATACCAGAGTGATTCATAAGATGATCATTGGACAATAGTAATGATATTATTGTGTACTTTGGAAGAACCAAGAACATGCAATGTATGCAAAAGTGATAAAATAGTTCATTGTAATGTGCTACATTGATGCAAGTTTTTGTCACATATACAAATGGAGTTTATCTCAATTTAGGCTATGTGTTAAGAAATAAGGTAGCATAGTGAAATGGAAAAAGTTCCATGATTTATTTGGACTAGTTCCAAAGTTGTGACGGATACTACAACAACGGCCGAGTATATGACTACTCTAGCGGTAGCATAAAGAGGGATTTTGTGTCAAGTAGTTTGTTATCAAACTAGGTGAAATTCCAAGTGGGCTATACTATGAAGATCTATTGTACGACAATAGTGTCAACCTAGTTTTGGCTAAGGAACCGAGGTCTCACTAGAAGACTTAATTTATCCAAGGCCATCTCATTGGAGAATGAGTGATACGTAGTGACGCATAGATATGCAAATAAACACAGAGTTGAAAGTGATAGTTCTGGAGATTAGGTTTACCACAAGCAACACGTGTGCACAACACCAGAATGTCATAGGTGTTAAATGCACAAAGTAATAAATGGATTATTGACTCTAGTGCAAGTGGGAGACTGTAGAAGATACTCCCTAGAGGCAAATAATAAAGATGTTTTATTATCATATCTCAAATGTTCATAATAAGTTTTATACCATGCTATAACTGTACTAAGCCAAAAAATTAGTACATGTCTGGTATATAAACAAACCAAGTCCCTAGTAGCCTCTAGTTAACTAGCTCATTGGTCAACTGATGATTGAGATTTCCCGATCATGGACATTTATGTCAATTGACAACGGGGTCATGTCATTAGATGAATGATGTGATGGACACACACCCAACCATAGTATTGCAATGAGATCCAATCACAAACTTCAACATTGTGATATCTAGTAAAATGTAGTAACTCATTCCTTTGATCGTGAGATCATATTTAATCACTATTAATCGAGGCTGCTTTGACTGCATCAACCATCACACCATAACAAGGTGATTGTAAAGGTGTCTATCAGGTATTCCAAAGGGGTAGGTTGAGTCGTATATATCGAGATCAGGATTTTCCCATCTACGTGAAGGATAGATACCCTAGGCCCACTCAGTGAGATTACATCTACAAGTTTGCAAACATGTGACTAGATCACAGGGATGTAATATCACGGGAACGAGTAAATGTGTTTGTCAGTAACAAGATTGAACTAGGTATAGAGATACTAAAGATCAGGTCTTGGACAAACCAGGTATCGTGTAGCAAAGAGAATGGGACTCGACGTTTAAGGTTCAAACGATCAAGTTAATTCATGGAATGAATGGGGGCCATCATTGGGTTTCTAGATCCCGCTATTGGTCATTGATCAGAGAGATGTTTAGATCATATTTGTGCATTCCCAACCCGTAGGGTGGCATTCTTAAGGGTAGACGATGCTTAGGGACTGATCCGAGATCGTAGAAGAAAAGAGAGAACTCCGGAATAGTTCCGGGGTGGTACGGGAAGTGTTCTAGAATATTCGATGGTGATCAAAGGGTTCCGAAAGGTGTTTCAGAGTAAGAGGAATTAAATAATATGTATTAGATATTAATTAAATGAATTAACACTAAATATATATTTTAATTGGATTTTAGGGGGTCCTACCTAAATGGGCCTCACCCAGAGGAGAGGCCCATATGGTGGGACGCCACCCCAAGGAGGTCCAAGGGGCCTTGGCCAGCACCATGGGGCACCCCGCGTGGGGCCCACATGTGGACGGTGGGTGGGATTAGTCCCACCTCGCCCTTCCTCCTTGTGGTGCTCCTCCTCCTCCTATATAAAGATGGGAACCCCTCCCCTCAAACCCAACCCATTGGCTTTTACCTCTTCTCTCTCCCTCTCTCTCCCTCACATGTGGTTCCCATGATCGAAACATGCATACAAGGATAGGGGTTTCTCCACCATACACACACCATCGTGTTGTTGGATCTTCAATCCGGATCTTTCTTCTCCCGCTGCTTCACTGGACCGGGGCCCAGGGGATGTCTCTACACTATATGCGTGTAGAACTGCGGATGCACTGCCAGTTGTGGTGCTCGTCACTTGGAGCTTGGAGCCTAGAGCCTAGAGCTTGTAAGCCTACACGACCTTTAGGTCGGTGTCTCCATATGACTACATCATCCATGTTTCTCGTGAAACATTAAACGCTTTCGGTCTTCAAAGGTATGAACACAAAATCCCTTTGTTTCCTTACATCTTCATAGATATATCTTGGCTATGTCATTCACATTGCTAGGAAATTTTTGTTTTCTGCTATAGAACCCCTTTATACAGCTCACGGGGACTCCTATTATAAAAATGGGAATCACTCACCTAATGGGACCCCCATACCTACTAGGCGCCTACATGGACAAAAGTCGAGAAAAGTCAAGGCAAAAACTGGTCAACAAGGACCCCTGCTCATGACATGGTCTACAAGTCAAATATAAAGATAAGACATAAAATATAAAGTCAAATATGAAGCCATGAAATAATAAATCCACTAGGTGGATGCTTAGTTATAATAGTCAACCATCGGATAAGTCCAATCTCCTCTTTCATCCACACCCCTCGCGGGCTAGTGGACCAAGTTTATGATTGTACAACTACCACCATAAATGATAGCCTTGGTAATTTTCAAGGACTCCTTCCCTATATAAATACCCCAAGGGGGAGGTGAGAGCTCAATTCATTCATTCACTCCTCAATCAATACAAGAGGGGAGAGAGCTATAGCTCCATGTGTACTCTAGTTTCAGGCCCAAGGAGTCATAGATGACTTGGTTGACAACGTGTGGTAGTTTAACTTTGCCCCTAGGAAGTCGCTAGGGTCCATGATCAACACCGCCGACCTCTCCTAATATAGGATTAAGACATGTTCCCATGAGGCGTCCCAACCTACTAAAGAATATCGTTGTGTCAACTCTTTCATAGTGTACAACGACATTCACTATAAAACCAGACTATTTTACACATGTTGTCTAACCACGGCTACCTGAGATACCCCTAATAATCTGTTGTCTAACTTCGACAACACTAAAACTATCAAATTTGAATGACTAACCACGTGAACCATGGAATTTTTTTAAATGGAGGCAAAAGACTTGCCTATATCAATTACTTAAGGAGAGAGTTTTGATAGACTAAAATAAAAATGAGTGAAACAAAGGGGACTACTCTTATGAAATTACAACACTCAAAAGTTTTGCCCCCGCGATGATCCAATTTTTTCCTCGTTCTTGATGATGTTTAGCGGAATTGTCATGGGGGTGACCTTGTTGTGAAAGACTCTTGCATTGCACTCCAACCAAATTGTGCAAGATATGAGCATGGTGAGGGACCCCATCACCTTGCGTTGGTCCACCACGATCCAATGGAGGGATTTTCCGACCAATCAGGGATGCTAAGGGAAGCAATTCCAAGCCAATCTTGCACCAAGCCCCATAGCCTCTTTGTGTAATGACATTGGAAACAAGATGCGTTGTTGTTTCTTGAGTTTGCTTGCAAACAGAACATAGCCCACAATTTATCCACCCCCGCTTTTCAAGACGACTTGTCATCCAAACCCTATTGTGGATGTCTATCCAAGCAAAGAACTTGATCTTAGGATCCCAGTCTTCAAAACTATCTTGTTCAAGTGGGTTTTTTTTGCTCTAAAAAATGGGCTTTGTAGGCCGAAGTAGTGGAGGTATTATCCATTAGCCATGAGATTCCAAACAATCGAGTATTCCACTTTGTCTTGAAGGTGGGCATTCCTTAACTTTACCTAAAGATTAATAAACTCTTGAAGGTGTGGGATAGTTAAGTCCATGTTCATTTTGATCTTAGAAATCCAAGCATTATCTTGCATGGCTTGTTTGATGGTCCACTTCTTCCTAGTGAAAGCTTCATAGATGAGAGGAGCAGTGTCAACTGGCTTTGTCCCATTGAGCCATGGAGAGTCCCAAAAATATGCAATCATTCCATTTCCAATAGTGATAGTGGTGGATGCGTAGATAAGTGACATCTCCATGGAGTCACGATGGGTTCCCATGCCCACCCAAAGTCCCTTTTGATCCATCCACCGGTACCACGGCCATCAAAGTCTTAGAGCTCATGCAAATTTTTCAAGATGAAGAATACCAAGGACACCAAAATGCGTAGTCCTACACACCATCTCCCAATAAATTTTGCATTTTCCTCTGGAAACTTCCTTGGTAATGGCCCATAGAAAAGCACGCTCAATCTTGTTTAAGCTATCAAGGCAACTGAAAGATCACGGATGTCGCCTAGAGGGGGTGAATAGGCGATTAAAAACTTCTATGAGATGGGCTTAACAATGGTGGAATAAAACTAGTGGTTTCTTTTGTTAAGCACAAAGCCTAGATATACTAAGGTTCACCTATGTGCACCAACAACTTATGCTAAGCAAGACAAGCAAAAATATGATAGCAATATAGATTACTTCAAGCATGATGGCTATCACAATGTAAAGTGCATAAGTAAAGAGCTCGGGTATAGAGATAACCGAGGCACGCGGGGACGATGATGTTTTACCGAGTTCCCCCAACAAGGGAGTACATCTCGTTGGAGGGGTGGGCGGTACTAAGACCACCAACATCACAAGAGGCCTCACCCTATTCTCCCGAGCACCCACCACGCGGGCAAGCACCCGTTCCACTATGGGACACTTGAGGGTGGTCACCAAACCCGTACAAGATTGGGGCTATCTCCACAACTTAATTGGAGGCTCCCAATAATTGCCACCAAGGCCTCAATCTTGGGGGAGCTTCACAACTTAATTGAAGACCCCAAGAACACGCCACAAAGGCCACACAACCGTCTAGGGTTCCAAGAACCTAAGAGGGACAAGCTTCAATGAATATCACCGAACAAATCCTCCGTAGAGAACACAAACCAGTGCACCTAATGCAAATGGCAAGAACACCACAAAGATGATCCACAACTTCACTCTCAAATTCAACCAAGGCTACTAAAGCACTTGGGGGAACAAGAGAGGAAGAACACAAAAGGGGAACACAAAAATCCCCAAAGATCTAGATCCCAAGATTCACTCACAAGGAGGTGATTTGATTTTGTCAAGATGTGGATCTAGATCTCCTCTACCTTCCTCTCAAATATGGGCAAGAATCATTAGAGGGCAGAGGAGAAATCAAGCCAAGAGATTGAGTCAAATAGGCAAAAGGATTGAGAAAATAGTAGAAGAACCAACACTAAAAAAGAGAGGAAGAAGGCTATTTAAAGGGGTAGGCCGGATCTGCCCATTGGGGCCAATTTAGCCAAACTGGGCCGGTAGTACTGGATTGGGCCTGTACTACCGGACCCGAGTCGACCAGCACCAAGTGACCAGACGAACAACGAGGAAACCAGCGAGCAAGAAGAGCAAAGGGAGAGAAGGGGATCAGGAAAAGCGAGGCAGAGCCAGCTGCACGCGGGAGCTGCAGCGGTGGAGCAAGGCAGATGGGCCAGCGAGTGGCAGCAGCGCACGCGCGAGCCCAACAACGCGGCAGTGAAGCGGGCAGCAAGAGGGGCGCACTGGGCCGGCCGGCGCGGCCCGCGAGCAAGGCAAGCGAGCGGGTGCCAGCGACAGCGCGGGAGAAGCGGACGCTCATGAGGCAGGGAAAGGGATCGGGGAGACGAAATCGCGAGCGGTGGAGGGATCACGCGCTAAAGCGGGCGGTTGGGCCTAGGAGCTGGTGAAGAAACTGGTGGGTGACGCTGGGCTGGGGAGCTGGCTGGGCTGGCCGGTACTACCGGCCCACCCGGGCGGTACTGTCGGTTGGGCCCGGTAGTGCCGGCCTGGGCCACTGGGCAAGGCAGAGAAAAGAGGAGGACACCCAGGGGTGGGCAGTAGTACTGGCCCGCCCGGGCGGTACTACCGCTTGGCCCAGAAAACAGGAATTTTCTTTTTAGTTTTAAAACAAAAGGCAAATACCCCAAAAATCATAACTTGGGCTAGGAGACTCTGATTGACCCGAATCCAATTGCGTTGGAAAGAGGACAACAAGAAGGTATCAAGTAGTATAATGTGAGATACCTCACTCGGTGAGAATTCGGAAAACCGCCAAGATATAAATCGCAACAAGATATAAAAGGGAGATCCGATTTTGATGAATAAGAGCTTGTTATGAAGATAACCACAAGATCTATATCCTCACATGGATAAGACAAATAAACAACCAAATACGATCATGCAAGTATGCAAAGGTTTGAGCTCTCTCTGAACGATATGATCAACATACTCACTCGAGAGCCCCTCTTGATAGTACGGCTATCTATACTAAACCCAGTCTCTCAACTACCAACACGAGACCGGCAAAAGGGAAAACCTATCGACAATACCTTTGCCTTGAGCAAACTTGATCTTGTCTTCATCGATCCATGAACACCGAGGATGGCAAGCAACAAACATGAGATCTTCTCGGGATGAAGCCTTTTGAGCTTGCACAACACATCTTCTTCTTCATATCTTCCACCTTGAAGCCAACACATGCTCCAAGCGATGCCAATGGACAATTCCTACAAGTACAACTTAATACACACGTTAGTCCATAAAGATTGTCATTAATTACCAAAACCACACATGGGGGCCCACATGCTCTTTCAGCAACCCGGTAAGATGATGAGAGGTGTAAGATGGAAAATGGCTTGCGAGGTAAGGACAGATTTGATAAGGGAGCCCCGCCTGACCACATTGTTATTCTTTTGGGCCCATGTGACAAGCTTCGCACTCATATTCTCCTCAAGAGGTTTAAGATCCATCCTTTTTAATTTCCACACTAAGAGTGGTATACCAAGGTATTTCATAGGGAAAGACGTCCTTACCACCGACAAACCAAGGAGCATGTCATTAAGATCAATGTCATGGAAAAAATGGGAACCACCATGATTTTTTTGAAGTTATTCTGAAGACCGGTAATCTCTCTGAAGCACTTTAGGACGATGGATAGGTTTTGGATGTCATCTTTGTAGGGATCCATAAAAACGGCCACATCATCCGCATAGAGGGAGGTACCCCTTCCTATAATCTTGTGAAGAAACTCATGTTGGGTGGCCAACTCAAGAATTTGTTGAAGGGGTCGATGTCTAGCACAAAAAAGGAGAGGATAAATCTGGTCTCCTTGCCTTAGCCCTCTCCCATGCTTGATGGGATAATCGGCCATCCCATTAAGGAGGACTCTCGAGGATGAGGAACTAAGCAATGCGACAATACAATCTTAGAACTTAGGTGGAAAACCATGCATTTTAAGTAGCTCAAGAATAAACTCCCATCTCATGGAGTTAAATGCTTTGCGGATATCTAACTTTGAAGAGAAGCAAAGGTATTTTGCTTTTGTGGAGTCTTCGTGCAATATTGCACACATACATGAAGTTATCATGAATACTTCTCTTCTTGATGAAGGCACTTTGGGATTTTGAGACAAGGTCGTCCATAAGGGGCACACGCCAAAGAGCAAGCATTTTGGCAATGACATGGATTAGGCTAATAGGCCTATAATCCGTGATCTCCTCCGCCCCCTCTTTTTTGGTAAAAAAACAACGTTAGCTGAATTAAGCCATTGAAGATGCAACACATGGAGGTTGTTGAATTGGTTGACGCCTGCCATGACGTTCTATTTTATGGTTTCCCAACATTTCTTGAAGAAGGCCCTGGTAAAACCATCAGGATCGGGGGCTTTGTCGGAGGGCATTTGATTAATTGCACTTTGCACTTCCTTCACCGAGAAGGGGCGTCAATGCCCTCCATGGCAATATTTCCCAAGTTAAAGCTCTCCCAATTGAAGTTAATCTCTCTAAATGGACCTCTACCCATGACCCAAGGGAAGTGATCAAAAATGATCTCCTTCTTTTGAGCATGCTCGGTTACCCAACCGCTATTGTGCTTGAGGAGGTGAACATGATTTTTCCTTCTTCTAGCATTCACTCTTTAGTGAAAAAACTTTGTATTAGCATCGTCTTCCTCGGTGTTTGAGATTCTTGCACATTGCTTCTTTCTAGCTCGCTCGATAATCGCGAGGCTAGTAACCCTTTGCTTGAGAGAGGCCCTTATATCTTGTTCTTCCAAGGAATCTCTTCCATAAGCTTAGACATGCGGGAAAATGCCTTGCTCAATGGAGTCGCAAGCTTGTCCCTCAGACCAAAGTCATCCTACACGTTGTGCTCCTCGTCATCCTACAACTTGACATCGCACAATAACCGTGGCATTTAAATTATACTAACAATAAGAAAATTGAACTACTTGATAAGTTGTTAGTAGAAACCATATAATAATGGCACACGGATCTTACTAACAGTATCTAAAAATTAAATACGGTATGACAACCTGATCGCAAAGAAAGTTTGTTAGCATGACAACCGGTACCACGGGTTTATACCTTGGAGTGTGCGGGAGTGGCATAGGTTTAGGTTGTCGTCCGGTGTGGCTGCCTGATCTTTCGGTGGGGCTCCTCTCGCAGCTAGTGGATCGGCGCACCACAGGAAAGGAGATCCCTCGCTACCACCGCCATTTTGCTCTCTCTCTCTCTCTTGCTGACTGTGTAACATCCCTGCAAGTCTCCTCCTAGGACTAGCATCAAGGACTAGCATCATGCGGGCACTGTCGTCTACCTCTCCTCCTCTCCTATCTCGAGCATATCACCCCATATTTTTCTCTTCTCCTTCATGGAGTAGGGGGGGGCATCCCTCAGGCACCTCTTCCTCAACATCAAATCTTATAGTGAGGATGATTTAACCGACAAGTAAGAGTAAGAATCATTGTCTATTTTTCACGAAAACGCAAAAAATCTTTCGATTCATTGATAGGAAAAGAGAGTTTTGTACAATATATACAACATCTCAGAAGAGCCTGATGGCTCAAATTATAATCGAGCTCGTTGGGAACCCCAACAGGAAGGTATGATGAACACAGCAGCAAGTTTTCCCTCAGTTATGAAACCAAGGTTATCGAACCAGTAGGAGCAAGGAAACAACTGCAAGGTGTTGCTAGCAACTTGGAATCCTGCATAACACAACCATAGAACTTTGCCCCAACTTACAGTGAGGTTGTCAATCTCACCGGTTTTGCTGAAAACAAAGGATTAAACGTATTGTGTGGAAGATAATAATTGCTTGCAGAAAAAGTAAACAGTAAATAGATGGTAGATTGATGGTAAAAGAATGGACTAGGGTCCATAGTTCACTAGAGGTGATTCTCCTTAAGATAGATGACATGTTGGGTGAACAAATTATAGTGGGGCAATTAACAGACACCGAGAAAGCATACATGCATATACTAATCATCTTGACTCCTATGAGATTTGATTGGGCATTACAACATTATACATAGACCGTAATCCAACTACATCTATGACTAATAATCCACCTTCAGGTTATCATACGAACCCCCTCCAGTATTAAGTTGCAAGCAACAGATAATTGCATTAAGCAAAGTGTGTAAAGTAAACAATGCGATTGTCCCATGGACAAAGGATTGTTGCTTTCTCCCTAGTAGCAACAGCACATCTAGTACCTTAGGTATTCTTGTCACTTCCCCAGATTACTAGAGGCGTGAACCCACTATCGTGCATAAATACTCCCTCTTGGAGTTGCTAGCATCTACTTGGCCAAGATAGCTACTAACAACGGAAAGCATGCAAGACCACAAATAACATAGACATGATAGAATCAATAATCAATTTGAAATAGCATCTCAATATCCATCGGATCCCCGCAAACACAACATATAAGATTATAGATGATCTTGATCATGAACGGAGCTCACAAGATCTAAACATGATAGCACAAAGGAGGAGAACCAACCATCTAGCTACTACATGGACCCGTAGTCCAGGGATGAACTACTCACACATCACACCGGAGGCAGTCATGGTGATGAAGAAGGCCACCAGGGTGATCTCTCCCCTCCGGCGGGGTGCTGGGAAGAGCTTCAGATCCCTCCCGATCTAAGGATGGAGATGGTGATGGCTACAGACTCTTTCGTGGAATTTTGATCGGGTCCTTAGGGTTTTCATCCTGGGAGGCTTTTATAGGCGGAAGGGCAAGGTCGGTGGAGCACCAGGGGGCCCACACCCCCCTGGTGGCGCCCCCCAGGCCGTGCCGCCACCAAGTGTGGCCGCCCTGGTGCGCCACTTCGTCTCCCCTCCAGACTCCATGTTGCTTCGGGTAAAATATTGACTTTGGCTTTTGTCTGGTCCAATTCCGAGAATATTTCCTTACTAGCTTTTCTGAAACCAAAAAATTAGAAAACAGGCAACTGGCACTGTGGCATCTTGTTAATAGGTTAGTTCCAGAAAATGTGTAAAAATACTCCAAAGAGTGGACAAAACATAAGAAAGTAGATATAAAACAAGCATGAAACATCAAAAATTATAGATACATTTACGACGTATCAGAGCCAACACCCCATACAACTCAACCCACTAGGTGTACTGGGTCGCCGGGATCAAGGCACGAAAGCCAGTCGCACCAGCAGCAACCTAAGAGCGAGCTTCGGATCGAATTGTATCAAGAAGGTTACTCATGTTTGGTGATGCATTGTCGAATACGACCGTATTTTGCTACTTCCCTTGCACAAGGGGTGGATGACAAAGCCTGCAGCCACCAATCCACGTAAGAGTAAGCATCATTGTCCCTTCACATGTCGAACGCACTTACCGAAGAGGTACGGGAGAGCGAGATCACAGTGAGCGCCCCAAACCGCATCTAGATTTGGAAGAGTGTGGGAGAGAGTGAGAGTTTTTTCTGAGGGTTAGCTAGGTAGCGCTATATAATGTGGTGGTCACGTTGGTAATCTCATCTAATCGTTTGCTTAGAAAGAAACGACAGACACGGCCATCATGAAATGCCCGTTGCTGATGTGGCTATCCTGCATCATCAACTTTATTTTTGTTTGTTGCCGATGTGGGTCAGGTCATGGTCACACCTCTTGAACTTTTTCTGATGTGCAAACCATGTCCGATGGTTGCGGCCACTGGTGTGGAGTTGTCTGGAGGCGCCAAATTTGTGTACATTACTAGTTTGGTACTCCCTCTATTTCTTTCTAAAAGAGGTATTAGCACCCCAGGTACAATAACTTGTCAGATGGGAGCAAAATCATACAACTTCTTTGAAAAGTGAAGGCCACGGTACAAAAACTTGTCCAGTCTGAGCAAATTCATACAAAACCAATCAGAACAGGCCATTTGGCAGCCATGTTGGACCAATTCTTTTTTAATGAACACCCTGTGTTCTGTCATTTTTGTAAAACATCCCCCCGCAACTCAGCCCATGTTTTCCCAGTGTAACTGAACGCTTTGACAAAGCCCAGACTCACGTCGTGACCTCTGATCCTATTTTGACAGGAGAACACAAGGTAGGCGCCCGAGACTCATATCGCGTCCAGCGCCGCCGCGATCCACAACTTGGTCCTCATCGTTGCTGATCATGGGTGAAGAGTCGTACTACCACCGCTAGGAGATGGAGCCGCCTGACTATGGTAACCACTGGTCGACGATCATGTCTTTTCCATTGGTATTTCCTTGTCTCTACACGAGGGTTTAGGTTAGGGTTCATCGTACATCAGTTCATGTTGATGATTGCCGTCAATTAGGTGTACTTCTATGACGAGCGCCATGGCTGTGGGTAATGGGCTGCTGACACCGGCGAGGTGGTCAATGCCATGCCATCAACCACAACATTGTGATACAGTTGCAGATTAGAGTTGTGTCAAATTGCAGATCAATGTGATCCATATGCGTCTCTGATTTTAACTCCATACCGTCTAAGAAGGGAAATAACCAAAGCCTCGCTCAGTCAAGCGCATGTATGCACAGTGGCTATAGCATGTTATTGTTTTCTGAATTTTTATGAACTGTAGCTTTCAATTGTGCTAGTACAAGTTATGTTCTCTCAATTTGAGGGTGTCCGATGTTCTCTGAATTTTTACCATGTTGTACAGTGAAGTATGATAGTACTCTGCATTATGCGTGTAGATTTCTGAATTTTGGTTGTGTGTCATGTTCTCGGTTCTGAATTTTGATTCTGTAGCATATGAAGGTGACTATAGCATGATTTTGGCATGTATTAGAGCTTCTATGATTTATGAACTGCAATTTTCACTTGTCCTAGTACATGTTATGTTCTCTGAATGTGAGGGTGTCCTATGTTCTCTGAATTTTGACCATGTTGTATAGTGAAGTATGGTAGTACTGTGAATTATGCATATAGATTTTTGAATTTTGGTTGTGTGTCATGTTCTCAGTTCTGAATTTTGGTTCTCTAAATTTTGAACAATGAGTTTAACAGATTGTTGAGCATGGTAGAGTATGAACAAATATCTAGTTCTGAATGAGGACTGTTTTCTATATTTTCTTTATTTTGTGTAGCATCATTTAACATGGTCTACTTGTTTGTATTGCAGGTGATGATCTGGATAGGTTTACAGTGGCAGTAGAGCATAATGGGTTTTTTCTGGAGCTCATGGAGTTCATGGGCCACTAGAGTATATTGGGGGCATTGTAGATTATTTTGACAATTGCAACACTAACACATGGTCACTTTTATGGATAGAGGATTTTCTCAGGCAGCTTGGATGTGTACTGAATGACAGGCTGAGTGTTTATTGGGTACTACATGATAAGCAAATTGTTGATGGGCTAGTATGCATTGAGACTGATGCTGACATTGTCTCTATGGTCATATCTATGAAGAAGCACAAGACACTGTCCCTTGTGGTTGATCACAGAAATTATGTGAAGGGGTTGAGGAAGGATGCAATTATAAATGCAAGGGAACATCAGTAGCCTACAATTGTCATCGACCACAATGCAGCTCAAAAACAAAGTGGAAATGAGAGTAATGCCATGGAAGTGCTAAAGAGGGCTAGAATTTCAGAAAAAGAGAAGGTTGACATGGATGATGCACAAGACATGGAGGAAGAGGGAGAAGGAGGGGACATGGACATTGAGTTCTATTAAAGTGACTACGATGCAGAGGATGGTGATGATGATATTTTTGAAGCAAATGTGGGCAAACAATTAAATGATCACAATGAGGCAATTGTTGTTTATGAGGAAGAAGATGATGCAGGGCTGGAGCATGAAGATTTGCAGTTGACATTAGAGCAAGAGAAGGAGCTAAAATATAAATTTAGTGTTTTCAATGCTGAAGTAGATATGGAACATCCACAATTTAAAGTAGGAATGGTGTTTTCTTATATGAAAGAATTGAGAGCAGCAATCAAAGCATATAGTGTGAAAGAAAGAGTGAAGGTCGAGAAAGTTAGAATGGAGAGGACAAGGATCCATGATGTATGCAGAGGTGTTTGTCCACAAGGTGAAGGCATCTGAGGATAGCAGGATAGAATCAATGGTGGTGAGGGAGTATTGTGTTGATCATAGGTGTGAGAGAGTGTGGGAACTGAAGGCTTTAACAAAAAAAATCTTGACTAATTACTTCATTGATGAATTCAGAGACAACCAAAAAATGGATCTACAAACATTTGCAACAAAAATTACAAGGAAATTCAACATGTGCCCAAACAGATGGAAGCTTAGGAGAGCTAGAAATTAGGCATTGCTTAGGATACATGGGGATGAGGCACAATAGTTCAGCTTGTTGTGGGACTATGGTGAGGAATTGAGGAGGACTAACCCTGGTTCTAAATTTTTCCTTACTACAAATCAGTCAAATGTGAATGGACAAGTTAAGGATCACCTTTGAAAGGATTGTATGGGCACCTAGAGGAGGGTGAATAGGTGCTACTTCAAATTTTACTCTTTTTCAATTTAGGGTTTGACACAAAAAAGGTAAATTCTCTAGATTATGCAACTATGGTGAATTTACCTATATGTCAACTTAGCACATATACTAAGCAAGAGCTAGATAAGTAAAGTGTGATAAAGGATAGAAGTAACCAAAGTGGAGCAAGCGGAGACACAAGGATTTGTTTCCCGTAGTTCCTTCCTTTTGGGGGAAGTACGTCTATGTTTGGAGAGGGGATGGTTTCAAACCACCAACACCACAAGAGGCCTCCCTGGTTATCCGATGAACCTCACCCCAACAGGTTCGATTCACCTCTTCCACTATACGGCAACCTTCGAGGTGGGAGCCGGCACCTTTACAACGAGTGTGGGCACACATCCACAACTTAATTGGAGGCTCCCAAATACGAGAAAGCTGTCAAACAATCAAAGACAAGCTTGTAAGAACCAAATCAAAAGCTAGGGTTTCCAACGAAACACTAGAGCATGAGGGCCCTCAAGTGAATGAGGGGGAAATGAAGATCTCTCTTGGTGAAGCTGTAGATCAAGGCCTCCTCCTTCGATTCTCCAAAGATCAATGACTTTGGATGGTTGTATGAAGAGATCTTGTTGATTTGGTGGCTCAAATGGGGATGGTGTTCTTCAGTGGAACGAGCAGCTTCCAAGGTAGAAGAAGGGGCCTTTATATAGGCCCCTGGAATTAGAGATGTTGGGAGCCACTTACCCCGGACAGTCCAGCCAACACCATCCGGACAGTCCGGCCCAGCCGGACACTCCGTCCTAGCCAAGTTTCCGGCCAGAGTCCGGACTATGTCTGGGTAGTGTCTGAACAGGCATACTGAATGTTCGACGAAGTTGCCCACTTCCCAGGGCCGGACAGTCCGGTCGGATCCAACCGGACAGTCCGGCCGGGGTCGGACACTCCGGCTTAACTCAGCCGAACACTCCGGCTGGGACGTGTTTCCTGCACAAACATGATCCTGGGGAGCTCTTTTCCTTTATTGCAACAAACACAAGAGCAGCAAGTATCTCTTGAAACATTTAACAGACGATTAAACTTATGCAAGTGTTGTCACCAAACATCAAAATAATAGGAAGGGCATAAATGCCCTTTCAATCTCCCCCTTTTTGGTGTTTGATGACAACCCAAGGATTTGCAAATAGGATAGATATAAATTTTCACAAGAGGAGATAAACAAAATATAGTGAGGCTCCCCCTAGATGTGTGACCAATTTTAGCTTTGCATTTGAATACAAGATCACACACCCTAGGATTACATCCTCTCTAGATTTTGTAGCTAACAAGTTATGACATGATATATAATAACAACTAGATCAATAAGCTAGGCATAACATAGTTATTAACACAACCAGGTAAGCATGTCACAACACACACGACAGAGTTCAACACAACATAGTACTCAACAAGTAGGATAAAGACATGAATCTTCAAAGAGGCAAATCGAAATAACGTGAAGCTCGTGTACCCATGCAAATCCCCGGTAACAACCTAATAAAGGGGTTACTTCTCCCCCTTTGGAATCAAGACGCCAAAAAGGGAAAAGAGCACAACTAAAGCGTCCCAAGGACAAGTCTAGCCACTGTAGTTGTCGTCGTCATCCTCCTCCTCCTCATCCTCGTCACCATCCTCATCATCTTGATCCTCCTGAGTAGAGCTCTGGCCATGAGGGCGAGAAGAAGACACGTCCTCAAACATGGACCAGTCCACATGTCCCTGACTCTAGTGACCATAGGAAAGTGTGCCATCAAACGCCTGCTGCTGAGAAGGATCACATCCATGGGCTAGTTGATCCGCTTGAGCTCCTTCATCACATTCCTGTTCGCTTTGTATGCATTGTACTGGCCATGGAGAATGTCAATGTTCTGGCAAAGAAGAAGCTTCTTCCACCAGGAGGCCTTCTTCACCTTCTTGTGCACTTCCTCCTTGGAGGTGGTGAAGCGATATGCATTGCTGGCATGCTTCATGCGAGGGCCACGGGTCATAGCCTCCGGAACCTCCTCAGGCTCATCATCACTATCAGAGGCATCTGCATCCATCTCATCATCCTCAAATATGTCTTGAGCAGGGGTAGCCACGAGGTGCCTTGGAGGTGGGGGCACCCTTCCTCTGTAGCTTGGCAAGAAGGTGTGCAACAAGGTCAGTGTAGAGCAGGGGAGTGACTGGAGCTTGAGCAACAATAAGCTTCATCACATATGGAGCAAACAGAGGACACTTCTTGTCAGTGATGCACTTGTACATATCCTAATAGATGAAGTCCATGACATCTATGGCACCACCTTGATGAGCTGGACCGCGAACATACACTGAGTGGGCATGGGCCATAAGATTGATCTCAGCACCTCTCATCTCATCCTTATTGCCCGCCTTGGGAGTGAGAGTGTGGCAAAACATGCGGAGCAAAATGTTGTAGATGAGCTTGATGTTGGTGGTTTGGACAACCACACCATTATGAGAGTAGATTGGGGCCAACATCTGCTTGTCATACGCCTGACCATGCACATGCATCCGGTGACCACTAGGAGCATTGGGGTTGAAAGGCACTCCAAGGAGGTGGGAAAACTAAGCCATGCTGGAACGACACCTAGTAGTGCTAGAGATCCACTCAAGGGGAATATCAGTAGTGTCCCCAAAAACCACCGTGGCATAGAACTACTGGACCAACTCAATATTGTAGTCTTCTCTTGTTTGAAAGATGGCATGCAACCCCATCTTCTCAGTCACCCAGAGAGCATCCTCAAAGTACCTATGAGCTTGGAGCTTTGGAATATCCAACCACCACATGGGGCACATAGGAGTCCTGAAAGCAGAAAACACCTCAGAAAAGAGTAAGGCTTGCTCATTCCTCTAGAAGCGATCATCCTCAGAAGTGCGCTGCAGAGAATAGAACTGCTGGACATGCATCTCCACAAACTCTTCGGTGCCCAATTCTGCCAAAGTGGTTAACGACTCAAACTTCATGCGCTTGGCTTCATCCCTTTTTATTTTTCTGACCTTTTCTTGCTTAGCTGCAACATGGTCACGAGCAGCCTGTCTGACCATGGACGGATCAACATGAACCTCACTCTCTTCATCACGGTACCTGCGAGGATGGGCTTTCTGAGCAGCCCTAGAGCAATGAGGACGGGAGCCACCAGCATCCATGGGGCCTTCACCGGAGGGGAACAGGTCCCAGCGACAAAGGGACGGTAATGGCCGGCGGCAACGGTCGGATCCGGGGTGGAGAGCCCCTCTCTATGGAGATCCTAGAAGGGGCGGCAGTGTTTTTGGGAAGAGGGAGTCGGGGAGGAGAAGGAGGACTAGACCATCCACTTCTCCCCAACCCCCTTTACAGGATGGAAACCGTTGAGGCTGGACTGTCCGGGTGAAATTCACTAGAGTGTCCGGGCTATATCAAGCAGAGTGTCCGGCCTGGTCGGACTCTCCAGTCGGTACAGTGCAGACATTCCGGCCCCCACGACTAGAAAATTCTAGGAATAAATGTTGGACAAATTTGTGGCAAGAGGAGCATGTTTAGGGATGAGTATGGGCCTGGGATTCAGAAGACATACTGTGAAGAACCAAGAAACAATAGATAGTCAAAAGATGACAAATTAAGATCCAAACCAAACAAGTCAAGAATCGACTCTTCAATAATGAAGAGGGCGGTGGCCGAGGCCACCATGTAAGAGTTTGTAGCATGACACCGCGAAGAATTTTTCCTTGGGTTCATAGCCACTACTCATCAATGAAGCTCACATATCACTAAATGATATTAAGCGGATTGAATTTCCTAATGTTGGCATTATTGAAGAATGTTGAATCTTTCAGGTTGAATCTTTTGAGCATATCTTGAGTATACTTGGCTTGGTTGAAGAATGTTCCTCCTCTCACTTTCTTGATCTCAAAACCAAGAAATACTCTCAATTCTGCCATCATAGACATCTTGAACCTATCAATCATAAGCTTTGAGAATTAATCATTAAAAGATTTGTTAGATGAGCCAAAGATAATATCATCTACATATATTTGGCATACAAAAAGTTCCCCATTGACCTTCTTAGTAAAAAGAGTGGGATCGATTTTCCCAACCTCAAACCCACGATCTAACAACAACTCTCTAAGGTGCTCATACCACGTGCGTGGGGCTTGTTTGAGCCCATAGAGCGCCTTATCAAGTTTGTAGACGTGGTTTGGAAAGTTGGGGTCCTCAAACCCTGGGGGTTGCTTTACATATACCAACTCATGCAATGGGCCATTAAGAAATGCACTTTCTACGTCCATTTGTTGTAATTTAAATTTATGATGTGCCGCATAAGCAAGAAGGATACGGATGGACTCAAGGCAAGCCACGGGTGCATAAGTCTCTCCATAATTAATGCCTTCAATCTGAGAGAACCCTTGTGCAACCAATCTTGCCTTGTTCCTCACCACAATGCCATGCTCATCTTGCTTGTTCTTGAAAATCCACTTGGTGCCTATAACATTGCGGCAATATTTTGGCTTTTCAACTAACTTCCATACTTTGTTTCTCTCAAAGTTGTTGAGTTCTTTGTGCATTGCATCCAACCAATTCGAATCTTCAAGAGCTTCCCATACTTTCTTTGGTTCCACCATGGAAATGTGAGCTTGGTGTTCACCAAAGTTCTTCAGTTGAGTGGATATCCCTCTTCTTAGATCTCCTACCACATTCTCAAGAGTGTGGTCTCTCAATTCCAATATTCTATCCATTCTAGCTTGGCGACGAGTTTCAATCTCCTTGTTGTTTCTTGTGGGGATCACTTCATCATTTTGGTCCTCGTCATGACCATTAACCTGACCTTGATCATCATGGAATTATTCTCTTCTACAAGAGGCAAAGATTGACCTTGGTATTGATCAAGCATACTCCTAGATAGGCATTGAGCTTCCCTTATGGTAGTTTCTATAGATCTTCCTTGTGTAATAGCCTTAACACCACTAGACATTCTAGCAAATGGAGACTCAAGCACCTTCTGACTAGAGGTTTCTACTTGATCAACAGGTTGAGGATCCACAACTTGTCTTTGGCATGGGTCATTGTCCACCTCGATAGGAGCTTGTTGAGGTTGTGAAGATGAGGGCTCCACTTGAGTAGAGCATAGTTCTTATTGATCCGCCATAAGGGGTTCCTCAACAGGGCGGATGAAACCCGCACCCATTTTCCTATGGCATCCTGAAGCATTTCATCATCTACATCAGAAACATCAACATGCCCTGCTTGGGGACCATCATATTCTTCAAACACCACACTACAAGATTCTATGATAGCTCTAGAGAGCTTGTCATAGATTCTATAAGTGTGGGATTCAAGATCATAACCAACAAATATACCCTCTAATGCTTTGGAATCAAACTAGGACAAACGAATACCCTTAATGCGGTAGAAGCACTTACAACCGAACACCCGAAAGTATGAAACGTTGGGCTTGTTACCGATAAGAATTTCATATGGAGTCTTGATCAATTCTTTTCAGAGGTAGAGACGGTTTGATGCATGGCATGCGGTGGAGATTGCTTCGGCCCAAAAATTGTATGGAGATTTAAACTCCGCCAACATGGTCTTTGCCATATCAATAAGAGTCTGGTTCTTCCTCTCAGCTACACCATTTTGTTGAGGGATATATGCAGCGGAATATTGATGTTTTATTCCCTCATCACTAAGAAATCCATTAAATGTGTAGTTCTTGAACTCGGTACCATTGTCACTTCTTATTGTTAATACTGGGACATTGTGTTGATCTTGAGCCATGTTGATGAAGTCAATGAAGTTTTATTGGGTCTCACTTTTCATCTTGAAGAAATATACCCAAGTGTATCTCAAGTAGTCATCAACAATCACCAAACAATATTTCTTCCCACCAAGGCTTGCATGAGATGGAGGACCAAAGAGATCCACATGAACGAGCTCCAAGATCCTCTTGTACTTGATGTATTTCTTAGTCTTGTGGGGAGAATCATGCATCTTTCCTTCAACACATGCCCTGCAAACACAATCTTTGGCAAAGCAAACATTTTATTTTAGTCCAACAATATGACCATCCTTGTGGAGGCTTTGCAAAGTTCTCATGTTGACATGGGCTAGATGGTGATGCCATAGCCAACCCACATCGGCCTTTCCGAATAGGCACATCGGACTTGTAGTGGTTTTCCCCGAGAAGTCCACCACATACAAGTCATTTTCGACATACCCAACTAAAGCGACCTTTAGAGACTTGCTCCACATGAGAATCACAATATCATTATCAATAAATACGGCAAAACCCATCTTTCCAAGAGAACGAACTGAAAGTAAATTATAGCCAAGGGTCTCAACAAGCATGACGTCCACGAGAGTGATATCGTGTGCAACCACAACTTTGTTAAAACCCATTACCTTAGACTTTGACTTGTCGGCATATGTCACAGATATTTGATCAATATTTGGTCTCAACTCCTTGACACTCGATGTGCTTCCGGTCATATGACTTGTGCATCCACTATCAAGCACCCATTTTGACCCTCCGGAAGCATAGGTCTACAAAAGATCAAACTAGTTTTTAGGTACCCATTTTTCAATGGGTCCTCTTTTGTTAGCAACAAGGGTCTTGGGAACCCAAATAGACCAAGCAATATAACCATCAAATGGGCCAACATATTGTGCATGTACATCACCATAATAATCACGCATTAAAACATAGTGAGGGTTAGCACTTCTCGCAAAATCATCATGAGACATAGTTTTTCCATTCGTGGACTTACTATCCACAATGACCTTGTCCTTTTCTTGTGTGGGCTTAGCCTTCTTTTTCTTGTTGTTCTTCTTCTTCTTCCCTTTAGATACAAAGCAAATGCCCCCTTTCTCACTACTTGACCTTTGCTTACTCAAGAGGTCATCAATAGACTTGTTTCCTTTTGGAAAGGTGGCCTTAGTTAGCTCCCCCTTCAACCTAGCATTTTCTTCAAGTATACTTGTACAACTAGAGGGAATGAAAGTACTAGGTGAAGTAATATTGTTCAATTGAGTTTGAGGCGTTTCACGAGACTTTGTGAGCAACAAGAGTTCACTCTCCAAGGCCTTGTGAGCCTTGTCAAGCATCCTAAAGTCATCAGCAAGTTTTTCATGAACAACGTCAAACTCAGTCTTGTCCTTTTTATCCCTTTTATATTTAGCAATAGCATGGTCATGTTCCTTGATGAGTTTATTAATGATGAGATCATTTGCTTCATCAAGCCCTTCAAGTTTAGTTTCAAGAGACATTCTAGTTTCTTGTTCTTCTTCTAGATCATTATTTAGAGCTTCTACCTCAATCATGTGCTCTCTACCTAATTTACATCTCTCATCAAGAAGTTCTTGTGTGTGTGCAAGTTGATTTAAGAGGTCCACAACATGTTTCTTGTGTTCCCCTTGCAAGTTGTTCATAAACACATCAAAAGCAACTAATTCCTTTTTGACCTCAAGAGATAACTCATCATAAAATTCATCATTGATTAAAGAAGTGGAGTGTGATGATGATAATACCTCCTTTCCTCTTGCCATAAGGCAAGTGACGTTCTTGTTGGAGATATTCTCATTTGGAGAGTCGAAGAGTGAGAATGTAGGGGTAGAAGTGGTGGCAATAGTAGCCACACCACTTGATGATTCCTCTTCTTCATCTTCATAATCATCATCGGAGGAGAATTCTTCATGTGTGATCAAGACAATTTCACCTGACTTCTTGTTGGTTGCATTCCTTTTGATGAAGGGTTTATTGTAAGGAGCTTTAGATGTCTTCTTCAACACAAGTTTACCCCCATGGTCTTCTCTTTTCTCATAGGTACAAGCAGAAACAAAGTGATAGTGGTCACCACAATTGAAGCAAGTTCTCAACTTGGACCCATTATCTCTTCTCCCATTGGGGTTGCTTCTTCATTGCATTTCCATCTTGGCCTTGGTGGGATATTTCCAAAAGTTTCTTGCATAGAAGGCCATGTATTCACCATGAGCAACCTTGACATCTTTGGGGTGGCTCATTGAAAGTCCCTAATCACTCCCTTCATCTTCATCATACTCCACAACCTTGGCCTTCAAGGCAATATTGACACCACTACTCATTCCAATGGCACGAGCACGGGCGTCTTTGGCATTTTTGGCAGCAACCTTGAAGGCAGCCATATCTTGCATAACTTCATTGGAGGTCATGAGATGGTAGTTGTGCCTTCCTTGGAGACTCTTCAAGTCAGTAGGCTCGAAAGGCATGAGAGCACTCACATACTTCCTCTTGATCCAAGCATCATCAATGTGAGAGGCACCAACATTCCTAAAGGCAGTGGCTGTGGATTTGAGTCTTCGATACATGTCTTCATAATCCTCACCATCCTTCATGAAGAAACCTTCGGCCTCATTGCTTAAGGCATCATATCTATTTCTTCTCATACTCTCATTGCCAACAAACAAGTCAATGAGAGCATCCCAAGCTTCATTGGCGGTATTGTAGCGCTCAATGTGGGGGAAATCCTTTGGCCCCACTCCAAGTTGGATCATATGCAAGGCAGTCGCATTGAGTTGGCTATTAACCACTTCTCTTCTAGTCAAGTTGGTTGGATCCACAATTTTGAGTCCTTCTTCAATAATATTCCACAAATCAATGCAAGAGTTGCGCACATGAGATTTCATTAAAACTTGCCATTGAGCAAAGGTATGTGCAGCTAACTTAGGTGGGTCACCTATATTATTTATGTGTGGATGAGGGATAGGAGGGTCGGGAGAGTACCATCCGGGAACCGCATGGTGCTCTTCCTTCCCATCACCCCTTTTGGTGGTGGAGTCAGTGGGATTATGTTCATCCCCCGCCACTTCATCTAAAGGCTTAGCCGGAGCATTTTCCTTTGGGTTAGGTGGTGTTTCCTCTTGAGAGGGAAGAGGTGAGGTTGGCTTATTTCTAACAAGTTGCTCAACGAGTTGACACAACTGTTGGATTTCGTTGCCCAAGGTAGAGCTCAAGCTTGTTTCCAAATTCTTGAGATCTACCATGGTCACCGAATGGCTAGCCTCACTTTTTCCCTCATCTTCTGGGTTGCCCATAATCTCTTAGACGGTTAAGCCCGAATAAAGAGCCAAGGCTCTGATACCAATTGAAAGGATCGTATGGGAACCTAGAGGAGGGGTGAATAGGTGCTACTTCAAATTTTACTCTTTTTCAATTTAGGGTTTGACACAAAAAAGGTAAATTCTCTAGATTATGCAACTATGGTGAATTTACCTATATGTCAACTTAGCACATATACTAAGAAAGAGCTAGATAAGTAAAGTGCGATAAAGGATAGAAGTAACCAAAGTGGAGCAAGCGGAGACACAAGGATTTGTTTCCCATAGTTCCTTCCTTTTGAGGGGAAGTACGCCTACGTTTGGAGAGGGGGTGGTTTCAAACCACCGACGCCACAAGAGGCCTCCCTTGTCCTCCGATGAACCTCACCCCAACGGGTTCAATTCACCTCTTCCACTATACGGCAACCTTCGAGGTGGGAGCCGGCACCTTTACAACGAGTGCGGGGCACACATCCACAACTTAATTGGAGGCTCCCAAATACAAGCAAGCTGTTAAACAATCAAAGACAAGCTTGTAAGAACCAAATCAAAAGCTAGGGTTTCCAACGAAACACTAGAGCATGGGGGCCCTCAAGTGAATGAGGGGGAAATGAAGATCTCTCTTGGTGAAGCCGTAGATCAAGGCCTCCTCCTTCGATTCTCCAAATATCAATGACTTTGGATGGTTGGATGAAGAGATCTTGTTGATTTGGTGGCTCAAATGGGGATGGTGTTCTTCAGTGGAACGAGGAGCTTCCAAGGTATAAGAAGGGGCATTTATATAGGCCCCCTGGAATTAGAGACGTTGGGAGCCACTTACCCCGGATAGTCCGGCCAACACCAGCCAGACAGTCTGGCCCAGCCGGACACTCTGACCTAGCGAAGTTTCCGTCCAGAGTCCGGACTGTGTCCAGGTAGTGTCCGAACAGGCATACTTAATGTCCGACGAAGTTACCCACTTCCCAGGGCCGGACAGTCCGGCCAGATCCAACTGGACAGTCTGGGGGCGGACACTCCGGCTTAACTCAGCCGGACACTCCAGCTGGAACATGTTTCCTGCACAGACATGACCCTAGGGAGCTCTTTTCCTTTATTGCAACAAACACGAGAGCAGCAGGTATCTCCTGAAACATTTAACAGACGATTAAACTTATCCAAGTGTTGTCACCAAACATCAAAATAATAGGAAGGGCATAAATGCCCTTTCAACCTTGCTACCCTTTATTGGTCTTAGGATGCATGCAAAAGAGGATTTCTCGAGGGTTGCAGACCTCTGATTTGTATTGATGGCTATCACATCAAGACTAGGTACACGGGAGTATTGTTGATTGCAGTTGGTATCGATCCAAATGACTGCATATTTCCAATTGCAATGGGAGTAGTTGAGGTGGAATGTACAAGTTCTTGGGAGTGGTTTTTAACCACATTAAGGGATGATCTGAATATAACCAATAGTTCTCATTTCGCAGTTATGAGTGACAAGCAAAAGGGACTCATAAAGGTTATCAAGACTATTTTTGCAGAAGCTGAGCATCGATTTTGTGTACGACATTTGTACCAGAATTTACACAAAAAGCACAAAGGAGAAACACTAAAAAATGATTTGTGGGCAATAGCAAGGTCAACCAACATACCCATGTGGAAGAAAAACATGGACAAGTTAAAAGTGGACAGCTAAGAAGCATTTGAGTGGGTTGAGGAATTAGAACAAAGCACTTGGATCAAAGCATTTTTCAAGGATTTTCCCAAATGTGATATGTTGTTGAACAACCACTGTGAAGTTTTCAACAGTTACATTTTAGATGGAAGGGAAATGTCAAATGACCATGCTATCCATGCTTGAGAATTTGTTCGACAGAAAGAAGCTGAGAAATGGAGTGGAAAGATTTGTCCAAAAATTAAAAAGAAGTTGGATAAATATACTGAATGTAGTGCAAATTGCCCTGTTATGAATGTTGGTGAAGGTAAATTCAAAGTTGCATCTGGAGAGTATGAGGGAGGGTATTGTGTGGATCTTAAAAAGAGGACTTGTGATTGTAACAAATGGCAGCTTTCTAGGATACCTTGCCATCATGCAATAGCTTGTTGCAAGGAAGACAGAATTGATCCTGAAAAGTTAGTCCACAGCAGCTACTCCATTGATACATACAAGAGGGCATATGCCCACACCATGGTGCCACTTAGAGCTAGATGCCATCGGGAGAAGCAGGATGGAGTGCATGTGCATCCACCTTTGTTCACCAAGGTATTGGGAAGGCCTAAAAAACAGGAGGAAAACAACTGAAGAAGTCAATAAAAATGGTGCCAAACACATTACAAAATCTGGTGTTAAAATGCATTATTCCCTGTGTGGGAATGAAGGCCATAATAAAAAGGGACATTACAAATTCATGCTAGACCAATCAAGTGTTCCTATGCAAGTAGAAGATCAAAATGGTGATGTCGACAACCCTTCAATTTTAGAGGTAAGTTCAAATTGGCTATGTCAATTTGGTTAACCCTTCAATTGTAGAGATAAGTTCAACTATACTATGTCAATTTAATAATTATGCCTCTTTTCTATTGACAGCATATTACAGTCCAGAATACTAATCCCACAATGGATCCTAGTAATCAAGCTAACATGATGGTTTTCTAGATGGGAGAAGAGGTTGGACAATTTAATATGAATATGTTAGTTACTAACCACATAATATTAATTTAGGTGCCTAACACAATGCTATTTAATGACAGGAAAGAGCTCATGTAACACATGCAAGAGCTACTATACCATTGCCTGAGGAGAGCTCATTTGTGGCTGTTGAAAGGGATGCACTGCCTGTTGCTAGTGGTAGAGTGACCACAACTCAAACCAGAGGCAGCTTGAGGGGAAGAGGCAATGCAGGGAGAGGATCTACAAGAGATAAAGAAAAGAAAAGAAAAGAAGTTGAGATCAGAGATGGCACTGGTTCTGCAGAAGGCAGTATGAGAGGATAGTCATCTAGAGGCTGAGGAGGAGGAAGAGGGAGAGGAAAGAAAAACACAGCCAATGTTTTAAGTGTTGTTGTTGGAAGCACTCCAACAGATGCAAACACAAGTGCAAATCCATCCTTGCCTAAACAACATTTAGTCTACAACAAAGGTCTAGGGTCATTTTACTACTTGTTGTTTGGTGATGATGCAGCAAGAACATCAGTTGTGCCAGATTTAAATGAAGATGTTGTTATGGAAGAATCATCAGAAGAGATGGCAGTCACACATAATGCACCTCTTTAAAATGTCCATCATTTGATTTAGTTCATATGTTAACTCTTTTTGCTTGTTTCCTTTCTCCAATAAAAACATTTATCGATGTATGAGTGTACATTGATACATTGGTTCTCATCTAGCATTTAGTCATGAATTTGTCTATTTCTGATGTCAATAAGCACATTTATTATGAATTTATATATGTATGAGGTAACATTGAAATATTGGTTGTAACACCCCAAAACTTCAAATCAAGTTTATCAAATTCTAATCACCCAATTTAGGGTTAACAAAAACTTATATTAAGAAAATGAATATCAATGCATGTTAGTTTCACATTAATGTGTGATTGATTGAAAATGTCATGCTTGATTGTTGCCAATGATGTGAAATTGTTTTAAGGTGAATACTACATCATCTAGACCAATTACAAACAAAATCAAAAGAAAAAGAAATCAAATATGAATAAATAAAGCAAATGGTCCTTTTGACAAAAGTTAACCACTAGGCCACTTTGTGTGTTCGTAGAAGAAGATTTCTAACAGAAACATTTCTACTTCTTTTCACCCCTTGCTAGACCAAGTAAAAGTGTATCAAGGCCCACTTTAAAAACTTACAAAAACATTTTTCAAATCAATTTAATGGACAGTTGAAAATTGAATCTAGTTCATATGCTAAGATCCCACTTTTGCAAAAACCCATCAAACCATTTCCCCTTGACCTATCCAAGCAAACATAGTTACTCAAGCTTAAGATCAAACCCCTCAAAAAATTTGAATCAAAAATTCCAAAGTAAAATTCTTGCGGCCATATCATCAAACACCTTATCTACACAAATAAACCTCTAACCTAACTTCACTGTTTCCATAGTAATTAGTCGACCCTTTGGTCCCCTCTTAACTCTCTGGTCTCCCCTGAGTCTAACCAAGCCCCGCTTTGTCGTGTGCACAGTGGAGCGCCGCCCGTTTTTGGTCATCGCCGGCCGATAGTGGGCAACACGCCAGAAGCCTCGCCGCCCTCTCCCACGACGCGCACCAGACACGCCTCGCTCCATCGCCACCACCTGTCCAAGACTCGACCACAAACGAGCCTTGGAGCACCCTAGCATCGTCGCGCCCTATGCCTCTGCACCATGTCTAGAGCGTGCCAGCTCTCGCAGACCGTGCCTCGCCCTCTCTGTACATGCTCACGCTCACCATGATCACCCCAACCCCGCAGACAACACCGTTCGCCGCCGTGCGACCCGCAGCTGCCGCACACCGCCGCAAACACCACTGCGTCCGCGCGGAGCACCGCACGCTCTCGACCAAACCACACCGCCCCACGCCTCGCCATTACGCCCGTAAGAACTGCCAGGGAACCACGCACTGTCCACTAGCCTCCGCCACGCCGATAGCCGCCTGTAGCATCGTCATCGACGAGCTCGCACCCACACTATTCGGCCGCCTCGCCGCAGTATAAAAGGAGGCCACCTCTGCCTCATTTCTCCACACCATTCCACTCACCACCTCTCACTGATCCTCCCCCACTTCTTCCTGGAGCAAGGCGAGCTCTCTCTCGCCGGAATTTGGCCGGAGCCCGTCGCTGCTGGAGGAGAAGGGCGACATTGATTTCGACCACCCCAAGCCCTGTTGTGACCACGCCTCGACTCGTCGTTGTCTACCACATCGATCACCCCCGTCACTAACCCTAGCTGGAGCCTAGGTGAGCCTAGCCAGACCCCCACCGCCGCATTAGGGTTGATTCCTCGCCGGAGTAGTTCGTCGTCGACGACGACTCCCAGCTGTTGATCTGTCTTCTAATCGCACGGCTCAGATTCGTAGATACGGCTTCACGTAGTTAGTCTCGCTAACGAGTGGACCCTCCTCTGTCAACAGCCCGCTACGCCGCAGAGTGCCGTTGGGCCGGCCCGTTTAACTTCCCGCGCTGGCCTAGAAATTCAAATAGTGTTTTTCCATTTTAGTTTAAACTAGTTTCTGTCCTCAGATTCAAAAATCAATTCAGAGAGTTTCACTGAACCAAATTGCATGATTCCAATTTTGTTAGAAATATATTTAAATTATCTATCCAAGCCCGTTGGATTTAAATCATTTGGAGTTAGAGATAATCTTTAGTAAAAATAACAAGACAGAGACTTTTGCAACTTCAAACAATTTTCAAAAATCAACCATAATAGCTTTTGAGTTGATTCCAACTCTCAAAAATCACATTTGACAATATCTATCTAAATATGTAAAAGTGTCTAGGTTTTCATGCAGTGACATTGGACTAATACCAAAAGAATGCTATTAGGGCATTTCTAGTCACTTTAAATCTATTAAATGAAAATCTTAAACTTTATAAAATATGACCAACACTTTACATCACATTCCCATGTATTAGAATATGTGGTGATGACATGTGTCCACATGATCCCATATTTTAATTGGAGAATATTAAATCTTAATTAATTTCAATGAGTAGAAATTACTTTTCTCAAATAAACTAAATAAAACTAGTTCTTTAATTCATGTGATCATTGTGATGATGCTAGATCATCAAGTGTGAGCCTTAGTGTGCTAAATAGAATTAGTTAAGTATTGTTTGGTGATTGTGTACCCCGTATTTATTTATAGACGATAGTACCGACCCAAGCTACGAGGAGGAGGAGTTCTACCCCGAAAAAGAGGAGGAAAACTTAAATCACTGCACCAATCAAGGCAAGCTATTATTGGCAAGCTAGAATTATACAAGTTAACCATGCAAGTTTTAACCTAAGCAAGATGCATTAGGCATGCTTGGTTATATACTTTGATTTATACCCATCCCAAGTTTTACTTGCAAGTTTTACTCCTTTACTTTATCAAAGTTCTTTACTTTTAGTTAATGCTTTGTGAGGACTTGGAAAAGTAGTATAGATAGCATAAAGAGTATAAAACTAGGCCTATACTAGATGTCATTCCATGGCATGAGATTGAAGATTAGCACCCATCATTAGTGAACACTCTTAACCTTAGTGGCTAGTGCTAAGCATAAAACTTGATCACTTTAGATGGGAATACTTGGTGAAAATGATTATGAAAACCTTGGAATGATGCCTCATTCTATTGAAATGTTTTGACATGCGTTGATAAACACAAATGGATTTTATGATAAAAATGTTGAGGCATGAGCCTTAGCCCTTTATAAAAACTAATGGTTGGGTTCGGATGCGATACCATTCCAATTTTACCGTACAACCACAATACCTGAATTGGGTAGGGCTTAGCCGGAAGTTTATATGCATTAGTATGGGTTCCCTCGTGGAAGAGGTTTGAGCTGAGGCTACCTCGTGAGTTTGAATTGTCCACCTATGCAGTGCCCAGGATGGCAGATGGCCATGGCTGGGAGGCCAAGCTCATAGGGGATGTGCCTATACTAGAGTGTGTAAAGGAAAGGTTATGATTGATTATCCGCATACTAAGTATGATGATTCAAGGTTATCCCTAACGGATGTATCAAATTTTGTGGTGAAAGTGTACCACCTCTTCAGAGTGTCAAACTATTCGAATAGCCACGTCCGCGGTCATGGACAGTTGGAGTGGCCATACTGTTCCGTCGTCAGATGTTTTCAAAATGACTTATGAAGTGAACTATGATTTTGACTTGACCACAACAGGGTTGTGAATATGAAAACTAGGTTCCCACTTCAGTGATTTAGAACATTTACTTAGTTTTGTTTACTTCTAAACTCAGTTTAGATAAACCTGCCTTTTTGCAAATAAACCTAGAGCTTAAGATTCCTACTAGAACTACCTTACTTGTTAGTGATAGTTTGCGAGTACTTAAAGAGTACTCATGGCTTTGTTCCTAGCTATTCCCGTTGCCAGACTATGAGGAGGACTATCAGGATGATGGACAGCAGGACGTCTACGACAACTAGGATCATCTTCCATCGTCAGCATTACCTGTGACCCTGAAGATGGATCCCACTGCTACGCTTATTATTCCGCTGCTTGTTTGTATTAAGACTGGATCATGAGATCCTTTATTTGTGTAAGAACTTATATTGGTTTGTAATGGATGAGGTACTGTGATATCCAATCTGTTATGTCTCGCAAAAATGGTAATCCTGGGATTGCGATGTATGGCATAACAGGCATCTAGGATTAAAATCCGGGTGTTGACAAGTTGGTATCAGAACCATCCTGGCCATAGGAGACCCTAGTTAGAATGGACGTCCGAACAAAACTTAGTTTCAAAACTAAAAAAGTGAGTATTTATGAAAACCTATTCCCACTCTTATCCTTGATTCTTTCAAAAAAATATCATGTTCCTCAAAATTTCTTACATTACTCCATAAAATTTGACACACTTGATCACCTCACTAACTTACTCATCCTAAATTCTTATAGATGGAAGTTCAGTATTGCAAGTTCTACCAGCTGGGCAATGGAGGCCAACTGATCTTTGAGAGGGATCTAGATGCTGAGTACCTTGAGCACCTGCATCCGGAATTCTTTGGTCCCCAACTCACCGATCACCTAGGAGGAGATCTACAATGGCTGATAGTTGCAGATCTCAGAGGCAAGATGGAAGCACCCCCTTTCTGAGAAGATTCAATTCACCTTGCGAGAGAACAACTGGCTAGATGGATTAGCCAGGGCTATGCATGAAGCTCTTGCCCATCTGTGTGGGCAAAATGTCAACTTGATCCAGGGAACTCGCTTTGCTCACTTTGCAAGGCATGATTCTATGGGAATGCCATTGGAGATGCCAAGTCACCCAGAGTTGAAGCGCCAGGTGGAAAATCTTGACTTCATGTTGTATGATAGGCAGAAGGAATTGGACAACACCCAAGCTTACGCCAACCACAACCTTGCCATTGCCGTTAAGAAGGACCAGACTATCACCATGCTCGTCAAGGATCGTCAATCACTTTGTCGTCAACGCGAGAAGAAAGATCGCACCATCGATCGTCTTTGCAAGAAGGTGGCCGCTCTCGAGAAGACCATCCGTGAACAGGAAGTCCAGCTTGAAGCAAAGGAGGAGGAGGAAGGTGAAGACATCCAGGGAGATCTTCACTCTTACCTCAGTGATGACAACGACTACCTGGAGGATGATGCCATGGATTTCTACACTGATGATGATGATTCTGACTTCATTGATGATGAGTAGATGCACTTGATCACTACCGTAGGAATGAGTTGTATCGGTCCCACTGTATCGTAGTTTCACAGAATGGTTCTTAAAACCATTTGTTTTCCATTTGTGTTGTGGTGTGCGTTGTATTGTGTGCTTGAATGAATGAGTAAAAGAAGTTAGTTTGCAAAACCTGAATCAAACTCAAAGTTTAAAGCTTTTGAAACAAAACCATAAACCCTAGAAATTTCCCTCTTATCTCACTATTTATCTCAATCTTGAGATGACTCGTGGAAATCCCGGAGGGAGCAGCTCATCGCAGGACCCGATGCTACAGATTCTGCAAATGCTAGTTTCTGAACATGAAGCTAGTAGAGCTGAACGCCAAGCCAATCTAGCCACTCTGCAACAGATCGCCCAGATGGCCCATAATAATCAAGGCCATGGAAATTAGGATCATCATGGATCCAAGCTCAAGAACTTTCAGAATACCAACCCACCTATCTTCAATAAATCTGAGGATCCCTTAGATGATGATGACTAGCTGCAAACCATGGAGAATAATCTAGAGGTCGCAGGAGTTGACGCCAATGAGAAAGTACTGTTTGCCACCCATTATCTGGCAGGAGATGCAAGAGCCTAGTGGAATAGCACCCGTACTATGAACGACGGTCAGATGATGACTTGGGAAGCATTCAAGATCAAGTTCAGCCGCACCCATGTGCCACAAGGTTTGGTCACCAGAATGAGAGATGAGTTCAGGGAACTGAAGCAAGGAAGGATGACGGTTGTTCAGTACCATGACAAATTTCTGTCCCTAGCTAGATATGCCCCTGACGAGATCAACACTGAAGCCAAGAAGAAGGAAAGGTTCCTGAATGGATTGCATGATGAGATGTAGACTGTGTTAGTCAACATCCGTTTTGGAGATCTAGAAGAGCTAGTAGACTCTGCCATCCAGATGGAAGGGAAGATCAACCAAGACAATGACAACCGCAAGTGCAGGATGATGCACCAGACTGGGTCCCACAATGCCCAGAAGTATCGCCCCAACCCGTCTGCAGGATATGTCCCAAGAAACAATAGACCCCCGATGTCTCGTCCAAGCTACCCCAATCATAGCGGAGGAAACTTGAAGTCTGGAGGAAACCACAACAACAACCCCGGAAACTCCAACAACTTCAATCGTGCGTCGCCCAAGTCCAACAACAACAACAACAATACTTCCCCAAGGATTGGAAGCAATGTCGTGCCTATTGCCACCAAAGACAAGTCCCAGATTACTTGCTTTGAATGTGGAGTCAAGGGTCACTACTCCAACGAGTGCCCCAAGAAGCTTGCAGCCACCACCAATGTGAATGCCCCCGCTCAGCGGCAACGTCGTGTTCAGCATGGAAGAAGATTTGCCCCAGGGAATTCGCTCAACCGCAACGGCCATCTATTCTACATGAATGCTGAAGAAGCTCAGGAAGCACCAGATGTCGTGCTGGGTATGTTTTCTGTTAACTCAGTATTTGCAAGAGTGTTGTTTAATTCTGGAGCATCACACTCGTTTGTTATAGAAGAATTTGCATGCACTAGTAAGATTCAACCAACAAAATTGAAGCATGTTATGATAGTTCAAATACCTGGTTCAACCACCAAAGCTAGAAAAAATTGCAAGGCTGTACCTATCAGAATCCATGGGATAGATTTTTATGCCAATCTAATAGTACTTGGAACCAAAGGTTTGGAAGTAGTACTAGGAATGGATTGGATGTCGAAACATAAAGGATTAATCGACTGTGCCAAGAAAGCCATAACCATGACCAGTAGCTCAGAAGTATCAGTAGAGCATGTATCAGAAACCTTGCCTTGTCAGTTCAAATGCAACAAGAGTCTAGCCCAACCAACCATAGACCAAGTCAGAGTAGTCTGTGAATACCCCGACGTATTCCCAAATGAATTGCCCGGTATGCCCCCGGATCGGGATATAGAGTTCATCATTGAACTAATTCCTGGAACTGGACCCATAGCCCAGAGACCTTATAGTATGAACCCATCTGAATTAGTGGAGCTGAAGAAGCAACTTGATGCTATGCTGGAGAAAGGTTTGATTCAACCAAGCGCATCACCATGGAGATCGCTTGTTCTGTTTGTGGATAAGAAAGATGGAGGTAACCGTTTGTGCACGGATTACTAGAAGCTGAATGATGTCACCATCAAGAACAAGTACCCACTGCCAAAGATTGAGGATCTGTTTGATCAGTTGACTGGTGCCAGAGTGTTTTCTAAGATTGATCTTAGATATGGTTATCACCAACTCAAGATTCGTGCAACGGATATTCCAAAGACCGCCTTTACCACCAGATATGGATTGTATGAGTATACGGTCATGTCTTTTGGATTAACCAATGCCCCCGCTTATTTCATGAATCTCATGAATAAGATTTTTATGAACTTTCTGGATAAGTTTGTCGTTGTTTTTATCGATGATATTCTAATATATTCAAAGTTAGAAGACGACCATGAGCTACATCTGAGAACCATCCTTGAAACCCTTAGAGAGCATCAGTTGTATGCTAAGTTTAGCAAATGTGAATTCTGGTTGAAGGAAATAGGATTCCTCGGACATATTGTGTCGGCAGGAGGAGTCGCTGTTGATCCCACCAAGATCAAAGATGTTGAAGAATGGAAAGCCCCAACCACTCAAACTCAAGTCCATGCATTTCTCGGATTAGCAGGATATTACCGCAAGTTTGTTGAAAGATTTTTGAGCATCGCAAGACCGATGACCCAACTGTTGAAGAAAGATAAAAAGTTTGAATGGACCGACAAATGTGAAGCAAGTTTTCAAGAACTCAAGAAGAGATTGATTTCAGCCCCAATCTTGATTATGCCGGATATCAAGAAACCGTTTGATGTGTATTGTGATGCATCCAAGATTGGTCTCGAATGTGTGTTGATGCAAGAAGGCAAAGGCATAGCATATTTGTCAAGACAACTGAAGCAGCATGAGCAAAACTACCCTACCAATGATCTTGAACTAGCAGCCGTAGTTTTAGCCTTGAAGACATGGCGTCATTACCTGATGGGTAACCGCTGTGAGATTTATTCAGCTCACAAGAACCTGAAGTATATTTTCACCCAGAAGGAGTTGAATATGAGGCAAAGGAGATGGATAGAGTTAATCAAGGATTATGACCTTGACATTCACTATCACCCTAGCAAAGCCAATGTGGTAGCGGATGCTCTTAGCAGATTGCCATGTAGATTAAACACCATGATCAAAGAAGCCCAGCCAAGTTTGTATGAAGTACTGGAGCAGTTTAGAATGGAGCTTGTTAGTGAAGGATTTTTAGCTAGCATTGAACTTCAACCCACTTTGATCAGTCAGATCAAGGAGGCGTAGAAAGGAAATGCAAGTATCGATGGAATCAAACATCATATTGGTATAGGGAAAGTACCCGGATTCACCGAAGATGAAGAAGGAGTTTTGTGGTACAAAGGACGTATTTGTGTGCCAGCAGATTCGGAGCTAAAGCAAGTTATCATGCAGGAAGCTCATGATACTCTTTATTCTATCCACCCCGGAGGAACGAAGATGTATCAGGATTTGAAGGAGCAATTTTGGTGGCACAAGATGAAGAGAGAAATTGGAAGCTACATAGCCAAATGTGATATCTGTCAGAGAGTCAAGGTGGAACATCAGAGACCCGTAGAACTTTTGCAACCATTGCAGATTCCGGAATGGAAATGGTATTCTTTCGGAATGGACTTCATCACCGGTTTGCCTACTTCTAGTAGGGGAAATGACTCTATCTGGGTCATAGTTGATAGACTATCCAAGGTAGCCCATTTTATACCTGTTAAGATAACCTACTAGAGTTCGAAGCTAGCAGAGCTGTACATTGCCAGAATTGTCAGTTTGCATGGAACCCCTAAGACCATAGTGTCGGATCGAGGAACCCAACTTACCTCAAGATTTTGGCAGAAAGTCCAAGAAGGATTAGGAACCAAGTTGAATTTCAGCACAGCTTATCACCCGCAAACCGATGGACAGACTGAAAGAGTCAATCAAATCTTAGAAGACATGTTGAGAGCTTGTGTTCTAGAGTACGGATCAAAATGGGAAGATTGTCTACCTTTCGCAGAATTCTCATACAACAATAGTTATCAAGCCAGCTTGCAAATGGCCCCATTTGAATTTTTGTATGGAAGGAAGTGTCGTACCCCCCTTGAATTGGTCGCAAGTAGGAGAGAGTCAGATTTTCGGACCCGACATCCTACGGGAAGCCGAAGAGAAGGTTCACAAAGTTCGTGAGCACCTCAAGACCGCCCAATCCAGACAGAAGAGTTATGCTGACAAGAGACGTTGAGACTTGACTTTCAATGTCGGAGATTTTGTGTATCTCAAAGTGTCGCCTTTGAAGGAAATGCAACATTTTCAATTGAAGGGAAAGTTAGCCCCCAGATATATTGGACCCTTCAAGATTCTGAATCGTCGAGGAGAAGTATTGTATCAACTGGAACTACCAGAGGAGATGTCAGCCATCCATGATGTGTTCCATATCTTGTTACTTCGCAAATGCTTAGAAGTTCCGGAGAAGACCGAAGTGTTCAAGAACATCGATCACCGAGCCATTGATATCAACAAGGATCTGACGTATCATGAAGTGCCCATTCGTATTTTGGAAGAAGCCTTCAGAACCACCAGGACCCGGAGTACCAAGTTTCTCAATATCCAATGGAGCAACCATACCGAAGAAGAATCTACCTGGGAGCGAGAGGATTACATTAGGACTGAGTTTCCAGATCTCTTTAGTTCCTAGTTTTTCTTAAATCTCGGGACGAGATTTTGTTTAAGGAGGGAAGGTTTGTAACACCCCAAAACTTCAAATTAAGTTTATCAAATTCTAATCACCCAATTTAGGATTAACAAAAAAATATTAAGAAAATGAATATGAATGCATGTTAGTTTTGCAGTAATGTTTGATTGATTGAAAATGCCATGCTTGATTGTTGCCAATGATGTGAAATGGTTTAAAGGTGAATACTACATCATTTAGACCAATTACAAACAAAATCAAAAGAAAAAGAAATCAAATATGAATAAATAAAGCAAATGGTCATTTTGACAAAAGTTAACCACTAGGCCAATTTGTGTGTTCCTAGAAGAAGATTTCTAACAGAAATATTTCTACTTATTTTCACCCCTTGCTAGACCAAGTAAAAGTGTATCAAGGCCCACTTTACAAACTTACAAAAACATTTTTCAAATCAATTTAATGGAGAGTTGAAAATTGAATCTAGTTCATATGCTAAGATCCCACTTTTTCAAAAACCCATCAAACCATTTCCCCTTGACCTCTCCAAGCAAACATAGTTACTCAAGCTTAAGATCAAACCCCTCAAAAATTTTGAATCAAAAATTCTAAAGTAAAATTCTTGCGGCCATATCATCAAACACCTTATCTACACAAATAAACCTCTAGCCTAACTTCACAGTTTCCACAGTAATTAGTCGACCCTTTGGTCCCCTCTTAACTCTCTGGTCTCCCCTGAGTCTAACCAAGCCCCTCTTTGCCGTGTGCACAGTGGAGCGCCGCCCATTTTTGGTCATCACCGGCTGACAGTGGCCAGCACGCCACAAGCCTCGTCGCCCTCTCCCACGACACGCACCAGACACGCCTCGCTCCACCGACACCCCCTGTCCAAGCCTCGACCGTAGACGAGCCATTGACCACCCTAGCACCGCCGCGCCCTACGCTTCTGCACCATGTCCAGAGCGCGCCAGCTCGCCGCGCCCGACCAGGTCGCACAGACCGTGCCTCGCCCTCTCCGCGCATGCTCACGCTCGCCATGATCACCCCAACCCCGCAGATAACCCCGTTCGCCGCCGCGCAACCCGCAGTTGCCGCACGCTGCCGCAAACACCTCTGCATCCGCGCGGAGCACCGCACGCTCCCGACCAAACCACACCGCCCCACGCCTTGCCATTATGCCCGTAAGAACCGCCAGGGAACCACGCACCATCCACAAGCCTCCGCCATGCCGATAGCCACCTGTAGCATCGTCACCGACGAGCTCACACCCGCACCATTCGGTCCCCTCGCCGCAGTATAAAAGGAGGCCACCCCTGCCTCATTTCTCCACACCATTGCACTCACCACCTCTCACTGATCCTCCCCCACTTCTTCCCGGAGCAAGGCGAGCTCTCTCTCGCCGGAATTTGGTCGGAGCCCGCCGCTGCTGGAGGAGAAGGTCGCCATTGATTTCAACCACCCCAAGCCCTGCCGTGACCGCACCTCGACTCTCCATCGTCTACCACGTCGATCGTCCCCCGTCACTGACCCTAGCTAGACTCCCAGGTGAGCCTAGCCAGACCCCCACCGCCGCGTTAGGGTTGATTCCTCGCCGAAGTAGTTCGTTGTCGACGACAACTCCCAGCCGTTGATCTGTCTTCTAATCGCACGGCTCAAGTTCGTAGATACCGCTTCGCCTAGTTAGTCTCGCTGACAAGTGGACCCCCCTCTGTCAGCAGCCCGCTGCGCCGTGTAGTGTCGTTGGTCCGGCCCGTTTAACTTCCCGCGCTGGCCTGGAAATTCAAATATTGTTTTTCCATTTTAGTTTAAACTAGTTTTTGTCCTCAGATTCAAAAATCAATTCAGAGAGTTTCACTGAACCAAATTGCATGATTCCAATTTTGTTAGAAAGATATTTAAATTATCTATCTAAGCTTGTTGGATTTAAATCATTTGAAGTTAGAGATAATCTTTAGTAAAAATAACAAGACAAAGATTTTTGCAACTTCAAACATTTTTCAAAAATCAACCATAATAGCTTTTGAGTTGATTCCAACTCTCAAAAATCACATTTGACAATATATATCTTAATATGTGAAAATATCTAGGTTTGCATGCAGTGACATTGGACTAGTACCAAAAGAATGCTATTAGGGCATTTCTAGTCACTTTAAATCTATTAAATGAAAATCTTAAACTTTATAAAATATGACCAACACTTTAAATCACATTCCCATGTATTAGAATATGTGGTGATGACATGTGTCCACATGATCCCATATTTTAATTAGAGAATATTAAATCTTAATTAATTTCAATGAGTAGAAATTACTTTTCTCAAATAAACTAATAAAACTAGTTCTTTAATTCAGATGATGATTGTGATGATGCTTGATCATCAAGTGTGAGCCTTAGTGTGCTAAATAGAATTAGTTAAGTATTGTTTGGTGATTATGTACCCCGTATTTATTTATAGACGATAGTACCAACCCAAGCTACGAGGAGGAGGAGTTCTACCCCGAAGAAGAGGAGGAAAACTTCAATCACTGCACCAATCAAGGCAAGCTATTATTGGCAAGCTAGAATTATACAAGTTAACCATGCAAGCTTTAACCTAAGCAAGATGCATTAGGCATGCTTGGTTATATACTTTGATTTATACCCATCCCAAGTTTTACTTGCAAGTTTTAATCCTTTACTTTATCAAAGTTCTTTACTTTTAGTTAATGCTTTCTGAGGACTTGGAAAAGTAGTATAGATAGCATAAAGAGTATAAAACTAGGCCTATACTATATGTCATTCCATGGCATGAGATTGAAGATTAGCACCCCTCATTAGTGAACACTCTTAACCTTAGTGGCTAGTGCTAAGCATAGAACTTGATCGCTTTAGATGGGAATACTTGGTGAAAATGATTATGAAAACCTTGGAATGATGCCTCATTCTATTGAAATGTTTTTACATGTGTTGAGAAACACAAATGGATTTGATGATAAAAATGTTGAGGATTGAGCCTTAGCCCTTTATAAAAAATGATGGTTGGGTTCGGATGCGATACCATTCCAATTTTACCGTACAACCACAATACCTGAATTGGGTAAGGCTTAGACGGAAGTTTATATGCATTAGTATGGGTTCCCTCGCGGAAGAGGTTTGAGCTGAGGCTACCTCGTGAGTGTGAATTGTCCACCTATGCAGTGCCCAGGATGGCAGATGGCCATGGCTGGGAGGCCAAGCTCATAGGGGAGGTGCCTATACTAGAGTGTGTAAGACTATGACGAGGACTCATGGCTTTGTTCCTGGCTATTCCCGTGGCTAGACTATGAGGAGGACTATCAGGATGATAGACAGCAGGACGTCTACGACAACTAGGATCATCTTCCATCGTCAGTATTGCCTATGACCCTGAAGATGGAGCCCACTGCTACGCTTATTATTCTGTTGCTTGTTTGTATTAAGACTGGATCATGAGATCCTTTATTTCTGTAAGACCTTATATTGGTTTGTAATGGATGAGGTACTGTGATATCCAATCTGTTATGTCTCGCAAAAATGATAATCCTGAGATTCCGATGTATGGCATAACTGACATCTAGGATTAAAAATCCGGGTGTTGACATTGGTTCATCTCCATATTTATTTCACATTTCTGTCTTAATCTTGAATTTCGGTGCAATTATGATATGCCTATGAATTCCTTTGAATTTCAGTGAGTTTTAGATATCATAGAAGTTGTTTCTATTATTTTGGTTTTGTATCATTGTATAGACAAGTTGTTGTAGCATTTGAGTAGCCACACTACACACAGCACATACTCGCATTGTTATGATCTGCAACCATGAGTACATCAAGTACAAGATCAATTCTCATTCCATATCATGTTATTTCATTCCAAAGTACATTTTCACTCCATCCTATTTTATTTCATTCCAAAGTACATCTGCAACCATGAGCATAACATTGGTCACACTACATTCACTCCTTCCTGAGCACACATCACCTACACAAACATCACATGCACACACACACAAACAGCACATACACACATCACACACACAACACCTACACTACATCCAAGCACATCCTGAGCACCTCCAATTTGTTCCAGAGCACCTCCTTATTCTGCAACACCACCATTTTCTACTCCTTCATGGCCAATTGACCAGCAACTTCAACTCGGGAAAGATATTGTCTCTTCTTGGTATCATGGGAAAATCAGACATTACCACTCCTATCGCCAGAATTTGTCCACTCCTTCATCACGTCAGGATGACTCCACAGTGCACTCATATCTTCCTCTAATACTTTGGAATCCCAATGTATCAGATGTGTTCCTGACACAAACATGATAACAAGATGAGATACTGAATGTTGTAAGAAGCTTCTCTGAAATAAAAAAGGGATCAACATAGGGAGTCATTACCAGCATCTGCCGAGTTGGGTCGGGACCAAGGGGGAGGCGGTCGAGTTGAGCTACTGGTGCGCGCCACCATCCCCATCCCCAGTCCGCCGACGCAGCATCTGCCGAGTTGGGTCGGGACCAAGGGGGAGGCGGTCCAGTTGAGCTGGTGGTGCGCGCCGCCATCCCCATCCCCAGTCCGCCGACGCCGCCATCCCCATCACAGTCCGCCGCCGACGCCATCCCCATCCCCAGACCGACGCTGACGCCATCCCCATCCCCAGACCGTCGCCATCCCCATCCCCAGACCGCCGCCACCGACATCCCCATCCCCAGTCTGCAGCCGCCGACATCCCCATCCCCAGACCGACGCTGACGCCATCCCCATCCCCAGACCGTCGCCATCCCCATCCCCAGACCGCCGCCACCGACATCCCCATCCCCAGTCTGCAGCCGCCGACATCCCCATCCTCAGTCCGCCACCACCGCCATCCCATCCCCAGTCCGCCGCCACGGAGCTCTCTGTTTTGGGTGCGCCCCGTATCGCACGATGCAGAGTACAAAACGGGTTCGGACAGGTGCCCAGGTGCGGCCAGTGGTGACTGCTGAGAGCGCGCGGGCGTATTTGCATATAGAAAATAACTTAGGGTGTTAATTGCAAAAGAATCCGTCCAACGTGGCAGCCACGTGCCGTTCCACGATTGGTTTTGTATGATTTGCACAAACTGGACAAGTTTGCCGTGGCCTCCACTTTTCAAAGAAGTTGTATGATTTTGCTCCGGCCTGACAAGTTGTTGTCGGTGGCCTCCACTTTTCATCCGTGACTGTGATCTTGCTAATCGACATTCCGCTACTCGATGTCAGAGCGGGTACTCCCTCTCTTTCTTTCTAAAGAGAACACACCTTACAGAAAGAAACAAAGTGAATATATATGTCTCGTTTTTCATGTTTGTTGTGTTTCAAACCAGCCATCCTAAGGTGCCCGGCATCATACCAAAACTATTTTCGTCCAAAGTACAGTCACACAAAAATAGTTTGAGAAATTGTTTTTTGTGAGTAACTGTTACTTTAATCATGTGACCAAGAGAGACAAACGATGAGCTCCCCTTCAAATAGCAAGACCGAACATTGCAAATCTTTGCTCCCAGAGTGAAAGAACTATGCATTTCCTCACAATCCACCGCTACACTAAGATATTGGAGGAGAACCAAAAGAGTCATTGGTAGGACATGAATGTTCCGCTGCCACCAATCCTCAACAGCAGATCGGTTCAGAACATAGCCTGGAAGTCTTTGCAATTGGGCCTGTACCGGCTGGCGTGGTAGGAGAATGATGCACAGTACTAGCTGTTTGTTCATAAAGAAGGGTGGCAGGACAGGGACATGCAGCCATGTTTCTGACGATGCATAATCGAGTTTTCCATACAGACAATAGTGTCAACATTACGAGGAGTAATCGTGTATACTCAGTAGGCATAGCCTCTGTAGGCGATCCAAGGTTGGATGCTTCTGTGGACCCAAGGTTTTATGTTGTTTCAGTGATATAAATTGCACGCTACAAAGTGAACAAAATATCATCAATACTCTAGGAAGAGGAAATGATAGGACAACACCCCATTTCATGACTCCGTAAGTCCATAGGACACATGTTCACTCATTTATCGTGTATTTCCATACTACAACGCAGAACACATAGAAGTGAAAAATATACATCGCTGACGACTTAATAATGATTTGAAGCAAAATAACATTCTCATTTGCTAGTTACCCAAACGGCATGCATCAAAGCCAACTAAAGATCGGACCGGCATGCATAGATATGCATCAAATTTTGAAGTAAATATTCTTTGGTTATGCATTTGCCAGAGGGACGCCTGCGAAGTGGCTTTGAATTTGAGGATGGTCGGTAAATCTGCAAAAAATAGCTAAACTGCCAAAAAGAACATTTTTTTATACATGTACATGCCAGTATCCCTTTTGTGCGTCTGAATGTTCAGGGAATAAGACCATATAAATATTTGAACTCCCGCATGCAAATTTACATTACTCCCAGCAAGACCTTAAGTGTACATCATGCAAAAGCATCAGATAACCGAACAAAGGTACGGGGCCAGCATCCGTGATGCATGTAGTATATGCTATTAGAGGCGGCTCACATTTCTGTTTCTAACAAGGAAACACGTTACTCCAAGCACAATCAGCAAATCGAAAAACAATCACCCATTCTGGGACCAACTGATTGACTATTGAGCATCAAGCTGGGGGGGGGGGGGGGGGGGGGGGGGGCGACCTGTTGCTCCGAAGTCTGAACCGAACAGGATGGACAACTAACTGTACCGGCCAACACAGGACATTCAGCCACACAAGGATTGTATTGCTTATTCACTTACCATCTATCTTGTACAAAGAGAAGTAAGGTTTTGCGGATAATGCAGAAAAATTCAGTTACGGATGACATGTGATACTATTCAAATGATATTCAGACTCCGCTTAGCTAGGGGTGGAAATGAATCTGAGACAATGCCCTTTGTACTACTACAATTTTATGTAATCACTACGCTACGATTTACGATGTAAAACAAATGTTTTATCAAACACTGATCAAACATACATTTTAAAATAAATACCTATAGGCTTAGTACCATCCATATCTCTTTATTTTCGTTGGGAAAGGAGAGTTTTATGATCAGGCAAAGTAGCAGCTAACTTTGGGTATTAAGTGCTGTAATTAGTCCAAATCCTAGACCACATCAACTATATGTACTAATACTACATAGATAAAAAGAAGAACCTACGCCTCGGGTCATGGCCCGGATTGCCCGGGGTCTTGCTCGGCCTCTGATCACACGAAATGGTTCAAGTTCAGCCAAATAGGACCCCCAGCGAAAACCATGGTCCTATTCAGCCTTCTCCCAAAGCACGCCAGTTCAAGACAGAACTTGTTTTGTGATGTTGTCACTTTGACGCACTTACACTCTCTATCTCCAGCGAGTAGGTTCCTCGCTTCATGGCTACAATGAAGTCTTATTCTAGCATAAAAGATTGTATGTCCATTGTAAGGCTAGCAGAATTTCTTCTCCGAGGGAACTATCACAATGCTGAAGGTACCGGCATGCTGAGAGAATGATACACCAGCCATTTCTCAAGTTATCCATCAAACAAAAACAGGCCTGTTGGTTGTTAAGCACTATCGCAGAGAAATATATGACATGCCAATTTCATGTGTGTGAGCCGTCGATAAATTTTGTGTGAGAGGGCACACTGAAGTTGATGTTAAATAGCAAGGCTACACATCGCCTGTTTCATAAGGAGAGTAACTTATTTATCAATTAGAGGAAGGTGTTTGTCCTCAGTCCGCAGTAACACTGAGATATTGGAGGAGAACAAATCCAAGATTTTCTGAAGCTTGATTTTTAACTTGTACACACACCTACCAAACCAGGATATTTCTCTCTTGAGGAGATCCCATTTGGCAGCAGCAGATCAAACAAGACACCAGCATAGTTAGAGACGGCAGAGTATCCGGTAATGGGTATGGATAATTGGTTATCATCCACGAGTGCCGTCAGCTTATGAGTACTTCCTCTTTTGTAGCCCACAAAACTTTTGTCCGCGGGAAGCAGATAAATTTGTCACGTTGTAGCTACATTGAGCCATTTCTTTTGAGAAGCGTGTTGGGAAGTACATATGCATTTAAGAACATGTGATCACTTGTAACGATATTCAATAGTATTCTCGTGGCATTGTTTTAAAGTTCACGCTAATTGTCTAGATAGATATAAAAAACAGAGGGAATCTTGCAGCTATGGAAACGCACTAGTTAAATGTGATTGGCGTTCTAATCTACAAGGTGTTCAAACTTTCATAGTCGGGTGACAAGTATTTTTCAGAAATCCAATGAATGTTAATGTTAACAGTGTTTTTGTAGTTATATATTAAACAGTTCATACTCGGTTTCAATTGCCTGATCATGTCAACATTATTTGATGTTTCATATATTATCCATAAAAGATGTACTACCATAGAAACTATAGAACTCTACCGAATTTGCAGTTTGAACTGACTAAGACGGCTTGGGGAATACAAGAAACAAGATGAGTTCAACATTTCTTAATGGTTCTCTCTCCAGATTTCTTGGTTGCGATAGTAAAGGTCTCACTTAGACAAATTAAGCAAACACATATTTTACCAATCTTGACAAGCTCGCTATAGAAAATCACACCAAATACACAATTCTTTTGCATAGAGGACACATCAAAATAAAGTCACATATTAGCAAAATAAAATTGAAGAACAAGCAATTCTAATCAGATCCACTCCTTCGGATTGATGCACGTGTGAAGAAGTTTCCATTCTTCAGTCCCTTCTTCTGGTTTCTGCAAACAAATGGCATGTGGGCAAACTCTGACAAAAATGCTAATGCTGTAACAAAAGTTACGGGTCACGATCACAAGATGCATCAAAACACACTATATGAGTATATCTTTAATGTTTCAAATGAATCATTCCAACCTTTGTATTTATTGATAACAGTAACAGAGCATCTGAACTTACATGATCATACTCCCACCGTGCGGTCAGAGGAAGGGAAACAAGGATACTCTCGATCCTTCCTCCAGTCTTCAGGCCAAATGTGGTGCCACGATCGTAGACCTTTGCAAGGAGCAAAAATTTATAGCTAGAGTAAAGCTAACACTGACAAGCATGAGGATTGTGCTCATGTCGAAGCACTTACGAGGTTAAATTCCACATAGCGACCTCTCCGTAGCTGCTGCCAGGCCCTGTGGTCTTCTGTAAATGGGGTGTCTTTCCGGCGTTCTATGATGGGGAGGTATGCAGGAATTACAGACTCTGCACACTCTGCGAAGGAATGAAGGTGTCTTAGGCATAGAAATGCTGAATGCATATTTGAATTCCTATTAAGCAATGAGAGATGGTAGAAAATGAGACAAATGAAGAGTTCCATCCAGTGATACCTGTAATGAAGTCAAGAAGCGTTTCTTGGTCACGGTCGCTGAGATCGTCAAAGAATATTCCACCCACCCCACGGCGTTCACCCCGATGCTGCAGTTACCGATAAAAAATCATCTCCATGATTTTCTCTGGAAAAGAACATGATATAGTGCAGGACAAACTACGCACTGGGGATATTGAACAATACTAGTAAGCCTAGTACTCGAATAGCACTTTTCAGCTGTCTGGATCATGTCAACCAATTTTGGATTGTGCAGATCAATCACCCAGAGAAATGTACAAAAATGAACATTTTAGCAAGCTAACCTTGATATGAAAATAATCATCGCACCATTTCTTGAATCTTGGGTAAAAGGCTGGATCGAACTTATCACATGCTTGTTTCTGAACCTGAAAGCACACAACAAAACATAAACAAGTTTATCAGCGTAGGCAGCAACAAATAAATGGAAAATAAATCTTGGATTATCTGCTTTTAGCCATGATAATGGATCAAGCATAACAGAAGCATGTTGACAAGACATACAGCATGAAAATGCTTGATATCCTCGTCGTTGATGTAAGACGGCGTCAAGTCGGTACCACCTCCAAACCACCACTGCCTGGGTGCCCCAGGAGCATCTGCAGGAACAATCTCTGAATTTTACTCGAACTCAACTTGTACACAAGTTCACTTGTCAAGATAGGTACCTTGCGGTGCCTCTGTCTCGAAATATCGGTAATTGAAATGCAATGTTGGAGCAAAGGGGTTGTTTGGATGGATAACCTGGGAATCAGAAGCCAAAAGAAGAACCATATCACAACACAGAAGCAATTGTACACTACAGAATAACAATTTACACAAGAATTTGGTAGAAATTGGTGATGTTAGAACCATTTATGAGGCAGAAATAGTGGGTGGAACCCACAGATTGCATTTCAGTTCAGGCTCTCACCGAGCTAACGCCGGCGGCGAAGAACGGCACGGGCCCGGCCTTCTCCGTGCCCGCCGCAGCATCGGGCCTCGCCGCGCGGTACGCTTCGGGGGGCATGACGCCGTAGACGACGGACACGTTGACAGCGGCTTTCTCGAACACGCGGCCGCCCTGCAGCACGCGGCTGATGCCGCCGCCGCCGCCCGGGCGCGTCCACGCGTCCTCCCGGAACACCTCGCCGCCCTCCTCGACTGCCTCGAGCGCCGCGCACACATCCGCCTGGACCCGCCGGATCAAGCGCTCGAACCGCGCGCGCGTCGACGAAGAATCCGAGGACGCATCCTCCCCGCGGAGGAAGGTCGGCGGCGGCGCGGCCTGCGGCGTCTCCCTCTCCATGGCACACTGCGGCGGTGTGAGAGCGAGATTTTAAGGGGAGTCCGTCAGCCAGTACACTCCCTCCACGTGTCCTCGTCTTATCTCCGACCATCTTGCCGCGATTGGCTACTCCTCTTTGCGCCGACGGCTACGGGAGTCCCGGCGATGGGGTTCCTCGCGTCACCTCCGCCGCCGCTGTTCCCCTCCTCCCCCTGCCGCCGTTCAGGTCCGTGGGCGCTCTCGTCAGGAATCTCATACCTCCCACCCCTAATCTGACCACAAACATCTTCTCAGGTAAAGCTACTCTCCAGAAGCATTTCCATTCGGTAGTAACAGGAAAATCTTGCAGATGGGGGAAGGCCAACAGAACCGCGATCTGCAGGTGCATTCAAATCCATTGCTTCCTTGTTGCCATGTACTCCCTCCGACCCGATTTACTTGACGCGGCGGTAATTAAGCAAAACAGTCCTACACTAATCTCCGACAAACCGCATCGTCCTCATCCCCTTCCTCGAGCTCAGCCACCTGCTCCGCGCTCACTAGGCCGTGCCTCGCCCTCGCCCTCGCTGTCCTATCGCCCTCACGCCTGCGTCGCGAAGGTCCCCCGCGCCTCCTCCCAGTCTATTCCCCCGCACAGCTCCCCAGGCCCACTCCCCGGCGCGTCCATCCGCTCCCCCGTATTCTTCTTGAAAATTGATTCTTGGTGACGGTGGTGATTCCCCAACGGCGGCGAAGTAGGTGCATATAGCCACAGTCCGGTCGCCGACCAGCATCGCGGTCATCAAGTACTACGGGAAGCGGGAGGATGCGCTCGTCTTTCCCCGTCAACGACAACAGCCGTCACTACCAGGTCAAGGGCCGGCCTTTCGCCCTTGGCCATTGCCGGAGATAGGGAGTCCTGGTTACTGCCCATGCTCGCCGGCAGAAGTTCCTGCCCGTGCTCATGCTGGGAAGACCCCGTCCGTGCTGGGTTCATGCTGGGAAGACCCCATCCGTGCTGAAGGCCTCCTCCAAAAGTTCCTGCCCGTGCTCGCCGGCATGAACCTTCAAGCCCCACGCCTCTCTCCACGTATGAGGCCAAAATTGAAGAACTGAAAAATCAGATTCTGAAGTTCATGGCTGAGAAGAATGATCTTGAGGTCAGGGTTAAGGAATCCTTGCAAGATTCAGGTACGGAGTAATTGGTTCTGTCTTGGTAGCTTCTTAACAAACCTCTATACTCTGTCATCCTCTTCAGTAGAAATTATGAATAGCTAACCAAACCTCTAGTACATACAAAAACATCTGATGAAAGTATCTCTAATTTTCAGATCAATGAACAGAAGGAGATATCTGATAGATACAACACAGAACTCTATGAGATCAAGTCCCTGAAAGCATTGGTATGGTATAATGAATATCTCTCCTTGTGTATGCCATCACTATCTATGTTCTGGAGTTGTCGGGCATCTACCATATCCCTGTTAGTTTCTATGGATACCGCTCTGGACTTAACATATTGGCAGTAAGATTTCAGTTGATGAAAATAACAGCTTCTTTTTTCTGTTGAAAGAGGTTTATTCCCCTTGAGAACACGCATTAATTTGTGGTATAGAGCAGTACAAAAGATATAGCAGTACTAGATAATATTTGGCTATCATGATCCTGTAGCAGTTTACAATATCACAGAAATATAAGTATTCTTATTCAATGTATTGCAGCCTGGTAAAATTCAGCATGGGAAAATCAAAGGCAATGTTGTTTGAGCTTCAATTGACATGTGCATAATCCAAGTTAAAAGCATGATTCCATTGCTGTTATAACCCAAGTTTACTGATACCCTTTATATTTTTACCCATCATGTTAAACACTGCCATACATAATCAGAACCAGTTTGTTTTTGTCCATTTGAGCTAACATGGCATGCTTAACCATATCGTGTTGTATTTAGTTTTGTATCCTCATGTGTATTGTATCTTAGCCTAGGTGCTGAATATAGAACTATGCTTTTATAGGTTTTGTGCCTCTGTAAGTCCAGTCTTGAAAATACAAACTGTAGGAAATATTCCTACGTATTTCCTATATATATATTTATCTATCAGATATTACATCATCACACATTTACATCATCACACATCATTCTGTCTACAATACAATGTATACTACATAGGAACAAATACATGATCTCTCTATGTAGTACTGAGGTGAGATTTTCCTATTGAGTCTCACTCATTCTCTTTTTGGTTTGGATACTCCCTTGGTCCAAAAATGGTCAAACCAACCCTGATTAATTTTTTGTAAATAGTAGTGTCGGTATCCACACCTTTGACTCGGCGCCTTTTACGAATAAGGCCTGATGGGTCATTTAACCATGTCTCATATATACTTCCTGGGATAATTATGTGATCATCCAAAATTACTTGGCCTTTTCTCTTTGATGCTTTGGTTGTTTGTTTTTCCTTCATCTTCTCCTCCTCTTGTTGAGTCAATGCCTCCACGTGATCTGCTATAATCTCCAAGCTTTTCCAATAGCATTCACCATCAAATCTTAGAACCATAGGCAGCTTTCCCTCCTTTAGCAGTTGATCTTTGCCCATGTGTGTTATTGCGTACGTGTTGCCTCCTTCAACTTTCATCACTTGAATCATGACAGACTGGAGGCTTATGAACACTTTGAGCAAAGTGTCCACGTCATACCCATCAAATGATTGTTCAACCGACTCAATTAGTTCCTTCAGTGTGTTTGGTGCATAGCGAACCGTGAGGGATTGAATGGATCTGAAAAATCCAAGATCCAGGGCATTCAAGTCCGGTGAATTTGGAGGTTGTTGCAACAACTTAATATCCCGTCCCAATTCCTTCACGACAGCTAAGAAAACTGGATCATTTGGAAGAACGTGTGTTCTTGCGTTGTCTTGTTGAATATAGATGGTTCCCTCCTTATCTGGCCATAGATATGCAATTGCTGGAATTACCATTTCACAAAGATACTCTCTCATTACATCTCTCGTAACTATTATTGTCTTTAGTTTCATCGTTCCTTTGACCCTATTCTTGGAGTTGTACTTAGCTGCAGTTTCTTTGACAAAAGCCCAGATTCCGATTTTTCCATCAAATGTGACTTCTCTTTTCTCATTGTATCTTGGTTTCGCAACCGCTGTTAAGAACATCACCTTTCCAATGCTATTCTTGTTTTGAATAGTTCGCACGGGATCTCGTTCTTCAGGTAGTAGATAATATGTTCTCCTCCGCATTGTCATGTCAAACCATTTTTCGTCTATATGAACTATGTTCTCCATACTGACGAACGATGGCTCTGCTTCGGTTATCGTTGTTTGATCAATCATTGAAGTGCAGAACTTGAGCCTTTCAATTTTGTTTTCAGGCTTCAAAGCTGGTTTGAGTGTACTTGTGTGGCGCTTTATTTTACCCCATTGGAATCTTCTCTGCAAGGTGGAATAGGCGACACCCAATTCTCTTGCTAGGGACCTCAGTGTAGACCTTTGATTTAGAGGAATGGAAGTCATTCTTGACAGAGCAAGATTTGCTCTCTTTCGTCCAACCCTCCCCTTCTTTTGATTTGAAACATCCACTTGTAGCCCTTCCTTCTCTTGACCTGTTGCCTTTTTCCATATTCTATCAATTGTGCTGAGACTTGTCTCTAAAAGAGCAGCTACAAGTTTTTTATCTGCCTTCTCAACTTTCCCGCCTTTACCGAGAGCTTTCAATGCAATGTATGCCGCGAATCTGTGAGAATCAGGTAGCTCTCTATGGTCTGGCTGCTCATGTTCTTCTTCTTGTATTTGTGCATCTCCTTGTATTTCCATATGTTCTTCTTCTTGTATTTGTGCATGTTGGTCACCATGTATTTGTGCATCTTCTTTTTCTTCTTGTATTTTTACATCTTCTTCCTCTTCCTCTTGTGGACTCAAGTTGAGATCCAAAAGAGCTCGTGGCACTTGAACCTGAACAAACAAGTGAATAAAGTTACTCCACTATGCAGACAATTGAATTTAAAGTTATTCAACAAACATTCAGTTATTCACATAACATTCAGTGAGCAATGACTGTGCCCTTCTGGTTCTCCAGGGTTTATTGCTGATCCAGCTAAATGCCGTTTGCTGAGTGTCGATGCAAAGAGAAAACTTCTCTGTAAATTGTCAAAGTGTCCAGATAGGGCACTTGAACTGCTGCATGAATGGACACGCCCTGATATTATACAGATTTATATGAATTCTAGCTCAGCTGTATATGGGAGATACAAGATCATGGATGATCCGACAGAGATACTGGACGAGTGTGACCTGGATTTGTTTCAGCTGAAGCAGAGTGAGGATGTTGTGCTGGAATGCGATCTGCCAAGAGATTCTGTGCACGGAGATGACCGTGTGGAGCAGAATGTTGTGGAGAGGGATCTTCAAATGCTCAGTTCATTTGATACTCCTGATGATGCTGATATTACTGTAAGTAAGTACTACTAGTATCCCATTTTTATGAATTCTACTGTACAAGTGTAATGTAAAATTTCTCAGCTTCACTCACTCCTGAAAATAATGAAAATTAAATTATTTACTTGGTTTAATGTGATGAAGGGGAATAATTACACCATTTATTAGTTTACGTACTGTCGAGGTTATCCATGTTGAACTGTGAAGACCTGAATCTCTGTCACCATTTTGCAAACATGCAAGGATACAAAAATGCAAGTCAAAAAGTCTGTTGCTCCTATAGCTGAGGAACAAGAGCCAGAGTCAAATATTGATTTGGCCATCTCTAATTTTCACCGATAATACGAGGTATTTGAACTGAGAATTGTCCACCGCAAGAACAGCTTCACATCAAATCTTTTTGTTCTTCTTCTTTTGGTTGTTGCTAAAAACATTCTTAGCTCATATAGCAGATATCCATTACAGGACTGGCTTCGAAGAAAACAAAGATTATAGGTTGGCTCGGCTGCATTCAGCAAGGTTGCTCAGCTGCATTCAGCAAGGTTGCTATTATGTCACCGAATATAGCAGGAAGATATTATGTCACCGAATATCTTGGCTCGACTACATTCAGCAAGGTTTCTCAAGCACATGACCTTCTGCAACTGCTGTTGTACAGGTTGGCTCTGTGCACATCAAGCTAAATGTGGCTGGGGGCTCATCATCAGAGATTATAGGTGCTGGAAGGGGTTCCCCGGAGACGAAGGGAGCGGACGCTGAGCAGGCTCTCAACAAAAACGAGTTAAGTGGAGTCATATGCAAATGGTGTGCAACTAATTTCTTTTTATTTCTGGGTGCCGTGTGTTCTTCATTTAAAGTCTCCTTGTGCTGGTCGGGTTTAGCTAGCTGTACTTTTTTTTGCTTGTGGTACTGCAGTTAGTTTCTCAGCCTTATGTTCCTTATGTTGCTGGAATCAGACCAAAGGTGTTCCTTATGTTGCTGGAAAGTTAACAGAGGCATCAAGAAATGGCTGATTCCTGATATTGTTGTCTGATATAATCTGGAATCTCAGGTGAGAGGGAGTGGAGATCGCGTCACCTTTGGGGCAGTGGTCCTTGGCGACGGGGGAGCAAACAGCGAGGAGGATGTGGTCACCTCGGACACCAGCCGATCCCCTAGACATGGAGGGCGAGGCAGCAGCGGCGGCGGCCTTGTCCAGGTGCTTGTCAACCGCGTAGCGGATTCTCGAGGACCGGTGGAGAGCGCTGAGCGGCCAGGGACGGTGGAGAGCGCTGAGCGGCCAGGGGTGGCGCCGGAGCTGCTCGAGGTGGAGGGCTGCCGGCGGGGGAGCTCGCGACTCCTGGAGGCCCCACCTCCTCTGCTCCTGGAGGTCCCGCCTCCTCTGCTCATCGAGGGGACGCGGTCGACTGGCGGGGGTGCGGGCGCTCGTCGTAGGCGCCGACGTAGACCAACTCGAGCCCAGCTCCGGCGCTGGACGGAGCTCCTCCGTCGGGTTGCGTTTCTGATTTTCAAATTGATTTGAAGACTTCGTTCGAGAAGAATTCAATCTGTAAGGGGGTTTTCGCAAAAAAAACCAATACACATGGGCCGCGTCATCTAAATCGGGCCGGAGGGAGTATATCTTTTTGGCAGAAATTTTTCGTTCCATTTTATTGGCTCCATGAGTCATGAACACTTGATAAATGTTGCATTGAAGGGCCGCAGAGATCCATGGTTCTGAAGAAATAAAGGGTAGGGAACAACTAAGGCGTGGCACGGGCAGTCCGCGCCTACCGGTGCCCGATCACATACCCCGGCCACCTTACGATGGTACCGATCGTCTGCCAGAAGTAAATCCTGATCGGCAAATGCATGACAGAGAGAGCATTGTCCATATGAGAGCGGCCTGTGAGCTCGCTGCCTGGGTTCTTCAGTATGCAGGAACATTGGTGAAAGTAAGCCTTTCACAAAGGCACAATTTCTTCCCTTGGCAAATTTTGTGACATTTCTTCATGTACTTCAGTAGTTCACATTTCCTTAGTTCTCTTTTATGTTTTGTAGTACTAGATTACTGGCGTCCACTAATAGCACGTTATGAAATATCTGTGTTCCCATCAGCCCTCGGTGACGACAGATGAAATCGACAGGGCAGTTCATCAGATGATCATCGACAACGGTGCTTACCCATCTCCCCTTGGATACGGTGGGTTCCCGAAGAGCGTTTGCACCTCGGTGAATGAGTGCATCTGCCATGGAATTCCTGATTCACGCGCGCTAAGGGTCAAAACATGATCCTTTCTTCTTCATCTGACTGTCGATTTGCTAGCAACCACTTCTTAATTTTTTTGCTAGCAACCACTTCGTCCTGAAAAAACAATGGTGGTTGTTTTCTGCTGACTTTGCAGGATGGGGACATCATCAACATTGATGTTACTGTCTACTTGAATGTACGTCCTACTTTTTTTTAATGATTAATATGGTTATCACATATCGGCATATTTTTTGGTTGTAGTGTTACATGCTGTGTTGCTTCAGGGATACCATGGTGACACCTCAAGAACATATTTTTGTGGAGAGGTCGATGAACCTACTAAGCAGCTTGTAAAGGTCTGACTTGCTGATTCTACTGTTATTTCCAGTTACAAGTTTCAAACAGTGACTGGAGAACTTGTCTCATGTAATAGGTCACTGAAGAGTGCATGCTGAGGGGCATATCAGCCTGCAAACATGGTGCTAGCTTCAAGACAATTGGAGAGAGAATAAGGTGTTGATCCCTCAGGCCCTGGAAAATATCACAATAGCATGAATTTTATTATGCTCTTGATAATTTTAATGCAAACCAGTTGCCTTTCGTTTTGCTTTCACTTCTAAATATACTGTTATCAGATGCGAACATCATATGTCGGGGTCTTGAACAAAGTTGGGGAAAAATAAAATTGTCAGCATGTATCTTTTTAGTAGAAAAGAGTATTTTCTCCATTTCTTAAGCGTGTGCATCTTCAGAAAATGTCTGCATTCATTGTTTTGTTGAAAATATAAGCAAATTACCATAATATTTAATCCGAAATAAGTAATAATAAATCATGACTATAAGTGCTAGAATTAATCTAATCATGTATGCTAGCAGAACAAACGAACAGATCATATTCAACCAGAATAAACAGATCACATCTATTCCAAGAGCTAGTACAAGAAACTGCAACAGAAACTGAACTAGATAGGAACAGATTACGTACGGTGCTGGAGGAGGAATCGGGTTCGCGTTCAGGTTGGGGTTGAGGTTGACACCAGTGTCGTCAGCCATGGCGTCGATGTAGAGGCTGCTGATGTCCGGGAAGAAGTCCTCGTCGGGGAAGGAGTGGTCGGTCGACGTGATGCCGTCAGTAGTCGCGCAGACGCGCTCCCCAAAAACCTGATCGCCCCTCACCCGTACAGGTTCACGAGAGGCGGTGGTTCCGGAGGCCTACTGTCCCGTCGTCCGGTGCACGCCGGAAGAGGGGATGGAGAAGGTGTAGCGGCGGCACAAAGTTGTGGAGGCAGAGAGATGTGTATTTTCTCGTATTAGGGTTTTAGCCTAAGGCCGTCTATATATAGGCGCCGGTCGGGTAAGACGTGGGGCGTAGTCCATGTCCGAGTAGTAACAGCCCACGTTTCCGGAAAAACCGGAAACGGTTGACAGAAAAATAACTCGCACAATAATTTTCCCGAGCAGCAAAAAGATAAGATCGGCACCGAGGCACAATTCCGCAAACCGCGGCGCGCGTCGTGACGAGGCGAGGCGAGGCGAGGCGAGGCGGGCGGTGGAGGAGGAGCGCGCGTGTATGCCACTCCTCTTCACTCTCTTTAGGAGGTAGTGAAACACTCCACTATATATATATTGGTCCAACTCCCTCTAAACTAGCAAGGTGGGACTAAACTTTGGTGCCACCCCTTGCTAGGCATGAATGGGCCAAGAGAATTTCAGAATTTGTATTAGGCTATGGGCCAAGGCCCACACCCAAATTCCAACAATCCCCCACAAATTCTCATAGGCACATATCATCACATCACATCAATCAGTTCCAGAGCATTGTTTATATACCGGTGCGAGGTGGAGACTGTTAAGTTGAACTTCCACTTAGAACTTCTGCTACACTAGATTGCAACTTGAATAGTGGACTATGCCTTGAACTACAAGTTTGGTGCGCACTACTTTCACATAAGGTCTAGACCGATACAGGGCTGCCGCGAAGCTTCTCCGCGGTTTGGAGCTTATGCGTCATACTCCATGGCCTTTCATGAGTTTATTAGAGAGCACCCAACTCTCACGGACTGCGACGTTTGACAGTCAGACTCATATAGGTGTGTTCTTCAAAAGATGTTCTGCAGGACATCTTTGCTTAAACAAGCCACTCAGAACACATTAAGGTAAATACCAACCTGCCATGCAGAATAGGAGAGTATTGCATCTATACGGAGTGGTAGTATGCTATAAGGATACTCTTCTCACAGTTGACCAACAGCTTGTCTCCCAACTCTACTTCACGGGATCTCCGATCACATAGAGCGGGTTACCACTGTGAGCAACTCAAAAAGTGGGTCTCAAACCCATCTCCCTCGATGCATTATCTATCACATTACGTGATAGACCCTTTGTGAAGGGATCTGCCAGATTTTTAGATGTTTGGATATAATCCAATGCAATAATTCCGGAGTTTCTCATTTTCCTGACAGATTTCAATCTCCTCTTCACATGTCTTGATGACTTCATATTGTCCTTAGAACTGTTTATTTTTATGATCACAGTTTGATTATCACAGTTCATAAGGATTGCGGGTATTGGTTTTTCAACCACAGGTAAGTTCATCAAGAGTTCACGAAGCCACTCTGCTTCAACAGTGGCTGTGTCTAATGCTGTGAGTTCTGCTTCCATAGTTGACCTCGTTAAGATGGTCTGCTTGCAAGACTTCCAAGAAACAGCGCCACCACCAAGTGTAAACACATAACCACTCGTGGCCTTAGTCTCATCAGCATTAGAAATCCAGTTTGAGTCACTATACCCTTCAAGTACCCTTGGATACCCGGAGTAGTGAATCCCATAGCTCGCAGTGCCTTTCAAATAACGCAAAACCCTTTCAAGGGCCTGCCAATGAACATCTCCAGGATTTGAGACAAATCGACTTAACTTGCTTACAGCAAAGGAGATGTCAGGCCTCGTAGCGCTGGCTAAATACATAAGCGAGCCAATAATCTGAGAATATCTCAGCTGATCTTTAGCATCCTTAGGATCTCCCTGATTCTTTCGAACCAACACGCTAGGATCATATGGTGTAGGAGAGGATCTACATTCGCTATACCCAAAACGACTCAAGATCTTCTCCACATAGTGAGACTGAAGCAGTGTTATCCCACCATCATCATCTTTCAGCAGCTTGATGTTCAATATCACATCAGCCACTCCTAGATCTTTCATCTCAAAACAACGAGATAGAAAGTCTTTGACCTCATTGATAACATTAATATTGGTCCCGAATATCAGTATATCATCAACATACAGACATAAGATGACTCCCTCGCCCCCACCATGGCGATAGTACACACACTTGTCAGCTTCGTTTACAATAAAGCCTTCATCAGTTAAAGTCCTTTCAAACTTCTCATGCCACTGCTTAGGTGCTTGCTTAAGACCATACAGAGACTTCAGTAACTTGCACACCTTGCCTTGTTGACCATCTATCACGAATCCATCCGGCTGATCCATATAAATTTCCTCATCTAACTCTCCATTTAGGAAAGCCGTCTTAACGTCCATTTGATGAACGAGAAGATCATGCGAGGCAGCCAAGGATAGCAGTACTCGAATGGTGGTCAATCTAGCCACAGGTGAATAAGTCAAAGAAGTCTTCGCCTTCTTTCTGGGTATAACCCTTGGCAACAAGGCGTGCCTTATACTTCTCAATAGTACCATCAGGTCTAAGCTTCTTCTTAAACACCCACTTACATCCTACAGGTTTGCACCCATAAGGACGATCAGTAATTTTCCAAGTTCCGTTTGCTATGATGGAATCCATCTCACTGCGAACGGCTTCTTTCCAGTAGTCAGCATCTTGAGATGCATAAGCTTCTGAAATAGAAGTAGGAGTATCATCCACGAGGTATACAATGAAATCATCACCAAAGGACTTCGCAGTCCTTTGTCTCTTACTTCTGGTAGGAGCTTCACTGTTATCCTCCACAGGATTATCAGGGTGTTCTATCGAAATGGTGGGTTCAGGAATTGTGATTAATTCTTGACTAGATAAACTAGGCATCTCCTGATTTGATGAACTAGACGAATCTTTCATGGGAAAGATGTCTTCAAAGAAAGTCGCATCATTCGACTCCATGATTGTACCAACATGCATGTCAGATACCTGAGATTTCACTATCAAAAATCTATAGCCAATGCTATGAAATGCATATCCTAGAAAGACACAATCCACGGTTTTTGGTCCAAGCTTGCGCTTCTTGGGTATCGGCACATTCACTTTCGCCAAACAACCCCAAGTTCGTAAGTAGGAGAGTTTCAGCCTTTTCCTTTCCCATTCCTCAAATGGAGTAATGGTTTTGTTCTTTTTGGGAACACGGTTTAGGACATGACACGCAGTCTTTATCGCCTCCCCCCACCATTCCTTGGATAGACCCGATGTATCTAACATGGCGTTAACCAAATCAGTTAGAGTACGGTTCTTTCTTTCGGCCACCCCATTTGACTGAGGTGAGTAGGGAGGCGTCCTCTTATGGATAATACCATGCTCCGCACAAAAAGAATCAAATTCGTTGGAAAAATACTCTCCACCACGATCAGACCGAAGTCGCTTAATCTTTCGATCAAGTTGGTTTTCTGATTCAGCTTTATAGATTTTGAAGTGATTAAAAGCTTCATCTTTAGATTTCAGAAGATACACATAACAGTATCGAGTGGAATCATCAATTAAAGTCATGAAATATCGCTTTCCACCTTTTGTCAACTCACCATTCATCTCACAAAGATCTGAATGTATTAGTTCCAGTGGTGCCAAATCTCGTACCTCGGCAGTCTTGTGAGACTTGCGAGGTTGCTTAGCTTGCACACATACTTGACACTTGGAACTTTTGACAGTAGTAAATTTCGGAATTAAATTCATATCGGCAAGCCGCGTCATGCACCCAAAATTAATATGACAAAGTCGTGAATGCCAAATATTGGACTCACTATCATTGCAAACATGATTAATAACTTGAGTACATAAGTCTGACAAAGATAAGCGGAACAAGCCTCCACACTCATAACCCTTTCCAACAAATTGTCCACACTTAGAAACTACAACTTTATTGGACTCAAAGACTAACTTAAAACCATCTCGACACAGAAGAGATCCGCTGACGAGATTCTTATTGATTGAGGGAACGTGCTGCACATTCTTCAGCTGTACGATCTTCCCCGAAGTAAACTTCAGATCCACCGTACCAACACCTTGAACAGAAGCACGTGAGACGTTTCCCATCAGCACGGAGCCAGCCCGTTCGACCTGATAAGAAGAGAACATGGAAATATCAGCACATACATGTATATTTGCACCAGTGTCTATCCACCAATCAGGTGAATTACAAACTGAAAGAACAGTGGGAAATATACCGTACCCAGCATCCTTCATCTCAATATCACCAAGGACAACATTAGCGGACTTGCCACTATTTCCATGTGAACGCTTGTCAAAGCGATTGGGGCAGCTAGGAGCCCAATGATTAGGATCACCACAGACATGGCAGGATCCTTTCTTCTTATACTCAGTCTTCTTCTTGAAGTTGGTAGTCTGTGCGGCCTTGTTTTTGCCATCAAACTTTCCTTTGCCATCAGACCTGTTCTTATTCTTGAACTTGTGGGACTGGAAGTTGTTTTTCTGCACTACGTGTGCGCTAGAACTTCCATCAAAGCCTCGAGGACGTGTATCTTTTGCTCTCGCCTTTTCTTCAACATGAAGAGATCCGATGAGATCCGAAACAGAAAACTCCTGTCTCTTATGTTTCAGAGAGGTAGCAAAGTTCCTCCAAGAAGGAGGAAGCTTGGCAATAATGCCTCCGGCCACGAACTTGTCCGGTAAGTTACACTTGAACTGCTCGAGTTCTTTGGCAAGGGACTGTATCTCATGAGCCTGATCCACGATGGGACGGTCATCAGTCATCTTGTAGTCATAGAATTGCTCCATGATATACAGTTCAGTGCCAGCATCCGAAACACCAAACTTGGCGTCCAGTGCATCCCACGCATCCTTGCCATTATCAAATGACATATAGGTGTCAACAATGTTGTCACCAAGAATATTGAACAAAGCCCCCATAAACATGGTGTCGACTTTCTGAAACGCTTCCTCCTGAACAGGAGAAAGGTCTCCCTCAGGTTTGCCAAGAGTGGCGCTATAGCAGCCTAGGTTTTTCAACCATAGAACTGCTCTCGTGCGCCATCTCTTATAATTGACACCGTCAAAAGGAGGCGGCCTTGTAGCCGCGGCTAAACCAGTTGAATTCAGTTGCCTATAATCAGGTTTTTGGATTGTTGAAAATATAAGCAAATTACCATAATATTTAATCCGAAATAAGTAATAATAAATCATGACTATAAGTGCTAGAATTAATCTAATCATGTATACTAGCAGAACAAACGAACAGATCATATTCAACCAGAATAAACAGATCACATCTATTCCAAGAGCTAGTACAAGAAACTGCAACAGAAACTGAACTAGATAGGAACAGATTACATACGGTGCTGGAGGAGGAATCGGGTTCGCGTTCAGGTTGGGGTTGAGGTTGACACCAGTGTCGTCAGCCATGGCGTCGATGTAGAGGCTGCTGATGTCCGGGAAGAAGTCCTCGTCGGGGAAGGAGTGGTCGGTCGACGTGATGCCGTCAGTAGTCGCGCAGACGCGCTCCCCAAAAACCTGATCGCCCCTCACCCATACAGGTTCACGAGAGGCGGTGGTTCCGGAGGCCTACTGTCCCGTCGTCCGGTGCACGCCGAAAGAGGGGATGGAGAAGGTGTAGCGGCGGCACAAAGTTCTGGAGGCAGAGAGATGTGTATTTTCTCGTATTAGGGTTTTAGCCTAAGGCCATCTATATATAGGCGCCAGTCGGGTAAGACGTGGGGCGTAGTCCACGTCCGAGTAGTAACAGCCCACGTGGCGAGGCGGGCGGCAGAAGAGGAGGAGCGCGCGTGTATGCCACTCCTCTTCACTCTCTTTAGGAGGTAGTGAAACACTCCACTATATATATTGGTCCAACTCCCTCTAAACTAGCAAGGTAGGACTAAACTTTGGTGCCACCCCTTGCTAGGCATGAATGGGCCAAGAGAATTTCAGAATTTGTATTAGCTATGGGCCAAGGCCCACACCCAAATTCCAACATGTTTGTCACAAAATGATAACATTACTTTCTTGATGATGTGCTACTACTATAAATCAGAATCTAAGGAACTGAATCATCAGTGCCATGTAATTGTTTTGTTTGTAATTTTTGGCTTTCAGTGAGCATGTGGACAAGTACGGTTACAGCGTAGATCCCTTTGTCGGACACGGAGTCGGGACGATCTTCCATTCAGAACCCATCATATGGCACACTTGTAAGTAGCCCTTTCCACTGACGGCGATCTTGAGCTAAATGATGGATTGATAGCCAGAAACAAGAAACTTTCAGCGACAGTCCGATCCTCTCAAACAGCAACTAAACACTCATCATTTCTTAACAGATGATTACGCGCCAGGATTCATGGTTGCAGGCCAGACATTCACAATCGGTACACCGCCATCCTCAACACTTTGCCATTTCTCTTGGTCTTCTTTTTTTTTCAAGAAAATGCAGGCAGATCTCTGAAGATCTTGTCTCTGTGTGCTTTTAATGATAGATGTTGCGTAGCACCAACTGACTGGCGGTTTGGTTTTCATCCTGCAGAGCCTACCCTATCCATGGGGAGTACGCGTTGTGAAGTGTAGGATGACGGCTGGACCGCCATCACGGTGGACGGCAGCCTGAACGCGCAGTTCGAGCATACGGTGCTGGTCACCGTCGATGGCGCAGAGATTCTCACCAAGTGCTAAAACAATATGAAAGGCCGCGTATGTTCTTCACAGATAGTCGTACCAGGATAAAGCTCAGAGTTCAGTTGAGCCCGCGGATGATGTTCTGTTAAAATGAGGGGTATATCCTTGAGGTCTGCTTGGAAGGTAGAAATAAATAACTCTAGGACACATATAATGCTATCTTTTGTCTTATACTCATGTACAGTACCATAAGCTTTTTACTTAAAGGTAGATTTCATTCACATCTGGCACAACACAATCCACGTGGCCACATCAGAGTTTGCTTGCCTAAAAAGTAGGTTGGGTTGCAAACTAAAAGTGCTCTAGCCCTTGGTAGGGGAAACGCCCAAATGGAGCATTTGGTTTTTTTGAACAAGAAGTGCCCCGAAGGGCAGAGAAGCTGCATTAATAACCAGGCAGGTACCAAGTTACAACGAGGTCGCCCCTGTAAACTTCTACTGCACTGGAGACTTCAGTTAAGGGCTCGTAAAATGCAAAAAGGACCCTAGCACAAAAAGTAAAAAGCAATCAGGTTCTCAGGATCCTCCACTGCCGCACGCCGTCGATCTCCAGGCGCCGCCGACACCGAGATCCGGGAGCAAGATGCTCGAACGCTCCAATCCGGCGAGAAACCAATGTTGCCGGCCACCTCGACCTCACCAGGGGCGAACCACCTGGGGAAGAGGAGGTGCCGAGCTCCGGCGCACGGTTCAAGGAGCCTCCAACTTGGATGTGGAACACGCGGGTCGCCATTCGGCCAGAAGAGGCAGAGGCCAGACGGAAGTTGTCGTCTTGAAGCCTCTGCTGAAGAACACCAGACGCAGCTTCAGGAGCAACGAGAGCAGCAGAATGAGGAGGAGCTTCGTCGCCCATCCCTCCATCGCCTCGGCGGCACAGACAGGACAACTCAGCCTTCCCAAGCCCGCCCCCGAGTTCCACATGGGCAGGCCCCACCGCTGGAGGCCAAACAAAGATGCTAGTCGATGCAGAGTGCGCCTTGTCGGAGTCCCACTCCCCTTCGCCGCCTCGGCCCGCCGGGAGAAGCTCCAGAACGCCACCACACTCGACGGAGTGCCTCCCTCCCTCGCCACCATGGCCGGCCAGGGGGAGGCACCATCGCTTGCACCACTAGATCTCCGCCAGAGACAACTTATTGAAAGAGACGTTGGCTCTCTCCGCCGCCACTAACTCCGACCAGAGGAGCACCATGGCAAGGAAGAACAACCCTACAATGCACCAGATCTGGCTGTCAAGATCCGATGCCCGCCTCGAACTACCGGGCATGAAGCCCACTTCCGGCGAACAGACGAACACCCTACACCTAACTACTACGGCGCCACATCTAGTCCAGCTCCGGCCGACAATTCCGGTGGAGAGGACGAAGGAAGGGCCTGGGCGACAGCGGTGGACTCTCAAAGGGGAGGAGGGAACAGGAGGGAGAGAGGGGTAGAATGGAGCTATACATGGAGCATTTGGTGGAGCCGGTGTTTCCAACTCCGAGGGTGCGGTTGGCATGTTGGGCTTTGCGCGTGGTTTGTTCTTCTTACCATAATCTTCACCTAGTGGTTTCTAATCTACTCATCAATGTTTTGATGTAAGATAAATTCTACACGAAAAAAATGCAGATGATGATGTGATTTCATTTCCATAACCGGTTCCTAGTTTTTATCCTCGATTTCATGTTTATGTTTAGAGTTTTTTATTTTTTGGGTCATAAATTTGCACATTATTTTCGAAATGGGGAGCGGAGCCTGATGTCTACAAGTGCACAGATCGTTTGTAGCTAGTTTTGAAGTATAGATATTGATCCCATAGGGAGCCCAAAGGTAAGTGTTTATGGTGAAGTCTCTGTCACACCCAAAGTTGTCACAGGTCTTCGAGTGAATTGACTACAAGTGTAAAAATGAGAATGAGATTTGGATTAAACTAAATGTATTTAAATAAAACTAAAATGTAAACTTCGGAAGTAAAAAAAACATAAAAGTAAAGAATGATTCGGTTGTTTGTTGTTTTCTGTAGATGACGAAAAAGGTGCGGGGAGATACAGTTCATGGCGATAGTGAATGTGCCAGATGGACGAGTGATAAATGTAACAATTATAATCTTATAAATATATGTGTAGGCGAGCAACCCATAATTAGCCGGAACTCCTCTTGGTAGATTTCATCCCAACTTCAATAATCCTACTAGTCTGTTACCAAAATCATGGTCAGACACTACACGATTAAAACCCTTTAGGTCACTTAGCGATTAAGCTCCTTGGATCGGACTAATGCAATAAGCACGTTGGTTCCTCGTTATCCTCGAGTCTACTAGTTTTCCATTGATATCTCCGTGTCACTCTGGGGTCGTTGGTCTGCTAGCGAACCAGATCATATCCATGTAGAACAAAGTATCATGTTGTCTAGGCCCTTAATTAAACAATAAGCATTAGGCATCCCACAGATAGTCAAGCACACATAATATAGTAATTAAAATCAATCACAAACTAATGGAATATATGAAGGCACATCACATCTCACCAATCCCTTACATCCCCCACGCCCAAGGAACTTACTCACACATGAGAGAAGAAAGCATTATCAATATAATTAAATAAAGGGAGTTCTTCTCGATATTACCGTGGAGATCCACAATAAGAATAGAAAAGCAATCCAACACAATTCAAGATGGTAAGAAATAATCTCAAACCCTAGTCTTGCAAGGTGAAGAGACCTCTCTCTCTCTCGGGTACTGGCTATGGGGGTGTAGTGGCTAGGAGGTCGAAGATCGTGGAGCAAGATGAAGAACATCTAATCCTTCTTCTCCGGATCTCTTCTTTCTCCCTTCTGGATGGTGCGGTGGCTACTGTGTTGTGTTTTTGTCCCCGGTCCCTTCACGGAAGTTGTTCCTTTTGACAAGACAGAGGCGGCGGCAACTATACGGCTGGAAAAATATTCCCGCTATATAGTTGCTCGTTAAAGTCTCTGTATGCTTCCCCCGATTTCTTCCAAAGAGAGACTCGCTTGTTTTCGTCTAAATATTGTGTTTCTCTAGTTAAAACCCTCTGTTGAAGTTCAGAACCTTAAACACACATTAAAAACCAAGTTTTCTTTGCTACCGAAGTATTAGCGTTACGTAAATCTAGAAAACGATCAAAACTGGGAGAAAACCATCAATAAAAACCTAAAAAATGTGTTGAATCTCATAGATATCAACTCCCCCGAGCTTAGATGTTGCTTGCCATCGAGTGACAAGGAAATAAAGAAGTATAGCGGAGATTCGAGACTGAAATAAAAGAACTTACAAGCTTGAATTGGTGTCAAATTCTTTTCTTCATGATCCCTGCAATCTTAAACATGATCATACAAGTATTTACAAGATTGCATTGAGTCCACTTCCTAACCACGTATATCTTGCTAGCAAATAAATCATATGCCCGAGCAAGTGTCAAAAGTTTTAGCTAGGAAAGTTAGGCAAATTCTTTTGGTATCTTTCTTTGTTGAGAGATGAAAACTTTTTGCTCTTGTTTCTTTAATCAATTAAGAGTTCTCAAGTTGGCACAGAAATATTCAATTTAAGAACAACTCATCAATTCCCATGTCAAAATTTCAAGACTCTCAAAGCACCTTTTTCCTTTCTTTATCTTTCAAAAACTCCAGCTCTTCCATAGAGAAATCATACCATTGTTCTTAACATGTTAATTAGGACTGTGTTGTGCACTCGTGACCATGCCAATGAATATGTTGAGCAATAATGGGTCAGAGGAGTACTACAACTTCACTTGGAAAATGAAACCATGAGGAGACTAAAATTTCACCCTTCATAGCATTGCTGCTACAAACGTTTATATAACTCAATAGTCGAAATCAAGTGGTTTCCCATATTTAGATCGTTCTTTGGCCAGCGGAGTTAATAGTTCCCCATGGAGCACGACAGTGTTGTAATGACACACATAAAGCAATATCTACGGTAATTATTATAAAAAGGAGTGGCATAATCTCTACTACTTCGAAACATCCATTTTATCAAACAATTTCATTCAAGGGTACTATCAAGTCTATTTATATTAAGCTCAAACGGGATGGAGTAGTTCTAAAATTAAATTCTTTGGACTAAACATGGACTCAAGTCATCTTTTGGATGCTTTTTCTTGTTGTAAAAAAAGCGTAGGAAATATTTTAGCCAAGTTCATTGCTCATTGTTTCAAAGCTAAAAAGGAGACACTAGCAAAGGAATAGAATTTATAGGATAACAAGCTAAGTGGGGAGTGACTCCAGTGCAAGCGAGTAAATAATTATAGGATCAATTCAAGGTTGCAGAAAAGGTGATGAAAGTAATGTGATAGCTCCTCTTGCTTGCTTCGTTCTCATATTTAGTTGAACCCCCTCTGTATTTCCATATTGCCAAGTCACCTAAAATTAAGCAATTTCCGAGAGAAATAAAGAAATGAACTTGCAATAAAACTTACAACTTATTTTTTTGTATTTTTGTTTTAGGAATACAAACTGAAAGTAAACATGAAATTTTGAAGAAATAAAATAAATCAAAAGAAGAAATAAAAATATTAATGCAAGATTTGGAGGTTTTCAAACCTCCCCTAAGCTTAGGTTGTTGCCAAGCTTAGTTATTGCCGTCATTCGGCGGCTGGTGCGGATACTGCTGGTAGTAGTCAGGGAAGTGGGTCATGAAGTGACTGAAGTTGTGAGTCAAGGCACTCACATCTTTATTCACTATGTGAAGAGTATTGTTAATCTCCCAACGTGTTGGTTGAGCTGCTAGAATTCTTGATAAGGGACATAGTTGTACCCTTGTTGCAGTTGGTTGGGCCATAGGTCCCAGGCTCCCCCTTGTTGCTGCTATCCCTCCCAAGCAGGGTTGTGTCCTTGCTCATCCTCATCCCGCTGCTCTCCTTCTTCATCTTCCTCTTGATCAGGCTGGAGTTCAGCCATGATCTCCATCACTTCGTTCTTGGTGAGGATCCAAGTGTCCTTCTCCACAATCGAGAAGGCTTGGGGATAGGGCAACAGAACCTGCTCACCCTATGCATCACCAAGATAACCAAACTGATATGCTCGAAGCCTCCGGTTAGCTTGGTAAATACCAAGGAAGCCACAAGCAGTTAAATACTTGACGTCCATAAGCTTGGAACCGTCAACAGATTGCATAACAGGTAATATAATATTTAATGCATGGGCAAGGTTGGTTACCAATCCACCAATCCAAATATCACCTTTAGTCTTGATTCTTTGGTGGCGAAAGTGCTGGATGAGTAGAGTTGTAGGATTGGGGCTTTGCGGTGCAGTGGGAAAGAGAGCCTTGGTGATCATTTCCATGTCCGCATTGGTTATGGAATCGATGTCACCTCTTCCCAGTAGTGTGTTGGCGACGAACAAGGCGTAGTAGCGGATTCTTGGGTTCTGAATGGTGGACATCTTCTTCTGGTAGAAGTTGGTGCCACCATTAACAGAAATATCCTCCCAAGTTTCTCCGCTTGTGACGCTGCAGAGGTTAGTAACAGTTGGCTCCTAACGTGTGGGAAGCTGAAAGCATCACAAAATTGTTCAAAAGTTATTTCATAGGGTTGTCGGTTCATGGTGAAGCTTACCGTGCACACATTACCTTTATCCCTGTGGTCGTCGTAGAAGGAGGCGAGGAACTCATGGGTAAGCTCGGCGTAGGTGTCATGGCTTGCGAAGCCAAGAACTGTCAGCCCCGCCTTGTTACACATGAGATTGAAGTCCGCCTTCAACCCCGCCGTGGTGAGAAAGTTGTGGTCGGCCCAACGTGTGGGCAGCACCCTCCTCGATGAGACCATGGCCAACTTGGGGTTGCGCTCGGCTCGGGACCCCAAGCTCGAGCCCTCACCACGTTGGTGCTTGCTCGTGCGAAAGATGTTACCGATTTTGTTCATCGTGATGCACTGAAAAATTTCACCATAAAACCTTAGGCATATAGTTTCTACATGATATATGAACGATCCTACGTGGAAAAATCCAATCCTAATGTGAGGAATCAATAGGGAAAACAAAATAATCTTGAGTTCATCCACTAGATCAATGTGAGAGTTTCAACCACGAAAATCTGAAAATAAAACATGGATAGGGAGAGAAACATATTGATTTGTTGATTCCCCCACTCAAACAAACGAAATCCGCGAAGAATCAAAAGTTCTAGGTGGGTTTTGAGAGGTTTGGAGAGAGAATATGAGAGAAATAATGAGGAGGAATAAGAGACCTAGCCGCCCTCGTGCGATTTTGTGGTCGCACCGAACTATACAACCGGAACTATATGGGCGAGATATGTTGTTCCGCCCGTATAGTTGCGGCGGCGCTGCCAACTAGGGTTTCTTTATACGGAATATAGCTATACGGACGCAACTATACGGCCGGATTGCAATGATCCCGCCGTATAGTTGGTCATTAAACCATCTGTATCCTTAGGATAAATTTCTAAAACAGGCATTGATATCTATACGACCAGAACTATATGGCCGGAATTTTTATTCCCGCCGTATAGTTGATCGTTAAACAGTCAATACCTTTTGGGAAGAAATTGTACGGAGGCATCGATATCTATACGACCGGAGCTATACGGCCGGAATTTTTATTCTCTTCGTATAGTTGGTCGTTAATGCTCTGTGCCCACGCAAGAAAATTGTTGATGGCAAAGATATCTATACGACCGGAACTATATAGACAGAATTTTTATTCCCGCCATATAGTTGGTCGTTAAACCATCAGTAGTCATCAAAAAAAATTATGTTTCTTCAAGAATGTCTTCTTATTCTGAAACTCAACAAAATACCTTATTTTTGACAAAAATTGATAGTAGAAACTATCGACCAACATTAGCATGTAATGAGCAGAATTTTAACCTTTGTAGATAAAACTCAAACATTTTTTATACTTATTCTACATTCGTTCAATCAATGTTTCTACTACTTTTCGATAGCTGCATCTTCACGGGCGTGCTTCTGCAAGAATATCTGTGAAAAAGTTGTAGGAATGTGATAAAATTTTTATTCTTTAGTCTATTTTATTGATGTGATGGGTTGACTCCCATTAAGCATTTTATTAAGAATGGTTAAATAACTCAACCCCTTCTCTATTCTCAAATTCTTATCTTGGGTTGCCCCTTATCAAAGGTACTTACCACATGAACTCGTTTTGCCGGTGGAAAATATCTTTCTCTAGCTTCTAGCTTCTTTGGAAAATACCGGATGATTTCAGCATCATAAACATTGAAGATTATTTTCCCTTCAGCACAATCAACTGATGCTCCTGCAGTACTAAAGAAAGGTCTTCCAAGTATTATAAGATAATTTTTCATCCTCTGGCATTTCAAGAATAACAAAATCAATGGTAATAACATGTTCATCTATTCTAAGTAGAACATCCTCAATCATACCAATGGGTTGTTTAGTGGACTTGTCAGCCATCTGTAAAGTGATAGTAGTAGGAGAATACTCCCCTAATCCTAACCTTTTATAGAGGGAGTATGACATTACACTAACTCCAGCACCTAAATCACACAAGGCATTGTGAATATTAGCCTTACCTATTGAGCATGAAATAGTTGGTATTCCGGGATCTCCTGATTTAGACAATAGTTTCCCATTAGCAGGATAACTAGTCACCATGGCAACGGTTTCAGTTATTTCTTTCTTTCTTCTAAGAATATCACGGAGGAATTTAGAATAGGTAGGAACTTTAATTGCATCTACAAACGGAATTTCTAGACGAAGGTCACCAAGTGCTTTTTTTGAAAGAATCATAGATTACCTGATTTGGTGCTTTCTTTTTTCAATCTGGAAAGGGAAGCTTTTTCTCACCTTTTTTATTCTTGTCTTTTACCTTTTGTGGGGGGTCAGACTCTTTAGTCGCTTTCTTTTGTTGTTGCTTATCACTTTTCTTCTTATCTACTACAACAACTTCATCTTTATTGCTTGTTTCTTTTTCTTCTCTTGGATCAACCATCTCTGCATCAGAGTCATAATGGTCATCCTGTGTATCATCTTGGCCCTCCTTGGTTTGATCTTGTGTTTCTTGAGAAGTTTCATCTTGAGGATCCACCAGTGTATCATCTTGGCTTGCTTCGAGCAAGGCTTTTTTCCTTTTGCTCCTTTTCAGCTTCATATTCTGGTGGTCCTAACGGTCCTGTAACAACTACACCTCTTCTTGTAACAACATTAGTAGAAACAGGAATATCTTTATCATCTTGAAGAAAAATTTGATAACCAGATGCTATTTATTCACACTGGGTTTCAATCATGCTATGATGATCTCTTCATAATTTTCCGTGAGTTCCGCCAAAATCTTTTTATGTTTTTGAAAGTGCTTATGCAAGTTATTATGAGATTTTGCTTGTCTATGTTTTAATTCTTGAAAAACTTTTCTAGTTTCATCTTCTGCAATGAAAACTTGTAACCAGTCTACTTTATTTTCCTTAACAAGTTCAGAAGGTATACCTTTTTCTTTTATTGTTTTGCATACTTCAGGCATAAGATAAGGAGTTATCTGAAGTATCCTTTTTCCAGCTTAGTGCCGAAATCGGGATTATATAAAGAATCATTCTTAACCCTAGTAGACATCAATTCTAAACATTCTTTAATAGTTAAAGTATTTATCGATCCTCCCGCTAAGAAGTCAAGCAACTCTCTACATTGAGTATTAAGACCATGGTAGAATAAATGGCAAATAGTTGATTAAGAATAGCCATGATTAGGAACACTATTGATCATTCCAAAGAATCTATATCCTAGGCTTGTGGGTAGTTTTCTCCCACGTTCTGACTAAAGTTGCCTATATTATTTCTTAGTTTAGTTACCTTTTTAAAAGGATTAAACCTGTTTATGAATTTGACAATGCAGTTTTCCCAACATTTAATGTAATGGCGAGGGAGAGAATATAACCAGTCTAGAGCCTTACCTTTAAGAGACCAACGAAATAATTTTAGACGAGAGGAATCCCTTGGCAAACCTTTTGGTCCAAGTGATGTTACCACATCGTCGAACTCTCTAAGGTGTCTTCTTGGGTCTTCATCTTCCCTTCCACTTAAAGCTTTTTCCTGCAAAATTTTAATAATTCCACCATCAAATCAATATTCTCTAACTCCAAGGTTAGGGAATTCTATTGGTTGCTTAAGAAATTCAGAACTTGGAGCACTGTATTCTCTGAGAGTTTTCTTAGGTTTCTTGGGAGTTGTCCTATAAATAGACATGATTTCCATTATATCACTCAAGTTTTCAACTTCAACTTTATTCAATCTTAAAAGTTTTTCAATAATTTCCTCACGTCTCTAAGCAGGCACACGATCAATATAATCTGGTAAATAGGTCCTACCAGAGTGTGTAGACCCTTAGTCTCCTAGGGAGAACATTTTTGTAGTAGCAACACCTGAAATGTCAAGACACAAACACTTAGCGCTTAGCTCCCCGGCAACGGCGCCAGAAAATAGCTTGATATCTGCAAGTGCACAGATCGTTTGTATCTAGTTTCTAAGTATAGATATTGATCCCACAGGGAGCCCAAAGGCAAGTGTTTATGGTTAAGTCTCTGTCACACCCAAAGTTTTCACAGGTCTTCGAGTGAATTGACTACAAGTGAAAAATGAGAATGAGATTTGGATTAAACTAGATGTATTTAAATAAAACTAAAATGTAAACTTCGGAAATAAAAAAACATAAAAGTAAAGAACGATTCGGTTGTTTGTTGTTTTCTGTAGATGACAAAAACGACGCGGGGAGATACAATTCATGGCGATAGTGAATGTGCCAGATGGACGAGTGATAAATGTAACAATTGTAATCTTATAAATATATATGTAAGCGAGTAACCCATAATTAGCCGGAACTTGTCAACACCCGGATTTTTAATCCCAGATGCCTGTTATGCCATACATCGCAATCCAGGATTACCATTTTTGTGAGACATAACAGATTGGATATCACAGTACATCATCCATTACAAACCATACTAAGGTCTTACACAAATAAATGATATCATGATCTAGTCTTAATACAGACAAGTAGCAGAATAATAAGCATAGCAGTGGGCTCCATCTTCAGGGTCACAGGCAATGCTGACGATGGGAGATGATCCTAGTTGCCGTAGCCGTCCTGCTGTCCATCTTCCTGATAGTCCTCCTCATAGTCTGGCCACGGGAATAGCCAGGGACAAAGCCATGAGTACTCTTTAAGTACTCGCAAACTATCACTAACAAGTAAGGTAGTTCTAGTAGGAATCCTAAGCTCTAAGTTTATTTGCAAAAAGCCAGATTTATCCAAACTCAGTTCAGAAGTAAAGAAAACTAAGTAAAAGTTCTAAATCACTTTAAGTTTGGAACCTAGTTTTCATATTCAAAACCCTGTTGTGGTCAAGTCAAAATCATAGTCCACTTCACAAGTCATTTTGAAAACATCTGAAGACAGAACAGTATGGCCACTCCAACTGTCCATGACCATGGACGCGGCTATTCGAATAGTTTGACACTCTATAGAGGTGGTACACTTTCACCACAAAATTCGATACATCCATTCGGGATAACCCTGAATCATCATACTTAGTATGCGGATAATCAACCATAACCTTTCAATTACACACTCTAGTATAGGCACCTCCCCTATGAGCTTGGCCTCCCAGCCATGGCCATCTGCCCTCCTGGACACTGCATAGGTGGACAATTCACACTCACGAGGTAGCCTCAGCTCAAACCTCTTCCGCGAGGGAACCCATACTAATGCATATAAACTTCCGGCTAAGCCTTACCCAATTCAGGTATTGTGGTTGTACGATAAAATTGGAATGGTATCGCATCTGAACCCAACCATCAGTTTTTATAAAGGGCTAAGGCTCATGCCTCAACATTTTCATCATCAAAAACCATTTGTGTTTCTCAACACATGTCAAAACATCTCAATAGACTGACTCATCATTCTAAGGTTTTCACAATTCATTTTCACCAAGTATTCCCATCTAAAGTGATCAAATTTTATGCTTAGCACTAGCTACTAAGTTAAGAGTGTTCACTAATGAGGGATGCTAATCTCAATCTCATGCCATAGAATGACATCTAGTATAGGCCTAGTTTTATACTCTTTATGCTATCTATACTACTTTCTAAATCCTCACAAAGCATTAACTAAAAGTACGAACTTTGGTAAAGTAAAAGAGTAAAGCTTACAAGTAAAACTTGGGATGGGTATAAATCAAAGTATATAACCAAAGCATGCCTAATGCATCTTGCTTAGGTTAACATTTGCAAGTGTTATCTTGCAAGGGTCTAGCTTCCTTAGTAATGATGGCTTGCAAGTATTAGCTTGCCAATAATAGCTTGCCTTGATTGGTGCAGTGATTGAAGTTTTCTTCGTCTTCCTCAGGGTAGAACTCCTCCTCCTCGTATCCTTGGTCGGTACTATCGTCTATAAATAAATACGGGGTACACAATCACCAAACAATACTTAACTAGTCTATTTAGCACACTAAGGCTCACACTTGATGATCTAGTATCATCACAATCATCACATGAAACAAAGAACTAGTTTTATTTATCTTATTTGAAAAAAGTAATTTCTACTCATTGAAATTAATTAAGATTTAATATTCTCCAATTAAAATACGGGATCATGTGGACACATGTCATCACCACATATTCTAATACATGGGAATGTGATTTAAAGGGTTGGTCACATTTTATAAATTTTAAGATTACTATTTAAATGATTTAAAGTGACTAGAAATGCCTATATAGCATTATTTTGGTACTAGTCCAATGTCACTGCATGCAAAACTAAATATTTTTACATAATCAGATACATATTATCAAATGTGATTTTTGAGAGTTGGAATCAACTCAAAAGCTATTGTGGTTGATTTTTGAAAAATGTTTGAAGTTTCAAAAGTCTATGTCTTGTTATTTTTACTAAAGATTATCTCTAACTCCAAATGATTTAAATCCAACAGGCTTGGATATATAATTTAATTATCTTTCTAACAAAATTGGAATCATGCAATTTGGTTAATTGAAACTCTCTTAATTGAATTTTGAATAAGTGGACAGAATAGGATTTCAACTAAAAAGGAAAATCCATATTTGAATTCCCTAGGCTGCGCGGGAAAGCTAAACAGGCCGGCCCAACTGCATAGCCCAGCGCAGTGTGCAGCTGACAGAGGGAGTCCACTCGCCAGCGAGACTAACTACGCAAAGCGGTATCATTTAACCTGAGCCCTACGATTAGAAGCAAGATCGACGGCTGAGGGTCGTCGTCGACGACGAACAGCTCTGGCGAGGAAAATGACCTAGCGCGGTGGTGGGGGTCTCATGGGGCTCACCTGGGCTCTAGCTAGGGTCAGCGAAGGGGGCAAACAACATGGTAAATGACGGCGAGGTGAGGCACGGTCACGGCAGGGCTTGGGGTGGTCAGAATCGATGGCGCCCTTCGCCTCCAGCAGCGGCGGACTCCGGTGCAATTCCGGCACGGTGGTGCTCGCCTTGCTCCGGGGAGAAGTGGGGAAGGTCGGTGAGGAGTGGGGAGTGAGGTGGTGTGGAGAAATGGGGTGGAGAGGCCATCTATTTATACACCAACGAGGCAACCGAGCGGGATGGGTTGGCGTCTCCGGCGAGGACGGTACAGCAAGCTAAAGGCATGGGCGAGGGTGTAGGACGGTGCGATGCTCCCGGGAAGTTCTTGATGGCTCAATGCACGGTGCCCAAAAAACGCTTGATGGCGGTGTTGATGTAGAGCTCGTTGGGAACCCCAAGAGGAAGGTATGATGAGCACAGCAGCAAGTTTCCCTCAGTTATGAAACCAAGGTTTAATCAAACCAGTAGGAGCAAGGAAACACCCCAAAGGTGTTACTAGATGAGCTTTGGCAGGGCGCACTACCGGTGCTAGTAGCAACGTGGAGACTTGCACAACACAACCACAGAACTTTGTCCCCAACTTGCGATGAGGTTGTCAATCTCACCGTGTTTTGCAGAAAACAAAGGATTAAACGTATCGAATGGAAAGAAGTAAAAGTTTGTAGAAAGTAAACACAAAGAAGTAAACAATTTATAGATTGTATGTAAAAGATAAGGACCGGGATCCATAGTTCATTAGAGGTGGCTCTCCTTAGATAGATAACATGCTGGGTGAACAAATTACTGCGGGGCAATTGACAAACACCAAGAAAGCAATACATGCATATACTAATCATCTTGACTCCTTTGAGACTTGATTGGGCATTACAACATAATACATAGACCGCCATCCAACTGCATCTATGACTAATAATCCACCTTCAGGTTATCATCCGAACCCCCTCCAGTATTAAGTTACAAGCAACAGATTATTGCTTTACGAACTGCGTGTAAAGTAAACAATACGATTGTTCTATGAACAAAGGATTGTTGTTTTCTCCCTAGTAGCAACAGCATATCTAGTACCTTAGAGATTTCTGTCACTTCCCTAGATTACCAGAGGCACAAACCCACTATCGAGCATAAATACTAACTCTTGGAGTTGCTAGCATCTACTTGGCCAAGATAGCTACTAACAACGGAAAGCATGCAATATCACAAATAACAAAGACATGATAGAATCAATAATCAATCTGAAATAGCATCTCAATATCCATCGGATCCCCGCAAACACAACATGTAGAATTACAAATAGATGATCTTGATCATGAACGGAGCTCACAAGATCTAGACATGAAAGCACAAAGGAGGAGAACCAGCCATCTAGCTACTACATGGATCCGTAGTCCAAGGATGAACTACTCACACATCACACCGGAGGCTTGCATGGTGATGAAGAAGGCCTCCAGCGTGAAATCCCCTCTCCGGCAGGGTGCCAGGAAGAGCTTCAGATCCCTCCCGATCTAGGGATGGAGATGACGGCGGCTACAGACTCTTTCGTGGATTTTTGATCGGGCACTTAGGGTTTTCGTCCCGAGGGCAATATGTAGGCGGAAGGGGAGACCGAGGGGGTGCCAAGGGCCACCACACCACCCCCTGGCGTGGGCCCAGCCTGGCCGCGCGGCCAGGTGGTGTGGCCGGCCTCTGGCCCTTCTCCGTCTCGTATTCTGGCACTTGATGACTTCCAAAAAATAGGCACTTTGGTTTTTGTCCCGTCCAATTCCGAGAATATTCATTTTATGACTTTCCTAGAACCAAAAACAGCAGAAAACACGTAGCTGGCACTGTGGCTCTTGTTAATAGGTTAGTCCAAGAAATCATATGAAAAGTACTCCAAAGTTGGAACAAAACACAAGAAAGTGGATAAAACCAAGCATGGAACATCAAAAATTATAGATACATTTGCAATGTATCAACATCCCCAAGCTTAACTCCTGCTTGTCCTCGAGTAGGTAAGTGATAAAAAGAAAGAATAATTTTTGAGGTGACATGCACCGTCAAAGACTTGATCAAAGTATTTGTAAAACATTCAAAGCTGGGATCATGGTACTTCAATCATAACATGAAAGGCAAAGTTCTAGCAATAAGCAAAGAAACTATGATGCAACATGAAAAGGCACAAACAAAATATTCATGAATAACAATGCTTTGCAAGACGTTTGTTTGTTTCACATGAAGAAAACATAGCATAAAAGTATTCAGCTTGTCCCTCAATAGAGTAGCAAATATAAATGAATAGGACACCTTCAATGTTCATAAGAGTGACTAGATACAATAGTTTAAAACAAGCAATATCAAAGTATGCATAAATCAACAAGTCTTGGGACAATGCACATAGAACTAAGAATGGACACTATGCTCTCAAAGTAAGTGCATAAAGATAGAAGGTGGAGACTCAATATAATGGTGGAAGAAAGGCTTTTTTATAAAAGGAAGTAGGGATTCAAGTCTCATAAAGAGCTTCCAAAAATTATGGTACTTATAGCTTTCATCTCTCATTGCCCCTATCATAAGCATCTTGAAGTGATTAAGGTTAAAGTGAACAAACTATGGTGTACATGCTTGACGAAGTATAAGTCAGAAATATCATGTCCCTTGAATACGAGGGTCGCTCCTCATGCTACTCAAGCTTAGTCACCGGTAAGTTCTTGTCATTGTAAGTACATGTGTATCATAGAGAACCGCCAACGGGGTACCCCTTGCCCGATGATACGGAAGAATCCCCATATCAAAATCACAAGGCAAGCAGACAACGAGCATCTCAGCATTCTTCTTATTTACCATGGGAATATGGTGCTTTTTTTCTCTCTTTCCTCTTTTCATAGTATCTCTTCTTTTTTTTCTCAATATAGGACTCTTTTTTTATAAGAAGAATGCTTCATAGACAGCTCATTATGGTTACGCTGCAGGTTTCCACCATGTCAGCATGGATTAGACCAGCGGCCCAGGCGTTTCTCTAACACATATACATAACTCCATGGACTTACAAGCTCCCCTTTCATTTCACACCGACGACATCCATATACAAAAGAGCATGATATCAACTAGGTACAAGTACCAAGTGCAATGTTGAAAGCGTTCCCCATGAAAGCATGGTTATGCTAATCCCCAACAAATAAGTGCAAGCATATACAACATAGAAGACACAATGGTTCAAGTTTATTAAGGGCAAGTAAAGTAAAGTGTGCCATCAAGTTTGTGAGAGCTTTAATCACTAGTTTTCTCATAACAAGTTTAATTTGGAAGGTAAACAAAAGCATGAATATACTTGGAATAGCATAAGCTAATAGGTAGGTATGGTGGACTCCTTGGAATAACTTGGTTTAGGGAGTTGGATGCATGAGTGGAACTCATACTTTGTTGTGGATGCTAGCAAAAGACTGGGAGCGACAAACTAAGAGAGCAATAATGGCCATAATCACGCAGAGCGATAAAACATCATTGATCAAAGCATAAAGTGATATTACAAGTTGAAAACTAAAGGATCATAAAGGCTCTGGTGACTTTGGATAGTCATAACATGGTGTGAGCATGTGCCAAGTCAACCCAAATAAAGCATCAAAGGAGAATACCACTATACTATGCTTTAATATGCTAAAACAACGCATGATTCATCCAAGGCACATTAAGCAATCTCAATTGTTTATAACAAGTCATGCTACAACAAATAATACTAAGCATAAAGCCAAAACAATATCAAGCATGGCATGACAAAGCATAGGCCACAGTCAAAAACAAGCTCTTTTTACCACATAAGCATGAACTTCCCTACTCTTTTCCAAACCAAACCAAACTATTTGCAAACCAATGTATGAAATAGGGGGTCCAACCAATTTAATCAGAAAACTAAGCAAACCAAGCAAACGAAAAACCAAAATAGAAACGAAAAAGAAGACGCTCCAAGAAAAACACAACTGTGCATGAAACAATAAAAATGAAGCGTTTGGAAGAAACCTGAGATTTTTATTGATGGAGAAGGGGATGCCTTGGGCATCCCCAAGCTTTGATGCTTGTGAAGGAAATATGCCCTGAGAGGCAATAATAAAGTTGTTATTATGTATTCCTTGTATATGATAGATGTTTATTTTACATGCTATAATTGTATTGATAGGAAACATCAATACATGTGTGTTTAATAAACAAAAAGGGTTCCTAGTCATGCCTCTCTTATAGACTAGCTTGTTGATTAACAAGATGATCAAGGTTTCCTGACCATGGACATTGGATGTTGTTAATAACAAGGTCACACCATTAGTGGAATGATGTGATGAACATTCATCCGAAGTATAGCATTACGATCAAGTCATTGTGTTTATATTGCTATAACATCATACGAAGTAATCTTTATCCTTAGACCATGAGATCATGTTATCTGCTAACACCGGAATAGTATCTTGATAACATCAAGCGTCACACTGTAACAGGGTGACTATAAAGATGGGTTCAGTGCTACGAAGGTGTTATGTTGAGGCTCATGGATCAAGAGTGGAATTTGTCAATCCAGATGACGGATAGATATACTCTGGGCCCTCTCGGTGATATCACATTAGGATAGCTTGCAAGCAAGTGATGTGATCACTAGAATGTTATATCACGGGAACGAGAAAAGAGTGCATGTCGGTAACGAGATCAAACTAGGTATGGAGATACCGATGATCGAATCTCGGACATGTAATATATCGAGAGACAAAGGGATTTAGTTACAAGCGTTAAAGGTTCTCACGATCACAGGAGTCATCGTTGAATGTGTAGGAGTCAGTACGGATCTCCAGGTCCCGCTGCTGATTATTGATCGGAGAAGGGTCTCGATCATGTCTGCATTATTCGCGAACCACAGGGTGGCACACTTAAGAGTTACCGGACACCATTTTGGAGCACATATGTTTCAGAAGAAAGAATTGCAAAGCGCAGGAATTGTTTCAATAGAAACCGGAAATTGTTTCGGGTGAAATTGCAGAAGGTGGTTCTGCATGTGATATTGAAATATTGCAAGGGGATATATGTGAATGTTTGTTAATTAAAGTAATTAACAAAATTCTGAATAAATTTAATAAAAGAGTTTTATTAAATGAGAGAGCATTAAATTTGGAGAAACTTAATGCATTTAAAGTGGAGACTTTAAAAGGGAATGTGAGGAGGCATTTTAGTGTGGAGGAGTTACCACCACATGAATGGGGGAGGTGAGGGGTCACCCCCCCATGCGCCAGCCATGGAGAGAGGGGGCACCCCCCCTCCTCCTATAAAAGGCCACCCATTCCCTCCTTCATCCTCACACCTCCTTGTGAAGGATCTCTCCCCCCCTCTAGAATTATTCCCCCATGGTCTCGGATTAGCGAGATACATGTTCCCGGTGGCATTTCGTCTGGAAGGAGTTGCTGCTTCTGCTGGATTGCTGGAGCGAGTAGGTGGAGGTTGTCCGGTGGCTTGAACGTGTGTGCGAGTGCGGATGCACTGCTGAGTTGCGGCACTCGGACTTCCTCACGATCTTGAGATCGGCAAGTGTACGACTACATCAACCACGAGTTCCTACTCGTTAAAAAAGCTCGTTGTCTTCGAGGGTAAGTTCTCTATGGATGTATGTCCATCCGTTTGCTTTGTACCTAGTAGATAGATCTTGGCGTGTAGTTCACACCATAGGAAATTTTTTGTTTTCTCTGCTGCGGACCCAATAGTGGTTTCAGAGCCTGATCTATGCGTAGGTGCTTTGCATGGGTAGTACACATATGTTTATATGTGGGCGATGATGATCATGTTATTGCATCTTCTATGTACTTTGGATATTGGTGCCATAGTGGGATGAAGCGGCCCGGACCAACCTTACATGTCATCGTACATGAGACCGGTTCCACGACTGACATGCAACTTGTTTTGCATAAGTGGCTGGCGGGTGTCTGTCTCTCCTACTATAGTCAATATCTGATTTACAACGAGTTGCTAATAACTTGGTTATCCTTGTTGTGGTTCATGTTCGTAGGTTAGACAGGTTCTATCTCCGAAAGCCCTAAGCCACGTAAAACTTGCAATTAATAAATTAGAGGCGTCTAGTTTAGATTGTTGCTGGGCTAGTGTTTTGATATGGTATTGTTGTAAGTAGATGTATAATAGATACTCTTATAACTCACTTAACGTGTAAGTTCCATAGACCTTGGCCTTACACACAAAGGAATGATAGAGATCATACCACGATGCAAATGATAGAGATCAAATGCATGGACCATATCACCTCACTTCACACATTAGATGTTAGCATCTTATATTGCTAGTTTGGCGCGTTTGGTAGCATTATAAGATGATCCCTCATTTAGATATCAAGATAAAATGTGTTCTTCCTTAAGTATGCACCGTTTTGTGGATCGTGTTTTGAGGCATCGCGTGATGATCGGGTGTTTTCAACTCTACGCTTTCATACAACGGGTGTAAGACAGTTTTACACACGCAAATACTAAGGTTCTTACTTGACGAGCCTAGCATGTACAGACATGGCCTCGGAACACGGACCGAAAGGTTAAGCATGAGTCATATAGCTGATATGATGCCCATATAGATGCCCGCCTTTGAAGCTACACCGACTCACGTGATGATCGGACTTGGTGTAGTGGATTTGGTTCATGTAATCACCAAAAGGACACGAGGGATGTTGTTTTTGAGTGGGAGTTCATTAGTAATTTGGATTAGTTGAACTCAATCTATCATAAACTTAGTCTAAATATACTTTACAAATTCTGTTGTAGATGGCACCACCTGCTTTTAATTTCAATGTGTTCATGGAGAAAGAGAAACTTGCTGCGAATGGTAGCAACTTCACAAACTGGGCTATGAATTTGAGGATTCTCCTCACTGCTGCACAAAAGAAATATGTGCTAGATGCGCCGCTAGGCCCCCACAAGCTCCTGATGCCCCTGACGAGGAAAAGAACATCTATATAACTCGTCAGGAGGACCACAACTTAGTTCATTGCGGCATACTGTATGGGCTAGAGCCAGAACTTCGAAAGCGTTTCGAAAATGGCAATGCCTTTGATACCATGGGAGAATTGAAAATGATTTTTGATACCCATGTTGCCGTAGAGAGTTATAATGCTACAGAAAAGTTCTTTAGCTGCATGATGGAGGAAAACAGCTCCGTTAGTGAGCATGTACTCAAAATATCTGGGTACGCCGATAAGCTTGTGTCCTTGGGAATAACGATTCCCATTGCCTTAGGCATACATCGTGTTCTCCAATCTCTACCACCTAGCTACAAGAGCTCCGTGATGAACTATAATATGCAGGGCATGAAGAAGTCTCTTCCCGAGCTTCTGTCAATGCTTAAGACTGCAGAAGTGGAGATTAGGAAAGAACATCAAGTGTTGATGATCAATAGGACCACCGGTTTCAAGAAGGACAAGAAAGGCAAGCACAAGGGAAAGAAGGGTGGCAAGTCTGTTGCCACGCCTGAAAAGAAACCCCGAGCTGGCCCTAAGTCTGACACCGAGTGCTACTATTGCAAGGGGACTGGCCATTGGAAGCGCAACTGCCCCAAGTATTTGGCGGACAAGAAGTCCGGCAAGGAAAAAAAGGTATATGTGATATACATGTTATTGATGTGTACTTGACTAGTACTCGCAGTAGCACCTGGGTATTTGATACGGGATCGGTTGCTAATATATGTAACTCGGTTCAGGGGCTGTGGAACAAGCGACAACTAGCAAGGGATGAGGTCTCGATGTGGGTCGGCAATGCATCAAGAGTTGACGTGATCGCCGTCGGAACTCTGCCTCTCCATATGCCATCAGGATTAGTTATAAACCTAAATAATTGTTATTTGGTGCCTGCACTGAGCATGAACATTGTATCCAGATCGTGTTTGATGCAAAGTGGTTATTCATTTAAGTCTAAAAACAATGGTTGTTCGATTTATATGAATAATATCTTTTATGGTCATGCACCCATGTTGAATGGTTTATTTCTGTTGGATCTCGATAGTAGTATTACGCATATTCATAATGTTGATGCTAAAAGGATTAAACTTGATAATGATATATCTACATATATGTGGCACTGCCGTCTAGGTCATATTGGCGTTAAACGCATGAAGAAACTCCATTCTGATGGACTTTTGGAATCACTTGATTTTGAATCATTTGAGACATGTGAGCCATGCCTTATGGGCAAGATGACTAGAACGCCGTTTTTCGGTTCAATGGAACGGGCGACAGATCTATTGGAAATCATACATACTGATGTGTGTGGACCAATGAGTGTGTCGGCGGGAGGTGGATATCGTTATTTTGTTACTTTCACGGATGATTTGAGTAGATATGGGTATATATATTTGATGAAACACAAGTATAAAACTTTTGAAAAGTTCAAAGAATTTCAGAATGAAGTGGAAAATCATCGTAACAGAAAGATCAAATTTCTGCGGTCCGACCGTGGAGGAGAGCATCTTATTTACGAGTTTAGCACACATATGAAAGACTGTGGAATAGTTTCACAACTCACGCCTGTCGGAACACCACAACGTATTGGTGTGTCAGAACGTCATAATCGTACTTTATTGGATATGGTTCGATCTATGATGTCTCTGACTGACTTGCCACTGTCATTTTGGGGTTATGCACTGGAAACCGCTACATTCACTTTAAATAGGGCACCATCTAAATCCGTTGAAAAGACACCGTATGAATTATGGTTTGGAAACAAACCTAAGCTGTCATTTCTTAAAGTTTGGGGATGCGATGTTTATGTGAAGAAACTTCAACCGGATAAACTCGAACCCAAAGCGGAAAAATGCGTCTTCATAGGATACCCTAAGGAAACGATTGGGTATACCTTCTATCATAGATCTGAGGGCAAGGTCTTTGTTGCCAAGAATGGATCCTTTCTTAAGAAGGAGTTTCTCGCGAAAGGTGTGAGTAGTCGAAAGGTAGAACTCTAAGAGGTTATTGAACCTTCTCTTCATGAAATGGCGAGTAGCGCAGCTCTAGAAGTTGTTTTGGAGTTGACTTCACCTAATGAAGAGAGAGCTAATGATATTGATCATGAAACTCTGAAAGAGGACACTACCGAACCTCGCAGGTCAAGCAGGACACGTGCAGTTCTTAAACTGTACGGCAATCCTGTTATGAATTTCATGATTGATGAAATGGATGACCCTACGACATATGAAGAAGCGATGATGAGCCCGGATTCCAACAAATGGCTAGAAGCCATGAAATCCGAGATGGAATCCATGTACGAAAACCAAGTTTGGAACTTGGTGGACTTACCTCACGACCGAAAGGCCGTTGAGAATAAATGGATTTTCAAAAGAAAAACTGATGCTGATGGTAATGTGACCATCTATAAGGCTAGGCTTGTCGCAAAGGGGTTTCGACAAATTCAAGGAGTTGACTACGATGAGACATTCTCTCCCGTAGCGATGCTTAAGTCGGTTAGGATTATGTTAGCAATTGCTGCATATTTCGATTATGAAATATGGCAGATGGATGTCAAAACTGCGTTCCTCAATGGTAAGATTGAAGAAGAGTTGTATATGATACAACCTAAGGGTTTTGTCGATCCTAAGGATGCTAATAAGGTGTGCAAACTTCAGCGATCCATCTATGGACTGAAGCAAGCATCACAAAGTTGGAATCTCCGCTTTGATGAGGTGATCAAAGAGTTTGGATTTGTCCAAACTTATGGAGAGGCTTGTATTTACAAGAAAGTGAGTGGGAGCAATGTGGCATTTCTAATATTATATGTGGATGACATATTATTGATTGGAAATGATTTAGATCTTTTAAATAGTGTTAAAAGTTATCTAAACAGCAAATTTTCGATGAAGGACCTTGGTGAAGCTTCATATATATTAGGCATTAAAATCTATAGAGATAGATCAAGACGCCTAATTGGGCTATCGCAGAGTACATACCTTGATAAGATATTAAAGAAGTTTAATATGGACGGAAGTAAGAAGGGGTTCTTACCTATGTTGCAAGGCAAGACATTGAGTAAGACTCAAAGTCCGGCTACGGCGGAAGAAAGAGAGATAATGGATAGGATCCCCTATGCCTCAGCCATAGGCTCTATAATGTATGCCATGCTATGTACAAGACCGGATGTGGCACATGCTATTAGTTTGACTAGTAGGTACCAATCTGATCCAGGTTCGGAACACTGGATAGCGGTCAAGAATATCCTTAAGTACTTGAGAAGAACTAAGGATATGTTTCTTGCATACGGAGGTGAAGAAGAGCTAGTCGCTAAGTGTTATGTCGATGCTAGCTTTGACACTGATCCGGATGACTCTAAGTCTCAATACGGATACGTATTTCTCTTGAACGGAGCAGCAGTTAGTTGGAGGAGCTCCAAACAACCTGTGGTGGCTGGATCAACAACAGAGGCGGAATATGTTGCTGCTTCAGAAGCAGCACAGGAAGCAGTTTGGATGAAAGAGTTCATTACGGAACTGGGTGTGGTTCCCAGTGCGTTGGACCTGATGGTGATCTATTGTGACAACAATGGAGCCATAACCAACGCCAAGAAACCAAGGTCTCACAAGAATTCCAAGCATATTAAGCATCGATTTCACTCCATCCGCGAACATGTCAAGGATGGAGATATAAAGATTTGTAAAGTGCACACGAACCTGAATGTAGCAGATCCGTTGACTAAAGTACTCCCTAGGGCAAAACATGATCAACACCAGAACTCCATGGGTGTTAGATTTATCACTACTAGATTATTGTCTCTAGTGCAAGTGGGAGACTGAAGGAAATATGCCCTAAGAGGCAACAATAAAGTTGTTATTATGTATTCCTTGTATATGATAGATGTTTATTTTACATGCTATAATTGTATTGATAGGAAACATCAATACATGTGTGTTTAATAAACAAAAAGGGTTCCTAGTCATGCCTCTCTTATAGACTAGCTTGTTGATTAACAAGATGATCAAGGTTTCCTGATCATGGACATTGAATGTTGTTAATAACAAGGTCACACCATTGGTGGAATGATGTGATGAACATTCATCCGAAGTATAGCATTACGATCAAGTCATTGTGTTTATATTTCTATAACATCATACGAAGTAATCTTTATCCTTAGACCATGAGATCATGTTAATTGCTAACACCGGAAGAGTATCTTGATAACATCAAAGGTCACATCGTAACAGGGTGACTATAAAGATGGGTTCAGTGCTATGAAGGTGTTATGTTGAGGCTCATGGATCAAGAGTGGAATTTGTCAATCCAGATGACGGATAGATATACTCTGGGCCCTCTCGGTGATATCACATTAGGATAGCTTGCAAGCAAGTGATGTGATCACTAGAATGTTATATCACGGGAACGAGAAAAGAGTGCATGTCGGTAACGAGATCAAACTAGGTATGGAGATACCGATGATCAAATCTCGGACATGTAATATATCGAGAGACAAAGGGATTTAGTTACAAGCGTTAAAGGTTCTCACGATCACAGGAGTCATCGTTGAATGTGTAGGAGTCAGTACGGATCTCCAGGTCCCGCTGCTGATTATTGATCGGAGAAGGGTCTCGATCATTTCTGCATTATTCGCGAACCATAGGGTGGCACACTTAAGAGTTACCGGACACCATTTTGGAGCACATATGTTTCAGACGAAAGAATTGCAAAGCGCAGGAATTGTTTCAATAGAAACCGGAAATTGTTTCGGGTGAAATTGCAGAAGGTGGTTCTGCATGTGATATTGAAATATTTCAAGGGGCTATATGTGAATGTTTATTAATTAAAGTAATTAACAAAATTCTGAATAAATTTAATAAAAGAGTTTTATTAAATGAGAGAGCATTAAATTTGGAGAAACTTAATGCATTTAAAGTGGAGACTTTAAAAGGGAATGTGAAGAGGCATTTTAATGTGGAGGAGTTACCACCACATGAATGGGGGAGGTGAGGGGTCACCCCCCATGCGCCGGCAATGGAGAGAGGGGGCACCCCCCTCCTCCTATAAAAGGTCACCCATTCCCTCCTTCATCCTCACACCTCCTTGTGAAGGATCTCTCTCCCCCTCTAGAATTATTCCCCCATGGTCTCGGATTAGCGAGATACATGTTCCCGGTGGCATTTCATCTGGAAGGAGTTGTTGCTTCCGCTGGATCACTGGAGCGAGGAGGTGGAGGTTGTCCGGTGGCTTGAACGTGTGTGCGAGTGCGGATGCGCTGCTGAGTTGCGGCGCTCGGACTTCCTCACGATCTTGAGATCAACAAGTGTACGACTACATCAACCACGAGTTCCTACTCGTTAACAAAGCTCGTTGTCTTCGAGGGTAAGTTCTCTATGGATGTATGTCCACACGTTTGCTTTGTACCTAGTAGATAGATCTTGGCGTGTAGTTCACACCGTAGGAAATTTTTTGTTTTCTATGCTGCAGACCCAACAGCTTGTACTTCTTGTATATTTCTTGGGGTGACACACGAAGCATCCCCAAGCTTGAGCTTTAGTCCATCCTTCATCTCATTACTCATTCCTTCCATACACCTGAAATTTTTCATTCATACAAAACTTCACACAATCTTTATTCGCAACATTAGTGCACTCAAGATAAAAGGTCTTAAGGTTCAGTTCTAACACCAAATAAACTTCCATTAGAACACTAGCTACTGTAGCACTTCCCTCAAAAGGCTCAATTCCCCAAAAGAACTCAAAAAGGAACCAACAAGAAGCAAATGCAGAAAATGGCAGAAATCTGTCAAAACAGACCAGCAGGTAAAGACAAATTTTTTTCGAAGACCTTCTATTGCTCAAATCAAAACGTGTTGAACTAACGAAAGTTAGGTAACAACCTAGGGCAGAATCACAAAAACTTACAGCTCAATCCGACATACAGAGCTCTCTCACGAATTTTTATGGTGAAGCACAGAAATCTGTTTCGGGAGAGCAACTTTCCCAATCATTACTTCTCTCTCATTAGAGGTTACTCTTGGCACAAAAAGCAAATAAAAAGGATAAGGAGCGGTTATTACTGAAGTAATAACTTCCAAGACTCATCTAAAACTTTTGGGTTATCTCCCAAAAAGTACTTTTCTTTAACGCCTTTAAGTTAGGCATAAGAAGCAAAGAAAGAATCAAGTGTTCTCAAATGAAGAAGCATTAAAACCAAATTTCTTGCCCTTACCTCTCTTACTTTTATTCTTAACCTTGGGGAAAATATGATTGTTTGGTGGATAAGAAAGGTGCATGGTCCCCTTTCCCACATCTATTATCGCTCCAAGGAGTTCTAATAGGGACCTTCCAAGTGTAATTTGTCATTTTCCTGCACATTCAATAACGAGATAATCAGTAGAAATCATTTTCCCAAGGATATTTGTAAACACTCCTTCAGCTATTCCAAGAGGTAATAAGGTAGTGTTATTAGCAAAAGATATTTCTTTTCCTCCTTCAGTAAGCCCCCAAGTATTCAAAGATTTATAAATATATTTGGGCATAAGACAAAATTCAGACATGATATCATAGCGAGCTTGAAAAATTTCAGTGTTTATCTCAATCTTTACTGTAGGGAGCCACTTTGATGGTTCAGGAACATAATTGTGGTGCTCCCTAAGCGTATTATAGCAACTTTCCAAGCTAGTAGTGCTAGTCTCAAGAGTGTTCAACCTAACAAATATTTTTGCGAAAGAAATATCAGTTTGGCTAGGCATGTTGTAAGTGAGGATCAACTTCTTTATAGCATTAATAGCATCATCCTCATTACATTGGAGAAAATCTCCTCCCACAAAATCATCTAAAGCATATCTATAGCAAAGAGCAATCCCAAGGTAAAAACTGCTAAGGAACAAGCTTTGAGTCATTTTAGGCTCAGTTTTTCATGTAGATCAGAGATTCTAGACCAAGCTTCCTTAAAACTTTCCTCAATTCCTTGTTTAAAAGTGAAAATCATTTCCTCGGGTGACATAGTGACTGGAGCAAGGCTAGACATAGTGGCAACTTAAGAAAGGAACTAATTTTTTTGTGTTTTTCAAATAAGAAAGCAAACTAGTAAAACTATTTTTTTGTGATTTTGAATAACAAAACAAGCAAACAAAGCAAAAAGAAACTAATCAAAACAAAAATAACAAAGTAAAAAGATTGGTTATGAGGGACTCCCCTTGTGAAGATGTCCTTGACTCCCCGGCAACGGCGCCAGAAAAATGCTTGATAGCTCAATGCACGGCGCCCAGAAAAATGCTTGTTGGCGGTGTTGATGTAGAGCTCGTTGGGAACCCCAAGAGGAAGGTATGATGAGCACAATAGCAAGTTTCCCTCAGTTATGAAACCAAGGTTTAATCGAACCAGTAGGAGCAAGGAAACACCCCAAAGATGTTACTAGCTGAGCTTTGGCAGGGCGCACTACCAGTGCTAGTAGTAACGTGGAGACCTGCACAACACAACCACAGAACTTTGTCCCCAACTTGCGATGAGGTTGTCAATCTCACCGTGTTTTGTGGAAAACAAAGGATTGTATCGAATGGAAAGAAGTAAAAGTTTGCAGAAAGTAAACACAAAGAAGTAAACAGTTTATAGATTGTATGTAAAAGACAAGGACCGGGATCCATAGTTCACTAGAGGTGGCTCTCCTTAGATAGATAACATGTTGGGTGAACAAATTACAGCGGGGCAATTGACAAACACCGAGAAAGCAATACATGCATATACTAATCATCTTGACTCCTTTGAGACTTGATTGGGCATTACAACATAATACATAGACCGCCATCCAACTTCATCTATGACTAATAATCCACCTTCAGGTTATCATCCGAACCCCCTCCAGTATTAAGTTGCAAGCAACAGATTATTGCTTTACGAACTGCATGTAAAGTAAACAATACGATTGTTCTACGAACAAAGGATTGTTGTTTTCTCCCTAGTAGCAACAGCACATCTAGTACCTTAGAGATTTCTGTCACTTCCCTAGATTACCAGAGGCATGAACCCACTATCGAGCATAAATGCTAACTCTTGGAGTTGCTAGCATCTACTTGGCCAAGATAGATACTAACAACGGAAAGCATGCAAGATCACAAATAACAAAGACATGATAGAATCAATAATCAATCTGAAATAGCATCTCAATATCCATCGGATCCCCACAAACACAACATGTAGAATTACAAATAGATGATCTTGATCATGAACGGAGCTCGCAAGATCTAGACATGAAAGCACAAAGGAGGAGAACCAGCCATCTAGCTACTACATGGATCCGTAGTCCAAGGATGAACTACTCACGCATCACACTGAAGCCTTGCATGGTGATGAAGAAGGCCTCCAGGGTGAAATCCCCTCTCTGGCAGGGTGCCGGGAAGAGCTTCAGATTCCTCCCGATCTAGGGATGGAGATGACGGCGGCTACAGACTCTTTCGTGGATTTTTGATCGGGCACTTAGGGTTTTTGTCCCGAGGGCAATATATAGGCGGAAGGGGAGACCAAGGGGGTGCCAGGGGCCACCACACCACCCCCTGGCGCGGGCCCAGCCTGGCCGCGCGGCCAGGTGGTGTGGCCGGCCTCTGGCCCTTCTCCGTCTCGTATTCTGGCACTTGATGTCTTCCTAAAAAATAGGCACTTTGGCTTTTGTCCCGTCCAATTCCGAGAATATTCATTTTCTGACTTTCCTAGAACCAAAAACAGCAGAAAACAGGCAGCTGGCACTGTGGCTCTTGTTAATAGGTTAGTCCAAGAAATCATATGAAAAGTACTCCAAAGTTGGAACAAAACACAAGAAAGTGGATAAAACCAAGCATGGAACATCAAAAATTATAGATACATTTGCAATGTATTAGTTCCCACGGAAGTAAGGGTGCGGCACGGGGCGGTCTAGTTTGGTCTGGCGCATGCGGCGCTCCGCGCGGGACAGGCGGCGTTCTCGACGGTGCACGGGAGCTATGGGTCACGCGGCGGCGAACGGGGGTGTATGCTGGGTTGGCGTGATCATGGCGATGTTGCGCATCCACGGTGAGGGCAAGGCGTGAGCTGGCAGGGCTGGTCGGGCATGGCGCACCGGCGCGCTCTGGGCATGGCGCAGAGAGGCGGTGCACGGCACGACTAGGGTGGTCCACGGCCGGGTTGCGATCATGGGCTGGACAGGGGGTGGCGGTAGGGTGCGACGATGCTCCTGGACATCCTGGATGGGCGTAGGGCTGTCTGGAGCGAGCTGGCCTTGGTCGGCCGGCGACGACCACAAATGGGCGGCGCTCAACTGTGCTCCATGATGAAGGGGGGTTGGTCTGGGTGCTGGTTGGACTCAGAGGGGACAGGGGAGTTAAGGGGAGATCAATTGGTTGTTTAATTAATGTTTAAACAGTGAAGTTAGGCAGAAGCTTAATCTGTGTTAATCAGGTGTTTGATGAAATGGTCGCATGAAAGATACTTTGGAATTTTTGATTCAAATTTGGTGAGTGGTTTGAACTTAAGCTTGAGTAACTATCTTTGCTTGGAGAGGTCAAGGGGAATTGATTTGGTAGGTTTTTGAAAAAGTGGGATCTTAACATATGAATTGGATTCAAATTTCCAATGTCCATTAAATTGATTTGCTAGATGTTTTTGTAAGTTTGTAAAGTGGGCCTTGATACACCTTTACTTGGTCTAGCAAGGGGTGAAAAGAGTGGGAAATGTTTCTGTTAGAAATTCTCTTCTAGGAACACCTAAAGTGGCCTAGTGGTTGATTTTGGGCAAAATGACCATTTGATTTATTTATTCATATTTGATTTCTTTATCTTTTGATTTTGTTTTTAAATGGTCTAGATGATGTTGCATTCATCCTTAAACCATTTCACAACATTTAGAACAATCAAGCATGGCATATACACTCAATTCTATACTAATGCAAACACACATGCATCCATATGCTTTTTCTTAATAAAAGTTTTTGTTAACCCTAAATTTGGGTGATTAGGATTTGACAATCTTGATTATAAGATTTGGGGTGTTACAAACCTTCCCTCCTTAAACAAAATCTCGTCCTGAGATTTAAGAAAAACTAGGAACTAAAGAGATCTGGAAACTCAGTCCTAATGTAATCCTCTCGCTCCCAGGTAGATTCTTCTTCGGTATGGTTGCTCCATTGGATCTTGAGAAACTTGGTACTCTGGGTCCTGGTGGTTCTGAAGGATTCTTCCAAAATACGAATGGGCACTTCATGATACGTCAGATCCTTGTTGATATCAATGGCTCGGTGATCGATGTTCTTGAACACTTCGGTCTTATCCAAAACTTCTAAGGATTTGCGAAGTAACGAGATATGGAACACATTATGGATGGCTTACATCTCCTCTGGCAGTTCCAGTTGATATGATACTTCTCCTCGATGATTTAAAATCTTGAAGGGTCTAATATATCTGGGGGGCTAACTTTCCTTTTAGCTGAAAACGCTGCATTCCCTTCAAAGGTGACACTTTGAGATACACAAAATCTCCGACATTGAAAGTCAGGTCTCTACGTCTCTTGTTAGCATACCTCTTCTGTCTAGATTGGGCGGTCTTGACGTGCTCACGGACTTTGTGAACCTTCTCTTCGGCTTCTCGTAGGATGTCGGGTCCGAAAATCTGAATCTCTCCTACTTGCGACCAATTCAAGGGGGTACGGCACTTCCTTCCATACATAAATTCAAATGGGGCCATTTGCAAACTGGCTTCATAACTATTGTTGTATGAGGATTCTGCGAAAGGCAGACAATCTTCCCATTTTGATCCATACTCTAACACACAAGCTCTCAACATATCTTCTAATATTTGGTTGACTCTTTTAGTTTGTCCATCGGTTTGCGGGTGATAAGCTGTGCTGAAGTTCAGCTTGGTTCCTAATCCTTCTTGGACTTTCTGCCAAAATCTTGAGGTAAATTAGGTTCCTCGATCCGACACTGTGGTCTTAGGGGTTCCATGCAAACTGACAATTTTGGCGATGTACAGCTCTGTTGGCTTCGAACTCTGGTAGGTTGTCTTGACAGGTATAAAATGGGCTACCTTGGACAGTCTATCTACTTTGACCTAGATAGAGTCATTTCCCCTATTAGAAACAGGTAATCAGTGATAAAGTCCATTCCGACAGAATCCCATCTCCATTCCGGAATCTGCAATGGTTGCAATAGTCTTGCGGGTCTCTGATGTTCCGCTTTGACTCGCTGACAGATATCACACTTGGCTATGTAGCTTCCGATTTCTCTCTTCATCTTGTGCCACCAAAATTGCTCCTTCAAATCTTGATACATCTTCGTTCCTCCGGGGTGGATAGAATAAAGAGTATCATGAGCTTCCTGCATGATAACTTGCTTCAGCTCTGAATCTGCTGGCACACAGATACGTCCTTTGTACCACAAAACTCCTTCTTCATCTTCGGTGAATCCAGGTACCTTCCATGTACCAATACGATGTTTGATTCCGTTGATACTTCAATTTCCCTTCTGGGCTTCCTTGATCTGACTGATCAAAGTGGGTTGGAATTCAATGCTAGCCAAAAATCCTTTGCTAACAAGCTCTATTCTAAACTTCTCCAACTCTTCATGCAAACTTGGTTGGGCTTCTTTGATCATGGTATTCAACCTACATGGCAATCTGCTAAGAGCATCCGCTACCACATTGGCTTTGCCGGGGTGATAGTGAATGTCAAGGTCATAATCCTTGATTAACTCTATCCATCTCCTTTGCCTCATATTCAGCTCCTTTTGGGTGAAAATATATTTCAGGCTCTTGTGATCCGAATAAATCTCATAGCAATTACCCATAATGTAATGACGCCATGTCTTCAAAGCTAACACTACAGCTGCGAGTTCAAGATCATGGGTAGGGTAGTTCTGCTCATGATGCTTCGGTTGTCTAGATAAATATGCTATGACTTTGCCTTCTTGCATCAACACACATCCGAGACCAATCTTGGATGCATCACAATACACATCAAAGGGCTTCTTGATATCTGGCATAATCAAAATTGGGGCTGAAATCAGTCTCTTCTTGAGCTCTTGAAAACTTGCTTCACACTTGTTGGTCCATTCAAACTTCTTGTCTTTCTTCAACAATTGGGTCATCGGCCTTGCGATGCTCGAAAATCCTTCAACGAACTTGCGGTAATATCCCGCTAATCCGGGAAATGCACGGACTTGAGTTTGAGTGGTTGGGGCTTTCCGTTCTTCAACATCTTTGATCTTGGTGGGATCAACAGCGACTCCTCCTGCCGACACAATATGTCCGAGGAATCCTATTTCCTTCAACCAGAACTCACATTTGCTAAACTTGGCATACAACTGATGTTATCTAAGGGTTTCAAGGATGGTTCTTAGGTGTTGCTCATGGTCTTCTTCTGACTTGGAATATATTAGAATATCGTCAATAAAAACAACGACAAACTTATCTAGGAAGTTCATGAAAATCTTATTCATGAGATTCATGAAATAAGCAGGGGCATTGGTTAATCCAAAAGACATGACCGTATACTCATACAATCCATATCTGGTGGTAAAGGAGATCTTTGGAATATCCGTTGCACGAATCTTGAGTTGATGATAACCAGTTCTAAGATCAATCTTAGAAAACACTCTGGCACCAATCAACTGATCAAACAGATCCTCAATCTTGGGCAGTGGGTATTTGTTCTTGATGGTGACATCATTCAGCTTCCGGTAATCCGTGCACAAACGGTTACCTCCATCTTTTTATCAACAAATAGAACAGGTGATCTCCATGGCGATGTGCTTGGTTGAATCAGACCTTTCTCCAGCATAGCATCAAGTTGCTTCTTCAGCTCCACTAATTCAGATGGGTTCATACTATAAGGTCTCTAAGCTATGGGTCCAGTTCCAGGAATTAGTTCAATAATGAACTCGATATCTCGATCTTGGGGCATACTGGGCAATTCATCTGGGAATATGTCGGGGTATTCATGGACTACTCTGACTTGGTCTATTGTTGGTTGGGCTAGACTCTTGTTGCATTTGAATTGACAGGGCAAGGTTTCAGATATATGCTCTACTGATACTCCAGAGCTACTGGTCATGGTTATGGCTTTCTTGGCACAGTCGATTAATCCTTTATGTTTCGACATCCAATCCATTCCTAGTACTACTTCCAAACCTTTGGTTCCAAGTACTATTAGATTGGCATAAAAATCTATCCCATGGATTCTGATAGGTACAGCCTTGCAAATTTTTCTAGCTTTGGTGGTTGAACCAGGTATTTGAACTATCATAACATGCTTCAATTTTGTTGGTTGAATCTTACTAGTGCATGCAAATTCTTCTGTAACAAACGAGTGCGATGCTCTAGAATTAAACAACACTCTTGCAAATACTGAGTTAACAGAAAACATACCCAGCATGACATCTGGCGCTTCCTGAGCTTCTTCAGCATTCATGTAGAATAGATGGTCGTTGCGGTTGAGCGAATTCCCTGGGTCAAATCTTCTTCCAGGCTAAACACGGTGTTGCTACTGAGCAGGTGCATTCACATTGGTGGTTGCTGCAATCTTCTTAGGGCACTCGTTGGAGTAGTGACCCTTGACTCCACATTCAAAGCAAGTAATCTGAGACTTGTCTTTGGCTGCAACAGGCACAACATTGCTTCCAGTCCTTGGGGCAGTATTGTTGTTGTTGGACTTGTGCGGTGCACGGTTGAAGTTGTTGGAGTTGTCGGGGTTGTTGTTGTTTCCTCCAGTCTTCAAGTTTCCTCCGCTACGATTGGGGTAGCTTGGACGAGACATCGGGGATCTGTTGTTTCTTGGGGCATATCCTACAGAAGGGTTGGGGCAATACTTCTGGGTATTGTGGGACCTAGTCTGATGCATCATTCTGCGCTTGCGGTTGTCATTGGCTTGGTTGATCTTCCCTTCCATCTGGATGGCAGAGTCGATTACTTCTTCTAGATCATCAAAACGGATGTTGACTAACACAGTCTACATCTCATCATGCAATCCATTTAGGAATCTTTACTTCTTCTTGGCTTCAGTGTTGACCTCATCAGGGACACATCTAGCAAGGCACAGAAATTTTTCATGGTACTCAACTACCGTCATCCTTCCTTGCTTCAGTTCCCTAAACTCATCTCTCATTCTGGTGACCAAACCTTGTGGCACATGGGTGTGGCTGAACTTGATCTTGAAAGCTTCCCAAGTCATGACTTGACCGTTGTTCATGGTACGGGTGCTATTCCACCAGGCTCTTGCATCTCCTGCCAGATAATGGGTGGCAAACAGTACCTTCTCGTTGGCGTCAACTCCTGCGACTTCCAAATTATTCTCCATGGTTTGCAGCCAGTCATCAGCATCTAAGGGATCCTCATATTTGTTAAAGATAGGGGGATTGGTATTCTGAAAGTTCTTAAGCTTGGATCCATGATGATCCTGATTTCCATGGCCTTGATTATTGTCGGCCATCTCAGCTATCTGTTGCAGGGTGGCTAGATTGGCTTGGTGCTCTTCTCTACTAGCTTCAAGGTCGGAAACTAGCATCTGCAGAATTTGCAACATCAGGTCCTGCGATGAGCTGCTTCCTCCTTGGTTTCCACGAGGCATCTGAAGATTGAGATAGATAATGAGGTAAGAGGGAAAGTTCCAAGGTTCATGGTTTTGTTTTCAAAAGCTTTAAACTTTGAGTTTGAACTCAATTTTTGCAAACTAACTCCTTCTCATTCATTCATTCATTCATTCATTCATTCAAGCACACAATACAAACACACACCACAACACAAATAGAAAACAGATGGTTTTAAGAACCATTCTGTGAACTAAGATACAGTGGGACCGATACAACTCTTTCCTACGATAGTGATCAAGTGCATCTACTCATCATTAATGAAGTCGTAATTATCATCATCGGTGTAGAAATCCATGGCATCATCCTCCAGGTAGTCGTTGTCATCACTGAGGTACGAGTGAAGATCTCCCTGGATGTCTTCACCTTCTTCCTCTTCCTTTGCTTCAAGCTGGACTTCTTGCTCATGGATGGTCTTCTCGAGGTCGACCACCTTCTTGCCAAGATGAGTGATTGGCGATCCTTTGACGAGCATGGCGAGAGTCTGGTCCTTCTTGGCAGCGATGGCAAGGTTATGGTTGGCGTAGGCTCAAGCATTGTCTGATTCCTTCTGCCTATCATACAACAGGAAGTCAAGATTCTCCACTTGGCGCTTCATCTCCAGGTGACTTGGCATCTCCAATGGCATTCCCATAGAATCACGCCTTGCATAGTGCGCAAAGCGAGTTCCCTGGATCGAGTTGATGTTTTACCCACATAGACGGGCAAGAGATTCATGCATAGCCCTGGATAATCCATCTAGCCAGTTGTTCTCTCGCATGGTGAATTGAATCTTCTCAGAAAGCGGTGCTCCCATCTTGCCTCTGAGATCTGTAACTATCAGCCATTGTAGATATCCTCCAGGGTAATCCTTGATTTGTGCTCCAAAGAATTCCGGATGCGGGTGCTCAAGGTACTCTGATAGTGCATCAAGATCCCTCTCAAAGATCAGTTGGCCTCCATTGCCCAACTGGTAGAACTTGCAATACTGAACTTCCATCTATAAGAATTTAGGATGAGTAAGTTAGTGAGGTGATCAAGTGTGTCAAATTTTATGTAGGAATGTAAGAATTTTTGAGGAACATGATTTTTTTTTGAAAGAATCGAGGATAAGAGTGGGAATAGGTTTTCATAAATATTCACTTCTTTGGTTTTGAAACTAAGTTTTTGTTCGGACGTCCATTCTAACTAGAGTCTCCTATGGTAAGGATGGCTCTGATACCTACTTGTCAACACCAGGATTTTTAATCCCAGATGCTTGTTATGCCATACATCGCAATCCTAGGATTACCATTTTTGTGAGACATAAAAGATTGGATATCACAGTACATCATCCATTACAAACCATAATAAGGTCTTACACAAATAAAGGATCTCATGATCCAGTCTTAATACAAACAAGCAGCAGAATAATAAGCGTAGCGGTGGGCTCCATCTTCAGGGTCACAGGCAATGCTGACGATGGGAGATGATCCTAGTTGTCGTAGCCGTCCTGCTGTCCATCTTCCTGATAGTCCTCCTCATAGTCTGGCCATGGGAATAGCTAGGGACAAAGCCATGAGTACTCTTTAAGTACTCGCAAACTATCACTAACAAGTAAGGTAGTTATAGTAGGAATCCTAAGCTCTAAGTTTATTTGCAAAAAGCCAGATTTATCTAAACTAAGTTCAGAAGTAAAGAAAACTAAGTAAAAGTTCTAAATCACTTTAAGTTGGGAACCTAGTTTTCATATTCACAACCCTGTTGTGGTCAAGTCAAAATCATAGTCCACTTCACAAGTCATTTTGAAAACATCTGAAGACAGAACAGTATGGCCACTCCAACTGTCCATGACCGTGGACGAGGCTATTCGAATAGTTTGACACTCTGCAGAGGTGGTACACTTTCACCACAAAATTCGATACATCCGTTAGGGATAACCCTGAATCATCATACTTAGTATGCGGATAATCAACCATAACCTTTCAATTACACACTCTAGTATAGGCACCTCCCATATGAGCTTGGCCTCCCAGCCATGGCCATCTGCCATCCTGGGCACTGTATAGGTGGACAATTTACACTCACAAGGTAGCCTCAGCTCAAACCTCTTCCGCGAGGGAACCCATACTAATGCATATCAACTTCCGGCTAAGCCTTACCCAATTCAGGTATTGTGGTTGTACGATAAAATTGGAATGGTATCGCATCCGAACCCAACCATCAGTTTTTATAAAGGGCTAAGGCTCATGCCTCAACATTTTCATCATCAAAAACCATTTGTGTTTCTCAACACATGTCAAAACATCTCAAAAGAATGACTCATCATTTACAAGGTTTTCACAATTCATTTTCACCAAGTATTCCCATCTAAAGTGATCAAGTTTTATGCTTAGCACTAGCCACTAAGTTAAGAGTGTTCACTAATGAGGGATGCTAATCTCAATCTCATGCCATAGAATGACATCTAGTATAGGCCTAGTTTTATACTCTTTATGCTATCTATACTACTTTCTAAATCCTCACAAATCATTAACTAAAAGTACGAACTTTGGTAAAGTAAAAGAGTAAAGCTTACAAGTAAAATTTGGGATGGGTATAAATCAAAGTATATAACCAAAGCATGCCTAATGCATCTTGCTTAGGTTAATATTTGTAAGTGTTAGCTTGCAAGGGTCTAGCTTCCTTAGTAATGATGGCTTGCAAGTATTAGCTTGCCAATAATAGCTTGCCTTGATTGGTGTAGTGATTGAAGTTTTCTTCGTCTTCCTCGGGGTAGAACTCCTCCTCCTCGTATCCTTGGTCGGTACTATCGTCTATAAATAAATACGGGGTACACAATCACCAAACAAGACTTAACTAGTCTATTTAGCACACTAAGGCTCACACTTGATGATCTAGTATCATCACAATCATCACATGAAACAAAGAACTAGTTTTATTTATCTTATTTGAGAAAAGTCATTTCTACTCATTGAAATTAATTAAGATTTAATATTCTCCAATTAAAATATGGGATCATGTGGACACATGTCATCACCACATATTCTAATACATGGGAATGTGATTTAAAGGGTTGGTCACATTTTATAAATTTTAAGATTACTATTTAAATGATTTAAATTGACTAGAAATGCCTATATAGCATTATTTTGGTACTAGTCCAATGTCACTTCATGCAAACCTAAATATTTTTACATATTCAGATAGATATTATCAGATATGATTTTTGAGAGTTGGAATCAACTCAAAAGCTATTATGGTTGATTTTTGAAAAATGTTTGAAGTTTCAAAAGTCTGTGTCTTGTTATTTTTACTATAGATTATCTCTAACTCCAAATGATTTAAATCCAACGGGCTTGGATGGATAGTTTAATTATCTTTCTAACAAAATTGGAATCATGCAATTTGGTTAAGTGAACTCTCTGAATTGAATTTTGAATAAGTGGACAGAATAGGATTTCAACTAAAAAGGAAAATCCATATTTGAATTCCCTGGGCTACGCGGGAAAGCTAAACGGGTCGGCCCAACTGCATAGCACAATGCAACACGCGGCTGACAGAGGGGGTCCACTCGTCATCGAGACTAACTACGCGAAGCGGTATCGTTTAACCTGAGCCCTACGATTAGAAGCAAGATCGACGGCTGAGGGTTGTCGTCAACGACGAACAGCTCCGATGAGGACAATGACCTAGCATGGCGGTGGGGGTCTCGCGGGGCTCACCTGGGCTCCAGCTAGGGTCGGCGAAGGGGGCAAACGATGTGGTAGACGACGGCGAGGCAAGGCACGGTCACGGCAGGGCCTAGGGTGGTCGGAATCGATAGTGCCCTTCTCCTCTAGCAGCGGCAGACTCCGGTGCAATTCCGGCACCGAGGAGAAGTGGGGAAGGTCGGTGAGGAGTGGGAAGTGAGGTGGTGTGGAGAAATGGGGTGGAGAGGCCCTCTATTTATACACCGACGAGGCGACCGAGCGGGATGGGTTGGCGTCTCCGGCGAGGACGGTACAACGAGATAAAGGCATGGGCAAGGGTGTAGGATGGTGCGGTGCTCCCTGGCGGTTCTCACGGAAGTAAGGGCGCGACACGGGGCGGTCTAGTTTGGTCTGGCGCGTGTGGTGCTCCGTGCGGGATAGGCGGCATTCTCGATGGCGCGCGGGAGCTACGGGTCACGCGACATCAAATGGGGGTGTCTGCTGGGTCGGCGTGATCATGGCGAGGTTGCGCGTGCACGGTGAGGGCAAGGCGCGATCTGGCGGGGCTGGTCGGGCATGGCGCAGAGAGGCGGTGCGCGGCGCGACTAGGGTGGTCCACGGCCGGGTTGCGATAGTGGGTTGGACAGGGGTGGCGGTAGGGTGCGGCGATACTTCTTGACATCCTGGATAGGCGCGGGGCTGCCTGGAGCGAGCTGGCCTTGGTCGGCCGGCAACGACCACAAATGGGCGGCGCTCCACTATGCTCCACGGCGAAGGGGGGTTGGTCTGGGTGCTGGTTGGACTCAGAGGGGACATGGGAGTTAAGGGGAGATCAATTGGTCGTTTAATTACTATTTAAACAATGAAGTTAGGCAGAAGCTTAATCTGTGCTAATCAGGTGTTTGATGAAATGGCCGCATGAAAGATACTTTGGAATTTTTGATTCAAATTTGGTGAGTGGTTTGAACTTAAGCTTGAGTAACTATGTTTGCTTGGAGAGGTCAAGGGGAATTTATTTAGTAGGTTTTTGAAAAAGTGGGATCTTAACATATGAATTGGATTCAATTTTCCAATATCCATTAAATTGATTTTCTAGATGTTTTTGTTAGTTTGTAAAGTGGGCCTTGATACACCTTTACTTGGTCTAGCAAGGGGTGAAAAGAGTGGGAAATGTTTCTGTTAGAAATTCTCTTCTAGGAACACCTAAAGTGGCCTAGTGGTTGATTTTGGTCAAAATGACCATTTGATTTATTTATTCATATTTGATTTCTTTCTCTTTTGATTTTGTTTGTAAATGGTCTAGATGATGTAGCATTCATCCTTAAACCATTTCACAACATTTAGAACAATCAAGCATGGCATATACACTCAATTCTATACTAATGCAAACACACATGCATTCATATGCTTTTTCTTAATAAAAGTTTTTGTTAACCCTAAATTTGGGTGATTAGGATTTGACAATCTTGATTATAAGATTTGGGGTGTTACAGAACTCCTCTTGGTAGATTTCATCCCAACTTCAATAATACTACTAGTCTGTTACCAAAACCATGGTCAGACACTAGAAGATTAAGACCCTTTAGGTCGCTTAGCGATTAAGCTCCTTGGATCGGACTAATGCAATAAGCACGATGGTTCCTTGTTATCCACGAGTCTACTAGTTTTTCATTGATATCTCCGTGTCACTCGGGGGTCATCGGTCTGCTAGCGAACAAGATCATATCCATGTAAAACAAAGTATCATGTTGTCTGGGCCCTTAACTGAACAACAAGCATTAGGCATCCCACAGATAGTCAAGCATACATAATATAGTAATTAAAATCAATCACAAACTAATGGAATATATGAAGGCACATCACATCTCACCAATCCCTTACATCTCCCATGCCCAAGGAACTTACTCACACATGAGAGAAGAAAGCATCATCAATATAATTAAATAAAAGAAGTTCTTCTCGATATTACCATGGAGAACCACAATAAGAATAGAAAAACAATCCAACACAATTCAAGATGGGAAGAAACAATCTCAAACCCTAGTCTTGCAAGGTGAAGATCTCTCTCTTTCAAGTACAAGTAATGGCTATGGTGGTGTAGTGGCTAGGAGGTTGAAGATCGTGGAGCGAGATGAAGAACGTCTCCTCCTTCTTCTCCGGATCTATTCTTTCTCCCTTCTGGATGGTGCGGCGGCTGCTGTGTTGTGTTTTCGTCCCTGTTCCCTTCATGGAAGTTGTCCCTTTTGACAAGACAGAGGCAGCGACAACTATATGGAAGGAACTATACGGTCGGAAAAATATTCCCGCCATATAGTTGCTCGTTAAAGCCTCTGTACGCTTCCCTCGATTTCTTCCAAAGAGAGACTCTCTTGTTTTCGTATGAATATTTTGTTTCTCTAATTAAAACCCCCCGTTGATGTTCAGAACCTTAAACACACATTAAAAACCAAGTTTTGTTTGCTACCAAAGTATTAGCGTTAGGTAAAGCTAGAAAACAATCAAATCTAGGAGAAAACCATCAATAAAAACCATCAAAAATGTGTTGAATCTCACAGCTATCAGAGCCCGGGCCTTTGCATCAAGCGATGCACACATCCTTTATTTATTATTAGGACCACATAGTTTGGCAAAGGCCATTACAAAGATCATACAAACCAGAACCGCCATAACCATATCGCCAGCTCCCCAACGAGATCTATAAAACACCTATCTACCTGTTTTGACCCCGCCCCATGGTCACCCACACTGTTGCCACTCGCCAAGAGAAGCTAGAGTGCCTTGGCCCGGCGGCTCGAACTCAAGCAAAAGGAGCCCTAGAACCGTACAGCATATCCACGGAGCGACGTCCACGCACCCACTCCGGATGTCGCTGCCTTCATAATCTTCCGCCAACCCGTCGGCAGCATGTAGATCGATGCGTAGACTCTCACCGCACCAGCCACCGACACCACCTTAGTGCCAAGTAGCACCACCCCCGCATGCTAGCCGCTCCACCCCTCCTGCCGCTTCCGTCCGGCGCTGCTCCATAGGCGATGCTCCCAGGAGAGAATGTGATACCAACATCACAACACCGCCATCGCCCAACCTGAAGATCTTAGGGTTTCCCCCGGAGCAGCACGAGTGAGGTCGACACTAGTTGCCCGGTGATGCCTTCATCAAGGTCACGGCATGGTAGCGCCACCATCGCCTGCTAATCAGCATGGTTTTCACCGACACCTAGGTCTTCTCGCCTTGTAGCCGGGACTAGATGATGGATCATGAGATCTGCCAAACTAGCCTCAGTCTGACCACCTTCAATGGAGAAGTAGGCCGCCTCTGCCATATTTCTCGTGTCTCTGGACTGATCCCAACCTCCATGGTGTCGTTGTCAGAGTTGTCGATATGCAGCAGGAAAGGGCAGCCCATCTGAACCCATAGGGGCTAGATTAGCCTGCCATTAGCCCTGCCTGCAGCTACATCGCCGCCACCGTCAACATGCTGGAGATTAGCCGCCGCTAGCCCGCACACCATGCCTTCCGCCGCGTCGCTGCCTCACCAACACGCCGCCGCACGCTAGAGAACCAACAGCCACAACATGGTAGCGAAACTGCCCTGCCATGGTGCCAGACGGCCGCACCATGCCATTAAGCATGAGTACCAGGATTTTTAAACTTGGTTAAGTACCAAGCCTGGTCCTCAGGATAAATTGCATGAGTACCAGAAGAGTCTGGTCCTCAAGTATAAATAGGAACTTTAATTCGCTTCTGTGAGGATTTGAACTTACGTGTTGGGTTTGTACATGCACTCCCCTAACCAGTTGAGCTAGGCTCACTCCCCTATAAATGGAGGGAGGATTTCACTTCCTCGGCCTCTACACCAACTAGGGATGCACACAACCATTAAGCATGAATACCTGGATTTTTAAACTTGGTTCAGTACCAAGCCTGGTCCTCAAGATAACTAGGGATGCACATAGCCATTAAGCATGAGTACCAGGATTTTTAAACTTGGTTAAGTACCAAGCATGGTCCCCGGGATAAATTGCATGAGAACTAATACATTGCAAATGTATCTATAATTTTTTATGTTCCATGCTTAGTTTTATCTACTTTCTTGTGTTTTGTCCACACTTTGGAGTACTTTTCATATGATTTCTTGGACTAACCTATTAACAAGAGCCATAGTGCCAGCTGCCTGTTTTCTGCTATTTTTGGTTTCAGGAAGTCAGAAAATGAATATTCTCGGAATTGGACGGGACAAAAGCCAAAGTTATTATTTTACCGGGGGACACTTGGAGCCAGAATACGAGACGAAGAGGGGTTGGGGCCTGGCCACACCACCTGGCCGCGCGGCCAGGCCTGACCCGCGCCAGGGGGTGGTCTGGCCGCCCCAGGCACCCCCTCGGCCTCTCCTTCCGCCTATATATTGTCTCTGATACGGAAACCCTAAGTACCCGATCAAAAATCCACGAAAGAGTCTATAGCCGTCGTCATCTCCATCCCTAGATCGGGAGGGATATGAAGCTCTTCCCGGCACCCTGCTGGAGAGGGGAATTCACCCTGGAGGCCTTCTTCATCATCATGCAAGCCTCCGGTGTGATGCGTGAGTAGTTCATCTCTGGACTATGGGTCCATGTAGTATCTAGATGGCTGGTTCTCCTCCTTTGTGCTTTCATGTCTAGATCTTGTGAGCTCCGTTCATGATCAAGATCATCTATTTGTAATTCTACATGTTGTGTTTGCGGGGATCCGATGGATATTGAGATGCTATTTCAGATTTATTATTGATTCTATCATGTCTTTGTTATTTGTGATCTTGCATGCTTTCCGTTGTTAGTAGCTATCTTGGCCAAGTAGATGTTAGCAACTCCAAGAGTTAGTATTTATGCTCGATAGTGGGTTCATGCCTCTGGTAATCTGGGGAAGTGACAGAAATCTCTAAGATACTAGATGTGCTGTTGCTACTAGGGAGAAAACAACAATCCTTTATTCATAGAACAATCGTATTGTTTACTTTACATGCAATTCGTAATGCAATAATCTGTTGCTTGCAACTTAATACTAGAGGGGGTTCGGATGATAACCTGAAGGTGGAATATTAGTCATAGATGTAGTTGGATGACGGTCTATGTATAATGTTGTAATGCCCAATCAAGTCTCAAAGGAGTCAAGATGATTAGTATATGCTTGTATGCTTTCTCGATGTTTGTCAATTGCCCCGATGTAATTTGTTCACCCAGCATGTTATCTATCTTAAGGAGAGCCACCTCTAGTGAACTATGGACCCCGGTCCTTTCTTTTAATTCAATCTACAAACTGTTTACTGCTTTGTGTTTACTCTCTGCAAACTATTACTTCTTTCCATTTGATACGTTTAATTCTTTGTTTTCTGCAAAACCGGTGAGATTGACAACCTCATCGCAAGTTGGGACAGAGTTCTGTGGTTGTGTTGTGCAGGTCTCCACGTTGCTACTAGCACCGATAGTGCGCCCTGCCAAGGTTCAGCTAGCAACACCTTTGGGGTGTTTCCTTGCTCCTACTGGATTGATAACCTTGGTTTCGTACTAATGGAAAACTTACTGTTGTGCTCATCATACCTTCCTCTTGGGGTTGCCCAACGAGCTCGATATATTTTGGGCCAGCAAGACTTTTTCTGGCGCCGTTGCCGGGGAGTCAAGGACATCTTCACAAGGGGAGTCCCTCATAACCAATCTCTTTACTTTGTGATTTTTGTTTTGCTTAGTTTAGTTTTCTTTTGTTTGCTTGTTTCTTTATCAAAAACACACAAAAAAATAGTTTTACAAGTTTGCTTGTTTTGTTATAAAAAACACAAAAAAAATAGTTTTACTAGTTTGCTTACCTTATTACAAAACACAAAAAAATTAAGTCTTTCTATAGTTGTTACCCCTTCCTTAGCACACCATGTTGATCCCTAAATTCACCCTGAAAGACCTTTCAATAGGGAGTGGTTCTATAATTGGAAAAGATAATATTGAAGAATTCTTTAATCATGTTAGTAAGCATGAGGATATTGAGGATAGATCCCTTGCAGAACTTGCTCCAAACTATGAGATTGCTGCAGCTTCTTTAGTTCACATGTTGGAAGCTAGGTTTGTTAACCTTAACCCCTTAATGCAAGTAATGTTTCTTAAACTTAAAGAAATTGATGACCCTGAGAAGAGAGATTGTATTCTAGAAACTTTGCTTAAGGAATTCTATGATGTTGCCAAGGAAGCTAGAAAAGTCTTTGAACGTTTCAATATGCTAGGCTCATGTGTAGATGTTGTTGGTACACTAGAAAAGATGAACAAAACTGAACCTAATGGGGAGGAAACTAAGATACCAATACCTTTTAAACTCGTGGCAATGCATGAAGCCATAGAAAAGAATCTTGATTGGATTGTTCCTGAAAACCCTTTTGATGAAAATAGTGAACCCAATAGCATTGAGAGAGGATCCTCTAGAACTTATTTGGATGATATACCTTGCCTTGTTGAAGATATTTCTGGTACTGATCTTAATGCTTCCTCATTTGAGAACACTTGATTCTTTTTCTTGCTTATTATGCCTAACTTAAAGGCGTTAAAAAAAGTACTTATTGGGAGATAACCCAAAAGTTTTGGATGAGTCTTGGAAGTTATTACTTCAGTAATAACCGCTCCTTATCTTTTTTATTTGCTATTGTGCCAAGAGTAACCTCTAATGAGAGAGAAGTAATGATTGAGAAAGTTGCTGTCCCGAAACAGATTTCTGTGCTTCGCCATAAACATTCGTGTAAAATCTCTATAAGTCCTTTTGAGGCGTGAATATTTGTACTTCTGCCCCAGGTTGTTATTTAACTTTCGTTAGTTCAACACTTTTTGATTTGAGCAACATAAGGTCTTTGAAAAAAATTGTCTTCACCTGCTGGTCTGTTTTGAAAGATTTCTGCCATTTTCTGCATTTGCTTCTTGTTGGTTCCTTTTTGAGTTCTTTTGGGGAATTGAGCTTTTTGAGGGAAGTTCTACAGTAGCTAGTGTTTTAATGGAAGTTTATTGGTGTTAGAACTGAACCTAAAGACTTATTATCTTGAGTGCACTAATGTTGCTAATAAAGATTGTGTGAAGTTTTGTATGAAGGAAAATTTTCAGGTGTATGGAAGGAATGAGTAATGAGATGAATGATGGACTAAAGCTCAAGATTGGGGATGCCACGCGTGTCACCCCAAGAAATATCCAATAAGTACAAGCGTCAAAGCTTGGGGATGCCCAAGGCATCCCCCTCTTCATCAATAAAAATCCCAGGTTTCTTCCAAACGCTTCATTTTTATTGTTTCATGCACAGTTGTGTTGTTCTTGGAGCGTCTTCTTTTTCGTTTTTGTTTTGGTTTTTCGTTTGCTTTGTTTGCTTAGTTTGCTGAATAAATTGGTTGGACCCCCTCTTTCATGCATTGGTTTTCAAATAGTTTGGTTTGGTTTGGAAAAGAGTAGGAAAGTTCATGCTTAAGTGTTAAAGAGTGCTTGTTTTTGACTGTAGCCTATGCTTTGTCATGCCATGCTTGATATTGTTTTGGCTTTATGCTTAGTATTCTTTGCTGTAGCATGACTTGTTATAAATAATTGAGATTGCTTAATGTGCCTTGGATGAATCATGCGTTGTTTTAGCATATTAAAGCTTAGTACTGTGGTATTCTCCTTTGATGCTTTATTTGGGTTGACTTGGCGCATGCTCACACCATGTTATGAATATCCAAAGTCACCATAGCCTTTATGATCCTTTAGTTTTCAACTTGTAGTATCACTTTATGCTTTGATCAATGATGTTTTGTCTCTCTGCATGATTATGGCCATTATTGCTCTCTTAGTTGGTCGCTCCCAGTCTTTTGCTAGCCTCCGTAACCAAGTATGAGTTCCACTCATGCATCCAACTCCTAAAACCAAGTTATTCCAAAGATTCCACCATACCTACCTACTAGCTTATGCTATTCCAAGTATATTCATGTTTTTGTTTACCTTCCAAATTAAACTTGTTATGAGAAAACTAGTGATTAAAGCTCTCACGAACTTCATGGCACACTTTACTTTTCTTGCCCTTAATAAACTTGAACCATTGTGTCGTCTATGTTGTATATGCTTGCACTTATTTGTTGGGGATTAGCAGAACCATGCTGTCACGGGGAACGCTTTCAAGATTGCACTGGTACTTTGTACCTAGTTGATACCATGCTCTTTTGTCTATGGATTCCATCAGTGTGAAATGAAAGGGGAGCTTGTGAGTCCATGGAGTTATGTATATGTGTTAGAAGAACGCCTGGGCCACTGGTCTAATCCATGCTGACATGGTGGAAACCTGCAGCGTAACCATAATGAGCTGTCTATGAAGCATTCTTCTTATAAAAAAAGAGTCCTATATTGAGAAAAAAAGAGAAAAGGGAAAAAAGATATTATGAAAAGAGGAAAGAGAGAAAAAAGCACCATATTCCCATGGTAAATAAGAAGATTGCTGAGATGCTCGTTGTCTGCTTGCTTTGTCATTTTGATATGGGGATTCTTCCGTATCATCGGGCAAGGGGTACCCCGTTGGCGGTTCTCTATGATACACATGTACTTACGATAACAAGAACTTACCGGTGACTAACCTTGAGTAGCATGAGGAGCGACCCTCGTATTCAAGGGACATGAGATTCCTAACTTATACTTCGTCAAGCATGTACACCATAGTTTGTTCACTTTAACCTTAATCACTTCAAGATGCTTATGGTAGGGGCAATGAGAGATGAAAGCTATAAGTACCATAATTTTTGGAAGCTTTTTATGAAACTTGAATCTCTGCTTCCTTCTATGAAGGCCTTTCTTCCACCATTATATTGAGTCTCCACCTTCTATCTTTATGCACCTACTTTGAGAGCATAGTGGCCATTCTTAGTTCTATGTGTATTGTCCCAAGAGTAGTTGATTGATGCATACCTTGATATTGCTTGTTTTAAACTATTTGTATCTAGTCACTCTTATGAACTTTGAAGGTGTCCTATGCATTTATGTTTGCTACTCTATGAGGGACAAGCTGAATACTATTATGCTATGTTTTCTTTATGTGAAACAAACAAACGCCTTGCAAAGCATTGTTATTTATGAATATTTTGTTTGTGCCTTTTCATGTTGTTGGAAATATTCCCTAGAGTCAAATAGTAGTAAGGACTATTATCATATTTCATATAGTTTATGATTAAGTTTTATATCATGCTATAACTGTATCGAGTGGAAACATCAATACACGTGTGATATACAAACAACCAGGGGTTCCCAGTGAAACTCCAGTCACTGGTTCATTGGTCAACATATGATCATGTTTCCTGATCATGTGGCATTTATGCCAGTTGGAAATGAGGCCATCTCATTCGGAGAATGAGATGATGAACCAATACCCAACCTAAACATCATGACACGATCATGTCACGAAGTTCAAGTTATGATGATTAGAAATGGATCCTCGTAGACTATTCCTTAGACCGTGAGGCTATATCAATCACTGTCTCCCGAGAGTGCTTAGATAGCATCAAACATCATCTGGTAAAACGGTGGTTATAAAGGTGTGTTCAGGTATTCGGAGGAAACCGTAGAGGCAATATATGTCAAGAGCAGGATTTGTCCGTCCATGTGACGGGAAGATACTCAAGGGCCCACTCGGAGAAGTTATATCCAATAGCTGCGCAGCGTGTGATTGGATCACGGGGATATCACTTGTCAGAACGAGTCAAGTAGCATTGTTCAGTAACGAGATTGAACATGACATGGTGATGTCATTGATCAGATCTTGAGCAATGCAAGTATCGAGTGACAAAGGGAATAAGACACGACTGTTCCGGTTCAAACGACGAAAGATCTTCGTGGAACGCACAGAGGTCACATGGCCATCCAGGTCCCTCTGTCGATCATTGGTGCGGGAGTGTCCCGACCATGTCTGGAGTGTTCCCGAACCGTGGGGTATCACGCTTAAGGGCTTGATGATGCTTAGAGAGTGTTTATAGGATCGGTAGAATCGCCGAAGAAAAGAAGGGAGAAAACTGGAAGGGTTTCGATAAGTCCGGAGGATGTCCGGAGTGGAGGTGGAAGGTGTTCCATGGCTACGGAGATTAAATGATATGTGAATGACTGTTAAATATTGATTTAATCATTTATTCATAATTATTTAATAAAGAGAAAATCAATTAAAGGTCAAAAAGGCTTAATGGGCCAATTCCGGAGGGAGAGGGCCCATTAGGGGAAAGGAGAGAGGGAGAAGGGGCAAAGGGGAGGCCGGCTGGCCCTACCCCCCCCTCCCCGCGCGGGGCCCACTAGGTGGCCGGCGGCCACCTCCTCTCCTTTAGTCCCACCCCAAGACTTTAGGGGAGGTAGTACCTCCCCTCCCCCTATATATAGTGGGGTATTTGTCCTAGAAAAATACACCAATAATCAATAAAGGTCTCCCCACTTTTGGGAGGACCTCCAATTGATATTTTCTCTCTCCCCCTCTCTCTCTCTCTCGTGACTGTGGTCCCAAGTCTGGACTGCGCGAGCGAGAGACATCTTCACCGCGGAGCGCCGTCGCGCTGCGGGATTCGGATCTAGGAGCTCTACTTCCGCAACTGCTGCTGGATCGGGGAAGCGGGAGTCATCGTCAGGCACCAGACGTGTGTAACTCCCCACGAGGTGTCTCACTTGAGGCACTCAAGTCGTTGGAGCCAGAAGGAGCGCAAGGACTTCATCACGACCTTGAGGTCGGCTTCGGCTCGTCTACATCAACCACGCTCTCCTGAGCGTTGACAACGCTTTTCGGTCTTCAAGGGTAAGTTCGCGAAAATCCCCTCCCGTTACTGTATTACTAATAGATAGGTCCTGGCAGCTTTAGGGGTTCAGGGGCGTAGAGTAAAATTTATTGTTTTTATGTGCGGAACCCCTACACATGTTGCATCATAGTTTCTTTGTCTTATTGCTAGAACTTTATCTTTCATGTTATGATTGAAGTATTATGATCCCAACTTCGAATGTTTTACAAATACTTTGATCAAGTTTATGATGGTGCATGTCACCTCAAAAATTATTCTTTCTTTTTATCACTTACCTACTCGAGGACGAGCAGTAGTTAAGCTTGGGAATGTTGATACATCGCAAATGTATCTATAATTTTTGATGTTCCATGCTTGGGTTTATCTACTTTCTTGTGTTTTGTCCATACTTTGGAGTACTTTTCATATGATTTCTTGGACTAACCTATTAACAAGAGCCACAGTGTCAGCTGCCTGTTTTCTGCTATTTTTGGTTTTAGGAAGTCAGAAAATGAATATTCTCGGAATTGGACGGGACAAAAGGCAAAGTTATTATTTTACTGGGGGAACTTTGAGCCAGAATACGAGACGGAGAGGGGCTGGGGCCTGGCCACACCACCTGGCCGCGCGGCCAGGCCTGGCCTGCGCCAGGGGGTGGTCTGGCCGCCCCAGGCACCCCCTCGGTCTCTCCTTCTGCCTATATATTGCCTCTAATACGGAAACCCTAAGTACCCGATCAAAAATCCACGAAAGAGTCTGTAGCCGCCGTCATCTCCATCCCTAGATCGGGAGGGATCTGAAGCTCTTCCGGGCACCCTGCCGGAGAGGGGAATTCACCCTGGAGGCATTCTTTATCATCATGCAAGCCTCCGGTGTGATGCGTGAGTAGTTCATCTCTGGACTACGGGTCCATGTAGTATCTAGATGGCTGGTTCTCCTCCTTTGTGCTTTAATGTCTAGATCTTGTGAGCTCCGTTCATGATCAAGATCATCTATTTGTAATTCTACATGTTGTGTTTGCGGGGATCCGATGGATATTGAGATGCTATTTCAGATTTATTATTGATTCTATCATGTCTTTGTTATTTGTGATCTTGCATGCTTTCCGTTGTTAGTAGCTATCTTGGCCAAGTAGATGCTAGCAACTCCAAGAGTTAGTATTTATGCTCGATAGTGGGTTCATGCCTCTGGTAATCTAGGGAAGTGACAGAAATCTCTAAGGTACTAGATGTGTTGTTGCTACTAGGGAGAAAACAACAATCCTTTGTTCATAGAACAATCGTATTGTTTACTTTACACGAAATTCGTAATGCAATAATATGTTGCTTGCAACTTAATACTGGAGGGGGTTCGGATGATAACCTGAAGGTGGATTATTAGTCATAGATGTAGTTGGATGACGGTCTATGTATAATGTTGTAATGCCCAATCAAGTCTCAAAGGAGTCAAGATGATTAGTATATGCTTGTATGCTTTCTCGATGTTTGTCAATTGCCCCGCTGTAATTTGTTCACCTAACATGTTATCTATCTTAAGGAGAGCCACCTCTAGTGAACTATGGACCCCGGTCCTTTGTTTTACATTCAATCTACAAACTGTTTACTACTTTGTGTTTACTTTCTGCAAACTATTACTTATTTCCATTCGATACGTTTAATCCTTTGTTTTCAGCAAAACCGGTGAGATTGACAACCTCATCGCAAGTTGGGGACAGAGTTCTGTGGTTGTGTTGTGCAGGTCTCCACGTTGCTACTAGCACCGGTAGTGCGCCCTACCAAGGCTCAGCTAGCAACACCTTTGGGGTGTTTCCTTGCTCCCATTGGATTGATAACCTTGGTTTCATACTGAGGGAAAACTTACTGCTGTGCTCATCATACCTTCCTCTTGGGGTTCCCCAACGAGCTCGATATATTTTGGGCCACCAAGAACCAGGAGAGCCTGGTCCTCAAGTATAAATAGGAACCTTAATTCGTTTTTGTGAGGATTTGAACTCGGGTGTTGGGTTTGTACATGCACTCCCCCAACCAGTTGAGCTAGGATCACTCCCCAAATAAATTTGTACATGTCTGATCTTTTAAAAATTCCTTTGACTACTAACTTCATCTCATCGTTCCGCACAACTCTCATATAGTAAGTTTTTAATTTCGAGGTCATAGATGAACTAGTGATGTGATCTTTATCTTGTTAGTTAATATAGTTTGTGCATGGTGCATAGGAAACAAACACAAAATTTTTGTAGAAAAGAGGAGAGAGTAGAGAGAGATGGGTGTGGGTGGGATCTCCCTGGATGCCAGGGCGGCGGCTCTAGATGGTGAGAGTTGTGGCGCTACATCGGTGGTCGCGGCTCAGGTGTTGTCTGGTGCTTTCGGTCGCGTGGGCGACAGTGATCACTAGGGAGTGGCTAGTAGTGGGTGTGGCTCAGCAATTCAGCTGGTCACTCGCGGGTGTGGATTCAGACTTTTGGCTAAGGTGAAAATCTGACCACCGTGTCCGAGGCCGGCGACGCCTATGAGCACCACTTTCTTGTTGAGGACGTTGCCATGACTTGCTCCCTTTCCCTCATGTTACTCTGGGTGAAAACCATGGATCCCCTCTAACGAGGGGTAACCTCGGCAATGCCCATGGTGATGGACTTGGGGTTTCGTGAAAAAGAGAATGCTAGGGATTTCGTTGGATGTCAGGGAAACAATCGAATCAAAGTCGCCTGAATATTGAGTAATTGCACTAATACAAGTTATCTTCTAGATTTCGGTGCCCTCGCTTGGGCTTCTCCCATCCTATATATAATAGGTTGGGTCTCAAAGCTGTATGCGGATAGGTTTCATACACGCGTAATTACAATACCAACACAATGTCGGTTTATAGTCTCTTTCCTAATACAATCAAAGTCTTTGTCGGTTGCTTCCTTAGGTTGTCATCTGAAACCTTCATGGGCTGTAAGCCTTCATCTAATCATGGTAGCGAATCAAAAGCACCCGAGTAATCATACCTATGTCAGTAGCCCTCGAGACTCTACTTGAACCGCAGTTTCAGGTTGAGTCTCAAAGTTTCTTTTTCCTTTTTATCTTTGTAGGGATTTTGGTACAACGAGTTTGATGCTTCTGACGGATCAGGAATCGGTTAATTGCTCCTGGGCAAAAACAAGGTTGTCCTACATCAAATTCAAGTCCCCAGACTCGAATCCGTAATTTGCTACTGGCATAATTCAGTTCGAGCCACTTAGGTCTTATCGAATACTGAATTCTAGTTTTCTATTTTTATCGGGTACCCAACACGTCCGTCGGGATTTTTCATTCTATCATTGATACGGATATTTTACTGGCAGAGCGCATTCTTGTGCGATTACCACGCCACACAGGACGAATCCTGGGGTCTTACCTTCATGTTTCTGAACACGACATTCGGAATCTCTGTCACGTCTGAGTGTGATCCGAGATTTTTGGCTTTTTTGGTGGTTGGCCTGCTAGGCCGTCAAGGTTTCTAATTTTATCAGATAGTTTCAATACTTTATATTGTCTCTCGATGGGAGTAATACCTTTTTGAGGATACACTAGTGTAAAACTCAAAGGTGTTTGCAATCATGACTATACTTTATGCACAACTAGATTTCTATCGGGTGCGCGCCAGCGCTCCCGATGGGAGTAGCCCCTGAGGCTATGTTCGGATGCCTGCATCTGGACATAGGCTCATAGTTATTGTTAGCTTGATGGAAAGCATTGATCTTTTGCACAATAAAAAGATTAAGGTACAAATAACTTATCTCTCTCTATATAAGGCGAAAAATTGATGATACATTATTCTTTGAACGGATGGCCTTTAGCCGTTGTCCTAGTTATTCTGGCTTAATAAGCCGAACTGTAACTCTTATCATATTACTTATGCGTAAAAGTGTTGTAGCTATGCTACGTTCCATGGATTTGAGTAATTTACTCATGTCTTCTTGTCTTGTAGTCGATATGCTCCTCCGGGAATAACTTCTGTGGTGACGTATGGTCCTTCCCATGGCAATTCTAACTTCTTGTGACCATATTGCTTGAGGCGAAGAACTAGGTCCCCTACTAAAAAGATCCTAGGCCGCAATATTTTGCTATGGTAATTGCGCAGGTTTTGCTGGTACATAGTTGCTCTTTGGAGGGATTCATCTCGAGCTTCATCAAGTGCATCCACATCATCTTCAAGTGCTTCTCTTGATTCCTCTTCATCATATCCAGCTACTCTTGGGGATTCGTGTGACACCTCAACAGGAAGCACGGCTTCCGCACCGTGGACCAAAAATAAAGGCGTCACTTGTGTTGAATTATTTGGAGTTGTACGTAAAATCCATAATACAGATGGCAATTCATCCACCCAAGCTCCTTTTGATCTATCAAGTGGTGCTAGTAGTATTTTCTTGAGTCTAGTGGTAACTAGTCCATTAGCTTTTTCTACCTGTCCATTTGTTTGCAGGTGAGCTACCAAAGTGTATCTTATTTTGATGCCCATCTCCTGGCAGTACTCTTTTAACTCATTGGAAGTGAAGTTGGTCCCATTGTCCGTGATGATGCTGTTTGGTACGCCAAATCGAAATACTATGGATTTGATAAAATTCATAGTCGAAGTCCTGTCATGGGTGGTTACAGGCATTGCTTCAATCCATTTAGTAAATTTGTCGACTGCCACTAGCAGAAAGACGTGTCCTCCTGGCGATGATTTGTAAAGTTTTCCCACCATATCGAGTCCCCACTAAGCAAAAGGCCAGGCTAGAGGTATAGGATTCAACTCAGCGGCGGGTGCTCTAGGCTTTGTTGCGAAGCGTTGACATGCCTCACATGTTCTGACAATGTCTTTTGCATCTTGAACTGCAGTGAGCCAGTAAAATCCTGCTCTAAATGCACTTGCAGCAATTGCTCGGCTACTAGCATGGTGATCGCAAACTCCTTCGTGTATATCTTTGAGTATAATTTTTCCTTCTTCGGGTGTTACTCAACGCTGCAACACGCCCGAAATACTTCTCTTGTATAGTTCCCCTTTGATTATCCTGATGGCCTTCGATCGTCGGGTGATCGCCGGGCTTCTATCACATCTTCCGGTAACTCTCCCTTAGTCATATATGCTATATACGGCTGCATCTAGGTGGGATCAATTAGCATGACCTCTTAAATTCCTTGTTCTTCTTCTTCGATGGATTCTTCTATGTTCTTAGCTTCTGAAGGAGCCCCTTAGTCTTTTTGCGGATGTTTCTTTTTCCCTGTTTTTGGTGCTACAACCTCGGAGATTCTTTTTGCTTTGAACGATCGATCCGTTATTTCCTCCCAAAAAACTCCGGGTGGTATTGATAAGTGATGTCTACGCACTTCTATTCTTGTAGACAGTTGTTGGGCCTCCAAGTGCAGAGGTTTGTAGAACAGCAGCAAGTTTTCCCTTAACTAGATCACCCAAGGTTTATCGAACTCAGGGAGGAAGTGGTCAAAGGTATCCCCTCTCAAGCAACCGTGCAATCAAGATACAAGAAGTCTCCTATGTCCCCAACACACCCAATACACTTGTCAGGTGTATAGGTGCACTAGTTCGGCGAAGAGATAGTGAAATACAAGTGGTATAGATAATTATAAGTGATAACGGTGATAGAGAATAGCTTGATGACGTGGAAAAGACTAAAGTAAAACTGAAATAAAGATAGAAGCAAGCAAACATGTAATAGATCTAATAGCAAACTGTGTTTCGGTGCTTAGAAACAAGGCCTAGGGATCATACTTTCACTAGTGAACACTCTCATATAAATATATTCTTCTTTATGATACTACGTTGAACTACTCTCCGGTTGGACACTCTAATCCATGGTAGGGCTATAACATCACACCTCAAAGTAAGCCTTTCCCATCTAGATAACCCCACACTGTCACCTTGAGCACTAGATGGTTCAAACAAACACCAAAATTTCATAAAGACATCCAACTCCAAATATAACTCATAACAAGTATTTATAATCTCTAGCCTAAGTGCCACCATGGTGTGCACACTGTTAACTTCACACACATGGGGAGAACAAAGATCTATTAAAGCACTTGAGTAGCAAGGTAGATCTATAGATTACAAGCTCATGATCTCAATAAGATCATGCATAGAGAGAGAGAGATGAACACATAGCTACCGGTAGAACCCTTAGCCTCGAGAGAGAACTACTCCCTCCTCATCATGGGAATCAACAACGGCGATGGAGATGGTGAGGGAGATCGATGGAGATGGCTCCGGGGGCACTTCCCCGTCCCGGCAGGGTGACGGAACAGAGACTTTCTGTCCCCTGAATCTCCCCTTCGATGGCTGCGGCGCTGCGAAACTTTCCGTGGCTAGAGGCTCGACGATCTAGGGTTTTTGCATTGGGAGGCATCTTATAGGCGAAGAGGCAAGGTCAGTGGGCGGCCAGGAGGGCCACACCATGCCCTGGCGTGGCCAGGAGGACCCGCGCCTAGGGGTGGTTTGGCCACCCTGTGGCCCCCCTTCGTCTCTCCTTCTGGCTCCGTGAATCTTCCGGGAAAATAACGACTTTGGCTTTTGTCTGGTCCAATTCCGAGAATATTCATTTTCTGACTTTCCTGGAACCAAAAACAGCAGAAAACAGGCAGCTGACACTATCGCTCTTGTTAATAGGTTAGTCCAAGAAAGTGTATAGAAAGTACTCCAAAGTGTGGACAAAACATAAGAAAGTAGATATAAACCAAGCATGGAACATCAAAAATTATATATACGTTAGCAACATATCAATAAGCACAAGGACCCAATGTTTGCTAGATTGTCGGCTTCCTCATTGCTTGCTCTTCCTATATGTGATACTTCACACACATCAAATTGAGCTTCCATAATACTATATAGATCGCGATAAGAAATCATATTTTCGCTGACGGTGTTGCACTTGTTCATTGCTTGTTGTGCCACAAGATTGGAATCTCCGAAGATTTTGAGGTGAGTTGCACCGCAAGCTTTGGCCATTCGCATGCCATGCAACAAGGCTTCATATTCCGCTTCATTATTGGATGTGTTCGCAAAGCTCATCCGAAGTATATAGCACATTTTGTTGCCTTGAGGTGATATTAGTACGACTCCTGCTCCTGCCCCCTCTGTTCTTTTTGATCCATCAAAGTACATTGTACATGCACTAGAAAGGTCTGGTGGACCCGCACATTGCAACTCCGTCCACTCTGTGATGAAATCTGGCAGAACTTGTGACTTAATTGCTTTGCGCTTCTCATACGTGATATCCCGAGGGGATAATTCGATGCCCCATAGAGAGACATGTCTAGTTGCTTCTGGATTGTTGAGGATGCTTGACAAAGGCGCTTCGTTGACAACTACGATTGGATGCTCCGTAAAATAGTGGTATAGTTTTCGTGCTATCATAAATACCCCGTATGCTAGTTTCTGTTAGTGTGGGTACCTTTGTTTGGATGGAGATAGAACCTCACCCAGGAAGTAAACTGGCCTCTGCACACCGTGGGTCTTCCCTTCTTTGGATCGCTCTACGACCAAGACCGTGCTAACCACTTGATTTGTGGCAGCGATATAAAGGAGTAAAGGCTCTTTCTCTTTAGCGACACGACGACAGGAGATGTCGAAAGTGTCCTTTTAATCTCTTCAAAGGCGCGCTGAGCTTCTTATATCCACTCAAATTTTTCTGATTTCCTCATGAGGGTGTAGAATGGCAACGCTTTTTCTCCTAACCTTGCAATAAAACGACTAAGTGCCGCTACTCGCCCTGCCAGTTGTTGTATGCCATGCAGATTTGTTGGCTTCTTCATTGTTAGGATTGCTTGTATTTTTTGGGGATTAACCTTGATTCCCCTGGCTGATACCAAATATCCGAGGAGTTGCCCTGCCGGGACTCCAAAGGAACATTTCTTCGGGTTCAGTTTAATGCTAAACTTGTCGAGATTTTTGAATGTTTCTTCGAGGTCCTTGATCAGCGCAGATCCTTGACCTATTGTAACTATGATGTCATCGATATACACTTGCACATTTGTGCCTATTTGGCTGCCTAGACATTTCTGCATCATCCGCTGATATGTTGCTCTAGCGTTCTTGAGGCCAAAAGGCATTGTTGTGTAGCAGAATACACCATAGGGTGTTATAAATGCCGTTTTCTCCTGATCTTCTTCCTTCATCCTAATCTGGTGGTATCCTGAGTAAGCGTCCAAGAGAGAAAGACGTTCGCATCCCGCAGTTGCGTCAATTATTTGATCGATTCACGGCAATGGGAAGTGATCTTTTGGGAAATTCTTGTTCAGTGCAGTAAAGTCGATGCACATCCAAAGTTCTGTAGTGTTTTTCTTTGGAATGCATACTGGGTTTGCGTGCCACTCTGATTTCGTTAGTTCTTTGATAAAATTGGCATCAATGAGGCCATGGAGCTCCTTTCCAATGGCCTTGCACTTTGGCTCTACGAAGCGACGAAGCGGCTGCTTTACTGGATTCACCTTTGGATCTAGATTTAATGCGTGCTCAGCGAGTTCCCTGGGAATTCCCGGCATGTCAGAAGGTAGCCATGGAAAAATCTCCCAGTGCTCATGGAGGAACTCGATGAGCGTGCTTTCCTATGCGTGATCAAGGTTAGAGGCCACAAATGTTGTTTTTGTCGGGTCGGCGGGGTGGATCTGTACTTCTTTTGTGTCTTTTGCTGTGTCAAAAGCCTGATCGGGATTGACACGCGCTACTTCCAGAGGTTGTGCGTTTGCTGAAGTTTTGAGTTGTTCAAACTCTATTGCCATCCCGAAAGACTCAGAAATTTTGTTAAACTCTCGATCACAGCTGTCGGCACGTGTGAAGCTTCCTTGTACCGTGATGATTCCCTTTGGTGCTGGCATTTTCATCACTAAGTATGCATAATGTGGTCGTCCCAGGATTGCATGATATTGTGATGGCCAATCCATAACTTCAAATTCGAGATTTTATCACCTAGAATTTATCTTGGAACCAAAAACAACATCAAGAAATACTTTGCCTAAAGGGATTTCAGCTTTACCTGGTACTATTGCATGGAAAGATGTTTCTGTTGGCGCGAGATTGTCCAAGGGGTAGCCTATTGTTCTCACTGTTTTTGCGTAGATAAAATTTATGCTACTTCCTGCATCCATGAAGACCTTGCTCATGTCGAACACGTCGATTTGTGCTTCGACTATCACGACTGAGTGACCCGGTCGTGGGACCCGAAGTGGGTGATCGGCTCTGCTGAATGTGATTTCTTGCTCTGACCAGTGGATATATTCGGGTGTGGTTGATGTTGTTGTTTCCGCCATATTGATTTGTCTTCTGATGAGCTTCTGAATTCTGTTGGATGGGCTCCCTTTCTGAATCATGGACATTGCCCCTTTTGACCTGGGGTACTCGTTGTTTTGATCGTTGATGTTTTGTGGTGGTGGTGGTGCACAGATGGCTAGTGTACCAGGCGTGGATGCGTATCCTCGATTTGCTGCCTCGGTTACCTTTGCATTACATAGCTCCTACATCTTCAGAAACGTTCGACAGTCTTTCATGAGATGGTTGGATTGTTGCCTGCCTGCTGAGTCGACGTAAAAATGCATATTGCAGGGTCCTTCCAACATTTGCATCGCGGACATAGGTGGATCTCATTCTCTTGGCTGGTACCGCTGTGCTGACTGGCTCCCTCCGGTGTCATCCTTGTTCTGGCGGTATCCTCTATTGTGGTTGTTGCTTCTGTTGTTACCTTCTCCCAAAAACCTACTGCGACATAACTTGGTCTCATGTTTCCATCATTATTCCTTCTTCTTCTATCATTGCCGCGCCTATACCTGTCTTCTTCGGGTGATCGCGTGTGTTTATTATGCAGCGCATCCTCCCCATCAGCCCAGCAATTTTCTATTTCCATTAGCTGGGAAATTGTTTTAGGCTTGACCCATCCCAATTCTTCTATGAATTCTCGTTGATGGAGGCCGTCATTGAAGACGTTGATGGCCCTTTCGTCGGATATGGACTCAACCGAGTTTTTAATGATATTCCATCGTTGGATGAATGTTCTTATGGATTCCCCGGATTTTTGTTTGCATGCTCGCAACTGCTCCAAGGATGATGGCCGCTTAAATGTTGATTGGAAGTGCCAAATGAACTTGTCTTCCAGGTCGTTCCAGCTCCCGATGGAATCTTCGGGTAACTGCCTTAGCCACGATCTTGCGGTGCTTGGTGAGATGTAGTTGTAGACTTTGCATTGCGGTAGTTGTGGAGCCACCCTGTAGTTTGACGGTGGCCAAATAGTCTGCTAACCAAGCTTTGGGTTCCTAGAGTCCATCATATTTGTGGCGGTCATGTGGAAGTTTGAAATCCTTGGGTACTGAGGCCTTGCGTATCCTCTGCGTGAAACAGCTGGCCCCACATAGCTCGTGATCGTCCTTGTTGTATCCATCTTGATATTGTCGGCTGCGGCTTTCATCTCTGGATCCACTGCTAATATGTTGGGTGTTGTCGTTTCTTGTATTGCTTCGTGGCTCGGATCCTACGAGATGCACCTGGTGTGGTGATCGATATAGTCATGTGTGTCCTACTTGCCGAGGACTGTTGTGAGGGTGTGGGGATCTTTTGGGTTGATGTGTGATTCCTTGTTCTGCTTCCATGAGAGAGGCTCCTACCATGCCAAGGTTCATCAGGGCAGAGCGATGAAGGGCCACACGCGGATCGTCGGGTGCGGGTCGAGTGGTGATCAGGTATGTTTGTGCGGCCGCAATGGTTGCTTGAGCTGTTTTTGCCTTGATGTTTCCTGCTTGATCGATTGACATGAATGATAGGTCGAGATCTCGGATGATTCCACTTCTTTTTGCTTCGGGGATATTCTGTAGTCGAGATGTTGCCCTTCTTGGTGGTGCTTCTCCTATTACACTCCTTGATCCTCGAGTAGAGCTTAATTGTGCCCGTCGTAAGTTGGATTCGTTGGCTAATCTCTTTCTTTCATCAAGTTGCCTTTGCATCCGAAGTAGGTCTCTCTTCTTGTGGTGGAGGAGATATTGGTATGCTAGTAGATCCTCCTGTGAAGCATCCGCTATCATCGGGACTGCTCCTAAAATTGCCTCCCTTGCTTTTTGCCATGCCGATGTTGGTAGCCGAAGTCCTTGTCTCTCTCCTGCGTGCTGTTCTCCGCCTCTTCCTTGGACTATGCGATTATCTGCTGTTCCTCCTCCATTTATGTGGTCTCCTTCATTATCGTGGTTTCTTGCATGGTCATCTGACAAAATATCATCGGGGTTGAGGATAGGATTACCGTTTTCGTCGCGTGGTGTTGAGGTATCTCCGTTGATCATGCACACTTGGTGGCGTGTTATGCGTGGCATAATGGCGTCATCTCCTGCTTCAAAGTTTGGGCTGATAGTATTCCATGATCATATTTCTGGATAGATTTTTGCCATCCTTTCTTCGAAGTCAACGTTTTCGTTGCTTTCGTCGGGTTCTGAGTTTGTCGGGTTTGCTTCGTATGGTGGGGTTGGCTGATGACCTTCTTCGCCTGCTTCGATCTGTGCTGTGACGTCCGTGGAGGATCCGACGGAAGATGCTCGTACCTCCGTAGGCGTAACTTTTCCCACCGACGGTTCTGATGAGATCAGGGCCGAAGGGTGTGATTCTTGCAGGTTGTCTATTTGGAAGTGGAAGCTTCCGACGATTATATCGGATCGGGGCTTCGGACTCCGGGAAGGAGAACTTGTAGTCCCGTGTAGGCAACCTTCGGGTACGGTCTTCATGTTTGGACTTCGAGGATCGGTGTCGAACTTGGAATACACGCCGGAGATCTTGGTAGCGCGGTACTTGAGAGGACATCAACCCAAAAGGACGCCTGCAGAATACACAGACACACAGCAAGAACTAGGAGGCGATAGTGGTTGAGTTTTGTCCCAGAGGAATTCCGGGACCAAGGCGAGTGGAGACAGGATTCCTTGGTGATGCAACGTGTAGAGGATCAGGGTGAGAAGTGCTAGCCAAAGGAACTCGAGGCGGCGCTACTGCTTACTGCTGTGAGGACCCATGCGGGAGGAACATGGCCGGAGCTCTGGGTGGTGGCGGCTCACGGGAGGAGAAAGTTGAGGAGGCGCAGGTAGAGTCACGGAGGCGGTCATGGTCGGCGAGGTCGCCGGTGGACGCGGCCACGCGCAGTAGGGGGTTCCAGGCGATGCAGTCCTTGAGCAGGTTCTGTGGGGAACGACAGGGCTGAGGCGGAAAGGGCCAACATGCAGGAAGGAAGAGGCGGAGCATCAAGCGAGGCAGGGGCTGCGCTCGGGGACGCAGGCCGGCGAGCTTGGGGAGGACTCCGAGGATGGAGCCGGTGCATGCAGGAGGTCGGCAGCAGGGGTTGGAGAGGCGGCATGGCGGCTCGCTGGCGGCCGGGCGAACTCGGCTTGACAGCGGGAAGCGGCACGGGCAGCGGCCGGGCGCGGCGTGCCGCGCGGTCGCGGATCCTGGCGGCGACAGGGCTGATGGAACTTGCGGGGCGGCGGTGGTTGGAGGCGAGGTTGAATAGGACAGGGGAAGGGCTTGATGGGATCAGAACATGAGTGTGCGACGCAAGGAGGTGGGACGTGTCGGTCGCACTCGCGTGCGTGCTTTGCGTGTACCGCGCGGCCGGGTGGAGGCGCGGGCTCGCACGCTGGCTTGTGTGCGTGCTGCATGCAGTGGGTGGCGGCTAGGGTTAGCTTAGGACCGGGGTGGCCTGGCTAGCTGGGCCTTGGGCCTGGCCGGCTGGGTTGCCCTCCCAAAAAAACAAATTTTGTTTTATTAATTCCTATTATATTTTAAAAGCCTTTTACAAATAGTTTTTAGACAAATGAAAGATCCAGAAAAGATCGAAGTTTTAGTTTGAAATAAAGAAGGGGTATAACTAGAAAACAAAATAGGTTTTTGGTGAAAATATTTCAGGGCAAAATATGCATGACGTCATGATGATGCATAAAATAAAAAAACAGGCAAATCTAATTGGGTAATATTCTCCCGGGCATTACAACTCGACACCACTAACAAGGATCGTGTCCCGAGATCCAAGCAAGGACTTCGGGGGGAAGAGGTTAGATGATCGGATCTTCTTGCGCCAGGTTGATGGTCACGACACCACTAACAAGAATTCTTACTTCGTCTGGAAATTGTTGACACCACCAACAAGGATTGTTGCTCACGTTCTTCAAGGAAACACTCCGGAGAGGCAAATGCGAAAGAAAGAGGTTACCAAGGTAAGGCCATCTCTAACTTCCATGGAATGAGTAAAGGTCACATTAATTCACCTGTTTAATGCAACAAGAGCCAATGATAAGAGTAGTCGGATGGGGATTAGTCCATCGCGCACCCAAAACATTACTCCGCACATGAATAGGAGGATCATGCAATCTAACTCTCGAAATTTAGACTGAAGATCTTGACAAGCGGTATTAACAAAGATTAAGAGAGATGATGTCGTCGCAGAGGTTGCAGAACATTAGGAAACATATGATGCAAGATCAGTTAGAGAGTAAATCAGATTTAGCATCACCGTTACAAAAGGAGGGAAGTGGAACCCTAAAGGTACGACAGAAACCCAACTGTGAGAAATCCTGGACTTGAAGAAGGTAAGAGATCAGATTCAAAACACATAAAGATAAGAAGAGAAAGAAAGGAGGTGAGGAGTAAAATCAGAGCTAATCAGATATATCCAACGCATTTGTAGCAAAATAGTTTTGACGCTAGACATCGACCGTTAGCTAAGTTATCCTACAGGCAGGACCAGTGGGGTATCGTAAACCTTTGCTCTGTTACCACTTGTAATGCCCTAGAATCGGGTCTATGCAGATCTCAGCATTTCCTGCCAAAATTCGCATAGAAGCGATTCAAAGACGACCACCAGACACTTTTGTGTGGGTGGGTTTTTATTACAAGTAGTACATCACAGTAGTTTACGACAGAATCCACAAGAACTTATATATACAACAATGACTCAACGAGCCAAGGATACTAATGATACAATTCAAAGATACAAATCTCGAAGGAAACAAAGTAGTGTCCGAGTACGGACAAGAACCAAATTGGACTAAGAGTCCTGAAGAATAACCAAACGGTGTCCATAAACCCTGCCCAGGCCAAGCCGGAAGGGTAACCTTGCTAACGTCGTTGATCTCGTACCTGTCAAAGCCAAAGGGGTGCCGACAAAGGGCAAAGGAAAACAGAGCGGTCAGTACTGAGGCCAGTACACGGTGAGGTTAGAATTCGGTGGTCCTCGCCTACATAGGTATGGTGGGCTCAGCGGCAGCAAAGCTTGCACTATCTAACTTATAGAGACACACTACAACTTCGGCTATTAGAGCGAGATGAGAGAGAGCTACGCGGTAACAATAGTATAACACCAGGCATAACCCATAACCCATCCGAAGATTTCCCCCTCGAAGACCAGTCGAGAAAGTCCTCTTGCGGAACACACACAGTGGCAATTTTAATTATCCAGTTGTTTAGTTGATAAGTCTAATTACTAATCATGTTATTAGAGTCAAAACATTAGTGGCATTATCTATGATCATGACACCGTACTCCTGAGGCGCCCATAACCGTGGACACACAGCTTCTCAAAAAGATTTACCCTGCAAGGGTGCACTACTGTACCCAAACGCATGTTCAATCCTCCAGGCAACATAATACGTGTGACTTCGAAATCTCACAACAAGAACTGTTCCATAACTACGCGCATATCCAGAGGTATCACCTACTGTGGGGAACCAACCAAGAGGTACGACGATTCTCAAGGAAGGCACAGTGTTTGTGCCTACTATACCGAACGGCCCTGGAAGATAACTTGTAGAGCTCCCCTTGAACCACCGGCATGTACCGCTTATATGTATGCAATGCCTAGGCTATCCACCAAATCATATCATAACCAAGTCCCAAGACATATTACTCAACCATGTCCGAGGAGATATTATGCGTATGCACCAAATGTAAAACCAATTTTGTGACCCTCTGGATAAACGAATAGAGCCGATTGAGGGGGGGATCCCATGGGCCCCCACGTTTGGTTAGCACGATCAACTCAAAACTAGTATCGTAGAACGAATGGGTCCTAGGACGGCTCAAGCAGTTCCCAAAGATGGTCCCTGCCGGGGCCTTATCATTAGGTGAAAACATAACCATAACCAGCATCACCAATTTAATTATCATGTTATCAACCATAACCATATATAACGGTTCACCTGTATGAGAGCGGGCAGTAGACCTAAGCATGCGCTACGACTCGCAAGGACAAAGCTAGCTACTCAAACAAAGGCAATAGGATAACCAAGGCAATATAATGGAGTAAGTAAATGAGGGAAACGATACTAGAGCATCGACAATAAGGATAGCAATAGATCAAAGGAAGAAAGTAAAGACTATAAATGCAAAATAGGTAGAAGGGGAGAATGCTCGCCTGTAAGACAAAGTCGGTGGCCGAAGACTTGTCGCAACTCGCAACCACTCATCGTCCTATCCGGTAAAGAAGCAAATTACTAGAAAGGACAAATGGTGCACTATTTAATGCTATGGCGAAGGTCCGACATGTTTATGACATGATGCATGACATGGCAATATGCGGCCTATCTTATCAATATTAAGCGGGGATCGGGATCAGGATCCCGATAAGTAAATATTATGGTTCAAGTTGTTTAACTACCCCGCAAATTAAATGTTGAATTAACAAGGTAAAGCATGACATCGGTTCACTACACAAATTTAAATAGAGGCAATATAAGACTAGAATAACCCGCATATAGTCTCCATATTTAATTTGGTGAATCGCCTAAATACCCCAAACAATAACGATATGTATGCGAGATGATTCATTTAATGCAACAAGTATATAACATTTATAAAATAGGGCTTCGAGGAAAAATGGGTCACACATTGGGGTACAGAACCGAGGACCTTGGGGTCCGAGGGTTAGACGGGGTTCGGTCTCGGCTTCGGATCGGGGCTTCGGACTCCGGGAAGGAGAACTTGTAGTCCCGTGTAGGCAACCTTCGGGTACGGTCTTCATGTTTGGACTTCGAGGATCGGTGTCGAACTTGGAATACACGCCGGAGATCTTGGTAGCGCGGTACTTGAGAGGACATCAACCCAAAAGGACGCCTGCAGAATACACATACACACAGCAAGAACTAGGAGGCGATAGTGGTTGAGTTTTGTCCTAGAGGAATTCCGGGACCAAGGCCGAGTGGAGACGGGATTCCTTGGTGATGCAACATGTAGAGGATCAGGGTGAGCAGTGCTGGCCGAAGGAACTCGAGGCGGCGCTGCTGCGAGGACCCATGCGGGAGGAACAGGGCCGGAGCTCTGGGTGGTGGCGGCTCACGGGAGGAGCGAGTTGAGGAGGCGCATGTAGAGTCGTGGAGGCGGTCGTGGTCGGCGAGGTCGCCGGTGGACGCGGCCACGCGCAGTAGGGGGCTCCGGGCGATGCGGTCCTTGAGTAGGTTCTGCGGGGAACGACGGGGCTGAGGCGGAAAGGGCCAACACGCAGGGAGGAAGAGGCGGAGCGTCAAGCGAGGCAGGGGCTGCGCTCAGGGACGCAGGCCGGCGAGCTCGGGGAGGACTCCGAGGATGGAGCCGGTGCATGCAGGAGGTCGGCAGCAGGGGTTGGAGAGGCGGCATGGCGGCTCACTGGCGGCCGGGCGAGCTCGGCTCGACAGCGGGAAGCGGCACGGGCAGTGGCCGAGCGCGGCGTGCCGCGCGGTCGCGGATCCTGGCGGCGACGGGGCTGATGGAGCTTGCGAGGCGGCGGTGGTTGGAGGCGAGGTTGAATAGGACAGGGGAGGGGCTTGATGGGATCGGAACATGAGTGTGCGACGCAAGGAGGTGGGACATGTCGGTCGCGCTTGCGTGCGTGCTTTGCGTGTATCGCGCGGCCGGGTGGAGGCATGTCGACCACGTTGGGCGGGCTCGCACGCTGGCTTGTGTGCGTGCTGCGTGCAGTGGCCATTGGGTGGCGGCTAGGGTTAGCTTAGGACCGGGGTGGCCTAGCTAGCTGGGCCTTGGGCCTGGCCGGCTGGGTTGCCCTCCCAAAAAAACAAAATTTGTTTTATTAATTCCTGTTATATTTTAAAAGCCTTTTACAAATAGTTTTTAGACAAATGAAAGATCCATATCAAAGTTTTAGTTTGAAATAAAGAAGGGGTATAACTAGAAAACAAAATAGGTTTTTGGCGAAAATATTTCAGGACAAAATATGCATGATGTCATGATGATGCATAAAATAAAAAAACAGACAAATCTAATTGGGTAATATTCTCCCAGGCATTACATATGTCACCCTCGGATCGGGCGACGGTAGTACTTTTCGGTGTCGCATCCTTCCTGAAGGCGTTGTCTTGGAGCCCACGGCGTGTCTCTCTGTTGGCGGTGGTGTGTTGGCAATGGCGATGAAGTTTCTTGGAAGTGATGTCTGGATGGTGGTGTTCTCGTCTTGGTGGGGCACAACGCCTCTTGGTGCGCCGACTCGAGCTCTAGGGTGAGCTCTGGCCCGTCGATGATGGCTTCTCTCGTTTTTCTAGGGATAGGGTTTCCTCCGATGACAGAGACTAAAGGCGGAACGACAATGCTCTTGCAACCAATGTGTTACTCATCTTCTCTGGCGTAGTTCTCCTTAGGAGTTTTTTGCTTATTGTTGTTGGCCACCTCCGGTTGACCCGATTTACTGTCTTTGCCTAATTCACCTTGTGCTTCTAGCTTATGTATGAGTGTGTGCCGGGTGTTGGTAACTCTTATATCTTCCGTCAATTTGGCGTTATTAATTTCACGCCGGCGATTTAAAAAAGAGAGAGATAACGTAAGTGCATTATACTTTCTCAAAGAAGAGAAAATGAGGTTAGAGCTCACATTGATTTCTATGAATGAAGATCATAAGAATGGATTCCACAGTAATTAGATGATCTCAATCCTAGTAGTACATGATCCAAAGGAGTTCCATAGGAAAAAATATAAGCCAGAATCCTCCAAAATTCTTATCTCTACTGTATAATTTGTCTAGAGGTGGTTTTCGCACGTCCAGATTTTCGTCCGTCGTCCTCCCTCTGATTTTAGCTTGGTTGAGTTTGCCCCTGCCTGTTAGAGGATATTACCTGGGATGCCACCGCCAAGTGAAGAACAGAAGTGAACGGTCGGTCCCGATCCCTCCGTCCTGTATTTCCCCTTTCTTTCGCCTGCCTGTCCCGTCGGTCGGCATCCAGCCGCTGGTGCTCCTCCCCTTCCCTGTCTCACACCGGTGAGAGCCCACCCCTCCGCCCCCGCTCCTCTACCACCGATGCTGCGAAAGTTCCCAGCGCATCCTCCTCCGTGTGATAGTCCACGCCGAGCATCCTACTCTAGGCCACCCTGGCGAGATCCGTGTCCTCCTCCTCCGCTTGACCCTGGCGAGCTGGGCATCCACCGCGTGGCCCTCGGATTCCTCCATCCTTGACCGCTACCTGGTAGGTGCTATCTCGAAGGTCTGATTTCATCCCTGCTTGGTACATGCATCTTTATTTCTGAATCAGTTTTTCCCCTTCGATTTTTCGAGGATCTTGCACAGGAACGCCGATGAGTCCCCGTGGGCTTCTTGGTCTGGATGGGAAAGGCGAAGTGTGGCAAAGGCGACTACATCCAGCAGCGGAACACCTGGGGTCGTAATGGAGATTATAGGTGCTTCGGATCCAACTTCAAGCCAGCCGTCTTCGAGCGCGCTGCTGCTGCTAGAGATGCAACTGGGGGCTTGTTCCTAGCGCCTGCCTGTGCTGTGATTGGGGATCAAAGATTTTCTCGTTCTGCAGATGGGATTAGCTGAGACTTGATCTGCTTTTCTACTTGGGCTTGATTTTTTCCCAGGGTGAACAAAGAGGCGACGAGCGGTTGGGTCAACAAAAATGAGATTCAGCTTGATTTTGACCAACTGGTCAGCTGTCGATTGAAATACTCGTGTATTCCTGAATATGTTCCCGGCGAAGAAGTGTCAGGATGAATAATCAAATTTCAATGGCAAGCTGACTTACTCAATGTACAGAGCAAACTCTGCACATTCGCGTGCTTGTAGTGAAAGTACCGTTGTGCTGGCATCTTTTCAAGATATGGTTGAAATAGGCTTTCGCCCCGCTTTATAACATGCTGATGGATTGCAATAGACGGAACAGAGCATGATAGGTGTGTGGAGGCGATGTGGCTTTTCCATCTATATGTTCTTTTGTTAGAGTCATTGTAATTTATCTAGAAATATGTATTTGTTTTTCAGAGTAAACTGTTAATTATTTTTAAAGTAATATTTTTCATTTTCTTTTCCACTTGCTTAAGAAACTAGGGATTTCACAATGTTGTCATTCGAAGTTTGACATTTTTTGAATTTAACACAATTGTTTCATCTGTGATCATTTAATTTAAAAGGCTAGAGGTGGTTTTCATCCGTCGTTTTCTATTTTTCTGAATTTACCCCCCCACACATACAAACTACCCACGCTGCCACAGGTAAGTGAGAAAAATAGTTCGACAAAAAAACACGGTAGTCGGCAGCCCTGCCTCCATCCAGTGCGAGAGCAAACCGCCTTCCTCACCGCAGGCAACCAATCCCTCCCGTGCCGGTGACCCGGACATCCTTGCACCAGTAGCACCCGGCCGACCCAGATCCCTGCCGTCGTTCAAACCCGCACCTCCTTGACTTTCAATGCCATCAGGGTCAGAGTAGAGCCACAGGAGGGCGCTGCTGACTGGTGTCGGCGCAGGGAACCGAGGGCGGCGGAGAGTGTGCTTGAGAGGGAGAAGGATGGAGTCGTGAGCATGCGGGAGCTAGCAGGAGGCCCACTGGATTGTGGGGATCGAAGGAGGAGGTAGGCAACATTGCTCGCGGGTTGGAGTGGAGCAGCGGGAGGTGCGCTGCCCCTCATCTATGAGGAAAACAGAGAGAGCAAGGGAGGGAGAGGAGTTGGGGCTCGATGTTGGGAAGGCGAGGGAGACAATGGGGTCGGGCGCTTGTTGTCTAGCGTCCGAAGGTCGAGTGCGGCCTCAATTAATGGGGAAGATGAGCGGGAGGCGACGACGCGTTCACTCGCTCACTAAGGAACGCGATGGGAGGAGTGGATCAAGCAGGGCTCTGGTAGTTGGTGGGAGGACTGGAGTGGAAAAAGGAAAGAATGCAGGGGGCCTAAAGGAAATGACCGGTGCAGGGGTGTGGCTGCAAAACTACAAAGGGGAGCTCCTTCTCCCTCTAGGGTTTTGGTCCTAGGAGGCCGGACTGGGCGTTGGCTTGTGTCTTACTGGCTGAGGTGGGCTGCATGGAGGTAGTAGGCCTGGCCTTGCCTATTGGTCGGGTTGCCTCCCCACCCTTTTTTTAGCAAAATGTTTAATTTCATTTATTTTTGGTTTTGTTTTATAAAATTTTAAAGATGGTTTTTAGGCACTTAAAATATCATAAAAATATATAGTTTTAGTTGGAATAAAAGAGAGTAATGTAGAAAAAAATTAATAAAATATTTCATGGACAAAATATTAAGTAAATAACAAGCAGTTTCAAATAGAAGGATAATTTCCAGGGTTTACAACTTAGACACAACTAACAAGGGATCGCGCCCTGAGATCAAGGTAGGAAAAGAAGGGTTTGACTAATGGATCTTGAAGTGTCGTCTTGATCCTCGCACCACCAAAGTTGTTTGAGTTTATTTATCAATGTTTTATGGCTAAATATAAAATTGTTCTTTTTGTTCCGTGGCAACGCACGGGCATTCAGCTAGTACTGTATAAAATTACTCCAATCTAAAGAGACCCTAAAGTGCAGAACATTTTCGAGCCTGCACCAGCCCACGAACGGACGAAAACCCAATTGGGCCTAGTGCTCGGAGAAAGAAAAAAACAGCGCGAGCACCCCAAACGCCAAACACGAAGCAGAGACGAAGGAAAGATCAGCGTCTGCCGCCATTTCCTCAGATTTCCCCAAATTTCTCCCGTTTTTCCGTTAGGGCGGCAAACCACGCATACTTTCCCTTTCCCGCTGCCACCCCTCCAAATTTCCCCCAAAAACCACACGCACCTGCCGCCATCGCAGCCTCGTTCCCAGACCGCACGCGAAGCCACGATCCACGGCGTGAACACGACCGTCTCCTTCGCCGCCAGCCACGCCACGCCCACTTCCTCGAAACAGGCCACGCCCACTTCTGCGCGCGGCCAGAACCTGCCGGCCACCGCCTCATCCGCCGCCATCTACTTGACGGTGCGTTTCTCGGTTCCGAGTTCCGACCTTGTTGTCATCTCCTTTTCCTCCCTAGCGAGTCTGTGTTGTTTTGGACTTACTTATGGGTGCCGGGCCTGTTCTCCCCTCGATCCTTTCAAGGAAGGCACATCACCTGCTCGACGAAATCCCGCGACTGAATCGGCAGCGAGTGTCGTTTGTTAAGGTTCAGTCTGTCGATATGCCTGTAGGGAATGAAGGAATCAGGAATAGAGGACCATGCGCTTTTGTTTTGTTTTCGTGGTGAACTTTTTGTGGTTAAGATGATTGTGGATTTGGGGAAATCGATTGTTTCTCATTGGATTTTTTTTTTGATATGCGAGGGATGAGATCATGGCAATAGAGGAGATTAAGTTAAAGAGCAAATTACACACTTGGTCACTTAACATATTCAAGCGTGTCATGTATGTCACCATCCGTTTTGTCCGCACATCTAAACCACTACACTAGATTAAGAGGGTGACTGCACATAATCAACCATGCCGCTTTGAGTGTGTGTGTACTGTGATCAACTTTGCGTAGTTAGCACGGAGCATTGGAGCCCCCGTGCATTGCCTTGTTTTTATTCTAATTCAACCTATCGGCTACGGGCATATGTTGCGTGCTGTACTGGTTTGGCTCGATTATATGAATGAAACATATCACATGTTCATGTTGCTCTGGGCCAGAAGAGCATAGAGGAAAGATGCATGCCATATGCCTTTTGAGCATATGCTGCGTGCTGCAGTGGTTTTGTTCAATTATGAATGGAACTTATCACAAGTTCATGTTGCTTTGGGCAAGAAGAGCATAAAGGAAGGATGCACGCCATATACTTTTTCACCATTTCAGTTGGTGTTCCCTTTGCAGAATTTTCATATTATAGTTTGAGAACTTGAGAAGAAAACCTGAAATATCTTATTCACACTGTTACCACACTTCACAGAGACAAATAATGTAATCTTTCCTCAGTGAAAGACATGAGTTTCGAGTTTAACCTAAAACGAACTATTCCTTCTCCATAGCATTACTAACCAGTAACCAGATAAAGATACATAGTATAAGCCATTAGAACCACAAAATGGGTCAAGCTAGAATACCAAGAAATGGGGTCGTTTGGTGAGAACTAGGTTCACATGGGTGAACCTGGAAGGATAACCTTTTTTTATTCAGAGGTAGCCATATACGTCTATATGGGTAGTTTTCAAAAGGCAAACCTACAGGGGTACTTCCATGCATATCTATGCTGACTCATATTCCATGCATATCTTTGGCAGGATTGTGATGAAGACAAAATATAGTATTCTTGCTTAGAGTACTCCACAAGATCGCGGGCCTATTGCTCTTCCTCAGTTCATCATAATGGAATGCAACAAGGAAGAAGCTTCAAGAGCCAAGGATGTGGCTGAAAGAAAGCTGCATGAAGCAGACTTTCTTGGTGCCAAAAGGATGGTTCTTAAGGCTCACAGGCTTTTTCCTGGCCTTGAAAATATTTCTCAGCTGCTTGCTGTTTGTGATGTTCATTGCTCTGCTTCTGTTAAGATCAATGGGGAGACAGACTGGTATGGAATTCTTCAAGTAGAACCAACTGCAGATGACATGGTACTTAAGAAACAGTACCGCAAACTTGCTCTTTTACTTCATCCAGATAAAAACAAATTTTCTGGTGCTGAAGCTGCTTTTAAGTTAATTGGCGAAGCTCACATGACACTGACAGACCAAGTAAAGCGCCGTTCCCATGACAATAAAAGGAAACAAGTATTTGCTACTTCTGCCCCTGTACCGAAGAAGCGGGGACGAGCCTCAAAGAAAACTGATCCTTCTCATAAGAGGGACAGCAAGGAGAACTCTTGTGTTCCAGATATCAAGAAGACTCCGCAGCAGGCTGGAGACTCAGCTGGAATTTCTAGTTTCTGGACCATTTGCCTGACTTGTGGGACAAAATATCTGTATCCATGTAGTTTGCTTATGAAATATGTCCTCTGTCGGATCTGTTCAAGGAGTTTTCTTGCCTTCGATTTGTCCAAGAGATCTGTTCCTGCCCGAGTAGACACAGCATATCCATCGAGCGGATTTGGGACGCAACCGCAAAAGTTCCCTCCTAGTCAGCAACCTGATGTCAGTAACAAGCAACAGAATCCTCACCAGCAAAATCAAAGTTTTCCTAGTTGGCAAAATCCTCTAACCGGCCATCCAACTCAGCCCACTCACCAGCAACAGCAATCTCAGAATGTTCCTAATCACCAAACTCCTACTGCTGACCAAGAACGGCAGTCTCATAGACGTCCACCCAGTGCAGGATCAGAGAATGTTATCAGCTCTGAGGCTTCAGGCAAACCTAACAAAAAAAGAGCCACAGATAGTAAGTTCGTAGCTAAGGCTGGGATATGCAGTAGCACAAAGGTGCCAGGAGCACCACTCAAAGAAGAAAATGGTGCAGGTAGAACTGAAGCGCCGTTTGTGTATTCTGCTAAACTTTCACCTATAAACATGCAGAAAAAAGAAATACAGCCTCAGCATGTTCCTAGTCGGCAAACTACTGTCGTTAATCAGCATGGTCAGTCACAGAAACCCACTGTTAATGCAGCTTTGAATAATATAGTGAGTTCTCAGAGTGCAGGTAATCCTAACAGTAAGGGAATGGCAGACAGTAATGTCAGAGCTAATGCCAGGACATGCAATAGCATGAAGTTACCAGGAGCACCACTCAAAGAAGAACGGCAGTCTCATAGACGTCCACCCAGTGCAGGATCAGAGAATGTTATCAGCTCTGAGGCTTCAGGCAATCCTAACAAAAAAGGAGCCACAGATAGTAATTTTGCAGCGAAGGCTGGGATATGCAATGGCACAAAGGTGCCAGGAGCACCACTCAAAGAAGAAAATGGTGCCGGTAGAACTGAATCGCTGTTTGTGTATTCTGCTAAACTTTCACCTATAAACATGCAGAAAAAAGAAGTACAGTCTCAGCATGTCCCTAGTCAGCAAACTACCGTCCCTAATCAGCATGATCAGTCACATAAACCCACTGTTAATGCAGGATTGAATAATATTATGAGTTCTCAGAGTGCAGGTAATCCTAACAGTAAGGGAATGGCAGACTGTAATGTCAGAGCTAATGCCAGGGCATGCAATAGCACAAAGTTACCAAGAGCAGACAAAAAAAATGGTTCAAGTAGAACTGAGTCACCACTTGTGAACTCTGATAAAGTTTCACCTGCGAACAAAGAGAAACGGAGAAGGGAGGTAGCTACAGGATCAAGAAATCCAGTCTCAATGCGTGGAGGAAAGGATATCCAGTCTACAAAAGGTGTCCTTACTGCGGTCAAAACAGGGCAGAATCCTCATAGATCAAGCCAGCAGGAAAATGTCAGTAATGAAGATGGCAGTGGTGGTTGTGGAGAAGGCAGTGGTAATCTTCATGATTCTCCTGTGCCGAAAAGGATACGAAAAGGATACTCTTCATGTAAAGCTGACAGAAACGGTGGGACAACAAGTGAAGATGCTAATATGTACAAAACACAAAGATGTAGTATTCCAATTACAAACAAGGCTCTAAATGAAAATGGGGAGGTGGTCAATAGCTTACATTACACTGAGAAACAAGGAGCAAGCAAGAAAGAAATGCCTAACTCTGGAAAGGATGATGTTGCCAGGTCTGTGGATAGTACTATTCCTCGCGAAGGTGTTGTCTCGTATCCAGATCCAGAGTTTTATGACTTTGAGGAAAATAGGACCGCAGGTCAATTCAAAGCTGATCAAATATGGGCAGTTTATGATGACAATGATTCCATGCCAAGGTACTATGCTCGAATTAAGCAGGTTTACTCTCCGAACTTCATGTTGTGGTTCAGTTGGCTAGAGTTTGATCCTCTGACTGATGCTGAAAAGGCATGGTCTTCTAAGGAGTTGCCTGTTGCTTGTGGTAGTTTCAGAATTGGGAAAACAACCTTAACAGAAGATAGAAATATGTTTTCCCATGTAGTTTCTTGGACAAAGGGAAGGAAGCGAAACAGCTATGAGATTTATCCGATGAAAGGTGAAGTATGGGCCCTCTTTAAGGATTGTGAGATCAACTGGAGTTCAGATTCCAGCGATCAGAAGCACTGCAGTTGTGACATTGTAGAAATAAAATCCGACTTCAATGTTGGTACTGGCACATATGTCAGTCCATTAGTAAAAGTTAAGGGTTTTGTGAGCCTGTTTGTGCGAGCGGAGAAGGAAGAACCATATTTGATTCCAGGGGGTGACACGCTAAGGTTTTCACACAGCATCCCTTTTCACAGGTTGTCAGGAACTGATAGGCAGCATAGCCATAATGGCGCTCTTGAGCTAGATCCTGCATCCCTACCTTCTAACTTGGAAGAAGCATCTTTGCCTGTAGACCTTGGCAAGAACATTTTTAGTACTCAGGAAGGTAATGTTGGTGGCAATGTTTCGTCAACTAGAAACTCTTTCAAGTGTGAAATGCCAGTTGGTAAGACGAAACAGGGTCTGGATAGTGCTGCTACACATGAAGATAATGTTCACAATGGAGTGAAGAAACCCAATAACAATGCAGATGGTGAGCAAGATAATGGCTCAGAAGCTTCATTAATTGATACTCACAGTGTTGACGGATGGGATGATAGCTCTCAATCTGAATCTCCAACAAGTTTTGTTTATCCTGAACCAGAGTTCTGCAACTTCAGCGATAGAAGATCATTTGACAATTTCAAGAATGGACAAATTTGGTCTCTGTACTGTGACATGGACAAGTTCCCCAAGTACTATGCCTTCATAAAGAGAGTTGATCAAGATGACTGCACAATCCACATAAGATGGCTTGAGTTCTGTCCATGTGGTGAGATGGAGAAGTGTTTGGTGCAAGAAGGGCTGTCTGCTAGCTGTGGAATATTCAAGGTCAGCAGTCAAAGTGAAAACTATGATTGCACAAGGGTCTTCTCTCATATCATGGAAGTGACACCAGTTAGTAAAGGAAACAAGTATGAAATTATTCCTCGTGCTGGCCAGGTGTGGGCTATATACAAGAACTGGAGTTGTGGCTGGAGCTTTGAAAATTTTAAAAGCTGTGAATATGATCTTGTGGAAATCCTAGAGATTTCTGCTGTTTCTATAACAGTGTCCTATCTCACTAAAGTGGATGGTTTTAGTACTGTATTCATGCCAGAGAGGAAAGGTGAATCTGCAAGTGCCATGAAAATATTTAGGAGTGACATGATGATGTTCTCACATCAGATTCCTTCATACCGCATGACGAATGAAGGTGATGAGCTCTTCGGTTACTGGGAACTTGATCTAGCATCCGTGCCCGAAATATTCTTGGCTAGAAAGTCGAAGTGAAGAGAAAGCTATATGCTCCACAAGATGATGTTAATAGTGGATTTTGCTTATCAAATTGTAGGTATGACCTGTCATTTGTATCATAGACTTAGTTTGATTAGATGTACTCTTCTTCACTCTTACTAACTGTGGCTTCATGTTTTTGCAGTACACTGTTGACAAATCTGCAGCACTGAGATGGTTATTTCTGTTGTTGGTTGTACCTAGTGTCAAGTAGGCGAGTTAGGTACTTAGGTTGCTACATTGCTACTTGATGCTAACTAATCTGAAGATTTGGTCTTTATGTTTTATCTTACCTTAGAATTATGTTCTGCATTGTTAATAGTAACTCCTACTCCTGTATGCAACTATGTAACTCTGCAATATGCTTGAAAAGAAACAGGAGGCAGTGGCATTTATTTCAACATATGATTACACTTGGAAAGTTAGCTGTATCCTGTCCAATTTTTTTTTCTCGAGAAAACGCAAAATTTTTGTGTTCTATCCAACTGTTGATAAAGATAGGCATACATTTTTAACTGTAAAGTTTGCAAATGCCTCTTCATAGTTTTCCTTTATACTTTCAGTTATACTGCTTCAGGGATTACTGTGTCAACTTAGCAGGAGTTCGAATGTTTTTTTTAGAGCAGAGCAAACAAGTAGAGCTTATATGCTCTTTGTGTAAAACTCTTTAAAGATGATGGTGTACATTTTGCTCTCTTTAGATTATAAGCCAATTATAGTCATTCAGTGTATGCAAATTGTATGTGCCACTGCAAATCCTAAATTGTTTTATATCATTATATGTCGTTGCAATTGTTGCTTACTTAAAATGCCACTGCAAACACTTCTTTGATTTTTGTATGCCACCTCCAATGGTATTACATTTCCTTGTGGAAAGACTGGTATTTCAACTCAGTGGACAGCATGTCAGCCATATCTTCCAAGGTTTAGGAGTGGGACGTACAAAAAGATCCTTCAAATTTAGATGTGAAACTGGAAAGGCAGAATATTCGTTGGTATTTGATATGCATATACTTGTAGTAACTGATTCTACATAATTGTATGTTTGCTACTAAGCTATTTTTTAATTGACCCTAGTGTAATTTATGTCGGTTTTCCACGTTTTAATCCCGCATTTTACATGAGTGCACACATATTTGAGTACCCAATACCCTCTCTCGCTCCTCTCCCGCTCTGTGCAGGCGTACGGCGCAGTGGTGACGGCATCTCGCAGCATGGCAGTCCCTGTACAACAGAGACTCTGCTGCCCGGGAGGGTCTCTTTTAATCATGTAGTTTGCCCTCTCTTGTTCACTCCCTCCCTACACTCCTACAGTTCCCCTCTCTTGTTCTTCAGAAACAGGAAGAACTGTGTCTGATCCCTTCATTTGCTGTACCGATTTCTGCGAGGGGGTTGTGACGGATGCGAGGTCTGCTTTTGCGTGTGTAGGCTGAGGTGAGCAAATGCTTGTGGATACAGGTATTTGGTGTGGTTTGCTCCTGATTCCTTAGTTTTTCATTTTCTTTATTGCACATATGTTTCTTATGATTCGTGTTTCCTGTGCTTGTGCTACAGATGGAGCTTCTCCGAGCTGCGGTCCATGGACTCGAGAGGTGATTTTGGTGTCACGAGCTGCTGGCTCCATTCATTCGTTCCAAATCTTTCACTCATGTTTGGTGCTCATCCATGTCATAAATTAGGTAGGCGACAAGGAGAAAGCGGTTGTATTTTGATTTTGTTTCTCTGTAAAATCCAATACATGCTCCTGTCCATATACTTTTTTTTTGTTTGTCAATTGTCATGACAATTTGCTTGTGTGTCTCTTTAGTGATCAAAGTGTTGTATGAAATATTTATTTAGCACAAGAAGTAACTTCTATTGGCATGTTTTTCTTGTAGGACTCAAATGCTATACTTCTCAGAGAAATCAAATTGCATTTTGCAAATCTCTAATTGTTTCTGCGCAGAGCTTACATGGCATTACAGTTCCACTATTTTGACCGTATTTCTTAGCACATGTACCTTCGATTGGCATGTCTCTATAGCTCAAATGATGTACTTCTCAGAGAAGTCCACTTGCATTTTCCAAATCTTTATATTGTTCTTGCTCAGAACTTAATGACAGTAGAGTTTCACTATTGTGGTTGTTATTTACTAGCATCCACATCGGAAGTCTTCATAAGTGATCTTTTGAATATATACCATGGCATACTTTGACTTTGTTGCTAGCTATCTGCATTTGTTTTAGACGGTGGGGTCTTGGGATCTATGAAGTTCACTTATTTAGACAAAACACTTAATTATAACCTATACAATTATAGTCAGACTCCAGATCTTTGACGGTTTTGTTTCCTCGTCTGCAATATGGGTTACCTTCTTCGGGAAGGGAATGCACCCTGGTATGGACATCTTTCTGTTATATACTTCCATTTCATAATTGCACCTACTGTCAGACCAAAGCCTATGGCCTCTGTGATCCAAAATAAATGTCTCATCGGTTTATACTGAACTGGTATATTCTTTGGTTAAAAAGGGATGGCCTACTTTTCCATGGTCAGTAAAAATCTATGTCTCATGTCCAGTTTCATATCTAATCAATTTTCATATTCACATGAAACCAGGATGACGTGTCTGGAAATAGGGTCACATGAACCCAGGAGGATTTGTCTCGAAAAAGGGTGCATAATTATAAATCTATTTGCTTGCCTGATATAATTATTTTCACTGTTATGATTATCCACTTGGTATTTCTTTACCTATGGTTTGTTGCAGTTTTAGAAGAATCTTTCTTGCCACGTGGCTATTGGTTCACTCAATTAACATATTGGATTTTAATATTTTATAAAGAAAAAAGAAAGTAGAAGAGGAACTGTTTGGGCTCAGAACTTCCATTTCATGCTAAAATTAGCCTTGGAGTGTTTGCAAGCCCATCTTGAAATGTATATCATCAAGAACTTCTGATTTTATTGTGCAACTGGATATGCCTTCTTTACTGCTGCTGCTTCTTCCCTGTCATTACACAAGTTATATTTTCCGTTCTTCTCAGCAGTCGAGTATCCAACAAGTGTTATTTATTTGTTTTCCATATGAGTTCTAATGTTGCCAGGCTAGGTCCTGATTGAATATTTCTTTTATGTTTTTTGGTACTAGCTGCGAGGTCTCATGATGTTGGATAATAGCTATTTTCATCTTCTTGATTGATAGGCCAGTCTCATAGTGCCTATGCTTAGTTAATGTATGCTCACTGCAAGTTTATCGTCTATGTATGTGAATGATCTTGATTAATTTCACGAGAAGTATTCGCAGGTTTGGATGGATACACTAGCACATGGCGGGCGCACAGATCCGCTTCTGCCACATGGTGGGCGCACAGATTCGCTTCTGCCATTTTTCCATTATCATCAGGTTCCTGTCTTTCCCGTTCTTCAGAAATTACTGCATGTGCATATGTTCTTTTCCGTTTGCAATAGCAAGAGTTTCATGCTTTCTTATTTGTGTAGCTAATTATCTAATACGTAGATCCACTTATCTCAGGTTTAATGCACCGCATGCGAACATGATGGATTTCAGGTATGAGAATTGCATCTGCTCGTGTGCATCCTCTTTCTTTCAAACAAAACCTTGATGTTTTTTATCATTTTTGTAATCTACATCTTTAAAATATATACTACCTTTTTAGCAATTGAATCTGCAGTTAAGTCTATTGAGCACGTAGTTTTGTTCACATTTTCAGGCTTTTAAGCGTGTAGAAGAGCACCCATCTTTGAATTATCTCCCTTGATATGTGTGTGTACAGCATTTGGTATTTACTTCATTTTTAGATTGGGGTGCAGATAGGTTGGTTCATAGCTTTATGCGCAGCATATATGGTGTCGTGCTGCCTGCTGAAACATGGAATTTATCCTCATTCGCTTATAATTTTGTCATGTACTGGAGTTCTTCCTTTTTTTTTCTTCCTACAATGTACAGAAAAATTTGGGCATGTTTCACTTATTCAATTAACCTGTTCCCTGGAACTTCTGTATTAATAAAAATGTCTTCTGTACCAACAACTCAAGCTTCGCTCCAGGATTGGTGGATCAACGCAAGGAAAGAGCACCCCAAAGGGCGATGCACAAAGGCCTGGCCTTTGTGACCTTGCTCACACCTTGGATGATATGAAAACATCGCAACACCTGCATCTTCGACCAAGCAAGATATCTGTCAGCATGCTTGTCAAGAAGCCTCATTTCCCCCCTCTCCCTTCTCTCTCCTGTGAACAGTTCCCGAGAGCGTCTCTGAGTTCCTGGGCCAATCCCGAGCCCCTCCGGCGATGATGTCGTCCGGAGGTGGCGGAGGAGAGGCCCCGGGGTAGTTTAGGGTCTTTTAGTGTGTTGGTTTGCGGCGTGCTCGCCGCCGTCTTGGGCGTCCTGCCTGAAGTGGTCTCTAGGTCGTCGGCTAGATCTGGAGTGGGCTGGGATGGATCTCTCTCCTCATAGCACTCCGGTGGTCGGAGTCAGGTGGGATGTGTAGATCCGCTGCCGGAGACTCTTGAATAAGGCCTAGGACCCAGCATCTGGCGAGGAGGTTGAAGCTTTGTCCCTTTCTTGGCCGGCCGTGGTGGCGGGGGAGTTAGGTGATGTGGTGGTCGGCTCTTGTGCTTCTCCTTCTCGGCCGGCCGTGGAGGCGAGGGGGTTGCGGAGTGCGGCGCCGTTTGCTTCTTCCTTGTTTGAATGCTGGGGTGGTACTTGCTGCGGCGAGCTTTCCCCTCCTGCCTCTTCAAGCGGCCATGGTGGTGGCTTTTGGTGTGCAGGTTTTGGTTGCTGCCGGCGGCGGATTCGCTTCTGGAGCTTCTCTCTGGCGTCTTCTTGGCGGCAGATGGCTCGCCAGCGCGCCGGACCCAAGGGCAGTAGGGCTGCCGCTCCTCTGCTGCTTGTCTCCATGTGTCGGTCGCTCCCTGTGGCGAGGTTGCTACTGGCGCCGGAGATTCGTCGTCGTCCTGGAGGTGGAAGAGGATGTAGGACTTGATCGCTTTTTCAAGTTTTCTTTAGGGTCCTTAGTGCTTATTTCTGGGCCTCGGTGTAATTTTTATTTCTTAGGCCTTTGTGTACTCCAGGGACTCTTTTGCAGCAATATATGTCGGGTGCAAACCGTTCAAAAAAAAAGCATGCTTGTTGACAAGATCAAGAAGGAAGCGACGCAATGGGCTAAGGCAGGAGCTACTGGGCTTGGAGTTGTGCTACCGATTCACCTGGGATGTACACTAGTTTTTTGCTCACGTTTGTATTTCACCTCCTAAGAGGATTGTAAACAAAACCAGAGCTCCTTTGGCTCCCATCATTTCATTTGGTAGAAATGAAATGACATTAATGATATCATTTTATTTGGCAATTTCACAGAAATAACAGGTATCATTTTTTTTAAGAAATTAAGGTTAGACATAAAATGAAAATTATGGAATTTGCAAATGAATTTCGTAACCAATTTCGTGGCAGTTAAACAGGTTTATTCTTAAAATCACAAATAAATTTCTTGATTCTAGCCCCAAATGATGGGAGTCAAACGAGCTATAAGGTCATTTTTGTTTTCTCAAAAAAAAAGGTGAGCAGAGAAGTCTCAGGCCGATGCAAGTCGCTCGTAGACAGTGGTGGACCCAAGAAAAGACGGGAGGGTGTGCACACTCCTAATTTTTTTTCTAGTACATATGTACGATAAAGATATGCTAAATGAGTAATATACATAGCTAATTGTTTCACATTATTGTACTTCAATACATATGTTTCGAGTGTGCATGATTTTGATACATATCTTTCATTGTCATTGTTAGCTCGTCTCGTTGTTTTCCTTGCTACCGTTTTTTCTTAGTGTTGGATGAAGGTGGAGCTAGCAGCTTGGTGAATAAGCTCGATTTGTCTCTCTGCCCGCGCGACTTGCTTCAGGGCCCTCTTCTTCTCTTGGCCGGCCATGGTGGTGTGGGAGAGAAGGGGAGTAATTTGGAGCATGTTTGCGTCGGTGGTGGGTTGGGATGCCTGACTTGCTCAGGTAACGATTCTGCTTCTGCCTCGACGATTTCCAAGCGGTGTTCATGGATGAACACTGCTATCTTTGGCCATATAGTTGGCCTCGCTGTCCTCGGGAACTCTGGCGTCCTAGGGTTCTTCTACCTCCACTTCGAGAGGATCTGCTTCGGCCTCAACACGGCGCTCCGCATATTTGCTAGTCCAAGTGGTTCCGTCCTCGGTATTGTCAGAGATGATTGCGATTGGAGGCCAATGATTACCGTCTCGATCGCGTTTTCGCGATCGTCTATAGGGTGCTATGTGTAAAAGTTCTGGACCATGTTGTAATTTCTGTTTATTTTCTGGCCCTTTCTATAAAAGTGTACCCATCACCTTATTAATGCAAAATTTAGGTCCATGGGGACCTTTCCTGGTTTAATTTTTTTTTGCAAGGCAATCTTAACCTCATGCACGTTTGGCTTGGTGTAATAATAGGATTTGGCTTGGTGTAATAATAGGGTACGCACCTTCACTTCATGTAGATGGTCTTGAATTGGTCTAAACTGTTAGAAGGAATCGAGAGGCAAACGAGAGACAGATTGAAGGGAATGAATCCAGTGCTTTATTAATCAAGGATCGAATCCTTATATAGTACATATAGGGACGCCTTCAAAGGACGCGTCGATTACAATATTGGTTTAGAGGCGACGCTCCAGGTTCTAACTGCCTAAGGCGGTTCCCATGGGCTTGGGATTACAAGTGCGGGGCTAAGCGGGGATTATCCCCTAATTAATGATTATTAATTATTCCTAACACTCCCCCTAATCACCGCTTCACTGCATAAGGATTCATCATCTTGATTTAGTCTCCTCCAAAAACCCTGTGGGAAAAATATGAGAAGTGGTGTGTATGATATGTTGCTAAAACTCCTTTAAACCCAATGGGAAAATAGGGAGAAAATGATGCAACATATAATGGTTGGATATGCTGTTAAAACTCCTTCAAACCCAATGGAAAAATAAGAAGAAAATGATACAACATATTATTGTTATTGCCTCTTCGTTAACTCAATATGAGAAAAACCTTGTCAAAGGGAAAAACCTCATAGAGTTTAGAGAGCAATATATATGTCGTGCATACTTTCCTAAAAACCCGGGTGGGGAAAACAGAAAGTATGACATATGATCTTGTGTTGATATTACCTCATTAAAACCTTGATGAGAACCTGGATAGTAAACTCATAAAGGGAAAAAGAGTGTAACATGATGCTTTGAATAGGAGTAGTCCAGGGTGATACTCCTCCTGTTTCTTGCAAATTCTGAAGTCGTCGAATACCAATTCCATGAAAACATTTCTGGAATATTAAAGTTGGTAGAGACTTTGTGAATAGATCAACGATGTTATTGTCACATGATTTGACTCGGAAAATGTTTATTCCCTGACTGTTCTAGAGTTTATGAAGATAAAACAATTTAGAGGCAATATGCTTAGTGATATTGCTCTCGATGTATCCTATTTGCATCTATGCAACACAAGCAACATTATCTGTGTAGATAATGGTCGATGATTCAAGAGAACCAATACCACATGACTCATTTATGTGGTTTATCATTATGTAAAGCTACACATGTCAATGTGGCTTTGTATTTCAGAATGATTGGTAGGTGTAGTCAGCGAAGTCTATTTCGAAGACATCAATGGAGTTAAACTTCTACCATGTAGGTACACATTATGGAGATCATTCAAGTAGCCAACATCAGTGTATTCTGATGATATTGGAGTTCAAATTTCTTTGAAATTACAAGAACATGTCAAATAATGTGGTGGTGCCTTGGAGATATCGAAAGATATTTTTGATTCCCAACCAATTGTGTTGGTGGGTCCAATGGCACTAGGATATGGAACTTCAAGTCCCAACATCCCTTCTACATCATCCTATGGTTTGAGTGAATCTTTCTCTACGTCTAGAGATCGAATAACCGGCATGGAAGGTGGATATGACTTGTCCATTTTAGGTTTCTCCAATATTTATAATATAGGCAACTTAGTGTACCATAAAACTTGGAGTGAGGTAGCCTGACTTGTAGTATCAAGCATTGTTTGGGTTTAACCAAATCCTTCATCTCAAATTCCGTCTTTTAGATGACCATGTGCTTCGTCATTCCAGGAGTAATCCTTGTGTATGACAAACACGCATGGGTAATCATCATTATAGGAGTAATCTTTGTGTATAAGGAACCCACTATGTCGGTTGTACCAAAATATATCGACAACAATAAGCCATGTAATGACTTAATGATTTTACACAATGCATGTTGCATTTACATTTCGATTCGGATAGAGATTCCATCGGGAACCATACATGTCCAAATCTAGTGATCCACATAAAATATAGTCACTACATGTATCAACTACATAGATAGATGATTTTGCAATGCCAATGATATAATTATTGGAATTTTTTGAGGATTCCAATCATGTCTAGAGAGTAGGTCTCGGATCTCTGCGGAAACCCGACCTTATGCTACAAGCCTTGCTTTCTCACCACCTTGTTGTTCTCATTCTGTTGCTAAAAGAGAACATATTGAATCCCATAGGGAATTCATAAGGAAGAGCGAGGCTAATTCTGCTTGGATTGCATCCTTTGTTTGTTTCAGTCCGAGCGAGTGGTTTACACTCTGCAATGGCCATGGTCTTTGGATCTGAATCACTGAAGGATGTTTGCAATCATACAAGAGAAATGTTTGTCGACAATTGTAGTCTTGGTTATAATTCCCCAGAATCGATATTGTTGGAGGAAATCTCATGCACCCATGACGACTCTTCGTGATTTCCCAATACGCGTGAGTCAAGGTGTTCCGATGTCCTAGCCAGTGTGTGCAAGCTGAAGCTAGGGTTGTGGAGGTTTCCCTTCCACTGGGTGTATACTACCCATAAGGTGTTTATCAATGCTAGGTTGACTTGCATTTACTGAATTAGAGGATATCTCCTCGATTTCCTTTGTTGCTTGTGGGAAGCTAGATCCTGGTTAGAGGTCGTACTACTCCCCCTCTTTTCAGGTAAGAGGAGTTGAGTGGTTTTTGATTGGTACCTCCACTCTTTCGGGCGCATTTCTAGCCGGACTAAAGGATTTTGTAACACCTTTAAGATCAGTAAATGAATATGGCGGGTTATTTGCAATGTGTTACAAATATGTGAATTCCAGACGTAAAGTCCAAATTCTTGAATACGTGGATATGAGGTGGAACATGCAGTCCCAATTGATTTCCTGGCATTCTGTGTGGTACATAAAATCTCCCCCTAATGCCTGGAAATAATCCATCCTTTAATATAAGCAATTAGTATATCGGGCTATGAATGGATCCCCAATGAGGGATTTTCAATGGTATGTGTTGATCGATGGAGATCTGTACCCCACATAGATCCTTAGTCTGTGGGTCCAATGATGTATGTTGCGGTGGTGAGATCGGTACGCCTGAAGCGCTTCCGAACTTACGCAGATGGGAAATGCTCGGAGGATTTCCACGTATCAATTGCAGAGGAGGAGTACTGCGATATGCAATTAGTCATTGAGCAGTGTGTAAAGCTGCATGACTCCAACGTCTAGTTGGTAATTTCAATTCATTAACAAAGATCTTGCATTGATCCTCTTAATTATGGATCGAACCAAACCATTTTGAGTATGGATTAATGGGACAGAGTGCTAAACTTCAATCCCCAAGGCCATGCAATTCATTGAAGCCACATGATAATAATTCTGCATCTTGTCCATGCGAATTGATAAAATTCGACTTTCAGGATAATGGGCATGTAACTTAATTACTTCCCTCATTATTGTGGTAAATGCATGGTTTCGTGTAGACATAAGTCACATGTGTGACCATCATTTAGATGCGTCAATGAATACCATGAAAATACCTAATATGGTCCATACAATGAATGCGTTTAAGGAATCGAAGTGGTCCAACATGTATTTAGAGGTGTCGGGCCTCAAAATTAGCTTCTCTACAGTGGCACACGAGGTGTACACAAAGTCTAGTGAGGGAACTTGAACTTGAGCAAGTTTTGATCAATAGAATTGCTTTATATGCAACATATTCTACGGGTTGGATGCACATGTAGTACAATCCAAACAATAGAGAGGGGGGGGGGGTACTTCTTCAAATACTTGTTTCTCATCCATCAGATTGAGTTCCGTAGAAATCTATATGTCGAGTTGGAGAGTTTTCGCTATGGAAATCTTTTCTCAGATATATAGAATACATTCAATCTTATTTATACTAGAGTGCTGATGTAATATACTGTGATAATAGTACTTATGTTGTATTACAACATCACAATGGACATGACTAAATTGATCATTAAGGAGATAGTGGGACTAGTCAAAGTATCCAAACATGTCGTTTGAGGCATACTCAACGATCATGTCCTCCATGCTCATAGGGTCCTCGGGCTGCTGGAGAGTCATGGTGTTGCTAGGTCCAAGAGGAACATCTTGCGAACAACCAGCTCCATTGGTGCCATCTGGATGAAGGTTGAAGTTGGCTTCAAACCTTTTCTCTTGAGGTGCTTTGCGTCCTTGGGATTGCTGGTAGAGAATTGCCAGATGCTTTGGGGTCTTGCACTTGTTAATAGGGTGCGTGTAGCATCCACACTTGTCACAAAGCCTAGTTTAGTCATACTTTGGCTTTGTGGTGCCTTTCCCACGGTCCGAGTTTCGAGGCTTTTTTTCAGTTGCGCTTACGCTTACCCTTGAAGTTCGATTGGTTGCCGTTGAAGGCACCACCAAACTTTCTTCCGTTCGCGACAGTCATATGAACTACCGGCAAAGGTTGGGAACCAACCGAGCCCTGAGAGCCATTCTTTAGCAAGAAGCTCATCATGCTTTTCAGCCTGGAGTAGGATATGAATAAGGTCTGAATAGACCTGGTAGTCGCGAGCGCGGTATTGCTGCTGGAGGAGCCTTTCAGATGGGAGCATAGTGGATAGAGTTTTTCTATCTTTTCCACATCTGTAGGTTCCTTCCCGCAAAAGAGTAGTTTGGAACTTATCTTATGAACCTCATGATTGTAACCCTCGACAGACTTGAAGTCCTGAAATCGAAGATGGGTCCATTTATGGAGTGCTTCAGGCAGAACAACTGCCTTCTGCTGTTCATACCTCGTTTTAAGGGCCTGAAACAAAGTAAATGAGGATTCCTCCTCCAAATACTCGGACTTAAGATTCGGGTGGATATGGTGCAATGTACAAGCCATCATATTTCTGCTCTTCTCTCAGTGGTGCGAAGGGGATCCTCCGGGTTCTAGATGTCATGCACTATCCCACGGGACGCAAGGGCGATCTTGATGTCCATGGCCCATGTAGGGTAGTTGTGGCCATGAAGCTCGAGTGCATCGAACTCTCTACCAGCCATCAGTTACCTACATGGTAAATCAGAGAATATTAATTTACGTTTGGTAAATTAAAATCCATCATGGTCATGTTGTAATGAACTATGCAAAATTGATGATAATTTCAAGAAGTGGGCTTGAAATTAATAGTGTGAACTTCAAATTGTTAAGTAAGACATGTTGTAGATACTTCCTAAAAAGAAATTTCGAGGTCCATCTCTCAGCACTAGAGAGTATAATCTGATAAAATCAGTAGATACTCATATTTATAATGCTTTATGTCATAACTTAATAAAATGTATGGAAGAGCACATTAAGCAATCATAATGTCAAAATATAACAAAATGTAGGCTTAAATAGTAGTGGTAGGAAAAATACACACCACCTTGTGATCCTAAAACATCAATTTGACGAAATCACTTTGAATTTTTTTTGCATAACAATTTGTGCTCGTGTCGAGTAAAAAAGACTCAATTAAGACGATCAATTGATCTATTTGCAAGAAATTGAAAATTTCAATTGCAAATGGTGGACATAATATATCTCAACATGTGCACACACGGAAATATATTACATTACATATTTTCTGAAATACACATAGTACTCGACAGATAAACAGTACTAAAAAACTTGTATTGAAGTTTAACAAAATCTAAAACAAGAATTAATCTACTGTTAGAGCTACTGTTAAGAGACTAATCTGCTAAAAAGCTAAACTAATTTATACTGCACGCGGATTAGCCACGTTCTACTGTGCCATTCCAATCCATGTAGCAAATGAACCAAAATACGAGTAGTCCAACTAGTACTTAGAGCATCTCTCTAGTAGCTCCTGTAAAAGAACGTCCAAAGCATATATAGACGATGTGAGGCTAAAAACACTCTTCAGATGCTCGTCTAAAACATAGTCTAAAATTTAGACGACCATCCATTCTGCTACCCATCGTCTATACTTGGACGACCAAGCCACGGTCGTCTAAAGCAAACTGCCGCTCGCGAAGGCTTCCCTCCCGCGTCCCTGGTAGCTTCCCGCGCGCCGCGTCGCTCTTCCCGCGTCCCTGGTAGCTTCCCGCGCGCGTGTGAGTGCAGAAGAGGCCGGTGCTTTGTATTTGCGATTCGTTTTTATTCCGATTCATAGGGCTGCTACTAGTGAAGTTTGTGACAGCTGCTACTTAATTAATTTTTATACCGATTCGGCTGCTTCCTTGGGAGCCTCCACACGAACAACTCGTACATGAACTAGCACATGAACAACTGAATTATCCTAGACCCGCACATGAACTCGGCTGAATCATTCTGCTGTGTAAGAAATTTACCTACTACACTGAATTATCTTGCTGTGTATTTGTCGTGCAGATGGACAACTCCCACATGAACTACTCGCCTGTTGGATGGTGGTTAGAATATATTGTTAAATATAGGAGAGAGAATATAGACCTCCTAGATATAGACGTTCCACTGAAAAACTAAGGACGTCTAAAAGAGAATCTTTATACACGGACGTCTATATGGAGATATAGACGTTCATATTTGGACGTTCCACTAGAGATGCTCGGTCAAAGTCAGATGAATAAGGAGAGAGCGACCAGCCCGATCCCCAAATCCACACGACTGAGACCAACCAAGGTGGAGACCACCACGGACAAGCCTCGCGTGCTGCTGTAGAGGTCCTCACCGGCGGCGACTGGTGCTCCCACCGCGTTCGTCCTCGTCGGAGGATCCAGCAGGCAGCAGGGTGTCGGGCGCGACGCCGTTCGCGAGCCCATGTGCGGCCGGGCTCCACGCACTGTCACGACGGCCACGGCTGCTTGAGGGCGAAGCTGATGGCGGTCTGGACAGCGGGACGCCGAGGGCCAGGAGGCGGCGGCGAACCCCCGCACGTGGTGAAGTCGGGGGCGTGGCAGGGGAGGCTGGCGCAGGTATTCCGCGGGCGGTGGAGAGTGGCATCGACGGATACCCCGGTGGCACAGCGTCGTCCTCGATGGCAGGCGTCAGCGACGAGAGGTGTGGTGGCGCGTGAGCGTGACGGGGACACGACCCTCATCCGTGGTCCTCACACCAGCCGGGCGGCGGCGGAGCCAAGAGCGCCGGGTTGATGTTCTCGTAGGCCCCGAGCATTGGCGCGGCCGGACCAGCGATGAGCCAGGAGGGCACGACCGACTCGAGGGGTTCCGGCGGGGCGACCTGCGCGGCCGACACGGTCGTCGGCACCGATTGGGCGGAGGGGCTGGCCCTGTTCGGGCGGTCGCGTTGAGGGTCGCGGAAGCCGCCGACGGCGGCGACCACTGTATCCACCAAAACGGTGAAGGCCGCGGACACGGTTCTGGTGGCGGCGAAGTCCACCTACCCCATGGCGGCGGCGGCGAGCGGCGAAACGACGGCGACAGCCATCTTCACGAAGCCGTCGAAGAATCAACGAGAGAAAACTCCCAGGCATTGCACTTTTCTCACATTTCTGCCTGTGTTCTTTCCCGTCGTTCTTGTTCTTATCTTCTCAAATCTCGAAATCGCTCACATGTCGAGCATGCTGATAACGTGTTAGAAGGAATCGAGAGGCAAACGAGAGACAGATTGAAGAGAATGAATCCAGTGCTTTATTAATCAAGGATCGAATCCTTATATAGTACATATAGGGACGCCTTTAAAGGACGCGTCGATTACAATGTCGGTTTGGAGGCGACGCTCCAGGTTCTAACTGCCTAAGGCGGTTCCCATGGGGCGTGGGATTACAAGTGCGGGGCTAAGCAGAGATTATCCCCTAATTAATGATTATTAATTATTCCTAATATAAACATAAAAGTGGAATTGATGACGGTGTAGGATAAAAACTACTCTCTCCGTTTCAAAACCTACGCAGTAAAAATGGTCTAGGTACACTCCTTTCACAAAGCTAAAACATCTTATATTGTGAAACAGAGGAGAGTAGTATCAACTAAACTCTTGTATTTTGTTTAGGCTGTCCACTTAAGATCATGGCCAACGCTACACCGTGGACAGCTGCCACAGATTTCCACGCTGGCTCGGGTGTTTTAGAACTGTTTGATTGGTCTGAACTTGAACAATTGAACACACTGAAGATTGAAGAACCAAATAATCAATTTCAGTGCTAGTACTGTTACAATTATGTTCTAATGATTTTGAATTGTTTCCTCATTTTATTTTGTCTGATTGCATAGAGGATGAAGGGAACAAAGAGATCAAAGACATGTTCATCAATCAGACCGATGTCATCTTATTTTCCATCACTGTCACAATTTGCCAATTCGAACCAATCTCCTACGGCTGCTGCAGAACAAACCGGTAGCACACAACAACAGTCCCTTGCCCAACAGCAACAACAACAAGATAATCATAATACTAACATTGTTGTTGAGCTTAGTCCGGATAACACTAGCACCCATGTCCAGCAGCAACAACAACAAGATAATCATGATACTAACATTGTTGTTGAGCTTAGTCCGGATAACACTAGCACCCATGTTGATAATGCTAGTGTTGAGCTTAATCAGGATGACATTGTTGCGGATCCCGGGCTTCAGAAACCAATTGAGGAGCTAGATGTGAACATCAGAGATGCTGCTAGGAGAGAGTATTTGGTAAAGGGTCCATTCCAACCAGTTGGTCACAAATATCCTGAAAAATTAATTGCAGGCCAATGCGGAGATTTCAGGAGAAATGGTTTAAAAGGTATGACTGGTTGGAATATAGCATATCTAAAGATGCTGCATTTTGTTTTTATTGTTTCCTCTTTAAGCAACCACTGGCAGAAATTTTGGTACAAAATCATTTACAAGGGTTAGTTTTAGTTATTGGAAGAACGGAATTGAAGCTTGTGATCAACATGTTGGTAAGAATATGAATAGCGCTCACAATAAAGCTAGTAAATATTGTGAGAGTTTTAAAAATCAGCGGCAAGGCGTGGATTATGTGTTGCGGCTACAACCAAGAAGGACGAGGAAGAATATAAAGCTCGCATGATGATTATGATAGGCATTGCAAAAAAATTGCTATTGCAAGCTCTTGCTTTTTGTGGCCATGGTGAGTCTTCTAGCTCAAACAATAGAGGGAATTTTCTTGAGATGTTGAAATGGTATAAAGGGAAAGATAAAAAAGCTGCAAAATTGCTTGATAGTGCTCCTACAAACCGTCAAATGACCGCACCAAAAATACAAAAACAGATTTGCAAAGCTTGTGCTCATGTTACCACCAAAGCTATTATTGATGACATTGGTGATAAAAAGTTTGCTATACTTGTTGATGGGGCACGAGATGCATCTATTAAGGAACAACTGGCCTTGGTTTTGAGGTTAGCTTCTACGGCTTCTATATTTCTTCGATTCGAGTGATTCAAAATTGCAAAGTATGCTAACAATGAGTTTCTGTCTTATGTAGGTATGTCAATAATAAGGGACAAGTCATAGAGAGGTTTGTTAGTGTGAAGCATGTTCCGGATACAACATCTGCTTCACTAAAGATAGCTTTGGATGGTATGTTGGTGTGACGCATATTAGATAAAAATCCACATGCCTTTTACATCCATTGTTTTGTCCATCAGTTGCAGCTAGTGGTTGTCTCTGTTGCCAAGTGTTGTTCCTCTGTCTTGGACTTCTTTAACTATGCAACCATGATTGTCAACACGGTTAATGCATCTTGTCATAGAAAAGATAAATTATTGCAAAGTCAGCATGATGAGATTGTGAACCAAATTGAGACCGGTGATATCTTCACATGAAGAGGAAAGAACCAACAAACTAATCTTGCAAGACCAGGGGATACTCGTTGGGGCTCTTAGCATAAAACCTCGTGTCGTCTTGTTCACATGTGGAAACCTGTCCTACATGTATTAGAGATTTGAGTGATGATGCTACTAATGCAACACAAAAAACCACAGCTTCAGGTTTGTTGGAAAAATGGAAAGCTTTGAGTTTGTATTGATAATGCATCTTATGATCACAATTCTTGGAATAACTAATGATCTATCAACATGCTTGCAAAGGAAAGATCAAAACATTGTGCGTGTTGTAGGGCTGATTGGTACTACAGTAAAGGAAATAGAGAAAATAAGAAACACCGGTTGGGATGAGCTTTTGGAAGATACAGAAGGCTTTTGTCTTGCGCATAGTATTGTTGTGCCAAATATGGAAGATAAAATACCAGCTAGAGGTCGTTCGAGGGGTTGTGGCAACCAACTAGTTACTTATTATGACCATTTCCATCATAAAATATTCAATGTGGTGCTTGATCAAATTATTGTTGAGTTCAATAATCGCTCTGCTGAAAGGTCTACTCAACTCTTGAGGTGCATAGCTTGTCTTGATCTAAAGAATTCATTTGCTAATTTTGATAATGGTAAGTTAGTTGAACTTGCAAGAATGCATGCCGATAACTTCTCTCAGTATGATTGTATAGTCCTTAGGGACCAACTTGCCACATTCATTGTTGATGCGAGAGATGATGCAAGCTTCGCAAATTGTATTGATATTGGGAACCTTGCTCTCAAGATGGTTCAAACAGAGAGACACAAAACCTTTCCATTGGTATATCGACTTATTGAGTTAGCCTTGATTTTGCCGGTTGCAACGGCAACAGTGGAAAGAGCATTCTCAGCAATGAAGATTATCAAGACAGATTTGAGAAACAAGATGAATGATGATTGGATAAATCATAGTATGTTGTGCTATATTAAGAGAGACATATTTACAAGCATTGAAGAGGATAAGATTTTAGATTGTTTCCAAAGTATAAGGTCACGCAACAAACAAGTACCAACTGGTAAGTTACGTTTTACCAATAAAACTTATGTCTCAATTCTCATGTATTCACCCATACTATTTCTGATTATCATTTTTCTTGTATTTGTAGGTTCCGGCTCTTCTCCTATGATTGATGAGGAAAGGGTAGGCTAGTATAAGAGCAAGGATTCGTTATTAGGTACTAAAAATGCATCTTGATTATGCGAATTATACCACCGCACTTTTTTATGTTTTTATTATTGTACTTCGGTTAAATATTGTTGTCAAAACTCAACTTATGCATTTTTTACCATGCTTAGGCTATTATATGTTGTTATTGAGAGGGAATTCGAAGGTATTTTTTTCATGGTTTAGGGGTATTAGAAATTAGCCCTGATCTCTTCCGAATTCTCGGTCCACTACTGGGCTTAGCTCATGCACTCACATGGACTGATCGGAGCTTCATGATGACGGAGACCGACTGCGCCGAGGCCCTCTGTTATCAATAAGGGAGCCCCGAGCATCCCAAAGTATGCCTCCAGGAATGCAGTAATTAGAGGGATCGTTAGGGAAAGGGACATCGTTGTTGCTACGACAGGCGAGCTATATGTTTTTTATTTTTAGAATACACCATAGAAGATGTATCAATTATATATAAAAAAGCCAAGCGGCACAAAAAACGCTGAGGCTGGTCATGTTGTCAAGAAGAGGTGACAACTCTCGAAAATTTTAGGTCCTAATCTACATCCTGCAACCACAATGATAACGGCTCTGGAAAGCCAAACTCATCGCTACCGAACAAACTAGCTAAATACCACTGTCATATACTACCTCTGTTCTATATTATAAGTCTTTTTAGAAAGCTAAAACAGTTTGCTAGAAAGGCTTATATTGTGGATCAGAGGAGTAACATTTGTCATGTACGTGTTTGATATACACGTTGACATGGTTAGATGTAACAACCTAGCTCGAGACGCTGGAGGCTGGACCATCTGCTGCTCGGGTGCTTCTATGCTCGCGCCATTTGGTTCAGGGTTTTGAGGTCGAGAGACCGACAGTTGGCTGAAACCCGAAACGACCCCTCCCGCGTCGCTCCCGTGGGCGACGGGGAGGGAACCCTAACCGCCGCCACCCAGAGCCCCTTCCTCCCGCCTCCCTCCGTCTCGCCGCCGCCGGTCGGTGTCGCCGGGCAAAGCCCGGGCGCTGGCGGCGGCGGGGCTCCCCTTCCCCCCTCACATGGAGATGGCGGCGCGGGCCGTGGCAACCATGGAGAGCGGCGCGCTGGGCCAGGGGCGCGTCGGCACGGTCGGCCTCCGGCGGTGTGGCGGCCTGGCATGGCCGGCTGTTCCTGGGCGGCGGCGGCGGCTTCCTGTGGGCGGCGGCGGTCTGCGGCTCTGGACGGCACGGGCTCGGCCCTTCTCCCGGCGGCGCGGCTCGGCTGATTGGCGGCGGAGGTGGCGACGGTGAGGTGCAGGCAGGGGGCAGCAAGGTCATCTGGCGGCGTGGCTTGGATGTGGGGAGCCGCGGGCTCAATCTGGGCCCAATCTGGGCCAGGCGGGCACAGATCTGGGCCCGGTCTGGGCGTTGCGGGCTCTGCCCAGCCACTGTTGCTAGGTCTGGCCTACGGTCGGCGCGGAGGTTGCCGTGTCCGGTCTGCTTGTTGTCGTTGGCTTGTTCACCAATACCCCTTGCCCGTACCAATGGGTTAGCTATAGTCTTGGCTCTCGGCTGATGGTTCGAGTCCGGTTCTCCTTAGACCGGCAGCAGTCTGGTTGTCCCGGGTGACCACGGTGGCGTTGGCGCGGCTACTTGGCGGCGGGGATCTGCGGTGGCGGCAGATCCACTGGTGGATGGTTGAGTCGGGACTTGGGCTAGGGTTGGTGGCGACGGTGACACCCCTGCTGCAGTGTGGCGCGGGGCTTAACGAGTCCATTTGGACTCGGCCGGGCCAGAGAGGGCCTGGTCTGTCCCTGCTGCTATATCCGGTCGGCTATCGCTTTTCGGCGGTGGAGGTCGTTCCCTCCCGCGTGTTACTGTTCCGCCGACCCCGCTGAAGTTTCTTCTTTTCGGTCGGACCAGCCTCACATTGTGGGCCATGGTGAGACGACGGTGGTGACTGCAAGACCATGGTGGCGTGTGCTGGTGGGCGGCGAGCTTGGTGGAGCAATTCGAAGCGTCCGGGAGTGTGGTTTTTTGAGAGGTCGGGAGAAATCCTTGTCGTCTTGACACCGACGCGCTGGCGCCTGTGGGTGTCAGCGTCCTTCTTGAAGGGCGTCGGGTGTATCTCTTTCCCACCTCTCGTAGCGTACCGGGGGAAACCCTAGGCCTAGTCCGGGCAGCAGCGTCGTTGTCGTCGCCTTCCCTCTTGGGGGTGCTGCTTGGTACGGGACGCTTCTGAGCGCTAGGAGCGTGGTGGAATTCTCCGGAGGGCGCAATGGTGGCGGGTCATCCTTGCTCGTCTAGCCACTGTTGTCGGCTTTGTTTTCTCTTTTTTTTTCTTCTTCGTTTTCTTTGTTTTTCTTTCGGGCGTTGTGCTGTCTGGCCCAGCAGCGGTCTCAAACGGTTGCTATATCTATATAGCTGGGCGAAAGCCTGTTTCGAGGAGGAGGGTTTTGAGGTCTCAGGGGATGCAGCGGATCGTTCCGACAGCAGCGGCGCAGCTCTCTTCTTGGATTCTTGGTGGCCTCAATCTGCCGCGCAGATCACCCGGGCAGACCAGCGCAAGGCCATCTCCTCTGATCGTGTTGGTCCTCCGTTCCATCTGGGTGGAACGCAACGCCTGTGTGTTCGAGAATAACGAGGCCCCTGCATCTGTTATTGCTGAGCATGTGTGCAACGAGTCCCCTGCATCTGTTATCGAGTGGCAGCAGTGGACAGCTGATAGAGGTAGAGATGTGAGAGTAGTAGAGTAGATGTCGGTGGGTGGCTTGTGCGCTTCGACGTTGCTTATTGGGTACGTGCGTTGGCTCCGGTGGCCGGTGAAATTCGGTAACCATCCGTAATCCATTCACGCTTAGTACAAAGACATGCAGATCTTCCTGCGCGTTCTAAAAAAAATGGTTAGATAAGTTTCTAGGAAGTTCAACGACGGTGCAAATATAAACCGTATGTAGATGTTTCTTGTATAGTATCAAGTAGAGGCAGTTGTAAATATCCCTGGTCAGGTTACATCCTATATTAACACACAAAGCTACCAGAGACAAAGGTACGACTTACCAAAATTTTGATATGGTATCAGAGTCTCTCTTCCTAAAACACATTTAAGTCGCAATGGCGTCCCGACTCCTCTTCCTCTTCTGCTTCGACGGGGAGCTCCCTCGGTCACCCGGTTAACGAGAGTTGACCCGCGACAACTTCCTGATGCGGAAGGCGCAAGTTCTGTCGACGATCCGGCGCGCTCGGCTCATAGGCTTACTCAACGGCCAGGCTCCGGCGCCGATAGAGATCGACGGGACGATCGACGGGACGATCGCCGTCAAGACGGCCAAGATGTCCAATTTGGCCTACAGTACGCGGACCACGCAAGATTAGCAGGTACTACGGTATCTCATGACTTCAATTTCTCATGAGGTTTTGGCGCAGGTCATGGACATCACCGTATCGTCCGTGTTGTGGAAAGCTCTTGTGGATATGTACTCCTCGTGATCAAGGGCGCGTGTGATGCAGATCCGTTCGCTTCTCTCCATCACCAAGAAGGGCAATATGACCGCCACCACATACTTCACCAAGATGAAGGGCATAGTGGACGAGATGGTTGCAGTTGGGAAGAAGATCTCATCTCCACCATCCTCGGCGGGCTGGATGCTAACTTTATCCCTTCATGTTCGTAGTCTCGGAAGCATCGCGGACCTCGATGCTTCCTCTCTCCTTGAGCGACCTCTACACTGATATCTTGGTCACCAAAAAGAGACTAGAGGCATAGAACCCATGGTCCCAATTTGGTGGGGTCTCTGCCAATCTCGCTTCCAAGGGAGGGCGTGGCAACAACAACAAACTCATCATCGTCAACATGTGTGGAGGCGGCAACGCCTTTGATGGAGGAGGAGGGAGCGACCAAGAAGATGGTTGTCTGAACTTATGCAAGAACCAGTGGAGCCAATGAGGATACAAAGGACGTGGTGGCAATGGTGCCGGCTCCAAGCCTAGTGGCAAACCAATCTGCCAAATTTGTGGGAAGATTGGGAACATCACGCTCCGCTCTGGAAGAGGTTCGAGAAGAACTTCAAATCATCGCTCCTGAACGAGGAGAGGTCGACGAAATCGGTGGCCTCCTACATTGTTGACCCCGCCTGGTACACCGACACGGGGAAACATACGACATGACGAGTGAGCTCGACAGGCAATCCTTTTGCGACCGCTACAATGGCACTGATCAAGTGCACATGATGAGTGATCATCCTCTCCACCTTAAGGGTGTCTTACATAATTACATGTCCCTCAAGCATCCAAAAATCCAATCTTTGTTCATAAACTTGCCCATGGCAACAATGCTTATGTTGAATATTGGCTTGATCTTTTCTCTATTAAGGATCATCAAACATGGAAGGTTCTTCTTCGCATCAAGAATAGGGGTGGAATCTATCCTCTACCATGCAATCCTTCTCTCCATGGAATACATGTCCTTGAAGCTCATCGGCCATCCTCTTCCCACTAGCATAGGCGGTTAGGTCATTCTTCATTTATTTTGGTTAACAAGTTCTCAAGGAGAACAATTTACCTTTTTCGAATAAGAGTCATGAGTTAGTTTGTCATGCATCTAAAAAGGCCAAGAGGCATTAGTTTCCATATTCAGATCCACTAGTGTTTCTAAAGCTCCTTTAGAGCTCATTTTCGCAAATGTATGGGACTTGCCCCACCTTTTGTAGGCCGAAATAAATAATATGTCTATTTATTAATGATTTCAGCAAATTTACTTGGATTTTTTTGATTCACAACAAATCTGATGTTTTTAGAAATTCCATGACTTCCAACAAATGTTGAACATTTATTTGATAGAAAATTATTTCCATCCAAACCAATTGGGGTGGCAAATATCAGAAATTAAAGTCCTTTTTTAGCGCATTGACATATCCCACCATATCTCATGTCCTTATGCTCATCCACAAAATGGCTCAGCAAAACGCAAACATAGGTATCTCCTACGCGCGAGGAGTGACGTCACCGGGGCAGCGCATGTGGAACGCGACTGGTGGCGGAGGTCTTCCACAACGGTGCATTGACCGGCAGTAGTGGCCCCTCCTCGTGGCCTGATTTGGCCGGATCTAGTGGATGATCACCCCTGTGCTGCCATCTTCTTCCTCGAGGCTAGCCTGGACGGTGAGGTTTGGAGTGGCAGATCCAACAGGGTGCCAGCAGGTGGCGTGGGGGCTACTAGCTCGTCTTGAATAAAGGTGACGGTCCTAGGGTCCCAACTCGCGCCAAGATGATGATCTGTCGAATGCCTATCCCCCCATTGATCTGGCTAGCGTGTCATGTTCCGAAAGGCTCCACCGGTGAACTCCACTAGAGCATGCCTAGAGATTACTGGATCAGGTGGTACTAGGTCATGCGCACCCATGTTTTTCTCTGATGTTTGGTTTCAAAGGGAGCATTGCGAAGCTCTACTGGCTGTTACCATCATGGGGAACACTTTCTTGTTCCATGATGAATTCTGTTGGGAATATGCCCTAGAGGCAATCATGTATGATGTTAATACCAATGTATTCATAAATTTATTGTCCATGTATGAACTATTGATATGTATCATTGAATATGTGATTCGATTGTGGAACTATATATTCATGTTGTTCATACTAATTGTCCTTGTTCATTGAGGTTGTGTCGGACACACAACTGAGACTAATGTGAAAGTCGGCTGATGACTCGGTTCCACTTGTCATGGGCATGGAGATGCTATTCCGACTTACACTGATTTGGCTAAAGAGTTTAGCAAATCAGACTGACCCACAGTTGAGATCCAACGAGCATGTTGTCATTTGTATTATCAAGCAATGAAATCCTTTGACCTGAGGTGATCGCATGGTCCGAGTTTTGGATCGCCAGCTTAGGTCCTATCAAACGCTGTTCCGTAAATGTGCAGTTATAAAGGTAGGGTTCAGGTTGGTTGTGAAGAAAGATGCGTGACTTGGATTACCAAGATGGGATTTTCCCCTTCATAATGGAGAGATAATCTCTGGGCCCTCTCGTGTGATATGATTCGGAAGCATGGCCATGCGCGACTTGGTTAAGTGTTAACCAAGGAGTTGTAGTCCAGTGAATCGTATATCACGGAACGAGAAGAGAGAGTCGAGCTATTAAAGGGATGGCAACAACTTGCCTATAGCTTGACAAGATATATCGTGAGGCAAAGGGACTTGGATGAAAGTCACATTGAGAAAGGTTTGTCTTCCGACTTTACGATGCTTGGGAGTTGGCACGTCTTGCTAGAGGCCGCTACCAACTATCGACTCGGAGTGGTGACTCGTGTCGTGTCCAGGTGTAAGTAAACCTACATGGTACACACTTAAGGGTAAGGAGCCCATGTGGATTCAATCCATGTGGAGATTGGGGTACAGCCTAGATGGGCCTCAAGCATTGAGCCCAACTAAGAGTGTATATAAGTGGAATGACAAGGGATTGTCCCTGACATAGCCGTCACTTTTCTCCACTCCCATTTTGGGCTAGACAGGATATAGCAGTCATCTGCCTGGAGCTCCTTCTTGTACGTGTGGATACTGGTAGAGGCGTTGCACGTGCAACGCTGGGGACAAGGAGGTCCGTGGGGATCTAGACGTGCTGTACGGGGATCGTTCGTCATGGCATCAACTGACGCGCTTCATCCACAATCCGCACCTGCGCGTCTAGTGGTAAATCTCGTGGCCTATCACCTGAGCTGGATCTTGGGTGTACCGCGTAGGGAAAAAGTTTTTGTTTATCTCTGCGTGGCCCAACAAATTCAACTATGGAGAATGTTATGGAATCCGAGATCTGAGGAGTAGCTACGGTGATTCGAGTCTTTGTGGCGATGAGGAATTGGCTTGGTGATTCGTGACATGGAGCAGCGGCATCATAAGTAGGGGAGACATCACAAGAGAAGTTCAAAGTCTTACCTTTCAGGGTGAAAATCCAAGGTCTGGCCTTAATTGGTTGTGCCTACCAATGACCTTATTGAATTTATTGTTTTGTGAGTGAACTTTCTCCACAGTGAAAACCTAAGATCTATGATTGAGTGATGACGGCTTGTGCACTATTCCTATCTTGGAGGCGTCGCTTGTGGAGGAGCTAGACTTCTGGTGTTCTCTTGGTGTTGTTCGTACTACTGCTACAAGGAATAGATCACTATAGAATGACTTTTCTTTTATTGCAATTCTTCTTCTTTATTGGGTTGTGTGCATCCATAAAGCCGCTAGGGAAATGCTTTGTTGTAGAGGATGGGTGTAATTTGCATCTTCATGATATTAGTATACACTCTTTGTCAAAAACATCTATTTGAGATTGGGTTATATCTACTTGCACATGCATCCATACCACTAAAATTTTGGGACGAAGCTTTTCTTACCGCATTTTACTTATCCCTTGTAAAGTCATTCAATCTCAAATCCTATAGAACATCTCCTTCATAAAAAAACCCGACTATTCTTTGTTACTATAACATCCCAACGTTTAGGACCAAACAAATGGTAGAATTAGAATTTTGTGCATTTGCATGCATTCAACTCAAAAACAAGGTAAATCTTTCGCAAAACTAAAAGCTAGAGGGATCATTGTTTCTCTTACTTTGATGGATTAGGTTTTAGATCATCAAAGTAAGTGTTATGGATTCTTACATGATCTCTAGGCATTCTGTATGTTTTGGGGGGTAATATTTCAAACTTGTTTTTGAATTCCAAATTTGAATTCAAATAAATTTAGGAAAATTCACCAATTGAATTAATGAATAGTTAATTGATTAAATAAAATGTAAGCTGGTTTGTTTAAGAATACAAATATAATAATACAATAAGTAATAACAATAAAGTATATAGTGTACACATAAATAAGGGGAAAGGGATGGTTTTATTTCATTACATAATAATACATTTTCTTTCTACAAGGAATGAGAGGAAAAGATATTACAATAAAAGAATAAAGAAGTATCTTTATTACAACACACAGTTTACATTTTTTATAACACAAGAAAGAAAATAAATTGCAAATGTAATAAAGAGTAAACCTAAACTATTTTTCTATCTATTTTCTTGATCTTCTTTTCCTCTTTATCTTCATCCCTGTAAACAAGAAGAAAACAAATAAAACAAAAAATAATAAGGGGTTAATTGTGTTAGTTTGCTCTTAGACTTTAACATTGAAATGCACCATTTATTATCATCACTAAGCATATATTCAGGGACAATTAGTAAATGGTCTTACTAAAATTAGCCTCAGTCCAACATCACAGGCCAGTGGCAAATTTCATCAAAATAGAAAAAGGAAAATATACATACATAGGATGAGATCAAATAGCCAAGTTGATCCTCATAGAGTAAATATCACTGCAAGGAAACGTGAACCAACAATGGTCCCACTTGTAAGCAGGCAGGCTGCTGCCACACACAAACACACTGTTGTGTGGCAACACATCAGGAGTAGTAGTGAATAGATAAGAAGGAAGACACAGCCATAGCTAAGATGCCAACTTACATTCTTATTTTTACCCATCCAAGAACACCAAGATATCTATCAGCACATCACAAATCCATCCACACAACTAGCCAACATGATCGTCTGAAGGAAGGCCAGCACAGGCTAGCACCAGGAGGAGGAGGTCAAGCAAATTCTAGGAGCATATTAAGGAGGAGAAGTCCAACATAAGGAGGAGCAAGCTGTAGATCAAGTGAGAAAGAACAACCACAACTCTCACAAGCATCAGTCAAGCACACACAAGCAACAACCGTAGCAGCAGGTTGCCAAAACCCTATCAAGCTTTAGTATTTGTTCTTATCAGTATTTCACTGGTAGTAATAGTAAGGAGAGAGAGATCTCTCAGTTAAGTGTAGAATTGCTACACTAGCATCATCATATAGCTAGTAAGAGTCACACACAAGTAGTTGTTCATATCTTAATAGAATCTTGCCTCAGCTTTTGCATCCTTGACATAGATCACAGTTTTTAGCTAACAAAGATAAGAAACAGATCATGTGGTTAAGATTCACCACTATGCACACTCCATTATGGAGGCACCATAGTGGCATGCTCAACCATAGAAGCGACTAAAATAATTTCCACTTTTACTTGGTTATCAAATTCATTTAACAAAGCTAGTTTCTATCATTTTCATAACTTAAAATTGCTAGGAATCATTTCCATTATTCACTTCCATATTAATAGTGTATAGTCCAAAAGCCAACATGGAGGAAATCCTCTAAAATCATTTAAATCATTTTCGTATCTAGAGCTAGGAATCATTCTTGTATTTAAACTCACTGTCATATTTGACAGTTACAAAAGATTCAGAATGTAACACTACAGCAAATCTTCATAAAAGTATAACCAGAGCATCATTCTATCACAATACACTAAGTTTTCACTGAATTTCAAACAAATGGTTTGAATTCAAATATGTTCACTGTATCAAATCTGCAAGAACAATCTCTATCATTATGAAGACAAGGCACTACCAAGACAAGCTTAACAACTAGTAGAGGACCAACCACACCACTAGAAGCATTAGTTATAAACAAAATTTAGCTAAACATGCTCAACATTATCACCAACAAAAACTACTAAGAGCTACAAGTAGGGTAGAGCGAGGAGAAACCCTAACTAGGGTTAGTTGCTAGGGGAAAGAGGGAGACCAAAGGGAGGAGAGGGTCACTTACCTGTGGTCCTTGCTGTAAATAGAGAAGAGGAGGCAGACCAACGATGACAACCAGGCGCGATGACATGAGGATCACCAAGGCGCTCAACCCGCACCGAGCCACGCCAACACCACCTCAACAAAGATGGTGGTAGTAGCAATCACTACACCACCAAGTTACCAGCATGGCACCGCAGAGTCACTAGAGCACGACGAGGCTATGGCATCCGAGCGCTAGTGACGGAGAGACGAAAGGGATGAGTAGGATAGGGATCGATTTCCAAATCAAGAGGGACCAATCGATGCACCGGAGAGGGTCGCATCGATAGCCAAAGGCGACAACCGAAGTGGTCCAGATCGCTGGAATCAAGCACAACAATGGCAACACCGTCGTTGCCGCCAAAGAGTGGAAGGGAGAGAGAGGGGCGTGCGAGTTGGGAGTGGGCCAATTAGGCCAACCAACTATGAGGGTTAGAGTTTAACTCAACCCGATGGGATGCCAATGGGCCGAGCTGAGTTGTGGGCCACGCCCATTTTTTAAAGGAAATGAAAAAATAATAGAAAAGGAGAATAAAAAATTATTAAAATAACCCTATGAATTCTAAGAGCTCTTGAAAAATACAGAAAAACCATAAAAATATATATAATGTATCAAAATATTCACAAAAATATGATCTATCGAGGAAAAATATTAAGTTGTTTGTCTAAGCCAAATAAAATGTAATTAAAATTGAAATCATTAAATCTCCCAATGATATTTAAAATAATAAGGATAGATCCTAAAAATAAATAAAAATCACTTTTATGTATAAAAAAATTCATCTACTATTCCAAAAAATATTAAATATGAAATTCCTAATCAAATTTATAAACATAGATGTTATAAAAAAGAAGGGGGTTTGTTAAATCCTTTTCTTGCATTAAAATAAAATGAATGTGTTTTCTTTTAATATTAACAAATTGAAATAAATTCATTTTAGCTTTATTTATCTTGTCTAAGATTTAAATATGATATTCTTATTCATACAAATAAAATGATTTTAATACTTTAAAAATCCATTTTCAACCTAATCGTGCGGGTAAATCATGCAAAGAAGATTAATAAACCCAAAGCAAAGCATCACATGAAATTATTATACATTAAATCATTATTTGCTTCTTTAAACATTGTCCTTACTGGGAAATGATGGTGTTTTGTAGAAACCAAAGGACAAGGTCAAGTTGAAACATCCGACTTCACTACCTCGTAGTCACAAGGCAAGTTCATCACTTACTCATGTCCTTTGATGTGTTTTACAAAGTATTTGAAATCTACTATTGTATTACCTATATTCAAAAAGGAGACATAAATGACTATTTTCTTAATAATATGAACTATTGGTTATTGGTCCGAGTGGTGATAGTCTAGTATGGCTAGCAAATGGAACCACAGTATGATATATGTGGTTAGTAGAGGTTCCATTTGTACGAGAATATATCATCTAGGAATTAATAACCAATATCGCCAGTGATTCTAGCACCGTATAGTATGCATTAACCATGAGATCTGGAATGGGACGGAGAAGTCAGCTGGATCTTCCTCCTTTCGCATGCTGACAGACGATCTTATTGTGGCATTGTAGATTCCTCGTGGAGGATCCAACACATGGGTGGAGCCCCTTAGTTCCCCACTGAAATGGCATTTGTGCCCTTAATTTTGTTTTGATGTTTGTTGACAACACTAGGACGGTTTTAATCTGCTGCTGAAATGTTTCAGGATATATCTATATTACCTGCAGAATATTATCATTATCATGTCTTAAGGAAAAGAGGGTCCTAGGATTTATTTGTGCAGAATCAAGCCTGCGCCAGACTGTCCAGTAGATTTTAGCCGGAATGTTCGACTATTGTCAGCCGGAGTGTCCGGCCTAAGGGATTCCTCGAAGGCTGCGGACATTTAGTAACCCATATCGGACTCTACCCGAACACTGTCCAGACTCTGGCCAGATTCTTTGTCGGGTCGGAGTGTCTGCTGCACAGTGGCCGGAGTGTCCGGTCTGGCCGGACAATCCATGTCGACTCAGCCGGGCTGTCCGGGTTAAGTGGTTCTAACGGCTACATTTCTAGGGGGGGGGGGTATATAAAGGCCCCTTCTTCTACCTTGAGTTGCTGCTCATTCCAAAAGAGAAGAACCCTAACCCTAAAGCCACCAAATCAACAAGAACTCCATCTACAACCATCCAAAGTCCTTGATCTTTGGAGAATCGAAGGAGTCCTTGATCTACAGCTTCACCAAGAGAGATTTCCATTTCCCCCTCATTCACTTGAGGGCCCCTTGTTCTAGTGTTTCATTGGAAACCCTAGTTCTTGATTTGGTTCTTACAAGCTTGTCTTTGATTGTTGTGACAACTTGCTTGTATTCGGGAGCCTCCAATTCAGTTGTGGATGTGTGCCTCGAACTTGTTGTAAAGGTGCTGGCTTCCACCTCGAAGGTTGCCGATATAGTGGAAGAGTGAACTGATCCCTTTGGGGTGAGGTTCATCAGAGAACAAGGGAGGCCTTTCGTGGTGTTGGTGGTTTGATACCACCCCCTCTCCAAACGCAGATGTACTTCCCCTTTAAAGGAAGGAACTGCGGGAAATAATCCTTGTGTCCCTGTGTGCTTCACTTCGGTTACTTCTATCCTTTACCGCACCTTACTTTATCTTTCTATTGCTTAGTTAGTTGTGCTAGTGTGACATATAGGTAAATTCACCATAGTTGCGTATCTAGGGAATTTACCTTTGTGTCAAACCTTAATTTGGAAAAGGGTAAAATTTGAAGTAGCACATATTCACCCCCCTCTAGGTGCCCATACGATCCTTACAATTGGTATCAGAGCCTCGGCTCTTTATTCGGGCTTAACCGCCCAAGAGAAAATGGTCAACCTAGAGGATGGTGGAGAGGGTGAGGCTAGTACTTCGGTGACCATGGTAGATCTCAAGAAATTGGAAACAAGCTTGAGCTCTACCTTGGGCAAAAAAATCCAATAGTTGTGTCAACTAGTTGAGCAACTTGTTAAAGAAAAGTCAGCCTCACCACCTCCCTCTCCTAAGGAAGCACCTCCTAACCCTAAGGATAATGTTCCGGCTATGCCTACGGGTGTGGAAGTGGGGGATGAACATAATTACACTAACTCCTCCACCAAAAAGGGTGATGGTAAGGAATGGCATCATGCGGTTCCCGAATGGTACTCTCCTGACTCGCCTATCCATAATCCCCATATAAATAATAGAGGTGACCCACCTAAGCTAACTGCACATACCTTTGCTCAATGGCAAGTGTTAATGAAATCTCATGTGCGCAGCTCTTGCATTAACTTGTGGAACATCATTGAAGATGGACTCAAGATTGAGGACCCAACCAACTTGACAAGAAGAGAAGTGGTCAATAGCCAACTCAATGTCACCACTTTGCACGTGATTCAACTTGGGGTGGGACTAAAGGACTTCCCACACATTAAGCACTACAATACCGCCAATGAAGCTTGGGATGCTCTCATTTACTTGTTTGTTGGAAATGAGAGCATGAGAAGAAATATATATGATGCCTTAAGCAATGAAGCTGAAGGTTTCTTTATGAAGGATGGTGAGGATCATGAAGACATGTATCAAAGACTCAAATCCATAGTCACTGCCTTCAGAAATGTTGGTGCTTCTCACATTGATGATGCCTGGATCAAGAGGAAGTATGTGAGTGTGCTTATCCCCTTCGATCCCACTAACTTGAAGAGTATCCAAGGAAGACACAACTACCATCTCATGACCTCCAATGAAGTTATGCAAGAGATGGCCGCCTTCAAGGTTGCTACCAAGAATGCCAAAGTTGCCCGTGCTCGTGCTATTGGAATGAGTAGTGGTGTCAATCTTGCCTTGAAGGCCAAGGTTGTGGAGTATGATGAGGAATAAGAAAGTGATGATGCACTCACTATAAGCCACCCTAGAGATGTCAAGGTTTCTCTTGGTGAATACATGGCTTTCAATGCCAGAAATATTTAGGAAGATCCCGCAAAGGCCAAGATGGAGATGCAACGAAGAAGCAACCCAAGTGGTAGAAAAGAAAATGCTTCAAGATTGAGAACTTGCTTCAACTGTGGAGACCGCTATCATTTTGTTACCAGATGCCCTTATGAGAAGAGAGAATACAATGGTGGTGCCCTCATATTTAAGAAAAATCCAAAGTCCCTCTTCAAGAAGCCTTTCTACAAGAAGAATGTAACCAATAAGAAGTCTGGTGACATTGCATTGATAGCACATGAAGAGTTCTCCTTCGATGATGAGGAGGAGGAAGAAGAAGCAACGAATGGTGTGGCTGCCATTGCCACTACCTCTACATCTACCTTCTCCCTCTTTGGTTCCCCAAATGAGAACACCTCCAACAAGAACGTCACTTGCCTTATGGCAAGAGCATCAGAGGTATCACCATCTCCTCTCTCCACCTCTAGTATCAATGATGATTTGAATGATGATATAACTCTTGAGGTGAAGGAAGAATTAGTTGCTTTCAATGCTTACACGTCTAACTTGCAAGGGGATCATAAGAAGCATTTTGTAAATCTCTTGAACCAACTTTCTCACACACAAGAGCTAATAGATGAGAGATGTAAGCTTGGGAAAGAGCATCTACTTGAGATGGATGCTCTAACTAATGCTCTTGAAGAAGAACAAGAGACTAGGGTGTCTCTTGAGGAAAAACTTGAAGGCCTTGATGACACAAATGATCGAATTATTGCTAAAGTCATTAAAGAATGTGATCATTCCATTGCTAAATACAAAACGGCTAAAAAGGACAAGATTGAGTTTGGTGATGTTCATGAAAAACTTTCTGAGGATTACAAGAATCTTAACAAGGCTCACAAGGCATTGGAAAGTGATCTCATGACCCTCACAAAGTCAAGTGAACAACTTCAAACTCAATTAACTAATGTTTCTTCACCTAGCATTTCCATCCCCCTAGTAGTACAAATACCCTTGAAGAAAATGCTAGGTTGACGGGGAGCTTGCAAAGGCAATCTTCCCCAAAGGTAACAAGTCTCTTGATGACCTTTTAAGTAAACAAATGCCAAATAGTGAGAAAAGAGGCCTTGGCTATGTCTCCAAAGCCAAGAAGAAAAAGAACAAAAAGAAGAATATGGACAAGTCCGCTTAACCAAAAGATAAGACCATTATGGGTAGTAATACCCAAAGTGGCAAAACTATGTCTCATGATGACTTTGCGGGAAGTGGTAACCCTCACTATGTATTAATGCGTAATTATTTTGGTGATGTTTATGCACAATATGTTGGTCCATTTGATGGTTATATTGCTTGGTCAATTTGGGTTCCAAAGACCCTTATCACTAACAAAAGAGGACCCATTGAGAAATGGGTACCTAAAAATCTAGCTTGATCTTTTGTAGAACTATGCTTCCGGAGGGTCAAAATGGGTGCTTTATAGTGGTTGCACAAGTCATATGACCGGAAGCAAAGCAATTATTATGGAGATAAGGGAAAATCAAGATCATATAACCGTCACATATGCCAACAAGTCAAAATCTCAGGTAACGGGTCTTGGTAAAGTAGTGGTTGCACACGATGTTACACTTGTGGACGTCATGCTTGTTGAGACCCTTGGCTATAATTTACTTTCAGTTTGTTCCCCAGGCAAGATGGGTTTCGCTGTCTTTATTGATAATGATATTGTGGTCCTCTTGTGGAGCAAGACTCTAAAGGTCGCTTTTGTTGGGTATGTCTAAAATGATTTGTATGTGGTGGACTTTTCAAGGAAAACCACTACAAATGCGATGTGCTTATTCGAAAAGGCCGATGTGGGTTGGTTATGGCATCGTCGACTAGCCCATGTCAATATGAGAACTTTGCAAAGCCTTCACAAGGGTGGTCACATTGTGGGACTAAAGGGCAATGTTTGTTTTACCAAAGATCGTGTTTGCAGGGCTTGTGTTGAAGGTAAGATGCATGATGCTCCCCACAAGACAAATAATATTATAAAGTCAAAAAGGATCTTGGAGCTCCTTCATGTGGACCTCTTTGGTCCTCCATATCATGCTAGCCTTGGTAGAAAGAAATATTTCTTGGTGATTGTTGATGACTACTCAAGATATTCATGGGTCTATTTCTTCAAGTTGAAGAGTGAGACCCAACAATATTTCATTGACTTCGTCAATATGGTTCAACTTCAATACAATTTGCCCATGCTAACAATAAGAAGTGATGATGTCTATGCACGCTTCTATTCTTGTAGACAGTGTTGGGCCTCCAAGTGCAGAGGTTTGTAGAACAACAACAAGTTTCCCTTAAGTGGATCACCCAAGGTTTATCGAACTCAAGGAGGAAGTGGTCAAAGGTATCCCCTCTCAAACAACCCTGCAATCAAGATACAAGAAGTCTCTTGTGTCCCCAACACACCCAATACACTTGTCAGGTGTATAGGTGCACTAGTTCGGCGAAGAGATAGTGAAACACAAGTAATATGGATGATTATAAGTGGTAATTGCAATCTGAAATAATAGTGGCAGCAAGCAAACATGGAACATGACTGATTGTAAACGGTGTTTCAATGCTTAGAAACAAGGCCTAGGGATCATACTTTCACTAGTGGACACTCTCATATAAATATCTTCTCTTCATTATGCTACCCTGAACTACTCTCCGGTTGGACAATGTAGGGCTATAACAGCACACCTTAAAGTTCGCATTCCCCATCTAGATAACCCCTCACTGTGACCTTGAGCGCTAGATAGTTCCAACAAACACCACAATCTTATAGAGACATCCAACTCAAATTATACTCATGATAAGTATTTATGTAACCTTAGCCAAAGTGCCACACGGTGTGCACACTGTCAACTTCACACACGTGGGGATAAGCAGAGATTAATTAAAGCACTTGAGTAACAGAATATATCTAGATTACAAAGCTCATGATCTCAATAAGATCATGCATAGAGAGAGATGAACACATAGCTACTTGTAGAGCCCTTAGCCTCGAGAGAGAACTACTCCCTCCTCATCATGGGAGTCAGCAACAGCGATGGAGATGGCTCCAGGGGCACTTCCCCGTCCCGGCAGGGTGCCAGAATAGAGATTTCTGTCCCCCAAATCTCCTCTTCGGTGGTGGCGGCGCTACGGAACTTTTCGTGGAATTCTGATCTAGTACTTAGGGTTTTCGTCCTAGGGGAAGAAATAGAGGAAGAGGCGATGCTAGAGGTGGGCCAGGGTGGCCACACCACCTGGTGGCGCAGCCAGGGGTGACCCGCGCCACCCTAGGGTGTGCCTGCCCCTGGCTACCCTCCGTCTCCCCTTTGGACTCCGTGTCGTGTCGGGAAAAATAGGAACTTCAACTTTTGTTTTGTCCAATTCCGAGAATATATCTTTTCTGGCTTTTCTGAAACCAAAAACAGCAGAAAACAGGCAACTGGCACTATGACATCTTGTCAATAGGTTAGTTCCAGAAAATGTATAAAAATGCCTCAAAGTGTAGACAAAACATAAGATAGCTGATACAAATCAAGCATGGAGCATCAAAAATTATAGATACGTTTACGACGTATCATCATCCCCAAGGTTAACTCATGCTCGTCCTCGAGTAGGTAAGTGATAAAAAGAATAATTTTTGAGGTGACATGCACCATCATAATCCTGATCAAGGTATTTGTAAAATATTGATAGCTGGGATCATAGTACTCTAACATAGACATGAAAGATATAGTTCTAACAATAAGACATAGCAACTATGTTGTAACATGAAAAGGTAGAGACAAAAGATTCATGAATAACAATGCTTTGAAAGACATTTGTTTGTTTCACATATAGAAAACATAATGAGAATGGTATTCAGCTTGTCCCTCATGGTGTAGCAAAACATAAATGCATAGGACACCTTCAAAGTTCATAAGGGTGACTAGATACAAATAGTTTAAGAATAAGCAATATCAAAGTTATGAATCAATCAAAAGTTTTGGGACAATGCACATTAAACTAAGAATGACCACTATGCTCTCTCAATAGGTGCATAAAGATAGAAGATGGAGACTCAACATAAAAGTAAAAGAAATGCCCTTCATAGAAGGAAGCAGGGATTCAAGTTTCATAAAGGGCTTCCAAAAATTATGGTACTTATTAGTTTTCAGCTCTCATTGCCCCTATCATAAGCATATTTAGGTGATTAAGGTTAATGTGAACAAATATGAGGATATGCCTGACAAGTTATAAGTTGAAAATCTCATGCCCCTTGCTTACGAGTACCGAACCTCATGCTACTCAACTTTAGTCACGAGTAAGTTCTTGTCATTGTAAGTACATGTGTATCATAGAGAACCGCCAATGGGTACCCCTTGCCCCATGATACAGGAGCTTTCTCATATCAAAATGACAAGGCAATAGACAATGAGAATCTCACGATCCTTTTATTTCCTATTTGCATAGGTTTTTTCTTTCCTATTTCCATAGGGTGTTTTTATTTCCTATTTGCAAATGTTTTTTTATTGAGGATGCTTCACAGATTGCTCACTATGGTTATGCTGCGAGTTTCCACCATGATTAGGCATGGCTTAGGCCAGCCGCCCAGGCGTTTCTCTAACACATATACAAATTCCATGAGCTTACAAGCTCCCCTTTTATTTCACACCACCGAGATCCATAAGCAAAAGAACATGATATCAACTAAATAAAGTGCAATGTTGAAAGTGTTCCCCATGGTAACATGGTTCTGCTAATTCACAACTTACAAAGCGCAAGCATATACGCAACATAGATGGGCACAATGGTTCAAGTTTATTAAGTGCAAGAAAGTAAAGTGTGCCATCAAGTTTGTGAGAGCTTTAATCACTATTTTTCACATAACAAGTTTAATTCGGAAGGTAGATAAAAACATGAATATACTTGGAATAGCAATAACGCTAATAGGTATGTATGGTGGACTCTTTGGAATAACTTGGTTTTATTTGGATTTGGATGCATGAGTGGAACTCATACTTGGTACATGTGGAGGTTCGAAAAAGACTCGGAGTGACCAACTAAGAGAGCAATAATGGCCATAATCATGCAAAGCGACAAAACATTATTAGTTAAAGCATAAAGTGATATCACAAGTCAAAAACTAAATGATCATAGAGGCTAAGGTGACTGGTTCATAGTCTTAACATGGTGTGAGCATGTGCCAAGTAAACCCAAATAAAGCATCAAAGGAGAATACCACAATATTATGCTTTTATATGCTAAAACAACACATGATTCTTTCAAGGCACATTAAGCAATCTCAATTGTTTGTAACAAGTCATGCTACAACAATAATCACTAAGCATAAAGTCAAAGCAATATCAAACATGACATGATAAAGTCTAGGCCACAGTCAAAACAAGCTTCCTTTTGTACCACTATAAGCATGAAACTTCCTACTCTTTTCCAACACCAATTGAAAACTAAAGCTAAACGCAGTGCTAGCAAAGGAGAACACCCATAGAACATTAAGAGTGAAAACTAGAGTGTTCTAGGCAATGAATAACGGGGTGTGTCTCTCTCCAAAAGAAGTGTGTTAGGATCCAACCAACTTACTTAATCAAACCAAACAAAAGAAAACTAAAAACAAAGACGCTCCAAGAACAACACAATTGTGCATGAAACAATAAAAATGAAGTGTTTGGAAGAAACCTGAGATTTTTATCGATGAAGAAGGGGATGCCTTGGGCATCCCCAAGCTTTGACTCTTGTACTTCTTGAATATTTCTTGGGGTGACACGGGTGGCATTCCCAAGCTTGAGCTTTTGTCCATACTTCATCTTATCACATTTTTCTTCCCTACACTTTAAAATTTCCTTCATATAAAACTTCACACAATCTTCATTAGCAACATCAGTGCACTTAAGATAATAAGTCTTTAGGTTCAGTTTCAACACAAGTAAAACTTCCATTAAAACACAAGCTACTCTAGTAATTCCTTTTAAAAGTTCAAATGATCAAGGAGAACTCAAAGAGAAAGAGATTAAGAGGCAAATGCAAATAATGGAAGAAATCTATCAAAACATACCAGCATGTAAAAACCGATTTTTCCAAAGACCTTCTGTTGCTCAAATCAAAAAGTGATAAACTAATAAAAGTTGGATAATAACCTGGGGCAGAAGCACAAAATTTACAGCTCAATCCGACATATAAATATTTTTCACGATTATTTACAGCGAAGCACAAAAATTTGTTTCAGGACAGCAACTTTCCCAAGCATTATTTCTCTCTTATTAGAGGTTATTCTTGGCACAAAAACCACACAAAAAGGATAAGGATGGGTTATTATAGAGGCAATAACTTCCAAGACTCAACAAAACAAAAATAATCTGAAAGTAAAAATATAATGGATTGTCTCCCAAAAGCTCTTTCTTTATAGCCATTAAGATAGGCATGATAATTTCGATGATGCTCACGTAAGAAATTTGAATTGAAGTAGAAGAGAGCATCAAGAAGCAAATATGGAACAAATTTAAGTCTAACCCACTTCCTATGAAAAATAATCTTGTAAAGAAAAAAGTCATGAAAGCACAAAGCAACAAGCATAGGAAAGCAAAACAAGTGCAACTTCAAAATTTTCAGCATAAAGAGGGGAAACTTAATATTGTTGAGATACATAAAACCATGTTTCCCTCTCTCATAATAACTTTCAGTAGCATCATGAATAAAATTAATAATATAAATATCACATAAAACATTCTTATCATGAGCCACATGCATAAAATAATTATTACTCTCCCTATAAGCATAGTCATTCTTATTAATCGTAGTGGGAGCAAATTCAAAAAACTAGCTATCATTATTATTCCCATCACCATAATCATCAAATATAGGAGGCATATTGTAATCATACTTAATTTTCTCCTCAATAGTAGGTGGACTGAAAATATCATACTCATCATTGTAATCATCATACATCGGAGGTATAGTATCATCAAAGTAAATTTTCTCCCCGTGCTTGGGGGACTAAAAATAGCATGCTCATAAAAACCAGGTTCCCCAGGCTTAGACTTTTTCATAGCATTAGCAATAATGGTGTCCAAAGAATTCATACTAATAACATTGCTATTAGCATGCAAATAAAGTTCCATAGGTTTTTTAATTTTCTCTTCAAGCACTTCATGTCCTAACTCAAGATAAATACTATAAAGCTCTCTAATTTTGTTGTTGTTTTCCATTAAGCCTAACTAGTGAAAATAAAAACAAGAAATAAAAAGATATAATTGCGGAATCTAAAGGAAATAACTTCGAGCACTCGCACACCAGCAACAGTACTAGAAGATAGCTTAGTAGCCAGAGGATGTGAGTACCTTTTACCTTACCTCCCCGGCAATGGCGCTAGAAAATAACTTGATGTCTACGCACACTTCTATTCTTGTAGACAGTATTGGGCCTCCAAGTGCAGCGGTTTGTAGAACAACAACAAGTTTCCCTTAAGTGGATCACCCAAGGTTTATCGAACTCAGGGAGGAAGTGGTCAAAGGTATCCCCTCTCAAACAACCCTGCAATCAAGATACAAGAAGTCTCTTGTGTCCCCAACACACCCAATACACTTGTCAGGTGTATAGGTGCACTAGTTCGGCAAAGAGATAGTGAAACACAAGTAATATGGATGATTATAAGTGGTAATTGCAATTTGAAATAATAGTGGTAGCAAACAAACATGTAACAGGACTGATTATAAACGGTGTTTGAATGCTTAGAAACAAGGCATAGGGATCATACTTTCACTAGTGGACACTCTCATATAAATATCTTCTCTTCATTATGCTACCCTGAACTACTCTCCGGTTGGACGATGTAGGGCTATAACAGCACACCTTAAAGTTCGCATTCCCCATCTAGATAACCCCTTACTTTCACCTTGAGCGCTAGATAGTTCCAACAAACACCACAATCTTATAGAGACATCCAACTCAAATTATACTCATGATAAGTATTTATGTAACCTTAGCCAAAGTGCCACATGGTGTGCACACTGACAACTTCACACACGTGGGGATAAGCAGAGATTAATTAAAGCACTTGATTAGCAAAATAGATCTAGATTACAAAGCTCATGATCTCAATAAGATCATTCATAGAGAGAGAGATGAACACATAGCTACTTGTAGAGCCCTTAGCCTCGAGAGAGAACTACTCCCTCCTTATCATGGGAGTTAGCAATGGCGATGGAGATGGCGGTGGAGTCGATGGAGATGGCTCCGAGGGTACTTCCCCATCCCGGCAGGGTGCCAGAACAGAGACTTCTATCCCCCGAATCTCCTCTTCGGTGGTGGCGGCGCTGCAGAACTTTACGTGGAATTTTGATCTGGTACTTAGGGTTTTCGTCCTAGGAGGAATATATAGGCGAAGAGGCGATGCTAGAGGTGGGCCAGGGTGGCCACACCACCTGGTGGCGCGGCCAGGGGTGACCCGCGCCACCCTAGGGTGTGCCTGCCCCCTGGATCCCTCTGTCTCCCCTTTGGACTCTGTGTCATTTCGGAAAAATAGGAACTTCAGCTTTTGTTTCATCCAATTCCGAGAATATTTCTTTTCTGGCTTTTCTGAAATCAAAAACAGCAGAAAACAGGCAACTGGCACTGTGGCATCTTGTCAATAGGTTAGTTCCAGAAAATGTATAAAAATGCCTCAAAGTGTAGACAAAACATAAGATAGCTGATACAAATCAAGCATGGAGCATCAAAAATTATAGACACGTTTACGACGTATCAAGTGACAACGGCACCGAATTCAAGAACTACACTCTAAATGGCTTTCCTAGTGATGAGGGGATAAAGCATCAATATTCTGCTGCATATACCCCTCAACAAAATGGTGTAGCCGAGAGGAAGAATAGGACTTTAATGGATATGGCAAGGTCCATGTTGGCTGAGTTTAAGTCTCCATACAATTTTTGGGCGGAGGGAATCTCCACCGCATGACATGCATCAAACCGCCTCTACCTCCGCAAATAATTGATCAAGACACCATATGAAATACTTAACGGTAACAATCCCAACATTTCATACTTCTGGGTGTTTGGTTGTAAGTGTTTCTATCTCATAAAAGGTGTTCGTTTGTCCAAGTTTGGTTCCAAAGCTTTAGTGGGTATTTTTGTTGGCTATGGTCTCAATTCCCACACTTATAGAATCTATAATAAACTCTCCGGAATTGTCATAGAATCTTGTAGTGTAGTTTTTGAAAAATATGATGGGCCCTAAGCGGGGCATGTTGATGTTTGTGATGTAGATGATTAAATACCTCAAGATGCCATAAGAAGAATGGGAGCATGATTCATATGCCCCGTTGAGGAACCCCTTGTGGCGGATCAAGAAGAACTATGTTCTACTCAAGTGGAGCCCTCATCTTCACAACTTCAACAAGCTGCCTCGATTGAGGGCAATGATGACCCAAGCCAAAAACAAGCTGAGAACCCTCTCGATGATGAACATGCTGAATGCGCTAGGATGAATTGTCCACTCTCTCCACTAACTGGATTGTCTAGCCCAGCACAGGCAGTTGCTCAAGGCAGATTTATTCAGGCAGCTACAAGATCATCTCAAAGACTCTCAAGTAACTTGCCTGATCATGACCAAGATCAACCGCTACCTCATGTTGATGAAGCTGAAGCCATTGTTGATCAAGGTCAAATTAACGGTCAATACGAGGACCAAAATGATGAAGAGACTCCTACAAGGAATAACAAGGAGATCAAAACACGTCGCAAAGCTACAGTGGACAGAATGTTAGAAAGAAGAGAACACACTCTAGAGAATGTTCTTGGTGATCTAAGGAGTGGAATGTCCACTCGAGCTCAACTGAAGCACTTTGGTGAGCATCAAGCTCATATATCCATGGTGGAGCCAAAGAAATTATGTGAAGCTCTTGAAGATTCAGATTGGATAGAAGCAATGCACAAAGAGCTCAACAACTTCGAAATAAACAAAGTATGGAAGTTAGTAGAAAAGCCCAAAGAGTACCGCAATGTTATTGGCACTAAATGGATATTCAAGAACAAGCAAGATGAACATGGTATTGTTGTGAGGAACAAGGCAAGATTGGTTGCACAAGGGTTCTCTAAATTGAAGGCATTGACTATGGAGAGACTTATGCTCCCGTGGCTTGCTGACTCGTGTACTAACGAGCTCGTTGGGGAACCCCAAGAGGAAGGTATGATGAGCACAGCAGTAAGTTTCCCTCAGTTATGAAACCAAGGTTATCAATCCAGTAGGAGCAAGGAAACACCCCAAAGGTGTAGCTAGCTGAACTTTGGCAGGGCGCACTACCGGTGCCAGCAGCAACGTGGAGACCTGCACAACACAACCATAGAACTCTGTCCCCAACTTGCGATGAGGTTGTCAATCTCATCGGTTTTGCTGAAAACAAAGGATTAAACATATCGAGTGGAAGAAAGTAATAGTTTGCAGAAAGTAAACACAAAGCAGTAAACAATTGATTGTAGATTGATAGTAAAAGAAAGGATCGGGGTCCATAGTTCACTAAAGGTGGCTCTCTTTAAGATAGATGACACGTTGGGTGAACAAATTACAGCGGGGCAATTGACAAACATCGAGAAAGCATACAAGCATATACTACTCATCTTGACTCCTTTGTGATTCGATTGGGCATTACAACATTATACATAGACCGTAATCCAACTGCATCTATGACTAATAATCCAAGTTCAGGTTATCATCCGAACCCCCTCCAGTATTAAGTTGCAAGCAACGGATAATTGCATTACGAATTGCGTGTAACGTAAACAATACGATTGTTCTATGAACAAAGGATTGTTGTTTTCTCCCTAGTAGAAATAGCACATCTAGTACCTTAGAGATTTCTGTCACTTCCCCAGATTACTAGAGGCATGAACCCACTATCGATCATAAATACTAACTCTTGGAGTTGCTAGCATCTACTTGGCCAAGATAGCTACTAACAACGGAAAGCATGCAAGATCACAAATAACAAAGACATGATAGAATCAATAATCAATCTGAAATAGCATCTCAATATCCATCGGATCCCCGCAAACACAACATGCAGAATTACAAATAGATGATCTTGATCATGAATGGAGCTCACAAGATCTAGACATGAAAGCACAAAGGAGGAGAACCAGCCATCTAGCTACTACATGGACCCGTAGTCCAGAGATGAACTACTCACGCATCACACCGGAGGCTTGCATGATAATGAAGAAGGCCTCCAGGGTGAATTCCCCTCTCCGGTAGGGTGCCGGGAAGAGCTTCATATCCCTCCCGATCTAGGGATGGAGATGGCGATGACTACAGACTCTTTCATGGAATTTTGATTGGGTACTTAGGGTTTCTGTATCGGAGGCAACTTATAGGCGGAAGGAGATGCCGAGGGGGTGCCTGGGCTGGCCACACCACCCCTGGCGCGGGCCAGGCCTGGCCGCGTGGCCAGGTGGTGTGGCCACCCTCTGGCTCTTCTCTGTCTCGTATTCTGGCTCTAGGTGTCCCTGGGTGAAAAACTGACTTTGGCTTTTGTCCCGTCCAATTCCGAGAATATTCATTTTCTGACTTTCCTGGAACCAAAATAGTAGAAAACAGGCAGCATGCACTGTGGCTCTTGTTAATAGGTTAGTCCCATAAATCATATGAAAAGTACTCCAAAGTGTGGACAAAACACAAGAAAGTAGATAAAACCAAGCATGGAACATCAAAAATTATGGATACGTTAGCAACGTATCAACATCCCCAAGATTAACTCCTGCTCGTCCTCGAGTAGGTAAGTGATAAAAAGAAAGATTAATTTTTGAGGTGACATGCACCATCATAAACTTGATCAAAGTATTTTTAAAACATTCGAAGATGGGATCATAGTACTTCAATCATAACATGAAGGACAAAGTTCTAGCAATAAGACAAAGAAACTATGTTGCAACATGAAAAGTTACAAACAAAAGATTCATGAATAACAATGCTATGCAAGACGTTTGTTTGTTTCACATAAAGAAAACATAGTATAGTAGTATTCAGCTTGTCCCTCATAGAGTAGCAAACATAAATGCATAGGACACCTTCAAAGTTCATAAGAGTTACTAGATACAAATAGTTTAAAACAAGCAATATCAAAGTTATGCATCAATCAACAAGTCTTGGGACAATGCACATAGAACTAAGAATGACCACTATGCTCTCAAAGTAGGTGCATAAAGGTAGAAGGTGGAGACTCAACAAAAAAGTAAAAGAAGGGCCTTCATAGAAGGAAGCAGGGATTCAAGTTTCATAAAGAGCTTCCAAAAATTATGGTAATTAATAGCTTTCAGCTCTCATTGCCCCTATCATAACATCTTGAAGTGATTAAGGTTAAAGTGAACAAACTATGGTGTATATGCTTGACGAAGTATAAGTTGGAAATCTCATGTCCCTTGAATACAAGGGCCGCTCCTCATGCTACTCAAGTTTAGTCACCGGTAAGTTCTTGTCATCGTAAGTACATGTGTATCATAGAGAACCGCCAATGGGGTACCCCTTGCCCGATGATACGGAAGAATCCCCATATCAAAATGACAAGGAAAGCAGACAATGAGCATCTCAGCAATCTTCTTATTTACCATGGGAATATGGTGCTTTTTTCTCTCTTTCCTCTTTTCTCATATTTTTTTCTTTTTCTCTTTTTTCTCAATAACTGACTCTTTTTTTATAAGAAGAATGCTTCATAGACAACTCATTATGGTTACGCTGCAGGTTTCCACCATGACAACATGGATTAGACCAGCGGCCCAGGCGTTTCTCTAACACACATACATAACACCATGGACTTGCAAGCTCCCCTTTCATTTCACACCGATGACATCCATAGACAAAAGAGCATGATATCAACTAGGTACAAAGTACAAGTGCAATGTTGAAAGCGTTCCCCATGACAGCATGGTTCTGCTAATCCCCAACAAATAAGTGCAAGCATATACAACATAGACGACACAATGGTTCAAGTTTATTAAGGGCAAGAAAAGTAAAGTGTGCCATCAAGTTTGTGAGAGCTTTAATCACTAGTTTTCTCATAACAAGTTTAATTCGGAAGGTAGATAAAAACATGAATATACTTGGAATAGCATATGCTAGTAGGTAGGTATGGTGCAATCTTTGGAATAACTTGGTTTTAGGAGTTGGATGCATGAGTGGAACTCATACCTGGTTATGGAGGCTAGCAAAAGACTGGGAGTGACCAACTAAGAGAGCAATAATGGCCATAATCATGCAGAGCGACAAAACATCATTAATGAAAGCATAAAGTGATATTACTAGTCGAAAACTAAAGGATCATAAAGGCTTATGGTGACTTGGGATAGTCATAACATGGTGTGAGCATGTGCCAAGTCAACCCAAATAAAGCATCAAAGGAGAATACCACAATACTATGCTTTAATATGCTAAAACAACACATGATTCTTCCAAGGCACATTAAGCAATCTCAATTGTTTATAACATGTCATGCTACATCAAAGAGCACTAAGCATAAAGCCAAAACAATATCGAGCATGGCATGACAAAGCATAGGCCACAGTCAAAAACAAGCTCTCTTTACCACTTAAGCATGAACTTTCCTACTCTTTTTCCAATCCAAACCAAACTATTTGAAAACCAATGTATGAAAGAGGGGGTCCAACCAATTTATTCAGCAAACTAAGCAAACAAAGAAAATGAAAAACCAAAACGAAAATGAAAAAGAAGACGCTCCAAGAACAACACAACTGTGCATGAAACAATAAAAATGAAGTGTTTGGAAGAAACGTGGGATTTTTATTGATGAAGAGGGGGATGCCTTGGGCATCCCCAAGCTTTGACGCTTGTACTTCTTGGATATTTCTTGGGGTGACACACGTGGCATCCCCAAGCTTGAGCTTTAGTCCATTCTTCATCTCATTACTCATTCCTTCCATACACCTGAAATTTCTTCCTTCATACAAAACTTCACACAATCTTTATTAGCAACATTAGTGCACTCAAGATAATAGGTCTTTAGGTTCAGTTCTAACACCAATAAAACTACCATTAAAACACAAGATACTGTAGCACTTCCCTCAAAAAGCTCAATTCCCCAAAAGAACTCAAAAAGGAACCAACAAGAAGCAAATGCAGAAAATGGCAGAAATCTGTCAAAACAGACCAACAGGTAAAGAAGAATTTTTTCGAAGACCTTCTATTGCTCAAATTGAAAATTGTTGAACTAACAAAAGTTAGATAACAACCTGGGTCAGAAGCACAAAACTTCATGCCTCAAAAGGACATACAGAGATTTTACAAGAATATTTACGGTGAAGCGCATAAATCTGTTTCGGGACAGCAACTTTCCCAATCATTATTTCTCTCTCATTAGAGGTTACTCTTGGCACAAAAAGCAAATAAAAAGGATAAGGATCGGTTATTACTGAAGTAATAATTTCCAATACTCATCTAAAACTTTTGGGTTATCTCCCAATAAGTACTTTTCTTTAACGCCTTTAAGTTAGGCATAAGAAGCAAGAAAAAGGATCAAGTGTTCTCAAATGAAGAAGCATTAAGAGCAAACTTTTTTTTCATAGGAGAGGCAAAAGAAATCTTATCTCTCTTCTTAGGGAAGTGTTCTATACCTTTCCTGAGTGGGAGTTGATATTTAATGGTGCCTTTTTTCATATCAATAATGGCACCAACAGTTCTAAGAAAAGGTCTTCCCAAAGTAATAGGACAAGAAGCATTGCATTCAACATCCAAAACATAGAAATCAACAGGGACATAGGCATTGTTAACCATAATAAGAATATCATTAATACTCCCCATGAGTTTCTTTTTAGCATTATCATCAAGTGGGACATTCAAATAACAATCTTTAAGTGGTGGCAAATCAAGCATATCATAAATCCTTCTAGGCATAATAGAAACACTACTACCAAGATCACATAAAGCTTTAAAATCAAAATCATTCACTTTCATATTAATGCTGGGTTCCCAACCATCTTCTTGTTTTATAGGAATAGAAGCTTTATGTTTCATCTTTTCTTCTTTAATCTTTATGAGAGCATCAGTAATGTGTTTTGTAAAGGCCATATTCATTGCACTAGCATTAGGACTTTTAGCAAGCTTTTGTAGGAACTTAATAACTTCAGAGATATTGCAACCATCAAGATCAAAATCATAATTATCATCTAAAGTAGTAGAGCTATTACTAGCCTCAACACTAGTGGTAGTGATAATACAAACACTAATGTTTCTAGCAATTTCATCTTCTCTTTCCCACTTAGCATGCAATTCAGCTAATAGTCTAACATTTTCATCAATTCTCACTTGTATGGCATTTGTGGCAGCAAAGGGATTATCTATAGTTTCAGGTTTAGCAACCATTTTATTCAAAGAAGATTGAGCTTCAGCCAGTGATGCTATATTTCTTTCAGCATTAGAGAGTTTTTCCTCAATAGTTTTATTGAAAGCAGTTTGTTTACTAATAAAGTCCTTAAGCATAACTTCAAGTTCAGAGGGAGCACTCCTATTGTTGTTGTAGGAATTTCCATAAGCATTACCATTGTTGGGAGGATATGGCTTATAATTGTTGTTACCAAAATTATTCCTGTAGGCATTATTGCTAAAATTGTTATTTCTTATAAAGTTCACATCAACTTGCTCTTCTTGAGCAACCAAAGAGACTAAGGGAACATTATTTGGATCAATATGGGCTTTCCCATTAACAAGCATAGACATAATAACACCAATCTTATCACTCAAGGAGGAGGTTTCCTCAACAGAATTTACCTTCTTACCTTGTGGAGCACTTTCAGTATGCCATTCGGAGTAGTTAACCATCATATTATCTAGAAGCTTTGTTGCATCACCCAAAGTAATGGTCATAAAGGTACCTCCAGCGGCAGAATCCAATAGATTTCTTGAAGAATAGTTCAATCTTGCATAAAAAGTTTGGATAATCATCCAAGCAGTCAGTCCATGAGTGGGACAATTCTTTACCAAAGATTTCATTCTTTCCCAAGCTTGAGCAACATGTTCATTATCAGATTGTTTAAACTTCATTATTTCACTTCTCATAGATATAATCTTAGTAGGAGGATAGTATATCCAATGAAAGCATCTTTGCATTTAGTCCAAGAATCAATACTATTCCTAGTTAAGGAATTCAACCATTCTTTAGCTTTTCCTCTCAAAGAGAAAGGAAACAATTTAAGCTTAATAATATCTCCATCTATATCCCTATGCTTTTGCATCTCACAAAGTTCAACAAAGTTATTTAGATGGGCAGCAACATCTTCATTTCCAATACCAGAAAATTGTTCTCTCATAACAAGATTGAGTAAAGCAGGTTTTATTTCAAAGAAAGTAGCTTCAGGAACAGGTGGAGCAATAGGTGTGCTCATAAAATCATTGTTGTTGGTGCTAGTGAAGTCACACAACTTAGTGTTTTCAAGAGTAGTCATTTTTTGTGTTTTTAATAAAGAAAGCAAACTTGTAAAACTAATTTTTTGTGTTTTGGATAAAGAAACAAGCAAACAAAGCAAAAGTAAACTAAGCAAAACAAAAACAACAAAGTAAAGAGATTGGTTATGAGGGACTCCCCTTGTGAAGATGTCCTTGATTCCCCGACAACAGCCCAGAAAAATACTCGCTGACTCGTGTACTAACAAGCTCGTTGGGGAACCCCAAGAGGAAGGTATGATGAGCACAGTAGTAAGTTTCCCTCAGTTATGAAACCAAGGTTATCAATCCAGTAGGAGCAAGGAAACACCCCAAAGGTGTAGCTAGCTGAACTTTGGCAGGGCGCACTACCGGTGCCAGCAGCAACGTGGAGACCTGCACAACACAACCATAGAACTCTGTCCCCAACTTGCGATGAGGTTGTCAATCTCACCGGTTTTGCTGAAAACAAAGGATTAAACATATCGAGTGAAAGAAAGTAATAGTTTGTAGAAAGTAAACACAAAGCAATAAACAATTGATTGTAGATTGATAGTAAAAGAAAGGACCGGGGTCCATAGTTCACTAGAGGTGGCTCTTTTTAAGATAGATGACATGTTGGGTGAACAAATTACAGTGGGGCAATTGACAAACATCGAGAAAGCATACAAGAATATACTACTCATCTTGACTCCTTTGTGATTTGATTGGGCATTACAACATTATACATAGAGTATAATCCAACTGCATCTATGACTAATAATCCAAGTTCAGGTTATCATCCGAACCCCCTCCAGTATTAAGTTGCAAGCAACAGATAATTGCATTACGAATTGCGTGTAACGTAAACAATACGATTGTTCTATGAACAAAGGATTGTTGTTTTCTCCCTAGTAGAAATAGCACATCTAGTACCTTAGAGATTTCTGTCACTTCCCCAGATTACCAGAGGCATGAACCCACTATCGAGCATAAATACTAACTCTTGGAGTTGCTAGCATCTACTTGGCCAAGATAGCTACTAACAATGGAAATCATGCAAGATCACAAATAACAAAGACATGACAGAATCAATAATCAATCTGAAATAGCATCTCAATATCCATCGGATCCCCGCAAACACAAAATGCAGAATTACAAATAGATGATCTTGATCATGAACGGAGCTCACAAGATCTAAACATGATAGCACAAAGGAGGAGAAGCAGCCATCTAGCTACTACATGGATCCGTAGTCTAGAGATGAACTACGCACGCATCACACATGAGGATTGCATGATGATGAAGAAGGCCTCCAGGGTGAATTCCCCTCTCCGGGAGGGTGCCAGGAAGAGCTTTAGATCTCTCCCAATCTAGAGATGGAGATGACGGCGGCTACAGACTCTTTCATGGAATTTTGATCGGGTACTTAGGGTTTCTGTATCAGAGGCAACTTATAGGCAGAAGGACAGGCCGATGGGGTGCCTGGGCTAGCCACACCACCCCCTGGCGTGGGCCAGGCCTGGCCGCACGGCCAGGTGGTGTGGCCGCCCTCTGGCCCTTCTCCATCTCGTATTCTGGCTCCAGGTGTCCCTCGGTGAAAAACTGAATTTGGCTTTTGTCCCGTCCAATTCCGAGAATATTCATTTTCTGACTTTCCTGGAACCAAAAACAGCAGAAAACTGGCAGCTGGCACTGTGGCTCTTGTTAATAGGTTAGTCCTAGAAATCATATGAAAAGTACTCCAAAGTGTGGACAAAACACAAGAAAGTAGATAAAACCAAGCATGGAACATCAAAAATTATGGATACGTTAGCAACGTATCATGGCTCGCCTTGAGTCCATCCGTATCCTTCTTGCATATGTTGCACATCATACCTTTAAATTACAAAACATGGATGTGGAAAGTGCTTTTCTAAATGTACCAGTGCATGAGTTGGTTTATGTTAAGAAACCCCCGGGTTTCGAGGATGCCAACTTCCCAAACCATGTCTACAAACTTGATAAGGTGCTCTATGGACTTAAACAAGCTCCACGTACTTGGTATGAGCACCTTAGAGAGTTGTTGTTAGACCATGGATTTGAGGTTGGGAAAATAGGTCCCAATCTTTTTACTAAGAAGGTTAATGGGGAGCTTTTCGTTTGCCAAATATATGTTGACGATATTAACTTTGGCTCGTCTAACAAAGATTTTAATGATGAATTCTCGAAGCTTATGACTGACAGGTTCAGGATGTCTATGATGGGGGAGTTAAGGGTATTTCTTGGATTTGAGATCAAGCAAATAAGAGGAGGAACCTTTTTCAATCAAGCCAAATATACCCAAGACATGCTCAAGAGGTTCAACATGAAGGAACTAAATGGAGCTCCATCTCCCATGGCAACCAAGACTCAGCTTGAACTTAACCCAAATGGTAAAGATGTTGATCAAAAGGTATACCGGTCCATGACTGGTTCTTTGCTTTACCTATGTGCATCTAGACCCGATATTGTGTTAAGTGTAGGAGTGTGTGCAAGATATCAAGCGGATCCTAATGAAAGTCACTTAATTGCAGTTAAAAGAATCTTTCGATATTTGGTTCAAACCCCAAATTATGGCTTGTGGTATCCTAGAGGCTCAACCTTCTCTCTTTGTGGATACACGGATTCAGATTGGGCAGGTGATAAGGATGATAGGAAATCAACCTCCAGGGCATGCCAATTCCTTAGTAGGTCCTTGGTGTGTTGGTCTTCTAAGAAGCAAAACTGTATATCTCTCTCCACCGCCGAGGCTGAGTATGTTGCAGCTGCTAGTGCATGCACTCAATTGTTATGGACAAGGCAAACTTTAAAGGAATATGGTGTCAATTGTGCCTCTTTTATGTGACAATGAAAGTGCCATCAAGATTGCCTACAATCTGGTGGGTCATACAAGGACAAATCATATTGAGATCCGTCATCATTTCATTAGAGATCATATTGCCCGAGGAGATATTGATCTATCATATGTTTCAACCAAAGACCAACTTGCTGATATATTCATGAAGCCACTTGATGAAGCAAGGTTTTGATATTTGAGAAATGAGCTAAATATCATAGATTCAAGGAGTTTGTCTTGATCATCTTGCATTCTCACCTACATCTTGATCCATATTTGGTTTAGATGCAAGCATGGAGATAGGGGAGTGCGGTCCTAATCTATTGGGCTATCCCTCCCCCCATTATGCCATAATTCAGAAAATCGATTCTCTTAATATCAGATATGTGAACTTCATTGATGAGTAGAGGTTATGAACCCAAGGATAGTTCTTCGCGGTTTCATGCCTCATACGCTTACATGGTGGCCTCTGCCACCACCCTCTTCATTACGAAGAGTTGGTTCTTGGTTTGATCTTATTAGGAGCTTTATTGTACATTTATTTGGATTCTCTGACTTTATGCTCTCCCCAGTGTGCTTATCTCAATCCTAGGACTTTTTCTTACCTTAAAACATGCTCATATTGCCACACATTTGTCCACATATTTGTCCTTGGTGTCTCTGGTCGAAGGGATCGGACTGTCCGCTCTAAACCAACCGGAGTGTCTGGCTGGATAAGACTCTCCACTTGATTCACACCAGACAATCCAGTCGGGCCAGACTCTGTCATATTTTTCCCGGTCACTCCGGATCGAGCAGTCTCAAACTCAAAAAACGGGGCTAGGGAGAAGTGGACGGTTCAGTCCTCATTCTCCTCCCCGACTGCCTCTTCCTCCCTCTTCCTCCCCAACTGCTTCCCCCGACCTAGAGCACCACCGGGAGGGCTTCCCCATCCTAGATCTTCCCGCTGCCGCTGGCCATCTCCTCCCCTTCACCACTGGGACTGTTTCCCCTCTGATGAAGACCACCATGGATGTTGGTAAAGTGCCCCTCTCCTTATCATTCTCTAGGCTAGCCCTAGATGAGTTTTTGAGGACCACATTTTGCTAGAATCCATGTCTACATCATTCTTGCGTGCAATGTTCCCCCTAGCAGTAGTTCTAGAAATGCCGATCTGCTCCGGTTGAGCCTTCCCGCACTGTCCTGAAAATCACCATGACTCTAGCCAGAGTGTCCGGTGCGTATGAGCTGGACATTCCGGTGCGGCCGGAATGTCCGGTGTGTTCGCACCAGAATGTCCGGGTCAAGCGGAGTCTCCAGGGTGATTACTCCAGATAGTCCTGGAAGATTCGACCTGTGCAATCCAATATTCCTTTGATTGCTGCTATCTTGTTAGTATCTCCTGGACAAATGTGCTTACCCCCAATGTTATCTCCTTCTGGTTTCACAGGTGGTTCTCGTCCTTGCCGGTCTCCGTCTAGTCATCATCGCGGTTCTTAAAATGAAGAGAGAGATGTTCATGTGGATCCATCCGTGGTTAGGCAATCTACACGTGATCGTGCTATAGCAAAACAAGAGAAGATAAGAAAGCTGAAAAGGGATGATGCCAAGAGCATGAAATTTGATGCTATGACTACCTTGGCTGATTTGGTCACTAAAGAGTATGTGGAGATGAGGCTCCAATAGTTCTATTCTCTACCTCACAACTCTCTTGATGATCAGTTCTGGAGGAATGAACAATTCCTCCTCTATTCCGAGGTGTATGGTGGGTTCAGAACTCCTGTGTGCCCCCATGCAATGGTTGGAGATTGAGAAGCTGCGTGCTCACAACTACTTTCAGGATGCTCTATGGGTTACCGAGAAGATGGGACTGCACACCATCTATGAAGTAAGAAAAGACTATAACATTGAGTTGGTTTAGCAGTTTTATGCCACTCTTGTTTTTGGTGACACTGTGGATGTTCCCTTAGAGTGGATTTCTGGCACTACCAGATGTCGTTCCAATTTGGTGCAATTTTCTAGCATTCTTGGTTTACCCTTCAACCCTAATGATCCTAGTAGTGAAAGAATGCATATTCATGGTCAATCCTACGGCAAGGCAAGATTAGCTCCTATCTATTATCAGGGTGGTATATGTGGTCAAACCACCAACATGAAGCTGCTCTACAACATTCTGCTTTGCATGTTTCACCACACTCTCACTGCAAAGGCATGTAACAAGGATGAAATGCAAGGTGCTGAACTCAACCTCATGGTTGATGCTCACTCTGTGTTTATTCACGGTCCTGACCATGATGGTGGTGCTATTGATTCCATGGACTTTATATATCGAGTCTTGTACAAGTGCATTATGGACACGAAGTGCCCTCTCTATGCCCCATATGTGATGAAGCTGATTGCTGCCCACACTCCAGCTACTCCTCTACTTTACAACAACCTTGTGTCACACAAGCCTGCCAAGCTTTAGAGGAAGGGGGCTCCTTCCTCTCAGGTACCCCGCGGTTATCCCCATTTCATGGTGTCTTTGAGGTTGAGGATGTGGATGAATTCGACAACGATGGCAGTGATGGGTCTAAGGTGGTACAGAAGGTTGTGACCCGTGATCCTCGCATGAAGCATGCTAGCAATGCATATCGCTTTAACACCTCTAGAGAGGAAGTGCACAAGAAGGTGAAGAAGGCTTCCTGGTGGGAGAGACTGCTCCTGTGTCAGAACATTGACATCCTCCATGGTCAGTATGATGCCTACAAGGCCAACAGGAATGTCATGAAGGAACTCAAGAAGATCAACCTGCCCATGGATGTTGACTCATCTCAGCAGGTTTCTAATGGAATGCTCTCTGATGGTCACTAGAGACAGGGCATGTGGATTGGTCCATGTTTGAGGATGTTTCTTCCTCTTCTCGCCCTCACGGCCAGTCGACTGCTCAAGATGCTGATGATGAGGACGAGGATGGCGATGAGGATGAGGATGATGATGAGGATGAGGAGGATATCGATTACAGTGGCTAGAGTTGGTTTGGGATGCTTTCGTAGTTCTCTTTTCCCTTTTTGGCGTCTCGATGCCAAAGGGGGAGAAGTGGCCATATTAGGTTGCTACCGGGGATTTGCATGGGTACACAAGCTTCATGTTATCTCGATTTGCCTCTTTGAAGCTTGTGTCTTTATGTCTATTCAGTTATGTACTTCGTCATTTGTTGAACTCCGTTGTCTGTCGTGTGTGGTAAGACATGCGTACCCGGTATCGTTATTTCATTAAAAACCTTGGGTTGCCTAGTTATTTGTCTATCCTTATTAAGATCATGTCGTACCTTTGTGGTCATAAACTCTAGGTTGTGTGATCTTATTTTAAAATGCACATTTAAAAATGTCACACATCTAGGGGGAGCCTTCCTATAATTTGTAAACCATTTGTTTCTATGCTTATTGATTATCATATATGCAAATCCTTGGGTTGTCATCAAACACCAAAAAGGGCGAGATTGAAAGGGCCTTTGTGCCCTTCATTTTGTTTTGATGTTTGTTGACAACACTAGGATGGTTTTAATCTACTGCTGAAATGTTTCAGGATATATCTATATTACCTGTAGAATATTATCATTATCATGTCTTAAGGAAAAGAGGGTCCCAGGATTTATCCATACAGATTCAAGCATGCGCCGGATTGTCGTGTAGATTTCAGCCGGAGTATCCGGCCTAGCCAGAATGTCCGGCTGGTGTCAGCCGGAGTGTCCGGCCTAAAGGATTCCTCGGAGGGTGCGGACATTCAGTAACCCATATCAGACTCTACCCGGACACTGCCCGTACTTTGGCCGGATTCTTTGCCGGGCCGGAGTGTTCGCTGCACAGTGACCGGAGTGTGTGGTCTGGTCGGACAGTCCGTGTTGACTCAGCTAGACTGTCTGGGTTAAGTGGTTCTAACAGCTACATTTCTGGGGGGCCTATATAAAGGCCCCTTATTCTATCTTGAGTTGTTGCTCATTCCAGAAGAGAAGAACCCTAACCCTAGAGCCATCAAATCAATAAGAACTCCATCTACAACCATCCAAAGTCCTTGATCTTTGGAGAATCAAAGGATGAGTCCTTGATCTACAACTTCACCAAGAGAGATTTCCATTTTCCCCTCATTCACTTGAGGGCCCCTTGTTGTAGTGTTTCATTGGAAACCCTAGTTCTTGATTTGGTTCTTACAAGCTTGTCTTTGATTGTTGTGACAACTTGCTTGTATTCGGGAGCCTCCAATTTAGTTGTGGATGCCGTAGGACGTATCCCATGGCATGGATAGTGTTCCGTGAGTTTCCTCGGTTCCCAAGTTGATACGTAAGGAGTGCCAACAGCTTTATAGTCACTGTAAGTGCTAACACATCTCCGTCTACCAACAAGTAGTTCCCTCCATCAAGTCCCCATAAGAGGCAAATATTGAGAGGTCGACTTCTCCCAACATCAAGATGAAGACAATCTAACACATGGTCACAGCGATGAATATCATAATAAACTTTATGTTATTTCAATCTCATACTAGGGTTTCTCCATCTCCCCAAGAACTAAAGATCTACTCAGACATGGAGGCAATCAACATCATGACAATAACAATGGAATCTATCATAGATGAATAGTACTTGTATAAATCCACAAAGAGTACAGAAATTACAACAAGATCTAGACAAGATGTAGATGGGATGGATGGAGATGGTGGTGATGCAGCGGTTGATGATGAAGATCGATGCCTTAGCCTCCCGGATCTGCGCAGGGCGAAGATGGATCCTCGGTGGACGAGTTCCCCCTCCAGATGCCTTCCAGAGGTGAGGTTTCGTCGATTTCTGGTTGTTCTGTATGTCGTCTCCCTGATCCAGTTGCACGGGGTGAAACTATTTGAGGAGGTGGTGGCGGCGCCAACTATACGGTGGGAACTATACGGCCGGAAAATTTATTCCCACCATATAGTTGGTCGTTAAACCGTCTATATGCCTTGATCGCTTCAGTTTTCTTCTAGTATTATTGATATTTCCCAAATAAGCGATTTACGTTGTTTTTGACTTATTTTCTCCTCAGTACAACTGCTCCAAGAATTGTGACCATTGTATCCATCATCTGTCCCGATCCTGGTGAAAATAGATATAAAATGTGTGTGCGAGCGCCGTAAAATACCAAGATCCTATAACTACAATGCAAAATAATAATATAAAACATAATGCAAATATGCACCTATCAACTTCCCCAAGCTTAGACTCTTGCTCGACCCGAGCAAGTTAGCTTAATGGATGTGATCCTCATATTCATGAAGCTGAGTCGATAAAATAAACGAGGCAGTTGTAGCATGTGTTTATCATATATGATACATAGGAACAAGTTCATGAATAATACCTTACTTGAACCATCCGAATAATATTAGTAGGTGTCCACACATTAGCATTTAACAGTTCACAAAAGATCACTCTTCAATATGATGTGAAAGTATTCAGTTCAACCGAATGAGTTAGCGAGGTAGTCCCAAGTGTTTTAGGATTAACATATTCACTTGGGATTCAAAATCTCAAAACGTCTCTTTGTCATACTACAATATAGTGGTGTATGCCTATTTGCTCTTTGCACATTTGCTTTTTTATATATATGCTCACACTTTTGTTTAAGTGCTATGCAGAGGAGCTAGCCATACATTCCACTTCATGTAGGAATTCAAAGTTTAACGATCTCAATTACCAAATTCCAATTGTATATGAAGCAATCTTTATAGCTTGAATATTCTACCTCATCTTGTTCTCACTCTAATTTGATAGCACTTTTTATTTTCCTTTGTTCAAGGTTTTTTTCAACTTAAATGAGTAGATAATTTTTCTTTCTTCGTAAATCAAACCATGTACTTACAACATATTGACCAAATTATCTTTGTATGTTCCATTAATACCAATGGTGTGGAAGACTCCTATTTCTATCATCAAGTGCAAGTAAAATTATACTCAAGCCATTCATATATCCAATAGGACAAACACAAACTAAATATTGCTCCATATATGATAATAAAATCGGAATTTCATAAAGGGATCGACTATTCCTGAAGGGAATTCTAAAGATGCAAACTCTTATTTCTAGTTTGAACTAATGCAAAACTAAAATAGTAATATAAAACTTATAAGATAGATTAAAAGGTCTTAAAGACCTCCCCAAACTTGGAATCAAGCCAGGCGGTATCAAATAATCCCTTGCAATTATTTGATACCATGATTATTATAGATCACTATGGAGCCATGGCATGTAACACTGTGGTGTGTAGCTTCTTGTTGGTATCCTCTAGAGCGGTGATGCGGCTGTAGCACCTGCACAAATCAGATTGCAAAGTGTCTACTTTATCCGCAAGTTTAGTCGCCAATGGGAGAAGATCATCCTTCTTATCTATCTCCTTGAGACAGTGGTGGACTTCGACGCGATGGATTAGCCCCAGATTTTGATAAATCTCCAGTGCTCGCACGTGGTCCTTGGTCCTGGGAGCAGCTTCCTCTTCCTCATCCATGATTGATGGATCGGGGAAGTGGAAACTGTTCCTGCACTCTTCTTGATGCTTCAGCCTCATACGAGCACCAATAGTAGGCTTCAAGAGTGGCACTGATGACCAACAAGTATAGGGGGTGTATCGTAGTATTTTCGATAAGTAAGAGTGTCGAACCCAACGAGGAGCAGAAAGTGCTGGCTAGTGGTATGGATCAGGAATTCTCTGCAAATATTTAGCAAACGGATTTTTAGGGGTTTTTGATAAAGCAAGTAAATAAAGTACGAGTAAATAAAATACAGTAGGAATAAATTCAGCAAGTGGCCCAATCCTTTATTCAGCAAAGGACAAGCCGGTTGTATTACTTAAGATTACCAAACGTTCTCAAGGACACATGGGAAGACTGTCAAGTGCTTTCGCTTCATATAGTTGATTAATATTCTTTAGCTTGCTAAGTGTTGTGTGGGTGAACCTATGCTAATGTACCGACCTTCCTAGGACTAATACATACTTGTGATTATACCCCTTGCAAACATCCGTAAGTACAAGAAAGTAATTAAGGTAGAAACCTAACCACAGCTTTAAACTCTAAGACCCTTACGTCCCTTGTGCAATGGTTTCCTAACGGGGGTTCAGGTTTCTGTCACTCCGGCAATCCCTACGATTAGTAGCCAAATACACAATGCATTCCCCTAGGCCTATATAGGTGAAGTGTCATGTAGTCGACATTCACATGACACCACTAGAAGAAGTACACCACAACTTAAATATCAAACTATTGAATCTTTCTCAACACAACTCCACTACTAACAACATGACTTCTCCCATGTCCTCAAGAACAAAACAAACAACTCACAAGACATCATATGGATCATGATCAGAGATGGAACAATGATGTATAACAATCTGAACATAAACAATAATTCAATGGTTCACTCAATAGCATCAACTACAAAGAGTAATCAACACCGCGAAAGTTTCCCCTAAGAATTATGCAAGATTCAACCCAATTGTTACAGCGATATGGAGATGGTGATGAGGGTGGTGATGATGATGATGGTGGTGGTGATGATGATGATGATCCCGATGAAGTCCAGCTCGATGGTGGTGTTGATGGCGACGATCTCCCCTCTCTAGGAAGGAATTCCCCCGACAGAAATCTGTCTGGCGGAGAGATCTTTCTCTCTCGGTGTTTTCTGCCCCGCAGAGGCGACATAATCTTTCTGTGGTCGCTCCCCGAGTATTAGGGTTTCGGGAGGATTATATACGCCATAGGGGAGAGCCAGAGGTGGGCCAGGGCGGCCACACCACCTAGTGGCGCGGCCCAGGGTGGCCCGTGCCAGGGGGTGGTGTGGGCCCCCTGTGGCCCATCTCCACTCCTCCTTCTAGCTTCCTTCGTCTTCTGGAAAAATAGGATTTTCCGTATATTTTCCCGGATTTTCTGATCTTCGTGAATTTCGCCTCGAAACAGCACCTTTTCCATCAGAATCCTGACTGCAGCGGTCCATGCTCCAAAAGTCATCAACCATGCAAAATCAGATGAAATAACATAAGTATCATCTCTTAATATGAAATATATCAATGAATAACAGTAAATTATGACATAGACTAGTGATGCAAAATGGACGTATGAACTCCCCCCAAGCTTAGACTTCGCTTGTCCCCAAGCAAAACTGAGCTGAATAAACATGACCTCAGGTTTATGGAGTGAAGAGTCGATAAAAGAATACGGACAAGAAGCATCACATTCATCAATACATAGATCATAATAGAAGACAACTCACTATTATATAACTTAACTTGCAATAAGTAAAGGAAACACAATAAAGATACATAAAATGAATCATAATTGGCAATGGCAAACTTAGCTCTTGGTCGAAGAATAGTTGATAATTTGCTGGAGGTCACAAATAACTGATTTTCAATGATAGCTTTCAAAGTAGTAATCACCAGGATAAGAGCAATGTGCAAAACAAGGAACAAAAGAAACATGATTGAATAAATCATCATATGAATGAATGAAACACAATAACTCAAAATACTTGCTGAGATAGAAAGGAATAGGTTTACTGACTGAACTAAAAAGTAAAAGAAAGGCCCTCCGTAGAGGGAAGCAGGGATTTCAAATTTCATAAAGAGCTCCCAAAAATTATGATACTTATTAGCTTTCAGCTCTCATTGCCCCTGTCATAGGCATCTTTAGGTGATTAAGGTTAAAGTGGTCAAATATGAGGATATCCTTGACAAGTTGTAAATTGAGAATCTCATGTCCCTTGAATACGAGGGCCGCTCCTCATGCTACTCAAGTTTAGTCACTGGTAAGTTCTTGTCATCGTAAGCACATGTGTATCATGGAGAACCGCCAATGGGGTACCCCTTGCCCGATGATACGGAAGAATCCCCATATCAAAATGACAAGGCAAGCAGACAACAAGCATCTCAGCAATCTTCTTATTTACCATGGGAATATGGTGCTTTTTTTCTCTCTTTCCTCTTTTCATAATCTTTTTTTTTTCTCAAATCTCTATCTCTTTTTTATAAGAAGAATGCTTCATAGATGCTCGTTATGGTTACGCTGCAGGTTTCCACCATGACAGCATGGATTAGGCCGGCGGCATAACACACATGCATAACTCCATGGACTTACAAGCTCCCCTTTCATTTCACACCAACGACATCCATAGACAAAAGAACATAATATCAACTAGGTACAAAGTACCAGTGCAATGTTGAAAGCGTTCCCCATGACAGCATGGTTCTGCTAATTCTCAACTCATAAAGCGCAAGCATATACGCAACATAGATGGGCACAATGGTTCAAATTTATTAGATGCAAGAAAGTAAAGTGTGCCATCAAGTTCATTAGTGCTTTAATCACTAATTTTCGCATAACAAGTTTAATTTGGAAGGTAGATAAAAACATGAATTTACTTGGAATAGAAATAATGCTAATAGGTAGGTATGGTGGACACAAATGGCATGGGTTTGGTTTAAGGATTGGATGCACGAGAAGAATTCCCTCTCAGTACAGGTTTTTGGCTAGCAAGGCTGGGTAGCAAGTATAAGAGTTGAAGGAAACAAACAGACATACAAGTGATAAAAAAACAAACATGCAATCTTCCTCGGAGGCACAAAAGATCTTAAATAGAGAATACTAAACTTATGAGCAAATCAAGAAAGAAAGATGATGAAATTATTTTTTCTTTAGAGTACTTTTATCTTTTCATTCAACTCTCAAAAATAGTGTTGCTACTGACCAAGCCAGGTTTGCCAAAACCAACTAAATTAACTCAATGATCCCAAAGTGCTACCAATACTAACAACAAGATCAATCATATAACCACGAATTGAAAACTAATATAAGATATGCAAAAGAGTAAATGATAGAACTTCACATTAATATTCCATAACGGCAACTCACACCAAGGGATACATATCTAACAAGAGAGGGGACACTTCCATAATGCAAACCATCCTTCATGATAACTTCTCTATTCATGATATGACTACTAAAAAGGTAAAAAGATAGAAGATAGTGATGTGATACCGCGGCACTCCCCCAAGCTTGGAACAAACCAAGGGGATGCCAAACCTAATGACGAATTACTCCTTCGGTGGTGGTGGTATTCTCTCGATGAGCTCTTTGATCAGTTTCCCCAAATCCTCAATCTCGAAGGTGATATTACGAATCAGCTGTGAGTTTTGCTCAATGCGGCTCATGATCATGTCGGGTTGAGAATTCCAGCTCTTACGATTCTTTCCCCACTCTTCCTCCTTGAAGTCTTCTTTTCCTGCATGGCTAGAACGAGGCAAATCCCAATTGGAGGGTAATTTCTCCTTGGGCATATTCTGGTATTGATGCTCATGGATAAGGGTATGGAAAGGATTCTTGGCGCGTGGGGGAAGTGACCAGGGATATGAACAGTGATGAGGAGGCTTCCCTCCAATTGACATAGTCCTGGCAGGGTTTGCCACCACTCCAATGCTTGCAATGGTAGTGCCGGTGTGCTTTGCCTCCTCTTCATCTTCACTCTTGATCTCCTTCTCCTTCCTGGGGTCTTGAAGATCCTCCTCCATAGGCTCCTTTCCTTTATCCTTGGTGGACACCATTGTGCTTCTAAGCTTTCAAAGATAGTTCCTGGCAAAAACAGATCGAAACAAAAACACGACGAGAACACGATATACGAACCTCGGGGGATCCGGGGGATTATATATTATGAAGTTTCACAACAAAAGGAAGGTACTGGGAGAAAACGGGTCGGAGACGGAGTCCGAGGTGGCCACACCACCTGGTGGCGCGACCAGGGGTGGGCCCACGCCAAAGGGTGGTGTGAGCCACCTTGGCTCCGTTTCCGTCCCTCTTTCGCTTCATAACTTTCCTTATTGGCTAAAAACTGCAAAAATATAGTTGGATAGTATTTTCGCAGAACTTTTCTTACCAGAACTGTTACCTATTTGAAAACAGACTCTGTAGGTCTCTGAATTTGGTATCTAGTAGATTCTTCTGGAGTCACCACTTGAATAACATCAATATCTTCATATTCATACACTTATTGCTTGAGTCATGAAACCTTTCACTTCCTTACTACACCATTACCTCCACTACCTGGAAATTTCTTTCACATAAAACGTCACACAGTTCTCATTAGCAACATTAGTAAGTAAAGTGATAAAAACTTTTGAGCTCAACTTCAACTGAAAACCATCAAAACATAAGCTACTGTAGCAACTCCTTCCGAAAACCCAAATAGAATTCAAAAAGGAAATCGAATAAAGAAGCAAATGCAAGAGTGGCAAAATCTGTCAAAACAGACCAGAAGGTAAAGATAAATTTTTTCGAAAATCTTCTGTTGCTCAAATCAAAAAGTGCAAAACTAACGAAAGTTAAATAACAACCTGGGGCAGAATCACAAAACATTACAGCTCAATCCGACAGACAGAGATCTCTCACGAATTTTTACGGTGAAGCACAAAAATCTGTTTCGGGACAGCAACTTCCCCAAATATTACTTCTCTCTCATTAGAGGTTGATCTTGACACAAAAACCAAACAAAACAGATAAGTAGAGGTTATTACCGAAGTAATAACTTCCAAGACTCAAAGAAACAAAAACAAACTGAAAGCAAAAATAAATTGGGTTGTCTCCCAAAAAGCTCTTTCTTTATAGCCATTAAGATGGGCATGATGATTTCAAAGATGCTCACATACGAATATGAATTGAAGTGAAAGAGAGCATTAAGAAGCAAAAATACACGCATTTAAGTCTAACCCACTTCCTATGCAAGGGAATTTTGTAAACAAACAAGTTGTTGAAACCAGAAACCACTAGCATAAGAAGGCAAAAGAAGTGCAACATAAAAACTTTCAGCATAAAACGAGGAAACTTGAGATTATTGAGATGCATAAGAACACTTTCCCCTCTCTCATAATAACTTTCAGTATCATGCATAAACTTAACAATATAACTATCACAAGGACCATCATAACAATGATCACTTATTCTAACAGAAAACACAGGAATACTAGTTCTTATATCACTACTTTGTGAAATAATATTAGAGGTATCCTTACAAAGGATAGTGTGTCCCTCTTCTACATATTTAGTGACAAAGTCTTTGACATTTGCTATTATAGGTTCATCATCCATTTGTTTATCAGGTTCAATAGCTTTATTTGTACTTTCATTAACCATACTAGCTATCATAGAATGTTCCTTTATCTTAACTGGGAAAGGAATTTTCTCAATGTAAGGTTCAGGTAAAACATGATTAGCAGTATAAACTTTAGTATTTCTTGCAGGAACACTCTTAGCAATATATTTATAAGGTTCATGATACTTATTCCACTTCTTTTTAGGCACTTTAATGTAGGAAGCAAAAGCCTTAAAATAAGAAGCAATGGCTTGAGAGTCTAGACCATAAGCATTTTTAATATTTTGAAAGTCATCAGTTCCCATAAAAGATTCAATGCATTCATAATCATAATTTATACCTGACTTTCTACCTTTGTCATTCTCCCATGCTTCAGCATTGTCTTGAATACGGTCCAGGAGATCCCATTTAGCTTCTTCTTCCATGCAAGTGAATGATCCAACACAAGAAGCATCCAATAGATCCTTATCATGAAGAGAAAGCCTTGCATAAAAGTTATCGATAATAATATTGTTGGGGAGCTCATGAATGGGACATTTGAGCATTAGTAACTTCAGTCTCCCCCAACCTTGAGCTGTACTCTCTCCATCAAGAGGCCAACAGTTGTATATTTGATTCCGATCTTTATGAATCTCACTAGGAGGATAAAACTTTGAATAGAAGAGAGGTACTATTTCCTCCCATTCAAGATCTTGATCATTCTTCAGCAGCTTATACCATTCCTCGGCTCTTCCTTTCAGTGATAATGGGAATAACTTCTTCTTAACTTGATCTGTAGTAATACCTACACACTTGAACAACCCGCATAATTCGTGTATAAAGAGCAAATGATCACCAGGATGGACAGTTCCATCCCCAACATAGTAGTTATCCATAACACGATCAATAATTCTTGTAGGTATTTTAAAAGCATCATTCTCAGCAGGTGGTGGTTCATCTACTACCTTAGCAGTGGTAGTAGCATTACCAAATAAGAAACTCAGTGAATTATCCATAACAAAAATAAAGCAACTAACAGAAGTAAACAATACTCATAGTGGAAGTTTACTTTACCAGTTCCACTCTCCAATAGCGCTTCACTCCCCGGTAACGGTGCCAGAAAATAGTCTTGATGACCCACAAGTATAGGGGGTGTATCGCAGTATTTTCGATAAGTAAGAGTGTCGAACCCAATGAGGAGCAGAAGGTGCTGGCTAGTGGTATGGATCAGGAATTCTCTGCAAATACTTTGCAAACGGATTTTTAGGGTTTTTTAATAAAGCAAGTAAATAAAGTACGAGTAAATAAAAGACAATAGGAATAAATGCAGCAAGTGGCCCAATCCTTTATTCAGCAAAGGACAAGCTGGTTGTATTACTTAAGATGACCAAACATTCTCGAGGACACATGGGAAGACTGTCAAGTGCTTTCGCTTCATATAGTTGATTAATCTTCTTTAGCTTGCTAAGTGTTGTGTGGGTGAACCTATGCTAATGTACCGACCTTCGTAGGACTAATACATACTTGTGATTATACCCCTTGCAAACATCCGTAAGTACAAGAAAGTAATTAAGGTAGAAACCTAACCACAACTTTAAATTCTAAGACCCTTACGTCCCTTGTGCAATGGTTTCCTAACAGTGGCTCAGGTTTTTGTCACTCCGGCAACCCCTACGATTAGTAGCCAAATACACAATGCATTTCCCTAGGCCCATATAGGTGAAGTGTCATGTAGTCGACGTTCACATGACACCACTAGAAGAAGTACACCACAACTTAAATATCAAACTATTGAATCTTTCTCAACACAACTCCACTACTAACAACATGACTTCTCCCATGTCCTCAAGAACAAAACGAACTACTCACAAGACATCATATGGATCATGATCAGAGATGGAATAATGATGTATAACAATCTGAACATAAACAATAATTCAATGGTTCACTCAATAGCATCAACTACAAAGAGTAATCAACATCGGGAAAGTTTCCCCTAAGAACTATGCAAGATTCAACCCAATTGTTACAGCAATATGGAGATGGTGATGAGGGTGCTGTTGATGATGATGGTGGTGGTGGTGATGATGATGATCCCGATGAAGTCCAGCTCGATGGTGGTGTTGATGGCGACGATCTCCCCTCTCTAGGAAGGAATTCCCCCGACAGAAATCTGTCTGGCGGAGAGATCTTTCTCTCTCGGTGTTTTCTGCCCCGCAGAGGCGACATAATCTTTCTGTGGTCGCTCCCCGAGTATTAGGGTTTCAGGAGGATTATATACGCCATAGGGGAGAGCCAGAGGTGGGCCAGGGCGGCCACACCACCTAGTGGCGCGGCCCAGGGTGGCCCGTGCCAGGGGGTGGTGTGGGCCCCCTGTGGCCTATCTCCACTCCTCCTTCTGGATTCCTTCGTCTTCTGGAAAAATAGGATTTTCCGTATATTTTCCCGGATTTTATGATCTTCACGAATTTCGCCTCCAAACAGCACTTTTTCCATCAAAATCCTGACTACAGCGGTCCATGCTCCAAAAGTCATCAACCATGCAAAAACAGATGAAATAACATAAGTATCATCTCTTAATACGAAATATATCAATGAATAATAGTAAATTATGACATAGACTAGTGATGCAAAATGGACGTATCAGGCACCATCGCTCCATTGCTAGCACCTGCACTAATATTAGGTAATTCCTTATGCTTGTGTGGCCTAGGGTTCGTGGTGATGAACTTGACCGTCTCCACATGCCCTTTTCCATGCGGCTTGCGACCTTCTCTCTCTTCTTGAGCTCTCTTTATTGCCACCCAGTTGATCTTGGTGGATCATAGACATCACGAAAGATGTAGATGTCGCTCACTTCATCGAAATCGTTGTTGTAGAAGCTTGGCTCAACGTACTCCTTGTACCCCGGGCTAAATATCTCTACCTCCTCATTGTCGTCCTCCATGGACGGGCTGCTAGAGCGGTCCCTGGAAGGAGCAATGAGACCCAGGGGTTTTCCACGGCCTAGGACAGGATAGCGCATTGCTAGATTGGTTCCTAGAGATTATGATTAGAGAGAGAGACAGTGGCAGTATATAAGGGGGGTCAGAGGTCGTTAAAACTCGTGAGAAACACCAAATTCATGCCCAAGGAAAGAATCTTAACGGAATAAGAAAAGAAATCACGGATTTGGAGGAGTCCTGCCGCGTAATGACCAACTATACGAGCACGGCTCGTATAGCTCCGGCCTTATAGTTGGTTCCGGGCAGGTATTTCCAAATATCTCAAGTCCAGGTCGATTAAGGTACGACTCAGAATGGACAATACCGCCCCCTTTTTTATCATGGAAAGACGAAAAAGTAAACGAAAATGTCTGAGAGTTTAACGACTAACTATATAGCCACAATATTTTCTCCAGTTGTATAGTTGCGACCGTATAGATACAGACAACAAAAATCGAAAATGCCTGAGAATTTAACGACCAACTATACGGCCGAAATAATTTTTCCGGTCGTATAGTTACAACCATATAGATACAAACATCAAAAATTGAAAATGTCTGAGAGTTTAACGACCAACTATACGGTCGGAATGTTTTTCTCCGGTCGTATAGTTGTGAACGTATAGATCCAGACATCAAAAACAATTTCGCAAAGAAGATACAAAGGGTTTAACGACCAACTATACGGCGGGAGATTTTTCTCCGGTTGTATAGTTGCGTCCATGTAGTTGGTAAAAACCTTCAGAAACTTCAGAAAAACACGAGGAATTCAAAGGCAAAAAAAATTAGGAGTAAAAATTGCGAAAACGAATCATTTATTTGAGTAAGAACACTTACCTTGAACTTACTGTTTACTTATTCGGGGATGACAAGCTCCTCCAAAAACAAAGACTTCTTCTTTTTTTGGAGGAATTGACCTTAGTTCATTTAATAATTCTCGTAAACAAAAATCACCAGGACTAAAGTTCCTCTCCATAAGATTGGTGTCTTGCTGGTCGAATATGGACACTGCATCCAACATCTTTATTTCTTGCCTCTGCATAATCTGCAACTCAAATTCTTGAATTAAAAGGATCCAACGGATCAGTCTTGGCTTATGGTTTTTCCTCTCAAGGAGTTCTTTTAAAACATCACAATCCGTATGAACTCTTACATTTGCATCAACTATATAAGAACGAAATTTATCTCAAGACAAAAATACAGAAAAAATTTCTCTTTCTTCCTTAGGATAATTATTTTGAGCACTATTGAGAGTTCTACTAGCATGATGTATACTATTAAATCTGTGACCTATGTGTTGTCCTAGAGTTACTCCTACAACGTCATCACTAGCTTCACATATTAAGTCAAAATTCATATCCTAGATAGGTGGTTTCATGATAGGAGCATGGGATAAAGCATTTTTAAGTTTATCAAAGGCTATTAGACATTTATCATCAAAGTTAAATCTTACTCCCTTTTGCAGGAGGTTAGTCAAAGGTTTAGATATTCCAGAGAAATTTGTAATGAACCTTCTATAAAAACCCAAATGACCAAGGAAACTTCTTATACCTTTTATATCCGTAGGTTGTGGCATTCTCTATATGGCCTCAACCTTAGCTCTATCCACTTCAATTCCCTTACCTGATACCTTATGTCCAAGGACTATACCTTCTCTGACCATAAAATGGCACTTCTCCCGATTTAGAACAAGATTGGTTTCTTCAAAATGCTGCAAAACTCATTTGAGATTATCCAAGCAACTAGTAAACGAAGTTCCATAGATAGAAAAGTCATCCATAAATACTTCCATTATCAGTTCTATAAAATCTGCAAAAATAGTAGTCATGCATCTTTGAAAAGTAGCTGGAGCATTACATAAACCAAAAGGCATACGACGGTAAGTATATAAACCATAAGGACTAATAAAAGTTGTTTTAAGTTGGTCATCAGGATGAACAGCTATCTGAGAAAAACCAGAGTATCCATCCAAGTAGCAAACATGAGTGTGGTTTGCTAACCTTTCTAAAGTTTGATCTATGAACGGTAAAGGATAGTGATCTTTCCTAGTTTCTTTATTCAATTTCATGAAATCTATGCACATCCTATGTCCAACAATAGTTCTAGTAGGTATCAATTCATTGTTTTCATTAGGAACAATAGTAAAACCGCACTTCTTAGGGACACAATGAACATGACTTACCCATTCACTTTCTTTAACAGGATAGATTATATCTGCATCCAATAGGCGTACAATTTCTTTTCTTACCACTTCCTTCATTTCGGGCTTCAATCTTCTATTAAATTCCGCAACTGGTTTAGCACCTTCTTCCATGAATATTCGATGGATGGTTATCATGGGACTAATGCCCTTCAAATCATCCATTGAGTACCCAAAGGCCTTGCGATCCTCCTTAAGTATTTTCATGAGTTCTTCTTCTTATTCTCCTGAAAGTTTAGTACTAATAATAACAGGAAATTTATTTGTATCATCTAAAAATCTATATTTAAGATTTTATGGTAGAGTCTTCAATTCTATGGGTGGTAATTCCTCGCCCCCTCTCTTTTCTGGCACTTCAAAAGCCTCATTAGTTGGAGGCCCTATAATGGGAGGTGAATCAAATTCATCTTCTAGTTCTTCTAGGGACTAGTCCTCCATAACTATTTCTTCATAATTTAAGTCTTCATTTATTTCTTATTTTTTATCACTAAAGAAGAGAGTTGCCATTTCCTCAATAGTTTTCTCTTTCTCTTCTTCTTATACTTGTGGAGGTCTGTCTTTAAATTTGGAAAATGGAATTCTTCTTCCGCTTCCCCAAGCTTAATAGACACAATCTCCTTTTTGAAATCAACTTTGGCACCTACATCACTCAAAAAGATTCTTCCAAATATAATTGGGCAAAGAGTGCCAGCTGGCATATCAACAACTACAAAATCGATAGGAAAGTTTTTGTTGCCAAATGTGACAGTTGCATATTCAACTACTCCGATTGGAATTCTAAGAGTTTTATTGGCTAACATGATTGTCAAATTAGTATTTTCAATTGTAGCTGGTTCTATTTCTTATTTTATTTCTAAATAAAATCATAAGATATAACATTAACTTCGGTGCCAAGTTCGCATAAACCGTGTCCTTAAATATGCAGGGAAGAATAGGCTTACCCACATCTTTTACCTTTTTTTACCTTCAACCAATAGGGAAGTCTCTTTATCAAGTTCAACTATGTTACAATATGCATACATAGCCATAATTGCTTCCTTGGTTACGTTGAGGCTCATGGATCAAGAGTGGGATTTGTCCATCCCGATGACGGATAGATATACTCTAGGCCCTCTTAGTGATATCACATTAAGATAACTTGCAAGCAAGTGATGTGATCACTAGAATGTTATATCACAGGAACAAGAAAAGAGTGCATGTCGGTAACAAGATCAAACTAGGTATTTGAATACCGATGATCGAATCTCGGACATGTAATATATCGCGACACAAAGGGATTTAGTTACTAGCGTTAAAGGTTCTCACGATCACAGAAGTCATCGTTGAATGTGTAGGAGTCAGTATGGATCTCCAGGTCCCGCTTCTGATTATTGATCTGAGAGGGGTCTCGATCATGTCTGCATTATTCGCGAACCGTAGGGTGACACACTTAAGGGATACCGACACCATTTGGAGCAAATATGTTTCAGATAAAGATTTAAGAAAGCGCTGGAATTATTTCAATAGACACCAAAACTGTTTTGGGTGAAATTGCTGAAATTGGTTCTGCATGTAATATTGAAATGTTGCAGGGGGTTTTATGTGATGTTTGTTAATTAAAGTAATTAACAAAATTCTGAATAAAATTAATAAAAGAGTTTTATTAAATGAGAGAGCATTAAATTTGGAGAAATTTAATGCATTTAAAGTGGAGAATTTAAAAGAGAATGTGAAGGGGCATTTTAATGTGGAGGGGGTTACCACCACATGAATGGGGGAGGTGAAGGGACACCCTCCCCTACTCCCATAAAAGGCCCCCCTCTCACTCCTTCTTCCTCACACCTCCTCGTGAAGGATCTCTCTCCCCCTCTAGTATTATTCCCCCCATGGTCTCAGATTAGCGAGATACATGTTCCCGGTGGCTTTATCGGGAAAGGAGTTGCTACTGCTGCTGCTTTGCTGGAGCGAGGGATGGAGGTTGTCGGGGTACCGGACGTGTGTGCGATCACGGATGCACCGCTGCTTTGCGGTGCTGGACTTGGTGGTGCTGGACTTGCTAGAGCTGGATATGATGGACGTGCTGGAGCCGGACTTGCTAGACTTCATCACGATCTTGAGATCGGCAAGTGTACGACTACATCATCCATGAGTTCCTACTCGTTAACAAAACACGTTATCTTTGAGGGTAAGTTATCAATGAATGTATATCCATCCGTTGCTCTGTATCTAGTAGATAGATCTTGGCATATAGTTCACATCGTAGGAAAATTTTTGTTTTCTATGCTGCAGACCCAACAGTGGTATCAGAGCCAGGTTTATGTGTAGGTGCTTTGCACGGGTAGTACACATATGTTTATATGTGGGCGATGATGATCATGTTATTGCATCTTCTATGTATTTTGGATATTGATGGCATAGTGGGATGAAGCGGCCCAGACCAACCTTACATGTCATCGTACATGAGACCGGTTCCACGACTGACGTGCAACTAGTTTTGCATAAGTGGCTGGCAGGTGTCTGTCTCCCCTACTATAGTCAATATCTGATTTACAACGAGTTGCTAATAACTTGATTATCCTCGTTGTGGTTCATGTTCGTAGGTGAGAACGGTTCTATCTCCGAAAGCCCTAAGCCACGTAAAACTTGCAATTGATAAATTAGAGGCGTCTAGTTTAGATCGTTGCTGGGCTAGTGTATTGATATGGTATTGTTGTAAGTAGATGTATGATAGATACTCTTACAACACACTCAATGTGTAAGTTCCATATACCTTGGCCCTACACACAAAGGAATGATAGAGATCATACCACGATGCATATGATAGAGATCAAATGCATGGACCATATCATCCCACTTTACACATTAGATGTTTGCATCTTATATTGCTTGTTTGGTGTTTTAGTAGCATTATAAGATGATCCCTCATTTAAATATCAAGATAAAAATGTGTTCTTCCTTAAGTATGCACTGTTGTATGGATCGTGTTTCGAGACATCACGTGATGATCGGGTGTACTCGACTCCGCGCTTTCATACAAACGGGTGTAAGACAGTTTTACACATGCGAGTACTAAGGTTCTTACTTGGCGAGCCTAGCATGTACAGACATGGCCTCGGAACACGGACCGAAAGGTTAAGCATGAGTCATATAGTTGATATCATTCCCATATAGATGCTCGCCTTTGAAGCTACATCAGCTCACGTGATGATCGGACTTGGTGTAGTGGATTTGGTTCATGTAATCACCAAAAAGGCACGAGGGATGTCATTTTTGAGTGGGAGTTCATTTCTAATTTAGATTAGTCGAACTCAATTTGTCATAAACTAAATTGAAGTGAATTTGCATAATTTGTTGTAGTCATTGGCATCTGTTCACTACCTTATGCTTAGTTTTAATTGAGATAATAGAACTATAGAATTCTAGATATTTACTTTACAAACTGGTATCGTATTGTTTTGAATGTCAATTTAAAGTTTATAAGTCCTATTGCAAACTTTCAGCAAACTCTATTTACTCCATGAAGTTTAATAAGTAGTATTAAATCAAGAGTAAGAATTCCAATGTTAGTATCTAAAGTATCATGTTTGCCTCCATGATTATTGATATTCAAAAGTTGTTTTAATATCAAGATTATATAGGAGCTGAAAATTGTTTCAGAAACCATCATGTATGAAAGATATTGTGATATCTGAAACAATATTTTTGGTTGCATTATGATAGAGTATAATTTAGCAAAATACATGTTCTCATATTGTATGAGAATTTGTGAAGGATGGAGACTAGGCATCCGGATCTCCCAAAAAGGATTTGGGAACTAACATTATACTCACGATTCATCCTTATAGGCTATAGTAGCTTGATCATGAAAGTTGTCATGATAAGGATGAATAGAAGATGTAAGTAAAATGTTTACTAAACTAAAATATTACTAAAGAATGGATTTTTGAAAGAATGCCAAACATTTGATGATGGTGATCCACTTCAAAGTGCAAGTCCAAAGGTATTAGTGTTTGACTATATACGCTTTGTACTGCGTGTCATGTGAATGACACCACTATTGATGTTGATAGATTCTTTTAAAAGGAAAAGGAATTGCTGAAAGAGAATCTATAAAATATTTGGAAGAAAAGAAAAGGTTGGAGATGTCCAACTTAGGTATATAGAAGATATACATGTTATGGTTGTATTCCTTGCTTGTTAAACAATGTGGTTCTTAGGTATTGGATACCGAATTGGTTGGTATGAAGTGTCATACAGGACAACGCAATTCATGAACTGCAATGGCCTAAGTAACTAGCAAGAGAACAAGTGATGATGTTCATCAAAAACAAATAAAGTGTTATTGTGTTTTTTCATTGTCATCAAACCTAGCCTTCAAGATTTTTTTAAATAATTGTTATTTTGTTCCGATATTATGAGAACATCGGTTGTTCAAATAATTACCGTATTCCATAAAGGATGGATGAACTTTTATAAGTCTAGTGGGAGAAATCACATCCATAAACACTATTGCTAAAATGTCGCAAGACAAATGATTGAAAGATCACTTATGAAGTGACATCGCTGTTTAAATTATATTGGAAAGAAAACATGAAGAAAATCCATGTTGATGGATTTTTGGAGTCGTTTGATTTTGATCAATTGACGCTTGTGAAACTTTCCTCGAGATAATTGAAACTCCGTTCATAGGCCAAAGAGGAACAGATGACTAACTTATTAGATATTATACATATTGATGTATATAGTCCATTATATGTAGCCATATGCGATGGATCTTTTTGCTTCATATGCTTTCTCTAGAAATTTGAGTGAATATATCTATATATTTACTTAATAAGGAAGAAGTATGAAACATTTGAAAATTGTTCAAAGACTTTCAAGATGAAGCGAAAAATCATTGTAACAAGAAAATAAAAGAGTTTATGATTTGATCATAAAGGAAGATATTTGAGTTACAGGTTTAGCAAAACACCAAAGATTTCAGGAATTGTTCCATGAATTTGCATTTCTCGATAAACCACAGGAGTATGGTATGTTCGAGAGATCAAATCAAACCTTGTTTGACATAGTAAGATCAAAGGTGTCATTTATAAAACTGCCATTATGTTTTAAGGATTGAAGCTTTAGAGACTACCGCTTTTACACTGAAAAGAGCACCATCGTGATCCGTTGAAATGACACCATATAAGTTATGGTTTGGGATAAAACCTGAATTGTCTTTTCTTAAATTTTGGTATGCTATGCATAAGTAAAATGTTTACAACCAAAGTTGGATAAGCACGTCTTTGTAGGTTATCCCAAAGAATTTGTTGGGAATTTCTCCATAACACCAAGGACAAAAGAGTTTATTACTTGGAACGTCAAGTTTCTTGAGAAGTAATTTTTCGCGAAAAGTTAAGTGGGAGGACAATAGAACTTTGATAAGGTTGTTGAACTTTAACTATATGTGCTAAGTAGCACAGCGCCGGAGAGTGTCCCGGTGGCAACCACAATGCTCATGGCTCCCGTGATTACAAAGGTTGTGATCTCGGAGATTAGAGTTCCTATTGAACCGTGTGGGTCGGTAAGAATCAAATAGTGTGATTTGATAAGCAAGTCTTTATTGTTTTGACAATGATGAACCGACTACATGCAAAGAAGCGATAATGGGCCCTGACTCCATAAAATGACTAGAAGTCATAGAATCCGTGATAGTATCCATACACTAGAAATCAAGTTTCTGAACTTGAAAGACCCTCCGGAAAGGCGTGAAGCCTATCGATCATATTTGGATCTATAAAGAAATAGACATGGATGTTTAACATCTATGAAATAGTCGACATGTCGGAAAGAAGTTTACGACAATGTTCAAGGAGTTTACTATGACAAGATTTGATCTTTCATAGCGATATTTAGTCTTGACGGATTAATGTAGCAACCACTACATATAATTTGATGTATGGTAGTTGAATAAACAAAACAAGGTTCTTCTAATTGAATGGTTACCTAGGACGTGTACATGACATGGTCCGAAGGGTTTTGTTAATTCAAAGGGTGCTAAAAGGGCATGCAAACTTCAATAGTGGAAGTAAGCATAGCGGAGTTGGAATCTTCACCATGATGAAACTGTTAAAAGAGTTTAAATTCATCGGAGATGATGAAGATGCTTGCATTTGCAAGAAATTAAGTGGGAGCGCTGAGACATATTTCTAATACATTATGTAGAGGACATATTGTTGATTGGAAATGATGTATCTTGTATTGACACAAGTTAAGAATTTCATTAAAATAAGATTTCGATGAAAGACTTGGGCAAAACCGGAATATTAGGCATCAATATCTATATGGATATATTGAGGCGCTGATATGGTTGTGCCAGACATACATATATGAGATATTGAAAGGGTTCAATATGGAAACAACAAGAAAGGTTCTTGCTGCATGGAAAGAATTGTATCAAGATTCAAGTGTTTCAACACTTGGTGAGTAAAATCACATGAAGATTTTGATCGATTATACCATGATATGTATATATCCAAAATGTCCTATGCTCTAAATGTTATGAGCACATACCAGAATGATTCATAAGATGATCATTGGATGATAGTAAAGATATTCTTATGAGCTTTGGAAGAACTAAGAATATATCATGTATAAGTGACAAATAGTTAAAGGTAGTTCATTGTAAAGTGTTACATTGATACTATTTTTGTCACAAGATACAAATTAAATTTATCTCAATTTAGACTATGGGTGGCACAATGTAATGGAAAGTATGTTCCATGATGGATTTGGATGAGTTCCAAAGTTGAGACATTGTGACGGATACTACAACAAAAGGCTAAGTATATAACTGCTATAGTAGCAGCAAAGGAGGGCATTTGTGTTAAGTAGTTTGTTATCAAACTAGGTGTGGTGCAAAGTGGGCTAATACTATGAAGATATATTATGTGACAATAATATCAACACATTTTAAGCCAAACGAACTAAAGGTCTCACCAAAGGACCAAATTTATAATGCCATCTCATTTGAGAATGAGTGATGCGTAGAGACACAAAGACATGCAAATACACACGGACCTGAAACTGTCAGATCCAAAGATTATGTTAACCACTAGCAATCGCGTATATGCAACACCAGAAAGCCATAGGTGTTCAATACGCAAAGTTTTTCAAACTAGATTATTGACTCTAGTGCAAGTGGGAAACTGAAGGGAATATGCCCGAGAGGTAATAATAAAGTGGTTATTATCTTATTCCATGTTTATGATAGATGTTTATTTTGCATGCTATAATTGTATTGATCGGAAACGTCAATACATGTGTGTTTAATAAACAAAAAGGGTTCCTAGTTATGCCTCTCATATAAACTAGCTCGTTGATTAACAAGATGATCAAGGTTTCCTGATCATGGACATTGGATGTTGTTAATAACGAGGTCACAACATTAGTTGAATGATGTGATGAACATTCATCCGAAGTATAGCATTACGATCAAATTCATTATGTTTATATTGCTATAACATCATACGAAGTAAGCTTAGTCCTTAGACCATGAGATCATGTTAATTGCTGACACCGGAAGAGTATCTTGATAACATCAAACGTCACACCGTAACAGGGTGACTATAAAGGTGGGTTCAGTGCTACAAAGGTGTTATGTTGAGGCTCATGGATCAAGAGTGGGATTTGTCCATCCCGATGACGGATATATATACTCTAGGCCCTCTTAGTGATATCACATTAAGATAACTTGCAAGCAAGTGATGTGATCACTAGAATGTTATATCACGGGAACGAGAAAAGACTGCATGTCGGTAACGAGATCAAACTAGGTATTTGGATACCGATGATCGAATCTCGGACATGTAATATATCGCGAGACAAAGGGATTTAGTTACTAGCGTTAAAGGTTCTCACGATCATAGAAGTCATCGTTCAATGTGTAGGAGTCAGTATGGATCTCCAGGTCCCGCTTCTAATTATTGATCTGAGAGGGTTCTCGATCATGTCTGCATTATTCGCGAACCGTAGGGTGACAAACCTAAGGGATACCGACACCATTTGGAGCAAATATGTTTCAGATAAAGATTTAAGAAAGCGCTGGAATTATTTCAATAGACACCGAAACTGTTTCTGGTGAAATTTCTGAAATTGGTTCTGCATGTAATATTGAAATATTGCAAGGGTTTTATATGATGTTTGTTAATTAAAGTAATTAACAAAATTCTGAATAAAATTAATAAAAGAGTTTTATTAAATGAGAGAGCATTAAATTTGGAGAAATTTAATGCATTTAAAGTGGAGACATTAAAAGAGAATGTGAAGGGGCATTTTAATGTGGAGGGGGTTACCACCACATGAATGGGGGAGGTGAAGGGACACCCTACCCTCCTCCTATAAAAGGCCCCCCTCTCACTCCTTCTTCCTCACACCTCCTTGTGAAGGATCTCTCTCCCCCTCTAGTATTATTCCCCCCATGGTCTCGGATTAGCGAGATACATGTTCCCGGTGGCTTTATCTGGAAAGGAGTTGCTGCTTCTGCTGCTTTGCTGGAGCGAGGGATGGAGGTTGTCGGGGTACCGGACGTGTGTGTGATCACGGATGCACCGCTGCTTTGCGGTGCTGGACTTGCTAGAGCTAGATCTGATGGACGTGCTGGAGCCGGACCTGCTGGACTTCATCACGATCTTGAGATCGGCAAGTGTACGACTACATCATCCACGAGTTCCTACTCGTTAGCAAAACTCGTTGTCTTCGAGGGTAAGTTCTCAATGGATGTATATCCATCCGTTGCTCTGTATCTAGTAGATAGATCTTGGCGTATAGTTCACATCATAGGAATTTTTTTGTTTTCTATGCTGCGGACCCAATAGATAGATCCCCGGTGGATGAGTTCCCCCTCCAGATGCCTTCCAGAGGCGAGGTTTTGGTGATTTCTGGTTGTTTTGTATGTCGTCTCCCTGATCCAGTTGCATGGGGTGAAACTATTTGAGGAGGCGGTGCCGGCGTCAACTATATGGCGGGAACTATACGGCCGGAAAATTTATTCCCGCCATGTAGTTGGTTGTTAAACCATCTGTATTCCTTGATCGCTTCGAGGTTTTCTTCTAGTATTATTGATATTTCCCAAATAAGCGATTTATGTTGTTTTTGACTCTTTTTCTCCTTAGTACAACTGCTCCAAGAATTGTGTCCATTGTATCCATCATCTGTCCTAATACTGGTGAAAATAGACATAAAATGTGCGCATGAGCGCCGTAAAATACCAAGATCCTATAACTACAATGCAAAATAATAATATAAAACATGATGCAAGTATGCAATCATCACTCATATGTCTATTCCTAATTCAAATGATAAAAATTCGGATTCTAGTGTGCATAAAATCATGATTTAAGTAGCCTGGAGCAGCGATAGAAGATCTTAGTGTTAGACACAGAGAAGATTCCCTTGCTTGGGCTAGCAACTCGCGATCCAAAGTTGATAGTGTATCAGTAGAGGGATTGGTGCCGGGACGAGGCGTGTCCCATACAGAGATGTCACGTGGCCCAACAAACACAACATCAAAAAAATGCGGGTGCGATAGTAGTCCCGGTGTGGGGCCTAGTGTCCAGGCCCACTCTGTTGGAAATATGCCCTAGAGACAAATAGTAGTAAGGACTATTATCATATTTCATATAGTTTATGATTAAGTTTTATATCATGCTATAACTGTATTGAGTGGAAACATCAATACACGTGTGATATACAAACAACCAGGGGTTCCTAGTGAAACTCTAGTCACTGGTTCATTGGTCAACGGATGATCATGTTTCCTGATCATGTGGCATTTATGCCAGTTGGAAATGAGGTCATCTCATTCTGAGAATGAGATGATGAACCAATATCCAACCTAAACATCGTGACCCGATCATGTCATGAAGTTCAAGTTACAATGATTAGAAATGGATCCTCAAAGACTATTCCTTAGACCGTGAGGCTATATCAATCACTGTCTCCTGAGAGTGCTTAGATAGCATCAAACGCCATCTGGTAAAATGGTGGTTATAAAGGTGTGTTCAGGTATTCGGAGGAAACCGTAGAGGCAATATATGTCAAGAGCGGGATTTGTCCATCCATGTGATGGGAAGATACTCAAGGGCCCACTCGGAGAAGTTATATCCAATAGCTGCACAACGTGTGATTAGATCACGGGGATATCACTTGTCGGAACGAGTTAAGTAGCATTGTTCAGTAACGAGATTGAACATGACATGGTGATGTCATTGATCAGATCTCGGGCAATGTAGGTATCGAATGACAAAGGGAATAAGACACAACTGTCCCGGTTCAAACGACGAAAGATCTTCGTGGAATGCACAGGGGTCACATGGCCATCTAGGTCCCTCTGTTGATCATTGGTGCGGAAGTGTCCCGACCATGTCTAGAGTGTTCCCGAACCGTAGGGTATCACGCTTAAGGGCTTGATGATGCTTAGAGAGTGTTTATAGGATCGGTAGAATCACCAAAGAAAAGAAGGGAGAAAATCGGAACGGTTTCGGTAAGTCCGGAGGATGTCTAGAGTGGAGGTGGAAGGTGTTCCATGGCCACGGAGATTAAATAATATGTGAATGAATGTTAAATGTTGATTTAATCATTTATTCATAATTATTTAAAAAAGAGAAAATCAATTAAAAGGTCAAAAGGCCTAATGGGCCAATTCCGGAGGGAGAGGGCCCATTAGGGAAAAGGAGAAGGGGCAAGGGGGAGGCCGGCTGGCCCTAGCCCCCCCGCGCGGGGCCCACTATGTGGCCGGCGGCCACCTCCTCCCCCTCCTCTCCTTTAGTCCCACCCCAGGACTTGAGGCCTCCCCCTATATATAGTGGGGTATTTGGCCTAGAAAAATACACCCAATAATCAATAAAGGTCTCCCCACTTTTGGGAGGACCTCTAATTGATATTTTATCTCTCCCCCTCTCTCTCTCGTGACCGTGGTCCCAAGTCTGGACTGCACGAGCGAGAGACATCTTCACCGTAGAGCGCCGTCGCGCTGCGGGATTCGGATCCGGGAGCTCTACTTCCGCAACTGCTGCTGGATCGGGGAAGCGGGAGTCATCGTCAGGCCCCGGACGTGTGTAACTCCCACGAGGTGTAACCCATACGATTTATTTGACTGCTTGATATCTTTAAAAAAAAAAATGTAAGGACTTCATCACGACCTTGAGGTCGGCTTCGGCTCATCTACATCAACCACGCTTTCCTGAGCGTTGACAACGCTTTTCGGTCTTCAAGGGTAAGTTCGCGAAAAGCCCCTCCCGTTACTGTATTACTAATAGATAGGTCCTGGCAGCTTCAGGGGTTTAGGGGCGTAGAGTAAAATTTATTGTTTTTATGCGTGGAACCCCTACAGTGGTATCAGAGCTAGATCTATGCGTAGTAATGCTAGTACGGGTAGAACACACAAGATGTAGCGTGTGGGCGTTGATCTTTTAGTTGTTACCCTCCCACGTGTACTTGTGTATACCGTAGTAATGCTTGATGAAGCGGCCCCCAATCGACTTTACGCGTTCATTCGCGAGACTGGTCCACGCTTGACATACGGCTTGTACCGTATAAAGTGGCTTAGGGGGGTGTCTGTCTCTCTCGCATTAGTTGGTATACCATTTGCAACGGAGGGCCTCGAAAGGGGTGTAGTATAGACAGCTACTTGATCAGCATTGTGCTGAAAGTTCGTAGGTAAGAACGGTTCTTGTGCGAAATCCCATTCAGCCACATAAAACATGCAAAGATAAAGTAGAGGCGTCTAACTTTTTTTTGCAGGGGGGCGTTGCTTTGTGATATGGTTATGGCAAAGGTAAAGTAATTACCTTTTGTTGCATAGTAGTAGATAGTCACGAAGGTGACGAACTACCATGCCGGAGTGACACCGGTACCCTGGTGTCTACGGCGCCGGAACCCTGGCGCCGGAACCCGGTGATGGCGGATGGATATCACGACGTGAAGGACCATATCACATAGCATTTACATTCAATGTTATTGACTGTATGTCTTATTGTGTGCTAGTATTAGATGCTCGACGGTGGCCTAATAAGATGATCCCTGTTAAAATAACCAACGATTGTGTTCCCCCTTAGTGTGCACCACCAAGAAAGTTCTTCGGTATGAGGCAGGCCGTGATGAGCGGGTGTCAAACATATCTACGTTCACATACAGTGGGTGTAAGCCATGTTGCACAGCGAAAACACTAAGGTTGAGTTGGCGAGCCTATCATGTAAAGACATGGCCTCGGAACGCGGATGGTCGAAAGATCGAGCACGAGTCGCATGGATGATGTGACCAACGTTTAGCGTCCACCCTTGAACCCACATTTATGGCCGTGATGATCAGGGGAGATGTGGCTGATAGGGGTCATGTTATCACTAGGAACCCTCTTTGGGGATAGGTGTTTCTGAGTGGAGTTATTATTAACTCATTTAATTATAAACTTAGTATACATTTCTTTTGCAATTATAAATGTAGATGGGCTCTTTCATGTTGACAACTAAATGGTTACAAGGAGAGAAGCTCAGATTAGATGGATCGAACTTCTCCATTTGGGTTGCCAGTCTCCATGTCCTCCTTAGGGAGAACGACATGGTCGACTACATACTCGACGGGATGGATCTAGATCCGTCCATAGACCTTGAGACCCCAGAGGAGCGGAAAGACCGCTATCTCCGTCAGGAGATGGCCTCCTATATTTCAGTTGTGATGCGTTTCGGAATGGTGGACGAGCTGTGGCCTTTCGTGGGTGATGTCAACCCCCGTTCGGTGATGCTACAGCTTAGGACACATTTCGTGGATCAGACACGCATTTGGGAGCATGAGTTGATGGGAGACTTCCTCTCCATTAAGATGGAGGAGAACTCGTCACTGGACAGCCACTTACAGCACATGCATGATGTGTACATGAGGCCAGCATACTTCCTAGACGTCTGGATTTCAGGCTCTTTCGCAAATGCTGTTGTGCTGCGGTCGCTGCCACCAAGCTACCAAGCACAAGTCAGGACTTGCGTAATGAGGGGCGACACAGAAATGGAGTTCCACCGGTTCATGACACATCTCAGAAATGTGTTGGTTGAACCAGATGTCACTCAGGTCATCAACGACAAAGGTATATATTTGATATATAATTTTATAAATGTTATAATCTTGCAAACACATTGCAGTGTTAAGTATATCTGATACTTGTTCTGTTTTGGTGAAAACAGGTCCTTCTGCATGAGAGGTGCTTGCTGGAGAGGAGGTGACGTTGCGTGTTGATGGCGAGCATGATGATGATGGCCAACGACACTCTCCCTCGACATTTATCATTTAGTTTGTGTTTTAGGATGATTTTTGTAATCAAGAGATTGTGAACTTCTTTAGTTTGTCTCACACTTCGTGAGACAGTTATTCATATGAGTTTGTAACAAACAGTTGTTCTGCTTTTATGAATGATTTCTATTCGTGTTCATATCTTGTTTGATTATATGTGAATTATCCGTGTTGTTTGAAACTAATTGATAATGTATGAACATTGGTAAAATATTAAAATGCCTTGTTTAAAATACCCAACTTAATGATATTTCATTAATGGATGAAACCATTGTTTAAATTCAAAGTTATGCGATAATATGTGAAAGTCATTTGATTAATTTTCACATATAAATCATGGCTAAGTTCGGCGAAATAACTTGAACACCGTGTATTACTTGAATACAGAGTGTTTGATGAATTGTTAAAAGTGAATACATATTCGATGTATTGTGTTTTAGCGAAAATGGTAATTATCATTAAATGATTGTTTAAATGTGTAAATTAGTTTACCAAAGGAAACATGAATATGAAACTATTTGATTTGATCAAAGTGTTTCATCAACAAAGGGTATAAATATAAAAGAGAATCCAATTGCTATGGTTTGATCAATAGTAATGAAATTCAACTTTATAAAAATGGCATGAAAGAAACTATGAAATGCAAAGTGTTTTGAAACGTCAAAATACAAAGCATCACAATGTGATATTAGATATCAAAGGGGTTGAATAGAAGGCACCAAATAAATCGTTGTAGTGAATATGTAGAGACCATTAGCTTAGAAATAGTTAGCACTCAATTAGAATTGGTAAACCATTAGAATTCGTGAAAGTTTTGGGGTTATTTGATATAACCAAAACAATAGCGAATAAATCCTTGTAGAGTATTCATTGGAAACTTTGAATACAAAATCCATAGCTGAAACCAAAAGGTAAGCAAGATTTGTATTGCTTGGATTTTGGTGCATTCTTGAGAAAGCTCACTTCTAGTGATGTTTCTCAATTATGGAGCAAATGGAAAATAGTGTAAAACACGATGAGGATTCAAAACCCTGCATCAGAGTGTTGAGAAGCGCAACGGACAGCGTTCCTGAACGATTCTCTTCACAGAAGGAAAGAATCAATGATTTTGATCATTGTGTTTTTCCCTCCACTATTGTTTTTCACTATATGAAGTAGGATTAAAAATGTAAATCCATATCTTGTATGGAGACATTTGTGAATCACATGTCATGATTTTTGAAATATGACATACCTACGAACTACAAAGGAAATAATGGCAAACTGGAATTATGAGAAATCCTAAAGACAAAATTCCCTTGAGATTAGAAAGCAATTCGTTGCAGAATCTCACAAGTAAAGGGGTTACTTGGAATTTTTCCAAATGGCTGCAAAGCCATAGTAGGAAAAGGGGTTAAATGACTAAAGCACAATTTGTCAAGTATTGGACAAATTCAAATGAATTTGATTCATGTGTGCTAAATGTCTAGTGGATTTAAAACTAGTAATAGTATTGGTATCTCATAGTAAATCTCCAAGTTTGATATTTGATCAAAGATTTTGAAGTTATTCAAAATAGTGAGTGGATATGCAATTTGCATAAAATTGAGTGGGAGCTATGAAAGTCTTCCTAAAACAATATGTGATTGACATATTTTTAAGTGGGAGCAATGTAAGGCTAAAATTCAAATATGTGGAAACATATTTTGAGTGGGAGCTTATAAGAGTAATCCTTAAGTATGTTAAGGATGAAAGACACAAATACTTATAAATAATGATTTATAAGATGTAGAAGTTAATAATAGGTGTATTATGATATTATGTAGTATTCCTTAAGGGATTCTGAAAAGGGTTTCACAATAGAAGTTAATTAAGGAACTGGTCCTCAATAACTCAAATTAGGAATAGCATTAAGTTTGAACATCAATGGTTGAAAGAAAGAAAAGGATGATCATCATCCACTATGTTGAGACATAGGTTCTATCTTAGAAGCCATGATGGTAACTTAGCATAATATGTAATCCAAATAAAGAACGTTTGGAAGTGATTAAGTTCGAATCACAGAACGTTGAGCTGAGTTTATCCGCAGTGTCTAGTAGAGAACTGTGGATATATTTTCCAAATCCATAAAGGATAACATATCTTAAAGCATAAAGGGTTATGTTATAAGGGAATATGTTGGAAACTCCTGTAGATACCAATTAAGAGTCAAGTAGGAAGCGAGGTGAGCAAAACATCGAAAGTTGCACAGAGTGCACGGGAGTTTTGATGAATACATTTATAATAATAGATAAGGGTACCATCTAAAGTTTTGTATAATGTTATGGCAGGGCTAGTTCGCTTTTAACGTAGAATGGTGTGTCCCAGGGCACAGTGCCCATGAGAAAGCCCTCGAGGTTGATCTAACGTCACTGTAGGCTCCTGGAATCAGGCCTCATTCTGCTGCCATAGCGATGATGCATACACACAGATGCTATCATGTGATGATAGAGTATTGATGTCAATCAAGGTGACATTAGTAAGTTGCAAAGGATTTGGGACTGTAAAGTACAGACCCAAGACTCAACCTCTTCCATGAGCAAGCATGTTCAGGGTACTGGATATATAGTGCCAATGATTGAGAACAAATGCAGCTAGTGTATTTGTACTCTAGTGAAAGTGGGAGACTGTTGGAAATATGCCCTAGAGACAAATAGTAGTAAGGACTATTATCATATTTCATATAGTTTATGATTAAGTTTTATATCATGCTATAACTGTATTGAGTGGAAACATCAATCCACGTGTGATATACAAACAACCAGGGGTTCCCAGTGAAACTCTAGTCACTGGTTCATTGGTCAAAGGATGATCATCTTTCCTGATCATGTGGCATTTATGCCACTTGGAAATGAGGTCATCTCATTCTGAGAATGAGATGATGAACCAATACCCAACCTAAACATCATGACCCGATCATGTCACGAAGTTCAAGTTACGATGATTAGAAATGGATCCTCGTAGACTATTCCTTAGACCGTGAGGCTATATCAATCATTGTCTCCCGAGAGTGCTTAGATAGCATCAAACACCATCTGGTAAAACGGTGGTTATAAAGGTGTGTTCAGGTATTCGGAGGAAACCGTAAAGGCAATATATGTCAAGAGCGGGATTTGTCCGTCCATGTGACGGGAAGATACTCAAGGGCCCGCTCCGAGAAGTTATATCCAATAGCTGCGCAACGTGTGATTAGATCACGGGGATATCACTTATCGGAACGAGTTAAGTAGCATTGTTCAGTAACGAGATTGAACACGACATGGTGATGTCATTGATCAGATCTCGGGCAATGTAAGTATCGAATGACAAAGGGAATAAGACACGACTGTTCCGGTTCAAATAACGAAAGATCTTTGTGGAATGCACAGGGGTCACATGGCCATCCAGGTCCCTCTGTTGATCATTGGTGCGGGAGTGTCCCGACCATGTCTGGAGTGTTCCCGAACCATAGGGTATCACACTTAAGGGCTTGATGATGCTTAGAGAGTGTTTATAGGATCGGTAGAATCACCAAAGAAAAGAAGGGAGAAAACCAGAAGGGTTTCGGTAAGTCCGGAGGATGTCCGGAGTGGAGGTGGAAGGTGTTCCATGGCCACGGAGATTGAATAATACGTGAATGAATGTTAAATGTTGATTTAATCATTTATTCATAATTATTTAATAAAGAGAGAATCAATTAAAAGGTCAAAAAGCTTAATGGGCCAATTCCGGAGGGAGAGGGCCCGTTAGGGAAAAGGAGAAGGGGCAAGGGTGAGGCCGGCTGGGCCTAGCCCCCCACGTGGGGCCCACTAGGAGGCCGGCGGCCACCTCCTCCCCCCTCCTCTCCTTTAGTCCCACCTCGGGACTTGAGGGGAGGTAGTACCTCCCCTCCCCCTATATATAGTGGGGTATTTGGCCTAGAAAAATACACCCAATAATCAATAAAGGTCTCCCCACTTTTGGGAGGACCTCTAATTGATATTTTATCTCTCCCCCTCTCTCTCTCGTGACCGTGGTCCCAAGTCTGGACTGCACGAGCGAGAGACATCTTCACCGTAGAGCGCCGTCGCGCTGCGGGATTCGGATCCGGGAGCTCTACTTCCTCAACTGCTGCTGGATCGGGGAAGCGGGAGTCATCGTCAGGCACCGGACGTGTGTAACTCCCACGAGGTGTCACACTTGAGGCACTCAAGTCGTTGGAGCCAGAAGGAGCGTAAGGACTTCATCACGACCTTGAGGTCGGCTTCGGCTCATCTACATCAACCACGCTCTCCTGAGCGTTGACAACGCTTTTCGGTCTTCAAGGGTAAGTTCGCGAAAAGCCCCTCCCGTTACTGTATTACTAATAGATAGGTCCTGGCAGCTTCAGGGGTTCAGGGGCGTAGAGTAAAATTTATTGTTTTTATGCGCGGAACCCCAACACACTCATCTGCTGTGCATGGCATGCGAGCAGGGTTGTGTTCATGAGCAAAGTACTTGAAAAAGTAGATATATTTCAGATGTATCAGACACTATGTACACTATAGTAGGAACTTTTTTGTCGTCTATACCTCCGTTCTAGTTCGGTCCTACCATTCTCTCGCCCCATCTTAGGTTCTTATGGGTGGACGGTTGGGTCATCTTCGAGTGGGAGTCGACCGCATGGAGTTCCCTCATTCGGTCATGAGACGGCCTAGAAGCTTAGTGCACTGTCTCCTCACCGTTATTGGTGGGTGACAACACAAGGCGAGTCCTTACCAGACGGCTGTTGTGGGTTGTGTTGTAACCGTGTGACATTCGGGTTTGTACTATGTTGTGTTTTTAGCATCGTACTGGTCTTCTTGGCCTCTTGTTTTATAATATTAATTAATACACTTTTTAGGACATATTGTAGAAAAAAGCACATGCTTAGTTGTCAATGATAAAAAAACTGACATGAGTTGTCAATGATAATTGATAAGTCAAGAGCACTTCGGTTGATACGGGTACAGTTGAGATCAATTGAATTTAGAGAGGTGCAGTTGAGATCAATTGAATTTAGAGAGGTGCAGTTAATGATTAACAAAGATGGAGTGAGTGTATGTTTCAGTGCACCACCTTAGCCACACCGTATTCACTCTTAAAATTGGTATAAGCTCCAAATCCAAAGTTTTTTTTTGAAATGGGTATATCCCCGGCCTCTACATCCTAGGATGCACATAGCCCTTTTATTACTCAATGTTTGAAAGTGCTAAAATTACAATTCAAGAATCAGACAAGGTTGATACAAACACCAACCATCTGAAAATGACTAGGAAACTGAAGATGAAAAGTGTACAACAGCTAAACATCTATCAATCTACTAGAATACCGACACATAACCTGGCAGTATATATCCTGAGCGACCATCACCAGACGACTGCACACATAAACCGTCGTTTCACATTGCTGCTCTAGGAGTAATAAGGCCCAGAGCTTGATCCATTGGGACGCTAAGATAATAACCTGCAAAAAAGAATGAACTCGAACCCTGTTAAAAATAATAGCATTACGACTTTTCTAAATAGACCAAAATAAAGTCGACACCCCTATATGTATGCTAGCTTTATGAGCCTTATCCATCCCATTTAACCAATTCCCAAACATATTAGTAATATTGGTTGGAGGTGGAAGATTGTAAGTAAAGAAAACAATGCGCTAGATAAATTTAGCAAACGGGCATGAAATTAACAGGTGTTCTATTGTTTCTTCTCCATCACAAAAACAACACTTGTTGCATCCTTTCCAATTCCACCTTAACAAATTGTCTTTAGTCAGCAAAACTTTTTTATGCAAGAACCACATGAAGATCTTGATCTTTAGTGGTATTTTAAGCTTCCATAAGTATTTTGTAGGGAGGATCTGATGATCATTCATGAGATCCTCATACAAATATTTAACTGTGAAAACCCCATCCATGGTTAGCTTCCACCTGAATACATCTGGTTCATCAGTCAAATTAATTTGTATTAGTCTCTAGCATAGATGCAACCATGCATCCCATTTTGTCCCAGTCAAGTTTATCCAAAAAACCTATATTAAGAGGATCGTGAGAGAGAACTTCATGTACAAAGACGTTTTTCCTATGAATAATATTATAAAGCAAAGGATACTGTTGGGACAGGGGCCCCTCCCCTAACCAAACATCTTCCCAAAATCGAGTCATTACCCCATTCCCTACTTTGAAAAATCCTCTAGTAAAAATATATCTTTTACCTGCATTAGTTCTTTCCAAAACGGGGAGTTAGTCGGCTTAGATTTCACTTGAGCCAAGGTTTTATTTTTAGATACTTGTTATGGAGAAGTTCCTGCCACACCCCTTGCTCAGAAATAAGTTTATAAATCCATTTGCTCAGGAGGCACTTATTTTTAATCTCTAGTACCTCAATTCCCAGTCCACCCTAGTCCTTGGGACGACAAATTATATTCCACTTAGTTAATCTATATTTCTTCTTATGTTCATCACTTTGCCAAAAGAATCTGGAACGATAAAAATCCAAACTTTTCCTAACACCCTTTGGTATTTCTAGAAAAGATAACATAAACATAGGCATACTTGATAATGCAGAGTTGATTAGCACTAATCTATCTCCATATGACAATAGTTTGCCTTGCCAACATCCTAACTTTCCTTCAAAACGATTCTCAACAGGATTCCACTCAGAATTTCTGAGCCTTCTATGGTAAATAGGAACTCCCAGGTACTTGAAAGGCAAAGAGCCCGACTCACAGCCGAATATATCCCTATATTCCTGTTCATATTCCTTTGCCTTTCCAAAGCAGTAAACTCACTTTTGTGGAAGTTAATTTTCAGTCTCGAAAGTTGTTAAAAATGTAGAGTATAAGTTTCATGTTTATAGCCTTCATAAGATCATGTTCCATGAAAAGAATTGTGTCATCAGCATACTGAAGAATAGATATCCCATCCTCAACTAAATGTGGGATTAAGCCACCGACCTTACCATCTTCCTTAGCTCTAGCTATGAGGATGTCCAACATATTTGCATAGGTGATAAATGATGTCCCTGTCTCACCCCCTTTTTTGTCTAGAAAAAATGTCCAATATCATCATTCACTCTGATCCCAACACTCCTGCCTTGGATAAAGTTTTCAATCCACTTGCACCATCAAGGGTCAAAACCCTTCAAACACAGAGATTGTTGTAAAAAGGGCCATTTGACCTTATCATATGCCTTTTCAAACTCGATTTTGAAAAGCACCCCATCTAACTTTTTCGAATAAAGTTCATATATGGTTTAATGCAAAAATTAGACATCTAAGACGCTTTTTACGTGAAATTCACATGTCTTATTAAAACTCCTCCCAAAACCCAGTGGGAAAAATATATCAATAGAGAAAAGGTACATTGCATACGCAAGCTATGTTGCCTCGTTAAAAACCTTGAGTGAGAAAACCCGGTGGAAAAAAATCACTAAGGGAAAAGAGTACAACAACTAATGTTCATGATTAGAGATGATCATGAGAAACATTAGGAGCTCTCTAAGAAATCACATTATGGGCTATGGTTTAGGGATTGTCTCCCCCCTAAACCTTGCAGCTCTCTAAGTCGTCTCATACCAATGTCGTGAACGCGTCTGAGGAAGCTGGGTGTAGGTAGAGACTTTGTGAATAAATCGGAAAGGTTTTCACATGACTGAGTATGTAAGATCTTCACTTCCCCTCTCTTCTAGAGTTCATGAGGGTAGAAGAATTTGGGAGCAATATGCTTACTGAGATTGTATTAACATAGCCCATCTGCATTTGTGCAACACGAGCAGTATTATCTTCATAGATAATGGTAGGGGTATTGATGACACTGAGTCCACATGACTTTAGGATGTGACTTGTCATCCGTCTAAGACAAACACACTCTCGTGCAGCCTCATACATTGCAATTATCTCTGGATAGTTTGTAGACGTTGCTACCACAGTTTGTTTGAAAGACCGCCAAGAAATGGCTGTACCACTACATAGAAATACGAATCCATCCTGTGATATGGCATTATGAGGATCAGACATATAACCAACATCTGCATATCCAACCTTGGTCAAGTCTTGGTTTATTTTATAGAACAATCCAAGATCTTGAGTACCTTAGAGGTATCTAAGAATAGTTTTGGTGCCAACCCAATGCCTTCTTCTTGGGACATCACTATACCTGGTGAAAGGGAAATGGACGTCGCCTAGAGGGGGGGTGAATAGGCATTTTAAAATTATTACGGTTTAGGCTCTAATAAATGCGGAATAAAACTTAACGTTTAATTTATCAAGCCAAAACCTATATCCACTAGTTTCACTAAGTGCACCAACAACCTATGCTAAGCAAGACAAGCAACAAGGTGATAGCAAGATATAGTACTTCAAGCACGATGGCTATCACAATGTAAATTGCATAAGTAAAGGACTCGGTTGAGAGATAACCGATGGACGCAGAGACGATGATTTGTTTCCCGAAGTTCACTTCCAAAGAAGCTACGTCTCTGTTGGAGAGGTGCGGGGGCGCAATATACTTCGAACGCCACAAGTGGCTCACCTCGAGGTGTGGTGGCTCGATGCTCACCCAACGCCACACAAGGCCTCACCCCAAGATGCGAAGGCACGCAACCTACCGACGCCACAATAGGCTCACCCTATTCTCCCGTGAGCTCGCCACAAAGGCCTACTCACGTTCCACTATGGGACACTTGAGGGAGGTCACCGAACCCGTACAAGGTTGGGGCAATCTCCACAACTCAATTGGAGGCTCCCAACAACAATGCCACAATGGCTACAAAGCCACAAAAGGCAACAAGGCCACAAGAGGCTACAAGACCACAAAAGGTCAACAATCCAACCACACAACCGTCTAGGGTTCCAAGAACCCAAGAGAAACAAGCCCAAGGGCTTGAACTCGCCAAATCTCCAAGGAGAACTCAAACCTATGCACCAAATGCAAGAGGCAAGTCCTTCACTCTCAAATTCCACCAAAGCTACAAAAGATATTGGGGGAATAAGGGAGGAAGGACACAAGAGGAGAACACAAAACTCTCCAAGATCTAGATCCCAAGGATTCCTTCACAAAGAAGGGATTTGGTTTGGTGGGGCTTGTAGATCTAGATCTCCTCTCTCAAAACCCTCAAAAAGATGCAAGAATCATAGAAGGGGGAAGGGGAGAGGGCAAGCTCTTCAAGGTCAACAATGGAGGAGAGAGAGAGAGAGAAAGAACCAAGAAAAAGCTTGTTCGGGCCGAAGGGGAAAGGGGAGTTCCTTTTAAAGGGCTCCCCGATCTGCCCGTTACCCACAGAATCGCGCACGGCCGGTAGTACCGGTGGGTGGCCAGTACTACCGGTGGCACTCAGCCAACGGTCCAAAAACAAGGTGCAAACAAACACAAAAACGAGGTCGGCCGATACTACCAGTGAGTCACCAGTACTACCTCCTGGGCCGATACTACCGCCCAAGATTCCGACCGAAGTTCTGACAAATACGCACACCAAGACAGAGAGGGTACTGAACCAAAATTGGAGTTGCCGGAAGTTGGGCCGGAATTAACACCGGTACTACCGGCAGCAAACTGCCCTAGCGGTACTACCGGTGGCCCGCCGGAACTACCGGCCAGGAAAAAACTCCAGAACCAGAAATGCCACAACTTTTGCATCCGAACTCCAAACGAGATGAAATCAATTTTTTTGGAAAGATAACGACGTGTAGAATATATATGTGAGAAAATACCATGAATATATATGTGAGATACCTCCCAAGGTGTGGAGCCGAAAAACCCGCAAGATAAAAAACGCAATAAGATATGCACGAGAAATCCGTTTTTGATGAACTAGAGCTTGTTATGAAGATAACCACAAGCTCTAGATCCTCACATGGATAAGAACCAAACAACAACCAAGGAAGATGATGCTATGTATGCAAAGGTTTGAGCTCTCTCCAAAAGATACGAACGAGTCACCCACTCGAGAGCCCCTCTTGATAGTACGGCTATCTATCATAAACCCGGTCTCTCAACACTACAAGAGACCGGTAAAATAGAAACCCTATTAAAATTATACCTTTGCCTTGAGCATCCCACTTGAGCTTGATGTAGACGATCTTTTCACCTTCAAGATGGAACACCTTTCTTGATTGCACTTGCTTGATGAAGTCTTGAGAAATGCTCCCCCATACTCCATGGGGAAGCCTCTTCTTCGAACTTGTCTTCATCATTCCATGATTGCCGAGGATGGCAAGCTTTAATAATGAGATCTTCTAGAGATGACGCATCTTGAGCTTGCACTTCAATTCTTGATGATGTCTTGAAGATTTCCATGAGGAACTCCATCTTCTTCTTCTTCTTCTTCTTCTTTAAGACATACTTGATCTTCTTCTACTTGATTTCAATAGGCACAAAGCCCTTGGACATTGCTTCTTATTTTTCATCCTTGAAACCAACACATGGTCCAAGCGATGCCAATGGACAAACCTACAAGTGTAACTCAATTTGCACATTAGTCCATAGGGATTATCATTAATTACCAAAACCACACATGCGGGCATACATGCCCTTTCACCTGGCTAGCAGGTTGACCGTGAATGCAATATTAGGCCTAGTGTAATTGCAAGATACATTAGTGCTCCAATAACACTTAAATAGGGAACTTAGGGTCCCAAAACTTCCTCGTTTTCTTCACAAGGTCTAAATGGGTCTTTATCTACTTCAAGGGATCTTACAACCATGGGAGTTCTTAGAGGGTGAGATTTATCCATGTTAAATCTTTTGAGGACCCTCTTTGTGTAGGTAGACTGGTGTATCAACACTCCTTCATGGAGGTTCTCAAACTGCAGGCCTAAGTAAAGCTTGGTTTTACCCAAGTCTTTCATCTCAAACTCTGTCTTAAGGTAAGACATGGCTTCCTTTATGTCCTCTGTGTTTCCGATGATATTCAGATCATCAACATAGACAGAGATGATACATAATACATTCTAGGATTTCTTAATGAATATGCATGGACAATCATCATGATTGGTGTAACCTTTCTTCAAAAGAAAGTACTTAGCCGGTTGTACCATATTCTACCGGACTATTTAAACCCGTATAACAACCTCTGCAATTTGACGCTATACATGTTGCAATTTTCTTTTGGATGTGGAATCTTTAGCGTGGTAACCACATCCATCAACTGCATCTGCATGTTTTGGATAGCTTCCATAAATATCAAATATCGGAACGTGATGCCAGTCATCACATGAGAGTATGTCTCATCACAATCTATGTCTGGTCTCTGCGAGAAACCTTGTGCTACCAGTCTCGCTTTATACCTCACCACCTGGTTATTTTTGTTTCTCTTTCAAACGAAAACCCACTTATATACAATAGAAATAACTCGTGGAGGAGTTCGCATTATAGGGCCGAACACATTCCTCCGATAAAGCGAGCGTAGTTCATCCTCGGTTGCTTCTTTCCATTTAAACCACTCTGAGTGCTTCTGGCACTCAGCCATGGACTTAGGCTCTGGATCTAGATCAATTGAAGCTATTTTGGAGGTGAAATATATGTCGACAACAGTAGTTTTTTTGTCATATGACTTTCCTGAATTGACATAATTTATGCTAATTTCATCATTCATTTCCACCGGCTTGTTGTGATTTCAAAAAATGGCTGAATCTAGGTGTTCCGATGATCCGACGCCAAAATCAATTTGCGCGCGCGGTTGTGCACTAGGCGTTCAACCTGTAGGATGGCTCTCTTCAGGGATTTTTTTCAACTTCAGGTTTAACTTCTTCACCTGACTTATGGTGCCAATAATTTGTTTGGGTAGACGTCCCCATGGAATTTTATCCCGAGCACCCAAAGGTCTCCCCCTTTTCCTAGGGATAGGACCCAAATTTGAGTCAGTAGCCTTTAGGGCTATTTCTACTCTTTCTGGGGCATTTACAACATGTATATATATGATTTTTTCACTCCATTGTGATCAGTGAAGGTATCTTGCAAATTATTTGCTAGAATTTGGAGGTTTATGATCATCTGAACTTCAAGTTCAGCTTCGCTTGTGCGTGATTCTAAGGACTCGAGGCCCTTGGCACTCCATGAAATTTCTCAGCATTTCTTTTGGTTCATTTCTCCCTCTAATACCGAGAAACTATCCTCATTAAAAATACTATCAGCGTACCGAGCTGTGAATAGGTCCCCGGTCATAGGCTCCAGGTATTTGATTATAGATGGAGACTCATACCCCACATAGATCCTCAACTTCTAGTGAGGTTGTACGCTGAGGTGGTGAGATCGGTACATATACAGTGTACCCGAATTTTCATAGATGGGAAATACTTGGTTCTTTCCCATGGACTAGCTAAAAGGAGATTGCAGAGTGATATGAAGTTGGCCTGAGTTGAATTAATGATGCCGCATGCACCACATCATGTTCCCAACAACTAGTTGGGAGCTCGCAGTTCTGCAAAAGTGGCCTAGCAACCAATTTAATCCTTTTGATAAATGACTCCGCAAGGCTATTTGGAGTGTGGACATGTGGAACCGAATGTTCCACTTGTATTCCTAGAGCTAGACAATAGTCATCAAATGCTTTGGAGGTGAATTCTCCTGCATTCTCCATCCTTATAGATTTCATCCAACTATCTGAAAATATTACTCTTAGTTTTATTATCTGGGCAACCAGCTTTGCAAAGGTATGGTTCCTTGTAGATAATAGGCACAGGTGCCTCCACCTAGTGGAGGCATCAATTAGGACCATAAAGTACCTAAAAGGGCCTGACACGGGTTGTATTGGTCCACAGATATCGCCCTGAATTCTTTGTAGGAAAATTGGTGATTCATCCTTCACCTTCAGGGTGGAGGGCCTAAGGATTAACTTCCCTTTGGCACATGAAGTGCACATAAAATCTTTAGAATCCGGGAAGTCTTTTGTTGCTATGTTATGGCTAATAGAGCCATTGATGATTTTCCTCATCATGCCCAACCCAGGATGACCTAGTCTATCATGCCATATTTTGTATGACTTTGGGTTTTTGAAATTTTTTCTGCGAAACATATTCCTCTATAGGCTTTATGTATGTGTAGTACAATCCAGATGCTAAGGAAGCGAGCTTTTCAGTGATTTTCTTCTCGGATCCTGAAATGTAGCCATGAGCAGATATTCAGTATCATGCTCGACCTTATTTTCCAGATGGAAACCATTTGCACTGATGTTTTTAAAGCTTAGTAGGGTCCGCTTTGATTCATGATACAATAAGGCATCCTTGATAACTAGTTGGGTCCCCCTAGGGAGAACTATTGTGGCAGTTCCGGTACCAACAATATGAGCATTGCTTCCGGCAATGGTCGCACTATTTCCAGGTTTATTAGTTAGAGTCTGGGAATATTTGGTCTCCCAAAGAATTGTGTTTGTGGTGGGACTGTCTATAAGACATATCTCCTCTTCCCCCATTGGATTGAAACACCTTGCTCTATAAAAAGGCATATTCATAAATTTAGCTGGAAAAACATGAACATGCAGAATAAAGGAATAACATTCTTGAAATTATATTTAGGAAGAGTTACACTATTGTAAAATACAATAATATGCTATTCGGGAGCTTATTACATGACCAAGTTCAACATGAACTACATAACACTAAAATTACAACTCATGATGGAAATATATGCTAGGCTAGGAGATTACTACAGGTCTCCATATATGTCGACATCCATGTCTTCTCCAAGAAGATCGGTATAAGCCAGGCCGAAATCATCACTACTAGGATTTTCTCCAAAATCCAAATCTTCAAGCTTCCTAGAGTCTGGGAGAGCAGCAGGCTCTACAAAGTGGGACTCGTGGTTATTCTGCTTGTTTCCACTTTTGATGGACTACGGGTATAACTCAACCAGGTGCGGAAATTGCGAGACCAGTGATCCTCGCATCCACATCTGAAGCATTTTCCTTACTTTCCCTTAGCCTGAGCACTTGAATTAGTTCTGGATTTTTCTTTGCCTTTCTCTCCTCTTCTTCACTTTCCTTTGAATGCATTGCTCTTCTTTCCCTTCCATCCATGGTTCCCTTGGTCCTTTCTGCGGCCATGGGAACTCCCAACGCTTTGAGTGATGGTATGTGCTTCAGGCACGGCCATAGTCCTAGTGGAGCAAGCGCTATAATTCTTCATAAGAAGTTCATTTTGCTTTTCGGCCACTAACATGACAGAAATAAACTCAGAGTACCTGGCATACTTTGCATGCCTATATTTCTCTTGCAATACCATGTTGGTGGGATGGAGTGTAGACAAAGTTTTGTCAATTATATTGGCTCCAGTGACTTTTTGGTCACACATTTTGAGCAGAGAGACAATGCGATGCAAGGTAGAGTTATATGCTATCACAAACTTGAAGTCTTGGAAATGTAAGTTTATCCAATCACTATGTGCTTGAGGAAGCACAACCGACTTTTGGTGGTCATAGCGATCCTTCAGGGATTGCCAAAGAGTGAGTGGATCCTCTTCAGTCAGATATTCAACTTTCAGGACTGAATTGAGGTGATGCCTTAGAAAGAGCAACACCTTTGTCTTTTTAGCAGCAGAAGGACCATTTGTGCCAACAGCGGGTTGGTTAATGGTTTGACTGAGAGATATGGATGTAAGACTTAACTTAGCATCCATAGCCCACGTGAGGTAGTTTTCGCCATCCATGGAGAGCTCGGCAAATTCCTTGGAGTTGGCCTGACATTTCCTGTATATTTAGATCATACAACAATTTATTTTAGGTAAATAGTGTGTGTCATGTTTGCTAACAGTGTAAATGTTGGTATGTAAACAATTTTAGATGCGTATGCAATAATTAAATACTTTAGGATTTCATTTATAAAGTACACATAATTATATATATATAAATAAGTGTGCATAAACGCGGCAGCTTGCGACCATGCAAGCTCAACATCTTGGCTTCTAGCCATAGGTGATGGGATGGCGCGGAGCTTCAGGCTCCGGTCACAGCGCCGACCACCACGAGCGCGACCATGTAGGAAAGCATGGGTTTGGGATGAAGCAGAGCAATATGGATGTCCGCAAGGTACATAATGCGTGGAGCTGCAGGCTCCGGAGTCCGGATGTCGTGACTTCAGGTCGCCCTGGGGCGAGCTGTTCACCAGCATTGACGCAGGAACAGACGGCACATGGGGTTCAGAGGTGAGCATGATGCTCACGACTTGTCCGTTCCAAGTCCTCGAATGGATTAACATATTCATGTAAATTCTAGTAGCAAATGCAGTGTTCGATGTATGCAATAGGGAAAAGAAGGATTAATTTCTAGAATGATCTAGCATAAGCAATTTGCAATGATGTAATGCTACGAACTCATAATTTTGATAAACAGTACCATCAATGCAAAACAATATGAGAACTATAAGTATTAGTAAATATAATCATTTTACATTGCCCATCAAGTGATTATCAAGCAGTTCCGAACAACGTACCTCTGCTCCTAAAGCACTCGTGCTGATAACGTGTTGAGAAAGGTAGTTGTTCGACACTGTTTTAAATCACCACATACAAGAAGAACAATCACAAGAACACAAGGACAAGAAACACCAAATATAGGAGAGAAAACTAAGAGTTCTTTATTATATTGCGTTGTACTCAAATCTCATTCTATCTAACTCTCATCTCTTGCCTTCTATTTATAGCCTCACTTCGGAGGCAATTTAGGTATATAGTCCACACGAGTGTGATCAGTTTTCCCTTGCCTATAAGGATAAGGATCGCAGCTCCTCGGCTGCCAAGGAAGCTACTTAGCTAGCAAGGAAGACCCTTGACCATCAAGAAAAGTGATCTAATGTTTCATAAAAAAATTCAAATACTCCCACGGCGTTAGAAAATAAATAACTTAAATTTGTGTGGATTCAGATGTATCTATATTTTGTAATTTACAGATCCAAATTACTTATTTCCGAAAACAGAAAAAGTACTTTGTATGCATTGTTCCAAATTTGCAAATTATGTATATATGACCCACAATATATAGAATTTGGGTTTCCATTTTGCATGCTTATAGAATGTAACATTTACTATGCTTCGAATTTATTTTCAGATTTTTTTTTATAAATTTCTAAATATAATTTTTTTTAAATGAAGGGAGCACTAGAGCGACACTTTCCGTGGGAAAACTTGGATTCAAAGAAATCACCACTGGAACCCTGAGACAGTTCGAGAGCTTCACGATCTTGTGAGGCTAGAAGCACTATAACACCCAAGCCAACCAAGCACTTGAGATGTTACCACATACATTACACATACAAACTAAGACTTTTTAGGAAAAATTCGCCAAAGTCTCTTTTGTTTTTGGGACATCCACAACATGCAATAATATTTGCACAAGAGTATAAGGATAAAACTCAATAAAATATAGACGCACATTCATCTACCATATCAGTCTCCAATATCACAACTATAAAAACCACCATCCGAACAGAATACGGGTAATAATGTCTAGCAGGAAAAAAAACCAACAACGTCTAAGTGATAGACTTCCGCATATTCCGAAACAATTTATGACAAGAATGACTCCTAGCAACCAATAACAAAGTTCCAAAATATTGGTGAGGATTGTGTGAAACGTGAGGTGATAATGGTGAAGGTGGTACTCCCAGAACTCCCCAACATGACGTCATCAAGGTTTACCTAAAAACATGAAAGCAACAAGGATGAGTACAAAGACTCAACAAGTTCATAAACAAATACTAACCTTACATAAATCAAAACACTGAGGCATCATTAAACATCATTCATCTGCTAGAACATAATATGATGTCCTACATGCCTATATGCTCATCTCATCTCATTGCGAATACCGGTATCGCTCGAGTGGACACCCGTCGGCATCCACTCGCTCCATCTCGTGGAGGGTGCCTCCAAAGTGGGTCGCAACCCATCAATAAAGGTCGCATTATGCCCACCGAAGTAGGGCACATTATCATCATTATCATCATGGGTATAAAAATATGCACAATATGCATAATATGCACATGCCATCATCATCATATTTATCATTTTCATCAACAACATAACATAAGCATTAAATAAAACTGAGTGAAGAGAGATATGCAAAATTCGTTATCCGTCATAAACTTGCCTCAACCGCGGGGCACAAACTGTGAATTGTAAGACTCCGGACCTGAAGTACCAGGACCTGTTGTTGAAATAATTGTCACATTTAATACACACCATCACTTCAAAAGCATACAAACAAAAAAATAACATCGCTCCTATGCGCCGCCGACCCAGAAAAGCATTCTCAATGTCCGTTACAACATATTTATGGAACAGCCTGGAAGGCCAAAACAAAGCCGGTAATATAGTAATAGCTATGTGGCATTTTCTTCTCTTCTATTATAAAACCAAAAATGTGTTCTATCTACCATTATAAATAATAACCTTGCAGTACACTGACATTCTAACAGCCCAAGGTTTTATACTAACAGTAGAAGCTTCTCTATATCAAACATCACATGAGTGGTCAGTATCAAACTTGGAACTACAAAAAGGCACAAAATAGATGTCCAAACATGCATGAGACTCACAGACTGTTCCAGGAAATTAAATAGAGAAAATTAAGCTATAATAAGCTATATCGTAATTTCCCTGTAGCCTTCGTCTCACTATTTCTATGCATGAAAGGCTAGAGAAAATACAACATCAGCCGGGTCCAATTGCCAATCGATGTAATCCGTCCAAGAATTTAAAATGACCATATATCTCTTGCACTAGCTATACTGTAATTAGTTTGAGCAGGCACGTACGAGTAGTTCTCCTATACAGATTAGTTGCACATATAATTTTCAGAAACTAAATAGATCTGACCTCAGTTCTGACACAAGGCAAGAGCAATCAAAAGTCTAATCGATCGTCAACCTAATTGCTGCTTATACGGTGGTGTACAAGAATCTGAAATCAACAAACGACAATACCAAACGCACAACTTTGCTACAACGTTGATGGAGGAGCTTAAAAAAACAAGGGAACAGATGCACACACGCTGCAACGACGGCGACGATGACGACAACTCGATCTGGCAACAGACACGACCTCACGACAGTCAGCGCAACCAAGCAAGCTCATGGCGGCGGCCGCAGCGACCTGAGATCCAGCGGCAGCAGCGACCGACGGCGGCGGCGGCACCGATCTAGAGGGCAATAGGTAGGGATGAGGTATGCTAAAATCGAAACTAGGAACGCAGTCCTCGAAGGCTTCTAAGAAGCGGTGCAGCTGGGTACCGATGTCAAGTTCAAAAGGGCCTTGAGCCCAGCCCATGTTTTTCTTTTCTCTGGTACTCAGGAAACAAAATAACAACAGCTCGCAATATTCTCAAAATAATACGGTGGGCAGCTGGTTGCAGCTATAGTATTTTAAACGGCAGGTCAATAGTTCAAGTCCTGCCATGCTCCATTTCTCAAAATAATTTTGTTTTACAATTCCTCCTAAACCCGCGTATGAATATCACCATGGTCCTTTTTATTTAATTCAACTTTTAAAAACAAAACAACTAAGTATAAACGATTGGCATTAAAATTTTGGGATATCACATTCTTACCTCCTTAAACAGAATTCGACCCCGGATTCTTTCTCGTTCTTCTACTCGCACAAATAAACATAACCGGAAAACATAGTCATGTATCACATTCCAGCCATGAATAAATTCGGATACTTCTCGCGCATGCGAGATTCAAGCTCCCAAGTTGCCTCATGCTCGGTTTGTTGTGACCAAAGAACCTTCACATATTTTAGCGTCCTGTTCCGCATCACTCTCTCGGTCTCTTCCAATATCCTCACAACGCGAACCTCAAAGGTTAAATCTTGTTCAATCGTAATTGGTTCCATGGTAATCTGACGTTCTGGATCACGAAAATGCTTCCGCAGCATAGAGACATGGAACACATTATGCACACATTTCATAGATTCAGGCAACTCAAGTCGACAGGCTAGTTTTCCCACTCGTGCCAATATCAAAAAAGGTCCAATATTAATGTATCGCGGACTAAGCTTTCCTTTGATGTTAAATCTTATAACACCTTTAGTGGGTGACACCCTTAAGAGTACCTCCTCCCCAACTTGAAATTCCACATTCGACCTCTTGGAATTAGCATAGCTCTTTTGCCTACTCTGTGCTGCCAACATATGTTGTCTAATCTCAGCTATCCTCTATGTATCTTGTTGAATCCAATCAGGTCCAAGCACTGCCTTTTCGCCTACGACATCCCAACATAGTGGAGATCTGCACCTTCTTCCATACAGAGCCTCATAAGGGGCCATTTGTATGCTAGCCTGATAACTATTACTATAAGCAAACTCGACAAGTGGAAAATGATCCTCCCAACTCCCTTGCCAAGACAGGACACAACATCTCAATATATCTTCTAGTGTTTGGATTGTACGCTCTGACTGGCCATCGGTTTGGAGATAAAACACCGTACTAAGTCTCAGTTGCGTCCCCAAGGCACTCTGCAAGCTCTCCCAGAACTTGGATACAAACTTTGCATCCCTATCAGAAGTAATGGTTTTAGGAGCCCCATGCAACCTTAATATCTCCCTTACATATATTGGTGCCAAGTCACTAGCAGAGTCAATGGTGCGGATAGGAATAAAATGAGCAACTTTGCTAAGTCGATCCACGACCACCTAAACTGCGTCTTTTCCCCTTCGTGTACGAGACAGACCAACCACAAAATCCATGACAATGTCATCCAATGGCCATTCTGGAACCTCTAAGGATTGTAGAAGTCCTGCTGACCGCTTACGCTCGGCCTTTACTCGCTGGCAAACCCCACAAGAGGACACATACTTGGCCACATCAACTTTCATTCTTTTCCACCAATAAGTTTGTTTCAGGTCATGATACATATTTGTCTTGCCGGGATGAACGGTAGGGGGTACGATGTGCCTCCCAGAGAATGTCCTCCTTCACCTAAGACTTTTGTGGCACACACACAGACGACCATGAAACCGAACCGCCCCTGTCCCGTCTATGGTAAACTCCCCGGTTCTGCCTTGTAGAATACGCTCTCGCACTTGCTGCAACAGGCGATCATTTTGTTGTGCCACTCTCACTCTATCTGGAATAGCTGACTGAAGGATAAGTTGTGTTTCCTCGTGTGCTACACCCACAAAACAATATGAAATTCCCATCCGTTGAAAATCAGCAACAAGACAGTCCACAGCGAGAGGTACAGACTTGCGGCTAAGAGCGTCGGCAACCACATTTTCCCTTCCTAGATTATACTGGATAGTGAGATCATAGTCCTTTATCAATTGTAGCCACCGTCTTTGCCTCAGGTTCAACTCCTTCTGTGTGAATAGGTATTTGAGACTTTTATGATCGGCGAAAATATCACAAGATTCTCCATAAAGATAATGCCTTCAAATCTTGAGTGCAAACACCACAGCTGCAAGCTCTAGATCATGGGTAGGATAATTCTGCTCGTGTCTTTTCAATTAACTCGAAGCATAAGCAATAACTTTGCCGTCCTGCATGAGAACACACCCAAGTCCAACTAGAGAAGCATCAGAGTAGACTATGAAGTGCTTCCCTGGCTCGGGAAGACTGAGAACAGGCGCATTCACCAAACTATTCTTGAGAGTAGAGAAGCTATTCTCACATTCATCAGTCCATTGGAATTTCACATCCTTCTGGGTTAGTTTGGTCATCGGCTTGACAATGATAGAAAAATCCTTCACAAATTTCCTATAATAACCCGCCAAGCCTAAGAAACTTCTCACTTCCTTGACATTGGATGGTCTCGGCCGATCCATGATTGTGGAAACCTTACTAGGATCAACCAATATGCCAAGTTGGTTAATAACATGACCTAGAAAGGCCACTTCAGATAGCTAAAACTCACATTTCTTTAGCTTCACATAGAATTTATTCTTCCTCAGAGTCTCAAGCACTAGTCTCAAATGACGCTCGTGCTCTTCCTCTGTCTTGGAATATACGAGGATATCATCAATGAACACTACCACGAAGTTATCAAGGAACCTGTGTAGCATACTATTCATTGTCTCCATAAATATAGCAGCAGCATTGGTTAGTCCAAAAGACATAACTTTATATTCATAATGGCCATACTTCGTGGCAAACGCAGCCTTCTCAATATCTTGTTCTCTCACACGAATTTGATTGTAGCCAGACTGAAGATCAATCTTGGAAAACACCTTAGCTCCATTTAGCTAATCAGACAAATCCTCAATGCGGGACAGTGGATATTTGTTCTTGATGGTTGCCGCATTAGGACCACGGTAATCTACACACTTACGCCAACTACCATCCCTCTTGGATGTAAACATTACAGGCGCCGTCCAAGGTGAGACACTCCGTTGGATCAAATCCTTGGATAAAAAATCATCCAACTGCTTCTTCAATTCTTCTTGGAATGGTCGTGACAATCGGTAAGGAGACATAGAGATAGGTTGAGTACCAGGTTTGAGATCAATACGAAACTCCACGTCCCACACAAGTGGCATACCCGGCAACTCATCAGGGAAAACATCTAGGTAGTCTCGTACCACTGGAATAGCATCAATTAACTGTGCAGTACTCGGTGTCTCAGAAAGAGCCCATAGTAACCCTGTCTGGACCATTCGCTGCCCAGGAAACAAGCTAGCAAGGATATATAGAGAGTGTGGAGGAGCAGTTCCCTGAAATATCAACTCCTCTCCAGATCGGGCCTGAAGTGAGACGGTCTTCCAAAAACATGATATCACAGCGTGGTAGCGGTGTAGCCAATCCATGCCAAGAATAACGTCAAACGGCTTCAGCGGAATAACCATAAGATTAGCTACAAAATTTTCATCATCTATAGATATCACACAACCAGGACAAACTATGGTAGAGGAAATTAGACCACCAGGAGAACTAACAACCACTAACTGTCCAATCTCTTGTCGGGATAAATTGGCCTTATTAGCAAACTCTAGCGGGATAAATGAATAAGTAGCTCCAGAATCAAAGAGAATTAGTGCATCAAGAGAATCAACTGGGAGTGTACCTGTCATGACATCTGGTCATCCCAAAGAAGTACTAGTCGGCATGGCATAGACACCAGGTTGTGGCGGAGAAGAGGGGTGTCTAACACTATGTTGTGGGGGGTGTAGGTAACTGGAGCTGAGCAGACGGTGCAGGAAACTGCGCTGAAGAAACTGGAACAGCCTGCCAGACATAATCAGGTGGGGATGCCCAAGATGGAGGAAACTGTGGAGTATAAGTGGGAGCAGCTGATAACATGTTTACAGATCCTCGAGATGACGTGGTAGTAGATCCAGCATGTGTCCTCTCCCACTTGATAATGCTAGCAGGGTTCTCACGACATACACGCCCCATATGACCAGGGCGACCACAATGGTGACACTCCTCAGTCCAAGTGCACTCAAAAGCACGATGTCCGTCACCACACTTGAAACATATCATGCCCTGCCCAGGGACAGGACGAAATGATGGAATCGAAGAGCGGGGCACCGAAGAATATTGAGAACCAGATTGTTTGAAATTTGTTGTTTGTTGCGGACGGTGATTTCCCTTGAACTTCTTGAAAGGAGGTCGCTGAGTAGTAGACCCACTACCCCCACGGTGGCCTCCCTTCTGATCGCCACCTATAGCAATAGAACCTCCTATGCTACCCTCCTCAGCTGCAGCGAGTCAAACTTCCAACTCTATTCCTCTAGCCTACTTAACCATGGACAAGTAATCATTCGCAGGCCTCGCACTCATCACCTCTCTATATCTATAATTTAGTCCTCTAAAGAATGCTCTCGCCTTTGTTGCCTTGTCATGCTTCACATGATCAACAAACAATACCATCTTGCTGAATTCAGCCTCATACTCATCTATAGATAGCTTCCCTTGCTTAATGGTCTTCAGTTTTCTGACATTTCCTCCTTGAATGTTTCTGGATAATACTTGTCAGTGAATTGTTGCACAAAAATAGCCCAGGTGGGTTCACCAGGATAAGCGGCGTGTACTCCTGACCACCAATCATCAGCAAGGTCTTTAAGGTTGAAGGCCACAAAGAGAACTCGCTTGTGTGATGGTAACTCCATAGCCGCAATATACTTCTCCATGGTACTTAGCCAAGATGCTACATCTATTGGTGTGCCAGTCCCATGGAAGTCGCCAGCCTTCAGTTCTAACCAGTTTTTCAGATTCGTTCCTTGGCCATTGGGTCCACCATCATTACTAGTTTGGCTTGCTCTACCTTCCCCATGATGACTTTGTTCAACCTCTGGATCCGATTCACCGGAATGGTTATTGTGGCCTCCACGACCACGAGGATTGCAACCACGGGCACGACCACAAGCTCGACCTCTCCTCGACGGCATAACTATACACAACATTATCAATCATCGATCAAATATTCATATACTTAGAACATATTTATCATCAATACTAAATAATAACACATAGTCGTAAATGCAATGCATGTCCCAACCCAACCTACTGTGCACCAGTGTGTCAAATTTTAAGGTTGTTTATTACATTACTTTTCACATCACGGACCTAAAGCCCACTCTGATACCAACTGTAGCACCCCAAGCCAACCAAGCACTTGAGATGTTACCACATACATTACACATACAAACTAAGACTTTTTAGGAAAAATTCGCCAGAGTCTCCTTTGTTTTTGGGACATCCACGACATGCAATAATATTTGCACAAGAGTATAAGGATAAAACTCAATAAAATATAGACGCACATTCATCTACCATATCAGTCTCCAATACCACAACTATAAAAACCACCATCCAAACAGAATACGGGTAATAATGTCTAGCAGGAAAAAAACAACAACGTCTAAGTGATAGACTTCCGCATACTCCGAAACAATTTATGACAAGAATGACTCCTAGCGACCAATAACAAAGTTCCAATATTGGTGAAGATTGTGTGAAACGTGAGGTGATAATGGTGAAGGTGCTACTCCCAGAACTTCCCAACATGACGTCATCAAGGTTTACCTAAAAACATGAAGGCAACAAGAGTGAGTACAAAGACTCAACAAGTTCATAAACAAATACTAACCTTACATAAATCAAAACACTGAGGCATCATTAAACATCATTCATCTGCTAGAACATAATATGATGTCCTACATGCCTATATGCTCATCTCATCTTATTGCGAATACCGGTATCACTCGAGTGGACACCCGTCGGCATCCACTCGCTCCATCTCGTGGAGGGTGCCTCCAAAGTGGGTCGCAACCCATCAATGAAGGTCCCATTGTGCCCACCGAAGTAGGTCACATTATCATCATCGGTATAAAAATATGCACAATATGCACATGTCGTCATCATCATATTTATCATTTTCATCAACAACATAACATAAGCATTAAATAAAACTGAGTGAAGAGAGATATGCAAAATTCGTTATCCGTCATGAACTTGCCTCAACCGCGGGGCACAAACTGTGAATTGTAAGACTCTGGACCTGAAGTACCAGGACCTGTTGTTGAAACAATTATCACATTTAATACACACCATCACTTCAATAGCATACAAACAAAAAAAATAACATCGCTCCTATGCGCCGCCGACCCAGAAAAGCATTCTCAATGTTCGTTACAACATATTTATGGAACAACCTGGAAGGCCAAAACAAAGCCGGTCAAAAAGATAGTAATAGCTATCTGGCATTTTCTTCTCTTCTGTTATAAAACCAAAAATATGTTCCTATCTACCATTATAAGAATAAATAATAACCTTGCAGTACACTGACATTCTAACAGCCCTGCCATGCTCTATTTCTCAAAATAATTTTGTTTTACAATTCCTCCCAAACCCGCGTATGAATATCACCATGGTCCTTTTTATTTAATTCAACTTTTGAAAACAAAACAACTAAGTATAAAAGATTGGCATTAAAATTTTGGGATATCACAAGCGCCCGCCGTTATTTTTCTGATTGAGACAAAGATAAACTGAGAGAGTACGTGAAATGACACGGTTACTTGATTTTGCTGGTTGTTTGGCAAGATAGTGATGGTCTGAGTGGGGGTCTTGCACTTTTATGGACTAGTGAGGTAACTGTCTCACTCTAATCCCAGTCAAACTCGCACCTAGATGTTTATGTCCAGAATCTTGAGCAATACAATCTACTTTAGAGATTTATAGGTTTCTACGGGAAGCCGTGTAGGGAAAATAGGAAGGATAGCTGCTACCTCCTCAACTGATTGTATGGACAAAGTGATCTGCCATGGCTATGCGGAGGAGATTACAATGAGATTCTAGATAACTTAGAGTACTTTGGGGCTCATGAGAGAGTTGAATGGCAGATGAATGGCTTTAGAGAAGCTATGGATAGCTGTGATCTTCAGGTTCTGGGCTTTGTGGGTATCTCGTATACATGGGAACAAGCAGTAGGGAGAGGCAAATGTTAAAGTTAGATAGGATCGGATACTAACTTTCCCTAGCTGGTTACAAAAAAATTCGGAGTCGATTGTCAGACATGTTTCTTCACCGAAATCGAATCATTGTCTGCTTGTGGTCAACGTCTGGTCTGTCGTTGATACATGAGAAAGAGGCCCTTATTGCTTTCGATATGAGAATGCATGGGCTCATGATGTTTTGTGGCTGGTTGGGCTGAATCTCAAAATCCGACTATGCCCGGCCTGCTAGGAGTGGCAGAGCGACTGGGTCGTATGCAACATACACTTTTTTTAAACCATCGATTGTGAGGGACCCCCCCACAGTAACTTTTATTAAAGAAGAGTTTTCAAAATTACATATGTACACAAGAACCTATTTACAAAATAAAAAGGAAAATTTACATCAGAGAGTCAATCCATTGTGAAAATTCAGATGTATGTTTGTCCTTCACTCTATGCACATGTATAGTGGCCTTATGAATAAACTTCCTTCGCCAAGACCTGAAAGATGGCTTCACATTTTCAAAGATTGCATCATACCTCACCTTCTAAATATGCCAACACCCATGAATGACCACTTCAATGAAAAAGGACCTTGCAAATTTCCTTCTGGCAGATAAAAACATGAGTTCCATAGAATCCTCCTGACCCCATTCCACTTGTAAGTAGGCCCAGACTCTCCTACTAAAGTTGCACCCGAAGAAGAGATGTTCCCAGTTTTCAATCGCCTGTATTGGATAGAGCTCACGTGTGTGGTTGTTAGAGACATTCTAGTGTCTTCTTCTCAGCATATCTCAGGTATTGAGCCTATCACTTATCAAAAGCCAATCAAACACTTTGATTCTAAGGAGGACTCTGCTTTGCCATATCCAGGAGTGGATTTTGCTAGTCGAGAAATTTCTGAATGTGAAGTTGTATTATAGTCTGGCAGTGAAAATCCCATCCTTCCATATTGTTTTCCAGGAGTCATTGCATTCTGAATCGAACTGCATTGTTACCATCACATTCTGAAGACTTGTCATTTCATTATATGCTTGAACTGACATGGGTCTATAGAAGAGCGTTGAAACATCATCAGTAGCTAATACCTTCTGAACTGAAATGGAAGAGTCCGGAGCATACGAGAAGAGCCTTGGATAATCTTTGCCAGGACATTGTCCATTCCACTTATCATGCCAGAACATTATAGAGTCACCTTTGCCAACCTTGACATCACATATTTCTCTATATTTATCAGATAACTTCATAATATCCCTCCACCAAAAGGAGCCACATAAATTATAGTTATGTGGAGGACTGTTAGCGTAATAGTTCCACACAAGTTGCACCTAGGGGATATTTTCTTTATTATAGAACTTATGCAAATGTTTCATGAGAAGGGCCTCATTTTGCTTTGAGAAGTCAAGGATTCCTAGACCTCCTTTATTTTTGGGCTTGCATATCATGTCCCAAGCCGCAAGAGACTTTCCTTTTGAGTCAGGTTTCCTGTCCCTCCAAAGATAGTGCCTGATGATTCTTTTCAACTGTTCTAGAATTCCAATAGGGATATCCAGAGAACAAAGGAAGAATAAAGGCATGGAACTAAGACAAGATCTGATCAATTGTAGTCTCCCCCCATAGGCCAAAAAAGTTGAGGTAGCAACCAATCTTCTTTCCAGTTTGTCCACCAAAGGAGTAAGATCTTGAATCCGTGGCTTTGTTATGCCAAGAGGCAAGCCTAAGTATGTAAATGGCATGGAGCCAACAACACAACCAAACTCCTCAGCCGGCTCAATAATTTCATCATCAAACACATTGACAGGCAACATACATGATTTGTGATAGTTTACAAAAAGACTAGTTGATTTACTCAACTTGTCCAAGGCCTCCTTCAAAGCTTTTAATTGATCTTTGTCTGTAGGAATGATTAATAAGGTATCATCCGCATATTGGAGTATTGGGAAATCAGGATCTCCTGTCTGAATTGGCAGATCAATCAATTCCTCTCTCACAAGGTTATTAACTACATCCTGCGATAAGTCACCTCCCAAAACATACAGCAGAGGGGAAAGCGGATCACCCTGTCTCACTCCCCTTTTGCATAAAAATTGTTTACCAGGGATACCATTTAGCAAGACTGAGGAGGACCCAGAACTAAGGAAGGCCTTGACCCAAGAAATCCACTACTGATTGAATCCCTTATGCTGCAAAATATAGAAAGGAGCATCATGCTCAATTGTGTCAAAATCCTTCTCAAAATCAAGTTTGAAAATCACACAAGATGCCTTGGAGACTTTGCATTGATAGATATATTCAAAAGCCCATGCAACACAATCCTGAATTGTTCTTCTCTTTATGAAACCATATTGATTTTTGTGAACACAATCAGTGATTACCTCTTGCAATCTGTCAGCAGCTAGCTTGGTGAGAAATTTGAGGCAGCAATTTGTTAGGGAAATTGGTCTATAATCATTAATTTTCTCAGGCCCTAGACACTTTGGAATCAGAGTAATAAAGGAGTTGTTAATGCTGTCCAAAGAAAGGGTGCCATGAAAGAATTTATCAGCTAGATTGTAAAAATCTTGTTTAATAATATGCCAACATTTTTAAAAACAATCCAGCTTTGTCAATAGGCATATTTTTAACAACAACATCCATCTCATCATGAGAAAAAGCTTTGTAAGATTATCCAAACCATCCACTTTTTTTAGCAATGCGGGCAAGTTTAGACACATGTCAATACCTCTAGTAGTTCCCATTCTTGCCTTATAACAGTTAAGAGCAATTGCTGCCATACCATCATGGTCAAACACCATCCTTCCATCATCAGCAACAAGGCTCACCATTGTGTTTTTCCTGTTGCTAATAGTGGCCATTGAGTGGAAATATTTTGTATTTTCCTCACCAAGCTTCATCTATCTAGCGGTACAACGCTTTTTCCAATAAAGGAATTGAGCATGGAGCAGATGCTCATAATGGGCCCCTAGAGTTTTTAACTTTTGTATTTTCCTCACCAAGCTTCATCTAAACTAGTTTTCCATTTTTGAGTGCAAATCTTAGAGCTTTTAACTTTTCTGATAAGCTATTCGCTGCATTTGTTCCCCAAGAGTTTGACTGCCAAGACTGGGACACGCAGTCTAGAAAACCCAGCTGCTCAACCCAAAAATTCTCGAATATGAAAATATTGACCTTTGGGATTGTGGTATCAATCGAAATCACACAAGGGACATGGTCGGAAGTAGGCTTTGAGAGAGGAAGAACCATAGTATTTGGAAAGATAGATGTCCAGCTCGATGTCATGAAAAACCAGTCCAATTCCACTAGAAGAGGGTCATGTTGCATGTTAGACCATGTAAATGACCGACCTTTTAGAGGCAGCTCTAAAAGTCCAAGATGATTGATTATCTCATTAAAAATAAACATATCATTTATGTCACCTCCACTCGTGTTTCTATTATCTTGTGATCTTGTGAAGTTAAAGTCCCCTATAAATAACCATAGTTCATCATCCAATATGAGCAAGTTAAATAACTGATACATTGCTAACGTATCCATAATTTTTGATGTTTCATGCTTGGTTTTATCTACTTTCTTATGTTTTGTCCACACTTTGGAGTACTTTTTATACATTTTCTTGGACTAACCTATTAACAAGATGCCACAGTGCCAGTTGCCTGTTTTCTGCTGTTTTTGGTTCTAGGAAAGTCAGAAAATGAATATTCTCGGAATTAGACTGGACAAAAGCCAAAGTTGATATTTTACCGGAAGACTCACGGAGCCAGAAGACGAGACGGAGAGGGGCCAGGGGCTGGCCACACCACCTGGTGGCACGAGCCAGGCTAGGCTGCGCCAGGGGGTGGTGTGGGCCCCTCCGACACCCCCTCTGTCTCCCCTCTCGCCTATAAGAAGCCTCCCGATGCATAAACCCTAAATCATCAAGCCTCCAGCCACGAAAAGTTCCGCAGCGCCACCGCCACAGAAGGGGAGATTCAGGGGACAGAAACTCTCTGTTTTAGCACCCTGCCGGGACGGGGAAGTGCCCCTGGAGCCATCTCCATCGATCTCCACCACCATCTCCATCATTGTTGCTGATTCCCATGATGAGGAGGGAGTAGTTCTCTCTCGAGGCTAAGGGTTCTACCGGTAGCTATGTGTTCATATCTCTCTCTATGCATGATCTTATTGAGATCATGAGCCTGTAATCTATAGATCTATCTTGCTACTCAAGTGCTTCAATAGATCTCTGCTCTCCCCATGTGTGTGAAGTTGACAGTGTGCACACCATGGTGGCACTTAGGCTAGAGATTACAAATACTTGTTATGAGTTATATTTGGAGTTGGATGTCTTTATGAAATTGTGGTGTTTGTTGGACCCATCTAGTGCTCAAGGTGACAGTGTGGGGTTATCTAGAGGGGAAAGGCTTACTTTGAGGTGTGCTGTTATAGCCCTACCATGGATTAGAGTGTCCAATCGGAGAGTAGTTCAGCATAGTATCATAAAGAAGAATAGATTTATATGAGTGTTCACTAGTGAAAGTATGATCTCTAGGCCTTGTTTCTAAGCCCTGAAACACCGTTTGCTATTAGATCTATTACATGTTTGCTTGCTTCTATCTTTATTTCAGTTTTACTTTAGTCTTTTCCACGCCATCAAGCTATTTTCTATCACCGTTACCACTTATAATTATCTATACCACTTGTATTTCACTATCTCTTCGCCGAACTAGTGCACCTATACACTTGACAAGTGTATTGGGTGTGTTGGGGACACACGAGACTTCTTATATCTTGATTGCAGGGTTGCTTGAGAGGGGATACCTTTAACCACTTCCTCCCTGAGTTCGATAAACCTTGGGTGATCCAGTTAAGGGAAAACTTGCTACTGTTCTACAAACCTCTACACTTGGAGGCTCAACAACTGTCTACAAGAATAGAACTGCGTAGACAACAAGCTATTTTCTAGCGCCGTTACCGGGGAGGTAAGGTAAAAGGTACTCACATCCTCCGGTGTGAGTGCTCAAAGTTATTTCCTTTAGATTCTGCAATCTTGTCTTTTTGTTTCTTGTTTTCACTAGTTAGGCTTAATGGAAAACAACAAAAAAATTAGAGAGCTTTTTAGTATTTTTCCTAATGTAGAACATGAATTGTCTGAAAAGAAAATTAAAAAACCCATGGAACTTTATTTGCATGCTAATAGAAATGTTGTTAGTATGAATTCTTTGGACACCATTATTGCTAATGCTATGGAAAAGTCTATGCTTGGGGAACCTAGTTTTGATGAAAATGATCTTTTTAGTCCCCCATCTTTAGAGGAGAAAATTTACTTTGATGATACTATACCTCCAATATATGATGAATACAATGATGAATATGATATTTTCAGTCCACCTACTATTGAGGAGAAAATTAATTATGATTACAATATGCCTCCTATAATTGATGATTATGGTGATGACAATAATAATGATAGCTATTTTGTTGAATTTGCTCCCACTATAATTAATAAGAATGACTATGCTTATGTGGAGAGTAATAATTATTATATGCATGTGGCTCATGATAATAATGTTTCATGTGATAGTTATATTGTTAATTTTATTCATGATGCTACTGAAAGTTATTATGACAGAGGGAAACATGGTTTTATGCATCTTAATAATATTAAGTTTCCCCTCTTTATGTTGAAAGTCTTGAAGTTGCACTTGTTTTGCTTTACTATGCTTGTTGCTTTGTGCTTTCATGACTTGTTCCTTTACAAGATTCCTATGCATAGGAAGTGGGTTAGACTTAAATGTGCTTTGAATTTGCTTCTTGATGCTCTCTTTTACATCAATTCATATTTCTTATGTGAGCATCTTCTCAAACTATCATGCCTAACTTAAAGGCGTTAAAGAAAAGTACTTATTGGGAGATAACCCAAAAGTTTTAGATGAGTCTTGGAAGTTATTACTTCAGTAATAACCGCTCCTTATCCTTTTTATTTGCTTTTTGTGCCAAGAGTAACCTCTAATGAGAGTGAAGTAATGATTGGGAAAGTTGCTGTCCCGAAACAGATTTCTGTGCTTCACCATAAAAATTCGTGTAAAATCTCTGTACATCCTTTTGAGGCGTGAATTTTTGTGCTTCTGCCCCAGGTTGTTATCTAACTTTCGTTAGTTAAACACTTTTCGATTTGAGCAACAGAAGGTCTTCGAAAAAATTGGTTTTTATCTGCTGGTCTGTTTTGACAGATTTCTGCCATTATTTGCATTTGCTTCTTGTTGGTTCCTTTTTGAGTTATTTTGGGGAATTGAGCTTTTTGAGGTAAGTGCTACAGTAGCTTGTGTTTTAATGGAAATTTTATTGGTGTTGGAACTGAACCTAAAGACCTATTATCTTGAGTGCACTAATGTTGCTAATAAAGATTGTGTGAAGTTTTGTATGAAGGAAAAAATTTAGGTGTATGGAAGGAATGAGTAATGAGATGAAGGATGAACTAAAGCTCAAGCTTGGGGATGCCACGCGTGTCACCCCAAGAAATATCCAAGAAGTACAAGCGTCAAAGTTTGGGGATGCCCAAGGCATACCCTTCTTCATCAATAAAAATCCCAGGTTTCTTCCAAACACTTCATTTTTATTGTTTCTTGCACAATTGTGTTGTTCTTGGAGTGTCTTCTTTTTCGTTTTTGTTTTGGTTTTTCGTTTGCTTTGTTTTCTTAGTTTGCTGAATAAATTGGTTTTGACCCCCCCTTTCATGCATTGGTTTTCAAATAGTTTGGTTTGGATTGGGAAAGAGTAGGAAAGTTCATGCTTAAGTGATAAAAAGAGTTTGTTTTTGACTGTGGCCTATGCTTTGTCATGCCATGCTTGATATTGTTTTGGCTTTAGGCTTAGTATTATTTGCTGTAGCATGACATGTTATAAACAATTGAGATTGCTTAATGTGCCTTTGAAGAATCATGCGTTGTTTTAGCATATTAAAGCATAGTATTGTGGTCTTCTCCTTTGATGCTTTATTTGGGTTGACTTGGCACATGCTCACACCATGTTATGACTATCCCAAGTCACCATAAGCCTTTATGATCCTTTAGTTTTCAACTTGTAGTATCACTTTATGCTTTGATCAATGATGTTTTGTCGCTCTGCATGATTATGGCCATTATTGCTCTCTTAGTTGGTCGCTCCCAGTCTTTTGCTAGCCTCCGCAACCAAGTATGAGTTCCACTCATGCATCCACCTCCCTAAACCAAGTTATTCCAAAGAGTCCACCATACCTACCTACTAGCTTATGCTATTCCAAGTATATTCATGTTTTTGTTTACCTTCCAAATTAAACTTGTTATGAGAAAACTAGTGATTAAAGCTCTCACGAACTTGATGGCACACTTTACTTTTCTTGCTCTTAATAAACTTGAACCATTGTGTCGTCTATGTTGTATATTATTTCACTTATTTGTTGGGGATTAGCAGAACCATGATGTCATGGGGAACGCTTTCAACATTGCACGGGTACTTTGTACCTAGTTGATATCATGCTCTTTTGTCTATGGATGTCGTCGGTGTGAAATGAAAGGGGAGCTTGTAAGTCCATGGAGTTATGTATATGTGTTAGACAAATGCGTGGGCCGCTGGTCTAATCCATGTTGACATGGTGGAAACCTGCAGCGTAACCATAATGAGCTGTCTATGAAGCATTCTTCTTATAAAAAAGGGTCCTATATTGAGAAAAAAGAGAAAAATAAAAAAAGAGAGATTATGAAAAGAGGAAAGAGAGAAAAAAGCACCATATTCCCATGGTAAATAAGAAGATTACTGAGATGCTCGTTGTCTGCTTGCCTTGTCATTTTGATATGGGGATTCTTCTGTATCATCGGGCAAGGGGTACCCCGTTGGCGGTTCTCTATGATACACATGTACTTACGATGACAAGAACTTACCGGTGACTAGACTTGAGTAGCATGAGGAGCGGCCCTCGTATTCAAGGGACATGAGATTTCTAACTTATACTTCGTCAAGCATGTACACCGTAGTTTGTTCACTTTAACCTTAATCACTTCAAGATGCTTATGATAGGGGCAATAAGAGCTGAAAGCTATTAAGTACCATAATTTTTGGAAGCTCTTTATGAGACTTGAATCCCTACTTCCTTTTAAAAAAGGCCTTTCTTCCACCATTATATTGAGTCTCCACCTTCTACCTTTATGCACCTACTTTGAGAGCATAGTGGCCATTCTTAGTTCTATGTGCATTGTCCCAAGACTAGTTGATTGATGCATAACTTGATATTGCTCGTTTTAAACTATTTGTATCTAGTCACTCTTGTGAACTTATAAGGTGTCCTATGCATTTATGTTTTGCTACTCTATGAGGGACAAGCTGAATGCCACTATGCTATGTTTTCTTTATGTGAAACAAACAAACGTCTTGCAAAGCATTGTAATTCATGAATCTTTTGTTTGTGCCTTCTCATGTTGCAACATAGTTTCTTTGTCTTATTGCTAGAACTTTGTCTTTCATGTTATGATTGAAGTACTATGATCCCAGCTTTGAATGTTTTACAAATACTTTGATCAAGTTTATGATGATGCATGTCACCTCAAAAATTATTCTTTCTTTTTATCACTTACCTACTCGAGGACGAGCAAGAGTTAAGCTTGGGGATGTTGATACGTTGCTAACGTATCCATAATTTTTGATGTTCCATTGGTTTTATCTACTTTCTTATGTTTTGTCCACACTTTGGAGTACTTTTTATAGACTTTCTTGGACTAACCTATTAACAAGATGCCATAGTGCCAGTTGCCTGTTTTCTGCAGTTTTTGGTTCTAGGAAAGTCAAAAAATGAATATTCTCGGAATTGGACCGGACAAAAGCCAAAGTCGATATTTTATCGGAAGACTCACGGAGCCAGAAGACGGGACGGAGAGGGGCCAGGAGTTAGCCACACCACCTGGTGGCGCAGGCCAGGCCAGGTCGCGCCAGGGGGTGGTGTGGGCCCCTCCGACACCCCCTCGGTCTCCCCTCTCGCCTATAAGAAGCCTCCCGATGCATAAACCATAAATCATCAAGCCTCCAGCCACGAAAAGTTCCGCAGTGCTGCCGCCACCAAAGGGGAGATTCAGGGGACAAAAAGTCTCTATTCCGGCACCCTGCCGGGACAGGGAAGTGCCCTCGGAGCCATCTCCATCGATCTCCACCACCATCTCCATCGTCGTTGCTGATTCCCATGATGAGGAGGGAGTAGTTCTCTCTCGAGGCTAAGGGTTCTACCGATAGCTATGTGTTCATCTCTCTCTCTATGCATGATCTTATTGAGATCATGAACTTGTAATCTATAGATCTACCTTGCTACTCAAGTGCTTTAATAGATCTCTGCTCTCCCCATGTGTGTGAAGTTGACAGTGTGCACACCATGGTGGCACTTAGGCTAGAGATTACAAATACTTGTTATGAGTTATATTTGGAGTTGGATGTCTTTATGAAATTTTGGTGTTTGTTGGACCCATCTAGTGCTCAAGGTGACAGTGTGGGGTTATCTAGAGGGGAAAGGCTTACTTTGAGGTGTGCTGTTATAGCCCTACCATGGATTAGAGTGTCCAACCGGAGAGTAGTTCAGCGTAGTATCATAAAGAAGAATATATTTATATGAGAGTGTTCACTAGTGAAAGTATGATCTCTAGGCCTTATTTCTAAGCCCTGAAACACCGTTTGCTATTAGATCTATTACATGTTTGCTTGCTTCTATCTTTATTTCAGTTTTACTTTAGTCTTTTCCATGCCATCAAGCTATTTTCTATCAACGTTACCACTTATAATTATCTATACCACTTGTATTTCACTATCTCTTCGCCGAACTAGTGCACCTATACACCTGACAAGTGTATTGGGTGTGTTGGGGACACAAGAGACTTCTTGTATCTTGATTGCAGGGTTGCTTGAGAGGGGATACCTTTGACCACTTCCTCCCTGAGTTCGATAAACCTTGGGTGATCCACTTAAGGGAAAACTTGCTGCTGTTCTACAAACCTTTGCACTTGAAGGCCCAACAACTGTCTAAAAGAATAGAAGTGCATAGACATCAATAACCATTGCACAAATTCATGGGCCGATTAGCATGGGCCTTGACACGGCCCATAAACAACAATAAGAGTCTATTTTAGATTAGCATGGGCCGATTCAAAATTTATAATAATACCAAATCTTTTCATTTGAACTAGGGTTCCTTTGAATATAGAAGAGTTCCACACCACAAGAATTCCACCAGAGGCCCCCACTGAAGGATCAAAGACAAAGTTATCTAGGCTCTTTGGGCAAAAGGAATGAATGAATTTATAATCAAAACTTTTTTTCTTGCAGACAGAGGATTGAGCATTTGCTTTCTTCAATTTTTTCACGAGCAGACAATTGCTTTATTTCAGAGTTCATGCCTCTGATATTCCAGTCTAACACCTTCCATGATATTAACAGTGTTTTATAATCCATAGAAACATCGAAGTTGAGGCATGCAGACAATGGCATAGCCGGTATCACTATTAGAAACCAAAATAAACATCCAACTAAAGTAGATCAAGAAACTACGATAAAGGGCATGATTAGGAGCACACCCACTCCCCTAAAATGAGCAAAGAGACGACATTAATCACTCTGATGGTGAAGCTTGGCCTGCATCAGGACACGCTTTAAGCTCGTCAGCAGTTAGGAGGGCCTGATCGATCTCGAGAATGTGTCCAATTGCTTGCACGGCCTCAATAGGAACTTCGGGTATTGTGGTACTGGCAGCAGCAGAACTTGAACCTGGAGGAGTATCGTGAGCATCAACAGTAGAAGATTTCTTGGACCTCATCTTCATGGCAACAGGTAGTTTGGTAGTATTCTTAGCACACTTTTGAGGTCTGCCGAGAAGCTCAGAAATTGGAGGAAGCTTATGGCCATCCCTTGCAGCCTGTCCCCTGGTGGTGCGACGGACAGAAGTCTCCAACATTAGTGTCTCTTTGTTTTTATCTCTGACTGATCCCCGTAGCTTAATAGGTTCAGCAGTCTTAGCAGAGAAGATGAACTGTTGTTGAACATTCTCCTGAACAGACTGAACCTGGGACACTACGATATCAGACTTCGGATTCAAAGTCGACACTTCAATGAATTTCCTACTGACTTGTGGAGATGTGGGTACAATATTCGTAGTAAAATTAGAACTGAAAGCATCCTCCCATGATCTTGTCTTCTGTTGTACAATAACGTCCCAGACCTGATTGTAGGAGAGGCAGCCTCAGGTGAAGTAGAGGACTGGGTCGCCGATGCAAATAGTCTGGCAAGCGCTCCGTGAATCTGTTCATAAAGCAGGTGGACAGGTGGCGAGTAAATTATCAGAGCTCTTTCCATGTTAACCTCCACCCTCTCATCAATCGGAATATCATCAACTGTATCAAACTCCATCAAAACATCCACTACAGCAGTCCTAGAGGGGGCAACATTGTCAACTGATGCAATAACATTCTCCTGAACTGCAACATTCTCGTGAACTACAACATTTTCCATAGCTACAGAATTTTCCATCTCTGCAATATTATTGAGAGGCACACCTTCCATTGGAGCTTCATCTCCATTCAGAGGCACCTCAACAAGCTCATTGATCATCACAGAAGGAACATCATCGGCATTAATCGTAGCAAAAGAGACTATAGACTCTGAATCTGCAGCAGGCATATGCAGAGGAGAAGATCCACATTGTTGTTTTGTGGGATATTGTTTTGCATATTTCCATTATTCATATGATCTGGATTCTCATTCCAACCCATTGCAGGATATTCAGGCATGACAAACAAATTCCCATTTTCCACAAGGTGACCAGGCATCGGGTGCGTATTTCCATTGAATGGCATTAGGTCCTCATCAGGCGGCAGTACATCAGCAAACTCATTAGTGAGAATATAAACAACTATTGTCCAGGATCTCCTAATGCCAGTGAATCTTCCAACCTGAGGCTGCCTAAAAACCACATCCCGGGGCACCAGGATTGTGGAAGAGTATGTGGCATAAACACAAATTCTGCATTGGACCGGATCACGTGACCACTAGTGATGGAAGTCGCCAAAAGTATTAACAACTTATTTAATGCATTGGTCATTACGAAAATCTAGTGGCACCCTGATGAACATAAGCCAACCAGTGTGTGCACCCTGATGAACTCTGTACCCATGCCCTTCATTGTAATTGACAAATCTAATAAAATGATGTGGGATAAAATCTCTGATTCCATGATTAACTAGTGCAGACTGCTCCAAAGGATCACACATCTGGTACAAGCCAACACCAAAGAACCAAGACTGGAAGTTTACCACATGGTAGCCAAGTCCCTGGATGAAGTCACGAGCAATGTGAAGAAGTTGGTGCAGATCAGCAGCCGACGGTTCATGCTCGACCACCGCCACGCAGTAAGCAGCATACTGATCTAGATTGAAGGACGAAGGTCTGACAAAGGTCCTAGAAAGCTGCAGCTCCCCTCCATCAATGATGCCACGACCACGCGGTATGAACCTTGTGGGGTCAAGCTCGAATGCTACCATTGACGACCAGGGTGGTTGTGGCGCCTGTGGCTCAGATTGAAGGCAAGATTGGATTGATGTGGTGTAGGGTTTGTTCAAGGGCTCTATAGCAGCGGAAGCTGGGTAGTCAGGTGATAAAGGGGTTGAGACCAGAGGAACCGGCATAGGGGATTCTCTATTTGGGCCTCGCCTAATAGGGACCCACTTCTTTTATTTTTGAGGATGGTTTAGACATTTCTTTTTTTATGCCCATAGCGAAAACATCCACGACACCGAATTTGATTGACACAATATTGGGCCTTATGACCCATACCAAGGCAGTGCTGGCATTCCCAAAAGGAGATAGTCCAATCCTCAATCAGTCGGGTGAAAGCCTTGCTGACTCGTGTATTAACGAGCTCGTTGGGGAACCCCAAGAGGAAGGTATGATGAGCATAGCAGTAAGTTTCCCTCAGTTATGAAACCAAGGTTATCAATCCAGTAGGAGCAAGGAAACACCCCAAAGGTGTAGCTACCTGAACGTTGGCAGGGCGCACTACCGGTGCCAGCAGCAACGTGGAGACCTTCACAACACAAGCACATAACTCTATCCCCAACTTGCGATGAGGTTGTCAATCTCACCGGTTTTGCTGAAAACAAAGGATTAAACGTATCGAATGGAAGGAAGTAATAGTTTGCAGAAAGTAAACACAAAGCAGTAAATAGTTTGTAGATTGTATGTAAAAGAAAGGACCGGGGTCCATAGTTCACTAGAGGTGACTCTCCTTAAGATAGATAACATGCTGGGTGAACAAATTACAGCGGGGCAATTGACAAACATCGAGAAAGCAATATATGCATATACTAATCATCTTGACTCCTTTGGAACTTGATTGGGCATTACAACATTATACATAGACCGCCATCCAACTGCATCTGTGACTAATAATCCACCTTCATGTTATCATCCGAACCCCCTCCAGTATTAAGTTGCAAGCAACAGATTATTGCATTACGAATTACGTGTAACATAAACAATACGATTGTTCTATGAACAAAGGATTGTTGTTTTCTCCCTAGTAGCAACAGCACATCTAGTACCTTAGAGATTTCTGTCACTTCCCCAGATTACCAGAGGCATGAACCCACTATCGAGCATAAATACTAACTCTTGGAGTTGCTAGCATCTACTTGGCCAAGATAGCTACTAACAACGGAAATCATGCAAGATCACAAATAACAAAGACATGATAGAATCAATAATCAATCTAAAATAGCATCTCAATATCCATCGGATCCCCGCAAACACAACATGCAGAATTACAAATAGATGATCTTAATCATGAACGGAGCTCATAAGATCTAGACATGAAAGCACAAAGGAGGAGAACCAGCCATCTAGCTACTACATGGACCCGTAGTCCAGAGATGAACTACTCATGCATCACACCGAAAGCTCGCATGATGATGAAGAAGGCCTCCAGGGTGAATTCCCCTCTCCAGCAGGGTGCCGGGAAGAGCTTCAGATCCCTCCCGAACTAGGGATGGAGATGACGGCGGCTACAGACTCTTTCGTGGATTTTTTGATCGGGTACTTAGGGTTTTGGTCCTGAGGGAAATATATAGGCGGAAGGAGAGGACGAGGGGGTTTTGGGGTCGGCCAGACCACCCCCTGGCGCGGGCCAGGCCTGGCCGCGTGGCCAGGTGGTGTGGCCGGTCCCCAGCCCTTCTCCGTCTCGTATTCTGGCTCCAGATGTCTTCCGAAAAAATAGGCACTTTGGCTTTTGTCCCGTCCAATTCTGAGAATATTCATTTTCTGACTTTCCTGGAACCAAAAATAGCAGAAAACAGGCAGCTGGCACTGTGGCTCTTGTTAATAGGTTACTCCAAGAAATCATATGAAAAGTACTCCAAAGTGTGGATAAAACACAAGAAAGTAGATAAAACTAAACATGGAACATCAAAAATTATAGATACATTTGCAATGTATCAACATCCCCAAGCTTAACTCCTGCTCGTCCTCGAGTAGGTAAGTGATAAAAAGAAAGAATAATTTTTTAGGTGACATGCACCATCATAAACTTGATTTGTGAAACATTCAAAGCTGGGACCATAGTACTTCAATCATAACATGAAAGACAAAGTTCTAGCAATAAGACAAAGAAACTATGATGCAACATGAAAAGGCACAAACAAAAGATTCATGAATAACAATGCTTTGCAAGACGTTTGTTTGTTTCACATAAAGAAAACATAGCATGATAGCATTCAGCTTGTCCCTCATAGAGTAGCAAATATAAATGCATAGGAAACCTTCAAAATTCATAAGAGTGACTAGATACAAATAGTTTAAAACAAGCAATATCAAGTTATGCTTCAATCAACTAGTCTTGGGACAATGCACATAGAACTAAGAATGGCCACTATGCTCTCAAAGTAGGTGCATGATGACCCACAAGTATAGGGGGTGTATCGCAGTATTTTCGGTAAGTAAGAGTGTCGAACCCAACGAGGAGCAGAAGGTGTTGGCTAGTGGTATGGATCAGGAATTCTCTAAAAATACTTAGCAAACGGATTTTTAGGGGTTTTGATAAAGCAAGTAAACAAAGTACGAGTAAACAAAAGACAGTAGGAATAAATACAGCAAGTGGCCCAATCCTTTATGAAGCAAAGGACAAGCCGGTTGTATTACTTAAGATGACCAAACGTTCTCGAGGACACATGGGAAGAATGTCAAGTGCTTTCGCTTCATATAGTTGATTAATCTTCTTTAGCTTGCTAAGTGTTGTGTGGGTGAACCTGTGCTAATGTACCGACCTTCCTAGGACTAATACATACTTGTGATTATACCCCTTGCAAACATCCGTAAGTACAAGAAAGTAATTAAAGTAGAAACCTAACCACAGCTTTAAACTCTAAGACCCTTGCGTCCCTTGTGCAATGGTTTCCTAACGGTGGTTCAGGTTTCTGTCACTCCGGCAACCCCTACGATTAGTAGCCAAATACACAATGCATTCCCCTAGGCCCATATAGGTGAAGTGTCATGTAGTCGATGTTCATATGACACCACTAGAAGAAGTACACCACAACCTAAATATCAAACTATTGAATCTTTCTCAACACAATTCCACTACTAACAACATGACTTCTCCCATGTCCTCAAGAACAAAACGAACTACTCACAAGACATCATATGGATCATGATCAGAGATGGAATAATGATGTATAACAATCTGAACATAAACAATAATTCAACGGTTCACTCAATAGCATCAACTACAAAGAGTAATCAACACCGGGAAAGTTTCCCCTATGAACTATGCAAGATTCAACACAATTGTTATAGCAATATGGAGATGACGATGAGGGTACTGATGGTGATGATGGTGGTGATGATGATGATGATCCTGATGAAATCCAGCTTGATGGTGGTGTTGATGGCGATGATCTCCCCTCTCCAGGAAGGAATTCCCCTGGCAGAAATCTGTCTACTGGAGAGATCTTTCTCTCTTGGTGTTTTCTGCCCCACAGAGGCGGCAGAATCTTTCTGTGGTCGCCCCGGAGTCTTAGGGTTTCTGGAGGATAATATACGCCAGAGGGAGAGCCTGGAGTGGGCCAGGGCGGCCACACCACCTGCTGGCGTGGCCTAGGGCTGCCCGCGCCAGGGGGTGGTGTGGGCCCCCTGTGGCCCATCTCCAGCCCCCCTTCTGGCTTCCTTCGTCTTCTGGAAAAATAGGATTTTCCGTATATTTTCTCGGATTTTCTGAACTTCACGAATTTTGCCTCCAAACAGCACCTTTTCCATCAGAATCCTGACTGCAGCGGTCCATGCTCCAAAAGCCATCAACCATGCAAAAACAGATGAAATAACATAAGTATCACCTCTCAATACGAAATATATCAATGAATAACAGTGAATTATGACATAGAATAGTGATGCAAAATGGACGTATTGATGGGTTCGTAGCATGGAAAACAAAAAAATTCTATCGCAAGAACAAACAAAACCCAGATCTAATCTAGATAAAAGCCAAGATCTAATCTATTAGACATGTGCAACGAGATAGATCTGTACTAACCCTCGTAGATCCGAAAGCGTTACGAGATTGGATCTCATGGTTGATGTAGTCGATCACTTGCCGATCTCAAGATCGTGTGGACGATCCTTTCGACACCGCGTTCCGGTAGCGCTTCCGCAGTTGGTCACACGTGCGGAGTCGAAGCAGACCTTCCTCTCCTTGTTCCAGCGAGCACCGGAGGTAGTAGATCTTCTCCATGGAATCCCAGCAGCACGACGGTGTGGTGGTGGTGGTGGAGTAGAGAATTCTGCAGGGCTTCGCCTAAGCCTGAGCAGAGGGAAGGTGGAGGAGAGAGGCGATGGCTAGGGTTTTTAGTGGAGGGGGCAAGGGGGTGGCGCCCCCACCCCTCTATTTAAAGGAGGGAGGCGCCATGGGAGGGGGAGTCCTAGTAGGACTCCCCTCCCTTCCTTGGCCGGCGGATTGGGAGGGGGGAGGAGTCCTCCTCCCCCATGACTCCTTGTCTTGCCCCACAAGGACTCCTTGATCCTTTCTTGGTTTTCAAGCAAACTCCAAGAAATCTCCTAGAACCTTCCGGAACATTCCGAAACCTTCTAGAATCCCCATACAAATACTCCGGAACATTTCCTAACTTAGAAAATGATCCCCAATATATGAATCTCATTCTTCGGACAATTCTGGATCTCCTCGTGATGTCCCGGATCCAATCCGAGACTCCGAACAACATTCGGTCTCCAACGCATATTCCATATCTACTTAAAACAACTTCGAACCTTAAGTGTGTCACCCTACGGTTCGTGAATATGCAGACATGATGAAGACACCTCTCCGATCAATAACCATCAGCGGGATCTGGAGATCCATAATGGCTCCCACATACTCAACGATGACTTCGTGATCGATAGAACCATTAACATACGAAACCAATTCCCTTTGTCACGTGATATTCTACTTATCCGAGGTTTGATCGTCGGTATCTCCATACCTAGTTCTACCTCGTTACTGATAAGTACTCTTTACTTGTTCCATGTTATGTCATCCCTTGTGACCCAGTCACATGCTTGCAAGCTAAGTAGATGACATTCCACCGAGAGGGCCTAGAGCATATCTATCCGTCATATCGATGGACAAATCCCAATCTTGGTCCATGCGCTTCAACACATACTTTTAGAATACCCAATGACACCTTTATAACCACCCAATTACGAAGCGGTGTTTGATGTCATCAAAGTACCCATCCGGTGATGGTGATTAACATAACCTCATGGTCGAAGGATTAGGTTACTATGCATTTGAAAGCTTATAGCAATACGAACTTAATGACTTGATCTTATGCTACGCTTACTATGGGTGTGTGTCCATCACATCATTCTCCTAATGATATAACATTGTTATTAATGACATCCAATGTCCATGATCAGGAAACCATGATCATCAATTAATCAACAAGCTAGTTCCACAAGAGGCTTACTAGGGACTCTTTTATGTTTACAAAACACACATGTATTAGTGTTTCCTTATAATACAATTATAGCATGGGATGTAAACATTCATCATAAACACAAAGATATAATAATAACCACTTTTATTATTGCCTCTTGGGCATATCTCCAACAGTCTCCCACTTGCACTAGAGTCAATAATCTAGATTACATGGTAATATACCTAACACCCATGGCGTTCTGGTGTTGGTCATGCTTTGCTCTAGGGAGAGGTTTAGTCAACGGATCTGCCACATTCAGACCAGTGTGTACTTTGCAAATCTTTATATCACCATCTCGGACATACTCGCCAATAGCATGGAAACGTAGCTTGATGTGCTTCAGCTTGCTACGTGACCTTGGCTCCTGTGCATTAGCTATGGCACCTGTGTTGTCATAGTAGATGGCCATCGGGTCCAACGCACTAGGAACCACGCCAAGTTCAGTAATGAACTCCTTCATCCATATGGCTTCTTGTGCAGCCTCCGAAGAAGCTATGTATTCCGATTCAGTTGAAGATTTCGCCACAACGCTTTGCTTGGCACTCCTCCAGCTCACTGCAGCACCATTCAAAATAAATACGTATCCAGACTGTGACTTCGAGTCATCTGGATCGGTGTTCCAACTAGCATCAGTGTAACCGTTTACAACAAGCTATTCATCACCTCCATAAGAAAGAACCATATCCTTAGTCCTATTCAGGTACTTTAGGATATTCTTGACCGCTGTCCAGTGCTCCATACCAGGATGACTTTGATATCTGCTAGTCGAACTAACATCATGTGCTATATCCGGTCTTGTACACAACATGGCATACATGATAGAACCTATGGTCGAGGCATAGGGAATATTATTCATCTTTTCTCTATCTTTTGCCGTAGCCGGACTTTGAGTCTTACTCAAGGTCTTACCTGACAACATGGGCACGAACCCTTTCTTGCTCTCTTCCATTCTAAACTTCTTTAGAACTTTTTCTAAGTATGTACTTTGTGAAAGCGCTATTAGGCGTCTTGATCTATCTCTATAAATCTTGATGCCTAGAATATATGCCGCTTCGCCAAGATCCTTCATTGAAAAACTATTATTCAAATAGGTTTTGACGCTATTAAGAAGTTCTATATCATTCCCAATCAACAATATGTCATCTACATATAGTACTAGGAACGCTACAGAGCTCCCACTCACTTTCTTGTAAATACAAGCTTCTCCATAAGTTTGTATAAATCCAAAGTTTTTGATTACTTTATCAAAACGTTGATTCCAACTCCGGGATGCTTGCTTCAGTCCATAAATGGAGCGCTGAATTTTGCATACCTTGTTAGCATCACTAGGATCGACAAAACCCTTGGGTTGTACCATATACAACTCTTCCTCAATGTCACCATTAAGGAACGCCGTTTTGACATCCATCTACCAAATCTCATAATCGAAATATGCAGCAATTGCTAACAAAATCCTCACAGACTTTAGCTTCGCTACTGGTGAGAAAGTCTCATCATAGTCAACTCCTTGAATTTGTCGGAACCCTTTCGCGACAAGTCGAGCCTTATAGACGGTAATATTACCATCAGCATCTGTTTTTCTTTTGAAAATCCATTTGTTCTCGACAGCCTTACGGCCATCCGGTAAGTCCACCAAAGTCCATACTTGGTTTTCGTACATGGATCCCATTTCGGATTTCATGGCTTCTAGCCATTTGTCGGAATCTGGGCTCACCATAGCTTCTTCATACGTCGCAGGGTCATCAGTGTTGTCCACCAACATGACGTTCAAGGCAGAGTCATACCAATCAGGAGTGGTATGAACCCTTGTTGACCTGCGAGGTTCAGCAGTAACTTCGTTCGAAGTTTCATGATCACCATCATGAGCTTCCTCTCCAATTGGTGCAGGCGGCACAAAAACATCTTCCGGTGCTGCGCTACTCTCAACTCTGAGAGAAGGTTCAATAACCTTGTCGAGTTCTACTTTCCTTCCAGTCACTTCTTTCGAGAGAAACTCCTTCTCAAGAAAGGATCCATTCTTGGCAACGAAAACTTTGCCTTCGGATCTATGATAGAAGGTATACCCAATTGTTTCTTTAGGGTATCCTATGAAGACGCATTTCTCCGCTTTGGGTTCAAGCTTATCAGGTTGTAACTTCTTTACATATGCTTCGCAACCCCAAACTTTAAGGAATGACAACTTAGGTTTCTTTCCAAACCACAATTCGTACGGTGTCGTTTCAACGGATTTAGATGGTGCCCTATTTAAAGTGAATGCGGTTGTCTCTAATGCATAGCCCCAAAACGATAGCGGTAAATCTGTAAGAGACATCATAGACCGAACCATATCTAAGAGAGTTCGATTACGACGTTCAGACACACCATTACGCTGTGGTGTTCCCGGCGGTGTCAACTGCGAAAGTATTCCACATTTCTTTAAATGCATGCCAAACTCATAACTTAGATATTCACCTCCGCGGTCAGAACGCAGAAACTTAATCTTCTTGTTACGATGATTTTCCACTTCACTTTGAAATTTCTTAAACTTCTCGAAAGTTTCGGACTTATGTTTCATAAAGTAGATATACCCATATCTACTTAAGTCATCCGTGAAAGTGAGAACATAACGATATCCACCATGCGATGCTACACTCATTGGACCGCACACATCGGTATGTATTATTTCCAATAAGTCTGCAGCTCGCTCCATTATTCCAGAGAATGGAGTCTTAGTCATTTTTCCCATTAGACATGCTTCGCATCTTTCAAGTGATTCAAAATCAAGTGATTCAAGAAGTCCATCAGAATGGAGTTTCTTCATACGCTTCACTCCAATGTGACCAAGACGACAGTGCCACATGTATGTAGAATTATCATTTAATTTTATTCGTTTAGCATCTATGTTGTGAACATGTGTATCACTACTATCGAGATTCAGTAAGAATAAACCATTCATCTCAGGTGCATTACCATAAAAGATATTGCTCATATAAATCGAACAACCTTTATTCTCAGACTTAAAAGAGTAACCGTCTCGCAATAAACAAGATCCAGATATAATGTTCATGCTTAACGTAGGAACCAAATAACAATTATTCAAATTTAAAACTAATCCTGAAGGTAGATGTAGAGGGAGTGTGCCGACGGCGATCACATCAACCTTGGAGCCATTTCCAACGCGCATCGTCACCTCGTCTCTTGCCAGTCTTCGTTTATTCCGCAGCTCCTGTTTCGAGTTACAAATATGAGCAACCGAACCAGTATCAAATACCCAGGCACTACTACGATTACTAGTAAGATACACATCAATAACATGTATATCAAATATACCTTTATTCTTGATGTTGGCGTTCTTCAGATCCGCCAGGTACTTGGGGCAGTTACGCTTCCAGTGACCAGCACCCTTGCAGTAGAAGCACTCAGTTTCAGGCTTAGGACCAGCCTTGGGCTTCTTAGCAGGTGCGGCAACTTTCTTGCCGTCCTTCTTGAAGTTGCCCTTTTTCTTAGGCTTGCCCTGTTTCTTGAAATTGGTGGTCTTATTGACCATCAACACTTGGTGCTCCTTCTTGATCTCCACTTCAGCAGTTTTCAGCATGGACGATAGTTCAGGCAACGTCTTGTTCATGTAGTGCATATTATAGTTCATCACAAAGTTCTTATAACTCAGTGGCAGTGATTGGAGGACACGGTGAATCCCTAACTCATTAGGAATCGTTATCCCCAACTCTTGGAGCTTGTTTGCGTGCCCAGACATGGTGAGCACATGCTCGCTAACAGAGCTTCCCTCTTCCATCTTACAGGTAAAGAACTTTTCGGAGGCCTCATAGCTCTCCACGACCGCGTGAGTCTCAAAAATGAGCTTGAGCTCCTTAATGATCTCGAATGGGTCGTGGTGCTCAAAACGCTTCTGGAGCTCAGTTTCTAAACCGTACAGGATGGCACACTGAACTGTGGAGTAATGATTTTTCCAAGTGGCGTAAACATTCTTTACATCATCGGTGCATCTTCTGCAGGTGGGTCACCTAGCGGTGCTTCGAGCACATAGGTCATCTGACCAGCCCTGAGGACAATCTTCAGACCACGGAGCCAGTCCGTGAAGTTGCTTCCATTGTTCTTAAGCTTTTCTTTCTCTAGGAACGCATTGAAATTGATGGAGAGATTCGCCATAATCTACAACAAATTTGCAAGTAGTTTAGACTAAGTTTATGATAAATTGAGTTCATTTTTAATTCTTAAATTAACTAGGTGAACTCCCACTCAAAACAACATCCCTCACATTGTCTTAGTGATTACACGAACCAAGTCCACTACACCAAGTCCGATCTTCACGAGAGAGGATGTAATTTCATCGGCGAACAATCTTCATGTTCATCATATCACTTATATGACTCGTGCTCTACCTTTCGGTATTCCGTGTTCCGAGACCATGTCTGTACATGCTAGGCTCATCAAGATTAACCTTAGTTTCCGCATGTGCAAATCTGGCTTGCACCCGTTGTATGCACACGTAGAATCTATCACATCCGATCATCACGAGATGCTTCGAAACGACGAGTCTTAGCAACGGTGCCAACTAAGTACGAACACTTTATTACTTGAAATTTAGTGAGAGGGATCATCTTATAATGCTACCGTCGCGATCTAAGCAATACAAGATGCATAAAGGATTAACATCACAGGCAATTCATAATTAGTGTGATATGATATGGCCCTTTCTTCTTATGCCTTTGATCTCCATCTCCAAAGCACGGACATGATCTCCATCATCACCAGCATTGCGTCAAGGTCAGTGGCGCCGCTTCATGGTTGTCCATCATCACTAGCAACTATTACAACTACTTGGAATAAAGCTATTACAAGATGAATAGACACGCAGGTCTTAACAGAATTAAAGACAACCATTAGGCTCCTGTCGTTTGCCATATTACAACAAGGATCATTGCATACATCAAATATAATCACAATCACATGATGGCCATATCACATCACAAAACCCCTGCAAAAACAAGTTAGAGGCCTCTAATTTTCTTTGCATGTTTTACGTGGTTTGGGGCTTTCGAATAAGAATGGACCTTACCTACGAAACTGAACCACAACGTTGATACAAGTGCTATCAAGTGCAAAGTGTAAATTGGATCTATACTATGGTGGGAGAGACAGACACCCGCAAAGCCACTTGTGCAAAGCAAGTTACACGTCAAGCATGGAGCAAGTCTCATGTATGATGACATGTAAGGTTAGCCCGAGCCGCTTCATCCCACCATACCGCAAGATGCAAACTACACAAAGCAAAAGACGACACGAGCACCAACGCCCACAAAAACCATTGTGTTCTACTCGTGCAACAGATCTACGCATAGATACGGCTCTGATACCACTGATGGGTTCGTAGCATGGAAAACAAAAACTTTCTACCGCAAGAACGAACAAAACCCAGATCTAATCTAGATAAAAGCCAAGATCTAATCTATTAGACATGTGCAACGAGATAGATCTGTACTAACCCTCGTAGATCCGAAAGCGTTACGAGATTGGATCTCGTGGTTGATGTAGTCGATCACTTGCCGATCTCAAGATCGTGTGGACGATCCTTCCGGCGCCGCGTTCCGGCAGCGCTTCCGCAGTCGGTCACACGTGCGGAGTCGAAGCAGACCTTCCTCTCCTTGTTCCAGCGAGCAGCGGAGGTAGTAGATCTTCTCCACGGAATCCCAACAGCATGACGGTGTGGTGGTGGTGGTCGAGTAGAGAATTCTGCAGGGCTTCGCCTAAGCCTGAGCAGAGGGAAGGAGGAGGAGAGAGGCGGCGTCTAGGGTTTTTAGTGGAGGGGGCAAGGGGGTGGCGCCCCCACCCCTCTATTTAAAGGAGGGAGGCGCCATGGGAGGGGGAGTCCTAGTAGGACTCCCCTCCCTTCCTTGGCCGGCGGATTGGGAGGGGGAGGAGTCCTCCTCCCCCACGACTCCTTGTCTTGCCCCACAAGGACTCCTTGATCCTTTCTTGGTTTTCAAGCAAACTCCAAGAAATCTCCTAGAACCTTCCGGAACATTCCGAAACCTTCTAGAATCCCCATACAAATACTCCGGAACATTTCCTAACTTAGAAAATGATCCCCAATATATGAATCTCATTCTCCGGACAATTCCGGATCTCCTCGTGATGTCCCAGATCCAATCCGAGACTCCGAACAACATTCGGTCTCCAACACATATTCTATATCTACTTAAAACAACTTCGAACCTTAAGTGTGTCACCCTACGGTTCGTGAATATGTAGACATGATGAAGACACCTCTCCGATCAATAACCATCAGCGGGATCTGGAGATCCATAATGGCTCCCACATACTCAACGATGACTTCGTGATCGATAGAACCATTAACATACGAAACCAATTCCCTTTGTCACGCGATATTCTACGTATCCGAGGTTTGATCGTCGGTATCTCCATACCTAGTTCTACCTCGTTACTGATAAGTACTCTTTACTCGTTCCATGTTATGTCATCCCTTGTGACCCAGTCACATGCTTGCAAGCTAACTAGATGACATTCCACCGAGAGGGCCTAGAGCATATCTATCCGTCATATGGATGGACAAATCCCAATCTTGGTCCATGCGCTTCAACACATACTTTCAGAATACCCAATGACACATTTATAACCACCCAGATATGAAGCGGTGTTTGATGTCATCAAAGTACCCATCCGATGATGGTGATTAACATAACCTCATGGTCGAAGGATTAGGTTACTATGCATTTGAAAGCTTATAGCAATACGAACTTAATGACTTGATCTTATGCTACGCTTACTATGGGTGTGTGTCCATCACATCATTCTCCTAATGATATAACCTTGTTATTAATGACATCCAATGTCCATGATCAGGAAACCATGATCATCAATTAATCAACAAGCTAGTTCCACAAGAGGCTTACTAGGGACTCTTTTATGTTTACAAAACACACATGTATTAGTGTTTCCTTATAATACAACTATAGCATGGGATGTAAACATTCATCATAAACACAAAGATATAATAATAACCACTTTTATTATTGCCTCTTGGGCATATCTCCAACACATATCAACTCCCCCCAAGCTTAGACTTTGCTTGTCCCCAAGCGAAACTGAGCTCAATAAACATGGCCTCAGGTTTATGGAGTGAAGAGTCGATAAAAGAATACGGACAAGAAGCATCACATTCATCAATACATAGATCATAATAGAAGACAACTCACTATTACATAACTCAACTTGCAATGAGTAAAGGAAACACAATAAAGATACATAAAGTAAATCATAATTGGTAATGGCAAACTTAGCTCTTGGTCGAAGAATAGTTGATAATTTGCTGGAGTTCACAAATAACTGGTTTTCAATGATAGCTTCCAAAGTAGTAAACATCAAGATAAGAGCAATGTGCAAAACAAGGAACATAAGAAACATGATTGAATAAATCATCATATGAATGAATGAAACACAACAACTATAAATACTTGCTGAGATAGAAGGGAGTAGGTTTACTGACTCAACTAAAAAGTAAAAGAAAGGCCCTTCGCAGAGGGAAGCAGGGATTGCAAGTCTCATAAAGAGCTCCCAAAAATTATGATACTTACTAGGTTTCAGCTCTCATTGCCCCTATCATAGGCATCTTTAGGTGATTAAGGTTAAAGTGATCAAATATGAGGATATGCATTGACAAGTTGTAAATTGAGAATCTCATGTCCCTTGAATACGAGGGCTACTCCTGATGCTACTCAAGTTTAGTCACCAGTAAGTTCTTGTCATCGTAAGCATATGTGTATCATAGAGAACCGCCAACGGGGTACCCCTTGCCCGATGATACGGAAGAATCCCCATATCAAAATGACAAGACAAGCAAACAACAAACATCTCAGCAATCTTCTTATTTACCATGGGAATATGGTGCTTTTTTCTCTCTTTCCTCTTTTCATAATCTCTTTTTTTCTTTTTCTCTTTTTTTTCTCAATATCGGACTCTTTTTTTATAAGAAGAATGCTTCATACATGCTCGTTATGGTTACGCTGCAGGTTTCCACCATGTCAGCATGGATTAAACCAGCGGCCCAGGCGTTTCTCTAACACACATGCATAACTCCATGGACTTACAAGCTCCCCTTTCATTTCACACCAACGGCATACATAGAAAAAAGAACATGATATCAACTAGGTACAAAGTACCGGTGCAATGTTGAAAGCGTTCCCCATGACAGCATGGTTCTGCTAATTCACAACTTACAAAGCGCAAGCATATACGCAACATAGGTGAGCATAATGGTTCAAGTTTATTAAATGCAAGAAAGTAAGGCGTGCCATCAAGTTCGTGAGAGCTTTAATCACTAATTTTCACATAACAAGTTTAATTTGGAAGGTAGACAAAACAAGAATTTACTTGGAATAGCAATAATGCTACTAGGTAGGTATGGTGGACACAGATGGCAAAGGTTTTGGTTTAAAGGAGTGGATGCATGAGAAGAATTCCCTCTCAGTACAGGTTTTTGGCTAGCAAGGCTAGGTAGCAAGTACAAGAGTTGAAGGAAACAACCAAACATACAAGTGATAAAAACAAACATGCAATCTTCCTTGAAAACACAAAAGATCTTAACTAGAGAATACTAAACTTATGAGCAAATCAAGAAAGAAAGATGATGAAATTATTTTTCTTTAAAGTACTTTTATCTTTTCATTCAACTCTCAAATATAGTGTGCTACTGACCGAGCCAGGTTTGCCAAAACCAACTAAATTAACTCAATGATCCCAAAGTGATACCAATACTAACAACAAGATCAATCATATAACCACGAATTGAAAACTAATATAAGCTATAAAAAAGAGTGAATGATAGAACTTCTCATTAATATTCCATAACGGCAACTCACACCAAGGGATACACATCTAACGAGAGAGGGGACACTTCCATAATGCAAACCAGACTACATAATAACTCCTCTATTCATGATATGACTCTATTAATAAGGTAAAAAGATAGAGAATAGTGATGTGATACCGCAACACTCCCCCAAGCTTGGAACAAACCAAGGGGATGCCAAACTTGATGACGAATTACTCCTTTGGTGGTGGTGGTATCCTCTCATCTTTATCCGACTTCCAGGGTAAGGGCTTCCCATCAACAAAGGACATCGTGGTTTCCAACATCCTGAAACTTGCAGCAGCACTTATGCGTTTAAACCTAACCTCATACTCATAGTTTTGATTTTGAACATCATGGAACTATGCTTGCAGATTGTTGGTTGTTTGGCGGAGTGAGAGGACTTCGTCTTTGAGTTCAGTAGTCTCCTTTTGGTGCTCGGCAATGAGTTCGGAACAAAACTTATGGATGATATCCACTTCGCGTTCCGCCATCTTCTTGTACCTAAAGACTTCTTGCTCCAGTGCCTCCATCCTGTCCTCCAGACTTCCTTCACCTTTAGGGCCTTGAACCTCTTTTATCTGGACCTCCCCATATTTGAGCAACAGCTCCTTGGGATGAATCTTCAGCTCTCTCATGTATGGGTTGATGATATCTTCTAAGGAATCTCCCTTGGCTGATCCAGAGGAAGACATTGTGGCTCCAAATCTGGGACTCTACCTAGCAGAAATAGATCAAAACAAAAACACGATATATGAACCTCAGGAGATCCGGGGGATTATATATTATGAAGTTTCAAAACAAAAGGAAGGTACTGGGAGAAAATGGGTCGAAGGCGGAGTCTGGGGTGGCCTCACCACCTGGTGGCGTGGCCAGGAGTGGGCCCGCGCCATAGGGTGGTGTGAGCCACCCTGGCTCCGTTTCCGTCCCTATTTCGCTTCGTAACTTTCCTTATTGGCTAAAAACTGCAAAAATATAGTTGGATTGTATTTTTGTGGAACTTTTCTTACCAGAACTGTTACCTATTTGAAAACGGGCTCTACAGGTCTCTGAATTTGGTATCTAGTAGATTATTCCGGAGTCACCACTTGAATATCATCGATATCTTCATCTTCATACACTTATTACTTGAGTCATAAAACCCTTTTCTTCCTTATTACACCATTATCTCCACTACCTGGAAATTTCTTTCACACAAAACTTCACACAGTTCTCATTAGCAACATTAGTATATATGGAGTGATAAAACCTTTTGAGTTCAACTTCAACTGAAAACCATCAAAACATAAGCTACTGTAGCAACTCCTTCCGAAAACCCAAAAAGAATTCAAAAAGGAAATCGAATAAAGAAGCAAATGCAAGAGTGGCAAAATCTGTCAAAACAAACCAGCAGGTAAAGATCAATTTTTTATAAAATCTTCTGTTGCTCAAATCAAAAAGTGCAAAACTAAATAAAGTTAAATAACAACCTGGGGCATAAGCACAAAAAATTATAGCTCAATCTGATATACAGAGATCTCTCGCAGATTTTTACGGTGAAGCACAAAAATCTGTTTCGGGACAACAACTTCCCCAAATATTACTTCTCTCTCATTAGAGGTTGATCTTGACACAAAAACCAAACAAAACATATAAGGAGCGGTTATTACTGAAGTAATAACTTCCAAGACTCAAAGAAACAAAAACAAACCTAAAGCAAAAACAAATTGGGTTGTCTCCCAAAAAGCTCTTTCTTTATAGCCATTAAGATGGGCATGATAATTTTGATGATGCTCACATAGGAATATGAATTGAAGCGAAAGAGAGTATTTAGAAGCAAAAATACACACATTTAAGTCTAACCTACTTCATATGCAAGGGAATTTTGTAAACAAACAAGTTGTTGAAACCAGAGGCTGCAAGCATAGGAAGGCAAAAGAAGTGCAACATAAAAACTTTCAGCATAAAACGAGGAAACTTGATATTATTGAGATGCGTAAGAACACTTTTTCCTCTTTCATAGTAACTTTCAGTATCGTGCATAAACTTAACAATATAGCTATCACAAGGACCATCATAGAAATGATCACTTATTCTAACAAAAAACACAGGAATACTAGCTCTCATAACACTACTTTGTGAAACAATATTAGAGGTATCCTTACAAAGGATAGGGTGTCCCTCTTTCTCATATTTAGTAACAAAGTCTTTCACATTTGCTATTATAGGTTCATCAACCATTTGTTTATCAGGTTCAACAGCTTTATTCATACTTTCATCTACCATACTAGCCATCATAGAATGTTCGCTTATCTTAACTGGGAAAGGCATTTTCTCAATATAAGGTTCAGGTAAGACATGATTAGCAGTATAAACTTCAGTATTCCTTGTAGGAACACTCTTAGCAATATCTTTATAAGGTTCATGATACTTATTCCACTTCTTTTTAGGCACTTCAATGTAGGAAGCAAAAGCCTTAAAATAAGAAGCAATAGCTTGAGATTCTAAACCATAAGCATTTTTAATATTTTGAAAGTCATCAGTTCCCATAAAAGATTCAATGCATTCATAATCATAATTTATACCTGACTTTCTACCTTTGTCATTCTCCCAAGCTTCAGCATTGTCTTGAATACGGTCTAGAAGATCCCATTTAGCTTCTTCTTCCATGCGAGTGAATGATCCAGCACAAGAAGCATCCAATAAATCCTTGTCATGTAGAGGGAGTCTTGCATAAAAGTTATTGATAATAATATTGTTGGGGAGCTCATGAATGGGACATTTGAGCATTAGTAACTTCAATCTCCCCCAAGCTTGAGTTGTACTCTCTCCATCAAGAGGCCAAAAGTTGTATATTTGATTCCGATCTTTATGAATCTCACTAGGAGGATAAAACTTTGAATAAAAGAGAGGCACTATTTCCTCCCATTCTAGAGCTTGACCATTCTTCAGGAGCTTATACCATTCCTCAGCTCTTCCTTTCAGCGATAATGAGAATAACTTCTTCTTAACTTGATCTGTAGTAATACCTGCACACTTGAACAACCCGCATAATTCGTGTATAAAGAGTAAATGATCACCGGGATGGACAGTTCCATCCCCAACATAGTAGTTATCCATAACACGATCAATAATTCTTGTAGGTATTTTAAAAACATCATTTTCAACAGGTGGTGGCTTATCTACTACCTTAGAAGTGGTAGTAGCATTACCAAATAAGAAACTCAGTGAATTATCCATAACGAAAATAAAGCAACTAACAAAAGTAAACAATACTCACAGTAGAAGTTTCCTTTACCAGTTCCACTTTCCAATAGCGCTTCACTCCTCGGCAACGGCGCTAGAAAATAGGCTTGATGACCCACAAGTATAGGGGGTGTATCGCAGTATTTTCAGTAAGTAAGAGTGTCGAACCCAACGAGGAGCAGAATGTACTGGCTAGTGGTATGGATCAGGAATTCTCTGCAAATACTTAGCAAATGGATTTTTAGGGGTTTTTGATAAAGCAAGTAAACAAAGTACGAGTAAACAAAAGACAGTAGGAATAAATGCAGCAAGTGGCCCAATCCTTTATGCAGCAAAGGACAAGCCGGTTGTATTACTTAAGATGACCAAACGTTCTCGAGGACACATGGGAAGACTGTCAAGTGCTTTCGCTTCATATAGTTGATTAATCTTCTTTAGCTTGCTAGGTGTTGTGTGGGTAAACTTGTGCTAATGTGCCGACCTTCCTAGGACTAATACATACTTGTGATTATACCCCTTGCAAACATCCGTAAGTACAAGAAAGTAATTAAGGTGGAAACCTAACCACAACTTTAAACTCTAAGACCCTTACGTCCCTTGTGCAATGGTTTCCTAACGGGGGTTCAGGTTTCTGTCACTCCGGCAACCCCTATGATTAGTAGCCAAATACACAATGCATTCCCCTAGGCCCATATAGGTGAAGTGTCATGTAGTCGACGTTCACATGACACCACTAGAAGAAGTACACCACAAATTAAATATCAAACTATTGAATCTTTCTCAACACAATTCCACTACTAACAACATGACTTCTCCCATGTCCTCAAGAACAAAACGAACTACTCACAAGACATCATATGGATCATGATCAGAGATGGAATAATGATGTAGAACAATCTGAACATAAACAATAATTCAACGGTTCACTCAATAGCATCAACTACAAAGAGTAATCAACACCGGGAAAGTTTCCCCTATGAACTATGCAAGATTCAACACAATTGTTATAGCAATATGGAGATGGTGATGAGGGTGCTGATGGTGATGATGGTGGTGATATGATGATGATGATCCCGATGAAGTCTAGCTTGATGGTGGTGTTGATGGCGACGATCTCCCCTCTCCGGGAAGGAATTCCCCCGGCAGAAATCTGTCTGCCGGAGAGATCTTTCTCTCTCGATGTTTTCCGCCCCACAGAGGCGGCGAAATCTTTCTGTGGTCGCCCCCCGAGTCTTAGGGTTTCGGGAGGATAATATACGCCAGAGGGGAGAGCCTGGAGTGGGCCAGGGCAGCCACACCATCTGCTGGCGCGGCCTAGGGCTGCCCGCGCCAGGGGGTGGTGTGGGCCCCCTGTGGCCCATCTCCATCCCCCCTTCTGGCTTCCTTCGTCTTCTAGAAAAATAGGATTTTCCGTATATTTTCCCGTATTTTTTGAACTTCGCAAATTTTGCCTCCAAACAACACCTTTTCCATCAGAATCCTGACTGCAGCGGTCCATGCTCCAAAAGTCATCAACCATGCAAAAACATATGAAATAACATAAGTATCACCTCTCAATACGAAATATATCAATGAATAATAGTGAATTATGACATGGAATAGTGATGCAAAATGGACGTATCAGTGCATAAAGGTAGAAGGTGGAGACTCAATATAATGGTGGAAGAAAGGCCTTCAAAGAAGGAAGCAAGGATTCAAGTTCCATAAAGAGCTTCCAAAAATTATGGTACTTATAGCTTTCAGCTCTCATTGCCCCTATCATAAGTATCTTGAAGTGATTAAGATTAAAGTGAACAAACTATGGTGTACATGCTTGACGAAGTATAAGTTAGGAGTCTCATGTCCCTTGTATACGAGGGCCGCTCCTCATCCTACTCAAGTTTAGTCACTGGTAAGTTCTTGTCATCGTAAGTACATGTGTATCATAGAGAACCGCCAATGGGGTACCCCTTGCCCGATGATATGGAAGAATCCCCATATCAAAATGACAAGGCAAGCAGACAACAAGCATCTCAGCAATCTTCTTATTTACCATGGGAATATGGTGCTTTTTCTCTCTTTCCTCTTTTCATAATCTCTTTTTTTTCTCTTTTTCTCTTTTTCTCTTTTTTCCTCAATATAGGACTCTTTTTTTATAAGAAGAATGCTTCATAGACAGATCATTATGGTTACGCTGCAGGTTTCCACCGGGTCAGCATGGATTAAACCAGTGGCCCGGGCATTTCTCTAACACATATACATAACTCCATGGACTTACAAGCTCCCGTTTCATTTCATACTTACGACATCCATAGACAAAAGAGCATGATATCAACTAGGTACAAAGTACCAAGTGCAATGTTGAAAGCGTTCCCCATGATAGCATGGTTCTGCTAATTCCCAACAAATAAGTACAAGCATATACAACATAGACGACACAATGGTTCAAGTTTATTAAGGGAAAGAAAAGTAAAGTGTGCCATCAAGTTCGTGAGAGCTTTAATCACTAGTTTTCTCATAACAAGTTTAATTCGGAAGGTAAACAAAAACATGAATATACTTGGAATAGCATATGCTAGTAGGTAGGTATGGTGGACTCTTTGGAATAACTTGGTTTAGGGAGTTGGATGCATGAGTGGAACTCGTACTTGGTTGTGGATGCTAGCAAAAGACTGGGAGCGACAAACTAAGAGAGCAATAATGGCCATAATCATGCAGAGCGACAAAACATCATTGATCAGAGCATAAAGTGATACTACAAGTTGAAAACTAAAGGATCATAAAGGCTTATGGTGACTTGAGATAGTCATAACATGGTGTGATCATGCGCCAAGTCAACCCAAATAAAGCATCAAAGGAGAATACCACTATGATATGCTTTAATATGCTAAAACAACGCATGATTCATCCAAGGCACATTAAGCAATCTCAATTGTTTATAACAAGTCATGCTACAGCAAAGAATACTAAGCATAAAGCCAAAACAATATCAAGCATGGCATGACAAAGCATGGGCCACAGTCAAAAACGAGCTCTCTTTACCACTTAAGCATGAACTTTCCTACTCTTTTCCAAACCAAACCAAACTATTTGAAAACCAATGTATGAAAGAGGGGGTCCAACCAATTTATTCAGCAAATGAAAAAACAAAACGAAAACGAAAAACAAGACGCTCCAAGAACAACACAACTGTGCATGAAATAATAAAAATGAAGCGTTTGGAAGAAACCTGGGATTTTTATTGATGAAGAAGGGGATGCCTTGGTCCCCAAACTTTGACGCTTGTACTTCTTGGATATTTCTTGGGGTGACACACGTGGCATCCCCAAGCTTGAGCTTTAGTCCATCCTTCATCTCATTACTCATTCCTTCCATACACCTGAAATTTTTCCTTCATACAAAACTTCACACAATCTTTATTAGCAACATTAGTGCACTCAAGATAATAAGTCTTTAGGTTCAGTTCTAACACCAATAAACTTCCATTAAAACACTAGCTACTGTAGCACTTCCCTCAAAAAGCTCAATTCCCCAAAAGAACTCAAAAAGGAACCAACAAGAAGCAAATGCAAATAATGGCAGAAATCTATCAAAACAGACCAGCAGGTAAATATGAATTTTTTCGAAGACCTTCTATTGCTCAAATCGAAAAGTGTTGAACTAACGAAAGTTAGATAACAACCTGGGGCAGAAGCACAAAAATTCACGCCTCAAAAGGACGTTCAGATATTTTTCACGATCTTTTACGGTGAAGCACAAAAATCTGTTTCGGGACAGCAACTTTCCCAATCATTACTTCTCTCTCATTAGAGGTTACTCTTGGCACAAAAAGCAAATAAAAGGATAAGGAGCGGTTATTACTGAAGTAATAACTTCCAAGACTCATCTAAAACTTTTGGGTTATCTCCCAATAAGTACTTTTCTTTAACGCCTTTAAGTTAGGCATAAGAAGTAAGAAAAAGAATCAAGTGTTCTCAAATGAAGAAGCATTAAGAGCAAATTTTGTTTTCTTATGAGAGGCAAAATAAATCTTCTCTCTCTTCTTAGGGAAGTGTTCTATACCTTTCTTGAGTGAGAGTTGATATTTAATGGTGCCTTCTTTCATATCAATAATGGCACCAACAGTTCTAAGAAAAGGTCTTCCCAAAGTAATAGGACAAGAAGCATTGTATTCAACATCCAAAACATACAAATCAACGGGGATATAGGCATTGTTAACCATAATAAGAACATCATTAATACTCCCCATGAGTTTCTTTTTAGCATTATCATCAAGTGGGACATTCAAATAACAATCTTCAAGTGGAGGCAATTCAAGCATATCATAAATCCTTCTAGGCATAATAGAAACACTACTATCAAGATCACATAAAGCTTTGAAATCAAAGTCATTCACTTTCATATTAATGATGGTTTCCCAACCATCTTCTTGTTTTATAGGAATAGAAGCTTTATATTTCATCTTTTCTTCTTTAATCTTTATGAGAGCATCGGTAATGTGTTTTGTAAAGGCCATGTTCATAGCACTAGCATTAGGACTTTTAGCAAGCTTTTGTAGGAACTTGATAACTTCAGAGATATTACAACCATCAAGATCAAAATCATAATTATCAGCTAAGGTAGTAGAGCTATTACTAGCCTTAACACTAGTGGTAGTGATAGTAGAAACAGTAATGTTTCTAGCAATTTCATCTTCTCTTTCCCACTTAGCATGTAATTCAGCTAATAGTCTAACATTTTCATCAATTCTCACTTGTATGGCATTAGTAGCTGCAAAGGGATTATCATTAGTTTCAGGTTTAGCAGCCATTTTATTCAAAGAAGATTGAGCTTCAACCAAAGATGCTATATTTCTTTCAGCATTAGAAAGTTTCAGTTCTAAACTAGGAAATTTCCATATTTAAACTCTCAAGTTGATGGCTAATGTTCTTCAAAATGATAGATTGTTCCTCCATAGTTTTAGTAAATAGTTGATTTTGCTCATATTGCATTTGCATGAAGTTCTTAGTGGCTCTTTCAACTTCTAAAATTCTTTCTTCACTAGGTAATCCAGGTTTACCATTATAACCATAAGTATTATTAGAAGGGTAGGGCCTATAATTGTTATTACCATAAGCATTGTTGCCAAAATTATTATTTCTTATAAAGTTCACATCAACTAGCTCTTCTTGAGCAACCAAAGAAGCTAAAGGAACATTATTTGGATCAATATGGGCTTTCCCATTAACAAGCATAGACATAATAACATCAATCTTATCACTCAAGGAGGAGGTTTCCTCAACATAATTTACCTTCTTACCTTGTGGAGCTCTTTCAGTATGCCATTCACAGTAGTTAACCATCATATTATCCAGAAACTTTGTTGCAGCACCCAAAGTAATGGTCATAAAGGTACCTCCAGCAGCAGAGTCCAATAGGTTCCTTGAAGAATAGTTCAATCCTGCATAAAAAGTTTGGATGATCATCCAAGCAGTCAGTCCATGAGTGGGACAATTCTTAACCAAAGATTTCATTCTTTCCCAAGCTTGAGCAACATGTTCATTATCAGATTGTTTAAACTTCATTATTTCACTTCTCATAGATATAATCTTAGTAGGAGGATAGTATTTTCCAATGAAAGCATCTTTGCACTTAGTCCAAGAATCAATACTATTCCTAGTTAAGGAATTCAACCATTCTTTAGCTTTTCCTCTCAAAGAGAAAGGAAGCAATTTCAGCTTAATAATATCACCATCTATATCCCTATGCTTTTGCATCTCACAAAGTTCAACAAAGTTATTTAGATGGGCAGCAGCATCTTCATTACTAATACCAGAAAATTGTTCTCTCATAACAACATTGAGTAAAGCAGGTTTTATCTCAAAGAAAGTAGCTTCAGGTACAGGTGGAGCAATAGGTGTGCTCATAAAATCATTGTTGTTGGTGCTAGTGAAGTCACACAACTTAGTGTTTTCAAGGGTAGTCATTTTTTTGTGTTTTCAATAAAGAAAGCAAACTTGTAAAACTATTTTTTGTGTGTTTTTGATAACAAAACAAGCAAACAAAACAAAAAGAAACTAAGCAAAAAAAATAACAAAGTAAAGAGATTGGTTATGAGGGACTCCCCTTATGAAGATGTCCTTGACTCCCCGGCAACGGCGCCAGAAAAATACTTGTTGACTCGTGTATTAACGAGCTCGTTGGGGAACCCCAAGAGGAAGGTATGATGAGCATAGCAGTAAGTTTCCCTCAGTTATGAAACCAAGGTTATCAATCCAGTAGGAGCAAGGAAACACCCCAAAGGTGTAGCTAGCTGAACGTTGGCAGGGCGCACTACCGGTGCCAGTAGCAACGTGGAGACCTACACAACACAACCACAGAACTTTGTCCCCAACTTGCGATGAGGTTGTCAGTCTCACCGGTTTTGCTGAAAACAAAGGATTAAACGTATCGAATGGAAGGAAGTAATAGTTTGCAGAAAGTAAACACAAAGCAGTAAACATTTTGTAGATTGTATGTAAAAGAAAGGACCGAGGTCCATAGTTCACTAGAGGTGGCTCTCCTTAAGATAGATAACATGCTGGGTGAACAAATTATAGCGGCGCAATTGACAAACATCGAGAAAGCAATACATGCATATACTAATCATCTTGACTCCTTTGGAACTTGATTGGGCATTACAACATTATACATAGACCGCCATCCAACTGCATCTATGACTAATAATCCACCTTCAGGTTATCATCCGAACCCCCTCCAGTATTAAGTTGCAAGCAACAGATTATTGCTTTACAAATTGCGTGTAAAGTAAACAATACGATTGTTCTATGAACAAAGGATTGTTGTTTTCTCCCTAGTAGCAACAGCACATCTAGTACCTTAGAGATTTTTGTCACTTCCCCAGATTACCAGAGGCATGAACCCACTATCGAGCATAAATACTAACTCTTGGAGTTGCTAGCATCTACTTGGCCAAGATAGCTACTAACAACGGAAAGCATGCAAGATCACAAATAACAAAGACATGATAGAATCAATAATCAATCTGAAATAGCATCTCAATATCCATCGGATCCCCGCAAACACAACATGCAAAATTACAAATAGATGATCTTGATCATGAATGGAGCTCACAAGATCTAGACATGAAAGCACAAAGGAGGAGAACCAGCCATCTAGCTACTACATGGATCCGTAGTCCAGAGATGAACTACTCACGCATCACACCAAAAGCTTGCATGATGATGAAGAAGGCCTCCAGGGTGAATTCCCCTCTCCGACAGGGTGCCGAGAAGAGCTTTAGATCCCTCCCGATCTAGGGATGGAGATGATGGTGGCTACAGACTCTTTCGTGGATTTTTTGACCGGGTACTTAGGGTTTTGGTCCCGAGGGCAATATATAGGCAGAAGGAGAGGCCGAGGGTGTGCTGGAGTCGGCCACACCACCCCCTGGCGCGGGCCAGGCCTGGCCACGCGGCCAGGTGGTGTGGCCGGGCCCTAGCCCTTCTCTGTCTCGTATTCTGGCTCCAGATGTCTTCCGGAAAAATAGGCACTTTGGCTTTTGTCCCATCCAATTCTGAGAATATTCATTTTCTGACTTTCCTGGAACCAAAAACAGCAAAAAAATAGGCAGCTGGCACTGTGGCTCTTGTTAATAGGTTAGTCTAAGAAATCATATAAAAAGTACTCCAAAGTGTGGAGAAAACACAAGAAAGTAGATAAAACCAAGCATGGAAAATCAAAAATTATAGATACATTTGCAATGTATCAAGCCTCGTCTCCTTCAGTTGGGCAAGCAGGCCATTATTCAATTTTGAAGAGCCTAGCTGTTGAGAATTCCCGCAAATTCCGTCATGTTCCTTGCTTGATCGCATAGAATCAGGGGAGGCTGATCCAGTGCCAATAACAGCATCCCGAGCATGATCCTGGGACTCAAAGGAGCCAAAAATCATTGAACGGTGTGAAATATTTAAATTTATTATAGATGATGGCAAGATTACACCTGCACGCCTTATCAATTGTGGACAATCATAACCAGCCTCGACATAAATCTTGGCTGATGCAGGAGAGACTGGTATTTCATAACCATCACACGCAGGGTAATCCAGAAATTCAGCAAAGGTTAAAGATTTTTTGATATTCCGAACTTCCTTCCGAATGATCGACGTCTCTAGCTTTCTTTTCAGAGCAGCAAGGGCTTTATCAGTTCTCTTCTTGTTTGGACTAACAAGCACCCATTCCTTTTTAGATTCAATTTGCCATTTGCGGAATTAAGCTTTCCACGGTGGTCCACCATTACCCCATAGATGAAAAAAGCACTTGAAAGCCTCACATGAGAAGGATCTAAGGGAGTAAACTGAGAATCCCACAGCCTTGGAACTAACAGAGAAACGAAAACTCTATCACTTTGCTGAATAACAGACAGATGATCGCATAAGCCCCCTAAACAAGACCCAATGCCAGACTAACTGAATCCTCAGTGAGTTTGAATTTAGATTGGCTAAAGGAGATAACAAGAAAGAAATTATATGATTTGCCGATTGGGTGAATAGTGGATCCAAAACGATATCTCATGTCATTTTGAAATCTTAAACCAAAAAAAGTCCAAACCAAGAGCGATAGAGGCATGCACCGCCATAGAGGAAGCATCAATATCAATATCAGCGCCAAAGCATACCTCCTTATTTGACGAATGAAGATCCGATCCATTCAATACCGAATTGGTTGAGGCCGGCGTGGGCGATGAATGATTCACTTCAGGATCAGATTCAGTGATCATCGGAGCGAAAATGCATTTTTCAACGTGGGCATCACAAAGAGAAAACTCCACCTGAGATCCGAGAATGATAACCTCGTCATCCTTGAGATATTTCCGAATAAGGGGAAGCCTTTTGGCATTGTATAATACGAGCCAATTCTTCTTCTTCCAGAGATAGATCTGACCATCATATCGTTTTTCTCCGTCCACGATCCAGGTCCTTGGAGGACGTGTACGTGGCCTTCCATTTCTAGTCTGGGGGAATCGCCATGGGTTGATGAAATGGGTATGGGGGTGTAGATCAGAGGACGCCGAGGGAAATGATTGGAGCGGTTGAGAGAGATCACCGACGATCAGGGAGATCGCCGGCCGGGTAGGGGACGGTGGTGGCTAGGGTGGGAGGGGGTGGGAGTCGCCATCACCATGTGTTGGGTGTATGTTAATTAATCCACCATATGCAACATACGCTCAAGAATTGTAGTGCGGATAAATTCAGTAACCTAAAGAAACTGAGGAAGGCACGTGCTGAGTTTGAAAAAGAACGGCAACACGCGCTCTGCCGTGTGACATCAAACCGGGAGAAGCAGCTTGCGGCGAATATTACTGAATTGCTTAGAACGGAAAAGGTAATGACGAAGCAGAGATCCTGTGTTGATTGGCTGAAGGACGGAGATCGGAACACAATATTTTTTCATGCAAAGGCTACTACTCGAAAAAGGAGGAATATGATACAAGGCCTAAAAGATGATACAGGTAGACTTTTTATTGAAAAGGAAGATATGAAGGGTATTGTGCAATCTTTTTATACCAATCTGTTTAAAGCTCGGGAGGAGATAGATGTACAAGCTGTGACCCAATTTGTGCAGGAAAAGGTAACGTATGATATGAACTTCTCTTTATGTCATGTATATGATGCTAGTGAGGTTGATAAAGCCCTGTTTTCTATGGGGCCATCAAAAGCCTCGGGTGTTGATGGTTTTAATGCCAATTTCTACCAGAAACATTGGTCTCTTATCAAGAATGAGATTACTGATGCGGTTTTTGGATTTGTGAATGGTGGTCACCTATCGGAGATCATAAATAGAACAGTTATTGTTTAATTTCCAAAGGTGAGGATCCCACAAGATATAACCCAATATCGCCCAATTGCTTTATGCAATGTTATCTATAAGATCTGCTCTAAGGTACTATCCAATAGGCTCCGGGTTGTGCTAGATGAGATTATATCTGAAGAGCAGAGTGCTTTTGTGCTAGGGCGTTTAATTATAGAGAATGTAATCACTGGATATGAATGTGTTCACTCTATGAGGAGGAAGCGAGGGAAAGCAGCTTTTTGTGTGGCTAAACTTGATATGATGAAAGCATACGACCGGGTGGAGTGGCCTTATTTGCAGGGGATAATGCGAAAATTGGGATTTGCTGATGCGTGGATATCACTTATTATGAGGTGTGTCACGACAGTAAGTCTAGAGGTGAAAGTGAATGGTGAACTGCTTTCTTCTTTCAAACCCACTTCTGGTCTGTGTCAGGGGGGCCCAATTTTGGCTTATTTGCTTTTGCTATGTGGAGAGGGGCTTTCTTCTCTCTTGAAGTGTTATGACGCAGGATGGATAGACATAGGCATAAGAGTGAGTTACAAAGCTCCATGGATTTCACATTTATTATTTGCTGGTGACTGTCTTGTGTTCTTGAAGGCTGATATAAGAAGTGCGCGTCGCCTTGGTGAGATTATTGAGATTTATAGCAAGGGATCGCGACAGAAAGTAAATAAACAGAAGAGCTCTACATTTTTAGTCCGAACTGTCTGGCTCCAGTAAGAGCAATGGTGAGGAATGTGCTTCATACTGATAGGGAGGCTCTGTCTGAAAATACCTCAGGTTACCCACTGCTTCGGGTAGGCTCATAGATAAACAATTTGATCATTTGGTAGAAGGATCCAGGTCTCGGGTACAAGGTTACTGTGAGAAACTTATGTCCTTTGCAGCAAAGGAGGTCTTAATAAAGTCAGTGATTCAGGCTCTGTCAACCTATTCTATGAGTTGTTTCAAACTCGCAAAAGGTTTATGCTCCAAATTAATGGCAATTTTGTCCAAGTACTGGTGGAGTGGAGCACTAGACAACCGTGGTATGCATTGACAGGCTTGGGAGAAGATGTCAATTGCGAAAGGAGGTCTAGACTTCAGAGACTTCCAAACATTTAATGTTGCTATGTTAGGTAAAGCATGGAGATTGTTAGTAAACCCAACGAGCCTCTGTGCTCGAGTGTTGAAGGGGAGATATTTTTCAAATGGCGATTTATTATCTGTTGGTTGTTCGAAGAGTGCCTCCAAGGTTTGGAGGGCCATCATTTGTGGTAGAGATGTGTTAAAGAAGGGTCTTGTTCGGCGTATTGGCGATGGACAGGATTGAAGGGGAACGGGTAGGCTACACTAGCGTAAAATCAAAAATTTCTACCCCGTTAACCAGGAATACTGTAGTCATAGATCACAGGATTACCACTAGATGCGCAGTTGCAGAACTCGATGAAGCACGTCGGGACAGTATAGATGTTCTACGTATCCTCCTCGTCCTCGTCTCACGAGCATCTCCCCTTTGCGCGGCTCGTCCAAGTGCTACAGCTGCAGCACGTCCGAGGTATCCATACGTCCGGAGTGGAAGCTGTCACACGCCAGACTGCTAGGTCTGCACGTGCAACACAGACGGAAGAGGAGTGGCGGCTGGGTGGAATGCTCAACCCTATTCAGCTCGCCTCACTCTCTCTTATATAGGCATCCCTGGTGGGCTTCTACATTAGCAGCCCATTAGCAGCCTAAGCCTGGTCTAATTCGGATCCAATCCTCATTAGGCTTCCAGCCCCTAAAGTGTGTGACCCTATAAGTTCATATACGTATAGACATGACACGAGTACACTTACTTTGTCAATAGTTGGTAGCGGCCTCTAGCAAGACGTGCCAACTCCTAAACGCATATAAATATCATTCGGATGAACCATCACAAGGTTGAGTACATGTCTTTCCCTTTGCCTCACGATATTTGGTCTAGCTCCAAGCTGACCTCTCGTTCTCGATACTGTGATTCGGAATCCCTTTACTAGGTTAACTCTTAACCATATGTAGCATGGCCATGCATTTCTGGATCCGATCACTCGAGGGGTCCAGAGATATCTCTCTCAAGTAGAGAGGGGCAAATCCCATCTTGATTGACCGATGCCTTGCAGCATGTATCAGGACAAACCCGAAAGCTACCTTTATAACTACCCAGTTACGGAGTAGTGTTTGATAGCCCCAAAGTAGGTCGATCCACATCTCAAGTACATGCGACAATCTCAGGTCTAAGGACAAAACGTACACGATGTGTAGAGAGAGCTGCAAGAATTATTGGTAGTCTCAAGTTGGGTCAGTCCAACCACATGTTCATAACATGTGTCCACATCATTGGTTTGACATCTCTATGTCTATGACTTGCGAAACATAGTCATCAACCAATCAATGTCCTAGTCTAATATTCACGTGTGTCCTCACATGAACTCCGACTAGGGACAATTATTAGATAACCATACAAGTAAAGAGTTTCACAAACAATTCACATAATTGCCAATCAATACAAGTTGCCTGGTATATGGATATTCAAGGAATATTATAATAACTCATGGATACACATGAAATACAATCATCTCTACGTTTGCCTCTAGGGCATATTTCCTTCAAGGATACCCTTATTTGGGATGATCAGTGGCTCAGAGAGGTCCCTGGACTTAAACTCCTCTATCGATACGAGACAAAACAAAATAATGGTACAAAGGTAACAAGAGTCGGAGCTTCTGGACCAAGGGACCGGTAAGTGGGATGAGGTTGCTGTTAATGATACCTTCTGTCCACTAGATGAGGCTGTCGTCTTAAGCCTACCACGTCCGAGGAATGGTGGATAAGATTTCTGGGCATGGAGTGAAGAGAAGAAGGGGATCTATTCAGTTCGTTCTGCATACCGAATGTTGGTTCAGCACATCGCTGAGAGTCCTAACAGCTCTAATTCAGAGCAGCAATGGAAGAAGTTGTGGAAGCTCAAGGTGATCCGAAAGGTGAGGGTTTTCTGGTGGCGGGCGTTGAAAGGATTCCTCCCTTGTTACGCTGATCTGGATAGACGACATGTTATGGATCATGCTATGTGCAAATTGTGTGGCCATGAAGATGAAACATTGTTTCATGCCTTGGTGAATTGTGACCATGCAAAGCAGTTCTGGTCGGTGGCGGCGAACCACTTCGGCTTCACGCTCCCGAGATTGCACCCTGCAACATGGATGCATGACATACTGGTAGGCTCATATCTGAGTACGGAACATCTGCCTATAGCAATCACGGTACTATGGTGTGTTTGGTCTTGCCGAAACAAATATGTTCATGGAGAAGAAATATATAAACCTTTGGGCTCCATGAAGTTGATTGAAGAGCAGTCGGATCTTCTAGAATTACCACCGTGGCAAGTTGAGGTTCCAAAAATATTTGCAAATGGTCAAAACCGCCGGTTGGATGGAGTATGGTGAATATCTTCTGAAATTACCACCGCGGCAAGTTGAGGCTCCAAAAAATATTTGCAAATGGTCAAAACCGCAGGTTGGATGGAGTATGGTGAATACTAATGGTTTGTTGAATTCTCGGTTGAAGGTAGCATGTTTAGGCTATGTTATTCGCGATCACAATAGTGGATTCGTTGAGGAAGAATGTAGAAAACGCATCCATGTTGATGATCCCTTTATCAGTGAAGTCTTGGCTAGTAGAGAAGGACTTGACCGGCTAGGATTACAAAGGGTGATTATTCAAACTGACTGCATCACCCTTGAAAGGGTTTGGCAGGACAACAAACAAGTTTAGATAGAAGATGTTCATATTATTAGTGAGTTGAAGGGTTTATGTTCTAGTTTTCAGAAAGCCAATCTTCTTTTCTTAGGTCGTGATACAGATAAGACGGCGCATTTATGTGTCAAGGAAGCTCTTAGCCTAATAGATTCGGTTCGCTTTGATGTAATATGGCGCATGTGATCCAGATTTTTGCTGATGTGATTCAATCGGATGTAACCACTATCTCATTTAATAAAACAGTGGATTACAACTAATTTTTTTACCAATATGACCTGAGAAATAGCTATGCCTGCCCGCCGAAAAGTTGGTAACGTGCAGCCGACCCGTCGCTCTCTAGATTTAACAGGGACATCACGAATTGTACGTGAGCAAATCTCCACGCGTTGGGCGACGCGTTGGTGGCCGGTGTCGCGCACCTTCCGCGTCGGTGCGGGGCCGCGGTCGGTCCGGCCGAGCGCGTGGATGAGCTCCACGCCCCACGCCACCGCCGCCCGACTGTGGGCCCTCGTCGCACGTAGCAGTCGCCTCAACACGACACCTGTGAAGTCGATCGACAAGGGCGGCGCCGGCGCCTCTTCTTTTACTAGTATTCCAGCGGCGCCGCCGCCGGATCTCTTCAGCTCATGGTAACGCGTAGGATGCATGCCCATATAGTAATATTTATTCTTTTCAGCGAACTTTTCTTGGCAAATGCAGATGAGATCACCAGGAAACTTTTGCAGCAAATTTTGTTTTGCACATCGCGAGTTCCAACCTGAAACTCGGGACTTTGTTGATCTCAATTCTCAAACGAACAAGACAAACTCGGAACTTTTGTGTTGCACCGTAACCTGTAATTCCTTGCGCTTGCACTGCAAGTTTACAACTACACAAGACAGCTGCTGCTGCCTATTTACACTTGGGGACAGGATTAAGTACACAGCTAAATCTAATTAACCCACTACTACTAGTACTGATGATCCAGCGATGTATCATGGATTAACGAACGAACGAATTGATTGACCACCAGCTAAAATCGTAGTCTCGTTGTAGTTCTACATCACCATCTCGGCCGGCGGGGGCATGTTGAGGTCGAACCCCACGCCCACCGCGGGGGACGCCGCGTCCAGCACCGACGACGAAGACCCCGTACTGTCGCTCTGCTCCTCGTTCCAGCTGGCCGCTGGCGCGAAGGGTCCCGGAACGGCCACCGTGACGCCCGCCAGCCTCGGGTCCAGGAACAGGTACGGCTGCGCGGCTACCATCGCCGCCGCCGCCGCCGGGACCATCCCCAGCCTCAGCTCCAGCAACGCTTCTGCTGGCTCTGCCGTGAGGAACCCGGCCGGCGAGTCCTCCCGCGAAGAAGAAGACGAGGCCGACTCCACGGTGCTGCTGCCCGCGCTCGCTGGCGCCGGCGCCGGGGCCGCCGCCTGGAGGTGAAGCGGGGGGAAGTTAGTCCTGGCGGTGGGCCCACGGAGCCTGCGCGCGGCGGCGTCGTAGGCGCGCGCGGCCTGCTCGGCGGTGTCGTAGGTGCCGAGCCAGACGCGCGATTTCCTGATCGGGTCCCGGATCTCAGCCGCGTACCGGCCCCACGGCCGCTTCCGCACGCCGCGGAGCTTCGGCTCCGCACCCCAGCAGCCGCCGCTCTTGTTGCCGCCCGCCTGCTGAGAGGAGGAGCTGCTCTTGGGCGCCATGGATGACGAACTGACGATCGGTCGGAGCTGCTACGTGGCCGGGTTTCCTCTGCTTCGGCTCTGCGCTGGCTAGAGGCTTTGGGATGAGAATAGCTCGGTGACTTGGAGGAGGATGGGACTTGACGCGCGGCTATATGACGAGGCGGGGCCGCGGGGAGACTTTGACTGGGGGGAGGTGGGGCCACGCGCGCACCGCGTCCGGGCGGCGCTTCGTGTTGGTTTCTTCTGGTGGCGGTGCGCCGTCTTGGGTGTGCGTGGGTGTGTCGGCTCGGCGGTGCGCGTTGGATTTCGTCCCGGACGACTCGTGTAGGTGTCGTGCCTCACGTGTGTAAAGCGGCCGGGACCAAACCAAGCTAATACTCCCTATATTTCAAATTACTGCACGTACCTCTTATTTTTATTAAAAAATTCTGGGATTTTTAGAATACGTAATACACGCTTTTATACTATCTATTTCAAAAATCCTAGAGTATTTCAAAAATTCCAGAATTTTTTTAATAAAAATGAGGAGTACTAGCCACCTAGGTAAGCGTACCTGCGAAGTAATTTGAAACAGAGGGAGTAACATCTCTACTAGATACCGTATCCCAGTTAATAGCATCTCTAGTAGATACCGCATCCCATGGTACTACAAAACACGGATACGATATACCTCAAACCTGATTTGCAGTATGAAAAACGCTTGGAGAAAACATATACACTAATCCAAACTGTGTATTTAAAAAACATCACACATTGACGATAGTTTTATTCATAAGGGAGGTTTTAATCATCGAGATCGATATATGTTCAGCAAAAAATGATGCCGTGTCCCGGATCATCTACCGCGGCAGCAGCGCGCTTACTCCTCGGCGTTGTTGACGTCATCGGTGTAGTCGACATCGAGGGTCGTGAGCCGCGATTGGTGCTCGCGGGCGGAGAGGCGAATGGCACGGCAAAGATCGCGCTTCTTCGCTCTGCGCGCGAGGTGGCAGCGCTTTCGACGTTGCACGATGTCCATGAGCGCGGTGCACAGGGAGTTGAACTTCGCCTCGTTCACCAAGAGCTCCTCGTGCTCGTCGTCCGAGTTGTTACTGTCGGCGGGAGCGGGCTCACGGATGACCAGCGGAAACACGTAGATTTCGTTCATCAAGAGCTCCTCGGCATCGTCTGCGGTAGGGTCAAACGGCAGTAGCGGGGTCACGCGGGTGTGCCCAATGGCGCCGCGACCGTGTCCCTGCTCGGAGCGGCGCTGACGTTCCTCCTCCTCTGACAGCAGTGACGGGCGACCTCGCAGGCCAGAGCTCCCGCTGCGATCCGGGGAAGCGTGGCCGTGTCCGCCCAAATCGTGGCTCGATTGGCCGGCCATGGCAAGATGGGGGTGGTCACGGAGGTTGGCGGCGATGATGTGTTTTTTGATAACGGATGTGGCCGGAATCAGAGACGGGGCAGGCGGCAGCGAGGGTTTCTGGGCGGGGCAGGAAGGGGAAACTGGATGCGGTATCCCGCATCCAGCCCCCCATCCCCTGCACCGAATATATGCGGGACGGATGGGTCTCAATGCGGGATACCGCAGAAAAATTACATTATTCGGCTCTTTACGGTATCTGGGAATGCTATTTTTGGGCCTCGGTACCACATATCGGCGCAAAAAATTGCGGGCCGACCGATATGCGGTATCTGCTAGAGATGTTCTAAGAGCATCATCGAGTCGAAAACCGCAAAATTCCAGCGGATCTAATAAGTACTTCCACCTTCCCAAATTAGAACGCATATTAGTTTTGGTCAAAATCAATCTTTATAAAGTTTGACCAACTATATGTAAAAACATACTAACTTTTTAATTTCAAAAGTATATAATATGAAAATATAGTTCATGATGATTGTAATAACATTGAGTTGATATCATAGATGTTCATATTATTTTCTAAATATTTAGTCAAAGTTTATAAAATTTGACTTTAACCAAAACTGGGGTGTTGTTCCGGATGACTCGTGTAGGTGTTGTGGTTCATGTGTAAAGTGGACGGGACCAAACCTGGTTAAGGGCATCTCCACCGGCACGGCCCAAACGGTTCGAGCGCATCTGAAACGGTCCGCGCGGACTGACGGAAAGTTATGTGTTGGCCTAGCGGGGTGACCCATCCGCACCAACTCGCGCGGACTGACTCATCCATGCACAAATTTTGGGGCACGGTTGCATCGGTCCGGACAACATGCTTGTCCTCCCACGTCCTCCCTTCACCTTGGCGGTCCCTCCCACCAGTGGCATACAAACCACTCCACTTCTCTCTCTAAAAACCGTCTCCCAAATTTCCACTGGCGGGAGTAGGAGCAGAGGCGATGGATCCCGCCACCACGGCTGACGTTGCGCCTGTCGTTGGATTGAAGACATGTACGCTTAGAGGGGGTCCTCGAGGCGAGCATAAAAAGGGGTGTGAGGTGACATGTACGCTTTACCCAGGTTCGAATCTACCGACTTTGGACGGATCCTACTCCTGCTAGCAATCCAGTAATACCGCAGAGCCGGAAGTACAAATTACAAGAGAGGTTCGCCTGTGCGAGTTGAGGTTGTCGATTGTGGGTTCCCTAAAGGCTGGTCCCTAGGACGGCTTATATAGATATCCAACCTAAGGTTAGAGGAGAAACCTATCCGGCTACGTCAGAGGAGAGTACATCTTGAACTTCAAGTAACTAAATAGGTTTAAGTCGGTAAGTCTTATGGGCCTTCCCGTAGCCGGATGGACCTCCATCTTCTCTCCCTGATTGGGCCGCCCGTGAAGCAAAGCTCTAACCCGAAGTGGACCACCCTGGTCAGCGAGTCACAGTGGGTATATCCGGAAAGTATATCCCCAACAGCGCCCTCCAGCGATCTCGTCACCAAGAAGCAATGCCGGCCGAAGAAGCTGGACAAGGATATGACGGCGGAGGAGCATAAGGTTGAGTTGGAGAAGCGCGCTGGCCGGCGAGGAGGCGCGAAATCTTGGGTCATCACTGCCAAGATCTACGCGCAGCGCCGGGAGGAGAATGAGCGCGTCCTTTCCATGCAAGCCATGGCCAACGCCGACGAGATGGCAGCGAACGCTGCCAAGTAGGCTGTCATCCTCATGAAATAGGAGGCATTGACCGCCGCTTTTGGTGGCACCATCGTTATTCCTGGCCTAGCCATGGCCTTTGTGTCCTCTACCATCTCGATCACCTCCACGCCGAACGGCCAGCAACCAGTTCATCCTAGGACGCCAGGCCCGCACACACCATCGCTTGCCTGCCACGGGAGAAACATGGTCGCGCTCTATCGGTTCGTCTGTCCCTGCACGACGTCCTCGGAGACGGAAGAGCTCGCCATCGACCTCAACCGCACTCCCACGGCCGCAGACACAACCTCAGAGGTCAAAGAAGCGGTGGGCCATCTCCACCGCCTGCATGCCGGCGCCGGTCAACCTGTTCGACAGAATGGCCGACCAGCAGCCATTTGCCAATGAAGAGGTATGGTCGCGACATTTTTTTGCCATTGCTAGTAGCATGTGCCCGCCGCTTTATCATGGCCAATTTGTGTGTAGGATTTCGTGGCCAATGATGTCAAGGACGTCATTCATGACATGATCAATAAGGGCGGCATTGAATATACTGAGGACAAAGAGACCCAACAAGAGACTCAACAAGATGCCTACAACATTGAGGATGAGGCATTGTTTGGAAACGATGGCACTACCATGGGCGTGGGGTCATGGTCACGTCGTTGGCCGCTACACTTGCGGCATCACTTGTCGATGGCAAGAAGTTGAGCCAACGAATCACGACCTACACCACCTACGAGGACAAGATCATATGCCAGGCTTGGATGGAGATTTCACATGATGCACTATGCGGCGCCGAGCAAAATGGCTTTGCCTATTGGAAAAGGGTGGGCAAGTTCTTCTACGAGCATGGCAAGTTTGAGATAAACGCCTTCTATAGCGCTCAAAATGATCTCTCCCTCTCCAAGCGATGGGGAACCATCTTTGCCGAGTGTAGCAAGTTCCAAGGCTCATACGAGATGGCGACGAAAAGGCCAATGAGCGGCATGTTGCCGGTTGACATGGTAAAACATCTTCCTCTATTTGTTGATGTGTTGCATATGCATTGAGTCTTTGTTGGCACCAATATGTACGTGTAGGTCCTGAAAGCAATGGAGAACTACAAGAAGGTGAATGATAACAAGGTCTTCACTATAACATCCCAAAATTTAGGACTAAACGAAGGATAGATTTAGGATTTTGTGTATCTTCATGCATTCATCTGTAAAATGAGGTAAATTTTTCGCAAACCAAAAACCTGGAGGGATCAGAGCTTCCTTCACTAAATTGAGTTAGGGTTTAGCTCATTCTAGTCATTGTTATAAATGTTGACATGATCTCTAGGAATTTAAGTGAAATTGGGGTAATAACTTAAATTCATATTTAAATTTGAAATTACTTTTTAAAAGATTTAAACTAAAAGCAATTATGAATTTATTGGTTTAAAAGGACATTTAAATAATTAGTATGAAGTATTGAGTATTATATTATAGAATAAAGATACAAGTAAAAGAAATTTAAGACATTATATGTACAAATATCTAGAAACTCTTATTCTTTTCTTATTACATAACTACAATATAAGAAGAATACAAACAAATAAGAAAAATTTATACAAATGAACGAATGCAAGTAAACAAGAAAGTAAACTTTATTGAATAATAAATATATATTACATTGTTCTTACAAAAGGAAAATAAAAAAAATTACAAAAGTGATAAAATGAAAAACCCTATACTAAGTCCTACATCTAATCTTCTTGATCTTCTCTATAGTACTTTATAACTACAAGCAAAAAATAAAGAAAACCAAAATAAAATAAAGTGTTAGTTTAGAAATATTGCTCTCGGTTGTGAACAGTGAAGTGTATTGTTTTTTGGCATCATTGAGCAATTTCAAATGAAAGGGGCGAGTTTTACCGAGAGAATAGTATTTGTTCTTTTTAATCAAATGGTTTCAGTATAATATGATAAATCACACGAGCAAGTTTCACCAAGACAGATAAAAGTAAAAGGTTAAGTACATCAGATATTTCAGTTGAGTTGATCCATAGACCAAGCAAACAGGGAAGCAACTTACACAACCATGCAAAACTACATTATTGTCAACACAAGGGAGAATGAATAAAAGTCACAACCATAGGAGCACAAGGAGGTTCTCCCTATTAGCCAAACTTTCATCTTAGCAAGAACACAAAGAACACACCACCAATACCAGAGATATTCTCATCAGATCCACCAATAAATCCCCACAGAAAACCATCAGATCACCAACACATCACTTGCACCATGGTTGCTTAGAGAAGCCATCCAGGAGCTAGGACAAGGGGGAGATCAAGATCAAGCCAGTATCAGTTACAGGAGGAGAAGGCTAACAAGATCAAGACCAAGAGCACTAGGAAGAGCTGATAAAGGTCAAGCTGGAGCATAACAAGCATCGACAAATACCTCTCAACATCAGGTTGATATTTATCACTAAGCTAGTTTGAGTAATTAGAATTAGTTCTTATTCTATTTTCCCAAAATGGTTTTTGGGTGAGAAGGAGCTCTCCGTTTAGTGTAGTAGTGTTACACAAGTTCATCCTATAAGTGGTAAAGGCCAACAAAGTATATATGCTTATCCTAGAATGATTTTGGCCTCAGCCTTTTGCATCATAGGCGTAGGACAAACAAAATCAAATTTGGAATTCAAGTTCAACTATTGACAGTGAACAAGATACATCTATGTCTCATTCTTGTGCATCATAGACAAGGGCTATTACACAATACTTAACACATTAGATCATCTAAAAAGATGATTTCATCCAACACAACTAGCCTAAATGACAACAGATCATGATAATTTTGATTAGGCTATTGTGTACACTCCAAGGAGGCATCACAATAGCAGGACCAATTAGCAGAAGCCACCATTTACATTAACTAAATCAACCACTAGTTCATCTACAAGCAAATACACCCGAAAGCCAAATCATTTTCCTATACAAGTATGTTAGGAATCATGTATTTTAGTATCAGATTGTTCAATCAAGTTTCCATGATCAGAATAGCCAAGGCTATTATCTCAAATTAAAACGTCAACCACCAGTTCCTTCACTAGGATATGTCTGGTAATAGAGGAAACACATTCTTAATCTATCTACTCTTATATCTAGTAGAAGACTTCACTATCGACATTGACAAGTGAAATTTAGTTAACAACACAATAAAGATATACCTTGGTTAGAGGTAATATCACAGCAAACCACACATGTCTGGGATGAGTAAATCATCCAAACAGATACATTACTCCACAATTGAGCAACATATCCTATGTATTTACTGCCAAGTGTGACAATAATAGTTCTAGTAATTCCTTTACTAAAGCAATATTGCAAGCCAACACAGAAGTAGCATGTTATATCACAAGCCACTAAAAATAACAGAGTCATAGCACATATAATCAAAACATGGTCAACAACAACATGTAGAGTGGAGAATTTAGAATAGTAGAAGAAAGGCGAGAGAGAAGTAGATACCTGGCGCTAAGCTCAACTTTAGGGTGTTGAGAGGCAAGCTGTAGAGATCCAAGGGGACGTCAGAGTTGCATTCCTATATTGTCGTCCCACAGACGTCAAATCGAGAAAAGAGAAATGACGGAGTAGCCAGAGCCAGAGCAGTGGACAGTGAAACCATCAAGGTTGCGGTGGCAACACCATCGCCTTCCCATCAGTAGCATCAGCATAGCACCACCCCACCATTGCCATAGAAGCACTAGAGTGAAAACACTAGAGAGGGGTGAAGCCAAGATAAGCATGGGAAGGAAGCGAGATCACCGCAAGGATGAAGCACGAGACCAGCCTCGACCTAGAGCTTGGTATCAAGAAGATGGGAGCCACAGGAGAGTCGGGCCATGCTGTCCGCAATGCTGAATCGTCGGGGTAGCGCCGATGAGTAATGGAGCCGTGAGGTCGTTAAACCATAGCGAGAGAAGGGTTGGTGGTGAGATTAATTGGAAACCATACACAAATCGAGTGGGATGGAAAGGAACATCAAGAGGTGGCAAAGCTTTGACGACCGGTAGCGGCAGCCGGAACGACCTAGCCCCGCCGGAATCGAACAGGCGGCGGCGACAATGTCTACCAGTGATGCGTGAGGGGAACAGGGTCGAAGCCGTGTGCGTGTGCGGTGTGCATACTTGAGAGGTGAGGTGGGCCGGGGTGGAATACCCCGAGCCAGGTCTAGCTGGGCTAGGCCAGCCCATGTACCCAACCAAATAGGCCAGATTAAAAATAGAATAAGAAAATAAAATAAAGGAATTACCAAAATACTCTATAAGTACTTTTAGCTCTAGAAAATGTAAAAAAACCTAAAAATACATATTATATATTAAAATTTTCACAAAAATAATATCTACCTAAGAAAAATATAACATTACTTATTTAAGTTTAATAAAATATGAGTAAATATTTAAGACACCAAAGTACCAAATGAAATATAACAAAATAAGGAAAAGTCTTAAAAATCAATAAAAGTCATTTTTATATATAAAAATAAATCTACTATTTCATAAAAAATGCCAAGTATAAAATCCCAAGTCAATTTAGGATTTATAAACAAATAAGGGTTATAATTGACCTGATGTCATTTTTCTTTATTAAAATAAAAGAAATATATTTTATATTATCATTTATAAATCAAAATAAACCCATATTAGCTTTAATTGGATACTTAGATTTATTTAAAATATGCAATGTATTATCTTTTATCACCTATAAACTCCAAATAAATTCCTTTTAACTTCAAAGTCATTTAAAATTTATTACATTGGAAAAAAGATTATTCTTTTCTCAAAATTGTTTATTACTTGGTAATTTAGGTAAAACAACCAAGTAAATATTAAGTAAAAATGTTACACTTAGAATCCTAATTATAATTTCTAATAAAACTTAGAAGTAAATTTGTTAACTATGTAATATCCCTTTAAAATCTTTAGCTAACTATAAGTCAAATATTTACAAGTTCATTTTGCATATCATTAGCTTATATTAGAATTAAGTGATCTTAACCTATATAACCATATTTTGTGTGACTCCCAAACTTGATAATTAAGAAATAAACTATATAATAAATTCACCTATTTTGCATAGACAAATCTTATAATATAATATATGAATATTAAACATACTAGATCCAAGTCCTTAAATATATGCTTCATATTTATAAGATTTCATCTTAGATCATGCTTAGGAAAATCCTAGAAATTAGTAATACCATAAATATTATTTCTTAGGTCCAATTGTATTTTTATAGTTAACTTTGGTCTTATATACAATAAACTAGGAGTATAATAACTCAAGATCATTTGTAATTTATCAAAAACCATAGCATAAATAATATTAATCTTCAAAGTTGATTAACTTAACATGAACACTATTTCTTCAAATGTTATTCTTTTTGCCACTTTAAAATAAACACTATGCTATTTCCTTTAAGTCATAACAACTTAAAACATGAACTTCGTAATAATTACATGATAGCACTCAACCTTAATCTTGTATTACGGTTGTACTTCACCTTTTATGTCTTATATGTTAATCTTAAAGTCTTTGCAAATGTATTATTTTGTGAAGTAAACTTGAAGATAAATCAAATATTAAAGAAATCACCTAATCCAACTCAATTGTAATGTTGGGGTTACTTTGGGGGTTTACAACTTGCATCCCATTACTTATGCATAATAACATGTTGCTTCCTTAAACATTGTCCTTACAGGGCAATGATGATATTTTGTAGAACCCGAGGTCCAGGGTCAAGTCGAGAAATTCGACTACAATACTCCGCTATATCAAGGCAAGTTCACACTTGCTCATGTCCTTTGGTTATTTTCTATTAAGTATTTGCAAATCCAATGTTGTCATCACTTGCATTTTGAAAAGGTCAAAAAACTCTATTTTCATAATTATATGATTATGGGTTATTTACCAAATGGTAATAACCTATTATTATAGTTCCGGTGGTAAAGGAACATAATACCTAGGACTTAATAACCAATGTCTCTAGTGATTCTTGCACCGTATAATACACGTTAACCATAAGACTTGGAATGGGACAAGAGAGTCATCTGAATCTTCTTCCTTTCGCATGTCAGTGAATTACTAGGCTGTAACTCCCAGGGAGGATTGACAACATAAGGATGGGATCCCTCAATGTCACATGGCATCTGGTATCTACGAGGGATGTGCATTTCAGACTGTAATTGGAAACAAGTTTTATCCTGGGTCTAGCGTGTAATCCGATGGGCATGCGGGATTGTGGAGAAGGGCAACGAATGTCTTGGAACTTAGAATGGACCCATACCAAGGAAGTGTGGACAAGCTCATGACTTGGATGTGCAATAAGGTTAAGGTCTCTTATGGGTAAAGTAACGCACCTCTACAGAGTGTAAGAAATGTGACATGTTACTCCCTGTTCCGGGAAGGAGCTACGACCGTGGTAGGAAAAGAACTCCATGAAGTTCTGGTAAACCTGTGAAGGCTGACGGACATAGCTTTTCATAAAAAAGCAACCTTTGAAGAAATGCTTATGAAAACTTGCATAACCTACGACCTTTGGTTTGTGGTTGTAGTTAGTGCACCGAACACTGTTTTTAGTGAACTTGCTAAGTACGGCGTACTCAACCGTACCTTCTTAGCCCTTGCTAGATTATGAAGACGTTGAAGAACAAGAAGAGAAAACACTCTATTTAGTTGAAGACCAAACCGAATTCTGCTATAAGGAGCCAAAAATATCCGGAAGTGTTGAAGGGAACAACTACAAAAGCATCTACTGAATGGAGGCCGAGGAGTCTGAAGTGTAGATGTGTCAGATATAGTTGATTAATTCTAGTAGTACAGATCTCTATCCTCTATATATTAATCTCATATGAATCTTAAGGTTTAGTTTACCTATTTATCTTATTCTCAAATTATTATAGTTTATCTTTGAGTCATCAGGATAGGATGTCAAAGTCGTTGTGTAATTTCTGGTTGTGATAATAATGTATGCATGTGGACCCGCTTTGTTTCTGTTGTACCACTCAGAGGGATGTAATATTTGTGGAACGGTGTTCCATGAGTGTTATGTCAACGACTATAGTATACTACAACATGAAGTGGTATGCTAGGTCACCGCAGCTGGTATAAGAGCAAAAGCTTTGACCTTACGTTGGAAACCTATTAAATGGGTAGAACCTGTAAGAAGTATGTTAGCAATGGTAAAGAGTTCTATAGAAAGATGATGAGTATGCAATTGAGAATTACATTGTCATGTTTCTAGTGCGATAATTCTTTATTATGATGCATTTTGGGTAATAATAGTGAGTTATAACTCAGTATGACTAATTATAATCTCTTATCTATAGTAAGGAATGGTATCTCAGTACCCAAGCCGGAATGTTCAAGTGTTGAATAGGACTTTAGATGACTATGGAGGTGATTGGAAAAACCTTCTGAGACAACTTCTATGGAATCTGGATTGCAAATCTTGACTTCTCGTCAAGGTTTACAATTACTGTGACAGGCAGGTGTTAGCCAAGTACCGCGTAGTGCTTCTACTACCCAGAAAGTTGGGGATAAGTGGAGAAATGCCATCTGGGGAGGTGAGATGTATGGCAGCGGCATATCAAATTGCAGTAGTGGAAGCAATAACCATGAACCAAAAGTAGAAAGTCAAGGAGCTAGAGGGTAGTACTCATACAATTATACCTCATGATTCCTTAAGTTCGGAGCATGAGTTAGATCATTCTTCTCTTATGTAGACTGAACCTGCTTTAGCTACCGAATAAATGAATCGTTATAGGTCATTACTCAATACCTATCATAATACCCATTAAGTTCTAGTCCATGAACTGGACACTATCCTTGAGGATTTTACGGATCCTGTAAGGGAAATTGAACGAACAAAGGAATAAGATGAAGAAGTTAGACTTCCTAAACCAGCCTTTCTAGGTAATGTATTTGTGGAGTCCGAGTTTAATGATCCAAAGACCAAACCTATGCCTATTATCGGAATGAACCTCAGAAACCTGAAGATATAGGAGCCGAATATGGAGTAGAATCTTACACTGAAACTAGGGAGGATCCAATACCCTATGATTCTGGTATAGAAGTAGAAACCAGTTACAATGCTATGGAACCCTATGGTCCATATGGGGGTAGTACCAATTCTATTGACCTGGAAGAGTGCACTGGGAGTTATTATACTAATATGTATGAATGGATCAAGGAAAAAGCAGAGAACATGTCTTACTTCGAAAGTGCGTTTGAAGGTGGACAGGAGAATTCCATGGGAGATCACGCATTTTCTAGTCATTTTTCAATAACTAACCTCAATCTAAGTACTTCTAATCAAGAGTGTACACCCTCTGGATATTCATATGCTCTAGAAGGTAGTCGTCGGAAGTCACGTCATCATGGTCTGAATTCCCGGAAGCACTAAGAAGAGGGAGAATAGTAAGAAGAAACTGTAGAAGTAGAGAGCTCGAATAATGCATATATCCAGTAATGCATATTGTAGTGTTTGAGAGGCATGAAGTTATAAGTGAGAGTTTCTCATATGGGCAAGTGAGATTTTGAAGATATAGGTATTGTACTAGGTGAGAGTCAAGCCGTAGTTGTGAGGTTTGTTTGTAATAATTTATGAAACCTATGTATAATACATGGTATATGTTTGTTTTTATTTGGATTTGGTTCTTGATTTCCTTGTGTGACTAGCACTGTGCATATGGTTGAGCTCAGAAAACATATGCATGATGTAAGTATGAGTATGCCTTATGTAACAGGACTAAAGGGGTATGGATACGGGAGTAGAAGCTGGGTTAGAATAACAACATTTGGAGCAAGAAGCTAAGCAGAAGGAAAGTAATGAGGATGTAACCACAACTAGATCACTATCATCTTGTCTGTTGGCGGAGGAAAATTTCATGCAAATAATGCAAGAGTACCAGAAGAAGTTCATGCAAGAGATACTCAAACAAGTTGGACCCGGAAAGGAAAACAAAGATACAAGAGTGCGCCTTTCTGATTTTGAAAATGTCAAACCAATTCCTTTTGCATCGGCACTAGAACCTATGGATGCGGAGGACTGGCTGATGGATATAGAGAGGAAGCTAAAAACCGTTGGATGCAATGATGAGGAGAAGTTACATTCTTCAACATTTCTTCTATTAGGACCAGCCGCAAATTGGTGGGAGAATCAATTAGATATGCACACACCAGAAGAGACATCCACTTGGGAAGAGTTCAAAATAAAAGTTTCATGAGTATCATGTTTTAGAGAGTATATATCCAGTAATTCGTATTGTAGTGTTTGAGAGGCATGAAGTTATAAGTGAGAGTTTCTCACATGGGCAAGTGAGATTTTGAAGATATAGGTATTGTACTAGGTAAGAGTCAAGCCATAGTTGTGAGGTTTGTTTGTAATAATTTATGAAACCTATGTAAAATACATGGTATATGTTTGTTTTTTATTTGGATTTGGTTGTTGATTTCCTTGTGTGACTAGCACTATGCATATGGTTGAGCTCAGAAAACATATGCATGATGTAAGTATGAGTATTTGCCTTATGTAACAGGACTAAAGGGGTATGGATACGAGAGTAGAAGCTAGGTTAGAAGAACAACATTTGGAGCAAGAAGCTAAGCAGAAGGAAAGTAATGAGGATGTAACCACAACTAGATCACTATCATCTTGTCTGTTGGCGGAGGAAAATTTCATGCAATACATGCAAATGATGCAAGTGTACCAGAAGAAGTTCATGCAAGAGATACTCAAACAAGTTGGACCCAGAAAGGAAAACAAAGATACAAGAGTGAGCCTTTCTGATTTTGAAAATGTCAAACCAATTCCTTTTGCATCGGCACTAGAACCTATGGATGCGGAGGACTGGCTGATGGATATAGAGAGGAAGCTAAAACCGTTGGATGCAATGATGAGGAGAAGTTACATTCTGCAACATTTCTTCTATTAGGACCAGCCGCAAATTGGTGGGAGAATCAATTAGCTATGCACACACCAGAAGAGACATCCACTTGGGAAGAGTTCAAAATAGAAGTTTCATGAGTATCATGTTTTAGAGAGTATTATGGAATTTAAGAGGAGAGAATTCGAGGACCTACGGCAAAACAATGCACCCGTGATGAAGTATATGAGGGAGTTTAGTCAGCTATCTTGTTATGCTGTTGATGAGGTAAATACGGAGGAGAAGCGCAAGAAAAGGTTCTTGGGGGGGCTAAACCCTTATATGAAGATGAAAATATGGGGGGATGCAACACAACGTTTTCAAGAGTTGGTTGATGTAGTAATTACTTTCGAGGACGATTACAAGATGCTAATGGAAGAGAGGAAGAAATTAGCCAAGAAAAAAGCTATAATGGAACCAAAGAATTTTAAATCTACAAAGTCAACACTAAACTTAAGTTTTAGACCCAAATTCATATCCACGAGTGGTACATCAAATCATGAGATATCAAAATGGAGGAAACGAGTTATATGTAATAAGTGTGGAGCTCCAGGTCACATAAGGAGGAAATGTTGGAAGTCCGGAATGGTGTGCTATGGGTGTGGTCTGGACGGACATAAGAGACCTAATTGTCCCAACAAGTTAGTTACTCGAGGAGTAGGATTATCATCAAGAGGTGGAGACTTTGGATGGAACAACACTGACAAGGCTATGATAGGTATGTTTAGCATTAGTAGTCCTTCATCAATAATGTTGTTCAAGGTTAAAAGCAATCTCATGGAGCATTGGGAGGAAGTCTAAAGTTAGCATTAGGTATTACCCACAACAGAAATCAAGGTGTAGGGTAAACTCAAGGATTGCAAAGTTCATAAAAACATCACTCTAGATGAAAGGATACCGGGAAGAAGGAAGAAAACTCAAGACGAGCCTACCCGAAACTTCGGGACGAAGTTTAATTTAAGGGGGGAAGACTGTAACATCCCAACATTTAGGACTAAACGAATGGTAGATTTAGGATTTTGTGCATCTGCATGCATTCATCAATAAAAATGGGGTGTATTTTTCGCAAACCAAAAAACTGGAGGGATCAGAGTTTCCTTCACTAAATTGAGTTAGGTTTTAGCTCTTTCTAGTGATTGTTATAAACTTTGACATGATCTCTAGGAATTTAAGTAAATTTAAATTCATATTTAAATTTGAAATTACTTCTGAAAAGATTTAAACTAAAAGCAATTAGGAGTATACTGTTTTTAAAAGGATATTTAAATAATTAGTATGAAGTACTGAGTATTATATTATAGAATAAAGATACAAGTAAAAGAAATTTAAGACATTATATATACAAATATCTAGAAACTCTTATTCGTTTGTTATTTCATAACTACAATATAAGAAGGATACAAACAAGTAAGAAATTTTTATACAAATGAACAAATGCAAGTAAAGAAGAAAAGTAAACTTTATTGAATAATAAATATATACTACATTGTTCTTACATAAGGAAAATAAAAAGAATTACAAAAGTGATAAAATGAAAAACCCTATACTAAGTCCTACATCTAATCTTCTTGATCTTTTGTGTAGTACTTTATACCTGCAAGCAAAAAATAAATAAAAAAGGGTTAGTTTAGAAATATTGCTGTGAGTTGTGAACAGTGAAGTGCACTGTTTATTGGTATCATTGAGCAATTTCAAATGAAAGGGGCAAGTTTCACCAAAAGAATAGTATTTGTTCTTTTTAATCAAATGGTTTCAGTACAACATCATAAAACACACGGGAAAGTTTCACCAAGATAGGTAAAAGTAAAAGGGTGAGTACATCAGATATTTCACTTGAGCTGATCGATAGACCAAGCAAATAGGGAAGCAACTTACACAACCATGCAAAACTGTATTGTTGTTGACACAAGGGAGAAGGCAGAGAATGAATAAAACGCACAACCATAGGAGCATAGGGAGCTTATCCCTGTTAGCCAAACTTTCATCTTAGCAAGAACACAAAGAACACACCACCATACCCAGAGATATTCTCATCAAATCTACCGATAAATCACCATGTAAAACCATCAGATCACCAACACATCACTTGCACCATGGTTGCTTAGAGAAGCCATCCAGGAGCTAGGACAAGGGGGAGATCAATATCAAGCCAGTATCAGTTCCCGGATGAGAAGGATAATAAGATAAAGAGCAAGAGCACTAGGAAGAGCTGATCAAGATCAACCTAAAGCATAACAATCATCAGCAAATACTCCTCAACATCAGGTTGCTATTCATCACTAAGCCAGTCTGAGTAACTAGTATTAGTTCTTATTCTATTTGTTCCAAAATGGTTTTTGGGTGAGAAGGAGCTCTCAGTTTAGTGTAGTAGTGCTACATTAGTTCATCCTAGATTTGGAAAAGGCCAACAAAGTATCTATTCTTATCCTAAGGATTTTGGCCTCAGCCTTTTGCATCATAGGCCAAGGACAAACACAATCAAATTTGGAATTCAAGTTCAACTATTGAAAGTGAACAAGATAAATTTATGTATCAGCCCTGTGCATCATTGACAGGGGATATTACAAAATACTTTACACATTAGGTCATCTAAAAAGATGATTTCATCCAACACAGCAAACCTCAATGACAACAGATCATGCTAAATGTGATCAGGCTATTGTGTACACTCCAAGGAGGTGTCACAATAGCAGAACCATATTAGCAGAAGCCACCATTTACATTAACTAAATTAGCCACCGGTTCATCTACAAGCAATTACACCTGAAAGCCAAATCATTTTCCTATACAAGTACGTTAGGAATCCTGTATTTCATTATCAGACTGTTCAATCAAGTTTCCATGATCAGAATAGCCAAGGCTATTATCTCAAATTAAAACATCAACCACTAGTTCCTTCACTAGGATATGCTTGGTAATAGAGGAAACACATTCTTAATCTAGCTACTCTTATATCAAGTAGCAGACTTCACTATCAACATTGATAAGTGAAATTCAGTTAACAACACAATAAAGATATACCTTGGTTAGAGGTGATATCACAACAAACCACACATGTCTGGGATGAGTAAATCATCCAAACATAGACATTACTTCACAGTTGAGAAACATATCCTACGTATTTACAGCCAAGTGTGACAACAATAGTTATAGTAATTCCTTTACTAAAGCAAGGTTGCCAACATAGAAGTAGCATGTTATATCACAGACCACTGAAAATAACAGACTCATAGCACATATAATCAAAACATGGTCAACAACATGTAGAGTGGAGAATTTAGAATCATAGAAGAAAGGCGGGAGAGAAGTAGATAGATGGTGCTAAGCTCAACTTTAGGGTGTTGAGAGGCAAGTTATAGAGAGCCAAGGGGATGCCAGGGTTGAAGTCAAGTACTGCCATCCCGCTGGCGTCAAATCGGGAAAGGACAAATGAGGGAGTAGCCGGAGCCATAGGAGTGGACAATGAAACCATCAAGGTTGCGGTGGCAACACCATTACCGTCCCATCAGTAGCATCAGCACAACACCACCCCACATTGCCGTAGCAGCACTAGAGTGAAAACACTAGAGAGGGGTGAGGCCGAGATAAGCATGGGAAGGAAGCGTGATCAGCGCAAGGATGCAACATGAGACTAGCCTTGACCTAGAGCTTGGTATCAAGAAGACTAGAGCCGGAGGAGATTCGAGCGACGCTGTCCTCAATGCCGAATTGCCGGGGTAGCATCGACAAGTAATGGAGCCACAAGCAGGTCGTTGAACTCTAGCCATAGAAGGGTTAGGGGCGAGCTCAAATGGAAACCATACACAAATCGAGTGGTATGGAAAGGAAGATCAAGAAATGGCAGAGCTTTGACGACCGACAGCGGTAGCCGCAGTGACCTGGCCCCACCAGAATCGAACAAGCGGCGATGGCGATGTCTAGCAGCAACACGTGAGGGGAACAGGGTCGAAGCCGTGTGCATGTACGAGTGTGTGTGCGGTGTGTGTGTGAGAGGTGAGGTGGGCCAGGATGGAATACCACAAGCTAGGTCTAGCTGGGCCAGGCTGTCGTGGTGTGGAACACGGCAGTGCCATCGGGGATGGCTTGAAGGGGACAATCAGGTTGCTATCGGTGGCTACTCGCAACGGGTTAGGCACAAATACTGCAAACATAGTGATGTACCTAGGTTCAGAGCCCTCTTGGCGAGGTAAAACTCCTACTCCTGCAGGGATCTACTATCAAAGGGGGCGAATGCCCAATACAAGTGCTCCTTGAGCTGTTTCCTTAGCTAGTTCTTGCTAGGAACTCGCTAAGTCCTTCTTCTGGTGTCTATTTTCCTTCTGCTTGAGCTTACCTAGAACCCTAGCGCTACCCCCTTTATATACAGGTTGAGGAGGTAGCTTACAAGATGGGTCCTAGGGTTTACTATTTGGATTTGGGATTTACAAAGTGGGCCGGCTGGACAGGGCCAAACGGTAGGCCTGGGTCCAGTCAAGCCTCCAGTACAGGGGGGACCATGTGTTAGCACTCAGTGCCCCTGCTTTACTTGTCATCCAGCTCTTTATCCGTCAGCCAGATCTTTATGCGTAAGCCGGGGCTTTCCTCGTCAGCCCTTGCTTTGCTCGTCAGCCTCCAACTTTGGCGCAGTTGTCCAGTAGCACCGGCCAGGCCAACCAGCCTGTCCGGTCAAGGGTGCGCTTAGCAAGGAGCATCATCCCCACCGTACAGTGTCCAGCGGATCCGAGGCGGCCGGATAGGAGCAGCGTCCTAGCCGGTTCTTCTGGCTACCCGTCTAGACGGGCCAGCCAGGGAAACCTTAGTACGGACCGGGTGGGGATTCCACCCGGCTGTGGTTCTTCATCTGGGTCCAGATGGCCCGTGCTCCTTGGAGCCGGCCAGTTGGTCCTGTCTTGGTCTACCCGGGGGTCATCCCCCCGACACTAGTCCCCGAGCGTGTTAGGACTTGGCCTTGCGGAGAAGTCCTTGCGTGCTCATTTGAAATGATTGATGAAGCAGGTGCCTTGTCGTCTTCGTTTGTCGTGTAGCCTTTGTCTTGTAGTCTTTGTCATGTACCGGCTTTAGATTCTGTGTTGTTTTCCCGGCTGGGGTTCACCGGCTACGGAGCCGATGGACCCACCCATAGGGTGTGATGGGTGATCTTCTTGACCGGCTGCCACACCCGGCCGGGAGATGGATCGCCATTCTGCTGTCGTTGGTGCTTGCGTAAGCCACGCCTACCGTTTCTGGCCCACGTCGCGTCAGTTTGACTTCTGGGTCTACCGCTGCAGTTTTTGGTAACCATGCGCACGCCTTCATCATTGTGTCTCCTTGGAGATCGTGGGATCGTTTTGCCTCCCGCAGTAACTTTCGTGGGATGCTCTATGCGCGTGGCACTGGCGCACGCGATCTGCCTTGAACTGTCGCGGGGTAGTAGGGTAGTTGCTTTGCCACATGGCGTGGAGGCAGGGGAACCGGCGCGGTTATCCTTCACCGATAAATACGTGCGCGAGGAGCAGTGATTCCTCACTTCGCCTCCCTGCGCTTGCCATCCTTACTCTTCCTCGCGCTCTAGCCTCTCTCTGCTCTTCTGCACTATTGTTTCCTGGTCGTCAACGCCGTTCCTCTTCATCGACCACGGGACCCCGCGCCTCCATCACGGCTACCTTCCTAGGCAATATGCTGCCCGAGGTCACCGGCGGCTGGTGTGGCTCTTATGTCACAGAGGAGCTGGTGAAGAAGTACCGGCGAGGGAAGTTCCTGCCGTCGGAGCGGGTGGTGAAGCATCGCCTCACGCCGGAGGGCGAGCGGGTGCCCCACCCCCAGCTAGGCGAGTCCGTCGTCTTCCTCGCGCACTTCGCTCGCGGCCTCGGACTGCCGCTGAGCCGCTTTGTCCTGGAGCTGCTGGTCACCTTTGATCTACAGCTTCACCATCTCGAGGCCAACGCCATGTCGATGCATCGCATCACGCGGCCTGCTGCGAGGCGTTCCTCGGCGTCTGCCCCGACGCCGCAAATTTCTTGAAGTTCTTCCACTTCAAGGTGAAGGTGGTGGGGAAGGGCGGCCCGTTGATGAAGACGGGCTGCTGCGCCATCTACCCGCGGTCGTCAGCGCCCATCCCCCGCTTGGAGCTCCCCGACACCGTCAAGCTCTAGCAGCGCTCGTATTTTTACGTGCGCAATAACACGGAGGTGGACTTCGCCCCACCTTCGCCAATGTCCCCTCCAGCCGGAAGGCCTGGACCATCCAACACTTGGGCGCCCAGGGCGACATCGACCGGATGGGCGCCCGGCTGGTCGTCCTCATGGAGAAGGAGCGGCTCATCGCCCGGGACATTTTATTATCCTGGATGGCGACCCGCATTCTCCCGCTGCAGCACCGGTCGCACAAGATGTGCCACCTCTCCGGCCATCTAGATCCCACCTGGGTATCCCGGCTGGACGTGCCGTATGCCGCCCTCCGCGAATGGCTCGCCACCATTTCGAAGGAGGCGCTGGAGGAGGAGTGGCAGTTCTCCCGCCGGCCGTACCACCGCGGCCGGTTGTCGCCCAAGGTATGTTTTTTCTTGCTCTTATTCGGGTGGATTTTCCTGAGGGACTCCCGTTTCGTGCCTCTTATCTTCCCTTGTTGAGTAGCTTTTCATGGCGCAGCTAGCGGAGGACGGTATGGGGACACCGAGCTCCCCAACTTCGCTGCAGACTTCAAGCTAGCGAAGGCTCCGCCCGCGGAGGCGGAGCGGTTCCCCATGCAGGCTGACGAGGGCTGCGAGTTCCCACCCGGTGAGAATTTGTTTCCTGCCTTTGTCATGCTTGCACTTACCATGCATGTAGTTGTAATCTTGACTTTTCGCTTGTCCTTGGAATAGCTGCCCACGGCGAGGACGTGGAGCTCGCCGAGCTCGCCGCGGCCAGGGGGAGGGGGAAACAGGCCGCCCTACCAGCGTTGCCCCGGCTACAGGTGGCTCCAAGAAGTCGCACCGCCTCCTCCCTGCGCCCGTCATGCCGAGCGTTGCTGGGTAGGTGCTCTTGTCCTTTTGGTGTGAGTATTCCCTTACTTGTATTTGCGTTGCTCACTTCTTGTGTTTCTGCATCGAGGCTATGTCCTTGCCCGGCTCCGCGACCATCGCCACCGCGTCCGCCCCTCTGCCTGCTGCCAAGGGGAGTGCGTTGGCTCCGGCGTCCGAGGTTGCGCCGGCTTCGGCGTCCGAAGCTGTGTCGGCTCTGGCCCCCGAGGCTGCACCGGCTCCGGCGTCCAAGGTTCCACCGGCTCCGGGCCCCGAGGCGGCAACGGCGGATGTGGTGCCGCCGGCTGAGCCCACGACGCTTCACCGGGCCAGGGCTATCTCCCGGCTCGCAGGGGGTTTGTCGTTTGGGCGTGCCGGTGCGGCCATCCCTCCCACCGGCTCGGCGGTGGGTGCTGACTCCAGCGCCTACCGGGTGGAGGAACAAGTGGAGGTGCCACCGCCAGTTGCACTTGTCCAGCCGGAGGTTGGACCCATCCGCAGCTCCGGTGAGCAACGATGACCTCTAGGTCACCGGCTGGACGCCGGCGCGTGCCGTGCCGCCGCTGGACGCCCTTCTGGCACAGTTGTCGGAGGCGGCGCCGCTGGCTGTTGGCCAGATCCGCCAGCTGGTGGGGGCGCTAGAGTAGGGGCTCGGCAAAGCCAGGACGCTGGGAGCTTCTGTCGAGGTATGTGCTCTGTCGCCAGTCTTGTTGTTTTGTCACCGTCTCGTGACGTAGTTATTTCTCTTGGTTCTTATCTCTCTTTTCTTGCACAGAGGGCTCTTACCGACGCTGCCAAGACTTTGCGGGACCTGGGCCATAAGATCGCTCGCTCTGCCGTATCTTCCCAATTGCGCAATTTCTCGCGCTTCTTGTTGAGTATTGGTTACCCTCCTGCAGCTCTGCTCGCGGACCGGGACCGCGAGGTGGCCCGGCTGAAGGAGGAGGTCGCCCGGCTAGAGGAGGCCAACAAGACCCGCCAGGACCAGATCACCAAGATGACTGCACAACAGCAGCAGATGGAGATCAAGGCTGGTAGGGCCAAGAAGGCTGCAGACACCCGGACCGAGGCACTGAAGAACCTGGAGGGGCTTTATGCCACCTAGGTGGACGCCCTCAAGTCCTCCAAGGCCAAGGAGGCGACGGTGCTGTCGGAACTCTGCCAGATCGCTGAGATCGTTGTCTGTAAGTGCTTTTGACTTGAGCCCCTTTTGCGGATTTGTCCTTTGTGATTAATACTGACCGCTGCCATCTTTTCTGGCTACAGCTCAGTACCCTGAGGCAACAGATTAGGCACTGGGCTAGATTCCCGTGACGGATCTAGAACGGGATCTCCACCCGGGGGAGCTGGTGATGGTCGTCAGCGAGGAGGCGAACAAGCTCCACGCTATCTCTCTCGAGGTCTTTGACTATGTCTGGCCCGAGGCCATCCCGCCTGCCACCATGGATGTCCTGGCTGAGCGTCTCTGGGGCGCTCCGGAGCTCATGAACGTGGCCCGGGAGTGGGCGGCTCGCGGTGGCATGGAGATGGTGCTGGCGCTGCTGAAGTCCTGGTACCCGGATGTAGATCTATGGAGCCTTTCCCGTGGATTCCGCCAATGGACCAGCAATGACCAGCTTCGCGCTGATGTCCCCGACATCCGCTCCTGTGCCGTGATGATCGAGAGCTACGTCGCGCTAGACAGGGACTTCAGCGACCTAGCCGGCACGGAGCGATACTTCCACAACCCAGATGCGGCATGCACTGAAGCTCCGGCTGTGCCGCAGACCGCCTCGACGGACGTCGCCTCCTACAGTCGCGCTCCAGCTGATGCCTTCGGCCCTTCTGCCCCTCAGTGAATTTGATCCCCGGTATGCCGGGAGTATTTGTGACTTCAAAATTTTGCCTTTTCTATGTGCCATGTGAACAATTGTCCATCTATGACATACTGAACTTCTGCGGGAGCATCGCCTCCCTCTATCTTATTTGCTCGTGCTCCTCTTTTTGCACTTTCTGTTTTTCATCTTTTGCATGCCTGTTTCTTTGTGGGGGCACGCAAGCGCACCCACATGGTGTAGTCCCCGAGGTTTGGGCCGGCTGGAGAATACAGCCGGGTCGAAGCTCCTTTGTGTTCTTTGTTTTGCAGGTTTCTGTGTGGGGGCGCGCAAGCGCACCCATGGGGTGTAGTCCCCGAGGTTCGGGTCGGCTAGAGAATTCAGCCGGGTCGAAGCTCCTTTGTGTTCTTTGTTTTGTAGGTTTCTGTGTGAGGGCGCGCAAGCGCACCCACAGGGTGTAGTCCCCGAGGTTTGGGCCGGCTGGAGAATACAGCCGGGTCGAAGCTCCTTGACCTGCTCTGCTACCGCCTGGAAGCTTTCTGCCTCCGCCTTGGCGGTGCTCGTCGTTGAACTTTGGCTCATGCAAACATAGAAACAAACAAGTTGTTGCCTGGTTAAGCATATGCAAGTCCAAACTATAATATTAGATGAACTAGTTTTTAGGTTTTTACTGTTTTGCGCAAATTCAATGTCTTTGGCCCTTTTCTCAGTGAGCATTGGCCAATTTCAGTGTTGTTCCCTTGCTGGCTTTTAGCCGGAGTCGAAGGGGTAGCTTGGTAAGTGTACTGCACGATACTTTGGGTTTGGGTCATTGCCTTTGAGCGAGCGAGCGCATCCGGGTCGTCCAGACGTTTTTGTTTTCCTCGTGGCATTTTCATGTAGGTGCCTTTGAGCGTTCTGCTCTTGCCGGATTTGTCAGCCGGCTTGCGGTCTGCAGCCGGAACCAAAGAGGAAGCCTTAGGAACCGTGTACAGTACTTTACCGCGTGGATCGCGCAGCCGTCTAGGCCAACCGGCGAGTCCCCGAGGCGGATCGCCGACTCTGGGGTTAGAGTAATGCAGCCGAAAGAGCTAACTTGCGCAGCAAGACTTCCTTATTTTATTGCAGAGTCCCCGAGATTGTGTCGAGGTTCCGATGCTTGTTCATTACGTGAAAGTAAGGTACATACACTTCCTGTTCAAGTGTAAAAGGGGTGGAGTAGGCTCGCGTTCCACGGGTGTTCAACTTCTTCGCATGAGCGGTCCATCTTGTTCTTTCCAGCTTGCGGGCGTCGATGAGGTAGTATGAGTAGTTATGTGGTGCCCGACTGATTATGAATGGGCCCTCCCAAGGTGGAGACAGCTTGTGCATCCCCTTGGTGTCTTGGACCAGCCTTAGCACCAGATCGCCCTCGCGGAACGAGACGCTACGTATCCGGCTGACGTGGTAGCGGCGTAGGTTCTGCTGGTAGATGGTTAACCTGGACAAGGCCAGTTCGCGAGCTTCCTCCAGGAGATCGACATTGTCTTCCCGTGCTTCTTTGGCCTGCTGTTCCGTGTAGAGCAGTTTGCGAGGTGCATCGAACTCGATGTCAGTGGACAAAACCGCCTCTGCCCCGTAAACGAGGAAGAATGGAGTGTAGCGGGTGGACCGGTTTGGCGTTGTGCGCAGGCTCCAGAGTACAGCCGGCAGCTCCTCAATCCAGTAGCCTGGGAATCGCGTTAGTGGTTCGATCAGCCGAGGCTTGATTCCGGCTAGGACCAGGCCATTTGCTCACTCGCACTGCCCTTTGGACTGGGGGTGTGCTACATATGCAAGGTCTAGGCAGATGCCCTTATCTCTGCAGAATCACGCGAAAGCTCCGTTGGCAAAATTTGTTCCGTTGTCGGTTATGATGCTGTTAGGGTAGCCAAAGCGTGTGATTATGTCTGTGAAGAACTTGACCACTATTGGCCCATCCAGCTTCTTTATTAGCTTTGCCTCTATCCACTTGGTGAACTTGTCCACCGCCACTAGCAAGTGGGTCATGCCTGATCTGGCCGTTTTGAAGGGGCCAACCATGTCCAGCCCCCAGACGGCGAACGACCAGGTGATGGGAAATGTCTTGAGTGCTGCAGACAGAGTGTGCTTCTGCTGGCTGAACCGCTGACACCCGTTGCACGCCTTGACAATATGCTCAGCGTCTTCCAATGCTATGGGCCAGTAAAACCCGTGGCATAATGCCTTTGCCACTATGGCTCGTGATAATGCGTGGTGTCCGCATTCGCCCTGGTGGATGTCAACCAGCAGCCAGATTCCTTCCTCCTAGCCCACACATCGTTGATAGATGCCGCCAACGCTGCGCTTGTAGAGCTCGCTATTGATGATGGTGTATGCGCTGGCTCTGCGCTTGATCTGTCTTGCCTGCACCTCCTCTTCAGGCAGCTCTCCGTTGGCTAGGAAATCCATGAACGGCTTGGCCCATGTTGGTGTTTCCCGGATGGCACATACCGCTTGCATTAGCAGATTCACTTCTGCTTGGATGGCCAGGTTAGGCTCGTCTGGAGGCCATCCGGGTGGGGCGGCAGAGCCGACAACTTCTAGGCTAGAGGCGGCAGTCCCCGGGTGCGCATGACCAGTCCCCAGGTGTGGTGCAGCCGTCACGGAGGTCTTGGAGCCAGCAGTCCCCGGGTGCGGTGAAGCCGTCATGGGGGTCTTGAGCCAGCAGTCCCCGGGTGCGGCGAAGCAGTCCCCGGGTGCGGCGAAGCAGTCCTCGGGTGCGGTGAAGCCGTCATGGGGGTCTTGGAGCCAGCAGTCCCCGGGTGCGGCGAAGCAGTCCCCGGGTGCGGTGCAGCCGTCACGGGGGTCTTGGAGGCGGCAGTCCCCGGGTGCGACGGAGCATTCCTCGGGTGCGGTGCAGCCGTCACGGGGGTCTTGGAGCCGGCAGTCCCCGGGTGCGGTGCAGCCGTCACAGAGGTCTTGGAGCCGGCAGTCCCCAGGTCCGCATCCAATATGATGGAGTCGGATTCAGGAGACAGTGTGATTGATGGCTTGCGTAAGTGCTCAAGGGAAACTCCAGGTGGAATTGGTTGTCTTGTCGACCCGATGCGGGTGAGCGTGTCTGTGGCCTCGTTGTTCACCCTGGGAACATGATGAAACTCGCATCCTTCGAAACAGGTGCATAGCTACTGTATGAAGAAACGGTATAAAACCATGTTTGCATCTCTGGCGTCCTAGTCGCCTGACACTTGCTGCACCACCAGATCAGAATCACCAAAGCATAGGATGCGCCGGATGCCTATTTCCTTTGCCATCTTGAGGCCATGGACGAGCGCCTCATACTCAGCGACGTTATTGGACGCGCGGAAGTGGATCTATAGCACGTATTCCAGCTGGTCTCCTTTTGGAGAGGTGATGACCACTCCAGCTCCGAGACCTCCATACATCTTGGAGACGTCAAAATGCAGCTTCCAATGCGTGGAGTCAGGGCAAGGTAGCAGGTACTGTGTTTCTGCCCAATCGACGAGGAAATCCGCCAAGGCCTGGGACTTGATCGCCGTTCTTGGCTCGTACTGTATGTTGTGGGCAGTGAGCTCTATGGCCCATTTTGCCACCCGGCCTGTGGCATCTCTGTTGCCGATGATCTCCACAAGTGGCGCTAGCGCCACCACCCGGATGGAGTGTTCTTGGAAGTAGTGCTTCAGTTTCTTGGCGGCCATGTACACGCCGTACACCAGCTTCTGGTAATGAGGGTAGTTCTGCTTCGAGAGCGAGAGTACCTCACTTAGGTAGTACACCGATTGTTGCACCAGCTGCACCTTTCCTTCTTCCGTCCTCTCCACTACCAACACCACACTGACAACCCTGTTTGTTGCTGCGATGTACATCAACATGGGTTCCTTGGCTGCTAGTGCTGCCAGGATGGGTGGCGAGGTGAGCATGTGCTTGTGGTCACAGAAAGCTTCATCCGCCTGCGATGTCCAGACGAACTTGTCCGTTTTCTTCAGGAGCTGGTATAGTGGGAGTGCTTTCTCGCCCAGCCGGCTGATGAACCAGCTGAGGGAGGCCAGGAAGCTGGTGAACTTCTGGACATCTCTCAAGTTCTTGGGCGGCTGCATGCGCTTGATTGCGCTGATCTTCTCCGGGTTCGCCTCGATTACTCGCTCAGATACGAGAAAACCAAGTAGCTGACCGGCTGGGACGCTGAATACGCACTTCTCCGGGTTCATCTTCATCTGGAACTGGCGGAGGTTAGTGAATGTTTCCTTCAGGTCATCAAGGAGTGTCTAGTGCTCCTTGGTCTTGACTACCACATCATCAACGTAGGCGTGTATGTTTCTGCCAATCTGAGTCTGCAAGCACTTTTGCATGCAGCTCTGCTATGTTGCTCCAGTGTTCTTCAATCCGAATGGCATTGCGGTGTAGCAGTAGGCTCCGTAAGGAGTGATGAATGATGTCTTTATTTGATCAGCGGGGTTCAGCCGGATCTGGTGGTAGACGGAATATGCGTCCAGAAATGACAACAGCTCACAGCCGGCCGTGGAATCGATCACTTGGTCTATCCTTGGCAGGGCGAACGGATCCTTGGGACATGCTTTGTTCAGACTGGTGTAGTCAACACACATGCGCCAAGTCTTGTTCTTCTTCAGCACGAGTACTGGGTTTGCCAGCCATTCCGGGTGGAAAACTTCCATGATGAATCCGGCTGCGAGCAGCCGGGTTATATCCTCCCCAATTGTTCTTCTTGTTTCTTCCGCAAAGCGCCGTAGTGACTGTTTGACAGGTTTTGCATCTGGCCTGACATGTAAAGAGTGCTCGGCGAGCTCCCTCGGAACACCTGGCATGTCCTTGGGGGACCATGCAAAAATATCCCGATTCTCACGGAGGAAGTCGACGAGCGCGCTTTCCTATTTGCTATCGAGGCCGTCTCCGACCAGGACGAACTTGTCCGGCTCAGTCTTGTTCAGCAGGATCTTCCTCGTGCCCTTGGATGGTTTGAATTGTGCCTCTCCGGCCGGCTTGGGATCGCCAGCCGGCATGTCCTTCTGAAGGGCTGCCACGTTCTAAATGATTACGCATTTTTCTTCCGCGATGATCATGGCTTCGGCTATTTTGGATTCGTCTGTGGCGCATTCCACGGACCGTCTGTAGTAGCCGGCCACGGTGATGACGCCTTTGGGCCCTGGTAGCTTCATCTTCAGGTAGGCATAATGTGGTACCGCCATGAACTTGGTGAGCGCTGGGCGCCCCAGGATTGCATGGTACGCGCTGCAGAGGTTGACCACCTCGAACCAGATGGGCTCGCGGCGGAAGTTGTCCTCCGTGCCGAAGATGACGTCCAGCCGGATTTTTCCGATGGGGGAATGTGAAGGGCCGGGGACGGCTCCATGGAAGGAGGTGCTTGATGGCTCCAGCTGCGACTCACTAATACTGAGCCGGTCGAGCGAGCTACGGTATAGGAGGTTGATGCTGCTCCCTCCATCTACGAGGACGTGGGAGAATCCATAGGAATGCTTCTAGGAGACAATGATAGGATCCAGAACCATCGCGTAGGTGCCCGGGTGAGGCAGCTCAACCGGCTGGTCCTTCCGGCTCCATGCAACTTCTTGCTCTGACCATTTGAGGTACTGGGGAACGGGAGGAACGATTGCGTTCAGCTCCGCGTCGCAATGCCTTTTGTTGTGCTTGGTGTCCGGCTCCGTGGTGAAGATGTGGTAATTTCCCACCTGGCGAGGGTAGTTGTTATCATCATCCTCCCTTTGACGTTGGTTGTTGCGATCGCCTGGCGGCTCGCCGGCTGGAGGAGGCAGCGCTTGTCCAGCCGGTGCATCGGCAATTTCTGCCATCTTCTTCATCTAGGTGCACTGGCATGTGGTGTGCGTAGCCGGCTTGTTGCCTCCACTGTGGAACTTGCATGGCCCATCAAGCATCAACTCAATGGTGTACTTGGGCCTTGGAGGCCGGTCATCAGGCTTCTGTCTCCGGCTTTCGCCTGCAACCGGATCCTCCTGCACTTCTGCCACCTGCCTGGAGCCATATTGGTTATCCGGTTGGTCGTCCTTTCTCTTGCCGTGGCGGTTGTCGTGCTGCCTGGAGTTGTGTCCATTCTCTTCCGTCTGGCGCCGATCCATGGCAACGTCGACGATTATTTGACCTTGGTCATCCACCCGGACGGATCTTTTCATTGCCGCGTCGGCCGTGGCGTACTTGTCCCCGATGGCCATGGTCTGTGCGATGGTTGTGGGTTCCACCCGGTGAAGCTTATGCTTGAGCATAGTGCCGTCTCTATAGCCGTTGATGAAGAAATCAACCGCCTGATGTTCGCAAACCCCCTCACAGGAGTTGTGCATGCTCGTCTATCGGGTGATGTAGGAGCGATCAGATTCATCCCGGCCCTACACACAGAGAGCAAGCTCGCTAGGCCGGCCTGGGCGCTTGTAGGTGCCGGTGAAGTTGCGAACGAACGCCTGCTCGAAATCGATCGAAGCATTGATGCTATTGTCGGAGAGACTGTTTAGCCACGTTCTGGCTGAGTCGAGGAGCATGAGAGGGGCGTAGTGCACCGCTACCCGCGGTTGCCGTTGGCGATGCCCATGATGGTGGTATAATCCACCAGCCAGTCCTCCGGCTTGACCGAGCCATTGTACTTTGGCGTGTCCCTTGGGAGTGAAAATCCCTTTGGAAATGGTTCGTTCCGGATGCGCGGTCCAAAACATATTGGTCCGGCTGGACTTTCTTCCTCTAGCGCGCGTGATTGGACCAGCAGGTCGATTCATGCACGCATCTTGTTGTTTGTCCGGCTCGAGCGGTCCTAGCCGGCCAGATAGGCGGGACTTGGGGAGCGCTTGGCCTTTGCCGGCTTCGTCAGCCGGCTCGCGATTTTTGCTGGTAATAGCTGCCGCACCGCAGGACTTGTGCCCGTGGCCTGCAGATCCACCGCATGGGCTGTTTCTCTGTCTTGCTCCATTTGGGGAAGACGCCTTGCTGCCTCCTGCAGTCAGGTCCGCCATCCGGCAAGCCGGCTGGGTTCTGCTGTTGCCAGCCATGCTGAGCTCTGCCTCGAACTGTTGCTTGTTCGCCGTGACCACGAGGAGCTGGACGCGTGCTTGCTGACGGAGCAGTTCCTCGCCCTCCAGGTGGCTGAGTTCTACGACTGCCGCCTCCGCAACCCTCATGTTTTTGGCGAGGGTGCTATAGACGGGCTGCACCGCGGGCATACGCGGATCAGCGGCATGATCCATCTATGAACCGAGGTTCTGGCCTTGCGGCTGAGCCTGGTGGTTGGTGCCGGGTAGGCACGCGAAGATGTGCACGATGTTGTACTCCCACATGGTGGCATTCATCTGCCGTTGGGCGGCTGCCACTTTGCCGACTTCCTCCAGAAGGTTCTGACAGGTGTTCTCTAGGGCCACCATAGCTGCAGCTGGATCCGCCTCGATGGGAGTGATGGGGTTGCAGAGGTGCTCGATGGACGCGTTTATCAAGTCCGGGTTCGGGAGGCGTGAGTTAGTGGCGCGACCGTCCATGTTGCGCTCCAGAGGTGGGTGGTGGTTCTCGACCGAGCCTGCCATCATGAGCTCGACGCTGCTACTGGCGATGCGCGAGGTGGAGAAGCCAGGGGGTGCACCAAAGATGGTGACGACGTAAACGTGGTGCTCGCCGAAGCGCATGATGGATCCCCCGCTTGGGAAAGTTCCCCCAGCGAAGCATGACACGTTGTCGAGGACGCAGTCGTAGGAGCTGAGAGTGAGGACGAGGCCAGAGGCTACTCGCTCACCAGCGATGAGTGGAAGTCCCGTGCAAAAGGTGATCCAAGCCGAAGCGCTGTGCCCCACGGTGGGCGCCAACTGTCATGGTGTGGAACACGACAGTGCCATCGGGGATGGCTTGAAGGGGACAATCAGGTTGCTATCGGTGGCTACTCGCAACGGGTTGGGCACAGATACTGCAAACACAGTGATGTACCCAGGTTCGGAGCTGCAAGGATCTACTATCAAAGGGGGCGAATTCCCAATACAAGTGCTCCTTGAGCTGTTTCCTTAGCTACTTCTTGCTAGAAACTCGCTAAGTCCTTCTTCTGGTGTCTATTTTCCTTCTGCTTGAGCTTACCTAGAACCCTAGCACTCCCACTTTATATACAGGTTGAGGAGGTAGCTTACAAGATGGGTCCTATGGTTTACTGTTTGGATTTGGCCTTTACAAAGTGGGCCGGCTGGACAGGGCCAAACGATAGGCCTGGGTCCAGTCAAGCCTCCAGTACAGGGGAGGACCATGCTTTAGCGCTCAGCGCCCCTGCTTTACTTGTCATCCGGCTCTTTATCCGTCAGCCGGATCTTTATGCGTAAGCCGGGGCTTTCCTCGTCAGCCCTTGCTTTGCTCGTTAGCCTCCAGCTTTGGCGCAGTTATCCAGTAGCGCCGTCTAGGCTAGCCAGCCTGTCCGGTCAAGGGTGCGCTCAGCAAGGAGCGTCATCCCCACCGTACAGTGTCCAGCAGATCTGAGACAGCCGTCTAGACGCGGCCTCCCAGTCGATTCTTCTAGCTACCCGGCTAGACGGGCTAGCCGGGAAACCTTAGTGCGGACCTGGTGGGGATTCCACCCGGCTATGGTTCTTCATCTGGGTCCAGACGGCCTGTGCTCCTTGGAGCCGGCCAGTTGGTGCCATCTTGGTTTACCCGGGGGTCATCCCCCCGACACAGGCCGGCCCATGTGCCCAACCAAAGAGGCCAGATTAAAAATAGAATAAGAAAATAAAATAAAATAAAATAAAATAAAGGGATTACCAAAATACCCTATAAGTACTTTTAGCTCTAGAAAAATGTACAAAAATCCTAGAAATGCATATGATATATCAAAATGTTCACAAAAATAATATCTACCTAACAAAAATATAACATTGCTTATTTAATTATAATAAAATATAACTAAATATTTAAGACACCAAAGTACTAAATGAAATCTAACAAAATAAGGAAAAGTCCTAAAACTCAATAAAATCATTTTTATATATTAAAATAAATCTAATATTTTATAAAAATTCTAAGTATAAATCCCAAGTTAATTTAGGAATTATAAACAAATAAGGGTTATAATTGACCTTATAGTTCCCTTTATTTTATTAAAATAAAAGAAATATGTTTTATATTATCATTTATAAATAAAAGTAAACCCATATTAGCTTTAATTGGCTACTTAGATTTATTAAAAATATAAATTTATTATCTTTTTTCACCTATAAACTCCAAATAAATTCCATTTAACTTCATTTAAGTCATTTAAAATTTATTACTTTGGAAAAGGATTATTCTTTTCTCAAAATTGTTTATTACTTAGTTATTTAGGTAAAATAACCAAGTAAATATTAAGTATAAGTGATACACTTAGTACCCATTTTATAATTTCTAATAAAACTTAAAAGTAAATTTGTTAACTATGTAATATCCCTTTAAAATCTTTAACTAAGTATAAGTCAAATATTTACAAGTTCATTTTGCATATCATTAGCTTATATTAGAATTAAGTGATCTCAACCTATATAACCATATTTTGTGTGACTCCCAAAATTGATAATTACAAAATAAACTATATAATAAATTCACCTATTTTCCATAGACAAAATTTATAATATAATCTATGAATATTAAACATACTAGATCCAAGTCCTTAAAGCTATGCTTCATATTTATAAGATTTCATCTTTGATCATGCTTAGGAAAATCCTAGAAATTGGCAATACCATAAATATTATGTCTTAAGTCCAATTGTATTTTTATAGTTAACTTTGGTCTTATATATAATAAACTGGGAGTATATTAACTCAAGATCATTTGTACTTTATAAAAAACCATAGCTTAAATCCCATTAATCCTCAAAGTTGATTAACTTAGCATGAACACTATTTCTTCAAATGTTATTCTTTTTTCCACTTTAAAATAAACACTATGCTATTTCCTTTAAGTCATAACAACTTAAAACATGAACTTCATAAGAATTACATGATAGCACTCAACCTTAATCTTGTACTACAGTTGTACTTCACCTTTAGTCTTATATCTTAAACTTGAAGTCTTTGCAAATGTACTCTTTTGTGAAGTAAACTTGAAGATAAATCAAATATTAAACAAATCACCTAATCCAACTCAATTGTTATGTTGGGGTTACTTTGGGGGTTTACAACTTGCATCCCATTACTAATGCGTAATAGCAGGTTACTTCTTTAGACATTGTCCTTACCGGGAAATGATGGTAATTTGTTGAACCCGAGGTCTAGGATCAAGTCGAGACATTCGACTACAATACTTCGCTATATCAAGGGAAGTTCACACTTGCTCATGTCCTTTTGTTATTTTCTATCAAGTATTTGCAAATCCAATGTTTTCATTACCTGCATTTTGAAAAAGTCAGAAAACTCTATTTTCATAATTATATGATTATGGGTTATTTACCAAATGGTAATAACATACTATTACAGTTCCGGTGGTAAAGGAACATAATACCTAGGACTTACTAACCGATGTCGTTAGTGATTCTTGCGACGTATAATACGCGTTAACCATAAGAATTAGAATGGGATGGGAGAGTCATCTAGATCTTCTTCCTTTCTCATGTCAACAGTTGACTGGGCTATGTCTATAATTGTCGGGAGGATTGATAGCATAAGGGAGGGATACCTCAACATCGCACGACATCTGGTATCTACGAGGGTTGTGCGTTTCAGGTTGTAATTAGAAACAAGTTTTATCCTGGGTCTGGCATGCAGGGTCACGGAGAAGGGCAGCGAATGGCTTGGTGTTGGGACACGCAAAGGTAAACAAAAAATTTCCCCTACACGGTGCTCCTAAGAACCAACCCAAGTGATAGGCCACGAGATTTACCACTATACGTGCATGTGCGGATTATTGATGAAGCATGTCAGTTGATGCCGTGCCGAAAAATCCCACGTACAACATGTCCAGATCCCCACGAACTCCTTTGTCACCAGTGCCGCACGTGCAACGCCTCTACCGGTATCCACACGTGCAAGAAGGAGCTCCAGGCAGATGACTGCTAGATCATGTCTAGCCTGAAATGGGAGTGGAAAAGTGATGGCTAGGTCAGGGACTATCCCTTGTCACTCCACTTATATACACTCCTATCTAGGCTCAATGTTTGAGGCCCATCTAGACTATATCCCAATCTCCACATGGATCGAAGCCACATGGGCTCCTTTCCCTTAAGTGTGTGACCCTGTAGGTTCATGCACACCTGGACACGACATGAGTCACCACTCTGAGTCGATAGCTGGTAGTGACCTCTAGCAAGAAGTGCCAACTCGCAAGCACCATAAAAGTCAGAAGACGAACCTTTCTCAATGTGACTTTCGTCCAAGTCCCTTTAACTCACGATATACCTTGTCAAGCTATAGGTGAATAATCATCATCCTTCAAATAGCTCAACTCCCTTCACGATCCGAGATAAGTGATTCATCCGACTAACTCTTAGTCGACCGCCTCGATTAACACATAACCGAGTCGTGCATGTCCATGCTTTCCGAATCATATCTTCCGAGAGGGCCGATAGAATATTTCTCCAGTCAGAGGGGCAAATTACCATCTTGGTCGTACACATCACGTAGCTTGATTCTCAATAGACCTAAACTCTGCCTTTATAATTTCCCTTTGATGGAACAGCGTTTGACAGAACCAAAGTCAGTGATCCATAACTTGGATTGTGCAATAACCTCAGGTCTAAGGATTACATTGGTTTAGACATACAAATGATGACTTGTTTATTGCATCTCAATATGGGTCAGTCTGACTCGCTAAACTCTTCATCCGACTTTGTGTAAGTTGGAATAGAATCACCATGCCCATGATAAGTGGAACCGAGTCATTAGCCGACTTTCACATTGGTCTAAGTTGTGTGTCCAGTACAACCTCAATGACCAAGGAAATTTAGTGTGAACAACATGAATATATAGTTCCACAATCAAATCACAAATTCAATGATACATATCAGTAGTTCATACAAGGACAATAACTTTATGAATACATCGGGAATAATATCATACATGATTGCCTCTATGGCATATTCCCAACAGTCTCCCACTTGCACTAGAGTCAATCATCCGACATCACATGTCTAGGCATCTAATGCCCATAGCTCTCAGGTGCGCCTCATTCTTCGACTGTGGTTGCAGCTTTATCGATGGATCCACAATATTTGCATCTGCGTGTACCTTCAATAACTTGATATCACCTTGATCCACGAACTGGTGAATCAGGTGGTACCGCGTGAGTATATGTTTGTTCTTCTGGTGTTGTCTAGGTTCTTTGGCTTGTGCAATAACACCATTGTTGTCACAATACACGTCTAACGGATTGGATGAGCCCTGAACCACACCAAGATCCATGAGGAAATTCCTCATCCAAACGGCTTCCTTTGCCGCCTCTGAGGTGGCAATATACTCAGCCTCTGTTGTAGACGCAGACACAGTCTCTTGCTTGGAACTCTTCCAACTAACAACCCCTCCATTTATAACAAACACATATCTAGATTGCGAACGAGAATCATCCGAGTGAGTGAGATAACTCGCATCCATGTAACTCCTTACGCTGAGTTCATCCTCACCTCCATAAACTAGGAACATATCCTTAGTCCTTCTCAAGTACTTAAGGATATTTTTATCTGCTACCTAGTGGATTTCTCTAGGGTCAGCCTGGTATCTTCTCACAACACTTAGAGCATAGGAAACATCCGGCCTTGTACAAGTCATAGCATACATGATGGATTCGACTGCTGAAGCATATGGAATCCCACTCATCCGACTCCGCTCATCAGTTGTCGAAGGACATTGATCCTTGCTAAGTTTTACACCATGGGACATCGGTAAGGACCCCTTCTTAGATGATTCCATGTTGATCCTTTTCAACACTTTATCCAAATATGTATTGTCACTCAATCCAATGAGGCGCCTTGATCTATCTCTATAGATCCGGATTCCTAGTATATACGTCGCCTCACCCAAGCCCTTCATTGAAAACTCTTTTCCAATGATTCCTTGGTTTCTTGCAACATCTCGACATCATTTAAAATCAGTAATATGTCAGCCACATATAAGATCAGAAAGTTTACTTTGCTCCCACTAAACTTCTTGTACAAACAAGAATCATGAACACTCTTGATGAAGCCAAACGATTTGACTACCTCATCAAAGCGAATATTCCAACTCCGAGATGTTTGCTTCAACCCATGAATGGATTTCTGAAGTTTGCATACCTTGTAAGTTTTAGCCAGATCGGTAAAACCCTTGGGCTATATCATTACACGTCCTCGGTTAAAATTCCATTATGTAAAGCCATCTTGATATCCATCTACCATATCTAATAGTCGAATAGGATGCTATAGCTAACATGATCTGAACTGACTTAAGCATCGCAACGGGTGAGAAAGTCTCATTGTAGTTAACTCCTTGAACCTGTCGGATCCCCTTCGCGACAAGCCGTGCTTTATAGATATGAACATTTCCATCCATATCAGTTTTCTTCTTAAAGACTCATTTGCACTCGATGGGGCTTACACTGTTTGGCAGATCAACCAAGTTCCAAACTTGATTTTCATCCATGGACTTTAACTCGGATCTCATGGCTCCAAGCCACGACTCGAATCGGATCCCATCATCGCTTCCGAATAAGTTGCGGGCTCATCACTGCCTAACAGTAACACATCAGGAACACTTCGCAATCTGGCTAATCTTCGTAGTGTAGGTGCAGCTGCTAGCTCAGCTACCATGATTGGCTCAACCTCCAAGGCTTTTGCCGACTAGACACTGGTCGGCTCCTCTCGAATTTTTTTGAGCTGCACTATGCTCCCACTGACTCCTCGACTGAGAAACTATTTCTCAAGGAAGACACCATTCCGAGCGACAAACACTTTGCCCTCTTATCGGTTGTAGAAGTAGTAACCCAAGGTTTCCCTTGGATACCCCATGAAAATACACTTATCTGACTTGGCTGTAAGCTTGTCCAACTGAAGTCGCTTGACAAATGCTTCAGAAACCCCAAATCTTAAGAAAAGACAGACTCGACTTCTTGTCAGTCCACATCTCATGTGGTGTCTTCTTCACTGATTTTGATGGTACTATGTTTAGTGTGAACACCGTAGTTTCTAGACAATAACCCCAAAATGATAAAGGCAGATTTGTCTAACTCGTCATTGATCATACCATGTCCAACAAGGTACGATTCCTCCTTTATGACACACCATTTCTCTGCGGTGTTCCTGGAGGAGTGATCTAGGGAACTATTCCATAACTCTTTAGATGGTCATCAAACTCATGGCTCACGTACTTGCCTCCTTGGTCCAACCGAAGAAACTATATTTTCTTACCGAGTTGATTCTATACCTCATTATAGAATTCCTTGAACTTTTCAAAGGCTTCCGACTTATGTTTCATTAAGTAGATATATCCATACCTACTCAAATCATCAGTGAAGGTAATGAAGTATTCATAACCACCTCCGTTTGTCGTGCTCATCAGGCCACATACATCACTACTAGTCCCAACAAGTCGGACGCCCTTTCACAACTCTTTGCAAAAGGTGTCTTGGTCATCTTGCCGAGTAGACAGGATTCGCATGTCTCGAACGACTCCAAGTCGAAAGAAATTAAGAGTCCATCATCATGGAGCTTCTTCATGTGTTTCCAACTTATATGACCAAGCCGACAATGCTAAAAGTAAGTCATATTCAGATCATTTGGTTTCAACCTTTTCACATTTGTATTATAGACAGATTCACCATCAAGATTCAAAATAAATAACCCGTCTTGGACGGGTGCAAAGTCGTGAAACATATCATTCAAATATAAAGAACAACCATTATTCTTAATATTCAGCTTATAGACTTGTCTCATCAAACATGAGGCAGAAATAATGTTTCGACTAAGCACTAGAACATAATAACAATTATTCAGCTCCATTAAGAATCCAGAAGGTAAATGAAGTTGCATCGTGCCGATTTCCAACACAGCGACTCTAGCTTTGTTGCCGACTCGAATGTCAACCTCGCCTCTCGCCACGCTCCTAGTTCTTAACAGTCCCTGCAATGAGTTGTAGATGTGAATAATTGATCCGGTATCATATACCCAAGAAATATTAGGTGCATCAGCAAGATAAATTTCTATAACATTGTAGACAAGCGTACCAGAGCTGGAAGTCACACCTCCACTCTTGGCTCTTGATATGGCTAAGTCCCAAAGGAAGCGCTTTGGTCCAGGTCCCCAGCCTTGCCTCCCGACTTTGCCTTCCTCTTTTTAGTCCAAGAACTCTTCTTGAACTTAGCCTTATTCTATACCATCAACACTTGAGTGGCACCTTTCTTGAGATCCACCTCAGCCTTCTTGAGCATCCCATGTAATTCAGTGAGCTTCTTATCCATACCATGCATGTGGTAGTTCGATATGAACTGACCATACGCACTAGGAAGAGAGTTCAGAATTATGTCCGTAGTGAACTCTTCACTAATGGGGTAGTCCAGCCTTTCTAGAGGCTGCACGTAACCAACCATTTTGATCACATGGGGACTCATTGGATCGCCATCCTTAAGCTTACAACTCAACAAAGCTTGAGAGACTTGATACCTCTCGGTCTTTGCCTGAGCCTGGGACATACTTTTAAGGCTTTCGATCATATCGTAGGCCTCAACATTCTCGAACTGCTGCTGCAAGTCTGGTTCCATGTGAGCAAGCATAAGACAACTAATTTTCGTGGACTCATCACAAGTCCTACGGTAGGCATTGGTGGTTGCGACAGTCGTATTCTCATTCGGCTCATCTAGAAGTGGGTTAGGACATGATCCCTCTTTTCTTTTTTGAGAACAATTCTCAGATTACGATACCAGTTGGTGAAGTTAGTTTCATTTAGCTTATCTTTCTCTAAGATAGTTCTCAAAGAAAAACTAGAAATCTAAGGGAGACTGCTAGGTGCCAGTGATCTACGACCAAAAAAAATATGCAAAACACTTAAGACATGTATCCATAAAAGAGCAAGCATATTAAACACTTTAAAACTTATGCTCCCACTAGAACCAACACCCCTCCGATGGTTGCTTACTGATTCAGGATCCTAAATAAGCAAGCCGACTACTGAGCTTTAGCATCACCGCTAGCCATCAAGTGATATGGGTAGACAACTCATTGCTAATCGCATCTCATACGACACCTATTGGTCGGGATGGAATCACATGCCCCGACTCCCGTCTGACTTTTCCCCGAGTCCCACAACCGTTGTGATAGACCCGTCTAGATTACCGAGTGCTTCCGCTATAATAGTCTGACTCAAACCCACCTAGTCAGAAGGAATTGATAGCACCTCAATTTATGAGCCCACTACCAAAAATGTCCGACTTGTGATGGTGCAGCACTGATGGGGAAACCGACTAGACCTTCTGATACATTGCAAATGTATCTATAATTTTTGATGTTCCATGCTTGGTTTTATCCACTTTCTTGTGTTTTGTTCCAACTTTGGAGTACTTTTCATATGATTTCTTGGACTAACCTATTAACAAGAGCCACAGTGCCAGCTGCCTGTTTTCTGCTGTTTTTGGTTCCAGGAAAGTCAGAAAATGAATATTCTCGAAATTGGACGGGACAAAAGCCAAAGTGCCTATTTTTCCGGAAGTCATCAAATGCCAGAGTACGAGACGGAGAGGGGCCAGGGGGCCACCACACCACCTGGCCGCGCGGCCCAGCCTAGCCCGCGCCAGGGGGTGGTGAGCCCTGGCACCCCCTCGGTCTCCCCTTCCGACTATAAGATGCCCTCAGGACAAAAACCCTAAGGGCCCGATCAAAACTCCACGAAAGAGTCTGTAGCCGCCGTCATCTCCATCCCTAGATCGGGAGGGATCTGAAGCTCTTCCCGGCACCCTGCCGGAGAGGGGAATTCACCCTGGAGGCCTTCTTCATCACCATGCAAGTCTCCGGTGTGATGCGTGAGTAGTTCATCCTTGGACTACAGATGCGTGTAGTAGCTAGATGGCTGGTTCTCCTCCTTTGTGCTTTCATGTTTAGATCTTGTGAGCTCCGTTCATGATCAAGATCATCTATTTGTAATTCTACATGTTGTGTTTGCGGGGATCCGATGGATATTGAGATGCTATTTCAGATTGATTATTGATTCTATCATGTCTTTGTTATTTGTGATCTTGCATGCTTTTCGTTGTTAGTAGCTATCTTGGCCAAGTAGATGCTAGCAACTCCAAGAGTTAGTATTTATGTTCTATAGTGGGCTCATGCCTCTGGTAATCTGGGGAAGTGACAGAAATCTCTAAGGTACTATATGTGTTGTTGCTACTAGGGAGAAAACAACAATCCTTTATTCATAGAACAATCGTATTGTTTACTTTACACGCAGTTCGTAAAGCAATAATCTGTTGCTTGCAACTTAATACTAGAGGGGGTTCGGATGATAACCTGAAGGTGGATTATTAGTCATAGATGCAGTTGGATGGCGGTCTATGTATAATGTTGTAACGCCCAATCAAGTCTCAAAGGAGTCAAGATGATTAGTATATGCATGTATTGCTTTCTCGGTGTTTGTCAATTGCCCCGCTGTAATTTTTTCACCCAGCATTTTATCTATCTAAGGAGAGCCACCTCTAGTGAACTATGGATCCCGGTCCTTGTCTTTTACATTCAATCTACAAACTGTTTACTGCTTTGTGTTTACTTTCTGCAAACTATTACTTCTTTCCATTCGATATGTTTAATCCTTTGTTTTCCGCAAAACACGGTGAGATTGACAACCTCATCGCAAGTTGGGGACAAAGTTCTGTGGTTGTGTTGTGCAGGTCTCCATGTTGCTACTAGCACCGGTAGTGCGCCCTGCGAAAGCTCAGCTAGTAACACCTTTGGGGTGTTTCCTTGCTCCTACTGGTTCGATTAAACCTTGGTTTCATACCGAGGGAAACTTGCTGCTATGCTCATCATACCTTCCTCTTGGGGTTCCCAACGAGCTCTACATCAACACCGCACCAACACTTTTCTGGGCGCCATACACAGAGCCATCAAGCATTTTTCTGGCGCCGTTGCCGGGGAGTCAAGGACATCTTCACAAGGGAGTCCCTCATAACCAATCTCTTTACTTTGTTATTTTTGTTTTGCTTAGTTTCTTTTTGATTTGTTTGCTTGTTTCTTTATCAAAAACATAAAAAAATAGTTTTACTAGTTTGCTTTCTTATTTGAAAACCCAAAAAAATGACTACTCTTGAAAACACTAAGTTGTGTGACTTCACTAGCACCAACAACAATGATTTTATGAGCACACCTATTGCTCCACCTGTGCCTGAAGATACTTTCTTTGAGATAAAACCTGCTTTGCTCAATCTTGTTATGAGAGAACAATTTTCTAGTATTGGTAATGAAGATGCTGCTTCCCATCTAAATAACTTTGTTGAACTTTGTGAGATGCAAAAGCATAGGGATGTAGATGGTGATATTATTAAGATGAAATTGTTTCCTTTCTCTTTGAGAGGAAAAGCTAAAGAATTGTTGAATTCCTTAACTAGGAATAGTATTGATTCTTGGACTAAGTGCAAAGATGCTTTCATTGGAAAGTACTATCCTCCTGCTAAGATTATATCTATAAGAAGTGAAATAATGAAGTTTAAACAACTTGATAATGAACATGTTGCTCAAGCTTGGGAAAGAATGAAATCTTTGGTAAAGAATTGTCCCACTCATGGACTGACTGCTTGGATGATCATCCAAACATTTTATGCAGGGTTGAACTATTATTCAAGGAACCTATTGGATTCTGCTACTGGAGGTACCTTTATGACCATCACTTTGGGTGCTGCAACAAAACTTCTGGATAATATGATGGTTAATTATTCTGAATGGCATACTAAGAGAGCTCCACAAGGTAGGAAGGTAAATTCTATTGAGGAAACCTCCTCCTTGAGTGATAAGATTGATATTATTATGTCTATGCTTGTTAATGGGAAAGCCCATATTGATCCAAATAATGTTCCTTTAGCCTCTTTGGTTGCTCAAGAAGAGCAAGTTGATGTGAACTTCATAAGAAATAACAATTTTGGCAATAATGGTTATAGGAACAATTTTGGTAACAACAATTATAAGGCATATCCTCCCAACAATGGTAATGCTTATGGAAATTCTTACAACAATAATAGGAGTGCTCCCTCTGAACTTGAAGTTATGCTTAAAGAGTTTATTAGTAAACAAACTGCTTTCAATAAAACTATTGAGGAAAAACTCTCTAATGCTGAAAGAAATATAGCATCTTTAGCTGAAGCTCAATCTACTTTGAATAAAATGGCTGCTAAACCTGAATCTAATGATAATCCCTTTGCAGCTACTAATGCTATACAAGTAAGAATTGATGAAAATGTTAGACTATTAGCTGAATTACATGCTAAGTGGGAAAGAGAAGATGAAATTGCTAGAAACATTAGTGTTTCTACTATCACCACCACTAGTGTTGAGGCTAGTAATAGTTCTACTACTTTAGATGATAAATTTGATTTTGATCTTGATGGTTGTAACATCTCTGAAGTTATTAAGTTCCTACAAAAGCTTGCTAAAAGTCCTAATGCTAGTGCTATGAACATGGACTTTACAAAACAACCTCATCGCAAGTTGGGGACAAAGTTCTGTGGTTGTGTTGTGTAGGTCTCCATGTTGCTACTAGCACCGGTAGTGCGCCCTGCCAAAGCTCAGCTAGTAACACCTTTTGGGTGTTTCCTTGATCCTACTGGTTCGATTAAACCTTGGTTTCATACTGAGGGAAACTTGCTGCTGTGCTCATCATACCTTCCTCTTGGGGTTCCCAACGAGCTCTACATCAACACCGCGCCAACACTTTTCTGGGCGCCATACACAGAGACATCACCTTCTTTGAGGGATTACTTTCTGCCTACTATATAATAGAGGTAAAATAGATACATAACAATAACACAAATAAAGCAATTATAATGTGAAATGGTATGGCTCTCTGCATGGCTATCTCCATCTCCACAAAGCTTGTAATTCAACTCATGCCAACTCTTGTCATGTGTTGCCTTACTCCATGTAGCCGACTTGTACATCGACTTACATGGCATCCAGGTTCTCCAAATATCTACAATATTTAGTAAAGTAAATTACATAGAGAATCTAACACACATATTGTTATATAATAAAATGACAACACCTAGGCTCCAGTCGGCTGAAAAAAACCCGTGATATGCAGATCTACACACAACACATGCACAAAAGTCATACTATTCACAACATCATCCTGCAAAAACAAGTTATGCATAGATACGATATCTACCGGCGTGGTGAAACTCGCAACGACATCTAAGGTGCTACAATAGGGCGAAACCGGCGGTCCATACTCCATAAAACAAATACCCCATCTACATTCTGAACATGGATTTCTTCATCCGATAAAACAATTTTATCCAAATCCGATCCGTACTCCTATTCGATCAAACTCTTTGATCTTTGATCACCGCATCTAGATTTATGTGTCATAGTCTACCCCGATGGCGGAAGCCGACTGGTAGGGGTATGTCGTTCCATGACCTTAGCAGTATGATCAAGGAAACTAGATCATCCATTCCCCTGAGTATAGTTGATCCAATCAACCTCGTAGAAAACTGATCTATTTTATAGACCGACCACCAAATAGCAATTAGATCCAATCTAACGGTAACCGCATATCACATATACACGATCTCGAGCCTAAAACTAGAAGCTATCGCTCTGATACCACTGTTGGGCCACGCAGAGATAAACAAAACTTTCCCCTACGTGGTGCTCCCAAGAACAAGCCTAGGTGATAGGCCATGAGATTTACCACTAGACGCGCATGTGCAGATTATTGATGAAGCGTGTTAGTTAATGACATGCCGAACGATCCCATATACAGCTCGTCTAGATCCCCACAAACTCCTTCGTCTCTAGCGTCGCACGTCAACGCCTCTACCGATATCCACATGTACAGGAAGGAGCTCTAGGCAGAGGACTGCTAGATCCCGTCTAGCGTAAAATGGGAGTGGAGAAAGTGACGGCTAGGTCAGAGACTATCCCTTGTCACTCCACTTATATACACTCCTAGCTAGGCTCAATGCTTGAGGCCCATCTAGGTCGTATCCCAATATCCACATGGATCGAATCCACATGGGCTCCTTTCCCTTAAGTGTGTGACCCTGTAGGTTCACATACACCTAGACACGACACGAGTCACCATTCTGAGTGGATAACTGGTAGCAGCCTCTAGCAAGACGTGCCAACTCCCAACACCATAAAAGTCAGAAGATGGACCTTTCTCAATGTGACTTTCATCCAAGTCCCTTTGCCTCGTGATATACCTTGTCAAGCTATATGCGAATAATCACCATCCTTCAAATAACTCAACTCTCTTCTAGATCTGAGATAAGTGATTCATGCAACTAACTATTAGTCGACCGACTCGGTCACCACTTAACCGAGTCGTGCATGACCATGCTTTCTGAATCATATCTTCCAAGAGGGCCCAGATAATATCTCTCTAGTCGGAGGGGCAAATTCCCATCTTGGTCATCCATATCACATAGCTTGATTCTCAGTCGATCCGAACTCTGCCTTTATAATTTCCTTTTGGTAGAACAACGTTTGATAGAACCTAAGTCAGTGATCCACAACTCGAATTGTGCAATAATCTCAGGTATAAGGATTACATTGATTGAGACATACACATGATGACTTGTTCGTTGCATCTCAATATGGGTCAGTCCAACTCGCTAAACTCTCTAGCTGAATTTGTGTAAGTCGGAATAGCATCACCATGCCCATGACAAGTGAATCGAGTCATTAGCCTACTTTCACATTGGTCTAAGTTGTGTGTCTAGCACAACCTCAACGACCAAGGGCATTTAGTGTGAACAACATGAATATATAGTTCCACAATCGAATCACATATTCAATGATACATATCAGTAGTTCATACAAGGACAATAACTTTATGAATATATCAGGAATAACAACATACATGATTGCTCTAGGGCATATTCCCTACACTTGGATCTTAGCCTGGGCCCCATACTAAGGAAGTGTGGACAAGCTCATGACTTGGATTTGCAATGAGGCTAAGGTATCTTATGGGTAAAGTAACGAAGTCCTAGTAAACCTGTGGAGGCTGACAGAAATAGCTTTTTAGAATAAAAAGAACCTTTGAAGAAATGTTTACGAAAACTTACATAACCTACGACCATTGGTTTGTGGTTGTAGTTAGTGCATCAAACACTCCTTTTTAGTGAACTTGCTGAGTACATTCGTACTCAACCGTACCTTCTTAACCCTTGCTAGATTCTGAAGATGTTGAATACCAAGAAGAGGTAACTCTCTATTTAGTTGAATACCAAGAAGAGGTAACTCTCTATTTAATTCTGCAATGAGGAGACAGAAATATCCGGAAGTGTCAAAGGGAACAACTATGGAAGCATCTATGGAATGGAGGCCGAGGAGTCTGAAGATGTTGAAGACCAAGAAGAGGTAACTCTCTATTTAGTTGAAGACCAAGAAGAGGTAACTCTCTATTTAATTACGCTATGAGGAGCCAAAAATACCCAGAAGTGTCGAAGGGAAGAACTATGGAAGAATCTACGGAATGGAGGCCGAGGAGTCTGAAGCGTAGATGTGTCAGATATAGTTGATTGAGTCTAGTAGTATAGATCTCTATCCTCTATATATTAATCTCGTATGAATATTAAGGTTTAGTTTGCCTCTTTATCTTATTCTCAAGTTATTATAGTTTAGCTCTGAGTCATCGGGATACCTCTATGGACCTAGGAGGATCTTGAAGTCGTCCTGTAATTTCTGGTTGTAATAATAATGTATGTATGTGGACCCGCTTTGTTTCTGTTGTACCACTATGAGGATGTAATATTTGCGGAACGGTGTTCCATGAGTGTTATGTCAATGACTATAGTATACTAAAACATAAAGTAATATGCTGGGTCACCGCATTCACGTTGACCCATTGTTGGATGTTGATCAAGGACACATAAAATGGGAGCTTACCTATGCCCTTTGGAGAGAACTTGACGTGGAGAAGAGGGGCAAGGGCAATGCTTCGACGAGCGATGTCGTTGACCTAGAAAACGACAATGGAGAATGCATTGGAAACCCTACAGGCGACGGGACTGCCACCCGTGCCCACCGGCCTGGAGGCCACAAGGTTACGAAGGCCGACATCGCCCGCCAAGCTGGGTCCTTGGCCTTCCAAGAGACCTTGAGGCAGCTCGTGGGGAAGAAGGAAGAGGCCATCACCGAGAGGGAAGAGTGGTAGCGCAAAGAGAAAGAGGCCACTGCCAAGACCTTTGTCGACCTCCATACACGGTCTATTGAGGTGGCGGAGGCCAACACCAAGGCTAGGCTAATGGAGATTGAGGCCAAGGAAAAAGCCAAGGAGGCCGAGGCCAAGGCCAAGGAGGCCAAAGCCAAGGCCAGCGAGGTTGATGGCTGCGATAATAGCCATCTTTCTCCGTGTTTAAACTTCTCTTTTAGTCAAGCAATTGAACAAGAATCTCTCTAGCCTTTCTACTAATGATTATTGCAAAGATATGCAATCCATTGTTTTGAATTGTGTTGTGCAGGAAATCATGCTTTTAAGGTGAAATCAGGAGCCATAAATGAAGATTTTGAGAAAGTCCACATGACCAAGTAATTCTGGAGCAAAAACCAGTCAACGGAGGCCATAATGACCACTGATATGGGCAAGGTCCGCTCGTGCGGGCTGCCCGTACGTACGTACGACCTGCCCATACTAGGTGGTGTTGGATTTGTCTCATCAAATCCTACAACTTTCGTGAAGACGCCTATATATTTCTAAGTCCCAGCCGCCATGCAGAGGGATGCCATTCTCAAATTGCATCACAACACCACCGAAGGAGATCCACCACCATAGTTCATCCTCTCCCCAATCCATCCTGTCTATAGACATAGCCATTAGCTTGTACTTGAGACCCCCTTGTGATTCAACAACTATTTTAAGAATATTTGATTTCAATCTAAGTATTTTTCACAATTTTTTCTATATTTGATCTTATTGTTATGAGTGAGTAGTCCTCATGGATTACGGGTTGGGGTGAAACCTCGCAGTGATTATGTGCATCTAATGTATAGGTGTGATGTGTATTGATTGAACAGAGATGTGTATCTTTATTTATTTGTTTCTTGTCTCAATCTATGGACTTGTAGGTACCCAAGATCTTAGAGATTGATAAAATAAAGGTTTGAGGTGAGATACTTGTTAGCAACGATCTCGTAGGAAACTCGGTGATAAAAAGGAGAGTACGGTCTTCGCTTAGCGATCCAATGGGGAATAACAACATTGCTTTTTAAGGTTTTGATCTCTGTTTTCACTTAATAATTATTTGTAGCACAATGCTTCGCGGTGCAAACGGTTGGATAAAAATACTATTGCTATGCCTGTGACTCGTAGGAGCTCTAGTATATCAGGATGTGCTTCCCATAAATTTTATCTATATTAAATCACTACACATGAATATGCGTATTACTATCTTTATCTCATATGATGTGCAACTACAGGTGAATCTTCAACCCTGGCCTATCTCCATCCATTGATACAACCCATGTTGTAAAGTAAACTAGAAAGGTCTGACGAACGAAGGTACAACGAAGAAACAAGTCTTGTAGACATACCTTATTATTTTCCTTTTAACATTGTTTCCCAAGGATTCGGTTAAATCTAGGTCTATTAGAGAAAAAGCTACTATACTAAATCCATAAATCCGGATCGAAGGTATCAACCCTTTTTCTGGCGTCGTTGCTGAGGAAACAATTAGCTATCCGGGTAAGGTCACTAGAGACCTTGTTTTTAGTTTCAATTTTGTTTTAAGTTTATTTTCTTGTTATTAGTACCTTTTGTTATCTATTGAAAATCCAAAAAAATTAATTATTTATTTGTTTCTCTTATACAAAAATACACACACAAAAAAGCCATGACTCAAAAAATCTTGGAGAGTATGCTACTCCTACTGATGAATTTATTCGTTGTGAGTATACTAGAGGGCGCAACGGTTGCAGATCATCCTTTTTTTTGCGAAATTCCACTGATCTATTAATAATCATCAATAGCGGTACAGAGAGTCCCAAAAGTAATAAAAATTATAAATAGGTCATTGGACCACCTAGCGACGACTACAAACACTAGCAAGAGCCGAAGGCGTGCCGTCGTCCTTGCCCCTCCATCACCGGAGTCGGGCAACGCTTGTCGTAGTAGAACTTGTTATAGTATACATGCGAGAAGTCGTCGTGCTAAGGACCCAAAGGACCAGCGCATTAGAGTGGCAACCATCGCCGAAGATGAACAACGTAGATCAGAAGAGACTCATCTGAAAACACACATACAAAAAACGACCGGATCCCGAGGAATCCGTCGGACACATGACTCCACGCGCTGTCCACTGATGCTATATGCACCACTCGAGCAAGGATAGAGCGGGAAGGACCTTATTCTGATCTCAGGACGTAGCCGCCGCCTCAACATCCTGAAGAAGACACTGAAAATAGTCTAAACAAAATACTGAAATCTTCCACTGGTGAGAGGCCGTGGTCTGCCATGTCTCCAAGGCCCTAAGGCCGCCGGAGACGGGACAGACCGATGACGTCGCTGACGGAGGGAACGAACCCTAGATGGGTTTATCGCCGCCTCCGCCTCATGGAGAGCTAATTCTCTTGTACATACCGGTTTTCTTTTACATATGGTTGCGGATCATCCTTGTTTTTATCGATTCGCCGTTGTCAACATTGTTTCCTCTTTTCTCTCCTTTTTCTTGTAGGGTTGCTTGTGTTGTTTGCCTAAAGCTGAATTTAAAATTGTAATGTGTGGTTGCTATTTTTATATAGCTGGACACAATCTTGTTTCGAGAAGGTACCAGTATAAATATTTTTTCTCCATGTTACAAGATGTTGTCTTGTGGTCAACTATTTTCCAACTAAACCAAAAATAAGACCTCCTTCATGTACGACAATGTTCCAGACGTGTGAAAGCTAATCGCAAGATAAGTTTTTTTGAATCACAATATATTGAGTCGGCAAGCCACCTCATTAAAAACCTCCTAGTCCCCTTAGGTACCCTGGAAGGAAAAGAGTGCGTCTGAAACTTGCTGCTCCTAGTTCACACAATAGTTACATCTTGTAGGAGAGTTTGTAAAAGAAAGGTAGGGGATCATCATCCCAATTACAAGAGATTTTATCAATATAACAGGTCCTAGCAAGTTCATGAGCCACCTCATTTGCTTCTCTCGGGCAGACTTAAAAGTAACTCCTCCAATTATTGTTCTCAAGTCAATGCAATCAGCGAAAACAGCAGCATTTTCTCCCCACCATGATTGTTCGCCTATGCATGCTTCAATCACTTCCAACGAGTCTGCCTCTGCTATAATATTATTGCATCCAAGTCTCGCAGCCAAAGATAATCTGGTCCGCATCGCAATGTGATGGGGATATGCCGAATGGGGTATGCCCAACAGGACGTTCCGATTGGGCCAAAGGCCTCGCGAGTGGGCCTGCAGGATGGCGACTAGAATGCGACTAAGGAGAAGGCCTGCCAACTGGAGACTGGAGGCCCAGGAGCATACTTGAAGCCAAGTCGGATTAGGTCAAAGCCTCTGAATCCATGTCTTGTTCGGTTGTAAACTGTAAACCCTAGCGAGGTGCCTCCTATATAAACCTCCCTAGGGTACTCTGAGGATTTACGTTCCATCATACACCCCTTCGAGTGACTCGCTGCTTAGACGCCGAGCTCGTCACTATTGTAACTCTCTCTCTATCAATCCAATCTAGCAGGAGTATGTCTTTAACCTTCGGGGGGCCGAACCTGGATAAATCCATGTGCATCCGACCCCATCTCGCACCGTAGATGGCCGCCAGCTCTCGTCCCCGATTCTATCAATCGCTGCCTACTGTAGCTAATTCGTGGCCATTTCCACCATAGTGGCACCCACCGTGGGGCCTAGCCGGAAAAGCCTGAGTTCTGTAGCAAGACCCTACTCGCCGATCGATCGGCCGATTGCCACCGGCCGCATGATCGCCATCGGTGGATCTTACAGATCCTGCCCAGTAGCTACATCCCGACTTCGCGCCTGATCACCCACAGTGCGATAATGCCGGTCGGCACCATCAACCTCTTCGTCAGCTTCACCGGCGCGGTCGATCCAACGACAACGATGATCGTCGGTGGATCACCGCCGCCCCATGATATTCTCTCGGAGGAGCAGGTCCGCTCCATTAGGAGCCTCGTCACCAAGTACGACTCTGCCGCCAGCAACGGGGCCGAGACCAACACCGACGCGGAAGACGCGGCCCTACATGACGATGCCGACTCCTCGACCCCTGCCTCGGTCGACGGATCTATCACCACGGCATCACGAGAGGACTCCATCATGTGGGTCTCCAACCCTGAGGACTTCGAGGACTCCTCCATCCTCGGGATCTTCGATTCCGATTCCAGCTCGGAGTCCCCCAAAGACTTCTGCGCCAGATCCAATCGCTTCAACGCGATCTACATGGCGGGTAGCATGGTCACCCTGCCATATCCATTCTCCACACTGATCCCACCAACCGCCACAGCCACGGAGCTGGAGGAAGCCCGCCAGCGACTGGAGGAGGCGATACGCAAGAAGATAGTAGAGCATGAGAAATTCCACCTCGAGCGGGCGACGGCACAGGTGCTGTCACTCTACCACCAGCGCCGCATCAGGACCCGCCTGAACTCCAACGTCCAAGGCCACATCCTAAACTTCAACGACGAGAGCGACCCCGCACGCGCGGCTGAGCACGAGTACTGCGAGAACGCACCACCAAGCGGCAGCAACCGACCACCACCCGACGCACCAGCGACTGGGGCCCCGCCACCACCCATTGGTCGCGCACCCCTGCCGGACCAGCCGCGAATCATAATCTCGCCACAGGCCCGCGACGCCAACGGACTCCCACTATACTCCACCTCGATGGACAACATCGTTGCGGCTCACGCCGCAGTCGCCAACCTCAACGTCCAGGGAGGGGGCATGCTGCAGATCCAGTATGCCAAGGCCCTACTCACCAGGCCCGTTGAGCAGCAAGCCGCGGGAGTCAACCCGCGGGGGCGGATGTATTCCCGCTCCTTGGCAAGAGGGAGGCCTCAAGCGGTCACCCCACCGTCACCAACACCGTGAACTGCCCACCACCGTAGCCCCTGGTGACCTAGCCACGGGCCGCAAACCCGGCGCTCTCCACCAACGAGCTGTGACTGGTGAACAACACGGTCGCTGCCAATGGGCAGCCCATCGATGCCCGAACGCACATTGTCAACAACCATGCCTAGCGGGCGCGCCAGCCCAACGACCTGAGGCACACCCTCAGTAACCACGGCGAACCTGAACCCAGAGGCTCGCTCAGCCGAGTCGGCCCTAGTGCTTCGGACCTATGATCCGAGGAGAGAAGTACCCCGCCAACTTTTAAGGCGCCCAAAGAGATCGAAAAGTACGATCCGACGTATGATCCAGCGGTCTGGCTGGACACATACCTCATGGCGATAGGAATCGCCGGCCACACTGACCTGCTAGCCGCTCGCTACCTTCCCCTAATGATGGAGGGTGCGACCCGGCAATGGATCAACACCCTCCCCGCCGACAGCATCGACTCCTAGGAGGAGATGGGGACACCTTCGTCAGGAACTTTGAGGGTTCCTACACCCACGCCACCACCATTGAGGACCTGGAGCGATGCATCCAGTGACAACACGAGTCGACTCGCCACTGGATCCAAAGGTGGCAGGAACTATGGATCAGCGCCTCCGGCATCCACCCGGACACGACGATACATTGCTTCAAGAATGCCTGCCGGTACGAGCCCCTAGACGCTAATATCAAGAGGGTCTACCGGACGCTCGACAAAATTCCCTACCTCCTCGAGATCGCCAAGCGCTACGCGGAAGAGGACCACAACCAAGACTGCGACGATGAGTCAGGAGGAAGACACCGCACCAGTGGCCACGACAGCGGGCGATAACGCGACATGCGCTACAACAACACTCGCATCACCGGCAAGCGCCGTAGCGATGGGCGAGTCGACTTCGTCACCAACGCCGGCTACGACTAACGCAACTTGAAGAACTTCCACCGCGACAGCGGAAATTACCGTGCCAACAACGTGGCGAGGCCGAAATTCGACCCCGCCGCCCTGCTCAACCAGCCTTGCATCTACCACAACAGGGAGGGAAAACCCGCCACCCACACCACCGCCGACTGCCACTCCCTCAAGGAGATCGAAAAGGCAAGGCGAGCAAGGGAGGACCCCAACAACAACCCGCCTCAGGATAATAGAAACACCGGAGGCTTCGGCAATGCCGTCGGCTCGCTACACACCTTCACTGGGCTCAGCACCAAACGCGAGAAGAAGGTCCTCGCCCGCGCGGTCGTCGTCAATGAGGTGACCCAAGTTGACATCCCTCGCTTCCTCAACTGGTCCGAACAGAGCATCACCTGGATTCGCCAGGATCACGCGCCCAGGATCGAATACCCAGGGCGAGTCGCCCTGGTGGTTAGGCCCAAGGTGGCCAACTACTGGCTGCGCAAGACACTGATGGGCGGCGGGAGCTGCATCAACATCATGTACCTGGACACGTCCAAGAGGCTCCATCTCCCAGAAGCAGCAATCGAGCCTACCCTGACAACCTTCCATGACATTGTCCCCTGTCGGAAGGGCGTACCCAATTGGAAAAGTGATGCCGCGAGTCACCTTCGGCACACCGGAAAATTACCGCATGGAGAGGATCGTGTTCGATCTGGTGAACTTCCACAACCCCTACCACTGCATCCTGGGACGCCAAACGTTCGCCAAATTCATGGCGACTCCCCACTATGCATACAACATGATGAAGCTTGTGGGGCCGAGTGACATCATCACCATCCACGGCGACCCTGATATGGCCGTGGAATGCGAGGACAAAGGCGCTGAGCTCGCTGACACCGTCATCGCCGTGGAGACTGACCACGCGGAGGAGCTCGTGAAATACACGGGCAACATCAACAAGGACGACCCCACCATCCTGAAGAAGCCAACCGCCGCAAACTCCACATTCGAGGCGACCACGCACACCCGCACCTTCGAGCTCATCCCGAGCAACTCTAGCCAGACGGTCACCATTGGGGCGCACATGAGCCCCGCATAGGAAAGCACGCTCATCACGTTCCTCCGTGAGAACCGCGACATCTTTGCATGGAAACCTTCTGACATGCCAGGTGTCCCGAGGGAACTCGCTGAGCACAAACTCAACACCAACCCCAAAGTGCGACCAGTAAAGAAGTCGCTACGACCCTTCAATGAAGAGCGCCGTCGAGCAATCGCTGAAGAAGTACAATGCCTATTAGCTGCAGGCTTCATTCAACAAATAAAATACTCCAAGTGGCTGGTAAACCCAGTCCTGGTTCTGAAAAAGATCAACACGTGGAGAATGTGTATCGACTACACCAACCTCAACAACGCCTGCCCGAAGGAGGAGTTCGTCCTACCGTGCATTGACCAGATCATCGACTCGACCGCGGGATCAAAGTTGCTGTGCTTACTCGATGTGTACTCTGGTTACATCCAGATCAAAATGGCGGTCGAGGATGAGGAGAAGACGGCATTCATCACGCCATTTGGCGCCTTCTGCTACACGGCCATGATGTTCGGCCTCAAGAATGCCGGTGCCACGTACCAAAGGTGCATGTAGGAGTGCCTTGCGAGCCAAATTAGCCGCAACATTGATATATTGCAAATGTATCTATAATTATTTATGTTCCATGCTTGGTTTTATCTACTTTCTTATGTTTTGTCCACACTTTGGAGTACTTTTCATATGATTTCTTGGACTAACCTATTAACAAGAGCCATAGTGCCAGCTGCCTGTTTTCTGCTGTTTTTTCCAGGAAAGTCAGAAAATGAATATTCTCAGAATTGGACGGGACAAAAGCCAAAGTCATTATTTTACCGAGGGACACCTAGAGCCAGAATACGAGACGGCAAGGGGCTGGGGCCCGGCCACACCACCTGGCCGCGCGGCCAGGCCTGGCCCGCGCCAAGGGGTGGTCTGGCCACCCCAGGCACCCCCTCATCCTCTCCTTCCGCATATATATATTTCCTCTGATACGGAAACCCTAAGTACCCGATCAAAAATCCACGAAAGAGTCTGTAGCCGCCGTCATCTCCATCCCTAGATTGGGAGGGACCTGAAGCTCTTCCCGGCACCCTTCGGAGAGGGGAATTCACCTTGGAGGCCTTCTTCATCACCATGCAAGCCTCCGGTGTGATGCGTGAGTAGTTCATCTCTGGACTACGGGTCTATGTAGTAGCCAGATGGCTGCTTCTCCTCCTTTTTGCTTTCATGTTTAGATCTTGTGAGCTCCGTTCATGATCAAGACCATCTATTTGTAATTCTGTATGTTGTGTTTGCGGGGATCCGATGGATATTGAGATGCTATTTCAGATTGATTATTGATTCTATCATGTCTTTATTATTTGTGATCTTGCATGCTTTCCGTTGTTAGTAGCTATCTTGGCCAAGTAGATGCTAGCAACTCCAAGAGTTAGTATTTATGCTCGATAGTGGGTTCATACCTTTGGTAATCTGGGGAAGTGTCAGAAATGTCTAAGGTACTAGATGTGCTGTTGCTACTAGGGAGAAAACAACAATCCTTTGTTCATAGAACAATCATATTGTTTACTTTACACACAATTCGCAATGCAATTATCCGTTGCTTGCAACTTAATACTGGAGGGGGTTCGGATGATAACCTGAAGGTGGATTATTAGTCATAGATGCAGTTGGATGGCGGTCTATGTATAATGTTGTAATGCCTAATCGAATTTTAAAAGAGTCAAGATCATTAGTATATGCTTGTATGCTTTCTCGATGTTTGGCAATTGCCCCGCTGTAATTTGTTCACCCAACATGTTATCTATCTTAAGGAGAGCCACCTCTAGTGAACTATGGACCCCGGTCCTTTCTTTTACTTTCATCTACAATCAACTGTTTACTGCTTTGTGTTTACTTTCTGCAAACTTTTACTTCCTTCCATTCGATACGTTTAATCCTTTGTTTTCAGCAAAACCGGTGAGATTGACAACCTCATCGCAAGTTGGGGACAGAGTTCTGTTGTTGTGTTGTGCAGGTCTCCATGTTGCTGCTAGCACCAGTAGTGCGCCCTGCCAACGTTCAGCTAGCTACACCTTTGGGGTGTTTCCTTGCTCCTATTGGATTGATAACCTTGGTTTCACAACTGAGGGAAAACGTACTGCTGTGCTCATCATACCTTCCTCTTGGGATTCCCCAACGAGCTCGTTAATACACGAGTCAGCAAACATTCACGTCTACATCGACGACGTGGTGGTAAAATCCACCCGCCAAGACGACCTGCTCGCCGACCTGGCCAAAACCTTCACAAACCTGCGGAGGTAAACATCAAGCTAAACCCAGGAAAATGCACCTTCGGCGTCCCCAACGGACATCTCTTGGGATACGTGGTCTCCAAGTGAGGCATCGAGGCCAACCCCACCAAGATCGACACTATCGCATGACTCGGGAAACCCGAGTGCCTGCGCGATGTCCAAAAGCTGGCCGGGCGAGTCGCGGCTCTCAGTCGATTCATCCCCCGGCTCGCCGAGAAGGCAATGCCCCTCTATCGCCTGATGCGCAAGAACCCCACGTTCTAATGGGACGCGGAGGCGGACGACGCACTCAAAGTGCTCAAAGAAGTGCTACTCGCGACCCCACTGCTTGTTGCCCCAGTCACAAAGAGCCAATGCTCATCTATGTGGCGGCCTCCACTCGAGTTGTTAGCGCCGTGATGGTCGTTGAATGGCTAGAGGAGGGCAAGGAGCGCCCCATACAACGCCCCGTCTACTGCATCAGTGAAGTCCTGACGGACTCAAGACAACACTACCCACAGTACCAGAAACTGGTATACACGGTATTCCGAGCTCAACGGTGACTCCCACATTGCTTCCAGGAGCACCCAATCACGATCGTCTCCTTCGCACCACTACAAGACATAATACGCAATCACGAGGCGACTGGGCGAGTCGCCAAGTGGGCTGTCGAAATCGGCGTCCACAATATCAAATACGAGCCCCGCAAAGCGATCAAGTCGCAAGCCCTGGCTGATTTCCTCGCAGACTGGGAAGAAGCGCAGCAGCCAGAGAAGCTACCAGACCTCCAATACTGGTCGCTCCATTTTGACGGGTCCAAGATCACCGATGGTGCAGGGGTCGGGGTCATACTGACCTCCCCTAAGGGAGACAAGCTTCGCTACGTGCTCCACCTCAACTTCAAGCCCTGCACCAACAACATGGCAGTGTACGAGGCCCTCCTTCACGGCATTCGGGCCGCCAAGGAGATGAACATCAACCGCCTACGGTGCTATGGCGACTCCGACCTAGTCGCCGGCCAGGTCGCCGAAACCTGTGATGCCGCCTCCCCAACATGATAGCGTACCGCCAAGCGGTAGACCAGCTGGGAGGACACTTCAATGGCTAGTCAGTCGAGTGGATCGTCAGGCGCAAGAATGAGGAGGCAGATGCCCTTTCCTGCATCGGGTCGACTCGATAAACGCCACCCGCAGGCGTCTTCCTCGACATTATCCACAAACCTTCGGTCTGCCCACCGAAGGAGATCGACATCGGGATACCACTACAACCCGAACCGACCCTAGTCGCCATGATCGTGGAGCCTAGCGACTAGACGGCACCATATGTCGCCTTCCTCGAGCACAAGATCCTCCCAAGCAACGAGACAGAAGCGCGAATGATTGTGCGCCGCTACAAATCCTTCATCATCATCAACGGTGAGCTCGACAAACGCAGCGTGACTGGCGTGTTCTAGCGCTGCGTACAGCCATAAGAAGGCCACAAGATCCTCCAAGACATCCATGCCGGCGTCTGCGACCATCACGCCGATGCCAAGTCGCTGGTCGCGTAGGCCATGCGACACGGTTTCTACTAGCTCACCGCGCACGCTGACGCCACTGACATCATCCAACGATGCGTCGGGTGCCAAAAATACGCCACCCAGACGCACCTCCCTGGTTCGGCACTCAAGAGCATCCCCATCAGATGGCTATTCGCTGTATGGGGCATGGACATGGTCGGCCCGTTCAAGAAGGCCCCATCCGGCTTCACCCATCTCTTGGTAACGGTCGACAAGTTCACCAAATGGGTCGAGGCCAAGACGATCAAAAAGTGCAACGGCAAGATGGCCACCAAGTTCTTACGTGAGCTCATCTACTGGTACGGCTACCCGCACAACATCATAACGGATAACGACACTAACTTCGCCAAGGGTGCCATGGCAGAATTCTGCGAGGAGCACGGCATACGACTTGACCTCGCCTCAGTCGCCTACCTGGAGTCGAACGGCCAAGCAAAACACGCCAACCAAAGCATCCTCCATGGGCTCAAGCCACGACTCCAAGTGCCCCTCGAGCGCACCCCCGGATGCTGGGTCAAAGAGCTCCCCTCTGTAATATGGGGGATCCGCACCTCCGTCAACCGCTCCACGGGGTTCACACCCTTCTTCATGGTGTACGGCGCTGAAGCCGTAATGCCAACCGACCTTGAGCACGACTCACCTCGAGTCGCCAACTACGTCGAGGTGACAAACGAGATCACCTGCCAAGACAGTATCGACCAGATTGATGAGGCACGCGACCTGGCTCGCTCCTGCACTGCCATCTACCAGCAGGGACTCCGCCACTACCACAACCGCCGAGTCCAGACCCGCACCTTCCAGGAGGGCGATCTAGTCCTACGACTGGCCCATGACAAGAAGGGCATGCACAAACTCTCCCCCCATGGGAGGGGCCATTCACCATAGGGCGAGTCCTTGGCAACGACGCATACTACCTCATCGACATACGAGGTGATGGCCAGCTCGAGGTCGGGAGACCATGGAATGTAAACCTTCTCTGAAAGTTCTATACATAGAACTCAAACTTGTACCGAGATGATATATAATGAAATTCATTCGGATCACACAAATTGTGTCTACTCGCCATACTCTTTTGCCACTCGCACTCGTACAATTAGCAATATGCTACCTACGGAAGTCAACCCTTGGTTGAGCGATCGGCACGGCTAAGTAGTGCGACCCAAGGGCACCGAAGACATTTGGGCCTTGTGTCGTCCACGAACACGCCAACCGGAGCCACCATCGGAGTCGCCCCGCTTGACTGGCCCACCGGGCCAAGACGACCGATGTTCGCTTCCCACAACGACCCGTCCTTCCGATCCTCGCACAAAGCGACTTGAACGGTTAAGTACCACGCATGGGGACTTCGCAAACAAAAAACCCTCACGCGGCTCAGGAACACACCAAGTAAGAGAGCTTCCTTGGACTCGCCTAGTGACTGGCTCTCTGAACCAGGGGAAGGGACGCGTTACAAACAACGCACCACTAACTCACAATAGGCAAGAGACCAAAATGGCTAAGTACTACGCTCGGGGACTTGCCTAAAAACAACCCCACTCGCACTCGGGGACTCGCCCCTTGGGAGTCGCAAGGGACAACCAACAACAAAAAACCAAAGCAAACACATACATACACAAACGAGTTATACCTCACTAAAGGGCAGACGCGCTTGGGGACTCGCTCACACAAAAGCTAAACACACCACAAAATCAAGATTGCATTGTGAGTCGATCGACTCCTCTTACTCTCATACAAAATATTGTTCATACTACAAGTAGTCACCACTTGGCATATCTTACAAAATCTCCTAGAGAAGGTATCTATTTCGCAGTCCCTGATGAAGAAGCATTCCCACCATCCTTGATGCGAACGAATGGTTGCCACGGGGTCATCGGGTAAGTCGACAGCGACTTCGATAGCGCCGACCGGAAGGGCTGCTCCGACTTGAGATCACGATGCTCCGGTTTGGGGTCGCCTGGCGCCACCACCTTCTCCTGGTACGGCAGCAGGTCCCCCATTGCCAACACCCGATCAGTGAAGGGGGCGGCCTTGGCGGTCAGCTTCAATACCTCCGACATCTCCATAGTACCAATCACCGAAGGGTAGCCGCTGGTGATGTCGTCGAGGTCGAAGTCGTCGGGGAAGTGAGCAAGCCCCAGACTCAACACTGTGGTGGCCCCGCGCCTGAAAGCCGAGCGCGCCATCCATTCCATGACGCTGGGTACCTCCTCCAAATAGTGCCACACTTCAGTTAGTCCCCCAGGCATAACCTCGGTGGGGGACATTCCTTGAAGAACTGCCTGGAGGCACAACGCTGAGGCGGTGGCCGCGTTCACCACCGCAGTCACACACTGCGAGGTGTTGAAGGTCTGCACCACCGGGTCGCTTTGCCCTATCACAGCTGCAACTTCAGACGTTAGTGCCACTATAGATTTCCCCATTCAGGGACTCACCACACACATCAAATAAAAGAGCAGCGACTCACCAAGGAGCTTCTGGTAGTTCTCGGTGACGTGTTTTTCTAGGGCAGCATGATCGCTTTGTAGCCCAAGGATCATCGAATCCGCAGCCTTTCGCTCCTCTTCAGCTGCAGCGACCGCAGCCTTCGCTCTATCCTCAGAAGAGATCGAGGCCGCCTTCGCCTCCTCCAACTCCTTGACCAGCGAGTCGATATGCCCATTTGCCACGTCCAGCTCGGCCATTGGGACATATCCTTCTCAGGCCTTGGCAATCGCAGCCGGAGGACCATCTGCACAGAAAAGAAACGACTATGCGGGGTTTGCCTCCTGCTCTAGTTTGCCTCCTGCGCCACGCGCAGATCATGCTCCAGATGCTCCTTTGCGACCTGTCGATCTGCCGACTCCCTCTGCAAGCCCTGCAAGCAGAACGAAAAGTTAGCAATTACAAAAACACAAAATAAGTGTCCAGCCGCTGAAATTCAGCGACTAGACACTCGGGGACTAGCGACTAGAAGAAATTCAGTTCCTAGCCGCTGAAATTCAGCGACTAGAAACTCGGGGACTGGAGACTAGAAGAAACTCAGTGCCTAGCCACTGAAATTCAGCGACTAGACACTCGGGGACTGGACATACCTGAATGGCGGCGCCAAGCATGTTGTGAAGTTCTTTGGCGTCCGTCGAAGGGACCATGAAGGAGGTACGCCCGCGACAAGACCCAACGTCCTTGTCAACAATCTCTGGGCTCTGCGGAGACTGGTTTTCCGCCACGCGCGGAAATCCCTTCGCCATGAAGCGCGGAAATGTCGCTGAGGCTCTAGCCGGGGCACTAGTCGTCGGGGTCGATGGTTCCATCATTGGAGCCCCCGTGGCTGGCTCCGATCGAGTAATTGCCACCTCCTCGGTGCCTGCAGCAGGATCACTCCCCTTGGCACTATCTCCTGCCATAGCATCACCGGCACCTCCCTTCTACTTCTTTGCGCCCTCCACAGGCGCGACGTCTGCAGCAGGCTTCCTCTTCTTGGGAAGATCGCCTTCCCCTACGCTGGCGACTGGTGGAATCTTCGCCACCGAACGGCGACCAATCTTCTTGGCACCGGACTTGCCAAACCTCCAAAGTCAGCTTACAAGTCATAGAAAAATAGGATCAAGAATCGGAAGGGAGAACCCGAGGCTTACTTGGCGACCGAAAGAAAACGCGACCCCGTGCTGATGTGGGCAGGCTTATCCAACTCTGGGCCTAGCTTGGGTGTTAGACCTCTTTCAAAGACATCCAAAGCCCACAACACCGCGGGCCTCTTCGATGATGAGGCTGCAATTGCAGGAACCTCTGGTTTGGAAGACGCCGCCATTCCCGGAGGTCACGGTGACTTTGACGCAGCGGCCTCAGCTACCTCCTGCTCTGGCGCCATCGAAGCAGGTGGCGCGATCACTGCAGGGGAACCTCCACCACCGCTTCCACACCTTCAGCCTCCAATCTCGTCATCGGAACCGTGCCCTCTGGGCTTGCACGAGGTTTCAGCCGCGTCATCATCAGACTCGTCATCCGACTCGAACACCACCGCCGACCTGGATGGTGACGCCGCCTTCTTCGCTGGCAACTTCGACTTGCGCGAGGGTTTCGCCGGCGTGGCTATCCGCCGAGAAGTATGCTCTTGCAAGATCTCATCGCCTTCTTCGCATTCTTCGAGACTACGGCTTACCTCGAGCTTGCGTTGCTTCTGCATGCGAGTCTTGTGGGCCGTAGGCGCTGGGGGGAGCCTCTACCTCCTCCTCTTTGTCTTCAGAAGATTCTCCTGAGGCTCCCTCCTCGAACTCGTGGGGAACCTCTTCATCGAGTGGGGGGAGCCAGCCCTCCAAAACCTGAAACAACTGAGAGTGGACACGAATAAATTTTAGACGATGTGGCTACAAATCGCACCACAAGAATTACGACTAAAGTTAAATTCGGAGAGAAGAAATTACTTTGGGGGCTTCATTCTTCACAGGCACATATGGAGCGAGCCTGGCTGATCTGATTGTAAATTCCGTGTCAGTGATCTTCTTCAGGGCGGCCTTGTAATCTTTGGTGTCCCATGATTCCTTGCTGGTCCGGGAAGGATCATTCTTCCTGCTATACTCGTACATCTAGTGCGGCCAGGCCGCCAATGGGACCAGTCGCCGCCCGAGCCAGCAATTATATAGGTTGATCGAGGACAAACCTTGGTCCTTCAGCTTCTGGACCTGGTCCATCATCTCTGCGATAGCCATCCTTTGGTCATCGGGGAGCCTGTACATCGCCAGCCGGCGGGGTTTGCTTCTTTCTGCGACGAATTCCGGCAACACTACTTCACCGGAGGGAGTGGACTCCTTCATGTAGAACCAGCTCCTCTTCTACTCGCTCGCGGCCTTCTTTGGCAGCATAAGCTTGATGAAGTTGGCCTTCGGCTTCAGCTGAAAGGTGATGCCTCTGGCCGCCAAGATCGGGTCGCCGGACTCTTCACATTCGATGCGGCCGTGGAAAAGCTCCAGCCACAACGAGAAGTATGGCCTGCAACCAAGGTAGCACTCACAAAAGGCGACGAAGATCGCCAGCTGCTTGATGCTGTGCGGGCCAAGATCTGACGGCTTAATCGCATAATATGCGCAAAATCACTGGAAGAATAGCGAGGTAGGGAATCCCAAGCCCCTCTCCAAATGGCTTGGGAAGCAGATGAACTCGCCGGCGCGCGGCTTCGGCTCAATCTCGGAAGACACATGGATCCGCCAATTCCCCTTGCGAAGGACCCCGACATCCTCGAAAGACCTGAGCTGCATCGTGGTACACTTTGAGTTCCCCCATGAGCCTTTCGGAGGCGCCATCGAGAAGGAAGACAGAGTCACCCGGTCTGGAGAGTGTGGATCGAGGGAGGACAGAAGAAATGGATGCGCGAGAATGAAGAATGTGGGGAAGGATCTACATGACTGATCTGTCGCTCCCCTTATAAGGGGGAGCTACCCGCCAATCTCGGGGTAGCTGTTGCCCGCGGTAATTGTGCTGAAGTTACCGTTGGACTATCCAACGGATAGTTTGACCAAAATGACGGTCCAACTCCTCCACTCGACTCGCTTACAATTGGGCCCTGTCCACTCGCCGAAGCAGTGACTTGACAGCGGTTGCATTCACCGAAACGACGACTAGAAACCTGGGGAAAATTTCCTTGATTTCGGTGGAGACCATCGCCGATTCGACTGGCATCCAAATTGGACTCGCCTACTCCAACAGCCAAATGAACACCTGCGTCTGAATCAACGATGGCCTCGGGGACTACTGATGGGGATATGTCGAATGGGGTATGCCCAACAGGATGTTCCGATTGGGCCAAAGGCCTCGCGAGTGGGCCTGCAGGACGGCGACTAGAGACTGGAGGCCCAGGAGCATACTTGAAGCCCTGTCGGATTAGGTCAAAGCCTCTGAATCCATATGTTGTTCGGTTGTAAACTGTAAACCCTAGTGAGGTGCCTCCTATATAAACCTCCCTAGGGTACTCAGAGGATTTATGTTCCATCATACACGCCTTCAAGCGACTCGCTGCTTAGACGCCGAGCTCCCCACCATTGTAACTCGCTCTCTATCAATCCAATCTAGCAGGAGTAGGTCTTTACCCTCGGGGGGGCTGAACCTGGATAAATCCATGTGCATCCACCCCCATCTCGCACCGTAGATGGCCGCCATCTCTCGCCCGCGATTCTATCAATCGCTGCCTACTACAGCGACTGCCGTGGCCATTTCCACGACATAATGGCCTCTGCAGAAATAGGCGAGGATAAATTTGGGAGATAAATAGTTGTTGCTGCAACAAACCATCCTTCAAAGTCCCTCAACACAACCCCAACCGAACCTGCAAAATCATCAAAATGAAAAGATCCATCGACATTTACCTTGACTTGCTTAGTGCCCGGTCTAGTCCACCTTGCACGATCCTAGGGGCTATTAGTTTACACCTTACAAGCATTAGCAGTAATGCTCAAAACAGACATCATGCATCACTTGATTGGGGGTACCCTTTCATCGTGAGTCAGCTGTCTCCTCATCCACCATAGATACCAACATGCAACCGAGATTGTTTCTTTTAGCCCGATCAAAGACATACTAGGGAATGGGTTATCTTGGCGCTTCAAAAGGTGTTCCAGAACAGCCGACCTAGCTAGGTTCGAAGCAAGGGCGTCATCTATGATCACATGTATGCCAAGTTCAGTCCACATCGCATGTGCATTGGGGCATCGGAATAATAAATGAAGTACGTCTTCTGCTGCTAAATGGCACACATGACATTCGCCACTCGAGCCCACGTGTCTATTCACCAATATTGATTTCAAAGGTATAATACCGTGTAGCGCTCGCCATATGAATTTTTTTATTTTTTCCTGGAATATTTAGTTGCCAAAGAATTTTCCACACCGGATTAGTTGTCGATGAACCTGGGAGAGCTAGCGAAGACTCTCTGTGTTCAGATTGGTGTCTCCATTGTAAATGATAACCAGACCTGACTGTGTATTTCCCATGTTTAGTGTCAACACCCGGATTTTTAAATCCCAGATGCCTGTTATGCCATACCTCGCAATCCCAGTATTACCATTTTTGCGAGACATAACATAATTGGTACGACAGTACATCATCCATTACAAACCATAATAAGGTCTTACAAATAACGGATCTCATGATCCAATCTTAATACAAACAAAGCAGCGGAAAATAAACATAGTAGGGGCTCCATCTTCAGGGTCACATGCAATGTTGACAATGGGAGATGATCCTAGTTATCGTAGACCTCCTACTGTCCATCATCCTGGTAGTCCTCCTCATAGCCTGGCCAGGGGAATAGCCAGGGACAATGCCATGAGTACTCTTTAAGTACTCGCAAACTATCACTAACAAGTAAGGTAGTTATAGTAGGAATCTTAAGCTCTAGGTTTATTTGCAAAAAGCCAGGTTTATCTCATACTGAGTTTAGAAGTAAAGAAAACTAAGGTAATGTTCTAAATCACTTAAGTGGGAACCTAGTTTTCATGTTCACAACCTTATTCTGGTCAAGTCAAAGTCACAGTTCAATTCACAAGTCATTTTGAAAACATCTGACAACAGAATAGTATGGCCACTCCAACTGTCCATGACCACGGATGCGGCTATTCGAATAGTTTGACACTCTGCAGAGGTGGAACACTTTCACCAAAAAATTCGATACATCCGTCAGGGATAACCCTGAATCATCATACTTAGTATGCGGATAATCAATCATAACCTTTCAATTACACACTCTAGTATAGGCACCTCCCCTATGAGCTTGGCCTCCCAGCCATGGCCATCTGCCATCCTGGGAACTGCATAGGTGGACATTCACACTCACGAGGTAGCCTCAGCTCAACCTCTTCCGCGAGGGAACCCATACTAATGCATATAAATTTCTGGCTAAGCCCTACCCAATTCAGGTATTGTGGTTGTACGGTAAAATTAGAATGGTATCGCATCCGAACACAACCATCATTTTTTATAAAGGGCTAAGGCTCATGCCTCAACATTTTCATCATCAAATCCTTTTGTGTCCATAACACATGTCAAAACATTTCAATAGAATGAATCCTCATTCCAAGGTTTTCATAATCATTTTCACCAAGTATTCCCATCTAAAGTGATCAACTTTTATGCTTAGCACTAGCCACTAAAGTTGAGGGTATTCACTAATGAGGGGTGCTAATCAAGTGTAACTATCCAACTCTAATCTCATGCCTTGGAATGACATCTAAGTATAACTAGTTAGGCCTAGTTTTATACTCTTTATGGTATCTATCCTATTTTTCCAATACTCACAAAGCATTAACTAAAAGTAAAGAACTTTGGTAAAGTAAAAGAATAAAGCTTGCAAGTAAAACTTGGGATTGGTATCAAAGTTATATAACCAAGCATGCCTAATGCATCTTGCATAGGTTATCTTGCAAGGATGACTTGCATAGTTCTAGCTTGCAATTAGTTATGGCTTGCCTTGAGTAGTGCAGTGGTTGAAGTTTTCTTCTTCTTCTTCTTGGTAGTACTCCTCCTCCTTGTATCCCGGGTCGGTACTATCGTCTATAAATAAATACGGGGTACACAATCACCAAACAATACTTAACTATTTCTATTTAGCACACTAAGGCTCACACTTGATGATCTAGCATCATCACAATCATCACATGAAATAAAGACTTAATCTTGTTTGTCTTATTTTAGAAAATTAATTTCTACTAACTGAAAATACTTAAGATTTAATATTCTCTAATTAAAATATGGGATCATGTTGACACCTGTCATCACCACATATTCTAATACATGGGAATGTGATTTAAAGTGGTGGACATATTTTATAAAGTGTAAGATTACTATTTAATAGAATTAAAGTGACTAGAAATGCCCATATAGAATTCTTTTGGTACTAGTCCAATGTCACTGCATGCAAACCTAAATATTTTTACATATTCAGATAGATCTTGTCAAATGTGATTTTTGAGCGTTGGAATCAACTCAAAAGAATTTATGGTTGATTTTTGAAAAATGTTTGAAGTTGGAAAAGTCTCTGTCTTGTTATTTTTACTATAGGTGATCTATAATTCCAAATGATTTGAATCCAACGGGCTTGGATTGATAATTTAAATATATTTCTAACAAAATTGTTATCAGGCAATTTGGTTCAGTGAATCTCTTTGAATTGATTTTTGAATCTACTGATAGAATCTGGTTTTAACTAAAATGAAAAATAACTATTTGAATTTACATGCCTGCGCAGGAAACTAACTGGGCCGGCGCAATCTGCACAGCGCGGCACAGCGGGCTACTGACAGGGGGGGTCCTACTAGTAAGCGACTCTATCTAACCGAAACGGTATCGTTCAATCTAGGCCCTACGATTAGAACCTGATCTAAGGGATGAGGTTCATCGTCGACGATGAACAGCTCCGACGAGCTCTGAACTCTAACGCGGCGGTGGGGGTCGTCTGAGGCTCACCTAGGCTCCAGCTAGGGTCGGCGATGGAGGCGAATGACATGGTCGACAACGGCGGTTCAAACGGTGGTCACAGCATGTAACACCCCATCCACTCCTGGGCCCGGGGGGGGGGGGGTGTCACTCCTGACAGCTTAATAGGATATCTAGACTGGCCCCACAGATCAACACTAGTCTTTTCTACGCACTTTGGCCTCACTCGTGCGCACCCGGTTACCCACTTCCCGGTCGGTCACCCATCCTAGAATTGCTCTAGGCCAAGCACGCTTAACCTTAGAGTTCTTTTCGAATGAGCTTCCGGAAAAGAAGTTGCAACTTGTTTATATGGGTATCTTATCAATCCTATTAAGCCATGTGCCTGGATCTCACATACACCCACCCTTTACAAGATCGATGCCCTCATCGATCAAGCACACCCTAGGAACGTTCCCTCTTGGCACGCGTCTGTGCATCTAGTGCCGGCACATGTGCCATGCCGTGTCCACTCTGGGCCACACGTGCCATGCTCCACATGTCCTGCCACTAACCCGCACACACCCGTGTAATCGCAAGGGTCAGCTCTGATACCACTTGTAACACCCCGTCCACTCCTAGGCCCGGGGGGTGTCACTCCTGGCAGCTTAATAGGATATCTAGACCGGCCCCACAGACCAACACTAGTCTTTTCTATGCACTTTGGCCTCACTCGTGCGCACCCGGTTACCCACTTCCCGGTCGGTCACCCATCCTAGAATTGCTCTAGGCCAAGCACGCTTAACCTTAGAGTTCTTTTCGAATGAGCTTCCGGAAAAGAAGTTGCAACTTGTTTATATTGGTATCCTATCAATCCTATTAAGCCATGTGCCTGGATCTCACACGGCAGCTCCTGGGGTGTCTCCAATCAACGACGCCCTTCCTTCACTGCAGCGGCTGGCTCCGGCCAAATTCCGGCGATGCGGCCCTCGCCTTGCTCCGGGAAGAGGTGTGGGAGGTTCTGGGAGGAGTAGGGAGTGAGGTGGTGTGGAGAAATGAGGCGGAGGGGGCCTTTATATATATACCGGCGAGAGGGGCATTGCGGCATGGGCTAGCTCCTCTGGCGACGGTGGTACAACGAGCTAACGGCATGGCTGAGGGTAGGGGCGACGCGGTGCTCCCTGGCAGTCATCACGAGCTTAAAGGCACTGCACGGGACGCTCGAGGATGGTCGGGCGCGTGCGATGCTCTGCGTGGAACCGGCGGTGTTCGAGACGGTGCACGGGGGCTATGGGTCGCGCGGCGGCGAACGGGGATGTCTGGGAGCTAGCTGGTGTTAAGGCTAGTGTGTGCACGTGAGGCGAGGGCGAGGCGTGGCGCTTGCGAGCTGGTCGGCTGCAGAGAGAGTGGGCGCGGCTGGTTTCTGGTGGTCCACGACCTGGCTGCAGTCAAGGGCTAGACTGGGGGTGGCAGTGGACGGTGGCCTGCCTGCTGGACATCATGGACTAGGGCGGGATGGTCTCTGGCGAGCTGGTCATGGTCGGCCAGCATTGCAAGCTCCGGGCGGCGCTGCACTAGCGCAACGGCAAAGAGGAGGTGTGTGTCTGGCGCTGCTGTGTGTTGGGGGAGACCAGGGGAGTGAAGAGGGGACAGTGGGGTGAGTGATCACTGCTCAAAATAGTGAAGTTAGGCAGTGATTAATTACTGTCTGCAAGGTGTTCGACTAATTGGCCGCAAGAATTTAAATTTGAATTTTTTGAATGAAATTTGGTGAGTGGTTTGATCTTATGCTTGAGTTTCTATGGTTTCTTGGAAAATTCAAGGTGAATTGATTTGGGTGGTTTTTGCAAAATGGTGATCTTACCATATGAACTTGATTCAATTTTGAACTATCCTTTAAATATATTTGGAAATAGTTTCTGTGAGTTTGTAAAGTGGGCCTGGGTTCACTGTTACTTGGTCTAGCAAGGGGTGAAAAGGAGTGGAAATGTTTCTATTAGAAATTCTTTACTAGGAACACTCGAAGTGGCCTAGTGGTTAACTTTGGTCAAAATGACCATTTTCTTATTTGATTTCTTTTTCTTTTGATTTTGTTTGTAATTGGCCTAGATAATGTAGCATTCATCTTTAAACCATTTCTTATCATTTGTAGCAATCAAACATGGAAAATGCTCTCATTCATACACTAATGCAAAACACACATGCATTCATATTCACTTTTAGTACTAAAAGTTTTTGTTAACCCTAAACTTGGTTGATTAGAACTTGATAATCTTGATAAATATTTTTGGGCTGTTACATTTAGTATCCTGCCATGCAATAAAATCATCAAAGCCATCAATATTTAGAGGGATTCGAAGTATACGATGAACATCCACTGGAATAAATAGCTCATGAAGTAAACTCTCCTTCCATTGTCCAGTGCTCGGATCAATTAGCTGAATCACTCTGGTATAATTGACATCTTGTATTGGGGATATAATTTTCTGATTGGGGCTTGAAGGTATGCAAGGATCATTATAAATGTTAATACTCGCACCATTACCTACTCTCCAAATGTAACCTCTTTTGAAAGTTGTCAGACCAGCCAACAAACTCCGTCAAGTGAAAGATGAGCCAGATTTAGGACCAGCTTTAAGAATGTCAGCATGAGGATAATACTTGGCTCTTAAGACCCTGGCACATAGTGATTCAGGATTAATTATCAGCCTCCACACCTGTTTAGCCAACATTGCCAAGTTGAAAGAATTGAAGTCTCTAAAGCCCATGCCACCTTCAGACTTCGGGAAGCAAAGATTCCACCATGCCAACCAGTGCATTTTATTACTATTCTCTTCATAGCCCCACCAAAAACTTGAGATAGCATCCATCATCTTCTTACATATACCTTTTGGGATTTGGAACACATACATGGCATAAACAGGAATTGTCTGAGCAACCGCTTTAAGAAGAATCTCTTTTCCTCCAATTGATAAGAACTTTTCTTTCCACCCATTTATTCTATGAATAATCCTCTCAATAAAATGGACAAAACAATCACTTTTATCAGCTCCCACCAGAGCAGGAAGCCCAAGGTATTTATCACATAGAGCTTCTGTATCAATATGTAGAGCCTCACAAATTTCTGCTATCAGAATCACATGGGTATTTGGAGAAAAGAAAATGCTTGACTTCGTCAAACTCATAATTTGACCCGAATTTGCACAATATGTATCAAGAACTTGTTGAAAGGAAGTTGCATTAGTCATATCCGCCTTCATGAGAATAAGGGAATCATCGGCAAAAAGTAAATGTGAGACTGACGGTGCATTTCTGCACACCCTTACCCCATCGATGCCACCAACTTCTTCTTCATACAACAATAAACTTGATAATCCTTCCGCACATAAAAGGAACAAATATGGAGATAGAGGGTCCCCCTGGCGAAGACCCCTAGTAGGGCAAAACATCCCAGTTTCTTCAGAGTGGAATCTTACTTGGTACCTCACAGATCGCACACATGCCATCATAAGTGAAATCCATCTTTCATGGAAGCCTAACTTCCACATCATGTTCTCCAGAAAGAACCACTCAACACGGTCGTATGCCTTATGCATGTCTAGCTTCTCCGCACAAGAACCATTAACCCCAGTTCTCTTGTTTTTAATTGCATGCACAGACTCATAAGCGACCAACACATTATCAGTAATCAAGCGCCCTGGAACAAAGGCACTTTGCATAGGAGAAATAACATCAGGGAGTATACCTTTCAAACAGAGCACCAACATCTTTGTTATGATTTTATAGATGACATTACACAGGCTTATAGGGCAGAATTGTGTGATATTCTCTGGATTATCGACCTTAGGAATAAGGACCACGGTAGTATCATTCCAGCCCTCCGGTATAATCCCTGTATTCATTGCTTGTAGGACCTCCTGAGTAATATCAGGCCCGTATAAATCCCAAAACTTCTTGTAGAATACCGCATGCAAGCCATCCGGACCAGGAGCTTTGAAATCTCCTATACTAAAAGCAGCTTTTCTCACTTCCTCTGGAGTAAAGGGTGATAGCAATTTTTCTTTCATACTATCAGAAATCTTCGGTTGTATCTTTTCGAGGAATGTCAGATCAGTTTCATGTACCTTAGACGTGAATAAAGTTGAGAAATACTGAAAGATAAGGGGTTTAAGCATAGCCGTACCTTCCACCCAATCGTTATTCTCGTTTCTAAGATTTTTAATCATAATTTTCTTCTGCCGGGCTGTAGCATATTGGTGGAAGAATGATGTATTCTTGTCTCTTTGTCTCAACCAATTTGCTCTCGCCCTTTGTAACCAATGAATTTCCTCTTGATGCAAAAGTAACTCAATAAGTTCTGACATTTCCTTCGCCTTCGCTTCATTTTCATCATTCAGTGGTCCATTCATGGCCTTCTCTAGCTCACGTTGGGCTTTTCTAATACGCCTTTTGGGGTTTTTAAGAAAACATTTATCCCAATCATGCAGGGTACCATGCAGGTGGGCCAGTTTTGCAAGAATCCCTCCATCCAAAACTTCATTATTTGCAATTTCCCATGCGCTCTGTACCACCTCCCGAAATTTCTCTTCTTGTAACCACTTAGCCTCGAACGTGTGGTTTATGATGGATTGTAGGATGAGGCGATTGTTCAGTATCCAGGAGAATGGGTCTGTGATCGGACCTACACCACTCAAGATGTTGTAGTACTGACTCAGAATGCATAGCCCGCCAACTACCATTAACTACCACTCTATCTAATTGTTCTCGCATGTGTCCTGTCTTCCAGGTGAAAGGGTCTGCAATATAACCAAGATCATCTAAATTACATTCCATGAGCACATCTCTGAAAGCTTGCATGTAGACTTGGGGCCTAGCGTTGCCACCCTCTTTTTCATGAGACCATAGTATCTCATTGAAATCTCCAATAATTGCCCATGGTAGATCAGCATGGCCATTAAGTTCTCGAATTTTGTCCCAAGTTTTGTACTTGTCTTCCCAGCAGGGTTATCCATAGATACCTGTCAGCCTCCAAATTCTCTCGGGGTTCTCAATGATATGAACATCAATATATTTAGACGCCGAGAAAATCTGTTGGACTTTAATCTCTCTTTTCCACAACATCATAACACCACCGCTACACCCATCACTAGGGTTCACTATTTTAAAATACATCTTCAATCTTCTTCTAAGACATTCAGCCGGATAGTTGTCCAAGTGTGTCTCCGATAAAAAAAGCACATCGAGGTTGCTTCGCCTCTGGACATCCAAAAGCGATCGAACTGCCGGATCATTTCCTAAACCCCGGCAGTTCACTCCTAATATCCTCATTGATCCCGGCGGTACTCCTCGTGGGAGCCCGCTGATTTTGGATTTTGGTTGGCCAATCTTTCTTCCTCTGTTCTCATTCTCTTCTGATCACGTGCAGGATTTGGGCTAAGTGGCGCTTCTGGTTCAAATTGATTAACCATCTGCACTACTTTGCCAGCGACATCGGTCTGAATTATCCCCGTATCCGAGCTTGTATTTCCCATTTGGACATCCTCGATTGGTTTGCCCTGATCCATTGCAGCCTTTTTTCCCAGCTCGGCCTCATCCTCAGACATGTTATCTCTTTCCTCCCCATAGGATTGATATACTTGGTCATGATTGGGACGACCCTTGGCACCCTAATCGCAAGATACGTTGATTTATGGTGAGCTGCCTTTATTTTATTTTTATATCTTTTCCATCACTTTACGACGTGCTCTCGGCTATAGCACTCCAAAATATGGCCCAATATATAGGTGTAAAACGTAGCGGTGTACTCCATGCGTGCACGGCCCATCGCGTGGTGCTGTCGGGTGCGCATGCCATGCTCGTGGTGCGCACCGTGCTCTTTCGGTTTCTAAGGGCATCTCTAGCGGCTCAATCCAAACACGCGATCAAAATTGTTCGTTTCTGTCCGTTCGATCAGCCCGCAGTTATTTTGGGGCCGCGGTCCGGCTTGTCCGGACGACCGCGCCCAGTGGCGCGACCCAAAAGTCCGCGTATGTCCAAGGCTGTCTAGACCTGGCCCTTTGTTAATAAATAGTTCAGACAAATTTACATAGATAAATGTAATTACAAATAAGATCTTCAGTGCTATCCAGACCGGACATGCAAATAAAATAAACTAGCTTAGGTAATATAATTAAAATAGTGCTTACATATGAATAGTTCACACTCACATGGTTCGATACAAAACAACCAAATGTCACTCAAAATGCAGAAAACAAATTAAGGGTTAAGCATTTTGGTTTCCTGCACGAGCCTTATATGCTCAACCAAATCATGTTGAAACCCGTCATGGGTGTGCCTGTGACGCAAATTTTCATGCAATTGCATGAATTCTTTCCAAGAAGCTAAACCTGGCTCTGGCTCAACCAATTGATCCTGGAAAGCGCAGCCTTGGTCCAAAATGCCGTCATCACGCTCTTCCTCGACGATCATGTTGTGCATGATCACGCACGCAGTCATCACATCTCACATCCTCTCTGTGTTCCAGGTTCTAGCAGGGTATCGAACAATAGCCCATCTTGCCTGAAGCACACCAAATGCTTGCTCCACATCCTTCCTAGCGGCCTCTTACTCTTTTGAAAACCTCTTGCATTTCTCATCTCTAGGGTTGCGAATTATCTTAACAAAGGTGGCCCGGAATGGATAGATACCATCAGCTAGGTAGTACCCCATATCATATGCATTGCCATTGATCTCGTAGGAAACTTGTGGGGCATTGCCTTCTGCCAGTCTAGCAAACACCAGAGACCTCTGCAGCACATTGATGTCATGTTTGATCCAGCCATGCCAAAAAAGGAGTGCCAAATCCAGAGATCATGTGATGCAACAACCTCTAATATGACGGTGCAACCCTCCGCATGTCCTTTGAACTGCCCTTGCCAACCAAAAGTACAGTTCTTCCACTGCCAATGCATGCAGTCGATGCTGCCAAGCATCCTAGGAAACCCCCTACGCTCGTTGATGGACAGAAGGCGGGCAGTGTCTTCGGTGTTTGGCTCTCTCAGGTATACTTTGCCAAACTCCGCTACAGAATCTATACATGGCCTCATGGCATGTAGACTTGCTCATGCGCATGTAGTCGTCGAGGAGATCACCAGGCACTCCATATTCAAGCTATCAGATGGCAGCTGAACATTTCTGATAGGAGGAGAAGCCTAGCTTACGGGTGCAATCGTTCTTGGCCTCGAAGTAGTCCTCGTACTCCCTCACCCCATTAAGTATTTCCAAGAACAGGTTCCTGGACATTCGATAGCAGCGACGGAATGCCTTCTCTTTTATAAGACCGGATTAGTTGGGTCGAAGTAGTCCTTGTAAAGGCGTATGTGCACCTCTTCCCGATCGTGTTCATGGTTGGCTTCCCGCTGCTTCGCTGAGCCACCTCTACGCGGCGGGAGGAGGTACTTGTCGTGCACCATCTCTGCAGCCGCCAGAATAATTTCGGTCTCACCGTCGAACTCCTCCTCAGACGATGAATCGATGTAATTCTTGTAGAAGAACTCGATCGCCCTTCACCTGCTACCCATCTATCAAGTACACTACCGTCAATGGCTTTACCAACTCCTGCAGCGGACCAGATTACCAAGAAAAGGCCGGTGAACGCACCTCGGCAAACGGCTGAATAGGTCGTGCGTGTCCAATGTAGAGGTGAAGGCCGGGGCGGCGGATTTTCCTGTGGAGCGTCCAGTCAAGTCCGGCACTGCGCGCGTCTTGCGGCTGTCCTACTCGATATCGCGCCGGGAGCCGCGGGGGCGACAACCATCAATGGTGGCGGCAGCAGGTGGTTGCGTCTGCTCTGGCTGCGGGATATGGAAGGCGAGGGTTGGGGGAGGAGGAGTGTCTTTGTGCCACTAGCTATAGGGCTCGGGTGAACAAGTGGTCGAACATGCGAGGTTGCGCGCGCTGTCCGGGCCAACCCAGTGGTCACGCAAATTAGGTGCACGGATGGGTCGAGCCGGACGTGTTGGGACGGATGGGTCTTGCCGCTGCGATGCTGCGTGCGTCCACGCGGATGGGTTCGGACACGCCGGGACGCGTTGGGTCGACCCGGTGGAGATGCCCTAAGACAAAATGCAACGCAAAGTGGGGAGTAGTTTTTTTAAGAAGTGGGGAGTATTTAGGGCATCTCCACCGGCACGATCCAACCGGTCCGAATGCGTCCGAACAGACGCGCAGTCGGTCACGCCCCCTTAGCGGGATGATCTATCTATGCACCAAATTTGGTTAACGGTTGCGTCGGGGCAAACAACGAGTGTGTCCTCCCGCGGGGCCGAAGGACCACATGGCAACGACTCAACTGTCTTCTTCCACTAAGCATCAAGGGAGAGAGGTAGGCTGCTCCAAAGACTGGTCACGCTGCCGACGCTTCCCCTCCTACGCTGGCGGCGCCATCCGACGCCTGCGCTCCTGCCGCCAAACATCAATGTCGTTGCTTCGGTCTCTGTGCCGGCATCCAATGTCGTGCCTTCTTAAACATACCAACCACTACCATCTTATTCCACACCATACTCTCCTCCCTCCCATCCTTCACAACCAGTAGCAAGCAATGGCCGACAACAATGGATCGAGGGGAGGACGTCTAGGACGACCACCGGGCCCTAGTCATAGCCGTCTAAGTAGGCACGGAGGGAGCAGCCAGAGCAGCACACCGCCTGGTCTCCCTCACCATCGAGGCCTAGCTGTGTCCATCGAGGTAGGCGTGGGGGGCGTGGCCAAACCAGCGCGCCACCACGATCTCCCTCACCACCGGCATCACCATCACCGTTGTTGCTAGAGCTCGGGGCCATGAACACTAGCAGCTTAAAGTTTGTTGTGACCATTCACTCGGGCATGAAGCGGGACAAGATGCTCCTTCCCTGCAAATTTGCGCCGCTGCTCGACGGCACAGAGTCCCAGCAGGTCGTGTCACAGGCAGCCGGTGGCAAAACCTGGGCGTGGCCAGTGGAGGTGCTGTTTGATCTCCTCGGCTAGTTGTTACTCGCCAACGGATGTGAGGAGTTTGCCCGCGTGCACCAAATCCAAGTCAGCCACTTCGTCATCTTCAATTACGATGGTGAAGTCATGCTCACCCTCAGCATCTTTGACCACAGCATGTGCTGTCGCCACTACCACCGACTACGATGAGTAGGCTTAGCACTAGACTAGATTGTGTACTCACCATGTATCGTCTTTGGAATCAAATTTTGGAATGTAGGCATCGGCCATTTGCATTGAAAAATTTCCATTCAGATATAGAAATATTTTACAAGCAAACCCAACCTAGAAGAACATTCTAACTATGTGTTTCCTACAACACTGGCGGTGGTGGGTCGACAAGACCCCATTCTTCGTTGAGAGAGCGACATATCGTAGCCTGCATTTGCAAGTCCTCTTCAGCTTTGGTGAGGTGGGCACGCAGGTGAGTGTTATCGAGATTGGCCCGTACCCCTGCCAGGACCCCATCGCACACGTGTGTGAGCGCTTGATGTCGGTGTTTCTCCGACAGAAAGACGCGGCTCATTACCTCTGGTCGAAGTGAGTGCATTGTGGCCTACAATTGCTATACAAACTGAATATTTGCAGCCACCCCAGAATCGGAGGCAGGAACACACCTGGTAACTCCGGCGGGTCCGACGGCCATGATGGCTCTTCTCTGTCACAGTTGTGATCGGAAGTGTCGCTACGCCGACATCCAGGCATGGTGGTTTGTGGGGGTATTTCTGATTGTATCTATCTTGGCTAGCCCTCCCATTTTTATGGTTGTACCTGGACACGACGGAAAACACCTAGAACAGGCGAGAAGCGGTAGGAAAGAAAGGCGAGAAGCGGCGGGGTGGTGGGAACATACTAGAAATACACCGGTGTCGGTGCCGATGGCCATAACAAGATGGCCTATTTGCCAAGTGCGGATAGATGGGTCGCATCATTGGGCGCGGTTGGCCGGACAAGCCGGACCACGACCCAAGTTCCCCCGTGGCCCGACCCAATGGACATAAACGGATGTTTTAGGTTGCCAGTTTGGTTGGCCCGGTGGGATTCTCCATGATCCAAGTCAGTGACCCAAACCATTCGATTTGGTCCGTATGGGTCAGTCCGCGGCGAAATTTGGGTCGCGTTCCTGCCTGTCTGACCCGCGCGCCCAACGACACGACCCAACTGTTGGGTTCGCAGCACAGAAAACAAAAAATTTCCTATGATGGGAACTATTATACGCCAAGATCTATCTACTAGATAGAAGCAACGGGTGGATATACATCCATAGAGAACATACCCTCGAATAATAACAAAGCTTTGTTAATGAGATGGAACTCGTGGATGATGTAGTCGAACGCTTGCCGATCTCAAGATCGTGTGGAAGTCCTAGCGCCACAAATCAGTAGCGCATCCGTCCTCGCAAACACGTTCAGGCCACTGAACAACCTCCACCTCCTTGCCTCAGCGATGCAGCGGAAGCAGCAACTCCTTCGAGACGAAATGCCACCGGGAACATGTATCTCGCTAATCCGAGACTATGGGGGAATAATTCTAGAGGGGGAGAGAGATCCTTCACGAGGAGGTGTGAGGAAGAAGGAGTGAGAGGGGAGCCTTTTATAGGAGGAGGGGGTACCCCTCCCCATGGCCGGCGCCCCATGGGGGGACTGCTACCTGTGGTACCGAAGTTCGCGGGCGAGTGCACCGCGGTACCTAAGTTGCGTGAAGTTTCCGCGTTTCGAAATGTTGGGCCACCAACTACCGAGAGGGGCCATTTCAATGCAAACTCATCTCACCCCTACCAAATCCAAACATTCCGTGAAACTGCCCCGTGAAGTAGACGGTCGGGACCATCATGTCAGTAATATTTCCATGACGCGAGTGCCAACGCGGCAACCACGTAGGCGAAATGAGAGACTAAAGGAGCATGGTGCATTGACCAAATTCACAAATCCACTCCCTCCCTCCTTTCGCATGAACCCTAGGACCGGTGGTGTAACATCCCAAAACTTCAATCCAAGTTTATCAAAGATCCAATCATCCAAAAATAGGGTTAACAAAAACTTTTCCATTTTTAAAATGAAAGCATTCATATTATGTGCATTTAAATAGGAGTTGTTTGAATTGCCATGATTAAGTGATCCAATGCTTGTAAAATGTTTCTTAGGTGATTTAAACATCATCTACATCATTCCCAAACTTTTTCTAAAGAAAATCAAATCAAAAAGATTTAAAATGGAGAAATGGTCATTTTGCCAAAATTAACTCCCATGTCTATTTTGGCTATTCCTAGTACTCAAAAATTAACAGAAACAATTCTTGATCTTTGCACCCCTTGCTAGTACACATAATGAGGTACCAAGGCCCACCTTTTGATCTTCTAAAAACCTTCTGTAAACTATTTTAAATAACAGTTCAAAATTGAATCTTTATCATATGGGAAGATCCCACTTTTTTAAAAAACCACTCAAACAAGCTCAACTTTCAAAACCCAAGCATCTGCAGACTCACCAGCACCAACTTAGCACACCCACCAAAAATCTTTTCAAAATTCAAAACATGAGTTCTTGCGGCCATTTCATCGAACAAGTGGCAGACACAAATCAAACAAAAACCAAACACTATTATCAGCAGTGATTGAAGCCTAACTTGTTCCCTCTCTAGCTCACAACCATCTCAGTAGATCAGCTAGCAAGTTAAACCAAGCACTAGACTCACTGTAAGCTGGGAAATGACATCAATGGTGAACAGCCGAAGCTCACCATGCCACCCCAGTGGAGACAGCAAGCTAGGAGGAGATTTAGCCATGCCAACCTTGTCTAGGAGGCAACCCACCGTCCACCGCCACTCCCTGTCCAGCGCCCGAACCTTGCCAACCCCTGGACCACACGCACGGACCGCGCCCAGCCTGCCAGCAACCATGACGAGCATGCGCTAGAGCGCCACCCTCGACCGACGCCCACAGACCGCGCGCCGCCCTCGCCGCTTGCATACATGATCGCCACCGACCCAGGAGACCGCCAGACATCCCCGTTCGCCGCCCCATGATGCACAACCACCGCTCGTCGTCGAAGACGCCGCCTCTGCCGCGCAGAGCATCGCGTGTTCCAGACCAAACCGCACCGCCCCACGTCTCGCCACCGTGTCGTGAGCATCGCCAGGGAGCACCGCACCGCCCCCTACCGTCGCCCATGCCGATAGCCATCTGTACCATCGACCATGACGAGCTCACCGTGCGCCTCGTCGGTCCCCTCTCGCCACTATAAATAGAGGCCACCCCCAGCCGATTTGAGCACACCATCTCACTCACCACCTCTCACACTCACTCCCTACCGCCAGCCGGAGCCGCTCGAGCACCAGAGCGCCGGAATTGCAGCCGGAGCCGCCGCCTCGGGAGGAGAAGGGCGCCGTTGATCCAGGCCGCCCTAGGAGAAGCTGCCGGTACCAGGAGGTTCGCCGTTGTCGACTTCGTCGTTCGCCCGCCTCGCCGACCCTCGCCTAAACCCCGGTGAGCCCCCAACGACCCCCACTGGCCACACTAGGGTTCTGTCTCGCCGGCATTGCCCAACGTCGACGATGACCCTTAGCCGGTGGATTAGAACCAGATCGCACGGCCACCGTTCGCCCATACCGCTTCGCACCCCCTGTGCCACTGACGGGTGGGGTCCTTTCTTAAGTCAGCCTGTGACGCCGCGCGGAGCGCAGTGGGCCGGCCCATTTCGTTCCCACACGCGTTGGAAATTCAAATTAGGATTTTTCTTTTTAGTTAGAATATAGTTTCTGTCCTGTGTTTCAAAAATCAATTATGTGAGTTTGACAAATCCAAATTGCATGAAACTAATTTTGTCTGAAAGGTATTGAAATGCTCTATCCAAGCCCGTTGGATTTAATTCAATTAGATTTATAGATCTCTCCTAATAAAAATGAGAAGACAGAAGCTTTTACAACTTGCAACATTTTTATAAAATCAACCAAGTCAGCTTTTGAGTTGATTCTAACTCTCAAAAATCACATTTCATCATATATATCCAAATATGTAATAATATTAAGGTTTACATGCAGTGACTTTGGACTAGTACCAAAATAATGCTATATAGGCATTTCTAGTCACTTTAAATCATTAAATAATAAACTTAAACTAAAGTAATATTGATCCAACCTTTAAATCTCATTCCCACCTGTGGAATATGTGGTGAGGACATGTGTCCACATGATCTCATATTTTGGTGGTGAGTATTAAATTTTAGTTAACATTTCAATGAGTAGAAATTACTTTTCTAAAATAAAAGATTAAAAGTATTGAATTAAAACTTGTAATGTTTGTGATGATAATAGATCATCAATTGTGTGCTTTAGAATGCTACTTAGCCTAGTTAAGTATGGTTTGGTGATTGTGCACTCCCTATGTATTTCTAGACGATAGCACCGACCAAACTCTCGAGGAGGAGGAGTTCTACCAGGAAGAAGAAGAAGACAACTTCAACCACTACACCAACCAAGGCAAGCCACTATTAGCAGGGCAAGCTAACCCTTGCAAACTTACCTTAGCAAGCTATGGTTAGCAAGCTAGAATAAACTAGATGGTTTAGCAAAGATGCCTTAAGCATGCTTTAATCACACCCATTTTCACTATTAATGCCCCAAGTCTCATGGACAAGTTTTACCCCACCTTAGATTATACAAAGTTCTCTACTTAAAATTGAAGGTAGCATAAAAAGTATAAAACTTGACCTACTTAGAAACCTTTAGATATCATTCTATGGCATGAGATTGATCCCATCTTTCCACCTTAGTGAACACTCTTAACTTAGTAGTTTAGAGTAGATCAAAAACTTGAGTCACTTTAGATGGGAATACTTGGTGAAAATGAGTTATGAAAACCTTGGAATGATGAGTCATTCTATTGAGATGTTTTGACATGTGTTACGAAACACAACTGGTTTATGATGTGGAAAATGATAAGGCATGAGCCTTAACCCCTGTTATAAAATTGATGGTTGGATTCGGATGCGATGCCATTCCAAATTTTACCATACAACCACATTACCTGAATTGGGTAAGGCTTAGCTGGAAATTTATATGCATTAGTATTAGTTCCCTCACGGGAGAGGTTTGAGCTGAGGCTACCTCTTAATGTTGTCCACCTATGCAGTGCCCAAGATGACTGATGGTCATGGTTGGGAGGCCATGCTCATAGGAGAGGTGCTTATACTAGGGTGTGTAAAGGGAAGGTTATGTTTGATTATCTGCATACTAAGTATGATTATTCAGGGTTATCCCTGATAGATGTATCGAATCTTGTGGTGAAAGTTTACCACCTCTGTAGAGTGTCAAACTATTCGAATAGCCGCGTCCGCGGTTATGGACAGTTGGAATGGCCATACTGTTGTCGTTGTCAGATGTTTTCCAAATAACTTGAAATGAATGATGATCTTTGACTTGACCACAACAGGGTTGTGTTGATGATAATAGCTTCCCAACTTAAGTGCCTCTGGAATTTTATTTTATCTTTCTTCACTTCTGAACTTAGCTTAGGCTTCAAACTTAACTTGATAGTTAACTTAGATTCAGTATTTTAATTTAGGATATTACTACTTGTTAGTAGTAGTTTGCGAGTACTTAAAGAGTACTCATGGCTTTTGTCCCTAGCGATTATCATGGCCAGACTATGAAGGAGATTATCAGGATGATGGTCAGCAGGACGGCTATGATAACTAGGACTATCTGCCTTCGTCAGCATTGCCTGTGCCCCTGAAGATGGACCCCACTGCTATGCTATCTTTTATTTCCGCTGCTTGTTGTATTAATACCTGGATCATGAGATCCATATTTGTGTAAGATCTTATGTATGATTGGTAATGGATGATGTACTATGATATCCAATCCGTTATGTCTCGCAAAAATGGTAATCCTGGGATTGCGAGGTATGGCATAACGGGCACCTGGGATTAAAAATACGGGTGTTGACAGGTGGTGTCGAAATCCCCTCTCTAACTAGAATGATCTCTTCGGGCATTTGACTTCGCCAAGTTGCTGTGCCTACTCGCTGCTACCGAGCTCTAATGCCGAATGCCGTACCAGCCGTTGCGACGATCTAGCCCGCCTCTACCGCCGACGAGCTGAGCAGCGCGAAGGATGGCAGATCCATTTGCCGAGGAAGAAGTACTTCTGGCTAATTGCGGGTGAGCTACTCTTCTCTTTGCTATTCGCACTACCTATAACTGCTAGCTGGCTGTTGGCATTACAGAGATATATCGAACATAGAATTGTTTGCTAGCACGACACTGACAAACAATTCTTATCTTTTATCTCCAATTTTCTGTCAAGTAGGATCTCCGCTGAACCCAAATACACGGTTCAGGTCACCATCTGCAGCTACCACATTAAATTAGCAGATGGGAAGAGCACGTGGAAACAAGCTCACCATCTGAAAACATGGAAGTAGCACCGATGTAGTTATGCACTATCCCTGGTTTGGTTGTTGCTGTGCGTGAACTTGCTGAAATGAGGCCGGAGCAGACTGCACGATTCAGCATCCTTGATGAACGAGGCTTCAAGGTTCCTATAGCGTGTGACAGTCAGCTAATTGGGTTGATGAAACAACATGCTGGGCTTCGCGTGGTTATGCTGATTTGTAACATACTGGATGAGGAAGCTCCTGCTACTGGGAGTCGCCTAGCTATTATTGGACAGGGAGGTCTAACTCGAACCCCTGCTATTGTTGAGAAAAATGTGGTTTCTCGTCCGCGACATGCTTCTGTCAGGCAACCTCCTCGTAGCAGTCCCCGTATTGCCATTGTGGAAAACTCTGCTCTAGAATCTACTGGTACTGGTCGTCCCCGTCCCCGTGGTGTTGTTGCTCCGGCTGCTGCTCACCCAATCCATGCCGCTGTTGAGCAAACTAAGGCTTCCGGAGGCTTCCTCGCTGTTGTTGCCAAGACCACCGCCTTGTGTGCTTCTCCTCCTCGAAACCGTCCTCAAGTTGTGTGAACCCGTGCTTTGGAATCTGCTGGTACTGGTCGTCCTCATGTTGTTGTTGATCTAGCCGCTATTGACCCAATCATTGCCGCTGTTGAGCAAACTAAGGCTTCCGGAGGCTGCCCCATTGTTGTTGCAAAGAATGATGCCTTGTGTCCTCCTCGAACCCGTGCTCAGGTTTAGCGAGCTGCTGGTCTAGTGCCAGCTCATGGTCTGGACTCTGCTAGCACTCGAAACACTGTTGTTGTGGGAACTGCTCCTGATTGTTGATGTGGCATGGCAGCAGCTGATCCTATTGTGGCTGTCGTTAGAAGGGGCCCTGCCTGTCCACGATGTAATGTAGCTCCTGCTGCTAAGGGCCCCCGCCTTGCTCCTGGTCCTGGTACTTCCACCAAGGTTGATCCAGCTAACGATGACGCTGGTGATGGGGACGGTGGCATTGGGGCTAGGTCTGATGGTGCCGCTCCACCTCTCGAACCTCTCGGAGGTTTCTATCCTGAAGAACCTAATGATGACAAAGTAATTGTTCATATCGGTGTCGTGGATTATACTACAAAATTAGATGATGGCACAGAAAAATTCTATGACGAGTTTGATGTAATCCTTGGCAGATACGATCCTGAAGTGGTAGAGTTATCTGACCTGATGGCATCGTTACATGTGAAGGTGCTGTGGGGGTCCTCCCAGGAAGCACGTTTGTTATATTTTGGTTATAGGAGCAAAAAGGCTATCGAAGTGAAAGATACTAGGGATTTAGCCGTACCGTTTACAAGGAAACATTATAGAGGTGAAGTGTACTTCCACTTGATAGTGCAAATGGTTGGAGAGGAATTGGAACTCGACAATAGAGATGATGGACTTTTAGAAGGCATGCGTGACCCGATCCATGACATCACTGGAGCTGGTGCGACTGAGGGTAGCTTCGAACAGAGGAGAGTCTTACAGAGGAGCGTCATAAAGAGGAGCAGGAAGAGCATCCCTAGAAAGGGCACCCCGAAGAAGAATGTCACCAAGGAGACCATGCCAGAGAAGAGGATGCCCAAGAGTCGCACGAAAAAAGGCACCACACCACAGAGTACACCCCTGAGTTCCAGTCAAAATGCCACACCGAATGGTAGCAGCAAAAACGCTAAGAGGGCTAGCACGGTGGTGAACACTCCTAGGAGTGGTAGGAAAGAGGAGAAGATGGCTAGCACGGAGGCTACCACACCCAGTGGGAGCAGAAAAAATACTAATTTGGAGCGGAACACGCCGTTGTCAGGGAATAATGCTAGCACGAAGGAGAACACGCCCAATAGTAGCAGCAAAAGGGCTAATTTGGAGCGGAACACACCGCTGAGGTCAGGCAATAATGCCAGCACGAAGGAGAACATGCCCAATAGTAGCAGCAAAAGGGCTAATTCAAAGAAGAACACGCCACTGAGGTTAGGAAATAATGCCAGCACCCTGGAGCCAACATCCGTGAGGGGAGGCAGGAAGGCGATCACACCCAACAGCGGTAGTAAAAAGCCTAGTTCGATGGGGAATGGAACGTAGATGTCAAGCCCTACTGATACCATCAGGAAAGATTACATTAGGAAGGAGGATGTACACATGAAGAGCAAGAGGGTTTTGTACAGTCAAGATGAAATTGATTCTGACTGCTGTTTGTCCACTAAAGTACCTGGGATGCGTGCAAACGTAAGACCACCCCATGTGGTTGCAGCAGAACCAACCGAGTGTCTCGGAGAAAACAGAGTTGCCAGTGAGGTGGATTGGGGCAATGTTCCGGTCCATCCGGGTGGAGACGATGGTGCAGCCCCACCCATGGGAGTCAATATGATGTGTGCAGTACTAGGCATTAGAGACGATAGCCAGGATTCTGAATCAGATGAAGAAGAAGGCACTATAGAGGATCAAGAATCTGGTGATGATGAAATAGACAAGTAACTTAACGATGAGGCTGGTATTCTAGTCGATGATTTGGGTGTTAAAGTAGAAGAAATGAAACATGACCACAAGTATCCTATAATTTCGGTTGGCACCGAGTTCAGTAGCATGCATGAGTTCAAGATGCCGTTCCGGCATTTTCGTATCAAGGGGGAGTTCGACGTTTATCGACTAAAGAACACTGCCCAGAGGTATGAGGCCGTTTGCTAGTTAACATGGATGAATGGACGGGCCAAGGTACATTGTCCATGGAGGATCACAGCAAGAGCCTTACATGCGTCGAAGGCAATTAGGGTACTGGGGCAATGAATGCAGAAAGCCATTAGAACTTTCTCTCTTTTCACTCTATAACTACAATTGTTGTGCGATATCTTTCTGGCAACTAGTCGACTCCGCTTATCTTTTAAGTGAATCTGTGTTGCAGGTGAACAAAATGGGCCCTCCACACATGTGTCCGACAGGCAGCAAACTGAAAGCCTCAATGGCTGATATGGAGTGGGTGGCTATGCAATCTATGTCCATACTAAAGGATAACCCCAAGGAGACCGTGAAGAATATTCATACTAGCCTCGGTTCTAAATACAACATTGTCCTACCGTATTACACGGTTTGGAAAGGTAAAGAGAAAGCTATGGGGGTGTTTCACGGGGATTGGACCAATAGCTTCAGGATGCTGTACAAATTTAAGGCGGAGGTACAAGCTAGGTGTCCGAGGAGTGTTGTGGAGATTGACACCAAATCAGTACATGGTAAAATATATTTCAAAAGATTTTTCATGGCGCTTAAACTTTGCATCCAGGGATTCAAGGACGGATGTAGGCCGTATCTGAGTGTAGATAACACTATCCTAACTAGCAAATGGAAAGGCTGTCTGCCATCTGCCACAGCACTTGATGGTCACAACTGGATGTTCCCAGTGGCATTCGAGCTGTTTGAAACAGAAACGGAGGAAAACCGGGTCTGGTTTATGAGGCAGCTCAAGAGATCAATATGCCACATGGGTCCATTGGGTATATCCACGGATGCATGCAAAGGGCTGACGAATGCAGTGAAGGAGATGTTCCCGCGAGCTAAAGGTAGAGAATGCCATGCCCATATGATGCTCAACTTGTACTCACACTATGCAGGCAGCGTATTTCGTTACATGTTTCCTGCTGCTAGAGTTTACAAACCTAGTAGCAGCGAATATTTCATGAGCAAGATTTTTGCGGAAGCCCCTGAACTTCCAGAGTACTTAGCCATCCATCATTCATAGCTATGGAAGAGGAGTCAATTCAACCCTGACATCAAAGTTGATTACATAAACAACAACCCTATAGAATGCCTGAATAACTGGGTGAAGGACATAAAAGTGCGTCATGTTCATATCTTGATGGACAACATACGTGGTATGATCATGAAGCTGTTAAATATAAGGAGAGAGATCGGTAGGAGACTTAGAGGACATATGCTACCGCCAGTTGTACAACAACTACACAAGAGAAGCCGAGGACTTGCTCATCTTAAGGTTCTCGCATCAACCAGCAGTAGCTGTGAGGTGGTCGATATGTCCAAGAGTGGCAAAAGGGATGTTGTGAACATCCAGCTGTGAGAATGCACCTGCTTAGAGTGGCAGCATACCGGGAAACCTTGCGACCACACCTTGGCCTTCTTGGTGAAGAAAAGAACTCTACCACATTTGGATCAGTATTTGTCTGACTACTACTCTATGGAAAAGTTCAGAGCCGCGTACGCTGGATCCGTCGAGCCATGTACAGACCCATCTCAGTGGCCTCAAGTCCAACTGTCTTTCGAGCTTCGCCAGCCAGTTACAAAAAGGGGCAGAGGAAGACCTCAGGTGAATAGGTTTAAGAATTTTCTCGAGAAGAAGGGTTCAGCTTTCTGTGCAACCAAGAAGGGCAAAAACAGATGCAAGACCTACCATCTTATAGGCCATAGAGCAGCGGGCTGTCCCCTTAATGCTCCCAAACCTAGGTATGAGATGGTACATTCACAAAAAAATTATTTATAGTCTATAGATATAAGGTAGTAACCCATGTACTGGTTTTTTTACAGGAAGCGCAAGGTAAGAAACAAGACAGCCGACTCGGTGATTTTGCTGCAGGAAGAAAACCAAAACGAGTGGAATGATGATGCTGGACAAGATTCTGGTGCTGATTGGCCTGACTTCCCTCGACCCGGAGATGCAGGGTACGTGAAGGTAAGAAAATTGGCACCCAGGAAGAGGAAGAAGGCATGAGATGAAGAAGCCAGTGGACATGAAGGCAAGAGGAAGAAAGTTGGCACCCAAGCAGAGAAAGAAGGCTAGCAGTGTAGAAGCCTAATGATTTATTAAACTTGAACCTATATATGTAGTTCGGTTAAACTCTGGAGCTGTGTGCGTGGAACTTGGCAGGCGAAACAATCCGCCTCCTGTACTCAGAGTAAAATTGTGACTGTGCCACTAGTTGAATCCGAAATTGTGACTGTGCCACTACTATGTGAACAATCGCGATAGCTGAGTGGTTAAGGGGTCTCCAAAATCGATGGGTGTTAGTGCCACAGACATGAATTATTTATAGGCGCTTAATAAATCCTTGCTATTGGCATTACACTTAGGATAAGTTTCTGGGCTGAAAAAAAAGTTCTAAGCTGGCTGCTACACTCCACGAAGCAGCAACTTATTTCAGCTGCTCGACAACGACATGGCAACATAAACTGCAAATGCAACAGATAATGCCCAGATAATGAGGAAATTGTTTCCACTATCTGGCCTAATCTTGAGCCCGTCTGTCTCACCACCTCCCTGCCCCTGCCTCCCCTGCACCTGGCGAAGCTCCCGGATCTCTCGCTCCATCGCACGAATCTCCTGTTTCTTATCCCACACAGCATCACACAGATCCTAAACAAGCTCTCTGTGAAAACCTGTCAGTGGCTTTTCGATCCACGCAAACTTGTCACAACCAGTCCCCCTCCCTTCTTGCGTAGTAGATCGAAGGAAACAAAAAAAAGAATTACATTACGCTTTCTGGATCCGGGTTACCATTGTACCTACAGTAGGAACTTACCACTCTGATGTTGCAGTTGCTGAATTTTCCTGCACTATTTTCGTTGGTCCACGAAATCCATCTCGGCATCTTCTCACCGCACAAACACACCATATCAGGGTAGTAATCATAGGGCACCCTCCGGTACCTGATGGGGGCACCCGCCTGACGGCGTTGAGCTGACCCTGATTCCGCCTGAGACGAACTGCACGAGCTGCAAGCCATGAGCGAGGGGAGCAAGGGCAGAGGAAAGAGGAGCCTTTGGATGTCAGGGTAGTGGTGAAGCGTGATTTATCCCCACTTAATAACTCGGGCAGAATCCTACCATCCACATTTGGCTGACAGGTGGGGGACCTAGCATGTGGACTTGTTAACCAAACCTCGCGCCTTCGTGGTTCAAAAGCCCTCTTGCGCACATTGGACGGAATTTTTTGGCACCTTGCCCGCATACATATCACTAGGAGGCCTTGCTCAGGAACCAGACACGCCTGGCCCACAATCTTACTCCCTCCTAGGAACTTGTCATGGCTCGTGCCGACAGATCCATCCGCTCCACCGCTTCCGGTAGGGCTCACCACGGCAGATCCACCCCAAGATCCTACCGTCGCAGTATCAAATGGCCATGGTTTCTTGAGAGGGGAGACGATGCTATGCATCCGCGCTCGGCCCCTCCTACCTGTAGAAGGACTAATGCAGCGTCGAGCTCGAGCAGGAGCCGCCAGGCGCGACGGTGCTTGGTCCATGCCAGCCCCGTCACCTTCGTCATTGTCGATTCCGATGTGGAGGACGACGGGGACGAAGATGTGCAGAACACCATTGTTGCCTCCTTGGCAAAGTGCAAGCCACGGGCGGGAGTGGATGTCGCTAGGAAGGGCATGGCGGTGTCACCAATAGAGGTGGACTCCGACGACAGCGGTGTGATGTGGGTTTAGATGTTGTTTAGGATGGTTGCAATTTTGGTGCGAATATAATTATTGTAATGGGTTTGTCGATCTATATTGAGAAATATGTGCAATAGCAGCGTGTGAGTGCTTCCACTTTAGAAATTGTGTCTGTGCCATTTGCATGTTGCATTATCAACGTAGATTACATGTAAACAATCCAAAGAAAATTAGATTACAACCATCGGACGGGAGTGGCAGGATGGAAGAGAAGTTGGGACAGTGGCTTCGAGGGGAAGGGAGAGAAGGGGGGCGTGACACTGGCAGGTGGGCCCTTGGAACACATGACACTGACATGCGGGTGCAGGAGCACACGGTATTGCTAGTCTGTCCAGAGCAAGCGGACTTTGCAACATGACAATAGCAAGCTGATTGGACCAATAACTCGTCGAATTATTAAGGAGTACTAAAAACTACAACTGGGGTACATTCGCACAACACGTATGCTCTACGCACCTGAGAAGCATCTCTTAAGTCTAATAGTAATGACAGCATAAGTACTACATTTTCCTATCGGTCTTCTTGATACAAATGTAGAAATGCATCTGCCTGTTCGGTCCAGCACCGACAAGGTATTGAGATGGCACACCTAGGATCGACCTTAGGTCCGCATACTCCACCTCCTGCGGCGTCGGGCACTCGGCGCCTCGGCTAGCACAAGAATGCTATCGGACGATGGCGGTGAGCGTTCGCCCACATGCGCACCATGTATACGGGCCAGGCGTACGAGACCAACCTGACACATACGACACACATGACGGTGGGCCTGGCTCTGGTTCCCGGAACACCGGTGGTGATGGTCAGGACGAAAACAGAACCGCCTCCCCTGGAAAATTAGCCGGCGGCATGCTGAATCAGTGAACGACACCTTCTCTTGGATAAGTTGGGCTTGCTCGTACGAGATCTTAATCACTTCGATCAAGTGCTCCTCTGCAAGGTGGAAGACGAGCTCTACCGGCGGGCCGGTGTAGTTGTAGCCCGGCTCCGTGCAGGAGCACGCGCCATGCGGGCACGCGAGCTCGTGGAGTGGGAGCTCGTGGTAGGAGTAATGGTGAAAGCATCCTGGGTGGGAGCACACGAGTGGGAACGTTGCTACGAAGTTGCGCGCAAGGATCTCCAGATTCTTGGGCTGTAGCATCCGCCACACCTGAAGTTCATCGAGAAATTGGAAAAAAGATCAGCAGTTAGATTGGCGAATAGCAGGAATATGAAGGATAAGTTCAAAAGCTTGTAAAATGATTTCTTAGCATGAAGGTAGCGACCCGAGAATTGGCGGATGTCGTCGGCTTGTGGCTACGGCAGGATGGGAGTGAAGTGGGGAAAGTGGCTTCGAGGGGAAGGAAGAGAAGTACGGGGAGGAAGAGAAGTAATGGGGACGTGACGCTGGGATATGGCCCACTAAACTTGTCAGTCATGACACTCACAACAGGGGAGCGCCCGGTGTTGCCAGTTTGTCCAGAGCAAGTGTGGCCAATCATGCCGCAGAAAAGCCTACTCACGGATCGCTCTCACGAAGACCATCCCAATCGTCCAAGCGCCCCGATCGAATGGTATGTAACAATCGTCAAGCAGAACAACTGTGTTAGGGCGTGCCTTCTAGAATACTCGGTCTAACAGCCACCCATTGGGGGGCTAAGGTTAGGGCTCTCCTAAGGTTATGATCCATATGTGGTTTATGAAAATAACACACATCCAATGACACTGGTGGATCCTTATGTGGTTTGTGAGAAGAACACACATGTAATCACATTGGGTGGATCCATATGTGTTTTATGAGAGGAACACACATGCAATGGGGATCTCCATGCAATGACACTGGTGATATGTGGTTTGTGAAAAGAACACACATGCAATGGCTCTAACCGTGGTTAATGAAAAGAGCAGACATGCAATGACGCTGGTGGATCCATGTGTGGTTTGTGAGAAGAACACACATGCAATTACCACTGGTTGATCCATATGTGGTTTGTGGAAAGGACACACATGCAATGACATTGGTGGATCTATATGTGGTTTGTAAAAAGAACACACATGCAATGACTCTAGTGGATCCATATGTGGTTTGTGAAAAGAACACACATGCAATGACCACTGGTTGATCCATGTGTGGTTCATGACAGGAACACACATGCAATGACATTGGTTGATCCATATGTGGTTTGTGAAAATAACACACATGCAATGCCATTGGTTAATCCATGTGTGGTTTGTGGAAAGAATACACATGCAATGACTCAAGTGGATCCATATGTGGTTTGTGAAAAGAACACACATGCAATGACTCAGGGGGATCAATGTGTGGTTTATGGAAAGAACACACATGCAATGAACACTAGTGGATCAATATGTGATTTGTGGAAAGAACACACATGCAATGACACTGCTGGATCCATATGTCGTTTGTGAAAAGAACACACATGCAATGACTCTAGTGCTGGTTTTAGTATAAGAACACACATGCAATGCCACTGGTTTATCCATATGTGGTTTGTGAAAAGAACACACATGCAATGACTCTAAGGGTTCCATATGTGGTTTGTGGAAAGAACACACATGCAATGAACACTGGTGGATCCATATGTGGTTTGTGGAAAGAACACACATGCAATGACTCTGGTGGATCCATGTGTGGTTTGTGGAAATAACAGACATGCAATGACTCTAGTGGATCCGTATGTTGTTTGTGGAAAGAACACACATGCAATAACCACTGGTTGATCCATATGTGGTTTGTGGAAAGAACACACATGCAATGACACTAGTGGATCCATATGTGGTTTGTGAAAAGAACACACATGCAATGACTCTAGTGGGTTTTTAGTATAAGAACACACATGCAATGACTCTAGTGGGTCCATATGTCGCTTGTGAAAAGAACACACATGCAATGACTCTAGTGGATCCAGATGTGGTTCGCGGAAAAGAACACACATGCAATGAACACTACTGGATCCATAAGTGGTTTGTGGAAAGAACACACATGAAGTGAACACTGGTTGATCCATATGTGATTTGTGAAAAGAACACACATGCAATTCCATTGGTTGATCCATATGTGGTTTGTGAAAAGAACACACATCCAATGACTCTAGTGGATCCATATGTGGTTTGTGGAAAGAACACACATGCAAGGACCACTGGTTGATCCATGTGTGGTTCATGACAGGAACACACATGCAATGACATTGGTTGTTCCATATGTGGTTTGTGACAATAACACACATGCGATGTCATTGGTTAATCCATGTGTGTTTTGTGGAAAGAACAAACATGCGATGTCATTGGTTAATCCATGTGTGTTTTGTGCAAAGAACAAACATGCAATGAATCTAGTGGGTCCATATGTGGTTTGTGTAAAGAACACACATGCAATGACTCTAGTGGATCCATATGTTGTTTGTTGAAAGAACACACATGCAATAACCACTGGTTGATCCATATGTGGTTTGTGGAAAGAACACACATGCAATGACTCTAGTGGGTCCATATGTGGTTTGTGAAAAGAACACACATGCAATGACTCTAGTGGATCCATATGTGGTCTATCGAAAGAACACACATGTAATAACCACTGGTTGATCCATGTGTGGTTCATGACAGGAACACACATGACGTGAACATTGGTTGATCCATATGTGACTCATGACAGGAACACACATGCAATGCCACTGGTTGATCCATATGTGGTTTGTGAAAAGAACACACATGCAATGACTCTAGTGGATCCATATGTGGTTTGTGGACAGAACACACATGCAATGAACACTGGTGGATCCATATGTGGTTTGTGGAAAGAACACACATGCAATGACTCTGGTGGATCCATGTGTGGTTTGTGGAAAGAACACACATCCAATGCCATTGGTTGATCCATGTGTGGTTTGTGAAACAAATACACATGCAATGCCATTGATTGATCCATGTGTGGTTTGTGGAAAGAACACACATGCAATAACATTGGTTGATCCATATGTGGTTCATGACAGGAACACACATGCAATGACTCTAGAGGGTCCATATTCGGTTTGTGAAAAGAACACACATGAAATGACTCTAGTGGATCCATATGTGGTTTGCGGAAAAGAACACACATGCAATGAACACTGGTGGATCCATAAGTGGGTTTTGGAAAGAACACACATGCAGTGAACACTAGTTGATCCATATGTGATTTGTGAAAAGAACACACATGCAATGAATTTAGTGGGTCCATATGTGGTTAATGACAGGAACACACAAGCAATGACATTGGTTGATCCATATGTGGTTTGTGACAATAACACACATGCAATGCCATTGGTTAATCCATGTGTCGTTTGTGGAAAGAACACACATGCAATGAGTCTAGTGGGTCCATATGTGGTTTGTGAAAAGAACACACATGCAATGACTCTAATGGATCCATATGTGGTTTGTGGAAAGAACACACATGCAATAACTACTGGTTGATCCATATGTGGTTTGTGGAAAGTACACACATGCAATGACTCTAGTGGATCCATATGTGGTTTGTGGAAAGAACACACATGCAATGACCACTGGTTGATCCATATGTGGTTTGTGGAAAGAACACACGTGCAATGAGACTGGTAGATCCATGTGTGGTCTGTGGAAAGAACACACATGCAATGACACTGGTGGATCTATATGTGGTTTGTGAAAAGAACACACATGCAATGACTCTAGTGCTGGTTCTAGTATAAGAACACACATGCAATGAATCTAGTGGCTCCATATGTGGTTTGTGAAAAGAACACACATGCAATGACTCTAGTGGATCCATATGTGGTTTGTGGAAAAGAACACACATGCAATGAATACTGGTGGATCCATAAGTGGTTTGTGGAAAGAACACACAAGCAGTGAACACTGGTGGATCCAGGTGTGGTTTTTGAAAAGAACACACATGCAATGCCATTGATTGATCCATATGTGGTTTGTGAAAAGAACACACATGCAATGACTCTAGTGGATCCATATGTGGTTTGTGGAAAGAACCCACATGCAATGAACACTGGTGGATCCATATGTGGTTTGTGGAAAGAACACACATGCAATGACTCTGGTGGATCCATGTGTGGTTTGTGGAAAGAACACACATGCAATGACTCTAGTGGATCCATATGTGTTTTTTGGAAAGAACACACATGTAATGACTCTAGTGGGTCCATATGTGGTTTGTGAAAAGCACAAACATGCAATGACTCTAGTGGATCCATATGTGGTTTGTGGAAAGAACACACATGCAGTGAACACTGGTTGATCCATGTGTGATTCATGACAGGAACACACATGCAATGCCACTGGTTGATCCATATGTGGTTTGTGAAAAGAACACACATGCAATGACTCTAGTGGATCCATATGTGGTTTGTCAAAAGAACACACATGCAATGAATACTGGTAGATACATATATGGTTTGTGGAAAGAACACACATGCAATGACTCTGCTGGATCCATGTGTGGTATGTGGAAACAACACACATGCAATGCCATTGGTTGATCCATGTGTGCTTTGTGAAATGAATACACATGCAGTGCCATTGGTTGATACATGTGTGGTTTGTGGAAAGAACACACATGCAATGCCATTGGTTGATCCATATGTGCTTCATGACAGGAACACACATGCAATGACTCTAGTGGGTCCATATGTGGTTTGTGAAAAGAACACACATGCAATGACTCTAGTGGATCCATATGTGGTTTGTGGAAAAGAACACACATGCAATGAACACTGGTGGATCCATAAGTGGTTTGTGGAAAGAACACACATACAGTGAACACTGGTTGATCCATATGTGATTTGTGAAAAGAACACACATGCAATGACTCTAGTGGGTCCATATGTGGTTCATGACAGGAACACACATGCAATTACGCTAGTGGATCCATATGTGGTTTGTGGAAAGAACACACATGCAATGACACTGGTTGATCCATGTGTGGTTTGTGGAAAGAACACACATGCGATGACTCTGGTGGATCCATGTGTGGTTTGTGCAAAGAACACACATGCAATGACTCTAGTGGATCCATATGTGGTTTGTGGAAAGAACACACATCCAATAACCACTGGTTGATCCATATGTGGTTTGTGGAAAGAACACACATGCAATGACACTAGTGGATTCAGATGTGGTTTGTGAAAAGAACACACATGAAATGACTCTAGTGTTGGTTTTAGTATAAGAACACACATGCAATGGCTCTAGTGGGTCCATATGTGGTTTGTGAAAAGAACACACGTGTAATGACTCTAGTGGATCCATATGTGGTTTGTGGAAAGAACACACATGCAATGACATTGGTTGATCAATATGTGGTTTGTGGAAAGAACATACATGCAATAACACTGGTTGATCCATATGTGGTTTGTGGAAAGAACACAGATGCAATGACTATGGTGGATCCTGTGTGGTTTTTGAAAATAACACAAATGCAATGACATTGGTGGATCCATATGTGGTTTGTGGAAAGAACACACATGCCATGACTCTAGTGGATCCATATGTGGTTTGTCAAAAGAACACACATGCAATGAATACTGGTAGATACATATATGGTTTGTGGAAAGAACACACATGCAATGACTCTGCTGGATCCATGTGTGGTATGTGGAAACAACACACATGGAATGCCATTGGTTGATCCATGTGTGCTTTGTGAAATGAATACACATGCAGTGCCATTGGTTGATCCATGTGGTTTGTGGAAAGAACACACATGCAATGACACTGGTTGATCCATGTGTGGTTTGTGGAAAGAACACACATGCGATGACACTGGTTGATCCATGTGTGGTTTGTGGAAAGAACACACATGCGATGACTCTGGTGGATCCATGTGTGGTTTGTGAAAAGAACACACATGCAATGACTCTAGTGGATCCATATGTGGTTTGTGGAAAGAACACACATGCAATAACCACTGGTTGATCCATATGTGGTTTGTGGAAAGAACACACATGCAATGACACTAGTGGATTCATATGTGGTTTGTGAAAAGAACACACATGCAATGACTCTAGTGCTGGTTTTAGTATAAGAACACACATGCAATGGCTCTAGTGGGTCCATATGTGGTTTGTGAAAAGAACACACGTGTAATGACTCTAGTGGATCCATATGTGGTTTGTGGAAAGAACACACATGCAATGACACTGGTTGATCCATGTGTGGTTTGTGGAAAGAACACACATGCGATGACTCTGGTGGATCCATGTGTGGTTTGTGCAAAGAACAGATATGCAATGCCATTGGTTGATCCATGTGTGGTTTGTGAAAAGAACACACATGCAATGCCAGTGGTTGATCCATGTGGTTTGTGGAAAAGAACACACATGCAATGACATTGGTGGATCCATATGTGGTTTGTGGAAAGAACACACATGCAATGCCATTGGTTGATCCATGTGGTTTGTGGAAAAGAACACACATGCAATGACATTGGTTGATCCATATGTGGTTTGTGGAAAGAACACACATGCAATGACACTGGTTGATCCATGTGTGGTTTGTGGAAAGAACACACCTGCAATGACTCTGGTGATCCATGTGTGGTTTGTGAAAAGAACACATATGCAATGCCATTGGTTGATCCATGTGTGGTTTGTGAAAAGAACACACATGCAATGCCATTGGTTGATCCATGTGGTTTGTGGAAAAGAACACACATGCAATGACATTGGTGGATCCATTTGTGGTTTGTGGAAACAACACACATGCAATGACATTGGTTGATCCATGTGTGGTTTGTGGAAAGAACATACATGCAATGACACTGGTTGATCCATATGTGGTTTGTGGAAAGAACACAGATGCAATGACTATGGTGGATCCTGTGTGGTTTTTGAAAATAACACAAATGCAATGACATTGGTGGATCCATATGTGGTTTGTGGAAAGAACACACATGCAATGACTCTAGTGGATCCATATGTGGTTTGTCAAAAGAACACACATGCAATGAATACTGGTAGATACATATATGGTTTGTGGAAAGAACGCACATGCAATGACTCTGCTGGATCCATGTGTGGTATGTGGAAACAACACACATGGAATGCCATTGGTTGATCCATGTGTGCTTTGTGAAATGAATACACATGCAGTGCCATTGGTTGATCCATGTGGTTTGTGGAAAGAACACACATGCAATGACACTGGTTGATCCATGTGTGGTTTGTGGAAAGAACACACATGCGATGACACTGGTTGATCCATGTGTGGTTTGTGGAAAGAACACACATGCGATGACTCTGGTGGATCCATGTGTGGTTTGTGCAAAGAACACACATGCAATGACTCTAGTGGATCCATATGTGGTTTGTGGAAAGAACACACATGCAATAACCACTGGTTGATCCATATGTGGTTTGTGGAAAGAACACACATGCAATGACACTAGTGGATTCATATGTGGTTTGTGAAAAGAACACACATGCAATGACTCTAGTGCTGGTTTTAGTATAAGAACACACATGCAATGGCTCTAGTGGGTCCATATGTGGTTTGTGAAAAGAACACACGTGTAATGACTCTAGTGGATCCATATGTGGTTTGTGGAAAGAACACACATGCAATGACACTGGTTGATCCATGTGTGGTTTGTGGAAAGAACACACATGCGATGACTCTGGTGGATCCATGTGTGGTTTGTGCAAAGAACACATATGCAATGCCATTGGTTGATCCATGTGTGGTTTGTGAAAAGAACACACATGCAATGCCAGTGGTTGATCCATGTGGTTTGTGGAAAAGAACACACATGCAATGACATTGGTGGATCCATATGTGGTTTGTGGAAAGAACACACATGCAATGCCATTGGTTGATCCATGTGGTTTGTGGAAAAGAACACACATGCAATGACATTGGTTGATCCATATGTGGTTTGTGGAAAGAACACACATGCAATGACACTGGTTGATCCATGTGTGGTTTGTGGAAAGAACACACATGCAATGACTCTGGTGATCCATGTGTGGTTTGTGAAAAGAACACATATGCAATGCCATTGGTTGATCCATGTGTGGTTTGTGAAAAGAACACACATGCAATGCCATTGGTTGATCCATGTGGTTTGTGGAAAAGAACACACATGCAATGACATTGGTGGATCCATTTGTGGTTTGTGGAAACAACACACATGCAATGACATTGGTTGATCCATGTGTGGTTTGTGAAAAGAACACACATGCAATTACGCTAGTGGATCCATATGTGGTTTGTGGAAAGAACACACATGCAATGACACTGGTTGATCCATGTGTGGTTTGTGGAAAGAACACACATGCAATGACTCTGGTGATCCATGTGTGGTTTGTGAAAAGAACACAGATGCAATGCCATTGGTTGATCCATGTGTGGTTTGTGAAAAGAACACACATGCAATGCCATTGGTTGATCCATGTGGTTTGTGGAAAAGAACACACATGCAATGACATTGGTGGATCCATTTGTGGTTTGTGGAAAGAACACACATGCAGTGCCATTGGTTGATCCATGTGGTTTGTGGAAAAGAACACACATGCAAAGACATTGGTGGATCCATATGTGGTTTGTGGAAACAACACACATGCAATGACATTGGTTGATCCATGTGTGTCTTGTGAAGAACACACATGCAATTACGCTAGTGGATCCATATGTGGTTCATGACAGGAACACACATGCAATGACATTGGTTGATCCATATGTGGTTTGTGACAATAACACACATGCAATGCCATTGGTTAACTCATGTGTGGTTTGTGGAAAGAACACACATGAAATGACTCTAGTGGGTCCATATGTGGTTTGTGAAAAGAACACACATGCAATGACTCTAGTGGATCCATATGTGGTTTGTGGAAAGAACACACATGCAATGACCACTGGTTGATCCATATGTGGTTTGTGGAAAGAACACACATGCAATGACACTAGTGGATTCATATGTGGTTTGTGAAAAGAACACACATGCAATGACTCTAGTGCTGGTTCTAGTATAAGAACACACATGCAATGGCTCTAGTGGGTCCATATGTGGTTTATGAAAAGAACACACGTGTAATGACTCTAGTGGATCCATATGTGGTTTGTGGAAAGAACACACATGCAATGACAGTGGTTGATAAATATGTGGTTTGTGGAAAGAACACACATGCAATGACACTGGTTGATCCATATGTGGTTTGTGGAAAGAACACACATGCAATGACTATGGTGGATCCTGTGTGGTTTTTGAAAATAACACAAATGCAATGACATTGGTGGATCCATATGTGGTTTGTGGAAAGAACACACATGCAATGACTCTAGTGGATCCATATGTGGTTTTTGGAAAGAACACACATGCAATGACCACTGGTTGATCCATATGTGGTTTGTGGAAAGAACACACATGCAATGACACTGGTTGATCCATGTGTGGTTTGTGGAAAGAACACACATGCAATGACTCTGGTGATCCATGTGTGGTTTGTGAAAAGAACACATATGCAATGCCATTGGTTGATCCATGTGTGGTTTGTGAAAAGAACACACATGCAATGCCATTGGTTGATCCATGTGGTTTGTGGAAAAGAACACACATGCAATGACATTGGTGGATCCATTTGTGGTTTGTGGAAAGAACACACATGCGGTGCCATTGGTTGATCCATGTGGTTTGTGGAAAAGAACACACATGCAAAGACATTGGTGGATCCATATGTGGTTTGTGGAAACAACACACATGCAATGACATTGGTTGATCCATGTGTGGTTTGTGAAAAGAACACACATGCAATTACGCTAGTGGATCCATATGTGGTTTGTGGAAAGAACACACATGCAATGACAGTGGTTGATCCATGTGTGGTTTGTGGAAAGAACACGCATGCAATGACTCTGGTGGATTCATGTGTGGTTTGTGAAAAGAACACATATGCAATGCCATTGGTTGATCCATGTGTGGTTTTTGAAAAGAACACACATGCAATGCTAGTGGTTGATCCATGTGGTTTGTGGAAAAGAACACACATGCAATGACATTGGTGGATCCATATGTGGTTTGTGGAAAGAACACACATGCAATGCCATTGGTTGATCCATGTGGTTTGTGGAAAAGAACACACATGCAATGACATTGGTGGATCCATATGTGGTTTGTGGAAAGAACACACATGCAATGACATTGGTTGATCCATGTGTGGTTTGTGAATAGGACACACGCAATTACGCTAGTGGATACATATGTGGTTTGTGGAAAGAACACACATGCAATGAACACTAGTGGATCCAAATGTGGTTCATGACAGGAACACACACGCAATGAGTCTAGTGGATACATATGTGGTTTGTGGAAAGAACACACATGCAATAAACTCTAGTGGATCTATCTTGGCATAATTTGATGTATGCCATGATGTATTTCATTGTAAAGATACTCACTTTCCATTTTTATACTACTCAGCTTTGCCCTTGGTTTTTTGATACTACCCAGTTTTGCCCCCTCTCTCTCTTTCATAGAAACCCAAACATGTGCCCACTCTGTCTGCTACGCCCTGATTGATTGTCACAGTTGTCATGCGGATCGTGCGCACCAACCGTTGATCCTATGTGATCCAACGAGGCTCGTTGCACACGTCGTGCCCTTCACAGGACAGCGCGAGATAGCACGGACGTCTCCCTCAACGAGACTTCTATAAGAAGGAACACGATGCCGTCCATGGAAAAAGTCGTCGAGTGGTCATGTCATGTTTAATCTAGTCTGCAAAGGCTACAAGTCTACTGCACGGCAACTGGTCATCCACGACCCACGGGCTATACCATTTTTACTATGTACCGTGCCTGCACTCTCACTTCCGATAGGCCCCCACCACACGAACCTTCCACACGGCAGCCGCAGCCGGAAGAGCTGCCTACCAGGGCCCTCGAGGAGGCCTAAACGTCCCTGCATTAAAACCCCAGCCTATTAGGTCCTCCATTCACACTCATCAACTACTCTCTCCTCCCTATCTAGCAAAACCCCACAATCTTGAACGTACTTGCACGAACCTTCTCCATGAAACCAGTGCGTGAGGGTGAGTGTCTGGGCATCGCCGCCGGGGTGGTGCTTCACGCGGCAGATCTGGAGGAGCATCACGCAGCACAAGGCGAGGAGGAAGTGTAGTTCAACCCCTTGGGGGACCATGTGCTCGCCGGTGCTGACGACTTCGGAGGCCCCGATGAGGGCGTGGAGTTCGACGAACACGCTCTGCTCGTGTACTAGGAGGTACATCTATTTCTACATGTTTCATATTTTTTGCTCGAGCTTAATCTATCCTGGTGTCATAAAAAAATCTAGTCGTAATGATTAGATGCAACGTACAAACCACATGGAGAGATCTAGTCTGTTCTGAATGAATCCATATTATTTATTTATTTATTAATAAGTTATCAAGAACACAAACCACATTAATTTAGGAGCGAGCTGGGGAGACGGCCGTAATGAACTTTTGAACCTGTATAGACATGTTATTGCATCGAAAGTAACTCGGAATGGTGAAAGGAATATATATTTATTATTTTGCTCATTTCGGTCTGTATTCCATATATTATAGGTGGATTCAAGTGAGATGGACTCTGACAAGGAAACCAGGGACAACAAGAGCCGCCATGTCATGAAGAAGCTCAAGAGCGGGATAATCTCTTTCCACACCCGACTTGGGGAGCTCAGGTACCCTTTCTGTAAGAAAGGAGTCAACCCGAGGATTTCCAGCTTGATTCTGCATGCGGCTAACATCGGTAAAAGCCCGGCTAGTAAACACAAGTCGGCGACCAAGGCTAAGCATGCTGCTTATGGAAAATTCTTGAGGGAGTATGTCAAGACCAGCCTAGTGTCCCCTTACTTAGGAATCAGCAACTTCTAGCCGACCAACCCGTCACTATGCTGGCCCGACCACTAATAATATTTAGTTCTCTTACCGTATCTAGACCCTTAAACTATGGGGATTTCTATTTTCGTACCCTTCAAAATATATTCAAGTTCATCTGTTTATGGAGTTAAAGTTCCGGTGGCATACTCGTTATTTTGCATGGATAGAGGGGTGCCCCCGACAGATATAAGGATTATCCTGTCCGCTAGATCACAGAGGATCAACGGTTGGTGGGCACGATCCGTGTGACAACTGTCTCGACCAATCAGAGCGTAGCAGCGAAGATAAGCACATGTGCGAGAGATGGATACAAAGAGAGGGGAAACCCGAGTAGCGCTTAAGAACCAAGGGCAAAACTGAGTAGAACTTAAAAACCAAGGGCAAGACTCAGTAGAACTTAAAAACCAAGGGAAAAACTGAGTAGAACTTAAAAACCAAGGACAAGAGTGACAAAGGGATTCAAATAGAAAATATAAAATGACTTAAAAATGGAACCAAACCGCCAGTGTTACGCTCGAGGGCAAAACTAAGTACAACTGAATCGCCATGGTTAGACACGAGGAAAAAAAGGTGACTCACGGTACGCATGTGCGGTGCACGGGGCGGTAGCGGACACGTGTGACCGTGCACGGTGCATTAGCGTACGCGGTGCGCGGTAGTGAAACGAAACGTCACTTCCCTTCTCCTTTAATAGAGGCCTCCCCACTCCCACTCATCACGCACTCGCTCACTCAATCGTCTCCACTGTCCCATCACCTTCTGCAAACGCCCAACAAAACCCCAACCACGTCAGTGATGGAGAAGAATGGCACGGTGGCCATCGGCGCCTCCAAGGCCGCCGGCGAGGATCAACCCGTCCCCATCCCCTCATCCGCCGTAGCCACCGGCGAGGAGGCCCCCGCTGGTCTCAGACAGATCCTGCTCGGCTGGGACTCCTACGAGGAGGTTGTCTACATAAGGCCAGAGAACCCCTATGACACCAGCATCGTCGACCCATGGTCGGAGGTAACCAGGGTTTTCTCCCCTTCCCTTGTTCTTCCCCTGTTCCCATTGTTGGATGCTAGATCGTATGTTATTAGGGCTCGGCTGTTCGTATTTTTACGGTAGCTAATCCTCTTGTGTTAGATCTTGATTTTCGACGAATCCCCCTATTCATAGTTGGGATTAGTATTCAATTTGGGTTGAGATTCGGGGAATAATCGGGAGATCTCAATCGGTCAATCTATGCAAATAATCAATCCCGATAATCAAAGGATCTCAATCATGTCCTTATTGCAATCTACTGTTTTTTCCAACAGGAGGATAGTAGCGACGTTCGCAGCGACGACGGGTCCAAGGACACCAAGACTCGTCCTGTGCTGAGGAGGCTAAAGTCTGGCCAGTACAACAACTTCTTCGTCGACGACATGTACAGGTGCCCCTTCTGCCCCACCAGGAGGCTCCGTGCCACGGACTTCAACTCCCTCGTGAAGCATGCCGAGGACGTGAGGACCTGCGGCGAGTCCGTGAACGTCCACGGCTTCATGGCCAAGCACCAGGCACTCGGTCTTCACCCCCGCAACCTCCAGAAGGTGGCTATCAAGGAGGGTCACATGCATCCGATCAGACCCAAGGAGCCCAGGGTCAAGGGGCTGGGCAGCAAGAAGTGGAGGAGGCGCCAGAGGGAGGAGGCGGATACCCTCCTGGTAGAGGCCACGAGGGGCCACTATTCAGCTGCTGCTGCTGCTCTAAAGCAGCTTCTTTTGTCTTCTCTGTGTTGAACCTGTTAGGTGCTGCTGCTGCTGAGAAGCCTAATTGTCGAACCTCGTTAAGTACCATACTATATAACCTATATTAGCTGCTTTATCTACATCTGCTCTGTTTTGCTGAATTTATTTATGGTGCTGGTTTGTTTTGCTGCTCTAGATTTGCTACTAGATTGGAGGAAAACAAGGGCAAAAGGAACAATGAATGAAGAGAGAAGCTACTCTAGATTCCCTACCTTTTTGGGCAAAAAAAACACAACCGGTTAGTGAGAGAGGGGAAAGGCGCTCTTAAAAAGGCCAAATAACAAAAAAAAACTTCCAATTTAGGCGTCAGGGCGCACGTAACGGCCAAGCCTTTGACCAGACGGCACCCCCCTCCGACCGCATGTGAGTGCTTCGGAATATCGGGAGGGCAAAAGTGAGGACAAACGAGACATAATGTTGCTATAGCTAAATCTGACAAAAAGCTGAATTTGGTCCATGTCTATGCTTGCACTTCTTAAACTTGTTAGGAATAATAGTTGTACACTTCCTTCTGTCCTGTCACGTTACGTCGTGTCAGCACCGTGCACCCGCTACAGATCGGCAATGGGACGGTGGTCTATGTGACCAGTCTCTGCCACGCCAAAGCCACGTCGCACACCCGTCCCATCCCCTACCGGGACGGACGCCGAATTTAATCGCTAGGATTGGAAACCAACGGTGCTTGCCCGGTCAAACTTGCTTCCACATGGGTATGACTAGAATATTGGTAAACGCAATTTAAGCATCGCCTTCTGTCTCCTCAGCACATCACTGTGCAAAAATCCCCAACTCAGCCCTTTCGCTTCCCTCCACCGCCACCGCAGCCACCGCAAGAACCATCGACGCTGCTGCAGGCACCGCCTCCGCCGGGCCATACCACTGCAACAGATCACTCCATCACCACGCCCAATCCCAGCCACCACTAACGACCCTAGGCCACCACCGCCGCATTAGCTGTTGCCATGGATGCAGAGTATGGCGTGTTCAGCGACGGGAGCGACTTCACCGACGAGTACACCGTCACCGCCCATGGCACCACCAAGCTGACGGTCGTCCACACAAATGCGTTAGGGGAGGTCGCTAAGGTCATCGCAATGTGCGAGCGGTGGCTACAGGAGCCGATGGACAGGTACCAGATCATCGGCCTTGACCTCGAGTATACCGGAGATAGGAAGAGGACGACGCTTTTGCAGCTATCCATGCGCAACCACTGCCTCCTATACCACGTATGTAGGGCTAAATCTGTATGCCCGGAGCTTTGCGAGTTCCTACTGATGTGCTCGTCGTTCAACGTAGAGCTCGTTGGGAACCCCAAGATGAAGGTATGATGAGCACAGCAGCAAGTTCTCCCTCGGTTATGAAACCAAGGTTTAATCGAACCAGTAGGAGCAAGGAAACACTGCAAAGGTGTTACTAGCTGAGCTTTGGCAGAGCGCACTACCGGTGCTAGTAGCAACATGGAGACCTGCACAACACAACCATAGAACTTTGTCCCCAACTTGCGATGAGGTTGTCAATCTCACCGTGTTTTGCGGAAAACAAAGGATTAAACGTATCGAATGGAAGGATGTAAAAGTTTGCAGAAAGTAAACACAAAGCAGTAAACAGTTGATTGTAGATGAAAGTAAAAGAAAGGAATGGGGTCCATAGTTCACTAGAGGTGGCTCTCCTTAAGATAGATAACATGTTGGGTGAACAAATTACAGCGGGGCAATTGACAAACACCGAGAAAGCAATACATGCATATACTAATCATCTTGACTCCTTTGAGACTTGATTGGGCATTACAACATTATACATAGACCGCCATCCAACTGCATCTATGACTAATAATCCACCTCCCTCCAATATTAAGTTGCAAGCAACATATTATTGCTTTACAAACTGCGTGTAAAGTAAACAATACGATTGTTCTATGAACAAAGGATTGTTGTTTTCTCCCTAGTAGCAACAGCACATCTTGTACCTTAGAGATTTCTGTCACTTCCCCAGATTACCAGAGGCATGAACCCACTATCAAGCATAAATACTAACTCTTGGAGTTGCTAGCATCTACTTGGCCAAGATAGCTACTAACAACGGAAAGCATGCAAGATCACAAATAACAAAGACATGATAGAATCAATAATCAATCTGAAATAGCATCTCAATATCCATCGGATCCCCGCAAACATAACATGTATGATTACAAATAGATGATCTTGATCATGAAGGGAGCTCACAAGATCTAAACATGAAAGCACAAAGGAGGAGAACCAGCCATCTAGCTACTACATGGATCCGTAGTCCAAGGATGAACTACTCACACATCACACCGGAGGCTTGCATGGTGATGAAGAAGGCCTCCAGGGTGAATTCCCCTCTCTGGCAGGGTGCCGGGAAGAGCTTCAGATCCCTCCCGATCTAGGGATGGAGATGACGGCGGCTACAGACTCTTTCGTGGATTTTTGATCAGGCACTTAGGGTTTTCGTCCTGAGGGCAATATATAGGCGGAAGGAGAGGCCGAGGGGGTGCCGGGAGCGGCCACACCACCCCTTGGCACGGGCCAGGCCTGGCCGTGCGGCCAAGTGGTGTGGTGGCTCCCTGGCCCTTCTCCTTCTCGTATTATGGCACTTGATCCCTTCCGAAAAAATAGGCACTTTGGCTTTTGTCCCGTCCAATTCCGAGAATATTCATTTTCTGACTTTCCTGGAACCAAAAACAGCAGAAAACAGGCAGCTGACACTGTGGCTCTTGTTAATAGGTTAGTCCAAGAAATCATATGAAAAGTACTCCAAAGTTGGAACAAAACACAAGAAAGTGGATAAAACCAAGCTTGGAACATCAAAAATTATAGATACATTTGCAATGTATCAACATCCCCAAGCTTAACTCCTGCTCGTCCTCAAGTAGGTAAGTGATAAAAAGAAAGAATAATTTTTGAGGTGACATGCACCATCAAAGACTTGATCAAAGTATTTGCAAAACATTGAAAGCTGGGATCATAGTACTTCAATCATAACATGAAAGACAAAGTTCTAGCACTAAGCAAAGAAACTATGATGCAACATGAAAAGGCACAAACAAAAGATTCATGAATAACAATGCTTTGCAAGACGTTTGTTTGTTTCACATAAAGAAAACATAGCATAATAGAATTCAGCTCGTCCCTCAATAGAGTAGCAAATACAAATGCATAGGACACCTTCAAAGTGCATAAGAGTGACTAGATACAATAGTTTAAAACAAGCAATAACAAGTTATGCATCAATCAACTAGTCTTGGGACAATGCACATAGAACTAAGAATGGCCACTATGCTCTCAAAGTAGGTGCATAAAGATAGAAGGTGGAGACTCAATATAATGGTGGAAGAAAGGCCTTTTGTAAAAGGAAGTAGGGATTCAAGTCTCATAAAGAGCTTCCAAAAATTATGGTACTTGTAGCTTTCAGCTCTCATTGCCCCTATCATAAGCATCTTGAAGGTGATTAAGGTTAAAGTGACACAACTAAGAGGATATGCTTGACAAGTTATAAACCGAAATCTCATGCCCCTTACTTACGAAGACCGATCCTCATGCTACTCAACTTCAGTCACGAGTAAGCTATTGTCATTGTAAGTTTATGTGTATCATTAAGAACCGCCAACGGGGTACCCCTTGCACATGATACGAGAGCTTTCCCATAATCAAAATGATAAGGCAAGCAGACAATGAGCATCTCAGCGGTCTTTTTATTTGCTATTTGCATAGGTTTTTATTGAGGATGCTTCATAGAGTGCTCATTATGGTGATGCTTCAAGTTTCCACCATGATTAGGCATGGCTTAGGCTAGCGGCCCAGGCATTTCTCTAACACACATACAAACTCCATGATCTTACAAGTTCCACATTTATTTCACACCGCCGGGATCCGTAAGCAAAAGAACATGATATCAACGGGGTACAAAGTACAAGTGCAATGTTGAAAGCGTTCCCCATGGTACATGGTTCTGCTAATTTCAACTTATAAAGCGCAAGCATATACGCAACAAAGAAGGACCCAATGGTTCAAGTTTATTAGAGGCAAAAAAGTAAAGTGTGCCATCAAGTTCGTGAGAGCTTTAATCACTAGTTTTCTCATAACAAGTGGAAGGTAAACAAAAGCATGAATATACTTGGAATAGCATAAGCTAGTAGGTAGGTATGGTGGACTCTTTGGAATAACTTGGTTTAGGGAGTTGGATGCATGAGTGGAACTCATACTTTGTTGTGGAGGCTAGCAAAAGACTGGGAGCGACAAACTAAGAGAGCAATAATGGTCATAATCATGCAAAGTGACAAAACATCATTGATCAAAGCATAAAGTGATACTACAAGTTGAAAAATAAAAGATCATAAAGTCTATGGTGACTTTGGATAGTCAAAACATGGTGTGAGCATGTGCCAAGTCAACCCAAATAAAGCATCAAAGGAGAATACCACTATACTATGCTTTAATATGCTAAAACAACGCATGATTCATCCAAGGAACATTAAGCAATCTCAATTGTTTATAACAAGTCATGCTATAGCAAAGAATACTAAGCATAAAGCCAAAACAATATCAAGCATGGCATGACAAAGCATAGGGCACAGTCAAAAACGAGCTCTTTTTACCACATAAGTACGAACTTTCCTACTCTTTTCCAAACCAAACCAAAGTATGAAAGAGGGGGTCCAACCAATTTATTCATAAAACTAAGCAAACCAAGAAAACTAAAAACCAAAACAAAAACGAAAAAGAAGACGCTCCAAGAGAAACACAATTGTGCATGAAACAATAAAAATGAAGCGTTTGGAAGAAACCTGAGATTTTTATTGATGAAGAAGGGGATGCCTTGGGCATCCCCAAGCTTTGACGCTTGTACTTCGTAGATATTTCTTGGGGCGACACGCGTGGCATCCCCAAGCTTGAGCTTTAGTCCATCCTTCATCTCATTACTCATTCCTTCCATACACCTGAAATTTTTCCTTCATACAAAACTTCACACAATCTCATTAGCAACATTAGTGCACTTAAGATAAATAAGTGTTAAGGTTCAGTTTTAACACCAAATAAACTTCCATTAGAACACTAGCTACTGTAGCACTTCTCTAAAAAAGCTCAGTTCCCCAAAAGAACTCAAAAAGGAACCCACAAGAAGCAAATGCAGAAAATGGCAGAAATCTGTCAAAACAGACCAGCAGGTAAAGACGAATTTTTTCGAAGACCTTCTGTTGCTCAAATAAAAAAGTGTTGAACTAACGAAAGTTAGATAACAACCTGGGGAATAATCACAAAAAAGTACATCTTAATCCGACATACAGAGCTCTCTCACGAATTTTTGTGGTGAAGCACAAGAATCTGTTTCGGGACGGGAACTTCCCCAATCATTACTTCTCTCTCATTAGAGGTTACTCTTGGCACAAAAACCAAATAAAAAGGATAAGGAGCGGTTATTATTGAAGTAATAACTTCCAAGACTCATCTAAAACTTTTGGGTTATCTCCCAATAAGTACTTTTCTTTAACGCCTTTAAGTTAGGCATAAGAAGCAAGAAAAAGGATCAAGTATTCTCAAATGAAGAAGCAATAAGATCAATACCAGAAATATTTTCAACAAGGCAAGGTATATCAGCCAAGTAAGTTCTAGAGGATCCTTTCTCAATACTCTTTGGTTCACTATTCTCATCAAAAGGGTTTGCAGGAACAATCCAATCAAGATTCTTTTCTATGGCATCATGTATTCCTACTAGTTTAAAGGGCATTGGTATCTTAGGTTCCTCCCCATTAGGTTCGGTTTTGTTCATCTTTTCTCGTGTACCAACAACATATACACATGAGCCTAGCATATTGAAACGTTCAAAAACTTTTCTAGCTTCCTTGGCAACATCATAGAACTCCTTAAACAAAGTTTCTAGAATAAAATCCCTCTTTTCAGGGTCTTCAATTTCTTTAAGCTTAAGAAACATTACTTGCATTAAGGGGTTGAGGTTAACAAACCTAGCTTCTAACATGTGAATTAAAGAAGCTGCACCAATCTCATAATTTGGAGCAAGCTGTACAAGGGATCTATCCTCAGTATCTTCATGTTTGCTAACATGATTAAAGAATTCTTCAATATTACCTTTCCCAATTATAGAACCACTACCAATTGAAAGGTCTTTCAAGGTGAATGTAGGGATCAACATGGTGAGCTAAGGAAGAGGTGACAACTAAAGGATACTTAATTTTTGTGTGTTTTTGAATAACAAAACAAGCAAACAAAGCAAAAAAAGAAAACTAAGCAAAACAAAAACAACAAAGTAAAGAGATTGGTTATGAGGGACTCCCCTTGTGAAGATGTCCTTGACTCCCCGGCAACGGCGCCATAAAATCTTGATGTGCTCGTCGTTCGACGTAGAGCTCGTTGGGAACCCCAAGAGGAAGGTATGATGAGCACAGCAGCAAGATCCCTCGGTTATGAAACCAAGTTATAATTGAACCAGTAGGAGCAAGGAAACACCCCAAAGGTGTTACTAGCTGAGCTTTGGTAGGAAAACAAAGGATTAAACGTATCGAATGGAAAGAAGTAAAAGTTTGAAGAAAGTAAACACAAAGCAGTAAAAGATTGTAGATTGTATGTAAAAGACAAGGACCGGGATCCATAGTTTACTAGAGGTGGCTCTCCTTAAGATAGATAACATGCTGGGTGAACAAATTACAGCGGGGCAATTGACAAACAACGAGAAAGCAATACATGCATATACTAATCATCTTGACTCCTTTGAGACTTGATTGGGCATTACAACATAATACATAGACCACCATCCAACTGCATCTATGACTAATAATCCACCTTCAGGTTATCATCCGAACCCCTTCCAGTATTAAGTTGCAAGTAACAGATTATTGCTTTACGAACTGTGTGTAAAGTAAACAATACGATTGTTCTATGAACAAAGGATTGTTGTTTTCTCCCTAGTAGCAATAGAACATCTAGTACCTTAGATATTTTTTCACTTCCCCAGATTACCAGAGGCATGAACCCACTATCGAGCATAAATACTGACTCTTGGAGTTGCTAGCATCTACTTGGCCAAGATAGCTACTAACAACGGAAAGCATGCAAGATCACAAATAACAAAGACATGATAGAATCAATAATCAATCTGAAATAGCATCTCAATATCCATCGGATCCTCGCAAACACAACATGTATGATTACAAATAGATGATCTTGATCATGAACGGAGATCACAAGATCTAGACATGGTAGCACAAAGGAGAAGAACCAACCATCTAGCTACTACATGGACCCGTAGTCCAAGGATGAACTACTCACGCATCACACTAGAGGCTTGCATGGTGATGAAGAAGGCCTCCAGGGTGAATTCTCCCCTCCGACAGGGTGCCGGGAAGAGCTTCAGATCCCTCCCAATCTAGGGATGGAGATGGCGGCGGCTACAGACTGTTTCGTGGAATTTTGATTGGGTACTTAGGGTTTATGTATCGGAGGCATCTTATAGGCGAAAGGGGAGGCCGAGGGGGTGCCCTAGGCGTCCACACCACCCCCTGGCGCGGGCCAGGCCTCGCCCCGTGGACAGGTGGTGTGGCGGATCTCTGGCCCCTCCCCGTCTCGTATTCTGGCTCCGTGTCCCCCTCGGTGAAATACCGACTTTGGCTTTTGTCCCGTCCAATTCCGAGAATATTCATTTTCTGACTTTCCTGGAACCAAAAACAGTAGAAAACAGGCAGCTGGCAGTGTGGCATCTTATTAATAGGTTAGTCCAAGAAAGTGTATAAAAAGTACTCCAAAGTGTGGACAAAACACAAGAAAGTAGATAAAACCAAGCATGGAACATCAAAAATTATAGATACGTTTGCAACGTATCACCTACACAGGAGGAAGATCTACTTCGCCAGCGTTGACATCAAGAACGACACTCCGAAGCTAGAGCGGGATCTCCTTGTTCATGTCGTCAATCATGTCGATCTCCAACGTTTGTGGAGGTACCCGGATGGCGGTACGGGGAAAGCCGACATGGCTAGACTCACTGTCGACATCATCGACCGCGAGTACGCCGGCATGAAAGTCGAGTCCCGAAGCACCTGCACGGGCGATGGGAGTGGAGGCACCTGGATTATGGTGCGATCAAGTACGCAGCCAGGGATGCGTATATCTGCTACGAGATGCTCAACAGGATCTGGCGGGTGGGTGAGTGTGATGTTTACCACTACTAGTTTCGCATTTTGTTCCTAGTTTTATCTCGCCTGTATTTTATCTCGCATGTATTTTCTAAGCATTCTGTGTGTAAGAACCAAGCTCGTATGATCCCTGTGCTATTAGCTACTTAACCTGTATGAATTACATTCCCCCCTTTTGTATGCTCAACATTCATTCTTACAAATTCTGTCTGTGCCATTTGCATGTGGCAGAATCCAGGACTGACATGCATAAGGTGTGATACAGTCATAAGTCATAACCAAACCCGGATTATAGCAAAGGATACGGTCATAACCAAACCCAGATTATAGTTCGACAAAGGTAATACACAGCAGTTCGTAATTGCTCACATAGTGTACTTCTGAAATAACATGTTTTCATAAACACAAAAATCATTCACTAAAAGTATACATCCCAACCTGTTGGAGAAGGCAACTGATCCCAGGATGCCTTCGGTCGCTTGCCCCGGCTTGTAGATTCATCTACACTCTGGCATCTGGGGCAAACAACCTGCCTTGGTGGTGGTTCAATGATGCGATGCCTGGAACGAGATTTTGCAATCTGGCGGTACAGCTCGTGGCTAACATACCCGTCAATTGCAGCATACTTCAGATTAGGTTTAGAAAGTGGGTTATCCTCCTAGTAATCATTCCCTAAATGCCTCCACAAACATCTCGGAAATTTTCCCTTCATGTCAGCATACCACGGGTCGATGAGTTCGGAGGCAAGAGCGGCCATCCCGGTCTTGCTGCCCTTCGTCCCTAGGATCCAGTAAATTTCCTGGATGTCCACTCTACACTCCTTTGGGATTCTAATGTTGACAGTCAGGCTTTCAAGCAGTTTAGTGTCATTCGTGATGTCAACACTAGTAAATGTTATGTGCTGGTTCACGATAAAGTCATGAAACAGATCCCTAATGCTTTTGCCCCACCTGCATGAAAATGAATTCAGACAAATAATATAGCAATAACTTTTGCAAACAAACGGTTCAGGAACAAAAAGACAACAAAGTCTACCAGATCCCGTCAGCCCCCTTCTCGCAAAAAGGCTGGTATATGAGGAAATGCCCCTTCATGGAGAGTTGCACCACGGCGATCCTACGGTGATCGCGGCTGTACTCGAGGTTGAGACCTATGAACCTGTTTTCTTCGAACCGCAGCCAACTCGTGTAATTATTCAGAGTATTCCTCACCGTCCGAGGGTCGGTGGTGTAGACAACATCGATCTTCTTCCCGCCATGTAATTCTATGTCGAAGTGCGCAGTTGCTTGCCTGCCGTTGTTTGGGACGTCCGAAGAGTCCATGACTACAGGCAAGAGGGAAAGGATATGGAGGAAGAGGGTGATGTCGTGGTGGAGGAAATGGATGAGGCCGTGGAGGAGAAAGACGATGAGTCCGTGGAGGAGGAAATGAGACGGAGAAGTGAAAGATTAGAACCGCCCTTACCAATATCTGGAATGGTGCACGACCGTTCGTAGTAGGGTGAAGGTGGAGAAAAACAGCGGTTTTACACGTCGACGCTAGCGCTTCCTAAAATTTGTTCTGCGCCACTTGCATGCGGTGGAATCGAGGTCTGCCATGCATGATCCAAGTCAAACGTAGTCACGTTTGTGCGTGCCGACCTTCACTCACTGACAGGCGGGTCGCACATTTCTCTCTCTTAGATTTATTTTTTTCACTTCCTCTAGATGGTTCCGGTGCCCGCCCTCAATAATTACGCCCCCTTCCTTGTCTTCCACGCGGACGAGAATCGGCAGCGGCGGCGGTTCCTCACTAGGCCACTCCCTACTCGAACAACTGCCCCCATCCCTGATTCCATCCCCTCTCGAATCCATCCGCCTCCTTATCACAATGCCTCCATTAATCTACCGGATTCCAGACTCCATTTGCCGCTATGGGTAGAGCTTGGGGTAGCAGCAGGCTGAAGCAAAAGGCATGCGACGATGACGCGGATGGCCAGGGCGACCGCCACCACGAGGATTGGGGATGGCTGAACCTCAGCACCGCGAACATGCACAGGATCGCCATGGGGTTGGACATCATCTCTATCGGCCGCCTCGCTTGTTGCATCCCTGGCTACCGCTTCATGATGCGAGACATGGACGAACAACCATTCGGCATGCCAGGCCTTCTTTACCCCGATACCAGCAAATGGCCAAACGACCACGATGGCCACGTAAGTTCTAGTATCTTGCTTATTGGTTCAGTCATATCGTTGATTCATATGTTCTAAACTCTCATCGGAATCCTATGTTCCTTTCATCGAACGTGTTGTGTGCACGCACGGTTTGAACAAATCAGACCATTTAAGACTATTCTGTACAACGGAAGCTCTGCTCGTACCTGATATTCTGGTATTTTCATAGTGACACAATCTTACTTTAGGTGATAGACGAGTTGTCAATTTTGATTTGCAATGGAATGTCTGGTAGGTGATATTCATGACTAGATGGTTCCTCCAAAGGAGACACTCGTATTTAGGCGATATTTCCTCCAAAGGAGACACTCATATTTAGGCGATATTTTGTGTACTTTAATCTAAAGGTCTAGTTGTCAAATTGTATTTGCAATGGAATCCATGCTAGGTGATTGTACCAACTGACAACAAACTTTGCAGGATATTCATGCAAAACTGATGCTGTTGGATAAGTGGTCTGAATCAGTAGTGGTGAATATCAAGGAAGAAGAAGAGACGAAAATGGAAGATGACTAGAACTGGGTGGGTGGCAACAGCGAGTGGCTGGTCCTTTTATCGCAGGATGGGAGTACTTGGACTCTAAAAAATGGCTACAGATCGTTGAGATTTACATTGCCATCTTTGGTGGGTGTCGGCATTACTGCATTCAACAACGGGTGGTCGCCGCCCATTTCCGAATTTGCTTACAGGTTCAACATGGCAGAACTTGAGCTCCTGAAGGTATAGTTCCCACATAGACCACGGGAGGGGCGTGAAAGACCTGGGAGTACAACCTCTTAGCGGCGTTCGACAAGGCAATCACATTCATTAGATGCCCAGAAGAATAGGAATGGACAGTCTTGCGTGACGACTTCCTGCGGTCGGAGAAGTATGTCGAGCCGTCTTCACCTACAGCTACTATTTGTACAAACCGCAACACATTTATGCAATCACTGAACCTAGCGGCGACGTGCGTGTTTGGGAGCCGTGCATTAGGGGTGAGTCATGGTGTCATATAGCATGTAAAATCCCATTCAAAATTCTGCTTAGTGACTGTAAGTAACACGTAGGTACCCACGCAGCCCTGCGCATCATTCCAGCTCCAGTCATCGAAGATGCAGTAGCAGATGCTAAACTTGGGACAGGGCGCTGGTTCCTAGCACCTCTCAGAGGTGACACGGAACTGGATGATGAAATCATGTGGATTCATATCAGGGGAGGACTAAACAGCGTTGGTGATACAATAGAACATATGGGGACACAACTTTCTTCATACCCATCGCTACGGTGTCACGTTTTCTTGAGGTTCGCATGCCCATCCAAAAACCCAGTAGAGCAAGTCTGGAGCAGAGTCGATAATCTGAAGGGACAATCTGTGTTTCTTGGGATCAACTACCCTTTCTTTGTCAGAGCCCCTAGAGCTGTTGAACCTGTAATTGCTCAGGCAGCCCTGGCTCCTGATGTTGCTGTTGCTGGTGTTGGTGGTGGTGGAGCTGACGAAGAACTAGCTGCTGCTGCTCCTAGTGAAGCTGGCGAAATACTTGGTGATGCTGCTGCTAGTGAAGCTGATGAAATACTTGCTAATGCTACTGCTGGTGAAGCTGACGAAATACCTGCTGAGGCTGCTGCTGGTGAAGCTGACGAAATACCTGCTGAGACTGCTGCTGGTGAAGCTGACGAAATACCTGTTGAGGCTACTGCCGGAGTCCAGGAAGAACATGCTAGTGTTGTTGCTAAGGTGCCAGCACTTCCAGTTGACACTCATGATCCGACCTATCATGTTGCTCACGCGCCTATCATGTTGACACTCCAGATCCGACCTGGAGCCGAATCCATGTCGGGGGAGGGGGCCTACAATTGGCTCATCAGTGGGGTCGTACGATTTGATGGAGAATGCCAGATGGCCAAACGCAGCATTCTGGTTCGTTCCTACGACGCCACCAGCTCTAGAGACCTAGTGCTCATACTGGCAGATCCGATGAACCATTTGTCTTTATCTTTATCATTAGTTACGCTTATTTGTGTAAAGACTAAGCTGTGCTTATTTGTGTAAGACTAAGTTAGGCCTAACTGCGTAATATTAAGTGCAACCTAGCTTTTCTTTCCACGCCCATAACAACAGAATTGCCGCATAGAACATATAAAGGTAATGTGCATACTAGGTATTTTTGCTCAGGATAACAACCACTTCAAGTAAATAATACATGGTGTACGCATTTGAACGCATCACTAGAATGTGCCACCTATTGATGATTGATGACATGGATCTAGCTTTTCTGCGTGTATTTGCATTGAATCGCTCATTGATTTGTTCACATATTTTTTGGCAATGGCTGAAGAACTCCACTCTCTTGGTAACTTGCTTCGTCAGTGAGCACTTGTTGATGCAATGAAAAGTACAGAACATGGTCGTCATCGTCATTCCATTTAGGTTCTCTATGTTTCGTCATCCCGGAGCTACTAATTTCAAATGAAAATCTAGTAAACAACATATGTGTACATTGTTAGAGTATGCTACGACCACGGTACATACATGTTTTTCTACAATCACAAGAAGAAAACTTGATGCATTTTCTCCTTGTTGGTGTTGTGCCGAACTGGGTGGATGTGGCTTTGGGGTTTGGAGAGGAAGGCGTTGTGGCTGGTGCATGTGCAACCACGGTGATGGCGAGCTCAGATTCTGGAGGAGGCCAACAGGATCAAGCATGGTCAGCATGGTGGCAGATCTCACCCGGGAATGAATTCCCGTCCCCGCGCCGTGCCATGGGTGTGGCCATGGTGAGGGCGAGCTCTGATTCAGGATGGGGAGGAGAGCCGGGCCGATCAGGTTCGTCCAAGTCCTAACTCCACGCCATGGGCGCGGCCACAGATTGCCGCCCTGGGGGAAGAAGAAGACGCGTAAAGGATGCATGCGCCAACGCTGCAAGCCTACATGGCAGCAACGACGGTAGAGACATAACAGCGAAAGCTGACAGGGGGGCCCAACTTGACGGCCGTTAGCTGATATTTTGTATTGAAACATAAAGTTGAATTCGTGCCGAAAAAGACCCTCTAAGTATTTGGCACACCAGCTTTGGGCAACACAGCTGATTGTAAGCAACTTGGGTACCGCATTGCCTGGCCACCCCAACTTTCGGGCCGCAAAATGATATTCTCCCCATGTGGGGTGACCCCTCACCTCCCCATTCATGTGGTGGTAACCCCCTCCACATAAATTTGCCCTTTCACATTCTCTTTTAAAGTCTCCACTTTAAATACATTAAATTTCTCCAAATTTAATGCTCTCACATTTAATAATACTCTTTTATTAGTTTTATTCAGAATTTTGTTAATTACTTTAATTAACAAACATTCATATAAAACCCCCTGCAACATTTCAATATCACATGCAGAACCAATTTCAGCAATTTCACCCGAAACAATTTCGGTGTCTATTGAAATAATTTCAGCGCTTTGCAATTCTTTCATCTAGAATATATTTGCTCCAGATGGTGTTTGGCAACCCTTAAGTGTGTCACCCTATGGTTCACGAATAATGCAGACATGATCAAGACCCCTCTCAGATCAATAATCAGAAGCGGGACCTGGAGATCCATACTGACTCCCACACATTCAACAATGACTTCTGTGATCGAGAGAACCTTTAACAATAGTAACTAGATCCCTTTGTCTTGCGATATATTACATGTCCGAGATTCTATCATCGGTATCTCAATACTTAGTTTGATCTCGTTACCGACATGCACTCTTTTCTCGTTCCCGTGATATAACATCCTAGTTGTCATCAGATTGATGACAAGTACGCCATCAGGGGGTCCTCGGGGCATGTGGAAGAGAGGGGTGTGAGACGTACGGTGTTTTGGGACAGTGAGCAGACAAGTTTACCCAGGTTTGAATCCGTCGGCTTTGGACGGATCCTACTCCTGCTAGCAATACAGTAATACGGTAGAGCCGGAATATGGATTACAAGGGTTTCGCCTATGCGAGTTGAGATTGTAGACTATTGTGAGAGTGCCCTAAAGGCTCTCCCTAGGATGGCTTATATAGATATCCAGCCTAGGGTTTACAGGAGAGACCTATCCGGCTACGACTAAGAGTCGGTTACAGAGTACATGTTGAACTACAAGTAACACTATGGGCCTATGTCGGTAAGTCTTCTGGGCCTTCTCGTAGCCGGACTGGACTCCGTCTCTTCTCCCTGACTAGGCCACCCATGAATCAAAGCTCTAAGCCGAAGTGGGCCACCCTGGTCAGTGAGGCACAGTGAGGATACCCGGAAAGTATATCCCCAACAGCAGCCCCTGGAAGCCTCCAAGATCCAGAGTCGGATTTCATCATTGTCTAGCTTGATCTTCGGCTTGCAGAATCTTGAAGGGTTCCTAGAACTTCAAAAATAAAGGTTAGGATCCAAGTCTCAAATGATTCAGACCTATGAATACGTTATTCGAGTTTCCAGCCCGAAATTCAAACTAAGCCGGAACTTGGTCTCTGACGTAACCTGACACTAGTCATGGTCAAGTCACGTCACTGACAGACATTCCTGTCAGCGCGACCGTTGGTGGGTTCTCCTTTCACGGAACTGAGGCGTCGTTTTAATGCGTGCGTGGAGATCGAGGCTGTATAATCATTGCGTGGGGGTTACCCAGTTCCTTCCACGATGCATGGCGTGTTCACTGTTGCGTTTACACGAATCTTGACACGGCTGGAGGATATAAGTGGTGAGGATCCTATTCCCCATCTTCTTCACTAGCACTTGCGCCGTTTCCTTCTTCCCAATGCTTCCCACGAACACAGAGCTCCTCTACTCCCCAGAATCCTCCAGCGCTGCCCATCCTAGGTCACCGTCACACGAAAATATGGCTTCAACATCATCTTCCGGCATGGCGGCAACGACAGCAGCAATGGAGAAGGAGAGCAACCACGGGGTCTGGATCCCGTGCGTCCTTCACGATGCTAAGCTCCACGTCGTGGAGGACGAAGGGCTTCTCCACGCCTGCGACTGGCGGAGCGGCTTCGGCGAAACCGTCCCCAATCCCCGCGATGGCGAGCGGGTACACTTTGGCACCCACCTCGACAGAGGTTTGAGTTTCCCTCCCTCAAACTTCTTTTCTGAGGTTATAGATCATTACGGAGTTCAACTCCATCATCTTCCCCCGAACTCTCTCTTAGAGATGAGCACGTATGCATCTTTCTGCGTGGGGTACCTTGGCATTAGGCCGAGTCTCACTCTTTTCCAGTTTTACTTTCATGTCGGGAGAAACTCCATCACTGTCGGTAATCCATACATTACCGGTACTATTAGTTTTTCTGTTAGAAGAGAGCGCGTCTATCCTCGGATTATGGCCAGTGAGTCGGTGAAACAATGGCCGTCCACTTTCTTTTATCACAAGGATATTCCTGCTCCCGGTAAAGCTACTGCTTTGCCGGCTTTTGTCGACGGTGCTACCACGCCCCAAGAGTCCTGGGACGCAGATGCGCCGGCTCTCAGTGACGATCTGCTTCTTGCCAAGAGGCGGATCAAATATTTGATGAAGCACAAGGGCCTTAAGGGGTCTGACTTAGTTCACTGCTGGGTGGCACGCCGGATCCATCCTCTTCAACATCATGGAGATCGGCTTATGCACTCCATTATGGCGTCCAAGAAGGATTCCCTCTGAATCTGCTCCAAGCCTTACTCAGATAAAGACCACGTGTGTCAAATCAAGTGGCTGATAAGGGAGCAGATTGAGAGGAATATTCCGGAGCTGTCTTTGGACATGCATACGAGAGAAGATCTTGTGGTGTCGATAAGTCTCCAGTAGTAACTCGAATTATGTGGTCATCTTTATATTGTTTTCGCAATACTAAGATATCTCGTCTCTTTTCAGCTTGCTGACCTCCCCGAGTTGGAGCTTGCTCATGTCGAGGGATATCCTCCTGAGATTTCTCAGGACGACTGAGAGTTGATTCCACTGCCAAAGACTTTTACCCGAAAGCGTAAAACTCCGATAGTTGCTATTGGCACAAAGAAGGTGCCCGTTGTGAAGAGGTAATCTTTCCTCACAAGGTCTTTGTATTGTATGTTTTAATTCTTTCCGAGATGTAATGTTATTTGCTCTATTACTTCCTCAGAGCTAAACAACTCACCAAGGGCAAGGAGAAGGGAGCTTTGTCGAAGCCCCTGCACCAGTCAAAGCTGAATTTGACTTCTCCTGCCGCAGCACCTCCGACTCCTGCCCCTCAGCCTTTTGCGGCGCCGGAGATTACTCCATGTCCGACCATCGCAGAAGATCCGGCTCATCGAGCAGAGCCAGTGATCCTCGGATCACAAAATGACGTCACCATGGGTGACTAAGGTTTTGATAAGGGTGAACCCTCTTCAGGTAATGATCCCCTAGCAGAGGTCTTCGCTGAAAACCTCCTCAACTATCCGGGTCTTGCCAAGCTTGGCATTACTCGGAAGTCAGCAGAGGAGATCCAACGGCTATCCCATCAATGCCTGGAGGGCCAGAATATAACTACCGAAGAAGAAGCACAAGAAGCAGAGGATGTCAAGTACTCTAAACTTCTTGAACAAGTCCGTCTTCGCGACGAGAGGCTGAGAACTGGCGAGCTTCCGCCACCACCAGTGATCCCGCTGACCGTCACCGAGAAGGTTAGCACTGAGGTGTCCATGAGCCTGAGCAAGCTCACCCATGAACATCATGTAAGTCGAATTCCAACTTATCTTTTTTACTTTATTCCATATCATACCCTCTAGCCCCAAGCATGAAGTTGGATAGACAATCTGGATTTATGCTTCCTTAGGATGTTAAATAGTGAACTAGTATAGCCCCCAAGGCTCGTGCTGATATTAGTAAAAATATTAGCCCGAGTTTTTAGTAGACTTCTGACTCTGGGTATTCTGACTTACAGAAAGTTAATTCATATAACCAGGAATTATTGAAGAATATTTGCAACAAGCGGAGAGAAATCAGAGCTCTCCAACTTGAAAATGCTCAGCTGAAAGTTTCCAGGGATGAGGCTGAAGGTAAACATTTCAGTACTCAAACCTTGTCTATTATTTTATAGTCGAATTTTTGTCCAAATGTTGTTCTTTTGACTACAACACTGGTAAAACAATCCTGTGCTATGATTGAGGAGGCTGAGAATCTGAAGACCCTGGAGGTGGAGAACATCGACTTACGTCGGGAGCTTGAAAATCTAAAGGCGGATCATGAAAAGAGCATTGCTCAAGTTCTTGAATCCTCCTCCATGGCCACCGAAGAACGTGATCGAAGGATCGCGGCCTAGGATCAAAGGATCTCGGATATCAATAATGAGTTGTTCAGAGAGAAGGAAATTACTGAGGCACTCCATGCTGAACTCCAGAGCCTTCGTGAAGAGAAGACCAAAGTTGACGATGTCATCTTCAGTATATTTCCCCCTTTCTGAATTTCTACCGTTTTTTACTTATGAATTTCAGATATATTTGCTAACCTTTTGCATTACATGCGCATGTCCTCTGAATTTACTGGATTCATCCTCCGCCGAGTCTCGCACTAGCCGGCTTACCCAAGTCGGCAATTTACTTCATGATTTCTGCCAATCCCTTGAGGATATTGGCGAAGTTCTCAAGGTGCTGGACATGCATAGAATGTCCGGCTTTGAAGTGCGAGACAAAGCCAAGGAGATGCCCCAGCTCATCCAGGACTGGAACATGTCCTACGCACGGACCATAGCGCAGAACGCTCTCAGCATGGTCATGAGCCACCATGGAAGCATGGAGATCTGGCAAGTGACCAGAGGGTATTCTACTGTGGATGAAGACGATCATGAGCAGGACATCAAAGCAATCATGGACTCCTATGCCAGATATGGGTGCCACTTAGCTTACTTGACCAGCTATGATACTCCCTTCTTCACTCGCGTAGAGACGCCACCTCCGCCTACCGAAGAAACTGGTGAAGCTTCCGACGATGAACAAACCATCTCGAATTTGAACATCTCGGAAAGATATTGAGGCGAGGCTGATGTCTCCAGTGAGTCAGCAGCTCCTTCTTCTTCCCCTACATCGTAGAGCATCAGAACAAACAATGTATTATTCTGAAAACAATTCGGGTTGTAAATCAGTAGTATGATACTTTTTGCTGGTGCTAAGCTTTATTCTATTTAGAACTTTTGTCTTTATAATTTTTGTGCCTGAAATGTTTACATAAGTACTTATGTTTTTTTCTATACTTATCGTTCATCTGGCTTTCCGCCTCGTCCCTTTCGTGAGCCGGCCAACCTTTAGCACGGAAACTTTGCCGAGCAACGGAGCTCAACTGCTAAACTAGTTTAAACTTGGAAACAAAGCCGGCTTCTAGTACCAACAATTCACTACTCGGAAAATGCCTGCATCCGGCAATCAGACAAATAACCAAAGTATAGACTAGAAAATTTATATTTATACCCGAAGGTAGCAATTTTAGAATCTAAACCAGAACAAACATGAGCATAAAGTACTTTCAAGTATTCTGGGATTTTCGACTGTGACATGATCATTCGGAAATAAGATGGTAAAACACTTCTCAGATTTTTTTTGAGGAAACCAACACTTTATTTCTCATTGAACATGTACACATATATGATTACAAAGAAAGATAAACTAAGAATAAAAGGGACGTAGCTGAGCAATATTCCATGGTCTGTCTAATTCTTCTGGGTCTGTACTGCCTCCAACTCTTTTTGTTTTCTTAGTAGCAGGTCTTTCTTTGACTGGCCGCATATCCGTTAGATAGTAAGAACCATTGTGCATTACTCGGCTAACTAAAAAGGGTCCTTCCCATATTGGGGAAAGTTTGTGGTTTCTTTTCTGCACAAGCCGGAGAACCAAATCGCCCTTATTGAAAGACCAGTTTCTGACTCTAGCTATGATACTTGCGTAACTTCTGCTGATAGGCTGTTGATCTCATCTCAGCAACGACACGAACTTCTTCGACTAAGTCGAGATCATTTTGTCGAGAAATTTTGGCATCCTCTTCAATAATGCGGCAACTTTAGGAGAAGTGTGAATCAAATCACTAGGAAGAACTTCTTCTGCGCCATAGACCAAGAAGAAATGTGTGTATCCGATTGACCTGTTCGGAGCTGTTCGTAAGCTCCATATTACAGAAGGTAATTCCTCTGCCCAAGCACCCGCAACACGTCGTAGTGGTGCTTCGAGTCTTGGTTTTAGGCCTTATAGGATTAAACCATTTGCTCTTTTGACTTATCCATTAGCTTGTGGATGTGCGACCAACGCAATGTCAAGCCAGATATTTTGTTCGTTGAAGAATTCGGCAAGCTCTCCCATAGAGAAATTACTCCCGTTGTCCATGATAATGCTATGCGGATAACCGTATCGGATTATGACATCCTCGACAAATGTTTTGGCTATTGCTCCATCACAACTAGTGACGGGTTTAGCCTCAATCCATTTTGTGAATTTATCCACCATCACTAAGAGATGAGTAAATCCACTTGGAGCCCGTTTAAATGGTCCTACCATGTCAAGCCCCCAGACCGCGAAAGGCCATGTTATAGGTATTGTTCGCAGCTGATCAGCCAGAACGTGAGCTTGTTTGGCGTATTTTTGGCAGCCTTTGCACATCTTGACCAGCCATTCGGCATCTGCCTTGGCTGTAAGCCATAAAAAACCGTATCGCAAAGCTTCTGCCACTAGAGATTTGGCTGCAGCATGGTGACCACACTCGCCTTCGTGGATTTCCCATAAGATTTCCACTCCTTCTTCCGGAGATACACAATGCTGAAAGACCCCAAACGCGCTCCGATTATAGAGCTCGCCACTAATTATAGTATAGGCTTTTGCTCGTCGGACGATCTGCCGGCTCAGAACTTCGTCTTCGGGTAATTTTCCATCTACCAAGTAATAAAGGTAGGGTTGAGTCCAGCTGGGAATTACAGCCAGTTTTGCTACTAAAGGTGAGTCGGATTTGGTCGGATATTCCTCGTCTACTCCTTTTATAGAGGGAACTTTGAGGTGCTCCAAGAAAGCACCATCCGAAACCTTTTTACGAGCAGAGCCTATACGAGATAGTGCATCTGCTTCCTCATTTTCTGTTCGAGGGATATGTTGAACTTCAAACCCTTCAAACGATTTAGATAGTTCATCCACGACAGCTCTATATGTTGCCATGTGTTTGTTCGCATTATAGATATCCTACACTTGTTGGTCAACAAGATCCGAATCTCCATAACACATTAAACGTCGGATGCCGATATCCTTAGCAATCCGGATTCCATGCAGTAGTGCTACATACTCGGCAATGTTATTTGTCACCGTGAAGTGGATCTGCAATACATAGAAAAGTTTTTATCCTTGGGGTGATTTGAGAACCACGCCAGCCCCTGAGCCCCCGAGCGCCTTAGACCCGTCAAAATGTAAGGTCCAGTACTCTGACTCTGGCATGGTCATATTCTCCGTTGTCTCTGTCCAATCAGCGACAAAGTCAGTGAGGATTTGGGGTTTGATTGATGTACGAGGTTTGTACTCAATGTCGAAAGCTGAAATCTCTATGCCCCATTTTGCGACGCGTCTTGTAGCATCACTATTGTTGATTATATCTATCATGGGAGTTGTGCTCACCACGGTGATTGGATGTTCCTAAAAATAATGCCGTAACTTACGAGATGCTAAAAACACGCCATAAGCCAGCTTTTGATAGTGCGGATACCGCTGCTTTGATTCAGTTAAGACCTCGCTGAGATAATAAGTCGGACGCTACACCAGGTGTTCCTGATTTTCCTCTAGTCTCTCCACTACCATGACGACATTGACGACCCTATTTGTCGCAGCGAGATAGAGCAACATCGGTTCTTGTGGTTCCGGTGCTACAAGGATGGGAGCAGATGAGAGTACTGCTTTCAGGTCTTGTAGTGCAGCTTTAGCTTCGTCGGTCCAAAGGTATTTTTTGGTCTTTTTCAGGAGCTTGTATAGTGGTGTGTCTCTTTCACCGAGCTGGTTTACAAACCGACTGACTGTCGCAACGCAACCAGTTAGTCTTTGAACATCCTTCAGACGAGTTTGTCTGAAATATTGACTATAGCCTTAGTCTTGTCCCGGTTTACCTCTATGCCTCTTTGAGACACGATAAAACCTAACAATTTTCCGGCTGGTATTCCAAAGAAGCATTTCTTCGGGTTAAGCATTATGTTGTATTTTCGTAGATTGGCGAACGTTTCCTCCAAGTAGGAAATTAGCATTTCCTTCTTTTTGGACATCACTGGAATGTCATCCACATATGCATGTACATTGCATCCGATTTGGTCATGGAGGCAATGCTGTATAGTGCGCTGGTACGTAGCTCCTGCGTTCTTTAGCCCAAAGGGCATCATAACAAAATAGAAGGTTCCGAAGGGGGTTATGAATGAAGTTTTGAGAAAACATAGGAGTTCCGAGCCTGCCATAGAATCGATAACTTGATCAATTCAAGGCAGAGCGAACGAATCTTTGGGACAAGCCATGTTCAAGGTAGTATAATCGACACACATCCTTAAATAAGTGGTGTCCTTTTTAGGGACCATTACAGGATTGGCCGACCACTCAGTGTGGATGACCTCTTCTATGATTCTGGCTAACTCGAGCCGGGCTAGTTCCTTAGCTATTGCCTTATGCTTTTCATTGCCAAAACATCGTAGGGACTGTTTGACAGGTTTAGCGTTCGGGTGTACATTTAGAGAGTGGTCGGCAAGTTCCCTAGGTACTCTGGTCATGTCAGATGGCTGCCATGCGAAGATATCTTGATTTGCTTGGAGGAACTTGACGAGCGAGCTTTCCTATGTGCTATCCAGGCCTACACCTATCTGGGTTACCTTGGAGGGGTCATCATCCTTCAATGGCATCTTCTTCATCTCTACCGATGCCTTGAACTTCGGATTTGGCTTTGTCACCTCCTTCTTCGTCGCGGGCATCTCGGACAGATCAATGGTCTTCTTGATCTCCTGGTACTCCTGGGCATGCAGCACGGCTTCAGCAAAGGCGACATTTCCGTCCTCGCACTCTCGCGCTTTCTTTGGGTCTCCCCTGATAGTGATCACGCCTTTGGGACCTGGAATTTTCATCATATTGTAAATGTAACACGGACGAGCCATAAAAGCCCAGTAAGCCGGACGTCCGAATATAAAGTGGTACGTGCTCTTGAATGGGACCACTTCGATGGAAAGTGCTTCCGTCTGATAGTTCTTTGGAGTTCCAAAGGTAACATCCAAAGTGATTTCTCCTAGGGAATTTGCTTGTCTTCCTGGGACAACTCTGTGAAAGATCACAGAGTTGTAGTTAAGCTGGGTCTCCGAGATCCGCATCCGACGTAGCATTTCGACATACAGGATGTTAATGTTGCTGCCGCCGTCCATGAGAGTCTTGGAGAAACCATAGCCGTCAATAAGTGGATTGACGACTAAGGCATATTTTCCTCGCCTATGCAACTTAGGCGGATGATCAGGACGGTCAAAGGTGATTGCCACTTCCGACCAGTCGAGAAATTAGGGGATAGCCGGAACTATTGCGTTGAGCTCATGCAGAACTGCTTTATTGACCTTAGCTAGTTGAGATCCAAGGAAGGTGACGTAAGTGTCTTTCTTTGTTGGGAAGTTTTTCTCCCCCCCCCCAGCTTGGGATTTGAAGGATTGGCTTCCTCCATGTTGGAATCTTCCTTGGTCTCTTTATCTTTTTCAGGATTCTTCTTTCCCTTCTTCCACTTAGCCCTGTAGCCAGCAGTATCGTCTTTCTTGATGTCGTCATTAAAACGACACTTGGTGTTTGTGTGAGACGAGCCCCCATTGGCATCTAAGTGATGCACACATGGGTTATTGGCAATGTCGGCCCAGGAGTAGGTTTTGCCAGGTTGCTGGTCTCCTCTACCCTAGACTCTTGATGTCCCACGACCGTGTCCGCGCCCACCGCCATGTCCTTCTCGTCCTCTAGACCTGAAAGTAGCAGTGATCACTGCCGTTTCCATGTTGGGTTTTTCTTCCGAGGTGTTCTTGCGCTTCTGAGCTTGCTGCTTTGGTTGTTTTGCGGACTGTGGCACATCTAAGGCGTTCAGTAATCCCTCTTCGTCATCGTCAGCATCTACATACTTGCTCGCTATTTCTATCATCTCTCCCAAATCAGTGACCTTGTCACACTTCAAGCGATGACGTAGTAAACCAATTGGGAGTCCTGCAATGAAAGGTTCAATCACGGTTTGGTCATTTACTCCTTCACAGGATTTCTTAGTGTCGATCCATCATCCGAGGTAATCTCGGCAAGTTTCTCTAGCTTTCTGGGTGCAACGCTGTAGGTCTCCTACCGTACAGGGCCTCCGATACGTGCCTTCGAAATTTCGAAAGAACGCACTTTGCATGTCATACCAGTTGTGGATAGTGTTCTCTGGAAGTTCATTGAGCCATGATCGTGCCGTCTTCCGCAACATAAGTGGGAGATATCGGGTTGTGACCAGGCTATTTTCGCCTTTGGCGATGCAGCAAGCTTGGAAAAAATCCTGGAGCCAAGTATCTGGCCGAACTACACTGTCGTAGGGTTGGATGTGCCTTGAGATAGCGAAACCTTCCAGGAATCTTGTTGCTCTTATGCATGGTCTGAAGCATTTTGGGCCCACGTATATATCATTGTTTTCATAGCGTCGTGCCGCTATATTGGAGTTAATCCGGTGTCTGGCGTCACTTGGTGACTGAGATCGCCGTCCTAATTGACGGCTATGGCTGTGGTGCCTTGGAGCCGGACTTCGGCTTCTGCCACTACCTCCTCCGCCATGACGCCCTCCTTGGCCTCCTTGGGAACCATTGTGGTGGATACTTGGTGGAGAGGGTGGAGCAGCTGGATCATTTTCGGCTTGTCGCCGACCTCCATCCAGAGCGTCATTATTCCGGTTTCGGGGAGGGTCTTCATTACGACGAGCCCCCTACCGGCTTGACTCAGCACGGTGTCCATCGTTCCTTCATCTGTCACTCCCACCGTGGTGGGGCTCATCCGGACGGTTTGTCGGTCCTCCTCCCGACGTTTCTCTTTGTCTTCTTCCCTACGATCGTTCGACTCTCGCCAGGGAGGGTTTCTCGGATACAGTGCAACAATCGCCTCTTGCTTGGCGGCTGGAGCAACGTTGCACCAGTCATGTGCAGCTCTGTGGTGCTGTCCTGAAGATCCGGTTCTTGAGTGATTGTCTTCCCGACGGTCAGAACGGTGATGCTGTTCTAGAACCCGTTGGGGTCTTATGTCGTTCCAGGCCGGATCCATGCGACATTGGTCGGATTGAGAGACCAGTTTTCCGCTCCCGGATTTCGCGACCTTCTGCTGCTCCAGACCCTTGGTGAGTAGCTTAATGCCCAATTGAACCTCTTATAGGCCTAGATTATTTGCCAGGATATCTCGAGCTGTGGTGGTATTTTGTACTGGTGTTGGGTACACCAGATCTCCGTTACTGTCTAGCCGAGGCATCCCCGGATCTCCCTAATGGCCCAAATATATCGAGCTCGTTGGGGAACCCCAAGAGGAAGGTATGATGAGCACAACAGCAAGTTTTCCCTCAGTAAGAAACCAAGGTTATCAATCCAGTAGGAGCAAGGAAACACCCCAAAGGTGTAGCTAGCTAAATGTTGGCAGGGCGCACTACCGGTGCCAGCAGCAATGTGGAGACCTGCAGAACACAACCACAGAACTTTGCCCCAAACTTGCGATGAGGTTGTCAACCTCACCGGTTTTGCTGAAAACAAAGGATTAAACGTATCGAATGGAAGGAAGTAATAGTTTGCAAAAAGTAAACACAAAGCAGTAAACAGTTTATAGATTGTATGTAAAAGAAAGGATCGGGGTCCATAGTTCACTAGAGGTGGCTCTCCATAAGATAGATAACATGCTGGGTGAACAAATTACAGCGGGGCAATTGACAAACACCGAGAAAGCAATACATGCATATACTAATCATCTTGACTCCTTTGAGACTACATTGGGCATTACAACATTATACATAGACCGCCATCCAACTGCATCTATGACTAATAATCCACTTTCAGGTTATCATCTGAACCCCCTCCAGTATTAAGTTGCAAGCAACAGATTATTGCTTTATGAACTGCGTGTAAAGTAAACAATACGATTGTTCTATGAACAAAGGATTGTTGTTTTCTCCCTAGTAGCAACAGCACATCTAGTACCTTAGAGATTTCTGTCACTTGCCCAAATTACCAGAGGCATGAACCCACTATCGAGCATAAATACTAACTCTTGGAGTTGCTAGCATCCACTTGGCCAAGATAGCTACTAACAACGGAAAGCATGTAAGATCACAAATAACAAAGACATGATAGAATCAATAATCAATCTAAAATAGCATCTCAATATCCATCGGATCCCCGCAAACACAACATGCAGAATTACAAATAGATGATCTTGATCATGAACGGAGCTCACGAGATCTAGACATGAAAGCACAAAGGAGGAGAACCAGCCATCTAGCTACTACATGGACCCGTAGTCCAGAGATGAACTACTCACGCATCACACCGGAGGCTTGCATGATGAAGAAGAAGGCCTCCAGGGTGAATTCCCCTCTCCGGCAGGGTGCCAGGAAGAGCTTCAGATCCCTCCTGATCTAGGTATGGAGATGACAGTGGCTACAGAATCTTTCGTGGATTTTTGATCGGGTACTTAGGGTTTTGGTCCCGAGGGCAATATATAGGCAGAAGGAGAGGCCGAGGGGGTGCTGGGGTCGGCTAGACCACCCCCTGGCGTTGGCTAGGCCTGGCCACACGGCCAGGTGGTGTGTCCGGCCCCCAGCTCTTCTCCGTCTCGTATTCTGGCATCAGATTCTTCCGGAAAAATAGGCACTTTGGCTTTTGTCCCGTCCAATTCCGAGAATATTCATTTTCTGACTTTCCTGGAACCAAAAACAGCAGAAAACAGGCAGCTGGCACTATGGCTCTTGTTAATAGCCTAGTCCAAGAAATCATATGAAAAGTACTCCAAAGTGTGGACAAAACACAAGAAAGTAGATAAAACCAAGCATGGAACATCAAAAATTATAGATACATTTGCAATGTATCACTCCCTCAAAGAGAACCTTGCGTACTTCCGAAAATTTGTCAGCACGTACGTGGCCTTTCTGGTTCTTCTGATGTTGTAGAGAGATGTGCTTCTCTGCCTTGGCCATGCTCTTCTTCTCTTCCTCGATGTTTTTGGCTTCATCTAGGAGTACTTGGTGACGCGCTTCTAGGGCTTGGGCCCTTTCGTCCAATTCTGCATCAATGAGTTCCGCCGTAGTAGGGATACGTGTAGTTAATGCAGCATCGATGTGTTTAGGGGCACCCGCGGTGACCACGTGCCCATCCACCGATTCTTCTTTGGGCTCGTCTAGGATAAGTGCTCCATCCGAGTCTTCCTCGTATTCCTCGGCAATCACCTCCTCTGCTGGAAGTTCTTTTGTCAGGGTCTTGTTCTTCTTGTTCTTCTTCTTTGCCTTCTTGGCAGCACTGGTTGCAAAGACGGCTTTGGGTCCGTTTCCCAGAGTCAAACTCTAATCGGTACTTTTGGACATCTGGACCTCGGGATTATCTCCGAGATCCATGTCATCCTGTGCTTTGGGAGAGTTTTCTCTGGATCCTTCATCCATGGCTTCTCCTTCTTCAGCAGCTTTGGAGTTGTACTCCTCTTCATATTCCACGGAGAACTTCCGGAAATCCACGGACATCATCGAGTCATTCAAGGATGTGGGTAAGTCGGTGTTTGTTCCGATCGCCTCCAGCACCGAGTCTTCATTGTCTGCAACATCGGCAGAGCCAGATCTGGATCCAACATATCCGACAAAGTGCGACGTGTGGGTCCTGAGGTAGTTACGGCTTTCCTCGTGGGCTTCCTCGAAGATCCTGATGGTTTCGAGAACCTCATCCATGTTTGCTCCTTGCAGCATCATGCGCCTCAACGTATGCCTCAAGAAAGGTTGGTCTGTTCCAGTGTTAGTAGAGCCAGAACCAAGGTTATTGTTGTGCTCCTCCTAGACTTCGACCTCGGCGGGTAGATCAATCTGGGATTCAGGCTCGCTAGGGCGATCCACTCCAGATTCGACTTGAACCGCACGATCTGCTTCAGGTTCGGCTTTCTCCACTATCTCCGCAACAGGTGTGAGGCTGGGTGGGATCAGGGTTTTTTGGGATCCGGAACTCTGTCGCCTCCGCGGATAAAGGGGCCCCAGAAATCCAAGCTTATCATGATCAAATCATCCAAAAATGGGGTTAATAAAAACTTTTCCAAATTTAAAATGAAAGCATTCATATATGTGTGCATTTAAAATAGGAGTTGTTTTGAATTGCCATGATTGTGTGATCCTTTGCTTCTAAAATGTTTCTTAAGTGATTTAAACATCATCTACATCATTCCCAAACTTTTCCTAAAGAAAATCAAATCAAAAAGAATTAAAATGAAGGAATGGTCATTTGGACAAATTTAACTCTCATGCCTACTTTGGCTATTCCTAGTTCTCAATTCTTAACAGAAACAATTCTTGATCTTTGCACCCCTTGCTAGTACACATAATGAGGTACCAAGGTCCACCTTTTGATCTTCTAAAAACATTCTGGAACTATTTTAAATGGCAGTTCAAAATTGAATCTATTACATATGCATAGATCACCCCTATTTCAAAAACCATGTATTTGAGCTCCATTTTAAAAACCCTTGCAACCAAAGACTACCTAGCACTAGTGGAGATCACCCAAAAAATTTGAACTCAAAATTCAAACTTTGGTCTCTTGCGGCCATTTCATCGAACAAGTGGCAGACACAGATCAAACATTTATCAAAACACTATAGTGTGGAGTGCTTCTTATCACCATTTGGGCCTAACTCGGTCCCCTTGTCCCCCCAGCTCAAACCCCGGCCCTAGCTCTCTCTCCCTCTCCCCTAGCTGCTCCAGTGCCAAGCCGCCCGACGCCATGCGCCAGGTCGACCATGGACAACTCGCACAAAGCCGCCCCGCGCTCTCCTTCGCCCGCTGGCAGACAGGCGCCATCACACCGCACCGCCTCGACCAGCCCCCGACCAAAATCGAGCGGAGTACTATGCCCAGTTGCTCGCGCCCATGTCTCTGTCCGCCATGCCGATCACCCCGGAGCGCCGCGCCCGCCAGAGCAGCACCGGCCTCGCCAAGCCCTAGCCTTGCATGGCAGCACCTGCAGCAGGCCAAACAACCGCCTAGACATCCTTGTTCGCAGCCTCACGACCAGCAGCCCCGAGGAACCGCGTCGAACACCGCCGCCCGCGCCCAGTGCACCACCCGCTTCCGACCAATAGAGATAGCCCCTTGCCGCGCCATCAAGCCATAGAGGATCGCCAGGAGACTGGCCACCGTCCGCCTACCTTGCCCATGCCCTTAGCTCGCTGTGTCGTCGCCCACGTCGAGCTCTGCCCATGCCGCTCTGCACCCTTCGCTCGCCTATATAAGGAGGCCTCCCCAGCAAGCTCTCTTCACACCATTCTCATCCCCCACCTCTCACTCTCACTCCCCACAGCCAGCCGGAACCGCCGTCGTCTTCCACTTTGTTCACCCGCCGCGCCGACCCCGCTGGAGCGCCGGTACGCCCCCACTGCACCCTCACCGACCGCGCTAGGGTTAGCTCCCGTCGTGTCCTGTTCCGACGAGGACGATAGCTGTGAGTCGTTGATCTGCCCTCTAATCGCACGGCCACGTTTCATCCATACCCCTTCGGTACCCCCCTGTTCCACTGACGGGTGGGGCCCTCACTTAAGCCAGCCCGCGACGCTGCGCGGAGCGCAGTGGGCCGGCCCATTTCGTTCCCGCGCACGTTTCAAATTCAAATCTAGGTTTTTCTTTTTAGTTAGAATATAGTTTCTGTCCAGTGTTTTAAAATTCAATTCTGGGAGTTTGACAAATCCAAATAACATGAAACTAATTTTGTCTGGAAGGTATTGAAATGATCTATCCAAGCCCGTTGGATTTAATTCATTTAGAGTTATAGATTTCTCCTAATAAAAATAAGAAGACAGAAGCTTTTGCAACTTGAAACATTTTTATAAAATCAACCAAGTTAGCTTTTGAGTTGATTCCAACTCTCAAAAATCACATTTCATCATATCTATCCAAATATGTAATAATATTAAGGTTTACAGGCAGTGACTTTGGACTAGTACCAAAAAAATGTTATATAGGCATTTCTAGTCACTTTAAATCATTAAATAATAAACTTAAACCAAAGTAATATTGATCCAACCTTTAAATCTCATTCCCACATGTTAGGATATGTGGTGAGTACATGTGTCCACATGATCCCATGTTTTAGTGGTGAATATTAAACTGTAGTTAATTTTTCAATGAGTAGAAATTACTTTTCCAAAATAAAAAGGTTGAAACTATTGAATTAAAACTTGTGATGTTTGGGATGAGAATAGATCATCAATTGTGTGGTTTAGAATACTACTTAGCCTAAGTTAAGTATTGTTTGGTGATTGTGCACTCCCTATGTATTTCTAGACGCTAGTACCAACCAAGCCTTCGAGGAGGAGGAGTTCTACCAAGAAGAAGAAGAAGAAGAAGAAACCTTCAACCACTGCACCAACCAAGGAAAGCTATTAGTGGCAAGCTAACCCTTGCAAACATGCTTTAGTAAGCTATTGTAGCAAGCTAGAATAAAACTAGATAGTTTAGTCAAGATGCCTTAAGCATACTTTGATCACACCCCCTTAGTTTACACAAGTTCTTTAATTAATTTTGAAGGTAGCATAAAGAGTATAAAACTTGACCTACTTAGAAACCTTTAGATGTCATTCTATGGCATGAGATTGATCCCACCTTTCCACCTTAGTGAACACTCTTAACTTAGTGTTTTAGAATAGATCAAACTTGAGTCATTTTAGATGGGAACACTTGGTGAAAATGAGTTGTGAAAACCATGGAATGATGAGTCATTCTATTGAGATGTTTTGACATGTGTTGAGAAACACAATTGATTTATGATGATGAAAATGATGAGGCATGAGCCTTAACCCTTTTATAAAACTGATGGTTGGATTCGGATGCGATACCATTCCAAATTTACCGTACAACCACATTACCTGAATTGGGTAAGGCTTAGCTGGAAATTTATATGCATTAGTATGAGTTCCCTCACGGGAGAGGTTTGAGCTGAGGCTACCTCTCAATGTTGTCCACCTATGCAGTGCCCAAGATGACTGATGGTCATGGTTGGGAGGCCATGCTCATAGGAGAGGTGCTTGTACTAGGGTGTGTAAAGGGAAGGTTATGTTTGATTATCTGCATACCAAGTATGATGATTCAGGGTTATCCCTGACAGATGTATCGAATCCTGTGGTGAAAGTGTACCACCTCTGCAGAGTGTCAAACTATTCGAATAGCCGCGTCCGCGGTTATGGACAGTTGGAATGGCCATACTATTTCATTGTCAGATGTTTTCTAAATAACTTGAAATGAATGATGAACCTTGACTTGACCACAACAGGGTTGTGTAGATGAAAATAGCTTCCCAACTTAAGTGATTCTAGAATTTTATTTTTATCTTTTCTTGCTTCAGAACTCAGCTTAGGTTTCAAACTTAACTTGATAGTTATTCTTTCAATTCAATACTTTAACTTAGAATCATACCCTTGTTAGTAGTAGTTTGCGAGTACTTAAAGAGTACTCATGGCTTTTGTCCCTGGCTATTATCATGGCCAGACTATGAAGGAGATTATCAAGATGATGGTCAGCAGGACGGCTATGATAACTAGGACTATCTGCCTTCGTCAGCATTGCCTGTGCCCCTGAAGATGGACCCCACCGCTACGCTATCGTTTATTTCCACTGCTTGTTGTATTAAAGACTGGATCATGAGATCCTTATTTGTGTAAAACCTTATGTATGGTTTGTAATGGATGATGTACTGTGATATCCAATCCGTTATGTCTCGCAAAAATGGTAATCCTGGGATTGCGAGGTATGGTATAACGGGCATCTGGGATTAAAAATCCGGGTGTTGACAAGTTGGTATCAGAGCCATCCTGAACATAGGAGACCCTAGTTAGAATGGACGTCCAAACCAAAAACTTAGCTTCAAAACCAAAGTGAGTATTTATGAAAAACTATTTCCCCTCTTACCCTTGTGAACTCATTCTTTCTCAAAAATACATGTTCCTCAAAATTCTTACATTACTACTTAAAATTTGACACACTTGATCACTGCACTAATTTCCTCATCCTAAATTCTTGTAGATGGAGACTCAGTTTAGCAAGTTTTACCAATTGGGAAACGGAGGTCAGATGATCTTCGAGAGGGATCTGGATTCACTGTCAGAATTAATGGGACGCACACATCCGGAGTTTCTTGGAGCTCAACTTCCAGGACCCCCAGGAGGAGACTTACAATGGCTAGTCACCGCAGATCTTCGAGGAAGCATTGAAGCACCAACTTCCGGGAGAATTCAGTTCTCTATGAGAGAGAACAACTGGCTAGATGGATTAGCCAGGGCAATGCATGAAGCTCTCGCACGTCTATGTGCCCTCAGCGTCAACAAGATTCAAGGAACCCGTTTTGCCCACTACGCAAGACGTGACTTCATGGGAATGCCGATGGAGATGCCAAGTCACCCAGAGTTGAGGCGCCAAGTGGAGAACCTTGACTTCTTGCTTCATGACCGATAGCAGGAACTGGACAATGCCAAAGAGTTAGCCAACCAGAACCGTGCAATTGCCGACCAGAAGGCCCAGACTTTCACACTGCTCGTCCAAGATCGCTAGTCTCTTCGTCGCCAGCGTGCAAAGAAGGATCGCACCATCGCCCATCTTCGCAAGAAGGTGGCCGACCTCGAGAAGACCGTCAAGGAGCAGGAAGCTCAGCATGCCGCCAAGGAAGAAGATGATGAAGGAGAAGACATCCAGGGGGATATGGATTCTTACCTCAGCAACGATGACGATTTTCTGGCAGAGGATGCTGTGGACTTCTACACTGATGATGAAGACTCCGACTTCATCGACGATGAGTAGATGCACTACAGCACTGTCGTAGCATGAGATGTATCATCTCATTGTATCGTAGTTTGCAGAATGGTTCTTTAAACCATCTGTTTTCCCTTTGATTGTTGTGGTGTGTTGTATCGTGTGCTTGCTTGCATGAATGAGAATGAAGTTAGTTGAAAAACCTGAGTCTAACTCAAAGTTGTAGCTTTGAAAACCCAAAACCATGAACCTTAGAATTTCCCTCTTACCCCTATATCTATCTCAATCTTCAGATGACTCGTGGAAACCAAGGAGGGAGCAGCTCATCGCAGGACCCAATATTGCAGATCTTGCAGAATCTCATCGCGGACCGTGAAGCAAGCAGGGCCGAGCGTCAAGCCAACTTGGCGACATTGCAACAGATCGCCCAAATGGCTCTCAACAACCAAGGACATGGAAATCAGGATCACCATGGATCTAAACTCAAAAAAATTCAGAACACCAATCCCCCAATCTTCAACCAATATGAAAACCCATTAGATGCTGATGACTGGTTACAGACCATGGAAAACAACCTCGCAGTTGCAGGAGTTGAGGAGAATGAGAAAGTTCTCTTCACCACTCACTATCTGGCGGGAGATGCAAGAGCTTGGTGGAATAGCGTCCGCAACATGAACCATGGCCAGGTGATGACCTGGGAAGCATTCAAGGTCAAGTTCAGCCGCACCCACGTGCCGCAAGGTCTTGTCAACAAGATGAGAGATGAATTCCGTGAACTGAAGCAAGGAAGATTGCCTGTAGTAGAGTACCGTGACAAATTCTTGTCACTTGCCAGATATGCACCGGATGAAATCAACACGGAGGCCAAGAATAAAGAGAGATTCTTAAACAGACTACACGATGAGATGCAGACTGTCCTCGTCAACATCCGTTTCCAGGATCTTGAAGAGCTAGTCAACTCTGCCATTCAGATGGAAGGGAAGATTAACCAGGCTAACGACAACCGCAAGCGTCGTATGATGCAGCAGTCTGGATCCAGCAGTCACCAGAAGTACCGTCCCAACCCCTCACCAGGATATGCACCAAGGAACAACCGACCCCCAAATTCTCGCCCAAGCTACCCCGACCGTAGCGGAGGAAATGTGAAGCCCGGAGGAAACAATCACAACTCTGGCAATGCCAACAACTTTAACCGTGCCCCTCCCAAGAGCAACAACAACAACAACACTACCCCCAGAACTGGCAGCAATGTTGTACCCGTCGCAGTCAAGGACAAGTCCCAGATCACTTGTTTTGAGTGCGGAGTGAAGGGTCACTACTCCAATGAGTGTCCCAAGAAGACTGTCGCCAATACCCCTGTGAATGCCCCAGCTCAGCAGTAGCGTCGTGTTCAACCAGGAAGGAGATTTGCCCCAGGGAACCCGCACAACCGCAAGGGTCGTCCCTTCCACATGAACGCAGAAGAAGCCCAGGAAGCGCCAGATGTAGTGTTGGGTATGTTTTCTGTCAACTCAGTTTTAGCAAGAGTATTGTTTGATTCTGGAGCATCGCATTCATTTGTCACCGAAGAATTTGTATGCACTAGTAAGATTCGCCCAACCAACCTGAAGCATGTCATGATAGTTCAAATCCCCGGTTCAACTACAAAAGCTAGAAAAATTTGCAAAGTTGTACCTATCAGAATACATGGGATAGATTTTTATGCCAACCTAATTTTACTTGGAACCAAAGGATTGGAAGTAGTACTAGGTATGGACTGGATGTCAAGGCATAAAGGATTGATAGACTATGCTAAGAAAGCCATCACCATGACCAGTAGTTCTGGAGTAACAGTAGAGCATATCTCCGAAACCTTACACCGTCAATTCAAGTACAACAAGAGTGTAGCCCTGCCTACCATTGACCAAGTTAGAGTAGTCTATGAATACCCTGACGTATTCCCAGATGAATTGCCAGGTATGCCCCCGGATAGGGATATTGAGTTCATTATCAAACTAATCCCTGAAACCGGACCTATAGCCCAGAGACCCTATACCATGAACCCCTCAGAGTTAGTAGAACTGAAAAAACAGTTGGATGCCATGTTAGCAACGGGCTTGATTCAGCCAAGTGCATCGCCATGGAGATCACCAGTGTTATTCGTCGACAAGAAGGATGGAGGCAACCGTCTGTGTACCGACTATAGAAAGTTGAATGATGTCACCATCAAAAACAAGTACCCCTTGCCAAAGATAGAGGATCTATTTGATCAGTTGACTGGAGCTCAGGTATTCTCAAAGATTGATCTTAGGACTGGTTATCACCAAGTTAAGATTCGTGCAACGGATATTCCGAAGACTGCCTTTACTACTCGTTATGGTTTATACGAGTATACGGTTATGTATTTTGGATTAACCAATGCCCCTTCTTATTTCATGAATCTCATGAATAAGATCTTTATGAATTTCCTAGATAAGTTTGTAGTTGTGTTTATCGACGACATCCTTATCTACTCCAAGTCAGAAGAAGAGCATGAGCAACATCTGAGAATCATCCTAAGAAACCCTGCGAGAGCATCAGTTATATGCCAAGTTCAGCAAGTGTGAGTTTTGGCTGAAAGAAGTAGGATTCCTAGGACATATTGTGTCTGCCGGAGGAGTCTCTGTTGATCCCAGCAAGATCAAAGATGTCGAAGAATGGGAAGCCCCAACCAATCAAACCCAAGTTCGTTCATTTCTCGGATTAGCGGGATATTACCGCAAGTTCGTAGAAGGATTCTCGAGCATAGCCTGACCAATGACCCAACTGTTGAAGAAGGACAAGAAGTTTGAATGGACAGACAAGTGTGAAGCCAGTTTCCAGGAGCTGAAGAAGAGATTGATATCAGCCCCAATTTTGATCATGCCAGATATCAAGAAGCCGTTTGATGTGTATTGTGATGCATCCAAGATTGGCCTAGGATGTGTATTGATGCAAGAAGGCAAAGTCATCGCGTATCTGTCTCGACAACTAAAGCAGCATGAGCAGAACTATCCGACCCATGATCTTGAGCTAGCAGCGGTGGTTCTAGCGTTGAAGACATGGCGTCATTATTTGATGGGTAATCGTTGTGAGATTTACTCAGATCATAAGAGCTTGAAGTATATCTTCACCCAGAAGGAGTTGAATATGAGGCAAAGAAGATGGATAGAGTTAATCAAGGATTATGACCTTGACATTCACTATCACCCCGACAAAGCCAACATGGTAGCGGATGCTCTTAGCAGATTGCCGTGTAGGCTTAACACCATGATCAAAGAGAAGCAACCAAGTTTGTATGAGGAGTTGGAGCAGTTCAGGACCGAGTTAGTTAGCAAAGGATTCCTAGCTAGCATTGAACTTCAACCCACGTTGATTAGCCAAATCAAGGAAGTCCAGAAAGGGAATGAAAGTATCGACGGAATCAAACGTCGTATTGGTACAGGCAAAGTACCTGGATTCACCGAAGACGAAGAAGGTGTACTGTGGTACAAGGGATGTATCTGTGTACCAGCAGATTCGGAGCTGAAGGAAATTATCATGAAGGAAGCTCATGATACCCTTTATTCTATCCACCGCGGAGGAACAAAGATGTATCAGGATTTGAAAGAGCAATTTTGGTGGCACAAGATGAAGAGAGAGATCGGAAGATACATCGCCAAATGTGACATTTGTCAAAGAGTCAAAGCAGAGCATCAGAGACCTGCAAGATTGTTGCAACCATTGCAGATTCCGGAATGGAAATGGGATTCCGTCGGAATGGACTTTATCACCGGTTTACCTACTTCTAGTAGGGGAAATGACTCAATCTGGGTCATAGTTGGTAGACTGTCCAAGGTAGCCCACTTCATACCAGTCAAGACAACCTACCAGAGTGCAAAACTAGCAGAGTTGTACATTGCTAGAATTGTTAGTCTGCATGGAACCCCAAAGACCATCGTATCAGATAGAGGAACCCAGTTTACTTCAAGATTTTGGCAGAAAGTTCAGGAACGTTTAGGAACCAAGTTGAATTTCAGTACCGCGTATCACCCGCAAACCGATGGACAGACTGAGAGAGTCAACCAGATCTTGGAGGATATGCTTAGAGCTTGTGTGTTAGAATACAGATCAAAATGGGAAGACTGCCTGCCTTTCGCAGAATTCTCATATAACAACAGTTATCAGGCTAGTTTGCAGATGGCACCATTTGAATTCCTATACAGAAGAAAGTGTCGTACCCCTTTGAATTGGTCGCAAGTAGGAGAGAGTCAGATCTTTGGACCCGACATTCTCCGGGAAGCAGAAGAGAAAGTTCACAAAGTTCGTGAGCACCTCAAGACCGCCCAATCTAGACAGAAGAGCTATGCTGACATGAGAAGGAGAGACCTGACTTTCAATGTCGGAGATTTCGTATATCTCAAGGTTTCACCATTGAAGGGAACTCAACGCTTTAGTCTGAAGGGAAAGTTAGCTCCCAGATATATCGGACCTTTCAAGATTCTGAACCGCCGAGGAGAAGTATCGTATCAACTGGAACTGCCTGAAGAGATGTCAGCCATCCACAATGTGTTCCATATCTCGTTACTTCGCAAATGCTTGGAAGTGCCTGAGAAGACTGAAGTTTTCAAGAACATCGATCACAGAGCAGTGGAAATCAACAATGACCTGACATATCGGGAAGTGCCCATTCGTATCTTAGAAGAAGCCTATAGAACCACCAGGACCAGGAGTATCAAGTTTCTCAAGATTTAGTGGAGCAACCATACCGAGGAGGAAGCTACTTGGGAACGCGAGGATTACATTAGGACAGAGTTCCCAGATCTCTTTAGTTCCTAGTTTTCTTGTAAATCTTGGGACGAGATTTTATTTAAGGGGGGAAGGTTTGTAACATCCCAAAACTTCAATCCAAGCTTATCATGATCAAATCATCCAAAAATGGGGTTAATAAAAACTTTTCCAAATTTAAAATGAAAGCATTCATATATGTGTGCATTTAAAATAGGAGTTGTTTTGAATTGCCATGATTGTGTGATACTTTGCTTCTAAAATGTTTCTTAAGTGATTTAAACATCATCTACATCATTCCCAAACTTTTCCTAAAGAAAATCAAATAAAAAAGAATTAAAATGAAGGAATGGTCATTTGGACAAATTTAACTCTCATGCCTACTTTGGCTATTCCTAGTTCTCAATTCTTAACAGAAACAATTCTTGATCTTTGCACCCCTTGCTAGTACACATAATGAGGTACCAAGGTCCACCTTTTGATCTTCTAAAAACATTCTGGAACTATTTTAAATGGCAGTTCAAAATTGAATCTATTACATATGCATAGATCACCCCTATTTCAAAAACCATGTATTTGAGCTCCATTTTAAAAACCCTTGCAACCAAAGACTACCTAGCACTAGTGGAGATCACCCAAAAAATTTGAACTCAAAATTCAAACTTTGGTCTCTTGCGGCCATTTCATCGAACAAGTGGCAGACACAGATCAAACATTTATCAAAACACTATAGTGTGCAGTGCTTCTTATCACCATTTGGGCCTAACTCGGTCCCCTTGTCCCCCCAGCTCAAACCCTGGCCCTAGCTCTCTCTCCCTCTCCCCTAGCTGCTCCAGTGCCAAGCCGCCCGACGCCATGCGCCAGGTCGACCATGGACAGCTCGCACAAAGCCGCCCCGCGCTCTCCTTCGCCCGCTGGCAGACAGGCGCCATCACACCGCACCGCCTCGACCAGCCCCCGACCAAAATCGAGCGGAGTACTACGCCCAGTTGCTCGCGCCCATGTCTCTGTCTGCCATGCCGATCACCCCGGAGCGCGGCGCCCGCCAGAGCAGCACCGGCCTCGCCAAGCCCTAGCCTTGCATGGCAGCACCCGCAGCAGGCCAAACAACCGCCTAGACATCCTTGTTCGCAGCCTCGCGACCAGCAGCCCCGAGGAACCGCGTCGAACACCGCCGCCCGCGCCCAGTGCACCGCCCGCTCCCGACCAACAGAGATAGCCCCTTGCCGCGCCATCAAGCCATAGAGGATCGCCAGGAGACTGGCCACCGTCCGCCTACCTCGCCCATGCCCTTAGCTCGCTGTGTCGTCGCCCACGTCGAGCTCTGCCCATGCCGCTCTGCACCCTTCGCTCGCCTATATAAGGAGGCCTCCCCAGCAAGCTCTCTTCACACCATTCTCATCCCCCACCTCTCACTCTCACTCCCCACAGCCAGCCGGAGCCGCTCGAGCACCAGGACACCGGAATTGCAGCCGGAGCCGCCGCCTCGGGAGGAGAAGGGCGCCGTTGATCCAGGCCATCCCAGGAAGCGCCGCTTGTACCAGGAGAACCGCCGTCGTCTTCCACTTTGTTCGCCCGCCTCGCCGACCCTGCTGGAGCCCCGGTACGCCCCCACTGCACCCTCACCGACCGCGCTAGGGTTAGCTCCCGTCGTGTCCTGTTCCGACGAGGACGATAGCTGTGAGCCGTCGATCTGCCCTCTAATCGCACGGCCACCTTTCATCCATACCCCTTCGGTACCCCCCTGTTCCACTGACGGGTGGGGCCCTCACTTAAGCCAGCCCGCGACGCTGCGCGGAGCGCAGTGGGCTGGCCCATTTCGTTCCCGCGCACGTTTCAAATTCAAATCTAGGTTTTTCTTTTTAGTTAGAATATAGTTTCTGTCTAGTGTTTCAAAATTCAATTCTGGGAGTTTGACAAATCCAAATAACATGAAACTAATTTTGTCTGGAAGGTATTGAAATGCTCTATCCAAGCCCATTGGATTTAATTCATTTAGAGTTATAGATTTCTCCTAATAAAAATAAGAAGATAGAAGCTTTTGCAACTTGAAACATTTTTATAAAATCAACCAAGTTAGCTTTTGAGTTGATTCCAACTCTCAAAAATCACATTTCATCATATCTATCCAAATATGTAATAATATTAAGGTTTACAAGTAGTGAGTTTAGACTAGTACCAAAATAATGCTATATAGGCATTTCTAGTCACTTTAAATCATTAAATAATAAACTTAAACCAAAGTAATATTGATCCAACCTTTAAATCTCATTCCCACATGTTAGGATATGTGGTGAGGACATGTGTCCACATGATCCCATGTTTTAGTGGTGAATATTAAACTGTAGTTAATTTTTCAATGAGTAGAAATTACTTTTCCAAAATAAAAAGGTTGAGACTATTGAATTAAAACTTGTGATGTTTGGGATGATAATAGATCATCAATTGTGTGGTTTAGAATACTACTTAGCCTAAGTTAAGTATTGTTTGGTGATTGTGCACTCCCTATGTATTTCTAGACGCTAGTATCGACCAAGCCTTCGAGGAGGAGGAGTTCTACCAAGAAGAAGAAGAAGAAGAAGAAGAAGAAAACTTCAACCACTGTACCAACCAAGGCAAGCTATTAGTGGCAAGCTAACCCTTGCAAACATGCTTTAGTAAGCTATTGTAGCAAGCTAGAATAAAACTAGATAGTTTAGTCAAGATGCCTTAAGCATACTTTGATCACACCCCCTTAGTTTACACAAGTTCTTTAATTAATTTTGAAGGTAGCATAAAGAGTATAAAACTTGACCTACTTAGAAACCTTTAGATGTCATTCTATGGCATGAGATTGATCCCACCTTTCCACCTTAGTGAACACTCTTAACTTAGTGTTTTAGAATAGATCAAACTTGAGTCATTTTAGATGGGAACACTTGGTGAAAATGAGTTGTGAAAACCTTGGAATGATGAGTCATTCTATTGAGATGTTTTGACATGTGTTGAGAAACACAATTGATTTATGATGATGAAAATGATGAGGCATGAGCCTTAACCCTTTTATAAAACTGATGGTTGGATTCGGATGCGATACCATTCCAAATTTACCGTACAACCACATTACCTGAATTGGGTAAGGCTTAGCTGGAAATTTATATGCATTAGTATGAGTTCCCTCACGGGAGAGGTTTGAGCTGAGGCTACCTCTCAATGTTGTCCACCTATGCAGTGCCCAAGATGACTGATGGTCATGGTTGGGAGGCCATGCTCATAGGAGAGGTGCTTGTACTAGGGTGTGTAAAGGGAAGGTTATGTTTGATTATCTGCATACCAAGTATGATGATTCAGGGTTATCCCTGACAGATGTATCGAATCCTGTGGTGAAAGTGTACCACCTCTGCAGAGTGTCAAACTATTCGAATAGCCGCGTCCGCGGTTATGGACAGTTGGAATGGCCATACTATTTCATTGTCAGATGTTTTCTAAATAACTTGAAATGAATGATGAACCTTGACTTGACCACAACAGGGTTGTGTAGATGAAAATAGCTTCCCAACTTAAGTGATTCTAGACTTTTATTTTTATCTTTTCTTGCTTCAGAACTCAGCTTAGGTTTCAAACTTAACTTGATAGTTATTCTTTCAATTCAATACTTTAACTTAGAATCATACCCTTGTTAGTAGTAGTTTGCGAGTACTTAAAGAGTACTCATGGCTTTTGTCCCTGGCTATTATCATGGCCAGACTATGAAGGAGATTATCAAGATGATGGTCAGCAGGACGGCTATGATAACTAGGACTATCTGCCTTCGTCAGCATTGCCTGTGCCCCTGAAGATGGACCCCACTGCTATGCTATCATTTATTTCCGCTGCTTGTTGTATTAAAGACTGGATCATGAGATCCTTATTTGTGTAAAACCTTATGTATGGTTTGTAATGGATGATGTACTGTGGTATCCAATCCGTTATGTCTCGCAAAAATGGTAATCCTGGGATTGCGAGGTATGGCATAACGGGCATCTGGGATTAAAAATCCGGGTGTTGACAGGATGCGACCGATGATGATAGTCTCGCCGATTCCGATTCTTGCAGATTACGAACGGAACATGGATCCGAAGCTCACTTGCCCCACGGTGGGCACCAACTGTCGTCGGATTGATGACAAGTACGCCATGAGGGGGTCCTCGAGGCATGTGGAAGAGAGGGGTGTGAGACGTACGGTGTTCCGGGACGGTGAGCACACAAGTTTACCTAGGTTCGAATCCACCGACTTTGGACGGATCCTACTCCTGCTAGCAATCCAGTAATAGGGCAGAGCCGGAATATGGGTTACAAGGGTTTCGCCTTGCGAGTTGAGATTGTAGACTATTGTGCGAGTGGACTAAAGGCTCTCCCTTGGATGGCTTATATAGATATCTGGCCTAGGGTTTACAGGAGAGACCTATCCGGCTACGACTAAGAGTCGGTTACAGAGTACATCTTGAACTACAAGTAACACTATGGGCCTATGTCGGTAAGTCTTCTAGGCCTTCCCGTAGCTGGACTAGACTCCGTCTCTTCTCCCTGACTAGGTTGCCCGTGAATCAAAGCTCTAACCTGAAGTGGGCCACCCTGGTCAGTGAGGCACAGTGAGGATACCCGGAAAGTATATCCCCAACACTAGTGATCACATCACTTGCTTGCAAGCTATCTTAATGTGATATCACTGAGAGGGCCTAGAGTATATCTATCCGTCATCAGGATTAACAAATTCCACTCTTGGTCCATGTCGTGGAAATGGCCACGGCAATCGCTGCCATAGGCAGCGATTGATAGAATCGGGGGCGAGAGCTGGCGGCCATCTGCGGTGCGAGATGGGGAGGGTGCACATGGATTTACCTAGGTTCGGCCCCCCGGGGGTAAATACCTACTCATGCTAGATTAGATTGATGGAGAGCAGGTTATAGGGGTGGCGAGCTCGGCGTCTAAGCAGTGAGTCGCTTAAAGGGGTGTATGATGGAACGTAAGTCCTAAGACTACCCTAGGGAGGCTTATATAGGAGGCATCTCGCTAGGGTTTACAGTTTACAACCAAACAAGATATGGATTCAGAGGCTTTGACCTAATCCGACTAGGCTTGAAGTACGCTTCTAGGCCTCCAGTCTCCAATTGCCGGGCCTTCTCCTCAGTTGTATTCCAGTCGCCGTCCTACAGGCCCACTCGCTAGGCCTTTGGCCCGCTCGGAACGTCCTGCTAGGCATACCCCATTCGACATATCCCCATAGTAGTCCCCGAGGCCATCGTTGATTCAAATGCAGGTGTTTAGTTGGTAGTCGGTGTAGGCAAGTCCAATTTGGACGCCCAGTAAAATCGGCGATGGACTCTGCCGAGAACCGAGGAAATTTTCCACTAGGTTTCCAGTCGCAGCTTTGGCGAATGCAATCACTTCCGAGTCGCTGCCTCATCGACCAGACAGGGTATAGCTGCAGGCGAGTCGAGTGGGAGGATTTGGACCATCATCTTGGTCAAACTATCCGTTGGGTAGTCCAACGGTAACTTCGGCATGATTACCGCGAGTAATGGCTATCCCGAGATTGGCGGGTAACACTTCTTTTTAAGGGGAGTGACGGACCGGTCTTGTAAACCTTTCCCCGCATTACTCATCTTCGCACTTCCATTCTCTATGTCTCTCCTCGATCTTCCAGACCAAGTGACCCTGCTTCCTTCCTGATGGCACCTCCGAAAGATCTGTGGGGGAGATCCAAGTGCTCTGTGGCACAACTCAAATCGTTTGAGGATGCGGGGGTCCTCTATAAGGGGAATTGGCGGATCCCCGCGTCTTCCAAGGTCGAGCCGAAGCCACGCGTCGGTGAGTTCATCTGCTTCTCGAGCCACTTGGAGAGGGTCTTGGGATTCCCCACCTCGTTATTCTTCCGGCGGTTCTACGCGTACTACGCGATCAAGCTGTCGGATCTCGGCTCGCATAGCATCGAGCAGCTGGCAATCTTTGTTGCCTTCTTCGAATGCTACCTTGGCTGCAGGCCGTACTTCCCACTGTGGTTGGAGCTATTCCATGGTCGCATCGGGCTCTAGGGGTCCGGCGGCCCGATCTTGGCGGCCGGAGGCGTTACATTTTAGTTGAAGCCGAAGGTCAATTTCATCAAGCTCCTGTTGGCGAAGAAGGCCGCAAGCGAATGGAAGAAGAGCTGGTTTTATGTGAAAGAATCCACCCCCTCTGGCGAAGTGGCGCTTCCCGAGTTCGTCGCGGAGAGAAGCGAGCCCCGCCAGCTGACAGCGGACAAGCTCCCCGATGATTAGAGGATGGCCGTCACAGAGATGATGGACCAGATCCAGAAGTTGAAGGGCCAAGGGCTATCCACAATCAATCTATATAACTGCTGGCTCGGGCGGCGCTTGGTCCCGTTGGCAACCCGGTCCCACTGGATGTACGAGTACACCGGGAAGAACGATCCTTCCCGGACCAGCAAGGAGTCGTGGGATGTTGCAGACTACAAGACCGCTTTGAAGAAGATCATCGACGCAGAATTTACAACCATGTTGGCCGGGCGCACCCCGTACGTGCCCGAGAAGAATGAAGCTCCTACGGTAAGAGTCTCTCTCCGGAATCATCTTCAGTCGTGAGTCTCGCGGTGTAATTTGCAACCTCATCCTTTGATGTTTCCTCGTCGTCACCCTTAGTTGTTTTAGGTGCTCGAGGGTTAGCTTCCTCCACTCAATGAGGAGGTTCCTAGAGAACTCGAAGAGGGGTCCGACCGGAACTCCTCCGAAAGCAAAGGAGAAGAGAGGGAGGTTCCTCCCCCATCGCCCATGGCTCGCAAGACTTGCATGAAAAGGAAGCACGAGATCGACGCTAGCCGCAGTCTTGATGAGCGGGATGATGATGATGACATTCTACAGGAGCACAGTTCACGGTGCACAGCCACACCGGCGAAGCCCGCGCGTAAGCCGAAGTCGCCTACGAAGAAACATGCTCCGAAGCCGGTGTTGCCACCCAGGTTGGCAGTGTCGTTCGATTCGGACGACGAGTCTGATGATGACGTGACTGAGATCTCGCCCAAGGTCCCGGAGGATCCGAATCCGATGATGGGATCAGAAGTAGCGGACGCGACATTGGAGGTAGAAGTTCCACTTGCGGTGATCACGCTGACCATCTCGGCCATGTCGGAGCCAGGAGTTGCTGGAGCCGTGATGAGCAAATCGCCACATCCGGTGGGAACAACAACATCGTCTGGCCCCGAGGTTCCGGAGACCGTGGCTTCATCATCGAAGAAGCCCGTGGGTCATGGGCCTCGGATGTTTTTGAGAAGGGTCTCTCGCGCAAGCTAGGCCCAGAATTGGACAAACCCGCCCATATTAACACGGGGTTACGCGTTCTCCCGGTCGCCAAATGAGTCACGAGTTTTCCTTTCTGTTCTTTGGTGCTTTCTTGTATGATTTCTTTGCTCACTTTGGTGATTTTGCAGGTCCTATGCCAAGAAGATAGGTTGCCCTTCAGTGGCCAAGATTCTGCCGGTCGTCACCGCAGGGGAAGGCGATCTCCCTAGGAAGAGGAAGCCTGCTGCGGACGTTGCGCCTGCTAAAGGCGTGAAGAAGCAGAGGGGTGATGCCGATGATGCTGCGGCAGAAGACAACACCAAGGGGAGTGACCCTGCCGCTTGCACCGAGGAGGTAGCGGTTACTCAATCGGAGCCAGCTAAGGAGGCTCCAGCGACAAAACCATCGGCCCCAACAACCAGTGCCCCGGTGAGGGCGTCTGCATCATTTCCGCGCTTCATGGCAAAGGGTTTTCCGATCGTGGCGGAAAACCAGTCTCCGCAGATGCCAGAGATCATTGATGAGGATGTTGGACCTCGTTGCGGGCGCACCTCCTTCATGGTCCCTTAAACGGATACTAGTGGGATTCATAGCATGCTTGGTGCCACCATTCAAGTGAGCCTAGTCCCTGAGTGTCTAGTCGCTGAATTTCAGCGGCTGGGCGCTGAATTTCTTCTAGTCGCCAGTCCCCGAGTGTCTAGTCGCTGAATTTCAGCGGCTAGGCACTGAATTTCTTCTAGTCGCCAGTCCCCGAGTGTCTAGTCGCTGAACTTCAGCGGCTAGGCATTGAATTTGTGTTTTTTGCAGTTGCTGATTGTTCATGCTACTTGCAGGGCTTGCAAAGGGAATCGGCTGATCGACAAGCCGCGAAGGAGCGCCTTGAGCGTTACTTGCGAGTGGTGCAGGAGGCTAACCGGTGACTCCAGGAGACTACCGGTGAGTAACTATTTTTCTTGGCTATCGCGAGATGCTGGTGTTTGCGGGGAGCTGACTGTTGCTGCTATTCCTTTTAGATGGTCTTCCGGCTGCCATTGCCAAAGCCTGAGAGGGGTATGTTCCGATTGCAGAGCTGGATGTGGCGAATGGGCGTATCGACTCGCTGGTGTAGGAGTTGGAGGAGGCGAAGGCGTCGATGATTTCTTCTGAGGATAGGGCTAAGGCCGCAGTCGCTGTGGCTGAGGAGGAGCGGAAGGCTGCTGACTCAATCATCCTTGGGCTACAGAGTGATCTTGCTGCATTGGAGAAGCACGTGACCGAGAACTGCCGGAAACTCCTTGGTGAGACGTTGCTCTTTTGTTTGATATATGCTATGAATCCCCGAGTGGGTGAGTCCGTAGTGACACTGGGCGTCTGACGTTGAAGCTTTGATAGGGCAAGGCAATCCGGTGGTGCAGACCTTCAACGCCTCATAGTGCGTGACCGCGGACACCACCTCGGCATTGTGCGTCCATGCGGTTCTTCAAGGGATGTCTCCCACCGAGGTTATACCTGGGGGACTAACTGAAGTATGGCGCTACCTGGAAGAGGCACACGCCGTTGTAGAATGGATGGCATGTTCAGCTTTCAGGCGTGGGGCCACCACGGCGTTGAGCCTAGGGCTCGAGCATTTCCCTGACAACTTCGACCTTGACGACGTCACTAGCGGCTACCCTTCGGAGACTAGCTTGGTGGAGATGTCGGAGGTGTTGAGGCTGACCGCCAAGGCTGCTCCCTTCGCAGATCGGGTGCTGGCAATGGGGAACTTGCTGCCGTACCAGGAGACGATAGTGGCACCGGCGACCCCGAGCTGGAGCATCGCGGCCTGAAGTTAGAGCAACCCTTCCGGTCGGCGCTGTCAAAGTCACTGACGATGTACCCGACGAATCCGTGGGAGCCATATGTCCGTGTCAAGGGCGGTGGCGGCGCTTCTTCATCGGGGCCTGCAAAATAGATAGCTGCCCTGGGGGCTTTTTGTAAGATATGTCGAGTGGACACTTTTGTAATATGAACAATATTTATGTATGGAAGTAAGAGGAGTCAATCAACTCACAATGCATGGTCGGTTATGTGATACGTTTGACTTTTTGTTTGAACGAGTCCCCAAGCGCATCCGCCGTTTAGTGGGGTATAACTCGTTTATGTGTATGTGTGTTTGCGTTGGGTTTTTGTTTTGGTTTGAGCTGATTTGCCGTGGTGTATGGGGCTAGTCGCCTTGCGACTCCAAAGGGGCGAATCCCCGAGCATGGGTGAGGTTGCTTTAGTCGAGTCCCTGAGCGTGGTACTTAGCCGTTTTGGGCGTGTTCCCGTTCCAAGGTCTAATGCATTGTTTGTAACGCATCTCTTCCCCTGGCTCAGAAAGCCAGTCACGTGGCGAGTCCAAGGCAGCTCTCTTACTTGGTGTGTTCCCGAGCCGCGTGAGGTTTTCTTGTTGCGAAGTCCTCATGCGTGGTACTTAACCCTTCGAGTCGCTTTGCACGAGGATGGGGAGGACAGGTCACTGTGGGAAGCGTTTATTGGTCGTCTTGTCCCGGTAGGCCAGTCGAGCAGGGTGACTCCGATGGTGGCTCTGGGTTAGCGTGTTCGTGGATGACGCAAGGCCCGAATATCTCCGGTGCCCTTGGGTCGCACTACTTAGCCGTGCCGGTCGCTCGACTAAGGGTTGACTTCCATAGGTAGCATATTGCTAAATGTACAAGTGCGAGTGGCACAAGAGTATGGCGAGTAGACACAATTTGTGCGATCCGAATGAATTTCATTATATATCATCTAGGTACAAGTTTGAGTTCTATGTATAGAACTTTCAGAGGAGGTTTACATTCCATGGCCTCCCGATCTCAAGCTGGCCATTGCCTCGTATGTCGATGAGGTAGTAGGCGTCGTTACCGAGGGCGTGTCCTATGGCGAATGGCCCCTCCCATGGGAGGGAAAGCTTGTGCATGACCTTCTTGTCCTGGGCCAGTCGTAGGACCAAGTCGCCTTCCTAGAAGGTTCAGGTCCGGACTCGGCGGCTGTGGTAGCGGTGGAGTCCCTGCTGGTAGATGGCGGTGCGGGAGCGAGCTAGGTCGCATGCCTCGTCGAGCTGGTCGATGTTGTCTTGGTGGGCGATCTCGTTTGTCTCTTCGACGTAGTTCATGACTCGAGGTGAGTCGTGCTCTAGGTCGGTTGGCATTACTGCCTCGGTGACGTACACCATGAAGAAGGGTGTGAACCCTGTGGATCGGTTGATAGAGGTGCGGATCCCCCATATTACAGAGGGGAGCTCTTCGACCCAACATCCTAGTGTTTGCTCGAGGAGTACTTGAAGTCACGGCTTGAGCCTGTGGAGGACGCTCTGATTAGCGTGTTCTGCTTGGCCGTTCGACTCCGGGTGGGCGACTGAGGCGAGGTCGAGTCGTATGCTATGCTCTTCGCAGAATTCTGCCATGGCACCGTTGGTGAAGTTGGTTCCGTTGTCTGTTATGATGTTGTGCGGGTAGCCGTACCGGTAGATGAGCTCGCGGAGAAACTTGATGGCCGTCTTGCCATCACACTTTTTGATCGGCTTGGCTTTGACCCACTTGGTGAACTTGTCGACCACAACCAGGAGGTGGGTGAAGCTGGATAGGGCCTTCTTGAAGGGACCAACCATGTCCATACCCCATACGGTGAATGGCCAGATGATGGGGATGGTCTTGAGTGCCGAACCAGGGAGATGCGTCTGGTTGGCATACTTCTGGCACCTGACGCATCGTTGGACGATGTTGGTGGCGTCGGCGTGCGCGGTGAGTGATGACCCACAAGTATAGGGGGTGTATCGCAGTATTTTCGATAAGTAAGAGTGTCGAACCCAACGAGGAGCAGAAGGTGTTGATGAGTGGCTTGGAGCAGGAATTCTCTGTAAATACTTAAAAAACGGATTTTTAGGGGTTTTTGATAATGCAAATAAATAAAGTACGAAAATAAAAGACAATAAGAATAAATGCAGCAAGTGGCCCAATCCTTTCTATAGAAAAGGACAAGCCGGTTGTATTACTTAAGATGATCAAATTTTCTCAAGGACACATGAGAATTCCGTCAAGTGCTTTCGCTTCATATAGTTGATTAATCTTCTTTAGTTTGCTAAGTGTTGTGTGGGTGAACCTGTGCTAATGTATCGACCTTCCTAGGACTAATACATACTTGTGATTATACCCCTTGCAAGCATCCGCAAGTACAAGAAAGTAATTAAGGTAGAAACCTAACCACAACTTTAAACTCTAAGACCCTGGCGTCCCTTGTGCAATGGTTTCCTAACGGGGGTTCAGGTTTCTGTCACTCTGGCAACCCCTATGATTAGTATCCAAATACACAATGCATTCCCCTAGGCCCATATAGGTGAAGTGTCATGTAGTTGACGTTCACATGACACCACTAGAAGAAGTACACCACAACTTAAATATCAAACTATTGAATCTTTCTCAACATAATTCCACTACTAACAACTTGACTTCTCCCATGTCCTCAATAACAAAATGAACTACTCACAAGACATCATATGGATCATGATTAGATATGATATAATGATATGTAACAATCTAAACATAAACAATAATTCAACGGTTCACTCAATAGCATCAACTACAAGGAGTAATCAACATCGAGAAAGTTTCCCCTAAGAACTATGCAAGATTCAACCCAATTGTTACAGCGGTATGAGGTGGTGATGATGGTGCTAGTGGAGATTATGGTGGTGATGATGGTGATGATGATCCCGATGAAGTCTAGCTTGATGGTGGTGTTGATGGCGACGATCTCCCCTCTCCAGGAAGGAATTCCCCCGGCAGAATTCTGTCTGCCAGAGAGATCTTTCTCTCTCGGTGTTTTCCGCCCCGCAGAGGCGGCGTAATCTTTCTATGGTTGCTCCCCGAGTCTTTGAGTTTCGGGAGGATAATATACGCTAGAGGGGAGAGCCAAGGGTGGACCAGGGCGGCCACATCACCTGGTGGCGCAGCCTAGGGTGGCCCGTGCCAGGGGGTGGTGTGGGCCCCCTGTGGCCCATCTCCGCTTCCCCTTCTGGCTTTCTTCGTCTTCTGGAAAAATAGGATTTTCCATGTATTTTCCCAAATTTTCTGATCTTCGCGAATTTTGCCTCCAAACATCACCTTTTCCATCAGAATCCTAACTGCAGCGGTCCATGCTCCAAAAGCCATCAACCATGCAAAAACAGATGAAATAGCACAAGTATCATCTCCTAATACGATATAGAATAGTGATATAGAATAGTGATGCAAAATGGACGTATCAACTCCCCCCAATCTTAGACTTCGCTTGTCCCCAAGCGAAAACTGAACTCAATAAACATGACCTCAGGTTTATGGAGTGAAGAGTCGATAAAAGAATACGGACAAGAAGCATCACATTCATCAATACATAAGTCATAATAGAAGACAACTCACTATTATATAACTTAACTTGCAATAAGTAAAGGAAACACAATAAAGATACATAAAGTAAATAACAATTGGTAATGGCAAACTTAGCTCTTGGTCGAAGAATAGTTGATAATTTGCTGGAGTTCACACATAACTGGTTTGCTTTCAAAGTAGGTAAACACTAAGATAAGAGCAATGTGCAAAACAAGGAACATAAGAAACATGATTGAATAAATCAACATATGAATGAATGAAACACAACAACTCAAAATACTTGCTGAGGTAGAAGAGAATGGGTTTACTGACTCAACTGAAAAGTAAAAAGATAGGCCCTTCGCAGAGGGAAGCAGGGATTTCAAGTTTCATAAAGAGCTTCCAAAAATTGTGGTACTTATTAGCTTTCAGCTCTCATTGCCCCTACTATAAGCATCTTTAGGTGATTAAGGTTAAAGTGACATAACTAAGAGGATATGCTTGACAAGTTATAAGTTAAAATCTCAAGCCCCTTACTTAGGAGTACCGAACCTCATGCTACTCAACTTCAGTCACAAGTAAGCTCTTGTCATTGTAAATACATATGTATCATAGAGAACCGCCAATGGGGTACTCCTCGCACATGATACAGGAGCTATCCCATAATCACAATGACAAGGCAAGCAAACAATGAGCATCTCAGTGATCCTTTTATTTGCTATTTGCATAGGTTTTTATTGAGGATGCTTCATAGAGTGCTCATTATGGTTATGCTGCTAGTTTCCACCATGATTAGGAATGGCTTAGGCTAGCGGCCCAGGCGTTTCTCTAACACACATATAAACTCCATGATCTTACAAGTTCCCCTTTTATTTCACACCACCGGGATCCATAAGCAAAAGAATCATGATATCAACGGAATATAAGTGCAATGTTGAAAGCGTTCCCCATGATACATGGTTCTGCTAACTTCAACTTATAAAGCGCAAGCATATACGCAAAAAAGATGGACACAATGGTTCAAGTTTATTAATTGCAAGAAAGTAAAGTGTGCCATCAAGTTCGTGAGAGCTTTAATCACTAATTTTCTCATACAAGTTTAATTTGGAAGGTAGATAAAAACATGAATTTACTTGGAATAGCAATAGTGCTAGTAAGTAGGTATGGTGGACACTAATGGCATAGGTTTTGGTTTAAGGATTGGATGCACGAGAAGCATTCCCTCTGAGTACAGGTTTTTGGCTAGCAAGGTTGGGTAGCAAGCATAAGAGTTGAAGGAAACAAACAAACATATAAGTGATAAAAACAAACATGCAATCTTGCTTGGAAGCACAAAAGATCTTAACTAGAGAATACTAGACTCATGAGCAAATCAAGAAAGAAAGATGATGAAATTATATTTCTTTAAGAGTACTTTTATCTTTTTCATTGAACTCTCAAAAATAGTGTTGCTACTGACCAAGCTAGGTTTGCCAAAACCAACTAAATTAACTCAATGATCCCAAAGTGATACCAATACTAACGACAAGATCAATCATATAATCATGAACTGAAAACTAATATAAGATATGCAAAAGAGTAAATGATAGAACTTCTCATTAATATTCCATAACGGCAACTCACACCAAGGGATACATAGATATCTAACGAGAGCATAATGCAAACCATCCTACATGATAACTTCTCTATTCATGATATGAATCTACTAAAAAGGTAAAAAGATAGAAGATAGTGATGTGATACCGCGGCACTCCCCCAAGCTTGGAACAAACCAAGGGGATGCCAAAACCTGATGACGAGTTACTCCTTCGGTGGTGGTGGTATTCTCTCGATGAGCTCTTTGATTAGTTTCCCCAAGTCCTCAATCTCGAAGGTGAGATTACGAATCAACTATGAGTTTTGCTCAATGCGGCTCATGATCATATCGGGTTGAGAATTCCAGCTCTTGCGATTCTTTCCCCACTCTTCCTCCTTGAAGTCTTCTTTTCCTGCATGGATAGAACGAGGCAAATCCCAATTGGAGGGTAGTTTCCCCTTTGGCATATTCTGGTATTGATGCTCATGGATAAGGCTTTGGAAAGGATTCTTGGTGCGTGGAGGAAGTGACCGTGGAGCCAAACAGTGACGCGGAGGTTTCCCTCCAGTTGACATCCGTGCAGTCCTTCTGACCCTGGCGGGTTTTGTCAACACTCCAATGCTTGCAATGGTAGTGCCGGTGTGCGGATGTTGTCCTTGCTTTGCCTCCTCTTCATCTTCACTCTTGATATCCTCCTCCCGTCCGGGGTCTTGGGGATCTTACTCCATAGGCTCCTTTCCCTTATCCTTGGCAGACACCATCGTGCTTCTAACTTTCAAGAATAGTTCCTGGCAGAAACAGATCGAAACGAAAACACGATGAGAACACGATATACGAACCTTGGGGGATCCGGGGGATTATATATTACGAAGTTTTACAACAAAAGGAAGGTATTGGGAGAAAACGGGTCGAAGACAGAGGCCGATGTGGCCACACCACCAGGTGGCATGGCCAGGGGTGGGCCCACGCCACAGGGTGGTGTGAGCCACCCAGGCTCCGTTTCCATCCCTCTTTCGCTTCGTAGCTTTCCTTGTTGGATAAAAACTGCAAAAATATAGCTGGGTAGAATTTTCACGGAACTTTCCTTCTAGAACTGCTACCTATTCGAAAACGGACTCTGCAGGTCTCTGAATTTGGCATTTAGTAGATTATTCCGGAGTCACCACTTGAATAAAATCAATATCTTAATTTCCATACTCATATTGCTCGACTCATGAAACCTTTCCCTATCTTATTACACCATATTCTCCACTAACCTAAAAAATTCTTTCACACAAAACTTCACACAATTCTCATTAGCAACATTAGTGTAAGCAAGGTAATAAACCTTTTAAGTTAAATTTCAACTAAAATCCATCAAAACATAGGCTACTGCAGCAACTCCTTCCGAAAACCCAAAAAGAATTCAAAAAGGAAATCGATTTAAGAGGCAAATGCAAGAGTGGTAAAAATCTGTCAGAACAGACCAGCAGGTAAAGATAAAATTTTTCGAAACTCTTATGTTGCTCAAATCAAAAATTGCAAAAACTAGCGAAAGTTAAATAATAACCTGGGTCAGAAGCACAAAAAATTAAAGCTCAATCCGACATACAGAGATCTCTCACGAATTTTTACGGTAAAGCACAAAAATCTGTTTCGGGACAGCAACTTCCCCAAATCTTACTTCTCTCTCATTAAAGGTTGATCTTTACACAAAAACCAAACAAAAGGATAAGGATAGGTCATTACCGAAGTAATAACTTCCAAGATTCAAAGAAACAAAAACAAACTAAAAGCAAAAATAAATTGGGTTGTCTCCCAAAAAGCTCTTTCTTTATAGCCATTAAGATGGGCATGATAATTTCAAAGATGCTCACATAAGATATGAATTGAAGTAAAAGAGAGCATCAAGAAGCAAAAATATACATGTTTAATTCTAACCCACTTCCTATGCAAGGGAATTTTGTAAACAAACAAGTTGTTGAAACCAGAGGCTACAAGCATAGGAAGGCAAAACAAGTGCAACATAAAAACTTTCAGCATAAAACGAGGAAACTTGATATTATTGAGATGCATAAGAACAGTCTTCCCTCTCTCATAATAACTTTCAGTATCATGCATAAACTTAATGATATAGCTATCACAAGAACCATGGTAGCAATGATCACTTATCCTAACAGAAAACACAGGAACACTAGCTCTCATAACACTACTTTGTGAAACAATATTAGAGGTATCCTTACCAAGGATAGTGTGTCCCTCTCCTACATATTTAGCGACAAAATCTTCCACATTTGCTATTATAGGTTCATCATCCATTTGTTTATCAGGTTCAACATCTTTATTCATACTTTCATCTACCATACTAGCCATCATAGAATGTTCCTTTATCTTAACTGGGAAAGGTATTTTCTCAATGTAAGGTTCGGGTAAAGCATGATTAGCGGTATAAACTTCAGTATTTCTTGCAGGAACACACTTAGCAAAATCTTTATATGGTTCATGATACTTATTCCATTTCTTTTTAGGAACTTCAATATAGGAAGCAAAAGCCTTAAAATAAGTTGGAATAGCTTGAGAGTCTAGACCATAAGCATTTTTAATATTTTGAAAGTCATCAGTTCCCATAAAAGATTCAATGCATTCATAATCATAATTTATACCTGACTTTCTTCCTTTGTCATTCTCCCATGCTTCAGCATTATCTTGAATACGGTCTAGAAGATCCCATTTAGCTTCTTCTACCATGCATGTAAATGATCCAGCACAAGAAGCGTCCAATAAAACCTTATCATGAGGAGAAAGCCTTGCATAAAAGTTATTGATAATAATATTGTTGGGGAGCTCATGAATGGGACATTTGAGCATTAGGAACTTCAATCTCCCCCAAGCTTGAGCTGTAATCTCTCCATCAAGAGGCCAAAAATTATATATTTGATTCCGATCTTTATGAACCTCACTAGGAGGATAAAATTTAGAATAAAAGAGAGGTACTGCTTCCTCTCATTCAAGAGCTTGACCATTCTTCAACAGCTTATACCATTCCTCAGCTCTTCCTTTTAGTGATAATGAGAATAACTTCTTCTTGACTTGATCTGTTGTAATACCTGCACACTTAAACAACCCGCATAATTCGTGTATAAAGAGCAAATGATCACCGGGATGGACAGTTCCATCTCCAACATAATAGTTATCTATAACACGATCAATAATTCTTGTAGGTATTTTAAAAGTATCATTCTTAGCAGGTGGTGGTTCATCTACTACCTTAGCAGCAGTAGTAGCATTACGAAATAAGAAACTCAGCGAATTATCCATAATGAAAATAAAGCAACTAACAGAAGTAAACAATACTCACAGTAGAAGTTTCCTTTACCAGTTCCACTCTCCAATAGCGCTTCACTCCCCGACAACGGCGCCATAAAATAGTCTTGATGACCCACAAGTATAGGGGGTGTATCGCAGTATTTTTGATAACTAAGAGTGTCGAACCCAATGAAGAGTAGAAGGTGTTGACGAGTGGCTTGGAGCAGGAATTCTCTGTAAATACTTAACAAACGGATTTTTAGGGGTTTTTGATAATGCAAATAAATAAAGTACGAGTAAATAAAAGAAAATAAGAATAAATGCAGCAAGTGGCCCAATCCTTTATTTAGCAAAGGACAAGCCGGTTGTATTACTTAAGATGACCAAACGTTCTCGAGGACACATGGCAATTCCGTCAAGTGCTTTCACTTCATATAGTTGATTAATCTTCTTTAGTTTGCTAAGTGATGTGTGGGTGAACCTGTGCTAATGTACTGACCTTCCTAGGACTAATACATACTTGTGATTATACCCCTTGCAAGCATCCGCAAGTACAAGAAAGTAATTAAGGTAGAAACCTAACCACAACTTTAAACTCTAAGACCCTGACGTCCCTTGTGTAATGGTTTCCTAATGGGGGTTCAGGTTTCTGTCACTCCGGCAACCCCTATGATTAATAGCCAAATACACAATGCATTCCCATAGGCCCATATAGGTGAAGTGTCATGTAGTCGACGTTCACATGACACCACTAGAAGAAGTACACCACAACTTAAATATCAAACTATTGAATCTTTCTCAACACAATTCCACTAGTAACAACATGACTTCTCCCATGTCCTCAAGAACAAAATGAACTACTCACAGGACATCATATGGATCATGATCAGAGATGATATAATGATATGTAACAATCTGAACATAAACAATAATTCAACGGTTCACTCAATAGCATCAACTACAAGGAGTAATCAACACCGGGAAAGTTTCCCCTAACAACTATGCAAGATTCAACCCAATTGTTACAGCGGTATGAGGTGGTGATGATGGTGCTGGTGGAGATGTTGGTGGTGATGATGATGATGATCCCGATGAAGTCTATCTTGATGGTGGTGTTGATGGCGACGATATCCCCTCTCTGGGAAGGAATTCCCCCGGCAGAATTCTCTCTGCCGGAGAGATCTTTCTCTCTCTGTGTTTTCCACCCCGTAGAGGCGGCGGAATCTTTCTGTGGTCGCTCCCCGAGTCTTAGGGTTTCGGGAGGATAATATACGCTAGAGGGGAGAGCTAGGGGTGGACCAGGGCAGCCACACACCTGGTGGCGTGGCCTAGGGTGGCCCGCGCCAGGGGTGGTGTGGGCCCCCTGTGGCCCATCTCCACTTCCCCTTCTGGCTTTATTCGTCTTCTGGAAAAATAGGATTTTCCATGTATTTTCCCGAATTTTCTGATCTTCGTGAATTTTGCCTCCAAACAGCACCTTTTCCATCAGAATCCTGACTGCAGCGGTCCATGCTCCAAAAGTAATCAACCATGCAAAAAACAGATGAAATAGCATAAGTATCATCTCCTAATACGAAATATATCAATGAATAATAGTAATTTATGATATAGAATAGTGATGCAAAATGGACGTATCAGTGAGCCAGTAGAAGCCATGCCGCATGGCTTTAGCGACTAGCGACTTGACGCCAGCGTGATGGCCGTATTCGCCGGCATGGATGTCCTGGAGGATCTTGCGTCCTTCTTCTGGCTGTACGCAGCACTAGAGCACGCCGGTCACGCTGCGCTTATGGAGCTCTCCATTGATGATGACGAAGGATTTGCAGCGACACGCGATCATTCGTGCTTCCGTCTCGTTGTTTGGGAGGATCTTGTGCTCGAGGAAGGCGACGTATGGTGCAGTCCAGTCGCTAGGCTCTGTGACCATGGCGACGAGAGCGGGCTCGGGTTGCAGTGGTATCCCGATGTCGATCTCCTTTGGCGGGGAGACCGAAGGCTTGTGGATGATGTCGAGGAAGACTCCTGCGGGTGGAGTTTTCCTGGCCAAGCCGATGCGGGAGAGGGCGTCTGCCTCTTCATTCTTTCGCCTGTCGATCCACTCGACTGAGTAACCATCGAAGTGTCCTCCCAGCTGATCTACCGCTTGGCGGTATGCTATCATTGTCAGGGAGACGGCATCACAGATCCTGGCGACTTGACCGGCGACTAGGTCGGAGTCATCATAGCACCGTAGGCGGTTGATGTTCATCTCCTTGGCATCCCGCATGCCGTGAAGGAGGGCCTCGTACTCTGCCATGTTGTTGGTGCAGGGCTTGAACTCGAGGTGGATCACGTAGCGGAGCTTGTCTCCCTTGGGGGAGGTCAGTATGACCCTAGCCCTGGTGCTGTTGGCGTTCTTGGACCCGTCGAAGTGGAGCGACCAGTAGTGGAGGTATGGGAGCTTCTCCAGCTATTGTGCTTCTTCCCAGTCTGCGAGCAAATCAGCCAGGGCTTGCGATTTGATTGCTTTGCGGTGCTCGTATTTGATGTTGTGGACGCCGATTTTGATGACCCACTTGGCGACTCGCCCAGTTGCCTCACGATTGCGTATGATGTCCTATAGTGGCGCGGAGGAGACGACCGTGATTGGGTGCTCTTGGAAGTAGTGAGGGAGTTGCAGTTGAGCTCGAAATACCGTGTATACCAGTATCTGGTACTGCGGGTAGCGCTGCCTTGAGTCCGTCAGGACTTTGCTAATGTAGTAGACGGGGCGCTGCACGGGGTGCTCCTTGCCCTCCTTTAGCCGTTCGACAGCCATCACGGCGCTGACGACTCGAGTGGAGGCCGCCACATAGACGAGCATTGGCTCTTTTTTCGATTGGGGCAGCGAGTAGTGGAGCCGCGAGTAGCACCTCTTTGAGTGCTTTGAGTGCGTTGTCCGCCTCCGCTTCCCATTGGAACGCGGGGTTCTTGCACATCAGGCGGTAGAGGGGCATTTCCTTCTCACCGAGCCGGGGGATGAAGTGACTGAGGGTCGCGACTCGCCCGGCCAATTTCTGGACGTCACGCAGGCACTCGGGTTTCCCGAGTCACGCGATGGTGTCGATCTTGGTGGGGTTGGCCTCGATGCCTCGTTTGGAGACCACGTATCCCAGGAGCTGTCCGGTGGGGACACCGAAAGTGCATTTTCCTGGGTTGAGCTTGATGTTGTACCTCCGCGGGTTTGTGAAGGTTTCGGCCAGGTTGGCGAGCAGGTCGTCCTGGTGAGTGGACTTTACCACCACGTCGTCGATGTAGACCTGTATGTTGCAGCCAATTTGGCTCGCGAGGCACTCCTGCATGCACGTCATGGCCGTGTAGCAGAAGGCGCCGAATAGCATGATGAACGTCGTCTTCTCTTCATCCTCGACCGCCATTTTGATCTAGTTGTAGCTAGAATACGCGTCGAGGAAGCACATCGACTCTGATCCCGCGGTCGACTCGATGATCTGGTCGATGTGCGGTAGGATGAACTCCTCCTTCGGGCAGGCGCTGTTGAGGTTGGTGTAGTCGATACACATTATCCATGTGTTGTTCTTTTTCAGGACCAGGACTGGGTTTGCCAGCCACTTGGAGTACTTAATTGGCCGAATGAAGCCTGCGGCTAGCAGGCGCTGTACTTCTTTGGTGATTGCTCGACGATGCTCTTCATTGAAGGGCTGCAGCGACTGCTTTACCGGTCGCACTTTGGGGTCGGTGTTGAGTTTGTGCTCAGCGAGTTCCCTTGGGACACCGAGCATGTCAGATGGCTTCCATGCGAAGATGTCGCGATTCTCACGCAGGAACCCGATGAGCGTGCTTTCCTATGTGGGGCTCATATGCGCCCGATGGTGACTGTCTGGCTGGAGTCGCCCGGGACGAGCTCGACTGTGCGAGTGTGTGTAGTCGCCTCGAATGTGGAATTCGTGGCAGTTGGCTTCTTGGGGATGGTGGGGTCGTCCTTGTTGATGTTGCTCGCGTATTTCGCGAGTTCCTCCGCATGGTTAGTCTCAGCAGCAATGACAGCGTCAGCGAGCTTAGCGCCTTTGTATTTGCATTCCACAGCCATATCAGGGTCACTGTGGACGGTGATGATGCCGCTTGGCCATGGAAGATTCATCATGTTGTAGGCGTAGTGGGGGGTCGCCATGAATTTGGTGAACGTTTGGCGTCCCAGGACGCAGTGGTAGGGGTTGCGGAAGTTCACCAGCTCGAGCACGATCCGCTCGGTGCGGTAGTTTGCTGGTGTGCTGAAGGTGACTGGCAGCGTTACTTTTCCAATCGGGTATGCCTTCCGACCGGGGACGATGCCTGATACGTTGCAAATGTATCTATAATTTATTTATGTTCCATGCCTGGTTTTATCTACTTTCTTGTGTTTTGTCCACACTTTGGAGTACTTTTCATATAATTTCTTGGACTAACCTATTAACAAGAGCCATAGTGCCAGTTGCCTTTTTTCTGCTGTTTTTGGTTCTAGGAAAGTCAGAAAATGAATATTCTCGGAATTGGACGGGACAAAAGCCAAAGTTCCTATTTTACTGGAAGACTCATGGAGCCAGAATACGAAACGGAGGAGAGCCAGGGCCTGGCCACACCCCCCCAGGCGTGAGTACCCCTAGGCCGCGCCAGGGCATGGTGTGGGCCCCCTGGCCGGCCATCGACCTTGCCTCCTTCGCCTATATATTCCCCCCGAGGCAAAAACCTTAAATCGTCAATCAGAAATCCACGAAAAGTTCCACAGTGTCGCCGCCATCGAAGGGGAGATTCAGGGGACAGAAAGTCTTTGTTCCGGCACCCTGCCGGGATGGGGAAGTGCCCCCGGAGCCATCTCCATCGATCTCCACCACCATCTCCATCACCATTTCTGATTCCCATGATGAGGAGGGAGTAGTCCTCTCTCGAGGCTAAGGGTTCTACCGGTAGCTATGTTTTCATCTCTCTCTATGCATGATCATATTGTGATCATGAGCTTTGTAATCAAGTGGATCTACCTTGCTACTCAAGTGCTTTAATAGATCTCTGCTCTCCCCATGTGTGTGAAGTTGACAGTGTGCACACCATGGTGGCACTTAGGCTAGAGATTACAAATACTTGTTATGAGTTATATTTGGAGTTGGATGTCTCTATGAAATTGTGGTGTTTGTTGGAACCATCTAGTACTCAAGGTGACAGTGTGGGGTTTTCTAGATGGGAAAGGCTTACTTTGAGGTGTGCTGATATATCCCTACCAATGATTAGAGTGTTCAACCAGAGAGTAGTTAAGAGTAGTATCATAAAGAGAAGATATTTATATGAGAGTGTTCACTAGTGAAAGTATGATCCCTAGGCCTTGTTTCTAAGCATTGAAACACCGTTTGCAATTAGATCTGCTACATGTTTGCTTGCTTCCATCTTTATTTTAGTTTGTCTTTAGTCTTTTCCCACGTCAACCACATGCCAGCAAGATATTTTCTATCACCGTTACCACTTATAATTATCCATACCACTTGTATTTTACTATCTCTTCACCGAACTAGTGCACCTATACACCTGACAAGTGTATTGGGTGTGTTTGGGACACAAGAGACTTCTTGTATATTGATTGCAGGGTTGCTTGAGAGGGGATACCTTTGACCACTTCCTCCCTGAGTTCGATAAACCTTGGGTAATCCACTTAAGGGAAAACTTGCTGCTGTTCTACAAACCTCTGCACTTGGAGGCCCAACAACTGTCTACAAGAATAGAAGTGCGTAGACATCAATGCCGTGGAATGTTGTCAGGGTCGGCTCGATTGCTGATTCTGGGAGCTGGAGCCTCTTGAACGTGTCCAACTACATGATATTGATGGAGCTCCCACCATCCATCAGTGTCTTGGACAGCCAGTAGTCGGCCACTTTTGGCCTGACCACCAGGGCGACTCGCCATGGGTACTCGATCTTGGGTGCGTGGTCCTGGCGACTCCAGGTGATGCTTTGCTCAGACCAGTTGAGGAAGCGGGGGATATCGACCTGTGTCAGCGCATTGATGGCGACTGCGCGGGCAAGCACCTTCTTCTCGCGCTTGGTGCCGAGCCCGGTGAAGGTGTGGAGTGATCCGCCGGTGTTGCCGAAGCCGCCGGCATTTCCGTTGTCCCTTGGCGGGTTGTTGTTGGGGTCGTCCCGTGCCCGCCTTGCCTTTACGATTTCCTTGACGGAGTGGCAGTCTGCAGTAGTGTGGGTCGCGGGCTTTCCCTCCCTGCTGTGGTAGACACAGGGTTGGTTGAGCAGGGCGGCGGGGTCGAATTTCGGCCTCACCGTGTTGTTGGCGTGGTAGTTTCCGGTGTCGTGGTAGTTTCCTCCGTCGTGACGGAAGTTCTTCAGGTCGCATTGGCCATAGCCGGCATTGGCAACAAATTCGACTTTCCCATCACCGCGGCGCTTGCCAGTGATGCGAGTGTTGCTGTAGCGCATGTCGTGCTGTCGCCCGCTGTCGTGGGCGCTGATGCGGTGTCTTCCTCCCGACTCGTCGTCGGAGTCCTGGTTGGGGTCCTCTTCCGCGTAGCGCTTGGCTATCTTGAGGAGGTCGGGGATGTTGCCGAGCGTCCGGTAGACCCTCTTGATCTTAGCGACCAGGGGTTCATACCGGCACGCGTTCTTGAAGCAGTGTATCGCCGTGTCTGGGTGGATGCCGGAGGCGTTGATCCATAGTTCCTGCCACCTTTGGATCCAGTGGCGGGTTGACTCGTGTTGTCCCTGGATGCATTGCTCCAGGTCCTTGATGGTGGTGACGTGGGTGTAGGATCCCTCAAAGTGCCTGATGAAGGCATCCCGCATCTCTTCCCATGAGTCGATGCTGTCGGCGGGGAGGGTGTTGATCCATTGCGAGCCTCCATCATCATGGGGGAGGTAGTGAGCGGCTAGCAGGTCGGTGTGGCCGGCGATTCCCATCGCCATGAGGTATGTGTCCAGCCACACCACTGGGTCGTACGTTGGGTCGTACTTTTCGATCTCCTTGGGCGCCTTGAAGTTGGCGGGGTACTTCTCGCCTCGGATCATAGGTCCGAAGCACTGGGGACCAACTCGACTGAGCGAGCCCCTGGGTTCGGGGTCACCGCGGTTGGTGAGGGTGTGCCTCAAGTCATTGGGTTAGCGCGCCCGCCAAGCCTGGTTGTTGACGATGTGCGTTCGGGCATCGATGGGTTGCCCGTTGTTGGCAGCGACCGTGTTGTTCACCAGCCATGGCTCGTTGGTGGAGAGCGCGGGGTTGGCGGCCCATGGCTGGTGCACCAGGGGCTAGGGCGGTGGGCAGGTCATAGAGTTGGCGACGGTTGGGTGGCCTCTTGAGGCTGCCCTGCTTGCCGATGAGCGGGAATACATCCGCCCCCGCGGGTCGACTCCCGCGGCTTGCTACTCGACGACCCTGGCGAGTAGGGCCTTGGCGTACTAGATCTGTAGCGCGCCTTCTCCTTGGACGTCGAGGTGGGCAACTGCAGCGTCAGCCGTGACAACATTGTCCATTGGAGTGGAGTACAGTGGGAGCCCGTTGGTGTCGTGGGCCTGTGGCGAGATTATGATCCGCGGCTGGTCCGGTGGGGGCGCCCGACCAATGGGTGGCGGTGGGGCCCCAGTCGCCGGTGCGTCGGGTGGTGGTCAGTTGCTACCACCTAGTGGCGTGTTCTCGCAGTATTCGCGCTCAGTCGCGCGTGCGGGGTCGCTCTCGTCGTTGAAGTTTGGGACGAGGCCCTGGACGTTGGAGTTTAGGTGGGTCCTGATGCGGCGCTGGTGGTAGAGCGACAGTTCCTGCACCGTCGCCCGCTCGAGGCGGAATTTCTCGCGCTCGGCTAGCTCCTTGCGATGTGCCTCCTCCAGTCGCAGGCGGGCTTCCTCCACCTCCGTGGCCGTCACGATTGAACAGATCGGTGTAGAGAATGGATCTGGCGGGGCGACCGTGCTACCCGCCATGTATATCGCGTTGAAGCGATTGGATCTAGCGCGGAAGTCCTCGGGGGACTCCGAGCCGGAGTCGGAATCGAAGATCCCAAGGATGGAGGAATCCTCGAAGTCCTCAGGGTTGGAGACCCGCATGATGGAGTCCTCCCTTGATGCTGTGGTGATGGATCCGTCGACCGAGGCAGGGGTCACGGAGTCGGCGTCGTCATGGAGGGTCGCGTCGTCCGTGGCGGCATTGGTCTCGACCGCGTTGCTGGTGGCCGAGTCATATTCGGTGGTGAGGCGGCTGATGGAGCAGACCTGCTCCTCCGAGAGAAGATCACGGCGTGGCGGCGATCCTCCAATGATCACCATTGCCGTCAGGTCGACTGCGCCGGTGAAGCCGACGAACAGGTTGATGGTGCCGACCGGCATTATCGCGTTGTGGGTGATCGGGCGTGATGTCGGCATGTAGCTGCTGGGCAGGATCTATAAGATCCCGCCAATGGCAATCATGCGGCCGCTGGCGATTGGCCAATCAATCGGCGAGTAGGGTCTCGCCATAGAACTCAGGCCAGTCCGGCTGGGCCCCACGGTGGGGCTTGTTCGTCTGCGGTACCAAAGTTGGCAGGCCAGCGCATGGCGGTACCTAAGTTGCCTGAAATCACCGCGTTTTGAAAAGTTGGGCCGCCAACTACTGAGAGGGGCCATTTCGAGGCAAACTCATCTCACCCCGCCAAATACAAACATTCCGTTAAACCGCCCCGTGAAGTAGACGGTCGGGACCCACATGTCGGTTATCTGTCTATGACGCGGGCGCCAACGCAGCAACCTCTTAGGCAAATCGAGCAGCTAAGTGGATCGGATGCGTTGACCAATTTCACAAATCCATTCCCAGCTTTCCCCTAGCACCGGCAGCGTCGGAATCCACCCTCTAGGCAGGACGATCCCTTCGGACATTTGACTTTCGGCGCCAAGTTGCTGCGCCCAGTCGCTGATCCCGAGCTCCAATGGCTCATGTCGTAGCCGCCGTTGCCAGATCCTACTATCAAGAAAGAAGAAGTTCTGTCTACAAGCCGGTGAGCTACCCTTCTCTTTGCTATTCGCACTAATTACAATAGCTAGCTGGCTACTGAACCTCAATTTTTTTGTTAGCCCAACACTGACAAACATATTTTGTCCACAGTTTTCTGTCAAGTGGGATCTGCGCGGACCCCCCTTACCTGGTTACGGTAGTCCTCTACAGGTACGACTCTAATGGCAAGTGGTATGGAAGCCATTGTTTCATGATGGAAGAAGCGCCTGCACAGATCTGCGCTATATCTAGTATGGTTTCTGCTCTGCGTAATCATGTTGAATTATGGCCGAAGCAGACAGCAAAGTTTAGCTTCATGGATGAACGTGGCATCATGGTTCCTATAACGTGTGACAGTCAGCTAATTGGGTTGATGAAAAGGTATGCTTCGGCTGCCATGTTTAACCTGAAATGTCATGTACTGGATGTGGAACCTGCTGCAACTAGGAGTCGCCCTTCTATTCTTGGACAGGGTGGTTACTCGAACCCAATTAGCTCCTAGTAAGCAAAAGTCGCTTGGGGTTCACATGTTTGTGCTGAATTATAATTTTTGTTTTATTCACTCTGTAGATATTAGGCAGTTATGCAACAGTCTTGTTTCTTTGACAGGAAGCGCCGCAAGGTTAGAAACATGACTGCCGGGTCAGTGATTTTGCTGCCCGAAGAAATTAAAAACGAGTGGAAAGATGATGTTGGACACGATTCTGGTGCCCATTGTCCCGGCGATGCAGAGTACGTGAAGCTAAGAAAATTGGCACCGAGGAAGAGGAAGAAGGTAGGAAATGAAGAAGCCAGTGGACGTGAAGGCTTGGCACCCAGGCTGCGGAAGAAGGCTGCTGGCAATGAAGATGCATAGTAATATGTTGAACTTGAACCTATATATGTAATTCTGTTAAATTCTGATCGCTCTGTGTGTGGCACGTTGCTGGGCGAAACAATCTACCCACGTTCTCTGAGTAAAATGTACCGCGACTTAGGGTTTGGAAACGCCCGAGTTAGTAGTTGAATCCGAAATTGTGATTGTGCCACTGCTATCTGAAAACAATGATCCACTGGTTCCACGATTGCTGAGGGGCAGGAGGTCTCCAAATACGACGGAATGTAAGTGGCACATAAATAAATTATTTAAGCTGTCACACTCCATGAAGCAGCAACTTATTTCATATGCTGCACAACGACGTGGTAACATAAACAACAATGTTCTCGCCGATAATGCCCAGATGAGGAGGAAATGGGTACCACTTTCTGGCCTAATCTTGAGCCCGTCTATCTCACCGCCTCTCTCCTCCTACATCCCCCGCATCTGGTGAAGCTCCCGGATCTCCAGTAACCGGGTGTACATGCTTCCACTTTATAAATTGTGGTTGTGCCATTTGCATGCGGCACAATCCACGTAGATTACGTTTAAACAAACCACCAGTGTCAGAATACATTAGTAGACAAGGTGTCTTTGGTCCACGGTTACGTTCCCAATCTGGGATAGAGATCTAAATCGAGGCAGAAATTGATCTAAATCACAAATTCTTCCACAAATTAATGCGGGGTCAGAGCAATTTTTTTCCTCCCTGGAATCCGGGACCAATAGTTCAGACCGCTAGGTCAACAAGTACAAATATTACAACTTAAAAAGGCATGGAGCTTAAGCTAAATAGAACTAGTTATCACACATCTCCTTGATCTTCCTAATCTTGGCTCGATGCGCATCTTCCTACGAGAGAAAGGATCGAATTGTCTGCTCCTTATTTTTAGCATCTTCCTTGCACAGCTTCAATTGTTTCTCTGCATCTTTCCTCATGCACTTGTCAATAGTCGTAGTTGTGAACTGCAGGACTTTGGCCTGGTGAAGATCCTTCCTTGCTTGAGTCAGTTCTTGCTCTGCTTTAGCCTTCAGGGTCAACGCCGCGTCCCTCTCCTTCTCGACTTTGCTAACCTTGTCTTCCACCCCTATGAGATCTCGCTTATGCTTGGTCGTGTCAACTGGTTCCCATAGCTTCATTTCAACACTGTCAAGAAGTGAGTTGAATGCGGATTCTTTCAACTCAACAGTCATTTCCCATAGTTTGTCCAGCGTTTTCTGCATCGATTTGGGCCACTCTGGATCTACCCATTTGACAACACCGCAACTTCCCCCTCGCATCATTGCACAATGTCCTTGACACCGTAGAAACCTCCTGCCTGCGTTTCGTCCTTCGAACGCTACAAATTTAGCGGGCACATATCCATGTTTACATAGCAGAGGACTGTCTTCATCCGCTAAACCATGATAGTCGGCGTCATACATCGTCTGGTTGGCCTAACACATCATACGCGCATGAGTAAATGGAGTAGATCTGGCTCAAAAAATAGATAACTGGCCATGGATGATAGAGATAGAGATGAGATGACTCACATCGAAATCACCGTCCTTGTCGTCACGACGCATTTCCTCGTCGTCTCCCCTTGAACCCATGGCGAGAGGGGAGGGGGGATGGTGGCTGCCGGAGAGGGGATTGGGATGGAGGCGCCGTCGGCTTGCGGCTACGTCAGGATGGGAGTGAAGTGGGGAATGTGGCTTCGAGGGGAAGGAAGAGAAGTACATGGAGGAAGAGAAGTAATGGGGACGTGACACTGGGATATGGCCCGCTCAACTAGTGAGTCGTGACACTCGCAACAGGGGAGCCCCCTGTGTTGCCAGTTTGTCTAGAGCAAGCGTGGCCAGTCATGCCGCAGAACAGACTACTCGCGGATCGAACTCACGAAAACCATCCCAATCGTCCAAGTGCCCCGATCAGACGGTATGTAACAATCGGCAAAGAGAACAACTGTGTTAGGGCGTGCCTTCTAGAAGACTCGGTCTAATGCTAAGGTTAGGGCTCTCCTAAGGTTAATTAGTATCCATATGCGGCTTATGAAAAGAACATGCATCCAATGACATGGGTGGATCTAGCTGTGGTTAATGAGAAGAGCAGACATGCAATGACACCGGTGATATGTGGTTTGTGGGAAGAACACACATGTAATGACTCTAGTGATATGTGGTTTGTGAGAAAAACACACATGCAATGACTCTAGATGTGGTTAATGAAAAGAGCAGACATGTAGTGACACCGGTGGATCCATGTGTGGTTCATGGGAAAAAACACATGCAATGACACTAGGTGTGGTTCATGATATGGTCTGTGAGAAGAACACACATGCAATGACACTGGTGGATTCATGTGTGGTCTGTGAGAAGAACACACATGCAATGACACTGGGTGTGGTTCATGATATGGTTTGTGAGAAGAACACGCATGCAGTGACACTGGTGGTTCCATGTGTGGACTTTGGGAAGAACACACATGAAATGACACTGGTGATATGTGGTCCGTGAGAAGAACACACATCCAATGACTCTAGCTGTGGTTCATGAAAAGAGCAGACATGCAATGACACTGGTGGATCCATGTGTGGTTCATGGGAAGAACACACATGCGATGACACTGGGTGGATCCATGTGTGGTTCATGAGAAGAACAGACATGCAATGACACTGGTGGATCCATGTATGGTTCATGGGAAGAACACACATGCAATGACACTGGGTGTGGTTCATGATATGGTTTGTGAGAAGAACACACATGCAATGACACTGGTGGATCCATGTGTGGTCTGTGAGAAGAACACACATGCAATGACACTGGGTGTCGTTCATGATATGGTTTGTGAGAAGAACACACATGCAATGACACTGGTGGATCCATGTGTGGTCTTTGGGAAGAACACACATACAATGACACTGGATCCATGTGTGGTCTGTGAGAAGAACACACATCCAATGACTCTAGCTGTGGTTCATGAAAAGAGAAGACATGCAATGACACTAGTGGATCCATGTGTGGTTCATGGGAAGAGCAGACATGCGATCACACTGGTGATATGTGGTTTGTGAAAAGAACAGACCTGCAATGACTCTAGTTGTGGTTAGTGAGAAGAACACACATGCAATGACACTGGGTGTGGTTCATGATATGGTTTGTGAGAAGAACACACATGCAATGACTCCAGTGGATCAATGTGTGGTTCATGGGAAGAGCACACATGCAATGACACTGGGTGAGGTTCATGGTATGGTTTGTGAGAAGAACACACGTGCAATGACACTGGTGGATCCATGTGTGGTCTGTGAGAAGAACACACATGCAATGACACTGGGTGTGGTTCATGATATGGTTTGTGAGAAGAACACACATGCAATGACACTGGTGGATCCATGTGTGGTCTTTGGGAAGAACACACATGCAATGACACTGGATCCATGCGTGGTCTGTGAGAAGAACACACATCCCATGACTCTAGCTATGGTTCATGAAAAGAGCAGACATGCAATGACACTGGTGGATCTATGTGTGGTTCATGGGAAGAGCAGACATGCGATGACACTGGGTGGATCCATGTGTGGTTCATGAGAAGATCAGACATACAATGACACTGGGTGTGGTTCATGATATGGTTCATGAGAAGAACACACATGCAATGACACTGGTGGATCCATGTGTGGTTCATGGGAAGAACACACATGCAATGACTAAGGTGATATGTGGTTTGTGAAAAGAACAGACATGCAATGACTCTAGCTGTGGTCTGTGAGAAGAACACACATGGAATGACACTGGGTGTGGTTCATGATATGGTTTCTAAGAAGAACACACATGCAATGACACTGGTGGATCCATGTGTGGTCTTTGGGAAGAACACACATGCAATGACACTGTTGATATGTGGTCTGTGAAAAGAACACACATCCAATGACTCTACCTATGGTTCATGAAAAGAGCAGACATGCAATGACACTGGTGGATCCATGTGTGGTTCATGGGAAGAACACACATGCAATGACACTAGGTGTGGTTCATGATATGGTTAGTGAGAAGAACACACATGCAATGACACTGGTGGATCCATGTGTGGTCTTTGGGAAGAACACACATGCAATGACACTGGTGATGTGTGGTATGTGGGAAGAGCAGACATGCAATGACACTAGTGGATCCATGTGTGGTTCATGGGAAGAACACACATGCAATGACACTGGGTGTGGTTCATGATATGGTCTGTGAGAAGAACACACATGCAATGACACTGGTGGATCCATGTGTGGTCTGTGAAAATAACACACATGCAATGACACTGGGTGTGGTTCATGATATGGTTTGTGAGAAGAACACACATGCAATGACACTGGATCCATGTGTGGTCCGTGAGAATAACACACATCCAATGACTCTAGCTGTGGTTCATGAAAAGAGCATACATGCAATGACACTGGTGGATCCATGTGTCGTTCATGGGAAGAGAAGACATGCGATGACACTGGTGATATCTGGTTTGTGAAAAGAACAGACATGCAATGACTCTAGCTGTGGTTAGTGAGAAGAACACACATGCAATGACACTGGGTGTGGTTCATGATATGGTTTGTGAGAAGAACACACATCCAAAGACTCCAGTGGATCCATGTGTGGTTCATGGGAAGAACACACATGCAATGACACTGGGTGTGGTTCATGATATGGTTTGTGAGAAGAACACACATGCAATGACACTGGTGGATCCATGTGTGGTCTGTGAGAAGAACACACATGCAATGACACTGGGTGTGGTTCATGATATGGTTTGTGAGGAGAACACACATGCAATGACACTGGTGGATCAATGTGTGGTATTTGGGAAGAACACACATGCAATGACACTGGATCCATGTGTGGTCTGTGAGAAGAACACACATCCAATGACTCTAGCTGTGGTTCATGAAAAGAGCAGACATGCAATGACACTGGTGGATCCATGTGTGGTTCATGGGAAGAGCAGACATGCGATGACACTGGGTGGATCCATGTGTGGTTCATGAGAAGAGCAGACATGCAATGAAACTGGGAGTGGTTCACGATATGGTTCACGAGAAGAACACACATGCAATGACACCGGTGGATCCATGTGTGGTTCATGGGAAGAACACACATGCAATGACTCTAGTGATATGTGGTTTGTGAAAAGAACAGACATGCAATGACTCTAGTTGTGGTCTGTGAGAAGAACACACATGCAATGACACTGGGTGTGGTTCATGATATGGTTTGTGAGAAGAACACACATGCAATGACACTGGTGGATCCATGTGTGGTCTTTGGGAAGAACACACATGCAATGACACTATTAATATGTGGTCTGTGAGAAGAACACACATCCAATGACTCTAGTTGTGGTTCATGAAAAGAGCAGACATGCAATAACACTGGTGGATCCATGTGTGGTTCATGGGAAGAACACACATGCAATGACGGTGGGTGTGGTTCATGATATGGTTAGTTAGAAGAACACACATGCAATGACTCTAGATGTGGTTAATGAAAAGAGCAGACATGTAGTGACACCGGTGGATCCATGTGTGGTTCATGGGAAGAAAACACATGCAATGACACTGGGTGTGGTTCATGATATGGTCTGTGAGAAGAACACACATGCAATGCCACTGGTGGATTCATGTGTGGTCTGTGAGAAGAACACACATGCAATGACACTGGGTGTGGTTCATGATATGGTTTGTAAGAAGAACACGCATGCAATGACACTGGTGGTTCCATGTGTGGACTTTGGGAAGAACACACATGCAATGACACTGGTGATATGTGGTCTGTGAGAAGAACACACATCCAATGACTCTAGCTGTGGTTCATGAAAAGAGTAGACATGCAATGACACTGGTGGATCCATGTGTGGTTCATGGGAAGAACACACATGCGATGACACTGGGTGGATCCATGTGTGGTTCATGAGAAGAACAGACATGCAATGACACTGGTGGATCCATGTATGTTTCATGGGAAGAACACACATGCAATGACACTGGGTGTGGTTCATGATATGGTTTGTGAGAAGAACACACATGCAATGACACTGGTGGATCCATGTGTGGTCTGTGAGAAGAACACACATGCAATGACACTGGGTGTGGTTCATGATATGGTTTGTGAGAAGAACACACATGCAATGACACTGGTGGATCCATGTGTGGTCTTTGGGAAGAACACACATACAATGACACTGGATCCATGTGTGGTCTGTGAGAAGAACACACATCCAATGACTCTAGCTGTGGTTCATGAAAAGAGCAGACATGCAATGACACTAGTGGATCAATGTGTGGTTCATGGGAAGAGCAGACATGCGATCACACTGGTGATATGTGGTTTGTGAAAAGAACAGACCTGCAATGACTCTAGTTGTGGTTAGTGAGAAGAACACACATGCAATGACACTGGGTGTGGTTCATGATATGGTTTGTGAGAAGAACACACATGCAATGACTCCAGTGGATCCATGTGTGGTTCATGGGAAGAACACACATGCAATGACACTGGGTGAGGTTCATGGTATGGTTTGTGAGAAGAACACACGTGCAATTACACTGGTGGATCCATGTGTGGTCTGTGAGAAGAACACACATGCAATGACACTGGGTGTGGTTCATGATATGGTTTGTGAGAAGAACACACATGCAATGACACTGGTGGATCCATGTGTGGTCTTTGGGAAGAACACACATGCAATGACACTGGATCCATGTGTGGTCTATGAGAAGAACACACATCCAATGACTCTAGCTGTGGTTCATGAAAAGAGCAGACATGCAATGACACTGGTGGATCCATGTGTGGTTCATGGGAAGAGCAGACATGCGATGACACTGGGTGGATCCATGTGTGGTTCATGAGAAGAGCAGACATGCAATGACACTAGGTGCGGTTCATGATATGGTTCATGAGAAGAACACACATGCAATGACACCGGTGGATCCATGTGTGGTTCATGGGACGAACACACATGCAATGACTCTGGTGATATGTGGTTTGTGGAAAGAACAGACATGCAATGACTCTAGCTGTGGTCTGTGAGAAGAACACATATGGAATGACACTGGGTGTGGTTCATGATATGGTTTCTAAGAAGAACACACATGCAATGACACTGGTGGATCCATGTGTGGTCTTTGGGAAGAACACACATGCAATGACACTGTTGATATGTGGTCTGTGAAAAGAACACACATCCAATGACTCTACCTATGGTTCATGAAAAGAGCAGACATGCAATGACACTGGTAGATCCATGTGTGGTTCATGGGAATAACACACATGCAATGACACTAGGTGTGGTTCATGATATGGTTAGTTAGAAGAACACACATGCAATGACTCTAGATGTGGTTAATGAAAAGAGCAGACATGTAGTGACACCGGTGGATCCATGTGTGGTTCATGGGAAGAAAACACATGCAATGACACTGGGTGTGGTTCATGATATGGTCTGTGAGAAGAACACACATGCAATGCCACTGGTGGATTCATGTGTGGTCTGTGAGAAGAACACACATGCAATGACACTGGGTGTGGTTCATGATATGGTTTGTGAGAAGAACACGCATGCAATGACACTAGTGGTTCCATGTGTGGACTTTGGGAAGAACACACATGCAATGACACTGGTGATATGTGGTCTGTGAGAAGAACACACATCCAATGACTCTAGCTGTGGTTCATGAAAAGAGTAGACATGCAATGACACTGGTGGATCCATGTGTGGTTCATGGGAAGAACACACATGCGATGACACTGGGTGGATCCATGTGTGGTTCATGAGAAGAACAGACATGCAATGACACTGGTGGATCCATGTATGTTTCATGGGAAGAACACACATGCAATGACACTGGGTGTGGTTCATGATATGGTTTGTGAGAAGAACACACATGCAATGACACTGGTGGATCCATGTGTGGTCTGTGAGAAGAACACACATGCAATGACACTGGGTGTGGTTCATGATATGGTTTGTGAGAAGAACACACATGCAATGACACTGGTGGATCCATGTGTGGTCTTTGGGAAGAACACACATACAATGACACTGGATCCATGTGTGGTCTGTGAGAAGAACACACATCCAATGACTCTAGCTGTGGTTCATGAAAAGAGCAGACATGCAATGACACTAGTGGATCAATGTGTGGTTCATGGGAAGAGCAGACATGCGATCACACTGGTGATATGTGGTTTGTGAAAAGAACAGACCTGCAATGACTCTAGTTGTGGTTAGTGAGAAGAACACACATGCAATGACACTGGGTGTGGTTCATGATATGGTTTGTGAGAAGAACACACATGCAATGACTCCAGTGGATCCATGTGTGGTTCATGGGAAGAACACACATGCAATGACACTGGGTGAGGTTCATGGTATGGTTTGTGAGAAGAACACACGTGCAATTACACTGGTGGATCCATGTGTGGTCTGTGAGAAGAACACACATGCAATGACACTGGGTGTGGTTCATGATATGGTTTGTGAGAAGAACACACATGCAATGACACTGGTGGATCCATGTGTGGTCTTTGGGAAGAACACACATGCAATGACACTGGATCCATGTGTGGTCTGTGAGAAGAACACACATCCAATGACTCTAGCTGTGGTTCATGAAAAGAGCAGACATGCAATGACACTGGTGGATCCATGTGTGGTTCATGGGAAGAGCAGACATGCGATGACACTGGGTGGATCCATGTGTGGTTCATGAGAAGAGCAGACATGCAATGACACTAGGTGCGGTTCATGATATGGTTCATGAGAAGAACACACATGCAATGACACCGGTGGATCCATGTGTGGTTCATGGGACGAACACACATGCAATGACTCTGGTGATATGTGGTTTGTGGAAAGAACAGACATGCAATGACTCTAGCTGTGGTCTGTGAGAAGAACACATATGGAATGACACTGGGTGTGGTTCATGATATGGTTTCTAAGAAGAACACACATGCAATGACACTGGTGGATCCATGTGTGGTCTTTGGGAAGAACACACATGCAATGACACTGTTGATATGTGGTCTGTGAAAAGAACACACATCCAATGACTCTACCTATGGTTCATGAAAAGAGCAGACATGCAATGACACTGGTGGATCCATGTGTGGTTCATGGGAATAACACACATGCAATGACACTAGGTGTGGTTCATGATATGGTTAGTTAGAAGAACACACATGCAATGACTCTAGATGTGGTTAATGAAAAGAGCAGACATGTAGTGACACCGGTGGATCCATGTGTGGTTCATGGGAAGAAAACACATGCAATGACACTGGGTGTGGTTCATGATATGGTCTGTGAGAAGAACACACATGCAATGCCACTGGTGGATTCATGTGTGGTCTGTGAGAAGAACACACACACAATGACACTGCGTGTGGTTCATGATATGGTTTGTGAGAACACGCATGCAATGACACTGGTGGTTCCATGTGTGGACTTTGGGAAGAACACACATGCAATGACACTGGTGATATGTGGTCTGTGAGAAGAACACACATCCAATGACTCTAGCTGTGGTTCATGAAAAGAGTAGACATGCAATGACACTGGTGGATCCATGTGTGGTTCATGGGAAGAACACACATGCGATGACACTGGGTGGATCCATGTGTGGTTCATGAGAAGAATAGACATGCAATGACACTGGTGGATCCATGTATGTTTCATGGGAAGAACACACATGCAATGACACTGGGTGTGGTTCATGATATGGTTTGTGAGAAGAACACACATGCAATGACACTGGTGGATCCATGTGTGGTCTGTGAGAAGAACACACATGCAATGACACTGGGTGTGGTTCATGATATGGTTTGTGAGAAGAACACACATGCAATGACACTGGTGGATCCATGTGTGGTCTTTGGGAAGAACACACATACAATGACACTGGATCCATGTGTGGTCTGTGAGAAGAACACACATCCAATGACTCTAGCTGTGGTTCATGAAAAGAGCAGACATGCAATGACACTAGTGGATCAATGTGTGGTTCATGGGAAGAGCAGACATGCGATCACACTGGTGATATGTGGTTTGTGAAAAGAACAGACCTGCAATGACTCTAGTTGTGGTTAGTGAGAAGAACACACATGCAATGACACTGGGTGTGGTTCATGATATGGTTTGTGAGAAGAACACACATGCAATGACTCCAGTGGATCCATGTGTGGTTCATGGGAAGAACACACATGCAATGACACTGGGTGAGGTTCATGGTATGGTTTGTGAGAAGAACACACGTGCAATTACACTGGTGGATCCATGTGTGGTCTGTGAGAAGAACACACATGCAATGACACTGGGTGTGGTTCATGATATGGTTTGTGAGAAGAACACACATGCAATGACACTGGTGGATCCATGTGTGGTCTTTGGGAAGAACACACATGCAATGACACTGGATCCATGTGTGGTCTGTGAGAAGAACACACATCCAATGACTCTAGCTGTGGTGCATGAAAAGAGCAGACATGCAATGACACTGGTGGATCCATGTGTGGTTCATGGGAAGAGCAGACATGCGATGACACTGGGTGGATCCATGTGTGGTTCATGAGAAGAGCAGACATGCAATGACACTAGGTGCGGTTCATGATATGGTTCATGAGAAGAACACACATGCAATGACACCGGTGGATCCATGTGTGGTTCATGGGACGGACACACATGCAATGACTCTGGTGATATGTGGTTTGTGGAAAGAACAGACATGCAATGACTCTAGCTGTGGTCTGTGAGAAGAACACATATGGAATGACACTGGGTGTGGTTCATGATATGGTTTCTAAGAAGAACACACATGCAATGACACTGGTGGATCCATGTGTGGTCTTTGGGAAGAACACACATGCAATGACACTGTTGATATGTGGTCTGTGAAAAGAACACACATCCAATGACTCTACCTATGGTTCATGAAAAGAGCAGACATGCAATGACACTGGTGGATCCATGTGTGGTTCATGGGAATAACACACATGCAATGACACTAGGTGTGGTTCATGATATGGTTAGTTAGAAGAACACACATGCAATGACTCTAGATGTGGTTAATGAAAAGAGCAGACATGTAGTGACACCGGTGGATCCATGTGTGGTTCATGGGAAGAAAACACATGCAATGACACTGGGTGTGGTTCATGATATGGTCTGTGAGAAGAACACACATGCAATGCCACTGGTGGATTCATGTGTGGTCTGTGAGAAGAACACACATGCAATGACACTGGGTGTGGTTCATGATATGGTTTGTGAGAAGAACACGCATGCAATGACACTGGTGGTTCCATGTGTGGACTTTGGGAAGAACACACATGCAATGACACTGGTGATATGTGGTCTGTGAGAAGAACACACATCCAATGACTCTAGGTGTGGTTCATGAAAAGAGTAGACATGCAATGACACTGGTGGATCCATGTGTGGTTCATGGGAAGAACACACATGCGATGACACTGGGTGGATCCATGTGTGGTTCATGAGAAGAACAGACATGCAATGACACTGGTGGATCCATGTATGTTTCATGGGAAGAACAGACATGCAATGACACTGGTGTGGTTCATGATATGGTTTGTGAGAAGAACACACATGCAATGACACTGGTGGATCCATGTGTGGTCTGTGAGAAGAACACACATGCAATGACACTGGGTGTGGTTCATGATATGGTTTGTGAGAAGAACACACATGCAATGACACTGGTGGATCCATGTGTGGTCTTTGGGAAGAACACACATACAATGACACTGGATCCATGTGTGGTCTGTGAGAAGAACACACATCCAATGACTCTAGCTGTGGTTCATGAAAAGAGCAGACATGCAATGACACTAGTGGATCAATGTGTGGTTCATGGGAAGAGCAGACATGCGATCACACTGGTGATATGTGGTTTGTGAAAAGAACAGACCTGCAATGACTCTAGTTGTGGTTAGTGAGAAGAACACACATGCAATGACACTAGGTGTGGTTCATGATATGGTTTGTGAGAAGAACACACATGCAATGACTCCAGTGGATCCATGTGTGGTTCATGGGAAGAACACACATGCAATGACACTGGGTGAGGTTCATGGGATGGTTTGTGAGAAGAACACACGTGCAATTACACTGGTGGATCCATGTGTGGTCTGTGAGAAGAACACACATGCAATGACACTGGGTGTGGGTCATGATATGGTTTGTGAGAAGAACACACATGCAATGACACTGGTGGATCCATGTGTGGTCTTTGGGAAGAACACACATGCAATGACACTGGATCCATGTGTGGTCTGTGAGAAGAACACACATCCAATGACTCTAGCTGTGGTTCATGAAAAGAGCAGACATGCAATGACACTGGTGGATCTATGTGTGGTTCATGGGAAGAGCAGACATGCGATGACACTGGGTGGATCCATGTGTGGTTCATGAGAAGAGCAGACATGCAATGACACTAGGTGCGGTTCATGATATGGTTCATGAGAAGAACACACACGCAATGACACTGGTGGATCCATGTGTGGTTCATGGGACGAACACACATGCAATGACTCTGGTGATATGTGGTTTGTGGAAAGAACAGACATGCAATGACTCTAGCTGTGGTCTGTGAGAAGAACACATATGGAATGACACTGGGTGTGGTTCATGATATGGTTTCTAAGAAGAACACACATGCAATGACACTGGTGGATCCATGTGTGGTCTTTGGGAAGAACACACATGCAATGACACTGTTGATATGTGGTCTGTGAAAAGAACACACATCCAATGACTCTACCTATGGTTCATGAAAAGAGCAGACATGCAATGACACTGGTGGATCCATGTGTGGTTCATGGGAATAACACACATGCAATGACACTAGGTGTGGTTCATGATATGGTTAGTGAGAAGAACACACATGCAATGACACTGGTGGATCTATGTGTGGTCTTTGGGAAGAACACACATGCAATGACACTGGTGATGTGTGGTATGTGGGAAGAGCAGACATGCAATGACACTAGTGAATCCATGTGTGGTTCATGGGAAGAACACACATGCAATGACACTGGGTGTGGTTCATGATATGGTCTGTGAGAAGAACACACATGCAATGACACTGGTGGATCCATGTGTGGTCTGTGAAAAGAACACACATGCAATGGCACTGGGTGTGGTTCATGATATGGTTTGTGAGAAGAACACACATGCAATGACACTAGATCCATGTGTGGTCCGTGAGAAGAACACACATCCAATGACTCTAGCTATGGTTCAAAAGAGCATACATGCAATGACACTGGTGGATCCATGTGTCGTTCATGGGAAGAGCAGACATGCGATGACACTGGTGATATATGGTTTGTGAAAAGAACAGACATGCAATGACTCTAGCTGTGGTTAGTGAGAAGAACACACATGCAATGACACTGGGTGTGGTTCATGATATGGTTTGTGAGAAGAACACACATGCAATGACTCTAGTGGATCCATGTGTGCTTCATGGGAAGAACACACATGCAATGACACTGGGTGAGGTTCATGATATGGTTTGTGAGAAGAACACACATGCAATGACACTGGTGGATCCATGTGTGGTCTGTGAGAAGAACACATATGCAATGACACTGAGTGTGGTTCATGATATGGTTTGTGAGAAGAACACACATGCAATGACACTGGGTGTGGTTCATGATATGGTTTGTGAGAAGAACACACATGCAATGACACTGGTGGATCCATGTGTGGTTCATGGGAAGAACACACATGCAATGACGGTGGGTGTGGTTCATGATATGGTTAGTTAGAAGAACACACATGCAATGACTCTAGATGTGGTTAATGAAAAGAGCAGACATGTAGTGACACCGGTGGATCCATGTGTGGTTCATGGGAAGAAAACACATGCAATGACACTGGTGTGGTTCATGATATGGTCTGTGAGAAGAACACACATGCAATGCCACTGGTGGATTCATGTGTGGTCTGTGAGAAGAACACACATGCAATGACACTGGGTGTGGTTCATGATATGGTTTGTGAGAAGAACACGCATGCAATGACACTGGTGGTTCCATGTGTGGACTTTGGGAAGAACACACATGCAATGACACTGGTGATATGTGGTCTGTGAGAAGAACACACATCCAATGACTCTAGATGTGGTTCATGAAAAGAGCAGACATGCAATGACACTGGTGGATCCATGTGTGGTTCATGGGAAGAACACACATGCGATGACACTGGGTGGATCCATGTGTGGTTCATGAGAAGAACAGACATGCAATGACACTGGTGGATCCACGTATGTTTCATGGGAAGAACACACATGCAATGACACTGGGTGTGGTTCATGATATGGTTTGTGAGAAGAACACACATGCAATGACACTGGTGGATCCATGTGTGGTCTGTGAGAAGAACACACATGCAATGACACTGGGTGTGGTTCATGATATGGTTTGTGAGAAGAACACACATGCAATGACACTGGTGGATCCATGTGTGGTCTTTGGGAAGAACACACATACAATGACACTGGATCCATGTGTGGTCTGTGAGAAGAACACACATCGAATGACTCTAGCTGTGGTTCATGAAAAGAGCAGACATGCAATGACACTAGTGGATCAATGTGTGGTTCATGGGAAGAGCAGACATGCGATCACACTGGTGATATGTGGTTTATGAAAAGAACAGACCTGCAATGACTCTAGTTGTGGTTAGTGAGAAGAACACACATGCAATGACACTGGGTGTGGTTCATGATATGGTTTGTGAGAAGAACACACATGCAATGACTCCAGTGGATCCATGTGTGGTTCATGGGAAGAACACACATGCAATGACACTGGGTGAGGTTCATGGTATGGTTTGTGAGAAGAACACACATGCAATTACACTGGTGGATCCATGTGTGGTCTGTGAGAAGAACACACTTGCAATGACACTGGGTGTGGTTCATGATATGGTTTGTGAGAAGAACACACATGCAATGACACTGGTGGATCCATGTGTGGTCTTTGGGAAGAACACACATGCAATGACACTGGATCCATGTGTGGTCTGTGAGAAGAACACACATCCAATGACTCTAGCTGTGGTTCATGAAAAGAGCAGACATGCAATGACACTGGTGGATCTATGTGTGGTTCATGGGAAGAGCAGACATGCGATGACACTGGGTGGATCCATGTGTGGTTCATGAGAAGAGCAGACATGCAATGACACTAGGTACGGTTCATGATATGGTTCATGAGAAGAACACACATGCAATGACACTGGTGGATCCATGTGTGGTTCATGGGACGAACACACATGCAATGACTCTGGTGATATGTGGTTTGTGAAAAGAACAGACATGCAATGACTCTAGCTGTGGTCTGTGAGAAGAACACATATGGAATGACACTGGGTGTGGTTCATGATATGGTTTCTAAGAAGAACACACATGCAATGACACTGTTGATATGTGGTCTGTGAAAAGAACACACATCCAATGACTCTACCTATGGTTCATGAAAAGAGCAGACATGCAATGACACTGGTGGATCCATGTGTGGTTCATGGGAATAACACACATGCAATGACACTAGGTGTGGTTCATGATATGGTTAGTGAGAAGAACACACATGCAATGACACTGGTGGATCTATGTGTGGTCTTTGGGAAGAACACACATGCAATGACACTAGTGATGTGTGGTATGTGGGAAGAGCAGACATGCAATGACACTAGTGGATCCATGTGTGGTTCATGGGAAGAACACACATGCAATGACACTGGGTGTGGTTCATGATATGGTCTGTGAGAAGAACACACATGCAATGACACTGGTGGATCCATGTGTGGTCTGTGAAAAGAACACACATGCAATGGCACTGGGTGTGGTTCATGATATGGTTTGTGAGAAGAACACACATGCAATGACACTGGATCCATGTGTGGTCCGTGAGAAGAACACACATCCAATGACTCTAGCTATGGTTCATGAAAAGAGCATACATGCAATGACACTGGTGGATCCATGTGTCGTTCATGGGAAGAGAAGACATGCGATGACACTGGTGATATCTGGTTTGTGAAAAGAACAGACACGCAATGACTCTAGCTGTGGTTAGTGAGAAGAACACACATGCAATGACACTGGGTGTGGTTCATGATATGGTTTGTGAGAAGAACACACATCCAATGACTCCAGTGGATCCATGGGAAGAACACACATGCAATAACACTGGGTGAGGTTCATGATATGGTTTGTGAGAAGAACACACATGCAATGACACTGGTGGATCCATGTGTGGTCTGTGAGAAGAACACATATGCAATGACACTGAGTGTGGTTCATGATATGGTTTGTGAGAAGAACACACATGCAATGACACTGGGTGTGGTTCATGATATGGTTTGTGAGAAGAACACACATGCAATGACACTGGTGGATCCATGTGTGGTCTTTGGGAAGAACACACATGCAATGACACTAGGTGAGGTTCATGACATGGTCTGTGAGAAGAACACACATGCGATGACACTGGTGATATGTGGTTTGTGTAAAGAACAGACATGCAATGACTCTAACTGTGCTTAGTGAGAAGAACACACATGCAATGACACTAGGTGTGGTTCATGATATGGTTTGTGAGAAGAACACACATGCAATGACTCTAGTGGATCCATGTGTGGTTCTTGGGAAGAACACACATGCAATCACACTGGGTGAGGTTCATGATATGGTTTGTGAGAAGAACACACACGCAATGACACTGGTGGATCCATGTGTGGTCTGTGAGAAGAAACACACATGCAATGATACTGGGTGTTGTTCATGATATGGTTTGTGAGAAGAACACACATGCAATGACACTGGGATCCATGTGTGGTTTTTGGGAAGAACACACATGCAATGACACTGGATCCATGTGTGGTCTGTGAGAAGAACACACATCCAATGACTCTAGCTGTGGTTCATGAAAAGAGTAGACATGCAATGACACTAGTGGATCTATGTGTGGTTCATGGGAAGAGCAGACATGCGATGACACTGGGTGGATCCATGTGTGGTTCATGAGAATAGCAGACATGCAATGACACTGGGTGTGGTTAATGATATGGTTATGAGAAGAACACACATGCAATGACACTGGTGGATCCATGTGTGGTTCATGGGAAGAACACACCTGCAATGACTCTGGTGATATGTGGTTTGTGAAAAGAACAGACATGCAATGACTCTTGCTATGGTCTGTGAGAAGAACACACATGCAATGACAATGTGTGTGGTTCATGATATGGTTTGTGAGAAGAACACACATGCAATGACACTGGTGGATCCATGTGTGGTCTTTGGGAATTACACACACGCAATGACACTATTGATATGTGGTTTGTGAGAAGAACACACATCCAATGACTCTAGATGTGGTTCATGAAAAGAGCAAACATGCAATGACACTAGTGGATCCATATGTGGTTCGTGGGAAGAACACACATGCAATGACACTGGGTGTGGTTCATGATATGTTTAGTGAGACGAACACACATGCAATGACACTGGTGGATCCATGTATGGTCTTTGGGAAGAACACACATGCAATGACACTGGTGATGTGTGGTATGTGGGAAGAGCAGACATGCAATGACACTGGTGGATCCATGTGTGGTTCATGGGAAGAACACACATGCAATGACACTGGGTGTGGTTCATGATATGGTCTGTGAGAAGAACACACATGCAATGACACTGGTGGATCCATGTGTGGTCTGTGAAAAGAACACATATGCAATCACACTGGGTGTGGTTCATGATATGGTTTGTGAGAAGAACACACATGCAATGACACTGGTGGATCAATGTGTGGTCTTTGGGGAGAACACACATGCAATGAAACTGGATCCATGTGTGGTCCGTGAGAAGAACACACATGCAATGACACTGTGTGTGGTTCATGATATGGTTTGTGAGAAGAACACACATGCAATGACATTGGTGGATCCATGTGTGGTCTTTGGGAAGAACAAACATGCAATGACGTTGTTGATATGTGGTTTGTGAGAAGAACACACATCCAATGACTCTAGCTGTGGTTCATGAAAAGAGCATACATGCAATGACACTGGTGGATCCATATGTGGTTCATGGGAAGAACACACATGCAATGACACTAGGTGTGGTTTATGATATGGTTAGTGAGACGAACACACATGCAATGAGACTGGTGCATCCATGTGTGGTCTTTGGGAAGAACACACATGCAATGACACTGGTGATGTGTGGTATGTGGGAAGAGCAGACATGCAATGACACTAGTGGATCCATGTGTGGTTCATGGGAAGAACACACATGAAATGACACTAGGTGTGGTTCATGATATGGTCTGTGAGAAGAACACATATGCAATGACACTGATGGATCCATGTGTGGTCTGTGAAAAGAACACACATGCAATGACACTGGGTGTGGTTCATGATATGGTTTGTGAGAAGAACACACATGCAATAACACTGGATCCATGTGTGGTCCGTGAGAAGAACACACATCCAATGACTCTAGCTATGGTTCATGAAAAGTGCATACATGCAATAACACTGGTGGATCCATTTGTCGTTCATGGGAAGAGCAGACATGCGATGACACTGGTGATATCTGGTTTGTGAAAAGAACAGACATGCAATGACTCTAGCTGTGGTTAGTTAGAAGAACACACATGCAATGACACTGGGTGTGGTTCATGATATGGTTTGTGAGAAGAACACACATGCAATGACTCTAGTGGATCCATGTGTGGTTCATGGGAAGAACACACATGCAATGAGACTGGGTGAGGTTCATGATATGGTTTGTGAGAAGAACACACATGCAATGACACTGGTGGATCCATGTGTGGTCTGTGAGAAGAACACACATGCAATGACACTGGGTGTGGTTCATGATATGGTTTGTGAGAAGAACACACATGCAATGACACTGGTGGATCCATGTGTGGTCTTTGGGAAGAACACACATGCAATGACACTGGATCCATGTGTGGTCTGTGAGAAGAACACACATCCAATGACTCTAGCTGTGGTTCATGAAAAGAGCAGACATGCAATGACACTGGTGGATCCATGTGTGGTTCATGGGAAGAGCAGACATGCGATGACACTGGGTGGATCCATGTGTGGTTCATGAGAAGAGCAGACATGCAATGACACTGGGAGTGGTTCATGATATGGTTCACGAGAAGAACACACATGCAATGACACCGGTGGATCCATGTGTGGTTCATGGGAAGAACACACATGCAATGACTCTAGTGATATGTGGTTTGTGAAAAGAACAGACATGCAATGACTCTAGCTGTGGTTTGTGAGAAGAACACACATGCAATGACACTAGGTGTGGTTCATGATATGGTTTGTGAGAAGAACACACATGCAATGACACCGGTGGATCCATGTGTGGTCTTTGGGAAGAACACACATGCAATGACACTATTAATATGTGGTTTGTGAGAAGAATACACATCCAATGACTCTAGTTGTGGTTCATGAAAAGAGCAGACATGCAATAACACTGGTGGATCCATGTGTGGTTCATGGGAAGAACACACATGCAATGACGGTGGGTGTGGTTCATGATATGGTTAGTTAGAAGAACACACATGCAATGACACTGGTGGATCCATGTGTGGTCTTTGGGAAGAACACACATGCAATGACACTGGTGATGTGTGGTATGTGGGAAGAGCAGACATGCAATGACACTGGTGGATCCATGTGTGGTTCATGGGAAGAACACACATGCAATGACACTAGGTGTGGTTCATGATATGGTCTGTGAAAAGAACACACATGCAATGACACTGGTGGATCCATGTGTGGTCTGTGAGAAGAACACGGATGCAATGACACTGGTTTTGGTTCATGATATGGTTTGTGAGAAGAACACACATGCAATTACACTGGTGGATCCATGCGTGGTCTTTGGGAAGAACACACATGCAATGACACTGGATCCATGTGTGGTCTGTGAGAAGAACACACATCCAATGACTCTAGATGTGGTTCATGAAAAGAGCAGACATGCACTGACACTGGTATATCCATGTGTGGTTCATGGGAAGATATGCGATGACACCGGTGATATGTGGTTTGTGAAAAGACCAGACATGCAATGACTCTAGCTGTGGTTAGTGAGAAGATAACACATGCAACAAAACTAGGTGTGGTTCATGATATGGTTTGTGAGAAGAACACACATGCAATGACTCCAGTGGATCCATGTGTGGTTCATGGGAAGAACACACATGCAATGACACTGGGTGAGGTTCATGATATGGTTTGTGAGAATAACACACATGCAATGACACTGGTGGATCCATGTGTGGTCTGTGAGAAGAACACACATGCAATGACACTTGTGGTGGTTCATGATATGGTTTGTGAGAAGAACACACATGCAATGACACTAGTGGATCCATGTTTGGTCTTTGGGAAGAACACACATGCAACGACACTGGATCCATGTGTGGTCTGTGAGAAGAACACACATCCAATGACTCTAGTTGTGGTTCATGAAAAGAGCATACATGCAATGACACTGGTGGATCCATGTGTGGTTCATGGGAAGAGCAGACATGCGATGACACTGGGTGGATCTATGTGTGGTTCCTGAGAAGAGCAGACATGCAATGACACTGGGTGTGGTTCGTGATATGGTTCATGAGAAGAACACATATGCAATGACACCGGTGGATCCATGTGTGGTTCATGGCAAGAACACACATGCAATGACCCTAGTGATATGTGGTTTGTGAAAAGAACAGACATGCAATGACTCTAGCTGTGGTCTGTGAGAAGAACACACATGCAATGACACTGGGTGTGGTTCATGATATGGTTTGTGAGAAGAACACACATGCAATGACTCTGGTGGATCCATGTGTGGTCTTTGGGAAGAACACACATGCAATGAAACTGTTGATATGTGGTCTGTGAGAAGAACACACATCCAATGACTCTAGCTGTGGTTCATGAAAAGCGCAGACATGCAATGACACTGGTGGATCCACGTGTGGTTCATGGGAAGAACACACATGCAATGACACTGGGTTTGGTTCATGATATGGTTAGTGAGACAAACACACATGCAATGACACTAGTGGATCCATGTGTGGTATTTGGGAAGAACACACATGCAATGACACTGGTGATGTGTGGTATGTGGGAAGAGCAGACATGCAATGACACTGGTGGATCCATGTGTGGTTCACTGGAAGAACACACATGCAATGACACTAGGTGTGGTTCATGATATGGTCTGTGAGAAGAATACACATGCAATGGCACTGGTGGATCCATGTATGGTCTGTGAGAAGAACACGCATGCAATGACACTAGGTGTGGTTCATGATATGGTTTGTGAGAAGAACACACATGCAATGACACTGGTGGATCCATGTGTGGTCTTTGGGAAGAACACACATGCAATGACACTGGATCCATGTGTGGTCTGTGAGAAGAACACACATCCAATGACTCTAGTTGTGGTTCATGAAAAGAACAGACATGCAATGGCACTGGTGGATCCATGTGTGGTTCATGGGAAGAGCAGACATGCGATGACACCGGTGATATGTGGTTTGTGAAAAGAACAGACATGCAATGACTCTAGATGTGGTTAGTGAGAAGAACACACATGCAATGACACTAGGTGTGGTTCATGATATGGTTTGTGAGAAGAACACACATGCAATGACTCCAGTGGATTCATGTGTGGTTCATGGGAAGAACACACATGCAATGACACTAGGTGAGGTTCATGATATGGTTTGTGAGAAGAACACACATGCAATGACACTGGTGGATCCATGTGTGGTCTGTGAGAAGAACACGCATGCAATGACACTTGGTGTGGTTCCTGATATGGTTTGTGAGAAGAACACACATGCAATGACACTGGTGGATCCATGTGTGGTCTTTGGGAAGAACACACATGCAACGACACTGGATCCATGTGTGGTCTGTGAGAAGAACACACATCCAATGACTCTAGTTGTGGTTCATGAAAAGAGCAGACATGCAATGACACTGGGTGGATCCATGTGTGGTTCATGGGAAGAGCAGACATGCGATGACACTGGGTGGATCCATGTGTGGTTCATGAGAAGAGCAGACATGTAATGACACTGGGTGTGGTTCGTGATATGGTTCATGAGAAGAACACACATGCAATGACACCGGTGGATCCATGTGTGGTTCATGGCAAGAACACACATGCAATGACCCTCGTGATATGTGGTTTGTGAAAATAACAGACATGCAATAACTCTAGCTAAGGTCTGTGAGAAGAACACACATGCAATGACACTGGGTGTGGTTCATCATATGGTTTGTTAGAAGAACACACATGCAATGACACTGGTGGATCCATGTCTGGTCTTTGGGAAGAACAAACATGCAATGACAGTGTTGATATGTCGTCTGTGAGAAGAACACACATCCAATGACTCTAGCTGTGGTTCATGAAAAGAGCAGACATGCAATGACACTGGTGGATCCATGTGTGGTTCATGGGAAGAACACACATGCAATGACACTAGGTGTGGTTCATGATATGGTTAGTGAGAAGAACACACATGCAATGACACTGGTGGATCCATGTGTGGTCTTTGGGAAGAACACACATGCAATGACACTGGTGATGTGTGGTTTGTGGGAAGAGCAGACATGCAATGACACTTGTGGATCCATGTGTGGTTCATGGGAAGAACACACATGCAATGACACTAGGTGTGGTTCATGATATGGTCTGTGACAAGAACACACATGCAATGACACTGGTGGATCCATGTGTGGTCTGTGAGAAGAACACACGTGCAATGACACTGGGTGTGGTTCATGATATGGTTTGTGAGAAGAACACACTTGCAATGACACTAGTGGATCCATGTGTGGTTCATGGGAAGAACACACATGCAATGACACTAGGTGAGGTTCATGATATGGTTTGTGAGAAGAACACACATGCAATGACACTGGTGGATCCATGTGTGGTCTGTGAGAATAACACACATGCAATGACACTGGGTGTGGTTCATGATATGGTTTGTGAGAAGAGCACACATGCAATGACACTGGTGGATCCATGTGTGGTATTTGGGAACAACATACATGCAATGACACTGGATCCATGTGTGGTCTATGAGAAGAACACACATCCAATGACTCTACCTGTGGTTCATGAAAAGAGCAGACATGCAATGACACTGGTGGATGCATGTGTGGTTCATGGGAAGAGCAGACATGCGATGACACTGGGTGGATCCATGTGTGGTTCATGAGAAGAGCAGACATGCAATGACACTGGGTGTGGTTCATGATATGGTTCATGAGAAGAACACACATGCAATGACACCGGTGGATCCAGGTGTGGTTCATGAGAAGAACAAACATGCAATGACTTTGGTGATATGTGGTTTGTGAAAAGAACAGACATGCAATGACTCTAGCTGTGGTCTGTGAGAAGAACACACATGCAATGACACTGGGTGTGGTTCATGATATGGTTTGTGATAAGAACACACATGCAATGACACTGTTGATATGTGGTCTATGAGAAGAACACACATCCAATGACTCTAGCTGTGGTTAGTAAGAAGAACACACATGCAATGACACTAGGTGTGGTTCATGATATGGTTTGTGAGAAGAACACACATGCAATGACTCCAGTGGATCCATGTGTGGTTCATGGGAAGAACACACATGCAATGACACTGGGTGAGGTTCATGATATGGTTTGTGAGAAGAACACACATTCAATAACACTGGTGGATCCATGTGTGGTCTGTGAGAAGAACACACATGCAATGACACTTGGTCTGGTTCATGATATGGTTTGTGAGAAGAACACACATGCAATGACACTGGTGGATCCATGTGTGGTCTTTGGGAAGAACACACATGCAACGACACTAGATCCATGTGTGGTCTGTGAGAAGAACACACATCCAATGACTCTAGTTGGGGTTCATGAAAAGAGCAGACATGCAATGACACTGGTGGATCCAGGTGTGGTTCATGGGAAGAGAAGACATGCGATGACACTGGGTGGATCCATGTGTGGTTCATGAGAAGAGCAGACATGCAATGACACTGGGTGTGGTTCGTGATATGGTTCATGAGAAGAACACACATGCAATGACACCGGTGGATCCATGTGTGGTTCATGGCAAGAACACACATGCAATGACCCTAGTGATATGTGGTTTGTGAAAAGAACATACATGCAATGACTCTAGCTGTGGTCTGTGAGAACAACACACATGCAATGACACTAGGTGTGGTTCATGATATGGTTTGTGAGAAGAACACACATGCAATGACACTGGTGGATCCATGTGTGGTCTTTGGGAAGAACACACATGCAATGACACTGTTAATATGTGGTCTGTGAGAAGAACACACATCCAATGACTCTAGTTGTGGTTCATGAAAAGAGCAGACATGCAATGACACTGGTGGATCCATGTGTGGTTCATGGGAAGAACACACATGCAGTGATACTGGGTGTGGTTCATGATATGGTTAGTGAGAAGAACACACATGCAATGACACTGGTGGATCCATGTCTAGTCTTTGGGAAGAACACACATGCAATGACACTGGTGATGTGTGGTATGTGGGAAGAGCAGACATGCAATAACACTTGTGGATCCATGTGTGGTTCATGGGAAAAACACACATGGAATGACACTAGGTGTGGTTCATGATATGGTCTGTGAGAAGAACACACATGCAATGACACTGGTGGATCCATGTGTGGTCTGTGAGAAGAACACACATGCAATGACACTAGGTGTGGTTCATCATATGGTTAGTGAGAAGAACACACATGCAATGACACTGGTGGATCCAGGTGTGGTCTTTGGGAAGAACACACATGCAATGACACTGGATCCATGTGTGGTATGTGAGAAGAACACACATCCAATGACTCTAGCTGTGGTTCATGAAAAGAGGAGACATGCAATGACACTGGTGGATGCATGTGTGGTTCATGGGAAGAGCAGACATGCGATGACACTGGGTGGATCCATGTGTGGTTCATGAGAAGAGCAGACATGCAATGACACTGGGTGTGGTTCATGATATGGTTCATGAGAAGAACACACATGCAATGACACCGGTGGATCCATGTGTGGTTCAATGGAAGAACACACATGCAATGACTTTGGTGATATGTGGTTTGTGAAAAGAACAGACATGCAATGACTCTAGCTGTGGTCTGTGAGAAGAACACACATGCAATGACACTGGGTGTGGTTCATGATATGGTTTGTGAGAAGAACACACATGCAATGACACTGGTGGATCCATGTGTGGTCTTTGGTAAGAACACACATGCAATGACACTGTTGATATGTGGTCTGTGAGAAGAACACACATCCAATGACTCTTGCTGTGGTTCATGAAAAGAGCAAGCATGCAATGACACTGGTGAATCCATGTGTGGTTCATGGGAAGAACACACATGCAATGACACTGGGTGTGGTTCATGATATGGTTAGTGAGAATAACACACATGCAATGACACTGGTAGATCCATGTGTGGTCTTTGGGAAGAACACACATCAATGACACTGGTGATGTGTGGTATGTGGGAAGAGCAGACATGCAATGACACTGGTGGATCCATGTGTGGTTCATGGGAAGAACACACATGCAATGACACTGGGTGTGGTTCATGATATAGTCTGTGAGAAGAACACACATGCAATGACACTGGTGGATCCATGTGTGGTCTGTGAGAAGAACACAAAAGCAATGACACTGGGTGTGGTTCATGATATGGTTTGTGAGAAGAACACACATGCAATGACACTGGTGGATCCATGTGTGGTCTTTGGGAAGAACACACATGCAATCACACTGGATCCATGTGTGGTCCGTGAGAAGAACACACATCCAATGACTCTAGAGTGGTTCATGAAAAGAGCAGACATGCAATGACACTGGTGGATCCATGTGTGGTTCATGGGAAGAACACACATGCAATGACTCTGGTGATCTGTGGTTTGTGAAAAGAACAGACATGCAATGACATCAACTATAGTCATCCCAGCTGATTTCAGGGAACTTGGGTACCGTGTTGCCTGTACACCCCAACTTTCGGGCCGCAAAATGATATTCTCCTTCATATGGGTGCTTCAGGGTGTACTCGAGGTCCAATCCCACAAACTTATCCTCGTCTATCCCAAGCCAACCCTCGTACATCCGCAGGACATGCACCATTGTCTCCTCCTCGTTGGTGTAGACAACGTCTACCTTCTTGTTGTCATGGGTAGTGAAGCTTGTCTCTAGCACTTGGTAGAAAGAGGGTCTTTGGTCCAACGCCCAAATTCCATCAGTCCCGGTTCGTTTCCATAATCGGGACCATGCCACGAACCGGGACCAAAAATCCCGCGATGGTCAGCAGTCCAGGACTTCGGGGCAGAAATTAATTCGAGGCAGAAATTAATTCGAGGTAGAAATTGAATTGATCAGTATTTTTGAAAAAATCTTTCACAAATTAATCGAGACAAAGATCTAAATTTAGACATTTTATTATTCGACCACAAAATTTTCCATACGAAGATGCGACTTTACAAATTTTCCTAGTCGACAACACTTTCGCTGCCGCTGTCCTCCCAGCCGCCGGCTTTCTCGTCGTCGTCGGACGAAATCTCCACGATTTCGGTGTTGTTCGGGAGACGGAGCTCCTCTGCGCGGCTAGCGGCGTCGATGGCGGTGTCGATGGTCCGTCCAGGGACGGACCAGAACATCTCCCGCCCTTCTTGGTTGCGGCGATCCGGGTGCACCAGGCGCCCGTCCACGATACGGTTGCCAAGCTGGGCCTTCTGCTCCTTCTTGAATAGCCGGGGCCAGTACTCGCTGGCCGCCGCGTACCGGGGCAACGCCCTCATGCACGCGGGCAGCTGGCGGCGACGCTCCGCGATGATGCACTCCATCTCGTATCCGCGGGGGTTGAGGAGCGGAGTCACCAGCACACCCGCCTCGCTGATGCGAAATCCGGCGTGCAAGGTCGCGCGCGGCGGTGCGAGGATGCCATAGTACGCAAACATCGCCGACTCATAGTGGTTGAGCGTGGGCACCTCCATGGCGGCGCGGTGGAGATTGGAGAGGGAGGGGAGGCGAGACGATGGCGCGGTGGAGAGGCAATGGCTAAAGGGGTGGGGTGGAGATGGACTGCAGAGAGGCTGAGGCGATGGCGAAAGCGAGCGTTGTGGCCTCATATTTATAGAGTGCGTAGACCTTCCATGGCGGCAAGGAGAAGACGGGAAGAATATAGTAGATGACAGGAAGAAGAAGAGTGGTTTCTGCGAGGCAGGGGAACGGTGGAACAGTCAATGCGCTTTTATGGTAGGGGTTAACGATTGGGACGGAATTCCAAGGAGAGACGAGTGGCGGTGGCCGTTCCAGCTTCTGAGTAAACAAAAAATAATTATAACACCGATACATGGGCCCTGTTTTGTCACGTCAATACACTAGGTAGGGGCGTGTTGTCCTATCCACTGTGTCAAGGCTGCAAGCCTACGTGACAGCCACCCCGCCTAAGCAACGGGAGCGACATAACGGCGAGAACTGACAGGGGAGCCCAACTTGACGCCCGTTAGCCTGATTTTTTGTATTGAAACGTAAAGTTGAATTCATGCCGAAAAAGACCCTCTGAATATTTGGCACATCAACTATAGTCATCCCAGCTGATTTCAGGGAACTTGGGTACCGTGTTGCCTGTACACCCCAACTTTCGGGCCGCAAAATGATATTCTCCCCATGGTGGGCGCCACACATGCAATGACACTGGGTGTGGTTCATGATATAGTCTGTGAGAAGAACACACATGCAATGACACTGGTGGATCCATGTGTGGTCTGTGAGAAGAACACACAAGGAATGACACTGGGTGTGGTTCATGATATGGTTTGTGAGAAGAACACACATGCAATGACACTGGTGGATCCATGTGTGGTCTTTGGGAAGAACACACATGCAATGACACTGGATCCATGTGTGGTCTATGAGAAGAACACACATCCAATGACTCTACCTGTGGTTCATGAAAAGAGCAGACATGCAATGACACTGGTGGATCCATGTGTGGTTCATGGGAAGAACACACATGCAATGACTCTGGTGATATGTGGTTTGTGAAAAGAACAGACATGCAATGACTCTAGTTGTGGTTAGTGAGAAGAACACACATGCAATGACACTGGGTGAGGTTCATGATATGGTTTGTGAGAAGAACACACATGAAATGACACTGGGTGAGGTTCATGATATGGTTTGTGAGAAGAACACACATGCAATGACACCGGTGGATCAATGTGTGGTCTGTGAGAAGAACACACATGCAATGACACTGGGTGTGGTTCATGATATGGTTTGTGACAAGAACACACATGCAATGACACTGGTGGATCCATGTGTGGTCTTTGGGAAGAACACACATGCAATGACAGTGGATCCATGTGTGGTCTGTGAGAAGAACACACATCCAATGACTCTACCTGTGGTTCATGAAAAGAGCAGACATGCAATGACACTGGTGGATCCATGTGTGGTTCATGGGAAGAGCAGACATGCGATGACACTGGGTGGATCCATGTGTGGTTCATGAGAAGAGCAGACATGCAATGACACTGGGTGTGGTTCATGATATGGTTCATGAGAAGAACACACATGCAATGACACCGGTGGATCCATATCTGGTTCATGGGAAGAACACACATGCAATGACTCTGGTGATATGTGGTTTGTGAAAAGAACAGACATGCAATGACTCTAGCTGTGGTCTGTGAGAAGAACACACATGCAATGACACTTGGTGTGGTTCATGATATGGTTTGTGAGAAGAACACACATGCAATGACACTGGTGGATCCATGTGTGGTCTTTGGGAAGAACACACATGTAATGACGCTGTTGATATGTGGTCTGTGAGGAGAACACACATCCAATGACTCTAGCTGTGGTTCATGAAAAGAGCAGACATGCAATGACACTGGTGGATCCATGTGTGGTTCATGGGAAGAACACGCATGCAATGACACTGGTTGTGGTTCATGATATGGTTAGTGAGAAGAACACACATGCAATGACACTGGTAGATCCATGTGTTATATTTGGGAAGAACACACATGCAATGACACTAGGTGTGGTTCATGATATGGTTTCTGAGAAGAACACACATGCAATGACACTGGTGGATCCATGTGTGGTCTTTGGGAAGAACACGCATGCAATGACACTGGATCCATGTGTGGTTTGTGAGAAGAACACACATCCAATGACTCTAGCTGTGGTTCATGAAAAGAGCAGACATGCAATGACACTGGTGGATCCATGTGTGGTTCATGGGAAGAACACACATGCAATGACTCTGGTGATATGTAGTTTGTGAAAAGAACAGACATGCAATGACTCTAGCTGTGGTTAGTGAGAAGAACACACATGCAATGACACTAGGTGTGGTTCATGATATGGTTTGTGAGAAGAACACACATGCAATGACTCCAGTGGATCCATGTGTGGTTCATGGGAAGAACACACATGCAATGACACTGGGTGAGGTTCATGATATGGTTTGTGAGAAGAACACACATGCAATGACTCCAGTGGATCCATGTGTGGTCTGTGAGAAGAACACACATGCAATGACACTAGCTGTGGTTAGTGAGAAGAACACACATGCAATGACACTGGGTGTGGTTCATGATATGGTTTGTGAGAAGAACACACATGCAATGATACTGGTGGATCCATGTGTGGTCTTTGGGAAGAACACACATGGAATGACACTGGTGATATGTGGTCTGTGAGAAGAACACACATCCAATGAACTCTTGTGGATCTATCTTAGCATAATTTGATGTATGCCATGATGTTTTTCATTGTGCAAGACACTCACTTTCCATTTTTATACTACTCAGTATCGCCCTTGGTTTTATGTGGTACTACTCAGTTTTGCCCCCCCCCCTCTCCCCTCTCTCTATCTTTCGTAGAAGCACAAATCTGTGCTCACCCTGTCTGCTACTCCCTGAATTGTTATCACAGTTGTCATGCGGATTTTGCCCACCAGCCGTTGATTCTGTGCGATCCAACGATGATCGTTGCACACGTTGTGCCCTTCATAGTACAGCGCGAGACAGCACGGACGTCTCCCTCAGGCAGACTTCTACAAGAAGGAACACGATGCCGTCCATGGAAAAAGTCGTCGAGCGGTCATGTCATGTTTAATCATGTCTGAAAATCCTACTACTACTACTACTACGCCACAACTTATGCGTCATCGAATGCACGGTCGTCGATGGACAGCTACAATTTATTGCCACTTGATTTTAATAAGACATATCCCATTTTTACGCAGCGGCTCTCAATCGCCAATTTTAGGGCCGTGTCAAACTTCGTACATAGAAATTGTGTGTGCGCCCTTTGCATGCGGCTCAATACAGAACTGCCATGCATGGCCCGAGAAAAAACGTGACGTACCGTGCGCGTGTCGCGGTGCACGGTGCAGTCGACTGCACGGCGTGTTGCACGGTGGTGCAACGAAACGTGCCTTGCTTCTATCTACCTTAGCTATAGAGCCCCTCTCCGCACACCCACTCCCACTCTCGCTCACTATCCCCATGCAACCCTCTCCACTGTCCCACCAGCATCCGCAAACTCCCGAGAATACCCCGTCCGCGCCGGTGATGGCCGAGGAGGATAAGGTGGCCACCGTCGCCTCCGTGGCCGCCGGCGAGGAGGCCCCCATCTCCTCGCCGGTCCCCCTCGACGCGTTGAAAGCAGCTGATGTCCCTGTCTAGGCCCTAGTGGAGCCATCGATAGCAGACGCCGTTCCCGTCCAGGCCCCCGTCCCAGCTACCGACGGAGATGCCGAAGAGGAGCCCCCCGCCGGGGAGGAGGCCCTGGCCGGTCACAAGTAGATCACGCACTTCTTGGGCACATATGATCCAGATAAGTACATCGCTCCGCTGAACCCCTACGACACCGGCATCGACGACCTATGGTCGGAGGTAACTTGGGTTTGCTCCCCTCCCCTGGTTCTTCTACCGTTTGTTAGAAATAATGGGCTAATCTATTTAAAATTTAGCTGGTATTGTCATGTTTAATATTCTGGAATTAATCATGGAAATTGTGCCTAATTATCCAACACCGTTCCCATCGTTGGATGCTAGATCTTGGTTTATTAGGATTCGCTTGTTCGCATTTCGATTGCTCGATCTTCTTACACCATCTACTCCCCCATTTTCCCTTTCTTCCAATAGGTTTCCGGCAGCGACTGCAGCAATGACGAGTCCATTCACACCAAGGCTCGTCAGGTGCTGAGGAGGCTGCAGGCCGGCAAGTACGACGGCTTCCTCAGGGACCCCTACAGCTGCCCCTTCTGCAAGGGGGGCGTCTACTGCTTGACGAGTCGTGCCGCTGGTGGCACCGTCTTGAACACCTTACTGAAGCATGCAGAGGCCGCGGGCTCCGGCATCCACAAAAGCGGCAAGCCCGAGCCCGCGAACATCAACGCCTACATCGCTGAACACCGTGCTCTCTGCATTCACCTCCGAAACCTCCAGCGGGTGGCCATCAAAGAGAGTCGCATGCCTCCAATCAGGCCCAAGGCCCCCCAAGTCCAAGAAACTGGGAAGCAAGAAGTGGCGGAAGCACCAGAGGGAGATGGCGGAGGCGCGGGCTCTTGCAGGATGTGCCTGCAGCTGCGGCGGCTTCCCCTGCTGCCCAGCAGCTCCTTTCTAGCTATATCCTATTTCTAGCTGAATGCATCGAACCTCGTTAAGCAACCTACTTTCTATCGCTATATCCTATTTAGCTGCGCACAGCTATATCTACATTTGTTTTGTTTTCTGAATGAATGTATTCTGCCTGGTGTGGTTTGCTGCTCTAGATTTGCTACCTGTTCGGAGGCAAAAAGAGGTCCAAAAGGGAACGAAATATCGAAGTGAGAATCTTCTCTAGATTTTATACCAATTTGGGCAAAATGAAACATATATGTTTAGCAAGAGAGGAAAAGGGCACTGTTTCAAACTGCCAGTTAAGAAGCTACCATCTTGACAAGCTACAAGACACATACATAAACATAACACAACGAGGATTAAATTCATTTTACTAGTATCACTTGATGCACTAGACATCTTGGCAAGCTAACTGAGTTCCACAAAACAGAAACATAACACTGACAAGTAAAATTTAATTCACTCCTCATCAGACCACTTGACGCGCTTGCCATCATTATAGGTACTCCACATCCGACGAACTGCTTTGTCCCAAATGGCATCTGACTTGGCTTTCCTATCTTCAGCGTCCTGTGGAACAATTAGCGGTGCATCACAGGCCTGATTGTTGCCACTAGAAGATGCCGCCTCTCTGTTTGCCGCTTCAGCTACAGCCTCTCTGTCAGCTGCTTCTTCAGCTGCAAGCTCTCTTTCAGCTGCTTCTACAGCCTCTCTGTCAGCTGCTTCAGATGAATTTCTTTGCATATTCAACTTCAAACTCAGCTATTCGGCATTTTCTACAAAGGGCTCCCCTAAGCTCGTCTTCCCTCTTGCAAATAGGGCAAAACACGAGGTAACGTTGAAAAAAATGGATCTTCTTGTACAGCTGGTAGGTCACGTAAGCATCTATGGCTGCATACTTCAGGTTTATATCAGACAACGGCCACTCGTTCCGAAATCATGCCTATCCATAGAGAAATCTTCCTTCATTGTGACGTACGACTCATCGAGGATTCTAGTTGCGAGTGATGCCATTCCATCCTTCTTCCTGCCCCCTAGGATCTTGACAAGATGTTGAATATCGATCCAGTTGTGCGCAGGAATTATAATTTCCTCTTGATACAATTTCGAAAAATCAGTTGTTGTGTCGACAGTGCAGAAAACAATTCCCTTTCTTCAAGGAACTGGCGCAGCGCCGAACATTTCCTGTCAGTCCTGAAAGTATGTAGTTTGTCATCACCAAAATTTGTAACTACAAATATTTTGTCAATGCAAGATCATCATATCAATATAATTTTGAAAAGTTTAGTAAATGCAAGATTAAGACTCTCAACATTGTATTGTCATAATTTATTCGGTTTTGCTATTTCTCAGTCGACTGAACGAGTTGCACATTTCTTTTAACTACGGTTGCATTTTTCTTAGGTGATTGAGACTAAAGAAAATCTCAGTCGATTGAGACATAGGCAAACCCTAATTTATTTGGTCCTAAATAAAATCCAGCAGTTGCAAGATGAGCAAGTGGATAAAGAACAAGAGGAGAAAACCCTAAAAGCGGTTAGCTACAGAGAGCAGATCTACAAACCGGGAGAGGTGGTAGACGAGGACGTGTTTCCGCATGGCCAGTTGAACGACGGTGACTTCACTCCCTTCATATGATATTCTCCTTCATATGGGTGGTTCAGGGTGTACTCGAGGTCCAATCCCACAAACTTATCCTCGTCTATCCCAAGCCAACCCTCGTACATCCTCAGGACATGCACCATTGTCTCCTCCTCGTTGGTGTAGACAACGTCTACCTTCTTGTTGTCATGGGTAGTGAAGCTTGTCTCTAGCACTTGGTAGAAAGAGGGTCTTTGGTCCAGCGCCCAAATTCCATCGGTCCCGGTTCGTTTCCATAATCGGGACCATGCCACGAACCGGGACAAAAAACCCCGCGATGGTCAGCAGTCCAGGACTTCGGGGTAGAAATTAATTCGAGGCAGAAATTAATTCGAGGTAGAAATTGAATTGATCAGTATTTTTGAAAAAATCTTTCACAAATTAATCGAGACAAAGATCTAAATTTAGACATTTTATTATTCGACCACAAAATTTTCCATACGAAGATGCGACTTTACAAATTTTCCTAGTCGACAACACTTCCGCTGCCGCTGTCCTCCCAGCCACCGGCTTCCTCGTCATCGTCGGACGAAATCTCCACGATTTCGGTGTTGTTCGGGAGACGGAGCTCCTCTGCGCGGCTAGCGGCGTCGATGGCGGTGTCGATGGTCCGTACAGGGACAGACCAGAACATCTCCCGCCCTTCTTGGTTGCGGCGATCCGGGTGCTCCAGGCGCCCGTCCATGATACGGTTGCCAAGCTGGGCCTTCTGCTCCTTCTTGAACAGCCGGGGCCAGTACTCGCTGGTCGCCGTGTACCGGGGCAACGCCCTCATGCACGCGGGCAGCTGGCAGCGACGCTCCGCGATGATGCACTCCATCTCGTATCCGCGGGGGTTGAGGAGCGGAGTCACCAGCACACCCGCCTCGCTGATGCGAAATCCGGCGTGCAAGGTCGCGCGCGGCGGTGCGAGGATGCCATAGTACGCAAACATCACCGACTCATAGTGGTTGAGCGTGGGCACCTCCATGGCGGCGCGGTGGAGATTGGAGAGGGAGGGGAGGCGAGACGATGGCACGGTGGAGAGGCAATGGCTAAAGGGGTGGGTGGAGATGGACTGCAGAGAGGCTGAGGCGATGGCGAAAGCGAGCGTTGTGGCCTCATATTTATAGAGTGCGTAGACCTTCCATGGCGGCAAGGAGAATACGGGAAGAAGATAGTAGATGACAGGAAGAAGAAGAGTGGTTTCTGCGAGGCAGGGGAACGGTGGAACAGTCAATGCGCTTTTATGGTAGGGGTTAACGATTGGGACGGAATTCCAAGGAGAGACGAGTGGCGGTGGCCGTTCCAGCTTCTGAGTAAACAAAAAATAATTATAACGCCGATACATGGGCCCTGTTTTGTCACGCCAATACACTGGGTAGGGGCATGTTGTCCTATCCACTGTGTCAACGCTGCAAGCCTACGTGACAGCCACCCCGCCTAAGCATCGGGAGCGACATAACGGCAAGAACTGATAGGGGAGCCCAACTTGACGCCTGTTAGCCTGATTTTTTGTATTGAAACGTAAAGTTGAAGTCATACCGAAAAAGACCCTCTGAATATTTGGCACATCAACTATAGTCATCCCAGCTGATTTCAGGGAACTTGGGTACCGTGTTGCCTGTACACCCCAACTTTCGGGCCGCAAAATGATATTCTCCCCATGGTGGGCGCCACTATTGTGGAAATGGCCACGGTAGTCGCTGCCATAGGCAGCGATTGATAGAATCGGGGGTGAGAGCTGGCATATCCCCATCAATCCATGAACCTCAACGTAACACCTTCGGAATACCCAAACCCATCTTTATAGTCACCTTGTTACGGTGTGACGTTTGATGTTATCAAATTATTCTTCCGGTGTTAGCAATTAACATGGTCTCATGGTTTAAGGCTAAAGATTACTTTGTATGATGCTATAGCAATATAAACATAATGACTTTGATCGCAATGCTATACTTTGGATGAATGTTCATCACATCATTCACCAATGTTGTGACCTCATTATTAACAACATCCAGTGTCCATGATCAGGAAACCTTGATCATCTTGTTAATCAACAAGCTAGTTTATAGAGAGGCATAACTAAGAACTTCCTATTTGTTTATTAAACACACATGTATTAAGGTTTCCATATTAATAAAATTATAGCATGCAAAATAAACATCTATAATATATTTGGAATATATATAACAACAACTTTATTATTGCCTCTCAGGGATATTCCCTTCAATCTCCCACTTGCACTAGAGACAATAATTTAGTTTACATAGTGATAAATCTAACACCCATGGAGTTCTGGTGTTGATCTTGTTTTGCCCTAGGGAGAACTTTAGTCAACGGATCTACTACATTTAGGTCCGTGTGTACTTTACAAATCTTTATATCTCCATCCTTGGCATGCTCGCGGATGGAGTGAAACCAGCGCTTAATATGCTTGGAATTCTTGTGAGACCTTGGTTCCTTAGCGTTGGCTATGGCTCCATTGTTGTCAAAATAGATCACCATTGGGTCCAATGCACTAGGAATCACACCTAGTTCCATTATGAACTCCTTCATCCAAACCGGTTCCTGTGTCGCTTCTGAAGAAGCAACATATTCTGCCTTCATCGTTGATCCAGCTACCACAGGTTGTTTGGAACTCCTCCAACTAATTGTTGCTCCGTTCAAGAAAAATATATATCTGGATTGAGACTTAGAGTCATCCAGATCAGTGTCAAAGCTAGCGTCGACATAACACTTAGCGACCAGCTCTTCTTCACCCATGTATACAAGAAACATATCCTTAGTTCTTCTTAAGTACTTAAGGATATTCTTGACCGCTATCCAGTGTTCCGAACCTGGATCAGATTGGTACCTACTAGTCAAACTAATAGCATGTGCGACATTCGGTCTTGTACATAGCATACATTATAGAGCCTATGGCTGAAGCATATGGGATCTTATCCATTATCTCTCTTTCTTCTGCCATAGTCGGACTTTGAGTCTTACTCAATGTCTTGCCTTGCAACATAGGTAAGAACCAATTCTTACTTCTGTCAATATTAAACTTATTTAATATCTTATCAAGGTATGTACTTTGCGATAGCCCAATTAGGCGCCTTGATCTATCTCTATAGATCTTAATGCCTAGTATATATGATGCTTCACCAAGGTCCTTCATCGAAAATTTGCTGTTTAGATAACTTTTAACACTGTTTAAAAGATCTACATCATTTCCAATCAATAATATGTCATCCATATATAATATCAGAAATGACACATTGCTCCCACTCACTTTCTTGTAAATACAAGCCTCTCCATAAGTTTGGACAAATCCAAACTCTTTGATCACCTCATCAAAGCGGAGATTCCAACTCTGGGATGCTTGCTTCAGTCCATAAGTGGATCGCTAAAGCTTGCATACCTTATTAGCATCCTTAGGATCGACAAGACCCTTAGGTTGTATCATATAAAACTCTTCTTCAATATTACCATTGAGGAACATAGTTTTGACATCCATCTGCCAGATTTCATAATCGAAATATCCAGCAATTTCTAACATAATACTAACCGACTTTACCATCACTACGGGAGAGAATGTCTCATCGTAGTCAACTACTTGAATTTGTCGAAACCCCTTTGCGACAAGCCGAGCTTTATAGATGGTAACATTACCATCAACATCAGTTTTTATTTTGAAAATCCATTTATTCTCAACGGCCTTTCAATCGTGAGGTAAGTCCACCAAGGTCCAAACTTGGTTTTCGTACATGGGTTCCATCTCGGATTTCATGGCTTCTAGCCATTTGTTGGAATCCGGACTCATCATCGCTTCTACATACGTCGCAAGGTCATCTATTTCATCAACCATATAATTCATAACAGGATTTCCATACAGTTTAGGAGTTGCATGTGTCCTGCTTGACCTGCGAGCTTCAGTAGTGTCCGCTTTCGAAGTTTCATGATCATTATCATTAGTTCCCTCTTCATTCGGTGAAGTCAACTCCAGAAAAATTTCTGGTGCTGCACCACTCGCCGTTTCATGAAGAGAAGGTTTAATAACCTCTTCGAGTTCTATGTTCCGACTACACACGCCTTTCGCAAGAAACTCTTTCTCTAGAAAGGATCCATTCTTGGCAACAAAAAACTTGTCCTTGGATCTGTGATAGAAGGAATACCCAATTGTTTCTTTAGGGTATCCTATGAAGACACATTTTTCCGCTTTGAGTTTGAGTTTATCAGGTTGAAGTTTCTTCACATAAACATCGCAACCCCAAACTTTAAGAAATGACATCTTAGGTTTGTTTCCAAACCATAATCCATACGGTGTCATTTCAAAGGATTTAGACGGTGCCCGATTTAAAGTGAATGCGGTGGTTTCTAGTGCATAACCCAAAAATGAAAGTGGCAAGCCCATTACTGTTCTCATAGCTCGTCATGGGCCACCTATAAACGGCCCACCTTTGAGAAGGTCCGATACTGTTCTGGCCTTTTACTATTCTGGCTCGTTACTATTCTGGCCATCTACTGTTCGGGTCCATTACTGTTGTGGTCCTTTACTATTCTGTCCTACCATTTTTCTGGTATGTTACTGTTCGGGCATGTTATTGTGCTGGGTTGCCGTTGTTCTGGCCTGCTGGAGTTCTGGCATGTTACTCTTCTGGCCTATTACTTTTCTGGCATGTTACTGTTCTGGATCGTTACTCTGCTGGGTTGTCGCTATTCTGGCCTGCTAGTGTTCTGGCTTTTTACTATTGGCATGTTATTGTTTTGGCCTGTTACTGTTTTGGACTGTTACTGTTTTGGCCTATTACTGTTCTAGCCAGTTACTGTTACTGTGCCTTTCTGAAGCCCATGCAAATATCATAAAAGGAGTATAATTAGTGAGTATCTTTTACTATTCATGGAAGGCGCAATACAAGAAGGGCAAATAACAAAACCCTGTACTGTTACCTGATCGACCTGGCTGTCGCAGTTATGGTACCGCCATGCATGGACGGTGTCAACTAAATGCCTACATGGCCTATGCGAGTTATCTAGATATTACATCAGCTGCAAACTTCTTAAAAATATTACAAAGTATGAACAAAGTACTCAAAATGTCTCGGTACACCGATAAGCTTGTGTCTTTGGGAATAACGATTTCCATTGACTTAGGCATACATCATATTATCCAATCTCTGCCACCTATCTACAAGAGCTTCATGATGAACTATAACATGCAGGGCATGAAGAAGTCCCTCCCCGAGCTTCTGTCAATGCTTAATACTCTAGAAGTGGAGATTAGGAAAGAACATCAAGTGTTGATGATCAATAAGACCACCGGTTTCAAGAAATACAAGAAGGGTAAAAAGAAGGGAAAGAAGGGCGACAAATCTGTTGCCGCACCTGAAAAGAAATCCCGGGCTGGCCCTAAGTCTGATATTGAGTGCTACTATTGTAAGGGGACTGGCCATTGGAAGTGCAACTGCCCCAAGTATTTGGCGGACAAGAAGGCCGACAAGGCAAACAAAGGTATATATGATATACATGTTATTGATGTGTACTTGACTAGTACTCGCAGTAGCACCTAGGTATTTGATAGTGGATCGGTTGCTAATATATGTAACTCGAATCAGGGGCTACAGAACATGTGACCACTAGCAAGGGGTGAGGTCAAGATGTGCGTTGGCAATGGATCAAGAGTTGATGTGATCGCCATCAGAATGTTGCCTCTCCACCTACCATCGGGATTAGTGATAAATATAAATAATTGTTATTTGGTGCCTGCACTGAGCATGAACATTGTATCCGAATCGTGTTTGATGCGAAGTGGTTATTCATTTAAGTCCAAAAACAATGGTTGTTCGATTTATATGAATAATACCTTTTATGGTCATGCACCTGTGATGAATGGTTTATTACTATTGGATCTCGATAATAGTGTTATGCATATTCATAATGTTGATGCTAAAAGGATTAAAATCGATGATGATATATCTGCAAATATGTGGCACTGCCGTTTAGGTTGTATTGGCGTTAAACGCATGAAGAAACTCCATTCTGATGGACTTTTGGAATCACTGGATTTTGAATCATTTCATACATGTGATCCATGCCTTATGGGCAAGATGACCAACACCGTTTTCAGGTTCAATGGAACATGCGACAGATTTATTGGAAATCATAATACAGATGTATGTGGTCCAATGAGTGTGTCGGTGCAAGGTGGATATCGTTATTTTTTTACTTTCACAGATGATTTGAGTAGATACGGGTATATCTATTTGATGAAACATAAGTCTAAAACCTTTGAAAAGTTCAAGGAATTTCAGAATGAAGTGAAAAATCATCGTAATAGAAAGATTAAATTTCTGCGGTCTGACCGTGCAGGTGAATATCTTAGTTACGAGTTTAGCACACACATGAGAGATTGTGAAATAGTTTCACAACTCACACCTGCCGGAACACCACAACGTAATGGTGTGCCAGAACGTCGTAATCATACTTTATTAGATATGGTTCGATCTATGATGTCTCTGACTGACTTGCTCACTAACGGAGTTGTTCTCTTCCATCATTCAGCTAAAGAACTTTTCTGAAGCATTATAGCTCTTTACGGCAGCATGGGCGAAAATCATTTTCACTTCACCCATGGTATCAAAGGCATTGTCGTTTTCGAAACGATTTCGAAGTTCTGGCTCTAGCATGTATGCTGCAATGAACTAAGTTGTGGTCCTCCTGACGAGTCAAATAGACGTTCTTTTCCTCATCAGGGGCATCAGGAGGTGCTGGGGGCCTAGAGGAGCTTCTAGCACATATTGCTTTTGTGCAGAAGTGAGGAGAATCCTCAAATTCATGGCCCAATTGGTACACTTGCTACCATTTGCCACACGTTTCTCTTTCTCTATGAACACATTGAAATTAAAAGCAGGTGGTGCCATCAACAACAGAATTTGTAATAGATCGAGTTCAACTAATCAAATTATGAATGAACTCCCACTCAAAAAAAACACCCCCCGTGTCTTTTTGGTGATTACATGAACCAAATCTACTACACCAAGTCCGATCATCACGTGAGTTGGTGTAGCTTCAAAGGTGAGCATCTATATGGGCATCATATCAACTATATGACTCATGCTTAAACTTTCGGTCCGTGCTCCGAGGCCATGTCTGTACATGCTAGGCTCGCCAAGTAAGAACCTTAGTACTCACGTGTGTAAAACTATCTTACACCCGTTGTATGAAAGCGCAGAGTCGAGTACACCCGATCATCACGTGATGTCTCGAAACACGATTCATAGAATGGTGCATACTTAAGGAAGAACACAATTTTTATCTTGATATTTAAATGAGGGATTATCTTATAATGCTACTAAAGCCCCCAAACAAGAAATATAAGATGCAAACATCAAATGTGTAAACTGAAATGATATGGTTCTTGCACTTGATCACTATCATGTGCATCGTGGTATGATATTTATCTTTCCTTTATGTGTAAGGCCAAGGTCTATGGAACTTACACGTTAGGTGTGTTGCAAGATTATCAACTATACATCAACTTACAACATTACCATATCATGACACCAGCCCAGCAATGATCTAAACTAGACGCTTCTAATTTATCAATTGCAAGTTTTACGTGGCTTAGGGCTTTCAAAGATAGAACCGTTCTTACCTACGAATATGGAACCACAACGATGATAATCAAATTATTAGCAACTCATTGTAAATCAGATATTGACTATAGTAGGAGAGACAGACACACGCTGGCCACTTATGCAAAACTAGTTGCATGTCAAGCATGGAACAGGTCTCATGTGCGAGGACATGTAAAGTTAGTCTGGGCCTCTTCATCCCACTATGCCACCAATATCCAAAATACATGAAAGAAGCAATAACATGATCATCATGGCCCACATACTCATATGTGTAATACCCGTGCAAAGCATCTACGCATATATTAGGCTCTGATACCACTGTTGGGTTCGCACCATAGAAAACAAAAAAATTCCTACGATGGGAACTATTATACACCAAGATCTATCTACTAGATACAAGAAACGGGTGGATATACATCCATAGAGAACATACCCTTGAAGAACAACAAAGCTTTGTTAACGAGATGGAACTCGTGGATGATGTAGTCGAACACTTGTCGATCTCAAGATCGTGCGGAAGTCCTAGCGCCGCAAATCAGCAGCACATCCGTCCTCGCACACACATTCAGACCACCGAACAACCTCTACCTCCTCGCTCCAGTGATGCAGCGGAAGCAGCAACTCCTTCCAGACGAAATGCCACCGGGAACATGTATCTTGCTAATCCAAGACCATGGGGGAATAATTCTAGAGGGGGAGAGAGATCCTTCACGAGGAGGTGTGAGGAAGGAGTGAGAGGGGGGCCTTTTATAGGAGGAGGTGTACCCCTCCCCATGGATGGCGCCCCATGGGGGGTTGACCCCTCACCTCCCCATTCATGTGGTGGTAACCCCCTCCACATAAATTTGCCCTTTCACATTCTTTTATTAATTTTATTCAGAATTTTGTTAATTACTTTAATTAACAAACATTCACATAAAACCCCCTGCAACATTTCAATATCACATGCAGAACCAATTTCAGCAATTTCACCCGAAACAATTTCGGTGTCTATTGAAATAATTCTAGCGCTTTGCAATTCTTTCATCTAGAACATATTTGCTCTAGATGGTGTTTGGCAACCCTTAAGTGTGTCACCCTACGGTTCATGAATAATGCAGACGTGATCGAGACCCCTCTCAGATCAATCATCAGAAGCGGGACCTAGAGATCCATACTAACTCCCACACATTCAACGATGAATTCTGTGATCGAGAGACCCTTTAACGATAGTAACTAAATCCCTTTGTCTTGCGATATATTACATGTTCGAGATTCGATCATCAGTATCTCAATACTTAGTTTGATCTCGTTACCGATATGCACTCTTTTCTTGTTCCATGATATAACGTCCTAGTGATCACATCACTTGCTTGCAAGCTATCTTAATATGATATCACCGAGAGGGCCCAGAGTATATTTATCTGTCATCGGGATTGAAAAATTCCACTCTTGATCCATGAGCCTCAACAGAACACCTTCAGAATACCCGAACCCTTCTTTATAGTCACCCTATTACGGTGTGATGTTTGATGTTATCAAAGTATTCTTCTGGTGTTAGCAATTAACATGATCTTATGGTCTAAGGATAAAGATTACTTCATATGATGCTATAGCAATATAAATATAATAACTTTGATTGTAATGCTATACTTTGGATGAATGTTCATCACATCATTCACCAATGTTGTGACCTCGTTATTAACAACATCCAATGTCCATGATCAGGAAACCTTGATCATCTTGTTAATCAACGAGCTAGTTTATAGAGAGGCATAACTAGAAACTTTCGATTTTTTTATTAAACACACATGTATTAAGGTTTATGTATTAATACAATTATAGCATGTAAAATAAACATCTATCATATATTTGGAATATATATAATAACAACACTATTATTGCCTCTCAGGACATATTCCCTTCACCAACTTGTCCGCCCTGGCCTTTCCCGCCATGGGTTCCCACCGCTTCTAGTGACTTCCCACGTTTACTAGCGCTTTTCCACCGCTTTTGGCGAGTTCTCATCACCGACTATAAAGGGTGATGCAGTGCACTCATCCCACAACACAACACCCACCATGCCTGGCCGCCGCACTACCACCACATGTGCACGTAACTCCGGCGTACAAGCTCTGGCGAATACTCGTCGTACTCGCGCCGCTACCCGGGGGAGGAGTTGGGCGACCTATCCAACTTCAACTAGTCGAGGGAGCCTCCAATCGAGTAGCACGGGAGCTCCCGAAGGCTCGGGTGACGGTTCCTTCTTGTGGAGAATGGCTGTCAACCGCACGACCGACTAACCCTTTAGTTGGGTTTTCCTCAACGACGTCATGTTGTTGGAGAACCTCTGATGACAAGAACTGGAATTGGCGTACATGGATATACTCGAGATTGTGCGCCCCTGCCTCGATGACAAGGTGTTGTGTGGCCGCCTCGACCTAGCAAAAGGAGGAGATGGACACATAGAGGGCGATCTGTTGCTCTCTTGAAGAGGAGTGTGGTTTTGTTGACCCGCCGTGCCCGAGCAACATCCAAGCCTTCATGCGGTGCCACGGTCTGTGAGGATTGTTGCTACTGTCATTGCAACGCACATGTAGTTTCGCTAGTTGTTTCCGTTCAAACCTTTGTAAAATCTTCTAAATTTGTATGGAAATTTTTATCTAGTTGTTTTATGGTGAAACGCACATTGCGTTCGTGTTGGATGGCCGCTAATGGGGCACCAGTGGGATGGGGATGCCGTTGTAATGCCCACCCGAAGGGGTGAAGCGTTTTTCCAGGCGGTTGACCTTATTGTGTCGCTTACATACTGGTCCCACTAATCGGTGCCCGGACACGCACTCGGTCCGACCTCATCCGCGCAGACGCATCGGACACCAAAATTTGGTGCACCGATGGGTCTGGTGGGACAGGTCTGTCCGGATGGGTCGCGCCGCTGGAGAGGGCGCGCCCATCGCTCGGGTCCAGTTTGGACGCGACATGACCATTTGGGTCGTGCTGCTGGAGATGCCCTTAGACGCTCGTGTGTCCTCGGGACACAACTAGGGTAACTCGATTAGTGTCCTGGAAACGGACCTAAGACCATTAGAGGACAAAGGACAAGATCTAGCTGAGCATTGCAAATGGACCGTGTGTGCATTTTTTTCACGTATCCCATTTTAGTCTAAATTTAGGTTGAGAATGCGGTGGATGTCGATCACACATGCGTCCATGTATGTCTTCTCCTAGTACTCGCGGGGCCGCACATCAGCAGCTACCTTCCTCATCCTTATTAATGGGGACCCTTCGTCCCCACCATTATGTTGGAAACGTAAGCAAATATTCATATGATTTGATCCGAATAAATAATTGATAAAACATGATCATACAAATAGCAATTAAACCGATCTCGCAAACTAACAGAGTAGATGAACATATTACATCTAAACAGGATAAACTGATCACATCTAATCCAAATGCTAGAACAAGAAACTCTAGCAAAATTTGAAATAAAAAGTTCAGGGTCAAGTAAGGTGCTGCCTGTGCAGCAACAGTAATCGCGGCAGTAAGAGCAGCATTGTCTCCCATGTTAAGGTTTCCAAAGAGATCGGTGACATCTGGGAAAGAAGTCGTCATTCAGGAACTCATCGTTCGACGACGTCGTGGTTGCCAGTAGTCGCGCTTGAGCACTGCTCAAAAACCTGATCTCCCCTCATCCGTACAGGTTCACGGGAGACAGAGTTCCGGAGGCCTACTGTTCTGATTTGCGGTGCACGCCGCGAGCCCAGATTTGTAAGACGAAGGTAGCTACGCAAGGTTCTAAAAGTAGTTACGTGTGATTCATACTGATTAGGTTTAGTGTATACATTTATATAGTGCAAGTCACGGAGGTTGTAGGACACATCCCACATCCGAGTCGGCAACAACCCACGATCCAGAAAAACTAGAGGGCTGATTAACCCGTCTATTAATAACTCATATAATTATTATTTTCCCAACAACAAAATATAAACGATATGCACAAATATAAGCTCGACTTGGCTTATTCCCACAATCCACGGCGCGTCATGATGAGACGTGGCGTTGGAGGAGGAGGAGTGCGTAAGAGCTGCTCTTTTTCTCACACCTTAGTGAGTGGTAGAATAACTCAGTATATAAGGAGGTATAAACCTCATTCAACTAGCAATGTAGGACTAAACTTTGACTCCACTAGCACAACCATATGTTGTCATGCATAAATGGGCCAAAGAGAATTTCAGAACTTGTCTTATGGGCCAACCGTCCAATACTCATCAAATTCCAACAATCCCCACAAAGTCTCATTGGCACATCACATCACTTTTGTTTTAGAACATTGTTTTATATGTCGGTGCTTAGTGGAGACTGTTAAGTTTAACTTTCACATTAAATTTCATGCTACACTAGTTAGCAACTTGAATAGTGGACTATGTCTTAAACTACAAGTTTTCTGCGCACTAGTTTCACACAAAGTCCATATCGATACAGGGCTATTATGCAGCTTCCCCAATGTTTGGAGCTTATACTTCATAATCTAGCCCTTTCATGAGTTTATTAGAGAGCACCCCCAACACTCATGGATTGCGACGTTTGACAACTAGGCTCATATAGGTGTGTTCTTCAAGAGATGTTCCACAAGACAACATCTCTTCTTAGATAAGTCACTTAGAACACATTAAGATATATATGAACCTGCCATGAAGAATGAGAGGGTATAGCATCTTCGCGAAGAGGTAAAAATAGTATAAGGATACTCTCCTCCCAGTCGTCCAACGGGTTGTCTCCTAACTCTAATTCATGGGATCTCCCATCACATAGAGTGGTTTACCACTGTGAATAACTCATAGTGTGGGTCTCAAACCCATCTTCCTCGATGCATTATCTATCACACTACATGATAAACCCTTTGTGAAGGGATCTACCAAATTCTTAGATGTTTGGATATAATCCAATGAAATAACTTCGGAGATTCTCAATTTTTTGACAGATTTTAATCTCCTCTTCACAAGTCTTGATGACTTCATATTATCATTAGAACTGTTCACTTTTACGATCACAGTTTGATTATCAGAGTTCATTGGTATGGCGGGTATTGGTTTCTTAACCACAGGTAAGTCCATCAAGAGCTCACGAAGCCACTCTACTTCAACAATGGATGTGTCTCGTTCTATGAGTCCGCTTCCATTGTGACCTTGTTAAGATGATCTGTTTGCAAGACTTCCAGTAAACAACACCACCAACAAGTATAAACAAGTAACCACTTGTGGCTTTTATCTCATCAACGTCAGATATCCAGTTTGAGTCACTATAACCCTCAAGTACCCATGCATACCTAGTATAGTGAATACCATAACTCGCAGTGCCTTTCAAATAGCGCAAAACTCTCTCAAGAGCATGCCAATGATTATCCCTAGGATTTGACATAAATCGACTTAGTTTGTTTGCAACAAAGATGTCAAGCCTCATAGTGCTGGGTAAATACATGAGCGAGCCAATGGTTTGAGAATATCTCAAATGATCTTTACCATTCCTTCGATTCTTTCAAAGTAGCACGGTCAGATCATAAGATGTTGGAGAAGATTTGCATTCGCTATACCCGAACCGACTCAATATATTTTCCACCTAGTGGGACTGAAGTAGTGTAATCCCACCACCATCATCTGATGAGTCCAAAATTGAAGCATATTTACCTTTTGGTTTTGCATAAATAGAGTAGGGATCTTTGTATTTCACTGTGTTTGCACACACTATTTTGTTCTTGTTTTAACAAGATCCCAAATCACTAAGTCTTATATGAACATATCAATTGGAACTATCATATTGTGTTATAATATGATATTTCTAAGTGATAAAAGTCATTTTATGAATTTACGTTCGCACCTGGGAGAATACCAAACGAGGAGAAGCAATCAGTACCAATAACAACCAGTGGTACGGACGAAGCCCGCCCGTATCGTCCCCCGTACTAGGTGTCAGTGTGATCGCCTCGTCAAATACTTACTCCTGGCAAAGACTAGAGGAATATCCGACATTCACAGCCACTAGAAACCACAAAAAACCACATCTGAAAGGGATCTAAAGGAGGAACTTGGCTAGGGCAAAATCCCAGCTGCTTCACGGATCACTGGACAACAACACATCGTCCCCTTCATCATCAACCGTTGCATCTCCATCACCACCATTACCCTCATCTCTCATCTATTAGATCTTGTTGTAATTGTATATTCAATTGTGGTTTGCATTAGATCTATCTCCATACTTTTATTCATTCATTTGACTATGATGATGTTGTTGATTTCTTCCTTGTGTGAGTAGTTCCTTTGTTTTTGGGGAGATGGAGAAACCCTAGCACCATTATGAATCTATTATATATTAAAAGTACATTACGGGCTCACCAGAAATTAGAGAAATCTCTAGAAAATCCCACAAAAAACAGAAACATCTGACCGTCAATTAAGCTAACTATTTAATCAAGAACCACTGGATCTCTATAATAATCATCTGACATTAGAATTAAGCCGTACTGTTTCAATCTCCTATCTAATAGGAAGTTACGGATCCCACTGTGAAAACCTAATAAAACGACGATACAAACTCCCTTGCATGTACACACGCCGCCGCCGCATGGTTCTCATGGAAAAAAATTATGCAAACGGACACCCCCCATGCACGCCATCGATGATGCCTCAAGTTTCTATTAATTCTCTCCGGCCGGCCGGCCGTGATGAATCTACCCATGTATCTAGCCTCATGCTTCAAACACGTACCATACATGCATCCCTATACGAAGAAGCAAGGTATAAGATCGATTGAAGTGTTCACTTCTTCCAGATTGATCAGGCCCTGTAGCTACCTACGTATTGACATGTTCACTTCTTCCAGATTGATCAGGCCCTGTAGCTAGGTATTGCACATGGTCACTTCTTCAAGATTGATCGGGTGCGGCCCATGATCAACCTTTTACTGGCTAAACTTCCGGTAGCGACTGCCGAACATATGCTTAGATTTTAATTATGGCGAGGAGCTGTAATCTTGACGTGAAGGTGCATCCCTCAGCTTTACTTCCTCCAAGTTGATCGGGTTTAGTGGCTAATTATCTTGTCCCTATCAATGGCAACGCTGTGCAACGTCAAGAACTTTCGTCGGACGATGTACGCTCAAGTGCCCTCAAGGCAATATTTGCATGCACGTGTAGCTGCCTTGCCTAGATCTCTGCTCTCTGAAGTCTGATCGGGTGGAGTCTGAGTCTGTCGCTGATTAGCTAAACTCTTCAAGCTAGACCTGGAGGAGTCGAAGGAGGTACTCAACTGCTCATGGTTGAGTCCAGGAAGTCGCGTCCCGGGAGCCACGCGTGTTAGTCGACAATACCCGGTCGCAAGGGTCCACGCAGGTCGTATTCATACATGATCATCTGATAATACACATAGAGAAGCCATAATTATTGCACAAGAAATCTAGGATCGATATTGGTTCCATGATAATGGGTGATACATTACAAATGTATCTATAATTTTTGATGTTCCATACTTGGTTTTATCTATTTTCTTGTGTTTTGTTCCAACTTTGGAGTACTTTTAATATGATTTTTTGGACTAACCTATTAACAAGAGCCACAGTGCTAGCTGCCTGTTTTCTGCTGTTTTTGGTTCTAGGAAAGTCAGAAAATGAATATTCTCAGATTTGGACATGACAAAAGCCAAAGTGCCTATTTTTTCGGAAGTCATCAAGTGCTAGAATACGAGACGGAGAAGGGCCAGAGGCCGGCCACACCACCTGGCCGCGCGGCCAGGCTAGGCCCGCGCCAGGGGGTGGTGTGGTGGCCCCTGGCACCCCCTCGGTCTCCCCTTCCGCCTATAAGATGCCCTCGGAACGAAAACCCTAAGTGCCCGATCAAAAATCTACGAAAGAGTCTATAGCCGCCGTCATCTCCATCCCTAGATCGGGAGGGATCTGAAGCTCTTCCCGGCACCCTGTCGGAGAGGGGAATTCACCCTGGAGGCCTTCTTCATCATCATGCAAGCCTCCGGTGTGATGTGTGAGTAGTTCATCCTTGGACTACGGATCCATGTAGTAGCTAGATGGCCGGTTCTCCTCCTTTGTGCTTTCATGTCTAGATCTTGTGAGCTCCGTTCATGATCAAGATCATCTATTTGTAATTCTGCATGTTGTGTTTGCGGGGATCCGATGGATATTGAGATGCTATTTCAGATTAATTATTGATTTTATCATGTCTTTGTTATTTGTGATCTTGCATGCTTTCCGTTGTTAGTAGCTATCTTGGCCAAGTAGATGCTAGCAACTCCAAGAGTTAGTATTTATGCTCGATAGTGGGTTCATGCCTCTGGTAATCTGGGGAAGTGACAGAAATCTCTAAGGTACTAGATGTGTTGTTGCTACTAGGGAGAAAACAACAATCCTTTGTTCATAGAACAATCTTATTGTTTACTTTACACGCAGTTCGTAAAGCAATAATTTATTGCTTGCAACTTAATAGTGGAGGGGGTTCGGATGATAACCTGAAGGTGGATTATTAGTCATAGATGCAGTTGGATGGCGGTCTATGTATAATATTGTAATGCCCAATCAAGTCTCAAAGGAGTCAAGATGATTAGTATATGCATGTATTGCTTTCTCGGTGTTTGTCAATTGCCCCACTGTAATTTGTTCACCCAGCATGTTATCTATCTAAGGAGAGCCACCTCTAGTGAACTATGGATCCCGGTCCTTTTCTTTACATACAATCTATAAACTGTTTACTGCTTTGTGTTTACTTTCTGCAAACTATTACTTCTTTCCATTCGATATGTTTAATCTTTTGTTTTCAGCAAAACACGGTGAGATTGACAACCTCATCGCAAGTTGGGGACAAAGTTCTGTGGTTGTGTTGTGCAGGTCTCCACGTTGCTACTAGCACCGGTAGTGCGCCCTGCCAAAGCTCAGCTAGTAACACCTTTGGGGTGTTTCCTTGCTCCTACTGGTTTGATTAAACCTTGGTTTCATAACTGAGGGAAACTTGCTATTGTGCTCATCATACCTTCCACTTGGGATTCCCAACGAGCTCTACATCAACACCGCCATCAAGTATTTTTTTGGGCATCGTGCATTGAGCCATCAAGCATTTTTCTGGCGCCGTGGCCGGGGATCGAAGAAGAAGAAGAAACTCCCACGTCAACTACACGCCATTAAAAGACATTTTTCTGGCGCCGTTGCCGGGGAGTCAAGGACATCTTCACAAGGGGAGTCCCTCATAACCAATCTCTTTACTTTGTTATTTTTGTTTTGCTTAGTTTCTTTTTGCTTTGTTTGCTTGTTTTGTTATTCAAAAACACACAAAAATTAGTTTCACTAGTTTGCTTTGTTATTTGAAAACCCAAAAAAATGACTACTCTTGAAAACACTAAGTTGTGTGACTTCACTAGCACCAACAACAATGATTTTATGAGCACACCTATTGCTCCACCTGTGGCTGAAAATACTTTCTTTGAGATAAAACCTGCTTTGCTCAATCTTGTTATGAGAGAACAATTTTCTGGTATTGGTAATGAAGATGCTGCTTCCCATCTAAATAACTTTGTTGAACTTTGTGAGATGCAAAAGCATAGGGATATAGATGGTGATATTATTAAGCTGGAATTGTTTCCTTTCTCTTTGAGAGGAAAAGCTAAAGAATGGTTGAATTCCTTAACTAGGAATAGTATTGATTCTTGGACTAAATGCAAAGATGCTTTCATTGGAAAGTATTATCCTCCTGCTAAGATTATATCTATGAGAAGTGCAATAATGAAGTTTAAACAACTTGATAATGAGCATGTTTCTCAAGCTTGGGAAAGAATAAAATATTTGGTAAAGAATTGTCCCACTCATGGACTGACTGCTTGGATGATCATCCAAACTTTTTATGCAGGATTGAACTATTCTTCAAGGAACCTATTGGATTCTGCTGCTGGAGGTACCTTTATGACCATCACTTTGGGTGCTGCAACAAAACTTCTGGACAATATGATGGTTAATTATTCTGAATGGCATACTGAGAGAGCTCCACAAGGTAGGAAGGTAAATTCTGTTGAGGAAACCTCCTCCTTGAGTGATAAGATTGATATTATTATGTCTATGCTTGTTAATGGGAAAGCCCATATTGATCCAAATAATGTTCCTTTGGCTTCTTTGGTTGCTCAAGAAGAGCAAGTTGATGTGAACTTCATAAGAAATAACAATTTTGGCAACAATGCTTATGGTAACAATGCTTATAGGAACAATTTTGGTAACAACAATTATAAGCCATATCCTCCCAACAATGGTAATGCTTATGGAAATTCTTACAACAATAATAAGAGTGCTCCCTCTGAACTTGAAGTTATGCTTAAAGACTTTATTAGTAAGCAAACTGCTTTTAATAAAAATATTGAGGAAAAACTCTCTAATGCTGAAAGAAATATAGCATCTTTGGCTGAAGCTCAATCTACTTTGAATAAAATGGCTGCTAAACCTGAAACTAATGACAATCCCTTTGCAGCTACCAATGTTATATAAGTCAGAATTGATGAAAATGTTAGACTATTACCTGAATTAGATGCTAAGTAGGAAAGAGAAGATGAAATTGCTAGAAACATTAGTGTTTCTACTATCACCACCACTAGTGTTGAGGCTAGTAATAGTTCTACTACTCTAGATGATAAATTTGATTTTGATCTTGATGGTTGCAATATCTCTGAAGTTATTAAGTTCCTACAAAAGCTTGCTAAAAGTCCTAATGCTAGTGCTATGAACATGGCCTTTACAAAACACATTACTGATGCTCTCATAAAGATTAAAGAAGAAAAGATGAAACATAAAGCTTCTATTCCTATAAAACAAGAAGATGGTTGGGAACCCATCATTAATATGAAAGTGAATGACTTTGATTTCAAAGCTTTATGTGATCTTGATAGTAGTGTTTCTATTATGCCTAGAAGGATTTATGATATGCTTGATTTGCCTCCACTTGAAGATTGTTATTTGAATGTCCCACTTGATGATAATTCTAAAAAGAAACTCATGGGGAGTCTTAATGGTGTTCTTATTATGGTTAACAATGCCTATGTCCCCGTTGATTTCTATGTTTTGGATGTTGAATACAATACTTCTTGTCCTATTACTTTGGGAATACCTTTTCTTAGAACTGTTGGTGCCATCATTGATATGAAAGAAGGCACCATTAAATATCAACTCCCACTCAAGAAAGGTATAGAACACTTACCTAAAAAGAGAGAAAAGATTTCTTTTGCTTCTCCTATGGAAACAAAATTTGGTCTTAATGCTTCTTCATTTGAGAACACTTGATTCTTTCTTTGCTTCTTATGCCTAACGTAAAGGCATTAAAGAAAAGTACTTATTTGGGAGATGACCCAAAAGTTTTAGATGAGTCTTGGAAGTTATTACTTAAGTAATAACCTCTCCTGATCCTTTTTATTTGCTTTTTGTGCCAACAGTAACCTCTAATGAGAGAGAAGTAATGATTGGAAAAGTTGTTGTCCCGAAATAGATTTCCATGCTTCACCGTAAACATTCGTGAGAGAGCTTTGTATGTCTGATTGAGCTGTAATTTTTTGTGATTCTGCCCCAGGTTGTTACCTAACTTTCGTTAGTTCAACACCTTTTGATTTGAGCAACAGAAGGTCTTCTAAAATTTTTGTCTTTAGCTGATGGTCTGTTTTGACAGATTTCTACCATTTTCTGCATTTGCTTCTTGTTGGTTCCTTCTTGAGTTCTTTTGGGGAATTGAGCTTTTTGAGGGAAGTTCTACAGTATATAGTGTTCTAATGGAAGTTTATTTGGTGTTAGAACTGAACCTTAAGACCTTTTATCTTGAGTGCACTAATGTTGCTAATAAAGATTGTGTGAAGTTTTGTATGAAGGAAACATTTCAGGTGTATGGAAGGAATGAGTAATGAGATGAAGGATGGACTAAAGCTCAATCTTGGGGATGACACGCATGTCACCCCAAGAAATATCCAAGAAGTACAAGCGTCAAAGCTTGGGGGTGCCCAAGGCATCCCCTTCTTCATCAATAAAAAATCTAGGTTTCTTCCAAACGCTTCATTTTTATTGTTTCATGCACAGTTGTGTTGTTCTTGGAGCGTCTTTTTTTTCGTTTTCGTTTTGATTTTTAGTTTGCTTGGTTTTCTTAGTTTTCTGAATAAATTGGTTGGACCCCCTCTTTCATACATTGGTTTGCAAATAGTTTGGTTTGGTTTGGAAAAGAGTAGGAAAGTTCATGCTTATGTGGTAAAAAGAGCTTGTTTTAGACTATGGCCTATGCTCTGTCATGCCATGCTTGATATTGTTTTGGCTTTATGCTTAGTATTATTTGCTGTAGCATGACTTGTTATAAACAATTGAGATTTCTTAATGTTCCTTGGATGAATCATGCGTTGTTTTAGCATATTAAAGCATAGTATAGTGGTATTCTCTTTTGGTGATTTATTTGGATTGACTTGGCGCATGCTCACACCATGTTATGACTATCTCAAGTCACCATAAGCCTTTATGATCCTTTATTTTTCAACTTGTAGTATCACTTTATGCTTTGATTAATGATGTTTTGTCGCTCTGTATGATTATGGCCATTATTGCTCTCTTAGTTTGTCGCTCCCAGTCTTTTGCTAGCCTCCACAACAAAGTATGAGTTCCACTCATGCATCCAACTCCTTAAACCAATTTATTCCAAAGAGTCCACCATACCTACCTACTAGCTTATGCTATTCCAAGTATATTACCTTCCAAATTAAACTTGTTATGAGAAAACTAGTGATTAAAGCTCTCACGAACTTGATGGCACACTTTACTTTACTTGCCCTTAATAAACTTGAACCATTGTGTCTTCTATGTTGTATATGCTTGCACTTATTTTTTGGGAATTAGCAGAACCATGCTTTCATGGGGAACGCTTTCAACATTGCACTTGGTACTTGTACCTAGTTGATATCATGCTCTTTTGTATATGGATGTCGTCGGTGTGAAATGAAAGAGGAGCTTGTAAGTCCATGGAGTTATGTATATGTGTTAGAGAAACGCCTGGGTCGTTGGTCTAATCCATGCTGACATGGTGGAAACCTGCAGCGTAACCATAATGAGTTGTCTATGAAGCATTCTTCTTATAAAAAAAAGAGTCCTATATTGAAAAAAAAGAGAAAAAAAGAGATACTATAAAAATAGGAAAGAGAGAAAAAAACACCATATTCCCATGGTAAATAAGAAGATTGCTAAGATGCTCGTTGTTTGCTTGCCTTGTCATTTTGATATGGGGATTCTTTCGTATCATCGGACAAGGGGTACCCCGTTGGCGGTTCTCTATGATACACATGTACTTACAATGACAAGAACTTACCGGTGACTAAACTTGAGTAGCATGAGGAGCGGCCCTTGTATACAAGGGACATGAGATTCCTAACTTATACTTCGTCAAGCATGTACACCATAGTTTGTTCACTTTAACTATAATCACTTCAAGATGCTTATGATAGGGGCAATGAGAGCTAAAAGCTATAAGTACCATAATTTTTGGAAGCTCTTTATGAGACTTGAATCCCTACTTCCTTTTACAAAGGCCTTTCTCCCACCATTATATATTGAGTCTCCACCTTATATTTGTATGCACCTACTTTGGGAGCATAGTGGCCATTCTTAGTTCTATGTGCATTGTCCCAAGACTAGTTGATTGATGCATAACTTGATATTGCTTGTTTTAAACTATTTGTATCTAGTCACTCTTATGAACTTTGAAGGTGTCCTATGCATTTATATTTGCTACTCTATTGAGGGACAAGCTGAATACTTTTATGCTATGTTTTCTTTATGTGAAACAAACAAACATCTTGCAAAGCGTTGTTATTCATGAATCTTTTGTTTGTGCCTTTTCATGTTGCATCATAGTTTCTTTGTCTTATTGCTAGAACTTTGTCTTTCATGTTCTGATTGAAGTACTATGATCCCGGCTTTGAATGTTTTACAAATACTTTGATCAAGTCTTTGATGGTGCATGTCACCTCAAAAATTATTCTTTGTTTTTATCACTTACCTACTCGAGGACGAGCAGGAGTTAAGCTTGGGGATGTTGATACATTGGAAATGTATCTATAATTTTTGATGTTCCATGCTTGGTTTTATCCACTTTCTTGTGTTTTGTTCCAACTTTGGAGTACTTTCATATGATTTCTTGGACTAACCTATTAACAAGAGCCACAGTGCCAGCTGCCTGTTTTCTGCTGTTTTTGGTTCCAGGAAAGTCAGAAAATGAATATTCTCGGAATTGGACGGGACAAAAGCCAAAGTGCATATTTTCCGGAAGTCATCAAGTGCCAGAATACGAGACGGAGAAGGGCCAGAGGCCGGCCACACCACCTGGCCGCGCGGCCAGGCTGGGCCCGTGCCAGGGGGTGGTGTGGTGGCCCCTAGCACCCCCTCGGTCTCCCCTTCCGCCTATAAGATGCCCTCAGGACGAAAACCCTAAGTGCCCGATCAAAAATCCACAAAAGAGTCTGTAGCCGCCGTCATCTCCATCCCTAGATCGGGAGGGATCTGAAGCTCTTCCCGGCACCCTGCCAGAGAGGGGAATTCACCCTGGAGGCCTTCTTCATCATCATGCAAGCCTCCGGTGTGATGCGTGAGTAGTTCATCCTTGGACTACGGATCCATGTAGTAGCTAGATGGCTGGTTCTCCTCCTTTGTGCTTTCATGTTTAGATCTTGTGAGCTCCATTCATGATCAAGATCATCTATTTGTAATTCTGCATGTTGTGTTTGCGGGGATCTGATGGATATTGAGATGCTATTTCAGATTGATTATTGATTTTATCATGTCTTTGTTATTTGTGATCTTGCATGCTTTCCATTGTTAGTAGCTATCTTGGCCAAGTAGATGCTAGCAACTCCAAGAGTTAGTATTTATGCTCGATAGTGGGTTCATGCCTCTGGTAATCTGGGGAAGTGACAGAAATCTCTAAGGTACTAGATGTGCTGTTGCTACTAGGGAGAAAACAACAATCCTTTGTTCATAGAACAATCGTATTGTTTACTTTACACGCAGTTCGTAAAGCAATAATCTGTTGCTTGCAACTTAATACTAGAGGGGGTTCGGATGATAACCTAAAGGTGGATTATTAGTCATAGATGCAGTTGGATGGCGGTCTATGTATAATGTTGTAATGCCCAATCAAGTCTCAAAGGAGTCAAGATGATTAGTATATGCATGTATTGCTTTCTCGGTGTTTGTCAATTGCCCCGCTGTAATTTGTTCACCCAGCATGTTATCTATCTAAGGAGAGCCACCTCTAGTGAACTATGGATCCCGGTCCTTGTCTTTTACATACAATGTATAAACTGTTTACTTCTTTGTGTTTACTTTCTGCAAACTTTTACTTCTTTCCATTCGATACGTTTAATCCTTTGTTTTCAGCAAAACACGGTGAGATTGACAACCTCATCGCAAGTTGGGGACAAAGTTATGTGGTTGTGTTGTGCAGGTCTCCACGTTGCTACTAGCATCGGTAGTGCGCCCTGCCAAAGCTTAGCTAGTAACACATTTGGGTGTTTCCTTGCTCCTACTGGTTCGATTAAACCTAGGTTTCATAACTGAGGGAAACTTGCTGCTATGCTCATCATACCTTCCTCTTGTGGTTCCCAACAAGCTCTACATCAACACCGCCATCAAGCATTTTTCTAGGCACCGTGCATTGAGCCATCAATGGGATGATCATAATCCTCAGTAGTAACCACAAGGACCTATAATAGAAATTCAGTTGGTTTCATGTGGTATATTGCCAATAAGTATCTTATAACCTTCTGTTTATCTCTCTATTTTCTGTCAAAAATATGATTAGATATGACAAGCTATTCTATCATATTTCCTGTGCATACTTTTATTGTATCTCTATTATATTGCATTATCCTTGTACATTTCCACTCAACCTCATGTAAATAAGGTTGATAACAATAAGAGTTTTATCTAACTTTAGATGATATGTTCATGATCCATGTTAATGGTGCTGATCCCTATCTTCAAACTCTAAACATATGCATTGCTTTTATTACATGCAGTAAACCTTAGTCAGTAGTATTGTACTCATCTCTTGATAACTTTGATCGTTTCTGCACTGCTTTTGATGCCCGTCAAAGGGTTTTCATTTCGTTTGTCTGGGTTTAATTATCAATTAACTTGAATTCATTCTTAGTTATTCTACGGCTCTACAATATAGTTGATAATTATTCATGGCAAAACTAATGTTATTTAGATCACTCCAGAAATATCCCAGGTTTTTTTTACTATATATTATCGGCAGATGTATCAAACAAATTTTACAAGGGATGATCGTCTCCATCCTACACATCGCACCTCCCGACTTTTCTCCTTGCTTGCACCTAGACACCTGAACAGCCCATGCTCGCAGCAATCACTAGATTGGGGTTCAGATGTGTCGAGATGTCCATCTTGTAGTAGACCAATTTTCTCAATTTCTGTTGTGCCTATCAAATATGGTTGCACAATTCAGGTATGAACTATATACCAATTTATCTCATGTCGTTTGATTTATGTGATTTTTCACAGCTCCACAACCACAAATCGGTGATTTACGGTCTTTTAAATCCAATTGCACCAGTTTGCAAAGTTATTGGTGGTCGCAGAAACTTTGGCAATAAAACACTACAAGGTGTTTCTCACAATGTTATAGTCGTAAGTTCTTCGTGTGATGCCATTTAGATTTAAATCCTGCTATCATGTTTTTATATTGATTAAATTAGAGGATGGCTGCTAGGAGCTAGCTAACTAAGTTGTAATATTCCAGCTAATCTATATAAGATATATAGGCAAGTGCTTTAAAACCACATATTTGATTTGTACGCTCACAACAAAGTATCATCAAGAGACACCAACGGAGAGAACCACATTATCTGCTCGACCAACTAACCTCTCAACGTCAAGAGACATCTGATGGTGAGACATCAACGGAGTGAACACCAAGAGACATACTCTGTGATCAGCACTTTCTGTTCCTCTGGCATCTATTTCATCAGATGTGCAATGCATAATGGTAGTCAATGGATCATCCAATCTTTTCTGATAATTCATCCACCTAGCTTATTTCTATGGCTGACATTCCAATGAAAACTACTTACAGATTTGTTTTTACTAGGCTTTGTTTTTGGTAATCCAGTGAATCCCTGTTATAGTGTACTTATTTTATCTCTAGAAAGAAGGAATATTTGGTTCTTTCAATAATAAGTTGAGGAGAGCTAATAAGCTTCCATTCTTTTTTGGTATGTCGTCCTTCCAGCAACTATATTATGCGGTTCATTTTACTTAGATTTCAATGGTTATAAGCACGGGACATGTGTAACTTGAGAAATTACAAATAATTCGATGGGCTAACCTCAATGTTTAAGAACCTACATACATATTTTTTTCATTTAAGCTCACGTTGTTATTTATAGTTTGGTGGGGATAAGAGTTGATGTCCATAACATGTGTCTACAAAATTAATTCATTGGTTGGTGCTTTGAATAACCTATTAGGTGTTGAAGCATTTCTACCACACGTGTGATCCCAAAAGATATTCCTATTTTGTACTTATATGAGTCCTAGATTTTTGAGAATTGCAATGTTCAATTGTTGATCCATTGTTAAAAAAACTACCTATGTGATAGTTGCTACCAAATATGTGCAAATATGACGACTTATGGTTCTACTATGCTTTTGATGAAACACGAAATTTGATAACCTTTAAGGGACCTCTTGCCTCAAAGTACAATTTGCCTAACAATATGCATAAAAAATTCTCCCAAACCCAGTTATGTGAAAAGGATAGCTCGGGTTTTAATGAAATTGTTTTGTTCATTGGGTGTTGTTTATTTGTCCTTGAGTTCTCTCGGTTAATATACACATAAATAGCATTCAAAATATGTAATTTGAGTCCTTACTTCCATTAGTGAATTAATTGGTATATATTTGAATTTAACGTGTAATAGTAACAACCTATGCAAGTGAATGGAGAATAAAAGAGAGAAAATGCAATGCAATTACATGTCTTAAAAGTTATTGTAGAAATTTATTAAAATATAGGATCTATGCACTTTGTGTTGCTTTGAATTTTTCGCGAGCAACTGATCAATATTGGCTATATTAGAAAATCAATGCTTTGTATTAGTTGATTAATTTCTAAAGTTTTTGGCGCACTGCAATTAAATACGTGGTTGTGCCACATGCTATATTCTAGAAATAGTGCCTTCAGTCGTTCCAAACAATGTTCTTCTATTACGATGTTGTTTCATGCCATAAAAAACTATTTATGGCAGTTTAATTTATTTGTTTTTGCAAATGTTCTATACAGAAACAATGATATAGTACCTTAGTTACTCTCTAGGTCTGTACTTTTTTTAAGGTAATGATGAAGATTGGGAAATATCTTAACTCACCGGGTTTTTGTAATTTTGTTCGCTATATATAGTACAACAAGTTCTGTGAAAAATTAGCATTCACGTCCGTTGGGGGCTACAAAACTTCCACATGTCTCTTTTTAACTATATTTCTACTTCCATGTGTCATTTTTTGTATGCCTGAAAATGTGAGGAAAACTCTTTTGAACATGTTCGAGACCGCACCGACAATATCCACTATAGTTTTCATGCATGCGGCCTTGAATTATGGTTCATTCCTTTCGATATAACAGAACAGGGATAGATGGGAAGTCAAAGAAACATGTAAACAAGAGGAATTTTAATAGACCAATATGACTTTTGGTGGAAATAAAGGATAATTAATTGTTATAGTCGATGATCAATACAATGGGTGTAAACACATTAGCCCTACTCTAAATTTTCAAATAGTTATCGTCTAACTAATCGAGTCTATAGGGGCAAAAAATAAATGTTTGAAATTATAGCTCTTTATGAATATTCTTTAGTCATATTATTTAAACTATTGTGTTTCATTGGTTTTTAAAAGGTAAACTGTGTTTCGTGGATTTTCCACTTTTAAGAAATATCTTATAGAAAAATACACAAAAAGAAAATTATAATAAATATAGTGATAACATATGTACATTATACATATAAAACGCAATAATTTATTCATGAACATGTTCCATACACAAAAGATGTTACCCGTGCATGTGCGCGGGCCACTTTTCTAGTTTGTAATAAAGATGATATATTCTTGTGTCCATATGACTTGGCAGTCTATGATAGATTTATGATTTGTGTTTGATCTTTCTCTTTAGATGGTATACGTAGTCAGCCACATATCATTTGTCCTTGGGATTAAAGGGAGGGAGAAATCCTTTGGACGTGTTTTAGGATCCTACCCGGAATAGCCTCGTGACGGATCGGCGTCGGATCGTAACCTACATGGCCAAATAAGGATAAAGAGAGACTCCCTAAGCTAATTACGATATCCACGGGGAAACCCCTAATTGCGGTGATTTGTATGGGTGACTGTTCTCAGACATCGCAGTGGTTATTTAGAGGTGACCTCACTGTTGGCTCAACAAAGTGGCTTCCTACGAGCCTTGTAGTAAACATCTTATTATGGAGCTCTCTCCACACATCTTATGACACAATAAGTATGTTATCTTGATTAATAATAATAATACTATGCTAGTGGTGTATCCTACATCCCCGAGAACATTTTAGCCCTATTGAGTTCAACCACGTTTTCACACAACCTTGTACTTGTTTCCTTTTACTAGTTTTAATTACTTTTCTACAAACAACAAAAAACCTTTCAAACACCCTTTACTTGAGATCAAATGCAACTTATAAGTATCCTTTGGTAGATAGTGACGATGGGAATAAAGACCTTTACCAATAGCTCTCTATGGGTTTGATATCTTTACTTCGAAACTAGCTACAATTGATATGTGCACTTGCAGTCATCAAGCTATTTTATGGTGCCGTTGTCGGGGAGCTAAGCGTTTTTGGTCTTTATTGTTAGTTGCTTATTTTACTAATTGCTTTACTAAAGTTGCTTATTAGTTTCAGTTAAGCACCATGACTGCACTTGAACTGATTAGTTAGCTCGATGTTACTAAATACCTCAGAAAGTTCAATAGAGGACCCGTCAAGGAATTCTCGAGTGGGAGCGAACCAGAATACGAGGTTAATCCTTGTTTTATCACTATTATTAAAGAAAAACTTTTGCATGAGATGATCCAGATGAGGATCCGTACACTCATTTAATGCATTTACCGAGCTATGTTGGACTCTTAAACTGAGAGGCTATTCCGATGATGAATTGAAACTTAAACTTTTTAGCCAATCTCTAACTAGAACTGCTTTGGCTTGCTATAGAATTTTCCCTATAGAGAAAATTGATACTTGGGAAAAACTCAAAGGAGAATCTGTGTTTTGATTCTTTCCCAAGGTAAAAACTGCTGAAGTAAGAAGGGCAACTACAAACTTTAAGAACCGCCTAGGTGAAGGCTTGGTAAGAGCCTTCAAAAGGTATAAGGCCCTACTTAATAAATGTACCCATCATGATTTACCTGAATGGTATGTTTTACATATTTTCTATGGAGGACTTAATCAAGAAATTATGCATGAGCTTGACATGAACTCCGGAGGCTCTTTCATGGAGTTAACTATAATTAAAGATTTGGAACTTTTAAAATGAATTCTCCATAATAGAGAAATGTAGGGATTTGATTTAGGAGGCGAAGGAGGTATAGAAACTGAATACGATTGTCTCAATGCTTATAAAGACTCCGGTAAAGTAAAAAAACTGCTAATGAACTTCAACTAGATGATGATATTATTTTTCAAATCCTTCAGTCTTTTACAGAACACATTGAGGCTCCTAAGATGGACTGGCTTCATTACACTCCGCGACCCAAGCCATTTGTGGAAGATGATCCAATAATCATAGCCCTTGTCGAACCATCAAAGAGGTATCCCCATATGTTGAACCCCTTCCTTTCCCAAGGATGGTGAGAAAACACATGATGGCTCAGAGCTAGAGAACCAACGCAAAGAAGAAGAGCTATTTCTCAAGAAGCTGGAAGAGGAGGCGCAAAGAAGGAAAACTGAACAAGTAAGTGTACAAGAGGCAGGGACATCAACGAAGGAAGATATTTTAACTATGTTTGCACACTGCAATGTAGTTGAGCTAGATATTAAAGCTTCGCAATTTGTCAAAGGAAAAGGTAAAAGCAATTAGAGATGTTCCAATTTGTGTTGGACCATACAAATACCCCATTGATTTTGTGCTTATTGATATGCCTATTGATGTTTATTGTCCCATTATTTTTGGAAGAACCTTTCTAAATACCATAGGAGCAAACATAGATTGCAAGAGACAAACTGTGTCCCTCAAGTTTGGTGAAGAGAAAATGGATTTTCATTTCTCCATATTTGACCATAAGCCGGCTATTAAAGAACTAGACGATGATGAGTATGAATGTGAGGAAGAAGGTAATATTGTTAATTTAGCCTCAATAGTCATTGAGACTCTTGATGATGATTTAGCAAGAAGCTTGGTAAATAATAATAATATCCTCCAGGACATAGAAAAAACTGAAATGGATGATTATCTTGACTCCACACCTAGGGTGGATGCCGAGATTAATCAAAAACATGAAGAACCCATAAGGAAGGGAGATGAGGCTCCTCCCCCTCCTATCCTTAAAACTTTACCAAAGAAACTAAAATATAGGTTTCTTGATGAGATGAATAAATTTCCTGTTATTATAAGTTCTAACCTTGCAGAAAAAGAGGAGGAGAATTTAATGAGGATTCTCCAGATGCATCGAAATGCTCTTGGGTACTCAGTGAGTGCCTTGAAGGGAATTAGTCCTTCGATAGCCACCCATACAATATTCATGGAAGAAGGGGCTCAACCAGTCGCAGATTTTCAGCGACGACTTAAACCTCACATGAAAGAGGAGGTAAGAAAAGAAATAATGTGTTTGCTAGATGCATGTGTCATCTTTCATGTAGAAGAGAGTGAATGGGTAAGTCTTGTTCATTGTGTTCCTAAGAAAGGTGGATTTACGGTTGTTTAAAATGAACATAATGAAATGGTACCTACTAGAACTGTTGTTGGCCACATGATGTGCATTGACTATAGAAAACTTAACAAGGAAACTAGGAAGGATCATTACCCTTTACCGTTTATAGATCAAACTTTAGAAAGGATTTCTATGCATTATCATTTTTGTTACTTAGACGCCGGTTTTTCTCAAATTGTTGTTCACCCTGATGATAAACTTAAAACAACTTTTATTTGTCCCTATGGCCTTTATGCTTATCGTCATATGCCTTTCGGTCTCTGCAATGCTCTTGCCACTTTTCAAAGATGTATGACTGCAATATTTACTGATTATGTTGAAAGTATTATGGAAGTATTCATGGATGACTTCTCTATTTATGGAACTTCCTTTCATCATTGTCTCCATAATCTTCATAAAGTTCTGTAGAGATGTGAAGACACTAACTTAGTCTTGAACTGGGAAAATGTCATTTTATGGTTTAAGAAGGCATAGTACTTGGTCACAAAGTCTTAGGTAAGGGTATAGAAGTTGGTAAAGAAAAAATTGAAGCAACAGAAAGGTTACCCCTCCTCGAGACATAAAAGGTATAAGGAGTTTCCTAGGCCATGCTGGATTTTATAGAAGGTTCATCAAGAATTTTTCAAAAACTATAAGACCTTTAACTAACCTTCTTCAAAACAATGTTCGTTTTAATTTTGATGAAAAGTGTCTCGCTGCTTTCAACATATTAAAACAAGCTCTCCTTGAAGCTCCCATTATAAAACCACCTAATTGGAAGAAACCTTTTGAGCTATTTTGTGAGGCCAGTCATGAAGTTGTAGGAGAAATTCTTTGTCAGTATAATGGTGATGATCTTAAATCATTCATCATGCTAGTTGCACCTTAAACGGGGCCCAAAAGAATTACCCTATGGCAGAAAAATAATTTTTCGCTGTGGTTTTCTCCTGTGACAAGTTTAGATCTTATATCATTGACTCTAAAGTAAGAGTACACACTAATCGTGTTGGCTTAAAGGAAATCCTAAAAAGGACTGATGTTAAGCCAAGGATGATCCGTTGGCCTCTACTTTTGCAAGAATTTGATTTACGGATTCTACAAAGAAAGGAAGAGATAGAGGAAAATCCATGGACACTCAAGAAATTGCTCATCCTAAAGAGGTGTCATTCGTTTACACACCTGTGGGAACCACACTGCCAAAAAGGAAGTTCTTGATTTCTTCTTGCAATGGTTTTCGTGATTTTCTACAACCAACTTTGTTCGAAGAGAAAAAGAAAAGGTGGTCTAGGAAGGAAAAGGTACCCAAATGAACTCATGTTCCCTTGATGATCGAGGCATATGAAATCTCGAACACATCTTTGTTCTGGATGATTTTCTATTGTTTCTTTTTGCATATTTGTATTCCCTTCTTTTTATGAGTTTATTGCCGGTCTTACGAGGTTGATATGGGTGGGAGGTGCGGTCGGCTCCGCCCGTACCGCTAGTCGTTAAGCCCGCTGTTGCATTCGCTTTGTTTTGCATAAATGGTACGATCGCGTAGTACGGGCATAGCTCCCCCGTATGGTTGGTCGTTATCAGTTCTATGCCTTTTCATCCGTTATTTGTTCGTTTCATCGTAAAAAAAGTCATAAAGTCAGTATGGACGGGCAGTATGGGCGGAACCCGCCCGTACCACTTTGTCGATTGACTATTTACCGACTTTGGCACGCCGTATTTTTTTGGAAACGACTTGGTACGGGCGTGTCGTACGGGCATCCGCCCGTACCAGTTGGTCGTTACGATCATGATTTCCCACTTTTGCACTTATTTGTTTTCATACTTGTTGGGATTCTTTTCTTGGGCGACCCTTTTCCTCTCAGTATGAATTTTACCTTGCTTCTAACCTCTTATAAGCCTTCTAGAAGGGCTCTATCCTTCTATTGACAAGACATGTCTTCTCCGCATTGCTTCTCCCTCCTGAGAACCTTGGAACCATGTACTTCACATGGGGTATCCTTCAAGAGAAGGAAGGTCTCTATGGATCATCCACGAGGGTTACGAAGGAAGTCAAAGCTGTCGTGCCAAAAGAAAAGGAGTCAGAAGCCGAGGATGGATTCAAGCTGATGGAAACAATAAAAGATGGGCATAAGGTGTTCAGCCTTGGCGTTGGAAAAGAAGGTAACTTCGACGAGGTTCAACTTGATCTAGAAAAAGATGGGGAGTTCTACTTGAAGAGAGTGAATAAACAAGGAGAGGAGATCTAAGCCTCTCTGGACAAACTTGACCGCCGCATTAAGAAGACTGAGATAAAATCTCTAGGATCTTCTAAACATATTGAACTATTGTGTCGTTATCTGGAACAGATGGATCTGAAGATAATGAAAGGACTAGAAGTGAATTTCAACATCAGCCTTCGATCCATCAACATGCAAAAGCAAACAATAGAGATGTACATGGCTCTTGTGGAGCAGTTGGAGAAAATTAGCGAGCAACATTGAATCCGTATTTTGATCTTGGAAGCATCAAACAAGATGCTCCATGCAAGTCTTCGTGATTACCGAGTTTCTCCCCCAGCAGACTAGAAGGGCGCGCCACGGTATCAAATAATCACAAGGAATTATTTGATCCACCCGGCCTGATTCCAAGCTTGGGGGATCTGTGAGAGCCTTGTAATCTATCTTACAGTTTTTAGCATGTTTACTTTCCTACACGCATGTTAGACTTTAATTCCAGAATTTGCATTAGTTGCATCAACTTTGAGCTACCTTTGTTCAAGAGAAGATTTATAACTGTTGAGTTGCGAGACTTTATGATAATTGAAGTTGTGTTTTGATTCATGATTATTATATGAGATGATTGAACTAGGTTGAGTGTTATGATACTTGTATAGTGATGTCTGCAAGTGCACAGATCGTTTGTAGCTAGTTTCAAAGTATAAATATGGATCCAACAGGGAGCCCAAAGGTAAGTGTCTATGGGTGAAGTCTCTATCACACCCGAAATTGTCACAGGTCTTCGAGTGAATTGACTGCAAGTATTGAAGTAGGAATGGGTTTTGATTAAATGAGATGTATTTAAATAGAACTAAAATGTAAACTTTAGAAATATAAAGCATAAAAGTAAAGAACGACTTGGTTGTTTGTTGTTTACTGCAGATGGCAAAAGAAGGCGCGGGGAGATTCAGTTCATGATGATAGTGACTGTGCCAGGTGGATGAATAATAAATGTAACAATTATAATCTTATAAATATATATGTAGGCGAGCAACCCATAATTAGCCAGAACTCCTCTTGGTAGATTTCATCCCAACCATGGCCATGGTTAGACACTAGACGATTAAGACCCTTCAAGTCGCTTAGCGATTAAGCTCCTTGGATCAGACTAATGCAATAAGCATAGCGGTTACTCGTTATCCTCGAGTCTACTAGTTTTACATTGTCGGTCCACTAGCGATCAAGATCTTATCTATGTAGAAAAAGCATCATGTTGTCTAGGCCCTTAATTGGACAACAAGCATTAGGCATCCCACAGATAGTCAAGCACACATAATATAGTAATTAGAATCAATCACAAAATAATGGAAAATATATGAAGGCACATCACATCTCACCAATCCCCTACATCTCCCACGCCCAAGGGAATTACTCACACATGAGAGAAGAATGGATCATCAATGTAATCAAATAAAGGGAATTCGTCTCGGTATTACCGTGGAGATCCACAATAAGAATAGAAAAATATCCAACACAATTCAAGACGGGAAGAAGCAATCTCAAACCCTAGTCTTGCAAGGTGGAGATCCCTCTCTCTCTCTCTAGTACAAGTAGTGGCTATGGAGGTGTATTGGCTAGGAGGTTGAAGATTGTGGAGCGATATGAAGAATGTCTTCTCCTTCTTCTCCGGATCTCTTCTTTCTCCCTTCTGGATGGTGTGGCGGCTGATGCGTTGTGTTTTCGTCCCTAGTCCCTTCATGGAAGTTGTCCCTTTTGACAAGACAAAGGCGGTGGCAACTATACGGTGGGAACTATATGTCCGGAAAATATTCCCGCCGTATAGTTGCTCGTTAAAGCTTCTGTGAGGTCCCCTCGCGTGCTTCCAAAGTGAGACTTGCTTGTTTTCTCCAGAATATTGTGTTTCCCTAGTTAAAACCTTTTGTTGACGTTCAGAACCTGAAACACACATTAAATACCATGTTTTCCTTGCTACCAAAGTATTAGTGTTAGGTAAAGCTAGAAAACAATCAAATCCGGGAGAAAACCATCAATAAAAACCATAAAAAATGTGTTGAATCTCATAGCTATCATATAGCTATCATGATTTTAGAGACGTCCACACTAGTAAAAGTATTGATTAAGTTATGAGAAGAAGAATTCTGGTAGCATATTATAATAGATGATCAAGGTTTCCTGATCAAGGTTTGATTAAGTTATGAAACTCTAGTCACTAGTTCATTGGTCAATAGATGATCAAGGTTTCCTGATCATGTGGCATTTATGCCAGTTGGAAATGGAGTCAACTCATTCAGAGAATGATATGATGAACCAATACCCAACCTAAACATCATGACCTGATCATGTCACAAAGTTCAAGTTAGAATGATTAGAAATGGATCCTCGTAGACTATTCCTTAGACCGTGAGGCTATATCAATCACTGTCTCCCGAGAATGCTTAGATAGCATCAAACGTCACTTGGTAATATAGTGACAATAAAGGTGTGTTCAGGTGTTCGGAGGAACCGTATAGGCAATATATGCCAAGAGCAGGATTTGTCCGTCCACGTGATGGAAAGATAATCAAGGGCCCACTCGGAGAAGTTATATCCAATAGCTGCGCATGTGATTTGATCACAGGGATATCACTTGTCGAACAAGTCAAGTAGCATTGTTCGTTAACGAGATTGAACACGACATGGTGATGTCATTGATGAGATATCGGGCAATGTGAGTGTCGAGAGACAAAGGGAATAAGACACGACTGTCCCGGTTCAAATGATGAAAGATCTTCATGGAATGCATAGGGGTCACATGGCCATACAGTTCCCTCTGTCGATCATTAGTCCAGGATTGTCCCGACCATGTCTGGAGTGTTCCTGAACCATGGGGTATCACGCTTAAGGGTTTGATGATGCTTAGAGAGTGTTTATAGGATCGGTAGAATCACCAAAGAATAGTAGAGAGAAAACCGGAAGGGTTTCGGTAAGTCCGGAGGATGTCCGGAGTGGAGGTGGAAGGTGTTCCATAGCCACGGAGATTGAATAATATGTCAATGAATGTTAAATATTGATTTAATCATTTATTCATAATTATTTAATAAAAGATAAAATCAATTTAAAGGTCAAAAGGCTTAATGGGCCAATTCTGGAGGGAAGAGGGCCCATTAGGGAAAGGCAAGAGGAGAAAGGGGCCAAGGGGGTGGTCGGCGCCCTAGTGGGCCACCCCTCCCCCCCCCCCCCCCCCCGCATGGGGCCCATGGGGGTGGCCAGCGACGCCTCCCCCCTCTCTTCTCCTTTAGTCCCACCCCGGGACTTTGAGAGAGGTAGTACCTCCCCCCTATATATAGTGGGGGTATTTGGCCAGATAAATACACACAATATTCAATAAAGGTTTCCTCACTTTTGGGGAGACCTCCAATTGATATTCTCTCTCTCTCCCTCTCTCTCTCTCTCTCTCTCTCTCTCTCTCTCTCTCTCTCTCTCTCGTGACCGTGGTCCCAAGTTTGGACTGCACGAACGAGAGACATCTTCACCACGGAGCGCCATCGCACTGCATGATTCGGATCCAGGAGATCTACTTCCGCAACTGTTGCTGGATCAGGGAAGCGGGAGTCATCGTCAGGCACCAGACGTGTGTAACTCCCCGCGAGGTGTCACACTTGAGGCACTCAAGTCGTTGGAGCCACAGGAGTGCAAGGACTTCATCACAACCTTGAGGTCGGCTTCGGCTCGTCTACATCAGCCACGCTCTCCTAAGCGTTGACAATGCTTTTCGGTCTTCAAGGGTAAGTTCGTGAAAAGCCCCTCTCGTTACTGCATTACTAATATATAGGTCATGGCAACATCATGGGTTCAGGGGCGTAGGTATTGTTTTCATACGTGGAACCCCTACAGTGGTATCAGAGCTAGATCTATGCGTAGTAATGCTAGTACAGGTAGAACACACGAGATGTAGCGTGTGGGCATTGATCTTTTAGTTGTTACCCTCCCACGTGTACTTGTGTATACCCTAGCAATGCTCTATGAAGCGGCACCCAACCGACTTTACGCGTTCATTCGTGAGACTGGTCCATGCTTGACATATGGCTTGTACCATATAAAGTGGCTTTGGGGGGTGTCTGTCTCTCTCGCATTAGTTGGTATGCCATTTGCAACGGAGGGCCCCGGAAGAGGTGTAGTATAGACAACTACTTGATCAGCGTTGAGGTGATAGTTCGTAGGTAAGAACGGTTCTTGTGCGAAAGCCCATTCAGCCACGTAAAACATGCAAAGATAAAGTAGAGGCATCTAACTTTGTTTTGCAGGGGGCGTTGCTTTGTGATATGGTTGTGGCAAAGGTAAAGTGATTACCTTATGTTACATAGTAGTAGATAGTCACGGAGCTGATGGACTACCACGCCAGAAAGACACCAGTACCCTGGTGTCTACGGCGCCGGAACCCTGGCGCCGGAATCCGGTGACGACGATGGAGATCACGACATGAAGGTGAAAGAAATATGCCCTAAGAGGCAATAATAAAGTTGTTATTATGTATTCCTTGTATATGATAGATGTTTATTTTGCATGCTATAATTGTATTGATAGGAAATGTCAATACATGTGTGTTTAATAAACAAAAAGGGTTCCTAGTTATGCCTCTCTTATAGACTAGCTTGTTGATTAACAAGATGATCAAGGTTTCCTGATCATGGACATTGGATGTTGTTAATAACAAGGTCACAACATTTATGAAATGATGTGATGAACATTCATCTGAAGTATAGCATTACAATCAGGTCATTATGTTTATATTGCTATAACATCATGCGAAGTAATCTTTATCCTTAGACCATGAGATCATGTTAATTGCTAACACTGGAAGAGTATCTTGATAACATCAAACGTCACACCATAACAGGGTGATTATAAAGGTGGTTTCAGTGCTACGAAGGTGTTATGTTGAGGCTCATGGATCAAGAGTGGAATTTGTCAATCCTGATGACGGATAGATATACTCTGGGCCCTCTCGGTGATATCACATTAAGATAGCTTGCAAGCAAGTGATGTGATCACTAGAATGTTATATCACGGGAACGAGAAAAGAGTGCATGTCGGTAACGAGATCAAACTAGGTATTTTGATACCGATGATCGAATCTCGGACATGTATTATATCATGATACAAAGGGATTAAATTACTAACATTAAAGGTTCTCACGATCACATAAGTCATCGTTGAATGTGCAGGAGTTAGTATGGATATCCAGGTCCCGCTTCTGATTATTGATCTGAGAGGACTCTCAATCATGTCTGCATTATTCGCGAACCATAGGGTGACACACTTAAGGGTTGACGGACACCATTTAGGAGCACATATGTTTTAGACAAAAGGTTTGCAAAGCGCAGGAAATGTTTTGATAGAAACAGGAATTGTTTCGATAGAAACCGGAATTGTTTCGGGTGAAATTGCAGAAAGTGGTTCTGCATGTGATGTTGAAATGTCGCAAGGGTTTGTTAAAATAAATAAAAGAGTTTTATTAAAGTAATTAACAAAATTCTGAATAAAATAAATAAAAGAGTTTTATTAAATTGAGAGTTGCATTTAATTTTGTGGAAATTAAATACATGTGAGTGGGATTTTGGGTGGAGGCCATGTTTATGTGAGTGGAGGTTCACCACATGAATGAAGGAGGGGAGGAGTCCCCCCCTCATGCGCCGGCTATGGTAGGGGAGGGGTCTCCCTCCTTCCTATATAAAGCCCCCCTCTCCCCTCTCACAAACCACACCTCCTCGTGAAGGATCTCTCTCCCCCTCTAGATATTCCCCCATGGTCTCGGATTAGCGAGATACATGTTCCTGATGGCCTTGTGTCTGGAAGGAGTTGCTGCTTCCGCTGATTCGCTGGAGCGAGGAGGTGGAGGTTTTCCGGTAGCTTGAACGTGTGTGCGAGGACGGATGCGCTGCTGATTTGCGGCGCTCGGACTTCCACATGATCTTGAGATAGGCAAGCGTACCACTACATCAACCACGAGTTCCTACTCGTTAACAAAACTCGTTGTCTTCGAGGGTAAGTTCTCCATGGATGTATGTCCACCCGTTGCTCTGTATCTAGTAGATAGATCTTGGCGTGTAGTTCTCATCGTAGGAAAATTTTTATTTTCTATGTTGTGGACCCAACAGTGGTATCAGAGCCTGATCTATGCATAGGTGCTTTGCACGGGTAGTACACATATGTTTATATGTGGACGATGATGATCATGTTATTGCATCTTCTATGTATTTTGGATATTGGTGGCATAGTGGGATGAAGCGGCCCGGACCAACCTTACATGTCATCGTACATGAGACCGGTTCCACTACTGACATGCAACTAGTTTTGCATAAGTGGCTAGCGGGTATCTGTCTCTCCTACTATAGTCAATATCTGATTTACAACGAGTTGCTAATAACTTGGTTATCCTCGTTGTGGTTCATGTTCGTAGGTAAGACCGGTTCTATCTCCGAAAGCCCTAAGCCACGTAAAAACTTGCAATTGATAAATTAGAGGCGTCTATTTTAGATCGTTGCTGGGCTAGTGTCTTGATATGGAATTATTGTAAGTAGATGTATGATAGATACTCTTACAACACACTTAACGTGTAAGTTCCATAGACCTTGGCCTTACACACAAAGGAATGATAGAGATCATACCATAATGCAAATGATAGAGATCAAATGCATGGACCATATCATCTCACTTTACACGTTAGATGTTAGCATCTTATACTGCTAGTTTGGCGCTTTTGGTAGCATTGTAAGATGATCCCTCATTTAGATATCAAGATAAAATGTGTTCTTCCTTCAGTATGCACCGTTCTATGGATCGTGTTTCGAGACCTCACGTGATGATCGGGTGTACTCGACTCCGCGCTTTCATACAACGGGTGTAAGACAGTTTTACACACACGGAATACTAAGGTGCTTACTTGACGAGCCTAGCATGTACAGACATGGCCTCGGAACACAGACCGAAAGGTTAAGCATGAGTCATATAGTTGATATGATGCCCATATTGATGCTCGCCTTTGAAGCTACACCGACTCACGTGATGATCGGACTTGGTGTAGTGGATTTGGTTCATGTAATCACCAAAAGGGACACGAGGGATGTCGTTTTTGAGTGGGAGTTCATTAGTAATTTAGATTAGTTGAACTCAATCTATCATAAAATTAGTCTAAATAAACTTTACAAATTATGTTGTAGATGGCACCACCTGCTTTTAATTTCAATGTGTTCATGGAGAAAGAGAAGCTTGCTGCGAATGGTAGCAACTTCACCAACTAGGCTATGAATTTGAGGATTCTCCTCACTATTGCACAAAAGCAATATGTGCTAGAGGCACCGCTAGGCCCCACCACCATCTCTTGATGCCCCTGACGAGGAAAAGAATGTCTATATAACTCATCAGGAGGACCACAACTTAGTTCATTACGGCATACTGTATGGGCTAGAGCCAGAACTTCGAAAGCGTTTCGAAAATGGCAATGCCTTTGATACCATGGGAGAATTGAAAATGATTTTCAATACACATGCTGCCGTAGAGAGTCATAATGCTTCTGAAAAGTTCTTTAGCTGCATGATGGAAGAGAACAGCTCCGTTAGTGAGCACGTACTCAAAATGTCTAGGTACGCCGATAAGCTTGTGTCCTTGGGAATAACGATTCCCATTGACTTAGGCATACATCGTGTTCTCCAATCTCTGCCACCTAGCTACAAGAGCTTCGTGATGAACTATAATATGCAGGGCATGAAGAAGTCTCTTCCCGAACTTCTATCAATGCTTAAGACTGCAGAAGTGGAGATTAGGAAAGAACATCAAGTGTTGATGATCAATAAGACCACCGATTTCAAGAAGGACAAGAAAGGCAAGCAGAAGGGAAAGAAGGGCGGCAAATCTGTTACCGCACCTGAAAAGAAACCTCGAGCTGCCCCTAAGTGTGATACCGAGTGCTACTATTGCAAGGGGACTGGCCATTGGAAGCGCAACTGCCCCAAGTATTTGGCGGACAAGAAGGCCGGCAAGGCAAACAAAGGTATATGTGATATACATGTTATTGATGTGTACTTGACTAGTACTCGCAGTAGCACCTGGGTATTTGATAAGGGATCGGTTGCTAATATATGTAACTCGATTCAGGGGATGCGGTACAAGCGACAGCTAGCAAGGGTTGAGGTCACAATGCGGGTCGGCAACTGATCAAGAGTTGATGTGATCGCCGTCGGAACGCTACCTCTCCATATGCCGTCGGGATTAGTGATAAATCTAAATAATTGTTATTTTGTGCCTGCACTGAGCATGAACATTGTATCTAGATCGTGTTTGATGCGAAGTGGTTATTCCTTTAAATCTGAAAACAATAGTTGTTCGATTTATATGGATAATATCTTTTACGGTCATGCACTTGTGTTGAATGGTTTATTTCTATTGGATCTCGACAGTAGTATTATGCATATTCATTGTGTTAATGCTAAAAAGGTTAAACTTGATGATGATATATCTACATATATGTGGCACTGTCGTCTAGGTCATATGGCATTAAACGCATGAAGAAACTCCATTCTGATGGACTTTTGGAATCACTTGATTTTGAATCATTTGATACATGTGAGCCATGCCTTATGGGCAAGATGACTAGAATGCCGTTTTCCGGTTCAATGGAACGGGCGGCAGATTTATTGGAAATCATACATACTGATGTGTGTGGACCAATGAGTGTGTCGGCGCGAGGTGGATATCGTTATTTTGTTACTTTCACAGATGATTTCAGTAGATATGGGTATATCTATTTGATGAAACATAAGTCTGAAACTTTTGAAAAGTTCAAGGAATTTCAGAATGAAGTGGAAAATCATCGTAACAGAAAGATCAAATTTCTACGGTCCGACTGTGGAGGAGAGTATCTTAGTTACGAGTTTAGCACACATATGAAAAATTGTGGAATTGTTTCACAACTCACGCCTGCCGGAACACCACAACGTAATGGTGTGTCAGAACGTCGAAATTGTACTTTATTGGATATGGTTCAATCTATGATGTCTCTGACTGACTTGCCACTGTCATTTTGGGGTTATGCACTAGAAACCGCTGCATTCACTTTAAATCAGGCACCATCTAAATCCGTTGAAATGACACCGTATGAATTATGGTTTGGAGACAAACCTAAGCTATCATTTGTTAAAGTTTGGGGATGTGATGTTTATGTGAAGAAACTTCAGCCAGATAAACTCGAACCCAAAGCGGAAAAATGCGTCTTCATAGGATACCCTAAGGAAACGATTGGGTATACCTTCTATCACAGATCCGAGGGCAAGGTTTTTGTTGCCAATAATGGATCCTTTCTTGAGAAGGAGTTTCTCGCGAAAGGTGTGAGTAGTCGAAAGGTAGAACTCGAAGAGGTTATTGAACCTTCTCCATGAAATGGCGAGTAGCGTAGCTCCGGAAGTTGTTTCGGAATTGAATTCACCTAATGAAGAGAGAGCTAATGATATTGATCATGAAACTACGAAAGAGGACACTACCGAACCTCGCAGGTCAAGCAGGACACATGCAGCTCCTGAACTGTATGGCAATCCTGTTATGAATTTCATGATTGATGAAATAGATGACCCTACAACGTATGAAGAAGTGATGATGATCCCGGATTCCAACAAATGGCTAGAAGCCATGAAATTCGAGATGGAATCCATGTACAAAAACCAGGTTTGGACCTTGGTGGACTTACCTCACGATCGAAAGGCCGTTGAGAATAAATGGATTTTCAAAAGAAAAACTGATGCTAATGGTAATGTGACCATCTATAAGGCTCGACTTGTCGCAAAGGGGTTTCGACAAATTCAAGGAGTTGACTATAATGAGACATTATTTCCCGTAGCGATGCTAAAGTCGGTTAGGATTATGTTAGCAATTGCTGCATATTTCGATTATGAAATATGGCAGATGTATGTCAAAACTGTGTTCCTCAATGGTAATATTGAAGAAGAGTTGTATATGATACAACCTAAGGGTTTTGTCGATCCTAAGGATGCTGATAAGGTATGCAAACTTCAGCGATCCATCTATGGACAGAAGCAAGCATCCCGGAGTTGGAATCTCCGCATTGATGAGGTGATCAAAGAGTTTGGATTTGTCCAAACTTATGGAGAGGCTTGTATTTACAAGAAAGTGAGTGGGAGCAATGTGGCATTTCTGATATTATATGTGGATGACATATTATTGGTTGCAAATGATATAGATATTTTAAACAGTGTTAAAAGTTATCTAAATAGCAAATTTTCGATGAAAGACCTTGGTAAGCTTCATATATATTAGGCATTAAAATCTATAGAGATAGATCAAGACGCCTAATTGGGCTATCGCAAAGTACATACCTTGATAAGATATTAAAGAAGTTTAATATGGACGGAAGTAAGAAGGGGTTCTTACCTATGTTGCAAGGCAAGATATTGAGTAAGACTCAAAGTCCGGCTATGGCGGAAGAAAGAGAGATAATGGATAAGATCCCATATGCCTCAGCCATAGGCTCTATAATGTATGCCATGCTATGTACAAGACCGATGTGGCACATGCTATTAGTTTGACTAGTAGGTACCAATCTGATCCAGGTTCGGAACACTAGATAGCGGTCAAGAATATCCTTAAGTACTTGAGAAGAACTAAGGATATGTTTCTTGTATACAGAGGTGAAGAAGAGCTAGTCGCTAAGTATTATGTCGATGCTAGCTTTGACACCGATCTGGATGACTCTAAGTCTCAATCCGGATACGTATTTCTCTTGAACGGAGCAGCAGTTAGTTGGAGGAGTTCCAAACAACCTGTGGTGGCTGGATCAACGACGGAGGCAGAATATGTTGCTGCTTCAGAAGCGGCGCAGGAAGCGGTTTGGATGAAGGAGTTCATAATGGAACTAGGTGTGGTTCCTAGTGCATTGGACCCAATGGTGATATATTGTGACAACAATGGAGCCATAGCCAACGCCAAGGAACCAAGGTCTCACAAGAATTCCAAGCATATTAAGCGCCGGTTTCACTCCATCCGCGAGCATGTCAAGGATGGAGATATAACGATTTGTAAACTGCACACGGACCTGAATGTAGCAGAACCGTTGACTAAAGTTCTCCCTAGGGAAAAACATGATCAACACCAAAACTCCATGGGTGTTAGATTTATCACTATGTAAACTAGATTATTGTCTCTAGTGCAAGTGGGAGACTAAAGGAAATATGCCCTGAGAGGCAATAATAAAGTTGTTATTATGTATTCCTTGTATATGATAGATGTTTATTTTGCATGCTATAATTGTATTGATAGGAAACGTCAATACATGTGTGTTTAATAAACAAAAAGGTTTCCTAGTTATGCCTCTCTTATAGACTAGCTTGTTGATTAACAAGATGATCAAGGTTTCCTGATAATGGACATTGGATGTTGTTAATAACAAGGTCACAGCATTTATGAAATGATGTGATGAACATTCATCCGAAGTATAGCATTACGATCAAGTTATTATGTTTATATCGCTATAACATAATACGAAGTAATCTTTATCCTTAGACCATGAGATCATGTTAATTGCTAACACTAGAAGAGTATCTTGATAACATCAAACGTCACACCGTAACAGGGTGATTATAAAGGTGGGTTCAGTGCTACGAAGGTGTTATGTTGAGGCTCATGGATCAAGAGTGGAATTTGTCAATCCTGATGACGGATAGATATACTCTAGGCCCTCTCGGTGATATCACATTAAGATAACTTGCAAGCAAGTGATGTGATCACTAGAATGTTATATCACGGGAATGAGAAAAGAGTGCATGTCGGTAACGAGGTCAAACTAGGTATTTGGATACCGATGATCGAATATCGGACATGTATTATGTCATGAGACAAAGGGATTAAATTACTAACGTTAAAGGTTCTCACGATCACAGAAGTCATCGTTGAATGTGCAGGAGTCAGTATGGATCTCCAGGTCCCGCTTCTGATTATTGATCTGAGAGGAGTCTCAATCATGTCTGCATTATTCACGAACCGTTGGGTGACACACTTAAGGGTTGCCGGGCACCATTTAGGAGCACATATGTTTCAGACAAAATGTTTGCAAAGCACAGGAAATGTTTCGATAGAAACATGAATTGTTTCGATAGAAACCGGAATTGTTTCGGGTGAAATTGCAGAAAGTGGTTCTACATGTGATATTGAAATGTTGCAAGGGGTTTTATGTGAATGTTTGTTAATTAAAGTAATTAACAAAATTCTGAATAAAATAAATAAAAGAGTTTAATTAAATTGAGAGTTGCATTTAGTTTGGTGGAAATTAAATACATGTGAGTGGGATTTTGGGTGGAGGCCATGTTTATGTGAGTGGAGGTTCACCACATGAATGAAGGAGGGGAGGAGTCCCCCCCCCCCTCATGCGCCGGCTATGGGAGGGGAGGGGTCTCCCTCCCTCCTATATAAAGCCCCCGTCTCCCCTCTCACAAACCACACCTCCTCGTGAAGGATCTCTCTCCCCTCTAGATATTCCCCCATGGTCTCGGATTAGAGAGATACATGTTCCCGGTGGCCGTGCGTCTGGAAGGAGTTGCTGCTTCCGCTGATTCGCTGGAGCGAGGAGGTGGAGGTTGTCCGGTAGCTTGAACGTGTGTGCGAGGACGGATGCCCTGCTGATTTGCGGCGCTCGGACTTCCAAACGAACTTGAGATCGGCAAGCGTACAACTACATCAACCACGAGTTCCTACTCGTTAACAAAACTTGTTGTCTTCGAGGTTAAGTTCTCCATGGATGTATGTCCAACCGTTGCTCTGTATCTAGTAGATAGATCTTGGCGTATAGTTCTCATCGTAGGAAATTTTTTGTTTTCTATGCTGCGGACCCAACAGAAGGACCATATCACATTGCATTTACATTCAATGTTATTGTTTGTATATCTTATTGTGTGCTAGTATTGGATACTCGACGGTAGCCTAATAAGATGATCCCTGTTAAAATTACCAATGATTGTGTTCCCCCTTAGTGTGCACCACCAAGAAAGTTCTTCAGTATGAGGTACGCCATGATGAGCGGGTGTCAGACATATCTACATTCGCATACGGTGGGTGTAAGCCATGTTACACAAAGAATACACTAAGGTTGAGTTGGCGAGCCTAGCACGTTACAGAGACGTGGCATCGGAACGCGGATGATCGAAAGAGCGAGCACGAGTCACATGAATGATGTGACCGACGTTTAGCGTCCACCCTAGAAACCACATCGATGGCCGTGATGATCGGGGGAGATGTGGGGAAAAGGGGTCATGTTATCACTAGAACCCTTTAGAGGATAGGTGTTTCTGAGTGGAGTTATTATTAACTCATTTAATTATAAACTTAGTCTAAATTCCTTTTGCAATTATAAATGTAGAATATGGTTCTCCCCGAGATTACCTTCCCTATTGACAATTGGTTAAAGGGAGAAAAGCTTAGGTTAGACGGATCAAACTTCTCTATATGGGTTGCGCGTCTCCAAGTTCTCCTTAGCAAGAATAACATGGTCGACTACATACTCGACGAGATGGATTTGGAGAAGCCATGTTTCTATGAGACCCCAGAGCAGCGGGAAGACCGCTATTACCGTCAGCAGATGGCCTCCTTCATTTTAGTTACAATGCATTTCAGAATGGTGGACGAGCTGTGGCCTGTCGTGGGTAATGTCGACCCTCATACGGTGTAACACCCCAAAACTTTAATGAAGGTTATCAAGTTCTAATCACCCAATTTAGGGTTAAGAAAAACTTTTATCAAGAAAGATGAATATGAATGCATGTGTGTTTGCATTAGTATAGAATTGAGTGTATATGCCATGCTTGATTGTTCTAAATGTTGTGAAATGGTTGAAAGGTGAATGCCACATCATCTAGACAAATTTCAAACAAATTCCAAAGAGAAAGAAATCAAATAAGAATAAATAAAGCAAATGGTCATTTTGACCATTTTAAACCACTAGGCCACTTTAGGTGTTCCTAGAAGAAGATTTCTAACAGAAACATTTCTATTTCTTTTCACCCCTTGCTAGACCAAGTAAAGATGTATCAAGGCCCACTTTACAAACTTAAAAAAGCATCTAGCAAATCCATTTAAAGGACATTTGAAAATTGAATCCAATTCATATGTTAAGATCACACTTTTTCAAAAACCCATCAAATCAATTCCCCTTGACCTCTCCAAGCAAACCTAGTCTCTCAAGCTTAATATAAGATCACTCAAAAAATTTGAATCAAAAATTCAAAAATAAATTTCATGCAGCCATTAACACAAACACTTAGCATGCACAGAATAATCTCTAGCCTAACTTCACTGTTTTGTACAGTGATCATCGACCAATTGACCTCCCTCTTAACCCCCTTGTCCCCCTGAGTGTCTAGCAGCAGCAGACAAGCCCCCTCTTCACCGTGGAGAACAGTGGAGCACCACCGTTTTGTGGTCATCACCGGCCGACCACGGCCAGCTCGCACCAGACCAGCCCGCGCCCATCCAGGATGTCCACTAGCACCGCTGTAGCCTACCGCCACTCCCTGTCCAGGCCATAGCCCCAGCCGAGCCGTAGACCACCCTAGTCGCGCTGTGCACCGCCTCTCTGTGCTGTGTCCAAAGCGCGCCAGTGCACCGTGCCCGACCAGCCCCGCCAGCTCACGCCTTGCCCTCACCGCGCACGCGCAGCCTCGCCATGATCACACCACCCCGGCAGACACCCCCGTTCGCCCCGCGTGACCCGTAGCTGCCGCACGCTGCCGCAAGCACCTCTGCCTCCCCTTAGAGCGTCGCACGCGCCAGACCAAACCACGCCGCCCCACGTCGTGCCTTTAAGTTCGTGAGAACCGCCAGGGAGCACCGCACCGTCCTACGCCCTCGCCCATGTCGTTAGCTGCATGTAGCGACGCCACCGTCGAGCTCACCGCCGCACCGCTCGGTCCCCTCTCTGAGCTATAAAAGGAGGCCACCCCAGCCTCCATTCCTCACACCATTCGAATCCCCACTCCTCATTGACCTTCCCCACTTCTCCCCGGATCAAGGCGAGCACCACTGTTGGGGATACTTTCCGGGTATCCTCACAGTTCCTCACTGACCAGGGTGGCCCACTTCGGGTTAGAGCTTCACGGGTGACCCAGTCAGGGAGAAGAGACGGAGTCCAGTCCGGCTACGGGAAGGCCCATAAGACTTACTGACATAGGCCCATAGTGTTACTTGTAGTTCAAGATGTACTATGTAACCGACTCTTAGTCGTAGCCGGATAGATCTCTCATGTAAACCCTAGGCCGGATATCTATATAAGTCTTCCTAGGGAGAGCCTTTAGGGAACCCACACAATAGTCTACAATCTCAACTCGCATAGGCGAAACCCTTGTAACCCATATTCGGCTCCGTCGTATTACTGGATTGCTAGCAGGAGTAGGATCCGTCCAAAGCCGGCGGATTTGAACCTGGGTAAACTTGTGTGCTCACTGTCCCGGAACACCGTACGTCTCACAACCCTCTCTTCCACACGCCTCGAGGACCCCCTCATGGCGTACTTGTCATCAATCTGACGACAGTTGGCGCCCACCGTGGGGCAAGTGAGCTTCGGATCTGCGTTCCGAGCAGAATCTACAAGAATCGGAATCGGCAAAACCATCGTCGTTGGTCGCATCCTCTATGCCAGTGATGTCCCTCTCATCGTTCTCGACGAGACTTGGATTCCGGCTAAGGAAGCCGTGACCACCTACACCATCATGTCTTTCGGTGAGATCGATGTTTACATCGGTTTTGCTGAACCTGCCCCACCCACCCCAGTGGTGATGATAGAGGCAGAAGAAAATTTTGGGTCCCCTTTGTCCGTGGAGGTGGCAGAGTTCCGGATCTCAGAAAACCCTAATCCCACCCAACCCGCACCAGTTGCAGAGATAGTGGAGAAATCCGAGCCTGAAGCAGACCTTGCGGTTCAAGTAGAATCTAGAGTGGATCTCCCTGGCGAGGCTGAATCCCAAATCGACCCACCCGCTAAAGTCGAAATCCAGGAGGATCACAACAACAACCTTGGTTCCGGCCCTACTGACGCCGGAACAGATCAACCGTTCCTGAGGCACATGTTGAGGTGTATGATGATGCAAGACGCAAGCGTGGATGAGGTTCTCGAGACTATCAGGATCTCTGAGGAAGCCCACGAGGAAAGACGCAACTACCTCAGGACCCACATGTCACACTTTGTCGGATATGTTGGATCTGGATCCAGCTCTGCCGATGCTGGAGAAAACACCGACTCAGTGTTGGAGGAGATCGGGACAAACACCGACTTACCTGCATCCTCGGATGACTCGATGACGTCGGCGGATTTCCGAAAGTTCTCCGCGGAGTATGAAGAGGAGTATAACTCCAAAGTTGCAGAGGAAGGAGAAGCCATGGATGAAGGATCCAGGGAAAACTCTCCCAAAGCACGGGATGACATGGATATCAGAGATAATCCCGAGGTCCAGATGTCCGAAAGTACCGATCAGAGCTTGACTCTGGGAAACGGACCCAAAGCCGTCTTTGCTATCGGCGCTGCCAAGAAGGCAAAGAAGAAGAACAAGAAGAACAAGACCCCGGCAAAAGATCCTCTGGCAGAGGAAGTGATTGCCGAGGAATACAAGGAAGACTCGGATGGAGCACTGATCCTAGAAGAGCCCAAAGAAGAGTCGGTGGATGGACACGTGATCACCGAAGGTGCGCATAAACTCATCGATGCTGCATTAACCACACCTATTCCTACAGCTCTAGAACTTACTGCTGAAGAGTTGGACGAAAGGGCCCAGGCCCTAGAAACGCATCGCCAAGTACTCCTCGATGAGGCCAAAAACATTGAGAAAGAAAAGAAATGCATGGCAACTGCGGAGAAGTACATCTCTCGGCAGCATCAGAAGACCCAGAAACGTCACACTCATGACGACCAATTCCCGGAGATTCACAAAGTTCTCTTTGGAGGAGACCATGGGATGCCTCGGCTCGACAGCAAGGGAGACTGGGTGTATCCAACACCAGTGCAAAACACCGTTGCGTCTCGAGAAATCCTAGCAAGTAATCCAGGCCCAGAGCAGATTCGATTGGGCATTAAACTACACAAGAAGGGTCTGGAGCAGCAGAAGGCCGCCCTGTTCGAAAGCGGAAAACTGGTCTCCCAATCTGACCAATGCCGCACGGATCTGGCCTAGAATGACGTAAGACCCCAACGTGCTCCGGAACAACATCACCGTTCCGACCGTCGGGAAGACAACTACTCAAGAACCGGATCTTCAGGACAACATCACAAAGCTGCACGTGACTAGCGCAACGTTTCCCCAGCTGCGGAGCAAGAGGCAATTGCTGCACTAAATCTGAAGAATCCTCCTCGGCGAGAGTCGAACGATCGCAGGGAAGAAGACAAAGAGAAGCGTCGGGAGGAGGACCGTCAAAGAATGCCACCTCCTAGACATACAAGACATCCGGCTGACGGACGAAGGAACGACGGACACCGTGTTGAGTCAAGCTGGCAGGGGGCTCGTCATAATGAAGATCCTCTCGGAACCGGAATAACGACGCTCCGGACGGAGGTCGGTGATCAGCCGGAAACAATCCAGCTGCTCCACCCTTTCCACCAAGTAGCCATCACAACGGCTCCCAAGGAGGCCAAGGGGGGCATCATGGTGGAGGAGGTGGTGGTAGAAGCCAAAGTCCGGCTCCAAGGCACCGCAGCCACAACCGTCATTCGGGACGATCTTTATCCCCAAGTGACGCAAGGCACCAGATCAACTCCAACATAGAGGCATGGCACTACGAAAATGATGACATATACGTGGGCCCAAAGTGCTTGGGACCATGCATAAGAGCCACAAAATTCCCAGAAGGATTTGCTATCTCAAGACACATTCAAGCCTACGATGGTATAGCTCGGCCAGACACTTGGCTCCAGGATTTTTTTCCAGGCTTGCTGTATCGCCAAAGGCGAAAACAGCCTGGTCGCGACCCGATATCTCCCACTCATGTTGCAGAAGACGGCACGATCATGGATCAATGAACTTCCGGAGAACACCATCCACAACTGGTATGACATGCAAAGTGCGTTCTTTAGGAATTTTGATGGCACATATCGGAGGCCCTGTACGGTAGGAGACCTACAGTGTTGCACCCAGAAAGCCGGAGAAACTTGTCAGGATTATCTCGGATGATGGATCGACACCAAAAACTCCTGTGAAGGAGTAAATGACCAAACTGCGATTGAAGCTTTCATTGCAGGACTCCCAATTGGTTTACTACGTCATCGCTTGAAGTGTGACAAGGTCACTGATTTCGGAGAGATGATAGAAACATCGAGCAAGTATGCATATGATGATGATGACGCAAAGGGATTACTTAACACCCCAGCTATGCCACAGTCGGCAAAACAACCAAAGCAGCAAGCTTAGAAGCGCAAGAACACCTCGGAAGAAAAACCCAACGTGGAAACGGCAGTAGTCACTACCACTTTCAGGTCTGGAGGACAAGGAGGGTGCGGTGGTGGTCGTGGACGCGGTCGTGGGACATCAAGAGTCTAGGGTAGAGGAGACCAACAACCCGGCAAAACCTACTCTTGGGCCGACATTGCCAATAACCCATGTGTGCATCACATAGACGCCAATGGGGGCTCGTCCCACATAAACACCGAGTGTCATTTCAACGACAACATCAAGAAAGACGATACCGTTGGCTATAGTGCTAAGCGGAAGAAGGGAAAGAAGAATCCTGAAAAAGATAAAGACACCAAGGATGATTCCGACATGGAGGAAGCCGATGCTTCAAATCCCAAGCCGGAAGGGAAAAAGAATTTCCCGACAAAGAAAGACACTTACGTCACCTTCCTCGGATCTCAACCAGCTAAGGTCAAGAAAGCAGTTCTACATGAGCTCAACGCAACAGTTTCGACTGTCCCTCAATTCTTGGACTGGTCGGAAGTGGCAATCACCTTTGACCGCGCTGATCATCCGCCTAAGTTGCACAGGCAAGGAAAATACGCCTTAGTTGTCAATCCACTTATTGACGGCTATGGTTTATCCAAGACTCTCATGGACGGCGGCAGCAGCATTAACATTCTATATGTCGAAACGCTACGCCGGATGAAGATCTCGGAGACCCAGCTGAATTACAGCTCTATGATCTTTCACGGAGTCGTCCCAGGAAGACAAGCAAATTCCCTAGGAGAAATAACTTTGGATGTTACCTTTGGAACTCAAAAGAACTACCAGACGAAAGCACTTTCCTTCGAAGTGGTTCCGTTCAAGAGCACGTATCACGCTATATGACGTCTGGCTTACTAGGCTTTTATGGCTCGTCCGTGTTACATTTACAATATGATGAAAATTCCAGGTCCCAACGGCGTGATCACCATCAGGGGAGACCCGAAGAAAGCACGAGAGTGCGAGGATGGAAATGCCACCTTTGCTGAAGCCGTGATGCATGCCTAGGAGTACCAGGAGATCAAGAAGACCATAGATCCGTCCGAGATGCCCGTGACAAAGAAGGAGGTGACAAAGCCAAATCTAGAGTTCAGGGCATCGGAAGAGACGAAGAAGACACTGTTGAAGGATGATGACCCCTCCAAGGTGACCCAGATAGGCGTAGGCCTAGATAGCACATAGGAAAGCGTGCTCGTCAAGTTCCTCCAGGCAAATCAAGATATCTTCGCATGGCAGCCATCTGACATGACCGGAGTACCTAGAGAACTTGCCGAGCACTCTTTAAATGTACACCCGAACGGTAAACCCGTCAAACAGTCCTTATGATGTTTTGGCGATGAAAAGCGTAAGGCAATAGCTAAGGAACTAGCACGGCTCGAGTTAACCGGATTCATAGAAGAGGTCATCCACACTGAGTGGTCGGCCAATCCTATAATGGTCCCTAAAAAGGACACCACTTATTTAAGGATGTGTGTTGATTATACTGCCTTGAACAAGGCTTGTCCCAAAGATCCGTTCACTCTGCCTAGGATCGATCAAGTTATCGATTCTACGGCAGGCTCGGAGCTCCTATGTTTCTCGACGCATATTCCGATTATCACCAAATCCGGATGAAGGAATCTGACAAAGTCAAAACTTCATTCATAACCCCCTTCGGAACCTTCTGTTTCGTTACAATGCCCTTTGGGCTGAAGAACGCAGGAGCTACGTACCAACGCACAATGCAGCGTTGCCTCCACGATCAAATCGGACGCAATGTACATGCATATGTGGATGATATTGCGGTGATGTCCAAAAAGAAGGAAACCTTGATTTCTGACTTGGGGGAAACGTTTACCAATCTACGAAAATACAACATAATGCTTAACTCGAAGGAATGTTTCTTTGGAATACCAGCGGGAAAATTGTTAGGTTGTATCGTGTCTTAAAGAGGCATAGAGGTAAACCGAGACAAAATCAAGGCTATACTCAATATTTCCAGGCTGACTCGCCTGAAGGATGTTCAAAGACTAACTGGTTGCATTGCCACAGTCAGTCGGTTTGTAAGCTGGCTTGGTGAAAGAGCCGCGCCACTATACAAGCTCCTGAAAAAGACCAAGAAATTCGTTTGGACCGACGAATCTGAAGCTGCACTACAAGACCTGAAAGCAATACTCTCATATGCTCCCATCCTCGCAGCACCGGAACCACAGGAACCGATGTTGCTCTATCTCGCTGCGACAAACAAGGTCGTCAGTATCGTCATGGTGGTGGAGAGACCGGAGGAAAATCAGGAACACCTGGTGCAGCGTCCGACTTATTATCTTAGCGAGGTCTTAACTGAATCAAAACAGCGGTATCCGCATTATCAAAAGATGGCTTACAGTGTGTTCTTAGCATCTCGTAAGTTACGACATTATTTTTAGGAACATCCAATTGCCATGGTGAGCACAACTCGCATGAGAGATATAATCAACAATAGTGACGCCACAGGACGCGTCGCCAAATGGGGCATAGAGCTCTCAGCTTTCAACATTGAGTACAAACCTCGTACAACAATCAAATCCCAAATCCTCGCTGACTTTGTTGCTGTTTGGACAGAGACAACGGAGAATATGACCCTGCTAGAGTCAGAATACTGGACCTTGCATTTTGACGGGTCTAAAGCGCTCGGGGGCTCGGGGGCTGGCGTGGTGCTCAAGTCACCCCAAGGAGATAAACTTTTCTATGTATTGCAGATACACTTCATGGCAACAAACAACATTGCCGAGTATGAAGCATTACTGCATGGAATCCGGATTGCTAAGGACATCGGCATCCGACGTTTAATGTGTTATGGAGATTCGGATCTTGTTGCACAACAAGTGTCGGATATCTATAAGGCAAACAAGCACATGGCAGCATATAGGGCTGTCGTGGATGAATTACCTAAATCGTTTGAAGGGTTTGAAGTTCAACACATCCCTCGAACAGAAAATGAGGAAGCAGATGCACTATCTCGAATAGGCTCTGCCCGGAAAAAGGTCCCGGATGGAACTTTTCTAGAGCACCTCAAAGTTCCCTCTATAAAGGGAGTGGACGAGGAGTATCCGACCAAATCTGACTCACCTTTAGTAGCAGTTCTGGCTGTGATTCCCAGCTGGACTCAACCCTACCTTGATTTCTTGGAAGACGGAAAATTACCCGCAGACAAAGTTCTGAGCCGGCAGATCGTCCGACGAGAAAAAGCCTATACTATAATTAGTGGTGAGCTCTATAAGAGGAGTGCATCTGGGGTCTTTCAGCGCTGTGTATCTTTGCAAGAAGGAGTGGAAATCTTACGAGATATCCACGAAGGCGAGTGTGGTCACCACGCTGCAGCCAAATCTTTAGTGGCAAAAGCTTTCCGACACGGTTTTTTCTGACTTACAGCCAAGGTAGATGCTGAACGGCTAGTCAAGACGTGCAAGGGCTGCCAAAAGTACGCCAAACAAGCTCACGTTCCGGCTGATCAGCTGCGAACAATACCTATAGCATGGCCTTCTGCGGTCTGGAGGCTAATCCGATACGGTTATCCGCATAGTATTATCACGGACAACGGGAGTAACTTTTCTATGGGAGAGCTTGCCGAATTATGCAATGAACAAAATATCCGGCTTGACATTGCGTCAGTCGCACATCCACAAGCTAATGGGCAAGTCGAAAGAGCAAACAGTTTAATCCTACAAGGCCTAAAACCAAGACTCGAAGCACCACTACGACGTGCTGCGGGGGCTTGGACAGAGGAGTTACCTTCTGTAATATGGAGTTTACAAACAACTCCAAACAGGTCAACCGGATACACACCTTTCTTCTTGGTCTATGGTGCAGAAGCAGTTCTTCCTAGTGATTTGATTCACACTTCTCTTAGAGTGGCCGCGTATATTGAAGAGGATGCTGAAATTTCTCGACAAAATGATCTCGACTTAGTCGAAGAAGTTCGCGTCATTGCTGAGATGAGATCAACAGCCTATCAGCAGAGGTTACGCAAGTATCATAGCTAGAGAGTCAGAAACCGATCTTTCAATAAAGGCGATTTGGTTCTCCGGCTTGTGCAGCAAAGAAAGCACAAACTTTCCCCAATATGGGAAGGGCCATTTTAGTTAGTCGAGTATTGCACAATGGTTCATATTACCTAACTGACATGCGGCCAGTCAAAGAAAGACCTGCTACTAAGAAGAGAAAGAGAGCTAGAGGCAGTACAAATCCGGATGAGTTAGACAGACCATGGAATATTGCTCAGCTACGTCCCTTTTATTCTTAGTTTATTTTTCTTTGTAATCATATATGTGTACATGTTCAATGAGAAATAAAGTCTTGGTTGCCTCAAAATCTTTCTGAGAATTTTTTACCATCTTATTTCTGAATGATCATGTCACAGTCGAAAATCCCAGAATACTTGAAAGTACTTTATGCTCATGGTTGTTCTGGTTTAGATTTCCGATTCTAAAATTGATACCTTTAGGTATAAATCTAAATTTTCTAGTCTATACTTTGGTTATTTGTCTGATTGCTGGATCGGGCATTTTTCGACTAGTGAATTGTTGGTACTGGAAGCCGGCTTTGTTTCCGAGTTTAAACTAGTTTAGCAATTGAGCTTCGTTGCTCAGCAAAGCTTCCGTGCTAAAAGTTGGCCGGCTCACAAAAGGGACGAGGTGGAAAGCCAGATAAACAATAAGTGCAGACAAAAAATACAAGTGCTTATGCAAACATTTCAGGCACAAAATATCAAATCCAAAAGTGTTGGATAGATAAAATAAAGCTTAGCACTAGCAAAAGTATTATACTACTTATTTACAGACCCAAATTGTTTTCAGAATAACATATTGTTCTTCTGAGACTCTATGATGCAGGGGGGCGGTAGGAGCTGCCGGCTCGCTAGATACATCGGCCTCGGTTTGATAACATTCCGAGATGTTCAAGTCCGATATGGTTTGATCATCGTCGAAAACTTCAGCTGTTTCTTCGGAAGGCGGAGGCGACGTGTCCACGCGGGTGAAGAAGGGAGTGTCATAAATGGTCAAATCAGCTACGTGGCATCCATATCCGGTGTAGGAGTCCATGATAGCCTTGATGTCTTGCTCCTATCCGTCTTCGTCCACTTTGCAGTACCCTCTGGTTACTTGCCAGATTTCCATGTTTCCATGGTGGCTCATAACCATGGTGAGAGCGTTTTGCGCCGCGGTTCACGCGTAGGACATGTTCCAGTCCTGAACAAGTTGCGGCATATCTTGGCCTTGTCGCGCACCTCAAAACCGTACATGCTATGTGTCGTGGTATTGACCACGGCAGATGCTACAGGGTAGCTTACGTAGAGGAAAGGGCAAGGCGACGTAGAAGAATCTAGGAGCGAGATTGGCACACGATGTATCCAGGTTCACGTCCCCTCGGTGGAGGATCGCTACGTCCTGCTATCAATCCAGTATATGTTCATAGATTGGTTTATAATGGAGTCGCCGGAGGCGGTGGGGGAGACTAGATCTAAGATGACGTGAGAGAGAAGTCCCCAAGGGGGTGTCCCTGGTGGCTTTATATATGCAGCCAATTAGGGTTTACAAGTGCTAATGGGCTTTTTATTGGAGTCGCTATGTTGGACCTTCAGTCGGCGTGGCGTTTGGGTCCAGTATGAGCCAGTCGCCGTATTTGGCGAGTCGATCCGCCTAGGGTTAGGCTTCAGTCGGCTCGCTCCAGCTGGCGACTCCGCTTCGTGGGCATACCCCGATTGGTATTCCCCCATCAGTAGTCCCCGAGCGCGTCAGGGACTCGATGATGACTTCAAGCCGCTGAATCGGCGCAGGGGATTCTAGGGTGAAGTCGATGGTGAGTCGTTGGCGAGCTCCTAAAACAGAGAAATAACTCATGAAGTGGCCCAATCACCAAGGCGAGTCGATGCGTCGGGCGAGTCGTCATTGGACAGAGTCGCCCCTTGGAGAAGTTTGGTCGGCGCCTTGTCAACTTGTTGTCGTAGAGGATGTGGAGGCCACCAAATCATTGATGGTGAAGTCGCCAAGTCGGTGCAGGGGAATACGCGAGGGCGAGTCCGTGGTGGCGAGTCCCCAAGCGTGTTGAGTACGCGAGGGAGAGTCTGCGGTGGTGAGTCCCCGAGCGTGTTGAGTACGCGAGGGAGAGTCCGCGGTGGCGAGTCTCCGAGCGTGTTGAGCATGCGAGGGCGAGTCCGCGGTGACGAGTCCCCGAGCGTGTTGAGTACACGAGGGAGAGTCCACGGTGGCAAGTTCCCGAGCGTGGCAAGCCACGGTCGTGGAACCACGCGCACACGCAGTATGCCTAGGAGTAGTCCACGAGGATCGAGTTGGCTTGTATAGGCGACTTGAGGCAGGGCGCGGAGAGTCTTGGCGATGGATCATGGCGAATCGGTGACGAGCTCCTGAATAGAGGAAAGAACCGTGAAGTGGGAGGCGAGAGGCGTGAGCCAGTCGGTGATAACCAGTTGGCGATAGCCAGTCGCGTGAGAGCCAGTCGAAGAGAGCCAATCGGCAAGGGCCAGTTGGCGAAAGGCGCAGGGAGTCGGTGAAGCCACCAGTTGCGATGAGTCCCCGACCATGGAGCGTGTCGAGTCCCCGAGCATGGCATGTGGCAAGGTCGGGTGACCGGCGAGTGGGGAGGTCGGGCGACCGGCGAGTGGCGCTATCTGTAGCGCGTCGAGTCCCCGAGCGCGGCGAGTGGCGAGGTCGGGCGACCGGTGACTGGCGCTGTATGTAGCACGCCGAGTCCCTGAGCGCGACGAGTGGCGAGGTTAAACGACCGGCGAGTGTTGTTGTCTGGAGCGTGGTGAGTGACGAGGTCGTGCGACCGGCGAGTGCCGCTGTCTAGAGCGCACCAAGTCCCCGAGTGCGGCGAGTGGCGGGGTCGGGCGACCGGCGAGTGGTGCTGCCTGTAGCGCGCCGAGTCCCCGAGCGTGGCGAGTGGCGAGAACGACACCAGACCGTTTTGCTGAGAAGGGGAAAAATGTACAACTACAGTAAAGTGTATTTATGAAATATATTGAACATTTGTAAAGAGTGTGATTAGTAGGTGTTGAAATAAAATACATATTGTTAAATGGATCAGTTGGCAGTATGAAAGGTTTATGCGTATCTTTTCATGAGTAGGCAGACCTCGAGCATCAAACGTTTGCCAGGTAACAGGGACGCGATGCTAGACTATTGAACCCAAAGACAAGGTCGGCCTTTTGCTATCCAGCCTCACTACTTCGATAGACGTGAATAAACAGCAGATAAAACTGAAACTGATCCCAAGTATAATTGTGTAGATGGAACGGAAAGATGAATATGTTCTAGAGTTATAGCATGTACGAGTATAAAGAAACTTAGCTGTCAAATGCGAACAAAGTCGACGTGGCGAGGGAGTCTCCGAGTGCGGCGAATATAAGGAGGGCGAATCACCGACGTGGCTATGGCGATTTCATGGTGGAAGGAATTCGGCGAACGTATTGATGCAGGGAATTAATCGAACTTCAGGTCGACGCGGCTATGAGCAGAACGACGAGCTGACCGATTGCACGTCTGGCTTTCCTCAGACTGCACATGACAACTGTTTCTTTGTACTTGTAGACACAAATAATTAGCAGATATGATACAATATAATAATCAGAGTAGAGAGAGTTTCTATACTAATCTGATGCGTGTGCATGGACGCATGGCTATGTGCCCCCTTTTTTTTCACGAGAGCCCTTGATCGGACGTGCTCTGGCATCAAGTCTCAAGGCAAAATTAGATTGGATTGAATATAATATTTATAATATACTTGGAGGGAGAAAGGTTTCTTTTGTACTGATCCCATGTATGTGATTGCTTGCTAGTCGCTCCTTTTGCTTCTTTGATTAAACATAATTGGCTCGTCTTGGGAGTCGATCTAGCGATGCCATCCATACTTTTTTTTTCTTTAAATAAGTATCCAGGTAACCCAAATTCGACAATTGACGTCGTACTACCGATCGGAGCAACCTTACCTTGCAGTTGAGCCTTTGTGTCCTTCAATGGACAGATGATTAGTGAAAGTATAATAATCAATAAGCATGCTAATTAGAGAGAGACTGGTCATCGAATCGGTGATTCGGCCACTGCCATGAAGTTGGCGATGGAGTCAGATCACGTCTGACATAGGCAGATTTGGCAGATGCAATACAGTGAGGGATCTCGTCCGGATCATCATCTCCAAGCACCACTTGCCCCACGGTGGGCGCCAACTGACGTGGTATTGACCACGGCAGATGCTACAGGATAGCTTACGTAGAAGAAAGGGCAAGGCGACGTAGGAGAATCCGGGAGCGAGATTGACACACGATGTATCCAAGTTCACGTCCCCTCGGTGGAGGATCGCTACGTCCTGCTATTAATCCAGTATATGTTTATAGATTGGTTTACAATGGAGTCATCGGAGGCGGCAGGGGAGACTAGAACTAATATGACGTGAGAGAGATGTCCCCCAAGAGGGTGCCCCTGGTGGCTTTATATATGCAGCCAGTTAGGGTTTAGAAGTGCTAATGGGTTTTTTATTTGAGTCGCTACGTTGGGCCTTCGGTCGGCGTGGCGTCTGGGTCCAGTATGAGCCAGTCGCCGTATTTGGCGAGTCGATCCGCCTAGGGTTAGGCTTCAGTCGGCTCGCTCCAGCTGGCGACTCTGCTACGTGGGCATACCCCGATTGGTATTCCCCCATCACTATGCATGTCCGGAACCTTGAGAACTTCGCCAATATCTTCGAGAGATTGGCGGAAGTCATGTTGCAAATCACCGACTTGGGTAAGCCGGTGGGTGCAAGATTCGGTAGAAGCTGAGTCCATCAAGTTTAGAGGACCTGCGCATATAATGCAAAGGGTAAGTCAAGTAAACCCGGACTCCAAAGAGTCGGAAAATGTAGATAATTCAGAAAAAGGGGAAACATACCGAAGATGACATCGTGGACTTTGGCCTTCTCTTCACGAAGACTCTGGAGTTCAGCTCAGAGTGCCTCAGAAATGTCCTTTTCTCTGAATAGCTCATTGCTGAGATCCGAGATTTTCTTATCTTGAAGCGTAATCTTGCGATCACGCTCCTCGGTGGCCATGGAGGTGGATTCGAGAATTTGGGAAATGCTCTTCTCATGATCTGCCTTAAGCTTATCCAGCTCTTGGCGAAGTTCTTTGTTTTCCACCACCAAGGTCTTAAGATTCTCGGCCTCTTCAATCATAGCGTAGGACTGTTTTACCAGTGTTGTAAGTCAAAAAACAAAAGTTCAACAAAAATTCGACTATGAAATAAAAGACAAGGTTTGAGTTCCGGAATGTTTACCTTCGGCCTCATCCTTGGAAACCTTCAGTTGTGCATTTTCAAGCCAGGGAGTTCTGATCTCTTTCCGCTTGTTGCAAACATTCTTCAACAAATCCTGTTTATAGAAATATACTTTCTGTAAGTCAGAATACCCAGAGTCAGAAGTCTACTAAAGACTCGGGCTAATATTTTTACTAATATTAGCACGAGCCTTGAGGGCTACACTAGTTCATCCTTTGGCATCCTAAGGAAGCATAAAACCGGATTTGATTTTCCAGCTGCATGCTTGGGGGCTAGAGGATATGGTATGAAATAAGGAAAAATGGGAGTTGGAATTCCGACTTACATGTTGTTCGCGAATGAGTTTGTCTAAACTCGTATTTAGTTCGGTGGCAACCTTTTCGGCGAAAGTTAGGGGAATCACCGGCGTAGTTGGAAGCTCGCCGGACCTCAGCTTCTCGTCGCGAAGAAGAACTTGTTCAAGAAGATCAGAGTGTTTGATATCCTCTGCTTCTTATGCTTCTTCTTCGGTAGAGAGAGTCCGGCTCTCCAGGCATTGCCGGGCCAGCCATTGAATCTCCTCCACAGACTTTCGAGATAAGCCAAGTTTGGCAAGTCCCAGATTGTCCAGGAGATTCTCGGCAAAGGTCTCTGTCGAGGGATCATTACCCAAAGAGGGTTCACCCTTATCAACACCTGAGTCACTCATGGTGATGTCAGTTTGCGATCAAGGATCGCTGGCTCTGATGGTTGAGCCGGATCTTCTACAACGGTCGGAGATGGAGTAACCTTCGGCACTGCAGAAGGCTGAGGGGTAGGAGTCAGAGGAGCCACAGTAGGAGAAGCCAATTTGATCTTCGACCGGCACAGGGTTTTCGAGGCAGCTCCCTTCCCCTTGCCCTTGATGAGTTGTTTAGCTCTGAGAAGATAATAGAACAAAGAACATTACATCTCAGAAGGAATTACAAGCAAAATACAAATACCTTGTGAGGAAAGATTACCTCTTCACAACGGGCACTTCTTTGGTGCCGATGGCCAATGTCGGAGCCTTGCGTTTCTGAGGAACGACATCCGGCATTGGGACCAATTCACCCTCGTCCTGAGAAAACTCAGGAGGATATCCCTCGATAGGAGCAAACTACGACTCTGGGAGGTCAGCAAGCTGAAAAGGAGAAGTATCTCAGTATTGCAAAGATAACATAAAGATGAGCACATGAAAGAGTTGCTGCTGAAGTTTACCGGTACAACGGGATCTTCCGCTATATGCATGTCCAGGGACAGCTCCGAAATTTTCCTCTCAATCCGCTTCCTTATCAGCCATTTGATTTGGCATACATAATCTTTTGGCTCTAAGGTCTTGGGGCTGATGCGGAGGGAATCCTTCTTCGACGACGTGATGGAATGCATCAGTCAATCTCCGTGATGTTGAAGGAGTTGGATCTGGCGCGCCACCCAGCATTGAAGCAAGTCAGACCCTTTCAGGCCCTTGTGCTTCATCAGATATTCGATCCGCCTCTTGGCGAGAAGCAGATCATCACTAAGAGCCGGAGCGAGCTCGTCCCAGGACTCTTGGGGCGTGGCGGCTCCGTCGATGAAAGCTGGCAAAGCATGATCTTTACTAGGAGCGGAGATATCCTTGTGATAGAAAAAAGTGGACGGCCATAGTTTGACCGACTCACTTGCCATGATCTAGGGATAAACGCGCTCTCACCTAACCGAAAAACTAATGGTACCGGTAATATAGGGATTACCGGCAGTTATGGAATTTCTCCGGACATGAAAGTAGTACCGGAAGAGAGTAAGGCTCGGCCTAATGCCGAGATACCCCTCGCATAAAGAGGCATACGCACTCATCTCTAAGATGGAGTTCGGGGGAGATGGTGGAGATGAACTCCATAGTGACTAATGACCTCAGAAAAGAAATCTAAGGGAGGAAAACTCAGACCTCTATCAAGGTGAGTGCCGAAATGCACTCACTCGTCGTCGCAGGGGTTGGGGACGGTTTCACCGAAGCCGCTCTGCCAGTCGCCGGCGTGGATGAGCCCTTCATCTTCAACGACGCGGAGTTTGGGATCGTCGAGGACGCACGGGATCCAAACCCCACGATAGCTCTCCTTCTCTGCCACCGACGCCGTCGCTGCCGAGCCGGAGGATGATGCGGAAGCCATTCTTTCCTGTGCGCCGGTGACCTTAGATGGGCGGCGCTGGAGGTTTTTTTCTGGGGGCAGTGGAGCGCTAAGTTCGTGGGAGGCGTGGAGGAGAAGGAAACGGCGCTGAGAACTGGTGAAGAAGATGGAGAAAGGAATCCACACCACTTATATCCATCAGGCGTGTCAAGATTCGTGTAAACGCTATAGTGAACATGCCACGCGTCGTGGAAAGGACTGGGAAACCCCCAAGCGATGATTACACCTCCTCGATCTCCACGCACGCATTGAAACGGCGCCTCGGTTCCACAAAAGGCGGACCCACCAACGGTCATGCTGACAGGAAATGTCTGTCAGTGATGTGACTTGACCATGACTATTATCAGATTACGTTAGGGACCAAGTTCCGGCTTAGTTTGAATTTCGAGCCAGAAACTCGAATAAATGTACTCATAGGTCTGACTTATTTTTTGAGACCCGGATCATATCTTTTGTTTTGAAGTTTCAGGAACCCTTCAAGATTCTGCAAGCCGAAGATCAAGCTAGATGACGATGAATTCGACTTTGGATCTTGGAGGCTTCCGGGGGCTGCTGTTGGGGATATACTTTCCAGGTATCCTCACAGTTCCTCACTGACCAGGGTGGCCCACTTCGGGTTAGAGCTTTGCTTCACGGGTGGCCTAGTCAGGGAGAAGAGACGGAGTCTAGTCCGGCTACAGGAAGGCCCAGAATACTTACCGACATAGGCCCATAGTGTTACTTGTAGTTCAAGATGTACTCTGTAACCGACTCTTAGTCGTAGCCGGATAGATCTCTCCTGTAAACCCTAAGCCGGATATTTATATAAGCCATCCTAGGGAGAGCCTTTAGGGCACCCACACAATAGTCTACAATCTCAACTCGCACAGGCAAAACCCTTGTAACCCATATTCCGACTCTGTCGTATTACTGGATTGCTAGCAGGAGTAGGATCCGTCCAAAACCGGCGAATTCGAACCTGGGTAAACTTGTGTGCTCACCGTCCAGGAATACCGTACGTCTCACACCCCTCTCTTCCACACGCCTCGACATACCGCCCTCATGGCGTACTTGTCATCAATCCGACAACAACCACCACGCCGGAATTTCACCGGAGTTCGCCGCTGCTAGAGGAGAAGGGCGTCGTCGATTCTGACCACCCCGAGCCCTGCCATGACCGCGCCTCGCCTCGCTGTTGTCTACCAAGTCATTTTCCCCCGTCGCCGAGCCTAGATGGAGCCCAGGTGAGCCCTGAGAGACCCCCACCGCCACGTTAGGTTTAGCTCGTCGCCGGAGCTATTCGTCGTCGACAACGACCCTCGGTCGTTGGATTAGAATTAGATCATAGCGCCCAGATTGAAAGATGCCGTTTCGCGTAGAGTGAGTCACTGACCCGTGGACCCCCTCTGTCAGCCGCGTGCTGTGCAGCGCTGTGCAGTTGGGTCGGCCCGTTTAGCTTTCCCGCCCAGACCTGGAAATTCAAATAAGGATTTTCCTTTTTAGTTTAAATCCTATTCTATCCGCTTATTCAAAAATCAATTCAGAGAGATTCACTTAACCAAATTGCATGATTCAAATTTTGCTAGAAAGGAAATTAAATTATCTATCCAAGCCCGTTGGATTTAAATCATTTCGAGTTAGAGATAATCTTTAGAAAAAATAACAAGCAGAGAATTTTGCAACTTCAAACATTTTTCAAAAATCAACCATAATAGCTTTTGAGTTGATTCCAACTCTCAAAAATCACATTTGATAATACCTATCTGAATATGTAATAATATTTACGTTTGCATGCAGTAACATTGGACTAGTACCAAAATAATGCTATTAGAGCATTTCTAGTCACTTTAAATCATTTAAATAATAATCTTAAACTTTATAAAATGAGACCAACCCTTTAAATCACATTCCCATGTATTAGAATATGTGGTTTTGACATGTGTCCACATGATCCCATATTTTATTTAGAGAATATTAAATCTTAATTAATTTCAATGAGTAGAAATTACTTTTCTCAAATAAACTAAATAAAACTAGTGTTTAATTCATGTGATGATTGTGATGATGCTAGATCATCAAGTATGAACCTTAGTGTTCTAAATAGACTAGTTAAGTATTGTTTGGTGATTGTGTACCATGTATTCCTTTATAGACGATAGTACCGACCAAGGATACGAGGAGGAGGAGTTCTACCCCGAAAAGACGAAGAAAACTTCAATCACTTCACCAATCAAGGCAAGCTAGAATTATACAAGATGACCTAAGCAAGATGCATTAGGCATGCTTGGTTATACATTTTGATTTATACCCATCCCAAGTTTTACTTGCAAGCTTTACTCTTTTACTTTACCAAAGTTCTTTACTTTTAGTTAATGCTTTGTGAGGTTTTGGAAAGATAGTATAGATAGCATAAAGAGTATAAAACTAGGCCTATACTAGATGTCATTCTATGGAATGAAATTGAGATTAGCATCCCTCATTAGTGAACACTCTTAACTTAGTGGCTAGTGCTAAGCATAAAACTTGATCACTTTAGATGGGAATACTTGGTGAAAAGGATTACGAAAACCTTGGAATGAGGAGTCATTCTATTGAGATGTTTTGACATGTGTTGAGAAACACAACTGGTTTTGATGATGAAAATGTTGGGCATGAGCCTTAGCCCTTTATAAAAACTGATGGTTGGGTTCGGATGCGATACCATTCCAATTTTACCGTACAACCACAATACCTGAATTGGGTAAGGCTTAGCCTGAAGTTTATATGCATTAGTATGGGTTCCCTCGCGGAGGAGGTTTGAGCTGAGGCTACCTCTTGATGATGTCCACCTATGCAGTGCCCAGGATGGCAGATGACCATGGCTGGGAGGCCAAGCTCATGGGGGAGGTGCTTATACTAGAGTGTGTAAAGGAAAGGTTATGATTGATTATCCGCATACTAAGTATGATGATTCAGGGTTATCCCTGACGGATGTATCGAATTTTGTGGTGAAAGTGTACCACCTCTGCAGAGTGTCAAACTATTCGAATAGCCGCGTCCGCGGTCATGGACAGTTGGAGTGGCCATACTGTTCCGTCGTAAGATGTTTTCCAAAAATGACTTGTGAATTGAACTATGATCTTGACTTGACCACAACAGGGTTGTGGATAGGAAAACTAGGTTCCCAACTTAAAGTGATTTAGAACTTTTACTTAGTTTTCTTTACTTCTAAACTCAGTTTAGATAAATCTGGCCTTTTGCAAATAAACTTAGAGCTTAGAATTCCTACTAGAACTACCTTACTTGTTAGTGATAGTTTGCGAGTACTTAAAGAGTACTCATGGCTTTGTCCCTGGCTATTCTCATGGCCAGACTATGAGGAGTACTACCAGGAGGAAGGACAGCAGGACGGCTACGACAACTAGGATCATCTCCCATCATCAGCATTGCCTGTGACCCTGAAGATGGAGCCCACTTCTATGCTTATTATTCCCCTACTTGTTTGTATTAAGACTGGATCATGAGATCCTTTATTTGTGTAAGACCTTATTATGGTTTGTAATGGATGATGTACTGTGATATCCAATCTGTTATGTCTCGCAAAAATGGTAATCCTGGGATTGTGATGTATGGCATAACAGGCATCTGGGATTAAAAATCCGGGTGTTGACAAGTTGGTATTAGAGCCATCCTGACCATAGGAGACCCTAGTTAGAATGGACGTCCGAACAAAAACTTAGTTTCGAAACAAAAGAAGTGAGTATTTATGAAAACATATTCTCACTCTTATCCTTGATTCTTTCACAAAAAAATTCATGTTCCTCAAAAACTCTTACATTCCTACATAAAATTTGACACACTTGATCACCTCACTAACTTACTCATCCTAAATTCTTATAGATGGAAGTTCAGTATTGCAAGTTCTACCAATTGAGTAACGGAGGCCAGCTAATCTTTGAGAGGGATCTTGTTGCACTATCAGAGTACCTTGAGCGCCCGCATCCGGAATTCTTCGGAGCTCAACTCAAGGACTTCCCAGGAGGAGATCTACAATGGCTGATAGTTGCAGACCTCAGAGGCAAGATGGAAGCACCCCTTTTCTAGAAGATACAATTCACCGTGCGAGAGAACAACTGGCTATATGGATTAGCCAGGGCTATGCATGAAGCTCTTGCCCGTCTGTGTGGGCAAAACATCAACTTGATCTAGGGAACTCGCTTTGCTCATTACGCAAGGTGTGATTCTATGGGAATGCCATTGGAGATGCCAAGTCACTCGGAGATGAAGCGCCAAGTGGAGAATCTTGGTTTCCTACTGTATGATAGGCAGAAAGAATTGGACAATGCTCGAGCCTATGCCAACTACAACCTTGCCATTGCCACCAAGAAGGACCAGACTCTCGCCGTGCTCGCCAAGGATCGCCAATCACTTCGTCGTCAATGCGAGAAGAAGGATCGCACCATCGCTTGTCTTTGCAAGAAGGTGGACAACCTTGAGAAGACCATCCATGAGAAAGAAGTCCATCTTGAAGCAAAACAAGAAGAGGAAGAAGGTGAAGACATCCAGGGAGATATTCACTCGTATCTCAGTGATGACAATGACTACCTGGAGGATGATGCCATGGATTTCTACACCGATGATGATGACTCCGACTTCATTGATGATGAGTAGATGCACTTGATCACTACCGTAGGAGTGAGTTGTATCAGTCCCACTGTATCTTAGTTCACAGAATGGTTCTTAAAACCATCTGTTTTCCTTTTGTGTTGTGGTGTGTGTTTGTATTGTGTGCTTGAATGAATGAATGAGAAGAAGTTAGTTGCAAAACCTGAGTTCAAACTCAAAGTTTAAAGCTTTTGAAAACAAAACCATGAACCTTAGAACTTTCCCTCTTACCTCATTATTTATCTCAATCTTCAGATGACTCGTGGAAACCAAGGAGGGAGCAGCTCATCGCAGGACCCGATGCTGCAGATTCTACATATGCTAGTTTCCAACCGTGAAGCTAGTAGAACAGAGCGCCAAGCCAACCTAGCCACCCTGCAACAGATAGCTCAGATGGCCCATAATAATCAAGGCCAAGGAAATCAGTATCATCATGGATCCAAGCTTAAGAATTTTCAGAATACCAATCCCCCTATCTTCAACAAATCTGAGGATCCTTTAGATGCTGATGACTGGCTGCAGACAATGGAGAATAACCTAGAAGTCGCAGGAGTTGACGCCAACGAGAAAGTACTGTTTGCCACCCACTATCTGGTAGGAGATGCAAGAGCCTGGTGGAAGCACCCGTACGATGAACCACGGTCAGATCATGACTTGGGAAGCTTTCAAGATCAAGTTCAGCCGCACCCATGTGCCGCAAGGTTTAGTCACCAGGATGAGAGATGAGTTCAAGGAACTGAAGCAAGGAAGGATGACGGTAGTTGAGTACCATGACAAATTTCTGTCCCTCGCTAGGTATGCACCTGATGAGATCAACACTGAAGCCAAGAAGAAGGAAAGGTTCCTGAATGGATTGCATGATGAGATGCAGACTGTGTTAGTCAACATCCGTTTTGACGACCTAGAAGAGCTAGTTGACTCTGCCATCCAGATGGAAGGGAAGATAAACCAAGCAAATGACAACCGCAAGCACCGAATGATGCATCAGACTGGGTCCCACAACACCCAGAAGTATCGCCCCAACCCGTCTGCAGGATATGCCCCAAGAAACAATAGACCCCCGATATCTCGTCCAAGCTACCCCAATCGTAGCGGAGGAAACGTGAAGTCCGGAGGAAACCACAACAACAACCCCGGCAACTCAAACAACTTCAACCGTGCACCACCCAAGTCCAACAACAACAACAATACTGCCCCAAGGACTGGAAGCAATGTCGTGCCTGTTGCAGCCAAAGACAAGTCCTAGATTACTTGTTTTGAATGTGGACTCAAGGGTCATTACTCCAACGAGTGTCCCAAGAAGCTCGCAGCCACCACAAATGTTAATGCCCCAGCTCAGCAGCAACATCGTGTTCAGCCTGGAAGAAGATTTGCCCCAGGGAATTCGCTCAACCGCAACGGTCGTCTGTTCCACATGAATGCTAAAGAAGCCCAGGAAGCGCTAGATGTCGTGCTGGGTATGTTTTCTATTAACTCAGTACTTGCAAGAGTGTTGTTTGATTCTGGAGCATCGCACTTGTTTGTTACAGAAGAATTTGCATGCACTAGTAAGATTCAACCAACAAAATTGAAGCATGTTATGATAGTTCAAATACCTGGTTCAACCACCAAAGCTAGAAAAATTTGCAAGGTTGTGCCTATCAGAATCCATGGGATAGATTTTTATGCCAATCCAATAGTACTTGGAACCAAAGGTTTGGAAGTAGTACTAGGAATGGATTGGATGTCGAAACATAAAGGATTGATCGACTGTGCCAAGAAAGCCATAACCATGACCAGTAGCTCTGGAGTATCAGTAGAGCATGTATCTGAAACCTTGCCCCGTCAGTTCAAATGCAACAAGAGTCTAGCCCAACCAACCATAGACCAAGTCAGAGTAGTCTATGAATACCCCGACGTATTCCCAGATGAATTTCCCAGTATGCCCCTAGATCGGTATATCGAGTTCATTATTGAACTAATTCCTGGAACTAGACCCATAGCTCAGAGACCCTATAGTATGAACCCATCTGAACTAGTGGAGCTGAAGAAGCAACTTGATGCTATGCTGGAGAAAGGTCTGATTCAACCGAGCGCATCGCCATGGAGATCGCCTGTTTTGTTTGTCGACAAGAAGGATGGAGGTAACCGTTTGTGCACAGATTACCGGAAGCTGAATGATGTCACCATCAAGAACAAGTACCCACTTCCCAAGATAGAGGATATGTTTGATCAATTGACTGGTGCCAGAGTGTTCTCTAAGATTGATCTTAGAACTGGTTATCATCAACTCAAGGTTCGTGCAACGGATATTCCAAAGACCGCCTTTACCACCAGATATGGATTGTATGAGTATACGGTCATGTCTTTTGGATTAACCAATGCCCCCCGCTTATTTCATGAATCTCATGAATAAGATTTTTATGAACTTTATAGATAAGTTTGTCATTGTTTTTATCGACGATGTTCTTATCTATTCCAAGTCAGAAGAAGACCATGAGCAACACCTAAGAACCATCCTTGAAATCCTGAGAGAGCATCAGTTATATGCCAAGTTTAGCAAATGTGAGTTTTGGCTGAAGGAAGTAGGATTCCTCGGACATATTGTGTCGGCAGGAGGAGTCGTTGTTGATCCCACCAAGATCAACGATGTTGAAGAATGGGAAGCCCCAACCACTCAAACCCAAGTCCGTGCATTTCTCGGATTAGCGGGATATTATCGCAAGTTCGTACAAGGATTTTTTAGCATCGCAAGACCAATGACCCAATTGTTGAAGAAAGATAAGAAGTTTGAATGGACCGACAAATGTGAAGCAAGCTTTCAAGAGCTCAAGAAGAGATTGATTTCAGCCCCAATATTGATTGTGCCAGATATCAAGAAGCCGTTTGATGTGTATTGTGATGCATCCAAGATTGGTCTCGGATGTGTGTTGATGCAAGAAGGCAAAGTCATAGCATATCTGTCTCGACAACTAAAGCAGCATGAGCAAAACTACTCCACCCATGATCTTGAATTAGCAGCTGTAGTTTTAGCCTTGAAGACATGGCGTCACTACCTTATGTGTAACCGCTGTGAGATTTATTCAGATCACAAGAGCCTGAAGTATATTTTCACTCAGAAGGAGTTGAATATGAGGCAAAGGAGATGGATAGAGCTAATCAAGGATTATGACCGTGACATTCACTATCACCCCGGCAAAGCCAATGTGGTAGCGGATGCTCTTAGCAGATTGCCATGTAGATTAAACACCATGATCAAAGAATCCCAGCCAAGTTTGCATGAAGAGTTGGAGTAGTTTAGAACTGAGCTAGTTAGCAAAGGATTTTTAGCTAGCATTGAACTTCAACCCATGTTGATCGGTCAAATCAAGGAAGCCCAGAAGGGAAATGCAAGTATCGACGAAATCAAACATCGTATCGGTACAGGAAAGGTACATGGATTCACCGAAGATGAAGAAGGAGTTTTGTGGTACAAAGGACGTATCTGTGTGCCAGCAGATTCAGAGCTGAAGCAAGTTATCATGCAAGAAGCTCATGATACTCTTTATTCCATCCATCCCGGAGGAACGAAGATGTATCAAGATTTGAAGGAGCAATTTTGGTGGCACACGATGAAGAGAGAAATTGGAAGCTACATAGCCAAGTGTGATATCTGTCAGAGAGTCAAAGAGGAACATCAGAGACCCGTAGGACTATTGCAACCATTGTAGATTCCGGAATGGAAATGGGATTCTGTCGGAATGGACTTTATCACCGGTTTGCCTACTTCTAGTAGGGGAAATGACTCTATCTGGGTCATAGTTGATAGACTGTCCAAGGTAGCCCATTTGATACCTGTCAAGACAACCTACCAGAGTTCGAAGCTAGCAGAGTTGTACATTGCTAGAATCGTCAGTTTGCATGGAACCCCTAAGACCATAGTGTCAGATCGAGGAACCCAATTTACCTCGAGATTTTGGCAGAAAGTCCAAGAAGGATTAGGAACCAAGTTGAATTTCAGCATAGCTTATCACCCGCAGACCGATGGACAGACTGAAAGAGTTAACCAAATCCTAGAAGATATGATGAGAGCTTGTGTGTGGGAGTATGGATCAAAATGGGAAGATTGTCTGCCTTCCGCAGAATTCTCATACAACAACAGTTATCAAACCAGTTTGCAAATGGCCCCATTTGAGTCCTTATATGGAAGAAAGTGCCATACCCCTTTGAATTGGTCGCAAGTAGGAGAGAGTCAGATTTTTGGACTCGACATCCTACGAGAAGCCGAAGAGAAGGTTCACAAAGTCTATGAGCACCTCAAGACCGCCCAATCCAGACAGAAGAGTTATGCTGACAAGAGACATAGATACTTGACTTTCAATGTTGGATATTTTGTGTATCTCAAGGTTTCGCCGTTGAAAGGAATGCAGCGTTTTTAGCTGAAAGGAAAGTTAGCCCCCAGATATATTGGACCCTTCAAGATTCTGAATCACTAAGGAGAAGTATCTTATCAACTGGAACTGCCAGAGGGGATGTCAGCCATCCACAATGTGTTACATATCTCGTTACTTCGCAAATGCTTAGAAGTTCCAGAGAAGACCGAAGTGTTCAAGAACATCGATCACAGAGCCATTGATATCAACAAGGATCTGACGTATCGTGAAGTGCCCTTTTGTAACTTGGAAGAAGCCTTCAGAACTACCAGGACCCGGAGTATCAAATTTCTCAAGATCCAATGGAGCAACCATACAAAAGAAGAAGCTACTTGGGAGCGAGAAGATTACATTAGGACTGAATTTCCAGATCTCTTTAGTTCCTAGTTTTTCTTAAATCTCGGGACGAGATTTCGTTTAAGGAGGGAAGGTTTGTAACACCCCAAAACTTTAATCAAGGTTATCAAGTTCTAATCACCCAATTTAGTGTTAAGAAAAACTTGTATTAAGAAAGATGAATATGAATGCATGTGTGTTTGCATTCGTATAGAATTGAGTGTATATGCCATGCTTGATTGTTCTAAATGTTGTGAAATGGTTTAAAGGTGAATGCCACATCATATAGACCAATTTCAAACAAATTCCAAAGATAAAGAAATCAAATAAGAATAAATAAAGCAAATGGTCATTTTGACCATTTTAAACCACTAGGCCACTTTAGGTGTTCCTAGAAGAATATTTCTAACAGAAACATTTCTATTTCTTTTCACCCCTTGCTAGACCAAGTAAAGATGTATCAAGGAACACTTTACAAACTTACAAAAACATCTAGCAAATCCATTTAAAGGACATTTAAAAATTGAATCCAATTCATATGTTAAGATCACACTTTTTCAAAAACCCATCAAATCAATTCCCCTTGACCTCTCCAAGCAAACCTAGTCTGTCAAGCTTAATATAAGATCACTCAAAAAATTTGAATCAAAAATTCAAAAATAAATTTCATGCGGCCATTAACACAAACACTTGGCATGCATAGAATAATCTCTAGCCTAACTTCATTGTTTTGTACAGTGATCATCGACCAATTGACCTCCCTCTTAACCCCCTTGTCCCTTGAGTGTCTAGCAGCAGCAGACAAGCCCCCTCTTCACCGTGGAGAACAGTGGAGCACCACCATTTTGTGGTCATCACCGGCCGACCACGGCCAGCTCGCACCAGACCACCCCGCGCCCATCCAGGATGTCCACTAGCACCGCCGCAGCCTACCGCCACTCCCTGTCTAGGCCACAGCCCCAGCCGAGCCGTGGACCACCCTAGTCGCGCCGTGCATCGCCTCTGCGCCGTGTCCAGAGCACGCCAGTGCACCATGCCCGACCAGACCCGCCAGCTCGTGCCATGCCCTCACCGCGCATGCGCAGCCTCACCATGATCACACCACCCCGGCAGACACCCCCATTTGCCGTTGCACGACCCGCAGCTGCCGCACGCTGCCGCAAGCACCTCTGCCTCCGCACAGAGCGCCACATGCGCCAGACCATACCATGCCGCCCCACGCCGTGCCTTTAATTCCATGAGAACCGCCAAGGAGCACCGCACCGTCCTACGCCCTCGCCCATGCCAATAGCTGCCTGTAGCAACGCCACCGTCGAGCTCACCGCCGCACCGCTCGGTCCCCTCGCTGAGCTATAAAAGGAGGCCACCCCAGCCTCCATTCCTCACACCATTCGAATCCACACTCCTCACTGACCTTCCCCACTTCTCCCCGGAGCAAGGCGAGCACCACCGCGCCGGAATTTCACAGGAGTCCGCCACTGCTGGAGGAGAAGGGCGTCGTCGATTCCGACCACCCCGAGCCCTGCCGTGACGCGCCTCGCCTCGTTGTCGTCTACCAAGTCGTTTGCCCCCGTCGTCGAGCCTAGCTGGAGCCCAGGTGAGCCCCAAGAGACCCCCACCACCCCATTAGGTTTAGCTCGTCGCCGGAGTTGTTCGTCGTTGACGACGACCCTTAGCCGTTGGATTAGAATTAGATCGTAGCGCCCAGATTGAAAGATACCGTTTCGCGTAGAGTGAGTCACTGACCCGTGGACCCCCTCTGTCAGCCGCGTGTTGTGCTACGCTGTGCAGTTGGGCCGGCCCGTTTAGCTTTCCCGCCCAGGCCTAGAAATTCAAATAAGGATTTTCCTTTTTAGTTTAAATCCTATTCTATCCGCTTATTCAAAAATCAATTCAGAGAGATTCACTTAACCAAATTGCATGATTCAAATTTTTCTAGAAAGGAAATTAAATTATCTATCCAAGCCCGTTGGATTTAAATCATTTTCAGTTAGAGATAATCTTTAGAAAAAATAACAAGACAGAGACTTTTGTAACTTCAAACATTTTTCAAAAATCAACCATAATAGCTTTTGAGTTGATTCCAACTCTCAAAAATCACATTTGATAATACCTATCTGAATATGTAATGATATTTTGGTTTTCATGCAGTAACATTGGACTAGTACCAAAAGAATGCTATTAGAGCATTTCTAGTCACTTTAAATCATTTAAATAGTAATCTTAAACTTTATAAAATGAGACCGACCCTTTAAATCACATTCCCATGTATTAGAATATGTGGTTTTGACATGTGTCCACATGATCCCATATTTTATTTGGAGAATACTAAATCTTAATTAATTTCAATGAGTAGAAATTACTTTTCTCAAATAAACTAAATAAAACTAGTCTTTGATTCATGTGATGATTGTGATGATGCTAGATCATCAAGTATGAACCTTAGTGTGCTAAATAGACTAGTTAAGTATTGTTTGGTGATTGTGTACCCCATATTCCTTTATAGACGATAGTACCGACCAAGGATACGAGGAGGAGGAGTTCTACACCAATCAAGGCAAGCTAGAATTATACAAGATGACCTAAGCAAGATGCATTAGGCATGCTTGGTTATACATTTTGATTTATACCCATCCCAGGTTTTACTTGTAAGCTTTACTCTTTTACTTTACCAAAGTTCTTTACTTTTAGTTAATGCTTTGTGAGGTTTTGGAAAGATAGTATAGATACCATAAAGAGTATAAAACTAGGCCTATACTAGATGTCATTCTATGGAATGAAATTGAGATTAGCATCCCTCATTAGTGAACACTCTTAACTTAGTGGCTAGTGCTAAGCATAAAACTTGATCACTTTAGATGGGAATACTTGGTGAAAAGGATTACGAAAACCTTGGAATGAGGAGTCATTCTATTGATGTGTTTTGATATGTGTTGAGAAACACAACTGGTTTTGATGATGAAAATGTTGAGGCATGATCCTTAGCCCTTTATAAAAACTGATGGTTGGGTTCGGATGCGATACCATTCCAATTTTACAGTACAACCACAATACCTAAATTGGGTAAGGCTTATCCCGAAGTTTATATGCATTAGTATGGGTTCCCTCGTGGAGGAGCTTTGAGCTGAGGCTACCTCTTGATGATGTCCACCTATGCAGTGCTCGGGATGGCAGATGGCCATGGCTGGGAGGCCAAGCTCATAGGGGAGGTGCTTATACTAGAGTGTGTAAAGGAAAGGTTATGATTGATTATCCGCATACTAAGTATGATGATTCAGGGTTATCCCTGACGGATGTATCAAATTTTGTGGTGAAAGTGTACCACCTCTGCAGAGTGTCAAACTATTTGAATAGCCACGTCCGCGGTCATGGACAGTTGGAGTGGCCATACTGTTCCGTCGTCAGATGTTTTCCAAAATGACTTGTGAAGTGAACTATGATCTTGACTTGACCACAACAGGGTTGTGAATAGGAAAACTAGGTTCCCAACTTAAAGTGATTTAGAACTTTTACTTAGTTTTCTTTACTTCTTAACTCAGTTTAGATAAATCTGGCTTTTTGCAAATAAACATAGAGCTTAGGATTCCTACTAGAACTACCTTACTTGTTAGTGATAGTTTGCGAGTACTTAAAGAGTACTCATGGCTTTGTCCCTGGCTATTCTCGTGGCCAGACTATGAGGAGGACTACCAGGAGGAAGGACAGCAGGACGACTACGACAACTAGGATCATCTCCCATCGTCAGCATTACTTGTGACCCTGAAGATGGAGCCCACTGCTACGCTTATTATTCTGCTGCTTGTTTGTATTAAGACTGGATCATGAGATCCTTTATTTGTGTAAGACCTTATTATGGTTTGTAATGGATGATGTACTATGATATCCAATCTATTATGTCTCGCAAAAATGGTAATCCTTGGATTGTGATGTATGGCATAACAGGCATCTGGGATTAAAAATTCGGGTGTTGACATACGGTAATGCTACAGCTTAGGACACATTTCGTGGAACAAGCACGCATATGTGAGCATGAGCTGATGGGAGACTTCCTCTCCATTAAGATGGAGGAGAACTCATCACTTGACAGCCACTTGGAGCGCATGCATGATGTGTACATGAGGCATGTATACTTCCTAGATAGCTGGATGACGGGCTCTTTTGCAAATGGTGTTGTGTTGCGGTTGCTGCCACCAAGCTACCAAGCACAAGGCAGGACTTGCATTATGAGAGGTGACGGAGAAACACAGGATTTCCACAAGTTCATATCACATTTCAGAGATGTGATGGTTGAACCCGTTGTCGATGAGGTCATCAATGACAAAGGTATATATTTGATATACAATTTTATAAATGTTAAAATCTTGCAAACACATTTGCAGTGTTAAGTATATTTGATACTTGTTCTGTTTTACTGAAAACAGGTCCTTCTGCATGAGAGGTGCTTGCTAGAGAGGAGGTGACGTTGCGTTTTGATGGCGAGCATGATGATGATGGCCAACGACACTCTCCCTCAACATTTATCACTTAGTTTATGTTTTAGGGTGATTATTGTAATCGACAGATTGTGAACCTCTTTAGTGTGTCTCACATTTTGTGAAACGGTTATTCATATCAGTTTGTAACAAACAATTGTTCCGCTTTTATGAATGATTTATATTTGTGTTCATATCTTGTTTGATTATATGTGAATTATCCTTGTTGTTTGAAACTAATTGATAATACATGAACATTTGTAAAATATTGAAATGCCTTGAAAAATACCCAACTTAATGATATATTCATTTTGAATGAAACCATTTTTTAAATTCAAAGTTATGTTCATAATATGTGAAAGACATTCGATTTCTTGTCACATATAAATCATGCCTAAGTTCGGCAAAATAACTTAAACACCGGGTATTACTCGAATACAAAATGTTTGATGAATTGTTAAAGAGAATACATATTCGATGTATTGTACTTTAACAAAATGGTGATTATCATTATATGATTGTTTAAATGTGTAAAGAAGTTTACCAAAGGAAACAGGAGTATGAAACTATTTGATATGATCAAATTATTCCATCAACAAAGGGTATTAAAGATAAATGAGAATCTAATTACTACGATTTGATCAACTTTATAAGATTGGCATAGAAGAAAAATTGTGGAATGCAAAGCGTTTTGAAATGTCAAAATGCAAGGCATCATAATGTGATATTTTGATATCAAAGTGGGTGAATAGATGGCGCCAAATAAATCGTTGTAGTGTAGATGTAGAGACCATTAGTTAGAAATAGTTAGCACTCAATTAGAATATATAGTAAACCATATGAATTCGTGAGATCGGCGCCATATCTAGTATGGATTGTCGTGAAAGTTTTGGGGTTATTCGATATAACCAAAACAATAGCGAATAAGTCCTTGTAGAGTATTCATTGGAAAATTTGAATACGAAATCCATAGCTGAAACCAAAAGAGAAGCAAAACAAGTATTGCTTGGATTTTGGTGCATTCTTGAGAAAGTTCGCATTCAGTGATATTTCTCGATTATGGAGCAAATGTAAGATAGTAAAAACACAATGAGGATTCAAAACCCTGCATCAGAGTGAAGCGCAACGGAAAACGTTCCTGAATGATTCTCTTCACAAAGGAAAGAATCAATGATATTGATCATTGTGTTTTCCCCACTAGTGTTTTCACTACATAAAGTAGGATTCAAAATGTAACCCATATCTTGTATGGAGACATTTGTGAATCATTTGTCATGATTACTAGAATATGACATACCTACGAACTACTAAGGAAATAATGGTAAACTAAAATTATGAGAAATCCTAGAAGCAAAATTCCCTTGAGATTAGAAAGCAATTCGTTGCTAAATATCACAGGTAAAAGGGGTTACTTGGAATTTTCCCAAATGACTACAAAGCCATAGTGGAAAAGGGGGTGAATGACAAAAGCACAATTTGTCAAGTATTGGACAAATTCGAATGAATTTGATTCAAGTGTGCTGAATGTCTAGTGGATTTAAAACTAGTAAAGTACTAGTATCTCATAGTAAATCTCCAAGTTTGATATTTGATCAAAGGATTTTGAAGTTGTTCAAAATAGTGAGTAGATATGCAATTTGCATGAAATTGAGTGGGAGCTAAGAAAGTCTTCCTAAAAACAATATGTGAATGACATTTTTTTAGTGGGAGCAATATAAGTCTCAAATTCAAATATGTAGGAACATAGTTTGAGTAAGAGTAGTGACTCATACCCAAATATGTTAGGAACATATTTTGAGTGGGAGCTTATAGGAGTGATTCTAAGTGTGTTAAGAATAAAAGCGGAAGTACCAATACATAATGATTTATAAGGGGTAGAAGTTGATAATAAGAATATTATGATATTATGTAGTATTCCTTAAGGGATTCTGAAAAGGGTTTTAGAGTAGAAGTTAATTAAGGAACTAGTCCTTAATAACTCAAGTTAGGAATAGTATTAAGTTTAACATCAATGGTTGAAAGAAATAAAAAGGATGATCATCATCCACTATGTTGAGACATAGCTTCTTTGTTAGAAAACCATGATGATAACTTAACATAATATATGATCCAAGAAGAAACGTTTTAAAAGTGAATAAGTTTGAATCATGGAATGTTGAGCTAAGTTTGTCCGCAGTGTCTCATAGAGAACTGTAGACTTGTTTTTCCCAATCCATAAAGGATGACATATCTTAAAGCATAAAGGGTTATGTTATAAGGGAATATGTTGGAAACTCCTGTAAAAACCGACTAAAGTCAAGTAGGAAGCGAGGTGAACAAAAGATCGAAAGTTGCACAGGGTGCACTCGTGTTTCGATGAAAACATTTATAATAATAGATAAGGGTGCCATCTAAGGTGTTGTATAATGTTATGGCGGGGCTAGTTCGCTTTTAATGTAGAATGATGTGTCCCCGGGCATAGTGCCCATGAGAAAGCCCTCGAGGTTGATCTAAAGTCACTGTAGGCTCCTAGAATCCAGCCTCGTTCTGCTACCATACCGACAATGCATACACAAAGATATTATCATGTGATGATAAAGTATTAATGTCAATCAAGGTGACATTAGTAAGTTTCAAAGGATTTGGGACTGTAAAGTACAGGCCCAAGACTCAACCTCTTCCATGAGCAAACATGTTCAAGGTACCAGATATATGGTACCAATGATTAAGAACAAATGCAGCTAGTTTATTTGTACTCTAGTGCAAGTGGGAGACTATTGGAAATATGCCCTAGAGACAAATAATAATAAGGATTATTATCATATTTCATAAAGTTTATGATTAAGTTTTATATCATGCTATAACTATATTGAGAGGAAACATCAATACACATGTGATATATAAACAACCACGGGTTCCCAGTGAAACTCTAGTCACTGGTTCATTGGTCAACAGATGACCAAGGTTTCTTGATCATGTGGCATTTATGCCAGTTGGAAATGGAGTCAACTCATTCTGCGAATGAGATGATGAACCAATACCCAACCTAAACATCGTGACCCAATCATGTCACGCAGTTCAAGTTATGATGATTAGAAATGGATCCTCGTAGACTACTCCTTAGACCATGAGGCTATATCAATCATTATATCCTGAGAATGCTTAGATAGCATCAAATGTCACTTGGTAATACAGTGACAATAAAGGTGTGTTCAGGTGTTTGGAGGAACCGTAGAGGAAATATATGCCAAGAGCAGGATTTTTCCGTCCACGTGACGGAAAGATACTCAAGGGCCCACTCGGAGAAGTTATATCCAATAGCTGCACAGTGTGTGATTTGATCACAGGGATATCACTTGTCGAACGAGTCAAGTAACATTGTTCGGTAACGAGATTGAACACGACATGGTGATGTCATTGATCAGATCTCGTGCAATGCGAGTGTCGAGAGACAAAGGGAATAAGACACGACTGTCCCGGTTCAAACGACGAAAGATCTTAATGGAATGCACAGGGGTCACATGGCCATCCAGGTCCCTAATGGCCCAAAATATATCGAGCTCATTGGGGAACCCCAAGAGGAAGGTATGATGAACACAGCAACAAGTTTTCCCTTAGTTATGAAACCAAGGTTATCGAACCAGTAGAAGCAAGGAAACACCTCCAAGGTGTTGTTTCCAACTTGGAATCCTGCACAACACAACCATAGAACTTTGCCCCCAACTTACAGTGAGGTTGTCAATCTCACCGGTTTTGCTGAAAACAAAGGATTAAACATATTGTGTGGAAGATAGTAATAGCTTGCAGAAAGTAAACAGAAAACATTAAATAGATTGTAGATTGATAGTAAAACAAAGGACCGAGGTCCATAGTTCACTAGTGCTGATTCTCCTTAAGATAGATGACATGTTGGGTGAACAAATTACAGCGGGGCAATTGACAAACATCGAGAAAGCATACATGCATATACTAATCATCTTGACTCCTATGAGATTTGATTGGGCATTACAACATTATACATAGACCATAATCCAACTGCATCTATGACAATAATCCACCTTCAGGTTATCATCCAAACCCCCTCCAGTATTAAGTTGCAAGCAACAGATAATTGCATTAAGCATTGCGTGTAAAGTAAACAATACGATTGTTCTATGAACAAAGGATTGTTGTTTTCTCCCTAGTAGCAACAACACATCTAGTACCTTAGAGATTTCTGTCACTTCCTAGATTACTAGAGGCATGAACCCACTATCGAGCATAAATACTCCCTCTTGGAGTTGCTAGCATCAACTCGGCCAAGATAGCTACAAACAACAGAGAGCATGCAAGATCACAAATAACAAAGACATGATAGAATCAATAATCAATATAAAATAGCATCTCAATATCCATCGGATCCCCGCAAACACAACATGTATGATTACAAATAGATGATCTTGATCATGAATGGAGCTCACAAGATCTAGACATGGTAGCACAAAGGAGAAGAACCAACCATCTAGCTACTACATGGACCCGTAGTCTAGAGATGAACTACTCACGCATCACACCGGAGGCAGTCATGGTGATGAAGAAGGCCTCCAGGGTGATCTCTCCCCTCTGGCAGGGTGCCGGGAAGAGCTTCAGATCCCTCCCGATCTAGGGATGGAGATGACGGCGGCTACAGACTCTTTCGTGGAATTTTGATCGGGTACTTAGGGTTTCTGTTTCGGAGGCGATATATAGGCAAAAGGGAGGCCGAGGGGGTGCCCTAGGCGGCCACACCACCCCCTGACACGGTCCAGGCCTAGCCGCACGGCCAGGTGGTGTGGCCGGCCTCTGGCCCCTCTCTGTCTCGTCTTCTGGCTCTGTGTCCCCCTCGGTGAAATATTGACTTTGGCTTTTGTCCCGTCCAATTCCGAGAATATTCATTTTCTGACTTTCCTGGAACCAAAAACAGCAGAAAACAGGCAGCTAGCACTATGGCATCTTGTTAATAGGTTAGTCCAAAAAAGTGTATAAAAATACTCCAAAGTATGGACAAAACATAAGAAAGTAGATATAAAACAAGCATGGAACATCAAAAATTATAGATACGTTTGCAACGTATCAGTCCCTCTGTTAATCATTGGTTCGGGAGTGTCCTGACCATGTCTAGAGTGTTCCCGAACCGTGGGGTATCACGCTTAAGGGTTTGATGATGCTTAGAGAGTGTTTATAGGATCGGTAGAATCGCTGAAGAATAGTACAGAGAAAACCAGAAGGGTTTCAGTAAGTCCAGAGGATGTCCGGAGTGGAGGTGGAAGGTGTTCCATAGCCACGCAGATTGAATAATATGTGAATAATGTTAAATATTGATTTAATCATTTATTCATAATTATTTAATAAAATAGAAAATCAATTTAAAGGTCAAAAGGCTTAATGGGCCAATTCCGGAGGGAAGAGGGCCCATTAGGGAAAGGCAAGAGCAAAAAGGGGCCAAGGGGGTGGCCGGTGCCCTACTGGGCCACCCCCTACGTGGGGCCCATGGGGGTGGCCGGCGGCGCCTCCCCTCCTCCTCTCCTCTCATTTAGTCCCACCCTAGGACTTTGAGGGAGGTAGTACCTCCCATCCCCCTATATATAGTGGGGGTATTTGGCCAGATAAATACACACAATATTCAATAAAGGTTTTCTCACTTTTGGGGAGACCTCCGATTGATATTCTCTCTCTCTCTCTCGTGACCGTGGTCCCAAGTTCGGACTGCGTGAACGAGAGACATCTTCACCGTAGAGCGCCGTCGCGCTGCGGGATTCGGATCCAGGAGCTCTACTTCCGCAACTGCTGTTGGATCAGGGAAGCGGGAGTCATCGTTAGGCACCGGACGTGTGTAAATCCCCACGAGGTGTCACACTTGAGGCACTCAAGTTGTTGGAGCCGCAGGAGCGCAAGGACTTCATCACGACCTTGAGGTCAGCTTTGGCTCGTCTACATCAACCACGCTCTCCTGAGCATTGACAATGCTTTTCGGTCTTCAAGGGTAAGTTCGCGAAAATCCCTTCTTGTTACTGCATTACTAATAGATAGGTCCTGGCAACATCAGGGGTTCAGGAGCGTAGGGTAAAATTTTATTATTTTCATACGCGGAACCCTTATAGTATTCCTGTTTCAATTTCTACCTCATTTATTGCAATGACTCGTGTCTCATGAACATGATGATATTTTCCATAAGCCACCATCTTGATTGGGGACGAGCAAGAGCCTAGCTTGGAGGAGTTAATGAGTCCAAAATTGAAGCATATTTACCTTTTGTTTTTGCATAAATAGAGTAGGAATCTTTGTATTTCACTGCGTTTGCATGCACCATTTTGTTCTTGTTTTAACAAGATCCCAAATCACTAAGTCTTATATGAACATATCAATTGGAACTATCATATTGTGTTATAATATGATATTTCTAAGTGATAAAAGTCATTTTATGAATTTACCTTCGCACCTGGGAGAATACCAAATGAGGAGAAGCAATCAGTACCAATAACGACCGGTGGTACGGACAGAGCCCGCCCGTACAAGGTGTAAGCATGATTTCCTTGTCAAATACTTTCTCCTGGCGAATACTAGAGGAAGATCTGACATTCACAACCACTAGAAACCATGAAAAAACACATCTGAAAGGGATCTGAAGGAGGAAATTGGCTGGGGCAAAATCCCACCTGCTTCACAGATCATTGGAGGACAACGCATCATCTTGTTCATCATCAACCACTGCATCTCCATCACCACCATTACCCCCATCTCTCATCTATTAGATCTTGTTGTAGTTCCAGATTCAAATATGGTTTGCATTAGATCTCCGTACTTTTGTCCATTCATTTGACTATGATGATGTTGTTGATTACTTCCATGTGTGAGTAGTTCCTTTGTTCCTGGGGAGATGGAGAAACCCTAGCACCATTATGAATTTTTAATAAAGATGGTCTATTCTTGTGCATATATGACTTGTCGGTCTATGATAGATTTATGATTTGTGTTTGATCTCTCTCTTTAGATGGTATGTGTAGTCGACCACATTGTCGTGGTGGTGTCACGACAGATGCCATGGATAGGCTAAAGGTGCGGACTAATTGCACTAGGGGAATCCAGGGAGGGATAGTGTGGTGATTCCACACACAGAAGCTTTGTATTTGATTCACTTCCAAGGTTACAAGTGCTCCTCGAGCTGTATTGGAGAGAGGAGGAAGAAGGAATTCTCTTACTCTCACCGCTAGCTAGCCCTCAGGAACCAAGTAAAATCTAGCCAATAGAGATCAACCCTTTCTACAGAGGCCCTATCCCTCCTTATATAGGGGCGGCTAGGTCTCCAACTAGGGCATACATGGAGGCATATTCCTGGGAATATGCCTCCTCCCAAAATAGTAAGTCGTCCGGGTCGCTTTTTCCCCGCGTCATCCATGCAGAGACTACGTGAGCCTCTGCGGCGCCTGTGTCAGCCGACATTAGCGTCGTCACCTTTGTCGGCCACGCCTCCGTGGTCCTGCCCCTGTCTGCTTTGCTCATGCTGTGCGCACTGGGGTTACTTTTGACCAGCGAGATACCTTCCTTCTCCTAGAAGCTTGCTATGACCCGGATCGTAGTTGATCCGGCCACACCTGTTCCTGCATACAAGCTAGATTCATCCATCCGACTTACGGCTTGAGTCGGTTGAGACCCAGTTAGGTGGACATCCCCTGGTACGGGTTACCCCGAGATTCGGCCTGCCTTGAGGTAACTCGGCCAGCATTCGCTTTGACCTTGCCGTACCTCGGCTAACTTGGCCTTTATACCTATGTGTGACCCTACCCGGGGGTATCCCCCCAACATTAGTCCCCGAAGCTGGTGCGGTCTTAGTTTCCTTAGCCGCTAAGGCCACAGCAGGTTCAATTTCACCGAGCTTTGTGCTCCTTCTCCGAGTTACCTCTTATCTCGGATCTCATGGGTTTACTTTCCCTTGGCACATTCCAAGTTTTCACTTGCTGGCCGGGATACCACAATATCATCCGGGTCATCTTTCCTTCTCTCGTACGCTTCCCCACGTGGAGGCTAATCATTAGGTTGCCTCATTTTAAGGGTCAGCCATAGTAACTGCCGTAGTAATTGTCAGTTATCACTGTAGCGCACGTCACGTTTGGCCTGCCTCCTCGTTAACTGCATCAATGCGTCGCGTCATGGGATCTTCTACACCCTGTGGTCCTCCATGTGGCTCTTCGCTGATTGGTCCATCTGGTTTGTACACGGCAACACCGTGTGGCATATCCGCATAATGCGATCCCACTTCCCCCTCGAGGGGGTGGTTAAATAGGGGAGGGGTGTGCCCCTTGGGTCTTTTCCCACTTCTGTGCCCCTCTGCCTCTAGTTCTTCTTCTTCGTCTTCTCCCGCAACAGTGCCGCCGCCACCGCGTCTGAGTAGCTGCGCCGCCGCCGCACTGCTTCCACACGCATCTGCGTCGTCGCCACCGCTGCGCACCTCCTCCGCCATGGGTCGCTGTCAGTATAGGCCACTGCCCCCCACCGCCGCTAGTGCCAGTGAGGGCAACGAACTCGAGATGATAGAAGAAGAGCTCGTCGTCGCCGAGCAGGAGATGGAGGAAGACGCCGCGACGGCGGACCGTGGTGCGTGGGCTGGATCCTGGGTCTGCCAGGATGACCTGGACTGGCTCTACCGCACCAGGCGCATCCCCGCAGGTGTCACCGCACGCCTCGCCTCCGCCGAACTTGCCCCCTCACCCAATCCGGGTGAGTATGTGCTGTTCCTGTCGCATTTCTAGCGGGGATTCGGTTTACTAGTTAGCGATTTTTTCCAAGACTGGTTGAACACCTACGAACTCCAGTCGCACCACCTTCCTGCCAATGCCATCACATCTCTCTCTGCTTTCGCCTCCACGATCGAAGGCTATGCCGGATTATGGCCCACAAAGGAATTATGGATCCGGTTCTTTGGCCTTCATCGGAACGTAATTTCGAACATCCAGCTTGATCCAGAGGACAAACAGCTTACGCAGTTCGGCGCTGCATCCATTTCTCCCCGGAGGTTATCCGTCTTTCCCCGGGTTACCGGGCTAGACTCCTGCAAGGGATGGGCCCGGACTTTCTTTTATGTTCGGAATGAAGGCACCGAAGACCTGATCCGGCTTCGCCCCTATGCTCCGGGTCCTCCTAACCCGGAGTTGTGGGACGTTGTCCCCAAGAAGCCCACAGTCTTGGCCAACCAGGTCAACAAAAGGTTCGCGGAGGTGAAGGAGCTCGGGTTGCGCAACGAGGACACCATGATCACATTCGTCCGCAACCGGATCTCCCCCCTCCAGAAACGCACTCACAAATTGTGCCATATGAGCTGGGGCCATGACCCCAACCGGACCTCGTCTTTCGAGTTGAGTAACACAGAGATCTATCGCTGGGTCAAGGCCCTCTTCACCACCCACAAGGACTTCTCCTCTGAGTGGACGTGGGGAATTGAGCACTATTGCCAGGATAGGCTTCCTCCTGTGGTAAGCTTCGTGCTGCAAACTTTCTCCGAATTAAATCTTATGTCGGTCGCTGTTGTATTTTTAACTCTGTCGTCTTTTCTCTCCTTTAGCAATTCCTTCAGCAAACTATCGAGGATGGCACCGATCCCACTCTCAAATGTGCGCCTGACCGGGAGACCTCGGATGATGAAGAACCGGATCAGGAGATGTTCCTCCTAATGGCCGACGTGACCAAGCGACCCACCGGTAAACTCTCTTCCATTAGAGATTGGCCCGACGATGAAGATGACTCGGATGTTGAGGTGATGGAAGCATTTGACGCTGTCCCCCTTTCTTATGCTTTTCCGGCATCAGCTAACCCCGGTGGGCAGATCCATGAGGACCCTCCCCTTGCCGTGGGTGATCCTGTTCCGGTTGCGCCAAAGAAGAAAAGGGAAGCCGCATCCACTTCATCCTTCGGACCTTCTCAGCCAGCCAAAAGGCGAAAGAAGTCCGGAGACAAGACTGCCTCCAAGCCCGCGACCAAGGCCCCAGCACGAAGGGCTCGGAAGCCCAAGGAGCCCCTGACCTCGGATGCGTAAGTCTCTTTTTCCCTCTGCCATTTACTTGTTCTTGCATTGTTATAGTTTCTCATCCGACACTATTTGATTCGGCAGGGCCGCGGTGGAGGTCCCCTAGAGTGGATCTAGCATCACTTCACCGCTCCGACTCAGCCCTTCTCCCCCTCGTGGCGACGATTCACGCCCGCTGAGCCCAATTCCGGAGGGTTCAGCGGCTGCTCCGGGTTCCACTCCACCTCGTCAAGAGGGGGGTAAGCTTGGAGCAGGGGAGAGTGGCCCAGCCGAGGCAGCGGCATCCACCACTTCGGCTCCGCCGCAACCAACTGCTACCGAGTCTACTTCAGCACCTCCTCCGAAGAAGAAAACAGCTCCAGCACCAGCACCAGCACCAACTCCAGCAGCAAGAGCAACAGCAGCAACACCAAGCCCCTCTGCCTCGTCCGAGTCATCTCAGTCTCGGCGAGAAAGTACCCAGGCAGCTCCCAAGGGTAAATCTGCTGCAACCACTTCCTCCTCTCAGCAACCCAAGGGCAAAAAGGTCCCTGACGCCACCAGGGCAGCGTCCGTCGAGGCTGGACATCGCACTCTCGCATCCATGCTTTCCAAGAAGCCTCCAGCACCGAAGGACACCCCTGCTGAACCAGCTGATGCGCAACAACTTGTTTTGCACACCAGCCCGACCCTTGCCCTGGTTGAGAGGAGGGAGGCGCATGCGAAGGGTTTGGTGGCGCCCCACATGCTCAGCAGCGAGCGATACCCTCCGACCTTGATCGAGTTCATGAACAACTGGAACAAGGCGGAGTTCGTCCACAACGACGATCTCCCAGAGAAGTTCGGTCCCGCCGAGTTTTCTGCTCAAATGAACACAACCGCTAAGGCGATTAACCTTGCGGGTCAGATGATGGAGGTACGTGACTTCACCTTTTCCTTAGCATGCTATATATATTAGTGATATAACCATTAGTCCCCGAGCCTCCGGGGGAGTAACTTGTTACTCGGCCGGATGCTCGTTAGAAAACTAACGTAGCTCTTTAATAACTTCAAATATGCACACACCTAGAGCCGGGTTAAGTTCCACTTGGCACGGATCTTGTACACTTCGAATATGCACACACCTAGAGCCAGGTTAAGTTCCACTTGGCCCGGATCTTATACACTTCGAATATGCACACACCTAGAGCCGGGTTAAGTTCCACTTGGCCCAGATCTTGTACACTATGCACACACCTAGAGCCGGGTTAAGTTCCACTTGGCCCGAATCTTGTACACTTCGAATATGCACACACCTAGAGCCGGGTTAAGTTCCACTTGGCCCGGATCTTGTACACTTCGAATATGCACACACCTAGAGCCGGGTTAAGTTCCACTTGGCCCGGATCTTGTACACTTCGAATATGCACACACCTAGAGTCGGGTTAAGTTCCACTTGGCCCGGATCTTGTACACTTCGAATATGCACACACCTAGAGCCGGGTTAAGTTCCACTTGGCCCGGATCTTGTACACTTCGAATATGCACACACCTAGAGCCGGGTTAAGTTCCACTTGGCCCGGATCTTGTACACTTCGAATATGCACACACCTAGAGCCGGGTTAAGTTCCACTTGGCCCGGATCTTGTACACTTCGAATATGCACAAGGCTTTAAGCTATATTTTTGTACTCTTTTCAGGTGACCACCAACCGCCGGAGTGCTGAGTTTCAGCGTCTCCTGGACACTCACAAAATGCTGCTCGCAAAGCATAATGCACATCTCGCCGAGCACGAGAAAAGGGGTAAGTTCTCTTCTTCACATTTTTCTGTTTTCCTTCATCTTTTTCTGCTGAACTAACCAATCATTCGGTTTTTGCAGCTGGGGTGGAAGCTGAGAATACAATAATGAGGAAGAAGCTTGACCAGATCAAGGGTAAGTTACTTTTGTGCGACCTTGCTCTACTTTCTATCTCCTTTTCTCCTTGGCTCGGCAAACATTCATACCTCAGCTTTGCCGGGTTAACAAACTATTTCAGTATCGCTGTAAGATAGTGTGCCCATGCCTGACATGATGCTGCATTTTCTCGAACAAGCAGGGCAGCATCAGGCCGAGCTCAAGAAGAAAGACGATGAGCTTGCGCTCCTCCGAACCAAGGATGATGAGATTGCCAAGCTAAAGGCAGAAATGAAGAAGCTGAAAGCACAGCACCAATCCGAGCTTGAAAAGGCTGGACAGGACTATACTGAAGAGCGTGAGCGCCTCAATCTCCAAATTGCCAAGGACCGAGAACTTCTCCAGGACGCCGACGTCAAGCTTGAGTCGGCGAACACTGAACTTGTGCAACTCCGCAAAAGACGTGATGACTGTACCAGGGAATTGACCCGGATCCAGAGCCATATTTTACGTAAGTTCCTTTCCCTTATCCGGCATATTTCTCCGGGTTACTTCACATGTCTTTTCTTTACCTGCTTCTCTTGTCTTGTTTTTAGGCAAATTTCCAAAGGGCACTGCCATTGTGAGCGCCGTTGTTGCTAATTTCCGCCGAGAGAGGGGTACTCCCGTTGCTCCTGATGGTGGAGATTCCCTATGACATGGAGGACCTGTTGGTCAGCCTGTCATCTCGCTTGGAAATCATCAAGAACTATGGCAAGGATCTCCTTGACGTTGCAGTCCGAATCTTCAACACGTTTTGGCCTGCGGAAGACACTCTGGAGGGGACCGCAGTTCATGCTGAAAAGTTGATGGAAATCGAGACCCAGCTCGACCTTTGGAGGGAATCCGCTGGACGCGCCGCAGCTGAGACCGTTCTCCACTATGTACTTACGTGGTACGAGAAGATCGACCTCAACCTCTTAGCGTGCATGCGCACCGGATCCAAATGGACCAGTGACCCGGAGTGGGTAGCTCGACGCTAGGCTTGCGCCCATAGCTTCATCGAATATGCTCCCATTCATGAATGGACTAAGGGACCGAGCTTCCTGGAAGTCGCCGGTGACGAAAACGCTGAAAACGTTGAAGATGGCTCGGATGAGGACGAGGAGGGCGACGCCTCGGACATTGAAGATAGCGAAGATGATGCCGAACTTCCTCCTCCTGCTGCTCCTTAAGTGAAAAAACTTTAAAGTTTATCAGATCCCCGGTATGCCGGATGGAATTGTATCCAATACACATGTGATATTTTGCTACTAAGTTTTTATGACGGATTAACTTGGGCGTAGTCCCCGAGTTTCATTTTTCTTGTTCGTCCAATCTTCTGGCTCGGCTCGTGTCTACCTTGATTCGGTTTTACGACTTACGAATCCGAGCTTCAAAAATTGTCTTAACAATACTTGGAAACTTTTAGGCTTAGTTCAAAATAACTCAGCATAATAATTTGAAAGTAAACACAAGGTTAGTTCGAAAAACCAATGTCGTCTCGATTAAGTTATTTTCCTTAGTCGTTTTTCATGTGCTACGCAATTCCAAACTTGTTCTCTTGCTTGCCATGAAGCCAATTCTTGTTGGACAGCAGCAAGTCGAAGAGTTGGGTTTTTGGTGCTCACACACTACTAATTCGAGTTAAGTAGAACAACTTACTCCAGCTAACGTATAAATAATAAAAGACAACAAATATTATTAAGGCAGTCCCCGAGTTACTGCTCGAGGTGCCAACATTTCATTGATAGGCTCATTGTCGGCATACATACCGACATATGAGAAGACTCGGATACATACACTTCTCGGCTAAGTGTAGAAAGGACAAAGTAGAGCTACATTCCATGGACGCTTAGATTCCTCCCCGGACATGTCCGCCTTGTTCTTTTCCTGTGGCTTTGCATCGATAAGATAATAAGAATCATTGTGCAATGCTTTGCTCACAATGAATGGCCCTTCCCATTGGGGGGATAACTTATGCATGCCAGCAGTACGTTGTACCAACCGGAGTACCAGATCGCCTTCCCGGAAAACTTGGGGGCTTACTTTCCGGCTATGATAGCGTCGGAGATTTTACTAATATATGGCGGATCTAGACAATGCCAATTCTCTCGCTTCTTCCAGCAGATCAACATTATTTTGCTGGGCTTCTTGCACTTCGGCTTCTGTGTATTGGGTGACCCTAGGCGAATCATGCTCTATGTCGGCTGGTAATACAGCTTCTGCCCCATATACCAGAAAAAATGGCGTATAGCCTGTTGACCGATTCGGAGTTGTTCTTAAACTCCACAGTACCGCTGGTAATTCTTCTATCCAGCACGTCGTTGATCTTTGCAGCGGCTCAATGAGCCGGGGTTTTATCTCGGACAGTACTAATCCGTTGGATCTTTCCACTTGTACATTCGATGCAGGATGATCTACCGAGGCAACGTCCAACCGGATCTTCTTATCCCAGCAGAATCGCGCAAATGCTCCTTCAGCAAAATTTGTGCCATTATCAGTTATGATAGTGTGGGGATAACCGTATCTCAAGATGATGTCTTTGAGAAATGTCACGGCCGTAGCTCCACCACATTTTCTTATTGGCTTCACTTCGATCCATTTTGTAAACTTATCCACCATGACCAAAATGTGAGTCATATTCCCCCTTGCTGGTTTGAACAGGCCAACCATATCCAAACACCATATGGCAAATGGCCATGTGATTGGTATGGTCTTGAGTTCCGACATAGGCATATGTGTCTTGGTAGCATACCTCTGACAACCATTGCATTTTCTCACCAGGTCTTCTGCTTGTTCTAAGGCACTTGGCCAGTAGAATACATGTCGGAAAGCTTTTGCCACCAAGGCCCGGGACGAGGCATGATGCCCGCACTCCCCTTGATGTATATCCCAGAGGATGCCAAGCCCTTCTTCTGGGTCAACGCATCGCTAGAGGACATTGGTCACACTCCTTTTGTATAGCTCGGAATTGATGATTGTGTATGCCTTTGCTCTCCTCTGAGTTTGCTTGGATAGCACCTCCTCAGTGGGTAACGTTCCATTTTTCAGGAATTGAAATATAGGCAGTGCCCAGGCTGGTATTGCTCGCACAGGGAACACATTCTCATCAATTTCCATCTGATCCACCGGCATAACTTCAACCGGATCACGCTGAGCAGTCCCCGGGTCCTGCGAGGCAGTCCCCTGGTTTGCTGAGGCAGTCCCTGGGTTTGCTGAGGCAGTCCCCAGGTTTGCTGAGGTAGTCTCCGGGTCTCGCGCACCACCTTCCATGTCAATGTCCATGGGCACAACTCCGGATTCTGTATCCTCTGGGACGTAGATTGAGTCGGTTTCTGGGGACGGTCTGATAGATGGTTTTCTGAGGTGCTCTAATGCTACACCCGGTGGAATTGCTTGTCGGGTTGATCCGAGCTTCGACAACATGTCGGCAGCCTCATTCTCCACCCGGGGTACATGGCGAAATTCGCATCCCTCAAAATAACCAGATATTTTCTGCACATGGAATCTGTATAATGCCATGTTTGGATCAAGAGCGTCCCACAGCCCCGACACTTGCTGAACTACCAAATCTGAGTCGCCAAAGCATTGGATCCGACGTATCCCAATTTCTTTTGCCACTTTGAGCCCATGCACAAGTGCTTCATATTTAGCGACATTGTTCGATGCTGCGAAATGGATCTGTAGCACATACTTCAACTGGTCATTCTTTGGCGAGGTAAGCACAACTCCGGCGCCTAACCGGTTTTTGTTTTTGACCCGTCAAAGTGCATTCTCCAGTAGTTCGGATCTGGTAGCGGTGGTTCGTATTGTACCTCGGCCTAGTCCACAAAAAAGTCGGCTACAGCCTGAGACTTGATTGCTTCTCTTCTGTCATATTGTGGTGCATAGGGAGCTAGTTCAATTGCCCATTTTGCAATCCTGCCACTTGCATCCTTATTACTCATTATCTCGGATATGGGAGCTTCACATATTACTTTGATGGGGTGCTCCTCAAAATAGTGTTTTAGCTTCTTTGCCGACATATACACACCATACGCCACTTTCTGATAGTGCGGATAATTTTGCTTCGATGCTGACAATACTTTGCTCAGATAATACACTGGCCTTTGCACTGACTTACCCTCTTCGTCGCGCTCTACCACAATTACTGCACTTACAACTCGGTTGGTTGTGACTATATAGAGCAACATTGGCTCTTTTGATAGTGGAGAGGCTAACACTGGTGCAGTGGCTAACATTTTCTTTAATTGTATAAAGGCTTCATTGGCCTGCGGCATCCAAATGAACTTGTCCGACTTTTTCATGAGTTGATAGAGAGGCAATGCCTTCTCTCTCAACCGACATACAAACCGACTTAACGATGCCAAGCAACCAGTGAACTTCTGAACATCGTTAAGACACTTCGGCAGTTCCATTCGTTCAATGGCCCGGATTTTAGTTGGATTAACTTCGATACCTCGGCTGGAGACAAGGAATCCGAGTAATTTCCTAGCCGGGACACCGAAGGTACATTTTTCCGGGTTAAGCTTCATCCGGAACCGTCTTAGGTTCGTGAACGTCTGCCTGATATCGTCAAGGAGCGTTTTGCTTTCCTTGGTCTTGATAACCACATCATCCACATACACCTATACATTTTGACTAATTTGGTCGTGCAAACATTTCTGCATACATCTTTGGTACGTTGCCCCTGCATTACGTAAACCAAACGGCATGGTGCGATAGCAATAAGCCCCATACGGGGTGATAAATGCAGCCTTTATTTGATCATCCGGATTCAGAGGTATCTGGTGGAAACCAGAATATGCATCAATGAATGACAACAGTTCACATCCAGCAGTTGAGTCTATGACCTGATCTATCCTTGACAGTGGAAATGGATCTTTTGGACATGCCTTGTTTAGGTTCGTGTAATCGATACACATACGCCAAACCACTGCCACATTCAGATCATCCTTCTTCTTCTCCACCAACACCGGATTAGATAGCCAATCCGGGTAAAGCACTTCCATGATAAATCCTGCTACCAGTAACCGAGCTATCTCATCTCCAATGACTTTTCTCCTATCCTCGGCAAAGCAGCGGAGAGGTTGCTTCACCGGCCTTGCTCCGGGTCTCACGTTCAAAGAGTGCTCGGCCAACTCCCTCAGAACACCTTGCAAGTCCTGTGTGGACCAAGCAAAAATATCCCGATTCTCACGGAGGAAGTTGACGAGCTCGCTTTCCTATTTATCATTTAACCCGGCACCAATTGTTACGGTGCGCTCTGGGAACATATCATCAATAGGCACTTTCTTGATAAACTTTGTGGCTTGGAACGAAATGCTACCATGCGGATTACTCAACGCCGGCATATATTGCTGCTCGGACTAAGCCAGCGCCGCCACCTCCTGGATCTTTCTTTTCTCTTGCGCAATCACGAGTGACTCGGCTAGGTTAGATCCGGCTGACGCACACTCAATGGAACGTCGGAAATCTCCAGCAATGGTAATCACTCCATTTGGCCTGGGCAACTTCATCTTCATATAACTGATGTGGCAGCTTGCTATGAACTTGTTCAATGCTGGTCTTCCGAGTAACGCGTGATACGCACTTTCCAAGTTCACCACTTCAAACTCCAAATTCTCAGTTCGGCAGTTATCTCTCGTGCCGAACAATATGTCAACCCGAACTTTTCCTATTGGCTCACAAGAAATACCTAGCACAATTCCATGGAAAGTTGTCCTCGTAGCTTGGAGCATGTTCTCCAAGATGCCCAACTTGCGCATCGTATCCGCATACATGATGTTAATGCTACTGCCATTGTCAATCAGTACCTTGGAGAACCTCACATTGATGTTTGGCCCAATGAATGTCGGATCCAGCACTAACGCACCCGTACTTGGCATAAGCTTGGGATGATCTTTGATGCTCCAGGTAATTTCCTGGTCCGACCAAGGCATATACCTCGTCACTGCTGGCATTACCACATTGACCTCCATATGTCGGCGCTGCAAGCTCTTTCTATCTGTTTCCTCAGAGGTAAACACACAGTAACTCTGATGATGCTCCCTGTATTCATTCCTCCCCTCATTTCCGGGGTACCTCTGATTCGGCTGATGCTGGTTTTCTACTTGATGCACTGCATCCCTTCTCTCATGGTTTTCATACCTCAGTGGAGGGGGAGGCAACATTAGCTGTTGTGTGTTCGCTCCGGAGAGCAATTGCTGCCGGGGTAACTCCTGCCGAGGTTGATCATTCCGGGGTGCCTGTGCATTCCCCGAGCCACCTTGTTCTATTTTACGCATCCACTCACATTGCCTCGTTGTATGACCCGCTGGGTTACTTGGATTTGGAGTGTGAAATTTACACGGCTGATCCAACATTGACTCATAGTATACCTCGAACGATCCTTCTTTTCTTGCCACTATTTCTTTTGCTCTGGCGTCCAATTCTTGCCATCATTTCTCGGTGTCCACTGTTGCCCTCCAGTTTTATGACGTTGATTGCTCCCTACTTCGGGCTGATCTTGATTCACAGCCGCAACTTGTTGCGAACTGTACCGGTGATCCGGTCTGTCATCTCTTCTCTTACCTCTGTAGTCATTCCTCCGGGATGATCCGACTCCATCTCTCTGGTAGTACTCCTCACTTGACTCGTTTGACACGAGCCTAGATTGAGTCAGATCACCCAAAGCATACGAATCAGCAATCCGGATCATCTCTGCCAATGTGGTTGGCATTTTCCTTTGCAACTTCTGCCACAGCTTGCTTGCATACCTGCACCCCTGCGCAAACCATGCTATGGCCTGTGACTCTATCACACCCTCACACGAGTTTCTCACGGTACACCACCGGGTTAAAAACTCCCGGTCCGTCTCGTTCGGTCTCTGCTTACACATAGCTAGGGTCTGTGGCCTATTTGGCCTCTGATACGTACTTGAGAAATTTCTAATAAACATTTCCTCAAAATCGATCCAGCAGTTAATACTTCCAGGCGGCAAATTGTTTAACCATACCCTTGCTGGCCCCTCCAACATCTGGGGTACGTATCTCACAGCCCATCTCAAGTTGCCTGTCGCAATCTTCACAGTTGTAGCATAGTTTATCAACCAATCCTTCGGCTTAGTACTGCTGTCATACGTCTTTGTGCCTCTGGGTAACTGGAAGTTAGGTACCGGTGGATCCTTCATGATCCGGGGTCCAAAACACGCAGGACCCGGAGGACCCTGACTTTCAATCTGCTCCGACCTATACAGCCGATCCAGTTTCAACCTGGCATCATCAGGCATCAGATCCCTGCTTCCCAATCTCAACCCTATCACATGATAGTCCGGCCTTGGGTATCCTGCGTTCACCATTTCCGAATCTCCATCGTTATACCGGTCTTGCTCTCGTGGAGCACCTCTCTGTTGCATACCTCGGCCGGCACTTTGCTCTTGCCTTGGTATATTCCGCTGCTGCAGTTGTCCTGCCGAGTTGCGTTGTCCGGCATTGCCATTTGCAGCGTTTCCTTGACCGACATTGCCTTGGTCGTGGTTACCTCGGCTAGCTTCACCTCGGCTCACACTTCGTAGATCGTCATTTGTCTGTACTTCTTTTGCTTTTCCTTCCCTTGTCGGGTCATACGGGACGATCTGTTTGTTTCTCCTGGCCGAGGTTACTACCTCTTCTCTCCTAGGACCGCCATGAGGAGACGATGCGACTCCAGCGGATTTCTCTGGGTTACCCACAGCCGAATGAACGATCTTGGAGGCCCCAGCTCTCTCCGGGTTAGCCCTGAGCAATTCCTCGTTTTGCCTGTTCGCGATCCGAACCAACTCATTGACCCTATCTTGTTGTCTCTGACGGGCTTCACCCGTTAGACCCTCTAACTCGGACGCAGTTGCATCCACTGCTCTGAGGTTTTTTGCCGGGGTACTATACTTCGGTAGCCCCACGGATAAACAGTTCTCTGACTCCTCAATCCTAGTATCACCCTCTTTGTTCATTTCACTCATGAGATTTCTCCCCTTCACTTTTACAACATCTACTTTATTTGCCTTTGCGTACTCGGACAGCGTCATGTTCAACGACTGCTGAGCCGCTACTATCTTTTTTGCTCCCTCTAGAATTTTTTGCCTAGTTTCCTCTAGCTCGGCCTGTGCCTGAGCCGGATCTACCACTGCTGCTATCGGGTTTGCCAAGCTATCCATAGCTTCTCTCAGTACATTCTCAGGCCTCTCTAGTGGATGACCTCTACCTTTCCTCGGTGCCTTAGGTGTTACCTCCGGATCTGGTGCCGGATCCTTGCTTGCGCCCGCGCCTGGCGCAGTCATCATCACTTCAGCACGGTCCGGGGAGCGAGTGATACGCGCCCCGTGAACCACGCTAAGGGGTGGCTCCCCTGCCTCGACGACATGCCGCGGATGAACGCACGACACATCGACAGCAACGTAGACCTTGTGCACACCGAGCTTGACGAAGAGGCCATTGCACGGAAGTGGGGGCATGCCAAAGCTGCCAGCGTTGTCGCTGAAAAAGTCCAGCGCTCCAAAGCGCAGAACGAGCCCGGAGACGATGCGTTCGCCGGTGCCGATGAGGTTTCCCGTCCGGATCTTGACCCCTGCTAGCGCCGCTATCCCCACGGTGGGTGCCAACTGTCGTGGTGGTGTCACGACAGATGCCATGGATAGGCTAAAGGTGGGGACTAATTGCACTAGGGGAATCCAGGGAGGGATAGTGTGGTGATTCCACACACAGAAGCTTTGTATTTGATTCACTTCCAAGGTTACAAGTGCTCCTCGAGCTGTATTGGAGAGAGGAGGAAGAAGGAACTCTCTTACTCTCACTGCTAGCTAGCCCTCACAAAGTAAAATCTAGCCAATAGAGATCAACCCTTTCTACAGAGGCCCTAGCCCTCATTATATAGGGGCGGCTAGGTCTCCAACTAGGGCATACGTGGAGGCATATTCCTGGGAATATGCCTCCTCCCAAAATAGTAAGCCGACCGGGTCGCTTTTTCCCCCGCGTCATCCATGTAGAGACTACGTGAGCCTCCGCGGCGCCTGCGTCAGCCGACATTGGCATCATCACCTTTGTCGGCCACGCCTCGATGGTCCTACCCCTGTCCGCTTCGCTCATGCTATGCATACCGGGGTTACTTTTGACCAGCGAGATACCTTCCTTCTCCTAGAAGCTTGCTATGACCCGGATCGTAGTTGATCCGGCCACACCTGTTCCTGCATACAAGCTAGATTCATCCATCCGACTTACGGCTTGAGTCGGTTGAGACCTAGTTAGGTGGACATCCCCTGGTCCGGGTTACCCCGAGATTTGGCTTGCCTTGAGGTAACTCGGCCAGCATTCGCTTTGACCTTGCCGTATCTCGGCTAACTTGGCCTTTATACCCCTGCGTGACCCTACCCGGGGGTATCCCCCCAACACACATATCATTTGCCCTTGGGAATAAAGGGAGAGAGAAATCCTTTAACGTGTTTTGGGATTGTACCCGGAATGGCCTCGTGACAGATCAGCGTCGGCTTGTAACCTACATGGTCAAAGGAGGATAAAGAGGGACTCTAATTACAATATCTACGGGGAAACCCTTAATTATGGTGGTTTGTATGGGTGACTGCTCTTAGACATCGAAGTGGTTATTTAGAGGTGACCTCACTCTTGGCTCAACAAAGTGGCTTCCTACGAACCTTGTAGTGAACCTCTTATTATGGATCTCTCTCCACACATCTCATGACACAAGAAGTATGTTATCTTGATTAATAATAATAAAAATAATAATAATATGCTAGTGGTATATCCTACATCCCCAAGAATGTTTTAGACCTATTGAGTTCAACCACGTTTTCACACAACCTTGTTACTTGTTTCCTTTTACTAGTTTTAATTACTTTTCTGCAAACAACCAAAAACCTTTCAAACACCCTTTACTTGAGATCAAAGACAGCTTATAAGTATCCTTTGGTAGATAGTGACGAGGGGCATAAAGACCTTTACCAATAACTCTATATGGGTTCGATATCTTTACTTCGAAACTAGCTACAATTGATCTGTGCACTTGCAGTCATCATCATCCTTCAGTAGATTGATGTTTAAGATTACATCATCCAATCCCAAGTCCTTCATCTCAAAGCAGCGATATAGGAACTCTTTGACCTTCTTAATACCAGTGAGGTTGGTCCTAAATATCAATATGTCATCGACATAGAGACACATAATAACTCCCTCACCCCACAATAGCGATAGTACATACACTTATCAGCTAAGTTTACAACAAAGCCTTCAGTGGTTAAAGTTATTTCAAACTTCTCGTGCCACTTCTTAGGAGCTTACTTAAGATCATACAGATATTTCACTAACTTATATACCTTTCCTTCTTGACCATATACTACAAATCCATCAGGATGCTCTATATAAATTCCTCATCTAGCTCTCCATTTAGAAAAGCTGTGTTAACATCCCTTTAATGAATGAGAAGAACGTGTGAGTGATGACCCACAAGTATAGGGGATCGCAACAGTCTTCGAGGAAAGTAAAACCCAATTTTTTGATTCGACACAAGGGGAGCCAAAGAATATTTATAAGCCTTAACAATTGAGTTGTCAATTCAGCTGCACCTGGAAACGATCTTGCTCGCAGTAGTTTATCAGTAGCAACAGTTTTGTAGTAGCAATAGCAAAGTAATAGTAGTAGTAAAATAAGGACAATAGTAACAATTGCAGTAAACAGTAGGATTAAAGCGTGGTAGGCATAGGGATGGATGGACGGGCGTTGCATGGACAAAACAATTCATGTAACAATCAAGATATAGGGCATTTGCAGATAAATAAGGTAAAACATCCAAGTACTAAATAATCATATGCATGTGTTCCATATATAGTCATACGTGCTTGTAATGAGAATTGCACAACATCTTTTGTCCTGCCAGCCCATTGCAGTGGGGCCTCTAGGGAATCTACTGGCAATTAAGGTGCTCCTTTTAATAGAGCACCGAAGCAAAGCATTAACACTCCTTGAACACACGTGATCCTCATATCACAGCCATCCCCTCCAGTTATCCCAATTTCTGTCACTTCAGGGCCTCGGATTCCGGACAACAATATGTGTACACAACTTGTAGGTAAGATCATAAACAATACTATCATCATGAATCAATAACATGTTCAGATCTGAAATCATGGCACTCGGGCCCTAGTGACAAGCATTAAGCATAACAAGTTGCAAAAAAGTCAAAAAGCACTAACAATAGATACTAGGCACCATGCCCTAACAATCTGATGCAATTACATGAACGATCTCATCCAATCCCTACCATCCACATAGCCTACTGCCGGGTATTACTCACTCATGGATGGGGGAATCATGGATGGTTGATGGAGAAGTGATGGTGATGATGATGGCAATGATCTCCTCCAATTCCTCGTCTCGGTAGGGTGCCAGAACGGAGTTTCTGGTTCTGAATCGCAGTATATGGTGGTGGCGGCACAGCGGAACTCTATCTGGAAAAACGTCGAACCCCCCGTATGTTTTAGGTCAGAGGGCCTATATAGGCGAAAGTAGAGGTCGAGGCAGAGTCCAAGGCAGCCACACCATCTACTGGCCAGGTGGTGTGGGCCCCTCGTGGCCCTTCTTCGTCTCATCTTCTGGCTCCGTGAGTCTTCTGGTAAAATAGGAGTTTTGCGATATTTCCCGGGATTTTTCCTGAAAGTTGATTTCCTGCACAAAAATGAGACACCAAAGCAATTCTACTGAAAACAGCGTTAGTCCGCATTAGTTGTATCCAAATCACACAAATTAGAGAAGAAACAATAGCAAAAGTGTTCGGGGAAGTAGATACGTTTTGGACGTATCAGTGAGGCAGTCAAGGATAGTAGTACTCGAATAGTGGTCAATATGGCTATATGTGAGTATGTATCAAAGAAGCCTTCACCTTATTTATGGGTATAACCCTTGGCCACAAGACATGCCTTGTACATTTCAATAGTACCATCAGGTCTAAGTTTTTTCTTGAACACCCACTTACATCCTACAGGTTTGTGCCCATAAGGACGATCAATGACCTCCCAAGTTCTATTAGCTAAGATGGAGTCCATCTTGCTTTAGACACCTTCCTTCTAGTAGTCAGCATCTTGAGATGCATAGGCTTATGAAATGGAAGTGGGAGTATCATCCACAAGGTACACAATAAAATCATGACCAAATGACTTTGCAATCCTTTGTATCTTGCTCCTTTTGGGAGCTTCATTGTCATCCTCCACATGATCATCATAGTATTCTAACAACATAGTGGGTTCAGGAATTATACCAAAAACCTAACTAGATGAACTAGTCATCTCCTGATTAGATGAGTTATACATACCTTTCATGGGACAGATGACGTCAAAGAAAGTCACATCATTTGACTCCATAATTGTACCAATATGCATGTCGGATACCTTAGATTTTACTAAAAAAATCTATAGGCAGTGCTATGAAAAGTATATTCCAGAAAACACAATCCACCTTTTTTTGGTCCAAGCTTTCACTTCTTGGGTATTGGAATATTAACTTTTGCTGAACATCTCCAAGTTCGTAAGTAAGAGAGTTTAAGCCATTTCTTCTCCCATTTCTCAAATGGAGTCATGGTTTTATCCTTTATGGGAACACGATTTAGGACATGTCACACAATCATTAGCGCCTCCCCCACTATTCCTTGAAAAGACCTGATGTATCTAACATAGCATTAACCAAATCAGTTAGAGTGTGGTTCTTTCTTTCGGCCACCCTATTTGACTGAGGTGAGTAGGTATGCATCCTCTCATGGATAATACCATGTTCCGTACAGAATATATCAAATTTATTTGAAAAATACTCTCCACCACGAGTCAACCTTAGCCACTTGATTTTAAAATAAAGTTGGTTTTCTGCTTCAACTTTATAGATTTTGAAGTAGTTCAAATCTTCATCTTTAGATTTCAGAAGATAAACATAACAATATCTAGTGGAGTCATCAATTAACATCATGAAGTATCTTTTTTCACCTTTTGTCAATACACCATTCATCTCACGTAGATCTAAATGCATAAGTTCTAGCAGTGCTAAGTTTCTCGATTCCACAACCATATAAGACTTCCGAGGTTGTTTTGTTTGAACACGAAATTAGCACTTAGAACCTTTGACAGTAGTTAATTTCGAAATTAAACTCATATTGGCTAGCCGTGTCATGCAACCAAAGTTAATATGACAGAGTCGTGAATGCCAAATATTGGACTCATTATCATTGCAAACATGATTAATAACTTTAGCACATGAGTCTAACAGATATAGATGGAATAGACCTCTGCACTCATAACCCTTTACAACAAATTACACATACTTAGAGATTACAACTTTATTGGACTCAAACACCAACTTAAAACCATCTTAACATAAAAGCGATTCGCTTACGAGATTCTTATTGATGGAGGGAACATGCTGCATATTCTTTAGTTGTACGGTCTTCCCCGAAGTAAACTCCAGATTTATCATACGAACACCATGAAAAGAAGCACGTGAGCCATTTTCCATCAGCACGAGAGAAGTCCTTGAGACCTAATAAGAAGAAAACATGGAAATATCAGAACATACATGTGTATTGGTGCCCGTATCTATCCACCATACAGGAGAATGACATACTGAAAAGATAGTAGGTAAAATACCGTACCTAACATCCTTCATCTCAGTATCGATAATAACAACAGTAGCAGTTTTGTCGATGTTCCCATGTTGATGTTTGTCAAAGCGATTAGGACAACTAGGACCCCAACGATCAGGATCACCACAGACATGGCAATAACCTTTCTTCTTATCATTTTTCTTCTTAAAGTTAGTTGAGTGCATGGTATTATTCTTGTCATCAAACTTCCTTTTTCCTTCAGATTTGTTTTTATTCTTGAACTTGTGGGATTGGAAGTTTTTCTTCTGTACCAATTGGCACTACAACCTCCCTCAAATCCTCGAGTTGTTTTGTCCTTCGCTCTCACCTTCTCTTTCATATGAAGAGACTCAATGAGACCCGTAACAAAAAAACTCTTGTCTCTTATGTTTCAGAAAAGTAGCAAATTTTTTCCACGAGGAAGGAAGCTTGGCAATAATACCTACAACCACGAGCTTGTTTAGTAAGGTACACTTGAGCTGCTCAAGTTCTTTGGAAAATGATTGTATATCATGAGCTTGCTCAACGACAAAATGCTCATCACTCATCTTGTAGTTATAAAATTGCTCCATAACGTACATCTCAGTGCCAGCGTCCGAGACCCCAAATTTGGACTAGAGCGAAACCTTTCGGTTGTGCAACAGGACCCCCTCAAATTTGCCAAGAGTAGCGATGTAGTAGTTTAAGTTTTGAAACTAGAGATCAACTCTCGTGCGTCAACTTTTATAGTGCAAACCATCAAAGGGAGACAACCTTGTAGCAGCGGCAACGCCACTTGGATTCATTTGCCTATAATCAGGCTTTTGAATTGTTAGAAATATAAGAAAATATTCATATGATTTAATCTAAATAAATAATTTAAATAAATAATTGATAAAACATGATCATAAAAATAACAATTAAAAGATCATGCAAACTAACATACTAGATGAACATATTGCATCTAAACATGATAAACCGATCACATCTATATCAAACTCTATAAGAAGAAACTCTAGCAAAATCTAAAAGAGAAAGTTCAGGGTCACGTACGGTGCAGTCTGTGCAGCAGCGGTAGCCGCAACAGTAGTAACAACTATAGTAGTAGCTGTAGCAGGAGCACTATCGTCCATATTGAGATTGCCGAAGAGGTCGGTGACGTCCGGAAAGAAGTCGTCGTTCCGGAACTCGTCGTCGGACGACGTCGTGGTTGCTAGTAGTCATGTTTAAGCTTTCCCAAAAAACCTGAGCGCCCCTTACCCATACAGGTTCACGAGAGGCGAGGTTCCGGAGACTTACTGTCCCAACGTGCGGTGCACGCCGCAAGCTGGGATAAGGAAGACGAAGACGACGACACAATGTTCTAAAAGTAGGTCAGGGAGGTTTAGCGTATACATTTATATATTGCAGGTCAGGGAGGTCATGGGACACAATCCACATCCGAGTCGATAACAGCCCATATTCCATAAAAACTGGAAACGACTGATTAATTCATCCGTTAATAGTTCGTATAATTAATTTTTCCTAACAACAAAAATATAAACAAGATGCATAACAATGAGCTTGGCTCGGCTCATTCCCGCAACCTGCAGCGTCAGAAGAGGAGTGCGCGAGAGCTGCTCTTTTTCTCACACCTCGGTGAGTGGTTGAACAAAGGAGGTGCAATCTCATTCAACTACCAATGTGGAACAATTTTTGACTCCACTAGCCTAACCATATGCTGCCATGTATAAATGGGACAAATCGAATTTCATAATTTCTCTTACGGACTAACAATCCAATACTCGTCAAGTTCCAACATCGTTATCCACATCTCCTAGTCTCCACCGAGAAGGAACGTGTCTAAAGAGAAAAGGAGACACCAGAGATGAGTCAAAAAGAAGAAAATCTGGTTGATTCACATAATGATACTGAACTTGGAGCACGGAGGAAAAACAACAACAAGCCTTTGAGGACGACAATGAAGACAATATAGAAAATCAAGGTAAGAATTATGATTCTAATGCTGAGACTGTTGATCTAAAAGAAAGAGATGAACTTTAGTCATAAAAAATATAAGACACGTCGGTCCGTTTAGGTCTAGAGCAGGCGCTCTCATTATCCTCCTCCTGTTAGCGCAAACCCGAACAAACCATATTGAACCGTTTTCTGTGTGGGCATGTGTCACGAGCAGACGCGGGGGGATCCAGTGAGCCAAAAAAAATAGTCCGCCAACGAAAAGAGCGAGCAAAAATGGTTTCGCGCCAACATCTTGCAACTCCCGACGGTTCCAAGCCGCGAAAACTTCCTTTTCCTTCACCGACAGCTTACCCTGTCGGCGCTAGTGGCTCAGACCACTTCTCACCTGTCGCGCATCCTCCACGCTCCATGCTCTCACTTTCCCAACCCAAACCCTAAGCCCTCTCCCAAATCCCGATGACGGCGCCGGATGTCGTGCTAGAGGTGCGGTGCGCCGGCTGCGGAGAGACGCTGGAGGTGGAGCCGGGTCTGACGGAGTTCGCCTGCCCCGGCTGCGGCACGCCGCAGGCCCTCCCGCCGGAGCTCATGCCCCCGCCCCCGCCACGCCCCCGCCGCGCCCTGCCGCTCCACCGCGGCAGCGGGGGCACCGGGAACCGGATACTGTGCGGAGGGTGCGGCGCCCTGCTGTCCGTGCCGTGGGGCCTCCGGTGCATCGCCTGCCCGATCTGCGCCGCCGACCTCGCCGTCGACGGCGACCGCCTCCGGCCGTGCTACGCCGGCGTCCAGGTCGTCTCGCCGCCGGGCACTGCTCCTCGCGCGCCCTTGCCCTTTCATCAGCCAGAGGTGCTTGGCTCTAGTACTGTGCATTTCAGTCAGTGACGGGGTTATTATTGGATACTATACTAGTAGAAATGAAGAACTGTAACTCTAGTGTCAGCATCTAATTCTTTTCTGAAATACCGGAGGATTTAAATTGGACCAAAGGAGCGAGTTGCGTATTTCTTCGAAATGCCTGATGTGCACGGGTACAGATTGCTTGAACTATTCAACGGTATAGATCTTGGATGGGACCGAGAGGTTTCATCCTTTGCTGCCGATCCCCAATCCTTACTCTTTGGTATCTTTATTTTTTTCAATACTACCTTCCTATTACGCTGATCCGTAATCCTTCGAAGCATTAATGTTAAGTTGCATTTATTGATTGTCTGCATGGAAAGTTTCTTCTTGCCCTTCAAACAGTTTCTGACTCTTTGGTATCCAAACACTGCATTATATGACAGTGCTTTGCGTGTTACATTGCATAGTGTCATTCTTTCTGAAAACCTCATAACTTAGAGTAGGAAACTTTCCTTTTATGATCTATGTAGATGTACAGGTGTGCGATTTCTAGTAACACTCTCTTCATCATATTTTCATGTGTTGTTGTGGACTGGGAGCAGGAAGAGCCTATGAGCCAAGCCATAGGACAGGTGCAAGTAGGAAGATACAATAATCCAATCCATCTTGAGCAGACACGTGGATCCTTTCCTGTTCGTTCAGTTGATAGGGAGCCAACCAATTCACTCAGGTCAAACACGAAGACAGCCATTTATGTAGGGCATGCAGATGATGCGCCTGTTGATCAGTTATTCCATGGAGAGGAGTCACACACTAGATTACCCGTCGGGACTGTTCCCGGGCATGGTTTTAAGAAGAAAGCTATGCTATCCGCTAGTCCTGTATCCACTGGAGCAGAGAGGGTAGTGCTGGAGCATCCAAATAAGGTCAGCAATATACCGCAATCACAACGTGCGCCTTCCAGTTATTCAGCTCATACAGAGGAGTTACACGAACAGCATCAAAGTAACACTGCTGGAAGTCATGAGAACCAGAAAGGTAGACATGCTTCGGTGTCTAGTATTGTAGAGCAGGAAATAGTAAAGCATCCAAGCCACACTGCTTGTGCACAACATGTCGAGTCGCATGGTAATGCAACTGTATGGAATAAGAGGAAAAAGAGCAGCTGGACAACTGGTGGGAAGCGCAAGCAGAAACATAGGGTCTCAAACGAAGAGCTTCATCTTGAATGTAAGAAGCATCTGTCTGCCCAGCCAGAAGATATTGGGAAAATTAATACTCTTCAGGAGCCAGTTCCTTCTCCGGATGAAAATCAATTTAATCATTCAGATATTGACAGAATAATGGCCAATCTTCATCCTTGCTCATTGTCTCAGAAGCAGGTGCCTCGAGCGGGACCAAACGAGCTGGACAACATCGATGCAATCTTGCCTCCTCTTTCTATAGATCATGATATATCTCTAGTTAACCGTGTTCCACAGTGCTACAGTCAATACTCAGCAGGGGCTAAGGGTGCTCTTCCCAACCGGAGTTTCAGTTCAGCACAGGAGCATGAGATGCCTCAGGAAAGTTCTAATGGGACATGCCCTCATGGTAAAAGTTGTGCACAAAGGCAACAGAAACAAGATGACAGTCATCCTGTGCAAGTGGAAGTTGAGTGCCACCACAACAAAGCTACGGGACAACACAAGAGTGCAGCAAAAGGCTTCATGCATTTGCCAAATGAGAGGGAATCTGTTGAGTACCGGTCCTGCACTGGTAACCACCAGCAGGTGACTGTTTCTGCTGCCTGCTGTGATCCTACTCCATCACCAGTGTTGACTGCCACTCTCTTGCCCAGTGCCGCTTCGCCTTCTGTTTCAAGTGTGTTTCTACTCAACTATATTGATATCTTCCCAACACTGTTTTTAAAGGATATCTAACACCGTTGTCGGTTGTGGTCTCGCTTTTGCAGGATCATCAATTCATCGATCACCGCCGTCTTGCCAACTGCCAGAAAATCTCCATTCCCAGGCATGTACATCTCTCTTGTTTTAGCATAGGGTCATGGTGTTGTTTCTTTGATGCACTGTCAACAAATAGCATATAATTTACTCAATTTGATTGGAAAGTTCTGATTGCGAATTCATCGTTATCTTTTGAGTAACTGAATTCTTCGGGTCTGTTTTGTTTGACCAGTGCCAACTTCTTACGGTTCTTCCTTTAGATGCCCCCATTCTTTTGGATTCAACTGATCCTTTTTATTATCAATGAAATTTATCCGAATAACCAATATTAAGTGTCCACATATTCTTCTTTGTAAGTGATTGCATGATTGATTTCATGCAGGATGCACATGCCGCTGGCAGAGGATATAAGAAATCTAAGCGCAGGGCGCGTGGCCCTACAAAACTCACTGAACCACGTAGGGAAGCTGATAGGCCTGTGCTGACTCCGATTAATGTGGAGTAAGTCTTCTCAGATTTTTTGCATTTCCATCAGATGCCTGGGGTCAACCTATACTATATAATGTTCTTGTACTTAGCATATTGACTTGCCGTACTAGCAGCACATGGGATATTGATCCTCCTTGTCCCAAGGTGGCCTCCACCATCACTTTACTTCTCAAGCAGTGGCATCCAGGATCAGCTTACAGACGGGTTAGTCAGCAAACAGCTGAAATACACCCAGGACAATCGGTTCTCCATTTCCATGAGTACCATTCAGATACAAAGGCTATCATCATGGATGAATTCCTTGTAAGAAAGTTTATCCAAGAATATGGTTTGTAGATTCATCAAGTATGTATGAAGTCCCTTCTATTTTGATTCCTGCAGCAACGTTACAAGTGGGCTCCTGGGCGGGAAGCAGAGTGCCTGAAGCTATTTAACCGCAGAACAGTCAGACAGTTTACTGGACTCCTGTGTGATGAGAAGCGAAGGGCTAGAGTCGCGTTGTTTGCATCAAGGAAGATGAACAAAGCTTTGGATATTCCCAAGTTCAATGAACAGTCAAATTTGGATGAGGAAGGTGCTAGAAAAAAGTTGAAGCTGCCCCGCAGAGATCCTGCAGGTGTTGGGCAAGAGGATGACGATCCACTTCAGTGGAAGTCATTCCCTCCTGAATGGATGCTGCCAAAGTGGTGGGAGATGCTATGTGAGCGCTGGGCTTCAGAAGAAATCTTGCAGGTCTCTGCTCAGAAGAGGAAGAATCGCTTCACAGGAGGTTCTGCCCAGCACACAGCAGGCTCGCGGAGCATAACCATGCATCACAAACTGATGGTAAGAGTAAGACTGACTTTTTTATCCTGATACACACTTAGCCACCTAAATATGAATCTTATTGAATTGAAATAGATGATCGAAAATGGTGGGAATCCAGTATCGGAAGTTGAGCTATTTAATAAGACCCACAAACATGACGGTGGTAAGGGGGAATTTGTTACCGAGAAAGCTAGGCGAACCATGGTATGTATTCAGTCGAGTCAGTTAATAATTGTCGCAGAATTCACTTTGACGAATTAACTAGAATTAGCTGTGTCTGCATACTATATTTTCCAGGAGGCCTTCCAGCGGCGTTTGGAGGAGGCAGGTGATACTGGACTAGACCCCCATCTTGTATGGTCGCAGGAGGTAGGGGGCCGCAACCGAGGGAGGTACTATGGACTCCCTGGTGTCATTGACAAAGCCCGGATAGGCCCCTTGTCCAAATCCATCCCAGGTTCTTCAGGTGGAAAGACAAACCCGATGTTCACGCAGGATCAGGTTCAGGATATGATCAATCACGCCACACAGCAGCTGAACGAAACTTGGGAGAACAGGTTCCAGTCTTTAGAAGAGAGTGTGCGTGGCATGGCGTCATCGGGCATTCCACAGGTAACTTTAAGTTGATTTATTGTAAAAACGAAGGTTCAGATTTTCATCCTTGTGTTCCTGTCTGCAGCATGCTCCGTGTTCTTCAGCAGCGGGACTTGGGGCTGGGGCTGAGGATGAAGAGGCATCAGAGGTAAATTATCATATATATACAAGGTCTTCCTTCCAAATGTACATACTTTCAATAGATGAGTCAAACATGCTTTGCTTAAAAGCAATTTTGCTATGCAATTCTGGCACCAGTTCCGTGCCTTCCATTTCACCCCACTGGGGATCACTGCAGACTAAGTTTACCCTGAGACGAATACTGAATGGAAGCTCATATTTATGTTCTATATGCACATGTAATCCATCAAATTCGAATTTACATGGAGCGTTATTCGAGGGTGGAATATTGATCTGATTCTTATGTGATGCTGCGCAGCATACTTCGGATTCTGTTGACGAGGGAACCTATCAATCCTCAGAAGATGACAGCGGGGTGCATACAGGTGATTAGGGTTTAGGGGCACCTAAGTCACATTTCTTGTGCAATTGCTTTTCCTAAATAGTCTATTTCCGTTCTGTCTTCGTAGCGTTTTCGTATATACTGGGGTTTGGAAATATGCTGCATTATTCTGTTTCACTATAAGTACTTTGGTGTATTTAGCTGGGAGATAGTTCCGAGGTTATTTGGAGCTGGTTTTGCAAATTCTTTCTGCTGTGCTGAAATTCTGTGGAGAGGAGGAATTCCGAGCTTTCACATTTTATACTGAGGGGCTTGAACAAGAGTTACAAATAAAGACAAGCCATAGAGCGGTTTGAACCTTAATAATACTCCCTCCGATCTAAATTAGTTGACTTAGATTTGTCTAGATTTGAATGTATGTACACTGTTTTAGAGCTAGATACATCCGAATCTAGACAAAACCAAGTCAACTAATTTGAATCGGAGAGAGTACTATAATATAGAGTAGTAAGTACTCGACATCGGTACAGAACACACGCGCCCGCATTTTTACAGCCTAGGTGAGTAGGTGTGTAACGCAGCATCAGTCGATCGATCACAGTGGTTCGCCAGAAAGCCACCTATCGATCATAGCAAGACACTCCTTGGGCATATACTCCGGGGCTGTGTGTCCAGCACGCTACATGTGCATGTAATTAAATCAGCCACTTCATTAGTTTGCTCAATTGTTTCCTATATGGATGTATCGATGCTATATAGCTCCAACAGATCCAGGTTAAAACAGAAGCGGTATTTATGTATCTGGCACGTACCTTTACAGTTGCGTATGTCAGATTATTAGAGTAAGTTCTTGTGTATCTATGGAAGTAAGAGAAATAAAAGCAGTGCATAAGGCATCAATAATACTTGCTGCGCATACACAATGGCCTACAAATGCAAATTTTCTCTACTACTAAACACGGTTGTGAGTTGGTCCTTACCCTACAACTTGGCCGTCCACATACCATGGTCTCCAATCATTTGAGATGGGCAGGTTAAGTTGTCTGATCCATGCTTGGGTGCCAACATAAGGTATTTTAGCATCATGATCGCCGCTGCAACGCCACGCATGAACATACAAATTATGGCAGTTCAATAAAGAAAACTCAAAAGGAGATATGAGGGAAACTGGTGTTAGAGAGAGAAAGTCACTCCCTTACCTGTAGATCATGGCCCGATATCCTTTAGTAATCAGTGCTAAATGATCATCCACTGCACTGGTGATTTCTGATGTGTAAGGTATATCAAAATCACATCGTATCCATGATGGAACTGTTTCCTGCACAGTATACACCGTATCTACCAAATAAGCCCTTCGGTATGGAGGAAACAAGGGCTTCTTTCATGGCATGCAGAGAATTCTCTCACCGCGAAAAAGGGCCTAGGGGATTCTCTCAAATATATATACCCCTATCTTACCTTGTGAATACCCAAACTCTCCCTTACAGCTTCGTCATTTGTCCATAACTCGGATAGAAAGTACGTGGCATTCTGCATCAACCGAATGAAGCACACCAATTAAGATGTTGATACAGTTAACACCGTACAATCAGAACGACAAAATGAAAGCAATAGGTACTCTGAATAAAACTAAACAAAGAGAAAAACTGAGAAAAGAAATTCAGATTAATATTTGGGATGTTTACCCTGCATATGGACCAAACTGCAGATTCTAATAGCCTTTTCCTACCATGATCTTGCAACATCGGCTGCTTCTGAATGGCGAAGCTTGTTGGATATTCTGGACAACGTGTCTCCAAGATGTGTACATCATTTAAATCCCTTATACACTGCAATATCACATGCCAGAATTGCCAATTAAGTCACCAAGTAGCTCTTACTACTAGCTGACATAATCACTGCAATATCACATGCCAGAATTGCCAATTAAGTCACCAAGTAGCTCTTACTACTAGCTGTCATAATCACTGCAATATCACATGCCAGAATTGCCAATTAAGTCACCAAGTAGCTCTTACTACTAGCTGTCATAATCAACATATTCATGGTCGGTGTTGTGCTGAGGCCCCAACAGATGTATCGTTGTATCGGGTGGTTGCTATATTAATACAGCGGAATTTCGAGGATGGTCGGTGTTGTCACTTACTCCTTGGATGGCTTGGAGGGATTTGGCACAGTTAGCGTTCGATGGCCTACGGTACTCTCCTCCACAGCCTTCACGAGCAGCCTGCGGATTAAGGGATATAAGGTCAACTTTATGTCATGCTCAATGATACTCCAAGAACACCGGAAATAGGTTCATTTGTTCAGTATTTAAGTCAACTATATATCTAGTCCTTCTGATTGAGAAGCATTACATTTCTCTTGAAAGGGAGTTGAAGCTAGCCAACATCCATTGGATCAAATTGTGGAAATGTTGTACTTGTCATTTTCGTGTGGCACAGAATTTATCTTAAATGATAAACTTATATTAGTTGACTATGTCACCTCGAAGAGTTCATCTGGAATAATTCCCATCCTATGAAGATACGGAACTCGAGAGTTGATGTCAGTCGTCCTGTCAGTAAATGGATTGCCAGCAATGACACCCTGCTCAATTAAGATAAAAATATGTATTAATTTATCACTCCTTACAGAGTATATTAAAAACATCTACCAACCTCTGTATCTGAGAGTGAGGTCATTGTAAAGTTTCAACTGCCAAGGCATCAGTGAAAATAGGAAACATAAACATGTCTCAACCGACTACTTATTGTCTTGTTGCAGGGAACGTTGGACTGTAATTAGTAGTAATTTGCAGATATCTTAGAAAAATTGTCTAGACAAAAGTAAAGGGTAACCATGTTTTGTAGTTACGCACTGAATTTCAAGAACTACATAGATCAGATCCTGTCGTCCAGAAACATAAATATTTGAACAGAAATATTCAAGTTTAAGCAGAAGTTATGTTTTGCTTCGTAATGTTGCTGTTAAACTAAACTTTGTTGACCTTGATAGAGAGAGAAACCTGGCACCGCCTTATTAGCTCAATCTATTGACTTAGATGTAAGCAAAAGAAGACTTGTATAGACATAAAGCTATAGAAGTACGTTCATTACAAACCTTAGGAAAGACAGTGATAAATAAGAAATAGGTGAACCTTGAATAATAATATGGGAAGAAAAAATATGGAAGTAATATAGAATACCTTGAGATTGATGAGCTGCTCATCACCGTTTTCTATCCCTATGATGAAACCGAACTATAGTTAGCATAACACATTTTGTACTAAGTAGTAAAAAATATACGCTTTGGACAAATAAACTTGTAAGATAAAAATAATGCTTGTTGATAATCATGCGTGACGGACGAGGTTGAACCACCTTTAGCAATTTTCATAGCAAGAGGAGGTATGATTATGCCGCTATAGGAATCACCCGCAACATAGAACGGATTGGGCAAAAACTGTGGATGTTCATCAAACCACTGCAGAGAAAAGAAATGGACAGTGAAATCTGTGCCGGTGACTAATCTGTACTTTCTGGCAGAAAAAACATATATACTAGGAGTATATAAAAAGGGTGAAGAGTGAACCGTTTGGAGAAAGATGTGCAGCTGCTGAATAACAATGATGTCACTTGGTACAGTTCTGTTGTCTGAGCTGTCATATGAGAAGCCTGTCCCTGCCGGAGCATCCACGAAGATGACATTGCTAACCTACAATATGATGATCCAACTGAAATGAAAAAACATCCCTGTTGTCTCTTGTCAAAACAATATGATCAAAGAATACACATACTACTTCTGTCACATGTGAGATACTGACATAAGGAAAAAAAAGTTCTTTTAGACAACTATGAAAAAGTCAATATTAGTGCTGGAAAACCCCATGCCCCTCCCATAATAAAAAAAAAGAATCAATGCCCCTCCATTATATATGTATATTTTGTCTGTACTCCCTTATCTAAAACTTCGGTGTCTCAGCCCAGCACATCCATGTCGGAGACGGGGAGAAGAAAAAACAGAGCAAAAAACGAACCTGGGTCCAAGATGTTGGTTTGTAGAGCAGAGTAGGCAGGCCAGTCCCCGTGTATCCATGGAAGTCGAAGTAGAAAGGGCCGATCTCGTAGACGAGGCCGGAGAGGGCGGAGCAGCCTGGGCCTCCCGTGAGCCAGAGCAGGACAGGGTCCTCCTTCGGGTCGCCCTCCGACTGGATGAAATAGTAGAAGAGGCGCACGCCGTCGTCCAGCTCCACGTACCTGCACCCACGCACCACATCCGAGCAGCTTCAGCTGGGCAAGAAGAAGACGGGGAGCAGAGCCGAGTACATACATACATACATACCCTGTTTCGAGGGAGAAGGGCAGGGGTCCGCTGAAGCCCGGCAGCCGTGGCACAGCTTTCGTGGTGATCGACGGTGTCGCGGCGGTGAAGAAGGGGTGGAGGAGGAGGAGGAGCAGCTGGGGTAGCAGCAGCAGACGCAGACGCAGCGAGCGGCGCCGCGGCGCTCTCGCCATGAATGATTGTAGCGGCGGGAGGGACTGGACGCAAGCAAGCGGCAGATTTCCACCAGCTGACGTGATTTATTTAATTGGATGTTTGGATTCTAATAACCCCCGCCGGCCACACACGTACTATGACTGACGCGACACGGGAAAGTCTGGTGTTCCCTAGTCCCTGGTGCAAATGAAGGGTGGAGGAGGAGGAGCTGGGGTAGCACCAGCAGACGCACACGCAGCGAGCGGCGCCATGGCGGTGGCGCTGTCGCCATGAATGATTGTACCAGCGGGACTGGAGCTGGACGCAAACAAGCGGTAATTTTTCCACCAGCGGAAAATCTGGTGTCACCGGACTATAGTGTACTCCCTAGTCCCTAGTGCCGGTCACATCGGTGCCATGCCATCTCCAGCCGCACGAGATACTCCCGCCTCTGAACCGGTCCATGCGGTCCTTTCAGCGGCGCGTTGCATCCGGACTGCAACCCATCGGCGCACTAAATTTACGCTACGGTTGCGAGTGTCCGGTGGTGAAGCGATGAGCATCGTTTACAAGAGACACATTAAAGCACATAACATTTTCATTACATTGATAATCTACTACTCCCTCCGTCCGCAAATAAGTGTACATCTAGCTTTTGTCTAAGTCAAAGATAACGAAATTTGACTAACTTTATAAAGAAATAAAAAAACATATATTACATGAAATTTACATATTATAAAACTAGATTTTAAAATAAATCTAATGACATTAATTTAGTGTCATAAATATTGGTACGTTGTCTTAAAAAGTTAGTCAAACGTATTAAAGTTTGACTTAGGACAAAGCTAGAAGTACACTTATTTGCGGACGGAGGGAGTACTACTACTACATAAAGACCTACGACAGTACCTATAACTAATCTAGCCTCTCCCACCTGCAACTAATCTAGCCTCTCCCGCCTGCACGCCCGCGCCCAAGGCGGCCTCGACGCTGTCCTAGGGGTCCCCTAGCGGCGACGTTGAGGTGGTATGCCGCCATAGTATCCTCCATCCTCGCCCGCTCTTCATCAGAACGGCGAGCGTACATCGCCTCCATCTCCGCTGCCCAGTGTGCCCTCGCCTCCCGATCGGACTACTCCTGTGCGCGCACACCGGTCGTGGCGCGCGCTGTTGTAGGAGTCGATGATGGCACGTTGCTCGTCGCTCCTCTCTCGGATGGCTTCCTCGGGTTCATCATCGAGGTCAAGGTCCTCGTCGTCCTCTTCAACTAGAAGGTCCATCGCCCCACCATCGCCGCGGCAGCAGCAAGCGCAACACACCGAACCTCCACTACACCAGACACGTGGAGCAAGCGACTAATTGCCACTGCAGCGGCCTCGCGCGCTGCCGCCTCAGCCCCCTCCATGGTCGCGGCTGTCGGATGCAGCCGGCGCACTGCTGTAGCCGCGACAGCGCACTCTACCTCCTTTGCTATTTGTCCTCTACGCGGAGCCATTGTTTCTTGCTATCTATTTTCGATGATGGTTTGCCCTCACCGTGGTCATGATTTATAGCTCGCTCCCAGCACGGAAAAGCCATGGCCACACGCGGGAGTTTTCCCTCGTGCGCAGAAAACATCAGCAAGCGAGGGCAGGAACCCATAGCCCGTGCGCGAATCCGGTGCCGGGGATTGGAAACGTACAATGGCCATTAGAGGCAGAGCGTTAGAGCTTGACAACGGGTAGGGGAGGTCACTACAGGTCACACTGCTGGGCACGCTGGCCGGGTAGGTCGAACCGCGACCCAAATTCTGTCTGTGGACCGACCCATCCGGACATACTCGGACCGGATGTGGCGCCGGTTTGCTTCAGCCCGGTAGAGAAGCCCTAAGAGCATCCTAGTGGCTGACCGCATTTTGGACACAAAATGTGTTCATTTTGTCTGTTTGGGGCGCGCCCCAGACGCGTTACCTCTCGTGTCCATGGCAGCGCCTAATTTTTTCCATATTGAATAATTATGCAAAGTAGTTTTACATAGCCGGAAATTAAAATGTAACTACAAATACACTACGACGGCGTCTAACTTTTGTCCCCCTAGGACTCCTCCCCATCTAGGACTCGTCATCATCATCATGTGTGAGGTCGACGACGAGTGTCATGCTAGGAGGAGGAGGCGACAGAGGAGGTAGGAGGTATGGGCGGTTCCCCGTGGTGCTATGGTCCATGACGGAGGCTAGCGTGTGGCCCGGCATGCTCCACCAGAACCTATGCCCTTCATTGTTGTTGTCTACTGGTGGGTACAACCGTCATAGTAATAGGCGAGCTTCCTCTCCCAAAGCCTACGGAAGAACGCAATCTAGAAGGTTAGATTGTCAGGATCACACTCTCGATCTTCCCGCTACGCCATCGTGAACTGCTCCGCCCACTCGTGGACGATGCCGCATGAAGCTCCTCGCCGTGTGGCACCGGTGGAATTGGGATACCACCTCTGCTCAGCGCCCACCCGCTGGGGCAGACGCAATCCGGAGGCACCGGATAGTTCGCCTCGTACAAGGCGCGCGCCTCCCATTTGTGGAGCCAGCGGAGACCGGGGTACGTGATGGTGGGGGCGAGACAGGAAATCGGTGGCAATGGTGAAGCGAGGAGAAGCTTGCCTTCATATAGCTAGAGCCGAACGGAGGGGGAAAGGGCGGGAAATCGGTGGAAGGCGCGGGAAGGGCGTGGTCAACGAGGAGGAGCAGCCACAACGAACGCAGATAGCTCATCGAGGAAGAGGTAAACAGCCGGCGCAGAGGTTCAGCGTCCACCATTAATTGGCAGCGCGGGATGCAGGTGTGGGTCGCTGCCATGTGGGTTAGGGTGGACGGATGGAGGACGTGTGGGCTGTCCGCGTGGACATGCGCCCTAGAATTGAGCTGTGAATGCGTCTGTCCGGGGCCTGTGGACCGTATGTGCCCCGTTGGGAGCTTGTTTTGGGGCCACACTATCCGCAGACAGCAAAACGGACATGAACAACGTATATGCGGCCCGCTGCTCGGAAGCTCTAAGAGCATCTCCACTCGTCCCCCTACGGTGTTCGACAGCCTTTTTTGGCCTGTATGGGGCAGCCAGATATGTCAAAAAATTGGAAGGCGCTGGCTCCCAGCCGTGCCCCCATACAAAAAATTAAACATTCAATATAACTAATAAATTTGTTAAAATACAAAACTGACGGCAATTTCATAGGCAGTTCAAACATGTTTGTACAAAATTTAAATAAACAAGAAAAAACCTAAAAACTACTATCGGCCACACCCGTCTAGGCCAAGACGATGATACATCACTGCCGCGTAGTCCATAAGGTCCTTGTCGTCGTCGCTGGGCTCCTGTTTTGGCGGCATGGTGCTACAGCCTTGGCCCGGGTCATCGCGCCTGCGCTAGTCCGAGGGACTGGCCTCATCGTCGCCCTCCAGGTCGAGAATATCATTTTGCGGCCCGAAAGTTGAGGCGCCCAGACAACGCGGTACCCAAGTTGCATATAATCAGCCATGATATACAGTTGGCGTGCCAAATACTCAGAGGGTCTTTTTCGACACGAATTAAACTTTACGTTTCAATACAAAATATCAGGCTAACGGCTGTCAAGTTGCTCCCTATCAGTTTCGACGTTATGTCGCTCCCGTCGCTTAGGCGTCAATTAGGCTTGCAGTGTTGGCGCCTGGATCCATTACGCGTCTTCTTCTTTCCCAGAGCGGCAATCCGTGTGACGTCGCGGTCATGGCGCGGAGCTAGGACATGGACGAACCTGCTCGGTCCCGCTCTCCTCCCTGTAGGCTTGCAGCGTTGGCGCCTGCATCCATTACGCGTCTACTTCTTCCCCGGAGCGGCAATATGTGGTCGCGTCCATGGCGCAGAGCTGGGACGTGACGAACTTGCTCGGCCCCGCTCTCCTCCCCATCTCGAGTCGGAGCTCGCCCTCACCATGGCCGCACCCATGGCATGGTGCGGGGATGAGAATTGGTTCCCGGTGAGATCTGTCACCGTGCCGACCATGCTCGGTCCTGTTTTTCTCCTCCAGAATTCGAGCTCGCCGTCGTCGTGGTCGCCCCCGCACCAATTCTGCCACCTCTGTCGAGGTCTCTGTGGTAGCTCAAGTTCTTCCATGTTAAACCTGTAAGCGAATTCGGAGCTGGACGGTGGCAACCCGTTGTTGAACCGGTAAGGAATTTGCTGAAGACTGTGTGTCGCTCCAAGGTCTTCGGCTGATGCCTTCGTCTTCTCCCAACGTCCACCGCCGATGTGAGATCATTTAGTTACTTCAACACAAAATTTTGACCAATTTAACTTGTTGATGTATTCTTGATAATTATAATATAATCGAGCACTAGAAATATTTTGTAGTGTGCATGAGCATCATCAGTAATATAATTGAACAGTAGAAATTTTAAGGCACTACATATAAAGGAGTACATTAATATATATATATATATAGAAGGTTCACCAGAGACACCACGGATATATTGTCTTACATGCCATACACAGGTAATAATTAACTAAAATAAAATAAAAGCAGGGCAACAGCTGGAGGCCGGGACACAGAGACATCTAGCAGGGTAGGGGCATCAACAGGAGGCAGGGACAGCCTAGTCGAGGGGATACAAGCCAGTCCTGACATAATCCTGGAGGAATTCGCCAAAGGTTGCGTGCCGCGCCAAGATAATCGGCCTATGCCTTCTGTCTCCGCCTTTAGCAACGCCCACCGCATGCTGGATCATGTTGTCGAGGTCCACGTTGATTTCTCTGCCACAGAATAGGCAAAACAGTCTCCTTCTAAGGTAGAAACGGATTAGCCCACACCGTAACCGCCTCAGTATGTAGCGGCTCTTGTTGTCCCTGGATTCCTTGCTATCGTCCGCTTTATCATCATCCTCCTGTTAATTTTTAAGAACATAACTTAGAACTCATACATATGATTGAATTGTATTACAACTCAAGAATTGACAATATGTATATGTAAGACAATATATCCGTGGATATCGAAGAGAAAGCATCTCAGCAATAGTTTGATCAGTTTATATATCATTTCATCTCAACACAATGACAATTAATTGCATCAAAGTGTATGTACAATAAATCTAGGGGCCACATAAGTTTCTTTAGGGATGGAGTGAGTGAACCAAGTAATAATTGCACAACCTATAATGTTCTTGTACATCGCCCCAGGTTCACTAACTCATCCCTAAAAAAATTTGACACCAATGTGTCTGCCTCTCTTTTAGAGCAAATTTGAATCATTGGCCACAATAAGAAATTGAAATGTAATCGTACAAAATAATATTTAGGGATATACATAGTCAGGTACAAAAACAAGCCTAAATATTATAATTATAAATAAAAATCAAACAATTAATCTCCAGGTACATGTTAAAAATACTTATCATCAAAACCATTTATATACATATGCATCATATGAATCATTCAAAGATCAAAACAATTCAAGGATCATATATTTAGTTCCATATAAGAATAAATCAAGGGCCTCATAATTTTTTCTAGAGATAGAGTTGGCGAACCAAAGTACCAACAACATAACCTATATTGTTTGTGTGCATTGCTGCCTCAGTGTAACACCCTCAGAATCGGTCCTATGCAAGTTTTAGCGAAGCCCGCCAAACCCGCATAGAAACGATTCAAAGGTGCCCACCAGGCACTTTCGTGCGGGTGGAAAACGAAGTAATAACATTACACAACAGTCCTTGATGGGATCCCCAGAACGGATATATACATCAGCGACTCAAAGAGTCAAGAATACAGATATAATATACAAAGATCCAAATCACCTTGAAAATGATAGAGCGTCCGACTACGGACAAGATGCAAATGGGGCTAAGAGCCCTGAAGAATAACCAACGGCGTCCATAACCCTGCCCAGGCCAAGCCGGAAGGGTAACCCTGCTAACGACGGCGATCTCAAACCTGCTAAAACAAAAGGGGTGCCGACAAAGGGCAAAGGAAAAAGAGGAGCGGTCAGTACTGAGGCCAGTACACGGCGAGGCTAGAATTCGGCGGTCCTCGCCTACATAGGTATGGTGGACTGAAACGGCAGCGCAGCATGTACTAAACTACCTATAGAGACTCGATATAACTGCCGGCTATCAGAGAGGGATAAGAAAGACCTATTCGGAACCATCCTGATACTACCACCAAACATACCCATCCTGGTATTTCCCCCTCGACACCAAACGAGGAAGTCAACCGAGGAACTCACACAGTTGGCAGTTTTATTTATTCAGTTATCGTTGCAGCAATTACTAGTCAAGTATAGATAGTCATCCTGATAAAATAAGCAGTGGGCAGTTTTATTTAACCAATCCGTTGTAGTTGCGACACTTACTAGTCAAATACAATTAGCATGAGTTATCCCAAAACCCAGCAGTTGTTGGTACTTTTATTTAGCCATTCCGTCGTAGTTGAGCTGATTACTAGTCACATCGGATACAAGTCAAATTATAACAGTAAACTTTAGTTATAGTTGTCTATGATCGAGAACTATGCTCCAAGTCGTCCATAACCGCGGACACGGCTTTTTGAAAAGATTTAACCCTGCAGGGGTGCACCAAAGTATCCACAAGCACTTCGACCCTTTTTGCCAGATCAATTAACATACACCCATCGGTATGTTGGCGGGGCCTAAGTCATGACGTTTCCCAGACCCAAAGCAAGTACATGGGGGCCACCCCACTAAGTCTACCCGCAACGAAGTCGGCCGGTCTTAGAGACGGACTCAGGGTTTGGGTGGACGGCTGTAAACGACTGGGAACCCGAAAAGATGACTGGGCTTGTCGATACAGCGAAAACGTGTCCCGATCCTAAACAGTACAGGTGCAGTACATCGCACAATTTAAATAAAGCTGTAAAGCATGGCATAAGTACAGAATAGTAAATAAAACCTCAAACTAGTTGTGGCCCCCAGTACAATACTTTGAAATCAGGTACTAATCGATGGGGTGCCCACACATCCCACATGTGGTTAGCGCGCTCGATCTCGGAACAGGTGTCAAGAACTCGGGGTCCTACGGGACACCAGTGAGCGGTCGGAAACCAAATATTGTCTATCACCCACCGGTGCCTCTGCATTACCTACTTCAATTTTAGTTATTAATCAGTAATTAAAGTCTAGATCAACTCCAACATTAAACATGCGGCAACACTCTGACAACTGTGGTACTGGATGAGACGCAACAGCACTAGAGCAAGCGACTACGACGCGCAAGTCCAGCTATCTACCAACAACAGGTAATAGGATGTGACCAAGGCAATATAAGGCTGCAAGGGATATCACGGGTACGAAAACTATAGCATCGCAACACAGATAGCAATAGATCAACAGGAGGAAATAAAGTCTATAAAAGTAAGATAGGTAGAAAGGGGGAGGTGCTCGCCTGAAAACATTGCCGAAGGTTCATCCGAAGATCGGGTCGACACTCGCATCAACTCAACGGCCTAGTCCGTGAAGAAGCAAAACACTAGCACAAACACCGGATGCACTATTTAATACTATGACAGAAGATCGGGCATGTTGCATGTATGATGCATGACATGGCAAGATGCGATGCAACTAGGCAATGTTAAGCGGAACCGGGGTCCCGACATTTATTTAGAAGGTTCATGTTGTTTAGATACCCGCCATTTAAATGTTGTATTAATAAGGCAAAATATGACACCGGTTCGCTATACAAATTTAAATGGGACCAATATGAGACTAGAAATGTCCGCATATGGATCCCATATTTAATTATATGGTTAATCGGCATAAGGCCCCCAAACCACACAAATATGCATGCGAGTATGAACAATTTAATATGCGACAGACGATAATGTCATATTATAAAAAATAATGGGATCTCGGATAGGGAATCACACATCGAATGGCGATCTTGGGGTTCACCGAGGGTTCGGGGTCCGGTCTCAGGGTCGACGGGAAGACAAGGTTCGGTTCGATGAGATCGGTCTTCAGAGGTTGTCGAAGGACTTGGTTCGGCGTCGGGGGCGCATCGGGCTCGTCCTGGTCGGTGTCGATCTTGTCGTTGCGAAGATCTTGTCGGGTCCGCGCCATCGAGTCGGTCTTGGCATCTGGCTGAAGTACTTGGCGTATCCGTGAAGAAGATCATGTCGGTCCACGGGGTCGGGCTTCGAAGCCAGGAAGGAGTACTTGGCGTTGCCGAGCGGAAGTCTTGATGGTCCTCGGGTCCGAGAAGATCTTGTCGCACGGTGTTCGGGTAGGCGAACTTGTCGGTTCCGCGGTTTCGATTGTCGGTGTCGGACTCGGTCTCGGCACTGGGAGATCTTGGTGTTCCGTGACGGAGAACGTGGTGTTCCGGGAAGGATACCTTGGGGTATTGTGGTTCCGTTGTCGGTGTTGGGCTTGGCAGGACGATCACGGATCTTGCGGATGGTTCAACGATTGTCGGTCCACGAGAACAAAAGAGATGAGTAGCAGAGCGTCGGAGCAGGGATCTGAGCCTAAAACACACCCCATCTGTCTGATTTAGAGTTCACAACACACAAGAAAACAACTCGACACGGGCGAGCGAGGCAGGCATCAGCACATCAACAAGCCTACTATGCTGCTGCAGAGGCAAGAGCCAAAGAACGGGTCTGCACCGCTGCGGTTGGTCACGGACGAGCTCAGGGCAGGGATCTCTCGCATGGTGCCATGTCCAGGGGCGAGACCGGCGACTTGCAGAACATGCAAAGGATGGTCGGGCCCTGGCCGGCAGTAGGGCGGACACTAGGGGCGTCCAGGCCGGCCGAGCCGAGGCCCCCTGCGAGGAGAGGTGGCCGGAGGCGGGGCGCGAGCGGGAGCTCGGGGCGCGATGGAGGACGGGCGACGGGGCGGAGATGGCCTGGCAGAGGCACGGCGGAGGAGGCGGGGCTCGGGCCCGGCCGGAGTAGAGGAGATCGGCGGCGGCCGGCGAGGCGAAGAAGGTCGGGAACCGGGTGCCGGCGTTCGCAACGGCGGGGACGGAGCGCAGGCCGAGGACGAGCTGGGGCACGGGCGCGGGGTCGACGGGCGGAGGAGGGGCCGCCACGGAGCTCGGGGTCGCGTCGGGGGGAAGCGGAGACGAGGCAGAGGAGGGCGCAGGCGGTGGCGCGCGACACGGCAGAGGAGGCCGACGGGCGGAGGGGACGGCCACGACGGCGGCAGGGGAGAGCGGGGCCGAGCGCGGCCGGATCTTGGAGGGCCCCGACAGGAGGAGGCGAGGTGCGGACGGGGGCTAGCGAGGGGGCACCCGAGAGGGGGAGATGCCCTGGCGGCGGAAGGAGGAAGAGGGTGGATGCGGGGGAGACGAGGTGGGGGAGAGGAGGAGGGGCGCGATGCGAGGTGGGCCGTGGGCCCGGTAGGTGGGCCAGCGGGAGTGGGGCCGGGCGCACAGAGGCGCGTGTGTGGCGTGGGGGGGTCAGGGGCAGGCGGTTGGTTCGATCGGGTGGGGTGGGATCGGGTCGGGGGCGCGTGGGAGGCGGGGGTGGTGGGGCCGGGGTTGGACCAGGTGGTGTTGGGGAAACGGGCAGGTGGAGGTGGGGCGGGCTGGGATTGGATGGGGGGAAAGGGAGTGGCGAGGTGGCGGCGGGCTATTGGTGGGAGTGATGTGGCTGGGGATTGGGTAGGTTAGGGTTAGGTAGGAAAAGTCTTGGGGTAGTCTGGTTTTACACTGGGGGTGGCCGACTGGGTCGGATCGGCCCGGTACGGCTGCCCCTAAAAATAAAATAAATATTTTAATGTTTAAATCGGGGCTTTTGAAAACCATGGGTAGACGAAACAAAATAATCCGGAGACCCGGTTTGGATTTGAAATAAAGGCGGAGTATTTAGAAAACAAAATATGTTTTTCGAAAATAGTTTCAGACAAACATATGCATGATGATGACGATGCTCAAATGCAATGTGGCATGATGGCATGATGGCATGAGCATGCGGTCATGATGATGCAATGCACAAAAACAACGCGATTTTCTAGTAGTGGTTTTGCGGGATGCCACACTCAGGTTCACCAACCCATCCCTAAAACACGACACCATCATATGTGTCTCCTCTTGAACCCTTTTGGAGCAAATTTCAATCATCGGCTTCGGTGACAAACTAAAATGTAATTCTTATACACTATGAATGCATGCATGGAATAGATAATTCAAATATCATAGTTCTATGAATGTAGAATAAAGATTATGGTCTCATAAGTTTCTTCAGGGATGGCGTAAGCGAACCAAGTAACAATTGCACAACCTATATTGTTCTTGTACATGGCCCTAGGTTCGCTAACTCATTCCTGAAAAAATCTGACACCAATGTGTCTGCCTCTCTTTTGGGGAAAATTTGAATCATTGGCCACAATAAGAAATTGAAATGTAATCATACAAAACAATATTCAGGGATATACATAGTCCGGTATAAAAACAAGCCTAAATATTGTAATTATAAATAAAAAACCAAACTAATCTTCAGGTACATGTTAAAAATACTTATGATCAAAACCATTCATATACATATGCATCATACGAATCATTCAAAGATCAGAAACAATTCAAGGATCATATATGTAGTTCCATATGAGAATAAATCAAGGGCCTTATAATTTGTTTCAGAGATGGAGTTGGAGAACCAAAGTACCAACAACACAACCTATATTATTTGTGTGCATTGCTGCCTTAGGTTCACCAACCCACCCCTAAAACACGACACCATCATATGTGTCTCCCCTTGAACTCTTTTGGGGCAAATTTCAATCATCGGCCTTGGTGACAAACTGAAATGTAATTCTTATACACTATGAATGCATGCATAGAATAGATAATTCAAATATCATAGTTCTATGAATTTAGAATAAAGATTGTGGCCTCATGAGTTTATTCAGGGATGGCGTAAGCGAACCAAGTAACAATTGCACAACCTATATTGTTCTTGTAGATGGCCCCAGGTTCGCTAACTCATCCTTAAAAAAATCTGACACCAATGTGTTTGCCTCTCTTTTGGGACAAATTTGAATCATTGGCCACAATAAGAAATTGAAATGTAATCGTATAAAAAAATATTCAGGGATATACATATGCATCATACGACTCATTCAAAGATCAGAAACAATACAAAGATTATATATATAGGTTCCATCTGAGAATAAATTAAGGGCCTCATTATTTTTTTCAGAGATGGAGTTGGAGAACCAAAATATCAATAGCACAACCTATATTGTTTATGTACATTGCTGCCTCAGGTTCACTAACCATCCCTATGAAAACGACACCATCAGATGTGTCTCCCTTGCACTATTTTGAGGCAAAATTGTATCATTTGGGCTCAGTAAGGAATAGAAATGTAATGTTATAGGCATATTGTGTATCGAAATCAACACTCAACTAGCAAACTCAACTAGATGGCTGATGAGCAGATTGGGGTTTTATGACTAGACGGATTGGGGTTTTGTGACTAGATGGCAGATGCATCAATCGACCGTTCGAACCATATATATACTACCCCACTTCAAGAGCAAAAGAATCTATACACGATTGAGCAAATCCTATGTATAAATAGTGAAATATGCGGCTGCGACTAGAGAAGCTAGCAATGTAGTACCTCAGACTCCTCATCAGGGACCTCCTCCTCGAACTCGTCATTCTCTATGATTGCGTCGACGATTTCTTGAACGGCGATGGGGTCGTTGATGTAGAGCACCGGATTTCCTCCGCCTGCCGCCTGCCCCCCATCCAGATCTGCCGCTGGCACCACGACGTTGTCGGCCACCTGCTGCTCGATGGCGACGGCTATTGGCTGGACAGATGAGCTTGAACCCTCGACGGCGCGATGACGAGCAGCGTTCGTGCCCAGAGAAGATGCCTCCGCCTGCTTGGTGACAACCGAGCCATCCGCTGCTGCGCCTTCAACTGGCTTCACCTCCGGCTCGTCTCCACGCGTACGCTTGATGGCGCACCTAGGGCAGGAGGTGGTGCAAGCAAAGGAGCTTCGGCGTGCGTGGTAGGTGCAGATTGGGGTTTTGGGACTAGACAGATTGGGGAAAATGACACGAGCTCATGGAAGAAGAAGGCCGAGCGGGTTTATAAACATTGGACCGTTCGTAGTCCTCGAGTGGAGATGTGTGGTGGGCAAGGGGATGGGGCTACCATGATCTCCACTTTAGAACTGCATTGAAAACACGTTCATGGCAGACCTCGATTCCACTGCATGCAAGTGGCGCAGGACCAATTTATAGCAACGTTAGATCTACTCGAGGGGCCCCCTTAACGCGGAAGTTACTTGCGGTAGGGCCCAGTTGGAAGTGAGATTGAGAGCGTTGCGTAAAAATGGGATATGTCTTACTAAAATCAAGTGGCAATAAATTGCAGCGTCTTGTCGACAACTGTGCACTCGATGACCCCGTTGCCCTGTGCATGTGTTGTAGTAGCAGGAGTACGCTTTTCAGACTTGATTAAACATGACATGACCAGTCAGCGACTTTTTCCATGGACGGCTTCGTGTTCCTTCTTGTAGAAGTCTCGCTGAGGGAGATGTCCGTGCTATCTCATGTTGTACTGTAAAGGGCACGACGTGTGCAACGATCCTCATTGGATCACACAGGATCAATGGTTGGTGTGCACGATCCGCGTGACAACTGTGACAACCAATCAAGGCGTAGCAGACAGAGTGAGCACAGGTTTGGGCTTCTACGAAAGAGAGAGAGGGCAAAACTGAGTAGTATAGAAATGGAAAGTGAGTGTCTTGTACAATGAAATACATCGTGGCATACATCAAATTATGCCAAGATAGATCCACTACAGTTCATTGGATGTGTGTTCTTCTCATAAACCACATTGATCCACTAGAGTTCATTGCATGTGTGTTCTTCCCATAGACAACATTGATCCACTAGAGTTCACTAGATGTGTGTTCTCTTCATAAACCACATATGGAAACAACTAGAATCATTGCATGTAAGTTCTTCTCACAAACCACATATGGATCCACCAGTGTCATTGAAATGTGTGTTCTTTTCATTAACCACAGCTAGAGTCATTGCATGTGTATTCTTTTCACAAACCACATATGGATCCACCAGAGTTCATTGCATGTGTGTTCTTTTCACAAACCACATATGGATCCACCAGTGTTCATTGCATGTGCGTTCTTTTCACAAACCACATCTAGATTCATTGCATGTGTGTTCTTTTAATAAACCATATCTAGAGTCATTGGATGTGTGTTATCTTCATAAACCACATATGGAAACAGCTAGAGTCATTGCATGTGAGTTCTTATCACAAACCACATATGGATCCACCAGTGTCATTGAAATGCGTGTTCTTTTCATTAACCATAGCTAGAGTCATTGCATGTGTGTTATTTTCACAAACCACATATGGATCCACCAGTGTTCATTGCATGTGTGTTCTTTTCACAAACCACATCTAGAGTCATTGCATGTGTGTTCTTTTAACAAACCACATATGGATCCACTAGTCATTGCATGCGTTCTTTTCTTAACCACAGCTAGAGTCATTGCATGTCTGTTCTCTTCACAAACCACATATGGATCCACCAGAGTCATAGCATGTCTGTTCTTTTCACAAACCACATATGGATCCACCATAGTTCATTGTATGTATGTTCTTTTCACAAACCACATATGGATCCATCAGTGTTCATTGCATGTGTGTTCTTTACACAAACCACAGCTAGAGTCATTGCATGTTTGTTCTTTTCACAAACCACATATGGATCCACTAGTCATGGCATGTGTTCTTTTTAGTAACCACAACTAGACTCATTGCATGTCTATTCTCTTCACAAACCACCTATGGATCCACGAGAGTCATTGCATGTATGTTCTTTTCACAAACCACATATGGATCCACCAAAGTTCATTGCATGTATGTTCTTTTCACAAACCACATATGGATCCACTAGTGTTCATTGCATGTGTGTTCTTTTCACAAACCACAGCTAGAGTCATTGCATGTCTGTTCTTTTAACAAACCACATATGGATTCGCTATTCATTGCATGTGTTCTTTTCATTAACCACAGCTAGAGTCATTGCATGTCTGTTCTGTTCACAAACCACATATGGATCCACCAGTGTTCATTGCATGTGTGTTCTTTCAATAAACCATAGCTAGAGTCACTGGATGTGTGTTCTCTTCATAAACCACATATGGAAACAACTAGAGTCATTGCATGTGAGTTCTTCTCACAAACCACATATGGATCCACTAGTGTCATTGAAATGTGTGTTCTTATCATTAACCACAGCTAGAGTCAATGCATGTGTGTTCTTTTCACATACCACATATGGATCCACCAGAGTTCATTGCATGTGTGTTCTTTTCACAAACCACATATGGATGCACCAGTGTTCATTGCATGTGTGTTCTTTTCACAAACCATAGGTAGAGTCATTGCATGTCTGTTCTTTTCACAAGCCACATATGGATCCACTACTCACTGCATGCGTTCTTTTTATTAACCACAGCTAGGGTCATTGCATGTTTGTTCTCTTCACAAACCACATATGGATCCACCAGAGTTCATTGCATGTGTGTTATTTTCACAAACCACATATGGATCCACCAGAGTTCATTGCATGTTTGTTCTTTTGACAAACCACATATGGATCCACCAATTTTCATTGCATGTGTGTTCTTTTCACAAACCACAGCTAGAGTCATTGCATGTCTGTTCTTTTCACAAACCACATATGAAAACAGCTAGAGTCATTGCATGTGAGTTCTTCTCAGAAACCACATATGGATCCACCAGTGTCATTGAAATGTGTGTTCTTTTCATCAACCAAAGCTAGAGTCATTGCATATGTGTTCTTTTCACAAACCACATATGGATCCACCAGAGTTCATTGCATGTGTGTTCTTTTCACAAACCACATATGCATCCACCAGAGTTCATTGCATGTGTGTTCTTTTCACAAACCACATATGGATCCACCAGTGTTCATTGCATGTGTGCTTTTCATTAACCACAGCTAGAGTCATTGCATGTCAGTTCTCTTCACAAACCACATATGGATCCACCAGAGTCATTGCATGTGTGTTCTTTCAACAAACCACATATGGATCCACTAGTCATTGCATGTGTTCTTTTCATTAACCACATCTAGAGTCATTGCATGTTTGTTCTCTTCACAAACCACATATGGATCCACCAGAGTCATTGCATGTCTGTTATTTTCACAAACCATATATGGATCCACCAGAGTTCATTGCATGTATGTTCTTTTCACAAACCACATATGGATCCACTAGTTTTTATTGCATGTGTGTTCTTTTCACAAACCACAGCTAGAGTCATTGCATGTCTGTTCTTTTCACAAACCACATAGGGATCCACTAGTCATTGCATGTGTTCTTTTCATTACCACAGCTAGAGTCATTGCATTTCTGTTCTCTTCACAAACCACATATGGATCCACCAGAGTAATTGCATGTGTGTTCTTTCAATAAACCATAGCTAGAGTAATTGGATCTCTATTCTTTTCATTAACCACATCTAGAGTCATTGCATGTCTATTCTTCTCACAAACAACATATGGATCCACGAGAGTTCATTGCATGTTTGTTCTTTTCATAAACTACATGGATCCACCAATGTCATTGCATGTGTGTTATTTTAATAAACCACAGCTAGAGTCACTAGATGTGTGTTCTCTTCATGAACCACATATGGAAACAGCTAGAGTCATTGCATGTGAGTTCTTCTCATAAACCACATATGGATCCACCAGTGTCATTGAAATGTGTGTTCTTTTCATCAACCACATCTAGAGTCATTACATGTGTGTACTTTTCACAAACCACATATGGATCCACCAGAGTTCATTACATGTGTGTTCTTTTCACAAACCACATATGGATCCACCAGTGTTCATTGCATGTGTGTTCTTTTCACAAACCACACCTAGAGTCATTGTATGCGTGTTCTTTTAATAAACCACAGCTAGATCCACTGGATATGTCTTATCTTCATAACCCACATATGGAAACAGCTAGAGTCATTACATGTGAGTTCTTCTCACAAACCACATATGTGTTCTTTTAATTAACCACGGCTAGAGTCATTGCATGTGTGTTCTTTTCACAAACCACATATGGATGCACCAGAGTTCATTGCATGTGTATTATTTTCACAAACCACATATGGATCCACCAGTGTTCATTGCATGTGTGTTCTTTTCACAAACCACAGCTAGAGTCATTGCATGTCTGTTCTTTTCACAAACCACATATGGATCCACTAGTCATTGCATGTGTTCTTTTCATTAACCATAGCTAGAGTCATTGCATGTCTGTTCTCTTCACAAACCACATATGGATCCACCAGAGTCATTGCATGTCTGTTCTTTTCACAAACCACATATGGATTCACTAGAGTTCATTGCATGGATGTTATTTTCGTAAACCACATATGGATCCACCAATTTTCATTGCATGTGTGTTCTTTTCACAAACCACAGCTAGAGTCATTGCATGTCTGTTCTTTTCACAAACCACATATGGATCCACTAGTCATTGCATGTGTTCTTTTCATCAACCACAGCTAGAGCCATTGTATGTCTATTCTCTTCACAAACCACATATGGATCCACCAGAGTCATTGCATGTGTGTTCTTTCAATAAAACACAGCTAGAGTCACAGCTAGAGTCATTGCATGTGTGTTCTTTTCACAAACCACATATGGATCCACCAGAGTTCATTGCATGTGTGTTCTTTTCACAAACCACATATGGATCCACCAGTGTTCATTGCATGTGTTTTTTTCACAAACCATAGCTACAGTCATTACATGTGTTTTTTTAAATAAACCATAGCTAGAGTCACTGGATGTGTGTTCTCTTCATAAACCACATATGGAAATAGCTAGAGTCATTACATGTGAGTTCTTCTCACAAACCACATATGTGTTCTTTTAATTAACCACAACTAGAGTCATTGCATGTGTGTTCTTTTCACAAACCACATATGGATGCACTAGAGTTCATTGCATGTGTGTTCTTTTCACAAACCATAGCTAGAGTCATTACATGTGTTTTTTTAATAAACCACAGCTAGAGTCACTGGATGTGTGTTCTCTTCTTAAACCACATATGGAAACAACTAGAGTCTTTACATGTGAGTTCTTCTCACAAACCACATATGTGTTCTTTTAGTTAACCACAGCTAGAGTCATTGCATGTGTGTTCTTTTCACAAACCACATATGGATCCACCAGTGTTCATTGCACATGTGTTCTTCTCACAAACCACAGCTAGAGTCATTTCATGTGTGTTCTTTTAATAAACCACAGCTAGAGTCACCGGATGTGTGTTATCTTCATAAACCAGATATGGAAACAGCTAGAGTCATTGCATGTGAGTTCTTCTCATAAACCACATATGGATCCACCGGTGTCATTGAAATGTGTGTTCTTTTCGTTAACCACAGCTAGAGTCAATGCATGTGTGTTCTTTTCACATACCACATATGGATCCACCAGAGTTCATTGCATGTGTGTTCTTTTCACAAACCACATATGGATGCACCAGTGTTCATTGCATGTGTGTTCTTTTCACAAACCATAGGTAGAGTCATTGCATGTCTGTTCTTTTCACAAGCCACATATGGATCCACTACTCACTGCATGCGTTCTTTTTATTAACCACATCTAGGGTCATTGCATGTTTGTTCTCTTCACAAACCACATATGGATGTACCAGAGTTCATTGCATGTGTGTTCTTTTCACAAACCACATATGGATCCACCAGAGTTCATTGCATGTTTGTTCTTTTGACAAACCACATATGGATCCACCAATTTTCATTGCATGTGTGTTCTTTTCACAAACCACAGCTAGAGTCATTGCATGTCTGTTCTTTTCACAAACCACATATGGAAACAGCTAGAGTCATTGCATGTGAGTTCTTCTCAGAAACCACATATGGATCCACCGGTGTCATTGAAATGTGTGTTCTTTTCATTAACCACTGCTAGAGTCAATGCATGTGTGTTCTTTTCACATACCACATATGGATCCACCAGAGTTCATTGCATGTGTGTTATTTTCACAAACCACATATGGATCCACCAGTGTTCATTGCATGTGTGTTCTTTTCACAAACCACATCTAGAGTCATGGCATGTCTGTTCTTTTCACAAACCACATATGGATCCACTAGTCATTGCATGTGTTCTTTTCATTAACCATAGCTAGAGTCATTGCATGTCTGTTCTCTTCACAAACCACATATGGATCCACTAGAGTCATTGCATGTCTGTTCTTTTCACAAACCACATATGGGTTCACTAGAGTTCATTGCATGGATGTTCTTTTCACAAACCACATATGGATCCACCAATTTTCATTGCATGTGTGTTCTTTTCACAAACCACAGCTAGAGTCATTGCATGTCTGTTCTTTTCACAAACCACATATGGATCCACTAGTCATTGCATGTGTTCTTTTCATCAACCACAGCTAGAGCCATTGTATGTCTATTCTCTTCACAAACCACATATGGATCCACCAGAGTCATTGCATGTGTGTTCTTTCAATAAACCATAGCTAGAGTCACAGCTAGAGTCATTGCATGTGTGTTCTTTTCACAAACCACATATGGATCCACCAGAGTTCATTGCATGTGTGTTCTTTTCACAAACCACATATGGATCCACCAGTGTTCATTGCATGTGTTTTTTTCACAAACCATAGCTAGAGTTATTACATGTGTTTTTTAAATAAACCATAGCTAGAGTCACTGGATGTGTGTTCCCTTCATAAACTACATATGGAAATAGCTAGAGTCATTACATGTGAGTTCTTCTCACAAACCACATATGTGTTCTTTTAATTAACCACAGCTAGAGTCATTGCATGTGTGTTCTTTTCACAAACCACATATGGATGCACTAGAGTTCATTGCATGTGTGTTCTTTTCACAAACCATAGCTAGAGTCATTACATGTGTTTTTTTAATAAACCACAGCTAGAGTCACTGGATGTGTGTTCTCTTCTTAAACCACATATGGAAACAACTAGAGTCTTTACATGTGAGTTCTTCTCACAAACCACATATGTGTTCTTTTAGTTAACCACAGCTAGAGTCATTACATGTGTGTTCTTTTCACAAACCACATATGGATCCACCAGTGTTCATTGCACGTGTGTTCTTCTCACAAACCACAGCTAGAGTCATTTCATGTGTGTTCTTTTAATAAACCACAGCTAGAGTCACTGGATGTGTGTTATCTTCATAAACCAGATATGGAAACAGCTAGAGTCATTGCATGTGAGTTCTTCTCAGAAACCACATATGGATCCACCGGTGTCATTGAAATGTGTGTTCTTTTCATTAACCATAGCTAGAGTCAATGCATGTGTGTTCTTTTCACATACCACATATGGATCCACCAGAGTTCATTGCATGTGTGTTCTTTTCACAAACCACATATGGATGCACCTGTGTTCATTGCATGTGTGTTCTTTTCACAAACCATAGGTAGAGTCATTGCATGTCTGTTCTTTTCACAAGCCACATATGGATCCACTACTCACTGCATGCGTTCTTTTTATTAACCACATCTAGGGTCATTGCATGTTTGTTCTCTTCACAAACCACATATGGATGTACCAGAGTTCATTGCATGTGTGTTCTTTTCACAAACCACATATGGATCCACCAGAGTTCATTGCATGTTTGTTCTTTTGACAAACCACATATGGATCCACCAATTTTCATTGCATGTGTGTTCTTTTCACAAACCACAGCTAGAGTCATTGCATGTCTGTTCTTTTCACAAACCACATATGGAAACAGCTAGAGTCATTGCATGTGAGTTCTTCTCAGAAACCACATATGGATCCACCGGTGTCATTGAAATGTGTGTTCTTTTCATTAACCACTGCTAGAGTCAATGCATGTGTGTTCTTTTCACATACCACATATGGATCCACCAGAGTTCATTGCATGTGTGTTATTTTCACAAACCACATATGGATCCACCAGTGTTCATTGCATGTGTGTTCTTTTCACAAACCACATCTAGAGTCATTGCATGTCTGTTCTTTTCACAAACCACATATGGATCCACTAGTCATTGCATGTGTTCTTTTCATTAACCATAGCTAGAGTCATTGCATGTCTGTTCTCTTCACAAACCACATATGGATCCACTAGAGTCATTGCATGTATGTTCTTTTCACAAACCACATATGGGTTCACTAGAGTTCATTGCATGGATGTTCTTTTCACAAACCACATATGGATCCACCAATTTTCATTGCATGTGTGTTCTTTTCACAAACCACAGCTAGAGTCATTGCATGTCTGTTCTTTTCACAAACCACATATGGATCCACTAGTCATTGCATGTGTTCTTTTCATCAACCACAGCTAGAGCCATTGTATGTCTATTCTCTTCACAAACCACATATGGATCCACCAGAGTCATTGCATGTGTGTTCTTTCAATAAACCATAGCTAGAGTCACAGCTAGAGTCATTGCATGTGTGTTCTTTTCACAAACAACATATGGATCCACCAGAGTTCATTGCGTGTGTGTTCTTTTCACAAACCACATATGGATCCACCAGTGTTCATTGCATGTGTTTTTTTTCACAAACCATAGCTAGAGTCATTACATGTGTTTTTTAAATAAACCATAGCTAGAGTCACTGGATGTGTGTTCTCTTCATAAACCACATATGGAAATAGCTAGAGTCATTACATGTGAGTTCTTCTCACAAACCACATATGTGTTCTTTTAATTAACCACAGCTAGAGTCATTGCATGTATGTTCTTTTCACAAACCACATATGGATGCACCAGAGTTCATTGCATGTGTGTTCTTTTCACAAACCATAGCTAGAGTCATTGCATGTCTGTTCTTTTCACAAGCCACATATGGATCCACTACTCACTGCATGCGTTCTTTTTATTAACCACAACTAGGGTCATTGCATGTTTGTTCTCTTCACAAACCACATATGGATCCACCAGAGTTCATTGCATGTGTGTTCTTTTCACAACCCACATATGGATCCACCAGAGTTCATTGCATGTTTGTTCTTTTGACAAACCACATATGGATCCACCAATTTTCATTGCATGTGTGTTCTTTTCACAAACCACAGCTAGAGTCATTGCATGTCTGTTCTTTTAACAAACCACATATGGAAACAGCTAGAGTCATTGCATGTGAGTTCTTCTCAGAAACCACATATGGATCCACCGGTGTCATTGAAATGTGTGTTCTTTTCATTAACCACAGCTAGAGTCAATGCATGTGTGTTCTTTTCACATACCACATATGGATCCACCAGAGTTGATTGCATGTGTGTTCTTTTCACAAAGCACATATGGATGCACCAGTGTTCATTGCATGTGTGTTCTTTTCACAAACCATAGCTAGAGTCATTGCATGTCTGTTCTTTTCACAAGCCACATATGGATCCACTACTCACTGCATGCGTTCTTTTTATTAACCACAGCTAGGGTCATTGCATGTTTGTTCTCTTCACAAACCACATATGGATCCACCAGAGTTCATTGCATGTGTGTTCTTTTCACAAACCACATATGGATCCACCAGAGTTCATTGCATGTTTGTTCTTTTGACAAACCACAAATGGATCCACCAATTTTCATTGCATGTGTGTTCTTTTCACAAACCACAGCTAGAGTCATTGCATGTCTGTTCTTTTCACAAACCACATATGGAAACAGCTAGAGTCATTGCATGTGAGTTCTTCTCAGAAACCACATATGGATCCACCGATGTCATTGAAATGTGTGTTCTTTTCATTTACCACAGCTAGAGTCAATGCATGTGTGTTCTTTTCACATACCACATATGGATCCACCAGAGTTCATTGCATGTGTGTTCTTTTCACAAACCACATATGGATGCACCAGTGTTCATTGCATGTGTGTTCTTTTCACAAACCATAGCTAGAGTCATTGCATGTCTGTTCTTTTCACAATCCACATCTAGAACCACTAGCCATTGCATGTGTTCTTTCCATTAACCACAGCTAGATTAATTGCATGTCTGTTCTTTTCACAAACCACATATGGATGCACCAGTGTTCATTGCATGTGTGTTCTTTTCACAAACCATAGCTAGAGTCATTGCATGTCTGTTCTTTTCATTAACCATAACCATAGATAGAGTCATTACATATGGATCCACTAGTCATTGCATGTGTTCTTTTCATTAACCATAGATAGAGTCATTGCATGTCTTTTCTCTTCACAAACCACATATGGATCCACCAGAGTCATTGCATGTGTGTTCTTTCAATAAACCACAACTAGAGTCACAACTAGAGTCATTGCATGAGTTTTCTTTTCACAAACCACATATGGATCCACCAGAGTTCATTGCATGTGTGGTCTTTTCACAAACCACATATGGATCCACCAGTGTTCATTGCATGTGTGTTCTTTTCACAAACCATAGCTAGAGTCATTACATGTATTTTTTTAATAAACCACAACTAGAGTCACTAGATGTGTGTTCTCTTCATAAGCCACATACGGAAACAACTAGAGTCATTACATGTGAGTTCGTCTCACAAACCACATATGTGTTCTTTTAGTTAACCACAGCTAGAGTCATTGCATGTGTGTTCTTTTCACAAACCACATATTGATGCACCAGAGTTCATTGCATTTGTGTTCTTTTCACAAACCACATATGGATCCACTAGTGTTCATTGCATGTGTGTTCTTTTCACAAACCACATCTAGAGTCATTGCATGCCTGTTCTTTTCACAAACCACATATGGATCCACTAGTCATTGCATATGTTCTTTTCATTAACCACAGCTAGAGTTCATTGCATGTGTTTTTTTTTCACAAACCACATATGTATCCACCAGTGTTCATTGCATGTGTGTTGTTTCAATAAACCACAACTAGAGTCACTGGATGTGTCTTCTCTTCATAAACCACATATGGAAACAGTTAGAGTCATTTCATGTGATTTCTTCTGACAAACCACATATGGATCCACCAGTGTCATTGAAATGGGTGTTCTTTTCATTAACTACAGCTAGAGTAATTGCATGTCTGTTCTCTTCACAAACCACATATGGATCCACTAGAGTCATTGCATGTATTTTCTTTTCACAAACCACATATGGATCCACCAGTGTTAATTGCATGTGTGTTCTTTTCATTAACCACAGCTAGAGTCATTACATGTGTGTTCTTTTCATAAGCCAGATATGGATCCACCAGAGTTCATTGCATGTGTGTTATTTTCACAAACCACATATGGATCCACTAGTGTTCATTGCATGTGTTCTTTTCATTAACCACAGCTAGAGTCATTGCATGTCTGTTGTCTTCACAAACCACATCTAGATCCACCAGAGCCATTGCATGTTTGTTCTTTTCACAAACCACATATGGATCCACTATAGTTCATTGCATGTATGTTATTTTCACAAACCACATATGGATCCCCCAGTTTTCATTGCATGTGTGTTCTTTTCACAAACCACAGCTAGAGTCATTGCATGTCTGTTCTTTTCACAAACCACATATGGATCCACTAGTCATTGCATGTGTTCTTTTCATTAACCACAGCTAGAGTCATTGCATGTATGTTCTCTTTACGAACTAGATTTGGATCCACCAGAGTCATTTCATGTGTGTTCTTTCAATAAACCACAACTAGAGTCATTGCATCTCAGTTATTTTCATTAACCACAACTAGAGTCATTGGATGTCTGTTCTTCTCACAAACCACATATGGATCCACGAGAGTTCATTGCATGTCTATTATTTTCATAAACCACATGGATCCACCAATGTCATTGCATGTGTGTTCTTTTATTAAACCACAGCTAGAGTCACTGGATGTGTGTTCTATTCATAAACCACATATGGAAACAGCTATAGTCGTTGCATGTGAGTTATTCTCACAAACCACATATGGATCCACCAGTGTCATTGAAATGTGTGTTCTTTTCATTAACCACAGCCAGAGTCATTGCATGTGTGTTCTTTTCACAAACCACAAATGGATCCAGCAGAGTTTATTGCTTGTGTGTTCTTTTCACAAACCACATATGGATCCACCAGTGTTCATTGCATGTGTGTTCTTTTCACAAACCACAACTAGAGTCATTGCATGTGTGTTCTTTTAATAAACCATAGCTAGAGTTACCGGATGTGTGTTCTCAGCTTGAGTCATTGCATGTGAGTTCTTCTCACAAACCACATATGGATCCACCGGTGTCATTGAAATGTGTGTTCATTTCACTAACCACAGCTAGAATCATTGCATGTGTGTTCTTTTCACAAACCACATATGGATCCACCAGAGTTCATTGCATGTGTGTTCTTTTCACAAACCACTTATGGATGCACCAGTGTTCATTGCATGTGTGTTCTTTTCACAAACCACATATGGATCCACCAGAGCTTATTGCATGTGTGTTCTTTTCAAAAACCACATATGGATCCACCAGTGTTCATTGCATGTGTGATCTTTTCACAAACCATAGCTAGAGTCATTAAATGTGTTTTTTTAATAAACCACAGCTAGAGTCACTGGATGTGTGTTCTCTTCATAAACCACATATGGAAACAACTAGAGTCATTACATGTGAGTTCTTCTCACAAACCACATATGTGTTCTTTTAATTAACCACAGCTAGAGTCATTTCATGTGTGTTCTTTTCACAAACCACATATGGATGCACCAGAGTTCATTGCATGTGTGTTCCTTTTACAAACCACAAATGTTTCCACCAGTGTTCATTGCATGTGTGTTATTTTCACAAACCACAACTAGAGTCATTGCATGTCTGTTCTTTTCACAAACCACATATGGATCCACTAGTCATTGCATGTGTTCTTTTCATTAACCACAGCTAGAGTCATTGCATGTATGTTCTCTTCACAAACCACATATGGATAAACCAGAGTCATTGCATGTACGTTCTTTTCACAAAACACATATGGATCCACCAGTGTTCATTGCATGTGTGTTCTTTCAATAAACCACAGCTAGAGTCACTGGATATGTGTTCTCTTCATAAACCACATATGGATCCACCAGAGTCATTGCATGTCTATTCTTTTCACAAACCACATATGGATCCACCAGAGTTCATTGCATGTACGTTCTTTTCACAAACCACATATGGATCCCCCAGTGTTCATTGCATGTGTGTTCATTTCACAAACCACAGCTAGAGTAATTGCATGTTTGTTCTTTTCACAAACCACATATGGATCTACCAGTCATTGCATGTGTTCTTTTCATTAACCATATCTAGAGTCATTGCATGTCTGTTCTCTTCACAAACCACATATGGATCCACCAGTGTTCATTGCATGTGTGTTCTTTCAATAAACCACAACTAGAGTCACTGGATGTGTCTTGTCTTCATAAACCACATATGGAAACAGTTAGAGTCATTGCATGTGAGTTCTTCTCACAAACCACATATGTATCCACCAGTGTCATTGAAATGTGTGTTCTTTTTAGTAACCATAGCTTGAGTCGTTGCACGTGTGTTCTTTTCACAAACCACATATGGATCCAACAGAGTTCATTGCATGTGTGTTCTTTTCACAAACCACATATGGATCCACCAGTGTTCATTGCATGTGTTCTTTTCATTAACCATAACTAGAGTCATTGCATGTCTGTTCTCTTCACAAACCACATATGGATCCACCAGAGTCATTGCATGTGTGTTCTTTCAACAAACCACATATGGATCCACTAGTCATTGCATGTGTTCTTTTCATTAACCACAGCTAGAGTTATTGCATGTCTGTTCTCTTCACAAACCACATATGGATCCACTAGAGTCATTGCATGTCTGTTCTTTTCACAAACCACATATGGATCCACTGGAGTTCATTGCATGTATGTTCTTTTCACAAACCACATATGGATCCACCAATTTTCATTGCATGTGTGTTATTTTCACAAACTACAGCTAGAGTCATTGCATGTTTATTCTTTTCACAAACCACATATGGATCCACTAGTCATTGCATGTGTTCTTTTCATTGACCACAGATAGAGTCATTGCATGTCTGTTCTCTTCACAAACCACATTTGGATCCACCAGAGTCATTGCATATGTGTTCTTTCAATAAACCACATCTAGAGTCATTGCATCTCTGTTCTTTTCATTAACCATAGCTAGAGTCATTGCATGTCTGTTCTTCTAACAAACCACATATGGATCCACCAGAGTTCATTGCATGTCTGTTCTTTTCATAAAACACATGGATCCACCAATGTCATTCCATGTCCGTTCTTTTAGTAAACCACAGCTAGAGTCACTGGATGTGTGTTCTCTTCATAAACCACATATGGAAATAGCTAGAGTCATTGCATGTGAGTTCTTCTAAAAAACCACATATGGATCCACCAGTGTCTTTGTAATGTGTGTTCTTTTCATTAACCATATCTAGAGTCATTGCATGTGTGTTCTTTTCACAAACCACATATGGATCCACAAAGTTCATTGCATGTGTGTTCTTTTCACAAACCACATATGCATCCACCAGTGTTCATTGCATGTGTGTTCTTTTCACAAACCAAATCTAGAGTCATTGCATGTGTGTTCTTTTAATAAACCATAGCTAGAGTCACTAGATGTGTGTTCTCTTCATAAACCACATATGGAAACAGCTAGAGTCATTGCATGTGAGTTCTTCTCACAAACCACATAGGGATCCACCAGTGTCATTGAAATGTGTGTTCTTTTCATTAACCACAGCTAGAGTCATTGCATGTGTGTTCTTTTCACAAACCACATACGGATCCACCAGAGTTCATTGCATGTGTGTTCTTTTCACAAACCACATATGGATCCACCAATGTTCATTGCATGTGTGTTCTTTTCACAAATCATAGCTAGAGTCATTGCATGTCTGTTCTTTTCACAAGCCACATATGGATCCACTACTCACTGCATGCGTTCTTTTTATTAACCACAGCTAGGGTCATTGCATGTTTGTTCTCTTCACAAACCACATATGGATCCACCAGAGTCATTGCATGTCTGTTCTTTTCACAAACGACATATGGATCCACCAGAGATCATTGCATGTATGTTCTTTTCACAAACCACATATGGATCCACCAGTGTTCATTGCATGTGTGTTCTTTTCACACTACAAGAATTTGGACGATCCGTGACGTTTTTTTATGACGCGACCTAAAAACGTCGCGGATTCCTGACATTCTAGAATGTTTCATCGTAACGAGCTCCAAGCCCCTCCAGCCCGGTTATCCATGACGTTCCTTGTTTTTGTCGTGGCAAATTCGTCGCAGATTTTGTCCCAGGCCCTGAAGCCCAGTTTGCCATTTTGTCTGGTGCAGAATTCATCGTGGAATTTGTCATGGCACATATTCGACACTTTTTCCCATCGACCGTCTCCTCCGTGCTTCAACCCCACCTGTCAGCGCACTATGCACGGTAGCACTTGACGGAAATTTTTAGCCGGTCCCATATGTCAGTTTGTTTGATCAAAACTTGCATGCAGTGCATGGCTAGTTCACCTCCTAGTTTCGAAAAAAGCCATTGATCCAAACTTGAAGTGGTAGTTCCGCTTCTTCTCCCTCGTCTCCTCGTCTCCTCGCAGTGGCAGTTCCACTTTGTCTCCCTCATCTGTTCTCCTCTTTTTCTTCTCCTCAAAGTGGTAGTTCTTCTTTCTTCCTCGATCAAAACATTCCCGCACGTAAGCCATGGCTAGTAGCCGGATGGAGAGGAACTGGTCCGATCTCCCGGCCAACCCACTTTGCAAGATCACCGACTACTTGTTGGAGAAAGAGGAGTACGTTGACACCTATTCTTCTTGTCGGGAAGTCTGCACCGATTGGCGCCACACTTTAAAGGTGCCCGAATTCCATCTCAACAACTGGATCATGATAGATCACACACTTCCAGACGGTTGCAAATTCACCTTCCTCAACCTCGCCACTGGTCGTTGCTTCAGGATGAATCTAGTGGACGTCCATCGCAGGTTCACATTCACATCCGATATATATATAACATTCATTTATTTGTATTTTCCATTGTAAACATCTTACTGCTAACTGATGCCCTCTTATTCCAAAAGATTCTACTTTGTCGGTGTTTCTCGTGGCGTCATCGTGCTTGCTCTGAGGGTGGAGCCGTACCAGATTCGGCTTCTGAACCCAATCACTCATAAGTATAAAACTGAGTTTCAAGCACACATACCATCTGATCTTCTGCAATCTGTCATCATAACAAAGTCCCCAACGATGGTGTTCGTTTGCACAGATTATCCAGATCATATTGCATGGGCCGATGAGAGCACCGCAACGGGGCAATTCAATGAATCATTTGGAGAAGGATTGTATTCGCCACCTCCTGATAAGCTTCTGGTCTGCATGACGGCATTCCAAGGGGAAGTATATGCATTACTTGAGAATGGAGACATCATGTCGACCAACATCCAGTTAGAGTAGCACGCGAGCACTGTTATGATGGCCAAAATAATTTCAGCCCTAGTCTTTGAACACGTACGCAGAGGCTACATATTTTACCTAGTTGAGTCAGATGGTGATCTGCTTCTTGTGTTGAATGGGGATTTTGCCAAAGGGCAACCGGTGTTGTACCGGGTGGACATTGGAAGTCGTGCCATCTTTGTTGATTGCCATCGGTCTATCTCCATTGACACCAGGTTATATCCCACAGTCAAACCTGGTTGCATATACTACAATAATTATATCAGACTGTACGATCATGAGGTTCAAGCCTAGGAAGAGGAACCAACAATGATGTATGGCTTAAGTCTGGAACATACACCGAGGCCTTACCCTCTGGACGAGATACAGGAAGCACATTGCAGATGGAGAGAGTTCTCTGAACATGTGTTGCAGCACGCGGGAGCCGCCGACAATGAAAAATATAGCGGAGAATGAATCCTATATTCATCCTAGCTTATTTGCTAGCATTTTCAGGTCTATTTTTCGAAGTAGAAATTTGTACTGTATTTATATTATTTCGATCAGCGGTATGCATATTACCTTTCAGACAAAATTGTAATGCATTTAATTTTAGTAATTTCAGAATTCAAAGTATTTATTTTTAGTAGCTTCTTTCAGAATTCTCTGTGTTAGCTTTCCGAATTATGTGCAAGTACTATCTTTCAACTTTTACAATCATAGTACTCAAGTTGTTGTAATTACTGATTCAAAAAATCTAACGGAGATCAGAGTCTCATCATGGAGAAATCTCTCAAACTCGCGACGAGGGACCCTCGCGAGCAGCCCAAACAACCAGAATGCATGTGGACAGGAAATCTTTCAGAATTCTTTTGTACTAGTAGCATCCATATAATTCTTTGTAGTGGCTTCCAGTTCACACAATCATAACCATACCCGGCAAAATCTTCCAAGAGTAGACTAAACAGGCAAATATATTATATATACACTAGGTTTCAAACGACTAATTAACTGTTGCAGACTATGTCGTACTAGTTAAGCTTAACAGTTCCCAACCACAATTACACTCTAGATGGTCTCGAAGACAAACTTCACGTCCAACATCTCTTCTGTGGTCTTCCTGCCAGTGATTAGTGATGTCTACGCACTTCTATTCTTGTAGACAGTTGTTGGGCCTCCAAGTGCAGAGGTTTATAGAATAGCAGCAAGTTTTCCCTTAAGTGGATTACCCAAGGTTTATTGAACTCAAGGAGGAAGTGGTCAAAGGTATCCCTCTCAAGCAACCCTGCAATCAAGATACAAGAAGTCTCTTGTGTCCCCAACACACCCAATACACTTGTCAGGTGTATATGTGCACTAGTTCGGCGAAGAGATAGTGAAATACAAGTGGTATGGATAAAAGACAATGGTGCCAGAAAATAGCTTGATGGCGTGGAAGAGACTAAAGGCAAACTGAAATAAAGATGGAAGCAAGCAAACATGTAACAGATCTAGTTGCAAACGAAGTTTCAATGCTTAGAAACAAGGCCTAGGGATCATACTTTCACTAGTGAACACTCTCATATAAATATCTTCTCTTTATGATACTACTCTTAACTACTCTCCAGTTGGACACTCTAATCCATGGTAGGGCTATAACAACACACCTCAAAGTCCGCTTTCCCCATCTAGATAACCCCACACTATCACCTTGAGCTCTAGATGGTTCCAACAAACACCACAATTTCATAGAAACATCCAACTCCAAATATAACTCATAACAAGTAATTGTAATCTCTAGCCTAAGTGCCAACATGGTGTGCATGCTGTCACTTTCACACACATGGGGAGAGTAGAGATCTATTAAAGCACTTGAGTAGCAAGGTAGATCTACTTGATTACAAAGCTCATGATCACAATATGATCATGCATAGAGAGAGAGATGAACACATAGCTACCGGTAGAACCCTTAGCCTCGAGGAAGAACTACTCCCTCCTCATCATGGGAATCAGCAACGACGATGGAGATGGTGGTGGAGATCGATGGAGATGGCTCTGGGGGCACTTCCCCGTCTCGGCAGGGTGCCGGAATAGAGACTTTCTATCCCCCGAATCTCCCCTTTGGTGGCGGTGGCGCTACGGAACTTTTCGTGGTTGGAGGCTGGATTCTTTAGGGTTTTCTCATCGGGAGGCTTCTGATAGGTGAATAGGCGATGTCCGAGGGTGGACCAGGGGCTCACACCACCTGTTGGCTGGCCCAGGGGGTCCCATGGCAGCACATGGTGTGGCCAGCCCCTGACCCCTCTCCGTCTCGTCTTCTCGCTCCGTGAGTCTTCCTGTAAAATATCGACTTTGGCTTTTGTCCAGTCCAATTTCGAGAATATTCATTTTCTGGCTTTTCTGGAACCAAAAAACAGAAGAAAACAGGCAACTGGCACTGTGGCATCTTATTAATAGTTTAGTTCTAGAAAATGTGTAAAAGTACTCCAAAGTGTGGAAAAAACATAAGAAAGTAGATATAAAACAAGCATGGAACATCAAAAATTATAGATACGTTTGCAATGTATCAACATACACAAGCTTAACTCCTGCTCGTCCTCGAGTAGGTAAGTGATAAAAAAAGAATAATTTTTGAGGTGACATGCACCATCACAATCTTGAGAAAACCATTTGCAAAGCATGAAAGCTAGGGTCAAAGTACTCTAAACATGAGCATGAAAGATGAAGTTCTAACAATAAGACATAGTAACTATGTTGTAACATGAAAAGGTACAAACAAAGATCATGAATAACAATACATTGAAAGATGTTTGTTTGTTTCACATATAGAAAACATAACATAGTGGCATTCAGCTTGTCCCTCATGGAGTAGCAAAACATAAATGCATAGGATACCTTCAAAGTTCATAAGGGTGACTAGATACAAATAGTTTAAGAACAAGCAATATCAACATTATGAATCAATCAATAAGTTTTGGGACAATGCACATAGAACTAAGAATGACAACTATGCTCTCTTAATTGGTGCATAAAGATAGAAGGAGGAGACTCAATATAAAAGTGGAAGAAAGGCCTTCATAGAAGGAAGCAGGGATTCAAGTCTCATAAAGAGATTCCAAAAATTATGATACTTATTAGCTTTAAGCTCTCATTGCCCCTATCATAAGCATCTTGAAGTGATTAAGGTTAAAGTGAACAAACTATGGAGTATATGCTTGACAAAGTATATGTTGGCAATCTCATGTCCCTTGAATACAAGGGCCGCTCCTCATGCTACTCAAGTTTAGTTACTGGTAAGTTCTTGTCATAGTAAGTACATGTGTATCATAGAGAACCGCCAACGGGGTACCCCTTGCCCGATGATACAGAAGAATCCTTGTCGTTGTATTGGGAACGGCAGTACCTAAACATGTTAGATAGAGGTGTGAGGACTAGTAGGGAAGCTACCGACGACGTCCGTAGGCGGGATTGGATACAAGCGAGTGTAGCTGGACGCAGGAAGTACCTAGGCCCGAAGCCCTCGTGGTGAGGTAAAGCTCCTACTCCTGCCGATCTGACTATGAGCGATACACGGGCTACAAGTGCTCCTGGAGCTATATTCTCTAGCTACTGTCTTAAATGCACTGAGACCAACCCTTTCTCCTAAGGCCTTGCCTCTCCTTATATAGGCAGAGAGGCAACGGTCTCACTGGCCAATCCGGCTGGCGAGCCCCATAGGTGGGTTGTAACACCCTGTCCACTCCTGGGCCCGGGGGGTGTCACTCCTGGCAGCTTAATAGGATATCTAGACTGGCCCCACAGACCAACACTAGTCTTTTCTATGCACTTTGTCCTCACTCGTGCGCACCCGGTACCTACTTCCCGGTCGGTTACCCATCCTAGAATTGCTCTAGGCCAAGCATGCTTAACCTTAGAGTTCTTTTCGAATGAGCTTCCGGAAAAGAAGTTGCAACTTGTTGGTATGAGTATTCTATCAATCCTATTATGCCATGTGCCTGGTCTCACATGGGTCCTAGCCGGCTGGTCATCTATAGTACTCGGTACAACTAGTCTCATCATAGTACGAGCGGTATGGTCGTCGTGGGCATAGTGATCGCCGTGCGAGCCTGTCGTCAGCATCGGGCCACTGTTCCCGCGTCACCCCGTAAAGTCTTCGGTATGGCTGAGTAGTTGCCAGTCTTGTCATTGTACCAGGGCGTACCGCGCACTGTGCTGCATGTCACCCTGTCCTCCTGATTGGTTCTGGCTACGCTGCTATAGCCGGCTACCATGGGGTAGCCGTCTTGTCTTGCTCCTGTCCGGCTGCGCGCCGCCAGCCGGGCGTGATCCGACTGTCATCGTTCTTGTCTGGTTGGGGTATCCAGAGGTCATCCCCCCGACACTAGCCCCCGAGCGCGTGTAGATTTTGCCCTTAGGTGAAATGTGCACACGCTCCTCATCATTTTGAATTTTCTGGCCGGCTAGGTTCGGCGGTTGCGCTACCCGTGACGTCAGTGCTGACGCCGGCCACGCGCGCACGCGCCATCATTACTCTGCGGCGGGCAGCGTAACGTCCCGTCACACGTCGCCTCGGGAACCGCCGCCTGCCGCTTCGGTTTCTGCTCCGGGATCGTCTGCGCGTCGCCAGCCTGCGCAAAGGATCCCGCACTATGCGGAGGGCGGGGAGCGCCTGGGGGAGCGCCACGCGGCACCACGGACGGTTCCGCTTCCGGGTCTATAAAGGGACGCCCGGGGGTAGCGGTTTGTCCCTTCGCTCACTGCCTCCTCCTTCTTCTCTTGCGCGCCTGCCTCCCTCGCATCGCCTCACTTCGCCACCATCACTGTAGTCCGCCACGCCGCCCGTTTAGCGTCGTTGGCGGTACGGGCCACCGTCACTCTTCTGCCACAACACCTCTCAGCGAACCGGAAATGGCAGCCGAGCACGGAGCATGGTGCGGCTCCTCCGTTACGGAGGAGCACATCCAGAAGTATCGGGCGACCCGTGTCTTGCCGCCAGAGTAGGAGGTGGAGGTGCGCCTTGCGCCGGCAGGGGAGGAGTTTCCACTGCCGGCGGAGGGGGAGCGGGTCATCTTCCTGTCGCATCTGGCCCGCGGCTTCGCGCTTCCGGTGCACCCGTTCTTCCTCACCTTCCTTGCCTTCTTTGATCTCCACCTCCACCACCTGGGCTCCAACACCATCGGGACGCTGGCGCACTTCATAGCTTTTTGCGAAGGCTACCTCGGGATCCAGCCGGATCTCGGGCTCTCCTGCCGGCTCTTTCGAGTCAGGCCGCAGGTCCAATTCACCAAGGGGCCGCTGGTCATGTGCGGCGGCGCCTCCATCTACTCCCGCACACAGACCGGCTACCCCAAGTTCCGGCTGCACGACACGGTACGGCTGTGGCAGCATTCGTACTTCTACGTCCGCAACCTCACTACCGAGGACCAGATAAACTTGCCTACGTTCCAGTACGTGGAGTCCAGCCGGCTGTAGTGGGATCTGAAGGTCTACGGCGAGAAGACGGAGTCGGATGCGATGCTGCAACGCATGCGCGCCCTCATCACCGCCAGTATGACCGGCCTAGACATCACCCTTAGCTGGATGTCCAGGCTGATGATGCCGCTGCAGTAGCGAGCACACAAGATGTGCTTCTACTCTGGCCGGCTGGACCCGACCCGGCTGTCCCGCCGTGATCCCCACTACCACAACCTGAAGGAGTGGGTGAGGACCATCACGAAGGAGCGGCTACCGGAAGGCTGGACGTTCGGGCTGCCCCCTACAGCCGCGACAACTACGCGCCCCGGGTAAGTCTTCGAACCGGATTTCCTTTTGAGCTTCTTGCCGTTTTTCCATCCGACTAATCTGCTTGCTTATTCTGTCCTTGGTAGATCTTCCCCTGTATCCTCTGAGAGGAGGGAGAGACTCCTCTTCAGAGCTTCACGCCCGACTTGCCCGAGCCCCGCGCTCGTCGGTCCGGCGAGGAGTCTGACAGGGATGGCAACTGTCAACACCCGGATTTTTAATCCCAGATGCCCGTTATGCCATACCTCGCAATCCCAGGATTACCATTTTTGCGAGACATAACGGATTGGATATGACAGTACATCATCCATTACAAACCATACATAAGGTCTTACACAAATAAAGATCTCATGATCCAGTCTTTAATACAACAAGCAGCAGAAATAAAAGATAAGCTTAGCGGTGGGGTCCATCTTTAAGGGCACAGGCAATGCTGACGAAGGCAGATAGTCCTAGTTATCATACCCGTCCTAATGACCATCCTCCTGATACTCTCCTTCATAGTCTGGCCATGAGAATAGCCAGGGACAAAAGCCATGAGTACTCTTTAAGTACTCGCAAACTACTATTAACAGGTACTATAGTTCTAGGTAAAGTACTAAATCTAAGTTTAACTCTAAAGTTAAGTTTGAAACCTAAGCTGAGTTCAGAAGCAAAGAAAGATAAAGTAAAGTTCTAGAATCACTTAAGTTGGGAAGCTATTATCATAAACACAACCCTGTTGTAGTCAAGTCAAAGTTCATCATTCATTTCAAGTTATTTGGAAAACATCTGACAACGAAACAGTATGGCCATTCCAACTGTCCATAACCGCGGACGTGGCTATTCGAGTAGTTTGACACTCTGCAGAGGTGGTACACTTTCACCACAAGATTCGATACATCTGTCAGGGATAACCCTGAATCATCATACTTAGTATGCAGATAATCAAACATAACCTTCCCTTTACACACCCTAGTATAAGCACCTCTCCTATGAGCATGGCCTCCCAACCATGACCATCAGTCATCTTGGGCACTGCATAGGTGGACATCATGAGAGGTAGCCTCAGCTCAAACCTCTCCCATGAGGGAACTAATACTAATGCATATAAATTTCTAGCTAAGCCTTACCCAATTCAGGTAATGTGGTTGTATGGTAAATTTGGAATGGTATCGCATCCGAATCCAACCATCAGTTTTATAAAAGGGTTAAGGCTCATGCCTCATCATTTTCATCATCATAAACCAGTTGTGTTTCTCAACACATGTCAAAACATCTCAATAGAATGACTCATTATTCCAAGGATTTCACAACTCATTTTCACCAATTGTTCCCATCTAAAGTGACTCAAGTTTTTGATCTACTCTAAATTACTAAGTTAAGAGTGTTCACTAAGGTGGAAGGATGGGATCAATCTCATGCCATAGAATGACATCTAAAGGTTTCTAAGTAGGTCAAGTTTTATACGTTTTATGCTACCTTCAAAACAAGTAAGGGACTTTGTGTAAACTAAGGGAGGTAAAACTTGTCAATAAGACTTGAGGTACTAATAGTTAAAGGGGTGTGATCAAAGCATGCTTAAGGCATCTTTGCTAAACCATCTAGTTTGTTTCTAGTTTGCTAAGCACTAAACTTGCAAGGGTTAATCTTGGGTATTGCTAGCTTGCCAAGGGTAGCTTACACTGTTAATGGTGGCTTGCACTGTTAATGGTGGCTTGCCTTGGTTGGTGCAGTGGTTGAAGTTTTCTTCGTCTTCGTCTTGATAGCACTCCTCCTCCTCGTAAGCTTGGTCGGTACTATCTTCTATAAATACATACGGAGTACATAATCACCAAACAATACTTAACTAGGATAGATAGCATTCTAAGACACACAATTGATGATCTATTATCATCACAAGCATCACAAGTTTAATTCAATAGTTTCATTCTTTTAATTTAGAAAAGTAATTTCTACTCATTGAAAATTTAACTAAGATTTAATATTCACCACTTAAAATATGGGATCATTTGACACATGTCATCACCACATATACTAACATGTGGGAATGAGATTTAAGGGTTGGATCAATATTACTTTGGTTTAAGTTCATTATTTAATGGTTTAAAGTGACTAGAAATGCCTATATAGCATTATTTTGGTACTAGTACAAAGTCACTACATGTAAACTTAATATTATTTAATATTTAGATAGATATGATGAAATGTGATTTTTGAGAGTTGGAATCAACTCAAAAGCTAACTTGGTTGATTTTATAAAAATGTTTCAAGTTGCAAAAGCTTATGTCTTCTTATTTTTATTAGGGGAGATCTATAACTCTAATTGAATTAAATCCAACGGGCTTGGATAGATCATTTTAATACCTTTCAGACAAAATTGGTTTCATGCTATTTGGATTTCTAAAACTCTCTAAATTGATTTTCAAACTAGTGGACAGAAACTAGACTCAAACTAAAAGAAAAATCTAGATTTGAATCTATGGGCTAACACGGGAAAAGAAATGGGCTGGCCCAGTGGCGCTCCGCGGCGCGGGGCTCAGCTGATAGGGGGGTCCCGCTTGTCATCGGCACTTAACACGCGAAACGGTACGCGCGCTGTGGGCCGTGCGATTAGAGGCTAGATCTATGGCTGAGGGTCGTCGTCGACGACGAACAGGTCGCCAGCGAGCTCGAACCCTAGTGGCTCGGTGGGGGTCTACTGGGGGCGTACCAGGGCTCCATCGGGGTCCGCGATGCGGGCGAACAAAGTGGAAGACGATGGCGAGGCGAGGCGTGGTCGTGGCGTAGCTTGGGGTGGTCGCAATCAACGGCACCCTTCTCCTCCAGAGGCGGCGGCTCCGGCTCCAATTCCGGCGAGCTGCTGCTCCACTTGCTCCGGCGAGAGGTGGGTGAGGTTCAGAGAGGTGAGGGGAGTGGAATGGTGTGGAGAGGAATGGCCGGGGAGGGCTCCTTTTATAGGCTCGACGGTGAGACCGAGCGGGATGGGCGGTCGACGGCGGCGACATGGCTACGGCGAGCTAGCGACATGGCTAGGGATGGCGATCGATGGGCGGTCCCCTGGCAGTGCTCTAGGACTTAAATGCAGCCGTAGGGATGGTGGTATGCGGTCTGGGCGAGGTGGCACTCTGAGAGGCAGAGGCGGCGGTGTCCACGGCGAGCGGTGGCTGTGGGGCTTTGGGCGGCGAACGGGGGTGTCTGGGGTGTTCTCCAGGTCGAGGCAGAGTGGTGGGCGCGGGCTGGTGCCAAGGGGCGGTCTATGCGAGCGGGGACAGTGCGCGCTCTGGGGGCGGCATCGGCATGGCGCGGTGGCACTGGGCGCGATTTCTCCTCGGTGGTCCACGGCTGCTCTTGGCTCGGGCAAGGGAGAGAGAGGGGTGGTGAGGTGTTGGCTACCTCCTAGACATGGAGAGGGGGAGAGGGGTGGTCTGCTGCGGCGGTTGCAAGGTTGGCCGGCTAGGCATGGCTCGGCATGGCCTGGCATGGGGACTAGGGACAAGGGAGAGGGGTGTTAGGGGTTTGGTTAGATCAAGAGGGGACAGAGGGGTTAAATGGAGATCAAATGGGGGCAAAACCCTGTTCAAAACAGTGAGCTAGGATTTAGGTTTAAGCATGCCTGCCAAGTGTTTGATTAAATGGCCGCAAGAGAAAAAGTTTTCAATTTTAAGTTCAAAATTTTTGAGTGATCTCCACTAGTGATAGGTAGTCTCTGGTTGCAATGTTTTTGAAAATGGAGCTCAAATAGATGGTTTTTGAAATAGGGGTGATCTATGCATATGCATTAGATTCAATTTTAAATTGTCTTTTAAAATAGCTAACAGAATGTTTTTAGTAGATCCAAAGGTGGGCCTTGGTACCTCATTATGTGTACTAGCAAGGAGTGCAAAGATCAAGAATTATTTCTGTTAAGTCTTGAGTACTAGGAATAGCCAAAGTAGGCATGAGAGTTAAATTTGTCAAAATGACCATTCCTTCATTTTAATTCTTTTTGATTTGATTTCCTTTAGGAAAAGTTTGGGAATGATGTAGATGATGTCTAAATCAGTTAAGAAACATTTTACAAGCATTGGATCAATCAATCATGGCAATTCAAAACAACTCCTATTTTAAATGCACACATATATGAATGCTTTCATTTTATATTTGGAAAAGTTTTTGTTAACCCCAAATTTGATGATTTAGATCTTGATAAGCTTGGATTGAAGTTTTGGGATGTTACAAACCTTCCCCCCTTAAACAAAATCTTGTCCTGAGATTTACAAAGAAAACTAGGAACTAAAGAGATCTAGGAACTCTGTCCTAATGTAATCTTCGCGTTCCCAAGTAGCTTCCTCCTCGGTATGGTTGCTCCACTGAATCTTGAGAAACTTGATACTCCTAGTCCTGGTGGTTCTGTAGGCTTCCTCTAAGATACGGATGGGTACTTCACGATAGGTCAGGTCATTGTTGATTTCCACAGCACTGTGATCGATGTTCTTGAAAACTTCAGTCTTCTCAGGCACTTCTAAGCATTTGCGAAGTAACGAGATATGGAACACATTGTGGATGGCTGACATCTCTTCAGGCAGTTCCAGTTGATACCATACTTCTCCTCGGCGGTTTAGAATCTTGAAAGGTCCGATATATCTGGGAGCTAACTTTCCCTTCAGGCTAAAGCGTTGAGTTCCCTTCAATGGTGAAACCTTGAGATATACGAAATCTCTGACATTGAAAGTCAGGTCTCTCCTTCTCTTGTCAGCATAGCTTTTCTGTCTGGATTGGGCGGTCTTGAGGTGCTCATGAACTTTGTGAACTTTCTCTTCTACTTCTCGGAGAATGTCGGGTCCAAAGATCTGACTCACTCCTACTTGCGACCAATTCAAAGGGGTACGACACTTTCTTCCGTATAGGAATTCAAAGGGTGCCATCTGCAAACTAGCTTGATAACTGTTGTTATATGATAATTCTGCGAAAGGCAGGCAGTCTTCCCATTTTGATCCGTATTCCAACACACAAGCTCTAAGCATATCCTCTAGGATCTGGTTGACTCTCTCAGTCTGTCCATCTGTTTGCGGGTGATACGCGGTGCTGAAGTTCAACTTGGTTCCTAATCCTTCCTGAACTTTCTGCCAAAATCTTGAAGTAAACTGGGTTCCTCAATCTGATACGATGGTCTTGGGGGTTCCATGCAGACTAACAATTCTAGCAATGTACAGCTCTGCTAGTTTTGCACTCTGGTAGGTTGTCTTGACTGGTATAAAGTGGGCTACCTTGGATAGTCTATCAACTATAACCCAGATTGAGTCATTCCCCCTACTAGAAGTAGGTAAACCGGTGATAAAATCCATTCCGATAGAATCCCATTTCCATTCCGGAATCTGCAATGGTTGCAATAGTCCTGCAGGTCTCTTGCCCTGCTTTGACTCTTTGATAGATGTCACATTTGGCGATGTAGCTTCCGATCTCTGTCTTCATCTTGTGCCACCAAAATTGCTCTTTCAAATCCTGATACATCTTTGTTCCTCCGGGGTGGATAGAATAAAGAGTATCATGAGCTTCCTTCATGATAACCTCCTTCAGCTCTGAATCTGCTGGCACACAGATACGTCCTTTGTACCACAATACACCTTCTTCGTCTTCGGTGAATCCAGGTACCTTGCCTGTACCAATACGACGTTTGATTCCGTCGATACTTTCATTCCCCTTCTGTGCTTCCTTGATTTGGCTAATCAAAGTGGGTTGAAGTTCAATGCTAGCTAGGAATCCCTTGCTAACTAACTCAGTCCTGAACTGCTCCAACTCCTCATACAAACTTGGTTGCTTCTCTTTGATCATGGTGTTCAGCCTACACGGCAATCTGCTAAGAGCATCCGCTACCACATTGGCTTTGCCGGGGTGATAGTGAATGTCCAGGTCATAATCCTTGATTAACTCTATCCATCTTCTTTGCCTCATATTCAACTCCTTCTGGGTGAATATATACTTCAAGCTCTTATGATCCGAGTAAATATCACAATGATTACCCATCAAATAATGACGCCATGTCTTCAACGCTAGAACCACAGCTGCTAGCTCAAGATCATGGGTCAGATAGTTCTGCTCATGCTGCTTTAGTTGTCGAGACAGATACGCGATGACTTTGCCTTCTTGCATCAATACACATCCTAGACCAATCTTGGATGCGTCACAATATACATCAAATGGCTTCTTGATGTCTGGCATGATCAAAATTGGGGCAGATATCAATCTCTTCTTCAGCTCCTGGAAACTGGCCTCACACTTGTCTGTCCATTCAAACTTCTTGTCCTTCTTCAATAATTGGGTCATTGGTCGGGCTATGCTCGAGAATCCTTCTATGAACTTGCGGTAATATCCCGCTAATCCGAGAAATGAACGAACTTGGGTTTGATTGGTTGGGGCTTCCCATTCTTTGACATCTTTGATCTTGGTGGGATCAACAGAGACTCCTCCGGCAGACACAATATGTCCTAGGAATCCTACTTCTTTCAGCCAAAACTCAAACTTGCTGAACTTGACATATAACTGATGCTCTCGCAGGGTTTCTAGGATGATTCTCAGATGTTGCTCATGCTCTTCTTTTGACTTGGAGTAGATAAGGATGTCGTCGATAAACACAACTACAAACTTATCTAGGAAATTCATAAAGATCTTATTCATGAGATTCATGAAATAAGCAGGGGAATTGGTTAATCCAAAAGACATAACCGTATACTCGTATAAACCATAACGAGTAGTAAAGGCGGTCTTCGGAATATCCGTTGCACGAATCTTAAGTTGGTGATAACCAGTCCTAAGATCAATCTTTGAGAATACCTGAGCTCCAGTCAACTGATCAAATAGATCCTCTATCTTTGGCAAGGGGTACTTGTTTTTGATGGTGACATCATTCAACTTTCTGTAGTCGGTACGTAGACGGTTGCCTCCATCCTTCTTGTCGACGAATAACACTGGTGATCTCCATGGCGATGCACTTGGCTGAATCAAGCCCGTTGCTAACATGGCATCCAACTGCTTTTTCAGTTCTACTAACTCTGAGGGGTTCATGGTATAGGGTCTCTGGGCTATAGGTCCGGTTTCGGGGATTAGTTCGATAATGAACTCAATATCCCTATCCGGGGGCATACCTGGCAATTCATCTGGGAATACGTCAGGGTATTCACAGACTACTCTGACTTGGTCAATGGTAGGCAGGGCTACACTCTTGTTGCACTTCAATTGACGGGGTAAGGTTTCGGAGATATGCTCTACTGTTACTCCAGAACTACTGGTCATGGTGATGGCTTTCTTAGCACAGTCTATCAATCCTTTATGCCTTGACATCCAGTCCATACCTAGTACTACTTCCAATCCTTTGGTTCCAAGTACAATTAGGTTGGCATAAAAATCTATCCCATGTATTATGATAGGTAGAGCTTTGCAAATTTTTCTAGCTTTTGTAGTTGAACCGGGGATTTGAACTATCATGACATGCTTCAGGTTGGTTGGGCGAATCTTACTAGTGCATACAAATTTTTCGGTGACAAATGAATGCGATGCTCCAGAATCAAACAATACTCTTGCTAAAACTGAGTTGACAGAAAACATACCCAGCACTACATCTGGCGCTTCCTGGGCTTCTTCTGCGTTTATGTGGAAGAGACAACCGTTGCGGTTGTGCGGGTTCCCGGGGGCAAATCTCCTTCCTGGTTGAACACGACGCTACTGCTGAGCTGGGGCATTCATAGGGGTATTGGCGACAGTCTTCTTGGGACACTCATTGGAGTAGTGACCCTTCACTCCGCACTCAAAACAAGTGATCTGGGAGTTGTCCTTGACTGTGACGGGTACAGCATTGCTGCCAGTTCTAGGGGTAGTGTTGTTGTTGTTGTTGCTCTTGGGAGGGGCACGGTTAAAGTTGTTGGCATTGCTGGAGTGGTGATTGTTTCCTCCGGACTTCACATTTCCTCCGCTACGGTTGGGGTAGCTTGGGCGAGAATTTGGGGGTCGGTTGTTCCTTGGTGCATATCCTCGTGAGGGGTTAGGCCGGTACCTCTTGTGGCTACTTGTAACACCCTCAGAATCGGCCCTATGCGAGTTTCAGCGATTCCCGCCAATCCCGCATAGAAACGATTCAAAGGTGCCCACCAGGCACTTTCGTGCGGGTGGAAAACGAAGTAATACCATTACACAATAGTCCACGATGGAACCCACAGAACAGATATATACAACAACGACTCAAAGAGTCAAGGATACAGATATACAATACAAAGATCCAAATCACCTGGAAATCGATATAGCGTCCGAGTACGGACAAGATGCAAATTGAGCTAAGAGCCCTGAAGAATAACCAATGGCGTCCATAACCCTGCCCAGGCCAAGCCGGAAGGGTAACCCTGCTAACGACGTCGATCTCAAAACCTGCTTAAACAAAAGGGGTGCCGACAAAGGGCAAAGGAAAAAGAGAGAGCGGTCAGTACTGAGGCCAGTACACGGCGAGACTAGAATTCGGCGGTCCTCGCCTACATAGGTATGGTGGACTGAGCGGCAGCGCGACATGCACTAAACAACCTATAGAGACTCGAGATAACTGTCGGCTATCAGAGAGGGATAAGAAAGACCTATCCGGAACCAACCTGATACTACCACCAAACATACCCATCCTGGTGTTTCCCCCTCGAGACCAACGAGGAAGTCAACCGAGGAACTCACACCATTGACAGTTTTATTATTCAGTTATCGTTGCATCAATTACTAGTTAGGTATAGATAGTCATCCTGATATAATAAGCAGTGGGCACTTTTAGTTAACCATTCCATTGTAGTTGCAACACTTACTAGTCAGATACAATTAACATGAGATATCCCAAAACCCAGCAGTTGTTGGTACTTTTATTTAGCCATTCCGTTGCAGTGGAGCTGTTTACTAGTCATATCGGATACAAGTCAAATTATAACAGTAAACTTTAGTTATAGTTGTCTATGATCGATAACTGTGCTCCAAGTCGTCCATAACCGCGGACACGGCTTTTCGAAAAGATTTAACCCTGCAGGGGTGCACCAAAGTATCCACACGCACTTCGACCCTTTTTGCCAGATCAGTTAACATACACCCATCGGTATGTCGGCGGGGCCTAAGTCATGATGTTTCCTAGACCCAAAGCAAGTACATGGGGGCCACCCCACTAAGCTACCCGCAACGAAGTCGGCCGGTCTCCGAGACGGACTCAGGGTTTGCGTCAGTGGCTATAAACGACTGGGAACCCGAAAGTGTGACTGGGCTTGTCGATACCGCAAAAACACTCCGCAATCCTAAACAGTACAGGTGCAGTACCTCGCACAATTTTAAATTAAGCAGTAAAGCATGGCATAAGTACAGAATAGTAATAAAGCCCCAAACTACTTTGTGGCCCCCAGTACAATACTTTCAAATCAGGTACTAATCGATGGGGGTGCCCACACACCCCACCTGTGGTTAGCGCGCTCGATCTCGGAACAGGTGTCAAGAACTCGGGGTCCTACGGGACACCAGTGAGCGGTTAAAATCCAAATATTGTCTATTACCCACCGGTGCCTCTGCATTTACCTACTTCAATTTTAGTTATTAAACAGTAGTTAAAGCCATGATCATCTCCAACACAAAGCATACGGCATTACTCCAACAACTGTGGTACTTGATGACACGCAACAGCACTTGAGCAAGCGACTACGGCGCGCAAGTCCAACTATCTACCAAACAATAGGTAATAGGATGTGTCCAAGGCAATATAAGGCTGCAAGGGATATCACGGGTATGAAAACTAGAGCATCGCAACAGAGATAGCAATAGATCAGCAGGAGGGAAAAAAATACTATAAAAGTAAGATAGGTAGAAAAGGGGGAGGTGCTCGCCTGAAAACATTGCCGAGGGTTCATCCGAAGATCAGGTCGACACTCGCATCAACTCATCGGCCTAATCCGCGAGTAAGCAAAACACTAGAGAAAACACCGGATGCACTATTTAATACTACGGCCTAAGATCGGGCATGATGCACGTATGATGTATGACATGGCAAAGGTGCGATGCATTAGGCAATTATTAACGGAACCGGGGTCCCGACATTTAATTAAACGGTTCAAGTTATTTATCTACCCCGCAATTAAATGTTGGATTAGCAAGACAAAACAGGGCTTCGGTTCGCTATGCCAATTTAAATGGAGTCCGGGATAAGACAAAGATATCCCGCATATAGACTCCATGTTTAATCATGAGATGAATTGGCATAATGCCCCCAAACCACAGACAAGTATGCATGCATGAACAATTTAATATGCACCAGTTGATAATGTCATATTATAAAAATAATGGGGTCTCGGATAGGGAATCACATTAGGGTTCGGCGAACTTGGGCTCCGAGGGGTTCGGGGTCGGTCTCAGGGTTCGACGGGAGAACGGCTCGACGAGATCGGTCTCGGACAACAGAAGTCGATCTTGTCACATCCGAGAAGAAGAACTTGGTTGGCATCGGGGGCACATCGGATCCGCCCTGGTCGGTGTCGATCTTATCGTTGCGAAGGTCTTGTCGGGTCCACAGATCGGCCGGTCTTGTCGTTAGGGAAGTAGAACTTGGCGTTCCGCGGCGAAGTGCTCGTTGTTCCGTGTGGCGATCTTGGCGGTCATCGGGTCCGAGAAGAAGATCTTGGCCTTCGGCATTCTTCGGCTTCATGATGTAGAACTTGTCAGTTTCGTATCGGCGTACTTGACGTCTTCGGGTCCGGGAAGGAGGTCTTGAGGTCCATAGCGGGAGATCTTGTTGTCCGTGATGAAGACTCGGGTCTGGAACGGGGCTTCAGAATCCGTGAAGAAGACCTTGGTGCTCCATGAGGAAGATCCTGTTGTTCCGGCTTCTACATTCGAGGTCGGACTTGGTTCGGGCGATGTGGTCTTCAGATCAACGTTGGCCTGTGCGCGATGTATCGGGTTCAAGCGTCGACGATAGAAGAACTTGTCTTGGACCAACTCTCCTCGGAAGATATTACGGACAGCAGCACATGAAAACAATGTCGATCTGGTCTGCCGAGGCTACAACAGCACCACACAGATGAACATCCACCTTGCACGTATGACAGCGGCCAAGGCCACATAGAGGAGCACCGAAGAGGCAGGGTCATGGCGCTCCGACGTGCTGCCGCAGGCGGCGCGACGAGGCCAGGCAGAGGGAGGTCGGGCCGCGGTGGCGGGGCCCTGGGAGGCGCTGCGGACGGTCATGGCGGCGGGGTGACAGGGGATGCGTGCAGAGGCGGCCGGGCGACAGGGGCGAGGCCAGCGGCGGCACTGTCGACGGGCGGCGGATGTCGTGGTCGCTGGCGGCGGCACAGGCGACGCGGGGTGGCCGGATGCAGAGGAAGGAGGCGGCAGGGAGCAGCTCGGGTGGAGGGCCGGTGCAAGGAGGAGGGGCGGCGCCGGAGAGAGGCGCTGGCGGGGCGCGGGTCGAGCGGAGACGGCCTCGCGCGGGTGTAGGAGGAGGGTGGCGGGGCCGGCGAATAGGGCGACGTCGATGAGCAAGACCCGAGCGGCGGCGGCCCACTGGTCGGTGGCGGGCAAAGCGCGCAGGGAGGGGAGGGGGTGGTCCCGAGCGGCGGCGGGAGGAGGGAGACCGGCGATGCGAGGAGGCCGACGGGGCGGCGGCCGACGGGGTAGAGATCGACGGGAGGGAGCGGGGTAGGTGGCGGCGGCGGGCTGCGTCGGGTTGGGGAAGGAGAAAAGAGAGAGGCGTTCGCGAACGGAAGCGAGGACGCGGGGTGGGGTCCACGCGGGAGCGGTGGGGCCGGGGGGGGGGGTTGGACCAGGTGAGACCAGGGGGAGGGGCGGCCGGCTGAGGTGGCACTGGGTGGCTGATGTGGCGGCATGGGAGTGGATGGGGGGAAGGGAGAGGTGAGGTGTCGGCATGGGATTGGAGGGGGTGAGGTGGCTAGGGATGGGTAGGATAGGGTGGGGTAGGAAAAGGTTTGGGTAGTCTGGTTTTTGTACTGGGGGTGGCCGACTGGGTCGGATCGGCCCGGTTCGGCTGCCCCTAAAAATAAAATAAATATTTTAATATTTAAAATGGGGTTTTTGAAAACCGTTGGTAGACAAAGCAAAATATTCCGGAGACCCGGGTTTTGAATTTGAAATAAAGGCGGGGTATTTAGAAAACAAAATATGTTTTTTCGAAAATAGTTTCAGACAAACAAATGCATGATGATGGCGATGCTCAAATGCAATGTGGCGTGATGACATGAGCATGCGGTCATGATGATGCAATGCACAAAAATAACGCGATTTTCTAGTAGTGGTTTTTACGGGGCGCCACAATTCGACACCACTAACAATGGATCTCGCCCTCGAGATCCGCCTCATGGTACCGAGAAGAAGGGCGGCGATCTGAATCTTCTCGCATCGTGTAGATCCTCGCGACACCACTAACAAGAGGTCGTCGTCCGTGATCGTCGAGAGAGCACTCCGGTAACAAAGGGCGAAGGTAGAGGTATCCACAAATAAAGCCACCTCTAGCTTCGATAGAAAGAGGGAACCGATGCATTCTCATCCACTTCAATGTACAAAAGCGAATAGAAGGGGTAGTCGGCATGGGGGCCAATCCATCACGCACCCAAACTATTACTCCGCACAATCAGTAGAAAAGCGTGCAACCATTCTTGGAATCAGACTGAAGATCTCGACAATCGAGGTTCAGAAACAAAGGAGTGATGCAGACTCTGCATCGAATCTGGCGTAGATGATGTCGTCGCGCCGGAAAACACCGGAAGGCACGAGAAGGAACAAAGAGAAGCCACCAGACGAAGGATTCCTCGGATAGCATGAAGATCAGATGTAGCAACACCGTTACCAAAGGAGGAAGCGAAACCCTGAAGGTACGATGGAACCCAACCACGAGAAATCCTGGACTCGAAGAGAGAGAAGAGAGCATATTCAACACACGCGGAGGTGAGAGGAGAGCAGCAGAGGGGTAAGGAGTAAAATCAGACCTAATCAGAACTATCCAACCGATTTTGCAAAAATAGTTTTGACACTCTACTTCGGCCGTTAGCTAGGTTATCCTACAGGCTGGACTTGTGGGGTATCGCAACTGCTGGTCTCTAATACCACTCTGTAACACCCTCAGAATCGGCCCTATGCGAGTTTCAGCGATTCCCGCAATCCCGCATAGAAACGATTCAAAGGTGCCCACCAGGCACTTTCGTGCGGGTGGAAAACGAAGTAATACCATTACACAATAGTCCACGATGGAACCCACAGAACAGATATATACAACAACGACTCAAAGAGTCAAGGATACAGATATACAATACAAAGATCCAAATCACCTGGAAATCGATATAGCGTCCGAGTACGGACAAGATGCAAATTGAGCTAAGAGCCCTGAAGAATAACCAATGGCGTCCATAACCCTGCCCAGGCCAAGCCGGAAGGGTAACCCTGCTAACGACGTCGATCTCAAAACCTGCTTAAACAAAAGGGGTGCCGACAAAGGGCAAAGGAAAAAGAGAGAGCGGTCAGTACTGAGGCCAGTACACGGCGAGACTAGAATTCGGCGGTCCTCGCCTACATAGGTATGGTGGACTGAGCGGCAGCGCGGCATGCACTAAACAACCTATAGAGACTCGAGATAACTGTCGTCTATCAGAGAGGGATAAGAAAGACCTATCCGGAACCAACCTGATACTACCACCAAACATACCCATCCTGGTGTTTCCCCCTCGAGACCAACGAGGAAGTCAACCGAGGAACTCACACCGTTGGCAGTTTTATTATTCAGTTATCGTTGCATCAATTACTAGTCAGGTATAGATAGTCATCCTGATATAATAAGCAGTGGGCACTTTTAGTTAACCATTCCATTGTAGTTGCAACACTTACTAGTCAGATACAATTAACATGAGATATCCCAAAACCCAGCAGTTGTTGGTACTTTTATTTAGCCATTCCGTTGCAGTGGAGCTGTTTACTAGTCATATCGGATACAAGTCAAATTATAACAGTAAACTTTAGTTATAGTTGTCTATGATCGAGAACTGTGCTCCAAGTCGTCCATAACCGCGGACATGGATTTTCGAAAAGATTTAACCCTGCAGGGGTGCACCAAAGTATCCACACGCACTTCGACCCTTTTTGCCAGATCAGTTAACATACACCCATCGGTATGTCGGCGGGGCCTAAGTCATGATGTTTCCCAGACCCAAAGCAAGTACATGGGGGCCACCCCACTAAGCTACCCGCAACGAAGTCAGCCGGTCTCCGAGAAGGACTCAGGGTTTGCGTCAGTGGCTATAAACGACTGGGAACCCGAAAGTGTGACTGGGCTTGTCGATACCGCGAAAACACTCCGCAATCCTAAACAGTACAGGTGCATTACCTCGCACAATTTTAAATAAGCAGTAAAGCATGGCATAAGTACAGAATAGTAATAAAGCCCCAAACTACTTTGTGGCCCCCAGTACAATACTTTGAAATCAGGTACTAATCGATGGGGGTGCCCACACATCCCACCTGTGGTTAGCACGCTCGATCTCGGAACAGGTGTCAAGAACTCGGGGTCCTACGGGACACCAGTGAGCGGTTAAAATCCAAATATTGTCTTTTACCCACCGGTGCCTCTGCATTTACCTACTTCAATTTTAGTTATTAAACAGTAGTTAAAGCCATGATCATCTCCAACACAAAGCATACGGCATTACTCCAACAACTGTGGTACTTGATGACACGCAACATCACTTGAGCAAGGGACTACGGCGCGCAAGTCCAACTATCTACCAAACAACAGGTAATAGGATGTGTCCAAGGCAATATAAGGCTGCAAGGGATATCACGGGTATGAAAACTAGAGCATCGCAACATAGATTGCAATAGATCAACAGGAGGGAAAAAATACTATAAAAGTAAGATAGGTAGAAAAGGGGGAGGTGCTCGCCTGAAAACATTGCCGAGGGTTCATCCGAAGATCGGGTCGACACTCGCATCAACTCATCGGCCTAACCCGCGAAGAAGCAAAACACTAGAGAAAACTCCGGATGCACTATTTAATACTACGGCCTAATATCGGGCATGATGCATGTATGATGTATGACATGGCAAAGGTGCGATGCATTAGGCAATTATTAACGGAACCGGGGTCCCGACATTTAATTAAACGGTTCAAGTTATTTATCTACCCCGCAATTAAATGTTGGATTAGCAAGACAAAACAGGGCTTCGGTTCGCTATGCCAATTTAAATGGAGTCCGGGATAAGACAAAGATATCCCGCATATAGACTCCATGTTTAATCATGAGATGAATTGGCATAATGCCCCCAAACCACAGACAAGTATGCATGCATGAACAATTTAATATGCACCAGTTGATAATGTCATATTATAAAAATAATGGGGTCTCGGATAGGGAATCACATTAGGGTTCGGCGAACTTGGGCTCCGAGGGGTTCGGGGTCGGTCTCAGGGTTCGACGGGAGAACGGCTCGACGAGATCGGTCTCGGACAACGGAAGTCGATCTTGTCGCATCCGAGAAGAAGAACTTGGTTGGCGTCGGGGGCACATCGGATCCGCCTTGGTCGGTGCCGATCTTATCGTTGCGAAGGTCTTGTCGGGTCCACAGATCGGCCGGTCTTGTCGTTAGGGAAGTAGAACTTGGCGTTCCGCGGCGAAGTGCTCGTTGTTCCGTGTGGCGATCTTGGCGGTCATCGGGTACGAGAAGAAGATCTTGGTCTTTGGCGTTCTTCGGCTTCATGATGTAGAACTTGTCAGTTTCGTATCGGCGTACTTGACGTCTTCGGGTCCGGGAAGGAGGTCTTGAGGTCCATAGCGGGAGATCTTGTCGTCCGTGATGAAGACTCGGGTCTGGAACGGGGCTTCAGAATCCGTGAAGAAGACCTTGGTGCTCCGTGAGGAAGATCCTGTTGTTCCGGCTTCTACATTCGAGGTCGGACTTGGTTCGGGCGACGTGGTCTTCAGATCAACGTTGGCCTGTGCGCGATGTATCGGGTTCAAGCGTCGACGATAGAAGAACTTGTCTTGGACCAACTCTCCTCGGAAGATATTATGGACAGCAGCACCCGAAAACAATGTCGATCTGGTCTGCCGAGGCTACAACAACACCACACAGATGAACATCCACCTTGCACGTACGACAGCGGCCAAGGCCACATAGAGGAGCACCGAAGAGGCGGGGTCATGGCGCTCCGACGAGCTGCCACAGGCGGCACGACGAGGCCAGGCAGAGGGAGGTCGGGCCGCGGTGGCGGGGCCCTGGGAGGCGCTGCGGACGGTCATGGCGGCGGGGTGACAGGGGATGCGTGCAGAGGCGGCCAGGCGACAGGGGCGAGGCCAGCGGCGGCGCTGTCGACGGGCGGCGGACGTCGTGGTCGCTGGCGGCGGCACAGGCGACGCGGGGTGGCCGGATGCAGAGGAAGGAGGCGGCAGGGAGCAGCTCGGGTGGAGGGCCGGTGCAAGGAGGAGGGGCGGCGCCGGAGAGAGGCGCTGGCGGGGCGCGGGTCGAGCGGAGACGGCCTCGCGCGGGTGTAGGAGGAGGGTGGCGGGGCCGGCGAACAGGGCGACGTCGACGAGCAAGACCCGAGCGGCGGCGGCCCACTGGTCGGTGGCGGGCAAAGCGCGCAGGGAGGGGAGGGGGTGGTCCCGAGCGGCGGCGGGAGGAGGGAGACCGGAGATGCGAGGAGGCCGACGGGGTAGAGATCGATGGGAGGGAGCAGGGTAGGTGGCGGCGGCGGGCTGCGTCGGGTTGGGGAAGGAGAAAAGAGAGAGGCGTTCGCGAACGGAAGCGAGGACGCGGGGTGGGGTCCACGCGGGAGCGGTGGGGCCGGGGGGGGTTGGACCAGGTGAGACCAGGGGGAGGGGCGGCCGGCTGAGGTGGCACTGGGTGGCTGATGTGGCGGCATGGGAGTGGATGGGGGGAAGGGAGAGGTGAGGTGTCGGCATGGGATTGGAGGGGGTGAGGTGGCTGGGGATGGGTAGGATAGGGTGGGGTAGGAAAAGGTTGGGGTAGTCTGGTTTTTGTACTGGGGGTGGCCGACTGGGTCGGATCGGCCCGGTTCGGCTGCCCCTAAAAATAAAATAAATATTTTAATATTTAAAATGGGGTTTTTGAAAACCATTGGTAGACAAAGCAAAATATTCCGGAGACCCGGGTTTTGAATTTGAAATAAAGGCGGGGTATTTAGAAAACAAAATATGTTTTTTTGAAAATAGTTTCAGACAAACAAATGCATGATGATGGCGATGCTCAAATGCAATGTGGCGTGATGACATGAGCATGCGGTCATGATGATGCAATGCACAAAAATAACGCGATTTTCTAGTAGTGGTTTTTGCGGGGCGCCACACTACTGGATCCAGACTGCTGCATCATACGACGCTTGCGATTGTCGTTTGCCTGGTTAATCTTCCCTTCCATCTGAATGGCAGAGTCGACTAGCTCTTCAAGATCCTGGAAACGGATGTTGACAAGGACAGTCTGCATCTCATCATGCAGTCCGTTTAAGAATCTCTCCTTCTTCTTGGCTTCTGTGTTGATTTCATCCGGTGCATATCTGGCAAGTGACAAGAATTTTTCACGGTACTCTACCACAGTTAATCTTCCTTGCTTCAGTTCACGGAATTCATCTCTCATCCTATTGACAAGACCTTGCGGCACATGGGTGCGGCTAAACTTGACCTTGAATGCTTCCCAGGTCATCACCTGGCCATGGTTCATATTGCGGATGCTATTCCACCAAGCTCTTGCATCTCCCGCCAGATAGTGGGTGGCGAAAAGAACTTTCTCATTCTCATCAACTCCTGCAACTTCGAGGTTGTTTTCCATGGTCTGTAACCAGTCATCAGCATCTAATGGGTTTTCAGATTGGTTGAAGATTGGGGGATTGGTGTTCTGAAAGTTTTTGAGTTTAGATCCATGGTGATCCTGATTTCCATGTCCTTGGTTGTTGAGAGCCATTTGGGCGATCTGCTGCAATGTTGCTAGGTTGGCTTGACGCTCGACCCTGCTTGCTTCACGGTCGGCGATGAGATTCTGCAAGATCTGCAGCATTGGGTCCTGCGACGAGCTGCTCCCTCCTTGGTTTCCACGAGTCATCTGAAGATTGAGATAGATATAGGGGTAAGAGGGAAATTCTAAGGTTCATGGTTTTTGGGGTTTTCAAAGCTACAACTTTGAGTTAGACTCAGGTTTTTCAACTAACTTCATTTTCATTCATGCAAGCAAGCACACGATACAACACACACCACAACAATCAAAGGGGGAAACAGATGGTTTGAAGAACCATTCTGCAAGCTACGATACAATGAGATGATACATCTCATGCTATGACAGTGCTCTAGTGCATCTACTCATCGTCGATGAAGTCGGAATCTTCATCAATAGTGTAGAAGTCCACAACATCTTCTGCCAGAAAATCGTCGTCGTTGCTGAGGTAAGAATCCATATCTCCCTGGATGTCTTCGCCCTCATCATCTTCTTCTTTGGCGGCAAGCTGAGCTTCCTGCTCCTTGATGGTCTTCTCGAGGTTGGCCACCTTCTTGTGAAGACGGGTGATGGTGCGATCCTTCTTTGCACGCTGGCAGCGAAAAGACTGGCGATCTTGGACAAGCAGTGCGAAAGTCTAGGCCTTCTGGTCGGCAATGGCACGGTTCTGGTTGGCTAACTCTCTGGCATTGTCCAGTTCCTGCTGTCGGTCATGAAGCAAGAAGTCAAGGTTCTCCACTTGACGCCTCAATTCTGGGTGACTTGGCATCTCCATCGGCATTCCCATGAAGTCACGTCTTGCATAGTGGGCAAAACGGGTTCCTTGAATCTTGTTGATGCCGAGGGCACATAGACGTGCGAGAGCTTCATGCATTGCCCTGGCTAATCCATCTAGCCAGTTGTTCTCTCTCACGGAGAACTGAATTCTCCCGAAAGTTGGTGCTTCAATGCTTCCTCGAAGATCTGCGGTGACTTGCCAGTGTAGGTCTCCTCCTGGGGGTCCTGGAAGTTGAGCTCCAAGAAACTCCGGATGTGGGCGTCCCAGTAACTCCGAGAGTGAATCCAGATCTCTCTCGAAGATCAGCTGACCTCCGTTTCCCAACTGGTAAAACTTGCTGAACTGAGTCTCCATCTACAAGCATTTAGGATGAGGAAGTTAGTGAAGTGATTAAGTGTGTCAAATTTTAAGTGGTAATGTAAGAATTTTGAGGAACATGTATTTTTGAGAAAGAATGAGTTCACAAGGGTAAGAGAGGGAATAGTTTTTCATAAATACTCACTTTGGTTTTGAAGCTAAGTTTTTGGTTTGGACGTCCATTCTAACTAGGGTCTCCTATGGTCAGGATGGCTCTGATACCAACTTGTCAACACCCGGATTTTTAATCCCAGATGCCCGTTATGCCATACCTCGCAATCCCAGGATTACCATTTTTGCAAGACATAATGGATTGGATATCAGAGTACATCATCCATTACAAACCATACATAAGGTTTTACACAAATAAGGATCTCATGATCCAGTCTTTAATACAACAAGCAGCGGAAATAAACGATAGCGTAGCGGTGGGGTCCATCTTCAGGGGCACAGGCAATGCTGACGAAGGCAGATAGTCCTAGTTATCATAGCCGTCCTGCTGACCATCATCCTGATAATCTCCTTCATAGTCTGGCCATAATAATAGCCAGGGACAAAAGCCATGAGTACTCTTTAAGTACTCGCAAACTACTACTAACAAGGGGTATAATTCTAAGTTAAAGTACTGAATCTAAGTTAACTATCAAGTTAAGTTTGAAACCTAAGCTGAGTTCAGAAGCAAAGAAAGATAAAGTAAGTTCTAGAATCACTTAAGTTGGGAAGCTATTATCATCAACACAACCCTGTTGTGGTCAAGTCAAAGTTCATCATTCATTTCAAGTTATTTAGAAAACATCTGACAACGAAACAGTATGGCCATTCCAACTGTCCATAACCGCGGACGCGGCTATTCGAATAGTTTGACACTCTGCAGAGGTGGTACACTTTCACCACAAGATTCGATACATCTGTCAGGGATAACCCTGAATCATCATACTTAGTATGCAGATAATCAAACATAACCTTCCCTTTACACACCCTAGTACAAGCACCTCTCCTATGAGCATGGCCTCCCAACCATGACCATCAGTCTTCTTGGGCACTGCATAGGTGGACATCATGAGAGGTAGCCTCAGCTCAAACCTCTCCCGTGAGGGAACTAATACTAATGCATATAAATTTCCAGCTAAGCCTTACCCAATTTAGGTAATGTGGTTGTATGGTAAATTTGGAATGGTATCGCATTCGAATCCAATCATCAGTTTTATAAAAGGGTTAAGGCTCATGCCTCATCATTTTCATCATCATAAACCAGTTGTGTTTCTCAACACATGTCAAAACATCTCAATAGAATGACTCATTATTCCAAGGATTTCACAATTCATTTTCACCAATTGTTCCCATCTAAAGTGACTCAAGTTTTTGATCTACTCTAAAATACTAAGTTAAGAGTGTTCACTAAGGTGGAAAAGATGGGTTCAATCTCATGCCATAGAATGACATCTAATGGTTTCTAAATAGGTCAAGTTTTATACTCTTTATGCTACCTTCAAAACAAGTAAAGAACTTTGTGTAAACTAAGGGAGGTAAAACTGGTAAATAAGACTTGGGGTATTAATAGTCAAAGGGGTGTGATCAAAGCATGCTTAAAGCATCCTGCTAAACCATCTAGTTTAATCCTAACTTTCTAAGCATTATACTTGCAAGTGTTAGCTTGCATTGCTAATGGTGGCTTGCCTTGGTTGGTGCAGTGGTTGAAGTTTTCTTCGTCTTCGTCTTGATAGCACTCCTCCTCTTTGTAGAGTTGGTCGGTACTATCGTCTAGAAAATACATATGGAGTACACAATCACCAAACAATACTTAACTAGGCTAAGTAGCATTCTAAGGCACACATTTGATGATCTATTATCATCACAAGCATCACAAGTTTAATTTAATAGTTTCAACCTTTTTATTTTAGAAAAGTAATTTCTACTCATTGAATTTTTTTAACTAAAATTTAATATTCTCCATTTAAAATATGGGATCATATTGACACATGTCATCACCACATATCTTAACACATGGCAATGGGAATTAAAGGTTGGATCAATATTACTTTGGTTTAAGTTCATTATTTAAGGATTTAAAGTGACTAGAAATGCCTATATAGCATTATTTTGGTACTAGTCCAAAGTCGCTGCATGTAAACCTTAATATTATTACATATTTAGATAGATAATATGAATTGTGATTTTTGAGAGTTGGAATCAACTCAAAAGCTAACTTGGTTGATTTTATAAAATGTTGCAAGTTGCAAATACTTCTGTTTTGTTATTTTTATTAGGAGAGATCTATAACTCTAATTGAATTAAATCCAATGGGCTTGGATAGATCATCTTAATATCTTTCAGGCAAAATTGGTTTCATGCAATTTGGATTTGTAAAACTCTCTGAATTGAATTTTAAACTAGTGGACAGAAACTAGATTCAATTAAAAAAGAAAAATCCACATTTGAATGGTTGGGCTAGCGCGGGAAAGAACTTGGGCCGGCCCAGTGGCGCTCCGCGGCGCGGGGCTCAGCTGACGGGGGTCCCGCTTGTCAGTGGGTCTTAACACACGAAATGGTACGCGCACTGTGGGCCGTAGGATTTGAAAGGGGATCTACGGCTGAGGGTTGTCGTCGACGACGAACAGGTCGCCGACGAGCTCGAACCCTAGCGGCTCGGTGGGGGTCTGCTGGGGACGTACCAGGGCTCCAGCAACAACGGCGAGGCGGGCAAATGAACTGGAAGAAGATGGCAAGGTGAGGCGCGGTTGCGGCGGAGCTTGGGGCGCCCTAAATCGCAGGCGCCCTTCTCCTCCTGCTGCGGCTGCTCCGGCTCCAATTTCGGCGAGGCAGAGCTTGCTTGGCTCCGCGAGAGGGGTGAAAGGCTTAGTGAGAGGTGGGAAGTGAGTGGGTATGGAGAAATGGTGCGGGGAGGCCGGTTTATATAGGCCCGACGGTGAGACCGAAGGGTATGGGCAGGCGACTCCGGTGACAGGGCTACGGGCGGCTAGCGGCATGGCAGAGGATGGCGATCGACAGGTGGTCTCCGAGCGGTGCTCTAGGAAGTGAATGCGGGCATAGGGGCGGTGGTATGCGGTCTGGGCGAGCTGGCGCTCTGAGCGGCAGAGGCGGCGGTGTCCACGGCGAGTGGTGGCTGTGGGGCGTTGGGCAGCCATCGGGGGTGTCTGGGGTGTTTCCCAGGTCATGGCGGAGCGGTGGGTGCGGGCTACGACCAAGGGGCGGTATGTGCACGCGGGGACAAAGCATGCTCTACGGACGGCGTCGACATGGTCGACCAGCTCCGGGCGTGGCGGTTCCTGGCTGCTCTGCTCTCTGTCTCTGGCCCGGGGCTGGTTGGGCGGTGGAGGTGGACCACTGGCGACGTGCTAGACATGGTGAGAGAGGCTGGCGGCTGCTGTAGCATGATGTCGCCAGTGGGGGTGCTCCAAGTGCTCGGCCTTGATGGCCATGACCATTTGGTCGTGTGCACAGGGCTTGGCCGGGCTACTAAATGGTAGGGTTGGTACTGGGGGAACAAGGGGACAAGGTTAGGCACAAATGGTGACCAAAATTACTGCTCCAAATAGTGTTTGGATTTTGGACAGATTTGTGCACACAAGCTGTTTGATGAAATGGCCAAAAGAGATTTTTTTTTGAATTTTGGTTTCAAAATTTTTGCGTGTTCTCCACTGGTGCTAGGTAGCCTCTGGTTGCAAGGGTTTTGAAAGTGGAGCTCAAATAGATGGTTTTTGAAATAGGGGTGATCTATGCATATGCATTGGATTCAATTTTCAAATGCCATTTAAAATAAGTAAAATAATGTTTTTAGCAGATCTAAAGGTGGTCCTTGGTACCTCATTATGTGTACTAGCAAGGGGTGCAAAGATCATGAATTGTTTCTGTTAAGAAATGAGTGCTAGGAACACTCAAATTAGTGTAGTGGATTAAAATGGTCAAAATGACCCTTCCTCCTTTTTAATTCTTTTTGATTTTATTTTCTTTAGTAAAAGTTTGGGAAAGATGTAGATGATGTTTAATTCACCTAAGAAACATTTTACAAGCAAAGGATCACACAATCATGGCAATTCCAATCAATTCCTATTTCAAATGCACATACACATGAATGCTTTTATTTTTAATTTAGAAAAGTTTTTGTTAACCCTAATTTTGATGATTTAGATCTTGATAAGCTTGGATTGAAGTTTTGGGATGTTACACACATCCTCCTGGTGCTGCCCGTGGAAACCCAGCAAGCGGAGCTGCTCGTCCACCTCCTCCTTGGACCGCGACCACGGTCTCCTGTGAACACTAAACAAAGTAGACTGCGGCAAAGGGATCTCCCTCTCATCCCCATCAGTAAACATCATCCTATATACTAGACCGTCCAAATCAGAATCAGCAGTGACAAAATGATGAGTTTTTATAGCAACAAGGCCAAGCCTTTGTGGTGCCAATATAGTATCATTGGGGTCCACTGAAAGCCCTAATGCATTGACCATACGTGAGGCAATGATGCCCCCATAGATAGGCCCCCTAGCAGCTAGGAGGCGAGCAATAAGCGAGCCAAGGTTGTACCGAGTGTCATTGTTAAGCGCAGCAGCAAGGAAGGCTAAATGATAGTTGGAGATATTACTAGTGTTCTCCCTACCAAGAACGCTAGTAGCAAGATAATAAGCAAAGTATCTAAGAGTAGGGAGTTGGATGTTTCTTATCTTTCCGTGCCGTGCCATGCGGTCATCATCATTGGTCACCCCTCGGTAAAGTTCCAACAAATCAGTGGGTCACCCTTGAATCTTCTTCACGGTCCCTATCATGCTTACACCTACAACACTACAAAATCTTTCCAATGACATGGTGAAGGGAAGGTTATAAATTTTGAAAGAGACAGTTGACTGATAGGGCGTGTTAGTAAACACAAAGCTCTCAACAAAAGTTTTGGTGATCATAGCGTATTGCTCACTCTCATCTTGCATATATGAGGTCAAACCAACCCTCTGAATCAGTAGCAAGAAATCATCAAGAATCCCTGCAGCTTGTAAGAAAGTAAAACAAGGAAAAGTAGATGGGTGAGCATCCCCATCACCCCCTTCATTACCAATACGAGTTGCAATGAGATCTTCGTTGTATGATGGCCTAAACTGAGAGGCTGATCTTGAGGGCCTCGACCTCCTAGGTGCATCCCTCTCAAATATCTCTCCAAAGGTATGGTTGTTCATGCTTGATATTCTGAAATTTAAACACCTATTAAACAAGTGATTGCAAAGTGAATATAATGAAGGGTACTACTCATAGGGACTTGTAAGAGGCCTAAACATGCATCAAAACTATATCTCTAAGCATCAAACAAGCTTACAAGCTCTCATAACCTGTCACCTACAGCAGCAAAATACTCAAGATATAATCCACTAAACACAAATCTACTTGGACCAGCGGAGGAGTCACATACCGAAGAACAAATGCTCTAAAATTCAGCAACAAAGATGGGATGAGCAAGGAGATCGAAAAATCGAGGGCAAGCACAACAAGAACGTGATTTTGAGCAATGAACTAGAGTTTGCTCGGGAGAGAGAATAAAGTGGCAAGTGAGAGAGTGAGTGGAGGGCCAGGGGTGGCCCACACCATGGCATGGCGCCACCCAGGGCAGGCCGCACCACCAGGTGGTGAGCCTGCTTGGTGGGCCCCCCCTGGGTCACTCCAGGTACTCCTCTGCCCCTTTTTTCACGTAAAAACTTAATATGAATTTTCTGGAATTTTTTGAGACACTTTATTTTTGGGAAATTTTCAGGTATAGGTGAATGATTTTTCTGCAAAAAAATGATTTTGAAAAGATGCAATGCAAAACAAAACAAAAGCTACAGATGTTCTAAGACACTCTAAAACGCAAGCAACTAGCACAAGAAAGGTAAACTAAACGAAAGGAAAAACTAAAATGGATAGAATAGAAGTAAGCGGAGATAATCATAGTGAAAACATTGTTTTGTTCAATGAAATCCTTTTGTTAAGAAGGTTGATCAGGTCTTGTTACCAAAACAATTTCATATGAGACAAAACTTTGTATTCCAGTAATGATTATGTTACCTCAACTTTGATAGCAATGGTCCCAATCATAATAGTTTCAGATTTTTCTCTTGGTATGGGACAATATATCTCTCCAACTTGAATGCCCTCAACATGTTCAATTGAATTCAAACCATAAGTCCTTTCAATCTTCTTGGGGAAATAGACAATATGTTCCTTGTCATTAACATTAAAGGTCACCTTTCCTTGATTACAATTAATAACAGCCCCTATAGTATTAAGAAAAGGTCTCCCAAGAATAATAGACATATTATCATCTTCAGGCATTTCAAGCACAACAAAATCTGTTAATATCAAGCAATTATGAGCTACTTGAACAGGTACATCCTCACATATACCAACAGGAATAGTGGTAGATTTATCAGCCATTTGCAAAGATATATCAGTTGGTATTAATTTTTCTAGTTGAAGCCTCTTATAGAGAGAGAAAGGCATAACACTAACTCTAGCTCCCAAATCACACAAAGTAGTTCTAACATAACTATTCTTAATAGAGCAAGGGATAGTTGGAATCCCTGGGTCTCCAAGTTTCTTAGGAACCTTACCATTAAAGGAGTAATTGGCAAGCAAAGTAGAAATTTCTTCATTAGGGATCTTCCTTTTATTCGAGACAATATCCTTCATATACTTTGAGTAAGGAGGCAATTTAATAGCATCAGTCAAAGGAATTTGCAAGAATAAAGGTTTCATCCACTCACAAAACTTGTTATAGTGTTCATGTTCCTTTGACTTGTGTTTCTTATCGGGGAAAGGCATAGGTTTTTGGACCCAAGGTTCTCTTTCACTACCATGTTTCTTAGCTATAAAATCTTCTTTAGTGTATTTAGTATTCTTAGTGTGCTTTTCATGTTCTTCTTCAACTTTTTCTTTATTTGGAGCTTCATTTTCTTCATTACTACTTTCAGTTTCAGCATCAGAGACAGATATACTATTAGGATATATAGCAGGTTCAGAGGGTTCTATAATAGTTTTATGTTTCTTTTTCCTTTTCTTACGAGTAGAGCCACTATTTTCAGCTTGTTGAGAATCCTACTCAATTCTTTTGGGATGCCCCTCAAGATATAGAGGATCCTGGGTAGCAGCACCACTTCTAGTTCTAATTTCATAAGCATGTTTTTCTTTAGCAGCGTTAACTAGCAAGTATTTTTGCACCTTAATGAGTTGATCTATTTGAGTTTGAACCATTTGAAAGTGTTTAACAATCATTTTAACATCATTAGAGGTTCTTTCCACAATACCTTTTAACTCAACTATAGCTCTAGAATTTTCCATTAGATGATTTTGCACCCTTTTATTAAAATTATCTTTCTTAACAATAAAAATATCAAATTCTTTCTTAACAAGCATTGATCAGGAGGTTTAGAGTAAGGGATATCACCTTCATCAAAGTGTTGGAGAGAGTGTACCTCAATAGTGGATGAGTGGGGAATTGGCTTACATAATTCTTCTATAGGAGGTAAATTCTTGACATCTGCAGCTTTAATTCCCTTCTCCTTAAGACATTTCTTAGCTTCCTTCATCACTTCATCATTTAATTCAACAACTCCCCTCTTCTTTGATGTTGGAATAGGCACCGGTATAATAGGTTTATGTATAATTACTTCAGGTATAGCTGGTTCAGGAGGATTCCAATCTTCATAATTCTTGCTTATTTTAGCCATTAATTCCTCAGCTTCCTTGGGAGTCCTATTCCTGAAAACACAATCAGCACAACTGTCTTGGTATGTCCTAGATTCTTCAGTTAGTCCATTATAAAATATATCAAGAAGCTCATTCTTAGGTAATGGACTTCCAACTTGTGCATGAATCCAAGCATAAAACCTTGCCCATGATTCAGGCAATATCTCTTTTTCTCCCTGTTTAAAATCAAAAAGTTCCCGCAAAATAGCATGTCTAGCACTAGGAGGAAAATATTTCTGCAGGAAAGTACTAATCAAGCAATCAGGGCTATCAATAGATCCAGGAGGTAAATTACTAAACTAAGCTTTAGGTTCTCCTTTCAGTGAAAAGGGGAAAATCTTAGCAACAAAGTAAGTACGCATCTTAATATCATCAGAAAACAAGCCACTCATGGTAGAAAGCTCAGTCATATGTGCTACCGCACTTTCATTCTTAGTCCCACAAAAAGGTCCTTTCTCAAAAATAGCTATGTAAGATAGATCAAGAGATAAATCATAATCTTTATCTTTAATGTTTATGGGAGAAGCAGCAAACTTAGCAATAGGAGACAATTTGGGTCTAATAGTACGCCTCTCGAGGAGACTCTTAGCAGCGCTCCTATCATGGGTGTTTTTACATTCTTTAATAAATTCATCGGTCATCTCAACATAACCGTCTTTAATATCATAACTCTCACTAGACTCAGGTGAACTGACAGGTGTAGTAGTGTCTTCATTAGGAGTTTCAGTATTTCTAGCTATAGTTCTAGCAATCGTAGCATCTAGGAAAGGACCTAATGAACCACTCTTATCAAGCACAGTAGAAGCAGCATCATAAGTATCAGAAGTTTCAGATTCAGCAGTAGTAGCAGTGTGTGTAGCATGTGTATGTGGTGGTGTAACGAGCTTACTCATAACAGCTGGTGAATCAAGAGCAACAGAGGTGTTCAGAACCGTACCTCTTCTTGTAGTGGATGGTAAAATAGGAACCTTTCCATCACGAGACTTACCCATGATGGATGGATAGCAGCGAACAATAGAGAATCCAAGTGAACTTGATAAACAAAGCTATGCTCCCCGGCAACGGTGCTAGAAAATAGTCTTGATGACCCACAAGTATAGGGGGTGTATCATAGTATTTTCGAGGGAAGTGAAACCCAATTTATTGATTGGACACAAGGGGAGCCAAAGAATATTTATAAGCCTTAACAACTGAGTTGTCAATTCAGCTGCACCTGGAAACAATCTTGCTCACAGCAGTTTATCAGTAGCAATTGTTTTGTAGTAGCAATAGTAAAGTAGCAGCAGTAGTAAAGTAAAGACAGCAGGAACAATAGCAGTAAACATTAGGATTCGAGTGCGGTAGGCATAGGGATGGATGGACGGGCGTTGCATGGACAAGACAATTCACATAGCAATCAGAACATAGGGCAATTGCAGATAAATAAGATAAAGCATCCAATTACTAGATAATCCTAGGCATGTGTTCCATATATAGTCATACGTGCTCGTAATGCGAACTTGCACAACATCTTTTGTTCTGCCAGCCCATTTGCAGCGGGGCCTCAAGGGAACTACTGGCAATTAAGGTGCTCCTTTTAATAGAGCATCGGAGCAAAGCATTAACACTCCGTGAACACATGTGATCCTCACATCAAAGCCATTACCTCCGGTTATCCCGATTTTTGTCACTTCCGGGCCATTGGTTCCGGACAACAACGTGTGTATACAACTTGCAGATAAGACCATAAACAATACTATCATAATGAATCAATAACATGTTTAGATCTGAAATCATGGCACTCGGGCCTAGTGACAAGCATTAATCATAACAAGTCGCAACAAAGTCATAAAGCACTAATAGAAGATACTAGGCACCATGCCCTAACAATCTGATGCCATTACATGAAAGATCTCATCCAATCCCTACCATCCCCATAGCCTACAGTGGGGGATTACTCACTCATAGATGGGGGAAACATGGATGGTCGATGGAGAAGCGATGATGATGATGATGGCGATGATCTCCTCCAATTCCCCATCCCGGCAGGGTGCCAGAACAGAGTTTCTGGTGCTGTTTCGTGGAATCTGGTGGTGGCAGCGGAGCGGAACTCCTTGTGGAAAAACGTCGAACCCCCCTGAGTTTTTAGGTCAGAAGGCATCTTATAGGCGAAGAGGGAGACCGAGGGGGTGTCTAGGGCGGCCAGACCACCCCCTGGCGTGGCCTGGGCTAGCCCGCATGGCCAGGTGGTGTGGCCTGGGCCCAACCCTCCTCCGTCTCATATTCTGGCTCCGGGAGTCTTCTAGTGAAATAGGATTTTTGGCATATTTTCCGGGATTTTTCCTGGTAGTTGATTTTCTGCACAAAAACTAGACACCAAGGTAATTCTGCTAAAAATAGCGCCAGTCCGTATTAGTTGCATCCAAATCACACTAGTTTAGAGGAGAAACAATAGAAAAAGTGTTCGGGAAAGTAGATACGTTTTGGACGTATCACGATGCTAACGACCCGGCTGATGGCTGCTATATAGAGCAACATTGGCTCCTTGCTAGCTGGCGTGGCTAGAACCGGCGCTGTGGATAGCATGCACTTGAGGTCATGGAAGGCGGCGTCGGCGTGCGCGGTCCAGGAGAACTTGTCTGTCTTCTTCATCAGTTGGTACTACAGGAGTGCCTTCTCCCCCAACCGGCTGATGAAGCGGCTGAGGGAGGCTAGGCATCCGGTGAACTTCTGGACTCCGAGCAGGCTCCTGAGCGGCTGCATCCTCTCGATGGCCGCAATCTTTTCCGGATTCGCCTCGATCCCTTGTTGCGAGACGAGCAAACCGAGTAGCTAACTAGATGGGACTCCGAAGACGCATTTCTCCGGGTTCAGCTTCATCTGGTATTGCCGGAGGTTGCCGAATGTCTCTCCTAGGTCCTCGAGGAGGGTGCGCTTCTCCTTGGTCTTGATGACTACATCATCCACATAAGCATGGCCATTACGACCGATCTGCGAGTGCAAGCACTTCTGCATGCAGCGCTGATAGGTAGCGCCTGCATTCTTCAGGCCGAAAGGCATGGTTACATAGCAGAAAGCCCCATACGGGGTGATGAACGATGTTTTTATCTGGTCAGCAGGGTTGAGCTAGATCTGATTGTAACCGGAATAACAATCTAAAAAAGACAACAAATTGCAGCCGGCCGTGGAATCGATGACTTGATCGATACGGGGCAATGCGAATGGGTCCTTCGGGCACGCCTTGTTCAGGCTGGTGTAGTCGATACACATGCGCCAGGTCTTGTTCTTCTTCAACACCAGGACTGGGTTTGCCAGCCAGTCCGGGTGGTACACTTCAATGATGAACCCGACTGCAAGGAGCCGGGTGATCTCGTCACCAGTAATCTTCCTCTTCTCCTCTACGAACCGGCGCAGAGGTTGCTTGATCGGCTTGGCATCCGGCTGCACATGAAGTGAGTGCTCGGCGAACTCCCTCAGTACACCTAGCATGTCCTTGGGTGACCATGTGAAGATGTCCCGATTCTCATGGAGGAAGTCGACGAGTGCGCCTTCCTATTTGCTGTCCAAGTTGGCACCAATGGTGACGAACTTGGTCGGGTCGGAGGGGTCGAGCAGGATCCTCTTCGTCTCCTTTGTTGGCTAGAAAGCTCCTTCTCTAGCCGGCTTGCTGCTAGCCGGCATGTCTTGCTAGGCAATGGCCATGTTGCGCATGATCACGCGCTTCTCTTCAGCTATGATGAGGGCCTCTCCCAGCTTGGAGCCGGCTGAGGCGCACTCCATCGACCGCCTGAAGCAGCCGTCGCTAGTGATCACGCCGTTTGGTCCCGACATCTTTGTCTTGAGGTACGCGTAGTGGGGGACGGCCATGAATTTAGCAAGGGCGGGGCGCCCGAGGAGAGCATGGTAGGAGCTCGTCAGGTTCACCACCTCGAACCAAATCGGCTCACGGCGGAAATTTTCCTCGGTCCCGAAGATGACGTCCAGCTGGATTTTACCCAGCGGGGCACAAGCCGGTCCCGGAAGCATGCCGTGGAACATCGTGGTAGTCGGGCGCAGGTCACATTCGCGGATGCCCAGCTTCTCCAGCGAAGACCGGTATAGGAGGTTGAGGCTGCTGCCTCTGTCGATGAGGACATGCGAGAAACGGCAGGTGCGCTCGTTGGAGACGATAAGGGGGTTGAGCACCATGGCGTAGCCCCCGGGAGTCGGAAGCTGTTCAGGCTGATCTTCTCAGCTCCAGGTGATGGGGGTTTCCAACCAGTTCAGGTACTGGGGGACCGGAGAGACGATGGCGTTGACCTCCTTGGAGCATCGCCTGCGGCTATGCTTGTCATCCAGCTCCATCTCGAAGATGTTGTAGGCGGCGTGCGGCTGGGGGTAGCCATTGTTGTTGTTGCCGCTGTTTCCGCCGTTACCATCATTGCCGGCTCCCTTAGCCGGTGGTGGTGGTCCACCAGGAGGGGGCGGGGGAAGACGTTGCTGGCTGATACATTGCAAATGTATCTATAATTTTTGATGTTCCATGCTTGGTTTTATCCACTTTCTTGTGTTTTGTCCACACTTTGAAGTACTTTTCATATGATTTCTTGGACTAACCTATTAACAAGAGCCATAGTGCCAGCTGCCTGTTTTCTGCTGTTTTTGGTTCTAGGAAAGTCAGAAAATGAATATTCTCGGAATTGGACGGGACAAAAGCCAAAGTGCCTATTTTTCTGGAAGTCATCAGATGCCAGAATACGAGACAGAGAAGGGCTGGGGGCCGGCCACACCACCTGGCCACGCGGCCAGGCCTACCCGCGCCAGGGGGTGGTCTGGCTGACCCCAGCACCCCCTCGGCCTCTCCTTCCGCCTATAAGATGCCCTCGGGACGAAAACCCTAAGAGTCTGTAGCCGCCGTCATCTCCATCCCTAGATCGGGAGGGATCTGAAGCTCTTCCCGGCACCCTGCCGGAGAGGGGAATTCACCCTGGAGGACTTCTTCATCTCCATGCAAGCCTCCAGTGTGATGCGTGAGTAGTTCATCCTTGGACTACGGATCCATGTAGTAGCTAGATGGCTGGTTCTCCTCCTTTGTGCTTTCATGTTTAGATCTTGTGAGCTCCGTTCATGATCAAGATCATCTATTTGTAATTCTTCATGCTGTGTTTGCGGGGATCCGATGGATATTGAGATGCTTTTTCAGATTGATTATTGATTCTATCATGTCTTTGTTATTTGTGATCTTGCATGCTTTCCGTTGTTAGTAGCTATCTTGGCCAAGTAGATGCTAGCAACTCCAAAAGTTAGTATTTATGCTCGATAGTGGGTTCATGCCTCTGGTAATCTGGGGAAGTGACAGAAATCTCTAAGGTACTAGATGTGCTGTTGCTACTAGGGAGAAAACAACAATCCTTTGTTCATAGAGCAATCGTATTGTTTACTTTACACGCAATTTGTAAAGCAATAATCTGTTGCTTGCAACTTAATACTAGAGGGGGTTCGGATGATAACCTGAAGGTGGATTATTAGTCATAGATGTAGTTGGATGGCGGTCTATGTATAATGTTGTAATGCCCAATCAAGTTCCAAAGGAGTTAAGATGATTAGTATATGCATGTATTGCTTTCTTGATGTTTGTCAATTGCCCCGCTGTAATTTGTTCACCCAGCATGTTATCTATCTTAAGGAGAGCCACCTCTTGTGAACTATGGATCCCGGTCCTTTTCTTTTACAAACAATCTATAAACTGTTTACTGATTTGTGTTTACTTTCTACAAACTATTACTTCCTTCCATTCGATACGTTTAATTCTTTGTTTTCAGCAAAACCGGTGAGATTGACAACCTCATCGCAAGTTGGGGGCAAAGTTCTGTGGTTGTGTTGTGCAGGTACCCACATTGCTACTAGCACCGGTAGTGCGCCCTGCCAAGGCTCAGCTAGAAACACCTTTGGGATGTTTCCTTGCTCCTACTGGTTCGATTAAACCTTGGTTTCATAACTGAGGGAAACTTGCTGATGTGCTCATCATACCTTCCTCTTGGGGTTCCCCAACAAGCTCCACATCAACACCGAGCCATCACTAGCTGCCCTGGTCCTTTAGCTGGCGGGTCCAGCTAAGTTCCGGGTGGTGTGCGTAGTCGGTTTGAAGGGACCGCTATGCCACCTGCATGGTCCGTCAAACATCCAGTTGAAGGTGAGCCACGGCTTCTGCCTTCTTGCATCGCTAGCCGGCGCGTCGGGCACGCCCTCCACGGCATTGACCTGCCGCGCGTGGTAGCAGGGCTTCTGCTGTCCGGCCTGGCGGTCCCCATGGAACCGGTTGTCCTTGCCGTGGCGCCTAGAGGATCCGTCTTCCCCAGTCGGGTTGCTCGGACGGTCGCGAGCCGGCTCCGTAGGGGTCGGATGCCCGTCAACACTTACTCGGAGGGGCTTCTTCATGGCGGCATCTGCCGTGGCGTACTGGTCCGCTACCATCATGAGCTCCGCCATGGTTTTCGGCTCGTCACACAGTAGCCGGTGGCGAAGCATGGTGCCTTCTCGGCATCCCTCGATGAAGAAGCCAATGGCCTGGCTCTCCAGGATGCCCTCTCAAGTGTTGCGGAGCTCCGTCCACTTGGCGAGGTACTCATGGTCGGTCTCGCGGTCTCCCTGGACGCACAGGGCTAGGTCGCGTGGGCGTCCCAGACGCTTGTACGTGCCATTGAAGTTGCAGACGAACATCTTCTCGAAGTCTGGCCAGGCGTTGATGCTGTTGGGCGCGAGGCTGTTGAGCCATGTCCTTGCTGACCCAGTTAGCATAAGGGGGACGTAGCGCACAACTGTGCGCTTGTTCCCATGGGCAATGCCGACTGCCATAGCATAGTCGGTTAGCCAATCTTCTGGCTTCATACTGCTGTCATACTTGGGGGTGTCCTTTGGTAGGGTGAACTTGTCTGGAAACGGCTCGTTCCGGATGCGGGGTCCGAAAGAAACCGGTCCGGTGGAGTCTTCTTCCTCCATAACGCGCGCTTGAGCGAGGAGCTCGATGCGGTCACGGGCATCCGGGCGATCCGGGTTGGTCGCCCCTACTTGGCCCGAGAGACGGGAACCGGCGGGTCTTGGCGCTCCGGTTGGGGGAGGGGGAGGTGGTGGGTTGCTGTTCACCGTTTGCTCCTGGCGCGGTTGGCTCTTGCTACCCGAACCGCGACGCTTGCTGCGGGCCTTAGCCGGCTGGGGAGAGGACGCCTGTTGGGTGTCGCGAGGCGCACCCTTGCTGTTGACAAGCGGCTTGCTCCCCTTGGAGCAGCTGGGGTCCTCTTGCATCTTCCGGTTGGTGTCGGCTTGCTCGTTCGCGATCCGGAGGAGCTCCATGGCCTCCTGGAGGAGAAGCTATCTCTCCATGGCGAAGTTGGCCACCACCTCCTCCGGGTTATTCCCGAGGTTAACCGGCATCAGGAGCCGATCGATGGCCTCCTGCACCGGGTTTTGGGGTTGCGGTGGCGCGGAAGTTCCGCCTTCGTCCGTCCGTGCCCCGCTCCCGCGTCTGGCGGGGGTGAGAGCTGGAACCGACCATCATGACCTCGACGCTGCGGGAAGCGACGGAGGTACGGCTGCCAGAATGCGGCAGCTCCGTGATGGAGACAATTTCCCTAGGGAAGCGTTCTGGAACGGTGGCGACGTAGACGGGGAGGTCGCCAAAAAGCAGGATCGAACCGTTTGCCGGGAACGATTTTCTGGTGAAGCAGGAAGCATTGTCGATGACGCAGTCGAATTTGCCGAGCGTGAGCACCAGGCCGGAGGCCACGCACTCACCGGCTGAAGTGTGGGGTCCTGTGCAGAACGTGACTCCGGTCGAAACCCTCAGGCCCCACGGTGGGCGCCAACTGTCGTTGTGTTGGAACGATATTACCTAAACAGGTTAGATAGATGTGTGGGGACTAGCAGGCAAGATATCGACGATGTCCACATGTGGGATTGGATACAAGCGAGCCTAGCTGGACGCAGGAAGTACCCAGGTTCGAAGCCCTCGTGGTGAGGTAAAGCTCCTACTCCTGCCGATCTGACTATGAGCGATACACGGGCTACAAGTGCTCCTAGAGCTATATTCTCTAGCTACTGTCTTAAATGCACTGAGACCAACCCTTTCTCTTGAGGCCTTGCCTCTCCTTATATAGGCAGAGAGGCAACGGTCTCACTAGCCAATCCGGCTGGCGGGCCCCGTAGGTGGGTCCCAGCCGGCTGGTCATCTACAGTACTCGGTATAACTAGGCTCATCATCATACGAGCGGTATGGTCGTCGTGGGCACAGTGATCGCCGTGCGAGCCTGTCGTCAACATCGAGCCACTGTTCCCGCTTCACCCCGTAAAATCTTCGGTATGGCCGAGTAGTTGCCAGTCTTGTCATCGTACCAGGGCGTACCACGCACTGTGCTGCACGTCTCCATGTCCTCCTGATTGGTTCCGGCTACGCTGCTGTAGTCGGCTGCTTCTCGCCGTTCCGGCTACCGTGAGGTAGCCGGCTTGTCTTGCTCCTGTCTGGCTGCGCGTCGCCAGCCGAGCGTGATCCGTCTGTCATCGTTCTTGTCTTGTTGGGGTATCCGGAGGTCATCCCCCCGACAATCCCCATATCAAAATGACAAGGCAATCAGACAATAAGCTTCTCGGCATCTTCTTATTTACCATGGAAAAGTGGTGCTTTTTTCTCTGTTTACTCTTTTCTCATATTTTTTTATTTTTTTCTCAATCTCCATCTCTTTTTTATATAAGAAGAATGCTTCATAGATTGCTCATTATGGTTACGCTGCAGGTTTCCACCATGATTAGGCATGGATTAGACCAGTCGCCCAGGCGTTTCTCTAACACACATACATAACTCCATGGACTTACAAGCTCCCGTGTCATTTCACACCGACGACATCCATAAACAAAAGGGCATGATATCAACTAGGTACAAAGTACAAGTGCAATGTTGAAAGCGTTCCCCATGACAGCATGGTTCTGCTAATCCCCAACATATAAGTGCAAGCATATACAACATAGATGACACAATGGTTCAAGTTTATTAGGGTCAAGACAAGTAAAGTGTGCCATCAAGTTCATGAGAGATTTAATAACTAGTTTTCTCATAACAAGTTTAATTCGGAAGGTAGATAAAAACATGAATATACTTGGAATAGCAAATGCTAATAGGTAGGTATGGTGGACTCTTTGGAATAACTTGGTTTTATTTGGAGTTGGATGCATGAGTGGAACTCATACTTGGTTATGGAGGCTAGCAAAAGACTGGGAGCGACCAACTAAGAGAGCAATAATGGCCATAATCATGCAAAGCTACAAAACATCATTAATTAAAGCATAAAGTGATATTACAAGTTGAAAACTAAAGGATCATTGAGGCTATGGTGACTTGGGATAGTCATAACATGGTGTGAGCATGCGCTAAGTCAACCCAAATAAAGCATCAAAGGAGAATACCACAATATTATGCTTTAATATGCTAAAACAACACATGATTCTTTCAAGGCACATTAAGCAATCTCAATTGTTTATAAAATGTCATGCTACAACAAAAATCACTAAGCATAAAGCCAAATCAATATCAAGCATGACATGACAAAGCATAGGCCATAGTCAAAAACAAGCTCCTTTTTACCACTTAAGCATGAACTTTTCCTACTCTTTTCCAATCCAAAGCAACCTATTTGAAAACTAATGTATGAAAGAGGGGGTCCAACCAATTTATTCAAGCAAACTAAGCAACCAAAAACCAAAAACAAAAAACAAAGACGCTCCAAGAACAACACAACTGTGCATGAAACAATAAAAATGAAGTGTTTGGAAGAATCTGAGATTTTTATTGATGAAGAAGGGGATGCCTTGGGCATCCCCAAGCTTTGACGCTTGTACTTCTTGTTGGGGTGACATGGGTGGCATACCCAAGTTTGAGATTTTGTCCATTCTTCATCTTATCACATTACTCTTCCCTACACTTTAAAATTTCCTTCATACAAAACTTCACACAATCTTCATTAGCAACATTAGTGCATTCAAAAGATAATAAACCTTTGGTTCAGTTCCAACACAAATAAAACTTCCATTACAACAAAATCTACTGTATCACTTCCTTTAAAGAGTTCAAATGATCAAGGAGAACTCAAAGAGAAAGAGATTAAGAGGCAAATGCAAATAATGGCAGAAATCTGTGAAAACAGACCAACAGGTAAAAACCAATTTTTTCGAAGACCTTCTGTTGCTCAACTCAAAAAATGTTGAGCAAATGAAAGTTAGATAACAACCTGGGGCAGAAGCACAAAAAATTAAAGCTCAAACCGACCTACAGAGATTTTTCCCGAATTTTTACAGCGAAGCACAAAAATCTGTTTTGGGACAGCAACTTTCCCAAGCATTACTTCTCTCTCATTAGAGGTTACTCTTGGCACAAAAACCACACAAAAATTATTAGGAGAGGTTATTACTGAAGCAATAACTTCTAAGACTCAACTAAAACTTTTGGGTTATCTCCCAATAAGCACTTTTCTTTAACCCCTTTAAGTTAGGCATGATAGTTTGAGAAGATGCTCACATTAGAAATATAAATTGAAGTAAAAGAGAGTATCAAGAAGCAAATTCAAAGCACATTTAAGTCTAACCCACTTCCTATGCATAGGAATCTTGTAAAGAAACAAGTCATGAAAGCACAAAGCAACAAGCATAGGAAAGCAAAACAAGTGCAACTACAAAATTTTCAACATAAAGAGGGGAAACTTAATATTGTTGAGATACATAAAACCATGTTTCCCTCTCTCATAATAACTTTCAGTAGCATCATAAATAAAATTAACAATATAACTATCACATAAAACATTCTTATCATGAGCCACATGCATAAATGATTATTACTCTCCACATCAGCATAGTCATTCTTATTAATTATGGTGGGAGCAAATTCAACAAAATAGCTATCATTATTATTCTCATCACCATAGTCATCAAATATAGGAGGCATATTGTAATCATAATTAATTTTCTCCTCAATAGTAGGTGGACTGAAAATATCATACTCATCATTGTAATCATCATATATTGGAGGTTTTGTATCATCATAAGCAATAGAATAGCTATCTTCCAAAGCTGGGGAACTAAAAAGATCATTTTCATAAATACTAGCTTCCCCAAGCTTAGACTTTTCCATAGCATTAGCAATAATGGTGTACAAAGAATTCATACTAACAACATTGCTATTATCATGCAAATAAAGTTCCATAAGTTTTTTAATTTTCTCTTCAAACACTTCATGTCCTAACTCAAGATAAATACTATAAAGCTCTCTAATTTTGTTGTTGTTTTACATTAAGCCTAACTAGTGAAAACAAGAAAAAAAAAGACAAAATTGCAGAATCTAAAGGAAATAACTTCGAACACTCGCACCAGAGGATGTGAATACCTTTTACCTTACCTCCCCGGCAACGGCGCCAGAAAATAGCTTGATGTCTACGCACTTCTATTCTTGTAGACAGTTGTTGGGCCTCCAAGTGCAGAGGTTTGTAGAACAGGAGCAAGTTTTCCCTTAAGTGGATTACCCAAGGTTTATCGAACTCAGGGAGGAAGTGGTCAAAGGTATCCCTCTCAAGCAACCCTGCAATCAAGATACAAGAAGTCTCTTGTGTCCCCATGACACCCAATACACTTGTCAGGTGTAAAGGTGCACTAGTTCGGCGAAGAGATAGTGAAATACAAGTGGTATGGATAAAAGACAACGGTGCCAGAAAATAGCTTGATGGCATGGAAGAGACTAAAGGAAAACTAAAATAAAGATGGAAGCAAGCAAACATGTAACAGATCTAGTTGCAAACGAAGTTTCAATGCTTAGAAACAAGTCCTAGGGATCATACTTTCACTAGTGAACACTCTCATATAAATATCTTCTCTTTATGATACTACTCTTAACTACTCTCTGGTTGGACACTCTAATCCATGGTAGGGTTATAACAACACACCTCAAAGTCTACTTTCCCCATCTAGATAACCCCACACTGTCACCTTGAGCTCTAGATGGTTCCAACAAACACCACAATTTCATAGAAACATCCAACTCCAAATATAACTCATAACAAGTAATTGTAATATCTAGCCTAAGTGCCACCATGGTGTGCATGTTGTCACTTTCACACACATGGGGAGAGCAGAGATCTATTAAAGCACTTGAGTCACAAGGTAGATCTACTTGATTACAAAGCTCATGATCACAATATGATCATGCATAGAGAGAGAGATGAAGACATAGCTACCGGTAGAACCCGTAGCCTCGAGGAAGAACTACTCCCTCCTCATCATGGGAATCAGCAACGGCGATGGTGGTGGAGATCGATGGATATGGATCCAGAGGCACTTCCCCATCCCGACAGGGTGCCGGAACAGAGACTTTTTGTCCCCCTAATCTCCCCTTCGGTGGCGGCGGCGCTGTGGAACTTTTCGTGGCTGGAGGCTGGATTCTTTAGGGTTTTCTCATTGGGAGGCTTATTATAGGCGAAGAGGCGATGTCAGAGGGTGGACCAGGGGCCCACACCACCTGGTGGCGCGACCAGGGGGACCCGCCCCACCACATGGTGTGGCCATCCCCTGGCCCCTCTCCGTCTCGTCTTCTGGCTCCGTGAGTCTTCCGGTAAAATATCGACTTTGGTTTTGTCCGGTCCAATTCCAAGAATATTCATTTTTTGGCTTTTCTGGAACCAAAAATAGAAGAAAACAGGCAACTGGAACTGTGGCATCTTGTTAATAGGTTAGTTCCAAAAAATGTGTAAAAGTACTCCAAAGTGTGGACAAAACATAAGAGCCGATGGCTGAGGCATAGGGGATCTTATCCATTATCTCTCTTTCTTCCGTCGTAGCCGGACTTTGAGTCTTACTCAATGTCTTGCCTTGCAACATAGGTAAGAACCCCTCCTTACTTCTGTCCATATTAAACTTCTTTAATATCTTATCAAGGTATGTACTCTGCGATAGCCCAATTAGGCGCCTTGATCTATATCTATAGATTTTAATGCCTAATATATATGAAGCTTCACCAAGGTCCTTCATCGAAAATTTGCTGTTTAGTAACACTGTTTAAAAGATCTATATCATTTCCAATAAATAATATGTCATCCACATATAATATCAGAAATGCCACATTGCTCCCACTCACTTTCTTGTAAATACAAGCCTCTCCATAAGTTTGGCAAATCCAAACTCTTTGATCACCTCATCAAAGCGGAGATTCCAACTCCAGGATGCTTGCTTCAGTCCATAGATGGATCGCTGAAGTTTGCACACCTTATCAGCATCCTTAGGATTGACAAAACCCTTAGGTTGTATCATACACAACTCTTCTTTAATATTACCATTGATGAACGCAGTTTTGACATCCATCTGTCATATTTCATAATCGAAATATGCAGCAATTGCTAACATAATCCTAACCGACTTTAGCATCGCTACGGGAGAGAATGTCTCATCATAGTCAAATCCTTGAATTTGTCGAAACCCCTTTGCGACAAGTCGAGCTTTATAGATGGTCACATTACCATCAGCATTAGTTTTTCTTTTGAAAATCCATTTATTCTCAATGGCCTTTCGATCGTGAGGTAAGTCCACCAAGGTCCAAACCTGGTTTTTGTACATGGATTCCATATCGGATTTCATGGCTTCTAGCCATTTGTTGGAATCCGGGATCATACGTCGTAGGGTCATCCATTTCATCAATCATGAAATTCGTAACAACATTGTCGTACAGTTCAGGAGCTGCACATGTCCTGCTTGACATGCGAGGTTTGGTAGTATCCTGTTTTGGAGTTTCATGATCATTATCATTAGCTCTCTCTTCATCAGGTGAAGTCAACTCTGAAACAACTTCCGGTGCTGTGCCACTTGCCATTTCATGAAGAGAAGGTTCAATAACCTCTTCGAGTTCTACCTTCCGACTACTCACATTCGCGAGAAACTCCTTCTCAAGAAAGGATCCATTCTTGGCAACAAAAACCTTTCCCTCGGATCTGTGATAGAAGGTATACCCAATCGTTTCCTTAGGGTATCCTATGAAGATGCATTTTTCTGCTTTGGGTTCGAGTTTATCCGGCTGAAGTTTTTTCACATAAACATCGCATCCCCAAACTTTAAGAAATGATAGCCTAGGTTTGTTTCCAAACCATAATTCATACGGTGTCGTTTCAACGGATTTAGATGGTGCCCAATTTAAAGTGAATGCAGCGGTTTCCAGTGCATAACCCCAAAATGACAGTGGTAAGTCAGTCAGAGACATCATAGATCAAACCATATCCAATAAAGTACGATTACGATGTTCCGACACACCATTACGTTGTGGTGTTCCAGCAGGCGTGAGTTGTGAAACTATTCCATAGTCTTTCATATGTGTGCTAAACTCGTAACTAAGATACTCTCCTCCAGGTCGGACCGCAGAAATTTGAACTTTCTGTTATGATGATTTTCCACTTCATTCTGAAATTCCTTGAACTTTTCAAAGGTTTCAGACTTATGTTTCATCAAATAGATATACCCGTATCTGCTCAAATCATCCGTGAAAGTAACAAAATAACGATATCCACCTCGCATCGACACACTCATTGGTCCACACACATCAGTATGTATGATTCCAATAAATTTGTCGCCCGTTCCATTGAACCGGAAAATGACGTTCTAGTTATCTTGCCCATAAGGCATGGCTCACATGTATCAAATGATTCTAAATCAAGTGATTCCAAAAGTCTATCAGAATGGAGTTTCTTCATGCGTTTAACGTCAATATGGCATAGACAGCAGTGCCACATATATGTAGATATATCATTACCAAATTTAATCCTTTTAGCATCAACATTATGAATATGCGTAATACTACTATCGAGATTCAACATGAATAAACCATTCATCACAGGTGCATGACCATAAAAGATATCATTCATATAAATCGAACAACCATTGTTTTCAGATTTAAAGGAATAACCACTTCGCATCAAACACGATCTGGATACAATGTTCATGCTCAGTGCAGGCACCAAATAACAATTATTTAGATTTATCACTAATCCTGACGGCATATGGAGAGGCAACGTTCCGACGGCGATCACATCAACTCTTGATCCATTGCGGACCCGCATCGTGACCTCATCCCTTGCTAGATGTTGCTTGTTCCACAGCCCCTGAATCGAGTTACATATATTAGCAACCGATCCCGTATCAAATACCCAGGTGCTACTGCGAGTACTAGTCAAGTACACATCAATAACATGTATATCACATATACCTTTGTTTGCCTTGCCGGCCTTCTTGACCCCCAAATACTTGGGGCAGTTGCGCTTCCAATGGCCAGTCCCCTTGCAATAGTAGCACTCGGTATCAAACTTAGGGCCAGCTCGGGATTTCTTTTTAGGTGCGGCAACAGATTTACCACCCTTCTTTCCCTTCTGCTTGCCTTTCTTGTCCTTCTTAAAACCGGTGGTCTTATTGATCATCAACACTTGATGTTCTTTCCTAATCTCCACTTCTACAGTCTTAAGCATTGACAGAAGCTCGGGAAGAGACTTCTCCATGCCCTGCATGTTATAGTTCATCATGAAGCTCTTGTAGCTAGGTGGCAGAGATTGGAGAACACGATGTATGCCTAAGTCAATGGGAATCATTATTCCCAAGGACACAAGCTTATCGGTGTACCCATACATTTTGAGTACGTGCTCACTAACGGAGCTATTCTCCTCCATCATGCATCAAAAAACTTTTCAGAAGCATTATAACTCTCTACAGCAGCATGGGTATTGAAAAGCATTTTCAATTCTCCCATGGTATCAAAGGCATTGCCATTTTCGAAACACTTTCGAAGTTCTGGCTCTAGCCCATACAGTATGCCGCAATGAACTAAGTTGTGGTCCTCCTGACGAGTTATATAGACATTATTTTCCTTGTCAGGGGCATCATGAGCTTGTGGGGGGCCTAGCGGCGCCTCTAGCACATATTGATTTTGTGCAGCAGTGAGGAGAATCCTCAAATTCATAGCCCAGTTGGTGAAGTTGCTACCATTCGCAGCAAGTTTCTCTTTCTCCATGAACACATTGAAATTAAAAGCAGGTGGTGCCATCTACAACAGAATTTGTAAAGTTTATTTAGACTATTTTATGATAGATTGAGTTCAACTAATCCATATTACTAATGAACACCCACTCAAAAACGACATCCCTCGTGTCTTTTTGGTGATTACATGAACCAAATCCACTACACCAAGTCCGATCATCACATGAGTCGGTGTAGCTTCAAAGGCGAGCATCTATATGGGCATCATATCAACTATATGAATCATGCTTAACCTTTCGGTCCGTGTTCCGAGGCCATGTTTGTACATGCTAGGCTCGCCAAGTAAGAACCTTAGTATTCGCGTGTGTAAAACTGTCTTACACCCGTTGTATGAAAGCGTAGAGTCGAGTACACCCGATCATCACGTGATGTCTCGAAACATGATCCATAGAACGGTGTATACTTAAGGAAGAACACATTTTATCTTGATATTTAAATGAGGGATCATCTTACAATGCTACTAAAAACGCCAAACTAGCAATATAAGATGCAAACATCTAATGTGTAAAGTGAGATGATATGGTCCATGCATTTGATCTCTATCATATGCATCGTGGCATGATCTCTATCATTCCTTTGTGTGTAAGACCAAGGTCTATAGAACTTACGTGTTAAGTGTGTTGTAAGAGTATCTATCATACATCTACTTACAACATTGCCATATCAAGACACTAGACCAGCAATGATCTAAACTAGACTCCTCTAATTTATCCATTGCAAGTTTTACGTGGCTTAGGGCTTTCGGAGATAGAACCTGTCTTACCTACGAATACGGAACCACAATGAGGATAACCAAGTTATTAGCAACTCGTTGTAAATCAGATATTGACTATAGTAGGAGAGACAGACACCCGCCAGCCACTTACGCAAAACTAGTTGCATGTCAGTCGTGGAACCGATCTCATGTGCGATCCATAGAGAACTTACCCTCAAAGACAACATAGTTTTGTTAACGAGTTGGAACTCGTGGATGATGTAGTCATACGCTTGCCGATCTCAAGATCGTGCAGAAGTCCTAGCGCCCTAAATCAGCAGCGCATCCGTCCTCGCACACACGTTTAAGCCACTGAACAACCTCCACCTCCTCGCTCCAGCGAATCAGCTGAAGCAGCAACTCCTTCTAGACGCCATGCCACTGGGAACGTGTATCTCGCTAATCCAAGACCATGGGGGAATATATCTAGAGGGGGAGAGAGATCCTTCATGAGGAGGTGTGCTTTGTGAGGGAGGAGAGGGGGCCTTTTATAGGAGAGGGGGGGCTCCTCCCCTCCCATGGCCGGTGGCCAAGGGGGGTGCCCCTTCCTCTTCCTCATTCATGTGGTGGAAGCTCCAGTCACATCAATTTTCCCTCCACCCAAAATTCCACTCACATGCATTAAATTTCCACCAAATTTAATGCAACTCTCATTTAATAAAACTCATTTATTTATTTTATTCAGAATTTTTTTAATTACTTTAATTAACAAACATTCACATAAAACCCCTTGCAACATTTCAATATCACATGCAGAACCAGTTTCTGCAATTTCACCCGAAACAATTCCAGTTTCCATCGAAATAATTCCAGCGCTTTGCAATTCTTTCGTCTGAAACATATGTGCTCCAAAATGGTGTTCGGTAACCCTTAAGTGTGTCACCGTATGGTTCGCGAATAATGCAGACATGATTGAGACCCCTCTCAAATCAATAATCAGAAGCGGGACCTAGAGATCCATACTGACTCATGCACATTCAACGATGACTTCTGTGATCGTGAGAACCTTTAATGCTAGTAACTTAATCACTTTGTCTCATGATATAATACATGTCCGAGATTCAATCATCGGTATCCAAATACCTAGTTTGATCTCGTTACCGACATGCACTCTTTTCTTGTTCCCATGATATAACATTCTAGTGATCACATCACTTACTTGCAAGCTATCTTAATGTGATATCATCGAGAGGGCCCAGAGTATATCTATCCATCATCGGGATTGACAAATTCCACTCTTGATCCATGAGCCTCAACATAACACCTTTGTAGGACTGAACCCACCTTTATAGTCACCCTGTTACGGTGTGACGTTTGATGTTATCAAGATACTCTTCCGGTGTTAGCAATTAACACGATCTCATGGTCTAAGGACTAAGATTACTTCGTATGATGTTATAGCAATATAAACATAATGACTTTGATCGTAATGCTATACTTCGGATGAATGTTCATCACATCATTTCACAAATGCTGTGACCTCGTTATTAACAGCATCCAATGTCCATGATTAGGAAACTTTGATCATCTTGTTAATTAACGAGCTAGTCTATAAGAGAGGCATAACTAGGAACCGTTTTGTTTATTAAACACACATGTATTGACGTTTCCTATCAATACAATTATAGCATGCGAAATAAACATCTATCATATACAAAGAATACATAATAACAACTTTATTATTGCCTCTCAGGGCATATTTCCTTCACTTACCACTGAGTTCTGGAACCCCTCTGACTTTAACAAGTATATAGAAAAGGACATGCCCGATGACAACCTGGATTCACAATTGCTCTTGCATACTAGACACGACGCTAGATCCTGTTAGGCAATAAATGATGAATGTCTAAATGATATATGGAACTAAACTCCCAAAATAAATCGACTGTATATATACATTAAACATATTATAATTTAAACACCTGAGTTGGGATCCTAGTTTTCTTAGCTTTGGCGATTCTAACAACCACATCATCAGGTGCTCTGAACCTCGCTTTCTTAGGTCTCTTGACTAGTTGCTTCACATCGTCATTAGATTCTGTGAACCTCGCTTTCTTAGGTCTCTTGACTACAGGTTGCTTCACATGATAATCATCATCATCATCGAATGTGACATTGATTAAGCCAGTGTTGGTTTTAGAAACCTAAATGGACATTGCAGTAATTAGAATTAATGTTTTGTTTTGCTGCTGTACAGTAGGTTTAACTACTATCTTAGAGTCAGTAGCAACAATTTTAAAACCTGCATTTCAATGCTATGCTGTACAGTAGGCTCCTTCTGCATCATCCCTTCCATTTTGCAGTATTCACAGTTTCTATAGGCGCCTCTTTCTAATTCTTCCCTTGACAGTGCAGCCATTTGAAGACTTGCTAACTAGAAGAATCAAATAATAATTAGTGAACTACAAAAATCAAATTTAAAAGCATATGGTTTGGTCACAACTACAAGCATCGTCCAATGAGATGAATCTGTATATACCAAGGAGCATGTACAACTATAGTGGCCATGCAAAGACAGTAAGTAGATGCCTATCATCCCATCAACAGTCAAAGTGCCACATTTTCATCACTGACCAGTTGTAAACAGTGAAAATCACAAGATTATCCCTTAGCACTAATATAGATATGAAAAACATCAATTTGGGCCTCATACTAACAAAGCACACATAAATCAATGAGATAATCGAACATATAGCAAGAAGCATGCACAAAAAATGTGTTTGTACAGAACACATCCTATATGCACATTATCCCATAGACAGAGATAGTGCCACCATTTAATCATTGGCCAAATGCATGTGAAGAGAATACAATGACCTACATCAATATATAATGTGGGCTCCATAGTAAGATAGCACACACAAGTCAATGAGATGAATCTATATCTACCAAGGAGAAGTAGAGCCATAGTGGTTGTACAAAGACACTAAGTAGATGGAGATCATCCCATCAACAAGCTAAGTGCCACATATTAGTCATTGGCCAGTTGTAAACAGTTAATATCCTAAGATTATCCATCAGCACTAACATATAGCTATGAAAAACAACAATTTGGGGCATTAATTTGGCGACTACTTCAAGATCATCCAGTGACATAGACAGCAATGCCGCTGCTCTGCCCTAGAACGGGGTGGTGCCACTGAGGCCAAGATCCATCGCCGGTGACCTAGATGGAGCACTGACGCAGTGAACCTAGAATGAGGAGGTGACACTATGAAGGGAAGTAGGTCGAGGATCACTTACATTGCATCCGTCATCACCGGGGAGGGGAGGGTGGTTGGTCGTCGCTGGGAAGGGGAGGGGAGGTGATTTGGCTGTCGCGGGGGAGGGGAGGGAAGGGGATTTGGTCATCTCCGGGGAGGGTACGAGAGGGGAGAGGATTTGTCTGTCGCTGGGGAAGGGAGGGGACGGGATTTGTCTGTCGCCGGGAGGGTCGGGGAGGGGATTCGGTCATCGCCGGAGATGGTTTTCCCAGCGCTAGGAGGTGAGTGGATTTGGGCGAGTGTGGAAGGGACCCGTAATACCCAACGACAGGTGGGGCCCATGCTAGAGCTGACGAGTGGCCCCATAACGAGCCGTTGCCCCGATCACACCACACCGCGCCACGCCGCACCGCACCGCACCGCACAACCACCGTCGCTGTCATCACATCTCCACCTCCGTCGCTGCCATCGCTGCCACATCTCGGCTGCCATGGGGATGCGCAAGCCGGTAGGAGAGGGCGATGTTGTGGACCAGGTAAATTAGGTCTTGCTCCGTCCCTGAATCTGTTCTACCTAGGGTTCTAGCAGTTAGGGGAATTGAACTGTTTCAATGACTTGTTCTGCAGAGTTGGGTTGGAATCGATGGGGAGCTGCCAATTTCCATCCTAGATCAAGAGATTGGTGGGAAGGAGCTAGATCCTAGTTGGAGATGCTAGTGCAACCATGTTCCTACTAGGAAGGTTGCCTCCTATGGTGCAGACATTAGTAGAAAAAATTTAGGTTGTCCAGATGAGGTTTGCTGTTACTTGTACTGGATGGACAACCCATGGCCAGCACAGATGCAGAGGATGCTTGCCCAGCTATGTAAGAAGGTAGATGGTAAGATGATGATTGAGCTGAGGCTGGTAGATAGAGACACAGATCTGCAAATATCTAAACTAAGGTTGAAGAAAATGAGAAAAGAAATGGAATGCAAGCATGTTTAGTTCATGATGATGCTTAGTGTGGCAGTGAATTTTGGGTGTGTTCTTCTTTTTATTGTTGGCAATTGTGGAAATAAGTATTGAATTATGGATGTATTCTGCTTCCTCTTGGTTATTTTGACATTTTAGAAAACAGTAAGAGGAATGAGTTTGTTGGATGTTTAGTTAGCTAGCTAGCTAGTCAGTTGTTTTCTTTATTCATCAGATGTATTTAACTTGTTGTACCAAACTTGTTGAACCTGGGAAAAATCATGGTTGCAAAAGTAATATGTATTTATCTTTTGTTGATTTCAAACATGGTGCAACCAGGAACAATAACCATGGATTTTCTATATTGTTGCAAAACCAGGAACAATCGTGTGTGTGTTTTTGAAAGATTCACACTAAAAAAATATTTCGAAATGTCGGAAATATGTGCAACCAGGAACAATCATAACAAACAACTTAAAAGCTACTGACAATATATAGAGGTACTAGTTAAATAGGTTCGATCACAACCACCACACACTACTAGTAGTACTTAATAATTACATAGCCCAAATGATATAATATAACAGTACACCCATTACATAAACAGGAGGCAGCAACAGGCAACAGGAGGCGGCAGCAGAGGCAACAGGAGGCGGCAGCACGAGGCAGCTGAGGCAGTAGGAGCAAGCAGTTATGGCCCCAGAGCAATGTGACCGAGGTTGGCATACTTGCTCAGGTAAACCATGAAGGCATTGTGCTTGCTTTTGTATGATTCGCACGCTGCTGTCCTCCATGGGCAATGCCCCCGTCATGTTGCATGATGTTATTCAGGTCTTCCGCAATCCTTCTTGCGCAGAAGGGGCACCTGTACTTGTTTGCACCTCAGCGTAAGGGGAACCTCCCATTCCTCATTTGCTTCAGGATGTGGCGGCTTTTTGCGTGCCTGGACCACATACTTCCACCGACATCGCTATCTGGTTCCTGCGAATTGGCAAGTAGAGAGAAGAAGTCAGTGAATGAAAAAAATTACTCTCCCAAGATCATGAGATCAAACTAGGAAAGGGATGTGTTGAGAGATTAATTTTAGCATGTGCGCACAACTTTTAAACAAACTAGTCCATCAAACATATATCTATTTTGCATACATATATGATAAAACAAGTGGTATATAAAATTATACTGTTCTTCCAAATATAGTTTGAAAGAATCTATACAAGTTTTAGTATATAAAGATACGTCCAAATTTTACCAAAACTGAGACATCCTTTTTTAGGACAGATGGAGTAATTCTTTCCATTTATCTTATCAGTAAATTGGTAAAACAAAAATAAGTTATGACTAGCTAGTTTTATTCAGTTTGAACATGGTATAAATAGGAATTTGTTTTCTCCTAAATATATACTCAGTGTATTATGAATTTAATAATTTGCTTCCCTAAACAAATAACAGAGATGGACTACACAAATAAATTTAATTGATCAGCATTATTTTAATGCATATGTTCATATAAATACACAACTTACTATAATAGAGATTGGATAAAACATGCGTGATCCAGTACTTAACATATACACTCCACTTAAGTTAAAATTATATTTTTTTCTTTCAAATAATTTGAATGAATATCTATACAAGTTTCAGTATATATAAAGATACATCCAAATTTTAATAAGAAATATGAGACATCCTTTTTTAGGACAGCTGGAGTAATTATTTCCATTTATCTTATCAGTAAATTGGTGTAACTACCTCAGTGAATTACGCTCTAAGTTGCATGCCTGGATGAGCGAAAGTGGTTAGAATAGTACGGTGGGGCCCAGGGGCCACTCAAGGGTAGACCTGTCGCCCGTCCTAACCACTTCCAGAACATCGGGACAAGAACAAGCGGGGTAATCGGCAGGCGAAGGGATCAACTACATACATAAGTGAGTATGTATGCAAGCCACCATACAACAGTTCTCAGAGCCATTCCATCTAAAAGAAATAGAAATATTGCAACGCCAAACGGCAAGATCCAAATATCCTAGATAGAGATAATAGTTTAGGATAGCTCCTCATACATCAAACATCAGAGTATCAGGCGGAAGCGGAAAATAAGATCCGAGTACGGATAAGAAGCAAATTGGCATAAGATGCCACATAAATAAACATATCCCGCCCACAGATCTCGCGGATCCCCATCCCCGGAATCTCTACACTGAGTGATCGTTGCTAACATCATCTGTCTCCTCCACCCAGTATCCATCTTGCGATTACACCTGTTCATCTGAATCAAACAATTTATCGTGTGAGACCTTAGGGGTACTCAGCAAGTCTTTATGCCTCTAAAGGGGACATATACCTGGGGTGACGCAATTGCAGCAAAAGATAATAACTAACAAGTCTATAGATACTCGCTAACCATCCGTCTAACTAATGATAGACGGATGTCCGTTAATTAGTAACAACAGTTATAGCAGTATAATTAACAGATCCATCCTCCTTCTCGCTTACCAACGAGAAAGCGGACGAACAACCCATCCGTTGGCAGTTTTATTAACCATTCCATGAGTATTGCACTATTTACTAGTCAAGTACTTAGTCAAATTAAAAGCGGTACTTTAGTTATACTTGTCTATGATCGAGAAACTGTGCTCCAAGTCGTCCATAACCGCGGACACGGCTTTCAGAAAGATTTACCCTGCAGGGGTGCACAAATAGCAACACACACTCGATCAACCTCGGAAAAACCGAATCAAAACCCAACGAGGCATTCACGACAAAGCGATCACAGGATTCAGAAATATTTCAGGGGGCCACCCCACTAAGCTACCCGCAACGAAGTTGGCTAGCTCCGGAACGGACCCAGGGTTTGTGTGGACGGTGGTAAACGACTGGGAACCCGAAAGTGTGACTGGGCTTGTCGATACAGCGAAAACGTGTCACGATTCAAAACAGTACATGTGCTCCACGCACAATCGTAAATAAACAGTAAAACATGGCATAAGTACAGGATAGTAATAAAACCCCAAACTAGTTTGTGGCCCCAAGAAATAGAACTGAATCAAGCTCTGCCTTAGGGGGGTCCATAAGGCCTCCCGGATGTGGATAATGCGAATAGTCAAGGAACATGAATCAAGTACTCGGGGTCCTACGGGACACAAGTGAGCATGAAAAACCAAATAGCAGATATTGCTCACCGATGCCACTTTCATTAGTTATCCTATTACTACTCAGGTTAAGTTATTTAGGTACCTCGTTATCCATTAGACACTCACATACCCTACACATGCTGTTCTACGACTCGCATGGCTCAAACAACTCCTGTAGTAATGGCTCATGGGATGGAGGAACAAGCTTCGGTGGGGTTTAAAAGTAAAGGCTATGCAGTACTTGGGATTCAATTTAATGCAATCACGACTCAATGATGCAAGAATAAGATAGAGGCAATAGGTACTATATGTATGCAGGCATGTGGTAGTGCTTGCCTGGCAGCTCAGTTGAAGCGAGAGTCGGATCTGGGTAGTGCTCCTGGGATTCCTGATATATCCCCTGCTCGGCGTCTATTCGAAGAAGAACCAAACAAACAAGGGGCAACATAAATAAAGTGCACAAGCATATGAATTAAAATGCGACAAGCAAACAAGAATGCCATGATGAATGATGCACAATTTACATGGCAATAATGTAGCATGGCATGGGTAAGGTGTGGGGTACAAGAATAAAGCATTTTATTAAGTTTTAGTCATGTTTTGCTCTCATAACACTTGTTGTATACTTTATATTTATATGATGCATGCTGCAATTCAGAACATGGAATGCATAGTTAGAACGGGCTCGTCACGCTGATCGATTTAGACATATTATTTGTCAAATTTGGAGTTATAGATTTAAAGTTATTAATTAATTAAGAAAAGGCAATTTTAATGCAATTAAACAATTTCGAAAATTTAAATTAGTCAAATATTATTTTGGATGGCAGAGTTGAAGTCCTCACATTTTTCTGATCAAGAAACATATATCATTTGTATTATTTTGATTTGTCAATTACAAGTTATTATTTTCTGGATTTAAAACATATTTGCATTTTCTGGAATCATTTTTATTAACAGAAAAAGATCGCAGAACTTTTACACTTAACTGAACTTAGCCACCGACACTGACATGTGGGTCCACTGCTGACTCAGCACAGGTGGGGCGCAGCGGCTGCGCGGGACTTTTCCTACCGCAGGTTCGGCTAGCCCGCGAGACCGACAGATGGGGCCGGTGGTCAAACGGACCCACGCGCCAGTGGTTGAAGAGGCGGGTGCCACGCGGCGCATGCGGGACTGCGGGTTGAGAACGATAAAAAGCGAGGCATCTTTTTGCAAAACTCACGCCGGAGCTGGCAGGTGGGCCAGAAGGGCTGCGGAGGGATCGACGCGTGCTCGATATGAACTGGGGGGCTTTTCTGCAAAAACTACTGGGAGGTGTCTCCAAGGTCTGACGAAACTGAACTTGTTTTCGAAAAACCGGCTAGCTGTGGCCAAATTTACGAGGAGGATGGCGAGCGAACGAGCGAGAATCTGGCTAAGCCGTAAAAACAAAAAACACAGATACGACGAAGGGCTACAACTTTGGTATATGGAGTTTCCTAAGGGGAGGCCTACAGCAACGAGGAAAACCTGATGAACAGAGGGGAAACACACTACAATCTGACGGACATCAACGTCTTGTCCGACAGGCAAACGCACGCGGCGAGCTGCTGCTACAATTTTGAAGCAGGCTCGCCGATCTAGGGACCGATTGATGCTAATGCAGAGGGGGGAAGGAGGTAGTGCTCACCTCGCCCGATTTCCGAAGGAAAACAAGGAAGGGGCGGCCGGGGTGACGCTGGCGACACCGACAGAGGCGGTCCTGCTTGGCTGGACAAGGGTGCTGGCCGGGGGTAGGTCTTGGCGGCGTTGGCTCCTTCCTAGCGAGGTGCTCCGACGCAGATGAAGAAGAGGTCACGATTCCGCGGCTCCGCTCCTCCTGTTGCTGGCCATGGCGGTCTCGCGGTACAGGGTCGGTGGCATGGAAGAAAAAGAAAGGAACGGGGGAAAAAACTAGGGTTCGAGGGGCCTCGGCTTGGGGATAAGGAGGGAGGCTGGTGGGGGTGCAGTGTGACGAGGAAGACGGAGGTGGATGGGGACCTGCTCGGCTACTACTTTCCGTATTCTGTCGAGAGAGAGCAGGGCGAGACAGCGTCAGGCGAAGAGAAGAAGAGGAACAGGGGTGGCGTCGGTGAGCGGGTTAGTGCCGAGGTTGGGCTGGGAAGCTCTGCTGGGCCAGGAATAAAAAGGTGGAGGCGTGGCTGCTGGCTCTATTGCTAGGCTGCTGCGGCTGGGTGCAGGTAAGCTCTCTCCCTCTCACTGTTTTTATTTACTTCTGTTTATTTTTGGATTGTTCAAATAATCAAACAAGCCACTAATGTTAAACCCTTTTTAAAAAAAACAGGAGCAAAGAACAGGTGAAAAGGTATTTCAAAAGATACGGGGAGGAAAAGCACAAAGGTGGAGAAGATGCCCACATGTTTACATGCATATGCGATAAGTGTAGGGTTTAGCAAGGTGGGCTTGATTTAAATTTCAAACCAAACCAAAGAGATCAGGTAAGAGGGGAAAGACATGAGAAAGAACATGGGTGCATGGCCCATGCATTGTAATAAATGCTCCCTCTAGCAGTGAAAACCACTAGAATTGCTCATGACATTTATCTAAGCAAGATCCCAAATTTTGGAATAAGGACCAATAAAAGAAAAGAGAGCTTGTTTACCACATGGACTAAATAAAAGATCATGCATGAATATAAGGTGGCCAAGCTTGTGTGTATGAGCCACTAGGCATAATGTGGCCAAAGTTATATTCTTACATGAGCATTCATTCAAATTCAAACCATATGCAAGCTTGACAAGGGTTCCATTCACATAGCATGCACAAGATGGCTATATGCCCCCCCACATATCAATAATGTGAGCAGAACATGATGCATATATGGAAGCATGTGGAATTGTAAGTGGACCCATCCCAACCCACATGAGCTAGAGGTAAACCCAAATAAAATGCAAAGCTCACATATGGTTGGATGGTGGAATTATGGGATGGTGACAAAGAAAGGTGGTAGAGTTAATAAAAGATATGCCCCCAACTCAACTTGGGCATCAAGCATTTATCAAGAACCAAATACAATTTATTAAGAACCAAATACAATTAATAATGCATATGAGATAAGAACCAAATGAAAAGGGTTTTATATGATGCTCAAATGCAAGGTGGCATGATGACATGAGCATGATATAATTATGATGCAACAATTATATGTAGGAAGTAGCATTTTATTATTAGACCATGTAGCATTACAAATGTTAGACAGATGGGATGCTACAACTCTCCCCCACTAAACAGGAATCTTGCCCCGAGATTCTAGGAAGAAGAAGAAGACACGAAGAGGGTAGGATACTTGGCACGGAGCTCATCCTCGCGTTCCCAAGTGGCTTCATCAACTGAATGGTGCGACCACTGCACCTTGCAGAACTTGATGGACTTGTTGCGAGTCCTTTTTTTTGCGACTTCTAGGATTTTTGTGGGGTGTTCTTGATAAGACAGGTCTTCTTGGAGATTGATGAGCTCATGATCCACGGTCCTGCCGGGATCCTTGAAGCACTTCTTGAGTTGAGAGATATGGAAAACATCATGGACCTTGAGTTTTTCAGGGAGCTCAAGAGCATAAGCAACTTCTCCTCTTCTTCCATGAACTTTGAAAGGACCGATGTATCTAGGAGCCAGCTTTCCTTTGATACCAAACCGGTGCGTGCCCCTCATGGGAGTGACACGAAGGTAAACAAGATCACCAGGGACATACTCCATGTCCGTGTGCTTTCTGTCATAGTTGCTCTTCTGGCGACTTTGAGCAACCTTCAGGTTTTCAAGGATGATGTGAACCTTCTCCTCCGCTTGAGTTACAATGTCGGGGCCAAACAATGTTCTCTCACCTGCGCCCGACCAACCAATCGGAGTTCTGCATTTGCGACCATAAAGAACCTCAAATGGTGCCATCTTTAGACTTTTCTGGAAGCTGTTGTTGTAAGAGAATTCAGCATAAGGAAGGCATTCTTCCCACTTCATGCCGAAAGAGATAACGCAAGCACGGAGCATATCTTCCAGAATCTGATTGATCCTTTCAACTTGTCCTTGCGACTGAGGGTGGTAAGCTGTGCTGAAGTTCAATTTTGTTCCCAAAGCATTTTGGAAACTTCCCCGGAACTTGGAAGTGAAGATGCTTCCACGGTCTGAGCTGATCTCAAGAGGAACCCCATACAGAGAGACAATTCTGTTGATATAGAGCTCAGCCAACTGAATTGCAGAAATTGTTTCCTTGACGGGCAAGAAGTGAGCCACTTTAGAAAGCCCGTCGATGACAACAAAGATTGCATTGTTGCCCTTCTGTGACCTTGGAAAACCAGTTATGAAGTCCATCTCTACTTTCTCCCATTTCCATTCCGGAGGTTTCAATGGCTATAGAAGACCGGAAGGTTTCTGATGGACAGCTTTAACTCTGCGGCAGACATCACACTTCGAGACATACTTGGCACAATATCGTTTCAACCCAGGCCACCAATACTGTGTTTTCAAGTCCATATACATCTTAGTGCTACCAGGATGGATAGAAAGAACAGAATCATGCGCCTCCTTGAGAACTTGCTCTCTTAAACCCGGGTAGTTCGGAACAAACATCCGGTGTTCAAAGAAAAGAGCGCCTTGGTCGTCGACATGGAAGGACTCATACTTCGGAAGCTGAATCTTGGAGATGAGCTTTTTAGTGTAAGGATCACCAAGTTGAATGGAGCGAACTTTTTCTTCCAAGCGAGGGGTTGTCAGAAGGTTTAGAAGATACCCTTGATCCACAATTTCAAGGTTGAGCTGACGATTCCTCGCACAAGAGAGGCTGTTGTTCTTCCACCATGAGGTTGTTGACATAAGCTTTTCGGCTGAGAGCATCGGCCATGACATTAGCTTTGCCCGGAGTGTAGTTGATGGTCAAATTGAAATCATTAATTGCTTCAATCCACCTCCTCTAACAAAGGTTGAGATCAGGCTGTGTGAAGATATACTTCAGACTCTTGTGGTCAGAAAAGATTTCACAACGGTTGCCAAGCAAGTAGTGCCTCCATATTTTCAAAGCAAAGACAACTACTGCGAGTTCAAGGTCATGTGTAGGATAGTTGATCTCATGCGTCTTCAACTGTCGAGAGGCATAAGCAACAACTTGTTTTTCTTGCATAAGGACCGCACCCAATCCTTGCAATGAGGCGTCATAGAATATCTGGAAAGGCTTTGATGTATCTGGAGGAATCAAGACTGGTGTGGAAGTGAGCTTCTCTTTGAGTGTTTCAAAGCTTGCTTGACATGCAGGAGACTAAAGGTATTTCTTGCCTTTCTTGAGGAGATCGGTAAGAGGCTTCGCAATCTTCGAGAAATTCTGAACGAAGCGACGGCAGTAACTCGCCAAACCAAGGAAACTCCGGACTTCTTTGACATTTTTGGGTGGAAGCCAGTCAACAATTGTCTTAACAGTTTCTGGGTTGACGGCAATGCCCTTGGCAGAGATAACGTGACCAAGGTAGGTGACTTCAGGCAGCCATAACTCACACTTGGAGAACTTTGCATACAGGTGGTTCTCACGAAGCTTGTTTAGGACAAACCGAAGGTGTTCTTCATGTTCTTCCTTTGACTTAGAATAGACTAGAATGTCATCCAGATAGACCACAACGAACTTATCAAGATACTCCATGAAAACCGAGTTCATAAGCCTCGAGAAGGTGGCAGGTGCGTTGGTGAGACCGAAAGACATGACCGTGTACTCATACAGGCCATAGCGGGTGGTGAAAGCTGTTTTGGGAACATCTTCCTTGCAAATCTTGATTTGATGATATCCACTTCTCAAATCAAGCTTAGAGAATACCACAGCTCCACCTAGCTGGTCGAAGAGATCATTAATCCGCGGAAGGGGATATTTATTCTTGATGGTTTTAGCATTGAGAGCCCGATAGTCCACACAAAGTCTATCAGTCTTGTCTCGCTTCTTCACAAAGATGGTTGGGCTACCCCAAGAAGAAGTACTGTGATGAATGAAACCCAACTTCTCTTGTTCATCAAGCTGACGTTTGAGTTTAGCCAACTCAGCAGGACCCATTTTATAAGGCCGCTTGGAGATAGGAGCGGTTCCAGGTTCAAGCTCAATCACAAACTCGACCTCTCGATCAGGAGGCATACCTGGCAACTCTTCAGGAAAAACATCTGGGAACTCACAGACCACCGGAACACCCTGAATAGCTTCCCTAGCATCATCATTCAGAGCCGCCAAAGAGAAAAGCTGAATTGCAGGAGTCAGACTTGGAGAATAGACTATATGGCCTTCAGGAATTTTCAGAGAAACCGAGCGTTCAGCACAATCAATCACAGGTGCATTTGCTGTTAACCAATCCATGCCCAAGATAACATCAATGTCAGAGTTGCCCAGAATAATCAATGAGGCCAGAAAAGAAGAACCACCAATCTCAATTTGATTGCCATGGCTGATATGAGCAGCCCTCATGTTTGACCCAGGAGATTGTGCCACAAGACGATGCAATAAGGGAACCATAGCCATATCATGCTCATGCGCAAACTTGTGAGAAACAAAAGAATGCGAAGCACCAGAATCAAAAAAAACTCGTGCAGGGACTGAGTTAACGGGAAGCATACCCATCACAACTCTAGGTGCATGCTCGGCTTGAGCGGCGTTGACACAGTTGGCATGAGCAACAGTAGACCCGGGCTTGGTGTTGATGTTGAGAGCTCGCGGTGGAGGTGCATGAACCATAGAAGAACTTGCCGCAGGTCTTGGAGGTGGTGGAGGAAGAGCTTTGTTGTTCATTGGACAATTCCAGTGTTGATGCCCAGTGTTTCCACAGGTGTAACAGGCACCAGGTGGACGTGGAGCAGCATAGCCAGGGACTCCGCCAGGCGGTCTAGGGTAGTTGTAGTTGTAGCCCCTAGGAGCAGCAGTGAAGGAGTTTGGTGGCCTTGCCGCGTAGCTTGAAGGTCATGGTTGAGCCGGGAGAGACGGTGGGGTGTTAGGAACCCACACACGGTGCTTAGAAGGAGCTGTCATAGCTGAAGAGCTTGCTGCGTCACGACTGTGTTTCTTGGACTCCTCGAACACTTTCCTACTTGCTTCTTCCTGTAGAGCTGTATGCTGGAGTTCTAGAAAAGACCCCGAACTTGCATGAGTGATTGCATATTTGATTGATGCATTGAGCCCTTGTCTGAACCTCTTTTGCTTCTTCTTGTCATCAGAAATCTCATCGCCACCATACCGAGAGAGGTTCATGAAGTTCCTGATATAGGTATTGACATTGTCATCGCCATGCTTGAGGTTGAGAAACACTTCCTTCATCCTCTCCATGACAATTTCTGACAGATATTGCTCTTTGAAAGCCCCAGTGAACTGTTCCCAAGTAGGCTGAAACTCAGAGTGGTTTGCCTTCAGGTAATTCTCCCACCATAGAGCTGCATCTCCCTTCAGAAGGTGAGTGGCACATTTTACCCATTCTTGCTTAGGAACATCAGCAGTCATTAGTAACCTTGACATCTCACGCAGCCAATCATCTGCGTCTAGAGGCTGATCAGACACCTCAAAGTGGCGCGGGTTGAACTACAGAAAACTCTTCATGTCTCCTCGCTTGGGAGGTGGAGGTAGCGGAACAAACTCATTCCTCCTAACACTTTCTTCAAATCACTGTTGGTTCTGCTGCATTGCTCCCAAGGCATTAGCAATACTTGCCAACGCAGCCCCCAGTTCAGATGGTATGTCCTCCTCAGAATGGCGTGGTGGTGCCATCCTGTGATTGATATAAAACACAAGTCAGTACCATAATGGAGAATAATAATAATCCAAAATAGTACCAAAATGGAATTAACCAAGATTAAAGGATACAAATTACTAATATGATATTAAAATATCAACAAAGTTCAAAGCACCTAGAAGATATTAAGCATATCACACACGACTGAACAAGGAGTGTGGTACACAAAGCTATCAAAGAAAAATTTCCGCAAATTTCGGCATTAAAATACCACTATATGCGCAAAACCACTTAACGAATCAAGATTAGTAACTCTACCAATTCAATATACAAGAGCAAATGATAAAAGTAGTGGTATGGCCGTGACTCCATCCCACACTCAAATCATTACTCCGCACATGAATAAGTAAAACACATATCCCAACACCTTCTTTTTAAGATGAACTTAAAGATTAGTAACTACGGAAATGAACACCCCAACAAGATAACATCGGATAACAAAGAGTAAGACAGATCACACCGGTATACCACGAATCAGATAGATCGCGTCGGTTTACAAAGGCCTGTCGGTATGGAATGTACCAACAGTTGATAACGAAAAGGCAGATAGCGATAACATGTTGGATGCAACAGATAGACAAGGAATTCACACACACACACAACCTATGGTACTATGGAACCCAGAACACGTGAATCCTAGTTTGAATTTTTAGAAGAGGATTGAAAACGTTACACTTCCTTACCAGAAAAGGGTGGATGGGTGGATAAGAAGAAAAATGGAAGCAGTCCTACTCTCACGTTTTTGTTTTTCCCTAGTATACATAGCTACTAAAATATTTGCAAGACTGACAACGACCATTTGGCTGAGACCCCGAAGGGCGAGATGGCTCTGATACCAATTGTAACTACCTCGGTGAATTACGCTCTAAGTTGCATGCCTGGATGAGCGAAAGTGGTTAGAATAGTACGGTGGGGCCCAGGGGCCACTCACGGGTAGACCTGTCGGCCGTCCTAACCACTTCCAGAACATCGGGACAAGAACGAGCGGCATAATCGGCAGGCGAAGGGATCAACTACATACACAAGTGAGTATGTATGCAAGCCACCATACAACAGTTCTCAGAGCCATTTCATCTAAAGAAATAGAAATATTGCAACGCCAAACGGCAAGATCCAAATATCCTAGATAGAGATAATAGTTTAGGATAGCTCCTCATACATCAAACATCAGAGTATCAGGCAGAAGCGGAAAATAAGATCCAAGTACGGATAAGAAGCAAATCGGCATAAGATGCCACATAAATAAACACATCCCGCCCACAGATCTCACGGATCCCCATCCCCGGAATCTCTACACCGAGTGATCGTTGCCAACATCATCTGTCTCCTCCACCCAGTATCCATCTTGCGAGTACACCTGTTCATCTGAATCAAACAATTTATCGTGTGAGACCCTAGGGGTACTCAGCAAGTCTTTATGCCTCTAAAGGGGACATATACCTGGGGTGACGCAATTGCAGCAAAAGATAATAACTAACAAGTCTATAGATACTCGCTAACCATCCGCCTAACCAATAATAGACGGATGTCCATTAATTAGTAACAACAGTTATAGCAGTATAATTAACAGATCCATCCTCCTTCTCGCTTACCAACGAGAAAGCGGACGAACAACCCATACGTTGGCAGTTTTATTAACCATTCCATGAGTATTGCACTATTTACTAGTCAAGTACTTATTCAAATTAAAAGCGGTACTTTAGTTATACTTGTCTATGATCGAGAAACTATGCTCCAAGTCATCCATAACCGCAGACACGGCTTTCAGAAAGATTTACCCTGCAGGGGTGCACAAATAGCAACACACACTTGATCAACCTCGGAAAAACCAAATCAAAACCCAACGAGGCATTCAAGACAAAGCGATCATAGGATTCAGAAATATTTCAGGGGGCCACCCCACTAAGCTACCCGCAACGAAGTTGGCCAGCTCCGGAATGGACCCAGGGTTTGTGTGGACGGCGGTAAACGACTGGAAACCTGAAAGTGTGACTGGGCTTGTCGATACAGCAAAAACATGTCACGATCCAAAACAGTACAGGTGCTCCACACACAATCGTAAATAAACAGTAAAACATGGCATAAGTACAGGATAGTAATAAAACCCCAAACTAGTTTGTGGCCCCAAGAAATAGAACTGAATCAAGCTCTGGCTCAGGGGGGTCCATAAGGCCTCCCGGATGTGGATAGTGCGAATAGTCAAGGAACAGGAATCAAGTACTCGGGGTCCTACGGGACACAAGTGAGCATGAAAAACCAAATAGCAGATATTGTTCACCGATGCCACTTTTATTAGTTATCCCATTACTACTCAGGTTAAGTTGTTTAGGTACCTCGTTATCCATCAGACACTCACATACCCTACACATGCTGTTCTACGACTCGCATGGCTCAAACAACTCTTGTAGTAATGGCTCATGGGATGGAGGTACAAGCTTCGGTGGGGTTTAAAAGTAAAGGCTATACAGTACTTGGGATTCAATTTAATGCAATCGCGACTCAATGATGCAAGAATAAGATAGAGGCAATAGATACTATATGTATGCAGGCATGTGGTAGTGCTTGCCTGGCAGCTCAGTTGAAGCGAGAGTCGGATCTAGGTAGTGCTCCTGGGATTCCTGATATATCCCCTGCTCGGCGTCTATTCAAAGAAGAACCAAACAAACAAGGGCCAACATAAATAAAGTGCACAAGCATATGAATTAAAATGCGACAATCAAACAAGCATGCTATGATGAATGATGCACAATTTACATGGCAATAATGTAGCATGGATGGGTAAGGTGTGGGGTACAAGAATAAAGCATTTTATTAAGTTTTAGTCATGTTTTGCTCTCATAACACTTGCTGTATACTTTATATTTATATGATGCATGCTGCAATTCAGAACATGGAATGCATAGTTAGAACGGGCTCGTCGCGCTGATCGATTTAGATATATTATTTGTCAAATTTGGAGTTATAGATTTAAAGTTATTAATTGATTAAGAAAAGGCAATTTTAATGCAATTAAACAATTTCGAAAATTTAAATTAGTCAAACATTATTTTGGATGGCAGATTTGAAGTCCTCACATTTTTCTGATCAAGAAACATATATCATTTGTATTATTTTGATTTGTCAATTAAAAGTTATTATTTTCTGGATTAAAACATATTTGCATTTTCTGGAATCATTTTTATTAACAGAAAAAGATCGCAGAACTTTTACACTCAACTGAACTTAGCCACCGACACCGACATGTGGGTCTAGTGCTGACTCAGCACAGGTGGGGCGCAGCGGCTGCGCGGGCCTTTTCCTACCACAGGTTTGGCTAGCCCGCGAGACCGACAGATGGGGCCGGTGGTCAAACGGACCACGCGCCAGTGGTTGAAGAGACGGGTGCCACGCGGCGCATGCGGGACTGCGGGTTGAGAACGATAAAAAGGCAGGCATCTTTTTGCAAAACTCGTGCCGGAGCTGGCAGGTGGGCCGGAAGGGCTGCGGAGGGACCGACACGTGCTCGATATGAACTGGGGGGCTTTTTTGCAAAAACTACCAGGAGGTGTCTCCAGGGTATGACGAAACTGAACTTGTTTTCGAAAAACCGGCTAGCTGTGGCCAAACTTACGAGGAGGATGGCGAGCGAACGAGCGAGAATCTGGCTAAGCCGTAAAAACGAAAAACACAGATACGACAAAGGGCTACAACTTTGGTATATGGAGTTTCCTAAGGGGAGGCCTACGGCAACAGGGAAAACCTGATGAACAGAGGGGAAACACACTGCAATCTGACGGACAGCTAGCTGCAACGTCTCGTGCGACAGGCAAACGCGCGCAGCGAGCTGCTGCTACAATTTTGAAGCGGGCTCGCTGATCTAGGGAGCGATTGATGCTAATGCAGTGGGGGGAAGGAGGTAGTGCTCACCTCGCCCTATTTCTGAAGGAAAACGAGGAAGGGGCGGCCGGGGTGACGCTGGCGACGGCGACAGAAGCGGTCCTGCTTGGCTGGACAAGGGTGCTGACCGGGGGTAGGTCTTGGCAGCGTTGGCTCCTTCCTGGCGAGGCGCTCCAATGCAGATGAAGAAGAGGTCACGATTCCGCGGCTCCGCTCCTCCTGTTGCTGGCCATGGCGGTCTCGCGGTACAGGTTCGATGGCGCGGAAGAAAAAGAAAGGAACGGGGGAAAAAACTAGGGTTTGAGGGGCCTCGGCTTGGGGATAAGGAGGGAGGCTGGTGGGGGTGCGGTGTGACGAGGAAGACGGAGGTGGACGGGGACCTGCTCGGCTGCTGCTTTCCGTTTTCTGTCGAGAGAGAGTAGGGCGAGACAGCGTCAGGCGAAGAGAAGAAGAGGAACATGGGTGGCGTCGGTGAGCGGGTTAGTGCCGAGGTTGGGCTGGGAAGCTCTGCTGGGCCAGGAATAAAAAGGTGGAGGCGTGGCTGCTGGCTCTATTGCTAGGCTGCTACCTCTGGGTGCCGGTAATCTCTCTCCCTCTCACTGTTTTTATTTATTTCTGTTTATTTTTGGATTGTTCAAATAATCAAACAAGCCACTAATGTTAAACCCTTTTAAAAAAAAACAGGAGCAAAGAATAGGTGAAAAGGTATTTCAAAAGATACGGGGAGGAAAAGCACAAAGGTGGAGAAGATGCCCACATGTTTACATGCATTTGCGATAAGTGTAGGGTTTAGCAAGGTGGGCTTGATTTAAATTTCAAACCAAACCAAAGAGATCAGGTAAGAGGGGAAAGACATGAGAAAGAACACGGGTGCATGGCCCATGCATTGTAATAAATGCTCCCTCTAGTAGTGAAAACCTCTAGAATTGCTCATGACATTTATCTAAGCAAGATCCCAAATTTTGGAATAAGGACCAATAAAAGAAAAGAGAGCTTGTTTACCACATGGACTAAATAAAAGATCATGCATGAATATAAGGTGGCCAAGCTTGTGCGTATGAGCCACTAGGCATAATGTGGCCAAAGTTATATTCTTACATGAGCATTCATTCAAATTCAAACCATATGCAAGCTTGACAAGGGTTCCATTCACATAGCATGCACAAGATGGCTATATGCCCCCCCACATATCAATAATGTGAGCACAACATGATGCATATATGGAAGCATGTGGAATTGTAAGTGGACCCATCCCAACCCACATGAGCTAGAGGTAAACCCAAATAAAATGCAAAGCTCACATATGGTTGGATGGTGGAATTATGGGATGGTGACAAAGAAAGGTGGTGGAGTTAATAAAAGATATGCCCCCAACTCAACTTGGGCATCAAGCATTTATCAAGAACCAAATACAATTTATTAAGAACCAAATACAATTAATAATGCATATGGGATAAGAACCAAATGAAAAGGGTTTTATATGATGCTCAAATGCAAGGTGGCATGATGACATGAGCATGATATAATTATGATGCAACAATTATATGTAGGAAGTAGCATTTTATTATTAGACCATGTAGCATTACAGATGTTAGACAGATGGGATGCTACAATTGGTAAAACATAAAGAAGTTATGACTAGCTAGTTTTATTCAGTTTGAACATGGTATAAATAGGAATTTGTTTTCTCCTAAATATATACTTAGTGTATTATGAATTTAACAATTTGCTTCCCTAAACAAATAACAGAGATGGACTACACAGAGAAATTTAATTTGTCAGCATTATTTTAATGCATATGTTCATATAAATACACAACTTACTATAATAGAGATTGGATAAAACATGCATGATCCAGTATTTAACATGTACACTCCACTTAAGTTAAAATTATACTGTTTTCTTTCAAATAATTTGAATGAATATCTATACAAGTTTCAGTATATATAAAGATACATCCAAGTTTTAATAAGAAATCTGAGACATCTTTTTTTAGGACAGATGATGTAATTATTTCCACTCGTCTTATGAGTAAATTGGAAAAAGCAAAAAGAAGTTATGACTAGAACATGGTACAAAAAGGAATTTGCTTTCTCCTAAATATAATCAGTTAATTAGGAATTTAACAATTTGTTTCCCTAAATATAACAGAGATGGATATTTATCTCCATTTTAATGCATCTGTACATATGATTTGTTTTCCTAATTATAACAGAGATGGACATTAAATTTCTGTTAATGTAGTCAGGAGCTCGTATGATTACTATATATATATGTGACTTTTATCATACAAATCAATCTATACATTGGATAGCATGAACACAACCTAGATAAGAGATCTCTGAACCCTACAAACTAATTAAAACAACGAACAAAAGATGAGCATGTAAAGAATTACTAGGCGCCTAGAACTATTAGCTATCAAATCAAACTAGAAAATGTGCGACTGGAATGACTATGGGCAGATCAAAATGACCAACAAAAGATGAACATAGAATTACTAGGCAGATAACAAACTAATTAATCAAACTCTACAAGATCAGAAAACCCTACAAATTAAAATATGAATAGTAAAATCTGAAAACCCCATTCACAGTTCAGATCTAATTACCTCTAGTTCGCCGTCATTGGGTTCTTGCTCGAACATGAACAGATCCGTAGGTTCTTCATCCTCGCTGTCATCGTAGTAATCGTAGTGCACCTTATTATCTACAACTGCCACCAGATCTGCAACCGCTTCCTCTTCGACCTTGTTATCTGCTTCCTTTTGGATGATGGCATTGGCTCCTCGGTGATGATGACCTTGGCGTCCTTGGCGACCACCGGTCTTGATCTCTTCATCTTTGCGAGAAAATGATCTCGTACTTGTTGCTAGGGTTTCCTTCTCTTCTTTGGAGTGCAGGGAAGAGTGGGACGATGGAGTGTGGAGAAATGACTGGGAGACGATGGGGAGACCGTGTGGCTGATGTCTTTTAAATGACTGGGAGACGATGGGGTAGTTGGGTGGTGGGAGCGCACACGGGGTGGGAGATGTGTACATCGCACATGTCAATACAAAATGCACGAGTGGAAATGCAAAACGCACGTATACACAACTCGATTTCTTTTGAAGTTAATCATTTTTTGATCGGCATGTCAATGGAAAATGCAAAACCCACACTTGATTTAATTTCTTCTAAATTATTCAGTAAATCGTTGTTACTCTAGATACTCCATGCATGCATGCATGCAGACCAAAAAGATTTCCAACATGTGTTATTTTCCAAAACCACATTAATATCTAATGACCACACACACTCCAGTGGATTCTGTGATTCAACTTCTGTCACACTAGTGTATTTTTGGTCTCTATATATATGTCCATGGTGGTTTGACACATATATATATGGATCATCCCCTAGAGTGATTTGCATGTGTTCTTTTCCTAAACCACACATTGATATATATAAATAGTCATTATTGATGATCCACATGACCACATTGATCATATCTATACATGACCACACACACACACTACTCTAGTGGATTATATTCTGTGATGCAACTTCTCTGTCACCCACTGGTGCATTAAATGTGTACTAGGAGTTGATTTCGCCTTTGTGTGTCTTGCTTCTTCTACACCGTGGTTTTCCACTTGGATCCCACATAGAGTCATTGCATGCACATTATATTGCATATGTGTTCTTTTCCAAAACCACATTGATATCTGATGACCACACACACACTCCAGTGGATTCTGTGATTCAACTTCTGTCACACTAGTGTGTTTTTGGTCTCTATATATATGACCATGATGGTTTGACACACATGTATATATATATGGATCATCTCCTAGAGTGATTTGCATGTGTTCTTTTCCTAAACCACACACATTGATATATATATATAGTCACTATTGATGATCCACATGACCACATTGATCATATCTACATGACCACACACACACACGCACTACTATAGTGGATTATATGATCGGTGATGCAACTTCTCTGTCACCCCACTGGTGCATTAAATGTGTACTGGGAGTTGATTTCCTATGTCTGTTTTGCTTCTTCTACACCATGGTTATCCACTTGGATCCCACATAGAGTCATTGCATGCACATTATATTGCATATATGTATTGTTTTCCAAAACCACATTGATATCTGATGACCACACACACTCCAGTGGGTTATGTGACGATTTAACTTCTGTCACACTAGTGTGTTTTTGGTCTCCATATATATATATATATATATATGTCCATGATGGTTTCACACATGTATATATATGGATCATCCCCTAGAGTGATTTGCATGTGTTCTTTTCCTAAACCACACACATTGATATATATATAGGTAGTCAATATTTATGATCCACATAACCACATTGATCATATCTATACATGACCACACACACACACATACACTACTCTAGTGGATTATATTCTGTGATGCAACTTCTCTGTCACCCACTGGTGCATTAAATATGTACTGGGAGTTGATTTCCTATGTGTGTTTTGCTTCTTCTACACCATGGTTTACCACTTGGATCCCACATAGAGTGTTGGGGGGATAACCCCGGGTAGGGTCACTCCGGGGTATAAGGGCCGAGTTAGCCGAGGTTCGGCAAGGTCAAAGCGGATGCTGGCTGAGTCACCTCAAGGCAGGCCGGATCACAGAGTAACCCGGACCAGGGGGGTCGCCTAACATTGTCTCGTCCGACTCAAGGAGTAAGTCGGAGACACTTGTCTAGCTTATATGCAGGAACAGGTGTGGCCGGATCAACTGTGATCCGGATCCTCGTTTGGCTTCTAGGAGAAGGAAGGAATCTCTCTGGTCAAAAAGAAGGCCCAGTGCATACTGGATGAGCGAATAAAGCAAGGGCAGGACCACCGGACCATGGCCAACAAGGGTGACGACGCTCACGTCGGCTGACGCAGGCACCGCAGAGGCAACGCTGCTAAAGCAAGAGTGACGCGGGGGAAAAGCACCCCTATCGGGTTACTACTTTGGGAGGAGGCATATTCTTAGGAATATGCCTCCACGTATGCCCTAAGCCAGGACCGAACCACCTCTATATAAGGGGGGTTGGGGTTCTGATAAGGGGGTGGGGTCTTTTCAGAGACATAGCAAGGAAAACACTAGTGGATCTAGGGTTCTTGGGCTAGTTAGCAGGCAAGAGTAAGAGAGTTTCTTCTTCCTCCTCTTGTCAATACAGCTCGAGGAGCCCTTGTAATCTTGGAGACTGAACATCAATACAAAGCTTCTTTGTAGAGAATCACTCTACTATCCCTCCCTGGATTCCCCTAGCGCGTATTAGTCCCCACCTTTATCCTATCCATGGCATCTGCCGTGACACCACCACGACAGTTGGCGCCCACCGTGGGGCTAGCGGCGCTAGCAGGGGTGAAGATTCGGACGGGAAATTTCATCGGCACCGGCGAACACATCGTCTTCGGGCTCGTTCAGTGCTTCGGAGCGCTGGACTACGTCAGCGACAACATTGGTTGCTTCGGCACGCGCCCCCTTCCGTGCAACGGCGTCTTCGTCAAGCTCGGCGCGCACAAGGTCTATGTTGCTGTGGACGTGTCTTGCGTTCATCCGCATCGCGTCGTCGATGTGGGGGAACCACCCCTCACTGTGGCTCACGGGGCGCGTATCGCTCGCTCCCCGGGGTGATGATGACTGCGCCAGGCGCGGGCGCGAGCAAGGATCCAGCGCCAGACCCGGAGGTAACACCCAAGGCACCGAGGAAAGCTAGGGGTCCTCCGCTAGAGAGGCCTGAGAACGTGTTGAGGGAAGCTATGGATAGCTTGGCTAACCCGGTGGCAGCAGTGGTAGATCCGGCTCAGGCATAGGCCGAGCTAGAGGAGACCCGGCGAAAGATACTGGAGGGCGCAAAGAAAATAGCAGCGGCTCAGCAGTCGTTGAACATGACGCTGCGTGAGTACGCGAAAGCGAACAAGGTTGATGCAGTGAGGGTAAAAGGGAAAAATCTCATAAGAGAGATGAACAGAGAAGGTGATGATGGACCAGAAGGGTCGGAAAACTATCTATCTGTGGGGTTGCCGAAGTATAGTACCCCGGCGAAGAAGCTCAGAGCAGCAGATGCCGCGGCGTCCGAGCTAGAGGGTCTGACGGGTGAAGCCCGCCAAAGACAGCAAGACCGGGTTAACGAGCTGGTTCGGATCGCGAACAGGCAGAACGAGGAGCTGCCGAGAGGTAACCCGAAGAGAGTTGGAGCTTCTAAGATCGTCCATTCAGTGATGGGTAACCTGGAGAAATCCGCTGGAGCCGCATCATCGCCTCATGGTGGCCCTAGAAGAGAAGAGGTAGTAACCTCGGCCAGACGGAACAAGCAGATCGTTTCGTACGACCCAACGCGTGCGGGAAAAGAAAAAGAGATGCGGAAAAACGATGATCGACGAAGTGTGAGCCGAGGTGAAGCTGGCCGAGGTAACCACGACCAAGGCAATGCCTGTCAAGGGAATGCTGCCAATGGCAATGCCAGGCAGCAAAACTCGGCAGGAGCGGGTCAACCGCAGCAGCGGAATGCACCAAGGTAAGAGCAAAGTGCCGGCCGTGGTATGCAACAGAGAGGAGCACAACGAGAGCAAGACCGATACAATGATGGAGACTCGGAGATGATGAATGCGGGATACGCAAGACCGGACTATCATGTGATAGGGTCGAGATTGGGAAGCAGAGATTTGATGCCGGATGACGCCAGGCTAAAACTGGATCGCCTGTATAGGTCGGAACAGATCGAATGTCAAGGTCCTCCGGGTCCAGCGTGCTTCGGACCCCAGATCATGAAGGAACCGCCAGTACCCAATTTCCAATTACCCAGGGGCACGAAGACGTATGACGGCAGTACAAAGCCGGAGGATTGGCTAATAAACTACGCAACAACTGTGAAAATTGAAACTGGCAACTTGAGGTGGGATGTACGATATGTACCCCAAATGTTGGAAGGTCCAACTAGGGTTTGGCTGAATAATTTACCACCCGGAAGCATCAATGGCTGGATAGATTTTGAAGAAATGTTCATCAGCAACTTCTCAAGTACGTATCAGAGACCGAATAGACCACAGACCCTGGCAATGTGCAGGCAGAGATCTAACGAAACGGACCGTGAATTCTTGACCCGGTGGTGTACCGTGAGAAACTCGTGTGAGGGAGTCATAGAGTCATAGGCTATAGCATGGTTCGCACAAGGATGTAGATATGGCAGCGAGTTTTGGATGAAATTGCAAAGGAAAATGCCAGTCACCTTGGCAGAGATGATCCAGATCACGGATTCTTATGCTTTGGGTGATCCGACTCAACATAGGATCGCGTCGAACGAGTCAAATGAGGAGTACTATCCAAGGGACGGATCCGGGTCATCCCGGAGGAACGATTACAGGAGAAAAAGGAGAGACGATAGACCAGACCATCGATATGGTTCGCAACAAGTTACGGCCGTGAATCAAGATCAGCCCGGGGCAGGGAGCAACCAACACCAGAGAACGGGAGGGCAATGGACTCCTCGAAACGATGGCAAGAAAACATGGACTTCGGAGCAGAAGAAGCAATGGCAAGAAAAGAAAGATCGTCCGAGGTATACCTACGAGTGAATGTTGGACCAGCCGTGCAAGTTTCACACGCCAAATCCGAACAGCCCGGCGGGTCACACGACGAGGCAATGTGAGTGGATGTGCAAGATAGAACAAGGTGGTTCGCGGAATGCTCGGGCACCCCGGAATGATCAACCTCGGCAGGAGTTACCCCGGCAACAATTGCTTTCCGGAGCAAACACGCAGCAACTGATGTTGCCTCCCCCTCCGCCGAGGTATGACAACAGTGAGAGAAGGGATGCAGTGCATCAGGTGGAAAACCAGCAACAACCGGATCAGAGGTACTCCGGAAACTAGGGAAGAAATGAGTACAGGGAACATCACCAGAGCTATTGTGTGTTCACAACAGAGGAAACAGATAGGAAAAGCTTGCAGCACCGACATATGGAGGTTAACGCGGTTATGCCTGCAGTGACGAGGTACATGTCTTGGTCGGACCAGGAAATTACCTGGAGCGTCAAAGATCATCCCAAGCTTATGCCAAGTCCGGGCTCGTATGCACTAGTGTTAGATCCGACGTTCATTGGACCAAACATTAATGTGAGGTTCTCCAAGGTACTGATCGACAATGGCAGTAGCATTAACATCATGTATGCGGATATGATGCGCAAGTTGGGCATCTCGGAGAACATGCTCTAGGCTACAAGAACAACTTTTCACGGTATCGTGCCAGGCATATCCTGCGAACCCATAGGCAAAGTCTGGGTCGACGTGCTATTCGGTACGAGGGATAACTGCCGAACCAAAAATCTGGAGTTTGAGGTGGTAAACTTGGAGAGCGCGTATCATGCATTACTTGGGAGACCAGCACTGAGCAAATTCATGGAAAGTTGCCACGTTAGTTATCTGAAGATGAAGTTGCCCGGGCCAAATGGGGCAATTACTATCGCTGGGGATTTCCGACGTTCTATTGAGTGCGCCTCAGCCGGGTCTAACCTAGCTGAGTCACTCGTAATTGCCCAAGAGAAAAGAAAAATCCAAGAGGTGGCGGCATTAGCTCAGTCTGCGTAGCAGTATATGCCGGCGTTAAGTAACCCGCATGGAAGCGTTTCATTTCATGCCACGAAGGACACCAAGAAGATCCCGGTGGATAACATGTTTCCGGAGCGAACCGTGACAATTGGGGCCGGGTTAACTGACAAATAGGAAAGCGAGCTCGTCAACTTCCTCCGTGAGAATCGGGATATTTTTGCTTGGTCCACACAGGACTTGCAAGGTGTTCCGAGGGAGTTGGCCGAGCACTCTTTGAATGTAAGACCCGGAGCAAGGCCGGTGAAGCAGCCTCTCCGACGCTTCGCCGAGGATAGGAGAAAGGTCATTGGTGACGAGATAGCTCGGTTGCTAGCAGCAGGATTTATCATGGAAGTGCTATATCCGGATTGGCTCTCTAATCCGATGCTGGTAGAAAAGAAGAAGGATGATCCGAACGTGGCAGTGGTTTGGCGTATGTGTATCGATTACACGAACCTGAACAAGGCGTGTCCAAAAGATCCATTTCCACTGCCGAGGATAGATCAGGTCATCGACTCTACCGCGGGATGTGAACTGTTGTCATTTATTGACGCTTATTCTGGTTTCCACCAGATACCTCTGAACCCGGATGATCAAATAAAAACTGCCTTTATTACCCCGTATGGGGCTTATTGCTATCGCACTATGCCGTTTGGTTTACGAAACGCAGGAGCAACGTACCAAAGATGTATGCAAAAATGTTTGCACGATCAAATAGGTCGAAATGTACAAGTCTACGTGGATGATGTGGTTATCAAGACCAAGGAAAGCGCAACGCTCCTTGACGACATAAGGCAAACATTCGCGAACTTGAGGAGATTCCGGATGAAGCTTAACCCGGAGAAATGTACCTTCGGTGTCCCGGCTAGGAAATTACTCGGATTTCTCGTCTCCAGCCGAGGTATCGAGGTTAATCCAACTAAGATTCGAGCCATCGAACGAATGGAGCTGCCGAAGTGTCTCAACGACGTCTAGAAGTTCACTGGATGCCTGGCGTCCTTGAGTCGGTTTGTATGTCGGTTAGGGGAAAAGGCACTGCCTCTCTACCAACTCATGAAAAAATCAGATAAATTCGTTTGGACGCCGCAGGCCGATGAAGCTTTTGCCCACTTGAAAAAGATGTTGGCCACTGCACCAGTGTTAGCTTCTCCACTGTCGAAGGAGCCAATGTTGCTCTACATAGCCGCAACCAACCGAGTTGTAAGTGCAGTGATTGTAGTAGAACGAGATGAAGAGGGTAAGTCGGTGCAGAGACCAGTGTATTACTTGAGCGAGGTATTGTCTGCCTCAAAACAGAACTACCCGCATTTTCAAAAGGTGGCATACGGAGTTTATATGGCGGCAAAGAAGTTAAAGCACTACTTTGAGGAGCATCCCATCAAAGTGATATGCGAAGCCCCCATATCCGAGATAATGGGTAACAAAGATGAGAATGGTAGAATTGCGAAATGGGCAATTGAGCTAGCACCATACGCACCCCAGTACGATAGAAGAGAAGCGATCAAGTCCCAGGCTGTAGCGGACTTTTTCGTGGATTGGGCCGAGGTACAATACGAACCACCGCCACCGGATCCGAACTACTGGAGGATGCACTTTGACGGATCGAAGACCAAAACCGGATTAGGTGCCGGGGTTGTGCTTACCTCACCAAAGAAGGATCAGCTCAAGTACGTATTGCAGATGCATTTCGCGGCATTGAACAATGTCGTTGAGTACGAGGCTCTTGTGCATGGTCTCAAAGTGGCAAAGGAAATTGGCATACGTCGGATAATCTGCTTTGGCGACTCGGATCTAGTAATACAGCAAGTGTCCGGAGTGTGGGACGCCCTGGATCCAAACATGGCACTATACAGATTTCATGTGCAGAAAATCTCGGGTTACATTGAGGGATGCGAATTTCATCATGTACCCCGCGTGGAAAACGAAGCTGCCGACATGCTGTCGAAGCTCGGCTCGACCCGACAGGCAATTCCACCGGGTGTTGCATTGGAGCACCTCAGAAAGCCATCTATCAGGCCGTCCTCAGGAACCGATTCAATCTATGTCCCGGAAAACGCGGAATCCGGAGTTGAGCCCATGGACATCGACATGGGAGGTAGTACGCCGAACCCGGGGACTACCTCGGCAAACCCGGGGACTGTTCAGCGTGATCCGGTTGAAGTTATGCCGGTGGATCGGATGGAAATTGATGAGGAGATGTTCCCTGCGCGAGCAGTACCAGCTTGGGCACTGCCTATATACCAGTTCTTGAAAGATGGAACGTTACCCACTGAGGAAGTGCTAGCCAGGCAAACTCAGAGGAGAGCCAAAGCTTACACAATCATCAATTCCGAACTGTACAAATGGAGTGTAACCAATGTCCTCCAGCGGTGTGTTGATCCGGAAGAAGGACTTGACATCCTCCGAGATATACACCAAGGAGAATGCAGGCATCACGCCTCATCCCAGGCCTTAGTGGCAAAGGCATTCCAACATGGATTTTACTGGCCAAGCGCCTTGGAGCAAGCAGAAGATCTGGTGAAAAAATGCAATGGTTGCCAAAGATACGCCACCAAGACACATATTCCTATGTCAGAACTCAAAACCATACCAATTACATGGCCATTTGCTGTGTGGTGCTTGGATATGGTTGGCCCGTTCAAACCAGCAAGAGGAAACATGACGCACATTCTGTTCATGGTGGACAAGTTTACAAAATGGATCGAAGTGAAGCCTATAAGAAGATGTGATGGAGCTACGGCTGTGACATTTCTCAAAGACATCATCTTGAGATACGGTTATCCTCATAGTATCATAACTGATAACGACACTAATTTTGCTGAAGGAGCATTTGCACGATTCTGCCGAGAAAAGAAAATCCGACTCGACATAGCCTCGGTAGCCCACCCCGCATCGAACGGGCAAGTGGAAAGATCCAATGGATTAGTGCTATCCGGGATAAAACCCCGGCTCATTGAGCCGCTGCAAAGATCAGCGGGGTGCTGGATAGAAGAACTACCAGCGGTATTGTGGAGTTTAAGAACCACTCCGAATCGATCAACAGGCTACACGCCGTTCTTTCTGGTATATGGGGCAGAAGCTATGTTACCAGCCGACATAGAGCATGATTCGCCTAGGGTCACCCAATACACAGAAGCCGAAGTGCAAGAAGCCCGGCAAAATGATGTTGATCTGCTAGAAGAAGCGAGAGAACTGGCACTGTCCAGATCCGCCATATATCAGCAAAACCTCCGACGCTATCATAGCCGGAAAGTGAGCCCCCGAGTCTTCCGGGAAGGCGATCTGGTGCTCCGGTTGGTACATCGTACCACTGGCATGCATAAATTATCCCCCCATGGGAAGGACCATTTATCGTGAGCAAAGCATTGCACAATGACTCTTACTATCTCATAGATGCAAAGCCACAGGAAAAGAACAAGGCGGACAGGTCCGGAGAGGAATCCAAGCGACCGTGGAATGTAGCACTACTTCGTCCCTTCTACACTTAGCTAAAGAGTGTATGTACCCGAGTCATCCTCATATGTCGGTATGTATGTCGGCAATGAGCTTATCAATGAAATAGCGGAGCCTCGAGCAGTAACTCAGGGACTGCCTTAATAAATGATTGTTGTTACTTTTTATGCGTTAGCTGGAATGACTCGTTTCGCTTAACCCGGATTAGTAATGTGTGAGCACCAAAAACCCAACCCTTCGACTTGCTGCTGTCCAACAAGAATTGGCTTCATGGCGAGCAAGGGAACAAGTTTGGAATTGCGTAGCACATGAAAAACTACTAAGGAAACGATCCTATTCCAGCTAACATTTGTTTTTTCGGACTAACCCCGTATTTACTTTCAAGCTATTATGTTGAATTATTTTGAGCCAAGCCTCAAAGTTTCTCAGTATTGTTAAAACGATTCTTGAGGCTCGGGTTCGTAAGTCGTAAAACCGAATCAAGGTAGACACGGATCGAGCCGGAGAATTGGACCAACAAGAAAATGAAACTCGGGGACTACGCCCAAGTTAATCCGGCATACAAGCATAGTAGCAAAATGTTATGTATTCAGCATACAATTGCACCCGGCATACCGGGGATCTGATAAATTTTCAAGTTTTTTCAACTAAGGAGCGGCAGGAGGAGGAAGTTCGGCGTCATCATCACTGTCTTCAATATCTGAAGCAGCATCTTCTCCATCATCGCCCGACCCATCCTCCATGTTCTCCATCTGCTCCTCCTCGCCGGATTCCAGAAAGCTTGGCCCCTCAACCCAGTCATGGACTGGAGAATATTCGATGAGGCTGTAGGCGCAAGCCTGGCGCCGAGCTACCCACTCCGGATCATCGGTCCATTTCGATCCGGTGCGCCGACGGGTGAGGAGGCTCAGATCGATTTTCTCGTACCATGAAAGGATATGATGGAGAAGGGTATCTGCTGCGGCACGCCCGGCGGATTCCCTCTAGAGGTCAAGTTGAGTCTCAATCTCCATCAGTTTTTCCGCAAGGAGCGTGATCCTTTCCAGAGCGTCCTCGCTTGGCCAGAATGTGTTGAAGATCCGGACCGCAACGTCGAGGAGATCTTTTCCATAGTTCTTAATAGTTTCCACCCGAGCTGACACGCTAACCAACAGGTCCTCCATGTCTAAGGGGATGTTCTCACCATCAGGAGCGATGGGAGTACCCCTCTCTTGACGGAATTTGGCAACGGCAGCACTGGCGATGGCAGTACCCTCCGGAAAGTTATCTGAAAATAAGGAAAGGGAGGATGCTGAAGCAAAGGCATATAAGCTAACCCGGAAAACTAGGTCGGGCAAGGAGAAGAAACTTACGTGAGATATGGCGATGGATCCAGGTCAACTCCTTGATACAACTATCGTGTCTCTGGCAAAGTTGTTCAAGCTCGGCAAGCGCCAACCCAAGCCGGACTTCGGATTCCTTGAGCAGATCCTGGTCCTTGGAGATCTGGATGGTAAAGCGCTCACGCTCTTCGGTGAAGTTCGGGCCAACTTTCTGGAGCTCGGTTTTGTGTTGGGCCTTCATCTGCTCCATCTCGGCCTTGAGTTTGGCTATCTCGCCGTCCTTGGTCCGGAGGAGGGCAAGCTCATCGTCCTTCTTCTTCAGCTCGGCTTGATGCTGTCCTGCTTGTTCGAGAAAATGCAGCATCATATCAGGCACGGGCACACTATCCTCAAGCGATGCTGAAATAGTGTGTTGACCCGGCAAAGCCGAGGAGTGAATGTTTGCCGAGCCAAGAAAAAGAAAGAATAGAAAACACAGCAACGTTGGCCGAAAGGGGACATACCTCGGATTTTCTCCAAGTTTTTCCGCATAATCTTGTTTTCAGCCTCCACCTGCAAAAAACCGAATAAGGAGGTTAGTCCGGCAGAAACAAACAAAATGGTGAGGTGTTAAGAGAGGAAATTACCCCTCTTTTCATGCTCCGCGCCAAGTGCAACGTGTTTTGCGCGCAAGATCTTGTGGGTATCAAGCAGGCGCTGAAACTCGGCGCTCCGACGGTTGGTGGTTACCTGACAAAGGCACAGGCGTGTAAAGTTAGTTCGATGCATATTCGAAGTGTACAAGATCCGGGCCAAGCGGAACTTAACTCGGCTCTAGGTGTGTGCATATTTGAAGTGTACAAGATCCGGGCCAAGCGGAACTTAACCCGGCTCTAGGTGTGTGCATATTTGAAGTGTACAAGATCCGGGCCAAGCAGAACTTAACCCGGCTCTAGGTGTGTGCATATTCGAAGTGTACAAGATCCGGGCCAAGCGGAACTTAACCCGGCTCTAGGTGTGTGCATTTTTGAAGTTTACATGCAGCTACGTTGATCTTCTAAGGAGCATCCGGCCGAGTAACAAGTTACTCCGCCGGAGGCTCGGGGACTAATGGTTATTATCTACAGCATGTAAAGAACAAACGACGTACCTCCATCATACGCCCAGCAAGGTTAATGGCCTTGGCGGCGGTATTCATCTGAGCGGAAAATTCAGCTGGGCCGAACTTTTCCGGGAGATCGTTGTTGTAGACAAACTCCGCCTTATTCCAGTTCATGACAAACTCGATGAGGCTCGGAGGGTACCGTTCGCCAGTGGGCATGTGAGGTGCCACCAAGCCCTTTGCGTGAGCTTCTTTCCTTTCAATCAGGGCAAGAGCTGGGCTAGTGTGAAGAACCATCTGCTGCGAATCAGCTGGCTCGGCAGGAGGATCCGTCGCTGCTAGTGATTTCTTTGGAAGCATCGACGACAAGGTTCGCTGCCCAGCCTCGACGGAGGTGGACTTGCCTTTGGCCTGCTGGGAGGAAGTGACCACAGTGGATTTGCCCTTGGAAGCCGCTGGAGTGGGTCCTCGCCGAGCTTGAGATGACTCGGACGAGGCAGATGAACTTGGCATGGGAGCTTTGGTGGCTGGCGCTGGAGCTGCTGTTGGTTTCTTCGGAGCCGGGACAGGCGCTGGTTCGGTGGCTGGTGCTGGAGCTGCTGCTGGTGCTGGAGTTGCGGTAGACTTGGTAGTTGCTGGTTGCGGCAATGCCGAAGTGCCGGACGCCGTTGCCTCGGCCGATCCGACCCCTCCCGATCCAAGATCGCGTCCCTCTAAAGGAGGTACTGCGGAACCTGGAGTGGCCGCAGAGCCCTCCGGAATAGGGCTCAGTGGGCGTGACTCGTCGTCACGGGGAGGGGAAGGACTGGACCGAAGAGGAGAGGAGATGCTCGATCCGCTCTGAGGGACCTCCACAGGAGCCCTGCAAGAGAAAATAATGTTAGGAGTGAAATTACCCCGAAGCAGGGAGAAGTGTGTTGCGCAGTGAAAAAAGAACTTACGCATCTGAGGTCTCGGCCTCCTTAGGTTTCCGGGCCCTCCGTGCCGGGGCTTTGCCTGCCCGTTTGGAGTCAGTCTTGTCTCCGGCCTTCGTTTGCCTTTTGGAAGGCTGAGAAGGTTCGGAAGAAGAACTTGACGCGGATCCGCGCTTCTTCTTAGACGCCACCGGAACAGGCTCTCCCGTGGCAAGTGGAGAATCCTCGTGGATGTGCCCACCGGGGTTAGCTGATGCCGGGAAGGCAAAAGAAAGAGGGACAGCCTCAACAGGTTCAATCACATCGATATCCGAGTCATCCTCATCGTCGGGCCAATCTGTAAGAGAAGAGAATTTACCGCTGGGTCGTTTGGTGGCATCGGATGTGGGGAGGAACATCTCCTGGTCCGGCTCCTCCTCATCCGAAATTTCTCGGTCCGGGGCCCACTTAAGGGTCGGATCCGGGCCATCCTCGAGGTTTTGCTGGAGAAACAGCTGAGAAAAAAGCACAAGGAGCAAAGTCAAAAATATGATAAGAACCGACATGAAATTGATCCGAAATAAGTTTATCCCACGAAGCTTACCGCGGGAGGGAGCCTGTCACGGAAGTAATGCTCGATTCCCCATGTCCATTCGGCAGAGAAGTCCTTATGGGTGGTGAAAAGAGCCTTGACCCGGCGGAAGATCTCCGTATTGCTCAACTCGAACGAGGAGGTTCGGTTGGGGTCGCGACTGAAGCTCATATAGCACAACTTGTGAGTGCACCGCTGAAGGAGAGAGATTCGGTTGCGCACGAATGTGATCATGGCATCCTCGTTGCGCAATCCGAGCTTCTTCAGCTCTGCAAACCTTTTGTTCACTTGGTTGGCCAGAGCCGTAGGTTTCTTGGCAACCTCCTCCCAGAAATCTGTGTCAGGGGGACCCGGAGCGTAGGGCAGCAACCGGATCAAATCTTCCATGCCTTCGTTCCGGACGTAGAAGAAGGTCCGGGCCCATCCTTTGCAGGAGTCAAGCCTGGTGACCCGGGGAAAGATTGAATACCTCCGAGGCGAGATCGAGGCAGCTCCGAACTGAGTTAGCTTCTTGTCCTCCGACTCGACGTGGATGTTGGGGACGACGTTGCGGCGGAGGCCAAAGAACCGGATCCAGAGCTCCTTCGTAGGCCATAGCCCGGTGTAGCCCTCGATCGAAGAAACGAAAGCGGACAGAGAGGTGATGGCGTTCGCCGGGAGATGATGCGGTTGCAGGTGATAGGTCCGGATCCAGTCCCGGAAGAAATCACTCACTGGAAGCCCAAATCCCCATTGGAAATGGGATAGGAAAACAACAAACTCACCCGGATTGGGTGAGGGGGCCAACTACGAGGAGGGAAGACGAGAGGCGACGCCGGCGGGAATGCGCCGGGTCCAGTAGAGCCAGTCGATGTCGTCCTCGCAGACCCAGGAGCCGGCCCACGCGCCGTGGTCCGCCGCGCCGGCATCCTCCTCCATCTCCTGCTCAACGATGATGAGCTCCTCCTCCGTCATCTCGATTCCGCTGTCCTTGCTGGAGCTGGCGGTGGCGGGGCTCTGTGGTCTAGACTGACAAGGACCCGTGGCTAAACAGAGGTGCAGCGGTGACTGCGGTGCGGAGGAACGGAGAAGGTGCAGCGGCAGAGCTGCTGCAACGGGCACTGGCGGCGGCGCGGTTGCGAGGAAGAAGAAGAGGAACGGGCGAGGGGGCGCGGAGATGGAAAAGTTCTAAGGAGCGTGCCCCTCCCCTATTTAACCGCCCCCAGTAATCAACGAGTGGGATCGTGCTGCGCTGGAAAACCACATGGTGTGGCCATGTATCACCAGCATCGACCAATCAGAGAGAAGCCACACCGGGGGCCGCAGAGTAAATGTGATCCCATGACACGACGTGCAGTTGCGGTAAACGAGGAGACAGACGTGACGTAACCCCCGCACAGTAATCACTGACATTTACTGCGGCGGTTACTGCGCAGGCCATTAAAATAAGGCAACGTAATGATTAACCGTTACGTGGGTTGGCGTACGAGAGAAGGAAGCAAGGCCCGGATCCGAGCCACGATGGTAACCCGGCCGGCAAGTGAAAACTTGAACTGTGCAGAGGGAAAGTAAAACCATAGGATCCGAGGCAAAGTGGTGACCCGGCCGGCAAGTGAAAACTTGGAGCGTGCGAAGGGAACGTAAATCCATATAATCCGAGACAAAAAGTTAACCCGGAACTAAACGTCCGAAGCTTAGATACGAATGAACCTGATGTGGCCTTAGCGACCAAGGCCGCTAAGTCCGCACCAGCTTCGGGGACTAATGTTGGGGGGATAACCCCGGGTAGGGTCACTCCGGGGTATAAGGGCCGAGTTAGCCGAGGTTCGGCAAGGTCAAAGCGGATGCTGCCTGAGTCACCTCAAGGCAGGCCGGATCACGGAGTAACCCGGACCAGGGGGGTCGCCTAACATTGTCTCGTCCGACTCAAGGAGTAAGTCGGAGACAGTTGTCTAGCTTATATGCAGGAACAGGTGTGGCCGGATCAACTGTGATCCGGATCCTCGTTTGGCTTCTAGGAGAAGGAAGGAATCTCTCTGGTCAAAAAGAAGGCCCGGTGCGTACTGGATGAGCGAATAAAGCAAGGGCAGGACCACCGGATCATGGCTGACAAGGGTGACGATGCTCACGTCGGCTGACGCAGGCACCGCAGAGGCAACGTCGCTAAAGCAAGAGTGACGCGGGGGAAAAGCACCCCTGTCGGGTTACTACTTTGGGAGGAGGCATATTCTTAGGAATATGCCTCCACGTATGCCCTAAGCCAGGACCGAACCACCTCTATATAAGGGGGGGTTGGGGTTCTGATAAGGGGGTGGGGTCTTTTCAGAGACATAGCAAGGAAAACACTAGTGGATCTAGGGTTCTTGGGCTAGTTAGCAGGCAAGAGTAAGAGAGTTTCTTCTTCCTCCTCTTGTCAATACAGCTCGAGGAGCCCTTGTAATCTTGGAGACTGAACATCAATACAAAGCTTCTATGTAGAGAATCGCTCTACTATCCCTCCCTGGATTCCCCTAGCGCGTATTAGTCCCCACCTTTAGCCTATCCATGGCATCTGCCGTGACACCACCACGACATAGAGTCATTGCATGCACTTTATATTGCATATGTGTTCTTTTCCAAAACCACATTGATATCTGATGACCACACACACTCCTGGATTCTGTGATTCAACTTATATCACACTAGTGTGTTTTTGGTCTCTATATATATGTCCATGATGGTTTCACACATGTATATACATGGATCATCCCCTAGAGTGATTTGCATGTGTTCTTTTCCGAAACCACACATTGATATATATAGATAGTCATTATTGATGATCCACATGACCACATTGATCATATCTATAAATGACCACACACACACACTACTCTAGTGGATTATATTTTGTGCTGCAACTTCTCTGTCACCCACTGGTGCATTAAATGTGTACTGGGAGTTGATTTCCTATGTGTGTTTTTTGCTTCTTCTACACCATGGTTTTCCACTTGGATCCCACATAGAGTCATTGCATGCACATTATATATTGCATATGCGTTCTTTTCTAAAACCACATTGATATCTGATGACCACACACACTCCAGTGGATTCTGTGATTCAACTTCTGTCACACTAGTGTGTTTTTGGTCTCTATATATATGTCCATGATTGTTTGACACATGTATATACATGGATCATCCCCTAGAGTGATTTCCATGTGTTATTTTCCTAAACTACATATTGACATATATAGATAGTCATTATTGATGATCCACATGACCACATTGATCATATCTATACATGACCACACACACACACACTACTCTAGTGGATTATATTCTGTGTTGCAACTTCTCTGTCACCCACTGGTGCATTAAATGTGTACTGGGAGTCGATTTCCTATTTGTGTTTTGCTTCTTCTACACCATGGTTTTCCACTTGGATCCCACATAGACTCATTGCATGCACATTATATTGCAGATGTGTTCTTTTCCAAAATCACATTGATATCTGATGACCACACACACTCTAGTGGATTCTGTCATTCAACTTCTGTCACACTAGTGTGTTTTTGGTCTCTATATATATGTCCATGATGGTTTGACACATGTATATACACGGATCATCCCCTAGAGTGATTTGCTTGTGTTCTTTTCCTAAACCACACATTGATATATATAGATAGTCATTATTGATGATCCACATGACCAAATTGATCATATCTATACATGACCACACACACACTACTCTAGTGGATTATATGTGATGAAACTTCTCTATCACCCACTGGTGCATTAAATGTGTACTGGGAGTTGATTTCCTATGTGTGTTTTGCTTCTTCTACACCATGGTTTTCCACTTGGATCCCACATAGAGTCATTGCATGCACATTTATATTGCATATGTGTTATTTTCCAAAACCACATTCATATCTAATGAACACACACACACTCTAGTGGATTCTGTGATTCAACTTCTATGTCACTAGTGTGTTTTTGGTCTCTATATATATGACCATGATGGTTTGACACATGTATATATATGGATCATCCCCTAGAGTGATTTGCATGTGTTCTTTTCCCAAACCACACACATTGATATATATAGATAGTCATTATTGATGATCCACATGACCACATTGATCATATCTATACATGACCACACACAGACACTACTCAAGTGGATTATATTCTGTGATGCAACTTCTTTTTCACCCACTGGTGCATTAAATGTCTACTGGGAGTTGATTTCCTATGTGTGTTTTGCTTCTTCTACACCATGGTTTTCCACTTGGATCCCACATAGAGTCATTGCATGCACATTATATTGCATATCTGTTCTTTTCCAAAACCACATTGATATCCGATGACCATAAACACACTCTAGTGGATTCTGTGATTCAACTTCTATCACACTAGTGTGTTTTTGGTCCCTATATATATGACCATGATGGTTTCACACATGTATATATATGGATCATCCCTTATAGTGATTTGCATGTGTTCTTTTCCTAAACCACACACATTGATATATATATATATATTCATTATTGATGATCCACATGACCACATTGATCATATCTATACATGACTACACACACACTACTCTAGTGGATTATATTCTGTGATGCAACTTCTCTATCACCCACTGGTGCAGTAAATGTGTACTGGGAGTTGATTTCCTATGTGTGTTTTGCTTCTTCTACACCATGCATGGTTTTCCACTTGGATCCCACATAGAGTCATTGCATGCACATTATATTGCATATATGTGTTCTTTTACAAAACCACATTGATATCTCATAACCACACACACTCTAGTGGATTCTGTGACGATTCAACTTCTGTCACACTAGTGTGTTTTTGGTCTCTATATATATGTCCATGATGGTTTGACACATGTATATATATATGGATCATCCCCTAGAGTGATTTGAATGTGTTCTTTTCCTAAACTACACATTGTTATATATAGATAGTCATTATTGATCATGATCCACATGACCACATTGGTCATATCTATACATGACCACACACACACACTACTCTAGTGGATTATATGATCTGTGATGCAACTTATCTATCACACTGGTGCATTAAATGTGTATCGGGAGTTGATTTCCTATGTGTGTCTTGCTTCTTCTACACCATGGTTTTCCACTTGTGCATCCCCCATAGAGTCATTGCATGCACATTTATATTGCATATGTGTTATTTTCCAAAACCACATTGATATCTCATGACCACATACACTCCAGTGGATTCTGTTATTCAACTTCTGTCACACTAGTGTGTTTTTGGTCTCTATATATATAACCATATGATGGTTTGACACACATACATGTATATATGGATCATCCCCTATAGTGATTTGCATGTGTTATTTCCTAAACCACATATTGATATATATATATATATCTCCACTAGATAGTCATTATTGATGATCCACATGACCACATTGATCATATCTATACATGACCACAGACACACACACTACTCTAGTCGATTATATGATATGTGATGCAACTTCTCTATCACACTAGTGCATTAAATGTGTGGGAGTTGATTTCCTATGTGTGTCTTGCTTCTTCTACACCATGGTTTTCCACTTGGATCCCCCATAGAGTAGTCATTGCATGCACATTATATTGCATATGTGTTATTTTACAAAACCACATTGATATATATGTGTGTGTGTGTTCTTTTCCAAAACCACATTGATATATATATACATGACCACACACACACTCAAGTATGTGTGGAAGTTGCTTTCCTATGTTTGTTTTGCTTCTACACCATGGTTTGCCTATATCAACATCCACACTTTAATAAATATGGTAATGCTAATTTATTTGAGCATTATACAAAATTTTCCTGAATTTTTGGGTTAGTAATTGCTAATATCTCTGAAAGGTACCTTTTTTAACAAGTATCCTATGTGATTAATTTATTTGAGCCACTGATCATGCAATAGACGGCCAGGATACGCCATCAAAAAATTTGACCGACACACCCCGCTCAAATTTCGTGCATAGGAGTTAAGTTTCGTGCCTTGAAATTTCATCCCTGGGATAGACCGATCAGCCCTTCAGCACAACGCCACGCATCATTCGCGGAGAGGGCATTTAGGTAATCTAAGAGAAACCCTCCTTATCCCCTTCCCCACGGAAAGTGGACGAGATCCATTTTTCGTCACCTCGCCGTCCTCTGCCTCCTCCCTCGCCCTCACCCTCGCCGCCGTCCGTCCTTCCTCCACTCGCCACCGTCCTTCACTCTGCCCCTCGCCGCCCTATGCCCCTCCCCACCACGTCGCCATCCGTCGTTCCAGTAGATAGCAGCTAGCCTCCTCTGTAGCCCAAACCCTAGCCCGTCATCACCTTTGAGGTTTCCCACCACGCCGTGCCAACTGTCAAGCTCGCAGGTCTACAAGCTCACCGTGAACCTCACCCACAAGATCTGCCACCTCTACGTGCACCTCCGTAAAGATCTCCCCACTCGCCGTGCACCTCTCCGTCAAGGTCTGCTCCCTAGACTCCAAGGTGTGCCCACCCACGGTCAAGGTCTGATCACTCGACGTGCACCTCGCCGACAAGGTACGCGACCTCGCCGTGCACCTCGTCGACAAGGCCTACCACCTAGCCATCAAGTTCTTCCCACTATCCCTGCATGTCGTCGTCAAGATCTGCCTACTCGCGGTCAAGGTCTTCTCACTCGACATGCACCTCGACTACAAGGTACGCCTACTCGCCGTCCACCTAGTCATCACGGTCTGCCACATCGCCGTCGACAAGGTCTGCCTACTCCCCATGCACCTCCTCCACATACTCTGCTACCAAGGTCCACTGACAAGCCTCGATGCCATGATTTAAGCGTCCCGCCAGGAATAGCAGTAAGAAAAAGGCCCTACAGCCTGAAGGCAAGGAAACACTTACCTTGCTTTTCTGTTGTTTGGTTATATTGTTTGTTGCAGATAAATGCTTTTCATAACATGTCTTATGATCAGAGTATAAATACAAATTGTTCACAGTGGAATATTTTACACTTGTGATTACTATTGGACAATCAACAACATATGTTATATTCTGCGTACTTGCCTATGTATTGGCAAGATATAGATGCATATACTGCTCATGTTTAATTGTCCTGACCTCCTTATTATTGCAACCAATTGGTGAATTGCCCAGCTTGTAACCTATTAGGCTTATGATTAGTTTGCGTGTGATAAAGGTTGCATTATCTTGTTTGTTGCATTACTTTGGCTGTTTCGTGATATGTCTTATGTTCATCGTATAAGTAGTTCATAGTTTACTATTTTACATGATGGTTTACTATAAGACAATGAGCACCATATGTTATATTTTTCTTAATTGCCTATTTAATTACACGGTAGGTGCTTGTACTGCTTATGTTTAATCGTCCTGCCCTGTTTATTATTGCAGTGTATAATACTAAGTCTAGTCATAGTGGGGAGTAACATAGCATGTTACTAGGCTATGTTACTCCCCACTATGATTGGTCTTAATATTATCTCCATAGTGAGTAGTGTCATAGCTCTTATAACATAGACACCATCATTTAGGTTGGTCATAGTGGGAAGTTTGTACACACTAGTATTATATGTACGATACTAGTGTATAATACCAGCTAGGCCACCCATAGTAGGACTATCATGCAATCCATGTTGAATTTGTTTTGATGTTTCGTCGTATGTCTTATGATTAGAGTATGAATTGGTCATAGCGGACTGTTCCACCCCATATGTTATATATTGAGCCATATTTGGAGTTCCCTATACATGTTAGAAACACATATGTATAGTGGAATGTGCTTGGGGTGTTTCTTAGAAAAATAATCCTAGCCTTTTCATGAGAAACAGTGCTCATTTGTATTCGAGAGGTGCCAATTTAGACATCATCCTGTTATAAATAAGCACCATTGCTTAACCAAAAACAGGTCTATTTCGCTAAGCACTTCTCCAAGCGTCTTGCATTGTACATGCTCTTAGGTTCTTAGCATATGTTGTTGGATCGCCAAGTGTACCCCCAGACCCCACAGACCCCTAGAAGTAGCAAAAAGGAAGGCCGTAGACTAGGTTACATTATCCCGTGTGTTGCATTAGTTTGGCAGCCTACGATCTTTTTGTTTAAATTGCTCATGGCGACCTGTTAAATGATAAGTACAATATAACATAGGTTGGTATCGCACCTAGCTTTATATTTCTAGGTTAACTGGAATTCTTTATTCATGTTAGAACCAGAAATACTACCGATGGAAGAAAGTCGGATGAAAACCATTATGAGAAAGAGTCCATGGATGCAACGACTTGGTACTAGGTTCATAGCCAGTGCTGTTGCATCCCCAACTGTATTCTCCCCTAAAAAGAGCAACAGTGATCCCTCTGGACCTCGGTATGATCTCGAGGGGGGTATCAGTGAAGGTGACATATCAGGTGATGAAACACTAGTCACCGAGGAGACTGGGCTGCAGGTAGTCCCCTTACCTGCTAGCTCACCATCTTGTCATGATTTATCCACAATTAAGGCGCTACCAAATCATCTTGTGTGGAATTGTTTGCTTACTCTTTTTGCCATATGTTTTTTTCCTCTTTATTTTCCCCAATTGACTGTTACATGTAAAATATGTAGCTTAAGCCGACAAAATTCAAGAAGACAAATCCTAGGAAAAGGATGGCTCCTGGTGGTGGATCATCTCACAAGCGTGTTGTGGCATCAGTACTATCTCCAGACATAGAAAATGAGAGACACACGAGGTCCAAGGGGAATCCGCTAAAAGCAGCACTTCCACCTCCAAGTTCCACATGGCGGACACCAAAAGCGGCAAGTCCAGCGACCCATTCACAAGAAACTCGGAGTGCAACACAGAAGATTGCCAAAGCCGAACTACCTGATGCCCGGCAAACGACCAAAGACGAACTTCCTGATGCCAAGCAAACTGCCAAAGCCACACTTCCTAATGCCCGGGAGGTGGCTAGAGCTGCACTTCATTTTCCCCTGCTGGTCACCGATGATGCATTTCCTGATGCCAACCTAGTTGCCAAATCTGCACTTCCCGATGCCCGGCAAGCAGCTAAACCTTCAGTTCTCAATGTCGGCCAAGTGGCCAAAGCTATAGTTCCTAATGCCGGCAACTGCCTAAAGATGCAGTTTCTAATGCCGGCCAAGTGGCCAAAGCTACAGTTCCTGATGCCGGCCAAGTGGCTAAAGCTGCAGTTCCTGATGCCCACCATGACGAGAAGCCAGCTGCCGTCAATCTACCACCCACCCAAGCCAAGAAGGCAGCAGCCCAAGGCAAGCAACCAGCAGCCCAAGGCAAGCAACCAGCTGCCCAAGGCGAGCTAGCAGCTGTCCAACATGGGCAGCACTTTGCCCAAGGTGACCTGCCCACTCCCTCCAACCCGCTGGTATGCCATCCGACACCTCCCCAAAGCCAGCCACCCCCCAAAGCCAGCATCCACCCCCAAAGTTAGCAGCCACCCTCCCAAAGCTAGCAGCCACCCCCCAAAGCCAACATCCACCCCCCAAAGCCAGCAGTCACCCCCTCAAAGCCAGCAGCCACCTCCCCAAAGCCATCAGCCACTTACCCAAGGTGTGGAACCCCAACCCACATCCTGCCATCCTCTGGCACCTCCCAAAGCCAACCTACCACCTCCACAAATCAAGAAGCCACCTTCCCAGGTGATGAAGTCTGCATCCTTCTACCCACGGGTATCCCCCAAATGTGACTTTCTACCACTCCAAATCCAGAAGCCACCTCCCACCTGTCTGCGGGCACCTTGCCGAAGCGACCATGCACCATCCAAAACTAATGGGTTAGGTACTCAAGGCACTACGTCAGCTACCCAACACCTGTGTTCAGATGCCGACGGCGAGGACTCTGGTATCCCATTTGAGGGTCAGGGGTCAGCTACCCAATATGATGAGCCAGCTACCGAAGATGGGGAATCTGATCCTAGTCATGAAGTACCATGGCAAGACTGCAGTGACTGGTCTCAACGTGGTAATGCGTTAAACCGACTGCTTGCTCACTTATAATCGATTTAATCCCATCATATTACTGTGGAACACTAAATCAGCACATTGTATTCCTGTAGATGATGATGGCTACCAGATGTCTCGAGACTTTGATGCACCTTGTTCTGAAGATGCGGAAATGCAGAATTCTGAAGATATAGTTTCGCATACTGGTCAAGCTCTAGTAGTGAGGGGGAAAACACGGGGAAGAGGCTTGGCAAGTTGTCCAAAGGAGGGAGGCTTTCACTTAATGTTCTTCCAGGAAGAACTAGACCAGACGAGCCGGGTGTTGCTGCCAGGTTTGCCAGTGAGTGTGCAGTCACAGTAAGGTCTAGCATGCCTATCTTACCCCACTGGAAAGAGTACAAGAAGAGGGTTGATGTCCAATCAGACTTCATAGGCAAAGTTTCTGTATGTTCTGTGACTTAGCTGTCCTTTACCTTCCCATTTCTCTGTTCATGCAAATGCTGATGCTCCATGTTTTATTTTTAGCAAAAGTTTGCCATGGACACAAATAACACCCACGTGCGGAATGCTTGCGCAAATCAATTTATGAGGCATGCAAGGAATCAGCGGCATATTCTGAAGAAGAAGTATTTTGATCCCTACCCTCTGAGCCAAGTTACAAGGAAATGTCCTGATGAAGTGAAACACATGACCGACGAGCAGTGGTGCAAGCTTGTTGATACTTGGTCTGACCCCAGGAAACATGTCACTTTTTGTTTACTCTTTTACTATTACTGCATGTGTTTGAATTGTATGATTGGAACCGCCTCTTATACTGTATGGTTTCTGCTTGGTAGATTACTTGTGTAACAAACAAGATCAACATGAGCAAAGTCTTGTACCCTACTGCCACATGTTCTCGTAGCTATGAGGTTGTGTGCAATGGTGAGGACAATGCCTTCGAACTCTTCAAAAAGACGCATTGCAGCCCGAGAAATGGCTTCACTCGAAATGTGAAGAAAGCAATTGTAAGTCTCTTGAATACTTTTAATCTTCGTAAAATTCAATGTTATCTTCATCTCTCAATTGTATATGATATGATTGTAGTTTGCTTGCTATTTTTCTAAGGTTCGCTTCTATTCCTAATACTGTAGGAAATCATGGAAAAGAAGATGGCTCCAGATGTCTAGGGGGAAGAACCACTTTCTTCCACTGAGGCTGTGCACTTTGCACTCTCGTTGGATAGCAGAAAGACAACATTCCTAAAGAACATCGGCCTCCATCCAAGTACATCAAGACGAAGCAGGTCTGGCCTTGAAGCGGAACTTTTGGCTGAGAGAGCAGGGAGTGACAAACTGTGTTGTACCATAGAGGAATTGCAGAGAGCGAATGAAGCTGCCGAGGCAGAGAGGCTGCAGTATGCTAAAGACATGAGAGAAATGCAGAAGAAGCAAGAAGAGATGCAGGATAAACAAAACCATACAAACGACTTACTTCAACAAGTGTTGTCTCAGATGACTCAGCAGAAGTAGCAGCAGCAGCTTCAACTATTGCAAGGTAAGTGAACTCGTGGTTGACACTTGTGAGTTCTTGGGCCTAGGAAAGTTAACTGGTGTGGAAACTTGTGAGTCTTTTGGGAAGGGAAACTTGTGAGGCTTTTGGCTCATAAACTGCTATGGAAAGTTTTTGGTTGTGGAAGCTTGTGAGGCTTTTGGCTCAGAAACTGCTGTGGAAATCTATGTGGAAACTTGTCCTGAAATTCATTGTCAAATTCTGTTATTTGATGCATGTGGTGTGAAATGTGTCACAAACGATTAGGGCTAGTAGAAATTTATATGCACAAATGGCCCCCTGATCTCACGGTGACGCCAGCCCACATCAGCGATGAAAACGAAATCATCTCGGCTGTTCTTGACGAAACATTTCCGTCACACGTAAACGCCGACGTGGCCGCCTTTCATTGGCCAACTATCTAGACGAAATAGAAATGTCACGGCCAATAATGATGTCATCACACATAATTCGTCGTCGGTAGGTGATACGTGTCCCATTTTGATTTGTCAACATGGCGTTCTGTGGCTTGCCCACGTGGCCTCATCCGATTGGCGCAAGCATGTCTATGCCAACCGTCCATGTGTTAGCATGGTGTCGAAAGCTGGAGACAAACAAAATTCATCACGGAACATGTGACGTCATAAACATGATGTATGGCGTCATGAACGGGTTGGGTGACATCACTGACATGGAGACAATAGAATCAAGCCGTGACGGAAAAAATGTCAGGAACACGATGACGTCATAGACGGCAAAAATGACGTCAGCAAACATCGCTGACGGCCACCTGCGGTGCCGTCTGCCACGTGGCATCGACCGTGACGAAATAAAAACATCATGATCTACCGGGCCTGGGCTGGGCCGGCCAGTTTGTCGCGACAAAAATACAGGAACATCATGATTGGGCGTGACATTTTAAGACAGGAAAAACGTCGTGGAATGAATTATGCCGTGAGGTCCGTGAACTATTTTTTTCGTCGCAGAATTCATCACGGATGGCCATCTACGACATTTTGGCCCTCATCCACGATGATATCAGATCGTCATGGATCGTCCAGATTCTTGTAGTGTCACAAACCACAGCTAGAGTCATTGCATGTCTGTTCTTTTCACAAACCACATATGGATCCACCAGAGTTTATTGCATGTGTTTTTTTTTCACAAACCACATATGGATGCACCAGTGTTCATTGCATGTGTGTTCTTTTCACAAACCATAGCTAGAGTCATTGCATGTCTGTTCTTTTCACAATCCACATCTAGATCCACATATGGACAACAGTGTCTCTAGTGGACCATACTTTTCGGTCGCGCCTCCCTGATTTGAACTCGATAACGTAGCTCAAGGCGTCTGCTACTTAGTCAGGCTGTTAGGTCCCACATGTCAGCCTCTCATTAGTAGGATCGTGTGTATGATGGATTTTTTTTCCTTCGCTCGCGCTACCCTGTTCTGAAGTTGATAGTGCTGGTCGATGCATTTACCGTCTAATCAACCTCCTGGGACCCACATGTCATCCTCTCATTAGAAGAAAAATGTGTATGATGGAATTTTTTCCTTCGTTGGTGCTACCCCATTCCGAGTTGATAGCGCTGCTCGACGCATCTATCATTTAACCAACCTCCTGAGCCCCACATGTCATCCTCTCATTAGAAGAAACGTGTGTATGATGGATTTTTTTCCTTCGCTCGCGCTACCCTGTTCCGAACTTGATAGTGTTGTTCGATGCATCTACCGTTTAATCACGATGCTGGCCTCCCACATGTCATCCTCTCATTAAAAGAAACGTGTGTATTATGGATTTTTTATCCTCTGTAGCGCCTTCGTGTTCCGAACTTGATTGCTTTGCTCGCTGCATCAGCCGTTTATTCACGCTAGTGGGTCCCTTATGTCAGCCTCACATTAGAAGAATCATGGGTACGATGGAATTTTTTTATTCTCTAGCGCTACCCTATTCTGAACTAGATAGCGTTGCTCGATGAATCTGCCATTTGCTCACGCTGCTGGGTCCCCCATTTCAGCCTCTCATTAAAACAAACGTGTACATGCTGAACTTTTTTCTCGCTCGCGCCTTCCTGTTTCAAACTGGCTATATTGCTCGATGCAACATCTGTATAAGGTCGCGCTGCTAGGTCCCACATATTAGCCTCTCTGTAAATGAAATGGGCGTATGCTGTACTTTTTTGGCCATGTTCGCTATTTTGACCTTGGCAACTTGCTGGGTCCCAGATGTCAAGCACCTCTGTGCAGGAAACGTGTCTATGCTGGGTCCTAGCTAGCAGCCTATATTTGAAAGAAACGTGTGTATGTTGGACTGTTTTTTCGGGTCCCAGATGTCAGCCTCAGAGTACAAAACATGCTCATAAAGGCCGAATTAAAAAGATTCTGGGCTAACTCGAGGCGGATGCCCTATTCGTCATGGCTTATATTCCATGGGCTCACTCCTAAGTTGAATGGGCTATGGTCGGTGGCCACAAGACCATGAAAAGGCCGAATTAGAAGGTATTGGGCTATGCTTCGGGCTGATAGTCTAATTTCATGGGCTATGCTTGGGCCTACTGGGTCCGACATGTCAGCTTCTCTGTAAGTGCAATGTGTATATGATGGACTTTTTTTTCGGCCGCGTCCGTTGTTTTCACCGTGGCAGCCGTGTATGGTCTTACTGCCGGGGCCCTTATGTCAGCCTCTGTGGCATGTTCTGGCTTGTGGGTCCCCGATGCAGCCTTGTATGTTCTGTCTGGTGGATCCCCGATGCGAGCCTCTCTGTATAAGTATTTAAACTTTTGTTTCGAACCCACCCTGAAAACAAACTCCACGGACGCTGCATGCTGGTGGGTCCGTGATGTCAGCCTCACCGTAATACGATATTGCTAAAATAAAAAAATGTAAATCCAAGATACGATTCGAACAAAAGACCTTCAAATCAAATAAACGTAAACTGAGTGTGTTTTCACTACAACAAAGATAAATATCATTAAACTTTTATTAGTACTACAATTTATGTATTAGTCTTCTTAAAAATATTTTGGGTGTCTACGTTTATTTCTTTTAAAATATAAAAGGGTAGCGCTCCTAGCATCTCAATTTATAAAATGCCACATAATAGAGTATTTTCTTAAAAACATGGGTAGGCTGAGTTTTTTTATTTTGAGAGGTGGGGGGCAATGCCCAAAAGGCCGAATTAAAAGAGTTTATCTATTCTACATAGGCTGCTCTACGTGGGTTATACTCCATAGGGCAGGCTCCATGGGCTTCATTCTCAAATTTTAGTGGGTTGTTCTCAGCAGTCCCCTGACCCCTAAAAGGCCGAATTAATATGTTCTCGGGTATGCACCATGGGATCCTTTATCAAATTTCACTGGGTTGTGGTCAGGAGTCCCCTAACCCCGAAAAGAATGAATAAATATGTTCTAGGCTAAAGAGGGGCCGAATGAGCTACGGAGTACTAGATGTCTTCTCTTGGTTAATAAAAATTGCATTGTGATGTGCTCGGCCGGATTCGAAACAAAGACCTCAGAGAGGGAGGGGGAAAGCGATAATTCTTTTTGGCAGCTATTCATGTCAAAATTCAGCACTAAAGAATAAGGTAGAAAAATTATCAACAGATTCGAAGTTCATATTCAGGAGCACTTGACCAATTCAGCAGCATTTCAAAAGTGACCAATTCAGCAATATAGACAATGAAATACAAATAGCAGTATAGAGAGAACCAATTTTTGTTTCAGCTCTACAAATCTTGTCGCGTGATCAGTTTGTCGTTTTCACCAATAACACTCGACCATTGGAGCAAGCAAAACTGACGATCAAATCTGCTTTGAGTACCTTCTTCTCACATCAATGCCTGTGTGACCCCCATATGCAACCCAAAATGCCCAAGCCTCATCTAGATTGTGACATGGCCATGTACAAGGGCGACGAGAACTCGTCCGTTTCACATTCATCATCTCATGATAGATTCAGCAGCAATTTACGGTGGTAGAAAATGACCAAAAGAATTGACAGATTCAATAATGCTGACATTGAAATTCAATGGATGTACAACAATGTGGCAAAGCCATGTTTCAAAAGGAAAGCGTGACCATGCATTTTATCCACTCGATCTGAATAAGTCCAAGTACATAGGTATTACTACAAAATAGATTAGCAGTAGCTGAACTCCATACAAAATACTTAGTAGAAGTGTAGAACTACAAGCTGACACTATGCTAGGAACCACTACATGTCCCATCATACGTACTCGAAGAAACGAAAATACTTCAGTGTGTCAAAGTGTTGGACGGGCTGCGCCCTTGATTTCCTGCCTGGGACGTGTCTCTCGTTTCATTGTCGCCTGTCGGCCTCTAGGTCAGTAGCATACATGTAAAATTCATACGACAAACCAGGAAGTTCGAGATCCTTAATTTCGGCAAATCCAATTACGAAGGGAATCTGCCACCAATAAACTAGCTAATTAGTACAACATTACATACACTCACAGTAGGATCATCACAAGAGGATTAAGATGTGATATCTCACCGGTGAATCTTGTCCGACGACAGGTTCAGTAGTATGCCAGTAAAGACGTGGCTTGGACAGAAAAGACATGAGCACTTCCTGCACGGTGTTGGCCGGCGATGGCATAATCGTTGTCTCGGGTGACCTCTTTACTACAACCTGATTGAAACTAGCGAACATGACCAACGACCAAAACCTCACCTTATACCACGGCAATTCGCACGCCGCTATGCCTGTCAATTTGGGCGACGAATAGCTTGCCTTCCTTCCCGATGCCGATGGCCTCAGCTCTGAGCGAGCCCGGTGCACGAACCGGCATAGACGGGTCCCATTTTTTGGGGCTGTATCTAGGCACTGTCATCGAGTGGGCAGATATGAGGTGCTCGACGAACACTTTCTTGATGCTGGTGAACTCGTATTTGGCTCCGTGCAGACACACCGGTGGTAGTTGCACGCGATCTTGTGGTTGTAGATGTCCTTGTAGGAGACCAAAGTCCAGTAGATGTCGTTGGGGCATCTACTACCTTTTCCGCTAGCGACTTGGTGGTACAGCTACTTGGAGCATGCGGCCAGACGGACGACGCTGGTAGTGTCCAGACGCTTAGCTATTTTGTTGAAGACGTCGTCCCCGACATTCGCCCAGACATTGTTCAGCCAGTTGTGCCTCGAATCCACAACCATCACGTCCGAATGAATGGGGGCAAGGGCGGATCTATGTATGACTTTTGGGCTTATTTGGAGGAGAGGGGTGGCGGCCTGGAAGGATCAATGTAGCGGGTGAGATGGCGAGAAAAATGTGTGAAGTGCGCGCTAAAGAAGATCCAAATGCGGCCTCTTGGAGTTGGGAATGGCTCTTAAGGAGGGGGTTTTGCCGTTCTCCTACGGTTGTCTTCTGTCGGGCGTACTGCATCAAGCACACCGACTAGAGTTATCGAGTAGGGAGTACTATAGGTACTCTAGACTAGCACGCTACCATGGAGTGTTCTCTCATCACATCTCAGTTATTAGAACTGAGAGACGACTTATTTACTGCTTCGATTTTTATACTACTCCCTCTAGTTTGCATTCTAATGGCCTCAACTTTGTCTAGGTTCACATCAGTTAGACATAGTAGTTGTAAGTTGAGTCACTTACATTTTTTGGTATTTCATAGTATGTACCAAAATACCAAGATGCTAAACCTCATATGAACTTTCTAGAAAGGTACCCCTTTGCAAAGATTGGCAAGCCTGCTAAAATTGCTGAAACTTCTAGAAAGGAAAGAACCCACGGCCTAAATTGCATCATGCTTGGTGAAATAACGACAGGTTCCCAGTTCATATTCAGCAGAATTTCAAAGTGACCGATTCAGCAATACAGAGTCTTAAATTCAATAGCAGGACATCGAGAATCAATTCTTGTTTCAGCACTAAAAACCTTTGTGCGAGATCAGTTGCTTTTCTCTGAACACACTCGATCATCGGAGCAAGCAAAACTGACCATCAAGCCTGCTTTTCTGTGCATACTTTCTACTCACATCAATGACTGTGTGACCCACATATGCAAACCAAAATGCCCCAAGCCTCATCTAGATTGTGACAAGGCCATGTTTCAAAAGAACAGTAAGACCATCTACTACCCTTGATCTAAAAAAGTATCAGTACGTCAGTATTAGTTTTACAAGATACTTTAGTACTGTAATAAAAACGACAGAATATTTGACAGATTCACTACCATTTGAAAGATTCAGCAGCACTGAATAAAACAGAAAAATATCAATAGATTCCAAACACATAATCAGCGGCACTTGACAGATTCAACAGCATTTCAAAGAGGTTGATTTAGCAGTACAGATAATGACCAAAAGTATTGACAGATTTAACAATGTAGACACTGAAATCCAATAGATGTAGAGAGGACATAATTCAAAAGGACAGAGAGAACATATTCTGGCCATGTTCCAAAATAAGAGCAAGACCATCTACTGGTCTTGATAAACAAGTACCAATACATCACTATTAGTTCTAAAAAATACTTTAGTAATAGCAACAAGAGAACGTCGACAGATTCAATGGCACTTGAAAGATTCAGCAGTACTGAATAAGATAGAAAAATATCATCAGATTCCCAGTTCATAATAAGCGGCACTTGACAGATTTAGCACCATTTCAAAGTGACCGATTTAATAGTATAGATAATGACCAAAGAAATTGACAGATTCAACAATGCGGACATTGAAATTCGGTAGATGTAGCAAGGCCATGATTCAAAAGGAAAGAGAGACCTTCTTCTACACTAGATCCGTCGGTCTGAAGAAGTACCAGTACATAGGTATTACTCCTACTACAAAATAGATTAGCAGTAACAGAACTCCATACAAAATACTCAGAACTACCTTAAGCTAGGAACCACATGTCCTAAAATGGTAAGAAAAATCCGGTCGAGGAGTACATGTGTTCAAGTTAGGATCATCACAAGAAGATAAAAATGGGTTAATCACTAAGAAATAGGGATGCAGAAGTGGGACAAATGGGACAAGCGGGATCCTTAATTTTAGACCCCTAGACTAACTCTAAACTAAGTGGGAGAAGTGGGACAAGTAGGATTTAACAAATCTCACTTATCCCGCTTATCCCACTTAGTTTAGAGTTAGTTTAGAAGTCTCCCACATATCCCACCTCTGCATCTATGGTAATAATCTTGTCAATACGAAGCTTGTATTCCACGGTGAATTCCGATGGTCGATTCCGACGACGAGCGACCAGATTAGACCGACAAACCGACAAAGAGAAAGTGGCTTTAGAATTCGCATATAATACCTTCTCACACAAGCCATTTGGATGTGCAGAGCTCAAATTCACCATGAACTGCGGCGACACGCGTGCCGCCGGCCTGACGCACACGATAGATATAAAGATGACATCGTCGCGCCAATCGAATAGCACGCAGAACACTGTGTCATCGAACCCGGTTAGCCTGATATTTACATTTTGCGAGCCCGGTGCCGGCATCGGCTTAGAGATGTACCTACCTTTCCTACCATAGTGTAAAATGCGCAACCTCATGGCGTGGGCTTCTCTGAGGTGGGAGTGGAGCACAAACGGAATTGCGGCGAACTCGCAGCCAGGCACCACGCAGTTCCATTGGACTGCATCAGCAAGCTTTGAACATGAAGACATATTTGGCTCGACAGCCCATACCAATTGGGTCTGTCACCAACATAAAGTAATTAATTAGTACGACATTACATATATTCATCTTAGGATCATCACAAGAAGATTTATATGTGTTAACTCACTCTTGGTTGATATTCTTGTAATCCAGGGGGAATTCCGACAACATCTTGAGAAGCTCGCAGGTAACGCCTCGGTTTCGACAGGTATGACATGAGCCCTTTTAGCGCGACTTGACCCAACGAAGGCCGGCTCGTCTGCTCAGATGTCACTCCCATTTCGACCGAATGGATCTTATTCCATGACGGCAGTGACCCTAACATCACATTGTACCGCGGCGATTCGCACGCTGCCGACCTGACGTACCTGATGGATAGGAATATGTCCGTGGTGTACCCTCCAATTAGGGTGGCAAACTCCATGCCCTCTTTCCTGATGCTGATGATCTCTAGTGTGTGCACCCAGTTAGTCGGGTACTAGTACTTGTTGGAGTAGGTCACTTGGGGCAAATAGTACATCTTGTGGGCAAGTTTCAAGTGGTCAAAGAGCTCATGCAAAGTAAATGGCCGGTTGATGAACTCGCATCCTCGCTCCATGCAGGCTGCGCACGGGGCATAGCAGCACTGGATCTTATGCTCGTAGACGTCATTGTAGGAGACCAATGAACAACAGTGGTCATTGGGCACCAGCTACCTTTTCCGCCGGCGACCTGGCGGTACAGCTCCTTGGAGCATGCGGCCAGCCTAACGACGCTGATAGTGTCCAGACGCATAGTGATTTTGTTGAATACGTCGTCGCCGACCTTTCTCCAGCCGTAGTGTCGCGGGTTGCACCTCAAATTTTCCATCCCGTCCGGGCGGATTGGGGGCGAGGGTGGATCTATGTAGAGTTGTTGGTGGTTTTTGGAGGAGAGGGCTGGCGGCCTGGAGGGAGTGATGTAGCGTGTAAGATGAGGAGTAAAATGTGTAAAGCACGCGCCAGAGATGCGGCCAGACAGCGTTGGCGAGTGGGGATAAACTAAACAGAGATGGGGAAGATAGGATGGCTCTTTAAAAGAGGTTTTTTCTTTTCTTCTGCTGTAAGAAGCGGCTGCATCGAGGACACCGGCTAAGCGTGAATGCGTGTAAAACATACCCCTGTGCAATAAATTAAACATGTCACTTCCTAGCGCGGTACTTTCTCGTCGCGTCAGCTTCTATTTTCACCTATGGTGGCAGAATTTGTCTATAAGCTGGGAGGTTTTAAGAAAAAGCTATCGATGTACTACTGAATTCCTGGTTCGGAAATACATATGTACTTGTCCAAATGTGTACATGACCTATCTAACCGTCCATGTGTTGTCTGTTGCTTTAAGATCAGGAAAAAGTTGCTACCCAGAGCTCTTTTTCGTTAGTTTTCTGAATATGCATTTCCGAGCGAATCCAGGAAAAGTTTGTCAGATAGCAACCGACCGTACCCGTACTACCCGGGAAAAGCGAGAGCGTGCGCCTGTACACTTAGCCTGGGCAACAACTAGACTACTAGTAGTACTGTCCACGCTCGCGGATGTAGCGATGGGCACATGTAAAAAACATTTTCATGATCGCAGGCATACCCATCATGCGCCGACAGGCGCTTGCACTGTCCGCGTTCGTCTCAGCTCAGGTCCTTGGTCAATAAAGTCAAAGATAAGAAAATAAAACGCTGCTGATGAGCAGCAACAGTATAGATGTCATGCCACCGCACCAGTGGCAGCCGTGGCACTACAAGTGTGCCCTGGCGGCAACTGATCTGACGAGTCAGTCGGCTGGGAGGTGACCAAGTGCGGTGCTGGTGAATGGCGGTGTGATGTACCGCTGGTCTCAGCATTCGATGCACTCCCCTGTCGTTCCAGGAACACAGGCTAGATAGTGCCGAGATACCAATAAGAGTAGTACAATTTGGTTAACTTCTTTATAAGCAAGATCTGCACAGATAGTACCAGTAGCACCTTGTAGCTTTCAGATGGGAGTGAGTCAAATGCACACTGATCTGGGCAGAGTATAGTGTTAAGACAAACTCTGTAGTTTATTTTCAACATGATAAATATGCATGTTTTCAGCAGCTGTCCCCTCCTTTTCTTCTGGAAGAGGTAAGCAGAGGCACCAAGCTCAAAATAAGCACCAATACTTACTAGGTATCGAGTATCATCTGTCAAGTGGCACTACTACAAAGAAATGGCAGCGGTAACTCCAAAGATTGGCCACGATTAGCAGTAGCCATAGGATTGGGTTTCTAGTAGCCATCGGGCAAAAGGAAAACCCAAAACACCTGCTCCTCCACCAACAAACCAACTGCTAATCTGGACATCAAATCAGCACAAATCCAAAGTAGTAACTATAATCTACTACATGAGCCGTGCGCGGACACGACGCTGCATGGGATTCTGGACGCCAATACGCCATCGTAGCCGAAACGCCGTCGGGGGCTCAGCACCTCCTCCTCGCTGTCGTCAGCAGCTTGGTAGCCAGCATCTGAAGAAGCCTCTCCATCTTCGAGCGGCACCACAACGTCTACAAACTGGCCGGCGCCGGCGACCATGTTGTCCGCTACAAGCTCTGTCGCGACGCCATGGCCAGGAGCAAACTGCAGTAAGTAAGCGGCGGAATCAGAGATGGCACAAACGCAAGCAGCTGTTGTTCATCTCCAAAATCGAACACATGTGGCAAAAATACTTGTCTCGGCAGGATCAAACAACATAATCACTTGGTTCAGCGCCCCGCCGACAGGGTCTGCCGGTCCAGCAAAGCCGCGTACATCGTCCCCATCGCTAACCTCGCCGTCTGCCTCATAGCCAAAATCTCCAGTACCGACCTGAAAAATGATGTTGCAGAAAAGAAAGGAGTCAGATACATCGAAGAAAAATGGCCTCTTTCGGTTTCATATATGCAAGCAAACAGGCGATGCACCTCCTGCGCATGTCACGCCCGCATTCCCCCTGTAGGTAACGAACAAACGGTTTCGTCAACACAACAGAGAGGTGGATGTGAAGGGATCGACGGCAAGGCAAGGAGAAAAGAAGACGGGGAAGGAGAGATTTCTACCTGGACTGTACCGGAGGAACCGCAGAGAGTATCTCGCTATCATCGCTGCTGCTACCATTCTCGGCGCCGGCGCCGCCGTGGCACTCTGTGCCTTTGCCAACAAACAAGCAGTTGGTTGGTTGGTGGCGGCGTAGGATTGAAACGGCACGGCGATGCACAGCCTGCGCCTCCTGTCTCGCCCGCCATTCCGCCTGAAAACAAGGACCAAATTGACTCAATCAGACGAACGGACGCAGTTGGACGGGAAAATGGGTGAGAAAGAATGATGGAAAGGAGATTATGGACTTGCCGGAATAGACGGGGGCGTGTAGGTCCGACACCGCCGGAAAATGGCAGGTGAGAGGTCTCGCCGGAGCAGGTGAAGCCGCCGCTGGAAGGAGCTTGGGGCTATGGAAGAAAAGTAATGGGAATGGAGCAAATGGTGTCCCGTGATGCCTCCTATCCTATCTACTAGCCGCGAAGGGGGTCGTCAGCAACACCACGAGAAAAGGGAAGGAGAGATTTTTCTACCTGCCATGAATCGGAGGAACTGCAGAGAGATTTATCTCGCCGTCGTCGCCCCTGCTAGTGTTTTTGGCGCCGGTACCGGTGCCAGCGTCGCCCGGGCACTCTGCGCCTTCGCCAACCAGTGGACCGCTTGCACTCTGCACCGGTGATGCACCGGCTGCGCTCGCGCATCCTGTCCCGCCCGCCATTTCTCGGCTGAAAACAATACCCGAAATTGGCAAAAATCAGACAAAACTGGATGCAAACCGAAAATGGTTGCGACAAGAAAGAGGGAAGGGAGATCACGTGCTCACCAGAGAAAATCTGGGTGGTGGACCTCGCCGGAGTAGGGACGAGCCTTGGTGATGTGGAAGAAGGAAAATGGGGAATGGATGAAACCTGTGTGGGGGTGATTGATTCTATCCTAGCACAGCATGGGCGCGGGGTAGGAAGAATAAAGGCTATTGCCCATGCCCGTCTGCACCGGCGTAAAGGTAGGAGAAAATGCATCGCGAGATGACAGGTTAAATGGGAGAAATCTTTGGCGAATTGTTCAGGTCAGTAGCTAGCACAGATCCCGGTGCATGCATCAAGGGACAGGATAGGCCTCATACCCATGGGTGCAAGTACAAAATCCATTCTCATTCCTGGTTAGCCTAAAAAGTATTTGGAAAATTTTAAGAGCAATCTATCTATCGTGCTTACTTGTAGTTAAAATTTGACACGGTCGGTGGGAGTACGGTTTACATCGAAGACCTCAAAAAAGAGAAAATTACATAGAGGTCCATAAACTTAGCCCAAAGGGCCCTAAAGTTAAGCAAGGAAAAACACTCGGGTCCTTCTCGAGCGAGAAACTAAGCCATACCCTTCGTACTACTGTATTTGCTACACACAAACACATAAAACGCTCCTCACACTTTCGAACCAGCGTGCTGGGTGTGTGCTTGGTGCTTCCTCTTCGCAGGGTGTGAAATGGAACAACAATGCAGGTCGACGCACGTGCGCAGCGCCATGTTGTAGACAAGAGATCAGTGGGCTAGCAGGATGTGTGTGGATGGTGATGAGGCAGGAAAGGAGAGAGAAAACACAATTTTTTTTGCGTGTATATATAGTAAAGGTCCCGAAATTTTGACAATAGGTTCAACTTCTTGCTAAGATTCTACATCTTGACAACTTAACGAAATTATATTAGGTCAAACTTGAGATAGAAGTAAGCATGGATAGATAGCTTTTGGATTAGTTGTCTTGTTGATGGTATATGGGTGCATCTTCTTTTAGTAAACGATGTTCTAGGTGTGAGTTCCAACTATCAGGAAAGAACATTCTCAATTTTCCCATGTTTTGCGAATTTTAAAACTTCCTAGCTAACTCTGCCGACTTGAATGAGACTCTATGCTAATTTATCAAAATTAGGTCAAATTTGAACTACAAGTAAATTATAGATTGCTTTGGAAGTTTTATGAAAAAGCTTTCGGTGGTTTTCGATATACTGAATTCCTAGTTAGAGCTTCAAAAGTTTGTTGGGACATTTTAAGAGGAATCTATCTATCGCGCTTACTAGTAGTTAAAATTTGATATAGACGGTGGGAGAAAGTACGATTTGCATTGAAGACCTAATTTTTTTTACATAGAGGTCCACAAATTTAGAAAAGCAGTCTGGTCCTTCTCGAGAGAGCAACTTAGCCATATACCCTTCGTACTAGTGTACTTGCTTCACACACACAAAAAAACGCTCCTCACACTTTTGAACGAGCGTGCTAGGGTGTGCTTGGTGCTTCCTCTTCGCAGGGTGTGAAATGTAACGACAAGGCAGGTCGACGCACATAGGCAGCACCACGTTGTGGACGATAGAGAGGTCAGCCGATCGGGGTCTGTGTGGATGGTGATGAGGTAGTGTGAAGGAGAGAGAAAACACAACTTGTTTTGCATGCATATCTTACCACTATATAGTGTACGAATAACTTTGAATGTTGACCGCTGATCAAGACTCGCGAATCCCAGCATTTCTAGCCGTTGGATCTTCTTTTCCATTCTAGCTTCTAGAAGAATCTATTGATAGTCTTCGACATAATGAATGCTATGCACAAACCTCAAAACATACTTCTCCATCATACTAGAAGCTTCTCCCTTGTTTCTCTAGACCATGTTATCAAAGATTTCATGTGTTAGGTAGCTAAATAATCTTTGATTCCTACATGATGATACAAAGTACAAGCACCAAATATACACCCATACTTTATAGATGTTGATCAAATTTATATTTTTTGTGCTTTACCAATTATAATTGTATATAGTGATGATGATATGTCATACCTCTACTATCCGAGTCTCACGTGCAACTTACTAGTAGCTATTAATCGTTGACTTCTACATGATCTTACCACTATATAGCTTACAAATAACTCTGAATATTGATCGTTGGATCAAGACTCACGACCCAACATTTCTGGACGTTGGATCTTCTTTTCCATTCTAGCATCTTGAAGATTATATTGATAGTCTTCATTAGAAACCACTATATAGTGTATGAATAACTTTGAATGTTGACCGTTGGATCAAGACTCACGAATCCCAGCTTTTCGAGCCGTTGGATCTTCTTTTCCATCCTATCATCTAGAAGATTCTATTGATAGTCTTCGACATAATGAATGCTATGCACAACCTCAAAACACACTTCTCCATCATACTAGAATTTTTTCCCTTGTTTCTCTAGACCATGTTATCAAAAATTTCATGTGTTAGGTAGCTAATAATATTTTACTTCTACATGATGATACAAAGTACAAGGACCAAATATATACACCCATACTTTATAGATGTTGATCAAATATATATATTTTTTTGTGCTTTACCAATTATAATTGTATATAGATATGTCATACGTCTACTATCCGAGTATCACGTGCAAGGCACGTGCAACTTACTAGTATATAGTAAAGGTCCTGAAATTTTGACAAGAGGTTCAACTTCTTGCTAAGACTCTACAAATTGACAACTTACTGAAATTAGGTCAAACTTTAGCTACAAGTAAGCGTGATAGATAGCTCTTGGAATAATTCTCTTTTCGAAGGTAAATGGTGGGTGCATCTTCTTTTACTAAATGATGTCGTCGGTGTGAGCTTCCAACTACCAGGAAAGAACATTCTTGATTTTCCCATGTTTTGCGAATTTTAAAAATTCCTAGCTAACTCTGTCGACTTGAATGAGACTATGTGCCAATTTATCGAAATTAGGTCAAGTTTGAACTATAAGTAAATTGAGGTTGCTTTGGAAATTTTTCAAAAAAACTTTTTGGTGGTTTTCGATGTAATAAATTTCTGGTTAGCTTCAAAAGTTTTTTGGAAAATTTTAAGAGGAAACTATCTATCATGCTTACTTGTAGTTAAAATTTGACATGATCGGTGGGAGTATGGTTTAGATCGAAGACCTCAAAAAAGAGAAAATTACATGTAGAGGTCCATAAATTTAGCACAAAGGGCCCTAAAGTTAAGCAAGGAAAAGCAGGTGGGTCCTTCTCGAGCGAGAAACTGAGCCATATCCTTCCTACTACTGTACTCGCTTCACACAAAAAACGTTCCTCACACTTTCGAACCAACGTGATAGGGGATGTGCTTGGTGATTCCTCTGTGTAGGGTGTGAAATGGAACGACAAGGTAGGTCGATGCACGTGGGCAGCGCCACATTGTGGACGAGGGAGAGATTAGCCAGCAGGAGTGTGCGTGGATGGTGATGACGTAGTGAAGAAGGAGAGAGAAAACATAATTTGTTTTACGTTCATATATATAGTAAATAAAAGGTCCTGAAATTTTGAAAACACGTTCAACTTCTTGCTAAGAAATTGCATCTTGACAACTTAACGAAATTAGGTCAAATTTGAGCTACAAGTTAGTGTGATAGATTGCTCTTGGATTAATTGTTTTTTCGAAGGTAGATGGGTGCATCTTCTTTTAGTAAACGATGTTGTCGGTGTGAGTTTGCCAACTTTCAGGAAAGAACATTCTCGACATTCCCATGGTTTGCAAATTTTAAAACTTCCTAGCCAACTCTGCTACACAAGTAGAGAACAGGAGGGAGGCAGCACAAGACTTTCAAAAAAAGCAGAGCAAGATCAGCGTAGAAGAGGACTTGAAGGCGGTGCGATGTTAGAGCAAAGCTATGATGGGCTCTCACCATCCATCCTCCATCGATTTCTTCTCTGCAGCCACGGGTGCATAGTCCGGCTTATCTCTCTCTCGTCCACAACAGGTTCAACTTCTTGCTAAGATTTTGCATCTTGACAGTTTATCAAAATTAGGTCAAACTTGAGCTACAAGTAAGCGTGATAGATTGCTCTTAAATTAATTGTCTACTCGAAGGTATATGGGTGCATCTCTTCTTGTAAAAGTAGTGTAGTCGGTGTGAGTGTCTTGTAAAACATTCTCAATTGATAACGACTAATTCGGCCTCTAGCTAAGATTTTGCATCTTCCTCAAAGAAAAAAGATTTTGCATCTTGAAAATTTTGAACCCCTTTTAAAAACGATCACATGAAATAGGGAGAGAGGGGAAATGATACTTCTATCCTCTATGGGCAACCCACAAGCTTGAGGTGCACCTTTGGCTTAAAGATAACTTTATTTTTTCCACTATGTATAAGGTGAACCTTAGCGGATGCCATATAGTAGGCCAATTTTGTTTGAACGGGTAGTAGGCCATATTAAGGTGTGCTTTCTTACACAATGCGGAAGTAGTACGTATATTTTTTTTGCTTAGACATATGGTCACCTCTGTCCACGTGTTGTACATGCTGAGAGAAAATATCTACATCTACAATATTAAATGGACATATTAAGAAAATATACTTTATGGTGAATCTATTGATATTAATTTAGTACTCTAAATTTTTATATTTTGTGTATAATCATGGTCAAACTTAAAAAATGTTGACTTTTGACTAATCCTTAGGCGCCTTATATTTTGGTAGCAGGAGTACTATTCAACACGAATCCAGTTGCTCTGAACCATTGGATCTAACAGCCCAACGGTCATGACTAGTACTATGGGTCCAATTCAAAACTGCTCCACTATAGTAGTAAGTAGAGAGAATACAGTCTACTGTGCTATGAAATTTTGGGGGTGGTGACATGATGGTTCTAGAACATGCATGGTGGAGTTTGCTCTAGGTACTATTCAACACGAATCTAGCTTCTCTGAACCATTGGATCCAACAACCCAATGGTCAGGATTGGTGCTATGGATCCAATTCAAAACTGCTCCACTATAGTAGTAGAAATAGAGATATTTTATCTTATCTTATCTTACCACTATATAGTGTATGAATAACTTTGAATATTGACCATTGTATCAAGACTCGTGAATCCCAACATTTCCAGCCGTTGGATCTTCTTTTCCATTCTAGCATCTAGAAGATTCTATTGATAGTCTTCAGCATAATGAATGCTATGCACAAACCTCAAACCACACTTCTCCATCATACTAGAATCTTCTCCCTCTTAGCTAATAATCGTTGACTTCTACATGATCTTATCTTATCTTACCACTATATAGTGTACGGATAACTTTGAATGTTGACCGTTGGATCAAGACTCGCGAATCCTAGCATTTCTAGCCATTGGATCTTCTTTTCCATTCTAGCATCTAGAAGATTCTATTGATAGTCTTCGTCATAATGAATGTTATGCACAAACCTCAAAACACACTTCTCCGTCATACTAGAATCTTCTCCCTTGTTTCTCTAGACCATGTTATCAAGAAAAACATCATGTGTTAGGTAGCTAATAATCTTTGACTTCTACATGATGATACAAAGTACAAGGAACAAATGTACACCCATACTTTATAGATGTTGATCAAATTTATAATTTTTTGTGATTTACCAATTATAAATGTATATAGTGATGATATGTCATACGTCTACTATCTGAGTCTCACGTGCAACTTACTAGTAGCTAATAATCGTTGACTTCTACATGATCTTGCCACTATATAGTGTACAAACAACTTTGAATATTGACCGTTGGATCAAGACTCGTGAATCCCAATATTTCCAGTCGTTGTATCTTCTTTTCCATTCTAGCATCTTGAAGATTCTATTGATGTCTTCATTAAAAACCCCTATATAGTGTATGAATAACTTTAAATGTTGACCGATGGATCAAGACTCGCGAATCCCAGCATTTCTAGCTGTTGGATCTTCTTTTCTATTCTAGCATCTAGAAGATTCTATTGATAGTCTTGAACACAATGAATGCACTATGCATAAACCTCTCAAAACACACTTCTCGATCATACTAGAATCTTCTCCCTCGTTTCTCTAGACCATGTTACCAAAAATTTCAAGTGTTAGGTAGCTAATAATATTTGACTTCTACACATGATGATACAAAGTACAAGGACCAAATATACACCCATACTTTATAGATGTTGATCAAATTTATAATTTTTTGTGCTTTACCAATTATAATTTTATATAGTGATGATATGTCATACGTTTACTATCTGAGCCTTAGTAAGGTGTGCTTTTTTACACAATGCAGGAGTAGTATATTTTGTTGCTTAGACACATGGTCACCTCTGTCCATGCGCTGTACATGCTGAGAGAATAAAACATTGGCAGGGGAAGAGGGCATCAGCGAAGAGAAGTTGAAGTCAGTTCCATGTCAAAGCAAAGTTATGATGGGTTTCTGACACGAGGTACTCCTGCGGCCTTACAGTGTACACTCTACTAGTAGTAAATTTCAGAACCTATCCACACAAATGATGACCCACAAGTATAGGGGGTATATCGCATTATTTTCGATATGTAAGAGTGTCGAACCCAACGAGGAGCAGAAGGTGTTGAAGAGTGGCTTGGAGCAGGAATTCTCTATAAATACTTAGCAAACGGATTTTTAGGGGTTTTTGATAATGCAGAAAAATAAAGTACGAGTAAATAAAAGACAATAATAATAGATGCAGCAAGTGGCCCAATCCTTTCCTTAGCAAAGGACAAGCCGGTTGTATTACTTAAGATGACCAAACATTCTCGAGGACACATAGGAATATCGTCAAGTGCTTTTGCTTCATATAGTTGATTAATTTTCTTTAGTTTGATAAGTGTTGTGTAGGTGAACCTGTGCTATTGTACTGACCTTCGTAGGACAAATACATACTTGTGATTATACCCCTTGCAAGAATCCATAAGTACAAGAAAGTAATTAAGATAAAAACCTAACCACAGCTTTAAACTCTGAGATCCTACGCTCCCTTGTGCAAAGGTATCCTAACGGGGGTTCAGGTTTCTGTCACTCCGGCAACTCCTACGATTAGTAGCCAAATACATAATGCATTACCCTAGGCCCATAAAGGTGAAGTGTCATGTAGTCGATGTTCACATGACACCACTAAAAGAATAACACCACAACTTAATTATCAGACCATTGAATCTTTCTCAACACAATTCCACTACTAACAACATGACTTATCCCATGTCCTCAAGAACTAAACGAACTACCCATGAGACATCATATGGATCAAGATCAGAGATGAAATAATGATAAGTAACAATCTGAACATAACAATAATTCAATGGTTCCAATCAATAGCATCAACTACAATAAGTAATCAACACAAGGAAAGTTTCCCCTAAGAACTATGCAAGATTCAACCCAATTGTTAGAGCGGTATGGAGCGGTGATGATGGTGCTGGTGGAGATGATGATGGAGATGATGATGATGATATCGATGAAGTCCAGCTTGATGGTGGTGTTGATGGCGACGATCTCCCCTATCCGGGAAGGAATTTCCCCGGTAGATTTCTGCCTGCCAGAGAGCTCTTTCTCTCTCTACAGTTTTACGCCCCGTAGAGGCGGCGGAATCTTTCTATGGTCGCTCCCCGAGTCTTAGGGTTTCGTGGGGATAATATACGGCAAAGAGGAGAGCTGGAGGTGGGCCAGGGTGGCCACACCACCTGGTGGCGCGACCAGGGCTGACCCACGCTAGGGGGTGGTGGGGCCCCCTGTGGCCCATTTCTGCTCCCCCTTCTAGCATCCTTCGTCTTCTAGAAAAATAGGATTTTCCATGTATTTTCTAGAATTTTCTGATCTTCACGAATTTCGCCTCCAAACAGTGCCTTTTCCATCAGAATCCTGACTGCAGCGATCCATCCTCCAAAAGTCATCAACCATGCAATAAAATACCATAAGTATCATCTCTTAATATGAAATATATCAATGAATAACAGTAAATCATGATATATAATAGTGATGCAAAATGGACGTATCAACTCCCCCCAAGCTTAGACTTCGCTTGTCCCCAAGTGAAAACTGAGCTCAATAAACATGACCTCAGGTTTATGGAGTGAAGTGTCGATAAAAGAATACGGACAAGAAGCATCACATTCATCAATACATAAATCATAATAGAAGACAACTCACTATTATATAACTTAACTTGCAATAAGTAAAGGAAACACAATAAAGATACACAAGGTAAATCATAATTGGTAATGGAAAACTTTGCTCTTGGTCAAAGAATAGTTAACAATTTGTAGGAGTTCAAACATAATGGGGTTTTCAATGATATCTTTCAAAGTAATATTCACTAAGATAAAAGCAGTGTGCAAAACAAGGAACATAAGAAACATGATTGAATAAATCATCATATGAATGAATGAAACACAAAAACTCAAAATACTTGCTTAGATAGAAATGAATAGGTCTACTGACTCAACTAAAAAGTAAAAGATAGTCCCTTTGTAGAGGGAAGCAGGGATATCAAGTTTCATAAAGAGCTTCCAAAAATTATGGTACTTACTAGCTTTCAGCTCTCATTGCCCCTTGATGGCCCAAAATATATCGAGCTCGTTGGGGAACCCCAAGAGGAAGGTATGATCAGAACAGCAGCAAGTTTTCCCTCAGTATGAAACCAAGGTTTAATCGAACCAGTAGAAGCAAGGAAACACTCCAAAGGTGTTGCTAGCTGAGCCTTGGCAGGGCGCACTACCGGTGCTAGTAGCAACGTGGAGACCTGCACAACACAATCACAGAACTTTGACCCCAACTTGCGATGAGGTTGTCAATCTCAGCGGTTTTGCTAAAAACAAAGGATTAAACGTATCGAGTGGAAGAAAGTAATAGTTTGCAGAAAGTAAACACAAAGCAGTAAACAGTTGATTCAATATTGAAAGTAAAAGAAAGGACCGAGGTCCATAGTTCACTATAGGTAGCTCTCCTTAAGATAGATAACATGCTGGGTGAACAAATTACAGCGGGGAAATTGACAAACATCGAGAAAGCATACAAGCATATACTAATCATCTTGACACCTTTGAGATTCGATTGGGCATTACAACATTATACATAGACCGCCATCCAACTGCATCTATGACTAATAATCCACCTTCGGGTTATCATCCGAACCCCTCTAGTATTAAGTTGCAAGCCACGAAATAATTGCATTACGAATTGCGTGTAAAGTAAACAATACGATTGTTCTATGAATAAAGGATTGTTGTTTTCTCCCTAGTAGCAACAGCACATCTAGTACCTTAGAGATTTCTTTCACTTCCCCAGATTACCAGAGGCATGAACCCACTATCGAGCATAAATACTAACTCTTGGAGTTGCTAGCATCTACTTGGCCAAGATAGCTACTAAGAACGGAAAGCATGCAAGATCACAAATAACAAAGACATGATAGAATCAATAATCAATCTGAAATAGCATCTCAATATCCATCAGATCCCCGCAAACACAACATGCAGAATTACAAATAGATGATCTTGATCATGAACGGAGCTCACAAGATCTAAACATGATAGCACAAAGGGGGAGAACGAGCCATCTAGATACTACATGGACCTGTAGTCTAGAGATGAACTACTCACGCATCACACTGGAGGCTTGCATGATGATGAAGAAGGCCTCTAGGGTGAATTCCCCTCTCTAGCAGGGTGTCAGGAAGAACTTCAGATCCCTCCCGATCTAGGGATGGAGATGACGGTGGTTACAGACTCTTTCGTGGATTTTTGATCCGGTTCTTAGGGTTTCCATATCAGAGGCAAATATAAGCGGAAGGAGAGGCCGAGGGGGTGCCTGGGGCAGCCAGACCACCCCCTGGCACGGGCCAGGCCTGGCCGCGCGACCAGGTGGTGTGGTCGGGCCCCAGCCCCTCTCCATCTCGTATTCTGGCTCCAGGTGTCCCTCGGTAAAATAATGACTTTGGCTTTTGTCCCGTCCAATTCCGAGAATATTCATTTTCTAACTTTCCTGGAACCAAAAACAGCAGAAAACAGGCAGCTGGTACTGTGGCTCTTGTTAATAGGTTAGTGCAAGAAATCATATGAAAAGTACTCCAAACTGTGGACAAAACACAAGAAAGTAGATAAAACCAAGCATGGAATATCAAAAATTATAGATACATTTGCAATGTATCAACATACCCAATCTTAACTCCTGCTCGTCCTCGAGTAGGTAAGTGATAAAAAGAAAGAATAATTTTTGAGGTGACATGCACCATCATAAACTTGATCAAAGTATTTGTAAAACATTAAAAGCTGGGATCATAGTACTTCAATCATAACATGAAAGAAAAAGTTCTAGCAATAAGACAAAGAAACTATGTTGCAACATGAAAAGGCACAAAAACAGATTCATGAATAACAATGCTTTGCAAGATGTTTATTTGTTTCACATAAAGAAAACATAGCATAGTGGTATTCAGCTTGTCCCTCATAGAGTAGCAAACATAAATGCATAGGACACCTTCAAAGTTCATAAGAGTGACTAGATAGAAATAGTTTAAAACAAGTAATATCAAGGTATGCATCAATCAACAAGTCTTGGGACAATGCACATAGAACTAAGAATGACCACTATGCTCTCAAAGTAGGTGCATAAAGATAGAAGGTGGAGACTCAATATATAAGTGGAAGAAAGGCTTTCATGGAAGGAAGTAGGCATTCAAGTTTCATAAAGAGCTTCCAAAAATTATGGTACTTAATAGCTTTCAGCTCTCATTGCCCCTATCATAAGCATCTTGAAGTGATTAAGGTTAAATGAACAAATTATGGTGTATATGCTTGACGAAGTATAAGTTGGAAACCTCATGTCCCTTGAATATGAGGGACGCTCCTCATGCTACTCAAGTTTAGTCACCGGTAAGTTCTTGTCATCGTTAGTACATGTGTATCATAGAGAACCGCCAACGGGGTACCCCTTGCCCGATGATACGGAAGAATCCCCATATCAAAATGACAAGGCAAACAGACAACGAGCATCTCAACAATCTTCTTATTTACCATGGTAATATGGTGCTTTTTTCTCCCTTTCCTCTTTTCATAATCTCCTTTTTTTCTTTTTCTCTTTTTTCTCAATATCTGACTCTTTTTTATAAGAAGAATGCTTCATAGACAGCTCATTATGGTTACGCTGCAGGTTTCCACCATGTCAGCATGTATTAGACCACCGCAGACATTTCTGTAACACACATACATAACTCCATGGACTTACAAGCTCCCCTTTCATTTCACACCGACGACATCCATAGACAAAAGAGCATGATATCAACTAGGTACAAAGTACCCGTGCAATGTTGAAAGCGTTCCCCATGACAACATGGTTCTGCTAATCCCCAACAAATAAGTACAAGCATATACAACACAGACGACACAATGGTTAAAGTTTATTAAGGGCAAGAAAAGTAAAGTGTGCCATCAAGTTCGTGAGAGCTTTAATAACTAGTTTTCTCATAACAAGTTTAATTTGGAAGGTAGATAAAAACATGAATATACTTGGAATAGCATATTCTAGTAGGTAGGTATGGTGGACTCTTTGGAATAATTTGGTTTAGGGAGTTGGATGCATCAGTGGAACTCATACTTGGTTGCGGAGGCTAGCAAAAGACTGGGAGCGACAAACTAAGAGAGCAATAATGGCCATAATCATGTAGAGCAACAAAACATCATTGATCAAAGCATAAAGTGATACTACAAGTTGAAAATGAAAGGATAATAACGGCTTATGGTGACTTGGGATAGTCATAACATGGTGTGATCATGCTCCAAGTCAACCCAAATAAAGCATCAAAGGAGAATACCATAATACTATGCTTTAATATGCTAAAACAACGCATGATCCTTCCAAGGCACATTAAGAAATCTCAATTGTTTATAACAAGTCATGCTACAGCAAAGAATACTAAGCATAAAGCCAAAACAATATCAAGCATGGCATGACAAAGCATAGGCCACACACAAAAACAAACTCTCTTTACCACTTAAGCATGAACTTTCCTACTCTTTTTCCAAACCAAACCAAACTATTTGAAAACCAATGTATGAAATAGGGGGTCCAACCAATTTATTCAGCAAACTAAGCAAACCAAGCAAACGTAAAACCAAAATAAAAACAAAAAATAAGACGCTCCAAGAACAACACAAATGTGCATGAAACAATAAAAATGAAGCGTTTGGAAGAAACCTGGGATTTTTATTGATGAAGAGGGGGATGCCTTGGGCATCCCCAAGCTTTGATGCTTGTAATTCTTGGATATTTCATGCGGTGACACGCGTGGCATCCCCAAGCTTGAGCTTTAGTACATCCTTCATCTGATTACTCATTCCTCCCATACACCTGAAATTTTTCCTTCATACAAAACTTCACACAATCTTTATTAGTAACATTAGTGCACTCAAGATAATAGGTCTTTAGGTTCAGTTCTAAGACCAATAAAACTTCCATTAAAACACAAGCTACTGTATCACTTCCCTCAAAAAGCTCAATTCCCCAAAAGAACTCAAAAAGGAACCAACAAGAAGCAAATGCAGAAAATGGTAGAAATCTGTCAAAACAGACCAGCAGGTAAAGACGAATTTTTTCAAAGACCTTCTGTTGCTCAAATCAAAAAGTGTTGAACTAACGAAAGTTAGATAACACCCTGGGGCATAAGAACAAAAAATCACGCCACAAAAGGACATACAGAGATTTTACACGAATTTTCATGGTGAAGCACAGAAATCTATTTCGGGACAGCAACTTTCCCAATCATTACTTCTCTCTCATTAGAGGTTACTCTTGGCACAAAAACAAATAAAAAGGATAAGGAGCAGTTATTACTAAAGTAATAACTTCCAAGACTCATCTAAAACTTTTGAGTTATCTCCCAATAAGTACTTTTCTTTAACGCCTTTAAGTTAGACATAAGAAGCAAGAAAAATAATCAAGTGTTCTCAAATGAAGAAGCATTAAGAGAAAATTTTGTTTTCATAGGAGAGGCAAAAGAAATCTTCTCTCTCTTCTTAGGGAAGTGTTCTATACCTTTCTTGAGTGGGAGTTGATATTTAATGGTTCCTTCTTTCATATCAATAATGGCACCAACAGTTCTAAGAAAAGGTCTTCCCAAAGTAATAGGACAAGAAGCATTGCATTCAACATACAAAACATAGAAATCAACGGGGACATAGGCTTTGTTAACCATAATAAGAACATCATTAATACTCCCCATGAGTTTCTTTTTAGCATTACCATCAAGTGGGACATTCAAATAACAATCTTCAAGTGGTGGCAAATCAAGCATATCATAAATTCTTCTAGGCATAATAGAAACACTACTATCAAGATCACATAAAGCTTTGAAATCAAAATCATTCACTTTCATATTAATGATGGGTTCCCAACCATCTTCTTGTTTTATAGGAATAGAAGCTTTATGTTTCATCTTTTCTTCTTTAATCTTTATGAGAGCATTAGTAATGTGTTTTGTAAAGGCCATATTCATAGCACTAGCATTAGGACTTTTAGCAAGCTTTTGTAGGAACTTAATAACTTCAGAGATATTGCAACCATCAAGATCAAAATCATAATTATCATCTAAGGTAGTAGAGCTAGTACTAGCCTCAACACTAGTGGTAGTGATAGTAGAAACACTAATGTTTCTAGCAATTTCATCTTCTCTTTCCCACTTAGCATGTAATTCAGCTAATAGTCTAACATTTTCATCAATTTTTACTTGTATGGCATTAGTGGAAGCAAAGGGATTATCATTATTTTTAGGTTTAGCAGCCATTTTGTTCAAACAAGATTGAGCTTCAGCCAAAGATGTTATATTTCTTTCAACATTAGAGAGTTTTTCCTCAATAGTTTTATTGAAAGAAGTTTGTTTACTAATAAAGTCCTTAAGCATAACTTCAAGTTTAGAGGGAGCACTCCTATAGTTGTTGTAGGAATTTCCATAAGCATTACCATTGTTGGGACGATATGGCTTATAATTGTTGTTACCAAAATTATTCCTGTAAGCATTGTTGCTAAAATTATTATTTCTTATGAAGTTCACATCAACTTGCTCTTCTTGAGCAACCAAAGAGGCTAAGGGAACATTATTTGGATCAATATGGGCTTTCCCATTAACAAGCATAGACATAATAACATCAATCTTATCACTCAAGGAGGAGGTTTCCTCAATAAAATTTACCTTCTTACCTTGTGGAGGTCTTTCAGTATGCCATTCAGAATAGTTAACCATCATATTATCAAGAAGTTTTGTTGCATCACCCAAAGTAATGGTCATAAAGGTACCTCCAGCAGTAGAATCCAATAGGTTCCTTGAAGAATAGTTCAATCCTGCATAAAAAGTTTGGATGATCATCCAAGAAGTTAGTCCATGAGTGGGACAATTCTTTACCAAAGATTTCATTCTTTCCCAAGCTTGAGCAACATGTTCATTATCAGATTGTTTAAACTTCATTATTTCACTTCTCATAGATATAATCTTAGCAGGAGGATAGTATTTTCCAATGAAACAATCTTTACATTTAGTCCAAGAATCAATACTATTCCTAGTTAAGGAATTCAACCATTCTTTAGCTTTTCCTCTCAAAGAGAAAGGAAACAATTTAAGCTTAATAATATCTCCATCTATATCCCTATGCTTTTGCATCTCACAAAGTTCAACAAAGTTACTTAGATGGGCAGCAGCATCTTCATTACCAATACCAGAAAATTGTTCTCTCATAACAAGATTGAGTAAAGCAGGTTTTATCTCAAAGAAAGTAGCTTCAGGAACAGGTGGAGCAATAGGTGTGCTCATAAAATCATTGTTGTTTGTGCTAGTGAAGTCACACAACTTAGTGTTTTCAAGAGTAGTCATTTTTTTGTGTTTTTAATAAAGACAGAAAACTTGTAAAACTATTTTTTTGTGTTTTTGATAAAGAAACAAGCAAACAAAGAAAAAGTAAACTAAGAAAAACAAAAATAACAAAGTAAAGAGATTGGTTATGAGGGACTCCCCTTGTGAAGATGTCCTTGACTCCCCGGCAACGGTGCCAGAAAAGTAGCTTGATGGCCCAAAATATATCGAGCTTGTTGGGGAAACCCAAGAGAGGAAGGTATGATGAGCACATCAGCAAGTTTTCCCTCAGTATGAAACTAAGGTTTAATCGAACCAATAGGAGCAAGGAAACACCCCAAAGGTGTTGCTAGCGGAGGCTTGGCAGGGTGCACTACCGATGCTAGTAGCAACGTGGAGACCTACAAAACACAACCACAGAACTTTGCCCCCAACTTGCGATGAGGTTGTCAATCTCACTCGTTTTGCTGAAAACAAAGGATTAAACATATTGAGTGGAAGAAAGTAATAGTTTGCAGAAAGTAAACACAAAGCAGTAAACAGTTGATTGTAGATTGAAAGTAAAAGAAAGGACCGGGGTCCATAGTTCACTAGAGGTGGCTCTCCTTAAGATAGATAACATGCTGGGTGAACAAATTACAGCGGGGCAATTGACAAACATCGATAAAGCATACAAGCATATACTTATCATCTTGACTCCTTTGAGATTCGATTGGGCATTACAACATTATACATAGACCGCCCTCCAACTGCATCTATGACTAATAATCCACCTCCAGGTTATCATCTGACCCCCTTCCAGTATTAAGTTGCAAGCAACAGATAATTGCATTACGAATTGCATGTAAAGTAAACAATACGATTGTTCTATGAACAAAGGATTGTTGTTTTCTCCCTAGTAGCAACAACACATATAGTACCTTAGAGATTTCTGTCACTTCCCCAGATTACCAGAGGCATGAACCCACTATCGAGCATAAATACTAACTCTTGGAGTTGCTAGCATCTACTTGGGCAAGATAGCTACTAACAACGGAAAGCATGCAAGATCACAAATAACAAAGACATGATAGAATCTGTAATCAATCTGAAATAGCATCTCAATATCCATCGGATCCCCGCAAACACAACATGCAGAATTACAAATAGATGATCTTGATCATGAATGGAGCTCACAAGATCTAAACATGATAGCACAAAGGAGGATAACCAGCCATCTAGTTACTACATGGACCCGTAGTCCAGAGATGAACTACTCACACATCACACCGGAGGCTTGCATGATGATGAAGAAGGCCTCCAAGGTGAATTCCCCTCTCCGGCAGGGTGCCGGGAAGAGCTTCAGATCCCTCCCAATCTAGGGATGGAGATGACGGCGGCTATAGACTCTTTCGTGGATTTTTTATCCGGTTCTTAGGGTTTCCGTATCAGAGGCAATATATAGGCGGAAGGAGAGGTCGAGGGGGTGCCTGGGGCGGTCAAACCACCCCCTGGCCGCGCGGCCAGGTGGTGTGGCCGGGCCTAGCCCCTCTCCGTATCGTATTATGGCTCCAGGTGTCCCTCGGTAAAATAATGACTTTGGCTTTTGTCCCATCCAATTCCGAGAATATTCATTTTCTGACTTTCCTGGAACCAAAAACAGTAGAAAACAGGCAGCTAGCACTATGGCTCTTTTTAATAGGTTAGTCCAAGAAATCACATGAAAAGTACTCCAAAGTGTGGACAAAACACAAAAAGTAGATAAAACCAAGCATGGAACATCAAAAATTATATATACATTTGCAATGTATCACCCTATCATAAGCATCTTTAGGTGATTAGGGTTAAAGTGAACAAATATGAGGATATGCTTTACAAGTTATAAGTTGAAAATCTCATGCCCCGTGCTTATGAGTACCAGACCTCATGCTACTCCACTTTATTCACGAGTAAGTTCTTGTCATTGTAAATACATGTGTATCATGGAGAACCGTCAACGAGGTACCCCTTGCCTGATGATACAGAAGCTTTCCCATATCAAAATGACAAGGCAAGCAGACAATGAGCATCTCAGTGATCTTTTTATTTGCTATTTGCATAGGTTTTTATTAAGGATGCTTCATAGATTGGTCACTATGGTTATGCTGCAAGTTTCCACCATGCTTAGGCATGGCTTAGGCTAGCGGACCAGGCGTTTCTCTAACACATATACAAACTCCATGAGCTTACAAGCTCCCCTTTTATTTCACACTGACGGGATCCATAAGCAAAAGAATCATGATATCAACTAAATAAGTGCAATGTTGAAAGCGTTCCCCATGGTAACTTGGTTGTGCTAACTCCCAACTTATAAAGCGCAAGCATATACGCAGCATAGACGGGCACAATGGTTCAAGTTTATTAAGTGCAATAAAAGTAAAGTGTGCCATCAAGTTTGTGAGAACTTTAATCACCAATCTTCACATAACAAGTTTAATTCAGAAGGTAGATAAAAACGTGAATTTACTTGGAATAGCAATAAAGCTAATAGGTATGTATGGTGGACACAAATGGCATAGGTTTGGTTTAAGGATTGGATGCACGAGAAGCATTCCCTCTCAGTACAGGTTTTTGGCTAGCAAGGTTGGGTAGCAAGTATAAGAATTGAAGGAAACAAAGAAACAAACAAGTGATAAAACAAACATGCAATCTTACTTGGAAGCACAAAAGATCTTAACTAGAGAATACTAAGCTTATGAGCAAATCAAGAAAGATGATAAAATTATATTTCTTAAGAGTACTTTTATCTTTTTCATTCAATTCTCATAATAGTGTTACTACTGACCGAGCCATGTTTGCCAAAACCAACTAAATTTACTTAATGATCCCAAAGTGATACCAATACTAACAACAAGATAAATCATATAACATAAATTTAAAAGTAAAATAAGATATGCAAAAGAGTGAATGATAGAACTTCTCATTAATATTCCATAACGGAAACTCACACCAAGGGATACATAGATAACTAACGAGAGGGGGGACTCTTCCATAATGCAAACCATCCTATACGATAACTTCTCTATTCATGATATGACTCTACTTAAAAAGGTAAAAAGATAAAAGATGGTGATGTGATACCGCGACACTTCCCCAAGCTTGGAACAAACCAAGGGGATGCCAAAACCTGATGACGAATTACTCCTTCGGTGGTGGTGGTGTTCTCTCGATGAGCTTTTCAATCAATTCCCTCAAGTCCTCAATCTCGAAGGTGAGAGTACAAATCAACTCCAAATTGTGCTCAATGCGGTTCATGATCATGTTGGGCTGTGAATCCCAGCTCTTGCGATTCTTTCCCCACTCTTCCTCCTTGAAGTCTTATTTTCATGAAGCCAAGCAATGACGCGGAACCTTCCCTCCAGTGGACATCCGTGCAGTTCTTTTGAACCTGGCAGGATTTGCCACCACTCATGCTTGCAATGGTGGTGCTGGTGTGTGGATGCTGGTCTTCCTTTCCCTCCTCTTCAACTTCACTCTCGATCTCCTCCTCCTACTCAGAGTCTTGGAGATCCTCTTCCGCAGGCTCCTTGCCCTGATCGTTGGCAGATACCATTGTGCTTCTAAACTTTAAGAATAGTTCCTGGCAGAAACAGATCGAAACGAAAACACGACGAAAACACGATATACGAACCTCGGGGGATCAAGGGGATTATATATTATGAAGTATAACAACAAAAGGAAAGTACTAGGAGAAAACGGGTCGGAGACGGGCTCGGGCTCCGAGGTGGTCACACCCCCTGGTGGCGCGGCCAGGTGGGCCCATGCCACGGGGTGGTGTGAGCCACCCGGGCTCCGTTTCCGTCCCACTTTCGACATCATTGCTTTCCATGTTAGATAAAAACTGCAAAAATATAAATTGACAGATTTTTCGCGGACCTTTTCTTACTAGAACTGTTACCTATTCGAAATCGGACTCTGTAGGTCTCTGAACTTGGCATTTAATAAATTCTTCCAGGGTCGCCGCTTGAATAACATCAATATCTTCATCTTTGTAAACATATTGTTTGAGTCATTTACCATTCACCATCTTATTACACCATTTTCTAATACAACTTGGAAATTTCTTTCACGCAAAACTTCACACAGTTCTCATTAGCAACATTAGTGCATGCAAGATAATAAACCTTTAAGTTCAATTTTAACTGAAATCCATCAAAACATAAGCTACTGTAGCAACTCCTTCCGAAAGGCCAAAAAGGAATTCAAAAAGGAAATCGATATAAGAGGCAAATGCAAGAGTGGCAGAAATCTGTCAAAACAGACCAGCAGGTAAAGATCATTTTTTTCGAAAATCTTCTGTTGCTTAAATAAAAAAGTGCAAAACTAACGAAACTTAAATAAAACCCTGGGTCATGCACACAAAAAATTACAGATCAGTACGATGTTCTAGGATTTTTAACGATTTTTAATAGTGAAGCACAAAAATCTGTTTCGGGACAGCAACTTCCCCAAATCTTACTTCTCTCTCATTAGAGGTTGATCTTGACACAAAAACCAAACAAAAAGATAAGGAGAGGTTATTGCAGAAGCAATAACTTCCAAGACTCAAAAAAAATTTGAAAGACAAAATATATTGGGTTGTCTCCCAAAAAGCTCTTTCTTTATAGCCATTAAGATGGGCATGATAATTTCAATGATGCTCACATAAGAATATGAATTGAAGTAAAAGAGAGCATCAAGAAGAAAAAATACACATGTTTAAGTCTAACCCACTTCTTATGCAAGGGAATTTTGTAAGAAAATAAATTGTTGAAACTAGAGGCTACTAGCATAGGAAGGCAAAACAAGTGCAACATAAAGATTTTCAGCATAAAGCGAGGAAACTTAATATTATGGAGATGCATAAGAACAAGTTTCCCTCTCTCATAGTAACTTTCAGTATCATACATAAATTTCACGATATAACTATCACATGAACCATTATAGCAATGATCACTTATTCTCATAGAGAAAACATGGACACTAGCTCTCCTAACTCTACTTGGTGAGACAATATTGGAAGTACCCTTATAGAGGATAGTGTGTCCATCTTCTATATATTTAGTGACAAAGTCTTTCATATTTGCTTTTACAGGTTCAACAGCTATTTGTTCATCAGGTTCAACAGCTTTATTTGTACTTTCATTAACCATACTAGCTATCATAGAGTGTTCCTTTATCTTAACTGGGAAAGGCATTTTCTCAATATAATGTTCAGGTAAAATATGATTAGCAGTATAGACTTCGGTATCTCTTGCAGGAACATTATTAACAATATCTTTATATGGTGCATGATACTTGTTCCATTTCTTTTTAGGAATTTCAATATAAGAAGCAAAAGCCTTAAAATAATTTGCAATACTTTGAGAATCAAGACCATAAGCATTACTAATATTATGAAAGTCATCAGTTCCCATAAAAGATTTAATGCATTCATAATCTTAATTTATACCTGACTTTTTTCCTTTATCATTCTCCCATGCTTCAGCATTGTCTTGAATACGGTCTAGAAGATCCCATTTAGCTTCTTCTTCCATGCGTGTAAATGATCAAGCGCAAGAAGCATCCAATAGATCCTTATCATGAAGAGAAAGTCTTGCATAAAAGTTATTGATAATAATATTGTTGGGGAGCTCATGAATAGGCATTTGAGCATTAGTAACTTCAATCACCCCCAAGCTTGAGTTGTACTCTCTCCATTACGAGGCCAAAAGTTGTATATTTGATTTCGATCTTTATGAATCTCACTAGGAGGATAAAACTTTGAATAAAAGAGAGGTACAATTTCCTCCCATTCAAGAGCTTGACCATTCTTCAGCAGCTTGTACCATTCCTTAGCTCTTCCTTTCAGTGATAATGAGAATAACTTCTTCTTGACTTGATCTGTTGTAATACCCGCACACTTAAAAAACCCGCATAATTCGTATATAAAGAGCAAATGATCACCGGGATGGACAGTTCCATCTCCAAAATAGTAGTTATCCATAACACGATTAATAATTCTTGTAGGTATCTTAAAAGTATCATTTTCAGTAGGTGGTGGTTCATCTACTACCTACAGTGGTAGTAGCATTATGAAATAAGAAACTAAGTGAATTATCCATATTGAAATAAAGTAACTAACAGAAGTAAACAATACTCATAGTAGAAGTTTCATTTACCAGTTCCACTCTCCAATAGCGCTTCACTCCCCGGCAACGGCGCTAGAAAATAGTCTTGATGACCCACAAGTATAGGGGGTGTATCGCAATATTTTCGATAAGTAAGAGTGTCGAACCCAACGAGGAGCAGAAGGTGTTGACGAGTGGCTTGGAGCAGGAATTCTCTGTAAATACTTAGGAAACGGATTTTTAGGGGTTTTTGATAATGCAGATAAATAAAGTACGAGTAAATAAAAGACAATAATAATAGATGCAGCAAGTGTCCCAATCCTTTCTTTAGCAAAGGACAAGTCGGTTGTATTACTTAAGATGACCTAACGTTCTCGAGGACACACTACAAGAATCTGGATGATTCATGACGTTTTATTCATGACACACCGTAAAACCATCATAGATGCCCGACGTTCTGGGCCAATTTGTCGTGACGCACTCGAAGGGCCTCCAGCCCGGGTATCCATGACGTTGAGGTTTTCGTCGACAAAAAATTGTCATGGATTTCATCCGAGGCCCTGAAGCCTAGTTCGGCATTTCGTCCCGCATAAAATCGTCACGGAATTCGTCAAGGGCCTTTGGTTGACTGTTTGTGTTTTCAACAACCGGGCCATCCGTGCCTGCACCCCACCTATTAGCTCGGTTTGAACGGCAGGGTTTAACGGGTTGTTCTCAGAGTGTTAGCCGGGCCCAGTTGTCGGTCCATCTGGTATAAATTAAAGATGGCATAAAAACAGAGTACCCTGACCAGGGTTCGAACTCGCGAGCACACTCGTTGGTCGAGGGTTCGTAACCACTAGACCAGTGGACTCTATTTCGATAGATCTACTACTTTGCCATTCTTATAAGAATGTCCTAAATCAGTAGTCCTTCAATAAATAAACTGATGTTTTGACTAAAAGTCGGAACAGCTGGACAAGACAACTATGTTTCAAACATAGCACTACTTCATATTTCTTATACACATGTTGTCGATCACACGAAGAAGCAACATGTGAAAGTACAGGAAACTACAGCAACAATGAACACAACACATAGCAACATGGAGATAGAACACAATCTTACAAATATATAGAGAACATGGTTGACATATAGTTCCAAACCAACTAGAGAACCAGAATCACAAAGAGTTCCAAACCCAGTACACGACCTACAGGTTCACATTCAGTTCCAAACCGACTATGAGTTCACATGAAGCAAACCCGCATAACCAGGTACTATGTGCCCTCATTTCACGCGACCTACATGACACATGAAGCCAGACATGAGCTCCTTAAAGAAGGTGAAGACGATCAAATCCCTTTTTTGATTCGAGCAACCTCGACAACCTTTGACTAGTTTCTTGCCATTTGGGCAACATCATTCCTTCCTTGGATGAACTGAACATGCTTACGTCCTACATGATCTGCGACTATGACAGAAATCCCCAACGGCAGATACCTGTTGAGGTGGGCATTGTTGTACCTAGCTGAAAAGTACTGGATGTGAAGAGTAAAGTTAGTTGCTGAAGTATAGTTCAATGTGCATAAGTAGATTTAGGGCTCGTTTGGTTCAAAGGATTTGTAAAACACTGGGATAGGGAAAGTGCAGGAATAGAATGACCTGACAATAAGCATCCTACAGGAATGAAAAATGCAGGAACCGGTAAGATAAGTTGTTTGAAAAATGCACCGTAGGAAAAACGCAGGTAATTTTATAAGGTTTAGGTATATGTCATAGTTGTCATAAACACATAGGAATCTTTCCAAGAGGTCTCACCTCTTGTTTGAAAATCCTATAGGATTGTAGTGTAGGAAAGTTATGCATAGGAATTTAGTAGGATTTATTCCTTTGAAACAAACACGCCCTTAAAGAGTCAAATCTCAGAATTTTACCATCTTGGCCTTCCCAGGGATGACATTTGACTTTTTCATCTTGCACACATAGTGCGGTATAAGTGGCTTGTGTCCTGAAATTGCTCTGAGATACGCAACTTGGTTTGAAGTCAATTCCATGTCATTTCCAAACACGCAGTAATCGTCGAAGTCCTCCCTGCCCTTCCTCGATGGACCTAGAAAGAATATATTAGAAATAAATCTGTAGCAGCATAAGAATGACTATAACTTTAAGCCAATGTCAATGACTCTAACCTCTAGTAAGGTCCCTCGGTTCTCAGCTTTATTGGCTACAGGTTGCTTCACCTCGTCATAAGATGGAACATTGTGCCAGCGCTTGCAATTTCTCGATGCTGTCGCCATGATGTTTTGTGCAAACTTCCAAATTTTCGGGGTTTAGCACCTTGTGGTCCATTTGAAGATCATTAAGAAGTCCGAGGACGACTATTTCTATGATAGAACAGGGATGCGATGTGTATAGTTAGTGCTAGTAGGAACAATTTTAGAACTTGTGCACATATCTCCCTAGCCTTAATGCCGCATAACCTAAAATCCTCACAGTTCATCCTACCTGGGGCCTAGACCTAGATCGTGTGTTTACCTGGGGCCTAGACCTAGATCGAGTGCTTACCTAGGGCCTAGACCAAGATTGAGTGTTTACTTGGGGCCTAGACCCATCGTCGGTTACCTAGAGCACAGACGCGGTGACCTAGACCGAACATAGACATGCAGTAGTAGAGATTCGTGGACATAGTTCGAGGAGCCTTACCCGTGAGCCTATAGCCGCCGCTGCCGCCGCCATCGCCGGGGAGGGGGGATTTGGTGGTCTCCCGGGAGGGAGGGAATTTGGTGGTCACCGGGCAGAGCAAATGTGTGCGAAGTGGTGGGGATTAGGGAGGGTTAAGCGAGGAGCAGCAAAACGAGTGGGTCCCACACGGGTGATTTTATTATTTGCCACAGTGGATTTTCAGTTTTATTATAGATCAATGCATTTGTGTTACGTAGTCTCAAAAGCCACACTTTCATGACCCACACACACTCAAGTTGGGTGTGGTGATGCAACTGCTTCTATCACACTGCAGGTTCACAATCTCCATGTGGCAGTTGCATATTCCAGGGGCTCTCTGGGATCTCTGACCAACATGGTTGTTTGACACAAATGGAGTCCCTACAGATCAATGAATCTGTGTTATGTAGTCTCAAAAGCCACACCTTGATGAACCACACACACTCCAGTTGGGTGTGGTGATGCAACTGCTTCTGTCACACTTAAGGTTCACCCATCTCCATGTAGCAGTTTCATATTCTAGGGCCTCTTTGGGCTATCTGACCACCATGGTTGTTTGACACAAATGGAGTCCCTACAGATCAATGCATCTGTGTTATGTAGTCTCAAAAGGAACACCTTGATGACCCAACACACTCTAGTTGGGTGTGGTGATGCAACTGCTTCTGTCACACTGCAGGCTCACCATCTCCATGTGGCAGTTGCATATTCTAGGGGCTCTATGGGATCTCTGATCACCATGGTTGTTTGACACAAATGGAGTCCCTACAGATCGATCAATGCATATGTGTTATGGAGTCTCAAAAGCCACAACTTGATTACCCAAACACACTCCAGTTGGGTGTGGTGATGCAACTGCTTCTGTCACACTACAGGTTCACCCATCTCCATGTGGTAGTTGCATATTCTAGGGGCTCTCTAGGCTTCTGACAACCATGGTTGTTTGACACAAATGGAGTCCCTACAGATCAATGCATATGTGTTATGTAGTCCGAAACCAACATCTTGATGACCCACACACACTCAAGTTGGGTGTGGTGATGCAACTGCTTTTGTCACACTGCAGGTTCACCATCTCCATGTGGCAGTTGCATATTCTAGGGGCTCTCTGGGATCTCTGACCAACATGGTTGTTTGACACAAATGGAGTCCCTACAGATCAATGAACCTATGTTATGTAGTCTCAAAAGCAACACCTTGATGACCCAGACACACTCCAGTTGGGTGTGGTGCTGCAACTGCTTCTGTCACACTATAGGTTCACCCATCTCCATGTGGCAGTTGCATAAACTACGGGCTCTCTGGGCTTTCTGACCACCATGGTTGTTTGACACAAATGGAGTCCATACAGATCAATGCATTTGTGTTATGGAGTCTCAAAAGAAACACCTTGATGACCCACACACACTCCAGTTGGGTGTGGTGATGCAATTGCTTCTGACACACTGCAGGTTCACCATCTCCATGTGGCAGTTGCATATTCTAGGGTCTCTGTGTGATCTCTGACCACCATGGTTGTTTGACACAAATGGAGTTCCTACAGATCGATTAATGCATCTGTGTTATGGAGTCTCAAAAGCAACAACACCCAAACACACTCCAGTTGGGTGTGGTGATGCAACTGCTTCTGTCACACTGCGGGTTCACCCATCTCCATGTGGCAGTTGCATATTCTAGGGGCTCTCTGGGCTTTATGACCACCATGGTTGTTTGACACAAATGGAGTCCCTACAGATCAATGCACCTGTGTTATGTAGTCTCAAAAGAAACACCTTGATGACCCACACACACTCCAGTTGGGTGTGGTGATGCAACTTCTTCTGTCACACTGCAAGTTCACCATCTCCATGTGTGGCAGTTGCATATTCTAGGGGCTCTCTGGGCTCTCTGACCACCATGGTTGTTTGACACAAATGGAGTCCCTACAGATCAATGCATCTATGTTATGTAGTCTCAAAAGCAACACCTTGATGACCCACACACCCTCCAATTGGGTGTGGTGATGCAACTGCTTCTTTCACACTGCAGGTTCACCCATCTCCATGGGGCAGTTGCATATTCTAGAGGCTCTGTCGGCTCTCTGACCACCATGGTTGTTTGACACAAATGGAGTCCCTACAGATCAATGCATATATGTTATGTAGTCTCAAAAGAAACACCTTGATGACCCACACACACTCCAGCTGGGTGTGGTGATGCAACTGCTTCTGTCACACTGCAGGTTCACCATCTCCATGTGTGGCAGTTGCATATTCTAGGGGCTCTCTAGGCTCTCTGACCACCAGGGTTGTTTGACACAAATGGAGTCCCTACAGATCAATGCATCTGTGTTATGGAGTCTCAAAAGCAACACCTTGATGACCCACGCACACTCTAGTTGGGTGTGGTGATGCAACTGCTTCTGTCGCACTGTAGGTTCACCATCTCCATGTTTAGCAGTGGCAAATTCTAGGGCTCTCTAGGCTCTCTGACCACCATGGTTATTTAACACAAATGGAGTCCCTACAGATCAATGCATTTGTGATATATAGTCTCATAAACCGGTCAGAGATCTAGTAAGAGATTGTCAAGATCGGTCACCTAGCTTAAGAACCCTAATGTTTGAAACCTAATGTTGATTTATTTCAGCCACACACCACTCATCCAACGGCCAATAATCTGTGGTTCCGTCATCCTGCCAATCCAAAATTTCGGGTTCGGTCCTCCCGCCGATCCAAAATTTTGGCCAGCCAAATTCTCGCGTGCTGAAACTATCGCGCGCTGATATTACGGTTCAGCCCATCCGCAAAGCGTAACCAATGTGTTGGCGCTGAGGTCATTTACATAATCTAGTGGAAACCCTTCTTTATCCCCTCACTGAAAGGAGACAGATCCAAATCTCCTAGCCATCGCCCGCCTGTCGCAGCACAGCCATCGTCGTACCCTCGCCCGCCGTCGTCCGCCCTAGTAATCATCTAACCGTTGACCTAGCCCAAACCGTAGCCCGTCCTTAGCTTCCCGGTTTCCGACCAAGCCATCAAGCTCGCGGATCTGCCACCTCGCCGTCGAGCACTACCATTTAGCCGTCCTCCCCATCTGCCACCTCTCCAACAAGGTCCTCCTCATCTCCGTGAACCTCGGCGTCAAGGTCTGCTACCTCACCGTCCACCCCACCAACAATGTCTGTCTCCTCGCCGTCCACCTCGCCGTCCACCATGCCATCAAGGCACGCCAGATCGTCGTCCTCCTCGCCGACAAGGAAGGCCAGCAAGGTTCCCGACAGGAAGCGCACAAAGAAAAAGGCCGTAGCGCCTGCAGGGAAGTAAACAACCTACTTGCATGTGAATTCTCTACTCTTTTAAGCCTGCTCAATGTTCATGTGTTTCATTTTCCATGCCTGTGAAATTGCTTGTTTGAGAGAGGCAGCATGTTCATTTTCCTCCTCATGTTTGTTATCGGGCCATCAACACCATACGTTATATTTTGTTTAATTGCTTGTTTAATTTGTAGCTGACTTGGATTTTGTTTATTAATGTTAGATACTCAAATGCATCCCTTGGAAGAAAGTCGGCTAAAAAACATCATGAGAAACAATGAGCGCTTGCAACAACTGGGTGTTAGGCCCTTTGCAAGTATTTTCGCATCTCCAATTGTATTCTCTCCTAAAAAGACAAGAAATGACTGCTCTAGATCTGACTATGATCCTGAAGAGGAGGAAGATATCATTGAAGGAGACCTAGATGATGTCAGTGAGGACAATGAGTTGCAGGTCGACCCCTTACCTTACTCATATTGTGTTGAATTGTTTGCTTACTGATTTTGACATATATTTGTTCCATCTTTATTATCCCCAATTGACCGGTACACATGGAATTTCTAGCCACAGAAGAGGAAATGCAACAAGACAGCTGCCGTCAGGACATTGTTGGCTCCTGCTAGTCTAGCATCTGCTCGGAAGCGCGTCTTGGCGGGCCAAGGTGCAGGCACAGAAACTTCTAGAAAAACCAGGTCCAAGGATAAGCAACCAGTTGACCAAGGCGGCTGGGAAGCTCCCCAAGCCGAGCACACACCTCCCCAAGGCCAGCCGCCAGATCCCTGGTGTCCGCGGGCACCTCCCCTAGGCCAGCTGTCCGCTGCCTACCATCCGTGGGCACCTCCCCAAGGCAAGCAACAGCCCCCGCCCGGCCATGCACGGGCGCCTCTCCAAAGCGACTGTGCATGTCCCTAGGGCAAGCAGCAGCCCCCGTCTTCCATGCACGAGCGCCTCTCCAATGCGACTGTGCACCTCTCCAAAGGGACTGTGCATCTAAGGGTTTAGCTAGCAAAGGCGAGGGGTCTGATGTGAAACGTGATGGATGGTTATTTGACCGTTTTGACTGGGATCAAGAAGGTATCATGTTGAACAAATTGCTTGCTCTACTGCAACCGATTAACATTATATTGTGTGAATCATACTCATTGCATTTACTGTTGTAGAACACTAACTCATAACCATTATATTTTTGTAGATGAATTTGGGCATAATCATTCTGGAGACACTGTTACGCATGATGATCTTCTGTTGGTGGTTGATAACATGCCCATAAAAAGACTTCAACTTGTCGTTCCTCTAGGAAGAACTAGACTAGTTTCACCAGTGATTGCTACCAAGTTTGCCACTGAGTCTGAAGTAACAGTCAGGACTCAGATGCCTATCTTCCCCCAGTGGAAAGAGTACAAGGAGAGGCCAGATATCAGAGTAGACTTCTATGGCAAAGTTTCTGTATGTTCCATAACACTCAGCTATCCCTTTCTTCCTTTTGCTGTTAATGTGAAATCTGATAATCTTTGTTTTATTTCAGCAAAAGTTTGTCATGGACCCCTCTCTACCTAATGTGCAGTTTTCTTGTAACAAGCAGTTAATGAGACACACAAGAAATCAACGGCATACTCTGAAGAAACAGTATTTTGACAATTTCCCAGTGAATGAAGTTACAAGGATATCTAGTGTGGAACACATGAGCAATGAGGAGTGGTGCAGGCTTATCGATTTTTGGTCCGACCCTAGAAACAAGGTCATGTCTTATTTACTAAACTTCTCCTGTTTGAATTCTTTAATCTGGACTTAACTGCATGCTCCCTGTTTGTTTAGGCTCTGTCTGAAAAAACAAGATTAGCAGACAGCTCGTCAAGTACCCTCATGCCACCGGTGCTCGCAGCTATGAGGTTTTGTGCGACATGGAGGAAGGCTCCATTGAACTGCTCGAAAATGGCTTGACTGACAATATGCAAGAAGAAACTGTAAGTCCTCCATAATACTTTCCATCTTTGTAAAATTTAATGCCCTTTTCTTCCCTCACATATACAATGCACTTATTATTTGCTTGCTAGGTTTCTCATATTCTATTCTATTCCTAAAACTTGTAGGCAGTCGTGGAAAGCAAGTTGGTGTCATATCTTCCAGAAGATGGCACAGAGGATGAAGCAATTCCTTCCACCGACGCTGTGCACTTTGTGCTGTCTTAGAACAAAAGAAAGCCAACTGTCCCGAAGAACATCAGCATATTTGCAAGTACTTCGAAACCAACCAAGTCTCAGCTAGAAACTACACTCGAGGCTCATAAAGCATGTAATGTGGAACTGTGTTGTGCCATTGAGGAGTTGCAGCAGGTGAACGAATCCGGCGAGGCAGAGAGGTTGAAGTATTTGGAAGACCTACAAGTAATGCGGAAGAAACAAGAAGACCTGAGAAAGAAACAACAAGAGGCAAATGCATTAATACAACAAGTGTTAGCTCACCTGTCCGAACCACAACAGGCAATATGGTGAATCTGTGGAAATGTGTCTGGCATGAGTTGAACCTTCTGAGTCTGGTATTCATTTCTCGAGAGTGAAACATTTGTCCTAGAATTTTCTGTCAAATTACATATTGTAATCCTATAAACTTCCTTAGTGTTTCTTTACGAAATATTTCCGTCATGGTTAGTAACGTCATGAGACTGATAACATCATCATTTCTTCTAGACGATACGTGTCTGGCGCTGATTGGTCCTCGTCTTGTCCTGCAATTAACCCACATGTTCTCATTTGAATGGATCACGTGTCGACCTATCGGCGGCCAGCAGCGACGAAACGAAATTCGTCAGGGCTGGCATGACGTCATAACGACATGATGACGTAAGGAAGCAGCGGTTATGGAATCAAGTCATGACGAAAACTAAACGTCCCGATTGTGGGCTCCCCGGATTATTCATCCAAGAAATCCTTGTTATGCATATTTCCACGTTCCCATGATCAGTGAGCCATGGAACATAACCGACAGGTACCATTACAACATCCAAACATAACGAATTACAAGACTTACATAAATGCCTTTATGGCTACATCATCATTAGCAGCGGAACATCGTCAAGCGCAGAGCCCAATCGTGCCTCAACCTACAGGCAGCTGACTGGGAAGACGACCTAGCTCGATGGACGTCACCTTAAACTCCTGAAAGTCTGGCCAAGTAAATAGCCAGGGACACAGCCATGAGTACTTTTGAATGTACTCGCAAACCACTAGGATAAGTAAACAAAGGAAATGTAGTTTTGGCTGTGGCGAGATAGCTCTATCTGGGGTTGTTTTTGAAAAGCCTAAACTAACGTTGAAGTTAGGGCATCTCCATATCTTTGTTGAAAAAGAGTTTTGAAAACTAAGCTTCTGTTTTATAAATCCAGACATCTCCATGTCTTTGTTGAAAAAGAGTTTTGAAAATAGTTTTTGTAGTAAAAATCCTTTTTAAAACATCCTAGACCCCTCGGGTCAAAACAAAACATTTCAAACTCGGGTTCCCCCGGAACCTTCATCCTCAAAGTACTTGTTTCCCAAACAAGCACAGTTTGGGTACTCCTAGCCAACACCTTTACAACCATCCTTGACCGTGGACACGGCTATTCGAATAGGTTATACTCTGTAGAGTTTGCACACTTTACCCACAAGAATCAATACATCCACCGGGATTCAACCATGGCCCACTACCACTGTAGATGGGGGTCCGGATAATCAAACCTAACTTTTCGCGTGTCTACACTAGCAAAGGCATGCTTTTCCTCTTGGGTTTGTTCTCCCCGGCAACGAGTATGTGGCTCCCAGCCATAGTCCTTCCTTCCGTACACACGCATACCCAAGCCGTAACTTGGCGTATACCTTAAATATGGAGACTCCACTTCCTTCCGTACTACCTAAGTCATACCATCCGCGGGAGACCCAATTGTTGCACCGGCCTCCTGCCAGGTCAGGCTCACTCTTGCCAAAGCAAGCGACAAACTTCAGATCTTTGATCTGGGATGCCTGCCCGGTCTTCCAGGGATTTCTCCCTATAAGCATGGTAGAAGTGCCTCGGCTAATGCGGACAAACTACGAGTTAAGCCCCAGCAACCTGGGTTAATGTGGTTGCGCGGATAAAAATTGTTCCAGTAAAGGCGTAGAACATCCCATCATATTTCCACTTCTTCTCATCACCATTTCTTTTGTTAAAACTTCCACTAGGAATGATGCCTCTTCCCAGGGTTTTACAAAGCCGTTTTTGAAACATTTGTAGTGGGGAAAATCCTATTTTCTCAAATCCGGGTTTTCCAAAGAGGTAGGATGCTATACATCGTACTCTCGGTCTAAAGGGGATAAATGATGGGTTCATCATGGTGGTGCCCCGAAGGACACGAAATCATAACTTGTAGGAGCCAAGCTACCGTAGTATTTATAAAACAAAACATGCAGGTAGAGTATGCAATTTGTAAAGAAGATATAAAACAGGTAAAAGAGATTAGGGCATGTAATAGAGTTCAGGAAGTGGTGGCTTCCCTGTGATCAGCAATAAGTCCCTGGACTTCTTTAGATGACCAAGAATACCCAACATATAATAATAAGAAGAAATCTGTTCCTTCTTGTTGTTAGACTCTCACACTATCGTCGCCATCGGGTATACATGCAAGCAGACAATATCATAATAAAAACAAGGCATTCAACATCAAATCATACAGAAAACAAACATGAGAAATACTACTGGGCTTGGGAGGTTTTGGAGGAGTGGGATCCAAATGGTGGAATTTACAAGATTGCCACTGAGGTGTTTTCCCTTGGGAGATAGTTGTCTAGGATAGATATGATGCATTTGGATTAGGGTTCTGTGGTAAGTAGGTTATCAATGGGCAAAGGTGATATCCTTAGATAGGTCTGGTCAAGACAAAACCAACACAAGTGGTTTCACTTGATTATCAATTTTCTAGAATTAGTTATGATTTTTATAGTGGAAATAACTCTAGTTTGAGGAAATAATTCACCAGAAAAGTTCTGGAGCTCCAAAAATTATTTCCTTGGATGGTTTGATAGTACTTGATGTACTGAACCACCTAGAGTTGGGGTTACGTCAAAAGAATTACCAGAATGCCCTCAGGAAATTCCTAAATACAATTTTGTACAGTTCTTCTCCTTTTTACCAGATTAAAACTACAGGAGATATTGGGTTGGCTACAAGGGCAGGTGATAGGTATTTAAGATACCTTTCTGTAGAAATTGGATTTACCCTTTTTGGAGTTGCAAAACACCTGGAGGGATTTAATTAGTGAAAATACTCATCACAGAGGTATTTAAATCACAAAAATTCAACCAGAGCTCAATAAATTATGAGCTGCTGGGGTTTGGTAGACCTTGGTACTGGGGTGTACTGGGAGGTGCAATCAGCTCAATACCACACTTGGTTAGACCTGGGGAAATTATCTAAGGCTAAAATTTTCTAGGTTTGTTATTTTTCCTAAAGGCAGAAAACAATTCCTCTTGGGCTGAGACCTATGCAAATACCTTCCAGTAGGTCTTGGGTTCACCTCAAATGGAGTTGTAAAATTCTCTGTGGAAATTATTTAGTGTGCCAGATACATGCTAGCAGATTAATTACTAGCAGACAATGGATTTTAATTTGAACCTAGGGTTGCCTCCGCATGTTTGAGGAAACACGAGAGAACCACCATAAAAGTGGATCTAGGCATTTGGAAATGATTTACCATTTTATTTAGATTTAATCCTAGCAGAAACTTTCCTAGAATAAAGGAGCTGCTAAAAGAAAAAGAAAAAGAGTGCGATGGGTCGGATCTGGGGAGCTACTAGGCCGCAAAGGAGGATACAGCCCACGGCAGAGTAGTGCGATGCATGGGAGGAGGGGGTTTCGAACCTGACGGGCAGGGCCCGTCGGTCAGTGACAGCAGGGCGCGAAGGCGTATCGGCAGCCGTCACCGTTAGATCAAGTCGCAACAGACGGCTCTCTGTCGTCGTCTACACGGACAGAGCGCCGGCAACGAAACCCTAAGCAGCGGCGCCGGCGAGGGCAGGGGGCTCACTAGAGGGCTCAAGGAGGGTCGAGGATGGTGCAGGGCGACGCGGTCGACGAAGGCGAGCATAACGGTGGGCGACACGAGGGGATCCGACGCCGGGAGGTAGCTGGCGCGTCGGAGGCCGAGGGTAGACTCGCCGAAGCTCGGTGGCGACGGCGGGGGAGAGGGTCCTGGGCAGAAAAGAGAGCACCATTAGATAGAGGGGAGCTAGGGGAACGCGTGGGCGAACATGCAGAGAGAATGGAGAAGAGGGGGAGGTGCCTTGCTCGATTTTTGGGAGGAGGCTGAGAGCTCCTCTCCTTCTTCCTTCGGCCAGCACAGAGCAGGGGAGGGGGTGTGGTGCTCTGGGGAGGCAAGTGGGGGTGAGAGGAAGCAAATGAGGGCAGGGAGCTGGCTGTGTGAGGGCTGCTGGCCTTTATACCAAGAGGGAGGACTAGATGGGGTAAATTACCCTTTAGGACAAGGGGGAGGGCAATGCTGGCCAGGGACTGGTCCAGGGTGAGGTGGAGAGGGGCAGGATGGTAATTGGGTCGTGCTGGACCAGAGAGGGAGCTGTGGTGATTCATTGTGGCAATTCCTTGTAAGAACCTTGTTGTCTCTCTTGCTTACTACTAGTACAAGGGCACAATGGGGATTTTGTTGGGGTGGAGCTTCAGTACTAGTCGACCAGTGATGTGTCTTGAGGTTGAGGATAAGCACTGATCAAGAATTGATGGAAAAAGGAATTGCTTAGAGTGGTGATTGGCTTAATTGACAAATATTGATCTAGTAGATGGTTGTGAAGGAAGTCCACAAACTTGCATTGTACTATAGGAGAAAATGGTACTGGTAGGTAGATAAGGTCAAGGTAGACTTGTAGGATTTATTTGGGATTTTTATGTGGAGTTTAAGTCCTCCTAAATCCAATTGCTCAAAAAGGACAGAAATGATTTTTAGAAGATCATTTGATAAACTTCCATTGGACAAGGGTGGATTTTGAGGTTGAAGGGTCCCAAATGTGAAAACACACTTAGGGGAATTTTCCCAAGATTTATTGGGGATTAAAAGTGTTTAAAACAATATTTATTCCAATTCAGCCATTTAAGAAAATGGACAAAAAGAAATAATAAAGCTTCTCAAAAATATTTATTTTTGAGGTGGTAAGTTGAGGTATGATATATGGAACTCACAAGAGCCAAAAGTTGGGGAAGTGGTTTGGTAAAAACCAAACTTTCCCTTATGGAGGGAGTTTTGGAGATTTTGACTATTTAGGGAATTAAATAGTTTTGGGGCCATAATAATTATGGATAATTATTGAAAAATCTTTATTATCAATATAGATGAGATATAAAAGGTGTAGTAAGGAGTTGCAACCTTGTGGAATGAAAATCCAACTTGGAAGGGATGGAAAACAAGGAGTTGATGATCTAGGGTGGGGTTATTTTTATACCACCAAAACATGCTTGCATCTTGGGGCTTAGAGCTCACCTTGGTGCAAGGGATAGATGGATGAGTATACCAAGTCATATAGATGATCATGGAAGAAAGAGTTTGAATTAATTTCACTTGAGGTGATCTAGACATGATGGCAAACTTTGTTGAAATTAAGGCCGCCATGAAATATGGGTCATGATGCCTAATAAACCATGTGGGTTTAATCAGCACAGGGATCCACTTGGGACAAGTGAAGTAGGTTCTGATAGACATTAATGAATAGATCACAACCATGCAGAGAGTTGGTCCAAAGAAGTTTGCATGAGGGTGTGAGCTGCTAGCAAAGTAGCCATGATGACTAGTTTTGCAGGAAATGTTATTTTCTTGTCTGCAAAACCATCATTGACAAGTGGGTTGGAGGATGATCTAACCAAGGGAAAAAGTGGGACTGGTTAGTCCATAGGTTGGTTAACAGGATGGCTCAAATGCCTTTCTAAAAATGCACATGGTTTGAGAAAAGGAGGCATTCAAAAAGGTGATGCTAGAACTGTCTCTAGACTTAGCCAAATTTGGCAGTTTTGAGGAATTTGACTAGAGTATGAAAGGGAATGTTCTTGGAGGAGTTGCAAGGTATCAGAGCTTTACTAAAGGGTTGATATGGAAGTGTAGAGTGAGTAGAGGACATACTTTCTTGATGTTGGTCTTCAAGGACTTGGAAACATCTTGAATGGAAATCCTCAGAAGTGATATGGTTGAGGGTTTTAGATGATCACCTAGTGGCTAGGGATCATAACAAGGTTTGCTTTCTTGCTTAGGGATTGAGGAGTTGGAAAACATTTGGATCCTAGTGATGAGCTCCTAGGGTGGCTCATACTACTTCCTGAGCAAACAAGTCATGCAGCAGATCAAAGCAACTCATCAGACAGCAGATCAAGGTAACTCATCTGATGATCAAATCAACTACTCTAGGGTTACCATCAAGCCTAGATTGAGGTAAGGTTGGGAGCATTTTGAAGAGGTTGAGTTTTGAATAAGATGAGGGTTCTTGGTATCTCTACCAAGAGTAGAATTTAAGTGCTTCGAACAAGAGTTTTGGGAAAACTAGAGGTAAGATTAGCTGAGTGTTCTATCTTGAAAACATAAAGAGATTGTATTATATCTCTCCATAGTTTTGTTAATATAAGCTACCAAAATAGTTTTGGTTTCATAGGCATCTTGGCTCCTATTTTGAAATGCCAGAATGTTTGAGAATATGTACAGTAAGCCAAGATAGTTTTTGATAAATAGCTTTTGTCAACCGAGGGTGAGGTAAGGAGTATCCTAAGATACACTTTCATAAACATAATGCAAACAATCAACAAGAAAGCACTGCACTAACACAAGAAAAAGTTTTTGTTCCCCCTGATTTTTGCATTCTGGACAACTAATCAGGGTTGCTGAAATTGGGATGTTACACCGATAGGGATGAAATCACAGACGGCAACAATGACGTTAGCAAACGTCGCTGACGGCTGTTCGCAGTGCCATCCGCCACGTGGCATTGTTCATGAAGAAGTAAAAACGTCATGACAGATCGAGCCTGGGCCGGGCTAGTCCAGTTTGCCATGACGAAATTGGAGGAACATAACGGGCGGGCCGTGACATTTTCAGACAAAGAAAACATCACGTATTGAATTATGACGTGAGGTCCGTGACCTATTTTTTTCGTCGCAGAATTCATCGTGGATGGCCATCTACGACGTTTTGGCCCTCATCCACGTCGATATCAGATCGTCATGAACCGCCTAGATTCTTGTAGTGACACATAGGAATATCGTCAAGTGCTTTCGCTTCATATGGTTTATTAATCTTCTTTAGTTTGATAAGTTTTGTGTGGGTGAACCGGTGCTAATGTACTGACCTTCCTAGGACTAATACATACTTGTGATTATACCCCTTGCAAGCATCCGCAAGTACAAGAAAGTAATTAAGATAAAAACCTAGCCATAGCTTTAAACTCTAAGATCCTACACTCCCTTGTGCAAAGGTTTCCTAACGGGGGTTCAGGTTTTTGTCACTCCGGCAACCCCTACGATTAGTAGCCAAATACACAATGCATTCCCCTAGGCCCATAAAGGTGAAGTGTCATGTAGTCGACGTTCACATGACACCACTAGAAGAATAACACCACAACTTAATTATCAGACCACTTAATCTTTCTCAACACAATTCCACTACTAACAACATGACTTCTCCCATGTCCTCAAGAACTAAACAAACTACTCACGAGACATAATATGGATCAAGATCAGAGATGAAATAATGATAAGTAACAATCTCAACATAACAATAATTCAATGGTTCCACTCAATAACATCAACTACAACAAGTAATCAACACCGGGAAAGTTTCCCCTAAGAACTATGCAAGATTCAACCCAATTGTTACAGCGGTATGGAGTGGTGATGATGGTGCTGGTGGAGATAATGATGGAGATGATGATGATCCTGATAAATCCCAGCTTGATGGTGGTGTTGATGGCGACGATCTCCCTCTCTGGGAAGGAATTTCCCTGGCAGATTTCTGCCTACCGGAGAGCTCTTTCTCTCTCGGCAGTTTTCTGCCCCGAGTCTTTCTATGGTCGCTCCTCGAGTCTTAGGGTTTCGTGGGGATAATATATGCCAAGGAGGAGAGCTAAAGGTGGGCCAGGGTGGCCACACCACCTGGTGGCTCGACCAGGGCTGGCCTGCGCCAGGGGGTGGTGTGGGCCCCCTGTGGCCCATCTCCGCTCCCCCTTCTGGCATCCTTCGTCTTCTAGAAAAATAGGATTTTCCATGTATTTTCTAGAATTTTCTGATCTTCGCGAATTTCGCCTCCAAATAGTGCCTTTTCCATTAGAATCCTGGTTGCAGCAGTCCATCCACCAAAAGTCATCAACCATGCAAAACAGATGAAATAGCATAAGTATCATCTCTTAATATGAAATATATTAATGAATAACAATAAATTATGATATAGAATAGTGATGCAAAATGGACGTATCAGCAAAACAAGTCATGTGTTTTCTCTCTCCTTCCCTATGCTCCATCTCTCCTCCCCTTTCCCCTCGCGCACCCGTCCGACTGATCTCTCTCCCCTCGTCCGCAGCGTGGCGCTGCGCACGTGTGCCTTGGTACGGCGGCTCTGTGTCTCTAGCATGTTCGGCAGCCGCGCATTGGTGTGGAGTAGGGACGAGGAGTACATAGGAAGGAAACCACTTTGGTCCTTGCCGGCACAAAATTTCAATCTTTTCTGGTTTTCGATTTTCACTTGCTTCCTAAACATCAGGAGGGAAGGTTATCCAAAAGATCAGCCAAACATCGGGAGGGAAGGCAATTTTGAACCTGCTTTGAACATTGATCACATTGAATAAACGAAAAACAAAAAACAAAAGCTTTACTCATGATGTCCTATCATGTCTTGTGCACCACGTGCCATGAAAACTATAATCATGGGATTAGATAAGTTTTGGAAAAATAGCTTCACAATATTGTCCTACCATGTGTATGGACACTAACGGGTTTATTTCAACCCGAACGACCAAGGTCATCAAGGCCATACTGACATCATAGTTTACAATTTGATAGAATTCCCACGATAGTTTGGTAGATGGGTGCATCTTGGCGTAGTAAGCATTGTTGCATGTGGGAGTTTCCAACAATTAGGAAAAAAAGAATTTCAATTTTCCTAGTGAGAACGGTGATGTTTTTTTATGAAGAAAGTCCAAATAATATGGTTCAGAATGCCACAAGCCAATGGTTTCACATATACTGTAGTTGATCATGGTTCCTATCTAACTTCGGCTAAAAGTTCACATATTACGATGGGTCGTGACACGTGCTTACTCAATATGTAGAGCTCATTGGGGAACCCCAAGAGGAAGGTATGATGATCACAACAACAAGATTTCCCTCAGTTATGAAACCAAGGTTATCGAACCAGTAGGAGCAAGGAAACACCTCCAAGGTGTTGTTTCCAACTTGGAATCCTGCACAACACAACCACAGAACTTTGCCCCCAACTTACAGTGAGGTTGTCAATCTCACCATTTTTGCTGAAAACAAAGTATTAAACGTATTGTGTGGAACATAGTAATTGCTTGCAGAAAATAAATAGAAAACAGTAAATAGTAGATTGTAGATTGATGGTAAAAGAATGGACCGGGGTCCATAGTTCACTAGTGGTGATTCTCTTAAGATAGATGACATGTTGGGTGAACAAATTCCAGCGGGGCAATTGACAAACATCGAGAAAGCATACATGCATATACTAATCATCTTGACTCCTATGAGATTTGATTGGGCATTACAACCTTATACATAGACTATAATCCAACTGCATCTATGACTAATAATCCACCTTCAGGTTATCATCCGAACCCCGTCTAGTATTAAGTTGCAAGGAACAGATAATTGCATTAAGCAAGGTGTGTAAAGTAAACAATATAATTGTTCTATGAACAAAGGATTGATGTTTTCTCCCTAGTAGCAACAGCACATCTAATACTCTAGAGATTTCTGTCACTTCCCCAGATTCCTAGAGGCATGAACCCACTATCAAGCATAAATACTCCCTCTTGGAGTTGCTAGCATCTACTCAACCAAGATAGCTACTAACAATGGAAAGCATGCAAGATCACAAATAACAAAGACATGATAGAATCAATAATCAATCTGAAATAGCATCTCAATATCCATCGGATCCCTGCAAACACAACATGTAAGATTACAAATAGATGATCTTGATCATGAATGGAGCTCACAAGATCTAAACATGGTAGCACAAAGGAGAAGAACCAACCATCTCGCTACTACATGGACCCGTAGTCCAGGGATGAACTACTCACGCATCACACCGAAGGCAGGCATGGTGATGAAAAAGGCCTCCAGGGTGATCTCTCCCCTCTGACAGGGTGCTGGGAAGAGCTTTAGATCCCTCCCGATCTAGGGATGGAGATGATGGCAGCTACAGACTCTTTTGTGGAATTTTGATCGGTTCTTTAGGGTTTCTGTATCAGAGGCTTCTTATAGGTAAAGGGGCGAGGTCGGTGGAGTACCAGGGGGCCCACACCACCCCCTGGCACGGCCTAGCCTGGCACGTGCCACCAGGTGGTGTGGCTGGCCCTTAGCCCCTCTCCGTCTCGTCTTCTGGCTCCGTGACTCTTCCGGTAAAATATTGACTTTGGCTTTTGTCCCGTCCAATTCTGAGAATATTCATTTTCTGGCTTTTCTGGAACCAAAAACAGCAGAAAACAGGCAACTGGCACTGTGGCATCTTGTTAATAGGTTAGTCCCAGAAAGTGTATCAAAACACTCCAAAGTGTGGACAAAACATAAGAAAGTAGATATAAAACAAGCATGGAACATCAAAAATCAAAGATACGTTTGCAACGTATCAACATCCCCAAGCTTAACTCCTGCTCGTCCTCGAGTAGGTAAGTGATAAAAAAGAAATAATAATTTTTGAGGTGACATGCACCATCATAATATTGATCAAAGTATTTGTAGAACATTGATAGCTGGGATCATAGTACTTTAACATAGCATGAAAGGTATAGTTCTAACAATAAGACATAGCAACTATGTTGTAACATGAAAAGGTACAAACAAAAGATTCATGAATAACAATGCTTTGAAAAACATTTGTTTGTTTCACGTAAAGAAAACTGAGAATGGTATTCAGCTTATCCCTCATAGTGTAGCAAAACATAAATTCATAAGACACCTTCAAAGTTCATAAGGGTGACTAGATACAAATAGTTTAAGAACAAGCAATATCAAAGTTATGAATCAATCAACAAGTCTTGGGACAATCCACATTAAACTAAGAATGGCCACTATGCTCTCTTAATAGGTGCATAAAGATAGAAGATGGAGACTCAACATAAAAGTAAAAGAAAGGCCTTCATAGAAGGAAGCAGGGATTCAAGTCTCATAAAGAGCTTCCAAAAAGTATGGTACTTATTAGCTTTCAGCTCTCATTTCCCCTATCATAAGCATCTTGAAGTGATTAAGGTTAAAGTGAACAAACTATGGAGTATATGCTTGACAAAGTATAAGTTGGCAATGTCATGTCCCTTGAATACAAGGGCCGCTCCTCATGCTACTCAAGTTTAGTTACCGGTAAGTTCTTGTCATAGTAAGTACATGTGTATCATAGAGAACCGCCAACGGGGTACCCCTTGCCCGATGATACGGAAGAATCCCCATATCAAAATGACAAGGCAAGCATACAATAAGCATCTCGGCATCTTCTTATTTACCATGGGGAAATGGTGCTTTTTTCTCTCTTTCCTCTTTTCTCATCTTTTTTTCTTTTTTTCTCAATCTCTATCTTTTATTATATAAGAAGAATGCTTCATAGATTGCTCTTTATGGTTACACTTCAGGTTTCCACCATGATTAGGCATGGATTAGACTAGCCGCCCATGCATTCCTCTAACACACATACATAACTCTATGGACTTACAAGCTCCCCTTTCATTTCACACCGACGACATCCATAAACAAAAGAGCATGATATCAACTAGGTACAATGTACAAGTGCAATGTTGAAAGCGTTCCCCATGACAGCATGGTTCTGCTAATCCCCAACGTATAAGTGCAAGCATATACAACATACATGACACAATGGTTCAAGTTCATTAGGGGCAAGAAAAGTAAAGTGTGCCATCAAGTTCGTGAGAGCTTTAATCACTAATTTTCACATAACAAGTTTAATTCGGAAGGTAGATAAAACCATGAATATACTTGGAATAGAAAATGCTAATAGGTATGTATGGTGGACTCTTCGGAATAACTTGGTTTTATTTGGAGTTGGATGCATGAGTGGAACTCATACTTGGTATGGAGGCTAGCAAAAGACTGGGAGCGACCAACTAAGAGAGCAATAATGGCCATAATCATGTAAAGCGACAAAACATCATTAATTAAAGCATAAAGTGATATTACAAGTCGAAAACTAAAGGATCATAGAGGCTATGGTGACTTGGTATAGTCTTAACATGGTGTGAGCATGCGCCAAGTCAACCCAAATAAAGCATCAAAGGATAATACCACAATATTATGCTTTTATATGATAAAACAACGCATGATTCTTTCAAGGCACATTAAGCAATCTCATTTATTTATAACAAGTCATGCTACAGCAATAATCACTAAGCATAAAGCCAAAACAATATCAAGCATGACATGACAAAGCATAGGCCAAAGTCAAAAACAAGATTTTTTTACCACTTAAGCATGAACTTTTCCTACTCTTTTCCAATCCAATCCAATCTTATTTAGTTCACTCGTGGTTTGCATTCCTGCTCTAGAATTTCTCTTATGATGCCATTATAATTTCTATCTGGTTGATTTTTATCTATGACAGTAACTACTTGCCATCGTGTAGCTCACCGCAAATTCTGAGTCACCCAATGACTCTATGCATTCCAGGAGATGCCACCGCTTCCATATATATTTGCTAAAATTCTATGAAACACTTTGTTTGATTGCTCATTTCATTCTAGGCACACTTGTCTAATGCTTGTTTGTCCTATTCTACAGGTTCACGAGCGACGCTACTATATCTCGCATCTAGTTCTGGGTATGATTTGTCCTAAGTCATGACATAACTATCCTCTACAATATATAGTTCATTCGTGGTTTGCATTCCTGCTCTACAGGTTCTCGTATGATGCGGTTATAATTTCTATCTAGTTCATTCTTTGTTATGACAGTAACTGCATGCCATTTTGTGGCTCAGCGCAAATTTCGAGTAACCCAACGTCTCTTGCATTTTACGGTATAGAACTGCTTCCATTTATATTTGTTCAAAATGACCTGGCTAGTTTATATCTGCTGAAATTCTAAGCCACACACACACATTTTTTGATTGCTCGTTTCACGGTAGTCACACTTGTTTAATGCGTGCTTGCTTGTCATGTTTGTTTGACGTGTTGATCGATAATTGCACCATTGACCAGTTGTAAACTCCATTTCATAGCTCATGTCATATCAGTCAAATGAGTAGTTTGTCTTGTTTGATGTATTAACTTGTTATTACTTAGTTTCAGACTGCAATTATTGCTAGCCCCACCAAAGAGGGGGCTGCAAGATCGTGTCTCCTCCAATGTAGCCGTCACACTTAATGGAAGATGCAGGTGATCGATTGAGAAAGCAAATTGAGGACTCTGCTATCAACTTGATTGTCAACTGAAATGCCAATTTTTCTTTCCCCTGAGTTGATAATATGTAATAATTTTAAGAAGTTTGCAGCTGATGTAATATCTAGATAACTCGTGTAGGCCATGTAGGAATTTAGTTGACACCGTCCACACATTGTGGTAGTCATTACGGTAACTACGCCAGGCAGGTTGATTAGGGAACAGTACCGTGCTGTATTCGACCGTCGACGAACAGTAAAAAAATGCTGGATTATTATACACGTTTTATGATATTGGCATGGGCTTCAGAATTGACGAAACTGTAAAAGGCCGTAAACGTAATGGGCCAATGCGTATGTGGTAACAGGACGTAAATGTAACAGGCCTAACGGGCCGTAACAGAAATAGGTTGTTACTGAAGCAGGCCGCAACAGTAGCATGCCAGAACAGAAATAGCCCATTACAGTAATGATACGTTGCAAACGTATCCATAATTTTTGATGTTCCATGCTTGGTTTTACCTACTTTCTTATGTTTTGTCCACACTTTGGAGTACTTTTCATATGATTTCTTGGACTAACCTATTAACAAGAGCCACAGTGCCAGCTGCCTGTTTTCTGCTGTTTTTGGTTTCAGGAAAGTCAGAAAATGAATATTCTCGGAATTGGACGGGACAAAAGCCAAAGTCAGTTTTTCACCGAGGGACAACTAGAGCCAGAATATGAGACGGAGAGGGGCTGGGGCCCGGCCACACCACCTAGCCGTGCGGCCCAGCCTAGCTCGCGCCAGGGGGTGGTCTGGCCGCCCCAGGAACCCCCTCGGCCTCTCCTTCTGCCTATAAGTTGCCTCTGATACAGAAACCCTAAGTACCCGATCAAAATTCCACGAAAGAGTCTGTAGCCGCCGTCATCTCCATCCCTAGATCAGGAGGGATCTGAAGCTCTTCCCGGCACCCTGCCGGAGAGGGGAATTCACCCTAGAGGCCTTCTTCATCATCATGCAAGCCTCCGGTGTGATGCGTGAGTAGTTCATCTCTGGACTACAGGTCCATGTAGTAGCTAGATGGCTGGTTCTCCTCCTTTGTGCTATCATGTTTAGATCTTGTGAGCTCCGTTCATGATCATGATCATCTATTTGTAATTATGCATGTTGTGTTTGTGGGGATCCGATGGATATTGAGATTCTTTTTCAGATTGATTATTGATTCTATCATGTCTTTGTTATTTGTGATCTTGCATGCTTTTCGTTGTTAGTAGCTATCTTGGCCAAGTAGATGCTAGCAACTCCAAGAGTTAGTATTTATGCTCGATAGTGGGTTCATGCCTCTGGTAATCTAGGGAAGTGATAGATATCTCTAAGGTACTAGATGTGTTGTTGCTACTAGGTAGAAAACAACAATCCTTTGTTCATAGAACAATCATATTGTTTACTTTACACGCAATTCATAATGCAATTATCCGTTGCTTGCAACTTAATACTGGAGGGGGTTCGGATGATAACCTGAAGGTGGATTATTAGTCATAGATGCAGTTGGATGGCGGTCTATGTATAATGTTGTAATGCCTAATCGAATCTCAAAGGAGTCAAGATGATTAGTATATGCTTGTATGCTTTCTCGATGTTTGTCAATTGCCCCGCTGTAATTTGTTCAGCCAACATGTTATCTATCTTAAGGAGAGCCACCTCTAGTGAACTATGGACCCCGGTCCTTTCTTTTACTTTCAATCTACAATCAACTGGTTACTGCTTTGTGTTAACTTTCTGCAAACTATTACTTTCTTCCACTCAATATGTTTAATCCTTTGTTTTCAGCAAAATCGGTGAGATTGACAACCTCATCGCAAGTTGGGGACAGAGTTCTGTGGTCGTATTGTGAAGGTATCCACGTTGCTGCTGGCACCCGTAGTGCGCCCTGCCAACGTTCAGCTAGCAACACCTTTGGGGTGTTTCCTTGCTCCTACTGGTTCGATTAAACCTTGGTTTCATACTGAGGGAAAACTTGCTGCTATGCTCATCATACCTTCCTCTTGGGGTTCCCCAACGAGCTTGATATATTTTGGGCCATCAAGCAACAAGCAAGAAACTACACAAATCGCAAAACAGTAACAGGCCAAAACAGTAGCGGGCCAAAATAGTAGCGGGCAACAACAGTAAAAGTCCAGAACAATGACGAGCTTGAACAGTACGGGCCGAGAAATTCCCGGACGAGGGTAGTAATAGGCCGACAAATTTACCAGGCTAGAACAGTAAAGGGCCTTTTATGGGCCTAAATAGCTAAAGACCAGAACAGTAACCGGCCAGAACAGTAACGGACCATCTCAGAGAAGGGTCGTTAGTAGGCGGTCGATGATGGGCTGCGATAATAGTGATGGGCTGACCGCATGCCTTATGTTTACAGGAGCGACTTGGCGCAGGCTGCTAATGGGCCGCACAGTGTTGGACCAACATGGGCCTTCTGTAGGCCAAAACAGAATCAGGCTTGAAAGTTCGTGGGCCGCTGCTGGCTGCATTTTTGGGCCTATTTCAAACAGTGCAGGACAAAACAGTAACATGCCATCTTCTTATTAGGTTACCCTTATGGGTCAACCCAGTTAGTATTGAGCAGGCCTTGGCTGGGAATGGCTTCTACCACGGTTTCTATGGCCGTTAATGGCGGTAACCAGCCACTAACGATGGCTGCCACCTGGTAGTTCGCATGACGTCAGCAGTCAGCGCGGCTGGCGAACAGATCTACGACGGAACAAGTTTTCCTAGCTGAAGGGTGCGATCCGCCACGGTCGAAACAAAAACCATGGTTAATTCATTTGTGACAGGGCTTTTACCACGAAGGCCATCCGTCGCGGAAGACTCTCTGGTCACGAAAAACAGGCCTTCAACCACGAAAATCGTCCGTTGTAAAAGCTAACTTTTCTTGTAGTGTGTATCTTCTTTTCACAAACCATATATGGATCCACCAGTGTTCATTGCATGCGTGTTCTTTTCACAAACGAGAGCTAGAGTCATTGCATGTCTGTTCTTTTCACAAACCACATATGGATCCACCAGTGTTCATTGCATGTGTGTTCTTTTCACAAACGAGAGCTAGAGTCATTGCATGTCTGTTCTCTTCACAAACCACATATGGATCCACCATAGTCATTGCATGTGTGTTTTTTCAATAAACCACAGCTAGAGTCATTGCATGTTTGTTCTTCTCACAAACCACATATGGCTCCACCAGATTTCATTGCATGTATGTTCTTTTCATAAACTACAGCTAGAGTCAGTGGATGTATGTTCTCTTCATAAACCACATATGGAAACAACTAGAGTCATTCCATGTAAGTTCTTTTCACAAACCACATATGCAGTGTCATTGAAATGTGTGTTCTTTTCATTAACCACAGCTAGAGTCATTGCATGTGTGTTCTTTTCACAAACCATATATGGATCCACCAGAGTTCATTGCATGTGTGTTCTTTTCACAGACCACATATGGATCCACCAGTGTTCATTACATGTGTGTTCTTTTCACAAACCATAGCTAGAGTCATTGCATGTATGTTCTTTTCACAAACCACATATGGATCCACTAGTCATTGCATGTGTTCTTTTCATTAACCACAGCTAGAGTCATTGCATGGTTGTTCTCTTCACAAACCACATATGGATCCACCAGAGTCATTGCATGTCTGTTCTTTTCACAAACCACATATGGATCCACCAGAGTTCATTACATGTATGTTCTTTTCACAAACCACATATGGATCCACCAGTGTTCATTGCATGTGTGTTCTTTTCTCAAACCATAGCTAGAGTGATTGCATGTCTGTTCTTTTGACAAACCACATATGGATCCACTAGTCATTGCATGTATTCTTTTCATTAACCACAGCTAGAGTCGGTGCATGTCTGTTCTCTTCACAAACCACATATGGATCCACCAGAGTCATTGCATGTGTGTTCTTTCATTAAACCATAGCTAGAGTCACAACTAGAGTCATTGCATGTGTGTTCTTTTCACAAACCACGTATGGATCCACCAGAGTTCATTGCATGTCTGTTCTTTTCATAAACCACATGGATATACCAATGTCATTGCACGTGTGTTCTTTTAATAAACCACTGCTAGAGTCACTGGATCCGTGTTCTCTTCACAAACCACATATGGAAACAGCTAGAGGCAATGAATGTGAGTTCTTCTCACAACCCACATATGGATCCACCAGTGTCATTGAAATGTGTGTTCTTTTCATTAACCACAGCTAGAGTCATTGCATGTGTGTTCTTTTCACAAACCACATATGGATCCACCAGAGTTCATTGCATGTGTGTTCTTTTCACAAACCACATATGGATCCACCAATGTTCATTGCAGTGTGTTCTTTTCACAAACCACACATGGATCACCTGTATCATTGCATGTGTGTTCTTATCATAAACCACATATGGATCCTAACCTTAGGAGAGCCCTAACCTTAGCCCCCAATGGTGGCCGTTAGACCGAGTCTTCTAGAAGGCACGCCCTAACACAATTTTTCTGCATGACGATTGTTAAATACCATTTGATCGGGGCCCTTGGACGACTGGGATGGTCTTCGTAAGAGCGATCCGCGAGTTGGCTGTTCTGCGACATGATTGTCCATGCTTACTGCCCGCTTGCTCTGGACTAACTGGCAAAACCGAGCGCTCCCCTTTTGCAAGTGTCACGACTCACGAGTTTCGTGGGCCATATGCCAGTGTCTAGTCCCCTTTACTTCTCTTCCTCCCCATACTTCTCTTCCTTCCCCTCGAAGCCACTTTTCCCACTTCTCTCCCATCCTGCCGTAGCCGCAAGCCGATAGCGCCTCCAGCCCATTCCCCCACCCCCCTCTCGCCATGGGTTCAAGGGGAGACGATGAGGAAACGCGTCGTGACGATAGGGACGGTGATTTTGATGTGAGTAGTCTCATCTCTATCTCTATCATCTATGGCCAATTATCTATTTTGAGCTAGATCTACTTTGTTTACTCATGTGCATATGATGTGTTAGGACAACCAGACAATGTATGACTCCGACTATAACGGTTTAGCGGATGAAGAGAGTCCTTCGCTATGTAAACATGGATATGTGCCTGCTAAATTTGTAGCGTTCGAAGGACAAAACACATGCAGGAGATTTTTACAGTGTCGAGGATATCATGCAATGATGCAAGGCAGAAGTTGCGGTGTTGTCAAATGGGTAGATCCAGAGTGGCCCGAATCGATGCAGAAAACGCTGGACAAGTTGAAAGAATCCATAGTCAGCTCACTTCTTGACAGTGCTGAGATGAAGATATGGGACCCAGTTGACACAACCAAGCTTAACCGAGATAACAAGAGGGTGCAAGACAAGGTTAGCAAAGTCGAGAAGGAGAGGGACGTGGCGTTGGCCTTGAAGGCTAAAGCAAAGCAAGAACTGACTCAAGCAAGGAATGATCTTCACCAGGCCAAAGTCATGCAGTTCACAACTATGAGTATTGAAAAGTCCATGAAGATAAATGCAGAGAAACAATTGAAGTTGTGCAAGGAAGATGCTAAAAGGAAGGAGCAGACGATTTGGTCCTTGCTCTCGCAGGAAGATGCGCATCGGGCTAAGATTAGGAAGATCAAGGAGATGTGTGATAACTAGTTATATTTAGCTTGAGCTCCATGCTTTTTAAGTTGTAATAGTAGTACTAGTTGACCTAGCGGTCTGAACTAGTGGTCTTGGAGTCCTGGGAGAAAAAAAATTGGTTGCCCGTTAATCTGTCTTAACCCTGCATTACTTCCTTTTGTCTGATCATGGCGGTATTCTGACATTGGTGGTTTGTTTAAACGTAATCTACATGGATTGTGCCACATGAAAATGGCACTACCACAATTTATAAAGTGGAAGCACGACACCCGATTACTGGAGATCCGGGAGCTTCGCCAGATGTAGGGGATGCAGGAGCAGGGAGGTGGTGAGATAGACGGGCACAAGATTAGGCTAGAAAGTGGCACCGATTTCCTCATCGTCTGGGCATTATTGGTTGCCATTGTTATTTATGTTGCCATGTCATTGTGCAGCAGCTGAAATAAGTTGATGCTTCGTGGAGTGTAGCATCTTAAATAATTTATTTATGTGCCACTTACATTCCATCGAATTAGGAGACCTCCTGCCCCTCAGCAATCATGGAACCGGTGCTACATGTTTCCCGATAGTAGTGGCACAATCACAATTTCAGATTCAACTACTGAGTCGGGTGTTTCCAAACCCTAAGCCGCGGTACATTTTACTCCGAGAATGTGGGTAGATTTTTTCGCCCCACAAAGTTCCACACACAGAGCTCTAGAATTTAACCGAATTACATATATAGGTTCAAGTTCAACACATTACTATGCATCTTCATTGTCAGCAGAATTCTTCCCCAGTCTGGGTGCCAAGCCTTCAAGTCCACTGGCTTCTTCATTTCTTGCCTTCTTCCTCTTCCTCGGTGCCAATTTTCTTAGCTTCACGTACTCTGCATCACCAGGAAAATCAGCACCAGAATCGTGTCCAGCATCATCTTTCCACTCATTTTTATTTTCTTCCGACAGCAAAATGACTGACCCGGCAGTCATGTTTCTAACCTTGCGGCACTTCCTATCAAAGAAATAGGACTATTGCATAAGTACCCAATATCTACAGAGTAAATAAAACAAAAATTACAATTCAGCACAAAAGAGACTTTTGCTTACCAGGAGCTAATTGGGTTCGAGCGACCATCCTGTCCAAGAATAGAAGTGTGACTCCCAGTTGCAGCAGCTTCCACATCTAGTACATCACAATTCAGCTCAAACATGCAAGCCGAAGCATACCTTCTCATCAACCCAATTAGCTGACTGTCATATGTTAGAGGAACCATGATGCCTCGTTCATACATGAAGCTGAACTTTGTAGTCTGCTTCGGCCATATTTCATCATGATTACGCACAGCAGCAACAATACCAGGGATAGTGCAGATCTGCGTAGGTGCTTCTTCCATCGTGATACAATGGTATCCATACCACTTGCCCTGCACCCTTGCTGATTTAGATTCGTACCTGAAGAGGGCTACCGTAACCAGGTAAGGGTGGTCCACGGAGATCCCACTTGATAGAAAACTATGGACAAAATATGTTTGTCAGCGTTGGGCTAACAAACAATTTTAGGTTCAGTAGCCAGCTAGCAGTTATAATTAGTGCGAATAGCAAAGAGAAGGGTAGCTCACCCGCATGTAGCCAGAACTTCTTCTTCCTTGGTAGTAGGATCTGCCATCCTCCGAGTTGCTCAGCTCGTCAGTGGCGAAGGCGGGCTAGAGCCTCGCAACAGCGGCTACGGCATGCACCATTGGAGCTCAGGGTCAGCGAATGGGCGCAGCAACTTGGCGCCGGAAGTCAAATATTCAAAGGGATCGTTCTGCCTGGAGGGTGGATTTTGACGCCGCCGGTGCTAGGGAAAGGAGGGAATGGATTGGTCAATGCATCCAATCCACTTAGTTCCTCAATTTGCCTAAGAGGTTGCCGCGTTGGCGCTCGCGTCACGGACAGATGACCGACATGTGGGTCCCGACCGTCTACTTCACGGGGCAGTTTAACGGAATGTTTGAATTTGGCAGGGGTGAGATGAGTTTGCCTCGAAATGGCCCCTCTTAGTAGTTGGCAGCCCAACTTTATGAAACACAGCAATTGAAGGGAACTTGGGTACCGCGATGCGCTCGCCCAGGAACTTTTGGGCCGCAAACAAACAATCCCCTCCAGGTCAACGTATAGGCTGAGGCGAGGCGCGCTCGTCCTACTCGTGTCGGTACTCTGTCGGCCACTGCGGACCACACCTCTGCAAACTCATTCGTCACCGGCACCACGGCTTTGAACGAGGCACGCTCCGCGATGCACTATCCTAGGAACTCCTTCGGGCCCTTGTAGTTCTTGAGCTGGAGGGTGGCCTCCTTGTACTTCGGTGGTGGTGTCCACTGCTTCACCTCCCGTTTGGATCTGACAAGGCGAAGGCGACCGCGGGAAGGAGAGGGCTAGCGCGACGCACTGCGGTCACGGATGATGACTGATGGCTGTGAAAATAGCCATCTTTCTCCGCGTTTAAGCTTCATTTTTAATCAAGTAATTGACCAAGAATCTCTCTAGACTTGCTACTAATGACTAATTATTGCAAAGATGTGCAATCCATTGTTTTGAATTGTGTTGTGCAGGAAATCATATTTTTAAGGAGAAATCAGGAGTCATAAATAAATATTTTGAGAAAGTCCACACAAGCAAGCAATCCTGGGTCAAAACCTAGACTCCAAGGGCTCTAGTATATCGGGATGTGCTTCCCACAAATTTTATCTATATTAAATCTTGACACGTGAATATACAAACTACTATCTTTATCACATATGATGTGCATCTGTAGATGAATCTTCCACCCTGGCCTATCTTCATCCATTAACACAACCCACGTTATAAAGTAAACTAGAAAGTTCCGTTGAACGAAGGTAAAATGAAGAAACAAGTCATGTTTCCCAAGGATTCGATTAAACCTAGGTCTACTAGGGAAAACGCTATTATACTGCATCCGTAAATCTGGATCGAATGTATCAACGACGCCTCTGCCGGAGCGTCGTGTGGTGACCTAGCGCTCTAGTTCATGTTGTAGAGCACGAGTCGTTGGTATAACACTCACGGGATACCATTCCATGAATATTACACTTATCAGACTAGTACAACAAAAACATCGCAGGTCCAAGGTATAACTATTTTATTCATATCACGGATCTTTATAGAAGGTCCTCGGAACTTCCATGACACAATGAGCTCGCCAGATAAGTTCCTATTCAAACCAAAATCCAAAAGAAGCAGTTTGTAGTCTAGTCTAGTACTAGATCTACCTCTAGTCCTATCTTGATAGCTAAATGATGTATATTTAATCTAGTAGCAACTCCTAAGGGTATGGTTCCTATCCTCAGGAATTGGATCTTGTCTCAGTTTAACTTGATCTCATCCATCACTATTTTGAGTAACTGGTTCCGTTGACTTTGTTGAGCTAACTTTGACTTCATGTAGATGCCTCCTAAGTCTTCTAGTAGCACGTTTGCAATCCTGTCAATGACTTCAACCTAAGCAAGGGTAAGGAGGATATATTGATTATCAGCGTACTCAACAAGTTCTAACTATGTGGTTGTTTGATGAATCATCGTGGATCACACATCATAAGCTCATACAAGTTTTCAAAATCAGGTTTTTAGAAAAGGTAAGTTTTAGTTTATAAAATTCAATGTCTATTAGTCTTCACAGGTTGTACATAACTTAATGGAGTTCCTTTACACGCGGTGTTCACAGTTCTTTCCCAAAATAGGTAGTATCATGACACATTTTATACACTCTCAAGAGGTGCGCTACTTTACCCATAAACATCTTTAGCCTGGATGCACAGTCCAGGTCTAGTCTCTTGTTCATACTTTCATAGGTATGAGGCCCAGTATAAAGATTAGTTAATCACTAACATCCGCCACGACCCTGCAGTCCACCCACTGTAATGAGTTCTGGTTAAGAGACCTACGCTCAATTACCTTCCTTTTCATATGCTAAGTCGTTACCAAGGAACACAGGATAGGGACGTCACGGGTTCCCACCCGCTGATCTCCTCTCTAGAGCTCAGCTCGACTTAGGTCACTAGGACACACGAAAGGAAAAAGGTATAGCTGACTTGCCCGTCCCATTTCGGGATTTGTGTTTAGCACAATTTATACGATGCTTTTGAATCACTGACTGCATTGGTTGTTAAGCCTTCACTTTCTAGGTATAATGAAATCTTCACCATATGGCTTCCCAACCATATATCTTAATCCATGATTTCATTACCCACCATTTCACATTACATTTCATTTATAATATGATACTTTGTTTTTAATGCAGGTGATAGAGTTTTGAAAAGGTTTTCGTAAAATAATTCAAAAGACATGTAAGACTACACTTGCAAATGGTATGTAAGTCCGGTCTCACAAGGGTTGTGCAAGGATGAACTTGCCTTCTGACTGCAGGTTATGCAATTAACATCTTTTATCGTCAAGGATCCAAATATAATAATAGTATCATCGGTGTTTAAAAATTGTCAATATGCATGATATCAAAATTAAATAAACTATTGTTTCCCTCCCCATTATGCTACTCTTACTGTGTCTATCGAAGTCTAATCCTATGGGTATAAACTACTCAAATAACACACTTGGAAACAAAAGGATAGAGTTGTTTAATGTGATACGTGTTGGTTGATATCACTTAGTGATATGGGATTTGGGTATTATAGTGTCAAAGGAATGTTTATGGTTTAAAATGGTTTTCATAAGTGTAGAGGTACACTTGAATAACAATCAAGATGCAAAGTGTGTTGATGGTGTAGAATTGACTTGTATACCTTGGGTATAAGGTATATGGATTTGGGTGTCAAATGGATGGAGTTATTCTTTAAGAGGATATTGTTATCATGTGATGGTAACTTGATTACTAGTAAAGTAAGTGGTATGGATCATGATGTCTTGGCTTGGGATCATGTCCCTCATGGTATTATTTCGGGTAGTACAAGTGTCAAGGTGTGATCACTTGTGGACATGTTGAAGTGGACATTTTAGAGGTATTCACAAATTATCAATCCAAACAAGTATATATTTCAATCAAGACAATCAATTCTATTTTTCTTGTTCACTCATTCAAGATTCATTCATAAAGATTTTACAAGTAAAAGTCAAAATGGTGATGCATTCAAGGTCAAACAATTTGATTTGGTTTGTGTTGTTTTAAAGTATTTATTTCAATGGTTGTTTGAATTATTGCTTTTGTATTTGAATGTTATATTATTGTTTTAAGAGGTTTATTAAGTTCAAACAATTTTCTTATTCCATCACATTTAAGAATTATATTTTAGGGTTTTAGAGAATTTGTTTATTATTAAATATATAGGTCTTGATTTTATTTATTAGGTCTTTTAAGGTCAAATGGAAAATTCATTAAAATTCTAATTAGTGGGTGGAAATATTTAATAGTGGTTTTATAATATATATATATAGGATTTATAAGTGTCTTATATGATTTAAATTTAATTTTCCAAACCATTTCATATTTTATTTATAATATTTGTGATATAATTTCAATTATTGCTTCACTTTGAGTAATAATCAATTTTTAGTTATTGTTATTAATAGTTTCTTATTTTTAATGGTTATTATATATTTTTAGGAATTTTAAAGGCATTTACTTGAATTTTCAAGTTTATAAGTCGTTATTAAGTTCTTTTTTGTATTCTTTAAATTTTAAAACAAAAGATTAACTGGATTATTATTTATTTTATTTTTATAACTCCTTTTATTATTTATGTTGGTGTTTTATTATTTTTATTTGATTTTAGGGGTTTATTTTAATTTTATAAAATGCATATGGGTTTTTATATCCAAGAAGGAAATAAAAACTAGCTAGATGGCCTAGCCCATTGGCTCTAGTGGCTGATGACTGTGAGAATAGTCATCTTGCTCTGTGTTTATATAATATTTTAAGTCAAATAATTCACGAAGAATCTCTCTAGCCTTGCTACTAATGACTAGTTATTGTAAAGATGAGCAATCCTTGGTTTTAATTTGTGTTGTGCAGAAAATCACGCTTTTAAGGCAAAATTAGGAGTATTTATTGAAGATTAACACGTTGTCTACTCAACCAAGCTAATTGGGATTAAAGAGGAGCCTATATAAGGTTTAATGACCATCCGTACGGGCAAGCCCCCTGGGGTCCTCTCGTACTGAGTGATGCTGGCTTCGCTAGGTCAAACACAAAAACTTTCATGAAGGTGTATACATATTTTGAGACTCCAACCATCGCCTAGAGAGCTGCCATTTTCGGATTGCATCACAACACCACCGAAGGAGATCCGCCACTTCACCATCACCATAGTTTATCCTCTCCAACCTCCATCCACTCCATAGCCATAGCCATCATCTTGTAGTTGATATGTCCTTGTGATTTAGCAACCATTGTAAGAATATTTGATTTCAATCTACGTATTTTGTAGAATGTTTTCTATCCTTGATCTTATTGTTATGAGTGAGTAGTCCTCACGGGCTTTGGGTTGGGGTGAAACCTCGCAATGATTATGTGCATCTAAAACATAGGAATATTCTGTGGTGACTGAATAGGAGATATGTATTTGTGTTTATTTGTCTCTTGTCTCGGTTCATGGACTTGTAGGTACCCCAAGATCCCAGGGATTGATAAAGGATTGAGGTGATATGAGTGGTGAACGGAGACTTCATGCGAAACCTAGTGACAAAAGGGGAGTACGGTGTTCATTTAGGGATCCACTTGGGAGTAATAGCAACATCACCATTCTTAAGGATTTGATATGTATTTCTTAATAATTGTTATAATCCGGTTCTTCGTGATATAACAGTTGAATCAAAAGACTATTGCTATGCATGTGGCTTGTAGGGGGTTTACTATTTATGGATGTGATGCCCACAACCCTATCTATATTAGATTATTTTACACATGAATGTGCTTATTATTATCTTTATCCCATATGTATGTGCAACTGCAGGTGAATCTTCAATCATGGTTTATTTTCATCCATTGCAAAAACCAATGATTCAAAGTAAACTAAAAAGATCTGGTAAACGTAAGGTAAAACGAGTAAGCAAGTAGCATTCCAGTTTTTAGAATGGGAATATTTCATAGGGTTCATGTGCATTGCATCATTAACATCATGCAAAAACTTTTCCCGAAAGCCTTTTGCCAAATTCATATTTGAAAACCCCCTTATGCATCTATTAGGGTCATTTGAATTATATATATGTTTGTATTTTGAATGGACGGGAATAAATTCCCTAGTAATCGTGAAAAGTATTTAGAATTTTAGAATTTCGAGACAAGTTTGAACTCATTTGGAGTTAGTGTAGAAAAGTTATGAGAGAAATAAGAAAAGAGAAAGGAATAAAAAATAAATGAGAAAATAAACTAACTACCCAGCCGGCTGAGCTAGCCCAACCCAGCCCAACAGGTCAGCGCTCTGATGTCTGCGCACTTCTATTCTTGTAGACAGTTGTTGGGCCTCCAAGTGCAGAGGTTTGTAGAACAGCAGCAAGTTTTCCCTTAAGTAGATCACCCAAGGTTTATCGAACTCCGGGAGGAAGTGGTCAAAGGTATCCCCTCTCAAGCAACCCTGCAATCAAGATACAAGAAGTCTCTTGTGTCCCCAACACACCCAATACACTTGTCAGGTGTATAGGTGCACTAGTTCAGCGAAGAGATAGTGAAATACAAGTGGTATAGACAATTATAAGTGGTAACGGTGATAGAAAATACTTTGATGGAGTGGAAGAGACTAAAGGCAAACTGAAATAAATATGGAAGCAAGCAAGCATGTAACATATCTAATAGCAAACGGTGTTTCAGTGCTTAGAAACAAGGCCTAGGGATCATACTTTCACTAGTGAACACTCTCATATAAATATATTCTTCTTTATGATACTACGCTGAACTACTCTCCGGTTGGACACTCTAATCGTTGGTAGGGCTATAACAGCACACCTCAAAGTTCATCTTCCCCATCTATATAACCCCACACTGTCACCTTGAGTACTAGACGGTTCAATCAAACACCACAATTTCATAAAGACATCCAACTCCAAATATAACTCATAACAAGTATTTGTAATCTCTAGCCTAAGTGCCACCATGGTGTGCACGCTATCACTTTCACACACATGGGGAGAGCAGAGATCTATTAAAGCACTTGAGTAGCAAGGTAGATCTATAGATTACAAGCTCATGATCACAATATGATCATGCATAGGGAGAGAGATGAACACATCACTACCGGTAGAACCCTTAGCCTCGAGAGAGAACTACTCCCTCCTCATCATGGGAATCAGCAATGGTGATGGAGATGGTGGTGGATATCGATGAAGATGGCTCCGGGGGCACTTCCCCGTCCCGACAGGGTGCCGGAACAGAGACTTTTTGTCCCCCGAATCTCCCCTTCGGTGGCGGCAGCGTTGCGGAACTTTTCATGGATTTCTGATTGACTATCTAGGGTTTTGGTATCGGGAGGCTCTTATAGGTGAAGGAGGCAAGGTCGGTGGCCGGGCAGGGGGCCCACACCATGCCCTTGCGCGGCCTGGGATGGCCCGCGCCAAGGAGGGTGTGGCCACCCTGTGGCCCCTCTCCGACTCTCCTTCTGGCTCCGTGAGTCTTCCGGGAAAATAGTAACTTTGGCTTTTGTCCCGTCCAATTCCGAGAATATTCATTTTCTGACTTCCTGGAACCAAAAACAGCAGAAAATAGGCAACTGACACGGTGGCATCTTGTTAATAGGTTAGTCCAAGAAATCATATGAAAAGTACTCCAAAGTTGGAACAAAACACAAGAAAGTAGATAAAACCAAACATGAAACATTAAAAATTATAGATACATTTGCCATGTATCACACTCCTACACATCGCCCACACAACGTGCAGGGCACCAGCAGGCCCTGCTACCAGCGGCCAACGCAGTGCAACAGCTAATCAGCAACACAGGCCTGCCAGCGGCCCAACTGGCAGAGAGCAGCAGCGCGGCCAACCCACTTCCCTTTCCACCACTAACAGGTGGGGCCCGCAGGTCATCCCCTTCCTCTCGTCTCTCTCGTGTTCATGATGAACACCGAACCTACGGAGAATTCACGAAAAAATCGGGCGATTATGTTAGTCTCCTCGCTCACCCTGCATGCCCCTTCTCCTTATAAACCTCCTGCGTAGCGCCCATGCGTTGTTTCGCAAAAATCTAAAACCCTATCCTAGGAATCGAGCCTTTCCAATCTAGCCGTTGTCGGCCACCATTGGAGCCGCAGTCGAGGTTGGGAACGACGCCTCCACCACAGGAGCACTAGGGCACCCACCCTTTTCCCCCTATATCCTTTCTCTATATACATCGCTTCATGCTGACCCGATTCCTCATCCACAGGAGCACCAGGGCACCCACCCGAAGCCGCCGGAGCCCATCGGATCCCGAGCTCCTCTAGCCGCACGCTGAAGCCATTCCAGGAAGGAGACACCGCCGCCAAGACCACCATCGTGACCTCCGTGCACTGACGCACCGCGTCGACTACTTCACCATCGCCGGAGACCTCCGAAGCCGCCGCCGCCACGCACACCGCCCCACTAGTGAGCTCGCCATGGTCAACGTGGACCGTCCGATCCGCTTAAGATCCAACGACCCGTGTTCCTTTCAATACCAAACCCGTACCGACCAATGATGGTGTGTCGCGTGGCCGGCCTAGTCACCGCCTGTGTCAGCGCTTGCCGGCACAGTCAGCTCGCCCCGTTAGCAAAACATTCTAGGGAATATTCCCTCAAATTTCTAGAATAAGAAAATAGGCAAAAATTCTATTAATTTTATAAAATTCATAGAAAATAGAATTCTAATCATAAAAATGCAAATAAGATACCCATGGATTCACAAAAATGTGTAGAAATTGATCATGAAATAAAATTTGCAATTTGGCCAATTAATATTTTCTGGAGTATTTAAATCTATTTAATGTTATTTAATTCATAGAAAAATATCTACAAGTCTAAATTTAGCAAATTTTATGTGTATGGATTTAGAAAAATGTAATATACGACACTGTATCATTAGTTTACTTTGTCACAATACAAAATATTTATCTACAAGTAAATCTCTTAATTTAGTATTTTGGCTATAACTTTTATTCTGTAAATCATTTTAAAGTGGAACCAGTGCCAAATGAAGGTTATGAACTTTGTCTAGTTTTCAAAAAATTGAAACTATTTTGTAATGAAAGTATTCAAATTCCAGTAATGCTTATTAAAAGCCTATTTGATTAACAGAAAATTCTTGTGAAAAGATTTTGAACTTGTTTCACTTTTCTAGCATGCATGCATACTGTTATGCATACATATCAACAACCAAAACAACTATCTGAGGGCTCACTCGGATGATAAAAACACTGGATTACATCTTATAAGAATTATGTGCGTGGCTTAATCTTAGAAGAACTATGTACGTTGCTAAGTACTCATTACAATTTCTCAAAATTATGTAAAAAGAATTGTTAAAGCTCGACAAACTAACACAACCGGTAGGAAAGGAAAGAACAATCACCATCAGCAGGAGGGAAGGTCTATGCAAAGCCAGTAGAAATAAATAACAGATAAGCACATGCATAATTAAACCCGAGAGCAAGAATACCCCCAAAAACTTTAAATTATGGGACAAAATCCTAATATACTGTGATGTAAGCAACGAACCAAAAAGCAAAGATTTAAGACGTTTGATATTTTTATATGTGAAGAATCTGAGTAATGACATATAAAACAACGAACTTAAGAGACCATTGTTAGATGTACTGCATAAATATATTGTTTCTACATATATAAACATTGCTTGCACAATTTAGCAAAGACATTACAGGAACAAATTCTAGGATGTAGAGAAGTAGGGAATGGATGATGGTGACTGAACCATGATTAGACAAACGACAAATCACATCCAAGAATATGTAGTAGGATATTGCTAAGCTCCCAACTTCTCTTTGTATATAATTCATTATAATAAGACAAGTGAGCAATCACAACACAACAAACTCTGGTAAAGAGCAAAGCAAACATAGCCCAAATTCCTATTTCATGCTTGACAAAATCCATCTCGCAGAATGATCCTTAGGGAAACAGAGTATTGATTTTATTATGTGGTGATAAGAAGACATATAACCTGTTTGATCCTACTGAGTAGATAAACAAAGCGGCAAGAAATCTTAACTATTGTTTGTTGCTTAGCTTATTGCTGATGCCTTTAGATGAGTAGATAAATGAAGGAAGAGGACGACCAGGTTTGCTAGCAGTGGCACCAACGTAGAGAAGTTGGTACCAATTCCATGCATTGTTCCTAAAAAATAACATAAAATAGTTGGTCACTCAAAGAACATGATAGTATGAACAATGAGGGCGCTATAGGAAAAATATTTTTGACTAAATAAGACCAAACTGAAGCTCTAAGCCTCAATCCGGAGGGAACGGAGCATTCAATTTATGGTGTGGTGATAAGAAGACATATAATCTCTCTAATCCTCTGAGTAGCTAAACTGAAATTCAGTTTCTCAAGTTAGAGGTCACATACAGAGATCTACTAATAAGAAAAATAGCTAGTTCACTTACAGTTAAATAATTTCTGACACTAAAATCCCACGTAGAAAATAAGCATGTCAATTAAAAAGAGAAAGAAGGAGGAGCAAAATATATTATGTTATTCCCTGAAGAACAAAATGCCTCAAGGACAAATGCTAGTGTCAGACCAAATCAGTCAATGGATTGCTGGTAAGACCCTTCTAATCTAATGAGACTTAACATATTCTGACAAAGCTTATAGAGGAGACAATACAGGTACCGGAACAATGTCTATAATCTTCCTTGCAGAATAGTAAATAATGGCAATAACCTATAAAAATAAATGAAGTTATTCCTGTTTGGGTGCGAGGCACACAATGAATTATCTGTTCTAATTCCTTACTACTAAGGTGGGGTTGAAAAGGGATTCGAGAAACTAAAAAAATTCACTTTAGGCGAGGCTTCAGATGCTAGAAGTATTATTTTTAGCAAGAATAAACAAAATAATAACCTAGGTGCACGCCAGGCCATGCAAAAAATTAAGAGTACTGCTGCTGGAACTGTTTCCTTTTTCGGATACAGAAAAATAGTTCTTAAACATTGGTCGGGTACCACGACATGTCATTACCCAAGACATCAATACAGTGGAAGTTCTCTATAAGCTAGCAAAATTTTCAAAGTACATGGAAATGAATTCCCAAAACAGTTCGTTAGCAAAATTAATACTCCCTTCGACCCATATTACTTGACTTGGAGTTTTCTAGATTCGGATGTATCTAATACTAAAACATGTCTAGATACATCCAAATCTAGATAAATTCGAGTCAACTAATATGGGTCGGAGGGAGTACTAAATTATCGGTAGGCTCAACATACGTTAGGAACGACAGGACGGGAAAATACACATGCTTGTATGCGACAGACAGTTCATCCCTGATACTAAGCAATAAAAAGGTATTAAATCTTCTGGTAATAGCATTGATTTCATGTATTCTCTTCTTCGCAAAAGGTTTAACTAACTGTAGATTTATTTACCATATATTCACTTAATTTGAAAAAATACTATGCCATTAATTTGCCATAAAGTACGAGCCGCTATAGCATAAAATAGAAGACACATAAAATTGAGGAGTGCGCAATAACTTAATTTGTATCTACACACTACACTATCAGGTAAGCAAAAGTTCAAGTTTGAAATACTGCTTACCAACATACCTTTTCGGAAGTCTCTTTCGTTCATAGGCTTTCATTCATAGGACAATACTGACTACACAAAATCAGAGGCATTGTGCATCGACTGTGGTGAAGCTGGCAACGCCATTTTTGACCTCCGATTTCATCCTCGCTTAGAAAAAAGAGAATAATTCAAGCCTAATTACTTCCTTAGCATTGCCTCGAGAAAAATGGGAAAGATTGTACTCGAGAGAAATAAGAATACATCCGCAATTGTTATCTGATAGGGACTTAAATTACCATTGTGCTAGATCGTCGAGGTGCTAAATAGAGATATATATTGGTTCAACACGTTAATAAATGGAGTTGTATATTTGTAGTAGCATGTGCCAAAGGAGATGGTTGTTACATAAGATGGTAAAGGCAAGCTCTAAGTTACACAAAGACACTGAAGGATATTCAAAGGCTAGTGTATATGTAAGAGGATCAATATCATACAGAATTGGTGTGGGAACACCAACCCATGAGTTTTTGTCATGCATCGAGCTTCCTACAAATGAAGGGTGATTGTGGCTAAGCCGAATTTTAATATCAGTTGTGGTCATACAACAATTTTGGATACATGATAGTACAATCTAACACAAAACAACACATCATTCTGCATTTCTATCTTTGAAAGCACATGGAACTTTTTGCTGCTCAATAAAACAATAAGAGAAAATTGCGACTAATATTGTCTGTATATACAAGTACCTTCCGTCAATTTATGTTAACATGGAAAAGGGCCATGACCCGACATCTTTGAATCAATTTTACCTCTTACATCGCCTCTAACTGCATGTATCAAAATTCTCTCACGCTCGATGGAACTGATTTAAATAATTCACCTAATCCACCTTGGATCTAGATCGTCAGTGTAGGTGTTGCTGGACCGCGCCGGTGGAGCAAACTAGATGGAAGGTGGGGTGGACGGCGATCTGTGGTGTGGTTCTAATGGCTACGGCGGCTGGAAACCCTAGAGAGAATGCCTCCCCCTCGCAGCCACCTCACCTCCGCCTCGTACACCCTCTAGGACTCGATGACCCATGTGCCCTCCCTTAGGCAACCAGTGCACGCACCAACCTCACCAGCTTGTACACGATCCACCTCCCACGGTTCTGCTTCCCGCCCATCACGCCCCTCCATCTCCTCAAGAACACCACCACAAGCGCGTCCATGGCGGGATTGAGCAGAGGGGCCAAAGGTGGCGTAGAGCTCCAGATAGCAGCAGTACCAGGGCTCGGCATAGGCCACGTGGACCACGATGAGAGCAAGGGGCCAATTGAGGCCCAGAGGAGGCGATTGTGGCGGTGAGGAGGTAGGAACTGAGGAGGCGGCTAAGGGACGGGGAGGCTGCGCAGCGGGCTAGGGACAGGGAGCGGTTGGCAGCGGCGAGGCGCTTGAGAGACTGCACGATGTTCTACCGCGCTTGAGAGGACCACATGTAGTGGTCCCAGTCGTGTGCGGGAGGAAGAGGAGAGACGCCATGGAGGAAAAAGGAGATATGTGTGCGGGAGTGGATCAAATTCGAAGTTGAGTAGAGTGGGGGCCAAATGGAGGAAAAAGGAGATATGTTTTGGTGCAGGGTTTTTTCTGGCGAATTGGGAGGAAAGGGGAAGAGTGACCACGTATTGGTGTTGGGATGGTGGATCGCACCACGCAGCTACAACACGTCAGCACACCTAGAAACTCACTGAGCCAAAGTGTGGAATGATTAGCACGCACCGCCCACCATATGGCTAGCTGCAGCGCACGGGGAAATACCAACCTTCCTCGACCCCCAACCAGCTGGAGCGCCATAGCGCCACAATGGGCCATTAAGTGTGCGACAAATTCCCTCAGCAGAGGCACAGCCGACAAGGCTTAAGCCCACATGCAGTGGTGCAAACTAGCAGCGCGCATGGCAGATGGCCTCAGAGCATAGCATTCTCACCAGGATTAAGCCTATAGATAATAATTAAATCTCTTAATTTAGTATTTTGGCTATAACTTTTATTCTGTAAATCATTTTAAAGTGAACTAGTGCCAAATGAAAGCTATGAACTTTGTCTATCCAGTAGCATGGTTTTCAAATTTTTCCGAAACTATTTTGTACTAAAAGTATTCAAATTCTAGTAATGCCTATTAAAGCCTATTGGATTAAAGCCTATTTTGAACTTGTTTCTCTTTTTTAAGCATGCATGCATACTGTTATGTTGTGTTTGTGCTTCTGTATGTTGATTGCAATTATCTTTTGCTATGATAGATTGTCCGGAGAGCGATTCGTGTGATTGCAACGAGTGTGTGAATGATACAATCAACTAAAGGAAAGTGTCACTATCATAAATCTCCTATTGTTTCCTATGCATTTAGATTTCAGTATATTTGCATGTATAGAAAATGTTTTTACCTTATATGCTATGTTATGGTGTGAGTACCCAATAGAATTGTCATAGGTCCCCCAGTTGATTCCTTGATAGACATCGTATTGTAGAATTTCTTAGCCATGCTATTAGTTATGTGGGTGGTTTTCATGATACAAATGTGTATGAGAAAGTTATCTTTTGTTGAAATTAAAAACACTTAATCAATGAATAACTTGGGTGGAATAGCATGGATTGGGTCATCGAGTGTGGTCTATGGTAGGGATTGTTACCCAGGCTTCAAAGATATAATAGACGGTCATGATTAGTAACTTCCATGTACAACCACATGCCATATAGGCTCTGACTTGACTGAGTAAGTTATGGGATCGTGTCCTACCATGACTAGTAGATGTCGGTGTTTATAGGATGGTACTGTCCGGGGCTGGGCTCATGATTATGTTTCCCAAAGGTCTCGTTTGGTCTTCTCTCAAAAGGGGTTAATTGGGCCTTGTGGGTAAAGTGTAATAGCCTTTATAGAGGGTTAAAACTAAGTGCTTAGTCGTGTCTCCGATAATGGATAATTGTGAGTAACTTCTCTTGACACAGTTGAAAAGTCTCATTCATTCCAATTTCTATAATAAAACTTGATGGGTGAACTTAATGGGTTTTAGGAGCACTTGAGTGACTCAATGTGTCCATAGTTATAATAGTAGCTCTCGAGTGACTCGAGGTGTTCTTAGTTATTTTGAAGAACTAAAACTAATTTGGAAAAGTGGGAGAATACATTGCTTTCCGCAAATAGTCTGAACTCTACTAGATAAAGTGTGCATGTATATGTTAGCTTGCCAGTTGTTTCCACATAACAGTGACATCTTGCCAATAAAATTCAAATGTATTGGCCATCCGTGGATGCAAATTTTCATGTTGCAGGATATTTTCAGGATGACTAAGGTTATCATTTAGGTTGCGAATCTCCACCCAGCGTGTTTCCTGTGGCATGATGGAGCTTTTATCTATTGTTTATTTGTTGAACTATGTTATTTGAGCTAGTTGTTAGCTAAGCAACTTTGTAATAATTATATTCTTGGATTAATCGTTGTAATGATGTGATGCATTGATGCTCTTTTATTCATCGAACCTGTGTGTGCTAGCTAATCGATCCAAGGAACTAGCACTTTAAACACATGATCCAATCTTTAACGGGTTGGATCGCTTCAGCAAGTCTTCTAGAAGTTCCTCATATTTGCATACAACAATTGTTTCCTAAGGTTCGATAAACCTAGGTCTACTAGGGAAAATCTACTATACTGCATCCGTAATCCGGATCGAATGTATCAACCCTTTTACTAGCGCCATTGTTGGGGAAGCAATTCGCTATCCTGGTGAGGTTACTAGAGACCTTGTTTTTAGTTTTAATTTTGTTTTTATTTTATTTCTTGTTATTAGTTTACTTTTTGTTATCTATTGAAACCCCCCAAAAAGTTAGTTACTTATGTTTCTCTTATTCCAAAAATACCAAAAATAAAAGAGCCATGGCTCAAAAGAAGCTTGGGGAGTATGATAGTCCCAATGATGATTTTATTCGTGCACCTATTACTCAGCCCGATGTTGAAGCAGAAACTTATCAAATTAAGCCTAACCTTTTGAATTTGAGCAGAATCAATTTGGAGGCTCAGCTATTGAGGACTCGGGTTTGCACCTAAACACATTCACTGAGATATGCAACATGATGTGCATAAAAGATGTTGACCCCAATATGGTCAAATTACGTTTATTTCCTTTCTCTTTAAGATGAAAGGCTAACGACTGGTTGCTAGCTTTGCCTAAATGCACTATTACATATTGGGAGCAATGTACTATTATTTTTATGCCTAAATTTTTTCCTCTAGCTAATACTATGCAGCTAAGGTCCGACATAACAAGCTTTAGGCAGGAAGACTGCGGGCCACTAGTTCTTGCTTGGGGGAGAATAAAGGGACCGATCTTGAACTATCCTAGTCATGGGATGGAACAATGGCTTATACTACATTTATTTTATAATGCTCTTAACCCAATGTATAAGTCTATGCTAGATACCGCAGCAGGAGGAATCTTCATGGGGAAGCAAGTGAATGTTGCAAAACAACTTATTGATGATATGCAAAGAAACCATGCCTAATGACATGTACAGAGAACCTCCTCGTAAAGGGTGAACTCAATCATCGAGGAGTACAATGAAGAGCTTACTTCAAAGGTAGATGAGCTATTAAATATTGTAAAGGGTAAGGAAGATACCCAAGTACATGTTATCATTGCCGATGCTAATGAAGTCAATTTTATAGCTCGTAGTCCTTATAACCCTGCATGTAAGAGTCAAAACTATGGCTCAAACTTTCAAAAACAATATTCTAATACTACATATGCTCCAAATAATAATAACTTCAATAATCATAATGGAGCAAATCATGTTAATCTCCCTTTTGATAATTATTTTAGAACCTTTATGCAAGCATAATCTGATCAAAATAATGTGCTTATTAAAATAACGGAGAACCATGATAATATTATTGGTAAATTATCTAACTAGGCCATTGCTATTAGAAACGATGTGTAGGCTTTGTAGAAAAGAACCAAGACAGTGGAGGCATAATTGGGAAAGATAGCCGAGATTCAAACTCTCATACTTGAAAGATTTGCGAGAAAGTCTGAGCCAAACCCGGTGGAAGACCTCAAGATGATGAGGATAGAAGATAAAGATGAGAAGCCTAAAGAGCTAGACTATAGTAATGCGCCATCACCGGACTATACAGTGGAATATCTTCTAAAGATGACCACGATGAAAACCCTCGGTATTGAACATGGTAACAATGTCATGTACCAATAGTTTATAAAAGAAGTAACATCAAAGGTACGTGAGTTAGAGATGGAATATAAAAGGCTAGCTGATAAACTTCTGGATAAGCTTGACGATATCTTTGAGCCCACTGTTAAAATTAAAATAGGAGTTAATTAAATAGATGCACTTTGTGATCTTGGTGCAAGTGTTTGAACAATTTCTAAAAGTTTATTTGATAAACTAAACTTGCGCCATTTGCAACTACTGAAATGAGACTCCGTCTTGTTGATTCAGCTTATAAACAAGTTGTAGGGATCAAAGAAAATAATAGTAATTTAAATTAAAGGATGTACTGCTCTTATCGATCTTGTTATAGTGGCCATGCTTGAAGATCCCATAGTACCTATAATTCTAGGTAGGTCGTTCCTGAAAACTATTAAAGCTTTGATTAATTTACATAAAGGGAATATGAGAATAGGACTACCATCTAGAGAACCTTTTGCAGTTCACTTCCCTAGGAAGAAAAAGGCCAAGCCTAATGATGATGGTTGATGTCTGCAAGAGCACAGATCGTTTGTGTCGAAGTATAGATATCGATCCCATAGGGAGCCCAAAGCTAAGTGTTTATGGGTGAAGTGCCTGTCACACCCGAAGTTGTCACAGGTCTTCGAGTGAATTAACTGCAAGTGTTGAAATAGAAATGGGGTTTTGATTAAATGAGATGTATTTAAATAGAACTAAAATGTAAACTTCAGAAATATAAAGGATAAAAGTAAAGAACGACTTGGTTGTTCGTTGTTTCCTGCAGATGGCAAAAGAAGGTGCGGGGAGATTCAGTTCATGGTGATAGTGACTGTGCCAGGTGGATGAATGATATGTAACAATTATAATCTTATAAATATATGTGTAGGCGAACAACCCATAATTAGCCGGAACTCCTATTGGTAGATTTCATTCCAACTTCAATAATCCTACTAGCCTGTTACCAAAACCATGGTCAGACACTAGACGATTAAGACCCTTCAGGTCGCTTAGCGATTAAGCTCTTTGGATCGGACTAATGCAGTAAGCACAGTGGTTCCTCGTTATCCTCGAGTCTACTAGTTTTCTATTGATATCCCCGTGTCACCCGGGAGTCGTCGGTCCACTAGCGAACAAGATCTTATCTATGTAGAACAAAGCATCAGGCATCCCACAGATAGTCAAGCACACATAATATAATAATTAGAATAAATCACAAACTAATGGAAAATATATGAAGGCACATCGCATCTCACCAATCCTCTACATCTCCCATGCCCAAGGGAATTACTCAGACATGAGAGAAGAACGGATCATCAATACAATCAAATAAAGGGAATTCATATTTGTATTACCATGGAGATCTACAATAAGAATAGAAAAATATCCAACACAATTCAAGATGGGAAGAACAATCTCAAACCCTAGTCTTGCAAGGTGGAGATCCCTCTCTCTCTCAAGTACAAGTAGTGGCTATGGAGGTGTATTGGCTAGGAGGTTGAAGATTGTGGAGCGAGATGAAGAATGTCTTCTTCTTCTCTGGATCTCTTTTTTCTCCCTTCTGGATGGTATGGCGGCTGCTGCGTTGTGTTTTCGACCTTGATCCCTTCATGGAAGTTGTCTCTTTTGACAAGACAGAGGCGACGGCAACTATATGGTGGGAACTATACGGCCAGAAAAATATTCCCGCTGTATAGTTGCTCATTAAAGCTTCTATGAGGTCCCCTCGCGTGCTCCCAAAGTGAGACTTACTTGTTTTCTCCAGAATATTGTGTTTCTCTAGTTAAAATCTTCTGTTGACATTCATAACCTGAAACGCACATTAAAAACCAAGTTTTCTTCGCTACCGAAGTATTAGCGTTAGGTAAAGCCAAAAAACAATCAAATCCAGGAGAAAACCATCAATAAAAGCCATCAAAAATGTGTCGAATCTCATAGCTATAAAATCCCCTAAGCTTATATGTTGCTCGCCCTCGAGTGACAAGGAAATAAGTAAGAATAGTGGAGATTCGAGACTTAAAATAAAGGAACTCACAAGTTTGAATTGGTGTCAAATTCTTTTCTTCACAATCCCTGCAATCTTAAATATGATCATACACGTATTCACAAGATTGCACTGAGTCCACTTCCTAACCACGTATATCTTGTTAGCAAATAAATCATATGCCCAAGTAAGTGTCAAAAGTTTAGCTAGGAAAGTGGGACAAATTCTTTTGGTGCCTCTCTTGATGGAGAGATGAAAACTTTTTGTTCTTGTTTGTTTAATCAATTAAGAGTACTCAAGTTGGCATCAAAACATTTAATTTAAGAAAAACTCATCTACTCCCATGTAAAAATTTCAAGACTATCAAAGCACCTCTTTCTTTTCTTTTGCCTTTTAAAAACTTTAGCTCTTTCATAGAGAAATCATGCCACTATTCTTATCATGTTTAATTGGGGCTATGTTGTGCACTTGTGACCATACCAATAAATAATTGTTGAGCAATAATGGGCCAGAGGAGTACTACAACTTCACTTGGAACATGAAACCATGAAGAGACTAAAAAATTTACCCGTCATAGCATTGCTGCTACAAATGTTTACATAACTCAATAGCCGAAATCAAGTGGCTTCCCATATTTAGATCGTTCATTGGCCAGTGGAGTTAACAGTTCCCCATGGAGCACGACATAGTTGTAATGACACATGCAAAGCAATATCTTACGGTAATTATTAAAAAAGTAGTGGCATAATTTCTACTACTTTGAAGCATCCATTTTATCAAACAATTTCAATCAAGGGTACTATCAAGTCTATTTATATTCAGTTCAAATGGGATGGAGTAGTTCTAAAATTAAATTATTTGCGCTAAACATGGACTCAAGTCATCTTTTAGATGCTTTTTCTTGTTGTAAAAATGTAGGAAGTATTTTTAATCAAGTTCATTGCTCATTGTTTCAAAGCTAAAAAGGAGACACTAGCTAAGGAATGGAATTTATAGGATAACAAGCTAAGTGGGGAGTGACTTCAGTGCAAGCGAGTAAATTATTGTGGGATCAATTTAAGGTTGCAGAAAGGATGATGAAAGGAATGTGATACCTATCCTTGCTTGCTTCACTCTCGTATTTGAGTCGATCCCCCTCTATATTTCCATATTTGCCAAGTCACCTGAAATTGAGCAATCTATGAGAGAAACAAAGAAATGAACTTAATAAAATTACAACTAATTTTTTTGTATTTTTGGTTTAAGGAATGCAAAATGAAAATAAACATGCAACTTGAAGAAATAAAATAAATCAAAAGAAGAAATAAAAATATTAATGTAAAGTTTGGAGGTTTTTAAACCTCCCCCACGCTTAGGCTATTACCAGGCTCAGTTGTTGCCGTCATTTGGCGGCTGGTGCGGATACTGCTAGTAGTAGTCGGAGAAGTGGGTCATGAAGTGACTGAAGTTGTGAGTCAAAGTATTCACATCTTCATTCACTTCCTGAAGAGTGTGGTCAATCTCCCCAATGCGCTGGTTGAGCTGCTGGAACTCCTGATAGGGGACGTAGTTGTACCCCTATTGTGGCTGGTTGGGCCACGAGTTCCAAGCTCCCCCTTGCTGCTGTTGTCTCTCCCAAGAAGGGTTGTGTCCCTGCTCTTCCTCCTGCTCCTGCTCCTGCTCCCACTCCTCCTCATCCTGCTGCCCTCCTTCTTCTCACTAACAGGAAAATGGCTATAGGTAATCCGTGGCGCACGTGCTAGTGGTGCCCCACGGCTAAAATAGGCATGGCGCACTGGCCACAGGTGCCCTATGGCTAACTACCGTAAGTGTGGCGCACATGTGGGTGGTGCACAACGGCTGAGTGTGGGCCAGGGCACTGTCGGCCGTAGACCACATAGCCGTAGCGCACCCTGTGGGAAGTGCGCTACGGGTGTGGCCGGTAGTCGTGGCGCACATGGCCACCATGTGCTATAGGCAAGATCGGGCCACCCTGCTGTGTAATTGGGAAAACACATTTGTGGCGCACGGCTGGTATGTGCGCCACGGATGTTCTTTATTCCTGTGGCGCACCGCTCCATGTGCGCCACGGATGTGCATTCTGCTATTACTTTTTGGCAGATAACCTTCGCACATTTGACTAGATCTCACCATCTCCCACTTCACTTTCCCCTCCTTCTTCCTCCTTGGATCTCGCCCCCTCCTCCTGACCACCTCAATTTCTCCACTCTTTCACCATTTGTAGCATGTAAAACTTACCTTGGATGCTACATGCATAATAGAGGAAAGTTCTCCTTCCGTCCACCATCCTCTCGGTCTCTCACCTCTCCTTCGAGATCTTCTCAGTCTCTCATCTTGGTAAGTTGCCTATGTAAGAGGATGTGTTTATGTGTATGGATGATATGGTCACATATCTATGGAGAGGATCGATGCTCCCATGTGTTTGGAGAGCATGCATTGCATGCTCTCTCATATATTGCCATTGTTTTGCCAAAATGTTGATTCATTTCCATTTTGGCAAGACTTTGGCATTTCGCAATGGTCCTAATTTTAGGATAGGTCATGCCAAAATTTTCCATCGACCATTGCATGCATGCATTGGTTCTGTGGTTCTAATAAACTTCTAATTCTACCGTGTACACCGCGCAAGCAACCATGGTCTGCATAATGAGCGAAGGCATTGTGGCTAGATTTTGGAAATGTGCGACGACCGACATGATACGAAATAACATGACATAGATAAGATGTCTGTGTAGAAGATGCAAACTCAATTGGTTGATCGACCCAGATTCCGTACATCTGTAGGCGCACCTGCTCCGCCATGGTTTCATGGATGGCTACACTTGGTGAATAAGTGATGACGAAGACGATGAGGCCATAAATGGGGTGGCGGGAAATGAGGAAGGTGGGAAACATGATGATGATCACGGTGAGGATGGGCGAGATGAAGAGTCTCCTGGAGATGGTGAAGGTGCGGAAGCAGACCAGGATGATGATGATCTAGATGCCAGAGTAGACGATGGAACAACGTTAGGCTGGGTGCAGGACCCTTATGTTCAAGAACTACTTCTCAAGCAGACAAGTAACACCAGGGCTGCCGCTAGAGAGAAAGCCAAGCTTGCACAACTTGAGGAAGACGCGGTTACTCTATTGTATGAAGGATGCAAGCCCGATGATACCCGATTGAATGTAACACTCAAGGCTATGGAGATGAAGGCAAAACACAAATTGACCGATGCAAGCTTCGAATATATGATGGCATTCTGGCACGATCGTCTCCCGGAGGGGAACACGTGTCCAACTAGTATCGAGGAAGCCAAGAAAATCATGTATCCTCTCGATCTACCGCATGTTAGATACCACGTCTGCATCAATGATTGCATCATTTATCGGGGCGAGGACACGGAGAAAACCACATGCCTGGTGTGCGGCGTGAGTCGATACAAGAAAGGGAAGAAAGCTCCTCGAAAAGTGGTATGGTACTTTTATATCACTCCTTGTCTGCAACGCTATTTCGCAGACCCTAAGGAAGCAAATCTCATGCACTGGCATGCGGAAAGAAAGAAGCCAGGAGTTGACGATGACCCCGAAAAGGACGAGCTGCTGACGCACCCTTCAGATGCTAGCTAGTGGAAAGCATTAGACCTCGAATTCCTAGAATTCGGTGGAGATTCGAGGAACATCAGGCTAGGTGCAAGCACCGATGGACTCAATCCATTCGGTAGCCAGAGCAGCACGCACAACACTTGGCCCGTGTTTGTATGGATGTACAACCTCCCTCACTGGTTGTGCATGAAAAAGAAGTACATACAAATGAGTATGCTAATTCAAGGGCGAAAACAACCTGGTACTGACATCAATCTGTATCTCGGGCTGTTGAAAGAGGAGCTAGCCATGTTATGGGAATCCGGAGCCAATACGTATGACGCTGTCGCACAAGATTATTTCACTATGAGAGTTATGCTGGTCACTACGATGCAAGACTATCCAGGTTGCGGATATTTCTCGGGGCAGGTTATCCAAGGATTCTTCGCATGCGTTAGGTGCATGGATAACACGACCTATCTCCAACTAGAGAAAGATCCAGGGTCTTCGAAAACCATGTTTATGGGGCACCGGAGGTGGCTTGGAAAGAATGATGCATGGAGAAAATGTGGAGATCTTTTTGATGGGAAATCCGAGACCCGAGGAATCCCAGAGCGGAGGAGTAGCGAAGAAGTGGATGAATTGCTGAAAAACTGGAAAGAGTGTCCTAAGCCGGGAAAGAAGCGAAAGAGGCAGCAAGACAAGCCTGATGAAGGTATGGAAAACAAGGTCTGTTTTCTGGGAGTTGCCATACTGGAAGTTTCTCTGCACGCCTCATAGCCTTGACATCATGCATATCACGAAGAACGTGTGCGAGAGTCTGGTCGCCACCCTAATCAACATGCCAGATAAGACGAAAGATGGTCCTAAAGCAAGGCACGACTTAATATTCATGGGCATCCGGAAGGATATTCATGGAGGACGCACTACTCCTGATGATCAGGAAGATGACGATGATCATTAGTCGGAGGCAACACAAGGTCATCGAAAGGGTAAAAATGTCAAGAAGAATGAATATTACTACCCCCTTCACGCTTCACACTAAGCCAGGATGAGATCAAATAGTTTTTCAAGTGCCTTCTAGGAGTCAAATTTCCTTACGGCTACGCGGGCAAGATAAGCAGGTACCTAGACGAGGCTAAGAAAAGGTTCAGTGGGATGAAGTCTCACGACTGTGCCGAGCTAATGACGCAGATACTTCTGGTTACACTACAAGGTATAATGGACGAGCACATCCGAGAAACATTGTTTGGGCTTTGTAAGTTTTTCAACGTCATCTCTTGAAAGTTAATTGGCGTGAAACAGCTCGGGAGGCTACAGGAGAAGATCATGGTGATACTATGGGAGCTCGAGATCTACTTCCCACCCGCATTCTTCGACATTATGGTGCATCTGCTGGTCCATATCGTGGAGGATATCATCCAACTCGGGCCGATGTTCCTTCACAGCATGATGGCGTTCGAAAGGATGAACGGACACATCAAAGGATACGTTCGCACCAGGTCTCGTCCAGATGAAAGCATAGCCAAGGGCTTTCTGGCCAAAGAGTGCATCTCTTTCTGCATGAATTATCTAGGCATCGAGAATCCTATCGGTCTTCCCGTGAACAGGCACCTTGGCAAGCTCGACGGATCGGGTCACCGAGAGGGTCGTCATGTACTGCATGCAGACTTCGATTGTCGATGCGTAGACTTTGATAGAGCAAACCTGGTCGCGCTCCAACATTTAGAACTGGTTGATCCTTGGGTACAAAAGCACAAAAGGTTAATTGAGAAGAACGATAGTGACCGAGGCATACAGAGGACGCAGGGAGAAATAATCAAAGAGCACAACTCGGATTTCACGCATTGGTTTAGGCAGACCTCCTAGATAATCCCCTGCAATCGCATTCTGCGGAGGAAAACATCATATTCACCTTGTCGCAGGGACCCATGCACAACCTGGTGACCTATCAGGCGTATGATATCAACAACTACACATTCTACACAGAGAAAAAGGGCGACAAGTGTGACTATCAGAACTCAGGCGTAACGTCAGAATTCTACACCGATGACAACGTGAAGGAAAGATTTTACAGAAGGATCGAGGAGATCTAGGAGCTCAACTACTATGGAGAAAAGGTGCCGATGTTCCGTGTCAGATGGGCCAAGAGAGTCGAAAGAGAAGACCGGTATTTCACAACCATTGTTATACCTGAAGAAGCCAAATCCAAGGCCGTCAGTGCGAACGTCGCCGTGAAAAATGAACCGTGGGTACTTGCTAGCAAAGTGGACCAATGTTTTTTTATTACCGACCTGACAAAGCCCAGTCGTGTTATTGTGAGGAGAGGAAAAAAGAAACATCATCAGAATGGATGGAATCGCTAACGAGCAAGACTTCGACCAGTACGGCGATCCAAAGATTGAAGATGATGACTACGATGAAGAAACATACATCACAAGAAGAAAAAGGACAACCTTACCCAAAAAGGTAGCCCGTTCGAGAGAAGAAACATAAAAGTACCCAGGCTAAATTATTCAACCGCGATAAAGAAGGGAAAAAAGATTGTAAAACGCTAGCTCAAAAAAGATTGTAAAACGCATGCTCAAAAAAGATTGTATTGATGCATATGGATGGCATATTATTAATGGACACATTATTATTTAATTTCTTTCTACTTTGAATCACTTTTGTACCACTTTTGATGATATATATGTACCACTTTTGTCATATAAAACATATAATAGATATTCTATATAGTTTACATAATTTTTGGGATATTTTTTAACATTTTAAAGTAGTTTTAAAATAAAAACAAAAAAGGGAGGGCACCAGGGTTCGAACCTGGGTGCTCCAGGTTTAGCAAACGAGGCGGAACCAGTGGGATAAAGCAGTGCTAGTGTTAACAAATGGGGTGGCCGCCCTCTTATTTGACTTGACACGACACTTAGCCATAGTGCACCCTTGCCTAGTGCGCTACGGGTAAACGACTTAACCATAGCGCACTAGATAAGGGTGTGCTACGGCTAAGTGCTGTGACGGGTCAACTGCTGCACATAGTCATCTCTCCCGTATATCTCAAATAGATCGAAACCTAACTACCGATGCACTGCCACCACTCAATCTGCCACCTCTGCTCGCCTGCTGCCTGCCAAGGAGGAGGAGAGGAGGCCGCCGTGTCCGTGGAGGAGGAGAGGAGTCCACCGCGTCCGTGGAGGAGGAGAGGAGGCCGCCACGTCCGAGAAGGAGGAGAGGAGGCCGCCGCACGTCCGTGGAGGAGGAGAGGAGGCCACTGCGCGTCCGTGGAGGAGGAGAGGAGGCCGCATCATCCGAGAAGGAGGAGGAGAGGAGGCTGCCACGCGTCCGTGGAGGAGCTCCATCCGCGCTCTTCATCGTCGTCCGCGTGCTCTTCGTCATCGTCGTCGTTGAGGTGAGCGTCCCCTCTCTCCCTCTCTCCCCTCTCTTTGAATGTCTGTAAATTCCGAAATTATTGCTATGTGAGTATTTCCAAAATTATTGATTGCTTGCTATGTGAGTATTTGCGAAATGAGATTGTTCGCTTGCTTGCTTGCTTGAGATCCATTATGTAGCCTGTGTGATCTTGAGGCCAATCTTCAACATTTCTACAGGTGTGATCTTGAGGCCAATCTTCGACATTTCTACAATCTTGACATATTTCTTGAATGCATTGATCATTTGTCTAGTGCAAGAAATAGCACTTGGTTGTAAAAAATCAATAAACTTCAGCTTACCTGAGAGTAAACTTTCACATATTCTGATGTTACATGTTTAGAATTGGCTTGGCACAGATTGTTAGAAATCAGCCCACATGGTTTTGTGTTTGTGAGGTCTATTTCAGAAAATTTATAATTGCTACCGTTTGTCGAACACAACTGCCTTTTTTCTTTGGAAGCTAAATGAGAGACCTTACATTCGGATTTCCAAAGAAAGAAATAGTTTATAGGTTGCATTGCCTGTGGTGCTAGAAAAATATGCGTGGTTAAATTTGAGTTAACTTTTAATTTTATCTTCTGGTATATCTTTCAGCTCTGCGACTTCAACCCTTCTGGCTTTCACTTCTTGTGTGCCCTTGTTCCTTCTAGTGCCATGTATTTTCTTCACCATGGACTGGCATATTTCTAAAGCACGCGCGCGCACACACACACAAAAAGTTAGCACTGATCAACACCACCATATCCCCATTTGTTTCTCTCATCTTCCTGTTCTTGAATGACACTGCTATGGTATGGATTGTATAATAGTGTTGCTGGCTACTGTTATTTGTTGTCATGCATGTCTCTTGGTCTCTGTCACCACAAACCACCTTTTCCATCGCCTGCATCATCATTTTCTTAGTGGAGAAGATTGTCATAATTTTTTTTAATCTTTGATTTCTCCCGTGACAGCACCAGTCTAACACATGACCATCTAAGGCCACCTTCTGTAACAATGTTGTCTTGTTCCTCAAAGGAGATGTTCACAATTAGTCTGAAAAGTGCCGTTGCTGCTGATACCGCTTGTCATTTGCATCCCAGCCTTTGTTGTTGTCTCCATGATCAACAGAAGACGTTCCATGCACTCTCTTAAGCTACGTGAACAACGAGTTGAGGGATGTTGCCAAGGGTACCATCATTTAACCCTTGCACCACACGTTCCACTCAAGCCGATGCCAGATAGCGTGCATAGGGTAAAAATTATCCGGGTGCTAAGGGGCTGCGACGACCTGGAACCTCCCATTCAACCCCCAGGAGCGGATGAAGAAGAGTCGGCTGTCCTCATAAGTTGCTTCGGCTTATTCCTGCTATGGCCAAAGAGCATGATTCGTTTGGGGATGGCTGGGGCCATCACCCCCACAGACAACAACACCGCCTGTCGTGCCAGCGCCAAGCCATGGCAAGACCCCCACACTGCTACCACCGTCACCTCCACGCGATTGGTCGGCTGGTCATATTGACATGACCATGACGCAGGATCCGAACGAGGATGACGAAGATGACTTCGATCATTTCATCAACACTAATCTTTTCCCCAGCGACCTAAACGAAGACCCAGTTGGTGGCCCCACAGAGAAAGCCACTTGCAACAAACGTCTCTTTGGTTCTCCGGAGACGCCTCCTGATGGGTTCGTAGCATGGAAAACAAAAAAATTCTACCGCAAGAACGAACAAAACCCAGATCTAATCTAGATAAAAGCCAAGATCTAATCTATTAGACGTGTGCAACGAGATAGATCTGTACTAACCCTTGTAGATCCGAAAGCCTTGTGCGAGATCGGATCTCGTGGTTGATGTAGATGATCACTTTCCGATCTCAAGATCGAGTGGACGAGCCTTCCGGCGCCGCGTTCCGGCAGCGCTTCCGCAATCGGTCACACGTGCGGAGTCGATGCAGACCTTCCTCTCCCCGTTCCAGCAAGCAGCAGAGGTAGTAGATCGCTCCATAGAATCCCAGCAGCACGACGGCATGGTGGTGGTAGTGGAGTAGAGAATTATGTAGGGCTTCACCTAAGACAGAGCAGAGCGAAGGAGGAGGAGAGAGGCGGCTAGGGCAAGGAGTGGAAGGGGCAAGGGGGGCACCTCCATCCCTCTATTTATAGAGGGAGGGGTGGCGCCTAGGGTTCCCACCCCTAGGGCCACCTCTAGGGCCGGCGCACAAGGGGGGCTTGGGGGAGTTTCCTTCCCCCCCAAGTTTCCCCTTTTCCTTTCTTGGTTTTCAAGTAAACTCCACAGAATTTTTTAGAACCTTCCGGAACATTCCGAAACCTTTCTAGAATCCCCATATAAACACTCCGGAACATTTCCGAACCTAGAAAATGATCTCCATTATATGAACCTTATTCTCCGGACAATTTTAGATCTGCTCGTGATGTCCTAGATCCAATCTAAGACTCTGAACAACATTCGGTCTCCAACGCACATTCCATATCTACCTAAATAGCATCGAACCTTAAGTGTGTCACCCTACGGTTCGTGAATATGTAGACATGATGAAGACACCTCTCCGATCAATAACCATCAGCGGGATCTGGAGATCCATAATGGCTCCCACATACTCAACGATGACTTCGTGATCGATAGAACCATTTACATACGAAAACCAATTCCCTTTGTCACGCGATACTCTACTTATCCGAGGTTTGATCGTCGGTATCTCCATACCTAGTTCTACCTCGTTACTGATAAGTACTCTTTACTCGTTCCATGATATGTCATCCCTTGTGACCTAGTCACATGCTTGCAAGCTAACTAGATGACATTCCACCGAGAGGGCCCAGAGCATATCTATCCGTCATATGGATGGACAAATCCCAATCTTGGTCCATGCGCTTCAACACATACTTTCAGAATACCTAATGACACCTTTATAACCACCCAGTTACGAAGCGGTGTTTGATGTCATCAAAGTACCCATCCGGTGATGGTGATTAACATAACCTCATGGTCGAAGGATTAGGTTACTATGCATTTGAAAGCTTGTAGCAAAATGAACTTAATGACTTGATCTTATGCTACACTTACTATGGGTGTGTGTGTGTCCATCACATCATTCTCCTAATGATATAACCTTGTTATTAATGACATCCAATGTCCATGATCAGGAAACCATGATCATCTATTAATCAACAAGCTAGTTCAATAAGAGGCTTACTAGGGACTCTTTTATGTTTACAAAACACACAAGTATTAGTGTTTCCTAATAATACAATTATAGCATGGGATGTAAACATTCATCATAAACACAAAGATATAATAATAACCACTTTTATTATTGCCTCTTGGGCATATCTCCAACAGTCTCCCACTTGCACTAGAGTCAATAATCTAGATTACATGGTAATATACCTAACACCCATGGCGTTCTGGTGTTGGTCATGCTTTGCTCTAGGGAGAGGTTTAGTCAACGAATCCGCCACATTCAGATCAGTGTGTACTTTGCAAATCTTTATGTCACCATCTTGGGCATACTCGCGAATAGCATGGAAATGTAGCTTGATGTGCTTCAGCTTGCTATGTGACCTTGGCTCCTGTGCATTAGCTATGGCACCTGTGTTGTCACAATAGATGGCCATCGGGTCCAACGCACTAGGAACCACGCCAAGTTCGGTAATGAACTCCTTCATCCAATGGCTTCTTGTGCAGCCTCCAAAGCAGCTATGTATTCTGATTTAGTTGAAGATTTCGCAACAATGCTTTGCTTGGCACTCCTCCAGCTCACTGCAGCACCATTCAAAATAAATATGTATCCAGACTGTGATTTCGAGTCATCTGGATCGGTGTTCCAACTAGCATCAGTGTAACTGTTTACAACAAGATGTTCATCACCGCCATAAGAAAGAACCATATCCTTAGTCCTATTTAGGTACTTTAGGATATTCTTGACCGCTGTCCAGTGCTCCATTCCAGGATCACTTTGATATCTGCTAGTCAAACTAACAGCATGTGCTATATCCGGTCTTGTACACAGCATGGCATACATGATAGAACCTATGGCCGAGGCATAGGGAACATTACTCATTTTCTCTCTATCTTCTACTGTAGCTGGACTTTGAGTCTTACTCAAGGTCTTACCTGGAAACATGGGCAAGAACCCTTTCTTGCTCTCTTCCATTCTAAACCTCTTTAGAACTTTGTCCTAGTATGTACTTTGTGAAAGCGCTATTAGGCGTCTTGATCTATCTCTATAAATCTTGATGCCTAGAATATATGCCGCTTCGCCAAGATCCTTCATTGAAAAACTATTATTCAAATAGGCTTTGACACTATTAAGAAGTTCTATATCATTCCCAATCAACAATATGTCATCTACATATAGTACTAGGAATGCTATAGAGCTCCCACTCACTTTCTTGTAAATACAAGCTTCTCCATAAGTTTGTATAAATCCAAAGTTTTGATTACTTTATCAAAACGTAGATTCCAACTCCGGGATGCTTGCTTTAGTCCATAAATGGAGCGCTGAAGTTTGCATACCTTGTTAGCTTCTTTAGGATCGAAAAAACCCTTGGGTTGTACCATATACAACTCTTCCTCAATGTCTCCATTAAGGAACACCGTTTTGTACATCCATCTGCCAAATTTCATAATTGAAATATGCAGCAATTGCTAACAAAATCCTCACAGACTTTAGCTTTGCTACTGGTGAGAATGTCTCATCGTAGTCAACTCCTTGAATTTGTCGGAACCCTTTCGCGACAAGTCGAGCTTTATAGATGGTAACATTACCATCAACATCTGTTTTTCTTTTGAAAATCCATTTGTTCTCGACAGCCTTACGGCCATCCGGTAAGTCCACCAAAGTCCACACTTGGTTTTCATACATGGATCCCATTTCGGATTTCATGGCTTCTAGCCATTTGTCAGAATCTAGGCTCACCATAGCTTCCTCATACGTCGCAGGGTCATCAATGTTGTCCACCAACATGACGTTCAAGGCAGGGTCATACCAATCAGGAGTGGTACGAACCCTCGCTGACCTGCGAGGTTCAGGAGCAACTTCATTCGAAATTTCATGATCACCATCATTAGCTTCCTCTCCAATTGGTGTAGGCGGCACAAAAACATCTTCCGGTGCTGCGGTACTCTCAATTCCGAGAGAAGGTTCAGTAACCTTGTCGAGTTCTACTTTCCTTCCAGTCACTCCTTCGAGAGAAACTCCTTCTCAAGAAAGGATCCATTCTTGGCAACGAAAACTTTGCCTTCGGATCTATGATAGAAAGTATACCCAATTGTTTCTTTAGGGTATCCTATGAAGACGCATTTCTCCGCTTTGGGTTCAAGCTTATCAGGTTGTAACTTCTTTACATACGCTTCGCAACCCCAAACTTTAAGGAACAACAACTTACGTTTCTTTCCAAACCACAATTCGTACGGTGTCATTTCGATGGATTCAGATGGTGCCCTATTTAAAGTGAATGCGGATGTCTCTAATGCATAGCCCCAAAACGATAGCGGTAAATCTGTAAGAGACATCATAGACCAAACCATATCTAAGAGAGTTCGATTACGACGTTCGGACACACCATTACGCTGTGGTGTTCCTGGCGGTGTCAATTGTGAAAGTATTCCACATTTCTTTAAATGCATGCCAAACTCATAACTTAGATATTCATCTCCGCGATCAGAACACAGAAATTTAATCTTCTTGTTACGATGATTTTCCACTTCACTTTGAAATTCCTTAAACTTCTCGAAAGTTTCGGACTTATGTTTCAAAAAGTAGACATACCCATATCTACTTAAGTCATCCGTGAAAGTGAGAACATAACGATATCCACCACGCGATGCTACACTCATTGGGCCACACACATCGGTATGTATTATTTCCAATAAATCCGTAGCTCGCTCCATTATTGCAGAGAATGGAGTCTTAGTCATTTTTCCCATTAGACATGCTTCGCATCTTTCAAGCGATTCAAAATCAAGTGATTCAAGAAGTCCATCAGAATGGAGTTTCTTCATACGCTTCACTCCAATGTGACCAAGACGACAGTGCCACATGTATGTAGAATTATCATTCAATTTTATTCGTTTAGCATCTATGTTATGAACATGTGTATCACTACTACCGAGATTCAGTAAGAATAAACCATTCATCTCAGGTGCATTACCATAAAAGATATTACTCATATAAATCGAACAACCTTTATTCTCGGACTTAAAAGAGTAACCGTCTCGCAATAAACAAGATCCAGATATAATGTTCATGCTTAACGTAGTCACCAAATAACAATTATTTAAATTTAAAACTAATCCCGATGGTAGATGTAGAGGGAGCGTGCCGACGGAGATCACATCAACCTTGGATCCATTTCCAACGCGCATCGTCACCTCGTCTCTCGCCAGTCTTCGCTTATTCTGTAGTTCCTGTTTCGAGTTACAAATATGAGCAGCCAAACCAGTATCAAATACCCAGGCACTACTAGGATTACTATTAAGATACACATCAATAACATATATATCAAATATACCTTTCTTCTTGATGTTGCCGTTCTTTAGATCCGCCAGGTACTTGGGGCAGTTACGCTTCCAGTGACCAGCACAGCAGTAGAAGCATTTAGTTTCAGGCTTAGGACCAGCCTTGGGCTTCTTAGCAGGCGCGGCAGCTTTCTTGCCGTCCTTCTTGAAGTTGCCCTTGTTCTTAGGCTTGCCCTGTTTCTTGAAATTGGTGGTCTTATTGACCATCAACACTTGGTGCTCCTTCTTGATCTCCACTTCAGCAGTTTTCAGCATGGACGATAGTTCAGGCAACTTCTTGTTCATGCAGTGCATATTGTAGTTCATCACAAAGTTCTTATAACTCGGTGGCAGTGATTGGAGGACACGGTGAATCCCTAACTCATTAGGAATCGTTATCCCCAACTCTTGGAGCTTGTTTGCGTGCCCAGACATGGTGAGCACGTGCTCGCTAACGGAGCTTCCCTCTTCCATCTTACAGTTAAAGAACTTTTCGGAGGCCTCATAGCTCTCCACGGCCGCATGAGTCTCAAAAATCAGCTTGAGCTCTTTGATGATATCAAACGGGTCATGGTGCTCAAAGCGCTTCTGAAGCTCCATTTCTAAACCGTATAGGATGGCACACTGAACTGTGGAGTAGTGATTTTTCCGAGTGGCGTAAACATTCTTTACGTCATCGGTGGCATCTTCTGCAGGTGGGTCACCTAGCGGTGCTTCGAGCACATAGGTCACCTGACCAGCCCTGAGGACAATCTTCAGTCCATGGAGCCAGTCCATGAAGTTGCTTCCATTGTTCTTAAGCTATTATTTCTCTAGGAACGCATTGAAATTGATGGAGAGGTTTGCCATAATCTACAACAAATTTGCAAGTAGTTTAGACTAAGTTTATGATAAATTGAGTTCAATATTAATTCTTAAATTAACTAGGTGAACTCCCACTCAAAACAACATCCCTCACATTGTCTTAGTGATTGCACGAACCAAATCCACTACACCAAGTCCGATCTTCAGGAGAGAAGATGTAGTTTCAATGGCGAACAATCTTCATGTTCATCATATCATTTATATGACTCATGCTCTACCTTTCGGTATTCCGTGTTCCGAGACCATGTCTGTACATGCTAGGCTCGTCAAGATTAACCTTAGTTTCCGCATGTGCAAAAATGGCTTGCACCCGTTGTATGTACACGTAGAATCTATCACATCCGATCATCACGAGATGCTTCGAAACGACGAGTCTTAGCAACGGTGCCAACTAAGGACGAACATTTTATTACTTGATATTTAGTGAGAGGGATCATCTTATAATGCTACCGTTGCGATCTAAGCAATACAAGATGCATAAAGGATTAACATCACAGGCAATTCATAATTAGTGTGATATGATATGGCCCTTTCTTCTTATGCCTTTGATCTCCATCTCCAAAGCACGGACATGATCTCCATCATCACCAGCATTGCGTCAAGGTCAGTGGCGCCGCTTCATGGTTGTCCATCATCACTACAACTATTACAACTACTTGGAATAAAGCTATTACAAGATGAATAGACACGCAGGTCTTAACAGAATTAAAGAAAACCATTAGGCTCCTGTCGGTTGCCATATTACAACAAGGATCATTGCATACATCAAATATAATCATAATCACATGATGGCCATATCACATCACAAAACCCCTAAAAAAACAAGTTAGACGCCTCTAATTTTCTTTGCATATTTTACGTGGTTTGGGGCTTTCGAATAAGAACGGATCTTACCTACGAAACTGAACCACAACGTTGATACAAGTGCTATCAAGTGCAAAGTGTAAATTGGATCTATACTATGGTGGGAGAGACAGACACCCGCAAAGCCACTTGTGCAAAGCAAGTTACACGTCAAGCGTGGAGCAAGTCTCATGTGCGATGACATGTAAGGTTAGCCCAAGCCGCTTCATCCCACCATACCGCAAGATGCAAAGTACACAAAGCAAAAGACGGCACGAGCACCAACGCCCACAAAACCATTGTGTTCTACTCGTCCAACAGATCTATGCATAGACACGGCTCTGATACCACTGATGGGTTCGTAGCATGGAAAACAAAAAAATTCTACCGCAAGAATGAACAAAACCCAGATCTAATCTGGATAAAAGCCAAGATCTAATCTATTACACATGTGCAACGAGATAGATCTGTACTAACCCTTATAGATCCCAAAGCCTTGTGCAAGATCGAATCTCGTGGTTGATGTAGACGATCACTTGCCGATCTCAAGATCGAGTGGACGAGCCTTCCGGCGCCACGTTCCAGCAGCGCTTCCGCAATCGGTCACACGTGCGGAGTCGATGCAGACCTTCCTCTCCCTGTTCCAGTGAGCAGCGGAGGTAGTAGATCTCTCCACGGAATCCCAGCAGCACGACGGCGTGGTGGTGGTAGTGGAGTAGAGAATTCTGCAGGGCTTCGCCTAAGCCAGAGCAAAGCGAAGGAGGAGGAGAGAGGCGGCTAGGGCAAGGAGTGGAAGGGGCAAGGGGGGGCGCCTCCACCCCTCTATTTATAGAGGGAGGGGTGGCGCCTAGGGTTCCCACCCGTAGGGCCACCTCTAGGGCCGGTGCACAATGGGGGCTTGGGGGGAGTTTCCTTCCCCCCAAGTTTCCCCTTTTCCTTTCTTGGTTTTCAAGTAAACTCCACAGAATTTTCTAGAACCTTCCGGAACATTCCGAAACCTTCTAGAATCCCCATATAAACACTCCGGAACATTTCCGAACCTAGAAAATGATCTCCATTATATGAATCTTATTCTCCGGACAATTCCGGATCTCCTCATGATGTCCTAGATCCAATCTGAGACTCCGAACAACATTCGGTCTCCAACGCACATTCCATATCTACCTAAACAGCATTGAACCTTAAGTGTCTCACCCTACGGTTCGTGAATATGTAGACATGATGAAGACACCTCTCCGATCAATAACCATCAGCAGGATCTGGAGATCCATAACGGCTCCCACATACTCAACGATGACTTCGTGATCGATAGAACCATTTACATATGAAAACCAATTCCCTTTGTCACGCGATACTCTACTTATCCGAGGTTTGATCGTCAGTATCTCCATACCTAGTTCTACCTCGTTACTGATAAGTACTCTTTACTCGTTCCATGATATGTCATCCCTTGTGACCTAGTCACATGCTTGCAAGCTAACTAGATGACATTCCACCGAGAGGGCCCAGAGCATATCTATCCGTCATATGGATGGACAAATCCCAATCTTGGTCCATGCGCTTCAACACATACTTTCAGAATACCTAATGACACCTTTATAACCACCCAGTTATGAAGCGGTGTTTGATGTCATCAAAGTACCCATCTGGTGATGGTGATTAACATAACCTCATGGTTGAAGGATTAGGTTACTATGCATTTGAAAGCTTGTAGCAAAACGAACTTAATGACTTGATCTTATGCTACACTTACTATGGGTATGTGTGTCCATCACATCATTCTCCTAATGATATAACCTTGTTATTAATGACATCCAATGTCCATGATCAGGAAACCATGATCATCTATTAATCAACAAGCTAGTTCAACAAGAGGCTTACTAGGGACTCTTTTACATTTACAAAACACACAAGTATTAGTGTTTCCTAATAATACAATTATAGCATGGGATGTAAACATTCATCATAAACACAAAGATATAATAATAACCACTTTTATTATTGCCTCTTGGGCATATCTCCAACACCTCCAACTTGCGCCTTCATCAAGCCAGTGGATACATCCAACCAGCCCTGTATTCTAAGCCCTGACACACTACATAGGGCGGCCGCTGCTGAGATTGCGGTGCCTGCCCTCTTCCCAAAAGGCAAGAAGGCCAGGAAAAGAAAATCTAGCAGCTCGAGCCAGCTGGTGGCATCAACTGCGAATCCGATCAGGTTTCAAGACGGGCCACCAAGACCCAAGGGTATTATGTGGAGGATGCATGTGGCGGGTCAGCCCATGCTAACTAAGAAATTGCTCAGGCTTGCCACTTCGTAAATGAGGAGTGTGCATGACGGTGTGCTGACGAAAGAGAGACGCCTTCTTGCGGAGAAAGATCCCTCGCACCTGGTATTCGCGGTTAAGGTGCCACAAGGCTTGGGCTCTGTCGATCATGTCCTCGCAGATATGTTCTTCCTGCGGTTTGACGACATCTTCAATATGTTCCACCTGTACCCGCTGCACTATACCATGGTACGCCTATTTTCTCTCAGCCTGGCCATTCAGATCCTTACAGAGAACACCCTAGGCATCCCTATAGTGGACCCCTACTACATGTGTGATTGCTGCTTGGGAAGCGCCATTGAATGGCGATTCATGGCCTCGTACCTCTAAGGCATCTTGGTGGCGAACAAGACAAAGGAATACATTCTCGTGCCTTTCTTTCCCAAGTAAGTCATTATTCGCTCGCCGCCAAACATGCTTTATTAGATTTTCATCATTCTTTTTCTAACACATTCTGTTTGAATTGTTTTGCGTAGAGATCAACACCGCACACTCATCTGCTTGTCGCTGAAACATTCACAAGCCACGTATTTCGACTTAGGGAGTTAAGAAAAGAAGAAAAACTATGACAAGATCAAGGAAGTTCTGGAGGATGCTCTCACTGGCTATGCCTCAGTGGAAGGCGCCACCTTCGTGCGTAAGAAGGTCAAGTTTGGTAGGCACGTCTTCACCCATGTAATGGAATTCCCCTGCGTGAAGCAGCCAGCAGGCAGTCATAAGGAAGCCTACTACGCACTCCATCACATGAGGGTGTTCCTACTAGAGCAACAAAATTCTACGCTGCTAGATCATCTCAAATAGTGGGCCGAAGCCAAGGCCAGGATCAATGATTCAGATATTAGACAAGAGATGTATCGCATCTAGCAAAAGTTTGGGGCAATCATAAGCCGATATGTCATGACTTTAGGGGGGGTCTTCTACGGAGGCAATCACCTGAATAACCATGATGTAGAAGATCGCCTAAAGATGCAGGGTGACTATAGGGCGTTCATGACGAAATAAGGCGTCCTCTCGTTCCTTGAGCCGAGCCAGAAGTCTTGATGTGTTGATCTAATTGTAGTTCTTTATCCACACAAGTATGTGTGTGTGTCGACGTGTACATGCTACTACATATTAGGGTTATGAATCAACGCTTACTTCTTTTTCTTATTATTAGGGTTATATATGAATTAATGCTTAGTTTGTTTGCTTACTCTTTGGTCCTTTTTTGCTTACTTTGGTCCTTTTTTTCTTACTTTGGTCCATTTAATTATTATTGCCAACTTGTAGATGACGTGGTACATCATGTACAAGGGACGGGTTCCCGGAGTCTATGATGATTGGGAAGACTGCCGGAGACAGGTGCACCGTTTCAGCGGCAATAGCTACAAAGGGTACAACACTATGGCGGAGGCGGATGCTAGATACACGCGCTATCTAGCGGGAGTGACGACGAGGAACTAGATGAAGACCTACACCTCCGTCGTGGTGATGCTTATCGTCCTTGGTTGTCTGTCCTGCATGTTCCTACTTTAGATGTCTAGGCGAGCTTCTTTGTAACTTGGTCGAGACACATGTATTTATGTCACTAGCTACTTTGTAACTTGATCGAAACAATGTAACTTATATTGTGTATTCATGTAATCTATATGTATTTGTTTCTATCTTGTCTGTGTATTTATTTCTGTACTGTATATATGTATATCAGTTGTATTGTATATCTGTGTATATTGGTTGTATTGTATATCATCTGTATTGAGTATTTTTTTTAAAAGAAGCTCAGCTGTCGTGGTGGTGTCACGGCAGATGCCATGGATAGGCTAAAGGTGGGGCCAATATGCACTAGAGGAATCCAGGGAGGGATAGTGTGGTGATTCCACACACAGATGCTTTGTATTCTCCAAGCTATATGCGTTTACAGATGCTCCTTGAGCTATATTGGGGAGAGGAGGAAGGAGAAGCTCTCTTACTCTCACCACTACCTCTACACAATGAATAAACTCGCGATCCCCCTCTACTGAGGTCCTGGCGCTCCTTATAAAGGGGAGGCTAGGCTAATAGCTAGGGCATACGTGGAGGCATATTCCCCAGGAATATGCCTCTCCCAAACTAGTAAGCTGACCGGGTCACCTTTTGCCATCGTAAGCCATGCATAGGCTACGTGAGCCTCTGCGGCGTCAGCGTCATCCGACACAGGCTGCGTCACCCTTGTCGGCCACGCCTCGGTGGTCCTTCCCTCTGTCCGCTTCGCTCATGCTCCAGCGTACAGTGACCACCATTTGACCAGCGAGATACCTTCCTTCTCTTGCAAGCCTGATATAACCCGGATCATGCCTGGTTAATCCGGACTCGTGGGTACCTGCATACAAGATACAACAAGCCTGCCGGCATACGACATATGTCGGCCGGGACATAGTTTGGTGGACATCCTCCAGTCCGGGTTGCTCCGTAAGTCGGCCTGCCTTGAGGTGACTCGGCCAGCATACGCTTTGACCTTGTCGTACCTCGGCTGACTCGGCCTTTATACCCCGGCGTGACGCTACCCGGGGGTATCCCCCCAACATTAGTCCCCAAAGCTGGTGCGGTCTTAGCAACTTCTGCTGCTAAGGCCACGGCAGGTTCAGTCTACCGAGCCTTTTTCTCCCTTTTCCGAGTTACCTCATAGCTCGGATTTCATGGCCTAGCTTTCCCTTGGCACATTCCGAGTTATCACTCGCTGGCCGGGTCACCTTTAAGTTTTCCGGGTTATCCTTCCTTCTCTCATACACTTCCCCATGTCCTACGTGGAGGGTAATCATTACCTTGCCTCATTTTAAGGGACTGCGCCAGTTACTGCACTTATTGTCAGGGGTTACTATTGCACACGTCGCGTCGCAGCTGCCTCCTCGTTAATTGTATCACCACGTCGCGTCGTGGGATCTCCTGTGCCCTGTGGCCCTTCCTGTGGCTTGCCTTTGATTGGTTGATCTGGCTGATACACGGCCACACCGTGTGGCCTTGACGCACAACACGATCCCACTACCCACCACTGGGGCATGGTTAAATAGGGGAGGGGGCGCGTCCCTTGGCTATTTTCCCCTTCTCGCACCCCTTAGTCTCTCTGCCTCTTCTTCTTCGCACCAGTTTTACTGCCGCTCCACCGCATCTGCTCTGCAGCTTTGCCGCTGCACCGTGCTTCTTCGCACCAGTTTTACTGCCGCTCCACTGCCATAGGTCCACGCCAATCCAAGCCTCTGCCCCCACCTCCGATTGGGCCGGTGAGGACAGAGACCTGGAGATGACTGAGGAAGAGCTCGTCATCGTTGAAGAGGAGATGGAGGAGGGAGATGAGACCATGGAGCGTGGTGCTTGGGCCGGTTCCTGGGTGTGTCAAGATGACCTTGACTGGCTCTACCGCACTCGCCGCATTCCGGAGGGCATAATTTGGCGCCTCCCCTGCGAAGAGCTTGCTCCCTCACCCAATCCGGGTGAGTTCGTCGTGTTCCTCTCTCACTTCCAGCGTGGCTTCGGCCTGCCAGTGAGTGATTTCTTCCATGACTTCCTCAACATCTACAAACTCCAACCCCACCATCTTCCGGCGAACGCCATCACATCTCTCTCTTCCTTCGCATCCGCCACAGAGGGGTATGTCGGCCTGTGGCCCTCCAAAGAGCTCTGGATCTGGTTCTTTGGTCTCGGAAGCAATCTGTCTTCCCCCGGGTTATGGGGCTTGATTCCTGCAAGGGTTGGGCCCGGACCTTCTTCTATGTGAGGAATGGTTCGGATGAGGATCTGATCCAGCTGCGCCCCTTTAAGATGGGTCCTCCTAATTCGGATCTGTGGGACCGGATTCCCAAGAAACCAACTGCCCTGGCAAACCAGGTCAACAAGCGGTTCCAGGAGCTGAAGGATCTGGGGCTGCGCAACGAGGATGTGATGATCACATTCGTCCGCAGCCGGATTTCCCCCCTACAGAAGCGCACGCACAAACTTTGCCACATGAGCTGGTGACTTGACCCCAATCGGACCTCCTCCTTCGAATTGAACAACACTAAGATTTTCCGCCAGATCAAGGCCATCTTCACGACCGATAAGGACTTCTCTGTTGATTCGGAGTGGGGGATGGAGCATTTCTGCCGGGACAAGCTTCCTCCTGCGGTGAATCTCATTACCCAATCCTTTTCCGTGTCATATTATATGTCAGAGCCTGTTGCTTATTTGATCCCTTTGTATTTTCCTCTTAGTTGTTTCTTCAGCAGACCTTGGAAGATGGTATCGAGCCTTCCCTCAAATGGGGGAAGGATCGACTTGTCTCGGACGAGGAGGAGCCGGATCAGGAAATGTTCCTGCCTACCCCGGAAGCAACCAAGCGACCCTCTGGTAACTTCTCTTCCTTAAGGAATTGGCCTGACGATGAAGATGATTCCGACGTTGAGGTGATGGAGGCATTTGACGCTGTACCCATTTCTTACGCATTTCTGGCTTCAGCTAACCCGGCTGGGCAGATCCATGAAGATCCCCCTCTTGCTACGGGTGAGCCAGTCCCAGTGGTGTCCAAGAAATGGGCTGCCACTTCTGCTGCTTCTTCCGGACCTCCCAAAACAACCAAGAGGAGGAAGAAGTCCGCTGATAAGACCGCCACCAAGCCTCCGACTAAGGCCATAGTCTGGAGAGCTCGAAAGCCCAAGGAGCCTTTGACTTCTGACGAGTAAGTCACTTTTCTCTTTGTCTAATTCTCTGCTTCATGCTTTTCTATCTATATGCCTTTCTTTTGTTATAACTTGTTATTCATCGTTTGATTCGGTAGGGCTGCGGTGGAGGTTCCCTAGAGCGGCTTCAGCATTGCTTCACCCCTTCGACGCACTCCATCTCCCCCTCATGGTGACAACACACGCCCACTGAGCCCAATTCATGAGGGTTTTGTGGCTGCTCCGGGTCATAGCCCACCTTGTCCAAAGGAGGGCAACCCGAAGCAGGGGGAAGTGGCACGGCTGAGGTACTCAGCCACAGCCCGCCACCTCCGAGGTACCAGCAACAGCAGCAGCACCACTGCCAACACCAGCACCAGCACAAGCACCAGCACCAGCATGAAAAGCAGCACCAGCAGCAGCACAAGCACCGACACCAGCACCAACTCCTTCTGCCTCATCCGAGTCTTCCAAGACTCGGCGAGAGGGCCCAGCTAGCACCAAGGCTGCACCCAAGTCCAAATCTGCAGCTCAAACCTCAGCCTCTCAGCAGCAGCCCAAGGCCAAGAAAAGTTCTGACGCTACCAGGGCAGCATCCATCGAGCCTGGACAACGCACGCTCGCATCCATGCTACCAAAGAAAGATGCCCCCTCTGGGTCTGCTAGCAGCAAGCAACTTGCATTGCACACCAGCCCTGCTGCCGCCCAAGTTGCGAGGAAGGAGGCCCACGCCAAGGGCTTGGTTACGTCGCATATGCTTAGTGGGGAGAGCTATCCTCCAGCTCTGAACAAATATGTAGATAATTGGAACAGAGCAGAGTTCGTCAATCCCAACGACGATCTCCCGGAGAAGTTCGGGCCCGCCGAATTCAGTGCACAAATGAACACCGCAGCCAAGGCTATCAACCTTGTTGGCCGGATGATGGAGGTACGCTACTTTGTCCTTTCTTTAACATGCACAAGTGCTTAGAGATATATCCATTAGTCCCCGAGCCTCCGAGGGAGTAACTTGTTACTCGGCCGGATGCTCCTTAGAGAACTAGTGTAGCTCCTTAGTAGCTTTGAACATGCACACACCTAGAGCCGGGTTAAGTTCCACTTGGCCCGGATCTTGTACACTTCGAATATGCACACACCTAGAGCCGGGTTAAGTTCCACTTGGCCCAGATCTTGTACACTTCGAATATGCACACACCTAGAGCCCGGTTAAGTTCCACTTGGCCCGGATCTTGTACACTTCGGATATGCACACACCTAGAGCCGGGTTAAGTTCCACTTGACCCATATCTTGTACACTTCGAATATGCACACACCTAGAGCCGGGTTAAGTTCCACTTGGCCCAGATCTTGTACACTTCAAATATGCACACACCTAGAGCCGGGTTAAGTTCCACTTGGACCGGATTCTGTACACTTCGGATATGCACACACCTAGAGCCGGGTTAAGTTCCACTTGGCCCGGATTTTGTACACTTTGAATATGCACACACCTAGAGTCGGGTTAAGTTCCACTTGGCCCGGATTTTGTACACTTCGAATATGCACATAACTAACTCACCCTTGCTTTCTTCAGGTTACTACCAATCACCGGAGCGCTGAGTTTCAGCGCCTCTTGGACACACACAAGGCGCTGCGCTCGAAACATGCTACACTTCTCGCTGAGTTTGAGAAAAGGGGTAAGTTTTCACTTTGACTTTTTCCCATCTTTCTGAGTCTTTTCTCGCCGAACTAATCTTTCATTCGAATTGCGCAGCCGAAGTGGATGCCAAAAACAAAATCATGAGAAAAACTTGGCCGAGATAAAAGGTAATTCGCTTTGATTACTCAATTTCCATGCCCTCTCTCCTTTCTCCTGAGCTCGGCAGATATTCATACCTCGGCTCTGCCAGGTCAACAAAGCGTTGCAGCATCCCTTGAAGATAGTGTGCCCGTGCCTGATATGATGCTGCATTTTCTCGAACAAGCAGGGCAACATCAGGCCGAGCTCAAGAAGAAAGATGATGAACTTGCCAAACTCCGAGCCAAGGATGATGAAGTGGCCAAGCTCAAGGCTGAGATGAAAAACTTAAAGAGCTGCACAAGGTTGAAATGGACAAGGCTGGCTAGGACTTCACCGAGGAACGAGAACGCCTTAACCTCCAACTTGCAAAGGATCAAGAACTGCTGAAGGAGGCCGACGTCAAGCTTGACTCAAAAATATTGAACTTGAGAAGCTCCAGAAGAGGCGTGATAATTGCACCTAAGAGCTGACTCGGATCCATAGCCATATTTCCCGTAAACTCTTTTCCCTTAGCCGACATGTATTTTTCCGAGTTAAATTCTTTTACTTATTTTACTTGTTTTGTCTTCAGACAAATTCCCAAAGGGCGATGCCATTGCATCTACTGCCGTTGCCAAGTTCCACCAGCAAAGGGGTACTGCAACTGGTCCTAGCTCTGAACCCATTCCTTTTGACATGGAGGATCTGATAGTCAGCCTATCCTCCCGAGTTGAAATTATGAAGAGCTATGGTTCGGGTCTCCTAGATTCAGTCGTCCGGATCTTTCGTGCCCTTTGGCTTAATGAGGATGTTCTGGAGGGATCCACTGCTCTTGTCAACAAGCTGATGGATTGCGAGACCCAGCTCGACCTCTGGAGGGAATCCGCCGCTCACGCTAGAGCTGATACTGTCCTTCACTTTGTTTCTCACATGGTATGAAAAACTAAATCTGAAGCTTCTCGAGCACTTGCGCACTGGATCAAGGTGGTCAAATGATCCGGATTGGATAGCCCGGCGCAAGGCTTGCGCCCACAACCTCATCTAGTTTGCCCCTGTACATCAATGGAATGAGGGACCGAGCTTCCTCGACGCCATTGATGACGAATATGTCGAAGATGGTTCAGATGAGGAGGAAGAGGATGAATCCTCAGATGTTGAAGAAAATGAAGATGACGATGAGGCTGAGGCCGGAGTTCCACCTGCTGGCGCCGAGTTACCTCCTCCAGCTGCTGCTCCTTGAGCACCAAAAAACACTTTGAAATTTATCAGATCCCTGGTATGCCAGGTGCAGATGTATTAAGCATACTGATTATATTTTGCTACTAAGTTGTTCACACCGAATTAACTTGGGCGTAGTCCCCGAGTTTCATTTTCTTGTTTCTCCAATTTCATGGCCCAGCTCGTGCCTACCTTGATTTGGTTTTATGACTTACGAGTCCGAGTTTCAAAAATTGACTTAACAATACTTGGAAACTGGAGGATTAGCTCAAAATGATCCAGCGTAGTAAAAGTAAAGTAAACACAAGGTTAGTCCGAATAACAAATGTTGGCTCGACTATGTTCCTTTCCTTAGTAATTTTTCGTGTGCTTCGCAATTTTGGACAGCAGCAAGTCGAAGAGTTGAGTTTTTGGTGCTCACACACTACTAATCCGGCTTAGGCAGAAGCAATTTTAGTCAGCCAACATAAAAATAAATAACAAACACGGAAGACAACAAATATTACTAAGGCAGTCCCTGAGTTACTGCTCGAGGTGCCAAGATTTCATTGATAAACTCATTGTCGGCATACATACCAACATATGAGAGACTCGGATACACACACTTCTTTTTTAAGTGTAGAATGGACGAAGTAGAGCTACATTCCATGGACGTTTAGATTCCTTGCTAGACCTGTCCGCCTTGTTCTTCTCCTGTGGTTTTGCATCGATGAGATAATAAGAGTCATTGTGCAATGCTTTGCTCACAATGAATGGCCCTTCCCATGGGGGGGATAACTTTTGCATGCCAGCAGTATGTTGTACCAACCGGAGTACCAGATCACCTTCCCGGAAGACTCGGGGGTTTACTTTCCGGCTATGGTAGCGTCGAAGATTTTGCTGATATATGGCGGATCTGGACAATGCCAATTCTCTCGCTTCTTCCAGCAGATCAACATCATTTTGCCGGGCTCCTCGCACTTCGGCTTCTGTGTATTGGGTGACTCTAGGCAAATCATGCTCTATGTCGGCTGGTAATACAGCTTCTGCCCCATATACCAGAAAAAATGGCATATAGCCCATTGATCGATTCGGAGTTGTTCTTAAACTCCATAATACTGCTGGTAGTTCTTCTATCCAGCACCCCGCTGATCTTTGCAGCGGCTCAATGAGCCGGGATTTTATCCCGGATAACACTAATCCGTTGGATCTTTCCACTTGTCCGTTTGATGCGGGGTGAGCTACTGAAGCAACGTCCAGCCGGATCTTCTTATCTCGGCAGAATCGCGCAAATGCTCCTTCAGCAAAATTAGTGTCGTTATCTGTTATGATACTGTGAGGGTAGCCATATCTCAGGATGATATCTTTGAGGAATGTCACGGTTGTAGCTCCATCACATTTTCTTATCGGCTTTACTTCAATCCACTTTGTAAACTTGTTAACCATAACCAAGATATGGGTCATGTTTCCTCTTGCCGGCTTAAATAGACCAACCATATCCAAACACCATACAGCAAATTCCCAGGTAATTGGTATGGTCTTGAGCTCCGACATTGGCATGTGTGTCTTGGTTGCATACCTCTGAGAACCATTGCATTTTCTTACTAGATCTTCTACTTGTTCCAAGGCACTTGGCCAGTAGAATCCATGCCGGAAAGCGTTTGCCACTAAGGCCCTAGATGAGGCGTGATGTCCACATTCCCCTTGATGTATATCTCGGAGGATGTCAAGCCCTTCTTCTGGGTCAACACACTGTTGCAGGACATTAGTGACACTCCTCTTGTATAGCTCGGCATTAATAATCGTGTATGCCTTCACCCTCCTTTGAATTTGCCTCGAAAGCACCTCTTCATTGGGCAAAGCTCCATCCTTCAAGAACTGGAATATGGGCAGTGCCCAAGCTGGTATAGCTCGCACAGGAAACACATCCTCGTCAACTTCCATTTGATCCACCGACATAACCTCTGCCGGGTCACGTTGCGCAGTCCCCGGGTTCTGCGAAGCAGTCTCCGGGTTTCCTGAACCACTTCCCACATCAATGTCCATGGGCGCAGCTTCCGACTCCTGATTTGCCGGGATATAGATTGACTCAGATTCTGGGGATGGCCTGATAGATGGCTTTCTGAGGTGCTCTAGTGCTACACCCGGTGGAATCGCTTGTTGGGTTGATCCGAGTTTCGACAGTACGTCGGCAGCCTCATTTTCCAGCCGAGGTACATGATGGAACTCGCATCCCTCGAAGTATCCCGATATTTTCTGCACATTAAATCTGTACAGTGCCATGTTTGCATCCAATGCATCCCATTGCCCCGAGACTTGCTGAACTACCAAATCCGAGTCACCAAAGCACTGGATCCGACGTATTCCAATTTCTTTTGCCACTTTGAGCCCATGCACAAGTGCTTCATATTCTGCAACATTGTTTGATGCTGTGAAGTGGATCTGCACCACATACTTCAGCTGGTCTTTCTTGGGTGAGGTAAGCACAACTCCGGCGCCTAACCCGGTTTTCGTTTTTGATCCGTCAAAATGCATTCTCCAGTAGTTCATATCTGGCAATGGTGGCTCATATTGCATCTCGGCCCAATCCACGAAAAAGTCGGCCACTACCTGAGACTTGATCGCATCTCTCCTGTCGTATTGTGGAGCATAAGGGGCTAGCTCAATTTCCCATTTTGCGATCTGGCCGCTCGCATTCTTTTTGCTCATTATCTCAGATATGGGGGCCTCACATATCACTTTGATGGGGTGTTCTTCAAAATAGTGCTTCAGCTTCTTTGCTGCCATATATACACCATATGCCATCTTCTGATAGTGAGGATAGTTCTGCTTTGATGCTGATAATACCTCGCTCAGGTAATAGGCTGGCCTTTGCACCGACTTACCCTCTTCGTCGCGCTCTACCACTATTACTGCACTTACAACTCGGTTGGTTGCGGCTACGTAGAGCAACATTGGCTCTTTTGATAGTGGAGAGGCTAATACTGGTGTAGTGGCTAACATTTCCTTTAACTGGATGAAGGCTTCATTGCCCTGTGGCGTCCAAACGAACTTGTCCGACTTTTTCATTAGTTGATAGAAAGGCAATGCCTTTTCTCCCAACCGACATACAAACCGACTTAAGGATGCCAGGCAACCAGTGAACTTCTGGACATCATTAAGACACTTCGGCAATTCCATTCGCTCTATGGCTCGGATTTTAGTTGGGTTAGCTTCGATGCCTCGGTTGGAGACAAGAAATCTAAGTAATTTTCTAGCCGAGACACCGAAGGTACATTTCTCCGGGTTAAGCTTCATTCGGAACCTCCTTAGGTTTGTGAACGTTTGCCTGATATCCTCAAGGAGCGTTTTGCTTTCCTTGGTCTTTATAACCACATCATCCACATATACTTGCACATTTCGACCAATTTGGTCGTGTAAACATTTTTCCATACATCTTTGGTACGTTGCCCCCGCATTACGTAAACCGAAAGGCATGGTGCGATAGCAATAAGCCTCGTACGGGGTAATAAACGCAGTCTTTATTTGATCGTTCGGGTTTAGAGGTATCTGATGGAAACCAGAATATGCGTCTATGAATGACAACAGTTCACACCCAGCAGTAGAATCTATGACCTGATCTATCCTTGGAAGTGGGAATGGATCTTTTGGGCACGCCTTATTCAGGTTCGTGTAATCGATGCACATACGCCATACCACTGCCACATTCGGATCATCTTTCTTCTTCACCACAAGTACCGGATTAGATAACCAATCCAGATAAAGCACTTCCATGATGAACCCGGCTGCAAGGAGCTGAGCTATCTCATCCCCAATGACTTTTCTCCTGTCTTCGGCGAAGCGGCGGAGAGGTTACTTCACCGGCTTTGCTCCGGGTCTCACATTCAAAGATTGCTCGGCCAACTCCCTCGGAACACCTTGCAAGTCCTGTGTGGACCAAGCAAAGATATCCCGATTCTCACGGAGGAAGTTGATGAGCTCGCTTTCCTATTTGTCAGTTAACCCGGCACAAATTGTTACGGTGCGCTCTAGGAACAGATCATCAACAGGTACTTTCTTTGTATCCTTTGTTGCTTGAAATGAGACACTTCCATGTGGGTTACTTAGCACCGGCATATACTGCTGTGCGGACTGAGCCAATGCCGCCACTTCCTAGATCTTTCTCTTTTCTTGAGCAATCACGAGTGACTCGGCCAAGTTAGACCCGGCTAACGCGCACTCAATGGAACGTCGGAAATCCCCAGCTATGGTAATTACTCCATTTGGCTCGGGCAACTTCATCTTCAGGTAGCTGATGTGAGTACTTACCATGAATTTGTTTAGGGCTCGCCTGCCGAGTAACGCGTGATACGCGCTTTCTAAGTTCACAACCTCAAACTCCAAATTCTCAGTTCGGCAGTTATCTCTTGTGCCGAATAACACATCAACTCGGACTTTGCCAATGGGCTCATAGGAGATACCAGGCACAATGCCATGGAAAGTTGTCCTTGTGGCTTGGAGCATGTTCTCCGAGATACCCAACTTGCGCATTGTATCCACATACATGATATTGATGCTGCTACCATTGTCGATCAGTACCTTGGAGAATCTCACATTGATATTTGGCCCGATGAGCGTTGGGTCCAGCACTAATGCATACGAACCAGGACTCGGCATAAGCTTGGGATGATCCTTGATACTCTAGGTAATTTCTTGATCCGACCAAGGCATATACCTCGTCACAGCCAACATAACCGCATTCACTTCCATATGTCGGCGTTGCAAGCTCTTTCTATCTGTTTCCTCTATGGTAAACACACAGTAGCTTTGGTGATGCTCTCTATACTCATTTCTCCCATCATTGCCGGGGTACCTTTGATCTGGCTGATGTTGGTTTTCCACCTGATGCACTGCATCACTTCTCTCATGATTCTCATACCTCGGTGGAGGGGGTGGTACCATTAACTGTTGTGTGTTTGCTCTGGAGAGCAACTGCTGCCGAGGTAACTCCTTCCGAGGTTGAACGTTCCGGGGTGCCTGAGCATTCCCCGAGCCACTTTGCTCTATCTTCCTCATCCACTCACATTGTCGGGTTGTATGACCCGCCGGGTTACTCGGATTTGGCGTGTGAAATTTGCACGGCTGATCCAGCATTGCCTCATACGTATACCTCGGTCGGTCTTTCTTTTCTTGCCACTATTTCTTCTGCTCAGGCGTCCAAGTTTTCTTGCCATCATTTCCTGGAGTCCACTGTTGCCCTCCAGTTTTCTGACGCTGATTACTCCCTGCTCCGGGTTGATCTTGATTCACAGCAGCAACTTGTTGCGAGCTGTACCTGTAATCCGGTCTATCATCTCTTCTCTTACCCCGGTAATCATTTCGTCGGGATGATCCGGCCCCATCTCGCTGGTAGTACTCCTCATTTGACTCATTTGACATAAGTCGTGGTTGAGTCGGATCACCCAAGGCATACGAGTCAGCAATCCGGATTGTTTTTGCCAGTGTAGTTGGCATATCCCTTTGTAATCTTTGCCACAGCATGCTTGCATATCTACATCCTTGTGCAAACCAGTCTATAGCCTGAGACTCAATCACACCTTCACATGAATTTCTCATGTTGCACCAGCGAGTTAAGAACTCCCTGTCTGTTTCATTTGGTCTTTGCTTGCACATGGCTAGTGTATGCATCCTATTCGGCCTCTGATACGTGCTTGAGAAGTTACTGACAAACATTTCCTCAAAATCGATCCAACAGTTGATACTACCGGGCGGTAAATTGTTTAACCATACCCTCCCTGGCCCTTCCAGCATCTGAGGTACGTATCTCACTGCCCATCTCAAATTACTTGTCACAATTTTCACTGCCGTTGCGTAGTTGATCAACCAATCCTCTGGCTTGGTGCTGCCGTCATATGTCTTCGTGCCTCTGGGTAACTAGAAGTTAGGTACTGGAGGCTCTTTCATGATTGGGGGCCCAAAGCACGCTGGACCCGGAGGACCTTGTCCCTCAATCTGCTCCGACCTATAGAGCCGATCCAGCTTTAACCTAGAGTCGTCAGGCATCAAGTTCCTGCTTCCTAGCCTTGACCCTATCACATGATAGTCTAGCCTAGGGTATCCCGCATTCACCATTTCCGAATCACCGGCATTGTATCTGTCTTGCTCTTGCAGAGCGCATCTCTGTTGCATACCTTGGCCGGCACTTCGCTCTTGCCATGGTATATTCCACTGCTGCGGTTCCCCTGCACCCGCCAAGTTACGCTGTCCGGCATTGCCGTTTATAGCGTTTCCCTGACCGGCATTACCTTGGTCACGGTTACCTCGGCCAGCTTCACCTCGGCAGACACTTCGTCGATCCTCATTTCCCTGCACTGCTTTTCCTTTCCCTGCCCTTGCCGGGTCATATGGGACTATCTATTTGTTTCTCCTTGGCGATGTTACCACTCCTCTCTTCTAGGGCCACCATGAGGTGATGATGCAGCCCCAGCGGATTTCTCCGGGTTACCTGCTACCGAATAAACGACCTTGGAATCCCTAGCTCTTGCCGGGTTAGCCCTGAGCAACTCTTCATTTTGTCTGTTAGCGATCCAAACTAACTCATTGACCCTCTCTTGCTGCCTTTGTCGGTCTTCACCCATCAAACCTTCTAACTCGGATGCAGCCGCATCCACTGCTCTGAGGTTCTTTGCCGGGGTGTTGTACTTCGGCAACCCCATGGATAAAGGGTTCTCTGATTCCTCAACTCTAGTATCACCCTCTTTGTTCATCTCACTGATGAGGTTTCTCCCTTTTACTTTTACAGCATCTACCTTATTTGCTCTTGCATACTCACGCAGCGTCATGTTTAATGATTGCTGAGCCGCGGCTATCTTTTTCGCACCCTCTAGTATTTTCTGCCTAGTCTCCTCTAACTCGGCATGTGCCTGAGCTGGATCTACCACAGGTGCTACGGGGCTTTCCAAGCTATCTATCGCCTGCTATAGCAGGTTTTCTAGCCTCTCTAGCGGAGGACCTCTACTTTTCCTGGGCGCCTTGGGTGTTACCTCCGGGTCTGGTGCCAGGTTTTTGCTCGCGCCAGCGTCAGGAGCTGTCATCATCACCTGAGCGCGGTTAGGGGGGCGAGTGATACGCGCACCACGAGCCGCGCTAAGGGGTGGCTCTCCTCCCTCGACGACGTGCCGCGGGTGAACGCAAGACACATCGACGCCGACATAGATCCTGTGGGTGCCAAGCTTGATGAAGATGCCGTTGCACGGTGCCTTTGCTGAAGCAACCAGCAATGTCGCTGACGTAGTCCAGCGCTCCAAAGCACTGAACAAGCCCAGAGACGATGCGCTCGCCGTTGCCGATGATGCTTCCCATCTGGATCTTCACTCCTGCTAGCGCCGCTAGCCCCACGGTGGGCGCCAACTGTCGTGGTGGTGTCATGCAGATGCCATGGATAGGCTAAAGGTGGGGCCAATATGCACTAGAGGAATCTAGTGAGGGATAGTGTGGTGATTCCACGCACAGATGCTTTGTATTCTCCAAGCTATATGCGTTTACAGATGCTCCTTGAGCTGTATTGGGGAGAGGAGGAAGGAGAAGCTCTCTTACTCTCACCACTACCTCTACACAATGAACAAACTCGCGATCCCCCTCTATTGAGGTCCTGGCGCTCCTTATAAAGGGGAGGCCAGGCTAATAGCTAGGGCATACGTGGAGGCATATTCCCTAGGAATATGCCTCTCCCAAAATAGTAAGCCGACTGGGTCACCTTTTGCCATCGTAAGCCATACAGAGGCTACGTGAGCCTCTGCGGCGCTAGCGTCATCCGACACAGGCTGCGTCACCCTTGTCGGCCACGCCTCGGTGGTCCTTCCCTCTGTCCGCTTTGCTCACGCTCCAGCGTACAGTGACCACCTTTTGACCAGCGAGATACCTTCCTTCTCTTGCAAGCCTGATATAACCTGGATCATGCCTGGTTAATCCGACCTCGTGGGTACCTACATACAAGATACAACAAGCCTACCGGCATACGACATACGTCGGCCGGGACATAGTTAGGTGGACATCCTCTAGTCCGGGTTAGTCTGTAAGTCGGCCTTCCTTAAGGTGACTCGGCCAGCATACGCTTTGACCTTGCCGTACCTCGGCTGACTCGGCCTTTATACCCCAGTGTGACCCTACCCGGGGGTATCCCCCCAACATCAGTCGTGGCGCACATATACTTGGTTAGTGGCACACTACGTTAGTGGCGCACCTGGTCAAGTCTTAGTAGTGCACTACATCGTGCGCCACAGGGAACAGAGTGGAAACGCACTATCTTTTACAGCCATGGCGCACTGTGTAGTGCGCTACTACTAACTCGAGATACATGTAGCGCACCTGGCACTTTTTAGCCGTAGCGCAGATCTCGTGGCGCACCCCTAGTGCGCCACGGAAGGGGAAAAGTAGTGTGCCACGGACGTGCGTTTTCCTAGTAGTGTCTTATTCCTCTTCATCGGGCTGGTCCTTGGCCATGATCTCCATCACTTGGTCCTTGGTGAGGATCCAAGTGTTCTTCTCCATAATCGAGAAGGCTTGGGGGCAGGGCAACTGAACCTGCTCACCCTGTGCATCACCAAGATAACTGAATTGATATGCTCGGAGCCTCCGGTTAGCATGGTAAACACCAAGGAAGCGACAAGTAGTCAAATACTTGACGTCCATGAGTTTGGAGCCATCAACAGGTTCCATAACAAGTAGTATAATATTTAATGCATAGGAAAGGTGGGTTACCAATCCACCAATGCGAATATCACCTTTGGTCTTGTTGCTTTGGTGGCGAAAGTGCTGGATGAGTAGAGTTGCAGGAGTGGGGCTTTACGGTGAAGTGGGGAAGAGAGCCTTGGTGATTATTGCCATGCCCGCATTGGCCATGGAGCCTGTGTCACCTCTTCCTAGTAGTGTGTTGGCGAGGAACAAAGCATAGTAATGGATGGTTGGCTTCTGAATGGTGGACATCTTCTTCTGATAAAATTTCCTGCCACCATTAACAGAAATAACCTCCCAAGTTTCTCCACTTGTGACGCTATAGAGGTTAGTAACAGTAGGCTCCCCATTATGAGGGAAGCTGAAAGCATTGCAAAATTGTTTGAAATTTATTTCATTGTGCTGCCAGTTCATGGTGAAGCTTATCGTGCACATATTACCTTTCTCCATGTGGTCGTCGTAGAAGGAGACAAGGAACTCATGGGTAAGCTCGGCGTAGGTATCGTGGCTTGCGAAGCCAAGTACCGCCAACCCCACGCTGCTACACATGAGGTCGAAATCCTCCTTCAACCTTGCCGCGGTGAGAAAGTTGTGGTCAGCCCAACATGTGGGAAACACCCTCATATAATTTCCAACTTGGAGTTGCGCGAGGCTCAGGACCTCAAGCTCGAGCCCTCACCCCGTTGGCGCTTGCTCGAATGAAAGAGGTTACCGATTTTGTTCATTGTGATGCACTGAAAAATTTCACTATAAGACTTTAGACATATAGTTTCTACATGATATATGAACGATCCTACATGGAAAAATTCAATCCTAACATGAGAAATTAATAGGAAAAACAAAATAAGCTTGAGTTCATCCACTAGATCAATGTGAGAGTTTCAACCATGGAAATCTGAAAATAAAGCATGGATAGGGAGAGAAACAAACCGATATGTTGATTCCCCCACTCAAACGAACGAAATCCTCGAAGAATCAAAAGTTCTAGGTGGATTTTGAGAGGTTTGGAGAGAGAATATGAGAGAAACAATGAGGAGATGAGGAAGACCTAGCCGCCCTGGTGTGATTTTGTGGTCGCACCAAACTATAAGGCCGAAACTATACAGGCGGGTGATGTTGTTCCGCCCGTATAGTTGCGGCGGCGCCGCCAACTAGGGTTTCTTTATACAGAAAGCAGCTGTATGGATCCAACTATATGGCCGGATCACAATGATCCTGCAGTATAGTTCGTCGTTAAATTGTCTGTCTCTCGAGATAAATTTCTAAAACTAGCATCGATATCTATACGACCGGAACTATACGGTCGGAATTTTTATTCCCGCCGTATAGTTGGTCATTAAGCTCTCAGTACCTTTGGGATGAATTTCTTCGAAGGCATCGATATCTATGCGACCAGAGCTATACAGCCGGAATTTTTATTCCTGCCGTATAGTTGATCGTTAAACTCTCTGTGCCTTTGGGATGAATTTTTACGAAGGCATCGATATCTATACGACCGGAGCTATATAGCCGGAATTTTTATTCCCACCGTACAGTTGGTCGTTAAACTCTCAGTACCTTTCAGAAAATTTTGTATGAAGGCATCAATATCAATACGACCGGAGTTATACGGCCGGAATATTCCTGCCGTATAGTTGGTCGTTAAATTCTTTGTGTCTTCGAGGAAAATTTTTTGATGACAAAGATATCTATATGACCGGAACTATATGGCCGTAATTTTTATTCTTGTTGTATAGTTGGTCGTTAAACCATCAGTAATCATTAAAAAATTATATTTCTTCAAGGATGCCTTCTTATCCCAAAACTTAGCGAAATACCTTATTTTTAATAGAAAATTGATAATAAAAACTATCGACCAATATTAGCGTATTAAAAGCAAAATTTTAGCTTCTATAAATGGAAAACTCAAACTTTTATTCTTATTATTATTCTATACTCATTCAATCGATGTTTCTACTACTTTTTGACAGCTGCATCTTCACGGGCGTGCTTCCGCAAGAATGTCTGTGAAAAAGTGGTAGGAAAGCGATGAACTTCTTATTCTCTAATCTACTTTATTGACGAGATGGGTTGACTCCCATTAAGCATTTATTAAGAATGGTTGAGTAACTCAACCTCTTCTTGAATTCTTACCTTAGGTTGCCCCTTATCAAAGGCGCTTACCACATGAACTCGTTTTGCCGGTGGAATATATCTTTCTCCTACTTCTAGCTTCTTTGGAAAATACCGGATGATTTCAGCATCATAAACATTGAAGATTATCTTCCCTTCAGCATAATCAACCGATGCCCCTATAGCACTAAGGAAAGGTCTTCCAAGTATTATGGATAATTTTTCATCTTTAGGCATCTCAAGAATAATAAAATCAGTAGGAATAACATGCTCATCTATTCTAAGTAAAACATACTCGATCATACCAATGGGTTGTTTAGTGGACTTGTCATCCATCTGTAAAGTGATAGTAGTAGGAGATTACTCCCCTAATCCTAACCTTTTATAGAGGGAGTATGGCATTACACTAACTCCTACTCCTAGATCACACAAGGCATTATGAACATCAGTTTTACCTATTAAGCATGAAATAGTTGGTATTCCGGGATCTCCAGACTTAGACAACAACTTCCCATTAGTAGGATAGCTAGTTACCATGGCAACAGTTTTAGTTATTTCTTCGTTTCTACTAAGAATATCATGGAGGAATTTACTATAAGTAGGAACTTTGATGCATCCGCAAATGGAATTTCCAGACGAAGGTCACTAAGTGCCTTTGTGAAAGAATTATAAATGACTTGATCCGGTGCTTTCTTTTTTCGATCTGGATAAGCTTTTTCTCACCTGGCTTACTCTTGTCTTTTATCTTTTGTGGGAGGTCAGTCTCTTTCGTTGCTTTCTTTTGTTCTTGCTTATGGCTTTTCTACTACAACAACTTTATCTTCCTTGCTTATTTCTTTATCTTCTCTTGGATCAACCGTCTCTGCATCAGAGTCATAATGGTCATCTTGTGCTTCATTTTGGTCCTCCTTGGTTTGATCTTGTGTCTCGGTTTCATCTTGAGGATCCACCAATGTATCACCTTCTTGGCTTGCTTCGAGCAAGGCTTTTTCCTTTCGCTCTTTTTCACTTTGTATTCTGGTGGTCCTAAGGGTCCTGTAACAACTGCATCCCTTCTTGTGACAACATTAGTAGAAAAAGAAATAACTTTATCATCATGAAGAAAAATTTGATAACTAGATGCTATTTGTTTACATTGTATTTCAATCATACTAAGATACTTGTAAAATAATTTTATTTCTTGGCCAATCTCATCATAATTTTTCGTGAGTTCTGCCAAAATATTTTTGTGTTTTTGGAAATGCTTATGCAAGTTATTATGAGACTTTACTTGTCAATGTTTTAATTCTTGAAAAACTTTTCTAGTTGCATCTTCTTCAGTTAAAACTTGTAACAAATCTACTTTGTTTTCCTTAACAAGTTCAGAAGGTATACCTTTTTCTTTCATAGTTTTGCGTACCTCGGGCATAAGACCAGGAGTTATCCGAAGTATCCCTTTTTCCGGCTTAGTGCCAAAATCAGGATTATATAAAGAATCATTCTTAGCCCTAGTAGACATCAATTCCAAACATTCTTTAATAGTTAAAGTAGTTATTGATCCTCCTGCTAAGAAGTCAAGCAACTCTCTACATTGAGTATTAATACCATAGTAAAATAAATGGCAAATAGTTAGTTCAGAATAGCCATGATTAGGAATACTATTGATCATTCCAAAGAATCTTTCCTAGGCTTGTGGGTAGTTTTCTCGCATGTTCTGACTAAATTTGCATATGCTCTTTCTTAGTTCAGTTACCTTTTTAAAAGGATTAAACCTGTTTATGAATTTAACAATGCAGTTTTCCCAACATTTAATATAATGGCGAGGGAGAGAATATAACCATCCTAGAGCTTTACCGTTAAGAGACCATCGAAATAATTTAAGACGAGAAAAGTCTCTTAGCAAACCTTTTGGTCCAAGATATGTTATCACATCGTCGAACTCTCTAATATGTCTTCCTGGGTCTTCATCTTCCCTTCACTGAAAGCTTTCTCCTACAAAATTTTAATAATTCCACCATCAAATCGATATTCTCTAACTCCAGGATTAGGGAACTCTATTGGTTGTTTAAGAAATTCAGAACTTGGAGCACTGTATTCCCTGAGAGTTTTCATAGGTTTCATAGGAGTTGTCCTGTAAATAGACATGATTTCCCTAATATCACTCAGGTTTTCAACTTCAACTTTATTTGATATTAAAAGTTTTTCAATAATTTCTTCGCGCCTCTGAGCAGGCACGTGCTCAATATAATCCGGCAGGTAGGTCCTACCAGAGCGTGTAGACCCTTTGTCTCCTAGGGAGAACATTTTGTAGTAGCAACACCTGAAATGTCAAAAGACAAACACTTAGCGCTTAGCTCCCCGGCAATGGCGCCAGAAAATAGCTTGATGTCTGCAAGAGCACATATCGTTTGTAGCTAGTTTTGAAGTATAGATATCGATCCCACAGGGAGCCCAAAGGTAAGTGTTTATGGGTGAAGTCTCTGTCACACTCGAAGTTGTCACAGGTCTTCGAGTGAATTGACTGCAAGTGTTGAAATAGGAACGGGGTTTTGATTAAATGAGATGTATTTAAATAGAACTAAAATGTAAACTTCAGAATAAAGCATAAAAGTAAATAACGACTTGGTTGTTTGTTGTTTCCTGTAGATGGCGAAAGAAGGCGTGGGGAGATTCAGTTCATGGTGGTAGTGACTGTGCCAGGTGGACGAGTCATAAATGTAACAATTATAATCTTATAAATATATGTGTAGGCGAGCAACCCGTAATTAGCCGGAACTCCTCTTGGTAGATTTCATTCCAACTCAATAATCCTACTAGCCCGTTACAAAACCATGGTCAGACACTAGACGATTAAGACCCTTCAGGTTGCTTAACGATTAAGCTCCTTGGATCGGACTAATGCAGTAAGCACAGTGGTTCCTCGTTATCCTCGAGTCTACTAGTTTTCCATTGATATCCCCGTGTCACCCGGGGGTCACTGGTCCACTAGCGAACAAGATCTTATCTATGTAGAACAAAGCATCATGTTGTCTGGGCCCTTAATTGGACAACAAGCATTAGGCATCCCACAGATAGTCAAGCACACATAATATAATAATTAGAATCAATCACAAACTAATGGAAAATATATGAAGGCACTTCACATCTCACCAATCCCCTACATGTCCCACACCCAAGGGAATTACTCACACATGAGAGAAGAACGGGTCATCAATATAATCAAATAAAGGGAATTCGTCTTTGTATTACCATGGAGATCCACAATAAGAATACAAAAATATCCAACACAATTCAAGATGGGAAGAACAATCTCAAACCCTAGTCTTGCAAGGTGGAGATCCCTCTCTCTCTCTCTGAAGTACAAGTAGTGGCTATGGGGGTGTATTGGATAGGAGGTTGAAGATTGTGGAGCGAGATGAAGAACATCTTCTTCTTATTCTCCGGATCTCTTCTTTCTACCTTCTGGATGGTATGGCGGCTGTTGCATTGTGTTTTCGACCTTGGTCCCTTCACGGAAGTTGTCCCTGTTGACAAGACAGAGGTGGCGGCAACTATACGGCAGGAACTATACGGCCAGAAAAATATTCCCGTCGTATAGTTGCTCGTTAAAGCTTCTATGAGGTCCCCTCGCGTGCTCCCAAAGTGAGACTTACTTATTTTCTCTAGAATATTGTGTTTCTCTAGTTAAAACATTATGTTGACGTTCAGAACCTGAAACACACATTAAAAATCAAGTTTTCTTTGCTACCGAAGTATTAGCGTTAGGTAAAGCCAGAAAATGATCAAATCCGGGAGAAAACCATCAATAAAAGCCATAATAAATCTGTCGAATCTCATAGCTATCAATGGTGTCATCACTTTCAAAGATAACTATTTTGGAGTGGGTGTTCCGCTTCCAAAATCCAAATTAACACCGTCTGGGTCAAGCTAATTGACCTTAACTAGGAGCGGTTCATGGGAGGCAACCCATGGGAAATAAAGTATTTACTTGTGTTAGTTTCCTTTTTTTGTTTTGTTTTGTTTGTTTTTGTTTTTAATAAAAAGTGAAGATCCTTTGAAGAGAGGAGAAGAAATCAAGGTAACCCTCACTCAATGATATTTGCTAACACTTGGCCAAAGAAGGTACTAAATTTTTATGAAGTATTTTTTGTTGTCATTCTTTTGTTAAAATAGATGTCCAAATGCGTATGAAGTTGATGGGTTCCGTAGCAGAATACAAAATTTTCTATCTACACGAACACTAATACCAGGATTTATACTATGTAGACATATGTAACGGAAGAGGAATACGATATTCATACCTTTGAAGACCGAGGCACACCTTACACAGGAAGGCGTATATTGATGAAGCCGAGCAGCTCCAATCACCCCAAGTGTTGTGCCTCCAAAGTACTACACACGTCTGGTGTAGGCGGCATCTCCCGGGCTCCGATCCAGCCGAGCAGCAGAAGAAGAAGATGCCGGACCGAAGATCACACAACGGTAGTGTGAAGGTGGAGAACTCAAATCCCTTGAGGTCCTCCCCAATATTACGGAGAAGTCCTCAAAGGAAAATGAGAGAGAGAATGAGAGAATTGGATGCCTCCAAAGGGGGAGACCCCTATATATAGTAGGAGGGAGCCGCACCACCCAGGGGCCAGGCGGTGTGGGAGAATATCATTTTGCGGCCCAAAAGTTGGGGCGCCGAGGCAACGCGGTACCCAAGTTGCTTATAATCAGCTGCGTTGCCCAAAGTTGGCGTGCCAAATACTCAGAGGGTCTTTTTCGGCACGAATTCGACTTTATGTTTCAATACAAACTATCAGGCTAATGGCCGTCAAGTTCCCCCCCCCCTGTCAGCTTTCGCCGTTATGTCACTGCCGTCGTGGCTTCCATGTAGGCTTGCAGCGTTGGCGCATGCATCCTTTACGCGTCTTCTTCTTCCTCCGGGGCGGCAATCTGTGGTTGCAGCCATGGCGCGGAGCTAGGACTTGGACGAACCTGCTAGGCTCCGCTCTCCTCCCCATCCCGAATCGGAGCTCGCCCTCACCATGGCCGCACCCATGGCACGGTGCGGGGACAGGAATTCATTCCCGGGTGAGATCTGTCACCATGCCGACCATGCTCGGTCCTGTTGGCCTCCTCCAGAATCTGAGCTCGCCGTCGCCGTGGTCGCACACGCACCAGCCACGGCGCCTTCCTCTCCAAACCCCAAAGCCACATCCACCCAGTTCGGCACACCGCCAACAAGGTGAAAATGTATCAAGTTTTCTTCTTGTGATTGTAGAAAAACATGTATGTACCGTGTCCGTAGCATACTCTAACAATGTACACATATGTTGTTTACGAGATTTTCATTTGAAATTAGTAGCTCCGTGATGACGAAACATAGGGAACCTAAATGGAACGATGATATATACCATGTTTTGTACTTTGCATTGCATCAACAAGTGCTCACTGACGAAGCATGTTACCAAGAGAGTGGAGTTCATCAGCCATTGCCAAAAAAATGTGAACAAATCAATGAGCGATTCAATGCAAATACGCGCAGAAAAGCTAGATTCATGTCATCAATCATCAATAGGTGGCACATTCTAGTGATGCGTTCAAATGCGTACACCATGTATCATTTACTTGAAGTGGTTGTTATCCTGAGCAAAAATGCCTAGTAAGCACATTACCTTTGTCTGTTCTATGCTACAATTCTGCTGTTATGGGCGTGGAAAGAAAAGCTAGGCTTCACTGAATATTACGCAGTTGGGCCTAACTTAGTCTTACACAAATAAGCACAGCTTAGTCTTTACACAAATAAGTGTAACTAAAGATAAAGATAAAGACAAATGGTTCATCGGATCTGCTAGTATGAGCACTAGGTCCCTGGAGCTGGTGGTATCGTCGGAACGAACCAGAATGCTGCGTTTGGCCATCTGTCATTCTCCATCAAATCGTACGACCCCACTGATGAGCCAATTGTAGGCCCTCTCCCCCTGACGTGGATTCGGCTCTAGGGCGGATCTGGAGTGTCAACATGATAGGCGTGTGAGTGTGCAGCAAACACATAGTCTGCTATAAACACTGGAAGTGCTGGCACCTTAGCAACAACACCAGCATGTTCTTCCTTGACTCCGGCAGCAGCCTCAGCAGGTATTTTGTCAGCTTCACCAGCACCAGCCTCAGCAGGTATTTCGTCAGCTTCACTAGCAGCAGCATTAGCAAGTATTTCGTCAGCTTCACCAGTAGCAGCATCACCAAGTATTTTGTCAGCTTCACCAGGAGCAGCAGCATCTAGTTCTTCGTCAGCTCCACCACCACCACCAGTAGCAGCAGCATCAGGAGCCAGGGCTGCCTGAACAATTACAGGTTCAACAGCTCCAGGGGCTCCGACAAAGAAAGGGTAGTTGATCCCAAGAAATACAGATTGTCCCTTTAGATTGTCGACTCTGCTCCAGACTTGCTCTACTGGGTCTTTGGATGGACATGCGGACCTCGAGAAAACGTGACACCGCAGTGATGGGTATGAAGAAAGTTGTGTCCCCATATGTTCTATTGTATCACCAACGTTGTTTAGTGCTCCCCTGATATGAATCCACATGAGTTCAACATCCTGTTTCGTGTCGCCTCCGAGAGGTGCCAGGAACTAGCGCCGTGTCCCAAGTTCAGCATCTGCTACTGCATCTTCGATCACCGGAGCTGGAATGATGCGCGGGGTTGTGTGGGTACCTGCGTGTTACTTATAGTCAGTAAGAAGAATTTTGAATGGGATTTTACATGCTATATGACACCATGACTCACCCCAAATGGACGGCTCCCAAACACGCACATCGCCGCTAGGTTCAGTGACCGCATAAATGCGTTGCGATTTGTTCGAATGGTAGCTGGAGGTGAAGACGACGTCGACATACTTCTCCGGCCGCAGGAAGTCGTCGCGCAAGACTGTCCATTCCTTGTCTTCTGGGCATCTAATGAATGTGATTACCTTGTCGAACACCGCTAAGAGGTCGTACTCCCAGGTCTTCCACGCCTCCCGCGGTTTATGTGGGAGCTGTACCTTCAGGAGCTCAAGTTCTGCCATATTGAACCTATAAGTGAATTCAGAAATGGGCGGCGGCCACCCATTGTTGAATGCAGTAATGCTGACACCCTCCAAAGATGGCAATGTAAATCTCAACGATCTGTAGCCATTTTTGAGAGTCCAAGTACTCCCATCCTGGGATAAAAGGACCAGCCACTCGCCGTTGCCACCCACTCAGTTCTGGTCATCTACCATTTCCGTCTCTTCTTCTTCCTTGACATTCACCACTACTAATTCCGACCACTTATCCAGCAGCATCAGTTTTGCATGAATATTCTACAGAGTTTGTTGTCAGTTGGTACAATCACCTAGCATGGATTCCATTGCAAATACAATTTGACAACTGGACCTTCAGATTAAAGTACACAAAATATCGCCTAAATATGAGTGTCTCCTCAGATATCGCCTAAATTGTGCATGTGTCACTATGAAGATACCCAATAAATGGAGTAGGAGCAGAGCCCCCTAGAACAAACTCCTGACGATGATCATAAACAGCTCGGGGCATAACAACCTTAAATCGTCTAATCTATTTGTTTTTATTTTAGGAAACAGAATATCACCTAGCAGGCATTCCATTGCAAATCGAAATTGATAACTCGTCTATCACCTAAAGTAAGACTGTGTCACTACGAAAATACCAGAATATTAGGTACAAGCAGAGCTTCCGCTGTATAGAATAGTCTTAAATGGTTCAATTTGTTCAAACTGCACGTGCACACAACACGTTCGACGAAAGGAACATAGGATTCCGATGAGAGTTCAGCACATATGAATCAACGATATGACTGAACAAATAAGCAAGATACTGGAACTTACGTGGCCATCGTGGTCGTTTGGACATTTGCTGGTATCAGGGTAAAGAAGGCCTGGCGTGGCGAATGGTTGTTCATCCATGTCCCGCATCGTGAAGCGGTAGCCAAGGATGCAGCGAGCGAGGCGGCCGATAAAGATGATGTCCAACCCCGTGGCGATCATGTGCATGTTCACGGCGCTGAGGTTCGGCCATCCCCAATCCTCACGGTGGCGGTCGCCCTGGCCATCCGCGTCGTCGTCGCATGCCTTTCGCTTCAGCCTACTGCTACCCCAAGCTCCACCCATAGCGGCAAATGGAGTCTGGAATCCGGTAGATTAATGCAGGCGTTGTGATAAGGAGGCGGATGGATTCGAGAGGGGATGGAATTAGGGATGGGGGCAGTTGTTTGAGTAGGGAGTGACCCGGTGAGGAACCGCCACCGCCGCCGGTTCTCGTCCGCGTGGAAGACAAGGAAGGGGGTGCAATTATTGAGGGCGCGCACCGGAACCATCTAGAGGAAGTGAAAAAAATAAATCATAAGAGAGAGAAATGTGTGGCCCACCTGTTAGTGAGTGAAGGTCGGCACGTGCAAACGTGACTACGTTTGACTTGGATCGTGCATGGCAGACCTCGATTTCACTGCATGCAGGTGGCGCAGAACAAATTTTAGCCAGCACTAGCATCGACGTGTAAAACCGCCATTTTTCTCCACCTTCACCCTACTACAAACGGTCGTGCACCATTCCAGATATTGGTAAGGGCGGTTCCAATCTTTCACTTCTCCGTCTCATTTCCTCCTCCACGGCCTCATCGTCTTTCTCCTCCACGGCCTCATCCATTTCCTCCGCCACGGCATCACCCTCTTCCTCCGTATCCTTTCCCTCTTGCATGTAGTCATGGACTTTTCGGACGTCCGAAACGATGGCAGGCAAGCGACTGCGCACTTCGACATAGAAGTACATGGCGGGAAGAAGATCAATGTCGTCTACACCACTGACCCTGTGACGGTGAGGAAGACTCTAAGTAATTACACGAGTTGGCTGCGGTTCGAAGAAAATAGATTTGTAGGTCTTGACCTCGAGTACAGCCATGATGACCATAGGATCGCCGTGGTGCAACTCTCCATGAAGGGGCACGTCCTTGTATACCAGCCTTTTTGCAAGAAGGGGGATGACGGGATCTGGTAGACTTTGCTGTCTTTTTGTTCCTAATTGTCTGTTTGCAAAAGTTATTGCTATATTATTTGTCTGAATTCATTTTCATGCAGGTGCGGCGAAAGTATTAGGGATCTGTTTCATGACTTTCTCGTGAACCAGCACATAACATTTACTAGTGTTGGCATCACGAATGACACTAAACTGCTTGAAAGCCGGACTGTCAACATTAGAATCCCAAAGGAGTGTAGAGTGGACATCCCGGAAATTTACTGGATCCCAGGGACAAAGGGCGGCAGGACCGGGATGGCCGCTCTTGCCTCCGAACTCATCGACCCGTGGTATGCTGACATGAAGGGCAAATTGCCGAGATGTTCATGGAGGTGTTTAGGGCAAGATTACTAGGAGGATAAGCCACTTTCTGAACCTAATCTGAAGTACGCTACAATTGACGAGTATGTTAGCCACGAGCTGTACCGCCAGATTGTAAAATCTCGTTCCAGGCATTGCATCATTGAACCACTACCAAGGCAGGTTGTTTGCCCTAGATGCCGGAGTGTATATGAATCTACAAGCCGGGGCAAGCGACCGAAGGCATCCTGGGATCGGTTGCCTTCTCCAATAGGTTGGGATGTAGACTTTTAGTGCCTGATTGTTATGTTTGTATGCGGCTTGTTATGTTTATGAAAACATATTATTTCAGAAGTACACTATGTGAGCAATTATGAACTGTTGTGTATTACCTTTGCCGAACTATAAACTGGGTTTGGTTATGACTGTATCCGTCGCTATAATCTGAGTTTGGTTATGACTTATGACTGTATCACACCTTATGCATGTCAGTCCTGGATTCTGCCGCATGTAAATGGCATAGACAGAATTTGTAAGAATGAATGTTGAGCATACAAAAGGGAGGAATGTAATTCATACAGGTTAAGTACCTAATAGTACAGGGATCATACGAGCTTGGTTCTTACACATAGAATGCTTAGAAAATACATGCGAGATAAAATACAGGCGAGATAAAACTAGGAACAAAATGTGAAATTAGTAGTGGTAAACAGCACACTCACCCACCCGCCAGATCATGTTGACCATCTCGTAGCAGACATATGCGTCTCTGACTACGTACTTGATCGCATCGTAATCCAGGTGCCTCCACTCCCATCGCTCATGTAGGTGCTTCAGGAACTCGACTTTCATGCCGGCGTACTCGCGGTCGATGATGTCGGCAGCGAGTCTAGCCATGTTGGCTTTCCCAGTATCGCCATCCGGGTACCTCCACAAACGTTAGAGATTGACGTGATTGACGACATGAATGAGGAGATCCCGCTCTAGATTCAGAGTGTCGTTCTTGATGTTGATGCTGGCGAAGTAGATCTCCCTCCTGTGTAGGAACTCACGAAGCTCTGGGTATACAGATTTGGCCCTACATACATGGTATAGGAGGCAGTGGTTGCGCATGGACAGCTGCAAAAGTGCCGCCCTCTTCCTATCTCCGGTATACTCGAGGTTAAGGCCGACGACCTTGTACCTATCCATTGGCTCCTGTAGCCACCGCTCGTACATTGTGATGACCTTGGCGACCTTTGCTGACGCATTTATGTGGACGACCGTCAGCTTGGTGGTGCCATGGGCGGTGATGGTGTACTCGTCGGTGAAGTTGCTCCCGTCGCCGAACACGACGTACTCTGTGTCCATGGCAGCAGCTAATGCGGTGGCGGTGGCCTAGGGTCGGTAGCGGTGGTTGGGACTGGGCGTGGCGGTGGAGTGATCTGTTGCGGTGGTATGGCCTAGCGGAGGCGGTGCCTGCGGCAGCGTCGATGGTTCTTGCGGTGGCTGCGGCGGCGGAAGGAAGGGAGGAGTTGGGGATTTTTGCATAGTGATGTGTTGAGGAGACGAAAGGCGATGCTTTTTAAATGTGTTTACCAATATTCCGGTCATACCCAAGAAGAAGCAAGTTTGACCGGCGAGCACCGTTGGTTTCCAATCCTAGCGATTAAATTCGGCGTCTGTCCCGGTAGGCGATGGGACGGGTGTGTGGTGTGGCTTTGGCGTGGTAGAGACCGGTCACGTAGACCACCGTCCAGTTGCTGATCCACAGCGGGTGCACGGTGCTGACACGACGTAACGTGATAGGACAGAAGGAAGTGTACAGCTATTATTCCTAACAAGTTTAAGAAGTGTAAGCATAGACAGGGACCTAGCATCCCTGCACCCCAGGGCAGCCGCTCAGGCCTGCCGATTGCGCAAAGCTTGCAATTTCCTTTCTTTAATTTGGTGATTTTGTCTAGAATTTTCCAAATTGAAGCTCATTTGCCCATGCTTCTATAAGTTTCTGTGTAGGCCACTTGTGTAAGAATGCATGATCAAGCAACTTTGCAACACACGTGTCGGTGGAAAAGCATGAGGTTTCAACTACTTCCCTACACTGTGGAGGTAGTTCCAAATTGAGCAAAAGAGGGAACCGGAGCAAGAGGGTGCTCCGATTCCAAATGTGGTTTCAAATTGATTAGCCAACCTGTGTGTGACATGTGTCCTCTGCTCCCATATCTTTAGACAAAAAATAAGGCTATTCTTGTCAGCGGTGGGACCGCATGGTACAGGAATTTAGAATAGCTACATTGTGGAGCTCTAGCCAAATTGCATGGTAAAGTCAAATTCAGCTTTTTGTCAGATTTAGCTATAGCAACATTTAGTTTGTCCTCACCTTTGCCCTCCCTCCATTCTGAAGCCCTCACATGCGCTCGGAGGGGGTGTCGTATGGTCAAAGGCTTGATCGTTACGTGCGCCCTGACGCCTAAATTGGTACTTTTTTTGTTATTTGGCCTTTTTAAGAGCGCCTTTTCCCCTCTCTCGCTAACAGTTGTGTTTTTTTGCCTAGAAAGGTAGCGAATCTAGAGCAGCTTCTCTCTTCATTCATTGTTCCTTTTGCACTCGTTTTTCCCCAATCTGGTAGCAAATCTAGAGCAGCAAAACTAACCAGCACCATAAATAAATTCAGTAAACAGAGCAGAAGTAGATAAAGCAGCTAATATAGGTTATATAGTATGGTACTTAACGAGGTTCGACAATTAGGCTGCTCAGCAGCAACAGCTAACAGGTTTCAACACAGACAAGACAAAAGAAAGCTGATCAGTGGCCCCTCGTGGCCTCTGCCAGGAGGACCTCCGCCTCCTCCCTCTGGCGCCTCCTCCACTTCTTGCTGCCCAGTCCCTTGACCTTGGGCGCCTTGGGTATGATCGGGGGCATGCGACCCTCCTCGATAGCCACCTTCTAGAGGTTGTGGAGGTGAAGACCGAGCGCCTAGTGCTTGGCTATGAAGCCATGGACGTTCACGGACTCACCACAAGTCCTCACGTCCTCGGCATGCTTCACGAGGGAGTTGAAGTCCGTGGCGCAGAGCCTCCTGGTGGGGTAGAAGGGGCACTTGTACACGTCGCTGGCGAAGAAGTTTTTGTACTGGCCGGACTTTAGCCTCCTCAGCACATGACGAGTCTTGGTGTCCTTGGACTCGTCGTCGCTGCGGACGTCGCTGCTATCCTCCTGTTGGAAAAAACAGTAGAGTGCAATAAGGACATTATTGAGGTACTGTTATTATCGGGATTGATTATTTGCATAAATTAACCGATTGAGATCTCCCGATTATTCCACAAATCTCACACCAAATCGAATACTGATCCCAACTACGAACAGGGGGATTCATCGAAAATCGAGATCTAACACAAGAGGATTAGCTACTATAACAATACGAATAGCCGAGCCCTAATAACATACGATCTAGCATCCAACAATGGGAATGGGGGGAAAATAAGGGAAGGGGAGAAAACCCTAGTTACCTCCGACCATGGGTCGGCGATGCTGGTGTCGTAGGGGTTCTCTGGCCATATATAGACAACCTCCTCGTACGGGTCCTAGCCGAGCGGGATCTGTCCGAGACTGGCGGGGGCCTCCTGGCCAGCGGCTACGGCGGATGCGGGGATAGGGGCGGGGGCTATACGGGGACAGGGGCCTCCTTGCCATCGGCCTTGGAGGCGCCGATGGCTACCGCGCCGTTCTTCTCCCTCACCGGCGTGGTTGGGGTTTTCTTGGGGGTTTGCAGAAGGTGATGGGACAGTGGAGACGGTTAAGTGAGCGAGTGCGTGATGAGTGGGAGTGGGGAGGCCTCTATTAAAGGAGAAGGCAAGCGATGTTTCGTTGCACTACCGCGTACGCTACTGCACCGTGCACGGCCACACGTTTCCGCTACCGCCCCGTGCACCGCACACGCGTACCGTGAGTCACATTTTTTTCCCTCGTGTCTGACCCTGGCGATTCAGTTGTCCTTAGTTTTGCCCTCGAGCGTAACACTGGCAGTTTGGTTCCATTTTGTAAATCATTTTCTATTTTCTATTTGAATCCCTTTGTCACTCTTGCCCTTGGTTTTTAATTTCTACTCAGTTTTGCCCTTGGTTCTTAAGTGCTATTCGGTTTTCCCCTCTCTTTGTATCCATCTCTCGCACATGTGCTCATCTTCGTTGCTACGCTCTGATTGGTCGAGACAGTTGTCACATGGATCGTGCCCACCAACCGTTGATCCTCTGTGATCTAACGTACAGGATAACCCTTCTATCTGTCGGGGCACCCCTCTATCCATGCAAAATAACGAGTATGCCACCGGAACTTTAACTCCATAAACAGATGAACTTGAATATAATTTGAAGGGTACGAAAATAGAAATCCACATGGTTTAAGGGTCTAGATACGGTAAGAGAACTAAATATTATTAGTGGTCATGCCAGCAGAGTGACGGGTTGGTCGGCTAGAAGTTGTTGATTCCTAAGTAAGGGGACACTAGGCCGGTCTTGACATACTCCCTCAGGAATTTGCCATAAGAAGCATGCTTAGCCTTGGTCGCCCACTTGTGTTTACTAGCCGGGCTTTTACCGATGCCAATCGCATGCGGAATCAAGCTGGCAATCCTCGGGTTGACTCCTTTCTTACAGAAAGGGCACCTGAGCTCCCCAAGTCGAGTGCGGAAAGGGATTATCCCGCTCTTGAGCTTCTTCATGACATGGCGGCTCTTGTTGTCCATGTTCTCCTTGTCAGAGTGCATCTCACTTGAATCTACCTGTAATGTATGGAATGCAAACCGAAATGAGCAAAATAATAAATATATATTCCTTCCACCATTCCGAGTTACTTTCGATGCAATAACATGTCTATACAGGTTCAGCAGTTCATTACGACCGTCTCCCCAGCTCACTCCTAAATTAATGTGGTTTGTGTTCTTGATAACTTATTAATAAATAAATAATATGGATTCATTCAGAACAGACTAGATCTCTCCATGTACCGGTTTGTACGTTGCATCTAATCATTAGGACTAGATTTTTTATGAAGCCAGGATAGATTAAGCTCGAGCAGAAAATATGAAACATGTAGAAATAGATGTACCTCCAGGTACACGAGCGGAGCATGTTCGTCAAACTCCACGCCCTCATCGGGGCCTCCGAAGTCGTCAGCACCGGCGAGCACATGGTCCCTCAAGGGGTTGAACTGCACGTCCTCCTCGCCTTGTGTTGTGTGATGCTCCTCTAGATTTGTCGCGTGAAGCACCACCCCGGCGGCGATGCCCACACACTGACCCCCATGCACTGGTTTCATCGAGAAGGTTCGGGCGTGTACGTTCAAGATTGTGGGGTTTTGCTAGATAGGGAAGAGAGAGGAGTGGGAGATGAGTGCGAATGCAGGACCCAATAGGCTGGGGTTTTAATGCGGGGACGTTTAGGCCTCCTCGAGGGCCCCGGTAGGCAGCTCTTTTTGGCTGCGGCTGCCGCGTGGAAGGTTCGTGTGGTGGGGGCCTGTCGGAAGTGAGAGTGTAGGCGCGCTGCGTAGTAAAAATGGTATAGCATGTGGGCCGTGGATGACTAGTTGTCGTGTAATAGACTTGTAGCCTTTGCAGACTAGATTAAACGTGACATGACCACTCGATGACTTTTTCCATGGACGGCATCGTGTTCCTTCTTGTAGAAGTCTCGCTGAGGGAGACGTCCGTGATGTCTCGTGCTATCCTGTGAAGGGCACGACGTGTGCAGCGAGCCTCATTGGATCACACAGGATCAACGGTTGGTGCGCACGATCTACGTGACAACTGTGACAACCAATCAGGGTGTAGCAGATAGAGTGGGCACAGGTTTGGGCTTCTACGAAAGAGAGAGGGGGGCAAAAATGAGTAGTATCAAAAAACCAAGGGCAAAGCTGAGTAGTATAAAAATGGAAAGTGAGTGTCTTTTACAATGAAATACATCATGGCATACATCAAATTATGCCAAGATAGATCCACTAGAGTTCATTGCATGTATGTTCTTTTCCACAAACCACATGGATCAACCAATGTCATTGCATGTGTGTTATTGTCACAAACCACATATGGATCAACCAATGTCATTGCATGTGTGTTCCTGTCACAAACCACATATGGATCCACCAGTGTTCATTGCATGTGTGTTCTTTCCACAAACCACATATGTATCCACTAGAGTAATTGCATGTGTGTTCTTTTCACAAACCACTGATACATTGCAAATGTATCTATAATTTTTGATGCTCCATGCTTGGTTTTATCCACTTTCTTGTGTTTTGTCCACACTTTGGAGTACTTTTCATATGATTTCTTGGACTAACCTATTAACAAGAGCCACAGTGCCAGCTGCCTGTTTTCTGCTGTTTTTGGTTCCAGGAAAGTCAGAAAATGAATATTCTCGGAATTGGATGGGACAAAAGCCAATGTGCCTATTTTTCCAGAAGACTCCAGGAGCCAGAATAAGAGACGGAGGAGGGCCAGGGGCTGGCTACCCCCCCCCCCCCCCCCCAGGCGCGGGCTAGGCCTGGCCATGTCAGGGCATGGTGTGCTGGCCCCACGCACCCCCTCAGTCTCCCTCTTCGCCTATAAGAAGCCTTCTGACCTAAAAACTCCGAGGGCTTCGACGTTTTTCCAGGAGGAGTTCCGCTCTGCCGCCACCACCAGATTCCACGAAACAGCACCAGAAACTCCGTTCTGGCACCCTGCCAGGACGGGGAATTAGAGGAGATCATCGCCATCATCATCACCATCGCTTCTCCATCGACCATCCATGTTTCCCCCATCTATGAGTGAGTAATCCCCCGCTGTAGGCTATGGGGATGGTAGGGATTGGATGAGATCGTTCATGTAATGGCATCAGATTGTTAGGGCATGGTGCCTAGTATCTTTTATTAGTGATTTATGACTTTGTTGCAACTTGTTGTGCTTAATGCTTGTCACTAGGGCCCGAGTGCCATGATTTGAGATCTGAACTTGTTATTGATTCATTATGATAGTATTGTTTCTGGTCTTATCTACAAGTTGTATACACACGTTGTTGTCCGGAACCTATGGCCTCGAAGTGACAAAAATCGGGGTAACCGGAAGGGAATGGCTTTGATGTGAGGATCACATGTGTTCACGGAGTGTTAATGCTTTGCTTCGGTGCTCTATTAAAAGGAGCACCTTAATTGCCAGTGGTTCCCTAGAGGCCCCGCTGCAAACGGGCTGGTAGGACAAAAGATGTTGTGCAAGTTCTCATTGCGAGCACGTATGACTATATATGGAACACATGCCTAGGATTATCTAGTACTTGGATGCTTTATCTTATTTATCTGCAATTGCCCTATGTTCTGATTGTTATGTGAATTGTCTTGTCCATGCAACACCCGTCCATCCATCCCTATGCCTACAACACTCGAATCCCACTGTTTACTGCTTTTGTTACTACTGTCTTTGCTTTACTACTGCTACTACTTTACTATTCCTACTACAAAACTGTTGCTACTGATAAACTGTTGTGAGCAAGATTGCTTCCAGGTGCAGCTGAATTGACAACTCAGTTGTTAAGGCTTGGCTCCCCTTGTGTCGAATCAATAAATTGGGTTTCACTTCCCTCGAAAATACTTCGATACACCCCTTATACTTGTGGGTCATCAACCACATATGGATCAACCAGAGTCATTGCATGTGTGTTTTTTTCACAAACCACACATGGATCAACCAAAGTCATTGCATGTCTGTTCTTTCCATGAACCACATATGGATCAACTAGAGTCATTGCATGTGTGTTGTTTCCACAAACCACACATGGATCCACCAATGTCAATGCATGTGTGTTCTTTCCACAAACCACATATGGATCCACTAGAGTCACTGCATGTGTGTTCTTTTCACAAGCCACATATGGATCCACTAGAGTCATTGCATGTGTGTTCTTTCCACAAACCACATATGGATCCACTAGAGTCATTGCATGTGTGTTCTTTCCACAAACCACGTATGTACCCACTAGAGTAATTTCATGTGTGTTCTTTTCCACAAACCACTGATGGATCCACTATAGTCATTACATGTGTGTTCTTTCCACAAACCACATATGGATCCACTAGAGTCATTGCATGTGTGTTCCTTTCACAAACCACATATGGATCAACCAATGTCATTGCATGTGTGTTCTTTTCACAAACCACATATGGATCAACAAATGTCATTGCATGTGTGTTCTTTCCACAAACCACATATGGATCCACCAATTTCATTGCATGTGTGTTCTTTCCATGAAACACATATGGATCCACCAATGTCATTGCATGTGTGTTCTTTCCACAAAAAACATATGGATCCACCAGAGTCATTGCATGTGTGTTCTTTTCACATACCACATATGGATCCACTAGAGTCATTGCATGTGTGTTCTTTCCACAAACCACATATGGATCCACTAGAGTCATTGCATGTGTGTTATTTTCACAAACCATATATGGATCAACCAATGTCATTGCATGTGTGTTCTTTTCCACAAACCACATATGGATCCACCAGAGTAATTGCATGTGTGTTCTATTCACAAACCACATATGGATCAACAAATGTCATTGCATGTGTGTTCTTTTCACAAACCAATATGGATCCACCAATGTCATTGCATGTGTGTTCTTTCCACAAACCACATATGTACCCATTAGAGTAATTGCATGTGTGTTCTTTTCCACAAACCACTTATGGATCCAATAGAGTCATTGCATGTGTGTTCTTTCCACAAACCACATATGGATCCAATAGAGTCATTGCATGTGTGTTCCTTTCACAAACCACATATGGATCAACCAATGTCATTGCATGTGTATTATTTTCATGAACCACATATGGATCCACTAGGGTCATTGCATGTGTGTTCTTTTCACAAACCACATATGGACCCACCAATGCCATTGCATGTCTGTTCTTATACTAAAACCAACACTAGAGTCACTGCATGTGTGTTCTTTTCACAAACCACACATGGACCCACCAAAGTCATTGCATGTGTGTTCTTTCCACAAACCACATGGATCAACCAATGTCATTGCAGGTGTGTTCTTTTGACAAATAACATGGATCAACCAATGGCATTGCATGTGTGTTCTTTTCACAAACCAAATATGGATCCACTAGAGGCATTTCATGTGTGTTCATGTCACAAACCACACATGGATCCACCAAGGTCATTGCATGTGTGATCTTTCCATGAACCACATATGGATCCACCAATGTCATTGCATGTGTGTTCTTTCCACAAACCACATATGGATCCACCAATGTCATTGCATGTGTGTTCTTTTCCAGAAACCACACATGGATCCACTAGAGTCATTGCATGTGTGGTCTTTCCACAAACCACACATGGATCCACTAGAGTCATTGCATGTGTTGTTCTTTCCACAAACCACATATGGATCCACCAGAGTCATTGCATGTGTGTTCTTTTCACAAACCATATATGGATCAGCCAATGGCATTGCATGTGTGTTCTTTTCACAACCCACATATGGATCAACCAATGTCATTGTATGTGTGTTCTTTCCACAAACCATATATGTACCCACTAGAGTAATTGCATGTGTGTTCTTTTTCATAGACCACATATGGATCCACTAGAGTCATTGCATGTGTGTTCTTTCCACAAACTACATATCGTCCACCGGAGTCATGGCATGTGTATTATTTTCCACAAACCACATGGATCAACCAATAGCATTGCATGTGTGTTCTTTCCACAAAACACATATGGATCCACCAATGGCATTGCATGTGTGTTCTTTCCACAACCCACATATGGATCAACCAATGTCATTACATGTTTGTTCTTTCCATGAACCATATGGATCAACCAATGTCATTACATGTCTATTCTTTCCATGAACCATATGGATCAACCAGAGTCATTGCATGTGTGTTCTTTCCACAAACCACACATGGATCCACCAGAGTAATTGCATGTGTGTGCATGTGACAAACCACACATGGATCCACCAATGGCATTGCATGTGTGTTCTTTCCATGAACCGCATATGGATCCACCAATGTCATTGCATGTATGTTCTTTCCACAAACCACATAAGGATCCACCAGAGTCATTGCATGAGTGTTCTTTTCACAAACCACATATGGATCCACTAGAGTCATTGCATGTGTGTTGTTTCCACAAACCACATATGGATCCACCAGTCATTGCATGTGTGTTCTTTCCACAAACCAAATATGGATCCACCAATGTCATTGCATGTGTGTTTTTTTCCACAAACCACATGGATCAACCAATGTCATTACATGTGTGTTCTTTCCATGAACCACATGGATCAACCAGAGTCATTGCATGTGTGTTCTTTCCACAAACCACACATGGATCTACCAGACTAATTGCATGTGTGTTCACGTCACAAACGACACATGGATCCACCAATATCATTGCATGTGTGTTCTTTCCATGAACCACATATGGATCCACCAATATCATTGGATGTGTCTTCTTTCCACAAACCACATATGGATCCACTAGAGTCATTGCATGTGTGTTCTATCCACAAACCACATATGGATCCACTAGAGTCATTGCATGTGTGTTCTTTCCACAAACCGCATATGGATCCACTAGAGTCATTGCATGTGTGTTCTTTCTACAAACCACATTTGGATCCACTAGAGCCATTGCATGTGTGTTCCTTCGACAAACCACCTATGGATCCACCAGAGTCATTGCATGTGTGTTCTTTCCACAAACCAATTATGGATCCACCAATGTCATTGCATGTGTGTTCTTTTCACAAACCACATATGGATCCACCAGAGTCATTGCATGTGTGTGTTTTCCACAAACCACATGGATCAACCAATGTTATTACATGTGTGTTCTTTCCATGAACCACATGGATCAACCAGAGTCATTGCATGTGTGTTCTTTCCACAAACCACACATGGATCCACGAGAGTAATTGCATGTGTGTTCATGTCACAAAACACACATGGATCCACCAATGTCATTGCATGTGTGTTCTTTCCATGAACCACATATGGATCCACCAATGTCATTGTATGTGTGTTCTTTCCACAAACCACATATGGATCCACCAGAGTCATTGCATGGGTGTTCTTTTCCACAAACCACATATGGATCCACTAGAGTCATCGCATGTGTGTTCTTTCCACAAACCACAGATGAATCAACAAATGTCATTGCATGTGTGTTCTTTCCACAAACCACATATGGATCCACCAATGTCTTTGCATGTGTGTTGTTTTTACAAATAACATGGATCAACCAGAGTCATTGCATGCGTGTTCTTTTCACAAACCACATATGGATCAACTAGAGTCATTGCTTGTGTGTTCATGTCACAAACCACACATGGATACACCAATGTCATTGCATGTGTGTTCTTTCCATGAACCACATATGGATCAACTATAGTCATTACATGTGTGTTCTTTCCACAAACCACACCTGGATCCACGAGAGTAATTTTATGTGTGTGCATGTCATAAACCACACATGGATCAACCAGAGTCATTGCATGCGTGTTCTTTCCACAAACCACACATGTATGCACCAGAGTAATTGCATGTGTGTTCATGTCACAAACCACATATGGATCCACCAATGTCATTGCATGTGTGTTCTTTCCATGAACCACATATGGATCAACCAGAGTCATTGCATGTGTGTTCTTTCCACAAACCACACATGGATCCACCAGAGTAATTGCATGTGTGTTCATGTCACAAACCACACATGGATCCACCAATGTCATTGCATGGGTGTTCTTTCCATGAACCACATACGGATCCACCAATGTCATTGCATGTGTGTTATTTCCACAAACCACATATGGATCGACCAGAGTCATTGCATGTGTGTTGTTTTCCACAAACCACATATGGATCCACTAGAATCATTGCATGTGTGTTCTTTCCACAAACCACATATGGATCAACAAATGTCATTGCATGTGTGTTCTTTCCACAAACCACATATGGATCCACCAATGTCATTGCACGTGTGTTCTTTTGACAAATAACATGGATCAACCAGAGTCATTACGTGTGTGTTATTTTCACAAACCAAATATGGATCCACTAGTCATTGCATGTGTGTTCATGTCACAACCCACACATGGATCCATCAATGTCATTGCATGTGTGTTCTTTCCACAAACCACACATGGATCCACCAGAGTCATTGCATGTGTGTTCTTTCCACAAACCACACATGGATCCACCAATTTCATTGCATGTGTGTTAATGTCACAAACCACACATGGATCCACCAATGTAATTGCATGTGTGTTCTTTCCATGAACCACATATGTATCCACCAATGTCATTGCATGTGTGTTCTTTCCACAAACCACATATGGATCCACTAGAGTCATTGCATGTGTGTTCTTTCCACAAACCAAATATGGATCCACCAATGTCATTGCATGTGTGTTCTTTCCACAAACCACACATGGATCCACTAGAGTCATTGCATGTGTGTTCCTTCCTGACGAGGGTTTAACTCGTCAATGCCCATTGTTATGGACTTGGGGTTTGGAGAAGGAGGCAGCGCTAGAGACATCAATCGGCTAGCAAACAAGCACACAGGGGAAAAAGGATTTACCCAGGTTCAGGCCTCGTAGAGGTCCCTACTCCTGCTTGTATGCTCGTGGAATTATCGAAGGAGTCGAAAGTTACAATGGTGCGCAGATGCAATCTGGCAAGGGTTGTGGAAACTAGGGTTGCGTGTGTCCTCCTCGCCGCCCCCTCCTAGCCTTTATATAGATAGGCTAGGTCTTTGGTAGCAGGTCGAGTCGGTTACAAGTTAGGGTTTTCCCCTTCAAACTTTCTATCTTTAGCTTCTTTTTGTCCTTCAAGCAATCGAGAGTCCGTAGGTTACTCGAGTCCCTCCATCCAGCCCTTGGCGACACCGTGGGCCTGTATGTATTTGGACCATATATACCAAGCTCGAGTACCTGTAGGGTATACCCATGTCAGTAGCCCCCGAGTGTCCAGTGGAATCACAGATTCGACTAGGGAATTTTTGAAGCCTTCGAGTGCCTAAATGAGTACATTTCGATTGCTTTTATTTGTGTCATAGGGATTGTTGATATACGTGCCTGATATAACTGAAGTATCAGTATCAGTTAACCACCTTAGGGTGAAACAACGCAATCTACTCAAATTCGAGTCCCCGGACTCGAATCCGGAAAAGTGCTGGTGTAATTCGACTCAGGCCGCGGAGGTCTTACAGGAGTCGAATTCCAGTTATATGGGTGTGAGCACTTGACGCGTCCGTCAAGGCATGTTCATCATGCCTGTAGGCACGGATATGTTTCTGGTAGTGCGCAGTTAAATGCGTTGCCAGTCCTTATTCAGGTCTTACCTTCACGCCGTAGGCGCGGCATCCGAATTTTATCATCGCGGAGATGATTCGGGTAACCCAGGAGACGTAGTCTCTTTGTAGGGGGAAAATTATGAGGCGGTGTCGCCATGAGTTTCGAGTGTGGATGTTATCAACACACAGTTTTTTGTACAAATAATCATAGGGTGCGCGACCAGCGCTCCCTATGGGAGTAGCCCCCGAGTGCCTGGTTGAGTCGAAGACTCAGGCAGGGACTAAAGAATTTTTGCGACTGCTATCGTCTTTTGCTTGCTTGTTTCAATCGATGACTCAGGCAGGTACTAAAACACTTTTGTGACTGTTGTCGTCTTTTGCCTGCTTGTTTCAGTCGATGACTCAGGCACGTACTAAAATACTTTTGCGACTGCTGTCGTCTTTTGCCTGCTTGTTTCCGGTGCTCCCTATGGGAGTAACACATGTCCATAATCGAAATGTGTTTCGAGTGGTTGGGTTTGCTTTTGTGATTGTCCGTGTTCCTGCAACAAGAAAAAGAAAAGTCGTAGGGTGCGCGGCCAGCGCTCCCTATGGGAGTAGCCCCCGAGTGCTTGGTGGAGTCGAAGACTCCAGCAAGGACTAAAAATAGTCGAAGTTTTCCACTGCATAGCCTTGGTGACATCAGTGTTGACGCTTGTATGACCTTAGTTTCCCGCGTGAGCGATTTTGATGGGACGTGACGATTGGTGGGTCCCACTTTTTGACTTTGATTTGACTGGGCGTGCATAATCTTATTTTTTACTGTGCCTCCTCGATTTCCGCGCGTAATGGTAGAAGTGGGGGGACGGTTCGCGCTTCCTCTTCTCCACGTGTTCAACGCGATGCGTGCCACGCGTCCAATAGGGTTTTTGTCAGCCGTTGGATTGCATCTCCCAGGGGTTAAGTAGCGATGTTGCGGCGGTAATTTCCCATCTGCGCTCTTTCTTCCTTGCTGCCATCGCCATTGCTGTTGCTTTTCTGCTTTCCCCTGCGCCCATCTTCTCCACGACGCTGGACCAGCTCCGTTCGTTCCCGAGCTACTTCCTTCGCTCACATCGCCGCCGCACAATGGGGAAGAAGAAGGGAGGCGTTGTCGTTGATTCCGCGGCCACCGTTGCTGTGGTGAAGAAGAAAGGTGGCTCCGCTGCTGCCGGCACCAGCACCGCCGCCGGCGGGAAGAAGAAAGTCGCGGGCACCCGTGAGACCAATGGCGCATGGCGCCCCTCTATCATCAAGGCGTCGGATCTCTGTCTTCTTCGCCAAGATGGAGTTATCTCTGCGGCAGTCGCCGATGCGCGCGTCCCTAGCGGTGAGACCATTCCTGCTCCTCTCGCTGGTTTTCGAGTGATGTTTCTTGCATTCATCATTCGCGGTCTTTCCTTGCCTCTTCACCCCTTTCTTCGGGGTCTTCTTTGTTTCTATGGGCTCCAGTTCCATCAGCTGTCCCCAAATTCGCTCCTTCACATCACTTGTTTCATCACTCTCTGCGAGTGCTGGCTCGGAATCGAGCCACACTTTGGTCTTTTCAAGCGCATCTTTAAATTGAAGCGTTAGTCCGCATCTGGCTCTTTAGTTTATGACGTAGGTGGTGGCGGAATCCACGTCGACCCATCCGCCACCTACTTCAATATCAAGCTTACCAAGTCCGTCCAGGGATGGAGGGACAAATGGTTCTATGTTCGCGACCAGAAGGCCAAGGACGAGCACTTTGGACTCGCGCCTTTCGATCCTGCGACTCCCTGCAAGAAGATGCGTTCTTGGAAGAACATGATCATGCCTTCCGAACTTGCGGAGACAGACGTGCTATATTAGCGCGTCTGTGACCTCGAGAGTCGCATAGGCGCAGAAGAGGGAGGTTGTGCCCTTGTCAGGACTTGGCTGCGTCGTCACGTTCAGCCTCTCTAGGCTAGGGTCCATCCCATGTTTCAATGGGGTGGCATTGATGATGCCACTCGCGTGTCTGCTGATGGCATGTCCGCGAGTGAGGTAGATAAGAGGGTGCGACTGGTCACGAAGTACACCCTCAAGGATGTGCTTCTGAACGAGCCAGTCGTCCCTCCTTTCGATGCTTCGAATCCCCCTCCTGAGGTATAGTTGTGCTATGTAGTAGCTTATTTTCTCGATTGCGTTTTCTGTTATGTTTGCTAATCTTTACTGTTTGCATACAGGAGTGGGCGATGTCGCCTTGTATGCCTCCCCTCCCTGAGGGGATTATTCCTCGTGAAGCTTTGGAAGAGGACGAGTCTGAGTCGACTGTCCCTTCCGATGTGGAAGAGGAAGCCCCCGAGTCCGAGAGCCCGGATACTCGCAAACGTTCACGTAGTGGGGATTCCGACGCGTCGACTCCTTCAACTCTAGGAGGCGCGGTTGTTGGCACGGAGTCACCAATTCCCGCCGTTCCTGTGAGGGATATGGCACCGTCTTCTCGCAAGAAGATGCGATTGCCCAAGGAGTCTTCGTCGGAGTCGCTGGAGGCCACGTTTGATCTTGACAAATTTGACTGGTAATTCTGTTAGTGCATTCATTCTTCTCTGTTTCCTTCTTGCTGGCTTTGCCCTGGAGTTTGCCCTTTCTGAGTGAGGATCTTGTCTTGCAGTCAAGAGGCATCATCATCTTCTGGCAACGTCGAATTTTTGAAGGAATCGGGAGTCGCGACTTCAAGGGCCAAGGTAGAGGTCGAGCGCGCTCCTTCTCCGGCGGCGGCCCACTCCAGGCACAATTCTTCGAGCTCTCCTCACGTAGGGGAGCATCGAGTAGTTGCTCAGATGATGGTTCAGCAAACTTTTTTGGAGTCGCTAGAGGACCATGTAAGTATAGCTTTCCTTCTTTTTTTAATGTGGTAGTCAATCGCCTTTTGTTGCCCTCTCTAATTCCTTGCTTTGTGCAACAGCTCCTTGTAAGGGAGGTCGCGCAAGTGGCGGAGCAGGTGATGGCGATGGGTCGCCAGAATGCAATGCTGGAGACGCGTCATCGCGTTGTTGAAAGTGAGTGTTCTATACTTATTCCTTTCATCTTCTCTCTGTTTTGGTATAATCGACTGACAGCCAATTATTGACTGCCATGTAGCTGAGCATAACGCTTTACTGCGCGATGTCGCCACGTTGGAGAAGACGCTAGCCGCAGCTATGAAGGGGCGCGACGAGGCAATCGCGGCTCGTGATGAAGCCCAGAAGCGCGAAGAGGATCTGCGTGCCTCGTTTGCGGCCAGGGAGAAGTTGTTCGAAGAGCAACTATTCTCAGTCGTCAAGGCTCTCTCAGGTACCTTTACTGGTAGATATTTTATTGATGTTCTTCTCTTCCTCTATAGTGCCGGTGGCACTAGAAGTTTGATCCATGTGTGTATTTTGGTGTAGATGCTGGCGGCTTGAGTTTTGATCCACAAGCCCTTTGTCGCGATGACGCTCTGGCGGGCGCGGTATCTGAGGTCGAGGATCGTAGCGCCGTTGTCCAAAATACGCTATCCAAGGCCAAGGCCACCCTGAGTCGCCTCCGGGAGGAGCTGATGCCGAAGGCGGAGCTGGTCGTCAATGTGGAGGAGCTGGTGGAGTCGCTCGCTGGGGGTGTGCCTGCCACGTACAAGAACTCCCTCCGCGCAGCTGGCGCGACCATGTCGCTTGCCATGGTGCAAGCCCACGGAGTCGAAGTAGATCCTTCTGCGGTGTCGAAGATGATGCGTGTTGGCGCGGATGGTCAGCAGGTAGTATTCGCTCCTTTTGCGACTACCTGTGCCAAATATGGCCATTCCATGATAAACATTGTTGCCAAGTATTCGGAGGAGCTCAATCGTGCAAAGAAGGTGGCGAAAACTTTGGCCTTAGGGGCCGGCAGAAAGTCAGTGGCATCTAATACTGCCACGGACTTGATGAAGCCCCCGAGGTCATCGAAGTCGAAGAAGCCAGCTGCCTCGTAGTTAGTTTCTTTGTAATAGTTGATGAATTGCTCTTTTGATTAGAGAACATGCCTGTTGGTGAATGTGTTTGTAGATACTTTTATGTTGATCCTGAATGCATCTGTTACTTTTGACTTTTGAGTTGGTTGCCTTATTTGCCTCTGGCTTGATTTTTGGTAGGGTACATCAAGTGGTCCTGTGGGGGAACCCCGGACTCGCCATATCTTGAGGATACAATGGCACCACCATGCTCCAGGGTAGAGGAGCTTTCCTTGCTTTCACGACTTCGTGATCGCGTTAAGCAACTGGAGCATGAGTTGCCCGTGATCCGTGGTAGCGCGGACGTGTGGAAGTCAAAGGCTGAAAAAGCCGCCGCCCGCGAGCAATATCTGGTTGGCGAGGTGACGCAGCTGGGCGACCAGTTTAAGTGTTAGTTTGCTCATCCTCGTCTTTTGCTTTGTAGTTAATCGCAATGGTACGTTGTACTCATGCTGTTGATGTTGCTTCGTGTAGTTGTTAGCGCACTCCATCCGCGGGAGGAGAGGGATAGGATTGCCATCCGTCTTCATGATCTCACCCAGGAGCAACTTTAGGAGAGTGGATACTTATGGGTAGATCATGATCGTGCGGCTGTGTTGGCGACCCTGCAGGATCGCACCTCGCGAGTGCTGCTCTTTCTGAACAAGTCGCAGTCGTGTTTGAAGAACATCTATCGGGCGATGTTCCCGCTGGATGATACTCCATCAAGCCTGCTGGCTCTCCTGACCAAATTTCAAGATATGTCCGCGGTTCACGAGTGCGTGAGGCAGCAGTTGGTGGCTGGTGCCAAGGCTGCCCTTTCCATGGTGCGTTTGCATAGGCCTGACGTTGATGTTGCCGCCATTGCCTCTGGGCCACCGGTGCCACCAGTAGGATCTTCCTGGAACATGGTGCCGCATTATCAGGCGGTGGACCGTCCAGCCGAGGAGGTCGTCGACTTCTTCGAGGAACAGACTAATGTTCTTCTGTTGCAAGGGTAACCAAATATGTATCCTGCACATAAGTGTACTAGTGTTGTAAAGCTCATATACATTTGTAGATAATTTACTGTTGAATGTGTACAAATAGCTTTAAGCGTGGGGTGCGTTGCACTTATGCGAGTCCTTTTCGTTAGCCTGGCCATCTTTGTACCGTTCCCTTGTCAACCTGTCAGGTGCCTTGCAGCTGGGTTGAGTTTGTGTTAAGGGGTTCGATTGATGTGTCAGCTACTCAGGATGTCGCGTTATTGTTCGAAGAACATATGTGTATAGGGTGGCGTAGCCCCCGAGTATGAAAATTGACAAAGTAAAGGAGAACACGGAGTTTTGGGGCACTTAGCTTTTATTTATTCGAGGATCAGTACGAAGTACAATGTGCGGCTAAGTAGCCTTGGCTGAATAGCCTTATTTGCGATGCAAAAGTAAAGAAAAAACGACTAAGGGTAGAAGTGTCGCAGTTGTGCGACGTTCCAAGGGTCGGAGTGTGCGACTCCTGTCTATAAATCTTGAAGGCGATAGGCGCCACCTGGGATTACTTCTGTAATCACGTACGGTCCTTCCCAGGGGGACTCAAGCTTGAGATGCCCCTGCTGCTTCAGTCGCAGGACTAAGTCACCTTCGACGAAGGATCTGGGGCGAAGCCTTCTGCTATGGTAGTTACGCAGGTTCTGCTGGTAGATCGTAGATCTTTCTGTGGCGATTTCTCTTGCTTCGTCAAGGAGGTCGACGGAGTTTTTGAGTGCGAGGGATGACTCCTGCTCGCTGTAGGCGACTACGCATGGCGCTTTGTACCGTACCTCGGCGGGTAGTACTGCCTCTGCTCCGTGTACCATAAATAATGGTGTGTAGCCGGTGGCGCTGTTTGGAGTTGTACGCAGGCTCTAGAGTACAAATTGCAGTTCGTTTGGCCAGCAGCCCGCGGCTTGTTCAAGTGGTCGGAGGAGTCGCTTCTTGATGCCGCTACAGACGAGCCCGTTTGCCTTTTCCACCTGACCGTTGGTCTATGGGTGTGCTACTGAGGCGTAGCTGATGTTGATCCCCAGGTTCTCACAGAATTCTTGGAACTCCTTGGATGTGAAGTTCGTTCCGTTGTCAGTGATGATGCTGTGCGGCACGCCAAAGCGGTAGACGATGGACTTGAAGAACTTGACTGCGTTGTGCCCCGATTGCTTGGTCACTGGCATGGCCTCAATCCACTTGGTGAATTTGTCGACTGCGACCAAGAGGTAGACGTAGCCTCCTTGCGAGGACCTTGGAAGTTTGCCAACCATGTCGAGTCCCCACTGGGCAAAGGGCCAAGCCAATGGAATAGGCCGTAGTTCTGCGCCTGGTGCGTGTGGCTTGTCCGCGAATCGCTGACAAGCGTTGCACTTTTGGACTATATCCTTGGTGTCGCGCATGGCCGTGGGCCAGTAAAATCCAGCTTGTAGAGCTTTGGCAACGAGGGCGCGACTGCCGGCGTGGTGCCCGTAGGTCCCTTCATGGATGTCGAGGAGGACTGCTCTTCCATCGGCTAGGGAGATGCATCGTTGTAACACGCCTATGATGCTGTGTTTATACAGTTCACCGTTGATAACGGCGAATGCCTTGGAGCGTCGCGCGATGTGTCGTGCGTCTGTCGGGTCGTCCGGTAGGCACTTGCTCAGGAGGTACGTAATGTACGGCTGCGTCCAGGATTGTTCGATCATCATGACGCTCATTGGTCCCTCGAGTCCTGTGTCGAGCTCCAAGTCATCGAGTGTCATTGGCTCATTGGGTGGCATAGCCCCCGAGTCTGTTGTTGTGCTTGTTTTCTTCTCTATGGCCTTTGGCTTGATGGAGCGTTCGCATATGCGCTCGAGAAATACCCCAGGAGGTATGGGTGCGCAGGTGGAGCCTATGTTGGCGAGCGCGCCCGCCTCCTCATTGCTTTCGCGACCTATCTGTCGCAACTCGCAACCATCCAAGTCTCCTTCAATTGTGTCGTAGAGGTCGCGGTATATGATCATGTTGTCGTTCAGTGCGTCGCACTCGTGCATTGTTTGGTTGACGACCAGCTTGGAGTCGCCATATATGATTAGCCTCTTTGCGCCGCAGGCTTTTGCCATTCTCATCCCGTGTAACATGGCCTCGTATTCAGCCTCGTTGTTTGAGGCTGTGAACTGCATTCGCAGGACGTATTTCAGCTTGTCCCCTTGAGGCGATGTCAGTATGACACCTGCTCCTGCTCCATCTTTCCTCTTGGACCCATCGAAGTGCATTGTCCAGAGGTAGGACATGTCTGGCTTGTCCGGGAGTTGGTTTTCCATCTAATGTACGAGGAAGTCAGGGAGAACTTGCGATTTGATTGCGCCGCGCTTTTCGTATGTGATGTCTCGTGGAGACAGTTCGATTCCCCAAAGCGCGACTCGCCCTATGGCGTCAGGGTTATTGAGGATATGTCCCAATGGGGCGTCGTTGACTACCATGATTGGGTGTTCCTAGAAGTAATGGCGCAGTCGTCGGGCGGTCATAAAGACGTCGTACGCCAGCTTCTGGTAGTGCGGGTACCGCTGTTTTGTTGGTGTGAGGACCTCGCTGAGGTAGTATACCGGGTGTTGTACGCCGTGGACCTTGTTTTCCTCGGCTCGTTCGACGATGAGCACTGTGCTAACCACTTGGTTGGTGGCGGAGATGTACGGCAGTAGTGGTTCCCTTTCTCGTGGAGTTACCAATACTGGCGAGGTGGATAGCAGGCGCTTGAGGTCTTCGAATGCTTCTTGTGCTTCATTGGTCCACTCGAATTTGTCAGCTTTGTGGAGGAGCTGATAGAAGGGCAGCGCCTTTTCTCCCATTCGACTGATAAATCGATTGAGGGCCACAATTCGTCCGGCTAGTTGCTGAACGCCTCTTATGTTCTTTGGCTTCTCCATGGCCAGTATGGCCTTTATCTTTTTCGGGTTTCCCTCAATTCCTCTCGCGGAGATGAGATACCCGAGCAGCTGCCCAGATGGTACGCCGAAGGCGCATTTGTCCGGATTGAGCTTTATCCGGTAACGATCGAGATTGGCAAAGGTTTCGCGCAAGTCGTCGATTAGAGAGGCTTCTTCCTTGGTTTTGATTACTATGTCATCGACATAGACTTGGATGTTGCGACCTAATTGCTCTTTGAGGCAAGCCTGCATGCACCGCTGGTATGTAGCTCCTGCGTTTTGTAGCCTGAAGGGCATTGTGTGGTAGCAGAACACGCCGAAGGGCGTTGTAAACGCGGTCTTCTCCTGGTCCTCCTCCTTCATTCGAATTTGGTTATAGCCTGAGTAGGCATCAAGGAAGCAGAGGTGCTCGCATCCAGCGGTGGAGTCGATGATTTGATCGATCCGTGGTAGCGGGAAGTGATCTTTTGGGCAGTGCTTGTTTAAAGAAGTGAAGTCCACGCACATCCGTAGGATATCCGTGTCCTTTTTTGGTACCAGCAACGTATTGGCGAGCCAAGTGCTTTCCTTGATCTCTCATATGAATTTGGCCTCGAGGAGTCTGTTGATCTCCATTCCGACTGCTTGTGCCCGTGGCTCAGATAGTCGCATGATTGTTTGCTTGACTGGCCTTGCGTCGGGGTTAACGTTGAATGCGTGCTCGGCGAATTCCCTGGCAACTCCTGGCATGTCCGCAGGACACCAGGCAAAAATTTCCCAGTGCTCATGGAGGAATTCGACGAGCGCGAGTTCCTATGCGGAACTCAAGTTGTTGGCGATGAGGGCCATTTTGGCGGGATCTGATGGATGGACCTGCACCTTCTTTGTGTGCACAGATGAGTCGAAGGAGAGGTCAGGTGAGCTTGGCCTACTCAGGGGGGCAGACTGTTGTCTGTCGTTTCCTTCAATCGCACGAGCTCCTCCTGCATGCCGAAGGACTGGGAGATTCTGTTGAATTCCCTGTCGCAACTATCAGATCGCTCGAAGCTCCCGTTGATCATGATGACGCCGTTGGGACCTGGCATCTTCATCTGTAGGTAGGCGTAGTGGGGTACCGCCATGAACCTAGCGAACGCGACGCGTCCGAGGATGCAGTGGTATTGTGAGGGCCAGTCGACAACTTCAAAGTCGATGCGCTCGCGCCGGAAGTTCTTTGGCGTGCCGAATATGACGTCGAGGTTGATTTTGCCCAGGGGTATACGCCTTTTCCTAGGACGATGCCGTGGAACATTGTGTCCGATGCCTCCAAGTAGGTTAGAGGGATCCTCATTGCTCGCAAGGTACTCGCGAATATGAGGTTGATACCGCTTCCGCCATCCATGAAGACGCGACTCATGTCGAAGCCTCCAATTTGCGCCTCGAGTACGAGGGGGCAATGACCTGGGCGAGGTACTTGAGGCGGGTGGTCGCATTTGTCGAAGGTAATGCACGACTCACTACCACTGAGCTACTCAGTGGTGGATGGTGGCGAGTGCAGGGCAAAATTGACTTGGCGAGTGATGGCCTTCTGCACCCAATTAGAGGGGCGCCCCTTTTGGATCATCATGGTACCCATAGCCCGTGGGTATGGTTCACCTCCGTGGTGCTGGTCCGGTGCAGCTCCGTTCGGGGGCGGCCCAGGTGGTGGTGGTGCGCCGTGTGCCACGGCGCCTGGAGCGGCTCCATAGCCTCTTTCAACTGCATTGCGGTTCATCCGAACCAATCCCTCATGTAGCTTGAGGAACTCGCGGAAGTCCTTGAGGAGGTGGCTGGACTTTCTCATGCCATCATGCTTGTCGATGTAGAAGTGTACAGTGCATGGCCCGGACAGTTTGTCCTCGATGGAGGTCGCGGGTGCTTCATCGCGAGTGCGGCGTTGCCACACTTGCGTGGTTTTCCTGGAGTCGCGGTACCCGCCGCTGCGGTATCCGCTATTACGGTTATCGTCGCGTCTATCGGCGTAGCCGGCTGCGACCATGTTGACGTCATCGCGATCGTCGTAGACGCGCATGCGACGCTTACTCCGGCGGTCACGTCTTTGTTCGAGTTCTGCCTCCTCGTCAGAGTGAACGCGGTTCTTCAACGAATCTTCTCCATCAGCCCACCGATTCGCGATCTCCATCAAAAGGTCTATGGTCTGGAGATTTGAGCGGCCTAGCTCCTCCCTGATTTCCATGCGGCGGACACCACCGTTGAATGCATCAATCGCGCGGTCTTCCAAGATGTTCTCCGCGGAGTTCTTGATGATGGACCACCTTTGGATGTAGGAGCGCAGCGATTCACCAGATCTTTGCTGGCAGCATCTCAGTTCTTCGATTGAGGCGGGGCGTTTGTACGTGCCCTTCAAGTTGCGCACAAAGCTGTAGACCAGCTCATCCCAACTGCGAATGGATCCGCGTGGGAGGTTATCGAGCCATGCCCGGGCGGCGCCCTGCAGCTGTAGCTGCAAGCATTGCATGGCAGTACTTCGACTGCCTCCATGTAGTCTGATAGAGGAGATGTGATCCTCCAGCCAGATCTTGGGGTCCTGCAGACCGTCAAATTTCGGGTTCTCCGATGGGAGTTTGAACCCTTTAGGCATTCGCTTTTGCCTGATGGATCTGCTGAAGCATCTGGCACCGCAGAGCTCCCCATCTTCTTCTTCCAAGTCAGTCGACTGAGCACGTCGTGCCCTTGACTTGTCGATCTTGCACTGCGTGAGTTCATCGCGTGCATCGTAGTCGCGATCGTGTCACCGTGAACGGTGGCGCCTAGACAGGTCGTGATTGTCATCGCTGGATGAGGGCGAGGAGTACCGCTTTGCTAATGCTTTGCCCTTTTTCGGGTCTGGTACCGGTTCTTTGTCGAGGGCGGCCTCGATTAGCCCTAGGCCCGCGATCGTAGATCGGTGCATGGCCATTCGGGGATCTCCCTCCAGTGGCTAGTTATTGAGAAGGTACATGGTGGCCGCTGTCACCGCGGCTTGTGGTGTCCTGGGAACCACGTTGCCTCTCGTGTCGACTATCATAGAGCCGAAGTCGAGGACTTTCGCGGCGTCTATGCGTTCTTGTTCGGTGAGGTGAGCCATCCGCGATTGCCTTTTCCTGGCGAGGTGCTCGTTGCCTCTTGAGGAGGATCCTCCGTAGGAGGAGAGCCCAGCGCGACGAAGGCTCGACTCGTCTGCCGCCTTTTTACGCGCCTCAAGTTGCGCGATTGCTTGTTTTTGGCGCTTGAATTCCTCTTTTAGGAGCCAGTGGTAGCCCATCAGCAGTTTCTGCGGGGAACCGAAGGGTAGAGGTGCACCTCGTAGGGCTTCGTGGCAGCGTTCCCACTCTTGCTCGTTGAGCCTGATCACGACGCGTTCGTCGGTTTGCTCGGTGAGCCTGATCACGACGCGTTCGCCGGTTTGCTCGTTGATTATGCTGGGAGGTTCGACTGCTCCTCCATTGCCGTTGTTGCCGCTGTTGGCGGCGTTGGGCGGGTCGGTGCCGTTGCCGGTGTTACCACCGTTGCCGCGGTTGGCGGAGGTGTCGCCCGCGTTGATGACGGCGCACATGAAGTGATTTGGGAAGCTGTTGTTTCCACAACTTTCAGATCCGAAACCGTGGGTTCCATCTTCAGTGGCCAGATCGCTTAGATCGGAGTCGCGACTGCTGTCGCTGACCATGTTCCCAACTACCGCCGGAGCATTGAGCTCACTGAGGGTGCCGATCAATGGAGGGAACCATGATGCTGGGGTAATCACCGGTGCCGTCGGCTGATCGGGCATGCGAAGCGTGTCCATCTGACCAACTTGGAAGCGGAAGCTCCCAATCGACAGGCTGATTCCGTCGCCCACAGACTCGAAGGCCGGGCGAGTAGCCGGCGTGTGGACGGTGAAGTCGAAGGCGCCGAAAAGCTGGCGAATCTCCGCTGTTGCAGAGTTGTAGGTCGCGTTTGATTGGGCCGAAGAAGCCGCAACAGCAGCACTCCCACTTCCCACAGACGGCGCCAATTGACGAGGGTTTAACTCGTCAATGCCCATTGTTATGGACTTGGGTTTTGGAGAAGGAGGGAGCGCTGGAGACATCTATCGGCTAGCAAATAAGCACACAGGGGACAAAGGATTTACCCAGGTTCAGGCCTCGTAGAGGTCCCTACTCCTGCTTGTCTGCTCGTGGAATAATCGAAGGAGTCAAAAGTTACAATGGTGCGCAGATGCAATCTGGCAAGGGTTGTGGAAACTAGGGTTGAGTGTGTCCTCCTCGCTGCCCCTCCTAGCCTTTATATAGATAGGCTAGGTCTCGGGTAGCAGGTCGAGTCGGTTAAAAGTTAGGGTTTTCCCCTTCAAACTTTCTATCTTTAGCTTCTTCTTGTCCTTCAAGCAATCGACAGTTCGTAGGTTACTTGAGTCCCTCCATCCGGCCCTTGGCGACACCGTGGGCCTGTATGTATTTGGACCGTATATACCAAGCTCGAGTACCTGTAGGGTATACCCATGTCACTTCCACAAACCACATATGGATCAACTAGAGTCATTGCATGTGTGTTCTTTCCACAAACCACACATGGATCCACCAGAGTAATTGCATGTGTGTTCATGTCACAAACCACACATGGATCCACCAATGTCATTGCATGTGTGTACTTTCCATGAACCACATATGGATCAACAAATGTCATTGCATGTGTGTTCATGTCACAAACCAAATATGGATCCACCAATGGCATTGCATGTGTGTTATTGTCACAAATCACATATGGATCAACCAATGTCATTGCATGTGTGTTCCTGTCACAAACCACATATGTATCCACCAGTGCTCATTGCATGTGTGTTCTTTCCACAAACCACATATGTATCTACTACAGTAATTGCATGTGTGTTCTTTTCACAAACCACATATGGATCAACCAGAGTCATTGCATGTGTGTTCTTTTCACAAACCACACATGGATCAACCAGAGTCATTGCATGTGTGTTCTTTCCATAAACCACATATGGATCAACCAGAGTCATTGCATGTGTGTTCTTTCCACAAACCACACATGGATCCACCAGAGTAATTGCATGTGTGTTCATGTCACAAACCACACATGGATCCACCAATGTCATTGCATGTGTGTTCTTTCCATGAACCACATATGGATCCACCAATGTCATTGCATGTGTGTTCTTTCCACAAACCACATATGGATCCACTAGAGTCATTGCATGTGTGTTCTATCCACAAACCACATATGGATCCACTAGAGTCATTGCATGTGTGTTCTTTCCACAAACCACATATGGATCCACTAGAGTCATTGCATGTGTGTTCTTTCTACAAACCACATATGTACCCACTAGAGTAATTGCATGTGTGTTCTTTTAAACAAACTACATATGGATCCACATTGTGATTGCATGTGTGTTCTTTCCACAAACCACATATGGATCCACCAATGTCTTTGCATGTGTGTTCTTTTGACAAATAACATGGATCAACCAGAGTCATTGTGTGTTCTTTTCACAAACCACATACGGATCCACTAGAGTCATTGCATGTGTGTTCATGTCACAAATCACACATGGATCCACCAATGTCATTGCATGTGTGTTCTTTCCATGAACCACATATGGATCAACCAGAGTCATTACATGTGTGTTCTTTCCACAAACCACACATGGATCCACAAGAGTAATTGCATGTGTGTTCATGTCACAAACCACACATGGATCAACCAGAGTCATTGCATGTGTGTTCTTTCCACAAACCACACATGGATCCACCAGAGTAATTGCATGTGTGTTCATGTCACAAACCATATATGGATCCATCAATGTCATTGCATGTGTGTTCATGTCACAAACCACACATGGATCCACCAATGTCATTGCACGTGTGTTCTTTCCGTGAACCACATATGGATCAACCAGAGTCATTTCATGTGTTTTCTTTCCAGAAACCACACATGGATCCACCAGAGTAATTGCATGTGTGTTCATGTCACAAACCACACATGGATCCACCAATGTCATTCCATGGGTGTTATTTCCATGAACGACATATGGATCCACCAATGTCATTGCATGTGTGTTCTTTCCACAAACCACATATGGACCCACTAGAGTCATTGCATGTGTGTTCTTTCCACAAACCACATATAGATCAACAAATGCCATTGCATGTGTGTTCTTTCCACAAACCACATATGGATCCACCAATGTCATTACATGTGTGTTCTTTTGACAAATAACGTGGATCAACCAGAGTCATTGCGTGTGTGTTCTTTCCACAAACCACAGATGGATCCACCAGAGTTATTGCATGTGTGTTGTTTCCACAAACCAAATATGGATCCACCAATGTCATTGCATGTGTGTTCTTTCCACAAACCACACATGGATCCAAGAGAGTAATTGCATGTGTGTTCATGTCACAAACCACACATGGATCCACCAATGTTATTGCATGTGTGTTCTTTCCATGAACCACATATGGATCAACAAATGGCATTGCATGTGTGTTCTTTCCACAAACCACACATGGATCCACCAATGTCATTGCATGTGTGTTCTTTCCATGAACCACATATGGATCCACCAATGTCATTGCATGTGTGTTCTTTCCACAAACCACATATGGATCCACTAGAGTTATTGCAAGTGTGTTCTTTCCACAAACCAAATATGGATCCACCAATGTCATTGCATGTGTATTCTTTCCACAAACCACACATGGATCCACCAGTGTAATTGCATGTGTGTTCCTTTCACAAACCACATATGGATCAACCTGAGTCATTGCATGTGAGTTCTTTCCACAAACAACACATGGATCCACCAGAGTAATTGCATGTGTGTTCATGTCACAAACCACACATGGATCCACCAATGTCATTCCATGTGTGTTCTTTCCATGAACCACATATGGATCAACAAATGTCATTGCATGTGTGTTCTTTTCACAAACCACATATGGATCCACTCGAGTCATTGCATGTGTGTTCTTTTCCACAAACCACATATAGATCCACTAGAGTTCATTGCATGTTTGATCTTTTCCACAAACCACATGGATCAACCAATGGCATTGCATGTGTGTTATTTTCACAAACCACATATGGATCAACCAATGTCATTGCATGTGTGTTCCTGTCATAAACCACATATGGATCCACCAGTGTTCATTGCATGTGTGTTCTTTCCACAAACCACATATGTATCTACTAAAGTAATTGCATGTGTGTTATTTTCACAAACCACATATGGATCAACCAGAGTCATTGCATGTGTGTTCTTTTTCACAAACCACGCATGGATCAACCAGAGTCATTGCATGTGTGTTCTTTCCATGAACCACATATGGATCAACCAGAGTCACTGCATGTGTGTTCTTTCCACAAACCACACATGGAAACACCAGAGTAATTGCATGTGTGTTCATGTCACAAACCACACATGGATCCACCAATGTCATTGCATGTGTGTTCTTTCCATGAACCACATATGGATCCACCAATGTCATTGCATGTGTGTTCTTTCCACAAACCACATACAGATCCACTAGAGTCATTGCATGTGTGTTCTATCCACAAACCACATATGGATCCACTAGAGTCATTGCATGTGTGTTCTTCCCACAAAACACATATGGATCCACTAGAGTCATTGCATGTGTGTTCTTTCCACAAACCACATATGTACCCACTAGAGTAATTGCATGTGTGTTCTTTTCCAGAAACCCCATATGGATCCACCAATATCATTGCATGTGTGTTCTTTCCACAAACCACATATGGATCCACTAGTGTCTTTGCATGTGTGTTCTTTTGACAAATAACATGGATCAACCAGAGTCATTGCATGTTGTTTCTTTTGACAAACCACATATGGATCCACTAAAGTCATTGCATGTGTGTTCATGTCACAAACCACACATGGATCCACCAATGTCATTGGATGTGTGTTGTTTCCATGAACCACATATGGATCAACTAGAGTCATTACATGTGTGTTCTTTCCACAAACCACACATGGATGCACGAGAGTAATTGCATGTGTGTTCATGTCACAAACCACACCAGGATCAACCAGAGTCATTGCATGTGTGTTCTTTCCACAAACCACACATGGATCCACCAGAGTAATTGCATGTGTGTTCATGTCACAAACCACATATGGATCCACCAATGTCATTGCATGTGTGTTCATGTCACAAACCACACATGGATCCACCAATGTCATTGCATGTGTGTTCTTTCCGTGACCCACATATGGATCAACCAGAGTCATTGCATGTGTGTTATTTCCACAAACCACATATGGATCCACCAGAGTAATTGCATGTGTGATCATGTCACAAACCACACATGGATCCACCAATGTCATTGCATGGGTGTTCTTTCCATGAACCACATATGGATCCACCAATGTCATTACATGTGTGTTCTTTCCACAAACCACATATGGATCGACCAGAGTCATTGCATGTGTGTTGTTTTCCACAAACCACATATGTATCCATTAGAGTCATTGCATGTGTGTTCTTTACAGAAACCACATATGGATCAACAAATGGCATTGCATGTGTGTTCTTTCCACAAACCACATATGGATCCACCAATGTCATTGCATGTGTGTTCTTTCCATGAACCACATATGGATCCACCAATGTCATTGCATGTATGTTCTTTCCACAAACCACATATGGATCCACGAGAGTTATTGCATGTGTGTTCTTTCCACAAACCAAATATGGATCCACCAATGTCATTGCATGTGTGTTCTTTCCACAAACCACACATGGATCTACCAGAGTCATTGCAAGTGTGTTCTTTCCACAAACCACACATGGATCCACCCGAGTAATTGCATGTGTGTTCATGTCACAAACCACACATGGATCCACCGATGTCATTGCATGTGTGTTCTTTCCTTGAACCACATATGGATCAACAAATATCATTGCATGTGTGTTCATGTCACAAACCAAATATGGATCCACCAGACTCATTGCATGTGTGTTCTTTCCACAAACCACATATGGATCAACAAATGTCATTGCATGTGTGTTCTTTCCACAAACCACATATGGATCCACCAATGTCATTGCATGTGTGTTCTTTTGACAAATAACATGGATCAACCAGTCTCATTGCGTGCGTGTTCTTTTCACAAACCAAATATGGATCCACTAGAGTCATTGCATGTGTGTTCATGTCACAAACTACATATGGATCCATCAATGTCATTGCATGTGTGTTCTTTCCACAAAGCACACATGGATCCACCAGAGTCATTACATGTGTGTTATTTCCACAAACCAACATGGATCCACCAATGTCATTGCATGTGTGTTAATGTCACAAACCACACATGGATCCACCAATGTAATTGCATGTGTGTTCTTTCCATGAACCACTTATGGATCCACCAATGTCATTGCATGTGTGTTCTTTCCACAAACCACATATGGATCCACCAGAGTCATTACATGTGTTCTTTCCACAAACCAAATATGGATCCACTAGAGTCATTGCATGTGTGTTCTTTCCACAAAGCACATATGGATCCACTTGAGTCATTGCATATGTGTTCTTTCCACAAACCACATATGTACCCACTAGAGTAATTGCATGTGTGTTCTTTTCCACAAACCACATATGGATCCACCAATGTCATTGCATGTGTGTTCTTTCCACAAACCACATATGGATCCACCAGAGTAATTGCATGTGTGATCATGTCACAAACCACACATGGATCAACAAATGTCATTGCATGTGTGTTCATGTCACAAACCAAATATGGATCCACCAGAGTTATTGCATGTGTGTTCTTTTCACAAACCACATATGGATCCACTAGAGTCATTGCATGTGTGTTCTTTTCGACAAACCACATATAGATACACTAGAGTTCATTGCATATTTGTTCTTTTCCACAAACCACATGGATCAACCAATGGCATTGCATCTGTGTTATTGTAACAAACCACATATGGATCAACCAATGTCATTGAAATGTGTGTTCCCGTCACAAACCACATATGGATGCACCAGTGTTCATTGCATGTGTGTTCTTTCCACAAACCACATATGTATCTACTACAGTAATTGCATGTGTGTTCTTTTCATAAAACACATATGGATGAACCAGAGTCATTGCATGTGTGTTCTTTCCATGAACCACATATGGATCAACCATAGTCATTGCATGTGTGTTCTTTCTAGAAACCACACATGGATCCACCAGAGTAATTGCATGTGTGTTCATGTCACAAACCACACATGGATCCACCAGTGTAATTGCATGTGTGTTCCTTTCACAAACCACATATGGATCAACCTGAGTCATTGCATGTGTGTTCTTTCCACAAACAACACATGGATCCACCAGAGTAATTGCATGTGTGTTCATGTCACAAACCACACATGGATCCACCAATGTCATTCCATGTGTGTTCTTTCCATGAACCACATATGGATCAACAAATGTCATTGCATGTGTGTTCTTTTCACAAACCACATATGGATCCACTCGAGTCATTGCATGTGTGTTCTTTTCCACAAACCACATATAGATCCACTAGAGTTCATTGCATGTTTGATCTTTTCCACAAACCACATGGATCAACCAATGGCATTGCATGTGTGTTATTTTCACAAACCACATATGGATCAACCAATGTCATTGCATGTGTGTTCCTGTCATAAACCACATATGGATCCACCAGTGTTCATTGCATGTGTGTTCTTTCAACAAACCACATATGTATCTACTAAAGTAATTGCATGTGTGTTATTTTCACAAACCACATATGGATCAACCAGAGTCATTGCATGTGTGTTCTTTTTCACAAACCACGCATGGATCAACCAGAGTCATTGCATGTGTGTTCTTTCCATGAACCACATATGGATCAACCAGAGTCACTGCATGTGTGTTCTTTCCACAAACCACACATGGAAACACCAGAGTAATTGCATGTGTGTTCATGTCACAAACCACACATGGATCCACCAATGTCATTGCATGTGTGTTCTTTCCATGAACCACATATGGATCCACCAATGTCATTGCATGTGTGTTCTTTCCACAAACCACATACAGATCCACTAGAGTCATTGCATGTGTGTTCTATCCACAAACCACATATGGATCCACTAGAGTCATTGCATGTGTGTTCTTTCCACAAAACACATATGGATCCACTAGAGTCATTGCATGTGTGTTCTTTCCACAAACCACATATGTACCCACTAGAGTAATTGCATGTGTGTTCTTTTCCAGAAACCCCATATGGATCCACCAATATCATTGCATGTGTGTTCTTTCCACAAACCACATATGGATCCACTATTGTCTTTGCATGTGTGTTCTTTTGACAAATAACATGGATCAACCAGAGTCATTGCATGTTGTTTCTTTTGACAAACCACATATGGATCCACTAAAGTCATTGCATGTGTGTTCATGTCACAAACCACACATGTTTCCACCAATGTCATTGGATGTGTGTTGTTTCCATGAACCACATATGGATCAACTAGAGTCATTACATGTGTGTTCTTTCCACAAACCACACATGGATGCACGAGAGTAATTGCATGTGTGTTCATGTCACAAACCACACCAGGATCAACCAGAGTCATTGCATGTGTGTTCTTTCCACAAACCACACATGGATCCACCAGAGTAATTGCATGTGTGTTCATGTCACAAACCACATATGGATCCACCAATGTCATTGCATGTGTGTTCATGTCACAAACCACACATGGATCCACCAATGTCATTGCATGTGTGTTCTTTCCGTGACCCACATATGGATCAACCAGAGTCATTGCATGTGTGTTATTTCCACAAACCACATATGGATCCACCAGAGTAATTGCATGTGTGATCATGTCACACACCACACATGGATCCACCAATGTCATTGCATGGGTGTTCTTTCCATGAACCACATATGGATCCACCAATGCCATTACATGTGTGTTCTTTCCACAAACCACATATGGATCGACCAGAGTCATTGCATGTGTGTTGTTTTCCACAAACCACATATGTATCCACTAGAGTCATTGCATGTGTGTTCTTTACAGAAACCACATATGGATCAACAAATGGCATTGCATGTGTGTTCTTTCCACAAACCACATATGGATCCACCAATGTCATTGCATGTGTGTTCTTTCCATGAACCACATATGGATCCACCAATGTCATTGCATGTGTGTTCTTTCCACAAACCACATATGGATCCACGAGAGTTATTGCATGTGTGTTCTTTCCACAAACCAAATATGGATCCACCAATGTCATTGCATGTGTGTTCTTTCCACAAACCACACATGGATCTACTAGAGTCATTGCAAGTGTGTTCTTTCCACAAACCACACATGGATCCACCCGAGTAATTGCATGTGTGTTCATGTCACAAACCACACATGGATCCACCGATGTCATTGCATGTGTGTTCTTTCCTTGAACCACATATGGATCAACAAATATCATTGCATGTGTGTTCATGTCACAAACCAAATATGGATCCACCAGACTCATTGCATGTGTGTTCTTTCCACAAACCACATATGGATCAACAAATGTCATTGCATGTGTGTTCTTTCCACAAACCACATATGGATCCACCAATGTCATTGCATGTGTGTTCTTTTGACAAATAACATGGATCAACCAGTCTCATTGCGTGCGTGTTCTTTTCACAAACCAAATATGGATCCACTAGAGTCATTGCATGTGTGTTCATGTCACAAACTACATATGGATCCATCAATGTCATTGCATGTGTGTTCTTTCCACAAAGCACACATGGATCCACCAGAGTCATTGCATGTGTGTTATTTCCACAAACCAACATGGATCCACCAATGTCATTGCATGTGTGTTAATGTCACAAACCACACATGGATCCACCAATGTAATTGCATGTGTGTTCTTTCCATGAACCACATATGGATCAACCAATGTCATTGCATGTGTGTTCTTTCCACAAACCACATATGGATCCACCAGAGTCATTACATGTGTTCTTTCCACAAACCAAATATGGATCCACTAGAGTCATTGCATGTGTGTTCTTTCCACAAAGCACATATGGATCCACTTGAGTCATTGCATATGTGTTCTTTTCACAAACCACATATGTACCCACTAGAGTAATTGCATGTGTGTTCTTTTCCACAAACCACATATGGATCCACCAATGTCATTGCATGTGTGTTCTTTCCACAAACCACATATGGATCCACCAGAGTAATTGCATGTGTGATCATGTCACAAACCACACATGGATCAACAAATGTCATTGCATGTGTGTTCGTGTCACAAACCAAATATGGATCCACCAGAGTTATTGCATGTGTGTTCTTTTCACAAACCACATATGGATCCACTAGAGTCATTGCATGTGTGTTCTTTTCGACAAACCACATATAGATACACTAGAGTTCATTGCATATTTGTTCTTTTCCACAAACCACATGGATCAACCAATGGCATTGCATCTGTGTTATTGTAACAAACCACATATGGATCAACCAATGTCATTGAAATGTGTGTTCCCGTCACAAACCACATATGGATGCACCAGTGTTCATTGCATGTGTGTTCTTTCCACAAACCACATATGTATCTACTACAGTAATTGCATGTGTGTTCTTTTCATAAAACACATATGGATGAACCAGAGTCATTGCATGTGTGTTCTTTCCATGAACCACATATGGATCAACCATAGTCATTGCATGTGTGTTCTTTCTAGAAACCACACATGGATCCACCAGAGTAATTGCATGTGTGTTCATGTCACAAACCACACATGGATCCACCAAGGTCATTGCATGTGTTTTTTTCCATGAACCACATATGGATCCACCAATGTCATTGCATGTGTGTTCTTTCCACAAACCACATATGGATCCACTAGAGTCATTGCATGTGTGTTCTATCGACAAACCACATATGGATCCACTAGAGTCATTGCATGTGTGTTCTTTCCACAAACCACATATGTATCTACTAGAGTCAGTGCATGTGTGTTCTTTCCACAAACCACATATGTACCCACTAGAGTAATTGCATGTGTGTTCTTTTCCACAAACCACATATGGATCGACCAATGTCATTGCATGTGTGTTCTTTCCACAAACCACATATGGATCCACCAGAGTGATTGCATGTGTGTTCTTTTCCACAAACCACATATGGATCCACTAGAGTCATTGCATGTGTGTTCTTTTCACAAACCACACATGGATCCACCAGAGTCATTGCATGTGTGTTGTTTTCCACAAACCACATATGGATCCACTAGATTCATTGCATGTGTGTTCTTTACACAAACCACATATGGATCAACAAATGTCATTGCATGTGTGTTGTTTCCACAAACCACATATGGATCAACAAATGTCATTGCATGTCTGTTCTTTCCACAAAGCACATGTGGATCCACCAATGTCATTGCATGTGTGTTCTTTTGACAAATAACATGGATCAACCAATGGAATTGCATGTGTGTTATTTTCATAAACCACATATCGATCAACCAATGTCATTGCATGAGTGTTCATGTCACAAACCACACAAGGATCCACCAATGTCATTGCATGTGTGTTCTTTCCATGAACCACATATGGATCAACCAGAGTCATTGCATGTGTGTTCTTTTCACAAACCACACATCGATCCACCAGAGTAATTGCATGTGTGTTCATGTCACAAACCACACATGGACCCACTAGTGTCATTGCATGTGTGTTCTTTTCACAAACCATATATGGATCAAAAAATGTCATTGCATGTGTGTTCTTTCCACAAACCAAATATGGATCCACCAATGTCATTGCACGTGTGTTCTTTTTATGAACCACATATGGATTCACTAGAGTCATAGCATGTGTGTTCTTTTCACAAACCACGCATGGATCCACCAGAGTCACTGCATGTGTGTTCTTTCCACAAACCACACATGGATCCACCAGAGTAATTGCATGTGTGTTCTTTTCACAAACCACATATGGATCAACCAGAGTCATTGCATGTGTGTTCTTTCCACAAACCACACATGGATACACCAGAGTAATTGCATGTGTGTTCATGTCACAAACCACACATGGATCCACCAATGTCATTGCATGTGTGTTCATGTCACAAACCAAACATGGATCCACCAATGTCATTGCATGTGTGTTCTTTCCATGAACCACATATGGATCCACCAATGTCATTGCATGTGTGTTCTTTTCACAAACCACATATGGATCCACTAGAGTCATTGCATGTGTGTTCTTTTCAGAAACCACACATGGATCCACTAGAGTCATTGGATGTGTGTTCGTTCCACAAACCACATGGATCAACCAATGTCATTACATGTGTGTTCTTTCCATGAACCACATGGATCAACCGGAGTCATTGCATGTGTGTTCTTTCCACAAACCACACATGGATCCACCAGAGTAATTGCATGTGTGTTCATGTCACAAACCACACATGGATCCACCAAGGTCATTGCATGTGTGTTTTTCCATGAACCACATATGGATCCACCAATGTCATTGCATGTGTGTTCTTTCCACAAACCACATATGGATCCACTAGAGTCATTGCATGTGTGTTCTATCGATAAACCACATATGGATCCACTAGAGTCATTGCATGTGTGTTCTTTCCACAAACCACATATGTATCTACTAGAGTCAGTGCATGTGTGTTCTTTCCACAAACCACATATGTACCCACTAGAGTAATTGCATGTGTGTTCTTTTCCACAAACCACATATGGATCGACCAATGTCATTGCATGTGTGTTCTTTCCACAAACCACATATGGATCCACCAGAGTGATTGCATGTGTGTTCTTTTCCACATACCACATATGGATCCACTAGAGTCATTGCATGTGTGTTCTTTTCACAAACCACACATGGATCCACCAGAGTCATTGCATGTGTGTTGTTTTCCACAAACCACATATGGATCCACTAGATTCATTGCATGTGTGTTCTTTACACAAACCACATATGGATCAACAAATGTCATTGCATGTGTGTTGTTTCCACAAACCACATATGGATCAACAAATGTCATTGCATGTCTGTTCTTTCCACAAAGCACATGTGGATCCACCAATGTCATTGCATGTGTGTTCTTTTGACAAATAACATGGATCAACCAATGGCATTGCATGTGTGTTATTTTCATAAACCACATATCGATCAACCAATGTCATTGCATGAGTGTTCATGTCACAAACCACACAAGGATCCACCAATGTCATTGCATGTGTGTTCTTTCCATGAACCACATATGGATCAACCAGAGTCATTGCATGTGTGTTCTTTTCACAAACCACACATCGATCCACCAGAGTAATTGCATGTGTGTTCATGTCACAAACCACACATGGACCCACTAGTGTCATTGCATGTGTGTTCTTTTCACAAACCATATATGGATCAAAAAATGTCATTGCATGTGTGTTCTTTCCACAAACCAAATATGGATCCACCAATGTCATTGCACGTGTGTTCTTTTTATGAACCACATATGGATTCACTAGAGTCATAGCATGTGTGTTCTTTTCACAAACCACGCATGGATCCACCAGAGTCACTGCATGTGTGTTCTTTCCACAAACCACACATGGATCCACCAGAGTAATTGCATGTGTGTTCTTTTCACAAACCACATATGGATCAACCAGAGTCATTGCATGTGTGTTCTTTCCACAAACCACACATGGATACACCAGAGTAATTGCATGTGTGTTCATGTCACAAACCACACATGGATCCACCAATGTCATTGCATGTGTGTTCATGTCACAAACCAAACATGGATCCACCAATGTCATTGCATGTGTGTTCTTTCCATGAACCACATATGGATCCACCAATGTCATTGCATGTGTGTTCTTTTCACAAACCACATATGGATCCACTAGAGTCATTGCATGTGTGTTCTTTTCAGAAACCACACATGGATCCACTAGAGTCATTGGATGTGTGTTCGTTCCACAAACCACATGGATCAACCAATGTCATTACATGTGTGTTCTTTCCATGAACCACATGGATCAACCGGAGTCATTGCATGTGTGTTCTTTCCACAAACCACACATGGATCCACCAGAGTAATTGCATGTGTGTTCATGTCGCAAACCACACATGGACACACCAATGTCATTGCATGTGTGTTCTTTCCATGAACCACATATGGATCCACCAATGTCATTGCATGTGTGTTATTTCCACAAACCACATATGAATCCACCAGAGTCATTGCATGTGTGTTCTTTCTACAAACCACATATGGATCCACCAATGTCACTGCATGTGTGTTCTATTTACAAATAACATGGATCAAGATGAGACATTGCATGTGTGTTCTTTTCACAAACCACATATGGATCCACTAGAGTCATTGCATATGTGTTCATGTCACAAACCACACATGGATCCACCAATGTCATTGCATGTGTGTTCTTTCCACAAACCACATATGGATCAACCAGATTCATTGCATGTGTGTTCTTTCCACAAACCACACATGGATTCACCAGAGTAATTGCATGTGTGTTCATGTCACAAACCACACATGGATCCATCAATGTCATTGCATGTGTGTTCATGTCACAAACCACACATGGATCCACCAATGTCATTGCACGTGTGTTCTTTCCGTGAACCACATATGGATCAACCAGAGTCATTTCATGTGTTTTCTTTCCAGAAACCACACATGGATCCACCAGAGTAATTGCATGTGTGTTCATGTCACAAACCACACATGGATCCACCAATGTCATTCCATGGGTGTTATTTCCATGAACGACATATGGATCCACCAATGTCATTGCATGTGTGTTCTTTCCACAAACCACATATGGACCCACTAGAGTCATTGCATGTGTGTTCTTTCCACAAACCACATATAGATCAACAAATGCCATTGCATGTGTGTTCTTTCCACAAACCACATATGGATCCACCAATGTCATTGCATGTGTGTTCTTTTGACAAATAACGTGGATCAACCAGAGTCATTGCGTGTGTGTTCTTTCCACAAACCACAGATGGATCCACCAGAGTTATTGCATGTGTGTTCTTTCCACAAACCAAATATGGATCCACCAATGTCATTGCATGTGTGTTCTTTCCACAAACCACACATGGATCCAAGAGAGTAATTGCATGTGTGTTCATGTCACAAACCACACATGGATCCACCAATGTTATTGCATGTGTGTTCTTTCCATGAACCACATATGGATCAACAAATGGCATTGCATGTGTGTTCTTTCCACAAACCACACATGGATCCACCAATGTCATTGCATGTGTGTTCTTTCCATGAACCACATATGGATCCACCAATGTCATTGCATGTGTGTTCTTTCCACAAACCACATATGGATCCACTAGAGTTATTTTAAGTGTGTTCTTTCCACAAACCAAATATGGATCCACCAATGTCATTGCATGTGTGTTCTTTCCACAAACCACACATGGATCCACCAGTGTAATTGCATGTGTGTTCCTTTCACAAACCACATATGGATCAACCTGAGTCATTGCATGTGTGTTCTTTCCACAAACAACACATGGATCCACCAGAGTAATTGCATGTGTGTTCATGTCACAAACCACACATGGATCCACCAATGTCATTCCATGTGTGTTCTTTCCATGAACCACATATGGATCAACAAATGTCATTGCATGTGTGTTCTTTTCACAAACCACATATGGATCCACTCGAGTCATTGCATGTGTGTTCTTTTCCACAAACCACATATAGATCCACTAGAGTTCATTGCATGTTTGATATTTTCCACAAACCACATGGATCAACCAATGGCATTGCATGTGTGTTATTTTCACAAACCACATATGGATCAACCAATGTCATTGCATGTGTGTTCCTGTCATAAACCACATATGGATCCACCAGTGTTCATTGCATGTGTGTTCTTTCCACAAACCACATATGTATCTACTAAAGTAATTGCATGTGTGTTATTTTCACAAACCACATATGGATCAACCAGAGTCATTGCATGTGTGTTCTTTTTCACAAACCACGCATGGATCAACCAGAGTCATTGCATGTGTGTTCTTTCCATGAACCACATATGGATCAACCAGAGTCACTGCATGTGTGTTCTTTCCACAAACCACACATGGAAACACCAGAGTAATTGCATGTGTGTTCATGTCACAAACCACACATGGATCCACCAATGTCATTGCATGTGTGTTCTTTCCATGAACCACATATGGATCCACCAATGTCATTGCATGTGTGTTCTTTCCACAAACCACATACAGATCCACTAGAGTCATTGCATGTGTGTTCTATCCACAAACCACATATGGATCCACTAGAGTCATTGCATGTGTGTTCTTTCCACAAACCACATATGGATCCACTAGAGTCATTGCATGTGTGTTCTTTCCACAAACCACATATGTACCCACTAGAGTAATTGCATGTGTGTTCTTTTCCAGAAACCCCATATGGATCCACCAATATCATTGCATGTGTGTTCTTTCCACAAACCACATATGGATCCACTAGTGTCTTTGCATGTGTGTTCTTTTGACAAATAACATGGATCAACCAGAGTCATTGCATGTTGTTTCTTTTGACAAACCACATATGGATCCACTAAAGTCATTGCATGTGTGTTCATGTCACAAACCACACATGGATCCACCAATGTCATTGCATGTGTGTTGTTTCCATGAACCACATATGCATCAACTAGAGTCATTACATGTGTGTTCTTTCCACAAACCACACATGGATGCACGAGAGTAATTGCATGTGTGTTCATGTCACAAACCACACCTGGATCAACCAGAGTCATTGCATGTGTGTTCTTTCCACAAACCACACATGGATCCACCAGAGTAATTGCATGTGTGTTCATGTCACAAACCACATATGGATCCACCAATGTCATTGCATGTGTGTTCATGTCACAAACCACACATGGATCCACCAATGTCATTGCATGTGTGTTCTTTCCGTGACCCACATATGGATCAACCAGAGTCATTGCATGTGTGTTATTTCCACAAACCACATATGGATCCACCAGAGTAATTGCATGTGTGATCATGTCACAAACCACACATGGATCCACCAATGTCATTGCATGGGTGTTCTTTCCATGAACCACATATGGATCCACCAATGTCATTACATGTGTGTTCTTTCCACAAACCACATATGGATCGACCAGAGTCATTGCATGTGTGTTGTTTTCCACAAACCACATATGTATCCACTAGAGTCATTGCATGTGTGTTCTTTACAGAAACCACATATGGATCAACAAATGGCATTGCATGTGTGTTCTTTCCACAAACCACATATGGATCCACCAATGTCATTGCATGTGTGTTCTTTCCATGAACCACATATGGATCCACCAATGTCATTGCATGTGTGTTCTTTCCACAAACCACATATGGATCCACGAGAGTTATTGCATGTGTGTTCTTTCCACAAACCAAATATGGATCCACCAATGTCATTGCATGTGTGTTCTTTCCACAAACCACACATGGATCTACCAGAGTCATTGCAAGTGTGTTCTTTCCACAAACCACACATGGATCCACCCGAGTAATTGCATGTGTGTTCATGTCACAAACCACACATGGATCCACCGATGTCATTGCATGTGTGTTCTTTCCTTGAACCACATATGGATCAACAAATATCATTGCATGTGTGTTCATGTCACAAACCAAATATGGATCCACCAGACTCATTGCATGTGTGTTCTTTCCACAAACCACATATGGATCAACAAATGTCATTGCATGTGTGTTCTTTCCACAAACCACATATGGATCCACCAATGTCATTGCATGTGTGTTCTTTTGACAAATAACATGGATCAACCAGTCTCATTGCGTGCGTGTTCTTTTCACAAACCAAATATGGATCCACTAGAGTCATTGCATGTGTGTTCATGTCACAAACTACATATGGATCCATCAATGTCATTGCATGTGTGTTCTTTCCACAAAGCACACATGGATCCACCAGAGTCATTGCATGTGTGTTATTTCCACAAACCAACATGGATCCACCAATGACATTGCATGTGTGTTAATGTCACAAACCACACATGGATCCACCAATGTAATTGCATGTGTGTTCTTTCCATGAACCACATATGGATCAACCAATGTCATTGCATGTGTGTTCTTTCCACAAACCACATATGGATCCACCAGAGTCATTACATGTGTTCTTTCCACAAACCAAATATGGATCCACTAGAGTCATTGCATGTGTGTTCTTTCCACAAAGCACATATGGATCCACTTGAGTCATTGCATATGTGTTCTTTTCACAAACCACATATGTACCCACTAGAGTAATTGCATGTGTGTTCTTTTCCACAAACCACATATGGATCCACCAATGTCATTGCATGTGTGTTCTTTCCACAAACCACATATGGATCCACCAGAGTAATTGCATGTGTGATCATGTCACAAACCACACATGGATCAACAAATGTCATTGCATGTGTGTTCATGTCACAAACCAAATATGGATCCACCAGAGTTATTGCATGTGTGTTCTTTTCACAAACCACATATGGATCCACTAGAGTCATTGCATGTGTGTTCTTTTCGACAAACCACATATAGATACACTAGAGTTCATTGCATATTTGTTCTTTTCCACAAACCACATGGATCAACCAATGGCATTGCATCTGTGTTATTGTAACAAACCACATATGGATCAACCAATGTCATTGAAATGTGTGTTCCCGTCACAAACCACATATGGATGCACCAGTGTTCATTGCATGTGTGTTCTTTCCACAAACCACATATGTATCTACTACAGTAATTGCATGTGTGTTCTTTTCATAAAACACATATGGATGAACCAGAGTCATTGCATGTGTGTTCTTTCCATGAACCACATATGGATCAACCATAGTCATTGCATGTGTGTTCTTTCTAGAAACCACACATGGATCCACCAGAGTAATTGCATGTGTGTTCATGTCACAAACCACACATGGATCCACCAAGGTCATTGCATGTGTTTTTTTCCATGAACCACATATGGATCCACCAATGTCATTGCATGTGTGTTCTTTCCACAAACCACATATGGATCCACTAGAGTCATTGCATGTGTGTTCTATCGACAAACCACATATGGATCCACTAGAGTCATTGCATGTGTGTTCTTTCCACAAACCACATATGTATCTACTAGAGTCAGTGCATGTGTGTTCTTTCCACAAACCACATATGTACCCACTAGAGTAATTGCATGTGTGTTCTTTTCCACAAACCACATATGGATCGACCAATGTCATTGCATGTGTGTTCTTTCCACAAACCACATATGGATCCACCAGAGTGATTGCATGTGTGTTCTTTTCCACAAACCACATATGGATCCACTAGAGTCATTGCATGTGTGTTCTTTTCACAAACCACACATGGATCCACCAGAGTCATTGCATGTGTGTTGTTTTCCACAAACCACATATGGATCCACTAGATTCATTGCATGTGTGTTCTTTACACAAACCACATATGGATCAACAAATGTCATTGCATGTGTGTTGTTTCCACAAACCACATATGGATCAACAAATGTCATTGCATGTCTGTTCTTTCCACAAAGCACATGTGGATCCACCAATGTCATTGCATGTGTGTTCTTTTGACAAATAACATGGATCAACCAATGGCATTGCATGTGTGTTATTTTCATAAACCACATATCGATCAACCAATGTCATTGCATGAGTGTTCATGTCACAAACCACACAAGGATCCACCAATGTCATTGCATGTGTGTTCTTTCCATGAACCACATATGGATCAACCAGAGTCATTGCATGTGTGTTCTTTTCACAAACCACACATGGATCCACCAGAGTAATTGCATGTGTGTTCATGTCACAAACCACACATGGACCCACTAGTGTCATTGCATGTGTGTTCTTTTCACAAACCATATATGGATCAAAAAATGTCATTGCATGTGTGTTCTTTCCACAAACCAAATATGGATCCACCAATGTCATTGCACGTGTGTTCTTTTTATGAACCACATATGGATTCACTAGAGTCATAGCTTGTGTGTTCTTTTCACAAACCACGCATGGATCCACCAGAGTCACTGCATGTGTGTTCTTTCCACAAACCACACATGGATCCACCAGAGTAATTGCATGTGTGTTCTTTTCACAAACCACATATGGATCAACCAGAGTCATTGCATGTGTGTTCTTTCCACAAACCACACATGGATACACCAGAGTAATTGCATGTGTGTTCATGTCACAAACCACACATGGATCCACCAATGTCATTGCATGTGTGTTCATGTCACAAACCAAACATGGATCCACCAATGTCATTGCATGTGTGTTCTTTCCATGAACCACATATGGATCCACCAATGTCATTGCATGTGTGTTCTTTTCACAAACCACATATGGATCCACTAGAGTCATTGCATGTGTGTTCTTTTCAGAAACCACACATGGATCCACTAGAGTCATTGGATGTGTGTTCGTTCCACAAACCACATGGATCAACCAATGTCATTACATGTGTGTTCTTTCCATGAACCACATGGATCAACCGGAGTCATTGCATGTGTGTTCTTTCCACAAACCACACATGGATCCACCAGAGTAATTGCATGTGTGTTCATGTCGCAAACCACACATGGACACACCAATGTCATTGCATGTGTGTTCTTTCCATGAACCACATATGGATCCACCAATGTCATTGCATGTGTGTTATTTCCACAAACCACATATGAATCCACCAGAGTCATTGCATGTGTGTTCTTTCTACAAACCACATATGGATCCACCAATGTCATTGCATGTGTGTTCTATTTACAAATAACATGGATCAAGATGAGACATTGCATGTGTGTTCTTTTCACAAACCACATATGGATCCACTAGAGTCATTGCATATGTGTTCATGTCACAAACCACACATGGATCCACCAATGTCATTGCATGTGTGTTCTTTCCATGAACCACATATGGATCAACTAGAGTCATTGCATGTGTGTTCTTTCCACAAACCACACATGGATCCACCAGAGTAATTGCATGTGTGTTCATGTCACAAACCACACATGGATCAACCAGAGTCATTGCATGTGTGTTCTTTCCACAAACCACACATGGATCCACCGGAGTAATTGCATGTGTGTTCATGTCACAAACCACATATGGATCCACCAATGTCATTGCATGTGTGTTCTTTCCATGAACCACATATGGATCCACCAATGTCTTTGCATGTGTGTTCTTTCCACAAACCAAATATGGATCCACCAATGTCATTGCACGTGTGTTCTTTTTATGAACCACATATGGATTCACTAGAGTCATAGCATGTGTGTTCTTTTCACAAACCACGCATGGATCCACCAGAGTCATTGCATGTATGTTCTTTCCACAAACCACACATGGATCCACCAGAGTAATTGCATGTGTGTTCTTTTCACAAACCACATATGGATCAACCAGAGTCATTGCATGTGTGTTCTTTCCACAAACCACACATGGATACACCAGAGTAATTGCATGTGTGTTCATGTCACAAACCACACATGGATCCACCAATGTCATTGCATGTGTGTTCATGTCACAAACCAAACATGGATCCACCAATGTCATTGCATGTGTGTTCTTTCCATGAACCACATATGGATCCACCAATGTCATTACATGTGTGTTATTTTCACAAACCACATATGGATCCACTAGAGTCATTGCATGTGTGTTCTTTTCAGAAACCACACATGGATCCACTAGAGTCATTGGATGTGTGTTCGTTCCACAAACCACATGGATAAACCAATGTCATTACATGTGTGTTCTTTCCATGAACCACATGGATCAACCGGAGTCATTGCATGTGTGTTCTTTCCACAAACCACACATGGATCCACCAGAGTAATTGCATGTGTGTTCATGTCGCAAACCACACATGGACCCACCAATGTCATTGCATGTGTGTTCTTTCCATGAACCACATATGGATCCACCAATGTCATTGCATGTGTGTTATTTCCACAAACCACATATGAATCCACCAGAGTCATTGCATGTGTGTTCTTTCTACAAACCACATATGGATCCACCAATGTCATTGCATGTGTGTTCTATTGACAAATAACATGGATCAAGATAAGACATTGCATGTGTGTTCTTTTCACAAACCACATATGGATCCACTAGAGTCATTGCATATGTGTTCATGTCACAAACCACACATGGATCCACCAATGTCATTGCATGTGTGTTCTTTCCATGAACCACATATGGATCAACTAGAGTCATTGCATGTGTGTTCTTTCCACAAACCACACATGGATCCACCAGAGTAATTGCATGTGTGTTCATGTCACAAACCACACATGGATCAACCAGAGTCATTGCATGTGTGTTCTTTCCACAAACCACACATGGATCCACCAGAGTAATTGCATGTGTGTTCATGTCACAAACCACATATGGATCCACCAATGTCATTGCATGTGTGTTCATGTCACAAACCACACATGGATCCACCAATGTCATTGCATGTGTGTTCTTTCCATGAACCACGTATGGATCAACTAGAGTCATTGCATGTGTGTTCTTCCCACAAACCACACATGGATCCACCAGAGTAATTCCATGTGTGTTCATGTCACAAACCACATATGGATCCACCAATGTCATTGCATGTGTGCTCATGTCATAAACCACACATGGATCCACCAATGTCATTGCATGTGTGTTCTTTCCATGAACCACATATGGATCAACCAGCGTCATTGCATGTGTGTTCTTCCCACAAACCACACATGGATCCACCAAAGTAATTGCATGTGTGTTCATGTCACAAACCACACATGGATCCACCAATGTCATTGCATGTGTGTTCTTTCCATGAACCACATATGGATCCACCAATGCCATTGCCTGTGTGTTCTTTCCACAAACCACATTTGGATCCACCAGAGTCATTGCATGTGTGTTCTTTTCCACAAACCACATATGGATCCACTAGAATCATTGCATGTGTGTTCTTTCCAAAAACCACATATGGATCAACAAATTTCATTGCATGTGTCTTCTTTCCACAAACCACATATGGATCCACCAATGTCATTGCATGTGTGTTCTTTTGACAAATAACATGGATCAACCAGAGTCATTGCATGTGTGTTCTTTTCACAAACCACATATGGATACACCAGAGTAATTGCATGTGTGTTCATGTCACAAACCACACATGGATCCACCAATGTCATTGCATGGGTGTTCTTTCCACAAACTAGACATGGATGCACCAGAGTCATTGCATGTGTGTTCTTTCCACAAACCACACATGGATCCACCAATGTCATTCCATGTGTGCTAATATCACAAACCACACATGGATCCACCAATGTCATTGCATGTGTGTTATTTCCATGAACCACAAATGGATCCACCAATGTCATTGCATGTGTGTTCTTTTCAAAAACCACACATGGATCAACCAGAGTCATTGCATGTGTGTTCTTTCCATGAAACACATATGGATCAACCAGAGTCATTGCATGTGTGTTCTTTCCACAAACCACACATTGATCCACCAGAGTAATTGCATGTGTGTTCATGTCACAACCCACACATGGATCCACCAATGTCATTGCATGTGTGTTCTTTCCATGAACCACACATGGATCCACCAATGTCATTGCATGTGTGTTCTTTCCACAAACCACATGGATCAACCAATTTCATTACATGTGTGTTGTTTCCATGAACCACATGGATCAACCAGAGTCATTGCATGTGTGTTCTTTTCACAAACCACACATGGATCAACCAGAGTCATTGCATGTGTGTTCTTTCCATGAACCACATATGGATCCACCACAGTCATTGCATGTGTGTTCTTTCCACAAATCACACATGGATCCACCAATGTCATTGCATGTGTGTTAATGTGACAAACCACACATGGATCCACCAATGGCATTGCATGTGTGTTCTTTCCATGAACCACATATGGAGCCACCAATGCCATTGCATGTGTGTTCTTTCCACCAACCACATATGGATCCACCAGAGTAATTGCATGTGTGTTCATGTCGCAAACCACACATGGACCCACCAATGTCATTGCATGTGTGTTCTTTCCATGAACCACATATGGATCCACCAATGTCATTGCATGTGTGTTATTTCCACAAACCACATATGAATCCACCAGAGTCATTGCATGTGTGTTCTTTCTACAAACCACATATGGATCCACCAATGTCATTGCATGTGTGTTCTATTGACAAATAACATGGATCAAGATAAGACATTGCATGTGAGTTCTTTTCACAAACCACATACGGATCCACTAGAGTCATTGCATATGTGTTCATGTCACAAACCACACATGGATCCACCAATGTCATTGCATGTGTGTTCTTTCCATGAACCACATATGGATCAACTAGAGTCATTGCATATGTGTTCATGTCACAAACCACACATGGATCCACCAATGTCATTGCATGTGTGTTCTTTCCATGAACCACATATGGATCAACTAGAGTCATTGCATGTGTGTTCTTTCCACAAACCACACATGGATCCACCAGAGTAATTGCATGTGTGTTCATGTCACAAACCACACATGGATCAACCAGAGTCATTGCATGTGTGTTCTTTCCACAAACCACACATGGATCTACCAGAGTAATTGCATGTGTGTTCATGTCACAAACCACATATGGATCCACCAATGTCATTGCATGTGTGTTCATGTCACAAACCACACATGGATCCACCAATGTCATTGCATGTGTGTTCTTTCCATGAACCACGTATGGATCCACCAATGCCATTGCATGTGTGTTCTTTCCACAAACCACATTTGGATCCACCAGAGTCATTGCATGTGTGTTCTTTTCCACAAACCACATATGGATCCACTAGAATCATTGCATGTGTGTTCTTTCCAAAAACCACATATGGATCAACAAATTTCATTGCATGTGTGTTCTTTCCACAAACCACATATGGATCCACCAATGTCATTGCATGTGTGTTCTTTTGATAAATAACATGGATCAACCAGAGTCATTGCATGTGTGTTCTTTTCACAAACCACATATGGATACACTAGAGTCCTTGCATGTGTGTTCATGTCACAAACCACACATGGATCCACCAATGTCATTGCATGTGTGTTCTTTCCACAAACTAGACATGGATGCACCAGAGTCATTGCATGTGTGTTCTTTCCACAAACCACACATGGATCCACCAATGTCATTCCATGTGTGCTAATATCACAAACCACACATGGATCCACCAATGTCATTGCATGTGTGTTATTTCCATGAACCACAAATGGATCCACCAATGTCATTGCACGTGTGTTCTTTTCAAAAACCACACATGGATCAACCAGAGTCATTGCATGTGTGTTCTTTCCATGAAACACATATGGATCAACCAGAGTCATTGCATGTGTGTTCTTTCCACAAACCACACATGGATCCACCAGAGTAATTGCATGTGTGTTCATGTCACAACCCACACATGGATCCACCAATGTCATTGCATGTGTGTTCTTTCCATGAACCACACATGGATCCACCAATGTCATTGCATGTGTGTTCTTTCCACAAACCACATGGATCAACCAATTTCATTACATGTGTGTTGTTTCCATGAACCACATGGATCAACCAGAGTCATTGCATGTGTGTTCTTTTCACAAACCACACATGGATCAACCAGAGTCATTGCATGTGTGTTCTTTCCATGAACCACATATGGATCCACCACAGTCATTGCATGTGTGTTCTTTCCACAAATCACACATGGATCCACCAATGTCATTGCATGTGTGTTAATGTGACAAACCACACATGGATCCACCAATGGCATTGCATGTGTGTTCTTTCCATGAACCACATATGGAGCCACCAATGCCATTGCATGTGTGTTCTTTCTACCAACCACATATGGATCCACCAGAGTCATTGCATGTGTGTTCTTTCCACAAACCAAATATGGATCCACCAATGTCATTGCATGTGTGTTCTTTCCACAAACCACACATGGATCCACCAGAGTCATTGCATGTGTGTTCTTTCCACAAACCACATATGGATCAACCAGAGTCATTGCATGTGTGTTCTTTCCACAAACCACACATGGATTCACCAGAGTAATTGCATGTGTGTTCATGTCACAAACCACACATGGATCCACCAATGTCATTGCATGTGTGTTCATGTCACAAACCAAACATGGATCCACCAATGTCATTGCATGTGTGTTCTTTCCATGAACCACATATGGATCAACTAGAGTCATTGCATGTGTGTTCTTCCCACAAACCACACATGGATCCACCAGAGTAATTGCATGTGTGTTCATGTCACAAACCACATATGGATCCACCAATGTCATTGCATGTGTGTTCATGTCACAAACCACACATGGATCCACCAATGTCATTGCATGTGTGTTCTTTCCATGAACCACATATGGATCAACCAGCGTCATTGCATGTGTGTTCTTCCCACAAACCACACATGGATCCACCAAAGTAATTGCATGTGTGTTCATGTCACAAACGACACATGGATCCACCAACGTCATTGCATGTGTGTTCTTTCAATGAACCACATATGGATCCACCAATGCCATTGCATGTGTGTTCTTTCCACAAAACACATTTGGATCCACCAGAGTCATTGCATGTGTGTTCTTTCCACAAACCACATATGGATCAACAAATGTCATTGCATGTGTGTTCTTTACACAAACTACCTATGGATCCATCAATGTCATTGCATGTGTGTTCTTTTTACAAATAACATGGATCAAGATGAGACATTACATGTGTGTTCTTTTCACAAACCACATATGGATCCACTAGAGTCATTGCATATGTGTTCATGTCACAAACCACACATGGATCCACCAATGTCATTGCATGTGTGTTCTTTCCATGAACCACATATGGATCAACTAGACTCATTGCATGTGTGTTCTTTCCACAAACCACACATGGATCCACCAGAGTAATTGCATGTGTGTCCATGTCACAAACAACACATGGATCAACCAATGTCATTGCATGTGTGTTCTTTCCACAAACCACACATAGATCCACCAGAGTAATTGCATGTGTGTTCATGTCACAAACCACATATGGATCCACCAATGACATTGCATGTGTGTTCATGTCACAAACCACACATGGATCCACCAATGTCATTGCATGTGTGTTCTTTCCATGAACCACATATGGATCAACTAGAGTCATTGCATGTGTGTTCTTCCCATAAACCACACATGGATCCACCAGAGTAATTGCATGTGTGTTCATGTCACGAACCACATATGGATCCACCAATGTCATTGCATGTGTGTTCATGTCACAAACCACACATGGATCCACCAATATCATTGCATGTGTGTTCTTTCCATGAAGCACATATGGATCAACCAGCGTCATTGCATGTGTGTTCTTCCCACAAACCACACATGGATCCACCAAAGTAATTGCATGTGTGTTCATGTCACAAACCACACATGGATCCACCAGTGTAATTGCATGTGTGTTCTTTCCATGAACCACATATGGATCCACCAATGCCATTGCATGTGTGTTCTTTCCACAAACCACATTTGGATCCACTAGAGTCATTGCATGTGTGTTCTTTTCCACAAACCACATATGGATCCACTAGAATCATTGCATGTGTGTTCTTTCCAAAAACAACATATGGATCAACAAATTTCATTGCATGTTTGTTCTTTCCACAAACCACATATGGATCCACCAATGTCATTGCATGTGTGTTCTTTTGACAAATAACATGGATCAACCAGAGTCATTGCATGTGTGTTCTTTTCACAAACCACATATGGATACACTAGAGTCCTTGCATGTGTGTTCATGTCACAAACCACACATGGATCCACCAATGTCATTGCATGTGTGTTCTTTCCACAAACTAGACATGGATGCACCAGAGTCATTGCATGTGTGTTCTTTCCACAAACCACACATGGATCCACCAATGTCATTCCATGTGTGCTAATATCACAAACCACACATGGATCCACCAATGTCATTGCATGTGTGTTATTTCCATGAACCACAAATGGATCCACCAATGTCATTGCATGTGTGTTCTTTTCAAAAACCACACATGGATCAACCAGAGTCATTGCATGTGTGTTCTTTCCATGAAACACATATGGATCAACCAGAGTCATTGCATGTGTGTTCTTTTCACAAACCACACATGGATCCACCAGAGTAATTGCATGTGTGTTCATGTCACAACCCACACATGGATCCACCAATGTCATTGCATGTGTGTTCTTTCCATGAACCACACATGGATCCACCAATGTCATTGCATGTGTGTTCTTTCCACAAACCACATGGATCAACCAATTTCATTACATGTGTGTTGTTTCCATGAACCACATGGATCAACCAGAGTCATTGCATGTGTGTTCTTTTCACAAACCACACATGGATCAACCAGAGTCATTGCATGTGTGTTCTTTCCATGAACCACATATGGATCCACCACAGTCATTGCATGTGTGTTCTTTCCACAAATCACACATGGATCCACCAATGTCATTGCATGTGTGTTAATGTGACAAACCACACATGGATCCACCAATGGCATTGCATGTGTGTTCTTTCCATGAACCACATATGGAGCCACCAATGCCATTGCATGTGTGTTCTTTCCACCAACCACATATGGATCCACCAGAGTCATTGCATGTGTGTTCTTTCCACAAACCAAATATGGATCCACCAATGTCATTGCATGTGTGTTCTTTCCACAAACCACACATGGATCCACCAGAGTCATTGCATGTGTGTTCTTTCCACAAACCACATATGGATCAACCAGAGTCATTGCATGTGTGTTCTTTCCACAAACCACACATGGATTCACCAGAGTAATTGCATGTGTGTTCATGTCACAAACCACACATGGATCCACCAATGTCATTGCATGTGTGTTCATGTCACAAACCAAACATGGATCCACCAATGTCATTGCATGTGTGTTCTTTCCATGAACCACATATGGATCAACTAGAGTCATTGCATGTGTGTTCTTCCCACAAACCACACATGGATCCACCAGAGTAATTGCATGTGTGTTCATGTCACAAACCACATATGGATCCACCAATGTCATTGCATGTGTGTTCATGTCACAAACCACACATGGATCCACCAATGTCATTGCATGTGTGTTCTTTCCATGAACCACATATGGATCAACCAGCGTCATTGCATGTGTGTTCTTCCCACAAACCACACATGGATCCACCAAAGTAATTGCATGTGTGTTCATGTCACAAACCACACATGGATCCACCAACGTCATTGCATGTGTGTTCTTTCAATGAACCACATATGGATCCACCAATGCCATTGCATGTGTGTTCTTTCCACAAAACACATTTGGATCCACCAGAGTCATTGCATGTGTGTTCTTTCCACAAACCACATATGGATCAACAAATGTCATTGCATGTGTGTTCTTTACACAAACCACCTATGGATCCATCAATGTCATTGCATGTGTGTTCTTTTTACAAATAACATGGATCAAGATGAGACATTACATGTGTGTTCTTTTCACAAACCACATATGGATCCACTAGAGTCATTGCATATGTGTTCATGTCACAAACCACACATGGATCCACCAATGTCATTGCATGTGTGTTCTTTCCATGAACCACATATGGATCAACTAGACTCATTGCATGTGTGTTCTTTCCACAAACCACACATGGATCCACCAGAGTAATTGCATGTGTGTCCATGTCACAAACAACACATGGATCAACCAATGTCATTGCATGTGTGTTCTTTCCACAAACCACACATGGATCCACCAGAGTAATTGCATGTGTGTTCATGTCACAAACCACATATGGATCCACCAATGACATTGCATGTGTGTTCATGTCACAAACCACACATGGATCCACCAATGTCATTGCATGTGTGTTCTTTCCATGAACCACATATGGATCAACTAGAGTCATTGCATGTGTGTTCTTCCCATAAACCACACATGGATCCACCAGAGTAATTGCATGTGTGTTCATGTCACGAACCACATATGGATCCACCAATGTCATTGCATGTGTGTTCATGTCACAAACCACACATGGATCCACCAATATCATTGCATGTGTGTTCTTTCCATGAAGCACATATGGATCAACCAGCGTCATTGCATGTGTGTTCTTCCCACAAACCACACATGGATCCACCAAAGTAATTGCATGTGTGTTCATGTCACAAACCACACATGGATCCACCAATGTCATTGCATGTGTGTTCTTTCCATGAACCACATATGGATCCACCAATGCCATTGCATGTGTGTTCTTTCCACAAACCACATTTGGATCCACTAGAGTCATTGCATGTGTGTTCTTTTCCACAAACCACATATGGATCCACTAGAATCATTGCATGTGTGTTCTTTCCAAAAACCACATATGGATCAACAAATTTCATTGCATGTGTGTTCTTTCCACAAACCACATATGGATCCACCAATGTCATTGCATGTGTGTTCTTTTGACAAATAACATGGATCAACCAGAGTCATTGCATGTGTGTTCTTTTCACAAACCACATATGGATACACTAGACTCATTGCATCTGTGTTCATATCACAAACCACACATGGATCCACCAATGTGATTGCATGTGTGTTCTTTCCACAAACCAGACATGGATGCACCAGAGTCATTGCATGTGTGTTCTTTCCACAAACCACACATGGATCCACCAATGTCATTCCATGTGTGCTAATATCACAACCACACATGGATCCACCAATGTCATTGCATGTGTGTTATTTCCATGAACCACATATGGATCCACCAATGTCATTGCATGTGTGTTCTTTCCACAAACCACATATGGATCCACTAGAGTCATTGCATGTGTGTTCTTTCCACAAACCAAATATGGATCCACCAATGTCATTGCATGTGTGTTCTTTCCACAAACCACACATGCATCCACCAGAGTCATTGCATGTGTGTTCTTTCCACAAACCACATATGGATCGACCAGAGTCATTACATGTGTGTTCTTTCCACAAACCACACATGGATCCACCAGAGTAATTGCATGTGTGTTCATGTCACAAGCCACACATGGATCCACCAATGTCATTGCATGTGTGTTCTTTCCATGAACCACCTATGGATCAACAAATGTCATTGCATGTGTGTTCATGTTACAAACCAAATATGGATCCACCAGAGTCATTGCATGTGTGTTCTTTTCACAAACCACATATGGATCCACTAGAGGCATTGCATCTTTGTTCTTTTCCACAAACCACATATGTATCCACTAGAGTTCATTGCGAGTTTGTTCTTTTCCACAAACCACATGGATCAACCAATGGCATTGCATGTGTGTTATTGTCACAAACCACATGTGGATCAACCAATGTCACTGCATGTGTGTTCCTGTCACAAACCACATATGGATCAACCAGTGTTCATTGCATGTGTGTTCTTTCAACAAACCACATATGTATCCACTAGAGTAATTGCATGTGTGTTCTTTTCACAAACCACATATGGATCAACCAGAGTCATTGCATGTGTGTTATTTTCACAAACCACACATGGATCAACCAGAGTCATTGCATGTGTGTTCTTTCCACGAACCACATATAGAGCAACCAGAGTCATTGCATGTGTGTTTTTTCCACAAACCACACATGGATCCACCAGAGTAATTGCATGTGTGTTCATGTCACAAACCACACATGGATCCACCAATGTCATTGCATGTGTGTTCTTTCCATGAACCACACATGGATCCACCAATGTCATTGCATGTGTGTTCTTTCCAGAAACCACATGGATCAACCATTTTCATTACATGTGTGTTCTTTCCATGAACCACATGGATCAACCAGAGTCATTGCATGTGTGTTCTTTTCACAAACCACACATGGATCAACCAGAGTCATTGCATGTGTGTTCTTTCCATGAACCACATATGGATCAACCAGAGTCATTGCATGTGTGTTCTTTCCACAAACCACACATGGATCCACCAGAGTAATTGCATGTGTGTTCATGTCACAAACCACACATGGATCCACGAGAGTCATTGATACATTGCAAATGTATCTATAATTTTTGATGGTCCATGCTTGGTTTTATCTACTTTCTTGTGTTTTGTCCACACTTTGTAGTACTTTTCATATGATTTCTTGGACTAACCTATTAACAACAGCCACAGTTCCAGTTGCCTGTTTTCTGCTGTTTTTGGTTCCAGAAAGTCAGAAAATGAATATTCTCGGAATTAGACGGGACAAAAGCCAATATGCCTATTTTTCCGGAGACTCACGGAGCCAGAATACGAGACGGAGAGGGGCCACAGGGTGGCCACACCACCCCTAGGCGCGGGTCCCCCTTGGTCGCACCAGGGTATGGTGTGGGCCCCCTGGCCACGCACCGACCTTGCCTCTCCGCCTATAAGATGCCTCCCGATGCAACAACCCTAAACAATCAAGCCTCCAGCCACGAAAAGTTCCACAGTGCCGCCACCATCGAAGGGGAGATTCAGGGGACAAAAAGTCTCTGTTCCAGCACCCTACCGGGACGGGGAAGTGCCCCCGGAGCCATCTACATCGATCTCCACCACCATCTCCATCACCGTTGCTGATTCCCATGATGATGAGGGAGTAGTTTTTCCTCGAGGCTAAGGGATCTACCGGTAGCTATGTGTTCATCTCTCTCTCTATGCGTGATCTTATTGAGATCATGAGCTTTGTAATCTATATATCTACCTTGCTACTCAAGTGCTTTAATAGATCTCTGCTCTCCCCATGTGTGTGAAGTTGATAGTGTGCACACCATGGTGGCACTTAGGCTAGAGATTACAAATAATTGTTATGAGTTATATTTGGAGTTGGATGTATTTATGAAATTTTGGTGTTTGTTCGAACCATCTAGTGCTCAAGGTGACAGTGTGGGGTTATCTAGATGGGAAAGGCTTACTTTGAGGTGTGCTGTTATAGCCCTACCATGGATTAGGGTGTCCAACCGGAGAGTAGTTCAGCGTAGTATCATAAAGAAGAATATATTTATATGAGAGTGTTCACTAGTGAATTATGATCCCTAGGCCTTGTTTCTAAGCACTGAAACACCGTTTGCTACTAGATCTGTTACATGTTTGCTTGCTTCCATCTTTATTTCAGATTGCCTTTAGTCTCTTCCACGCCATGAAAGTATTTTCTAGCACCGTTGTCTTTTATCTATACCACTTGTATTTCACCATCTCTTCGCCGAACTAGTGCACCTATACACCTGACAAGTGTATTGGGTGTGTTGGGGACACAAGAGACTTCTTGTATCTTGATTGCAGGGTTGCTTGAGAGGGGATACCTTTGACCACTTCCTCCCTGAGTTCGATAAACCTTGGGTAATCCACTTAAGGGAAAACTTGCTGCTGTTCACCAAACCTCTGCACTTGGAGGCCCAACAACTGTCTACAAGAATAGAAGTGCGTAGACATCAAGCTATTTTCTGGCGCTGTTGCTGGGGAGGTAAGGTAAAAGGTACTCACATCCTCCGATGTGAGTGCTCGAAGTTATTTCCTTTAGATTCTGTAATTTTGTCTTTTTGTTTCTTGTTTTCACTAGTTAGGCTTAATGAAAACAAAAAAAAATTAGAGAGCTCTTTAGTATTTTTCCGAATATAGAACATGAATTGTTTGAAAATAAAATTAAAAACCCTTGGAACTTTCTTTGCATGCTAATACCAATGTTATTAGTATGAATCTTTTGAACACCTTTGTTACTAATGCTATGGAAACGTCTAAGCTTGGGGAAGTTGTTTTTTATGAAAATGATCTTTTTAGTTCCCCAGCTTTGAAGAAGAAAATTTGCTTTGATGATACTTTATCTCCAATATGTGGTAATTCTAATGATACTTGTGATATGTTAAATCCACATCGAAAGCATCCCTTTTAAAATACCTATAAAAATTGTTGAACGTGTTATGAATAACTGCTATTTTGGAGATGGAACTGTCCATCATGGTGATCATTTACTCTTTATACATGAATTATGCGAGTTGTTCAAGTGTGCAGGTATTTCAATGAACCAAGTTAATAGGAAGCTATTCCCTATTTCACTTAAGGGCAAAGCATGGGAGTGGTATGAGCTACTAGATGATCCTCATCATTTGGAGTGGAAGGAACTTGAATCTCTCTTTTACTCTAAATTTTATCCTCCTCATGAAATTCATAAAGATAGGAGTTATATTTATAATTTTCATCCTCATGATGGAGAAAGTATTGCCCAAGCATGGTGGAGATTGAAGTCACTAATGCTCAAATATCCCATTCATGAGCTCCCTAGTAATATTGTTATTAATAATTTCTATGCAAGGCTTTCAGGACATTACAAGGACTATCTAGATACTTGTTTAGAGGGATCCTTCACAAGTAAGGAGGTCAAAGCTAAGTGGGATCTTCTTGAAACAATTCAAAGCAATACCGAAGATTGGGATAACAACAAAGGTAAAGAACTAGGTATAAATTATGAGTATGATTGCAGTAAGTCTTTTGCTGAAACTATTGATTTTCAAGAGATCAGTGCTAAATATGGTCTTGATCCTAAAATTCTTGTTGATTGTTATAGAACCTTTGCTTCTCATATTAATGCTCCTAAAGAAAAATGGGACATGTATCATGAGCCTTATAAAGACACTTGCATGGAAAATGAAATTGTTATTAATGATAGCAATAAACATGCTCAAACCTCTGAAAGTACTACTTCTTATAAGCATGTTAATTTTTGTGGAATACATAGACCTTGTGAGAATAATCAAATTGAAGAAGAATATTGTATCACCCACATTAATGAAAAACTAGAACATGGTATAGGGCTCTAAATGATCTTGGTAAAAAAGTTTGTGCCCTCTATCCTTTTATTTGTGAACTTTGCTTTGAAGTGGGTCATTTCAATTTTCAATGCTCAGTCCATAATAATAGCCCTTGTAATCCAATGAGTACTACAAGTTTTTATTGTGATGACATGATCACTCCTAATCAGCGTGATGAACTTACATTTTTTTGGGGTGTGAGGAGTTATCAAGAAAAACTTCTTTGGTAGATATGAATGATTTTGGTATGAATAGCGTCATGCATGGTTGTCATCTTTATTGCGTTGATAATTGACACACGAATACCTACATACAAAATATTATAAAAGATGAGATTTTACCAAAATATGACAGGACTAACATGTGTTTTGTTCTTATTAATGAAAAGGAGGAATCCTCCAAAGTTTCTTCTATTGTCTCTAACGATAAACCAGGGTATATGGAGAAGCTTCCTTTCAAGCCTCTCCCTCCTAAAGAGAAGAATAAAAAGAAGAAAAGGAGGAGTAAAAGGACAGAGGAAACGGTATTTTTCCCTAAGCATGTTGCTCCTATTATAGTTTTTGATGAGTCTGAACTCGATGATGTTCCTATGCTTATTACCTATAGTAGTGATCATGATTGGGAAAAGCACACTACCTTTGATATTTGAAAATCTCTTTGGTACCAATTCTAAAAATGATGATATTAATAATTGCTATACTATTAGTGTTATCCATGATCCTTCCAATGATGATACAAATGAACACAATTTGGAGGATAACTATTCTATTGCTCATGATGATACTATACCTCCAATATATGATGATTGCAATGATGATTATGATATTTTCAGTCCACCTACTATTGAGGAGGAAATGAATTATGATTACAATATTCCTCCTATATTTGATGATTATGGTGATGAAAATAATAATGATAGCTATTTTGTTGAATTTGTCCCACTACAATCAATAAGAATGACTATGTTTATGTGGGGAGTATTAATTATTTTATGCATGTGGCTCATGATAAGAATGTTTTATGTGATAGTTATATTGTTAATTTTATTCATGATTCTACTGAAAGTTATTATGAGAGAGGGAAACATGGTTTTATGTATCTCAATAATATTAAGTTTCCCCTCTTTATGTTGAAAATTTTGAAGTTGCACTTGTTTTGCTTTCCTAAGCTTGTTGCTTTGTGCTTTCATGGCTTGTTTCTTTACAAGATTCCTATTCATAGGAAGTGGGTTAGACTTAAATGTGCTTTGAATTCGCTTCTTGATGCTCTCTTTTATTTCAATTCATATTTCTTATGTGAGAGCATCTTCTCAAACTATCATGCCTAACTCAAAGGCGTTAAAGAAAAGTACTTATTGGGAGATAACCCAAAAACTTTAGATGAGTCTTGGAAGTTATTACTTCAGTAATAACCGCTCCTTATCCTTTTTATTTGCTTTTTGTGCCAAGAGTAGTCTCTAATGAGAGAGAAGTAATGATTGGGAAAGTTACTGTCCCGAAACAGATTTTTGTGCTTCCCTGTAAAAATTCGTGTAAAATCTCTGTACGTCATTTTGAGGCATGAATTTTTGTGCTTCTGCCCCAGGTGGTTATATAACTTTCGTTAGTTCAACACTTTACGATTTGGGCAACAGAAGGTCTTCGAAAAAATTCATCTTTACCTGCTGGTCTGTTTTGACAGATTTCTGTCATTTCCTGCATTTGCTTCTTGTTGGTTCCTTTTTGAGTTCTTTTGGGAAATTGAGCTTTTTGAGGGAAGTGCTACAGTAGCTGGTGTTTTAATGGAAGTTTATTGGTGTTAGAACTGAACCTAAGGACTTATTATCTTGAGTGCACTAATGTTGCTAATAAAGATTGTGTGAAGTTTTATATGAAGGAAAAAATTCAGGTGTATGGAAGGAATGAGTAATGAGATGAAGGATGGACTAAAGCTCAAGCTTGGGGATTCCACGCGTGTCACCCCAAGAAATATCCAAGAATTACAAGCGTCAAAGCTTGGGGATGCCCAAGGCATCCCCCTCTTCATCAATAAAAATCCCAGGTTTCTTCCAAACACTTCATTTTTATTGTTTCATGCACAATTGTGTTGTTCTTGGAGCGTCTTCTTTTTCGTTTTGGTTTTTCGTTGCTTGGTTTTCTTAGTTTGCTTAATAAATTGTTTGGACCCCCACTTTCATACATTGGTTTTCAAATAGTTTGGTTTGGTTTGGAAAAGAGTAGGAAAGTTCATGCTTAAGTGGTAAAGAGAGTTTGTTTTTGACTGTGGCCTATGCTTTCTCATGCCATGCTTGATATTGTTTTGGTTTTATGCTTAGTATTCTTTGTTGTAGCATGAATTGTATAAACAATTGAGATTGCTTAATGTGCCTTGGATGAATCATGCGTTGTTTTAGCATATTAAAGCATAGTATTGTGGTATTCTCCTTTGATGCTTTATTTGGGTTGACTTGGCGCATGCTCACACCTTATTATGACTATCCCAAGTCACCATAGCCTTTATGATCCTTTAGTTTTCAACTTGTAGTATCACTTTATGCTTTGATCAATGATGTTTTGTCGCTCTGCATGATTATGGCCATTATTGCTCTCTTAGTTTGTCGCTCCTAGTCTTTTGCTAGCCTCCATAACCAAGTATGAGTTCCACTCATTCATCCAACTCCTAAAACCAAGTTATTCCAAAGAGTCCACCATACCTACCTACTAGCATATGCTATTCCAAGTATATTCATGTTTTTATCTACCTTCTGAATTAAACTTATTATGAGAAAACTAGTGATTAAGACTCTCATGAACTTGATGGCACACTTTACTTTTCTTGCCCTTAATAAAATTGAACCATTGTGTTTTCTATGTTGTATATGCTTGCACTTATTTGTTGGGGATTAGCAGAACCATGCTGTCATGGGGAACGCTTTTAACATTGCACCTGTACTTTGTACCTAGTTGATATCATGCTCTTTTATCTATGGATGTCGTCGGTGTGAAATGAAAGGGGAGCTTGTAAATCCATGGAGTTATGTATATGTGTTAGAGAAACGCCTGGGCCGCTGGTCTAATCCATGCTGACAAGGTGGAAACCTGCAGCGTAACCATAATGAGCTGTCTATGAAGCATTCTTCTTATAAAAAAAGAGTCAGATATTGAGAAAAAAGAGAAAAATAAAAAAATAGAGATTATGAAAAGAGTAAAGAGAGAAAAAAGCACCATATTCCCATGGTAAATAAGAAGATTGCTGAGATGCTCGTTGTCTGCTTGCCTTGTCATTTTGATATGGGGATTCTTCCATATCATCGGGCAAGGGGTACCCCGTTGGCGGTTCTCTATGATACACATATACTTACAATGACAAGAACTTACCGGTGACTAAACTTGAGTAGCATGAGGAGCGACCCTCATATTCAAGGGACATGAGATTTCCAACTTATACTTCGTCAAGCATATACACCATAGTATGTTCACTTTAACCTTAATCACTTCAAGATGCTTATGATAGGGGCAATGAGAGCTGAAAGCTAATAAGTACCATAATTTTTGGAAGCTCTTTATGATACTTGAATCCCTACTTCCTTCTATGAAGGCCTTTCTTCCACCATTATATTGAGTCTCCACCTTCTATCTTTATGCACCTACTTTGAGAGCATAGTGGCCATTCTTAGTTCTATGTGCATTGTCCCAAGACTAGTTGATTAATGCATACCTTGATATTGCTTGTTTTAAACTGTTTGTATCTAGTCACTCTTATGAACTTTGAAGGTGTCCTATGCATTTATATTTGCTACTCTATGAGGGACAAGCTGAATGCCATTATGCTATGTTTTCTTTATGTGAAACAAACAAACGTCTTGCAAAGCATTGTTATTCATGAATCTTTTGTTTGTGCATTTTCATGTTGCAACATAGTTTCTTTGTCTTATTGCTAGAACTTTGTCTTTCATGTTATGATTGAAGTACTATGATCCCAGCTATCAATGTTTTACAAATACTTTGATCAAGTTTATGATGGTGCATGTCACCTCAAAAATTATTCTTTCTTTTTATCACTTACCTACTCGAGGACGAGCAGGAGTTAACCTTGGGGATGTTGATACATTGCAAATGTATCTATAATTTTTGATGTTCCATGCTTGGTTTTATCTACTTTCTTGTGATTTGTCCACACTTTGGAGTACTTTTCATATGATTTCTTGGACTAACCTATTAACAAGAGCCACAGTGCCAGTTGCCTATTTTCTGCTGTTTTTGGTTCCAGAAAGTCAGAAAATGAATATTCTCGGAATTGGACAGGACAAAAGCCAATATGCCTATTTTTCCCAGAGACTCATGGAGCCAGAATACGAGATGGAGAGGGGCCATAGGGTGGCCACACCACCCCTAGGCGCAGGTCCCCCTTGGCCGCGCTAGGGCATGGTGTGGGCCCCCTGGCCGCCCACCGACCTTGCCTCTCCACCTATAAGATGCCTCCCGATGCAAAAACCCTAAACAATCAAGCCTCCAGCCATGGAAAGTTCCGCAGCGCCGCCGCCACCGAAGGGGAGATTCAGGGGACAGAAAGTCTCTATTACGGCACCCTGCCGGGACGGGGAAGTGCCCCTGGAGCCATCTCCATCGATCTCCACCACCATCTCCATCACCATTGCTGATTCCCATGATGAGGAGGGAGTAGTTCTCTCTCGAGGCTAAGGGTTCTACCGGTAGCTATGTGTTCATCTCTCTCTCTATGCATGATCTTATGGAGATCATGAGCTTGTAATCTATAGATCTACCTTGCTACTCAAGTGCTTTAATAGATCTCTGCTCTCCCCATGTGTGTGAAGTTGATAGTGTGCACACCATGGTGGCACTTAGGCTAGAAATTACAAATACTTGTTATGAGTTATATTTGGAGTTGGATGTCTTTATGAAATTGTGGTGTTTGTTTAAAACATCTAGGGCTCAAGGTGATAGTGTGGGGTTATCTAGATGGGAAAGGCTTACTTTGAGGTGTGCTGTTATAGCCTACCATGGATTGGAGTGTCCAACCAGAGAGTAGTTCAGCGTAGTATCATAAAGAAGAATATATTTATATGAGAGTGTTCCCTAGTGAAAGTATGATCCCTAGTCCTTGTTTCTAAGCACTGAAACACCGTTTGCTACTAGATCTGTTACATGTTTGCTTGCTTCCATCTTTATTTCAGATTGCCTTTAGTCTCTTCCACGCCATCAAAGTATTTTCTAGCACCATTGTCTTTTATCTATACCACTTGTATTTCACTATCTCTTCGCTGAACTAGTGCACCTATAAAACTAACAAGTGTATTGGGTGTGTTGGGAACATAAGAGACTTCTTGTATCTTGATTGCAGGGTTGCTTGAGAGGGGATACCTTTGACCACTTCCTCCCTGAGTTCGATAAACCTTGGGTAATCCACTTAAGGGAAAACTTGCTCCTGTTCTACAAACCTCTGCACTTGGAGGCCCAACAACTATCTACAAGAATAGAAGTGCGTAGACATTAGTCATTGCGTGTGTGTTCTTTTCCACAAACCACATATGGATCCACTAGAGTCATTGCATGTGTGTTCTATCCACAAACCACATATGGATCCACCAATGTCATTGCATGTGTGTTCTTTTGACAAATAACATGGATCAACCAATGGCATTACATGTGTGTTATTGTCATAAACCACACATGGATCAACCAACGTCATTGCATGTGTGTTCATGTCACAAACCACACATGGATCCACCAATGTCATTGCATGTGTGTTCTTTCCATGAACCACATATGGATCAACCAGAGTCATTGCATGTGTGTTCTTTCCATAAACCACACATGGATCCACCAGAGCAATTGCATGTATGTTCATGTCACAAACCACACATGGATCCACCAATGTCATTGCATGTGTGCTCTTTTCACAAACCACATATGGATCAACAAATGGCATTGCATGTGTATTCTTTCCACAAACCAAATATGGATCCACCAATGTCAGTGCACGTGTGTTCTTTTCACAAACTACATATGGATCCACTAGAGTCATTGCATGTGTGTTCTTTTCACAAACCACACATGGATCCACCAGAGTCATTGCATGTGTGTTCTTTCCACAAACCACATATGGATCCACCAGAGTCATTGCGTGTGTGTTCTTTTCACAAACCACATATGGATCCACTAGAGTCATTGCATGTGTGTTCTTTTCCACAAACCACATATGTATCAACTAGAGTTCATTGCATGTTTGTTGTTTTCCACAAACCACATGGATCAACCAATGGCATTGTCTGTGTGTTATTGTCACAAACCACATATGGATCAACCAATGTCACTGCATGTGTGTTCCTGTCACAAACCACATATGGATCCACCAGTGTTCATTGCATGTGTGTTCTTTCCACAAACCACATATGTATCCACTAGAGTAATTGCATGTGTGTTCTTTTCACAAACCACATACGGATCAACCAGAGTCATTGCATGTGTGTTCTTTTCACAAACCACACATGGATCAACCAGAGTCATTGCATGTGTGTTCTTTCCATGAACCACATATGGATCAACCAGAGTCATTGCATGTGTGTTCTTTCCACAAACCACACATGGATCCACCAGAGTAATTGAATGTGTGTTCATGTCACAAACCACACATGGATCCACCAATGTCATTGCATGTGTGTTCTTTCCATGAACCACACATGGATCCACCAATGTCATTGCATGTGTGTTCTTTCCACAAACCACATGGATCAACCATTGTCATTTCATGCGTGTTTTTTCCATGAACCGCATGGATCAACCAAAGTCATTGCATGTGTGTTGTTTCCACAAACCACACATGGATCCACCAGAGTAATTGCATGTATGTTCATGTCACAAACCACACATGGATCCACCAATGTCATTGCATGTGTGTTCTTTCCATGAACCACATATGGATCCACCAATGTCATTGCATGTGTGTTCTTTCCACAAACCACATATGGATCCACCAGAGTCATTGCATGTGTGCACTTTTCCACAAACCACATATGGATCCACTAGAGTCATTGCATGTGTGTTCTTTCCAGAAACCACATATGGATCCACCAATGTCATTGCATGTGTGTTCTTTTGACAAATAACATGGATCAACCAATGGCATTGCATGTGTGTTATTGTCATAAACCACACATGGATCAACCAATGTCATTGCATGTGAGTTCATGTCACAAACCACACATGGATCCACCAATGTCATTGCATGTGTGTTCTTTCCATGAACCACATATGGATCAACTAGAGTCATTGCATGTGTGTTCTTTCCACAAACCACACATGGATCCACCAGAGTAATTGCATGTGTGTTCATGTCACAAACCACACATGGATCCACCAATGTCAGTGCATGTGTGTTCTTTTCACAAACCACATATGGATCAACAAATGTCATTGCATGTGTATTCTTTCCACAAACCAAATATGAATCCACCAGTGTCATTGCACGTGTGTTCTTTTCACAAACCACATATGGATCCACTAGAGTCATTGCATGTGTGTTTTTTCACAAACCACACATGGATCCACCAGAGTCATTGCATGTCTGTTCTTTCCACAAACCACACATGGATCCACCAGAGTAATTGCATGTGTGTTCTTTTCACAAACCACATATGGATCAACCAGAGTCATTGCATGTGTGTTCTTTCCACAAACCACACATGGATCCACCAGAGTAATTGCATGTGTGTTCATGTCACAAACCACACATGGATCCACCAATGTAATTGCATGTGTGTTCTTGTCCACAAACCACATATGGATCCACCAATGTCATTGCATGTGTGTTCTTTCCACAAACCACATATGGATCCACCAGAGTCATTGCATGTGTGTTCTTTTACACAAACCACATATGGATACACTAGAGTTCATTGCATGTTTGTTCTTTTCCACAAACCACATATGGATCAACAAATGTCATTGCATGTGTGTTATTGTCACAAACCACATATGGATCAACCAATGTTATTTCATGTGTGTTCCTGTCACAAACCACACATGGATCCACTAGTGTTCATTGCATGTGTGTTCTTTCCACAAACCACATATGTATCCACTAGAGTAATTGCATGTGTGTTCTTTTCACAAACCACATATGGATCCACCAGAGTCATTGCATGTGTGTTCTTTCCACAAACAAAATATGGATCCGCCAATGTCATTGCATGTGTGTTCTTTCCATGAACCACATATGGATCCACTAGAGTCATTGCATGTGTGTTCTTTTCACAAACCACATGTGGATACACCAGAGTCATTGCATGTGTGTTCTTTTCACAAACCACATATGGATCCACTAGAGTCATTGCATGTGTGTTCTTTTCACAAACCATATATGGATCAACCAATGTCATTGCATGTGTGTTCTTTTCCACAAACCACATATGGATCCACCAGAGTAATTGCATGTGTGTTCTTTTCACAAACCACATATGGATCAACAAATGACATTGCATGTGTGTTATTCCACAAACCACACATGTATCCACCAGAGTAATTGCATGTGTGTTCATGTCACAAACCACACATGGATCAACAAATGTCATTGCATGCGTGTTCTTTCCACAAACCACATATGGATCAACAAATGTCATTGCATGTGTGTTCTCTCCATGAACCACATATGGATCCACCAGAGTCATTGCATGTGTGATTTTTTCACTTATGGTTTAACCAATGGCATTGCATGTGTGTTATTGTCATAAACCACATATGGATCAACCAATGTCATTGTCTGTGTGTTCATGTCACAAACCACACATGGACCCACCAATGTCATTGCATGTGTGTTCTTTCCATGAACCACATATGGATCCACCAATGTCATTGCATGTGTATTATTGTTGCAGATCTTTCGATTGTGGTGCATGGACGAATAAGATGGTTCTTCGTAAGAGCGATCCACGAGTAGGCTGTTCTGCGACATGATTGGCCTCGCTTACATTTTCACTTTTATTACTATTATTTCCACTCTCCTATAGCCTACTAGTAATATCATAGAGCTCGTGAGTGAGCACGTCTACTCCACAGCCCCCGCTCCCCTCATCCACCACATGTCACTGTGCATCAAGACGACGCCACCGGCTTTCGTTCGTCGTGCCCGGACGACATCCGCTGATTCTCGGTCGCTACTTTCATGCTAAGAAATCATTTTACAAGCTTTTGAATTTATCCTACATATTCCTGCTATTCGCCGATCTAACTGCTGATTTTTTTTCCGATTTCTCGACGAACTCCAGATGTGGCAGATGCTGCAGCCCAAGAATCTAGAGATCCTCGCGTGCAACTTCGCAGCGACGTTCCCGCTCGTGTGCTCCCACCCAGGATGCTTTCGTCATTACTCCTACCACTTTCTCCCGCTCCACGAGCTCGCGTGCCCGCACGGCGCGTGCTCCTGCACGGAGCTGGGCTGCAACTACACCGGCCCGCCGGGAGAGCTCGTCGTCCACCTTGCAGAGGAGCACTTGATCGAAGTGATTAGGATCTCGTACGGGCAAGCCCAACTTCTCCAAGAGAAGGTGTCGTTCACTGACTCGGCATGCTGCCGGCTAATTTTCCAGGGGGACGACTCTGTTTTCGTCCTGACCATCACCGCCAGTGTTCCAGGAACCAGAGCTCGGCCCACCTTCGTGTGTGTGGTATGCTCAGGTCGATCTCATGCGTCTGGCCCCTATACACGGTGCGCATGTGGGCGAACGCCCAGCCGCCATTGTCCGATAGCATTCTTGTGCTAGCCGAGGCGCCGAGCTGCCCGACACCGCGGGAGGTGGAGTATGTGAACCTAAGGTCGATCCTATGTGTGCCATCTCAGTACCTTGTCGGTGCTGGACCAAACAAGCAGATGCATTTCTACATTTGTATCGAGAAGACCGACAGGGAAATGTAGTACTTATGCTATCGTTACTGTTAAACTTAAGTGATGCTTCTCAGGTGCGTAGAGCATATGTGTTGTGCGAATGTACCCCAGTTGTAGTTTCTTAGAACTCCTTAATAATTCGACGAGTTATTGGTCCAATCAGCTTGCTGTTGTCACGTTGCAAATTCTGCTTGCTCTGGACAAACTGGCAATACCGCGTGCTCCTGCTCCCGCATGTCAGTGTCACGTGTTCCGTGGGCCCACCTGCCAATGTCCTGCCCCCCTTACTTCTCTTCCTTCCCCTTGAAGCCACTGTCCCAACTTCTCTTCCATCCTGCCACTCCCGTCTGATGGTTGTAATCTGATTTTCGTTGGATTGTTTACATGTAATCTACGTTGATAATGCAACATGCAAATGGCACAGACACAATTTCTAAAGTGGAAGCACTCACACACTGCTATTGCGCATATTTCTCAATATAGCTCGACAAACCCATTACAATAATTGTACTTGCACTAAACACAACCGAAATTGCAACCATCCTAAACAACATCTAAACCCACATCACAGCGCTGTCGTCGTAGTCCACCTCGATTGGTGACACCATTGTGCCCTTCCCAGCGACATCCACTCTCGCCCGTGGCTTGCCCTTCGCTAAGGAGGCAACAATGGCGTGCTGCACAGCTTCTTCCCCGTCGTCCTCCACATCAGAATCGACAATGACGAAGGTGACGGGGTTGGCGTGGACCGAGCGCAGTCGCGCCTGGCGGATCCTGCTCGAGCTCGATGCCGCATCAGTCCTTCTACAGGTAGGAGGGGCCGAGCTTGGAGACGTAGCGCCGTCGCTCCTCTCAATAAACCATGGCCATTTGATATTACGACGGTAGGATCTTGGGGTGGATCCGCCGCGGTGAGCCCTACCGGAAGCGGTGGAGCGTATGGATCTGCCGGCACGAGCCATGACAAGTTCCTAGGAGGGGGTAAGATTGTGGGCCAGGCGTGTCTGGTTCCTGAGCAAGGCCTCCCAGTGATATGTACGTGGGCAAGGTGCCAAAAAAATTCGTCCAATGCGTGCGAGAGGGGCTTTGAACCATGAAGGCGCGAGGTTTGGTTGACCAGTCCGCACGCTAGGTCCCCCACCTGTCAGCTGAATGTGGACGGTAGGATTCTGCCCGAGTTAGTAAGTGGGGATAAATAATGCTTGACTACTACCCTGACATCCAAAGGCTACTCTTTCCTCTGCCCTGGCTCCCCTCGCTCATGGCTCGCAGCTCATCCAGTTCCTCTCAGGCGGAATCAGGGTCGGCTCAACGCTGTCAGGCGGGTGCCCCCATCAGGTACCAGAGGGCGCCCTATGATTACTACCCCGATATGCTATGTTTGTGCGGTGAGAAGATGCCAAGATGGATTTCGTGGACCGACAAAAATACTGCAGAAAAATTCAGCAACTACAGCATTAGAGCGGTAAGTTCCTACTGTAGGTACAATGGTAACCCCGATCTGGAAAGCGTAATGTAATTCTTTTTTTTGTTTCCTTCGATCTACTTCGCAGGAAGGGAGGGGGACTGGCTGTGACAAGTTTGTGTGGATCGAAAAGCCACTGACAGGTTTTCACAGAGAGCTTGTTCAGGATCTGCGTGATGCTGTGTGGGACAGAAAGAGGAGATTCGTGCGATGGAGCGAGAGATCCGGGAGCTTCGCCAGGTGCAGGGGGGCAGGGGCAGGGAGGTGGTGAGATAGACGGGCTCAAGATTAGGCCAGATAGTGGAAACAATTTCCTCATTATCCGGGCATTATCTGTTGCATTTCTAGTTTATGTTGCCATGTCGTTGTCCAACAGCTGAAATAAGTTGCTGCTTCGTGGAGTGTAGCAGCAGGCTTAGAACTTGTTTTTCAGTCCAGAAACTTATCATAAGTGTAATGCCAATAGCAGGGATTTATTAAGCGCCTATAAATAATTCATGTCTATGCCACTAACACCCATCGATTTTGGAGACCCCTTAACCGCTCAGCTATCGCGATTGTTCAGATAGTAGTGACACAGTCACAATTTCGGATTCAACTAGTGGCCTCGGCCGTATCCAATCCTAAAGTCGCGATACATTTTACTCCGAGTACGGGAGGCATATTGTTTCGCCCGACAAGTTCCACGCACACAGCTCCAGAATATAACCAAACTACATATATAGGTTCAAGTTCAATACATCATTAGGCTTCTACACTGCTAGCCTTCTTTCTCTGCTTGGGTGCTAACTTTCTTCCTCTTGCCTTCAAGTCCACTGGCTTCTTCATCTCCTTCCTTCTTCCTCTTCCTGGGTGCCAATTTTCTTACCTTCACGTACCCTGCATCTCCAGGTCGAGGGAAGTCAGGCCAATCAGCACCAGAATCTTGTCCAGCATCATCACTCCACTCGTTTTGGTTTTCTTCCCGCAGCAAAATCGCTAAGTCAGCTGTCTTGTTTCTTACCTTGCGCTTCCTTTAAAAAAACAGTACATGGATTACTACCTTATATCTACATACTATAAACAATTTTTTTGTGAATGTACCATCTCATACCTAGGTTTGGGAGCATTAAGGGGACATCCCACTGCTCTATGGCATATAAGATGGCAGGTCTTGCATCTATTTTTGCCCTTCTTTGTAGCATAGAAAGCTGAACCCTTCTTCTCGAGAAAATTCTTAAACCTATTCACCTGAGGTCTTCCTCTGCCCCTTTTTGTAACTGGCTGGCAAAGCTCGAAAGGCAGTTGGACTTGCGGCCACTGAGATGGGTCTGTACATGGCTCGACGGATCCAGCATACGCAGCTCTGAACTTTTCCATAGAGTAGTAGTCTAACAAATATTGATCCAAATGTGGTAGAGTTCTTTTCTTCACCAAGGTTTCCCGGTATGCTACCACTCTAAGCAGGTGCATTCTCGTAGCTGGATGTTCACAACATCCCTTTTGCCACTCTTTGACATATCGACCACCTCACAGCTGCTGCTGGTTGACGGGAGAACCTTAAGATGAGCAAGTCCTCGGCTTCTCTTGTGCAGTTGTTGTACAACTGGCGGTAGCATATGTCCTCTAAGTCTCCTACCAATCTCTCTCCTTATATTTAACAGCTTCATGATCATACCATGTATGTTGTCCATCAAGATATGAACAGGACGCACTTTTATGTCCTTCACCCAGTTATTCAGGCATTCTGCAAGGTTGTTGTTTACGTAATCAACTTTGATGTTAGGGTTGAATTGACTCCTCTTCCATAGCTACGAATGATGGATGGCTAAGTACTCTAGAAGTTCAGGTGCTTCCGCAAAAATCTTGCTCATGAAATATTTGCTGCTACTAGGTTTGTAAACTCTAGCAGCAGGAAACATGTAACGAAATACGCTGCCTGCATAGTGTGAGTACAAGTTGAGCATAATATGGGCATGGCATTCTCTACCTTCAGCTCGAGGGAACACCTCCTTCACTGCATTCGTCAGCCCTTTGCATGCATCCGTGGATATAGCCAATGGATCCATGTGGCCTATTGATCTCCTGAGCTGCCTCATAAACCAGACCCAGTTTTCCTCCGTTTCTATTTCAAATAGCCCGAATGCCACTAGGAACATCCAATTGTGACCATCAAGTGTTGTGGCAGATGGAAGGCAGCCTTTCCATTTGCCAGCTAGGACAGTGTTGTCTACACTCAGATACGGCCTACAGCCGTCCTTGAATCCCTAGATGCAAGGTTTAAGCGCCATGAAAAATCTTTTGAAATATATTTTACCACGTACTGATTCTATGTCAATCTCCACAAAACTACCCGAACACCTAGCTTGTACCTCCGCCTTGAAGTTGTACAGCATCCTGAAGCTATTGGTCCAATCCCCGTGCAAGACCCCTAGAGCTTTCTCTTTACCTTTCCAAACTGTGTAATACAATAGGACAATGTTGTATTTAGAACCGAGGCTAGTCTGAATATTCTTCGTTGTCTCCTTAGGGTTATCCTTTAGTGTGGACATAGATTGTATAGCCACCCACTCTGTATCAGCCATTGAGGATTTCAGTTTGCTGCCTGTCGGACACATGTGTGGAGGGCCCATTTTGTTCACCTGCAACACAGATTCATTTAAAAGATAAGCGAAGTCGACTAGTTGCCAGAAAGATATCGCACAGCAATTGTAGTTATAGAGTAAAAAGAGAGAAAGTTCTAATGGTTTGTTGCATTCATTGCCCCGGTACCCTAATTACCTTTGACGCAGGTAAGGCTCTTGTTGGGATCCTCCATGGACAATGTACCTCGGCCCGTCCATTCATCCACGTTAACTTGCAAACGGCCTCATACCTCTGGGCAGTGTTCTTCAGTCGATAAACGCCGAACTCCCCCTTGATACAAAAATGCCGGAACGACATCCTGAACTCATGCATGCTACTGAACTCGGTGTCGACCAAAATTATATGATACTCGTGGTCATGTTTCATTTCTTCTACTTCAACACCCAAATCATCGACTAGAATACCAGCCTCATCGTTAAGTTCCTCGTCTATTTCATCATCACCAGATTCTTGATCCTCTACAGTGCCTTCTTCTTCATCTGATTCAGACTCCTGGCCGTCGTCTCTAATGCCTTAGTACTGCACACATCATATTGACTCCCATGGGTGGGGCTACACCATCGTATCCACCCGGATGGACCGAAACATTGCCCCAATCCACCTCACCGGCAACTCTGTTTTCTCCAAGATACTCGGTTGGTTCTGCTGCAACCACATGGGGTGGTCTTACGTTTGCACGCATCCCAAGTACTTCAGTAGACAAACAGCAGTCAGAATCAATTTCATCTTGACTGTACATAACCCTCTTGCTCTTCCTGTGTACATCCTCCTTCCTGATGTAATCTTTCCTGATAGTATCAGTAGGGCTTGACATCCGCGTTCCATTCCCCATCGAAGTAGGCTTTTGTTGCTGCTCTTGGGTGTGATCTCCTTCCTGCCTCCCCTCACGGGTGTTGGCTCCAGGGTGCTGGCATTATTGCCTGACTTCTGCGGCGTGTTCTTCAAATTAGCCCTTTTGCTGCTACTATTGGGCATGTTCTCCTTCGTGCTGGCATTATTGCCTGACCTCAGCGGCATGTTTTGCTCCAAAATAGCCCTTTTGCTGCTACTATTGGGTGTGTTCTCCTTCGTGCTGGCATTATTACCTGACCTTAGCGGCGTGTTCCGCTCCAAATTAGTATTTTTTTTCTGCTCCCACTGGGTGTGGTAGCCTCCGTGTTGGCCATCTTCGCCTCTTTGCTACCACTCCTGGGAGTGTTCACCACCGTGCTAGCCCTCTTAGCATTTTTGCTGCTACCGTTCGGTGTGGCATTTTGACTGGATCTCAGGGGTGTACTCTGCATCGTGGTGCCTTTTTTCGTGCGATTCTTGGGCGTCCTCTTCTCTGGCGTGGTCTCCTTGGTGACGTTCTTCTTCGGGGTGCCACCTTTTTGGGGATGCTCTTCCTGCTCCTCTTTATGATGCTCCTCTGTAAGACTCTCCTCTGTTTGAAGCTATCCTCAGTCGCACCAGCCCCAGTGATGCCATGGATCAAGTCACGCATGCCTTCTAAAAGTCCATCATCTCTATTGTCGAGTTCCAATTCCTCTCCAACCATTTGCACTATCAAGTGGAAGTACACTTCACCTCTATAATGTTTCCTTGTAAACGGTATGACTAAATCCCTGGTATCTTTCACTTCGATAACCTTTTTGCTCCTGTAACCAAAATATAACAAACGTGCTTCCTGGGAGGACCCCCACAGCACCTTCACATGTAACGATGCCATCATGTCAGATAGCTCTACCACTTCAGGATCGTATCTGCCAAGGATTACATCAAACTCGTTATAGAATTTTTCGGTGCCATCATCTAATTTTGCAGTATAATCCACGACACCGATACGAACGATTACTTTGCCATCATCAGGTTCTGCAGGATAGAAACCTCCGAGAGGTTCGAGGGGTGGAGCGGCACCATCGGACCCAGCCACAATGCCACCATCGCCATCACTAGCATCATCGTTAGCTGGATCAACCTCGGTGGAAGTACCAGGACCAGGAGCAAGGCGAGGGCCCCTAGCAGCGGGAGCTACATTACATGGTGGACAGGAAGGGCCCCTTCTAACGGCAGCCACAATAGGATCAGCTGTTGCCATGCCACATCGACGATCAGGAGAAGTTCCCACAACAGCAGTGTTTCGAGTGCTAGCAGAGTCCAGACCATGAGCTAGCTCCAGACCAGCAGCTCACTGAACCTGAGCACGGGTTCGAGGAGGACACAAGGCAACAGTCTTTGCAACAATAGTGGGGTAGCCTCCGGAAGCCTTAGTTTGCTCAACAGTGGCAGAGATTGGGTCAACATCGGTTAGATCAACAACACGAGGACGACCAGTACCAGCAGATTCTAGAGCATGGGTTCGCACACTTGAGGGCGGTTTCAAGGAGGAGGAGCACACAAGGCAGCGGTCTTGGCAACAACAGCAGGGCAGCCTCCGGAAGCCTTAGTTTGCTCAACAGCGGCATGGATTGGGTCAGCAGTAGTCGGAGCAACAACACCACGGGGACGACCAGTACCAGTAGATTTTAGAGCAGAGTTTTCCACAACAGCAATACAGGTACTCCTACGAGGAGGTTGCCTGACAGAAGCATGTCGCGGCCGAGGAACCACATTTTGCTCAACAACAGCATGGGGTTTGAGTTAGACCACCCTGTCCAATAATAGCAGGGCGACTCCCAGTAGCAAGAGCTTCCTCATCCAGTATGTTACAAATCAGCATAACCACGCGAACCCAAGCATACTGTTTCATCAACCCAATTAGCTGACTGTCACACGCTATAGGAACCTTGAAGCCTCGTTCATCAACGAAGCTGAACCGTGCAGTCTGCTCCGGCCCCATTTCAGCAAGTTCACGCACAGCAGCAACCAAACCAGGGATAGTGCATAACTCCATAGGTGCTACTTCCATCTTCAGACAGCTAGCTTGATTCCACGTGCTCTTTCCATCTGCTAATTTAATGTGGTATCTGCAGAGGGTGACCATAACCGTGTATTTGGATTCAGCGGAGATCCTACTTGACAGAAAATTGGGGACAAAAGATAAGAATTGTTTGTCAGCGTCGTGCTAGCAAACAATTCTATGTTTGATATATCTCTATAATGCCAATAGCCAGCTAGCAGTTATAGGTAGTGCGAATAGCAAAGATAAGAGTAGCTCACCCACAATTAGCCAGAAGTACTTCTTCCTCGGTAAATGGATCTGCCATCCTTCGTGCTGCTCAGCTCGTCGGCGGTAGAGGCGGGCTAGATCGTCGTAACGGCTGGCACGACATTCGGCATTAGAGCTCGGTAGCAGCGAGTAGGCGCAGCAACTTAGCACCGGAAGTCAAATGCCCGAAGAGATCATTCTGGTTGGAGAGGGGATTTCAACGCTGCCGGTGCCAGGGTTCATGCGAAAGGAGGGAGGGAGTGGATTTGTGAATTTGGTCAACTCACCATGCTCCTTTAGTCTCTCGTTTCGCCTACGTGGTTGCCGCGTTGGCGCTCACGTCACGGAAATATTACTGACATGAGGGTCCCGACCGTCTACTTCACGGAGCAGTTTTACGGAATGTTTGGATTTGGTTGGGGTGAGATGAGTTTGCGTCAAAATGGCCCCTCTCGGTAGTTGGCGGCTCAACATTTCTAAACGCGGCAATTTCAGGCAACTTAGGTACCGCGATGCACTCGCCCGGGAACTTTGGTACCGCAATCGAATAGCCCCGCGGTGTGGGACTAATGCCCACACCCGCCGGCCACCTAGGGGCAGTCGTCGGCCCTAGGTGGCCCCCACTTGGGCGACCCACCAAGCTAGGTCGGTTGGATCCCTCTCCCTAGGCGCCTTGCCCCTTGGGTCTTCCCTCCGGGTGAGGCCCATTAGCATTGGGTTGCCTTTAATAATAAAATAAAATATATATTTAATATTAATTCTCCAATTAATATTCAAATACACATATTATTATATTCCTTTACTCCAGAACACCTTCCGAACCCCTTCCGATCACCATCGGATGTTACCCAGAACTATTCCGGTTTCTCTCTCTCAATTTCTCCTACAATACCTCATCTATCCCTAAGCGCCCCCACCCTTAAGCGTGACATCCTTCGGTTCGGGAACACTCCGAACATGATCGAGAATCCTCTCATATCCATGATCATTAGCGGGACCTGGATGCCCATGATGACCCTCGTGCATTCCACGAATCTTATCACTCGAACCATGAATAGTCGTTTCCCGTTCCCTTTGCCCCTTGATACCTAGTTCATCCGAGACTTGATCTTTGGTATCTCCATACCTTAGTTCGATCTCGTTACCAATGAAATTGTTTACTCGTTCCCATGTCGTTGCATTCTGTGACCCAGTCACACGCTTGCAAGCTTCGTTAATGCAATGTCACCGAGATGGCCACATATGTATCTATCCATTACATGGACTGGGAAATTCTGGTCTTGATATGTACTCCTCTACGCGCTCCTTTGGGAAACCTGAGTGGCACCTTTTCGATCACCCAATCACGGTATGATACTTGATAACCATCTAAGCTCCCTCTAGAACGGTGATTTGCATTATCTCACAGTCTAAGAATCAGGTTGCGAGGTTTCATGCGTGTATCATCAATGATGAACTTTGTAACTAGATCTCATTGAGATACAATTATCGGATGTTTGTCTATCATGTTATTCAACCAACTAGCCATGTGGCCCTCGCAAAATGCGAGGGCAACATCTTAAGTACCTTTAATGTGTTCGAGAAATAAATTTATGGTTCCATAGTTTCTCAAAATATTTGTATCTCAAAGATATTATTCCGTAGATGCCACGGAAATGTTGTGTTAAGTAAATATTATGGTTTATAAATAGGAATATTTTTAATTTATGGGGAAATTAGCATTACAAATTCCCCTAAAATGTCTTGTAAACATATTCTAGAATATCTTCTATTACTCTATTTTGATTTATTTTCACTCTCTTCGCCACTGTTCAATCTTCTTGTGATGTATTAGTTGACTTATAACATCACTATTCCAAATTTTGTATATAGTTTTTGCATTTTTAAGCAGTCTCGTTTACTGTATGTCCTCACTAATTAATTTTTTCACCATTGAATGTTCCCAACCGTTTATGAGTGCCCGCAATAGCATCATCATATATTGTAAACCCCCAATACTTTAGTTCAAATATTTTAGTCGATCAAAAAGAAAATAGTAAATACTACCTTTGCAATGACATTTTCACTTAAATCTTAAATAATTTGAATTTGTGATAATGATAACCTAACATTAGTGTTGGACTCAGATTTCAAAATAGAAAAAGAATACTGACACATGGTCAGGTGGAATGCAAACAGCCTCAATATAACTCATACTCCCTTTATGATTTTTGTAGTAGATTGTCCAGAGAAGTTAATAAGCTATTTTTCTTCTACATGTCCTCTTTACCGACTATTGAATGTACAATAGAATAATGTGGTTTTGAGTGCTACAAAGCTAATCATAATGAGGTTATCATTGATCAAGCAATAGTTTTTTTTGCAGAAATTGATCAAGATGTACAACAAAGCATGGAAGTGAAAATATTAGGAGTTACCTTGGTCTGCCCCGTGTTAAGAACCTTCCTCATGTAGGACTTCATCATATATACTGATCACCTAAAAAGGTTAGTAGTTTATGATGTACAATTACATGTATGGAAATAACATAACTAATTCTTAATACCAAATCTAATGGATATATTTCTAGGTCGGAACAACCGAAAATATAAGGCACATAACTATAGAAAGCTCTTCCCACGTGCATATATATAGGTCACAACTTACCTGTTTTCTGTGAGCTTCCTAAGTAAAGTAGTGTTCCATATAACCTGGCATAGTACAGTGTACCACAAATGGCAGTACAACTTTTGTAGTTACTTAGACTAATATGGATGGGTGTGCACAACAAAGGTCACAATGAAATAAACAAAAATGAACCAAGCAGGTTCAATGTGAATATATGAACCATTATCAATTAGCACATTTAGTTCAACTAAGAGAAAAAACATATCAGATGTAGGAAAAGAATCTCTAAATTGCATTTACGTCTACAGTAGAGATTTATCTAAATGTTTTTATGGTGAAAATAAGCTCAATAATATGTATCGTCGCAATGGACCCTTTGTACTAAATTACAACAAAGGGACAGTGTAAGTGCCAAGCAAACTGTATTAATCAACCAATTGTTTTCGGTAGACAGCATGCAATGATGCTCATGCGCACTTCACACAGAATACCACCATACTGATTGAGATGCCTCTTCCTTTGTACATGCATATAGTAAATAAAGGGAATTTATCTTGGTGTCACTCCCCATCAGAAAGAACGGCTGAGATTACAAAATAACACATTTTAGCAAGAATATATGAGGATTTGAAGGTTCTAGATATTCTGTCAAACAACAATGCAATTTACTTTCACTCAGATACCATCAAACATATGTAGTAGAAAATCATCTCAACTAATCTGTCAAACAACAAATCCAATTTTCTTTTACTCAGATACCATCAAATGTATATAGTGGAAAATCATCTCAACTAATTGCACATTATTTCTCCCTGGAAAGATAACGAAACACGCTCTTAGAATTCAACCCATGCTGCCCACTGATTTTCTTACGCCAAGATTGTGCAATAAAAAAGTGTTAAGTACAAGTGTGTACATGGCCGACCGGTCACTAATCTCTTGTCCTGATTCATATGGTAGATACCTATATTCCTTCTACTACACTTGCCAAAGTACAAGGTTGAACTACTGATTATTACAGTCAATAACTCAACGGTATTTGATTACCAATCGTACGTAGGGGAAACTCTTAGGCGCCTAGGCCAAGTACAAAATTATCAAATCGGTGCAATAAAGACGTGTCAGTTACCAATCACATATATGCATCCAACCTTCGACTAAAAAGAATCGGCGTCCTTGATGGAAACCGCCTCGTTCAGACGGCAGAGCTCCAGGAGACGGAGAATTGGATACTATCCATTGACTTTAATAGTCTCTCCACACCTTTCTAATTTGAATCGTACACCTGCAATTAGCAAACCATCACAGCACCACGGCTTTCTATCTGTTGCTGGAAAACTGTAAAAGTATTTAGACGTAATCTAGGGTTTCCAGTTAGGTGGACGAACATAAAACTTGCCCCAGAATATGAGAGCAACCCTCTTGGAGAGCTTGCCAAAAAAGTCCCGAGCTCGTTTATTTACCCCATTGCTGATTGCTGATTCCTTCGCTATCAAATATGCTGATCCACGGTCGCCGCGATAGTTGAAAAAATCATGGCAACTCTCAAGGGTGGCAGTTCATTTATCTCCATCAGGCAACTCCAAGTCACCAAGCACGATCTAGGACGACGTATGCCGCTGCCGCCGGCCACACATTCAATGCCCCTTGTTCTATTGTTTGTGGAGCTCCGATCGTTCCTTCTGCCCTTGCATCTCTAATCTAAAGATGTAATTGGTGCCCCATATAGGAGCCTCCCGGTAAATCTGATTTTTCCAGCCCTTAGATTTTGCCTCTAAGTAAATCTTGCCCGTTAATTAGTTTTCACCATGGCCGTCTAAACGAGGCAGTCCACGATGAAAGCCTAGCTGCCTCCCCACTCCTGCCGCCTCCCACTCCCCAATCCCAGCACGTTCTCTTCGTGCCCTCTCCTTCTGCCCCGTTGGCACCGCCGTCACGTTGCCGGAAGGAGCCCTCCACCTACGCCCAGCCTCCACCGACCAGTTGTCGCGCCTCACAGCACCCTTGCCTCCCCACGGCCAGGGGCACGCCCGCGAGCGCCTTGTGCACAGAGAGCTTCGAGGCAGCACCGAGAGGGAGCGGCGAGGCGAGCAGATGGTGTCGGACGAGATGGCCGTGGTGGCGGGATGGAGGAAGCGCTGCAACAACATGTCCCGGATGAGGTGCGGCAGCGCGTCGCCTCGGGGAGCTTGACCACCACCGCCTGGGGCTTGAGACCCCCTCCTCCGACGGTGGCAAGGATGCCCTCTTGCTCGTGCGCGCCTCCCTGTGACGTCCTCTCTCTCGCCCTGGTCGACCGGCGATGCAGCCGACGCTTCTCCTTCAGGTTGTGTCGCGCTCTTCACTAATCCAGTATATCTGATCTGTTTCGGCCTCGTTGTTCTTCTACCGCTGCTACAATTTATGAGAAAATGGTTGCGCTGGTCAATTTCTTTAGGAGCTATTGGGTGGGAGCAGCTCTGATCATGTTTAAGATTCTATCTACTCTCATTGTGCTTGATTATCTTACGTGCATAGGACGAACCAAAGGGCAGGGAAATCCTTCTGAATTTTCCACCCCTTTATTTCCCGTTTCTTCTTTCACAAGTGGTATTTTTTTTGTCATAACCGTATATACATATATGGGTTACTAACTCAGCTCTGATTTCATTTTGTTTCAGGAGGTGTTGTTGTTGTAGTGCACCAAACAATTGATTGAGGTGTTACCTACTGATTATTCCAGCCTATGAGGATTTTTTTTTGAGCCATCATCGGTCCATATGTTCAAGCTATTTGTTCTTTGTGCCCGAAGAATGTATAGATTGTCTGTCTTGTTCTGTTTTGCCTAGTGTTGCCTCTTACTTTTATCACCAGATGCTGATCGATCCGTTGAGAGAGCTCAATCTAGGTATCCGGCATAGGATGGATTAGGTGCCTCTTGGTTGTGGCATCATCGTGGAGGCACTGGTGATGGTCCTATAAAACACATCGACATGGTACTCCAGGAAACGCAAGTATTAAGTTTCATTGATCTTGCTTCCTTCATTTTGTGATCTTATTTTTTGTTGGCTGACCGTTGCTATCATGGAAACCATATGTATGCCGAAAATTCTGAAGACTATGTTGCCCAGTTCATGGAACATATCGAGAAGGAGAGGCCTATATGCTATAGATGTTTCTTGTGTGTCCGAAGAAATACAACTACAGGCCATAATCAGTTCATTGTCATGTTTGTCAGATATACATATGTCCATGAGATGGATAATAGTCTCATGGATTACCCTGTTTGAGTCTATTCTTTGCCTCAAATTTATCATCTCTCAAGGCCTTCTGACTTGCCAAAAAATACCTCGGACCGTTATTATTACATTACTTCTTCTATTCAGTTAGAATTGTTCTATTGCCTAATGGTAACTCATGATCGAGTCTACATTGGGTTTTTAAATGTGTGAATAAGTGTGTGCTTAGTTCACTTTTTTGGTAACTTTATGACATTTGATTAAATTGTTCTGTTGTGTTGGTTCTGACAACCTCTAGACTTAACATCTGCACAATTCGCTTATTTGTGTACCTTCTTGGCATGTTAAATCTGTTTAATTGTTTTTCTTATGATCATTTTGTCTATTTTAGAAACTCACTACGCTCGGATCGCCACCACGTCGTAGGGAGGAGCGTGATTGGTGGCCTGCAGGAGCAGCACCGCCTACTGCTCTCACTGCCGCCACGCGCCATGTTGTCGTCGGGGGGGCGAGCAGTGGGTGGTGATCTGCCCGTCCTGCACACTTCTGCATCCACGAGCTACTCTTGGTGACCTCAATGTTTCTGCAAATTTTCCATTCCATCCCTCATGCCATGTTTGTACTGGATTGTCCGAGACTTGCGTCACATTATATTTCTCAGATTTGCATGTTACTGTAAACTTTTGTGCAGATTCAGAGTTTTATCCGATGTGGATTCTGAATATGCTTATAGCATAAGTTCTTACTATTTTATGAAATCATTTGTAAGATATAAAGTCAATAATTTAATTTTGTACAGGTTCACTGAAGAGACAAGTAAATAGAGCTAAGGAAAAAATGACGATAATTTAATTTTGACAATAGCTCTCGTGGATGTGAAATGACGATAAGATTTGTTCAAGTTTACTCCAGTGTACAAATACAAGAGAAAATGTAGTTCAAGGTAAATCAACTCAGAATAGTACCTCTAGACGTGCCTCACTAACATGATACTAATTCATGAGATTTAGTATATTTTTTGTTCATATGTTAGAATCCTAAACCCAAATTATCCCATATCTCTTGTCGTTATAGTAAAGACAGGTTATTTAATTTCAAAGATTATTTCTTATGTTCATGTTTCCTTGATATTATAAGCAATTGCTCATAATATGAACACTCTTTTTTCGGTTCCTATCAATTCCCCGATGCTCATTTTGCTTCAGAAGAAAGCATAAAAATCATTTGACGTATGCAATATTTTCTTGCCTTCGGTACCGACTTTCTGCACAAAGCAGATTATCTATTTCCTGGTCCAGCCTGCTATTGAAAATAGGCTCTGGTTAGTCATGTAAAAAAGGTACATCTATTCCCAATACTGGAGCATGATCCCATTACTCTCTTCTAGTGTTATGCATGATTTCTGAAGCTTCATGTGTAGTGATTTCATACTTTCTCAAAATATGTTCATATATTGTATTTGGGAAAATATTATATCATGCTATTTGACAACCATTTTGTGTTCTATTTTGCATATTTAGAAATATAGTTTCTAATTTTTATTGCGAGTATCCTCTTCCAACTCAGGTCAGGTATACCTTGTTGACAGTCTGAACATTCAGAAGTAATATATATTGATTTTGTCTCAGTCATTCCAGAAACTATAATACATAGCACGGCATGAACAAAAATTTCAATGGTTATAATGGGTTATTCTTGGTTCATCTTGGCTGTGGGAATCATCTGAAGTATCTCACCATTTAGAGTGCAAATTATTCACGTTTATTTATTTATTTCCAATAGGATCTTACGAGTTTACTATTCTGGTGTAAGGATGCGTTGAATTGGGTGACTGGCCAACCTGCTTGAAAACGTTCCGAAGGCATGGGCCATATTATTCATGTTCATCACCCATGGGTTTTCAAGTCAGTTGGGAGATTCCTCAAGATAGCAAGATGGCTTTTACCCAAGATGGATTCTAGTGGGACTGGTTGCTTGGGGTTGGGTGACAGGTGATTCTTATACTAGTGATGACAACATCTAGCATTGGTTCACAAGGTTTCAGTAGTTTTCCTTGGTGCGTTCTAGGTTTGCTCCCATCCCCGGACAATCCTTACATGCTTCACATGTTTTAAAAGCTATTGGTTTTATTGTAGGATGTCATAATAGATACATGGTTTTTTAGCCCGCGACTAAAAAATGAGTCTCCGAGCCTACCACTCAGTGAATAGTCCACGAAAGCTATTGTATAGTCTTGAGTCGCTTTGATTTTGGGAAAATAACTCGACGACTATACAACGACTCAAAAGCCATGCATAGATATATATCGCAGGTTATGCTTGAGCTTCACTACTGCATGCTGACCTTTGATTGGCTATTAGGCATTGACCCAGTACACTAGATTACCCTGTAAGCCCAAGTGAATATCTCCTTTGTTTGATTTCTAAATATACATCTTAAAAACTTCTATTGTTCTTGTTTTTGAACAAAAATTGCATGATTTAGTGCTATTTTGGCTTCACTTGAGTGTTCTAGCTGAATAATCCTTTCTTTAGATAACCAAACCGATTCTAATTATGGAATGAAGCTTCAGGATGATTCTCGGCTTCCCCCATATGTGATGGACCATTGATAACCATGTAGATTTTTTATGTACTTCTATCTAAAAAAGTTTGTATATTCCAATATATATTTATGTTAGGTTCTTAGTTTTTATGTCCCTCTACTGCGATTCTTTACTTGGTTACACTACAATCACCTATGGTGCTGAAATTTTCCTTTTCCCTCCTCAAAGTAGGATTGCATATAAATTTATCATGTGTTCTTGGTCAAATTCCTCATGTTTTCAAATTATATAATTGCTATGTGGATTACAAGAAAGGTCAAGCTTACATGCCTATGCCTTTATTTGCTGTCTGGTTTACAAGAAAGGTCAAATTACTACTACATATTATTATGAACCTCCAATGGTTTGGTACAATATGTGCTTGCTCTTTATATTCCAAAAAAAGACCATGCTTATCGGTTGCGTCTTTATAGACTTTTTAAGGGAATGATCACTATGCCTTTTTGTATGAAGCAAAGCTAGCCAGGAATCTTAGAGGAGGGGCACATAGTGACGAGGACCACAACAAGTTCTTTTTTTTGAGAGGCAGCAAGTTCTTTCTTGAGAGGCAGCAAGTTCTCTATGCAATATCAAGGCTTCCTGTTATTGATGCCAAAGAAGGTATGTCTATCATTTCGTCTTATAAAAAAACATTTTATTTATATTCTAAAGTACATTCACTTATAGATTTTGTCTAAATGTATATGTAGATGGTTCCACTGTGTGTGGGTTTCATTAGCCTCTAAGATTGTGTGCACTTAAGTCAAGAATATGAAATATCATATTTGTGAGCTTTCATTTGCTCAATCAGTTAGTCCTTTCTGTTCATTTTTAACCTTTATGTGGTGTTCATGTTTCTTCCCCTTACCAGAAAGGGTTAGTGATACATCAAATGTTGAATCAAGTTCAGATGTTGATGATCTTGGAATTCCACCTAATCATTTGGAATCTACTATCAAATTTGAGCTCTGCTGCTATGGCCCGTCTCCATTCGGACGTATTTATTTTTGCTCATTTATTATCGCTAAATTGATTCAAAATCAACGGGATCGTGCGCCAAGGTGCACCCCTAAATCTAGTCAAGATATATGCATCCACTTGTTAGAAGTCGGGCGACTGGAGGAGAAAATAATAATACAGCGGCGGCAGAGGTGCGCATGAGGACACGATAGGGGAAAATTACAGGGGGCATTGGTGGGTAATTATTGTGTAACTTTAATGTTAATTGATTTTTTCTAAGATCCATCGGTTGTCATCATCTATTTCGTTAAATTGACGATCAGATGTTTCTGATTTTTGTGGTATTTTCTAGAATATTTCTCTTTTTTCTGGTGAGCCCGTCATGTACTTTTAATATATAATAGATGATGTGACCTCATTGCCAATTGGCATAAATTCCCATGATCTTGAAACCTAGATCATCCTCATGACCAATGAACTAGTTCGCTAGAGGTAACTAGAGACACGGTTTGTTTACATACCACACGTGTATTAACGTTTCGTATTAATACAGTTATAGCACGGTATGAAACATATTATGAACATATAGGAGATATATCAAACAATACACTTTATTATTTGCCTCTAGGTCATAACTCCTTCAGTCTCCCACTTGCACTAGAGTACAGATTAATCTAGTTTACAATAGGAAGGAACCTAACACTAATGGCATCCTGATGTTGTTCATGCTTGGTTTGTATGAGAGGTTTAGTCAACGGATCTGCCACATTCAGATCCGTGTGTACTTTGCAAATCTTGATTTCACATTCGTCAACGTTCTGCTGGATGGCATGAAACCATAGCTTGATGTGTTTGGTTGTGGAATGAGTTCTTGGTTCCTTTGCATTTGCAATAGCTCCCGTGTTGTCACAATAGATCGTCACGGGGTCTTGCGCACTTGGAACAACTCCCATTTTAATGACAAAATTCCTTAGCCAAACAGCCTCATTCGCCGCATCAACAACAACGATGTATTCCGGCTCCATTGTAGATTGTGCAACTACCGGTTGCTTCTTGCTCTTCTAGCTTACCGCCACACCATTCACCAAAAACACAAATCCCGTCTGAGACTTCGAGTCATCAGGATCTGAGTGCCAGCTTGCATCCACATAACCAATTGCGTTTAGAGCTTCATCATTACTTCCATAGACTAGGACCATATCCTTTGTTCTCCTGAGATACCTTAGGATATTTTTCACAGCTGTCCAATGATCCATTCCTGGATTACTTTGGTATCTTCTGAGAGCCAATGCCACATCAGGTCGAGTACTTAGCATTGCATACATGATAGATCCTATGGCTGAGGCATAGGAGATGTAAGACATCCTTTCTCTATCAGCATCCATTACCGGACATTGAGATAAACTTAGTATGCTACCTTTTGTTATAGGTGCCAAACCTCTTTTGGCATCCTCCATTTTGAACCTCTTCAAAATATTCTCAAGGTAAGTACTTTGACTTAATGCAATGAGGCGTCTTGATCTATCTCTATAGATTTTGATGCCTAATATGTATGCAGCTTCACCTAAGTCCTTCATGGAAAATTGACTACTCAAATATGCTTTCACACCTCTCAGAAGACCCACGTCATTTCCCATGAGCAATATGTCATCCACATATACTACTAGGAATACAATTGAGCTCCCACTCGCTTTCTTGTAAACACAGTACTCTTGTTGATTTTGGACAAATCCAAAACTCTTGATCACTTGATCAAAACGTTGGTTCCAGCTCCGAGATGCTTGCTTCAATCCATAAATGGATCGCTGAAGTTTGCATACCTTTCCAGCATCCTTAGGATCAACAAAACCATCCGGTTGCATCATATACAACTCTTCATCAATGTGACCATTGAGAAATGTGGTCTTGACATCCATCTGCCAAATTTCATAGTCAAGATGAGCAGCAATTGCTAGTAAAATCTGGACAGCCTTAAGCATTACTACGGAAGAGTAAGTCTCATCGTAGTCAACTCCTTGAATTTGTCGAAACCCCTTTGTGATAAGTCGAGCTTTGTGAATGGTCACATTACCATCTGCATCTGTCTTTTTCTTAAAGATCTATTTATTTTCCACGGCCTTGCGGCCTTGCGGCCTTCCGGAAGATCTACCAAGGTCCAAACTTGGTTCTCATACATGGATCCTATTTCGGATTTCATGGCTTCTAGCCATTTCTCGGAGTCAGCACTATTCATAGCTTCTTTGTAGTTTGCAGGTTCTTCCTATTCATCTAGGATGACAGACATCACAAGGCTACTGTACCAATCAGGAGTGGAACGAACTCTTGTAGACCTGCGAACCTCAGGAGTCTCGACGTTGTTGTTTTGATCATCATCATTGGGCTCTTCCTCCATGTTGGAGAGCGTTTTTGGAACATCTTCCGTTGCGCTACTCGGAATTTAGAGAGAAGGGTCAACAACTTCATCTAACTCAATTTTCCTTCCACTAACTCCTTTAGCGAGAAACTCTTTCTTGAGAAAGGTGCCGACTTTCCCGACAAACGTTTTGCCTTCGGCATGGTTGTAGAAAGTATACCCAAGTGTTTCCCTTGGGTACCCCACAAAGATACATTTTCTCGATTTGGGTTCGAGTTTGTCAGGCTGTAGTTTCTTGACGTAAGCCTCACATCCCCAAACCTTCAAAAATGACAACATTGGTTTCTTGCCATACCATATCTCATATGGGGTTGTCTCCACGGATTTGGACGGTGCTCGGTTCAAAATAAAAGCAGCGGTTTCTAATGCATATCCCCCAAAATGATACGGACAAATCAGTCAAAGACATCATGGACCGCACACTATCTAATAGAGTACGGTTACGTTGTTCCGACACACCATTACGCTGTGGTGTTCCGGCTGGCGTAAGATGTGGGATTATCCCACCGTCCTTTAAGTGCATGTTAAACTCATAACTCAAATACTCGCCTCCCCGATCCGATTGAAGATGCTTGATTCTCTTGTTAAGTTGATTCTCTACTTCCTTCTGAAATTCTTTAAACTTTTTGAAGGTTTCAGACTTGTGTTTCATTAAGTAGATATATCCATATCTACTCAAATCGTCAGTAAAGGTAACAAAATAACGATAACCATTGCGCGTTGAGACACTCATTGGTCCACATACATCCGTATGTATGATTCCTAGTAGGTCTGCAGCTCTCTCCATCGTGCCGAAGAAGGGTGTCCTAGTCATCTTGCCCATAAGGCATGGCTCACATGTATCAAGATATTCGAAGTCTAACGATCCAAGAAGTCCTTCTGAATGAAGCTTCTTCATGCGATTTACGCCAATGTGACCAAGACGGCAATGCCACATAAACATGGAATTGTCATCATTATGCTTACAACATTTAGCATCAATATTATGGATGTGAGTATTGCAATCAAGATCTAGTAAGAATAAACCATTACTCAGAGGCGCATGAACATAGAAAATGTTATCCATATAAATAGAACAACCACTTGTTCTAGATTTAAACGAATAACGATCTTGCAACAAGCAAGATCCACTTACAATATTCATACTCAATGTGGGTACATAGTAGCATTTATTCAAAACTAGAATCAATCCTGATGGCAGATGTAGAGATAACATGCTGATGTCCACCACATCGACTTGCGTGCCATTGCCGACGTGCATCGTCACCTCGTCCTTCCCCAGCCGCCTCTTACTCCGCAGCTCCTGCTGAGAGTTACATATGTGAGCAATAGAACCGGTATCAAATACCCAGGTGTTGCTCCTGGCGTTGGTAAGGAACACATCTATAACATGTATATCACATATACCTTTGTCTTTGGCGGCTATCTTGACGTCTTTCTTGTCCTCAATGTACTTGGGGCAATTTCATTTCTAGTGCCCGTCCCCTTTGCAGTAATAGCACGTGATTGCGGACCTAGGGCCAGCCTAGTAGCCTTAGAGGTGTTGGCAACTGGTTTACCATCCTTCTTTGGCTTGTTGCCCTTGCCCTTTTGCCTCGACCTTTTAAAGTTATTGGTCTTATTGACCATCAACACCGTGTGCTCTTTCTTGATTTCTACCTCAACAGTTTTGAGCATGGCGAACACTTCAACAAGGGTCTTAGTCATCCCTTGCATGTTGTAGTTCATCACAAAGCTCTTGTAGCTAGGGGCAGCGAGTGCAACACCCTATCAATCGCAAGCTCTTCTAGGATTTTGCAATCCAGAGCATTCAAGTGCTTAATGTAGCCAGAGATTTTGACTACGTGCTCACTAATACTGTTGTGCTCTTCCATCTTGGCAGAGAAGAAGAGCTCGGAAGCATCATACCTCTCTGCACGAGCCTGTGGAGCAAACACATCCTTGAGATCTTCAATGATCTCAAAAGCATTCATCTTCTCAAAACGCTTTTGAAGCTCCGGCTCCATGGCATAGAGTATTCCACTTTGGGTGAGGGAGAAATCATCCGCCTTGGAATGCCAGACATTATTTTCGTCCTGGGAGGCAGAATCTGCAAGCTTAGCTGGAAGCTCAGCCTCGATGACATAAATCAACTTGTAGGGGACTAGGAGAATCCTAAGATTGTGGAACCATGCGGTGAAGTTGGTTCCATCAATTTTCAGCTTGTCCTTCTCGAGGAAAGTGCTAAGGTTGAAGGTGGGTGGGCGAGACATCTACAATGGATTTGCAAAGTGTTTAGACCATGTTCACAATAATGAGTACAAGTTTTAATTCATGTTCCTAAACTTAAACAAAAGAACTCCCACTCAAACGAACACCCCTCTATTCATTTCAGTGATCACATGATCCCAATCCGCTGCACCTCCCCCGATCGTCATGGCCATTAGTGCAGTTTCAAAGGTGGACATTCAATGTCGATCACATCAACCATGTGATTCATGCTCGACCTTTAGGTCTCTTGTATTCCAAGGCCATGTCTACACATGCTAGGCTCGCTAGTTCTAACTTGTGTGTATCCGCAGTGCAACATGGCTTACATCCACCATATGCGAACGCAGATATGTCTGACACCCGATCGTCACGGCCTACCTCATAATGGAGAACTTTCTTGGTGGTGCACACACAAGGGGAATACTAAGACTGGAATACTGTGAGGGATTATCTTATTATTCTACCGTCGTATATACTATCATACTAGCATAACAAGATCCACACAAAGGTACTTCATAAAGTAAAGTGTCATGACGTGGTTGCAGCATCTTGATCACCATCGAGAGCTCCAATGGAAGTTTCATAAACTTGTCATTGCCATGTCACAATGCTAGCCCCTATGCAAATCAAAGATAGACTCCTCTATATTATCTATTGCATGTTTTACGTGGATTTAGGGCTTTCGTGGTAGAACCCCTTCCCACCTACAAACGTAGAGCCACAACATGGATTCAATGTTTGCCGTTTTACTTCCCTTTTTAGGGCCCTCCAATGTCGATGCCATATCAACTACCGTAGAGAGATAGACACCCCTGAGCCACTTTGATATGTGGACCAGTCTCGTGAATCACCACGTGAGGTCGGTTGGGGGCCGCTAAATCAAACAGTGCCGCGATATGAACAAGAACATAAAAGATGGTAGCAACTAGAGAATCAATGCCCACATATTGCTATGTGTTCTATCCGTACGACATGTCTACCCATAGACACGCTCTGATACCACTTATGGGTTCCATAGCAGAAAACAAAATTTTCTATCTGCGCGAACACTAATACCATGATCTATACTACGTAGACATAAGTAACGGAAGAGGAATACGGTATTCATACCTTTGAAGTCCGAGGCACGCCTTACGTAGGAAGTTGTATATTGATGAAGACGAGCATCTCCAAGCACCCCAAGTGTGGTGCCTCCGAAGTACTACACACGTCCGGTGTAGGTGGCATCTCGCGGGCTTCGATCCAGCCGAGCAGCGGAAGAAGAAGATGCCGGACCGAAGATCACATGTTGGTAGTGTGAAGGTGGAGAACTCAAATCCCTCGAGGTCCTCCCCAATATTACGGAGAAGTCCTCAAAGGAAAATGAGAGAGAGAATGAGAGAATTGGATGCCTCCAAAGGGGGGAGACCCCTATATATAGTAGAGGGGGGCACACCACCCAGGGGCCAGGCGGTGTGGGACTAATTCCCACACCCTCCGGCCACCTAGGGGCACCTAGGGGAAGCCGCCGGCCCTAGGTGGGCCCCACTTGGGCGGACCACCAAGCCTAGGCCGGCTGGCCCCCTCTCCCTAGGCGCCTTGCCCCTTGGGCCTTCCCTCCGGGTGAGGCCCATTAGCATTGGGTTGCCTTTAATAATAAAATAAAATATATATTTAATATTAATTCTCCAATTAATATTCAAATACACATATTATTATATTCCTTTACTCCGGAACTCCTTATGGACCCCTTCCGATCACCATCGGATGTTACCCGAAACTATTCTGGTTTCTCTCTCTCTATTTCTCCTACGGTACCTCATCTATCCCTAAGCGCCCCCACCCTTAAGCGTGACATCCTTCGGTTCGAGAACACTCCGGACATGATCAAGAATCCTCTCATATCAATGATCATCAGCGGGACCTGGATGCCCATGATGACCCTTGTGCATGCCATGAATCTTATCGCTCGAACCGTGAATAATCGTTTCCCGTTCCCTTTGCCACTTGATACCTAGTTCATCCGAAACTTGATCTTTGGTATCTCCATATCTTAGTTCGATCACATTACCGATGAACTTGTTTACTCGTTCCCATGTCGTTGCATTCCGTGAACCAGTCACATGCTTGCAAGCTTCGTTAATGCAACGTCACCGAGATGGCCACATATGTATCTATCTGTTATATGGACTGGCAAATCCTGGTCTTGATATGTACTCCTCTACGCGCTCCTTTGGGAAACCTGAGTGGCACCTTTTCGATCATCCAGCCACGGTATGATACTTGATAACCATCTAAGCTCCCTCTAGAACGATGATTTGCATTATCTCACAGTCTAAGGATCAGGCTGCGAGGTTTCATGCATTTATCATCAATGGTGAACTTTATAACTAGATCTCATTGAGATACAACTATTGGATGTTTGTCTATCATGTCATTCAACCAATAACATGACCTTATTGTCAATTGGCATAAATGCCCATGATCTTGAAACCCAGATCATCCTCATGACCAATGAACTAGTTCGCTAGAGGTAACTAGAGACACGGTTTGTTTACATACCATACATGTATTAATGTTTCGTATTAATATAGTTATACCATAGTATGAAACGTATTATGAACATATAGGAGATATATCAAACAATACACTTTATTATTTGCCTCTGGGGCATAACTCCTTCAGAAGTTTCTACTGAAAATTTCTAAGTTTTGATGTTTTTGGAGGCTTTAACAACCAGCAGTACGACTGGGTATGGCCGTACCATGCACCCGTACCACATTTCCACACCAAATGGTGGATTTTAAGATCTTTGTTTTAGGAAACAGAGGTTTTAACGACATGTCGTATGACCAGATCCGCCCGTACCACGTGTATGTACCATACCCCGGAGCAAAACATTAGAAAATAAGGAAATGTATTGAACAGTTAACGACCTGCTCTATGGGAGTGTGCGATCGTACCGTGTGCATCGCCTGGAGTCTGTGTCGGCCCCAAGGTAACAAACATGGTACAAAAGGGTTGCGACCGTACCGCGCGCTTGTACCACATGTTCGTACGTGACAATATCCCCTCGGGAGGAGGTAAATCTAAACCATAAAGTCTTATTTCTCTTTCTTCTTCCTCCAAACTCCAAACCACCTTTATTGGATCTTCTACTCTACCCGTTATTTCTTCAATTCCTAGCACACAATCGATCTAAGGTATGTTTCTCCTCCAATCCCCAACTTATTGGCATCAAAACCATTCTCAATCATTTGCCATTATAAATATAGACTTAGGTCTTGTTCTTGAACCAATCTTGATCATGGGCATGCCTAGTTTTATTTTTAGAGGAGATTCTTTTGTAGAAAGTGTAGGATTACTTTTGCTATATTTTTATTGGATCAAATCTTTAATTAGCTTTTTCTATATGAACACAATGATCCGTATATGTGTGATGGCTGCGAAACAAGCCGCAACACCCGTTGATGAGCTAACCTCCGAGTCACTTGGTATTGAGTTCACTAAGGATTACCGCCTCAACTGTTTCAACCATCTCAAGAGACGAGAAATCAAGTCCACCAAATGGGCGTGTACTTATATTCTTAACCAACAAGGCCTTGGCCATGATCTTAATTTACTTTGCAAAAATGTTGGTTTGCTTCACTTTGTTTTTTAGGACGTCGCCACTTATCACCGCTTGACACTTGAGTTTCTCAGCACCTTGTCGCACACGATGTTCTCGGTCTATTGCTCCAAGGAAGATAGCCCAGGAGTTGATCATATCACCTTCCACCTAATAAACCATGAGTATGACTTAACACTCGATCAATGGGCTCATTGTTTTGGGTTTGCTAACAACAACACCGACATCCGCTCCACTAGTTTCATTTTGAGTCCTACACCCTTGGAATATTTTAACTCTATGGGAGTCCCTTCAACTACACCCAAGGGTAATCAAATTGAGTGTCCTGTTATTCGTTATTTGTTATATGTTATTGCTAACACCTTGCAGGCACGTGGTGAGTTTACTATAGTCAATGAAGAGGACATGATGATCCTTGCGAGAGCTGCTAGTCCAATTGTAACTTGACGCCAAATTTGGGCGCCCTTCTCTTTTTATCTTAAGCATCAAGCTCTTAGAACCTGTGGTCCCATATGCGAAGGAGGGGTTGTCACCGTTCTCGCTCGAGCACTCCACATCAACCTAGGTAATATCCAACCGTTGGTTGGTGTTTGCTGTCTCGATTTCACTACTCTCAAAGCTTGTGGTATAATTTCTAAAATAAATGGTAGATACTTCTTTGATATACCTAGAGCCGATCACTTGATCCCTGCTCCTTTGCCTAATGGTTTATTCTATATCAATAATGGACATTTGCGTTATGATGCACAAGTTGAAGCAAGACTACCCCAACAAGAAGTACCCGTGGATGAAGAAGGAGAGGATGAAGAAGAAGAAGAAGAAGAAGAAGTACTTGTGGATGAAGAAGAAGAAGAATATGAAGAAGAAGAAGACTACCCAAAATAGGAGCAACAGCCACCCAACTACTACACCAACTATGAAGATATATACACGCTCGAAGGAAACATCCAAAACATGAGCAACCTCTCTGTCAACCTTCGAGATGCCACAACAAACCTCTCAACCCAGTTCACCAATTGGAGCAGCCAATGGAACTTGGGAGATTATCCACCTCAACCATAATGAGCAACAAAAGGTCTTGCAAAAGCCTAAGCTTGGGAATGTGTTCCCTAAGCCTTTATATTTGTGTAATAATAAGGTTGTACTCCAGATCTGTGAGAGCTTTGAAACACTCGTGTCGGGCTTGTTTCAACACTTTGCTTTTTCGTTTGATTTTCGCTTTTGTTTTCCTTTTTCGTTTGTTTCTTTTCTTTTCTTAGTATCTTGCTTGGTCGCAAGTATTTTCTATTCTTTAATCCCCATCCTCAAAAATACAAAAAGATTTTTCCTTTTATCCTTTTTTGTGAAAGTGGGTTTGCCTATTGCCTCTTTGCTCCAATATTATTATGAGAGTGGTTTGACTTGAGTTTTGAAGGAACACATCCCATAAGGAAGAGAACCGTGAAGTCACTCGTGAGAAGTATGTACTATGTCTCCCACTTTAGAAATTTGAAATGTTTACCCTAGTTAGTTGATTTGTTAAGATACTATGCTAGTGGTAGTAATTCAAAATAGTTAGACTAAAGCTTTTTATTTGTAAGGATAATTAGTTGTGGAAGCTTTTGCTCTAGTTCTTATAGCTAACCGAGTCTTGCCTTGAAAATAATATTGTTGAACAAGTACGATAAGAAAAACTATCCAATTTATGACTTGTATGTTGAACAATTATCTTAAGAGTTTACCTTTAAAAATACTCAACCCCATAGATATATTGCTATAGTTGATGGCACTCTTGAAAGGAGTTGTTTGATTGAAATGAAGTCTAGTGGTAATTGATATGCATGCCAAAACTGAAAGTGTGAGTCAAAGTGTGATATTGCTTATATCTTATTTACAAATTATTGATGCACACCTTTGGGATGCCAACAACTCTGTTGAACAATCAATGGTACAACCCCTGATTTCGTCTATTGAGTTGATGACATGGGTAGCAATTGTTACCTTGATGGGCAAAAATATTGGTACTCTTGAGGGTCGTGCAAAAATGTTGCTAAAAGTTCATTCAATGACCCTTGTTGGAAACTATCTTTGAAATTGAAAGAGATTCACACAAAGAGACGTTGGCATGGTCTCGTTACTACTTCATGAATTTTCTTGAAAGACAATGAATAGAATAGTAGTGCTTGATAGTCTTGATCTATTGATGTGTGTGTCAATAAGGCACTTCATTGTTAAGATACTTTGGACATGATCTCCCGTAATTAATTCTACTAATATGAAACTTCCTAGTGTTCCTTGGCAAGCTGAGTTTTAGCTAGAGGAATTGGAATGATTTTTGCACTTCTAGTTGTTTATACTTATATCAACTTTGCTTTAATTGTTTTGAGTTAACAAAGCTTGTATAGTACTATTGGAACTTCTCTAATTTTGACGAGCCTGTCAAATATAAGAGGTGTTGGATACATGCAACTACCAACCATAAGTGAATTCATTTTCTCGTTATTTTAGTTTAAGCGTTGAGTTCCTTATGGTCTTTTTTTGTTTCTTGCACAAGGTTCTCCATGTTTAAATCATATTTTAAGTCAAAAAATTGACCAAGAATCTCTCTAGCCTTGCTACCAATAGCTAATTATTGCAAATATGTGCAATCCTTGGTTTTAATTTGTGTTATGCAGGGAAATCACACCTTTAAGGTGAAATCATGAGCATTTATTGAAGATTATCACGTTGCATACTTAGCCGAGCTAATTGGGGTCGAAGAGGAGCCTCCATAAGGTTTAACGACCATCTGTACGGGCAAGCCCCGCCCATGCGATCCACCCATACTGATTAGCATTGGCTTCGCTAGGTCAAACGCAACAACTTTCATGAAGGCGCCTATATATTTCAGGACTCCACACATCGCACAGAGAGCCGCCATTCTCAGATTGCATCACAACACCACCAAAGAAGATTCACAACTTCACCATCACCATAGTTCATCCTCTCCATCCTCCATCCACTCTATAGCCATAACCATCATCTTGTACTTGAGATCTCCTTGTTATTTGGCGACCATTGTGAGAATATTTGATTTCAATCTAAGTATTTTGCACAATGTTTTCTATCCTTGATATTATTGTTATGAGTGAGTAGTCCTCACAAGGAGCGGGATGGTAACTCCCCCACCTTCACCTCCACCTGAACCCTAATTTCTCTTCATGGTGATCTCCCCGGTGGTGGGCATTCGTCCTCTTCGGCTCCGATCAATCTACTCTGTTCCTCCTCCTCTACAAGGTGATCTCTCTTCCCTCGAGTTCCCCATCCACTCCTCTCCCACCATGATCCCACCTTAGGGACATTGGAAGGCCACCTACTCTATGACCCATGATTAGGAACGTGGTCGTCTTAAAACATATGATGGATCAGTTCAACTCTCGGTTAAGGATGGACGTGCCTGGCTGGCTCTAATGAATGACAAAGGAGCCCTAGTCATTGGGAAATATCCCAAGCAAGGTGATGTGATCTACCCTGGTTCCGTGGTGGTTTATCCTTGTCACCAGGCCACTATCGAAGTATGTGTTGCTAGTATAGATTGCTATTCTGTCAACAATCTGGTATCTAGAACTGGGAGATCTGGTTATTCAATTTTTGCATCTAAAGGTGATGAAAGTTCAAATGATGAGTCTCTGGCATTTTTTCAATCCCCTCAGATGGGCCTGGACTTTTCTTCTGGTATGAATTTTCGTGCTGATATTCGAAAGAAATTGGGTACCACTGTCCATCTAGTAGGCAAGGCAAATCATTTATTTCTGGTTGCTTCATTTGGTCATGCAAAATTTAGGCTTTCTGAAGATACTGTTAGCATTGCTTTGGAATCCTACATTAGGGGTTTATGTGATGATCTTATGGTGTAGCAACTCAATGACAAAGTTTTAGGTTCTCTGTGTGCTCTAGGCAAGTGAGTTTTTTTATTATTGGCTTACGTTCCTTCTCATGTGAATAGTTCAAATGCTTTTTTCATACTTGGGGTCGTGGGGGCCCAAACTAGAGAAAGGAATTCTCAGATTGGCAGCATTCATCTCGGGAAGAATGGGTGTTAGTCATCCCTAATAAAAAGCGTATTGACTCTGCTCTTCGAGCTTTACAGTCCCATCTAGGAAAAGCCATTCTGCAGTCAAAGAATAGGCCAAAGATGACTCAGAAAGTTCAGAAACAACTCTTGTTTGCACCAGTGTTAACCTATGTTGCCCAACCTGGCTATACAGCCCCGCTTACATCGCCACCGATGCATGTATCTTTTGGCTCATTTGATGAATATGGTAAGGAGAAGCAGGATCCCCAGTATCTCGAGCGCCAATTAGTATTTCAAATGCGAATCAGGTAGGGCCGGATTTGCCAGCCTTCTTCCATTCTATATGAGACCACATGGATGGATCCTGTTCTGAGCTCTGGGCTGACGGCTAATGGGCCTCCTTCATAGCAAAATCTCACAAGAGATCTCTTTGGGCTTGACAAGGTTATTGATGATATTTCCTACCGTTTTCTCGACTACGACATGTGCTTGGCAATGGGACACCATAAAGATTCATGCACAAATAAAATTAGGTGTCGTGGTTGTTTTCGATATGGGCACATTAGAAAGGAATGTCTTAATTCCATAAAACGGTAGCACTGGGTCCCTAAACTAGGAAGCCCTGGACAACGCCCCCTCGATAACCATACCACTACCAACATGGGGAACCTTCCTGTTCCATCTTCTGCCGAAACCTCCACACCAATGTCGTCCTCCCCTATTTCCCTTGTTTCCCTTGTCTCAAGCCCTCTACATCCTCCGTCCCCCTTCAAGCTTTTGCAACTGACAATGGCAAACTTTGTGTTGGACCCAACTCGTTGGGTACTACAGGATCATCAAATAGAGGACAACAGGCTAACACGACTGACCCGCACCTTCTACACCCCCTCAGTGGTGCTGCCTAGGTGCAATGGCAACATCTGCATTCTCTTCATGATGACTCCCCCACCATACAAAGATGAGCCAATGTGGAGGGAATAGGTTTGCCTCTTTATTATTCAGCATTTGTAGAGGGTAGTAGACAATGTCCAACCATGTCTGTTTGGGCTAGGGTTTTACAGACTTGTAGCCAGGCGGCTCGCGCAACTCTTGACAATCATGCTCCTTTCCAAATTCAGCAAGGAATCTTTGTTCACTTTATCAGTCATGATAACCGTGAGAATCACAGGACTGAGGTGGGATATCGCAATGGTTGGCTAATGTTCCTAAAGATACCTTTGGATTACAGGAACGAGTATGACATTGCTAATTCTATTTGTGGTTTTGGGAAGTTTTTGCACTGGCATCAAGATGAGAATGTTCTTGAAAGAACTATGGTTTATGCTTCCTTTCGTTCCACTGCTTTGGTCCCTAAGGATGTAGTGTTTGGGAACTACTCCAATTTAGGTGCTACAAGGGAGACTTGGACGGGTGCCTACTATGTTCTGACAGCCAACTTTGCTGACGTCTTGCCTCTGGATGAAGACCCCATGCCATTGGATGGAAACCCACACCCTCTACCTGGTCATCTTTACCCTTATAATAATAACTTTCTCCTTTCGGCATTCCCTGAATTAGGCTGGAACGATGCTAAATGCCCATAGTTTCCCAATGAGCAGCGGCAACAGGGTTTTTCCAGCCTGATGATGAGGTGCAGGAATCTCCTATACACCCTGAGGAGGAAGAGAAGGTGCAGCCCATCCAGCCTGAAGAGGAAGTGCTAGAGCAACCTGTGGAAGTGCAGGTGGTCAGCTGCATTGTCCAATATGATTCAGATAACTCAGTGGACTCGGTTAACAATGCACACCAGCCTAACCTGGCGATCAACTAAGTGATGCCATAGTGGGATAATGAAGGTATATGCATGGGTAAGAATGGCTTGGATATCATTTCACAGTATGTGCAGACACCTATGGTCTATAGCTCTCCTGGTAGAGGTCTGGGACCTGATTTGCCACCTTGCATGTTGTGGGACAAGTTTTTTTAGAATGCAGTGCCTGCACTTCTTGCTGCTTAGATACCTACTGCCATGCCTATGTCTAGGGCTTTTACATCGGTGTTGCTCTCAAAGAGGAGCTGGGAGGAAGCTTTTGGTCAAAAGGACATCTTCTCCTAGAGGATTGAAGATGACACTATGCCAGAAAGGCCAAGGAGGCTCCCTGTGCCCAGACATGTGGAGTGTGATGGCATGTTGGAAAATTCTACTGGGAGCAATGTGTCACCTATATTCAGTACAACACCTGCTACTTTACCCAAGAAGAGTGGCAGGACATCAAAAAAGAGGGAGACTCTAGTAACTGAGTGTGGCCTAAGGCACAACACTAGAAGCAACACATAGAGGGATGGGCATAGACATTTAATTCTGCAAGAGTCCAGGGCCGCTGCAAATAAGAGGCGCAAGACCATATAGAAGACAACAATAGCAGTCGAAGAGAAGTTAGACAGTGATGGCAAGGTTGCAGAGGCGACTGATGATCCACCGAGGAATGCAGCATTCCCCCAACTCCATTCTGGTCATGTAGGGGGTAGGTGCAAGCTTGGGCATTGATGCCTCTAGGCTCACCAAGGAGAAGCTTTTGGCTGATCCAAGTGCTACCACTGAAGATAGTGTTCCTAATGATAAGAAAACCCTCTGATCAAGGTGGTGGGGCTGCTGAGTTGACCCACTTTCCCAGTTATATATGTGAACTCATTAGTTGTTTTTATGCAAGTTTTAGTACTGGTTTTTCTCTTATTGTCTCTGTCAACACTGCTGCTATGTCTTTTCTCTGTCTCGGAACCTTTTGGTGTGTATCTTGTTATGAAGTTGGACCTAGATGTTGGGCTCCCTATATTTTTGTTTCTCTGGTCTGTAATGGATAATACATCTATGTAACACCCTCAAATTGGCCCTATGCAAGTTTTAGCCCTTTCCGCCAAACCCGCATAGGAACGATTCAAGGACGCCCACCAGGCACTTTCGTGCGGGTGGAAAACGAAGTAATACCATTACACAACAGTCCTTGATGGGACCCACAGAACAGATATATATACAACACGACTCCATGAGTCAAGAATACCGATATACAATACAAAGATCCAAATCACCTTGAAAACGCTACAGCGTCCGAGTACGGACAAAAATGCAAATGGGGCTAAGAGCCCTGAAGAATAACCAATGGCGTCCATAACCCTGCCCAGGCCAAGCCGGAAGGGTAACCCTGCTAACGACATCGATCGCAAACCTGCTAAAACAAAAGGGGGTGCCGACAAAGGGCAAAGGAAAAAGAGGAGCGTCAGTACTGAGGCCAGTACACGGCGAGGCTAGAATTTGGCGGCTCTCGCCTACATAGGTGTGGTGGACTGAAGCGGCAGCGCAGCAGCACTAAACAACCTATAGAGACTCAGTAAAACTGGCGGCTATTAGAGAGGGATAAGAAAGACCTATCCGGATCCAACCTGATAGTAGCACCAAACATACCCATCCTGGTATTCCCCCTCGAGAACAAACGAGGAAGTCAAACCGAGGAACTCACGCAGTTGGCAGTTTTATCCATTCTGTTATAGTTGTGGCACTTACTATTCAGATATAGATAGCATGAGTCATCCTGAAGCATAAGTAGTGGGCAGTTTTAGTTATCAATTCCGTTGTAGTTGGAACATTTACTAGTCAGATATGATTGTCCTGAAGAATCCCAAGACCCAGCAATTGTTGGCACTTTTATCACATTCCATTGGAGTTGCAATACTTACTAGGCAGGTACAGCATGACACAAAACAACCCAGACCCACCAGCTATTGGCATTTTTTAATATCCATTCCGTTATAGTTGAATCTGATTACTAGTCATATATTAAGTCAAGTTTATAGCACTACTTTAGTTATGCTTGTCTATGATCGAGATAATGTGCTCCAAGTCGTCCATAACCGCGGACACAGCTTTCAGAAAGTTTTACCCTGCAGGGGTGCACAAATAGCAACACACACTCGATCAACCTCGGAAAAACCAACTCAAAACCCAACGAGGCCTTCACGACAAAGCGATCACAGGATTCAGAAATATTTCAGGGGGGCACCCCACTAAGCTACCCGCAACAAAGTTGGCCGGCTCCAGAACGGACCCAGGGTTTGCGAGAACGGCTGTAAACGACTGGGAACCCAAAAGTGTGACTCGGCTTGTCGATACCGCGAAATCATGCTGCGATCCAAAACAGTACAGGTGCTCCACGCACAATCTTAAATAAAGCAGTAAAACATGGCATAAGTACAGGATAGTAATAAAGCCCCAAACTACTTTGTGGCCCCAAGAAATAGAAATGAATCAAGCTCTGGCTCAGGGGGTCCATAAGGCCTCCCGGATGTGGATAGTGCGAATAGTCAAGGAACATGTATCAAGTACTCGGGGTCCTATGGGACACAAGTGAGCGTGGAAGAACCAAATAACATCTATTGCCCACCGATGCCTCTGCAATAGTTATATCTAGCATTTTAATAGTTGTATTTAAAGTCATGATCAACTCCACCGTAAAGCATCTCCACCATAAACATCTGCCAGCATTCCAACAACTATGGTACTTGACAACACGAGATCGCACCTAAGCAAGCGATTACGACTCGCAAGGCCAGCTATCTACCAAACACAGGTAATAGGAGGTGTCCAAGGCAATATAGAGGCTGTACGGGGTATAAATGGTGACATGGGTATACCCTACAGGTACTCGAGCTTGGTATATACGGTCCAAATACATACAGGCCCACGGTGTTGCCAAGGCCCGAATGGAGGGACTCGAGTAACCTACGGACTCTCGATTGCTTGAAGAACAAGAAGAAGCTAAAGATAGAAAGATTAAAGGGAAAACCCTAACTTGTAACAGACTCGACCTGCTACCCGAGACCTAGCCTATCTATATAAAGGCTAGGAGGGGCGGCGAGAAGGACACACGCAACCCTAGTTTCCACAACCTTTGCCAGATTACATCTGCGCACCATTGTAACTTTCGACTCCCTCAATAATTCCACGAGCAGACAAGCAGGAGTAGGGACCTCTACAAGGCCTGAACCTGGGTAAATCCTTTGTCCCCTATGTGCTTGTTTGCTAGCCGATAGATGTCTCCAGCGCTCCCTCCTTCTCCAAAACCCAAGTCCATAACAATGGGCATTGACGAGTTAAACCCTCGTCAATTGGCGCCGTCTATGGGAATTGGGAGTGCTGATGTTGCGGCTTCTTCGGCCCCATCAACTGTGATCTACAACTCCGCAACAGCGGAGATTCGCCAGCTCTTCGGCGCCTTCGACTTCACCTTCCACATGCCGGCCACTCGCCCGGCCTTCGAGTCCGTGGGCGACGGAATCAGCCTGGCGATTGGGAGCTTCCGCTTCCAAGTTGGTCAGATGGGCACGCTTCGCATGCCTGATCAGCCGACATCATCGGCGATTACCCCGGCATCATGGTTCCCTCCATCGATCGGCACCCTCAGCGAGCTCAACGCTCCGATGGCAGTCGAGAACACGGTCAGCGACAGCAGTCGCGACTCCGATCTAAGCGATCTGGCCACTGAAGATGGAACCTACGGTTCCAGATCTAAAAGTTGTGGAAGCAACAGCTTCCCTAATCACTTCATGTGCACCATCATCAACGTGGGCGACACCTCCGCTAATCGCGACAATGGTGGTAACACCGGCAACGGCACCGATCCACCCAATCGCGGCAACGGTGGTAACACCGGCAACGGCACCGACCCACCCAATGCCAGCAATAGTGGCAATGGCGGCAACGGCGGTAATGGTGGCAACGGAGGAGCAGTCGAACCTCCTAGCATGATCAACGAGCAAACCGGCGAACGCGTCGTGATCAGGCTCAACGAGCAAGGGTGGGATCGATGCCGCGAAGCCCTACGGGGTGCACCTCTACCCTTTGGGTCCCCGCAGGAACTGCTAATGGGCTATCACTGGCTCCTAAAAGGGGAATTCAAGAGCCAAAAACAAGCAATCGTGCAACTTGGGGCGCTTAAAAAGGCAGCGGACGAATCAAGCCTCCGTCGTGCTGGGCTCTCCTCCTACGGAGGATCCTCCTCAAGAGGCAACGAGTACCTCGCCAAGAAGAGGCAGTCGCGGATGGCTCACCTCACCGAACAAGAGCGCATAGAGGCCGCGAAAGTCCTCGACTTCGGCTCTATGACAGTTGACACGAGAGGCAACGTGGTTCCCAGGACACCACAAGCCGCGGTGACAGCAGCCACCATGTACCTCCTCAATAACCAGCCGCCAGCTGGAGATCCCCGAACGGCCATGCACCGATCTACGATCCCGGGCTTGGGGCTAATCGAGGCCGCCCTCGACAAGGAGCTGGTACTAGACCCAAAAAAGGGCAAAGCGCTAGCAAAGCGCTACTCCTCGCCCTCGTCCAGCGATGACAATCACGACCTGTCTCGACGCCGCCGCTCACGGCGACACGATCGCGACTACGATGCGCGCGACGACCTCACACAACGCAAGATCAACAAGTCAAGGGCACGACGTGCTCGGTCGACTGACTCGGAAGAGGAAGATGGGGAGCTCTGTGGCACCAGATGCTTCAGCAGAGCCATTAGGCAGAAGCGAATGCCTAAAGGGTTTAAACTCCCATCAGAGAACCCGAAATTCGACGGTCTACAGGACCCCAAGATCTGGCTGGAGGACCACATCTCCTCCGTCAGGCTACACGGAGGCAGTCGAAGTACTGCCATGCAATGCTTGTAGCTACAGCTGCAGGGCGCCGCCCGGGCATGGCTCAATAACCTCCCACACGGATCCATTCGCAGTTGGGATAAGCTGGTCTACAGCTTCGTGCGCAACTTTAAGGGCACGTACAAACGTCCCGCCTCAATCGAAGAACTGAGATGCTGCCAGCAAAGATCTGGCGAATCGCTGCGCTCTTACATCCAAAGGTGGTCCATCATCAAGAACTCCGCGGAGAACATCTCGGAAGACCGCGCGATTGATGCATTCAACGGTGGTGTCTGCCGCATGGAACTCAGGGAGGAGCTAGGCCGCTCAAAGCCCTAGACCATCGACCACCTGATGGAGATCGCGAATAGGTGAAGAATCGCGTTCACTCCAACGAGGAGGCAGAACTCGAACGCAGACGCGACCGCCGGGGCAAGCGTCGCATGCGCGTTTACGACGATCGCGATGACGTCAATGGTCGCAGCCGGCTACGCTGATAGACGCGACGATAAACGCAACAGCAGATACCGCAGCGGCAGATACCGTGACTCCGGGAAAACCACGCAAGTGTGGCAACACCGCACTCGCGATGAGGCACCCGCGACCTCCATCGAGGACAAACTGTCTGGGCCATGCACGGTACACTTCTACATCGACAAGCATGATGGCAAGAGAAAGTCCAGCCACCTCCTCAAGGACTGCCACGAGTTCCTCAAGCTACATGAGGGATTGGTTCGGATGAACCGCAACGCAGTCGAAAGAGGCTACAGAGCCGCTCCAAGTGCCGTGGCACATGGCGCACCACCACCACCACCTGGGCCACCCCCGAACGGAGCTGCACCGGACCAGCACCACGGAGGCGAACCGTACCCACGGGCCATGGGTACCATGATGATCCAAAAGGGTCGCCCCTCCAACAGGGTGCAAAAGGCCATCACTCACCAAGTCAACTTGGCCACGCACTCGCCACCATCCACCACTGAGTACCTCAGTGGCAGCGAGTCGTGCATTACCTTCGACAAACACGACCACCCGCCTCAAGTACCTCGCCCAGGTCATTGCCCCCTCGTACTCGAGGCGCAAATTGGAGGCTTCAACATGAGTCGCGTCTTCATGGATGGCAGAAGCGGCATCAACCTCATATTCGCGAGTACCTTGCGAGCAATGAGGATCCCTCTAACCTGCTTGGAGGCATCGGACACAATGTTCCACGGCATCGTCCCAGGGAAAGGCGTATACCCCTGGGCAAAATCAACCTCGACGTCATCTTTGGCACGCCGAAGAACTTCCGGCGCGAGCGCATCGACTTTGAGGTCGTCGACTGGCCCTCACAATACCATTGCATCCTTGGGCGCGTCGCATTCGCCAGGTTCATGGCAGTACCCCACTACGCCTACCTGCAGATGAAAATGTCAGGTCCCAATAGCGTCATAACGATCAACGGGAACTTTGAGCGATCCGACGCTTGCGACAGGGAATTCAATAGAATCTCTCAGTCCTTCGGCATGCAGGAGGAACTCGCAAGACTAAAAGAGACGATAGACAACAGTCTGCCTCCCTTAAGTAGGCCAAGCTCACCTGATCTCTCCTTAGACTCATCCGTACACACAAAGAAGGTGCAGGTCCATCCATCGGATCCCGCCAAGACGGCCCTCATCGCCAACAACTTGAGTCCTGCATAGGAACTCGCGCTCGTCGAATTCCTCCGTGAGCACTGGGAAATTTTTTCCTGGTGTCCTGCGGACATGCCAGGAGTTCCCAGGGAATTCGCCGAGAACGCACTCAACGTCAACCCTGACGCAAGGCCAGTCAAGCAAACAATCAGGCGACTGTCTGAGCCACGAGCGCAAGCAGTCGGAATTGAGATCAACAGACTCCTCGAGGCCAAGTTCATACGCGAGATCAAGGAAAGCACTTGGCTCGCCAATACGGTGCTGGTATCAAAAAAGGACACACACATCCTACGGATGTGCGTGGACTTCACTTCTTTAAACAAGCACTGCCCAAAAGATCACTTTCCGCTGCCACGGATCGACCAGATCATCGACTCCACCGCGGGATGCGAGCGCCTCTGCTTCCTCGACGCCTACTCAGGCTATAATCAAATTCAAATGAAGGAGGAAGATCAGGAGAAAACAGCGTTTACAATGCCCTTTGGTGTGTTCTGCTACAACACAATACCCTTCGGGCTAAAAAAACGCGGGAGCCACCTACCAGCGATGCATGCAGGCTTGCCTCAAGGAACAACTAGGTCGCAACATCCAAGTCTATGTTGACGACATAGTAATCAAGACCAAGAAGGAAGCCTCTCTAATCGATGATTTGCGCGAAACCTTCGCCAACCTCGATCGCTACCGGATCAAGCTCAATCCGGACAAATGCGCCTTCGGCGTACCATCTGGGCAGCTACTCGGATACCTCATCTCCGCGAGGGGGACCGAGGCGAACCCGAAGAAGATAAAAGCCATACTGGCCATGGAGAAGCCGAAGAACATAAGAGGCGTCCAGCAACTGGCCGGACGAATTGTGGCCCTCAGTCGATTTATCAGTCGGATGGGTGAAAAGGCACTACCCTTCTACCAGCTCCTCCGCAAAGCCGAAAAATTCGAGTGGACCAATGAAGCACAAGAAGCATTCGAAGATCTCAAGCGCTTGCTATCCACCTCGCCAGTACTGGTGACTCCACGAGAAAGGGAACCACTGTTGCTGTACATCTCCGCCACCAACCAGGTGGTCAGCACAGTCCTCGTCGTCGAGCGAGCCGAGGAAAACAAAGTCCACGGCGTACAACGCCCGGTATACTACCTCAGCGAGGTCCTCACGCCAACAAAACAGCGGTACCCGCACTACCAGAAGCTGGCGTACGGCGTCTTTATGACCGCCCGGCGACTGCGCCACTACTTCCAGGAACACCCAATCGTGGTAGTCAACGACGCCCCGTTGGGGAATATCCTCAATAACCCCGACGCCACGGGGCGAGTCGCGCTTTGGGGAATAGAGTTGTCTCCACGAGACATCACATAGGAAAAACGCGACGCCATCAAGTCGCAAGTACTCCCTAACTTTCTCGTGCACTGGATGGAGAACCAGCTCCCGGACAAGCCAGATATGTCCTACCTCTGGACAATGCACTTCGATGGGTCCAAACGGAAAGACAGGGCAAGCGCAGGTGTCATATTGACATCACCTCAAGGGGACAAGCTGAAGTATATCCTGCGAATGCAGTTCACAGCCTCAAACAATGAGGCTGAATACGAGGCCATGTTGCATGGGATGAGGATGGCAAAAGCCTGTGGCGCCAAAAGGCTCATCATATATGGCGACTCTAAGTTGGTCGTCAATCAAACAATGCACGAGTGCGACGCACTGAACGACAACATGATCGCGTACCGCGACCTCTACGATACACTCGAGGGAGACTTCGATGGTTGCGAGTTGCGACACATAGGTCGCGAAAGCAACGAGGAGGCGGACACACTCGCCAACATAGGCTCTACGTGCGCCCCCATACCACCTGGGGTATTTCTCGAGCGCATATGCGGACGCTCCATCAAGCCAAAGGCCGCAGAGAAGAAAACAAGCGCAGCAACGGACTCGGGGGCTACGCCAGCCAATGAGCCAATGGCACTCGATGACCTGGAGCTGGACACAGGACTCGAGGGACCAATGAGCGTCATGATGATCGAGCAATCTTGGATGCAGCCGTACATTACGTACCTCCTCAGCAATAGACTACCGGACGATCCGACAGATGCACGGCACATCGCGCGGCGCTCCAAGGCATTCGCCGTTCTCAACAGCGAACTGTATAAACGCAGCATCACAGGAGTGCTACAACGATGCGTCTCCATGGCTGACGGAAGAGCAATACTCCTCGACATCCATGAAGGGACCTGCGGGCACCACGCAGGCAGTCACGCCCTCGTCGCCAAAGCTCTACGAGATGGATTTTACTGGCCCACGGCCATGTGCGACGCCAAGGACATAGTCCAAAAAAGCAATGCTTGCCAGCGATTCGCGGACAAGCCACACGCACCAGGCGCAGAGCTATGGCCTATTCCATTGGCCTGTCCCTTCACACAATGGGGTCTTGATATGGTTGGCAAGCTGCCAAGATCCTCGTCCTCTTCCACATCAGAAGGGACAGTCGACTCAGACTCGTCCTCTTCCAAAGCTTCACGAGGAATAATCCCCTTAGGGAGAGGAGGCATACAAGGCGACACCGCCCAATCCTGCATACAAACAGAACAAGTAAGCAAACAGAAAAGCAATCGTGAAAATAAGCTACTGCGTAGCACAACTATACCTCAGGAGGAGGATTCGAAGCATCAAAAGGAGGAACAACTGGTTCACTCGGAAGCACATCCTTGACAGTGCACTTCGTGACCAGTCCAATCCTCTTATCCACCTCACTCGCAGACATGCCATCGGCAGACACGCGAGTGGCATCATCAGCGCCACTCCATTGAAACATGGGATGGACTCTAGCTTGGAGAGGCTGGACGCGACGGTGCAGCCAAGTTCTGATAAGAGCGCAGCCTCCCTCTTCTGTGCCTATGCGACTTTCGAGGTCGCAGACGCGCTGATACAGCACGTCCGTCTCCGCGAGTTCGCCAGGCATAACTACGTTCTTCCAAGAACGCATCTTCTTGCAGGGAGTCGCCGGATCGAAGGGCGTGAGTCCAAAGTGCTCATCTTTGGCCTTCTGATCGTGGACATAGAACCATATGTCCCTCCATCCCTGGACGGACTTGGTAAGCTTGATGTCGAAGTAGGTGGCGGATGGGTCGACATGGATGCCGCAACCACCTACGTCATAAACTAAAGAGCTAGATGCGGACTGACGCTTCAATTTAAACAAGCGCTTGAAAATACCAAAGTGTGGCTCGATTCCGAGCCAGCACTCACAAAGGGTGATGAAACAGGTGATGTGGAGAATCGAATTTGGGGACAGCTGATGGAGCTGGAGCCCGTAGAAGCAAAGAAGACCCCTAAGAAAGGGGTGGAGAGGCAAGGAGAGACCGCGAATGATGAATGCGAGAAACATCACTCGAAAACCAGCGGGAGGAGCAGGAATGGTATCACCGCTGGGGACGCGTGCATCGGTGACTGCCGCAGAGATAACTCCATCCTGGCGAAGAAGACGGAGATCCGACGCCTTGATAATGGAGGTGCGCCATGCACCATTGGTCACGCGAGTGCCCGCGACCTTCTTCTTCACGCCGGCGGCGGCGTTGGTGCCCGCAGCAGCGGAGACACCCTTCTTCTTCGTCGCGGCGACGGTGGCCACGGAATCAGCGGCAGCACCTCCTTTCTTTTTCCCCATTGCGTGGCGGCGATGAGAGCGCAGAAAGTAGCTTGGAAACGAGCGAATGTGGTCCAGCGCCATGGAGGAGATGAGCGCAGGGAAAAGCAGAAGAACAGCAGCAATGGCGATGGAAGCAAGGAAGAAAGAGTGCAGATGGAAAATTACCGCCGCAGCGCCGCTACTTAATCCCTGGGAGATGCAATCCAACGGCTGACAAAAACCCTATTGGACGCGTGGCACGCATCGCATTGGACACATGGAGAAGAGGAAGCGCGAACCGTCCCCCCACTTCTACCATTACGCGCGGAAATCGAGGAGGCGCGATTAAAAATAAGATTACGCACGCCCAGTCAAATCAAAGTCAGAAAGTGGGACCCACCGCTCATCACGTCCCGTTAAACTCGCTCACGTGGGCAACTGAGGTCATACAAGCATCAGCACTGACGTCACCAAGGCTACGTAGTGGAAAACTTTGACTATTTTTAGTCCTTGCTGGAGTCTTCGACTCCACCAAGCACTCGGGGGCTACTCCCATAGGGAGCGCTGGCCACGCACCCTACGACTTTTTCTTTTCTTGTTGCAGCAACATGGACAATCACAAAGCAAACCCAACCACTCGAAACACAGTTCAATTACGGACATGGGTTACTCCCATAGGGAGTGCCGGAAACAAATTCGACTGAAACAAGCAGGCAAGAGACGACAGCAGTCGTAAAAGTGTTTTAGTCCCTGCCTGAGTCTTCGACTGAAACAAGCAAGAAAAAGACGACAGCAGTCACAAAAATGCTTTAGTCCCTGCCTGAGTCTTCGACTCAACCAGGCACTCGGGGGCTACTCCCATAGGGAGCGCTGGTCGCGCACCCTATGATTATTGGTACAAAAACTGTGTGTTGATAACATCCGCACTCGCAACCCTTGGCGACACCGCCTCACAAATTTTCCCTACAAAGATACTACGTCTCCTGGGACGCCCGAATCGTCTCCGCGATGATAAAATTCGGATGCCACGCTTACGGCGTGAAGGTAAGACCTGAATAAGGCCTGGCAACGCATTTTACTGCGCACTACCAGAAATGTATCCGTGCCTACAGGCGTGTAGCATCCCATTTGTCTAACAATTGTAATGCTACTCGGTCTAGTAATATAATGGCTACTTCATATATAATTGTTGCATCATAATTATATCATGCTCATGTCATCATGCCACCTTGCATTTGAGCATCATATAAAACCCTTTTTGTTTTGGTTCTTCTCTCATATGCATTGTAAATTGTATTTGCCTCTTGATATTGTATTTGGTTCTTGATATATTGTTTAATGCCCAAGTTGAGTTGGGGGCATATCTTTTATTCCACTCCACCACCTTTTCTTTCACCACCTTATAATTCCACCATCCAACTAAATATGAGCTTGGCACTTATTGGGTTTTACCTCTAGCTCATGTGGGTTGGGATGGATCCAATTCTTTTTCCACATGCTCTCATCTTAGCATCATGTTGTTTTCACATTATTGATATATGAGAGCCACATGGCCACCTTTGCATGCCTTGTGGGTGGAACCCTTTTTCCTAGTTTCCATATGGATTATTATGGGTTTATGCTCATGTTGGGATATTTTGGGGACTATTAGGCATCTAGTGGTATATACACTCTAGCAAGTCCCAATTTTACTCAAATATGATCATCTCCATCTATTCCACTTTGGAACTTTCTTTTAAATCCTTTGCCTGGCTTTATTCCACTTGTGGGAATGCCTAAGATTAATGCCATGTGATATAATTGTTTTCACAAGAATAAACATGGTATTAAATACTTTGCATGGGCCATGCAAGTACCACCTTTTGCTTGTCCTTTGGATTTTATTTGAATTTTGAGTGGATCTTTTCTCCATATCTCTGTACCCTATTTTGCTTGGTCTTGCTTGATGCATGCTAGCATTTAAAACCCCATCACCATATCCATCCATACCCTCACCACCTTTTTATCTCACCCTCTCTTTTCTTGTCTAGATCTTGCTTGAGCTTGTTTGATCATGCTTGATCTTGTCAAAAGTTTACCACATCACATCTATCCTCTCCTTTAACCCTTCTCTCTTATCCTCTATCTAGACCCTCCCTAGTCACCATACCCCTCTACCCCATCCTAATCTAAACCACACCCCCATCTAAACCAAAACCCTAAGCTACCACCCCTCTCTCTCGGCCTCTCTCTCTCCTCTCTACCTAGCTGGCCCCACTTGGCCACCTGATCACCCCGGCCCCACCTAGCTACCCCCTCTCCCCGAAACCCTAGCCGAGCCTCCCCTCCAAACCTAGCTCTAACCCGAGCCTATCCCTCCCTCCCTCTAGCTCTCTCTCTGCCTGCAGGTCCCACCAGACCGAGCCTCCCCTCTGGCCCTACCGTCCCCACCTGGCAGCTCCCCCATCACCACCTCGCCCTGCTCCTGCCCGCCCTAGCACGTGAGTAGGAGAGGAGGAAAAAGGTGGCCGAGCCACCTTTTCCATCTACCCCACTCCCCCACGGCACCCACGCCTCTCCCGTCCCTATCTACTCCCTCTCTCTCGCCTCTGCATCCCCCAGATCTCCCCAGGACGCTCCCCTCTCTCCCTGCCTTCCCTCACCACCGCCTACACCATCGCCGACCACCGTCGGCCTCCATCTCCCCTACTCGAACCAGCCGGTGGCGTGGCGCTCAAGGTTGTCGAGGAAGATCACGTGGTCCCTCTGCTTCGCCCTGAAACCGCCAGCGAGGAGGAGAAGCCCTGGAGCGCCGGTACCAGCGCTGCACCGACGCCAAACCCTAGCTCCAGATCGTCTGCCTCGTCGCCGATTGACCGCTCCCCTGCCCGATCCGACGCCACCGACAGCCTCGCGGTGAGCCTCTCCACCCCCCTGACATGGTCCCCTTCACCGTGCAGCCCTAGATCCGCCGGCCCTTTCGTCGATCGCACTCTGCGCGCCGCCGCTCGCTTCTGTTAGCTCGCTCCCGCACCGCATAGCCCATATCTAAGCCGCGCCTGACCCTCTAACACCTACCCCGCCCTAGCCCAGCGGTGGCCGCCGCCGAGCGCGAGCCCCAGGTCGCGGGTTCGAGTCCCCCCCACGTGCGCGCTCCGCCTGTCGCGCATCGATCTCTCGTCAGAGTTTCAGAGAAGAACAACAGTGCACGCGTGGACATTTTGCGCTTACCCCCCCACCTTTTTGACTCCTGTAACCCGCGCTCCTCTCGGTCCCACTAGTCAGCCTCCGTGGCCTTCTTCTAGAAAACCCCCTAGCCTCTTTCAATCTCAACCCGTGCTCCAGCCCTAGCCCCACCTGTCAGTCGCCGCAACCCCCACCCTTGACATGTGGGCCGTAGCCGCTGGGCCCGCTTGTCAACCGCGTGGGTTAGCCAGAGCCGCGGTAAGAAAAGTTTTTCAGGCTCACTTGTGTCCCGTAAGACCCCGAGTACTTGATTCCTGTTCCAAGAATATTCGCGCTATCCACATCCGGGAGGCTTATGAACCCTCCTGAGCCAGAGCTTGATTCATTCTTATTTCTTGGGGCCACAAACTAGTTTGAGGTTTTATTTACTATCCTGTACTTATGCCATGTTTTACTGCTTTATTTAAAATTGTGCGAGGTACTGCACCTGTACTGTTTAGGGAAGCAGAGTGTTTTCGCGGTATCGACAAGCCCAGTCACACTTTCGGGTTCCCACTCGTTTACAGCCACTGACGCAAACCTTGAGTCCGTCTCGGAATCGGCTAACTTCGTTGTGGGTAGCTTAATGGGGTGGCCCCCTGAAATACTTCTGAATCCTGTGATCGCTTTGTCGTGACTGCCTCGTTGGGTTTTGATTTGGTTTTTCCGAGGTTGATCGAGTGTGTGTTGCTATTTGTGCACCCCTGCAGGGTAAAACTTTCTGAAAGCCGTGTCCGCGGTTATGGACGACTTGGAGCACAGTTTCTCGATCATAGACAAGTATAACTAAAGTACCGCTTTTAATTTGACTAAGCACCTGACTAGTAAATAGTGCAACACTCATGGAATGGATAATAAAACTACCAACGGATGGGGGGTTGTTCGTCCGCTTCCTCGTCGGTAAGCGAGGAGGAGGATGGATCTGTTAAGATTACCGTTATAACTGTTATTGATAATTCACGGACATCCGTCTATCTCTGGTTAGGCGGATGGTTGGCGAGTATCTATAGAATTGCTAGGGTTTATCTTTTGCTGCAATTGCGTCACCCCAGGTTGTGTCCCCTTTAGAGGCATAAAGACTTGCTGAGTACCCCTAGGGTCTCACACGATAAATTATTGGTTCAGATGAACAGGTACACTCACAAGATGGATACTGGGTGGAGGAGACGGACGATGTGGGCAACGATCATTCGGTGTAGAGATTCCGGGAACGGGGATCCGTGAGATCTGTGGGCGGGATGTGCTTATTTATGGAGCATCTTATGCCGATTTGCTTCTTATCCGTACTCGGATTTTTGTCTTTCGCTTCCGCCTGATACTCTGATGTTTGATGTATGAGGAGATATCCTAAACTATTATATCTATCTAGGATATTTGGATCTTGCCGTATGGCGTTGCTATATTTCCTTTCTTTTTAGATGGAATGGCTCTGGTGTACTATTGTATGGTGGCTTGCATACATACTCATTTGTGTATGTAGTTGATCCCTTCGCCTGCCGATTACGCCGCCCGTTCTTGTCCCGATGTTTGGAAATGGTTGGGACGGCCGAAAGGTCTACCTGTGAGTGGCATTTGGGCCCTACCGTACTATTTCAACCATTTCTGCTCATCCAGGCTTGTAACTAGGAGCGTAATTCACCGAGGTAGTTACAATTGGTATCAGATCCATCCCGCCCTTCAGGGTCTCAGCCAAATGGTCGTTGTCTGTCTAGCAAATATTTTTGGTAGTTATGTATACTAGGGAAAAACAAAACGCGAGAGTAGGACTGCTTCCACTTTTCTTCTTACCCAACCACCACCCTTTTCTGGTAAGGAAGTGTAACGTTTTCAATCCTCTTCTTAAATTCAAACTAGGATTCACGTGTTCTGGGTTTCCGTAGTACCATAGGTTGTGTGTGTGTAATTCCTTGTCTATCTGTTGCATCCAAGTTGTTATCTTTATCGACCTTTTGGTTATCAACTGTTGGTACATTCCATACCGACAGGCTTTTGTAGACCGACGCGATCTATCTGATTCGTTGTATACCGATGCGATCTGTCTTACTCTTTGTTATCTGACGTTATCTTGTTTGGGTGTTCGCTTCCGTAGTTACGAATCTTTAGGTTATCTTGAAGAGAAGGGGTTGGGATATGTGTTCTATTTATTCATGTGCGGAGTAATGATTTGAGTGCGGGATGGAGTCGCGACCATACCACTACTCTTATCATTCGCTCTTGTATATTGAATTGGTAGAGTCACTAATCTTGATTCGTTAAGTGATTTTGCGCATCTATTGGTATTTTAATGCCGAAATTTGTGGAAAAAATTTCTTTGATATATCTGTGTACCACACTCCTTTTCAGTCGTGTGCGATATGCTTAATATCTTCTAGGTGCTTTGAACTTCGTTGATATTTTAATATCATCTTAGTAAATTGTATCCTTTAATCTTGATTAATTCCATCTTGGTACTATTTTGGATTATTATTATTCTCCATCGTAGTACTGACTTGTGTTTTATATCAACCACAGGATGGCACCACCACGCCGTTCTGAGGAGGACATACAACCTGAACTGGGGGCAGCGTTGTCAAGCATCGCCAATGCCTTGGCAGCAATGCAGCAGAACCAGCAGCGCTTTGAAGAAAGTGTCAGGAGGAATGAGTTTGCTCCGCTACCTCCACCTCCCAAGAGAGGAGACATCAAAAGCTTTCTGAAGTTCAACCCACGCCAGTTTGATGTTTCTGATCAACCACTTGATGCTGATGATTGGTTGCGTGAGATGTCAAGGCTGCTGATGACTGCTGATGTTCCTGAGCAAGAATGGGTAAAGTGTGCTACTCACCTTCTGAAGGGAGATGCAGCTCTCTGGTGGGAGAGTTACCTGAAGGCAAACTGCACTGGTTTTCAGCCTACTTGGGGACAGTTCACTGGAGCTTTCAAAGAGCAGTATCTGTCAGAAATTGTCATGGAGAGGATGAAGGAAGTGTTTCTCAACCTCAAGCAGGGCAATGATAATGTCAATACCTACATCAGGAACTTCATGAACCTTTCTCGTTATGGTGGCGATGAGATCTCTGATGACAAGAAGAAGCAAAAGAGGTTCCGGCAAGGGCTCAATGCATCGATTAAATATGCAATCACACATGCAAGGCCGGCGTCTTTTCTGGAACTTCAGCATACAGCTCTGCAGGAAGAGGCAAGTAGGCAAGTGTTTGAGGAGTCAAAGAAACACAGCCGTGATGTAGCAAGCTCTTCAGCTATGTCAGCTCCTTCTAAGCGTCGTGTCTGGGTTCCTAACACCCCACCGTCGCTCCCGGCTCCACCAAGACCTTCAAGCTTTGCGGCAAGGCCACCAAACTTCCACATTGCTGCTCCCAGGGGCTACAACCACCACTACCCTGGAGCGCCTGGCGGAGTCCCTGGCTACGTTGCTCCATGTCCACCTGGTGCTTGTTACACGTGTGGAAACTCTGGGCATCAAAACTGGAACTGTCCGATGAAGAACAAGGCTCTTCCTCCACCACCTCCAAGATCTGCGGCAAGCTTTCCTTTGGTTCGTGCACCACCACCTCGGGCTCTCAACAACAACACCAAGCCTGGGTCTACTGTTGCTCGTGCCAACTGTGTCAACGCCGCTCAAGCTGAGCATACACCTGGAGTTGTGATGGGTATGCTTCCCGTTAACTCAGTCCATGCATGAGTTTTGTTTGATTCTGGTGCATCGCATTCTTTTGTTTCTCACAAGTTTGCACATGAGAATGAGTTAGCGTTGGATCCTCTTCTTAAGCGGTTGATGGTCCTTTCTCCTGGAGCAAAGATGGCAGCTTCTAAAACCAGCCATGGCAATCAAATTGAGATTGGTGGCTCTTCGTTCTCGGCTTCTTTAATTGTTCTGGGCAATTCTGACATTGATGTCATCTTGGGCATGGATTGGTTGACAGCAAATGCAGCTGTGATTGATTGTGATGAACGCTCGGTTTCTCTGAAGATTCCTGAAGGCCATATAGTCTATTCTCCAAGTCTGACTCCTGCTATCCAACTTTTCTCTTTGACGGCTCTGAATGTTGATGCTATGGAAGCTATTCAGAGTGTTCCGGTGGTCTGTGAGTTCCCAGATGTCTTTCCTGAAGAGTTGCCAGGTATGCCTCCGGATCGTGAGGTTGAGTTTGTAATTGAGCTTGAACCTGGTACCGCTCCTATCTCCAAGCGGCCTTATAAAATGGGTCCTGCTGAGTTGGCTGAACTCAAACGTCAACTTGATGAACAAGAGAAGTTGGGTTTCATTCAACACAGTACTTCGTCTTGGGGTAGCCCAACCCTCTTTGTGAAGAAGCGAGACCAGACTGATAGACTTTGTGTGGACTATCGGGCTCTCAATGCTAAAACCATCAAGAATAAATATCCCCTTCCGCGGATTAATGATCTCTTCGATCAGCTAGCTGGAGCTGTGGTATTCTCTAAGCTTGACTTGAGAAGTGGTTATCACCAAATCAAGATTCGCAAGGAAGATGTTCCTAAAACAGCTTTCACCACCCGCTATGGCCTGTATGAGTACACGGTCATGTCTTTCGGTCTCACCAACGCACCTGCCACCTTCTCGAGGCTCATGAACTCGGTTTTCATGGAGTATCTTGACAAGTTCGTTGTGGTCTACCTGGATGACATCCTAGTCTATTCTAAGTCAAAGGAAGAACATGAAGAACACCTTCGGTGTGTCCTAAACAAGCTTCGTGAGAACCGATTGTATGCAAAGTTCTCCAAGTGTGAGTTTTGGCTGCCTCAAGTAACCTATCTTGGTCATGTTATCTCTGCCAAGGGCATTGCAGTCAATCCGGAAACTGTGAAGACAATTGTTGAATGGCTTCCTCCTGTTAATGTCAAAGAAGTGCGAAGTTTCCTTGGTTTGGCTAGTTATTGTCGTTGCTTCGTTCAGAACTTTTCGAAGATAGCGAAGCCTCTTACCGATCTCCTCAAGAAAGGCAAGAAATACCTTTGGACTCCTGCATGTCAAGCAAGCTTTGAGACACTCAAAGAGAAGCTCACTTCCACACCAGTCTTGGTTCCTCCGGATACATCCGAGCCGTTCCAGATCTTCTGTGACGCCTCTTTGCATGGATTGGGTGTGGTCCTCATGCAAGAAAAACAAGTTGTTGCTTATGCCTCTCGACAGCTGAAGACGCATGAGATCAACTATCCTACACATGACCTCGAGCTCGCAGCAGTTGTCTTTGCTTTGAAAGTATGGAGGCACTACTTGCTTGGCAACCGTTGTGAAATCTTTTCTGATCACAAGAGTCTGAAGTATATCTTCACTCAGCCTGATCTCAACCTTCGGCAGAGGAGATGGATTGAAGCAATCAATGACTTCGATCTGACCATCAACTACACTCCGGGCAAAGCTAATGTCATGGCAGATGCTCTCAGCCGCAAAGCTTATGTCAACAACCTCATGATGGAAGAACAGCAGCCTCTCTTGTGCGAGGAATTCCGTCAGCTCAACCTTGAAATTGTGGAACAAGGGTATCTCCTGAACCTTCTAGCAACCCCTCTCTTGGAAGAAAAGGTTCGCTCCTTTCAGCTTGGGGATCCGTACACCAGAAAGATCATCTCCAAACTTCAGCTTCCGAAGTATGAGTCCTTCCATGTCGATGATCAAGGCACGCTTTTCTTTGAACACCGGATGTTTGTTCCGAACTACCCGGGTTTGAGAGAGCAAGTTCTCAAGGAGGCGCATGATTCTGTTCTTTCTATCCACCCTGGCAGCACAAAGATGTACATGGACTTGAAAACACAATATTGGTGGCCGGGTTTGAAACGATATTGTGCCAAGTATGTCTCGGAGTGTGATGTCTGCCGCAGAGTGAAAGCTGTCCATCAGAAACCTTCCGGTCTTCTTCAGCCATTGAAACCCCCGGAATGGAAATGGGAGAAAGTAGAGATGGACTTCATCACTGGTTTTCCGAGGTCACAGAAGGGCAACAATGCAATCTTTGTTGTCATTGACAGGCTTTCTAAAGTGGCTCACTTCTTCCCCGTCAAGGAAACCATTTCTGCAATTCAGTTGGCTGAGCTCTATATCAACAGAATTGTCTCTCTGTATGGGGTTCCTCTCGAGATCAGTTCAGACCGTGGAAGCATCTTCACTTCCAAGTTCTAGGAGAGTTTCCAAAATGCTTTGGGAACAAAGTTGAACTTCAGCACAGCTTACCACCCTCAGTCACAAGGACAAGTTGAAAGGATCAATCAGATTCTGGAGGATATGCTTCGTGCTTGCGTCATATCTTTTGGCATGAAGTGGGAAGAATGTCTTCCTTATGCTGAATTCTCTTACAACAATAGCTTCCAGAAAAGTCTAAAGATGGCACCATTTGAGGCTCTTTATGGTCGCAAATGCAGAACTCCGATTGGTTGGTCAGGTGCAGGAGAAAGAATGTTGTTTGGACCTGACATTGTAACTCAAGCGGAGGAGAAGGTTCACATCATTCTTGAAAATCTGAGGATTGCTCAAAGTCGCCAGAAGAGCAATTATGACAGGAAGCACACGGACATGGAGTATGTCCCTGGTGATCTCGTTTACCTTCGTGTCACTCCCATGAGAGGCACGCACCGTTTTGGTATCAAAGGAAAGCTGGCTCCTAGATACATCGGTCCTTTCAAAATTCGTGGGAGAAGAGGAGAAGTTGCTTATGCTCTTGAGCTCCCGGAAAAACTCAAAGTCCATGATGTTTTCCACATCTCTCAACTCAAGAAGTGCTTCAAGGATCCCGGCAGGACCGTGGACCATGAGCTTATCAATCTCCAAGAAGACCTGTCTTATCAAGAACACCCCACAAAAATCCTTGAAGTCGCAGAAAGAAGGACTCGCAACAAGTCCATCAAGTTCTGCAAGGTGCAGTGGTCGCACCATTCCGTTGATGAAGCCACTTGGGAACGTGAAGATGAGCTCCGTGCCAAGTATCCTACCCTCTTTGTGTCTTCTTCTTCTTCCTAGAATCTCGGGGCGAGATTCCTGTTTAGTGGGGGAGAGTTGTAGCATCCCATTTGTCTAACAATTGTAATGCTACTTGGTCTAGTAATATAATGGCTACTTCATATATAATTGTTGCATCATAATTATATCATGCTCATGTCATCATGCCACCTTGCATTTGAGCATCATATAAAACCCTTTTTGTTTTGGTTCTTCTCTCATATGCATTGTAAATTGTATTTGCCTCTTGATATTGTATTTGGTTCTTGATATATTGTTTAATGCCCAAGTTGAGTTGGGGGCATATCTTTTATTCCACTCCACCACCTTTTCTTTCACCACCTTATAATTCCACCATCCAACTAAATATGAGCTTGGCACTTATTGGGTTTTACCTCTAGCTCATGTGGGTTGGGATGGATCCAATTCTTTTTCCACATGCTCTCATCTTAGCATCATGTTGTTTTTCACATTATTGATATATGAGAGCCACATGGCCACCTTTGCATGCCTTGTGGGTGGAACCCTTTTTCCTAGCTTCCATATGGATTATTATGGGTTTATGCTCATGTTGGGATATTTTGGGGACTATTAGGCATCTAGTGGTATATACACTCTAGCAAGTCCCAATTTTACTCAAATATGATCATCTCCATCTATTCCACTTTGGAACTTTCTTTTAAATTCTTTGCCTGGCTTTATTCCACTTGTGGGAATGCCTAAGATTAATGCCATGTGATATAATTGTTTTCACAAGAATAAACATGGTATTAAATACTTTGCATGGGCCATGCAAGTACCACCTTTTGCTTGTCCTTTGGATTTTATTTGAATTTTGAGTGGATCTTTTCTCCATATCTCTCTACCCTCTTTTGCTTGGTCTTGCTTGATGCATGCTAGCATTTAAAACCCCATCACCATATCCATCCATACCCTCACCACCTTTTTATCTCACCCTCTCTTTTCTTGTCTAGATCTTGCTTGAGCTTGTTTGATCATGCTTGATCTTGTCAAAAGTTTACCACATCACATCTATCCTCTCCTTTAACCCTTCTCTCTTATCCTCTATCTAGACCCTCCCTAGTCACCATACCCCTCTACCCCATCCTAATCTAAACCACACCCCCATCTAAACCAAAACCCTAAGCTACCACCCCTCTCTCTCAGCCTCTCTCTCTCCTCTCTACCTAGCTGGCCCCACTTGGCCACCTGATCACCCCGGCCCCACCTAGCTACCCCCTCTCCCCGAAACCCTAGCCGAGCCTCCCCTCCAAACCTAGCTCTAACCTGAGCCTATCCCTCCCTCCCTCTAGCTCTCTCTCTGCCTGCAGGTCCCACCAGACCGAGCCTCCCCTCTGGCCCTACCGTCCCCACCTGGCAGCTCCCCCATCACCACCTCGCCCTGCTCCTGCCCGCCCTAGCACGTGAGTAGGAGAGGAGGAAAAAGGTGGTCGAGCCACCTTTTCCATCTACCCCGCTCCCCCACGGCACCCACGCCTCTCCCATCCCTATCTACTCCCTCTCTCTCGCCTCTGCATCCCCCAGATCTCCCCAGGATGCTCCCCTCTCTCCCTGCCTTCCCTCACCACCGCCTACACCATCGCCGACCACCGTCGGCCTCCATCTCCCCTACTCGAACCAGCCGGTGGCGTGGCGCTCAAGGTTGTCGAGGAAGATCACGTGGTCCCTCTGCTTCGCCCTGAAACCGCCAGCGAGGAGGAGAAGCCCAGGAGCGCCGGTACCAGCGCTGCACCGACGCCAAACCCTAGCTCCAGATCGTCTGCCTCGTCGCCGATCGACCGCTCCCCTGCCCGATCCGACGCCACCGACAGCCTCGCGGTGAGCCTCTCCACCCCCCTGACATGGTCCCCTTCGCCATGCAGCCCTAGATCCGTCGGCCCTTTCGTCGATCGCACTCTGCGCGTCGCCGCTCGCTTCTGTTAGCTCGCTCCCGCACCGCATAGCCCATATCTAGGCCGCGCCTGGCCCTCTAACACCTACCCCGCCCTAGCCCAGCGGTGGCCGCCGCCGAGCGCGAGCCCCAGGTCGTGGGTTCGAGTCCCCCCCGCGTGCGCGCTCCGCATGTCGCGCATCGATCTCTCGTCAGAGTTTCAGAGAAGAACAACAGTGCACGCGTGGACATTTTGCGCTTACCCCCCCCCCCCCCACCTTTTTGACTCCTGTAACCCGCGCTCCTCTCGGTCCCACTAGTCAGCCTCTGTGGCCTTCTTCCAGAAAACCCCCTGGCCTCTTTCAATCTCAACCCGCGCTCCAGCCCTAGCCCCACCTGTCAGTCGCCGCAACCCCCACCCTTGACATGTGGGCCGTAGCCGCTGGGCCCGCTTGTCAACCGCGTGGGTTAGCCAGAGCCGCGGTAAGAAAAGTTTTTCTACGCGCGTGGCCCAATCCGTTTGACCCCACCCGTCAGCGTCAGTGGCTGGGTCTGTCTGAGTATAAAAAAGATTTCTGTTTTCTGTTTTAATTCAAATCTTTTTAAATTTATTTCAAATTCAAAATTCAAATCTGTTTTAATATAACTTTTAATTCCCAAATCCAAATAATACAAATAATATATGTTTTCAAATCAGAAAAATATGAGGAATTCAAATATGCCATCCAAAATATATTTTGAACACTTTAATTTCCAAGTTGATTAAAATTACTTTAAAATGCCCTTTTGCCTTAATTAATTAATAACTTTTGTTTTATAACTCCAAATTTAACAAATGATATGTCTAAAATGATTAGCTCGACGAGACCTTTCTGTTTATGCATTCCATTATCTGTTATGCAGCATGCATCATATAAATATAAAGTGTACAGCAACTAATATGAGGATAAAATGGGGCCAAAACTCAATAAAATGGTTTATTATTGTTTTCCACACCTCACCCATGCCATGCTACTTTAATGCCATGCAAATTGTGCATCATTCATCATGGCATGATTGTTTGCTTGTCGCATTTAATTCCTATGCTTGCGCACTTTATTTATGTTGGCCCTTGTTTATTTGGTTCTTCTTTGAATAGACGCTGAGCAGGGGATATATCAAGAGAACCAGGAGCACTACCCAGATCCATCCCCTTGCTTCAACTGAGCTGCCAGGCAAGCACTACCACATGCTTGCATACATATAGTACCTATTGCCTCTATCTTATTTCTTGCATCATTGAGTCGCGATTGCATTAATCTGAATCCCAAGTATTGCATAGCCTTTATTTTTAAACTCCACCGAAGCTTGTTCCTCCATCCCATGAGCCATTACTACAGGAGTTGTTTGAGCCATGCGAGTCGTATAACAGCATGTGTAGGGTATGTGAGTGTCTGATGGATAACGAGGTACCTAAACAACTTAACCTGAATAGTTATGGGATAACTAATGAAAGTGGCATCGGTGAGCCATATTCGCTATTTGGTTTTTCAGGCTCACTTGTGTCCCGTAAGACCCCGAGTACTTGATTCCTGTTCCAAGAATATTCGCGCTATCCACATCCGGGAGGCTTATGAACCCCCCTGAGCCAGAGCTTGATTCATTCTTATTTCTTGGGGCCACAAACTAGTTTGAGGTTTTATTTACTATCCTGTACTTATGCCATGTTTTACTGCTTTATTTAAAATTGTGCGAGGTACTGCACCTGTACTGTTTAGGGAAGCGGAGTGTTTTCGCGGTATCGACAAGCCCAGTCACACTTTCGGGTTCCCAGTCGTTTACAGCCACTGACGCAAACCTTGAGTCCATCTCGGAGTCGGCTAACTTCGTTGCGGGTAGCTTAATGGGGTGGCCCCCTGAAATACTTCTGAATCCTGTGATCGCTTTGTCGTGACTGCCTCGTTGGGTTTTGATTTGGTTTTTCTGAGGTTGATCGAGTGTGTGTTGCTATTTGTGCACCCCTGCAGGGTAAAACTTTTTGAAAGCTGTGTCCGCGGTTATGGACGACTTGGAGCACAGTTTCTCGATCATAGACAAGTATAACTAAAGTACCGCTTTTAATTTGACTAAGCACCTGACTAGTAAATAGTGCAACACTCATGGAATGGATAATAAAACTGCCAACGAATGGGGGGTTGTTCGTCCGCTTCCTCGTCGGTAAGCGAGGAGGAGGATGGATCTGTTAAGATTACCGTTATAACTGTTATTGATAATTCACGGACATCCGTCTATCTCTGGTTAGGCGGATGGTTGGCGAGTATCTATAGAATTGCTAGGGTTTATCTTTTGCTGCAATTGCGTCACCCCAGGTTGTGTCCCCTTTAGAGGCATAAAGACTTGCTGAGTACCCCTAGGGTCTCACACGATAAATTATTGGTTCAGATGAACAGGTACACTCACAAGATGGATACTAGGTGGAGGAGACGGACGATGTGGGCAACGATCATTCGGTGTAGAGATTCCGGGAATGGGGATCCATGAGATCTGTGGGCGGGATGTGCTTATTTATGGGGCATCTTATGCCGATTTGCTTCTTATCCGTACTCGGATTTTTGTCTTCCGCTTCCGCCTGATACTCTGATGTTTGATGTATGAGGAGATATCCTAAACTATTATATCTATCTAGGATATTTGGATCTTGCCGTATGGCGTTGCTATATTTCCTTTCTTTTTAGATGGAATGGCTCTGGTGTACTATTGTATGGTGGCTTGCATACATACTCATTTGTGTATGTAGTTGATCCCTTCGCCTGCCGATTACGCCGCCCGTTCTTGTCCCGATGTTTGGAAATGGTTGGGACGGCCGAAAGGTCTACCTGTGAGTGGCATTTGGGCCCCACCGTACTATTTCAACCATTTCTGCTCATCCAGGCTTGTAACTAGGAGCGTAATTCACCGAGGTAGTTACAAGGCGCGATGAACATGCTTTGACGGACGCGTCGAGTGCTCACACCCATATAACTGGAATTCAACTCCTGTAAGACCTTCGTGGCCTGAGTCAAATTACACCAGCACTTTTCCGGATTCGGGGACTCGAATTTGAGTAGATTGCGTTGTTTCACCCTAAGGTGGTTAACTGATACTGATACTTTGGTTATATCAGGCACGTATATCAACAATCCCTATGACACAAATAAAAGCAATCAAATGTACTCATTTAGGCACTCGAAGGCTTCAAAAAGTCCCCAGTCGAATCTACGATTCCACTGGACACTCGGGGGCTACTGACATGGGTATACCCTACAGGTACTCGAGCTTGGTATATACGGTCCAAATACATACAGGCCCACGGTGTCGCCAAGGCCCGAATGGAGGGACTCGAGTAACCTACAGACTCTCGATTGCTTGAAGAACAAGAAGAAGCTAAATATAGAAAGATTAAAGGGAAAACCCTAACTTGTAACCAACTCGACCTGCTACCTGAGACCTAGCCTATCTATATAAAGGCTAGGAGGGGGCAGCGAGAAGGACACACGCAACCCTAGTTTCCACAACCTTCGCCAGATTACATATGCGCACCATTGTAACTTTCGACTCCCTTAATAATTCCACGAGCAGACAAGCAGGAGTAGGAACCTCTACGAGGCCTGAACCTGGGTAAATCCTTTGTCCCCTGTGTGCTTGTTTGCTAGCCGATAGATGTCTCCAGCGCTCCCTCCTTCTCCAAAACTCAAGTCCATAACAATGGGCATTGACGAGTTAAACCCTCGTCAACTGGTGTACAGAAACTAAAGCATCGCGACACGGATATCAATAGATCAACAGGAGGAAATAAAGACTGTAAATGCAAAATAGGTAGAAGGGGGAGAGATGCTCGCCTGGGAAAACATAGCCGAAGGTTCATAGCCGGAGAACTTGTCGGTACTCGCATCAACTCATCGGCCTAATCCACGAAGAAGCAAACACTATAAGAAACACCGGATGCAATATTTAATACTACGGTAGAAGATCCGGCATGATTATGATATGATGCATGACATGGCACAGATGCGATGCAACTAGACAATATTAAGCAGAACCAGGGTCCCGTCAATTAATTAATAGGTTCATGTTGTTTAGAAGCCCCGCAATTTAAATGTTGTATTAACAGGGCGAAACATGGCATTGGTTCGCTACACCAATTTAAATGGAGTCCGGAATAAGACTAGAATAGCCCGCATATAGATTCCATATTTAATTTAGGTGAATCGACTATTTAACACAACCCACCAGATGGCATGTATGCAAGCATGAACAATTTAATATGCGACAGTATATGTCATATTATAAAAATAGAGGCTTAGGGTCACACATCTGGGGCGAAGGTCTTGGGGTTCCGGAGGGGTTCGGGTTCGGCGGGATCGGTCTTCGGACTCCGGGATCAGGGTCTCGGCGAACTTGGCATCCAGAGACGATCTTGTCGCATCCGCGGTCTTCGGGTCATATCGACGGTCTTGTAGTTTCACGGCAGAGATCTTGGCATCCCGGGTCTAGGCGTCTTTGATCGATGGCGAACTTATCGGATGTCATGGTCTTCGGAAGATCTAGGCATGGGGAAGGGTTCTCGTCGGGGTCTTTCGGGTGGCATCGAGCGATCTCACATGTGCGACCATCTTCAGAACATGGTCACATGGAGACGAACAAAAAAGAGTTGCAGAAAGAAACCTCTGGAATCTACCACCACTCAACATCATTGGTCAGTAGCAGAGGACCTGCAGATACGCACCAAACAGCATGTTACAACAACAGAGAGGCCGAGCTGGGCATCGGGGACAGAGGGCTCGCGGCCGTGGCGCATGGCGCCAGTGCGGATGGCAGAGAGGAAGGTCGCGGCGGAGAGGAGCTTGCAACGGCGGCCTGAGCGAGACCAGGCGGTGGGCGGGAGATATGGGGAGTGGTGTGCGTATGGGTGTGTGTGCGGCTGGGGGTGTGTTGTGTGTGTTGTGGCAGGTGGGGAGAGGGAGGGAGTTGGGGGTGAGGTGGCGCGATGGGAGTGGATGGACTGAGGTGGAGGTGTGATTAGGTAGGGCTGGCGGCGGGTTGGACTGGGTGGGGATGGGGATTAGTCTAGGTTTTGTTTTTAGCAGGGTGGTAGGCTGGCTGGCTGGGCCTTTTGGGCCTGGCCGGCTGCCTCCCCTAAAAATATTTTTATTTCTTTAATTTTTATTTTAGAATATTTTTGGTAAATAGTTTTTAGACAAAACAAAATATCCGGAAGAGGCCGGGTTTTAATTTGAAATAAAGACGGGGCGTTTAGAAAACAAAACCAGACTTTTCGAAAATAGTTTTCAAACAAACCATGCATGATGATGACAATGCTCAAATGCAATGTGGCATGATGACATGAGCATGCGGTCATGATGATGCAATGCACAAAAACACAGCGATTTTTAGTAGTGGTTTTAGCGGGATGCCACAATCTACTAGGAAATGGTTTGTGCTTGATCTGAATGTGGGAGGTTTGAACTCTGAAAGAAGACAACTAGATGTGCATGCTAAAATTGAGGAAGGCTATTGTTCAATAGTATGTATTTAGGAAACTAAGATGGAATATTTTGCTCATAGAATTATCTGAAAGTTTTGTCGTAGACGCTTTGGTAATTTTGCTTATTCCCCTTTGGTGGGGGCCTTTGGAGGCATAATTGCCCTATGGAATTCAGCTATGTTTAGTGGTACTTTGCATGAAATTCAGAGGTTTTCTGTCGTGGTGAATTTTGTCTCGGTACACAACTTTGATAGTTAGACGCTAGTCTCAGTGTATGGCCCCATGTAATGGTCCTGAGAGAGATAATTCCATCAACTGGCTTTACACTTTAATTATACCAGTTGACACTTTGTTGCTTATTCTGGGTGTTTTCAATTTCATTCACTCCACTTATAATAGAAATTGGCCAGGAGGAGACATTAATGATATGTTCACTTTTAATGACATTATTGGGTATATGGGCCTGATAGAGATTCACATTAAAGGGACACAGTACACTTGGTCGAACATGCAAGCTGACCCACTCCTTGAACAACTGGATTGGTTCTTCACCTCCCCCTCTTGGATTATTCAATTCCCCAACATAGTGGTGCTACCAATGTCAAAGTCTGATTCTGACCACATCCCCTGCATGGTAACCATTGACACCATAATCCCCAAAGCCAAGTTTTTCGGATTTGAAAACTACTGGGTTGATAATCCCTCTTTCTTAGAATGTGTTTTTAAATCTTAGAGTAAACCTTCTTGCTTCAATGCTTGAGATACGACTTGACAAAATGGAGTACAAGTTTGTCCACTATTAAAGCTCTCATTGAAAATTGTAACCAGGTAATTATTTTTCTGGATAATTTGGAGGAGCAAAGGTGTCTAACAAGACCTGAATTTAACTTCAGAAACATTGTGAAAGTATAGCTTAATAAACTCATTTTTGCATAATGCAAATACTAGAAGAAAAGATGTTCCATCAGGTGGATCAAGGTAGGGGAGGACAACACAAAAAATTCCATGCAATGGCTAGACATAGATTTAGGAGGAACAATATTGTTGGACTAAAAATTGAAAGTGGGGAAGTCGTCTCTGATCATATGCAAATGTCTAGTATTATTCTAGATAAATTTAAGGAGAGAATGGGGAAGTCCAAAGGGATACAGATGGGATTGCACAATTTGATGTGTTGACAAAGCCTTTCAAAAAGGGAGAAATTGACCTAATTATCAAACACATGCCTGCTGATAAGGCACCTGGGCTAAATGGCTTCAATGGCCTGTTTTTAAAATGATGTTGGCATATTATTGCTGGGGATTTTTACAAATTAGCTAATGATTTTCATGCTGGTATGGTTTCCTTGGAAAGCTTAAACACCTCTTAGATTACTTTTGTGCTCAAAACAGCTTCTCTAGAAGGAGTGAATGATTATAGACCCATATTTCTGACTAGTGTATGTCTGAAATTCATTACTAAGCTGGCTGCTAACAGACTCCAAGAGCATATTCTAAGATGTGTGCACAAAAAATAGTATGGCTTCATCAAATCTAGGACAATTCAGGATTGTTTGGCTTGGTCCCTTGAGTACCTATTTCAGTGCCACACGACTAAGAAACTGATTATAATCTTGAAGTTGGACTTTGAGAAACCATTTGACTCTATTGAACATGAATCTCTATTATTGATTCTCAAACACAAAGGCTTTAATGATGACTGGATAAGATTTATCAAAGCACAAAACCTCAAACCACTAGGTTCAACTAAGTTTACCAACAACCTATGTTAAGCAAGACAAGCAACAAGGTGATAGCAAGATATAATACTTAAAGCACGATGGCTATCACAATGTAAATTGCATAAGTAAAGGGCTTGGTTGAGAGATAACCGATGGACGCGGAGATGATGATTTTTATCTTGAAGTTCACTTCCAAAAAAGCTACGTCTCTGTTGGAGAGGTGCGATGGCACAATGCTCTCCTAACACCACAAATTGCTCACCTTGAGGCATGGTGGATCGATGCTCACCCAACACCACATAAGGTCTCACCCCAATATGAGAAGGCACACAACTCACTAATGCCACAACAGGCTCACTCTATTCTCCTATGAGCTCACCCTGAAGGCTTACTCACAGTCCACTATGGGACACTTGAGGGCGGTCACCAAACCCGTACAAGCTTGGGGCAATCTCCACAACTCAATTGGAGGCTCCCAAGAATCACCACAAAGGCATCGACCTTGAGGAATCTCCATAACTCAATTGGAGGCCCCAAGGGTATCACATCACTACCACACAACCATCTAGGGTTCCAAGAACCCAAGACAAACAATCCCTCAAGCTTGAACTCACTGAGTCTTCGACGAGAACTCAAACCTATGCACCAAATGCACGGGCAAGTCTTTCACTTCCCAATTCCGCCAAAGCTACAAAATCTGTTGGGGGAATAAGAGAGGGAGAACATAAGAGGAGAACACAAAACTCTCCAAGATCTAGATCCCAATGATTCCTTCACAAAGAAGGGATCTGGTTTGGTGGGGTTGTAGATCTAGATCTCCTCTCTCAAATCCCTCAAAAATATGCAAGAATCATAGGAGGGAGAAGGGGAGAGGACAAGATCTTCAAGGTCAACAATGGAGGAGAGAGAAAACCGGACCCCCGAAAGCTAACCCCATGAAGGGGAAGAGGAGCCCATTTTAAAGGGCTCCCAGATCTAACCGTTGGGTCATTTACATGCCTGGCTGGTAGTACCGGTGAGCCACCAGAAGTTCCGGTTAGCCCGGCTCCAACAGCTCAAAAGCAGTTGAAAAGACCTGGTTGTACATGTCAGAAGTTCCGCCCGACCCAAGCCAGAACTTCCGGCAGGTACTACCGGTCTACTACTGGCCAAGTAGCGATTATAAAATGCGATCGAGAGATGATCACGGAGGGTCATAGGCTGAGCGGAAGTGAGCCAGAATTTCCACCGGTACTTTTGGTCCCTGGCTGGTACTTCCGGCCACGCTGCTCCAACGCCTCTTCCCACCGGTCTACCGTTTACCACCAGCCTAAGTACTAGTAAAGAGGAAGCAAAAACAAAGCGGATTTTGTGAGTGTTCCCATGCTCACCGGAACTAGCCCGGTACTTTAGCTAGTACTACCAGCGCCAAAATTGGCATAGTGGTACTTCCGGTCAAGAAAACTCCAGAAAAAAAACTTTTGCATCTGAACTCCAAAAAATATGAAACCAATTTTGTTGGAAAGACAACGACATGTAGAATCCATTTTTGATGAACTAGAGCTTTGTTATTGGATACCGCATGGGGAGTAAATATCATGTATATATATGTGAGATATCTCCCAAGGTGTGGAGACAGAAAACCCATAAGATCAAAAAATGCAATAATATATTCAAGAGAAATCCGTTTTTGATGAACTAGAGCTTGTTATGAAGATCAAACTCTAGATCCTCTCATGGACAAGATCCAAACAACAACCAAGAAATATGATGCTATGTACACAAAGGTTTGAGCTCTCCCAAAGAAAATAAACAAGATACTCACTTGAGAGCCCCTCTTGATAGTATGACTAACTATCCTAAACCCGGTCTCCCAGCAACTACAAGAGACTGGTAAAATAGGAAACCTATCAAGATCATACCTTTTCCTTGAGCATTCCACTTGTGTTTGATGTACGTGATCTTGTCTTCTTCAAGATGGAACACCTTTATTGATTTCATTTGCTCATGCTCGCTTGATGAAGACTTGTAAATTGCTCCCCATACTCCATGGGGAACCACTTATTTAAACTGGTATTCATCACTCCATGATCACCAAGGATGGCAAGCTTCAAGGATGTGATCTTCTAGAGATGGCGCATCTTGAGCTTGCACTTCATTTCTTCTAACTCCGTTAGGATAAGCATGAGGAACTCCAACTTCTTATTTAATACACTCTTGATCTTCTAGTTCTTCTTCTTCTACTACTACATGATTCCAATAGGCACAATGCCCTTGGACATTGCTTCTTCTTCATTTCTTCATTTTTCAACCTTGAAACCAACACATGGCCCAAGCGATGCCAATGGACAAATCCTACAAGCGAAACTCAATTCAAACATTAGTTCATAGAGATTGCCATTAATTACCAAAACCACACATAGTGGCACACATCCACTTTCAGCTAGCTCAGATTGGATGTTGCCAATAGGATTTTGTTTTATGTTATTGTCATGATACTCAATTTGGATAGTGCCAATAAGCACTAGATTTAATTTTTATTAGAGTTTTAGTTTCTCCCCCATGATTCTACTTGGATGATTCTTATTATTAGGCATTGTTCTAATGTTTGATTGGTTTATCTTTTGATTTAGCAATCTTTGAAATTTTGAAGATTTTGAGTTTCTCAACAATAAAGCTTGAGATGATTTCCTGTGGTGGATTAGTTAGTAGTGTGTCCTTGAATAGTTCTATAGGTTTAGAATTTCCACTTGAATAAGATGGATTTTTTTTGCTATGGTAGTAGTACTTGGCATTTTAATTTTTCCTTTTGTCGAATGGTTTCTATGAAAGTTTGATGATCAACCATTGGTTTGGTTTTTGAACTTGAACAAGTTGGATTTTTAGGATGTTAACTAGTTATTGGGGGTTGATGATTTTTTTGGTGGGTTGTTAGTTAGTTAGTGTTTTAAGTAGTTCTACTGGTTTAGATTATCCACTTGGATAAGATGATATTGAGGCTGTTGCACTAGTTGATGTTCTAGATTATCTCGCACTTGGCTATGTAGATGTACTATATAGAGCTAGTACTTGGTTTTTGTATCACTCTACTTGCATATGATTTGCCTTAATTATGTTTCTATTTGTTTCTGCTGACTTTTGTTGTTTGTAGGTAAGAAGGAAAATAAGAAGATAGATGAGATCTTATAGGAAGATGAGGAGAAGATGGTTTGGAGGATGGTGATCAGATCCTTCCTAACATGGGTATACCTTACGAGAATATCATTTTGCAGCGCGAAAGTTGGGGCGCCCAGGCAACACAGTACCCGAGTTGATTTTAATCCCCGCGATTCGAAAAGTTGGGCCGCCAATTGCTAAGAGGGGTGTTTCGAGTGAATGATGGCCAAACCCAATATTTTCAAATCGTGCCCATTAAGTCAGGATATTCCATTACACTAGTTCATGTTGTGCCCCTTCTTCACCGGTCACTCTTCTTAGCCACCCTGCACGTGTCGTAGGGGCAAATCCATTATTGTACTTTCCTAACTCTCGACACTGAATCTAGCTGCGGTGGCGGTCCCTTTTCTTCCCTTCCCCGACCCTGAATCTGCCGGTGACGGAGGACCTTTTTTCTCCCTCCCCCGACACTGAATTCGACGGCGGCGGCCCAACATGTCTTGCAAGGCGAAGGTTGTAGATACCTCACCGACTGATTCGGGTCCGTCGGGGCCAAAGTCAGGGGCTCAACGCAAAGCAGCGATGAGGTCTTCAGCCCCGGTTAGCGAGGAGTCCAACAAGGATTCTGCTCCCAAGGTACCTACGAGCAGCGGGTTGGAGAGAAAAGCAAGGCCGGCGGCGGATTGTTTGGCTCCGGTGGGCCGATGCGGCACCCAGATCTCGAAGAAAAAAACTCGAGAGAAGAGAGAGAGGTGATTTTTTCTTATCTATGCCTTATCTTGCAAGTACATTAGTTACGGCATAATAGAATCGAATGAACTGAAAAGTTCCCCTTTTTAATCAAATTAGGCACAACTTTGATACACGGGACCTATATGAGTTCACGGTTCATGTTTGCCAGTATACTGCAAAACTTGATTTTGGTTACGAGAGGGTTGTGTTTGGGCAAGATGTGCATCTGCTTGTGAATTGCAAAGAGGTTGTGTCTGTTTCGCAGCTGGTAGATATGCTTGCCACTAGAATTCCCTGGGGTTCTAGACAGAGGACAAAATTGGTGTGGCGCAACATGAATGATACCTATCAGCAAATTGAGCACTCCCATCATCTTTAGATGGTTTGGGAGTGTTGTGCAGCTGATCGTAAGGTGAAAGTTGAAGCGATGATTGATGATATGTATGCAGATGCTGGAGATCTTGCTGCCAGAGCTTCTGCTCCTAGAGAATACGGACCAATAGATGCTGATCTAGATAAGTTCAGTATACGCATAGAGGTGGATTCATACATGGCAAAACTTGATGAGGGAGTTAATAAGCCAGTTTCGTCATGTACTGTGGAGATCACTGTCGATTCCAAAAACATAACTCTTGATGAAATGAGAGAGATGATCGGTAATGAAATCAGTATTGGCCCTAAGCCGATGGCAAAAATCCGGTGGTGGCATCATAAGAAGCAGCAATTCATAGATGTTTTGGATACTGAAGATCTTATGCAGATTATGCAACGAAAGAAGCGAACCAAGAAGGTGTTCTTCCTTGGTACCATTTCTGATGTTGTTGAACAGGTTATAGTGGATGTAGAGGCCCTTGTAGTGGCTGAACAAAATTAGGTGGTCGACGTTGATGAGAGCTGCTACCTTAGGCTTGTCATATGGACCACGGGGTTCCCCTGCCTGTATTTGTAATATTGACTGTTGTTGCATTTAGAGCGTGTTTCTGTGATTATGTTTGTTGAGAGATTGCGATATAATGTTGTGCGAGCTGTTGATATTTTTGGACATGTCACTCACTGAAACCATCGTTATTGTAATAAGACATAAGTACATTGTAGTTGATATGATTATGTTTCTTAAGATGATGTACCGTACTTGTTTCTGTTATTATGTTTGTTGGGACATTGTAACGTAATGTTTTGTGAAACCATGACTGGACAAGTGATGCATAAATACATTGTAGTTGACATGATTATGTTTCTTGAGATGATGTACTATACTTGTTTTTGTTATTTTGTTTGTTGAGAGATTGTAATGTAATGTTTTGCGAAACCATGACAGGACAAGTGATGCGTAAGTACCTTGTAGTCGACATGATTTTGTTTCTTGAGTTGATGTAATATACTTGTTTATATGATTATGTTTGTTGAGATATTGTAATGTGATGTTTTGTAAAACCATGATGTGATTATGTTTGTTGAGAGATTGTAATGTAATGTTTTGTGAAACCATGACTGAAGAAGTGATGCATAAGTGCCTTGTAGTTGACATGATTTTGTTTCTTTAGATGATGTAATATACTAGTATGTTTTTGTTAGGCAATGAAATTGGGATGGAGGGAGTACAGGTTTAATATTTGAAATAAGAATGTATGAAGAGAATCCATATTAGGCAGGAGACAGTAATCCAGGGAAAGGGCATGGTATCCATTAAACTATTGTAACATGCCAATTTAGTCATTGTTGCAGCGGTAGAAGGGCTGCTCTCTCTCTCTCACTAACGCCGACGCCAACGTCGTCGCATGTGACGACGCATTCGCCATGCTGTCCTTGAACGGCGAGGACGACCAGTCGAGAAGCGACATCCTTCTCTCTGACATCGAGTATTCCTTCCACGATGTGAGTTCCTCCGTTCTCTTGGGCTAGGGTTAGGCAATGGTAAATCTCTCGATCTGATCTCCATATGTGCATGCAATCGTGTTCAATTTTAGATTTGCGTTTACCTATAGGTACCACGGACGATCTACGACTCCGAATGGGAGGGCCTAGATCTCGATGGAGAAGTGTCATGTGACCATGGGCTAAAACTGAGGAGATATGTTGCATTCGAAGGCAGTAACACTGGGAGAAGGTTTTTGGATTGTACAAATCAGGTTTGTTTACATTATGTGCAACTATGACATGAAGTAAAATGTATCGTGCATGTTCATAACACTATAGTGTGTGTGTTTTTAGGTTGGCCCGGTGTGTAAAGCAGTAGAGTGGGTGGATCTTGAGTGGCCAGATGCACTTAAGAAATGTTTGGCATAGTTATGGGAGATGTATGAGTTGGAAACGTCGGGGAGATTTACTGATGTAAGTGATGCAGCTGAAAAAAACTACAAGTTGTCGGTACGAAATAAGGAGTTGGAATAAGAAATCGAGAATTTGCAGTCAGAGCTAACTGACAGAATCAATGGGAGCTTCATTGTTGGAACTGCAAAGAAGCTTTAGGTCACAGGTTGCTGATTCATAATGCAGAAAACGAGAGGGATCAGCTCAGGGAAGATAAGAAGAAGCTAGAGTACTGCATTGTGGATTTGTTGAAGGAACTGAAGAAGGCACGCGAGGGTGAACAAGGACAGTCTATAGAGGATAAAGGAAATTTGAGATGGATAATTTATGTTGTACCAATGCCTGAAACTAGTTAACTATAAGACTTGCAGTTGCGCTTTCTTAAATAAGCCAAACTCAATCCTCTAGCAAATTAATTTCAGACGAACACACATATCGTGCATAGAGTTAAGTTCACGCTTACAAAATCACCACTTTAGAGGATAAACTAGGCAGTTCAGTACTAAATAGACATATGTTGTGTTCAAGCGAGCCTAGCCCAGAGCTGCTTGTTTTCCTCCCTAAGATCGGCCAGCTCCTTCAGTACTTTGTCGTGCTTCAACCGTAGGTTCCAGCGCTCCGTCACGGATTGCAGAAGTTGGTCCGTAGCCATACAATTTTCCTTCAAGATCCCTTTCATGATCTCCGTCTGCTTCCTAGCGAGGTGCGACCTTCACTGTGTAGCTTCGCCCAGCTGGCGTTTAACTCCTTCAGTTTCTGGCACTTGTCAGAAAGGACCACGAGTTCAGCGCGCAGGTGGTCAAAGGCTAGTTTCTGGGAATTCTGCTTCTCCCTTTGGATTGCTATCTTGTCATTTAGCCAGGTCGCCAGGTCCTGGTCAAGCTTTCGCCTCTTTCCCTGCAACAAAAATACATAGTATGGTTTGTTCAGTTCACCAGGACAAGCTGGTTAGTTTCCATAATTAACTGAATTGACTAGTGGCACTGTCATAATTTCAAGGAACAAGCAATCTAGGACTAATCAACATTTTATGAATCGACTAGTGGCACTATCATAATTTCAATTTCAAAGACAAATAAGGTTTATCTGCAGTTTAGTGTGCTGTGGGTTTTCCCAATATCACCAAATAGTAGTGGGCTAGTGGCAAACTCATAATGCAGAAACCCATGTCCAGATACATAATGGAAAGAGCACATGGTGTCCATTCATGAACATGAACACCAACACATGTCCAGATAGATAAGGAGTTGCCCTAGGATTCTTATTTCACCCTATAATGGGAAGCAGACTTGGGCATTGCTCCCTGAACCCTAAACATTACAAAAGGAGTGGAGGACAAACTGATATTCGTGTCCCCGCTAACGGGAATCAGACTTGGGCATTGCTCCGATACGCCTCCAGACAAGCCCTTAGCTCCTCGTTCTCTTTCCGAACACCCTCGAGTACGGTGATCCCTCTGCTCATGTCCTCCTTCATATCCTTCACTGTATCCAGGCAACGGTTCCTATCATGGTAGGCTTGGATGGTAGCCTTGGTTTCCTCAACGCGTCCTCTGAGTGCCTCGGTGACTTCGTCCTGCAGGAGAGTGCACCTTTCCACGAGATTCTTCTTCTCCTCCATGAGCTTGTTGATTATCTTGATGGCCTATTCTTGCCTGTTCAAGTTACGGTCGAGCACTTTCTGCAGCCTCACGATGTCACGTGCAAAATCTAGCGAGATCTCCTTCTGCACAGATAATTGCTTGCGTAGGCTCGCATTAGCTTGGGTGAGGGAGCGTGCAAGCTCATGTTGGTTGTCAATCTTGGCACTGATCGCGGCCACCTTCTCATGGTACCCAGCCTTCGATCGCTGTATCGTTCATGTTAATTGAAATAAGAATTCTATAATTACACTCCAGGTTCCAGGTGAAGACTAATACAGATCAAAAAATCCCCGTTGAATCTATTAACCGCAGTGTTAAAAAATGGACCTACAGATCTATTCATGACCACGATAAACTAATCCTAATCACAAAAAATCCATAGTGAATCTGAACAGCGGTATTAAGGAAAGACCAAGAGATCCAGTCATATTCATGAAAACTAATATAACTCGCAAAAGAAGAAGAAAAACCAATGCGGGACGGACACGATCTAAGAAATCCACATCACAACTCGGAGAAATAACAGTGTGGAGATTTGCTACCTCGCTAAGATGTGGAACGAGGCCAAACGGGTCCTGCAACGCCTCCATCGTGGTGGATTCGGGCTCCACAATCGGCCTGTAATACGTAGAAGAGGAAGAGCAAGAAGAAGAAAAACAAGAAGAAGCTGAATAAGATCATGATGGAGAGGGAGAGGGAGAAGAAGTAGAACAAGAAGACCGTACTAGGAGGAGCCCTCGCCTGCTAGAACATTCGGCGCCATTGTCGGGGGAGAATGGGCCTCGATGAGAGGGGGCTTGAGCGGCTGGTAGAGCAAGAAGTGCCTCACGGCGATTTCTCTCCCTTTTCTCCGCAAGGATCATCGACTGGCCTCTCCCCTCCTCAGGGGAGCCATGGCTTGAAGGGTGAGGGTGGCGGCGACAGGAGGAAGAAGATAGTGATTAGTGTGGGAGAAGAGTCAAAGAGTACAGGCCGTGGTCCAGTAGTACTAGTACTATTATACATGACCACCGTGTACGGTCTACCTTCTCAAAGAAGCCAAGGAGGCAGGGGTAGGGAATCGATGGTACATGTCTTTATTGCGATGGATAGTTCAATGGTCTTCGGCACCGCCCAAAATCCAGTATATAATAAGGGGAGTGCGAGCCGGGTGGTCATCACGGGCATCGGCACGCACATCTCGCGTGCGTGTGTCACGTGTTGATGGGGCAATGACGCACACAACTACTGCACGATCACGTCGGCACGTCGAACTCCATCGAACTCCACGTCGACAGGCACGCACAGGATATTTACAAGTCTAGAATACACTGTGCCACTTTTGTTATGATCAAATTATGTTCAGTACGCGATATATTACTTTTTTTATAATCGACAAATGCATGTGTGGACACGACGCACGAAACCGCTGCTCATCCTTGATCAGATCGGCACCCCACTCTGTGTACCCGCCATCGACCATTTAGAGCAACTACCTCGAGCACGATGCCCCCTCGCCATGGCAATGGCAGGTCCAAGCCGTCCACTGACCGTCCTGCGTCCCCGGCTCTTCGCTACATCGTTCGTGCTCGCGAGTCGCCTGTTGAGGCAGCACGTCATGTTCGATCGTGCCAGGATCCATCGACATCAGCACTCAAGGACACTGCAACGTCGAAGCTCGTATCGGCCGTGTAGGAGGAGCGTGGGGTACCTGCAGCGTCAGACGAGTGCAAAGCAGCAACCAGGACGGGGGCGCGTGTTGCACTGGTGAGTATGTACAAGAAGAGGAAAGAGAAGAAGACCAGGAAGAAGAGAGGAGATAGCTATTTGGACGAGTTCGACTCAGCCAACAAGGAGGCGTTCATTGATCAGTTGGAGGCAGAAGCGAAGGAGAGTGACGTGGACCCGTGGGACTATGAAGAGGAGGAGGAGGAGGACTCCGACGAGGAGATAGCGCGCTTATTTGAGGAAGGGGGCGATGTTGAGTCGTCAGAGGAGGACACTGACGGCAGCGATGGCAGGGACCATGGCGTTGACGAAGACGAGGATGAACCGGAAGACGAAGACGATAGCTTCTTCGAAATATGATCATTTATTTTATTTAGATAGATGTATTTTCACTTGTTCATGGAGGTAAAGTATCGGTGGCATGGATAGAGAGGTGGCACGGATTGACCATGCATAAAAAAGTGGAGAAGGGAGGGGTTACCCTGCCCGTTGGATCACATAGGATCAATGGTTGGTGGAGACGATCCGCGTGACATCTATGTCAGCCAATCAGGGCGTAGCACCCAGAGTGAGCACACGTTTGGGATCTCCACACGTTTTGGCTTTTGTGAGATTTGTGACCGAGAGAGACGACAAATCTCTTTTCACAATCCACCTATGGATCCACCAGTGTTATTACATGTGTGTTCTTCTCATTATCCACAACTAGAGTCATGGCATGTGTGTTCTTTTCACAGACCACATATGGAACCACCATTGTCATTGAAATGTGTATTCTTTCATTAACCATATCTAGAGTCATTTCATGACTATTCTTTTCAAAGACCACATATGGATCCACCAGTGTCATTGAAATGTGTGTTCTCTTTAGAGACCACACATGGATCCACCAATGGCATTACACGTGTGTTCTTTTTACTAACATACAGATCAACCAATGTCATTGCATGTGTGTTCATGTCACAAACCACACATGGATCCACTAATGTCATTGCATGTGTGTTCTTTCCGCGGCCCAATGGTAATGTATGGCTTAAGTCTGGAACATACACCGGGGCCTTACCCTCTGGACGAGATACTGGTAGCACATTGCAGACGGAGAGAGTTCTTTGAACATGTGTTGCAGCACGCGGGAGCCGCCGCCGACGAAATATACAGGGAAGAATGAATCCTATATTCATCCTAGGTTATTTGCTAGCATTTTCAGGTCTATTTTTTGAAGTAGAAATGTGTACTATATTTATATTATTTCGATCAGCAGTATGCGTATTACCTTTCAGACAAAATTGTAATGTATTTAATTTTACTACTTTCAGAATTCAAAGTATTTATTTTTAGTAGCTTCTTTCAGAATTCTCTGTGTTCGACAGTCGGAGCCGACGACGGACATCAGCTCAGCATCGGAATTCAGGTTCCACATGGAAAATTGCACAATAATGTTTTGGTGGGCGGCACCAGCCCTCGAACCTGGGATGCGCGCCGTCGAAGGTGGAGGAGGCAGGCCCGCCAGTCAGAAAACATGCCACATCGGCATCTCATGTTTCTGATGCCCTTTAAAAAAAGAAAACATGCCACATCGTCATCCTCTGTTTCTGATGGTGTTGCTACAATCGACGGTACATGGTGGCATAGAAATAATATCGTATAAACATAAGGACACGGTCGTCAAAATTTCTAAAATGAAACCTGGTTTCCTACCTGTCCTGGTACATTGCTCGATGAGGTGGATAGCCACGACCGATCTTTTTAATACGTTCGCACTCTTATGCTGAGAAGGAAAATAAAGATTGAGCAGTTAATGCAACGAGTGTCGAATTATTACCCTCTAAGGAAATGGGAGATGGTTATTTTCACGCGTGCCCGTAGTCCAAACCTACTGCCAGTCTTTCACTCCCCTTCTCCGACAAATCATAGTTCACATTGCGCAGCTCCTCCGTGCCGCACCACCTAGGGTAACATGGCTCCGCCTAAGCAGCAGCCACCGCCACCGCGATAGCCGCCGAAACTGGGGTATTTAGCCCCTCTAAGGCAGTCCATGAAGCTCTACTTCAAGGTCGGTCTCCCATTGCCCTGTCAAGCGGATGATTTCCCCGAATGTGCCGAATCAGCCGCGGCGGCGACGGCGGAGGCGACGGCGCCGAATGCGGCAAGCAGGGCCAAGAGAGCGATGTGGAGAAATCGCGCGGCGGCATTACGGCATGCTCTAGGCAGTGGGAACAAGGTACGTATCAAATCGTTCACAAGAGCATGCCTCCAAGGGTACACACCCTCGAACAGGGCAGCGCCAAGGTCTAGGAACTCTTGCGTTCACGCTTCGGCGCGGGCCACCTTACCGCAGTGGGGGAGGCTGGGAACACACCATCTGCGGCAAAGACGCTCCATCCTACGCACCGTCGGAGGCCATACCGTGGAGGCGACCAAGCGTCTACACTCAGCATGCTGGATTGTTCGACAGCCGGAGCCGGCGACGGGCATCAGCTCAGCTGGAATTCAGGTTCAAGTTCACACGGACCTACGATCCCAAGAAGGAGATGCCGAATTTCAGTTTCAAAGAAATCGTTGCGGTGGCGTGGATGGTCCAACTGAACTGGGACTGGCGCACACAAATCGCTCGTGCATGAACGATGCAGATTTCTTGTAGTTTGGCGGGAAGGCAATAGATCAGTTTGGGTTAAATGATCAAAGAACTTATGTCCTCTCAAGGCAATTGGCCAGCCAACTTTTCTGGTGGAGATTTGTAGTTTCTTCAGTGTAGAATAGTTAAGTTCAGACTGAAGAATGGCTTTTGTAGATAAAATGCTGATGAATTGTTCTATAAACTAGTAGGAAGTTTAGCCCACTTTTGTGCAGGTATAAGACCCTTTTATATGGAAGTACTACTGTTGTAAGCAAATACTATCAAGTATCTATTTCCTTCAATTACTAGTCGTGGTTAAATCTAGTTAACTCGCATTTTTTAATCCCAGACTGCAGATTTTGCGTCTATTGTCTATGCTGTAAACCATTTTCCTTTGTCTTGTGTTGTCTGCAAAATGGTCCTGCATTTCAACGTGTTACAAATATAGCTACCTTGTACTTGAAGAGGAGATGGACTACATTTTCCTGGCATCCACAGAATTGACATTGCTCATTGCCACACCATCCTCTTTTCATGAGGTTGTCCTTGGTTATTCACAGAAATTATAAAGCACAGTGTTCAACTACATCGATTCAAACTATTACACACACACTACATCAAATTCATTACCCACACATACTACATCAATTCAAACTATTACACACACATACTACTTCAAACTATTACACACACGTACTACATCGATTCAAACTATTACACATTTTTAGTCAATGCTAACTTCCTGCTACGCTCTCCATACTACAAATTCATTAGCCACACATACCACGGCAATTCACTAGAGCTATGTCTTCACTCGAGGGAAATCAGAACCACCAGCTCGTCCAAGCCTAGTTCCCCCACCGAAACTGTGTGCGTCGTCGCGAAACGGTGGTGGTCCTGTGCCATCGATCCTTCCAGGCCAACACTGCAGGCGATGAGGACGCTTTCTGGCAGCCTCTTCGGGGCCCTGAATGCCATGTACCGATTCCAGAACCTCCTCCAGGTGGATGATGACCGGGTGCTTCCAGCAAAGCTGTCGCTCTGCCCTGCTTGGAATCTGCACCTTGTACATCTTAGGAACGGCGTCAGGATCTTTCAGCCACACCTTTACCTCGATGACCCATCTGTTGCTCGGTGGCACAATTTCCACCAGCTCGCCGCCAAGGCTACTGACGACCTGCTCGAGGGCCTCCGGCTCCCAAGCATCCAATGGGAGGCTGTCAAAGCCGAGTTTGGAGAAGAAACGAAGCTGCCCCAAGCAATCATCCCACCCACAGGCGCGATGCCAACGCATGAAGCTCATTTTCTCCCTGCAGCACTCGAAAGAACGGGAAGAATGCAGAACATGCTCGGTGTCTGAGTTGTGCTCGAACCGGACGAAAAAATCGAATGGCGGCGCCCATACCTCAATCTTGACCTCATTTCGTCTGATCCCAAAACGAGACCTGAAAGCCGACAGCAACTCTGCCGGCGACACGGCGGGACGGGCGCCCAGCACGGTGGCCATGAGAGCGTGGTCGTCGAACTGCTATGCCAGGCCTACCATGCCTGGGGTGCACGGCAGCACACAACTTCCCGAGGCCGGTCGCCGGCCTGGATCGCCCGACAGGACGCGCTCCGCCGTGTGAGAAGGACTAGCCAGAGGCGAGATATTAGTCCGGGGACACGAAGCTCCAATACAGTGGACGATGCGATGGCGATGGCGGCGAGCTTCAATTAGAGGCATGGGAGGTTGACCCGACATGGCGGGGACGCAAATTAGAGCAAGTGCGAGCTCCGATCTGAGACGAGCAGCCGGAGCTGAGCAAATGTTATGGGGAGGGGAGCAGGGGAGAAGACTAGAGCAGACCAAAGAAATAGATCTGGTCAACTCAGGTATCTGGTCCATGCAGGGGTAAGCTAGTCCACGACCGCAAAAGATAACAGGGAATACTGACAGGGCGGGCCAATAAGAGTTGACCTAATGGTGGTATTTGAGTTCAATCGTTTTTCGTCTGGTTCAAACAACCGTTTGGTCGTTAGATTTGTATTCACCCCCATTTGGCCCTTCTGGACAATTGGCGATTCTACTATGGCCCCTCCGCGCGATTGATGACAACTCGGGTACCGGGATGCACTCGTCCAGGAAGTTTGGTACCGCAAATGAACAATCCCATACCTTACAGGTACTTAAGATTAGCCTATATGGTTCAGCCTAAGAAGGATTCCACAGTGTAAGCGAAGCCCGGCAAGGATTCAGGTGGCCCATTGGAGTTCGACTTATTGAAGGACGCGACATAGTGTAGATAGAAAATTAAAGGGCGAAACCCTAATTTGTAACCAACTCAACCTGCTACCCCGAGACCTAGCCTCTCTCTATAAAGGACAGGAGGGGCAGCGAGGAGGACCAATACACACACACCCGCATACACCTCGCCAGATTACATCTGCGCGCCCTCGTACTTTTCGACTCCCTCATAATCAAGAGCAGACAAGCAGGAGTAGGGTCCTCTACGAGGCCTGAAACCTGGGTAAAACCTCGTGTCACCTGTGTGCTTGTTTGCTACTCGATCGATGCCTCTAGTGCTCCCCACTTCCTCGAACCTAAGTCCATCAACGATGGGCATTGATGAGTTAACCCCTCGTCAATTGGCGCCATCTGTGGCAATGAGAATGCTGATGTTGCGGCTTACTTGGTCCCATCAACTACGATCTACGACTCTGCTGCAGCGGAGACCCGCCTCTTCTTCGGCGCCCTCGACCTCACTGTCCACACGCCAGTGACTCGCCCGGATTTCGAGTCTACGGGTGACGGGATCGGCCTAGCGATTAGAAGCCTACATTTTCAAGTTGGTTGGCTCGGCACGCTTCGCCTCCCCGATCAGCCGAAGACCCTCGCGATTGCTCCTGTGTCGTGGTTCCCGCTACCGATTGGAACCCTGAGCAATCTCAACACCTCAGCATCAGTCGAGGGCATGGATGGCAACATCAGTTGCGAGTCCGATCTAGGCGATCTGGCGTCACAAGACGGAGCCTACGGCTCCGTATCTAAGAGCTACAGGAGCAACAGCTTCCCTAGCCACTACATGTGCGTCGTTATCAACACCGACGATGGAAGCACTCAAAGGTACAATGCCAATGGCGGACTCAGCAACAACGGGCCGACCAATCGACCCCCTGTCGTCGGCCCCGTCCAAGACGATCAGCAGCCGCCTAACCTTGCAGGTGAACGCATCAATGAGCGGCAGCTGATTGAGCTCAACGACACCGAGTGGGCACGATGCAGGGAGGCCCTACAGGGCAATCGCCTGCCGCCAAACTCATCGCAATAGATGTTTATGGGTTATCATTAGCTACTCATGTAGGAGTATAGACGCCAGCAACAGGAGAGCGCTCGACTCGACGAGCACAAATGGGTGGCAGACGAGTCGAGCCTTCGATGAGCTCAAATCTCTTCCATCAGATGATCCTCCTCCAAGGGCAATGGCTATGTAGCCTCCAAAAGGCACTCTCGACTGGCCCAACTCAACGACAAGGAGCGAGACGAGGCCACTCAGGCCCTTGACTTTTCCTTCATGATAGTGTATTCATGGGGCAATGTGCTCCCAAAAACACCGCAAGCAGCGGTGACAGCAGCCACCATGTACCTGCTGAACAATCGGCCGCCAGCTGGGGATCCATGATTCGCCATGCACCGATCTACGATCGCTGGCCTGGGACTGGTCGAAGCTGCGCTCACCAAAGATCCAATGCCGGAGCTGAAGGAAAGCAAGGCTCTAGCCAAGTACTACTCACTCTCCTCCAGCGATGATGAGCATGACTTGTCGCGGCGATGCCGCTCACGTCGACATGATCACGACTACGACATGCGTGACGACATCACACAACACAAGGTCGACAAGATGCGCGCAAGGCGCGCCCGCTCGATAGACTCGGAGGATGAAAGAACGGAGCTCTGCGGTGTCGGCTGCTTCAGCAGGGCCATACAGCAAACACAAATGCCTAAAGGATTCAAACTCCCGTCGGAGAACCCAAAGTTCAACGACCTCCAAGACTGGAAGATCTGGCTGGAGGACCACATCTCCTCCGTCAGGCTGCATGGTGGAAACAAGAGCACGGCCATGCAGTGCCTCCATCTACAGCTGCATGGCGTTGCCCGCTCATGGCACAATAATCTCCCCCCGCGAATCGATCCGCAGCTGGGAGGAGCTAGTCTACAGCTTCGGGCGGAACTTCAAGGGCACTTACAAAAGGCTGATGACCCACAAGTATAGGGGGTGTATCGCGGTATTTTTGAGGGAAGTGAAACCCAATTTATTGATTCGACACAAGGGGAGCCAAAGAATATTTATCAGCCTTAACAACTGAGTTGTCAATTCAGCCGCACCTGGAAACAATCTTGCTCACAGCAGTTTATCAGTAGCAACAGTTTTGTAGTAGGAATAGTAAAGTAACAACAGTAGTAAAGCAAATACAATAGTAACAAAAGCAGTAAACAGTGGGATTCGAGTGCGGTAGGCATAGGGATGGATGGATGGGCGTTGCATGGACAAGACAATCCACATAGCAATCAGAACATAGGGCAATTGCAGATAAATAAGATAAAGCATCCAAGTACTAGACAATCCTAGGCATGTGTTCCATATATAGTCATACGTGCTCGCAATGAGAACTTGCACAACATCTTTTGTCCTGCCAGCCCGTTTGCAGCGGGGCCTCTAGGGAACTACTGGCAATTAAGGTGCTCCTTTTAATAGAGCACCGGAGCAAAGCATTAACACTCCATAAACACATGTGATCCTCACATCAAAGCCTTTCCCTTCCGGTTATCCCGATTTCTGTCACTTCGGGGCCATAGGTTTCGGACAACGACATGTGTATACAACTTGCAGATAAGACCCAAAACAATACTATCATAATGAATCAATAATAAGTTCAGATCTGAAATCATGGCACTCGGGCCCTAGTGACAAGCATTAAGCACAACAAGTCGCAACAAAGTCATAAAGCACTAATAAAAGATACTAGGCACTATGCCCTAACAATCTGATGCCATTACATGAACGATCTCATCCAATCCCTACCATCCCCATAGCCTACAGCGGGGGATTACTCACTCATAGATGGGGGAAACATGGATGGTCGATGGAGAAGCGATGGTGATGATGATGGCGATGATCTCCTCCAATTCCCCATCCCGGCAGGGTGCCAGAACGGAGTTTCTGGTGCTGTTTCGTGGAATCTGATGGTGGCGGCAGAGCGGAACTCCTTCTAGAAAAACGTCGAACCCCCCGAAGTTTTTAGGTCAGAAGGCTCCTTATAGGCGAAGAGAGAGGCCGAGGGGGTGCCTGGGGGGCCCACACCACCCCCTGGCGCACTTGGCCTGGCCCGCGCCAGCAGGTGGTGTGGCCACCCCAGGGCTCTTCTCCGTCTCGTATTTTGGCTCCTGGAGTCTTCGGGTAAAATAGGATTTTTGGCATATTTTCCGGGATTTTTCCTGATAGTTGATTTTCTGCACAAAAAGTAGTCACCAAGGCAATTTTGCTGAAAACAGTGTCAGTTCGCATTAGTTGCATCCAAATCACACAAGTATAGAGGAGAAACAATAGCAAAAGTGTTCGGGAAAGTAGATACGTTTTGGACGTATCAACTCCCCCCAAGCTTAGCTTATTGCTTGTCCTCAAGCAATTCAGTTGAAAACTGAGTGCGATAAAAGAACTTTCATGAACACATTTGCTTCATATGATGTAAATATTCTTAGCAATGTGACCAACTACTTAGATAATTCATAATACAAAGTATGCAACTGAGTCTACTTAATAGTCATTGCAAGCTATGAAGAGATTCCAACTCAAGAATAATAAGTAGCATGAAGCACAAACATAAGAAACATTACAATGCTCATAGAAAGGTATGATAGAGTGGTATCTCGCTTGCCTTTGATTATGAATGCCAAGGCACCTCTGAAGTTCAAGTGATGACTAGAAGTAAAGATATCAAAGATACAACCATCAAAGTCATAACACAAATAATCAAGTATTGGAACAAACACAAAGGATGAAAACTATGCTCTCAAGAAGGTGCTCAAAGAATATGTGGAGACTGAACAAGTGGAAGAAAAAGGTTTTGAATAATTTTGAAAGGCTTCCAAATGCTGAAAGTATGGTACTCGTTAGCTTTGAGCTCTCATTGCCCCTATCATAAGCATCTTTAATGTGGTTAAGGTGAAAGTGACACAACTAAGAGGATATGCTTGACAAGTTATAAATTGAAGTCTCATGCCCCTTACTTACGAAGAACGATCCTCATGCTACTCAACTTCAGTCACAAATAAGCTCTTGTCATTGTAAGTATATACGTATCATAGAGAACCGCCAACGGGGTACCCCTTGCGCATGACACGGGAGCTATCCCATGATCAAAACGACAAGGCAAGCAGACAATGAGCATCTCAGCGATCTTTTTATTTACTATGTGCATATATTTTTATTGAGGATGCTTCATAGAATGCTCATTATGGTTATGCTGCAAGTTTCCACCATGATTAGGCATGGCTTAAGCTAGCGGCCCAGGCGTTTCTCTAACATACATACGAACTCCATGATCTTACAAGTTCCACTTTTATTTCACACCGCCGGGATCCATAAGCAAAAGAACATGATATCAACTAGGTACAAAGTACCTATGAAGTGTTGAAAGCGGTCCCCATGATACATGGTTCTGCTAACTCCAACTCATAAAGCGCAAGCATATGCACAACAAAGAAGGACGCAATGGTTCAAGTTTATTAAGTGCAAGAAAATAAAGTGTGCCATCAAGTTCGTGAGAGCTTTACTAACTAACTTTCTCATAACAAGCAAACATTTTATTTGGAAGAAAACAAGGCATATTGAATATGCACGGAAGTAGCAAATGATGCTAATGGGTAGATATGGTGGACACTTTGGAAATATTTGGTTTAGGGAGTTGGAAACATGAGTAAAACACTCAGTGGAAGTGAAGTCTAGCAATAGTAAGGGAGCGACAAACGAGAGAGCAATAGCTGTCATTATCATGCTTGCAACAAAACAAGACTACTCATGGCATGAAAGTGATTCAAGATCCTCAAGGCAAAATAATTCATCGAGGCTTAACTGACTATTATAGTCATGAGCATGCGTGAGCATGTGCCAAGTCAATCAAATGAAACATTCAGAGGAGGATACCACGGTGTCATACCAATTTATGAATAGAGTAATGCAAGCAAACATTCATGAGACATGCTACAAATTATTAGCGAGCTGGAGCTAATCATAAGAAAGCAAAAACTATTAAGCATCCAAAGAAAACATACACTCTACATGAACGGACTAAGCAAGCTCACAAAGATGAGTATATGTACAAAAATGAAGACAAATAGAGTTCGTTACCAGCCTCTTACCACGCCTCAAGTTGTCAGTAATCCTCATTATTGCTCTTCACTTGTGTGGCTTGAATAATAATATCAAACCAATAATCCACTGAGAACTGCCGAACCCTGTAGCAAACTCGCAAAAACCAAAGAAGAACGACAAATATTTTTGGTGTTTTCGTTTTTAAATAAGAACCAAAAGAGAAAAACAAGCAAAGCAAAATCTTTTTGGATTTTTCGAATAGTTCAAACAAAACAAAAAGGGAAAAACAAACCAAGGCAAAAAGAAGAAGCAAACCAAAGAGTAACAACAAAAATATTTTTGGTCTTTTTGTGTTTTTAGAAAGCAAAAGCAAAGAAGAACGAAAACTAAAAAGAGAACAAAAACATGAATATACAAAGTACCAACGCAACATGATATGGAGATGAGTGCGGTGTCGGCGTACCTCCCCCCAAGCTTGGGCTTTTGGCCTAAGTGGGTATCAATACATGTACGAATAGGGGTTCCAAGCGGGCGGATCTTGGTAAGAATGGTCGTAGCTGGGCCCATGAGAAGAAGAGGAAGCTCCCCAATCATAAGCGGGCTGCTGATATGAAGACTCTCCCTCATTCGAGGGCTGGACCGAATCATCCGTGACCTCCCTTCTAGTGTCTTGCTCCTGTTGGGAGAGCTCTCCCAAGTACATGTCAAACTCCTCCTCGGTGAGGGACCATCCTTCCCTGTTATCAAGGTTAAACAAAACAGGTGCAGGCAAAAGAACAACACGCTCGGACTTGCTCTTTCTCCAACCAGCTTTGAGAAAGGTCAAACTAGCCCATGAGGAAATAAATTTATGTTGTACCGTGGAATTGAAATCAAGCCTCTCTATGGGAAACTGTAGGTCTAGATGATGAGGCACTAAACCATGCAATGCTAGTAAACGAGAAGCAACGAGGCCTCCACAAATTCCACCTTTCTCACGGTTAGCAGCAAGACGGAAAGCTATCAAAGCACCCATGTTGTAAGACCTATCTCGTCTAAGAGCAGCAGAGATAAATGCTAGATCAAACGAAGATAACTTATTGGCAGTTTTCCTAGCAAGAACACACTTGGCAATAAAGTAGGCAAAGTAGCGAATGGAGGGAAGATGAATGTTACGGATTTTTCCATTCTCCTTCGAGAAGCTACTCCCTTGACAAATTTCTGCATATAAATCCATGAGTGGTTCCGGTCTCTCTTTAATATTCTTACATGATCCCCATTGAGGTACCTTAATGGCTGCACAAAAATCGTCAAGAGAAAGATTGACAGCAATATTGTAAATTTTGTAATGGACCATGGGGTTAGGCAAAGAGTGACTAAATTGGAAATCCTGCACCACAGACATGGTTAGCTTCACAAATTGACAAGGTTCATCTTCCAAGAAACGCTCTAACCCTGCATTAAAAACCAAAGTGTGGAAATCTTGTAGAATTCCTGCAGCTCTCATGAACTCAGGGCATGGATAGATGGAGGGAAAAACTTCCTCCTCCCTGTGGACCTTCATGACCTCAGGTACCCAAAGCTCATGTTGGTTTAGGTGGTGCTCACTCATCTTTTATTCTGAAATTTAAACACCTATTAAACAAGTGAATGCAAAGTAAATATAATAAAGGATTCTACTCATTGGGACTTGCAAGAGGCCTAAACATGCATCAAATCTATATCTCTAAGCATCAAACAAGCTTACAAGCTCTCATAACCAGTCACCTACAGCAGCAAAATACTCAACATATAATCCACTAAACACAAATCTACTTGGACAAGGGGAGGAGTCACATACCAAGGAACAATTGCTCCAAATTTCAGCAAGAAAGATGGGCTGAGAAAAGAGATCAAAGAAATCGAGAGCAAGCATAGAAAGAACGCGATTTTGAGCTATGAACTAGAGCTTACTCGGGAGAGAGAAGAAAGTGGCAGGTGAGAGAAGTACTGGGGGGCCAGGGGTGGCCCACACCAGGGCATGGCGCCACCCAGGGCTGGCCGCGCCACCACATGGTGTGCCTGCCTGGTGGGCCCCCCTGGTACCTACCAGGTGATCCTCTGCCCCTTTTTCATGTAAAAATTTAATATGAATTTTCTGGAATTTTTCGAGACACTTTATTTTTGGGCTTTTTTCAGAAATAGAAGAATGATTTTTCTGACAGACAGATTTTTTTCTTTTGGAAACATGATGCAAGGACAAAACAAGGCTAGAACTACAGAAGTTCTAGCATGCAAGAAACTAACAACACAAAGAAAACTAAACGAAAGCAAAAACTAAAAATGCAAAGGGTAGAAATAAACTGAGATAATCATAATGAAAACATTGTTTTGTTCAACGGAATCCTTTTGTTAGCAAGGTTGATCAAGTCTTGCTACCAAAACAATTGCATATGAGACAAAACTTTGTACTCCACTAATGATTATGTTACCTCAACCTTGATAGCAATGGTCCCAATCATAATAGTTTCAAATTTTTCTCTTAGTATGGGACAATATATTTCTCCAACTTGAATGCCTTCAACATGTTCAATTGAATTCAAACCATAACTCCTTTCAATCTTCTTGGGGAAATAGACAGTATGTTCCTTGTCATTAACATTGAAGGTCACCTTTCCTTGATTACAATTAATAACAGCTCCTGTGGTATTAAGAAAAGGTCTCCCAAGAATAATAGACATATTATCATCTTCAGGCATTTCAAGCACAACAAAATCAGTTAATATCAAGAAATTGTGAGCCACCTAAACAGGTACATCCTCACAAATACCCACATGAATAGTGGTAGATTTATCAGCCATTTGCAAAGATATATCAGTTGGTATCAATTTTTCAAGCTGAAGCCTCTTATAGAGAGATAAAGGCATAACACTAACTCCAGCTCCCAAATCACACAAAGCAGTTCTAACATAACTATTCTTAATAGAGCAAGGTATAGTTGGAATCCCTGGGTCTCCAAGTTTCTTAGGAACCTTACCATTGAAAGAATAATTAGCAAGCAGAGTAGAGATTTCTTCATTAGGGATCTTCCTTTTATTCGAGACAATATCATTCATATACTTTGAGTAAGGAGGAAATTTAATAGCATCAGTCAAAGGAATTTGCAAGAATAAAGGCTTCATCCACTCACAAAACTTATTATAGTGTTCATCTTCCTTTGACTTGTGTTTCTTATGAGGGAAAGGCATAGGTTTTTGGACCCAAGGTTCTCTTTCACTACCATGTTTCTTAGCAATAAAATCTTCTTTAGTGTATTTAGTAGTCTTAGTGTGATTTTCAGGTTCTTCTTCAACTTTTTCTTCATTAGGCACTTCATTTTCTTCATTACCACTTTCAGTTTCAGCATCAGAGATAGATATACTATTAGGATCTATAGCAGGTTCAGAGGGTTTTACAATAGTTTTATGTTTCTTTTTCCTTTTCTTATGAGTAGAACCACTATTTTCAGCTTGTTGAGAATCCTGCTCAATTCTTTTGGGATGCCCCTCAGGATATAGAGGATCCTGGGTAGCAACACCACTTCTAGTTCTAATTTCATAAGCATGTTTTTCTTTAGCAGCATTAACTATCAAGTCGTTTTGCACTTTAACGAGTTGATCTATTTGAGTTTGAACCATTTGAAAGTGTTTAACAATCATTTTAACATCATTAGAGGTTCTTTCCACAATATCTTTCAACTCTACAATAACTCTAGTGTTTTCCATTAGATGATTTTGCACCCTTTTATTAAAGTTATCTTGCTTAACAATAAAGATATCAAATTCTTCTAAGCATTCATCAGGAGGTTTCAAGTAAGGGATATCACCTTCATCAAAGTGTTGGAGAGAGTGTACCTCAATAGTGGGTGAGTAGGGAATAGGCTTACATAATTCTTCTATAGGAGGTAAATTCTTGACATATGCGGCTTTAATTCCCTTCTCCTTAAGACATTTCTTAGCTTCCTTCATCACTTCATCATTTAATTCAATAACTCCCCTCCTCTTTGATGTTGGAATAGGCACAAGAATAGATGGTTCAGGTACAATTACTTCAGGTATAGCTTGTTTAGGAGGAGTCCAATCTTCATAATTCTTGCTTATTTTAGCCATTAATTCCTCAGCTTCCTTCGGAGTCCTATTCCTGAAAACACAATCAGCACAACTATCTAGGTATGTCCTAGATTCTTCGGTTAGTCCATTATAAAATATATCAAGAAGCTCATTCTTAGGTAATGGACTTCCAGCATGTGCATGAATCAAAGCACAAAACCTTGCCCAAGATTCGGGCAATACCTCTTTTTCTCCCTGTTTAAAATCAAAAAGTTCCTGCAAAACAGCATGTCTAGCACTAGGAGGAAAATATTTCTGCAGGAAAGTACTAATCAAACACTCAGGGCTATCAATAGATCCAGGAGGTAAATTACCAAACCAAGTTTTAGCTTCTCCTTTCAGTGAAAAAGGGAAAATCTTAGCAACAAAGTAAGTATGCATCTTAATATCATCAGAAAACAAGCCACTCATGGTAGAAAGTTCATTCATATGTGCTACCGCACTTTCATTCTTAGTCCCACAAAAGGGTTCTTTCTCGACAATAGCTATGTAAGATAGATCGAGAGAGAAATCATAATCTTCATCTATAATATTTATGGGAGAAGCAGCGAATCTAGCATCAAGAGATAATTTGGGTCTAATAGTACGCCTCTCAAGGAGACTCTTAGCAGCGCTCCTATCATGGGTGTTCCTACATTCTTCAATAAACTCATCAGTCATCTCAACATAATCTTCGTCAGCATCATAACTCTTACTAGACTCAGGTGAGCTAACAGGTGTGGCGGTATCTTCATTAGGAGTTTCGGTATTTCCAGCTATAGTTCTAGCAATCGTAGCATCTATGAAAGTACCTAATGAACCACTCTTCTCAAGCACAGTAGAAGAAGCATCATAAGTATCAGAAGTTTCAGATTCAGCAGTAGTAGCAGTGTGTGTAGCATGTGTATGTGGTGGTGTAAGGAACTTACTCAAAACAGACGGTGAATCAAGAGCGGTAGAGGTGTTCAGAACCGTACCTCTTATTGTAGTGGATGGTAAAATAGGAACCTTGCCATCACGAGACTTACCCATGATGGATGGATAGCAGCGAACAATAGAGAACCCAAGTGAAGTTGATAAATAAAGTTATGCTCCCCGGCAACGGCGCCAGAAAATAGTCTTGATGACCCACAAGTATAGGGGGTGTATCGCAGTATTTTCGAGGGAAGTGAAACCCAATTTATTGATTCGACACAAGGGGAGCCAAAGAATATTTATCAGCCTTAACAACCGAGTTGTCAATTCAGCTGCACCTGGAAACAATCTTGCTCACAGCAGTTTATCAATAGCAACAGTTTTGTAGTAGGAATAGTAAAGTAACAGCAGTAGTAAAGCAAAGACAATAGTAACAAAAGCAGTAAATAGTGGGATTCAAGTGCGGTAGGCATAGGGATGGATGGACGGGCGTTGCATGGACAAGACAATCCACATAGCAATCAGAACATAGGGCAATTGCAGATAAATAAGATAAAGCATCCAAGTACTAGACAATCCTAGGCATGTGTTCCATATATAGTCATACTTGCTCGCAATGAGAACTTGCACAACATCTTTTGTCCTGCCAGCCCGTTTGTAGTGGGGCCTCTAGGGAACTACTGGCAATTAAGGTGCTCCTTTTAATAGAGCACCGGAGCAAAGCATTAACACTCCATGAACACATGTGATCCTCACATCAAAGCCTTTCCCTTCCGGTTATCCCGATTTCTGTCACTTCGGGGCCATAGGTTCCGAACAACGACGTGTGTCTACAACTTACAGATAAGACCCAAAACAATACTATCATAATGAATCAATAATAAGTTCAGATCTGAAATCATGGCACTCGGGCCCTAGTGACAAGCATTAAGCACAACAAGTCGCAACAAAGTCATAAAGCACTAATAAAAGATACTAGGCACTATGCCCTAACAATCTGATGCCATTACATGAACGATCTCATTCAATCCCTACCATCCCCATAGCCTATAGCGGGGGATTAGTCACTCATAGATGGGGGAAACATGGATGGTCGATGGAGAAGCGATGGTGATGATGATGGTGATGATCTCCTCCAACTCCTCGTCCTGGCAGGGTGCCAGAACGGAGTTTCTGGTGCTGTTTCGTGGAATCTGATGGTGGTGACGGAGCGGAACTCCTTCTAGAAATACGTGGAACCCCTCGAAGTTTTTAGGTCAGAAGGCTCCTTATAGGCAAAGAGAGAGGCCGAGGGGGTGCGTGGGGGGCCCACACCACCCCCTGGCGCGGCCTGGCCTGGCCCGCGCCAGCAGGTGGTGTGGCCACCCTAGGGCTCTTCTCCGTCTCGTATTCTGGCTCCTGGAGTCTTCGGGTAAAATAGGATTTTTGGCATATTTTCCGGGATTTTTCCTGATAGTTGATTTTCTGCACAAAAAGTAGTCACCAAGGCAATTCTGCATAAAACAGCGTCAGTTCGCATTAGTTGCATCCAAATCACACAAGTATAGAGGAGAAACAATAGCAAAAGTGTTCGGGAAAGTAGATACGTTTTGGACATATCAAAGGCCCGCATCAATCGAAGAGCTAAAGGCATGCTACCAAAAGCCCGGCGAATCACTGCGCTCCTACATCTAGAGGTGGTCCATCATTAAAAACACCGCAGAGGACATCTCCGAGGACCGCAATCGACGCGTTCAACGGCGGTGCCATAGAGAGCTCAGGGAGGAGATGGGCCACTCGAAGCCCAAAACAATTGACCACTAGATGGAGATCACGAACAAGTGGGCTGATGGAGAGGACTCGGTGAAAAAAACCGTGTCCACTCAGATGACGACGATGACCTCGGCCTCAGACATGACCGTTGAGGAAAACATCGAATGCGCAGCTATGAAGACCGCGAAGAAGTCGACATGGTCGCGGCTGGCTACGCTAACAGATGTGACGATGGCAACCGCACAGAGGGTACCATAGCGGTTGGTACCGCGACAACAGGAAAACCACCTAGGTATGGCAATGTTGTGCCCGCGATGAGGCAAACACAATGGCAAGAAGAAGTCTAGCCACCTCCTAAAGGACTACCGCGAGTTCCTCAAGCTCCACGAAGGCATTGCCTAGATGAATCATGACACAATAAATCAGGGTTATGGAACTTCCCCAGGTGTTGTGGCTCACAGAGCACCACCACCACCGCCCAAACCACCACCACCTACGGCTGCACCAGCCCAGAACAATGGAGGCGAGTAGTACCCACGACCGCTGGGGAATATGGACATGATCCAAAAAGGACGCCCATCCAATCGAGTGCAAAAATCAATCACTCGCCAAGTCAATTTGGCGGTCAACTCTCCACCCTCAACCACTGAGTACCTCAGCGGGTGCGAGTCGTGCATCACCTTCGATAAGCGCGATCACCCGCGTCAAGTACCATGCCCGGGCCATTCTCCCTGGTTCTCGAGGCACAAATTGGTGGCTTCGAGATGAGCTGCGTCTTCATGGACAGTGGCAGCAACATCAACCTCATGTTCGCCATCACCTTGCGTGCCGTGCGGATCCCTCTCTCCTGCCTAGAAGCCTCTGACACAACATTCCATGGCATCGTACCAGGGAAAGGCGTATACCCTTTGGGCAAGATCAACCTGGACATCATCTTCGGCACGATAGCAAACTTCCGGCAAGAGCGCCTCAAGTTCGAAGTGGTCGATTGGCCCTCGCAGTACCATTGTATCCTTCGACGTGTTGTGTTCGCGAGGTTCATGGCGGTGCCACACTACGCCTACCTACAGATGAAGATGCCGGGACCAAACAACATTATCACCGTCTGCGGAAGCTTCGCCAAGTCAGATAGTTGCGACAGGGAATTCAACAGAATCTCCCAATCCTTCGGAATGTAGGAGGAGCTGGCAAGACTGAAGGAGTGACAGACAACAGTATCCCGCCCCTAGTAAGCCAAACACACCCGACCAATCCTTTGACTCGTCGGTACACACCTAGGTGATCCAAGTCCACCCAACGGACATGACCAAGACGACCCTCATCGCCAACAACTTGAGTCCCGCATAGGAAATCACGCTCGTTGAATTACTCCGTGAGCGTTGGGAGATCTTTGCCTGGTGTCCAGCAGACATGCCAGGAGTTCCCATGGAATTCACTAAGCACTCAATCAACGTGAATCCTGATGCTAGACCAGTGAAACAGTCGATACATTGATTGTCAGAACCAAGGGCAAAAGTAGTCGGTATGGAAGTTAACAGACTCCTTGACGCCAACTTCATACAAGAAATCAAGGAGATCACCTAGGTAGAAAACCCCGTGCTTATTCCCAAAAAGGACACGGATATCCTGCGGATGTGCGTGGACTTCACCTGCCTCAACAAGCATTGTCTAAAATACCACTTCCCATTACCGTGGATCGATTAGATAATTGACTCCACCGTGGGATGCGAGCGCCTCTACTTCCTCGACAACTACTCAGGCTATAACCAGATTCGGATGAAGGAAGAGGACCAGGAGAAAACGTCCTTCATCACGCCCTTCGGCGTCTTCTGCTACACAACAATGCCCTTTGGGATGAAGAATGCAGGAGCCACCTACCAATGGTGTATGCAAGCTTGCCTCAAGAGCTAGCTTGGTCGGAACATCCAAGTTTATGTCGACAACATCGTCGTCAAAACCAAGGAGGAAGCCACACTACTCGACAATATCCGCAAGACCTTCGACAACCTCGACCGCTACCGGATCAAGCTGAATCCGGAGAAATGCGCCTTCGGTGTACCATCTAGGTAACTGCTCAGGTACCTCATTTCCGCTAGGGGAATCGAGGCCAACCCAAAAAAGATAAAGGCCATCCTACCCATGGAGAAGCCAAAGAACGTCAAAGGTGTCCAGCAGCTAGCCGGGCGAATCGCGGCGCTTAGTCGATTCATCAGTTGAATGGGCGAGAAGGTGCTACCGTTCTACTAGCTCCTCCTCAAAGATGAGAAGTTCGAGTGGACAGACGAAGCACAAGAGGCATTCAAAGATCTCAAGCGCCTACTCTCCACTTCGCCCGTGCTTGTGACGCTTAGGGAGAAAGAGCCCATGTTGCTATACATCTCTGGCACCAACCAGGTGGTCAGCACTGTGCTGGTGGTAGATTGGTCTAAAGACAACAAATTCCATGGGGTACAATGCCCAGTCTACTACCTCAGTGAGGTGCTCACTCTAACAAAACAACGGTACTTGCATTATCAGAAGCTGGCTTATGGCATCTTCATGATAGCATGGTGACCGCGCCACTACTTCTAGGAGCACCCCATCGTCATGGTGAACGATGCTCCACTAGGATACATCCTCAACAACCCCGACGCCATGGGGCGAGTCACTCTTTGGGGAATCAAACTATCTCCACGAGGCCTGTGGTGCAACACGACTCGTCATCTACGGTAACTCCAAGCTCATGGTGGAGCAAACCATGAACCAGTGTGATGCTCTGAGCGACAACATGATCGCCTACCGCAACCTCTACGACTCACTCGAAGGAGACTTCGATGGCTGCGAACTACGACACGTAGGCCGCGAAAGCAACGAGGAGGCTGACATGCTCGCCAACATAGGATCCACCTGTGCTCCGGTGCCACCCGGTGTATGGAGCAGATCTGCGAATGATCCATCAAGCCGAAGGCTCCCAAAAGACCATCCATCACATCAAATGACTCGGGGGCTGCGCCACCTGAAGAACTCGCAGGTCTCACCAATGCGGAGTAGGGACCCGAACTCGAAGGCCCCATGGAGGTCGTGCTCATCGAGCCATCCTGGACTCAGCCGTACATCACATACCTGCTCAGCAAAAGGCTGCCAGATGACCCGATAGACGCGCGACACGTAGCGCGACGCTCAAAGGGTTTCACCATCATCAATGGCGAGCTATACAAGCGCAGCATTATAGGAGTCCTTCAACGATGCGTCTCCAATGGTGATAGGAGAGCCATCCTCCTCGAGACACATGAAGGCACCTGCGGTCATCATGCCGAGAGTCGCGCCCTAGCCACCAAGGCTCTAGGATATGGATTCTACTGGCCAACGGCGATGCATGATGTCAATGACATCATCCAAAAGTGTAATACCTATCAAAGGTTCGCGGACAAACCGCATGCACCTGGCGTGGAACTTAGGCCAATACTTGTGGCCTGGCCCTTCGCGCAATGGGGACTGGACATGGTCGGAAAGCTACAAAAGTCATCACCTGGAGGTTACACTTTCCTCCTTGTCACAGTCAACAAGTTCACCAAGTGGATAGAAGCCATGCTGGTGACGAACCAGACGGGCGCCACCGCCGTCAAATTCTTCAAGTCCGTCGTCTTCAGGTTCGGGGTGCCACACAACATCATCATCTATAACAGGATGAACATCACCTCGAATGAGTTCCAGTATTTCTATGAAAACCTGGGAATCGACATCAGCTACGCCTCGGTAGCACATCTCTAGACCAACGGTCAAGTCAAGAAGGCCAACGGCCTCGTCCACAACGGCATCAAGAGAAGACTCCTCCAACCACTCGAGCGAGCAGCTGGGTGTTGGACTGAGGAGATACCATCAGTACTATGGAGCCTACGCACAACTCCAAACAGCGCCACAGGCTACACCCCATTCTTCATGGTACATGGCGTCGAGGCGGTACTACCTACAGAAGTGTGCTATAAGGCCCCAAGGGTCGTGGTGTACAGCGAGGCCGAGTCAATAGCCGCACTCGAAGACTCTGTTGACCTCCTCGATGAAGCATGCGAGATCGCAGCGGAACAATCAATGATTTACCAGTAGAGTCTATGCAACTACCTTAGCCGACAACTATGTCCAAGGTCCTTCGTCGAAGGAGACCTCATCCTGCAACTGAAATAGAAAGGTCACTTCAAGCTTGAATCCCCCTGGGAGGGACCCTATGTGATTACCGAAGTAATCCCAGGTGGCGCCTATCGCCTGAAAGACGTAGAAATCAGAGTCACATACTCCAACCCCTGGAGCATCACGCAGCTGCGCTGTTTCTACCCCTAGATGTTTTTACTTTTACAATAAGGCTACTCAGCCAGGCTACTTAGCCAAACATTGTACCTCCGGGTATTCTCAAATAAATAAAGCTAAGTGCCTCCAACTTTATATTGTGTTTCCATTTACATTGCTATTTCTACACTCGGGGGCTGCGCCACCTTGTCAACCTTGTCACAAGAACAAAACAATGACCTGAGTAGCTGACCACACTGCTAATCGAACCCTTGGTAAAACCAACCCAATTGCAGCACAACTAGCAGGCTAGCAAGGCGATGAGATGCGCAAGCGTCAGGCTAACGAAAAGGCATTACATACAATATCGCACTCGCGAAGCAACTAAGCTAATAGATATACATACAAACATGGGTATCAACAACCAGTCAAAACAAGTATACAAGTTTTACAACACATATACATCCTATGCAGGTCGACAACCATCCTACTGACGCAACAGGAGAACATTAGTGCGCTCGTCGAACAAGTTCATGATGTCTTCTGTTGGACGATCAACAACTCGATAATGAGGCACCATATTCCACGCCATCCCTGCTAGAGGAGGCGGCGGTCCTGCGGCGATAACATCTAGATCCACATCAGGTCACTTCATGTGCACAAGAGCTAGCGCAACCTTAGCACCTGCAACGAGCTGTTGGTGCACGCACTCGCGTACTGCATCAGCACTCTGAAATTTCCATATCAGGGCCAACATGCTCGAGGGTGCGGCATCCAATGGAAACATCGCTCGGAAAATATGCCTCGGGAACGACCGCGCTTTCTTCAAAAACTACAGCACTTGCGACACGCAATCTTGCAACGTCGCTAGCATGACTGCACGATCCTGATTGGTCCAAAAGAATCCACCAGCTTCCAGTTGGTCCTGGGTCAAATAGCTCAGTCGAATGTTGATGCAATCTCTCTCTTCTTGCGGAATGGGATTGACAACTACAAAAGACAGCAACATAAAGACATCAGCCACCAGAAAAAGCAACACAGACATACTACAGCAACAAAGTTGAAGCAACACTAACATTGCAATTGCTCACTGATTTGGGCCACCTCGCGAAGAAGATAGGCTTCCCACTCCAAAGCCTTCTCTACCTTCGACTTCTAGACGTCGGCAACACCACAGATGACTAGCGCCTCTCGCTCTAAATGTTTCACACGGTCATGCAGTCGAGACAATAGCGATAGTTCCTCCACCTTTGAATGTGGTTGTGCGACGGGTTTGCTAGGGGAGGATTCACCAGGCGCATCAGTAGAAGGCATATCATGCGATTCACTCGAAGGACCCTAACCAAGTAGAAGATTGGAAGCATAAGGGACATTGTGCACAAAAATTCGAATGATACAAGAACAAAGATAATTTATACATCAATAATTGGAATCCAAGTTCTTAGAGGGGAACCCCCACAAAAGCGGTCACAAGACAAGGCTAAAACGCTTCAAGCAGCTGCAAAAGGAAGAGACGAAGATGGCTACGCCAACACTTCAGCACCCGCGGGCTTCTTCGACTCTACGGCAGTGGCCCTGATACATTGTAAATGTATCTATAATTTTTGATGTTCCATGCTTGGTTTTATCCACTTTCTTGTGTTTTGTTCCAACTTTGGAGTACTTTTCATATGATTTCTTGGACTAACCTATTAACAAGAGCCATAGTGCCAGCTGCCTGTTTTCTGCTGTTTTTGGTTCCAGGAAAGTTAGAAAATGAATATTCTCGGAATTGGACGGGACAAAAGCCAAAGTGCCTATTTTTCCGGAAGGGATAAAGTGCCAGAATACGAGACGAAGAGGGGCCAGGGGCCAGCCACACCACCTGGCCGCGCGGCCAGGCCTGGCCCGTGCTAGGGGGTGGTGTGGTGGCTCTCGGCACCCCCTCGGCCTCTCCTTCCGCCTATATATTGCCCTCGGGACGAAAACCCTAAGTACCCGATCAAAAAATCCACGAAAGAGTCTGTAGCCGCCGTCATCTCCATCCCTAGATCGGGAGGGATCTAAAGCTCTTCCCGGCACCCTGCCGAAGAGGGGAATTCACCCTGGAGGCCTTCTTCATCACCATGCAAGCCTCTAGTGTGATGCGTGAGTAGTTCATCCTTGGACTACGGATCCATGTAGTAGCTAGATGGCTGGTTTCTCCTCCTTTGTGCTTTCATGTTTAGATCTTGTGAGCTCCGTTCATGATCAAGATCATCTTTTTGTAATCCATACATGTTGTGTTTGTGGGGATCCGATGGATATTGAGATGCTATTTCAGATTGATTATTGATTCTATCATGTCTTTGTTATTTGAGATCTTGCATGCTTTCCGTTGTTAGTAGCTATCTTGGCCAAGTAGATGCTAGCAACTCCAAGAGTTAGTATTTATGCTCGATAGTGGGTTCATGCCTCTGGTATTCTGGGGAAGTGACAGAAATCTCTAAGGTACTAGATGTGCTGTTGCTACTAGGGAGAAAACAACAATCCTTTGTTCATAGAACAATCGTATTGTTTACTTTACATGCAGTTTGTAAAGCAATAATATGTTGCTTGCAACTTAATACTGGAGGGGGTTCGGATGATAACCTGAAGGTTGATTATTAGTCATAGATGCAGTTGGATGGCGGTCTATGTATTATGTTGTAATGCCCAATCAAGTCTCAAAGGAGTCAAGATGATTAGTATATGCATGTATTGCTTTCTCGGTGTTTGTCAATTGCCCCGCTGTAATTTGTTCACCCAACATGTTATCTATCTAAGTAGAGCCACCTCTAGTGAACTATGGATCCCGGTCCTTGTCTTTTACATTCAATCTATAAACTGTTTACTACTTTGTTTTTACTTTCTGCAAACTTTTACTTCTTTCCATTCGATACGTTTAATCCTTTGTTTTCCGCAAAACACGGTGAGATTGACAACGTCATTGCAAGTTGGGGACAAAGTTCTGTGGTTGTGTTGTGCAGGTCTCCACGTTGCTACTAGCACCGGTAGTGCGCCCTGCCAAAGCTCAGCTAGTAACACCTTTGAGGTGTTTCCTTGCTCCTACTGGTTCGATTAAACCTTGGTTTCATAACTGAGGGAAACTTGTTGTTGTGCTCATCATACCTTCCTCTTAGGGTTCCCAACAAGCTCTACATCAACCACGAGCCATCAACACTTTTCTGGGTGTCGTGCATTGAGCCATCAGGCCCCTGATGCCGTGGCCTTCGCCGCCTTCAGACGCTTCCACCCCTCTGAGTACCTTGCTAATGTCTCTACGAGCCAAGGCCCATATTTTTGACAATGAGTGGCAAAGGGAGCAAAAACTACCTGTTGGCCATCCGCGGTCACCGGCATCTTCGAGGAGACCTTGCTGGCGTTTAGGTCGACACCGTGTGCCCGCACCATCGCTAGCCCCAGGGAAGCACCAAGCCCTTTTTGTGCATTCTTGAAATCTGCAGGGCGACTTTCATGAAGGAGTTGATCAGGCCATTTAGGTCTTCAATAAGTTTAGCCTTGGGGACCATCTCCTCTCGAAGATGCCCAAGAACACCCTTGACCTTTGTGAGCGAGTCCTGGACGGAGACGATGCGGTCTTCGACTGTAGCCACGACACCGGCCAATGCATCCTCGCGAGCAAGAGCCTAGGGGTCGAAACTCACCCAGATACATCCATTTTGCATCACTATTATATATCATATTTTACTGTTATTCATTGATATATTTCATTTTAAGAGATGATACTTATGTTATTTCATCTGTTTTTGCATGGTTGATGACTTTTGGAGGATGGACCGCTGAAGTTAGGATTTTGATGGAAAAGGCACTGTTTGGAGGCGAAATTCGCAAAGATCAGAAGATTCCAGAAAATACATGGAAACTCCTATTTTTCCAGAAGACGAAGGATGTCAGAAGGGGGAGTGGAGTTGGGCCATAGGGGGCCCACACCACCCCCTGGCGTGGGCTACCCCTGGCTGTGCCACCAAGTGGTGTGGCCACCCTGGCCCACCTCCAGCTCTCCTCTTTGGCGTATATTATCCCCACGAAACCCTAAGACTCGGAGAGCGACCATAGAAATCTTCCGCCGCCTCTGCATGGCGGAAAACTGCAGAGAGAGAAAGAGCTCTCCGGCAGGCAGAAATCTGCCGGGGAAATTCCTTCCCGGAGAGGGGAGATCGTCACCATCAACACCACCATCAAGCTGGACTTCATCGGGATCATCATCATCATCTCCATCATCATCTCCACCAGCACCATCATCACCACTTCATACTGCTATAACAATTGGGTTGAATCTTGCATAGTTCTTGGGGGAAACTTTCCCGGTGTTGATTACTTGTAGTAGTTGATGCTATTGAGTGGAACCATTGAATTATTGTTCATGTTCAGATTATTACTTATCATTATTTCATCTCTGATATTGATCCATATGATGTCTTGTGAGTAGTTCGTTTGGTTCCTGAGGACATGGGAGAAGTCATGTTGTTAGTAGTGGAATTGTGTTGAGAAAGTGTCGTGGTGGTGTCACGACAGATGCCATGGATAGGCTAAAGGTGGGGACTAATACACGCTAGGGGAATCCAGGGAGGGATAGTGGAGGGATTAAATTTGTATTGATTTCCTCTGAAGATTACAAGTGCTCCTAGAGCTATATTGGCGAGAGGAGGAAGAAGGAGCTCTCTTACTCTTGCCCATAGTTTTTCCCTAGAACCCTAGATCAACTTGTCAGTATGGAATCATAAAACCAACTAGAGCTCAACCCACCCCCGCTACCAGAAACCTAGCCCCCCTTATATAGAGGAGGCTCGGTCCCTGCCTAGGGCATACGTGGAGGCATATTCCTAAGAATATGCCTCCTCTCAAAGTGGTAACCCGACCGGGGTGCTTTTCCCCCGCGTAATACATGCTTTAGCGATGTAAGCCTCTGCGGCGCCCGCGTCAGCCGACATAGGCGTCATCACCCTTGTCGGCCATGACCCGGTGGTCCTGCCCTTGCTTTCTTTGCTCATGCAGTGCGTACCAGACCCTCTTTTTGACCAGAGAGATTCCTTCCTTCTCCCAGAAGCTAAGCGGGGATCCGGACCATAGTAGATCCGGCCACACCTGTTCCTGCATATAAGTTAGACAAGCACTTCCGACTTACTCCTTAAGTCGGCTGAGACAATGTTAGGCGACTCCCCTAGTCCGGGTTACTCCGTGATCCGGCCTGCCTGGAGTTGACCCGGCCAGCATCCGCTTTGGCCTTACCGAACCTCGGCTAACTCGGCCTCTATACCCCGGAGTGACCCTACCCGGGGTTATCCCCCCAACATTAGTCCCCGAAGCTGGTGCGGTCTTAGCTGCCTTGGCCGCTAAGGCCACATCAGGTTCATTTATGTTCGAGCCTTGGACGTTTAATTCCGGGTTAGCTCTTTATCTTGGATTATATGGATTTACGTTCCCTTCGCATGTTCCAAGTTTTCACTTGTCGGCCGGGTTACCACTGTGACTCGGATCTCATGGTCACCATGGTTTGATCCGGGCCTTGCTTCCTTCTCTCATACGCCAACCCACGTGGAAGCTAATCATCACGTTGTCTTATTTTAAGGGCCTGCACAGTAACTGCCGCAGTAATTGTCAGTTATCACTGTGCGCGGGTCACGTCACGCCTGCCTCCTCGTTTACCGCATCAGTGCATCACGTCACGGGATTGCTTCTGCTCTGTGGCCCTCTGTGTGGCTCCTCTACGATTGGCTAGGACGTGGGATACACAGCCACACCATGTGGCTCGTTGGCGCAGCGCGATTCTACTCACCCTCTCAAGGGTTGGTTAAGTAGCGGAGGGGCGCATCCCTTAGCATTTTTCCCACTTCTGCGCCCCTCTGCTCATTGCCCTTCTCCTTTGTCTTCCTAGCGACCGCGCCGCCGCCAGTCCTTCTAGCAGCGGCGTAGCCGCCGTGCTTTTCCCTGTGCCTCTGTGTCGCAGCCACCGCTACGTGACTTCCTTGCCACAGGTCCTCGCCACTCCAGGCCTCAGATCCACGCCGCCGCTAGCGCCAGCGAGGGTAGTGAATACGAGATGACGGAGGAGGAGCTCGTCGTCGCCGAGCAGGAAATGGAGCAGGACGCCGCCGCGGCGGACCGCGACGCGTGGGCTGGATCATGGGCCTGTCAAGATGACCTCGACTGGCTCTACCGGACCAGGCACATTCCTGCCGGCGTTGCCGCTCGTCTCCCCTCCGCCGAACTGGCCCCCTCACCCAATCCGGGTGAGTTCGTTGTGTTCCTGTCCCACTTCCAACGGGGATTTGGTCTGCCTGTGAGCAATTTCTTCCGGGATTGGCTCAGCACCTACCACTTGCAGCCGCACCAGCTCCCAGCCAACGCTATCACCTCTCTCTCTGCCTTTGCTTCTACGATCGAAGGCTACACCGGACTGTGGCCCACGAAGGAGCTGTGGATCCAGTTTTTCGGCCTTCGTCACAACGTCATCCCCAACATCCAAGTAGAGTCGGAGGACAAGCAACTCACCCAATTCGGAGCTGCCTCCATCTCACCCCGGAGACTTTCTGTTTTCCCCCCGGGTTACCGGGCTTGACTCCTGCAAAGGATGGGCCCGGACCTTCTTCTATGTCCGGAATGCGGGCACTGAGGATTTGATTCGGTTGCTGCCCTACACTCCGGGTCCACCTGATCCGGAATTCTAGGAGGAGATCTCCAAGAAGCCCACGGCTCTGGCCAATCAAGTTAACAAGAGGTTCACGGAACTGAAGAGACTCGGATTGTGCAACGAGGATGCTATGATCACGTTTGTGCGCAACCGAATCTCTCCCCTCCAGAAGCGCACCCACAAGTTGTGCCACATGAGTTTCGGCCGCGACCCCAACCAGACCTCTTCCTTCGAGTTGAGCAACACGGAGATTTTTCGCCGGGTTAAGGCTCTTTTCACCACCCACAAGGATTTCTCCGCCGAATGGACGTGGGGAATTGAGCACTACTGTCGTGACAGGCTCCCTCCCGCGGTAAGCTTTGCGGGGCAAACTTATTTCGGATCAAATATGTGTCGGTTTTTGTTGTATTTTTGACTCTGTTCTTCATGCTTTTTATCAGTTGTTCCTTCAGCAAACTCTCGAGGATGGTACGGATCTGACCCTTAAGTGGGCGCCGGACCGAGAAATCCTGGATGAGGAGGAGCCGGACCAGGAGATGTTCCTTCCTATGACCGACGCTACCAAACGACCCAGCAGTAAATTCTCTTCTCTTAGAGATTGGCCCGATGATGAGGATGACTTGGATGTCGACGTGATTGAACCTGTTGAGGCTATCCCTCTTTCTTTTGCCTTTCTGGCATCAGCTAACCCCGGTGGGCATATCCACGAGGATCCTCCACTTGCTACGGGCGAGCCGGTTCCGGTGGCGTCGAAGAAGAAGCGCGGAGCCGCATCAAGTTCTTCCTCTGAACCTTCTCAGCCCACAAAAAGGCAAAAGAAGGCCGGAGACAAGACTGCCTCCAAGCGGGCAGGCAAAGCCCCGGCACGAAGGGCTCGGAAACCCAAGGAGGCCGAAACCTTGGATGCGTAAGTCATTTTTCGTTGCGTAATTCACTTCTCCTTGCATCGTGGTAATTTCTCTTCTAACGTTATTCTCTTCTTCAGGCCTCCGGTGGAGGTCCCTCAGAGCGGATCAACCATCTCTTCACCACTTCGATCCGGCCCTTCTCCTCCTCGTGACGACGAGTCACGTCCGCTGAGCCCTATTCCAGAGGGTTCTGCGGCTGGTCCGGGTTCCGCACTACCTCGTCGAGAGGAACGCGACCTCGGAGCGGGAGGGGTCGGTCCAGCCGAGGCGACGGCGTCCACCACTTCGGCATCGCCGCAACTAGCAACCACCGAGTCTATCTCAACAGCAGCACTAGTAGCAGTTCCAGTACCAGCGACCGAGCCAACACCAGCACCTGTTCCGGCACCAAGGAAACCAACAACAGCTCCAAGTTCAGCTACAAGAGCTCCAGTGCCAAGTTCTTCCGCCTCGTCCGAGTCATCTCAGCCTCGGCGAGGAACTACTCCAGCAGCTTCTAAGGGGAAATCCACTGCAGTTACTTCTTCCCAGCAAGCTAAGGGCAAAAAGGCTCTAGATACTACCAAGTCAGCATCCGTCGAGGCTGGGCAGCGAACCCTATCGTCGATGCTTCCCAAGAAAGCCCCAGCAGCGAAGGATGTTCCTGCCGAGCCAACTGATGCGCAGCAGATGGTTCTGCATACCAGCCCAGCCCTTGCCTTGGTTGAGAGGAAAGAAGCGCACGCAAAGGGCTTGGTGGCACCCCATATGCCCACCGGTAAGCGGTACCCTCCGAGTCTTATTGAGTTCGTCATGAACTAGAATAAGGCGGAGTTCGTCCACAACGACGATCTCCCAGAAAAGTTCGGCCCCGCAGAATTTTCCGCCTAGATAAATACCGCTGCTAAGGCAATTAACCTCGCGGGGCGAATGATGGAGGTATGTCGTTTCTCCTTTACATGCTGTAGATAATAACCATTAGTCCCCGAGCCTCCGGTGGAGTAGCTTGTTACTCGGTCGGATGCTCATTAGAAAACTGGCGTAGCTCCATGTGAACTTCGAATATGCACACACACCTAGAGCCGGGTTAAGTTCCACTTGGCCCGGATCTTGTACACTTCGAATATGCACGCACCTAGAGCCGGGTTAAGTTCCACTTGGCCCGGATCTTGTACACTTCGAATATGCACGCACCTAGAGCCGGGTTAAGTTCCACTTGGCCCGGATCTTGTACACTTCGAATATGCACGCACCTAGAGCCGGGTTAAGTTCCACTTGGCCCGGATCTTGTACACTTCAAATATGCACACACACCTAGAGCCGGGTTAAGTTCCACTTGGCCCGGATCTTGTACACTTCGAATATGCACACACCTAGAGCCGGGTTAAGTTCCACTTGGCCCGGATCTTGTACACTTCGAATATGCACACACCTAGAGCCGGGTTAGGTTCCACTTGGCCCGGATCTTGTACACTTCAAATATGCACACACCTAGAGCCGGGTTAAGTTCCACTTGGCCCGGATCTTGTACACTTCGAATATGTACCAAGCTAATTTTACACTTCTGTACTTTTTTCAGGTAACGACCAATCGCCGGAGCGCTGAATTCCAACGCCTACTGGATACCCACAAGATGCTATGCGCAAAACATGTTGCACTTATTGCAGAACATGAGAAGAGGGGTAATTTTCTCCCTCGGCACTTCTCCGTTTTTCTTCACCTTCTTCCGCCGAACTAATCTCATCATTCGGTTTCTGTAGCTGGGGTGGAGGCTGAGAACAAGATCATGCGGAAGAATTTGGAGGAAATCCGGGGTATGTCCTCTTTTGTCCGACCTCGTAGTGTTTTCCATTTCATCTTCTCCTTGGCTCGGCAAACATTCACTCCTCGGCTCTGCCGGGTCAACATACTATTTCAGCATCGCTTGAGGATAGTGTGCCCGTGCCTGATATGATGTTGCATTTTCTCGAACAAGCAGGACAACATCAAGCCGAGCTGAAGAAAAAGGATGATGAGCTTGCTCTCCTCCGGACTAAGGACAACAAGATTGCCAAGCTCAAGGCTGAGATGGATAAGATGAAGGCCCAACACCAAACCGAGCTCCAAAAGGTTGGCCAGAACTTCATAGAAGAGCGTGAGCGCCTTACTCTCCAGATCTCCAAGGACCAGGATCTACTCAAAGAATCCTACATCCAGCTTGGGTTGGCAAACGCTGAGCTTGAGCAACTTCGCAAGAGACGCGATGGCTGCATCAAGGAGTTAACCTGGATCCTTAGCCACATATCACGTAAGTTCCTTCCGACCTACTTTTCCGGGTTGCTTCATATGTCTTTTCTTCAGCCTCTTCCTTTGCCTTGTTTCCAGGCCACTTTCTAGAGGGTACTCCTATTGCGAGCGCTGCTGTTGCCAAATTTCGCCGGGAGAGGGGTACTCCCGTCGCTCTTGACGGTGAGGGCATTCCCTTGGACATGGAGGACCTATTGGTCAGCCTGTCATCCCGCGTGGAAATCATCAAGAACTACGACAAAGATCTCCTCGACGTTTCAGTCCGGATTTTCAACACGTTCTGGCCCAGTGAGAGCGCTCCAAAGAGGATCACACTTCTTGCTGAAAAGTTGTTGGATATCGAGACCCAGCTTGACCTCTGGAGGGAGTCCGCTGGGCGTGCCGCAGCTGATACCATCCTTCACCATATTCTCACATGGTATGAGAAGATCGACCTCAGCATCCTTACATGCCGGCGCACCGGATCCAGATGGACCAATGATCCGGAGTGGGTAGCTCGGCGGCAGGCTTGCGCCTACAGCCTCGTCGAATATTCTCCTATCCATGACTGGGTTGAAGGACCGAGCTTCCTGGAATCCGCTGGGGATGAGCACACTGAGAACGTTGAAGATGGGTCGGATGAGGGCGGAGAAGATGATGCCTCAGATATTGAAGACAACGACGACGACGCCGAACTTCCTCCTCCTGCCGCTCCTTAGTTCAAAAAACTTGAAAATTTATCAGATCCCCGGTATGCCGGGTGCAACTGTATGATGTATATGTGATATTTTGCTACTACGTTTCTATGCCGGATTAACTTGGGCGTAGTCTCCGAGTTTCATTTTCTTGTTCGTCCAATCCTCTGGCTCGGTCCATGTCTACCTTGATTCGGTTTTACGACTTACGAATCCGAGCTTCAAAAATTGTTTTAACAATACTTAGAAACTTTTAGGCTTAGCTCAAAATAATTCAGCATAATAACTTGAAAATAAATACAGGGTTAGTACAAAAAACAAACGTTAGCTCGAATAAATTCGTTTCCTTAGTCGTTTTTCATGTGCTACGCAATTCCAAACTTGTTCTCTTGCTTGCCATGAAGCCAATTCTTGTTGGACAGCAGCAAGTCGAAGAGTTGGGTTTTTGGTGCTCACACATTACTAATCCGGGTTAAGTAGAACGACTTATTCTAGCTACCGCATAAGAAGTAACAACAAACATTATTAAGGCAGTCCTCGAGTTACTGCTCGAGGCGCTGCTATTTCATTGATAAGCTCATTGCCGACATACATACCGACATATGAGACGACTCGGATACATACACTTCTTAGCTAAGTGTAGAAGGGACGAAGTAGTGCTACATTCCACGGTCGCTTAGATTCCTCTCCAGACCTGTCCGCCTTGTTCTTTTCCTGTGGCTTTGCATCTATAAGATAGTAAGAATCATTGTGCAATGCTTTACTCACAATGAATGGCCCTTCCCATGGGAGGGATAATTTATGCATGCCAGTAGTACGTTGTACCAACCGGAGCACCAGATCGCCTTCCCGAAAGACTCGGGGGCACACTTTCCGGCTATGGTAGCGTCGGAGATTTTGCTGATATATGGCGGATCTAGACAGTGTCAGTTCTCTCGCTTCTTCCAGCAGATCAACATCATTTTGCTGGGCTTCCTGCACTTCGGCTTCTGTGTATTGGGTGACCCTAGGCGAATCATGCTCTATGTCGGCTGGTAGTACAGCTTCTGCCCCATATACCAGAAAAAATGGCGTATAGCCTGTTGATCGATTCGGAGTTGTTCTTAAACTCCACAGTACCGCTGGTAGTTCTTCTATCCAGCACCCCGCTGATCTTTGCAGCGGCTCAATGAGCCGGGGTTTTATCCTGGATAATACTAATCCGTTGGATCTTTCCACTTGTCCGTTTGATGCGGGGTGGGCTACCGAGGCTACGTCCAGCTGGATCTTCTTATCTCGGCAGAATCGTGCAAATGCTCCTTCAGCAAAATTTGTGCCATTATCAGTTATGATACTGTGAGTATAGCCGTATCTCAAGATGATGTCTTTGAGAAATGTTACGGCCGTAGCTCCATCACATTTTCTTATAGGTTTCACTTCAATCCATTTTGTAAACTTGTCCACCATGACCAAAATGTGTGTCATGTTTCCCCTTGCTGGTTTGAACGGGCCAACCATATCCAAGCACCACACGGCAAATGGCCACGTAATTGGTATGGTCTTGAGTTCCGACATAGGCATATGTGTCTTGGTGGCGTACCTTTGACAACCATTGCATTTTCTCACCAGATCTTCTACTTGTCCTAAGGCACTTGGCCAGTAGAATCCATGCCGCAACGCCTTTGCCACCAAGGCTCTGGATGAGGCATGATGCCCGCATTCTCCTTGGTGTATATCTCGGAGGATGTCAAGTCCTTCTTCCGGGTCAACGCATCGCTGGAGTACGTTGGTTACACTCCGTTTGTACAGCTCGGAATTGATAATCGTGTATGCTTTTGCTCTCCTCTGAGTTTGCCTGGCTAACACCTCCTCGGCGGGTAACGTTCCGTCTTTCAGGAATTGGAATATAGGCAGTGCCCAAGCTGGTATTGCTCGTGGAGGGAATACATCCTCATCGATTTCCATTTGATCCACCGGCATAACTTCAGCCGGATCACGCTGAGCAATCCCTGGGTCTAGCGAGGCTGTCCCCGGGTTTGCTGAGTCAGTCCCCGGGTTTGCTGAGGCAGTCCCCGGGTTTGCTGATTGCAGTCCCTGGGTCAAGCGAGGTAGTCCCCGGGTTTGCCTAGTTTCCTCTAGCTCGGTCTGTGCCTGAGCCGGATCTACCACTGCTGCTACTGGGTTAGCCAAGCTATCCATAGCTTCTCTCAGTACGTTCTCAAGCCTCTCTAGTGGAGGCCCTCTACCTTTCCTCGGTGCCTTAGGTGTTACCTCCGGGTCCGGTGCTGGATCCTTGCTTGCGCCTGCCCCTGGCGTAGTCATCATCACCTCCGCATGGTCCGGGGAGCGAGCGATACGCGCCCCGCGAGCCACAGTGAGGGGTGGTTCCCCCGCATCGATGACACGGCGCGGATGAACGCATGATACGTCCACCGCAACGTAGACCTTGTGCGCACCGAGCTTGACGAAGAGGCTGTTGCGCGGAAGTGGGCACGTGCCAAAGCAGCCAACATTGTCGCTGACGAAGTCCATCGCTCCAAAGTGCTGAACAAGCCCGGAGACGGTGTGTTCGCCGGTGCCGATGAGGTTTCCTGTCCAGATCTTCACCCCTGCTAGCGCCGCTAGCCCCACGGTGGGCGCCAACTGTCGTGGTGGTGTCACGGCAGATGCCATGGATAGGCTAAAGGTGGGGACTAATACACGCTAGGGGAATCCAGGGAGGGATAGTGGAGTGATTCTCCACACAGAAGTTTGTATTGATTTCCTCTGAAGATTACAAGTGCTCCTAGAGCTGTGTTGGCGAGAGGAGGAAGAAGGAGCTCTCTTACTCTTGACCACAGTTTTTCCCTAGAACCCTAGATCAACTTGTCACTATGGAATCATAAAACCAACTAGAGCTCAACCCACCCCCTCTACCACAAACCTAACCCCCTTATATAGAGGAGGCTCGGTCCCTGCCTAGGGCATACGTGTAGGCATATTCCTAAGAATATGCCTCCTCTCAAAGTGGTAACCCGACCGGGGTGCTTTTCCCTCGCATCATACATGCTTTAGCGATGTAAGCCTCTGCGGCGCCCGCGTCAGCCGACATGGGCGTCGTCACCCTTGTCGGCCATGACCCGGTGGTCCTGCCCTTGCTTTCTTCGCTCATGCAGTGCGTACCGGACCCTCTTTTTGACCAGAGAGATTCCTTCCTTCTCCCAAAAGCTAAGCGGGGATCCGGATCATAGTAGATCCGGCCACACCTATTCCTGCATATAAGTTAGACAAGCACTTCCGACTTACTCCTTAAGTCGGCTGAGACAATGTTAGGCGACTCCCCTAGTCCGGGTTACTCCGTGATCCGGCCTGCCTGGAGTTGACCCGGCCAGCATCCGCTTTGGCCTTGCCGAACCTCGGCTAACTCAGCCTCTATACCCCGGAGTGACCCTACCCGGGGTTATCCCCCCAACAGAAAGATTCAATAGTTTGTTATTTAAGTTGTGGTGTTATTCTTCTAGTCATGTCATGTGAACGTCGACTACATGACACTTCACCTGTATGGGCCTAGGGGAATGCATTGTGATTATTGATTCTATCATGTCTTTGTTATTTGAGATCTTGCATGCTTTTCGTTGTTAGTAGCTATCTTGGCCAAGTAGATGCTAGCAACTCCAAGAGTTAGTATTTATGCTCGATAGTGGGTTCATGCCTCTGGTATTCTGGGGAAGTGACAGAAATCTCTAAGGTACTAGATGTGCTATTGCTACTAGGGAGAAAACAACAATCCTTTGTTCATAGAACAATCGTATTGTTTACTTTACATGCAGTTTGTAAAGCAATAATATGTTGCTTGCAACTTAATACTGGAGGGGGTTCGGATGATAACCTGAAGGTTGATTATTAGTCATAGATGCAGTTGGATGGCGGTCTATGTATTATGTTGTAATGCCCAATCAAGTCTCAAAGGAGTCAAGATGATTAGTATATGCATGTATTGCTTTCTCGGTGTTTGTCAATTGCCCCGCTGTAATTTGTTCACCCAACATGTTATCTATCTAAGTAGAGCCACCTCTAGTGAACTATGGATCCCGGTCCTTGTCTTTTACATTCAATCTATAAACTGTTTACTACTTTGTTTTTACTTTCTGCAAACTTTTACTTCTTTCCATTCGATACGTTTAATCCTTTGTTTTCCGCAAAACACGGTGAGATTGACAACGTCATTGCAAGTTGGGGACAAAGTTCTGTGGTTGTGTTGTGCAGGTCTCCACGTTGCTACTAGCACCGGTAGTGCGCCCTGCCAAAGCTCAGCTAGTAACACCTTTGAGGTGTTTCCTTGCTCCTACTGGTTCGATTAAACCTTGGTTTCATAACTGAGGCAAACTTGTTGCTGTGCTCATCATACCTTCCTCTTAGGGTTCCCAACGAGCTCTACATCAACCACGAGCCATCAACACTTTTCTGGGTGTCGTGCATTGAGCCATCAGGCCCCTGATGCCGTGGCCTTCGCCGCCTTCAGACGCTTCCACCCCTCTGAGTACCTTGCTAATGTCTCTACGAGCCGAGGCCCATATTTTTGACAACGAGTGGCAAAGAGAGCAAAAACTACCTGTTGGCCATCCGCGGTCACCGGCATCTTCGAGGAGACCTTGCTGGCGTTCAGGTCGACACCGTGTGCCCGCACCATCGCTAGCCCCAGGGAAGCACCAAGCCCTTTCTGTGCATTCTTGAAATCTGCAGGGCGACTTTCGTGAAGGAGTTGATCAGGCCATCTAGGTCTTCAATAAGTTCAGCCTTGGGGACCATCTCCTCTCGAAGATGCCCAAGAACACCCTTGGCCTTTGTGAGCGAGTCCTGGACGGAGACGATGCGGTCTTCGACTGTAGCCACGACACCGGCCAATGCATCCTCGCGAGCAAGAGCCTAGGGGTCGAAACTCACCCAGATACATCCATTTTGCATCACTATTCTATATCATATTTTACTGTTATTCATTGATATATTTCATATTAAGAGATGATACTTATGTTATTTCATCTGTTTTTGCATGGTTGATGACTTTTGGAGGATGGACGCTGAAGTTAGGATTTTGATGGAAAAGGCACTGTTTGGAGGCGAAATTCGCAAAGATCAGAAAATTCCAGAAAATACATGGAAACTCCTATTTTTCCAGAAGACGAAGGATGTCAGAAGGGGGAGTAGAGTTGGGCCACAGGGGCCCACACCACCCCCTAGCGTGGGCTACCCCTGGCCGTGCCACCAGGTGGTGTGGCCACCCTGGCCCACCTCCAGCTCTCCTCTTTGGCGTATATTATCCCCACGAAACCCTAAGACTCGGAGAGCGGCCATAGAAATATTCCACCGCCTCTGCATGGCGGAAAACTGTAGAGAGAGAAAGAGCTCTCCGGCAGGCAGAAATCTGCCGGGGAAATTCCTTCCCGGAGAGGGGAGATCGTCACCATCAACACCACCATCAAGCTGGAATTTATCGGGATCATCATCATCATCTCCATCATCATCTCCACCAGCACCATCATCACCACTTCATACCGCTATAACAATTGGGTTGAATCTTGCATAGTTCTTGGGGGAAACTTTCCCGGTGTTGATTACTTGTAGTAGTTGATGCTATTGAGTGGAACCATTGAATTATCGTTCATGTTCAGATTGTTACTTATCATTATTTCATCTCTGATATTGATCCATATGATGTCTTGTGAGTAGTTCGTTTGGTTCCTGAGGACATGGGAGAAGTCATGTTGTTAGTAGTGGAATTGTGTTGAGAAAGATTCAATAGTTTGTTATTTAAGTTGTGGTGTTATTCTTCTAGTCGTGTCATGTGAACGTCTACTACATGACACTTCACCTGTATGGGCCTAGGGGAATGCATTGTGTATTTGGCTACTAATCATAGGGGTTGCCGGAGTGATAGAAACCTGAACCCCCGTTAGGAAACCTTTGCACAAGGGAGTGTAGGATCTCAGAGTTTAAAGCTGTGGTTAGGTTTTTATCTTAATTACTTTCTTATACTTGCAGATGCTTGCAAGAGGTTTAATCATAAGTATGTATTAGTCCTAGGAAGGTCAGTACATTAGCACAGGTTCACCCACACAACACTTATCAAACTAAAGAAGGTTAATCAACTATATGAATCGGAAGCACTTGACGATATTCCCGTGTGTCCTCGAGAACGTTTGGTCATCTTAAGTAATACAACCGACTTGTCCTTTGCTAAATAAAGGATTGGGCCACTTGCTGCATCTATTATCATTGTCATTTATTTACTTGCACTTTATTTATCTGCATTATCAAAACCCCCTAAAAATATGTTTGCTAAGTATTTATAGAGAATTCCTGCTCCAAGCCACTCATCAACACCTTTAGCTCCTTGTTGGGTTCGACACTCTTACTTATCGAAAATACTGCGATACACCCCCTATACTTGTGGGTCATCACACCCAAGAAGTGTTTGAAGTAGGTCCACATAAAACCATTAGAAGCCAAACAAGTGAAGAAAGAAAAGTTTCAGTGGCGCAAAAACTGAAATAGCAGCATACCTGAAAGCACTTTCATGACGGAAATAAGCTATTCCGCAAACTGTTTTTCTATGTTAGCGGCAACAACCATCAACTCTTCTTGCGCTGCTTCAACTCCTGTTTGAGGCGGTCGTAGGCCGCGAGTGCCTCATCTCGCTTGGTCTCCGCCACGCCGAGTCCCTTTTCAAGGGAGTTCACCTCACGGAGCAAGTCATTATTATCCTCTGCAAAACAAGGAGACTATATCAACACCAATCAAAACAAATATGCGGTAGCACAACACAAATTGACAAACTTACTTTGTAGTTGGCGGTTGTCGATATCAAGCCGAGCGTGATGCCAGCCCAGGTCGACGATCTGTTCGCCAAGGCGAATAGACTCCTAAAGAATGGGTTGCAGAAGAAGGAGAGATATCACGACTCGTTTTGACTCCAAGCACTAACTCTACGAGTAACAAAGGTTTGCAAATACTTACGTGACCATCCAAAGACTCCAAAGTTTCCTTCTGAGTTGATGTCCGAGCAAGAACTAGGTGCTCCCCCACGGTGGGAGAACTCGAGGAATTTGCACCAGAGTTGGAGGCTATCTTTGGGGAAGGCACAGGCTCTTCCACACCCTTGTTCTTAGAGTCCACGACTCCCGCCTCCTCCAGGAGACGGCAATCGTCAGATGACGACGACGCGGCCGTGCTTCAACAAAGCATAAGCTGTGTCACCATCAACGCAAGCCGCAAGACACAAATTTTCAGATAGCAGCAACATAGAAGACTCACTCGTCGAAGTTGTTGAGGTCAAAGGAATCATCTGACTCCTCCTTCTGCTTCCTCACCTTCTTCTATGATGTAGGAGCAATAACGCGCATAGGAACCGCTAGAATTGGATTCACGGTATCCACCCTAATCGAAGGATCCTCCACCGTCTCCGGAGAAGAAGCATCCGAGTCGTTGCTTTGGGAGCGCTTGCGAGTGGCTCCCTCGCTGCACTCGGGGGCTCCCTACTCCTCAATGACGGGCACAGTAGAACCAGATTCATCTTCCTCCATAGCTTTAGAGGGAATTACCCCTTTAGGCTGTGGCGGCAAAATAGTGTTCACCTTCCATTCCTGCCAAAGCACAAGGTTACAATCATAAAATGCCCTGTGGGCAAATGAAGCACAATAGAAGAAGAAATGATGAAGTTACCTCAGGAGGGGGGTGACATGCGTGAGAGGGCAACACGACTAAATCCCTAGGGAGTTTCTCCTTGGCGTTGAACTTGGTCAGTGCCCTGAACCTTTTGTCCACTTTGCATGAGGAAAAATTCTCCTGGGAGACGCGAGTGACGTCATCAGCTCCAGTCCAAGATACATCGGGTGCACCCTAGCCTGTAGTGGCTGCACCCGATGACGCATCCAAGTGTGGATGAGGTCCGGGCCGTCAATCTCCTTCCCTCGAATGAGCTTGAGATCATAGACGCGCTTGTACAAAACCTCGAATTCCTCGGCCTCGGTAGGCATCACCACATTTTTCCAAGACCTTATCCTCTTCAATTCCACTTTCGGATCAAAAGGATCAAGTCCGTAAAGTTCACCATCGACCTTCTAATCATGGATGTAAAACCACTTCTCCCTCCATCCCTGGATGGACTCGGAGCTCTTGAGGGAGAAGTATTGGACGTTCGGGTCCACATGGATACCACAACCTCCAATGTCATAGACCACAGATCCAGAACCCGATTGCCGCTTCAGCTTGAAGAGTTTTTTGAAAAGGCCGAAGTGCGGCTCGATTCCAAGCCAGCACTCGCAAAGGGTGATATAGCACGTGATGTGCAAAATAGAGTTTGGGGTCAGCTGATGCAGGTGGAGCCTATAGAAGCAGAGTAACCCTCGCACAAACTTGAGGAGGGGAAGAGAAAGGCCCCAAAGGACAAAAGCAAGGAACATCACCTGAAATCCAATAGGGGAATCGGGGATTACCTCCAGGCTAGGCAGCTTGCAGTTTGCTTCATTGGCAGGAAGCAGACCATCCTGGTGGTGGTGTTGGAGCTCATGCTCCTTCAGGGCGGTGCACCGCCACAAGCCATTGGTGATGCACATTCCTACGCCCTTCTTCCCGACAACAACAGTAGTGCCGGACCCGGTGGCAGCGGCACTCTTCTTCTTAGCCGCAGTGAAGGCGGTAGCATATCCATCAGCGGTGGTGCCCTTCTTCTTCCCCATCTTCTGGTGGCGATGGGATCACAGGAAGTAGCTCGAAAAAGTCCTAAGCCTGTCCAGCGCAGCAACAGGGGCAAGGGCGATGGAACAACAACAAGGAGCAATGGCAGCAGTGTGCAAGGAGGAAGAAGATGGATTGTGAAAATTTACCGCATGGAATCCCTACTTAACCACAGGACAGATGCCATCCAACGGCTCACAATGATTCACCCAGACGTGTGGCGCAAATCAAGGCAGACGTGTGGCGATGGAAATAGTGAACCGTCACCGCACTTTCCCCACTACGCGCGAGAATCGAGGAGGCGTAGTTAAAACGAAAATTATGTATGCCTAGTCAAATCCTAGTCAGAAATGGGGCCCCACCTTTGTCACGTCCTTTCAATGCCGCTTAAGCAGGCAAATGAGATCATCTAATCATCAACACTAACGTCATTCAATCCATCAGGAAATCTACTATCCAGCTGGACACTCGGGGGCAATTGACATGGGTATACCTTATAGGTACTTAAGATTAGCCTATACGGTTCAACCCAAGAAGGAATCCACGGTGCAATCGAAGCCCAACAAGGACTTAGGTGGCCCATTGGAGTTCGACTTCTTGAAGGACATGCCAAAGTGTAGATAGAAAATTAAAGGGGAAACCCTAATTTGTAACCGACTCGACCTGCTACCCCGAGACCTAGCCTCTCTATATAAAGGACAGGAGGAGGAAGCGAGGAGGACCAATACACACACACCCGCATACACTTCGCCAGATTGCATCTACGCACCCTTGTACTTTTCGACTCCCTCATAATCAAGAGCAGACAAGCAGGAGTAGGGTCCTCTACGAGGCCTAAACCTGGTAAAACCTCGTGTCACCTGTGTGCTTGTTTGCTAGCTGGTCGATGCCTTCAACGCTCCCCACTTCCTCGAACCTAAGTCCATCAACAATGGGCATTGATGAGTCAACCCCTCGTCACCTCCAAATATGTAGATTTTAGGATTTTATTCTTTTATTCATTTGTGATCTGTATATGTTCAATTTGTATTGTATAGAGATTCTTGTAATATTTGGATTTGTAATTTGAACTTGGATAGTATTATTATTTGATAGATTGGGATTTCTATTTAGGGTTTGTAATATTCTTTTATAAGTGATCTTGATGTATATTTGTTGGTTGCTTTGGAAGTTTAACTTATTATTGATTACTAGACTCCTTTCTACGCCCCCGGGGCATGCCCGATAGATGGAACACGTGGGCATGCCCGATAGATGGAACACGTGACGATATGATGACGCTGCATCTACGTGCAAGATAAAAGATGAAACCAAGCACAAATGTGCAAGAGAAAATATGGAACCAATCTCAAACGCGAAGAGCACCAGGTTCTAAGAAAAACAGAGACAACAAGCACGTTGATAAGAATAGAGTCATATAGACTGTTTTCCTACGCCCTCGGAGGCACGACTGTCAGTCATCTCATTCGATGAGACAGTCGCCTAGGGTGCGACGTGTGCGATACGGTAATCGATTGTCTATAGGAAACGGGCATATGCCCCGACGGATGACACGTTTAAACATTATAATAGGGTAAGAGATGATAGATTTGGTGTAGAGGCGTCACATTTTTTATCGCTGACATCGTTGCTGAATGCACGCAAACGCTTTATCATGATGAAAAAAGACTCATGTTTCAACAACATAACAACAACATAACACTAACGAAACATATCTACTGCTCAATCGCAACAACACAAAGAAGACAAATGATAAGATGTTAGGATTCCAAGTGTAGAGTCCTCCGGATTCCACTGTCGGGCATGGATCCTAAGACGGTATACACATAGTATTTGAAGGCAGCAATCAAAGAGAAGAAAGATAAAATGTGGACTGCTCCACATCGACCTATGATTTTCGATGTACGCGCCAACACTGCATTTTTTCATGTATCTGCGTTCGGGAGAACAAAGCTACAATCTTGCGCCAGCCATGATATAATCTAAAAACAATAGATAAAGAAAGATCCTACCTCATGACCATCGATGTCTCACGACAATAATCTGGATCAATGTGCCATCTACAAGCATTATTACCGCTGATCCAGATTCCAGAGTGGATAATCATCTCGACGAATATAATGCTTGCAAGCTTGCTACGACACACTCATAAAATCTCATGTGCCGAGAACCTCATAGCAGAATCACCCCATAGAACCATCATTGTTTCTCTTCCACTGAGAAAAAACTACCAATTTTGTAAGAAACAGGAAATGTACGTGAAACTAAATAGTAACGGTTGCCTACCTTCTGTCTCACAAAAAGATCGTCCGCTTCCTCATGATTGTTGTCTGTTGTTCGTGAAGTTTGTTGGACAATGCTCATAGACTCAAGATCGGTAACAGTAATGATGATACCAATTATATCTATGACACGAATAGATTAAATGTAGTTATACTACATAAACCATTAGTTGCATATATGAAAGTAAGACCAAGAGGAACACACTTATTAAATGGGAGACACAACCGACGAAGAGAGGAAGCTCTGGAAAGGCGACTGGATCGCACACGATCTTCAGGAACTCGGACATAACTTCTACCATCTCGTCGATGACGGTGCACGACATGATCTCGATCATGAGGTCGCCTTTTACGGCACCGAAACCAAATCTAGCGCCGAAGACCATAAACCGGTACAACGCGTATACTCGGTGTTCCTTCATCCTCGGTCTATAGTCGCTGACGGCTCTGCTGCCAATTTGAGCGTACATTACAGTGCCTCGTTCCCATACGATAGAAAGATACGTAACGTATAAGCATATAAAAGTACAAATTGAAGGACATGTACGTAACGACAACGTGTTACCTTAGAGTCAAGAAGCACCATATCAACGCGCATCACCGACCATCCACAGCGCACGCGCCTCGTGGACGCGCAGAGAACAACGTCCAAACCCATTCGCGGCAACTCCGTCTTCGGGGTATCACACCATGGCTAGCAGTTTGGGTGGTTGGGTAAGACGGGAGAGGGAACGTGAGGATGTAACTGGGTTGTGGAGCGGAAGGAGGGGGGATTTTATGCGCGGGGCGGTGGCGCGGCCATTGAATGCGGCGGTGGCGCGGCAGGCGAGGTGGGAGGCGTGGCGGACGGGACGCATCGGCTGCTCGCCTGCAAAATACTGATCGGCAGGCAGCAACGCCATTAGTGCGGCTGGTCGCCAGCAAAATGCTGATCGGGGGACAACAACGCCATTACTGTGGTGCAGCAGGCGAGAAGGAAGACGGACAGATTGTGGACCGAGCGTGTCGGCCGCTGATGCTGACATGGGTGGCCCGTGATGACCAGCCGTTTCGCACGTCAGATTCCCCGCGCCTTCCCGCCACAAACCCGGCATTCGGCGCCCCCGCTAGCCCCGTGGGTTGGGTTTGGACTAGACACCGGATAACAAAATGGACCATGTCGACATAAAAAATAATTCAGAATAAGTGGACGTAAATTCGGCCGACAGCGCTCCGATAACCCTTTAGAGGGGTTTTAGCGCCAAGTGGAGATGCTCTTAGTAATCCGTGTGCACCAAATAGTAGCATCTTCTTATGACTTCTCAGTCTCCGAAGCCCTCTGAGAACCCAGATCCTTGTTTTTAACCCAGGTAGAAACCCTCCACCGCCAAAATCCCCGCCCCCTTCCCGCGATGGCCGGCCGCAGCGCCTCCCCTTCTACGGCGGCCGCCCCTGCGGCTGCCGTACAGGTGCGCTGCGCCGGCTGCCGCGGCGTCCTCGCCGTGGCCCCCGGCATGACCGAGTTCATCTGCCCAAAATGCCGCATGGCGCAGCGCCTCCCCCCCGAGCTCATGCCCTCTTCCCCACCCAAGGCGTCTCCTACCCCGCCTCCGCCGCCTCCCCCTGCTTCTGCTCCTACTCCGCCTCCTCTGCCTCAGCCTCAGCCTCAGTCTCAGCCCGCGCATCTTCCTCCTCCTCCCGGTCCCGCTCCCGCTCCCGCTCCCCGCCGCTCCGGTCCGCGGGCGCAGGGCGTGGACCCCACCAAGATCCAGCTCCCCTGCGCGCGCTGCAAGGCCATCCTCAACGTGCCGCACGGCCTCTCCCGCTTCCGCTGCCCGCAGTGTGACGTCGACCTCGCCGTCGACATCTCCAAGCTCCAGCATTTCCTTGCCTCCGCCTCCCCTGGCTTCGTCCCTCCACCGCCTCCGCCCGCGCCTCCGGTACCGATGCCTCCGCACATGCCCTTCCTGCCCATGATGCCGCGCATGCCGATGACCCCAATGGTCCCGCTGCCCGAACTGCCCGAGGAGATCAATGAGGTATTTACCATGTTCAGCTTCCAAGTTTCGAAGTCATTAGAAGCTATAGCATGCACACAATGACATAAGTAATGCATTTCTGTAATTGTTTGTGTCTGGGCCCAACAACTACTAGGCTTAAGTACAGTTGACCACTACACTGGCCATGCATATGGCCTGTCCTCAGCCTGTGCGTGCGCTAACTGATATTTTCTCCATTCATCTGCATTGTATTGTTCCGATGACTTAATAGCTTGCTTCAAACAGGTTGCAGTTGACGTTGAACGTGAGGAAGATGAAGGTGGCGCTATTGGTGATACTTTCATGGACTATGTAAGATTTTCTCTCTCTCAAAAACATGTGGTAAACTGGAGGGTAGTGCCTTGTACTTTCTAGTCGTATTTCAGATTTAACAAATACGATTGCTCATGTTCTTTTTTCCAGAGGCCTCCCAAGGTATCTCTTGGTCTTCCTCATCCGGATCCGGTTGTAGAGACTTCATCTTTATCAGCCGTGCAACCTCCCGAACCTACTTACAGCCTAACTATTATGGATGAATTGGATGACAACAAGGCACTATCTTGCTTACAAATCGAAACAATAGTGTACGCTTGTCAGGTAAGCTACCTTCTCGTTGAGATTTTATTTTTGTTGAAGTTTATATAAATGCATTGCACCTTTTGAGAGTCTGTTCTTTTATGGCAGAGGCACCTTCATCATCTCCCTACTGGTCCTAGAGCAGGTTTCTTTCTTGGTGATGGAGCTGGTGTTGGTAAAGGCCGTACAATTGCTGGATTGATCTGGGAAAACTGGCAACAGGGAAGGCATAAGGCTTTGTAAGGAATTCTGCAAGGGGTTCAGTAACATATTTTATAAACACATTTATTTTGGCTGCATTTCCGCTCTTCATTGCTTGATTCTATTATTAACAGTTGATGGATTATTCAGGTGGATTTCCATTGGTTCAGACTTGAAATATGACGCTCGCAGGGATTTGGATGATGTTGGTGCAAAATGTGTGGAAGGTAGTAATCTACACATATACATACAAGATTATTGAGTAATAAGCACATTGAATTGAAAGTCTCCTAAATTGATTCCGTCGACATGCGAGCTTTTGTTTGACATCTCGTGTCAACAACAGTTAACAAATAGTCTCCCGAAAACCATAGTATTAAAATTTGGTGCTTGGAGTACAAGTGTTCACAGTGTTTAGATAAACCATGATGTGTTTGTTATTTTATTGGATAATCCATTACTAGGCTAACTAGTGATTAGTAGGAAACAAAACAAGCTTGCTAGGCACATGCGTGCGTGGAGCTATCAATCCAAATGTGCATTTTGTTGTAATTAGATTAGACTTTTACATGTAATGTAACTTTATTTAAACATGTATGAATAAATGCCATGAGGCCTATCTGTTCTACCTATTTATTGAAGATGGAATGCATGCATGGTGTACTGAATAAGATAGGAACATCATTTTCTTACAAATTCTCAGTCAGTTGTACACTGTAGCGCCTGCTCGGCAAGTGCTGAAGGCTGTAGTGTAGAAGTAGAGCTTTCTTCTTTCTTCTTTCTGCTGTTAATGTTGTGCGTATCCGCGGTACTTATATATATGCAAAAGATGTCAGTCTTTTAAGCACTTACTTTTTGACAAAATAGTACACATAACTCTGGAGTTAGATTACAGTATGTATGCTGGCCATGAAGTAATGGAGTCTAACCACTCAACTGTAAAGTTCTTCTTATCTTTGCATCTACTCCCAACACAAGAAAGAATTTTTAGTGATTGATAACCATTCTAGTCCCATCTTGTATTTCTGCAATTAAGTGAAGGTGAAGAACACATATACACTTCGTTAAAGAGTTATATTCTTTTACTCAGCAGCTAGATCTGCTATTTGTTGCATTTGCTGATATTAGCAACTGATAGATATATATTTGTTCTGCAGTGCACGCGTTAAACAAGCAGCCATATTCTAAGTTAGACTCGAAGGCCATTGGGATCACAAATGGAGTTGTCTTTGTAACTTATAGCAGTTTAATAGCGTCCTCTGAGAAAGGCTATTCCCGTTTGCAGCAGTTGGTACAGTGGTGTGGATCTGAGTTCGATGGTCTTGTGGTGTTTGATGAGGTAAACACATGCCTAGTTTGAACTCGGTGACAGAAGTGTTGACTTGTCTTCCTGTCACACGTGAGTTTTTTTTGAAGTGTATAAGTGATTGACTAGCCCTTTCCATCAGTTCGGACTTTTGGTTGCGATGGCTAATGCATGAAGCTTGACATGGTATCAGCGACCAGGGTCTCGAGTTGAGTCCTGGCTTTCGCATTTGAGTCCTGGTATCAGAGACCACGTATAGGCCTCTTGAGCCATACCTCTGAGTCACCGGTCCATGTATAAGGCCTCTTGAGCCTACCTCTGAGTCTACACATGTTGACTTGTCTTCCCGTCACATGCGAGGGCAGTGTTGAAGTGTATAACTGGATTGGTTAACCCTTTCCATCAGTTCGGACTTTTGGTTGTGTTGGCTAGTGCATGAAGCTTCACAAAAAAAGATATTAAATTGAATGGAGAATCTAGAACCTTCTAAATAGCATCCAATTTTCTATTCAAACCTGTTGTACATTAATTTGGTGTGCTGAAATGCTTTGTTCTCTGCAGTGTCACAAGGCCAAAAATCTGATTCCTGAGGGAGGAGGCCAGTCTACTCGCACCGGTAAATCAGTTCTTGAGATCCAGGTGTGTGTGCATATTTTGCTACGTTTCATTGTTCTGTTCTCCTCGTGATGAGCAGAACCTTACTAGTGTTAGCAGGAAATGCAACTTATGTGGCTCCAGGCCGATATATACAGGTGTTATTTAAGGATATGAAAACAGCTAAATTGCATATCTAACAACTATGCCCACATTTTATTGCTGTGGACTGCATGGTACGTGAAAATAAGTAATTTATAGATGAACTACATACTTATAAACTATATGGTGAAACCACTGTCACCTGCATTAGTCTTGATTAAATTTATCTAAGGAAGCTTATTACAGGAAATAACTTTTGCCATCATAGTCTGACATGATCTGCGAGGTTCTGAAGTTCATATGTAAGAGTGTCCTGACTAAGTTGACAGTCACCGTACACTGACAATGTCTGAATGTTTATAAAGTTTCGACCATCTGCAGTTTTGCATAACGTTTCGACCGTCTGAATGTTTATGAAGTTCATAACGTTTTGCATAAAGTTGATAGTCACCTTTTTCTTTTCATATACTACCTCCGTTCCTAGATGTAAGGTGTATAGATTTTGGCACGGAAATAAAGAATGCACGTGGAGCGAAAATTACACCACTTTTGGGTGGGATTAGCCCTGGCTAAATGACATGAGAAAATATAGGAGTTTGCATGAGATACAACAATGTAATCAAATCACTACAAAATTTGTCCAAACGAGTAGTGCAACACAATACTCTATATTCTATTTTTTCCCCGCAAAAACAAATACACCTTATATCTAGGAGCGGAGGGAGTAATGAAGATGCATTACTCTCTCTGGTGTGGCTATATTTCTCACTTTTCACATAGTACTTGGTATTTGAGATGATACTTTAAAAGTTTTCTGATGATTTTTCCATACATTGATGGCCCAAACATCACAGGAAATGTTACCTGAAGCTCGAGTGGTTTACTGCTCAGCAACTGGTGCATCGGAGCCTCGAAATTTAGGCTACATGGTTCGGCTTGGTCTCTGGGGAGATGGAACATCATTTCAGAATTTTCATCAATTTCTAGGTTTATGTTTGTCTCAACCCATAATCTTTTCTTTGGTATCTCTACCCTGTTTTAGTTCACACACAGAGCATTACTTTACTTAGCAGTTATAAGAGTCATTTGACATTCCAATGGTAGTTGTCATCATAACTACACTCCTGATATATAAAGGCAGGGTCCAGGGGATAGTAGTAGGCTAGTACGTTTAAAAGAATATAATAGTATTCTCTACCGCAAAAGGTGGTTCAGAAGCAATCTGGCAGCAGCGTAGGATCATCGGAGGTCTGTTGGGGTAATGAACGTTTACTGACCAATGCTTTCTGATGTTATCAAAACGAAATGGTGTCTTACATTCATTGCATTCCCCTTTCAGAATTCATAGTAAAGTACCACCTACTTCCTTTTAAGTGTAGGTACACACACAAGTTTTTCTTGGTGAGGTAGATACACACACAAGATGACTTGTCTAATGAGGTCCATGGTCTAGGTTGGAACTCCAAATATTTGAGCAATACAAACACAATATCCACATTGTTGTCCCCCTTCTAACACGCTATCAGAGGTTTGATGCTGTCATTGGTTCTGGCCTCGTCACTGACTAGATGACTTATCTAATTAGGTCCATGGTCTAGGTTTGTAACTCCAAATATTTGAGCAATACAAACAGTTACCAATAGCAACATTGTTGTCCCCCTTTTATCGTGCAATCAGAGGTTTGATGCTGTCATTGGTTCTGGCCTCATCACCTGACTAGATGCTGGCTATCTCATCGTATGCCTACTATATTGTCACCATCTTCGATTCATTTCCTATGGATGTCCACGTAGCTCGACCACACCATTCCGGTAAGGATCTGTGCTGCCAACTTTAATCCCGGTCATTCATTTCAGAGCTGTTGGGTTCCTGTCCAGATCCCATCTCGTCTCTGTTGACCTCAATCATCACCAAATCTGGTTCTTTTGAATCTCACCAACCTCGTCAGGTGGAATCAGTGGAACTTAACTGTCTCGGTGTCTCCTGGTTTCCCGCTGTCACCTGGTGGAATCAGCGCAGATTTGTTGTCAGCTACCATCTTCTTGCCAATGTGTCACCAATTGGCTTGCTGTAGGTCTGTAGCTGTTGGGCCGCTGAATTGGCTCGTTGTTGTCGGCCTGCTGCTTTTCGGTTCCACTGCCACCAACATTTCCTTACTGTTTCTGCTCATTGATAGATTTTCTTGTCATCTTTGGGCTGATACATGTTCCTTTCCTTAACCAATACACAAGAGTTGTTTGAAATGGATTTGCCAATTTTAGCAGCAGGTTTTCCATAGTACCTAAAAGTATTGCCATCCTTCTATGATTTTTTTCCGTGCTTCACAAATTATTACCAGAAACTGGATGTGTGAAAGCAATGTATATTTGGATGAGCTTATCATTTATGATTTGAGCTTATCGAAACAATTTTCAGGTGCCCTTGAGAAAGGTGGTGTGGGTGCTCTTGAACTTGTTGCTATGGACATGAAAGCAAGGTTAGTTACTGGAACTTCTCAATGGCTCATCTTTAACTTTTATGTGCACAGTATTGACATGAAGAGGTCAGATCCAAATGGGTATCATATCAAATATGATGTTTGTACATAGATAGCTGAATATTCTTGTAGCTTTGGTTCCATTTCAATCAAAATGATTCATTTGGTATTGCTGTTGTTAAACTTGTTCCAGGGGTATGTACGTTTGCCGCACACTAAGTTATAAGGGTGTTGATTTTGATGTTGTGGAGGCACCTCTAGAGGAAAGGATGATGGTAAAGCGTTGTGCTGTCTTTTCCCCTTTAGTTTTTGTTTTATGGTTAGTTTTCTTGAATAATTTTTCCTTTTCTGCTCTACACCGTGATTTATCATCACAGAAAAAATAACATTCTTTAAAGTTTTAACCTTCTCTAACCATTTTTTATTCAGCCCTGTAGTCTGGGATGTAGTATGGAAACATAATGATTAATTTGTATTTTGTAATCAATCGTGCAGAATATGTATAGAAAGGCAGCTCAATTTTGGGCTGAGTTGCGTGTTGAACTCCTATCGGCAAGCGAGTACTATGCAGAAGACAAGGGCAATTCAGCTCAGATATGGCGGCTGTACTGGGCCAGCCATCAGGTGGTTCCTCTTTCATTTTATGTCACAGTAAATTTATAACTGTAACGTCCTAGTTAATTATTGGAGTTCATGGATCTTGGCTCTCCAACGGGATCATGTTACTCCATGTGTGAAGTAGAGAATTTTAGATTGCTTGAGGAAGTTCTGGCATATCGTTCAGCTTCATATCTCAAACATCACCTTGTTTTGTTAATAAATAACAATGAATTATTTTTTGCAGCGTTTCTTTAGGCATTTGTGTATGTCTGCAAAGGTGCCTGCTGTCGTGAGGTTGGTGAAAGAAGCCTTAGCAGAAGAAAATTGTGTGGTGATTGGTCTCCAGAGCACTGGAGAAGCTCGAACAGAGGAAGCTATCATAAAATATGTTTGTCTTGCCGCTAGCCAACCCCCCCCCCCCCCCCCCCCCCCCCACACACACACACACACACACAATCCATCTTATGTATTCTAGATTGTAGCAAGGTGAGGTGAACTGATTCTCTGGACTGTTGTTTGTCTATTCAAACACATGTGGCAGGGTGTTGAAATGGAAGACTTCATCTCTGGTCCTAGAGAGTTGCTTCTTAAGCTGGTTGAAGATAACTACCCCTTGCCACCGAAACCTGATTGTTTTCAGCAAGGTTTGCATTGAACTAACTTTGTAGCTGGTGTCAGGATTTTAGAATATTACTATTTTGGAAGTTGGTCTCCAATTAGATCCCTTGGTTTGCAATTTTGGATGCATTATTCTTTATTTATGTTTATTCTTGTAGGTGAAGAAAAGGTCATGGAGGTACAGCGTAAGCGGCATTATGGACCAAACATATCCTTGAAAGGACGAGTTAGGAAACTTGCGAAAATGGAAGATGGGAGTGATGATGGAATGAATGCACATTCTCCACGTAAGTTTCTGGAGTATTTATTGCTAGCAGTCACTAAGTGCATAAAATTGCAATTACGGAAGCAGTTGGTTGTTACATTTTTGTTATGGTGAATCTACTTGGAAGAATCTTCTTGGGGGCTGTAAGAGCAAAATTACTGGAATTGGTTAAGATTCTCATAGCCACCCACCTAGATTTCATTTGTGGATCATCTTAGCCATGTAAATTTTGAGTCAACGATCAATATGGTTAAGCTATTTTAACGATCATGTTCTACCCATGAGAGAAATCTTGTGGAATAAAATGTTGCCGAGTGAAGTTCCGAACATATAATTTCAATGTTTTCACAGCTTCAAAAATGACAGGAAACAAAGTCCAGTATCTGCAAAGACTAATGGAACCTTGTTTTGTTTGAAATGCTATAATATCATTTAATTATTTAATATTATGAATGAAAGCTGGAGTACCGCGGTGGTCTGTTTTCTTGGCACGCAACTCTGTACATGTTTAATTACTTGACTAAGAACTTCTACGAGATGACTAAGAAAAAGTAAAACTTTCATAAAGCAAATATACGATTAATGCTTATAAACTGTAACAGTAATGTATTTGATACTATTATCTGGTGTTTTAACTTTTAAGGCTCTGTAATACGCCAGCTGGTATTTCAACGTTCCAGATATTTACCAATGGAAAACTTTTCCGGTTCCATATAGGTTGAAAGGCTTGTCAATTTTTTTCAATTAATGGCCCAAATACCCCTCCCAACTGAATGTGTCAGGTCCCTGAAAAACATAATGATGAAATGCTGCAGAAATTCTTACGTGGAATGGTACACAAGTCGGTGGTGTTACACAGAAACTGTATTTCTTCCAACCACTATGGGGAACGTTTTCTTTTTAAGAGGTGGCTTAAGAGCATCTCCACTCGCCCCCCCCATACGGGGTCCGGCGTTTGGCCTTATGGGGGGGCGCCGGCGCAGGTACCTCCTATTGGGGGTCACCGCCTCCCACCCGCTGCCCCTAAACAGGCCCCCCAAATCGCAATTGCAAATTCAAACATTCAAAAGGTCGCCGGAAATTAAACATAGTTTTGCCGCCACCGGGCACAACATAGTTCAAGCGATGCAATCGCCGCAAATCACCGGAATACAAGTCCATCGGTGATCAAAATAAACATACGGGGAACACGAAAATCAAACGGGGAGGGGATCATCCGCCGCGGTAAGAGGCACCTCCGGGGTCGCCGGCGGCGGAACGGTGGTGCTGGCCTGGGTGCAGATCGGGGTTAAGGTCAGGGTCGCAGTCGCCGGTGTCGGGCTGCTGTTCTGGTTGGCGGCCTCTCGGTTCTCGGAGAGGATCAGGGCGCGCTGATCAACACACCACACCCTCACCTTCGCGTCCATGTCCTTCGTGTCGACCATCAAGATCGCCAAGTCCTCCCTCTTCTTTGCCACCACGTTGGCCTTGATGTCCTGTCGCTCGATGACCGATGCCCACCTTGCCACGGCGATCTCCTCCAACCTGGTGGCCTGCTCCGCCCTCATGGCGGCGTGCGTGGCGGCGGTCATGCAAGCTAGGATGGACGAGTGTAGTTTCTCGATGGCCAGCGCCGCGTCCCTCATGGCCTTGGCCTTCCCGTGGCCGACGGGCTGGCCCTCCGATGCCGCAGATGGTGCCGCCCCCGGGTCGTAGTTGCTGGACTTGGCCTTGGCAAGAAAGGTATGCGTCTCCGCCCACTTGTCGCACCCCTCGATCCGTGCAAAGATGTGGATGAACTTAAACTCGTTGTCGTCGTTGTCCTCGTGGTAGGTGGAGATCATGGCGCGCATCTACGAAAAACACAAGTCAGACACAAGTCTGAAATGGGTGGGAGCGGGCGGCAACGGGGGCTGTTTACCTGATCGTCGTACTTGATGCCGCTGACATGGACGTGGCGCACCTCCTCCATGACGCCGTGCCACTTGTTGCAGGCGTGCTGGATCATGGACCAACGGTGAGACATACCGGAGTCGTTGCGGTCGTGGTGCAAGACCTTGAAGTAGGGATCCAACAACCGCCGCTCATCGTACGCCGCCTTCACCCTCTTCCAATAGCAGTCCGAGTTCTGGTTGGCGCCGGTGAAGGGGTCTATGCTGACGGTCTTCGAAGCTTCGGCGAGGCACTCATCCTCCCTCGAGCTCCACTTGGGGCCTTGTCCGCCGCCTCCTTTCTTCTTTTTCTCCCTCTCCGCCTCCACGGCCTTCTTCTTCCCTTTCAGGCCGACCGCGATGGTCATCGGTACCTCCACCACCTCATCCTCAGCCTCGGCTACCTCCGCGTTCGTGTAGACCTCATCCTCCCATGCGTCGTCGTCCTCCTCGTATACAGCGGCTTCCTCTTGCGTGAAAGCCTAGGCGGAGCTGCCGTTGATCATGTCGGCCATGGACTCGTCTGTGGTGCGGTTGCCGTAGTGCGATCCGCCGAGAAGGTTGGGGTTGATCTGGTTGTTGCCTGCGCTGAACAGGTGGGGGGTGCTCTGGCTGCTGCCGGCGCCGAATAGGTTGGGGATGCTCTGGCTGCTGCCCGCGGCAAACTGAGCGAAGCCAGGCCTCTGCGTGAAAGCAGGGAGGCGACGATGGGCCGGTGAGGTGTCGTTGGCGAGGGAGTTGGGGTCGGAACCGTCGAGCGGGTTGAAGTCGTTGTTGCCCAGCGAGAAATGAGGAAGGTGCGGCGCCATGTTCGGGTGGCCGGACGGTGATGCGCTAGACGACGACGGGGAGGAGACGCTGCTCTGGCTCCCGATGATGTGGAGCCCAGCGTTGTAAGCTGGCGCCGCCATTCTCGCCATGGCGGCCGCATGTTGCACCGCAAGAGTGGCTGCATGGGCCTGCTCCGCCTGCGCCTCCGCCGCCCTGCGCAGCCTCGAGTTTTTCTCCCTCAGTCGGCGGCTGGCGTTCTCCACTTGCCGGCGCTGGATGTCGAACGCCCACTCCGCGTTGGTCATCCCCTCCGGCCGCTGCTTGTCGGCCTTCCCTTTCTTCGCGGGCGCCGATGCATGGGGAGCTTGGTACTTCTTCGGCGGCATGGTGGTGGCGGTGGTGGCACACGGGAGGGGAGAGGTGGGGCGGTGAGGGGGGATGGCGGGACTGGGCGGCCTGGATGGAAAAAGGATGGAAGATTTTGGTGTCCCGCTGACAGGGCTGGCCCGCCAACTTTTTCAAGTTCCCCGATTGACCCCCCTCGAGTTGGGTTCGGCCTGGGGGCGTCAGATGTTTGGTTGGGCCGCGCCGGCGCCATTTCGGTTTTGGGGGAGAGGGCTGGGCGAGTTTTTCTGCGCCGGCGCCCCCATTTCACCCTTAAGGGGGCTTTAGGGGGGGCGAGTGGAGATGCTCTAACAATCAAAACAGTCAACGGATGAGAAAGGCATATCCGGGACTGTATATACTCTGAATGCTACATACAGAACAAATTCTCAGATGGCAATTAAGAAATGGAAAACAGATTCACAATGGTAGGATTTGCATAGCCTTCCTATGACTAAAATCTAACGAACTGAAATGGAGAAGCCAAATCTTAGACAAAAGGTAGATGGCTTAATGCTTCAACTTTATCTTGTCAACCAAAGAGTTTTCTCTATCTTCAAAGATGCTGCAAAACAGAAAGTTGCGAAAGTACATATCTTTCTTTGCTCTTAAGATAAAATTCGTTAAGTTATGCTTTGCTTTTTTGTCCTTTGACTCCTTTCATATTGCATCTTATATGTTCTTGGACAAAACACAATAATTCTGTTACCTAATAGTTCCTCTCACATTCAAGATTGCTCACATTTCTTCTCATATGTCCCTGAACGCAATAGCAACTGTATGATATATCTGTCCAACTTAATTATGGAACATTAGCTAGCCAAACACCAAAGTTCCAAAATACTCCCTCCGTTTTATAATATAAGATGTTTTAGCTTTTGTGAAACGAGTGTATCTAGACGCCTTTTAGTGTGTAAGTTCACTCCGGACCTACACACTAAAAGATGTCTAGATACATTAGTTTCACAAAAGCTAAAACATCTTATATTTTGAAACGGAGGGAGTAGCTAAAAGGGATGAAACAGGCAAGGTTATTATAGGCCTGAGTAACTCATTGCTATTGTTACATATATGGCTGGCAGATTTGTTATGGTATTTGTGACTAATCATTTGAGATACTGATATTTCTATTCTGTAATATATCGCAGTGGATTCAGACCATGAATTGACAGATTCTGATGAGGAATTCTATACGTGTCAGATCTGCAGTACTGAGGAGGTGAGCTCTTATGCTTCTTTTTTTTGAGCTGAGCTCTTATGCTTCTAAGCTTCTTATTTCAACAAATACAATTATGCTTTAACTTCATTTTGATGTAAACTGGCGCTGACATGATTTTTTGCTAGCCCAACCATTTTTTCATTCACCACATTCTCCAGACGTTAGAAAAAAAAGTAAACTTTTTAAAATTGATGTACCAAATGTGAACCTTGCTTACAAAGTGCTTATATCAGTGACATAGTTGGGCTCTTTCGAAATTTCAGTTATTTTAGACAATGAGAGTTTGAGGACTGAATTTATTTTCAAACACCTTTTATACTTGCGTTACCATTTCAGGAGAAGAGCCTGTTGCTTCAGTGTTCTAGTTGTGCTACACGAGTTCACCCTGGTTGTCCTGTTCCACCTTGGACTGGAATGTTGACTGATGATTGGTCATGTTACACATGCAAGGAGAAGGTAGAAGACTATTTTAAAGAGAGAGATGCTTACATAGCTGGACTATCAAAGAGGTACCTATTATGTGGATCAGTAACCATTCGCTAACTCGGTGTGCTCATACCTTCCAGTTTAAGGACTTGTTACCTGGTAAATTAATTGCAGGTATGACACTGCAGTGGAAAGAAAGTCTATGATTTTAGACATCATCCGTGCTTTAGATTTACCTAATAATCCTCTAGATGATATAATTGATCAGGTAATCAACTTTTCTGATTATGACTAGTGAATTTCCCTATTCCAAATTTCGATTTCAGCTTATGAGCAAGCACTGTTAGCCGCAGGGTACACTTCATAATTTAGATATAGAGCTGCTTCCTTGATTATGCAGCTATTGAAATAGTATAAGGGGGATATGCGTTTCAAGTACTAACTCAGCATACTGAAACAGCTTGCCTAAAGGATTTAGCTGAGTATTCAAGCATTGAGCTACAAATACCTTATGCATTTCCATCTGTTTTATATTTTATAGCTAGGAGGTCCTGACAATGTTTCAGAAATAACTGGAAGGCGTGGTATGCTAATAAGAGCATCGGATGGAAAAGGTGTTGTTTATCAGGCGCGGAACACGTGAGTGAGCTTTCTTGCAATTACTTATTATCTTCTCTTGTTTAGTTAATTCATATAAATGTCGTCATTTACAGGAAAGAAATTGCATTGGACATGATCAATATGCATGAAAAGCAGCTATTCATGGACGGAGAAAAGTTCATCGCAATAATATCGGAAGCAGGATCAGCAGGTGTTTCTTTGCATGCTGATCGAAGGGTAAAAAATCAGGTCTATTTTCCTGCAATGCCTATCCATACAAAGTGTGCATACACTGTTTATCTATTGGAATGTTCCTTACACTGCTTATCTAAACATGACAGAGAAGAAGAGTGCACATAACACTTGAACTTCCTTGGAGTGCAGACCGTGCAACTCAGCAATTTGGGAGAACGCATCGTTCTAATCAAACTTCTGCACCTGTATATAGGTATTGATATCAGTTATTTAATATGAAAATTTCCAGTTGGCGCATTAAAGCTGTCTGTTTCTGTTAGTATAAGTAACTATAACTAGAATTTGGACGTACTAGTCGTTGGCCCAACTTGGATTAGTGATGATTGCTACATTCCTACAGTTGTGAGGCACACTTTAAGTTCATGCTCAACATATGGCCAATTCGTCTCACTACTTGTGGGAAATGCCTGCTTTTCAGTTGACTTGCATACCTGAATTGTGATTAAGAATTGAGTTTTGAAAATGTCAATGTAGGATTCTGTTTACAAATCTTGGAGGTGAAAAGCGATTTGCATCGATCGTGGCAAAGCGGCTAGAGTCTCTTGGAGCTTTAACACAAGGAGATCGAAGGTTCTTTCTTGGTTCATCTGAGTCTCACTTCTGTCCCCTGTAAACTTGATCTTATCTGAAGATTACATCGTGTGATCTGAACTTTTGCAGAGCTGGGCCATCGCTTAGTGCTTTTAACTATGACAGTAGTTATGGAAAGAAAGCCCTCACAATGATGTACAGAGGTATAATGGAACAGGTAAGTTATCTTTCCATTTTCTGGATGGGCATTGAGTTTCATAAGTCGTGCATTGTTCTAAAGAATAGTTTTCAAGGTTACCAGGATGCATTTCCAATTGTGCCTTTGGGATGCTCTGAGAATCAAGCTAGTCTCCAAGAATTCATCACTAAAGCAAAAGCTGCTTTAGTGGCAGTTGGAATTATCAGGGATGCTGCTATCTGTAAGTTTGTTTCTGGACTTGTTTTTTCTTGTCATAGGAAAAACTAATGAATGCATGCTTCACAAAGTTTTAGTTGTCTTGACACTTAAATAATTTTGTATTGCTTAAGTAACTTATTTATGCAGTATATTTTCATGTCCATGTATTCCTACCTACATGTTAGGAATCAAAATGATATTTCCAAGTTAACTTACCATGCTTGCAATGCACAACACAAATACTCTAGTATTTTATACATAGTATAAGTTGCGATATGCGTTTTCAAATATATTATTCAGAGCTCATTGTTTGACAATTGATGGTGCAGGCATTGGAAAAAATGGAGGTAAGCTTACAGGTAGGATTGTTGATTCTGATATTCATGATGTGGCCCGTTTCCTCAATCGTATTCTAGGATTAGCTCCAGACATCCAGAATAGGCAAGTGTTTCTTCAAAGCAAGTTCTTTTCGTTATATTGATACCTTTTTGTCTGATACCCTGGTAACATTACTAACATAGTTAATTAAATAGGTTATTTGATCTTTTCACAAGTATACTTGATATGATCATTCAGAATGCACGAAGTGAAGGACAGCTCGATTCTGGTATTGTTGATATTAAAGCAAAAAGGGTTGAAATGAAAGAATCACCAAAGGTAGTATTTCTCTCTGTTGAGTATAAAACCACAAAATGAGATCAGAACAAAACCGGTTGCAATCATAGCCTATGCATAAACTAAAATCCCATACATGGTAAAACCCAGGCTGGGATGTGGAAGATCTTTCGAACAAAATTAAATCCATGAGGTGCTCTATTCCCAGTAATCTAATGCAAGTTCATGTGTGCAGACAGTTCATGTTGATAGCCTGTCTGGTGCTTCTACAGTGTTGTTTACTTTTACAATTGACCGTGGAGTTACTTGGGAGGTAGGCAGCATTTCTGTTTGATTCTGCTCTTGTTTTAAGACTGCTCCTCTTTACAATTTTATTTTTGTTGTTACCAAATGTCAAGTCGGCAAATGCAATACTTGAAGAAAGGCAGAAAGATGGTGCATGCTCTTCTAATGATGGATTTTATGAGTCCAGAAGAGAGTGGATGGGGAGAAGACATTTCATGCTAGCATTTGAAGGGTATGTGATGTGGTTGGATGAGTATATGATTTATTTGTCTTTAGCTTCTTTTAGTCATGGTTGTTAATGTTTTTATATTCTTAAATAAATAAGAGATACGGAAAGTGGCAACTAAATACCAGAAGAGACATTGAAAAACCTAAGTGAGGTGGAATATGATGAGAGAAGCTATTGACCAAGCGATAACAGTCAATTTGCACATTTCACATATAATTTGGTTCACAGTTTGCAAACGCTAACGTTCAGCAAAGTACATGGGAATCACCTTAAGCTGGAGCATTACTTCCTGAGCACATGAAATCAAGCTAGATAAGAGTATTTCCATTTTTCTATCCAATACTAATCATGCATGCTGATCAAGCACGTAAAGTAAAAAAAAAAATCCCCAAATGCCCCTGGTTTGAATGAGAAATGATTTAGAAGAAGAGAATATATTGGGGTAAGATAAGAGTGCTAATTTGTGGTGCTTTGTCTGAACGGGAGAGAAAGGAAAAGGGGAAGATGCTTCATGGGTTTCCAGACAAGGGAATGGTTTAGGGTTGGGTCGCATCACCGATGGTCAGCTTCGATCCTTGGGGCGGTCATCTACAAATTAGTTCTTGTGATGCCATTATATTGTGGGAGAAGATATTGTTCTGTCTCGCTAGGTCCTGCCTTAGGTGCCAACATGAAAAGGTGAACCAGGGAAAGCTGGTGTTGTTACCTTAGTAATTGTTGTTTCAGATGGAAAAGGTGGCACAGTTTTATATAAAAATGCTTGGGATGCTATTGAGCAAAATTCCCCTCATACTTTTGTATCCTAGAGGAGAATTCAGCATCTTGGTTAACTTGTAATGTTTCACATATGCTAGAGAAGTCATGCTAAGAAAATTGAAAGACTTAAAGAAAAAATAACCTTGTATTTTCAAGAAAGCTGGAGTTCATTTGAAATGGTTGAAATTTGGTAGTAATTAGCTTGTAACATTAATTTTTGTTTGTGTGGCTGCCAACAAATGTATATAATGCAGCATTCTGATTGCAGTATGCTTTGGTGCACTGTATGAATTGGGTCCTTAATGTTTCACTTTTGCTACACCAGCTCGACAGAAGGAATGTACAGAGTAACTCGCCCTGCCGTTGGGGAAGCTTTAAGGTGCTTGATTCATTGTTTAATCATTAGTTTTACTTCTTCTGACCAAATCCTTTGAATTCTCTATGGAGCTGTTTTGCTCATCTTTGGTAATTATCATAGTTGTAATTGAAAGTCTTATATGATTGGTGGAATGTAACTTACGATGATCATTTTTCTTTTCTTAAGAGAGATGCCTTTGGTTGAACTTAAGGGCAAGTACAAGAAGGTCCTGTCACTTGAAAAAATTGGGAAAGGTTGGCAGGAAGAATATGATGCATCATCCAAGCAGGTAATGCTGCATTGAAATATTTTATTCAACCTTGACCAGAGAAGGGTTGTATGTATACTACTTGCATAAACTAATATTCAACTAGGTTCCTTGTGTCTCTAAGAAGCTAGTGTTTTTTAACTGGTGTTGGATATGTTAAGAAAAACTGACGTTGGATCTATGAAATAGCAACGGACATAATAGTAGGTTTTAACCATTAATGTAATGGAAAATACAAGTACTGCAACACAACACTAGTTGGGCATCAGCCTATGATGTGTTTGCTCCTTTGAGCTATTGTATTATTTCTACAATCTGAAGATTGTTTAATTTTTGTCTTTGAAAGAGGGCCATCTAGGAGGCGTAATGGTAATATCCTCACTCTTCAGCTCGTCAGCTCGTTTGTTTTAATAGCTATAGTGCTACCGGTATGGCAGAATTATGTCTTGGATCATACTCCCTCCGTTTCATAATATAAGATGTTTTAGCTTTTGTGAAACGAATGTATCTAGACATCTTTTAGTTTGTAAGTTCACTCCGAACCTATACACTAAAAGATGTCTAGAGACATTCGGTTCATAAAAGCTATACCAGTATCGTTTCAAACGAAGACATGCTTCACCATCCTTTTCTGCACTTTAACAAATTTGGTTCAGGTACGCTCATGTAATCATGTGTTTTTTTGTCTTTCTTTCAGTGTATGCATGGACCCAAATGCAGACTTGGAAGCTACTGTACAGTAGGAAGAAGATTACAAGAGATTAATATTTTGGGTGGCCTAATACTTCCTGTATGGGGCACAGTAGAAAAGGCCCTAAATAAGCAGGTTTGTTTTCTGTTCTTCAGAGAAATTGTTTTATTACTATAGATAGCTGCGTCAGTTCACTATCCCAATGTTACGTCAGACATCATGCTAGTTCTTCGCACTACAGTCTACAGTTTACCCTGGTTACAGAAAAATGTACCAAATGTTGCTGCTTGTACATGTGATAGCATTACAGTGGGTATTTTTATCGAAGACTTCTCTCATTGGCAATTACTTTGCTGACATATTCAAATAGGCCCGACAGATTCACAAGAGAATACGTGTTGTCCGTCTGGAGACTACAGATGACAACCAGCGGATTGTTGGACTTATGATTCCAAATGCAGCAGTGGGCTCGGTATTAGAAGGTCAGTTCTGCTTTCCGAGAACTCCTTCCAGCTTAGTACTAATTTATAGTACGAAGGGATCTATCAGTTATGAGACTGAGAAATACGGTGTTATTAGTTATTACGGGATTGCTCAAGAAACGAACTGTATTAGCTTCTAACAGATTCCATCCACAAGTTCACTGAGTGCTACACCTAGTGCTAGCCATAAGTGCCCCTGTGCCACCGGTAGAAGGATCATAATGGGAGCATAATAAATGGTGCAAATAGTGGAGTGCCCTGACATATTTTAACGCAGAAGATTCCACTTGTAAATTCTTGTGATAATCTTTCTTGTTTTCACAAGATCATGACATCCTGGTTCTTGTTTGCAAGTGTTTCATACCTTCCGGTGTCCCATGTCAGGTCTGCAATGGGTCCAGGATATCGACGAATGATGTGAAAATGACAAGATATTTCTCTGCACAGTCTTTCTTTTTGGTGACTTGTGGACAAAAAATTCTGTATCTAGGGAAGGAGGCAGCTTTCGAGGTGCAGGAGCCAGTCCGCTGGAGGCTCGTGTGATGGGTAGTTGATAGCTTAGATATTCGGCAACAGCTTGTGTTTAGTAACATTTTGTCGCCTAGGGCTGCTGTTTTGTATATACAGGGAAATGATTTCGGGTCTACTTGCCCCCAGGGCCTTCTACAATGCCAGTTAACCTTTTTGATGCGACCTATCTATGCGGCAGACTGATATGCCCCCGGACTGGAGAGACTGTACATGTAGCATGTCATGTAGGATGTCTATCAGCACCAGTGCTCGAGGTTACCATGCTGATTTACCTGTCAAATTTTGATGTTTCGGGTGTTCATGATGTTTCCCTGGTGTTTGGGATGAGCATTGCTTCACCAATATTGAAGGATGCTAAAAGGTGGACGGATGGTTGATGGTTGATGGTGCTTAATAGTTGTTGACGGTGCTTTCTACTATGCATGACTCACATGAATCATGTTTTTTTTTTAATCTTACACAATGATCTGTTGGAGTTGCCAACTAATGGGACTTGATGTTGGGGCATCATGTTTTGTCGAGACGAGATGGGCTCGGCGCCCCTGTGCCACCGGTAGAAGGATCATCACCCCTGGGAGGGACAGAAGTGCCACAAAACAATTGGCATGTCTTTGATCCATTACCCTCGGTACATTTTCATAGTCATATGATGCATATGTTATACGCTCAATTTCCTGTCACACTTGTTCGACCATGCTGTTAGCCACATTTTGTGGTAGCCACGGTTTACCTAACGTTGGTTGTGGTAACATTGGTTGTGAACCAAACGTGCCCTCACGCATCAAGCTTGTGGTGCATGCAGTGCCAGATTTACAAAAAAAAAATTAAGAAAGAACGAAAACATTTGAGGATGTTGGCAAAATATACCTATACCATCTCACGTTTTTTCATATTTCTATCCAACCCACATCCTGGGATAAAAAATAGGAAAGCGATACAATCTCCACGGGGATGTAATGAAAATAAATAGCGTGTTATTTCTTTTAGCGTGGCCCTTCCCCAGGTGCTATGCAAGTTATAATGTGCTAATAGCGCACTATTTCTCAAAATAGCGTGTGTAAAATTTTAAAAAATTAAAACATAGCATGTATTTTTACTATGGATTTCAGAGCTTTTTTTTTGGAGTAATACATGCATAACCAATTAACTAGTAGTGGTCAAAGAGACAATCCTTGTTGGGTCCACCAAGAGCGGAAGTTCCTTAGAAGCGATCACGACGAGCTATGGTTTCTCCTCGAGGGTATTTTTTTCTCGACGACGGAGAGGATCACGACGGCGAGGTTCGATCCGTGTGAGGGTGACCTCCTCGTCTCAGCGCTCATGGAGAGTGTAGGAGAGGATCAGATGGCTTCTCCCGCTCGTTCTGGGGTGAGGGGCGGCGATTCGTCTAGAACGCCGCTACGCTCTCCGATCAAGGCGAGGGCGAGGAGCTGGCTGCTGAATTATCTGCGAGGATGGTAGATATGTTGCTGGCAGATAAGGAGGCCACGAGTCTAGTGATAGCAGGTTCTTGTTCATCTCAGGTTCTGAAACCTAGATGGGCGGTGGCAGGCAAGGTGTGCTCTGCACATAGGGTGGTGTTCAGTGCTCTTGAGAAAACTATGCAGCGGGCCTGGGGTCTTCGTCGTCCGGCTCAGTTTCGGGATCTACGAGACAATTGATTTGTGGTAAGGTTTCGTTCAGAGGGTGATTGGAATCATGTGCTGAAGAATGGACTATGGCAATTCAATTTCCATGTGGTTTTTCTGAAGGATTATGCTGGTTCAATCCGCCCGTCTGATATGACATTTGATTCAACGGATATTCTGGTTAGGGTTCTGGATTTACCGATAGATATGATGAATAGGGTTTATGGTGAACTCATCGGAGGGTGGTTGGAGAATTTATATCGGTGGAGGTGGATGAAGAAGGATTGGCTTGGGGTAAGGATCTAAGGATTAGGGTGGCGGTAAGAGTTGATCAACCATTGCTACGAGGTATAACTTTTAGGGAGAAGGAGGATGAGACCGAGGGCAGCTGGTTTGACCTGAAGTATGAGAAGGTACGGCATTTCTGTTTTGACTATGGTTATTTGGTGCATATGGCTGATTGATGCAATGTGGAGAAGGAGAAGGTGAGGCCATGGGGTGAGTGGCTTAGGGTGTCGCCAAGAAGGAATCAGCGGCCACCCCTACTGCTCGTTCGTCCGTCTCGTCTAGAAGCTACACTAGTAGAAGCTACAATGATAGAAATTCTAGTTCAGAGAAGAGGGAAGGAGGAGGTGCGACTGTTCGAGATATTCCACCTCGCAGAAATATGGCCAAGGATTTTTCATATTCTAGCTCCTCTTGCATTGGCGGGAATGAGCTAAGAAGGGAGCCAGAGGATGTGACTAGCCTAGAAAAACGCCACAGGGCAGGGGCTCGCACTCATGATAGTAACTTTCAACTCGATGGTGTGTCGAAGAAGTTAAAGGGTGGCACTTATGTTCAGAGACCAGGAGCTATTGTTGTGACCAAGAACCACGATCCTCTAAAAGTACCATTGGGTACTCAAAATAAGAAGCGTGGGTCTTAAGATAAGATGGTCTGGAGGCCGGTTCAGGTGCAGGATACAGGAGAGGAAGGCTCGGAGTTGTCGGGGAAGAGGCAACCTAAGAACTCAGTTTTCAACCGGTTGGAGGAGGGTCGTGCTGACAGTGTAGGGAAGCATTCTACCTCAGTGTTTAACATGTTAGAGTTGGGTGATGCTGATGATTGTGAGGGGAAGTGCTCGGCCTCTGTGTTTAACAGGTTATAGGAACTAGCGGCGGACCCTGCGGAGCAGGGCCATCGAGATCAATGAATATCCTGGTCCTAAACTGTCGCGGATTGGGGTTGGACGCGGCGCTGGGCGAGCTCCAAGACCTATGTAGGTCACACAACCCATCATTGGTCTTCCTAAGCGAAACAAAGAAGGCGAACAAAATGAACAAGTTGAAGTGGAGCTTAGGTTTCTCAAATGGTGTGGCGGTGGACTGTATTGGACATAGTGGTGGCCTGTCCTTGTGGTGGAGGAATGGTGTCGAGGTTATGGTGAGGCCTTGGTGTCAATATTATATTGATGCTCACATCACATTTGAAGGTAAAACGTGGAGGTTTTGTGGTATTTATGGAGAACCTCGGACTGAGCTGCGTCATAGAACATGGGAGGCGATGAATTACCTATGAAGGCAAGATGACCTCCTGTGACTGTGTGCCGGGATTTCAATGAAATCATGTCACGGTCTGAGCAGCTTGGAGGCAACCAGGATATGAAGCGGCTGATGGAGGCTTTCCGTGAATGTTTGGCGACATGTGAGACCTAGGTTACAAGGGGTATAACTTCACTTGGGACAACAAAAGAGAGGGCGCTGATAATATTCAATGCAGATTGCATCGAGGCATGGCGACAACATTGTTTTTGTCCTTGTTCCTGCTGACCCAAGTGGAGCACTTAATCACGGAGGAATTATACTATAGCTTAAGCCTAAGCAAAAGCGAGCCATCTGATGCTATCTGTCCGCACGCGTGTTTCTTTTTTTTAGAACTGACTATAGGACTTGAGTCCCACAGTATTTTATTTATTGAATTGGAAATAAAAGAAGTATCATATAATTACAAGATATATATAGAAGACATCACATCCCCATTTGATCCCGTTCCCCCCACCCGAGCTCCCGCCCATCTCAGCCCCTCCTCCATCTCCCCAGCAACCTGCGCCGCCCCTCCGCTCCCGAGCTCTCCCTATCACCTCCTCCCTCTGCCCCTCCATTCACGAGGCCACCGCCTCCCATCCAGCTCCCGCTTCTAGCGTCGGCCGCCTCTGCTTCCCCGTCTCGAACCTGCCCAGTACCGATTCAACATCGTCCCCAACCTCATGCACCCGTCCGCCGCCACACTTTGTCAGTGGTGAGGAAGATAAGGAGGAGGTGAGAGCGTGGGACGGTGGGGGTGAAGAGAGGGGGCAGCGTGGGTAGAGATGCTCCTATGCGAGACTACACGAAGATGCCGCATCATCCTTACCGCTTTGACTAGAAAGATCAGGGATGGATGACGAAAAAAAGCAATTGAAAAAGAGAATGCGCATCCGCTCCCGAGCTCTTCCCCTCACCTTCACTCCCTCCGCCCCCTCTACTCACGAGGCCACTGTCTCCCGTCCAACTCCTGCATCCAGCATCGGCCGCCTCTGCTTCCCCGTCTCGAACCTACCCAGTACTGATTCAACATTGCCCCCAACCTCCCGCACCCGTCCACCGCCATGCTTTGACAGTGGTGAGGACGATAAGGAGGAGGTCAGTGTGTGAGACGGTGGGGGTGTGAGATAGGGGCAGTGATACGTCGTAAACGTATCTATAATTTTTGATATTACATGCTTGTTTAGTATCTACTTTCTTATGTTTTGTTCATACTTTGAGGTATTTTTATATATTTTCTAGAACTAACCTATTAACAAGATGCCGCAGTGCCAGTTGCCTGTTTTCTGCTGTTTTTGGTTTCAGAAAAGCTCGTAAAGAAATATTCTCGGAATTGGATGGGACAAAAGCCAAAGTTCCTATTTTACTAGAAGACTCACGGATCCAGAAGACGAGACGGAGAGGGGCCACGAGGGGCCCACACCACCTGGTGGCACGGGCTAGGCCAGGCCGTGCAAGGGGGTGGTGTGGCCGCCTCGGGCGCCCACCAACCTTGCCTCTTCGCCTATATATTCCCCTCGAGACGAAAACCCTAAGAACCAGATCAGAATTCCATAAAAAGTTCCGTAGCGCCGCCGCCACCGAAGAGGAGATTCAGGGGAAAGAAGTCTCTGTTCTGGCACCCTGCCAGGACGGGAAAGTGCCCCCGGATCCATCTCCATCGACTCCACCGCCATCTCCATCGCCGTTGCTGAATCCCATGATGAGGAGGGAGTAGTTCTCTCTCGAGGCTAAGGGCTCTACAAGTAGCTATGTGTTCATCTCTCTCTCTCTATGCGTGATCTTATTGAGATCATGAGCTTTGTAATCTAGATCTATTCTGCTACTCAAGTGCTTTAATTAATCTCTGCTTATCCCCACATATGTGAAGTTGATAGTGTGCACACCGTGTGGCACTTTGGCTAAGGTTACATAAATACTTATCATGAGTATAATTTGAGTTGGATGTCTCTATGAAATTGTGGTGTTTGTTGGAACTATCTAGCGCTCAAGGTGACAGTGGGGGGTTATCTAGATTGGGAATGCAAACTTTAAGGTGTGCTGTTATAGCCCTACATCGTCCAACCGGAGAGTAGTTCAGGGTAGCATAATGAAGAGAAGATATTTATATGAGAGTGTCCCCTAGTGAAAGTATGATCCCTAGGCCTTATTTCTAAGTATTGAAACACCGTTTACAATCAGTTCTATTACATGTTTGCTTGCTGTCGCTCTTATTTCAGATTGCAATTACCACTTATAATCATCCATATTAATTTTATTTCACTATCTCTTCGCTGAACTAGTGCACCTATACACCTAACAAGTGTATTGGGTGTGTTGGGGACACAAGAGACTTCTTGTATCTTGATTGCAGGGTTGCTTGAGAGGGATACCTTTGACCACTTCCTCCCTAAGTTCGATAAACCTTGGCTGATCCACTTAAGGGAAACTTGCTGTTGTTCTATAAACCTCTGCACTTGGAGGCCCAACACTGTCTACAAGAATAGAAGCGTGCGTAGACATCAAGCTATTTTCTGGCGCCGTTGCCGGGGAGGTAAGGTAAAAGGTACTCACATCCTCTAGATACTAAGCTATCTTCTAGTATTGTTGCTGGTGTGTGAGTGCTCGAAGTTATTTCTTTTAGATTCTGCAATTATATCTTTTTGTTTCTTGTTTTATTTTCACTAGTTAGGCTTAATGGAAAACAACAACAAAATTAGAGAGCTTTATAGTATTTATCTTCAGTTAGGACATAAAGTGTTTGAAGAGAAAATAAAAAACCCATAGAACTTTATTTGCATGCTAATAGCAATGTTATTAGTATGAATTCTTTGAACACCATTATTGCTAATGCTATGGAAAAGTCTAAGCTTGGGGAAGCTGGTTTTGATGAGCATGATATTTTTAGTCCCCCAAGCACAAAGGAGAAAATTTACTTTGATGATACTATACCTCCAATATATGATGATTACAATGATGAGTATGATATTTTCAGTCCACCTACTATTAAGGAGAAAATTAATTATGATTACAATATGCCTCCTATATTTGATGATTATGGTGATGAGAATAATAATGATAGCTATTTTGTTGAATTTTCCCCCACTACAATTAATAAGAATGACTATGTTATGTGGAGAGTATTAATTCTTTTATGCATGTGGCTCATAATAAGAATGTTTTATGTGATAGTTATATTATTAATTTTATTCATGATACTACTAAAAATTATTATGAGAGAGGGAAATATGGTTTTATGTATCTCAACAATATTAAGTTTCCCCTCTTTATGTTGAAATTTTTGAAGTTGCACTTGTTTTGCTTTCCTATGCTTGTTGCTTTGTGCTTTCATGACTTGTTTCTTTACAAGATTATTTTTTATAGGAAGTGAGTAAGACTTAAATTTGTTCCATATTTGCTTCTTGATGCTCTCTTTTACTTCAACTCATATTTCTTATGTGAGCATCATCGAAATTATCATGCCTATCTTAATGGCTATAAAGAAAGAGCTTTTGGGAGACAACCCATTTTATTTTTACTTTTAGTTTATTTTTGTTTTGTTGAGTCTTGGAAGTTATTGCCTCTGTAATAACCTCTCCTTATCTTTTTTGTGTTTTTTTTTTGCCAAGAATAACCTCTAATAAGAGAGAAATAATGCTTGGGAAGGTTGCTGTCCCAAAACAGATTTTTGTGCTTCGCTGTAAAAATTCATGAAAAATATCTATATGTCGGATTGAGCTGTAATGTTTTGTGCTTATGACCCAAATTGTTATCTAACTTTTGTTAGTTTAACACTTTTAGATTTGAGCAACATAAGGTCTTCGGAAAAATCGGTTTTTACCTGCTGGTCTGTTTTGATAGATTTCTGCCATTATTTGCATTTGCCTCTTAATCTCTTTATCTTTGAGTTCTCCTTGATCATTTGAACTTTTAAAAGGAATTGCTACAGTAGCTTGTGTTTTAATGAAAGTTTTACTTGTGTTGAAACTGTACCTAAAGACTTATTATCTTGAATACACTAATGTTGCTAATAAAGATTGTGTGAAGTTTTATATAAAGGAAATTTTCAAGTGTAGGGAAGAATAATGTGATTAGATGAAGTATGGAAAAAAGCTCAAGCTTGGGGATGCCACCCGTGTCACCCCAAGAAATATTAAAGAATTACAAACGTCAAAGCTTTGGGATGCCCAAGGCATCCCCTTCTTCATCAATAATCTCAGGTCTTCTTTCAAGACACTTTATTTTTATTACCTTATGCACTATGTGTTGTTCTTGGAGCGTCTTTGTTTTTAGTTTTCTTTTGTTTGGTTTGCTTAAATAAGTTGGTTGGATACCAACACACTTCTTTTGGAGAGAAACACACCCCGTTATTCATTGCCTAGAACACTCTAGTTTTCATTCTTATTGTTATGTGAGCGTTCTCCTTTGCTAGCACTGCATTTAGCTTTAGTTTTCGATTGGTGTTGGAAAAGAGTAGGAAGTTTCATGATTATAAGTGGTACAAAATGAGTTTGTTTAGACTGTGGCCTGGACTTTATCATGTCATGTTTGATATTGCTTTGACTTTATGCTTAGTAATTATTGTTGTAGCATGACTTGTTCCAAACAATTGAGATTGCTTAATGTGCCTTGAAAGAATCATGTGTTGTTTTAGCATACAAAAGCATAATATTGTGGTATTCTCCTTTGATGCTTTATTTGGGTTGACTTGGCGTATGCTCACACCATGTTAAGACTATACCAGTCACCATAGCCTCTATGATCATTTAGTTTTCGACTTGTAATATCACTTTATGCTTTAATTAATAATGTTTTGTCGCTTTGCATGATTATGGCCATTATTGCTCTCTTAGTTGGTCGCTCCCAGTCTTTTGCTAGCCTCCACATGTACCAAGTATGAGTTCCTCTCATGTATCCAACTCCAAATAAAACCAAGTTATTCCAAAGAGTCCACCATACCTACCTATTAGAATTATTGCTATTCCAAGTATATTCATGTTTTTATCTACCTTCCGAATTAAACTTATTATGTGAAAATTAGTGATAAAGCTCTCACAAACTTGATGGCACACTTTACTTTCTTACACTTAATAAACTTGAACCATTATGCCCATATATGTTGCGTATATGCTTGCGTTTTGTAAGTTGTGAATTAGCAGAACCATGTTATCATGGGGAACGCTTTCAACATTGCACTTTATTTAGTTGATATCATGTTCTTTTGCTTATGGATCCCGGCGGCATGAAATAAAAGGGGAGCTTGTAAGCTCATGGAAATTGTATATGTGTTAGAGAAACGCCTATGCGGCTAGCCTGAGCCATTCCTAATCATGGTGGGAACTTGCAGCATAACCATAGTGAGCAATCTGTGAAGCATCCTCAATAAAAAACCCTATGCAAATAGGAAATAAAAAGATCGCTGAGATGCTCATTTTCTGTTGCCTTGTCATTTTGATATGGGAAAACTCCTGTATCATGGGGCAAGGGGTACCCCATTGACGGTTCTCATGATACACATGTACTTACAATGACAATAACTTACTCGTGACTAAAGTTGAGTAGCATGAGGTTCGGTACTCGTAACCAAGGGGCATGAGATTTTCAACTTATAACCTGTTAGGCATATCCTCATATTTGTTCACTTTAACCTTAATCACCTAAATATGCTTATGATAGGGGCAATGAGAGCTGAAAGATAATAAGTATCATAATTTTTGGAAGCTCTTTATGAAACTTGAATCCCTGCTTCCTTCTATGAAGGGCCTTTCTTTTACTTTTATGTTGATTCTCCATCTTCTATCTTTATGCACCTATTGAGAGAGCATAGTGGCCATTCTTAGTTTAATGTGCATTGTCCCAAAACTTGTTGATTGATTTATAACTTTGATATTGCTTGTTCTTAAACTATTTGTATCTAGTCACCCTTATGAACTTTGAAGGTGTCCTATGCATTTATGTTTTGCTACACCATGAGGGACAAGCTGAATACCATTTTCATTATGTTTTCTATATGTGAAACAAACAAACGTCTTTCAAAGCATTTTTATTCATAAATCTTTTGTTTGTACCTTTTCATATTACAACATAGTTGCTATGTCTTATTGTTAGAACTATATATTTCATGTCTATGTTAGAGTACTTTGATCCCAACTATCAATGTTTTACAAATACCTTGATCAAGATTGTGATGGTGCATGTCACCTCAAAAATTATTCTTTTTTATCACTTCCCTACTCGAGGACAAGCAGGAGTTAAGCTTGGGGATGTTGATACGTCGTAAACGTATCTATAATTTTTGATGTTCCATGCTTGTTTAGTATCTACTTTCTTATGTTTTGTTCATACTTTGAGGTATTTTTATACATTTTCTGGAACTAACCTATTAACAAGATGCCGCAGTACCAGTTGCCTGTTTTCTACTGTTTTTGGTTTCAGAAAAGCTCGTAAAGAAATATTTTCGGAATTGGACGGGACAAAAGCTAGAGTTCCTATTTTACCAGAAGACTCACAGAGCCAGAAGACGAGACAGAGAGGGGCCATGAGGGGCCCACACCACCTGGTGGCGCGGGCCAGGCCAGGCTGCGCAAGGGGGTGGTGTGACCGCCTCGGGCGCCCACTGACCTTGCATCTTCGCCTATATATTCCCCCCGAGACGAAAACCCTAAGAACCAGATCAGAATTCCACGAAAAGTTTCACAGCGCCGCCGCCACCGAAGAGGAGATTCAGGGGATAGAAGTCTCTGTTCCGGCACCCTGCCGGGACGGGAAAGTGCCCCGGATCCATCTCCATCGACTCCACCGCTATCTCCATCGCCGTTGCTGACTCCCATGATGAGGAGAGAGTAGTTCTCTCTCGAGGCTAAGGGCTCTACAAGTAGCTATGTGTTCATCTCTCTCTCTATGCGTGATCTTATTGAGATCATGAGCTTTGTAATCTATATCTATTCTGGTACTCAAGTGCTTTAATTAATCTCTACTTATCCCCACATGTGTGAAGTTGATAGTGTGCACATCGTGTGGCACTTTGGCTAAGGTTACATAAATACTTATCATGAGTATAATTTGAGTTAGATGTCTCTATGAGATTGTGGTATTTGTTGGAACTATCTAGCGCTCAAGATGACAGTGAGGGGTTATCTAGATGGGGAATGCGATGTGCTATTATAGCCCTACGTCGTCCAACCGGAGAGTAGTTCAGGGTAGCATAATGAAGAGAAGATATTTATATGAGAGTGTCCCCTAGTGAAAGTATGATCCTTAGGCCTTATTTCTAAGCATTGAAACACCGTTTACAATCAGTTCTGTTACATGTTTGCTTGCTGCCGCTCTTATTTTAGATTGCAATTACCACTTATAATCATCCATATTACTTTTATTTCACTATCTCTTCGCCGAACTAGTGCACCTATACACATGACAAGTGTATTGGGTGTGTTGGGGACACAAAAGACTTCTTGTACTTGATTGCAGGGTTGCTTGAGAGGGATACCTTTGACCACTTCCTCTCTGAGTTCAATAAACCCTTGGGTGATCCACTTAAGAGAAACTTGCTGCTGTTCTACAAACCTCTGCCCAATACTGTCTACAAGAATAGAAGCGTGCGTAGACATCAGGCAGCACGGGCAGAGACGCTCCTATACAGGACTATGCGAAGATACCGCATCATCCTCACCGCTTTGTCTAGAAAAATAAGGGACGGATGACGGGAAAAAATTGAAAAGGAGACGGCTCGCGAGGTATGCGATGAAGCTACGTAGAGCGATCGGATAGAACCCGAAATCTACAGTAACCGAATGGAAGAATCGTTGAACGGAAAACGTGGAGCGCTAACAGGGCGAGAAATGGTCACTTCAACAATTAACATGTATGTATTCATAAAACAAAGCAGAATAAGCTGATTTTGGACCCTCTTAGGATCTGCAACTGAATTTGCTTTTGAATATATTAGCATATCTCGAGAATACATGAGATGCTTGTGTAAATTGATACATGTTCTATGTTGTTTTATAATTTCTACATAAGTTAACAAAAATTTCAGTGTATTTGACTTGGAGCATGCTCTATGATTGATCATGAACAAGCGGGTTGCATGGACTAAGTGAGTTCAAAAGAAATGTCATAATTTCTATTTTCCATTTTTATGTATACAAATTATCAAACTTGATTACATATTAGATCTTACTTTTATATAAAGATTTGTGGCAACTTCCAATCATACCTTCTCTTTTAAATTATATTAAATTAATGAATAATTTAGAATATATCAAGTATAACTCCTATATAGAATTAGTATATATGTAATCTGGTTGTCTAGATTGACTAAACTAACCATTTAATAATCCAGCCACTTATATGTGTTGAATACAAAGTTGTGCCTTCTCTTGGAGCTATGCAAGCTAAATCGTTGCAAGTATCGATTTTGAGGCAGTCGAATAAGGTTACTGTGTGATTGTCATAAGTTAGCTTGTTTTGATATCATTAGTTTTTTACCTTGATCATGTAACATGCCAGTTTCTTTTGGTACTGAACTTGTTCTATTGCTCAATGTATTTTTGTTTGAAGTTTGCTTGATGTATTTTTGTTTGAAGTTTGCTCTCGATGTATTTTGTTTGAAGTTTGCTCGATATATTTTTGTTTGAAGTTTGCTCGCTGTATCATTATTTGAAAAAACACTGGTACCCCTATATTGCTTATGAGCTTCAATATTAAATAAGGGTCTGCTTCTTGCGTCCAAGGTTAAATCTCTCAATTTCAGATATATCTAACACGTAAATGACATATTTGTCTATCGATTAATTTATGGTAATATATTTAAGTAGTAGTGAGTGAGTACAATACACCTACCACACTCTGTAAAATAGACTGCATGTGGCACGACGAAGCGCGTATATCCACCTAAGTCAGATCATATGGCTCTGTTGATTCGGGTTCAGACTGAACTACCACGTCGACTACCCTGCATCTGCTAGGGGCTTTATGTTCGAGGAGATGTGGTGTAAGCATGAGGGGTATGAGGACATGGTGAAGAGTGCGTGGACGTGTGGTGGTAGCGATACACAAGGGTTGCATGGGCTCTGGGGCAGATTACGGATGTGTCCAAGGAAATGAAACAGTGGAGCTTCCAGACTTTTGGCTCGGTACATGCAGAAATCAAGGCCAAGTTGGAGGAGGCAAAAGTGGTAGCGCAGAGTACTGGTCCCTCACAGGAGGTCAGACAACTCGAATTGAAATTGCACGATGTATTTGAAAAAGAAAAGATTATATATAGACAGCGTTCTCGGCAAGACTGCCTAAAAGTCAGAGACCGCAACACTAAATTTTTTCAGAACCGAGCATCACACAGAGGACAGAAAAAATACGGTGCGAGGTTTGAAACGTCCAGACGGCTCTCTTTGAAAGACTAATGAGGGTGTATGGCTGATACGGCCCTGGATTTCTATCAGATTTTGTATGCCGCCGAGGGTTTGAGCAACCGTGACTCAATTTTAAACCTCTGACACTTCTGTGACGGAGAAGAATAGAGGGCCAACTATAGTACTCTCAGATAGAGAAATCTCACGGTGGCGTGTCGTCGTGCAGTATAGCTTGCAAAGGAAGTGGGAGTCTCACGGCTGATCCTGGAGTCGGATAATTTGGGTGTTGTATCAAAGTTGCGAAGCAATGATCTGGATCGATCTACGGACCATTGGCCGAGGAAATCAAGGTGCTATTGGATGACTTTGAGGACCATGCGATCAAGCATGTGCGGCATTCAGGTAATGGAGTGGCGCACGGGTTAGCGAAGTATAGTTGCGATAATAAAGTGACTAAGACCTGGTTTGGGGTTTCCCGGGAGTTATTGTAAGTGCCTTGGGCACAGACTGTGTTTGAAGTTCTAAATAAAGTCGCAGCATTATTCTAAAAAAACTAGTAGTGGCCAAACGACAAAGTTTGCTTGACATCCGGTGCCGGACAAGTTGGAGGAGAAGAGCCGCGTCAGGTCAGCTCACTGGTCGATGACTTCAGATGCACGCCCTCCTAGGTGCTTCACCACGTCTGGTGGCATGGCGAGCGGAGGCGGCCGACCGGCTGGACCTGGAGGAGACGGCGCTGCAGTCTGTTAGCAGTTGCCACCATCACATGGGGAGAGGAAACTGGGGAATAGGATTGAGTTGAGCTAAGTTTAGATGAGTGTTAGGCGTGGTGGACTCAGTGGGCTGAATGGACTTATGGGGTGGCGCTATTTTCACAGATTTTTTTAGCGTCGCTATTGCGTTTATAGCGTGTTTAGCGCCGCTAAAGCACGATTAGCACCGTAGCGAGCATATTTTGCATAGCATAGAATTCACCTCCCAAATATGCTATAGCGAAGAAATAGTGTACTATTTTTTCCATGGATGTAACCCACTCGCGCATGCATGACGCTTGCCCATGGGCCCCACCTGATCTTTCATTAAGGTGTCACCAAAATCCTACTTTTAGTTCATTTTAAATTTTGTGGTGTCAAAATTTTACACTAGAAATCCTAAAATGAATTAGAGGTGGGACTTTGCTGGAATCCCACCTGACACACTATCTCCCATCTCTTACCTTATCTTCTCCCTCCTTAGCGAGAAACAATCCTCCCATCGAAACATCGCGCCTCCGCTGCTCCCACTTTCTAGGTGAAAGCCTTCGACCCCACCCTGCTCTCCATCTTGTCAACGCCCCCATGCTCTCCATCTCGCGTGATGCTGCCACGCTCCCTGATATCGACGCCGAACTTGATGAGGACAGTTGCGTTGCTTTGAGGGGAGGCGACCATGCCATCGATGATGGAGTTTCGACGACACTGTAGGAAGGCCCTAACATGCAAGTCTGGTGGCAACAAAGAGCCGCCGCTTGACCTTCATCCTCTAGCCCGAGCAGCCAGGTGCGACCATGGTTGTCCCTACAATGGGGTGGCCTTTGCTACAAGCGGTGGCCGATCCTGATACAAGAGGCGGCCTAGAGAGGCCTCACCGGCGCCAGAGCTTGTCTCGCGTAATCCCTAGGTTCCGCTGAGGTTTCCCGGAGCCCGTTTTGCTCACAATAGGGTAGGGCAGTACCACCGGATCATCCCTGCGCCTTTTGATCCTCGTATTTATATAAAATGGTGTAAATCATGGACAAACTCCTTCTGCTATCGACGAACTGCGACATGATCTGGCTTCAATTTCATACAAACCAGTTTTTTTAAAAAAAATTCCAGTTTCGAATACGGTTTCTGTTCCACGCAGACGTAACCGCAAACAAAGTTTACATGGCACCGAGAACTGAGTATACAGGTCACGCTTACTGTGTCTCTTAGAGATGCTCTAAGTGACTCATCTAAGAAGATGTTATCCTGCAGAACATCTCTTAAAAAAATACTTCTATATGAGTTTACTATCAAACAACGAACTTCATGAGAGTTGATGCTCTCTAATAAACTCATGAAAGGTTTAGAGTATGACGCATAAGCTCTAAACCGCACAGAAAGCCTGCAACAGCCTAGTATCGGTATAGACTTAGAAATTAACTTTTAGGAAGTAACTTACCTGAGAGCATCTCCACTTACCTCCCATACGGGGTCCGACGGTTGGCTTATGTGGGGGAGGGGGGACACCGACGTAGGTACCTCCTATCGGGGGTTACTGCCTCCTAGCCACCGCCCCCAATCAGCCCCCCAAATCGCAATTGACAAATTCAAACATTTCAAAGGTCACCGGAAATTAAACATAGGTTTGCCGCCACCAGGCACAACATAGTTCAGGCGATACAATCGCCACAAATCACTGGAATACAAGTCCATCGATCAAAATAACATGTGAGGAACACAGAAATCAAACGGGGGGGGGGGGGGTAGATCATCTGTAGAGGTAGGAGGCACCTCCGGGGTTGCCGACGGCGGAACGATGGTGCTGGTGTCGGGAGAATGATCCCCGGGTACCCCAAGAGCAAGCTTCGTCAGCCAAAAAATACTCCAAGACAGCCAAAACGGAGTCTACATCAATAAATATTAAAAGGAAGTAGCAGTGGACGAAGTCTGGGCCGACTGGGGCCTCCAGCCAGCCTGCCCACACCCTCGGCTAGGCCTCTTCTCTTGTGCCCGGCTAGGCCGGCTCTGCCCCCGGCTGGGCTCGACTGTGCCTTGCCCTAGACAGGCTCCCGTGTTGCTTCCCGGCTGGGCCGATTCACCCCCCGGCCGGGCCTGCCCGCGCCTCGCCCCGGGAAGGTTCCCACGCAGCTCCCTGGCTGGGTCGTCCTCTCCTCCTCCTCTCCCTTTCGACGGGCTAGGCCTCTACAGCGCTTCACCCTAGCTGGCGTTCCTCCCGGAGCCTCGCCCTGGCTAGGCCTCAGTGGTCTCCCTGGATGGGACGGTTCACCTCCAGGACATCTGGGCATCCCCAGCTACTGCTGCTCGATCCCTAAGGATCGGTGGCTGCGCCCGGTTCGCCTCCTGTCCGGATCGGCCTGGCCGGTTCCCTCGCTCCCAACTAGCAGCATCAGATTCCCACATACGAGAAGGTACGAAGGACAAGAAGACATGTGTACTGCCAGGAGAAAGCCAAAAGACAGGGAGAAGACATTGATGCACTACTGCCATGCCTATACTACTACCTAGCCATACTATACATTGTACCTGTAGCAAATAATGAGTTAGGCATGTGGGCCAAGCCTTGTTCCCTGGCCATCCATTATAAGGCACCAGGGAGGCTCACATGCAAATGGAGGCTCAGACTTATTTCTCACTACACATACGCACTAGCACATGAACACTGATCGATCACACTCTCACTCTGCTAGCTAGCTCTCTCTCTCGCACACATACACTCTGCGGGTTGGACTCTGTTAGATCATTTTTATGCATATAGCTCGAGGAGCGCTTGTAGTTCTTGTGTTCATCATCAGATAGTCAGATCGACATGAGTAGAAGTTTTACCTCTCACATAGATGGCTCTGAACCTGGGTACTCCCATGTCTCGCTACACTGGCGTGTGCCCAATCTCGTCTACAGTCACCATCGTAGTTGCCGGACTTGCTCGCACCCTCTATCTAGCCTTATTAGGCATTACCGTAACCAGAACTACAACAGCTAGCCAGGGTGAATCGGGGTTGGGGTCGCAATCACCAGTGTCGGGTTGTTGTCCTGGTTGGCGGTCGCTCGGTTCTCGGAGAGGATCAAGGAGCGATGATCAACACACCACGCCTTCACCTCGGCGTCCATGCCCTTCATGTCGAACATCAAGATCGCCAAGTCCTCCCTCCTCTTCTTTGCTGCCACATTGGCCTTGATGAGGCCAAGCTTGATGTCCTGCCACTCGATGACCGGCGCCCACCTTGCCGTAGCTATATCCTCCAACCTGGGGGCCTGCTCTGCCCTCATGGCGGCGTGCGTGGCGGTGTCGGCCATGCAGGCCAGGATGGACGAGCGTAGTTTCTCGATGGCCGATGCTGCGTCCCTCATGGACTTGGCCTTCTTGTGGCCAACAGGTCGACCCTCGAAGGCCGCCGATGGCGTCCTCCGGGGTCGTAGGCGATGGTCTTGTCCTTGGTGAGAGCAGTCCGTGTCTCCACCCACTTGTCGCACCCCTCGATCCATGTGAAGACATGGATGAACTTGAACTCATTGTCGCCATTGTCCTCTCGGTAGGCGGCGATCATGGCACGCATCTACGAACATTAGCAACAATGGTACACAATTTCAAATGGGAGGGAGTGGGCGGCAACGAGGGCTTCTTACGTAATCATCGTAGTTGGTGCTGCTGACATGGATGCGACACACCTCCTCCACGACGCTGTGCCACTTGTTGCATGCATGCTAGATCATGGCCCAATGGTGAGACATGTCGGAGTCATTGTAGTCGTGGCACAAGGACTTGAAGTAGGGATCCAAGAGCCGCTGCTTATCGTACACCGCCTTCACCCTCTCTAATAGCAGTCCGAGTTTTGGTTGGCACCAGTGAAGGGGTCTATGCTGATGATCTTCCAAGCTTCGACCAGACACTCATCCTTCCTCGAGCTCTACTTGGGACCGCGGCCGCCGCCTCCTTTATTCTTTTTCTACCCTCCACCTCCACCGCCTTCTTATTCCCTTTCGAGTCGTTCGCGATTGTCACCGGCACCTCCACCACCTCATCCCTGGCCTCTACCTCCGCCTCTGTCTCTGCCTCCACCTCCACGTACATGTAGACCTCGTCCTCCCAAGTCTTGCCACCGTATTCCTCCTCGTCTGCATATGCAATGACTTCTTCTTACATGAAGCAGTGGGTGGAGCTGCCGTTGATGATGTCTTCCATGATGGAGTTGTGGTGCATCTGCCTAACTGGTTGGGGGAGCTCTAGCTGCTGCTTCCTGCGGGGAACTGGGTGAAGGCAGCCCACGGTGGCGGCATGCTGCCATTGAAAGGAGGGAGGCGGCAGTGTGCTGATGAGGTGTCGTTGGCGAGGAAGTTGGGGTCGAAACCACTGAGCAGGTCAAAGTCGTTGGAGCCCCACGAGAAATGTGTGAGATGTGGCGTTGTTTCTGCCTGGCTAGAGGCGACGCGCTAGATGGGGACGGAGAGGAGACGCTACTCTAGCTCCCAAGGACGTGTAGGCCAGCACCACCATTCCTGCCATGGCCATCGCCCGCTCCGCTGCAAGAGTGGATGTGTGGGCCTCCGCTGCCCGCGTCTCCACCACCCTGTGCAGCCTCGAGTTCTTCTCGCTCATCCAGCGGCTGGCATACTCCACCTGCTGGCACTAGATGTCGAACACCCACTCCGTGTTGGTCATCCCCTCCATCCGCTGTTTGTTAGCCTTCCCTTTCTTCGCGGGCGCCGATGCGCAGGGAGCTTGGTACCTCTTCAGCGGCATGGTGGTGGTGACAGGTGGCGCACGGGAGGGGAGAGACGGGGCAGAGAAATGGCGGGAGTGGGTGGCGATGGGGTGGAAAATGGCGAGACTAGGCAGCCAGGAGGGGGTATTGGAGTTGTGGAGGGAAAATGGAGGGAAAAAGGGAGGAAAGATTTTGGTGTCCCGCTGATGGCTGCAAGTGCACAGATCAATTTTAACTAGTTTTGAAGTAAATATATCGAACCCACAGAGAGCTATTGGTAAAGGTATTTATGCCCCTCATTACTATCTACCAAAGAATACTTGTAAGTTATCTTTGATCTCAAGTAAAGGGTGTTTAAAAGGTTTATGGTTGTTTGAAGAAAAGTAATTAAAACAAGTAACAAGATTGTATGAAAGCGTGGTTGAACTCAATAGGGCTAAAACATGTAGGGGTCGCGTATGAAAATAATAAATTTTTACCCTATGCCCCTGAACCCCTGATGCTGCCAGGACCTATCTATTAGTAATGCAGTAACGAGAGGGCTTTTCGCGAACTTACCCTTGAAGACCGAAAAGCATTGTCAATGCTCAGGAGAGCGTGGTTGATGTAGACGATCCGAAGCCGACCTCAAGGTCGTGTTGAAGTCCTTGCGCTCCTGCGGCTCCAACAAATCCTAGTGCCTCAAGTGTGACACCTTGTGGGGAGTTACACGCATCCGGTGCCTGGCGATGACTCCCGCTTCCCTAATCCAGCAGCAGTTACGGAAGTAGAGCTTCTGGATCTGAATCCCGCAACGCGATGACGCTCTGTGGTGAAGATGTCTCTCGTTCTTGCATTCCTAACTTGGGACCACGGTCACGGGAGAGAGAGAGAATATCAATTGGAGGTCTCCCCAAAAGTGAGGAAAGCTTTTATTGAATATTGGTTGTATTTTCTGGTCAAAATACCCCACTATATATAGGGAAGGGGAAGGTACTACCTCCCTCAAAGTCTCGGGGTGGGACTAAAGGAGGAGGAGAGGGGGGGGGGGCAGCCGCCGGCCAGCCCTGGTGGGACCTGCGTGGGGGGCAAGGCCCAACCGACCACCCTTCCACTTCTCTCCTCTTGCCTTTCCCTCATGGGCCCTTCTCCCTCCGGAATTTGGCCCATTGAAGCTTTTAACCTTTTAATTGATTTCTCTTTTATTAAATAATTATGAATAAATGATTAAATCAATATTTAACATTCATTCACATATTATTCAATCTCCGTGGCTATGTAACACCTTCCACCTCCACTCTGGACATCCTCCGGACTTACCGAAACCCTTCCGGTTTTCTCTCTTCTCTTCTTCGGTGATTCTACCGATCCTGTAAACACTCTTTAAACATCACCAAGCCCTTAAGCGTGATACCCCATGGTTCAGGAACACTCCAGACATGGTCGGGACACTCCCGGACCAATGATCGACAGAGGGACCTGGATGGCCATGTGACCCCTGTGCATTCCACGAAGATCTTTCATTGTTTGAACCGTGACCGTCACGTCTTATTCCTTTTGTCTCTCAATACTTGCATTGCCTGAGATCTGATCAATGAAATCACCATGTCGTGTTCAATCTCATTATTGAACAATGCTACTTGACTCATTTCGACAAGTGATATCCCTGTGATCAAATCACATGCTGTGCAGCTATTGGATATAACTTCTCCGAGTGGGACCTCGAGTATATTTCCGTCATGCGGATGGACAAATCCCGCTCTTGACATATATTGCCTCTACTGTTCCTCCGAATACCTGAACACACCTTTATGATCGCTGTATTTCTAAGTGACGTTTGATGCTATCTAAGCACTCTCAGGAGATAGTGATTGATATATCCTCACGGTCCAAGGAATAGTCTACTAGGTCTATTCTAATCATCATAACTTGAACTTCGTGACATGATCGGGTCACGATGTTTAGGTTGGGTATTGGTTCATCATCTCATTCTCAGAATGAGTTGACTCCATTTCCAACTGGCATAAATGCCACATGATCAGGAAACCTTGATCATCTGTTGACCAATGAACTAGTGACTAGAGTATCACCGGGAACCCCTGGTTGTTTATATATCACACATGTATTGACGTTTCCTATCAATACGGTTATAGCATGATATAAAACTTAATCATAAACTTTATGAAATATGATAATAATCCTTATTATTATTTGTCTCTAGGGCATATTTCCAACAGTCACTATAAGAAAAGTTTCCTTCCGCAACGAATTGGCTCGATGGTCATCTTCCGCGACGAAATTCTCGGCTCGGCCGATGGAAAACTTTTTTTTCCGGTTTCGTGGCCCTCTACTACGACGGATCTGCTAAAAACGTGGAGGAAGCTCGGCCAGTGCGTGGCAGAAGCAAGATTTTTGTTTCCTCGTGCGATGTTGACTCGCCGAAGTCTTTTGATGCGTGTGGGTCCTAGAGATCAATGTCTCTAGCGGACCATACTTTTCGGTTGCGTCTCCCTGATTTGAACTCGATAACGTAGATCGAGGTGTGTGCCGTTTAGTTAGGCTGCTAGGTCCCACATGTCATCATCTCATTAGAAGAAACGTGTGTATGATGGATATTTTTCCTTCGCTCGCGCTACCTTGTTCTGAACTTGATACGCTATTCGATGCATCTACCATTTAATCACGCTGCTAGGCCCCATATGTCATCCTCTCATTAGAAGAAACATGTGTATGATGGATTTTTTTCCTTCACTGGCGCTACCCCGTTCCGAGTTGATAGCGCTGCTCAACCCATCTACCGGTTAACCAACCTCCTGAGCCCCACATGTCATCCTTTCATTAGAAGAAATGTGTGTGTGATGGATTTTTTCTCTTCGCTCGCGCTACCCTGTTCCGAACTTGATAGCGCTGTTCGATGCATCTACCGTTTAATCACGCTGCTGGGCCCCACATGTCATCCTCTCATTAGAAGAAATGTGTGTATGATGGATTTTTTACCGTTTGCGCGCCTTCGTGTTCTGAACTTGATAGCGTTGCTCGCTACTTCAACCGTTTATACAGGCTGGTGGGACCGACATGTCAGCCTCACATTAGAAGAATTGTGGGTATGATGGAATTTTTTTCTTCTCTAGCGCTACCCTGTTCCGAACTAGATAGCGTTGCTCGACGAATCTGCCGTTTGCTCACGCTGCTGGGTCCCCCATTTCAGCCTCTCATTACAAGAAACGTGTGCATGCTGAACTTTTTTCTCGCTCGCGCCTCCCTGTTTCGAACTGGCAACGTTGCTCGATGCAACATCTGTATAAGGTCGCGCTGCTGGGTCCCACATATCAGCCTCTCTGTAAATGAAATATTGATTGCTCGATGCAACATCTGTATAAGGTCTCTGCTGGGTCCAACATGTCAGCGTCTCTACAAATGCAAAGTGTGTATGATGGACTCCGCTGTTTTAACCTTGGCAACGCTGCTGGGTCCCAGATGTCAGCCTTCTGTGTGTAAGAAACGTGTGTATGCTGGAAAAAATGTAAAAGAATGACAAAGATTATACTATATATTATATATTTATATTGAAAAAACTAGGAATCAAACTCAAGACTTCAACAAATGGGAACCGCGTGTCCTTCCACTATGCCAGAACCATCTATGCCACTACTGGAAAAGATTACATTTAGAAATGTTGAAATCACTTAAAATTAAAAGGCAGCGACCCTGACGACTTGCCATAAAAAAATGCTAAATGCTCTATAAAAATACAACATGGGTAGGAGAAGCTTGTCCTATACTTTATCAGAATGGCACAGAAATACTAAATTAAGACGATTTTGGGCGATAAAAATATAATTTGGGTCCAATCTTGTGAACCAATGGGCTTCTTATCATGGGCTCCTTACCGAAACTTCTTTAGTATGGTTCAAGCTTAAAAAACCTGAACCCACAGCCAACCTGAACCCGAAAGGATAAATTAGCGAGGTTTTGGGCCACAGTTGGGTAGAATGTAGTACTATTTTCTAATAACCTCCTCACTAAAAATTCAATGTACTCAACATGTCGCGGGTCGGCAGTCCACCTGACCCGGCAGGCTAAATTTGCAAGGTTTTGGGCCTGTGTTGGGTCGAATGTGCAATATTTTTGCTAGGTCCTTAGTGAAAATTCAATGTAGTTCGTACCCCATCCTCCAAAAAAAATGCAGTTGGTACCCTAAAAAATATATACTCTGCTCACCACGAAAGGCTAATTAAGGGTTTTTCTTTTGAAACAAGAATATGGGAAGTTTTTTGTCCGAAGTGGGGTTGAAATATTCATTTTCATAGGCTGAGTAGTAAAAATATATTGTACTGAAGGTCGATGGTCCACCTGACCTGGCTGTACCTACACCGAATCTGAAAGAATGAAGTTGGAAATGGAGAAAAGTGACTGATTTTGCGCCTTATTATACATAGCGAACATAGCGAGGAACTTGGGTAGCATAGTATTCGAACATGGAAAGTACTGGAGGGAGTTTGACCGATTGACAAAAAATCGTGTCATATCAAGTCTTACAGCGCGCAATCATCTTTTCAGCAAAGGATGTATTTCGAGATGGTTTGGGTGGCTTTGAATCGTCCTAAGTGCCCAATCGATTTGATGTACTCAAAACCTTGTAATCATGCCATATAAACTGTTGGCGATAGACACACAGTGGCCTTGACTTGCCTAGCCACAGACACATCGGGTAAGCACCAGCTTAAACTAATCACTCGAAGTTGTATGCTTCCGTACGATGAAATTAGTACATGCCGCAATTAGCGCCAACATGTGGCATTGTCATCATGCAAAAAGGCTCAGAATTCGCACATTTAGTTCATAGTTTCAAACACAATAATACAACCAGTGTGTACACTAGCACAAACAGTACAATGTCAGCACATCAGAGCTTGACATGTTCATGTCACATCAGAGCTTGACTTGTTCATTTCACATACAGAAGAATGAGCAAGGATACATACTGTATTGAACAAGTAATTTCACGGTAGCGCCAAAAGTATGCCATGTATCAGAGACAACATGGGGTCTGCGTCAATAATTTTTCTTTTTTGGAAGGGTGTGCATTAACTCTCTTTTTTAGAATATCGGCATAAACATTTGCGGCTATCATCCTAGGGCGTCTCGGCCTACTTTGGCGTACCGAGCCAAGATCAATTATGGCCCAGTTAAGGCCTATTTCGTGGCCCTATAAGAAGCAGTGACCTACTTTTCCCTGTTCACTAAGAGGAAAGAAGGGATATTCCTCTCAAAACACAAAGCTACATGAGGTGCGATGGTTCAAAAAAAAATGCAAACCTAACTACTAGCGAGTAAACAAGAGTGAGATAGAGGAACGAGTAAACCGTAGTGAAGCATGCGGAGACACATGATTTGTTTTAGCGCAGTTCCTTCCTTGTTAAAGGAAGTACATCTGTGTTGGAGGGGTGGACGGTACTAAGACCACCACGCCACAATAGGCCTCACCCTGTTCTCCGATGGATCCCGCCACCAAAGGCCTGATCCATCTTTCCACTATAGGAACCCTTCGAGGCGGGAACCGGCACCTTTACACAACTAGCAGGGCACAACTCCACAACCAAATTGGAGGCTCCCATAATGACAACAAGCTGCCACAAGAACAAGTTATCAATAATAAAACACAAGATCTAGATATTAACGAGAATACTAGATTGGGGATTTCTCCAAGTGAATGGAGAGGAGTTGATGTGCTTGATTCGTGATGACAATGTAGGTTGTCTCCTCCTTCAATTCCCCCAAAGATCGAAGCCTTCGGGTGGTTGAAGTGGGAGATCTAGAGAGGGAGCACTTGCAACAGGTCTAGCCTTTTTCGAATGAATCAAGAGTTCTAGACGAAGGGGATGAAGGGGCTTTTATACCCCCGATCCCAACTGAGCCGTTGGAGCCTTTGGGGGCCGGATTATCCGGCCTAAGTGAGGGCCGGATTATCCAGCCTAGGGAAAACTCCGCCCCAGACTCGGATTATCCGACAAATAATTCGCCCCCACTCAGAGCAACATGCCGAGCTAGCCCTTGCTTGTCTCCTGGGGGCTAGATTATCCGGCCCTAGGTGAGGGCCGGATTATCTGGGTCGGGAAAGAAAGTCCACCCCTTTTCGGAATTTCTGGGGGAAAATCCACCCCCAGTTAGAGCATCGCGCCTTGCCTGACCTTGATCGTCTCCTGGGGGCTGGATTATCCGGTCAGGGGGAGAAAATCCGCCCCTTTTCGGAATTTCCGGGGGAAAATCCGCCCCCAGTCAGAGCGATGCGCCATGCCTGCCTTTACCAAGTGAGCCAGGCCGGATAATCCGGCCCCTTCGGGGGCGGATAATCCGGCCCCCAAACACAATAACTTTTCCTGCACACTTAGCACACATAAGAAAACTCCACGGTATTGTTATCTAACACGCAAAACACCGGGAATCATGAAATGTTCTTTCAGTCTCCCCCTTTTTGGTGTTAGATGACAATACTAGGATTTGCAAGATAGTTCTCAAGACAACATTATTTTAGTGAATGAAAGGGACTCCCCCTAAAAGTGTGCATACTAAAATTTGCATTTGATTACAAATACACACAAGAAGGTACAAGTCTATTTCATTGGAACATACGCGGAAAATTCATACCACCAGAGGGGAGATAGATGCATCCTCAAAATATTTTAAGAATATCCAATGATAGCCATAATGAGCGCTTCCCTTGATATAGATATACAATATAGCCAATATGATAGATGACTCCATAAGAATAATCCACAAGATAAATCTAGAGCCACACAAACATAGTCTTATACAGCACAAATCACAAATAAAAGTTCGACGCTAAATGGGAACAAGCGAGAAAAAGTCTGAAAAGCTAAAGTGAAAATACTTGTGCCCGACCCATGCAAATCCACGAAGACCTAATAGAACTACTTCTCCCCCCTTTGGCATCGAAACGCCAAAAAGGAAGAAGAGCGATTCTAGCACCCTAAAAGATCACTCGTAGTCCTCATTGTCGTCCTCGTCCCTGTCCTCATCCTCATCCTCAAGCTCCTCGGTGTCATCCTCCTCATCATCAGAAGTGTCCACAGAAGGAAATAGGTGACGCTCAATCTCACCATAGTTGAGCCTAGAAGAAGAGTTCCACCGAGCATATGGGGTGGGAGTAGGGAAAGGCTTAGGATTAATAGAACCAAACTGAGATGGTACTACACACTCAAAATTGCAAGAATCAAATCAACCAAAGGCCAAAATTAAGTGTGATTCCCATAAGAACATGAGATGAGAACGAACAACCAAAAAGATCCAAATAAACCCAACTCTTCTCATGGAAGAGGGTGGTGGCCGAGGCCACCTTGTTGGAGTGCATGGTATGACACCACGAAGATATATCTTGGATTCATGACCAATACTCATCAATAAGCTCACATATCACAAAATGATATAAAGAGAAACGATTTGACTTGCTTTCGGCATTATGGGGGGAGGGTTAGCCCAATCAATTAGGACCACACTCCCCGTATATCCATGCCCACATGTAGACCGAATAAGACTGAGATGTAAGAGTGAGTGCATGGGTAATCAAGAAAAGCTCCTTGAATCAATGATATTTAGATCATTCCTCAAGTAATAAAACCTTGATTTATCAAGTGGTTTCGTGAAAATATCAGCAAGTTGGTTCTTCGTGCTCACAAAAGATAGATCAATATCGCCTCTAGCAATATGGTCCCGAATAAAATGATTCCGAATCTCAATGTGCTTCGTCCGTGTGTGCTGTACCGGATTGTACGCAATTTTGATTGCACTTTCATTATCGCATAAAAGAGGCACTTTGTCACAATTGACACCTTATTCCCTTAAAGTTTGCCTCATCCATAATAATTGAGTACATGCACTAGCAGCAACCACATATCCAGCTTCGGCGGTGGAGAGAGATATACAATTCTGCTTTTTAGAAGACCAACATACTAGAGATCTTCCCAAGAATTTACAAGATCCAGAAGTTGATTTCCGATCATCCTTATCACCAGCCCAATCTGAGTCAGTATATCCACATAGAGAGAAATTGGAGACCTTGGGATACCAAAGACCATAATTAGGGGAATGAACCAAATATCGGAAGATCCTCTTGACCACCACTAAGTGGCTTTATTTAGGAGCTGCTTTATACCTTGCACACACCCCTACACTCAACACAATATCGGGTCTATATGCACAGAGGTAAAGAAGAGAGCCGATCATGGACCGATATACCTTTTGGTCCACATCTTTACCATGGGGATTGAGTTCAAGGTGACATTTTGTTTGCATCGGAGTGGCGACGCCTTTAAGATTCGTCATCTTGAACCTCTTGAGCATGTCTTGGATGTATTTTGCTTGATTGATGAAGGTTCCCTCTCTAATTTGCTTGATCTCAAATCCAAGAAAGAACCATAACCCCCCCATCATAGACATCTCAAACCTGTCAGCCATAAGCTTTGAAAATTCATCATTAAAAGCTTTATTAGTAGAGCCAAAGATAATATCATCTACATATAGTTAGCATACTAATATCTCCCCCTTAACCTTCTTAGTAAAAAGAGTGGGATCGATTTGCCCAACTTCGAAGCCACGGTCTAACAAAAGCTCTTTAAGGTGCTCATACCACGCATGTGGGGATTGTTTAAGGCCATAGAGTGCCTCATCGAGTTTGTAGACATGGTTCGGGAAGTTAGGATCCTCAAATCCCGGGGGTTGCTTTACATATACCAACTCATGTAGAGGACCATTAAGAAAAGCACTCTTAACATCCATTTGCTATAATTTAAAATTATTATGAGCAGCATAAGCAACAAGGATACGAATGGACTCAAGATGAGCCACATGAGCATAAGTCTCGCCGAAGTCAATGCCCTCAACTTGGGAATAGCCTTGTGCCACGAGTCTTGCCTTGTTCCTCACAAGAATGCCATTCTCATCTTGCTTGTTTTTAAATACCCATTTTGTGCCAATTACATTGCGATAATCCTTGGGCTTCTCTACTAATTTCCAGAACGTTTTGCATTCAAAGTTATTCAAGTATTCATGCATAGCAACAACCCAGTCTGGATCCTCAAGAGCTTCAAACACTTCCTTGGGTTCCACCATTGAGATGTGATCTTGATGCTCACCGAAACTTGCCAACTCCCTTCTTGTGGATACCCTTTGTCGAAGATGACCTACAACTTTGTCAAGAGTGTGACCCCTTAACTCAAGGTTCCTATCTGCACAAGCTTTGCGACGAAGTTCAATTAGATTGTTGTCTCTTTTGGAGAAATAACTTCATCATTTGAGTCCTCGTTGGAATCATTGGCTTGGCCTTGATCTGTAGCTTGATTTGCAGTAGTAGGAGATGATGAACCTCGCCCTTGAAGTTGATCAACAGCCGTAACAGGAGGCTGCTGCTCTTCAGAAGTTTCAGGGCCGGATAATCCGGCCGTGGGTGGGGTCGGATAATCCGGCTTGGGAGAACCTGAAGAATCTTCACAAAATTGACTGGATCTTGCTCGAATTGGAGAGTGGCCGGATAATACGGGGTCTCCCGAAAAATCCGGCCTGGGACTTGTAGCCGATTCTTCAATATGTTGATCATTTTGGCCAGCGATGGAGGGATGGCTGGATAATCCGGTGATGACCGGATAATCTAGCCTGGAGCATTCAGGAGCATGTTGACCTTCAACATTCTGTGTGGATGGTGTAGAGGATTCTTCAATGGTTGGAGCATGTTGAGCTTGTGTCGATGAGGGCTCCACTTGAGTAGAGCATTATCCTTCCCGATCCGCCACAAGGGGTTCCTCAATGGGGCGGAAAAAATCCCACACCCATTCTTCTTATGGCATCTTGGGGTATTTCAACATCTGCATCACAAACATAAACTTGCCCTGCACGGGAGCCATCATTTTCCTCGAACACCACACTACAAGATTCTACAACAGTTCCAGAGAGCTTATTGTAGACTCTATAAGTGTGGGATTCGGCACCATAACCAACAAAAATGCCTTCTAAAGCCTTAGACTCAAATTTCGATAACCGAACTCCTTTAATGAGAAAGAAACACTTACAACCAAATACCTGGAAGTATGAGATGTTTGGCTTGTTACTAGTAAGTATTTCATATGGAGTCTTGTCCAAGATTTTGCGGAGGTAGAGCCAGTTGGATGAATGGAAGCGGTAGAGATTGCTTCAGCCTAGAAGTTATAAGGAGACTTAAATTCAGCTAGCATAGATCTGGCCATGTCCATTAAGGTCTGGTTCTTCCTCTCAGCAACACCATTTTGTTGAGGGGTGTACGCAGCGGAATATTGATGTCTTATCCCCTCTTCACTCAGGAATTCATTTAAGGTGTAGTTCTTGAACTCGGAGCCATTATCACTTCTTATTTCCAATATAGGGACATTGTGTTGATGTTGAACCTCGTTGGCAAAGTCGATGACCGTTTGTTGAGTCTCTCTCTTCAACTTGAAGAAATAGACCCATGTGTATCTTGAGTAGTCATCAACAATTACGAGGCAATACTTCTTCCCACCGAGGCTTGCATGTGATGGAGGTCCAAAGAGATCCACATGAAGGAGCTCCAAAATCCTCTTTGACAAAATAATGGTCTTCCTTCGATGAGGAGAGTCATGCATTTTCCCTTCAACAGAAGCCCTAAAAACACGACCTTTGACGAAGGAAACATTTTCTTTTAGTCTAAGGATGTGGCCACCCTCGTGGAGACTTTGCAAAGTTCTCATATTGACGTGGGCTAGTCGGCAATGCCATAACCAACCCGCACCAGCCTTTCCGAAAAGACACATCGGACCTGTAGTGGTTTTCCCCGAGAAGTCCACCACGTATAGGTCATTTTCGACATATCCCACGAAAGCGACTTTTAGAGACTTGCTCCACAAGAGTACCACCAAATCAGCATCAATGAAAATGCAAAGCCCATCTTACCAAGGGCGCGAACTGAAAGTAAATTGTAACCGAGGGTCTCAACAAGCATGACGTCCATGAGAGAGATATTGTGAGCAACCACAACTTTGCCGAGACCCAATACCTCAGATTTTGACTTGTCACCATAGGAGACGTTATGTGATCATGATTTGGCTGCATCTCCATGATGATCTCCTTGCTTCCGATCAGATGACTTATGCACCCGCTATCGAGTACCCATTTAGACCCACCAGAAGCATAGCCCTGCAAGAAAGTTACTTCTTGGTTTTACGTACCCATTTTCCAATGGGTCCTCTCATGTTAGTGATAAGGTTCTTGGGAACCCAAATAGACCAAGGAATGTAACTATCATTAGGACCTACATAACTAGCATAAACATCACCATAATAATCACAATATAACTCATAGTTAGGATTATTAGCCCCTGCAAAACCATCATAGTTAGACTTGTCATTAGTGGTGGTGCTAGTCTTTGGTTGAGCAGTTTTGCTCTTCTTCTTCTTCTTCTTCTTCTTCTTCTTCTTGTTATTTTTCTTCTTTGTCTTGGGAACATAACCAAGACCCTCTCTTCCATTGTTTGTCCTTTGCTTGCTAAGAACTTAATTTAGAATTTCTTTACCTTTATGTTGAGATCCCTTTACAAGTTCTTCTTGTCCATAAGATGGAGTAGAGGTGCTGGGCATATCATACTTCTCCAATTGAGTTTGGAGCTGATCATGAGACTCATTTAGAGTAGAATGTTCACTCTCCAATGCCTTGTGAGCAATGTCAAGTTTCTCAAACTTCTCCGAGAGTCTAGCATGAGCAGCCCCAAATTCAATCTTTTCCTTCTTTAGTTTCTTTACCTTAGCAAGAGCGTTGTCACGTTCTTTGATGAGCTGAGAAACAACCTCTTCATGGGACTCCTCAATTGACTCGAGTCTCTCTTCCAAGGATACTCGAGCTTCCTCTTCTTCTTCCAAGGCATTCTTTAAGGGGCTATCTCCAATGCATCTTCTCTTTTAATTCTGCCCTTTTCTTCGAGGAGATCTTCGAATTGGGCAAGTTGACTCATAAGAGCATCAAAATGAAGTTTGTGCTCACCTTGCAAGTTAGTGAAAAAGTTGTCCAAAGCAATAACTTCTTCTTTTATCTTAAGACTAGTATGATCATCCATATCCATAGTTATGTTAGTCTTAGGAAATGAAGAAGTAGAAGATGATACCTCAGACCCTCTTGCCATAAGGCAGGTGACATTGTTGTTGATGACGTTTTCGTTTGGAGAGTCAAAGAGTGATGACGGAGTAGATGTGGTGGCTATAGCAGCCACCTCACGAGTACTATCTTCATCCTCTTCATCTTCACTTGCATAGGAATATTCTTCTTGTGCCACCAAGACAATCTTGGGTTGCTTCTTGTAAGGGCCATTCTTTTTGATAAATGGCTTCTTTCGAGGTGCCTTGGATTTTTCTTTAAGGATGAGCCTGCCACCATTGTCTTCTCTATTTTGATATGGACACTCAGCCACAAAGTGTAGCCTATCTCCACAATTGAAGCATGTTCTCAGTTTTGGGCCATTCTCTCTTCTTCCACTTGACCCATTCTTGCGCTCGAGTTCTGACTTGGCCTTGGATGGATCCTTCCAAAAGTTCCTTGCATAGAAGGCCATGTACTCACCATGAGCACGGTTGACTTCCTTGGGGCAGTCCATGGAGACACCCTCGAATCCTCTTTCATCCTCATCTTGCTCAACAACATTTGCCTTTAGAGCAACATTGACCCCTTTTTGCATTCCAATGGCTCGGGCACGGGCATCTTCCGTGTTCTTAGCTGCAACCTTGAATGATGCCATTTCTTGCATGAATTCATTGGAAGTCATTTGATGGTAGTTGTGTATACCTTACAAGCTTTTCAAGTCCATTGGCTCAAAAGGCATTAGAGCACTCACATATTTCCTTTTTATCCAAGCATCATCAATGTGAGTGGCTCCATGCTTTCTAAATGTTGTTGCAATGCCCTTGAGTCTTCTATACATATCTTCATGGTTTTCACCATCCAACATGTAGAATCCTTCAGCTTCGTTGCTAAGGGCATCATACCTATTCCTCCTCATGCTTTCATTTCCAATAAAGAGATTGGTGAGAGCATCCCAAGCTTCTTTAGCGGTGTTGAAATGCTCAATGTGGGGCATGTCCTTGGGACCCACTCCGATGTATCATGTGGATAGCCATTGCATTCAATTGGCTATCCACAACTTCTCTTCTTGTCAAGTTGGTGTGATCTCCAATATGAAGACCCTCTTCGATAATCCTCCAAAGTTCAATTGACGAACTGCATACATGAGACTTCATTAAGAATTGCCATTGATTAAAAGACGATGAGTAAGTTTGGGTGGATCACCCCTATTGTTTATATGAGGATGTGGGATAGGTGGGTCAGGGGAATATAGGTGAGGAACCTCACTATAGTCCTCCTTACCACTTCCTTTCTTGGAGGCGGAACCATTATGTTTTTCACCTACCACTTCATCTTCCTTAGATCCGACATGAGCCTTATCCTTGGATGAAGGAGTGGTAGCCTTAGAGGAAGATGGATATGGGGCTATAGATGATGTGAGGCGAGCAATCATTTGCTGCATCTCCTCCATCTTGGTCTCAAAGGATTTGAACAAGGTTGTTTCCAACGTCTTGAGGTCATCCATTGTGACCATATCCACAACCTCATTCCCATTTTCCTTAGTACCCATACTTCTCTTAGGCGGTTAAGCTCGAATAAAGATCCGGGGCTCTGATACCAATTGAAATGGATCATATGGGCACCTAGATGGGGGGTGAATAGGTTCTACTTCAATTTTTAATGCCTTTTCAATTTTAGGCTTGACACAAAAGGTAAATTCTCTAGATAGGCTATTATATAGAATTTCCCTATATGCAAACCTAACTACTAGCGAGTAAAGGAGAGTGATACAGAGGAATGAGTAAACCGTAGTGAAGCACGCGGAGACACATGATTTGTTTTACCGCAGTTCCTTCCTTGTTAAGGGAAGTACATCTGCGTTGGAGGGGTGGGAGGTACTAAGACCACCACGCCACAATATGCCTCACCCTGTTCTCTGATGGATCCCGCCACCAAAGGCCTGATCCACCTTTCCACTATAGGAACCCTTCGAGGCGCGAACCGGCGCCTTTACACAACTAGCGGGGCACAACTCCAAAACCAAATTGGAGGCTCCCGTAATGACAACAAGCTGCCACAAGAACAAGTTATCAATAATAAAACACAAGATCTAGATATTAACGAGAATACTAGATCGGGGATTTCTCCAAGTGAATGGAGAGGAGTTGATGCGCTTGATTCGTGATGACGATGTAGGTTGTCTCCTCCTTAAATTCCTCCAAAGATCGAAGCCTTCGGGTGGTTGAAGTGGGAGATCTAGAGAGGGAGCACTTGCAACAGGTCTAGCCTTTTTCGAATGAATTAAGAGTTCTGGCCGAAGGGGATGAAGGGGATTTTATACCCCCTATCCCAACTGAGCCGTTGGACCCTTTGGGGGCCGGATTATCCGGCCTGGGGAAAATGCCCCAGACTCGGATTATTCGGCAAATAATCCGCCCACACTCATTGCGACGTGCCGAGCTGGCTCTTGCTTGTCTCCTAGGGGCCGGATTATCCGGCCCTAGGTGAGGGCCAGATTATCCGGGCGGGGGAAGAAAATCCGCCCCTTTTCGGAATTTCCGGGGGAAAATCCGCCCCCAGTCAGAGCGTCGTGCCTTGCCTAACCTTGATCGTCTCCTGGGGGCCGGATTATCCGGCCCAAGGCGTGGGCCGAATTATCCGGTCAGGGGGAGAAAATCCGCCCCTTTTTGGAATTTCAGGGGAAAATCTGCCCCCAGTCAGAGCGACGCGCCATGCCTACCTTTGCCAAGTGAGCGAGGCCGGATTATCTGGCCCCTTCGAGGGGCAGATAATTCGGCCCCCAAACACAATAACTTTTCCTGCACACTTAGCACACATGAGAAAATTCCATGGTATTGTTATCTAACACGCAAAACACCAGGAACCATGAAATGTTCTTTCATGTCGCTCTGGCATCTATGCCCCTACATTTCTTGTGCTCACTACAATTGGCCAAGGGGCTGACTGTCCAACTGGATAGAATTCTTAGGCAATGTCTATGGAGGAAAAAGCCTGATGAACCTAAACCCTCTTTGGCAGCTTGGGACTTGTTGTGTCTTCCAAAAGACAAGGGAGGTCTTGGGGTAGTAGACTTTCAGAAAAAGAATGCTTCCTTGCTTATCAAGTTCTTAGACAAATACTACAATAATAAAGACATCCCGTGGGTTCAATTTGTAAAATCCCAATATTATCCTGATAAAGTTCCACATGCTTAAAATATGTGTGGTTCCTTTTGGTGGCGTGATGTGCTCAAGCAGGTGGACAATTTTAGGGGTGTGACCGCGGTGACTCATGGGAGAGGTGACACATTCTTGTTTTGGTCGGATAATTGGTTAATACATGGAAGTACTTAGCCAATGAAACTGAGATTCGCTAGGCTCTTTTCATATGTTCTTGATGAGAATATGCCGGCAACAAAAGTTTATGTGGAGTAGGACATTCATGATTTGTTTTATCTACCACTCTCGGTGCAAGCTTTTGAGGAACTTGATGGCTTAAAACAGATCATGCTCAGTAGCCCACTAACTGATCAGAGAGACATATGGAGCTACAAGTGGGGCGATTCTTATTCTCCAAGCAAATTTTATAGATTTATACATGCACATATACAAGCTCCGAAGGTATATACATGGATTTGGAAATCTAGCTGCACGATGAAAGCCAAAGTGTTAGCTTGGTTATTACTAAGGGATCGATTAAATACAAGGGATCTCCTTCAACACATACATTGGCATGTTACTGATGATATACACTGTGAACTATGCCCCACTCATGCTCATGAGGATCGTATTCATCTTTTCTTTGAATGTAATTTTAGTGTTCATATCTGGAACTACTTGCAAATATCTTGGCAGCCGTTGGATGAGATTCAGCAGATCGTTACTGAAGCTAAGAGGACTTTTGATCATCGTTTCTTCATGGAGGTTCTTATTACTGCCTGCTGGAATATTTGGCTGATCCGAAATGATAAAATATTTAATCATGAATGACCAACCTTCGCAAGATGGAGATCCAAGTTCATCCATGATATCAGCCTGCTCCAATATAGGATTAAGTCTAAGCACAAAGACAAATTGTTGTCCTGGATTGCTGCTCTTCATTAGTGTACATATGGTACATAGTTCCAGTTTTATCCCTCTAGTAGTAGGTTTCCCCATTCTCTTTTCCTCTCCTTTTGCTGTTATTTTGTATAGCTCTGTACCCTTCGCTGGTGTGTTGTGGTGGTTTAAATAAATGTTGTGGGGCAGTTGCCTCACAATCCCTTTTCAAAAAAAATCATGCTACGAAATAAGCACGGCTACATGGATTATACCGTAGAAGGCAATACTATATACAAAAGCACGACAAGGCTCATATAAACTGATTCAAGCTGGCCACTAAAACCAGTGTACTAACAGTCAACTATTGAACCATGATGCAAACAAAGATGACACAACGATACACCAGAAAGATCCACAACTTAGTCTAGGGATGGCACAACGAGCATACCAAACCTAAAATAGGCCTAAACCAAATTGCCGCTTGTCGCACAGAGTTCCAACAATCTTTGGGAAGGCTGATAACTGCCACAGGCTCACCTTCAGTTGGCTACAGGTTGCAGCATTTAATATGAGGGAATTGTATTCCGTGAAATCTCCTATATGTTGTGTACACACAATTTTTCCTCATGAATGGGAACAATGTGCCATCAGCAACCTTGCATCCGCGTTTCTTCATCATCTTGTCAATGATTGGATAATTGAGACCGAGAAACAGAGAGTTGTCCCCCATGCTATTAACCTGCATCCAAACGATGACCCCTGGAGGTCCAGCAGAGCAAGGATCCTCTTCAAAAATGTAGACATGAGAGGCAGGATATAGGCATAGGTTAGTACTATTTTGAGCATGATGAATGATTTCACCCTCTTTGCCATGGGCAACCCCCATGCGATACGTTGTAATTATGATCATCAAGCATTCACCATCAGCCGATCGAGCGAGGAACCACATGCCTGGCCGATCATTTAGAATAGGTGCTAGGATTACAAACGGAAGCTCCTTGTTTCCTGCAACATCCGAATCCGAGACAAAAAGTGCATTACTGGCATACATATTCTAACACCAGCATTCTTCATTGTTCATGCTAACAGTGTGAATAGGCAAATCCTAACAATAATATTACTCAATAAATTAACAACATTAGGAATTGCATTTCTTACTCTGCTTTTCCGAATATTTGGATTTCTTGCTTATCTTAGTTTCCTAGTTGTTGTAAGTTTCAAAAGAGGAAGCGCCACTTTTTTATATAGAGGCATGTCCACTTGAATCCTATAGGATTAGATGCTTGCAGTATTTTGGATCAAGTGGTGTTTGATTGTACAGGAAAACCAAAGGAATTGTACACAGAGGTTGGAGTGGATGGAAATTTTCCTCCAAAATAGAGTGCAAAGGAATCCTTTGAAGGAATTCCTAAGGATTATACTCTTTCGAATCAAACAACATTTTATAGAAAAAAATCATAAGGATCCAAATCCTACACAATTCCTCTGAATCCCAAGGCAAAATCCAAAAAGGAAAGATTGGTGTCCTACAAAAATCCTATGTGATTACTACAATTCAAGGAGGGCCAGAAAGTACAAACAGATAAAGAAACCCAGCTTCACTGTGTTGCACTCACAATTGAGATGCTGGTTAATAATACCTTTCATATTTTGACAATGGACAAACTTAGTTGTGCAGGGACACCGTCATACACTATATTTTTGGAAGGCATATTACTAGTACTAATTCATTACTGGCAATGGTTCATTCATTTTTTAGGACATAAAGCATGTGCTCATTTGGTCATACGAAAGGTAAAACATAAACAAGGTAGTTAAAGAACAACTTCACTGAATCACTCGCAATGTATCATCATTGAACTAGAGTTACCTTCCGATGTGGGATCCTAGCAGTAGGTGCAGCCTTGACTTGTGACCGCAAAAATGAGGCCACCGTGTTCAATGGCATCATAGTACTGTCGTCTTCCATGACCTGAATGCTCCAGAAATCTCCAAACTTGGCTACCGCCTTCCAGGTAGGCGATTTCACCGTTGAATAACGCGAGGAGCTTATAGTCTGTGTAACCCCCAGCTTCTGTGGGCACTCTGCAGATTACGATCTTCAACAACTCAAGAGATCCATCCCACGACTTATTGAACTTTTCTCCATACCTGCGGATTCTCCAAAAAAACTTTTGAAATGTGAATGAGTTCAAAAATGACTACATGTAACTGGGGGAACCCTGGCTGGCTAGTAGCATTACAAGTTACGCGAGGCGGCCGCAATGTCACAAGTATCCATTGATGGAAGGTCATTACTCGATAGGTGTAGATGTTTGCTAGGCACCAGGCCCCGTGCTGGTCCACCGCAGTGAGCCAGTCGCCGTTCATGCCAACCCAAAAATTTTCGTGCATGAAGGACACGATGGCAGTGCGCCGAGGATGGTTGAGGGGCACCACGTCGTACACCGTTTCATGTAGACGATGTACCCTCGTACTGTCATAGTGCTCGTCGAACCAATAAGCATGCCGAGGCATCAGTAGGCAGGGTTCATTCCAATGGTGAACAATCCATTTCGTACCTTCGTTGTTGGTGATACAATCGTACAGCAGCTTGCAGCATGCGGCTAGCCTGACGGTGCTAGAAATATCTAGACGCTGAATGATGAGGTCGACATCGTCCGTGCTGAGTTGATCCCACTTGCATCGCCCGCTGAGCTTCAAATCAGCCATCACAACCGGATGGATTTAGGCGGATGCCAAGTGCGGCTGGGGTTTTCTGCAGGAGGAGGGGAGTGTTAGAAGAGAGAGCGTGGGGGAGATCATGGGCGGAGTGGGGACTGGGGAAGAAGATGAAGAGGCAAAGAAAAAAACGAGGGAGGAGATTTTATTTGCTTGCTCTGTCTAGTCAACAGCAGCATCGAGGACACCACCGCCTAGACTGCACTGTATGTTAGACTAGCACGCTACGCAGCTAGTAATTTGACAATACTCCTACTTACTACGTATCAGAGGTGCAGTATTGTCTAGTCACATCAGTTTGACCAGAGGGTTTTCTTTTTACAGCTTTCATTTCAATATAGTGTACTAGTATTTTCAACGGAAAATAGGAGGACGAACTACTACTAGTAGTAGTAGCCGCGACATGGACACATGTACTTTCATCTTGTTCCCCTACATGCAGAACTCGCAGCATAGAACCAAAAATATATACACCGGATATAACGCACAGTACGGGTGTGCTCGTGGTATTTTTGGCATGTTGCATGTGTTCATATATGTTCTAGTACAAGGTACATGGAATTACATGTGTACATCATGCAACCGCGTAGCAAAATGAGAGACGTGCAAGGACACCAGATTTCGCTCAAGTTAGGCAACATGCATGACTTTGTGTGGCTCTGATTCACTGACATGTGGGCCCTGTTAAGGTCGGCTCCACCTGCCAGTGAGAATCTGCATGCACCATGCGCTTGGAGCCACTAGGTACGTCCATGACAGAAATTACAATTTGCAACTAGCTGCATCGGCAACAAGCTATTGCATGTGGCACTTCCAAGTTTTCAAAAAATGTGAAATAAATCATGAACATAGATCATATTTATATAGTTCATCTATAAATTTCCATCCCAAAAATATTACTAGTACATGGCCTAGTCACCACAAAATGAACAAATAAACACAAGATATTGTTCACTTAGGTTTTTTCTTTTTCATTGACACATGTCACATAAGGTCTTATTATGGGACCGAATATTGTAGATGCACAAGATACAACATAGCTAATGTTTCAGATTTATTTCACATTTTTTGAGAACTCGAAAGTGCAACAAATAATAAAGGGGTGCGGGCGTAATGAGTTGCAGAATATTCAACCCGCACTAACTAAAACTATGGCTTGCATACAGAAGGAGTTAGATCAAATCGCAGGCCTTGCACTACATTGCGGCGAAATGAGTGTTAGAGTACACCAAGTTAACGGCTAAAGCCAGACGATACAAATAAGGCGAAGGAAATAATTCAAGATATGCAAATACCTATTCCATATGATCTCCCTTGAATCCTTAATTATGTCGCTTCCAATCCTTCGTGTTGGCCAAGCTTGGGATGAACCACAAAGGAGTCTGCTGCCAATTCTAGCCAATGTTTTTTTAGGGAAATTCCAGCCAATGTTGGTTGAGAAACCAACAGCAGCGTCTCGATCATTCATACTGATACAACATATTTCAGGACAAATATTAAATCCACCGAGACTAACTGCATGTGGCGAGGTGTATACACAGTTTCTCCTTGTTAGATCTCCAGGGCCAAGTCCTACCGCGCCAACTGGAATGGTAATTGGATAGTTCAATCCAAGGAAGATAGAAAATGCTCCAAGGTCTAAAACCCTCCACTATTGCATAAGTGGAAGTAACCTACTAGTGTCAATCGAGAACACATGGCAGCAAAACCCAGCAGAATAGGTGTGAATATTGCGGCCGTGATGATAACCAACATTTTCAGCCACATGATAAGTAGTGTCATACCGCCTAGCACTAACACCCATAGTATTGATCAGAATAAGGCTACTACCATCAGGAGATCTTGCTAACCACCACAGATTAGGACTGTACTCACGATTACCTTCTAATTCAGGTGGCCCCGGAAGACACACATGACCTTGCAAGGAAAGCACATTTAGAGGTCAGCTGAGCAAAATTTGAATGATGAAGCTTGAAAATTTAAGGATGGAAATTTTACCGCATGCCCGAGGATCCCATGCATAAACATTGCCAATCTGAGTTACAACATAGGCAACTCCATTGTGGATAATTGCATCGCGGTAGCTGAACATGCTAAACTGCTTCTCAAGAACCATCCACATACCATGAGAACCATCAAGGAAGGAAATTACCGTGTCGAAGATGGCTAGGACAGAGAAATCCTTATAGTTCCCAGCAGTTGTGGAAACTCGACAAATGGCTATCTTCAGTAGATTAGTAGGCTGACCAGCCGCGATAAACTTAAGTACCTCGGGTGTGGCCTAAAAATCGAAGATCGCTGGTAGAGGAATCCGGCAATGAGTGAACACATTCACAAGCTCCCAGTTCCAGGCAAGGCCAACCGTGGCGATCCAATCTCGATGGGCGCCTGCCCACTTCTTACCCTCACAATATGGCATCACAACATCAGAGGAGGACCTGTCCAGTGGCGTCAGCTTGCACAAGGTCCACCCAAACTTCTTTTGTGGCTTCTGCTTGCCCCTGCTGCAATAGTAGCTGCCCCTGTAGAACTGCTTCATGCGATTGTCGAGGTAGAAGACATTGTACTCACGCGGTACCTCAGTTGAGTGAGAGTGAAGAACATAGGGGAGACCAAACGGATGAGATTTCGACATGGATGCACTATGTGTTGCTGAGTAAAGATAACGTTTGCAGCAGGCGGCAAGGCTCGTGGTGGTGATGACGTCGCATCTAGCAGAGATTTCTTCAAGGGGGCCATCAGAAAACACCCTAGAAGTGTCACTATCATCGATCAATTGGGCCATCCCGAGGAAGAGCTCGAGTAGGTGGGGGCGATGGCATTTGGTTTTGATTAGGGGTTTTGGAGGAGAGAGCGAGCGGCAGCTGGCAGGGCGAGACGGAAAACAGTCTATCAAATTAGGCACCGGAGCTAATCCTAAAACGGCATGGCGGCGTTGGCGCGTGCCTATATTGGTGTGCGAGTGGTAATGGTCGTCGCCAGGACGCTGGAGGTGAAGTGAGGATGGAGATCGAGGCAAAGAGAAATACGGAATGAAATAAAACCAAGCGTACCTTCTTTCTCTCTGCTAAATCTACAGTGCATATCGAACTGGGCTACGGAGATGCTCCGAAAGCGGCATGGCGGCGTTGGCGTGTGCTAAAGGTGGGCGAGTGGGGATCAGCGAGAAGATGGAGAGGAAGAGGACAGAGAGCAAAGGAAAATACTAGAATAAATCGATTGAAATCATACCGCCTACCGAGCGTGGTTTTTCTCTCTTCTCTGCGTTTCCTGGTGCCTATCGAGTAAATAGGTCAGGCCTTTCTAGGAGTAGTACAACATAAGCTAGCCTAGCATGAGATGGAGCTGTACTGTCCTCTCAAATAAATGGTCATGGCAGAGAGACGGTTTGGAGTATACTCGGAGCTCCTCTTGCCGAACGTAATAATCCTTGGATCTTCTACATTCATCATCTTGTGCAGTCATATTTGGAACAAGTACTACTGTACTACTAGTACTGTAACTAATAAACACATAAAGGTTCCACGGGTAATTAAGAAACCAAAACTGGAATACTACAATACTACTCTCGAACTCTTGTGTAGTACTACAACAACAAAATGCTCACAAAATGGGCTACCAGTACGACAGTACCATTTGTACACCCATACACTGCCACCTCAAATAATCTTGCCTGCCACACCGCCAATTTCCTCTCCCCTGTCAGCCTCTACGCCCCCGTTACCGGACCCAAAATCGAACATCTTTCAGTTCAATAAAGAAAAAAAGTTGACAATCTCTCAAAAAAATCAACCATCCACCAAAAGAAAATCCATTGTCTAATGCTTCCCGTTCATTATGAATGGACGGTCACAATTGCTCGAGCGCCATGCGGGAGTAGTAGTCATCTGAGCTACTGGTTGTAGCTTCACGAAAGCATGCGCCTGGAAGCGGCAGAAGAATTTATTCTCTGTCAGTGACGGAAGAAGATCGACGATATAAAGTACCAAATCAACAAGGTAGTGGCTTTATCTGTCTGACCAATGAGAGGCGACACGAGTGGTGAACAGCTTGAAGCACAGTGGAATAGGTGCCTTTAAGGCATACAGTATGTACACCTCCGTTCTGATTTAGGATGGTCACATAGTGCTAAATAACTTAGACTACTCCAGTAAGTTGCACATGTACCTTCATCATAGTGGGTAACAACATGTGTGTAGTGTCACGCAAAGGCCTAATTAATTAGGTTGTACTCCCTCCATTTAGAAATATAAGACGTTTTAGCTTTGTGAATCGAATATATCTAGACGTCTTTTAGTGTATGGGTTCGTAGAGGTTAAGAGTGAACCTATACACTAAAAGGCGTCTAGATATATTCATCTCACAAAGCTAAAGCGCCTTATATTTCTAAACAAAGGGAGTAGAATCATATATACTACTAGTCTTGGTATGTGTGATGTTATGGTAACTAGCTAAGTTATTACGTCACTTTCTTTTTTCATTAATTAACTCTGAAAAGACATTTAATTCGAGACAAGTATCTACGCATACTTGTAGCTCAAGTTTGTCAAGATACAAAATCTTAGGAAGAAGTTGAACCTCTTGTCAAAACTCTCCGCGCTTTCTGATACGGAGTATATTAATTGACCGTCCGATGGGTGCCTCCAAAAGCTTTTTCTTAAAACTTTCAAAGCAACCTACAATTTACTTTTAGTTCAAATTTGACCTAATTTTGATGAATCTACATAGAGTCATTCAAGTGGCGTAGTTAGCTAGGAAGTTTGAAAACTCATAAAACATAGGAATCGTTAGTACAACATGTTGGTCCCCTATATACACTAGTAAGTTGCACGTGAGACTCAGATAGTAGACGTATGATATATCATCACTATATACAATTATAATTGGTAAAGCACAAAAAATTATATATTCGATCAACATCTATAAAGTATGGGTGTATATTTGGTCCTTGTACTTTGTATCATCATGTAGAAGTCAAAGATTATTAGCTACCTAAGACATGAAATTTTTGATAACATGGTCTAGAGAAACAAGGGAGAAGATTCTAGTATGATGGAGAAGTGTGATTTGAGGTTTGTGCATAGCATTCATTATGCCGAAGACTATCAATAGAACCTTCCCGATGCTAGAATGGAAAAGAAGATCCAATGGCTAGAAATGCTGGGATTCGCGAGTCTTGATCCAACGATCAACATTCAAAGTTATCCATACACTATATAGTGGTTTGTAATGAAGACTATCAATAGAATCTTCAAGATGCTAGAATGGAAAAGAAGATCCAACGACTGGAAATGTTGGGATTCACGAGTCTTGATCCAACAGTCAATATTCAAAGTTGTTTGTACACTATGTAGTGGTTAGATCATGTAGAAGTCAACGATTATTAGCTACTAGTAAGTTGCACGTGAGACTCAGATAGTAGACGTATGCCATATCATCACTATATACAATTGTAATTGGTAAAGCACAAAAAATGATAAATTTGAGCAACATTTATAAAGTATGGGTGTATATTTGGTCCTTGTACTTTGTATCATCATGTAGAAGTCTAAGATTATTATCTACCTAACACATGAAATCTTTGATCACATGCATGGTCTAGAGAAACAAGGGAGAAGCTTCTAGTATGACGGAGAAGTGTGTTTTGAGGTTTGTGCATAGTATGCATTATGCCGAAGACTATCAATAGAATCTTCTAGATGCTAGAATGGAAAAGAAGATCCAATGGCTAGAAATGCAGGGATTCGTGAGTCTTGATCCAACGGTCAACATTCAAATTTATTCGTACACTATATAATGGTAAGATAAGATAAGATAGGATAAGATAAGATAATATAAGATACTAGTAAGTTGCACGTGCCCTGCACATGAGGCTTAGATAATAGATGTCTGGCATATCATCACTATATAAAATTATAATAGGTAAAGTGGAAAAAATATAAATTTGATCAACATCTATAAAGTATGGGTGTATATTTGGTTCTTCCACTTTGTTTCATTATATGTAGAAGTCAAAGATTATTAGCTACCTAACACTTGAAATTTTTGGTAACATGGTCTAGAGAAACGAGGGAGAAGATTCTAGTATGATGGAGACGTGTGTTTTGAGAGGTTTATGCACAGTGCATTCATTGTGTTCAAGATTATCAATAGAATCTTCTAGATGCTAGAATGGAAAAGAAGATCCAATGGTTGGAAATGTTCGGATTCGCGAGTCTCGATCCAACGGGCAATATGCAAAGTTATTCGTACACTATATAGTGGTAAGATAAGATAAGATGTCTAAAAACATGGCTTGTGGCATTTAGATCCATACTCTTTAGACTGTCTTTATAGAAAGGAACAATCTCGTCATTGTTGGAGATATACTTTCTGGGTATCCTTACTGTACCTCACTGACCAGGGTGGCCCACTTCGGGTTAGAGCTTTGCTTCACGGGCGGCCCAGTCAGGGAGAAGAGACGGAGTCCAGTCCGGCTACGGGAAGGCCCAGAAGACTTACCGACATAGGCCCATAATGTTACTTGTAGTTCAAGATGTACTCTGTAACCGACTCTTAGTCGTAGCCGGATAGATCTCTCCTGTAAACCCTAGGAAGGATATCTATATAAGCCATCCTAGGGAGAGACTTTAGGACACACCTCAATAGTCTACAATCTCAACTCGCACAGGCGAGACCCTTGTAACCCATATTCCAGCTCTTTCGTATTATTGGATTGCTAGCAGGAGTAGGATCCGTCCAAAGCCGGCGGATTTGAACCTGGGTAAACTTGTGTGCTCACCGTCCCGGAATACCGTACATCTCACACCCCTCTCTTGCACATGCCTCGAGGACCCCCTCATGGCGTACTTGTCATCAATCCGACGACAGTTGGCGCCCACCGTGGGGCAAGTGAGCTTCGGATCAACGTTCCGAGCAGAATTTGCAAGAATCAGAATCGGCGAGACCATCACCGTCAGTCGCATCCTCTACGCCAGCGACGTCCCTCTCATCATTCTCGACGAGACCTGGATTCCGGCTAGAGAGGCCGTGATTGCCTACACCATTATGTCTTTCGGCGAGATCGATGTGTACATCGGATTCGCTGAACCTGCCCCACCCATCCCAACGGTGATGATAGAGACAGAAGAAATTTCTGGGTCCCCTTTGTCCGCGGAGGCGGCAGAGTTTCGAATCTCAGAAAACCCTAATCCCACCAACCCGCACCCACTGCGGAGATAATGGAGAAATCCGGGCCTGAAGCAAACCTCGTGGCTCAAGTCAAATCTGGAGTGGATCCCTAGCGAGGCCGAATCCCAGATCGATCCACCCGCTGAAGTCGAAATCTAGGAGGATCACAACAACAACCTTGGTTCTGGCTCTGCCAACGCCAGGACATATCAACTGTTCCTGAGGCACACGTTGAGGCGCATGATGATGCAAGACGCAATCATGAATGAGGTTCTCGAAACCATCAAGATCTTCGAGGAAGCCCATGAGTAAAGCCACAACTACCTCAAGACCCACACATCGCACTTCATCGGATACGTTGGATCCGGATCCGGCTCTGCCGATGCTGGAGACAACACCGACTCGGTGCTGGAGGCGATTGGAACAAACACCGACTTACCCACATCTTCGGATGACTCGATGACGTCGGTGGATTTCCGAAATTTCTCCGCAGAGTATGAAGAGGAGTACAACTCCAAAGCTGCAGAAGAAGGAGAAGCCATAGATGAAGGATCCGGGGAAAACTCTCCCAAAGCACAGGATGACATGGATATCGGAGATAATCCCGAGCTCCAGATGTCCGAAAGTACCGATTAGAGCTTGACTCCAGGAAATGAACCCAAAGCCGTCTTTGCTATCGGCGTTGCCAAGAAGGCAAAGAAGAAGAACAAGAAGAACAAGGCCCCGGCAAAAGATCTTCCGGCAGAGGAAGTGATTGCCGAGGAATATGAGGAAGACTCGGATGGAGCACTCATCCCAGACAAGCCCAAAGAAGAGTTAGTGGATGGACACGTGATCACCGAAGGTGCGCGTAAACTCATCGATGCTGCATTAACCACACCTATCCCTACAACTGCAGAACTTACTGCCGAAGAGCTGGATGAAAGGGACCAGGCCCTAGAAGCGCGTCGCCAAGTACTCCTCGATGAGGCCAAAAACATCGAGGAAGAAAAGAAACGCATGGCAACTGCGGAGAAGTACATCTCTCGGCAGCACCAGAAGACCCGGAAACATCACACTCGTGACGACCAATTCCCGGAAATTCACAAAGTCCTCTTTGGAGAAGACCATGGGATGCCTCGACTCGACAGCAAGGGAGATTGGGTATATCCAACACCAGTGCAAAACACCGCCGCTGCTCGAGAAATCCTAGCAAATAATCCAGGCCCAGAACAGGTTCGATTGGGCATTAAGCTACTCACCAAGGGTCTGGAGCAACAGAAGGCCTCCCAGTCCGGACGCGGAAAACTGGTCTCCCAATCTGACCAATGTCGCACGGATCCGGCTTGGAATGACGTAAGACCCCAACGCGCTCCGGAACAGCATCACCATTCTGACCGTCGGGAAGACAACTATTCAAGAACCGGATCTTCAGGACAACATCACAAAGCTGCACGTGACTAGCGCAATGTTGCTCCAGCTGCGGAGCAAGAGGCAATTGCTGCACTGTATCAGAAGAATCCTCCCCGGCGAGAGTCGAACGATCACAGGGAAGAAGACAAAGAGAAACGTCAGGAGGAGGACCGTCAAAGAATGCCACCTCCTAGACACACAAGCCGTCCGGCTGACGGACGAAGGAACGCCGGACACCGTGCTGAGTCAAGCCGACAGGGGGCTCGTCGTAATGAAGACCCTCCCCGGAACCGGAATAATGACGCTCCGGACGGAGGCCGGCGATCAGCCGGAAACAATCCAACTGCTCCACCCTCTCCACCAAGCAGCCATCACAACGGTTCCCAAGGAGTCCAAGGAGGGCGTCGTGGCGGAGGAGGTGGTGGCAGAAGCCGAAGTCCGACTCCAAGGCACCACAGCCATAGCCGTCAATCAAGGTGATCTTTGTCCCCAAGTGACACAAGGAACATGATTAACTCCAACATAGAGGTGCGGCGCTACGAGAATGACGATATATACGTGGGCCCAAAATGCTTTGGACCACGCATAAGAGCAACAAAATTCCCGGAAGGATTTGCTATCTCAAGACACATTCAATCCTACGATGGTATAGCTCGGCCAGATACTTGGCTCCAGGATTTTTTCCAGGCTTGCTGTATCGCCAAAGGCGGAAACAGCCTGGTCGCGACCCGATATCTCCCACTCATGTTGCGGAAGACGGCACTACCATGGCTCAATGAACTTCCGGAGAACACCATTCACAACTGGTATGACATGCAAAGCACGTTCTTTCGGAATTTCGAAGGCACATATCAGAGGCCCTGTATGGTAGGAGACCTACAACGTTGCACCTAGAAAGCTGGAGAAACTTGCCGGGATTATCTCGGATGATGGATCGACACCAAGAACTCCTGTGAAGGAGTAAATGACCAAACTGCGATCGAAGCTTTCATTGAAGGACTCCCAATTGGTTTACTACGTCATCGCTTGAAGTGTGACAAGGTCACTGATTTGGGAGAGATGATAGAAACAGCGAGCAAGTATGTAGATGCTGATGACGACGCAGAGGGATTACTTAACGCCCTAGCTGTGCCACAGTAGGCAAAACAACCAAAGCAGCAAGCTTAGAAGCACAAGAACACCTCGGAGGAAAAGCCCAACACAGAAACGGTAGTGGTCACTGCTACTTTCGGGTCTAGAGGACGAGGAGGGCGCGGTGGAGGCCGCCGACGCGGTCGTGGGACATCAAGAGTCCAGGGTTGAGGAGACCAGCAACCTGGCAAAACATACTCTTGGGATGACATTGCCAATAATCCATGTGTGCATCACTTAGACGCCAATGGGGGCTCGCCCCACACAAACACCGAGTGTCGTTTTAATGACGACATCAAGAAAGATGATACTGCTGGCTACAGGGCTAAGTGGAAGAAGGGAAAGAAGAATCCCGAAAAAGATAAAGAGACCAAGGATGATTCCGACATGGAGGAAGCCGATGCTTCAAATCCCAAGCCGGAAGGGAAGAAGAACTTCTCGACAAAGAAAGACACTTACGTCACCTTCCTCGGATCTCAACCATTTAAAGTCAAGAAAGCAGTTCTACATGAGCTCAACGCAACAGTTCCGGCTGTCCCTCAGTTCCTGGACTGGTCGGAAGTAGCAATTACCTTCGACCGTGCTGATCATCTGCCTAAGTTGCACAGGCGAGGAAAATATGCCTTAGTTGTCAATCCACTTATTGACAGCTATGGTTTCTCCAAGACTCTCATGGACGGCGACAGCAACATTAACATCCTATATGTCGAAACGCTATGCCGGATGAAGATCTCGGAGACCTAGCTGAATTATAGTTCTATGATCTTTCACGGAGTTCTCCCAGGAAGACAAGCAAATTCCCTGGGAGAAATCACTTTGGATGTTACCTTTGGAACTCCAAAGAACTATCAGACGGAAGCACTTTCCTTCGAAGTGGTCCCGTTGAAGAGAGCATACCACGCTATATTCAGACGTCCGGCTTACTGGGATTTTATGGCTCGTCCGTGTTACATTTACAATATGATGAAAATTCCAGGTCCCAACGGCATGATCACCATCAGGGGAGACCCGAAGAAGGCGCGAGAGTGCGAGGACGGAAATGTCGCCTTTGCTGAAGCCGTGCTGCACGCTCAGGAGTACCAGGAGATCAAGAAGACCATAGATCCGTCTGAGATGCCCGCGACAAAGAAGGAGGTGACAAAGCCGAATCCGGAGTTCAAGGCATCGGAAGAGACGAAGAAGACGCCGTTGAATGATGATGACCCCTCCAAGGTGACCCAGATAGGCGTAGGCCTAGATAGCGCATAGGAAAGCGCGCTCGTCCAGTTCCTCCAAGAAAATCAAGATATCTTCGCATGGCAGCCATCTGACATGACCGGAGTACCTAGGAAACTTGCCAAGCACTCTTTAAATGTACTCCCGAATGCTAAACCCGTCAAACAGTCCCTACGACGTTTTGGCGATGAAAAGCGTAAGGCAATAGCTAAGGAACTAGCCCGGCTCGAGTTAGCCGGATTCATAGAAGAGGTCATCCACACTGAGTGGTCGGCCAATCCTGTAATGGTCCCTAAAAAGGACACCATTGATTTAAGGATGTGTGTTGATTATACTGCCTTGAACAAGGCTTGTCCCAAAGATCCGTTCACTCTGCCTAGGATTGATCAAGTCATTGATTCTACGGCAGGCTCGGAACTCCTATGTTTTCTCGACGCATATTCCGGTTATCGCCAAATCCGGATGAAGGAATCTAACAAAGTCAAAACTTCATTCATAACCCCCTTTAGAACCTTCTGTTTCGTTACGATGTCCTTTGGGCTCAAGAACGCAGGAGCTACGTACCAATGCACTATGCAGCGTTGCCTCCACGATCAAATCGGACGTAATGTACATGCATATGTGGATGATATTGCGGTAATGTCCAAAAAGAAGGAAACCCTGATTTCTGACTTGGAGGAAACGTTCGCCAATCTACGAAAATACAACATAATGCTTAACCCGAAGAAATGCTTCTTTGGAATCCCAGCCGGAAAATTGTTAGGTTTTATCATGTCTCAAAGAGGCATAGAGGTAAATCGGGACAAAATCAAGGCTATACTCAATATTTCCAGGCCGACTCGCCTGAAGGACGTTCAAAGACTAACTTGTTGCATTGCCGCAGTTAGTCGGTTTGTAAGCCGACTCGGTGAAAGAGCCACATCACTATACAAGCTCCTGAAAAAGACCAAGAAATTCGTTTGGACCGACGAAGCTGAAGCTGCGCTACAAGACCTAAAAGCAGTACTCTCATTTTCTCCCATCCTTGCAGCACCGGAACCACAGGAACCGATGTTGCTCTATCTCGCTGCGACAAACAAGGTCGGCAGTATCGTCATGGTGGTGGAGAGACCGGAGGAAAATCAGGAACACCTGGTGCAGCGTCCGACTTACTATCTCAGCGAGGTCTTAACTAAATCAAAACAGCGGTATCCGCACTATCAAAAGTTGGCTTACGGTGTGTTCTTAGCATCTCGTAAGTTACGACATTATTTTCAGGAACATCCAATTACCATGGTGAGCACAACTCCCATGAGAGGTATAATCAGCAATAGTGACACCACAGGACGCGTCGCAAAATGAGGCATAGAGCTTTCAACTTTCGACATTGAGTATAAACCTCGTACAACAATCAAATCCCAAATCCTCGCTGACTTTGTCGCTGATTGGACAGAGACAACAGAGAATATGACCCTGCCAGAGTCAGAATACTGGACCTTGCATTTTGACGAGTCTAAAGCGCTCGGGGGCTCGGGGGTTGGCGTGGTGCTCAAGTCACCCCAAGGAGATAAAATTTTCTATGTATTGCAGATACACTTCACAGCGACAAACAACATTGCCGAGTATGAAGCATTACTGCATGGAATCCGGATTGCTAAGGACATCGGCATCCGACGTTTAATGTGTCATGGAGATTCCGATCTTGTTTCCCAACAAGTGTCGGATATCTGTAAGGCAAACAAGCACATGGCGGCATATAGGGCTGTCGTGGATGAACTATCTAAATCATTTGAAGGGTTTGAAGTTCAACACATCCCTTGAACAGAAAATGAGGAAGAAGATGCACTATCTTGAATAGGCTCTCCCCGGAAAAAGGTCCCGGATGGCGCTTTTTTAGAGCACCTCAAAGTTCCCTCTATAAAGGGAGTAGACGAGGAATATCCGACCAAATCCAACTCACCTTTAGTAGCAGTTCTGGCTGTGATTCCCAGTTGGACTCAACCCTACCTTGATTTTTTGGTAGACGGAAAATTACCCGAAGACGAAGTTCTGAGCCGACAGATCGTCCGACAAGCAAAATCCTATACTATAATTAGTGGTGAGCTCTATAAGCGGAGTGCATCTGGGGTCTTTCAGCACTGTGTATCTCCGGAAGGAGTGGAAATCTTACGAGAGATCCATGAAGGCGAGTGTGGTCACCACGCTGCAGCCAAATCTCTAGTGCCAAAAGCTTTCCGACATGGTTTTTTCTAGCTTACAGCCAAGGCAGATGCTGAACGGCTGGTCAAGACGTGCAAGGGCTGCCAAACATACGCCAAACAAGCTCACGTTCCGGCTGATCAGCTGCAAACAATACCTATAACATGGCCTTTCGCGGTCTGGGGGCTTGACATGGTAGGACCGTTTAAACGGGCTCCAAGTGGATTTACTCACCTCTTAGTGATGGTGATAAGTTCACCAAATGGATTGAGGCTAAACCCGTCACTAGTTGTGATGGAGCAACAACCATAAGATTTGTTGAGGATGATATAACCCAATACGGTTATCCGCATAGCATTATCACGGACAACGGGATTAACTTCTCTATGGGAGAACTTGCCGAATTCTGCAATGAACAAAATATCCGGTTGACATTGTGTCAGTCGCACATCCACAAGCTAATGGACAAGTCGAAAGGGCAAATGGTCTAATCCTACAAGGCCTAAAACCAAGACTCGAAGCACCACTATGACGTACTGCGGGGGCTTGGGCAGAGGAATTACGTTCTGTAATATGGAGTTTGCGAACAACTCCAAACAGGTCAACCGGATACACACCTTTCTTCTTGGTCTATAGCGCAGAAGCAGTTCTTCCCAGTGATTTGATTCACACTTCTCCTAGAGTGGCCGCGTATATTGAAGAGGATGCCGAAATTTCTCGACAAAATGATCTCGACTTAGTCTAAGAAGTTCACGTCGTTGCTGAGATGAGAACAACAACCTATCAGCAGAAGTTACGCAAGTATCATAGCCAGAGAGTCAGAAACCGGTCTTTCAATAACGGCGATTTGGTTCTCCGGCTTGTGCAGCAAAGAAAGCACAAACTTTCCCCAATATGGGAAGGTCCATTTTTAGTTAGTCGAGTATTGCACAATGGTTCATACTACCTAACTGATATGCGGCCAGTCAAAGAAAGACCTGCTACTAAGAAGAGAAAGAGAGCTGGAGGTAGTACAAACCCGGATGAGTTAGATAGACCATGGAGTATTGCTCAACTACGTCCCTTTTATTCTTAGTTTAGTTTTCTTTATAATCATATATGTGTACATGTTCAATGAGAAATGAAGTCTTGGTTGCCTCAAATTCTTTTTGAGAAGTTCTTACCATCTTATTTCTGAATGATCATGTCACAGTCGAAAATCCCAGAATACTTGAAAGTACTTTATGCTCATGTTTGTTCTGGTTTAGATTTCCGATTCTAAAATTGCTACCTTCGGGTATAAATCTAAATTTTCTAGTCTATACTTTGGTTATTTTTTTGATTGCTGGATGCAGGCATTTTACGAGTAGTGAATTGTTGGTACTGGAGGCCGGCTTTGTTTCCGAGTTTAATCTGGTTTAGCAATTGAGCTCTGTTGCTCGACAAACTTTTCGTGCTAAAAGTTGGCCGGCTCACGAAAGGGACGAGGCGGAAAGCCAGATAAACGATAAGTGTAGACAAAAAATACAAGTGCTTATGCAAACATTTCAGGCACATAATATTAAAACCAAAAGTGCTAAATAGATAAAATAAAGCTTAGCACTAGCAAAAGTATTATACTACTTATTTACAGACCCAAATTGTTTTCAGAATAACACATTGTTCTTTCTGATACTCTATGATGCAGGGGAAAGGTACGAGCTGCCGGCTCGCTGGATACATCAGCCTCTTTTTGATAATGTTCCGAGATGTTCAAATCCGATATGGTTTGATCATCGACGGAAACTTCAGCTGTTTCTTCGGAAGGCGGAGGTGGCGTGTCCACGCGGGTGAAGAAGGGAGTGTCGTAGCTGGTTAAATCAGCTACGTGGCACCCATATCCGGCGCAGGAGTCCATGATAGCCTTGATGTCTTGCTCCTGTCCATCTTCGTCCACCTTGCAGTACCCTCTGGTTACTTGCCAGATTTCCATGTTTCCATGGTGGCTCATAACCATGGTGAGAGCGTTTTGCACTGTGGTTCGCGCATAGGACATGTTCCAGTCCTGAAAAAGTTGCGGCATATCCTTGGCCTTATCTTGCACCTCAAATCCGGACATGCTATGCATGTCCGGAACCTTGAGAACTTCGCCAATATGTTCAAGGGATTGGCGGAAGTGATGCAGCAAATCACCGACTTGGGTAAGCCGGTTGGTGCAAGATTCGGCAGAGGCTGAGTCCATTAAGTTCAGAGGACCTGCGCATATAATGCAAAGGGTAAGTCAAGTAAACCCGGACTCCAAATAGTCGGAAGATGCAGATAAGTCAGAAAAAGGGAAACATACCAAAGATGACGTCGTCGACTTGGCTTTCTCTTCCCAAAGACTCTGGAGTTCAGCCCGAAGTACCTCGGTGATGTCCCTCTCCCTGAAAAGATCATTGCTGAGATCCGTGATTTTCTTATCTTGAAGCATAATCTATGATCCTCGGTGGCCATGGAGGTGGATTCGAGAATTTGAGCAATGCTCTTCTCATGATCCGCCTTAAGCTTATCCAGCTCTTGGCGAAGTTCTTTGTTTTCCACCACCAGGGTTTTAAGATTCTCAGTCTCTTCAATCATAGCATAGGACTGCTTTACCAGTGCTGTAGTCAAAAGAACAACAGTTGAACAAAAAATTCGACTATGAAATACAAGACAAGGTTTGAGTTTTGGAATGTTTACCTTCGGCCTCATCCCTAGAAACTTTCAATTGTGCATTTTCAAGCCGGAGAGCTCTGATATCTTTCCGCTTGTTGTAAACATTCTTCAATAAATCCTGGTTATAGGAATATACTTTCTGTAAGTCAGAATACCCAGAGTCAGAAGTCTACTAAAGACTCGGGCTAATATTTTTACTAATATCAGCACGAGCCTTGGGGGCTACACTAGTTCATTCTTTGGCATCCTAAGGAAGCATAAAACTGGATTTGACTTTCCAGCTTCATGCTTGGGGGCTAGAGGATATGATATGAAATAAGGAAAAATGAGAAGTTGGAATTCCGACTTACATATTGTTCGCGAGTAAGTTTGTCCAAACTCGCATTCACTTCAACAACAACTTTCTCGGCGAGGGTTAGGGGGACCACTGGTGCAGTTGGAAGTTTGCCGGTCCTCAGCTTCTCGTCGCGAAGACGAACTTGTTCAAGAAGATCAGAGTGCTTGATATCCTCTGCTTCTTGTGCTTCTTCTTCGATAGGGATAGTCCGGCTTTCCAGGCATTGTCGGGCTAGCCGTTGGATCTCCTCCACAGACTTCTGAGATAAGCCAAGTTTGGCAAGTCCCAGATTGTCTAGGAGATTGTCGGTGAAGGTCTCTGCCGAGGGATCATTACCCGAGGAGGGTTCACCCTTATCAAAACCCGAGTCACCCATGGTGACGTCAGTTTGCGATTCAAGGATCGTTGGCTCTGCTGGTTGGGCCGGATCTTCTACAATGGTTGGAGAGGGAGTAATCTCTGGCACTGCATAAGGCTGAGGGGCAGGAGTCGGAGGAGCCACGACAGGAGAAGCCAATTTTAGCTTCGACTGATGTAGGGGCTTCGAGATAACTCCCTTCCCCTTGCCCTTGATGAGCTATTTAGCTCTGAGAAGGTAATAGAACAAAGAACATTACATCTTGGAAGGAATTACGAGAAAAATATAAAGACCTTGTGAGGAAAGATTACCTCTTCACAACGGGCACTTCCTTTGTGCCAATGGACAATGTCGGAGCTTTGCGTTTCCGAGGAACGACATCCGGCATTGGAACTAATTCTCCTTCATCCTGAGAAAACTCAGGAGGATATCCCTCGACTGGAGCAAGCTCCAACTCGGGGAGGTCGGCAAGCTGAAAAGAAGAAGTATATTAGTATTGCAAAATAATATAAAGATGAGCACATGAAAAGAGTTGCTGCTGAAGCTTACCGGCACAATGGGATCTTCCGCTGTATGCATGTCCAGGGACAGCTCCGGAATCTTCCTCTCAATCCGCTCCCTTACATAATGTTTTGGCTCATAGGTTTTGGGGCTGATGCGGAGGGAATCCTTCTTCGACGACATGATGGAATGCATCAGTCAATCTCCATGATGTTGAAGAGGTTGGATCCGGCGTGCCACCCAGCATTGAACTAAGTTGGACCCTCTCAGGCCCTTGTGTTTCATCAGATACTCGATCCGCCTCTTGGTGAGGAGAAAATCGTCACTGAGAGCCGGAGCGACCTCATCCCATGATTCTTGAGGCATTGCGGCTCCGTCTACGAAAGCCGGCAAAGCAGTATCTTTGCCGGGAGCGGGAATATCCTTGTGATAGAAAAAAGTGAACAACCATTGTTTGACCGACTCACTGGCCATGATCCGAGGATAGATGCGCTCTCGTCTAACCGAAAAACTAATAGTACTGGTAATATAAGGATTACCGACAGTAATGGAATTTCTCCGGACATGGAAGTAGTACCGGAAGAGAGTAAGGCTCGGCCTAATGCCAAGATACCCCTCGCACAAAGAGGCGTACGCACTCATCTCTAAGATGGAGTTTGGGGGGAGATGATGGAGATGAACTCCGTAATGACCTATGACCTCAGAAAAGAAATCCGAGGGAGGAAAACTCAGAACTCTGTCAAGGTGAGTGCCAAACTGCACTCTCTCATCGTCGTGGGGGTTGGGGATGGTTTCGCCGAAGCCGCTCCACCAGTCGCCGGGGAGGAGGAGCCCTTCTTCTTCAACGACATGGAGCTTGGGATCATCGAGGGCGCACGGGATCCAAACCCCACGGTTGCTCTCCTTCTCCGCCGCTGCTGCCGTTGCTACTGTCGCCGCCGTGCCGGAGGATGATGCAGAAGCCATTTTTCCGGTGCGCCGGTGACCTTGGATGGGCGGCGCTGGAGATTTTTTGGGGAGTAGAGGAGCTCTAAGTTCGTGGGAGGCATAAGGGAGAAAGAAACGGTGCAAAGTGCTGGTGAGGAGAGATGAGGAATAGGATCGTCACCGCTTATATCCACCGTCCGCATCAAGATTCGTGTAAATGCTATAGTAAACGTGCCACGCGTCGTGGAAAGGACTGGAAAACCCCTAGGCGATGATTATGCCGCCTCGATCTCCATGCACGTATCCTCGGTTCCGCGAAAGGCGGACCCACCAACGGTCGTGCTGACAGGAAATGTCTGCCAGTGACGTGACTTGACCATGACTGTTGTCAGGTTACGTTAGAGACCAAGTTCCGTCTTAGTTTGAATTTCAAGCTGGAAATCTGAATAAACGTACTCGTAGGTCCGACTCATTTTTTGAGACCCGGATCGTATCTTTTCTTTTGAAGTTTCAGGAACCCTTCAAGATTCTGCAAGACAAAGATTAAGCTAGATGATGATGAATCCGACTTTGGATCTTGGAGGCCTCCGGAGGCTGCTGTTGGAGATATACTTTCCGGGTATCCTCACTGTACCTCACTGACCAGGGTGGCCTACTTCGGTTAGAGCTTTGCTTCATGGGCAGCCCAGTCAAGGAGAAGAGACTGAGTCCAGTCCGGCTACGGGAAGGCCCAGAAGACTTACCGACATAGGCCCATAATGTTACTTGTAGTTCAAGATGTACTATGTAACTGACTCTTAGTCGTAGCCAGATAGATCTCTCCTGTACTCCCTAGGCCGGATATCTATATAAGCCGTCCTAGGGAGAGCCTTTAGGACACACCTCAATAGTCTACAATCTCAACTCGCACAGGCGAAACCCTTGTAACCCATATTCCGGCTCTGCCGTATTATTGGATTGCTAGCAGGAGTAGGATCCGTCTAAAGCTGGCGGATTCGAACCTGGGTAAACTTGTGTGCTCACCGTCCTGGAATACTGTACGTCTCGCACCCCTCTCTTCCACACGCCTCGAGGACCCCCTCATGGCATACTTGTCATCAATTCGACGACAGTCGTCATTCGGAAATTAAGAATGATATTTCCTGATATTTGGAAACTTGCATCGACGACATTGTGTACTATAAGAATATGCACCCGTCTACCTCCAAAACCGCAATTAACTCAAGAGTAATCTAAAGCATTCACTTGTAGCTCAAGTTTGATATAATTTCGTTAAATTGTTAAGATGCAAAATCTTAGCAAGAAGTTGAACTTGTTGTAAAAACTATCGGTGGTGGTTTGTGATATATTAAATCAGCCCCTAATGGTTACCCCCCAAAAACGTAAAACGTTCAATGCAACCTACAATTTACTTGTAGTTCAAAATTGACCTAATTTCAATAAATCGACATAAAATCAATTTCAAGTGGGCAAAGTTAGCTATAGGAATAAGTTTGAAAACTCATAAAACATGGAAATCATAAGTACAACATGAGAGTCCACTATATATGTCCGAAAGCTTGGCTTGTGGCGTTCAGGTCCATATCCTTCGGACTTTGTTTATGAAAACAAACAATAATCTCATCATCACTCGGAAAATTGATAATGTTCTTTCCTGATAGTTGGAAACTCACACCGGCGATACTGATTACTACAAGAAGATGCATCCATCTACCTCCAAAGAGACATTTAATGAAAGAAAAATCTATCGCGCTTACTTGTAGCTCAAGTTTGAGCTAATTTTTCGTTAAATTGTCAAGATGAAAAATCTTAATTAGAAAGGAGTTAAAAACCTATTGTCAAAACTCTCGGTTGTTTTCTGATATATTAACTGAGCCCCCAATGGGTACACCTCCAAAAGTTTTTTGTAATTCTTTAGAAGCAACCTACAATAATTTAGTTGTTGTATTTCAAGTTAGACCAAATTTCGATAAATATAGGCATGAAGTCATTCAAGTGGGGCAAAGTTAATTTGCTACATGGGGATTTTGAAAACTCATAAAACATGGGAATCGTAAGTAAAACACGGTGGTCCACTTAATATGTCTAAAAGCTTGGCTTATGGCATTGAGATCCATATTCTTCAGACTTTCTTTACATAAAAGAACCATCTCGTCATCACTCGGAAAACTGAGGATTTTCTTTCCTCATAGTTAGAAACTCACACCGACGATATTGTTTACTAGAAGAAGATGCACCCATCTACCTACGAAAATACATTTAATTCAAGAGCAATCTATCGCGCTTACTTGTAGCTAAAGTTTAATCTAATTTTGTTAAATCGACAAGAAGTCACTGAAGTGTGCAAAGTTTGCTAGGAAGCTTGAAAAATTCTAGTACTAAAAACTTGGGCATTACGTATAAGAAACCGTTGGTCCAATTTGTGTGATAATTGGGGTGGTTGCATTTTCTTTTAACTATGGTAGGTCTCGTAGGAGAGAGGTGCTTGAGAGTTAACACGATCGATGGAAGTACAACTTACATCAATGACCTCATAAAAATGAAAATTGCATCGAAGTCCATCTATTTAACACAATGACCCTAAAACTAAATAATGAAGTGTGTGTGTTTTGTGGTTTGTGCATACTAGCGTTCACCGTGCTAAATACTATCAATAGAATCTTTCTTGATGCTAAGGGAAAATAGAAGATCTAACAGTTAGCAATGTTTGGATTTGCCAGTCTTGTTCCAGCGGTCAATGTTCGAAGTTAATTTGTACACTATACAATGGTGGTATGGTATTGTAAGAGATAAGACAAGATAAAGATAAGATAAGAAGTACCGCGAATGGCCGATCTAATGGTTGGTCTCGTAGGAGCGAGGTGCTTGAGAGTTAAGACGGTCAGTGGAAGTACAAGTTATATCAAGGACCTCATAAAATGAAAATTGCATCCAAGTCCATGCATGCATTTAGCACAAGGACCCTGAAACGGAGCAATGAAGTGTGTGTTTTGAGGTTTGCGCATACTAGCGTCCATTGTGCTAAAGACTATCGGTAGAATCTTTCTAGATGCTAATAATGGAAAAGAAGATCCAACGGTTAGCAAAGTTTGGATTTGCCAGTCTTGATCCAACGGTCAATGTTCAAAGTTTGGATTTGCCAGTCTTGATCCAACGGTCAATGTTCAAAACAGGTTCAAAATTGCCTTCCCTCTCGATGTTTGGCTGATATTTTGGATAACCTTACCTCCCGATGTTTGGGAAGCAAGTGACAATTTCTAAAACCGGAAAAGTTTGAATTTTTGTGCCGCCAAGGACCATAGTGGTTTCCTTCCTATGTACTCCTCGTCCCTAATCCACACCAATGCGCGGCTGCCGAACACGCCAGAGACACAGAGCCGCCATACCAAGGCAACACGTGCGCAGCACCACGCTGTGGACGAAGGGAGAGAGATCAGCCGGACTGGTGTGCGAGGGGAAAGGGGAGGAGAGATGGAGCATAGGGAAGGAGAGAGAAAACACACGATTTGTTTTGGGTGCATAGGTCCTAAAATTTATTACTAGTAGAGTGTACACTGTAAGGAGTACCTCGTGTCAGAAACCCATCATAACTTTGCTCTGACATGGAACCGCCTTCAACTTCTCTTTGCTGCTTCCCTCTTCCCCTGCCAACGTTTTATTCTCTCAACATGTAGAGCGCGTGGACAGAGGTGACCATATGTCTAAGCAAAGAAATATACTACTCCCGCATTGTGTAAAAAAGCACACCTTAATAAGGCTCAGATAGTAAATCGTATAACGTATCATCACTATATAAAATTATAATTGGTAAAGCACAAAAAATTATAAATTTGATCAACATCTATAAAGTATGGGTGTATATTTGGTCCTTGTACTTTGTATCATCATGTGTAGAAGTCAAATATTATTATCTACCTAACACTTGAAATTTTTGGTAACATGGTCTAGAGAAACGAGGGAGAAGATTCTAGTATGGTGGAGAAGTGTGTTTTGAGGGGTTTATGCATAGTGCATTCATTGTGTTCAAGACTATCAATAGAATCTTCTAGATGCTAGAATGGAAAAGAAGATCCAACAGCTAGACATACTGGGATTCGCGAGTCTTGATCCAACGGTCAACATTCAAACTTATCCGTACACTATATAGTGGTAAGATAAGATAAGATAAGATCATGTAGAAGTCAACGATTATTAGCTACGAGGGAGAAGATTCTAGTATGATGGAGAAGTGTGGTTTGAGGTTTGTGCATAGCATTCATTATGCTGAAGACTATCAATAGAATCTTCTAGATGCTAGAATAGAAAAGAAGATCCAATGGCTGGAAATGTTGGGATTCACGAGTCTTGATCCAACGGTCAATATTCGAAGTTATTCGTACACTATATAGTCGTAAGATAAGATAAGATATCTCTATCTCTACTACTATAGTGGAGAAGTTTTGAATTGGATCCATAACACCAATCCTGACCGTTGGGCTATTGGATCCAATGGTTCAGAGAAGTTGGATTCGTGTTGAATAGTACCTAGAGCAAACTCCACCATGCATGTTCTGGAACCATAATGTCACCACCCCCAAATTTCATAGCACAATAGACTGTATTCTCTCTACTTATACTACTATAGTAGAGTGGTTTTGAATTGGATACATAGCACTAATCATGACTGTTGGGCTGTTATATCCAATGGTTCACAGCAACTAGATTCGTGTTGAATAGTACTCCCTCCGCCAAAATATAAGGCGCCTAAGGATTAGTCAAAAATCAACATTTTTGGGACGGAACGAAGGAGTACAGACCTAGAGCAAACCCCACCATGTTCTAGAACCATCATGTCACCACCCCCAAAATGCATAAATTAAGTCTATTAATAATAATTATCTACACATATTGAGAATACAACCTACTGTGCTTTGAAATTTTGGGGTTGGTGACATGATGGTTCTAGAACATGGTGGAGTTTGCTCTAGGTACTATTCAACACGAATCCAGCTGCTGTGAACCATTGGACCTAATAGCCCAACGGTCAATATTGGTGCTATATACGGATCCAATTCAAAACTGCTCCATTATAGTAGTAGATATATAGATAAAAAGCACACCTTAATGAGGCCTAGTATGTGGCATCCCCTAAGGTTCACCTTATACATAGTGGAAACTATAAAGTATCTTTAAGCCTAAGGTGCACCTCAAGCTTGTGTATTGACCATAGAGAATAGAAAAATCATTTCCCCTCTCTCCTTATTTCATGTGACCGTTTTCAAAAGGGGTTCAAACTTTTCAAGAGGCAAAATCTTAGTAGCTAGAAATCAAACAGTCTCAATGGGTATATTAATTGACCGCTCGATGGGTACCCCCAAAAGCTTTTTACATAAAACTTTCAAAACAAGCTACAGTTTATTGCTTGTAGTTCAAATTTGACCTTTTATTTTGATACATTCACATAAAATCATTCAACAAGTGGACGGGGTCAGCTAGGAACCTTGAAAACTCATAAAACATGGGAATCGTAGCAAGAATGGAAAATAAGATCCAACGGTTAGCAATGCTATTTGGATTTTCCAGTCTTGATCCAACTGTTAATGTTCAAAGTTAATATCTGCACTATATGTAGTGGTATGGTATTGTAAGATATAAGAGACAAGATAAAGATAAGATAATAAGTATTGCGAATGGCTGATCTAATGGTAGGTCTCGTAAGAGTGAGGTGCTTGAGAGTTAACACGGTCGGTGGAAGTACAAGTTACATTAAAGACCTCATAAAAAATGAAAATTGCATCCAACAAGTCCATGCATTTAGCACAAGGACCCTTAAACCGAGTAATGAAGTACTATGTGTTTTGAGGTTTGTGCATACTAGTGTTCATCGTGCTAAAGACTATCAGTAGAATCTTTCTAGATGCTAAGAATGGAAAAGAAGACCCAACGGCTAGGAATGTTTGGATTTGCCAGTCTTGATCCAACGGTCAATGTTCAAATAAGTTAATCCCTACACTATGTAGTGGTGGTATGCATGGTATTGTAAGAGATAAGAGACAAAGATAAAGGTAAGCTAAGAAGTACTGTGAATGGCCGATCTAATGGTAGGTCTCGTAGGAAGCGAGGTGCTTTGAGAGTTAACACGGTGGGTAGAATTACAATTTACATCAAGGACCTCAAAAAAATGAAAATTGCATCCATTCCATGCATTTAGCACAAGGACGACCCTGGAACTAAGCAATGAAGTGTGTGTTTTGAGCTAGAGGTTTACGTATACTAGCGGTCATCATGCTAAAGACTATTAGTAGAATCTTTCTAGATGCTAAGAATGGAAAAGAAGATCCAACAGTTAGCAATGTTTGGATTTGCCAGTGTTGATCCAACGGTCAATGTTCAAAGCTAATCCGTACACTATATGTAGTGCATGGTATGGTACGGTATTGTAAGAGATAAGACAAGATAAAGATAAGATAATAAGAAGTACTACGAATGGCTGATCTAATGGTTGGTCTAGTAGGTGCGATGTGCGGAGAGTGAACACGGTCGATGGAAGTACAAGTTACATATCAAGGACCTCATAAAAAATGAAAATTGCATCCAAGTCCATGCATTTAGCACAAGGACCCTAAAACTGAGCAATGAAGTGTGTGTTTTGAGGTTTACGCATACTAGTGTTCATCGTTCTCATCAAGACTATTAGTAGAATCTTTTTAGATGCTAGGAATGGAAAATAAGATATCCAACAGTTAGCAAAATGTTTGGATTTGCGAGTCTTGATCCAACTTGTCGTCAAAACTCTCGTTGGATGGTTTCTCATATATTAATTGTGACCCCCAATGGGTACCTCCAAAAGCTTTTTCGTAGAACTTTCACAGTAACCTAAAATTTACTTATACTAGTTCAAATCTGACCTATTTTCGATAAATCGACATAAAGTCATTCAAGTGGGTAGAGTTTAGGTAGGCAGTTTTGAATTGGATCCATAGTACCAATCATGACCATTGGACTATTAGATCCAATGGTCCAGAGTAGTTGGATTCGTGTTGAACAATATCTAGAGCAAACTCCACCATGTTCTAGATAGTTATTATTAATATACTTAACGTATGCCTTTTTCTCTAACAAGACTATTGGTTAATAACAACTTAATGTTCGTTAAATCACATTTCATACAGTATATACGAGTGTGGCACATGCCTGTGTGTGTGCGTGTGAAAACTTTGTCTTGTGGCATTTATTTAGATCAATATTCTTCGGACTTCCTTTACGGGAGAGAATGATCATGACATCACTCGAAAAATTGAGAATGTCCTGTCCTGGTAGTTGGAAACTCACACCGACGAGATTGTTTACTACAAGAAGATGCACCCATCTACCTCTAAAAAGACATTTAATTCAGGAGCAGTCTATCATGCTTACTTGTAGCTCAAGTCTAACTTAATTTCATTAAATTGATGCAAAATATTAGCAAGAAGTTGAACCGTACCTATATATCATCAAAACTCTTGGTGGTTTCCCATATATTAATTGACCCCCCCCTGATATATATGGGTACCTCCAAGAGAGATCTTCCGTCAAACTTTCAAAGCAACCTACAATTTACTTGTGGCAGTTCAATTTGTACCTAATAATTTTGATAAATCAGCATAAAATCAATCAAGTAGGCGAAGTTAGCTAGGAAGTTTGAGAACTCATAAAACATGGAAAATCGTAAGTACAACATGTTGGTCCACAATATATGTCTGAAAACTTGTCTCATGTGTGTCATTCAGATCCATATTCTTCAGGCTTGCTTTACGGGAAAGAACAATCTCGTCATCACACTCAAAAAATTGAGAATGTTCTTTCCTGAGATAGTAGGAAACTCATAGTGATGGAATTGTTTACTACAACAAGATACACCTATAGACCTCTGAAAAGACATTTTAATTCAAGAGCAATCTATATCACGCTTACTTGTAGCTCAAGCTTGAGCTAATTTTGTTACATTGTCAAGATGCAAAATATATCTTAGCAAGAAGTTAAACCTATTGTCAAAACTCTTGGTGTTTTGTGATATATTAATTGACCCCTCGATGGTTACCTCCAAAAGATTTTTCGAAAAACTTTCAAAGCAACCTACAATTATCTTAGACACGAGGCTAGTAAATTTCTAAACTACGTATAGTAAGGGCGTGTGCAGTGTCTAGAAGTAGCTATGGAAACTACTTTTGGTCCAGCGTTTAGAACTGAAGTGGGTCCACACAACCATGCTAAAAAGAAAAACAGACTGTTATCCACTGAATAGTCGGCCCTCCCAATTGATTCTCTTAGACATAAGTCTAGCACTAGAATCACCTTGAAGTATCTTTTTGTTAGCACTACTCACTCCACCGTTAAGATATATGTTTAACATTTGACATCGTGCTTTCTTTGATGTCTGGGGCCAATGGGCTTACTACTGTGGGGCCCCATTGTTATTAGTAGTCTAGTTATATCCTATAGCAGCCAACGAACGTTAGCTCTGACTCCTCTAGCTCTTCCTTCTCGATGAAGCCTCGATGCTCGGTTGTGAAGGATGGTTACGAGGGTAGTAGGTGCCTATGGGGACTTCGTCAAGATCAAGCCCCCCACCAGACAGTCTGAAGACACAATCTTTCGGAGGTGCTCATAGGGGTAGGATGTGCGTTCATGCATTCATAGGGGTGAGTGCGTGTATGCATTTGTGAGCGTGTGCATTTTGTAGTGGATTTTCACAAAAATGAGAGAGATGGGCCTTCTATTTGTATTAAGTTTTGCTCGGTTTTCCCAAAGTAATTGTAATGGTCACTGGTGTCTAGGGTCTATCGGCTCACTATCGAGGGCCACATTATTAGTGGTTATACATCCCATAGCAGCCAACGAATATGAGTTCCAACCCCCTAGCAATTCCTTCGCCATGAAGCCTCGGCGCTCGACTTTGAAGGATGGTTATGAGGGTAGTGAGAGGCGATGTTCCCGTCAATATATAGCGAGGTGCCTATGGTGACTTCGTCAAGCTCAAGCCCCGCGGGATCAGTGTCAAGATCCAGTATTTTTGAAGTGCTCATAGGTGTAGGGTGTGCGTACCTTCATTCATAGGGGTGAGTGTGTGTACGCATTTGTGAGCGTATGCGTTTTGTAATGGGTTTTCACAAAAAGAGAGGGGGGCCTTTGGTTTATTTATTGAGTTTTGATCTATTTTCCAAAAGTAGTCCATGTAATGCAAGTAAAACTAGGTGAGTGATGTTTGGGGGCCTACGGGGTCTCTAGCGCGGGCCCTAGTTATCAGTGGTCGAGTTAAATCTAATACGGAGTAGTAGCCAGCGAATGTGAGGACCGACTCCCCTACCTCTTCCTTCTCCATGAAGCCTCTGCTCTAGGCTTTGGAGGTGCGTTCTTTTTTCGAGCAATGTCGACGGATTCAGTCATGCCAGTTCGGCGAACGACAGGGGGATCTTGATGCGCAAGGCGGTCGGGTTAGGTAAGTACGCCAGAGTTCACGGTCTCAGTTTATTTTCTCGAATTCCGCTTATGGGGTCTCTCCTGTGGGGTTTTTTCTCTATTCTGCCCGTCTCGATCGACGATGTTTTCTGGGTTCAGATGCCGGCATGGATGGTAGATGCGGAGTGGTACGACATCGATACCAATGCGGATCTCCGGTTCTGGTGCGACTGCGCCCTGGTACCCCGTCGTTGTGTTGCGTTTGAGGGAACGAACTTCGGCCGCAGGTTCTTGGGTTGCAACTACGAATGTGAGCGCTGCACCTTCGTCCACTGGGTAGATCTACCGCACTCACTTTTGCTGCAGCGCACGATGATGTCGTTGTGGTTATAGCTCGAGATCCGCGATGACCTCTAAGAGGAGGAGCATGAGCGCCATCAGATGTATGCCGAGGAGATGGCTGCAGAGTTAACGGATGTCTCCAACTCACTGCACTCATTCGTAAATAGGATAGATGCTCTTAGATTTGGGAATTAGCGTTGAACATTAGGTTCTTAACAAAGTATGGTCTGCAATCTAGATATTTAGCATGCTCATGATGCTTTTGGTGGCTGGCTATAGATTCCACTAATAATTAAGTAATCCCCTTTTGTTTACTAGTACTCAACATCTCATAGTACTGCCACGTTAAATTACACTAGGTTAATTAATATTGACAGTCTGCTTACAGCCCTTCTGGAGTTTGTGGTTACTACTAATTGATCTGGTTTATGTGTTACTGGTATCTCTATCTATATATGAGTATCGCTACATTTTTTGCACATTTGTGCACCTCCCCCGTCATCGCGCACCTTCTTTACCCAGCAGCGTCCACCTTTCCATCGCATCAGTGCAATCCGGATGGTTGTTTAGGTGATTGCTATTTGAAATAGTAGATCTATATGCCACATTAGGAAGCTAGGATCACCATGGATGTAGCCATGGAATTAGTTATAAGGTCCACTGAAAATAGGTAAGTATATGCTGCCAAGAAGAGTCTTTTGAGGATGGGAAACTTGCCCCCTGGCTTTATTTCATAGAGCGGTCCTCTGCTGAACAATGCAGATGTAATTTGCTGCATATCGTTCATAAACAGATTGTTGTTTGCTGGTGTCCTACATTGCTGAGTTCATTAAATTATATTGTTTGTTAAAGGGAAACACGCCCAATCCTTGGCATCAGATTAATGCACGTATCCTTCTTTGCATTGCAAAGTTGATGTGTTCTTTCCTAAAATTTATTGGTTTTGCTGCATTTCATTTAGCATCATGCGCATGTCCCACCCGTGGAGGAGGCATTATCGAGTGACAAGTGTTTTTATGTATCCAGCTGCTTTGCTAGAATTTCAGTAACCTATGCTTTGTCCCCGAAAATATTTTTTTCCATAAAGAGCGCTTTATTACTTAAAATGTCCCCTAAAATATAATGATCATTTTTGTTGCACCATGATTTGCAGAAATGAAGTCATTCTGATATGTTGCCACTTATTACTAAGGCCAGGACTGCTCATGTGCCAGCTAAGAAGGCAAACCCTGAAGTACGGCCCTTTTCATGTTGGTTATGTTTCCCATGTTTGGGAAATATGCCTCTATGGTTCTTTGCCATTTGCGGTACCACTATGGAGCTTGCACGATGTGTGCAGCTGAATTTGGATTGTGAAACGACAATTTGGTTTATTTTTTTTGAAATGAGAATCTGGTTTAATTTTGGATTTGTTATCTATAATTTCCACCTTACTCATATTGCTCATGGCGTAATGGTTCTGGTCACTACAAGGATTTGACAATTTCCTATCTCCGAGAGAAATACAAAGCTCATAGACACATGATTTCGTGCCTTCAAGAGAAAGTGAAACACCAGGATGAACAGATTAGGCGCCTGAAGGAAGAAGTGTTCACATCCACTAAGCGGATAGCTAATTTGACTACAGGATGGAATACATCAATTTCAGTTGCTCATGATGCTGCTGTTGATTTACAAAAGTTCGTGGCTGACAACATAGTTCCCGAGTTGCCTGATGTGGATGGCGACGAGCTGATTGGCTAGGTGTACGACCGGATCTTGGAACAGGTGGGAATGCAAGCTGACAATCTTTTCAATTTGGCTCTAGAAGCAGATGAGACCCTGGCAGAAATTTGAGATTCTCCACGCCCATACAGTCCTGATCCTGCAAAAGATGAGGAAATCTGTAAACCATATTGCCCGCTCCTTTCATTTTTGAAGGGTTTGGGTCTCTTGTGAGGATGAATGTTTGTTAAGTCAGGTACTATAACTATTTTTTTTGCTCTTCTGGTGTGTGGTGTCCACGAATCTATATATTTGATGTACTATTATGACATATATATTGGACCTGGCTTTATGTGACTATATTTGGCAACAACAACCATCTTATTTGAACTTGCGGTGGTTTTTTATCTTTCAATTTTTTTCCTTCGGAGATATGTTAATGATGATGTTAATGCCAGTTGCGAGTGATTTGTTAGCATGTTTCTGGTAGTAAACCAAAACTTGTAGTTGTAGATTGTGGAATTTCAGGTCGATGTTTGAACTCTAGATCTTGATGTCATAGAAAGGGCAGGCTTCTACCACCTGGAATATTTTACCTAGCAATTGATTGTATCACATGAATAAGTGCACAAACTTGATGTCTGTAGGCGGGAAACTGAGCAACGCAAGTGCACAAACTTGTATTAGTCGTGTGGTTGCTACTATTAATACAGCCGTGGTTTCCCCTAAAAAAAGGCGGGATTCACAAAAAAATAAAAAAAATAGTGGGACAAAAGTTAGTTTCGAGTTTGAGGTAGCTCAGTCGTGTGCCCCTCGACCCCATCGTCATCTTCTCCGCCTGGCCGCCCTCCCTCGACCGGACCGTCCCCGCCGCTCCACCATTGACCACCACCGCACCACCGTTCGCTGGTATGTACGTCCCCAACCTCCAGCCATTACGGGCTTTCTGAAGGATAGAATGCATTTATTTTTGGGCATTGCGAGCTAAATAAGCTCGTGGCATTTACAGGAAATGGAATCGGTGTCGGCGGATGCATTTGCTGTGTCGGCGGATGCTTGTAAAGCAGAGATGGATGCTAAAGTAGCACCAACGGATACATGTGAAGAGGATGCGGAGGCCAATGCTTGTACCACATTGGAGTCTTGGGAAGTGTTGAGTGATGCTTGGAAAGCGGTGGTGGCACAGTCGAAATCCTCATCGGCTACTGCTGGAACAAATTCGGCTATGTTGGCTGCCGCTGCCAAAGCAACGGCTGCGTGGGATGCTAGGAATGCGTCAGCTCGTGGTCATGCTTCTTCAGCGTCAATGGCTATGGCTCGTCATTCGTCAGCGGCGCCTGCTCCATCTGCTCAGAACTTGTCGACCCCATTGTAAGTTCTGCGTTGGATTTTGTCTCCCTGACTTCCTTTCTCTTTTGTGTATTCTGCTCCGGGTTTTTTGGATGCAGTGGATATTAGTTTAAACTAGTAGTACTGGGAACATAAAAATCTATTTAATCACAAACTAGTGATCCGAATGGGATGAAACTTTCACAGGATTCAAACCTAGGCACCGATGATTTACTGATTTTTGTCAATTTTTTCCGAATAGTTTTACTTTTTAGTTCAAAATCTGAACTACTGTTATACGTTTGATCTAAGATGGAAGGTGGATCCTCGGGCAAGTCACCGTGAGACTTGGGTTCACCAAGTCACTGAAGCTGTGTCCCTTTTTTCTCCTCTTCTTTATGATAAAACTAGAAAATTCAGGTGGGGGCCTTTTTGTCCTCCCCGGTGACCTAAAAAAAGTTCTTCATTCCCTTTGCCCATTTCCAACATGCTGAAGCATTTTACGGTGCTTTCGTACTACTCTGGTTGATTCCTTGTGCTGTTTAGGTTATTTTGTTGACATACTCTGCTTTTTAGGTAGTTTTTCAGATGAGTGCAGTTTAGGAAATTTCGATGATAAATTTTCCTATCAAAATGCGTGATGCATTGTGGTGTTTACTTAATTATTTTTTTAGGGTTGTGCATTGTGCATTGTGTTGTTTACTTAATTCTGATGATGTACTTGTGCTATTTGCATCATCCTACCAGCTTCGGTGGAAGAACATATGCAACAATCAATGACTTGCCAGGCGATGTATTTGGTCAGATTCTTGTCAGGCTTCCTCCGCACCCATCCTGCATACTGAGGGCATCAGTCGCCCAAAAATATTGGATGGACTTCATGGGAAGCAACGATTTCAAAAGGCTAACCCAGTCACACAACAGAGGAATGCCGTTACTTGGGTTTTTCACCAACAGCTCCGAGGACGCTCGATTCTTAACAGATCATAATCTTGACCAATCCATCTTCCAGAAGCTGAACAGGCTAGTGGAAGTTCATAAAGCCTACAAACCATATGTACTCGGATGTCACAATGGTAGGGTGCTACTTCATTATCCGCAAGGGTCTAACATAATAAAGGCCTCGGATCCAATTAATGGAAGTGAAACAGTGATACCAGAACCACCAATTTTGCGGAGACGTGAGTATGATAGCGGCACAATTCTCTGTTCGAGAAATCATGATCTTGACTTATCGATCGTCCTGTAATGATAGATAGAGATTATTATGATGGAGTGCATGTACGTGGTGGTGGAGGGTGGCTTAGTATCTACAGCTGGTCTGGATAACTATATGCTTGGTGGCGGGATATGATACTTGATGGATAGACTGCTTGCCCTATCTAATTAATACTTTCTGTTGCAGCAATTTCTGGGTTGTTTGGATAGTAACCAATGGTAACCAAGCACTGGTGTAGAGGTACTCATCAGAGTTAGGAAAATGGGAGGACTGGATTGAACCTGTTGAGATGCTGGCTAAGATTGATCGCAGGCCGTCAACTCTCATAGGGGACATTTTGTACTGGCCAACAATAAACTCCAGATATATAATTGCCTTCAATAACGTGACAACAAAACTGTTATATTGAGTGCCCCCATGAGACACGTGATATTTCCAGACGCAATTTTGTCATCGCTAAGGGACATAATGGAGATGTTGCCCTTGCGGTTATAAGAGACTTCAGTTTAAACACGTGGTCCAGTGCAAGATCATCAACATGCAAATGGGAAGCTTGGGTGCCTCATATAAAGGTTGAGTTGGATACTCTCCTTAGCCTTGATAAATCATGGGCATATGGTGGAAAAGATGCAGTAAGGTTACTCTGCGCATTTGAGGATAGAGAAATGGTGGTTATATGGACGAAGGAGGGAGTATTCGAATTAGATCTCAGCAACATGAAGTCTAAGAAGTTCAGATCTCGCAAACGTTGGTGTACTTTACATCCCAACATTATGACACCTGGTTAGTGCAGTCATTCATGTGAAACCCTTGCATTTTTGTACACCTATGATTTTGCTGATCATTTTGTTCATTTCCTTCAGCAACCGACGTGATTCGGAGTGCTAAATCAAAGAAACGAAAAGGAAGTCCTGTCAGCAACACAGCTGATTCAAACTGCAACATCAAGGAGATGGAAATAACACTCGGATGAACAAGCAAGGCTTGTTTGGGAAAGCATGTGTTTGCCCGTGTTGTGTTCTTTGGAGCTGCAGTCTGATGTTTGTTTGTTTTGGTAGCTGATGGAACTATGGCGACACCTTTGTTTGTGCTGCAGTCACAATGGTAGGGGCTGGAATATTAGAGCCGTCTGTTCGTTTTGGGGGCCTATGTGTGTCTGATAAAACATTGTTTTATATGATGAAACGGTGTTCTCTATATAGTAGTGTATGCGTAATGAAATCTTGTTTTATTTGTTCTACATATACTTTAGCTGGTCTTTGTGTTTTGATAGTATGCTGTAGTAGGAGTATTTGTTTCGCAGTAGGCTTTTTATTTGATCTGAATTAGTACTACCATTTAGTTAGTGCTTCATGTAGAAGAGTCTGTCCCGACACCTAAATAATTAGAAGACCTTGGTTGCACACCATTTTCACATGCTTGAATCAGAGCTACTTCAGACATTTGTTTATTGTTATGTTAAACAAACATTCTTGTATCGGAGATCTGCATTTTCATACGCGTGGTAGATAATCACTCTCCCTGACTTGGATCCCTAAAATAGAGGGAGAACGGCCTATTTTTTTAATTATTCTTTGGACAATCTCTAAATTCAAAATCATTGTCAACCACCAAAACCTACCGCCTACCCCGTTTGAATCGGAGGCATGAGTTGATGTGAGTCTCGCCTTAAATTCCTGACCAGATGGCTTTCGAACTACACAACCTTTTTTCTAGTAATAAAAACTTGGCCGGCAGCCAAATTCAAAATCATAATCAAGCGGGAAAATAACCCACCGACCTCGAAGCATTTCGCACCTCCTCTATTTCAAACATTTTCTGGCAAAATCACCCATAGAGGTAGTACCATTTTTATATTATTACATGGACCCTAGACAAATTTAAAATCTGAGTCAAGCGGCAAAATTTACCGCCTATGCTATGTGAATGGAAGGTATTCAAGTTTCTGTGCAAAAAAATGTTTATGGATGATCAGTTGATTTGACTCTCGGCCTTAAATTCCTGGACAGATAGCGTACGATCTACTACCTTTTTTCTATTAGTAGATGGAGGCTAGCCAAATTCAAAATCTCAATCAAGCGGCAAAATCACCCACCTACCAAGCATTTCCCGCCCCACCGTTTTAAAAAATTTGAGCCAAAATATCCCACCGATCGGGGGAGTACCATTTTTCTATTATTATTATTAGATGGGCGCAAGCCAAATTCAAATTCTCAATCGAGCTGCAAAACCACACACCGACCTTGAAGCATTTCGCGCCCTTCCGTTTCAAAAACTTTAGAATTTAAAATTCCAAATCTACCCATTGTTCAGACGACAAATAGGCATGCTAAAGTCGGTAGCTTGGGGGGACGATCGTAATTATTTTTTCTTCTCACCTATATGGTCCCGATTCCCCTACTTTTTCCCGCCGGCCCTTCCAAAAATCCCAAGCTCCTCTGTCCCCTCCACGACCACCGTGTGCACTGGCTTGAGCTGCGGTCTCATGCACCGCCGCGTAGCCGCTTCACCAACACTCACCCACTAGATCTAGGAGTTGTGGTGTCATTCACCATGCCGATAGCATCATCGACTGCCCAAGCTATGCTTCCTCGCTGTCGAAAGCTACCCAACCGTACCGGATCTGCTTCACCGGTGTCCACCGGGCATGATCTAGTTCAAAGAGTTCCATGTCCACCGCTCCAGACTAGCTGCACGGCCATCGCCGTTCACTGCACTTGATCTGCCTTAGCGACGCTCTCGTCCACCGCTTTCAAGCCGGCATAAACTGCCCAATATCTGCTTCCCCGACGCCAACAACCACCGCAACCGCAGCACCCTCGGTGACCTGGACGTCACTCGCACAGTACCGACGATGCTTAGACGCCTCTCCGACCAAGGTTAACCAAATCTCCAACCTGTTTTTGTTTTGTCAGCGGTATAGCAGGTTCAAGCCTGTCGCAGTGAACTACATTTTTGTAATCGTGCTAGTACATACAAGTCACTGGGCACGTCTGTTCTTCGTGCTAGTACATACAATGTCATTAGACATGTTGGTTTGCATTCACTGCTCTACAAATATCAAGTCATGCACATGTCTGCTATTTTGTCTTGCACATGTTCTTATCTTAGCTGCTCCGTACACCAGTAAATGCCTGCTATTGTGTTGTTCTTGCAAAATGTAATGTCAGTGGAAAATATTTGTGTGGATTCCCTACTACGCAGTTACTGACTCTATCTAGTTAATCCTGAGCTAAGTTCCTGCTATTATTTCCTCCCTGGCATCGTTCTGCTTTCCTGTGGTACCCATTCAAACTCTTTGTACTAGTTCGATTATAACTTTGTTGTTGCCATATAGTTCTTCAAAAGCTACAACACTAACTATTTTCGTTTTCTTTGCGTAGAGCTCAAAAAGGCAACACTGAACATGTTGGTTTGCATAGCCTACAGGTCCACCAGTGATGTCATTATATATTTTATGTATCTGGTGCTGGTTCGTCGTAATCAACGGCATAATTATTCTTTATTGTATAGTTCATTCATATTTTCCATACCTGATCAACAAGTTCTGGTATGATGCGGTTATAATTTCTATGTGGTTCATTCTTAGCTATGACAGTAACTTCATGCCATTGTGTAGCTCACCACAAATTCTGAGTCACCCAATTTCTCTTGCATTCCAGGAGATACCACTGCTTCCATATATATTTGCTGAAATGACCTGGCTAGTTTATACTGAAATTCTAAGAAACACTTTGTTTGATTGCTCATTACATTGTTGGCATACTTGTCTAATGCTTGTTTGTCCTGTTCTATAGGTTCACAAGCCACACCATTATATCTCGTATCTAGTTCTGGTTCGTCCTAGGCAACGACATAAATATCCTCTACTATATAGTTCATTCATGGTTTGCGTTCCTGCTCTACAAGTTTGTATTATGCAGTTATAATTCCTATCTGGTTCATTCTTATCTATGAGTAGTTTGTCTTCTTTGCTGTATTAACTTGTTATTAGTTAGTTTCAGACTGCAATTATTGCTATCGCCACCAAAGAGGGGACTGCAAGATCATATCTCAAGGTGGTTTTCCAATGTAGCTGTCACACTCAAAGGGAGATGCAGTTGATGGATTGAGAAAGCAAATTGAGGACTCAGCTATCAACTTGATTCGCAACTGAAGTGCTGAATTTTCTTTCCCTTTTGTTCATATTTTGTAATATTTCTAAGAATTTTGCACCTGATGTAATATCTAGATAACTCGCATAGGCCATGTAGGCATTTAGTTGACACCGTCCACGCATGGCGGTACCATAACTGCGCCAGCCAGGTCGATCAGGTTTCAGAATTACCGAAACTGTAACGGTAACTGGCCAAAACAGTAACATGACAAAACAGTGACAGACCAAAACATCAATGGTAACTAGCTAAAAGAGCAACATGACAAAACAGTAACAGACCGGAACAGTAACGGACCGGAACTGTAATAGGCCGAAACAGTAACATGCCGAAACAGTAACAGGACAAAACAGTAACATACCAAAATAGTAACAGGCAAAACAGTAGCAGGGCAAAACACCAGCAGACCAGAACAGTGGCAATCCAGCACAGTAATAGGCCAGAATACTAACATACCAGAGCAGTAATAGTCCTGAATAGTAATAGGCCAGAACAAGGGTAACCGGCACAGTAACGGGCCAGAATAGTAAAGGGCCACAACAGTAATGGACATGCATAGTAGACGACCAGAACAGTAACGAACCAAAATAGTAAAAGGCCAGAACAGTATCGGACCTTCTCAAAAGTGGGCCATTCGTAGGCGACCCATGACAAGCTGTGAGAACAGTGACGGGCTGATAGTGGGCTTTAACAGTATCGGGCCTACTTGACGAAGCCTGTTAACGGGCCGCACAGTATTCGAAAAGTGTGGGCTTTTGTAGGCCGAAATAGTAATGGGCCTGACATTCGCGGGCTATTGCTGGACACATCTTTGGGCCCATTTCGAACATTGTCAGGCGAAACATTAATGGGCCGTAATCTTATTGGGCTTCCTTGATGGGCTGACCCACTTAATTATGAGCAGGCCTTCACTGGGTCTGGCTTCTACCATGGTTTTCGTGGCCATTAACGATGATAAATGGTCGTTAATGGTGTTTGCCATGTGGCATTTTGCATGACGTCAGCAGTCAACGTAGCTGGGGAACAGATCTATGACGGAACAAGTTTTCGTGGCTGAAGGGTGCGATCCACGACGGTCAGGAAAAAAACCGTGGTAGATTCTTTTGTGATGGGGCTTTTACCACGATGGGCATCCGTCGTAGAAGACTTTTTAGCCACAAAAAATAGGCCTTCAACCACGAAAATCGTCCGTTGTAAAAGCCAACTTTTCTTGTAGTGAGTCACCCACTTGCAATAGAGTACAAATAAACTAGCTGCATTTGTTCTTAATCATTAGCACCATATGTCCTGGTACCCTGAACATTCTTGCTCATGAAAGAGGTTGAGTCTTGGGCTTGTACTTTACTGTCGCAAATCCTTTGCAACTTACTAATGTCACTTTGATTGACATTAATACTTTATCATCACATGATAACATCTTTGTGTATGCATCATCGTTATGGAAGCAGAACGAGGCCGGTTTCTAAGAGCTTACAGTGACTTTAGATCAACCTCGAGGGCTTTCTCATGGGCACTGTGCCCTGGGACACATCATTCTACGTTAAAAGTGAACTAGCCCTGCCATAACATTATACATAACTTTAGATGGTACCCTTATCTTTTATTATAAATGTGATCATCGAAACACAAGTGCATCATGTGCACCTTTCGATGTTTTGTTCACCTCGCTTCCTACTTGACTTTAGTCGGTATCATTGATACATGAGTTTCCAACATATTCCCTTATAACATAACCCTTTATGCTTTAAGATATGTAATCTCTCATGGATTCGGAATTATGTCTACAGTTCTCTATTAGACACTGCGGACAAACTTAGCTCAACGTTTCGTAATTCGAACTTAATCACTTTTCAAACGTTCCTTCTTGGATCAAACGTTATTTTAAGTTATCATCATGGTTTTCTAAGATAGAACCTATGTCTCAACATAGTGGATGATGATCATCCTTTTCTTTCTTTCAACCATCAATGTCAGACTTAGTTCTATTCCTAATTTGAGTTATCAAGGACCAGTTCCTTAATTAACTTCTATTCTGAAACTCTTTTCAGAATCCCTTTTTAGGAATACTACATAATATCATAATATTCTTAATATCAACTTCTACTCCCTATAAATCTTTATTTATTGGTACTTGAGCTTTCATTCTTAATGTGTTGTATACACACTTAAGAATCACTTCTTTAAGCTCTCACTCAAAATATGTTCCCAACATATTTGAGTATGAGTCACCACTCTTACTCAACATGTGTTCCTACATATTTGAATTTGAGAGTTATATTGCTCCCGCTCAAAAATATGTCATTCACACATTGTTTTAGGAAGGTTTTCATAGCTCCCACTCAATTTCATGCAAATTGCATATCCACTCACTATTTTGAACAATTTCAAAATCCTTTGATAAGTTATCAAACTGAGAGATTTACTATGAAATACTAGTACCTTACTAGTTTTAAATCCACTAGACTTTCAGCACACTTGAATCAAATTCATTTGAATTTTTCTAATACTTGACAAAATTGTGCTTTTGTCATTCACCCCCTTTTTCACTATGGCTTTGTAGTCATTTGGGAAAATCCAAGTAAACCTTTTTACTTGTTAAGATTCAGCAACTAATCGCTTTCTAATCCTAAGTGAATTTTATTTTTGGGATCTCTCATAACTTTAGTTTACCATTCTTTCCTTAGTAGTTCGTAGGTATGTCATATTTTGGTAATCATGACAAATCATTCACAAATATCTCCATACAAGATGTGAAGTATACATTGAATCCTACTTTATGTAGTGAAAACACTAGTGGGGAAAACACAATGATCACTATCATTAATTCTTTCCTTTATGAAGAGAATCGTTCAAGAATGCTTTCCGTTGTGCTTCTCAACACTTTGATGTAGGGTTTTGAATCCTCATCATGTTTTTCACTATCTTCCAAAAGCTCGATAATCGAGAAATACCACTAAATATGAACTTTCTCGAGAATGCACAAAAAACCAAGCAATACTAGTTTTGATTTCCTTTTGGTTCTAGCCATGGAGTTCGTATTCATTTTCCAATGAATACTCTACAAGGACTTATTCGCTATTGTTTTGGTTATATCGAATAACCCCAAAAAATTTCACGACGATCCATACAATATATGGCGTCAATCTCACAAATTCATATGGTTCACTATATATTCTAATTGAGTGCTAACTATTTCTAACTAATGGTCCTTACATCTACACTACAACAATTGATTTGGCGCCACCTATTCACCCACTTTGATATCAAATATCACATTGTGATGCTTTGCTTTTGACGTTTCAAACGCATTGCATTCCACAATTTCTTTATGCCAATCTTATAAAATCAAATTTCATTACTATTAATCAAATCATAGTAATTAGATTCTCATTTATCTTTAATACCCTTTGTTGATGAAATAATTTGATCATATCAAATAGTTTCATGCTCATGTTTCCTTTGGTAAACATCTTTACAAAATTTAAACAATCGTATAATGACAATCACCATTTTGTTAAAACACAATACATCGAATATGTATTCTCTTTCAACAATTCATCAAACACTTGGTATTCATGATTCATATGTGACAAGAAATCAAATGACTTTCACATATTATCACATAACTTTGAATTTAAACAAAGGTTTCATTTAGAATGAAAGTATCATTAAGTTGGGTAATTTCAAGGCATTTTCAATATTTTACAAATGTTCATGCATTATCAATTAGTTTCAAAAATAAGGATAATTCACACATAATCAAACAAGATATGAACACGAATAGAAATCATTCATAAAAGTAGAACAACTATTTGTTACAAACTCATATGAATAACCATCTCACGAAGTGTGAGACATGATACGTTGTAAACATATCTGTAATTTTTGATGCTCCATGCTTGTTTTATATCATTTGTCCTATGCTTTGTCTACACTTTGAGGTATTTTTATACACTTTCTAGAACTAACCTATTAACAAGATGCCACAGTGCCAGTTGCCTATTTTCTTCTGTTTTTGGTTCCAGAAAAGCTAGAAAATGAATATTCTCGGAATTGGACGGGACAAAAGCCAAAGTCAATATTTCACCGAGGGGAACACGAAGCCAGAAGAAGAGACGGAGAAGGGCCTCAAGGGGTCCACAACCCCTGGCCGTGCGGCCTGGCCTGGCCCACGCCTAGGGAGGGTGCAGCCGCCTCGGGCACCCCCTCGGCCTCCCCTTTCGCCTATAAGAAGCCTCCGATGCAGAAACACTAAATAATCCAGGAGAAAGCCACGAAAACCTCCATCGAAGGGGAGATTCGGGGGACAGAAAGTCTCTGTTCCAGCACCCTGTCGGGACGGGGAATTGCCCCTGGAGCCATCTCCATCGATCTCCACCACCATCTCCATCGTCGTTGCTGATTCCCATGATGATGAGGGAGTAGTTCTTCCTCGAGGCTAAGGGCTCTACCGGTAACTATGTGTTCATCTCTCTCTCTATGTGTGATCTTATTGAGATCATGAGCTTTGTAATCTATAGATCTATTTTTCTACTCAATGCTTTAATGAATCTCTGCTTATCCCCACGTGTGTGAAGTTGACAGTGTGCACACCGTGTGGCACTTTTGCTAAGGTTACATAAATACTTGTCATGAGTATAATTTGAGTTGGATGTCTCTATGAAATTGTGGTGTTTGTTGGAACCATCTAGCGCTCAAGGAGATAGTGTGGGGTTATCTAGATGGGGAAGGCGAACTTTGAGGAGTGCTGTTATAGCCCTACCATGGATTAGAGTCTCCAACCGGAGAGTAGTTCCGATTAGTATCATGAAGAGAAGATATTTATATGAGAGTGTTCACTAGCGAAAGTATGATCCCTAGGCCTTGTTTCTAAACATTAAAACACCGTTTGCAACTAGATCTGTTACATGTTTGCTTGCTTCCACCTTTTTTCCTTTAGTCTTTTCCTCCCGTCAAGCTCTTTTCTTACATCGTTGTCTTATATTTATACCACTTGTATTTCACTATCTCTTAGCCGAACTAGTGCACCTATACACCTGACAAGTGTATTGGGGTGTGTTGGGGACACAAGAGACTTCTTGTATCTTGATTGCAGGGTTGCTTGAGAGGGATACCTTTGACCACTTCCTCCCTGAGTTCGATAAACCTTGGGTGATCCACTTAAGGGAAACTTGCTGCTGTTCTACAAACCTCTGCACTTGGAGGCCCAACAACTGTCTACAAGAATAGAAGTGCATAGACATGAAGCTATTTTCTGGCGCCGTTGCCAGGGAGGTAAGGTAAAATGTACTCACATCCTCTGGCTACTAAGTTATCTTCTAGTACTATTGCTGGTGTGTGAGTTCTTGAAGTTATTTCTTTTAGATTCAGCAATTATATCTTTTGTTTCTTGTTTTTATTTTCACTAGTTAGGCTTAATGGAAAACAACAACAAAATTAGAGAGCTTTTTAGTATTTTTCTTAAGGTAGAACTTGAATGGTCTGAAAAGAAAATTAAAAAAACCATGGAACTTTCTTTGCATGCTAATATCAATGTTATTAGTATGAATTTTTTGAACACCTTTGTTACTAATGCTATGGAAACGTCTAAACTTGGGGAAGTTAGTTTTTATGAAAAAGATATTTTTAGTTCCCTAGCTTTAAAGAAGAAAATTTGCTCTGGGGATACTTTATCTCCCATATGTGGTAATTCTAATGATACTTGTGATATTTGAAATCCACATACTGAAAGCATCCCTTTTAAAATACCTATAAAAATTGTTGAACGTGTTATGAATAACTGTTATTTTGGAGATGGATCTGTCCATCCTGGTGATCATTTACTCTTTATACACGAATTATGCGAGTTGTTCAAGTGTGCAGGTATTTCAATGAACGAAGTTAAGAGGAAGCTATTCCCTTTTTCACTTAAGGCAAAGCAAGGGAGTGGTATGAGCTACTAGATGATCCTCATCATTTGGAGTGGAAGGAACTTGAATATCTCTTTTACTCTAAATTTTATCCTCCTCATGAAATTCATAAAGATAGGAATTACATTTATAATTTTCATCCACATGATGGAGAAAGTATTGCCCAAGCATGGGGGAGATTGAAGTCACTAATGCTCAAATGTCCCATTCATGAGCTCCCCAGTAATATTGTTATTAATAATTTCTATGCAAGGCTTTCAGGACATTACATGGACTATCTTCACAAGTAAGGAGGTCAAAGCTAAGTGGAATCTTCTTGAAACAATTCAAAGCAATACCAAAGATTGGGATAACGACAAAGGTAAAGAACCAGGTATAAACTATGAGTATGATTGCATTAAGTCATTCACTGAAACTGTTGATTTTTAAGAGCTTAGTGCTAAATATGGTCTTGATCCTCAAATTCTTATTGATTGTTTTAGAGCCTTTGCTTCTCATATTAATGCTCCTAAAGAAAAATGGGACATGTATCATGAGCCTTTTAAAGACACTTGCATGGAAAATGAAATTGTTATTAATGATAGCAATAAACATGCTCAAACCTCTGAAAGTACTATTTCTTATAAGCATGTTAATTTTTGTGGAATACATAGACCTTGTGAGGCTAATCAAATTGAAGAATAATATTGTATCACCCACAGGAATGAAAAAACTAGAACGTGGTATAGGGCTCTAAATGATCTTGGTAAAAAAGTTTGTGCCCTTTATCCTTTTATTTGTGAACTTTGCTTTGAAGTGCGTCATTTCAATTTTCAATGCTCAGGCCATAATAACAGCCCTTCTAATCTAATGAGTACTGCAAGTTTGTATTGTGATGACATGATCACTCCTAATCAGCATGATGAACTTACATTATTTTTGGGGTGTGAAGAGTTATCAAGAAAAACCTCGTTGGTAGATATGGGTGCTTTTGATATGAATAGTGTCCTGCATGGTTGTCATCTTTATTGTGATGATAATTGCCACACAAATACTTACATACAAAATATTATAAAAGATGAGGTTTTACCAAAATATGACAGGACTAATATGTGTTTTGATCTTATTAAAGAAAAGAAGGAATCCTCCAAAGTTTGTTCTATTGTCTCTAACAATAAACTAGGGTATATGGAGAAGCTTCCTTTCAAGCCTCTCCCTCCAAAAGATAAGAAGGAAAAGAAGAAAAGGAGAAGCAAAAGGAGAGATGAAACGGTATTTTCCCCTAAGCATGTTGCTCCTATTATAGTTTTTGATGAGTCTGAACTCGATGATGTTCCTATGCTTGTTACCTATAGTAGTGATCATGATTGGGAAAAGCACACCTCTTTTGATATTGAAAATCTCTTTGGTACCAATTCTGAAAATGATGATATTAATAATTGTTGTACTATTAGTGCTATCCATGTTCCTTTCAATGATGATATGTTTACAAATGAACACACTTTGGAAGATAATTATTCTATTGCTGATGATGATACTACACCTCCAATATATGATGATTAAAATAATGAATATGATATTTTCAGTTCACCTACTATTGAGGAGAAAATTAATTATGATTACAATATGCCTCCTATATTTGATGATTATGGCGATGAGATTAATAATGATAGCTATTTTGTTGAATTTGCTCCCACTATAATTAATAAGAATGACTATGTTTATGTGGAGAGTATTAATTGTTTTATGCATGTGGCTCATGATAAGAATGTTTTATGTGATAGTTATATTGTTAATTTTATTCATGATGCTACTGAAAGTTATTATGAGAGAGGGAAACATAGTTTTATGTGTCTCAACAATATTAAGTTTCCCCTCTTTATGTTGAAAGTCTTGATGTTGCACTTGTTTTGCTTTCCTATGCTTGTTGCTTTGTGATTTCATGACTTGTTTCTTTACAAGATTCCTATGCATAGGAAGTGGGTTAGACTTAAATGTGCTTTGAATTTGCTTCTTGATGCTCTCTTTTACTTCAATTCATATTTCTTATGTGAACATCTTCTCAAACTATCATGCCTAACTTAAAGGAGTTAAAGAAAAGTACTTCTTGGGAGATAACCCAATAGTTTTCTTGAGTCTTGGAAGTTATTACTTCTGTAATAACCTCTCCTTATCCTTCTTTATTTGATTTGTGTGCCAAGAATAACCTCTAATGAGAGGGAAGTAAGATTTGGGGAAGTGTTGTCCCGAAACAGATTTTTGTGCTTCACTGTAAAAAATCATGAACAATCTCTATATGTTGGATTGAGCTGTAATTTTCTGAATAAATCCCCCAGGTTATTCTCTAACTTTCGTTAGTTTAACACTTTTCGATTTGAGCAACAGAAGGTCTTCGGAAAAATCGGTTTTTACCTGCTGGTCTGTTTTAATAGATTTCTGCCATTATTTGCATTTGCCTCTTAATCTCTTTCTATTTGAGTTCTCTTTGATCATTTGAAATTTTTAAAGAAAGTGATACAGTAGCTTTTGTTTTAATGGAAGTTTTATTTGTGTTGGAACTGAATCAAAAGACTTATTATCTTGATTACACTAATGTTGCTAATGAAGATTGTGTGAAGTTTTGTATGAAGGAAATTTTAAAGTGTAGGGAAGAGTAATGTGATAAGATGAAGAATGGACAAAAGCTCAAGCTTGGGGATTCCACCCGTGTCACCCCAAGAAATATTCAAGAAGTACAAGTGTCAAAGATTGGGGATGCCCAAGGCATCCCCTTCTTCATCAATAAAAATTTCAGGTTTCTTCCAAACACTTCATTTTTATTGTTTCATGCACATTGTGTTGTTCTTGGAGCGTCTTCGTTTTTGTTTTTAGTTTTCGTTTGCTTAAATAAATTGGTTGGACCCCCTCATTCATACATAGTTTCAAATAGGTTGATTTGGATTGGAAAAGAGTAGAAAAGTCATGCTTAAGTGGTATAAAAGGAGCTTGTTTTTGACTATGACTTAGACTTTATCATGTCATGCTTGATATTGTTTTGGATTTATGCTTAGTGATTATTGCTATAGCATGACTTGTTACAAATAATTGAGATTTCTTAATGTGCCTTGAAAGAATCATGCATTGTTTTAGCATATTAAAGCATAATATTGTGGTATTCTCCTTTGTTGCTTTATTTGGTATGACTTGGCGCATGCTCACACCATGTTAAGACTATATCAAGTCACCATAGCCTCTATGATCATTTATTTTTCCACTTGTAATATCACTTTATGCTTTAATCAATAATGTTTTGTCACTTTGCATGATTATGGCCATTATTGCTCTCTTAGTTGGTCGCTCCCAATCTTTTGCTAGCCTCCATACCAAGTATGAGTTCCACTCATGCATCCAACTCCAAATAGAACCAAGTTATTCCAAAGAGTCCACCATACCTACCTATTAGCATTTGCTATTCCAAGTATATTCATGTTTTTATCTACCTTCCGAATTAAACTTGTTATGTGAAAATTAGTTATTAAAGCTCTCACGAACTTGATGGCACACTTTACTTTTCTTGCCCCTAATAAACTTGAACCATTGTGTCATCTATGTTGTATATGCTTGCACTTATACGTTGGGATTAGCAGAACCATGCTGTCATGGGGAACACTTTCAACATTGCACTTGTACATTGTACCCAGTTGATATCATGCTCTTTTGTTTATGGATGTCGTCAGTGTGAAATGAAAGGGGAGCTTGTAAGTCCATGGAGTTATGTATGTGTGTTAGAGAAACGCCTAGGCCGCTAGCCTAAGCGATGCCTAATCATGGTGGAAATTGCAGCATCACCATAGTGAGCAATCTATGAAGCATTCTTCTTATAAAAAAAGAGATAGAGATTGAGAAAAAGAAAAAAAGATGAGAAAAGAGGAAAGAGAGAAAAAAGCACCATTTTCCCATGGTAAATAAGAACATTGCTGAGATTCTCATTGTCTACTTGCCTTGTCATTTTCATTATGGGATAGCTCCTGTATCATGTGCAAGGGGTACCCCGTTGGCGGTTATCTATGATACACATGTACTTACTATGACAAGAACTTATCGGTAACTAAACTTGAGTAGCATGAGGAGCGGCCCTCGTATTCAAGGGACATGAGATTTCCAACTTATACTTTTTCAAGCATATACTCCATGGTTTGTTCACTTTAACTTTAATCACTTCAAGATGTAGGGGCAGTGAGAGCGGAAAGCTAATAAGTACCATAATTTTTGGAAGCTCTTTATGAGACTTGAATCCCTGCTTCCTTCTATGAAGGCCTTTCTTTTCTTTTATGTTGAGTCTCCATCTTCTATCTTTATGCACCAATTAAGAGAGCATAGTTGTCATTCTTAGTTCTATGTGCATTTTCCCAAAACTTATTGATTGATTCATAATGTTGACATTGCTTGTTCTTGAATTATTTGTATCTAGTCACCCTTATGAACTTTGAAGGTGTCCTATGCATTTATGTTTTGCTACACTATGAGGGACAAGCTGAATACCATTATCATTATGTTTTCTATATGTGAAACAAACAAACGTCTTTCAAAGCATTGTTATTCATGAATCTTTTGTTTGTACATTTTCATGTTATAACATAGTTGCTATGTCTTATTGTTAGAACTATATCTGTCATGCTATGTTAAAGTACTATGATCCCAACTATCAATGTTCTACAAATACTTTGATCAAGATTATGATGGTGCATGTCACCTCAAAAATTATTCTTTCGTTTTATCACTTACCTACTCGAGGACGAGTAGGAGTTAAGCTTGGGGATGCTTGATACGTCGTAAACGTATCTATAATTTTTGATGCTCCATGCTTGTTTTATATCATTTGTCCTATGCTTTGTCTACACTTTGAGGTATTTTTATACACTTTCTGGAACTAACCTATTAACAAGATGCCACAGTGCCAGTTGCCTATTTTCTTCTATTTTTGGTTCTAGAAAAGCCAGAAAATGAATATTCTCGGAATTGGACGGGACAAAAGCAAAAGTCAATATTTCACCGAGGGGAACACGGAGCCAGAAGACGAGACGGAGAAAGGCCTCAAGGGGGCCACATTCCCTGACCGCGCGGCCTGGCCTAGCCTACGCCTAGGGAGGTGCAGCCGCCTCGGGCACCCCCTCGTCCTCCCCTTTCGCCTATAAGAAGCCTCCAATGCAGAAATCCTAAATAATCCAGGAGAAAGCCACGAAAACCTCCACAGCGCCGCCGCCACCGAAGGGGAGATTCGGGGAACAAAATGTCTCTATTCCGGCACCCTGCCTGGACGGGGAATTGCCCCCGGAGCCATCTCCATCAATCTCCACCACCATCTCCATCACCGTTGCCGATTCCCATGATGATGAGGGAGTAGTTCTTCCTCGAGGCTAAGGGCTCTACCGGTAGCTATGTGTTCATCTCGCTCTCTATGCGTGATCTTATTGAGATCATGAGCTTTGTAATCTATAGATCTATTATGCTACTGAAGTGCTTTAATGAATCTCTGCTTATCCCCACGTGTGTGAAGTTGATAGTGTGCACACCGTGTGGCACTTTGACTAAGGTTACATAAATACTTGTCATGAGTATAATTTGAGTTGGATGTCTCTATGAAATTGTGGTGTTTGTTGGAACCATCTAGCGCTCAAGGTGACAGTGTGGGGTTATCTAGATGGGGAAGGCGAACTTTGAGGAGTGCTGTTATAGCCCTACCATGGATTAGAGTGTCCAACCGGAGAGTAGTTCAGAGTAGTATCATGAAGAGAATATATTTATATGAGAGTGTTCAATAGCGAAAGTATGATCCCTAGGCCGTGTTTCTAAACATTGAAACACCGTTTGCAACTAGATCTGTTACATGTTTGCTTGCTTCCATCTTTTTGCCTTTAGTCTCTGTTGGGTCCGCAACATAGAAAACAAAAAATTTCCTACAGTGTGAACTACACGCCAAGATCTATCTACTAGGTACAGAGCAACCGGGTGGACATACATCCATAGATAACTTACCCTCGAAGACAACGAGCTTTGTTAACGAGTAGGAACTCGTGGTTGATGTAGTCGTACACTTGCCGATCTCAAGATCGTGAGGAAGTCCGAGCGCCGCAAATCAGCAGCGCATCTGCACTTGCACACACGTTCAAGCCATCAGACAACCTCCACCTCCTCGCTCCAGCGATCCAGCGGAAGCAGCAACTCCTTCCAGATGAAATGCCACCGTGAACATGTATCTCGCTAATCCGAGACCATGGGGGAATAATTCTAGAGGGGGAGAGAGATCCTTCACAAGGAGGTGTGAGGATGAAGGAGGGAATAGGTGGCCTTTTATAGGAGGAGGGGCGTGCCCCCTCTCTCCATGGCCGGCGCATGGGGGGTGACCCCTCACCTCCCCCATTCATGTGGTGGTAACTCCTCCACATTAAAATGCCTCTTCACATTCCCTTTTAAAGTCTCCACTTTAAATGCATTAAGTTTCTCCAAATTTAATGCTCTCTCATTTAATAAAACTCTTTTATTAAATTTATTCAGAATTTTGTTAATTACTTTAATTAACAAACATTCACATATAGCCCCTTGTAATATTTCAATATCACATGCAAAACCACCTTCTGCAATTTCACCCGAAACAATTTCCGGTTTCTATTGAAACAATTCCTGCGCTTTGCAATTCTTTCGTCTGAAACATATGTGCTCCAAAATGGTGTCCGGTAACTCTTAAGTGTGCCACCCTGCGGTTCGCGAATAATGCAGACATGATCGAGACCCTTCTCCGATCAATAATCAGCAGGGGGACCTGGAGATCCGTACTGACTCCTACACATTCAACGATGACTCCTGTGATTGTGAGAACCTTTAACGCTTATAACTAAATCCCTTTGTCTCTCGATATATTACATGTCCGAGATTCGATCATCGGTATCTCCATACCTAGTTTGATCTCGTTACTGACATGCACTCTTTTCTCGTTCCCGTGATATAACATTCTAGTGATCACATCACTTGCTTGCAAGCTATCCTAATGTGATATCACCGAGAGGGCCCAGAGTATATCTATCCGTCATCTGGATTGACAAATTCCACTCTTGATCCATGAGCCTCAACATAACACCTTCATAGCACTGAACCCATCTTTATAGTCACCCTGTTACGGTGTGACGTTTGATGTTATCAAGATACTCTTCCGGTGTTAGCAATTAACATGATCTCATGGTCTAAGGATAAAGATTACTTCGTATGATGTTATAGCAATATAAACACAATGACTTGATCGTAATGCTATACTTCGGATGAATGTTCATCACATCATTCCACCAATGGTGTGACCTTGTTATTAACAACATCCAATGTCCATGATCAGGAAACCTTGATCATCTTCTTAATCAACAAGCTAGTCTATAAGAGAGGCATGACTAGGAACCCTTTTTGTTTATTAAACACACATGTATTGATGTTTCCTATCAATATAATTATAGCATGTAAAAGAAACAGCTATCATATACAAGGAATACATAATAACAACTTTATTATTGCCTCTCAGGGCATATTTCCTTTAGTCTCTCACTTGCACTAGAGACAATAATCTAGTTCACATAGTGATAAATCTAACACCCATGGAGTTCTGGTGTTGATCATGTTTTTACCTAGGGAGTACTTTAGTCAACGGATCTGCTACATTCAGGTCCGTGTGCACTTTACAAATCCTTATATCTCCATCCTTGACATGTTCGCGGATGGAGTGAAACCGGCGCTTAATATGCTTGGAATTCTTGTGAGACCTTGGTTCCTTGGCGTTGGCTATGGCTCCATTGTTGTCACAATAGATCACCATCGGGTCCAACGCACTAGGAACCACACCCAGTTCCGTAATGAACTCTTTCATCCAAACTGCTTCCTGCGCCGCTTCTGAAGCAGCAACATATTCCGCCTCTATTGTTGATCCAGCCACCACAGGTTGTTTGGAGCTCCTCCAACTAATTGTTGCTCCGTTCAAGAGAAATACGTATCCGGATTGAGAATTAGAGTCATCCGGATCAGTGCCAAAGCTAGCATCGACATAACACTTAGCGACTAGCTCTTCTTCACCTCCGTATACAAGAAACATATCCTTAGTTCTTCTCAAGTACTTAAGAATATTCTTGACCGCTATCCAGTGTTCCAAACCTGGATCAGATTGGTACCTACTAGTCAAACTAATAGCATGTGCCACATCCGGTCTTGTACATATCATGGCATACATTATAGAGCCTATGGCTGAGGCATAGGGGATCCTATCCATTATCTCTCTTTCTTCCGCCGTAGCCGGACTTTGAGTCTTACTCAATGTCTTGCCTTGCAACATAGGTAATAACCCCTTCTTACTTCCGTCCATATTAAACTTCTTTAATACCTTATCAAGGTATGTACTCTGCGATAGCCCAATTAGGCATCTTGATCTATCTCTATAGATTTTAATGCCTAATATATATGAAGCTTCACCAAGGTCCTTCATCAAAAATTTGCTGTTTAGATAACTTTTAACACTGTTTAAAAGATCTAAATCATTTCTAATCAATAATATGTCATCCACATATAATATCAGAAATGCCACATTGCCCCCACTCACTTTCTTGTAAATACAAGCCTCTCCATAAGTTTGGACAAATCCAAACTCTTTGATCACCTCATCAAAGCGGAGATTCCAACTCCGTGATGCTTGCTTCAGTCCATAGATGGATCGCAGAAGTTTGCACACCTTATTAGCATCCTTAGGATCGACAAAACCCTTAGGTTGTATCATATACAACTCTTCTTCAATCTTACCATTGAGGAACGCAGTTTTGACATCCATCTGCCATATTTCATAATCGAAATATGCAGCAATTGCTAACATAATCCTAACCGACTTAAGCATCGCTACAGGAGAGAATGTCTCATCGTAGTCAACTCCTTGAATTTGTTGAAACCCCTTTGCGACAAGTCGAGCCTTATAGATGGTCACATTACCATCAGCATCAGTTTTTCTTTTGAAAATCCATTTATTCTCAACGGCCTTTCGGTCGTGAGGTGAGTCCACCAAGTTCCAAAGTTGGTTCTCGTACATGGATTCCATCTCGGATTTCATGGCTTCTAGCCATTTGTTGGAATCCGGGCTCATCATCGCTTCTTCATATGTCACAGGGTCATCCATTTCATCAATCATGAAATTCATAACAGGATTGCCGTATAGTTCAGGAGTTGCACGTGTCCTGCTTGACCTGCGAGGTTTGGTAGTGTCCTCTTTCGGAGTTTCATGATCAATATCATTAGCTCTCTCTTCATTAGGTGAAGTCAACTCCGAAACAATTTCTGGAGTTGCGCTACTCGCCATTTCATGAAGAGAAGGTTCAATAACCTCTTCGAGTTCTACCTTCCGACTACTCACACCTTTCGCGAGAAACTCCTCAAGAAAGGATCCATTCTTGGCAACAAAGACCTTGCCCTCGGATCTGTGATAGAAGGTATACCCAATCGTTTCCTTAGGGTATCCTATGAAGACGCATTTTCTGCTTTGGGTTCGAGTTTATCCGGTTGAAGTTTCTTCACATAAACATCACATCCCCAAACTTTAAGAAATGACAGCTTAGGTTTGTTTCCAAACCATAATTCATACGGTGTCTTTTCAACGGATTTAGATGGTGCCCTATTTAAAGTGAATGTAGCGGTTTCCAGTGCATAACCCCAAAATGACAGTGGCTAGTCAGTCAGAGACATCATAGATCGAACCATATCCGTTAAAGTACGATTACGATGTTCTGACACACCATTACGTTGTGGTGTTCCGGCAGGCGTGAGTTGTGAAACTATTCCACAGTCTTTCATATGTGTGCTAAACTCATAACTAAGATACTCTCCTCCACGGTCGGACCGCAGAAATTTGATCTTTCTGTTACGATGATTTTCCACTTCATTCTGAAATTCTTTGAACTTTTCAAAAGTTTCAGACTTGTGTTTCATCAAATATATATACCCATATCTACTCAAATCATCTGTGAAAGTAACAAAATAACGATATCCACCTCGCGCCGACACACTCATTGGTCCACACACATCAGTATGTATGATTTCCAATAGATCTGTCGCCCATTCCATTGAACCGGAAGACGGCGTTCTAGTCATCTTGCCCATAAGGCATGGCTCACATGTATCAAATGATTCAAAATCAAGTGATTCCAAAAGTCCATCAGAATGGAGTTTCTTCATGCGTTTAACGCCAATATGACCTAGACGGCAGTGCCACATATATGTAGATATATCATTATCAAGTTTAATCCTTTTAGCATCAACATTATGAATATGCGTAATACTACTATCGAGATCCAACAGAAATAAACCATTCAACATAGGTGCATGACCATAAAAGATATTATTCATATAAATCGAACAACCATTGTTTTCAGACTTAAATGAATAACCACTTTGCATCAAACACGATCTGGATACAATGTTCATGCTCAGTGCAGGCACCAAATAACAATTATTTAGGTTTATAACTAATCCCGATGGCATATGGAGAGGCAGCGTTCCGACGGCGATCACATCAACTCTTGATCCATTGCCGACCCGCATCGAGACCTCATCCCTTGCTAGTTGTCGCTTGTTCTGCAGCCCCTGAACCGAGTTACATATATTAGCAACCGATCTCGTAGCAAATACCCAGGTGCTACTGCGAGTACTAGTCAAGTACACATCAATAACATGTATATCACATATACCTTTGTTTGCCTTGCCGAACTTCTTGTCCACCAAATACTTGGGGCAGTTGCGCTTCCAATGGCCAGTCCCCTTACAATAGTAGCACTCGGTGTCAGACTTAGGGCCAGCTCGGGGTTTCTTTTCAGGCGTGGCAACAGACTTGCCACCCTTCTTTCCCTTGTGCTTGCCTTTCTTGTCCTTCTTGAAACCGGTGGTCCTATTGATCATCAACACTTGATGTTCTTTCCTAATCTCCACTTCTGCAGTCTTAAGCATTGACAGAAGCTCAGGAAGAGACTTCTTCATGCCCTGCATATTATAGTTCATCACGAAGCTCTTGTAGCTAGGTGGCAGAGATTGGAGAACACGATGTATGCCTAGGTCAATGGGAATCGTTATTCCCAAGGACATAAGCTTATCGGCGTACCCAGACATTTTGAGTACGTGCTCACTAACGGAGCTGTTTTCCTCCATCATGCAGCTAAAGAACTTTTCTGTAGCATTATAACTCTCTACGGCAGCATGGGTATCGAAAATCATTTTCAATTCTCCCATGGTATCAAAGGCATTGCCATTTTCGAAACGCTTTCGAAGTTCTGGCTCTAGCCCATACAGTATGCCGCAATGAACTAAGTTGTGGACCTCCTGACGAGTTATATAGACGTTCTTTTCCTCGTCAGGGGAATCAGGAGATGGTGGGGGGCCTAGCGGCGCATCTAGCACATATTGCTTTTGTGCAGCAGTGAGGAGAATCCTCAAGTTCATAGCCCAGTTGGTGAAGTTGCTACCATTCGCAGCAAGTTTCTCTTTCTCCATGAACACATTGAAATTAAAAGCAGGTGGTGCCATCTACAACAGAATTTGTAAAGTATATTTAGACTAAGTTTATGATAGATTGAGTTCAACTAATCCAAATTACTAATGAACTCCCACTCAAAAACGACATCCCTCGTGTCCTTTTGGTGATTACATGAACCAAATCCACTACACCAAGTCCGATCATCACGTGAGTCGGTGTGGCTTCAAAGGCGAGCATCTATATGGGCATCATATCAACTATATGACTCATGCTTAACCTTTCGGTCCGTGTTCCGAGGCCATGTCTATACATGCTAGGCTCGTCAAGTAAGAACCTTAGTATTTGCGTGTGTAAAACTGTCTTACACCCGTTGTATGAAAGCGTAGAGTTGAAAACACCTAATCATCATGTGATGCCTCAAAACACGATCCACAAAATGGTGCATACTTAAGGAAGAACACATTTTATCTTGATATCTAAATGAGGGATCATCTTATAATGCTACCAAACGCGCCAAACTAGCAATATAAGATGCTAACATCTAATGTGTGAAGTGAGGTGATATGGTCCATGCATTTGATCTCTATCATTTGCATCGTGGTATGATCTCTATCATTCCTTTGTGTGTAAGGCCAAGGTCTATGGAACTTACACGTTAAGTGAGTTGTAAGAGTATCTATTATACATCTACTTACAACAATACCATATCAAAACACTAGCCCAGCAACGATCTAAACTAGACGCCTCTAATTTATCAATTGCAAGTTTTACGTGGCTTATGGCTTTCAGAGATAGAACCTGTCTAACCTACGAACATGAACCACAACGAGGATAACTAAGTTATTAGCAACTTGTTGTAAATCAGATATTGACTATAGTAGGATAGACAAACACCCGCCAGCCACTTATGCAAAACAAGTTGCATGTCAGTCGTGGAACCGGTCTCATGTACGATGACATGTAAGGTTGGTCCGGGCCGCTTCATCCCACTATGCCACCAATATCCAAAGTACATAGAAGATGCAATAACATGATCATCATCGCCCACATATAAACATATGTGTACTACCCGTGCAAAGCACCTACGCATAGATCAGGCTCTGATACCACTGTTGGGTCCGCAGCATAGAAAACAAAATTTTTCCTACGGTGTGAACTACACGCCAAGATCTATCTACTAGGTACAGAGCAACCGGGTGGACATACATCCATAGAGAACTTACCCTCGAAGACAATGAGCTTTGTTAACAAGTAGGAACTCGTGGTTGATGTAGTCGTACACTTGTCGATCTCAAGATCGTGAGGAAGTCCGAGCGCCGCAAATCAGCAGCGCATCCGCACTCGCACACACGTTCAAGCCACCGGACAACCTCCACCTCCTCGCTCCAGCGATCCAGCGGAAGCAGCAACTCCTTCCAGGCGAAATGCCACCGTGAACATGTATCTCGCTAATCCGAGACCATGGGGGAATAATTCTAGAGGGGGAGAGAGATCCTTCACAAGGAGGTGTGAGGATGAAGGGGGGAATGGGTGGCCTTTTATAGGAGGAGGGGGGTGCCCCCTCTCTCCATGGCCGGCGCATGGGGGGGTGACCCCTCACCTCCCCCATTCATGTGGTGGTAACTCCTCCACATTAAAATGCCTCTTCACATTCCCTTTTAAAGTCTCCACTTTAAATGCATTAAGTTTCTACAAATTTAATGCTCTCTCATTTAATAAAACTCTTTTATTAAATTTATTCAGAATTTTGTTAATTACTTTAATTAACAAACATTCACATATAGCCCCTTGTAATATTTCAATATCACATGCAGAACCACCTTCTGCAATTTCACCCGAAACAATTTCAATATCCGTCATCAGGATGGACAAATCCTACTCTTGATCCATGAGCCTCAACATAACACCTTCATAGCACTGAACCCATCTTTATAGTCACCCTGTTACGGTGTGACGTTTGATGTTATCAAGATACTCTTCCGGTGTTAGCAATTAACATGATCTCATGGTCTAAGGATAAAGATTACTTCGTATGATGTTATAGCAATATAAACACAATGACTTGATCGTAATGCTATACTTCGGATGAATGTTCATCACATCATTCCACCAATGGTGTGACCTTGTTATTAACAACATCCAATGTCCATGATCAGGAAACCTTGATCATCTTGTTAATCAACAAGCTAGTCTATAAGAGAGGCATGACTAGGAACCCTTTTTGTTTATTAAACACACATTTATTGATGTTTCCTATCAATACAATTATAGCATGTAAAATAAACATCTATCATATACAAGGAATACATAATAACAACTTTATTATTGCCTCTCAGGGCATATTTCCTTCAGTCTTTTCCTCCCGTCAAGCTCTTTTCTGGCACTGTTGTCTTATATCCATACCACTTGTATTTCACTATCCCTTTGCCGAACTAGTGCACCTATACGCCTGACAAGTGTATTGGGTGTGTTGGGGACACAAGAGACTTCTTGTATCTTGATTGCAGGGTTGCTTGAGAGGGATACCTTTGACCACTTCCTCCCTGAGTTCGATAAACCTTGGGTGATCCACTTAAGGGAAACTTGCTGCTGTTCTACAAACCTCTGCACTTGGAGGCCCAATGACTGTCTACAAGAATATAAGTGCGTAGACATCAAGACACACTAAATAAGTTCACCATCTATCGATTGCAATAACTATCCAAAACCATAAAATAAATGATAAATGTCGAGGGAGAATGTCGTTGGCCATCATCATCATGCTTGCCATCAACACGCAACGTCGCCTCCTCTCCAACAAGCACCTCTCATGTAGAAGGACATGTTTTCAGTAAAATAGAACAAGTATCAAATATACTTAACACTGCAACATATGTTTTCAAGATTATAACATTTATAAAACTGTATATCAAATATATACCTTCATCATCGATGACCTCACCCGCAATGGGTTCAACCTTCACATTCCTGAGATGTGATATGAACCTGTGGAAATCCTGTGTTTCCGCATCGCCTCTCATGATGCAAGTCCTAACATGTGCTTGGTAGCTTGGTGGTAGCGACCGCAACACAACACCATTTGCAAAAGAGCTCGTCATCCAGCTATCCAGGAAGTATGCATGCCTCATGTACGCATCATGCATGCGCTCCAAGTGGTTGTCAAGCGAAGAGTTCTCCTCCATCTTAATGGAGAGGAAATCTCCAATCAGCTCATGCTCCCATATGCGTGCTTGTTCCACGAAATGTGTCCTAAGCTATACCATTACCGTACGAGGGTCAAGATTACCCACGACTGGCCACAACTCATCAACCATCCCGAAAATCATCGTAACTGATATGAAGGTGGCCATCTCACGACGGTAATAGCGGTCTTCCCGCTGCTCTGGGGTCTCTAAGATACTAGGCAGCTCCAAATCCATCTCGTTGAGTATGTAGTCAACCATGTCATTCTTGCTAAGGAGAACATGGAGACGTGCAACCCACATAGAGAAGTTTGATCCGTCAATCCTGAGCTTCTCTCCATCTAAACAATCATCAATAGGGAAGGTAACATTGGGGAGAACCATTTTCTACATTTATAATTGCAAAAGGAATTTAGACTAAGTTTATAATTAAATGAGTTAATATAATAACTACACTAAAAATACCTATCCCCTGAAGGGTTCTAGTGATAACACGACCCCTTTTCCCCACATCTCCCCTGATCATCATAGCCATCAATGTGGGTTCTAGGGTGGACGCCTAAACGTCGGTCACATCATTCATGCGACTCATGCTCGATCTTTTTACCATCCGTGTTCCGAGGCCATGTCTACACATGCTAGGCTCGCCAAATCAACCTTAGTGTATTCACTGTGCAACATGGCCTACACCCACTGTATGCGAACGTAGATATGTCTGACACCCGATCATCAGGCGCTGCCTCATACTGAAGAACTTTCTTGGTGGTGCACACTAAGGGGGAACACAATCATTGGTAATTTTTAATAGGGATCATCTTATTAGGCTACCGTCGAGTATCTAATACTAGCACACAATAAGATATACAAACAATAAACATTGAATGTAAATGCGATGTGATATGGTCCTTCACGTCGTGATCTCCATCCGGCGTCACTAGATTCCGGTGCTAGGGATCTGACACCGTAGACACTAGGGTACTGGTGCCTTTCCGGCGTGGTAGTCCGTCACCTCCATGACTATCTACTACTACTTTGTAACATAAGGTAAGTACTTTACCTTTGCCACAACCATATCACAAAGCAACGCCCCCTGCAAAACAAAGTTATATGCCTCTATTTTATCTTTGCATGTTTTACGTGGCTGAATGGGCTTTCGCACAAGAACCATTCTTACCTACGAACTTTCACCACAACGTTGATCAAGTAGTTGTCTATACTACACCCCTTTCGGGGCCCTCTGTTGCAAATGGCATACCAACTAATGCGAGAGAGATAGACACCCCCCAAAGCCACTTTATACAGTACAAGCCGTATGTCAAGCATGGACCAGTCTCGCGAATGAACGTGTAAAGTCGGTTGGGGGCTGCTTCATCAAGCATTACTGCGGTATACACAAGTACACGTGGGAGGGTAGCAACTAAAATATGAACGCCAATGTGTGTTCTACCCGTACTAGCATTACTACACATAGATCTAGCTCTAATACCACTGTAGCGGTTCGCGTATGAAAACAATAAAATTTTACCCTACACCCCTGAACCCCTGATGCTGCCAGGACCTATCTATTAGTAATGCAGTAACGGGAGGGCCTTTTCGCGAACTTACCCTTGAAGACCGAAAAGCATTGTCAATTCTCAGGAGAGTGTGGTTCATGTAGATGATCTGAAGCCGACCTTAAGGTCGTGTTGAAGTCCTCGCACTCCTGCGGCTCCAACGACTCCTAGTGCCTCAAGTGTGACACCTCAAGGGGAGTTACACGCATTCGGTGCCTGGAAATTACTCCCGCTTCCATGATCCAGCAGCAGTTGCGAAAGTAGAGCTCCTGGATCCGAATCCCACAGCGCGACGGCGCTCCATGGTGAAGATGTCTCTCGTTCGCGCAGTCCGAACTTGGGACCATGGTCACGGGAAAGAGAGAGAGAGAGTATCAATTGGAGGTCTCCCCAAAAGTGAGGAAACCGTTTATTGAATATTGGTTGTATTTTCTGGTCAAAATACCCCACTATATATAGGGGGAGGGGAAGGTACTACCTCCCTCAAAGTCCCGGAGTGGGACTAAAGGAGGAGGACAGGGGGGCAGCCATCGGCCGGCCCTGGTGGGCCCTGCATGGGGGCAAGGCCCAGCCGTCCACCCCCTTCCCCTTCTCTCCTCTTGCCTTTCCCTCATGGGCCCTTCTCCCTCCGGAATTTGGCTCATTAAGGCTTTTGACCTTTTAATTGATTTATATTTTATTAAATAATTATGAATAAATGATTAAATCACTATTTAACATTCATTCACATATTATTCAATCTCCGTGGCTATGGAACATCTTCCACCTCCACTTTGGACATCCTTCGGACTTACCAAAACCCTCCAGTTTTCTCTCTTCTCTTCTTTGGTGATTCTATTGATCCTGTAAACACTCTCTAAACATCACAAAGCCCTTAAGCGTGATACCCCACGGTTCGGGAACACTCCAGACATGGTCGGGACACTCCCGGACCAATGATCGATAGAGGGACCTGGATGGCCATGTGACCCCTGTGCATTCCACGAAGATCTTTCGTTGTTTGAACCATGACTGTCGCGTCTTATTCCTTTTGTCTCTTGATACTTGCATTGCCCGAGATCTAATCAATGACATCACCATGTCGTGTTCAATGTCATTACCAAACAATGCTACTTGACTCGTTTTGACAAGTGATATCCCTGTGATCAAATCACACGCTGCGCAGCTATTGGATATAACTTCTCCGAGTGGGCCCTCGAGTATCTTTCCGTCACGCGGATGGACCAATCCCGCTCTTGACATATATTGCCTCTATTGTTCCTCCGCATACCTAAACACACCTTTATGATCACTATATTTCTAAGTGACTTTTGATGCTATCTAAGCACTCTCAGGAGACAGTGATTGATATAGCCTCACGGTCTAAGGAATAGTCTACTAGGTCTATTCTAATCATCGTAACTTGAACTTTGTGACATGATCAGGTCACGATGTTTAGATTGGGTATTGGTTCATCCTCTCATTCTTAGAATGATTTGACTCCATTTCCAACTGGCATAAATGCCACATGATCAGGAAACCTTGATCATCTGTTGACTAATGAACCAGTGACTAGAGTATCACCGGGAACCCCTGGTTGTTTATATATCATCGTGTATTGACGTTTCCTATCAATACAGTTATAACATGATATAAAACTTAATCATAAAATTTATGAAATATGATAATAATCCTTATTATTATTTGTCTCTAGGGCATATTTCCAACAAAACGTTCTCGGGGATGTACGATACACCACTATCATAGTATTATTATTATATGTAATCAAGATAACATACTTCTTGTGTCATGATATCTGTGGAGAGAGCCCCATAATAATATGTTCACGACAAGGCTCGTACGAAGCCACTTTGTTGAGCCAAGTGTGAGGTCACCTCTAAATAACCACTACGATGTCCGACCGCAATCACCCATACAAACCACCGCAATTAAGGGTTTCCCCATGGATATCGTAATTAGCTTAGGGAGTCCCTTTTTAATCCCCCTTTGACCGTGTAGATTACGAGCCAGCACCAATCTATCACGGGGCATTCCGGGTACGCTTCCAAGACACGTCCAAAGGGTTTCTTCCTCCCTTTAGTCACAAAGGCAAATAATATGTGGTCAACTTCACATATCATCTAAAGAGAGAAATCAAACACAAATCATAAATATATCATAGATAAGCAAGTCATACGGACACAAGAATAGATCATATTTATTACAATTTCATAATGGTGCTAGGGTTTCTCCATCTCCCCAAGAACAAAGGAACTACTCACTCATGGAACCAATCAACAAGATCATCATAATCAAATGGATGGATAAAAGTATGATGGTAGATCTAATGCAAACCACAATTGGATATGGAATTACAAAAAGATCTAATACATGAAAGATGGGAGTGATGGTGGTGATGGAGATGCAGTGGTTGATGATGAAGGAGATGATGTGTTGTCCTCCAATGATCTGTGAAGCAGCCGGGATTTTACTCCAGCCAAGTTCCTCCTTCAGATCCCTCTCGGATGTGGTGTTTTGTGATTTCTGGTGGCTGTGAATGTCAGATCTCTCTCTCGTCTTCTCTAGGAGAAACTATTTGATGAGGCAGTCGTAATGGCGCCTGGTACGGGCAGACGGTATGGGCGGACTCTGCTCGTACGAGTGGTCATTATCATTACTGATGCCTCCTCCTTGTTTATTATTCTTCCAGGTGCGAAGGTAAATTCATAAAATGACTTTTATCACTTAGAAATATCATAAAATTACACAATATGATAGCTCTAATTGATATGTTCATATATGAATCCATGATTTGGGATCCTGTTGAAACAAGACCGAAATAGCGCACGTAGGCACAGTGAAATACAAAAATCCCTACTCTATTTATGCAAAAACAAAAGGTAAATATACTTCAATTTTGGATACTTCAACTCCCCCAAGCTAGGCTCTTGCTCGTCCCCGAGCAAGATGGTGGCTTATGGACAAGATCATCATGTTCATGAGACACGAGACGTTACAATAAATGAGGCAGAAATTGAAGCAGGAGTACAATATCAGATATAGAGATAGATCGGGGGTATTACCATACCCTTACACATTACATAGCTTAGAGGCTTCCACACCTTTTCCAGTATCAATGAAATTATAAGAAGCTACTAGTGATTCAACATATCATATAATCACGGAATTTAAAGATATGTAGCAGTAAGTTCAGTAATGAAGATTCATGATCATTTTATTTTTCTGTCTATCTCTTCTCCCCCCTTTTTTCTATGTTTGATTCTTTTGATAGCTGCTTTCTTCTTTTCTTTTTATACTTGAATGTCTAATTTTCACTTACTCCCTTTTTCTCTTTTTCTTTTCAGCAAGCTATTTGATCATGCTCACTACTTCAATAGCTTTCAAAAACTCTTAATTATAATATGCTACCAGAATTCTTCTTCTCATAACTTAATCAATACTTCTATTAGTGTGGAAGTCCCTAAAATTATGACAGATGTACAAGTACTATAACACTCAACCTAGTTCAACCATCCAATATAATAGTCATGAATCAAACACAACTTCAATTATCATAAAGTCTCATAACTCAACGGATATAATTCTTCTCCTGAACAAGGGAACTTGAAGTTGATGCAACTAATGCAAATTCAGAAATTTAAACCTAACCATGTGTGCGGAAAAGTAAATATGCAAAAACTGTAAGATAGATTACAAGGTTCTCACAGATCCCCCAAGCTTGGAATCAAGCCGGGTGGCTCAAATAACCCCCTTGCGATTACTTAATCCTTTTTGGGAGTAAAGAAGTCATCATATTCCTTTTCTTCATCCGCTTTGAGGCTGCTAGATTAGGCAGTACACTCAAATCGAGTGGACATCTCTATGATGCCAACACGTAATTCTTTGATCGCCTTATTTAAAGTTTTCCTATCATCATCCATCTCCATAATGATCTTTGTCAGGAGTTTTACTCTACCGTCGATGTCATCGACCTTTTTTCAAGATCTTTGTCCATCATCTAGTAGGAGTCAACTCCCTCCCCAATGGTCTCAACACAAGAAATATTTTCAAGGTTCTTGATCTTTTCTCGAATCTCATCTCGGTCTCCCGTTTTCTTGGAAGAGGTTTCTGGAGGTCATTTAAGAGAACATCCATGAAGGTTATACCTATAGGGGTTGAGTGGAAATTCTCCTTTGTTCCTTCCTTGTTCAACGTGCTTGAGCATCTCCAACTTCTGTGGGAACATATCTTCCCAATTGGGGAGTGGAACCAATCGTGCGGACTCGCGGTTGGAGGAGGATGAAGTATCTCCTTCAGATCCCTCCTTCTTGGCTCATCCTTCAGTGCCATGCTCCTTCTTGGCCCAGATCTGCTTAATGTGAAAAGGCTGCATGGACCTTGAGTAATCAAGTGAGATCTAAGGTTTCATTGTAAAGGATAGAAAGAAGTTCTAGATCTAAAATAAGATGGAAGAGAACAAGAAGGAAGAAAAAGTGAAAATTAAAAGGCAAAATTGGCAGGTTAAGGGGGCGGAGTCGGTCACGGGCTGCGGTACGGGCATTTTTTACGAGAATAACCGTGGGGGAGAAATAGAGCTGGTAATGACCATCGGTACGGGCGCGCTGGTCCGTACTATACGGTCGTACCGTATCAACGAAAATTAGCATTGGTCCTATGAATGGTTAATGACCAGAGGTACAGGCGCGTCCGCCCATACGGTCCACCCGTACCAAGTCAAAAACCATGTCAGAACGATCAGAAAAATCAGATGAGTTCAAAGAAAAAGGTAGAATCAACCAAAGAGTTACCACGGCAGTAGAACTAAGTAATTGAAACTTCGTTACCTAACTTTCACTTGTTGTATTCTTCGGCCAAGATCAAAGAAATCAATTCCACAATATTTACTTCACCAAATCTATAATGCTTCAATCACTGCCCATTAACAATCCAAGATGAAGAAGAGGGTGTAGTATTTTTCAGTCTTACTGCTCCCGACGGATATGCTTCTTCAACGTCATATGGTCCTTCCCATCTGGATTACAATTTCCCTGCAAAAATCTTGAGCCTAGAGTTGTAAAGTAAAACTTTATCTCTGGTTTTAAATCCCTTGCCTTCTAATTTTCTGTCATGCCGTTTTTAACCTTTCTTTAAATATTCTTGTGTTTTCATAAGCCTCATTCCTTAGTTCATCTAAAGCATGAATGTCTAAGATTCGTTTTCCCCTGCAGTTTTAAAGTCAAAGTTCATAGTTTTGATAGCCCACCGAGCCTTATGCTCAAGCTCTAATGGAAGGTGGCAATTTTTACTGTAAACCATTTTTATGGTGTCATTCCCATAGGATTCTTGAATGTTGTGTGATATGCCCATAATGCATCATTAAGCTTCAGAGCCTAGTCTTTCCTTGACCTGTTCACCGTTTTCTAAAGTATGACGTTAATTTCTCTGTTAGATAGTTCCACTTGTCCGCTGGTTTGAGGATGGTAAGGCGAGGCTACCCGGTGGTCTACTCCATATTTTTGAAGTATCTTGTCAAAAGTCCCTTTCATAAAATGAGTCACTGTCAGTAATAAAAAATCGAGGTACTCCAAACCTAGGGAAGATGATGTCCTTGACCATCTTAATGCAAGTGGCTACATCTGCATGAGCTGTGGGTATAGCTTCAACCCATTTAGTAACATAATCAACAACGACAAGAATATGAGTATAACCATTAGAGGGAACAATTGGTCCCATAAAATCCATTCCCCAAACATCGAATGGCTCTATTACTAGGTTATATTTCATATTCATTTCTTGTCTTTTTCCTATATTACTCATATGTTGACAGACAATTTTTAACATATTCATGAGAGTCTTTGACTAGTGTAGGCCAGTAGAAACCTGACTATAAGACTTTGGCTGCAGTGTGATTACCAGTGTGGTGCCCATCGTAGGGACTATCATGACAAGCTTTAAGGATGTCTTTTACCTCATGCTCGGATACGTATTTCCGGATTATCCCATCTATGCCATGTCTATATAGGTAAGGGTCATCCCAAAAGTAATGTTTTAGATCATTGAAGAATTTCTTTCTTTGATTGTAATCCATTCCTTTTGGTAAAAACTTGCCTACTAGGAAATTAGCATAATCTGCAAACCAAGGATCGCGAGATTCTACAACTACAAGGTATTCACCCGGCATAGTCTCATTAATAGGAATAGGATCCTCCATGATTCCTTCCATTCGTGACAAATGGTTGGCCACAGGGTTATCCTTTCCCCTCCTATCTACTATTTGCAAGTCGTATTCCTGAAGTAACAAGACCCATTTGATTGGACGGGGTTTAGCATCCTTCTTAGCTAGAAGATGTCTTAAAGCTTCATGATCAGTATGAACTATTACTTTTGAGTTGATGATATAGTGTCTAAACTTATCACTAGCAAAAACGACAGCAAGGAATTCTTTTTCAGTTGTTGCATAGTTCCTTTGATCGTCATTAAAGATTCGACTAGCATATTGAATAACATTAAGGTTGGGACCATCTCTTTGTCCTAAAACAGCCCCAATAGCATAATCACTAGCATCACACATAATTTCGAATGGTTCATCCCAATTAGGTGCTTGAATAACAGGTGCAGAAATTAGAGCTTTCTTTAAGTGTTCAAAAGAATCATGGCAATCTCTATCAAAAGTAAAAAGAGTATCTTTATCTAGGAGACAAGTTAAAGGGCAGCTATTTTAGCAAAATCTTGGATAAAGCATCTATAGAAACCGGCATGCCCAAGGAAATTCTTACTCCTTTTATATCTTGTGAAACTGGAAGTGTTTCTAAAGTAACCAAATTCGAACTATTAATCTTAATATTATTTTTAGAAACCTTATGCCCAAAAACTATACCTTCCCTTACCATGAAGCAACAATGCTCCCAATTTATAACTATCTTGGTTTGTTTACACCGCTTCAAAACTCTATTAAGATTATATAGACACTATTCAAAAGTAGTTCCATAGACAACAAAGTTATCCATAAGAACTTCCATGGAACTTTCCACAAACCTGTCAAAGATCTTTAAAACACACTCTTGAAAAGTAGTTGCCACGTTACACAATTCAAAATGCATTAATCGATAAGCATAGGTTCCATAGGGGCATGTGAAAGTAGTTTTTCTTGATCTTCAGGTTGGATAGATATTTGAGAATAGCCAGAATATCCGTCAAGAAAACAAAAGTAAGAATTAGTGGACATCTTATACATAATATCATTAATGAGGGGAAGTTGCTTATGCATTTTTATGGTTTCTTTATTCAACTTCCTAAAGTCAATACACATTCTATACCCTATTGTTGTTCTATATGGGATTATTTCATCCTTATCATTATTAATTATTGTTATGCACCCTTCCCTAGGTATGCAATGAGTTGGACTCACCCATTTACTGTCTAAAATTGGGTAGATAATACCACTGTCCAACATACGAATTACTTCCTTTCTTACTACCTCTTTCATTTTGGGATTTAACCTTTTTTGATTACCAACAAATGGGTTAGCATCTTCAACCATAGGTATCTTGTGAGTTACTATGGTGGGGTCTATACCTTTTATGTCATTAAGAGTGTATCGGTTTCGTGTTGTTTGACAAGTATTTCTATCAATTTCATGCTTTCATCTGGAGAGAACTTATCATCTAAAATTACTAGGCATTTACCTTCCTTAACTAAGAATTCATACCTGAGTCCTGCAGAGAGAGGTTTTAGAACAATAGGCAGAGGATCCTCGTCCCCTTTTCTTTCAAGCTCTTCATATTCATCCCTGAGACCTGGCTCAGCCTCCGGTGTGGTGTTGAGGATTTCATCCAAATCTTCTTTTGCAGAGTCATTAGCAAGGGAATCATCACTTGTCAAACTTATCTCCAATTCAGATTGCGGTGTGCAAAAGTAGATTGCTGCCAATTCTTCAACGGTCTTCTCCTCCTTAATCTCAACTTACTTCTCATAAGGTAGTCTCGTGAATTGGTTGTAGTTTATTTCTACAGTTTCTTCACCAAGATGTAAAGATAATGCCTGCTTTTTGTTGTCAATATCAATGTTCATAGAGTTGTAAAGACAATTACCAAAAATAACTGGGCAATTGGAGTTCAAAGGTATTTTGATAATATGAAATCAACTAGATACACAAAATCCCCAACAGAAATGCAAACATTGCAAAGTATTCCGCGAGTAGGATGCACAGTTTGATTAGAAAACATAAAGGTGGCTTCTGATAGCTCAAGGTAAGGTTCAGCAAGGTGATCACACAATTCTTCATAAATAGTATAAAGCATTATGTTTATAGAAGAGCTTAAATCATAGAACCCTACATAAGTAATCCCTCCTAAACAAAAAGGAATTTTCTGTTGACTTTTATTCTTACCATCAAAATTTCCTCCTATCATTTCAGAGGATTCCTTACTTACTATTATCACCTCTTCCTTGAACAATTCAGGTTCCAAAAGTTCTTTTACTATCCCAATATTTTCTTTGATGGCTCCCAAGTCCCTAGTTAACCTTCCTATTCTTTTATTCCCTTCACCCCTACTATCCATTACCTTGGTTAGAATAGTTTCCTCTTTGGCTAACATTTTCTTTTGCATTTTTGAATATTTATCACGGTGGCAAGTTTTAGAGGGTTTTCTTCCATAGGTGGTGTATAGCATTTCCAATCTTTTGGAATCTGCAGGTAGTCAGCATAAGATCAAATAATTTGAATGACCATGCGATGGTCAAGATTAGAATTCCCAAGCAATTTTTCTACCTTTCCCGAAGCTAGAAACCTTATTAAACAATTATAATCTATGGGGTTCTCCTTGTTAAACTCTGCCTCACAATAGGCTTTCTCTATCCTATTCACCGTATATAGCAAATTCCATGCCCTCTCAACACTAAATTCGGTGAACACCCCATTGGTAAGGGAATCGAGTTCATTTATATTATTATCATTCAAACTTGCGTAGAAGGTGTGTATCACTAGCCAAGGTGGGAAATTATGATGGGGACAATGATCAAGCAAACCCCAAAATCTTGTATACCCTTCATGCAAGCTTTCTTCGGGTTTTCCTTTAAAATTCATAATCATGCGCCTTGCACCAAGAGTTTTTGTCCTGGGAAAGAAATCAACTAAGAATAGAGAGGCCAGCCTCTCCCAAGAGTTAGTAATTTTTGCAGAACTTTGGATGTACCAAGAACAAGCCTCATCAATGAGAGTTTGAGCAAAGAGAGAAAACTTAACCTCGTTCTCAGTTTGTAAATTGAGGTGGAAAGTCCCACATATATTTTCAAAGAACCCTACATGCTCATACGGATCTTCCGTACCATCTCCTGCAAATTTCTTTGCATGTAATAGATCCAAAAACATGGGGTTAATATCCTACCCTCTTGGGTTATTGGATTTTAAATAAGCGTCCATGTGCGGACTAGAATTCCTTACAGCCTCAAGCTGAATTATATGCTGGTACTCGCCCATAATGTATCACCTAAAACTTAATAAATAACTTTAGTAAAACAATGAGTAAAATAAGTAACTAAGAACAAAGACCAAGAGCGCTTAGCTCCCCGGTAACGGCGCTAGAAAATAGCTTGATGACTACAAGTGCACAGATCAATTGTAGCTAGTTTCGAAGTAAAGATATCGAACCCACAGAAAGCTATTGGTAAAGGTCTTTATGCCCCTCGTTACTATCTACCAAAGAATACTTGTAAGCTGTCTTTGATCTCAAGTAAAGGGTGTTTAAAAGGTTTATGGTTGTTTGCAGAAAAGTAATTAAAACAAGTAAAAGAAAATAAGTAACAAGATTGTATGAAAGTGTGGTTGAACTCAATAGGGCTAAAACATTCTCGGGGATGTACGATACACCACTAGCATAGTATTATTATTATATGTAATCAAGATAACATACTTCTTGTGGCATGATATGTGTGGAGAGAGCCCCACAATAAGATGTTCACAACAAGGCTCGTAGGAAGCCACTTTGTTGAGCCAAGTGTCAGGTCACCTCTAAATAACCACTACGACGTCTGAGAGAAATCACCCATACAAACCACCGCAATTAAGGGTTTCCCCATGTATATCATAATTAGCTTAGGGAGTCCCTCTTTAATCCCCATTTGACCATGTACGTTACGAGCCGGCGCCAATTTGTCACGGGGCATTCTAGGTACGCTTCCAAAACACGTCCAAAGGGTTTCTTCCTCCCTTTAGTCCTGAAGGGAAATGATATATGGTCGACTTCACATATCATCTAAACAGAGAAATCAAACACAAATCATAAATATATCATATACAAGCAAGTCATACGGACACAAGAATAGATCATCTTTATTACAAGTTCATAATTGTGCTAGGGTTTCTCCATCTCCCCAAGAACAAAGGAACTACTCACTAATGGAAACAATCAACAACATCATCATAATCAAATGGATGGATAAAAGTACGATGGTAGATATAATGCAAACCACAATTGGATATGGAATTACAAAGAGATCTAATAGATTAAAGATGGGAGTGATGGTGGTGATGGAGATGCAGCAGTTGATGATGAAGGGGATGATGCGTTGTCCTCCAATGATCCAGAAAGCAGCTGGGATTTTACTCCAGCCAAGTTCCTCCTTCAGATCCCTCTCGGATGTCGTGTTTCATGATTTCTAGTGGCTGTAAATGACGGATCTCTCTCTCGTCTTCGCAAGGAGAAACTATTTGACAAGGAGGTCGCGGTGGCACCTAGTACGGGCGGACGGTACAGGCGGACTCCGCCCGTACTAGTGGTTGTTATCGGTACTGATGCCTCCTCCTTGTTTATTATTCTTCTAGGTGCGAAGGTAAATTCATAAAATGACTTTTATCACTTAGAAATATCATATAATTAGACAATATGATAGCTCTAATTAATATGTTCATATATGACTCCATAATTTGGGATCCTGTTGAAACAAGAACGAAATAGCACACATAGGCGCATTGAAATACAAAAATCCCTACTCTATTTATGCAAAAACAAAAGGTAAATATGCTTCAATTTTGGACACATCACCCGCCGACAAGGCTAGCCTGCTAGCTTTTTCAAGGGCACGTTTGGTAGCCTGGGCGCAATTCTTAGCCCGGCCCGGCGGTGCTGTGGTTGGCACTTCTAGCCTCATACAGGCCTTGGGACATGAATTGCATACCGCTTGGTAGCCTGCAATTCATCTGTGGGGAATTTTGTGCATGCCATTTGGTAGCCTGCTTGCAACCCTAGAGCCCAAACATGAAGCAAGTATGTGTGTTTGGTTGCCCCTAGGACTGAATTGTGGTCACCTCTTCTCTCCAATGGGTGATCTTACCCTTCTGTCTCTCCAATAGGAAGTTCATCGACAAACAAACATTAGCTACTGCGAATAGGCAGTACATCAGTTCATCATCACACAACCCTAGCTAATACGAATGGTAGTTCACAAGCACAGTCGATCATGATTATTGTTCAGGAACCGGGGGCTGCAACCTTCTTCTCTTCATCTTCATCCTCTTCATCATCTTCTTCTTAGATCATCGTGGGGCCTCTATCATTCCACATTGTCGTTGCCCACTCCATCCTCTTCTCCTTCCAAGCTTCATTGTCAGATGCTTCAACACCATGGCCAGTGTCATTCACATCGGGAATCACACTCTCCTCATCTAGCGTAGCCAAATCAAGGCCATACCCCAATATCTAGTTGTGGAGTATGCAACATGCAAGCACTAGCTTTACTTGGGTGGGAAAGGTGTGGAATGGCTTCTGATCAAGGATCTTGAACCTATTGTTCAAAGCAGTGAATGCCCTCTCAATGGTAACCATAAAGCTAGAGTGTCTGAGATTGAAGATACTTTTGGCATTCTGTGGCTTGTTCCTTCTAGTGAACTCGTTGAGATGGTACTTGGTAGACATGAAGGGTGGAAGAATCCCAAGGTGATAGCCATATCTAGCATCTCCTGGATAGAACTTGCCATCAGAGCTATTGATCCCATCAGGCATGTACATGCTGTCAGCAAGGATGGTTGCATCATGGGCTAATCCTTCCCAACCAATTAGCACATATGTGAACATCATGTCAAAATCAATAGCAACTAGTACATAATGGCTGGTGTACTGCTTCCTTCCCCTGTAACCTATAGATTCTGATCTTGGAAATCTAGCAGTAACATGAGTACCATCGATTGCACTGATACAATCATGTTGCAGGAACACAAAGATGAAATGAGAAAAGGGGAACACATGGGACTCAATCGAAGGATGCAATGAGAAAACAAGGGAACGCATGCTCACCTTGAAATATGGCATCCACCTCATGCTATTGCATATCTTTTCCGGTGTTTGACCCGTAGGCAACTTGATCATCTCCTCTCTCAGCTCACCGATTGCATACAACACTCAGTTGAAATAACACGATATTGTATCCATGCTTCTTCTGGAATTACCGTGGATGACCCTAACGTCAGGAACATCTACCAAAAGTCCACCCGGCATTAACCTTGCAGCAAGTGCAAATAAGGGGGCTCTTCTCATCCTGAGCATGTTCAGAGACTCTACATTGTTGTAGTTGTAGATGTAGTTCAGATTGGCCATCCTTTCTTCATCTCGCGTACACATAGGATCGTACCTCAGTCGAGGAAATGCAACCCGCCTAACAGATCTCTTGTGCAACAACAGTATCCAGGCTTGAATCACTGCTATAAGTGTATCTTCCTAATGGACAAACACCATCCTATCGGCCTAACAATGTGAAGCTACGGTGAGTTCTTCCTAAATAGGTGCTTCAGCCCTAATCGAAACAGTAGGGGAGAGGGATTCACGGTGGTTGCCTCACCCATGGCGATGCGCAACCGGGGAGAAGGAGGGAGATGCACCTCGATGCCACTAACCATCGCTCACCAGCCAGAGTAGGAGGAACCGTCGGGTATGGTAGATCGGCGCCGCTGCTCGTGGTGTCAAATCAAGAGGAGGGGGATTTTGGGGAGGGCCAATGCGTAGGGTGAGCCATCCTAGTAGGTGAGGGTACTCTTGGCGTGAAGCATGGCCGGAAAACTTCCGTTTCCGCATGCGCCCCTGCGGATGGCTCGCGCACGCCGCCGCCCCTTTTCTATAGCTCCAGGGCATGGCTCCACGGAAATGCTCGATTCGAGCGTTGTTGTTGGACCTGGTCCTGGGGTGCTTTACAAAGCGCGCTGGCCACAATGCAACGGTTGGGCGGGAAACCAAACGGGCCGATTTTGGCGCGCCCTGGCCTATTTGGAGGGAATGCAGGCTACCAAATGTGCCCCAAGTTGTGTCGGTGCCCCCCAATTCCCCCCGGGTTGGGTTCGGCGTGGGCGCCGGTGTTGGGAATATGCCCTAGAGGCAATCATGTATGATGTTATTCCCAATGTATTCATAAAGTTATTGTCCTTGTATGAACTACTACTATGTATCATTGAATATGTGATTCGATTGTGGAACTATATATTCATGTTGTTCATACTAGTTGTCCTTGGTCGTTGAGATTGTGATGGACACACAACTTAGACTAGTGTGAAAGTCGGCTTGATGACTCGGTTCCACTTGTCATGGGCATGGAGATGCTATTCCGACTTACACTGATTCAGATAAAGAGTTTAGCGAATCGGACTGACCCACAGTTGAGATGCAACGAGCATGTTGTCATTTGTAGTCTCAAGCAATGGAATCCTTCGACCTAAGGTGATCGCATGATCCGAGTTGTGGATCGCCAGCTTAGGTCCTATCAAACGCTATTCCATAAATGGGAAGTTATAAAGGTAGGGTTCGGGTTGGTTATGAAGCAAGCTACGTGACGTGGATTACCAAGATGGGATTTGCCCCTCCGTAATGGAGAGATATTCTCTGGGCCCTCTCGTGTGATATGATTCAGAAGCATGGCCATGCGCGACTTGGTTAAGTGTTAACCAAGGAGTCGGACTAAGTGTTAGTCTAGTGAATCGTATATGACGGAACGAGAAGAGAGAGTCGAGCTATTAAAGGGATGGCAACAACTCGCCTATAGCTTGACTAGATATATCGTGAGGCAAAGGGACTTGGAAAAAAGTCACATTAAGAAAGGTTTGTCTTCTGACTTTACGACACTTGAGTTGGCACGTCTTGCTAGAGGCCGCTACCAGCTATCGACTCGGAGTGGTGACTCGTGTTGTGTCCAGGTGTACGTAAACCTACAGGGTCACACACGTAAGGGAAAAGAGCCCATGTGGATTCGATCCATGTGGAGATTGGGGTACAACCTAAATGGGCCTCAAGCGTTGAGCCTAGCTAGGAGTGTATATAAGTGGAGCGATAAGAGATTGTCCCTGACCTAGCTGTCACTCTCTTCACTCCCATTTCGGGCTAGACAGGATCTAGCAGTCCTCTACCTGGAGCTCCTTCCTGTACGTGTGGATACCGGTAGAGGCGTTGCACGTGCGGCGCTGGAGACAAGGAGGTCCGTGGGGATCTGGACATGCTATACGGGGATCGCTCGTCACGACATCAACTGACGCACTTCATCAACAATCCGCACCTGCGCGTCTAGTGGTAAATCCCGTGGCCTATCACCTGAGCTGGATCTTGGGAGTACCGCGTAGGGGAAAAAGGTTTTGTTTATCTCTGCATGGCCCTACAGTGGTATCAGAGCGTTAGCTTCTGGTTTTAGGCTCGAGATCTTGCATATGTGATATGCGGTTGGCATTAGATTGGATCTAATTTCAGTTTTGGTGGTCGATCTATGAGATAGATCGGTTTTGTACGAAGTTGATTGAATCAATTGTACTCTAGGAATGGATGATCTGGTTTCCGTGATCTAACTGCTAAGGTCGTGGAACGACATACCCCTACCGGTAGGCTTCTGTCATCGGGGTAGACTGTGACAGGTAAATCCGGATGTGGTGATCAAAGATCAAAGGGTTTGGTCGAATCGGAGTATGAATCTGATTTGAGTAAAATTGTTTTATCTGATGATGAAATCCATGTTCAGAAGGCAGATGAGATCTCTTTTTCAGAAAAAAAATCATCGGGCGCTGCCCGCACCCGTGAGGGGTGTTTCCCCTTCGATCCCCACCCGCTATCCGGCTAGCGGGACCGCCGGCTTCGCCTTGTCGTAGCGCCTTAGATGTCGTTGCGAGTTTCACAACGCCGGTAGATATCGTATCTATGCATAACTTGTTTTTGCAGGATGATGTTGTGAATGGTATGGCTTATGTGCATGTGATGTGTGTAATCCATACGTGATCTACGTATCACGGTTGTTGTCAGCCGGCTGGAGCCTAGGTGCTGTCATTTTATTGTATAATAACCTACGTGTCAGATTCTCTATATAACTTACTTTACTAGATAATGTAGCTGTTTGGAGAACCTGGATGGCATGCAAGTCGATGTTCAAGTCGGCTACATGATGTAAGGCGACAAGTGACAAGAGTTGGCACAAGTCGAATTACAAGCTTTGTGGAGATGGAGATCGCCATGAAGAGAGCCATACCATTTCACATTATAATTGCATTATTTGTGTTGTGTTTATGTCTCTGTTTTACCTCTATTAGATAGTTGGTAGAAAGTAATCCCTCAAAGAAGGTCTAGTCGGTTTCCCCGCCAGTGCTGCACCATCACAAATCGGACATTTTTGGTAGTGGGCTCATAAAATTGGGGTGATATCAATTCTTTCCGACTAGGTGGGTTCGAGTCGTACTCTTACAGCGGAAGCACTCGGTAATCTAGACGGGTCTATCACAACGCTTGTGGGACTCGAGGAAAAGTCGGATGGGAGCCGGTGCATGTGATGCCACCCATCAACAGGAGTCGTATGAGATACGATTGACAAGGAGTTGTCTACCTAGATCACTTGATGGCTAGCAGTGATGCTAAAGCTCACTAGTTGGCTTGCTTATTTAGGATCCTGAATCACTTAGTAACCATCGGAGGGGTGTTGGTTCTAGTGGGAGCATAAGTATTAAAGTGTTTAATATGCTTGCTCTTTTATGAGTACATGTGTTAAGTGTTTTGCATATTTTTCTGTTGTAGATCAATGGCACCTAGCAGTCTCCCTCAGATTTCCAGTTTTGCTTTGAGAACCATCTTAGAGAAAGATAAGCTAAATGGAACTAACTTCACCAACTGGTATCATAATCTGAGAATTATTCTCAAGCAAGAAAAGAGGGACCATGTCCTAGACAACCCACTTCCAAATGAGCCGAATGAGAATGCGAGTGTCGCAACCATCAATGCCTACCATAGGACATGTGATGAGTCTATGGAGATTAGCTGTCTTATGCTTGCTCACATGGAATCGGACTTGCAGCAGTTCGAGAATGTTGAGGCCTACGATATGATCGAAAGCCTCAAAAGTATGTTCCAGGCTCATGCAAAGACTGAGAGGTATCAAGTCTCTCAGGCTTTGTTGAGCTGCAAGCTTAAGGATGGCGATCCATTCAGTCCGCATGTGATCAAGATGGTTGGTTATGTGCAGTCTCTGGAAAGGCTTGGCTACCCCATTAGCGAAGAGTTCGCTACGAACATAATTCTGAACTCTCTTCATAGTGCATATGGTCAGTTCATATCAAACTACCACATGCATGGTATGGATAAGAATCTCACTGAATTACATGGGATGCTCAAGGAGGCTGAGGCGGATCTCAAGAAAGGCGCCAGTCAAGTGTTGATGGTGCAGAATAAGGCTAAGTTCAAGAAGAGTTCTTGGAGTAAGAAGAAGAAGGCAAAGTCAGGAGGTAAGGCTGAGGACCCGGTCCAAAGCGCTTCCTCAGGGACTAAGCCATCTCCTACAGCCGGATACACTTGCTTCTATTGCAAGGCGGATGGCCATTGGAAGAGGAATTGCAGCAAGTATCTGGCTAATAAAGCTAAGAGTGGAGGTGTGACTTCTGGCTCAGGTACGCTTGTTTGCAATGTTATAGACATCTATCTTGCCGATGCACCTAGTAGTTCTTGGGTATATGATACCAGATCAGTTATTCACATATGTGACTCGTTGCAGGGACTGGTAAGAACTAGGAGCGTGGCGAGAGGCGAGGTTGACATTCGAGTCGGTAACAAAGCGAGAGTCGCTGCATTGGAAGTCAGCACGATGCAACTTCATTTACCTTCTGGATTCTTAATGGAGCTGAATAATTGTTATTATGTTCCAGTGCTTAGTCGAAACATTATTTCTGCCTCATGTTTGATGAGGCAAGGCTATGAGTTGAATATTAAGAATAATGGTTGTTCTTTGTATTTGAATGATATGTTTCACGGCTTTGCACTCATCCAGGATGGGTTATTTATTTTGAATCTTGATGGTGAATCTGTCTATAATATAAATGTCAAAAGGTTGAAACCAAATGATCTGAATATGACTTACTTTTGGCACTGTCGGCTAGGTTATATAAGTTGGAAACGCATTAAGAAGCTCCATGATGATGGACTCCTAACTTCATTCGACTTGGAGTCGTTCGAGACATGTGAATCCTGCCTACTCGGCAAGATGACCAAGACACCTTTTGCAAAGAGTTGTGAAAGGGCGTCCGACTTATTGGGACTAGTACATAGTGATGTATGTGGCCCAATGAGCACGACAACCAGAGGTGGTTATGAGTACTTCATTGCCTTCACTGATGATTTGAGTAGGTATGGATATATCTACTTGATGAAACATAAGTCAGAAGCCTTTGAAAAGTTCAAGGAATTCTAGAATGAGGTACAGAATCAACTCGGCAAGAAAATAAAGTTTCTTCGGTCGGACCGAGGAGGCGAGTACATGAGCCATGAGTTTGATGACCATCTGAAGAGTTGTGGAATAGTTCCCTAGCTCACTCCTTCGGGAACACCGCAGAGAAACGGTGTGTCAGAAAGGAGGAATCGGAGCTTGTTAGACATGGTACAATCAATGATGAGTCGAACAAATCTGCATTTATCATTTTGGGGTTATTGTCTAGAAACTACAGTGTTCACACTAAACAGAGTACCATCAAAGTTGGTAGAGAAGACACCGCATGAGATGTGGACTGGCAAGAAGCCGAGTTTGTCTTTTCTTAAGATTTGGGGTTGTGAAGCTTTTGTCAAGCGACTTCAGTCGGACAAGCTTACAGCCAAGTCGGGTAAGTGTATTTTCATGGGGTATCCAAGGGAAACCTTGGGTTACTACTTCTACAACCGAGAAGAGGGCAAAGTGTTTGTCGCTCGGAATGATGTCTTCCTTGAGAAAGAGTTTCTCAGTCAGGGAGTCCGTGGGAGCACGGTGCAGCTCGAAGAAATTCGAGAGATACTGGTCAGTAGCAAGTCGGCAAAAGCCTTAGAGGTTGAGCCGGTCATGGCACCTAAGCCGGCAGCTACACCGACACTACAAAGATCGGCCAGATTGCGTAGTGTTCGTGATGTATTACTGTTGGACAGTGATGAGCCGGTAACTTATTTGGAAGCGATGGTGGGTTCTGATTCTGATTCGTGGCTTGGAGCCATGAGATCCGAGTTAAAGTCCATGGATGAAAATCAAGTTTGGAACTTGGTCGATCTGCCAGACGGTGCAAGACCCGTCGAGTGAAAATGGGTCTTTAAGAAGAAAACTGATATGGATGGAAATGTTTCTATCTATAAGGCACGACTTGTCGCGAAGGGGTTCCGACAAGTTCAAGGAATTAACTACGATGATACTTTCTCTCTCGTGGCGATGCTTAAGTCAGTTCGGATCATGTTAGCTATAGCAGCCTATTTCGATTATGAGATATGGTAGATGGATGTCAAGACGGCTTTCCTTAATGGAAATTTAACCAAGGACGTGTATATGATACATCCCGAGGGTTTTGTCGATCCGGCTAATGCTGACAAGGTATGAAAACTTCGAAAATCCATTTATGGGTTGAAGCAAGCATCTCGGAGTTGGAATATTCGCTTTGATGAGGTAGTCAAATCATTTGGCTTCATCAAGAGTGATCATGATTCTTGTTTATACAAGAAGTTTAGTGGGAGCAAAGTAAACTTTCTGATCTTATATGTTGATGACATATTACTGATTGGACATGATGTCCAAATGTTGCAAGAAACCAAAGAATCATTGGAAAGGAGTTTTTCGATGAAAGACTTTGGTGAGGCGACTTACATACTAGGAATCCGGATCTATAGAGATAGATCAAGGCGGCTCATTGGATTGAGTCAGAGTACATATTTGGACAAAGTGTTGAAGTAGTTCAACATGGAATCGTCTAAGAAGGGGTTCTTACCGATGTCCCATGGCGTAAAACTTAGCAAGACTCAGTGTCCTTCGACAACTGATGAGCGAAGTCGGATGAGTGCGACTTCGTATGCTTCTGTAGTTGGATCCATCATGTATGCTATGATTTGTAGTAGGCCGGATGTTTACTATGCTCTAAGTGTTGTGAGCAGATACCAGGCTGACCCTGGAGAGATCCACTGGGCAACGGCTAAAAATATCCTCAAGTACTTGAGAAGGACTAAGGATATGTTCCTGGTTTATGGAGGTGAGGATGAACTCAGTGTAAGGGGTTACACGGATGCGAGTTATCTCACTGACTCGGATGATTCTTGTTTGCAATCTAGATATGTGTTTGTGATAAACGGAGGGGCTGTGAGCTGGAAGAGTTCCAAGCAAGAGACGGTGTCTGCGTCTATGGCAGAGGCAGAGTATATTGCTGCCTCGGAGACAGCAAAGGAAGCCGTTTGGATGAGGAATTTCCTCATGGATCTTGGTGTGGTTCAGGGCTCGTCCAATCCGTTAGACGTGTATTGTGACAACAATGGTGCTATCGCACAAGCCAAGGAACCTAGACAACACCAGAAGAACAAACATATACTCATGCGGTACCACCTGATTCGCCAGTTCGTGGATCAAGGTGATATCAAGTTATGCAAGGTACACACAGATGCAAATATTGCAGATCCATTGACAAAGCCACTTCCACAGCCAAAGCATGAGGCACACCTGAGAGCTATGGGCATTAGATGCCTAGACATGTGATGTCAGATGATTGACTCTAGTGCACGTGGGAGATTGTTGGGAATATGCCCTAGAGACAATCATGTATGATGTTATTCCGAATGTATTCATAAAGTTATTATCCTTGTATGAACTACTGATATGTATCATTAAATATGTGATTCGATTGTGGAACTATATATTCATGTTGTTCATACTAGTTGTCCTTGGTCGTTGAGGTTGTGCTGGACACACAACTTAGACTAGTGTGAAAGTCGGCTTGATGACTCGGTTCCACTTGTCATGGGAATTGAGATGCTATTCCAACTTACACTGATTCGGCTAAAGAGTTTAGCGAATCGAACTGACCCATAGTTGAGATGCAACGAGCATGTTGTCATTTGTACTCTCAAGCAATGGAATCCTTCGACCTGAGGTGATCGCATGATCCGAGTTGTGAATCGCCAGCTTAGATCCTATCAAACGTTGTTCCGTAAATGGGCAGTTATAAAGGTAGGGTTCGGGTTGATTATGAAGCAAGCTGCGTGACGTGGATTACCAAGATGGGATTTGCCCCTCCGCAATGGAGAGATATTCTCTGGACTCTCTCGTGTGATATGATTTGGAAGCATGGCCATGCGCGACTTGGTTAAGTGTTAACCAAGGAGTCGGACTAAGTGTTACCCCAGTGAATCATATATCACGGAACGAGAAGAGAGAGTCGAGCTATTAAAGGGATGGCAACAACTCGCCTATAGCTTGACTAGATATATCGTGAGGCAAAGGGACTTGGACGAAAGTCACATTGAGAAATGTTTGTCTTCTGACTTTACGTCACTTGGGAGTTGACACGTCTTGCTAGAGGCCGCTACCAGCTATCGACTCGGAGTGGTGACTCGTTTTGTGTCCAGGTGTACGTAAATCTATAGGGTCACACACTTAAGGGAAAAGAGCCCATGTGGATTCGATCCATGTGGAGATTGGGGTACAGCCTAAATGGGCCTCAAGCGTTGAGTCCAGCTAGGAGTGTATATAAGTGGAGTGATAAGGGATTGTCCTTGACCTAGCCATCACTTTCTTCACTCCCATTTTGGGCCAGATAGGATCTAGCAGTTCTTTGCCTGGAGCTCCTTCCTGTACGTGTGGATACCGGTTGACATGGGTATACCCTACAGGTACTCGAGCTTGGTATATACGGCCTGAATACATATAAGCCCACGGTGTCGCCAAGGCCCAAATCAAGAACTCGAGTAACCTACGGACTCTCGATTGCTTGAAGAACAAGAAGAAGCTAAAGATAGAAAGTTCAAAGGGGAAAATCCTAACTTGTAACCGACTCGACCTGCTACCCGAGACCTAGCCTATCTATATAAAGGCTAGGAGGGGGCGGCGAGGAGGACACACACAACCCTAGTTTACACAACCCTTGCCAGATTCCTTTGATAATTCCACGAGCAGACAAGCAGGAGTAGGGACCTCTACGAGGCCTGAACCTGGGTAAATCTTCGAGTCCCCTGTGTGCTTGTTTGCTAGTCGATAGATGTCTCCAGCGCTCCCTCCTTCTCCAAAACCCAAGTCCATAACAATGGGCATTGATGAGTTAAACCCTCGTCAATTGGCGCCGTCTGTGGGAATTGGGAGTGCTGATGTTGCGGCTTCTTTGGACCCATCAACCGTGATCTACAACTCCGCAACAGATATGTCCCCCTCTCTTCAAGCTCGAGTCCCCCCTAGGAAGGACCATATGTGATTACAGAAGTAATCCTAGGTGGCGCCTATCGCCTTCAAGATCTAGAGACAGGAGTCGCATACTCCAACCCCTGGAACGTCACGCAGCTGCGACGCTTCTACCCTTAGTCGTTTTTACTTTTACATGACAAATAAGGCACTTAGCCAAGGCTACTTAGCCACGCATTGTACTTCGTACTGTCTCATGAATAAATAAAGCTAAGTGCCCCAAAACTTTGTGTTCTCCTTTATTTTTCCACAACTTATCTACTCGGGGCTGCGCCACCCTAGACACATCTGTTCTACGAACTAAAATGCGACATCCTGAGTAGCTGGCACATCAATCGAAACCCTTGACACAACATCAACCCAGTTGCAACGCACCTGAAAGGTTGACAAGGGACTGAGATAAGCGCATGGCCAGGCTAACGAAAAGGAGTCGCATAAGTGCAACGCACTCACACGCTAACAAGCCCTTTATACATAATCGACAGTCAATTATACACAACATATATACGAACTTTACAACATTGGTACACTTATGTGCAGGATAAAAATTAAAGCTACTACTACAACAAAAGAATGTTGGTCTGCTCCTCGAAGAAATCGACGATCTCCTCTGCTGGGCGATCCACTGCCTGATAGTGCGGCACCATATTCCAGACAGAACCTACTGGTGGCGCAGGTGGCCCAGCCGCAATTGTCGCAACGTCTACGTCAGGCCTATGCAGTCGCACCAGCGACAAAGCGGCCTTGGCACCAGCCACCAACTGTTGCCTTACACACTCGCGAACCGCAGCCAGGTCTTGGAACTTGGCAAGAAGGGCCAGCAGGCTTGATGGAGCAACATCCAATGGAAACATCATCTGATAATAGTTCTTCAAGCATGACTGTGACTTCTTCAGAAAGTGCAGCACTCACGATGCACGATCCTGTAGGGTCGCCAGCGCAATCGCACGATGATGATCCACCCAGAAGTATCCACTCTCCTAAAGTTGCTCCTAGGTCAAATCATGCAGGCGAATAGCAATCATATCCTTCTCATCCTGCGGATGGCGCGCGCTGACAACTATACAAAGCAACAATGGAAGCATAAGTATAGCACACCATTGCAAGTGACTACAAGGAAAAGATAAGAGTAAGCAAACTAACACTTAAATTGGTCGCCCAGCTGCGTCACCTCCCCCAGCAGATATTGTTCTCGGGTGGTGGCCTTCTCTGCCTTTGACTTCCATACATCCGCGTTACCGCGGAGCACGGGCAATTCACGCTCCAACTGCTTCACGTGATCACGCAGTCGTAAAAGCAGCGACAGCTCATCCACCCTGGAGCGTGGTGGTGCCAAAGTATCATCAAGGAGCGGCGAATCCTGAGGTTCCCTCAAAGGATCACTTGATGTACCCTACCACAAGCCAAGCAAGAAGCAATAAGAAGGTGAAATCGACACACAGACAAAAGACTCGAGTGCATTCAAGATTGGCAAAAGTATCAGCAGATACACTCGCCAAAGGCATGTTCTTGACAAAAGACATAAACTAATCAACTATTACAAAGCTACTGAGGAGCGATTGGCTTCTTCGACTTAGACGGCTTCGGGGGCCTCATTGAGTCCGTGGCGGTGTCAGATGCCACTGACTTTCCGCCAGCCCCTGATGCCGCAGCCTTTGCCGCCTTCTTGGCTCGCTGCAGCTCCTTAGAGTAATTCGCAACTGTGTTAATCAGCTGCGGCCCATATTTTCCACAAGCAGTCGCGAAGGGAGCAAAGACTACCTGCTGGCCGTCCGTGCTAACGGGCATCGCCTTCGAAACCGCTGCAGGATCAACCTCGACTCCGTGGGCCTGCACCATGGCGAGTGACATTGACGCGCCAGCTGCACGGTGCGAGTTCTTGAAGCTTGCAGGAACACCCCCGGCGAGAGACTCCACCAGCTTGTTCATGTTCTCGATTAGCTCAGCCTTGGGCATCAACTCCTCCCGGAGGCGACTAAGCACGCCCTTTTCCTTGGAGAGCAAATGCTGAACGGCGGCGCTGCGGTCCTCGACTGCTGAAAGCGCACCTGCCAAGGCGTCGTCACAGCGGAGGGCCTAAGGGTCGAAGCTCAAATTGCCAGCATCTGTACATAAACCCACACATGGACACAAACATCAGCGCAAACGATAAAAATCGAACAAGAGCAAGATAATGATATCCAAACATAGTACCTGAGAGGGCCTTGGCAATCGAGAAAAGATTTTCTTTGAACAACTTCTCCCTGGCTGCGATGGAGGCACGTAGATCCTCTTTGCGCCTCTGTGCCTCATCGCGGCCCTTCACAGCCGTGGCGAGTGTCTTCTCCATGGTGGCGGCGTCGCGCAAAAGGGCATTATGCTCATCTACAAAACAAAAGGGGATTGACTAACAGTCGACTACATAAAAATGATGCAGAAAAGGGAGAAGTAACAGGCACTTACTTTCTACCACGCGATGGCGCGTCTCCAACATCGCATGCTGGCGGCCCATCGCAAGCACCTGCTCCGCCAAGTGAGCAACCTCCTTCACAAGGAGCTATGGCAAAAGGAAAACAACAAAGGATCAGCAGAAGCCATAGATAGCATCGACTGCAACATCGAAAGAAGAAATCCTACACTTACATGATCCTCCAATGACTCTGAAGTTGATTGGTGTGCAGTCATCCGGGCAACCATTCGATGCTCCCCTTCATGCGGAGAGCTGGAAGAGTTGTTCCTGGAGTGGGCCACCAATGGAGGGGAAGGAGCATGCTCGACCTCTTTCTTGGCCCTTGAGTTTGCGACTCCTGATTCTTTCAAAAATTGGACGTCGCCAGAAGATGATGACGCCTCTTGACTACAAGGCAAAACCAACATCAAGGACAAGGCAAAGCCAGTGAAGAATCAAAAAGGACAAAATCGAACACTTACCAATCAAACTTATCAAAGTCAAAGGTTGGTTCCCCCGACTCTGACGAAGACTCCTTTGGCAGTCGCATCTTCTTGCGAGAAGATGGCGCCACAGCGCTCACATGAATGGCAGGGATTGGCAACTCCGTACCAACGCCTGCACCTTCTAGAGTCGAAGGAGACGACGCATCGGAATCCTTGCTGCGCGAACGCTTGCGAGTATCCGGGCTACCTGACTCGGGGGCTTCCTCCTCCACATCAAATAGGACAGTCGACTCTGACTCGTCCTCTTCCAAGGCGTCGCGAGGGACAACCCCCTCAGGAAGAGGGGGCATATAGGGTGACACCGCCCAATCCTGCATACAGACCACAATTCAGCACAAAGCAAAGAAACAGCAAAGAAGCAATCAACAAACTAAGCTACTACATCACACAACTATACCTCAGGAGGAGGGTTAGAAGCGTCGAACGGAGGAACGACTAGTTCACTGGGGAGTACATCCTTGACGGTGTACTTGGTCACCAGTCGAACCCTTTTATCTACCTCACTCACGGACATCCATCGACAGACACGCGAGTGACATCGTCAGCACCAGCCCACTGAAACATGGGGTGGACTCTGGCCTGCATGGGCTAGACGCGACGGCACAACCACGTGCGAATGAGTGCGCAGCCTCCTTCCTCTTTGCCTATGCGACTCTCGAGGTCGCAGACGCGCTCGTACAACACATCTGTCTCCGCGGACTCGCCGGGCATAACCACATTCTTCCAGGAGCGCCTTCTCTTGCATGGTGTCGAGGGGTCGAAGGGCGCGAGTCCGAAGTGGTCTCCGTCGGCCTTCTGGTCGCGAAAATAGAACCACTTGTCCCTCCACCCTTGGACGGACATCATCAGCTTGATGTCGAAGTATGTGGCGGATGGATCGACATGGATTCCGCAGCCGCCTACATCGTAGACTACGGAACCAGATGCCGATTGTCGTTTCAATTTGAAGAGGCGCTTGAAGAGACCGAAATGCGGCTTGATCCCGAGCCAGCACTCGCAGAGGGTGATGTAGCAAGCTATGTGGAGGATGGAATTGGGGGACAGCTGATGGAGCTGGAGCCCGTAGAAACAAAGAAGGCCCCTGAAGAAAGGATGCAGGGGCAAAGAGAGGCCGTGAATGATGAATGCTAGGAACATCACTCGAAAACCGGCAGGAGGAGAGGGGATTACCTCGTCGTCGGGGACGCGCGCGTCGGCGACCGCGGCGGACAACACTCCGTCTTGGCGAAGAAGACGAAGATCAGAGGACTTGATGACGGATGGACGCCACGCACCATTCGTGACACGGGTGCCCATGCCCTTCTTCTTCCCACCGGCGGCGGCACTGGTGCCTGCAGCGGCGGAGCCGCCCTTCTTCTTTGCCGCAGCAGCGGTAGCCGCGGAATCGGCAGCAGCACCTCCTTTCTTCTTCCCCATTGCGCGGCGGCGACGCGACCGGAGGAAGTAGCTGGGAAACGTGCGGAGATGGTCCAGTGCCGCGGAAGAAAAAGAGCACAGAGAAAGCAGAGCAGCAGCGACAATGGCGATGAAGGCAAAGGATGAATGAAAGCAGATGAGAAAATTACCGTCGCAGCGTCACTACTTAACTCCTGAAAGATGCAATCCAATGGCTCGAAAAAACCCTACTGGACGCGTGGCGTTCATCGTGCTTGACACGTGGAGGAGCTGAAACACGAACTGTCCCCCCACTACTCCCATTACACGCGAAAATCGAGGAGGCGCGGTTAAAATAAAGATTACGCACGCTCAGTCAAATTAGAGTCAGGCAGTGGGACCCACCACTCGTCACGTCCCGTCAAACTTGCTCACGCGGGCAACTGAGGTCATGAAATCGTCAGCACTGACGTCATCAACAACTACGCAGCAGAAGACTTCGATTACTTTAGTCCTTGCTCGAGTCTTCGACTCCACCAAGCACTCGGGGCTACTCCCATAGGGAGCGCTGGTCGCGCACCCTACGATTTTTCTTCTTCTTTTAGAGGAACATGAACAATCAAAGCAAAAACCCAATCACTCGAAGCACGGTTCGACTATAGACATGGGTTACTCCCATAGGGAGCGCCGGAAGCAAATTCAACTGAAACAAGCAAATAAAAGACGACAGCAGTCGCAAAAGTTCTTTAGTCCCTGCCTGAGTCTTTGACTCAACCAGGCACTCGGGGGCTACTCCCATAGGGAGAGCTGGTCGCACACCCTATGATTATTTGTACAAAGTACTGCGTGTTGATAACATCCACACTCGAAGTTTATGGCGACACCGCCTCATAATTTTTTCCCTACAAAGAGACCGCGTCTCCTGGGTTATCCGAATCATCTCCGCGATGATAAAATTCGAATGCCGCGCTTGCAGCGTGAAGGTAAGACCTGAATAAGGCCTGACAATGCATTAAGCTGCGCACTACCGGAAATATATCTGTGCCTGCAGGTACGCCGAATATGCCTTGACGGACGCGTCAAGTGCTCACACCCATATACTGGAATTCGACTCCTGTAAAACCTCCGCGGCTTGAGTCGAATTACACCAGCACTTTTCCGGATTTGAGTCCAGGGACTCGAGTTCGAGTAGGTGGCGTTGTTTTACCCTAAGGTAGTTAACTGATACCGATACATCGGTGAAAATCAGGCACGCACATCAACAATCCCTATGACATAAACAGAGCAGTCGAAAAATGTACTCAGTCATGCACTCGAAAGGCTTCATAAAGTCTTCAGTCGAATCTGCGATTCCACTGGACACTCGGGGGCTACTGACATGGGTATACCCTATAGGTACTCGAGCTTGGTATATACGGCCTGAATACATATAAGCCCACGGTGTCGCCAAGGCCCAAATCAATAACTCGAGTAACCTACGGACTCTCGATTGCTTGAAGAACAAGAAGAAGAAGCTAAAGATAGAAAGTTCAAAGGGGAAAACCCTAACTTGTAACCGACTCGACCTGCTACCCGAGACCTAGTCTATCTATATAAAGGCTAGGAGGGCGCGACGAGGATGACACACACAACCCTAGTTTACACAACCCTAGTTTACACAACTCTTGCCAGATTGCATCTGCGCATGATTGTAATCCTCGATTCCTTTGATAATTCCACGAGCAGTCAAGCAGGAGTAGGGACCTCTACGAGGCCTGAACCTGGGTAAATCTTCGAGTCCCCTGTGTGCTTGTTTGCTAGCCGATAGATGTCTCCAGCGCTCCCTCCTTCTCCAAAACCCAAGTCCATAACAATGGGCATTGATGAGTTAAACCCTCGTCACCGGTAGAGGCGTTGCACGTGCGGCGCTGGAGACAAGGAGGTCCATGGGGATCTGGACGTGTTGTATGGGGATCGTTCAGCACGACATCAACTGACGCGCTTCATCAACAATCCGCACCTGCGTGTCTAGTGGTAAATCCCGTGGCCTATCACCTGAGCTGGATCTTGGGAGTACCGCGTAGGGGAAAAAGTTTTTGTTTATCTCCGCGTCGGCCTACAGCCGGATGTTTAGTTGTCCCGGGCCGGCGTCATTTCAGTTTTGGAGAGGGCTGGGTGGGTTTTTCTGCGTTGGCGCCTCATTTCACCCTTAGGGATCTTTAGGGGCCGAATGGAGATGCCGTGAGTATCCTGTATCCGGGTTGCACGAGAATGGTGCCACTACAAGAAAATAGTCACGTAGAGATGTTATTTATTAGACGTTTTTTTATCATCGTCTCTACCTAAATAGTGAACACTGTGTTAAGACGTATTATGAGACGCTGCCCATGTCGTCCCAAAATACAAGCTCATTTGGATTCCACCAATACCATCCACGATGGCCATCAGATCGATCGGTTATTTTTCTCCCCGTGACTTGGAAAAAACCGTAGAAACCTAGAGCCGCCGCCACAGGTCCCGTTCCTCCTGATCTCCCCTACGGCGTGACGGCGGGCACACGCTTCACATGCTCTTCCTCCCTCCAGTCTATATCTCCTCCACCTCCCCGATGGCGATGCTATGCCACCCCGCTGCTCGCAGGTGGTGCCTCCTCGACGGCCTTGGTGGACGCTCCGCCGCAAAATTTTCCTCGTCGGGGCGGAGGTTTTCTCGATCAAGTACCCGAGGGGATCCTGCCATTCCTAGCAATGAGATCTGCATTAGCCACCTCTCGTCGGCCAGCTAGCGGTGCCCGCCCGTTGTCGTCCTCCAGACAACCCCGCCCTTCTCCGTGCGATGCAAGCTCCGGGCCGCCCAGATGTGCCTCGGATTTGCTCGTTCACACAGGGGCAAATCATCAGGTTTGACTATGATTGCCTTCTATCCTATGTCTAACATGCAGATAAGATGTTTGATAGATTTACCAGTAGAAACTTTCACTGTATAACCTTGCACATCTGGTGTGCAGAAACTGACTTGTATCAATTGATAGCTGTTAGGATTTTGTTGGTACGAAGTTCTGTTGCTATGTGGTGGCACTTAGTACCAAACCTCCTCCGAACTCTCACATAAACACAAAATCTACTACATGCACTGATGCCATGGTTTTTGTAGTTCTGCTTGATTAGATGATGATGAAATGGACCAATTCTCGTCAATATTAATTTGTAGGTATGTTGTCCAATGAAGGTGCTATTCGGTATAGATGTACATGCTTCAGATGCTAAATTTCTTGCATTGTCAAATGTTCTGCCACGACCTCCTTATATTATGCGGAGATCTTTACTTGTTGGCACTAATTTCTAGAGCATGCCAGTATTTTTTGGTAGGTATGCGGAGAAGAAGCTGGAATATGAAATTGATGAATTGGTGCTCTACTACATCTGATGGTCAAACACTCGTGATATTTATGTATTTCAGTTGTGCTGGATGTTGATGGTTTAAGGACTTCTGGACCTTAAAATTCCTCTCTATTCGATGACAACATAAATGGATGGAAGGTTGCAGAATAAATTTCTATACAAATACGGAAATGGTGTTCAGTTCACACAAGTCACGAGTGTAATAATGAGATTTTCTGTGATGTAATATTATGCATGTTAAACACACTATTTGCTAAAGGTGAAACCTTTGACTCCCTCTGTTCCAAAATACTTGTCGTGGTTTTAGTTTAATTGAACTAAAAACACATCAAGTATTTTGAAGGGAGGGAGTACTATTCATGTTTTTTCTGGTTAATCTATTGATGTTATTTCTATTTCATTTGAATTTGTCTACAGGCTAGCTGTTATCGAGGATTTTTGATGTGACAAAACAAAATGCCAATGATTTACAAAGTGGTTCTATGGCGGCCAGCCAGTTCATACGGCATTATCTTCATGCAAGAAGCTTATATATAGATAGGGTCTAGCTAGTCAGAACAAATTATATAGGATTTTTGAAATCCTATCCGGTCCATTTTTTTTGTCTTTTGTTATAATATATCTGCAGCTTGATTGTAAATGATTGTAAACTATTGTTGTTGTGAATAAATAATGTAGTTTTTTTCCAGTAATACTAGAGTATTGTTTATTTTTGTGTTGTTCGTAACATTAATATACTCATGTCTTAATATAAATTCGTAATTATCGGCTGTGGCAACTAAAAAGAAATCATATTTACTGCAAAATGAAAAATGTTTCACACTTACTTAGGACACAAAAAATCGACGCAACTGCAATTAGAGACGTTATCCCAGAGCACCTTGCAAAGCGTCTATACAACAAATAGACATGCTTTCTGAACGTCTCAATTCTGCCTAAACACGCTCACTTTACGTCTCTACAGATCCTGAGACGGTGCATAAGGAGATGCTCTTAGGATGCTTTATGTAGCGACTCTACATTGGCTTAGAGATGATTTTTCGTGTCTTTAGTATATAAATCGGGCGTCTTTACATGACTTCTATGTTGTAGTGTGCACGCCGTGCGATATTGGAGGGTGATATCTCCTCGATAAAACTGCAAGCGGGTGCGGGCTGTCTGCGGCGCCGCATTACCACCCCCAGAAAGATCGTAAATAGATGCCCGCATACAATAGAAAAGGTTAAGTGACACTATGCGGGTCACCCTCTTTGCCTACGTATCCCGCATTTTTCTTTTCTTTTAGCTGATACCCCGATCCATTTTGGTCTCTCCGCTCGATTTTGCTCTACTACGTACACAAGTACGGTGACGTTCACACCTATGCGCCGGAGCAGGAGCACCACGGGGTACGCGGGCGTGAGGGCCGGCGGTTTTGAATGGTTGTTCCTTCTTGGTAGTCGGCAAGCTAGCTGCACGTTGATTACTCGAAAGCCGCGATGGAAGACACGAGCTACTCCCTCTATTTTAAAATATAAGATGTTTTAGATTTGTAAAAAAACTGTATCTAGATCCTCTTAGTGTTAGGTTGAAACGGAGAGAGTAGCTGCGGTTCGACATGCGGGATTATGCGGGACCTGTGGGTGCCGGAGAAGGAACGTTGCAATTTTGTGGGTTTACCACGTATGCTTACTTAACACATGCGGGCTAATGCGGCAGTAAGCGGACGGCCCGCTATCAGACCCACTTACAGCCTGACTTCTCGACGAGTCGACGATCTTTTTTGACCGGCACGGTCCCTTCCGATCGCTTCCTCGTGTTTCCTACTTTCCTTTCGCTTCCTTCTTTGGCGGGCCCCACTTCCCGCGTAAACTCCACAATCATCGTCGCCATCGCTAGCTCCGCTCTCCCTCCGACTGAGCTCCATTTCTATTTTCATTAAATATAAAATCTTCCTCAGTCACGCCGGCCGCCATTCCTATCCCGTCCGTCAACCCCGAAGCCGCGAGAAGCACGAGGCGGAAATCTTTTTCCGAACTATAGGACCTTTCTCCTCCTCCCTTTACTCGACGACGGCGCGCGCGAGGAAAAATTTAACCGAGGGGCCGTTCGATCTGTTCCGCGGCGGCGGCGCGCTATGCCCGGCGGTGCGCGGGCGGATACCCATCCGGCGGCTACCTCCTCGTCCTCTTCGTCGGCGGGGCGCCGCCGCGGGGGCGGCAGGAGGCGGCCCGACATACTCTCCATCCTCCGGGTAACCAGTACTAATTGTCTGCTCTGCTACGGTTCCTTGCTAGTGGTCATAATCATATACACAAAAGTGTGTTATTTTCTTTCTTTACGCGGGCGTCCTCTAATTGAAGCAGAGGTGCCTGGATTGGTGATCTAGTCTTGTCAATATTTTGGCGAGAAGATCGCTTCTAGCTCCCGGCAGGTTTTGCTCGGTCCTTGCGTACTTGCGTTAGAGTTGGCAAAACAGGCTCTGGTAATCGAAACAGAGCCCCGCACGGCCTGGTCCTGCTATCCCACCTGCGATTTGAACTGTAAACGAATACAGAGTTCTGGTCTGCCCTTACTGGTTCTTCCGCTTCAATCGTCGAACGTTCCTATTTTTGGATGCTAGACATGTACTTACCCATATATCCTGAATCATTGCAAACGTAGAACATGCACGGCCAGGGTATCCATGACTACTAATTCATACAAAGAATGATAACCGTATCTTCCTCAATTAAATGTTGGTGGTAACAAGTAAAATTGGTTGGCTAACTAGTTTCGGGCGTATTACTTGTGTACAAGTGTCCTTACTCTTTAGTCCTTACTACGCACACCCCTTAGCTATGCCCATCCTTTGTTTTTTATTATATTATTCAAATTATGGACCTTTTGTCTTTGAATACAAATGTAACATTGATATTATGTACTTTTTGAGAAATTGATACTTCCTTTTTCTCTGTCAAAAATATTACTCCCTCTGATCCATAATAAGTGTTGCTGATTTAGTACAAAGTTGTACTAAATCCTCCAGGTATTTTTTGAGTAGCATTTTTCAGTTAGTATCTGTTTCAGGTGCTTGCTTGATTAGGATACACATTAAAGTAAAGTTAGTTCACATAAAGACAAAGAGAATCAGCATTCTATATTGTTAACATGGTTATTATCATTTTGATAAATTTTAGAACTGTCTAATTTTATTTCTCAGTTATGTGGTTTATAAATTCTATGGCTAGCCTTTTGAACGATATGAAAGATGCTCAAGGTATAGAGGCTGGCATAGGCTTGACATTTGTCTTCAGTGGGTGAACATAGTGCAGATCGACTTTTGATTTTTAAAGGAGTTGAAAAAATTAATCACAAAGTACGGCCCTGAACAGTGTGTGCTTATGTAGTCTCGTTCAGTTCAAGCTTGTCCCCGGTTCTGAATCGATTCTCGTTAGCAGGCCCCTAGCCTCTGAAGAAAGCTAGCTACTTAAGGGAAAAAAAAAGAGAGTGTGAACTGAACCAAAACAAGAACATGCATAGAAAATGCCCCTAGCAGAGTGCTCTGGTAGTTCAAAAAATGCAATGGATATCCTGATATTCAGGAAACTTCAGATTCAGATGCGCCTTTTGCTTTATTCGGTCAATGCGTTAACTATTACAATTTTCTTGTTAGATAATTCTACTGATATAATCTGATCTGTTTCATTTATCCATGTAAAAGAGCGCAGTATGTCTCGATTCATCATCTTCTGATACTGGAAGAGGACGGAGCAAGTTGTCAAGCAACAAAGTAACTCATGGATTTCACTTAGTTGAAGGAAGATCAGGACATGACATGGAGGACTATCATGTAGCAGAGTATAAGTACGAAAATGATCATGAACTTGGTCTCTTTGCCATTTATGATGGCCATTTGGGAGATACCGTGTCCAGCTTTTTGAAAGCTAATCTTTTCAACAACATACTAAAAGAGGTAAGTTTTTTACCCTTTTTTGTTTTTCTTTTCCATCCGTGTAAAACATCATATGCATGATATGTATATATGAAGTGTTAATTTTGACGAGAAGTTTGTATGGTATTTTTTTTGTAGCCTCTCTTCTGGACGAACCCTCAAGAAGCAATAAAAAATGCATACAGCTCTACAAACAAGTATATTCTTGAAAATTCTAAGCAACTTGGACCAGGTGGTTCAACAGCAGTTACTGCTATTGTAGTTGATGGTAGGGACATGTGGGTAGCAAACATAGGCGATTCGAGGGCTGTTGTATGTGAAAGAGGTACTGCTATTCAGGTCAGTGTTGATCATGAACCCCATACAGCTGATGAACGGAAGAGGATCGAAAAGCAAGGTGGTTTTGTTTCTACTTTTCCTGGTAAGTGTTTTGTTGTTTCATTGTTGCTTCCAGTCACAAGGTACAAATATCTTAACTACTTGCCCACAGGTGATGTTCCTCGTGTAAATGGCCAACTTGCTGTTGCAAGAGCGTTTGGTGATCAGAGCCTGAAGGCGCACTTGAGCTCAGAACCTGATTTTAAGCATGTACCCATAAACTCAAATATAGAATTTGTCATACTTGCCAGTGATGGATTATGGAAGGTATGTGCTTGTCTTTCCTAGGAAAGTTTCATTTATATTGCGTTATGCTCTTATTTACCCATCACATTACAAAATTTATAAGTTATAACTATGCGTTGGATAATTTCCTTTTTGGACATCCTTTCATCTTAGTATGTATTTACTTCTTTTTGTGGAAGATCACGATAAGACCGATGTGACTTGATCGATTACATTGCTAAGTTGGGCTAAATTGGTAATTGTTCTCGTCATGTGACCTGGTCCTAGAATCTAGCTCTTGGCATGTACTTCTAGAAGTTCAATCTAGTACTATTGCTAAAACAGTTTAATTTCCTGTTCATAGGTGAAATATCCATATATATCTGGATAAAAAAACATCCATATTACAGCCTCTGACTCTTTTTACCGGCTTTAGGTCGTTAAGAACCAGGAAGCCGTTGATCTGGTGAAGTCAATCAAGGACCCACAGACTGCAGCGAAGCGGTTAACATCTGAGGCACTCGACAGGATGACCAAGGATGATATTTCGTGCATCGTCATCCGTTTCCGTTGCTGAATCTCATGCTCTCACACCATCCAACTTGCGAGCCTGGATCTTCTTCCTCGCACCGTCTCCCCGCGGTTGTTCCGTGTGCTGGATCTCTGTGCATTGTGGCTGATAGAACATCTGGTCTTATAATAGCTCAGGATTGGATTTACTTTACGGCATTATTTATTCTTCTGTGCACATATCTACATATATACACGTTAGAAGAACTAGACTGCTCATCTCAGGACAAGGAATAACACACTGCCAATCAGAAGGAGTCCATATATTGCTGTAAAGCTTGTAACCGTGATTGTGGTAAACATATAATTTTAGTGCTTCCGTCTTGGCTGAACTCTTTTGTGCATATGTACATGTTCGGAGTAAAGATTGTTAATGTAATGATACATTGCCTTGCATCTATTGTAGTACTACTACATTTTATTAGACTAGCAGTCCAGCATACAAAGTAAAGGTATAAAAAAACCCAGATGGTTCAGTTGATAGTGTTCGTATTGAGCAGGTAAGAACAACTCTAACAGATAATGTAAATGACACCCCTTAAAACGCGTATAAAGGTTGTTAAAAACGCTTTTAAGGTAACGCATGAGCTCGCGCCGAATAGATCCCGCAAACTGGAACCGCAGAGTCCGCGGCCGGGCACTGTAAATTGGTCGATTTTCAGCCCAATTTCATACGCAATTTCATAAATTGAACAATAGATACGCAATACATATGCAAATGGATGCAATATTCAATAGTTTTTACATCCAATTGTCCCAACCACAGCACCATCCTCCTCCTCTTCCTCTATGTCTTCGTCGCCGTCCTCGTCAAGATTTGTGTTGTCAATATCATGCTTGTACGCATCTAGTGGGGTGGTGTCAATGTCGACGGCACTCAAGGTGAGCATGTCGACGAACGAAGTGGGCACCTCGTGCAAACAAACGCTACAATGTCCACCGCGCTTGAGGTGAGCACTATCGGCGACGCGGGGAAACGGGGAAAATTCACCGCAGAGAAAAGGGATAAATTCATACCTAACCGATGCGGGTTGGGCGGCCCGGTCTACTTTGCGCCGTGTGGCCACCTTCTTCGTATTCACATGACGGGGCACAAGAAGAGGCAGCGGCGCGGGCACGAGCTCGTCTGTGGAAGTGGGAGGCACGACAGAAGTGCCGCCTAGGACGGCGTAACCGTTAGATCCCATTCGCTTGCGCTTCTGCCCGGCTGCAAAGGCCACAGTGGGAACCGCCCGAGATCCCGAGGCTGCGCGAGCTGCCGGAACCGAGCGAGGTGCGGCAGCGTTGCCCTTCACCGGCGTTTTCTTCATAGGACGGGGAGCGAGGGGGTGGCTCGATTAGGACTGCGCAACCTTCACAACTAATAGCGGGAGCTCGGGGGTTACATGGTGGCGCTAGGACGGTGCGGCGGTTGGGGAGACGACGGAACGAGTAGATCGGCGGCGGCGCGGAATATCCCTCATGCCAACAACCCGTGGAGATACGGTGGCCTCTCGGTTCGCTCGCGAAACCTGAGGAAGTAGTGCTCCGCGAGGCGAATCTAGGTGCACTAAATTTTTTTTATGCTATCGTGAAAAGTACGGGATATGCTCGGACCAGTTTTCTCGCGAGAAACGTAAAGAAGCGGTTATTATAGAGTTTTCGCATTTTTACGGGATCCATTAGTGTTGCTCTAAGGGCATGTTTACTTGGTTGCATGAGGCATAAGCAAGCCCAGAAAATACAGTTTTGGGCTGTTTGATTGTCCGAATAAGGGGAGGTTAGGCCCGCCTGTTTCTTCTAGCACACGACGGTTTTGGGAACGTCTGATTTGGATGTTTCCAAACGCTAGGGGTGGCAATAGGCACGACCTCACCTCCAGCCATTCTCTCACCTCTAGTCTCTAGAGTAGGAAAATTCCCCACCTTCCCTAGTTCTTTGAGTAGGAAAATTCCTCACCTTTCCTTCAGGAAGCACTGACGTTTTGACCTTGTCATGGCTCACCTCTCCTCTTCTCTGGCACAACTCACATCCCCTCCTCACAAGAACCAGCTCACCTCCCTTCGTCTCTAGCAGCAGCAGCTGACATCCTCCTCCCCGACACTCATGGAGGTAAGCTTCCCATAATGTGTCCCGCTTTCACTATTAGACTAGTGTATTTAACATGCACTCCGGTTACATTCAATAGGATAGGCAGATAAATCTTGTCATACAAGCCGCAATGCTCATAGCTGTTATCCAAGGGTGACTGCTCTTGGTCCATAAGAGGGCTAATGAATGTTCTGTCCCGCGATAAGATATGGACCAGGATAATCAGAATAACATTTATAATTGCAATGGTGTAGATGCTATAGTCATGTTTTGGATGAGAAGAGATCTGTTTAAACCTTTGCAAAACGTTTGGCGGGAGGGATTTATGGAAGGATAACATCCACACAATTGTGGGTGAGCAAGTCACAATGTTCCTTCATGGTGTAGGTCATAATCAGAGTTTGGAGTGATTCCATCACAACACATTCTAGAAATCCATAGAGAAAATCCATCAATATTCAAGCAAGTTTTCTATGTAGTTGGAGAGAATATATGTGAGATGATCAAGCCACCAAGTAGTGACACACCAATGAAGATAAGAGGGATACCAAGATGGTATCCATACTTCAGGTGTAAGTATTACTCTGTAAATTTCTCAACGTATGCACATGTTCCCATCAACATAACAAGTTGTACATGCGGTTGTAGAGTACCCAACAAATAGTTTGAAGCATACAGGGGAACAAATCACTACACCATCCAGAGTGTGCTTGTTGTTGGTTTAGATCTCAAGTTTACATATTGTTATATGTTGATCCAAATTCTACAAAGTAAAGGCCAACTTCCGACGGAGCGGAGCGAGGCCCGTCGCCGGAGGCTTGGGCCGATGCGGTTGGGATAAGTTGCATCTGTGAAATCCCCGGCGTTGTGTAAACACTCTCCGATATAGTGAAGTTTCACTGGCTGGCGCCCGTGGTTTTTCCCCTCTCTTTGTTGGAGAGAGTTTTCCACGTTAAATATGTGTCCCCCTCGCTGCAATTTTATTTTCGTTCTTCGTTATTTACTTGTCGCAAAGCTAACAAGTGGTATCAGAGCCCTAGGTTCTAATCTAGGGTTTGCGACATGTCGTCATTGAAGTTCGATCTACCGCAGCTGGACTACTCCACAAGATTCTGCTTGTGGCAGGTGAAGATGCGGGCGATTCTCGTCCAAACTTCAGATCTGGATGATGCGCTGGATGGATTCGGGGAAAAGGATGCTAAGAGCTAGTCTGACGAAGAAAAGCGGAAAGACCGTAAAGCTTTGTCTATGATCCAACTTCATCTATCCAATAATATTTTGCAGGAAGTCTTGACAGAGAAATCTGCTGCTGCCCTTTGGGGGAAACTGGAATTGATCTGCATGTCAAAGGATCTAACCAGTAAGATGCATGTGAAGATGAAGTTGTTCTCGCATAGATTGCAGGAAAGTGGATCGGTAATGAATCACTTATCTCTTTTCAGAGAGATTATTTCTGATTCGCAATCTATCGAAGTAAAATATGATGATGAGGATCTAGCTCTATTACTCTTATGCTCGTTGCCTAGTTCTTATACACACTTTCGTGATACAATGTTGTTGATCCGTGATAAGATAACCCTTGATGAAGTGCAAGATGCCCTCAAACAGAGGGAAAAGATGAAATCTATGGTGCAGGCAGATGGGGCGTCTTCCAAGGCTGAAGCTCTGCAGGTTCGTGGCAGGACCGAGCAGAGATTTAACAACCATGGCAACCGAGATAAGAGCAAAGACGACAGAGGTCGTTCGAAGTCCAAGGAAAAGGACAAGTTCTGCAGGTATTGTAAGAAATCTAATCATGTTATTGATGATTGTTGGAAGCTGCAGAATAAGGAGAAAAGGAACGGTACTTACCAACCGAAAGATAAGGATCAAGGTAATGGTAAGGCTGCTGTTGTTTCTGGTGATAGTTCTGACGGTGAATGTTTAGCCGTTTTTGCTGCTTGTGCTTCTCGTGATGATGAATGGATACTTGATACTGCATGTTCGTTTCATATTTGTTGTAACAAAGACTGGTTCAGTTCATATGAGTCTGTGCAGACTGGAGATTTTGTACGTGTAGGGAATAACAACCCGTGCCATATTGTCGGAGTTGGATCTGTTAAGATCAAGACACATGATGACGTGACGCGTACGTTGAATGAGGTGAAGCACATACCAAGCATGGCCAGAAATATGATCTCCCTGAGTACCATGGACGTTGATGGATACAAGTACGCCGGTGGGCGTAGGTTGTTAAAGGTATCGAAAGGCTCTCTTATTCACATGATAGGTGATATGAATTCTGCTAAGTTATATGTTCTTAGAGGTAGCACTCTGCCTGGTATTGCTGCTGTTGTTACTGCTAATGATTCTGATGATTGTGGTAAAACAAATCTTTGGCATATGCGCCTTGGGCATATGAGCGAACATGGCATGGCAGAATTGGTTAAGAGAGAGCTGATTGATGGTTGCAACTTGGGTAAGTTTGAGTTCTGTGAGCACTGTGTTTTTGGTAAGCACAAAAGAGTTAAATTTAATGCTTCCGTTCATACCACCAAAGGCATTTTAGATTATGTGCATGCTGATGTATGGGGACCTTCCCGTAAGACATCTATTGGTGGTGCTAATTACATGCTTACTATTATTGATGACTACTCAAGAAAAGTGTGGCCATATTTTCTGAAACATAAATCTGATGTTTTTGATGCTTTTAAGAAGTGGAAAGTTATGGTAGAAAAGCAAACTGAAAAGAAGGTAAAGGTACTACGTACTGACAATAGTATGGAATTCTGTTCTAATGAGTTTGAGGAGTTTTGCAGTAATGATGGTATGATCAGGCACCACACCATCCCTTACACTCCTCAGCAGAATGGCGTGGCTGAGCGCATCAACAGAACCATCATCTCGAGGGCTCGTTGTATCTTGTCCAATGCAGGTATGCATAGACGTTTCTGGGCTGAAGCAGCCAACACAGCGTGTTACCTCATCAACAGGTCACCTTCTATTCCACTTGAGAAGAAAACTCCTATTGAGGTATGGTCAGGTTCGTCTGCTGATTATTCGCAGTTGAGAGTTTTTGGTTGCACTGCTTATGCTCATGTTGATAATGGAAAGTTAGAGCCTAGAGCTGTCAAGTGCATATTCCTTGGTTATGGTTCAGGAGTTAAGGCATATAAACTATGGAATCCTGAAACTAAAAAGATTTTGTTGAGTAGGAACGTTGTTTTCAATGAATCCGTTATGTATCATGACAGCTTGCCATCAGATCCCTCTCCTGTTGCTATTGGAGAGGAGGGAGTTCGTGTGCAGGTGGAGCACCTGCAGAAAACTGTTGATAATAATGCTATTGTTGATGATACTCATGAGGAAAATATTTATGATGATGTTGTTCAGCACTCACCTACTATTTTGCAGCAGCCACAGGAATCTGTTGCTGCTGATAGACCGAGGCGTAACATAGTTCCACCTCGTCGTTTGATTGAAGAGTGTAATCTTACTTATTATGCTTTAAGTTGTGCTGAACAGGTGGAGCATGATACTGAACCTGCTACATACAATGAGGCTGTTGCATCCGTTGACCGCGATAAGTGGGTTTCTGCTATGCAAGAAGAGATATAATCGCTTGATAAATGACACATGGGAAGTTGTGCGCTTGCCTAAACAGAAGAAGGTCGTCCACTGTAAGTGGATATATAAGAGAAAAGAAGGTTTGTCTCCTAATGAGCCTCCAAGATTTAAGGCAAGGTTAGTAGCAAAAGGTTTTAGCCAGATTCAAGGTATTGACTATAATGATGTTTTCTCTCTAGTTGTGAAGCATAGCTCTATTCGTACTTTCTTTGGTATTGTTGCTATGCATGATCTTGAGCTTGAGCAGCTAGATGTAAAGACTGCTTTTCTACATGGTGAACTGGAGGAGGAGATTTACATGGACCAACCTGAAGGGTTCATAGTTCCTGGAAAAGAGGATTTTGTGTGCAAATTGAAGAGGTCGCTTTATGGTTTGAAGCAATCTCCAAGACAGTGGTACAAAAGGTTTAATTCATTTATGATCTCACAAGGTTTTAAGAGGTCTCAGTTTGATAGCTGTGTTTACATAAAGTTTGTTAATGGATCACCTATTTACTTGCTGTTATATGTTGATGATATGTTAATTGCTGCCAAGAGCATGAAAGAAATCACTACTTTGAAGGCACACCTAAGTAGTGAATTTGAGATGAAAGATCTTGGTGCTGCTAAGAAAATCCTAGGTATGGAAATTAAACGGGACAGAAAATCTAGGTTGTTGTTTCTTAGTCGGCAAAGTTACGTTGAGAAAGTTCTTCAACGTTTTAATATGCATGATGCAAAGTCAGTTAGTACTCCTGTTGCTCCTCACTTTAAATTGTCAGTATTGCAATGTCCTAGTTCTGATGAAGATATTGAGTACATGTCTCGAGTTCCTTATTCTAGTGCTATTGGTTCCTTGATGTATGCCATGGTTTGCTCTCGCCCTGATTTATCATATGCTATGAGTTTGGTGAGTCGTTACATGGCTAATCCTGGTAAAGAACATTGGAAAGTTGTTCAGTGGATTTTCAGGTACCTCCATGGCACATCCAACGCTTGCTTGAAGTTTGGCAAGACTGATGAGGGACTCGCAGGCTATGTGGATTCAGATTTTGCTGCCGACTTGGATAAGAGGAGGTCCCTCACAGGTTATGTGTTCACGGTAGGTGGATGTGCCGTGAGTTGGAAGGCAACACTGCAACCAGTTGTTGCTCTATCTACAACCGAAGCATAATATATGCTGTTGCTGAAGCTTGCAAATAGTCTGTTTGGTTGAAAGGTTTGTATGCTGAGCTTTGTCAGGATGATTCTTGCATTAACATGTTCTGTGACAGTCAAAGTGCTATTTACCTTACTAAGGATCAGATGTTCCATGAGAGAATAAAGCACATTGATATCAAGTACCATTATGTTCGTGATGTTGGTGTACAAGGTACACTAAAGGTATGCAAGATAAGCACTCATGATAATCCTGCTGATATGATGACAAAGCCTGTTCCTGTTGCTAAGTTTGAGCTATGATCAAGCTTAGTTGGTATAACTGCTTAGCCCAAGTGGCTATTGGCGCCGAAAGTGTTTTCTTTTTTTGTTCAGGGAGATGATTACTGTTGATGCTACAAGAAGGAATTTGTCTCAAGGTGGAATTTGTTATATGTTGATCCAAATTCTACAAAGTAAAGGCCAACTTCTGACGGAGCAGAGCGAGGCCCGTCGCCGGAGGCTTGGGCCGATATATATACTTCTTGTAAGCCACTGGTTGGGATAAGTTGTATCTGTGAAATCCCCAGTGTTGTGTAAACACTCTCCGATATAGTGAAGTTTCGTTGGCTGGCGCCCGTGGTTTTTTCCCTCTCTTTGTTGGAGAGGGTTTTCCACGTTAAATCTGTGTCCCCCTCGCTGCAATTTTATTTTCGTTCTTCGTTATTTACTTGTCGCAAAGCTAACACATATGACTTGGCTGGTTAGAAACAATCACCCCATGGTACAGTCAATCTAAATAAAGGTCTCTTAGACCTGATGGGATAAGTGTTCCTTAAGGTAATATTGTTGAGCTTATAACTTTGATAAATGTAAGGGCACAAGTTTATGTAGATAGTTTTGAAATAAGAGTATCGAACCATGAAGAGCCTAGAAAATGGTCTTTTTCTTCTTGTTGTAAATTTACCAAGTGTACTTGCAAGCTATCTTTGATTACAAACAAGAGAGTGTTGAAAGTGTTGGGTGAGAGCAAAACTAGAATTAAATAGAATGAAAAGAGAGCGCAAGAGATAATAATCGATATAAAGATGGTGGAACTACAATAGGGATAAAGGCGTTCTCGGGGAGAGGATCCACCACTAGCATTTATTATGAGTAAATAATTGGGATAGATTGTTTTAGCTCAAATTGCTATCCATGTCGTCCTAATTCTTTTTGGTCATGAGATGGAGGCCGAAAATGACACGTGGCAACGTCGCAATGGAGCCCTGCTATCCCGTGAGGCCAGATCCGCTGCGGTCCTGGGCGAAAGACTCCAGACCATGGATTGGTGTCCCGCGCGTCGTCATACCCCGCGTTGCAGACCGTTGGGGCACGCGCGCGAACCAGGCCAGCCGTCAGCGTACGTAGCCAGGACCACGCTATGTAAGAGCCGTTTCCGACGTGTAACGCTTCCGCACCCGCCGAGAGCCGACGTGGCGCTGTAAGCCCATGCCGGCCGTGAACTCTCGCTGACGTGGGGCCTGCACGGTGCCCGCCTTATAGTGTAGACCCTAGGTGGTCGTGGTTCTTTGCAGACGCGGGGAACGTCCAGAGCTGACGTGGCGTTGTGCGCCCATGCGGGTCCCATCCAGAGACAACATGGTGGACTATAGCCGATCGCGGATTCTCGCGGCGGAGGGGCACGTGAACATCTGATGTGGCATTGTATGCCCTAGACAGACGTGTTTCCCCATGACAGAGAGCCGGGCTAGCAGGGTAGATTGTAAGTATTATAGATTTATTGTGGACCATAGAACAACTAGTAGCATAGACCGTGCCACGAAAATCTACTTTGGTCTACGATGGCTCTATAGTTTAAACCTTACGTTTACCTCTTATATATAAGCATCTTTGTGTATCTTCTTTGGCATTCGGTCAGATATTTTTTTTACATAGCATGCTGCTAAAGGCTCGTCTTCTTGCGTCATGGTTCGTTCGTAGAGCTCGCCGGTCGCTCCGGTTGATCTCCGAGCAGAGCATGGTGTGGTTGTTCGACATTGTGATGCATCTCAACTCGCCAGCCTCTCTTAGGCGAGACGTCCTGATGCCATCGCCCCACAATGGTCTTTCATGCGTCTTTGGTGTTAGGCTGTTGGCCAAACATCCATGACGATGTGGTTCAACGATCGTTCCTCAGGCGTCCTTTTTACCAGATGTCGACGCCTCACCATGGTGACGATGTGGCATCGACACAGACAAGAAGGCATACGTCTACGGAGTAGGAAGTCTCGCTCCGGAGATATTTGATACCTTCGATCTGGATTCATGGATGTAGTATAATAGCTTTTCTCGTAGAAGACCTAGGTTTAGTCGAACCTCGGAAAGCACTACTAAAAAGTAATAAAAAAGGACACGTCTACAAGACTTTGCTTGTTTGTTTTATCTTAGTTAACCGGATCAATCTAGTTTACTTTATAACGGGTTTGAATTAATGGATGGAGATAGGCCAGGATTGAAGATCCACCTATAACTGCATATCAAATGGGATAAAAGATAATAATAAGCATGGTCATGTATAATGTTTGTATTGAATCTCTTGTGGGCAACATATCCCAATATTATAGAGCCCCCATGATGTAGCAGGCATAGAAATGGACTTTTGATCCAACCGAGAGTACACCGAAGCCACTGGTTATAAAATATTATTAAGTGTAAACACAGATCAAAGCTTTAAGTGGTGATGTTATTGTTGATCCCGAATGGGACGCTAAGTGAAGACCGTACTACCCATTCTATCACTGAGGTTCCTATGAGATCACCGCTAGCCAAGTATCTCACCTCAAACCTTTATCAATCTATGAGATCTTGGGTACCTATAAGTCCACAGATCGAGACAAGAGACTAAGAAACAAAAGATACAAATCACGAATTCAAACAAAATACAATTCTCCCATGATCTAGATGCACATAATTGCTACGATATTTCTTCCCAACTCGAAGCCCGTGAGGACTACTCACTCATAACAAATAGATTCGAGATAGAAAACATCATGCAAATACTCAGATTGAAATCAAATATTCTTACAATGGTCGCCAAATCACAAGGAGATCTAAAGTACAATGCAATGGCTATGGCTAGTGGATGGATGGATGGTGGAAGTGACGAACAATGGATGAAAAATGGATGAACAATGGTGTGGATATCTTTTGGTGGTGTTGTGATGCAATATGAGAATGGTGGCTCTTTGGCCGGCGGCTGGAGCCTCGAAATATATAGGCATCTTCACGAAAGTTGTAGGGTTTGACGAGACGAAGCCGTCGCCACCTGGTACCAGTGGTCGTTAAGCGTGTTGACGCCCTGGAATGCTTCTCCAATTACTTGGTTGTGTACTTCCTCAAAATCCTTGATTATGACTCCTTATTTTGCTTTAAAAGTCATGATTTCCTGCACAACCTAAATCAAAGAAGGGATTTGCATATCTTTGCAATTGTTAGTCATTAGTGGAAAGAGTTGAGAGTTTCTTTGTCAATTTCTTAACCAAAAACAATATTTAAACACAGTGGAAGATGACAAAAATCGGAGCCATCAGCTTCCCCAAAGTTCAAACCTTGATCATCCTCGAGCAAGAAGAACCAAAAAAACTATAAGGAATTCGACGTTTAAACTTGAAACAATGAGAATAAGAGTTCACTTACAGTCGGTAGTCGTATGTGCTCAACACTTCATTCATTTGCGAAGCTTATCAAAGTTAGAGAGATGACAAGAATACTATACAAGTTTTGGTAAGTCAAGATAATCAAAGTAAAGTTTAATATAAGTATAAATAACTAGAAGTGTAGCAATCAATCCAATTTCTCTAATTAACTCTGAGCTTGCCAAGGAACACTAGGATGTTTAAACAACATAATTGAGTAAGAGAGTTTCATGTCCCAAGTAGTATAACAATGAAGTGCCTTATTTACACCTATATCAATAAATCAAGTCAATCTAAAACACTTCTAATCCAATCATTGTCTTTCAAGAAAAAATTGTAAAGTAGTAATGAGACCATGCCAAGGACTTGTTATGTGGATCCTCATAGATATCTTTTTTCTTTCTTTCTTTTTCATTTTTCCAGGATTGTTGTTTGTTTCTTTTTGCTAGTGTTTGCACAACCTTTGAGAGTACCAATACTTTTGCCCATACATTGACACGGATGCCACTCATGTCATCAACTCATAGCCGAAATCTGGTGTTATGCCATAGATCGTTCAAAAGCTAGCGGAGTTGTTGGCATCCCAAAGGTGTGCATTAGAGACAGAACAAAGTTGTCTCACTTCTTTCTCTTTCTCTTTTTTGAGCTAGTACCGCGGTTTGATCCACAAGGTTAGCTTTGGCATGCATCACAATTACCACTAGACTTTGTTTCAATCAAACAACTCATTTCATGAGTGTCGTCGAGACTGTCAAAATATCTATAGGGTTAAGTATAATCAAGGGTATACTCTCAAGACAATCATTCAGCAAACAAGTCGTAAATTTCAGACTTTTTCATATTGTACTTGTTTGGCATTATTATTTCCAAGGCAAGACTCGGTTAACTAAAAGAACTAGAGCAAGAGCTTCAACAACTAATCATCATACTAATAAAAAGCCTAACTTTAACCATATTAAATTACTTCCCACTAGCATGGCATCTTAGCAAATCAACCAACTAAGATAAACAACTCAAACTTCATAAGTGAGAGACATAGGACATACCTCTCATAAGTAACCTCATGATCTTATTCCTTATAGGGATGTGTTCCTTCAAAACTCAAACACGATTACTCTCGAAATGATATTAACGCAAAGAGGCAATCACGTTTACGAAAAAAGGGTGAACGGAAAAATCTTTTCGTATTTTTGAGGATAGGGATTAAAGAATAGAAAAGAACTTGCGACCAAGCAAGGTTTTAAGAAAATAAAAACAAAGGAAAATAAATAAGCTAAAATAAAAGCAAATCAAAAAGCACAGTGTTGGAACAGGCCAACACGAGTGTTTCAAAGCTCTCAAGGAGCAGGAGTACAACCTTGTTATTACACAAATGATTTTACCAGGGGAACACATCCCCAAGCTTAGGCTTTTGCATGCCCTTTTGTTGCTCATTGTGGTGGCGGTGGATAATCTCCCACGTTCCATTGGCTGCTCCAATCATGGAACTAGGTGGCGAGGCTTGCAGTGACATCTCAAAGGTTAATGGAGAGGTTCCTCATGTTTTGAATGTTTCCTTCGAGTGCATAGATGTCTTCAAAGGTGGTGTAGTAGTTTGGTGGCTGCACATCTTGTTTGGGTCCTCCTTGTCTACTTGTTCTTCTTCTCCTCCTCCCACGGGTATTTCTTGTTGGGGTAGATTAGCTTCAACCTGCGCGTCATAATGTAAATGTCCATCCTTGATAGAGAATAAACCGTGAGGCAAAGGAGCCGGGATCAAGTGATACGCTCCAGGTATATCGAAGAAATATCTACCATGGTTTTTAGAAATCATAGCACATGCTCTTAGAGTAGATAGAACGAGACGGTTACCTCCAGTCAACGGTTGGATGTTACCTTGGTTGATGCGAAGTGCGCGTGCAAGAACGGTCACAACTCCTCTACATATGGGTCCTCGAGATTGAAGAGCCTGATACTTAAGGTAAAACACAAGTAAAGCGCCCAAATTTGGCATTAAGTTACAATTGACAAGTGCGGATTTTGCAAGGATCAACATGTCCTCCTCATTAACTCTAGTAAACTCACCACATTCCTATAGTGTGTTAGCAATAACATAGAATAAATATTGAATAGCAGGATGATCAATTTGATTCCCCTTGGGTGTGTTTCCATGGATTCTCATCAAATTAAAATATTGTGAAGGGGAAGGATCTAAAACAAAGATAGTTGTGCGTATATCGATGGTGTTGTTGGCAAACCCAAAGCATTGAGCCCATTGGCTGAGTGTCAAAGTATACTCTCAGCTCATAAGGATGAATTTAATTCGATCAACTCCGGGCCTTTCTTCCTCGGAAAAACCATAAGGATCCATCGTGTGTGTTAAGGTGCTGAAGAACTCAAGCGTCAAGCGGCAATATGTCACAACATCCTGAAAGACAAAATTGTACACAGCAACATTGTTGCAAAGTAAATCGAAATCAGCACGAATGCCAAGTTGGTTCAGGATATATGGACATGCCCACTTGGTGGACTTGATCTCTCAAACCTTGAGACGATCAAAACGGGTAAGATGGAACTCCTCGGTGAACTCGATGCCAATTGACTCGGAGGTTAACGTATCAATGGGTGGCGGGGAGGATTCCGCAGCCATCTCACATGTATGACTACTTGTATTCATCTAATAAATAAAAACAAGATAAAGTAAATAATGATTGCTAATAATTTTTTTGGTCCAATAGAAACATAGCATAAGTGATTCTCTATACTAACTACAAAAGAAACTCATCTAAAAAGCATACTTAATATCAAGATTGAATCAAGAAAAGACATATGTCTAGATTGGCAATGATGAATGATTAAGTAAGGATTTTGCACAAATAAGTTGGGGAACGGATGAGAATCATACCTTAGATCGAGTGAGTGCGAAGAATCAAAGAAAGATTGAGTAAATTTGAAGATCCAATGGAGGTGGTTTGAAGTTTGGAGGAAGAAGAAAGAGAATAATTGATTTGGGTATTTTTAGGTTACCTCCTTGGGGTGCTTATGGCGGCCGCATACTCGGTACGGGCGGGCGGTACGGCCGGAGCCCGCCCATACCGGGTGACTTACCTTGGGGGCGACGGCCACTCCCAGGTGATGCACTCGGTACGGGCGTGCAGTACAGTCATGCGCGCCCGTACTGCTGGTCGTTAATGTTGTGGTGGCTTCTACTTAAAATCTGATGTTTGCTTGGGGTACGGTACGGGCGTGCGGTACGGGAACGTCCGGCCGTACCAGTGGTCGTTATCGACACTGTTCCTTTGGCAAACATCAATTTTTTTATCTTTCTTTGTCTTGAGGTGGTATGGGCGCATGGTACGGTGCACTCCAGCCGTACCAGTGGTCATTATCGACACTATGAACTAGAAAAACTCAAGGAATTTGATTAGTAGCTCCGTGCGCCTTTGCACATCTTATCAAAGCGTTAGATAGCAGCAGAAAACACTAAGTAATGATCCAACAATACTTCTTAGGCCATTTGTTAGTAAAATAAAATATAAAGGATTACCTTAGTTCTTATCCTCTCTCCATAGGTCTTCTTGAACACTCTTTATTAAAAACAAAAACAAAACTAACACGATAGAAAATACATAAAGAAAGAAATTTATTTCACATGGGTTGCCTCCCATGAAGCGATTCTAGTTAAAGTCAATTAGCTTGACCTCGATGTCAATCACTTGGGTTTATGAAGTGGAACACCCACTCTAAAGTAGTTTGCTTTTAAAGTAATTACACCATCATCATTATTAGGCTTGGCATTCTTTTTACTAGTGAAGTGGACTACAAAAGGATCACTAGATGGTGGCCCTATTCTTACATTCCCTTCATGTAAATTAATCAAAGCTTTAATAGTTATTAGGAATAGCCTACCTAGAATTATAGGTGCTATGGGATCTTAAGACATGTCGACAATAACAATATCAATAAGAGCGGGACTACCTTTAATTTCAACAACTATATTTTCTTTGATCCCAACAGCTTGTTTATAAGTTGAATCTGCTAGATGGAGTCTTAATTCAGTTGTAACAAATGGATCCAATCTTAACTTATCGAATAGGATTTTGGAAATTGTTGAAACACTTGCACCAAGATCACAAAATGCGGATATCTCATTAACTCCCAACTTAATTTTAATAGTGGGCTCAAATATATCATCTAGCTTAGCTGGAAGCTTATCAGCTAGTCGTTTGTACTCCATCTCTAAATCACGAACCTTAGATGCTACTTGTTGTATAAATTGTTGGTACGTAGCATCATTACCTTGTTCTATACCTGGATTCTTAACTGTGATCATCTTCAATAGATCTTCCATGGTATATTCCGATGTTGGCGTGTTGCTACAATCCAGCTCTTCAGGTTTTTCATTATTGGTTACCACCCTCATCATATTGAAGTCTTCTACCGGATTTGGCTTGGGTTTTCCAGAAAACTTTGCTAGTATGAGAGCTTGGCACTCGGATACCTTACCCAGCTGAGCCTCCGCGGTCTTTGTTCTTTCCTATAGAGCCTGCACATCATTTCTAATTGCAACGGCTTGGTTAGATAATCTTCCTATACTACTTTCATGGTTCTCCATAATCTTAATAAGCATATTATTTTGCTCGGTTTGAGCTTTTATAAATGTTTTAACGGTTTGCTCAAACGGGAGATTGCCATGATTTGCTCCATTAGTATTATCATAATTATTATAAGGAGCTCCTGTAGGATTAGCATGATATTTTTGAACATTAGAAGCATAATTATTTTTCCATGCAGGATTAAAAGGAGTGTGAGCTATAAAATTAACATCATTAACATCGGTAGTGATAGCATTAACTTGGGTATCTTCCTTACCCTTCATTAAGCTAAGCAACTCATCTACCTTAGATGTAAGCTCCTCATTGTTTACCTCGGTGATTGGACTTACTCTCTTCGAGGTTCTTTCCACATGTCATTGGGCATGGTTATTTTGCATATCATCAAGTAACTTCTTTGCAACACTCACATGCTTTTCCATGATTGTTCCTCCTGCTGCAGTATCTAGCATAGACTTAGACATTGGGTTAAGACCATTATAAAATAAATGTAATATAAGACACTCTTACATCCCATGATTAGGATAGTTCATTACGACTTCTTTCATCCTTTCCCACACAAGTGCTAGTGGCTCACGATCTTCTTGTCTAAAGCTTGTAATGTTGGATCTTAGCTGCATAGTCTTAGCTAGGGGGAAATTTTTAGTCATAAACAAATTAGTACATTCCTCCCAATATTTAATAGTGCCCTTTGGTAGAGCTAGCAACCAATCCTTAGCCTTTCCTCTAAGAGAGAAAGGGAACAATCTTAGATTAACAACAATTGGATCTACATCTTTAATACGCATCATTTCACAAATTTTAGTAAAATTATTTAGGTGCAATCCCGAATCCTCAGAAGATGAACCCCCAAATTGGTTTTGTTAAACCAAACTTAAAAGGTTAGGTTTTATATCATATGTTTTCGCATCAACTGCGGGTTGACTGATGGGTGCACGAATAAAATTATCAGTGGGAGTAGCATACTCCCCTAATATCTTTTGAGCCATGGCTCTTATCTTTTTGGTAATTGTTTTAGTAATAAAAATGAATAACAAGTAACTAATTTGTTTGGGTTTTCAAATAGATAATAAGAAAGTAAACTAATAACAAGAATTAAACTACAACTAGTAATAAAACTAAAAACAAGGTCTCTAATGACCTCACCAGGATAGCGAAATTGCTTCCCTCACAACGGCGCTAGAAAAAGGGTTGATACCTTCGATCTGGATTCACGGATGTAGTATAATAGCTTTTTCCCTAGAATACCTAGGTTTAATCGAACCTCGGAAAACACTGCTAAAAGGTAATAAAAAAGGACATATCTACAAGACTTTGTTTGTTTGTTTTACCTTAGTTAACCAGACCAATCTAGTTTACTTTATAACGGGTTTGAATCAATGGATGGAGATAGGCCAGGGTTGAAGATCCACCTACAGCTGCACATCAAATGGGATAAAGGATAATAATAAGCATAGTCATGTATAATGTTTGTATTGAGATAATCTCTTGTGGGCAACACATCCTAATATTCTAGAGCCCCCTTGATGCAGCGGGCATAGCAATAGACTTTTAATCCAACCAAGAGTACACCGAAGCCTCGGGTTACAAACAATTATTAAGTGTAAATATAGATCATTGCTTTAAGTGGTGATGTTGTTGTTGATTCCGAATGGGTGCTAAGCGAAGACTGTGCTACCCTTTCTATCACTGAGGTTCCTATGAGATCGCCGCTAGCCATGTATCTCACCTCAAGCCTTTATCAATCTATGGGATCTTGGGTACCTACAAGTACACATATTAAGAAAAGAGACGAACAAACAAAAGATACAAATCACAAATTCAAACAAAATACAAGTCTACCATGATCTAGATGCACATAATTGCTACGAGGTTTCCCCCTAACTCGCAGCCCGTGAGGACTACTCACTCACAACAAATAGATCGGAGATAGAAAACATCATGCAAATACTTAGATTGAAATCAAATATTCTTACAATGGTCGCCAAATCACAAGGAGATCTAAAGTACAAAGCAATTACTATGGCTAGTGGATGGATGGTAGAAGTGATGAACAATGGTGTGGATCTCCTTTGATGGTGTTGTGGTGCAATCTGAGAATGGCGGCTCTCTGGTCGGCGGCTGGAGCCTCAAAATATATAGGCGTCTTCACGAAATTTGTAGGGTTTGATGAGATGAAGCCATCGCCACCTTGTACGGGCAGGCGGTACGGGCGGACCGTGCCCGTGCTAGTGGTCATTAAGTGTGCTGGCGCCTTGGAATGCTTCTCCAATTACTTGGTCATGTGTACTTCCTCAAAATCCTTCATTATGACTCCTTATTTTGCTTTAAAAGCTGTGATTTCCTACACAACATAAATCAAAGAAGGGATTTGCATATCTTTGCAATTATTAGTCATTAGTAGCAAGAATTGAGAGTTTCTTTGGCAATTGCTTGACCAAAAACAATGTTTAAACACAGTGGAAGATGGCAAAAATCGGAGCCATCAATATTGTAATTGTGTCACATTTCTTATCCTCTCCTTTTGTTCTTACTATTCTCGCTTTTTTCTACTAATTTATTTCATGCTTGCCTTGCAGCCTTTTGTACCTACTTCACGACATGAAAGTTTCATCCCGAAAAGTCGTCTCTCTTTGATCTAGACATGAGTTTGAAAGTGCAATGGATGTCGCCTAGAGGGGGGTGAATAGGCTTTTAAAACTATTACGATTTAGGCTCTAATAAATGCGGAATAAAACTAGTGTTTGATTTATCAAGCCAAAACCTATATCCACAAGGTTCACTAAGTTCCCCAACAACCTATGCTAAGCAAGACAAGAAACAAGGTGATAGCAAGATATAATACTTCAAGCATGATTGATGGGGATATGCCGAACAGGGTATGGCCTACAGGACGTTTCGACTAGACCAGGGCCTTTTACGAGTGGGCCTGTAGGATGGCGACTGCAATGCGACTGGAAAGGAAGCCTAGCGACTAGAAGCTAGAGGCCTATAAGTGTAGCTAGGCACGGTTGGATTAGGTCAAATCCTCTGAGTCCTTAACTGATTCGGTTATATATCTGCAAACCCTAGCGAGGCACCCCCTATATAAGCCTCCCTAGGGTACTCTCTGTACTCACGTTCCATCATACACCCCATCCAAGCGACTCACTGCCTAGCCGCCAAGCTCGCCACCCTTGTAACTCACTCGCCGATAATACAATCTAGCAGGAGTACGTCTTTACCCTACGGGGGGCCAAACCTGGGTAAATCCCTGTGTCTTTGCCCTCATCTTGCTCCGCAGATGGCTACCTACTCTTGCCCCAAAACCTTCCAATCGCTGCCCCTGGTAGCGACTACCGTGGTCATTCCCATGATAGTGGTGCCCACCGTGGGGCATGGCCGGTCTGGCCTGAGTTTTGTGGCGAGACCCTACTCGCCAATCGATTGGGCGATTGCCACCGGCCACATGATCGCCACCGGTGGGATCCTCTAGATCTTGCCCGGAAGCTACATCCTAGCGCCACGCCCGATCACGCACAACATGGTGATGTCGGTCGGCACCATCAATCTATTCATCGGCTTCACGGATGTCGTCGACCCGACGAAGACGACGATCATCGGTGGGTCGCCGCCATGTCGTGATCTACTCTTGGAGGGCCAGATCTGCTCCATCATCCGCCTCGCCTCCGAGTACGACTCGGCTGCCAGCAACTCAGCCGGGACCGACGCTGACGCGGACGACGCGACCCTCCATGATGACGCCGATTCGGCGACCCCTGACTTGGTCGCCGGATCCATCACCATCGCATCACGCGAAGACTCCATCACGCGGGTCTCCAACACCGAGGATTTCGAGGACCCCTCCATCCTCAGGATCTTTGACTTCGACTCCGGGTCGGAGTCACCTAAAGACTTCCGTGCTAGATCCAATCGCTTCAACGCGATCTATATGGCGGGTAGCACGACGGCCTCGCCAGATCCAATCGCTTCAACGTGATCTACATGGCGAGTAACACGATGGCCCCGCCAGATCCCTTCTCCACACCGATCCCGCCGACCGCGTTCGTGACGGAGGTAGAAGAAGCTCGCCTATGACTAGAGGAGGCAACACACAAGGATTAGGCCGAGCGCGAGAAGTTCCGCCTCGAGCGGGAAACGGTGCAGGAGCTGTCGCTCTACCATCAATGCCACCTCAGGACCCGCCTGAACTCCAACATCCAGGGCCGCGTCCTAAACTTCAACGACGAGAACGACCTCGTCGCGCCACTGAGCGCGAGTTCTGCGAGAACGCGTCACCTGGCGGGAGCAACCGCCCACCACCTAGGGCACCTGCGACTAGAGCTCCACCGCCATCCCTGGGCCGCACACCTCCTCCGGACCAGCCGTGGATCATCATCTTGCCACAACCCCGGGACGCCAACGGGCTCCCGCTGTACTCCACCCCAATGGACAATGTCATTGTGGGGCACGCCACAGTCGCCAACCTCAACATCACGGGAGGGTGCGCTATAGATCTAGTATGCCCAGGCCCTACTCACTAGGGCTGTTGAACAGCAAGCCGCGGGAGTCGACCCGTGGGGACGAATGTACTCCCGTTCATCGGGGAGTAGGACGGCCTCAAGCGGCCATCCAACGGTCGCCAACACTCTGAACTGCCCACTACCCGAGCCCTTGCAGCTCCACCACGGGCCGTGAATCCCGCGCTCTCCACCAACGAGCCGTGACCCGCAAACAACACGGTCGCTGCTAACAGCCAACCGATCGACGCGCGGACCCACATCGTCAACAACCAGGCTTGGTGAGCTCGCCAACCACATGATCTGAGGCACACCCTCACCAAACACGGTGAGCCATAGCCAAGGGGCTCACTCAGCCGAGTCGGCGTGCAATGCTTCAGACCAATGATCCGAAGCAAAAAGTACCTGACAAACTTCAAGGTGCCGAAGGATATTGAGAAGTACAACCCGACGTATGACCCAACGGTGTGGCTCGACACATACCTCATGGCGATGGGGATCGCTAGCCACACCGACCTACTCGTTGCTCGTTACCTCCCCCTGATGATGGAGGGAGCGACCCGGCAATGGATCAACACCCTCCCCGGGGACAGCATTGACTTGTGGGAGGACATGCGACAGGCCTTCTTCAGGCACTTCGAGGGTTCCTACACCGGTGCCACCACCATCGAGGACCTAGCATTGCATCCAGGGACAGCGCGAGTTGACCCGTCACTAGGTCCAGGCATGGCAAGACCTGTGGATCAACGCTTCCGACATACACTCAGACACAGCGATCCACTGCTTCAAGAATACGTGCCGGTATAAACCTCTGGTCGCCAAGATCAAGAGGGTCTACCGGACGCTCGACAACCTCCCTTACCTCCTCAAGATCGCCAAGCACTACAGGGAGGAGGACCCCAACCAAGACTCCGACGACGAGTCGGAGGGAAGATGCCACACCGGTGGCAACGACAAGGGGCGATAGCGCGACATGTGCTACAACAACACTCGCCTCACTGGCAAGCGCCACGGTGATGGGGAGTCAACTTCGTCACCAACACTGGCTATAGGCAGCGCGACCCGAAGAACTTCCGCTGTGACAAAGGGAATTACCGCGACAGCGGGAACTACCATGCAAACAATGCAGCTCAGCCGAAATTTGACCCTGCCACCCTACTCAACTAGCCCTGTGTCTACCACAGCAGGGAGGGGAAACCTGCCACTCACACCACCGCTGACTGCCACTCTCTGAAGGAGATTGAGAAGGCAAGGAGGGCAAGAAGGACCCCAACAACTACCCACCAAGGGACAACAGCAACACCGGTGGGTTCAGCAACTCCGTTGGCTCACTACACACGTACACTAGGCTCGACACCAAACGCGAGAAGAAGGTGCTCGCCCGTGCATTCACCGTCAATGTGGTGACCCAGGTCGACATCCCCCGCTTTCTCAACTGGTCCGAGCAAAGCATCACCTAGAGTCGCCAAGATCACGCGCCCAGGATCGAATATCTAGGGCGAGTCGCCCTAGTGGTCAAGCCCAAAGTGGCTAACTATTGGCTACCCAAGACACTAATGGATGGCGGAAGCTCCATCAACATCCTATACTTGGACATGTTCAAGAGGCTATACCTCCTAGAGTCGATGACCGAGTCGACCCTCACCACCTTCCACGGCATTGTCCCCGGTCGGAAGGTGTACCCGATCGGCAAGGTGACGCTGCTAGTCACCTTTGGCACACCAGCGAACTTCCACACTGAGTGGATCGTCTTCGAGCTGGTGAACTTCCGCAGCCCCTACCACCGCGTCCTAGGGCGACAAGCCTTCGCCAAGTTCATGGCAGCACCGCACTACACGTACAACATGATGAAGCTCCCAGGGCCACGCGGCATCATCACAGTCCACGATGACCCTGACATGGCCGTGGACTGCGAGGAAAAAGGCGCCAAGCTCGCTGACGCCATCATCACCGCGGAAACCAACCACGCGGACGAGCTTGCAAAATACGCGAGCAACATTGACAAGGATGACTCCATGATCCTGAAGAAGCCCACCTCGGAGAACTCCGGGGGAGTAGCTTTTGAGGCGACCATGCACACTCGCACCGTCGAGCTCGTCCCAGGCGACTCTAGCCAGACGGTCACCATCAGGACCAACATGAGCCCCACATAGGAAAGCACGCTCATCGGGTTCCTACATGAGAATCGCGACATCTTTGCATGGAAACCATCCGACATGCCTGGTGTCCCGAGGAAACTCGCTGAGCACAAACTCAACGCTAACCCCAAAGTGCGACCGGTAAAACAGTTGATGTGGCCCTTCAATGAAGAGCGCCACTGAGCAATCACCGAAGAAGTGCAACGTCTACTCGTTGTAGGCTTCATCCGTCCAATCAAGTACTCCAAGTGGCTGGCAAACCCAGTCTTGGTGCTGAAAAAGAACAACACTTGGAGAATGTGCATTGAATACACCAACCTCAATAGTGGTTGCCCGAAGGAGGAATTTGTCCTCCCCCGCATCGACCAGATCATCGACTCGATCGTGCGGTCGGAGTCTCTATGCTTCCTCGACGCGTACTCTGGTTACTGAAGGAGATGTGCCCTAGAGGCAAATAATAAATAGTTTTTTATTGCCATATCTCAATTAGTTTATAATAGTTTCATATTGTGCTATAACTGTGCCAAGTAGAAACATTGGTACAGGTGTGGTATGAAACAACCAAGTCCCTAGTAGCCTCTATTCATACTAGTTCGTTGGTCATGAGGATGATCTGGGTTTCAAGATCATGGGCATTTATTACAATTGACAACGGGGTCATATCATTGGAGAATGATGTGATGGACATTCCTCGAAGGATTGCAACACGATCAAGTCATATAGTTCATTGTTTCAATAGCTATACCTAGACTCCTTTTCCTTAGACCGTGAGCTCATATTACTCACTGTTTCCCGAGGCTGCTTAGACTGCATCAACCGTCATCTGGTAATACGGTGGCCATAAAGGTGTACGTTGGGTATTCCAAAGGAAAATTAGATGACATGTGACTGCAAGACTGGGATTTGTTCACCCACATGATGGGTAAAGATACATATGGACGGCTTGGTGAGATTACATCCATAAATGTTGCAACATGTGATTCGGTCACGGGGATGTAATATCACGGTAACAAGAAAACAGAACTTGTTGTGAACGAGATTGAACAAGGTATGTGATACCAATGGTCGGATCTCGGACAAGTCGTATCAAGAAACAAAAGGAATTGGATGCTACATTTAGCGGTTCAAACGACATTGTCATCAGGAATGCATAGGGGTCACATGGATATCCCTGGTCCCTCTATTGATCAGTGATACAGATCATGTCTAGAGCATTCCCGAGCCATGAGAGGATACACTTAAGGGTACGATGAGAGCGATCATTTGTAAGATGGAATCACAGTAGAGAAAGAGAAAGCCGGAATTGTTCCGCAAAGAGATCCGAAGTTTTTCGGAGAAAGAATAAAGGACCGGAATCATTCCAGGAAAGATCCGAAGTCGTTCAGAGGAAATCAAAAGGGAACCGAAAGGTGTTTCGGGTCAAGACGGATTTTTTAATATGTATTTACATATTAATTAATGTAATTAATATTAAATATAATATTAAAATCTAAATTGAAGGGGTATTCCACTAATGGGCCAAACTTCTTAGGGAAAAAGGGACCATGAGGGAAACCGAAGAAGGGAAGGGCCAAGGGCCAAGGCCTAGGCACCTCAAGGGGGCCCACCCGGCCAGCCTAGGGCTGTGCACGGGGTGGGGCCCACCCCTGGCCGACCGGCCCATGGATCCCTAAGGGCCCATGCGCCTCCCCCTCCTCTCTTTCCCTTGTTTAGTCCCACATGGCTTAGCCTTTGAGAAAGGCACACCCCCTTAGCCTATATAAAGGGGTGCCCATGGGTGGGATAAAACACACCAATATTTGGAGAATTCCTTTGGTTGACTTCCTCCTTCCCTCTCTCTCTCTAGCCCTTGTGACCATGGCCCCAAGTCTGGGCTGTGCGAACAAGGCACACCTGCAGTACGCCGTTGTGCTGCAGGGATTCCTAGCCGGATATCAACTTCCGCACTCCCGGCAGGATCAGGGAGCCGGAGGTCTCATCGTGCATCGTATGTGTACGAAGACACGAGGCGCAACACTTGGGGCGCTTAAATGTCGTGAGCCGGAGCTGCTGCACGATGAAGAAGGAGCAAGGGGTGACCTGCGAGGAGCTTCGCGACCTTGAGGTTGGCTACGAGTACGACTACTTCAACCACGTTCCCCACGGAACGTTAACCGTGTACGGTCTACAAGGGTATGTATTCTATACGCATTGGCCGTTACCACATTACTACATATATAGATCCTAGGTAGTTTTGGGGTTCCATCGTAGGATTTTTTTTGTTTTTTGCTGCGGATCCCCTTCAGTGGTATCAGAGCCGATCTATGCGTAGGAGTGTTGTACGGCCAGTACGCACAAGTATTGTGTGGACATTGATCCCTTAGTTGTTACCCTCTAATGTGTACATGTTTATATCGCGGTATTGTTTGATGAAGCGGCCTAGACCGACCTTACGCGTATTCGTACGCGAGACTGGTTCCACGTCAACATACGGCTTGTACCGTATAAGTGGCTAGCGGGTGTCTGCCTCTCATTCAATAGTTGATATAGCATTTACAACGGAGGGCCCTGAAAGGGGTGTAGTAGAGACAACTGTCGGATCCATGTTGTGGTGGAAAGTTCGTAGTTTAGAAACGGTTCTATGGAGAAAGCGCTAACAACCACGTAAAACTTGCAATAGATAAAGTAGAGGCATCTAACTTTATTTTGCAGGGGGCATGTGATTATGATATGGCATTGGTTCGTTGTGAAGGTAAAAGTAGTTTACTTTTCTATTACTAAGTAGTATAGTAATAGTCATCGTTCTGATGGATGACCTGGTGGAGGCGTCGTGGACTTGGAGATCATGCCGGAGCGCTCGATGGAGATCATACCGGAGCGCTCGATGGAGATCAAGGCACAAGAAGAAGCACCATATCATATCACATTATACATATGATGTTGATACCTGTTTTACATCTTATTGTGTGCTAGTATTAAGATACTCAACGGTAGAAAATAAGATAATCCCTATTGAATTCCAATGTTCGCATACAGTGGGTGTAAGCCATGTTGCACAGCGAATACACACAAGTTAGATTTGGCGAGCCTAGCATGTTACAAAGACGTGGCCTTGGAACACAACAAATCGAAAGATCGAGCATGAGTCACATGGATGATGTGATTGGCATTATGGTATGTCTACCTTTGATACTGCACTGATGGCCGTGATGATCGGGGGAGGTGCAGAGGATAGGGATCATGTGATCACTAAAATCGTCCAGGGGATGACAATTTTAGTGGAGACCAATTATAAATTGATCTCTTATTATGAACTTAGTCTAGATGTCTGTTTGCAAATATCTTAGTAGATCATGGCCTATCCCATTGAGGTCCTTTACGACCATGGGAATATATTGCTTAAATTGGAACTTAGCAAAAGGGTCCAACTTCATAGATTAATACCCACGCTTGAGGGATATCCTCGTAAAAGGTGATCTTCTCTTCTTAATACAATAACCATTAGGAGATAATTCGATGACTCCGGAATGTTTGTGTTTTCTCCATAATCATCCAATAAGACATTCTCCATTGGATGGAGAGTTGGGCTACATTTTGTATTCTACAGAATCTAGCACATAAAGTATGAGTCGTTGGATGGGTTTTCCTCCATCATGGATGAAAAGAGAATGTTTGGAAAAACACTTAGTGATCTTGCATTAGAGTTGAGAACTCTTAGAAGGGCTTGATTGCAATAGGAGGTCATGAATGAAAAGGGTATATGTAAGATATACAAATTATAAATGTGGTTCTTGTGAAACTCGTTGCAGTTTACAAAGTATTTGATACTAGTCCCGTTTTGTAAAAACAGGAGGATCTGCTTGAGAATTGTTGGTTTTGAGGCAACGTGACTTGATGACGGCAAGCAAAATAGTTGATGGCCGACATCACCTCTTCCCTCAAAGTTTGTCATTTGGATTAGTGGACTTGAATATAATTTTGTAATCCTAGTTTGTGTGTCTTGCTTTTGGCGAGAAAATTATTCATATGAACAAGTTACAAGCCAGTTTGTACTATTCATATGAACAATACCTTATGGTCACATTATTATTATAAACAAGTTATTCTGATCACTATGTTAATGATAATACTTTAAACATTTATAAAGGATTAGAATGCTAAAAGATATCCAAAGTTTAATAATGAGATGACACTATAGTTTAAGTCATTTTGGTTATTGCATGTTCTTTATGAAGATCGGGGTCCTAGATGCTTAATCTAGAGACTTTGCAAAACCATGCCTCTTGGGCAGAATGACTAAAACTTCGCATTCTGGTAAAACAGTGATATGCGAAGAAACGTTGAATCTTATACATAGTGATGTATCGTATTTTCAACAAGTAATGGAAATCATTTATTGTGGACTTAAGTGAATAAGCGTATTTACTTAATGAAACATGAGTTCGAAATAATTTGAATTGTTCAAATGAGTTCACAACAATAAGAGGATATTGAAATTAACGAGAATACGAAGTCTCTTCGATTTGATCGACATGACTGAAGTATTCAAGTTAAGTTTAGCATAAAAGGACTTGTGAAAGATGTTTCACAAATTATGATAATTGGATGAATTCAAACTGTGTTGAAATATCTAAACATCATAATGATTATGTATTAAGATACATATGGTATAATATCATCTCTTATAGGGGTTATAGTTATTGTTCGGAATTAGAGATCAAAATAAGCAAACACTCATTTGAAATACAAAGGAACATCTAAAGATTCGTGGAAACAACACCGTAAGTGTTATGGCAAGTTCAAGTTTCTGGAGATTTCGACAAGTCGAAATCGTGGCCAATAAACAAGTCTTTGTAGAGCATTCTTAGGAAGCTATGAATGCATCTTCCACAAAAGGGGCAAACCTGTTGTTGTCCAAAGTTTATGTGTCTTGATAAAGATACAGGTAGAAGAAAGTAAAAGATCAAAACAAGGTATTTGACCTTACCTCCGGATTGTTGAGTGGCGCAACAGAATTTGTTTCGTGAATCCAAACTCTACATATAGAGGATAAACCAATGATAATGATCATAAATTTTCAGTGAATACTTTTACTACAGAAAGTAGGATTCAACTATATATTCTACAAGTTTGTGGAATTATATTATTGATGCACTTGTCATGTTTTGAACAAGACATACCTAAAAATTACAAAGAAGCTTGATGGACCTGAGTGCGAGAAATGACTAGGAGTCATAAAATCCTATATTAAGTTACATTTAAGATTGCAAAGTAACATGTTACTTGATCTCATTAAAGTAAAGAAGTTTACTTGATATTTCTGAATGACTGCAAAGTCATAAGAAGGAAATGAAACTTAATGAATGACAAAAAGCTCGATTTGTCACAAGTTTGGACAAATTCAAGGAGTTAACTACAACAGTAGTGATGCTTAAGTCTTTTGGATTTACACTAGAAATATATGGATATTGAAGTCTCGTAATTGGAATTCTCAAATTGATGATGATCAAAGAATTTTGGAATGTCCAAAATTATCGAGAGGACCTGGTTTTGAGTGGGAGCAAATCAGCTTGGCTAATTCATGATATGTAGATGACATATTTTGAGTAGGAGCTAAGTGAAATCCCTGGATCTCAAACATGAATGTGATATTTGAGTGGGAGCTAAGTGTAATCCCTGGATCTCAAACATGAATGTCATATTTGAGTGGGAGCGTGAAATCATTCTGGGATATGTGGACGACATATATGAATGATGTGATTGGTGTTAAAAACATTTAAATATATAAATAAGGATGAAGTTGAAGTTATTAAACAATAAGATCTGTCGAGATAGATTGGTGAGTTTAATAAACACTGAATGTCGAATGCTTCCTGGACTTGATTCTGAAAGATGTTTAGAATGTCCTAAGCAAGATTCTGAAGAAGCTCAGAATGGAACAAGGTGAGGAATTAGTTCTTACTATATGAAGCATTGAGTTAGTACTGCAACTATGGTTGAAAGAAAGAGATGTGTTGCATCTCCTATGCCTCGGTCATAGGTTCTTCCATATAACCATGTTGTATACTCGATGTAAGGTGACCTGAAGTTCTGGTTGGTAGAACAAAGTCTTAACTGTAAGAACGTGTTTTTAAATGATTCCTGAGTTGATCACAGAACTAGAATTAAGTTTGTACATAAGTGGCAAGAAGCAATGTAAGTGGCATAGATGCATTTCATGCACTAGGATCTACATAGATATAGAAGCATAAAGGCTCCATCTGATGTGATGTATAATGTTATGGCGGGGCTAGTTCGCTTTTAACGTAGAATGATGTGTCCCAGGGCCTAGTGCCCATGAGAAAGCCCTCGAGGTTGATCTAAAGTCACTGTAAGCTCCTGGAATCCGACCTTGTTCTGTTGCCATGACTACAGTATATAAACAAAGGATAGCAAAGTGTGTTTCGAAGTTTAGATGACAACAGTGAAAACAACCGTCATTATAAACACTAGAAACAAAGTCTCACTTTGTTGCCAAACAAATGCTTCGACCCATTATAAGATAATAGAGTGAATGTCAAAATTAGGAAGACATTAACGATTTGCAAAATACATAATGATCTGGTAAAACAGAACATGGACATGACGTTTCCCATGAGCATGCATGATCTGTAAACGCATATGTTATATGGTTTATATGAGTAAAATGCGAGCTGGATTATTTGTACTCTAGTGCAAGTGGGAGACTGAAGGAGATATGCCCTAGAGGCAAATAATAAATAGGTTTTTATTATCATATCTCAATTAGTTTATAATAGTTTCATATTGTGCTATAATTGTGCCAAGTAGAAACATTGGTACATGTGTGGTATGAAACAACCAAGTCCCTAGTAGCCTCTATTCACACTAGTTCGTTGGTCATGAGGATGATCTGGGTTTCAAGATCATGGGCATTTATTACAATTGACAACGGGGTCATATCATTGTAGAATGATGTGATGGACATTTCTCGAAGGATTGCAACATGATCAAGTCATATAGTTCATTGTTGCAACAGCTATACCTAGACTCCTTTTCCTTAGACCATGATCTCATATTACTCACTGTTTCCCGAGGCTGCTTAGACTGCATCAATCATTATCTAGTAATACGGTGCCCATAAAGGTGTACGTTGGGTATTCCAAAGGAAAAGTAGATGACATGTGACTACAAGACCGGGATTTGTTCACCCACATGACGGGTAAAGATACATACGGCCGGCTTGGTGAGATTACATCCATAAATGTTGCAACATGTGACTCGGTCACAGGGATGTAATATCACGGTAACAAGAAAACAGAACTTGTTGTGAACGAGATTGAACATGGTATGTGATACCAATGATCGGATCTCGGACAAGTTGTATCAAGAAACAAAAGGAATTGGATGTTACATTTAGTGGTTCAAACGACATTGTCATTAGGAATGCATAGGGGTCACATGGATATCCCTGGTCCCTCTGTTGATCAGTGATACATATCATGTCTAGAGCATTCCTGAGCCATGAGAGGATACACTTAAGGGTACGATGAGAGCGATCATTCGTAAGATGGAATCACAGTAGAGAAAGAGAAAGCCAGAATTGTTCCGCAGAGAGATCCGAAGTTTTTTGGAGAAAGAATAAAGGACTGGAATCATTCCAGGAAAGATCCGAAGTTGTTCAGAGGAAATCGAAAGGGAACCGAAAGGTGTTTCGGGTCAAGACAGATTTTCTAATATGTATTTACATATTAATTAATGTAATTAATATTAAATATAATATTAAAATCTAAATTGAAGGGGTATTCCACTAATGGGCCAAACTTCCTAGGGAAAAGGGACCATGAGGGGAAACCGAAGGAGGGAAGGGCCAAGGGCCAAAGGGCCAAGGCCTAGGCGCCTCAAGGGAGCCCATCCGGCCAGCCTAGGGCTGTGCGCGGGGTGGGGCCCGCCCCTGGTCGGCTGGCCCATGAATCCCTAAGGCCCATGCACCTCCCCCTCCTCTCTTTCCCTGGTTTAGTCCCACATGGCTTAGCCTTTGAGAAAGGCACACCCCCTTAGCCTATATAAAGGGGTGCCCATGGGTGGGATAAAACACACCAATATTTGAAGAAGTCCTTTGGTTGACTTCCTCCTTCCCTCTCTCTCAATCCCTTGTGACCATGGCCCCAAGTCTGGGCTGTGCGAACGAGGCACACCTGCAGTATGTCGTTGCGCTGCAGGGATTCCTAGCCGGATATAAACTTCCGCACTCCAGGCGGGATCGGGGAGCCGGAGGTCTCATCGTGCATCGGATGGGTACGAAGACACGAGGCGCAACACTTGGGGCGCTTAAATGTCGTGAGCCGGAGCTGCTGCACGATGAAGAAGGAGCAAGGGGTGACCTGCGAGGAGCTTCGCGACCTTGAGGTCGGCTACGAGTTCGACTACTTCAACCACGTTCCTCGCGGAACGTTAACCGCGTACGGTCTACAAGGGTATGTATTCTATACGTATTGGTCGTTACCGCATTACTACATAGATAGATCCTAGGCAGTTTTGGGGTTCCATCGTAGGAATTTTTTTGTTTTCTGCTGCGGATCCCCTTCAGTTACAACCAGATAAAGATGGCGGTCGAGGACGAGGAGAAAACAACGTTCATCACGCCATTCGGTGCCTTCTGCTACACTGCCATGACATTCGGCCTTACGAATGTCGGCGTGACCTACAAACGGTGCATGCAGGAGTGCCTTGTGAGCCAAATTGGCTGCAACATCCATGTGTACATTAATGACGTGGTGGTAAAGTCAACTCACCAAAGTGACCTGCTCGCCGACCTGGCTGAAACTTTCGCAAATATACGGAAGTACAAGATCAAGCTCAACCCAGAGAAGTGCACCTTTAGCGTACCCACCGGACAGCTCCTGGGGTACGTAGTCTCCAAGCAAGGCATTGAAGCAAACCCCACCAAGATCGACACCATAACACAACTCGGAAAACCCGAGTTCCTGCACGACATCCAGAAGTTGGCCAGGCGAGTCGCGACTCTCAGTCGATTCATCCCCCGGCTCGGAGAGAAGGCAATGCCCCTCTACCGCCTGATGCGCAAGAACCCCACATTCCAATGGGACGAAGAAGTGGACAACAAGCTCAAAGCGCTCAAGGAAGTGCTGCTCGTAGCACCACTTCTCGCTGCCCCAGTTGACAAAGAGCCAATGCTCGTCTACGTCGCGGCCTCCACTCGAGTCTTCAGCATCGTGATGGTCGTCGAGAGACCAGAAGAGGGCAAGGATCTCCCCGTGCAGCGCCCGGTCTACTACATCAGCGAGGTCCTAATGGACTCAAGGAAGCACTACCCGCAGTGCCAGAAGTTGGTGTACGCGGTCTACAAAGTCCAGCGGCGGCTCCCACACTACTTACAAGAGCACCCCATCACGTTCGTCTCCTTGCGCTGCTGCAGGACATCATCCGCAACCGTGAGGTGACTGGGCGAGTCACCAAGTGGGCCATCGAAATCGGCGTCCACAACATCAAGTACAAGCCATGCAAAGTGATCAAGTCGTAGGCCTTGGCTGATTTCGTCGCCGACTAGGAAGAAGCACAGCAGCCGGAGAAGCTACCCTATCTCTACTACTAGTCGCTCCACTTTGATGGGTCCAAGAACACGGACGACATGGGGGCTGGGATCATACTCACCTCCCCCAAAGGAGACAAACTCCGATACATGCTACACCTCGACTTCACGCCCTGCACCAAGACCATGGCCGAATACGAGACCCTCCTTCACGGCATGCGGGCTGCCAAGGAGATGCACGCAATCGCCTATGGTGCTACGGCAACTCCGATCTCGTCGTCGCACAAGTCGCTGGAACCTGCGACACCGTCTCCCCCACCATGATAGCGTATCGCCAAGCGGTGGGCCGGCTGGGGGGCCACTTCGCCGACTACTCCGTCGAGTGGGTCGACAGACACAAAAACGAGGAGGCCGACGCACTCTCCCGCATCGGATCAGCTTGCCAATCACCACTTGTGAGCATCTTCCTCGACATCATCAACAAGCCCTCGGTCTCCCCATCAAAGGAGATCAACATTGGGATACCACTATAGCCCGAGCCCGCCCTGGTTGCCATGATCACGAAGCCTAGCGACTGGACCGCACCATACTTTGCCTACCTCGAGCACAAGATCCTGCCCATTGACGAGATTGAGGCATGAATTATCATGTGCCGCTGCAAATCCTTCATCATCATCAACGGCGAGCTCCACAAACACAGCTTCTTACAGCCAGAAGAAGGGTGCAAGATCCTCCAGGACATCCACGCTGGCGACTGCGACCACCACGCTGGCGCCCGGTCGCTAGTCACCAAAGCTATTCGCCATGGATTCTACTGGCTCACCGCACATGCCGATGCCACAGACATCATCCAATGATGCGTCGGGTGCTAGAAGTATGCCAACCAGACGGACGTCCCTGGTTCAGCCCTCAAGACTATCCCCATTACTTGGCCATACGACGTATGGGGCATCGACATGGTGGGTCGGTTCAAAAATTCTCCATCAAGCTACACCCACCTCTTGGTCGCCGTCGACAAATTCACCAAGTGGGTCGAGGCGAAGCCTATCAAGAAGTGCGACAGCAAGACCGCCACCAAGTTCCTCCACGAGTTAATCTATCGGAACGGCTACCCGCATAGCATCATCACGGACAACAGGACCAACTTCGCCAAGGGCTCCATGGCTGATTTCTGTGAAGAGCATGTCATACGACTCGACCTCGCCTCAGTCGCCCACCCGGAGTCGAATGGCCAAGCAGAGTGTGCCTACCAAAGCATCCTCCACGGCCTCAAGCCACGACTGCAGGTCCCCCTCGAGCGAACCCCTAGGTGCTGGGTCAAAGAACTCCCCTCCGTGCTATGGGGCATTCACACCTCCGTCAACCGCTCAACAAGGTTCACAACCTTCTTCATGGTGTACAGTGCTAAAGCCGTCATGCCAACCGACCTGGAACACGACTCGCCTTGGGTTGTCAACTACGTGGTAGAAGACAACGAAATTGCCCGCCAACACGGGGTCGACCAGCTCGATGAATCCCGCGACCTAGCTCGCTCACGCACCGCCATCTACCAGCAGGGACTCCGCTGCTACCATAGCCGCTGAGTTTAGAGCCACACCTTCTAGGAAGGTGATGGCTCAGTGCACGGCGCCCAGATAATTGCTTGATGGTGGTGTTGATGTAGAGATCGTTGGGAACCCCAAGAGGAAGGTATGATGAGCACAGTAGCAAGTTTCCCTCAGTTATGAAACCAAGGTTTAATCGAACCAGTAGGAGCAAGGAAACACCTCAAAGGTGTTACTAGCTGAGCTTTGGCAGGGCGCACTACCGGTGCTAGTAGCAACATGGAGACCTGCACAACACAACCACAGAACTTTGTCCCCAACTTGCGATGAGGTTGTCAATCACACCGTGTTTTGCAGAAAACAAAGGATTAAACGGATCGAATGGAAAGAAGTAAAAGTTTGCAGAAAATAAACACAAAGCAGTAAACAGTTTATAGATTGTATGTAAAGAAAGAGGACCGAGATCCATAGTTCACTAGAGGTGGCTCTCCTTAGATAGATAACATGCTGGGTGAACAAATTATAGCGGGGCAATTTACAAACACCGAGAAAGCAACACATGCATATACTAATCATCTTGACTCCTTTGAGACTTGATTGGGCATTACAACATAATACATAGACCGCCATCCAACTGCATCTATGACTAATAATCCACCTTCAGGTTATCATCCGAACCCCCTCCAGTATTAAGTTGCAAGCAACAAATTATTGCTTTACGAACTGCGTGTAAAGTAAACAATACGATTGTTCTATGAACAAAGGATTGTTGTTTTCTCCCTAGTAGCAACAACACATGTAGTACCTTAGAGATTTCTGTCACTTCCCTAGATTACCAGAGGCATGAACCCACTATCGAGCATAAATACTAACTCTTGGAGTTGCTAGCATCTACTTGGCCAAGATAGCTACTAACAACGGAAAGCATGCAAGATCACAAATAACAAAGACATGATAGAATCAATAATCAATCTGAAATAGCATCTCAATATCCATCGGATCCCCGCAAACACAACATGCAGAATTACAAATAGATGATCTTGATCATGAATGGAGCTCACAAGATCTAGACACGAAAGCACAAAGGAGGAGAACCAGCCATCTAGCTACTACATGGATCCGTAGTTCAGAGATGAACTACTCATGCATCGCACCGGAGGCTTGCATGGTGATGAAAAAGGCCTCCAGGGTGAATTCCCCTCTCTGGCAGGGTGTCGGGAAGAGCTTCAGATCCCTCTTGATCTAGGGATGGAGATGACGGCGGCTACAGACTCTTTCGTGGATTTTTGATCGAGCACTTAGGGTTTTCGTCCCGAGGGCAATATATAGGCGGAAGGAGAGGCCGAGGGGGTGCTGGGAGCGGCCACACCACCCCCTGGCACGGCCAGGCCTGGCTGCGCGTCCAGGTGGTGTGGTGGCTCCCTGGCCCTTCTCCGTCTCGTATTCTGGTACTTGATCACTTCCGGAAAAATAGGCACTTTGGGTTTTGTCCCGTCCAATTCCGAGAATATTCATTTTCTGACTTTCCTGGAACCAAAAACAGCAAAAAACAGGCAGCTGGCACTGTGGCTCTTGTTAATAGGTTAGTCCAAGAAATCATAAACCAAGCAATGAACATCAAAAATTATAGATACATTTGCAATGTATCAACATCCCCAAGCTTAACTCCTGCTCGTCCTCGAGTAGGTAAGTGATAAAAAGATAGAATAACTTCTGAGGTGACATGCACCATCAAAGACTTGATCAAAGTATTTGCAAAACATTCAAAGCTGGGATCATAGTACTTCAATCATAACATGAAAGACAAAGTTCTAGCAATAAGCAAAGAAACTATGATGCAACATGAAAAGGCACAAACAAAAGATTCATGAATAACAATGCTTTGCAAGACGTTTGTTTGTTTCACATAAAGAAAACATAGCATAATAGTATTCAGCTTGTCCCTCATAGAGTAGCAAATATAAATGCATAGGACACCTTCAAAGTTCATAAGAGTGACTAGATACAATAGTTTAAAACAAGCAATATCAAAGTATGCATCAATCAACTAGTCTTGGGACAATGCACATAGAACTAAGAATGGCCACTATGCTCTCAAAGTAGGTGCATAAAGATAGAAGGTGGAGACTCAATATAATGGTGGAAGAAAAGCCTTTTGTAAAAGGAAGTAGGGATTCAAGTCTCATAAAGAGCTTCCAAAAATTATGGTACTTATAGCTTTCAGCTCTCATTGCCCCTATCATAAGCATCTTGAAGGTGATTAAGGTTAAAGTGACACAACTAAGAGGATATGCTTGACAAGTTATAAACCAAAATCTCATGCCCCTTACTTACGAAGACCGGTCCTCATGCTACTCAACTTTAGTCACGAGTAAGCTCTTGTCATTGTAAGTACATGTGTATCATTAAGAACCGCCAATGGGGTACCCCTTGCACATGATACGGGAGCTTTCCCATAATCAAAATGACAAGGCAAGCACACAATGAGCATCTCAGCGATCTTTTTATTTGCTATTTGCATAGGCTTTTATTGAGGATGCTTCATAGAATGCTCATTATGGTGATGCTGCAAGTTTCCACCATGATTACGCATGGCTTAGGCTAGCGGCCCAGGCGTTTCTCTAACACACATATAAACTCCATGATCATACAAGTTCCACTTTTATTTCACACCGCCAGGATCCGTAAGCAAAAGAACATGATATCAACGGGGTACAAAGTACAAGTGCAATGTTGAAAGCGTTCCCCATGAAACATGGTTCTGCTAATTTCAACTTATAAAGCGCAAGCATATACGCAACAAAGAAGGACCCAATGGTTCAAGTTTATTAGAGGCAATAAAGTAAAGTGTGCCATCAAGTTCGTGAGGGCTTTAATCACTAGTTTTCTCATAACAAGTTTAATTTGGAAGGTTAAAAAAAGCATGAATATACTTGGAATAGCATAAGCTAGTAGGTAGGTATGGTGGACTCTTTGGAATAACTTGGTTTAGGGACTTGGATGCATGAGTGGAACTCATACTTTGTTGTGGAGGCTAGCAAAAGACTGGGAGCGACAAACTAAGAGAGCAATAATGGCCATAATCATGCAGAGCGACAAAACATCATTGATCAAAGCATAAAGTGATACTACAAGTTGAAAACTAAAGGATCATAAAGGCTATGGTGACTTGAGATAGTCATAACATGGTGTGAGCATGCGCCAAGTCAACCCAAATAAAGCATCAAAGGAGAATACCACTATACTATGCTTTAATATGCTAAAACAACGCATGATTCATCCAAGGCACATTAAGAAATATCAATTGTTTATAACATGTCATGCTACAGCAAAGAATACTAAGCATAAAGCCAAAACAATATCAAGCATGGCATGACAAAGCATAGGCCACAGTCAAAAACAAGCTCTTTTTACCACATAAGCATGAGCTTTCCTACTCTTTTCTAAACCAAACCAAACTATTTGCAAACTAATGTATGAAAGAGGGGGTCCAACCAATTTATTCAGCAAACTAAGCAAACAAAAGTAAACGAAAAACCAAAACGAAAACGAAAAGAAGACGCTCCAAGAACAACACAATTGTGCATGAAACAATAAAAATGAAGCGTTTGGAAGAAACCTGGGATTTTTATTGATGAAGAAGGGGATGCCTTGGGCATCCCCAAGCTTTGACGCTTGTACTTCTTGGATATTTCTTGGGGTGACACGCGTGGCATCCCCAAGCTTGAGCTTTAGTCCATCCTTCATCTCATTACTCATTCCTTCCATACACCTAAAAAGTTTCCTTCATACAAAACTTCACACAATCTCATTAGCAACATTAGTGCACTTAAGATAAAAGGTCTTAAGGTTCAGTTCTAACACAAAATAAACTTCCATTAGAACACTAGCTACTGTATCACTTCCCTCAAAAAGCTCAATTCCCCAAAGGAACTCAAGAAGGAACCAACAAGAATCAAATGCAGAAAATGGCAAAAATCTGTCAAAACAGACCAGCAGGTAAAGACGAATTTTTTCGAAGATCTTCTGTTGCTCAAATCAAAAAGTGTTGAACTAACGAAAGTTAGATAACAACCTGGGACATAAGCACAAAACATTACAGCTCAATCCGACATAAAGAGCTCTCTCACGAATATTTACGGTGAAGCACAAAAATCTGTTTCGGGACAGCAACTTTCCCAATCATTACTTCTCTCTCATTAGAGGTTACTCTTGGCACAAAAAGCAAATAAAAAAGTATAAGGAGCGGTTATTACAGAGGTAATAACTTACAAGACTCATCTAAAACTTTTTGGTTATCTCCCAATAAGTACTTTTCTTTAACGCCTTTATGTTAGGCATAAGAACCAAAGAAAGAATCAAGTGTTCTCAAATGAAGAAGCATCAAGACCAAATTTTGTTTTCATAGGAGAAGCAAAAGAAATCTTTTCTCTCTTTTAAGGGAAGTGTTCTATACCTTTATTGAGTGGGAGTTGATATTTAATTGTGCCTTCTTTCATATCAATGATGGCACCAACAGTTCTAAGAAAAGGTCTTCCCAAAGTAATAGGACAAGAAGCATTGTAATCAACATCCAAAACATAGAAATCAACGGGGACATAGGAATCGTTAACCATAATAAGAACATCATTAAGACTCCCCATGAGTTTCTTTTTAGCATTATCATCTAGTGGGACATTCAAATAACAATCTTCAAGAGGAGGCAAATCAAGCATATCATAAATCCTTCTAGGCATAATGGAAACACTACTATCAAGATCACATAAAGCTTTGAAATCAAAGTCATTCACTTTCATATTAATGATGGGTTCCCAACCATCTTCTTGTTTTATAGGAATAGAAGCTTTATGTTTCATCTTTTCTTCTTTAATCTTTATGAGAGCATCAGTAATGTGTTTTGTAAAGGCCACATTCATAGCACTAGCATTAGGACTTTTAGCAAGCTTTTGTAGGAACTTAATAACTTCAGAGATGTTGCAACCATCAAGATCAAAATCAAATTTATCATCTAAAGTAGTAAAACTATTACTAGCCTCAACACTAGTGGTGGTAATAGTAGAAACACTAATGTTTCTAGCAATTTCATCTTCTCTTTCCCACTTAGAATGTAATTCAGCTAATAGTCTAACATTTTCATCAATTCTTACTTGTATGTCATTAGTAGCTGCAAAGGGATTCTCATTAATTTCAGGTTTAGCAGCCATTTTATTCAAAGAAGATTGAGCTTCAGCTAAAGATGCTATATTTCTTTCAGCATTAGAGAGTTTCAATTGTAAACTAGGAATTTCCCTATTTAGACTCTCAAGTTGATGGCTAATGTTCTTAAAAATGGTAGATTGTTCCTCCATAGTTTTAGTAAATAGTTTATTTTGCTCATATTGCATTTGCATGAAGTTTTTAGTGGCTCTTTCAACTTCTAAAATTCTTCCTTCACCAGGTGATCCAAGTTTACCATTATAGCCATAAGTATTATTAGGAGGGTAGCGCCTATAATTGTTATTACCAAAATTGTTCCTATAAGCATTATTACCATAAAAATTGTTGCCAAAATTGTTATTTCTTATGAAGTTCACATCAACTTGCTCTTCTTGAGCAACCAAAGAAGCCAAAGGAACATTATTTGGATCAATATGGGCTTTCCCATTAACAAGCATAGACATAATAATATCAATTTTATCACTCAAGGAGGAAGTTTCCTCAACAGAATTTACCTTCCTACCTTGTGGAGCTCTCTCAGTATGCCATTCAGAATAATTAACCATCATATTGTCCAGAAGTTTTGTTGCAGCACCCAAAGTGATGGTCATAAAGGTACCTCCAGCAGCAGAATCCAATAGGTTCCTTGAAGAATAGTTCAATCCTGCATAAAAAGTTTGGATGATCATCCAAGCAGTCAGTCCATGAGTGAGACAATTCTTTACCAAAGATTTCATTCTTTCCCAAGCTTGAGCAACATGTTCATTATCAAGTTGTTTAAACTTCATTATTTCACTTCTCATAGATATAATCTTAGCAGGAGGATAGTATTTTCCAATAAAAGCATCTTTGCACTTAGTCTAAGAATCAATACTATTCCTAGTTAAGGAATTCAACCATTCTTTAGCTTTTCCTCTCAAAAAGAAAGGAAACAATTTCAGCTTAATAATATCACCATCTATATCCCTATGCTTTTGCATCTCACAAAGTTCAACAAAGTTATTTAGATGAGAAGCAGCATCTTCATTACCAATACCAGAAAATTGTTCTGTCATAACAAGATTGAGCAAAGCAGGTTTTATCTCAAAGAAAGTATTTTCAGCCACAGGTGGAGCAATAGGTGTGCTAATAAAATCATTATTGTTGGTGCTAGTGAAGTCACACAACTTAGTGTTTTCAAGAGTAGTCATTTTTTGGGTTTTCAAATAAGAAAGCAAACTTGTAAAACTATTTTTTTTGTGTTTTTTGAAGAACAACAAGCAAACAAAGAAAAAAGAGACTAAGCAAAACAAAAACAACAAAGTAAAGAGATTGGTTATGAGGGACTCCCCTTGTGAAGATGTCCTTGACTCCCCGGCAACGGCGCCAGAAAATCGCTTGATGGCTCAGTGCACGGCGCCCAGAAAATTGCTTGATGGAGGTGTTGATGTAGAGCTCGTTGGGAACCCTAAGAGGAAGGTATGATGAGCACAGCAACAAGTTTCCCTCAGTTATGAAACCAAGGTTTAATCGAACCAGTAGGAGCAAGGAAACACCTCAAAGGTGTTGCTAGCTGAGCTTTGGCAGGGCGCACTACCGATGCTAGTAGCAACGTGGAGACCTGCACAACACAACCATAGAACTTTGTCCCCAACTTGTGATGAGGTTGTCAATCTCACCGTGTTTTGCAGAAAACAAAGGATTAAACGTATCGAAAGGAAAGAAGTAAAAGTTTGCAGAAAGTAAACACAAAGAAGTAAACAGTTTGTAGATTGTATGTAAAAGACAAGGACCAGGATCCATAGTTCACTAGAGGTGGCTCTCCTTAGATAGATAACATGCTGGGTGAACAAATTACAGCAGGGCAATTGACAAACACCGAGAAAGCAATACATGCATATACTAATCATCTTGACTCCTTTGAGACTTGATTGGGCATTACAACATAATACATAAACAATACGATTGTTCTATGAACAAAGGATTGTTGTTTTCTCCCTAGTAGCAACATCACATCTAGTACCTTAGAGATTTCTATCACTTCCCTAGATTACTAGAGGCATGAACCCACTATCGAGCATAAATACTAACTCTTGGAGTTGCTAGCATCTACTTGGCCAAGATAGCTACTAACAACGGAAAGCATGCAAGATCACAAATAACAAAGACATGATAGAATCAATAATCAATTTGAAATAGCATCTCAATATCCATCAGATCCCTGCAAACACAACATGCAGAATTACAAATAGATGATCTTGATCATGAATGGAGCTCACAAGATCTAGACATGAAAGCACAAAGGAGGAGAACCAGCCATCTAGCTACTACATGGAGTTGTAGTCCAGAGATGAACTACTCACACATCGCACCGGAGGCTTGCATGGTGATGAAGAAGGCCTCCAGGGTGAATTCCCATCTCCGGCAGGGTGCCAGGAAGAGCTTCAGATCCCTCCCGATCTAGGGATTGAGATGACGGCGGCTACAGACTCTTTCATGGATTTTTGATCAGGCACTTAGGGTTTTCGTCCCGAGGGCAATATATAGGCGGAAGGAGAGGCCGAGGGGGTGCCGGGAGCGGCCACACCAGCCCCTGGCGTGGGCCAGGCCTGGCCGCGCGGCCAGCTGGTGTGGTGGCTCCCGGGCCCTTCTCCGTCTCGTATTCTGGCACTTGATCACTTCCGAAAAAATAGGCACTTTGGCTTTTGTCCCGTCCAATTCCGAGAATATTCATTTTCTGACTTTCCTGGAACCAAAAATAGCAGAAAACAGGCAGCTGGCAATGTGGCTCTTGTTAATAGGTTAGTCCAAGAAATCATAAGAAAAGTACTCCAAAGTTGGAACAAAACACAAGAAAGTAGATAAAACCAAGCATGGAACATCAAAAATTATAGATACATTGCAATGTATCAGAAGGCAACCTGGTCCTGTGACTAATCCAGGACAAAAAGGGCATGCACAAGCTTTCTCCCCCATGGGAGGGGCCATTTGCCATAGGGCGAGTCCTTGGCAACGACGCCTACTACTTCATCGACATACGAGGTGACGGCCAGCTCGACGTCGAACGGCCGTGGAATGTAAATCTCCTCCGCAAGTTCTATACATAGAACTCAAACTTGTACCAAGCTATCATATGATGAAATAAAATCGGATCGCACAAATTGTGTCTACTCGCCATCGGCCAGCTCGACGTCGAACGGCCGTGGAATGTAAATCTCCTCCGCAAGTTCTATACATAGAACTCAAACTTGTACCAAGCTATCATATGATGAAATAAAATCGGATCGCACAAATTGTGTCTACTCGCCATCTCCTTGTGCCAATCGTACTCGTACATTTAGCAATGCACTACACATGGGAGTCAACCTTTGGTCGAGCGACCGGCATGGCTAAGTAGTGCGGCCCAAGGGCACCGAAAATATTCGGGTCTTGCGTCGTCCATGAAAACGCCACCCCGGAGCCACCATCGGAGTCGCCTCGCTCGATGGGCTGTCGGGCCAAGACAACCGAACACTCTTCTCATAGCAAACCCGTCCTCCCTATACCTGTGCAGGTTGACTCGAAAGGTCAAGTACCACGCTCGGGGACTCGCCACAAATGTCCCTCACGCGGCTCGGGAATACACCAAGTATGAGAGTCTGCTCTGGACTCGCCACGCGACTACCTTTCCAAGGAAGGGGGTGACACGTTACAAACCACGTACAAATGTCCTCACCTACCTTGGGCATGCGACTAGAATATCCAAGCACCACGCTCAGGGACTCGCCTAACCGACCCCAGTCATGTCCGGGAAAACGGCCAAGTATAGAGCATCCCTTGGGGCCACCCAGCGACCGGTTCCACGAGCCACGGCGAGTCGACTCCGGTTAACCTAACAGCCTAACATAAACCAACATACATATACGCGAGGTTAACCCCACTAAAGGGCGGACGTGCTCATACGAGTCGATTGACAATTTTCCTTCAGCAACAAAATATATTGTTCATCATTATGGTACAGTACAAAAATGGCCAGTCGCCACAACTAACAACATGTTACAGGGCAATCCCTCACTCTGCAGGCTTCAAAGAGGAGGCGCGGGTACCATCCTTGACACGAACGTACGGCTCCCAAGGGTTCGCCGGGTACATCGTCAACCGCTTCGCCAGCGATGACCGGAAGGGCTACTCCGACTTTAGGTCGCGATACTTCAGCTCATGGTCATTCGCCACCAACATCGTATCCTAATATGGCAACAGATCACGCATCGCCAGCACTCGCTCCATGAAAGGGGCAGCCTTAGCAGTCAACTTCAGTACCTATGCGATCTCCACTGAGCCAGTCACCGAGGGGTATCCGCTAGTGATGTTGTCCAGGTCGAAGTCATCGGGGAAGAGCGTGAGTCCAAGACTCAACACCGTAGTCGCCCCACGGTGGAAGGCCGACCGCGCCATCCACTCGACCACTATGGGCGCTTCCACAAGATAGCACCACACCTCTGTCAACCCCCCAGGAATGACCTCGGTGGGAGAAATTCCCTGGAGAACAGCCTAGATGCACATCGTCGAGGCGGTGGCTGCGTTCAACACCGCCCTCATGCTCTATGTGGCATCAAACGTCTGCACCACTGGGTCTCCCTGGCCTATTACATCTGCAATGTCAGTAAATCAAGTTCACGCGAAATCTTAACTACGGATCCTCCGCCCGGGGACTCACCCGCTCGGGGACTCGATCACCACCACCAAAAGAAAGCCTGAGGGAAGAAGTCCTTACCAAGAAGCTTGCGGCAGTTCTCCATGACGAACTTCTCCAGCACGAACAGTTTTTCCTGCTAGTCGACGATCACAGACTCAGAGGCCTTCTGCTCCTCCTCCACCACCGCAACCACAGCCTTGGCCCTCTCTTCAGAGGCAGCCATTGAAGCCTTCGCCACCTCCATCTGGGTCGCCAAAGAGCCAACTCACTCCCCTGCCGCATTTACCGACGCCTTCACAACATCAAGCTCGATGACCAAGACATAACCCTCGTGGGCCTTGGCGAGTGCAACAGTGTGCTCGTCTGAACCAAGAGAACAACATTCACAAATTCCAAACAACTGCAAGCAATACAAATATTTTCAGGACAACAATTCACCTGTAGTCGCTTGGAGTCACCGATTGGCCTCCTGCGCCACCCGCAGGTCGCGCTCCAGGCGCTCCTTTGCAGCTTGCCAATCGGCTGACTCCCTCTATAGACCCCGAGGACAGAAAACTCATGAGATAAAAAGATGACAAAGAAATTCTAAAGTTTCTAGCTGCTGAAATTCAGCGACTAGACCCTCGGGGACTAGATAACCAAAGTTTTAAGCATCTAGCCGCTGAAATTCAGTGACTAGATCCTTGGGGACTCGACATACCTGGATAGCAGCACCTAGCATGCTATGAAGTTCACTGGCATCCGCCGAAGGGATCACGAAAGGCGTGTGCCCGCTTCGCTGCCCGACGTCATCATCGACGATCTCTAGAACTTGCGGTGACTGAGTTTTCGTCGCCGTCGCAAATGCCTTTGCCATAAAGCGCAGAAATGACGCGACTACTCTCACTAGGGCACCGATCGAGGCCGGCGGCTCCGCCGGCGGGACTATTTTACTCGGATCCGAGCCGGTGGCCGCCCCTTCTCCAACGCGAGTGGCGAAGTCATCCTTCTCCACACTCTCTTTCGCCGCAGTGTTAGGGTCGCTCCCCTTCTTCTTCTTCGCACCTTCACCCGGTGCCTCGATGGTGACTTGCTTCCTCTTCCTGGAGGGGTCGACCTCTCCTTCGGTGCCGGCCAGCGGGACCTTGCTCATCGAGGGGCAGGTGATCTTCTTGGCACCAGTCCTGCAAGATCAGCACAATCATCGAACTGTCAAAACCCCTGAAAGTTATCAAAGACGGTGTAGCGGAAACTTACTTGGCGACTCGGAGGGCACACAAACCAGTGCTGATGCGTGCAGGCTTTTCTAGTTCTGGGCCCAGCTTGCGTGTGAGCTCCTCTCCAGCAAGCTCGCCGGCCTCGGTGTCGTGGACTTGCCCGCCGACAAGGTCACAGCTGCAAAAATTTCCGGCAGCATCGTTGCGACTGCCGCCTTCGGTGGTGAGGTCACCAAATCCTTGGTCACTTCAATCCCCGCGTCTAGAGGTGCTGCTACCTCTCGTGCAATGGCAGCGAGTGGGATCTCCATGACCACATCCGTGGCCTCTACATCCATCCTTGGAGTGGGGTCCTCTGGAGTCTTGGCCGTGTCCTGGGTGTCCGTGTTGTCAGACTCATTGTCAGAGTCAAACATTGCCACAGACCTGGCCGGCGACTTAGACGGTGACCTTGGCTTCAACGCCGGTTTGGCCTCCGCTGGCTGCTTCGTCCTCGATGTCGACTTCAGCTTCAACGCAGGCTTGGCCAGCATGGCTATGCACCATCAACTTTGCTCTTCTATGATGTCGATGTTGCTATCATGTTCTTCGAGGCTGCGACTCGCCTCCAGCTCGCACTGTTTTTGCCCACGGGTCTTCCGACCTGCGGATGGGGGCGCGTGCCTCCACAATATCATCCTTGCTCTCGGAGGACTCATCCACCTCCTCCTCTTCAATCTCCATGGGAACCTGTTCATCGTGCGGAGGAAGCCAGTTCTCCAGGACTTGGAACAACCAGTAGAGACAAAGAAAATAACTTGATCAAAACTAACACCAAAACCGCGACTGCAAGACTACGACTGTGAAGCCGCAACCGAGAAGCTGCGACTGCAAAACCAAATTGAGAAAGAAGGGAGACTTACAGTGGGGGCCTAACGCATCCCGGTGGCGGTGTATGGATCAAGCCCGGCCTTCGGGTCGTCGTACTCCGCCTCCGTGATCTTCTTCAACGCGGCGATGTAGTCGTTGGCCTCCCAGACCTCCTTGCTCGCCTTCGTGGCGTCATCCTTGCCAGTATACTGGTACATCCAGTGGGCTCGGGTGGCCAGCAGAACCAGCCACCGCCCGAGCGAGCAGTTATACAAATTGATGGTCTCGAGACCCTCCTTCTTCAGCTCCTTGATTCGTGTCAGCATTTTGTCAACGACCATCCTCTGATCTTCAGGAAGCATGGTTGCTGACAACTGGCATGGGTCATTTCTCTCGGCGGTGTACATTAGGAGTGCCACCTTGCCATCTGGAGTGGACTCCTTCACATAGAACTAGCTTTTCTTCCACTCGCTAGCGGCTTTCTTCGGCAGCAGAAGCTTCACAAACGTGGCCTTGGGCTTCAGCTGAAATGTGACTCCGCCCACCGCCAGGATGGGACCGCCAGTTCCTTCATGGCCGACACGACCGTGGAACAACTCTAGCCACAAAGGAAATTATGGGCGACATCCGAGATAGCTCTCGCAGAAGGCGACGAAGATTGTGAGCTGCTCCACGTTGTGCGGCCCTAGGTCTGACGGCTTGATCGAGTAGTACGCGCAGAACCACCAGAAGAAAATTGAAGTGGGGAACCCCAATCCCCTCACCAGATGGCTCAATAAGCAAATGCACTCTCTAGGGTGAGGTTTGGGTTCCGTCTCGCCAGACGCGGGAATTCGCCAGTTTCCTCTGCAGAGGATGCCCCCGTCCTCGAAAGATTTCAGGGAGGCCGTGGTGCACTTTGATTTGCCCCACAAATTCTTTAGAGGCACCATCAGGAGAGAATGAGATCGCTCGGTCTGGAGATTTTGGATCGGAGAAGGTGGGAAGACTGAAGGTGTGCGGGGTGGAGAAATATGGGGAAGGCTTGTAACTCCCCTCGCCATTTTCCTTATAAAGGAGGCGTTACCCGCCAATTTCGGGGTAGCCGTTACCCCGTGGTAATTACGCCGAAGTTACCATTGGGTTACCCAACGACTAGTTTGACCAAGCTGACGGTCCAACTTCATTCACTCGACTCCCCTATTCCTGCGCCTTGTCCAGTCGACTGGGCACAGTGACTTGACCATAATTCCATTCTTCGATGCTGCGACTGAAGACACGCTGGAGAGACTCCTTCCTTCATTGAGGGAGTCCTTCGCCGATTCGAATGGGCGTCTAAATTGAACTCGCCTACTCCAACTGCCAAATAAACACTTGTACCAAATCGACACTGGCCTCGGGGACTACTGATGGGGATATGTTGAACGGGGTATGCCTAGCAGGACGTTTCGACTAGACCAGGGCCTTTTACGAGTGGGCCTGTAGGACGGCGACTGGAAAGGAAGCCTGGCGACTGGAAGCTGGAGGCCCAGAAGTGTAGCTAGTCCCGGTCAGATTAGGTCAAATCCTCCGAGTCCTTAACTGATTCGGTTGTATATCTGTAAACCCTAGCGAGGCACCCCCTATATAAGCCTCCATAGGGTACTCTCTGTATTCACATTCCATCATACACCCCATCCAAGCGACTCACTACCTAGCCGCCCAGCTCGCCACCCTTGCAACTCACTCACTGATAATACAATCTAGCAAGAGTAGGTCTTTACCCTACGGGGGCCGAACCTGGGTAAATCCATGTGTCTTTGCCCTCATCTCGCTCCACAGATGGTTGCCCGCTCTTGCCCCAAAACCTTCTAATCACTACCCCTGGTAGCGACTGTCGTGGTCATTCCCATGATAATGATGCCTATCACAATGTAAATTGCATAGGGATCGGTTGAGAAATAACCGATGGACGTGCAGCCGATGATTTTTATCCTGATGTTCACTTCCAAAGAAGCTATGTCTCTGTTGGAGAGGTGTGATGGCACAATGCACTCCGAATACCATAAATGGCTCACCTTGAGGTGTGGTGACTCGATGCTCACCCAATGCCACACAAGGCCTCACGTTAAGATGCGAAGGCACGCAACTCATCGACGCCACAAAAGGCTCACTCTATTCTCCCGAGTGCGCACCACAAAGGCAGGCACTCGTTCCACTATGGGACACTTGAGGGCGGCCACCAAACCCATACAAGGCTTGAGGCAATCTCCACAACTCAATTGGAGGGCTCCCAAGAAACACCACAAAGGCCACAAGTTTGAGGAATCTACACAACTCAACTGGAGGCCCCAAGAACAATGCCACAAAAGGCCACAAGCTTGAGGAATCTCCACAACTCAATTGGAGGCCACAAGAACTCACTACTACTCCACAAAATTGTCTAGGTTTCCAAGAACCCAAGAGAAACAATCCCAAGAGTTTTAACTCGCCGAATCTCTGAGGAAAACTCAAATCTATGCACCAAATGCAAGAGGCAAGTCCTTTACTCTCAAATTCCATCAAAGCTACAAAAGCTATTGGGGGGAATAAGAGAGGAAAAACACAAGAGGAGAACACAAAACTCTCCAGGATCTAGACCCCAAGGATTCCTTCACAAAGAAGGGATTTGGTTTGGTGGGGTTGTAGATCTAGATCTCCTCTCTCAAATCCCTCAAAAAGATACAAGAAGCATAGGAGGGGGAAAGGAGAGGGCAAGATCTTCACGATCAACAATGGAGGAGAGAGAGAGCCAAAAACCAATAAAAGAGCTAACCCCACGAAGGGCAACATGAGCCCCTTTTAAAGGGTTCCCAGATCTGACCGTTTGAGTCAAATCGTGATCCTAGCAGGTACTACCGGTGGGTGGGCGGAACTACGGCTAGCACCCAGCCAACGGTCAAAACACAACACGAAAGGGAGAAAATGATCCTGGCCGTAACTTCCATCGGTGCACCGGTCCTACCGACGCGGACGGTACTACTGCCTTTACTTCCGACCAAAGTTCCATCAAATATAACTCACCAAATAGAGAGACTACTGAACTGCACCCAGGATGAGCGGAAGTGGCCCCGGTACTTCCCCCGGTACTACTGGCCGCAAAAATGTAGAGGTACTATCAGTGTCTCGCTAGAACTATGGTCAGGAAAAACCTCCAGTACCAAAATTGTGATAACTTTCGCATCCAAACTCCAAACAAGGTGAAATATTGGGTATCACCAAGGGAGAAAATACCATGAATATATATGTGAGATATCTCCCAAGGTGTGGAGCTGGAAAGCCCGCAAGATCAAAAACACAATAGGATATATCAGGGAAATCCATTTTTGATGAACTAGAGCTTGTTATGATGATAACCACAAGCTCTAGATCCTCACATGGACAAGATCCAAATAACAACCAAGAAAGATAATGTTATGTATGCAAAGGTTTGAGATCTCTCCGAAAGATACGATCGAACACTCACTTGAGAGTCCCTCTTGATAGTACGGCTATCTATCCTAAACCCAGTCTTCCAATACTACAAGAGACCGGTAAAATAAAAAACCTATCAAGATCATACTGTTGCCTTGCGCGTTCCACTCGAGCTTGATGTAGACCGTCTTATCCTTCTCAAGATGGAACGCCTTTCTTGATTGCTCTTGCTTGATGAAGACTTGTGAATTGCTCCCCCATACACCATAGGGAGACTTCTTCCTTGAACTTATCTTCATCAAACCATGACCACTGATGATGGCAAGCTTCAAGCATGAGATTTACTAGAGATGGCGTATCTTGAGCTTGCACTTCATTTCTTCTATCCCTATAAGTATGATGTCTTGAAGATGCACATGAGGAACTCCATCTTATTCTTCAAGACACTCTTGATCTTCTTCTTTTTCTTCTTCTTTCAACCTTGATACCAATACATGGCCCAAGCGATGCCAATGTACAAACCTACAAGTGAAACTTAATTTGCATATTAGTCTATAGGGACTGTCATTAATTACCAAAATCACACATGAGGGCATACATGCCCTTTCAGAAGTCTCAAACTGCGCATTGAGTTTCTTCGGTGCTTATTCCTCGACGCTTGATTTTTTTTCCTATTTAATCGCCGACGATCTACTTTATTTTCCTATTTTCTAGGGTACAGGGTCTGGAACACGCGGCGGTTCAAATTATGATTTTGTTCGGTACGTCTTTGTCTTCCAACGAAAACGGTAAGCTTGCATTACCGTGCTCTAGTTTTACCGTATAATTCTTCTCTAATGTTTCCTAATTTCTCTCCTCTTACATTTTGTAGGACTTATGTGAACCTGTACTTTTTGGCTGTATGCGTCTGCGATTCTGCGTGGATTGAAAAAAAGTTGGCACGGAGAAGAGAGCGAGAAGAGAACCACTATCTCGCACACTATTATTGTCGCCGATGGAGGAGGATGAGCAGCCGCGCTCGGTTCGTCGGAATGTTTTCAGCCGGTGTTGGAGAAAGACGGTCATATCTTCGCGTCCAGAGCGATGGTCGTGCGCCTAGCCATTGCGCGCTCAGGACACTTAGCATCGTAGTGGCACATAGCATACTATTTTGTCCTTACCATTAAGAAATGTAATACTTGATGTGTAAATTATGTATCTATAATTATATCAGAGAAATGTAATACTTGGCATGTATTATGTATCTATAATTATATCGGCAGTCTTACGAATGATAAATAGATGTTGACGTGTTCAAGAATGGATCAAATGTTTTACACGTAATCATGTTCCATTTAAGTTTGTTTTTAGCTTAGACGCGTGACATATTTGTAGATGTGCCTTTTGAAATCATGTTGAAAAACCACTGCCTTCGAACTCTCATGATACCATGCCATTGCATCTGCCTTGCCCGAATTGCTCAAATACAGGCAACCGAATGCTAGCAATCACACAACCAAACATGAGCCCAGTACCTCCTTTGGGCCCGTCCAAGCGAGACAAGTTGTGATGGTCCCTCATGCAGGCAACTAAATACACCATATAGAATTACGTTTCTTTTTTAGCAGGATCCATGATATGGACAAACCAAGTGAATTATGTTTTATACAGGATCGAGCCAAAATGTAGGTACTAGCAAACACGATAGCATGATAAACAGATGAAATGCATATCACTGTACATGTAGTGGATATCACTACATCTTGTGCTATGTAAGAACCAGAAGTAGATAAATACTCTAAAATGACAAAAGAAGGGGATTCCTCTTTTGAGATTAGACGATTACATGAAGGAAAAACCGATACATTGCAAATGTATCTATAATTTTTGATGTTCCATGTTTGGTTTTATTTACTTTCTTGTGTTTTGTCCATACTTTGGAGTACTTTTTATATGATTTCTTAGACTAACCTATTAACAAGAGCCACAGTGCCAGCTGCCTGTTTTCTGCTGTTTTTGGTTCCAGGAAAGTCAGAAAATGAATATTCTCGGAATTGGACAGGACAAAAGCCAAAGTGCCTATTTTTCCGGAAGTCATCAGATGCCAAAATACGAGACGGAGAGGGGCCAGAGGCCGGCCACACCACTTGGCCGTGCGGCCAGGCTTGGCCCGCGCCAGGGGGTGGTGTGGTGGCCCCAGGCACCCCCTCGGCCTCTCCTTCCGCCTATATATTGCCCTTGAGACGAAAACCCTAAGTACCCAATCAAAAATCCACGAAAGAGTTTGTAGCCACCGTCATCTCCATCCCCAGATCGGGAGGGATCTGAAGCTCTTCCCGGCACCCTGCCGGAGAGGGGAATTCACCCTGGAGGCCTTCTTCATCACCATGCAAGCCTCCGGTGTGATGCATGAGTAGTTCATCCTTGGACTACAGATCCATGTAGTAGCTAGATGGCTGGTTCTCCTCCTTTGTGCTTTCATGTTTAGATCTTGTGAGCTCCGTTCATGATCAAGATCATCTATTTGTAATTCTGCATGTTGTGTTTACGGGGATCCGATGGATATTGAGATGCTATTTCAGATTGATTATTGATTCTATCATGTCTTTGTTATTTGTGATCTTGCATGCTTTCCGTTATTAGTAGCTATCTTGGCCAAGTAGATGCTAGCAACTCCAAGAGTTAGTATTTATGCTCGATAGTGGGTTCATGCCTCTGGTAATCTAGGGAAGTGATAGAAATCTCTAAGGTACTAGATGTGTTGTTGCTACTAGGGAGAAAACAACAATCCTTTGTTCATAGAACAGTCGTATTGTTTACTTTACATGCAGTTCGTAAAGCAATAATCTGTTGCTTGCAACTTAATACTAGAGGGGGTTCGGATGATAACCTGAAGGTGGATTATTAGTCATAGATGCAGTTGGATGACGGTCTATGTATAATGTTGTAATGTCCAATCGAATCTCAAAGGAGTCAAGATGATAAGTATATGCATGTATTGCTTTCTCGATGTTTGTCAATTGCCCCGCTGTAATTTATTCACCCAGCATGTTATCTATCTAAGGAGAGCCACCTCTAGTGAACTATGGATCCCGGTCCTTTTCTTTACATACAATCTACAAACTGTTTACTGCTTTGTGTTTACTTTCTGTAAACTATTACTTCTTTCCATTTGATACGTTTAATCCTTTGTTTTCAGCAAAACACGGTGAGATTGACAACCTCATCGCAAGTTGGGGACAAAGTTCTGTGGTTGTGTTGTGCAGGTCTCCACGTTGCTACTAGAACCGGTAGTGCGCCCTGCCAAGGCTCAGCTAGCAACACCTTTGGGGTGTTTCCTTGCTCCTACTGGTTCGATTAAACCTTGGTTTCATAACTGAGGGAAACTTGCTGCTGTGCTCATCATACCTTCCTCTTGGGGTTCCCAACGAGCTCTACATCAATACCGCACTAGCACTTTTCTGACGTCATTCACTGAGCCATCAAAAACCTTTCAAAGTGAACACAAATTGCTCCATAGAAATAATTATGGAGATTATGATTCTAAGAATCGAACAATTTTTGTAGAGGAAAAAACTAAATGATCAAATAATGCAACATTAGTTATTTTTAACTTCAAGCAGTCATGGACACGCATTCAAACACATTATCTTTATTTTTTTGACTGCACGAATAAGCGGGCCCATGTCGTCCTCTGTTTTATGGCTAATTTTTTAAAATAATACGTTTTATTTCATAATTTTCATGAATAATACGTGTTTTCAGGTATTGTGAAATATAGCGTGGTGTCGGCTTTTCAAAAAACAAAGCGGCGTGGTGGCGTTTTCAAAAGCCAATTGGGGTTGTCGGCTTTTAAAGAGCCGACCGAAGTGGACGGCGGGTCCCGCGCTTCCGGCGGCCGACCGACAGGCGTGCCTCAGCACTTGAAGCGCCAAAAGGGGAGCGTCGGCTTTTGAAAAGCCGATGGCCTCCTTCTTATCCTCGTGCCACGGCCAGACCTGCCCCGCCCGTACTCTTCTTCTTCCTCTCTCGTTTTGGTGTTCTTACTGTCTGCGAGATGCACCGTTTTGGTGCTCAGTTTTGCTCTGTTTTCTAGTAAACTTGCTGCTGAAACACATTAGGAAGCCAGTAGAGTCCCGGTCTACTCATGGGATATCCTGGTGGAGTTATTTGAGGCGTTTTTGTGGAGGGATTTGGTGGTGTTCTTGGGACAAATGGCTATGGTGGAGGCTGGGGGTGCAGCTTGAGGCAGGTGCATGGTGGAGTTGGCGACCCGTTGAGTGGAGGCTGCTGCACAGCAGAACTTCGCACGCTTCAAGGGTAAACCCTAATTTCTTGCTAACCGCAGTCATTTGTGTCTGTTTATCGGTAGCTTTGGATATGAACTGTTAGCTGCAAGATTATTCGGTGATAGGATTATAAGTATATTTGTGGACTATAATGTTCCATTGTACGGGCATTTGACAAATTGCGGTATTTTTTAGGCCGAAAGTTATGTCCAATAATGTAGTGTTTAGGTTCTACTATGGTGACGGTGTCTTCAGAACAAACGAGCACGGAGTTGATTTGAGCGAGTTTAGTTTTATTGATGAAGTGCTTTAGGATCCTGAAACAGTGTCCATTACTGAGTTAAAGGATTGGTTATCTACTCGTTTAGGGCTCCCTCCGACCCATACTGTCGGTGTGCTTGTATTATGGACTAAGTCAAGGATTAAACCTGATTTTTATTTAAGACCGATAGAAGTGCAAGCTAAATGGGTCAAATGGGTGAAAGCCTATCTGAAAAGCGGTAGTTAACCCCATGTCTTAGTTCTTCCTATGGCGAAATATCCTAGGAACGATCATGGCCAGAGTAGTCACCACCAAAATGTTGGTGGTGGTTATGATAATGACCAGAGCAGTCAAGCCGAAGACGAATGTGGTGGTGGCTACTATCATGGTCAGAGCAGTCAAGGCCAAGATGGCGGTGATGGTTATGAATCTGGTCAGAGTAGTTATGCACACACCGAGAATGGTGGTTATGAATTAGCTAAAGGTAGTCATGGGATAGGAGAAGATATTTTCAGTGGTGAGGTCGATGAGGATGAGATACATGAAGGTTGGTTGCAAGATCAGATGGAAGACGAAGATTCAGAAGGCGACAGTGATAACTCTCATGATTCCACCGAGTCTGATCAAGAAAAGATCGTCCAACATATTCCGGCATCATGGAATGAAGATCACACATCAACAATGAATGTGAACGATGAGCATGATTCCGCGTGGAACTATCACGCGGACAACATCTCCCTGGGTGCATTATATCCTAGCAAGAGACATCCACAGGAAGCAATCGTTGAGTGGGCATTGTCCATGCAACGGGTCTTCAAAATGATGGTGTCATCCCAAAAATATTTGACATTGGTCTGCAAGGAAGCCGGATGTCCGGCCAGGGTCCATGCCCATGTTCCTATGTATGAAACCAACTAGAAGGTTACCGATGTTGTGCAACACACATGTCAACTTCCCAACGTCCTTCAAGACCATCATAATCTCACGTCAACCCTCCTGGCTAGACTGTTATATACTGAGACAGTGGAGACCAAAGCCATGGTGGTGAAAGCTATCATCAACAAAGTTATTGTCAGATTTCGCTACAATATTTCTTAGGAAAAGGCTTGGAGGACTAAGCAGATGGCACTGGAGGCAAGATTTGGTTTTTTTGAGATAGATACGACTATGTTGTTTGGATGTTCCAGACACTGCATGCTACAAATCTAGGCACATACGTCGACATCCGACACTTTACGTTGCCTCAAGAATCCAATTTTAGGGTGTCACATCGAGTGTTGTTCTCATTTGATATATGCATAGAAGCTTTCACTCACTGTCGACCAGTCATTTGTGTGGATGGTATATTTCTCACTGGCAAGTACAGGGGTCAGATCTTGACTACCATAGGTTAAGACGGGAATAATTAAGTTGTTCCACTTGCATTTGCTTTCATGGAGAGCGAGAACACCGAGAGTTGGGTATGGTTTTTCAGGCAGCTGAAGATAGTAATTTGTATGGAACTATATTTTAAATTTTTAATTCGTATGGAACTATATTTTAAATTTGTAATTCATATGAAACTATGTTTGAAATTTGTAATTCGTATGGAACTATGTTTTAAATTTGTAATTCATATGGAACTATGTTTTAATTTTGTATTATGCAGATGGCAGGATCTTTGCTTAACACTAACATAGATAGAAAGCACCGGTCAACGTTATTGGCTGCCGAACCAGGGAAATTGAAGCATCTAGTGACTCGCACTCTCATGTCTAACTGGATGATACACCCTGATTGGCTGCAGAGGTATGAGATATTTATTTCTAGTTGGCTTTCAAATATTTGTGGGTCAAAGTAAACAAATTGTTATGCTATCTCGGTATGAAGGTTGAAGTGGGCAGGGCTTCTACCATTTGTGCGTCTAGTTGAGGCCACTCATACGCTCGAGATAGAAGGACGACAATATGGCTTCCAGACCACACGCCTGCACTACGATGGGTTGTTGCTCACCTGCTTAGTGGATCGATGGTGGCCTGAGACTCACACTTTTCACTTTTGCTGGAGAGAGATGGCTCCTACCCTGCAGGATGTCTCATTCCTGCTGGGACTGCTGTTGGCTGGAGTGCCAATGGGCCTAGTGGATGCACCGGCGAATTGGGCCCAAGACATGGCCCAACGATTCTTTTCTATCCGTGATGGAGAGACGGCCTTTACGTATGAAAATCATGGCCCCAAATTTGATTGGTTTGCAGAACTATCAGGTTCGTTTGCTACACAGTACCTTCGTCTTTGTCGCACTTATTTTCATATCACATGGTGATAAAAATGTCATATTAACCAATGCAGATCCAGAAGTTTGCGCCAGCCGTTCCGATGACTGAGCCATAAATTACGTGCAGCCTAGAGGCGTACATAATGTGGCTTCTTGGAAAGGTGATGTTCACCGAGAACCACGTCTCGACCACTAGTGCTCTCTACATCCACTTTGCTAGACAGATCACGGATGCGACGTGCTGGGACAACATCACACAATGGAGCTAGGGTTCTGTTGTCTTAGCAGCTATGTACCGAGGTATGTGCATGGACTGTACGCTAACTAAGGATAGGTCTGCCTTGCTAGGATGCCTACTACTACTGCAGATGTGGTCATGGAAGAGATTCCCTATCGGTCGCCCGGAGATAACAAAGAATAAAGCAATTAGACGCGAGAACGAGCCACCCGTTGTCTACGAGTCTGATCTGTTGTTTGAACATGAGAGAATTGACATGTCTACATTCGGTAGTCATTGGACACGCCACAAGGTAAGTTAAAAGGTTTAATAAATTGCATTTCCGATACTGCATGATGAAGGAGACTAATAACTATTTTGTCCAACAGTGTCGTTTCGCGGGAGATCGGGTCAAGAGCTGCTACCCGTCGTTCAGCGAGCAGTTCAACTTGTTGAGGGAGGATGCGGTCATACATGACATATGAGATAGCTGCCAGATACTCCCGCGGGTTATCTATTATGTGCACTAGAGATGAGGACTACTGACTGACTAAATCGAAGATCATCTTCGATTGTCAGGTCGAGGAGATGTCTCAACAGAAGGTCATGAGGCAATTCGGTCTTTGCCAGATGGTAGATCCTCCATGTATGGATGTCCCCCTTCCTGATGTCGTGCACATGTAAGTTAATATATTGCTTATCTTTAGTTATATAGTGATGGTATAACAAAATATAATTGCAGGTACTATTGGAAGGGTACTAACAAAGGATCAGCTTAGTGTCTTCAACGGGTTAATATTTATATCCAGGAGTGGCAGAATGCAACAACAGACGTGTGGCTCGTTGGCCCGTTTGATATGGATTTATTTCGTGCATACTTACATAGGTACATGACCATGACACGGTTGCGTCCCATCCACCACGCGCATGATGATGAGAGATACCCTATTGAGTCGACTATGGAGTCCAGACAGTCAGTGATAAATACACTTTTCTTCGTTACTGAACTTGGTAGCCTACATAATGTTTACTTATCTACTACACAAATGCAGGCCGATATGACATGGGAGCTACAGACTAAAGTGCAGCAGTGGGGACGTTCGCTCTCATATGCTCCTCTTGTACCACGTCATCATGCTCAGTACTTTGTCAAGCATGTCAAGGAAAGACTACAGAGTATCTATGTGACCATCACCTACACTAACATTTCGGATGTCGTTCAACATCGAGCACCACAGCGCACACCGCGTCACTCCATGGAGGAGGACCCATCGCATCACTCCATGCAGGAGCGCCCGCCACGTCACTCCACGCAGGAGCGCACCCTGCGTCTAGACCAGGCACTACTCCGAGGCTCGGCGCGGCGGTAGCAGGAGACACCAAGAGAACCACTCCGCCACGGGCCTCGTCCACAAATCTCACAACAGGAGACACCGAGAGCACCACCTCCAGCTTAGGCTGGAGGCTCAGCGTGGCAGCAACAGCAGCAACAGTTTACTTTCGATCAGTGGCAGCAGCAGCCGCAGTTTACTTTCGACCAGTGGCAGCAGCAGCAGCCGCAAGTCCCCTTCATGGGCTATCGTCCTGAGGGTACACATTTTCCTATCTATTTTGGTTACATGTAGTATATAATCGTTGAGTACTTAATATTTTTACATGCCAGGAGGATATGGAGACCCAAGCATGTTCTCAATGGGTTCGTGGGCGACTAATGAGGAGGATCAGCAGACTCAGCAGGATCAGGTTGACTGGTTCAGACAGTACCAGACGCAACAGACTCCACCACCTTTCCTCACACAGGATACACAAACCTATGGTGACGGGTCAACTCTACCTCCCCGTAATGTGGGGCCACCCAGAAGGTATGGATGGAGTTCACCGGTGCCAGGGCACTCGTGACCAATGGCAGTGATATCATCTATGTATGAGACATATGTATATCTATCTATGTATGAGACTTGTATCTATCTATGTATGAGACACCTTTCTATTATTTCATATTTTTTATACACTTCAACATAGCTTGAAACATGGTTCAACATAACTTGTGGTACATAAATCAGAACGCTCTCTTTCTCTATGACTATGCCCTTAACCTTCGATGATGCCTTCTTCATGGCCTGCTCTTCTTGCCCTTACCCTTCGACAATGCCTTCTTCTTGGCCTGCGCCTTGTCCCAATCATCCCTCGCCTTGGTCCCAACGGGGGGCGGCATGAAGATGTCATCTTCATCTTCTTCATCGCCCTTACCCTTCGACGATGCCTCGACCGATGATGCCTTGCTCTTACCCTTCAACGATGCCTCGCCCTTACCCTTCAATAATGCCTTCTTCTTGGCTATCCTTTTGTCCTTTTCAGCTCTCCACTTAGTCCCAACGGCAGGCGGCATGAATATATCATTTTCATCTTCACTCTCTTCTAGCTTGTCATTTCTCTTCTTGGCCTACGCCTTCGTCAAGGCCTGCGTCTTGTCACGCTCTGCTCTATCCCTTGTACCACTGACCGGCGGCATGAAGAGATCGTCGGAGTCTTCACTCTCTTGTATCCACAGCCAAGGGTGCTTGGCTTCCTTCTATCTTGCCTCTTCATTGAAGAATCTTTGCTTACCCCACCTAGCATTGATCCGAAGAAGCTCTTGTTGTATCTCCTCTGGGGTCCTCTTCGGCCACCCTTTTCTACGTAATCCCTCACCCAGCTTAGTGAGAAGATAATCACTAGAAATGAGTTCCTCCAATGGGGCTGGATTATTGTCTATCCTAAAGTTCCTGGCCAAATGAAAAGGTCGACGAACATGTTTGTCTCGAAACTGCAATCGTAGGGAAAACCGGGAAACATACTGGCTAAAAACATGACAACTTCGTGAGGAGGGGGTTTTATAGGGTAAACGAACAAAAACTGGCGGGAAACATTTTGGCGGGAACCATTTTGGCGGGAAACACTTTGGCAGGAACCATTTTGGCGAGAAACACTTTGGCGGAAAGAACTAAGATACATTGTCTCTGAAATTAACTGACAAGTACAAAATAATGTTGAACTTAAGATACATCACAACACTGCAATGAAATAAAGATACATCATGACACTATAACTGAAATGAAGATACATCAAGACACTACAACTAAAATTAAGATACATCGGGACACTACAACTGAATTGAAGATACATCGGTACTGATACATACGTCTACCTGCCCTGAGTCCAGCGGGGGTACTTCCCGGTCTTGTCCCTACGTTTCTCTGTATCCCGCGCCTTGGCAGCCCTTTCTCTTAATCTCTTTATTTCTGCCTCACGGGCCTCCTTGCGCACATGTTCCTGCCGCTCCTCTTCCTCCCTTCTCTTCATGTTCAGCTCACGGTTTCGAGCTTGCTCCGCTCTGAATTCTTTCATTTCTTTCTCCTGTTCCTTCTTCTCCTCTTCGGCCATCCTTTCGGCACGTTCCTCTTCGTGAAAGGCAACCCACGCAGCTCGGTTCCTATCATGACACTCTTTCGCGGCCCAGGCTGGCTGCTCTGTGTCAATCCAATGGTATCACTTGCAAAGTGGAGGAGGAGACTACAAGCAAATCAATGGAATGATTAACAGAACACATAATAACGTGAATCGTTCATATTAACCATGCTCTGGGAATTTATCGGAGGCCTCTCGTATGACGAACTTGCTTGCTGGGGTGGGCTTGTGTCGTAGTTGGGACACATGAAAAACTCCATGCCCATGCAGGTGGAGAAATCGATCGACTCATTGACCTTCGTGAGATGGCCGCACCAACAACGCTCGTGTGTCACCCCTTGTGGCAACCTGACATCTTTCATCGCCTAGGCCTATACTATGGGTCCGAACAGGACACACTCATAACAGAGAGGAGAAGAAATTGCGAGAGAACGAGAAAGAACAAATGGACTGGGTGAAGAGATAATATCTTGGTGTCCGGATTTATAGGGGCACTAGGAGGAATTGGCGAGAGAAAAAAGGCGAGAAGAACTGACGGGAGATAAACGACGCGAAATAGTGGCGGGAAAAATACGACGCGAAATATTTGGCCGGAGATAAACGGCACGAAATATTTGACCGGAGATAAACGGCGCGAAATATTTGACGGGAACCGAAGTTTTAGTTTAGCTAAACCCTAAACTTTAGCTAACCACACAGTTGCATGATCCATGCGACGTCTGTAATGCAATGGGCACTTCAAAAGCCGATTGGCCTAAGCAGCTCTTCAAAAGACGACCTGCTCTGACTCTCTGACAGCACGGTCGGCTATTCAAAAGCTGATGGGTCCTCTTCTGTTTTTTAAAAGTGGACGTCACGCTAGATTTGGCAATAGCCAGATTTGAAATGAATTAAAAAAAAGTATTATTTAAAAAAAAATAGCTGTTTTATGCCTTCCTCGCCTATGTGAACTACGCGCTCGACGGCTCGAGGTTTCGCTCCGAAGACGTCACGAAACCCAGAGGAGAGAGAGAGGAGAGGAAATCCTTCCTTCCGCCGCAGCGATGTACAACGGCGTGGGGCTCCCGACCGCGCGGGGTTCCGGCACCAGCGGCCGCGTGCAGTCCAACAAGTTCCTCCCCCGTCCCCATCCCTCTCCCTCCTCGTCCGCCGCCCCCGCTTCCTCCGTCACCGGCGGCGCGCGCGGCGGCGGCTTCAGGGAGGAGATGGCGGAGCACGAGCGGAAGCGGGCGCTGGAGTCGCGGCTGCTGGAGCTGCGCGAGGCGCTCGAGGAGCAGGGCTACCCCGAGGTCGAGGCCGGCGCTCGCGTGGCCGAGGCCCGCAAGGCCGCCGCCGTGGAGGCCTTGCAGTCGGCCTCTGCGGCGAAGGAGGAGACCGGCGGCGGCTGCTGGCCGAAGGGGAAGCCTCTCTAGGGTTTTCTCTCCCGGCCCTCCGTACTCCGGCCGCCGCTGCGACACTTCGGCCGTGGAGCAAACGCGGTGGATCGCTGAAGAAACCCGCCGTGATTAGCAGATGGAAGTTTCAATAGTGTACTGTATTGCTTAATGTTGATCTCTATGTTTGCTTGTATTAGCACCAGTAATTTCTCAACTACTACTTATAAGATTCTCGATGTGGCTTTTACCATTACCAATTGCATAAAAGATGGACGATGAAACATTGCCGCCTTTCCCCATGAACCGAAGTTTGCAATTGTCTCGGGACGTGGAATCAGTGATGCAAAACCTGAAGTTCTAGCTAAACCTCACCTAGCTACAAGGCATACCTACCTTCTTCTATCTCTGAGGCCGTAACTGTAAGTCCAACACTAGGCCCCACTCACTACAAAACATCTTCTCTTCGATATACAGCTACATACATTATCTGGTCAAAGATGCTACAGCTACGGGTAGTATTCTGGTTCTTCCCTGCCATCTGATTCCTGCTCCTCAGGATTTATGTACTGCTTCATGTATTCTTCCTCGACCGTCTCTTTCAGAAGAATTAACCGCTGGATGATGACAGGGTCACTCATTCTTCGGGCATCCATGAAATCCGTCTCCTCCTTGTTGAGATGGTACGAATCGAGCATCATCTTGATCCATTTGTGGAGTTCATTTGGCGTTCTGCAATTAAAAGATGGTGTATATTAAGCAGGTCTGCACAAAATGCGTATACATCATGGTAACCACCCAAACAAAATGATCTTTATTGCAACAAAATATCAGCACCCTCTTATTGAGAAGGTTTGTGGTGCCTAGCTCAAGACAAAACAACACAAACTCAGATCCCTTCTGGACCTCTGAATAATAGATGCTCCGGTACTTTTCACGTGATACTAAAAACATTCCTAGCATTATTTCTGACTTCTTCATATTTAATGCATCGAAATGAAGTCAAACAATAATCTCTTGATCCATTTTTAGTTATAATTCTTGTCTTTTCATGGATACACTGGAATCCAAAGGTACAATGTAGAAATTCTTGAACAATGACTAGTGAAGCAAAATAAATATGACAAGGCCAGAGCAAGAACTACGGACTACTATTTGTTTAAATGTAAGTTTTGACAAACAATAGTACAATCTGAAGATGTTTGAAGGGATTTGATTGAGTTCATACATCCCCATGGCAACAATTTTTGTATGGGGGTGAAAATTAGACAAGTCAACCTAATGCTTACCTATCGTTACATAGTAGTTCAGTGAAGCATACTAACGGCAGTGAACCCTTACTTTAATACTCCCTACTTACTTTAATTGACTCGGATTTGTCTAGATACATCCGAATCTAGATAAATCCGAGTCAATTAATTTGGATCGGAGGGAGTAGTAAGAATCAACGTTAACAATTGACTACTCCAATCAACTCAAATACTGTTGACAAAATGAATGAACAAGAAAAAATAGATGCATGTGACACAACAACTATGCAAACGTATTCTACTGTAACCCATGGAAAAATGATTTGCAGGCAATGAAGCAATTGGACTTTTACATAAATATCTTTTCAGAAGTTCCTTACGTGTAAAGAGCATCTTCATCCTTGATGTCATGCTCATCTCCTGGAGAGAAAGCAGTCGCAAGGGCAGAAAATCTGTCCTCGGGGTCTTCAATATTCAGTAGGTACTTCAGAAGCCTCATCTCTGGAGGTGAGATGATTTTGAGGCTTTCCTTTGTAGTTGTATAAATATGATACATTATATCCTTGACCTATGCCACCGAACGAGTGTAAGAAAACATTCTCTACAAGTTTTAGCTAATAATATTATAAAGGTCTGTTAGCCAATAACATATCAACATTAATTGCAACGGACTAATGCTCATTACAATTGGTAAGTACTTAGTAGTAACAATACCAGTCTTCAATCTTTACTGCTTTACAATATGTAGGTGATCTGGAAATCTAATATGTGATTGAAGATAGAATGCACCTAATATGAATTTGGAAATCTTATTCCATAATGATGTATGAGAAGCAAATTATGAAGACCGTGAACTATGACAATGGAACTATAAAGGGTATGCTTGCTCCAGGTATCCTACTATGTAACTATATGAGTTTTCATGGTCTCATACATTCGGAAAGAAGTTCCAGACACATATATTATTGAGGTAGATCAATTCTTTTTGCAGGTACTACCTTATATGACCCTGACTGCACATGCAATGATTTTATACTACAAAACTGGAGCAAATGATTGTGATGAATCGAGATGGCTAGTCTAATTCATATCATGAGTTCATGACAGCTTACTGCACCCAGTCTTCTCTACATTTTTCATTTAGTGATGTGTGGCTGCATTTGAATTTGCACTTTGCAGATTGATAAATACCCTGGAACATAAAGCAAGAGTGAAAAGGGAACCTTAAGATTTCAGTGCATTCCTATCAGTTTCCGGGATTAAAGTACTCAATGAAAAGGTAAAATGTCAGGCCAAAGTGCTATCATTTTCTTACATGTACATAAAAGAGACACTGGTGTTTTCATACTTACCACCTCACTTCTTTCTAAGCATATATTTGCCTCATTAATCTAGGGTGATAGCCTGATGGGTTGAAATGTTTCATATGTGTGTTCCCACAGCTCAGATGGGCAAGAATATATGCAGCAAGAAAACATGTTCTAAACGTGGATTACTTATAAAAAATGTTACATTCTCACTTAACCAACCTTGTTCTTCATAGTTTTAGAGTCTTTTGTAGCAGCCCAGGCTCTGTTAATTAGAAGAACTAAAGATGAGTCAAGTTCTTTAGCCTTAGCTAAAGTTTTTATCTTGTCACATGCGTCATCTAGTGAAGAAGAATTCAGTATATCATCAAACTTTGACTGAGCAGAATCAATGTCCAACTGCTGCAGTGTGCAATCATATGCATGAATTGCAGATAAACACTTAGCCCCAAGCCTGGCAATTGCTGCATAATGTAGGACGAGAAAAAAACATCAGCACATAACAGGAAAACACGATAATTAAATAACTGAAATGAAGTAGACACATTTCTTCGTTTCTCACAGAACAACAAATTGATGTAAATTAGGTACACATGCTTGATAGAATGAACTAAGACCAGACAAAGACGTTACAAAAACAGACTGAATATAGCCATAGTTTCTCAAAGATCTGCATCAGGTTCTTTCGTTTATTTTCTGACTGTTTGAAACCAGAGATCATGCTGCAAGTTCTCGAGAAATACATAATCCTGTAGTTTGGTATTTTCCAATATATTGTACGTATATGTTAGTGGCTGGTTGGATCGATACTCAAATAACAAGAGTATATTGAATAAGTGCAGTTTGTGAGTCAAGAAATGTCAAGGTAGAAAGTTACCATCTCGCTCGTCAAGGCCATTATAAGCATTTACAAGATAATTAAGATTGCGGAAGAACTCCCCAGTGAAATCCTTTCGTCTTCTCGCGACAACAGCATTGACATCAGTAGGATTCTCGCGGAGCTCTGTAAAGAGTTCCATGTGCTTCTCTATTTCATTGTCGATCTAACAAATTAATTGTAAATAAGAGGGTTCAGAAAACTCTAATACGATGCATATGAACACTTCCCTTGATTGACTATAGTACAACTAACTAAAAAATATAATGATGTAATCTAACTATATGATGGTCTCAAGATTGATGGCTAATATCTTTGTCAAAGCATATTTAAATAGGCGAGGATGCATACATAAATGAAACAAGAACATAGCTGGCTCATAGTTCAGGAATGCAGTCCATAAATACTGTTTTTCTCTTCTAAAAAAAAACATACCTTCTTTACTTTTCTAACGAGTACAACCAACTTTTGCTTCACAAGGGAATCAGTTTCCACATCTATGCGCGCCTGGCAGCGCTTGTAGAAGTGTGGTCTGTATCTTCGCCACTCCTCTCTGAACACCAATATTTTTCTCCAGTCCTTTGTTTGTGGTTTCTGATGCATGAAGACCTCGATAAACTTATCACAGATTTGAGTCATCGTGTACCCCATTACAACTTCGTTCTCAGTGTGGTCATCCATAGCTTTATTAGTAATAGTTGGGCTGGCCAGACACTCTGCATATACATTAAGTAACTCACAATGTAAGAAGCATTTTTTTGCAAGGTACAGAAAGTTTGTGTGCTTGCAGGCAGGTACAAGATCTAGGATAACAAATTTCGCATTGTAGAAGTAGTTTTGAACTTTCTCGTGAAAATTTTGTATTCAAACTATTAACCATTGCATAAAACTGATGAACTAATTTCATAGATGCCACTACTAAAATTAACAGCAAGCGTGTAACAAATGGCATGACCAAGCACATATCAAAAGTTTCTAACATGCAGGGCACGTGATTGGGTTAATTTTAAGCCTGCTAATTCAAAACGCAATTGCTCGCACTCAATCAGCACAACTGTAATTGTAGAACAATTAGAATCCATCCACCCAAGCAAGGAAGCCAAGCAAGTACTGCTCCTTACCTGGACAGGGAGAGACCCTCCGAGGCCCCACAACAGCATTCCAGTAGAAGGGAGGAGGACGGGGGTGAGCACGAGAGAACATTTCGATGTGGGGCGGTGCTGCGGCGGCGGAAGGACGCGCGAGGCGATGAGGATTTCCCGGGCGGCGGCGGCAGCGGTAGCTGGGAGCAAACAGGGGAGCCGCGGCCGCCGGGAGGGCGTGGAGACCCGCCTCCGGTTGCCGGAGCGGCGCCGGGAGGCCGCCTGAGTAGGCCATTGGGGTTCGACGTGGGGATTGCGGGATAGTTACCAGGTTTGGTTGTTTGGATAGGCTGCAGCAGCTTAGAACTAACTTTCACTGTTTCACTCACACCTCATTTCTCTGATTTTTTTAGAAGAATTTCTCATTCTTGATCTGAAGAGTGAAGAGGGCACTGACAGAAAGCGGTCCTACACTTACGGATGCTTTTTTGTTAGAGTAAAGTGAATGGGTGGTCCTAATTCATTTATCTCATCTTTATTTTAGTTCTAATTTTTTAAAATTGCACGTCTAGATTCTAAAACTTTGATCACGTGAGGTCCTAAATTTGTTTGACCCACGTTGACCGTTGCCATGTCAGCAGTGAGGGCTACGAGATATACCGGTCAGCCTACATATTTATGGATAGACCCCCACGATTGTATTTCTTATAAAATATGGCCCTTATTTCTCTGCGCATGCCTCTCTGGCACAGTCCTTAAACGGGAGCCGGTCCTTTCCAAAACGAGAGTCTGACGCGGCGGCCCGTAACGGCGTGGCGCGAGCCGCCGTACTCCGGCGGTGGCGGAAGATTGGCATGGGAGGGGCGCATGGAGTTCGCGGCGATGGCCTATGCGGTGCAAGGGCAGCGGCGGCCCCGCGATCTCGTAGGCCCGTACTCCCTCGGCTTGGATGCTCGGGAGCGAGCCACAACACGCTGATCGCACGGGGAAGGGAGCATGCCTGCAGCCCGCCGCACAAACTGCAGGTGCTCAGGGCCGGCACGCGGCGCGCCGTCCATGTGCCCTGCATATTGCGCCTGCGGCGGCTGTCCAGCTGTTGCGGAGCGCCTCATGCGTTCTGTCCTGGCGGCAATCAGGATGAGGCCTGGCTGAGAAGACCAGGTTCTGGCGCGTGGTACTCTGTTGTACTGCACAACCCGCCTTGCCGCACTCTTGGGCCCATGACACTTTGACCGACGACCGTCCCACACATGTAGGTTCCATGGAGCGGTCAATGCTTGCGTACGTCATGTCACCCTGTAAGTGGAAGCGGCTGACCACGGGGCCACCAGCCCAAGCCCAATTAATTTGCTTAATGGACGCCCACGGCTCGAGCGATAAGTTTCACGCACAGGAGCGGACAGTCCGCTATCTCCGCCACCACACCACATCGTGCCCTTCTCGCCCCCTCCCTTCACCTCGCTCTGTGATGGAGGCATGCCCCTAGTAACCTTCTTGCCCCCCTCCCATGCCGCCCCCATGAATTGGCCTTAGCTGGTTTTGCTTGTGTTCTGACCTCGTGTCAGTTAAATACTGGCTGTTCTTTTACTGTTTGCCCTACGAATAAGGATTTATAAGCACGATCTGCTCACACTGTCAAAAAATCAGTTCACTTAAATCTGCCTGACCGATACTGGTCTCATGATTTTTATCTTACTTTATCTGAAATTATGTGGGGAGCTACAGGAGTCCAGCGAGGCATGTGGAGAGACGCAGCGGTCTGGCGATGGCCATGTTGCAGGAGACAAAAGGTCACTATCTCATGCTAGTGAAAGCTCAAGAGCAAGAAAGGCTGCAAAAACTAATACAAAAGTAAGTTTATGGTCTGTTTTTGTTATACTATACAACACAATATGAAATAGGTTGTGATAATTTATGGAAGTTTGATTCTGCTAGTACTTACCATGAGATGCTAATATGTAGTCATATTGTTCTAAATGCAGATTGTAATGACACAATTGTAGATCTCCAAAACTGCAGGAAGAAAAATGCCTCCTATTATTTCTAGGTCTCCTATATTGAATGCAATTGCAAGAAAAAAAGCACAATCCTATGCAAGGTCTCCTAATTCGCATGGAAGGTCCCCTAATTCGCGTGGAAGGTCTCCAAACCTAGCTGGGACTTTGAAGTCCCTTTCTTTGCATGATCTCTCGCCTGTTCCTGCACATTGTACTCCAACTACTTCACATGATCCATCACCTGCTGCTACTATTGGTAATTTCTAACATCTTTCAACATGCTCTCAAATACGACCATTAATACTACTACGTAGATGACAATATTTGAATTTTTTCATACTTGTAGGCTCCAAATACAGACCACGGAAGTTAACCTCCATCATTTGGAACGATGCTGAGCAAATATATATTGATGGATATCTAATGCAAGGCCGATGCAAGTACTGCATCATTATGCTTCTAGCCTCAAAGGTCTCTGGTACCAGTCAACTTGCTAGACACTTGAAGGTATGTGAGGTCAAAAGTTCAATGGATGGGGTGATTCAGAAAATTAAAACATCTGATGAAATAGACCCTGACTGGAAATTTGACCAAGAAGCAGCAAGGACTGAACTTGTTAAGTTAATTGTCTTCCATGGTCTGCCCTTTTCATTTATCGAGTATGCTGGTTTTAACAAATTCTATGCAGCGTTGAATCCTTGGTTCAAGTCAGTCAATAGAGTTACTATTCAAAATGATTGCATGGATGCTTACTATTCATATAGAAATGCCTTTGAAAGTTTCTTCATGAATTGCAATCATAGAGTATCACTAACCGGTGATATGTGGACATCTAACCAGAAACTTGGTTACCTATGCATTACATGTCATTGGATTGATAATAAATGGAGAATTATGCATAGAATCATAAGGTTTTTCCTAGTTGAAACACCCCACGATGCTTGGAATATGTTTGATGTTGTACTCAAGAGTCTAAGCGATTGGAACATTAAGGATAAAATATTTAGTTTCACAATGGATAATCCAGAAGTTAACACCAAAATGATTGGTCATCTAAGAAACAATCTTGTAGATCGAGGCATTATCCATCATGAAGGGAAACTTTTACATGTTCGGTGTTTCGCTCATGTGCTAAACCTGGTAGTGCAAGATGGATTGAAAGCCATGAATCCTATTGTGGACAATATTAGAGAGAGTGTAAAATACATTAGGAGTTCCTAGGCCAGAAAAGAACTATTTGCCAAGATGGTTACACAAGTTGGAACAAAATGCAAACACCAACCTACACCTGATGTGTCTTCAAGGTGGAACTCGACATTCATTATGCTCGAGTCCACATTGCCATTTAGAAAAGTCTTTGATACCTTGGAGAAACAAGAACCAAGTTATACATTTGGTCCTTCAGCCGAGGAATGGAAAATGGTTGAAGACATTTGCCAGCTCCTTAAGGTATTCTGCCATGCCACCAATGTCATTTCAGGATCAAATTACCCAACATCAAATCTGTACTTTCTCGAAACCTGGAGTGTGAAAGTACTCCTAGATGAACAAGAGAAGAGCAAAAATGGTACAATAAGAAGCATGGTGAATGAAATGAAGAAGAAATTTCATAAGTACTTTATGGAGTCATACTTGACAAACTGCATACTTGTGATACTCGATCCATGGTTTAAAATGGAGCATGTTGAGTTTCGATTGAAGCAATATTTTGGAGTTGATGCACATAAGCATATCCAAGAAGTGAAGATTGCTATTAAAATCCTCTTTACAGAGTATGCAACTGAAATCAAAGATAATGTCGATTTCTTGTCACAAGAACCAAATGGCGAGAAAGTTGTGGTTGATATTGTCCTTTTAGATTGGGACGAACATGTAAAGGTTAAGAAAGTTGGAAGCCGCAATGAGCTACAGTGGTACCTAGATGAGGACTTCCATCCTCGTACATCATACTTTGATATCCTAAATTGGTGGTGTGAACTCTGCAAGGTACCCAACGCTTGGAAGAATTGCCTGTGATGTGCTAGCTGTTCTAGCTTCGACAGTGGCCTCTGAGTCTGTGTTTAGCATCTGTGGAAGAGTTATTACTGATCATAGAAGTAGCCTAGCGCCTGAAATGGTGGAAGCATTGATGTGCTTTGGAGATTGGATTAAGCCAAGAAGTAATTACTTATTTCAGCAAATATCTGTTGCATAAATATGTATCATGTGGTATATATTAACTTGGAGATGTTGCAGGTTCTTCTGAAGCAAGCACATCATATGTGGTTTCATAATCTAGATGATTGGATCTTGCCACGCTATCCTCAGCCTTTAGGTAATGGGAGATGAAATCTTATAATTACTATCCTTGAAACTTCATTGTTTCAGATTATTTGCCTGACTTTGGTTGCATTTTTCAAACTTTTAGTGTGTTGGGGTGTACAAGAAAATGTGTGTATATTCGTACAAGTAGTAACATGGGAGTAGATTGAGAAAATTAGGGAGTTTTAGTTCAAATTTGTTAGTGTACAGACTCAGATTTACAAAGAAAATTATTCTTTTTTCTTAGCTTTTTAATAGAAGAGGTTGTGTTAAGTTTCTATAGTTAATCTTATTATGATGCTATGCGCCTTGTTTCAGGTAACAGACTACATGCCTAGCAAGCTGTGTTTGCGATCAGGCTCCTAATTGGAAATCATAGGAACTCATGTTGAATTACCTCAGAAGAAGCAAAAGTTTGTTGCAGGATATACTAGGATGTTAAAACATTCTTGGCGGTTTGTTTAGCAGATCTAGATAAAAAGGAAAAGAATGTGTGTAATTTAAAGATGTTTGCTCTATTGTTTCTTGTGTTCATCTCTGGTTATTAGCAGCAGTAGACTATATAAACTCAGAACACCGCCTCTGCTCATGCTGTGCAATTCAATCTAGCTACAGCTACAGCTACTTGTAGCTTTTCAGATTTTTTATGTCTGTGTATTTGTGTGATCAAGATAGCTCTGTGTATTTGTGTGATCAAGCTAGCTCTGTGTATTTGGTGGCTCTGTATATGGCGCCAGAAAAATGCTGGAGCGGTGTTGATGTAGAGCTCGTTGGGAACCCCAAGAGGAAGGTATGATGAGCACAACATCAAGTTTCCCTCAGTTATGAAACCAAGGTTTAATCGAACCAGTAGGAGCAAGGAAACACCCCAAAGGTGTTACTAGCTGAGCTTTGGCAGAGTGCACTACCGGTGCTAGTAGCAACTGAAGGGAATATGCCCGAGAGGCAATAATAAAGTGGTTATTATCTTATTCCATGTTTATGATAAATGTTTATTTTGCATGCTATAATTGTATTGATCGGAAACATCAATACATGTGTGTTTAATAAACAAAAAGGATTCCTAGTTATGCCTCTCTTATAGACTAGCTCGTTGATTAACAAGATGATCAAGGTTTCCTGATCATGGATATTGGATGTTGTTAATAACGAGGTCACAACATTGGTGGAATGATGTGATGAACATTCATCCGAAGTATAGCATTACGATCAAGTCATTATGTTTATATTGCTATAACATCATACTAAGTAATCTTTATCCTTAGACCATGAGATCATGTTAATTGCTAACACCGGAAGAGTATCTTGATAACATCAAACGTCACACCGTAACAGGGTGACTATAAAGATGGGTTCAGTGCTACGAAGGTGTTATGTTGAGGCTCATGGATCAAGAGTGGAATTTGTCAATCCTGATGATGGATAGATATACTCTGGGCCCTCTCGGTGATATCACATTAAGATAGCTTGCAAGCAAGTGATGTGATCACTAGAATGTTATATCACGGGAACGAGAAAAGAGTGCATGTCGGCAACAAGATCAAACTAGGTATGGAGATACCGATGATCGAATCTCGGACATGTAATATATCGCGAGACAAAGGGATTTAGTTACAAGCGTTAAAGGTTCTCACGATCACAGAAGTCATCGTTGAATATGCAGGAGTCAGTATGGATCTCCAGGTCCCGCTTCTGATTATTGATATGAGAGGAGTCTCAATCATGTCTGCATTATTCGCGAACCGTAGGGTGACACACTTAAGAGTTATCGGACACCATTTTGGAGCACATATGTTTCAGATGAAAGAATTGCAAAGTGCAGGAATTGTTTTGATAGAAACCGGAAATTGTTTCGGGTGAAATTGCAGAAAGTGGTTCTGCATGTGATATTGAAATATTGCAAGGGGTTATATGTGAATGTTTGTTAATTAAAGTAATTAACAAAATTCTGAATAAATTTAATAAAATAGTTTTATTAAATGAGAGAGCATTAAACTTGGAGAATTTTAATGCATTTAAAGTAGGGACTTTAAAGGGGAATGTGAAGAGGCATTTTAATGTGGAGGGGTTACCACCACATGAATGTGGGAGGTGAGGAGTCACCCCCCATGCGCCAGCCATGAAGGAGGGGCACCCCCCTCCTCCTATAAAAGGCCACCCTCTTCCTCCTTCTTCCACACACCTCCTTGTGAAGGATCTCTCTCCCCCTCTAGAATTATTCCCCCATGGTCTCGGATTAGCGAGATACATGTTCCCGGTGGCATTTCGTCTGGAAGGAGTTGCTGCTTCCGCTGGATCGCTGGAGCGAGGAGGTGGAGGTTGTCCGGTAGCTTGAACGTGTGTGCGAGTACAGATGCGCTGCTAAGTTGCAGCGCTCGGACTTCCTCACGATCTTGAGATTGGCAAGTGTACGACTACATCAACCACGAGTTCCTACTCGTTAACAAAACTCATTGTCTTCGAGGGTAAGTTCTCGTTGGATGTATGTCCACCCGTTGCTTTGTACCTAGTATATAGATCTTGGCGTGTAGTTCTCATCGTAGGAATTTTTTTTGTTTTCTATGCTACGGACCCAACAACAACGTGGAGACCTGCACAACACAAACACAGAACTTTGTCCCCAACTTGTGATGAGGTTGTCAATCTCACTGTGTTTTGCGGAAAACAAAGGATTAAACATATCGAAAGGAAAGAAGTGAAAGTTTGCAGAAAGTAAACACAAAGAAATAAACAGTTTGTAGATTGTATGTAAAAGACAAGGACCGGGATCCATAGTTCACTAGAGGTGGCTCTCCTTAAGATAGATAACATGCTGGGTGAACAAATTACAGCAGGGCAATTGACAAACATCGAGAAAGCAATACATGCATATACTAATCATCTTGACTCCTTTGAAACTTGATTGGGCATTACAACATTATACATAGACTGCCATCCAACTGCATCTATCACTAATAATCCACCTTTAGGTTATCATTCGAACCCCCTCCAGTATTAAGTTGCAAGCAACAGATTATTGCTTTACAAACTGCGTGTAAAGTAAACAATACGATTGTTCTATAAACAAAGGATTGTTGTTTTCTCCCTAGTAGCAACAACACATCTAGTACCTTAGAGATTTCTGTCACTTCCCCAGATTACCAGAGGCATGAACCCACTATCGAGCATAAATACTAACTCTTGGAGTTGTTAGCATCTACTTGGCCAAGATAGCTACTAACAACGGAAAGCATGCAAGATCACAAATAACAAAGACATGATAGAATCAATAATCAATTTGAAATAGCATCTCAATATCCATCGGATCCACGCAAACACAACATGCAGAATTACAAATAGATGATCTTGATCATGAACGGAGATCACAAGATCTAGACATGAAAGCACAAAGGAGGAGAACCAGCCATCTAGCTACTACATGGATCCGTAGTCCAAGGATGAACTACTCACGCATCACATCGGAGGCTTGCATGGTGATGAAGAAGGCCTCCAGGGTGAATTCCCCTCTCCGACAGGGTGCCGGGAAGAGCTTAAGATCCCTCCCGATCTAGGGATGGAGATGACGGCGGCTACAGACTCTTTCGTGGATTTTTGATCGGGTACTTAGGGTTTACGTCCCGAGGGCATATTATAGTCGGAAGGGGAGGCCGAGGGGGTGCGAGGGGCCACCACACCACCCCTTGGTGCGGGCCAAGCCTGGTCGCGCGGCCAGGTGGTGTGGCCGGCCTCTGGCCCCTCTCCGTCTCGTACTCTGGCATCTGATGACTTCCGGAAAAATAGGCACTTTGGCTTTTGTCCCGTCCAATTCTGAGAATATTCATTTTCTGACTTTCCTGGAACCAAAAACAGCAGAAAACAAGCAACTGGCACTGTGGCTCTTGTTAATAGGTTAGTCCAAGAAATCATATGAAAAGTACTCCAAAGTTGGAACAAAACACGAGAAAGTGGATAAAACCAAGCATGGAACATCAAAAATTATAGATAAATTTGCAATGTATCAACATCCCCAAGCTTAACTCCTACTCGTCCTCAAGTAGGTAAGTGATAAAAAGAAAGAATAATTTTTGAGGTGACATGCACCGTCAAAGACTTGATCAAAGTATTTGTAAAACATTCAAAGCTAGGATCATAGTACTTCAATCATAACATGAAAGACAAGATTGTAGCAATAAGACAAAGAAACTATGATGCAACATGAAAAGGCACAAACAAAAGATTCATGAATAACAATGCTTTGCAAGACGTTTGTTTGTTTCACATAAAGAAAACATAACATAATAGTATTCAGCTTGTCCCTCATAGAGTAGAAAATATAAATGCATAGGACACCTTCAAAGTTCATAAGAGTGACTAGATACAATAGTTTAAAACAAGCAATATCAAAGTATGCTTCAATCAACTAGTCTTGGGACAATGCACATAGAACTAAGAATGGCCACTATGCTCTCAAAGTAGGTGCATAAAGATAGAAGGTGGAGACTCAATATAATGGTGGAAGAAAAGCCTTTTGTAAAAAGAAGTAGGGATTCAAGTCTCATAAAGAGCTTCCAAAAATTATGGTACTTATAGCTTTCAGCTCTCATTGCCCCTATCATAAGCATCTTGAAGGTGATTAAGGATAAAGTGACACAACTAAGAGGATATGCTTGACAAGTTATAAACCAAAATCTCATGCCCCTTACTTACGAAGACCGGTCCTCATGCTACTCAAATTCAGTCACGAGTAAGCTCTTGTCATTGTAAGTACATGTGTATCATTAAGAACCGCCAACAGGGTACCCCTTGCACATGATACGGGAGCTTTCCCATAATCAAAATGACAAGGCAAGCAGACAATGAGCATCTCAGCGATCTTTTTATTTGCTATTTGCATAGGTTTTTATTGAGGATGCTTCATAGAGTGCTCATTATGGTGATGCTGCAAGTTTCCACCATGATTAGGCATGGCTTAGGCTAGTGGCCCAGGCGTTTCTCTAACACACATACAAACTCCATGATCTTATAAGTTCCACTTTTATTTCACACCGCCGGGATCCGTAGGCAAAAGAACATGATATCAACGGGGTACAAAGTACAAGTGCAATGTTGAAAGCGTTCCCCATGAAACATGGTTCTGCTAATTTTAACTTATAAAGCGCAAGTATATACGCAACAAAGAAGGACCCAATGGTTCAAGTTTATTAAGGGCAAGAAAAGTAAAGTGTGCCATCAAGTTCGTGAGAGATTTAATCACTAGTTTTCTCATAACACGTTTAATTTGGAAGGTAAACAAAAGCATGAATATACTTGGAATAGCATAAGCTAATAGGTAGGTATGGTGGAACCTTTGGAATAACTTGGTTTAGGGAGTTGGATGTAGGGGTTCCGCGCATAAAAACATTAAATTTTACTCTACGCCCCTGAACCCCTGAAGCTGCCAGGACCTTTCTATTAGTAATACAGTAACAGGAGAGGCTTTTCACAAACTTACCCTTGAATACCGAAAAGCATTGTCAACGCTCAGGAGAGCGTGGTTGATGTAGACGAGCCGAAGCCGACCTCAAGGTCGTGAAGAAGTCCTTGTGCTCCTTCTGGCTCCAACGACTTGAGTGCCTCAAGTGTGACACCTCGTGGGAGTTACACACGTCCGGTGCCTGACGATGACTCCCGCTTCCCCGATCCAGCAGCAGTTGTGGAAGTAGAGCTCCCGGATCCGAATCCCGCAGCGCGACGGTGCTCCGCGATGAAGATGTCTCTCGCTCGCGCAGTCCAGACTTGGGACCACGGTCACGAGAGAGAGAGGGGGAGAGAGAAAATATCAATTGGAGGTCCTCCCAAAAGTGGGGAGACCTTTATTGATTATTGGGTGTATTTTTTTAGGCCAAATACCCCACTTTATATAGGGGGAGGGGAGGTACTACCTCCCCTCAAGTCCTGGGGTGGGACTAAAGGAGAGGAAGGGGGAGGAGGTGGCTGCCGGCCACCTAGTGGGCCCCACATGGGGGGGGGGGCTAGGCCCAGCTGGCCTCCCCCTTGCCCCTTCTCCCTCTCTCCTTTCCTCTAATGGGCCCTCTCCCTCCGGAATTGGCCCATTAAGCCTTTTTGACCTTTTAATTGATTTTCTCTTTATTAAATAATTATGAATAAATGATTAAATCAATATTTAACATTCATTCACATATCATTTAATCTCCGTGGCCATGGAACACCTTCCACCTCCACTCCGGACATCCTCCGGACTTACCGAAACCCTTCCGGTTTTCTCCCTTCTTTTCTTCGGTGATTCTACCGATCCTATAAACACTCTCCAAGCATCAAAAAGCCCTTAAGTGTGATACCCTACGGTTCGGGAACACTCTAGACATGGTCGGGACACTCCCGCACCAATGATCGACAGAGGGACCTGGATGGCCATGTGACCCCTGTGCGTTCCACGAAGATCTTTCGTCGTTTGAACTAGGACAGTCGTGTCTTATTCCCTTTGTCATTCGATACTTGCATTGCCCGAGATCTGATCAATGACATCACCATGTCAGGTTCAATCTCGTTACTGAACAATGCTACTTAACTCGTTCCGACAAGTGATATCCCCGTGATCCAATCACACGCTGCGCAGCTATTGGATATAACTTCTCCGAGTGGGCCCTTGAGTATCTTTCCGTCACATGGACGGACAAATCCCGCTCTTGACATATATTGCCTCTACGGTTTCCTCGGAATACCTGAACACACCTTTATAACCACCATTTTACCAGATGGCGTTTGATGCTATCTAAGCACTCTCGGGAGATAGTGATTGATATAGCCTCACGGTCTAAGGAAATATCTACGAGGATCCATTTCTAATCATCATAACTTGAACTTCGTGACATGATCGGGTCATGATGTTTAGGTTGGGCATTGGTTCATCATCTCATTCTCCGAATGAGGTGACCTCATTTCCAACTGGCATAAATGCCACATGATCAGGAAACATGATCATCTGTTGACCAATGAACCAGTGACTAGAGTTTCACTGGGAAGCCCTGGTTGTTTGTATATCACACGTGTATTGATGTTTCCACTCAATACAGTTATAGCATGATATAAAACTTAATCATAAACTATATGAAATATGATAATATTCCTTACTACTATTTGTCTCTAGGGCATATTTCAACAGTCTCCCACTTGCACTAGAGTACAAATACACTAGCTGCATTTGTTCTCAATCATTGGCACTATATATCCAATACCCTGAACATGCTTGCTCATGGAAGAGGTTGAGTCTTGGGTCTATACTTTACAGTCCCAAATCCTTTGCAACTTACTAATGTCACCTTGATTGACATCAATACTCTATCATCACATGATAGCATCTATGTGTATGTATCATCGCTATGGCAGCAGGACGAGGCCTGATTCCAGGAGCCTACAGTGACGTTAGATCAACCTCGAGGGCTTTCTCATGGGCATTGTGCCCTAGGACACATCATTCTATGTTAAGAGCGAACTAGCCCCGCCATAACATTATACAACACTTTAGATGGTACCCTTATCTATTATTATAAATGTATTCATCAAAACTCCCATGCACTCTATGCAACTTTCGATGTTTTGTTCACCTCGCTTCCTACTTGACTTTAATTGGTATCTACAGGAGTTTCCAACATATTCTCTTATAACATAACCCTTTATGTTTTAAGATATGTTATCCTTTATGGATCTGGAAAATATATCCATAGTTATCTACTAGACACTACGGACAAACTTAACTCAATGTTCTGTGATTCGAACTTAATCACTTTCAAACGTTCTTTATTTGGATCACATATTATGCTAAGTTATCATCATGGCTTCTAAGATAGAACCTATGTCTCAACATAGTGGATGATGATCATCCTTTTATTTCTTTCAACCATTGATGTTCAAACTTAATGCTATTCCTAATTTGAGTTATTAAGGACCAGTTCCTTAATTAACTTCTATTCTGAAACCCTTTTCAGAATCCCTTAAGGAATACTACATAATATCATAATACACATATTATCAACTTCTACATCTTATAAATTATTATTTATAAGTATTTGTGCCTTTCATCCTTAACATACTTAAGAATTACTCTTATAAGCTCCCACTCAAAATATGTTCATGCATATTTGAATTTGAGCCTTACATTGCTCCCACTTAAAAATATGTCAATCACATATTGTTTTAGGAAGACTTTCATAGCTCCCACTCAATTTTATGCAAATTGCATATCTCCTTATTACTTTGAACAACTTCAAAATCTTTTGATCAATTATCAAACACGGAGATTTATTGTGAGATACTAGTACTTTACTAGTTTTAAATCCACTAGACATTTAGCACACATGAATCAAATTCATTTGAATTCATCCAATACTTGACAAATTGTGCTTTACTCATTTACCCCCTTTTTCCTACTATGGCTTTGCAGCCATTTGGGAAAATTCAAGTAACTCCTTTTACTTGTGAGATTCAGCAATGAATTGCTTTCTACTCTCAAGGGAAGTTTGCTTCTAGGATTTCTCATAATTTAGTTTACCATTATTTCCTTAGTAGTTCGTAGGTATGTCACATTTCAAAAATCATGACAAGTGGTTCACAAATGTCTCCATACAAGATATGGATTTACATTTTGAATCCTACTTCATATAGTGAAAAACAATAGTGGGGGGGAAAGCACAATGATCAAAATCATTGATTCTTTCCTTCTGTGAAGAGAATCGTTCAAGAACATTGTCTGTTGCGCTTCTCAACACTCTGATGCAGGGTTTTGAATCCTCATCGTGTTTTACACTAATTTCCATTTGCTTCATAATTGAGAAACATCACTAGAAGTGAGCTTTCTCAAGAATGCACCAAAATCCAAGCAATACAAGTTTTGCTTTCCTTTTGGTTTCAACTATGGATTTCGTATTCAAAGTTTCCAATGAATACACTATAAGGACTTATTCGCTATTGTTTTGGTTATATCGAATAACCCCAACTATCACGAATTCAAATGGTTTACTAATTCAAATTGAGTGCTAACTATTTCTAAGCTAATGGTCTCTACATATACACTACAACGATTTATTTGGTGCCTTCTATTCAACCCCTTTGATATCTAATATCACATTGTGATGCTTTGTATTTTGATGTTTCAAAACACTCTGCATTTCACAATTTCTTTCATGCCATTCTTATAAAGTTGAATTTCATTACTATTGATCAAATCATAGTAATTGGATTCTCTTTTATACTTATACCCTTTTATTGATGAAGTACTTTGATCAAATCAAAATAGTTTCATATTCATGTTTCCTTTGGTAAACTTGCTTTACACATTTAAACAATCATTTAATGATAATTACCATTTTCGTTAAAACACAATACATCGAATATGTATTCACTTTTAATAATTCATTAAACACTTTGTATCCAAGTAATACACTGTGTTCAAGTTATTCTGCCGAACTTAGGCATGATTTATATGTGAAAAGAAATCGAATTACTTTCACATATTATCACATAACTTTGAATTTAAACAATGGTTTCATTCGTTAATGAAATATCATTAAGTTGGGTATTTTAAACAAGGCATTTTAATATTTTACAAATGTTCATGCATTATCAATTAGTTTCAAACAATAAGGATAATTCACAAGTAATCAAACAAGATATGAACACGAATAGAAATCATTCATATAAGTGGAACAACTGTTTGTTACAAACTCATATGAATAACCGTCACACGAAGTGTGAGACACACTAAAGAAGTTCAAATCTCTTGACTACATTAATCATCCTAAAAACACAAACTAAGTGATAAATGTCGAGGGAGAGTGTCGTTGGCCATCATCATCATGCTCGCCATCAGCACACAACGTCACCTCCTCTCCAGCAAGCACCTCTCATGCAGAAGGACCTGTTTTCAGTAAAACAGAACAAGTATCAGATATACTTAACACTGCAATGTGTTTGCAAGATTATAACATTTATAAAACTGTATATCAAATATATACCTTGGTCATCGATGACCTCTTCGGCGATTGGTTCAACCTTTACATTCCGGAAACGTAATATGAACTCATGGAAATCCAATGCTTCCGTATCACCACTCATGATGCTACTCCGGACATGTCCTTTGTAGCTGGGAGGCAATGACCGAAGCAGTACGTCTATCACAAATGGATCAGCCATCCAGTAACCCACGAAGTGAACCAGTCTCGTGTGTGCATCAAGCATGCGCTCCAAGTGACTCCTCAGACATGTATGCTCCTCCATCTGTATGGAAAGGAACTCTCCAAGCAACTCATGCTTCCACATGCGCACATGGCCTATGAACTCTGCTCTCAGCTGATCCACCATCGAATATGGGTCAAGATCACCCATGAGCGGATGTAGTTCATCCACCATCCTGTAACGCATTATTATCTGAATGTAGGTGGACATCTCTTGACGATAGTAGGGGTCTGCCAGCTCTTGTGGGGTCTCATAGTAGTCTGGCTCAGTCAAATCCATCGTGCGGCGTATGTAGTCTACCACATGATTCCTAGTAAGGAGATCATCTAGGCACACAAGCCAACTAGGGAAGTTGGATCCATCAAGTCTAAGTTTTTCACCCTTTACCCAATCCTCAATGGCAAAGTAAGCTTCACGGTGAGCCATCTACATTTATAATTGCAAAAGGAATTTAGACTAAGTTTATAATTAAATGAGTTAATAATAACTCCACTCAGAAACACCTATCCCCAGTGAGGGTTCCTAGTGATAACACGACCCCTATCAGCCACATCTCCCCCGATCATCACGGCCATAAATGTGGGTTCAAGGGTGGACGCTAAACGTCGGTCACATCATCCATGCGACTCGTGCTCGATCTTTCGACCATCCGTGTTCCGAGGCCATGTGTGTACATGCTAGGCTCGCCAACTCATCCTTAGTGTTTTCGCTGTGCAACATGGCTTACACCCACTGTATGTGAACGCAGATATGTCTGACACCCGATCATCACGGCCTGCCTGATACCGAAGAACTTTCTTGGTGGTGCACACTAAGGGGGAACACAATCGTTGGTTATTTTAACAGGGATCATCTTATTAGGCTACCGTCGAGTATCTAATACTAGCACACAATAATACATACAGTCAATAACATTGAATGTAAATGCTATTTGATATGGTCCTTTACGTCGTGATCTCCATCCTTCGTCACCGGGTTCTGGTGCCAGGGTTCCGGCGCCGTAGACACCAGGGTACCGGTGTCATTCCGGCGTGGTAGTTCGTCATTACCATGACTATCTACTACTATGCAACAAAAGGTAATCACTTTACCTTTGCCACAACCATATCACAAAGCAACGCCCCCTGCAAAACAAAGTTAGACGCCTCTGCTTTATCTTTGCATGTTTTACGTGGCTGAATGGGCTTTCGCACAAGAACCGTTCTTACCTACGAACTTTTAGCACAACGTTGATCAAGTAGTTGTCTCTACTACACCCCTTTCGGGGCCCTCCGTTGCCAATGTTATACCAACTAATGCGAGAGAGACAGACACCCTCCAAAGCCACTTTATACGGTACAAGCCGTATGTCAAGCGTGGACCAGTCTCACGAATGAACGCGTAAAGTCGGTTGGGGCCCGCTTCATCAAGCATTACTGCGGTATACACAAGTACACGTGGGAGGGTAACAACTACAAGATCAACGCCCACACGCTACATCTCGTGTGTTCTACCCGTACTAGCATTACTACACATAGATCTAGCTCTGATACCACTGTAGGGGTTCCGCGCATAAAAATAATAAATTTTACTCTACGCCCCTGAACCCCTGAAGCTACTAGGACCTATCTATTAGTAATACAGTAACGGGAGAGGCTTTTCGCGAACTTACCCTTGAAGACCGAAAAGCGTTGTCAACGCTCAGGAGAGCGTGGTTGATGTAGACGAGGCGAAGCCGACCTCAAGGTCGTGATGAAGTCCTTACGCTCCTTCTGGCTCCAACGACTTGAGTGCCTCAAGTGTGACACCTCGTGGGAGTTACACACGTCCGGTGCCTGACGATGACTCCCGCTTCCCCGATCCAGCAGCAGTTGTGGAAGTAGAGCTCCCGGATCCGAATCCCGCAGCGCGACGGCGCTCCGCGATGAAGATGTCTCTCGCTCGCGCAGTCCAGACTTGGGACCACGGTCACGAGAGAGAGAGGGGGAGAGAGAAAATATCAATTGGAGGTCCTCCCAAAAGTGAGGAGACCTTTATTGATTATTGGGTGTATTTTTTTAGGCCAAATACCCCACTTTATATAGGGGAAGGGGAGGTACTACCTCCCCTCAAGTCCTGGGGTGGGACTAAAGGAGAGGAAGGGGCGAGGAGGTGGCCGCCGGCCACCTAGTGGGCTCCGCACAGGGCGGCTAGGCCCAGCCGGCCTCCCCCTTGCCCCTTCTCCCTCTCTCCTTTCCCCTAATGGGCCCTCTCCCTCCGGAATTGGCCCACTAAGCCTTTTTGACCTTTTAATTGATTTTCTCTTTATTAAATAATTATGAATAAATGATTAAATCAATATTTAACATTCATTCACATATCATTTAATCTCCGTGGCCATGGAACACCTTCCACCTCCACTCCGGACATCCTCCGGACTTACCAAAACCCTTCCTGTTTTCTCCCTTCTTTTCTTCGGTGATTCTACCGATCCTATAAACACTCTCTAAGCATCAACAAGCCCTTAAGCGTGATACCCTACGGTTCGGGAACACTCCAGACATGGTTGGGACACTCCCGCACCAATGATCGATAGAGGGACCTGGATGGCCATGTGACCCCTGTGCGTTCCACGAAGATCTTTCGTCGTTTGAACCGGGACAACCGTGTCTTATTCCCTTTGTCATTCGATACTTGCATTGCCCGGGATCTGATAAATGACATCACCATGTCGGGTTCAATCTCATTACTGGACAATGCTACTTAACTCGTTCCGACAAGTGATATCCCCGTGATCCAATCACACGCTGCACAACTATTGGATATAACTTCTCCGAGTGGGCCCTTGAGTATCTTTCCGTCACATGGATGGACAAATCCCGCTCTTGACATATGTTGCCTCTACGGTTTCCTCCGAATACCTGAACACACCTTTATAACCACCATTTTACCAGATGGCGTTTGATGCTATCTAAGCACTCTCAGGAGACAGTAATTGATATAGCCTCATGGTCTAAGGAATAGTCTACGAGGATCCATTTCTAATCATCGTAACTTGAACTTCGTGACATGATCGGGTCATGATGTTTATGTTGGATATTGGTTCATCATCTCATTCTCCGAATTAGATGACCTCATTTCCAACTGGCATAAATGCCACATGATCAGGAAACATGATCATCTGTTGACCAATGAACCAGTGACTAGAGTTTCACTAGGAACCCCTGGTTGTTTGTATATCACACGTGTATTGATGTTTCCACTCAATACAGTCATAGCATGATATAAAACTTAATCATAAACTATATGAAATATGATAATAGTCCTTACTACTATTTTTCTCTAGGGCATATTTCCAACATTGGATGCATGAGTGGAACTCATACTTTGTTGTGGAGGCTAGCAAAAGACTGGGAGCGACAAACTAAGAGAGCAATAATGGCCATAATCATGTAGAGCAACAAAATATTATTGATCAAAGCATAAAGTGATACTACAAGTTGAAAACTAAAGGATCATAAAGGCTATGGTGACTTGAGATAGTCATAACATGGTGTGAGCATGCGCCAAGTCAACCCAAATAAAACATCAAAGGAGAATACCACTATACTATGCTTTAATATGCTAAAACAACGCATGATTCATCTAAGGCACATTAAGCAATCTCAATTGTTTATAACAAGTCATGCTACAACAAAGAATACTAAGCATAAAGCCAAAACAATATCAAGCATGGCATGACAAAGCATAGGCCACAGTCAAAAACAAGCTCTTTTTACCACATAAGCATGAACTTTCCTACTCTTTTCCAAACCAAACCAAACTATTTGCAAACCAATGTATGAAAGAGGGGGTCCAACCAATTTATTCAGCAAACTAAGGAAACCAAGCAAATGAAAACGAAAAATAAGACGCTCCAAGAACAATACAACTGTGCATGAAACAATAAAAATGAAGCGTTTGGAAGAAACCTGGGATTTTTATTGATGAAGAAGGGGAATGCCTTGGGCATCCCCAAGCTTTGACGCTTGTACTTCTTGGATATTTCTTGGGATGACACGCGTGTCATCCCTAAGCTTGAGCTTTAGTCCATCCTTCATCTCATTACTCATTCCTTCCATACACCTGAAATTTTTCCTTCATACAAAACTTCACACAATCTTTATTAGCAACATTAGTGCACTCAAGATAAATAATTTTTAAGGTTCAGTTCTAACACCAAATAAAATTGCATTAGAACACTAGCTACTGTAGAACTTCCCTCAAAAAGCTCAATTCCCCAAAAGAACTCAAAAAGGATCCAACAAGAAGCAAATGCAGAAAATGGCAGAAATCTGTCAAAACAGACCAGCCGGTGAAGACGAATTTTTTCGAAGACCTTCTGTTGTTCAAATGAAAAAGTGTTGAACTAACAAAAGTTAGATAACAACCTGGGGCAGAAGCACAAAAATTCACGCCTCAAAAAGACGTTCAGATATTTTACACCAATTTTTACGGTGAAGCACAGAAATCTGTTTCGGAACAACAACTTTCCCAATCATTACTTCTCTCTCATTACAGGTTACTCTTGGCACAAAAAGCAAATAAAAAGGATAAGGAGCGGTTATTACTGAAGTAATAACTTCCAAGACTCATCTAAAACTTTTAGGTTATCTCCCAATAAGTACTTTTCTTTAACGCCTTTAAGTTAGGCATAAGAAGCAAGAAAGAATCAAGTGTTCTCAAATGAAGAAGCATTAAGACTAAATTTCTTGCCCTTACCTCTCTTACTTTTATTCTTAACCTTGGGGAAAATATGATTGTTTGGTGGTGAATAAAGGTGCATGGTCCCCTTTCCCACATCTATTATTGCTCCAAGAAGTTCTAATAGGGACCTTCCAAGTGTAATTTGTCCTTTTCCTGCACATTCAATAACAAGATAATCAGTAGAAATCATTTTCCCAAGGATCTTTGTAAACATTCCTTCAGCTATTCCAAGAGGTAATATGGTAGCATTATTAGCAAGAGATATTTCTTTTCCTCCTTCAGTAAGCCCCCAAGTATTCAGAGATTCATAAATATCCTTGGGCATAAGACAAAATTCAGACATGATATCACATCGGGCTTAAAAAGTTTTAGTGTTTATCTCAATCTTTACTGTAGGGAGCCACTTTGATGGTTCAGAATTTATTGGTACATAACTATGATGCTCCCTAAGCGTATTATAGCAATCTTTTAAGCTAACATTGCCAGTCTCAAGAGTGTTCAACCTAGCAAATATTCTTGCAAAAGAAATATCAGTTTGGTTAGGCAAGTTGTAAGTGAGGATCAATTTCTTTATAGAATTTTTAGCATCATCCTCATTACATTGGAGGAAATCTCCTCCCACAATAGCATCTAAAGCATATCTATAGCAAAGAGCAATTCCAAGGTAAAAACTGCTAAGGAACAAACTTTGAGTCATTTTAGGCTCAGTTTTTTCATGTAGATCAGAGATTCTAGACCAAGCTTCCTTAAAACTTTCCTCAATTCCTTGTTTAAAAGTGAAAATCATTTCCTCGGGTGACATAGTGACTATAGCAAGGCTAGACATAACAACAACTTAAGATAGGAACTAAATTTTTTTTGTGTTTTTGAAATAAGAAAGCAAACTAGTAAAACTATTTTTTTTGTGTTTTTTGAATAAGAAACAAGGAAACAAAGCAAAAAGAAACTAAGCAAAACAAAAATAACAAAGTAAAGAGATTGGTTATGAGGGACTCCCCTTGTGAAGATGTCCTTGACTCCCCGGCAACGGTGCTAGAAAAATGCTTGATGGCTCTGTATATGGCGCTAGAAAAATGCTGGAGCGGTGCTGATGTAGAGCTCGTTGGGAACCCCAAGAGAAAGGTATGATGAGAACAGCAGCAAGTTTCCCTCAGTTATGAAACCAAGGTTTAATCAAACCAGTAGGAGCAAGGAAACACCCCAAAGGTGTTACTAGCTGAGCTTTGGCAGGGTGCACTACCGGTGCTAGTAGCAACGTGGAGACCTGCACAACACAACCACAGAACTTTGTCCCCAACTTGCGATGAGGTTGTCAATCTCACCGTGTTTTGCGGAAAACAAAGGATTAAACGTATCGAAAGGAAAGAAATAAAAGTTTACAGAAAGTAAATACAAAGAAGTAAACAGTTTGTAGATTGTATGTAAAAGACAAGGACCGGGATCCATAGTTCACTAGAGGTGGCTCTCCTTAAGATAGATAACATGCTGGGTGAACAAATTACAGCGGGGCAATTGACAAACATCGAGAAAGCAATACATGCATATACTAATCATCTTGACTCCTTTGAAACTTGATTGGGCATTACAACATTATACATAGACCGCCATCCAACTGCATCTATGACTAATAATCCACCTTCAGATTATCAACCGAATCCCCTCCAGTATTAAGTTGCAAGCAATAGACTATTGCTTTACGAACTGCATGTAAAGTAAACAATACGATTGTTCTATGAACAAAGGATTGTTGTTTTCTCCCTAGTAGCAACAACACATCTAGTACCATAGAGATTTCTATCACTTCCCCAGATTACTAGAGGCATGAACCCACTATCGAGCATAAATACTAACTCTTGGAGTTGCTAGCATCTACTTGGCCAAGATAGCTACTAACAACGGAAAGCATGCAAGATCACAAATAATAAAGACATGATAGAATCAATAATCAATTTGAAATAGCATCTCAATATCCATCGGATCCACGCAAACACAACATGCAGAATTACAAATAGATGATCTTGATCATGAACGGATCTCACAAGATCTAGATATGAAAGCACAAAGGAGGAGAACCAGCCATCTAGCTACTACATGGATACGTAGTCCAAGGATGAACTACTCACGCATCACACCGGAGGCTTGCATGGTGATGAAGAAGGTCTCCAGGGTGAATTCCCCTCTCCAGCAGGGTGCCGGGAAGAGCTTTAGATCCCTCCCGATCTAGGGATGGAGATGACGGCGGCTACAGACTCTTTCGTGGATTTTTGATCGGGTACTTAGGATTTATGTCCTGAGGGCATCTTATAGTCGGAAGGGGAGGCCGAGGGGGTTCCAGGAGCCACCACACCACCCCCTGGCGCGGGCCAAGCCTGGCCACGCGGCCAGGTGGTGTGGCCGGCCTCTGGCCCCTCTCTGTCTCGTACTCTGGCATCTGATGACTTCCGAAAAATAGGCACTTTGGCTTTTGTCCCGTCTAATTCCGAGAATATTCATTTTCTGACTTTCCTGGAACCAAAAACAGCAGAAAATAGGCAGCTGGCACTGTGGCTCTTGTTAATAGGTTAGTCCAAGAAATCATATGAAAAGTACTCCAAAGTTGGAACAAAACACAAGAAAGTGGATAAAACCAAGCATGGAACATCAAAAATTATAGATACATTTGCAATGTATCAGTATTTATGTTAGATTTTTATGTCTGTGTATTTGTGTGATCAAGCTAGCTCTATGTATTTGTGTATTGTGCATTTGTGTGATGTAGCTAGCAGCAGACTCCTCTGTGATGAAGCTAGCATTTGTGTGATGAAGGTAGCTCTATGAATTTCTGTGATAAAGTTGGCAGATTTTAAGTAAGCAAACAGATGCCACTTAATATAACAAATTTAAATAGACAGTAGCCATAATCCCATTAATTTAAGCGGCACGGGTGGGCCAGCTGGTGGGCATCCGCTAGCATGCCCACTTACAGGGTGAACGTTATGTCATTCCCATAGACCCTCTCAACACCGTGCATGCATTGTTGCTGACATCGGCCAGCAGCTTATGGCGAGATGACATGCACGCCAAGCTACCGACGCTTTCGTTCGTGTACATGCATGCCAAGCCGTCGATGCGACGGAGTTGCAGAGAACAACGACAAGAGGGCGTCGTGGAGCCAGCTATCCATAGGCAAGCACTACGGTCTTGTGCATGCTTCCAGTCAGAGGGCCTCGCATGCGCCGGGGGAAGTAGCTGGTCATGCGCCACAGACGGAACATGAGTAGCCGGAACTCATCCCGCCGTGTCTCCTGTGCCTGCAAACAGCACGTTGGACAGTGGGAGCAAAGACGAAGCTCACTGTCGCCGGTTGCCTCGATGCAAGGGGCAGGCTTCATGCATGGAGCTCGCCTGCACGAGGCAGTGCCTGAGCTCGCGGAGGGCATTCGGCCTAGAGCGGCGGAGCACGCACAGAGAGCCGCGCCCTCGCACGGATGTCGTGGTCCTACTTGGTGTTGCTGCTCCGGTCTGCAATCACACGGACCATTGCATGGAAGAAATAAAACCTAGGGGGCTTTCCGAAAATATACTACGTGGCCAGTACACCTATTGGGTCCCATTGTCGACGTGGCAGTGGTCAATGTGGGTCAAACCAATTTAGGAACTTGATGAATCAGTTACGGAAGATTTAGGACCTATATGTACAATTTTAAAGATTTAGGATCAAACTGAAGGTGTGGAAAAAATATTTAGGACCGCTGCTGCGGTTTTCTCTTTTTGTTACGGACTCCTCTACGAACTGACGTGGAGTGGACGGATAGGTTTAGTTTGAATTCTTTCCTTAAAAATCGGCAACCTCCTCCCTACCCCGGTAGCATTACTCGACAGAAAGACCTAGCAAGATCGTCTGCAGTGACCCAAACAGATCGAGACCGTCCGTTTAGATCAAACCGGATAGACACAGACAGCCCAACGGTATGACCTTTTTTTAGATTAACCAGCCATCACTTTATTAAACGTTCAAAAGCATAGGAATACATAAACGGTCTGGCGTTTGGACTAGCCAAATGTGACGACCAGGGTTTAGATAAGCTTAACTACGAACAAGATTATAAGCTTTGACATTAGAGGTTCTTCTACGAACAAGATTATAAGCTTTGACATTAGAGGTTCTTCGCTCATGGATGAATTATAGAGATGCCAACTCCCTAGCTCTTGCCTTAATTTCTTGCAGAATGGTGCTAACCCTCCCCAGACTATTTCCCGCCTAGCTTGAGATGACTTCAAGGCAATCCGATGCAACCTCGATGTGATCCAGATACAGATCATTCACTAGTGCCAAAGACTCTCGGCAAGCCATCGCCTCCAGGGTAGCAGGGTCAAAGATGCCATCGACTACCACTGATGATGCACCCAGTAATCTACCATCCTCAGCTCTGCACACAACCGCAACTGCTCCGAAATTTTTGTGTTTCCGAACAACAGTAGGAGTATCAACATTCATCTTAGCATATCCAGCAGTTAGGGCTATCCACTTCTTCTCGTTATGTTTTGGACCTGCCACAATGGTTGGCCTCTTCTGGATTTCCGCGATCTCCATGTCCCTGATAAAACTCTCCACAAAGCTATAAGTCGACAGGGGACTCTAGAAGATACCTTCGTGAATCGCCTTCCCTCGAGCGTACCAAACTGCCCAAAGTGTGATTAGACACCGGACCAAGTCCTCCTTCCCAAGCGTAGAAATCATGGAGAAAATCCATTGCTTGGCATTTGGCCCGGCTGTCCTGTCCATGTGCTCTGTTATTATGTCAGGTACAAGTGCCCACACACATCTCGCTATTGTACACTCTAAGAGCGAGTGTCGCCATGAATTATCTTCACCACACAGTCCACACGGACCGTCAGTGGCCATGTTTCTCTGATGTATAACATCGGCCGTAGGAATTGACTCTTTAGCCAACCTCCCAAGGAAGACACGAATCTTTGATGGAACCTTGACCTTCTAGAGAGAGGTCCAATCCTTTCCCTCTCTCTTCTTATCTGAAGATGTTTCTCTTCCTTCTAGCCATGCTTCTCGAGTGCACTTAGTATTCACAATCATCCGATATGTAGAACACACTGAGAATAAGTCAGTTCTCTCAAAATTCCATGCCCAGAAGTCATCAGTTCTTCTCATGCTCAATGGAATTGATGTGATCATTTCAACATCCATCGGTAAGAAGTAAAGCTGGAGCTTCTATATATTCCAAGTGGCCTACGTCTAGTCTATAAATCTGAAACTTTGACCAGAGGTTCCTCTTTTATGCATGTGATCGGATGCCGTACCTCATCTCGTGGAAGCCAGTTTTCACTACATGCATATGTTTGCTCTTTCGTTCCAATGCGGCGGATCAGCCCCTGCTGCATAATATACTTGCTTTCCAAAATTGAACGCCAAATCTGGGATGGGTTAGACCCAGTGTTGCATGCAATATATCGGTAGTACGGTACGATACTGCTTTTAGTATCCTAGCACTTAACGTTTCTATGTTCTGCAGGAGGCATCTGATGACTGCGAGTGCATAAGGAATATTGTAGCTAGTTTCGAAAGTAAGAGTATCGAACCATGGAGAACTATTTGGTTAAGGTCTTAATGCCCTACGTCGTTATCTATCAATAATACTTGTAAGATGCCATTGATCTCAAGTAAGAGTGTCTTAAGAAGGTTGTTTTGTGCGTAAAGTAAAGACTAAAGAGTAAAAAAACAAGGAGACAAACGCAATTTAAATGGTAATGAAACTGTAGTAGGGAAAAGTGTTCTCGGGGATTGTAGAATCCACCTCTAGCATTGCTATTAATCATGATTAGGATAAATCTGTGTCTTTCTTTATGACATGTGTGGGGAGAGCTCCATAAATGAATGATTATAGAAAGCCATCTATTATTTCATCCCTAATAACCACTACGATGATCGTAAGCAAGCCATTCTGATCCCTCACAAAAGGGTTTCTCTGTGGATATATGAGCTTAGTGAATCTCTCCTTATCTCTCTTGACCATATGAATAACACGCCAACACGTTATGTCACCTAGCTACGTACTATCATGTACCCAGTGGTAATTTCCTCTCTAGTCCTGAAGGCAAATATTGCATGGTCGACTTCACATAATATCTAGAGAGAAAACCAACACATAATAATGAACCAAAGTTATAGATCATATTTATTTCATATCATAATATTGTTAGGGTTTCTCGACCTTCCTAAGAACAAGGTAAACTACTCACTCATGGAGACAATCAACAACATCATCATCGATATATGAAATGAATACGAGTAGATGGATGATAGAAAGTGCAAATCCACATTAGTAATTGGAATTACAATAAGATGGGGTAAATGAGATGGGAATGGTGATGGTGATGAAGATGCAACGATTGATGATGATGTGGATGATGCCTTGTCCTCCAATGATCCGTGTAGCAGCAATGATGATGCCCTATGCAAGTTCCCCCTCTAAATCCCTTCCGGAGGTGAGGCTTTAGTGTGTTCTGGTGTCTTTGAATGTCGGATCTTAGATCCGTCTTCGCGTGGTGAGAGTATTTTATGAGGCGAAGATGCCGCCATATAGTACAAGAGCGCGGTACCTGTGGGTCCACCTATACCGACGTTCCGTTAACCTACTAGAGTTTCTCTTCGTGATGCCTTTTCTCCTAGGTGCGTTGTAAATCATAATGACTTTTATTACTTCAAAATATCATATTTTCGTCCAATATGATAGCTCAAAATGATATGTTCATCAATGCCTCAATATTTTGAGATCCTGTGGAAATATGCATAAAAGATGCGCGTGGGGGCTGCCAAAATCCTACCACTACTCATGCAAAACATAAGGTAAATATGCTTCAAAATGCACTCATCTACCTCCCCAAGATTAGACTCTTACTTGTCTCTGAGCAATATAGGAGCTTCAGAGGATAAGGTCATCATGTTCATGAAGCTCAAGTCGTTAAAATACATGAGGCATTTGAAGCAACAATTATGATATCGGATATAGAATCACATCGTGAGCTATATCACAGTGTCACATCTCAAATGACTTAGAGGCTTCCACACCTTAGTACTAATAGTTCATATGAAGATTAATTACTAGCATATCATAAAATCATCAATTTCAACCGAATGAGTTTGTGAGGTGACCTCAAACATGTTTAGGACTTCACACGTCCACTTGGGATTCAAAACTATGAACAGTGTTTTTCATTTCCTCTCATGATCACATATATGTCTATTGCCCTTTGCACATGTTTAGCTGCATATTTATTCCTTCTCCTCTTCTTTTATTTTCTTGTATTGCTTGTGCAAAGAAGATAGACAGATTTTTTATTCTCATGAGAAGACTCAAAATAGACCAATACATAGTACTAACTTACAAGCCGAGCATGAAGTAATTCACGGTTGTGGTTTGAGTATCTACCTCAACTTGTACTCACTCTATAATTTTTTTAGTTGCACAACTTTCTTTATTTTTATTGCTTTCATAATTCTTTTGATTTGGATTTTTTGCAATCAAACTAATGATTATAACATGCTATCAAAAATTCTTCTCATATTCTATCAGTTCTATTGATGTGAAAGACCCTAAAATCTTCGCAAAGTACAAGTATAATATCACTCATCCTAATTCATACATATAATACAATAATCATAAAACCGAGAATACTTCAAATATCATAAAGGCTCAAAAATTCATTGGATAAAATTCTTTCCTTCTCCAAGGGGGTTGAATATGCAACTAATGCAGAACTTTAAATTGAAACTAATATGCATGCGGGAAAGTAAACATGCTAAACTTTAAGATATATTACAAGCTGTTATAGATCTCCTTAAGCTTGGAATCAAGCCAGGTGGTATCAAATAATCCTTTTCGATTATTTGATACTATGGTGCTCCTTTTATTTTGATCTCGAAGCTCTTGCATCACGGAGCTTGGTATAAAGGGTGTTGTTTGTTGCTTCCACGATCATAATGCGGATCCTGTGTTGATCTCTAATTTTCTCCAACTCAATTTTCTTGATGCGGCGGTCAAGGCTATCGAGCGAGGCTTGAATCTCTTCTTCTTTGAACTTCAGCTTCTTGAGTGAGAAACCATCATCTTCCTCAGGGGCCAGGTGCACCTCTTCATGATCATCTTCCTTCCCTACAAGTAGGTTGAACACCTTGCACCCTTCTTTCATCATATCCATTAGCTTGAGCCCATCCTCTGAACCACATGATCCAGGAAGAGTTCTTCTTCCTCCTTCTCTTTAATGGCCTTCTTCTCAGCATCTCTTGAGATTGCGGAGGATCCCTTGCTACCCTCCCTTGCTTGAATGATATCCCATGGCCGAGACGTGGTCACGAGGTTCCTTGAGAGAGTTAGCATTGATGGGATCTGTTTGACATGAGGAGAAGAGAGAGAGGATCCTTGGGAGAGTTTATGAGGGGTGAGGAACAGGAAAAATCTCCTAATCTTGGTGAAGAATCCAAATAAGAAAAGAATCCCAATGAAAATAGGAACGAAAAGAAGCAAATAGGGAAAATCTAGATACGTAATGACCACTGGTATGGGCAACACCCGTACTATCCGCCCGTACCCGATATTCCAGCACAAAATTTCCTTCGGCGACACGTTGGCAAACTTTCCAATTAACTCGGTACGAGCGGGGTGTGCCCATAATGTCTACCCATACCGAAGGTACCTACCTTCAGTAGGCGGTAGAATTTTTTATATAACCAAAAATGAAAGGATGGAAAACAAAAAGATCAGAGAAGTTAACGATCGTCGGGATGCACCCGCACCACGCAATCATACCAACTCCACAGAAAAGAAGAAATTTGTCTGAATTAACAAGCATTTTAACGATTGTTGGTACAGGTGGGTGCGGCCGTACCGTCCGTTTGTACCAACCTCTAAAAACTGCCAATCAGCTCAGAAAACACAAGGCCTTAAAAAATGTAAACGAAAAAGGAAAAACTAGAATAAAACCAGATAAAAGAGTAAGTTTCAACTTACCTTACTTACCAGATCCTCAAGGAATGAGTTTAGGGAATTTACTTCAACTTTTGCATTATTTTCCTTTTCCCCTTATGTATGATTGGTCACGGAAATTGCTAGACTTATTACAGAGAGCGTTAGAAAACTTTTTCTCTGGACATATGGTACCTGGAGGCATAGATATTGACGCTACCCTGTCTTGAGCTTACATCTCTTCAATTAAATCTGGTACCTTAGGTGGTTCTTCCTTTCTTTGCATAATCTGCAACTCAAATTCTTGCAAAAGAAAAGTCCAACGAATCATCCTAGGATTAACATTAATTTTTTCAAGAATTTCTTTTAAGTTATCACGATCAGTATGGACTCTAACTTTTGAATCAATAATGTAAGATCTAAATTTATCACAAGAGAAGACAAATGCAAAGAGTTCCTTCTCGTCCATGGGGTAGTTCCTTTGGGTCTCATTAAGAGTGCGACTAGCATGATGAATGATAATGAGTTCATCACCATCACACTGGCAAAGAACAACCCCAACAGCTTCATTGCTAGCTTCATAAAATAAATCAAAAGGATTTTTCCAATTAGATGGTTTAATAGTAGGAGCATTTTGAAGAGCTTGTTTTAAAATGGTAAAAGCAGTGAAACAACTTTCATCAAAATTAAAATGAGCATCCTTCTGCAAGAGGTTAGTTAATGATCTAGAAAATTTAGAGAAGTTCTTAATGAACCTCCTATAAAAACCAGCATAACCAAGAAAACTTATTATACCTTTCACGTCATGTGGAGGTGATAGCCTCTGTATTGCTTCTATTTTTGCTCTATAAACCTCTATACCTTTACCTGAGATCTTGTGACCGAGCACTATTTCTTCATGAAACATAAAGTGTCATTTCTCCTAATTCAGGAAAAGGTTAGTGTCTTCACAACACAATAAGACTTTATTAAGATTGTTGAGACAATGGTTAAATGAAGTTCCATAGATGGAGAAATCATCCATGAATACTTCCTTTTCAACAAAAGCTACAAAGATAACAGTCATAGATCTTTGGAAAGTAGCAGGTGCATTACATAATCCAAATAGCATACAACGGTAAGCATATAAACCAAAGGGAGAAGTAAAAGTGTTTTTCAATTTATCTTTTGGATGAACAGCTATCTGAGAAAAAAATAGAATATCCATCTAGATAACAGAATTAAGAATTCTTACCAAGTCTATCTAATGTTTGATCCATAAATGGAAAAGGATAGTGATCCTTTCTAGTTTCTTTATTTATCTTTCTAAAAGCAATGCATATTATATGCCCAACAATAGTTTGAGTAGGGACTAATTCATGGTGTTCATTTGGCACAACAGTAAATCCACCCTTCTTAGGAACACAATGAATAGGACTTACCCAATCACTTTCCGCTACATGATAAATAATACCTACATCTAAGAGGTGAATTATTTATTTTCTTACAACTTCCTTCATATGTGGTCTTAGCCTTCTTTGAAAGTCTGCAACCGATTGATCACCTTCTTCCATAAATATTCGATGGGTGGCTATTGAAGGACTAATCCCTTTCAAGTAATCCATATAATACCTAAAAGATCTATGGTGCATTCTCAATAGTCATCAGATTCTCTTCTTCTTTTTCTATAAGATTAGCACTACAATAATAGGGTATTTTTTAGTATCATCTGAAAACCTATATTTTAATTCTTTTGAAAGAAGTTTGAGTTAAGGGGGTGGAAGTTCCTCATCTCCATTTCTTTCTGGAACTTCATATTGTTCATGAAGGGGATATGCCCGAGAGGCAATAATAAAATGGTTATTATCTTATTCCATGTTTATGATAAATAATACCTACATCTAAGAGGCGAATTATTTATTTTCTTACATCTTCCTTCATCTATGGTCTTAGCCTTCTTTGAAAGTCTGCAACCGGCTGATCGCCTTCTTCCTTAAATATTCGATGGGTGGCTATTGAAGGAGTAATCCCTTTCAAGTAATCCATATAACACCTAAAATATTTATGGTACATTCTCAATAGTCATTAGATTCTCTTCTTCTTTTTCTGTAAGATTAGCACTACAATAATAGGGTATTTGTTAGTATCATCTAAAATCCTATATTTTAATTCTTTAGGAAGAATTTTGAGTTAAGGGGGTGGAAGTTCCTCATCTCCCTTTTTTCTAGAACTTCATATTCTTCATGAGGGGGATATGCCCGAGAGGCAATAATAAAATGGTTATTATCTTATTCCATGTTTATGATAAATTTTTATTTCTCATGCTAGAATTGTATTAATTGGAAATGTTAATACATGTGTGTTTAATAAACAAACTAGAGTTCCTAGTTATGCCTCTCATTTAACTATATCATTGATTAACAAATGATCAAGTTTTTCTAATCATGAACATTTGATGTTGTTAATAACGGGATCATTTCATTGGAAGAATGTTATGATGAACATACACCCAAAGTACATATAACAATACGATCTAGTCATTAAGTTTACATTTATACATCAAACACATACAAAGTAGCCTTAATCCTTAGACCATGAGATCATGTCAATCACTAACACCGGAAGAGTACTTTGATAACATCAACCATCACACCATAACATGGTAACTATAAAGGTGGGTTCAGGTATTCTAAAAGTGTTATGTAGAGGCTCATGGATCAAGAGTGGGATTTGTCCCTCCTAATGATGGAGATATGTTCTCTGGGACCTCTCGGTGATATTACATCAACACCGCTTGCAAGCATGTGACTAGGTCACAAGGATGTTGTATCACAGAATGAGTAAAGAGTACTTGTTAGTAACAAGATCAAACTAGGGTATGTTTGATACCTGTGATCGGATCTCGGAAAAGTAACATACCGTGAGATAAAAGGAATTGGGTATGATGTTAATGGTTCACACGATCACAAGAATTATCGTTGAATATGTAGGAGTCGGTACAGATCTCTAGATCCCATTGCTGATTATTGATCATAGAAGTGTCTCTATCATGTCTGCATTATTCGCGAACCGTAGGGTGACACACTTAAGGTTTACCGACAGTAATCGGAGGATAAAACATATCAGAGAATGGTTTGTTAAAGCTGGAATTGTTTCGATGATCATCAGAATTGTTTTGGGTCAAATTGCTGAAATTGGTTTCAGATGTGATATCGAAATAATACAAGGGGTTTTATGCAAATGTTTGTTAATTAAAGTAATTAACAAAATTCTGAATAAAAGAAATAAAAATCTTTTTTATTTTTGAGAAAATTTATTTAATTTAGTGGACATTAAATGCATGTGAGTGGAGAGAGGTTTGTGTGAATGGAGTGTCCACCCACATGAATGAGGGAGAGGTGGGGGCACCACCCATGGCCGGTGGCAATGACCCTTGGGGCTGCCCCCTCCCCTACAAAAGGAGGCCACTCCCTCCTCTCCATTTTCACCACCTCCTCGTGAAGGTTCTCTTCCTATAGCAATTCCCCATATCTTCAGATTAGCGAAGTACATGTTCTGGTGGTTTCTCTGGAGAAAGATCTGCTGCTTCTGCTGCTATGATGGAGTGTGGGCCTGGAGGTTGTCGGGAGCTAGACATGTGCCTGAGGATGGATATGCTGCTAGTTTGTGGTGTTCTTCAACTCGATCTTGAGATCGACAAGTGATCGACTACATCAATAACGAAATCAGTTTTCATAAAAAGATTTCGGCTACGAGGGTAAGTTATTATGGTTACCCCCTTACTCATTACTAGCATCTACTAGATTATATCTTGGCGTAATTAGGCATTCATACTGTAGGAAATTTTTGTTTTCTATCTTGTGAACCCTTCAGTGGTATCAGAGCCATATCTATGCGTAGATATTCTGTACGAGTAGACTACATGTGGTTGTGGGCATTGATGATCATGTTATTGCAAATTTTTGTGTATATTGATCTTAGTGGCATAGTGGGATGAAGCGGCCCGGACTAACTTTACATGTCCTCTCACATGAGATGTGTTCCACACTTGACATGCAACTCATATTGCATAAGTGGCTAGTGGGTGTCTGTCTCTCCTGCTATAGTTAAGATATGGTTTACAATAGGTTGTTCATAATTTTTTATCACTGTTGTGGTTTGAAGTTCATAGGTTGAACAATTCTTCATATGCCCAAATCCACGTAAAATATGCAAAAGAAATTAGAGGCATCTAACTTGTTTTTGCAGGGAATGTGTTGTGATATGGTAAAATATTAAAAAATATGTGTACAATGATATCATTTGTAAGTTATGACAACCGGCTAGAGTCATATAGTTGTTTTATTCTTTTATGGCCTACATGCCGAAAATGGAAATCCATGTAATATATACGGTAGTGGAGAACAACCAAGATGGTGGGACCATAGACCATGGAGCCACGTCGGTGGAATGATAGTGATCATACGATGGAGCACAAGATGGAGATCAAGTGCAAGAATGGACTATATCATATCACATTATTTATGCATGTGATGTTTATCCCTTTTATGCATCTTATTTATGCTTATGTCTTATTTAGATCTTGGCGGTAACATTATAAGATGATCCCTCTCACTTAATATCAAGATAAAAATGTATTCTTCCTTAAGTACGCATCGTTAAGAAAGTTCATCGTTTCGAAGTACCACGTGATGATTGGGTGTGATAGAAGCTATGTTCACCTACAACAGATGTAAGATAGATCTACATGCGCAAATACTAATGTTCTACTTGGTGAGCCTAGCATGTACAAACATGGCCTCGGAACATGAACCAAAAGGTAAATCATGAGTCATATAGTTGACATGATGATCATATCGATGCTCGTCTTTGAAGTTGTACCAATTCGCGTGATGATCGGTCTTGGTATAGTGAATTTGGTTCATGTAATCACCAAAATGACTCGAGGGATGTTGTTTTTGAGTGGAAGTTCGCATAATAATATAATTAAAGTTGAATTCAATTTATCATAAACTAAATCAAAGTGAATTTGCATAGTTTTTTGTAGTCATTGTCATTCACTTACTACCTTGTGCTTAGTTTTAATTGAGACAATAGAATTATAGAATTCTGGAATTTTTACTTCATGAATGGGTATTGTATTGTTTTGAGTGTCAATCGAAAGTTTAAGTCCTATTGCAAACTTTTAGCAAACTTCACTTACTCCATGAATTTTAATAAGTAGTATTAAATCAAAAGTAATAGTTCCACTGTTAGTATCCAAATATCATGCTTGCCTCCCTGATCCTTGATATTCAAAAGTTATTTCAGTACCTAGGTTATTTAGAATTGTTTCAAAAACCATCATGCATGGAAGATATTGTGATATATGAAACAATGCTTGGTTGTAATGTGATAGAATGTAATTTTAGTAAGATACATGGTCTCATATTGTATGAGAATTTGTGAAGGTTGGAGACGCTAGGCATCCTAATTTTCCAAAAGGTTTTGGGAACTAACATTATACTCACAATTCGTCCTTATAGGCTATAGAGCTTGATCATGAAAGTTGTCATCATAGGATGCATAAAAGATGTATGTAAAATGTTTACTACACTAAAAGATTACTAAATAATGGATTTTGGAAGAACGCCAAACATTTGATGACGGTGATACACACCAAAGTGCAAGTCCAAGGGTAATAGTGTTTGACTAACACGCTTTGGACTATGTGTCATGTGTATGGCACCGTTGTTGATGTTTATAGATTCTTCTAAAAAGGAAAGGAAATGCTGAAAGAGAATCTGAAAAATATTTGGTAGAAAAGAAAAGACTAGAAATGTCTAGCTTAGGTATATAGTGATATATGTTGTGGGTGTATTCTTTGCCCATTAAACAACGTGGTTTTTTGGTATTGGATACTAGATTGGTTGGTGTGAATTGTCATACAGGACAACACAATCCATGAACTGCAATGGCCTAATTAAATAGCAAAAGAGAATATGGGATGATGCTCATAAAAAACAAATAAAGTGTTGCTGTGTTTCTCATTGACAACAAACCTAGCCTTCAAGATTTGTTTTAATTGTTATTTTGTTCCGGTATTATGAGAATAATGGTTATTCAAATAATTACCATAATCCATAGAAGATGAATGAACTCTTACAAGTCTAGTTGGAGAAATCACATCCATCACACTAATGCTAAAATGCCGTAAGACAAATGATTAAAAGATCACTTATGAGTGACATTGTCGTTTAAATTATATCCGAAAGAAAACATGAAGAAACTACATGTTAATGGATTTTTGGAGTCTTTGATTTTGATCAATTAATGTTTGTGAGCCTTTCCTAGAGACAATTAAAACTTTGTTCATAGGACAAATAAAAATGAACAACTAATCTATTGTACATTGTGCGTGTTGATCTATATAGTCCATTATGTGTAGTGATAAGCAATGGATTTCAACTTCATATGCTTTCTTCGAAAATTTGAGCAATGAACGACTAATTTGAGTATATTTACTTAATAAGGAAGAAGTATGAAATATTTGAAAACTGTTCAAATACTTTCGAAATGAAGTGGAAAATCATTGTATCAAGAAAATAAAGAATTTATGATTGGATCATAAAGGAAGATATCTGAGTTACAAATTTTAGCAAACACCTAAGATTTGTGGAATCATTCCATTGATTTGCATTTCTCGAAACACCGTAGGAGTATGGAGTGTTTGAGAGAAGTAATAAAACCTTGTTTGACATGGTAAGATCAAATGTGTCATTTATAAAACTACCATTTTATTTTGAAGAAGAAGCTTTAGAAACTACTGCTTTTACACTAAAAAGAGCACCATCATGATCCGTTGAATTGACTTCACATGAGTTATAACTTGGGATAAAACCCAAGTTGTATTTTCTTAATTTTTGGTATGCTAGGCATAAGTAAAATGTTTACAACCAAAGTCGGATAAACACGTCTTTGTAGTTTATCCCAAAGCAATTGTTGGGTATTCCTCCATAATATGGAAGACAAAAGTGCTTGTCGCTTAGAATGTCTAGTTTGTTGAGAAGGGATTTTCACGAAAAGTTAAGTGGGAAGACAATAGAACTTTGATTAGGTTGATGAATTTGAGCATCATGTGCTAAGTAGCACAGTGCCGAAATGTGTCCAGGAGGCAACTACAATGCTCATGTCTCCCGTGCCTCAATGGTTGTGGTCACGGAGATCTAGGGTCCTATTGAACCACGTAGGTTGGATAAACAATCAAATAGGAAGATTTGAGATTGAATCATTTTTGTTTGACAATGATGAACCGGCTATATACAAATAAGCTATGATGGGCCCTGATTCCGTCAAGTGGCTAGAAATCATAAAATTTGTGATAGTTCCATACACGAGAAACCAAGTTTCTAAACTTGGAAGACCCTCTGGAAGTCATGAAGCCTATCGACCATATTTGGATCTATAAAGAAACAAACATGGATGTTTCACATATATAAAATAGTCGACATGTCAGAAAAGAGTTTACGGCAATTTTCAAGGAGTTGACTTCGACAAGATTCGATCTTTCATTGTGATATATAGTGTGGAAGGATTAGTATAAAAACCACTACATATATCAATTTTGGTAGATGCTAAAAGGGCATGCAAACTTCACTGGTTGAAGTAAGCATAGCGGAGTTGGAATCTTCACTGTGATGAAACTATTAAAATGTTTAATTTCATTAGATACGATGAAGATGCTTGCATTTGCAAGAATTTAGGTGGAAGCGCTGAGACATATTTCTAATACATTATCCCTATGTTTGGATCTAGGAATCTAAGGATGGAATCGTGGAATCTGGAATTCGGAGTGGATTTCCGCCATTTGGGGTGCGCTGTGAATCATCCCGTGGAAACGGGCCCAAATTCCACGATCCCACTCCCTTGCGTGCAACATACCGACCCACATTTTCGAGCTCGCCCCCTCAGAATCGCTCGGAAACATATGCTCGCGTACTTGTTCGCTAACAAGAAAGAGAGGGAGACTCTCGGGAGCTGTTGTTGAGGAAGCAAATCACGACAGCAATCTGGAAAACCGGCGGCGGCACCATTGGGTTCCTCGCCCTCCTCTCGTCCCCTACCCCTTGTTCTCTCCCTCTCCACCATCTCCTCCGAGACAGGCTCCCGTCAGCCCGCCAGTCCGCTCGCACTCCCTAGATCGACCGGGCTTGGGGAGGGGAACGACGATGGTAGGTGAACGACAGCCGGAGGGGAACGATGGTGGCGGCCTGGCCCTCCCCAAGAGGGCCTCATTCCTGACCCTCCTCTTCATGTTTCATTAGTTGTTCCTCCTGACGGTAGGTGAACGATAGCCGAAGGGAACATTCGATTCCATGGTTGTACTACAACCAAACAGGAAATGGAATTGGGTGCTAACCCTTGATTCCAACAGCAAATACTATGCGTAGAGAAACAATAGAATTGTAATTGCAAGCCATTTCCTTTCCACTTTGGATTTGGAAATTTCAATCCAATTCATCTCCGAGCTCAAATTCCTACATCCAAACACAACATACGTAGAATACATGTTGTTGATTATGTATATTTTATTGACACGGGTTAATTTCATTAAAAATTAAGATGTCGATGAAAGACTTAGTCAAAACCGGAATATTAGACATCAAAGTCTATATGGATAGATTGAGACGCTAATATGTTTGTATGAAATGTACATAGATGAAATATTGAATAAATTCAATATGGAAACAAAGAGAAAGGTTGTTGCCACATGGAAAAGGTTGAATCAAGATTCAAGTGTATTAACATTTTGTGAGTGAAACGAGATTCAAGTGTTTTGACAGTTGGTGAGTGAAAATCACATGAATATTTTGATCAATAATGCATACTGTGATATGTATATATCCAGATATGTTCTATGCTCTAACTGTTATGAGCATATACCAGGGTGATTGGTGATTCATAAGATGATCATTGGACGATAGTAAGGACATTCTTATGATCTTTGGAAGAACTAAGAATATATTCTATATGTAGATGTGACAAATAGTTCATTGTGAAGTATCACATTGGTACTCGACGGATAGTTCATTGTAGGGGTTTCTATTTTTGTGCCCCTAGTTCGTTAGTTGTACTCAGTTTTCCCTAGTCGCTTAACTTTTCCTCACTTTTCCCCTCCCTCTATTCTGAAATCCTCAAAGGCACTCAGATAAAGGTATGTCGTCAGGTCAAAGGCTTGACTATTACATGCTGATCGGTGGGACCGTGTTGGCACGGGTCGTGCGTTGAGCGTTACATTACGTGGCCTCGACCATTACATGCTGGCGAGTGGGGCTGCGTTGGGACATGTCTTGCATACATGGTGAAAGGTGGGGCCGCGTTGGGACGGGTCTTGCATACATGGTGCAGGGTGGGGCCGCACGGAGACACGTCGGACCGACCATTCTCGCTCACCCAAAGCATTCGCTTCCTCCTAGCCTGGAACAGATCCCACACCGCCCCTCCGCTCCCCCGCCGTCGGGCCCTCCTACCTTATGTCGTCCACGACCGCTGAGCCGCCCCTCCCCCTAGCCTTGGAGCCCACTCCACCTCCGGCTCCGCTCTCACCCCGCTAGATCTACCCCTTTCACAGAACAGTATGGAACGCCGACTGGTGTACCGGTCCTCCCCATCGAGCGTAGAGAAGATTAGGTGGAATCGAAGAGATCCAATGCATGGATTCCATCTGGGTAAGCATCGTTTCCCTTTGTGGATTGATTATAGGCAGTAATTGAGCGCGAATCTCTCATGCTCAACTAACTGCCTTGCTTTTTGAATAGGATCCAACGCTAGCATTTCGGCTGGCGGTTAAACTGGATACTAGCGTAATTCGTGGTTGTGAACATTATCTCTCTAGATTTTACTTCCCAGCGATGGTTTCAACCTCCATAACTCTCAGAGATTTGAAAGATAAAATCTATTCTAAATTCCTCTGGAGCAATGGAGATTTAGTTGATTTGTAATATTTCAACATTAGCGAGCAAAGATTGCTCCCACTTACTAGCAAAGCTGATCTGGTAATGCTTTTCTCTTTGAATGCTGCCGAACGTTTTGTTCGAATTTGTCTCCATGTGCAACCTAAAGGTGAACATACGAGAAAGAGGGTTAAAGCATCATCTGGTGGTCAGGCATCATCAGGTGGCCAGGCATTATGTGTCTCTACTATCTCTGCTAATAGTGTGTGCCCCCGCACTCCTTGTAGGTTCATAATAGTACCATCTGTTCGCACTGTGAGTGTAAGCTAAATCGCTCGTGCGGCCGATGTGGAGAACGAAGTAGAGCCTGACGAGGGAGCGCCTCCACTAGATGATAAGCATGAGTTGATGTTTCCTGAAATGGTAGATAGATTCAGTAAACATGCACTAGAGGATCAATACATGGAGGAAGTGGCTCATGGTGCTAGATTTGATGACACTGATGACAAAGAGAATGATGAGAACAATGACAGTCTCGTTTTAGCTGAGTATGATGGTGAGGACTTTCTAGTAATTGAGTGGGATAGGAATGATCCTAAGATTTCAGAAGGCACCGTATTTGAAGCGATGAGGGACTGACTTAATGCCCTTACTACATATTGCATCCACACCAATAATGATTATGATGTTATTAAGAGTGAGCCAGCAAGGTTCACAGTGAAGTGCCCATACAAGAGGTGTAGGTGGAGTATGCATGCATCCACTATGCTCAGGAGCAGTTTGGTTTAGGTATTGCAACCAGTTGTGTATTTTAGATCATTGTGTAGAGTTTGTTAACTGTACCTGACATTTCATTATGTTTCAGATTAAAAGTAACCGGTTCGAACATTCTTGTCCACCTCAAGGGGGATAACCAAAGGACAAAACAAAACTAGCAAAGACTAGGTGGTTGGCAGATGCAATCATGGATTGGATGAGAGCGAATCCATCACTTGGTGCAACATCGCTCATAAAAGAAGTTTCCAAATAGTTTAATATTACAGTACCTTACATGAGGATGTTCTATGCAAATGAAATGGCTCTTGATAGGATCAATGGTCCATGGAATGAAAGTTTCCAGTTTCTTTACAACTTCAAAGCTGAAGTGGAGATGGCTAGTCCAGGTAGTGTTATACATATAGACATGCATAAAGTTCAGTACAAAATAAGAGGGAAGACAAAGGAGAAGGAGTGATTTAGAAGGGCTTTTGTTTGTTTCAAAGCTTGCTAGCAAGGGTTTCTAGATGGTTGCATGCCTTATTTGGTCGTGGATGCAACAACTCTTCATTGCAGATTTAAAGGACAGCTAGTAACTGCTACTATAGTTGATGGCCACAATTTCCCTTTTGCTTTTGGAGTTTTGGAGATTGAGTCAGAGGAAAGTTGGACTTGGTTTCTGGAGAATTTACGTGACCTTATAGGTCATCCACTAGGACTTACTATCCACACGGACGCTTGCAAAGGTTTGGAGAAAGCTGTAGAAGCAGTATTCCTCGGAGTGGAGCATAGGGAATGTATGCGACACTTATTGTAGAATTTTACAAAGAAATTCAAGGGTAAAGTTTATATTGACAACCTATGGCCAGCTTCATACACATGCAGTTTGAGGAAGCATCTGTATCATTTGGAAGTGTTGTATAAATAGAAACCCACGATGAAAGAGTACTTGGATGCACATCATGGAATGGTGTGGTCAAGAAGCCAAGTCAATGAAATTTGCAAGGTGTACTATGTAGCAAGTAACCTTGTAGAGAGTTTCAATGCAAAGGTCAAGTCAATAAAAGGGCTTATGCTATGGCAAATATTTGATAAGATTAGGCAGATGATCATGATAAAGATCTATTTGCATCAACGAATTGCATCAATAGTATATGATGGCCATCTCATCCTCCCATCTTTGATTAAGGCTTTGCATGCCAGGGAAAAACAATTGAAGATGAAATGCATTAGAAGAGGAATGGAGGCTGAGGTAACATACACTAACAGTAAAGATAGGCAATGGAGGTATCCAGTGAGTTTGGTTGATAGGACATGCCATTGCAGGCAATGGCAGCTCCATGGGAAACCCTGCATACATGCATTTTTTTCATGGGTGTTCTAGGAGGTGAAGAGGGTGAAGTTGATCAGTACGTGTCGGAGTATTTTTCCATTGCCAAATTTAGGGTAGCATATGCTCAGAATGTTCCAGCCTTGTTAGGAAAAGACCAATGGATGGAAGTGGATCCAGGCTTTAAGCTATACCCTCCAGTTTTGACTAGACCAACAGGTAGGCCAAGGAAGAATAGGATGAGAGCAAGTGCAAAGGGTGGTGCACCACCTTGACGATGTAAGTGCAAATGCAGTGGACCCAGCTTATGGAATGGATGATCAGGAAAGAGGAGCAAATGCAGATGAGAATGAAGTATTTGAATTAGAGGAGAATGAAGCAATGGATACATTGCAGATTGAACCAATGGATTGAGAGGAGATTGAACCAAATACAGATGAGATTGAACCAAATGCAGGGGAGATTGAACCAAATGCAGGGGATATTGAACCAATGGATCGAGAGGAGATTTAACCAAATGCAGAGGGGATTGATCCAAATGCAGGGGAGATTGAACCAATGGATCGAGAGGAGTTTGAACCAATGGACCAAGAGGAGAATAAAGCAATTTATTCATTGGAAGGAGAGTTCAAAAGTAAAGGAATTACACAAGAGGATATTGAAGAAATGATGCCAATGCATTTTGAACCGTATGAACCAATGGATCAAAACGTGATTGAACCAATTTTACGATAGACTGAAGCACTTGATTCATTGGATGCAGAGAAAAAGAACAAACAAAACAAACGGAAGAAGCTGATGGTGGACTCCGCGAATATTCTAGCTAGGATCACCCGGATCAAGGTGGTGAACCCAGCAAAAAACACTAGGAGCAAGAAAAAATGAATTTGAATTATTAATTGAATTATTAATTTGTATCTGTATGATGAATTTGAACTACTGTCAATGTTTGTATTGAATTCGAACTAGTGTGATGCTCCCAAGTTTGTATGTTGGATAATCCCATAATGTATGTGTTATTGCAAGTTTCTATGGTCATCCACGTAGTTGCTTAGAACTACTGATTTTTGCCCTCGACATGTGGTCAACACATGGGGTTTAGCTAGTTCATGGCTTAAACCATAGCAAATGTTGACCATTTGATCCAAAATTTGGCACACTTGTGTATGTTGGATTGATTTACCATATGAGATTGGAAATTTTGGATTTACTTGTAATCATCCACATTTTTTTTCTAAGTGATTAAATTCAAAAAATGGTTTTAGGGTTAGTTTAATTCAAAAAATTCAAAACATAGTGCAACCTTCGCATGGAGTCTTGTTATGTTACCTAAAACCTAGCATGAATAATAAAGGAAATACAGAAAAATGGACTTATCCCCTAAACCACTTCTTAAACCCTTCTTGGAATGAGCTACTAGCTATGAAGATGCATGACTTTCTACTCAATCAACCTAAAAAATAACCCATCCCAAAACATACTTTGTCTAAATGAGGTCAAATTTGGAACACTTGTGTATCTTTGAGTTGCAAACAATATAATGCCGGCCAAGATGGATTATTTTGTTCAAATAACACATTTTCCATTTGTTATGCCAAAAGCTTGAATTTCCCTTAGTCATTTTTATCTGAGTGCCCTTGTTTTCCTTAGCTCTACTCAGTTTTCCCCTCCCGCTAAAGTTCTCCTCGGTTTTCCCCTCTCGCTAAATTTTTCCTCACTTTTCTCCTCCTGCTAAAGTTTTTCTCACTTTTCCCCTCTGTCATGTCTTAGTTTGGTTGTACTCTGATTGGTCGAGATGTATGTCACATGGATCTTGGACAACCACCATTGGATACATCATGATTCGACGGGCTGGAGTTCTCTCCCTCTCGATGGGCGCACCTAACCTTGTACGGCGAGGAGAAACCGGCATGTTGGATGTCTCTCCCTCCCTTTCCCTGTCGCACGTATACCAGCCGCATCAACTAGCACTCAGTTTGGCTACGCTCTGATTGGTCGAGATGTATGTCACATGGATCTTGGCCAACCACCGTTGGATACATCATGATCCGACGGGCTGGAGGTCTCTTTCCCCCGTTGGGCTACGTAAAGGAGAGCCCTATGGGCTGGATTTCTCTCACTCCTTTTACCTATCGCACATATACCAGCCACATCTTCCTCCCCTCCTATCGATGTACGGTGGCACGGAAGTCCGAACGACATGCGGCGGCGCGGATCGAAGCATGGCGGTCCGAACAGCGTGCGGTGGCGTGCGGAGGCGCGAACCTAAGCGTGGCGGTCGAAACGGTGTGGGACGGCGCAGACCTAAGCGTGGGATTCAGAATGACTTGCGATGGTGCGGATCTAAGTGTGGCAGCTAGAATAGCATGTGGCGGTGAGGATTTAAGCGTCTGAAATTTCTGTCTCTATCTGTCTCACTTTCATTCACATCCTCAGATCCATTGCTGATGAAAGACACCGATGGAAGCCATCATCTGAACATCAGTACGATCACGGTGGTGCCGATAGGGGTCATCGATGAAAGACACCGATGTAAGCCATTATCCGCAACATCAGTGCGATGGTGGTGGTGCTGATAATGGTCATCGATGTGAAGACGATTCAAGCCATCATTCACAACATCACCTGCGACGGCGCAGATCAATCCCTCATGAACCAAAGTTGTGGGAGGCAGGCCACGGTTGGCACGTCGAGGTGCACTTCGACGGTGAAGGCCGGATGTACCTCGTGGCCAGATGGGAGAACTTTGCCCGTACTTATTGGAGTACACATACGGCGGGGAGGGAGGCTAGCTCACCGTCCACTTAAAATTGGGACAAATTTAAGCCCAATTTGAACCAAAATTCTGTGACTTAAAATATATGTATGATTTGAATAAATTTGATATGTATTTGAGCCATGAGACCAGTGGATATCCTCTAAAGCTGAATCATAAGTAGTAGTACTTGATTTGACAATATCCGGTGAGCTTGTATAAATTTGATCGAAATATTTATGATTTGAATCAAAATTCATATGTATTTGAGCTGTGAGAATGGTGGATATGCTCTAAAGCTGATTCATAAGTAGTACTCCCTCCAACCCAAATTAGTTGATTTAGTTTTGTCTAGATTCAATTGTATCTTGACGAATTTGAGTCAACTAACTTGGATTGACAATCTCAGCCACTAATTTGGAACGGGGAATGGATGCTGCTGCCAACGCTGCAAGTCTACATGGCAACCACGATGGCAGCGTGATACGTCCATTTTGCATCACTATTCTATGTCTTAATTCACTATTATTCATTGATATATTTCGTATTGAGAGGTGATACTTATGTTATTTCATCTATTTTTGCATGGTTGATGACTTTTGGAACATGGACCGCTGCAGTCAGGATTCTGATGGAAAAGGTGCTGTTTGGAGGCAAAATTCGCGAAGATCAGAAAATCCGGGAAAATATACGGAAAATCCTATTTTTCCAGAAGACTCAGGATGCCAGAAGATGAAGTGGAGGTGGGCCACAGGGAGCCCACACCACCCCATGGCGCGGGCAGGCCTAGGCCGCGCCTGGGAGTGGTGTGGCTGCCCTGGCCCACTCCAGCCTCTCTCCTTTGGCGTATATCATCCCCATGAAACCCTAAGACTCGGGGAGCAACCACAGAAAGATTCCGCCGCCTCTGCGGGGCGGAAAACACCGAGAGAGAAAGATCTCTCCGATAGACAGATTTCTGCCGGGGGAATTCCTTCCCAGAGAGGGGAGATCGTCGCCATCAACACCACCATCAAGCTAGACTTCATCAGGATCATCATCATCATCATCACCACCATCATCAGCATCAGCATCCTCATCACCATCTCCATATTTCTATAACAATTGTGTTTAATCTTGCATAGTTCATAGGGGAAACTTTCCCGGTGTTGATTACTCTTTGTAGTTGATGCTATTGAGTGAACCATTGAATTTGTTTATGTTCAGATTGTTATACATCATTATTCCATCTCTGATCATGATCCATATGATGTCTTGTGAGTAGTTTGTTTTGTTCTTGATTACATGGGAGAAGTCTTGTTGTTAGTAGTGGAGTTGCGTTGAGAAAGATTCAATAGATTGTTATTTAAGTTGTGGTGTACTTCTTCTAGTGGTGTCATGTGAACGTCGACTACATGACACTTCACCTATATGGGCCTAGGGGAATGCATTGTGTATTTGGCTACTAATCGTAGGGGTTGCCGGAGTGACAGAAACCTGAACCCCCGTTAGGAAACCATTGCACAATGGACGTAAGGGTCTTAGAGTTTAAAGCTATGGTTAGGTTTCTACCTTAATTACTTTCTTGTACTTATGGATGTTTGCAAGGGGTATAATCACAAGTATGTATTAGTCTTGGATGGGGCGGTACATTAGCACAGGTTCACCCACACAACACTTAGCAAGCTAGAGAAGATTGATCGACTATATGAAGGGAAAGCACTTGACAGTCTTCCCATGTGTCCTCGAGAACGTTTGGTCATCTATAGAAATACAACCGGCTTGTCCTTAGCTGCATAAAGGATTGGGCCACTTGCTGCATTCAATCTTACTGTCTTTCATTTACTCGTACCTTGTTTACTTGCTTTATAGAAAACCCCTAAAAATCCATTTGCTAAGTATTTGCAGAGAATTCCTGATCCATACCACTAGCCAGCACCTTCTGCTCCTCGTTGGGTTCGACACTCTTACTTATTGAAAATACTGCGATACACCCTCTATACTTGTGGGTCATCAAGACTATTTTCTGGCGCCGTTGCCGGTGAGTGAAGCGCTATTGGAGAGTGGAACTAGTAAAGGAAACTTATACTGTGAGTATTGTTTACTTCTGCTAGTTGCTTTATTTTCGTTATGGATAATTCGCTGAGTTTCTTATTTGGTAATGGTACTACCACTACTAAGGTAGTAGATAAGCCACCACCTGCTGAGAAAGATGTTGTAAAAAATACCTACAAGAATTATTGATCGTGTTATGGATAACTACTATGTTGGGGATGGAACTATCCATCCCAGTGATCATTTACTCTTTATACACGAATTATGCGGGTTGTTCAAGTGTGCAGGTATTACTACAGATCAAGTTAAGAATAAGTTATTCTCATTATCATTGAAAGGAAGAGCTGAGGAATGGTATAAGCAGCTGAAGAATGGTCAAGCTCTGGAATGGGAGGAAATAGTGCCTCTCTTTTATTCAAAGTTCTATCCTCCTAGTGAGATTCATAAAGATCGGAATCAAATATACAACTTTTGGCCTCTTGATGGAGAGAGTACAGCTCAAGCTTGGGGGAGATTGAAGTTACTAATGCTCAAATGTCCCATTCATGAGCTCCCCAACAATATTATTATCAATAACTTTTATGCAAGGCTCCCTCTACATGATAAAGATTTACTGGATGCTTCTTGTGCTGGATCATTCACTCGTATGGAAGAAGAAGCTAAATGGGACCTTGTAGACTGTATTCAAGACAATACTGAAGCTTGGGAGAATGACAAAGGTAGAAAGTCAGGTATAAATTATGATTATGAATGCATTGAATCTTTTATGGGAACTGACGACTTTCAAAATATTAAAAATGCTTATGGTCTAGACTCTCAAGCTATTGCTTCTTATTTTAAGGCTTTTGCTTCTTACATTGAAGTGCCTAAAAAGAAGTGGAATAAGTATCATGAACCTTATAAAGATGTTGTTAAGAGCGTTCCTGCAAGAAATACTGAAGTTTATACTGCTAATCATGTTTTACCTGAACCTTATATTGAGAAAATGCCTTTTCCAGTTAAGGTAAAGGAACATTCTATGATAGCTAGTATGGTTAATGAAAGTATGAATAAGGCTATTGAACCTGATAAAAAAATGGTTGATGAACCTATTGTAGCAAATGTGAAAGACTTTGTTGCTAAATATGAAAAAGAGGGACACACTATCCTTTGTAAGGATACCTCTAATATTGTTTCACAAAGTAGTGTTATGAGAGCTAGTATCCCTGTGTTTTCTGTTAGAATAAGTGATCATTGCTATGATAGTCCTTGTGATAGCTATATTGTTAAGTTTATGCATGATACTGAAAGTTATTATGAGAGAGGGAAAAGTGTTCTTATGCATCTCAATAATATCAAGTTTCCCTGTTTTATGCTGAAAGTTTTTATGCTGCACTTCTTTTGCCTTCTTATGCAAGTTTCCTATGGTTTCAACAACTTGTTTGTTTACAAAATCCCCTTGCATAGGAAGTGGGTTAGACTTAAATGTGTGTGTTTTTGCTTCTTAATGCTCTCTTTCACTTCAAATCATATCCCTATGAGAGCTTCTTCAAAATTATCATGCCCATCTTAATGGCTATAAAGAAAGAGCTTTATGGGAGACAACCCAATTTGTTTTTGCTTTCAGTTTTTTTTTGTTTCTTTGAGTCTTGGAAGTTATTACTTCGGTAATAACCGCTCCTTATCCGTTTTGTTTGGTTTTTGTGTCAAGATCAACCTCTAATGAGAGAGAAGTAAGATTTGGGGAAGTTGCTGTCCCGAAACAGATTTTTGTGCTTCACCGTAAAAATTCGCGAGAGACCTCTGTCTGTCGGATTGAGCTGTAATGTTTTGTGCTTCTGCCCCAGGTTGTTATTTAACTTTCGTTAGTTCTGCACTTTTTGATTTGAGCAACAGAAGATTTTCGAAAAAATTGATCTTTACCTGCTGGTCTGTTTTGACAGATTTAGCCAATCATGCATTTGCTTCTTTATTCGATTTCCTTTTTGAATTCTTTTTGGGTTTTTGGAAGGAGTTGCTACAGTAGCGTTTGTTTTGATGGTTTTCAGTTGAAGTTGGACTCAAAAGGTTTTATCACTTCACATATACTAATGTTGCTAATGAGAACTGTGTGAAGTTTTGTGTGAAAGAAATTTCCAGGAAGTGGAGATAATGGTGTAATAAGGAAGAGAAGGGTTTTATGACTCAAGTAATAAGTGTATGAAGATGAAGATATCGATGATATTCAAGTAATGACTCCGGAAGAATCTACTAGATACCAAATTCAGAGACCTGCAGAGTCTGTTTTCAAATAGGTAATAGTTCTGGTAAGAAAAGTTCCGCGAAAATACAATCCAACTATATTTTTGCAGTTTTCAGCCAATAAGGAAAGTTATGAAGCGAAAAAGGGACGGAAATGGAGCCGGGGTGTCCCACACCACCCCATGGCGCGGGCCCACCCCTAGCCGCGCCACCAGGTGGTGAGGCCACCCAGGACTCCGCCTCTGACTCGTTTTCTCCCAGTACCTTCCTTTTGATGTGAAACTTGGTAATATATAACCCCCCAGATCTTCCGAGGTTCGTATATTGTGTTTTCGTCATGTTTTTGTTTCGATCTATTTCTGTCAGGACATACTCTTTGAGAGCTTAGAAGCACAATGGTGTCCGCCAAGGATAAAGGGAAGGATCCCATGGAGGAAGACCCCCAAGACCCCGGGAAGGAGAAGGAGACCAAGAGTGAAGGTGAAGAGGAGCAAGGCCAACACCCGCATACCGGCACCACCATTGCAAGCATTGGAGTGGTGAAACCTGCCAAGATTAGAAGGACTGCATGGATGCAGACTGGGGGGAAAGCTCCTCGTCACAGTTTGGCTCCACGGTCACTTCCTCCATGCACCAGGAATCCTTTCCATACCCTTATCCATGAGCATCAATACCAGAATATGCCCAAGGAGAAATTACCCTCCAATTGGGATTTGCCTCGTTCTAGCCATGCAGGAAAAGAAGACTTCAAGGAGGAAGAGTGGGGAAAGAATAACAAGAGCTAGAATTCTCAACACGACATGATCATGAGCCGCATTGAGCAAAACTCACAGCTGATTCGTAATCTCACCTTCGAGATTGAGGACTTTGGGAAACTAATCAAGGAGATCATCGAGAGGATACCACCACCACCGAAGGAGTAACTCGTCATCAGGTTTGGCATCCCCTTGGTTTATTCCAAGCTTGGGGGAGTGCCGAGGTATCATATCACTATCTTCTATCTTTTTACCTTATTAGTAGAGTCATATCATGAATAAAGGAGTTATTATGTAGTATGGTTTGCATTATGGAAGTGTCCCCTCTCTCGTTAGATATGTATCCCTTGGTGTGAGTTTATGTTATGGAATATTAATGAGAAGTTCTATCATTCACTCTTTTGCATAGCTTATGTTAGTTTTCAATTCGTGGTTATATGATTGATCCTGTTGTTAGTATTGGTAGCACTTTGGGATCATTGAGTTAGTTTAGTTGGTTTTGGCAAACCTGGCTCGATCAGTAGCAACACTATTTTTGAGAGTTGAATGAAAAAGATAGAAGTACTCGAGAGAAAAATAATTTCATCATATTTCTTTCTTGATTTGCTCATAAGTCTAGTATTCTCTTGTTAAGATCTTTTCTGCTTCCAAGGAAGATTGCATGTTTGTCTTTATCATTTGTTTGTTTGTTTGTTTCCTTCAACTCTTGTACTTGCTACCCAGCCTTGCTAGCCAAAAACCTGTACTGAGAGGGAATTCTTCTCGTGCATCCACCTCCTTTAAACCAAAACCTTTGCCATTTGTGTCCACCATACCTACCTAGTAGCATTATTGCTATTCCAAGTAAATACTTGTTTTGTCTACGTCCCAAATTAAACTTGTCATGCGAAAATTAGTGATTAAAGCTCTCACGAACTTGATGACACACTTTACTTTCTTGCACTTAATAAACCTGAACCATTGTGAACTCTCCATGAAAGTTATATGCTTGCAAATTATAGGCCGAGGATTAGCAGAACCGTGCTGTCACGGGGAACGCTTTCAACACTTGTAAATATATAACCAGTTGATACCTTGCTCTTTTGTTTGCGGATATCGTCGGTGTGAAATAAAAGGGGAGCGTGTAAGTCCATGGAGTTATGTATGTGTGTTAGAGAAACGCCTGGGCCGCTGGTCTAATCCATGCTGACATGGTGGAAACCTGCAGCGTAACCATAATGATATCTATGAAGCATTCTTCTTATAAAAAAAGAGAGAGATAGCTATTGAGAAAAAGAAAAGAAAAAAAGAGATACTATGAAAATAGGAAAGAGAGAAAAAAGCACCATTTTCCCATGGTAAATAAGAAGATTGCTGAGATACTCATTGTCTGCTTGCCTTGTCATTTTGATATGGGGATTCTTCCGTATCATCGGGCAAGGGGTACCCCATTGGCGGTTCTCAATGATACGCACATACTTACGATGACAAGAACTTACCGGTAACTAAAGTTGAGTAGCATGAGGAGCGGCCCTCGTACTCAAGGGACTTGTGATTTTCAGTTTATAGTCTGTCAAGCATATAACTCTGATTGGACCTCACTTTCACCTTAATCACCTAAAGATGCTTATGATAGGGGCAATGAGAGATGAAAGCTAGTAAGTATCATAATTTTTGGGAGATCTTTAAAGACTTGCAATCCCTGCTTCCCTCTTTGAAGGGCCTTTCTTTTACCTTGTAGTTGAGTCAGTAAACCTACTCCCTTCTACCTCAGCAAGTATTTTGAGTTGATGTGTTTCATTCATTCATATGATGATTTATTCAATCATGTTTCTTATGTTCCTTGTTTTGCACATTGCTCTTATCTTGATGTTTACTACTTTGAAAGCCTTCTTTGAAAACCAACTATTTGTGAACTCCAGCAAATTATCAACTATTCTTCGACCAAGAGCTAAGTTTGCCATTACCAATTATGATTTACTCTATGTATCTTTATTGTGTTTCCTTTACTCATTGCAAGTTTTGTTATATAATAGTGAGTTGTCTTATATTATGATCTATGCTTTTGATGAATGTGATGCTTCTTGTCCGTATTCTTTTATCGACTCTTCACTCCATAAACCTGAAGTCATGTTTATTGAGCTCAGTTTCGCTTGGGGACAAGCGAAGTCTAAGCTTGGGGGAGTTGATACGTCCATTTTGTATCACTATTTTATGTCTTAATTCACTATTATTCATTGATATATTTCGTATTGAGAGGTGATACTTATGTTATTTCATCTATTTTTGCATGGTTGATGACTTTTGGAGCATGGACCGCTGCAGTCAGGATTCTGATGGAAAAGGTGCTGTTTGGAGGCAAAATTCGCGAAGATCAGAAAATCTGGGAAAATATACGGAAAATCCTATTTTTCCAGAAGACTCAGGATGCCAGAAGATGAAGTGGAGGTAGGCCACAAGGAGCCCACACCACCCCATGGCACGGGCAGGCCTAGGCCGCGCCTGGGAGTGGTGTGGCCGCCCTGGCCCACTCCAGCCTCTCTCCTCTGGCGTATATCATCCCCACGAAACCCTAAGACTCGGGGAGCGACCACAGAAAGATTCCGCCGCCTCTGAGGGGCGGAAAACACCGAGAGAGAAAGATCTCTCCGGCAGACAGATTTCTACCGGGGGAATTCCTTCCTTAAGAGGGGAGATCGTCGCCATCAACACCACCATCAAGCTGGACTTCATCGGGATCATCATCATCATCACCACCATCATCACCATCAGCACCCTCATCACCATCTCCATATTGCTGTAACAATTGCGTTGAATCTTGCATAGTTCATAGGGGAAACTTTCCCGGTGTTGATTACTCTTTGTAGTTGATGCTATTGAGTGAACCATTAAATTATTTTTTATGTTCAGATTGTTATACATCATTATTCCATCTCTGATCATGATCCATATGATGTCTTGTGAGTAGTTCGTTTTGTTCTTGAGGACATGGGAGAAGTCTTGTTGTTAGTAGTGGAGTTGCGTTGAGAAAGATTCAATAGATTGTTATTTAAGTTGTGGTGTACTTCTTCTAGTGGTGTCATGTGAATGTCGACTACATGAAACTTCACCTATATGGGCCTAGGGGAATGCATTGTGTATTTGGCTACTAATCATAGCGGTTGCCGGAGTGACAGAAACCTGAACCCCCGTTAGGAAACCATTACACAAGGGACGTAAGGGTCTTAGAGTTTAAAGCTATGGTTAGGTTTCTACCTTAATTACTTTCTTGTACTTACGGATGTTTGCAAGGGGTATAATCACAAGTATGTATTAGTCTTGGATGGGGCGGTACATTAGCATAGGTTCACCCACACAACACTTAGCAAGCTAGAGAAGATTGATCGACTATATGAAGCGAAAGCACTTGACAGTCTTCCCATGTGTCCTCGAGAACGTTTGGTCATCTATAGAAATACAATCGGCTTGTCCTTTGCTGCATAAAGGATTGGGCCACTTGCTGCATTCATTCTTACTGTCTTTCATTTACTCGTACCTTGTTTACTTGCTTTATCGAAAACCCCTAAAAATTCGTTTGCTAAGTTTTTGCAGAGAATTCCTGATCCATACCACTAGCCAGCACCTTCTGCTCCTCGTTGGATTCGACACTCTTACTTATCGAAAATACTGCGATACACCCCCTATACTTGTGGGTCATCACAGCGACAGAACGGTCAAAACTGACAGGGGACCCCACTTGACCCTCTAGGCATTTGGCACGCCAACTATGGGCAGTTAGATCTAATGGCAAGCAACTCGGGCGCTGCAATGCATTCTCTCGACAACTTTGGGACCTCTAGATCCAATGGCAAGCAACTTGGGCCCCACAATGCATTCTCTCGACAACTTTGGGACCGCAAAGTGACTAAATTAGCAGGAACTCACAACCATCCATTGAATAACAATTCTACTCTATAAATTAGATATCTATTCAACTAATCATTACACGTGCCACCCTTCACCACAACCACATACTGTAACTGCTAGGACGTGGATGAAAACTACTAAAACTGCCCACATGAATCTACTATTCTCCTCCCCCTTCACTTGAAGTTCATGTTTTAGATTTTCTACCACTTGATCAGATATGGCAAGATCAGCCTCAAGTGTCAACTTCTCTTTACGAATAAGCTCTGAATTCTTTGTCGACAGTACGCTTTAGCTCGATTATCAACATGTTTTTACGGGCCAATTCATCACCTAACTTGGCAACCATCTTCTCCAAATCCATCCTCTGGCTAGACCACTAGGTCGATTCATCTTGGTATGCAATGTACCATGGATCATTGGCCTGCATAGCACACTATAACAATCCCAAAACAAACCCAATTGAAATCAGTCCGACAGGCCATGGCAGCACTTCAAATTCAATGGTAGTATAAAGAGAAGGAGCTACATGCACTTCCGACGTGGTAGGAGAAGAAGAATGTGGCCACGACATGATTGATTCCCCACCCTCGCCGGTGTACCCGCTACGAGTAGACATTGAGGACTAATCTGCACCTGCAATATCGAGGAAATTACGGGAACTGAATTGATTAGGGTGGGCGGAGCAGGAGCGAAGGTCTTACCAAGCACTACTAGCAATTGCTGCGACTGTTCGTCGAGCTATGGCGGCAGAACCAAATCCTGGTCGTCATGGGCAGTGGACCTGCCTGTGGTCAGTAATGCCTCAACATACAATGCGTGCGGATGAAACAGGTGCTGGAGCCGTGGTTGAGGTATAGCGTGGCAGTTCATCCGCCACCGCTGTAGGTCGGATCCGGCGACGCGCCGACACGTCGATGATGGCTACTCTGTCCGTCGGTAGGATAGGAGCTACTCGGGGCTAGGGACTAGGACGGATGAGAGAGAGAGAGCCGACGTGTCATACACGACCCCACCTATCAATGTTTGGGGGAGTAGCTGCTTCGGTTTTTTTTGCATATTTGCCAATTTTGCATATCTGCCAAACTTTTTCTTTGAAATTTGCATATTTGCCACAAAACCACCACATGTCAGTGACACACAAAATGGAAAATATGCAAGTTGCAAAGTAAAACGTGGCAAATGTGCAAATCTCCCCTCCAGCCCCACATGATGGCCCCACCGGTCATTGGCTTCGATGGCCTCACAGAATGGCCCACATGGCGACTGTATCGTTCATTGGCTTCGACGGCCCCACAGAATGACCCCATTTGTCATTGACTACACCGGCCACACAATCAGGAAAAAGGGGCCTAAAAGTCAGCGAGAGATGGATGGCTGCTCCGCCGTCTATCCTGGGCCCACCCGTCAGCATGTAATGGTCAAGGCCACGTCACGTAATGCTCAACGCATGATCAGCCCCAATGCAGTCCCACCGGTTAGCATGTAACGGTCAAGCCTTTGACCTGACGACATCCCTCCGTCCGAGCGCCTTTGAGGGGTTTAGAATAGAGGGAGGGGAAAAGTGAGGAAAAGTTAAGTGGCTAGGGAAAACTGAGTACAACTAACGAACCAGGGGCACGAAAATAGAAATCCCTTCATTGTAAGGTGTTACATTGGTATTAGTTTTGTCACAGGATACAAATTAAGTTTATCTCAATTTAGGCTATAGGTTAAGGTGGCACAATGTAATAGAAGAAAGGTCCATGATTGATTTGGATGAGTTCCAAAGTTAAGGACATGGTGACATATACTATAATAAAGGATGAGTATATGACTGCTCTAGTAGCAGCTAAGGAGGGCATTTGTGTTAATGAGTTTGTTAATAAAACCAGGTGTAGTTCCAAGTAGGATAATACTATGAAGATCTATTGTACGACAATAGTATAAACATGTTTTAACCTCAAAGAACTAAGGTCTCACCAAAGGAACAAATTTATACAATTCCATCTCATTTGAGAATGAGTGATTCATAGAGATGCAAAGACATGCAAATACACATGGACCTAAAAGCATAAGATCTAGAGATTAGGTATACCACAAGAAAGGCATATGAACAACACCGGAAATCCATATGTGTTAAATGCGCAAGTATCAACTAGATTATTGAATCTAGTGCAAGTGAGAGACTAAAGTGAATATTCCTGAGAGGCAATAATAAAATGGTTATTATCTTATTCATGTTTATGATAAATGTCTATTTATCATGCTAGAATTGTATTAATTGGAAACATTAATACATGTGTGTTTAATAAACAAACTAAAGTTCCTAGTTATGCCTCTCATTTAACTAGATCGTTGATTAACAAATGATCAAGGTTTCTTGATCATGAACATTGGATGTTGTTAATAATGGGATCATTTCATTAGAAGAATGTTATGATGAACATACACTAGTACAAACTTGTTACTTAGAGACTGTTCCTAGAGTCGGTTTACCTCTAAAATACAAACCACTGGCTGTGTTTATCAGCCTAAAGCGTTCATAATTGTTTGAATGCCTCTAACTCTAACCTCAGACGATTGGGAATCTGCACCGTCTCTAGTATGGCTTCGCCCTCAGCCGCTCTTTAAAATAAAATGTCTCTAAACGAAACCTGAGATGACGGAAATTATTTGCCGTCTCTTTATAAAATTTAACCGCAACCATCCATAAATATTCACCGCCTCTAAGAATATCCCGAGGCTTGCCATTATAACGTCTGTCGCATAAACTTGTAGCTAGGGCGGTCATTAATTTAAACTGCCTCAAATATATATCTGACTAGAGGCGGTTTAAATTATAAACCATTTAAGATCTCCTTTGTTGTTTTTTTCTGCGGGATGGCTCCTTTGCTATTGACTCTATATATGGATCAACAAGGCATCAATGCATTCACTAAACCAGTATAATCTTGTGCTGGGGTGATTGAGTTTGTGAGTGTTATTTTGAAGGTGCGTTTTAATCTTGTCCACTTTTATGTTTCTACAATCTATTTTTCTTGCCAACAACATATATCATGCAATCAATTCTCACATACAGATTAGAAACACATACAATCATGCTCAGAGTAACAATTAACTACTTTCCGTGCATTTAAAAACCCGGACATGGCTATTATAACTGCGACTATGATAACAATGGCACCAAAGGCATATTGTAGACACCTTTCCTTCCAAATAGCATACTTTTTTATCTTATTCATCTTCAACCTAGTTGTTTGCCTACTTTCTTGCTTCTTGATGTTGTGTGCATCAATGGTATCGGCCAACACCAACTCTATTTGCCCCTTCTCTTACACAACCCTTTCCATTTTTTCGTTGAAGGTTTTAATTGCTTGCTCCATCATTCGGATTGTCTCATGAGCTACCCTTAGCTTCTCTCCGTATTCCTAAACTCTTCATTGGTCTTCCTCAATTCTTCATCTGTCTTCCTCTTCTCCTACCTTGTAAAGTATAATTAAAAACAAATTGAATTCGATAAAAGCACATCAGATGCATCCAAAATTTCAAGATGAATAGAATTAGAGAGATGAAAGCTAGACGCTTAGTACCTCATCCGACGAGGGGGAGGAGTTCCCGAGGCTGACGAGGATCTCGTTGTCGCACATTATCCTAACCATGGTGACATGTACATAGGTGGCGTAGATATGAGGTCTGTGGCACCTCATGGTGGTGAAATCCAGATGCTGGGGTTCTCGATCTAAACCGCGACCGGTAGACGGTGATGGGTGGGGGCAGCCGGCGGTGGTGGTTTGGGAGGGAGAAGAAAGGGCGTGGGGGCAGAAAGGGGGCTTCAGAAGAGTGAGGAGGAAAACAAGGAGAAGGGTCTGGCCGGCCAGGTCATAAAGAGGAGAATTCAGACCCTCCGGATGTAACCGGACATCCTGGTAAAATGCTTTTTTTTGGATTACTTCAATTTTAATCTGTTTGTTTTACGATAAATGCTATATTAAATGCATGTGAATCCATATATTATTACTTGTGTATATTAATTTGTTTTAGTTTGCAGATGGACCGTGGGTGGATGTACCTGGGGAATCATGCAACCGATGTGTACCTTGACTGTGTCAAGGAGTTTTTGAACATAGCTAGAATGAATGCAGTTCATGCATAGGACCCATAGATACTTTGCCCGTGTTGTGATTGTAAACACCTGAAGAGTTTTACAAGCATTTCAAAAGGGGATTTGTGGCAGGGTATGATTGTTGGACCCAGCACAGAGAAGTACGACAAAGTACATATGAGGAGGGTGATATCTACACACTCTTCTATTCTTGTAAACAGTGTTGGGCCTCCAAGTGCAGAGGTTTGTAGAACAACAGCAAGTTTCCCTTAAGTGGATCACCCAAGGTTTATCGAACTCAGGGAGGAAGTGGTCAAAGGTATCCCTCTCAAGCAACCCTGCAATCAAGATACAAGAAGTCTCTTGTGTCCCCAACACACCCAATACACTTGTCAGGTGTATAGGTGCACTAGTTTGGTGAAGAGATAGTGAAATACAAGTAATATGGATGATTATAAGTGGTAATTGAAATCTGAAATAAGAGGGGCAGCAAGCAAACATGTAACATGACTGATTGTAAATGGTGCTTCAATGCTTAGAAACAAGGCCTAGGGATCATACTTTCACTAGTGGACACTCTCATATAAATATCTTCTCTTCATTATGCTACCGTGAACTACTCTTCGGTTGGACGATGTAGGGCTATAATAGCACACCTTAAAGTTCGCATTCCCCATCTAGATAACCCCTCACTGTCACCTTGAGCTCTAGATGGTTCCAACAAACACCACAATCTCATAGAGACATCCAACTCAAATTATACTCATGATAAGTATTTCTGTAACCTTAGCCTAAGTGCCACACGGTGTGCACACTGTCAACTTCCCACACGTGGGGATAAGCAAAGATTAATTAAAGCACTTGAGTAGCAGAATAGATCTAGATTACAAAGCTCATTATCTCAATAAGATCACACATAGAGAGAGAGATGAACACATAGCTATCGGTAGAGCCCTTAGCCTCGAGAGAGAACTACTCTCTGCTCATCATGGGAGTCAGCAACAGCGATGGATATGGCGGTGGAGTCGATGGAGATGGCTCTAGGGGCACTTCCCGGTCCTGGCAGGGTGCCGGAACAAAGACTTCTGTCACCCGAATCTCCTCTTCTATGGCGGCAGCGCTGCGGAACTTTTCGTGGAATTCTGATCCTGTATCTAATGTTTTAATCTCAGGGGAATATATAGGCGAAGGGGCAAGGTCAGTGGAAGCCCGAGGGGCCAACACCACCTGGTGGCGTGCCTGGGGGGTACCCGCGCCACCATAGGGTGTGGCCGCCTCGGTTCCCTCCTTCGTCTCTGCTTTGGACTCCGTCTTGTGTTGAAAAATAAGAACTTCGGCTTTTGTTTTGTCCAATTCCGAGAATATTTCCTTACTAGCTTTTCTGAAACCAAAAACAGCAAAAAACAGGCAACTGGGACTGCGGCATCTTGTCAATAGGTTAGTTCCAAAAAATGTATAAAAATGCCTCAAAGTAAGACAAAACATAAGATAGTTGATACAAAACAAGCATGGAGCATCAAAAATTATAGATACGTTTACGACGTATCAAGCACCCCCAAGTTTAACTCCTGCTCATCCTCGAGTAGGTAAGTGATAAAAAAGAATAATTTTTGAGGTGACATGCGCCATCACAATCTTGATCAAGGTATTTGTAAAGCATTGATAGCTGGGATCAAAGTACTCTAAACATGAGCATGAAAGATAGAGTTAACAGTAAGACATAGCAACTATGTTGTAACATGAAAAGGTACAAACCAAAGATCATGAATAACAATGCATTGAAAGACGTTTGTTTGTTTCACATATAGAAAACATAATAAGAGTGGTATTCAGCTTGTCCCTCATGGTATAGCAAAACATAAATGCATAGGACACCTTCAAAGTTCATAAGGGTGACTAGATACAAATAATTTAAGAACAAGCAATATCAAAGTTATGAATCAATCAACAAGTTTTGGGAAAATGCACATTAAACTAAGAATGACAACTATGCTCTCTTAATTGGTGCATAAAGATAGAAGATGGAGAATCAACATAAAAAGATAAAAAGAAATCCCCTTCACAAAGGGAAGCAGGGATTTCAAGTTTCATAAAGAGCTTCCAAAAATTATGGTACTTATTAGCTATCAGCTCTCATTGCCCCTATCATAAGCATCTTGAGGTGATTAAGGTTAAAGTGACACAAATATGAGGATATGCTTGACAAGTTATAAGTTGAAAATCTCATGCCCCTTGCTTACGAGTACCGAACCTCATGCTACTCAACTTTAGTCACAAGTAAGTTCTTGTCATTGTAAGTACATGTGTATCATGGAGAACCGCCAACGAGGTACCCCTTGCCCCATGACACAGGAGCTTTCCCATATCAAAATGACAAGGCAACAGACAATGAGCATCTCAGCGATCTTTTTATTTACTATTTGCATAGGTTTTTATTGAGGATGCTTCACAGAATGCTCACTATGGTTATGCTGCAAGTTTCCACCATGATTAGGCATGGCTTAGGCTAGCCGCCCAGGCGTTTCTCTAACACACATACAAACTCCATGAGCTTACAAGCTCCCCTTTTATTTCACACCGCCAGGATCCATAAACAAAAGAACATGATATCAACTAAATAATAAGTCCAATGTTGAAAGCGTTCCCCATGGTATCATGGTTCTGCTAATTCACAACTTATAAAGTGCAAGCATATAAGAAACATAGATGGACATAATGGTTCAAGTTTAGTAAGTGCAAGAAAATAAAGTGTGCCATCAAGTTTGTGAGAGCTTTAATCACTATTTTTCTTATAACAAAAGTTTAATTTGGAAGGTAGATAAAAACATGAATATACTTGGAATGGTGTAACACACCATGCATAGGAATTTATAGTGGACTCTTTGGAATAACTTGGTTTCTTGGGAGTTGGATGCATGAGTATAACTCATACTTAGTACAGGTGGAGGCTAGCAAAAGACTGTGAGCGACCAACTAAGAGAGCAATAATGGCCATAATCATGCAAAGCGAAAAAACATTATTAATTGAAGTATAAAGTGATATTGCAAGTCAAAAACTAAATGATCATAGAGGCCATGGTGATTAGTTCATAGTCTTAACATGGTGTAAGCATGTGCCAAGTCAACCCAAATAAAGCATCAAAGGAGAATACCATAATATTATGCTTCTGTATGCTAAAACAACGCATGATTCCTTCAAGGAACATTAAGCAATCTCAATTGTTTGAAACAAGTCATGCTACAACAATAATCACTAAGCATATGGTCAAAGAAACATCTAGCATGACATGATAAAGTCTAAGTCACAGTCAAAACAAGCTTCCTTTTGTACCACTATAAGCATGAAACTTCCTACTCTTTTCTAACACCAATCAACTTATTTGAAACAACTCTCAAAGATAATAATCAATAAAGACCAGAGAGCATGTCTCACCCATCTACAAAGAAGAACTAAAAAGTTCTAAGCCAAAAGAATAAGAAAACTAAAGCTAAACGAAGTGCTAGCAAAGGAGAACACTCATAGAACAATAAGAGTGAAAACTAGAGTGTTCTAGGCAATGACTAACGGGGTGTCTCTCTCTCCAAAAGAAGTGTGTTGGGATCCAACCAACTTATTGCGGCAAAGAAATCAAAATAAAACTAAAAACAAAGATGCTCTAAGAACAACACATAGTGCATAAGGTAATAAAAATAAAGTGTCTTAAAAGAAGACCCGAGATTATTGATGAAGAAGGGGATGCCTTGGGCATACCCAAGCTTTGATGCTTGTACTTCTTGAATATTTCTTGGGGTGACACGGGTGGTGTCCCCAAGCTTGAGCTTTTGTCCATACTTCAGCTCATCACATTATTCTTCCCTACACTTGAAAATTTCCTTCATACAAAACATCACACAATCTTCATTAGCAACATTAGTGTATTCAAGATAATAAGTCTTTGGGTTTAGTTTCAACACAAGTAAAACTTCCATTAAAACACAAGCTACTGTAGCAATTCCTTCTAAAATCTCAAGTGATCAAAAAGAAACCGATTAAGAGGCAAATGCAAATAATGGCAGAAATCTGTCAAAACAGACCAGCAAGTAAAGACCAATTTTTTCGAACACCTTATGTTTCCCAAATCGAAAAGTGCTAAACTAACTAAAGTTAGATAATAACCTGGGTCATAAGCACATAAAATTAAATCTCAATCCGACGTATAGGGATTTTTCATGATTTTTTATAGTGAAGCACAAAAATCTGCTTCGGGACAACAACTTTCTCAAGTCTTACTTCTCTCTCATTAGAGGTTATTCTTGGCACAAAAACCACACAAAAAGGATAAGGAGAGGTTATTACTGAGGCAATAACTTCCAAGACTCAACAAAAGAAAAACTTATTGGAAGTAAAAATATAATGGATTGTCTCCCAAAAGTCTTTCTTTATAGCCATTAAGATAGGCATGATAATTTCGATGATGCTCACATAAGAAATATGAATTGAAGTAAAAGTGAGCATCAAGAAGCAAATATGGAACAAATTTAAGTCTAACCCACTTTCTATGAAAAATAATCTTGTAAAGAAACAAGTCATGAAAGCACAAAGCAACAAGCATAGGAAAGCAAAACAAGTGCAACTTCAAAATTTTCAACATAAAGAGGGGAAACTTAATATTGTTGAGATACATAAAACCATGTTTCCCTCTCTCATAATAACTTTCAGTAACATCATGAATAAAATTAACAATATAACTATCACATATAACATTCTTAACATGAGCCACATGCATAAAATAATTATTACTCTCCCTATAAGCATAGTCATTCTTATTAATCATAGTGGGAGAAAATTAAACAAAATAGCTATCATTATTATTCTCATCACCATAATCATCAAATATAGGAGGCATATCATAATCATAATTAATTTTCTCCACAATATTAGGTGGACTGAAAATATCATACTCATCATTGTAATCATCATATATCGGAGGTATAGTATCATCAAAGTAAATTTTCTCCTCCGTGCTTGGGGGACTAAAAATATCATGCTCATCAAAACTAGCTTCCCCAAGCTTAGACTTTTCCATAGCATTAGCAATAATGGTGTTCAAAGAATTCATACTAATAACATTTCTATTAGCATGCAAATAAAGTTCCATAGGTTTTTTTAGTTTTCTCTTCAAACACTTCATGTCCTAACTCAAGATAAATACTATAAAGCTCTCTAATTTTGTTGTTGTTTTCCATCAAGCCTAACTAGTGAAAATAAAAACAAGAAACAAAAAGATATAATTGAAGAATCATAAGGAAATAACTTCGAGCACTCACACACCAACAACAGTACTAGAAGATAGCTTAGTAGCTAGAAGATGTGAGTACCTTTTACCCTACCTCCCCAGCAACGGCGCTAGAAAATAGCTTGATGTCTACGCACACTTCTATTCTTGTAGACAGTGTTGGGCCTCCAAGTGCAGAGGTTTGTAGAACAACAACAAGTTTCCCTTAAGTGGATCACCCAAGGTTTATCGAGCTCTGGGAGGAAGTGGTCAAAGGTATCCCTCTCAAGCAACCCTGCAATCAAGATACAAGAAGTCTCTTGTGTCCCCGACACACCCAATACACTTGTCAGGTGTATAGGTTCACTAGTTCAGCGAAGAGATAGGGAAATACAAGTAATATGGATGATTATAAGTGGTAATTGCAATCTGAAATAAGAGTGGCAGCAAACAAACATGTAACAGGACTGATTGTAAACGGCGTTTCAATGCTTAGAAACAAGGCCTAAGGATCCTACTTTCACTAGTGGACACTCTCATATAAATATCTTCTCTTCATTATGCTACCCTGAACTACTCTCCGGTTGGACGATGTAGGGTTATAACAACACACCTTAAAGTTCACATTCCCCATCTAGATAACCCCTCACTGTCAGCTTGAGCGCTAAATGGTTCCAACAAACACCACAATCTCATAGAGACATCCAACTCAAATTATACTCATGATAAGTATTTCTGTAACCTTAGCCTAAGTACCACACGGTGTGCACACTGTTAACTTCACACGCGTGGGGATAAGTAGAGAGTAATTAAAGCACTAGAGTAGCAGAATAGATCTAGATTCACTACAAGAAAAGTTTCCTTCCACAAAGAATTGGCCCGACGATCATCGTAGAAGGTGCATCTTCCGCGACAAAATTCTTGGCTCGGCCGTGGCCGACGGATAACTTTTTTTTCCAGTTTCACGGCCCTCTACTATGACAGATCTGCTAAAAACATGGAGGAAGCTCGACTGGCACGTAGCAGAAGCAAGATTTTTGTTTCCTCGCGCGATGTTGACTCACCGAAGCCTTTTGAGGCGTGTGGGTCCTGGACGTCAGTGTCTCTAGCAGACCATACTTTTCGGTCGCGCCTCCCTGATTTGAACTCGATAACGTTGCTCGAGGCGTCTGCCGTTTAGTCAGGCTGCTAGGTCCCACATGTCAGCCTCTCATTAGAAGGATCGTGTGTATGATGGAATTTTTTCCTTCGCTCGTGCTACCCTGTTCCGAAGTTGATAGCGCTGCTTGATGCATCTACCATCTAATCAACCTCCTGGGACCCACATGTCATCCTCTCATTAGAAGAAACGTGTATATGATGGAATTTTTTTCCTTCGTTGGTGCTACCCCATTCTGAGTTGATAACGCTGCTCGACGCATCTACCGTTTAACCAACCTCCTGAGCCCCACATGTCATCCTCTTATTAGAAGAAACGTGTGTATGATGGTTGTTTTCCTTGGCTCGCACTACCCTGTTCCGAACTTGATAGCGCTATTCGATGCATCTACCGTTTAATCATGATGCTGGGCCCCACATGTCATCCTCTCATTAGAAGAAACGTGTGTATGATGGATTTTTCCTTCGCTGGCGCTACCCCGTTCCGAGTTGATAGCACTGCTCGACGCATCTACCGTTTAACCAACCTCGTGAGACCCACATGCCATCCTCTCATTACAAAAAATGTGTGTGTGATTGATTCTTTTTCCTTCGCTCGCGCTATCCTGTTCTGAACTTGATAGCGTTGTTCGATGCATCTACTGTTTAATCACGCTGCTGGGCCCCACATGTCATCCTCACATTAGAAGAAACATGTGTATGATGGATTTTTTTTCCTTCGCTGGCGCTACCCCGTTCCGAGTTGATAGCGCTGCTCGACGCATCTACCGTTTAACCAACCTCCTGAGCTCCACATGTCATCCTCTCATTAGAAGAAATGTGTGTATGATGGATTTTTTCCTTCGCTCGTGCTACCCTGTTCCGAACTTGATAGCGTTGTTCGATGCATCTACCATTTAATCACGTTGCTGGGCCCCACATGTCATCCTCTCATTAGAAGAAAGGTGTGTATGATGGAGTTTTTACCCTCTGTCGCGCCTTCGTGTTCCGAACTTGATAGCTTTGCTCTCTAAATCAGCCGTTTATTCAGGATGGTGGGTCCTTTATGTCAGCCTCACATTAGAAGAATCATGGGCATCTCAATTTATTAAATGCCAGATAATGGAGTAGTTTCTTAAAAACATGGGTAGGCGGGTTTTTTGTTTTTGTTTTAAAGGGCAATTCCAAAAAGGCCGAATTAAACATTTTGGGCTATTATTCATCTACTATACTCAATGGGCTATACTCCATGCGCTATTCTCCATGGGCTCCTTGATAAATATTTAAATGGGCTGTCGTCAGCAAGTCCCTTGACCCCTACAAGGCCGAATTAAATTGTTCTGGGCTAAAGAGGGGTCGAATGGGCTAGATTTTACCTCCTCTTTAGTAAAATTTGCATGGCTCGACCGGATTCGGAACACAGACCTCACCATCGGAGGGAAAAAGAAATGATAATTCTTTTGACATATATTCGTGTAAAAATATCTAAAGAACAAGGGACACAGACCGCGTGCGCCAAAACTGGATAGGTATCCAATGACTTCACTTGGTACCCTCTCATTTCTGTCGAAAACACATCCAACGGTTCCAATGACACACATGCAAAAGCTCTAGTGCAAGCAGCCCAACAATAGCGACATAACTTTTTTTACAAATTCAGTAGCATTTGAGAGATCCAGTAGTACAGAATAAGACAGTAAAATATCGACAGATTCCTAGTTCATATTCAGCAGCAGTTGACCGATTCTGCAGCATTCCAAAGTGACTCTTTCGCCTATACAGACACTGAAACTCAATAGCAGTACAGAGAGAACCCATTCATGTTTCAGCTCTAAAAACCTTGTCGCACGATCAGTTTGCCCTTTTCTCCAAACACACTCGATCATTGGAGAAAGCATAACTGACAATCAAGTATGCTTTAGTGTGCATACCTCCTCTTCACATTAATACCAGTGTGACCCCCATATATATGCATCCCAAAATGCCCAAGCCTCATCTAGATTGTGACAAAGCCAAGTTTAAAAAGGAAAGCAAGACCATCTACTGCACTTGATCTAAACAAGTACCAGTACATCAGTATTAGTTCTAGAAAATACCTTATTAATAGTAACGACATAACACTTGACTAATTGAGTAGCATTTGAAGCTTGAGCAGTACAGAATAAGACAGAAAAAATATCTACAGATTCCCAGTTCATATGCAGCACCACTTGACAGATTCAGTAGCATTTCAAAGTGACCGATTCAGCAGTACAGACAATGGCCAAAAGAAATGACAGATTCAGCAATGAAGACATTGAAATTCAATAGTTGTAGAAAGGTCATGACTCATAAGGAAAGAGATTCCATATTCATCACTCGATCGGTCGATCTGAACAAGTACCACTACATATGTATACTACAAAATAGATTATCAGTAGAAGTTAAGACCTCCATACAAAATACTCGGCATAATGCACCAGCGTGTCAAGTGCTGGCCGGGTAGCACTTTCCTTCCTTCCTGTTACCCTTTCCTTCATGTGGGCCCACTATGTCAGCAGCGTACATTGGAAATAGGTATACATTGCCCGTAAACTTGTTCCACCTCTCTCCATACAAATTTAATCTGTCACCAACATAAATAGTAATTAATTAGTACGATGTTACATATCTTAGCATTGGGATCATCACAAAGAATATTTAGATGTTTTATCTCACTTTTGAATCTTGTTGATGCAATACTCCTAATCCATAGGGATTCTGACGAACGGTTCAGAAGCTTCTAGGTAACACCGCGGCTGCGACAAGTATGACATGAGCCCTTCTAGGGCGACTTCAGCCGATGATGGCCTGCTCGTCAGCTTAGATGTCACCACCATTTTGACCGCATGGAGCTCATGCCATAGAGACAGCGACCAAAGCTTCACCTTGTACCACGACGATTCACACGCCCCTGAACTGACGAACCTGGGGAATATGATGATGTCCGTGGTGTGGCCATCAATTTGGGCGAAGAACACGGTGCACTCTTTCCCGATGCCAATGATATCCGCTCTCCACGAGCCTCCTGTGGGCACCGGCTTTGACGACTCCCAGTGTTTGTGGCTATAGGGCATTATGGGTGCAGTCCTCGAGTGGGCAACTCTGAGGTGGCGGACGAGCTCTACCATAGGTGTTAGCTCTACCGACGAGGTGATGAACTCACATCCAGGCTCCATGCAGACTTGCTGGCCGTGAAAGCACCAGATTATGTGGTCGTAGACGTCGTTGTAGGGGACGAATGTCCTACAGTGGTCGTTGGGGCATCTGCTACCTTTTTCGCCCGCGACTTGGCGGTACAGCTCCTTGGAGCATGTGGCCAGCCGGGCGGTGCTAGTAGTGTCCAGACGCATAGCGATTTTGTTGAAAACATCGTCACCGACCTTGCTCCAGACGCCGTGTAGTGGGTTGTGCGTCGATTGCGACATCGGGATGGATTGGGGGGAAGAGGTCGGACCAGAGTATGACTATCGGGGGACTTTTGGAGAGGGGTGGCACGCGGCCTGCAAGATCCGATGCAGCGGGCGAGATGGGAAGGAAAATGTGCAAAGCATGCACTGGAGAAAATCCCAAATGCGGGGCCAGGCGGCGTTGGCGAGTAGGGATAAAAACAGCCGAGATGGGGAAGATGGGATGGCTCTTTGAACGAGTTTTTTTGCAAGGCCTCTGGAGCTTCATCCAGGACGCCGATTAGCTTGGCTTGCATGCTGCAGTGCACTAAATTAACCATCTAAAATCCTGGCGCATTTTATAGCTAGGCCGGCACACTGCCGCTCCCTAAATTAACCATGTCACAACCTGGGCCATTACAGCTAGGCCGGCACACTGCCGTGTACGCCAACTAGAGTACTACTGCTGTCATGTTTGACCAGATGATGTTTGTTTAGTTTGCTAAAAAGGATTATACTGTAGGGCTGGACTATCAAGCAGCTCAACCCATTATGGGTCGGCTCGTTAAGGCTCATGCTCATTAAGGCTCAGATCATTAAACTTGTTAAGGATAACAAGCAAAAAGTAAAGCTCAGCTCGGTGCATTAGATGTTAACAAGCGCTCACGAGCTGCTCATTATGAAAATGTATCAGCCTCAGACAAAGGCATACCGATAATTAAAAACGACAGTCGGCAGGGTTCGGTTAGTGCCGTGGTTAGCAGATCCAGATCGAGAAGATGGAGATGGGATAGGCAGTGGGAGATGACGAGTTGACGAGACACATGAGAAATATTCTGAATCGATCGAGAGAGTCTAGGGTAAGGTTTTTGGTCGGTCGCTCTCGCTCCTGGATTGACCAGTCTTACTCAATGGGCTAGATGTTTGCCTTAGATGGGATGCCAGATTAGACATGTAGCAACATAAGTGGGCCTTACCTTGGTTGTTACCGAGCTTAACGAGTAGCTCACGAACACCGTTAACTCGATCGTTTAGCTCGTTAAGGATATCGAGCAAAAATTGCAGCTCAGCCAAGATCATTAAGGAAACGAGTCGATTTTGAACAAGCCGAGCAAATGAGTGCTCATTAAACTCATCGAGTTTCGAGTTTTATGTCTAGCCCTAATACTTTGGAACATGAGGTAGTACAATACTAGCAGTAGTACACTAGATGTTTATTTTGCAGTTTTGCTGCAAACATAGTACAATAAATACCTCCACATTGGAGCCCAGCGCGATTAAGTACCACGGTGTTCCAACAATATGCATGATAACGGAAGGTGTTCAAGCACCTCTTTACAGAATAGTTATAATTAGAAGCGAACAGTCACTACATTAATACACCTACGATATAGTAAATTGTCCATCAAATGATGGGTGATAACCTGCACATCTGATCACCTTCTCGCAGTTATCATGATTAAATACTATCACCTTAAAGGAAGTGGTGGCAAGCTTCTTGAATACCAGAAAGTATCCTACCTTCAAGTCATGTGCTTTGACAAAATCTAGACATCCTTCATCAAGGATTACCTTGCCATCTTGCTTCTTCAGCTCGACGTCCCAGCTGCAGGCTTTGCATATCTTCAGCTTGATGGCCTCTAGATACTCACTGCCAAACGTTAGCAAAAAGGAGCTGGGTATGCTCCGCAAGTCTAACCCTCCCGGTATTAACAACATCTTGCAGAACTCATCACAGGTGTTCTCCACGTGGGTGTTCCTGGCTAGCCCCTCCATCCAGACTGCACATGACTCTCTTGTCTTCTTTGATGATGAGTCTATCCAAGCTCTTCTTGCCCGAACACTGCAAAAAAATCCCGTGGACAGATAATGTCTCTACCAGCTCTCAATAATTGTGAAATAGTACAGTATTAGCTGATAGAGTACAATACAAGATCAGCTAAGAAAGTAAAGTGGAGCAATTTACTTATCGAAGTACACAAATTAAAGTCTTAACTCTAGCTAGCATGAACACCGGTTATATTAGTACTACTTCTAAGGTCTAGGCATCACATTAGTGCAGTTCTTTATTGTGTAGTACAGATACCGAACACTTAGGAACAGACAAATGGACGAACAGGATGAGCTCTATCTGCTGCCGATGCTAGAGATGCATACATATACTCGAAATTTTGGGAAAATCAGGGTAGGGAAGAAGCCGCCGTAACTTGCCCAAATTAAAGGGACCTCTGCCCCTGAGACAAATCTAAAGCAAAACATACCAAGTGGCCTCCCAAATCATCATCAGCCGTGGATCAATCAATACAAAATTTGAACTTATTATTACAGTTCACCATAGATCTAGCCCTGAAACTAGCTTGCATGCGTAAAACTGAACTGTAGTATACAGACGGGTTAAATGCACTAGATGAGAACTATACTCAACACCAACCCAATGTTAACCAAGCGCTAATAAAATCTTGACCGCATCTCATCATCAAGATCAAGGGTTCCGGGGATTATGTACATACCACACTACCACCGCGATGTCTGAGGGACGCGACAGCTCTATAGAAGAGGTTGCAGGGCCCGCCGCCCACAGCCGACCCGCCTAAGACGAGTAAGTTGTGGCGGTGGTGGTCGTCAATGGAGGGAAGCGCAATGGCGATTAAGGAGTGCTGTGTGAGAGAGGGCTGGGGCTGGGGTGAGGGATGGTGAGGGAATAAATATGGTGAGGTTATATGAATGCTGTGGACAAAGCAAACCTTGCCACCAATACAGTACTACTAATTGTCATGCAAAAATTAATTGCCTAGAAAATTGGGCACGACAGCTTGAGTGCTTGAATAGGGAAACATCAAACACGTACTATGAAAGTATATTATTACGTACATGGTGCCTAGTACAAGCAATAGTGGAAATGATGTTGCAAGTACTGATACTACAATACAGTATGAAAGTACTACGTACATAGTACTGTACATTACATGGTGACAAGTACTATCTACAGAAATGATGTTGCGAGTGCTCATAATCAGCTTTTCGGTATTTTGGTCAAACTTCACATAGTTCTAACGAGGCAAGGTTGGCACGAACCACATTGGCGCCTCAAACATTTGCTCTCTATGTTCCGCTCTAGTGTAGTTAAGTGATGAACCTATGGCAGCTCCCCATTGACGTGCATGCGTCTCCAATATGGAACTGGCTGTGGGCGATGTTGGCAGCGCACATGTCTAGCAAACACACAATCTCCTCTGAACACTGGCAGAGCTTCGTCAACATCGGCAGCACCAGGTTCGGAGTTTGTAGGGGGAGAGGATGAATGGATGGTTGATTCCCACAAACACTAACCTCCCTTCAAGATTATCCCTTCTGATCCAGTCCGGTGCTACAAGGTCATCCAAATTAAGGGCCCTCTAGAAAACATGGCAGTGGATCAAGGGATAAGTGAGCACTTCTCTACCCATGTATGATATAGGATTACCATGGCTGCTGGTCCATGCACCCCTAGTGTGAATCCACAGGATATTCCAGCCAAGATCTGCCAAGTACCAGCTGCGTAATGCAATATCTTTAGCCTTAGCATCGTCACCGTCTTGGACGTTTGCAGGCTCTTCAATTACTTGAGCATGTATGACACGCGGGCTTGCAAGTATACCTATGTGTGCATTTCAGTTAGCAAAAGTATCACGAACAATGCAGTTGTAAGTAATTTATAAATTTTACTTTTAAATAACGGGACTCATTCCACTTGTTTGGTTCCCAGACAAAAACATCTCCTCGTGGTTCTCTCACCGCGTATATGCGATCAATAGAACCACTAATTAGACACTTGGAAATGGCATCGACATACGTTGCTGGTGCAAGATAGTCGTTTTGAAGGATAATCCAGTCCCTGTCACAAGGAAAATCTATGATAGCAATGAATTTGTCAAACACCACCATCGCGCTGTAGTGTCATTAGTTGTGAAATCTGTACGGTTTCTTTGCTATTTGTATCTTCAGCATCTCGATATATGCGTTCTTGTAGAGGTAAGTGCATGGGGGCCGGGGAAACACTAGTTACCTGATGGATAAATATCAATACGCTGCACACCTGGCAGCTCGATACGTGCCATACTATAGACGTTTTGGAGGTACCAGCACCCCGGGTGCTTTGCAATCGCAATCCATTCTCCATTGGCACCAACCCAGCGACCCTTGTTTTCAAATACTTCATCATCCCATGTTCCGGGTATGTCATCATCAACTGGTACAAATGCTTCTACTGTTGGATTGTCTAGTGGCATCAGCAACGCATCAATGCCCTAGAACATATTTTCTTCATATATAGGGGCATGCAAGGTGTTTGACTAAGGAGGTAGTGCTAGGTAGCTTTGCGGAAAAACTACTATATGAAAGATGCAAAAACGTGTTGAATAAATCATGAATGCATGCAGACAAACACACCAAGGAATAAGGTCTTGTTTGCATTAAATAAAAAGTGTAGGAATAGTGAAGTTTCCTATGCTGGCACTGTTCAGAGGAATGGACCAGAGGAAAAAATGCAGGCAATTTTTCTATGAATGATTAACAAGATTAGGGGCCTCTTTCGATCAATGGTTTTTAAAAAACGTAGGAATAGGAAAAACACAGAATTGACATGGTAGGTATAGTAAATTCATATTAGGAATTAAAAAAGAAGGAATTTTGTAACGGGTGTCTTTGGATGGTGAATAGGAAATAAACACAAGAGTTTTGCAGGAATATAGTGTAAGCGCATTGGACTTGTCAAAGGAGAAATAGAGTGAGGTTGGAGCTCGTGTTTAGATTCTTATGGAATGGAGGGCATAGGAACTAAGAAGTGACTCCATAGGAATTTGATATCTTCCAAAATCCTATGGGTTAGAATCCTCCAAAACTCATATGAAATTCTTCATATCCAACTTGGACCTCATTTTCAAATTCCTACGCCCGCAAAGAACAAGAATGAGGTCCTAAGAGACACGATAACATCATAAATATACTCTCCCGTGAGGTTTGACTTTGATTTTACCATGTTTTAAAGTAATCCTATGTTTTTGTATTCATGTAAACCAAAGAGCCAACTTTTTACAGAAATCTTGTGTTTGTAAAACACATGAAACTTAAAATATAATGCCAGCCTTGATTGACCAATACACCTTCCGTTACAGGTATCAACAATCCTGGTCATTCTTGTGTTTTCAGATTAGTATGTTTGGAGGAGAGGGGGGCATTGAAGCAGAAGTCTTGGGTCTCTTTCGATCACATGATTGAGACCACATGAATTTCACAGGGTTTCCGGTGAAAAACAGGCGATTATAAAACGTAGGAAAACTACCTACGTGATTGGCACGGTGAGAGTTGACCCTCAAGTAGATGTTCCAATTCCTACGGGATTTAAGCATGGGCGGGGGGTTGCACTTCAAAAGAATTTGCATACCACAATTCCTTTGATCCAAATTCAATCCATAGGAAAGAATCTAAGGATTCGAGTCCTACAAAAATCATGCAAAACTGATTTTTACCTGCTCGTCACGGTCTAGTGGCCATGTCTGTGGGTCAGAGTGAAGTAGGCAGGGCAAACCAAACGGGAGACCAGGATCTTTCACAATCCCTCGATGCATGCCAACCATTCCACGAGCTAGGCGAGTGGTGCTTAGAAGATCGGTGCGACCGGTGATGTTGCTCAGCGGTCCGTAGTGTAGGTTGCCAAATCTGATTGCCTGGCTGTAGCGCTCAGATATCTTACGCTTCATCGCTCTAGATGTCGTTCCGGGGAAGAGTACTACGGAAGATTAGTCGGGATGGGTTGGCAGTTTCTACCTTTATGCAAGGGTGGAGTGGGGCTACATGGTGCACAAGCGGCCAGAGCGGCAGAGGAAGACGATGAGGGGCGCGGGGCGGTTCTCCTCCGGTTGTCGGATCGACTACTTCGACCAGGTATCTTAGGGCAAAACTAACGTGGGATGTTAATATAGACGCTTATGCAAAAAAGGAATAATAACAGAAAATTAGATATAGTAGTATTTCTTAAACGATCCAGCCCGCAACGCTGTCCCCTAGTTTGAGGCGCTACTGTTTTTTCGGTAGGTAGCTAGAGACAACAAATTACACCGTGCCAAAGAAAAAAAGTTCAAAATGTCCACAAATTTGCTTTGCGTGTGGGGATGGTGATGCCGCACTAAAGGAGAGAGCAAACACAATTTGTTTTGAATGCATATATACTACTCCCACCGATCCATATAATGTTCTCAGATTTATCTAGATTAGAATGTATATAGTCATGTTTTCGTGCTTGATTTATCTAATGGTTGGAAACTCCAAGTGGCAACATTATTACCATGACATGATTCACCCATTTACTCCCAAATATGGGAACATCACGGATGATGGGAGTACAATTTACATCAAGGACCTAAAAATGGATAAAATTACATAGAGGTCCTTACATTTAGCACAAAGAACCCTAAAAATAAGCAAGGGAAATAGTCAGGTCCGGCTCCTTCTCGAGAGAGCAGAGTCATACTCTTCATACTACTTTCTCTTTGTTTGTTTTCAAAATATATGGCCAAATTTGGTGGCATGAAAATTCCTGGACATGGGATCATCATCAGCATAAAGTATGATGTAGATATGGCCATGACCTTGGTCGTTCGGCTTGAAATCCAAGAATGTTCATACTCATCGGCAACTAATAAAATTAAATACGTTTAAATTTTACCAGTTTCTTTTAGGTTCGAATTTTACACGTAAGGATGTGGGGATTACATTTTAAATCAAGGACCTAAAAAGGTAAAATTTTATCAAGGTCCATACATTTAGCACGAAGCACCCTAAAATTAAGCAGGGAAACAGTCATGTTTTGCTCCTTCTCGAGAGAAAAGCTGATCGAGACATACTCTTCATACTACTTCCTCTTTATTTGTTTTCAAAATATGGCCAAGTTTGGCGGCTTGGAAATTCTTGGATAGGGGATCATGAATCATCAACATAAAGTATGATGTAGATATGGCCATGAGGCCCATGACCTTGGTCATTCTTCTTGAAATCCAAGAATGTTCATACTTATCGACAACTAATAATCTTAAATATGCTTAAATTTTTATAGTTGCTTTTAGGTTTGAATTTTACATGTACGGATGGTGGGAGTACATTTTACATCAAGGACCTAAAAAGGTAAAACTACATCCAGATCCATACATTTAGCACGAAGCACCCTAAAATTAATCTGGGAAAACAATCATGTTTTGCTCCTTCTCGAGAGAAAAGCTGATCAAGCCATACTATTCATACTACTTCCTCTTTATTTGTTTTCAAAATATGGCCAAATTTGGCTGCATGCAAATTCTTGGATATGGGATCAGGAACCATCAGCATAAAGTATGATGTAGATATGTCCATGACCTTGGTCGTTTGTCTTGAAATCCAAGAATGTTCATACTCATCGATAACTGATAATATTAAATACGTTTAAATTTTACCACTTGCTTTTAGGTTCGAATTTTACACGTACGGATGGTGGGAGTACATTTTACACCAAGGACCTAAAAAGGTAAAATTACATCGAGGTCCATACATTTAGCATGAAGCGCCCTAAAATTAAGCAGGGAAAATAGTCATGTTTTGCTCTTCTCATGAGAGAAGCTGATCGAGCCATACTCTTCATACTACTTTCTCTTTGTTTGTTTTCAAAATATGGCCAAATTTGGGGGCATGCAAATTCTTGGATATGGGATCACGAATCATTAGCATAAAGTATGATGTAGATATGTCCATGACCTTGGTCGTTCGTCTTGAAATCCAAGAATGTTCATACTCATCGACATATAATAATCTTAAACATGTTTAAATTTTACAACTTGCTTTTAGGATCGAATTTTACACGGACATTCGGAGTACATTTTACATCAAGGACCTAAACAAGGTAAAATTACATCGAAGTACATACATTTAGCACGAAGCACCCTAAATTAAGCAGGGAAAATCATCATGTTTTGCTCCTTCTAGAGAGAGAAGCAGACTGAGCCATGCATACTCTTCATACTACTCCCTGTTCGTTTGTTTTCAAAATATGGCCAAATTTGGTGGATTGAAAATTCTTCGCTATGGGATCATGAATCATCAGCATATAAAGTATGATGTAAATATGTATGACCCTGGTCTTTCGGCTTGAAATGCAAGAATTTTCATATTCATTGACAACTAATAAGCTTAATTACGTTTAAATTTTTACCACTTGCTTTTATGTTCAAATTTTACACGGATGGTGGGAGTATATTTTACAGTAAGGACCTAAAAAAAGGTAAAATTACATCGAGGTCTATACATTTAATTATCACGGAGCACCCTAAAATTAAGTAGGGAAAACAGTCGGGTTCGGCTCCTTCTCGAGACAGCAGCTGGTCGAGCCATACTCTTCGTACTACTTCCCTCTTTGTTTATTTTCAAAATATGGCCAATTTGGTGGCATGAAATTCTTGGATATGGGATCGTGAATCATCGATGTAAAGTATAATGTAGATATGTCCATGACGTTGGGCGTTCGGCTTGAAATCCAAGATTGTTCATAATCATTCACAACTAACCTTAAATTCATTTAACTTTTACCACTAGCTTGTAGGTTTGAATTTTACATGGACGGTAGGATTACATTTTACATCAAGGACCTAAAAAGGGGAAATTACATCGAGGTCCATTCATTTAGCATGAAGTACCCTAAAATTAAGCAAATAAAACAGTTTGGTTCGGATCCTTCTCGAGAGAATAGTTGATCGAGCCGTACTCTTCATAGTATTTCTTCCCCTTTGTTTGTTTTCATCAAGGACCTAAAAAGGTAAAATTACATCTAGGTACAAATATTTAGCATGAAGCACGCCTTAAAATTAAGCAAAGGAAAATAGTCAGGTTCGGCTCCTTCTCGAGAAAGAACCTGACCAAGCCATACTCTTCTTAGTACTACTTCCTCTTTGTTTGTTTTTAAAATACATGGACAAATTTTGCATCATGCAAATTCTTCGATATGGGATCATGAATCATCAGCATAAAGTATGATGTACATATGTCCATGACCCTGGTGGTTCGGCTTGAAATGCAAGAATGTTCATACTCATTGACAACTAATAAGCTTAAATACGTTTAAATTTTAGCACTTGCTTTTGTTTTCGAATTATTTTACAGGGACAGTGGGAGTACATTTTACCACAAGGACCTAAAGAGGGGTAAAATTACATCGAGGTCCATACATTTATCACGAAGCATCCTAAAATTAAGCAGCGAAAACAGTCATGTTTGGGTCATTCTCGAGAGAGAAGCTCATCGAGCCATACTCTTCATACTACTTTCTCTTTGTTTGTTTTCAAAATATATGGCCAGAGTTGGCAGCATGAAAATTCGTGGACATGGGATTATCATCAGCATAAAGTATGATGTAGATATGGCCATGACCTTGGTCGTTCGGCTTGAAATCCAAGAACGTTCATACTCATCGACAACTAATAATCTTAAATACTTTTAAATGTTACCACTTGCTTTTAGGTTTGAATTTTACAAGGACGGTGCGAGTACATTTTACATCAAGGACCTAAAAACGGTAAAATTACATCGACGTCCATACATTTATGTCTGAAAACTTGTCTTGTGGTATTCAAATCTATATTCTTCGGTGTTTCTTTATGTAAAAGAACAATCTTGTCATCACTCAAAAAATTGAGAATTAAATGTTCTTTCATGATAGTTGGAAACTAACACCGAGGACATTGTTTACTACATGAAGATGCACCCATCTACCTCTGGAAATACATTTAATTCAATAGAAATCTATCGTGCTTACTTGTTGCTCAAATTTAACCTAATTTCGTTAAATTTTCAAGATGCAAAATCTTAGGAAGAAGTTGAACCTATCGTCAAAACTCTTAGTGTTTTATGATATATTAATTGTGACCCCTCGATGGGTACCTCCAAAAGATTTTTCGTAAAACTTTCAAAGCAACCTATAATTTACTTGTAGTTTCAAATTTGACCTAATTTTGATAAATCGATATAAAGTCATTCGGTCAAATAGGCAGAGTTAGCTAGGAAGTTTGAAAACTATAAATAAAACATGGGAATCATTGGTACAACATGTTGGTAAACTTGGCTTCTGGCATTCAGATCCAATATTCTTCTGACATTCCTAAACAGAAAAGCACAACCTCGCTCGTCATCCACTCATAAAATTGAGAATAATTGAACGTTCTTTCCTGATATAGTTGGAAAATCACACAGACGACACTATTTGGACTTGCCAGTCTTGATCTAACAGTCAATGTTCGAAGTTATCCGTACACTATATAGTGGTATGGTATGGTATTGTAAGAGATAAGAAAAGATAAAGATAAGATAAGAAGTACTGCGAATGGCCGATCTTTTGAGTAACCTTCCCTCCCGATGTTTGGGAAGCAAGTGAAAATTTTGAAAACCGGAAAAGTTTGAATTTTTTTTGCCGCCCAGGACCAAAGTGGTTTCCTTCCTATGTACTCATTGTCCCTACTCCACGCCAACGCGGATGCCGAACACGCCAGAGACACAGAGCCGCCGTACGAAGGCACACGTGCGCAGCACCACACTGTGGACCAGGGAGAGATCAGCTGGGCTAGTGTGCGAGGGGAAAGGGTAGGAGAGAGGGAGGATGGATGGTGAGAGACAGCAAAGGAGAGAGAAAACATACAATTTGTTTTGTGTGCATAGGTCCTGAAATTTACTACTAGTAGAGTGGCCGCAGGAGTACCTCATGTCAGGAACCCATCATAACTTTCCTCTAACATTGAACCGCCTTCAACTCCTCTTCACTGCTGCCCTCTTTTACCCTGCCTACGTTTTATTCTCTCAGCGTGTACATCACGCGGACAGAGGTGATCATATGTCTAAGCAAAGAAATGAGTACTAGTACTATACTACTAGTGTACTAGTACTAATATACTTTCCTCAAAAAAAGTACTAATATACTGCTCCCTCCGATCCAAATTAATGTTTTCAGTTTTGTCTAGATTCGGATGTATCTAGCACTAAAACATGACTAGATACATCCGAATCTAGACAAATGTGAGAACACTAATTTGGATCGAGGGAGTACTATTTGCTTTTTCCCTAATAAGGGCATCAACAATGTGTACAAAAGCACACCTTAAGGCCTAGTATGTGGCATCCACTAAGGTTCACCATATAGATTGTGGAGAAAATAGAGTTTGTATCCTTAAGCCTAATAAGGTGCACCTCAAGCTTATGGGTTACCCATAGAGAATAGAAAAATCATTTCCCCTTTCTCCCTGTTTCATGTGATCGTTTTCAAAAGGTGTTCAAAATTTTCATGATGCAAAATCTTAGCTAGAAGTCGAACCACTCGTCAAAACTCTCTGTGGTTTCTGATATATTAATTAACCGCTCGATGGGTACCTCCAAAAGCTTTTTTCATAAAAATTTCAAAGCAACCAACAATTTATTACTTCTAGTTCAAGTTTGACCTAATTTCATTAAATTCAAGAGCAATATATCGCACTTAGTTGTAGCTCAAGTTTGACCTAATTTCATTAAACTGTAAAGATGCAAAATCTTAGAAAGAAGATGAACCCCTCGGCAGAACTCTCTATGGTTTATGATAGGATATTAATTGACCCCCTCCCCCCCCCCCCGCGCGCCCCCTCTGATGGGTACCTCTAAGAGCTTTTTCGTAAAACTTTCAAAGCAACTGAAAGGATCATATGGGCACCTAGAGGAGGGGGGGGGGGTGAATAGGTGCTACTTCAAATTTTACTATTTTTCAATTTAGGGTTTGACATGTAAGGTAAATTCTCTAGATTATGAAACTATGGTGAATTTACCTATATGTCAAACAAGTGCTAACTAAGAAATAACTAGATAAGTAAAGTGAGGTAAAGGATAGAAGTAACCAAAGTGGAGCACACGAAGACACAAGGATTTGTTTCCTGTAGTTCCTTCCTTTTGAGGGGAAGTACGTCTACGTTTGTAGAGGGGGTGGTATCAAACCACCAACACGACAAGAGGCCTCCCTTGTTCTCTGATGAACCTCACCCCAACGGGTTTGATTCACCTCTTCCACTATACGACAACCTTCGAGGTGGAAGCCGACACCTTTACAACGAGTTCGGGGCACACATCCACAACTTAATTGGAGGCTCCCAAGTACAAGCTAGCTGTCAAACAATCAAAGACAAGCTAGTAAGAACCAAATCACAAGCTAGGGTTTCCAATGAAACACTAGAGCAAGGGGCCCTCAAGTGAATGAGGGGGAAATGAAGATCTCTCTTGGTGAAGATGTAGATCAAGGCCTCCTCCTTCGATTCTCCAAAGATCAATGACTTCGGATGGTTGAGTGAGGAGATCTTGTGGATTTGGTGGCTCAAATGGTGCTGGAGTTCTTGAGGTGGACGAGCAGCTTCCAAGGTAGAAGAAGGGGCCTTTATATAGGCACCCTGGAAATGGAGCCATTGGGAGCCACTTACCCCGAACAGTCCGGCCAGCACCAGCCAGATAGTTTGCCCTAGCCGGACACTCCGGCCTGGCCAAGTTTCCGGCTAGAATCCGGTAAGTGTCCGGGGAGTGTCCGAAAACCTATTCTGAGTGTCCAGAGAAGTTGCCCACTTCTCATGGGCGGACAGTCCGGCCGAATCCCGCCAGACAGTCTGGCCTGGCCGGACAATCTGGCCTGGATCAGCCGGATAGTCCGGCTAAGGCTTGTCCCTTGCACATACCTGATCCTGGGCGGCTCTTTTTCCTTTATTGCAACATACATAGGGGCAGCTAGAATCTCCTGAAACATTTAACAGATGATTAACCTTATCCAAGTGTTGTCACCAAACATCAAAATAATAGTAAGGGCATAAATGCCCTTTCAATCTCCCCCTTTTTGGTGTTTGATGACAACCCAAGGATTTGCAAAAGGGATAGCTATAAATGTTCACAAATGGAGATATACAAAATATAGTGAGGCTCCCCCTAGATGTGTGACCAATATTTGCTTTGCATTTGAATACAAGATCACACACCATAGGATTACATCCTCTCTAGATTTTGTAGCTAACAAAATATGACATAATATATAAAAACAACTAGATCAATAAGCTAGGCATAGATATAACATAGTCATTTAACACAACCGAGTAAGCATGTCACAACACACAACATAGAGTTCAACACAACATAGTACTCAACAAGTAGGATAAATACACGAAGCTTCAAAGAGGCAAATCGAAATAACGTGAAGCTCGTGTACCCATGCAAATCCCCGGTAGCAACCTAATAAAGGGGCTACTTCTCCCCCTTTGGCATCGAGATGCCAAAAAGGGAAAAGAGCACAACTAAAGCGTCCCAAGGCCAAATCTAGCCACTGTAGACGTTGTCGTCATCCTCCTCCTCCTCATCCCCGCCCTCGTCCTCATCACCATCCTCATCATCCTGATCCTCATGAGTAGAACTCTGGCTGTGAGGGCAAGAAGAAGAAGATACATCCTCAAACATGGACCAATCCACACGTCCCTAACTCCAGTGACCATAGGAGAGTGTGTCATCAGACGCCTGCTACTGAGAAGGGTCAACATCCATGGGCTGGTTGATCCGCTTGAGCTCCTTCATCACGTTCCTGTTCGCCTTGTATGCATCATACTGACCATGGTGAATGTCAATGTTCTGGCACAAAAGAAGCTTCTTCCACCAGGAGGCCTTCTTCACCTTCTTGTGCACTTCCTCCTTGGAGGTGGTGAAGCGATATGCATTGCTAGCTTGCTTCATGCGAGGGCCACAAGTCACAGCCTCCGGAACCTCCTCGGAACCATCATCACTGTCAGAGGCATCTATCTCATCATCCTCAAAAATATCCTGAGAAGGGGGGTATCCACGAGGTGCCTTGGAGGTGGGGGAACCCTTCCTCTGTAGCTTGGCAGGGAGGTGTGCAACAAGTCCAGTGTAGAGCAGTGGAGTGACTGGAGCCTGAGAAACAATGAGCTTCATCACATATGGAGCAAATAGAGGACACTTCTTGTCAGTGATGCACTTGTACATATCCTGATAGATGAAGTCCATGACATCTATGGCACCACCTGGGTGAGCTGGACCGCGAACATACATGGAGTGGGCATGGGCCATAAGATTGATCTCAGCACCCCGCATCTCATCCTTGTTGCCCGCCTTGGGAGTGAGAGTGTGGCGAAACATGCGGAGCAAGATGTTGTAAATGATCTTGTTATTGGTGGTTTGACCAATCACACCATTCTGAGAGTAGATTGGAGCCAACAACTGTTTGTCATACGCCTAACCATGCACATGCATCCGGTGACCACTATGAGCATTGGGGTTGAAAGGAACACCAAGGATATGGGAAAACTGAGCCATCCTAGAATGACATCTAGTAGTGCTAGAGATCCACTCAAGGGGAATATCAGGAGTGTCCCCAAAAACCACCGTGGCATAGAACTGCTGGACCAACTCAATCTTGTAATCTTCTCTTGTTTGAAAGATGGTGCAGTCCCATCTTCTCAGTCACCCAGAGAGCATCCTCAAAGTACCTGTGGGCCTGGAGCTTTAGAATATCCAACCACTGCATGGGGCACACAGGAGTCCTGAAAGCAGAAAACATCTCAGAGAAGAGTAAGGCCTGCTCATTCCTCCAGAAGCGTTCATCCTCAGAAGTGCACTATAGAGAATAGAATTGTTGGATACACATCTCCAGAAACTCTTCGGTGCCCGAATTCGCCAAAGTGGTCAAAGACTCAAATTTCATGCGCTTGGCTTCATCCCTCTTTAGTTTTCTAACCTTCTCCTGCTTTGCTACAACACGGTCATGAGCAGCCTGCCTGACCATGGATGGATCCATATGAACCTCATTCTCTTCATCACAGTACCGGCGAGGTCGGGCTTTCTGAGCGGCCCTAGAGTGACGAGGATGGGAGCTACCTGTGAATTCAGAGTAGAAAGATAGCAGCAGGGTAAGCACACTTGTCTAGGAGGTGAAAGCACACAATAGCAGTGAAAGGAATGCCAGATCAAAACTGGTTGAGGAAACCCGGACTGTCTGGCAAAATTGACTCGGAGACTCCGCCACGACCAGATAGTCCGGCGCGTACAGGCTGGACATTCCGGCTGGGCCGGAGTGTTCGCCCTGTTCACACCGGACAGTCCGGTTAGAGACCTGGTGATTTTTCGGGCAGCACGAAAGTACTCAATCGGAGCAGATGGGGATTGCTAACACTAATACAATGACGCCATATGCATGCAGAATGATAAATCCATGGATCAAGATAGGTCATTGCCTCCAAAAAAGCATCTAGAGGTAACCCTAGAGATGTGGGAGAGGGGGAGGCAAAATACCAGCATCCATGGATCCTTCACCGGAGCGGAACAGGTCCCAGCGGCAAAGGGGCGATAATGGCCGGCGGCAACAGTCGAATCTAGGGTGGAGAGGCCCTCCCGATGGAGATCCTGGTCAGGGGCAGCGGACTGTGGAGAGAAGAGAGTCGGGAGGGAAGAAGGAGGATTGAACCGTCCAATTTTCCCCGACCCCCTTTACAGGGCTGAAACCGCTAGGGCGGGAGTGTCCGGGCGAAATTAGCCAGAGTGTCCGGACCGGCCGGAGTGTCCAGGCTATATCAAGTGGAGTGTTCGGTCTTGCCGGACTCTCCGGTCGATATAGTGCGGACATTCCGGCCCCCACGACCAGAAAACTCCAGGTACAAAAGTTGGACAAATGTGTAGCAAGAGGAGCATGTTTAGGGATGAGTATAGGCCTGGGATTCAGAAGATGTACTGTGAAGAACCAAAAAACCATAGATGGTCAAAAGATGGCAAATTAAGATCCAAACCACACAAGTCAAGGACCAACTCTTCAAATGTGAAGAGGGCGGTGGCTGAGGCCACCATGTAAGAGATTGTGGCATGACACCGCGAAGAATGATCCTTGGGTTTATTGCCACTACTCATCAATGAAGCTCACATATCACTAAATGATATTAGGAGAACTGAATTTCTTAATGTTGGCATTATGGGGGGAGGGATAGTCCAATGTATTAGAACCGCACTCCCCTATCTCCATGCCTGCACCTAAACCAAATAAGAGTCAAGATATAGGTGAGTATTCAAGGTGATCAAGTCAAGCTCCTAGAATCTATGATATTTAGTTCATTCCTCAAATAAAAAACCCTGCTTCATCAAGTGGCTTCGTGAAAATGTCGGCAAGTTGGTCTTTGGTTAATACATACGATAACTCAATATCACCTCGAACAACATGATCTCTAATGAAGTGATGATGAATCTCAATATGCTTTGTCCTTGTATGATCCACTAGGTTATATGCAATCTTGATAGCACTTTCATTGTCACATAGAAGAGGCACTTTGTCACAATGGACACTATATTCCTTTAAAGTTTTCCTCATCCATAGCAATTGTGTACAAGCACTAGCAGCTGCCACATACTCGGCTTCGGCGGTGGAAAGAGATATACAACTTTGTTTCTTAGAGGACCAACACACCAAGGACCTCCCAAGGAATTGGCAAGCCCCGGAGGTTAATTTCCTATTATCCTTGTCACCAGCCCAATCTGAATCCGTGTACCCACAAAGAGAGAAAGTTGAGCCCCTAGGATACCAAATACCATAGTTTGGGGTATGAACCAAATATCGAAAGATTCTCTTGACTGCCATCAAATGACTTCGTTTAGGTGCCGCTTGATATCTTGCACTCCTACACTCAACACAATATTGGGTCTAGATGCACAAAGGTAAAGCAAAGAGCCAATCATGGACCGGTATACCTTTTGATCCACATCTTTACCATTTGGGTTTACTTCAAGATGAGTCTTTGTTGCCATGGGAGTGGGAGCTCCATTTAGATATTTCATGTTGAATCTTTTGAGCATATCTTGAGTATAATTGGCTTGGTTAAAGAATGTTCCTCCTCTCACTTGCTTGATCTCAAAACCAAGAAATACTCTCAATTCTCCCATCGTAGACATCATGAACCTGTCAGTCATAAGCTTTGAGAATTCATCATTAAAAGCTTTGTTAGATGAGCCAAAGATAATATCATCTACATAAATTTGGCATACAAAAAGTTCCCCATTGACCTTCTTAGTAAAAAGAGTGGGATCGATTTTCCCAACCTCAAACCCATGATCTAACAACAAATCTCTAAGGTGCTCATACCACGTGCGTGGGGCTTGTTTGAGACCATAGAGTGCCTCATCGAGTTTGTAGACGTGGTTTGGAAAGTTGGGATCCTCAAACCCTGGGGGTTGTTTCACATATACCAACTCATGCAATGGACCATTAAGAAATGCACTTTCTACATCCATTTGTTGTAGTTTAAATTTATGATGTGCCACATAAGCAAGAAGGATACGGATGGACTCAAGGAGAGCCACGGGTGCATAACTATCTCCATAATCAATGCCTTCAATTTGAGAGAACCCTTGTGCAACCAATCTTGCCTTGTTCCTCACCATAATTCCATGCTCATCTTGCTTGTTCTTGAAAATCCACTTGGTGCCTATAACATTGCGGCAATCTTTTGGCTTTTCAACTAACTTCCATACTTTGTTTCTCTCAAAGTTGTTGAGCTCTTTGTGCATTTCATCCAACCAATCGGAATCTTCAAGGGCTTCCCATACTTTCTTTGGTTCCACCATGGAAATGTGTGCTTGGTGCTCACCAAAGTTCTTCAGTTGAGCTCGAGTAGATATCCCTCTTCTTAGATCGCCTACCACATTCTCAAGAGTGTGGTCTCTTAATTCCATTATTCTATCCATTCTAGCTTGGAGATGAGTTTCGATCTCCTTGTTGTTTCTTGGGGGGATCACTTCATCATTTTGTTCCTCATCTTGACCATCAACTTGACCTTGATCATCATTGGAATTATTCTCTTCTGTAAGAAGCAAAGATTGACCTTGATCTTGATCAAGCATACTTCTAGACATGCATTGAGCTTTCCTTATGGCAGTCTCTATAGATCTTCCTTGTGTAATAGACTTAGCACCACTGGACATTCTGGCAAATGGAGACTCAAGTAACTCCTAGCTAGAGGTTTCTGCTTGATCAGCAGGTTGAGGGTCCACAACTTGTCTTTGGCATGGGTCATTGTCCTCCTCGATAGGAGCTTGTTGATGTTGTGAAGATGAGTGCTCCACTTGAGTAGAGCATAGTTCTTGTCGATCTGCCATAAGGGGTTCCTCAATAGGGCGGATGAAGCCCGCACCCATTCTTCCTATGGCATCCTGAGGCATTTCATCATCTACATCACAGACATCAACACGCCCCGCTTGGGGACCATCATATTCTTCAAACACCACACTACAAGATTCTATGACAATTTCGGAGACCTTGTCATAGATTCTATAAGTGTGGGATTCGAGACCATAACCAACAAAAATACCCTCTAATGCTTTGGAATCAAACTTGGATAAACGAATACCCTGAATGCGATAAAAGCACTTACAACCGAACACCAGGAAGTAAGAAACATTGGGCTTGTTACCGGTAAGGATTTCATATGGAGTCTTGATCAATTTTTTGCGGAGGTAGAGACGGTTTGAAGCATGGCATGTCGTGGAGATAGCTTCAGCCCAAAAATTGTATGGAGATTTAAATTCCACCAACATAGTCCTTGCCATATCAATAAGAGTTCGGTTCTTTCTCTCAGCTACATCATTTTGTTGAGGGGTATATGCAGCGGAATATTGATGTTTTATTCCCTCATCACTAAGAAATCCATTCAATGTGTAGTTCTTGAACTCGGTACCATTGTCACTTCTTATTGTTAATACTGGGACATTGTGTTGACGTTGAGCCATGTTGATGAAATCAATGAAGTTCTCTTGGGTCTCACTTTTTAACTTGAAGAAATATACCCAAGTGTATCTTGAGTAGTCATCAACAATCACCAAACAATATTTCTTCCCACCAAGACTCACATGAGAAGGAGGACCAAAGAGATCCACATGAAGGAGCTCCAAGATCCTCTTGGACTTGATGTAGTTCTTTGGCTTGTGGGGAGAATCATGCATCTTTCCTTCAACACATGCCCTGCAAACATGATCTTTGGCAAAGCAAACATTTTCTTTTAGTCCAACAATATGACCATCCTTGTGGAGGCTTTGCAAAGTTCTCATGTTGACATGGGCTAGATGGCGATGCCATAGCCAACCCACACCGGCCTTTCCGAATAAGAACATCGGACTTGTAGTGGTTTTCCTCGAGAAGTCCACCACATACAAGTCATTCTCGACGTACCCAACAAAAGCAACCTTTAGAGACTTGCTCCACATGAGGATTATAATATCATTATCAATAAAGATGGCAAAACCCATCTTTCCAAGAGCACGGACTGAAAGTAAATTATAGCCAAGGGTCTCAACAAGCATGACGTCCACGAGAGTGATATCGTGTGCAACCACAACTTTGCCGAAACCCATTACCTTAGACTTTGACTTGTCGGCATATGTCACGGATATTTGATCAACATTTGGTCGCAACTCCATGACACTAGATGCGCTTCTGGTCATATGACTTGTGCATCCACTATCAATCACCCATTTTGACCCTCCGGAAGCATAGGTCTAGAAAAGATCAAACTAGTTTTTAGGTACCCATTTTTCAATGGGTCCTCTTTTGTTAGCAACAAGGGTCTTGGGAACCCAAATAGACCATGCAATATAAACATCAAATGGGCCAACATATTGTGCATACACATCACCATAATAATCTCGCATTAAAACATAGTGAGGGTTAGCACTACCCGCAAAATCATCATGAGACATAGTTTTGCCACTTGTGGTCTTACTTCCCACAATGACCTTGTTCTTTTCTTGGGCGGGCTTGGCCTTCTTCTTCTTGTTGTTCTTTTTCTTCTTGGCTTTAGAAATAAAGCCAATGCCTCCTTTTTCACCAATTGACCTTTGCTTGATTAAGAGGTCATCAATAGACTTGTTTCCTTTTGGAAAGGTGGTCTTAGCTAGCTCCCCACTACTAGGAAACACCTCTTCTCTGGCGCATGTAAATCTATCTTCTGTGGCGCATATGTGTGTCGCCACTGTTACCCCGCCACCGATATCTGCTTCCTATGATGCATATAGATATGCGCCACAGATGGCGCATTTCTGCATATGCGCCGCAGGAATATGTTCAGTGGCGCATATAATCCAATGCGCCACAGAATGTATATGCTCCATAGATACCTTTTCTATATGCGCCACTGAATATATTACATGTATTCAAAATAAAATACATTCTTGGTGTATAATCAGGTATTTATACATGATTTATACAGTATTTATCCAGATCAGTATAAACAGTACATTGCACATGTAGTAGATGAAAACCGACATATAATACAAACACAAGTATAATGTCATCACACTTAGAGCCCGATCGAGATACATATATAGTGTCAAGTGCCAAATTTTTACACAAGTGCCAAATACAAAGTTCATATCATCTCACATTACAAATATGAAGTGGCCACCACCGCCTACACCAGGATCAAATAGAATACAGTTGTGATAATGGTGAGCAAGAGCATGAGCCCGACCAATATCTTCATCTGGTTCTTCTTCCACAGGTGGTTCCTCCACTTGGCTACCGCTTCCTCTCTAGTCACGTATCCTTTGTAGATGTTGCCGCTGAACTTGTTCACTTGTCTGTGACAATCCTCCCACTCCTCGTAGACTCTTGGAACCCTACCCATGTACACCACATAGCACCTCGTCGCCATCTCTATAGACGACAAGGCATATTAGTAAAAATACAACGAAAAGAATTAATAAAGGGTTCACATCCATATATATATATTCATAGAATATAAAACAAAGGATCCATAAACCTAAAAGATAGATCATCATAGAAGCAATAAGTTGAACGACAACACGACCACAAGGTAGTTTAAGTCTAACAACAATTACCATTTCGACCACAAGATAGTAAAGTTTATGACACACACACTAATACAGTAGGCGTCCATCAAGAATATACACACACTGGATCATGCTAGAGGCACACATCAATCATGAAGACTTCTTCTTCTCGCTCGGCTTCGGGAATGGTAGATAACCCTCTTTCGTCATCCACGTCCTTGTGTCACCCTACTTATGGAGGCGTTCTTCGATCTCCCTCTTACTCAACCCTCTAGCTTGTTGTAGGGCACCCCCCTTGTGTTGACATCTTCAATGATGATTTGTTACAACTTCATCTGAATGCGATCGAAGTCTTCTCTAAGATCATCATCATCGATTCGCACCAAAGTTTTAGCCCATCCTCGGAGACTAGATGGCAGCGTTAGGTTCTGGCAATCCCGAACATAGCCTTTAAGGTGATGGAGGACGTAGAAGGCCTCCTTGGCACCAGTAGTTGACTGCTTGACGCAGGGGAACTCGAGCACGTGCTTGAACACATGTTTGCCATCCTTGATACATCCCCCCTTATCTACGAAGGTGCATCCCTTCTTGGCGTAGCCCTCGAGAGCCTCATTGAGAACACCCCTTATTCTGGTGTAGTCTTTCTTGTTTGTCAAACTCCCCGAGTCGAAATACGTGGCTATCGAATACCTTGGGGAAAGGACGATGAGTGTGCAGTATTTGTCTCTGCGCAACACAATTGGAACGGAATGTTGGAAAAAGAGCAAAGGAAGAAATCTATAAGAAATGCATAAGTTACGGCGGCGACGAGGGAGTGTGTGTACTTACTCGGGAAAGAAAGGCAAAAGAAGTGTGCCCTTCCTCTTGTTGTCCACCATGAACTTCTTGAGGTACGCCATCGCCTTGGTCCGTGTCTCTGATCCCTCGACCAACTGGCTGTCCCGCATGTAGTTGGGATCCTCTATCGCGATTTCCGGGGTACTCTCTCTGTTGATCTTGATCGCCAGATTGAGCACGTATAGGCGGACCAAGTTATAGTCTAGCCGTTTTGTGAGAAACAGCTTGAATATGTCCTCAAACACTATGAAGAATATATCCGCGGGGGGTTCATTGACGAAGCCCACGTCCAATGGCACCTTGGCTGTGAAAACCGGGTAATTTGGATCTTCGTCTTTAAGAAGGAGGCCCTCTAGTGTCTTGACACCGTGGTGCAAAGTTAACATGGCTCCAACCGCAATGTGGAGCATATCCGGAGTTAATATCGGATCACCAGCTACATGCACTCGGGGCAAGCCATATTGTGTGGATGGTATGACGACGACGTCCTGACCCCGGATCCTCTTCGGAAGAGGCTGGATTGCACCCTTCTTATTATATTATTACCTCTCTTCCTGTAGTGCTTCTTGTTCACAACAGTGTCAGCCACTGCCATCTGCTCATCAGCCGCCTTTCAGAGTGTGTTGGGGCTGAAAACCAATCCCGGTTTCTCTTGTGGTGGATCGGCGGCCAGAGGCGTCTCTTGAGAAAGATCATGGAAGACCAGGCACCGCGTGCATGTATTGGGCCGACCAGCTTGATGGTCGTCGTGAGCTGTGAAGGGTTCTTCATCCACAGAAGGCATATACAATTCTTTGGCAGCGCTGATGTTGACGAAGTCGTCAACGTTGACCAATTCATCATCATCTTCATGGGTGCCATCATGTGGTGGTGGTAGTGGGGGCGACGGCGGTTGCGGCACAACGTCTTTGCCATGTGGAGGTACACGCGCTGCCAAGAGTTGCTGGTGACGGCTGGTGGTGGCGACGATGGTGGCTGCTGGCTTCCAAGGTGGTGGCCGGGCGATCGGTCGAGAGGTGGCGCCGGTGCTCCCCCCTGCAAGACGAATCTGGGTCTTCGGCCATGTCAAGGGCCAGTTGTAGTATTCTCCAAGGATCTTGTGTTCGTCGGCTCCCTGAGGTTGAAAGGGGGTCCATGTCATCACACCGTAGCAACACCCGAGCCAACCTGACCCTCATCACGTCATCATCCATTGGATTATTGTTGTGCATCGTGCGGCTCGCCGGTTGTATGAGAGTGCTCTTGGCAACATCCTTCAACTCACCGACGACATCTTTAAGCCGGAGTACGCAAGAAGTGTCCTGAGGCAAAACATGTTGTTGGGCGTCATGAGATGGCAGCAGTCATGCATCAAAGGCATAAAGGATATGACGTGCACTAACTAATTAGTTACCTTGGTGATGGCGTGGATCTCGGCTAATGTAGAGACACGGTCGATGCCGGCGGCCGGCCTATCATCATCTGCAATCTCCAGCTCGGGTGCCACACGAAGCACCACCGCCATCGGCTGCGCCTTATTGGTATCTTTGGCGGGACGGGGCGTCGGTGTGACCAAAAAGAGCGGCTGTGTCCCGATGTTGACGGCCGGCGGGGTCACTGTAGCATCCCATCTGTCTAATATCTGTAATGCTACCCGGTATAATAATAACATGCTACCTTCCTACATATAATTGTTGCATCATAATTATATCATGCTCATGTCACATGCCGCATTGCATCTGAGCATCATATAAACCCCTTTTCATTTGGCTCTTCCCTCATATGCATTGTTTTATTAAATGTATTTGCTTCTTGATATCATGTATTTGCCTTTTGATTAATGATGTAATGGCCAATTTGAGTTGAGGGCATGTCTCTTTAAAACATTCCACCTATAACCTTGCTACGGATCCTTGTGATGATATCTTGCTCAATGATTCTACCATGCATATATATATATGTGGGCTCCTTATTTATTTGCTTGAGTTTAAATCATGCCCATGTATTAATGTGTGGATCCTTGCCACAATATCCATATACACACTTGTCTCCATGGTCTTACTTGAACTCCACCATCTATAGCATAAGTGGGTCCTTATTTGAATTTTGTGGATTTAAATCATGCCTACATGCTATATGATGGATTCATATCTTGTACATTGGTATTATGGATTTTATTCCACTTGGTTTGATCCAAACCATGCCAAAATGGGATCCTCTAATCTAAATATTGATATACATCATTCTAGTGCTTATGCACTCTCTTATTCCTTTATGCATGTGTGTCCATGTTGTTTTCACATAATCGAGCCAGATGCAATATAAAAGCACCCCTCCTAGTGCATGCATGCAATAATGAATCTCTCTAGAGCATGCAATAATAGACACTACATGTGGCTTGACTCTTCAATTAAATTCATATTTTGGTTCTTTGGATATATTTTGTTTTTGCTCTTTCTTCACTAGTTGTTCAAGTGCAATCCAACTCATCTACTAGAATTTGGGCCTTGGGTATATTATTTCTCTGCCTTTTCCATATCCAATTCCGAATCAAGCTTTTTAGCCTTCTTTTATCCTACTTTATTTTTTTCTATAAAAGCTAATTGTGCTTCGGCCATCTATCTCTCTATAATCTATCTAAGATCCTAAGCTAGCTATTCACCAACCTACCTAACCATCCGGCCACACCTGGTGCCACCCAGCCAATCATCGATCAGCCCTATCCCCTGGCCTGTTTTTCTTCCCCCTCATGAGCACGTCATCATGTGTGACCCTCTCTGGCTCCCAGTGCATAAAGCAACGTAGCAACTGGCACCTCTTCCTTCACCCTCCCACCTACCGCCAGATCGAGATCTTGACTCCTCCTTCTTCTCCCCCATGCCACAACGCCATGGCATGGCCAAAACCTGACCCTGCCATCTACCTCGCCGACAATCTGCGGCTGCTATAGCTCGCCCACCTCGACCAGGAGCTTCGTTGAGCCCGCTGAAGCTGATTGGAGCAGGGAGCGAGGAGGAGGAGCAGCCACCTCGCCAGAGGAGCACCTCGCCGCCATACCTCAAACACCAGGAGCTGCGCAAGAACCACTGCCTCCCCGTCGATCTACGCATCTCTGAGCCTACTCGCTGCACCTTTAGGTCGCTGGTGAGGTCCTCCTTCCTGCTGACATGGTCGTCTTCCCTCGCTCGCCTTGCATCGCTGCTGACCTCGCCGCCGTGCGCGCTCACCACCGCCGCGCACGCCGATGTCTTTTACAAAGCCTCTATTTCCGTTCAATCGTGTCGTCGTCTCGGTCGACCATGTGAAAAACCGAGACCGTCTACGCATAGCCACAGTCTCCCTCTTCAAATCAAGTGGCTACACGCCCCTTTTGGCGATCTGCGCTCGTCGTAGTCGTCTCCGGAAGTCGGCATAGTTCTTGTCGAGTTCTATTGCCAGTCGACAGTTAACGCGCGCCTGTGTTCGTCGCAAGATCACAACCTCCACAGTCCACCTCTGGTCATGTTCTTTGCGTCCAGATGATGTCCTTTATGCCCTCTTTGAGTCAAGGTTTCACTTGGCCAGTGTGATGCAGTATAGTGGCCATGATCTTCCTCGAAAGGTCGCACCGACACGCAACTCTGCTGTCTTTTCCAGACTCGCGCGTGCCCAGTTTTCTTCAGAGTTAGCAGCACAGTACCTAGGTATTTTTGACGTGCGAGGCAGTTTTTAACAACAACCCAACTTCACCATAGTGGTTCTGTCCTCTCCATCCAGTTGGGTGTGACCGATGAGGTCTTGGGTTCGAAACCCCGGGTCGCCTTTTTCTTTTGTTGTTCCCACGCGCTGACACTACGGCCCCACCAGTCAGCCTCGTCTCTGCCACATCACCAGTTCGTTCCAGTCAGCATTTCCCCTGTCCCACACTATGGCCCCACCAGTGAGGGTATCTGGGTTCCCTCCGGTAACAAAAGTTTTCCCACTTTTTCGCAATTAACAGATAATTCCAGAAAGTGCATAAATGTTTTTAAATCAAGAAATTAATATCTTTTACTTGGTATTTCCAAATCATATAAATAATATATGTTTTTGAATCAGAAAAATGTGAGGATTTCAAATATGCCATCCAAATAATTTTTGAGCAATTTAAAATTTCGAAATTATTTAAATGCCATTAAATGCCTTTTCTCAATTAATTAATAACTTTAAATCTAAATTTCCAAATTTGACAAATAATATGTCTAAATCGATCAGCGCGACGAGCCCGTTCTAACTATGCATTCTATGACATGAATTGAATCATGCATCATGTAAATATTAATCAGCGCGACGAGCCCGTTCTAACTATGCATTCTCATGGGAGCAAAACATGACTAAAAACCTAATAAAATGCTTTATTCTTGTACCCCACACCTCACCCATACCATGCTACATTATTGCCATGTAAATTATGCATCATTCATCATGGCATGCTTGGTTGCTTGTCGCATTTTATTCATATGCTTGCGCACTTTATTTATATTGGTCCTTGTTTGTTTGATTCTTTTCGAATAGACGCCGAGCAGCGGAATTATCAGGAATCCCAGGAGTACTATCCAGATCCATCTCTCGCTTCAACTGAGCTACCAGGCAAGCACTACCACATGCTTGCATACATATAGTACCTATTGCTTCTATCTTATTCTTGCATCATTGAGTCGCGATTGCATTAAACTGAATCCCAAGCATTGCATAGCCTTTACTTTTAAACCCCACCGAAGCTTGTTCCTCCATCCTATGAGCCATTACTACAGGAGTTGCTTGAGCCCTGCGAGTCATAGAACTGCATGTGTAGGGTTTGTGAGTGTCTGTTGGATAACGAGGCACCTAAACATGTTAACCTGAGTAGTAATGGGATAAGTAATGAAAGAGGCACCGGTGGGCAATATCTGTTATTTGGCTTTTATGTCCGCTTGTGTCCCGTAGGACCCCGAGTACTTGATTCCTATTCCTTGACTATTCACACTATCCACATCTGGGAGGACCTGTGGACCCCCCCTGAGCCAGAGCTTGATTCATTTCTATTTCTTAGGGCCACAAACTAGTTTGGGGTTTTATTTACTATCCTGTACTTATGACATGTTACTGCTTTATATAAGATTGTGCATGGAGCACCTGTACTATTTTGGATCGTGGAATGTTTTCGCGGTATCAACAAGCCCAGTCACACTTTTGGGTTCCCAATCATTTACAGCCATTGACACAAACCTTGGGTCCGTCTCGGAGCCGGCCAACTTCGTTGCGGGTAGCTTAATGGGGTGGCCCCCTGAAATATTTTATGAATCCTGTGATTGCTTTGTCGTGAATGCCTCGTTGGGTTTTGATTTGGTTTTTCCGAGGTTGATCGAGTGTGTGTTGCTATTTGTGCACCCCTGCAGGGTAAATCTTTCTGAAAACCGTGTCCGTGGTTATGGACGACTTGGAGCACAGTTTCTCGATCATAGACAAGCATAACTAAAGTACCGCCTTTAATTTGACTAAATATCTGACTAGTAATTAGTGCAATACCCAAGGAATGATTAATAAAAATGCCAATAGATGGGTTGTTCGTCCGCTTTCTCGTTGGTAAGCGAGAAGGAGGATGGATCTGTTACTTTATACTGTTGTTTCTAATTAATGGAATCCGTCTATCATTGGTTAGGCGGATGGTTAGCGAGTATCTATGGACTTGTTAGTTATTATCTTTTGCTGCAATTGCGTCACCCCAGGTATACGTCCCCTTTAGAGGCATACAGACTTGCTGAGTACCCCTAGGGTCTCACACGATAAATTGTTTGATTCAGATACACAGTTGTATTCGCAAGATGGATACTAGGTGGAGGAAACAGATGACGTTGGCAACGACTACTCGGTGTAGAGACTCCGGGGATGGGGATCCGTGAGATCTGTGGGCGAAGTGAGCTTATTTATGTGGCATCTTATGCCGATTTGCTTTTTATCCGTACTCGGATCTTGTTTCCCGCTTCCGCTTGATACTCTGATGATTGATGTATGAGGAGCTATCCTAAACTATTATCGCTATCTAGGATATTTGGATCTTGCCGTATGGCGTTGCAATATTTCTATTTCTTTTAGATGGTATGGCTCTGAGAACTATTGTAAGGTAGCTTGCATACATACTCACTTGTGTATGCATTTGATCTCTTCTCCTGTCGCCTACGCTGCTCGCTCTTGTCCCGATGTTCTTGGAAGTGGTTAGGGCGGTCGACGGGCCTACACGTGGGTGGCCTTGGGCCCCCGCTGTAAAATCCTTATCCACTTTTGGTTCATCCAGGCTTGAACTTAGAGCGTAGGGGCCGAGGTTGTTACAATTGGTATCAGAGCCATTCCGCCCTTCAGGGTCTCAGCCAGATGGTCGTTGTCGGTCTAGAAAAATATTTTGGGTAGCTATGTATACTAGGGAAAAACTAAACGCGAGAGTAGGACTGCTTCCATTTTCCTTCTTACCCATCCATCCACACTTTTCTGGTAAGGAAGTGTAACGTTTTCAATCCTCTTCTAAAATTCAAACTAGGATTCACGTGTTCTGGGTTCCGTAGTACCATAGGTTGTGTGAGTGTGTGTGTGTGTGGGTAATTCTTTGTCTATCTGTTGCATCCAACCTTGTTGTCGCTATCTTCCTTTGGTTATCAACTATTGGTACATTCCATACCGATAGGCTTTTTGTAAACCGACGCGATCTGTCTTACTATTTGTTATCCGACGCTATCTTGTTAGGGGTCTTTGTTTCCGTAGTTGCTAATCTTTTCAGTTCACCTTAAGAAGGAAGAGAGTCAGGATATGTGTTTTACTTATTCATGTGCGGAGTAATGCTTTGAGTGCGGGATGGAGTCGCGACCATACCACTACTTTTATCATTCGCTCTTGTATATTGAATTGGTAGAGTTACTAATCTTGATTCGTTAAGTGGTTTTGCACATATAGTGGTATTTTAATGCCGAAATTTGCGGAATTTTTTTCTTTGATAGCTTTGTGTACCACACTCCTTGTTCAGTCGTGTGTGATTTGCTTACTATCTTCTAGGTGCTTTGGACTTTGTTGATATTTTAATATCACCTCAGTAAATTGTATCCTTTAATCTTGGTTAATTCCATTTTGGTACTATTTTGGATTATTGTTATTCTCCATTATGGTACTGACTTGAGTTTTATATCAATCATAGGATGGCACCACCACGCCGCACTGAGGATGACATACCACATGAACTGGGAGCTGCGTTGGCAAGTATTGCTAATGCCTTGGGCATAATGCAACAGAACCAGCAGCGCTTTGAAGAAAGTGTGAGGAGGAATGAGTTTGCCCCGCTACCTCCACCTCCCAAGCGAGGAGACATCAAGGACTTTCTGAAGTTTAACCCGCGCCACTTTGAGGTGTCTGATCAGCCACTAGATGCTGATGATTGGCTTCGTGAGATGCGAAGGTTGCTGATAACTGCTGATGTTCCTGAACAAGAATGGGTAAAATGCGCCACTCACCTTATGAAAGGAGACGCAACTCTATGGTGGGAGAATTACCTAAAGGAAAACCATGCTGGTTTTCAGCCTACTTGGGAGCAGTTCGCTAGGGCTTTCAAAGAGCAATACCTGTCAGAAATTGTCATGGAAAGGATGAAGGAGGTGTTTCTCAACCTCAAGCAGGGCAATGACAATGTCGACACCTATATCAGAAACTTCATGAATCTTTCTCGGTATGGCGGTGATGAGATCTCTGATGACAAGAAGAAACAAAAGAGGTTTAGGCAAGGGCTCAATGCATCTATCAAATATGCAATCACTCATGCAAGGCCGGGGTCTTTTCTGGAACTCCAACATACAGCTCTACAGGAAGAAGCTAGTAGGCAAGTGTTCGAGGATTCCAAGAAACACAGCCGTGACGCAGCAAGCTCTTCAGCTATGACAGCTCCTTCTAAGCGCCGTGTGTGGGTTCCTAATACCGCACCACTGCTCCCGGCTCCACCAAGACCTCCAAGCTACGCGGCAAGGCCACCAAACTCCTTCAACGCTGCTCCCAGGGGCTACAACCACAACTACCCTGGAGCGCCTGGCGGAGTCCCTGGCTACACTGCTCCACGTCTGCCTGGTGCTTGTTACACTTGTGGGAACTTTGGACATCAGCAATGGAATTGTCCTATGATCAACAAAGCTCTTCCTCCTCCACCTCCAAGATCTACTTCGACTACTACGGCTCGTGCACCTGCACCACGGGCTCTCAACATCAACACCAAGCCCGGGTCCACTGTTGCTCGTGCCAACTGTGTCAACGTCACTCAAGCTGAACATGCAACTGGAGTTGTGATGGGTACGCTTCCCGTTAACTCAGTCCCTACACGAGTTTTGTTTGATTCTAGTGCATCGCATTCATTTGTGTCTCACAAGTTTGCAAATGAGCATGAGCTAGCTATAGACCCACTAGATAAAAAGTTAATGGTTCTTTCTCCCGGGGCAAGAATGCTATCTACCAAGATCATTCATGGTAACCAAATTCAAATTGGTGGGTCTTCTTTTCTGGCTTCCTTGATCGTTCTTGGTAGTTCAGATATTGATGTCATATTGGGCATGGATTGGTTGGCTGCAAATAAAGCTGTGATTGATTGTGCTGAACATTCGGTTTCTTTGAAAATTCCTGATGTCCACATAGTCTATTCTCCAAGACAAACTCCTTCTATTCAGCTCTACTCTTTGGGTGTCCAAAACATTGATGTTATGGCAGCTTTGCAAAATGTTCCTGTGGTCTATGAGTTTCCAGATGTGTTTCCAAAAGAGTTACCAGGTATGCCTCCTGACCGAGAGGTCGAGTTTATGATTGATCTTGAACCTGGAATCGCTCCTATCTCCAAGCGGCCTTATAAAATGGGTCCTGCTGAGTTGGCTGAACTCAAACGACAGCTTGATGAACAAGAAAAGTTGGGTTTCATTCAGCATAGCACTTCCTCTTGGGGCAGCCCAACAATCTTTTTGAAGAAGCGAGACCGGACTGATCGACTTTGTGTTGACTACCGAGCTCTCAATGCAAAAACCATCAAGAATAAATATCCCCTTCCGCGGATCAATGATCTCTTCGATTAGCTTGCAGGAGCAGTGGTATTCTCCAAGCTTGACTTGAGAAGTGGTTATCATCAAATCAAGATTCACAAGGAAGATGTTCCTAAAACAGCTTTCACCACTTGCTATGGCCTGTACGAGTACACGGTCATGTCCTTCGGCCTCACCAATGCTCCCGCTACTTTCTCAAGGCTTATGAACTCAGTTTTCATGGAGTATCTTGATAAGTTTGTGGTGGTCTATCTTGATGATATTCTGGTCTATTCCAAGTCAAAAGAAGAGCATGCGTAACATCTCCGTTGCGTTCTTACCAAGCTTCGTGAGAACCGTCTATATGCAAAGTTCTCCAAGTGTGAATTTTGGCTTCCCGAAGTCACCTATCTGGGCACGTCATTTCTGCTAAGGGCATTGCGGTCAACCTAGAGACTGTTCGGACAATTGTGGAGTGGCTCCCTCCCAAAAATGTCAAAGAAGTCCAGAGTTTTCTTGGATTGGCTAGTTATTGCCGTCGGTTCGTTCAGAACTTCTCAAAACTTGCTAAGACTCTTACTGATCTCCTCAACAAAGGCAATAAATACCTTTGGTCTCCTGCATGTTAAGCAAGCTTTGAAACCCTCAAAGAGAAGCTCACTTCCACTCCAGTCTTGATTCCTCTAGATACATCAAAGCCTTTTCAGATCTTCTGTGATGCCTCCTTGCAAGGATTGGGTGCGGTCTTCATGCAAGATAAACAAAGTGGTTGCCTATGCCTCTCGTCAGTTGAAAACTCATGAGCTCAACTATCCAACACATGATCTTGAACTTGTAGCGGTTGTCTTCGCTCTGAAAGTATGGAGGCACTACTTGCTTGGAAACCGTTGTGAGATCTTTTCTGATCACAAAAGTCTGAAGTATATCTTCACTCAGCCGGACCTCAACCTTCGCCAGAGGAGATGGATTGAAACCATCAACGACTTTGATCTTTCAATCAACTACACTCCGGGCAAAGCAAATGTCATGGCCGATGCTCTCAGCCGAAAAGCTTATGTCAATAACCTCATGGTGGAAGAACAACAACCTCTCCTGTGCGAAGAATTCCACCAACTCAACCTTGAGATTATGCATCAAGGGTATCTTCTGAATCCTCTGGCAACCCCTCTCTTGGAAGAAAAGATTCGTGCTAGTCAGCGAGGTGATGCTTACACCAAAAACATCATCTCCAACATTCAGCTACCGAGGTATGAGTCCTTCCACGTCGATGATCAAGGAGCTCTATTCTTTGAACACCGGATGTTCATTCCGAACTACCCGGGTTTGAGAGAGCAAGTTCTTAAGGAGGCTCATGATTCGGTTCTTTCTATCCATCCTGGCAGCACAAAGATGTACATGGACTTGAAAACACAATATTGGTGGCCGGGGTTGAAACAATGTTGTGCCAAGTATGTCTCGGAGTGTGATGTCTGCCATAGAGTTAAAGCTGTCCATCAAAAACCTTCTGGTCTTCTTCAGCCATTGAAGCCTCTGGAGTGGAAATGGGAGAAAGTAGAGATGGACTTCATAACTGGTTTTCCAAGGTCGCAGAAGGGCAACAATGCAATCTTTGTTGTCATTGACAGGCTTTCTAAAGTGGCTCACTTCTTCCCCGTCAAGGAAACAATTTCGGCAATTCAGTTGGCTGAGCTCTATATCAACAGAATTGTCTCTCTGTATGGGGTTCCTCTCGAGATCAGTTCAGACCGTGGAAGCATCTTCACTTCCAAGTTTAGGGGAAGTTTCCAAAATGCTTTGGGAACAAAGTTGAACTTCAGCACAACTTACCACCCTCAGTCATAAGGGCAAGTTGAAAGGATCAATCAGATTCTGGAAGATATGCTCTCTGCTTGCGTCATCTCTTTCAGCATGAAGTGGGAAGAATGCCTTCCTTATGCTGAGTTCTCTTACAACAATAGCTTCAAGAAGAGTCTAAAGATGGCACCATTTGATGTTCTCTACGGCCACAAATGTAGAACTCCGATTGGTTGGTTGGGCACAGGTGAAAGAACATTGTTTGGCCCCGACATTGTAACTCAAGCAGAGCAGAAGGTTCACGTCATTCTCGAAAACCTGAAGGTTGCTCAAAGTCGCCTGAAGAGCAACTACGACAGAAAGCACACGGACATGGAGTATGTCCCTGGTGATCTCGTTTACCTTCTGTCACTCCCATGAGAGGCACGCACCGGTTTGGTATCAAAGGGAAGCTGGCTCCTAGATACATCGGTCCTTCCAAAGTTCGTGGAAGAAGAGGAGAAGTCGCTTATGCTCTTGAGCTCCCTGAAAAACTCAAGGTCCATGATATTTTCCACATCTCTCAACTCAAGAAGTGCTTCAAGGATAATGACAGGACCGTGGACCATGAGCTCATCAATCTCCAAGAAGACCTGTCTTATCAAGAACACCCCACAAAAATCCTAAAAGTCGCAGAAAGAAAGACTCGCAACAAGTCTATCAAGTTCTGCAAGGTGCAGTGGTCGCACCATTCCGTTGATGAAGCCACTTGGGAACACAAGGATGAGCTCCGTGCCAAGTATCCTACCCTCTTCGTGTCTTCTTCTTCTTCCTAGAATCTCTGGGTGAGATTCCTGTTTGGTGGGGGAGAGTTGTAGCATCCCATCCGTCTAACATCCGTAATGCTACATGGTCTAATAATAACATGCTACCTTCCTACATATAATTGTTGCATCAGAATTATATCATGCTCATGTCACATGCCGCATTGCATCTGAGCATCATATAAACCCCTTTTCATTTGGCTCTTCCCTCATATGCATTGTTTTATTAAATGTATTTGCTTCTTGATATCATGTATTTGCCTTTTGATTAATGATGTAATGCCCAATTTGAGTTGAGGGCATGTCTCTTTAAAACATTCCACCTATAACCTTGCTACGGATCCTTGTGATGATATCTTGCTCAATGATTCTACCATGCATATATATATGTGGGCTCCTTATTTATTTGCTTGAGTTTAAATCATGCCCATGTATTAATGTGGGGATCCTTGCCACAATATCCATATACACACTTGTCTCCATGGTCTTACTTGAACTCCACCATCTATAGCATAAGTGGGTCCTTATTTGAATTTTGTGGATTTAAATCATGCCTACATGCTATATGATGGATTCATATCTTGTACATTGGTATTATGGATTTTATTCCACTTGGTTTGATCCAAACCATGCCAAAATGGGATCCTCTAATCTAAATATTGATATACATCATTCTAGTGCTTATGCACTCTCTTATTCCTTTATGCATGTGTGTCCATGTTGTTTTCACATAATCGAGCCAGATGCAATATAAAAGCACCCCTCCTAGTGCATGCATGCAATAATGAATCTCTCTAGAGCATGCAATAATAGACACTACATGTGGCTTGACTCTCCAATTAAATTCATATTTTGGTTCTTTGGATATATTTTGTTTTTGCTCTTTCTTCACTAGTTGTTCAAATGCAATCCAACTCATCTATTAGAATTTGGGCCTTGGGTACATTATTTCTCTGTCTTTGCCATATCCAATTCGGAATCAAGCTTTTTAGCCTTCTTTTATCTTACTTTTTTTTCTATAAAAGCTAATTGTGCTTCGGCCATCTATCTCTCTATAATCTATCTAAGATCCTAAGCTAGCTATTCACCAACCTAGCTAACTATCCGGCCACACCTGGTGCCACCCAGCCAACCATCGATCAGCCCTATCCCCTGGCCTGTTTTTCTTCCCCCTCATGAGCACGTGATCGTGTGTGACCCTCTCTGGCTCCCGGTGCATAAAGCAACGTAGCAACTGGCACCTCTGCCTCACCCTCCCACCTACCGCCAGATCGAGATCTTGACTCCTCCTTCTTCTCTCCCATGCCATAACGCCATGGCATGGCCAAAACCTGACCCTGCCATCTACCTCGCCGACAATTTGTGGCTGCTGTAGCTCGCTCACCTCGACCAGGAGCTTCGTTGAGCCTGCTGAAGCTGATCGGAGCAGGGAGTGAGGAGGAGGAGCAGCCACCTCGCCGTAGGAGCACCTCGCCGCCGTACCTCAAACACCAGGAGCTGCGCAAGAACACTGCCTCCCCATCGATCTACGCATCTCCGAGCCTACTCGCTGCACCTTTAGGTCGCTGGTGAGGTCCTCCTTCCTGCTGACATGGTCGTCTTCCCTCCCTCGCCTTGCACCGCCGCCGACCTCGCCGCCGTGCACGCTCACCGCCGCCGCCCACGCTGGTGTCTTTTACAAAGCCTCTATTTCCGTTCAATCGTGTCGTCGTCTCGGTCGACCATGTGAAAAACCGAGACCGTCTACGCATAGCCACAGTCTCCCTCTTCAAATCAAGTGGCTACACATCCCTTTTGGCGATCTGCGCTCGCCGTAGTCGTCTCCGGAAGTCGGCACAATTTTTGTCGAGTTCTGTCGCCGGTCGACAGTTAACGCGCGCCTGTGTTCGTCGCAAGATCACAACCTCCACAGTCCACCTCTGGTCATGTTCTTTGCGTCCATCTAATGTCCTTTGTGCCCTCTTTGAGTCAAGGTTTCACTTGGCCAGTTTGATGCAGTATAGTGGCCATGATCTTCCTCGAAAGGTCGCACCGACACGCAACTCTGCTGTCTTTTTCAGACTCGCGCGTGCCCAGTTTTCTTCAGAGTTAGCAGCGCAGTCCCTAGGTATTTTTGATGTGCGAGGCAATTTTTGACAACAACCCAACTCCACCACAGTGGTTCCGTCCTCTCCATCAAGTTGGGTGTGACCGATGAGGTCTTGGGTTCGAAACCCCGGGTCACCTTTTTCTTTTGTTGTTCCCACGCGCTGACACTACGGCCCCACCAGTCAGCATCGTCTCTGCCACATCACCAGTTTGTTCCAGTCAGCGTTTCCCCTGTCCCACACTACGGTCCCATCAGTGAGGGTATCTGGGTTCCCTCTGGTAACAAAAGTTTTCCCACTTTTTCGCAATTAACAGATAATTCCAGAAAGTGCATAAATGTTTTTAAATCAAGAAATTAATATCTTTTACTTGGTATTTCCAAATCATACAAATAATATATGTTTTTGAATCAGAAAAATGTGAGGATTTTAAATATGCCATCCAAATAATTTTTGAGCAATTTAAAATTTCTAAATTATTTAAATGCCATTAAATGCCTTTTCTCAATTAATTAATAACTTTAAATCTAAAATTCCAAATTTGACAAATAATATGTCTAAATCGATCAGCGCGACGAGCCCGTTCTAACTATGCATTCTATGACATGAATTGAATCATGCATCATGTAAATATTAATTATACAGCAATGTTTATGGGAGCAAAACATGACTAAAAACCTAATAAAATGCTTTATTCTTGTACCCCACACCTCACCCATACCATGATACATTATTGTCATGTAAATTATGCATCATTCATCATGGCATGCTTGGTTGCTTGTCGCATTTTATTCATATGCTTGCGCACTTTATTTATATTGGCCCTTGTTTGTTTGGTTCTTTTCGAATAGACGCCGAGCAGGAGAATTATCAGGAATCCTAGGAGTACTACCTAGATCCATCTCTCGCTTCAACTGAGCTACCAGGAAAGCACTACCACATGCTTGCATACATATAGTACCTATTGCTTCTATCTTATTCTTGCATCATTGAGTCGCGATTGCATTAAACTGAATCCCAAGCATTGCATAGCCTTTAATTTTAAACCCCACAGAAGCTTGTTCCTCCATCCTATGATCCATTACTACAGGAGTTGCTTGAGCCCTGCGAGTCATAGAACTGCATGTGTAGGGTTTGTGAGCGTCTGTTGTATAACGAGGTACCTAAACAACTTAACCTGAGTAATAATGGGATAACTAATGAAAGAGGCACCGGTGGGCAATATATGTTATTTGGCTTTTATGTCCGCTTGTGTTCCGTAGGACCCCGAGTACTTTATTCCTGTTCCTTGACTATTCGCACTATCCACATCCGGGAGTACCTGTGGACCCCCCTGAGCCAGATCTTGATTCATTTCTATTTCTTGGGGCCACAAACTAGTTTGGGGTTTTATTTACTATCCTGTACTTATGACATGTTACTGCTTTATATAAGATTGTGCATGGAGCACCTGTACTATTTTGGATCGTGGAATGTTTTCGCGGTATCAACAAGCCCAGTCACACTTTTGGGTTCCCAATCATTTACAGCCATTGACACAAACCTTGGGTCCGTCTCGGAGCCGGCCAACTTCGTTGCGAGTAGCTTAATGGGGTGGCCCCCGAAATATTTTATGAATCATGTGATTGCTTTGTCGTGAATGCCTCGTTGGGTTTTGATTTGGTTTTTCCGAGGTTGATCGAGTGGGTGTTGCTATTTGTGCACCCCTGCAGGGTAAATCTTTCTGAAAACCGTGTCCGTGGTTATGGACGACTTGGAGCACAGTTTCTCGATCATAGACAAGCATAACTAAAGTACCGCCTTTAATTTGACTAAATATCTGACTAGTAATTAGTGCAATACCCAAGGAATGATTAATAAAACTGCCAACGGATGGGTTGTTCGTCCGCTTTCTCGTTGGTAAGCGAGAAGGAGGATGGATCTGTTACTTTATACTGTTATAAGTGTTGTTTCTAATTAACGGACATCCGTCTATCATTGGTTAGGCGGATGGTTAGCGAGTATCTATAGAATTGTTAGTTATTATCTTTTGCTACAATTGCGTCACCCCAGGTATATGTCCCCTTTAGAGGCATAAAGACTTGCTGAGTACCCCTAGGGTCTCACAAGATAAATTGTTTGATTCAGATACACAAGTGTATTCGCAAGATGGATACTAGGTGGAGGAAACAGATGAGGTTGGCAACTACCACTCGGTGTAGAGATTCCGGGGATGGGGATCCGTGAGATCTGTGGGCGGAGTGTGCTTATTTATGTGGCATCTTATGCCGATTTGCTTCTTATCCGTACTCGGATCTTGTTTCCCGCTTCCGCTTGATACTCTGATGATTGATGTATGAGGAGCTATCTTAAACTATTACCACTATCTAGGATATTTGGATCTTGCCGGATGGCGTTGCAATATTTCTGTTTCTTTTAGATGGTATGGCTCTGAGAACTGTTGTAAGGTAGCTTGCAATCATACTCACTTGTGTATGTATTTGATCTCTTTGCCTGTCGCCTACGTCGCTCGCTCTTGTCCCGATGTTCTTGGAAGTGGTTAGGTCGGTCGACGGGCCTACACGTGGGTGGCCCTGGGCCCCCGCTGTAAAATCCTTATCCACTTTTGGTTCATCCAGGCTTGAACTTAGAGCGTAGGGGCCGAGGTTGTTACAGTCATCAGGTCCGGCGACACGGTAATATTGATGCCCGAGTTGCTGCCGCTTAAGCTGGGCAGATGTATCGGCCCCTGTCGACCTCCCGCATTCCAAGCAGTAAGCCCCTCGAAAAACTCAGGGGGGATCATCGAGCAGAGCTTCTCTTCCACTAACTTGTCCACCGTTTTCTCGTCCACCGTCTTCTCCTCCAGTGTCTGCACCTTCATCTTCACCTCTTCAATAGCGGCTTTATCCTTAGCCGCCAACTGGTTCTTCCTCTCCCTTCTTTTCTTGGTGTCCTCTTTGTAGTACTCCTTGAACTTCATGCTCGTACCGAAGCCGGACACACAACCAGCTGAGGACAGCAGCAACCCCTTGTCCCTCTTGTAAGCATTGGTCGCCCTATTGAAAACCGTGTCCCACGGCTCCGTCGAATCCTGGGACGACTCTGTGGTAGTAGCGTTCAGTTCCTCCTCCTGCAAAGACAAGGAAAGATGAACCCATTTAGATTCTTGGGTTCATTATTTTAATTAGAACGCAATAGACTTGAGATCGACGATCAATTCCTTACCAGATTCTTCTCGAAGTCGTTCACCTTCGGATCGTCGGTGATGAACTCCCTTGTTTCCTTGTCCAGGTAGTAGCGGGCCCGAACAAATTGCCTAAGCTACAAGTTCGTGATTTTAAGCCAAGGGTTGTCTTTACCAAGGCGTTCAAGCTTGTCGTCCTTCTTGTCCCAAATGGCCTGTTTCCCCTGTAACTGCCACTTCCAAGGCGGTGTTACCTATGTTCTATTCCCGCATACTACTTCCGCATTTAATCAATTTTATAGCGTCAACGGTAGATATATCCGCCTTGAATATCTGAAACTCCTCTTTTTCGAGCATCGGATTTTTCTTACTAATAACCTTCCAGCTTTCACCTTTGTTAATGCTAGTCTTCACCCAGGTTTTCCAGCTGCTCAAGGCATTGCTCATCTTCGTGAGGGCTAGTTTGTTCACCGGGTTCTTTCTCTCGAGGTTTCTAAACCGCTCTGGGAATCTGTATTGCTTGTGAAGCTTCTTAAGGAGGTTATCGACCAAAGCTACATTGTCAGCATGTCTGATGTACTTCGTGTTGATCGACATGCTTTCCCGGATGATACACCCGAGTTGCAGGCCGTACCCTTTAGCAATCGCCTCTGGCGCAATGGGTAGGCCACTTTTTGTGACCTTAGTGAACTCATCACAGATGGTGGCGAGCACTGGCACCTTCCGCTCCTTCTGTTCCTTCTTCTTCTGAGAAGTGGCTGGGTTGCCGCTACCGCCATCCGTGCGCTCGCCGCCATCGGTGCAGGCGCCGCCATCGGTGGTGTCATCCTCTTCGCCGCCGCCTTCACTAGTTCCATCATAGTCGTCTTCGTCCCCCTTGTAATCAGTATCTCCTCCCTCATTGGCCCCAGCAGCTCTGGCGACGGTCGCCTCCTCCTCCGGTGGTGGTGTCATCCTCATCGCCTCCTCCTCCTCCTATTGGGACCCCCGCCAGAATGACTGGTTAGCCTGTCTAGCTTGTTCTTTGATGCTGATCATGTTCTTAGAAGGGACGGACTCGTTGTTGCCCGACATGTTTGCACTACTCTATTAAAAAGAGGCAAAAAGTTAGCACAAATCTCGGCCAAAAAATTCGGCATGACCTTTGCTAATTTTTTGACCTATGAGTGCCCATTTCTCAACCGAAACATAAGTGAATCGACACTTCGGGAGAAATGGGCAACTCAAATGAAATCCCTGCAAGAAAAAACACCCCATCTCCATATTGACAGCCCCATCCATTGACCCCAGCATCCATCATATCCATCATCCACATGCAGTATATATATAACAGATATACTAGTCCATCGTCACATCACAGCCCCATGTATATATATAATAGATATAGTAGTGTAACAAAAGTACTTGCCCTTTTTCGTCGCGGTTGAATACTTTAGCTCGTGCACTTTGAGATTTCTTCTTGTGAATGGACAACCTTTAGTAGGTAGTGTGGTCTTCCTTTGTAGCACCCCGGTAAAACCACTACTAGAAAATCACTGTGTTTTTGTTTTGTGCATCATCATGACCGCATGCTCATGTCATCATGCCACATTGCATTTGAGCATCGTCATCATAATGCATGGTTTGCCTAAAACTATTTTGCTAAAAGCCCTATTTCGTTTTCTACAGTAATCCTCTCTCTTTTATTCAAAGTCAAATCACGGGTCTACCTGAATATTTTATTTGTCTAAAAACTAATTACCAAAGCCTTTTACATAATATATAAAAATTTATATTATTTTTGGGAGGCAGCCAGCCAGGCCCAAAAGCCCAGCTGGCCACCTCCAAACTAAACCTAACCCTAATCCCCATCCCACCTACCTCACACCTAGTCCCTTCCTGCCACCGGACACACTCTACGCACACACCCTGCCTCGACATGGCCACACAAGTGCGACCTTGCATCACGAACCGCATGCTACCGACCATGCTCGCTCGCACGCCTCGAACCCGACGCCGCACCACACGTCGCCGCCCCTGGACCCCGATCCCAACATGCGCCTCGATCTCCTTGTCCGTTCCTCACGACCGGCCCCACCCGCGCACCTCAGGCGCTCGCCCACGATTCCCACCTCTCACGCCTCTCTCCCCTGCCCCTCATGCGAGTTCCCATATCCCCCAATCGCCACCGCCTCCCTGCAGCAACGGCAACGCGACGCCGCTGCTCCGAGGCCACCCTATGCGCTCCGCCGTCCGCCGCCCTTGCTGGACCTGCCCCACGAACCCCGCCGCCATGGACACCTCGCCACCATGATCCTCTCCTCGCCCAAGCTCATGCGGCCGCTCGCCGTCGTGGCCCCACCCTCCTTACCGGGCCCGGTGCCGTCGCCAGGTCTTGCTCCGACCGCCGTCTCACCAGCGACCGCCGTCGCGCCCGCATCTGCTGCCAAGCTCCGCCATCTGTGTGACACCGTCGCCCTCCCTCTTCCTGGAGCTCCGCCCCACCTCCCGACCGTCCTCCCATGCGAGCCGCGCTGTCCTCTTCCTTTGAGCCGCCCGCCAGCAACCCCGGGATGCACCGACCTCGCGCGACCGCATCGATGCAGACGCGTTGCCAAGCTCCATGGGCGCCCACCGCTGTCCGCCCGTCCCCGTCTCGCGTTGCCCCTGCTCCACTGCAGGTGGGAGGTGAGCTCGCATGTGTTGCCACTCGAGCTCCAGTGAGCACCTCATGTGTTTGTGTTGACCTTCGGTTGCCTCGGATGTGCCCCTGATGTCATGCTATTGTTGCTGCTTCTACATGGTTGTGACCTCTGGATGAGAAGATGGTGTTGGTGTTGCTAGATGAAGAAGTCAGTAATGCCACCGAGTTCTACTTCCGTGCATGTAGCCACCCAAGACCGTCTCCAGTGAGCTCGTGTGCGGCGATACCATCAAGGTATCCGTCATGGACGCCAATCACGGATCCGAAGACCGACCCCGGCGAGCCTGAACCTAAACCCCATCGACCCCCTCGGCGAACCCCAAGATCGCCGAAGCACCATGTGTGACCCCTATCCGAGACCCCTATTATTTATAATATTGACATTCATCTATTGCATATTAAATTTTGCATGATTGCATACATATTATCATGTGGTTTAGGGACTATAGTCAATTTACCAAATAATTAAAATTGGAGCACATATGCGGGCTATTCTTGTATTATACCGCCTCCATTTAAATTTGTGTAGCGAACCAATGTCATGTTTTGCCTTGGTAAACAACATTTAAATTGCGGGGTATCTAAACAACGTGAACCATATAATTAATTGTCAGGATCCCGGTTCCGCTTAATATTGCCTATTGCTTTGCACCTTTGCCATGTCAAACATCATACATACATCATGCCCGATCTTCTGCCATAGTATTAAATAGTGCATTCGGTGTTTCTTTCAGTGCTTTGCTTCTGCACGGATTAGGCTGTTGAGTGGATGCGAGTATCGACAAGTTCTACGGATAATGTATCTTCGATACTGTTTTCCAGGCGAGCATTCTCCCCCTTTCTACCTATTTTGCATTTATAGTCTTTATTTCCTCCTGTTGATCTATTGCTATCCGTGTCATGATGCTTTAGTGTTCCGTACCAGATATATTCAGTGCAGCCTTTATATTGCCTTGGACACATCTTATTGCCTGTTGTTTGATAGATAGTCGGTCTCGCGAGTCGTAGTTGCTTGCTTATGTGTTGCTTCGCGTCGTTGTCGTTCCACCGTTGACGGCAAGTTAGCACATGATAAATGGTGGATATGCTTAATGCTGAAGATGATCATGACTTTAAATACAACTTGATTAATTGCTAGGAATAGATATAACTAATGCAGATGCATCGGTGGGCAATAGCAAATAGTTGGTTTTTAACCTCTCACTTGTGTCCCGTAGGACCCCGAGTACTTGATACCTTTTCCTTGACTATCACACTATCCGCATGTGGGACCATGAATCCCCTTAGCCAGAACTTGATTCATTTCCTATTTCTTGGGGCCACAAACTAGTTTGGGGCTTTATTACTATTCTGTACTGCCATGCCTTACTGCTTTATTTATAATTGCACGTGGAGTGCCTGTACTGTTTAGGAACCCAGTGCCACGTTTCCGCTGTATCGACAAGACCAGTCACACTTTCGGGTTCCTAGTTGTTTACAGCCGTCGCCACACACCCTGGGTCCGTCGCGGAGCCGGCCGACTTCGTAGAAGGTAGCTTATTGGGGGTGGCCCCTTGAAATATTTTATGAATCCTGTGATTGCTTTGTCGTGAAAGCCTCGTTGGGTTCTGATTTGTTTTTTCCGAGGTTGATCATGTGTGTGTTGCTATTTGTGCACCCCTGCAGGGTAAATCTTTCTGAAAGCCGTGTCCACGGTTATGGATGACTTGGAGCACAGTATCTCGACCATAGACAAGCATAACTAAAGTAGTGCTATAAATTTGACTTAATATGTGACTAGTAATCAGCTTCACTACAATGGAATGAGTAAATAAAAGTGCCAACAACTGCTGGTTTTGGGATGACTCAAGCTATCTATATCTGACTAGTAAGTGCTGCAACTATAATGGAATGAATGAATAAAACTGTCAACTGTGTGAGTTCCTCGGCTTGACTTCCTTGTTTGGTCTCGAGGGGGAATACCAGGATGGGTATGATTGGTGTTAGTATCAGGTTGGATCCGAATAGGTCTTCTTACCCCTCTCTAATAGCTGCCAGTTATATCGAGTCTCTATAGGTTGTATAGTGCATGCTTCACTGCCGCTTCAGTCCACCATACCTATGTAGGCGAGAGCCGCCGAATTCTAGCCTCGCCATGTACTGGCCTTAGTACTGACGCTCCTCTTTCTCCTTTGCCCTTTGTTGGCACCCCTTTTGTTTTAGCAGGTATGAGTTCGACGTCGTTAGCAGGGTTACCCTTCCGGCTTGGCCTGGGCAGGGTTATGGACGCTATTGGTTATTCTTCAAGGCTCTTAGCCCCATTTGCATCTTATCCGTACTCGGATGTTGTATCGTTTTCAAGGTTATTGGGATCTCTGTACTGTATATTTGTATTCTTGACTCATGGAGTCGTTGTTGTATATATGTTCTGTGGGTTCCATCATGGACTAATGTGTAATGGTATACTTCATTTTTGCACCAGCACGCAAGTGCCTGGTGGGCGTCCTTGAATCGTTTCTATGCGGGTTTGGCGGGAAGCACTAAAATCTGCATAGGGTCGATTCGAGGGTGTTACATCCTTCTTACTTTAGTAGTAGTAGGCATGTCGAAGTACTTGTCGAATTCCTCTTCGATCTCCGTGTCGCCGTTTTTGTCGAAGTTTTGCTTATTGGCGGCTCCTTCCATTCTGATGATGCTCCTCTTGCCCCTCCTAACTACAACACGGTTGGGCTTTGATGGGTCGGTAATAAAAAAGCATTGATCAACTTGGCTAGCAAGTACCCAAGGCTCATTTTTTGTGGAGGCGTTCTTCATTGATTTAGCATCTGGTATAACCATTGTGGTGAAATACCGGCCTTCTTTTTCCATGTTCTTGGCCCGTCTAACACGGAACATCGGTATGATCTCTCCACAGTAGTCGAGCTCCCATATCTCCTCGATCCTTCCGTAGAATCTTTCCATGATAGTAGTCTCGTCATCAGCAAAGGATAACATAGTTACTCCTGAGTTTTGATATTCGCTATTCCTGTCCTTTTCCTCAGTGTAGAATCTGTAACCGTTTATGTCGTATGACTGATAGGTCCTTAGGTTGTGCCCTGGGCCCTGCGACAAGGAGAATATGAGTTTTTGATCTTCCGTAGAAGGCGTCTGTGGGGGATTGTCCAGTTGCCTTTTCTTGAACCAACCCGTGAAGCTGGAGTTGTGCTCTCTGGTTACGTCTCCCTTTTTCCTCGGCCGGCCCTGGTCGATGTACTCCTGCTCGATTAAGCTTCTGTGCTCTTCGACCCAAGGGCCGACCACTTCAATGTGTTGTAGCGCAACTCGGTGTGCCCTTTGAAAATCAGTGCGTCGCCCATCAATGCTAACATGCAGTGAGCGGAAGCCCTCGCGGTGACCATATCCATCGAGCCTGCCGAGGTGCTTCTTTGTGGGTATTCCAACATCCTCGTTCTCGGTGGTTAGATAATTCTGGCAGAAGGAGATGCACTCGTAGATCAGAAAGCCCTTGGCTATGCTTCCATTTGGACGGGACCTGTTGTGAGCGAATTCTTTGATGACACTGTTTAGCCTTTCAAACGGCATCATGTTGTGCAGGAATGTCGGCCCGAGCTGGATGATGTCGTCCATGACATGTACAAGCAGATGCACCATGATGTCGAAGAATGCAAGCGGGAAGTAAATCTCAAGATCGCATAGTATCATCACGATCTCTTCCTGTAGCCTGTCGAGATGCTTCACACCGATCGACTTCCTAGATATGACGTTGAAAAAGTTACAGAGGCCAAACAACGTCTCATGGACATGCTCGTACATTATCCCACGGATCGCAACAGGGAGTATCTGCGTCATCAGCACGTGATAGTCGTGAGACTTCATACTGCTGAACCTCTTCTTCGCCATGTCCAGATATCTGCTTATCTTCACCGAGTAACCGTGAGGAACTTTCACTCCTAAGAGGCACCTAAAAAACTGCTCGAGCTCCTCCAGACTCAGAGTGAAGCAGGCAGCACGAAGCACCACCTCATTCTTCTTAACTCTTTTGCAGCGACCTTGAGTCCCTTCCGTCTGATCATCATCATCACTATCAGGGTACTGAAGATCTTTCTTGATGCCAAGCAATTTAAGCTCCTTTCTTGCTTTTGGCCCATCCTTGGTGCTCTCTAGCATGTTCAGTAGAGTGCCAAGCAGACTCTCGGTAATGTTCTTCGTGATGTGCATTACATCGAGGCTATGGGGAGTGTGAAGGACCTTCCAATATGGCAGGTCCTAGAAAACAGACCTTGCTTTCCATACACCCAGCAGCGGCTTTGTCCTCAGTCATTTTTTTCCAGGCGCAGGGCAATCTACCCAATTATTCAAAAGCTCCTCAATTTCTTCACCGCTCCTCGGACACGGGGCTCTTTCGAGCTCGTCCTTACCATTGAACAGGTCACTATGTTTTCTCCACGGGTGATCCATGTGGAGCCACTTTCGAGTACCTTGGAACACGATTTTCGAAGACCCGGGATCCCTTGGTAGCTAAAGATGCGGTGTCTCATCCATGCACTTGGCGCATGCATTGTGTCCGTGGTTCACCTGGGCCGATACATATGCGTAACCAGGATAGTCCTGCACGGTCGTGAGCAACGCGGCTCTCAGATGGAAATATTCTTTAGTGTAGGCGTCCCATGTACGGGCCGACGTCTCCCACAAGCTTGCTAACTCCTCTCTCAATAGCCCGAGATACAGATGCATATCGATACCTGGTTGTTTCGGCCCCTAAATAAGAATGCTCATGTGTACATACCTTTGCTTCGTGCATAGCCACGGGGGAGGTTGTACGTCCATACAAACACGGTCCAAGTGCTATGCGTGCTACTCTGGTTTCCAAAAGGATTGAGTCCATCGGTGCTCATACCTAGCCTGACGTTCCTTGCATCGCCCCCGAACTCTTCGAACTCGATGTCTAATGCATTCCACTGGCTAGCGTCTGAAGGGTGTGTCAGGATCTTGCCCTTCTCTGGATCATCTTCGGGTTTCTCTCTTTCCGCGTGCCATTGCATGAGCTTTGCTTTCTTAGGATCTACGAAATATCGCTACAGACGAGGGGTGATAGGAAAGTACCATACCACTTTTCGAGGAACTTTCTTGTTCCCTCTCTTTTACCATCCTTGGCCACACACCAGACAAGTGGTTCTATCCACGTACTCGTTCCGATAAAGTGCACAATCATTGATGCATGCGTGGTATTTAATGTGTGGTAGGTCGAGAGGGCACACAATTTTCTTGGCCTCCTCGATACTTGTTGGCAATGTGTTCCCCTTAGGAAGTCGGTCATGCCAGGATTCCATGTTCGTGTTGAAGCTCACATCGGTCCATTTGTGTTCGGCCTTCATCTCTAGAGCCTTGAGCATTACACTCAAACGTGTATCCTCGGGGCGACACCCATGATACAATGGAGTCATCCCGTCTACCTCCATTTGGGCCAGCTTGGCTTTCTCTCTGGCTGCAGCTTTGTCGTTGCTCGTCTCCTTGAGGAGCAGTTCTTGAACATGAGGGTCCTGCAAGATCGAAGTTAGCAGCGTCTGTGTGTTCGCGTCTTCTCCTTCTTCATGATCATGCCCGTCGTCATCTCCTTCTCCATGCTGATCATGCCCGCCGGCATCTCCTTCGTCATGATGATCATGCTCGTTGGCATCTCCTTCGTCATGATGATCATGCCCGGTAGACTCTTCGTCTTGTCGCCCGCCCACGTCTTCGTGACCACCACCATGTCCTGCCGGCGCCTCATTGAGGTCGCGCATGAAACCGTGCCTAAGCAGGTGACCCTCCAATTGTCCAGATTCAGGGTCGATCCAGCGCTGCAGTTTGCATGTTCGACATGGACATCTTATCATGGTCTTGTTGTTCAGAATCATGTCCTCCTTCGCGCCTTTCTTGTACCTAGCAATTCGACCTTCGCTCATCGTGAGGACCATGGTTGCCTGAGCGGTCAAAACAGAGAGTATAGGTGAGAACCACACCATATGAACACACACATGCATGAATAGCCAGAAAAAATTCGGCATGACCTTTCCTAAAATTAGGACATATGGGTAGTGCAAAAATTTGCCGAAATGGAAATGAATCAACATTTCAGCAAACATTGATGCAACCACACCGGCCGGGCCCGACAACAACAAGCAAACAACAAAAAACTTCCTCCCATTGGAAACATTCATGCACCACACACAAGCATCGTCTCGCCATGGATCGCACACACACACCGCCCGCGCGACAAGCTTCACCTACATGTTCATGATGGCCAAGTACTCACCTAGCTATAGTAGACACAATAATAGCGAGACAAGACCGCGCGATGAGAGAGTATGGACAAATAGATCTACAATGCAAGTTGGTGGAGAGGAAATTAGTAAACAAATAGAGAGATGTGAGAGAGAAAAGTAAGGAACTTTTAGATCTAGAAGTTGGAGCGAAGCTTCTACTTACCAATCTATGGATTAAAGTAGGTTTAGATCTAAGAAAATGGAGAAACTATGGGCAAGATGGGGTGTGAGGGAGGAGGAAGACGAGTTGGGAGGAGGTAGAGATGTGAAATGGGTGGTGGTGGGATAGATAGATAAGAAAGCTAGCTCATGTCACCTTTTTAACATATGGATCTAGACGCCCTCATCTGTGGCGCATAAGGAGGAAATGTGCCACAGATGCTGAAACTTCTGTGGCGCATTTCTACCATGTGCGCCACAGAAGTGGGTCAATAAGATTCCCTCTGTGGGGCCCACCCCCAAGTTCTGTGGCGCACGTTGACATATGCGCCACAGAACTTGGGTGAATTAGATTCCGTGGTGGGGCCCTCCTCCATGTTCTGTGGCGCATGAGGAAATATGCGCCACAGAAGTTTCCTCTTCTGTGGCGCATATTATAGAATGCGCCACAGAACTTGGATAATCCCCCCTCCCTCCTGCCGGCGGGTCCCACCAATCTTCTGTGGCGTATACTCTGGAAAATGCGCCACAGAACTTCCAAACTTCTGTGGCGCATGCTTTCCTGTGCGCCACTGATGTCTTCCTGTGGTGCACAGATTGGCCTATGCGCCACTGAACATCTTGTCTATCTATAGGGTGTTTCCTAGTAGTGTTGAAAGATTCAGTGGTATGGAATAAGACAGAAAAATATAACAGATTCCCTGTTCATAATAAGCGGCACTTGATAGATTTAGCACCATTTCAAAGTAACCGATTTAGCAATACAAATAATGACCAAAAGAATTAACAGATTGAACAATGCAGACATTGAAATTCGGTAGATGTCACAAGGTCATGATTCAAAAGGAAAGAGAGACCATAGTCTGCACTCGATCCGTCAGTCTAAACAAGTACTAGTACATAGGTATTACTCCTACTACAAAATAGATTAGCAGTAGCAGAACTCCATACAAAATACTCAAAACTACCTTAAGCTAGGAACCACATGTCCCAAAATGATAAGAAAGATCCTATCGAGGAGTACATGGGTTCAAGTTAGGATCATCACAAGAAGATTAAGATGTGTTATTCTCTCGAAAATCATGTTGATACGAAGATTATATTCCATGGTGAACTCCAATGGCTGATTCTGACGACGAGCAACTAGACTAGACCAACAAACCGACAAAGATCAAGTGGTTGTAGACTTCGCCGGTGGCCTGACACACATGACGGATATCAAGATGACTTCATCATGCTCATCAAATAGCACACAGAACACCTTGCATTGTCCCGGTTACCCTGATATCTACATTCTGCGAGCCTGGCACCAGCACCAGATTAGAGATGTACCTGCCTTTCCTATCATAGCGAAAATGCACAACCTCATGGAGTGGTATTCTCTGAGGTGGGAGTGGAGCACAGACCGCACGGCGGTGAACTCGCAGCCAGGCACCACGCAGTTCCATAGTACTGCAGCAACGAGCATTGAACATGAAGGCATATATATGGCTAGACAGCCGATACCAATTCGGTATGTCACCAACATAAAGTAATTAATTAGTATGATATTACATATATTCATATTAGGATCATCACAAGAAGATTTATATGTGTTAACTCACAATTAAAACTAGTTGTTGATATACTTGTAGTCCTAGGTAAATTCCGACGACAGGTGGAGAAGCTCGTAGGTAACACCGCAGTTTCGATAGGTACAACATGAGCCCTTTCAGCGCGACTTCAGCCGACGAAGGCATGCTCATCATCTCAGATGTTGCTGCCATTTCGACCGAATGGAGCTTATGCCATGACGGCAGCGACCATAACATCACCTTGTACTGCGGGGATTCGCACGCTGCCGACCTGACATACCTAATGGACAGGACGATGTCTGTGGTGTACCCTTCAATTTGGGTGGCAAACTTCATGCCCTCTTTCCTTATGCTGATGATCTCTGGTGCGGGCACCAGGTCAGTCGGGTACCAGTGCTTGTAGTAGTAGATCGCATTGGGAAAATGCCTCTTGTGGGCAAGATTCAAGTGGTCACAGAGGTCGTGCATAGTCAATGGCTGGGTGACGAACTCGCATCCTGGCTTCATGTAGACTATGCACGGGGCATAGTAGCACTGGATTTTCTACTCATAGACGGCATTGCAGCAGACCAATGAACAACAATAGTTGTTGGGGCATCTGCTACCTTTTCCGCCGGTGACTTGGTGATACGGCTCCTTGGAGCATGCAGCTAGCCTAACGGTGCTGATACTGTCCATACGCATAGAGATTTCATTGAAGATGCCATCGTGGACCTTGCTCCAGCCGCAGTGTCGTAGGTTGCACCGCCCATCGCTGGTTTCAAAAAGGATTGAGTCCATCAGTACTCATACCCAGCCTGGCGTTCCTTGCATCGCCCCCAAACTCTTCGAACTTGATGTCTAATTCATTCCACTGGCTAGCGTCTGAAGGGTGTGTCAGGATCTTGCCCTTCTCTAGATCATCTTCGGGTTTCTCTCTTTCCGCGTGCCATTGCATGAGCTTTGCTTCCTTAGGATCTACGAAATATCGCTGCAGACGGGGGGTGATAGGAAAGTACCATACCACTTTTCGAGGAACTTTCTTGTTCCCTCTCTTGTACCGTCCTTGGCCACACACCGGACATGTGGTTCTATCCGCGTACTCGTTCCGATAAAGTACGAAATCATTGATGCATGCGTGGTATTTAATGTGTGATAGGTCGAGAGGGCACACAATTTTCTTGGCCTCCTCGATACTTGTTGGAAATGTGTCCCCTTAGGAAGTCGGTCATGCCAGTATTCCATGTTCGTGTTGAAGCTCACATCGGTCCATTTGTGTTCGGCCTTCATCTCCAGAGCCTTGAGCGTTACACTCAAACGTGTATCCTCGGGGCGACACCTAGGATACAATGGAGTCATCCCGTCTACCTCCATTTGGGACAGCTTGGCTTTCTCTCAGGCTGCAACTTTGTTGTTGCTCGTCTCCTTGAGGAGCAGTTCTTGAACATGAGGGTCCTGCAAGACCGAAGTTAGCAGCGTCTGTGTGTTCGCGTCTTCTCCTTCTTCATGATGATCATGCCCATCGCCATCTCCTTCTCCATGCCGATCATGCCCGTTGGCATCTCCTTCGTCATGATGATCATGCCCGTCGACATCTCCTTCATCATGATGATCATGCCCGGTAGACTCTTCGTCTTCTCGCCCGCCCATGTCTTCGTGACCACCATGTCCTGCCTGTGCCTCATTGAGGTCGCGCATGAAACCGCGCCTGAGCAGGCGACCCTCCAATTGTCCAGATTCAGGGTCGATCGAGCACTGCAGTTTGCATGTTCGACATGGACATCTTATCATGGTCTTGTTGTTCAGAATCATGTCCTCCTTCGCGTCTTTCTTGAACCTAGCAATTCGACCTTCGCTTATCGTGAGGACCATGGTTGCCTGAGCGGTCAAAATAGAGAGTATAGGTGAGAACCACACCATATGAACACACACATGCATGAATGCTAGCCGGAAAAAATTTGGCATGACCTTTCCTAAAATTAGGACATATGGGTAGTGCAAAAATTTGCCGAAATGGAAATGAATCAACATTTCAGCAAACATCCATGCAAGCACACCGGCTGGGACAACAAGAAGCAAGCAACAAAAAACTTCCTCCCATTGCAAACATTCATGCACCACACAAGCATCATCTCGCCATGGATCGCACACACACACCGCCCGCGCGACAAGCTTCACCTACATGTTCATGGCCAAGTACTCACTTAGTAGACACAATAATAGCGAGACGAGACCACACAATGAGAGAGCGTGGACAAATAGATCTACAAGTTGGTGGAGAGGAAATTAGTAAACAAATAGAGATGTGAGAGAGAAAAGTAAGGAACTTTTAGATCTACAAGTTGGAAGGAAGCTTCCACTTACCAATCTATGGACTAAAGTAGGTTTAGTTACAAGAAAATGGAGAAACTATGGGCAAAATGGGGTGTGAGGGAGGAGGAAGACGAGTTGGGAGGAGGTAGAAAGGAAGAGATGTGAAATGGGTGGTGGTGGATAGATAAGGTGGGAGCTTTGTCACCTTTTTAACATGGATCTGGATGCCCTCATCTGTGGCGCATATGGAGGAAATGCGCCACAGATGCTCAAACTTCTATGGTGCATAAGTCCATATGCGCCACAGAAGGGGGTGAATTAGATTCCGTGTGGTGGGGCCCTCCTCCATGTTCTGTGGCGCATGTGAGGATATGCGCCATAGAAGTGAAACATATCTGTGGCGCATATCTACAAATGCGCCACAGATCATGGGTGAATTAGATTCCATGGTGGGTCCCTCCTCCATGTTCTGTGGCGCATAATAAAATATGCGCCACAGAAGAGGCAACTTCTGTGGCGCATATCTCATTATGCGCCACAAAACTTGGATCAACCCACCCTGGCTAGCGGGTCCCACCAATCTTCTGTGGCGCATATTGTACAAAATGTGCCACAGAACTTCTAGGTTTCTGTGGCGCGTGCTTCCTAGTGCGCCACTAACAAGTCTCTGTGGCGCATGGATTTACATATGCGCCACAGATTAACTTGTCTACCTATAGGCTGTTTCCTAGTAGTGCCCCCTTTAACCTAGCATGTTCTTCAAGAGTATTTGTACAACTAGAAGGAATAAACATACTAGGTGCGGGAGTATTGATCAATTGAGTTTGAAGCTTTTCACGAGACTTTGTGAGCGACAAGAGTTCACTCTCCAAGGCCTTGTGAGCCTTGTAAAGTGTCCTAAAGTCCTCGGCAAGTTTCCATGAACAACATCAAACTCCATCTTGTCCTTTTTAGCATTTTTGTATTTAGCAATAGCATGATCATGTTCCTTGATGAGTTTATTAATAATGAGATCATTAGCTTCATCAAGACCCTCTGGTTTAGTTTCAAGAGATATTCTAGTTTCTTGTTCTTCTTCTAGAGCATTATTTAGAGCTTCTACCTCAATCATGTGCTCTCCTCCTAATTGGCATCTCTCATCTAGAAGTTCTTGTGTGTGTGAAAGTTGATTTAAGAGGTCCACAACATGTTTCTTGTGTTCCCCTTGAAAGTTGTTCATGAACACATCAAAAGCAACTAATTCCTTTTTGACCTCAAGAGATAACTCATCATCAAAATCATCATTGATTAAGGAGGTGGACTGCGATGATGATAATACCTCCGTTCCTCTTGCCATAAGGCAAGTGACGTTCTTGTTGGAGATATTCTCATTTGGAGAGTCGAAGAGTGAGAATGAAGGAGTAGAGGTAGTGGCAAGAGCCGCCACACCACTTGATGTATCCTCTTCTTCATCTTCATCATCATCATCGGAGGAGAACTCTTTAAGAGTGATCAAAACAATTTCTCCCGGCTTCTTGTTGGTTGAGTTCCTTTTGATGAAGGGTTTCTCGTAGGGAGCTTTGGAGGTCTTTTTCAACACAAGTTTACCCCCCTGATCTTCTCTTTTCTCATAGGGACAAGCTGCAACGAAGTGATAGCGGTCACCACAATTGAAACAAGTTCTCAACTTGGACCCATTATCTCTTCTCCCATTGGAGTTGCTTCTTCGTTGCATTTCCATCTTGGCCTTGGCAGGATCTTTCCAGAAGTTTCTTGCATAGAAGGCCATGTATTCTCCATGAGCAACCTTGACATCTTCGGGGTGGCTCATTGAAAGTCCCTCATCACTTCCTTCATCTTCATCATGAAGGAAATATGCCCTGAGAGGCAATAATAAAGTTGTTATTATGTATTCCTTGTATATGATAGATGTTTATTTTGCATGCTATAATTGTATTGATAGGAAACATCAATACATTTGTGTTTAATAAACAAAAAGCTTCCTAGTTATGCCTCTCTTATAGACTAGCTCGTTGATTAACAAGATGATTAAAGTTTCCTGATCATGGACATTGGATGTTATTAATAACGAGGTCACAACATTTGTGAAATGATGTGATGAACATTCATCTAAAGTATAACATTACAATCAAAGTCATTATGTTTATATTGCTATAACATCATACAAAGTAATCTTAGTCCTTAGACCATGAGATCATGTTAATTGTTAACACCAAAAGAGTATCTTGATAACATCAAACGTCACACCCCAACAGGGTGACTATAAAGGTGGCTTCAGTGCTATGAAGGTGTTATGTTGAGTCTCATGGATCAAGAGTGGAATTTTTCAATCCCGATGACGGATAAATATACTCCAGACCCTCTTGGTGATATCACATTAAGATAGCTTGCAAGCAAGTGATGTGATCACTATAATGTTATATCACGGGAACGAGAAAAGAGTGCATGTCGGTAACGAGATCAAACTAGGTATTTGGATACCGATGATCGAATCTCGGACATGTATTATATCATGAGACAAAGGGATTAAGTTACTAGCGTTAAAGGTTCTCACAATCACAAAAGTCATTGTTGAATGTGCAGAAGTCAGTATGGATCTCCAGGTCCCGCTTCTGATTATTGATTTGAGAGGGGTCTCAATCATGTCTGCATTATTCGTGAACCATAGGGTGACACACTTAAGGGTTGCCGAACACCATTTTGGAGCATATATGTTTCAGACGAAAGAATCACAAAGCGCTGGAATTATTTCGATGGAAACCGGAATTGTTTCGGGTGAAATTGCAGAAACTGGTTCTGCATGTGATATTGAAATGTTGCAAGGGGTTTTATGTGAATGTTTGTTAATTAAAGTAGTTAACAAAATTCTGACTAAAATAAATAAAAGAGTTTTATTAAATGAGAGTTGCATTAAATTTGGTGGAAATTTAATGCATGTGAGTGGAATTTTGGGTGGAGGCAAAATTGATGTGAGTGGAGCTTCCACCACATGAATGAGGAAGAGGTGGGGGCACCCCCTTGGCCGCCGGCCATGGGAGGGGATGATCCCCCTCTCCTATAAAAGGCCCCCCTCTCCTCCCTCACAAAGCACACCTCCTCGTGAAGGATCTCTCTCCCCCTCTAGATATATTCCCCGATGGTCTTGGATTAGCGAGATACATGTTCCCGGTGGCCTTGCGTCTAGAAGGAGTTGCTGCTTCCGCTGATTCGCTGGAGCGAGGAGGTGGAGGTTATTCAGTGGCTTGAACGTGTGTGCGAGGACGGATGCACTGCTGATTTGCGGCGCTAGGACTTCCACACGATCTTGAGATCGGCAAGCGTACAACTACATCATCCACGAGTTCCAACTCATTAACAAAACTCTGTTGTCTTCGAGGGTAAGTTCTCTATGGATGTATATCCACCCGTTGCTTGTATCTACTAGATAGATCTTGGCGTATAGTTCTCATCGTAGGAAATTTTTTGTTTTCTATGCTCCAAACCCAACAGTGGTATCAGTGCCTGATCTATGCGTAGGTGCTTTGCACGGGTAGTACACATATGTTTATATGTGGGCGATGATGATCATGTTATTGCTCCTTTCATGTATTTTGGATATCGGTGGCATAGTGGGATGAAGCGGCCCGGACCAACCTTACATGTCATCACACATGAGACCGGTTCCACGACTGACATGCAACTAGTTTTGCATAAGTGGATGGCAGGTGTTTGTCTCTCCTACTATAGTCAATATCTGATTTACAATGAGTTGATAATAACTTGGTTATCCTCGTTGTGGTTCCATGTTCGTAGGTAAGATCGGTTCTATCTTCGAAAGCCCTAAGCCACGTAGAACTTGCAATGGATAAATTTGAGGCGTCTAGTTTAGATCGTTGCTGGGCTAGTGTCTTGATATGGTAATGTTGTAAGTAGATGTATGATAGATACTCTTACAACACACTTAACATGTAAGTTCCATAGACCTTGGCCTTACACACAAAGGAATGATAGAGATCATGCCACGATGCATATGATAGAGATCAAATGCATGGACCATATCATCTCACTTTACACATTAGATGTTTGCATCTTATATTGCTAGTTTGGCGCTTTTAGTATCATTGTAAGATGATCCCTCATTTAAATATCAAGATAAAATGTGTTCTTCCTTAAGTATGCACCATTCTATGGATCGTGTTTCGAGACATCATGTGATGATCGGGTGTACTCGACTCTACGCTTTCATACAATGGGTGTAAGATAGTTTTACACACGCGAATACTAAGGTTCTTACTTGGCGAGCCTAGCATGTACAGACATGGCCTCGGAATACGTACCGAAAGGTTAAGCATGAGTCATATAGTTGATATGATGCCCATATAGATGCTCTCCTTTGTATCTACACCGACTCACGTGATGATCGGACTTGTTGTAGTGGATTTAGTTCATGTAATCACCAAAAAGACACGAGGGATGTCGTTTTTGAGTGCGAGTTCATTAGTAACTTGGATTAGTTGAACTCAATCTATCATAAACTTAGTCTAAATAAACTTTACAAATTCTGTTGTAGATGGCACCACCTTCTCTTAATTTCAATGTGTTCATGGTGAAAGAGAAACTTGCTGCGAATGGTAGCAACTTCACCAACTGGGCTATGAATTTGAGGATTTTCCTCACTGCTGAACAAAAGAAATATGTGTTAGAGGTGCCGCTAGACCCCCCCACTAGCTCTTGATGCCCCTGACGAGGAAACGAATGTCTATATAACTCGTCAGGAGGACCACAACTTAGTTCATTGCAGCATACTGTATGGGCTAGAGCCAGAACTTCGAAAGCGTTTCGAAAATGGCAATGCCTTTGATACCATGGGTGAATTGAAAATGATTTTCGATACCCATGCTGCCGCAGAGAGTTATAATGCTTCTGAAAAGTTCTTTAGCTGCATGATGGAGGAGAACAGCTCCGTTAGTGAGCACGTACTCAAAATGTCTGGGTACGCAGATAAGCTTGTGTCCTTGGGAATAACGATTCCCATTGACTTAGGAATAAATCGTGTTCTCTAATCTCTGCCACCTAGCTACAAGAGCTTCGTGATGAACTATAACATGCAGGGCATGAAGAAGTCTCTTCCCGAGCTTCTGTCAATGCTTAAGACTGTAGAAGTGGAGATTAGGAAAGAACATCAAGTGTTGATGATCAATAAGACCACCAGTTTCAAGAAGGACAAGAAAGGCAAGCAAAAGGGAAAGAAGGGCGGCAAATCTGTTGCCGCACCTAAAAAGAAATCCCGAGCTGGCCTTAAGTCTGATACCGAGTGCTACTATTGCAAGGGGACTGGCCATTGGAAGCGCAACTGCCCCATGTATTTGGCGGACAAGAAGGCCAGCAAGGCAAACAAAGGTATATGTGATATACATGTTATTGATGTGTACTTGACTAGTACTCGGAGTAGCACCTGAGTATTTGATACGGGATCGGTTGCTAATATATGTAACTCGATTCAGGGGCTGTGGAACAAGCGACAACTAGCAAGGGATGAGGTCACGATGCGAGTCGGCAATGGATCAAGAGTTGATGTGATCGCCGTCGGAACGCTGCCTCTCCATATGCCGTCGGGATTAGTGATAAATCTAAATAATTGTTATTTGGTGCCTGCACTGAGCATGAACATTGTATCCGGATTGTGTTTGACGCGGAGTGGTTATTCCTTTAAATCTGAAAACAATGGTTGTTCGATTTATATGAATGATATCTTTTATGGTCATGCACCTGTGATGAATGGTTTATTCCTGTTGGATCTCGATAGTAGTATTACGCATATTCATAATGTTGATGCTAAAAGGATTAAACTTGATAATGATATATCCGCATATATGTGGCACTACCATCTAGGTCATATTGGCGTTAAACGCATGAAGAAACTCCATTTTGATGGACTTTTGGAATCACTTGATTTTGAATCATTTGATACATGTGAGCCATGCCTTATGGGCAAGATGACTAGAACGCTGTTTTCCGGTTCAATGGAACGGGCGACAGATTTATTGGAAATCATACATACTGATGTGTGTGGACCAATGAGTGTGTCGGCGCGAGGTGGATATCGTTATTTTGTTACTTTCACGGATGGTTTGAGTAGATACGGGTATATCTATTTGATGAAACATAAGTCTGAAACCTTTCAAAAGCTCAAGGAATTTTAGAATGAAGTGGAAAATCATCGTAACAGAAAGATCAAATTTCTGCAGTCCGACCGTGGAGGAGAGTATCTTAGTTACGAGTTTAGCACACATATGAAAGACCGTGGAATAGTTTCACAACTCACGCCTGCCGGAACACCACAACGTAATGGTGTGTCGGAACATTGTAATCGTACTTCATTGGATATGGTTCGATCTATGATGTCTCTGACTGACTTATCACTGTCATTTTGGTGTTATGCACTGGAAACCGCTGCATTCACTTTAAATCGGGCACCATCTAAATCCGTTGAAACGACACTGTATGAATTATGGTTTGGAAACAAACCTAATCTGTCATTTCTTAAAGTTTGGGGATGCGATGTTTATGTGAAGAAACTTCAGCCGGATAAACTCGAACCCAAAGCGGAAAAATGCGTCTTCATAGGATACCCTAAGGAAACGATTGGGTATACCTTCTATCATAGATCTGAGGGCAAGGTTTTTGTTTCCAAGAATGGATCCTTTCTTGAGAAGGAGTTTCTTGCGAAAGGTGTCAGTAGTCGGAAGGTAGAACTCGAAGAGGTTATTGAACCTTCTCTTCATGAAATGGCGAGTGGCGCAGCACCGGAAGTTGTTTCGGAGTTGACTTCACCTGATGAGAGAGAGCTAATGATAATGATCATGAAACTCTGAAAGAGGATACTACCGAACCTCACAGGTCAAGCAAGACACATGCAGCTCCTGAACTATACGACAATCCTGTTATGAATTTCATGATTGATGAAATGGATGACCCTGCGACGTATGAAGAAGCGATGATGAGCCCGGATTCCAACAAATGGCTAGAAGCCATGAAAGCCGAGATGGAATCCATGTATGAAAACCAGGTTTGGACCTTGGTGGACTTACCTCACGATCGAAAGGCCGTTGAGAATAAATGGATCTTCAAAAGAAAAACTAATGCTGATGGTAATGTGACCATCTATAAAGCTCGACTTGTCGCAAAGGGGTTTCGACAAATTCATGGAGTTGACTACGATGAGACATTCTCTCCCATAGAGATGCTAAAGTCGGTTAGGATTATGTTAGCAATTGCTGCATATTTCGATTATGAAATATGGAAGATGGATGTCAAAACTGCGTTCCTCAATGGTAATATTGAAGAAGAGTTGTATATGATACAACCTAAGGGTTTTGTCGATCCTAAGGATGCTGATAAGGTGTGCAAACTTCAGCGATCCATCTATGACTAAAGCAAGCATCCCGAAGTTGGAATCTCCGCTTTGATGAGGTGATCAAAGAGTTTGGATTTGTCCAAACTTATGGAGAGGCTTGTATTTACAATAAAGTGAGTGGGAGCAATGTGGCATTTCTGATATTATATGTGGATGACATATTATTGATTGGAAATGATATAGATCTTTTAAACAGTGTTAAAAGTTATCTAAACAGCAAATGTTTGATGAAGGACCTTGGTGAAGCTTCATATATATTAGGCATTAAAATCTATAGAGATAGATCAAGGCGCCTAATTGGGATATCGCATAGTACATAACTTGATAAGATATTAAAGAAGTTTAATATGGACGGAAGTAAGAAGGGGTTCTTACCTATGTTGCAAGGCAAGACATTGAGTAAGACTCAAAGTCCGGCTACAGCGGAAGAAAGAGAGATAATGGATAAGATCCCCTATGCCTCAGCCATAGGCTCTATAATGTACACCATGCTATGTACAAGACCGGATGTGGCACATGCTATTAGTTTGACTAGTAGGTACCAATCTGATCCAGGTTCGGAACACTAGATAGCGGTCAAGAATATCGTTAAGTACTTTGGAAGAACTAAGGATATGTTTCTTATATACGGATGTGAAGAAGAGATAGTCGCTAAGTGTTATGTCGATGCTATCTTTGACACCGATCCGGATGACTGTAAGTCTCAATCCGGATATGTATTTCTCTTGAACGGAGCAGTAGTTAGTTGGAGGAGTTCCAAACAACCCGTGGTGGCTGGATCAACGACGGAGGCGGAATATGTTGTTGCTTTAGAAGCGGCACAGGAAGCGGTTTGGATGAAGGAGTTCATAACGGAACTAGGTGTGGTTCCTAGTGCATTGGACCCAATGGTGATCTATTGTGACAACAATGGAGCCATAGCCAACGCCAAGGAACCAAGGTCTCACAAGAATTCCAAGCATATTAAGCGCCGGTTTCACTCCATCCGCGAGCATGTCAAGGATGGAGATATAAATATTTGTAAAGAACACACAGACCTAAATGTAGAAGATCTGTTGACTAAAGTTCTCCCTAGGGCAAAACATGATCAACACCAGAACTCCATGGGTGTTAGATTTATCACTATGTGAACTAGATTATTATCCCTAGTGCAAGTGGGAGACTGAAGGAAATATGCCCTGAGAGCCAATAATAAAGTTGTTATTATGTATTTCTTGTATATGATTGATGTTTATTTTGCATGCTATAATTGTATTGATAGGAAATGTCAATACATGTGTGTTTAATAAACAAAAAGGTTCCTAGTTATGCCTCTCTTATAGACTAGCTCGTTGATTAACAAGATGATCAAAGTTTCCTGATCATGGACACTGGATGTTGTTAATAACAAGGTCACATCATTTATGAAATGATGTGATAAACATTCATCCGAAGTATAGCATTACAATCAAAGTCATTATGTTTATATTGCTATAACATCATACGAAGTAATCTTAGTCCTTAGACCATGAGATCATGTTAATTACTAACACCGGAAGAGTATCTTGATAACATCAAACGTCACACCTTAACAGGGTGACTATTACGGTGGGTTCAGTGCTACGAAGGTGTTATGTTGAGGCTCATGGATCAAGAGTGGAATTTCTCAATCCTGATGACGGATAGATATACTCTGGGCCCTCTCGGTGATATCACATTAAGATAGCTTGCAAGAAAGTGATGTGATCACTAGAATGTTATATCACGGGAACGAGAAAAGAGTGCATGTTGGTAACGAGATCAAACTAGGTATTTGGATACCGATGATTGAATCTCGGACATGTATTATATCATGAGACAAAGGTATTAAGTTACTAGCATTAAAGGTTCTCACGATCACATAAGTCATCGTTGAATGTGCAGGAGTCAGTATGGATCTCCAGGTCCCGCTTCTGATTATTGATTTGAGAGGGGTCTCAATCATGTCTACATTATTCGCGAACCATAGTGCGACAAACATAAGGGTTGCCGAACACCATTTTGGAGCACATATGTTTCAGACGAAAGAATCGCAAAGCGCTAGAATTATTTCGATAGAAACCGGAATTGTTTCGGGTGAAATTGCAGAAACTGGTTCTGCATGTGATATTGAAATGTTGCAAGGGGTTTTATGTGAATGTTTGTTAATTAAAGTAATTAACAAAATTCTGAATAAAATAAATAAAAGAGTTTTATTAAATGAGAGTTGCATTAAATTTGGTGGAAATTTAATGCATGTGAGTGGAATTTTGGGTGGAGGCAATATTGATGTGAGTGGAGCTTCCACCACATGAATGAGGAAGTGGTGGGGGCACCCCCCTTGGCCGTCGGCCATGGGAGGGGAGGAGCCCCCCTCTCCTCCCTCAGAAAGCACACCTCCTCGTGAAGGATCTCTCTCCCCCTCTAGATATATTCCCCCATGGTCTCAGATTAGCGAGATACATGTTCCCGGTGGCCTTGCGTCTGGAAGAGTTGCTGCTTCCGCTGATTCGCTAGAGCGAGGAGGTGGAGGTTGTTCGGTGGCTTGAACGTGTGTGCGAGGATGGATGCGTTGCTGATTTGTGGCGCTCGGAATTCCACATGATCTTGAGATCGACAAGTGTACGACTACATCATCCACGAGTTCCAACTCGTTAACAAAACTTTGTTGTCTTCGAGGGTAAGTTCTCTATGGATGTATATCCACCCGTTGCTTGTATCTAGTAGATAGATTTTGGCGTATAGTTCTTATAGTAGGCAATTTTTTGTTTTTCTATGCTGCAAACCCAACAGATGATACTCCACAACCTTGGTCTTCAAGGCAAGATTGACACCACTACTCATTCCAATGGAACGAGCACGTGCGTCTTTGGCATTTTTGGCAGCAACCTTGAAGGCGGCCATCTCTTGCATCACTTCATTGGAGGTCATGAGATGGTAGTAGTGTCTTCCTTGGAGACTCTTCAAGTCAGTAGGCTCGAAAGGCATGAGTGCACTCACATACTTCCTCTTAATCCAAGCATCATCAATGTGAGAGGCACCAACATTCCTGAAGGCGGTGGCAGTGGATTTCAGTCTTCGATACATATCTTCATGATCCTCACCATCCTTCATAAAGAAACCTTCGGCCTCATTGCTTAAAGCATCATATCTATTTCTTCTCATACTCTCATTGCCAGCAAACAAGTCAATGAGAGCATCCCAAGCTTCCTTGGCAGTGTTGTAGTGCTCAATGTGGGGAAAATTCTTTGGACCCACTCCAAGTTGGATCATGTGCAAGGAAGTCGCATTGAGTTGGCTATTGACCACTTCTCTTCTAGTCAAATTGGTTGGATCCTCAATTTTGAGTACCTCTTCAATAATATTCCACAAATCAATGCAAGAGATGCACACATGAGATTTCATTAAAACTTGCCATTGAGCAAAAGTATGTGCAGCTAACTTAGGTGGGTCACCTTTATTATTTATGTGTGGGTGAGGGATAGGAGGGTCGGAAGAGTACCATCCGGGAACCGCATGGGCTCTTCCTTCCCATCATCCTTTTTGGTGGTGGAGTTAGTGGAATTATGTTCATCCCCCACCACTTCCTCCAAAGGCTTAGCCCGAGCATTAGCCTTTGGGTTTGGTGGTGTTTCCTCTTGAGAGGGAGGAGGTGAGGTTTGCTTATCCCAAACAAGTTGCTCAACGAGTTGACGCAACTGTTGGATTTTGTTGCCCAAGGTAGAGCTTAAGCTTGTTTCCAACTTCTTGAGATCTACCATGATCACCTAATGGCTAGCCTCACTTTCTCCCTCCTCTGGGTTGCCCATAATCTCTTAGGCGGTTAAGCCCGAATAAAGAGCCGAGGCTCTGATACCAATTTAAAGGATCGTATGGGCACCTAGAGGGGGGGGTGAATAGGTGCTACTTCAAATTTTACTCCATTTCAATTTAGGGTTTGACATGAAAGGTAAATTCTCTAGATTATGCAACTATGGTGAATTTACCTATATGTCAAACAAGCGCTAACTAAGCAATAACTAGATAAGTAAAGTGCGGTAAAGGTTAGAAGTAACCAAAGTGGAGCACACGGAGACACAAGGATTTGTTTCCCATAGTTCCTTCCTTTTAAGGGGAAGTACGTCTACGTTTGGAGAGGGGGTGGTATCAAACCACCAACGCCACGAGCGGCCTCCCTTGTTCTCCGATGAACCTCACCCCAACGGGTTCGATTCACCTCTTCCACTATATGACAAACTTCGAGGTGGAAGCCGGCACCTTTACAACGAGTTCGGGGCACACATCCACAACTTAATTGGAGGCTCCCAAGTACAAGCTAGCTATCAAACAATCAAAGACAAGCTAGTAAGAACCAAATAACAAGCTAGGGTTTCCAATGAAACACTAGAGCAAGGGACCCTCAAGTGAATGAGGGGGAAATGAAGATCTCTCTTGGTGAAGATGTAGATCAAGGCCTCCTCCTTCGATTCTCCAAAGATCAATTACTTTGGATGGTTGAGTGTGGAGATCTTGTTCCATATCAATTCTACAGTGATCCCTTCTAGAAGATTCCAAGTCCATGAAGACCAATATCAAGCATGGATCCCTTCTACTCAATCTACACTTCAACATCATCCCCTTTATGATGCTTTGGTACATTGCAACCCCTCCAAAAACATTCCCTCTCATACTCTAGTCAAAATCCTCAAATCTGCCAAATTTGGCCAAGTCTGGAAAACTATTTCCAACTTCACCTTTTTGAATGCCTCCCATTCTCAACCCTTGTGGATTTTGGGAAATGCATATGAAACATATTGTTAACCATCCTAAAGAATACCAAGGCCCAATTTTTTCCTTGGGTAGATCATCCTCCAACCTACTTGTTCTTGATGGTTTCGCAGGCAAGAAAATAACTTTTCCTGCAAAACTAGTCATCATACCTACTTTGACAGAAGCTCACACCATCATCCAACCTTCTATGGACCAACTATTTGCATGGTTGTGTTCTACTCATATAGTTCTATCAAAATATACTTCACTTGTTCCAAGTGGAACTCTGTGCTTCTTAAACCCATTTGGTTTATAAGGCATCATGACTCATCTGGTATAGCAGCCTTATTTTCAACAAAGTTTGCCATCATTTCCAGACCACCTCAAATGCAACCAATCCAAACTCCTTATTCCATGATCATATATATGACTTGGTCTAACTAATCATCTAACCCTTGAATCAAGGTGAGCTTTGAGATCCAAGATCTAACAAGCTTTTGGTGGTATAGAAATAACATCACCCTAGATCCACAACTCCTTGTTTTCCATCTAATTCAAGTTGGAATTCCAATTACCAAGGTTGCAAATGCTTGCTACACCTTGTCTACATCATCTACCTTGATCATCAAGATTTCTCAATTATTACCCATAATTCCTATGGCTCCAAATCTATTTAATTCCTTTAATAGACAAAATCTCAAAACCCCTTTCCCAATGGAAAGTTTGGTTTTTGTCAAAACACTTCCCCAACCTTTTGGCTCCTGTGAGACCCATATATCCTACTTTATCTTCCCACCTCAAAAATAAATATTTTTGAGATTTCTTATTATTTGTTTTTACCCATTTTCCTAAATGGCGGAAACAAGAAATAATTCCTTAAAAATACTTCCCCATCTCAATAAATCTTGGGAAAATTCCCCTAGGTGTGCATTCACATTTGGGACCATCCCAAACCAAAAACCAACCTTGTCCAATGTAAAAATATCAAATGAACTCCAAGATTTCACCTCTACACTTTTTGAATAAAGGATTCTAACGGAACTAAAGGTGTTCAGAAAAATCCCAAATAAATCCTGGATATCTACCCTGACCTCATCTACCTACCAGTACCATCTCCCCACGTTGTCCTATGCAAAATTTTGAACTTCCTTCACAACCACCTATTTACTCAATCTAGCAAACCTCGCTATTATTGAGTTAAAACCATATCAAACCACCACCAATCTTGCAAAGCAATGCACCACAACATCCACCCCTCCTATGGTCGACCATCACTGTAGCTAAGCTACTGTAGTAATCCCTTGTCCCATGTGCTTGGAAGTGAGAAATAGAGAGAGAGAGAGAGATACAAGCATGTGAGATTAATTGCAACAGCTTCCACTCCCTCCCTCTCTAAGCTCTAGCACGACCAAATCCCACTCCTACCCCTCCTCACCGCCCTCTAGGCCAATCCCTGGCCAGCACTACCCCTCCCCCATGTCCAAAGTGGACATTTCCACCCTCTAGCTCTCCCCCTCGGTATAAAGACCAGAGACCACCCCCAGCACCCTCCCAGGCTCATTTGCTCCCTCTTCCCCTCCACTTACCTCCCCTAGCTCCACTCCCTCTCCCCTGCTCTGTGTTGCCCAGAAGAAGAAGAAGGAGAAGCTTAGGTGTCAACACCCGAGTTTTTAATTCCAGATGCCCGTTATGCCATACCTCGCAATCCCAGGATTACCATTTTTGCGAGACATAACGGATTGGATATCACAGTACATCATCCATTACAAACCATACATAAGGTCTTACACAAATAAGGATCTCTTGATCCAGTCGTTAATACAACAAGCAGCGTAGTGGTCGGGTCCATCTTCAGGGGCACATGCAATGCTGACGAAGGCAGATAGTCCTAGTTATCATAGTCATCCTGCTGGCCATCATCTTGATAGTCTCCTTCATAGTCTGGCCATGAGAATAGCTAGGGACAAAAGCCATGAGTACTCTTTAAGTACTCGCAAACTACCACTAACAGGTAAATATAGTCTAAGTTAAAGTGCTAAATCTAAGTTTAACTATAAAGTTAATTTTGAAACCTTAGCTAAGTTCTGAAGCAAAGAAAGATAAAATAAAGTTCTAGAATCACTTAAGTTGGGGAGCTACTATCATAAACACAACCCTGTTGTGGTCAAGTCAAGATTCATCCTTCATTTCATAAGTTGTTTGAAAAACATCTGACAACGAAACAGTATGGCCATTCCAACTGTCCATAACCGCGGACGCGGCTATTCGAATAGTTTGACACTCTGTAGAGGTGGTACACTTTCACCACAATATTCGATACATCTGTCAGGGATAACCCTGAATCATCATACTTAGTATGCAGATAATCAAACATAACCTTCCCTTTACACACCCTAGTATAAGCACCTCTCCTATGAGCATGGCCTCCCAACCATGACCATCAGTCATCTTGGGCACTGCATAGGTGGAAAACATTGAGAGGTAGCCTCAGCTCAAACCTCTCCCGCAAGGGAACTAATACTAATGCATATAAATTTCTAGCCAAGACTTACCCAATTCAGGTAGTGTGGTTGTACAGTAAATTTGGAATGGTATCGCATCCGAATCCAACCATCAGTTTTATAAAAGGGTTAAGGCTCATGCCCCAACATTTTCATCATCATAAACCATTTGTGTTTCTCAACACATGTCAAAACATCTCAATAGAATGACTCATCATTCTAAGGTTTTCATAATTCATTTTCATCAAGTGTTCCCATCTAAAGTGACTCAAGTTTTTGATCTACTCTAAACTACTAAGTTAAGAGGGTTCACTAAGGTGGAAAAGATGGGTTCAATCTCATGCCATAGAATGACATCTAAAGGGGTTCTAAATAGATCAAGTTTTATAATTTTTATGCTACCTTCAAACAAGTAAAGAGATTTGGTTAAAGTAAAGGAAGTAAAGCTTGTAAGTAAGACTTGGGGTAAAGACTAGTCAAAGTGGTATAATCCAAGCATGCCTAAAGCATCTTTGCTGAACCATCTAGTTTAATCCTAGCTTGCTAAGCATTATACTTGCAAGTGTTAGCTTGCATTGCTAATGATGGATTGCCTTGGTTGGTGTAGTGGTTGAAGTTTTCTTCTTCTTCTTCTTGGTAGAACTCCTCCTCCTCGTAGACATGGTCGGTACTATCGTCTATAAATACATACGGAGTACACAATCACCGAACAATACTTAACTAGTCTAATTAGCATTCTAAGACACACATTTGATGATCTATTATCATCACAAGCATCACAAGTTTAATTTACTAGTTTCACTCTTTTTAATTCAGAAAAGTAATTTCTACTCATTGAAAAATTAACTAAGATTTAATATTCACCACTTAAAATATGGGATCATGTGGACACATGTCATCACCACATATGTTAACATGTGGGAATGAGATTTAAGGGTTGTATCATAATTACTTTGGTTTAAGTTCATTATTTGATGATTTAAAGTGACTAGAAATGCCTATATAGAATTATTTTGGTCCTAGTCCAAAGTCACTGCATGTAAATATTAATATTATTACATATTCATGTAGGTATGATGAAATGTGATTTTTTAGAGTTGGAATCAACTCAAAATCTATCTTGGTTGATTTTATAAAAATGTTGCAATGTGCAAATGCTTCTGTTTTGTTATTTTTACTAGCAGAGATCTATAACTCCAATTGAATTAAATCCAACGGGCTTGGATATATAATTTCAATACCTTTCAGGCAAAATTGGTTTCATGCAATTTGGATTTGTCAAACTCCCAGAATTGATTTTTAAACTAGTGGACAGAAACTAGATTAACTCTAAATGGAAAAATTAAATTTGAAACTTTAACTCGCGCGGGAAGTAACTAGGCCGGCCCATCTACGCACAGTGCACGCAACGGCCTGCCTGAAATGTGGGCTCCACTAGTCAGCGCCACAAAAACACTGAAACAGTATCTAGCATCCTGGGCCATACGATCTAAAGGGGATCTAACGGTGGAGAGTCATCGTTGATGACGGATCACTCCGGCGAGAACCTGACCTAGATGCGGCGGTGGGGGTCAATTGGGGGCATACCAGGGCTCCAGCAAGGTCGGGGGTGCGGGTAAACAGCCTGGTAGACGACGGCGAGGTGAGGCGCGGTTGTGGCGGAGCTTGGGGTGCCTTAAATCGCAAACGCCCTTCTCCTCCTGCTGCGGCAACTTCGGCTCCAATTCCGGCGAGACAGAGCTCGAGCGGCTTCGGCTAGAGGTGGGTAAGGTTCAGAGGGAGGTGGGGAGTGAGTGAGTGTGGAGAATGGAGGCTGGGGTGGCTGCTTTATATAGGGTCGACGAGAGGGCAGAGCGAGCGCCAGTGAGGTCATCGGTGACGACGATGCGGGGCTCTCTTGGCATGGGCGAGGGCGGCGATGGATACTCTATCCCCCGGTGGTCCTCTGGGGCTTAAAGGCGCGGCAAGGCGAGGTTTCTCTTGGTCGAGAGCGTACGGTGAACTGCGCGCAGACGACGGTGTTCGACGCGGTTCCTACGGGCTGCTGGTCACGACGTGGCGAACGATGATGTCTGGGCGGTTGCTGGGCTTGCTGCGGGTGCTACCACGCAAGGCTAGGGCTAGGCAGGTCGGTGCTACTCTGGCGGGCGCGTCGCTCCGGGGTGATCGGCATGGCGGACAGAGACATGGGCGCGAGCAAATGCGGCTTGTCCTCCGCTCGATTTTGGTTGGGGGCTGGTCGAGGCGAGGCGGTGTGATGGCGCTTGTCTACCAGCGGGCGAAGGAGAGCACGAGACGGGCTGGGGCGAGCTGTCCGTGGTCGACCTGGCGCATGGCATTGGGCGGCTTGGTACTGGAGCAAACAGGGGAGAGGGAGAGAGAGTTAGGGCCGGGGTTTTAGCTAGGGGGACAAGGGGACCAGGTTAGGCCCAAATGGTGGCCAAGCTACTGCTCACTATAGTGTTTTAGGATTTTGCGAGATTTGTGTCTGCCACCTGTTTGATGAAATGGCCGCAAGAAGCAAAAGTTTGAATTTTGGTTTCAAAAATTTTGAGTGGTCTCCACTAGTGCTAGGTAGTCTATGGTTGCAAGGGTTTTGAAAATGGAGTTCAATTGGTTGGTTTTTAAAATAGGGGTGATCTAGGCATATGCATTGAATTCAATTTTCACATGCCATTTAAAATAAGTATTTGAATGTTTCTAGTAGATCAAAAGGTGGGCCTTGGTACCTCATTATGTATACTAGCAAGGGGTGTAACGATCTAGAATTATTTTTGTTGAGAAATGAGTGCTAGGAACACTCAAAGTAGTGTATTGGATTAAAATGACCAAAATGACCATTCCTCCTTTTTAATTGTTTTTGATTTGATTTTCTTTGGGATTTGCTTGGGACAGGTTTAGATGATGTTTAATTTACCATACAAACATTTTACAACCAAAGAATCATAGAACCATGGCAATTCAAATCAATTCCTAAATTAAATGCTCATACACATGAATGGTTTCATTTTTAAATTGGAAAAGTTTTTGTTAACCCTAATTTTGATGATTTGAATCTTGATAATCTTGGATTAAAGTTTTGGGATGTTACAAAACTTCCCCCCTTAAACAAAATCTTTTCCTGAGATTTACAAAGAAAACTAGGAACTAAAGAGATCTGGGAACTCTGTCCTAATGTAATCTTCGCGCTCCCAAGTGGCTTCCTCTTCGGTATGGTTTCTCCACTGAATCTTGAGAAACTTGATGCTCCTGGTTCTGTAGGCTTCTTCTAAGATACGGATGGGCACTTCCCGATAGGTATGGTCATTGTTGATCTCTACAGCTCTGTGATCGATGTTCTTGAAAACTTCAGTCTTCTCGGGCACTTCCAAGCATTTGTGAAGTAACGAGATATGGAACACATTGTGGATGGCTGACATCTCTTCAGGCAGTTCCAGTTGATACGATACTTCTCCTCGACGGTTCAGAATCTAGAAGGGCCTGATATATCTGGGGGCTAACTTTCCTTTCAGACTAAAGCGTCGAGTTCCCTTCAATGGTAAAACCTTGAGATACACAAAATCTCCGACATTGAAAGTCAGGTCTCTCCTTCTCTTGTCAGCATAACTCTTCTGTCTGGATTGGGCGGTCTTGAGGTGCTCACGGACTTTGTGAACTTTCTCTTCTACTTCCCGAACAATGTCGGGTCCAAAGATCTGAGTCTCTCCTACTTGCGACCAATTCAAAGGGGTAGGACACTTTCTTCCGTATAGGAATTCAAAGGCTGCCATCTGCAAACTAGCTTGATAACTATTGTTATATGAGAATTCTGCGAAAGGCAGGCAGTATTCCCATTTTGATCTGTATTCCAACACACAATCTCTAAGCACATCCTCAAGGACCTGGTTGACTCTCTCAGTCTGTCCATCAGTTTGCGGGTGATAAGCGGTACTGAAGTTCAACTTGGTTCCTAATCCTTCTTGGACTTTCTGCCAAAATCTTGAGGTAAACTGGGTTCCTCGATCTGATACGATGGTCTTAGGGGTTCCATGCAGGCTGACAATCCTAGCAATATACAACTATGCTAGCTTCGCACTCTGGTAGGTAGTCTTGACAGGTATGAAGTGAGCTACCTTGGACAGTCTATCAACTATGACCCAGATTGAGTCATTTCCCCTACTAGAAGTAGGCAAACCGGTGATAAAGTCCATTCCGACGGAATCCCATTTCCATTCCGTAATCTGCAATGGTTGCAATAGTCCTACAGGTCTCTGATGCTCTGCCTTGACTCTTTGACAGATGTCCCATTTGGCGATGTAGCTTCCGATTTCTCTCTTCATCTTGTGCCACCAAAATTGCTCTTTCAAATCTTGATACATCTTGGTTCCTCCAAGGTGGATAGAATAAAGAGTATCATGAGCTTCCTTGATGATAACTTCCTTCAGCTCCGAATCTGCTGGTACACAGATACGGCCTTTGTACCACAGTACTCCTTCTTCGTCTTCGGTGAATCTAGGTACCTTTCCTGTACCAATACGACGTTTGATTCCATCGATACTTTCATTCCCCTTTTGGGCTTCCTTGATTTGGCTAATCAAAGTGGGTTGAAGTTCAATGCTAGCTAAGAATACTTTGCTAACTAACTCAGTCTTGAACTGCTCCAACTCTTCATACAAACTTGGTTGCTTCTCCTTGATCATGGTATTTAGCCTACACGGCAATCTGCTAAGAGCATCCGCTACCACATTGGCTTTGCCGGGGTGATAGTGAATGTCAAGGTCATAATCCTTGATTAACTCTAGCCATCTCCTTTTCCTCATATTCAGCTCTTTATGAGTAAATATATACTTCAAGCTCTTGTGATCTAAGTAAATATCATAGCGATTACCCATCAAATAATGACGCCATGTCTTCAATGCAAGAACCACAGCTGCTAGCTCAAGATCATGGGTCGGATAGTTCTGCTCATGCTGCTTCAGTTGTCGAGAGAGATACGCGATGACTTTGCCTTCTTGCATCAATACACATCCTAGACCAATCTTGGATGCGTCACAATACACATCAAACGGCTTCTTGATGTCTGGCATGACCAATATTGGGGTTGATATCAATCTCTTCTTCAGCTCCTGGAAACTGGCTTCACATTTGTCAGTCCATTCAAACTTCTTGTCCTTCTTCAACAATCGGGTCATGGGTCTGGAGATGCTTGAGAATCCTTCTACGAACTTGCGGTAGTATCCTGCTAATCCGAGAAATGCACGGACTTGGGTTTGAGTGGTTGGGGCTTCCCATTCTTCGACATCTTTGATCTTGGTGGGATCAACAGAGACTCCTTCGGCAGACACAATATGTCCTAGGAATCCTGCTTCTTTCAGCCAAAACTCACACTTGCTGAACTTGGCATATAACTGATGCTCTCTCAGGGTTTCTAGGATAACTCTCAGATGTTGCTCATGCTCTTCTTCTGTCTTGGAGTAGATAAGGATGTCGTCGATAAACACAACTACAAACTTATCTAGGAAATTCATAAAGATCTTATTCATGAGATTCATGAAATAAGCAGGGGCATTGGTTAATCCAAAAGACATAAATGTATACTCGTATAAACCATAGCGAGTAGTAAAGGCGGTCTTAGGAATATCCGTTGCACAAATGTTAAGTTGGTGATAACTAGTCCTAAGATCAATCTTTGAGAATACCTGGGCTCCAGTCAATTGATGAAATAGATCCTCTATCTTTGGCAAGGGGTACTTGTTCTTGATAGTAATCATTCAACTTTCTGTAATCGGTACACAAATGATTGCCTCCATCCTTCTTGTCGATGAATAATACTGGTGATCTCCATGGCGATGCGCTTGGGTGAATCAAGCCTTTTTCTAACATGGCATCCAACTGCTTCTTTAGTTCCTAACTCTGAGGGGTTCATGCTATAGGTTCTCTGGGCTATGGGTTCGGTTCCGGGGATTAGTTCGATAATGAACTCAATATCCCTATCCGGGGGCATACCTGGCAATTCATCTAGGAATACGTCGGGGTATTCACAGACTACTCTGACCTGGTCTATGGTGGGCAGGGCTACACTCTTGTTGCACCTGAATTGACGGGGTAAGGTTTCAGAGATATGCTCTACTATTACTCCAGAACTACTGGTCATGGTGATGGCTTTCTTAGCACAGTCTATCAGTCCTTTATGCCCTGCCATCCAGTCCATACCTAGTACTACTTCCAATCCTTTGGTTACAAGTACAATTAGGTTGGCATAAAAATCTATCCCATGTATTCTGATAGGCACAACTTTGCAAATTTTTCTAGCTTTGGTTGTTGAACCGGGGATTTGAACTATCATGACATGCTTCAAGTTGGTTGGGTGAATCTTACTAGTGTATGCAAATTCCTCGGTGACAAATGAATGCGATGCTCCCGAATCAAACAATACTCTTGCTAAAACTGAGTTGATAGAAAACATACCCAGCACTACATCTGGCGCTTCCTGGGATTCTTCTGCGTTCATGTGGAAGAGACGACCGTTGCGGTTGTGAGGGTTCCCTGGGGCAAATCTTCTTCCTGGTTGAACACGGCGCTGCTGTTGAGCTGGGACATTCACATTGGCATTGGCTGCAGTCTTCTTGGGACACTCATTGGAATAGTGACCCTTCACTCCACACTCGAAACAAGTGATATGGGACTTGTCCTTGACTGCGACAGGTACAACATTGCTGCCAATTCTGGGTACAGTGTTGTTGTTGTTGTTGTGTTGTTGTTGTTGTTGTTGTTGTTGTGGTTCTTGGGAGGTGCACGGTTGAAATTGTTGGCATTGCCGGAGTTGTGATTGTTTCCTCCGGACTTCATATTGCCTCCGCTACGGTTGGGGTAGCTTGGGCGAGACGTTGGGGGTCGGTTGTTTCTTGGTGCATATCCCGGTGAAGGGTTGGGACGGTACTTCTGGTGACTGCTGGATCCAGACTGCTGCATCATGCGACGCTTGCGGTTGTCGTTTGCCTGGTTAATCTTCCCTTCCATCTGAATGGCATAGTCGACTATCTCTTCGAGATCCTCGAAACGGATGTTGACGAGGACAGTCTGCATCTCATCATGCAGCCCGTTCAGGAATCTCTCCTTCTTCTTGGCCTCCGTGTTGATCTCAATAGGTGCATATCTGGCAAGTGACAGGAATCTATCACGGTACTCCACCACAGTCATTCTTCCTTGCTTCAATTCGTGGGATTCATCCCTCATTCTGTTGACTAGACCTTGCAGCACGTGGGTGCGGCTGAACTTGACTTTGAATGCTTCCCATGTCATCACTTTACCATGGTTCATATTGCGGATACTATTCCACCAAGCTCTTGCATCTCCGTCCAGATAGTGGGTGGCGAAGAGAACTTTCTCATTTTCATCAACTCTTGCAACTTCGAAGTTGTTTTCCATTGTCTGTAACCAGTCATCAGCGTCTAATGGGTTTTTAGATTGGCTAAAGATTGGGGGATTGGTGTTCTGAATTTTTTTGAGATTGGATCCCTGATGTTCCTGATTTCCATGCCCTTGGTTGTTGACAGCCATCTGGGCGATCTTCTGCAATGTTGCTAAGTTGTCTTGGCACTCTGCCCTGCTTGCTTCACGGTCTGCGATGAGATTCTGCAAGATCTGCATCATTGGGTCTTGTGATGAGCTGCTCCCTCCTTGGTTTCCACGAGTCATCTGAAGATTGAGATAGATATAGGGGTAAGAGGGAAATCCTAAGGTTCATGGTTTTGGTTTCAAATCTAAAACTTTGAGTTAGACTCAGGCTTTTCAACTAACTTCATTTTCATTTATGCAAACAAACACACGATACAACGCACACCACAACAATCAAAGGAAAACAGATGGTTTGAGGAACCATTCTGCAAGCTACGATACAGTGGGACCGATACATCTTATGCTACGACAGTGCTCTAGTGCATCTACTCATCGTCGATGAAGTCAGAGTCCTCATCATCAGTTTAGAAGTCAACAACATCTTCCTCCAGAAAGTCATCATCGTTGCTGAGGTAAGAGTCCATGTCTCCCTAGATGTCTTCACCCTCATCTTCTTCTTCCTTGGCTGCAAGCTGATCTTCTTGCTCCTTAACGGTCTTCTCGAGGTCGGCCACCTTTTTGCGAAGACGGGCGATGGTGCGATCCTTCTTTGCACGCTGGCGGCGAAGAGACTGGCAATCTTGGACGAGCAGTGCAAAAGTTTGGGCCTTCTGGTCGGCAATGGAACGGTTCTGGTTGACTAACTCTCTGGCATTGTACAGTTCCTGTTGTCTGTCATGTAGCAAGAAGTCAAGATTCTCCACTTGTCGCCTCAACTCTGGATGACTTGGCATCTCCATCGGCATTCCCATGAAGTCACGTCTTGCATAGTGGGCAAAACGGGTTCCTTGGATCTTGTTGACACTGAGGGCACATAGACGTGTGAGAGCTTCATGCATTGCCCTGGCTAATCCATCTAGCCAGTTGTTCTCTCTCACGGAGAACTTAATTCTCCTAGAAGTTGGTGCTTCGATGCTTCCTCTAAGATCTGCGGTGACTAGCAACTTTAAGTCTCCTCTTGGGGGTCCTGGAAGTTGAGCTCCAAGAAACTCTGGATGTGGGCGTCTCAGTAACTTTGACAGTGAATCCAGATCCCTCTTGAAGATCAGCTGACCTTTGTTTCCCAACTGGTAAAACTTCCTGAACTGAGTCTCCATCTTCAAGAATTAGGATGACGAGATTAGTGAAGTGATCAAATGTGTCAAATTTTAAGTAGTAATGTAAGAATTTTGAGGAACATGAATTTTTGAGAAAGAATGAGTTCACAAGGATAAGAGAGGAAGATAGTTTTTCATAAATACTCACGTTGGTTTTGAAACTAAGTTTTTGTTCGGACGTCCATTCTAACTAGGGTCTTCTATGGTCAGGATGGCTCTGATACCAACTTGTCAACACCCGGGTTTTTAATCCCAGATGCCCGTTATGCCATACCTCGCAATCCCAGGATTACCATTTTTGCAAGACATAACGGATTGGATATCACAGTACATCATCCATTACAAACCATACATAAGGTCTTACACAAATAAGGATCTCATGATCCAGTCGTTACTACAACAAGCAGCGGAATTAAAAGATAAGCGTAGCGGTGGGGTCCATCTTCAGGAGCACAGGCAATGCTGACGAAGGTAGATAGTCCTAGTTATCATAGCCGTCCTGCTGGCCATCATCTTGATAGTCTCCTTCATATTCTGGCCATGAGAATAGCCAGGGACAAAATCCATGAGTACTCTTTAAGTACTTGCAAACTACCACTAACAGGTAAATATAGTCTAAGTTAAAGTGCTAAATCTAAGTTTAACTATAAATTTAAGTTTGAAACCTCAGCTGAGTTCTGAAGCAAAGAAAGATAAAATAAAGTTCTAGAATCACTAAAGTTGGGGAGCTACTATCATAAACACAACCCTGTTGTGGTCAAGTCAAGATTCATCCTTCATTTCATAAGTTGTTTGAAAAACATCTGACAATGAAACAGTATGGCCATTCCAACTGTCCATAACCACGGGCACGGCTATTCGAATAGTTTGACACTCTACAGAGGTGGTACACTTTCACCACAAAATTCGATACATCTGTCAGGGATAACCCTGAATCATCATACTTAGTATGCAGATAATCAAACATAACCTTCCCTTTACTCACCCTAGTATAAGCACCTCTCCTATGAGCATGGCCTCCCAACCATGACCATCAGTCATCTTGGGCACTGCATAGGTGGACAACATTGAGAGGTAGCCTCAGCTCAAACCTCTCCCACGAGGGAACTAATACTAATGCATATAAATTTCCATCTAAGCCTTACCCAATTCAGGTAGTGTGGTTGTACGGTAAATTTGGAATGGTATCGCATCCGAATCCAACCATCAATTTTATAAAAGGGTTAAGGCTCATGCCCCAACTTTTTCATCATCATAAACCATTTGTGTTTCTCAACACATGTCAAAACATCTCAATATAATGATCCATCATTCCAAGGTTTTCATAATTCATTTTCATCAAGTGTTCCCATCTAAAGTGACTCAAGTTTTTGATCTACTCTAAACTACTAAGTTAAGAGGGTTCACTAAGGTGGAAAAGATGGGTTCAATCTCATGCCATAGAATGACATCTAAAGGGGTTCTAAATAGATCAAGTTTTATACTTTTTATGCTACCTTCAAACAAGTAAAGAGCTTTGGTTAAAGTAAATGAAGTAAAGCTTGTAAGTAAGACTTGGGGTAAAGACTAGTCAAAGTGGTATAATCCAAGCATGCCTAAAGAATCTTTGCTAAACCATCTAGTTTAATCCTAGCTTGCTAAGCATTATACTTGCAAGTGTTAGCTTGCATTGCTAATGATGGATTGCCTTGGTTCGTGTAGTGGTTGAAGTTTTCTTCTTCTTCTTCTTGGTAGAACTCCTCCTCCTCGTAGACTTGGTCGGTACTATCGTCTATAAATACATACGGAGTACACAATCACCAAACAATACTTGACTAGTCTAATTAGCATTCTAAGACACACATTTGATGATCTATTATCATCACAAGCATCACAAGTTTAATTTACTAGTTTCACTCTTTTTAATTCAGAAAAGTAATTTCTACTCATTGAAAAATTAACTAAGATTTAATATTCACCACTTAAAATATGGGATCATGTGGACACATGTCATCACCACATATTCTAACATGTGGGAATGAGATTTAAGGGTTGGATCATAATTACTTTGGTTTAAGTTCATTATTTGATGATTTAAAGTGACTAGAAATGCCTATATAGCATTATTTTGGTACTAGTCCAAAGTCACTACATGTAAATATTAATATTATTACATATTCATGTAGGTATGATGAAATGTGATTTTTGAGAGTTGGAATCAACTCAAAATCTATCTTGGTTGATTTTATAAAAATGTTGCAAGGTGCAAATGCTTCTATTTTGTTATTTTTACTAGGATAGATCTATAACTCTAATTGAATTAAATCCAACGAGCTTGGATAGATCATTCCAATACCTTTCAGGAAAAATTGGTTTCATGCAATTTGGATTTGTCAAACTCCCAGAATTGATTTTTAAACTAGTGGACAGAAACTAGATTAACTCTAAATAGAAAAACTAAATTTGAAACTTTAACTCGCGCGGGAACTAACTGGGCCGGCCCATCTACGCACAGTGCGCGCAACGGGCTGCCTAACATGCGGGCTCCACTAGTCAGCGGCACAAAAACACCGAAATGGTATCTAACATCCTAGGTCATACGATCTAAAGGGGATCTAATGGTGGAGAGTCATCGTCGACGACGGATCACTCCAGCGAGAACCTGACCTAGACGCGGCGGTGGGGGTCGATTAGGGGCATACCAGGGCTCCAGCAAGGTCGGCGGTGTGGGCCAACGGGCTGGTAGACGACAGCGAGGCAAGGCGTGGTTGTGGCGGAGCTTGGGGTGCCTTAAATCGCAAATGCCCTTCTCCTCCTGCTGCGGCGGCTTCGGCTCCAATTCTGGCGAGACAGAGCTCGAGCAGCTTCGGCTAGAGGTGGGTAAGGTTCAGAGGGAGGTGGGGAGTGAGTGAGTGTGGATAATTGAGGCTGGGGTGGCCGCTTTATATAGGGTCGACGAGGAGGCAGAGCGAGCGCCGTTGAGGTCATCACTGACGATGATGCGGGGCTCTCTCGGCATGGGCGAGGGTGGCGATGGATACACTGTCCCCCGGCGGTCCTCTGGGCTTAAAGGCGCAGCAAGGCGAGGTCTCTCTTGGTCAGGAGTGTGCGGTGAACTATGCACGGATAGGGGTGTTCGACGCGGTTCCTACGGGCTGCTGGTCACGAGGCGGCGAACGATGATGTCTGGGCGGTTGTTGGGCCTGTTGCGGGTGCTGCCATGCAAGGCTAGGGCTAGGTGAGGTCGGTGCTGCTCTGGCGGGCGCGGCGCTCCGGGGTGATCGGCATGGCACACAGAGACATGGGCACGAGCAAATGCGGCGTGTCCTCCGCTCGATTTTGGTCGGGGGCTGGTCGAGGTGAGGCGGTGTGATGGCGCTTGTCTGCCAGCGGGCAAAGGAGAGCGCGAGACGGGCTAGGGCGAGCTGTCCGTGGTCGACCTGGCGCATGGCGTCGGGCGGCTTGGTACTGGAGCAGACAGGGGAGAGGGAGAGAGAGTTAGGGGCTTGGTTTTAGCTAGGGGACAAGGGGACCAGGTTAGGCCCAAATGGTGGCCAAGCTACTGCTCACTATAGTGTTTTAGGATTTTGCAAGATTTGTGTCTGCCACCTGTTTGATGAAATGGCCGCAAGAAGCAAAAGTTTGAATTTTGGTTTCAAAATTTTTGAGTTGTCTCCACTAGTGCTAGGTAGTCTCTGGTTGAAAGGGTTTTGAAAATGGAGTTCAATTGGCTGGTTTTTAAAATAGGGGTGATCTAGGAATATGCATTGAATTCAATTTTCACATGCCATTTAAAATAAGTTTTTGAATATTTTTAGTAGATCAAAAGGTGGGCCTTGGTACCTCATTATGTGTACTAGCAAGGGATGTAAAGATCTATAATTATTTTTGTTGAGAAATGAGTGCTAGGAACACTCAAAGTAGTGTAGTGGATTAAAATGACCAAAATGACCATTCCTCCTTTTTAATTGTTTTTTATTTGATTTTCTTTGGGATTTGCTTGGGACAGGTTTAGATGATGTTTAATTTACCATACAAACATTTTACAACCAAAGAATCACAGAACCATGGCAATTCAAATCAATTCCTAAATTAAATGCTCATACACATGAATGCTTTCATTTTTAAATTGGAAAAGTTTTTGTTAACCCTAATTTTGATGATTTGGATCTTGATAAGCTTGGATTAAAGTTTTGGGATGTTACATTAGGTCTCTCCCAAAAATCGAGCAAGGCTCCCTCCCCCTTGCTCCCCCTTCTCTGCATGTCACATGGTCGAACTCCCCTACCTCCCCTGCATCTAACCATGGTCTTTTCTGGCCCAGGATTGTCCCCTCTATCGTCGACATTGAGCACCGACGAGGTATCGCTCGGGCATCGTCATGCGAGCATCCTCCCAGGCATGGACCAGACCGTGCCGCCCCTCGATCTGCTCGCCGTCCAGCACCGCTTCATCTCCGCTGCTCCTCGTTGCCTCCCGAGCCCTCTGGTAAGCTCCCCCGCCGCCACCCGCGCCAGCTAGGGTTTCAGCTTGCCGGCACCGTCATGAGGTGGACGACGGACGTAGGCCGTCCATCGCGACTTGATCCAACGGCCTACAGCCGCCGATACCCCTTCGTCGCCCGCTCTCTCTAACCACCGGGCCCCGCTTGCCAGGTTCAAGCACGGCCTCCCGCGCGTCGCCCCTCTAGATGGGCCGACCCAGCCCCTCCGGCCTGCCTCTGCGCGGCCCAGCACCCCCAGATCTAGCCTAGTTACCCGTCTGCCCTTTTCTTTTTCTTTTAAATTCCAAATCCAGAAATGTACCCATCAAAACTAAATTTGTTAGAAAATATAAACAAGATCCAAATGCCTGGATCTAAATTTCTGAGAGTCCTCAGATGTTTTCTTAATCATGCAGAGGTAACCCCTAGTCAAAAATAATTTTTATTATTTGTTGGAAATTAATCTGCAGCAAGGTGTGCTTTACACCAAATAATTTCCTCAAAGAGTTTTACATAGCCAATTGGGGAAAACCAAAGCTCTACTGGAATGTATTTGATATACTTGTCATCCAGCATTTATCTCATGCCAAGGTGAATAGTAGTCTGCCCATAGCAAAAATACCAAAAACAGCCATTATCGGTCTTAGGAAATTCCCCTAGGGCAAACCAAATGTGGTATTGACCAGATTCCACCTCCCAGTACACCATAATATCAACATCTATCACGTCCCAGCAACTCAAATTTTATTGAGCTCTGGTTGAATTGTAGTGAATTAAATACTTTTGTAAGTCGTATTTTCACTAAATAAATCACTCCAGCAGTTTGACAACTCCAAAAAGAGTGAATCCAGTTCCTCCATGAAGGTATTCTAAATGCCTACCTTGTGCCCTTGGAATCCACTCAAGATCTTCTGTAGAATTAATTTGGTGAAAAAGACAAAACAGCTCCAGAACTGTCCTTGGGATTTTCCTGAGGGCATTCTGGTAATTCCTTTGACAATATTCCACATCTAGGTGATTTAGTACATCAAACACTATCTAACCAACCCAGGAAATAATTTTTGAGCCTCCAGATAAATTCTGGTGAATTATTTCCTCAAACTAGAGTTTATTCCACTATAAAAAAGCATAACTAAATCTAGGTAATTGATAATCTAGTGAAACCACTTGTGTTGGTCTTGTTTTTTCGAGGCCTATCCGAGGATATCATTGTTGCACATTGGTATCCTACAGACCTCAGAACCCCACTCCAAGTTCATGGTATTTAGCCTTGACAACTATCTTCCAAAGGAAAAAACACCTCAATGGCAATCTAGTAATTCCACTACTAGTACCCAACTTCTCCAAAACCTACTGAGTTAAGTAGTATTCATTATGTTTGTTTGCTGTATGGTTTGATGCATGTATGCCTTGTATTGATTGTGGTATTTTCTGCGTGCATGTATACTCGATGACGGCGATAGTGTGAGTGTTTGACGACGAGAAGGAAGGGACTTCTTATTATTTATTGGGTATTCTTGGTTATCTAAGGAAGTCCAGGGACTTATTGCTGATCACAGGCAAGCCATCATTTCCTGAATTCTGATACTTGTCCTACTCTTTTTATTACTTGTTTTGTATCCTCTTTAGAAATTGCATTATCTACCTGCATGTCTTGTTTTATAAATACTGCGCTAATAACTTGGCTCCTCCAAGTTATGACTTTGTGTCCCTCGTGGCACCACCCTGATGTACCTACCATTTTATCCCTTTAGACCGAGAGTATGATGGTCAGCATCCTACCTCGTTGAAAACCCCGGCTTTGAGAAAATGAACTGTTTTGGGTTTTACCCTACTACAAATGTTTCAAAACTATTTTGTAAAACCCTTGGGAACTGACATCGTTCCAAGCGGATGTTTTAACTACAGAAGTGGTGATAATGAGATATGGGAAACTGAAGGATGTTCTACGCCTTTATTGGAACAATTTTTATCCGTGCAACCACATTACCCCAGGTGCTGGGGCTTAGCTCGTAGTTTGTCTTCATTAGCCGAGGTAGCTTGTACCATGCTTATAGGGAGGAATCCCTTGAATTCCGGGCAGGCGCTAACAGATCTACAGATCTGGAGCCTGTAGCTTGCTTCGGCAAGAGTGAGCCTATTATGGCAGGAGTGCCGGTGCAACAATTGGGTCCCCCACGGACGGTATGACTTAGGTGGTACGGAAGGAAGTGGAGTCACCAGATTAAGGTATACGCCAAGTTGCGGTTTGGGTATACACGTGTACGTAAGGGAGGACTATGGCTAGGAGCCACATACTCATTGCCGGGGAGAACAAACCCAAAAGGAAAAGCATCCTTTGCTAGGGTCGACAAGCGAAAGGTTAGGTTTGATTATCCGGACCCCCATCTACAGTGGTAGTGGGCCGTGGTTTTATCCCGGCGGATGTATTGATTCTTGTGGGGAAAGTGCGCAAACTCTGCAGAGTATAATCTATTTGAATAGTCATGTGCACGGTCAAGGACAGTTGGAAAGGTGTTGGCTAGGAGTACCCAAATGGTGCTTGTCTGGAAGAAATGGATGGAATATGGAGTTTCCGGGGGAAACTGAGTTAAAGTGTTGTTTTGACCAGAGGAGGTCAAAGAGGTTTACAAAAGGGTTTTTACTCCAAAACGGTTTTCAAAAAGGTTTTCAACAAAGATATGGGGATATCTTGACTTATAAAACAGAAGCATGTTTTCAAAACACTTTTTCAACAAAGATATGGAGATGCCATAACTAAAAGAGGTAGTCTAGGCTTTCAAAAACAACCCTAGATAGAGCTATCTCGCCACAGCCAGAATTTGGATTTCCGTATTCTACTTATCTTGGTGGTTTGCGATTACATTCAAAAGTACTCATTGCATTGTCCCTGGTTATTTACTTGACCACACTTTCAGAGGTTTGACATCGGAAGATTAAGGAGACGTCCGGCGAGCTAGGCCATCTTCCCAGTCAGTCGCCTGTAGGTTGAGGCACGATTAGGCTCTGCGTGTGATGATGTTCCGCTGCTAAAGATGGTATAGCCATAATGGCATTTATGTAAGTTTTGTAATTTCGTTATGTTTCGGATGTTGTCATGATACTTGTCAGTTATGTTTCACGGCTCATTGATCATGGGAACGTGGATATATACATAACAGGGATTTCTCAGATGGTTAATCCGGGGAGCCCACATTGACCTTATTCCGAGATATCGACATAAAGTCATTCAAATGGGCGGGGTTAGCTAGGAAGCTTGAAAACTCATAAAACATGGGAATCGCATGTATAACATGTTGTCGATCCACTATATATGTCTGTCAACTTGGCTAGTGGTATCCACATCCAAAATTCTTTGGATTTCTCTTTATAGAAAATTAAAGAACAACTAACCTCGCTCGTCTTCACTTGGAAAATGTAGAATTGAATGTTCTCTCCTGATAGTTGGAAACTCACACTGACGGTATTGTTTACTACAACAAGATGCACCGATCTACCTATGAAAATACATTTAATTCAAGAGTAATCTATCGTGCTTACTTGCAGCTCAAGTTTGACCTAATTTCGTTAAATTGTCAAGATGCAAAATCTTAGCAAGAAGTTGAACCTATCGTCAAAACTCTCGATGTTTTATGATATATTACTTGTGACCCCTCGATGGGTACCTCCAAAATATTTTGCATAAAACTTTAAAACCAACCTACAATTTACTTGTAGTTTCAAATTTGACCTAATATCGATAAATCGACATAAAGTCATTCGGTCAAATGGGTAGAGTTAGCTAGGAAGTTTGAAAACTCATAAATAAAACATGGGAATCGTTGGTACAACATGTTGGTAAACTTGGCTTCTGGCATTCAAATCCAATATTCTTCGGACATTCCTAAACGGAAAAGCACAACCTCGCTCTTCATCCACTCGGAAAATTGAGAATAATTGAATGTTCTTTCCCGATATAGTTGGAAAATCACACCGACGACACTGTTTGGATTTGCCGGTCTTAATCCAACGGTCAATGTTCGAAGTTATCCGTACACTATATAGTGGTATGGTATGGTATTGTAAGAGATAAGAAAATATAAAGATAAGATAAGAAGTACTGCGAATGGCCGATCTTTTGAGTAACCTTCCATCCCGATGTTTGGAAAGCAAGTGAAAATTTCAAAAACCGGACAAGTTTGAATTTTTCTGCCGCCAAGGACCAAAGTGGTTTCCTTCCTATGTACTCCTCGTCGCTACTCCATGCCAACGTGGCTGCCAAACACGCCAGAGACATAGAGCCGCCGTACCAAGGCACACGTGCCTAGCACCACGCTGTGGACCAGGGAGAGATCAGCCAGGCCGGTGCGTGAGGGGAAAGGGTAGGAGAGAGGGAGGATGGATGGTGAGAGGCAGCGAAGGAGAGAGAAAACACACAATTTGTTTTGCGTGCATAGGTCCTGAAATTTACTACTAGTAGAGTGGCCGCAGTAGTACCTCGTGTCAGGAACCCATCATAACTTTCCTCTGACATCAAACCGCCTTCAACTCCTCTTTGTTGCTGCCCTCTTTTACCCTGCCTATGTTTTATTCTCTCAGCATGTACAGTGCGTGGACAGAGGTGAGCATATGTCTAAGCAAATAAATGAGTACTAGTACTATACTACTAGTGTATTAGTACTATACTACTAGTCTACTAGTACTAATATACTTTCCTAAAAAAAGTACTAATATACTGCTCCCTCCGATCCAAATTAATGTTCTCAGATTTGTGTAGATTCGGATGTATCTAGCACTAAGACATGACTAGATACATCTGAATCTAGACAAATGTGAGAACACTAATTTGGATCGAGGGAGTACTATTTGCTTTTTCCCTAATAAGGGCATCAACAATGTGTACAAAAGCACACCTTAAGGCCTAGTATGTGGCATCCACTAAGGTTCACCATATACATTGTGGAGAAAATAGAGTTTGTATCTTTAATCCTAATAAGGTGTGCCTCAAGCTTGTGGGTAGCCCATAGAGAATATAAAAATCATTTACCCTCTCTCCCTATTTCATGTGATCGTTTTCAAAAGGTGTTCAAAATTTTCATGATGCAAAATCTTAGCTAGAAGTCGAACCACTCGTCAAAACTCTCTGTGGTTTCTGATATATTAATTAACCGCTCGATGGGTACCTCCAAAACCTTTTTTCATAAAACTTTCAAAGAAACCTACAATTTATTACTTGTAGTTCAAGTTTGACCTAATTTCATTAACATAAAGTATTATCGAAACCAAAGAATAATTAATAATGTTCGTATTATACTTTTATAACTCGTTTTTTCCAGATATCGTAACATGATGACACAAAAAATATTATACTTATTCTTTTTTTGAAATTTTATGAAAACCGTGTCAACTTTTTTGGGATGCGGATGCATAGCAAGAACATGAATTTTTCAGAACTTTCGGTGGTTTTTCGATGTACCGAATTCCTGCTTAGCTTCAAAAGATTTTTGGAAAATTTTAAGAGCAAACTTATCGCGCTTACGTTTAGTTAAAGTTTGAGAAGGTCGGTGGGAGTACAGTTTACATCGAAAACCTCAAAAAATAGAAAATTGCATAGAAGTCCATACATTTAGCACAAAGGGCACTAAAATGAAGCAATGAAAAATAGTCGGGTGCGGGTCCTTCTCGAGCGAGCGGCCGTGTAACACCCCAAAACTTCTAATCAAGATTATCAAGTTCAAATCACCCAAGTTTAGGGTTAACAAAAACTTTTATTAAGAAAATGAATATGAATGCATGTGTGTTTTGCATTAGTGTAGAATTGATTGAAATTGCCATGCTTGATTGTTACAAATGATGTGAAATGGTTTAAAGGTGAATGTTACATCATCTAGACCAATTACAAACAAAATCCAAAGAAAAAGAAATAAAAAATGAATTAAATAACCAAATGGTCATTTTGGCCAAAGTTAACCACTATGTCACTTTGTGTGTTCCTAGAAGAGAAATTTTAACAGAAACATTTCTATTTCTTTCCACCCCTTGCTAGACCAAGTAAAAATGTATCAAGGACCACTTTACAAACTTACAAAAACATCTTTCAAACCAATTAAATGGACAATTTAAAATTGAATCTAGTTCATATGCTAAGATCCCACTTTTTCAAAAACCCACCAAACCATTTCCATTTGACTTCTCCAAGCAAACATAGATACTCAAGCTTAAGATCAAATCACTCAAAAACTTTCATTCAAAAATTCCAAAGTAAATTTCTTGTGGCTATTTCATCAAACACCTTAATTACACAAATTAATCTAGTGCCTAACTTCACTATTTTCACAGTAATCCTCGACCATTTGGTCCCCTCTTCACTCCCTTGTCTCCCCTGAGCATAGCCAGCACCCAGACCAAGTCCCCCCTTAGTCGTGTGCATAGTGGAGCGCCGCTCATTTTTGGTCGTCGCCGACCGACAGTGAACGCATTAGAAGCATCGCCGCCCTTGCCTACGACGCGCACCAGACACACCGCACTCCACTGCCACTCCCTGTTCGAGCCTCGGCCGCAGAAGAGCCCTGGACCACCCTAGAACCACCGCGCCGTATGCCTCTATGCCATGCCTAGAGCGCGCCAGCTCGCCGCGCCCAACCAACTCGCACAGACCACGCCTCGCCCTCGCCGCACACACTCATGCTCGCCATGATCGTAGCAACCCCGCAGACACCCCCATTTGCCGCCGTGCGACCCGCAACTCCCGCACGCTGTCGCAAACACCTCTGCATCCACACGGAGCACCGCACGCTCCCGATCAAACCACACCGTCCCACGCCTCGCCATTACTCCCATAAGAACCGCCAAGGAACACAACACCATCCCCTAGCCTCAGTCGCGCCGCTAGCCGCCTGTAGCGTCGTCACCGACGAGCTCGCGCACGCACCGTTCGGTCCCCTCGTCGTAGTATAAAAGGAGGCCTCCCCTACCTCATTTCTCCATACCCTAGCACTCACCACTCCTCACTGATCCTCCCCTACTTCTTCTCGGAGCAAGGCGAGCTCTCTCTCGCCGGAAATTGGCCGGACCCTGCCGCTGCTGGAGGAGAAGGGCGCCGTTGATTTCGACCACCCCAAGACCTACCGTGACCGCGCCTCGAACTGCCATCGTCTACCATGTCGATCGCCCCTGTCACCGACCATAGCTGGATCCCAGGTGAGCCTAGCCAGAGCCCCACGGCTGCGCTAGGTTATTTTCCTCGGCGAAGTAGTTCGTCGTCGATGATGACTCCCAGCCATTAGATTAGAATTAGATCGCACGACTCAGATTCATATATATCGTTTCGGTTAGATGCAGTCGCTGACTGGTGGACCCCGTCTATCGGTAGCCAGCTATGCTATGCAGTGCAGTTGGGCCGGCCTGTTTAGCTTTCCCGCGTAGTCCAAGGAATTTAAATATTGATTTTCCAATTTAGTTTAAACTAGTTTCTATCCACAGTTTCAAAAATCAATTCAGAGAGTTTCACTGAACCAAGCTGTATGATTCAAATTTTGTTAGAAAGATATTTAAATTATCTATCCAAGCCCGTTAGATTTAAATCATTTGGAGTTAGAGATAATCTATAATAAAAATAACAAGACAGAGACTTTTGCAACTTCAAACATTTTTCAAAAATCAACCATAATAGCTTTTGAGTTGATTCCAACTCTCAAAAATCACATTTGATAAGATCTATCTGAATATGTAAAAGTATATAGGTTTGCATGCAGTGACATTGGACTAGTACCAAAAGAATGCTATTAGGGCATTTCTAGTCACTTTAAATCTATTAAATGATAGTCTTAAACTTAATAAAATGTGACCAACCCTTTTAAATCACATTCCCATATATTAGAATATGTGGTGATGAAATGTGTCCACATGATCCCATATTTTAATTGGAGAATATTAAATCTTAATTAATTTCAATGAGTAGAAATTACTTTTCTCAAATAAAATAAATAAAACTAGTTCTTTATTTTATGTGATGATTGTGATGATGCTAGATCATCAAGTGTGAGCCTTAGTGTGCTAAATAGAGCTAGTTAAGTATTGTTTGGTGATTGTGTACCCCGTATTTATTTATAGATGATAGTACCGACCCTGGATACGAGGAGGAGGAGTTCTATCCAGAAGAAGAAGAGGAAAACTTCAACCACTACACCAATCAAGGAAAGATAGATCTATGCAAGCTATTATTGGCCAGCTAACACTTGCAAGTTTCTTAACTATGTAAGCTATTATTGGCAAGCTAGATCTATGCAAGCTATTATTGGCAAGCTAGATCTAGGCAAGCTATTATTGGCAAGCTAACACTTGCAAGTTTCTTAACTATGCAAGCCATCACTAATTGCAAGATAACTTAAGCAAGATGCGTTAGGCATGCTTTGGTTATATACCTTTGATTTATACCCATCCCAAGTTTTACTTGCAAGCTTTATTCTTTTTACTTTACCAAAGTTCTTTACTTTTAGTTAGTGCTTTGTGAGTACTTGGAAAAGATAGTATAGATAGCATAAAGAGTATAAAACTAGGCCTATGCTAGATGTCATTCTATGGCATGAGATTGAAGATTAGCACCCCTCATTAGTGAACACTCTTAACCTTAGTGGCTAGTGCTAAGCATAAAACTTGATCACTTTAGATGGGAATACTTGGTGAAAATGATTATGAAAACCTTGGAATGATGAGTCATTCTATTGAAATGTTTTGACATGTGTTGAGAAACACAAATGGATTTGATGATGAAAATGTTGAGGCATGAGCCTTAGCCCTTTTATAAAACCTGATGGTTGGGTTCAGATGCGATACCATTCCAATTTTACCGTACAACCACAATACCTGAATTGGGTAAGGCTTAGCCGGAAGTTTATATGCATTAGTATGGGTTCCCTCGCAGAAGAGGTTTGTGCTGAGGCTACCTCGTGAGTGTGAATTATCCACCTATGAAGTTCCCAGGATGGCAGATGGCCATGGCTGGGAGGCCACGCTCATAGGGGAGGTGCCTATACTAGAGTGTGTAATTGAAAGGTTATGTTTGATTATCCGCATACTAAGTATGATGATTCATGGTTATCCCTGACGGATGTATCAAATTTTGTGGTGAAAGTGTACCACCTCTGCAGAGTATCAAACTATTCCAATAGCCGCGTCCGCGGTCATGGAGAGTTGGAGTGGCCATACTGTTCCATCGTCAGATGTTTTCAAAATGACTTGTAAAGTGAACTATGATTTTGACTTGACCATAATAGGGTTGTGACTTTGGAAACTAGGTTCCCACTTGTTGGGGGGATACCCCTGGGTAGGGTGACGCCGGGGTATAATGGCCGAGTTAGCCGGGGTATGGCATGGTCAAAGCAAGTGCTGACTGGGTCACCTTAAGGCAGGCCGAACCATGGAGTGACCCGGCCTGTGGGGCATCTCCTTAACCTTAGTCCAACCGGCATAAAATATATGCCGGCCATGTTTGTCTATCTGTTTTTGCAGGGGAATTGATAGCCGGATTAGCCACATGCTAGCCGGACTATCCTATGGCTTCCAAGAGAAGGAAGGAATCTCCCGCTGGTCAAAAGGTGGCTTTATTAGCTATAGCATGAGCGAAGCAAAGCAAAGAAGAGGACCAGCGGGTCAGGGTTGACCAAGGTGACGCAGGCAATGTCGGATGACGTAGCCCATGTCAGGTGACGCTTAAAGACAAAGATTACGCTATGGGTTACGTCCAAAGCCCGGACGAGCCATTAAAGAGAATAAAGAAGCATCTAGATTTAGGCGAGGAGCATATTCGGAGAATATGCTGCCACGTGTGCCCTAATATTGTAACCCGGGCTCCCCTATATAAGGAGCACCGGGGCCTCCATAGAGGGGGATCAATCACTTTCTCTATTTAAGGTAGAACTCTAGAGCTAGTTTGTAGGGAGTAAGAGACATAGTCTCCTTCTTACCAAGAGCTTGAAGGGTACTTGTAAACACCATTGATAGAGAGAATACAAGAACATCTGTGCGTGGAATCACCACGTTCTCCCTCCATGGATTCCCCTAGCACTCGTTGGCCCCATCTTTAGCCTGTCCATGGCATCTGCCGTGCCACCACCACGACAGTTGGTGCCCACCGTGGGGCTAGCGGTGCTAGCAGGGGTGAAAATCCAGACGGGAAGCTTCTCCAGCACCGGCAAGCACGTCGTCTCCAGCCTGGTTTAGCGCTTTTGAGCGCTGGACTACGTCAGCGACAATACAGGGTGCTTCGGCATGCACCCCCCTCCGCACAACAGCGTCTTCATCAAGCTTGGCACGCACAAGATCTATGTCGGCATGGACGAGTCCTGCGTTAATCCGCGTCACATCGTTGAGAGAGGTGAACCACCTCTCAGCGTAGCTCATGGAGAGTGTATCACTCGCCCCACCAGCAGCGTGGAGGTACTGATGACCACGCCAGACGCGGAACCAAGCAAGGGCCCGGCACCAGAGCCGGAGGTTACGCCAAAGCAGACCAGGTCTAGGTTTCCCCCGCTAGAAAGGCCAGAGAATGTGCTCTAGGAAGCAATAGATAGCCTAGCGACACCAATAGCACTTGTGGTAGATCCGGCTCAGGTTCATGCTGAGCTAGAGGAAACTAGGCAGAAAATGTTAGCTGGGGCAAAGAAGGTAGCAGAGCTACATTAGTCTTTGAACATTACCCTGAGAGAATATGCTAAGGCAAACCGAATAGGTGGAGCGAAAATCTGAGGTAGGAACTTGATTACTGAGATTGACAAGGAATACGAGCCTAGGCCGGGTCAGATAGCCACGATAGTGACAGGAGGGCTGGATCGGTACAGTACCCCGGCAAAGAACCTTAGGGCAGCAAATGCGGACGCGTCCGAGTTAGAAGGTTTAACCGGAGAGGCCCGACAAAGGCAACAGGAGAGGGTGAATCACTTGCTGAGGGTTGCTTGCCAGCAAAATGAGGAAATGAATAAGGCAAACCCGGCACCACCAGGAGCGTCATATGTAGTACATTCGGCTAGGAATAACCCGACAAGATCCGGAGGAGCCGCGTCATCTCCGGGTCACAATCCCAGGACAGAAGAAGTAGTAAACTTCGGAAGAAGAGACAAACAGATGGTTCCCTATGACCCAGTAAGGGCCAGAAAAGGCAAAGCGGTGCAAGTTGATGAAGATCGGCACAGTTCTAGCTGAGGTGCAGCCAGCCGAGGTAACCGTGACCAAGGCAATATCGGTCAGAGGAATGCTGCCAACGGCAATGCCGGACAGCGTGATCCCTTGGTAATAGGGCAAAATGTACCTCGACAGGAGCAACAACACGCACCTCGGCAGGAGGGAAGTGCAAGACAAGTGGCACACCAACAAAATGCTTGCCCGGATCAGGAAAGATACAATGATGGTTATTCAGCTATGATCAACGACGGATATCCTAGACCGGATCACCACATAATTGGGTCAAGGCTGGGAAGCAAGAACTTGCAGCCATATGATGCGAGGCTGAAACTGGATATAATTTATAGGTTGGAGCTAATCGAGTTACAAGGTCCACCAGGTCAGGCATGCTTTGGGCCCCGGATCATGAAGGAGCCACCAGTGCCGAACTTTCAGCTGGCAAGAGGAACCAGAACCTATGATGGTAGTACTAGGCCAGAAGATTGGCTAATCGATTATGCCACAACGGTCAAGATCGCAACAGGAAATTTGAGATGGGCAGTAAGATATGTGCCACAGATGTTGGAAGGACCAGCGAGAGTTTGGCTGAACAATTTGCCACTAGGAAGTGTTGGCTGGATTTTGAGGAGTTGTTCGTTAGCAATTCCTCGAGCACCTACAAAAGGCCCAACAGGCCGCAAACCTTGGCACTATGCCAGAAAAGACCGAATGAGCCAGACCGGGATTTCCTGACTCGGTGGTGTAACGTGAGTAACTCATGCGAGGGGGTAATTGAATCACAAGCAATCGCATGATTCGCCCAGGGATGCAAATATGGAAGTATGATGTGGCAGAGGGTGCAGTGAGATATGGCAACTACTTTGGCTGAGACGATCCGGATTGCTGATTCGTATGCCTTGGGAGATCCAACGCAACCTCGGCTAATGTCGAGCGAAGCAAACGAGGAATATTACAACCGAGATGGCTCCGGGTCATCAAGGAGGAATGATTTTCGAGGAAAGAGAAGGGATGAGCGCTCAGATTACTGATATAACTCATAACAGGTGGCAGCGGTAGACCAGGATCAGCCCAATGTCGGTGCCAGCCAATGCCAAAAAACTGGAGGACAAAACTGGCAACGGAAAAACGAAGGGAAAACGCCTTGGACCCCGGAGCAGAAAAAGCAATGGCAAGAGCAAAAAGATAGACCGAGGTATACGTTCGAGTCTATGTTGGATCAACCTTGCAAGTTCCATACACCAAGTTTGAATAGTCCAGCAAACCATACAACCCAGCAGTGTGAGTGGATGAGAAAGTTAGAACATGGCAGTTTGGGGAATGCTCAGGCACCTCGGAACGAGGCACCTAGGAATGAGGCACCACGGCAACCGTTACTAACAGGAGGAATGGACAACAACTGATGTTGCGACCACCTCCACCGTGGTACAAGAATCAGGAAAGAAGGGATGCAGTACATCAAGTAGGTAATAACCAGCAACAAGGTCAAGGTTACCACGAGAATGAGGGACGAAACGAGTACAGGGAGCATCATCAAAGCTATTGTGTGTTTACCACAGAAGAAACTGACCGGAAAAGCTTGCAGCGCCTGCATATGGAGGTAAATGCAGTGATGCCGGCAATAGTGAGATACATGCCCTGGGCAGATCAAGAAATCACGTGGAGTATCAAGGATCACCCTAAGATCATGCCTAGCCCTGAGACCTATGCACTGGTCCTGGATCCAACGTTCATCGGGCTGAATCTCAATGTAAGGTTTTCCAAGGTACTGATTGACAATGGCAGCAGTATCAACATTATGTACAAGGATATCATGCACAAGTTGGGAATAACAGAGAACATGTTGCAAGCAACGAGGACCACTTTTCATGGCATTGTACCGGGTATTTTCCTGTGAGCCAATTGGTAAGGTCCGGGTTGATGTGTTATTCGGCACGAGAGGTAATTACCGGACTGAAAATTTGGAATTCTATGTGGTGAATCTGGAGAGCGCTTATCATGCGTTACTCAGCAGGCCAGTGCTGAACAAGTTCATGGCAACTACTCACATCATCTACCTTAAGATGAAACTGCCTAGGCCAAGGGGCGTGATAATTGTATCGGGGGACTTCCGGTGTTCGAGAGTGCGCCTCAGCTGGATCTAACTTAGCCGATTCACTCGTGATAGCTTAGGAAAGCAGGAAGATACTGGAGGTGGCGGCATTGGCTCAATCCGCGCAATAGCATATGTCGGCCCTGACCACCCCGCACGGAAGCGTGTCATTCCAAGCGACCAAGGACACAAAGAAAGTGCCAATCAATGATCAGTTCCCAGAGCGCACCGTAACCATTTGTGCCGGGTTACGCAGCAAATAGGAAAGCGAGCTCGTCAACTTCCTCCGTGAGAATCGGTATATCTTTGCTTGGTCCACTCAGGATCTGCAAGGTGTATCGAGGGAGTTGGCTGAGCACTCATTAAACATAAGACCCGGGGCTAAGCCGGTAAAGCAGCCTCTCCAGCATTTTGCCGAGGACAGAAGGAAAGTCATAGAGGATGAAATAGCTAGGCTCCTAGCGGCCGGATTTATTATGGAAGTACTCTATCCGGATTGGCTCTCTAATCCGGTGCTTGTGGAAAAGAAGAAGTATGATCCGAACATGGCTGTGGTATGGCGCATGTGCATTGATTACACGAACCTGAATAAGGCGTGTCCCAAAGATCCATTCCCACTCCCTAGAATAGATCAAGTCATAGACTCAACAGCCGGATGTGAGCTACTATCATTCATTGATGCGTATTCTGGTTTCCACCAGATACCCCTGAATCCGGATGGTCAAATAAAGACTATGTTTATTACCCCGTACGGGGCTTATTGTTATCGCACTATGCCGTTTGGACTACGTAATGCTGGAGCAACGTACCAACGATGCATGCAAAAATGTTTACATCACCAAATAAGTCGGAATGTTCAAGTCTATGTGGATGATGTGGTGATAAAGACCAAGGAAAGCAATATGCTTCTTGATGATATCCAGCAAACATTCGCAAACTTAAGAAGGTTCCGAATGAAGCTAAACCCGGAGAAGTGGACCTTTGGCGTGCCCGCTGGAAAGTTACTCGGTTTTTTAGTGTCTAGCCGTGGTATTGAAGCTAACCCGATGAAAATCCGGGCCATAGAGAGAATGGAACTGCCAAAATGCCTTAACGATGTGCAGAAGTTCACTAGTTGCCTGGCATCATTAAGCCAGTTCGTATGTTGGTTGGGAGAGAAGGCCTTGCCCCTTTACCAATTAATGAAAAAAGCAGACAAATTCACATGGACGCCACAAGCGGACATTGAATTTCGAGAATTGAAAAAGATGTTATCTACTGCACCGATCCTAGCAGCACAACTACCCAAGGAGCCAATGTTGCTCTACGTAGCCGCGACCAACTGAGTCGTAAGTGCAGTAATCATAGTGGAGCGCGAGGAAGAAGGAAAGTCGGTGCAAAGGCCGGTGTATTATCTGAGTGAAGTATTGTCAGCTTCAAAACAGAACTACCCTCACTATCAAAAGATGGCGTACGGCGTATATATGTCAGCCAAGAAACTCAAACACTATTTTGAGGAACATCCCATCAAAGTGATATGCGAGGCACCCATATCAGAGATTATGAGTAACAAAGATGCAAGTGACCGGATAGCGAAATGGGCAGTCGAGTTAGCTCCATATGTGCCACAATTTGACAAAAGAGATGCTATAAAGTCGCAAGTTGTGGCAGATTTCTTTGTGGACTAGGCTGAGGTGCAATATGAGTCACCTCTACGGACTCCAATTATTGGTGAATGCACTTCGATGGGTCAAAACTGAAAGAAGGGTTGGGCACCGGAGTAGTGCTTACCTCTCCCAAGAAGGATCGACTGAAATATGTCCTTCAAATCCACTTCAATGCCTCGAATAATGTTGTGGAGTACGAAGCATTGGTACATGGTGTCAAGGTAGCGAAAGAAGTGGGGATACGTCGGATACAATGCGTTGGAGATTCAAATTTGGTGGTGCAACAAGTGTCTGGAAATTGGGATGCCTTGGATGCTAATATTGCCTTATACAGATTCCATGTTCAAAATATAAGCGGGTTTTTCGAAGGGTGTGAGTTCCATCACATACCTCGGATTGAAAACGAGGCAGCAGATACGCTGTCCAAGTTAGGATCATCCTGGCAGCCAATCCCGCCAAATGTTGCTTTGGAACACCTGAGAAAACCATCTATCATGCCATCGCCTGAATCAGACTAAATTTATATCCCGGCACTCTCCGGATCAGGAGGTGCACCTATGGAGATACAGTGGGGAGGCACCTCAGCAAACCCGGAGATTGCTTCGGCAAACCCAGGGACTGCCTCAGCAAACCCGAGGACTGCTTCGGCAAACCCGGGGACTGCCTCAGTGAACCCGGGGACTGCCTCAGCAAACCTAGGGACTGATCAGCCTGATGAGGAACCGTTTCCAGTCCGGACTATACCAACTTGGGCCAAGCCAATTTTTGATTTCCTAAAAGAGGGAACCTTGCCGGATGACGAGATAATCTCAAGATAGATCTAGAGGAGAGCAAAGGCCTATACTATTATCAACGCCGAACAATACAAAAGAAGTGTGACAATAGTACTGCAGCGGTGTGTTGATCCGGAGGAAGGACTTGACATACTCCGGGATATTCACCAAGGGGAATGTGGCCATCATGCCTCTTCAAGGGCCCTAGTGGCAAAAGCTTTTCGTCATGGATTTTATTGTCCCAGTGCCTTGGAGCAAGCAGAGGATCTGGTGAGAAAATGCAATGGCTATCAAAGATACGCCATGAAAACTCATTTACCAATGTCGGAGCTGAAAACTATCCCCATTACCTGGCCATTTGCTGTATGGTGCCTAGATATGGTAGGGCCATTTAAGCCGGCTAAAGGAGGGATGACACATATCCTAGTTATGGTTGACAAGTTCAACAAGTGGATTGAAGTAAATCCAATCTAGAAATGTGATGGGGCAACATCAGTAAGATTCCTCAAGGATATAATCCTGAGATATGTCTATCCCCATAGCATCATCACTGATAATGGAACAAACTTCACTGAAGGAGCATTTGCGAGGTTCTGCCAAGAAAAGAAGATCCGGCTAGATGTTGCCTCAGTCGCCCACCCCGCATCGAACGGGCAAGTGGAAAGATCCAACGGACTAGTATTGTCCGAGATAAAACCTCGGCTCATAGAGCCGCTGCAAAGATCAGCAGGGTGCTGGATAGAAGAACTACTAGCGGTACTGTGGAGTTTAAGGACAACTCCGAATCGATCAACAGGCTATATGCCATTCTTTCTGGTATATGGGGCAGAAGCTATATTACCAGCCGACATCGAGCATGATTCGCCAAGAGTCACCCAATACACAGAAGCTGAAGTGTGCGAAGCCCGGCAAAATGATGTTGATCTGCTGGAAGAAGCGAGAGAATTGGCCTTGTCCAGATCCGCCATATATCAGCAAAATCTCTAATGCTATCATAGCCGGAAAGTAAACCCCCGAGTCTTCCGGGAAGGTGACCTGGTACTCCGGCTGATACAACGCACAGCTGGCATGCATAAGCTATCCCCTCCATGCAAAGGACCTTTCATTGTAAGCAAAGCCTTGCACAATGATTCCTACTATCTTATCGATGCATAGCCCCAAGAAAAGAACAAGCCGGACAGGTCCAGAGAGGAACCTAAGCGACCGTGGAATGTAGCACTACTTCATCCTTTCTACACCTAACAAAGAGGTGAATGTATCCGAGCTACTAATATGTTGGTATGTATGTTGGCAATGAGCTTATTAAATAAAAATTTGGCACCCCAAGCAGAAACTCGGGGACTATCGTAATAATTGTCTCTCATTTTCATAGTTTTATGTCGGTTGGGTTAAGTCGCTTATATCTTAGTCGGCTTAGTAGTGTGTGAGCACCAAAAACCCAACTCTTTGAATTTGCTGTTGTCCAACAAGAATTGGCTTCATGGCAAGCAAGAGAACAAGTTTGGAATGGCAAAGCACATGAAAAATGACCAAGGAAAAGAACTTAAACGAGCCGACATTGGTTATTTTGACTAACCGTTGGTTTATTGTATTTATCTAACGCCGGATCATTTTGAGCTAGTCTCAAAGTTTCAAGTATTGTTAAATCATTTTTTTTGAACCTCGGACTCGTAAGTCAAAAAGCCTAATCAAGGTAGACGCGAGCCAAGTCAAAAATTGGGGGAACGAGAAAACGAAACTCGGGGACTTCGTCCACGATAATCCAACATTAAGAACATAGTTTCAAACGATAAGTTGTAGCACAACCAAAGTAAAGAACTTAGATACACTTCTGCCCAGCATTTCGGGGATCTGACAAATATGATAAGTGTTTTTAAGGAGCAGGAGCAGCAGCCGAATTGTCAGCCGAAGAAGGTGGCACTTCGGAGTTTGGGGGAGGGGCGCTAGCCTCAGCTTCATCTTCAGGGTTGACCTCGCATCCTCCGGGTCTTCGGCCTTGTCACCAAGCTCGGGGCCTCACCCTCACTCCCTTCTTCTTCATCATCTTCGTCTCCAAAAGCAGCTTCATTATCAAAAACGTTGAGATAACTCAGCCCTTTGTTCCAAGCGTGGCAGAAGGAGTATTAACTAAGCTTGTTGGCACAGGCTTTGCGGCACACAATCCAATCCGGATCTTCGCACCACTTAGACCCGGTGTGCATGCGAGTAAGCAACCCCAGATCAAATCCTTCATAACAAGAAAGGATAAACTGCAAGGCAATGTCAGCCCCAGCCTGAGCGGTGGATTCACGCCACAGATGCAGCTGCATATCACACTCCATCAGTTTGGCTATGAAAGCCGAACCTGTTTTGGGAATGGTCTCAGTGGGCCAGAGGGAGTCAAACATTCGCATTACCGCCGGTATAATGTCTGTGCCATGGTTCTTCACTAGCTCAAGGCGAGCGGTGAGGCTCGCTAGTAGATCCTCCGTATTATACGAGATTGGCTCGGCATCAGGGCCTGCAAGAATACCACATTGCTCGCGGGACTGGAGTACGGAAGCAACACCAAGCGTGTCACTTTCTGGAAATTTGCCTGAGAACAGAGCAGAGGAGACAATGAGCAAAAGCACGAAACCAGGAGGAAGGAAAATTAAGGAAGGGCAAAGGACTCACGTGCGATCTGGAAGAGAAGTCGCTGAAGCTCGGAATGGACATTGACACTGTGGCCTGGAGTTTCTCGTACTGAGAGGTCACCGACGTAAGTTTAATGTCAGCTTCCTGCAGTAAGCTTTGGTCCTTGGAAATTTGCATGGTTAAACGCTCCTTTTCCTCAGCAAACTCCTGGTCCGGCTTCTCCAGCTCAGTCTTGTGGAGGTCTTTGAGCCTCCGGATTTCAGCATTCAGCCGAGTAATTTCTGAGTCCTGGAGCTGCAACCGAGCTATCTCTTCATACTTTTTCTTCAGCTCAGCCTCATGCTTCCCTGCTTGTTCGAGGAAATGGGTCATCATTTCAGGCATGGTAACGCTGTCTTCAAGAGCAACTGCAACAACGGCATAATCCGGAGAAACCGAATTATAAATGTCTACCGGGTAAAGAAAGGAGCATACAGTGATCATGCGAAGGAGATAAGATTACCTTTGATCTTAGCAAGGTTCTTCCGCATGATAATATTCTCAGCTTCAACCTCGGTTGCATGATTCGGATAACAAATTTATACGGATCACGAACAACTTGAATGAATGAAAATGGGAGAGGGAAAGTCTAAGTAAGGAATATTACCCTTCTTCTGGTGCTCCTCTAGGAGTTTGCCATAACGCACGCGAATGTCTTTATAGGAGTCCAGTAGGCGCTAGAACTCAGCAGATCGGCGATTAATGGTAATCTGAAATAAGCAAGGCAATGTCAAGTTCAAAGGCAAAGTCAAAAACAATTCGAAGTCTACAAGATCCGGGCCAAGTGGAACTTAACCTGGCTCTAGGTGTGTGGATATTAAAAGTCTACAACATCTAGGCCAAGCGGAACTTAATACGACTCTAGGTGGGTGGATATTCGAAGTCTACAAGATCCGGGCCAAGCGGAACTTAAGTCGGCTCTAGGTGTGTGGATATTCGAAGTCTACAAGATCCGGGCCAAGCGGAACTTAACCCGGCTCTAGGTGTGTGGATATTCAAAGTCTACAAGATCCGGGCCAAGCGGAACTTAACCTAGCTCTAGGTGTGTGGATATTCAAAGTCTATAAGATCCGGGCCAGGCGGAACTTAACCCGACTCTAGGTGTGTGGATATTCGAAGTCTACAAGATCTAGGCCAAGTGGAACTTAACCCGACTCTAGGTGTTTGGATATTTGAAGTGTACAAGATCCGGGACAAGGGAACTTAACCCGGCTCTAAATTTGTTAAAATTTGAAGTTACTACTAATAGAAATTAAATTCCCTAAGGAGCATCCGACCGAGTAACAAGTTTCTCCCTTAGAGGATCAGCGACTAGGGGATATATCTACAAGTGCTCAGCTATACAAGGTACTAACAGCAGAAGAAAAGAATTACCTCCATCATCTGGCCAGACAAAGAGATGGCCTTGGTAGTGGAGTTCATTTGTGCGCTGAACTCGGCTGGGCCGAACTTCTCTGGCAGATCATCTTGTGGGTCGATGAATTCAACGTTATTCTAGTTCTTCACGTACTCCAGGAGCAGTGGTCTGTAGGTTTCGCCGCTAGGAGAGTAGTTCACCACAAGGCCTTTCACGTGGGCCTCTCGCCTGGCGGATTGAGCTGCAGCAGGGCTGGTATGCAGAACCAGCTGCCTGCTACCCTCTGATCCGGCAGCCTGTGACCCAAAGGAGATACCTTTAGCTGATCCGACAGCTTTCTTGAGCTTTCTGGATGACGCCTGAGGAGCTGGCTGGAAGATATCCGCGATCGAGGGAGTTGATCCGGAGGGATCAGGCGGGGCCTTCCTCTTGGGAGGCTTGGTGGAACCTGCTGGTACTGCTGCTGCTATTGGTGTTCTTGCTGCTGCTGGTGCTGGTGCTGTTGCTTGTGCTGGTGTTGCTGCTACTGGTGGTGGTGCTGGTATTGCTGGTTCGGAGGAAACTGGAACAGAAGAGAAACTGGATTGGGGCGGTGCCGATGGAGCTGGCACCTCATCACTTGGCATTGGGGCCAAAGAGGAACTGGGGAGATCAGGCATAGTTGTATCCGAAGCTGCCCCACTACCCCCCGCATCGACATTTCCCTCCTCATGACAAGGTGGGATCTGATCAGGTGTAGCCGTAGAACCCTCTTGGATAGGGCTGAGCGGGCGAGTATCATCATCGCGGGAAGGGGGGGAGGGAGGGCTGCTCTGGATTGGAGATGCTATGCCCGAGCCGCTCTAGGAATGACCCTGGGAGCTCTGAGAAGTAGAAAAGAATCAAGTTAAAAAGAAAAGAAGAACCAATAAGAGATAAGAGCAAACATAGAAAGGGAGAAAAACTTGAAGGACAGATGCAAAAGACTTACTCGTTCGAGGTTGGGGGAGCCCGAGCTTTGGGCATCCTCAAGACCATGCTCTTGGCGGCCGGCTTAGTCGAGGATTTCACCCTAGACTTCTTCTGCCTCTTCTTGGGCGACGGCACTTCCGAAGCTGCGGCCGAGGCAGGCGCGCGCTTCTGGGAAGAAGCAGACATCGGACCACCAGTGGCGAGGGGAGGAACCTCGTGGACCTGACCGACCGGGTTAGCTGAAGATTCGGACATAACCCGATGCGTGTAAGAGATGAGAACTGGATCAAGTACCTCCAGGACCTCAACGTCCGAGTCATTGTCATCTGGCCAATCCCTTAGACAAGAGGCCTTACCAGCGCTGCGTTTGACGACGTCCAGAGTAGGTAGGAAAGTCTCCAAATCAGGATCCTCCTTGTCCTCCTCGGCACGGTCCGGCACCCACTTGCTCGCCAGCACCTCGCCATCCTCCAGTGGCTGCTGGAGGAGTCGCTGAGAACAAGACAACAATTGATAAGTTACGAAAATAAACCAACATACAAAGGAGATCGAGAAAACAGTAAGAAGTGAGTTTACCTTTGGAGGAGGATTGTCCCGGGTGAAGGGCTCGAGCCCCCATTCCCAATCTTTGGAGAATTCCTTCTCTACATTGAAAATGGCCTTAACCCTGCAGTAAACCACCAAGTTATCCAGCTTGAAAGATGAAGTCCGGTGGGGGTCGAGGGGGCCGCTCAAGTAACAGATCTTGTCGGCTCGCTTCTGAAGGGGGAGACCCAGCTGTGGACAAAAGTAATCATGATGTCTTCCCCCTGGAGCTTCTTCGTGAGCAGCTCTTTGATCCGGCGCTCCACCTGAATCGCCAGGGCCGTGGGTCGCTTGGGAATGCTCTCCCAAAGCGAGGTATCCGGAGGGCCAAGCGTGAAGGGGAGGAGCCGGATCAGGTCCTCCTCAGTGGTATTTCGGATGTAGAAAAAAGTCCGGGACCAACCTTTGCAGGACTCGAGTCGGGTGACCCGGGGAAACGCGGAGTTTTTGCAGGGGGATATGGAGGCAGCGCCGCATTGGGTCAGGTATTTATCCTCCAGAGCAAGCTCCGGATCCGGAACCACATTCCTATGGAGACCGAAGAATTTGATCCACAGCTCCTTGGTTGGCCAGAGGCTGATGTATGCCTCAATGCCAAAGGCAAAGGAGGACAAAGAAGTGATGGCATTGGCGGGGAGATGATGTGGTTGCAGTTTATAGGTAGAAATGAAATCGAAAAAGAAATCTGAGGTAGGAAGGCTAAAGCCACGCTGAAAATGCGAAAGAAAAACAACATATTCCCTAGGATTGGGGGAAGGAGAAATCTCGCCGGAGGCGAGGCGACAAGCGATGCCGGTGGGGATGCGGCACGTGGCATGGAGCCAGTCCAAGTCGTCCTCGCAGACGAACGCGCCATCCCAGCAGCCGCACTCGCGGCCCTCTGCTTCTTCCTCCTGCTGCGCCACCACGGCTGCCTCCTCCTCAATCATGGTGGACTCAAGGTCTTCGAGAGAGAAATCGGAGTAGAAGTAACCGGAGGAGGGCAAACAGGAAGCGCAAGGCCCCGTGATGAAGCCCTTGAGAGGGAATGGTGGCGCAGGCATAAGGTGCTGCCTGTGCACGATCGCGGCGGCGCTAGGGAAACGAGGAACTAGCGGCAGTGGCAAGGTTGTAGTAAGAGAGAAAGGAGGCTAGGAAGCACAGAGAAAATGGGGAACTTCCCTAGAGATTTTCCCAGGCCCTCTACTTAACCGCGCAACTGGCGCGTAGTGGGATCCTTTGCAGTTGCCACGCCGCATGCAACAGGCGTGTACACGGCCGAATCAGCCAATCAGAGCGTGGCCACAGCAAGGACCATAGGGGCAGAGGATCCCACGACACGATGTAATGTTACAGTTAATGAGGCGCTGTAGTTAAGGGACGTGCGCAACAGTTATTCCTGACATTGCGATAGTAACCGGTGCATTAAATGCGTGTAACCCTTAAAATGAGGCAAAATGATGATTACCCTCCACGTAGGATGTTGGGAAGCATACAAGAGAAGGAACGGTAGCCCGGATAAATAGGCAAAAACCCGGCCAGCGAGGAATAACTCGGAATGAGCCAAGAGATCCCCAGAGGAGAATCCCCGGGTTACTAGATAAACTCGGCCAAAGAGGCAGAGATACGGATATGGGAACCTGCTATGGCCTTAACAACTAAAAGTTGCTAAGACCGCACCAGCTTTGGGGACTGATGTTGGGGGATACCCCAGGGTGGGGTGATGCCAGGGTATAAAGGCCGAGTTAGACGGGGTACAGCACGGTCAAAGCAAGTGTTGACCGGGTCACGTCAAGGCAGGCCGAACCACGGAGTGACCTGACCCGTGGGGCATCTCCTTAAGCGTTGTCCGGCTGGCATAAAATATATGCCGACCATGTTTGTCTATCTGTTTTCGTAGGGGAATTGATAGCCGGATTAGCCACATGCTAGTCGGACTATCCTATGGCTTCCAAGAGAAGGAAGGAATCTCCTGCTGGTCAAAAGGTGGCTTTATTAGCTCTAGCATGAGCAAAGAAAAGCAAAGAAGAGGACCAGCGGGTCAGGGGCGACCAAGGTGACGCGGGCAATGTCGGATGACGTAGCCCATGTCTGGTGACGCTTAAAGACAAAGATTATGCTGTGGGTTACGTCCAAAGCCTGGACGAGCCGTTAAAGAGAATAGAGAAGCATCTAGCTTTAGGCAAGGAGCATATTCGGAGAATATGCTGCCACGTGTGCCCTAATATTGTAACCCGGTCTCCCCTATATAAGGAGCACTGGGGCCTCCATAGAGGGGGATCGATCACTTTCTCTGTTTAAGGTAGAACTCTAGAGCTAGTTTGTAGGGAGTAAGAGACATGGTCTCCTTCTTACCAAAAGCTTGAAGGGTACTTGTAAACACCATTGATAGAGAGAATACAAGAACATCTGTGCGTGGAATCACCACGTTCTCCCTCCCTGGATTCCCCTAGCACTCATTGGCCCCATCTTTAGCCTATCCATGGCATCTGCCGTGCCACCACCATGACACCACTTAAAGTGATTTATAACATTTACTTAGTTTTCTTTACTTCTAAACTCAGTTTAGATAAACCTAGCTTTTTGCAAATAAACTTAGAGCTTAGGATTCCTACTAGAACTACCTTACTTATTAGTGATAGTTTGCGAGTACTTAAAGAGTACTCATGGATTTGTCCCTAGCTATTCCCGTGGCCAGACTATGAGGAGGACTATCAGGATGATGGATAGCAGGACGTCTACGACAACTAGAATTATCTCCCATCGTCAGCATTGCATGTGACCCTGAAGATGGATCCCACTACTACGCTTAATATTCTGCTGCTTGTTTGTATTAAGACTGGATCATGAGATCCCTTATTTGTGTAAGACCTTATTATGGTTTGTAATGGATGATGTACTATGATATCCAATCTGTTATGTCTCGCAAAAATGCTAATCTTGGGATTGCGATGTATGGCAAAACAGGCATCTGAAATTAAAAATCCAGGTGTTGACAAGTTGGTATCAGAGCCATCTTGACCATAGGAGACCCTAGTTAGAATGGACGTCTGAACAAAAACTTTGTTTCAAAACAAAAGAAGTGAGTATTTATGAAAACCTATTCCCACTCTTATCCTTGATTCCTTAAAAAAATTCATGTTCCTCAAAATTCTTACATTCCTACATATAATTTGACACACTTGATCACCTCACTAACTTACTCATCCTGAATTCTTATAGATGGAAGTCCAGTATTGCAAGTTGGATGAGTGGTGTATGGCTGAAATAAATCAACATTAGGTTTCAAACATTAGGGTTCTTAAGCTAGGTGACCGGTCTTGACAATCTCTTACTGGATCTCTGACCGGTTTTTTAGACTATATATCACAAATGCATTGATCTGTAGGGACTCCATTTGTGTCAAACAACCATGGTGGTCAGAAAGCCCAGAGAGCCCCTAGAATATGCAACTGCCACATGGAGATGGTGAACCTGTAGTGTAACAGAAGCAGTTGCATCACCACACCCAACTAGAGTGTGTGTGGATCATCAAGGTGTGGCTTTTGAGACTCCATAACACAGATGCATTGATCTGTAGGGACTCCATTTGTGTCAAACAACCATAGTGGTTAGAAAGCCCAAAGATCCCCTAGAATATGCAACTTCCACATGGAGATGGATGAACCTGCAGTGTGACAGAAGCAGTAGCATCACCACACCCAACTAGAGTGTGTGTGGTTCTTCAAGGTGTGGCTTTTGAGACTCCATAACACAGAAGCATTGATCTGTAGGGACTCCATTTGTGTCAAACAACCATGGTGGTCAGAAAGCCCAGAGAGCCCCATGGTTGTTTGACACAAATGGAGTCCCTATAGATCAATGCATCTTTGTTATGTAGTCTCAAAAGCCACACATTGATGACCCACACACACTCCAGTTGGGTGTGGTGATGCAACTGCTTCTGTCACACTGCAGGTTCACCATATCCATGTGGCAGTTGCATATTCTTGGGCTCTATGGGATTTCTGACCACCATGGTAGTTTGACACAAATGGAGTCCCTACAGATCAATGAGTATGTGTTATGGAGTCTCAAAAGCCACACCTTGATGACCCACACACTCTCTAGTTGGGTGTGGTGATACAACTACTTCTGTCACACTGCAGATTCACCATCTCCATGTGGAGTTGCATATTCTAGGGGCTCTCTGGGATTTCTGACCACCATGGTTGTTTGACACAAATGGAGTCCCTACAGATCTATGCATCTGTGTTATGTAGTCTCAAAAGCCACACACTGATGACCCACACACACTCCAGTTGGGTGTGGTGATGCAACTGCTTCTGTCACACTGCAGGTTCACCATATCCATGTGGCAGTTGCATATTCTTGGGGCTCTGTGGGATTTCTGACCACCATGGTTGTTTGAAACAAATGGAGTCCCTACAGATCAATGCATCTGTGTTATGGAGTCTCCAAAGCCACACCTTGATGACCCACACACACTCCACTGGGTGTGGTGATGCAACTGCTTCTGTCACACTTCAGGTTCACCCATCTCCATGTGGAAGTTACATATTCTAGGTGCTATCTCGGCTTTCTGACCATCATGGTTGTTTGACACAAATGGAGTCCATACATATCAATGCATCTGTGTTACGGAGTCTCAAAACCCAGACCTTGATGACCCACACACACTCCAGTTGGGTATGGTGATGCAACTGCTTCTATCACACTAGTTCACCCATCTCCATGTGGAAGTTACATATTCTAGGGGCTCTCTGGGATTTCTGACCACCATGGTTGTTTGACACAAATGGAGTCCCTACAGATCAATGCATCTATGTTATGGAGTCTCAAAAGCCACACCTTGAAGAACCACACACACTCCAGTTGGGTGTGGTGATGCTACTGCTTCTGTCACACTGCAGGTTCATCCATCTCCATGTGGAACTTGCATATTCTAGGGGATCTTTGGGCTTTCTGACCACCATGGTTGTTTGACACAAATGGAGTCCCTACAGATCAATGCATCTGTGTTATGGAGTCTCAAAAGCCACACCTTGATGATCCACACACACTCCAGTTGGGTGTGGTGATGCAACTGCTTCTGTCACACTTCAGGTTCACCATCTCCATGTGGCAGTTGCATATTTTAGGGGCTCTCTGGGCTTTCTGACCACCATGGTTGTTTGACACAAATGGAGTCCCTACAGATCAATGCATTTGTGATATATAGTCTAAAAAACCGGTCAGAGATCCAGTAAGAGATTGTCAAGACCGGTCACCTAGCTTAAGAACCCTAATGTTTGAAACCTAATGTTGATTTATTTCAGCCACGCACCACTCATCCAACGGCCAATAATCTGAGATGGGCAACAGAGGCCAACTGATCTTTGAGAGGGATCTAGATGCACTATCAGAGTATCTTGATCACCCGTATCTGGAATTCTTCGGGGCACAACTCAACGATCACATAGGAGGAGATCTACAATGGCTGATAGATGCAGATCTCAGAGGCAAGATGGAAGCACCCACATCTGAGAAGATTCAATTCACCTTGCGAGAGAACAACTGGCTAGATGGATTAGCCAGGTCTATGCATGAAGCTCTTGCCCATCTGTGTGGGAAAAACATCAACTTGATCCAAGGAACTCACTTTGCTCACTTTGCAAGGCATGATTCTATGGGAATGCCATTGGAGATGCCAGGACACCCAGAGTTGAAGCACTAGGTGGACAATCTTGACTTCATGTTGTATGATAGGCAGAAGGAATTGGATAATTCCCGAGCCTACGCTAACCACAACGTTGCCACTGCCGTCAAGAAGGACCAGACTCTCGCCATTCTCGCCAAGGAGCGCCAATCACTTCATCGTCAATGCGACAAGAAGTATAGCACCAACGATCGTCTTCGCAAGAAGGTGGCCGCTCTCGAGAATACCATCCGTGAACAGGAAGTCCATCTTGAAGAAAAAGAGGAGGAGGAAGGTGAAGACATCCAGGGAGATCTTCACTCTTACCTCACTGATGACAACGACTACCTGGAGGATGATGCCATGGATTTCTACACCAATGATGATGATTCCGACTTCATTGATGATGAGTAGATGCACTTGATCACTACCGTAGGAGTGATTTGTATCGGTCACACTGTATCGTAGTTTCACAGAATGGTTCTTAAAATCATCTGTTTTCTATTTGTGTGTGGTGTGTGTTGTATTGTGTGCTTGAATGAATGAATGAGAAGAAGAAGTTAGTTTGCAAAACCTGAGTCAAAGCTCAAAGGTGAACCTTTTGAAACAAAACCATGAACCTTAGAAATTTCCCTCTTATCTCTTTATCTATCTCAATCTTCAGATGACTCGTGGAAACCCCGGAGGAAGCAGCTCATCGCAAGACCTGATGCTGCAGATTCTGCAAATGCTAGTTTTTGACCGTGAAGCTAGTAGAGCCGAACGCCAAGCCAACCTATCCACTCTTCAATAGATAGCTCAGATCGCCCACAATAATCAAGGCCATGGAAACCAAGATCACCATGGATCCAAGCTTAAGAACTTTCAGAATACCAATCCCCCATCTTTAACAAACATGAGGATCCCTTAGATGCTGATGACTAGCTGCAAACCATGGAGAACAATCTGGAGGTCACAGGGGTTGAAGCCAATGAGAAGGTACTGTTTGCCACCCACTATCTGGCAGGAGATGCAAGAGCATGGTGGAATAGCACCCATACCATGAATGACGGTCAGATGATAACTTGGGAAGCATTCAAGATCAAGTTCAGCCGCACCCATGTGCCACAAGGTTTAGTCACCAGAATGAGAGACGAATTCAGGGAACTGAAGCAAGGAAGGACGACGGTAGTTGAATACCGTGACAAATTTCTGTCCCTAGCTAGATATGCCCTCGATGAGATCAACACTGAAGCCAACAAGAAGGAAAGGTTCCTGAATGGATTGCATGATGAAATGCAGACTGTGTTAGTCAACATCCGTTTTGGAGATCTAGAAGAGCTAGTAGACTCTGGCATCTAGATGGAAGGGAAGATCAACCAAGTGATGTCTACGCACTTCTATTCTTGTAGACAGTTGTTGGGCCTCCAAGTGCAGAGGTTTGTAGAACAGCAGCAAGTTTTCCCTTAAGTGGATCACCCAAGGTTTATCGAACTCAGGGAGGAAGTGGTCAAAGGTATTCCCTCTCAAGCAACCCTGCAATCAAGATACAAGAAGTCTCTTGTGTCCCCAACACACCCAATACACTTGTCAGGTGTATATGTGCACTAGTTCGGTGAAGAGATAGTGAAATACAAGTGGTATAGATAATTAAAGTGGTAACGGTGATAGAAAATAGCTTGATGGCGTGGAAAAGACTAAAGTAAAACTGAAATAAAGAAGGAAGAAAGCAAACATGGAACAAATCTAATATCAAACGGTGTTTTAGTGCTTAGAAACAAGGCCTAGGGATCATACTTTCACTAGTGAACACTCTCATATAAATATCTTCTCTTTATGATACTACTCTTAACTACTCTCCGGTTGGACACTCTAATCGATGGTGGGGCTATAACAGCACACCTCAAAGTAAGCCTTTCCCATCTAGATAACCCCACACTGTCACCTTGAGCTCTAGATGGTTCCAACAAACACCACAATTTCATAAATACATCCAACTCTAAATATAACTCATAAAAGTATTTGTAATCTCTAGCCTAAGTGCCACCATGGTGTGCACGCTATCACTTTCACACACATGGGGAGAGCAAAGATCTATTAAAGCACTTGAGTAGCAAGGTAGATCTATAGATTACATGCCCATGATCTCAATAAGATCATGCATAGAGAGAGAGATGAACACATAGCTACCGTTAGAACCCTTAGCCTCGAGAGAGAACTACTCCCTCCTCATCATGGGAATCAGCAATGGTGATGGAGATGGTGGTGGAGATCGATGGAGATGGCTCCGGGGGCACTTCCCCGTCCTGGCAGGGTGCCGGAACAGAGACTTTCTGTCCCCCGATTTTCCCTTTCGGTGGCGACGGCGCTGCAGAACTTTTCGTGGCTAGAGGCTTGATGATTTAGGGTTTTAGTCCTGGGGGGCATATATAGGCAAAGGAGGCAAGGTCGGTGGCCGGCCAGGGGGCCCACATCATGCCCTGGCGTGGCCAAGGGGGACCCGCGCCTAGGGGTGGTGTAGCCACCCTGTGGCTGCTCTCCGTCTCGTATTCTGGCTCCGTGAGTCTCCGGGAAAAATAGGCATATTGGATTTTGTCCCGTCCAATTCCGAGAATCTTCATTTTCTGACTTTCTGGAACCAAAAACAGCAGAAAACTGGCAACTGGCACTATGGCTCTTGTTAATAGGTTAGTCCAAGAAATCATATGAAAAGTACTCCAAAGTGTGGACAAAACACAAGAAAGTAGATAAAACCAAGCATGGAACATAAAAAAATTATAGATATGTTAGCAATGTATCAACATCCCCAAGCTTAACTCCTGCTCGTCCTCGAGTAGGTAAGTGATAAAAAGAAAGAATAATTTTTGAGGTGACATGCACCATCATAAACTTGATCAAAGTATTTGTAAAATATTGATAGCTAGAATCATAGTACTTCAATCATAACATGAAAGACAAAGTTCTAGCAATAAGACAAAGAAGCTATGTTGCAACATGAAAAGGCACAAACAAAAGATTCATGAATAACAATGCTTTGCAAGACGTTTGTTTGTTTCACATAAAGAAAACATAGCATAGTGGCATTCAGCTTGTCCCTCATAGAGTAGCAAACATAAATGTATAGGACACCTTCAAAGTTTATAAGAGTGACTAGATACAAATAGTTTAAAACAAGCAATATCAAAGCTATGCATCAATCAACAAGTCTTGGGACAATACACATAGAACTAAGAATGGCCACTATGCTCTCAAAGTAGGTGCATAAAGATAGAAGGTGGAGACTCAATATAATGGTGGAAGAAAGGCCTTCATAGAAGGAAGTAGGAATTCAAGTTTCATAAAGAGCTTCCAAAAATTATGGTACTTAATAGCTTTCAGTCTCATTGCCCCTATCATAAGTATCTTGAAGTGATTATGGTTAAAGTGAACAAACTATGGTGTATATACTTGACGAAGTATAAGCTGGAAATCTCATGTCCCTTGAATACGAGGGACGCTCCTCATGCTACTCAAGTTTAGTTACCGGTAAGTTATTGTCATAGTAAGTACATGTGTATCATAGAGAACCGCCAACGGGGTACCCCTTGCCCGATGATACGGAAGAATCCACATATCAAAATGACAAGGCAAGCAGACAACGGGCATCTCAGCAATCTTCTTATTTACCATGGGAATATGGTGTTTTTTTCTCTCTTTCCTCTTTTCTCATATCTCTTTTTTTTCTTTTTCTCTTTTTTCTCAATATCTGACTCTTTTCTTATAAGAAGAATGCTTCATAGACAGCTCATTATGGTTACGCTGCAGGTTTCCACCATGTCAACATGGACTAGACTAGCGGCCCAAGCGTTTCTCTAACACATATACAAGCTCCCCTTTCATTTCACACCGACGACATCCATATACAAAAGAGCATGATATCAACTAGGTACAAAGTACCAGTGCAATTTTGAAAGCGTTCCCCATGACAGCATGGTTCTGCTATTCCCCAAAAAATAAGTGCAAGCATATACAACATAGATGACACAATGGGTCAAGTTTATTAAGGGAAAGAAAAGTAAAGTGTGCCATCAAGTTCGTTGAGAGCTTTAATCACTAGCTTTCTCATAACAAGTTTAATTTGGAAGGTAAACAAAAACATGAATATACTTGGAATAACATATGCTAATAGGTAGGTATGGTGGACTCTTTGGAATAACTTGGTTTTAGGAGTTGGATGCAAGAGTGGAACTCATACTTGGTTGTGGAGGCTAGCAAAAGACTGGGAGCGACCAACTAAGAGAGCAATAATGGCCATAATCATGCAGAGCGACAAAACATCATTAATTAAAGCATAAAATGATATTACAAGTCAAAAACTAAAGGATCATAAAGGCTTATGGTGACTTGAGATAGTCATAACATGGTGTGAGCATGCGCCAAGTCAACACAAATAAAGCATCAAAGGATAATACCACAATACTACGCTTTAATATGCTAAAACAACGCATGATTCATCCAAGGAACATTAAGTAATCTCAATTGTTTATAACAAGTCATGCTACAACAAAGAATACTAAGCATAAAGCCAAAACAATATCAAGCATGGCATGACAAAGCATAGGCCACAGTCAAAAACAAGCTCTCTTTACCACTTAAGCATGAACTTTCCTACTCTTTTCCAATCCAAACCAAACTATTTGAAAACCAACGTATGAAAGAGGAGGTCCAACCAATTTATTCAGCAAACTAAGAAAACAAAGAAAACGAAAAACCAAAATGAAAACGAAAAAGAAGACGCTCCAAGAACAACACAACTGTGCATGAAACAATAAAAATAAAGCGTTTGGAAGAAACCTGGGATTTTTATTGATGAAGAAGGGGATGCCTTGGGAATCCCCAAGATTTGATGCTTGTACTTCTTGGATATTTCTTGGGGTGACACGCGTGGCATCCCCAAGCTTGAGCTTTAGTCCATCCTTCATCTAATTACTCATTCCTTCCATACACTTGAAAATTTTCCTTCATACAAAACTTCACACAATCTTTATTAGGAACATTAGTGCACTCAAGATAATAAGTCTTTAGGTTCAGTTCTAACACCAATAAACTTCCATCAGAACACTAGCTACTGTAGCACTTCCCTCAAAAAGATCAATTCCCCAAAAGAACAAAAAAAAGGAACCAACAAGAAGCAAATCCAAATAATGGCAGAAATCTGTCAAAACAGACCAGCAGGTAAAAACCAATTTTTTTGAAGACCTTCTGTTGCTCAAATCGAAAAGTGCTGAGCTAACTAAAGTTAGATAACAACCTGGGGCAGAAGCACAAAAATTCACGCCTCAAAACGACATACAAAGATTTTACACGAATTTTTACGGTGAAGCACAAAAATCTGTTTCGGGACAGCAACTTTCCCAATCATTACTTCTCTCTCATTAGATGTTACTCTTGGCACAAAAAGAAAATAAAAAGGATAAGGAGCGGTTATTACAGATGTAATAACTTCCAAGACTCATCTAAAACTTTTGGGTTATCTCCCAATAAGTACTTTTCTTTAACGCCTTTAAGTTAGGCATGATAGTTTGAGAAGATGCTCACATAAGAAATATGAATTGAAGTAAAAGAGAGCATCAAGAAGCAAATTCAAAACACATTTAAGTCTAACCCACTTCCTATGCATAGGAATCTTGTAAAGAAACATGTCATGAAAGCACAAAGCAACAAGCATAGTAAAGCAAAACAAGTGCAACTTCAAAATTTTCAACATAAAGAGGGGAAACTTAATATTATTGAGATGCATAAAACCATGTTTCCCTCTCTCATAATAACTTGCAGTAGCATCATGAATAAAATTAACAATATAACTATCACATAAAACATTCTTATCATGAGCCACATGCATAAAACAATTATTACTCTCCCTATAAGAATAGTCATTCTTATTAATCATAGTGGGAGCAAATTCAACAAAATAGCTATCATTATTATTCTCATCACCATAATCATCAAATATAGGAGGCATATTGTAATCATAATTAATTTTCTCCTCAATAGTAGGTGGACTGAGAATATCATATTCATCATTGTAATCATCATATATTGGAGGCATAGTATCATCAAAGTAAATTTGCTCCTCCATGCTTGGGGGACTAAAAATATCATGCTCATCAAAACTAGCTTCCCCAAGCTTAGACTTTTCCATTGCATTAGCAATAATGGTGTTCAAAGGATTCATACTAATAACATTGCTATTAGCATGCAAATAAAGTTCCATAGGTTTTTTAATTTTCTCTTCAAACACTTCATGTCCGAAATCAAGATAAATACTATAAACCTCTATAATTTTGTTGTTGTTTTCCATTAAACCTAACTAGTGAAAACAAGAAACAAAAAGACAAAATTGCAGAATCTAAAGAAAATAACTTCGAGCACTCACACCGGAGGATGTGAGTACCTTTTACCTTACCTCCCCGGCAACGGCGCCAGAAAATAGGCGTTTGCCGTGGGAGGTTCTTCTTCTTTAATCCTCTGGTGTGAATACCTTTTACCTTACCACCCCGGCAACAGCGCCAGAAAATAGCTTGATGTCTACGCACTTCTATTCTTGTAGACAGTTGTTGGGCCTCCAAGTGCAGAGGTTTGTAGAACAACAGCAAGGTTTCCCTTAAGTGGATCACCAAAGGTTTATCGAACTCAGGGAGGAAGTGGTCAAAGGTATTCCCTCTCAAGCAACCCTGCAATCAAGATACAAGAAGTCACTTGTGTCTCCAACACACCCAATACACTTGTCAGGTGTATAGGTGCACTAGTTTGGCGAAGAGATAGTGAAATACAAGTGGTATAGATAATTATAAGTGGTAACGGTGATAGAAAGTAGCTTGATGGCGTGGAAAAGACTAAAGTAAAACTAAAATAAAGAAGGAAGCAAGCAAACATGTAACAAATCTAATAGCAAACGGTGTTTCAGTGCTTAGAAACAAGGCCTAGGGATCATACTTTCACTAGTGAACACTCTCATATAAATATCTTCTCTTTATGATACTATTCTTAACTACTCTCCGGTTGGACACTCTAATCGATGGTAGGGCTATAACAACACACCTCAAAGTAAACCTTTCCCATCTAGATAACCCCACACTGTCACCTTGAGCTCTAGATGGTTCCAACAAACACCATAATTTCATAAAGACATCCACTCCAAATATAACTCATAACAAGTATTTGTAATCTCTATCCTAAGTGCCACCATGGTGTGCACGCTGTCACTTTCACGCACATGGGGAGAGCAGAGATCTATTAAAGCACTTGAGTAGCAAGGTAGATCTATAGATTACAAGATTATGATCTCAATAAGATCATGCATAGAGAGAGATGAACACATAGCTATCGGTAGAACCCTTATCATCGAGAGAGAACTACTCCCTCCTCATCATGGGAATTAGCAATGGTGATGGAGATGGTGGTGGAGATCGATGGAGATGGCTTAGGGGGCACTTCCCCATCCCGGTAGGGTGCCGGAACAGAGACTTTCTGTCCCCCAAATCTCCCCTTTGGTGGCGGCGGCGCTGTGAAACTTTTTGTGGCTAGAGGCTTGATGATTTAGGGTTTTATTCCTGGGGGCATATATAGGCGAAGGAGGCAAGGTCGGTGGCCGGCCAGGGGGCCCACACCATGCCCTGGCGCGGCCAAGGGGGACCCGCGCCTAGGGGTGGTGCGGCCACCCTGTGGCCCCTCTCCGTCTCGTATTCTAGCTCCATGAGTCTCCGGGAAAAATAGGCATATTGGCTTTTTGTCCCGTACAATTCCGAGAATATTCATTTTCTGACTTTCTGGAACCAAGAACAGCAGAAAACAGGCAACTAGCACTGTGGCTCTTGTTAATAGGTTAGTCCAAGAAATCATATGAAAAGTACTCCAAAGTGTGGACAAAACACAAGAAAGTAGATAAAACCAAGCATGGAACATCAAAAATTATAGATATGTTAGCAACGTATCACCAAGCCAATGACAACCACAAGCACAGGATGATGCACCAAATTGGGTCCCACAATATCCAGAAGTATCGCCCAACCCGTCTGCAGGATATGCCCCAAGAAACAACAGACCCCCGATGTCCCGTCCAAGCTACCCCAATCATAGCGGAGGAAACTTGAAGTCTAGAGGAAACCAAAACAACAATCCCGACAACTCCAACAATTTCAACCATGCATCGCTCAAGTCCAACAACAACAACAACAACACTGCCCCAAGGACTGGAAGCAATGTTGTGCCTGTTGCAACCAAAGACAAGTCCCAGATTAGTTGCTTTGAATGTGGAGTCAAGGGTCACTACTCCAACGAGTGCCCCAAGAAGCTTGCAGCATCCACCAATGTGAATGCTCCAGCTCAGCAGCAACGCCGTGTTCAGCCTGGAAGGAGATTTTCCCCAGGGAATTTGCTCAACCGCAACGGCCGTCTGTTCCACATGAATGCTAAAGAAGCCCAGGAAACACCCGATGTCATGCTGGGTATGTTTTCTGTTAACTCGGTACTTGCAGGAGTGTTGTTTGATTATGGAGCATCGCACTCGTTTGTTACAGAAGAATTTTCATGCACTAGTAAGATTCAACCAACAAAATTGAAGCATGTTATGATAGTTCAAATACCTGGTTCAATCACCAAAGCTAGAAAAATTTGCAAGGCTGTACCTATCAGAATGCATGGAATAGATTTTTATGCCAATCTAATAGTACTTGGAACCAAAGGTTTGGAAGTAGTACTAGGAATGGATTGGATTTCAAAACATAAAGGATTGATCGACTGTGCCAAAAAAGCCATAACCATGACCAGTAGCTCTAGAGTATCAGTAGAGCATGTACCTGAGACCTTGCCCCGTCAGTTCAAATGCAACAAGAGTCTAGCCCAACCAACCATAGACCAAGTCAGAGTAGTCTATGAATACCCTGACGTATTCCCAGATGAATTGTCTGGTATGCCCCTAGATCGGGATATTGAGTTCATTATTGAACTAATTCCTGCAACTGGACTCATAGCTTAGAGACCTTATAGTATGAACCCATCTTAATTAGTGGAGCTGAAGAAGCAATTTGATGCTATGCTGGAGAAAGGTTTGATTCAACCAAGCGCATCGCCATGGAGATCGCCTGTTTTGTTTGTGGATAAGAAAGTTGGAGGTAACCGTTTGTGCATGGATTACCGGAAGCTGAATGATGTCACCATCAAGAACAAGTACACACTGCCCAAGATAGAGGATATGTTTGATCAGTTGACTGGTGCCAGAGTGTTCTCTAAGATTAATCTTAGAACTGGTTATCATCAACTCAAGATTCGTGCAATGGATATTCCAAACACCGCCTTTACCACCAGATATGGATTGTATGAGTATACAGTCATGTCTTTTGGATTAATCAATGCCCCCTCTTATTTCATGAATCTCATGAATAAGATTTTTATGAATTTCCTGGAAAACTTTGTCGTTGTTTTTATCGATGATATTCTAATCTATTCAAAGTCAGAAGAAGACCATGAGCTACACCTGAGAACCATCCTTGAAACCCTTAGAGAGCATCAATTGTATGCCAAGTTTAGCAAATGTGAGTTCTGGTTGAAGGAAGTAGGATTCCTCGGAGATATTGTGTCGGTAGGAGGAGTCGCTGTCGATCCCGCCAAGATCAAAGATGTTGAAGAATGGGAAGCCCCAACCACTCAAACCCAAGTCCGTGCATTTCTCGGATTAGCGGGATATTACCGCAAGTTTGTTGAAGGATTTTCAAGCATCGCAAGACCGATGACCCAATTGTTGAAGAAAGATAGAAAGTTTGAATGGACTAACAAATGTGAAGCAAGTTTTCAAGAGCTCAAGAAGAGATTGATTTCATCCCCAATCTTGATTATGCCAGATATCAAGAAGCCTTTTTATGTATATTGTGATGCATCCAAGATTGGTCTTGGATGTGTGTTGATGCAAGAAGGCAAAGTCATAGCATATCTGTCCCGACAACTAAAGCAGCATGAGCAAAACTGCCCTACCCATGATCTTGATCTAGCAGCTGTACTTTTAGCCTTGAAGACATGGCGTCATTACCTTATGGGTAACCGTTGTGAGATTTATTCGGATCAGAAGAGCCTGAAGTATATTTTCACCTAGAAGGAGCTAAATATGAGGCAAAGGAGATAGATAGAGTTAATCAAGGATTATGACCTTGACATTCACTACCACCTCGGCAAAGCCAATGTGGTAGCGGATGCTCTTAGCAGATTGCCGTGTAGATTAAACACCATGATACAAGAAGCCCAACCAAGTTTACATGAAGAGTTGGAGCAGTTTAGAACGGAGCTAGTTAGCAAAGGATTTTTAGCTAGCATTGAACTTCAACCCACTTTGATCAGTCAGATCAAGGAGGCGCAGAAAGGAAATGCGAGTATCGACGGAATCAAATGTCGTATTGGTACAGGGAAGCTACCCAGATTCACCGAAGATGAAGAAGGATTTTTGTGGTACAAAGGACATATCTGTGTGCCAGCAGATTCAGAGCTGAAGCAATTTATCATGCAAGAATCTCATGATACTCTTTATTCTATCCACCCTGGAGGAACGAAGATGTATCAGGATATGAAGGAGCAATTTTGGTGGCACAAGATGAAGAGAGAAATTGGAAGCTACATAGCCAAGTGTGATATCTTTCAGAGAGTCAAGGCGAAACATCAGAGACCCGCAGGACTATTGCAACCATTGTAGATTCCGGAATGGAAATGGGATTCTGTTGGAATGGACTTTATCACCAGTATGCCTACATCTAGTAGGGGAAATGACTCTATTTGAGTCATAGTTGATAGACTGTGCAAGGTAGCCCATTTTATACATGTCAAGACAACCTACCAGAGTTCAAAGCTAGCAGAGTTATACATTGCTAGAATCGTCAGTTTGCATGGAACCCCCAAGACCATAGTGTCGGATCGAGGAACCCAGTTTACCTCAAGGTTTTGGTAGAAAGTCCAAGAAGGATTAGGAACCAAGTTGAATTTCAGTACATCTTATCACCCGCAAACCGATGGACAGACTGAAAGAGTCAACCAAATCTTAGAAGATATGTTGAGAGCTTGTGTTCTAGAGTATGGATCAAAATGGGAAGATTGTCTGCCTTTCGCAGAATTCTCATACAACAACAGTTATCAAGCCAGTTTGCAAAGGGCCCCATTTGAATTTCTGTATGGAAGGAAGTGTCGCACCCCTTTGAATTGGTTGCAAGTAGGAGAGAGTCAGATTTTCGGAGCCGACATCTTACGAGAAGCCAAAGAGAAGGTTCACAAAGTCCGTGAGCACCTCAAGACCGCCCAATCCAGACAGAAGAGTTATGCTGACAAGAGACGTAGAGACCTGACCTTCAATGGAGGAGATTTTGTATATCTCAAAGTATCACCCCTGAAAGGAATGCAAAATTTTCAACTGAAAGGAAAGTTAGCCCCCAGATATATTGGACCCTTCAAGATTTTGAATCGTCGAGGAGAAGTATCGTATCAACTAGAACTGCCAGATGAGATGTCAGCCATCCATGATGTGTTCCATATCTCGTTACTGCGCAAATCCTTGAAAGTTCTAGATAAGACCAAAGTGTTCAAGAACATCGATCACCGAGCCATAGATATCAACAGGGATCTGACGTATCGGGAAGTACCCATTCATATTTTCGAAGAAGCCTTCAGAATCACCAGGACCCGGAGTATCAAGTTTCTCAAGATCCAATGGAGCAACCATACCGAACAAGAATCTACTTGGGAGCGAGAAGATTATATTAGGACTGCGTTTCCAGATCTCTTTAGCTCCTAGTTTATCTTAAATCTCGAGACGAGATTTTGTTTAAGGAGGGAAGGTTTGTAACACCCCAAAACTTCTAATCAAGATTATCAAGTTCAAATCACCCAAGTTTAGGGTTAACAAAAACTTTTATTAAGAAAATGAATATGAATGCATGTGTGTTTTGCATTAGTGTAGAATTGATTGAAATTGCCATGCTTGATTGTAACAAATGATGTCAAATCGTTTAAAGGTGAATGATACATCATCTAGACCAATTACAAACAAAATCCGAAGAAAAAGAAATCAAAAATGAATTAAATAACCAAATGGTCATTTTGGCCAAAGTTAACCACTAGGTCACTTTGTGTGTTCCTAGAAGAGAAATTTTAACAGAAACATTTCTATTTCTTTCCACCCCTTGCTAGACAAAGTAAAAGTGTATCAAGTCCCACTTTACAAACTTACAAAAACATCTTTCAAACCAATTAAATGGACAGTTGAAAATTGAATCTAGTTCATATGCTAAGATCCCACTTTTTAAAAAACCCACCAAACCATTTCCATTTGACTTCTCCAAGCAAACATAGATACTCAAGATTAAGATAAAATCACTCAAAAACTTTCATTCAAAAATTCCAAAGTAAATTTCTTGCGGCCATTTCTTCAAACACCTTAATTACACAAATTAATCTACTGCCTAACTTCACTGTTTCCATAGTAATCCTCGACCATTTGGTCCCCTCTTCACTCACTTGTCTTCCCTGAGCAGAGCTAGGACCCAGACCAAGTCCCCCCTTAGCTGTGTGCATAGTGGAGCACCACCCATTTTTGGTCATCGCCGGCCGACTGTGGACAGCGCGTTAGAAGCATGCCCTCACCCATGACACACACCAGACACGCCCCACTCCACCGCCACCCCTGTCCAAGCCTCGACCGCAGAAGAGCCCTAGAACCGCCACACCCTATGCCTTTGTGCCATGCCCAGAGCGCGCCAGCTCACTGCGCCCGACCACCTCGCGCAGACTGCGCCTCGCCCTCGCTGCACACGCACAACCCCGTAGACATCCCCGTTCGCTGCCGCGCGACCCGCAGCTCCCGCACGCCGTCGCAAACACCTCTGCGTCCGCGTGGAGCTCCGCACGCTCGCGACCAAACCACACTGCCCCATGCCTCGCCATTACTCCCATAAGAACCACCAGGGAACATAACACCGTCCCATAGCCTCAGCTGTGCTGCTAGCCGCCTGTAGCGTCGTCACCGACGAGCTCGCACCCGCACCGTTCGGTCCCCTCGCTGTAGTATAAAAGGAGGCCTTCCCTGCCTCATTTCTCCACACCCCAGCACTCACCACTCCTCACTGATCCTACCCCACTTCTTCCCGGAGCAAGGAGAGCTCTCTCTCACTGGAATTTGGCCGGAGCCCGCCGCTGCTAGAGGAGAAGGGTGCCGTTGATTTCGTCCACCCCAAGACCTGCCGTGACCGCGCCTCGAACCGCCGTCGTCTACCACATCGATCGCCCCTATCGCCGACCCTAGCTGGAGCCCAAGTGAGCCTAGCCAGACCCCACTGCCGCGCTAGGTTATTTTCCTCGCTGGAGTAGTTCGTCGTTGACGACGACTCCTAGCCACTAGATTAGAATTAGATCGCACGGCTTAGATTCTTAGATACCGTTTCGCTTAGATGCAGTCGCTGACTGGTGGACCCCGTCTGTCAGTAGCCCGCTGCACTGTGCAGTGCAGTTGGGCCGGCCCGTTTAGCTTTCCCGCGTAGCCCAGGGAATTAAATATTGATTTTCCAATTTAGTTTATACTAGTTTCTGTCCATAGTTTCAGAAAATCAATTCAGAGAGTTTCACCAAACCAAGTTATATGATTCAAATTTTGTTAGAAAGATATTTAAATTATCTATCCAAGCCAGTTGGATTTAAATCATTTGGAGTTAGAGATAATCTATAGTAAAAATAAAAAGACAGAGATTTTTGCAACTTCAAACATTTTTCAAAAATCAACCATAATAGCTTTTGAGTTGATTCCAACTCTCAAAAATCACATTTGATAATATCTATCTAAATATGTAAATATATTTAGGTTTGCATCCAGTGACATTGGACTAGTACCAAAAGAATGCTATTAGGGCATTTCTAGTCACTTTAAATCTATTAAATGATAATCTTAAACTTAATAAAATGTGACCAACCCTTTTAAATCACATTCCCATATATTATAATATGTGGTGATGACCTGTGTCCACATGATCCCATATATTAATTGGAGAATATTAAATCTTAATTAATTTCAATGAGTAGGAATTACTTTTCTCAAATAAAATAAATAAAACTAGTTCTTTATTTTATGTGATGATTGTGATGATGCTAGATCATCAAGTGTGAGCCTTAGTGTGCTAAATAGAGCTAGTTAAGTATTGTTTGGTGATTATGTACCCTGTATTTATTTATAGACGATAGTACTGACCCCGAATACGAGGAGGAGGAGTTCTACCCAGAAGAAGAGGAAAACTTCAACCACTGCACCAATCAAGGCAAGCATCTATGCAAGCTATTATTGGCAAGCTAAAACTTGCACGTTTCTTAACTATGCAAGCTAGATCTATGCAAGCTATTACTAGCAAGCTAGATCTAGGCTAGCTATTATTGGCAAGCTAACACTTGCAAGTTTCTTAACTATGCAAGCCATCACTAATTGCAAGATAACTTAAGCAAGATGCATTAGGCATTCTTTGGTTATATACCTTTCATTTATACCCATCCCAAGTTTTACTTGCAAGCTTTATTCTTTTTACTTTACCAAAGTTCTTTACTTTTAGTTAGTGCTTTGTGAGTACCTGGAGAAGATAGTATAGATAGCATAAAGAGTATAAAACTAGGCCTATGCTAGATGTCATTCTATGGCATGAGATTGAAGATTAGCACCCCTCATTTATGAACACTCTTAACCTTAGTGGATAGTGCTAAGCATAAAACTTGATCACTTTAGATGGGAATACTTGGTGAAAATGATTATGAAAACCTTGGAATGATGAGTCATTCTATTGAAATATTTTGACATGTGTTGAGACACACAAATGGACTTGATGATGAAAATGTTGAGGCATGAGCCTTAGCCCTTTTATAAAAACTAATGGTTCGGTTCGGATGCGATACCATTCCAATTTTACTATACAACCACAATACTGAATTAGGTAAGGCTTAGCCAGAAGTTTATATGCATTAGTATGGGTTCCCTCGCGGAAGAGGTTTGAGCTCATGCTACCTTGTGAGTGTGAATTGTCCACCTATGCAGTGCCTAGGATGGCAGATGGCCATGGCTGGGAGGCCAAGCTCATAGGGAAGGTGCCTATACTAGAGTGTGTAATTGAAAGGTTATGATTGATTATCCGCATACTAAGTATGATGATTCAGGGTTATCCCTGATGGATGTATCGAATTTTGTGGTGAAAGTGTACCACCTCTGCAGAGTCTCAAACTATTCGAATAGCCGCATCCCGCGGTCATGGACAGTTGGAGTGGCCATACTGTTCTGTCGTCAGATGTTTTCAAAATGACTTGTAAAATGAACTATGATTTTGACTTAACCACAACAGGGTTGTGACTATGAAAACTAGGTTCCCACTTAAAGTGATTTAGAACATTTACTTAGTTTTCTTTACTTCTAAACTCAGTATAGATAAACCTGGCTTTTTGCAAATAAACTTAGAGCTTAGGATTCCTACTAGAACTACCTTACTTGTTAGTGATAGTTTGCGAGTACTTAAAGAGTACTCATGGCTTTGTCCATGGTTATTCCCGTGGCCAGACTATGAGGAGGACTATCAGGATTTTGGACAGCAGGACATCTATGATAACTAGGATCATCTCCCATCGTCAGCATTGCCTATGACCCTGAAGATGGAGCCCACTACTACGCTTATTATTCCGCTGCTTGTTTGTATTAAGACTGGATCATGAGATCCCTTATTTGTGTAAGACCTTATTATGGTTTGTAATGGATGATGTACTGTAATATCCAATCTGTTATGTCTCACAGAAATGGTAATCCTGGGATTGTGATGTATGGCATAATAGGCATCTGGGATTAAAAATCCGGGTGTTGACAGGCCGAGCCATACCCTTTGTACTACTACCACTGTATTTTCGATCCAGCGTGATGTGGGTGTGCTTGGTGGCTTCCTCTTCGCATGGTGTGAAATGGAACGACAATGGAGTACTACGGAGTAGTTGTAAAGCTGGTCATATCATAATGAAGTGCATCGAATGCGATGGGACATACTGCAGACACCAGACAGTATAAACAATCCCTTGTGCACCACTATCTTTTGAATAACCTTCCCTCCGGATGTTTGGGAAGGAAGTGAAAATTTCGAAACTGTGAAAGTTTGAACTCCTACTCTAATAATAGTATGAGTACTGCCCGTTTTGTCGCCAAGCCCCAAAATGGTTCCTTCTACGCAGCATGCCTGATACTGACATGGAGCCGACGACAAGGTAGGTCGACACACGTGCACAACACCATGTTTTGGACGAGGGAGAGATCACCTAGCCGGAGTGTGGGGATGGTGATGAGGCACTGAAGGAGAGAGAAAACACAATCTGTTTTGCATGCATACAATAGTACTATATAGTAAAGGTCCTGAAATTTACTAGTACTAGTTCCGTACTACTAGTACTACTAGGTGATTGTACCCTATACCTCGTGTCAGGAATCCATCACAACTTTGCTCTCATATCGCACCGCCTTCAACTCCTCCTCTTTGCTGCTCTCTCGAGCTGCTTCCTTTGTGCCCAAAGTTGCTCTCATAACATATTCTTCCTCCCTCCAACCCAAATTAATTGACTCGGATTTGTCTAGATTCGGATGTATCTAGACATATTTTAGTACTAGATACATCCGAATATAGATAAACTTGAGTCAATTAATTTGGGTTGGAGGGAGTACTTGCTTTATAGAAAATACACTCCTCTCACTTGGAAAATTGATTTTCTTCCTTTCCTCATGGTTGAAAACTTCTAGTGGCAACATTGTTACCATGCCATGATTCACACCCATTTTACGCCCAAATATGGGATCACCACGGACGGTGGGAGTACAATTTATATCAAGGACCTAAAAATGTAAATAATTATATAAAGGTCCTTACATTTAGCACGAAGCGCCCTAAAATTAAGCAATGGAAATAGTCGGGTGCGGCTCCTTCTCGAGAGAGTAGCTGATCGAGCCATACTCTTCGTACTACTTTCTCTTCATTTGTTTTCGAAATATATGGCCAAATTTGGCGGCATGCAAATTCTTCGATATGGGATCATGATTCATTAGCATAAAGTATGATGTAGATATGTCCATGACCCTAGTCGTGCGACTTGAAATGCAAGAATGTTCATATCCATTGGCAACTAATAAGCTTAAATACGTTTAAAATTTACCACTTGCCTTTACGTACGAATTTTACACGTACGGACGGTGGAGGTACATTTTACATGAAAGACCTAAAAAAGGTAAAATTACATTGAGGTCCATATATTTAGCACGAAGCACCCTAGAATTAAACAGGGAAAAGTCATGTTTTGCTCCTTGATACGTCCAAAACGTATCTACTTTCCCGAACACTTTTGTTATTGTTTCTCCTCTATACTTGTGTGGTTTCGATGCAACTAATGCGAACTGACGCTGTTTTCAGCAGAATTGCCCTGGTGTCTACTTTTTGTGCAGAAAATCAACTATCAGGAAAAATCCCGGAAAATATGCCAAAAATCCTATTTCACCCGAAGACTCGAGGAGCCAGAATACGAGACGGAGAAGAGCCCTGGGGTGGCCACACCACCGGGTGGCGTGGGCCAGGCCAGGCCGCGCCAGGGGGTGGTGTGGGCCCCTAGGCACCCCCTCGGCCTCTCTCTTCGCCTATAAGGAGCCTTCTGACCTAAAAACTTCGGGGGGTTCGACGTTTTTCCAGAAGGAGTTCCGCTCCACCACCACCATCACCAGAAACTCCATTCTGGCACACTGCCAGGACGGGGCATTGGAGGAGATCATCGCCATCATCATCACCATCGCTTCTCCATCGACCATCCATGTTTCCCCCATCTATGAGTGAGTAATCCCCTGCTGTAGGCTATGGGGATGGTAGGGATTGGATGTGATCGTTCATGTAATGGCATCAGATTGTTAGGTCATGGTGCCTAGTATCTTTTATTAGTGCTTTATGACTTTGTTGCGACTTGTTGTGCTTAATGCTTGTCACTAGGGCCCGAGTGCCATGATTTCAGATCTGAACTTATTATTGATTCATTATGATAGTATTGTTTTGGGTCTTATCTGCAAGTTGTATACACACGTCGTTGTCCGGAACCTATGGCCCAGAAGTTACAGAAATCGGGATAACCGGAAGGGAAAGGCTTTGATGTGAGGATCACATGTGTTCACTGAGTGTTAATGCTTTGCTCCGGTGCTCTATTAAAAGGAGCACCTTAATTGCTAGTAGTTCCCTAGAGGCCCCGCTGCAAACGGGCTGGCAGGACAAAAGATGTTGTGCAAGTTCTCATTGCGAGCACGTATGACTATATATGGAACACATGCCTAGGATTGTCTAGTACTTGGATGATTTATCTTATTTATCTACAATTTCCCTATGTTCTGATTGCTATGTGGATTGTCTTGTCATGGCAAGGTTCCTATTTTACCATCCACTACAAGAAGAGGTATGGTTCTGAACACCTCTTTTGCTCTTGATTCACCATCTGTTATAAGTAAGCTCGTTACACCACCACATACACATGCTACACACACTGCTACTACTGCTGAATCTGAAACTCCTGATGCTTATGATGCTGCTTCTACTGTGCTTGATAAGAGTGGTTCATTAGGTCCTTTCCTAGATGCTACGATTGCTAGAACTATAGCTGGAAATACCGAAACTCCTAATGAAGACACTACCACACCTGTTAGCTCACCTGAGTCTAGTGAGAGTTATGATATTGAAGAAGATTATGTTGAGATGACCGATGAGTTTATTAAGGAATGTAAGAACACCCATGATAGGAGCGCTGCTAAGAGTCTCCTTGAGAGGCGTACTATTAGACCCAAATTATATCCTGCTGCTAAGTTTGCTGCTTCTCCCATAAACATTATAGATGAAGATTACGATTTTTCTCTCGATCTATCTTACATAGCTATTGTCGAGAAAGAACCTTTTTGTGGGCTAAGAATGAAAGTGCGGTAGCACATATGAATGAACTTTCTGCAATGAGTGGCTTGTTTTCTGATGATATTAAGATGCGTACTTACTTTGTTGCTAAGATTTTCCCCTTTTCGCTGAAAGGAGAAGCTAAAACTTGGTTTAGTAATTTACCTCATGGATCTATTGATAGCCCTGAGTGCTTGATTAGTACTTTCTTGCAGAAATATTTTCCTCCCAGTGCTAGACATGCTATTTTGCAGGAACTTTTTGATTTTAAACAGGGAGAAAAAGAGGTATTGCCTGAATCTTGGGCAAGGTTTTGTGCTTTGATTCATGCACAAGCTGGAAGTCCATTACCTAAGAATGAGCTTCTTGATATATTTTATAATGGACTAACCGAGGAATCTAGGACATACCTAGATAGTTGTGCTGGTTGTGTTTTCAGGAATAGGACCCCTAAGGAAGCTGAGGAACTAATGGCTAAAATAAGCAAGAATTATGAAGATTGGACTCCTCCTAAACAAGCTGTACCTGAAGTAATTGTACCTAGACCATCTATTCCGGTGCCTATTCCAACATCAAAGAGGAGGGGAGTTATTGAATTAAATGCTGAAGTGATGAAGGAAGCTAAGAAATGTCTTAAGGAGAGGGGAATTAAAGCTATAGATGTCAAGAATTTACCTCCTATAGAAGAATTATGTAAGCCTGTTCCCTACTCACCCACTATTGAGGTACACTCTCTCCAACACTTTGATGAAGGTGATATCCCTTACTTGAAGCCTCCTGATCAATGCTTAGAAGAATTTGATATCTTTATTGTTAAGCAAGATAACTTTAATAAAAGGGTGCAAAATCATCTAATGGAAAACACTAGAGCTATTATTGAGTTGAAAGATATTGTGGAAAGAACCTCTAATGATGTTAAAATGATTGTTAAACACTTTCAAATGGTTCAAACTCAAATAGATCAACTCATTAAAGTGCAAAACGACTTGCTAGTTAATGCTGCTAAAGAAAAACATGCTTACGAAATTCGAACTAGAAGTGGAGCTGCTACCCAGGATCCTCTATATCCTGAGGGGCATCCCAAAAGAATTGAGCAGGATTCTCAACAAGCTAAAAATAGCGGTTCTACTCGTAAGAAAAGGAAAAAGAAACATAAAACTGTTGTAGAACCCTCTGAACCCGCTATAGATCCTAATAGTATATCTATCTCTGATGCTGAAACTGAAAGTGGTAATGAAGAAAATGAAGTGCCTAATGAAGAAAAAGTTAAATAAGAACCTGAAAACCACAATAAGAATACTAAATACACTAAAGAAGATTTTATTTCTAAGAAACATGGTAGTGAAAGAGAACCTTGGGTCCAAAAACCTATGCCTTTCCCTGATAAGAAACACAAGTCAAAGGAAGATAAACACTATAATAAGTTTTGTGAGTGGATGAAGCCTTTATTCTTGTAAATTCCTTTGACTGGTGCTATTAAATTGCCTCCTTACTCAAAGTATATGAAGGACATTGTCTCGAATAAAAGAAAGATCCCTAATGAAGAAATCTCTACTTTGCTTGCTAATTATTGTTTCAATGGTAAGGTTCCTAAGAAACTTGGAGACCCAGGGATTCCAACTATCCCTTGCTCTATTAAGAATAGTTATGTTAGAACTGCTTTGTGTGATTTGGGAGCTGGAGTTAGTGTTATGCCTTTCTCTCTCTATAAAAGGCTTCAGCTTGAAAAATTGATACCAACTGATATATCTTTGCAAATGGCTGATAAATCTACCACTATTCCTGTGGGGATATGTGAGGATGTACCTGTTCAGGTGGCTCACAATTGCTTGATATTAACTGATTTTGTTGTGCTTGAAATGCCTGAAGATGATAATATGTCTATTATTCTTAAGAGACCTTTTCTTAATACTGCAGGAGCTATTATTAATTGTAATCAAGGAAAGGTGACCTTCAATGTTAATGACAAGGAACATACTGTCTATTTCCCCAAGAAGATTGAAAGGACTTATGGACTGAATTCAATTGAACATGTTGAAGGCATTCAAGTTGGAGAAATATATTGTCCCATACCAAGAGAAAAATTTGAAACTATTATGATTGGGACCATTGCTATCAAGGTTAAGGTAACATAATCATCAATGGAGTACAAAGTTTTGTCTCATATGCAATTGTTTTGGTAGCAAGACTTGATTAACCTTGCTAACAAAAGGATTCCATTGAACAAAACAATGTTTTCATTATGATTATCTCCGTTTATTTCTATCCTTTGCATTTTAGTTTTTGCTTTCGTTTAGTTTTATTTGTGTTGTTAGTTGCTTGCATGCTAGAACTTATGTAGTTCTAGCCTTGTTTTGTCCTTGCATCATGTTTCCAAAAGAAAAAAAATCTGTCTGTAAGAAAATTCATTCTTCTATTTCTAAAAAATGCCCAAAAATAAAGTGTCTCGAAAAATTCCAGAAAATTCATATTAAATTTTTACGTGAAAAAAGGGTCAGAGGAGTACCTGGTAGGTACTAGGGGGGCCAACCAGGCAGGCACACCATGTGGTGGCGCGGCCAGCCCTGGGTGGCGCCATGCCCTGGTGTGGGCCACCCCTGGCCCCCTACTACTTCTCTCACCTGCCACTTTCTTCTCTCTCTCGAGTAAGCTCCAGTTCATAGCTCAAAATCGCGTTCTTTCTGTGGTTGCTCTCGATTTCTTCAATCTCTTTGCTCAGCCCATCTTTCTTGCTAAAATTTGGAGCAATTGTTCCTTGGTATGTGACTCCTCTCCTTGTCCAAGTAGATTTGTGTTTAGTGGATTATATGTTGAGTATTTTGCTGCTATAGGTGACTGGTTTTGAGAGCTTGTAAGCTTGTTTGATGCTTAGAGATATAGTTTTGATGCATGTTTAGGCCTCTTGCAAGTCCTTATGAGTAGAATCCTTTATTATATTTACTTTGCAATCACTTGTTTAATAGGTGTTTAAATTTCATAATAGAAGATGAGTGAACACCGCCTAAACCAACATGAGCTTTGGGTGCCTGAGGTCATGAAGGTCCATCGGGAGGAGGAAGTTTTTCCCTCCATTTATCCATGCCCTGAGTGCATGAGAGCTACAGGAATTTTACAAGATTTCCACACTTTGGTTTCTAATGCAGGGTTAGAGCGTTTCTTGGAAGATGAACCTTGTCAATTTGTGAAGCTAACCATGTCTGTGGTGCAAGATTTCCAATTTAGTCACTCTTTGCCTAACCCCATGGTCCATTACAAAATTTACAATATTGTTGTCAATCTTTCTCTTGATGATTTTTGTGCAGCTATTAAGGTACCTCAATGGGGATCATGTAAGAAGATTAAAGAGAGACCGGAACCACTCATGGATTTATACGCAGAAATTTGTCAAGGGAGTAGCTTCTCGAAGGAGAATGGAAAAATCCGTAACATTCATCTTCCCTCCATTCGCTACTTTGCCTACTTTATTGCCAAGTGTGTTCTTGCAAGGAAAACTGCTAATAAGTTATCTTCGTTTGATCTAGCATTTATCTCTGCTGCCCTTAGACGAGATAGGTCTTACAACTTGGGTGCTTTGATAGCCTTCCGTCTTGCTGCTAACCGTGAGAAAGGTGGAATTTGTGGAGGCCTCATTGCTTCTCGTTTGCTAGCATTACATGGTTTAGTGCCTCATCATCTAGACCTACAGTTCCCCATAGAGAGGCTTGATCTTAATTCCATGATACAGCATAAATTTATTTCCTCGTGGGCTAGTTTGAGTGAGTTATCTTATGAAATAACCTTTCTCAAGGCTGGCTGGAGAAAGAGCAAGTCCGAGCGTGTTGTTCTTTTGCCTGCACCTGTTTTGTTTAACCTTGATAACAGGGAAGGATGGTCCCTCACTGAGGAGGAGCTTGACAAGTACCTGGGAGAGCTTTCCCAGCAGGAGCAGGACACTAGAAGGGAGGTCACGGATGATTCGGTCCAGCCTTCGAATGAGGGAGAGTCTTCATATTAGTAGCCCACTTATGATTGGGGAGCTTCCTCTTCTTCTCATGGGCCCAGCTACGACCATTCTTACCAAGATCCGCCCGCTTGGAACCCTTATTCGTACATGGATTGATACCCACTTCGGCCAAAAGCCTAAGCTTGGGGGGAGGTACACCGACACTGCACTCATCTCCATATCATGTTGTGTCGGTACTTTGTATATTCATGTTTTCGTTCTCTTTTTAGTTTTTGTTCTTCTTTGCTTTTGCTTTCTAAAAGCACAAAAAGACCAAAAATATTTTTGTTGTTTCTCTTTGGCTTGATTTTTCTTTTTGCCTTGGTTTGCTTTTTCCTTTTTGCTTTGTTTGAACTATTCGAAAAAACCAAAAAGATTTTGCTTTGCTTGTTTCTCTCTTTTGGTTCTTGTTTAAAAATCAAAAACACCAAAAATATTTGTCGTTCTTCTTTGGTTTTTGCGAGTTTGCTTCAGGGTTCGGCAGTTCTCAGTGGATTATTGGTTTCATATTATTATTCAAGCCATACAAGTGAAGAGCAATAATGAGGATTAATGACAACTTGAGGCGTGGTAATAGGCTGGTAACGAACTCTATTTGTCTTCATTTTTGTACATATACTCATCATTGTGAGCTTGCTTAGTCCGTTCATGTAGGGTGTATGTTATCTTTGGATGCTTAGTAGTTCTTGCTTTCTTGTGATTAGCTTCAGCTTGCTAATAATTTGTAGCATGTCTCATGAATGTTTGCTTGCATTACTCTATTCATAAATTGGTATGACATCATGGTATCCTCCTTTGAATGTTTCATTTGAATTGACTTGGCACATGCTCATGCATGCACAAGACTGTGATAATCAGTTAAGCCTTGATGAATTATTTTGCCTTGAGGATCTTGAATCATTTTCATGCCATGAGTAGTCCTGTTTTGTTGCAAGCATGGTAATGACAGCTATTGCTCTCTCGTTTGTCGCTCCCTTAATTTTGCTAGCCTTCACTTCCACTGAGTGTTTTACTCATGTTTCCAACTCCCTAAACCAAATATTTCCAAAGTGTCCACCATACCTACCTATTAGCATCATTTGCTATCTCCGTGCATATTCAATATGCCTTGTTTTCTTCTGAATAAAATGTTTGCTTGTTATGAGAAAGTTAGTTAGTAAATCTCTCACAAACTTGATGGCACACTTTATTTTCTTGCACTTAATAAACCTGAACCAATGTGTCCTTCTTTGTTGCGCATATGCTTGCGCTTTATGAGTTGAAGTTAGCAGAACCATGTATCATGGGGACCGCTTTCAACGCTCCATAGGTACTATGTACCTAGTTAATATCATGTTGTTTTGCTTATGGATCCCGGCAGTGTGAAATAAAAGTGGAACTTGTAAGATCATGGAGTTTGTATGTATGTTAGAGAAACGCCTGGGCTGCTAGCCTAAGCCATGCCTAATCATGGTGGAAACTTGCAGCATAACCATAATGAGCATTCTATGAAGCATCCTCAATAAAAATCTATGCACATAGTAAATAAAAAGATCGCCGAGATGCTCATTGTCTGCTTTCCTTGTATTTTGATCATGGGATAGCTCCCGTGTCATGTGCAAGGGGTACCCCGTTGGCGGTTCTCTATGATACGTATGTAGTTACAATGACAAGAGCTTACTTGTGACTGAAGTTGAGTAGCATGAGGATCGGTCTTCGTAAGTAAGGGGCATGAGACTTTAATTTATAACTTGTCAAGCATATCCTCTTAGTTATGTCACTTTCACCTTAACCACATTAAAGATGCTTATGATAGGGGCAATGAGAGCTCAAAGCTAACAAGTACCATACTTTCAGCATTTGGAAGCCTTTCAAATTATTCAAAACCTTTTCTTCTACTTGTTGAGTCTCCACTTATTCTTTGAGCACCTTCTTGAGAGCATAGTTGTCATCCTTTGTGTTTGTTCCAATACTTGATTATTTGTGTTATGACTTTGATGCTTGTATCTTTGATATCTTTACTTCTAGTCATCACTTGAACTTCAGAGGTGCCTTGGCATTCATAATCAAAGGCAAGCGAGATACCGCTCTATCATACCTTTCTATGAGCATTGTAACGTTGCTTATGTTTGTGCTTCATGCTACTTATTATTCTTGAGTTGGAATCTCTTCATAGCTTGCAATGACTATTAAGTAGACTCAGTTGCATACTCTTTATTATGAATTCTCTAGGTAGTTGATCACATTGCTGAGAATATTTACATCATATGAAGCAAATGTGTTCGTGAAAGTTCTTTTATGGCACTCAGTTTTCAACTGAATTGCTTGAGGACAAGCAATAAGCTAAGCTTGGGGGGAGTTGATACGTCCCAAACGTATCTACTTTCCTGAACACTTTTGCTATTGTTTCTCCTCTATACTTGTGTGATTTGGATGCAACTAATGTGAACAGACGCTGTTTTCAGCAGAATTGCCTTGGTGTCTACTTTTTGTGCAGAAAATCAACTATTAGGAAAAATCCCGGAAAATATGCCAAAAATCCTATTTCACCTGAAGACTCCGAGAGCCAGAATACGAGACGGAGAAGAGCCCTGGGGTGGCCACACCACCTGGTGGCGCGGGCCAGGCCAGGCCGCGCCAGGGGGTGGTGTGGGCCCCCAAGGCACCACCTCGGCCTCTCTCTTCGCCTATAAGGAGCCTTCTGACCTAAAAACTTCGGGGGGGTCGACGTTTTTCCAGAAGGAGTTCCGCTCCGCCGCCACCATCATATTCCATGAAACAGCACCAGAAACTCCGTTCTGGCACCCTGCCAGGACGGGGAATTGGAGGAGATCATCGCCATCATCATCACCATCGCTTCTCCATCGACCATCCATGTTTCCCCCATCTATGAGTGAGTAATCCCCTGTTGTAGGCTATGGGGATGGTAGGGATTGGATGAGATCGTTCATGTAATGGCAATAGATTGTTAGGGCATGATGCCTAGTATCTTTTATTAGTGCTTTCTGACTTTGTTGCGACTTGTTGTGCTTAATGCTTGTTACTAGGGCCGGAGTGCCATGATTTCAGATCTAAACTTATTATTGATTCATTATGATAGTATTGTTTTGGGTCTTATCTACAAGTTGTATACACACGTCGTTGTCCAGAACCTATGGCCCCGAAGTGACAGAAATCGGGATAACCGGAAGGGAAAGGCTTTGATGTGAGGATCACATGTGTTCACGGAGTGTTAATGCTTTGCTCCGGTGCTCTATTAAAAGGAGCACCTTAATTGCCAGTAGTTCCCTAGAGGCCCCGCTGCAAACGGGCTGGCAGGACAAAAGATGTTGTGCAAGTTCTCATTGTGAGCACGTATGACTATATATGGAACACATTCCTAGGATTGTCTAGTACTTGGATGCTTTATCTTATTTATCTGCAATTGCCCTATGTTCTGATTGCTATGTGGATTGTCTTGTCCATGCAACGCCCGTCCATCCATCCCTATACCTCCCGCACTCGAATCCCACTGTTTACTACTTTTGTTACTACTGTCTTTGCTTTACTACTGCTGTTACTTTGCTATTCCTACTACCAAACTATTGCTACTGATAAACTGCTGTGAGCAAGATTGTTTCTAGGTGCAGCTGAATTGACAACTCAGTTGTTAAGGCTTATAAATATTCTTTGGCTCCCCTTGTGTCGAATCAATAAATTGGGTTTCACTTCCCTCGAAAATACTGCGATACACCCCCTATACTTGTGGGTCATCACTCCTTCTTGAGAGAAAAGCTAATTGAGCCATACTCTATATACTACTTCCTCTTCGTTTATTTTCCAAATATGGCCCAATTTGGCGGCATGCAAATTCTTGGATATGGGATCATGAATCATCAATATAAAGTATGATGTAGATATGGCCATGACCTTGGTCGTTCGGCTTGAAATCCAAGATTGTTCATACTCATTCACAACTAAGTTGAAATACGATTGAATTTTAGCTATTTTTTTAAATAATACATTTTTTAAATAATTTTCACGAATAATACATGAATTGAAAGATTTACAATTCTAGCACGGTGTCGACACTTGAAAAGCTGACCAGTCCTAATCGGCTTTTGAATAGCCGACTAGGCCCTTTTTGTTTTTGAAAAGCTGACTAGTCATTGTCTGCTTTTGAAAAGCTGACTAGTCCCCCTATTCTTCATATTGCCCTATAACCTGTCGGCTTTTCAAAAGCAGACAGAGACTTATCAGCTTTTCAAAAGAAGACAGGGACTAGTTGGCTATTCAAAAGCCGATAAGGACTGGTCGGCTATTCAACTGCCGATACCACGCTAGTCTAGCCATACTCTTCATACTACTTCCTCTTCGTTTGTTTTCAAAATATGGCCCAATTTGGCGGCATGCAAATTCTTGGATATGGGATCATGAATCATCGATATAAAGTAGGATGTAGATGGATATGGCCATGACCTTGGTCGTTCGGCTTCGAATCCATGATTGTTCATATTCATTCACACAACTAAGCCTAAATACGTTTAAATTTTACCACTTGCTTTTATCTTCGAATTTTACATGGACGGTGGGAGTACATTTTACCGCAAGGACCTAAAAAGGGGTAAAATTACATCGAGGTGCATACTTTTAGCATGAATATAGCACTCTGAAACTAAGTAGGGAAAACAATCATGTTTTTTTCCTTCTCGAGAGAGAAGCTAATCGAGCCATACTCTTCATACTACTTCCTCTTGGTTTGTTTTCAAAATATGGCCAAATTTGGCGGCATGAAAATTCTAGGATATGTGATCATCATCAGCATAATGTATGTTGTAGATATGGCCATGACCTTGGTCGTTCGTCTTGAAATCCAATAATGTTCATACCAATCAACAACGAATAATCTTAAATACGTTTAAATTTGGTAAAATTACAACGAGGTCCATACATTTAGCACAAAGCACCCTAAAGTTAAGCAGGGAAACAGTCATGTTTTGCTCCTTCTCGTGAGAGAAGCTGATCAAGCCATAATCTTCATACTACTTCATGTTTGTTTGTTTTCAAAATATGGCCAAATTTGGCGGCATGCAAATTCTTGGATATGGGATCACAAATCATCAACATAAAGTATGATGTAGATATGGCCATGGCCTTGGTCGTTCGTCTTGAAACCCAAGAATGTTCATACTCATCGACAACTAATAATCTTAAATATGTTTAAAATTTTACCACTTGCTTTTAGGTTCAAATTTTACACGGACAGTGGGAGTATAATTTACATCAAGGACCTTAAAAGGGGGGAAATTACATCGAGATCATTACATTTAGCATGAACTACCCCCCAATTAAGCAAAGAAATAAAATAGTCGGGTTCGGCTCATTCTCGAGAGAGCACCTGATCGAGCCATACTCTTCATACCGCTACTTCCTATTCATTTGTTTTCAAAATATATGGCTAAATTTGGTCGCATGCAAATTCTTGGATATGGGATCATCATCGGCATAAAGTGTGATATTGATATGGCCATGACCTTGGTCGTTCGGCTTGAAACTCCAATAATGTTCATACTCATTAACAACTAATAATCTTAAATACGTTTGAATTTTACCACTTGCTTCTAGGTTCGGATTTTACACGGACGGTGGAAGTACATTTTACATCAAGGACCTAAAAAAGGTAAAATTACATCGATGTCCATACATTTAGCATGAAGCACCCTAAATTAAGCAAGGAAAACAGTTGGCTGGGAAGCTTTTGAACTCATAAAATTGGTAATCAATCGTAAGTGTATCAAGGTCCATGCTTTGTCTGAAAACTAGGCTTGTTGTTGTGGTACTCTGAGCCATTTTTCTTCATACTTGCTTACAGAAAAAATCTTGTCGCTTTCAGTTTCATTGTTCCTATAAGTTGGAACCCGTGGTTGCCACTATTTTTCACCTTGCCAAGATGCACACATCTACCAAATACGGGAACATTACAATACAATACGATGTGCATATGGTTGTTACCTTTGTCGTTCGGCTTGAAACCCAAGAGTGTTCATACACCGTGGGCCATATATATTGTGTAACTATTTTTTTGTAATTTATGATGACCTCACGGTTATTAATTATTTTTCAATGCAAATAGTAGTACACGCAAGAGGATGCCATGAAGAAGGCTTCATTTTTAGGTTTTCATTATTTTTGTTCATAGCTAGTGAGGATCAAATTGTCAACATGCATATTCGTAGCAAGAATTTTAATATTCCTACAGAACTCTCGTTGGTTTTTGAAGTATTGAATGCCTCGGCACCATAAAGACTCAAAGGATGTTTGTAACTTTTTAAGAGCATTCTATCATGTTTACTTGTAGTTCAAATTTGAAAATGATTTTTTATTCATAAACTTTGGAAACTCCCAGTACTGGTAGCATTATTGCTGACCATGCCAAGATGCACTCATCTACCAAATATGGGAACATTACCATAAAGTATGTTGTACATATATATAAGGCCATTTAGCTTGTCTTTCGTCCTGAAGCCTAAGGATATGTTCATACATGGCAGGCCATATTTTCAATTACATTGTTTTTTATATGCAAACTCTCTTGATAATAATCATTTTTCACAGCAAGTAGGACAAGTCAGAGGTCACAGTGTGTTGGGGGGATACCCCCGGGTAGGGTCACGCCGGGGTATAAAGGCCGAGTTAGCCAAGGTACGGTAAGGTCAAAGCGAATGCTGGCCAAGTCACCTCAAGGCAGGACGAATCTCGGGGTAACCCGGACCAGGGGATGTCCACCTAACATGGTCTCAACCGACTCAAGCCATAAGTCGGATGGATGAATCTAACTTGTATGCAGGAACAAATGTGGCCGGATTAACTACGATCCGGGTCATAGCAAGCTTCTAGGAGAAGGAAGGTATCTCACTGGTCAAAAGTAACCCTAGTACGCACAGCATGAGCAAAGCGGACAGGGGCAGGACCACCGAGGCGTGGCCGACAAAGGTGACGACGCAAATGTTGGCTGACGCAGGCGCCGCAGAGGCTCACGTAGCCTCTGCATGGATGGCGCGGGGAAAAGCGACCCGGTCAGCTTACTATTTTGGGAGGAGGCATATTCCCAGGAATATGCCTCCATGTATGCCCTAGTTGGAGACCTAGTCGCCCCTATATAAGGATGGCTAGGGCCTCTATAGAAAGGGTTTAGTTTTACTAGGTTGGTCTAGGAAGGGTTGATCTCTATTGGCTAGATTTTACTTGGTTCCTGAGGGCTAGCTAGCGGTGAGAGTAAGAGAGTTCCTTCTTCCTCCTCTCTCCAATACAGCTCGAGGAGCACGTGTAACCTTGGAAGTGAATCGAATACAAAACTTCTACGTGTGGAATCACCAGACTATCCCTCCCTAGATTCCCCTAGTGCAATTAGTTCCCACCTTTAGCCTATCCATGGCATCTGCCGTGACACCACCACGACAGTTGGCACCCACCGTGGGGCTAGCAGCGCTAGCAGGGGTCAAGATCCGGACGGGAAACCTCATCGGTACCGGCGAACGCATCGTCTCCGGGCTCGTTCAGTGCTTTGGAGCGCTGGACTTTGTCAGCGACAACGCTGGCTGCTTTGGCACGCGCCCACTTCCGTGCAACGACCTCTTCATCAAGCTCGGCGCGCACAAGGTCTACGTTGCTGTCAATGTGTCGTGCGTTCATCCGCGGCACGTCGTCTAGGCAGGGGAGCCACCCCTTAGCGTGGTTCATGGGGCACGCATCACTCGCTCCCCGGACCATGCTGAGGTGATGATGACTGCGCCTGGTGCAGGCGCAAGCAAGGATCCGGCACCAGACCCAGAGGTAACACCTAAGGCACCAAGAAAAGGTAGAGGTCCTCCACTAGAGAGGCCTGAGAATATACTGAGAGAAGCGATGGATAGCTTGCCAAACCCGGTAGCAGCAGTGGTAGATCCGACTCAGGCACAGGCCAAGCTAGAGGAAACTAGGAAAAAAATTCTAGAGGGAGCGAAAAAGATAGCCGCGGCTCAGCAGTCGTTGAACATGACGTTGCGTGAGTACGCAAAGGCAAATAAAGTAGATGCTGTAAAAGTGAAGGGGAGAAATCTCATGAGTGAAATGAACAAAGAGGGTGATACTAGGATTGAGGAGTCAGAGAACTGTTTATCCGTGGGGCTGCCGAAGTATAGTACCCCGGCAAAAAACCTTAGAGCAGCGGATGCAGCTGCGTCCGAGTTAGAGGGTTTAACGGGTCAAGCCCGTCAGAGACAGCAAGACAGGGTCAATGAGTTGGTTCAGATCGTGAACAGGCAAAATGAGGAATTGCTCAGGGCCAACCCGGAGAGAGCTGGGGCCTCCAAGATCGTTCATTCGGCGGTGGGTAACCCGGAGAAATCCGCTGGAGCCGCATCATCTCCTCATGGCGGTCCTAGGAGAGAAGAGGTAGTAACCTCGGCCAGGAGAAACAAACAGATCGTCCCGTATAACCCTACAAGGGCAGGAAAAGCAAAAGAAGTACAAAGAAACGATGATCGACGAAGTGTGAGCCGAGGTGAAGCTGGCCGAGGTAACCACGACCAAGGCAATGCCGGTCAAGGAAACGCTGTAAATGGCAATGCCGGACAACGCAACTCGGCTGGACAACCGCAGCAGCGGAATATACCAAGGCAAGATCAAAGTGCTGGCCGAGGTATGCAACAGAGAGGTGCTCCACGAGAGCAAGACCGGTATAACCATGGAGATTCGGAAATGGTGAACGCAGGATACCCAAGGCTAGACTATCATGTGATAGGGTCGAGATTGGGAAGCAAGGATCTGATGCCTGATGATGCCAAGTTGAAACTGGATCGGTTGTATAGGTCGGAGCAGATTGAAAGTCAGGGTCCTCCGGGTCCTGCGTGTTTTGGACCCCGGATCATGAAGGATCCACCGGTACCTAACTTCCAGTTACCCAGAGGCACAAAGACGTATGACGGCAGTACTAAGCCGGAGGATTGGTTGATAAACTATGCTACAACTGTGAAGATTGCGACAGGCAACTTGAGATGGGCTGTGAGATACGTACCCCAGATGTTGGAGGGGCCAGCAAGGGTATGGTTAAACAATTTGCCACCCGGAAGTATTAACGGCTGGATCAATTTTGAGGAAATGTTTATCAGCAATTTCTCAAGTATGTATCAGAGGTCAAATAGGCCACAGACCCTAGCTATGTGTAAGCAGAGACCGAACGAGACGGACCGGGAGTTTTTAACCCGGTGGTGTACCGTGAGAAACTCGTGTGAGGGTGTGATAGAGTCATAGGCCATAGCATGGTTTGCGCAAGGGTGCAGATATGCAAGCGAGCTGTGGTAGAAGTTGCAAAGGAAAATGCCAACCACATTGGCAGAGATGATCTGGATTGCTGATTCATATGCTTTGGGTGATCCGACTCAACCCAGGCTCGTGTCAAACGAGTCAAATGAGGAGTACTACCAGAGAGATGGAGCCGGATCATCCCGAAGGAATGATTACAGAGGTAAAAGAAGAGATGATAGACCGGATCACCGGTACAGTTCGCAACAAGTTGCAGTTGTGAATCAAGATCAGCCCGGAGAAGGGAGCAATCAACGTCAGAAAACTGGAGGGCAACAGTGGACACCAAGAAATGATGGCAAGAAAACTTGGACACCAGAGCAGAAGAAACAGTGGCAAGAAAAGAAGGACCGTCCGAGGTACACTTATGATTCAATGTTGGATCAGCCGTGTAAATTTCACACGCCAAATCCGAGTAACCCAGCGGGTCATACAACTAGGCAGTGTGAGTGGATGGGTAAAATAGAACAAGGTGGTTCGGGGAATGCTCAGGCACCCCGGAACAATCAACCTCGGCAGGAGTTACCCCGACAGCAATTGCTCTCCGGAGCGAACACGCAACAGCTAATGTTGCCTCCCCCTCTGCCGAGGTATGATAACCATGAGAGAAGGGATGCAGTGCATCAAGTAGAAAACCAGCATCAGCCGGATCAGAGGTACCCCAGCAATGAGGGGAGGAATGAGTACAGGGAGCATCATCAGAGTTACTGTGTGTTTACCATCGAGGAAACATATAGAAAGAGCTTGTAGCGCCAACATATGGAGGTCAATGCGGTGATGCCAGCAGTGACGAGGTATATGCCTTGGTCGGACCAAGAAATCACCTGGAACATCAAAGTTCATCCCAAGCTTATGCCAAGTCCGGGTTCTTATGCGTTAGTGCTGGATCCGACATTCATTGGGCCAAACATCAATGTGAGATTCTCCAAGGTACTGATTGACAATGGCAGTAGCATTAACATCATGTATGCGGATACAATGCGCAAGTTGGGTATCTCGGAGAATATGCTCCAAGCTACGAGGACAACTTTCCTTGGCATTGTGCCAGGTATTTCTTGTGAGCCAATAGGCAAAGTCCGGGTTGACGTGTTGTTCGGCACGAGAGATAACTGCCAAACTAAGAATTTGGAGTTTGAAGTGGTGAACTTGGAAAGTGCGTATCACGCGTTACTCGGAAGACGAGCACTGAACAAGTTCATGGCAAGCTGCCACATCAGTTATCTGAAGATGAAGTTGCCCGGGCCAAATGGAGTGATTACCATTGCTAGAGATTTTCGATGTTCCATTGAGTGTGCGTCAGCCGGGTCTAATCTAGCCAAATCACTCATGATTGCGCAAGAAAAAAGAAAAATCCAGGAGGTGGCAACATTGGCTCAGTCCACGCAGCAATATATGCCAGCGTTGAGTAATCCGCATGGTAGCGTTTCGTTCCAAGTCACAAAGGATACCAAGAAAGTGCCTATTGATGATATGTTCCCAGAGCGCATCGTAACAATTGGTGCCGGGTTAAATGATAAATAGGAAAGCGAGCTCGTCAACTTCCTCCGTGAGAATCGGGATATTTTTGCTTGGTCCACATAGGACTTGCAAGGTGTTCCGAGGGAGTTGGTCGAGCACTCTTTGAATGTGAGACCCGGAGCAAGGCCGGTGAAGCAACCTCTCCGCCGCTTCACCGAGGATAGGAGAAAAGTCATTAGAGATGAAATAGCTTGGTTACTGGCAGCAGGATTCATCATGGAAGTGCTCTACCCGGATTGGCTATCTAATCCGGCGCTGGTGGAGAAGAAGAAAGACGATCCGAATGTGGCAGTGGTTTGGCGTATGTGTATTGATTACATAAACCTGAATAAGGCGTGTCCAAAAGATCCATTTCCACTGCCAAGGATAGATCAGGTCATAGACTCAACTGCTGGATGTGAACTGTTGTCATTCATTGATGCATATTCTGGTTTCCACCAGATACCTCTGAATCCGGATGATCAAATAAAGACTGCATTTATCACCCTGTATGGGGCTTATTTCTATCGCACCATGCCGTTTGGTTTACATAATGCAGGGGCAATGTACCAAAGATGTATGCAGAAATGTTTGCACGACCAGATTGGTCAAAATGTACAGGTGTATGTGGATGATGTGGTTATCAAGACCAAGGAAAGCAAAACGCTCCTTGATGATATCAGGCAGACATTCGTGAACCTAAGGAGGTTTCGGATGAAGCTTAACCCGGAAAAATGTACCTTCGGTGTCCCGGCTGGAAAATTACTCGGATTCCTTGTATCCCGCCGGGGTATCGAAGTTAATCCAACTAAAATCCGGGCCATTGAACGAATGGAACTTCCTAAGTGTCTTAACGATGTCCAGAAGTTCACTGGTTTCCTGGCATCATTAAGTCGGTTTGTATGTCGGTTGGGAGAAAAGGCATTGCCTCTCTATCAACTCATGAAAAAGTCGGACAAGTTCATTTGGACGCCGCATGCCAATGAAGCCTTTATACAATTAAAGAAAATGTGAGCCACTGCACTAGTGTTAGCCTCTCCACTATCAAAAGAGCCAATGTTTCTCTATATATCCGCAACCAACCGAGTTGTAAGTGCAGTAATTGTGGTAGAGCGTGACGAAGAGGGTAAGTTGGTGCAAAGGCCAGTATATTATCTGAGCGAGGTATTATCTGCCTCAAAGCAGAACTACCCACACTATCAAAAGGTGGCGTATGGTGTCTATATGGCAGCTAAGAAGTTGAAGCATTATTTTGAGGAGCATCCCATCAAGGTAATATGTGAAGCTCCCATATCCGAGATAATGAGTAACAAGGATGCAAGTGGCAGGATTGCAAAATGGGCAATTGAACTAGCTCCCTATGCGCCACAATATGACAGAAGAGAAGCAATCAAGTCTCAGGCTGTGGCCGACTTTTTTGTGGACTGGGCCGAGGTACAATATGAACCACCGCTACCAGATCCGAACTACTGGAGGATGCACTTTGACGGGTCAAAAACAAAAACCGGGTTAGGCGCCGGAGTTGTGCTTACCTCGCCAAAGAATGACCAGTTGAAGTATGTGCTACAGATCCATTTCGCAGCATCAAACAATGTCGCTGAATATGAAGCACTTGTGCATGGGCTCAAAGTGGCAAAAGAAATTGGGATACGTCGGATCCAATGCTTTGGCGACTCGGATTTGGTAGTTCAGCAAGTGTCGGGGCTGTGGGACGCTCTTGATCCAAACATGGCATTATACAGATTCCATGTGCAGAAAATATCTGGCTACTTTGAGGGATGCGGATTTCGCCATGTACCCCGGGTGGAGAATGAGGCTGCCGACATGTTGTCGAAGCTCGAATCAACCCAACAAGCAATTCCACCGGGTGTAGCATTAGAGCACCTCAGAAAACCATCTATCAGACCGTCCCTAGAAACCGACTCAATCTACGTCCCGAAGGATCTGGAGTCCGGAGCTGTGCCCATGGACATTGATATGGGAGGTGGTGCGTGAGACCCGGGGACTGCCTCAGCGAACCCAGGGACTGCCTCAGCGAACCCGGGGACTGCCTCAGCAAACCCGGGGACTGCCTTAGCGAACCCGGGGACTGCTCAGCGTGATCCGGTTGAAGTTATGTCGGTGGATCATATGGAAACTAATGAGGATGTGTTCCCTGTGCGAGCAATACCAGCTTGGGCACTTCCTATATTTCAATTCCTGAAAGATGGAACGTTACCCACTGAGGAGGTGCTATCCAGGTAAACTTAGAGGAGAGCAAAGGCATATACAATCATCAATTCCGAGATATACAAAAGGAGTGTGACCAATGTCCTCCAGCGATGTGTTGACCCGGAAGAAGGGCTTGACATCCTCCGAGATATACATCAAGGGGAGTGCAGGCATCATTCCTCATCCCGAGCCTTGGTAGCAAAAGCTTTCCGACATGGATTCTACTGGCCAAGTGCCTTAGAACAAGCAGAATACCTGGTGAGAAAATGCAATGGTTGTCAGAGGTATGCTACCAAGACACATATGCCAATGTCAGAACTCAAGACCATACCAATCACATGGCCATTTGCCGTATGGTGTTTGGATATGGTTGGCCCGTTCAAACCAGCAAGGGGGAATATGACTCACATTTTGGTCATGGTGTATAAGTTTACAAAATTGATTGAAGTGAAGCCAATAAGAAAATGTGATGGAGCTACGGCCGTGACATTTCTCAAAGACTTCATCTTGAGATACGGTTATCCTCACAGTATCATAACTGATAATGGTACAAATTTTGTTGAAGGAGCATTTGCGCGATTCTGCCGGGATAAGAAGATCCGGCTGGACGTTGCCTCGGTAGCTCATCCTGCATCGAACGGACAAGTGGAAAGATCCAACGGATTAGTGTTATCCGGGATAAAACCCCGGTTCATTGAGCCGCTGCAAAGATCAGCGGGGTGCTGGATAGAAGAACCACCAGCGGTACTGTGGAGTTTAAGAACAACTCCGAATCGATCAACAGGCTATACGCCATTTTTCTGGTATATGGGGCAGAAGCTGTATTACCAGCCGACATAGAGCATGATTTGCCTAGGGTCACCCAATACACAGAAGCCGAAGTGCAAGAAGCCCGGTAAAATGATGTTGATCTACTGGAAGAAGCGATAGAATTGGCATTGTCCAGATCCGCCATATATCAGCAAAATCTTCGACGCTATCATAGCCGGAAAGTAAGCACCCGAGTTTTCCGGGAAGGCGATCTGGTACTCCAGTTGGTACAACGTACTGCTGGCATGCATAAGTTATCCCCCCCATGGGAAGGGTCATTCATTGTGAGCAAAGCATTGCACAATGATTCTTACTATCTTATCAATGCAAAGCCACAGGAAAAGAACAAGGCGGACAGGTCCGATGAGGAATCTAAGTGTCCATGGAATGTAGCTCTACTTCATCCTTTCTACACATAGCAGAGAAGTGTATGTATCCGAGTCTTCTCATATGTCGGTATGTACGCCGACAATGAGCCTATCAATGAAATGTTGGCACCTCGAGCAGTAACTCGGGGATTGCCTTAATAATATTTGTTGTCTTTTATTATTCATACATCAGCTAGAGTAAGTTGTTCTACTTAACTCGGATTAGTAGTGTGTGAGCACCAAAAACCCAACTCTTCGACTTGCTGCTGTCCAACAAGAATTCGCTTCATGGCAAGCAAGAGAACAAGTTTGGAATTGCGTAGCACATGAAAAACGAATAAGGAAAAGAACTTAATCGAGCCGACATTGGTTTTCGGACTAACCCTGTGTTTACTTTCAAATTATTATGCTGAATTATTTTGTGCTAAGCCTAAAAGTTTCCAAGTATTGTTAAGACAATTTTTGAAGCTCGGATTCGTAAGTCGTAAAACCGAATCAAGGTAGACACGAGCCGAGCCAGAAGATTGGACGAACAAGAAAATGAAACTCGGGGACTATGCCCAAGTTAATCCGGCATAAAAACTTAGTAGCAAAATATCACATGTGTACTGGATACAATTCCACCCGGCATACCGGGGATCTGATAAACTTTAAAGTTTTTTCACTTAAGGAGCAGCAGGAGGAGGAAGTTCGGTGTCATCTTCGCTGTCTTCAATGTCCGAGGCGTCACCCTCCTCATCCTCATCCGAGCCATCTTCAACGTTTTTAGCGTTTTCGTCACTGGCGGCTTCTAGGAAGCTCGGTCCCTCAGTCCATTCATTAATGGGAGCATATTCGATGAAGCTATGGGTGCAAGCCTGGCGTCGAGCTACCCACTCCGGGTCACTGGTCCATTTGGATCCGGTGCGCATGCGCGCTAAGAGGTTGAGGTCGATCTTCTCGTACCACGTAAGTACGTAGTGGAGAACGGTCTCAGCTGCGGCGTGTCCAGCGGATTCTCTCCAAAGGTCGAGCTGGGTCTCGATTTCCATCAACTTTTCAGCAAGAACTGCGGTCCCCTCCGGAGTGTCTTCTGCAGGCCAAAATGTGTTGAATATTTGGACTGCAACATCAAGGAGATCCTTGCCATAGTTCTTGATGATTTCCAAGCGAGATGACATGCTTACCAACAGGTCCTCCATGTCATAGGGAATCTCTTCACCGTCAGGAGCAACATGAGTACCCCTCTCTCGGCGGAAATTAGCAACAGCGGCGCTCGCAATGGCAGTGCCCTCTGGAAATTTGCCTAAAAACGAGATAAGAGAAGCAGGTAAAGAAAAGACATGTGAAGTAACTCGGAGAAATGTGCCGGATAAGGGAAAGGAACTTACGTAAAATATGGCTGTGGATCCGGGTCAATTCCCTAGTACAGTCATCATGTCTTTTGCGGAGTTGCACAAGTTCAGTGTTCGCCGACTCAAGCTTGACGTCGGCCTCCTGGAGAAGTTCTCGGTGCTTGGCAATTTGGAGATTGAGGCGCTCGCGCTCTTTAGTGTAGTCCTGGCCAGCCTTTTCAAGCTCGGATTGATGCTGCGCTTTCAATTTCTTCATCTCTGCTTTGAGCTTGGCGATCTCATCATCCTTGGTTCGGAGGAGGGCAAACTCATCGTCTTTCTTTTTGAGCTCAGCCTGATGCTGCCCTGCTTGTTCGAGAAAATGCAGCATCATACCATGCACGGGCACACTATCTTCCAGCGATACTGAAATAGTTCGTTAACCCGGCAAAGCCGAGGTATGAATGTTTGCCGACCAAGGAGAAAAGGAGATAGAAAGCAGAGCAAGGTCACACAAAAGTAACTTACCCTTGATCTGGTCAAGCTTCTTCCTCATTATGGTATTCTCAGCTTCCACCCCAGCTGCGAAAACCGAATGATGGGTTAGTTCAGCAGAAAAAGATGAAGGAAAACAGAAAAATGTGAAGAAGAGAACTTATCCCTTTTCTCGTGCTCAGTGAGATGTGCATTATGCTTTGCGAGCAGCATTTTGTGAGTGTCCAGGAGACGCTAAACTCAGCGCTCCGGCGGTTGGTGGTCACGTAAAAAGAGTACAAAAATATAGCTTAAGCCTTGTGCATATTCGAAGTGTACAAGATCCGGGCCAAGTGGAACTTAACCCGGCTCTAGGTGTGTGCATATTCGAAGTGTACAAGATCCGGGCCAAGTGGAACTTAACCCGGCTCTAGGTGTGTGCATATTCGAAGTGTACAAAATCCGGGCCAAGTGGAACTTAACCCGACTCTAGGTGTGTGCATATTCGAAGTGTACAAGATCCGGGCCAAGTGGAACTTAACCCGGCTCTAGGTGTGTGCATATTCGAAGTGTACAAAATCCGGGCCAAGTGGAACTTAACCTGGCTATAGGTGTGTGCATATTCAAAGTGTACAAGATGCGGGCCAAGTGGAACTTAACCCGGCTCTAGGTGTGTGCATATTCAAAGTGTACAAAATCCGGGCCAAGTGGAACTTAACCCGGCTCTAGGTGTGTGCATATTCGAAGTGTACAAGATCCGGGCCAAATGGAACTTAACCCGGCTCTAGGTGTGTGTATATTTGAAGTTATCAAGGAGCTACATTAGTCTTCTAAGGAGCATCCAACCGAGTAACGAGTTACTCCCCCGGAGGCTCGGGGACTAATGGTTATATCACTAATATCTGCAGCATGCTAAGGAACAGGTGAAGTAACGTACCTCCATCATCCGACCTGCAAGGTTAATCGCCTTAGCGGCTGTGTTCATTTGAGCAGAAAACTCGGCGGGACCGAACTTCTCTGGGAGATCGTCGTTGTAGACAAACTCCGCCTTGTTCCAGTTGTTCATGAACTCGATCAAGGTCAGAGGATATCGTTCGCTGCTGAGCATGTGGGGCGCCACCAAGCCCTTGGCATGTGCTTCCCTCCTCTCAACCTGAGCAAGGGGCGGGCTGGTGTGCAAAACAAGTTGTTGCGCATCAGCTGGCTTGGCAGGGGCGTCCTTCGGTGCTGGAGGCTTCTTGGAAAGCATGGACGTGAGAGTGCGCTGTCCAGCCTCGACGAACGCTGCCCTGGTGGCGGCAGGGGCCTTTTTGCCTTTGGGCTGCTGAGAGGAGGAAGTGGTTGCAGCAGATTTACCCTTGGGAGCTGCCTGGGTACTTTCTCGCCGAGACTGAGATGACTCGGACGAGGCGGAGGGGCTTGGTGTTGCTGCTGTTGCTCTTGCTGCTGGAGTTGGTGTTGATGCTGGTGCTGAAGTTGGTGCTGGTACTGATGCTGGTGCTATTTTCTTCTTCGGAGGAGGTGCTGAAATAGACTCGGCAGTAGCTGGTTGCGGCAGAGCCAAAGTGGTGGATGCCGCTGCCTCGGCTGGGCCAGTCTCCCCCGCTCCAAGGTTGCCCCCCTCTTGACGAGGTGGAGTGGAACCTGGAGCAGCCGCTGGACCCTCCGGAATAGGGCTCAGTGGGCGTGAATCATCGCCACGAGGGGGAGAAAGGCTGAGTCAGAGCGGCGAAGCGATGCTAGATCCACTCTGGGGGACCTCCATCGTGGCCCTGCCGAATCAAATAGTGTCGAATGAGAAACTATAACAATGCAAGAACAAGTAAATGGCAGAGGGAAAAGAGACTTACGCATCCGAGGTCAGGGGCTCCTTGGGCTTCCGAGCCCTTCGTGCTGGGGCCTTGGTTGCAGGCTTGGAGGCAGTCTTGTCCCCAGACTTCTTTCGCCTTTTGGCTGGCTGAGAAGGTCCGGAGGAAGAAGTGGATGCAGCTTCCCATTTCTTCTTTGGCGCAACCAGAACAGGATCACCCGCCGCAAGGGGATGGTCCTCATGGATCTGCCCACCGGGGTTAGCTGATGCCGAAAAAGCATAAGAAAGGGGGACAACATCAAATGCTTCCATCACCTCAACATCCGAGTCATCTTCATCGTCAGGCCAATCTCTAATGGAAGAGAGTTTACCGGTGGGTCGCTTGGTCGCGTCGGCCATTGGGAGGAACATCTCCTGATCCGGTTCTTCGTTGTCCGAGGTCTCCCGGTCAGGCGCACATTTGAGGGTGGGATCGGTGCCATCCTTGATAGTTTGCTGATGGAATTGCTAAAGGAGCGAAAAGACGACAGAGTTAAAAATACAACAGAGACCGACCTAAGATTTAATTCGAAGAAAGTTTGCAGCATGAAGCTTACCACGGGAGGAAGCCTATCCAGGAAATAGTGCTCAATTCCCCACGTACACTCAGAGGAGAAGTCCTTGTGGGTGGTGAAGAGGGCCTTGACCCGGCGATAGATCTCTGTGTTGCTCAACTCGAAAGACGAGGTCCGGTTGGGGTCGTGGCCCCAGCTCATATGGCACACTTTGTGAGTGAGTTTCTAGAGGGGGAGATCTGGTTGCAGAAGAATGTGATCATGGCATCCTCGTTGCACAACTCGAGCTACTTCAGCTCCGTGAACCTTTTGTTGACCTGGTTGGCCAAGACTATGGGCTTCTTGGGGACAACGTCCCACTACTCCGGGTTAGGAGGACCCGGAGCATAGGGGCGAAGCCGGATCAGGTCTTCGGTGCCGTCATTCCGAACATAAAAGAAAGTCCGGGCCCATCCCTTGCAGGAGTCCAGCCCGGTAACCCGGGGAAAGACGGATAACCTCCGGGGAGAAATGGATGCAACGCCGAACTGCATAAGCTGTTTGTCCTCCAGATCAAGATCAACATTCGTGATTACGTTCCGACGAAGGCCAAAGAACCAGATCCATAGCTCCTTTGTGGGCCATAATCCGGTGTAGCCTTCGATCATGGAGGCGAAAGCAGAGAGATATGTGATAGCATTGGCAGGAAGGTGGTGCGGCTGGAGTTCGTAGGTGTTCAACCAATCATGGAAAAAATCGCTAACTGGTAAACCGAATCACTGCTGGAAATGTGACATGAACACCACATACTCACCCAGATTGGGTGAGGGGGCGAGTTCGGCAGAGGCGAGGCGTGCGGTGACGCCTGCGGGGATGCTCCTGGTGTGGTAGAGCCAGTCCAGGTCATCCTGGCAGACCCAGGATCCAGCCCACGCTCTGCGGTCCGCCGTTGCAGCATCTTCCTCCATCTCCTGCTGTTCAACGACGAGCTCTTCTTCTTTCATCTCGAGTTCGTTGCCCTCACTAGCGCTAGCGACGGTGGGGGTTGCGGCCTAGACTGACAGCAACCCGTGGTGGAGGAGGTGCGCAGCGGCGGTGGCGACGCAGATGTGTGTCGAAGCAGTGCGGCGGCAGCGCTGCTGCTCAGACACGGTGGCGGCAGCGCTGTCACGGGAGAAGACGAAGAAGAAGAACTAGAGGCAGAGGGGCGCGGAAGTGGGAAAAGACCCAAGGGGCGGGCCCCTCCCCTATTTAACCACTCCCTCGAGGGGGAAGTGGGATCGTGTTATGCGGGTATGCCACACGGTGTGGCCGTGTATAGACCAGATGGAACAATCAGCGAAGAGCCACACGAAGGACTACACGGTGTAGCAGGTCCCATGACGCGACGCATTGATGCAGTTAACAAGGAGGCAGGCGTGACGTGACGTGTGCTACGGTGATAACTGACAATTACTACGGCGGTTACTGTGACTGGCCCTTAAAATGAGGCAACCTAATGATTAGCCTCCACGTGGGGAAGCGTACGAGAGAAGGAAAGATGACCCGGATGAAACTGTGGTAACCCGGCCAGCAAGTGAAAACTTGGAATGTGCCAAGGGAAAGTAAACCCATGATATCCGAGATAAGAGGTAACTCAGAGAAGGAGCACAAAGCTCGGTGAAATTGAACCTGCAGTGGCCTTAGCGGCTAAGGCAACTAAGACCGCACCAGCTTCGGGGACTAATGTTGGGGGGATACCCCCGGGTAGGGTCACGCCGGGGTATAAAGGCCGAGTTAGCCGAGGTACGGCAAGGTCAAAGCGAATGATGGCCGAGTCACCTCAAGGCAGGACGGATCTCGGGGTAACCCGGACCAGGGGATGTCCACCTAACTGGGTCTCAACCGACTCAAGCCGTAAGTCGGATGGATGAATCTAACTTGTATGCGGGAACAGGTGTGGCCGGATTAACTACGATCCGGGTCATAGCAAGCTTCTAGGAGAAGGAAGGTATCTCACTGGTCAAAAGTAACCTCGGTACGCACAGCATGAGCGAAGCGGACTGGGGCAGGACCACCAAGGCATGGCCGACAAAGGTGACGATGCCAATGTCGGCTGACGCAGGCGCCACAGAGGCTCACGTAGCCTCTGCATGGATGACACGGGGAAAAGCGACCCGGTCGGCTTACTATTTTGGTAGGAGGCATATTCCATATTCCTAGGAATATGCCTCCACGTATGCCCTAGTTAGAGACCTAGCCGCCCCTATATAAGGAGGGCTAGGGCCTCTGTAGAAAAGGTTGAGTTTTACTAGGTTGGTCTAGGAAGGGTTGATCTCTATTGGCTAGATTTTACTTGGTTCCTAAGGGCTAGCTAGCGGTGAGAGTAAGAGAGTTCCTTCTTCCTCCTCTCTCCAATATAGCTCGAGGAGAACTTGTAACCTTGGAAGTGAATCGAATACAAAACTTCTGCGTGTGGAATCACCACACTATCCCTCCCTGGATTCCCCTAGTGCAATTAGTCCCCACCTTTAGCCTATCCATGGCATCTGCCGTGACACCACCACGACACCGTGCAATGTTTTTTATTATTTTCAAATAAAAGACAAATTTTGTACATGCAAATGCTTAGCAAGAAGTTGTATCCAACAAATTCACTGGTTTCTGGTATATTGACAGTCTAGGTGTGGGTACCTTCAAAAGATACTTGTATAACTTTAAGAGCAATCTACTACTTACTCATAGTTCAAATTTTATCTAACATTGATAAATCAGCTTAAATTAGTTTAATAATGTGAATTTCACTAGGAAACCTTGAGAACTCAAAAAAGTTCGTAATCGTAAGTGAAACATGTATAAACTTTGTCTGGAAACTAGGCTTATGGCATTCCGTGGCATATTCACCGTGTTTGCTCTTAGGAAAATAAATCCTGGGAAAATAATAATCTGCTTAAAGTTTATGATTAATTGGGGTGTTTTTTGTGTGAGGTGTAATAAATAGACATATATCATTAGTCCTACACTTTAAAAGAAACTCTTCGATGGACATTTGGATATGTGAATGAAACGTCAAATCTTATGTACAAACAAGTTATGTTCAAAAACAAGTTTATTATGACCAAATAAAGTCTTCACAAATTCAATGTGCGACGGACTATTATGTTGGTACCTTTGTGTAAACATTGACATTTCATATGAAATAAGTCTCTTACATACCAGCTACATGCATCCAAAAAGTATTGCAAGTGATAAATATCGTTAGTATCTTGTTTTTAGCATCATTCAAATCTTTGTGTGTGAATGGGAGCAATGGTATTCGGGGACCACTTGTCAGTCTTGCTACCAATGAGGTTAAATCGGTCATTACAGGACTAACTGGCCAAATTTGTGCATATTACGCTAAAAAACTGTTAAAATGTGCAAAAATGACGTCCACCAAGTGCTTTGTGCAAAATTGCGATGAAAAGATGGTGGATCGTGCAATTTCCTCTATCTAAAAAAAATGTTTTATACTACTTCCTCCATCCCAAAATATAAGGCATCTAGGGATTGGTCAAAAGTAAAATATTTAGAAAAAAATATCTACATCTACAATATTGAATGGACACATTAAGAAAATATACTTTATGGTGAATCTATTGATATTAATTTAGTATTATAAATTTTATATTTTTTGTGTATAATCATGGTCAAACTTAAAAAATGTTGACTTTTGACTAATCCTCAGGTGCCTTATATTTTGGGATGGAGGGTAATACAAAGTACTGTACTGTACTTACTACTAGCAAAACAGGTACCAGATGGAAGTTTGAAACCTAAGGGGTACCCACTATTTTAGTCGTTCAAAGAAATGAACTAGCTCGTCAAAAAGTGATGATATGTGAAATGTAGTTTTTTTTTGTAGTACGGTACTACTAAAGCTGATAGAGGGTTACCCACTACCATTATCTAATAACTCCTCCCCCACCATTCCCTCTCTCGCTGTCACATTCCCACACTCACCTCACGACTCTCAGTCGTTAACCTAGTCGTTGCCTCGATGAAAATAATGCCAAAACCTTTGTCTGTGGTTGAGCTGGGGTCCTCATCAAGCTCTGCTTCAGAGCTGCAGGTGGCTTGTTCGATTTCGACGGCCTCAGCGCCCTCTCTGAAGCGTCCTTCGCCTTTCGCGTGAGTGCGGGTCATGCCCAAGGTGAGGCGTTTGTCGCCCTTAGGGTTTTGGCCGGTCGCGCCGAAACCCTCGTCGCCCGCCGAGCAATCGTCCAAGCCTCCGGCGCCGCGTGCGTTGGGAACAAATGCTCGTGTGGCGGCGGACCCGTCCTTTTCGTCTGCAGGTTGGACTCTCATTCCCAATATGCCAAATTTCAGAGTGTACGCGGTGAAACCCCTATCGGTGGCACCCCCTGCATCAGCGATTGTCTGTGCTTCTTTGGTGTATGTGGCTGGTTCTTCGTCAGTGGTGCCTTGTTCATCTTCTCAACCCATCGACCCATGTGCAAGTTCGCGCCCCCCTAACTACAACGAGGATTGGGGCTTTAACCCAAATCTGACGTGCATCTAGTCAGATTTTTGCAACGTGTACTACGGGTCCTTTGTTGAACTGCTTAGTTGTATGTCATATTCTTGATAATTATCTTTTGTGTTGTTCTTTATACTCCCTCCGTCCAGAAATAACTGACTTGACTTTGCCTAGATTTGAATGTATCTATATTTGTCTTTTGTGTTGTTCTGCTTAGTTATGGAATATTCTTGATGACGATGATGTAAGGTTCTGTTTGGTACTTAGATGATGCATTGTGTTGTTTAGGAGTTTTCCATGTCACATTGTGCTGTTTTGGTATTTTTTTTGTATGATGCATTGTCCTGTCTCCTCACTATGTTGTTTCGTCCATTTTGATCTGCGTTCTACTGTTTAGAATTAAATGATATGCCTTCTATCTGTTCAGATTATTTCAATGACTCATCAGTTTAGGTAATTTTGATTGTGAAGACACTGTTTATTAAATTTAATTACATAATACCTTTTGCTGTTTTGGTATTTTTGATGATGCACTACATATATGCTGTTTTGTCGATCCAGATAATGCATTGTGCTGTTTTAGCCATTTAGATTATACATTGTGCTGTTTTTTTGCGAGGGATATGCATTGTGCTATTTAATCAATCTAATTAAATAATGTTATGCCTTCTAGTAGCTGTTCAGATAATTTTGAGGACCATTGGGTTAGGTCATTTTGATGATGCATTGTGCTGTGTAGGCAATTTAATTTACCTGATATCTTGTGCTGTTTAGGTAATTTTGATGGTGCAATGACTCATCATGATGTTTAGTCAATTTATACAATGCATTGTGTTGTTTTAGTAATTCCAAAGGACTGACGCAATGGTAATTTTCATGTAGGATGACCCAGTTGTAATGCCGAACTTAGACTACATTCTTGACCGGACTGCTCCAGCTGCAGGTGGCTATGAAGATGCTCTCCCCATCATACCAAGGTAGTTGAAGCTACCGGGCAGGAGAGTGGAGGCCTTGGCAAGGGCAAGTGCTGCCAGGTCAGTCGCTAGTTCTGCCAAACCGAGAAGACGCCCTAGGTCGGTTAGACACCATGCCATGGCGGATCGTCCTAGGCGCTTCTACATTCAATTAGTCCAGCATGACTTGTATATGCTTATCCTCCTGACTTACTTCAAGCCTTACTTGAAGGGATGCCCCTACCCACAACTAGTGGTGGTCCAAGCATGCGAGGAATGCGAGTGGGTTGTCCATGCCAACCGCAACAAAGACTAGATCGTCCTAGACAAAGAGTGGGCTACCTTTGCTTCTTTCCATGTGTTGAAGGAGGGTGACTGCCTTATGTTCAAGGTCACCGCATACGGGTTCAAGATGAAAATCTATGATCACCTCCTGCTTGAAGGTGTTCGTCTGTCGTGAGCATGCACATCTTGTTTAAGTGCTAATTTGGATCGAAGGATTTTCAAAGGAATTTTGGAGGAATTCGACCCATAGTATTTTATTCATAAGGAAGCCCTTTGAATTAAAGGAATCATACCTCCAAAATTCATATAGATTGCATTTCTACACCCCAATCCCATAGGAATTACAACATACACTTTTTTACACTCATTCGTGTAGGATTGAGGGAATTTTCCTCCACGTTTACCGTGTTTCATTGAAATGACTTTAAGCCAGCAGATTTGTACCTCCGACCCTGTTATCCTGTGTTTTGAAATTCTGTGATCCAAAGAAAGCTATTTCATCTATTTTGCAATCCATTGTTTTGTACCTGTGATCGAGTCAAATTCCATTGTTTTTAAATCCTGTTATCCAGAGAAGCCCAAAGTTATCTTTAAGTTTGTCGTTCGATCTTTTGGCGACCGTTTGTGATGCTTATGCGTTAAGCCCTCAGTATATTCAATGTGACTACTACTACTCCCTCCGATTCATTGCTAGATACGTCCAATTCAGCGACGAGTAAATATGGATGGGAGGGAGTACTACTACTACAAGCAAGAGACCTAAATGGTGGAGCAGTTTTGATTAAAATATTCTTGGACTTTTGTCTAGTACAAAGGCCTAGAGGCTAGTTGATTAAAATATTTGGCATAATACTTTGAGGCCTTTTCATTGGCTAGAGCACTAGTAGTTTGGAGAGAAAAAGTGAAAAAAAGTTGCTACATGGGACCTGATACATTGCAAATGTATCTATAATTTTTGATGTTCCATGCTTGGGTTTATCTACTTTCTTATGTTTTGTCCACACTTTGGAGTACTTTTCATATGATTTCTTGGACTAACCTATTAACAAGAGCCACGGTGCCAGTTGCCTGTTTTCTGCTGTTTTTGGTTCTAGGAAAGTCAGAAAATGAATATTCTCGGAATTGGATGGGACAAAAGCCAAAGTTCCTATTTTGCCGGAAGACTCACGGAGCCAGAAGCAGAGATGGAGGAGGGCCAGGGCCTGGACACACCATATGGTGGCGCGGGATAGCCCTGGCCGCGCCACCAGGTGGTGTGGGCCCCTGGCACTCCACCGACCTTGCCTCCTTCACCTATAAGAGCCTCCCGATACCAAGACCCTAAATCGTCAATCAGAAATCCAGGAAAAGTTCCGCAGCACCGTAGCCACCGAAGGGGAGATTCGGGGGACAGAAAGTCTCTATTCTGGCACCCTGCCGGGACGGGGAAGTGCCCCCGGAGTCATCCCCATCGATCTCCACCACCATATCCATCACCATTGCTGATTTCCATGACAAGGAGGGAGTAGCTATGTGTTCATCTCTCTCTCTATGCATGATCTTATTGAGATCATGAGCTTGTAATCTATAGATCTACCTTGCTACTCAAGTGCTTTAATAGATCTCTGCTCTCCCCATGTGTGTGAAAGTGACAGCGTGCATGACATGGTGGCACTTAGGCTAGAGATTACAAATACTTGTTATGAGTTATATTTGGAGTTGGATGTCTTTATGAAATTGTGGTGTTTGTTCGACTCATCTAGTACTAAGGCTTACTTTGAGGTCTGCTGTTATAGCCCTACCATGGATTAGAGTGTCCAACCGGAGAGTAGTTCAGCCTAGTATCATGAAGATGATATATTTATATGAGAGTGTTCAGTAGTGAAATTATGATCCCTAGGCCTTGTTTCTAAGCATTGAAACTTTGTTTGCTACTAGATCTATTACATGTTTGCTTGCTTCCTTCTTTATTTCAGTTTACCTTTAGTCTTTTCCACGCCATCAAGCTATTCTCTATCACCGTTACCACTTGTAATTATCTATACCACTTGTATTTCACTATCTCTTCGCCGAACTAGTGCACCTATACACCTGACAAGTGTATTGGGTGTGTTGGGGACACACGAGACTTCTTGTATCTTGATTGCAGGGTTGCTTGAGAGGGAATACCTTTGACCACTTCCTCCCTGAGTTCGATAAACCTTGGGTAATCCACTTAAGGGAAAACTTGCTGCTGTTCTACAAACCTCTCCACTTGGAGGCCCAACAACTGTCTACAAGAATAGAAGTGCATAAACATCAAGCTATTTTCTAGCGTCGTTGCCGGGGAGGTAAGGTAAAAGGTATTCACACTGGAGGATTAAAGAAGAAGAACCTCCCACGGCAAACGCCTATTTTCCGGTGTGAGTGCTCGAAGTTATTTCCTTTAGATTCTGCAATTTTGTCTTTTTGTTTCTTGTTTTCACTAGTTAGGCTTAATGGAAAACAACAAAAAAATAGAGAGCTTTATAGTATTTATCTTGAGTTAGGACATGAATTGTTTGAAGAGAAAATTAAAAAACCTATGGAACTTTATTTGTGTGCTAATAACATAGTTATTAGTATGAATTCTTTGAACACAACTATTGCTAATGCTATGGAAAAGTCTAAGCTTGGGGAAGCTAGTTTTTATGAAAATGATCTTTTTAGTTCCCCAGCTTTGGAAGATAGCTATTCTATTGCTTATGATGATACCAAAACTCCAATATATGATGATTACAATGATGAGTATGATATTTTCAGTCCACCTACTACTGAGGAGAAAATTAATTATGATTACAATATGCCTCCTATATTTGATGATTATGGTGATGAGAATAATAATGATAGCTATTTTGTTGAATTTGCTCCCACTATAATTAATAAGAATGACTATGCTTATGTGGAGAGTATTAATTCTTTTATGCATGTGGCTCATGATAAGAATGTTTTATGTGATAGTTATATTGTTAATTTTATTCATGTTGCTACTTAAAGTTATTATGAGAGAGGGAAACATGGTTTTATGCATCTCAATAATATTAAGTTTCCCCTCTTTATGTTAAAAATTTTGAAGTTGCACTTGTTTTGCTTTACTATGCTTGTTGCTTTGTGCTTTCATGACTTGTTTCTTTACAAGATTCCTATGCATAGGAAGTGGGTTAGACTTAAATGTGTTCTGAATTTGCTTCTTGATGCTCTCTTTTACTTCAATTCATATTTCTTATGTGAGCATCTTTTCAAACTATCATGCCTAACTTAAAGGCGTTAAAGAAAAGTACTTATTGGGAGATAACCCAAAAGTTTTAGATGAGTCTTGGAAGTTATTACTTCTGTAATAACCGCTCCTTATCCTTTTTATTTTCTTTTTGTGCCAAGAGTAACATCTAATGAGAGAGAAGTAATGATTGGGAAAGTTGCTGTCTCGAAACAGATTTTTGTGCTTCACCGTAAAAATTCGTGTAAAATCTTTGTATGTTGTTTTGAGGCGTGAATTTTTGTGCTTCTGCCCCAGGTTGTTATCTAACTTTAGTTAGTTCAACACTTTTCGATTTGAGCAACAGAAGGTCTTCAAAAAAATTGGTTTTTACCTGCTGGTCTGTTTTGACAGATTTCTGCCATTATTTGCATTTGCTTCTTGTTGGTTCCTTTTTTTGTTCTTTTGGGGAATTGATCTTTTTGAGGGAAGTGCTACAGTATCTAGTGTTCTAATGGAAGTTTATTGGTGTTAGAACTAAACCTTAAGACCTATTATCTTGAGTGCACTAATGTTGCTAATAAAGATTGTGTGAAGTTTTGTATGAAGGAAAAATTTCAGGTGTATGGAAGGAATGAGTAATGAGATGAAGGATGGACTAAAGCTCAAACTTGGGGATGCCACGCGTGTCACCCCAATAAATATCCAAGAAATACTAGCATCAAAGCTTGGGTATTCCCAAGGCATCCCCTTCTTCATCAATAAAAATCCCAGGTTTCTTCCAAACGCTTCATTTTTATTGTTTCATGCATAATTGTGTTGTTCTTGGAGCGTCTTCTTTTTTGTTTTGGTTTTGGTTTTTAGTTTGCTTGGTTTGCTTAGTTTGCTGAATAAATTGGTTGGACCCGCTCTTTCATACATTGGTTTGCAAATAGTTTGGTTTGGTTTGGAAAAGAGTAGGAAAGTTCATGCTTATGTGGTAAAAAGAGCTTGTTTTTGACTGTGGCCTATGCTTTGTCATGCCATGCTCGATATTGTTTTGGCTTTATGCTTAGTATTCTTTGTTGTAGCATGACTTGTTATAAACAATTGAGATTGCTTAATGTGCCTTGGATGAATCATGCGTTGTTTTAGCATTTAATGCATAGTATAGTGGTATTATCCTTTGATGCTTTATTTGGGTTGACTTGGCGCATGCTCACACCATGTTATGACTATCTCAAGTCACCATAGCCATTATGATCCTTTAGTTTTCAACTTGCAGTATCACTTTATGCTTTGATCAATGATGTTTTGTCGCTCTGCATGATTATGGCCATTATTGCTCTCTTAGTTTGTCGCTCCCAGTCTTTTGCTAGCCTCCACAACAAAGTATGAGTTCCACTCATGCATCCTACTCCCTAAACCAAGTTATTCCAAAGAGTCCACCATACCTACCTACTAGCTTATGTTATTCCAAGTATATTCATGCTTTTGTTTACCTTCCACTTGATATGAGAAAACTAGTGATTAAAGCTCTCACGAACTTGATGGCACACTTTACTTTAGTTGCCCTTAATAAACTTGAACCATTGTGTCGTCTATGTTGTATATGCTTGCACTTATTTGTTGGGAATTAGCAGAACCATGCTTTCATGGGGAACGCTTTCAACATTGCACTTGGTACTTGTACCTAGTTGATATCATGCTCTTTTGTATATGGATGTCGTCGGTGTGAAATAAAAGGGGAGCTTGTAAGTCCATGGAGTTATGTATATGTGTTAGAGAAACGCCTGGGCCGCTGGTCTAATCCATGCTGACATGGTGGAAACCTGCAGCGTAACCATAATGAGCTGTCTATGAAGCATTCTTCTTAAAAAACAGTCCTATTGAGAAAAAAAGAGAAAAGAAAAAAAAAAGATACTATGAAAAGAGGAAAGAGAGAAAAAAGCACCATATTCCCATGGTAAATAAGAAGAATGCTGAGATGCTCATTGTCTGCTTGCCTTGTCATTTTGATATGGAGATTCTTCCGTATCATCGGGCAAGGGGTACCCTGTTGGCGGTTCTCTATGATACACATGTACTTACGATGACAAGAACTTACCGGTGACTAAAATTGAGTAGCATGAGGAGCGGCCCTCGTATACAAGGGACATGAGATTTCTAACTTATACTTCGTCAAGCATGTACACCATAGTTTGTTCACTTTAACCTTAATCACTTCAAGATTCTTATGATAGGGGCAATGAGAGCTGAAAGCTATAAGTACCATAATTTTTGGAAGCTCTTTATGAGACTTGAATCCCTACTTCCTTTTTACAAAGGCCTTTCTTCCACCACTATATTGAGTCTCCACCTTCTATCTTTATGCACCTACTTTGAGAGCATAGTGGCCATTCTTAGTTCTATGTGCATTGTCCCAAGACTAGTTGATTGATGCATAACTTGATATTGCTTGTTTTAAACTATTTGTATCTAGTCACTCTTATGAACTTTGAAGGTGTCCTATGCATTTATATTTGCTACTCTATTGAGGGATAAGTTGAATGCTACTATGCTATGTTTTCTTTATGTGAAACAAACAAACGTCTTGCAAAGCATTGTTATTCATGAATCTTTTGTTTGTGCCTTTTCATGTTGCATCATAGTTTCTTTGCTTATTGCTAGAACTTTGTCTTTCATGTTATGATTGAGTTACTATGATCCCAGCTTTGAATGTTTTACAAATACTTTGATCAAGTCTTTGATGGTGCATGTCACCTCAAATATTATTCTTTCTTTTTATCACTTACCTACTCGAGGACGAGCAGGAGTTAAGCTTGGGGATGTTGATACATTGCAAATGTATCTATAATTTTTGATGTTCCATGCTTGGGTTTATATACTTTCTTATGTTTTGTCCACACTTTGGAGTACTTTTCATATGATTTCTTGGACTAACCTATTAACAAGAGCCACGGTGCCAGTTGCCTGTTTTCTGCTGTTTTTGGTTCCAGGAAAGTCAGAAAATGAATATTCTCGGAATTGGACAGGACAAAAGCCAAAGTTCCTATTTTACCGGAAGACTCACGGAGTTAGAAGCAGAGACGGAGGAGGGCCAGGGCCTGGACACACCATATGGTGGCGCGGGATAGCCCTGGCTGCGCCACCAGGTGGTGTGGGCCCCCTGGCACTCCACCGACCTTGCCTCCTTCGCCTATAAGAGCCTCCCGATACCAAGACCCTAAATCGTCAATCAGAAATCCAAGAAAAGTTTTGCAGCGCCGTAGCCACCGAAGGGGAGATTTGGGGGATAGAAAGTCTCTGTTCTGGCACCCTGCCGGGACGGGGAAGTGCCCCCGGAGTCATCTCCATCGATCTCCACCACCATCTCCATCACCATTGCTGATTCCCATGACGAGGAGGGAGTAGTTCTCTCTCGAGGCTAAGGGTTCTACGGTAGCTATGTGTTCATCTCTCTCTCTATGCATGATCTTATTGAGATCATGAGCTTGTAATCTATAGATCTACCTTGCTACTCAAGTGCTTTAATAGATCTCTTCTCTCCCCATGTGTGTGAAAGTGACAGCGTGCATACCATGGTGGCACTTAGGCTAGAGATTACAAATACTTGTTATGAGTTATATTTGGAGTTGGATGTCTTTGTGAAATTGTGGTGTTTGTTCGACTCATCTAGTACTCAAGGTGACAGTGTGGGGTTTTCTAGATGGGAAAGGCTTACTTTGAGGTGTGTTCTTATAGCCCTACCATGGATTAGAGTGTCCAACCGGAGAGTAGTTCAGCATAGTATCATGAAGATGATATATTTATATGAGAGTGTTCACTAGTGAAAGTATGATCCCTAGGCCCTGTTTCTAAGCATTGAAACTTCGTTTTCTACTAGTTCTATTACATGTTTGTTTGCTTCCTTCTTTATTTCAGTTTACCTTTAGTCTTTTCCACGCCATCAAGCTATTCCCAATCACCGTTACCACTTATAATTATCCATACCACTTGTATTTCACTATCTCTTCGCCGAACTAGTGCACCTATACACCTGACAAGTGTATTGGGTGTGTTGGTGACAGAAGAGACTTCTTGTATCTTGATTGCAGGGTTGCTTGAGAGGGAATACCTTTGACCACTTCCTCCCTGAGTTTGATAAACCTTGGGTAATCCACTTAAGGGAAAACTTGCTGCTGTTCTACAAACCTCTGCACTTGGAGGCCCAACAACTGTCTACAAGAATAGAAGTGCGTAGACATCAGGACCCACGCAAGAGACCTAAACGGTGGAGCAGTTTTGATTTTGCTAGACTCACATCTAAGTTATTTTCTTAGCTCATGCCCAAGTCTTAGCACACTGCACAATATTTGCAGCTAGGAAGCTCGATCGCTTGATGGACCAACGAGATTGCTCGAAGGCCGGCGACGAGACCAAGTACTATTTTTGAACAAACTCCACCCAGTACTTGACGTTTTCCTTCCACTATTCACTCTCCTCTCTCCTCCTACTAGTACTACCTCGCTCTGCCTTCACAGAAACCATTTTGTTCCACTACTCCTCCCTTTCTTCTCTACTTCTTCATCTAGTGATGTCACAAAATATCCTGTCTCGTCGGAAGAATAGCAAGATGCTGGTGGTTAGAGCCGTGGAGAAATCCCGCCGGCAAGGTGACCTACAGGCTTGGACCGAGAAAGGAGACCAGCCATGGGGCGAGGGCTCGTCTTCGCGCATGTACCCGAAGAGTGAGTATCATGGGGACTAAGAGTCCGGGTAGGTTTGTACTTCCGTTGATTCCTGGGCTGTCTGCTCCTACTATTGAACCGTTTATGTACATCTTCCAGGGCAGGCGGCTCGAGCGTCGAATTTTCCACCCCATGGGTCGATAGCACGATGGATATCTCTGACGCGTACGATGCCCTCATGCCCGCTCTCGGTCGAAGAAGAGAGGTACTGTAGTCAATATACATGTATTAACATTTTTTGTTCTTTTCTGCATACACTCTATGCTCTCTTACTGATGATGCATTTTCCATGCAGGAAGACAAGGTGAGAATCTTGGTCAAAGTAGATGAAATCTACAGCCATAACATCAACATTCTTTAGAAAAACTTTGAGCTCAACCTAGAGTGTGATCGCCTCCAAGACGATTTGGCTTTTCAAATGAATCTCGCACGATCTTACAAGCGTGACTCCTCCATGCTTCGCGCTGAGTGTGAAAATTTGAAGAAAGAAGTCATGGTTCTCCACAGCCAGCAGCTACCATTATGGAGATCGTCCAGGTCACGCCCCACTAAGTAGGAAGAGAGAAGCCATCTCATGTTGGTCGTCGAGGTCGCGACCATTGCGGAGGTCGTCAAGGCCCTACCTCCGCAGGACGGCCACAATGTTGCAATCGCCGAATCTTGGAGTAGGAACTAGGAAGGGGGAGGACATGCCTACGTGGCCCTTCTTTTTCTTTCTTTTGGATGCATGTATCGTTTTTTTCTCATCCGTCTACGCATAATTAAATTGCACTCTTTAGCGTTCGAATGCGCTCTGTGGAGCTTTTGTAACGATATACTTGTCGTATAGTAGTCATTGTTTAGTATACATATTACATTCAAATTTAGTCAAATATGTGACATCCTTTTTAATTTGGTTGGAGGGAATTTTCAGAAAAATTAGGCTGGAGGGAGAGTATGTCTGATAAATCAAAAATAATTAAATCGTGAATGACTGATCTTTAAATTTGGTCATACTTTCTACTTTGTCAGATGTGTAGGGATCCAGTGTCTAGAGAAGAAAATGCACCATCAGCATCGGGGACACCCAGCTATTGTCTGGACTCTAGAGTACTTTGGGTCACAAGCACAACTACCCCTATAGTCTACCCACGGACAGCCAACGATTCCTTGCATAGGCATTCCCACTAGAGCCTTCGCAGCGAAGGTATCTGCTTTAACCCGCTGATTTCGGATTGGACGGTCAAGATTGCTAAACGCTGAACTCTGTCTCCCTGGATGATGTTTCTACTACTACTACTACGTAAAAATACACTTATGTGTGAGCTACGTTAATTAGCGAGGGTCATCAGCGTACGGGGGCCCCAACCGCACAAAAAATGGTTTGCCACTCAATCAATTGTGCTCACATCTACCATTAAATATGATCATTTTACTAGCTCGACTGCCTCTATGCACTAATCGTCCATCCATCTAATCACTCGCTGTATAATTTAAAGTGTTCAATTCTACGTATCTGACAAATGATTCTTCAAACTGATAACCTAGAAAACTCCTTTAGAAAGAGAGAAAGAGAAATTACTTATGATGTTAATTGGGTGTGTAGTATTACCTCTATATGTAAATACAAATTAGTACTTAATCACTAACATGTAACTAATTTCGTGTGTTATTTTATAGTAAAAATACTTCAGTACAAAAATATAAAACTGTGACAAAAGAAAAGAAGTGGTTTCGTTTATGGAGTGTAGCGAATATCATTATTTATCATGACAATATTGCAAATTTATAATATTGCCGTACTCCCTCAATACGAAACTTAGATTTGTCTAGATTCACGAGTAGATAGATTAAGTATATAGATCATATTCACGAGTATATAGACGTATTTTAGTGATACATACGAATTCAGATAAATTCCAAGTCACTTATTTCCGAAATACTAGTAATAGTTTTATCACAAGTCTCCTAATACAAGAGGTCAATTGTCTTTGTGAGTGTCCACAAGAATTTAGTATATTTACTGAATTAAAAATTTGCACCTAGCCACCACAAATGAATATAGCATATCTCTCCTTGAAACTTCTAATTACAAATTAGACGGTCACTAAGGTTTATACACATCGGGTCATTGCATATGGTTATTGTGTTGGAATTCATTTCTTGTGCTATATATTCTTGGTGATAAAGACATTATTTTTTGTCATGTAATGGAAACATTTCCCCTGATGGTGAAAACATTGTTTCATTTTATGGAATGCTCTGTAAAATGGTAAAAAATAATTATTAACAATGAAAATATTTTTGGATACTAAAAAAAGGTCACAACTCCGTTTCATGCATCATTGGAAATGATGGTAGTTTAATGTAACATTTAGAAAGTAGGGAAAAGCGACAAAACTTATCGTTGTTCATAGAGAGGTATATGTACATTGTCTGTCTGGACGTCAAATGTGAACAATGCAAAACCAAAATTATGCATGTTGACAGTCATGCAAAACCATCCATAGTACTGCATCCATTAAAAAATACACGATATCTTGATAAGCTAGAAACATGTTTGGGAGTACTTCTAAAATACCCGAGAGATGTTTAGTTCTAATAGACCAAGTATTGCACCAAAGTTCTAAATTTTGCAGGATATTATTATGCTTTAATAAGGTAAGCTATTCGAGTGCATGCAATAAAATAGTCGTATAAAGCACGTACAGTTTACTAGTCACATAAGTACAGTACCTTTTTTTTGAGCTACATGCATTCATTCCTGAACACCATAAGTAAAAGTTTGAACTCGTGGAGCGCCAAAATGACATCGCGCCAGCTAGCCCGATTAATGGTCTGCTACTATAGGTAACCTACACATCTATCCCTATAGTCTACTCTGGGACACCCAGCGATTGCTTGCATAGGCGTTCGCGCCAGAGCCTTCGAAGGAAAGGTATCCCCTATGGCCCGTTGATTGGGGATGGACGGAAAAGATTGCTAGACGGCCAAAATCACGTGGTCCCCACTCCCTCGCGCCCCTCCATTTCAAACACTGCGAAATTTCTGGCGCCCCTCCATTTCAAACGATGTCAAAATCACGTGGTCCCCACTCCCTCGCACCCCTCCACTTCAAACACTGCGAAATTTCTGGCATCCCTCCGTTTCAAACGATACCAAAATCACATGGTCCCCACTCTCTCGCGCCCCTGCATTTCAAACGCTATGAAATTTCTCGCGCCTGGAACCTCCCGCAGTACTTCTTCGTGGCTGGCTTTGCCCACCGGAACTCGACACCATGCACTCCTCAGCCAGCAGTATATCGGAGCTGCATCAGATGCGGTCTCATCCAAAGCATCATTGCTGCTTCACCGACATCCACCGCACCCGACCTTGGTCACCGAGTCCGTCGTCGTCCACCGCACCTTATTTCCTTTTCCCACTTTCCCCTCCACGGCGCCGAATCCGTCAACAACTGCCCAAGATCTGCATCAACGCTGGCGGCATCCTCCCCACCCGTACCTTACCTGAATCGCCGTGTAGTGCACCGATTCAACCTCATCCACTGCGGTCAAGCCATCATCGAGTGCCCAAGATCTGCTTCCCTGACGCAAACAGCCGGCGCAACCGAAGCACCCTAGGTGACAAGGATGTCACTCGCACTGGTACAGATGATGATTAGAAGCCTATCCGACCATGGTAACCAAATCACCAACTATTTTTTTTTTGTCAGCAGTACAACATGTTCAAGCATGTTGCAGTGAACTGCATTTTTCTAATCGTTCTGTACATCCAGTCAAAGCGCAAGCCTATTCTTCGTGCTAGATACTACGGAGTAGGTCACTAGACATGTTGGTTTGCATTCGCTGCTCTACAAATTTTGAAGTCATGCACATGTTCTTAGCTACTTCGAACAACAGTAATTGCCTGCTATCGTGTAGTTCTTGCAAAATGTAAAATCAGTGGAACATATTAGTTTGGACTCCCTACTCCACAGTTACTGAATCTATCTGGTTCGTCATGAGATAAGTTCCTGTTATTGTGTCCTCCTTGGCATCGTTATGTTGTCTGGTAGTACCCGTTTTGACTCTTCATACTAATTCGATTATAATTTTGTTGTTGCCATCTAGTTCTTCGAAAGCTGCAACACTAACTATTTTCTTTTTCTTGCATAGAGCCTAGAATGGAACAATGAACATGATGGTTTGCGTAGCCTCTTCTACAGGTTCACAAGCGACATATTTCCTTATCTAGTGCTAGTTCGTCCTAATCAATGGCACAACTGTCCTCTACTATGTAGTTCACTCGTGGTTTGCATTCCTGCTCTAGACGTTCTCTTATGATGCCATTATAATTTCTATCTGGTTGATTCTTAGTTATGACAGTAACTACATGCCCTTGTGTAGCTCACCGCAAATTCTGAGTCACCGAACGACTATGCATTCCAGGAGATGCCACTGCTTCGATATATATTTGTTGAAATGACCTTGCTTGTTTATATTTGCTGAAATTCTAAGAAACACTTTGTTTGATTGCTCATTTCATTCTAGGCACACTTATCTAATGCTTGTTTGTCCTGCTCAACAGGTTCACGAGCGACGTTATTATATCTTGCATCTGGTTCTAGGTCTGGTTCGTCCTAAGTCACGACATAACTATCCTCTACAATATATAGTTCATTCGTGGTTTGCATTCCTGCTCTACAAGTTCTCATATGATGTGGTTATAATTTCTATTTGCTTCATTCTTCGCTATGACATGTAACTGCATGCCATTTTGTGTCTCAACACAAATTCCGAGTCACCCGACGTCTCTTGCATTTTAGGGTATAGAACTGCTTCCATATATATTTGTTGAAATGACCTGGCTAGTTTATTTTTTTTGAAATTCTAAGCCACACACACACATTTTTTGATTGCTCATTTAATGCATGCTTGCTTGTCCTGTTTGTTTGACGTGTTGGTCAATAATTTAACCATTGACCAGTTGTAAACTCCAGATCATAGCTCCTGTCATATCAGTCAAATGAGTAGTTTGTCTTGTTTGATGTATTAACTTGTTATTACTTAGTTTAAGGGTGCAATTATTGCTATCACCACCAAAGAGGGGGTTGCAAGATCATGTCTCCTCCAATGTAGTTGTCACACTCAAAGGAAGATGGAAGATGCAGGTGATCAATTAAGGACTCTGCTCTCAACTTGATTGTCAACTGAAATGCTGATTTTTCTTTCCCTTGATTTGATAATATGTAATAATTTTAAGAATTTTGCAGCTGATGTAATATCTAGATAACTCGCGTATGCCATGTATGCATTTAGTTGATGTTGTCCACATATGCGGTAGTCATTACGGTAACTATGCCAGGCAGGTCGATTAGGGAAAAGTACCGTGCTTTGTTATTGGCCTGTCGTGTATTCGGCCGACAATGAAGAGTAAAAAATGCTGGATTATATAAACGTTTTATGATATTGGCATGGGCTTCAGAAAAGGCCGAAACTGTAAAAGTCCATAAACGTAATGGGCCAACCTACAAGTTGTAACTAGACATAACAGTAACAGGCCGTAATGGTAACATGCTGTAATGGTAACATGCCGTAAGAGTAACATGCCATAATAGTAACAAGCCTTAACAGTAACAGGCCTTAACAGAAACCGTGAAATCCCAGAACAGTAACAGGCCAAAACAGTAGCCGGCCACAACAGTAAAGGGCCGCAACAGTGAAAGGCCAGAATAGTGACAAACCAGAACAATAATGGCCTGAGAAATTTCCAGGCGAGGGCAGTAACAGGCCGACACATTTACCAGACTATAACAGTAAAGGGTCGCTTGTGGGCCTAAATAGGTAAAGCCCGGAACACTGAAAGGCTAAGACAGTAATAGGCCTGAAAAGTAACGGGTCATCTTAGACAAGGGCCGTCAGTAGGCCGCCCACGATGGGCTGTGATAAACAGTGATGGGCCGCCCGCAGGCCTTAAATGTACATGAGCGACTTGGCGCATGCTGCTAATGGGCCGCAGAGTGTTGGACCATCATGGGCCTTCTTTAGGCCGAAACAGTATTGGGCCTGAAAGTTCGTGGGCCGCTGCCGGCTACAACTTTGGGCCCATTTCAAACAGTGCAAGACAAAACAGTAACGGACCATCTTCTTATTGGGCTCCCCTAATGGGTCGGCCTAGTTAGAATTTAGCAGGCCTTGACTGGGCCTGGCTTCTGCCATGGTTTCTATGGCCGTTAACGTTGGTAACTGGCCGCTAACGGTGGCTTCCATGTGGCAGTTTGCATGACGTCAGCAGTCAACGCGGCTGGCGAACAGATCTACGACAGAACAAGTTTTCGTGGCTGAAGGTTGCGATCCACCACGGTAGATTCTTTTGTGACGGGGCTTTTAGCACGATGGTCATCCATCGTAGAAGACTTTTTAGCAACAAAAAACGGGCCTTCAACCATGAAAATCGTCTGTTGTAAAATCCAATTTTTCTTGTAGTGATTACAAAGCTCATGATCTCAATAAGATCACGCATAGAGAGAGAGAGATGAACACATAGCTACCGGTAGAGCCCTTAGCCTCGAGAGAGAACTACTCCCTCCTCATCATGGGAGTCATCAATGGTTATGGAGATGGAAGTGGAGTCGATGGAGATGGCTCCGGGGCACTTCCCCGTCCCAGCAGGGTGCCGGAATAGAGACTTCTATCCCCCAAATCTCCTCTTCAGCGGTGGCAGCGCTGCGGAACTTTTCGTGGAATTCTACTCCTGTATCTAGGCTTTTCATCTCAGGGGAAATATATAGGCGAAGGGGCAAGGTCGGTGGAGGCCCGAGGGTCCCACACCACCTGGTGGCACGCCTGGGTGGTACCTGCGCCACCATAGGGTGTGGCCTCCTCGGTGCCATCCTCCGTCTCTACTTTGGACTCCATCTTATGTCGAAGAAATAGGAACTTTGGCTTTTGTTTCGTCCAATTTCGAGAATATTTCCTTACTAGCTTTTTTGAAACCAAAAACAGCAGAAAACAAGAAACTGGCACTGTGGCATCTTGTCAATAGGTTAGTTCCATAAAATGTATAAAAATGCCTCAAAGTGGAGACAAAACATAATATAGTTGATACAATACAAGCATGGAGCATCAAAAATTATAGATATGTTTATGATGTATCAGAGGGTGATGTTAATGAGGAGGGTGATGCTAATAATGTGGAGGGTGATGCTTGTGAGGATGCCAAGATGGGTGATGTTGAGATTACCACCATATTTCCTTCAACTGATGAAGATGTTGGTCAAACAAATGACATGGAGAATATATCATTGCAAGAGCACATGGAAGATGTTGAAGAATATAATGTGAGTCAGATGTTGCGGGAGTTGAAAGAAAACTGTGAGGATCATAAAATGCACGATAAATATGCTTGCATGATCAAAGACTCGGAGACACCAATGTATCATGGGTGTAAGTAGCACTACACAAAGTTAGATACTATTCTAGAACTGATGCATACGAAGCAAATGTTCGGATGGTCAGATAAGAGTGTAACCAAGTTGTTGACATTCTTACAAGACTTTCTTCCTGAAGGAAACCACATGCCATATTGTTTTTACAAAGCTAAGAGGATTGTGTGTCTGTTGGGAATGGAGGTTCAGAGAATACATGCATGTAAAAATGATTGTATATTGTACCGGGTGATGCCTACATCAATTTGCATGAATGTCCGGTGTGCAAATTTCCAAGGTTCAAGGTTCCCAAGGTTGAGGCAACTAATATGGCAGATGGCAGCAGCAGTGAGGATGACCTGGACACTGATCAGGCAAGCAAGAAGAAGCATAAAAAACCAGGTAGGAAGGACATGTCGATAAAAGTGTGTTGGTACCTGCCTATTATTCCTCGTTTGACACGCTTATATGCAAACCTAGATATGACAAAACTGATGTGTTGGCACACAGAGGAGCGCATTTAGGATGGCATGCTTAGACACCCTGTCGACTCTCCACAGTGGAGGAACGTCAATAGGTTGAAGCCTTTGGGTCCATATGGTGATCGTTTTGGAGATGATCCAAGAAATGTGAGGTTTTCACTAAGCACCGATGGAATGAACCCTTTCGGCAACTATAATACCACCCACAACACCTAGCCTGTGAATCTCAGCATTTACAACCTTCCTCCATGGTTATGCATGAAGCGAAAGTATATCATGCTCGCAATACTAATCCAAGGCCCCGAGCAACCTGGTGACGACATTGATGTGTACCTTGCACCTTTGGTGGAAGATTTGAAACTTCTTTGGATTGAAGGAGTAAAAATATACGACATGCATGTGAAGGAAAACTTTACCCTGAGATGCATGTTATTCGTAACCATCAATGATTATCCAGCCTATGGGAACTCCTCTGGCCAGGCTATAAAAGGCACCTATGCGTGTGTCCAGTGTGTAGACAATATAGCAAGTAGGTATTTGCATGAGTGTAAGAAAATGGTGTACATGCGGGCTTGAAGGTTTTTGCCAAAGGGTCATAAATATCGAACCCTGAAGAAAAAGTTTGATAATACTTGTGAGAACGGTTTGGCTCCTCCAATTTTAAAAGGCAATCAGATCTATGGTTAGCTTAAACACTTGAAAGTTGTGCATGGAAAAGGACGATTCAAACGCAAGGGCAGAGGCAAAGGCAAAGGCAAGGACAAAGAAAAACAAAAGGAAATCGATATAGATGACCAACCTCAGAAAATAAAACCGGTTTGGAAGAGGATATCGATACTATGGGACTTACCTTATTGGGAGCATATCCACATTCGACATCCCATCGATGTGATGCATGTTGAGAAGAATGTGTTAGAAAGCATAATAGGGACATTTCTCAACATCAAGGAAAAAACAAAAGATATTGCAAACACACGACTTGAAGCTGCCAAACTTAGAGGGGAAAACCCACCTGAGGTTGATGCTCAAGGAAATCCAGCCCCTGTGTGTTATGTTTGCGACAAAGTAGAGGGAATTTTTTTGTGTGATTCTCTATATGGCATGCGTTTTCCAATGGGCTACACTGCCAACATGCAAAGGATTGTTTCAAAGACAGAAAACAGAGTAACGAGTATGAAGTCTCATGATTGCCATGTTCTGATGACACAGACACTCCCTATCGCGGTAAGGAATGTCTTGGAATCATATGTTTGAGACACTCTAACATGTTTGTGTGAATTTTTTAACACAATTTCTGGGAAGGTGATTGATCCTAGTAAGTTGGATGAGCTACAAATGGAAGTGGTGGAGACTCTATGCAATTTGGAGATGATATTCCCTCCGCAATTCTTCGATATCATGGTACATATCATTGTCCACCTTGTGCACGAGATAAAGATATGTGGTCCTATATATCTGCAAAGCATGTATCCATTTTAACGCTACATGGGAATTCTTAAGCACTGTGTCAGGAATCGAGCACGTCCAGAGGAAAGCATTGTCGAGGGCTATATAACTGAAGAGGTCGTTGAGTTCTGTCTTGATTACATGGCATGTCTTGACCTGGTAGGGGTTCCTAGGTTTGTCCATGAGGGGAAGCTTACTGGTGTCAGAACGAGTGGAAAGATCAAGTTCAGGCTGACTCACAATGAATGTAATAGGCACACTTTGTTGTGATGAAGCACATGGACGAAATCACTTCGTACATGGAAGAACACCGTGACAGTCTACGAGCAATGCATCCCCATCGACCTTCGATCGAGACACTCCATGTCGAGGAGTTCAACACCTGGTTCAGTGGTCGACTATGTGATGCTGAAGCAAAAGATCCCATAATTGTTGCTCTAGCCAGAGGCCCTATATTGGATGTCAGACAGTTTCAGGTATACAAGATCAATAGGTATAGATTTTCTACAAAGAAAAAAGATATCACAACAACGACGCAAAATAGTGGTGTAGTTTTAGAGGCAATTGAAGAAAATGATGAAGAAATGACACAACTCTACTGCGGATACATAGAAGAGATTTGGGATCTAGACTATGTGGATTTCAAGTTTCCATTGTTCCATGGTCGTTGGGCTCATAGGAATCAGGTGGATCCAAATGACGATGGCCAAACTACCGTGAACCTCAATCGTGATGCTTACAAGAACGAGACATTCTTACCAACTAACCTGGTTCATCAAGTCTTCTACATTGTCGAACAGAGGAATAAGAAGAGACATGTAGTTATGCCATCAAAAAGGAGTATCATCAGTGTGGATGGCGTGTTCTCCGAGGAAGATTACAACAATATCAATGATGTTCCTGGCCCTTCGTGCTAGGTCAAGCAAAGGGACTAACAGGAAGATCACATTCGCGATCAAGAATCCAGAGAATGAATTTGTACGATTAATCCAAACATTTGTATGAATTTGTAATAAATTTCTAAGTAGTTATGAAGAATATTTGGAATAATCCAAACATCTTATGATATATTATACACATTTACTATATCCAGGGCGTTTATCAGGCCGGTAGTGGATTTCTGGAGTGGCTGGAGGATCACAATATGGCACAACACAGAGGCGATCATGTTTAAAAAATGTATCGAATAAACATTTAGAGGCTGTTAAGAAAAACCGTCTATCTGATGTAGCAACTTCAGATGTAGGTTTTTAAACAATCAGTCGGAGGTAGCAACTGTTAGAGGAGGTTATTAAAATAACCCGTCTAAGGTGGGACTAGGAGGCCATGATGGAGCATGGCCGGTGGTGCCCCAAAGACACAGTTGTGCCAGTTCTAAAGTATATACATCTCATACTCCATAATATATAGTAGCAGTTCAAAAGTTAATAAAAGCTAATAATTATACCCATCTCCATGATATATATTAGCAGTTCAAAAGTACTGTAGAGCAAGCACAAAATCACCCCAACATATATACAACAAAGTTTGATGAATGATCTAATATCTATAATGACGAATCATCGTCGACTTCATCATCGTGACTTACTTCATCGTCAACAGGAGGTCGCGTTGATATTGCATCTTCTGCATCATCACTAGGCGCAAATATAGCATATTCATTAGAAAGATCACTCCCCTTCTCCTTAGACCAGGCTGGAGTCGGCATATCAATTTTGTTGTGCCTGATTAATGCTTTCAACATCCTGTTGTTCTCTTTTAGTCTAGCACGATCCCTATGACGCTTGTCCTGATCTTCCATGTAGATGGCATGTCACGTTCGTAGCCCTTTAATGAGCCGCTCTTGCATCTTGTTGTTCTCGTAGGTAGATGATCTAGGAATATCTAGATACTCCACATCTCTCGGAGCCCTATTTCGATGTGATTTTGTAACACCTCAAAAACATTAAAAAAGCTTATCAATTTCTAATCACCCAAGTTTGGGATTAACAAAAACTTTTATTCCAAAAATCTATATGAGTGCATGTGTGATTTTTATTAATGTATGAATGCTTGTATTTTCCATGATTGATTGCTATAAATGATAAGGATTAGTTTAAAGATGAATACTACATCATCTAGGTTCAGCCCAACCAAAATCAAATGAAAAGAAAGTCAAATATGACTCATATGATCATATGGTCATTTTGGCCAAAGTTAACCACTAGCCTACTTTGGCCATCTCTAGTAAAATATTTCTAACAGAAACATTTCTAATTCTTTTCACCCCTTGCGAGACCAAGTAAAAGTGAACCCAAGCAAACTTTACAAAATTGCAGAAACTATTTTCAAACCCATTTGAGAGGCATTTCAAAATTGAATCAAGTGTAGGTGCATAGATCACCACTTTTCAAAGAAACCACTCCAATCAATACCACTTGGCAATTCCCAGCAACCATAGACTATCAAGTATGTGACCATCACACTCACCAAAAATCATTCAAAAATTTGAAAGTTGAATTCATGCGGCCATTTGATCGAACACCTGGCAGATAGAGTACAAACTCAACCACTATATACTGTTTGAAATCAAACTTGTGCTCATCTTGGTACTGCAATCAACCTCACTTTCTCACCCACGATCATCCCAGTACCTGGCCATGCAGAGGGGCAACCTCACTTGCCACATTGACCAGTGCCATGCCATACCCGAGGGAGGTCATGCCGGTCAACCATGGACAGGTCGCCTCACGCCACGCCGCCCTCTCCCATGATGCCTAGCTGCTAGCTGTGACCTCACCGCCCCTCTCTGTCCACCCCTTGACCAACGACGAGCAGTGGAAACGATGGAATCGCCACGCCCATTTAACATCCCGCCATGCCGAGAGCACGACGGAGCACCGCAGCCACCTCACGCACACATGCCGTGCCTCACTCTCTCCGCTCGTACCTGCACCCGCCACGTCACCAGCGACCGCCCAGACAACCCCATTCACCACAGCGCGCCCTATGACCATCGTACCTGATGACGAACACCTCTGTACCTGAACAGAGCATCGACGTCGCCCGACCGACTGAGACCACCCCTTGCCACACCATCATGCGCGTGACGATCACCGCAGTCCCCTGCATCCACCCATGCCATCCGCCATGCTTAGCTCGACCTGTAGTAGCATCGCCAGTGAAGCCTGACCATGCAGCCCTACCTCCAACGCCAGTGTATAGATAGGAGCCACCCTAGACCCCAATCGGCACACCATCTCACTCCCCACTCACCCAGGAACCTCACTGGCCCTTCCTCGGAGCAAGGCGAGCACCACGACGCCAGAATTTGGCCGAAGTCTGCCGCTGCAGTGAAGGAAGGAAGCCATCGACTGGATCCACCCAAGGAGCCGCCGCGACCACCAATCGACCCGCCGTCATCGACAAGCTCGTTCGCCCCCATCGCCGACCCTAGATGGAGTCCTGGTAAGCCCCCAGCGACCCCCACCATCATGTTAGGTTTAGAATCTCGCCAGAGCAGTTTGCCGTAGACGATGAACCTTAGCCGTAGATTTCATTCTAATCGTCAGACTGGGATTGGTAGATACCGTTTCAGTTAGAATTAGTTGCTGACGCGTGGGACCGTTCTGTCAACAGCCCGATGCGCGTACGCTGTGCAGTTGGGCCAGCCCATTTCTTTTCCCACGTAGAGCCCAGCAGTTTAAACAGAATTTTGCTATTTAGTTTAAAACCCTATTTTGTCAGTAGATTCAAAATTGAATTCCAAGAGATGTACTGATCCAAAATGCATGATTCCAATTTTGTTAGAAAGGTATTAAAAATATCTAATCACTGCCATTGGATTCAAACCAATTGAAACTATATATCACTTATACTAAAAATAACAAGACAAAGACTTTTACCACTTCAAACATTTTTATAAAATCAACCATAAATGCTTTTGAGTTGATTCCAACTCTAAAAAATCACATTTGCCATGCTCTACATGAATATGTCAAAAGATTTGGTTTTATAGATATGAAATATGGTTTAGTATTAAAGGAATGATATATAGGCATTTCTAGTCACTTAAATAATATTAAATAGTAATATTAAATCTTGTAATACACGACCACCATTTTAAATCACATTCCCAAGTATTGGAATATGTGGTGATGACATGTGTCAACATGATCCACTATTTTAATTGGAGAATATTAAATCTTAAGTATTTTCGATGAGTAGGAATTACTTTTCCCAAATAAGATAAATAAGAATGTGCCATTATTACATGTAATGATTGAGATGATACTAGATCATCTAATATGAGCCCTTGTGTGCTAAATAGAAGTAGTTAAGGTTTGTTTGGTGATTGTGTACATTGAATGTATTTATAGACGCTAGTACCGACCCGGGCTACGACGAGGAGGAGTACTTCGAGGAAGAAGAAGAGAACTTCAACAACTGCACTCAACAAGGCAAGCTATTAGTGCAAGCTAAACTATGCAAGCTAGAACTTTGCATGATCTCTATGCAAGCCCACTATGCTAGATAACCTATGCAAGATGCACTATGCATGCTTGGTTACATAACTTGATTATACCAATCCCTGTTTTACTTACCAGCTTTACTTTCCTTTATTAAAGTTCTTATCTAGTAATGAATGGTGATTAGTGGAATAGTAGGATGGATACCATCAAGATCATAGACGTATTTTTGGATAATTATACTTGACTAGCACCCCCAATAGTGATACCCTCAATACTAGTGGCTAGTGCTAAACTAAACTTGATTACTTTAGATGGGAATACTTGGTGAAAATGATTATGAAAACCTTGGAATGAAGATTCATTCTATTGAAATTTTTTGACATGTGTTATGATAAACAATGGTTTGAGGATGAAAATGAATGAGGCATGAGCCTTGACTTTGATAAAAACTAATGGTTGGGTTCGGATGCGATACCATTCCAATTTTACCGTACAAACACAATACCTAAGTTGTGTAGGGCTTAACTGGAAGTTTATATGTCTTAGTATGGGTTCCCTTGCGGAAGAGGTTGAGCTTAGGCTACCTCAAGAATGAATGTACACCTATGTAGTTCCCAGGATGACAGTTGGTCATGGCTGGAAGGCCAAGCTCATAGGGGAGGTGCCTATACTAGGGTGTGTAATTGAAAGGTTAGGATTGATTATCCGCATACCAAGTGTGATGATTCAGGGTTATCCCTGACGGATGTATAGAATTTTGACTTATGACTTGAAATATGACTTTGACTTATGATTCAGGGTTATCCCTGACGGATTCAGGGTTATCCGCATTACTATATCCGTGGTTATGGACAGTTAGAGTGGCCATACTGTTTCGTTGTCAGATGTTTTCCAAAATGACTTATGACTTAAAAGATGACTTTGACTTGACCACAACAATGCTGTGGACATGAAATCTAAGTTCCCACTTAAGTAACATAGCGAACTAAACTTAGGTCTTTACTCTTAAGGCTTTATGAAATAAACCCGGCTTTTTGCAAACAAACCTAGAGCTTATGATTCCTACTAGATTTACCTGACTTATATTAGTAATAGTTTGCGAGTACTTAAAGAGTACTCATGGCTTTGTTCCTGGCTATTCCCATGGCTAGACTATGAGGAGGACTACCCGGAAGATGGACAGCAGGAGGTCTATGATAACTAGGATCATCTCCCATCGTCAGCATTGCATGTGACCATGAAGATGGAGCTTACTACATTTACTTTCCGCTGCTTTGATTGTATTAAGACTTGATCATGAGATCCTTTATTTGTAAGACATTTATTATGGTTTGTAATGGATGATGTACTTGTAGGGGTTCCGCGTATGAAAACAATAAATTTTACCCTACGCCCCTAAACCCCTGATGCTGCCAGGACCTATCTATTAGAAATATAGTAATGGGAGGGGCTTTTCGCAAACTTGCCCTTGAAGACCGAAAAGCGTTGGAAACGCTCAGGACAGCGTGGTTGATGTAGACAAGTCGAAGCCGACCTCAAGGTCGTGATGAAGTCCTTGCGCTCCTTTGGCTCCAACGACTTGAGTTCCTCAAGTGTGACACCTCGCGGGGAGTTACACACAACCGGTGCCTGATGATGACTCCCGCTTCCCTGATCCAGCAGAAGTTGCGGAAGTAGAGCTCCTGGATCCGAATCACGCAGCGCGACGACGCTCCACGGTGAAGATGTCTCTCGTTTGTGCAGTCCGAACTAGGGACCATGGTCACGAGAGAGAGAGAGAATATCAATTGGAGGTCTTCCCAAAAGTGAGAAGACCTTTATTGAATATTGCGTGTATTTATCTGGCCAAATACCCCCACTATATATAGGGGGAGGGGAGGTACTACCTCCCTCGAAGTCCTGGGGTGGGACTAAAGGAGAGGAGGGGGAGGGGCAGCCGCCGGCCGGTCCTAGTGGGCCCGCGCGGGGAACTTGGCCCAGCCGGCCACCCTCTTACCCCTTCTCCCTCTCTCCTTTCCCTAATGGGCCCTTGATACGTTGCTAACGTATCCATAATTTTTGATGTTCCATGCTTGGTTTTCTCTACTTTCTTATGTTTTGCCCACACTTTGGAATACTTTTTATACACTTCCTTGGACTAACCTATTAACAAGATTCCACAGTGCCAGCTGCCTATTTTCTGCTGTTTTTGGTTCTAGGAAAGTCAGAAAATGAATATTCTCGGAATTGGACGGGACAAAAGCCAAAGTCAATTTTTCACCGAGGGGGACACGGAGCTAGAATATGAGACGGAGAGGGGCCAAGGGGCGGCCACACCACCTGGCCGCGCGGCCAGGCCTGGCCCATGCCAGGGGTGGTGCAGCCACCAAGGGCACCCCCTCGGCCTCCCATTTCGCCTATAAGATGCCTCTGATACAGAAACCCTAAGTACCCGATCAAAATTCCACGAAAGAGTCTGTAGCCGCCGTAATCTCCATCCCTAGATCGGGAGGGATCTGAAGCTCTTCCCGACACTCTACCGGAGGGGAGAATTCACCTTGGAGGCCTTCTTCATCATCATGCAAGCCTCCAGTGTGATGCATGAGTAGTTCATCCTTGGACTATGGGTCCATGTAGTAGCTAGATGGTTGGTTCTTCTCCTTTGTGCTACCATGTCTAGATCTTGTGAGCTCCGTTCATGATCAAGATCATCTATTTGTAATCATACATGTTGTGTTTGCGGGGATCCGATGGATATTGAGATGCTATTTCAGATTATTTATTGATTCTATCATGTCTTTGTTATTTGTGATCTTGCATGCTTTCCATTGTTAGTAGCTATCTTGGCCAAGTAGATGCTAGCAACTCCAGGAGTTAGTATTTATGCTCGATAGTGGGTTCATGCCTCTAGTAATATGGGGAAGTGATAGAAATCGCTAAGGTACTAGATGTGTTGTTGCTAGTAGGGACAAAACAACAATCCTTTGTTCATATAACAATCGTATTGTTTAGTTTACACGCAATGCGTAATGCAATTATCTATTGCTTGCAACTTAATACTAGAGGGGGTTCGGATGATAACCTGAAGGTGGATTATTAGTCATAGATGCTGTTGGATTACGATCTATGTGTAATGTTGTAATGCCCAATCAAATCTCAAAGGAGTCAAGATGTTTAGTATATGCATGATTGCTTTCTCGATGTTTGTCAATTGCCCCGCTGTAATTTGTTCACCCAACATGTCATCTATCTTAAGGAGAGCCACCACTAGTGAACTATGGACCCCGGTCCTTTCTTTTACCATCAACCTACAACTATTTACTGCTTTCTGTTTACTTTCTACAAACTATTACTTTCTTCCACGCAATACGTTTAATACTTTGTTTTCAACAAAATCGGTGAGATTGACAACCTCACTATAAGTTGGGGGCAAAGTTTTGTGGTTGTGTTGTGCAGGTTTCCACGTTGTTGCTAGCACCGGTAGTGCGCCCTGCCAAAGGCCAGCTAGCAACAACTTGGAGGTGTTTCCTTGCTCCTACTGGTTCGATAACCTTGGTTTCATAACTAAGGGAAACTTACTGCTCTGCTCATCATACTTCCTCTTAGGGTTCCCCAACGAGCTCATTATTACACGAGTCAGCAGCCCTCTCCCCTCCGGGAATTGGCCAATTAAGCCCTTTGACCTTTTAATTGATTTTATCTTTTATTAAATTATTATGAATAAATGATTAAATCAATATTTAACATTAATTCACATATTATTCAACCTCCGTGGCTATAACACCTTCCACCTCCACTCCGGACATCATCTGGACTTACTGAAACCCTTCCGGTTTTCTCTCTACTATTCTTTGGCGATTCTTCCGATCCTATAAACACTCTCTAAGCATCATCAAGCCCTTAAGCATGATACCCTACGGTTCGGGAACACTCCAGACATGGTCGGGACACTCCCGCACCAATGATCGATAGAGGGACCTGGATGGCCATGTGACCCCTGTGTGTTCCACGAAGATCTTTCGTCGTTTGAACCGGGACAGTGGTGTCTTATTCCCTTTGTCTCATGATACTTGCATTTCCCGAGATCTGATCAATGACATCACCAAGTCGTGTTCAATATCGTTACCAAACAATGCTACTTGACTCGTTCTGACAAGTGATATCCATGTGATCAAATCACATGTTGCGCAGCTATTGGATATAACTTCTCCGAGTGGGCCCTTGAGTATCTTTCCATCACGTGGACAGACAAATCTTGCTCTTGACATATATTGCCTCTATGGTTTCCTCCGAGTACCTGAACACACCTTTATAACCACTGTATTACCAAGTGGCGCTTGATGCTATCTAAGCACTCTCAGGAGACAGTGATTGATATAGCCTCACAGTCTAAGGAATAGTCTATGAGGATCCGTTTCTAATCATCATAACTTGAACTTCGTGACATGATCGGGTCATGTTGTTTAGGTTGGGTATTGGTTCATCATCTCATTCTCATAATGAGTTGACTCCATTTCCAACTGGCATACATGCCACATGATCAGGAAACTTGATCATCTGTTGACCAAAGAACCAGTGACTAGAGTTTCACTAGGAACCCCTGGTTGTTTGTATATCACACGTGTATTGATGTTTCCACTCAATAAAGGTATAGCATGATATAAAACTTAATCATAAACTATATGAAATATGATAATAGTCCTTATTACTATTTGTCTCTAGGGCATATTTCCAACAGTCTCCCACTTGCACTAGAGTACAAATACACTAGCTGCATTTGTTCTTAATCATTGGCACCATATATCCGGTACCCTGAACATTCTTGCTCATGGAAGAGGTTGAGTCTTGGGTCTGTACTTTATAGTCCCAAATCCTTTGCAACTTACTAATGTCACCTTGATTGACATTAATACTTTATCATCACATGATAACATCTGTGTGTATGCATCATCGCTATGGCAGCAGAACGAGGCCTGATTCCAGGAGCCTACAGTGACTTTAGATCAACCTCGAGGCCTTTCTCATGGGCACTGTGCCCTAGGACACATCATTCTACGTGAAAAGCGAACTAGCCCCGCCATAACATTAGACAACACTTTAGGTGGTACCTTATCTATTATTATAAATGTATTCATCGAAACACTAGTGCACTCTATGTAACTTTCAATGTTATGTTCACCTCGCTTCCTACTTGACTTTAATCGGTATTTACAGGAGTTTCCAACCTATTCCCTTATAACATAACCCTTTATGCTTTAAGATATGTCATCCTTTATGGATTTGTAAAACATGTCTACAGTTCTCTATTAGACACTGCGGACAAACTTAGCTCAACGTTCTGTGATTCAAACTTAATAACTTTTCAAACGTTTCTTCTTGGATCATATATTATGTTAAGTTATCATCATGGTTTTTCTAAGATAGAACCTATGTCTCAACATAATGGATGATGATCATCCTTTTCTTTCTTTCAACCATTGATGTTAAACTTAATACTATTCCTAACTTGTGTTATTAAGGACCAATTCCTTAATTAACTTCTATTCTAAAACCCTTTTCAAAATCCCTTAAGGAATACTACATAATATCATAATACACTTATTATCAACTTCTACACCTTATAAATCATTATTTATCGGTACTTGCGTTTTTATTCTTAACACACTTACGAATCACTCTATAAGCTCCCACTCAAAATATGTTTCTACCATATTTGGGTATGAGTCAGTACTCTTACTCAAACTATGTTCCTACATATTTGAATTTGAGACTTATATTGCTCCCACTCAAATTTATGCAAATTGCATATCTACTCACCATTTTTAACAACTTCAAAATCCTTTGATCAAATATCAAACTTGGAGTTTCCCTATGAGATACTAGTATTTTTACTAGTTTTAAATCCACTAGACATTAAGCACACATGAATCAAATTCATTTGAATTCATCCAATTCTTGACAAATTGTGCTTTTGTCATTTACCCCCTTTTCCACTATGGCTTTGCAGTCATTTGGGAAAATTCAAGTAACCCCTTTTACTTGTGAGATTCAGCAACGAATTGCTTTCTAATCTCATGGGAATTTTGCTACTAGGATTTCTCATAATTCTAGTTTACCATTATTTCTTTAGTAGTTTGTAGGTATGTCATATTCCAAGAATCATGACAAATGATTCACAAATGTCTCCATACAAGATATGGGTTACATTTTGAATCCTACTTCATGTAGTAAAAACACTAGTGGGGAAAACACAATGATCATTATCATTGATTCTTTCCTTTGTGAAGAGAATCATTCAGGAACGTTGTCCGTTGCGCTTCTCAACACTCCGATGCAGGGATTTGAATCCTCATCGTGTTTTTCACTATCTTCCATTTGCTTCATAATCGAGAAATACCACTAAAAGTGAGCTTTCTCAAGAATGCACCAAAATCCAAGCAATACTATTTTTGCTTCTCTTTTGGTTTCAACTATGGATTTCGTATTCAAAGTTTCCAATGAATACTCTACAAGGACTTATTCGCTATTGTTTCGGTTATATCGAATAACCCCAGAACTTTTACGACGATCCATACCAGGTATGGAGCCGTTCTCATGAATTCAAATGGTTCACTATATATTCTAATTGAGTGCTAACTATTTCTAACTAATGGTCTCTACATCTAGACTACAACGATTTATTTGGTGCCATCTATTCACCCATTTTTATATCTAATATCACATTGTGATGCTTTGCATTTTAACGTTTCAAAACACTTTGCATTCCACAATTTATTTTATGACAATCTCATAAAGTTGAATTTCATTACTTTTGATCAAATCATAGTAATTAGATTCTCTTTTATATTTATACCCTTTGTTGATGAAACACTTTGATCAAATCAAATAGTTTCATACTTATGTTTCCTTTGGTAAACTTATTTACGCATTTAAACAATCATATAATGATAAACTCAATACGTCGAATATGTATTTACTTTTAACAATTCATTGAACACTTTATATTCAAGTAATACACTGTGTTCAAGTTATTTTGCCGAACTTAGGCATGATTTATATGTGATAAGAAATCAAATGACTTTCACATATTATCACATAACTTGGAATTCAAACAGTGGTTTCATTCATTAATGAATATATCATTAAGTTGGGTATTTTAAGGCATTTCAATATTTTACAAATGTTCATGCATTATCAATTAGTTTCAAACAACAAGGATAATTCACATATAATCAAACAAGATATGAACACAAATAGAAATCATTCATAAAAGTGGAACAACCATTTGTTACAAACTGATATGAATAACCGTCTCACAAAGTGTGACACACTAAAGAAGTTCATAATATTTTAATTACAATAATCACCCTAAAACATAAACTAAGTGATAAATATTGAGGGAGAGCGTCGTTGGCCATCAACACGTAACGTCACCTCCTCTCCGGCAAGCACCTCTCATGCAGAAGGACCTGTTTTCAGCAAAATAGAACAAGTATCAAATATACTTAACACTGCAAATGTGTTTGCAAGATTATAACATTTATAAAATTGTATATCAAATATATACCTTTGTCATCGATGACCTGAGCGACATCTGGTTCAACCAACACATTCCTGAGATGTGATACGAACTGGTGGAATTCCATTGATTCCATGTCGCCTCTCATAAAGCAAGTCCTGACTTGTGCTTGGTAGTTTGGTGGCAGCGACCGTAACACAATGCCATTTGCTAAAGAGCCCGTCATCCAGCTATCTAGGAAGTATGTAGGCCTCATGTACACATCATGCATGTGCTCCAAGTGGTCGTCAACTGATGAGTTCTCCTCCAACTTAATGGAGAGGAAGTCTCCCATCAGATCATGCTCCCATATGCGTGCTTGTTCCATGAAATGTGTCCTGAGATGTAGCATTACCATACGAGGGCTAACATCACCCACGAAAGGCCACAACTCGTCCACCATTCTAAAACACATTGTAACTGAAATGAAGGAGGCCATCTCCTGATGGAGATAGCGGTCTTGCCGCTGCTCTGGGGTCTCTAGGTCAATGGGCTGATCCGAATCCATCCCGTCGAGTATGTAGTCGACCACGTCATTCTCGCTAAGGAGAACGTGGGGACGCGTAACCCATATAGAGAAGTTTGATCCATCTAATTGAAGCTTCTCTCCTTCTAACCAATCAATCGTCAATAGGAAAGGTGGCATTGGGGAGAACTTTTCTACATTTACAAATGCAAAAGGAATTTAGACTAAATTTATAATTAAATGAGTTAATAATAACTCCACTCAGAAACACCTATCCCCATAAGGGTTCCTAGTGATAACATGACCCCTATTAGCCACATCTCCCCCAGTCATCACGGCCATCAATGTAGGTTCAAGGGTGGACGCTAAACGTCAGTGACATCATTCATGCGACTCATGCTCGATCTTTCGACCATCCGTGTTCCGAGGCCACGCTTCTATGGTGTGCTAGTCTCGCCAACTCAACCTTAGTGTTTTCGCTGTGCAACATGGCTTACACCCACTATATGCGAACGTAGATATGTCTGACACCTAGTTACCCTGGGTCGCCTCATACCGAAGAACTTTCTTGGTGGTGCACACTAAGGGGGAACACAATCATTGGTAATTTTAACAGGGATCATATTATTAGGCTACCGTCGAGTATCTAATACTATCACACAATAAGATATACAAACAATAACATTAAATGTAAATGCGATGTGATATGGTTCTTCACATCGTGATCTCCATCTGTCGTCACCGGACTTTGGCGCCAGGGTTCTGGCGCCATAGACACTAGGGTACCGGTGTCATTCCGGCATGGTAGTCCTTCACCTCCGTGACTATCTACTACTACGTAACATAAGGTAATCACTTTACCTTTTCCACAACCATATCACAAAGCAACGCCCCCTGCAAAACAAAGTTATACGCCTCTACTTTATCTTTGCATGTTTTACGTGGCTGAATGGGCTTTCGCACAAGAACCGTTCTTACCTACGAACTTTCAGCACAGCGTTGATCAAGTAGTTGTCTCTACTACAACCCTTTTGGGGCCCTCTGTTGCAAATGGCATACCAACTAATGCGAGAGAGACAGACACCCCCTAAGCCACTTTATACGGTACAAGCCGTATGTCAAGCGTGGACCAGTCTCGCGAATGAACGCGTAAAGTCGGTTGGGGGCGCTTCATCAAGCATTACTGTGGTATGCACAAGTACATGTGGGAGGGTAACAACTAAAAGATCAACGCCCACACGCTATATCTCGTGTGTTCTACTCGTACTAGCATTACTACGCACAGATCTAGCTCTGATACCACTATAGGGGTTCCACTTATGAAAACAATAAATTTTACCCTACGCCCCTGAACCCCTGATGCTGATAGGACCTATCTATTAGTAATACAGTAACGGGAGGGGCTTTTCGCGAACTTACCCTTGAAGTCCGAAAAGCGTTGTCAACGCTTAGGAGAGCATGGTTGATGTAGACAAGCCAAAGACGACCTCAAGGTCGTGATGAAGTCCTTGCGCTCCTTTGGCTCCAACAACTTGATTGCCTCAAGTGTGACACCTCGCGGGGAGTTACACACGTCCGGTGCCTGACGATGACTCCCGCTTCCCCGATCCAGCAGTAGTTGCGGAAGTAGAGCTCCTGGATCCGAATCCCGCAGCAGGACGGCACTCTGCAGTGAATATGTCTCTCGTTCGCGTGAACTTGGGACCATGGTCACGAGACAGAGAGAGAGAGAGAGAGAGAATATCAATTGGAGGTCTTCCCAAAAGTGAGAAGACCTTTATTGAATATTGTGTGTATTTATCTGGCCAAATACCCCCACTATATATAGGGGAGGGGAGGTACTACCTCCCTCAAAGTCCCGGGGTGGGACTAAAGGTATTTCGAATACCATTCTGGGACTAAAGAATATCAATACCAATAATAAATACCACTTCTTCCGCTCTCCGATTTCATCACAACTATCGTCGTCCAGACAGCACATGCAAGCAAACCAAGCCACAATCAACATAAAGCAAAGCAAGCAACAATACAATACAGCAAAAAAACATACCACATACTACTCAAATCAGTAGGTTTTGAGAGGATTGGATTTAGGAGATGGAGATAGCCTTGGAGAAGGGGATGAAAATCCCTTAGGGTTTATAGTCTAGAAACTACCTAAGGGATGGATTTTGGAACAAGACCATATTCTGTATGGTACTATTGTAAAAACATGATACCAATAGATAGGTACTGATAAGATGAAGCCAACAAAGTGGTTTCACTATTTTATCACTTATCAAAGATTTATAGTGATTTTTATAGTGAAAAATACTCTAGTTTTAGGAAATAATTCACCAGAAAAGTTCTGGAGCTCCAAAATTTATTTCCTTGGAAGTCTACGTAGGTCTTGGTGTACTTGTTCACTTAAAGTTGGGTTCAAGTCAATATAATTACCAGAATGCCCTCAAGAAATTCCCAAAGGCAGTTCTGTGGTGTTTTTGTCTTTTTCACCAGATTAAATCTACAATAGCTTTTAATTTGATTCCAAGGGCACAGTGTAGGTATTTCGAATACCATTCTGTAGAAATTGGAATCACCCTTTTTCGAGTTGTATAGCTACTGTAGTGAATTTAGAGGTGACTAAACCATGCACATAATTGTTTAATTCACAGAAAAATATCCAAGGCTCAATAAATCATGAGCTCCTGGATTTGGATAGGCCTTTGTGTACCACATCCAAGACAATTGGATTTGGGTCAATTGGACTCTTGATTTGGTCTACGGAATTTTCTAGAATCAGAAAGTCTCTGATTTTGTTATTTTTACTAAGGACAACCTACTATTCACCTTGGCCTGGGACCAAGGTGCAAAGATAGGTAAGTTCAAAAGCTAACAAGGGCAGTTGGTTTCACTCCAATTGGATAGGTGAAACACACATAGGATTTTATTTAGGGAGAAGGATAGTTGCTAGCATTTTAATTTCCACATAAATTGGAAATAATATTAGGCTAGGATTTTGGTTCTGCATGTTCAAGCAAACACTCAGGAATCCTAGGAATTTTTTATCTGGGCAAAAGGAGTTGTTTAGCATTTTTAGAATGATTTAAACTAATAGCCAAACTTCTGGATTTTTAAAGAGCTACTACAAATAAAATAAAGCAATTGGGGCAGCGCTGGGCCGGAATTTCACTGCGCGAGGCGGATCTAGGGTGGGCCGGCCCATCTCGCATCGAAGGCACGTGCAGGAGGGGATTTGAAATCCCACGCAGCGGGGCCTGGCGGTCAGTTGCTGGCGGGGGCGAAGCGGTATGGCGCTATTGGAGCCGTCCGATCAAGTTGGAGCGGATGACTAACCATCGTCGTCCTTGACGGGGAACGCGCGGCGGCGCTAAAACCCTAGAGGCGTTGGGCGGCACAGGGAAGCTCACCTGAGCGGCGAGGAGGCGCCGGGAGGGGTCCAGGGAGGTGCGGTGGCCAGCGACGAGTCCGGAGAGGGGCGGAAAAGGGGTGTTCCACGGAAGGAGGGCGTCACGCGCATCCCGCGGCGGAGTAGGCTCGGGAGCTCGTTGGAGAGCACTCCTGGGCGTCTGCATGTCAGTGCTTAGACGTTAGAGAGGGTTCTAGTGTACTGGAAAATTGCGGGGAGGTGTGGTTACCGCTGTAGAGGGCTCATGAGAAAGGATGCTCGTCGGAGGGGTTCCTCTCAGTTGTGCTCGACGGTGACGGCGCCCGGGTTCCTGCAGCAGAGGGAAGAGCAGGGAAGGTAGATCAGAGGTATTATACCTCGAATACATCACATGCAAGAGGTGGGAGCAGTGGGGGCGACCTCGAGCTCGAGTTCAACTAGGGCCCAGAGTTCTTCTCTCCTTTATCTCGGCCAGGACAGAGCGGATGGGGAGGAGTGGCTCTGGGTGGTGTGAAGTGGAAGGGAAGGGGGGAAATGAGCCGAGGCAGGGGTGCTGGGGTGGCCTCTGGCCTATTTAACCGAGAGGGAGAGGTCTATGATGGACTTGTTCCATGGGGAGGGCATGGATGGAGGTGGAAACCAGAGGGACGATGCTGTCGGCGAGGGGAAGTGGTTTCTGGTGTAGTGCAGGTCAGAGAGAGGGTTGCTGTTGTGGCAAGCTTGAATGCAAGGGCATGTGGTGTCTGTCCTTCTCTCTCCTACTAGCAACAAGGGCTAAAAGACAAGGGAGAGGGTGTGCTACAGTGCATCTATAGTAGTGATCGACCAGGGTGTGTAATGGGTGCAGGAGAGGAGTGGTTGACAAGCTTGGGTGATGGTTTGATTGGGTTTTTGGTTTAAGGTGGATAGAAGTCCAAATCTGCCATATAGCAAGATCAGGGTCAAGTTCTCCAAATTTGATCTTTGAAAGATGAGTTAAGGGTACTGGTAGATGGACAATGTTAAGATACACCTCCAGGAAATATTTGAGATTTTTCAGAGGATCTTTAGTCCACTTAAATCTATCTATTTAAAAAGTGCAGAAGTGGTTTATAGAAGCTCATTTTGATAAATTTACATTGGACAAGGTTGGATTTTGATGTGAGAAGGTCCCAATTGTGAATACATACTTAGGGGAATCTTCCCAAGATTTATTGGAGGATAAAAGTATTTAAAACTATTATTATTCCATTTCAGCCATTTAAGGAAATGGGCAAAAAGAAATAATAAAGCTCTTCAAAAATATTTATTTTTGAAGTGGGAAGATGGGGTCTGATATGTGGGTCTCAATTTAGCCAAAAGTTGGGGAAGTGTTTTAGCAAAAACAAAATTTTCCCTTATGCAAGAGGTTTTGAAGAATTTGTCTATTAAAGAATTAAATTGATTTGGAGCCAAAATAATTATGGGTAATATTTGATAAATCTTGATGATCAAGGTAGATGATGTAGAAAAGGTGTAGCAAGCATTTGCAACCTTGGGATTGGAGAATCTTTTGGTGGAATACCCTAGATTAAGGATCTAGGGTGATGTTAATTTCATACCATCAAAACCATGTTGTATCTTGGTGCTCAGATCTCCCCTTGGGGCATGGGGTAGATGGATGGATACACCAAGTGATATAGATCAACATGGTACAGAGGTTTGAGCTTGATCTTGTTTGAGTTCACCAAGATATGTTTTCAAACTTTGAATAAAAGAAGCCTGCCAAAGCAGATTATCAACTAGCCTTCAAAACCTTGTGGGTTTAAATAGCTCAATGATCCAATTGGAATAAGGGAAGTAGGTAATATTAGACTTATATGCGTAGAACACAACCATGCAAAGATTTGGTCCATAGAAGGTTGGATGATGCTGTGAGGTTCTATCAAAGTAGGCATGATGACTAGATTTGCAGGAATAGTTATTTTCTTGCCTGTAAAACCATCAAGAACAAGTGGGTTGGAGGATGATCTAACAAAGGGTAAGAGTGGGCCTTGGTACTCCTTAATATGTTTAACAATATGGTTCAAGTGCATTTCCAATAATGCACAAGGGTTGAGAAAGGGAGGCATTCAAAATGATGATGATGGAAATAGTTTTCCAGACTTAGCCAATTTTGGCAGATTGAGGGTTTTTGACTAGAGCAGGAGAGGGAATGTTTTTGATGGGTTGCAAGGTACTCAAGAATCATCAAGTGGATGAGGTTTAAGTTTATATTGAGTATAAAGGATCCATTCTTGAAAATGGTCTTCATGGACTTGGAAACTTCTAGAAGGGATATCTTTAGAATTGATCTGGTTAAGGGTTTTAGATGATCACCTAGTATCTAGAGATTATATCCATCTTGGATTGTTTCTTAGTGTTTGGTGATCTTCAAGTATCTTGATCCTAGAGGATGAGCTCCTAGGGTAGCTCATACTACTTCTAAGCAATCAAGTCAGACAACAGATCAAGGCAATTCATCTTATAAACTAAGCAATCCACCACTAGAGTTACCATCAAGCCTAGCTTAAAGTAAGGTTGGGGCATTTTGAAGAGGTTGGATTTTTAATAGGATGAGGGTCCTTGGTATCTCGACCAAGGGTAGAATTCAAATTCTTCATCAAAAGGTTTTGTTAAATCTAGAGATAAGAATAGTAGAAGGTTATGTCTTGAAAACATAAGGAGATTATGTTATATAGCTCTCCATAGTTTGATAAATAGAAGCTACTAAAATAGTTTTGGTTACAGAAGCATCTTGGCTCATGTTTTGAAATGCCAGAACATTTGAGAATATGTAAAGTGAGCCAGGATAGTTTTATTAAAAAGCTTTTTGACAACTGGTGTTGAGGTAAGTATTATATCTTCTAATACACCTTCATATGCATAAGCATATCCAACAACAAGCAAACACTTCAGCATTAAAGAAGAAAAAGTTTTTGTTCCCCCTGATTTTTGCCTTCTGGACAACTAATCAGGGTTGCAGAATTTGGGATGTTACACCGGTGGTGTGAAATAAAAGGGGAACTTGTAAGATCATGGAGTTTGTATTTGTGTTAGAGAAACGCCTGGGCCGTTAGCCTAAGCCATGCCTAATCATGGTGGAAACTTGCAGCATAACCATAATGAGCACTCTATGAAGCATCCTCAATAAAAACCTATGCAAATAGCAAATAAAAAGATTGCTGAGATGCTCATTGTCTGCTTGCCTTGTCATTTTGATTACGGGATAGCTCCTGTATCATGTGCAAGGGGTACCCCGTTGGCGGTTCTCTATGATACATATGTACTTACAATGACAAGAGCTTACTTGTGACTAAAGTTGAGTAGCATGAGGTTCGGTCTTCGTAAGTAAGGGGCATGACATTTCAGCTTATAACTTGTCAAGCATATCCTCTTAGTTGTGTCACTTTAACCTTAATCACCTAAAGATGCTTATGATAGGGGCAATGAGAGCTGAAAGCTAATAAGTACCATAATTTTTGGAAGCTCTTTATGAAACTTGAATCCCTGCTTCCTTCTATGAAGGCCTTTCTTCCACTTTTATATTGAGTCTCCACCTTCTATCTTTATGCACCTACTTGCAGAGCATAGTGGCCATTCTTAGTTCTATGTGCATTGTCCCAAGACTTGTTGATTGATGCATAATTTTGAAATTGCTTGTCCTTAAACTATTTGTATCTAGTCACTCATATGAACTTTGAAGGTGTCCTATGCATTTATGTTTGCTACTCTATGAGGGACAAGCTGAATGCCACTATGCTATGTTCTCTTTATGTGAAAAAAACAAACGTATTGCAAAGCCTTGTTATTCATGAATCTTTTGTTTGTGCCTTTTCATGTTGCAACATAGTTGCTATGTCTTATTGTTAGAACTTTATCTTTCATGCTATTTTGAAGTACTGTCGTTGTATTGGGAACGACAGTACCTAAGGAGGTTAGATAGAGGTGTGGGGACTAGCAGGGAAGCTATCAACGGTGTCCGCAGGCGGGATTGGATACAAGCAAGCGTAGCTGGACGCAAGAAGTACCCAGGTTCGGGGCCCTCGTGATGAGGTAAAGCCCCTACTCCTGCCGAGTCTGACTATCAGGGATATACGAACTACAAGTGCTCCTCGAGCTGTATTCTCTAGCTACTGCCTTAAATGCAATGAGACCAACCCTTTCTACTGAGGCCTTGCCTCTCCTTATATAGGCAGAGAGGCAACGGTCTCGCTGGCCAATCCGACTGGCGGGCCCCACATGCGGGTCCCAGCCGGCTGGTCATCTACAGTGTCCGGCATGGTATGTCTTATCAGAGTATGAGCGATATGGCTATCGTAGGCACCGTAGACACCGTGCGAGCCTGTCGTTAGCATCGGGCCACTGTTCCTGCGTCATCTCCACAAAGTCTTCGGTATGGCCGGGTGGTTGCCAGTCTTGTCATCGTACAGGGCGTACCGTGCACTGATACGCACGTCGTCCTGTCTCACTGATTGGGTCCGGGTACGTCGCCGTAGCGGGCTACTTCTTGCTGATCCAGCTACCGCACGGTAGCCGACCTGTCTTGCCCTGCCCGGCTGTGCTTGGTCAGCCGGACGCGATACGACTGCTTGGTTCTTATCTGGTTGGGGTACCTGGGGATCATCCCCCTGACACTAGCCCCCGAGCGCATGTGGATTCCGCCTTTAGGCGAAATGTGCGCGCGCTCCCTCCTGCTTTTGAATTTGTGCCCGGCTGTGCTTGGCGGTTGCGCTACTCGTGACGTCAGCGCTGACGCCGGCCACGCGAGCACGCGCCATCATTGCACTGCGGTGCGCAGCGTAACGTCCCGTCGCACGTCGCCTCGGGAAACCGCTGTCTGGCGCTTCGGTTCTTGCTCCGGGATCTTCTGCGCATCCTACTTTAGCACACGGGATCTGGGCGGCGGTTGGGGTGAGGGCCGTCCGGATGCGCGCCACGTGGCCCCATTGACGGTTTCTCTTCTGGCCCTTTAAAGGGACGCCGTGGGGGAGGCAGTTCCTTTCCTTCGCTCCCCCGCTGCAGTTTCCTCTTCCCTTGTGTGCTCCTGCTTCTGCGCCCTTGCCTTCTGCGTCGTAGCCCGCTGCGCCACCCTCTCGTCATTGTCGTCGCTACGGGCCACCGCCACTCTTCCGGCGCCGCTCTCCACTCTCAGTCGGAGATGGCCGCCGACCGCGGGGCTTGGTGCGGCTCCTCCGTCACGGAGGACCACATCGAGAAGTACCGCGCCACCCGCATTCTCCCGCTATCGGAAGAGGTGGCGGTACGGTTGGCGCCGGCGGGGGAGGTGTCGCCGCACCCGGCGGAGGGGGAGCGCGTCATCTTCCTCTCCCATCTGGCACGTGGGTTTGCCTTGCCGGTGCACCCGTTCTTCTTGACCTTCCTTGCCTTCTTCGACCTCCGCCTCCACCACCTCGGCGCCAACGCAATCGGGACATTGGCACATTTCATGGCGTTCTGTGATAGCTACCTCGAGATCCAGCCGGATCTCGGGCTCTTCTGTCGGCTTTTCCGAGTCCGGCCGCAGGTGTAGTACATGAAGGGGCCGCTAGTCGTCTGTGGCGGTGCCTCCATCTACTCCCGCTCCCAATCCGGCTACCCCAAGTTCTTTCTTCAGGACGCGGTATGGCTATGGCAGCAGTCGTACTTCTACGTGAAGAATGTCACCAAAGTCGATCGGATCAATCTTCCGGCTTTCCAGGATGTCGATTCCAGCCGGCAGAACTGGGAGCTGAAGATCCATGGTGACAAGGCGGAGACGGACGAGATGCTGCAGCGCATGAGCTCCCTCGTCACCTGCCGGCTAACCGGCCTGGACATCACCCTCAGTTGGATGTCCCGGCTGATGATGCCGATGCAGCAGCGGGCGCACAAGATGTGCTACTACTCCGGCCGGATGGACCCGACCCAGTTGTCGTGCCGCGATCCCTGCTACCACAACTTGAAGGAGTGGGTGTGGACAATCACCAAGGAGCGGCTGCCGGAGAACTGGAAGTTTAGTCTGGCACCCTACAGCCGGGAGAACCGCGTGCCCTGGGTACGTTCTTATAGCCGGAAACTTCATTTGTTCTTCCTGCGTTTTTCTTCTTCTGTCTGGCTGACTTCTTGTATTCGGCAGATGTTCGTTTGCATCGTTCGCGAGGAGGGTGAGGCTCCCCTTGAGGAGTTCACGCCTGACTTGCCCGAGCCGCGCGCTCGGCGGTCCGGCGAGGAGTCGGACAGGGATGGCGATGCCTTTCCCAGCCGGAATGACGACCCGGCTGTTGACCCCCATGCAGAGGTTCATGAGGAGGAGGAGGTCGCGCCGACCATCGATCCGGCGACGCGCTCCGCGACGGACGGCAAGACAATCGGGAGTGGCTCCAGTCGTTCCAGCTCCCGCCAGCCCGGGACGGAGGAGCCGGCTCCCAAGAGGAGCCGGTCCAGCACCCTGCCGCCGAGCCGCCTTGGCTGGAAGAAGGGGCCGCCCCCAGTTGTGCCGGGGTATGTCCCTTCTCCCCCTTTTCTTTCGGCGTTTTCCGCGTGCTTCTTTTTTCTTCCTTCCCGACTTTGGTTTATTTGCCTTTGCCTTATCCTCCTTCTTCTTAGCACATTGGTTTCTTTTGGAGCCGCGAGCCTGGCTCGAGCTCTAACCGAGTCGCTGCCCCATGCTCCGATTGCATCAGCCAACGTCCCCCTTCTTCCGAAGTGCTGCCTCCATCTTCCCCTTGACCTGAACCGACTGCCCCGGCCGGATCGGGGGGTCCTCAGCCAAAGGCGGAGTCCTCGCAGCCGGATGGATCTTCCGCGCGCGCGCGGGGGGGCGCTGCCAGCAAGGAGCTCGTGGTTGTCGGCGACGACAACTCCGACGAGGTGCCCGGGGAGGAGTGGCAACAGCGGTGGCCGCAGCGAAGGAGTCCTTGGCCGTCAATACCGTGGACGACGACGCTTCCTCCGCTGCCTCGCTGACGGACCTAGCCGCCACGCTCGAGCTGGCGATGAAGGAGATCCGGCTGCTAGAGGCCACAGCCGGCAGGAACCGGTCCCTGGAGCAGAAGCTTGCCGCTGCCAATGGGACTTCCCAGAGTAAGTTAGCTTCATCCGCCTTTTTTTACTGATAGCCGGTTTTGTTGCAGCCATCCTCATGTGCGCTCAGCGCGCGATCGATCGCTTGAAGAAAGCGAATGACCGGCTGAGCAAGTCAAACACCACTTTGCGGTTGCAGAATAAGGATTAGCACGCGAGGGTAGACGATCGGGAAGCCACCATCAAGGAGCGCGAGCCTCGCTCGCGAGCCGGACCGAAGCCTTCAACCTTCTCGAGGCCCCGAACAAGGACCAAGAGAAGGAGATTAAACGGTTGGCGACAAAGGAGAAGGCTCTGGTGGAGGAGCTAATGCAGGTCGGCCACATGGCTAAGGGTAATTTTCCTTTTTCCGCCTTCTTTTCTTTCCGGATCTGGTAGCCGGATCTGACTCTTTTTTCTGATAGCTTTTTATCCTGGCATAGACCTGCTGGCCTACAACCGGCTACAGGAGAACTGGCCAGGAGCGCAGCCGATGGCTCTGGTTCCGGAGATGATGGCTCAGCTGGCTGTGAAGGTGGGGCAGGTGTCGGCTGTGGTGGACCGGCTGCGGGACCTCGCGGCGCGAGCCGGAGCGGAGATGGCTCTGGCCCTCATGCTCTCCTGGTACAAGGACGCCCGTGTCAAGAAGATTGACGGAGGCTTCCGTGCCGGCGCCGACCTCGCCGCCATCCGCCAAGCCCATCCGGAGCTCCACGGGTCTGCCATCAAGATTGTCGACTACGTGGACCCTGACGAGGTGCTCACCGACTCGGAGTCCGTCGGTACTCCTGATGCGGAAGGCCCGATGCCGCCGCCCGCGGGCGCTAGAACCGTCTCGAGCTCCACGCCTCCTCCTCGGCCCGAAGCTTCTGCTGGTCACGGTGCTCCTTACGGCAAGGGCCCTGCCGCTTAGTCACTGCCCCGGGATGCGGGGGTATTTGTCTTTCTTTTGTTATGTTTGAAACTTGTCTGTCTGTACCGGCTATCTCTAATGTCGGGTAACCTATGGGGGCTTCGCCTCCTTTTTGTTTGTTAATATTGAACTCTTGAGTTTCCTTTAACTTGTGCGTCTTGAATTTTCTTTCAATATTTCGCCGGTTAACTTCGTCCGGCTAACTTCATCTGGCTACACACCTTTAGCCAGAGGAACTACACCTCCAGTGGGGGCGCGCTAGCGCACCCACTAGGTGTAGCCCCCGAGATTCGGAGTAGCTGGCGTAGCCAAGTGCTTCTAATCTTCCTTATTTTTCCCAAGTCTTCTAACTTTATCCGACTAGACTCATCCTAGTCGGCTGCTTTCACCGGATGAACGCCTTCAGCCGGGGGAACTAACATTCTAGTGGGGGCGCGCGAGCACACCCACTGGGTGTAGCCCCCCGAGATTTGGAGTAGCTAGCGTAGCCAGGTGCTTTGAATATTCCTTGTCTTCTCTTGCTCCTGCCCTTGCCCTCACCTGGGCTCCGAACGGCCGGCTAAACCCCCTTAGCCAGTCAGTAACTACAAGATTCCATTGGGGGCGCGCGAGCGCACCCAGTGGGTGTAGCCCCCGAGATTCGGAGCGCTTGATGAAGGCAAGGACTTCAAATCTTCTTCCCTTTTCCTGAATTCCGACTCGAAGTAGTCAGGATAGAATATACATATACATACACATACATCCTCATAGGTTAATAGGTTAGTCTGTCAAATTGTAGCCGGAAAACTGCTTGTTTTTTTGAAAACTGGCCTATGCCTCTCCAGACACTTGGTCGCTTTCCCGTGTGCTCTGCTGTTTTCGCTGCGTCCTTGCCGGGCAGCCGGGTTGCGGTCTGCAGCCAGAATCGAAGGGAGCTGACAGTACATTGCGCACGGTACTAACGGCTTAGTAGCCGGATTGGTTCGAGCTAGTTGCAAGACCGGAACGCCCGGTCTGTCGCGTCTTCTCCCTGTTTTTCGTGTGGGATGCCTCAGGCTTTTGCTCTAGCTGAGACGAAGAGCGGGCCTCTGACATCATCACACAATACTCGGTCGATTTGTTGACTTAGCAGGCCGGGTAGGGGTTGCCGGAGCCGGAAAATCAGAACCGGAAAAGCAGATGCAAAAACACATTTCTAGCAAGGAGCCCCCGAGATTCTCGTAGGGGTCCGCATTTTCATTCATGGGGTGTTCGGGATACATACACTGCCTGACGACTAGGTGTAAAACGGGCGCAGCAGGGCCGCATTCCAGGGACGCTCGGTCTCCTCGTCTGACTTGTCCATCTTGTTCTTGCGCGGCTGCTACACGCCGATGAGGTAGTAGGAGGCGTTGGGCACCGCCCGGCTGATGATGAAGGGGCCCTCCCAAGGTAGCGATAACTTGTGCATGCCCTTCATGTCTTGCACCAGCCGGAGAACCATGTCGCCCTCGCGAAATGGGACTGGGCGAATCCGGCTTGAATGGTAGCGACGTAGTCGCTGCTGGTACAGGGCTGACCTGGACAGAGCCAGCTCACGGGCCTCCTCCAGGAGGTCCACTCCGTCTTCCCGTGCCTCCTGGTTGGCCTTTTCATTGTATAGGAGCTTGCGCGGTGAGTCGAATTCGATGTCCGCGGAGAGAATGGCTTCCGATCCGTAGACTAGGAAGAACGGTGTGTAGCCGGTTGATCTATTCGGCGTGGTGCGGACGCTCCACAACACAGCCGGAAGCTCCTCGATCCAGCATCCGGGGGACCGCTCCAATGGCTCCATGAGACGTGGCTTGATGCCGGCTAGCACCAAGCCATTTGCCCTTTCCACTTGCCCGTTGGATTGTGGGTGCGCGACAGAAGCGAGGTCCAGCCGTATTCCCTTGTTGCTGCAGAACCGGGCGAAGGCCCCCTTGGCGAAGTTCGTGTCGTTGTCGGTGATGATGCTGTTGGGGTATCCGAATCGGTTGATGATGTCGGTGAAGAAGGTGATGACTGTCACCCCGTCCAGCTTCCGGATGGGCTTAGCCTCGATCCACTTCGTGAACTTGTCCACCACTACCAGCAGATGGGTCATACCCACGCGCGCCCGCTTGAAGGGACTGACCATGTCGAGGCCCCAAACCATGAAGGGCCAGGTGATCGGTATGGTCTTGAGTACCAAAGTTGGCATGTGCCTGAGCTGCCCGAAGCACTGGCATCCATTGCACGCGCGGACTAGCTGCTCAGTGTCCTCGAGGGCGGTGGGCCAATAGAAACCATGGCGGAACGCCTTGGCGACTATCGCCCTTGACGAAGAGTGATGCCCGCACTCGCCCTAGTGGATGTCCTTGAGTAGCCGGTAGCCCGTGTCTACGTCGACACATCTCTGGAAAATGCTAGAAACGCTGCGCTTGTAAAGCTCGCCGTTTATGATGGTGTACGTGTGCGTGTGGCGCCGGATTTACCTGGCTTCCACCTCGTCATCCGGAAGTTCTCCGTTGGCGATGTAGCTCATGAAGGGCTGTGCCTAGGATGGTACTTCTCGAATGACGAGGACGCTCCCGTCCTCCGATTGACGGATGTCGGGGGGTCGTCCGGGTGGCGTACCCGGGACGGCAGCCCCCGAGCTGCTTGATGAAATGGCAGCCCCCGGGTCTTGCGAGCCGGAGGGCACTGCCTTGCCGGAATTGGTGCAGGTCTTCTTCTTCGCTGGCTCTGCCGGCTGCGCTTCTGCCGTTCCGCCAGCCGGACCACTCCCTGCCCAGATAATGGAGTCCGATTCTGGTGACGGGTTGATGGACGGCTTGCGCAGGTGCTCCAAGGAGACCCCCGGTGGGATCGCCTGCCTGGTGGATCCGATCTTGGAGAGAGAATCGGCTGCCTCGTTGTTGACGCGAGGGACGTGGTGAAATTCGCACCCTTCGAAGGAGGCACTGAGCTTCTGGATGTGGAATCGGTAGAGGGCCATGTTTGCATCTCTGGCGTCCCATTCTCCGGATGCTTGCTGCACCACCAGATCCGAATCACCGAAGCACAGGATCCGGTTGACACCGATCTCCTTGGCTAGCCGGAGCCTGTGCGCTAGTGCCTCGTATTCGGCTATGTTGTTGGAGGCCTTGAAGTGGATCTGCAGCACGTACTCCAGCCGGTCTCCCTTGGGAAAGGTGAGCACGATGCCGGCTCCCAAGCCCCCGAGCATCTTCGACCTATCGAAGTGCATCTTCCAGTGGTCCGAATCTGGAACCGGTGGGAGATACTGGGTCTCTGCCCAGTCGACGAGGAAGTCCGCCAATGCCTGTGACTTGATCGTGAGCCGGGGCTCGTACTGGATGGAGTAGGCGGCGAGCTCGATGGACCATTTGGCGACTCGGCCGGTGGTGTCTTTGTTGCCGATGATTTACGAAAGGGGTGCAGTGCACACGACCTTAATCGGATGCTCCTGGAAGTAGTGCTTGAGCTTCTTGCATGCTAGGTACACGCCGTAGCACATCTTCTAGTAGTGGGGGTAGTTCTGCTTGGAGAGGGAGAGAACCTCGCTGAGGTAGTAGACGAGCCTCTGAACCGGTTGAGCCTTGCCTTCCTCGGGGCGCTCCACCACCAGGACGATGTTGACGACCCGGCTGATGGCTGCTATATAGAGCAGCATCGGCTCCTTGCTAGCCGGCATGGCTAGAACCAGTGCTGTGGATAGCATGCGCTTGAGGGCGTGAAATGCGGTGTCGGCTTGCGAAGTCCAGGAGAACTTGTCCATCTTCTTCATCAGCTGGTACAACGGGAGTGCCTTCTCCCCCAGCCGGCTGACGAAACGACTAAGGGAGGCCAGACATCCGGTGAACTTCTGGACCCCAAGCAGGTTCCTGGGCGGCTGCATCCTCTCGATGGACGCGATCTTCTCCGGATTCGCCTCGATACCTTGTTGTGATACGAGGAAACCGAGTAGCTGACCGGATGGTACTCCGAAGACGCACTTCTCCGGGTTCAGCTTCATCTGGTACTGGCGGAGGTTGCCAAATGTTTCTCCCAGATCCTCGAGGAGGGTGTGCTTCTCCTTGGTCTTGATGACCACATCGTCCACATAAGCATGCACGTTTCGACCTATCTGCGAGTGCAAGCACTTCTACCTGCAGCGCTGGTAGGTAGCGCCTGCATTCTTTAGACCGAAAGGCATGGTTACGTAGCAGAAAGCCCCGTAGGGGGTGATAAATGATGTCTTAATCTGATCAGCCGGGTTTAGCCGGATCTGATTTTACCCGGAATAGCAATCTAGAAAAGACAACAAATGACAGCCGACCGTGGAATCGATGACTTGATCGATACGGGGCAAGGCGAAAGGGTCTTTCGGGCACGCCTTGTTCAGGCTGGTGTAGTCGATACACATGCGCAAGGTCTTTTTCTTCTTCAGGACCAGGACTGGGTTCGCAAACCAGTACGGGTGGTACACTTCCATGATGAACTCGGCTGCAAGGAGCCGGGTGATCTCGTCACCGATTATCTTCCTCTACTGCTCTGCGAACCGGCGCAGAGGTTGCTTGACCGGCTTGGCATCCGGACGCACATGAAGTGAGTGCTCGGCACACCCGGCATGTCCTTGGGGGACCATGCAAAGATGTCCCGATTCTCACGGAGGAAGTCGACGAGCGCGCCTTCCTATTTGTTGTCCAAGCCGGCACCAATGGTGACGAACTTAGTTGGGTCAGAGGGGTCGAGCAGAATCCTCTTTGTCTCCTTTGCCGGCTGGAAAGTTCCTTCTCCAGCCGGTTTGCTGCTGGCCGGCATGTCCTGCTGGGCCATGGCCACGTTGCGCATGATCACTCGCTTCTCCTCGGCTATGATCAGGGCCTCTGCCAGCTTGGAACCGACTAAGGCGCACTCCATTGACCGCCTGAAGCAGCCGGTGATGGTGATCACGCCGCGGGGTCCCGGCATCTTCGTCTTGAGGTACGCATAGTGGGGGACGACCATGAACTTGGCGAGGACGGGGCACCCGAGGAGAGCATGGTAGGAGCTCGTCAGGTTTACCACCTCGAACCAGATTGGTTCGCGGCGGAAGTTCTCCTCGGTCCCGAAGATGACGTCCAGCTAGATTTTCCCCACCGGGGCGCAGGCTAGCCCCGACAGTATGCCGTGGAACGTTGTGGTAGTCGGGCGCAGGTCGCTTTCGCGAATGCCCTGCTTCTCCAGCGAGGACTGGTAGAGGAGGTTGAGGCTGCTGCCTCCGTCGATGAGGACGCGCGAGAATCGGCAGGTACGCGCGTTGGAGACGATGACACCATGGCGTAGCCCCTGGGAGTCGGCGGCTGTTCCGGCTGATCTGCATGGCTCCATGTGATGGGGGTTTCCGACCAGTTCAGGTATTGGGGGACTGGAGAGACGATGGAATTGACCTCCTTGGAGTGTCGCCTGTGGCTGTGCTTGTCGTCCTGCTCCATCTCGAAGATGTGGTAGGCGGTGTGCGGCTGTGGGTAGCCGTTGTTTTGTATTGCCACCGTTACCATCATTACCGGCTCCCCTCGCCGGTGGTGGGGGTCCGCCCGGAGGGGGAGGAGGGAGACGAGGCTGGTTGCCTTGGTCCTTTAGCTGGCGGGTCCAGCTGCAATTCCGGGTGGTGTGCGTAGCCGGTTTGAAGGGATCGCTATGCCACTTGCACGGGCCATCAAACATCTGGTCGAAGGTCAGCCGCAGCTTCTGCCTCCTTGCATCTTTAGTCGGTGCGTCGGGCGCACCCTCCACGGCATTGACCTGCCGCGCGTGGTAGCGGGGGTTCTGTTGCCCGGCTTGGCGGTCCCCATGGAACCGGTTGTCGTTGCCGTGGCGCCTGGAGGATCCGGCTTCGCTAGCCGGATTTCCTGGACGGTGGCGAGCCGGCTCCGTAGGAGTCGGACGCCCGTCGGCTTTTACTCAGAGGGGCTTCTTCATGGCGGCATCCACCATGGCGTACTGGTCCGCAACCGTCATGAGCTCAGCCATGGTTTTTGTCTCGTCACACAGTAGCCGGTGGCGAAGCATGGTGCCTTCTCGGCAACCCTCGACGAAGAAGCCGATGGCCTGGCTCTCTAGGATGCCCTCACAGGTGTTGCGCAGCTCCGTCCACTTGGCGAGGTATTCGTGGTCGGTCTCGCGGTCACCTTGGACGCACAAGACCAGGTCGTGTGGGCGCCCCGGACGCTTGTACGTGCTATTGAAGTTGCGGACGAATACTTTCTCGAAGTCTGGCCAGGCGTTGATGCTATGGGGCGCAAGACTATTGAGCCACGTTCTTGCCGACCCGGTTAGCATGAGGGGGACATAGCGCATGGCTGTGCGCTTGTTCCCATGGGCGATGCCGACTGCCGTAGCATAGTCGGTCACCCAATCTTCCGGTTTCATGCTGCTGTCGTACTTGGGGGTGTCCCTGGGCAGGGTGAACTTGTCCGGAAACAGCTCGTTCCGGATGCAGGGTCCGAAACAAACCGGGCCGGTAGAATCTTCCTCCTCCGTGATGCGCGCTTGAGAGAGGAGCTCGATGCGGTCCCGGGCATCCGTAAAATCCGGGTTGGGCGCTCCCACCCGGCCCGAGAGACGGGATCCGGCTGGTCTTGGTGCTCCGGTTGGTGGAGGGGGAGGCAGCGGGTTGTTGTTCACTGTCTGCTCCTGGCGTGGCTGGCCCCTGTTGCCAGAGCTGCGACGCCTGCGGCGGGCCTTAGCCGGCTAAGAGGAGGATGCCTTCTGGGTGTCACGCGGCGCGCCCCTGCTGTTGGCAGGCAGCTTGCTCCCCTTGGAGTAGCTAGGGTCCTCCTGCATCTGCCGGTTGGCGTCGGCCTCCTCGTTCGCGATGCGGAGGAGCTCCTGCACGCGAGCATGCTGGCGGGCTTGCTCCTCGCCCTCCAGACTGGGCAGCTCTTCTGCCGCGGCCCGTGCCGCGTGCAGGTTCTTGATGCACGTGCTATAGGTGGGTCGGATGAGGGCGGGTGCGGGATCCAGCTCCCCATCCTTTTCCATCCTACCGCCTAGCTCGCCGCCCCGGCGCCGCACCTGGCCGTGCCGGCTCGGCTCCGCGGTAGCCAGAGTGAAGCCGTGTGCACGGTCGTACTCGCGTCGGGTGATCTCGAGTTGCTTGCGGGCTGCTGCTAGCTCCATGGCCTCCTGGAGGAGGATCTGTCTCTCCATGGCGAAGTTGGCCTCCTTTTCCTTCGGGTTATCCCCAAGGTTGACCGGCATCTGGAGCCGATCAATGGCATCCTCCACCGGGTTCCGAGGCTGCGGAGGGGCAGAAGTCCCAACCTCGTCTGTGCCTTGCTCCCGCGGCTGGCGGGGGTGAGAGCTGGAGCCGGCCATCATGACCTCCACGCCGCAGGGTGCGACGGAGGTGCCACCGCTTGGATGCGGCAGCCCCGCGACAGAGATGATTTCCCTAGGGAAACGCTCCGGAACAGTGGCGACATAGACAGGGAGGTCGCCGAATAGCAGGACGGTGCCGTTCACCGGGATGGAGGTTCCGGCGAAGCAGGAAGCGTTGTCGATGACGCAGTCGAATTTGCCGAGCATGAGCACTAGGCCAGAGGCCACGCGCTCACCGGCTGAAGTACGGGGTCCCGTGTGGAACGTGACTCCGGTCGAAGCCATCTAGCCCCACGGTGGGCGCCAACTGTCGTTGTATTGGGAACGACAGTACCTAAGGAGGTTAGATAGAGGTGTGGGGACTAGCAGGGAAGCTATCAACGGCGTCCACAGGCGGGATTGGATACAAGCAAGCGTAGCTGGACGCAAGAAGTACCCATGTTCGGGGCCCTCGTGATGAGGTAAAGCCCCTACTCCTGCCGAGTCTGACTATCAGGGATATACGAACTACAAGTGCTCCTCGAGCTGTATTCTCTAGCTACTACCTTAAATGCAATAAGACCAACCCTTTCTACTGAGGCCTTGCCTCTCCTTATATAGGCAGAGAGGCAACAGTCTCGCTGGCCAATCCGACTGGCGGGCCCCACATGCGGGTCCCAGCCGGCTGGTCATCTACAGTGTCCGGTGTGGTATGTCTTATCGGAGTATGAGCGGTATGGCTGTCGTAGGCACAGTGGAAGCCATGCGAGCCTGCCGTCAGCATCGGGCCACTGTTCCGGCGTCATCTCTTCAAAGTCTTCGGTATGGCCGGGTGGTTGCCAGTCTTGTCATCGTACAGGGCGTACCGTGCACTGATACGCAGGTCGTCCTGTCTCACTAATTGGGTCTGGCTACGTTGTCGTAGCCGGCTACTTCTTGCTGATCCGGCTACCGCACGGTAGTCGGCCTGTCTTGCCCTGTCCGTCTGTGCTTGGTCAGCCGGACGCGATCCGACTTCTTGGTTCTTGTCCGGTTGGGGTACCTGGGGATCATCCCCCTGACAAGTACTATGATCCCAGCTATCAATGTTTAACAAAAACTTTGATCAACTTTATGATGGTGCATGTCACGTCAAAAATTATTCTTTCTTTTTATCACTTACCTACTCGAGGACGAGCAGGAGTTAAGCTTGGGGATGTTGATACGTTGCTAATGTATCCATAATTTTTGATGTTCCATGCTTGGTTTTATCTACTTTCTTATGTTTTGCCCACACTTTGGAGTACTTTTTATACACTTTCTTGGACTAACCTATTAACAAGATGCCACAGTGCCAGCTGCCTGTTTTTTGCTGTTTTTGGTTCCAGGAAAGTCAGAAAATGAATATTCTCGGAATTGGACGGGACAAAAGGCAAAGTCAATTTTTCACCGAGGGGGAGACGGAGCCAGAATACGAGACGGAGAGGGGCCAGGGGCGACCACACCACTTGGCGGCACGGCCAGGCCTGGCCCACGCCAGGGGGTGGTGCGTCCACCCAGGGCACCCCGTCGGCCTCCCTATTCGCCTATAAGATGCCTCCGATACAGAAACCCTAAGTACCCGATCAAAATTTCCACGAAAGAGTCTGTAGCCACCGTCATCTCCATCCCTAGATCAGGAGGGATCTGAAGCTCTTCTCGGCACCCTGCCGGAGGGGAGAATTCACCCTGGAGGCCTTCTTCATCATCATGCAAGCCTTCGATGTGATGTGTGAGTAGTTCATCCTTGCACTACGGGTCCATGTAGTAGCTAGATGGTTGGTTCTTCTCCTTTGTACTACCATGTCTAGATCTTGTGAGCTCCGGGAATTGGCCCGTTAAGCCCTTTGACCTTTTAATTGATTTTCTATTTTATTAAATAATTATGAATAAATGATTAAATCAATATTTAACATTCATTCACATATTATTCAACCTTAGTGGCTATGGAAGACCTTCCACCACCACTCTGGACATCATCCGGACTTACCGAAACCCTTCTGGTTTTGTCTCTCCTATTCTTCGGCGATTCTTCCGATCCTATAAACACTCTCTAAGTATCATCAAACCCTTAAGCATGATACCCTACGTTCGGGAACACTCCATACATGGTTGGGACACTCCCGCACCAATGATCGATAGAGGGACCTGGATGGCCATGTGACCCCTGTGCGTTCCACGAAGATCTTTCGTTGTTTGAACTGGGACAGTCGTGTGTTATTCCATTTGTCTCTCGATACTTGCATTGCCCGAGATCTGATCAATGACATCACCATGTCGTGTTCAATCACGTTACCGAACTGTAGCACCCCGGTAAAACCACTACTAGAAAATCGCTTGTTATTCTATTTTGTGCATCATCATGACCGCATGCTCACGTTCGTCATGCCACATTGCATTTGAGCATCGCCATGTCATAATATATGGTTTGCCTAAAACTATTTTCTAAAAGCCTAGTTTTGTTTTCTAAATATCCCTATCTTTATTTCAAATCAAAACCCCGATCCTAGATATTTGTTTATCTAAAAGATATTTACAAATGTGTTTAAAATAAATAAATAAAACAAAACTATTTGTCAAACCGGGGAGGCAGCCCAGCCGTTAGGCTAGGCCACCTACAACCTGACCCAACTAAGCTAAACCCAGACCAGACCCACCCCACTACCCTAGCTAATCCTAGCCCCACATCTCACCAAAACCCTAATTCTACCCCCACCTAGTCCCACCCAGCCGCCAGGCACGACACACATAGCAGCGAGCGCCGCCTACCGAGCAGAGCCGCACGTCGCTCTCCCCTGGCCCCATCCCCACGTGCGCCTGCCCCGCGAGCACACGCACACACACTCGCGCGGTGCACGCTTCCACCTGCCACGCTCGCACTCACGCTCTCACACGTGAGCCGCCCCGCCACCTATCGCTCCGCGCTCCCCACGTGACCCCGGCCCCACCTCCTCGCTCGCCCTCTCGCGACCCAGTCCCCCGCAAACCGTGTTGTCCTCTCCTTCCTTCCCCTGCCTCGTGAGCCCCCATCTTCCCAATCGCCGCTGCCAGAGCCCTGGTCGCCGCCTGCTCAGACACCGTCGAGCACACCTCCGTCATGAGCGAGCCCGTCGTCCCTGCTATTGTTCGCTGTCGGCAGCTAAGCAGATCTCTGGCCGGCCACGACCTCCTACTCACCTTGGTGCTTGCCCTGATGGTTCTCCTTCCTCGTCTCCCGCCGCCTGCGTCTCCCTGCCCTTCGGCTCCGGTCACGGCCGTGTCGACGCCCTCGTCCCCAAGCTCCCTCCCACCATGCGTCCTCCTTTCACCCATGAATACCTGCCCGACCTCGCTGGCGCCCCTCGTGTCCCCAAGCTCTGCCTCGCCCCAGGCGCATCGTGCCACCACCGTGTTGCCGGCCCACCCTCTCCTCCGGTTGTCCGAGCCCCTCGTCGTATCCCAAGCTTCGCCGCCTGGAACAAGCTTGCCCCGTGCCGCCGCAATCTGGCCGTGAGCTCGTGGGCTCCCTTCACTCTGTTGTCCTCCTCTGTAGGCTCGCCTGGCCCTGCCACCGCGTCTGCCTTCTGCCGCCTCGGGTCATTCGCCACCGCCTTCCCCTACCTGCAGAGCCACGCCCTCTCCTCCGTGGCCTCGCGTTCGCGTCCACGGCTGTCAAGGTGCTAGCCGCCATCTCACCTCGGTTCGCCACCGAAGGCACCCTCCACCTTGTCGTCGTCCCGCGCAGCACCGACCTTGGCCTCTGTACAAACACTGGGCCACATCAAGTTGGCCTCGACGACCTTGTGTGCCCGAGCGCTTGTGCACAAGCAGTAACCACAGGTGCATCTGTCTATGTAATTTTTGGAGAGCTGATGTTGCCTTGATCCTTAGTGGGAAATATGTTGATTCGGTGCAAATGCTTGATGTCCAAGACCGAAACAAGGAACCATATCCTATGCGAGGTTAAGATGCCAAGACCGTCTCATTGACAAGATCTTCAATGATTCGATGTTGTGCCATGGACGTTCTCCGTCGATCGATGTCGTGACCGATGGTTGAGGTGGAGTTCGCAAACCCCGAGCCCTTCTCCAACATGGACCCTCAAGATCTTCTTCCTGGATCCGAAGACCGTACCCGAAGGTCTCCTGCACGGACACAGATCTTCTAACGGATTGGATGGAACCCCAAGACCATCGACATGGATCCAATGGTCGAGACCTCGAACCTAGATCCGAAGACCGATCCCGGTGTTCGAAGACCGATCCCTCGGAACCCAAGATCGCAGAACCCCCTAATGTGTGACCCCTATCTATCCCTATTTTATAAATGCTATATATAATTGTTGCATATTAATTTGGTGATGCCGCATACATATTGTGTAGTTTCGGGGTATTATGTCGATTCACCTAATAATTAAACATGGAGGGTACATGCAGGCTATTCTAGTCTTATATTGGCCCCCATTTAAATTTGTGTAGCGAACCGATGTCATGATTTGCCTTGTTAAGTCAACATTTAAATTGCGGGTATCTAAACAACATGAACCTATTAATTAATTGTCGGGACCCCGGTTCTTCTTAATATTGCCTAATTGCATCGCATCCTTGTCATGTCATGCATCATACACGCATCATGCCCGTTCTTCTACCCTAGTATTAAATAGTGTATCCGGTATTTCTTTTAGTGTTTTGCTTCTTCGCGGATTAGGCCGTTGAGTGGATGCGAGTATCGACAAGTTCTTCAGATAATGTATCTTCAGCAGTGTTTCCTAGGCGAGCATTCTCCTCCTTTCTACCTATTTTGCATTTGTAGTCTTTACTTCCTCCTGTTGATCTATTGTTATCTGTGTTGCGATGCTTTAGTTTCTGTGCACCCTTTATATTCCTTGCAGCCTCTATATTGCCTTGGACACATCCTATTCCCTGTTGTTTGATAGACAGTCGGCCTTGCGAGTCGTAGTTGCTTGCTCAGGTGCTGCTTCGTGCCGTTGTCCTTTCAACATTGATAGAAGGTTGGCACATGCTTAATGATGGGGATGTTTAACAGTGGAGAGGATCATGACCTTAAATACAACAATTAAATTTCTAGGATAACTAACGAAAGAGGCACCGATGGGCAATATATGCTATTTGGTTTTTCATGCCCACTTGTGTCCCGTAGGCCCCGAGTGCTTGATACCTATTCTTTGAATATCGCACTATCCGCATGTGGGACCATGAATCCCCTTAGCCAGAGCTTGATTCATTTCTTATTTCTTGGGGCCACAAACTAGTTTGGGGCTTTATTACTATCCTGTACTTATGCCATGCTTTACTGCTTTATTTACGATTGTGCGTGGAGCACCTGTACTATTTTGGATGCAGAGTGTTTTCATGGTATCGACAAGCCTAGTCACACTTTCGGGTTCCCAGTCGTTTACAGCCATTGACGCAAACCTTAGGTCCGTCTCGGAGCCAGCCAACTTTGTTGCGGGTAGCTTAATGGGGTGGCCCCCTGAAATCTTTTATGAATCCTGTGATTGCTTTGTCATGAAAGCCTCGTTGGGTTTTTATTTGGTTTTTCCGAGGTTGATCGTGTGTGTGTGTTGCTATTTGTGCACCCCTGCAGAGTAAATCTTTCTGAAAGCCGTGTCCGCGGTTATGGACGACTTGGAGCACAGTATCTTGATCATAGACAGCCATAACTAAAGTAGTGCTATAAATTTGACTTAATATGTGACTAGTAATCAGCTTCACTACAATGGAATGGATAATAAAAGTGCCAACTACTGGTGGAACTGCGGTATATCGTGTCATGTTATACCTGCTTAGTAAGTATCGCCACTCCAATGGAATGAAATAAAAGTGCCAACAACTGCTGGGTTTGGGATGTCATATGCTAATTGTATCTGACTAGTAAGTACTGCAACTATAACTGAATGATTAACTAAAACTTCCCACTACTTATGCTATCAGGATGACTCGTGCTATCTATATCTGACTAGTATGTGCTGCAACTATAACGGAATGAATAAAACTGCCAACTATGTGAGTTTCTTGGTTTGACTTCCTCGTTTGGTCTCGAGGCGGAATACTAGGATGGGTATGATTGGTGTTAGTATAAGGTTGGTTCCGAATAGGTCTTTCTTATCTCTCTCCCTAATAGCCGATAGTTAATCGAGTCTCTATAGGTTGTTTAGTGCTGCTGCGCTGCCGCTTCAGTCCACCATACCTATGTAGGCGAGAGCCGTCGAATTCTAGCCTCGTTGTGTACTGGCCTCAGTACTGACGCTCCACTTTTTCCTTTGCCCTTTGTCGGCACCCCTTTTGTTTTAACAGGTATAAGTTCGACATCGTTAGCAGGGTTAGCCTTCCGTCTTGGCATGGGCAGGGTTATTGATGTCATTGGTTATTCTTCAGGGCTCTTAGCCTCATTTGCATATTGTCCGTAGTCGGACGCTCTATCATTTTGCAAGGTGATTTGGATCTTTGTATAGTATATCTGTATTCTTGACTCATGCAGTCGTTGTTGTATATATATGTTCTATGGGTTCCATCGTGGACTAATGTGTAATGGTATTACTTTGTTCTCCACCCGCACGCAAGTGCCTGGTGGGCGTCCTTGAATCGTTTCTATGCAGGTTTGGCGGGAAGCGCTAAAACTTGCATAGGGCCGATTTGAGGGTGTTACAAAGTGGTATCCGAGCTCAGCAGTTGCGATACCCCACTGGTCCAGCCTGTAGGATAACCTAGCTAACGGATGTTGTGAGTGTCAAAACTATTTTTGAAAATCAATTGGATAGATCTGATTAGGTCCGCTTTTACTCCTTACCCCTAATGCTACTCTCCTCTTACCTCTTCGTGTTTTGCTGCTCCCTTATCTTTTCTTTGAGTCCAGGAATTCTCGTGGTTGGGGTTTCGTCGTACCTTTAGGGTTTCTAATCCTTCTTCTTGCGACGGTGCTTCTACATTCGGTCTTCGTGCTATCCAAGGATTTTTCCCTCTGTGTACCTTTCAGTGGACCAAAATCCACTAACATCTTTCTTTGTATTTTCCGGTGGTTTCCAAAACAACGACACCATCTGCATCTGAAGAGCTTGCATCACTCCTTTGTTCTCCGGACATTGCTTGTGAAGATCTTCAGTCTTAATTCCGAGAATTGGTTGCACGATTATTTTGTTCATGTATAGAGTAATGCTTCGAGTGCGGGATGGAGTAGCTACCATACCACTACTCTTATCATTCGCTTTTGTACATTGAATCGGTGGATCTACACAATTTACTCCTCCACTGGAGTTAGGGGTGGCCGTATCTTTTGATACCTCTATCTTTGTGTTTGTTTCTCCGGAGTGTTCTCGACGAGCATGGACAAGGACCTCTTGTTGGTGGTGTCATCGATTTCGACATGAAGGAAGAATCCTTGTTAGTGGTGTCGTGAAGATCTACATGAAGCGAGAAGATTCAGACCATCGGCCTTCTTCCCCGTACCATGAGGCGGATCTCGAGGGCGAGATCCATTGTTGGTGGTGTCGAATTGTAGCACCCCGGTAAAACCACTACTAGAAAATCGCTTGTTATTCTATTTTGTGCATCATCATGACCGCATGGTCACGTTCGTCATGCCACATTGCATTTGAGTATCCCCATGTCATAATACATGGTTTGCCTAAAACTATTTTCTAAAACCCTAGTTTTGTTTTCTAAATATCCCTATCTTTATTTCAAATCAAAACCCCAGTCCCGATATTTGTTTATCTAAAAGATATTTACAAAAGTGTTTAAAATAAATAAATAAAACAAAACTATTTGTCTAACCGGGGAGGAAGCCCAACCGTTAAGCTAGGCCACCTACAACCCGACCCAACTAAGCTAAATCTAGACCAGACCCACCCCACTACCCTAGCTAATCCTAGCCCCACATCTAACCAAAACCCTAATTCTACCCCCACCTAGTCCTACCCAGCCGCCAGGCACGACACACACAACAGCGAGCGATGCCTAACGCGTAGAGCCGCACGTCGCTCTCCCCTGGCCCCATCCCCACGCGCGCCTGCCCCGTGAGCGCACGCACACACACTCGCGCGGTGCACGCTTCCACCTGCCATGCTCGCACTCCCGCTCTCGCGCGCGAGCCGCCCCACCACCTATCGCTCCACCCACCCCACGTGACCCTGGCCCTACCTCCTCGCTCGCCCTCTCGTGACCCAGTCCCCCACAAACTACGTCGTCCTCTCCTTCCTTCCCCTGCATCGTGAGCCCCCATCTCCCCTAATCACCGCCGCTAGAGCCCCGGTCGCCGCCTGCTCGGACCCCGCTGAGCACACCTTCGTCATGAGCGAGCCCGTTGTCCCTGCTGTTGTTCGCTATCGGCAGCCAAGCAGAGCTCTGGCCGGCCGCGACCTCCTGCTCACCTCGGTGCTTGCCCTGATGGTTCTTCTTCCTTGTCTCCCGCCGCCTACGTCTCCCCGTCCTTCGAATCCGGTCGCGGCCGTGCCGATGCCCTCGTCCCCAAGCTCCGTCCCGCCATGCGTCCTCCTTTCTCCCATGGCTGCCCGCCCGACCTCGCCAGTGCCCCTCGTGTCCCCAAGCTCTGCCTCGCCCCGGGCGCATCGCGCCACCGCCACGTTGTCGGCGCGCCCTCTCCTCCGGTTGTTCGAGCCCCTCGTCGGATCCCAAGCTTCGTCGCCTGGAACGAGCTCGCCCCGTGCCGCTGCTCTTTGGCCATGAGCTCGTGGGCTCCCTTCACTCTGTTGTCCTCCTTTGCAGGCTCGCCTGGCCCTGCCACCGCGTCTGCCTTCTGCTGCCTCGGGTCGTTCGCCACCGCCTTCCCGTACCTGCAGAGCCGCGCCCTCTCCTCCGTGGCCTCATGTTCGCGTCCGCGGCTGTCAAGGTGCCAGCCCCCATCTCACCTCGGTTCGCCACCGAGAGCGCCCTCCGCCTTGTCCTCGTCCCGTGCAGCACCGACCTTGGCCTGTGTACAAATGCTGGGCCGCATCAAGTTGGCCTCGACGACCTTGTGTGCCTGAGCGCTTGTGAACAAGCAGTAACCACAGGTGCCTGTGTCTATGTTTGTTTTGGAGAGCTGATGTTGCCTTGATCCTTAGTGGGAAATATGTTGATTCGGTGCAAATGCTTGATGTCCAAGATCGGAACAAGGAACCATATCTTGTGCAAGGTTAAGATGCCAAGACCGTCTCATTGACAAGATCTTCACTGATTCGATGTCGTGCCATGGACGTTCTCCGTCGACCGATTCCGTGACCTAAGGTTGAGGTGGAGTTCGGAAACCCCGAGCCCTTCTCAAACGTGGACCCTCAAGATCTTCTTCCCGGATCCGAAGACCATACCCGAAGGTCTCCTGCACGGACACAGATCTTCTAACAGATTGGATGGAACCCTAAGACCGTCGACCGATCTCGGCGTTCGAAGACCGATCCCTCGGAACCCAAGATCGCCGAACCCCCTAATGTGTGACCCCTATCTATCCGTATTTTTTAAATGCTATATATACTTGTTGCATATTAATTTGGTCATGCCGCATACATATTGTGTAGTTTGGGGGTATTATGTCGATTCACCTAATAATTAAACGTGGAGGCTACATGCAGGCTATTCTAGTCTTATATTGGCCCTCATTTAAATTTGTGTAGCGAACCGATGTCATGATTTTCCTTGTTAAGTCAACATTTAAATTGCGGGTATCTAAACAACATGAACCTATTAATTAATTGTCGGGACACCGGTTCTGCTTAATATTGCCTAATTGCATTGCATTCTTGTCATGTCATGCATCATACACGCATCATGCCCGTTCTTCTACCCTAGTATTAAATAGTGTATCCGGTGTTTCTTTTAGTGTTTTGCTTCTTCGCGGATTAGGCCGTTGAGTGGATGCGAGTATTGACAAGTTCTTCAGATAATGTATCTTCAGCAGTGTTTCCCAAGCGAGCATTCTCCTTTCTACCTATTTTGCATTTGTAGTCTTTACTTCCTCCTGTTGATCTATTGCTATCCGTGTTGCGATGCTTTAGTTTACGTGCACCCTTTATATTCCTTGCAGCCTCTATATTGCCTTGGACACATCCTATTCCCTGTTGTTTGATAGATAGTCGGCCTTGCAAGTCGTAGTTGCTTGCTCAGGTGCTGCTTCGCGCCATTGTCGTTTCACCATTGATAGAAGGTTGGCACATGCTTAATGATGGGGATGTTTAACGGTGGAGAGGATCATGACTTTAAATACAACAATTAAATTGTTGGGATAACTAATGAAAGAGGCACCAGTGGGCAATATATGCTATTTGGTTTTTCATGTCCACTTGTGTCCCGTAGGCCCCGAGTACTTGATACCTGTTCTTTGACTATCGCACTATCCGCATGTGGGACCATGAATCCCCTTAGCCAGAGCTTGATTCATTTATTATTTCTTGGGGCCACAAACTAGTTTGGGGCTTTATTACTATCCTATACTTATGCCATGCTTTACTGCTTTATTTACGATTGTGCATGGAGCACCTGTACTGTTTTGGATGCGGAGTGCTTTCGCGGTATCGACAAGCCCATTCACACTTTCGGGTTCCCAGTCGTTTATAGCCATTGACGCAGACCTTGGGTCCGTCTCGGAGCCGGCCAACTTCGTTGCGGGTAGCTTAATGGGGTGGCCCCCTGAAATCTTTTATGAATCATGTGATTGCTTTGTCGTGAAAGCCTTGTTGGGTGTTTATTTGGTTTTTCCGAGGTTGATCGTGCGTGTGTTGCTATTTGTGCACCCCTGCAGGGTAAATCTTTCTGAAAGCCGTGTCCACGGTCATGGATGACTTGGAGCACAATATCTCGATCATAGACAACCATAACTAAAGTAGTGCTATAAATTTGACTTAATATGTGACTAGTAATCAGCTTCAGTACAATGGAATGGATAATAAAAGTGCCAACAACTGGTGGAACTAGGGTATATCGTGTCATGTTATACCTGCCTAGTAAGTATCGCCACTCCAATGGAATGAAATAAAAGTGCCAACAACTACTGGGCTTGGGATGTCATATGCTAATTGTATCTGACTAGTAAGTACTGCAACTATAACTGAATGATTAACTAAAACTGCCCACTACTTATGCTATCAGGATGACTCATGATATCTATATCTGACTAGTGAGTGTTGCAACTATAACGGAATGAATAAAACTGCCAAATGTGTGAGTTTCTCGGTTTCACTTCCTCGTTTGGTCTCGAGGGGGAATACCAGGATCAGTATGATTGGTGTTAGTATAAGGTTGGTTCCGAATAGGTCTTTCTTATCTCTCTCCCTGATAGCCGATAGTTAATCGAGTCTCTATAGGTTGTTTAGTGCTGCTGTGTTGCCGCTTCAGTCCACCATACCTATGTAGGCGAGAGCCGCCCAATTCCAGCCTCGTCGTGTACTGGCCTTAGTACTGACGCTCCTCGTTTTCCTTTGCCCTTTGTCGGCACCCCTTTTGTTTTAACAGGTATAAGTTCGACGTCGTTAGCAGGGTTACCCTTCCGGCTTGGCCTAGGCAGGGTTATGGACGCCATTGGTTATTCTTCAGGGCTCTTAGCCTCATTTGCATCTTGTCCGTAGTCGGACGCTCTATCATTTTCAAGGTGATTTGGATCTTTGTATAGTATATCTGTATTCTTGACTCATGGAGTCATTGTTGTATATATATGTTCTGTGGGTTCCATCGTGGAATAATGTGTAATGGTATTACTTCGTTCTCCACCCGCACGCAAGTGCCTGGTGGGCGTCCTTGAATCTTTTCTATGCGGGTTTGGCGGGAAGCGCTAAAACATGCATAGGGCCGATTCGAGGGTGTTACACGAACAATGCTACTTGACTTGTTCCGACAAGTGATATCCCTGTGATCGAATCACATGTTGCGCAGCTATTGGATATAACTTCTCTGAGTGGGCCCTTGAGTATCTTTCCATCACGTGGACGGACAAATCCTGCTCTTGACATATATTGCCTCTAGAGTTTCCTCCGAGTACCTGAACACACCTTTATAACCACTGTATTACCAAGTGGTGCTTGATGCTATCTAAAAACTCTCAGGAGACAGTGATTGATATAGCCTTACGGTCTAAGGAATAGTCTACGAGGATCCATTTCTAATCATCGTAACTTGAACTTCGTGACATCATCAGGTCATGATGTTTAGGTTGGGTATTGGTTCATCATCTCATTCTAAGAATGAGTTCACTCCATTTCCAACTGACATAAATGCCACATGATCAGGAAAATTGATCATCTGTTGACCAATGAACCAGTGACTAAAGTTTCACTGGGAACCCCTGGTTGTTTGTATATCACACGTGTATTGATGTTTCCACTCAATACAGTTATAGCATGATATAAAACTTAATCATACACTATATGAAATATGATAATAGTCCTTATTACTATTTGTCTCTAGGGCATATTTCTAATAGTATTGTGGTACCAATTCTGTTATGTCTCGCAAAAATGGTAATCCTAGGATTGCGATGGACGGCATAACAGGCATCTGGACTTAAAAATCTGGGTGTTGACAGATTTCGTGGTCACACCTTTGATAGGATTGTCAAGGGAGGGTCTATGAATACAATGCTTCTTGTAGCACATGACAGAGTTGTACTATAATTTGGTGACATGCTGAATGAATGCATGAATGTATGGAGGATACACTAATGACCTCCGACGATCAACCATGTTACTCCTTATTTCTTGATACAAGAGATCCATCACATCAATCTTTCCTTCCTTCCTTTGTAGGATAAACTAGATGCATTTTTTGTATATCCATGTATGCTAGAGGAGTCTCTCGACTTTGGGAACAAGGTCCACCAAAAAAGCTTGTGCAATGTGTCAAAGAAGGGCAAGAGTCCACCAATTTTCCCATGCACAACAACATTACCCTCAGGATGGGAAGATGGATGATAGCAGCCATTCAGTTCATTGGGCTTCTTTGTGTAATCATCATGGAGAAGGATGAAATCAGTATCATCTGGATCAACCATATTGATTCCAAGAGCTGTAGCAAATTCACTAAGTGGGGCACAGTATTCTTTGTTATCGGTCATCCACCAAAAATGCCTAGAATCATCCTTCTTAAGAAAGAGGGTACAATAGAATTGTATGACCACTTGTTCACTGTAGTGACACTCGAACTCCCTGGTCTTCACTAAGACTAGGCGATCACATGTTTCAAATATGTTGATAAATATTTCCTTGTTTTTCTTGATGTGCTCAAAGTCGATTGCCCTTTGAGGAGCAACCTTAGTTTTAAGTTGGCGAATCATCTCAAAGACCTTCTGCTGATTTAATGTGCGGAACCATCTGTTGGTACCTTTATCTCTCTTAGCCTCATACTGATTTTCATCCCAACGAAGAGCTTTGTACTGGCGGTTCAGGAATTTCATCAAGCTTCTATTTTTTCAGGCAATGCTACTTTGGGAGCTATGATTATGACCTTCTTTGCGGTAGGGTTTGATGAGATGCCTGCCATATCAGTTGCATCTCTCTTCACATTAGTTATTTTTGGATTTTTCCTCCTATTCACCTCAGTCATTGTAACCGCGCGACTATTCCCTTTCTTCTTCGCAACCTCGTGCCTTTTCCCTTTCTTTTTCACAACCTCATGCTCACTTGAACCTATCGTATAAGATAAAAATTATAGGAAATATGAACAGATCTATTATGTATACTTTATTCAACTGTGAGTTGGATAAATATATTAAGATACAATAATTGACTGTCATAACTCTGACAAAACAGAATCATAATAAACAGATAACTGCTGAAACTGGATCCTGCGCTGAATCAGTACGAGATCTACTAGTACTAAGAGAGATTTCATCACAAAATATACTCGTACTATGAGAGGAATTTCAAGAAATCGATTAGTGAAGTTTGTACCTAATTCGCCCGATGACATCTCCATTCATTGAGGTTGCGATCGTACTTCCGACAAGGTAGCGGCGGGGAGGCATGGGCTGACAAGGACGGTGGTGGAGGCATGGGATAGCAAGGAGATGGGTTGCGGCGGGCACCGCGGTCACACGAGAGGCGTCAAAGACATTTGGATAGGTTTTTGTGGCAGTGGCCGGCGGGATAGGGTTTAAGTGGTGGCGGCCTATGGGATAGGCTTTAAGTGGCAGCGACTGGCGGGGTAGGGTTTGACTGGTGGCGGCCGGTGGGATAGGGTTTATTTGCAATGGACAACGGGATAGGCAATATTAACATATTTGTTCCCTGAAGAACATATAGGCAATGAATGATGACCCCCAAGGGAGATCCAACACATGAGATAAATCCGGAGTTGGTTGCAATTAGGAGTGTCTGGATAAATCCGGAGGCCCGGATTTAGTTTTACTAGTATTTTTCAAAAATATTTATTAGACTTGGGAATTGTAATCATATAACTTAACATACCACATAATGATGGAAATGTGATTTTCTAGAATATGAAAAAAATATTTCCTATTTGTTCATGAAACTTACCATTTGTTCATTTTTATTTTTAATAAAGTCTAAAAATACTCAGATAATTATGAAACTTGCCATTAGTTCATTGTATGGTACCTAGATTTTGTGGTAAAAATATTTGTCAATTATAAAACGCTTGCACCGATGTTGCTTTATAACGAGTACATCAACAACACAAGTATCATAACTCTTAGGGTGAACTTCAAAATGTGTATTATGTCGCGTACTTTCTTCAGCGTATGAACTTATTTCTTGGTATAGGAATTCATTTCAGGCTACTAATCACATATTCAACCTTTATTACCTTTTAATTTCAAATAATTTGCAAGTTTTAGACTTTTGCCTAACCCGGAGTATCCAAAAACATCCGGGTTGTTCGAACTTTGCTCTTTCATAGTAGGCGGAGCTGCCTCTTAGAGACGGTTACATATTTTAATTCCCTGTGAGGACCTAGATCCAAATATTTTGAAGCGGTGGCGGCAAAATAAAAAAATTGGGCAAAATGGGGGGCGAGGGACAGGGCATCTTTTCCTCATTCTCCGCCCGGCCAGCCCGACCCATAGTGTTCAAACCCTCGCCGCCGCCGCCCTTTTCCTGCCCCTCCTCTCCACCGCCTTCATTCTGCTTGTGCTCCTTCCCACCTCGTTCGTTCCGCTGTTGCTCCTCCTCGCCGCCGTCCTCCCCACCACAGGTCAATCTCTCTCGCACGCAGATCTAGCGGCCCCCACACCGGCCATTCCACTCCCTTCTCCACTATTGACGGTGGGGCTTCTCAACGCGATCGCGCGCGTTGCTCCATATTGCTACCTTGCTCCTCCCTGATGTCGGGCTCCCCGGTGCCCTCGCCGTTCCGGCATTCTCACCGCTTAGCGGTAGCCGCTGCTGATGATACTAAGGACATGGTGAGAGTCTTTGCAAATTTTGTTTTTAGTTATCTTAAGGACCTTTTTGTTTAAAAATAGGATATATTATAAGTATGTACACATTCTTAATTGTAGGTACATTGTCCTGTTACAATTTAGTAGCATAAAATGGTTTAGTCCCAAGTACTAAGAGCACCTAATATAATTCTTAGGAATTTTTAGTTAGTATACTATTATTTTGTGTGTTATCTCATATCTATATTGATTTTCTACATAAGCAGAAGTGCCCCTGACCTACTGCCATCGATATCTACATGAACCAGAAGGGACAAAACTGAAAAGGTGACAGTCGTGGGAAATCAAGTAGACTGGATTATAAGTTCACCGTGACATAAATCAATCAAAAAATGGTGTTCCATTGAAGTCGGATAGTGCAAGAAAAAAGTTCTTGGGGATTTGTGGGATTATGGCACGAGAACGAGTGCCCATCACCACTACAGGATGGAGAAAATTATTGAAGGCCACTCATGATGATGTCAAGGCGGAGATTCTCAAGTATTTCAACACTCGACCGAAGGACTTGCCGCATGTTGAGCGAGTGGCTATAATGCTCGCATGCAAGGCCTAGAAGCAATGGAAGTCTAGGCTCGTGAAGGATTTCGTGGATACAAACAATAGCCCTCTTGATCTATACCCACAGATCATCCAAGAGGCTTGGGATGAGTTTGTGGTGCAGAAAAATCTGCAGAGTTTAAAATAAAGAGTAAAAAAGAAGAGAGGGCGCCCTTTTATTCAAGAACCACCACAGAATGGGGATTGTTGGGTATGAGGGCATGTCCCGTAAATGGGAACTACAGGATTTAGAGGCAAATGTATCCGGATAGCCGAAACCATTTGGAGATATTAGAGACGAGAGGGCAAGAGACTAGACTAGAGCAAGAGATAAATGTGACAAAAAAACGGGCGGTGTGCCAACTTTAGTTAGGACTGAGGACATCAAAGCATATGGAAAATTGGTGAGGCTTCACATGTTAGCTATAATTGATGATTATTTCATCAACAAATTCATCTTTTGGTCTAAAGGCTTCATTAATTTGTTTCATAGGCGGAGAATGAAGCTGAGAAGGAAGCAGGAGTATTCAAGGGAGAGGTCCTTGTAGCGGTGTTGGGCCTAGAACATCATGGTCGCATGAGGGGGTAAGTTCCATTGCCTCGTGGAAAACATGATGCGATTGGAAGTTGGAGGACAAGTGCGCTTGCAAAAAACCTAAGAAAGACCTTTATGAAAAAGAGATGCAAGAAAAAATGAAAGATGAAATACTTGAGAGGTAAGAATGGAATTGGAGTTGATGGATCATCCCGTTCCACCGTTGCTTGTCCCGTAGCATCCTCCAGTTCCGACCAATTGTGCTTCTTCCCAACTTGTCATCGGTTCTGGTATGGACACTGACATGATCAGCTATCCATGTGGTCACATAGAGGTATTTAAACCCATTGATAATGCAAAGCATGTATTATATCAAATGAATTATGCATTGTCATATGGCAAGCTAGTTGACCTAATCCTTTTTTGTAGGTAGCCACCGTCTGCCAGCTAATAGCAAGGAAAGTTGACTCGGATCGACCCGAGCCAGCTGCCTGGGCGTTAGTGCATGCACCAACCAAAGGGCAAATGGTAGACAATTGTCCTCTTCACGACAGTTTTTCTAGGGTCAACATTGATGATGTACAACAGGGGTGCAATGAGATCACTTTTTTGGTCCCTCCCAATGAATAAATCATGACTCTAATTGAGGCGAAGGGCACCTTCATCCAATGGCTAAAGAAAGATATCCTTCTTGAGAAGCCAGCTATCCTTGCCTCGACACACCTCTCACCGACAGCACTGACTCCGTACATCAAGGAAGCACCGGTTTTTCAAGCTAATGATGATCATTTAGAAACCGAAGCGATCGGTACCCCGCCCGCGAGTGTGCCTGCCAAGACCTCAATTAGTGTTGATGTACCAACTCCAACAAAAACGACGCACTCCACACAAGAATCGCCACCCCTAGAAAATAAGTTGCCCCCCAATATGCCGCTGCTCGGCCTCTAGAATATCCCTCCTCCAAATATGCTGCCCCACCGAAATATGCCGCTCCCCCAGGATATTATATCACACACAATAATGGCCAGTACTAATACCCCTGCTAGTGTGCCCAAGGCTAAAGAAACTGAAGAGGCGGCCCCCACTAGTGTGGCCACCAATACCAGGGTTGACATGCCAATTACTCCAACGAATAAGGAGTTGTTGTCACAAGTGACCCCTGTAGCCCCGAAGATAGTAGAGAAACTAGTGCCTACAACTACCGTAAAACACCCTAGTACCGTGCCCAATGCTGAAGACACCACGACTATTTTGGCTGCCAAGGGGGTGCCACCAGCTCTAGCTAGGATCACATGCTCAAATGCGCTTTCCAAGCCCACAGGGAATCCTCGAGCTCCTGTGAAAACCAAAGCTACCACGGGCAAGGCCAAAAATAATGTTAGGACTACTAGAAAAAATGCAAAGACCAAGCAATAGTCGATGTCGTGGACCTCAGTCAAATGGACACCGAGAAGATGCAGTCATTATTTGAGGGGGCGGTAAGGTGGGGGAGGCCCAGATACACGAGACATTTTATAATCCTGGGGGGAAATTAATAAAAGGTGATGTTAGTAATACTGAGGCTGATCTTGGAAAAGACATCGCATTGTTGCATAAGCACTATGTGGATAATTTAAAGAAGCTAGAGAGCATGCAAGAAATTGGAATATTCGGTCGCTTACCTACTGAAACCTTTCACCATCATGACAGCAGTAGTGATGCTTCCAATTTCCCCATGAGTTGGAAGGACTTGTACCTGGCTGAATATGGACAACTTCGACATCTACACAATGAGATGCGTGCAATTGTGAGTATTTAACAATCAATGCATCGGTATATATCTATGCATGCATGGTTCTAGATACTAGCTATCTATATAGTTTTAAATTTGTTCATATATATGTGTGTTTGTATGTAGGTTATTATTTGTGAGGGCCAGGACCTATAAGCATAAAATATTATTCGTCGACCCCACCATTTCTTCACAAGCGTGCATGGACCATAACAAAAGGAATGTCCAGGATTACATAATCAACATGTTGGATAAGAGCAAAGATTAGGAACTCATTCTATGGCCTTTTCATAAAGAGTAAGCTATCTTAATTACTACCGCATCCTCATTTATGAATTTGCGTGGTTTTACCCAACTAATAATTGGTTCAACATTTAGTTTTCACTGGATTCTTATCGCTATCTCACCTCTGGATGGCCATGTCCATTATCTCTATTCTTATCGCAATAAAAAGAATGCAGATTATGATGGTGTACAAAGGCTTATTAACAGGTAATTTAATGCTTTCATCTGCATAATAAAAGTGATATACATCCTGGTTTCGTAATGATATACATTTTTTGTCTTCCTACTTTTAGATCGTTTAAAGTAGTTTGTTCGAAAGAAGCATATGCAAGGATGAACTACAAAGAGCTAATCCATCACATGGGTCAACCGGTTAGTTTCTACCATCACTTGTACACATATATATATATATATGTGCATGCATGTTAAATATATTGTCTGGGTAATATGGTCATTTCCACATATACTTTGTTTCAGTGCCACCAGCAGCCTCCATCGATGCATGTTTGTGGCTACTATGTTTTCCAACATATGAGCATCATGATGGCAAACCTTGTTGATCCTAGACCAGAACAATTGGTATGCAAACATTAACTTTTTTGTTTTATTGAAATGTTATTGTCATTGGTTCGGTTTTGATCATGATTTAATTTACATAGTGTTCGCAAATTGAAGAGATGGTACTGTTGATGGCCAAGCTAAAAATGATTCGCATGGATCTTGCTGAATTTCTTGCTCAACAAGTGCTGAAAGGCGATAGAGAGTTCCACACTAAATCGTTCTGAGAGCAAGTATGCCAAACATTTTTATACTATAGTCAATTAATGCCAGGGTTCTTGGAACTGTAATACTTGCCATGTCTTGCTAGCTATGTCAATATTAGTGTTTACATTGATTTGTGGTATGTACTGTGGTGTACTTTGATTTGTGTCACATATTAGCTATGTCGGGGTTCTTGAGACTTCTCTTGACAAAAAAATATAATATTTGTATTTCGGATTATTCCGGACCATCCGGATGTTATGGTCGCTGGTAAATAGTAGCCGAAAGTTGCCTAATACAAGTATGAATCACTAGAGGCAGTTGCTTAAAAATGTCGTTTCAGTGCAAAGTTAACCTAGATACTGTCAGGAAAAAAGGCCGACTCCCCCTAGGAAACTCTAAGAGATGGTTGTAGGTTAACTCCATCTCAGATTGTAGAGGCGGCTACTATAATAACTAGTCTCAAAGAGGAAAATTATTAGAGACGGACAAAACATGGAGCCATCTCAAGTTTGAAACTTATGGAGGCGGCTCATCATAATAGTCGACTCAGGTCGCCTAACTATTGGAGGCGGTCCCTAGTATAGGTCGTCTGAGGTTGAGGAGTTCTTACAAGCGGTTTGAAATATGGGCCGTCTCCACCTCGTACATGTTAGAGGCGTTTTCCTTTTTACACCGCCTGAGGTCTCGTATCTTAGAGCCGCAAAGAAAAAACGGCTCAGGTGGTGTGCTCTTAGAAGTTATGCGCTTGGGCCGGAATGAGAAACCGGCTGAGCCCATGGCAAATTGACGTCTCTAAGTAATGTGTTTGTACTAGTGATACACCCAAAGTAGATATACCAATATGATCTAGTAATTAAGTTTACATTGCTACATCAAAAACATATGAAGTAGCCTTAATCCTTAGACCATGAGATCATGTCAATCACTAACACCGGAAGAGTACTTTGATAACATCAAACATCACACCGTAATAGGGTGACTATAAAGGTGGGTGCAGGTATTCCGAAAGTGTTATGTAGAGGCTCATAGATCAAGAGTGGGATTCCATCCTAATGACGAAGATATATACTCTGGGCCCTCTCGGTGATATCACATCAACACCTCTTGCAAGCATGTGACTAGGTCATAAGGATGTTGTATAACAGAATGAGTAAAGAGTACTTGTCAATAACGAGATCAAACTAGGGTATGGTTGCTACCTATGACCGGATCTCAGATAAGTAACATATCGCGAGAAAAAAGGGAATTGGGTATGACGTTAATGGTTCACACGATTACAAGAGTTCTCGTTGAATGTGTAGGAGTCAGTATGAATCTCGAGATCCCGCTATTGATTATTGATTAGAGAAGTGTATCTATCATGGATACATCATTCTCGAACCATAGGGTGTGACACACTTAAGTAAACAATTCCGGTGATCATCAAAACAATTCCACATATCATAGAAAGGTTTTTTATAGGTGGAATTGTTTTGATGATCACCGGAATTGTTTTCGATCAAATTGCTGAACTTAGTTTCATATGTGATATCGAAATAATGTAAGGGGTTTTATGCGAATGTTTGTTAATTAAAGTAATTGAAAAAATACTGAATAAAAGAAATAAAAGGTTTTTTATTTATGAGAGAGTGCATTTAATTTAGTGGACATTAAATGCATGTGAGTGGAGAGACGTTTTATGTGAGTGGAGTGTCCACCCACATGAATGAGGGAGAGGTGGGGGCACCACCCTTGGCTAGTGACCATGCCCCTTGGGGCTGCCCCTCCCCTATAAAAGGAGGTCACTCCTCCTCTCCATTTGCACCATCTCCTCATGAAGGTTCTCTTCCCCCTCTAGCTATTCCCCATGGCTTCAGATTAGCGAAGTACATGTTCTGGTGGTTTCTCTGTAGAAAGATCTACTGCTTCCATTGCTATGCTAGAGTATGGGTGTGGAGGTTATCGGGAGCTGGACGTGTGCCCGAGGATGGATACGATGCTGATTTGCAGCGTTCTTCAACTCGATCTTGAGATCGACAAGTGATTGAATACATCAATAACAAAATCTGTTTTCCTAAAAAGCTTTCGGTCTTTGAGGGTAAGTTATTTTGGTTACCCCCTTACCCATTATTATAATCTACTAGATTAGATCTTGGCTTAATTAGGCGTTCATACCATAGGATTTTTTCTATGTTGTGAACCCTTCACTTTATTCATGGGAGAATCAATTATGGGAGACGAGTCAAGATACTCACCGATATCCATTTTACCAATGTCTTGAGGGATATTATTGTTTTCAACCAAGCTTGTTTCTAGATCATCATATGGTGCTTCATAAAAAAGGAAGAAAAATGTATAATAGTATTTTCTTCTTCTTCTTGCTCTTCAAACTTTTCAAAATTGGGCCTATGTTGAAACTTTGAGAAATGAAGTTTAATTTCATCTTCCCCAAACTTGAGTGAAACTACCTCTTTCCTGCAATCAATATTTGCCCCTACGGTATTCAAGGAAATTCTTCCAAAAATAATTAGACAATAAGCATCAATAGGCATATCAAGTACCACAAAATAAATGGGGTAGTTATATGGGCCAATGGAAATTGGAACATCTTTAATGACTCGCATGGGGACTCTAAGTGTTTTATTAGCAAGCATAATTGTCATATCGGTACTCAAGAGTTTGGCTGGTTCAACTTCATCTTGGATATCTAGATAGAATTCAAAAGGATTGACATTAACAACAGTTCCTATATCACAAATACCATAGTAAGAAGACTCAACGAAGGCGCATGGAAGAATTGATTTACCAACATTTTTAGCTTTTAGCTTTCCTTCAACAAATTGGGAAGCTTCAGTGTCAAGTTCAACTACATTGTAGTGTGCAAACAAAGCCAATATTTCTTCCTTGCTCACTTCTCTGTTTTCTTCTATATTTCCAAGAATAATTTCTTCTACATTTGCTGCTTCTTCTTGTTCTTTTAGAAGTCTTGGTTCCTCTACCAATTGTTATATAAGATGTTGATATATTGTATGCTTTTCCATAGTCCTTGGAAAAGGAAGTGGTTCCACATAAGGAGGTATATTTCTTGGTGGTTCGTTTACCACTCTAGCTATTGCTTGCACTTCAAGTTGTTTAGGTGGCGGAGTATATTGAAACCAGTCCTTCTTTGGTCCTTCAATGTGTTTTGTAAAAGACTGAAGGATTTGTAGAATAATATATTCATCAAAATTAAACTCATATGTAGATTCTTTTACCTTACCAATTTATTTATAAGCATTGAGACAATCATATTCTACTTCTATTCCTCCTTCGCCACCTAAATCAAAACCCCAAGTTTCTCTACTATGGTGAATTTTTTTTATAGTAGTTCCCAACTTGTGTTATAGTCAATTCCATAAAAGCTCCACCCGAAGACAGATCTATTTCATTCGTATATCTTGATTAAGTCCTCCATAGGAAATATGTAAAACATACCATTGATGTAAATCATGATGGGGACATTTATTAATCATAATCCTATACCTTTTGTAGGCTCTTACCAAACCTTCACTTGGGCGATTATTAAAGTTTATAATTGCTCGTCTCGCTCTAGCTAACTTTACCTTAGGATTAAAGTGGGATATGAGTTCTCCTTTCATCTTTTCCCAAGTACTTACGATTCTATAGGGCAAATTCTATACCAAGCAAGAGCAGTGTTGGTTAGAGATTGGCTAAACAATTTAAGTTTCAATTCATCATCAGAATAACCTTTCAATTTGAGGGTCCAACATATCTCCGTAAAATGATTTAAATGAGCATAAAGATCTTCATCAAGATCATCTCCTATGAATCTTATTGCATGTAGAATGACAATTAAACGAGGGTTGACCTCGTACTCTTCAGTTCTTTCACTCGACAATTATTTCACATAGGCTCTATTAAACCTCCCAAGTTATTCAGTTGCGTCGATTTTGTTCATAATCCCAAGCGTAGTCATGGTGTTTAGCTGAAACTTGTAAACAGCTTTAGTAAAACAAATATTAAATTAGCAACTAAGAACATAGACCAAAAGTGCTTATGTACCTGGCAACGACACTAGAAAATACCTTGCTGACTGCAAGTGCACAACAATATTGTAGCTAGTTTTGAAAGTAAGAGTATCAAACCACGTAGAGATATTTGATTAAGTTCTTAATGGCCCCCATCACTATCTATCAAGAAATACTTGTAAGATACCCTTGATCTCAAGTAAGAGTGTTTTAAGAAGGTTGTTTTATGTGTAATGTAAAGACTACGGAGTAAAGCAATAAGGAGACAAACGCGATGTAAATGGTAATGAAACTACAGTAGGGCGAAGTGTTCTTGGGTATTATAGGATCCACATCTAGCATTGGTAATAATCATGATTAGCATAAATATATGTCTTTCTACATGACATGTGTGGGGAGATCTCCATAAATGAATGATCACACCAATCCATATGTTATTTTATCCCTAATAACCACTGCGGTGATCGTAAGCAAGCAACTCCGATCCCTCACAATTAAGGGTTTCCCCATGGACATTGATATGAGCTTAGTGAATATCTCCTTATCCCCTTGACCAAATGAACAGCACTCCGGCATGTTATGTCCTTTAGCACTGTACGTACTACCGTATACCCAATGGAAATTCCTCTCTAGTCCCAAAGGCAAATATTACATGGTTGACTTCACATAATATCTAGAGAGAAAACCAACACATAATCATGAACCAAAGTTATAGATCATGTTTATTTCATATCATAATATTTCTAGGGTTTATCCATGTCCCCAAGAACAAGGTAAAATACTCGCTCATGGAGGCAATCAACAACATCATCATGGATATATGAAATAAATGCGACTAGATGGATGATAACAAGTGCAAATCCACAATGCTAATTGGAATTAAAACAAGTGGGGTTAAATGAGATGGGAATGGTGATGGTGACAAAGATGCAGCGGTTGATGATTATGGAGATGATGCCCTAGACTCCAATGATATGTTTAGTTGCAAGGAGTATGCCTTTTTAAAGATCCCCCTCTAGATCCCTTCTAGAGGCGAGGTTTCTGCATGTTTTGGTGTCTCTGAATGTAGGATCTTAGATCCGTCTTTGCGTGGTGAGAGTATTTGACGAGGAGAAGTGGATGACATACGGTGCTAGAATCACTGGAAACATTTTTTATTAAGTCCTAGAATGATACTTTCCCATGCAAATGTAACCTCCACCAACCACATACATCATATTGTGGTTCGATTTGCTCACCATACTAGGTTACCACTACCTGGGTCGATAACCAATAAGTCACATTATTATGAAAATAGTATTTTTCTGACACCTTTTTTGAAATGCAAGTGATAACAATATTAGATTGCAACTACTTGATATAAAATAACAAAAGGACATCAATATGTATGAACTTGCCTTTTTACTACAAGATTATGTAGCAAATGTCTTCTAGTTGATATAAACTCCAAATTTGAAAGATCATCAGTGGTCTAGTAAGGATGAATGTTTAAATAAGAAACATGCTATTACACATAAGATATGCTATGCAGTCGTGATATACCCTAAACCCCAGAATAAACTCTGATGGCTTAATATTTGTTGAGTTGTGGTGTGATAAGTGCAAATATGATGCATATTTAAAACATACAAATTATTCACATTGTCACTGCTATATCTAGCTAAAACTATGCCTATTATGCATGTTTACTAGTTCTCATTCATTTTCTTATGGACTTTGCACAACTAGTAGTTTTAGTAGGATTTTATTATTGTTTCCTTGTCTTTGACTTGTGTGTAGGCACTATATGGATAAGCATGGATAAAAGGAGCCAAGAAGATTCAATATGGAGAAGTTACAGGCGCCAAACTAAGCCATATGAGATGTGGGAATTCATATTTTCCATCATCTCATATTGCTGATCCAAGACCATAGTGTTGTAGCTGTCGTCCAAACGAATCAAATGAGTCAAAGAACACCTAAATCGGAGTCCATATGAAGAAATGGCAACCAAAACACTACAAACATCTAAGGGTTTAACAACCATTGGTACGGGCGGAGCTTGCCCGTACCATATGGTCATACCGCCCTCCTATGGCTTAGTTCCGTCAAACGGAACAACATTTTTGAAGGCCCAATGGGCATATTCAGCCCCGAGCTCCGTTGGTTCGCAAAACCGACCTCCAGAATGGCTATTTAAGGAGGGGAACCCTAGCCGCCTCCATCATCATCCATCCACGCCTCAGGGGCGGAACCCTGCCTCTCTGCCGCCTCTCCATAGATGCCACACACCTCCAAGATCAAGATATCCTCCAACACCACCACAAGATCCTAGCAATACAAGGATAAGGAGACGCCCCATCTTCACCGCGCACACCGTTCATCACCATCATCCCCAACAACGTCTCCACCTCTCTCTCCCTTGTTTTAGATTTTGTATTTGTAAGATTGAATAGGATAATCTCCATGAATTACTATTTGTATTTCTATTCATCCATGTGTGAGTGATTGATTAGGTTCTAGGTTGAGTTTTGATCTAGTGTGCTAAGTTATAATGTGTTTGTGATCCAACTATTCAATTACATGAGTCGAAGATGAATTCATGGGATCCCTTTGTCCAGCAGTGTACGTTTTCCTTGCGAGTGACACACGAGAATAATGCATAGTACACATAGTGTGATAGCCCAGTAATCAAGTGGGAAACATTTGGTTGTCCAAGGAATCTATTGTAGACAATAAATCACACTTTATTCGCCCATCTAGTACTAGTGAGACCGAAGCCTAGAAACCCTCTCTTATTCCATTCAATTCTACAAGTATAGCCCCTTTTCATTTACTCTCAGTTTTAGTTTAATTTGTTCTTGTTTAGCTCATTGTTCTTAGTTAATTCAAACCTCCCTCAAATCATTGCCATTCTAGTAGCCTACAGAGTAGACTATTTCCAAACACCGTTTTGGGTGTGAAAGTAGACTACAAATCTCCCTTGGCATCGATATTTCTAATAAATAGTTGCTGCTACAAGTACTACAATAACCCTATTGTTGATCGCAGGAACCTAGACATCAACTTGGCGTCATTGCTAGGGAGCATAGAGTTTGGTTATTACCTACCCACTCGCACATAGTTTATTTCCGTTTGTTGCTATTTTACTGCTTTTACTTATTTGAGAAGAACAAAAAAATATATAACCAAAAACCCATAAAAATTTATAAAAACATTTGCTACTAATCATATCTTCTGAGATTGCTATTTTAGAACATATTCAACTTTCAAAGGAGGAGAAGAGACACAAATAATCCTTGTACATGGTTTCCAAAGAAGAAGACGGTACATACGAGAACTCATAACTACTAATAATATGCAGGTATACAATATGTATTATCAGGTAATCTGCTATGCTCACACATTATGTTTTTCATATCAAATAATATGTCTTCATTGTATGTGTGCCGGGCATTTTTTCTTTCAATGTTCTTATACCTATGATGAATCTATGGCATCTTAATTAGTAGTGATGCTAATAGGGAAGTTATAGAGTATGTTCCTTATGAAGGTGCCCATGAATTACTCCGAAAAATAATGATACTTATGATGAGTAGTGATAATGAATTTTTACAAATGGTATACGAAATCTTGCAATATATGGATGAGTATTGTCAGGGACATCTTAGTGATAATGCACTTGTGGTGGAGAGTAAGGCACGGTGCAAAGCTATAGTGTCCTAAGATAATGGTTTGCAGGAATCACAATATGAAAATGAGGAGCACAAAGGTAAGGTTGAAAAAGAGCGGTATGTTATGAACACTAAGTTTGTTAATGATGCCTCTCTCTTTAGTGATGATTCTTGTAATGCTAAAAATGATGATTATTTATCTGTGGAGTCCTCCTGCCTAGATACTCATGAGGAGAGCATTATTAATGATGAACTAGAGATAGGACCTTGCTATGAATCATTCAATGCTAATGTGCAGGAACCTCTTCTATATAAAGTGTTCCCCTACAATGGTAACCAAGATAAAAAAATTAATATTATATTTGAATCTCTAATGCTCTCATTGCATCTACATAAGGAGGCATGCTCACAAATATTGGTGCATCAACACTCGCTTGAGAGCGAGAACCTATTTTTCTATATAATGTCGATGTACCGCAAGAGGGTACGACTCCGACCATACTTTCTATGAAGCACCATCTCCTGAAGCCCTTCACAAGAAGGTACCCTTAGCGAGCCCCCCTCACGAGGGATCAGCGCAAAACATGATAGCGCCCCTGCGCGTAAGTCCTAGATGGCACACGATATCTACTTATAGGACCAAGACAAAGACGAAGGAAATCACAGCTGGTATTGCTATCCATGCGTGCCTCCTCTATGCAAGGAAGGAACCTTCCCCTTCTGCAAGCAATAGGTGGCCGACAGCCTTTGACACCAAGGCGGTACCACTCCTCCTTTGGTGTATGTTGAACATGGAGGGCGTTGCGCTAGAGAGGAGGATGTTAGTGGCATGATCAACGATGCTATTCCATGGACTTGGTCCATGGTCAAAAGTAGCTTTACCGCACTTGCCCTCTTGTTTGTCGCCATCTAGAAACCCTTCATGCAAAGATATTGGGGAAGTGGACCCGGGCATCTATAAAAGTGACACTACGACACCTAGAAAAGGGGAGCCAATCTTCTCCTACCTTGGAAACCCTAGCTTCATCTTCCAGCTAGGAACCCTAGATCTGATTGCTTGATGAACCCGCCGAAAACCTCGGCAAGTAGTATAAGCAATGCATACATACATGAGTATAGTTTTACACCGCACGATGGCCTGAACTAGGGTAGAAAACTTATGGAATCCCTCTATTGTGCTTGCTGGTGGTCTCTCGCCGAGGTAATCATGGGTTTGGAGCTTGCATGTTCAGCCCCTGTGTTCGATTCATCCTACTCTAGAGGTACCCTAGTTCATTTGAAGGGACAAATCTCCAACATTTGGCGCACTAGGTAGGGTTGGTGTTACTTCATCTCCTTCATCGACATGGATGGACTCACCCGCAGCAAGCGCACATGCCGCCGTGCCACCACAAGGACGGCCCCCGTCATCGACCTCATTGTCAACCCCAACACCGACCGCACCGTGCTCGTCACGGTGCACACTAATAGGAGCGCATGGCGGGAGATGATGAGACACACTCCTCCACTCTGCCAAGGTAATCACAGCGCCTAGCGTCCGCATCGCATCTGTCTCCAAGAGCGTGTGAGCCCTGGTTAACCCACACTGGAGGCCGCTCTACTCAAGCCACGTGATCTGTTGTGCTATCGTCTGCCTAGGACAGCCATGATGCGTGGCTCCAGTGCGTCATCGAGCTCATCAACACCGCTGATGCTGCACTATCACTATCGCGCTCTATGATGCCTCCACTGACGCATATCCCACGCACATGCAAGCTCACTAGCGGAGCACCACCGCCACCGCCACCAACTCCCACGCCACCGCCAACTAGCAAGAATGAGGGGAACAAACGCGGCACGCGCAAGCCTAGAGGGGCTCCACTGTTCTCCCACACCGCTTCCTTACCACAAGTGCCAGGAGTGCACCATTGAGAAATGCCACAAGCGCCAGGAGTGCACCATCACGGAAGCTACCGCACCAGATGACAACAATCGCGCAGCCCTTGCTGATGGCACCCCCTCCTACAATGCCGGTTGCCTCATGTTCATCAAGGAGTTGCGCACTGTGACGTGGGCACTCAAGTTCAGGCCAGATCTACCTCCACTCTATGACGGCAAGGACAACCCCGTTGTGTTCTTGCAGCTCTACACCATCGGCGTCCAGGACGCGAGCGGTGATGAAAAAGTCATGGCAATTGGTTCCCAATGGCCCTCAAGGACACTTCACGTGCTTGGTTGATGAACAACCTCCCCGAGGAGTCTGTCTCCTCGTGGAAGGATCTGTGCGAAAATTTCATCACCAACTTTAAGGGCATGTACAAGCGCCCCCTCATGCTCAACGACCTCCATGGCATACGGCAGTAGCCCGGCGAGAAACTGCGCAAGTACATCTAACACGTTAGTCAAGTGTGCAACAAGATCTGTCAGGTCACCAACGCATCCATCATCTCCATATTATTGGTAGGCTTCACTGACATCAAGATGCTCGAAAAGTTGGCTATGTATGATGAGCTCACCTGGTGGTCAAGCTCTTCCAGATTGCTTAGAAGTGCACGAAGGCCAAGGAGGGGCACTGGTCCAAACACTACAACACTAGCATGACCATAGCTCCTGCACCCATAAAAAACAAGAGCAAGGATGCCAAGTGATGAGTGCATATTTGCATCATGTTTTATATTATTAATTTGCATTGTAGTTGTAGGATCTTGGAATTTTATGGTGTTTGCGCTGACATTTTATGTCTATTTTCATCAGGATCAGGACAGATGATGGATACAATGGACACAATTCTTGGAGCAGTTGTATTGGGAGAAAAGGAGTCAAAACAAGGTAAATTGCTTATGTGGGAAATATCAATAACACCAGAAGAAAACCTGAAGCGAATCGAGGCATACAGATGGTTTAACAACCAACTATACGGCGGGAATAAAATTCCAGCCATATAGTTCCCGCCGTATAGTTGGCACCACCACCGCCTCCTCAAATAGTTTCACCCCATGCAACTGGATCGGAGAGACGACATATAGAACAACCAGAAATTGCTGAAACCTCACCTCTGGATGCATCTGGAGGAGGAACTCGTCCAACAGGGGTCCATCTTCGCCCTGTGCAGATCCGGGAGGCTAAGGCATCGATCTTCATCATCAACCTCTACATCACCACCATATCCATCCATCCCATCTACATCTTGTCTAGATCTTGTTGTAATTTGCGTACTCGTTGTGGATTTATACAAGTACTATTCATATATGATAGATTCCATTGTTATTGCCATGATGTTGATTGCCTCCATGTCTAAGTAGATCTTTAGTTCTTGGGGAGATGGAGAAACCCTAGTATGAGATTGAAATAAGATAAAGTTTATTATGATATTCATAGTTGTGACCATGTGTTAGATTGTCTTCATCTTGAAGTTGGGAGAAGTCAACCTCTCAATATTTGCCTCTTATGGGGACTTGATGGAGGGAACTACTTGTTGGTAGACGGAGGTGTGTTAGCACTTACAGTGACTATAAATTTGTTGGAACCCCTTATGTATCAACTTGGGAACCGAGGAAACTCACGAACACTATCCATGCCATGGGATACGTCCTACGGGATTAAGTCCCTTAATAGCATAGTAATTCGATTGATGACTGTTGTGGTTATGAGGATGATGTGAGTAGTTGAGAATGTTCATGATAATAATCTTTACCTTAGTCCTTTATAATGCTAGAGGTGTATCCGCTACTCCCTGAGAACGACTTTTTCCCTATTGTAATTCGAATCTCTTTTACATACACGATACTTACTTTCTGTGTTCAGTTGTTTTACTTTACTTATTGTTCTCTTATACCAAAAACCCAAAAACACCTTTTTACACAATACTCGCATTTTATCTTGTTACTTAGAACTTTATTTAGCATTTCTATTATAGTATTTAATTCAAGAGTTATTAGACTTCAGACTCCTGCTCCCTCTGGGATCAATATCTTTATTTCGAAACTAGATACAAACGATCTGTGCACTTGCATTCATCACCAAGCATAAGGAGTTGGTCGTCGTCGCAGGAAAACCTGAGCAAAAGCATCATCGAGGTGGTAGTGACATGAAGCAGGACGACTGTCCCTACTGCATCTATCATGACATGCACTCCCACAACACCGAGGACTATTTCAAACTCAAGAAGCTTCGCGACAACCGTGACAATGAATGTGGCCACAGTCGCGGAGGTGGTCCTTGCGGCGGCCGCTGGAATAACCGCGACAATGGAAACAACACCAACTACAATGACAACTGTCAGCCAAACCACCACGCTAACACTGCACAACAACTCCTCGTCGAGGGAAACAATAACCTCCCTGAGGAAAATGTCATGGGCTACCAGAAGCCATGAAGGATGGCGTGCATCCTCAGCGGGGCACATGCCCACCTCTCCAACTTCCAGCCTAAGCATCTCGCCCGCGAGATAGGTGTTGTCCTTCCTGCGGTCGACTCCCTAAAGCTCAAGTGGTCACAGTTCCCATTGCCTTCGATGTCGGTGACCAGCCCAAGTCCACCAAGACCGTGGGCACTATCCCTATAGTGTGCAGCCCCACCATAAAAAAATCACCATCAAAAATACGCTTATTGATGGAGGAGCGGGCCTCAATGTCATCACCGTGGAGATATTCAAGAAGCTACAGGTGCCCCACGAGTACCTAATGCCCACAAGGACCTTCTCGGGTGTGACTGAAGGAACCACGATGCCCATCGAGCATATGCGTCTCCCTGTCACCTTTGGGACTCGCGAGAAATATCACACCGAGCTCATCGACTTTGACATCGTGCACATGGGCCTGCCCTACAACGCGATCCTCGGCTACCCTGCCCTCGCCAAGTTCATGGCAGTAACCCACCATTCCTACAACAATGTTGAGATGCCAGGCTGCAGCAGCACAATCACCATCTATGGTTTCAAGAAGGACATCGTGTGCTCCATCGAGCACGTCTACAAGGTTGCTGATGTGCACCCTGCTAATGAGGATGCCATCGAGCCTCCCGTGAAGAAGAAGCAGTTGTTCTCCTAGGAGCGCATCGTGACCAAGCAGGTGCCGCTATACCCCAGCGGCTTGAGGGCTACCATCACCATTAGTGGCTGATACATTGCAATTATATCTATAATTTTTCATGTTCCATTCTTGGTTTTATCCACTTTCTTGTGTTTTGTTCCAACTTTGGAGTACTTTTCATACGATTTCTTGGACTAACCTATTAACAAGAGCCACAGTGCCAGCTGCCTGTTTTCTACTGTTTTTGGTTCTAGGAAAGTCAGAAAATGAATATTCTCGGAATTGGACGGGACAAAAGCCAAAGTGCCTATTTTTCCGGAAGTCATCAGATGCCAGAGTACGAGACGGCGAGGGGCCAGGGGGCCACCACACCACCTAGCCACGCGGCCCAGCCTGGCCCACGCCAGGGGGTGGTGAGGCCAGCCCTAGCACCCCGTCGGGCTCCCCTTCCGACTATAAGATGCCCTCGGGACGTAAACCCTAAGTACCCGATAAAAAATCCACGAAAGAGTCTGTAGGCGCCGTCATCTCTATCCCTAGATCGGGAGGGATCTGAAGCTCTTCCCGGCACCCTGCCGGAGAGGGGAATTCACCCTAGAGGCCTTCTTCATCACCATGCAAGCCTCCGGTGTGATGCGTGAGTAGTTCATCCTTGGACTACGGATCCATGTAGTAGCTAGATGGCTGGTTCTCCTCCTTTGTGCTTTCATGTCTAGATCTTGTGTGCTCTGTTCATGATCAAGATCATCTATTTGTAATTCTAAATGTTGTGTTTGCGGGGATCCGATGGATATTGAGATGCTATTTCAGATTGATTATTGATTCTATCATGTCTTTGTTATTTGTGATCTTGCATGCTTTCCGTTGTTAGTAGATATCTTGACCAAGTAGATGCTAGCAACTCCAAGAGTTAGTATTTATGCTCGATAGTGGGTTCATGCCTCTGGTAATCTAGGGAAGTGACAGAAATCTCTAAGGTACTAGATGTGTTGTTGCTACTAGGGAGAAAACAACAATCCTTTGTTCATAGAACAATCGTATTGTTTACTTTACACGCACTTCGTAAAGCAATAATCTGTTGCTTGCAACTTAATACTAGAGGGGGTTTGGATGATAACCTGCAGGTGGATTATTAGTCATAGATGTAGTTGGATGGCGGCCTATGTATAATGTTGTAATGCCCAATCAAGTCTCAAAGGAGTCAAGATTATTAGTATATGCATGTATTGCTTTCTCGATGTCTGTCAATTGCCCCGCTGTAATTTGTTCACCCAGCATGTTATCTATCTTAAGGAGAGCCACCTCTAGTGAACTATGGATCCCGGTCCTTGTCTTTTACATTCAATCTACAAACTGTTTACTTCTTTGTGTTCACTTTCTGCAAACTTTTACTTCTTTCCATTTGATACGTTTAATCCTTTGTTTTCTGCAAAACACGGTGAGATTGACAACCTCATCACAAGTTGGGGACAAAGTTCTATGGTTGTGTTGTGCAGGTCTCCATGTTGCTACTAGCACTGGTAGTGCGCCCTGCCAAAGCTCAGATAGTAACACCTTTGGGGTCTTTCCTTGCTCCTACTGGTTCGATTAAACCTTGGTTTCATACTGAGAGAAACTTGCTGCTGTGCTCATCATACCTTCCTCTTTGGGTTCCCAACGAGCTCTACATCAACCACGCACCAGCACTTTTCTGGGCGCCATGCATTGAGCCATCAAGCATTTTTCTAGCGCCGTTGCCGGGGAGTCAAGGACATCTTCACAAGCGGAGTCCCTCATAACCAATCTCTTTACTTTGTTATTTTTGTTTTGCTTAGTTTCTTTTTGCTTTGTTTGCTTGTTTTGTTATTCAAAAAACACAAAAAAAATTAGTTTTACTAGATTGCTTTCTTATTTGAAAACACAAAAAAATAGTTCCTATCTTGAGTTGCCACTATGTCTAGCCTTGCTCTAGTCACTATGTCACCCGAGGAAATGATTTTCACTTTTAAACAAGGAATTGAGGAAAGTTTTAAGGAAGCTTGGTCTAGAATCTCTGATGTACATGAAAAAACTGAGCCTAAAATGACTCAAAGCTTGTTCCTTAGCAATTTTTACCTTGGGATTGCTCTTTGCTATAGATATGCTTTAGATGTTGTTGTGGGAGGATATTTCCTCCAATGTAATGAGGATGATGCTATTAATGCTATAAAGAAATTGATCCTCACTTACAACTTGCCTAGCCAAACTAATATTTCTTTCACAAAAATATTTGCTAGGTTGAACACTCTTGAGACTAGCACTAGTAGCTTAAAAGATTGCTATAATACGCTTAGGGAGCATCACAATTATGTTCCAATAAATTCTGAACCATGAAAGTGGCTCCCTACAGTAAAATTGAGATAAACACTGATACTTTTCAAGCCCGTTGTCATATCATGTCTGAATTTTGTCTTATGCCCAAAGAGATTTATGAATCTTTGAATACTTGGGGGCTTACTGAAGGAGGAAAAGAAATATCTCTTGCTAATAATACTACCATATTACCTCTTGGAATAGCTGAAGGAGTGTTTACAAAGATCCCTGGGAAAATGATTTCTACTGATTATCTTGTTATTGAATGTGTAGGAAAAGGACAAATTACACTTGGAAGGTCCCTATTAGAACTCCTTGGAGCAATAATAGATGTGGGAAAGGGGACCATGCACCTTTCTTCTCCACCAAACAATCATATTTTCCCCAAGGTTAAGAATAAAAGTAAAAGAGGTAAGAGCAAGAAATTTGGTTTTAATGCTTCTTTATTTGAGAACACTTGATTCTTTTTCTTGCTTCTTATGCCTAACTTAAAGGCGTTAAAGAAAAGTACTTATTGGGAGATAACCCAAAAGTTTTAGATGAGTCTTGGAAGTTATTACCACTATAATAACCTCTCCTTATCCTTTTTATTTGCTTTTTGTGCCAAGAGTAACCTCTAATGAGAGAGAAGTAATGATTAGGAAAGTTGCTGTCCCGAAACAGATTTTTGTGCTTCATCGTAAAAATTCGTGTAAAATCTATGAACTTCTTTTTGAGGCGTGAATTTTTTTTCTTCTGACCCAGGTTGTTATCTAACTTTCGTTAGTTCAACACTTTTTGATTTGAGAAACAGAAGGTCTTCTAAAAAATTTGTCTTTATCTATTGATCTGTTTTGACAGATTTCTGCCATTTTCTGCATTTGCTTCTTGTTGGTTCCTTCTTGAGTTCTTTTGGGGAATTGAGCTTTTTGAGGGAAGTGATACAGTAGCTAGTGTTCTAATGGAAGTTTATTTGGTGTTAGAACTGAACCTTAAGACTTATTTATCTTGAGTGCACTAATGTTGCTAATGAGATTGTGTGAAGTTTTGTATGAAGGAAAATTTTCAGGTGTATGGAAGGAATGAGTAATGAGATGAAGGATGGACTAAAGCTCAAGTTTGGGGATGCCACGCGTGTCACCCCAAGAAATATCCAAGAATTTCAAGCGTCAAAGCTTGGGGATGCCCAAGGCATCCCCTTCTTCATTAATAAAAATCCCAGGTTTCTTCCAAACGCTTCATTTTTATTGTTTCATGCACAGTTATGTTGCTCATCGAGCGTCTTCTTTTTTCGTTTTCATTTTGGTTTTTAGTCTGCTTTTTTTTGCTTACTTTGCTGAATAAATTGGTTGGACCCCCTCTTTCATACATTGGTTTGCAAATAGTTTGGTTTGGTTTGGAAAAGAGTAGGAAAGTTCATGCTTATGTGGTAAAAAGAGCTTGTTTTTGACTGTGGCCCATGCTTTGTCATGCCATGCTTGATATTGTTTTGGATTTATGCTTAGTATTCTTTGCTGTAGCATGAATTGTTATAAACAATTGAGATTGCTTAATGTGCCTTGGATGAATCATGCGTTGTTTTAGCATATTAAAGCATGGTATAGTGGTATTCTCCTTTGATGATTTATTTGGGTTGACTTGGCACATGCTCACACCATGTTATGACTATCTCAAGTCACCTTAGCCTTTATGATCCTTTACTTTACAGCTTGTAGTATCACTTTATGCTTTGATCAATGATGCTTTGTCTCTCTGCATGATTATGGCCATTATTGCTCTCTTAGTTTGTCGCTCCTAGTCTTTTGCTAGCCTCCACAAAAAAGTATGAGTTCCACTCATGCATCCAACTCCCTAAACCAAGTTATTCCAGAGAGTCCACCATACGTACCTACTAGCTTATGCTATTCCAAGTATATTCATGCTTTTGTTTACCTTCCAAATTAAACTTGTTATGAGAAAACTAGTGATTAAAGCTCTCACGAACTTGATGGCACACTTTACTTTTCTTGCCCTTAATAAACTTGAACCATTGTGTCTTCTATGTTGTATATGCTTGCATTTATTTTTTCGGGATTAGCAGAACCATGCTTTCATGGGGAACACTTTCAACATTGCACTTGGTACTTGTACCTAGTTGATATCATGCTCTTTTGTATATGGATGTCGTCGGTGTGAAATGAAAGGGGAGCTTGTAAGTCCATGGAGTTATGTATATGTGTTAGAGAAACGCCTGAGCCGCTGGTCTAATCCATGCTGACATGGTGGAAACCTGCAGCGTAACCATAATGAGTTGTCTATGAAGCATTCTTCTTATAAAAAAGAGTCCTATATTGAGAAAAAAGAGAAAAGAGAAAAAAAGGAGATACTATGAAAAGAGGAAAGAGAGAAAAAAGCACCATATTCCGATGGTAAATAAGAAGATTGCTGAGATGCTCGTTGTCTGCTTGCCTTGTCATTTTGATATGGGGATTCTTCCGTATCATCGGGCAATGGGTACCCCATTGGCGGTTCTCTATGATACACATGTACTTACAATGACAAGAACTTACCGGTGACTAAACTTGAGTAGCATGAGGAGCAACCCTCGTATACAAGGGACATGAGATTTCTGACTTATACTTCGTTAAGCATGTACACCATAGTTTGTTCACTTTAACCTTAATCACTTCAAGATGCTTATGATAGGGGCAATGAGAGCTCAAAGCTATAAGTACCATAATTTTTGGAAGCTTTTTATGAGACTTGAATCCCTACTTACTTCTATGAAGGCCTTTCTTCCACCATTATATTGAGTCTCCACCTTCTATCTTTATGCACCTACTTTGAGAGCATAGTGGCCATTCTTAGTTCTATGTGCATTGTCCCAAGACTAGTTGATTGATGCATACTTTGAAATTACTTGTTTTAAACTATTGTATCTAGTCACTCTTATGAACTTTGAAGGTGTCCTATGCATTTATATTTGCTATTCTATTGATGGACAAGCTGAATACTTTTATGCTATGTTTTCTTTATGTGAAACAAACAAATGTCTTGCAAAGCATTGTTATTCATGAATCTTTTGTTTGTGCCTTTTCATGCTGCATCATAGTTTCTTTGTCTTATTGCTAGAACTTTGTCTTTCATGTTATGATTGAAGTACTATGATCCCAGCTTTGAATGTTTTACAAATACTTTGATCAAGTCTTTGATGGTGCATGTCACCTCAAAAATTATTCTTTCTTTTTATCACTTACCTACTCGAGGACGAGCAGGAGTTAAGCTTGGGTATGTTGATACATTGCAAATGTATCTATAATTTTTGATGTTCCATGCTTAGTTTTATCCACTTTCTTGTGTTTTGTTCCAACTTTGGAGTACTTTTCATATGATTTCTTGGACTAACCTATTAACAAGAGCCACAGTGCCAGTTGCCTGTTTTCTGTTGTTTTTGGTTCCAGGAAAGTCAGAAAATGAATATTCTCGGAATTGGATGGGACAAAAGCCAAAGTCCCTATTTTTCCGGAAGTCATCAGATGCCAGAGTACGAGACGGAGAGGGGCCAGGGGGCCACCACACCACCTAGCCGCACGGCCCAGCCTGGCCCACGCCAGGGGGTGGTGAGGCCAGCCCTGGCACCCCCTCGGCCTCCCCTTCTGACTATAATATGCCCTCGGGACATAAACCCTAAGTACCCGATCAAAAATCCACGAAAGAGTCTGTAGCCACCGTCATCTCCATCCCTAGATCGGGAGGGATCTAAAGTCTTCCCGGCACCCTGCCAGAGAAGGGAATTCACCCTGGAGGCCTTCTTCATCACCATGCAAGCCTTCGGTGTGATGCGTGAGTAGTTCATCCTTGGACTACGGATCCATGTAGTAGCTAGATGGCTGGTTCTCCTCCTTTATGCTTTCATGTCTAGATCTTGTGAGCTCCGTTCATGATAAAGATCATCTATTTGTAATTCTACATGTTGTTTTTGCGGGGATCCCATGGATACTGAGATGCTATTTCAGATTAATTATTGATTCTATCATGTCTTTATTGTTTGTGATCTTGCATGCTTTCCGTTGTTAGTAGCTATCTTGGCCAAGTAGATGCTAGCAACTCTAAGAGTTAGTATTTATGCTCGATAGTGGGTTCATGCCTCTGGTAATCTGGGGAAGTGACATAAATCTCTAAGGTACTAGATGTGTTGTTGCTACTAGGGAGAAAACAACAATCCTTTGTTCATAGAACAATCGTATTGTTTACTTTACACGCACTTTGTAAAGTAATAATATGTTGCTTGCAACTTAATACTAGAGGGGGTTCGGATGATAACCTGAAGGTGGATTATTAGTCATAGATGCAGTTGGATGGCGGTCTATGTATAATGTTGTAATGCCCAATAAAGTCTCAAAGGAGTCAAGATGATTAGTATATGCATGTATTGCTTTCTCGATGTCTGTCAATTGCCCTGCTGTAATTTATTCACCCAGCATGTTATCTATCTTAAGGAGAGCCACCTCTAGTGAACTATGGATCCCGGTCCTTGTCTTTTACATTCAATCTACAAAAACTGTTTACTTCTTTGTGTTTACTTTCTGCAAACTTTTACTTCTTTCCATTCGATACGTTTAATTCTTTGTTTTCCGCAAAACACGGTGAGATTGACAACCTCATCGCAAGTTGGGGACAAAGTTCTATGGTTGTGTTGTGCAGGTCTCCACGTTGCTACTAGCACCGGTAGTGCGCCCTACCAAAGCTCAGCTAGTAACACCTTTGGGGTGTTTCCTTGCTCCTACTGGTTCGATTAAACCTTGGTTTCATACTGAGGGAAACTTGCTGCTGTGCTCATCATACCTTCCTCTTGGGGTTCCCAACAAGCTCTACATCAACCATGCACCAGCACTTTTCTAGGCGCCGTGCATTGAGCCATCAGTGGCAACTAGATTTTCAAATAGGAAAGTGTGCTCGTCACCGTGCTATGGGTAAACGCTGACATGTTTGCATCGACACCATCAGATATGCTCGGCGTACCCAGGGAGGTGATCGAGCACCACTTGGAAGTTTGCCCTACTGCACGCCCCGTGACGCAAAAGGTGAATGGCATGGCGCTCGAGAAGGAAACTTTCATCGTCCAAGAGGTTGAAAAGCTCAGGAAAGCTAACATCATCCATGAGGTTGAGAACACGGAGTGGCTCACCAACACCGTTGTAGTACCCAAGGTCACCGATGGAGGGCATCTCTGCATCGACTACACCGACCTCAAGAAGGCATGCCCCAAGGACCCATGTAATGTGCCACACATCGACCAGATCATGGACTCCACGGCAGACTACGATCTCCTTTGCTTCTTGGATGCTTTCTAGGGCTACCGCCAAATCAAGATGGAAAAAGAGGATAAGGAGAAGACAACATTCATCACCCCTTGCGGTGTCTTCTGCTACAAGTGCATGCCTTTAATCCTCAAGAATGTTGGAGCTACCTTCTAGAGGCTCATGCACATTGCCCTAAGCGAGAAAATGGGAAAAAATGCTGAAGCATACATCGACGGCATCATTTCCAAGACTCACGAAGAGCACATTCTCAACATGGACCTCGAAGAGATCTTAGCCAGCCTGCACAAGGTGAACTTCAAGCTTAACCATGCCAGGTGCGTCTTCGGGGTGCTTTCAAGAAACCTCCTCAGGTTCCTCATCTCGCACCATGACATCGAGGCCAACCCTGACAAGATCAGGGCATTGAAGAAATGCGCCCTCCACGGCAGCTCAAAGACATGCAGCACTTGGCAGGGTGTATGGCCTCTCTCGGGTAGTTCATCTCTAGGCGTAGTGAGAAGGCACTGCCCTTCTTCAAGATTATGAAAAGGTCAAGCACTTACAAGTGGAATCTAGAAGCTGTCGAGGCATTCAAGGGACTAAAGAGGTACCTCACCAACCCTCCCATCATGGTCGCTCCGCAGACTCACGAGCCTTTCCTGCTGTACATATTGCACCTACTCCACAAAAGACAAGCATAGTCCTTGTCGTGGAGAGGGAAGCACAAGCCATCTGCAAGGACACCCCCACCTCGTTGAGCCCTGAACTCCTTTATGAGGGAGCCATGTCATCTTCCCTTGCCAAGGTCAACCTCCACGAGACAGATAACCTCGCCAAGCTTTCCAACAAGGAAAGCCTTGGCGAGTCGCCTGCCAACCCTCTTGAGGAGCACACTTTAATGCCTAAGGAGCCTAGACTTGTGTGAACCCCATATACTTCATCAATACGGTGCTTCCAGATGCGCGCGGACGCTACACCATGCAACAGAAGCTACTCTATACTCTCCTCATCACTTCAAGGAAGTTGTGCCACTACTTCCAAGTACACCCCATCAAGGTCATCACGGAATACCCCGTACTACACAACCCCAACACCACTGGCTGCATCGCTGAGTGGGCCATCAATCTACCACCTTTCGAGCTGTCATTTTACACCACAAGGATCATAAAGAGGAAGGCCCTGGCAGACTTCATAGTGGAGTGGACTAATCCCTCCGCGGAGGACCTTCACGAAGAAGAAACTCAGCTGCCAGGGAAAATTTCTCCAGGGCAATGGTCCATGAACTTCGACGACGTGTTCTCCTCCTTCGTAATTCTGCATATATTAAAAACAGGTGTTGTACCTTTATCTTTCTTATTAATATAACATACTATAGTATTAGTACTACAAATCACCTGATAAATAAGTCTGTGAATTATAGTTTAGGTTATAACTGGGCTATTCATGTCCACATTTCCTGCTAGCACCTCTGCTTTGTTCTCCCCGGCCTTCCGGGGGGACTTTCCCTTCTTAGGTGCCATCGCTTGAAGCAAGAGAAGGTTCATGAGTATGGATGAGCGAGCGTTGCAAGAAAATGACAAGAGAGCTCGAAGAAGATAAATGGCAGCAGAGAAAGGGAGAATAAAAAACCCCAAGGGCACCATCTCTGCTTTTGAAGCACCCTGAGCGGTTACCGAGGGGAACCCATCATTACAACAGTTTGATAGATCCAATGGCCGACGGCACTCATGTTGTTTGGTCTCCATGGTGGCGATCAACCATCATGGCCAAGCGCTGCCACGTGCCATCAATTGGGCCCAGCAGCCCTTAGGGTTTATCCTAACTCTAAGTTATTATGGATGAAAATTAGCAAATATTTGAATGAAGCTATTTTCATTCCACTTAAGACTTGTGAATCCTTAATAGAATACCAAAAGGTATTTTGTTTAATACTCCATAAGAGTTAAATAAAAATAGCATTACTTCCATTTTAATTGTATTTTACTAGACTTCTCTCTGTGCCCCCCGGACATGCCTGGTAGACAGAATGCTTTATGATGTGATCATGCTACATCTACGTGCAAGAGAAAACATATGTTCTCAAAATGTGTCAAGGTAGTGATAACGAGGATACCACAACCCATCTATTACTAGGCCTAGACAACAAGGCATCTCATCCCTCATGATAGGGACATCTTGTGGACTAGTACACTCCACTGGGTGCAGATCTCGCAGAGCCTCAAGAGGCGCTCCCTTTGCGAGACCCTCTCGCAAAGAACCATATCCTCAAGCCCTTCACGAGAAGGTAACCTCGGCGAGGCCCCCTCGTGAGGGATCAACGGAAGCATGATAGCTCCCTTACGCGTAAGTCCTGGATGTCGCACGACATCTACTCACAGGACCAAGACAAATACAAAGACAATCACAACTAGTAAAACTTTCTAGGTGTGCCTCCTCTATGCAAGGAAGGCACCTTCCCTTTTTGCAAGCAATAGGTGGCTGACAACCTCTAACACCAAGGCGGGGTCACTTCTCATTTGGTGTATGCAGGACATGGTAGAGGGTGTTGCGCTAGAGAGGAGGACATCAGCGATATGATCAACGTCGCCCTGCCATGGACCAGGTCCATGGTCAAAGGTAGCTTTACCGCATCTTCACTCTTGTTTGTCTCCATGTGGTAACCCCTCCTGCCAAGATACCAGGGAATAGGACAGGAGCATCTATAAAATGGACAGTGCAGAATCTAGCAAAGGGCATCTAATCTTCTCCTACCTTGGAAATCCTAGCTTCATCTTCCAGCTAGGAAACCTAGATCTGATCGCCTGATCAACCCTTGTACTGAAAACCTTGCCAAGCAATATAAGCAATCCAGACATGCAGGAGTAGGGTTTTACACCGCATGGTAGCCTGAACCTAGGTAAAAACTCCCTGCATCCCTTTATCGTGCTTGCTGATGGTCTCTCACTGAGGTCATCTTGGGTTTGGAACTTGCGTGTTTAGCCCTGTGTTTAATTCATCCTACGTTGGAGGTACCCTAGCTAGTCCGTTTGTAGGGACAAATCTTCAATAAAACACTAAGTGATAGCTCGTTTGGGGGAACAACGTTGCGTTCTTATGGTGTGGGGCTCAACACGGGTTAAAACCGAGCTCGCACTGCTAAATCCTATGAGAGTATTCCGAAGCACGTAGTCTACAATTCAGTTGGCGCCTCCTATTGCACGACAACTCTTACGTATGTAGACAAAATAAGCGAGGCTAACAAAATTCTAGTCTATGATTGTCGTGTGGGTGAAACATTATTTTGTAGACCAAGCCAAAGCAGGTAGGTGAAGCATTGATGATTCAAGAGAAAAAATATTTTGATCCCAATGGTTAAGCATATATATACATATATATATACAGACAACAATGATGCACGTATCGTTGGTTCTTTTATGAAAACTCTTACGGACACAATGTGGCATATCATAATCGGAGGCTATACGCCAGCTATTCCAAATTCTAATACAGTAACGTTGTTTCACGTTTGTTTGACACGTTAACCCGTAATCATAATCTGTAACAAATCTGTTCGTAAGAGTCGCATGATTCTATACACGCCTACGTATTTGTGTGCATGATATATACCGCAAGAAGTCTCATGCTAGCAGAAGGAAACCGATCATCGATGGGCGTGACGTTGTAAAAACCGCACGTGTTAAAAAGGTGCATGCTCTTAAATCATCACATATATTTTACATCAGAAAGAATAATAAACTCTTATACATGCGAGCTGAAAGATACATTGACAATAAGTAAAGATAACAAAAGCTACTAATTTATTTTGAAGTCTGGTACACCGTGGGTTACAAGGACTAAGAAACTAAAAATTAACATTGACTTAGCTTTGTCTGACATGCTAATGGCTAGACTCTAGATTACTCCATAGAAGTACCGCTTATGAAGAAGAACAACTTCCTTGTATAGAAGACTTTGTGATTGCTGCCACTCCCGCTACCTTACGCCTCCATTCCACCAATGCAGACACTGTAATCGGTCACGTAGACAATTTTCTTTCTTGTGTCTTTGGCGTTTTGATAAGCATATGAAGCCGCTCTTATAGGTGCTCGTGTGTGGGAACAAGCGAGGCAACCTCTCCATGCTCGAGCTAGCACGTTCTTCGTTTGAGATGGATAAGTTCCACGTGTCAAAAACTAAAAAGATGTAAACGCATAGAGGAAGTAGTCAGAAGAAGAGGAGTATGAGGACACCGTGAGCAACATCGGAAGTGGGAACATGATGTGGACATGAATAACCCTGATATGACCAAAACTATAATTCACAGATTTATTTATCAGGTGATTTGTAGTCCTAATATTGTAGTATATTATATTAATAATAAATATAAAGGTACATACCTGTTTTTAATCAGGAGTAAATAATAGCAATATATTGTTTCGGCTCAAACTGTTATCCATGTCGTCCTGATTCTTTTCGTCCATGAGATGGACGCTGAGGAGGACACGTGACAACGTCGTAACAGAGCCCAGTTATCCCGTGAGGCGAGCCCCACTATGAGTCAGGACGAAAGATTCCATAATGCAGACTGGTGTACCTCATGCCGTCGTACTCCGCATCGCTGGAAGGTGGAACGCGCGCATGACATTGACCTGCCATCAGCGTACACGGGTTGGAATATGCGTGGTGAGAGGCATTCCCTTTGCGACAATGCTCCACACCCACCGGGTTGCAGGGCCCGCCGACCGCAGATGTGGCATCTCAAACTCTATTCGGACGCGGGTTATCGCGGCAGCCAACTAAGCTAGTGATGCGGGTGGCATCAGTAGGTATGGGTGAACACGGTTCCTCGCGGCGTGTAGGCGATGTGGCACCGTAGGCCATAGGCGTCTCTGGGTTATTACGATGAAGAGTTGACATGGAAGCATAGGCTATAAATAGCTGCAGGTTCTAGCGTGAGAGACCAGACCTGATATCATAGACTCTAGTTGGTGTAGGGTTGTCGTGGCCTGAAGCCTAGCTGTCAGCGTAATCCCTCGGTGGTTTCTCGAGTATCATTTAACTTCTCTCTCATGCCATTCTTCCGTATTTTCACGACAGCGCGCGGAGTATAAGATGCTTCTCCCGTTTCTCTCTCCATGCAAAGTATTATATAGTTTCTATCTTCTGCCACCTCCGCCTCCTCTTGGCTTTCCCTCCTTGTCGGTCGCGTGCGACAGGCACACCCAGGGCCGCTGATGCGATTGGCGAAAGAGGACGAGCTTAGGTATGTTTCTCTTTTTTATGATTGGTGCCTTCTATTTTCTTTCATTCTAACACTAGTCTTTTGCTCAACCACGAAAGCTGGAGAGTTTTCACTCTCACATTGGCTTCCATTGGAAAAGCTACTAATACAAGAGTTAACGATGGAAAACGGGATGTACGAAGCTTCGATTGTCCATGGTATGGTGTTTTGCTTTCGTTGCCTGCTCTACGAGCTTCTACATTCCTACTTTCCTTTTCATCATGTTTGCCTTGTTCTTAGATGGTGATTCCTCCTTGAAACTTGCTCTTAATCTTTCTATGTTCCGCATCCGTGTCGTCACGATGGAAGAAGATGGGTTTCCTGCCAACAACCGATGTGGTAAGCTTCGTTCGCTGCCTTTTCTTCGACCTAACTTTCTATCTATCTTTGTGTTTTCACGTCTCCCGTCTAACATGAGTTTACTACTTTTAGGGTCTTCTGGTCTATGACTTCCTACTATTGGATCATATTTGAGAACATTGGTCGGTGACTTACCATGCCCTTTTCATCAGACGATGGCGAGAAGTGAAGGAGAGTCTCAGCAGCAGCAATCACGGGCTCTTAGAGATGAACAAAACTTCCTATTGTTTAGGACACTATGTGCTATGCTTACTTCGCTAACTTCTCCTCGAGCCAATCTTCTAGCAGGCTGACATGAGTTTCTTGCCTTCTAGGTTTTTCTATGCCTCAGTTTCCTGCTATTGAATCCTGGTCGACTATGTCGGAAGGGGACTGATTATGTCCTCGACGGTTTTAAGAACATTCTGTGACATCTCTCTTCGGATGATGATGATACCGGTGGCAGCTATTGCTAAGTGATGAAGTTCTCCATCTGTCTGATGAAGACCTCTTTTGTTTTTTTACTTTAAAAATTTTTAGAGGCTACTTTGTAAAACATTATAGCCATTTCTATTTGTAAGCTTTTGTTTTGCTAGTATCACAGCTTAGTATTTTTTATACTTTGATCGTGAACAAATAAATAATAGAAGATAAGAGTACTGAGTCTCTTTGTTTGTTTGTTGGCGTTGTTGCATGTCCATGATCTAGGTTTTCGATCTCTCTTTCGCATTCTACATTCCTTCATTGGGCTAATAGATGGAACTTATTCGTGTAAAATTGTTGCAAGATTCGAATAAAACTAATCTTGCCTTTGTATTATATACAAATGTGCCATATACAACTGATAGCTCCTAATATTGACACTTTTTATCGAGGATTTTCCATTGGTTTTCACCGGTTTTTTTTATTTTGATATTTCAACATATGTTAACATCACAAGTTAGCGAAACCTTGTTTCCTTGTATTGGTTTTCAAGTATTGGACACCTTTGGAAGATTCGGGAGCATGTATGGGCTGATTACACTTAAATGAGCAAATCCCCAATTGAAGACTTTTTCATACGAGGCATCCAGTGCCGTTAATGACCTATGGTACCGTCGGAGGCCAGCCGTACTACCCTCCTTTCCTCTGTTATATCAATACTAGCAACTTTCATGAAGGAGATGTGACACCCCCAGGATCAGGGTTAAATAAATCCTAGACCTTAGCCTGACATAAGCTTAATCTAGAGCTCAAGGATACCCAGTGAAGAATCGGTAACACAACAGTGACTCTACGAAACTAAGCAAAGAACCAAAATATTACAAGCATAGGTCACTAACCACAAACATCAAACAACGGAAGGCAAATTGTGACATTAAGTATAGAAAACTTAATAAATGGCCTAAGAGGCCTGAAGCATAATGATGACGTCCCAGCCCATAGATTCCAGGTTACCGGCTGGGAACCCCAAGCTACTCATCAGTGTCGATATCGTACGAAACTCGTCTTTAGGAACACTTACTCTGCTACAAAAGTATCAACAAAGCAAGAGTAAGTACAGGATGTACTCAGCAAGCCTTATGGCTGGTGGGGTTATTTTGCGTAAAGCTATCTTTGTTTATAAAACAAGAGGGAGGAGAAGCTCGTCTAGTCAGAACATTTTAAAGAGGATAAGAGAGCAACATATCCAATGTATTGATCACTATCTTTTGATATCCATCAAAATAATACTCGTCACCTCAACTAGGATCACCCCTCATATCCATGAGAAGCATCCTTAACAAACCTTAGTTGCCAAGTTTTACGATTAGGTTAATATTCTCTATGATCTTCATGCCTGTTCCCAAGTTGTTCATAACCGTGAACACGTATTTTCGAAAAGATTAAAACTCTATAGGGGTGTACAACTTTACTCACACGTACCAACCTTCTCTTAATGCCAGAATCATTAGCCCTCTTCCTTGGAAGGCTGACAAAGGGTGGTTGGCCACGACCTTTACCTTGCTTTCGCTGAGACCATGACTCATGCCCTAAGGAGGGTTCCGCCATAATGGGTTAAGTTCCGAAGCCAGTCCCTAGAGATGTGAGTCGAGGTTGGTTTATTAGGGGCTCTATCCACCCCAAGAAACCCTAGCCACGCTTATCTACATGTTATGATACACCTTCACCTGCCAAATCTTTCAAAATGTTTTCTATGCATATGTTGAATTGAGCACCCGAACTATGTGACTCATGGAATCTACTAGGAAAGTTAGTTGATTGAGGGGTTGTCTTGGCCCCGTGCGGTTATACGCTCGTCTTGGTTCAAGAGGTAAGAACTTGGTTCCTAGTGGTGCCGAGCATGGGACTACAAAAACCACATCCCACTATGGCCTCCCATACAAGCCTTAGCATGTTTAACCTTCACCATTCATGTCATCTCATCATGTCACTACAAGAAAAGTTTCCTTCCACAACGAATTGGCCCGACGGTCATCGTCGAAGGCGTGTCTTCTTCCGCGACAAAATTCTCGGCTCAGCCGTGGCCGATGGAAAACTTTTTTTGGTTTCGTGGCCCTCTACTACAATGGATCTGCTAAAAACATGGAGGAAGCTCGGCCAGCGCGTGGCAGACGCAAGATTTTCCTTCCCTTGCACGATGTTGACTCGCCGAAGTCTTTTGATGCGTGTGGGTCCCGGATGTCAGTGTCTCTTGCAGACCATACTTTTCGGTCGCTCCTCCCTGGTTTGAACTTGATAACGTTGCTCGAGGCGTTTGCCATTTAGTCAGGCTGCTAGGTCCCACATGTCAGCCTCTCATTACAAGGATCATGTGTATGATAGAATTTTTTTCCTTCGCTCACGCTACCCTGTTCCGAAATTGATAGCGTTGCTCGATGCATCTACCGTCTAATCAACCTACTGGGACCCACATGTCATCCTCTCATTAGAAGAAACGTGTGTATGATGGACTTTTTTCCTTCACTGGTGCTACCCCGTTCCGAGTTGATAGGCGCTGCTCGACGCACCTACCATTTAACCAACCTCCTGAACCCCACATGTCATCCTCTCATTAGAAGAAACGTGTGTATGATGGATTTTTTCCTTCGCTCGTGCTACCTTGATCCGAACTTGATAGCGATGTTCGATGCATCTACCGTTTAATTACGATGCTGGGCCCCACATGTCATCCTCTCATTAAAAGAAACGTGTGTATGATGGATTTTTTACCCTCTATAGCTCCTTCGTGTTCCGAACTTGATAGCTTTGCTCGCTGCTTCAGCTGTTTATTGAGGCTGGTGGGTCCCTTATGTCAGACTCACATTAGAAGAATCGTGGGTATGATGGAATTTTTTTCTTCTCTAGCGCAACCCTGTTCCGAACTAGATAGTGTTGCTCAACGAATCTACTGTTTGCTCACGCTGCTGGGTCCCCCATTTCAGCCTCTCATTAAAAGAAACATGTACATGTTGAACTTTTTTCTCGCTCGCGCCTCCCTATTTCGAACTGGCTACATTGCTCAATGCAGCATCTGTATAAGGTCGCGCTTCTGGGTCCCACATATCAGCCTCTCTGTTAATGAAACGTGCGTTTGATGGACTTTTTTTTGGCCATGTCCACTATTTTGACCTTGGCAACTTGCTGGATCCTAGATGTCAACCACCTCTATGTAGGAAACGTGTCTATGCTGAGTCCTAGCTGCCAACCTCTATTTGAAAGAAACGTGTGTATGTTGGACTGTTTTTTGGGTCCCAGATGTTTAACACCCTCTGCTGATAAGGATGAGTTCCTATGTATAGTGCTAATCCCTGGATCGGTTCACTAGCACACACAGTACAAAATAATACCAAATATAACTGTGCATCATAAATACAACGCATATGATCCAGAATTTACATTATATTACAGCGGAAAGCATTACAAGGTAGATCTCCATCCTTCAAATGTGCCATTGGCGAACACTTGTTGAGTGGAGTCTCGCGACCTATGAACGATCACTCAAAAATAGAATAACCTGCAACATGAAAGGTTGCAGCCACAAATGGTCAATACTTTGAATGTATTGGCAAGTAGGACTAGTATGTGGATGTATAATGGAACCTATCAATTACATGCATATTTGGATAGGTGGAGCTCAGGCTCAATTGCTTAAAGCAATATAACTTTTCCCTACTTTTGAAATACTTTTCTTTCTTTAAAACAATTCTTCTAAGGACATACCAGCATAAACCCATGTAGAAACAAGACAGTTTAGCTTCGTATGCTCCTAAACCCTTGTTCACCCATCAAGTTTTAATAATTGAGAAATTGGGATGAGTGAGATCTTCCAAATAGCTCCAGGCTAGTTGCTCATAGTTGTCCATAACCGGGGACACGACTAAGTACTTAGATTTACACTCTCGAGAGGTTCGTACACTTTACCCGCACGACCTAGTCAACCCGCTCATATCACTACACTCAATTTGTGCCATGGTAGGGAAAACCAAGACGAAACCTTTCAGAAGTAGAACCCTGAGCCCTCGGGAAGGACCCATAACAACCTACAACCCCTACATGTACTAGTCACGTCGGGTCAAGTTCCCACAACCTACTTAGTCAAGACATATAATGATATGCGGCTATACTAAAAGCTACTACACAAGAAACTTGTCCAATCTCAGTGTCCTAGGTGCCTTTCCACATTGAAACCACCAAAAATATCAATCCCATCACACCCAGGAGGTTCATTAAATTCCAGTTGTTTCCATTATAACAAAACATATCTTTCCATAGTAGAATCAATGATGAATTCCCATTATGCATCTAATAAGCATGACTAAGAAACTATAATACGATGGCTCAAAGAAAATCAAGTCATGGAGATATGGAAATCATGCATGGGTGTCATAGCATATCATAATATTAAAACACCTACACATGCATCACTACTAAAAATCATACTACATGCATAGGAAAATAGTAGGACATTTATGATAGCTCTACTTGCCTTTGCTGTAGATGTAGTCGTTCAGATAATCCTCACAATATAAAAGATTTCACTCGTCACAATCACAATAGTCGCACTCCTCGCAATCTAGCATTTGAAGCAAAACACAACAAACACACCATTCAAAACATTGCAATTATGCACAATACAATAAAACGATGATGAACAAATGCATGAATGATGATTTAATGTGTCACAATGGTTGTATTTAGTTCTCTGAACATTAATATGTCTCATGATGCATATGGAAAAGTATTTAATGCATAATACAAATTATTAATAACGATATGTTGATTTAATAGGGTTTAACTCACTTTAATTAAAGTTCAAATGTTTCTGCCGAATTAAATTGTAGATTAAATACTGATGGATAGGTAGTTCAATTTAGAGATAGTAGAAATATGAATCATCTAAAAATCACTTAAAGATCTTTTTTATGATTTAATTACTAATGCACTGCATTTAGAGATTTCTATAATATCATATGTTAAAACCGTGACAAATAATTTGGTTTATATTTCTGCAGATGGGTATTGCTGAGACAAACCAGTTGCAATTGGATTCACTCAATTTGGTGTTCTAGATATTTTCCTATGATTTAAATAGCAATTAGAAGGTTTTAAATCATGTAAAATATTTTCCATGTCAATAATTATATATAAGGCCGGATTAGTGTCACACATGTCACAAGGATTCCGTAGGTACCCCATTTTCATTTTTTCCATACTATGGATAATATATTATGATTTATTTACTTTAGAAAGACCATTAAACCATTTAAATCATTATAGTAAATGTGTAATGTAAAAGTATGATATAACAACATAATAATATTGTATGTACTTTTATGAATCCATAGGTATATTATTTGCTCAATTTGGACTTATATTCAATTTTATATGTATTTTACAATATCAGATACATTTCTAGCTATTTTAAATATTTATAATTCGAATTACACGGTCAGCAGGCCATGTGGCTAATTCTGATATGCTCTTACCCCTTCGTTTAAGTGACGTGTTCTTGGTCGCTGGATGAGGATCAGACGATAGAGGTGGATCAGCTCGGCTGAGGCTTGGCTTGAGTCTTGGCTAGGCTCGGACCGTCGGCTCTGCGGCTCGGCTCGACTATAAAAGAGCTGAGACGTCAACCCACCATGCAACGGCTGACGATAATGCCGACGTCTGTGGTGGTCAACGTCGACATGGACAATGGCGGACGATGGTGCTAACTCGAGCAGCGATCATGGCGGTGGCTCTGGCGGTCACCAGCGACGGCGGGGTAGCAGACGAGGACCTAGCGAGTGAGGCGAGGTTGATGGAGGGCTCGGCGGCGTCTTTCGCTTCCAGGGCGACGGCGACGGGCAGACGGAGAGCTTCAGGTGGCTATTGTGGTCGTCTGCAGTAGGGGAAAGAGGGTCAGGGAGATGCGGAATTCAACAGGGGCGAGGTAGAGGTAAAGGAGAGGACGGGGCGACGGATTCACCCTCGAGCACGAGCTTGTCTTTGGTAATGGCGGCGGCGAGATCGGAGTAGATCGATCTGGGGCTACGGTCCACGGTTTTGCAAAAAGAGAACGAGGGTTGGTGCGGAATAATATATGATCTAGTTTTCGTGCACGAGGGGGGCAAAAATCGCGAAAGGAAAGAGCGGAATCAGGGGAGGATTTGATCGGGATTGAGCAACCTTTCTTGTGCGGTCTCCTGGCGTGAGGGAGGACAAGACCGGGGTGGGGCCCACACGTCAGCGTGTGAGGGAGGAGGAAGCAGGCTGCGGGTGCTGGTTGCGGCATTGCTTTGGGCCGGCCCGTTGTCTTGCGCGTTGCTGCTGCGCCGTAGCTTGGAGCTGGGCTGAGCTGGCCGCTGGGCTGCTACGCAATGCGTTGGCGTGGCAGAGAGAGGTGCGCGGCTGTTGCGTGGGCTTGGGCGCGGTAGGTTAGTTCTTTTTTCTTTTTTTCTATTTTTTTTGCCACAACATTCTCATATGAATTTCAAATGAACTCAAATTAGTTTCTAAATTTCTGTAAATTCAAGTAGATCATATTAGGCTATTATTTAGCAATATTTATTGTTTTAGCAATAATGGTTTTAACAAAGACTAATTAATTCCCTTTAGGAATATAGTGGCACATAGAATTTAGGGTTTTAGGTCTTTATTTCAATTTGAGAATTTTTCATGATGCCATGATGCAATGCAATGCTTATGAATGACATGTAAAAACTTTTTTTCTAGTCTCAGTTTCTAGAAACTTGGGATGTGACAAGATGTCAGAGTACAAAAAATGCTCATAAAGGCCGAATTAAAAAGATTCTGGGCTAACTCGGAGCGGATGTCCTATTCGTCATGGCTTATATTCCATGGGCTCACTCCTAAATTGAATGGGCTATCACAAGACCACAAAAGGACCGAATTAGAAGGTATTGGGCTATGCTTGGGGCAGATAGGCTAATTTCATGGGCTATGCTTGGGCCTGATGGGTCCGACATGTCAGCTTCTCTGTGAGTACAACGTGTGTATGATGGACTTTTTTTCCGGCTGCGTCCGCTGTTTTCACCGTGGCAGCCGTGTATGGTCTTACTGCTGGGGCCCTTATGTCAGCCTCTCTAGCATGTTCTGGTTTGTGGGTCCCCGATGCAGCCTTGTATGTTCTGTCTGGTGGGTCCCCGATGCGAGCCTCTCTGTACAAGTATTTAAACTTTTTTTTTGAACCCACCCTCAAAACAAACTCTAGGGACGTTGCATGCTGGTGGGTCCGTGATGTCAGCCTCTCCGTAATGCGATATTGCTAGAAGAAAAAAATGTAAATCCAAGTTACGATTCAAACAAAAGACCTTCAAATCAAATAAACATAAACTGAGTGTGTTGCCACTACAACAAAGATATTTATAGAATAAATATCATTAAACTTTTATTAGTACTATAATTTATGTATTAGTCTTCTTAAAAATATTTCGTGTGTCTATGTTTATATCTTTTAAAATATAAAAGGGACAGCACTTCTGGCATCTCAATTTATAAAATGCCACATAATGGAGTATTTTTTTTTAAACATGGGTAGGCAGAGTTTTTTTATTTTGAGAGGTGGGGACAATGCCCAAAAGGCCAAATTAAAAAGAGTTTGGCTATTCTACATAGGCTGCTCTACGTAGGTTATACTCTGTAGGCTATGCTCCATGGGCTCCATTCTTAAATTTTAGTGGGTTGTGCTCAGCAGTACCCTGACCCCTAAAAGGCCGAATTAATATGTTCTTGGCTATGCTCCATGGGCTTCTTTCTCAAACTTCACTGGGCTGTGGTTAACAGTCCCCTGACCCCGAAAAGATCGAATAAAAATATTCTGGGCTAAAGAGGGGCCGAATGAGCTACTCCTACTAGATTTCTTCTCCTGGTTAATAAAAAATGTATTGTGATGTGCTTTGCCGGATTCGAAACAAAGACCTCAGAGCGGGAGGGGGAAAATGATAATTCTTTTTGGCAGCTATTCATGTCAAAATTCAGTAGTACAGAATATGGTTGAAAAATTATCAACAGATTCGAAGTTCATATTCAGGAGCACTTAACCAATTTAGCAGCATTTTAAAAGTGACCAATTCAGCAATACAGACAATGAAATACAATAGCAGTACAGAGAGAACCAGTTTTTGTTTCAGCTCTAAAAACCTTATCGCGCGATCAGTTTGTCCTTTTCACCAAACACACCCTACCATTGGAGTAAGCAAAACTGACGATCAAGTCTTCTTTGTGTACCTTCTTCTCACATTAATGCATGTGTGACCCCCGTATGCAACCCAAAATGCTCATGACTCATCTAGATTGTGACATAGCCATGTTTCAAAAGAAAAGCAAGACTATCTACTTCCCTTGATTTAAACAAGTACCAGTACATCAGTATTAGTTCCACAAAATGCTTTAGCAAGAACATTTGAGAGATCAGTAGCTTTCTTGCTTGAAATTCAATAGAAGTACAGAGATAATAAGTTCTTGTTCCATCTCAAAAAACCTTGGCGCACGATCAATTTGCCCTGTTCTCCGAATAGGCTCGATCATAGGATTCTCCCCCGCGATTGATGCATATTGAGTAATGCAGGATGGTAATATGAGATGGTTTACTGCAGAACATGAAGGAATGTTTTTTCCTGCGGATGATGCCCGACACCTCCTAGCTCCCAAGCGTGGAGGAACTGCAGATTGTATGGGTCCAAAACCCCAGCTCTATTGTCGGGTAATAGGCAGTGATCAGCACATTGTACAAGGGCGACGAGCATGCGTCTGTCCTGATGCACACGACGGAGCATGATAAACTGACGATCAATGCTTGTGTGACGCCCATATGGAACCCAAAATGCCCAAGTCTCATCTAGATTGCGACAAGGCCATGTTTCAAAAGAAAAGTAAGACTATCTACTGCCCTTGATTTAAACAAGTACAGTACATCAGTATCAGTTCCACAAAATGTTTTAGCAATAGCAACGACAAAACATTTGAGAGATTCAGTAGCTTTCTTGCTTGAAATTTAATAGCAGTACAGAGAGAATCAGTTCTTGTTCTAGCTCAAAAAAACAGACTTGATCATTGGAGCAAGAAAAACTGACAATCAAGTGACAATGCCTGTGTGACCCCCCATATGCAACCCAAAATGCCCAAGACTCATCTAGATAATTGTGACAATGATAACTTTCAAAAGAAAAGCAAGACAAACTGTTGCACTTGATCTAAACAAGTAACAGTACATCACTATTTGTTAAACAAAATATTTCAATAATAGCGACGACAGAATAAAGGCAAAGCAAGACCATCTCCTGTCCTTGGTATAAATAAGTACTCCCTCCATTCAGAAATAACTGACTTGCGTTTGTCTAGATTTGAATGTTTCTATACACTAAAAATACGTCTAGATACATTTGAATCTACGCAAACCTAAGTCAATTATTTCTGGACGGAGGGAGTACTACCAGTACCCGTATAGAGTAGTACATACAAAATAGTCCGAAGTACAAGAACTAGTGGTATACTAGTACTACTCTGCATCCAAAATCCAACCTCCAGTACACGTATGTCTGTGGTATGTAGTGAAAGTGGGATAAAAAATCTGAGGTAGTAGAATGGTCAATTTAAAATTCTCCCTCACGATGGACGCATATTGAGTAATACAGGGCCTGGGTCTAAGAAGTTTGAAGGTACACCACCATGGAAGGCTTTTCCTTCTGCATGATGCCAGGCACCGCCCTGCTCCCAGGAGTGAAGGAATTGCGCACTGCACCCTCCCAAAACCCAGCCAGACGGGTGATAGTGAACTGCACATTGTACAAGGGCGATGTGCACCCGTCCGTCCTGACGCACACGACGGATACGATGATGTCGCCCCACTCGAGTATGTCAAATAGCATAGCGAACACCGTACCATCATCTCCAGATCCGATGTTCTCTAGTCTTGATGAGTGCGGTGCCGACAACAGCTGAGAGATGAACCTGGGATTTCTAAAGGAAGTAAGAATCGGTGGACTAAATTGCAGCATGCTAAATATACATATAAGAAGTTCTTAGGCACCTGAGATCTAGGCACTCCCAAGAAAAAAATACAGAGCCATATTTCAAAGGAAATGCTAGATCATCTCGAGTGTTTGATCTAAACAAACTTGAACGGCAGATCATCATCAGAATCATGATGGTCATATTTGCCATCTCCCACATTGTGGATGCAAAATGAGTAATCCAGTGTGAACCTATCATGTTTCTTAATTAGGAAATTAAGGTAATCTTCTGTAATCCTGATGGAGGCCGGCAACACGCTGCTCTTCGTCTCGAAAATAGGCTATCATCGGCGAACTCCTCCAGGTCCTCTCCAATCATTGAAGGTTTATAAAAAGTGCAACTCCACTAGGTACCGCGGAAACAAGCACCCTACCGACCTGACGCACTGGACGGATACGACGAGGCCATAGTCAAGCATGTCAAATCGCACGGCAAATAATGTACCATCATCCCCGGATAACACGGTCTCTACTCTCCATGAGCCAGGTGCCAACAAAGGCTGAGAGATGTACCTGTGTTCCTCGCTGTAGTGGAAACTTTGCACTTCAATTGACTAGGCTTTTTCGAGGCGAGCGAGGAGAGCTGTGGGCGGGGTGGCAAACTTGCAGCCAGGCTCAGTGCAGTTGCACGGGCCATGCGGGCACGCCATCTTATGGTTGAGGAAGTCGTGGAAGGCGACCAATGTCCCACAACCGACATTGGGGCATCTTCTACCTTTTCCACCGATGACTTGGCAGCGCAACTCCTTGGAGCATGCGGCCAGCCGGATGACGCTGGTAGTATCCATACGCATAGCGATTTCTCCGAAGGCGTTGTCGCTGACCTTTCTCCAGCCACCATACCGAATGTTGTGCATCGAATCCGCCATTGTGTTCAGATGGACTGGGGGCGAGGGCGGATTCAAATATGATTGTTGGGGTTTCTTGGAGGAGAGTGATGGAGGCCTGCAAGAACCGATGCAGTGAGCAAGAAATGGCTAGGAAAATTTAGAAAGTGTGGCGCTCGAGAGGATCCAAAATGCGGCTAGCCAGCGTTAGAAAATGGGGATCACCGGAGATGGGGAAGATGGGAGGCTCTTTGAACGAGGGGTGTTAATTTTGCGTGTTCCCTCATCGGTCTTCTGTAGTGGATCGAGGATGCCTGCTGGAGTTATAGCTAGAGTGCTATACTAGCATGCTGTCACGTCCTGGCTCAGTATTGTACCGTCTCGTCACATAGACTGTGTTTCAGGAAAGGACGTGAACTCACATTTCTCTCCTCCCTGCTAGATAGCATGCACCGTAGAATCGCATTTCTAGCACGCGAAGGATTTGAACCCACATGCCCAACTCTGATACTTAGGACTACTAAAAAACTATAATAATAGGTGAAGCTCAAAAAATGATTATAATTTTGAGCCATGTCCATAGAATATCCGTTGTATATTTGGTTCTTATACTTTGTATCATGTAGTAGTAATCAACCTATTAGCTACCTAATAGTACTCGCCATGCTCTAGAGAAATGACGAAGAACATTCTAGAATTATTGAGAAATGTGTTTTGAGGTTTGTGCATATCTTTCAGTGTGCTAAAGACTATCAATAGTATCTTCTAGATGCTAGAATGGATAGAATTAAGATCCAACGGTACTTTATGGATGTAGCTCAAAATTATAATTATTTTTTGGCTTCACCTATTATAATTTTATATAAACTAGTAAAAGGCACATGCCACACACATATATACTGTATGAAATGTGATTAACAAACATTAAGTTGTTATAAACCAATAATCTTGTTTGATAAAAATGCATACATTAAGTCTATTAATAATAACTATCTACACATATTGAGAATACAACCTACTATGCAATGAAATTTTTGGACGGGGGGGGGACACGATGGTTCTAGAACATGATGGAGTTTGCTCCAGGTATGTCTCAACAGGAATCCACCTGCTCTAAACCATTGGATCAAACAGCCCAACGGTCAGGATCGGTACTATGGATCTAATTCAAAACTGCTCCTTTATAGTAGTAGAGAAAAAATGATATGGCATATACTACTACCATTTGATTCTCACGTGCAAGGCATGTGCAACTTACTAATAAGATATATAACACAGATATCTTTGAGCATCGATCATCGGATATAGATTGACAGATTCCAACATTGCTAATTGTTGGATCTCTTGCAAATTCAAGAAAGAATCTATCGTGCTTACTTGTAGTTCAAACTTGACCTACTTTCTTTAAATCGACAAAGTTATTTGAGTGCATGGGCATAGTTAGATAATATATAGGGAAGCTTGAAACATCCTAAGACTAGGGAATTGTAACAAAACTTGTTCGTGTTTACTGAAAATCGGGTAGTGGCACTTTATTTTTTTGACTGGGGTATGTCCCGAAGGAGTGAGATGCTTCAATAATTAACACACCTACTGCATGTGTAGATGTTACACCAAGGACCTTAAAAAAGTGAAAATTGCATCCAAGTCCATACATTTAACACAAAGGACCCTGAAATCAAGCAATTAAAATTAGTAGTCGGGTCTTGCTCCTCCATCATGGAGCTAAGCCATGCTCTTCGTAGTAGTACCATGTCAATCCTCAAGCAAGCTCGTCCAACTCTGATAAATAGGACTACTTAAAAACTATAATAATAGGTGAAGCTCAAAAAAAATTATAATTTTGAGCCACGTCCATAGAATATCCGTTGTATATTTGGTTCTTATACTTTATGTCATGTAGTAGTAATCAACCTATTAGCTACCTAATAGTACTCGCCATGCTCTAGAGAAATGACGAAGAACATTCTAGAATTATTGAGAAGTGTTTTTTGAGGTGTGTGCATATCTTTCAGTGTGCTAAAGTCTATCAATAGTATCTTCTAGATGTTAGAATGGATAGAATTAAAATCCAACAGTACTTTATGGACATAGCTCGAAATTATAATTATTTTTGGGCTTCACCTATTATAATTTTATATAAACTAGTAAAAGGCATGTGCCACACACGTATATATTGTATGAAATATGATTAAAAAACATTAAGTTGTTATAAACCAATAGTCTTGTTTGAAAAAAATGCATACATTAAGTCTATTAATAATAACTATCTACACATATTGAGAATACAACCTACTATGCTATGAAATTTGGGGGGGTGACATGATGGTTCTAGAACATGGTGGAGTTTGCTCTATGTGAGACCAGGCACATGGCTTAATAGGATTGATAGAATACAGATACCAACAAGTTGCAACTTCTTTTCCGGAAGCTCATTCGAAAAGAACTCTAAGGTTAAGCGTGCTTGGCCTAGAGAAATTCTAGGATGGGTGACCGACCGGGAAATGGGTACTGGGTGCGCACGAGTGAGGACAAAGTGCGCAGAAAAGACTAGTGTTGGTTTGTGGGGCCATTTTAGATATCCTATTAAGCTGCCAGGAGTGACACCCCCCGGGCCCAGGAGTGTACGGGGTGTTACAAAGTGGTATCAAAGCCGACCTCGCGGTTAAACGGGTGTGTGCGGGTTAGTGGTGGGACATGTGGAGCATGACGCGTGTGGCTCGGAGTGGACACGACATGGCACATGTGCCGGCACTGGACGCACAGACGCGTGCCAAGAGGGAACGTTCCTGGGGTGTGCTTGATCGATGACGTCATCGATCTTCTAAAGGGTGGGTGTATGTGAGACCAGGCACATGGCTTAATAGGATTGATAGAATACTCATACCAACAAGTTGCAACTTATTTTCCGAAAGCTCATTCGAAAAAAACTCTAAGGTTAAGCGTGCTTGGCCTAGAGAAATTCTAGGATGGGTGACCGACCGGGAAATGGGTACTGGGTGCGCACGAGTGAGGACAAAGTGCGCAGAAAAGACTAGTGTTGGTTTGTGGGGCCAGTCTAGATATCCTATTAAGCTGCCAGGAGTGACACCCCCCGGGCCCAGGAGTGGACGGGGTGTTACACTCTAGGTAGTACTCAACACAAATCCACCTGGTCTGAACCATTAGATCTAACAGCCCAAGGGTCAGGATTGGTATTATGGATCCAATTCAAAACTGCTCCTTTATAGTAGTAGAGAAAAAATGATATGGCATATACTTCTACTATCTGATTCTCACGTACAAGGCATGTGCAACTTACTAATAATATATATTACACGGATATCTTTGAACATCGATCATCAGATATAGATTGACAGATTCCAACATTGCTAATTGTTGGATCTCTTGCACATTCAAGAAAGAATCTATCGCGCTTACTTGTACTTCAAATTTCACCTACTTTCTTTAAATCGACATAAAGTTATTTGAGTGCATGGGCGTAGTTAGCTAATATATAGGGAAGGTTGAAATGTCCTAAGACTAGGGAATTGTAACAAAACATGTCCGCATTTTCTAAAAATCGGGTGGTGGCACTTTATTTTTTTGATTGGGGTATGTCCTGAAGGAGTGAGATGGTTCAATAATTAACACAGCTAGTGCATGTGTATATGTTACACCGAGGACCTTAAAAAAGGTGAAAATTGCATCCAAGTCCATACATTTAATACAAAGGACCCTACAATCAAGCAATTAAAATTAGTAGTCAGGTCCTGCTCCCCCATCACGGAGCTGAGCCATTCTCTTTAGTAGTACCAATAAGCTGCACGTGCCTTGCACGTGAAACTCATGAAGGGAATATGCCCGAGAGGCAATAATAAAGTGGTTATTATCTTATTCCATGTTTATGATAAATGTTTATTTTGCATGCTATAATTGTATTAATTGGAAACGTTAATACATGTGTGTTTAATAAACAAAATACAAAGTTCCTAGTAATGCCTCTCATATAAACTAGCTCGTTGATTAACAAGATGATCAAGGTTTCTTGACCATGGACATTAGATGTTGTTAATAACAAGGTCACAACATTGGTGGAATGATGTGATGAACATTCAGCCGAAGTATAGCATTACGATCAGAGTCATTATGTTTATATTGCTATAATATCATACGAAGTAATCTTAGTCCTTAGACCATGAGATCATGTTAATTGCTAACACCAGAAGAGTATCTTGATAACATCAAACGTCACACCGTAACAGGGTGACTATAAAGGTGGGTTTAGTGCTACGAAGGTGTTATGTTGAGGCTCATGGATCAAGAGTGGGATTTGTCCATCCCGATGATGGATATATATACTCTGGGCCCTCTCGGTGATATCACATTGAAATAGCTTGCAAGCAAGTGATGTGATCACTAGAATGTTATATCACGGGAACGAGAAAAGAGTGCATGTCGGTAACGAGATCAAACTAGGTATTGGGATGCGAATGATCGAATCTCGGACATGTAATATATCGCGAGACAAAGGGATTTAGTTACGACGTTAAAGGTTCACACGATCATAAGGGTCATCGTTGAATATGTGGGAGTCAGTACGGATCTCCAAGTCCCGCTGCAGATTATTGATCAGAGACGGGTCTCGATCATGTCTGCATTATTCGCGAACCGTAGGCTGACACACTTAAGGGATACCGACACCAATCGGAGCAAATATGTTTCAGATAAAGATTTAAGAAAGCGCTGGAATCATTTCAATGGAAACCGGAATTGTTTCGGGTGAAATTGCTGAAACTGGTTCTGCATGTGATATTGAAATGTTGCAGGGAGTTTTATGTGAATGTTTGCTAATTAAAGTAATTAACAAAATTCTGAATAAAATAAATAAAAGTGTTTTATTTAATGAGAGCTTAAATTAAATTTGGTGGAAATTTAATGCATGTGAGTGGACATGAGTGGAGGTGTGTGTTTATGTGAGTGGGAGCTCCACCCACATGAATGAGGGAGAGGTGGGGGCACCCACCATGGCCGGTGCCAGGATCCCTTGGGCTGCCCCCTCCCCTATATAAGGAGCACCTCCTCCTCCTCTCCTCTTGCACCACCTCCTCCTAAAGGTTCTCTTCTCCCTCTAGTTATTCCCCATGGTCTCAGATTAGCGAGATACATGTTTTCGGTGGCTTTATCAGGAAAGGAGTTGCTGCTTCCGCTGCTTTGCTGGAGCGAGGTATGGAGGTTGTTGGGGTACCGGACATGTGTGCGATCACGGATGCACCGCTGCTTTGCGGTGCTGGACTTGGTGGTGCTAGACTTGCTGGAGCTGGATCTGATGGACGTGCTTGAGCCGGACCTGCTGGACTTCATCACGATCTTGAGATCGGCAAGTGTACGACTACATCATCCACGAGATCCATCTCGTTAACAAAGTTTTGTTGTCTTCGAGGGTAAGTTCTCTATGGATGTATATCCACCCGTTGCTTGTATCTAGTAGATAGATCTTGGCGTATAGTTCCTATTGTAGGAATTTTTTGTTTTCTATGATGCGAACCCAATAGTGGTATCAGAGCCTGATCTATGCCTAGGTGCTTTGCACGGGTAGTACACATCTGTTTATATGTGGGTGATGATGATCATGTTATTGCTTCTTTCATGTATTTTGGATATTGGTGGCATAGTGGGATGAAGCGGCCCGGACCAACCTTACATGTCATCGTACATGAGACCGGTTCCATGACTGACATGCAACTAGTTTTGCATAAGTGGCTGGCGGGTGTCTGTCTCTCCTACTATAGTCAATATCTGATTTACAACGAGTTGCTAATAACTTGGTTATCCTCGTTGTGGTTCGATGTTTGTAGGTAAGACCGGTTCTATCTCCGAAAGCCCTAAGCCACATAAAACTTGCAATGGATAAATTAGAGGCGTCTAGTTTAGATCATTGTTGGGCTAGTGTCATGATATGGTAATGTTGTAAGTACATGTATGATAGATACTCTTACAACACACCTAACGTGTAAGTTCCATAGACCTTGGCCTTACACACAAAGGAATGATAAAGATCATACCATGATGCATATGATAGAAATCAAATGCATGGACCATATCATCCCACTTTACACATTAGATGTTTGCATCTTATATTGCTAGTTTGGAGCTTTTAGTAGTATTGTAAGATGATCCCTCATTTAAATATCAAGATAAAATGTGTTCTTCCTTAAGTATGCACCGTTCTATGGATCGTGTTTCGAGACATCACATGATGATCGGGTGTACTCAACTCCACGCTTTCATACAACGGGTGTAAGACAGTTTTACACATGCGAGTACTAAGGTTCTTACTTGGCGAGCCTAGCATGTACAGACATGGCCTCGGAACATGGACCGAAAGGTTAAGCAGGAGTCATATAGTTGATGTGATGCCCATATTGATGCTCGCCTTTGAAGCTACACCGACTCACGTGATGATTGGACTTGGTGTAGTGGATTTCGTTCATGTAATCACCAAAAAGGCACGAGGGATGTCGTTTTTGAGTGGGAGTTCATTTCTAATTTGGATTAGTCGAACTCAATTTGTCATAAACTAAATCAAAGTGAATTTGCATAATTTGTTGTAGTCATTGGCCTCTGTTCACTACCTTATGCTTAGTTTTAATTGAGATAATAGAACTATAAAATTCTGGATATTTATTTTACGAACTGGTATCATATTGTTTTGAATGTCAATTTAAAGTTTAGAAGTCCTATTGCAAACTTTCAGCAAACTCTATTTACTCAATGAAGTTTAATAAGTAGTATTAAATCAAGAGTAAGAATTCCAATGTTAGTATCTAAAGTATCATGTTTGCCTCCATGATTATTGATATTCAAAAGTTGTTTTAATATCAAGATTATCTAGGAGCTGAAAAATTGTTTCAGAAACCATCATGTGTGGAAGATATTGTGATATCTGAAACAATGTTTTTGGTTGCATTATGATAGAGTATAATTTAGAAAAATACATGTTATCATATTGTATGAGAATTTGTGAAGGATGTAGATGCTAGGCATCCGGATCTCCCAAAAAGGTTTTTGGGAACTAACATTGTACTCGCGATTCTTCCTTATAGGCTATAGTAGCTTGATCATGAAAGTTGTCATGATAAGGATGAATAGGAGATGTAGGTAAAATGTTTACTACACTAATAGATTACTAAAGAATGGATTTTTGAAAGAACACCAAACATTTGATGATGGTGATCCACTTCAAAGTGCAAGTCCAAAGGTATTAGTATTTGACTATATACACTTTGTACTATGTTTCATGTGAATGACACCACTATTGATGTTGATAGATTCTTTTAAAAGAAAAGGAATTGTTGAAAGAGAATCTATAAAATATTTGGCAGAAAATAAAATGTTGGAGATGTCCAACTTAGGTATATGGAAGATATACATGTTATGGTTGTATTCCTTGCTTGTTAAACAATGTGGTTCTGAGGTATTGGATACCGAATTGGTTGGTGTGAATTGGCATACAGAACAACACAATTCATGAACTGCAACGGCCTAAGCAACTAGCAAGAGAATAAGTGATGATGTTCATCAAAAACAAATAAAGTGTTATTGTGTTTTTCATTGTCGTCAAACCTAGCCTTCAAGATATGTTTTAATAATTGTTATTTTGTTCCGGTATTACGAGAACAATGGTTGTTCAAATAATTACCGTATTCCATAAAGGATGGATGAACTTTTACAAGTCTAGTTGGAGAAATCACATCCATAAACATTATTGCTAAAATGTCGTAAGACAAATGATTGGAAGATCACTTATGAAGTGACATCGTTTTTTGAATTATATTGAAAAGTAAACATGAAGAAACTCCATGTTGATGGATTTTTGGAGTCTTTTGATTTTGATCAATTGACACTTGTGAAACTTTCCTCGAGATAATTGAAACTCCGTTCATAAGCCAAAGAGGAACAGAAGACTAACTTATTGTATATTATGCATGTTGATGTATATAGTCCATTATGTATAGCCATATGCGATGGATCTTTTTGCTTCATATGCTTTCTCCAGAAATTTGAGTGAATATATCTATATATTTACTAAATAAGGAAGAAGTATGAAACATTTGAAAATTGTTCAAAGACTTTCAAGATGAAGTGAAAAATCATTGTAACAAGAAAATAAAAGAGTTTATGATCTGATCATAAAGGAAGATATTTGAGTTACAGGTTTAACAAAACACCTAAGGTTCCAGGAATTGTTCCATGAATTTTCATTTCCCGATAAACCATAGGACTATGGTATGTTCGAGAGATCAAATCAAACCTTGTTTGACATGGTAAGATCAAAGGTGTCATTTATAAAACTGCCATTATGTTTTAAGGATTAAAGCTTTAGGGACTACCGCTTTTACACTGAAAAGAGCACCATCGTGATCCGTTGAAATGACACCATATGAGTTATGGTTTGGGATAAAACCTGAATTGTCTTTTCTTAAATTTTGGTATGCTATGCATAAGTAAAATGTTTACAGCCAAAGTCGGATAAGCACGTCTTTGTAGGTTATCCCAAAGAATTTGTTGGGAATTCCTCCATAACACCGAGGACAAAAGAGTTTGTCGCTTGGAACGTCAAGTTTCTTGAGAAGGAATTTTTCGTGAAAAGTTAAGTGGGAGGATAATAGAACTTTGATAAGGTGGTTGAACCTTAGCTATATGTGCTAAGTAGCACAACGCCGGAAAGTGTCTCGGTGGCGGCCACAATGCTCATGGCTCCCGTGATCACAAAGGGCGTGATCTTGGAGATTAGAGTTCCTATTGAACCATGTGGGTCAGTAAGAATCAAATAGTAAGATTTGAAACAGAAGTCATTAGTGGTTTGACAATGATGAATCGACTGCATGCAAATAAGCGATGATGGGCCATGACTCCATAAAATGACTAGAAGTCACATAATCCGTGATAGTATCCATTCACGAGAAATCAAGTTTCTGAAGTTGGAAAACCCTCTGGAAAGGCGTGAAGCCTATCAGTTGTGTTTGGATCTATAAAGAAATAGCCATGGATGTTTAACATCTATGAAATAGTCGACATGTTGGAAATAAGTTTACGGCAATGTACAAGGAGTTGACTATGACAAGATTTGATCTTTCATAGCGATATTTAGTCTTGACGGATTAATGTAGCAACCACTACATATAATTTGGTATATGGTAGTTGAATAAACAAAACAAGGTTCTTCTAATAGAATGGTTACCTAGGACGTGTACATGACACGGTCTGAAGGGTTTTGTTAATTCAAAGGGTGCTAAAAGGGCATGCAAACTTCAATAGTTGAAGTGAGCATAGCGGAGTTGGAATCTTCACCATGATGAAAATGTTAAAGGAGTTTAATTTCATCAGAGATGATGAAGATGCTTGAATTTGCAAGAAATTAAGTGGGAGCACTGGGACATATTTCTAATACATTATGTAGAGGACATGGTGTTGATTGGAAATGATGTATCTTGTATTGACACAAGTTAAGAATTTCATTAAAATAGGATTTCAATGAATGACTTGGGCAAAATCGGAATATTTGGCGTCAATGTCTATATGGATAGATTGAGGCACTAATATGGTCATGATAGACGTACATATATGAGATATTGAAATGGTTCAATATGGAAACAACAAGAAAGGTTCTTGCTGCATGGAAAGGATTGTATCAAGATTCAAGTGTTTCAACACTTGGTGAGTAAAATCACATGAATATTTTGATCGATTATACCGTGATATGTATATATCCAGATATGTTCTATGCTCTAAAAGTTATGAGCACATACAAGAATGATTCATAAGATGATCATTGGACGATAGTAAAGATATTCTTATGAGCTTTGGAAGAACTAAGAATATATCATGTATAAGTGACAAATAGTTGAAGGTAACTCATTGTAAAGTGTTACATTGATACCAATTTTGTCACAAGATACAAATTAAATTTATCTCATTTTAGACTATGGGTGGCACAATGTAATGGAAAGGATGTTCCATTATGGATTTGGATGAGTTCCAAAGTTAAGACATTGTGACGCATACCACAACAAAAGGCTAAGTGTATGACTGCTATAGTAGCAACAAAGGAGGGTATTTGTGTTAAGTAGTTTATTACCAAACTAGGTGTGGTTTAAAGTGGGATAATACTATTAAGATATATTGTATGACAATAATATCAACATATTTTAACCCGAACGAACTAAAGGTCTCACCAAAGGACCAAATTTATACAATGCCATCTCATTTGAGAATGAGTGATGCGTAGAGACGCAAAGACATGAAAATAGACATGGACCTGAAACTGTTAGATCCAGAGATTATGTTAACCACTGGCAATCACGTATATGCAACACCAGAAAGCCATAGGTGTTCAATACGCAAAGTTTTTCAAACTAGATTATTGACTCTAGTACAAGTGGGAGGCTGAAGGGAATATGCCCGAGAGGCAATAATAAAGTGGTTATTATCTTATTCCATGTTTATGATAAATGTTTATTTTGCATGCTATAATTGTATTAACTGGAAATGTTAATACACGTGTGTTTAATAAACAAAATACAAAGTTCCTAGTAATGCCTCTCATATAAACTAGCTCGTTGATTAACAAGATGATCAAGGTTTCCTGATCATGGACATTGGATGTTGTTAATAACGAGGTCACAACATTGGTGGAATGATGTGATGAACATTCATCCGAAGTATAGCATTACGATCAGAGTCATTATGTTTATATTTCTATAACATCATACAAAGTAATCTTAGTCCTTAGACCATGAGATCATGTTAATTGCTAACACCGAAAGAGTATCTTGATAACATCAAACGTCACACCGTAACAGGGTGACTATAAAGCTGGGTTCAGTGCTACGAAGGTGTTATGTTGAGGCTCATGGATCAAGAGTGGGATTTGTCCATCCCGATGACGGATAGATATACTCTGGGCCCCCTCGGTGATTTCACATTGAAATAGCTTGCAAGAAAGTGATGTGATCACAAGAATGTTATATCATGGGAACAAGAAAAGAGTGCATGTCGGTAACGAGATCAAACTAGGTATTGGGATGCCAATGATCGAATCTCGGACATGTAATATATCGCGAGACAAAGGGATTTAGTTACGACGTTAAAGGTTCACACGATCACAAGGGTCATCGTTGAATATGTGGGAGTCAGTACAGATCTCTAGGTCCCGCTGCTGATTACTGATCGGAGAGGGGTCTCGATCATGTCTGCATTTTCCGTGAACCGTAGGGCGACACACTTAAGGGATACCGACACCATTCGGAGAAAATATGTTTCAGATAAAGATTTAAGAAAGCGCTGGAATCATTTCGATGGAAACCGGAATTGTTTCGGGTGAAATTGCTGAAACTGGTTCTACATGTGATATTGAAATATTGCAGGGAGTTTTATGTGAATGTTTGTTAATTAAAGTAATTAACAAAATTCTGAATAAAATAAATAAAAGTGTTTTATTTAATGAGATATTGCATTAAATTTGGTGGAAATTTAATGCATGTGAGTGGACATGAGTGGAGGTGTGTGTTTATGTGAGTGGGAGCTCCACCCACATGAATGAGGGAGAGGTGGGGGCACCCACCATGGCCGGCGCCATGCCCCCTTGGGCTGCCTCCCTCCCCTATATAAGGAGCACCTCCTCCTCCTCTCCTCTTGCACCACCTCCTCGTGAAGGTTCTCTTCTCCCTCTAGTTATTCCCCATGGTTTCGGATTAGCGACATACATGTTCCCGGTGGCTTTATCTGGAAAGGAGTTGCTGCTTCCTCTGCTTTGCTTGAGCGAGGGACGAAGGTTGTTGGGGTACCGGACGTGTGTGCGATCACGGATGCACCGCACCTTTGTGGTGCTGGACTTGGTGGTGCTGGACTTGCTGGAGCTAGATCTGATGGACGTGCTGGAGCCGGACCTGCTAGACTTCATCACGATCTTGAGATTGACAAGTGTATGACTACATCATCCACGAGTTCAATCTCGTTAACAAAGCTTTGTTGTCTTTGAGGGTAAGTTCTTTATGGATGTATATCCACCCGTTGCTTGTATCTAGTAGATAGATCTTGGCGTATAGTTCCCATTGTAGGAAACTTTTTGTTTTCTATGCTGCGAACCCAACAACTCACATAATATACAGAAGCATGACATGTCATTAGTATATAACATTGTAATAGGTAAATCTTGAAATATCTATGAATTATAGCCATGTTTCTAAAGTATGAGTGTATGAAATGTGATTGAACAAACGTTAAGTTGTTATTAACCAATATTCTTGTTAGAGAAAAATGCATACATTAAGTCTATTAGTAATAACAATCTACCCATATTGAGAATACATCCTACTGTGCTATGAAATTTTGGGGGTGGTGAAATGATGGTTCTAGAACATGTTGGAGTTTGCTCTAGGTACTATTCAACACGAATCCAGCTGATCTAAACCATTGGATCTAATAGCCCAACGGTCAGGATTGGTGCTATGGATCCAATTCAAAACTGCTCCATTGTAGTAGTAGAGAGAATACAGCCTACTATGCTATGATATTTTGGGGGTGGTGACATGATGGTTCTAGAACATGGTGGAGTTTGCTCTAGGTATTATTCAACACAAATCCAGGTGCTCTGAACCATTGGATCTAACAGCCCAATGGTCAGTATTGGTGCTAAGGGTCCAATTAAAAACTACTCCATTATCTTATCTTACCACTATATAGTGTACGAATAACTTTGAATGTTGACCGTTGGATCAAGATTCGTGAATCCCAGCATTTCTAGCCATTGGATCTTATTTTCCATTCTAGCATCTAAAAGATTCTATTAGTAGTCTTCGACATAATGAATGCTATTGACAAACCTCAAAACACACTTCTCCATCATACTAGAATCTTCTCCTTTTTCTCTAGACCATGTTATCAAAAATTTCATGTGTTAGGTAGCTAATAATCTTTGACTTCTACATGACATACAAAGTATAAGGACCAAATATACACCCATACTTTATAGATGTTGATCAAATTTATAATTTATTGTGCTTTACCAATTATAATTTTATATAGTGATGATATGTCATACCTCTACTATCTCAATCTCACGTGCAAGGCACGTGCAACTTACTAGTAATAGTAAAGATAGAGATATGATGTCGATATGGTCATCCTTTGAATAACCTTCATTCCCGATGCTTAGAAAGGAAGAGAAAAATTCGAAAGTTTGAATTCTACTAATTTTTGCCGCCAATGCCCGATTCCTTCCTATGTACATCAACGCACACATAAGAGACATAGCTGAGCCGCCGTACCAAGACACACATGCGCAGCGGTGTGGATGAGGGAGTGCTGAGATGGATGGTGAGGCGGCGACTGAGAGCGAAAAAATAAATTTGTTTTGCTTTGAGTGCACATAAGTTCTAAAATTTACTAAAGTGTGTATTCTATAAAGTTTATAGTACCTCATGTCAGGAACCCATCATAATTCTACTCTGACATCGCACCGCCTTCAAGTGCCCTATCACGCTACCCTTCCACCATGCCTCCCTTTTATTCTCCGAGCTCCTCTTGCTCTTTGGTTTTTCCCTCATCTCACTAGTACCTCTGCCCAAAGATTAAGGCCCCGTTTGGAATGCAGGAATGCAAAACATAGGAATATAAAAAACACAGGAATTAAGATAGTATCATGTATGATCAATTCCTACAGGAATCAATACCACAGGAAATTTTTTAGGGTGTCGTTTGGATGTCCCACAGGAAAACCGCATGAATTGTAGACACAAGAAGATGAAACATGAGGTTAGACCTTATGTTATTTTTCCTAGAAAATTCCTATGAAATAGCCTATACCATAGGAATTTCAATGGAATATTAGATTCCTATTCCTTTGTCCCAAACAAACCCATATGAATTTTTCCAATAGGGATCCAATCCTCCAAAAATCCTATGATTTTCCTTTGTTCCAAATAGGGCCTATGGCTTTTTTAATAAGTCAAGCTACGAAAAGTTTGACCAAACTTCTAAAAAAATATCAAGAACTAATGTATGATATTAGTAGATACCATGTGAATATATGTTTCATGATGTATCAGAGGGTATGTAAATCATATTGTAAATATTAATATATTTTTCTACAAACTTGGTCAAACTTTGCATAGTTTGACTTTTCAAACAAAAATAGGGCTTGAGCCTTGGATGCAGGTATTACTAGTGTTTAGTACTCCGTCCCAGAACTTAAGTCTTGATATATAGACATCGTGGGTCCCTTCAGATGGCGTTAGGAAAATTCAAGAGGAATATACCGCGCTTACTTGCAGTTTGAGTTTGACCTAATTTCTTTAAATCGACATAAATTTATTTAAGTGGGCACGGTTTGCTAGGGAATCTTGAAATGTGCCAAGACTAGGGAATTGTAAGAAAACATGGTCCCCACTTTTTCTAAAACCGGGTGGTGGTACTTTTTTTTGACTAAGGTATGTCCCAAGGGAGCGAGATTCTTCAATTAATTAACATGGTAAGTGGATGTGTACATGTTACACCAAGGACCTCAAAAAAACAAAAATACATCCAAGTCCATACATTTAGCACAAAGGATACTAAAATCAAATGCTTGAAAATTTTGGTAACATGGTCTATAGAATCGGGGGGGAGATTATAGAATGATGGAGAAGTGTGTTTTGAGGTTTGTGCATAGTATTTCATTGTGATGAAGATTATCAATAGAATCTTCTGGATGCTATAATGGAAAAGAAGATCCAACGGCTGGAAATGTTTGGATTCGTGAGTCTTGATCCAAAAATTAATATTCAAAGTTTTTTGTACACCATATAGTGTTAAGATAGTGGTAATGGTAAGACTAGTACTTGCTTAACAAAAGAACACAACACACTTCTCACTTTCAGCAGATCTTGTTAAAGAAGATGCACGAATCTACCAGATGCAGGTACTGTATCGTAAACTATATATGATGTCAATATGGTCATGACCTTCGCTATTCGGGTTGAAACCAGGAATGTTCATACACCGTAGGCCAATACACATTGTGAAGCAGCGAGAGCATTTTTAGTATTCAAAGGTGTTAGAACACATGTTTCTCTTTTTTCTTAGAACTATGTAGTGTAGGAATAACTTTGAATATTGACCGTTGGATCAAGACGTGAATCCCAACATTGTCAGACATTCGATCTTCATTATTTCCATTTTAGCATCGAGAAGATATTATTGATAGTATTTCTTTTCTTATCTTACCACTACTAGTAAAAGGCACGTGCCACACACGTATATACTGTAAGAAATGTAATTTAACAAACATTAAGTTGTTATTAACCAAAAGACTTATTAGAGAAAAAATGGATACATTAAGTCTATTAATAATATATCTACACATATTGAGAATACAACCTACTGTGCTATGAAATTTTGGGGGTGGTGACATGATGGTTGTAGAACATGGTGGAGTTTGCTATAGGTACTATTCAACACGAATCGAGCTGCTCTGAACCATTGGATCTAACAGCCCAATAGTCAGGATTGGTGCTATGGATCCAATTCAAATTAAAACTGCTCCATTATAGTAGTAGAGATATGATGTCAATATGGTCATGACCTTGGCTGTTCGGGTCAAAGACAAGAATGTACATACACCATAGGCCAATACACATTGTGAAGAAGCCATAGCATTTTTTTGTATTCAAAGGTGTCAAAACACATGTTTCTCATTTTTTTCTTAGCACTATATAGTGTACGAATGACTTTGAATATTGACCGTTGGATCAAGATGCGAATCCCAACATTGTCAGATGTTGGATCTTCATTTCCATTTTAGCATCGAGAAGATACTATTGATAGTCTTTCTTTTCTTATCTTACCACTATTTTTTATATATAGTGTGCGAACAACTTTGAATATTGACCACTGATTCATGACCCGTGAATCCCAACGTTGCTGCTATTTATTGGATCCTCTAATCCATTCCATCATCTAGAACATACTATTGATAGTCTTTGTTATCTTATCTTACCACTACATAATGTACAAATAACTTTCAGTATTGACCGTTGGATCAAGACTCGTGAATCCCAACAATGCTAGTCCTCGGATCTTCTGTTTTCCATTCTTTTGGGTGGTGGTACTTTTCTCTACTACTATAATGGAGCAGTTTTGAATTGGATCCATAACACCAATCTTGACCGTTGGGCTGTTAAATCCAATGGTTAAGAGCAGCTAGATTCATGTTGAATAGTACCTAGAGAAAACTCCAAAATGTTCTAGAACCATTATTTCACCACCCCAAAAATTTCATAGCACAGTAGGACGTATTCTTTATATGGGTAGATAGTTATTATTAATAGACTAAATGTATGCATTTTTTCTCTAACAAGAATATTGGCTAAAACAACTTAACATTTGTTAAATCACAGTTCATACCACTTTATCATTATCAATTTTTTTTCACCCATCAACTCAGTCATCCACGTAGGGCCCACAGGTTGGGGAGGTCGCGGTCACCTTGGACGCACCACAAAATAATGACTGGGCCATCGAGTGTAGGAAGTATAGTTAACATTCCATCCAATCGCTTACCCTAGTCATCGTCATCGATATTTGCCACACGCATCGGCTTCATCAGCGACATTGATTGTCCCCTCGCTTCGGTAATGTACTACATTAATCTTGGATCACCTCCTTCCTATTTAATCTCTCCCCTTCCCTGCACCAAACCATCTCTAATCCCCTGCTTCCAGCAACCATCTCCGTCCTCATCTGTCATCCATGGCCACCTTCCGGCTATCGCCTGCCATACCGGAGCGCAAAGACCCTGACATCACCGCACAGGAGGATAATGCCATGTGCATCTGGGCTTTCTCCCCGTGGAGAACAAAGTGGCAGCTGGTGTGCGCCTTCCTCAATGCTGGGTATGGTGACCGCAAGTACCAGATGTACAACATCTACGACAATCCAGACAGGACGTTGAAGGTCAAGTTCGTCAACTTCAGGGACGCCCGTCTCCTCTACGGCTAGGCCTTCCACTGTGGCTGCGAGATGGTGGTGTTCACCGGCTCCAACATTTTCACCAGCTACTGGAACTGGTTCCCAAACAATGGCAACTTCATCCATAGTGTTCTCCCGGAGCTGCCGATGGCTCCAGAGGTGTCGCCTCATTTTCCGGCGGTGCCGCCGCCTTATCCGGAGGTGCCAATGAGTCAGGAGCCGACTCCGTCCCTGGAGCTGTCGTTGGTGCTAATGTCACGAGCTGCCGCTGGCGATGCAGGCTAGGTGCTAGGAGGCGCCGTACCTGCACTAGTTCAGCAGTGAGTCCTATATATGTAAATTCGTGATGTTACGTTAATGGTTGTATGAAGTTTCTTCTAGTACTACTCATAAAAAAAAGTTTCTTTTGGTACTACTCACTGTACCCTGCAGTACTAGTAGTACTGCGTATGACGATCTACTCGTATTGAATATCCTTCCCACCGGATGTTTGTGAAGGAAGTGAAAATTTCGAAACCGGGAAAGTTTGAATTGCTACTCTATTATAAGGACCAAAATGGTTCCCACCAACGCAGCTGATGAACACGCCAGACAAAGAAACGGAGCCGCCGACAAAAGGTAGGTTGTCGGTCGACACGTGTGCACAGCACCACGTTGTGGACAAGGGTGAGATCAGCCGGCCGGGGTGTGGGGGTGGTGATGGGGGAGTGAAGGAGAGAGAAAGCACATTTTGTTTTGCGTGCATATATATTGTGGTCCTGAAATTTACTCTACTCATTGTACCCTGTACCTAGTATCAGGAACCCATCCTAGCTTTGCTCTAACATCGCACCGCCTTCAAATCCTCCTCTTTGCAGCTCTCTCGCTGCCTCCTCTGTGCTCATAGTATCTTCTCGCTCATTATTTTTTTAACAGAAAAAGGAAATAAATTCTTCTTACTTGCTTTTCAGAAAATAAATTCCTGTCACTTGGAAAATTGAAATTGATTATTTTTTGTTTTTAATATCTTCGATTGTTCTCAAAATATGGCCAAATTTGTCATCATGCAAATTCTTGGATATGGGATCAGGAGCATAAAGTCTGATGTAGAGATATGTCCATGACATTGTGGTCGTTCACCTTGAAATCCAAAAAAATTTCATACTCATTGACAACTATGCTTAAATTCGTTGAAATTTCACCACTTACTTTTAGGTTAGCATTTTACACGTTCGGTGGGAGTACATTCTACATCAAGGACCTAAAAAAAGGGAAAATTACATCGAGGTCCACACATTTAGCATAAAGGATCCTAAAATTGAGCAAAGAAAATAGTCGGGTTTGGCTCCTTCTCGAGAGAGTAGCTGATCGAGCCACTCTTCATACTACTTCATCTTCGATTGTTTTCAAAATATGGCCAAATTTGTCGGCATGCAAATTCTTGGATATGGGATCATCAGCATAAAGTCTGATGTAGAGATATGGCCTTGACCTTGTGGTCGTTCGCCTTGAAATCGAAGATTTTTTCATACTCGTTGACAACTATGCTTAAACTCGTTGAAATTCACCACTTACTTTTTGGTTAGCATTTTACACGGTCAGTGGGAGTACATTCTACATCAAGGACCTAAAAAAAGGCAAAATTACATCGAGGTCCACACATTTAGCATAAATGACCGTAAAATTGAGCAAAGAAAATAGTCGGGTTTGGCTAGTTCTCGAGAGAGTAGCAGATCGAGCCACACTCTTCATACTACTTAATCTTCGATTGTTTTCAAAATATGGCCAAATTTGTCGGCATGCAAAATCTTGGATATGGGATCATCGGCATAAAGTCTGATATAGAGATATGGCCTTGACCTTGTGGTCGTTCGCCTTGAAATCCAAGATTTTTTCATACTCGTTGACAACTATGCTTAAATTCGTTGAAATTCAGCACTTACTTTTAGTTTAGCATTTTACACGGTCGGTGCGAGTACATTCTACATTAAGGACCTAAAAAGGGAAAATTACATCGAGGTCCACACATTTAGCATAAATGACCCTAAAATTGAGCAAAGAAAATAGTCGGGTTCGGCTACTTCTCGAGAGAGTAGCTGATCGAGCCACACTCTTCATACTACTTCATCTTCGATTGTTTTCAAAATATGGCCAAATTTGTCGGCATGCAAATTCTTGGATATGGGATCATCAACATAAAGTCTGATGTAGAGATATGGCCTTGACCTTTTGGTCGTTCGGCTTGAAATCCAAGGATGTTCATACTCGTTGACAACTATAAGCTGAAATTCATTTAAATTTCACCACTTACTTTCAGGTTAGAATTTTACACGGTTGGTGGGAGTACATTTTACAATAAGGACCTAAAGAGGGGAAAATTTACATCGAGGTCCATACATTTAGCACAAAGGACCCTAAAATTAAGCAAGCAAAATAGTCGGGTTTGGCTCCTTCTTGAGAGAGTAGCTGATCGAGCCACACTCTTCATACTACTTCATCTTCGACTGTTATAAAAATATGGCCAAATTTGTCAGCATGCAAATTCTTGGATATGGGATCATCAACATAAAGTATGGTGTAGATATGGCCTTGACCTTTGTCGTTCGTCTTGAAATACAAGAATGGTTCATACTCATTGACAACTAAGCTTAAATTCGTTTAAATTTCACCACTTACTTTTAGGTTAGAACTTTACATAGTCGACCGGAGTACATTTTACAACATGGACCTCAAAAAAGCAAAAAATACATCGAGGTCCATACATTTAGCATAAAGGACCCTAAATGGAAAATTGTCTGGTTCGGCTCCTTCTCGAGAGATCAACTGATCTGTGCCAAACTCTTGATACTACTTCATCTTTGATTGTTTTCAAAACATGGCCAGATCTATTGCCATGCAAATTCTCTGACACGGGATAATCATCATCATATAAAGTATGATGTTGATATGGCCTTGAAATCCAAGAATGTTCATACTCGTTGATAACTAAGCTTAAAATTGTCTTAATTTCACCACTTACACTTTTAGACCTAAAAGGGGGGAAATTACATCGAGGTCCATACATTGAGCACAAAGGACCCTAAAATTAAGCAAGGAAAATAGTCGGGTTCGGCTCCTTCTCAAGAGAGTAGCTGATCGAGCCATACTCCTCTTCATACTACTTCATCTTCAATTGTGTTCAAAATATGGCCAAATTTGACGGCATGCAAATTATTGGATATGGGATCATCAACATAAAGTATGATGTAGATATGGCCTTGACCTTGGTGGTTTTGTCTTGAAATACAATTGACGAGGGTTTAACTCATCAATGCCCATTGTTGTGGACTTGGGTTTTGGAGAAGGAGGGAGCACTAGAGACATCTATCGGCTAGCAAACAAGCACACAGGGGACAAAGATTTACCTAGGTTCAGGCCTCGTAGAGGTCCCTACTCCTGCTTGTCTGCTCGTGGAATTATCGAAGGAATCGAAGATTACAATGGTGTGCAGATGCAATCTGGCGAAGGTTGTGGAAACTAGGGTTGCGTGGTGTCCTCCTCGCCGCCCCTCCTAGCCTTTATATAGGTAGGCTAGGTCTCGGGTAGCAGGTCGAGTCGGTTACAAGTTAGGGTTTTCCCCTTCAAACTTTCTATCTTTAGCTTCTTCTTGTTCTTCAAGAAATCGAGAGTCTGTAGGTTACTCGAGTCCTTCATTTGGGCCTTGGCGACATCGTGGGCCTTTACGTATTTAGACCGTATATACCAAGATCGAGTACCTGTAGGGTATACCCATGTCAGTAGCCCCCGAGTGTCTAGTGGAATCGAAGATTCGACTGGGGACTTTTTGAAGTCTTTTGAGTGTATGAATGAGTATATTTTTGACTGCTTTGTTTGTGTCATAGGGATTGTTGATGTGCGTGCCTGATTTATCCGATGTATCGTTATTAGTTAACCACCTTAGGGTGAAACAACGCAATCTACTCGAACTCGAGTCCCCAGACTCGAATCCGGAAAAGTGCTGGTGTAATTCGACTCAAGCCGCGGAGGTCTTACAGGAGTCGAATTCTAGTTATATGGGTGTGAGCACTCAACGCGTCCATCAAGGCATGTTCATCGTACCTATAGGCACGGATACATTTCTAGTAGTGCACAGCTAATGCGTTGCCAGGCCTTATTCAGGTCTTACCTTCATGCTGTAAGCGCGACATCCGAATTTTATCATCGCGGAGACGATTCGGGTGACCCAGGAGACGTAGTCTCTTTGTAGGGAAAAATTATGAGGCGGTGTCCGCATGAGCTTCGAGTGTGGATGTTATCAACACATAGTTTTTTGTACAAATAATCATAGGGTGCGCGACCAGCGCTCCCTATGGGAGTAGCCCCCGAGTGCCTGGTTGAGTCGAAGACTCAAGCAGGGACTAAAGAACTTCTGCGACTGCTATCGTCTTTTGCTTGGTTGTTTCAGTCGAATTTGTTTCCGGCGCTCCCTATGGGAGTAACCCATGTCCATGGCCGAACCGTATTTTTGAATGGTTGGGTTTGCCTTTGATTGTCCATGTTCCTGCAAAAAGAAGTGAAAAATCATAGGTTGGGTTTGCCAGCGCTCCCTATGGGAGTAGCCCCCGAGTGCTTGGTGGAGTCGAAGACTGGAGCAAGGACTAAAGTAGTTGAAGTCTTCTGCTGCGTAGCTTTGATGACGTCAGTGCTGACGATTTCATGACCTCAGTTGCCCGCGTGAGCGAGTTTGATGGGATGTGACGAGCAGTGGGTCCCACTCTCTGACTTTGATTTGACTGGGCGTGCATAATCTATTATTTTAACTGCGCCTCCTCGATTTCCGTGCGTAATGGGAGTAGTGGAGGGACGGTTCGCGCTTCCACTCCTCCACGTGTCCAGCACGATGTTTGCCACACGTCCAGTAGGGTTTTTATGAGCCGTTGGATTGCATCTTCCGGGGGTTAAGTAGCGGCGCTACGATGGTAATTTCTCATCTACTCTCATTCATCCTTTGCTTTCATCGCCATTGCCACTACTCTGCTTTCTCTGCGCTCATCTTGTCCACGACGCTGGACCAGCTCCGCTCATTTCCAAGCTACTTCCTTCGGTCGCATCGCTGCCGCGCAATGGGGAAGAAGAAGGGAGGTGCTGCGGCAGAGAAGAAAGGCGTCTCCGCTGCTGCTGGCACCAGCACTGCCGCCGGCGGGAAGAAGAAGGGCACATGAACCCGCGTCGCGAATGGCGCGTGGCGTCCCTCCATCATCAAGTCATCGGATCTCTGTCTTCTTCACCAAGACGGAGTGTTGTCAGACGTAGTCGCCGACGCGCGCGTCCTCGGCGGTGAGACAATTCCTTCTCCTCCCGCTGGTTTTCGAGTGATGTTTTTGGCCTTCATCATTCGCGGTCTCTCGTTGCCCCTTCACCCCATTTTTAGGGGCCTCCTTTGTTTCTACGGGCTTCAGTTCCATCAGCTGTCCCCGAACTCTATCCTCCATATCTCTTGCTTCATCACCCTCTGCGAGTGCTGGCTCAGAATCGAGCCGCACTTCGGCCTCGTCAAGCACCTGTTCAAGTTGAAGCGCCAATCTGCTTCTGGCTCCTTAGTGTACGATGTAGGTGGTTGTGGAATTCACGTCGACCCATCCGCCACCTATTTTGACATCAAGATCACAGCGTCCGTCCAAGGGTGGAGGGACAAGTGGTTCTACATCCGTGATGAGAAGGCTGACGGGTAGCACTTTGGACTCGCGCCTTTCGATCCGGTGACGCCGTGTATGAGGAGGCGCTCTTGGAAAAATGTCGTCATGCCTGGCGAGTCCGCGGAGACAGATGTGCTGTATGAGCGTGTCTGCGACCTCGAGAATCGCATCTGCAAAGAGGAGGGAGGCTGCGCCCTCATTCGCACCTGGCTGCGCTGTCGCGTCCAGCCCCTGCAGGCCAGAGTCCACCCCATGTTTCAGTGGACTGGCGCTGACGATGCCACTCGCGTGTCTGCCGATGGCATGTCCACGAGTGAGGTGGACAAAAGGGTTTGACTGGTCACGAAGTACACCGTCAAGGATGTGCTCCCCAGTGAGCCAGTTGTTCCTCCATTTGATGCTACTAACCCTCCTCCCGAGGTATAGTTGTGATACGCAGTAGCTAAATTTGTCGATTGCTTCTCTATTGTTTACTTGCTTTTTGCTGAATTTGTTGTCTATATGCAGGATTGGGCGGTGTCACCTTGTATGCCTCCTCTTCCTGAGGGGATTATCCCTCGTGAAGCCTTGGAACAGGACGAGTCAGAGTCGACCGTCCCCTCTGATGTGGAGGAGGAAGCCCCCGAGTCCAGTAGTCCTGATACTCGCAAGCATTCGCGCAGCAAGGATTCTGATGCGTCGTCTCCTTCGACCCCGGAAGGTACAGGTGTTGGTGTGGAGTCGCCGATACCTGCCATTCCTGTGTGCGCCGTGGCACCATCTTCTTGCAAGAAGATGCGATTGCCCAAGGAGTCCTCGCCAGAGTCGGGGGAGGCCACTTTTGACTTTCACAAGTTTGATTGGTAAGTTTTCTAGTTTACTTGTTCTTCTCTGTTTTTGCCCCTTTTGGTTGGTCTCTGGATTTTGTCTTGTTCTTGATGTTGATTTTCTCTTTGCAGTCAAGAGGCGCCGTCATCTTCTGGCAACATCCAATTTTTGAAAGAATCGGGAGTCGTGACCTCAAGGGCCAAGAAAGAGGTCGAGCGTGCTCCTTCCCCTCCATTGGCGGCCCACTCCGGGCACAACTCTTCCAGTTCTCCTCATGCAGGGGAGCATCGAATGGTTGCCCGGATGACAGTACAGCAGACATCTTCGGAGTCATTGGAGGATCATGTAAGTGTAGATTTTCTTCTTTTAATGTTGCAGTCAATGTTATCTATTGCTTCTGCTGATCCCTTTGTTGTGCGATAGCTCCTTGTGAAGGAAGCCACACATTTGGCGGAGCAGGTGCTTGCGATGGGCCGCCAGCATGCAATGCTGGAGACGTGTCATCACGTGGTCGAAAGTAAGTGTTTTTCACTTTCTCTTCTTCTTCTCCTTTTTATATGGTCGACTGATAGTCAATCCCTTTGTTTTGTAGCTGAACATAACGCCCTCCTGCGCAACACTGCCACCATGGAGAAAACACTCGCCGCGGTTGTGAAGGGTCGTGATGAGGAAATCACGGCGCATGACGAGGCGCAAAGGCGCGAAGAGGAGCTGCGTGCCTCCATTGCGTCCAGGGAGAAGTTGTTCGAAGAACAGCTTTTCTCGATTGCCAAAGCCCTCTCAGGTACCTTGTTTGGATGTCATTGTTGTTCTCTGTTTGTTGTTTTGCCGTTGGCGTTGATGTTTGATATTCATGTGTTGGTTTGTTTGCAGATGCCAGCGGTTTGAGCTTCGATCCTCAGGCCTTCCGCCGCGTCGACGCTTTGGCGGGTGCGCTTTCGGCAGTCGAGGAACACAACATCGCCGTTCAAGATACGCTCTCCAAGGCCAAGGGCGTTCTCAATCACCTCCAAGAGGAGCTGATGCCCAAGGATGAGCTAATCGAGAACATGGGCGAGCTGGTGGAGTCTTTCACCGGGGGTGTTCCCTCTAGCTTCAAGAACTCACTCTGCGTGGCTGGCGCGTCCGTGTCACTTGCCATGGTGCAGGTCCACGGAGTCGCGATTGATAATGCCACAGTGTCGAAGGCGATGCCTATTAGCACGGACGGCCAGCAGGTAGTCTTTGCTCCTTTCGCGACTACCTGTGGTAAATATGGGCCGCAACGCGCAAGAAGGCGGCCGTGAAGTACTCTGAGGAGCTGCAACGCGCCAAGAAGGCGGCAAAGGCTGCGACATCAGGGGCTGGCGGAAAGTCAGTGGCATCTGACACTGCCACGGACTCGATGAAGCCCCCGAAGCCGTCGAAGTCAAATAAGCCAATTGCTCCTTAGTAGCTTTCTAATAGTTAACTAGTTTATGTCCTTTGTTAAGAACATGCCTGCTGGCGAGTGTATCTAGTCTTGAGTGCACTTGAATCTTTTGTCTTTGGTCGTCTTATTTGTTTCTATCTTGGCTTGTGGTAGGGTACATCGAGTGATCCTTTGAGGGAAACTCAGGACTCGCCGCCTCTTGATGATACTTTGGCACCGCCATGCTCCAGGGTAGATGAGATGTCAATGCTTTCGCGACTGCGTGACCGTGTGAAGCAGCTGGAGCGTGAGTTGCCCGTGCTGCACGGTAACGCGGATGTATGGAAGTCAAAGGTGGAGAAAGCCGCTGCCCGAGAGCAGTATCTACTTGGCGAGGTGACGCAGCTAGGCGACCAATTCAAGTGTTAGTTTGCTTGCTCTTATCTTTTCCTTGTAGTCACTCGCGATGGTGCGCTGTACTTATGCTGCTGTTGCTGCTTCGTGTAGTTGTCAGTGCACGTCATCCGCAGGATGAGAAGGACAGAATTGCCATTTGTATGCATGATCTCACCCAGGAGAAACTTCAAGAGAGTGGATACTTCTGGGTAGATCATGATCGTGCGATTGTGCTGGCGACCCTACAGGATCACGCATCGCGAGTGCTGCACTTTCTGAAGAAGTCACAGTCTTGTTTGAAGAACATTTATCGGACAATGTTTCCGCTGGATGTTACTCCATCAAGCCTGCTGGCCCTCCCTGCCAAGTTTCAAGACCTGACCGTGATTCGCGAGTCCGTGAGGCAACAGTTGGTGGTTGGTACCAAGGCTGCTCTATCGTTGGTGCGACTGCACAGGCCTGACGTAGATGTTGCGGCAATTGCGGCTAGGCCGCCTGCGCCACTAGCAGGTTCTGCCTGGAATATGGTGCCACACTACCAGGCTGTGGATCGCCCAGCAGAAGAGATCATCGACTTCTTTGAGGAACAAACCAACGTTCTCTTGCTGTAGTAGTAGCTTAGTTTGTATCCTGCACATAAGTGTACCCGTGTTGTAAAGTTCGTATAAATTTTGTATATAATTTATTGTCGAATATGTATAAAGAGCTTTGTTAGCATGAAGTGCGTTGCACTATGCGAGTCCTTTTCGTTAGCCTGGCCATGCTCTTATATCAGTCCCTTGTCAACCTGTCAGGTGCGTTGCAGCTGGGTTGATGTTGTGTCAAGGGTTTCAATTAATGTGCCAGCTACTTAGGATATCGCGTTTTGGTTCGTAGAACAGATGTATATAGGGTGGTGCAGCCCCCGAGTAGATAAATTGGAGAAAATAAAGGAGAACCCAGAGTTTTGGGGCACTTAGCTTTATTTATTCGAAGGACAGTACGAAGTACAATGTGTGGCTAAGTAGCCTTGGCTGAGTGCCTTATTTTGCGATGCAAATGTAAAAACGACTAAGGGTAGAAGCGTCGCAACTGTGCGACGTTCCAGGGGTTGGAGTATGCGACTCCTGTCTCTAAATCTTGAAGGCGATAGGCGCCACCTGGGATTACTTCGGTAACCACGTATGGTCCTTCCTAGGGTGACTCGAGCTTGAGATGTCCTTGCTGCTTCAGTCGCAGGACCAGGTCGCCTTTGACGAAGGATCTGGGGCGTAGCCTCCTACTGTGGTAGTTGCGCAGGTTCTGCTGGTAGATTGTTGATCTTTCCGCGGCGATTTCTCTTGCCTCGTCAAGGAGGTCGACGGAGTCTTCGAGTGCGAGGGATGACTCTTGTTTGCTATAAGTGACCACGCGCGGTGCCTTGTACCGTATCTCAGCGGGTAGCACTGCCTCGGCTCCGTGCACCATAAAGAATGGCGGGTAGCCTGTGGCATTGTTTGGAGTTGTAAGTAGGCTCCAGAGTACGGATTGCAGTTCGTCTGGCTAGCAAACCGTGGCTTGTTCGAGTGGCCGGAGGAGTCGCTTCTTGATGCCGCCGCAGACGAGCCTGTTCGCTTTTTCCACCTGACCATTGGTCTGTGGATGCGCTATCGAGGCATAGCAGATGTTGATCCCCAGGTTCTCGCAGAATTCTTGGAACTCCTTGGATGTGAAGTTCGTCCCATTGTCGGTGATGATGCTGTGTGGTACCCCGAAGCGGTAGATGATGGATTCGAAGAACTTAACTGCGTTGTGTCCTGATTGTGTGGTCACTAGCATGGCCTCAATCCACTTGGTGAATTTGTCGACTGCGACCAAGAGGTAGACATAGCCTCCTCATGAGGACCTTGGGAGTTTGCCAACCATGTCGAGTCCCCATTGCACGAAGGGCCAGGCCAATGGAATTGGCCGGAGTTCTGCGCCCGGTGCGTGCGGCTTGTCCGTGAATTGTTGGCAAGCATTGCATTTTTGGACGATGTCCTTGGCATCGCGCATGGTCGTAGCCCAATATAATCCAGCTCGTAGAGCTTTGGAGACGAGGGCATGATTGCCGGCGTAGTGCCTGCAGGTCCCCTCATGGATGTCGAGGAGAACAGCTCTTCCGTCGGTCGTGGAGACGCATCGCTGGAGTACTCCTGTGATGCTGCGTTTATACAGTTCGCCGTTGATAACAGCGAATGCCTTAGGATTGCTGTGCGATGTGCCGTGCATCAGTCGGATCGTCCGGGAGCCTTTTGCTGAGGAGGTACATGATGTATGGCTGCGTCCAGGATTGCTCAATCATCATGACGCCATTGACTCATTGGGTGGCGTAGCCCCCGAGTCCGTTGCTGCGCTTGTTTTCTTCTCTGTGGCCTTTGGCTTGATGGAGCATTCGCAGATGCGCTCGAGAAATACCCCGGGTGGTATGGGGGCGCAGGTAGAGCCTATATTGGCGAGTGCGTCCGCCTCTTCGTTGCTTTCGCGACCTACGTGCCACAGCTCGCAACCGTCAAAGTCTCCTTCGAGTGAGTCGTAGAGGTCACGGTACGCGATCATGTTGTCGTTCAGTGCGTCGCACTCATGCATTGTTTGGTTGACGACCAACTTGGAGTCGCCGTATATGATGAGCCTCTTGGCACCGCAGGCTTTTGCCATCCTCATCCCGTGCAACATGGCCTCGTATTCAGGCTTATTGTTGGAGGCTGTGAACTGCATTCGCAGGATATACTTCAACTTGTCCCCTTGAGGTGATATCAGTATGACACCTGCGCCTGCTCCGTCCTTCTTCTTGGACCCATCGAAGTGCATTGTCCAGAGGTAGGACATATCTGGTTTGTCCAGGAGCTGGTTCTCCATCCAGTGCACGAGGAAGTCAAGGAGAACTTGTGACTTGATTGCGTCGCCCTTTTCGTATGTGATGTCTCGTGGAGACAATTCTATTCCCCAAAGCGCGACTCATCCCGTGGCGTCGGGGTTATTGAGGATATGTCCCATCGGGGCGTCGTTGACCACCACGATTGGGTGTTCCTGGAAGTAATGGCGCAGTCGCCGGGCGGTCATGAAGACACCGTACGCCAGTTTCTGGTAGTGCGGGTACCATTGTTTTGTTGGCGTGAGGACCTCGCTGAGGTAGTATATTGGGCGTTGTACCTCGTGGACCTTGTTTTCCTCGGCTCCCTCGATGACGAGTACTGTGCTGACCACCTAGATGGTGGTGGAGATATATAGCAACAGTGGCTCCCTTTCTCGTGGTGTCACCAGTACTAGCGAGGTGGATAGAAGGCGCTTGAGGTCTTTGAATGCTTCCTGTGCTTCGTTGGTCCACTCGAATTTTTCAGCTTTGCGGAGGAGTTGGTAGAAGGGCAGCGCCTTTTCACCCATCCGACTGATGTATCGACTGAGGGCCGCGATTCGCCCAGCCAGCTACTGAACGCCCCTTATGTTTTTCGACTTCTCCATGGCCAGTATGGCTTTTATTTTCTTCGGGTTTGCCTCGATTCCCCTTGGGGAGATGAGGTACCCGAGTAGTTGCCCAGATGGCACGCCGAAGGCGCATTTGTCTGGATTGAGCTTGATCCGGTAGCGGTCGAGGTTGGCGAAGGTTTCGCGCAAATCGTCGATTAGGGAGGCTTCCTCCTTGGTCTTGATTACTATGTCGTCGACATATACTTGAATGTTGCGACCCAGTTGTTCCTTGAGACAAGCCTACATGCACCGCTGGTAGGTGGATCCCGCGTTCTTTAGCCCGAAGGGCATTGTGTTGTAGCAGAACACACCAAAGGGCGTTGTAACCGCTATTTTCTCTTGGTCTTCCTCCTTCATTCGAATCTGATTATAGCCTGAGTAGGCGTCGAGGAAGCAGAGGCGCTCGCATCCTGCGGTGGAGTCGATGATCTGGTCGATGCGTGGCAACAGGATGTGATCCTTTGGGCAGTGCTTATTCAGAGAGGTGAAGTCCATGCACATCCGCAGGATATCCATATCCTTTTTTGGTACCAACACCGTGTTGGCGAGCCAAGTGCTTTCCTTGATCTCGCGTATGAACTTGGCGTCGAGGAGTCTGTTGATCTCCATTCCAACTGCCTGCGCTCGTGGCTCGAATAATCGACGAATTGTTTGCTTGACTGGCCTTGCGTCAGGGTTGACATTGAGTGTGTGCTCGGCGAATTCCCTGGGAACTCCTGGCATGTCTGCAGGACACCAGCCAAAAATTTCCTAGTGCTAACGGATGAATTCGACGAGCGCGAGTTCCTATGCGGGACTCAAGTTGTTGGCAATGAGGGCCATCTTGGCGAGATCCGATAGGTGGACCTGCACTTTCTTTGTCTGCACCGATGAGTTGAAGGATAGATCAGGCGAACTTGGCCAGCTCAGGGGAGGCAGACTATTGTCTGTCGACTCCTTTAGTCTCCCGAGTTCTTCCTGCATGTCGAAGGACTGGGAAATTCTGTTGAATTCCCTGTCACAACTGTCAGATCTCTCGAAGTCCCATTGATCGTGATGACGCCATTGGGACCTGGCATTTTCATCTGCAGGTAGGCGTAGTGTGGTACTGCCATGAACCTAGCGAACGCGACACGTCCGAGGATGCAGTGGTACTACGAAGGCCAGTCGACGACCTCGAAGTCGATGCACTCGTGCCGAAAGTTTTTCAGCGTGCCGAAGATAACGTCGAGGTTGATTTTGCCCAGGGGATATGCGCCTTTTCTTGGGACGATTCCATGGAATGTTGTGTTTGAAGCCTCTAGGCAAGTCAGAGGGATCCTCATTGCTCGCAAGGTACTCACGAATATAAGGTTGATGCCGCTCCCGCCATCCATGAAGATGCGGCCCATGTCGAAGCCTCTGATTTGCGCCTCGAGTACAAGGGGACAATGTCTTGGATGAGCTACTTGAGGCGGGTGGTCACGTTTGTCAAAGGTAATGCATGACTCGCTTCCACCGAGGTACTCAGTGGTAGATGGAGGTGAGTGTGTGGCCAAGTTGACTTGGCGAGTGATGGCCTTCTGCACCCGATTGGAGGGGCGTCCTTTTTGGATCATCATGGTACCCATGGCCCTTGGGTAGGGTTCGCCTCCTTGGTGCTGGTCCGGTGCAGCTGCGTTTGGGGGCATTCCAGGTGGTGGTGGCGGAGCGCCATGTGCCACGGCGCCTGGAGCGGCTCTGTAGCCTCTTTCGACTGTGTTGCGGTTCATCCGGGCTAATCCCTCGTGTAGTTTGAGGAACTCGCGATAGTCTTTGAGGAGGTGGCTGGACTTCTTCTTCCCATCATGCTTGTCGATGTAGAAGTGCACCGTACATGGCCCGGATAGTTTGTCTTCAATGGATGTTGCGGGTGCTTCGTCACGATCGCGGCGTTGCCACACTTGCGTGGTCTTCCTAGAGTCGCGGTATCCACCGTTACGGTATCCGTTGTTGCGGTTGTCGTCGCATCTATCGGCGTAGCCGGCTGCGACCATGTTGACATCGTCCCGGTCATCATAGATGCGCATACGGTGTTTGCTTCGCCGGTCGTGTCTGCGCTCGAGTTCTGCCTCCTCGTCAGAGTGAACGTGATTTTTCACCGAATCTTCTCCATCAGCCCACCGATTCCAAATTTCCATCAAGTGGTCAATGGTCTTGGGCTTCGAGCGGCCCAGCTCCTCCCTGAGCTCTATGCGGTGGACGCCGCTGTAGAATGCATCAATCGCGCGATCCTCCGAGATGTTTTCTGTGGAGTTCTTGATGATGGACCACCTTTGGATGTAGGAGCGTAGCGATTCACCCGATCTTTGCTGGCAGCATCTTAGCTCCTCGATTGATGCTGGCCTCTTGTACGTGCCTTTGAAGTTGCGGACGAAGCTGTAAACCAGCTCATCCCAACTGCGAATGGATCCGCACGGGAGGTTGTTGAGCCATGCTCGGGCGGCGCCCTGCAGCTGTAGCTGCAAGCATTGCATGGCTGTGCTTCGACTGCCCCGTGGATTCTGGCGAAGGAGATGTGATCCTCTAGCCATATCTTTGGGTCCTGTAAATCGTCAAACTTCGGGTTCTTTGATGGGAGTTTGAACCCCTTAGGCATTCGCTTCTGCCTAATGGATCTGCTAAAGCATCTGGCGCCGCAGCGCTCTACAGCTTCCTCTTTCGAGTCAGTCGACCGAGCATGCCGCGCCCTTGATTTGTCAACCTTGCGGTGCGTGAGGTCATCGCGTGCGTCATAGTCATGGTCGTGTCGCCGTGAGCGGCGACGTCGAGACAGATCGTGACTGTTGTCGCTAGATGAGGGCGAGGAGTAGTGCTTTGCTAGCGCTTTGCCCTTTTTTGGCTCTGGTGTTGGCTCCTTGTCGAGGGAGGCCTCGATTAATCCCAAGCCCGTGATTGTAGATCGGTGCATGGCGGATCGGGGATCTCCAGCTGGCCGCTGGTTGTTAAGGAGATACATGGTGGCCGCTGTCACCGCAGCCTGCTGCGTCTTGGGGACCACATTGCCCCGTGTGTCGACTGTCATAGAGCTAAAGTCGAGGATTTTTACAGCTTCTATGCGTTCTTGCTCGGTGAGATGGGCCATCTGAGATTGCCTCTTCTTGGCGAGGTACTCGTTGCCCTTTGAGGAGGATCCTCCGTGGGAGGAGAGCCCAGCACGGTGAAGGCTCGACTCGTCTGCTGCCTTTTTGCGCGCCTCGAGTTGCGCGATTGTTTGTACTTGGCGCTTGAGTTCCTCCTTCAGGAGCCAGTGATAGCCCATCAGCAGTGCTTGCGGGGATCCGAAGGGTAAAGGAGCGCCTCGTAGGGCCTCGCGGCAGCGAGCCCATTCTTGCTCGTTGAGCCTGATCATGACGCGTTCGCCGGTTTGCTCGTTTAATATGGTTGGAGGTTTGACTCCTCCTCCATTGTCGACAGGGGTGCAATTGCCACCGTTGCCGCCATTGCCGCTGTTGCTGCCGTTAGGCGGGTCAGTTCCATTGCCGCGATTGCCACCGTTGTCGCGGTTGGCATAGATATCGCCTGCGTTGATGACGGCGCACATGAAGTGATTGGGGAAGCTGCTGCTTCCACAACACTCAGATCCATAACCGTAGGTTCCATCTTTAGTGGCCAGATCGCTCAGATCGGAGTCTCGACTACTGTCGTTGACCGTGTTCTCGACTATTGTCGAGGCGTTGATCTCACTGAGGGTGCTGATAGAAGGAGGGAACCATGATGCTAGGGCAATCGATGGTGTCGTCGGCTGATCAGACATGCGAAGCATGCCCATCTGACCGACTTGGAAGCGAAAGATCCCTATCGCCAGGCTGATTCCGTCGCCCATGTACTCGAAGGCCGGGCAAGTGGCCGGCGTGTGGACAGTGAAGTCGAACGTGCCGAAGAGCTGGCGGATCTCCGCTGTTGCAGAGTTGAAGATCATGGTTGATGGGGCCGAAGAAGCCGCAACATCAGCACTCCCAATTCCCACAGACGGTGCCAATTGACGAGGGTTTAACTCATCAATGCCAATTGTTATGGACTTGGGATTTGGAGAAGGAGGGAGCGCTGGAGACATCTATCGGCTAGAAAACAAGCACACAGGGGACAAAGATTTACCTAGGTTTAGGCCTCATAGAGGTCCCTATTCCTGCTTGTCTGCTCGTGGAATTATTGAAGGAATCGAATATTACAATGGTGTGCAGATGCAATCTGGTGAAGGTTGTGGAAACTAGGGTTGCGTGGTGTCCTCCTCACCGCCCCCTCCTAGCCTTTATATAGGTAGGCTAGGTCTCGGGTAGCAGGTCAAGTCGGTTACAAGTTAGGGTTTTCCCCTTCAAACTTTCTATCTTTAGCTTCTTCTTGTTCTTCAAGCAATCGAGAGTCCGTAGGTTACTCGAGTCCTTCATTTGGGCCTTGGCGACATCGTGGGCCTTTACGTATTTAGACCGTATATACCGAGCTCGAGTACCTGTAGGGTATACCCATGTCAACAAGAATGCTTTATACTCATTGATAACTAAGCTTAAATTCGTTTATATTTCACCACAATACTTTTAGGTTAGAACTTTACACGGATGGTCGAAGTACATTTTACATCACGAACCTCAAAAAAGAAAAAATTACATCGAGGTCCATATACATTTAGCATAAAGGACCCTAAAAGAAATAAAATCTGGTTTGTCTCATTCTTGAGAGATCAGCCGATCTGAGCCAAACTCTTAATACTACTTCCTCTTCGATTGTTTTCAAAACATGGCCAACTCTGTTGCCATGCAAATTCTCTAACATGGGATCATCAGCACAAAGTTTAATGTTGATATGGCCTTGACCTTGGTCATTCGGCTTGAAATCCTAGAATGCTCATACTTATTGACAAGTAAGCTTAAAATCATCTAAATTTCACCACTTACACTTTTACACCTAACAAAAGTGGGAAATTACATCAAGGTCCATACATTTAGCACAAAGGACCCTAAAATTAAGCAAGGAAAACAATCGGGTTCAGCTTCTTCTCTAGAGAGTAGTTGATCGTGCCATACTCTTCATACTACTTCATCTTCGATTGTTTTCAAAATATGGCCAAATTTGTCGGCATGCAAATTCTTGGATATGGGATCATCAACATAAAGTATGATGTAGATATGGCCTTGACCTTGGTGGTTTCGACTTGAAATACAAGAATGCTTCATACTCGTTGACAACTAAGCTTAAATTCGTTTAAATTTCACCACAATACTTTTAGGTTAGTACTTTACATGGTCAGTTGAAGTACATTTTACATCACGGACCTCAAAAAAGCAAAAATTACATTGAGGTCCATATACATTTAGCATAAAGGACCCTAAAAGAAAAAAATCTGGTTTGGAACATTCTTAAGAGATCAGCTAATCTGAGCCAAACTCTTTATACTACTTCCTCTTCGATTGTTTTCAAAACATGGCCAACTCTGTTGCCATGCAAATTCTCTAACATGGGATCATCAGCACAAAGTTTAATGTTGATATGGCCTTGACCTTGGTCATTCGGCTTGAAATCCAAGAATGCTCATACTTATTGACAAGTAAGCTTAAAATCATCTAAAGTTCACCACTTATACTTTTAGACCTAACAAAAGGGGGAAATTACATCAAGGTCCATACATTTAGCACAAAGGACCCTAAAATTAAGCAAGGAAAACAGTCAGGTTCAGCTCCTTCTCTAGAGAGTAGCTAATCGAGCCATACTCTTCATACTACTTCATCTTCAATTGTTTTCAAAATATGGCCAAATTTGTCGGCATGCAAATTCTTGGTTATGGGATCATCAGCATAAAGTATGATGTAGATATGGCGTTGACCTTGGTCGTTCGTCTTGAAATACAAGAATGGTTAATACACATTGACAACTAAGCTTAAATTCGTTTAAATTTCACCACTTACTTTTAGGTTAGAACTTTACACGGTCGATCGGAGTACATTTTACATTAGGAACCTCAAAAAAGTAAAAATCACATCGAGGTCCATATACATTTAACATAAAGGACCCTAAAAGAAAAAAAATCTGGTTCGGCTCATTCTCGAGAGATCACCTAATATGCGCCAAACTCTTAATACTACTTCCTCTTTGATTATTTTCAAAACATGGCCAGATCTGTTGCCATGCAAATTCTCTAACATGGGATCATCAGCATAAATTATGATGTTGATATGGCCTTGACCTTGGTCGTTCGGTTTGAAATCCAAGAATGTTCATACTCGTTGACAACTAAGCTTAAATTCATTTAAATTTCACCATTTACTTTTAGGTTAACATTTTACACGGTCGGTGGGAGTACATTTTACATCAAGGATGACCTAAAAAGAAAAATTATTACATGGAGGTCCATACATTTAGCACAAAGGACCCTAAAAGGAAAACTTTCTAGTTTGGCTCCTTCTCGAGAGATCAGCCGTAGGCCAATGCACAATATTGATATGGTCATGACCTTGGTTGTCTGGGTCAAAACCAGGAATGTTCGTACACCATAGGCCAATACACATTGTGAAGAAGCCAGAGCATTTTTTTGTATTCAAAGGTGTCAAAACACATGTTTCTCTTTTTTTTATTAGCATTGTATAGTGTACGAATAACTTTGAATATTGACCGTTGGATCAAGACTCGAATCTCAACATTGTGAGACGTTGGATATTTATTTCCATTTTAGCATCAAGAAGATACTATTGATAGTCTTTCTTTTCTTATCTTACCACTATTATATATATTGTGTGGACAAAAGTATGAAAATTAATTTATGCAAATTAGTTAAAATATATGTCTGATTTTTTTAAATAAATATATGCATGTATTTGAACTATTAATGACTGACAAAATGTTTTTATTGTCTAGTGTCTAAAAATTAAACATAGTTGAAAACTGGGGCGTAAGTGTGAGATGTTTTCTTTTCTACGTTGCTTTGGATCACTTTTGTCCATCGGATGAATATTGGGTGGTAGATACAGGGGCATGTTGATACGAGTCCCCTTAGCAGTGGGCACGTGGAGTAGTAGTTAAACAATTTCAGAAAACAGTTAAAATCCAAAATATAAACATTAGTAGCAAAGACAGTTTATAGCCAAAATACACCTTTCCTAGTGCCAAAAGAGACCCTGCCTCCGACTACTACTACATTAACTAGTAAACAAGTGGTACTTTTCTATAACGAAATTAACTAGTAATACATCATTACCATCGCATTAGAACCACTTAGCCGAAGATTAAGATAAATCAGAAAGTGGATTCTGTAGTGCACGATAGGTCGCATGCACTAGTTCAACATATTTTTGCACTTACCAATTGGACTCAAAGTTATGAAACAAGATGAAATTTAATAAAACTTGGAACACTAACCTTAAAGCATGATACTAAGTAAGACTGAACGGCCTAGACATGCACGCTACCTAGCGTGCATGCTAGAATCGCCAGGTTGTAAGATCAATTCATCCCGTCGATGCAAAAGCAGAAAGACAACACCTTGATTGTCCCGTACTGTCCATCAGCCATGGTAATGTACCGCGGCGGCACCGTGAGGAACATCATATCTTTGAGGCCAACACTGTTGGGCGACGCCCAGCTCATCGACTCAATTACACCATTAAGGGTGTCCGCCGAGAAGTCCGCCGGTGACTGCGGGCCAGTCGTGCATAGCTTCACCTTGTACTAGGGCCACGAGCACGAGGTCGCCTGTCACACACCGAGGAAACGGCGGTGACCTAGCCAAGGAAACGGAGACTGAACACGGTAGTGTCATCACCGTAGACGATGACCATGGATGGCGGAAAGGACGGCAACGACATTGTTACTATACACTCCATGGGCTGGCCGTACGATAGTCTATGCACTTGTACTTTGTGGACGCCGTTGAGGTGCAAAAGGAGCTCGACTTGCGAGGCGGTGAATATGCAGCCGACCTCCATGCAGCCGCACGGGCTGTACAGGCACGCGGCCTTTTGGTCATCGAGCTCGTGGTAGGAGACCATGGTGAGGCAGCCGTCATGGGGGCATAGAACAGTTATCGGTGCTAGCTCGTCTTTGTCCATCGCCAGCTAGCTCTTGGTGGAATCTGCTGACGCGGCCAGCGTTGGAGTGGTTCCCTGGAAGCTCGGCTCGCTGATGTAGTGCCCGCAGTCCTAAATTTTTATGCAACATTGAGTTTTTTTGAATGAAGGCTGCATAAATTTGACAGGTGAGAGTAAATCAGGCACTTAATACCTTGTACAGTACTGTACCAGACAAACAAATCCTACCCGCGTGAGAGGTAAGAAGGTCTAAGCCTTTTTTTTGGAAATGGAGAAGGTCTACACCTAGAGAGAGATGGAGAAACCTGGGGCCTGGCGCAAAGTGTGTAGTGCCGCAGGGGAGAGAATGTGGACTGCATGCATGTCTTCAACACCATCTGCATTTTATTCTATTTGCTTGTCTCTTCTGTCTCTTTCTTTCTCGGCATGGCAGACTCGTTTCTCTTCTCCATTTCTTTCTTGTGGTTAAAACTTGTCCAGATACAGAGTACTACTAGTAGTAGTACATTTGAACTAGTACTCTAGTAATATGAAGTATATGTCTTTTTATACTCAAGTTGTACTACCAGTACTCCAATAGTAATATAGTACATATGTCTTATTTTTACTATACTACTACTCCAGTAGGTAGGCATCTGCGGGCGGTGGGTGGCGGGCGGTAGTGGCTATTTGTGGCTTTTTACTACTTCTAGGGCGGCGGGTGGTGGGCAACGGTGGTAGTAGGGTTCTAGTAGTACGGAGTACTACTCGAGTAATCCTGCTCACTGATTCATGAAGTAAGACTTCAGTAGTGTACTGCAGTGCTATACTGCTCAGATGCAGCTATCATCATACCACGGTTCCTAGCGAGACACCAGAGACACAGGTGCTCAAATGCACGTCCCAGGTGGGCCCCGATGCCTTGTGATTGGATAAAGCCTTGCTGCCTGACCACACAACCAAGAAAATTCATTTCGCTACTCTCTACTATACTATTTCTCGGTGTGTTTCGAAATTAAGTTCACACCTTGAGATAATCTGTGCAGCTAACCCACCAGGTAGTCAATGTATCAAGAACGAGTGAGAGTTGTTTGGCAAGATTAAACTTCTTGCTAAGAATATGCATGCCTAGAAATTTGACCGTGTTTTGAAAACAACCAAAGAGACTATGACTCACTGTGTTTTGAAATTTTGGCTATGTTTCGAAATTAACTTCACACCTTGTGATAATCTGTTCAGTGGACCCACTAGGATGTCAATGTATCGAGAATGAGTGAGAGTTGTTTGGCAAGATTCAACTTCTTGCTAAGAATATGCATGCCTAGAAATTTGACCATGTTTTGGAAACAATCAAAGAGACTATGACTCGCCGTGTTTTGAAATTTTGGCTGTGTTGTGAAATTAACTTTACACCTTACGATAATCAGTTAAGTGGACCCACCACCAGGCCATAGTCAATGTATCAAGAATGAGTCAGAGTTTGGAAAGATTCAACTTCTTGCTAAGAATATGCATGCCTAGAAACTTGACTGTGTTTTGAAAATAATCAAACAGACTATGATTCACCGTGTTTTGAAATTTTGGCTGTGTTTCGAAATTAACTTCACGCCTTGTGATAATCTGTTCAGTGGACCCACCACTAGGCCACAATCAATGTATCGAGAACGGGTGAGAGTTTGGAAAGATTCAACTTCTTGCTAAGAATATGCATGCCTAGAAATTTGACCGTGTTTTGAAAATAATCAAAGAGACTATGACTCACCGTGTTTTGAAATTTTGCCCGTGTTTCGAAATTAACTTCACACCTTGAGAAAATCTACTCAGTGGACCCACTACCAGGAAGTCAATGTATCGAGACGAGTGACAGTTTGGAAAGATTCAATTTCTTGCTAAGAATATGCATGCCTAGAAATTTGACTGTATTTCGAAAACAACCAAAGAGACTATGGCTCACCGTGTTTTGAAATTTTGCGTGCGTTTTGAAATTAACTTCACACCTTGCAAAATCTATTCACTGGACCCACCAGGCAGTCAATGTATCGAGAACGAGTGAGAGTTTGGAATGATTCAACTTATTGCTAAGAATATGCATGCCTAGAAATTTAACCGTGTTTTGAAAACAATCAAAGATGCTATGACTCACCGTATTTCGAAATAAACTTCACACCTTGCGAAAATCTATTTAGTGGAACCACCACTAGGACACAGTCAATGTATCGAGAATGAGTGATAGTTTGGAAAGATTCAACTTCTCGCTAAGAATATGCATGCCTAGAAATTTGACCGTGTTTTGAAAACAAACAAAGATACTATGACTCACCGTGTTTTGAAATTTTGGTTGTGTGTTTCAAAATTAACTTCACACCTTGCAAAAATCTATTCAGTGGACCCACTGAAGGGAATATGCCCAAGAGGGAATAATAAAGTGGTTATTATCTTATTCCATGTTTATGATAAATGTTTATTTTGCATGCTATAATTGTATTGATCGGAAACATCAATACATGTGTGTTTAATAAACAAAAAGGGGTTCCTAGTTATGCCTCTCTTATAGACTAGCTTGTTGATTAACAAGATGATCAAGGTTTCCTGATCATAGACATTGGATGTTGTTAGTAACAAGGTCACACCATTGGTGGAATGATGTGATGAACATTCATCCGAAGTATAGCATTACGATCAAATTCATTATGTTTATATTGCTATAACATCATACGATGTAATCTTTATCCTTAGACCATGAGATCATGTTAATTGCTAACACCGGAAGAGTATCTTGATAACATCAAACGTCACACCGTAACAGGGTTACTATAAAGGTGGGTTCAGTGCTACGAAGGTGTTATGTTGAGGCTCATGGATCAAGAGTGGTATTTTTCCATCCCGATGACGGATAGATATACTCTAGGCCCTCTCGGTGATATCACATTGAAATAGCTTGCAAGCAAGTGATGTGATCACTATAATGTTATATCACGGGAACGAGAAAAGAGTCCATGTCGGTAATGAGATCAGACTAGGTATGGAGATGTCGATGATCGAATCTTGGACATGTAATATATCGCGGGACAAAGGGATTTAGTTACTAGCGTTAAAGGTTCTCACGATCACAGAAGTCATCGTTGAATGTGTAGGAGTCAGTATGGATCTCCAGGTCCCGCTTCTGATTATTGATCTGAGAGGGGTCTCGATCATGTCTGCATTATTCGCGAACCATAGGGTGACACACTTAAGGGATACCGACACCATTTGGAGCAAATATGTTTCAGATAAAGATTTTAGAAAGCGCTAGAATTATTTCAATGGACACCGAAACTGTTTCGGGTGAAATTGCTGAAATTGGTTCTGCATGTAATATTGAAATGTTGCAGGGGGTTTTATGTGAATGTTTGTTAATTAAAGTAATTAACAAAATTCTGAATAAAAATAATAAAAGAGTTTTATTAAATGAGAGCATTAAATTTGGAGAAATTTAATGCATTTAAAGTGGAGACTTTAAAAGAGAATGTGAAGGGGCAAATTTATGTGGAGGGAGTTACCACCACATGAATGGAGGAGGTGAAGAGACACCTCCTCCATGCGCCGGCCATGAAGGAGGGGCACCCCCCTCCTCCTATAAAAGGCCACCCCCTCCTCACTTCTCACACACACCTCCTTGTGAAGGATCTCTCTCCCCCTCTAGTATTATTCCCCCATGCTCTCGGATTAGCGAGATACATGTTCCCAGTGGCTTTATCTAGAAAGGACTTGCTATTTCCACTGCTTTGCTAGAGCGAGGGACGGAGGTTGTCAGGGTACCAGACGTGTGTGCGATCACGGATGCACCGCTGCTTTGTGGTGCTGGACTTGGTGGTGCTGGAGCTGGATCTGATGGACGTGCTGAAGCCGGACCTGCTAGACTTCATCACGATCTTGAGATCGGCAAGTGTACGACTACATCAACCACGAGTTCCTACTCATTAACAAATCTCGTTGTCAACGAGGGTAAGTTCTCGTTGGATGTATGTCCACCCGTTGCTTTGTACCTAGTAGATAGATCTTGGCGTATAGTTCACACCGTAGGAAATTTTTGTTTTCTATGCTGCGGACCCAACAATGGTATCAGAGCCTGATCTATGCGTAGGTGCTTAGCACGGGTAGTACACATATGTTTATATGTGGGCGATGATGATCATGTTATTGCATCTTCTATGCACTTTGGATATTGGTGGCATAATGGGATGAAGCGGCCCGGACCAACCTTACATGTCATCGTACATGCGACCGGTTCCACGAAAGACATGCAACTTGTTTTGCATAAGTGGCTGGCGGGTATCTCTCTATCCTACTATAGTCAATATCTGATTTACAACGAGTTGCTAATAACTTGGTTATCCTCGTTGTGATTCCATGTTCATAGGTAAGAACGGTTCTATCTACGAAAGCCCTAAGCCACGTAAAACTTGCAATTGATAAATTAGAGGCATCTAGTTTAGATCGTTGCTGGGCTAGTGTATTGATATGGTATTGTTGTAAGTAGATGTATGATAGATACTCTTACAACTCACTTAACGTGTAAGTTCCATAGACCTTGGCCTTACACACAAAGGAATGATAGAGATCATACCACGATGCAAATGATAGAGATCAAATGCATGGACCATATCACCTCACTTCACACATTAGATGTTAGCATCTTATATTGCTAGTTTGGCGCTTTCTGTAGCATTGTAAGATGATCCCTCATTTAAATATCAAGATAAAATATGTTCTTCCTTAAGTATGCACCGTTCTATGGATCGTGTTTCGAGACATCACGTGATGATTGGGTGTTCTCAACTCTACGCTTTCATGCAACGGATGTAAGACAGTTTTACACACGCAAATACTAAGGTTCTTACTTGGCGAGCCTAGCATGTACAGACATGGCCTTGGAACTCGGACCGAAAGGTTAAGCATGAGTCATATAGTTGATGTGATGACCATATTGATGCTCGCCTTTGAAGCTACACCGACTCACGTGATGATCGGACTTGGTGTAGTGGATTTGGTTCATGTAATCACCAAAAAGGCACGAGGGATGTCATTTTTGAGTGGGAGTTCATTTATAATTTGGATTAGTCGAACTCAATTTGTCATAAACTGAATCGAAGTGAATTTGCATAGTTTGTTGTAGTCATTGGCATTTGTTTTCTACCTTATGCTTAGTTTTTATTTGAGATAATAGAACTATAGAATTCTAGATATTTACTTTACGAACTGGTATCGTATTGTTTTGAATGTCAATTTAAAGTTTATAAGTCCTATTGCAAACTTTCAGCAAACTCTATTTACTCAATGAAGTTTAATAAGTAGTATTAAATCAAGAGTAAGAATTCCAATGTTAGTATCTAAAGTATCATGTTTGCCTCCATGATTATTGATATTCAAAAAGTTGTTTTAATATCAAGATTATATTGGAGCTGAAAATTGTTTCAGAAACCATCATGTGTGAAAGATATTGTGATATCTGAAACAAAGTTTTTGGTTGCATTATGATAGAGTGTAATTTAGCAAAATACATGTTCTCATATTGTATGAGAATTTGTGAATGATGGAGATGCCAGGCATCCGAATCTACCAAAAAGGTTTCGGGAACTGATATTATACTCGCGATTCTTCCTTATAGGCTATAGTAGCTTGATCATGAAAGTTGTCATCATAAGGATGAATAGAAGATGTAAGTCAAATGTTTACTACACTAATAGATTACTAAAGAATGGATTTTTGAAAGAACACCAAACATTTGATGATGGTGATCCACTTCAAAGTGCAAGTCCAAAGGTATTAGTATTTGACTATATACGCTTTGTACCATGTGTCATGTTGATGACACCACTATTGATGTTGATAGATTCTTTTAAAAGAAAAAGGAATTGCTGAAAGAGAATCTATAAAATATTTGGCAGAAAATAAAAGGTTGGAGATGTCCAACTTAGATATATAGAAGATATACATGTTATGGCTATATTCCTTGCTTGTTAAACAATGTGGTTCTTAGGTATTGGATACCAGTATTGGATACCAAATTGGTTGGTATGAAGTGTCATACAGGACAATGCAATTCATGAACTCCAGTGGCCTAAGTAACCAGCAAGAGAATGAGTGATGATGTTCATCGAAAACAAATAAAGTGTTATTGTGTTTTTCGTTGTCATCAAACCAAGCCTTCAAGATTTGTTTAAATAATAGTTATTTTGTTCCGGTATCATGAGAACAATGGCTATTCAAATAATTACCGTATTCCATAAAGAATGGATGAACTTTTACAAGTCTAGTTGGAGAAATCACATCCATAAACACTATTGCTAAAATGTCGCAAGACAAATGATTGAAAGATCACTTATGAAGTGACATCGCAGTTTAAATTCTATTTGAAAGAAAACATGAAGAAACTCCATGTTGATGGATTTTTGGAGTCTTTGATTTTGATCAATTGACGCATGTGAGACTTTCCTCGAGATAACTGAAACTCCGTCCATAGGCCAGAGAGGAACGGATGACTAGCTTATTGGAAATTGTGCATGCTGATGTGCATAGTCCATTATGTGTAGCCATATGCGATGGATCTTTTTTTTTGGTTCATATGCTTTCTCCGAAAATTTGAGTGAATATATCTGTATATTTACTTAATAAGGAAGAAGTATGAAACATTTGAAAATTGTTCAAAAACTTTCAATATGAAGTGGAAAATCATTGTAACAAGAAAATAAAGAGTTTATGATTCGATCATAAAGGAAGATATTTGAGTTACATGTTTAGCAAAAACACCTAAAACTTGAGGAATTGTTCCATGATTTGTGTTTCCCGGTAAACCATAGGAGTATGGCATATTCGAGAGATAAAATCAAACCATGTTTGACATGATAAGATCAAGGGTGTCATTTATAAAACTGCCATTATGTTTTAAGGATTGAAGCTTTAGAGACTACCGCTTTTACACTGAAAAGAGCACCATCGTGATCCATTGAAATGACACCATATAAGTTATGGTTTGGGATAAAACCTGAATTGTCTTTTCTTAAATTTTGGTATGCTATGCATAAGTAAAATGTTTACAACCAAAGTCGGATAAGCACGTCTTTGTAGGTTATCCCAAAGAATTTGTTGGGAATTTCTCCATAACACCGAGGACAAAAGAGTTTGTTACTTGGAACATCAAGTTTCTTGAGACGGAATTTTTCGTGAAACGTTAAGTGGGAGGACAATAGAACTTTGATAAGGTTGTTGAACCTTAGCTATATGTGCTAAGTAGCGCAGCACCGGAAAGTGTCCCGGTGGTGGCCACAATGCTCATGGCTCCCATGATTACAAAGTGTGTGATCTTGGAGATTAGAGTTTCTATTTGAACCGTATGCATCGGGTAAGAATCAAATATTGAGATTTGATAAACAAGTCATTATTGTTTTGACAATGATGAACTGAGTGCATGCAAAGAAGCGATGATGGGCCCTGACTCCATAAAATGACTAGAAGTCATATAATCCGTGATAGTATCCATACACGAGAAATCAAGTTTCTGAACTTGGAAGACCCTCCGAAAAGGCGTGAAGCCTATCGGTCATGTTTGGATCTATAAAGAAATAGACATGGATGTTTAACATCTATGAAATAGTCGACATGTCGGAAAGAAGTTTACGACAATGTTCAAGGAGTTGACTATGGCAAGATTTGATATTTCATAGCGATATATAGTCTTGACGGATTAATGTAGCAACCACTACATATAATTTGGTATATGGTAGTTGAATAAACAAAACAAGGTTCTTCTAATAGAATGGTAACCTAGGACATGTACATGACATGGTCCAAAGGGTTTTGTTAATTCAAAGGGTGCTAAAAAAGCATGTAAACTTCAATAGTTGAAGTAAGCATAGCGGAGTTGGAATCTTCACCATGATGAAACTGTTAAAAGAGTTTAAATTCATCGGAGATGATGAAGATGCTTGCATTTGCAAGAAATTAAGTGGGAGCGCTGAGACATATTTCTAATACATTATGTAGAGGACATATTGTTGATTGGAAATGATGTATCTTGAATTGACACAAGCTAAGGATTTCATTAAAATAAGATTTTGATGAAAGACTTGGGCAAACCCGGAATATTAGGCATCAATATCTATATGGATAGATTAAGGCGCTAATATGGTTGTACCAGACATACATATATGAGATATTGAAAGGGTTCAATATGGAAACAACAAGAAAGGTTCTTGCTGCATGGAAAGGATTGTATCAAAATTCAAGTGTTTCAACACTTGGTGAGTAAAATCACATGAAGATTTTGATTGATTATACCATGATATGTATATATCCAGAATGTCCTATGCTCTAATGTTATGAGCATATACCAGAATGATTCATAAGATGATCACTGGACAATAGTAAAGATATTCTTATGAGCTTTGGAAGAACTAAGAATATATCATGTATAAGTGACAAATAGTTAAAGGTAGTTCATTGTAAAGTGTTACATTGATACTAGTTTTGTCACAAGATACAAATTAAATTTATCTCAATTTAGACTATGGGTGGCACAATATAATGGAAAGGATGTTCCATGATGGATTTGGATGAGTTCCAAAGTTCAGATATTGTGACGGATACTACAACAAAAGGCTAAGTATATGACTGCTATAGTAGCAGCATAGGAGGGCATTTGTGATAAGTAGTTTGTTATCAAACTAGGTGTGGTTCAAAGTGGGCTAATACTATGAAGATATATTGTGTGACAGTAATATCAACATATTTTAACCCGAACGAACTAAAGGTCTCACCAGAGAACCAAATTTATACAATGCCATCTCATTTGAGAATGAGTGATGCATAGAGACGCAAAGACATGCAAATACACACGGACCTGAAACTGTCAGATCCGGAGATTATGTTAACCACTAGCAATTGCGTATATGCAACACCAGAAAGCCATAGGTGTTCAATACACAAAGTTTTTCAAACTAGATTATTGACTCTAGTGCAAGTGGGAGACTGAAGGGAATATGCCCGAGAGGCAATAATAAAGTGGTTATTATCTTATTCCATGTTTATGATAAATGTTTATTTTGCATGATATAATTGTATTGATCGGAAACATCAATACATGTGTGTTTAATAAACAAAAAGGGGTTGCTAGTTATGCCTCTCTTATAGACTAGCTTGTTGATTAACAAGATGATCAAGGTTTCCTGATCATAGACATTGGATGTTGTTAATAACAAGGTCACACCATTGGTGGAATGATGTGATGATCCGAAGTATAGCATTACGATCAAAGTCATTATGTTTATATTGCTATAACATCATACGAAGTAATCTTTATCCTTAGACCATGAGATCATGTTAATTGCTAACACCGGAAGAGTATCTTGATAACATCAAACGTCACACCATAACAGGGTGACTATAAAGGTGGGTTCAATGCTACGAAGGTGTTATGTTGAGGCTCATGGATCAAGAGTGGGATTTGTCCATCCCGATGACGGATAGATATACTCTGGGCCCTCTCGGTGATATCACATTGAAATAGCTTGCAAGCAAGTGATGTGATCACTAGAATGTTATATCACGGGAACGAGAAAAGAGTGCATGTCGGTAACGAGATCAAACTAGGTATGGAGATACCGATGATCGAATCTCGGACATGTAATATATCGCGGGACAAAGGGATTTAGTTACTAGTGTTAAAGGTTCTCACGATCACAGAAGTCATCGTTGAATGTGTAGGAGTCAGTATAGATCTCCAGGTCCCGCTTCTGATATTGATCTGAGAGGGGTCTCGATCATGTCTGCATTATTCGTGAACCGTAGGGTGACACACTTAAGGGATACCGACACCATTTGGAGCAAATATGTTTCAGATAAAGATTTAAGAAAGCGCTGGAATTATTTCAATAGACACCGAAACTGTTTCGGGTGAAATTGCTGAAATTGGTTCTGCATGTAATATTGAAATGTTGTAGGGGGTTTTATGTGAATGTTTGTTAATTAAAGTAATTAAAAAAATTCTGAATAAAAATAATAAAAGAGTTTATTAAATGAGAGAGCATTAAATTTGGAGAAATTTAATGCATTTAAAGTGGAGACTTTAAAAGAGAATGTGAAGGGGCAAATTTATGTGGAGGGAGTTACCACCACATGAATGGAGGAGGTGAAGAGACACCTCCTCCATGCGCTGGCCATGAAGGAGGGGCACCCCCCTCCTCCTATAAAAGGCCACCCCGTCCTCACTTCTCACACACACCTCCTTGTGAAGGATCTCTCTCCCCCTCTAGTATTATTCCCCCATGGTCTCGGATTAGCGAGATACATGTTCCTAGTGGCTTTATCTGGAAAGGAGTTGTTGCTTACGCTGCTTTGCTGGAGTGAGGGACGGAGGTTGTCGGGGTACCGGACGTGTGTGCGATCACGGATGCACCGCTGCTTTGCAGTGCTGGACTTGGTGGTGCTGGAGCTGGATCTGATGGACGTGCTGGAGCCGGACCTGCTGGACTTCATCACGATCTTGAGATCGGCAAGTGTACGACTACATCAACCACGAGTTCCGACTCGTTAACAAAGCTCGTTGTCTATGAGGGTAAGTTCTCGTTGGATGTATGTCCACCCATTGCTTTGTACCTAGTAGATAGATCTTGGCGTATAGTTCACACCGTAGGAAATTTTTTGTTTTCTATGCTGCGGACCCAACACCCACTACTAGGAAGTCAATGTATCGAGACGAGTGATAGTTTGGAAAGATTCAACTTTTTGCTAAGAATATGCATGTCTAGAAATTTGACCATTTTTCGAAAACAACCAAACAGACCATGGCTCAATGCATTTTGAAATTTTGCGTGTGTTTCAAAATTAACTTCACACCTTGCGAAAATCTATTCACTGGACCCACCAGGTAGTCAATGTATCAAGAACGAGTGAGAGTTTGGAATGATTCAACTTATTACTAAAAATATGCATGCCTAGAAATTTGACCGTGTTTTGAGAACAATCAAAGATGCTATGAATCACCATGTTTCGAAATTTTGGCTGTGTTTCGAAATTAACTTCACACCTTGCAAAAATCTATTCAGTGGACCCACCACTAGGCAGTCAATGTATGGAGACGAGTGACAGTTTGGCAATATTCAACTTCTTGCTAAGAATATGCATGACTAAAAATTTGACCGTGTTTTGAAAACAAACAAAGAGACTATGACTCACCGTGTTTTGAAATTTTGGCTGTGTTTTGAAATTAACTTCACACCTTGTGATAATATATTCAGTGGAATCACTACCAGGAAGTCAATGTATCGAGACGAGTGACAGTTTGGAAAGATTCAACTTCTTGCTAAGAATATGCATGCCTAGAAATTTCACGGTATTTTGATAACAACCAAAGAGACTATGGCTCACCGTGTTTTGAAATTTTGTGTGCGTTCCGAAATTAACATCACACCTGGCGAAAATCTATTCACTGGACCCACCAGGCAGCCAATGTATCAAGAATGAGCGAGAGTTTGGAATGATTCAACTTATTACTAAGAATATGCATGCCTAGAAATTTGACCGTGTTTTGAATATAATCAAAGAGGCTATGACTCACCGTGTTTTGAAATTTTGGCTGTGTTTTGAAATTAACTTCACACCTTGCGAAAATTTGTTCAGTGGACCCATAACCAAGCAGGCAATGTATGGAGACGAGTGAGAGTTTGGAATGATTTGATTCTTGCTAAGAATATGCAGGCCTAGAAATTTGACAATGTTTTGAAAACAAACAAAGAGATTATGATTCACCATGTTTTGAAATTTTGGCTGTGTTTCGAAATTAACTTCACCTTGAGAAAATCTATTCTGTGGACCCACTACCAGGAAGTCAATGTATCGAGACGAGTGACAGTTTGTAAAGATTCAATTTCTTGCTAAGAATATGCATGCCTAGAAATTTGACTGTATTTCGAAAACAACCAAAGAGACTATGGCTCACCTTGTTTTGAAATTTTGCGTGCGTTTCGAAATTAACTTCACACCTTGCAAAATCTATTCATTGGACCCACCAGGCAGTCAATGTATCGAGAACGAGTGAGAGTTTGGAATGATTCAACTTATTGCTAACAATATGCATGCCTAGAAATTTAACCGTGTTTTGAAAACAATCAAAGATGCTATGGCTCACCGTATTTCGAAATAAACTTCACACCTTGCGAAAATCTGTTTAGTGGACCCACCACTAGGCCAGAGTCAATGTATCGAGAATGAGTGATAGTTTGGAAAGATTCAACTTCTTGCTAAGAATATGCATGCCTAGAAATTTGACCATGTTTTGAAAGCAAACAAAGATACTATGACTCGCCGTGTTTTGAAATTTGGGCTGTGTGTTTCGAAATTAGCTTCACACCTTGCGAAAATCTATTTAGTGGACCCACTACCAGGAAGTCAATGTATCGAGACGAGTGACAGTTTGGAAAGATTCAACTTTTTGCTAAGAATATGCATGTCTAGAAATTTGACCGTATTTCGAAAACAACCAAAGAGACAATGGCTCAATGCATTTTGAAATGTTGCGTGTGTTTCAAAATTAACTTCACACCTTGCGAAAATCTGTTCACTGGACCCACCAGGCAGTCAATATATCAAGAACGAGTGAGAGTTTGGAATAATTCAAATTATTGCTAAAAATATGCATGCCTAGAAATTTGACCGTGTTTTGAGAATAATAAAAGATGCTATGAATCACCGTGTTTCGAAATTTTGGCTGTGTTTCAAAATTAACTTCACACCTTGCAAAAATCTATTCAGTGGACCCACCACCAGGCAGTCAATGTATGGAGACGAGTGAGAGTTTGGAAATATTCAACTTCTTGCTAAGAATATGCATGCCTAAAAATTTGACCGTGTTTTGAAAACAAACAAAGAGACTATGACTCACCGTGTTTTGAAATTTTGGCTGTGTGTTTCGAAATTAACTTCACACCTTGAGAAAATATATATTCAGTGGAATCACTACCAGGAAGTCAATGTATCGAGACGAGTGACAGTTTGGAAAGATTCAATTTCTTGCTAAGAATATGCATGCCTAGAAATTTGACTGTATTTCGAAAACAACCAAAGAGACTATGGCTCACCGCGTTTTGAAACTTTGCGTGCGTTTCGAAATTAACTTCACACCTTGCAAAATCTATTCGCTGGACCCACCAGACAGTCAATGTATCGAGAACGAGTGAGAGTTTGGAGATTCAACTTATTGCTAAGAATATGAATTCCTAGAAAATTGACTGTGTTTTGAAAACAATCAAAGAGGCTATGACTCACCATGTTTCGAAATTTTGCCTGTGTTTCGAAATTAACTTCACACCTTGCAAAAATATGTTCAGTGTACCCACAACCAGGTAGTAAATGTATGGAGACGAGTGAGAGTTTGGAATGATTAAACTTATTGCTAAGAATATGCATGCCTAGAAATTTAACTGTGTTTTGAAAACAAACATAGAGACTATGACTCACCATGTTTTGAAATTTTGGCTGTGTTTCGAAATTAACTTCACACGTTGCGATAATCTTTTCAGTGGACCCATCTGGCAGTCAATGTATCGAGAACGAGTGAGAATTGTTTGGAAAGATTCAACTTCTTGCTAAGAATATGCATGCGACGAAAGTTTGACCATGTTTTGAAAACAATCAAAGAGACTATGACTCACTGTGTTTTGAAAGTTTGGCTGTGTTTTGAAATTAACTTCACACCTTGCGATAATCTATTCAGTGGACCTACCAGGCAGTCAATGTATCAAGAACGAGTGATAGTTTGGAATGATTCAACTTATTGCTAAGAATATGCATGCCTAGAAATTTGACCGTGTTTTGAAAACAATCAAAGAGGCTATGACTCACCATGTTTCAAAATTTTGGCTGTGTTTCAAAATTAACTTCACACCTTGCAAAAATCTGTTTAGTGGACCCACCAGGTAGTCAATGTATCAAGAATGAGTGAGAGTTTGGCAAGATTCAACTTCTTGCTAAGAATATGCATACCTAGAAATTTGACCGTGTTTTGAAAACAAACAAAGAGACTATGACTCACCGTGTTTTGAAATTTTGGCTGTGTTTCAAAATTAAATTCACACCTTACGATAATCTATTCAGTTGACCCACTACTAGGAAGTCAATGTATCGAGACGAGTGGCAGTTTGGAAAGATTCAACTTCTTCCTAAGAATATGCATCCCTAGAAATTTGACCGTATTTCGAAAAGAACCAAAGAGACATTGGCTCACCGCGTTTTGAAATTTTGCGTGCGTTTTGAAATTAACTTCACACCTTGCGAAAATCTGTTCACTGGACCCACCAGGTAGTTAATGTATCGAGAACGAGTGAGAGTTTGGAATGATTCAATTTATTGCTAATAATATGAATTCCTAGAAATTTGTCCGTGTTTTGAAAACAATCAAAGAGGCTATGACTCACCATGTTTCGAAATTTTGGCTGTGTGTCGAAATTCACTTCACACCTTGGGATAATCTTTTCAGTGGACCCACCTGGCAGTCAATGTATCGAGAACCAGTGAGAATTGTTTGGAAAGATTCAACTTCTTGCTCAGAATATGCATGCCACGAAAGTTTGACGATGTTTTGAAAACAATCAAAGAGACTATGACTAACCGTGTTTTGAAAGTTTGGTTGTGTTTCGAAATTAACTTCACACCTTGCGATAATCTATTCAGTGGACCTACCAGGCAGTCAATGTATCAAGGACGAGTGATAGTTTGGAATGATTCAACTTATTGCTAAGAAATGCATGCCTAGAAATTTGACCGTGTTTTGAACACAATCAAAGTGGCTATGGCTCACCGTGTTTTCAAATTTTGTGTGCGTTTCGAAATTAACTTCACACCTTGTGAACATATGTTCACTGGACCTACCAGGAAGTCAATGTATCGAGAACGAGTGAGAGTTTGGTATGATTCAACTTATTGCTAAGAATATGCATGCCTAGAAATTTGACCGTGTTTTGAAAACAATCAAAGAGGCTATGACTCACCATGTTTCGAAATTTTTGCTGTGTTTCAAAATTAACGTAACACGTTACAAAAAACTATTTAGTGGACCCACCAGGCAGTCAATGTATCAAGAATGAGTGAGAGTGTGGCAAGATTCAACTTCTTGCTAAGAATATGCATACCTATAAATCTGACCGTGTTTTGAAAACAAACAAAGAGACTATGACTCACCGTGTTTTGAAATTTTGGCTGTGTTTCGAAATTAAATTCACACCTTACGATAATCTATTCAGTGGACTCACTGCCAGGAAGTCAATGTATCGAGACGAGTGGCAGTTTGGAAAGATTCAACTTCTTGCTAAGAACATGGATGCCTAGAAATTTGATCGAATTTCAAAAAAAACCAAAGAGACTATGGCTCACCGTGTTTTGAAATTTTGCGTGCGTTTCGAAATTAACTTCACACCTTGCAAAAATCTATTCACTGGACCCACCAGGTAATTAATGTATCGAGAACGAGTGAGAGTTTGGAATTATTCAACTTATTGCTAATAATATGAATTCCTAGAAATTTGACCATGTTTTAAAAACAATTAAAGAGGCTATGACTCACGATGTTTCGGGATTTTGGCTGTGTTTTGAAATTAACTTCACACCTTGCGAAAATCTGTTCAGTGTACCCACAACCAGGCAGTCAATGTATGGAGACGAGTGAGAGTTTGGAATGATTCAACTTCTTGCTAAGAATATGCATGCCTAGAAATTTGACTGTGTTTTGAAAACAAACAAAGAGACTATGACTCACCATGTTTTAATTTTTGGCTGTGTTTCGAAATTAACTTCACACCTTGTGATAATCTTTTCAGTGGACCCACCAGGCAGTCAATGTATCGAAAATGAGTGAGAGTTGTTTGGAAAGATTCAACTTCTTGCTAAGAATATGCAGGCCATGAAAGTTTGACTGTGTTTTGAAAAGAAACAAAGAGACTATGACTCACCATGTTTTGAAAGTTTGGCTATGTTTCAAAATTAACTTCACACCTTGCGATAACCTATTCAGTGGACCTACCAGGAAGTCAATGTATCAAGAACAAGTGAGAGGTTGGAATGGTTCAACTGATTGCTAAGAATATGCATGCCTAGAAATTTGACGGTGTTTTGAAAATAATCAAAGTGGCTATGGCTCACCGCATTTTGAAATTTTGCATGTCTTTCGAATTTAACTTCACACCTTGCGAAAATATGTTCACTAGACCCACCAGGTGGTCAATGTATCGAGAACGAGTGAGAGTTTGGAATGATTCAACTTAATTCTAAGAATATGCATGCCTAGAAATTTGACCGTGTTTTGAAAACAATCAAAGAGGCTATGAATCACCATGTTTCAAAATTTTGGCTATGTTCCAAAATTAACTTCACACCTTGCGAAAATCTGTTCAGTGGAACCACCAGGTACTCAATGTATCAAGAACGAGTGAGAGTTTGGCAAGATTCAACTTCTTGCTAAGAATATGCATGCCTAGAAATTTGACCGTGTTTTGGAAACAAACAAAGAGACTATGACTCACCGTGTTTTGAAATTTTGGCTGTGTTTCGAAATTAACTTCACACCTTGCGATAATCTTTTTAGTGGACCCACCGAGCAGTCAATGTATCGAGAACGAGTAAGAGTTGTTTCGCAAGATTCAACTTCTTGCTAAGAATATGCATGCCTCGAAAGTTTGACCGTGTTTTGAAAACAATCAAAGAGACTATGACTCGCTGTATTCCTTCCACGACGTGAGTTCCTCTATTTTCTCGAGCTAGGGTTAGGCAATGGTAAATCTCTCGATCTGAGCTCCATATGTGCCTGTAATCATGTTCGATTTCAGCTTTGCGTTTACCTATAGGTACCATGGACGATCTATGACTTTGAATAGGAGGGCCTAGATCTCGATGGAGAAGTGCCATGTGACCATGGGCTAAAACTGAGGAGATACGTTGCATTCGAAGGAAGTAACACTGGGAGAAGGTTTTTGGGCTGTACAAATCAGGTTTGTTTACATTATGTGCACCTGTGACATGAGTAAAATGTATTGTGCATGTTCATAACACTATAGTGTGTGTGTTTTTAGGTTGGCCCGGTGTGTAAAGCAGTAGAGTGGGTGGATCTTGAGTGGCCAGATGCACTTAAGAAATGTTTCGCACAGTTATGGGAGATGTATGAGTTGGAAAGGTCGTGGAGATTTACTGATGTAAGTGATGCAGCTGATAAAAATTACAAGCTGTCGGTACGAAATAAGGAGCTGGAACAAGAAATCGAGAATTTGTAGTCAAAGCTAACTGACGGAATCGATGGGAGCTTGGTTGTTGGAACTGCAAAGAAGCTTCAAGATAGTCACAGGTTGCTGATTCATAATGCAGAAAAGGAGAGGGATCAGCTCAGGGAAGACAAGAAGAAGCTAGAGTACTGCATTGCAGATCTGTTGAAGGAACTGAAGAAGGCACGCAAGGGTGAACAAGGACAGACTATAGAGGATAAAAGAAATTCAAGATGAATAATTTATGTTGTCCCAATGCCTGAAACTAGTTAACTGTAAGACTTGCAGTTGCTCTTTCCTAACTAAGCCAAACTCAATCCTCGAGCAAACTAATTTCAGACGAACACACATATCGTGCATAGAGTTAAGTTCACGCTTACAAAATCACCACTATAGAGGATAAACCAGGCAGTTCAGTACTAAATAGACAAATATTGTGTTCAAGCGAGCCTGGCCTGGAGCTGCCTGTTTTCCTCCCTAAGATTGGCTAGCTCCTTCAGTAATATGTCGTGCTTTAGTTGTAGGTTCCAACGCTCCGTCATGGATTAGAGAAGTTGCTCCGTAGCCATACGATTTTCCTTCAAGATCCCTTTCATGATGTCCGTGTGCTTCCTAGCGAAGGTGCGACCTTCACTGTGTAGCTTCGCCCAGCCGGCGTTTAACTCCTTCAGTTTCTGGCATTTGTCAGAAAGGACCACGAGTTCAGCGTGTAGGTGGTCAAATGCCAGTTTCTAGGAATTCTGCTTCTCCCTTTGGATTGCTATCTTGTCATTTAGCCAGGTCGCCAGGTCCTGGTCGATCTTTTGCCTCTTTCCCTGCAACAAAAATACATAGTATGGTTTGTTCAATTCACCAGGACAAGCTGGTTAGTTTCCATAATTAACTGAATTGACTAGTGGCACTGTCATAATTTCAAGGAAGAAGCAATCTAGGACTAATCAACATTTTATGAATTGACTAGTGGCACTATCATAATTTCAATTTCAAAGACAAATAAGATTTATATGCAGTTTAGTGTGCTGTGGGTTTTTACCAATATCACCAAATAGTAGTGGGAGAGTTGCAAACTCATAATGCAGAAACCCATGTCTAGATACATAATGGAAAGAGCACATGGTGTCCATTCATGAACATGAACACCAACACATGTCCAGATAGATAAGGAGTTGCCCTAGGATTCTTATTGCACTCTATAATGGGAAGCAGACTTGGGCATTGCTCCCTGAACCCTAAACATTACAAAAGGAGTGGAGGACGAACTGATATTCGTGTCCCCGCTAACGGGAATCAGACTTGGGCATTGCTCCGATACGCCTCTAGACATGCCCTTAGCTCCTCGTTCTCTTTACAAACACCCTCGAGTACGGTGATCCCTCTACTCATGTCCGCCTTCATCTCCTTGACTGCATGCAGGGAACGGTTCCTGTCATGGTAGGCTCGGATGGTAGCCTTGGTGTCCTCGACGCATCCTCTGAGTGCCTCGCTGACTTTGTCCTGCAGGAGAATGCACCTTTCCACGAGATTCTTCTTCTCCTCCATGAGCTTGTTGATTATCTTGATGTCCTGTTCTTGCCTGTTCAAGTTACGGTCGAGCACTTTCTACAGCCTAATGATGTCACGGGCAAAATCTAGCGAGATCTCTTTCTACACAGATAATTGCTTATGTAGGCTCTCATTAGCTTGGGTGAGGGAGCGTGCAAGCTCATGTTGGTTAACAATCTTGGAACTGATCACAGCCACCTTGTCACGGTACTCGGCCTTCGATCAATGCATCATTCATGTTAATTGAAATAGGAATTCTATAATTACACTCCAGGTCCAGGTGAATACTAATACAGATCAAAAAAATCCCCGTTGAATCTATTGACCGCAGTGTTAAAAAATGGACCTAGAGATCTATTCATGACCATGATAAACTAATCCTAATCACAAAAAATCCATAGTGAATCTATGAACAACAGTATTAAGGAAATACCAAGAGATCTAGTCATATTCATGAAAACTAATACAACTCACAAAAGAAGAAGAAAAACCAATGCGAGGCGGACAGGATCTAAGAAATCCACATCACAACTCGGAGAAATAACAACGCGGAGATTTGCTACCTCGCTGAGACATGGAACGGGGCCAAACGGGTCCTGCAATGCCTCCGTCATGGTGGATTTGGGCTCCACGGCCAGCCTGTAATACGTAGAAGAGGAAGAGCAAGAAGAAGAAGAAAAACAAGAAGAAGCTGAATAAGATCATGATGGAGAGGGAGATGGAGAAGAGGTAGAACAAGAAGACCGTACCGGGAGATCCCTCGCCTGCTAGAACATTAGGCACCATTGTCGGGGGAGATTGGGCCTCGGTGAGAGGGTGGGCTTGAGCGGCTGGTAGAGCAAGAAGTGCCTCGCGGTGAAATTCTCTCCCTTTTTTCCGCGAGGATCATCGACCGGCCTCTCCAGGGAAGCCAGGGAAGCAGGGGTAGGGAATCAATGGGACTTGTCTTTATTGCGATGGACACTTCAATGGTCTTCGGTGCCGCCCAAAATCCAGTATATAATAAGGGGAGTGCGAGTAGGTTGGTCATCATGGGAATCAGTGCGCACATCCCACGTCCGTGTGTCACGTGTTGATGGGGCAATGACGCGCGCAACTGCTGCATGATCACGTCGGCACGTTGAACTTCGTCGAACTCCACGTGAAAGGCACACACGGGATATTTACGAGTCTAGAATACGCTGTGCCACTTTTGTTGTGATCAAATTATGTTCAGTACGTGAGATATTACTACTTTTTTTTGATAATTGACAAATGCATGTGTGGACACGAGGCACGAAACCACTGCTCATCCTTGATCAGATCGGCACCCCACCCTGTGTACCCGCCATCGACCATTCGGAGCAACTACCTCGAGAACGATGCCCCCTCGCCGTGGCAATGGCAGGTTCAAGCCACCCACTAACCGTCCTGCATCCCCGACTCTTCGCTGCATCGTTCGCGCTCGCGAGTCGCCTGCTGAGGCAGCACGTCGTGTCCGACCGCGCCAGGATCCATCGCCATCGACACTCGAGGACACCGCGACATCAAAGCTCGTACCGGCCGCGCAGGAGGAGCATGGGGTACTTGCAGCGTCGGAAGAGCGCAAAGCAGCAGCCAGGACAGGGGCGTGTGTTGCACCGGCGAGTACAGACAAGAAGAGGAACAAGAATAAGACCAGGAAGAAGAGAGGAGATAGCTATTTGGACGAGTTCGACTCGGCCAATGAGGACGTGTTCATCGATTAGTTGGAGGCAGAAGTTGAGGAGAGTGACGTGGACCCGTGGGACTACGAAGAGTAGTAGGAGGAGGAGGAATCCAACGAGGAGATAGCGCACTTATTCAAGGAAGAGGGTAGTGTCGAGTCATCAGAGGAGGACACCGACAACAGCGATGGAAGGGACCATGGCGTTGACGAAGACGAAGACGAACCAGAAGACGAAGACGATGGATTCTGCGAAATATGATCATTTATTTTATTTATTTTAGTTAGATAGATGGATTTTCACTTGTTTATGGAGGTAAAGTATCAGTGGCACAGATAGAGAGGTGGCACAGATTGACCATGCATAAAACAAGTGGAGAAGGGAGGGGTTATCCTGCCCGTTGGATCACATAGGATCAACAGTTGGTGGAGACGATCCACGTGACATTTGTGTCAGCCAATCAGGGCATAGCACCCATAGTGAGCACATGTTTGGGATCTCCACACGTTTGGGCTTTTGTGAGATTTGTGACCGAGAGAGAGGGCAAATCTCTTTTCACAATCCGCCTATGGATCCACCAGTATCATTGCATGTGTGTTCTTCTCATTAACCATAGCTAGAGTCACTGCATGTGTGTTCTTTTCACAGACCACTTATGGAACCACCATTGTCATCGAAATGTGTATTCTTTCATTAACCACAACTAGTCATTTCATGACTATTCTTTTCACATACCACATATGGATCCACCAGTGTTATTGAAATGTGTGTTCTCTTCAGAGACCACACATGGATCCACCAGTGTCATTGCATGTGTGTTCCTTTTACTAACAACAACTGGAGTCATTGCATGTGTGTTCTTTTGACAATCCACCTATGGATCCACCAGTGTCATTGCATGTGTGTTCTTTTCACATACCACAACTCGAGTCATTTCATGACTATTCTTTTCACATACCACATATGGATCCACCAGTGTCATTGAAATGTGTGTTCTCTTCAGAGACCACACATGGATCCACTAATGTCATTGCATGTCTATTCTTTTTACTAACAACAACTGGAGTTATTGAATGTGTGTTCTTTTCACATGCCACATATGGATCCACCAGTGTCATTGCATATGTGCTCTTTTTACTAACAACATCCAGAGTCATTGCATGTGTGTTCTCTTCAGAGACCACACATGGATCCACCAGTGTCATTGCATGTGTGTTCTTTTTACTAACAACAACTGGAGTCATTTCATGACTATTCTTTTCACATACCACATATGGATCCACTAGTGTCATTGAAATGTGTGCTCTTTTTACTAACAACAGCCAGAGTCATTGCATGTGTGTTCTCTTCAGAGACCACACATGGATCCACCAGTGTCATTTCATGTGTGTTCTTTTTACTAACAACAACTGCAGTCATTTCATGACTATTCTTTTCACATACCACATATGGATCCACCAGTGTCATTGCATGTGTGTTCTTTTCACAATCCACCTATGGATCCACCAGTGTCATTGCATTTGTGTTCTTTTTACTAACAACAACTAGAGTCATTGCATGTGTGTTATTTTCACAATCCACCTATGGATCCACCAGTGTCATTGTCGTGGTGGTGTCACGGCAGATGCCATGGATAGGCTAAAGGTGGGGCCAATATGCACTAGAGGAATCCAGGGAGGGATAGTGTGGTGATTCCACACATAGATGCTTTGTATTCACTAGGTTTCCAAGGTTACAAGTGCTCCTTGAGCTGTATTGGGGAGAGGAGGATGAAGGAACTCTCTTACTCTCACCACTACCTTTCTCCAAGGAACCAACTACTCAAATGCCAACCAACCAGAAATCAACCCCCTTCTACAAAGGCCCTAGCGCTCCTTATAAAGGGGAGGCTAGGTCTCTAATTAGGGCATACGTGGAGGCATATTCATGGGAATATGCCTCTTCCCAAAATAGCAAACCGACCGGATCACTTTTTGCCATCGTAAGCCATGAAGAGGCTACATAAGCCTCTGCAGCGCCAGCGTCATCCGACACAGGGCGCGTCACCCTTGTCGGCCACGCCTCGGTGATCCTTCTCTCTGTCCCCTTCGCTCATGCTCCAGCGTAAAGCGACCACCTTTTGACCAGCGAGATACCTTCATTCTCTTGCAAGCCTGATATAACCCGGATCGTACCTGATTAATCCGGCCCCATGGGTACCTGCATACAAGTTACAAAGTACCTGCCGGCATATGACATACGTCGGCCGGGACTCAGTTAGGTGGACATCCTATGGTCCGCGTTACTCCGTGATTCGGCCTGCCTTGAGGTGACTCAGCCAGCATTCGCTTTGACCTTGTCGTACCTCAGCTAACTCGGCCTCTATACCCCGGCGTGACCCTACCCGGGGGTATCCCCCCAACATTAGTCCCCGAAGCTGGTGCGGTCTTAGCAGCTTCAGTCGCTAAGGCCATGGCAGGTTCAATTTTATCGAGCCTTTTGCTTCTTTTTCCAAGTTACCTCATAGTCCGGATTTCATGGGCTAACTTTCCCTTGGCACATTCTGAGTTTTCACTCGCTGGCCGGGCCACCCTTTAGTTATCTGGGTTATCCTTCCTTCTCTCGTACGCTTCCCCACGTGGATGGTAATCACTATCTTGCCTAATTTTAAGGGCCCGCGCCAGTTACTGCTACAGTTAATGTCAGGTGTTACTGTTGCACACGTCACGTCGTGTCTGTCTCCTCGTTAACTGTATCACCACGTCATGTCGTGGGATCTCCTGCGCCCTGTGGCCCTTCCTGTGGCCCGCTTGTGATTGGCTGACCCGGCAGATACCCGGCCACACCGTGTGGCCTCGCCGCATCGCACGATCCCACTACCCCCGTTGGGGCGTGGTTAAATAGCGCACCCCTTGGTATTTTTCCCCTTCACGCGCCCCTCTGCCTCTTCTTCTTCTTCCTCCTCCTAGCGATAGCGCCGCCGCCACCGCATCTGCTTAGCAGCGCCGCCGCCGCACCGTGCCTTCTCACACCTGCATCGCTGCCGCTCCCTCGCAGCTCCACCGCCACGGGTCCATGCCAGTCCAAAGTTCCGCCCCCACCTACGATTGGGCCGGTGAGGACAGTGATCTAGACATGACTGAAGAAGAACTCGCTGTCGCTGAAGCAGAGATGGAGGAGGGAGGGGAGAACACGGAGCGCGGTGCCTGGGCCGGTTCCTGGGTGTGCCAGGACGACTTGAACTGGCTCTACCGCACCCGGCGCATCCTCGAGGGTGTGGTCGCCCGCCTTGCCGCCGAGGAGCTCTCTCCCTCACCCAATCCGGGTGAGTTCGTAGTGTTCCTCTCCCATTTCCAGCGCGGCTTCGGCCTCCCCGTCAGTGACTTCTTCCATGATTTCCTTGATATCTATGAACTTCAACCGCACCATCTCCCGGCGAATGCCATCACATCCCTCTCTTCATTTGCCTCCACCATAGAAGGGTATGTAGGATTGTGGCCCACTAAAGAACTCTGGATCAGTTTTTTCGGACTACGCCGAAACGTAATTCCGAATGAGCAGCTTGATCCAGAGGACAAACATCTGACTCAGTTCGGTGCTGCCTCTATTTCTCCCCGGAAGCAATCCGTCTTCCCTGGGTCACGGGGCTTGATTCGTGCAAGGGCTGGGCCTGAACTTTCTTCTATGTCAGAAATGGCACGAATGAAGATCTGATCCGGCTGCGCCCCTATGCTCCGGGTCCTCCTAATCCGGATTTGTGGGACCGGGTTTCCAAGAAGCCCACTGTCTTGGCGAATCAAGTCAACAAAGGGTTTCAGGAGCTGAAGGATGCGGGCCTGCACAACGAGGATGCAATGATCACTTTCGTCCGCAGTCGGATCTCCCCTCTCTAGAAACGCACACACAAGCTTTGCCACATGAGCTGGCGCCTTGACCCCAACCGACCTCTTCCTTTGAACTGAACAACATCGAGATATTCTGCCGGGTCAAGGCCCTTTTCACGACCGACAAAAACTTCACTGCTGATTGGGAGTGGGGGATAGAGCATTTCTGCCAGGACAAGCCTCCTCCTACGGTAACTCTCGTGTTCCAATCTCTTTCCGAGTTATATTTTATGTCAGAGTATGTTGTTTATCTGATCCTTTTGTATTTCTGTCTTAACTGTTTCTTCAGCAAACTCTCGAAGATGGCACCGAGCCTTCGCTCAAATGGGCGAAGGATCGACTTGTCTCGGACGAGGAGGATCCGGATCAGGAGATGTTCCTGCCGTTCCCTAATGCCACCAAGCGACCCACTGGTAACTTCTCTTCCTTAAGAGATTGGCCTGACGATGAAGATGATTCCGATGTTGAGGTGATGGAAGCATTTGACGTTGTACCCCTTTCTTACGCCTTTCCGACTTCAGCTAACCCGGGTGGGCAGATCCACGAAGACCATCCTCTTGCCACGGGTGAGCCGGTCCCAGCCGCGTCTAAGAAACGGGCTGCAACTTTTGTTGCTTCCTCTGGACCTTCCAAAACGACTAAGAGGAGGAAGAAGTCCACAGACAAGACCGCCACCAAGCCTCCGACTAAGGCTATAGTCCAGAGAGCTCGCAAGCCCAAGGAACCTTTGACTTCTGACGAGTAAGTCACTTTCTTCTTCATCCAATTTTCTACTTCATCCTTTGCTATTCATATGTTTTTCCTTTGTTATAATTTATTATTCGTTGCTTGATTCGGCAGGGCTACGGTGGAGGTCCCCCAGAGCGCATCCAGCATCGCTTCGCCTCTCCGCCATACCCCATCTCCCCCTCGTGGCGATGATACACGCCCATTGAGCCCCATTCAGGAGGGCGACCTTGGAGTAGGGGGAAGTGGCTCTACCGAGGTAGCAGATGCCCCCAGCTCTTCTTCGGCTTAGCCACAACCTGCCACCTCCGAGGTACCCACAGCACCCCCGCCAAAACCAGCACCAACACCAACACCAGCGCCAGCACCATCAGCAGCACAAATATCAGCAGCAGCACCAACTCCTTCCGCCTCGTCCGAGTCTTCCAAGACTCGGCGAGAAGGCCAAGTTAGCACCAAGGCTGCACCCAAGAGCAAACCCGCAGCTCAAACTTCAACCTCTCAGCAGCAGCCTAAGGCCAATAAAATTTCTGACACCGCCAGGGCAGCATCCATCGAGGCTGGACAGCGAATGCTCGCGTCCATGCTTCCGAAGAAAACTCCACCAAAGAAATATGCGCCCTGCGGGTCAGCTGACACGCAACTTGCATTGCACACCAGCCCTGCTGCCGCCCAAGTTGAAAGGAGGGAGGCCCACGCCAAGGGTTTGATTGCGCCCCATATGCTTAGCGGAGAGCGATATCCTCCTGCCCTAATTGAGTTTGTCAATAACTGGAACAAGGCAGAGTTCGTCAATAACGACGATCTCCCGGAGAAATTTGGGCCTGCCAAGTTTGCTGCACAAATGGAACACAGCCGCCAAGGCTATCAACCTTGCCAGCCGGATGATGGAGGTACGCTACTTCATCTTTTCTTTAACATGTACTAGTTCTTAGTCATATAACCATTAGTCCCCGAGCCTCCGGGGGAGTAACTTGTTACTCGGCCGGATGCTCCTTAGAGAATTAGCGTAGCTCCCTAGTAACTTCGGATATGCACACACCTAGAGCCGGGTTAAGTTCCACTTGGCCCAGATTCCGTACACTTCGAATATGCACACACCTAGAGCCGGGTTAAGTTCCACTTGGCCCGGATCTTGTACACTTCGAATATGCACACACCTAGAGCCGGGTTAAGTTCCACTTGGCCCGGATCTTGTACACTTCGAATATGCACACACCTAGAGCTGGGTTAAGTTCCACTTGGAGCGGATTTTGTACACTTCGAATATGCACACACCTAGAGCCGGGTTAAGTTCCACTTGGCCCAGATTTTGTACACTTCGAATATGCACACACCTAGAGCCGGGTTAAGTTCCACTTGGCCCGGATCTTGTACACTTAGAATATGCACACACCTAGAGCCGGATTAAGTTCCACTTGTCCCGGATTTTGTACACTTCGAATATGCACACACCTAGAGCCGGGTAAGTTCCACTTAGCCCGGATTTTGTACACTTCGAATATGCACACACCTAGAGCTGGGTTAAGTTCCACTTGGCCCGGATTCTGTACACTTCGAATATGCACACACCTAGAGTCGGGTTAAGTTCCACTTGGCCCGGATTCTGTACACTTTGAATACGCAGACACCTAGAGCCGAGTTAAGTTCCACTTGGCCCTGATTCTGTACACTTCGAATATGCACATGATTAAGTCAACTTTGCTTTTCTTAGGTCACCACCAATCGCCGGAGTGCTGAGTTTTAGCGCCTCTTGGACACACACAAGGCGCTGCACTCGAAGCATTCTACACTTCTCGCTGAGTTCGAGAAAAGGGGTAAGTTTTCACTTTGACATTTTTTATCTTTCTAAGTCTTTTCTCGCCGAACTAATCTCTCATTCGAATTTGTGCAGCTGAAGTGGATGCCGAAAACAAAATCATGAGAAAAAAATTAGCCGAGATAAAAGGTAAGTCACTTCGGTTACTTAATTTCTTTCTCCTGAGCTCGGCAAATATTCATACCTCGGCTTTGCCGGGTCAACAAACTGTTTCAGCATCTCTCGAAGATAGTGTGCCCGTGCCTGATATGATGCTGCATTTTGTCGAACAAGCAGGGCAACACCAAGCCGAACTTAAGAAGGATGATGAGCTCGCCCAACTCCGAGACAAAGACGATGAAATTGCCAAGCTCAAGGCTGAGATGAAAAATCTCAAGGCGCTCCATAAGGCTGAGATGGACAAAGCTGGCCAAGATTTCACTGAGGAGCAAGAACGCCTCAACCTCCAACTTGCAAATGATCAAGAACTGCTGAAGGAGGTCGACATCAAGCTTGGCTCGGATAACGCTGAACTTGAAAAACTTCGGGAGAGACGTGCTAATTGCACCAACGAGCTGATCCGGATCCACAGTCATATCTCTCGTAAGTTCTTTTCCTTCAGCCGACATGAATTTCGCCGGGTCAACCTCTTTTACTCATTTCCCTTGTCATGTTATCAGGCAAATTCCCAGAGGGTAATTCCATTGCGTCTACTGCCGTTGCCAAGTTCTGCCAGTAGAGGGGTACTCCAACTGGTCCTGGATCTGAAATCATTCCCTTTGACATGGAGGACTTGCTGGTTAGCCTATCCTCTCGCCGTGAGATTATGAAAAACTATGGTTCGGATATCCTAGACTCAGCCGTCCGGATCTTCAATGCCCTTTGGCCTGGTGAAGATACTCCGGAGGGGACCACTACTCTGATTGCCAAGTTAATGGAGTGCGAGACCCAGCTTGACCTCTAGAGAGAATCCGCCGCCCGCGCTGGAGCTAAAACTGTTCTCCATTTTGTGCTCACATGGTATGAGAAAATAAATCTGGATCTTCTTGAGCGCTTGCGCACCGGATCAAGGTGGTCAAATGATCCGGATTGGATAGCTCGGCACAAGGCTCGGGCCCATCACCTCATTCAGTATGCCCTCATCCATCAATGGAATGAGGGACCAAGCTTCCTTGGCGGTATTGATGACGAATACATCGAATATGGTTCGGGAGATGAGGAAGAGGACGAAGCTTCAGATGTTGAAGAGAATGAAGACGATGATGAGGCTGAGGCCGGAGTTCCACCTGCTGGCAGCGAGTTACCTCCTCCTACTGCTCCTTGAGCATGAAAAACACTTTGAAATTTATCAGATCCCCGGTATGCCGGGTGCAGATGTATTAAGCATACTTATTATGTTTTGCTACCAAGTTATTTATGCCGTATTAGCTTGGGCGTAGTCCCCGAGTTTCATTTTCTTGTTCCTTCAATTTCATGGCTAGGCTCGCGTCTACCTTGATTCGGTTTTGTGACTTACAAGTCCGAGTTTCAAAACTTGACTTAACAATACTTGGAAACTTTAGGCTTAGCTCAAAGTAATTTAGCATAGTAGACATAAAGTAAACATAAGGTTTGTCCAAATAACAAATGTCAGCTTGATTAAGTTCTTTTCCTTAGTCGTTTTTCGTGTGCTATGCAATTCCAAACTTGTTCTCTTGCTTGCCATGAAGCCAAATCTTGTTGGACAACGATAAATCGAAGAGTTGAGTTTTTGGTGCTCACACACTACTAATCCGGCTTAGGTAGAAGCAACTTAAGCCAGCCGACATAAAAATAAATAACAAGTACAGAAGATAACAAATATTACAAAGGCAGTCCCCGAGTTACTGCTCGAGGTGCCAAGATTTCATTGATAAACTCATCACCGGCATACATACCGACGTATGAGAGGCTAGGATACACACACTTCTTTGTTAAGTGTAGAATGGACGAAGTAGAGCTACATTCCATGGACGCTTAGATTCCTCGCCGGACCTGTCCACCTTGTTCTTCTCCTATGGTTTCGCATTCATGAGATAATAAGAGTCATTGTGCAATGCTTTGCTCACAATGAATGGCCCTTCCCATGGGGGGGATAACTTATGCATGCCAGCAGTACATTGTACCAACCGGAGTACTAGATCACCTTCCCAGAAGACTCGGGGGTTAACTTTCTGGCTATGATAGCGTCGGAGATTTTGCTGATATATGGCGGATCTGGACAATGCCAATTCTCTCGCTTCTTCCAGAAGATCAACATCATTTTGCCGGGCTTCTCACACTTCGGCTTCTGTGTATTGAGTGACTCTAGGCGAATCATGCTCTATGTCGGCTGGTAATACAACTTCTGCCCCACATACCAGAAAGAATGGCGTATAGCCTGTTGATCGATTCGGAGTTGTTCTTAAACTCCATAGTACTGCTGGTAGTTCTTCTATCCAGCACCCTGCTGATCTTTGTAGCGGCTCAATGAGCCAGGGTTTTATCTCGGATAATACTAATACGTTGGATCTTTCCACTTGTCCGTTCGATGCGGGGTTGGCTACCGAGGCAACATCCAGCCAGATCTTCTTATCTTGCCAGAATCGCGCAAATGCTCCTTCAGCAAAATTTGTGCCATTATCTGTTATGATACTGTGAGGATAGCCATATCTCAAGATGATATCTTTGAGGAATGTCACGGTTGTAGCTCCATCACATTTTCTTATTGGCTTTACTTCAATCCACTTTGTAAACTTGTCAACCATGACTAAGATATGGGTCATATTCCCTCTCGCTGGCTTAAATGGGCCAACCATAACCAAACACCATACAACAAATGGCCAGGTGATTGGTATGGTCTTGAGCTCCAACATTGGCATGTGTGTCTTGGTAGCATACCTCTGACAGCCATTGCATTTTCTTACTAGATCCTATGCTTGTTCCATGGCACTTGGCTAGTAGAACCCATGTCGGAAAGCTTTTGCCACTAATGCTCTAGATGAGCCGTGATGCCCACATTCCCCTTCATGTATATCTCGGAGGATGTCAAGCCCTTCTTCCGGGTCAACACACCGCTGCAGAACATTCGTGACACTCCTCTTGTATAGCTCAGCATTGATAATCGTGTATGCATTTGCGTGCCTCTGAACTTGCCTTGAAAGCACTTCATCATCGGGCAAGGATCCATCCTTTAGGAACTGGAATATAGGCAATGCCCAAGATGGTATGGCTCGCACTGGAAACACATCCTCGTCCACTTCCATTCGATCTACCGGCATAACCTCTGTTGGGCCAGGCTGCACAGTCCCCGAGTTCTACGAAGTAGTCCCCGGGTTTGCCGATGCAGTCCCCGGGTCTCCTGAGGCACTTCCCACATCAATGTTCATGGGCACAGCTTCCGACTCCGGATTTTCCAGGATATAGATTGACTCGGATTCTGGGGGTGGCCTGATAGATGGATTTCTGAGGTGCTCCAGTGCTACACCTGGTGGAATCGCTTGTCGGGTGGATCCGAGTTTCGACAGTATGTCAGCAGCCTCATTCTCCAGCCGGGGTACATGATGAAACTCACATCCCTCGAAGTATCCCGATATTTTCTGCACATGAAATATGTATAGTGCCATGTTTTCATCCAAAGCATCCCATAGCCCCGAGACTTGCTGAACTACCAAATCCGAGTCGCCAAAGCATTGGATCTGACGTATTCCAATTTCTTTTGCCACTTTGAGCCCATGCACAAGTGCTTCATATTCTGCAACATCGTCTGATGCTGCGAAGTGGATCTGCAGCACATACTTCAGCTGGTCTTTCTTGGGCGAGGTAAGCACAACTCCGGCACCTAACCCTGTTTTCGTTTTTGATCCGTCAAAATGCATTCTCTAGTAGTTCGGATCTGGCAATGGTGGCTCATACTGCATCTCGGCCCAATCCACGAAAAAGTCGGCCACGGCCTGAGACTTGATCGCATCTCTCCTGTCGAATTGTGGAGCATAAGGAGCTAGTTCAATAGCCCATTTTGCAATCTGGCTGCTTGCATTCTTATTGCTCATTATCTCAGATATGGGGGCTTCACATATAACTTTAATGGGACGTTCTTCAAAATAGTGCTTCAGCTTCTTTGCTGCCATATATACACCATACGCCATTTTCTGATTGTGAGGATAGTTTTGCTTTCATACTGACAATACCTCGCTCAGGTAATAGATTGGCCTCTGCACCGACTTACCCTCTTCATCGCGCTCTACCACTATTACTGTACTTACAACTCGGTTGGTTGCGGCTACGTAGAGCAACATTGGCTCTTTTGATAGTGGAGAGGCTAATACTGGTGTAGTGGCTAACATTTTCTTTAGCTGAATGTAGGCTTCATTGGCCTGCGGTGTCCATACGAATTTGTCTGACTTTTTCATCAGTTGATAGAGAGGTAATGCCTTTTCTCCCAACCGACATATAAACCGACTTAAGGATGCCAGGCAACCAGTGAACTTCTGGACATCGTTAGGACACTTCGACAATTCCATTCGTTCTATGGCTCAGATTTTCGTTGGATTAACTTCGATACCTCGGCTGGAGACAAGAAATCCGAGTAATTTTCCAGCCGGGACACCAAAGGTACACTTCTCTGGGTTAAGCTTCATCTGGAATCTCCTTAGGTTCGCGAATGTTTGTCTGATATCGTCAAGGAGCATTTTTCTTTCCTTGGTTTTTATAACCACATCATCCACATATACTTGCACATTTCTACCAATTTGATTGTGCAAATATTTTTGCATACATCTTTGGTACGTTGCCCCTGCATTACGTAAACCAAAAGGCATGGTGCGATAGCAATAAGCCCCATACGGGGTGATAAACGCAGTCTTTATTTGATCACTAGGGTTCAAAGGTATCTAGTGGAAACCAGAATATGCATCTATGAATGACAACAGTTCACATCCAGCAGTAGAATCTATGACCTGATCTATCCTTGGCAGTGGGAATGGATCTTTTGGACACGCCTTATTGAGGTTCGTGTAGTCGATGCACATACGCCAAACCACTCCCACATTCGGATCATGTTTCTTCTTTTCCACAAACACCGGATTAGATAGCCAATAAGGGTAAAGCACTTCCATGATAAACCCCGCTGCTAGGAGTCGAGCTATCTCATCCCTAATGACTTTTCTCCTATCTTCGGCGAAGCGGCGGAGAGGTTGCTTCACCGGCTTTGCTCCAGGTCTCACATTCAAAGAGTGCTCGGCCAACTCCCTCCGAACACCTTGCAAGTCATTTGTGGACCAAGCAAAGATATCCCGATTCTCACGGAGGAAGTTGATGAGCTCGCTTTCCTATTTTTCAGTTAACCTGGCACCAATGTTACGGTGCGCTCTGGGAACAGATCATCAACAGTCACTTTCTTTGTATCCTTTGTTGCTTGAAACGAGACACTTCCATGCGGTTTACTCAGCGCCGGCATATACTGCTGTGCGGATTGAGCCAATGTCGCTACTTCCTGGATCTTTCTCTTTTCTTGTGCGATCACAAGTGACTCGGCTAGGTTAGACCCGGCCGACGCACACTCAATGGAACGTCGGAAATCTCCTGCTATGGTAATTACTCCATTTGGCCCGGGCAACTTCATCTTCAGATAACAGATGTGACAACTCGCCATGAATTTGTTCAGGGCTGGCCTACCAAGTAATGCGTGATATGCGCTTTCCAAGTTCACAACCTCAAACTCCAAATTCTCAGTTCGGCAGTTATCTCGTGTGCCGAATAATACGTCAACCCGGACCTTGCCAATGGGTTCATAGGAAATGCCTGGTACAATACCATGGAAAGTTGTCCTCATGGTCTGGAGAATGTTCTCCAAGATACCCAACTTGCGCATGGTATCCACGTACATGATATTAATGCTGCGGCCATTGTCAATCAGCACCTTAGAAAATCTCACATTGATATTGGGCCCGATGAATGTTGGGTCCAGCACTAATGCATATAAACCAGGACTCGGCATAAGCTTAGGATGATCCTTGATATTCCAAGTAATTTCCTGATCCGACCAAGGCATATACCTCATCACTGCTGGCATAACCGCATTCACTTCCATATGTCGGTGTTGCAAGCTCTTTCTATCCGTTTCCTCCGTGGTAAACACAAAGTAACTCTAGTGATGCTCTCTGTATTCATTTCTCCCCTCATTTCCGGGGTATCTTTGATCTGGCTGATGCTGATTTTCCACTTGATGGACTGCGTCCCTTCTCTCATGATTTTCATACCTCGGCGGAGGTGGTGGCAACATTAACTGTTGCATGTTCGCTCCGGAGAGCATATGCTACCGGGGTAACTCCTGCCGAGGTTGATCGTTCCAAGGTGCCTGAGCATTCCCCGAACCACTTTGTTCAATCTTACTCATCCATTCGCATTGCCGAGTCATGTGACCCATCGGGTTACTCGGATTTGGCGTGTGAAATTTGCACGGCTGATCCAGCATTGCCTCATACGTATACCTCGGCCGATCTTTCTTTTCTTGCCACTGTTTCTTCTGCTCTAGCGTCCAAGTTTTCTTGCCATCATTTCTCAGAGTCCATTGTTGCCCCCCAGTTTTCTGACGCTGATTACTCCCTGCTCCGGGTTGATCTTGATTTACAGCAGCAACTTGTTGCGAACTGTACCTGTAATCCGGTCTATCATCTCTTCTCTTACCCCAGTAATCATTTCGCCGGGATGATCCGGCTCCATCTTGCTGGTAGTACTCCTCATTTGACTCGTTTGACATAAGCCTAGGTTGAGTCGGATCACCCAAGGCATATGAGTCAGCAATCCGGATTGTCTCTGCCAGTGTAGTTGGCATATCTCTTTGTAGCCTTTGCCATAGCATGCTTGCATATCTACACCCTTGTGCAAACCAAGCTATTGCCTGTGACTCAATCACGCCTTCACACGAGTTTCTCACGGTGCACCAATAGGTCAAGAACTCCCTGTCTGTTTCATTTGGTCTCTATTTGCACATTGCTAAGGTTTGTGGCCTATTCGGCCTCTGATACGTGCTCGAGAAGTTACTGACAAACATTTCCTCATAGCCCATCTCAAGTTGGTACTTCCGGGCGTCAAATTGTTTAACCATACCCTCGCTGGCCCCTCCAGTATCTGAGGTACGTACCTCACAACCCATCTCAAGTTGCCTGTAGCAATTTTCACTGTTGTTGCATAGTTGATCAACCAATCCTCCGGCTTGGTGCTGCCGTCATATGTTTTCGTGCCTCTGGGAATTTGGAAGTTAGGTACTGGAGGTTCTTTCATGATCTGGGGCCCAAAGCACGCCGGACCCGGAGGACCTTGCCCCTCAATTTGCTCCGACCTATAGAGCCGATCTAGTTTTGACCTGGCGTCGTCAGGCATCAAGTCCCTGCTTCCCAACCTTCACCTATCACGTGATAGTCCGGCCTAGGGTATCCTGCGTTCACCATTTCCGAATCACCATCATTGTATCTGTCATGCTCTCGTGGAGCGCCTCTCTGTTGCATACCTTGGCCGGCACTTCGCTCTTGCCGTGGTATTTTCCGTTGCTACGGTTGCCCTGCACCCGCCGAGTTGCGTTGTCCGACATTGCCGTTTACAGCGTTTGCCTGACCAGCATTGCCTTGGTCGCGGTTACCTCGGCCAGCTTCACCTCGGCTGACACTTCGTTGATCCTCGTTTTCCTGCACTGCTTTTCCTTTCCCTGCCCTTGTCGGGTCATAGGGGACTATCTGTTTGTTTCTCCTTGCTGAGGTTACCACTTCCTCTCTTCTTGGGACTCCATGAGGAGATGATGCAGCACCAGCAGATTTCTCCGGGTTACCTACCGCTGAATAAACGACTTTGGAAGCCCCAGCCCTTGCCGGATTAGCCCTAAGCAACTCTTCATTTTGTCTATTAGCGATCCGAACTAACTCATTGACTCTCTCCTGCTGTCTTTGCCGGGCTTCACCCGTCAAACCCTCTAACTCGGATGCATCTGCATCCGCTGCTCTGAGGTTCTTTGCCGGTGTACTGTACTTCGGCTGCCCCACGGACAAAATGTTCTCGGACTCCTCAACTCTAGTATCACCCTCTTTGTTCATTTCACTGATGAGGTTTCTCTCCTTCACTTTTATAGCATCTACCTTATTCGCTTTTGCGTACTCGCGCAGTGTCATGTTCAACAACTGCTGAGCCGCAGCTATCATTTTTGCACCTTCTAGTATTTTCTACCTAGTTTCCTCTAACTCGGCCTGTGCCGAGCCGGATCTACTGCAGGTGCTATGGGGATCTCTAGGCTATCTATCGCATGCTGAAGTACGTTCTCTAGCCTCTCTAGTGGAGTACCTCTACTTTCACTTGGTGCCTTGGGTGTTACCTCTGGATCTGGTGCCGGATCCTTGCTCGCGCCAGCGCCAGGTGCTGTCATCATCACCTCGGCACGGTCAGGGGAGCGAGTGATACGCGCCCCGTGAGCCACGCTAAGGGGTGGCTCGCCTCCCTCAACGACGTGTCGCGGATGAACGCACGACACATCGACGACGACGTAGATCTTGTGAGCGCCAATCTTGGCGAAGAGGCCGTTGCACGGAAGAGGTAGTTTGCCGAAGCAACCAGCGTTGTCGCTGACGAAGTCCAGCGCTCCAAAGCGCTGAACGAGCCTAGAGACGATGCGCTCGCCGTTGCCGATGAGGTTTCCCGTCCGGATCTTCACTCCTGCTCGCGCCGCTAGCCCCACGGTGGGTGCCAACTGTCATGATGGTGTCACGACAGATGCCATGGATAGGCTAAAGGTGGGGCCAATATGCACTAGAGGAATCCAGGGAGGGATAGTGTGGTGATTCCACACACAGATGCTTTGTATTCACTAGGTTTCCAAGGTTACAAGTGCTCCTTGAGCTATATTGGGGAGAGGAGGAAGAAGGAACTCTCTTACTCTCACAACTACCTTTCTCCAAGGAACCAACTACTCAAATGCCAACCAACCAGAAATCAACCCCCTTCTACAGAGGCCCTAGCGCTCCTTATAAAGGGGAGGATAGGTCTCCTATTAGAGCAAACGTGGAGGCATATTCCTAGGAATATGCCTCTTCCCAAAATAGCAAACCGACCAGATCACTTTTTGCCATAGTAAGCTATGCAGAGGCTACGTAAGCCTCCGCGGCGCCAGCGTCATCCGACACAGGGTGCGTCACCCTTGTCGGCCACGCTTCGGTGGTCCTTCTCTCTGTCCGCTTCACTCATGCTCCAGCGTACATCGACCACCTTTTGACCAGCGAGATACCTTCCTTCTCTTGCAAGTCTAATATAACCCGGATCGTACCTGGTTAATCCGGCCCCGTGGGTACCTGCATACAAGTTACAAAGTACCTGCCGGCATACGACATACGTCAGCCGGGACTCAGTTAGGTGGACATCCTTCGGTCCGGGTTACTCCGTGATTCGACCTGCCTTGAGGTGACTCGGCCAACATTCGCTTTGACCTTGCCGTACCTCGGCTAACTCGGCCTCTATACCCTGGCGTGACCCTACCCGGGGCCATCGCCCCAACAGTCATTGCACGTGTGTTCTTTTTACTAACAACAACTAGTGTCACTTCATGTGTGTTCTTTTTACTAACAACAACTAGAGTCATTGCATGACTATTCTATTCACATACCACATATGGATCCACTAGTGTCATTGCATGTGTGTTATTTTCATAATCCACCTATGGATCCACCAGTGTCATTGCATGTGTGATCTTTTTACTAACAACAACCAGAGTCATTGAATGTGTCTTCTCTTTAGAGACCACACATGGATCCACCAGTGTCATTGCATATGTGTTCTTTTTACTAACAACAACTGGAGTCATTTCATGACTATTATTTTCACATACCACATATGGATCCACCATTGTTATTGAAATGTGTGTTCTCTTTAGAGACCACACATGGATCGACCAGTGTCATTGCATGTGTGTTCTTTTTACTAACAACAACTAGAGTCATTGCATGTGTGCTCTTTTCACACACCACATATGGATCCACCAGTGTCATTGAAATGTGTGCTCTTCTTACTAACAACAACTAGAGTCATTGGATGTGTGTTCTCTTCAGAGACCACACATGGATCCACTAGTATCATCGCATGTGTGTTCTTTTTACTAACAACAACTAGAGTCATTTCACGTGTGTTCTTTTCACATACCACATATGGATCCAGCAGTGTCATCGAAAATTGTGTTCTCTTCAGAGACCACACATGGATCCACCAGTGTCATTGCATGTGTGCTCTTTTTACTAACAACAACCAGAGTCATTGCATGTGTGATCTTTTCACATACCACATATGGATCCACCTGTGTCATTGCATGTGTGCTATATTCACAATCCACCTATGGATCCACCAGTGTCATTGCATGTGTGCTCTTTTTACTAACAACAACCAGAGTTATTGCGTGTGTGTTCTCTTCAGAGACCACACATGGATCCACCAGTGTCATTGCATGTGTGCTCTTTTTACTAACAACAACCAAAGTCATTGCATGTGTGTTCTTTTCACATACCACATATGGATCCACCAGTGTCATTGAAATGTGTGTTCTCTTCAGAGACCACACATGGATCCACCAGTGTCATTTCATGTGTGTTCTTTTTACTAACAACAACTGGAGTCATTGCATGTGTGTGCTTTTCACAATCCACCTATGGATCCAGCAGTTTCATTGCATGTGTGCTCTTTTTACTAACAACAACCAGAGTCATTGCATGTGTGTTCTCTTCAGAGACCACACATAGATCAACCAGTGTCATTGCATGCGTGTTCTTTTCACATACCACAACTGGAGTCATTTCATGTGTGTTCTTTTCACATACCACATATGGATCCACCAGTGTCATTGAAATGTGTGTTCTCTTCAGAGACCACACATGGATCCAGCAGTGTCATTGCATGTGTGTTCTTTTTACTAACAACAACCAGAGTCATTGCATGTGTGTTCTTTTCACATACCACATATGGATCCACAAGTGTCATTGCATGTGTGTTCTGTTCACAATCCACCTATGGATCCACCAGTGTCATTGCATGTGTGTTATTTTTACTAACAACAACCAGAGTCATTGCATGTGTATTCTCTTCAGACACCACACATGGATCCACCAGTATCATTGCATGTGTGTTCTTTTTACTAACAACAACTGGAGTCATTGGATGTGTGTTCTTTTCACATACCACATATGGATCCACCAGTGTCATTGAAATGTGTGTTCTCTTCAGAGACCACACATGAATCCACCAGTGTCATTGCATGTGTGTTCTTTTTACTAACAACACACGGAGTCATTGCATGTGTGTTCTTTTCACATACCACGTATGAATCCACTAGTGACATTGCATGTGTGCTCTTTTTACTAACATCAGCCAGAGTCATTGCATGTGTGTTCTCTTCAGAGTCCACACATGGATACACCAGTGTCATTGCATGTGTGTTCTTTTTACTAATAACAACTGGAGTCATTTCATGACTATTCTTTTCACATACCACATATGGATCCACCAGTGTCATTCAAATGTGTGCTCTTTTTACTAACAACAGCCAGAGTCATTGCATATGTGTTCTCTTCAGAGACCACACATGGATCCACCAGTGTCAGTGCCTAGGTATTCTTTTTACTCACAACAACTGGAGTCATTTCATGACTATTCTTTTCACATACCACATATGGATCCACCAGTGCCATTCAAATGTGTGCTCTTTTTACTAACAACAGCCAGAGTCATTGCATATGTGTTCTCTTCAGAGACCACACATGGATCCACCAGTGTCAGTGCCTAGGTATTCTTTTTACTCACAACAACTGGAGTCATTTCATGACTATTCTTTTCACATACCACATATGGATCCACCAGTGTCATTGAAATGTGTGCTCTTTTTACTAACAACAGCCAGAGTCATTTCATGTGTGTTCTCTTTAGAGACCACACATGGATCCACCAGTGTCATTTCATGTGTGTTCTTTTTACTAACAACAACTAGAGTCATTTCATGACTATTCTTTTCACATACCACATATGGATCCACCAGTGTCATTGCATGTGTGTTCTTTTCACAATCCACCTATGGATCCACCAGAGTCATTGCATGTGTGTTCTTTTCACAGTCCACCTATGGATCCACAGTTGTCATTGTGTGTTCTTTTTACTAACAACAACTGGAGTCATTGCATGTGTTTTCTTTTCACATACCACATATGGATCCACCAGTGTCATTGAAATGTGTGTTTTCTTCAGAGACCACACATGAATCCACTGGTGTCATTGCATGTCTGTTCTTTTTACTAACAACAACTGGAGTCATTGCCTGTGTGTTCTTTTCACATACCACATATGGATCCACCAGTGTCATTGCATGTGTGCTCTTTTTACTAACAACAGCCAGAGTCATTGCATGTGTGTTCTCTTCAGAGACCACACATGGATCCACTAGTGTCATTGCATGTGTGTTCTTTTTACTAACAACAACTGGAGTCATTTCATGACTATTCTTTTCACATACCATATATGGATCCACCAGTGTCATTGAAATGTGTGCTCTTTTTACTAACAACAGCCAGAGTCATTGCATGTGTGTTCTCTTCAGAGACCACACATGGATCCACCAGTGTCATTTCATGTGTGTTCTCTTTACTAACAATAACTGGAGTCATTTCATGACTATTCTTTTCACATACCACATATGGATCCACCAGTGTCATTGCATGTGTGTTCTTATCACAATCCACCTATGGATCCACTAGTGCCATTGCATGTGTGTTCTTTTTACAAACAACAACCAGAGTCATTGCATGTGTGTTCTTTTCACGATCCACCTATGGATCCACCAGTGTCATTGCATCTGTGTTCTTTTTACTAACAACAACTGGAGTCATTGCATGCGTGTTCTTTTCACATACCACATATGGATCCACCAGTGTCATTGCATGTGTGCTCTTTTTACTAACAACAGCCAGAGTCATTGCATGTGCGTTCTCTTCAGAGACCACACATGGATCCACCAGTGTCATTTCATGTGTGTTCTTTTTACTAACAACAACTGGAGTCATTTCATGACTATTCTTTTCCAATACCACATATGGATCCACCAGTGTCATTGCTTATGTGTTCTTTTTACTAACAACAACTTGAGTCATTGCATGTGTGTTTTTTTCACATACCACAACTGGAGTCATTTGATGTGTGTTCTTTTAACATACCACATATGGATCTAGCAGTGTCAATGCATGTGTGTTCTTTTCACAATGCACCTATGGATCCACCAGTGTCATTGCATGTGTGTTATTTTTACTAACAATAACCAGAGTCATTGCATGTGTGTTCTCTCCAGAGACCACACATGGATCCAGCAGTGTCATTGCATGTGTGCTCTTTTTACTAACAACAACTAGAGTCACCGCATGTGTGTTGTTTTCGCATACCACATATGGATCCACCAGTGTCATTGAAATATGTGTTCTCTTCAGAGACCACACATGAATCCACCAGTGTCATTGCATGTGTGTTCTTTTTACGAACAACAACTAGAGTCATTGCATGTGTGTTATTTTCACATACCACATATGGATCCACGAGTGTCATTGCATGTGTGTTCTTTTCAAAATCCACCTATGGATCCACATGTGTCATTGCATGTGTGCTCTTTTTGCTATCAACAACCACAGTCATTGCATGTCTGTTCTCTTTAGAGACCACACATGGATCCACCAGTGTCATTGCAGGTGTGTTCTTTTTACTAATAACAACTGGAGTCATTTCATGACTATTATTTTCACATACCACATATGGATCCACCAGTGTTATTGGAATATGTGTTCTCTTCAGAGACCACACATGGATCCACCAGTGTCATTGCATGTGTGTTCTTTTTACTAACAACAACTGGAGTCATTGCATGTGTGTTCTTTTCACAATCTACCTATGGATCCACCAGTGTCATTGCATGTCGATACGTTGCTAATGTATCTATAAGTTTTGGTGTTCCATGCTTGTTTTATTTCCACTTTCTTATGTTTTGTCCACACTTTGGAGTATTTCTATATAGTTTCTTGGACTAGCCTATTAACAAGATGCCACAGTGCCAGTTGCCTGTTTTCTGCTATTTTTGGTTCTAGTAAAGTCGAAAAATGAATATTCTCGGAATTGGACGGGAGAAAAGCCAAAGTTGATATTTTACCGGAAGACACTTGGAGCCATAATACGAGACGGAGAAGGGCTAGAGGGTGGCCACACCACCTGGTGGCGCGGGCCAGGCCAGGCCGCGCCAGGGGCTGGTGTGGGCCCCTCAGGCAACCCCTCGGTCTCCCCTCTCACCTATAATAGCCTCCTGATGCATAAACCCTAGATAATCAAGCCTCCAGCCATGAAAAGTTCCGCAGCGCCGCCACCACCGAACGGGACATTCGGGGGACAGAAAGTCTCTGTTTTGGAACCCTGCCGGGACGGGGAAGTGCCGCCGAAGCCATCTCCATCGATCTCCCACCATCTCCATTACCATTGCTGATTCCCATGATGAGGAGGGAGTAGTTCTCTCTCGAGGCTAAGGGTTCTACAGGTAGTTATGTGTTCATCTCTCTCTCTATGCATGATCTTATTGAGATCATGAGCTTGTAATCTATAGATCTACCTTGCTACTCAAGTGCTTTAATAGATCTCTGCTCTCCCCATGTGTGTGAAGTTGAGAGTGTGCACACCATGGTGGCAGTTAGGCTAGAGATTACAAATACTTGTTATGAGTTATATTTGGAGTTGGATGTCTTTATGAAATTGTGGTGTTTGTTTGAACCATCTAGTGCTCAAGGTGACAGTGTGGGGTTATCTAGAGGGGAAAGGCTTACTTTGAGGTGTGCTGTTATAGCCCTACCATGGATTAGAGTGTCCAACCGGAGAGTAGTTAAGATTAGTATCATAAAAAGAAGATATTCATATGAGAGTGTTCACTAGTGAAAGTATGATCCCTAGGCCTTGTTTCTAAGCATTGATACACCATTTGCAATTAGATCTGTTACATGTTTGCTTGCTTCCTTCTTTATTTCAGTTTGCCTTTACTATTTTCCCACGTCAACCACACGCCATCAAACTATTTTCTATCATCGTTACCACTTATAATTATCTATACCACTTGTATTTCACTATCTCTTCGCCGAACTAGTGCACCTATACACCTGACAAGTTTATTGGGTGTGTTGGGGACACAAGAGACTTCTTGTATCTTGATTGCAGGGTAGCTTGATAGGGGATACCTTTGACCACTTCCTCCCTGAGTTCGATAAACCCTGGGTAATCCACTTAAGGGAAAACTTGCTGCTGTTCTACAAACCTCTGCACTTGGAGTCCCAACAACTGTCTACAAGAATAGAAGTGCATAGACATCAAATGTGTGCTCTCTTTACTAACAACAGCCAAAGTCATTGCATGTGTGTTCTCCTCGGAGACCACACATGGATCCACCAGTGTCATTGCATGTGTGTTCTTTTTACTAACAACAACTGGAGTCATTTCATGACTATTCTTTTCATATACCACATATGGATCCACCAGTGTCATTGAAATGTGTGTTCTCTTTAGAGACCACACATGGATCCACCAGTGTCATTGCATGTGTGTTATTTTTACTAACAACAACTGGAGTCATTGCATGTGTGTTCTTTTCACATACCACATATGGATCCACTAGTGTCATTGAAATGCGTGTTCTCTTCAGAGACCACACATGGATCCACCAGTGCCATTGCATGTGTGTTCTTTTTACTAACAACAAGTGGAGTCATTGCATGTGTACTATTTTCACATACCACATATGGATCCTCCAGTGTCATTGAAATGTGTGTTCTTTTCAGAGACCACACATGGATCCACCAATGTCATTGCATGTGTGCTCTTTTTACTAACAACAACCAGAGTCATTGCATGTGTGTTATTTTTACTAACAATAACCAGAGTCATTGCATGTGTGTTCTCTCCAGAGACCACACATGGATCCACCAGTGTCATTGCATGTGTGCTCTTTTTACTAACAACAACTAGAGTCACCGCATGTGTGTTGTTTTCGCATACCACATATGGATCCACCAGTGTCATTGAAATATGTGTTCTCTTTAGAGACCACACATGAATCCACCAGTGTCATTGCATGTGTGTTCTTTTCACTAACAACAACTAGAGTCATTGCATGTGTGTTATTTTCACATACCACATATGGATCCACGAGTGTCATTGCATGTGTGTTCTTTTCAAAATCCACCTATGGATCCACATGTGTCATTGCATGTGTGCTCTTTTTGCTATCAACAACCACAGTCATTGCATGTCTGTTCTCTTTAGAGACCACACATGGATCCACCAGTGTCATTGCAGGTGTGTTCTTTTTACTAATAACAACTGGAGTCATTTCATGACTATTATTTTCACATACCACATATGGATCCACCAGTGTTATTGGAATATGTGTTCTCTTCAGAGACCACACATGGATCCACCAGTGTCATTGCATGTGTGTTCTTTTTACTAACAACAACTGGAGTCATTGCATGTGTGTTCTTTTCACAATCTACCTATGGATCCACCAGTGTCATTGCATGTCGATACGTTGCTAATGTATCTATAAGTTTTGGTGTTCCATGCTTGTTTTATTTCCACTTTCTTATGTTTTGTCCACACTTTGGAGTATTTCTATATAGTTTCTTGGACTAGCCTATTAACAAGATGCCACAGTGCCAGTTGCCTGTTTTCTGCTATTTTTGGTTCTAGTAAAGTCGAAAAATGAATATTCTCGGAATTGGACGGGAGAAAAGCCAAAGTTGATATTTTACCGGAAGACACTTGGAGCCATAATACGAGACGGAGAAGGGCTAGAGGGTGGCCACACCACCTGGTGGCGCGGGCCAGGCCAGGCCGCGCCAGGGGCTGGTGTGGGCCCCTCAGGCAACCCCTCGGTCTCCCCTCTCACCTATAATAGCCTCCTGATGCATAAACCCCATATAATCAAGCCTCCAGCCATGAAAAGTTCCGCTGCGCCGCCACCACCGAACGGGAGATTCGGGGGACAGAAAGTCTCTGTTTTGGAACCCTGCCGGGACGGGGAAGTGCGGCCGAAGCCATCTCCATCGATCTCCACCACCATCTCCATCACCATTGCTAATTCCCATGATGAGGAGGGAGCAGTTCTCTCTCGAGGCTAAGGGTTCTACCGGTAGTTATGTGTTCATCTCTCTCTCTATGCATGATCTTATTGAGATCATGAGCTTGTAATCTATAGATCTACCTTGCTACTCAAGTGCTTTAATAGATCTCTGCTCTCCCCATGTGTGTGAAGTTGACAGTGTGCACACCATGGTGGCAGTTAGGCTAGAGATTACAAATACTTGTTATGAGTTATATTTGGAGTTGGATGTCTTTATGAAATTGTGGTGTTTGTTTGAACCATCTAATGCTCAAGGTGACAGTGTGGGGTTATCTAGAGGGGAAAGGCTTACTTTGAGGTGTGCTGTTATAGCCCTACCATGGATTAGAGTGTCCAACCGGAGAGTAGTTAAGATTAGTATCATAAAAAGAAGATATTCATATGAGAGTGTTCACTAGTGAAAGTATGATCCCTAGGCCTTGTTTCTAAGCATTGGTACACCGTTTGCAATTAGATCTGTTACATGTTTGCTTGCTTCCTTCTTTATTTCAGTTTGCCTTTACTCTTTTCCCATGTCAACCACACGCCATCAAACTATTTGCTATCATCGTTACCACTTATAATTATCTATACCACTTGTATTTCACTATCTCTTCGCCGAACTAGTGCACCTATACACCTGACAAGTGTATTGGGTGTGTTGGGCACATAAGAGACTTCTTGTATCTTGATTGCAGGGTTGCTTGAGAGGGGATACCTTTGACCACTTCCTCCCTGAGTTCGATAAACCTTGGGTAATCCACTTAAGGGAAAACTTGCTGCTGTTCTACAAACCTCTGCACTTGGAGGCCCAACAACTGTCTACAAGAATAGAAGTGCATAGACATCACATGTGTGCTCTCTTTACTAACAACAGCCAAAGTCATTGCATGTGTGTTCTCCTCGGAGACCACACATGGATCCACCAGTGTCATTGCATGTGTGTTCTTTTTACTAACAACAACTGGAGTCATTTCATGACTATTCTTTTCATCTACCACATATGGATCCATCAGTGTCATTGAAATGTGTGTTCTCTTCAGAGACCACACATGGATCCACCAGTGTCATTGCATGTGTGTTCTTTTTACTAACAACAACTAGAGTCATTGCATGTGTGTTTTTTTCACATACCACATATGGATCCACCAGTGTCATTGAAATGTGTGTTCTCTTCAGAGACCACACATGAATCCACTAGTGTCATTGCATGTGTGTTCTATTTACTAACAACAACTGGAGTCATTGCATGTGTGTTCTTTTCACATACCACATATGGATCCACCAGTGTCATTGCATGTGTGCTCTTTTTACTAACAACAGCCAGAGTCATTGCATGTGTGTTCACTTCAGAGACCACACAAGGATCCACCAGTGTCATTGCATGTGTGTTCTTTTTACTAACAACAACTTGAGTCATTTCATGACTATTATTTTCACATAACACATATGGATCCACTAGTGTTATTGAAATGTGTGTTCTCTTTAGAGACCATGCATGGATCCACTAGTGTCATTGCATGTGTGTTCTTTTTACTAACAACAACTGGGGTCATTGCATGTGTGTTCTTTTCACAATCCACCTATGGATCCACCAGTGTCATTGCATGTGTGCTCTTTTTTACTAATAACAGCCAGAGTCATTGCATGTGTGTTCTCTTCAGAGACCACACATGGATCCACCAGTGTCATTCCATGTGTGTTCTTTTTACTAACAACAACTGGAGTCATTTCATGACTAATTTTTTCACATACCACATATGGATCCACCAATGTCATTGAAATGTGTGTTCTCTTTAGATATTACACATGCATCCACAAGTGCCATTGCATGTGTGTTCTTTTTACTAATAACAACTGGAGTCATTGCATGTGTGTTCTTTTCAGATACCACATATGGATCCACCAGTGTCATTGTATGTGTGTTCTTTTCACAATCCACCTATGGATCCACCAGTGTCATTGCATGTGTGTTATTTTTACTAACAACAACCAGAGTCATTGCATGTGTGTTCTCTTCAGAGACCACACATGGATCCACCAGTGTCATTGGATGTGTGTTCTTTTTACTAACAACAACCAAAGTCAATGCATGTGTGTTCTTTTCACATACCACATATAGATCCACACGTGTCATTGCATGTGTGTTCTTTTCACAATCCAACTATGGATCCACCAGTGTCATTGCATGTGTGCTCTTCTCATTAACAACAACCAGAATCATTGCATGTGTGTTCTCTTTAGAGACCACACATGGATCCACCAGTGTCATTGCATGTGTGTTCTTTTTACTAACAACAACTGGAGTCATTTCATGTGTGTTCTTTTCACATACCATATATGGATCCACCAGTGTCATTGAAATGTGTGTTCTCTTTAGAGACCACACATGGATCCACCAATATCATTGCATGTGTGCTCTTTTTACTAACAACAACTAGAGTCATTGCATGTGTGTTATTTTTACTAACAACAACTAGAGTCATAGCACGTGTGTTATCTTCAAAGACCACACATGGATCCACCAGTGTCTTGCATGTGTTTTCTTTTTACTAATAACAACTGGAGTCATTGCATGTGTGTTCTTTTCACAATCCACCTATGGATCCACCAGTGTCATTGCATGTGTGCTCTTCTCGTTAACAACAACCAGAGTCATTGCATGTGTGTTCTCTTCAGAGACCACACATGGATCCACCAGTGTCATTGCATGTGTGTTCTTTTTACTAACAACCACTGGAGTCATTTGATGTGTGTTCTTTTCACATACCACATATGGATCCAGCAGTGTCATTGCATGTGTGTTCTTTTCACAATTCACCTATGGATCCACCAGTGTCATTGCATGTGTGATATTTTTACTAACAACAACCAGAGTCATTGCATGTGTATTCTCTTCAGAGACCACACATGGATCCACCAGTATCATTGCATGTGTGTTCTTTTTACTAACAACATTTGGAGTCATTGCATGTGTGTTCTTTTCACAATCCACCTATGGATCCACCAGTGTCATTGCATGTGTGCTCTTTTTTACTAATAACAGCCAGAGTCATTGCATGTGTGTTCTCTTCAGAGCCCACACATGGATCCACCAGTGTCATTCCATGTGTGTTCTTTTTACTAACAACAACTGGAGTCATTTCATGACTATTTTTTTCACATACCAGATATGGATCCACCAATGTCATTGAACTGTGTGTTCTCTTTAGAGATTACACATGCATCCACAAGTGTCATTGCATGTGTGTTCTTTTTACTAATAACAACTGGAGTCATTGCATGTGTGTTCTTTTCAGATACCACATATGGATCCACCAGTGTCATTGTATGTGTGTTCTTTTCACAATCCACCTATGGATCCACCAGTGTCATTGCATGTGTGTTATTTTTACTAACAACAACCAGAGTCATTGCATGTGTGTTCTCTTCAGAGACCACACATGGATCCACCAGTGTCATTGGATGTGTGTTCTTTTTACTAACAACAACTAAAGTCATTGCATGTGTGTTCTTTTCACATACCACATATGGATCCACATGTGTCATTGCATGTGTGTTCTTTTCACAATCCACCTATGGATCCACCAGTGTCATTGCCTGTGTGCTCTTCTCATTAACAACAACCAGAATCATTGCATGTGTGTTCTCTTTAGAGACCACACATGGATCCACCAGTGTCATTGCATGTGTGTTCTTTTTACTAACAACAACTGGAGTCATTTCATGTGTGTTCTTTTCACATACCATATATGGATCCACCAGTGTCATTGAAATGTGTGTTCTCTTCAGAGACCACACATGGATCCACCAGTGTCATTGCATGTGTGTTCTTTTTACTAACAACAATTAGAGTCATTGCATGTGTATTATTTTCACATACCACATATGGATCCACTAGTGTCATTGAAATGTGTGTTCTTTTCAGAGACCACACATGGATCCACCAATATCATTGCATGTGTGCTCTTTTTACTAACAACAACTAGAGTCATTGCATGTGTGTTATTTTTACTAACAACAACTAGAGTCATAGCATGTGTGTTCTCTTCAAAGACCACACATGGATCCACCAGTGTCATTGCATGCGTGTTCTTTTTACTAATAACAACTGGAGTAATTGCATGTGTGTTCTTTTCACAATCCACCTATGGATCCACCAGTGTCATTGCATGTGTGCTCTTCTCATTAACAACAACCAGAGTCATTGCATGTGTATTCTCTTCAGAGACCACACATGGATCCACCAGTATCATTGCATGTGTGTTCTTTTTACTAACAACAACTGGAGTCATTTCATGTGTCCAGTGTCATTGCATGTGGTGTGGGCCCCTCCAGCACCCCCTCGGTCTCCCCTCTCACCTATAAGAGCCTCCTGATGCATAAACCCCACATAATCAAGCCTCCAGCCATGAAAATTTCCGCAACGCCGCCACCACCGAAGGGGAGATTGGGGGGACAGAAAATCTCTGTTTTGGCACCCTGCCGGGACGGGGAAGTGCCACCGAAGCCATCTCCATCGATCTCCACCACCATCTCCATCACCATTGCTGATTCCCATGATGAGGAGGGAGTAGTTCTCTCTCAAGGCTAAGGGTTCTACCGGTAGTTATCTGTTCATCTCTCTCTATGCATGATCTTATTGAGATCATGAGCTTGTAATCTATAGATCTACCTTGCTACTCAAGTGCTTTAATAGATCTCTGCTCTCCCCATGTGTGTGAAGTTGACAGTGTGCACACCATGGTGGCAGTTAGGCTAGAGATTACAAATACTTGTTATGAGTTATATTTGGAGTTGGATGTCTTTATGAAATTGTGGTGTTTGTTTGAACCACCTAGTGCTCAAGGTGACAGTGTGGGGTTATCTAGAGGGGAAAGGCTTACTTTGAGGTGTGCTGTTATAGCCCTACCATGGATTAGAGTGTCCAACCGGAGAGTAGTTAAGATTAGTATCATAAAAAGAAGATATTCATATGAGAGTGTTCACTAGTGAAAGTATGATCCCTAGGCCTTGTTCTAAGCATTGATACACCATTTGCAATTAGATCTGTTACATGTTTGCTTGCTTCCTTCTTTATTTCAGTTTGCCTTTACTCTTTTCCCACGTCAACCACACCCCATCAAACTATTTTCTATCATCGTTACCACTTATAATTATCTATACCACTTGTATTTCACTATCTCTTCGCCGAACTAGTGCACCTATACACCTGACAAGTGTATTGGGTGTGTTGGGGACACAAAAGACATCTTGTATCTTGATTGCAGGGTTGCTTGAGAGGGGATACATTTGACCACTTCCTCCCTGAGTTCGATAAACCTTGGGTAATCCACTGAAGGGAAAACTTGCTGCTGTTCTACAAACCTCTACACTTGGAGGCCCAACAACTGTCTACAAGAATAGAAGTGCATAGACATCACATGTGTGCTCTCTTTACTAACAACAGCCAAAGTCATTGCATGTGTGTTCTCCTTGGAGACCACACATGGATCCACCAGTGTCATTGCATGTGTGTTCTTTTTACTAACAACAACGGGAGTCATTTCATGACTATTCTTTTCATATACCACATATGGATCCATCAGTGTCATTGAAATGTGTGTTATCTTCAGAGACCACACATGGATCCACCAGTGTCATTGCATGTGTGTTCTTTTTACTAACAACAACTAGAGTCATTGCATGTGTGTTCTTTTCACATACCACATATGGATCCACCAGTGTCATTGAAATGTGTGTTCTCTTCAGAGACCACACATGAATCCACTAGTGTTATTGCATGTGTGTTCTTTTTACTAACAACCACTGGAGTCATTTGATGTGTGTTCTTTTCACATACCACATATGGATCCAGCAGTGTCATTGCATGTGTGTTCTTTTCACAATTCACCTATGGATCCACCAGTGTCATTGCATGTGTGATATTTTTACTAACAACCAGAGTCATTGCATGTGTATTCTCTTCAGAGACCACACATGGATCCACCAGTACCATTGCATGTGTGTTCTTTTTACTAACAACATTTGGAGTCATTGCATGTGTGTTCTTTTCACAATCCACCTATGGATCCACCAGTGTCATTGCATGTGTGCTCTTTTTTACTAATAACAGCCAGAGTCATTGCATGTGTGTTCTCTTCAGAGCCCACACATGGATCCACCAGTGTCATTCCATGTGTGTTCTTTTTACTAACAACAACTGGAGTCATTTCATGACTATTTTTTTCACATACCACATATGGATCCACCAATGTCATTGAACTGTGTGTTCTCTTTAGAGATTACACATGCATCCACAAGTGTCATTGCATGTGTGTTCTTTTTACTAATAACAACTGGAGTCATTGCATGTGTGTTCTTTTCAGATACCACATATGGATCCACCAGTGTCATTGTATGTGTGTTCTTTTCACAATCCACCTATGGATCCACCAGAGTCATTGCATGTGTGTTATTTTTACTAACAACAACCAGAGTCATTGCATGTGTGTTCTCTTCAGAGACCACACATGGATCCACCAGTGTCATTGGATGTGTGTTCTTTTTACTAACAACAACCAAAGTCATTGCATGTGTGTTCTTTTCACATACCACATATGGATCCACATGTGTCATTGCATGTGTGTTCTTTTCACAATCCACCTATGGATCCACCAGTGTCATTGCATGTGTGCTCTTCTCATTAACAACAACCAGAATCATTGCATGTGTGTTCTCTTTAGAGACCACACATGGATCCACCAGTGTCATTGCATGTGTGTTCTTTTTACTAACAACAACTGGAGTCATTTCATGTGTGTTCTTTTCACATACCATATATGGATCCACCAGTGTCATTGAAATGTGTGTTCTCTTCAGAGACCACACATGGATCCACCAGTGTCATTGCATGTGTGTTCTTTTTACTAACAACAATTAGAGTCATTGCATGTGTATTATTTTCACATACCACATATGGATCCACTAGTGTCATTGAAATGTGTGTTCTTTTCAGAGACCACACATGGATCCACCAATATCATTGCATCTGTGCTCTTTTTACTAACAACAGCCAGAGTCATTGCATGTGTGTTCTCTTCAGAGCCCACACATGGATCCACCAGTGTCATTCCATGTGTGTTCTTTTTACTAACAACAACTGGAGTCATTTCATGACTATTTTTTTCACATACCACATATGGATCCACCAATGTCATTGAACTGTGTGTTCTCTTTAGAGATTACACATGCATCCACAAGTGTCATTGCATGTGTGTTCTTTTTACTAATAACAACTGGAGTCATTGCATGTGTGTTCTTTTCAGATACCACATATGGATCCACCAGTGTCATTGTATGTGTGTTCTTTTCACAATCCACCTATGGATCCACCAGTGTCATTGCATGTGTGTTATTTTTACTAACAACAACCAGAGTCATTGCATGTGTGTTCTCTTCAGAGACCACACATGGATCCACCAGTGTCATTGGATGTGTGTTCTTTTTACTAACAACAACCAAAGTCATTGCATGTGTGTTCTTTTCACATACCACATATGGATCCACATTTGTCATTGCATGTGTGTTCTTTTCACAATCCACCTATGGATCCACCAGTGTCATTGCATGTGTGCTCTTCTCATTAACAACAACCAGAATCATTGCATGTGTGTTCTCTTTAGAGACCACACATGGATCCACCAGTGTCATTGCATGTGTGTTCTTTTTACTAACAACAACTGGAGTCATTTCATGTGTGTTCTTTTCACATACCATATATGGATCCACCAGTGTCATTGAAATGTGTGTTCTCTTCAGAGACCACACATGGATCCACCAGTGTCATTGCATGTGTGTTCTTTTTACTAACAACAATTAGAGTCATTGCATGTGTATTATTTTCACATACCACATATGGATCCACTAGTGTCATTGAAATGTGTGTTCTTTTCAGAGACCACACATGGATCCACCAATATCATTGCATGTGTGCTCTTTTTACTAACAACAACTAGAGTCATTGCATGTGTGTTATTTTTACTAACAACAACTAGAGTCATAGCATGTGTGTTCTCTTCAAAGACCACACATGGATCCACCAGTGTCATTGCATGCATGTTCTTTTTACTAATAACAACTGGAGTCATTGCATGTGTGTTCTTTTCACAATCCACCTATGGATCCACCAGTGTCATTGCATGTGTGCTCTTCTCGTTAACAACAACCAGAGTCATTGCATGTGTATTCTCTTCAGAGACCACACATGGATCCACCAGTATCATTGCATGTGTGTTCTTTTTACTAACAACAACTGGAGTCATTTAATGTGTGTTCTTTTCACATACCACATATGGATCCACCAGTGTCATTGAAATGTGTGTTCTCTTAAGAGACCACACATGGATCCACCAGTGTCATTGCATGTGGTGTGGGCCCCTCCAGCACCCCCTCGGTCTCCCCTCTCACCTATAAGAGCCTCCTGATGCATAAACCCCACATAATCAAGCCTCCAGCCATGAAAATTTCCGCAACGCCGCCACCACCGAAGGGGAGATTGGGGGGACAGAAAATCTCTGTTTTGGCACCCTGCCGGGACGGGGAAGTGCCACCGAAGCCATCTCCATCGATCTCCACCACCATCTCCATCACCATTGCTGATTCCCATGATGAGGAGGGAGTAGTTCTCTCTCAAGGCTAAGGGTTCTACCGGTAGTTATCTGTTCATCTCTCTCTATGCATGATCTTATTGAGATCATGAGCTTGTAATCTATAGATCTACCTTGCTACTCAAGTGCTTTAATAGATCTCTGCTCTCCCCATGTGTGTGAAGTTGACAGTCTGCACACCATGGTGGCAGTTAGGCTAGAGATTACAAATACTTGTTATGAGTTATATTTGGAGTTGGATGTCTTTATGAAATTGTGGTGTTTGTTTGAACCACCTAGTGCTCAAGGTGACAGTGTGGGGTTATCTAGAGGGGAAAGGCTTACTTTGAGGTGTGCTGTTATAGCCCTACCATGGATTAGAGTGTCCAACCGGAGAGTAGTTAAGATTAGTATCATAAAAAGAAGATATTCATATGAGAGTGTTCACTAGTGAAAGTATGATCCATAGGCCTTGTTTCTAAGCATTGATACACCATTTGCAATTAGATCTGTTACATGTTTGCTTGCTTCCTTCTTTATTTCAGTTTGCCTTTACTCTTTTCCCACGTCAACCACACCCCATCAAACTATTTTCTATCATCGTTACCACTTATAATTATCTATACCACTTGTATTTCACTATCTCTTCGCCGAACTAGTGCACCTATACACCTGACAAGTGTATTGGGTGTGTTGGGGACACAAAAGACATCTTGTATCTTGATTGCAGGGTTGCTTGAGAGGGGATACATTTGACCACTTCCTCCCTGAGTTCGATAAACCTTGGGTAATCCACTGAAGGGAAAACTTGCTGCTGTTCTACAAACCTCTACACTTGGAGGCCCAACAACTGTCTACAAGAATAGAAGTGCATAGACATCACATGTGTGCTCTCTTTACTAACAACAGCCAAAGTCATTGCATGTGTGTTCTCCTTGGAGACCACACATGGATCCACCAGTGTCATTGCATGTGTGTTCTTTTTACTAACAACAACGGGAGTCATTTCATGACTATTCTTTTCATATACCACATATGGATCCATCAGTGTCATTGAAATGTGTGTTATCTTCAGAGACCACACATGGATCCACTAGTGTCATTGCATGTGTGTTCTTTTTACTAACAACAACTAGAGTCATTGCATGTGTGTTCTTTTCACATACCACATATGGATCCACCAGTGTCATTGAAATGTGTGTTCTCTTCAGAGACCACACATGAATCCACTAGTGTTATTGCATGTGTGTTCTTTTTACTAACAACAACTGGAGTCATTGCATGTGTGTTCTTTTCACATACCACATATGGATCCACCAGTGTCATTGCATGTGTGCTCTTTTTACTAATAACAGCCAGAGTCATTGCATGTGTGTTCTCTTCAGAGACCACACATGGATCCACCAGTGTCATTCCATGTGTGTTCTTTTTACTAACAACAACTGGAGTCATTTCATGACTATTTTTTTCACATACCACATATGGATCCACTAGTGTCATTGAAATGTGTGTTCTCTTTAGAGATTACACATGGATCCACAAGTGTCATTGCATGTGTGTTCTTTTTACTAATAACAACTAGAGTCATTGCATGTGTGTTCTTTTCAGATACCACATATGGATCGACCAGTGTCATTGTATGTGTGTTCTTTTCACAATCCACCTATGGATCCACCAGTGTCATTGCATATGTGTTATTTTTGCTAACAACAACCAGAGTCATTGCATGTGTGTTCTCTTCAGAGACCACACATGGATCCACCAGTGTCATTGCATGTGTGTTCCTTTTACTAACAACAACCAAAGTCATTGCATGTGTGATCTTTTCACATACCACATATGGATCCACCTGTGTCATTGCATGTGTGTTCTTTTCACAATCCACCTATGGATCCATCAGTGTCATTGCATGTGTGCTCTTCTCATTAACAACAACCAGAATCATTGCATGTGTCTTCTCTTTAGAGACCACACATGGATCCACCAGTGTCATTGCATGTGTGTTCTTTTTACTAACAACAACTGGAGTCATTTCATGTGTGTTCTTTTCACATACCACATATGGATCCACTAGTGTCATTGAAATGTGTGTTCTCTTCAGAGACCACACATGGATCCACCAGTGTCATTGCATGTGTGTTCTTTTTACTAACAACAACTGGAGTCATTACATGTGTATTATTTTCACATACCACATATGGATCCACCAGTGTCATTGAAATGTGTGTTCTTTTCAGAGACCACACATGGATCCACCAATATCATTGCATGTGTGCTCTTTTTACTAACAACAACCAGAGTCATTGCATGTGTGTTATTTTTACTAACAACAACTAGAGTCATTGCATGTGTGTTCTTTTCACAATCCACCTATGGATCCACCAGTGTCATTGCATGTGTGCTCTTCTCATTAACAACAACCATAGTCATTGCATGTGTGTTCTCCTCAGAGACCACACATGGATCCACTAGTGTCATTGCAGGTGTGTTCTTTTTACTAACAACAACTGGAGTCATTTCATGTGTGTTCTTTTCACATACCACATATGGATCCACCAGTATCATTGAAATGTGTGTTCTCTTCAGAGACCACACATGAATCCACCAGTGTCATTGCATGTGTGTTCTTTTTACTAACAACAACTAGAGTCATTGCATGTGTGTTCTTTTCACATACCACATATGGATCCAGCAGTGTCATTGCATGTGTGCTCTTTTTACTAACAATAGCCAGAGTCATTGCGTGTGTGTTCTCTTCAGAGACCACACATTGATCCACCAGTGTCATTGCATGTGTGTTCTTTTTACTAACAACAACTGGAGTCATTTCATGACTATTATTTTCACATACCACATATGGATCCACCACTGTTATTGAAATATATGTTCTTCTCATTAACCACAGCTAGAGTCATGGGATGTGTGTTCTCTTCAGACACCACATATTTATCCACCAGTGTCATTGAAATGTGTATTATTTTCAACTACTGCCGTTGGCCACAAACAATCGGGACGCAGAGCTAACCAGCAATCCCTCAGGCTTCTAGAAGACCCGATCCCCGATTGTTAGGCACCGTTGGATCGGGGTGCGTGGATGATAAGGATGTCCTTCACGAGGGAGATCCGCGAGAAGTCTGTTCTACGAACTGATTGGCAGTGGCAACGACGCTGGGCCTACGTCCTTGCCCTTATCCCCTTAACCTCAGGGCCGAAGCTCAGATCGTGTTCCTTCATTGCCATGGAGAGGGAGAGGCCCAAACTCAGCTTGCACGAGGCTCAGATGTTTCGCCCACTACAACATACTCGTGCCGCCGTTCACGAGGCTTCCGGACGGCTTCGAGCTCAGCTACGCCGGGGTTCCTGTCGCGCCACTCTTGCGCGAGAACGCATTGGCGAGGCAGATCGAGGAGCGCTGCCACCAGTTGTCAGAGCGGAAGAGGGCAATGACATGGTACTCGCGCACGAGCGCGTACTGGCTTAAGTGGTTCAAGAAGGAGCGGGCTGCATTGATTGAGCTGTGCGGAAGCCACCTGCGGGAGATCCACCCGGATCTGCGCAACCCCGAAGGTAGGCAGCGCTTCTGGGTAGTGCCTGGGCGTACGACCTCCACCGTTATCGATGCAGCGCGCCATGAAGAATCCATGAGGAGGAGGAACTCTCCGGGGAACGTCGGCATCGATTCCGACGCGGAGGAGGCTGGCGGCGACACGGACAACGTCGTCAATGATGGAGACTGTGGGAGCGTCATAGTCGATTAGGGCCACTTAAGCATAAATTAAATCTATGTACGGTATCTTAATGCGCTCTTTGTATCTGGGTCACTTGAGTCATGGTCGATTATCGTCATAATCTGTATATGTTGGTCATGTTTTAGTTGTCTTTGTCTTTGAAACTAGTCGATCGAAACTCGTCTGATCCTGAAAATAAAGTTCGCGCATTCCTGGCATATCTGATGGGACAATACGCCGACTCTGCTCCCAGCACTTGATGGCACAACCATAATTTGGAGTGCGCAAGAGGAGAAGGGATCGAGCGTGTTGTAATAGTGTATTACTCCTGTCCAGATATAACTGACTTAGTTTTTTTAGATATTTAATAAATGTGTCTATACCCGAAACATGTCTAGATACATGTTTTAGGTTTCTCTGTGTTTCAAACTAATCAAAAGTCGTCAAATTCTGAACAAACAAAGTCATTGCGTTCACATCTGATGGGACAATATGCTGACTCTGCTACTTGATGGCACAACCATAATTCTGGAGTGCGCTAGAGGAGATGGGAATGCAGGGGAGATGGGAACTAGTAGCCGCGTCCAAACGCAGGTAAAAAATTAATGTAATAATATTTAAAAAAATTGTAATCTGGTCCACATGACCCCATCACAGACACGTTACACGCGCCAGATATAAATAAAGACGACACGACTAGTTTAGTTTCAATTATATAATTCAACATACGACATTACTGTGCCCGCATATTTCTGCTCCTCTTATTAGTCTGCTAGCCCACGCTGCATTAAGCATCAGTTGATGAGGATAAAAAAATGATAAAATGGCAAATAAAACAAGTTTTAAGCTTACCTTTCACCCGGAGAATCGTACAAAGATGAAATTGGCAGGGATTTATTATTTCTCCTGCAGTTAGCCGAAAGATCCTCAAGAACATCCTCAATCACCCCTGCAACTTCTTCATATTCTAATACACCTCCATTATTTTCCCTTTCCTCCCTGTTCTCCTTACCCTTTTTTTTCTTTTCACACCTTTTTCTCGCCGGCACCACTACTTCTTTATAAATTGGCGGCTTACGTATGTTTTCCTCCGAGTGATCATCACCGTCTTCGCACTGCTCTTCCTCCAGTTCTGGCTGAGAAGCCTCATTTTCTGCCACCGGGGTGTGAACAGGGACAATATCATGTGTAACTAGGTTTTTGCACAACCTCTTGATATGGCCGAATCCACCACAACGTTTGCATTTCCTTTTCCTAGTTCTCAGCCTTGAACCTTTATCGGTGGAGGCTTTGATCCTTAGCTTTCCAGGCCTCCCAGGTGGCCTCCTAAGAACTGGTGGTTGAAGTTTGAACCCTGGATCGACAATCTCCCAATCATTTTCATCGGCCATAGGTGGTACGTTTTCTACATAAGTTGCAGCAAACTTGTCCATGGAGAAATAGTTGTCGACGTAGTTCTCTATTTCAGCTCCGCTACCTCTAAGCTTTAAGATGAAGTAAATTGCATGGTGACATGGCAGAACAGTAATCTGCCACTGCCTACATGAACAAGTCTTGTTTCCAATGTCCACAGTGTACCTCCGTTCACTTCCACGCTTGTATTCTGCATAAACCTCAACCAATGTTCCGGAACTTTTGACCATCCTCATCTTTATCGTTCTCATTGCCCTGGTTCTTGCATTCAGTAACATAACCACCTTTGGAACTATTTTATGGCCTAAATATTTTCTTGCACAAATTCTTTGCCTTAAATCTATCTTCACCATTATGCACTATCTTATTGCATCCAACAAAATAACAATTCCAATTGTCTTCATGCCCAAAATCTTATCATTGAAACTCTCTGCCAAATTATTGCAAAAAAAATCCACCTTGCTTAACTCACCAAACTTGCTTCTGGCCCATAGCTTGGTGTGATGTTCTTCAAGGTATTTTTTCACCTTTGGCACTACATATATGTTCTGCAAGTAAGTAGCATGCGTGCTTGGGGTGTATGTGTATGCTGATCGCCACAAGTCCTCTTCAAAGATCTTTCCTTTGAACTTCTTCGTGAAGTTAGTAGCGAGGTGCCGCATGCATTCCCTATGCTCAACCCTAGGAAACACAGCATCAACAGCATTCTCAAGACCCTCGCATGCACCGGTGTGTATCACCAAGCCTTCAGGGTGACCAATTACTTCCCGTAGTCTCTGCATGAACCATGTCCAGCTTTCATTTGATTCACCCTCAAGAACAGCATAAGCTACGGGTAGAAGCCAATTATGCGCGTCCAAAGCACAAGCAGAAGCAACATGTCCCATGAACTTCCCTGTTAAAGAAGTTGCGCCTATTGCCAAGTATGGTCTGCAGCCGTCTAGGAACCCCTTCCAGCATGCCTTCAGGCAGACAAAACATCTCCCGAAGCATATCTTATCTGTCTGCTTATACCTGACCCCCTCGAGACCTTTTCTCTTCCTTTCACAACCTCGTAATCGATGTCAACAACACTACCAGGTGATGTTTTCTCTACCTGAGCTTTGAAATTATACAACATATGAAAACTGTCATTCCACTTTCCTTGAATGAAGTCTAGAGCCATCTCCTTCCCATCAAAGACTCTGTGGTAAGGAATCAGAATGTTAAACTTTTTGCTAATTTTTGCTTTGAGTTCAGCAGGTCCAATGTTATGATCCTGCCTCACCCAGTCAAGTACAGCAGCAGCAATCCACTTGGTAGTTGCCGGTCTAATTTTATCACTTAAAGAAGTATTAGGGAAGTTGTGTTTCTTCGTGTTTACTTTGATCTGCATTCGATAATAATCCAAATAATTCAGAGCTAGTTATCAGCAGAATAAATATGAGAAAGACTAAAACAAAATGTAGCTATTGCAACCTGAAATGGGTGTCCACCCCGCATTGGAGATGCATGTAATCTCCATTTACACACATTACTTACCCTACAGTGCACCCTAAATCTCATTTGGTTGCTCTTTTCAATGATAAATTCGAACCCAACTCTGATTGCATAGGTTGCAACTGCATATCTGCAGTCCTCCACATTATCAAAGACAGTCCCTTCATCAATTGTAGGATTGTGCCTTTCAAAGTGTATCACTAGCCTGTCCTCGTCTTCGTCCTCGTATCTACATCCCATTTCCACATCTTCACATTCTTCTTCCTCATCAATCCCATAGTCAGGCTCAAAGTTCGAATCAACCAAATATTCCCTACTCTCCATCCTATCAGGGTCAGCAGCCACGTCTGAATATGCTTTCTCATCATCATCCGCACCGCCACACATTTTATTGCCTTCATGCTCGCTTGACAAAGCATCATGCTCAAGGACAAGCTGTACAAATGTCCCGCGGTTACCAACACATATTCTTGCCATCACCACGGGACTAGAAACGCTAATTGGGGTATGCAGAAAAGGAATCATAATTCTTACCCTTCAATGTGTACGCACGACACCTTCTTCGGGCTCCATACCTCCAAAGCTCTGCACCGTGCTTCCTCTCCCCCTGTTTCGTTGTCCTCTGTGCTCTCCAGACTTGAAGGAGATTCCGTCCTCTCCAGCTGCATAGGACCCATCTCCGTGTTCTCAAGCCTCGCATGATCCATCTTCGAGCGGGATCCGGATCACCAGCGTTGTTGGGCCCCTACCCCAATGGCTGACTCTCGGTTTTCATTTGCAGACGTGCCTGGGAGATGGACGACGACAAGGAGACAGGACAGGAAGGGGAGGGGAGGGGACGTGAGGGGATGAAAGGGAGGGGAGGGCGGGAGGACGACGACCCAAGGGGACGACGAGAGCGGTGCACGACTGAGCAAAGTGGCGGCAGCTGGAGCAGAGGAGCGGAGCGGAGCTGGTTGTGAAAAAGCATGGAAAATTGCACAATAATGTGTTGGTGGGCGGCACCAGCCCTCGAACCTGGGACATACACCATCAAGGTGGAGGAGGCGGGCCCGCTAGTCAGAAAACATGCCACCTGTCAGCGTACTATGCACGGTAGCACTTCACGGAATTTTTTAGCAGGTCCCACATGTCAGTCTGTTTGATCAAAACTTGCATGCAGTGCATGGCTGGTTCACGCGCTAGTTCCGAAAAAAAGCCCGTTGATCCAAACTTGAAGTGGTAGTTCCGCTTCTTCTCCCTCGTCTCCTTGTCTCCTCGCAGTTTCAGTTCCGCTTCGCCTCCCTCGTTTGTTCTCCTCTTCTTCTTCTCCTCGCAGTGCTAGTTCTTCTTTCTTCCTCGATCAAAACATTCCTGCACGTAAGCCATGGCCAGTAGCTGGATGAAGAGGAACTGGTCTGATATCCCGGCCGACCCACTTCACAAGATCGCCGACTACTTGCTGGAGAAAGAGGAGTATGTCGACACCTAAGTTGCTTGTCGGGAAGTCTGCTCCGATTGGCGCCGCACTTTAAAGGTGCCCAAATTCTATCTCAACAACTGGATCATGATAGATCACACACTTCTAGACGTTGGCGACTTCACCTTCCTCAACCTCACCACTGGTCGTTGCTTCAGGTCAAATCTAATGGACGTCCATCGCAGGTTCACATTCACATCCGATATTTATTGGTATTTTCCATTGTAAACATCTTAGTGCTAACTGATGCCCTCTTCTTCCAAAAGATTCTACTTCGTCGGTGTTTCTCGTCATGTCATCGTGCTTGCTCAGAGTGTGGAGCCGTACCAGATTCGGCTTCTGAACCCAATCACTCATAAGTCTAACACTGAGTTTCAAGCACACATACGATCTGATCTTCTGCAATCTGTCGTCGTGACGAAGTCCCCGACGATGGTGTTCATTTGCACTGATTATCCAGATCATATTGCATGGGCCGATGAGAGCACCCCAATGGGGCAAATCAATGAATCATTTGGAGAAGGATCGTATTTGCCACCTCCTTATACGCTTATAGTCTGCATGACGGCATTCCGAGGGGAAGTATATGCATTACTTGAGAATGGAGACATCTTGTCGACCAAATCCAGTTAGAGCAGCACGTGAGCACTGTCACGATGGCCAAAATAATTTCAGCCCCAGTCTTTGAACAGGTACACGGAACCTACAATTTTTACCTTGTGGAGTCGGATGGTGATATGCTTCTTGTGTTGAACGGGGATTTCGCCAAAGGGCAACCGGTGTTGTACCGGGTGTACACGGAGAACCGCTCTCTCGAGGCCATCGGTGACATTGGAAGTCGTGCCCTCTTGGTTGGTTACAATCGGTCTATCTCCATTGACAGTAGGTTACACCCCACAGTCAATCCCGGCTGCATATACTACAGGAATTATATTAGGCTGTACGATCATGAGGTTCAAGCCTAGGAAGAGGAACCAACAATGGTAATGTATGGCTTAAGTATGGAACATTCACCGAGGCCTTACCCTCTGGACGAGATACTGGCAGCAGATTGCAGACGGAGAGAGTTCTCTCAACATGTGTTGCAGCATGCGGGAGCCGACGACGACGCAATATATAGGGGAGAATGAATCCTATATTCATCCTAGGTTATTTCCTAGCATTTTCAGGTCTATTTTTCGAAGTAGAAATTTGTACTGTATTTATATTATTTCGATCAGCAGTATGCGTATTACCTTTCAGACAAAATTGTAATGTATTTAATTAGTACTTTCAAAATTCAAAGTATTTATTTTTAGTAGCTTCTTTCAGAATTCTCTGTGTTCGACATGGGCATCAGCTCAGCGCCGGAATTCAGGTTCCACATGGAAAATTGCACAATAATGTGTTGGTGGGCGGCACCAGCCCTCGAACCTGGGATGCACGCCGTCGAAGGTGGAGGAGGCGGGCCCGCCAGTCAGAAAACATGCCACGTCAGCATCCCTTGTTTCTGATGCCCTTTAAAAAAACATGCCACATCGTCATCCCCTGTTTCTAATGGTGTTGCTACAATCAATGGTACTTGGTGGCATATAAATAATATCGTATAAACATAAGGGCACAGTCGTCAACATTTCTAAAATGAAACTCGGTCCCGTCTCCTACCTGTCCTGGTACATTGCCCGATGAGGTGGATAGCCACAACGGATCTTTTTAATACGTTCACACTCTTATGCTGAGAAGGGAAATAAAGTTTGAGCGGTTAATGCAACGAGTGTCGAATTATTACCCTCTAAGGAAATGGGAGATGGTTATTTTCACGCGTCCCCGTAGTCCAAACCTACTGTCAATCTTTCACTCCCCTTCACCGACAAACCACAGTTCACCTTGCGCAGCTCCTCCACACCGCACCATCTAGGGTAACATGGCCCCGCCTAAGCAGACGCCACCGCGACATCCGCCGAAACTGGGGTATTTAGCCCCTCTAAGGTAGGCCATAAAGCTCTACTTCAAGGCCGGTCTCCCATTGCCCTGCCAGGCGGATGATTTCCCTGAATGTGCCGAATTGCCCGTGGCTGCAACGGCGGCTTCGCCGGTGCCAGATGCGGCAAGCAGGGCCAAGAGAGCGATGTGGAGAAATAGCACGGTGGCATTACGGCATGCTCTAGGCAGTGGGAACAAGGTACGTATCAAATCGTTCACGAGAGCGTGCCACCGAGGTACACACCCTCGAACAGGGCAGCGCCAAGGTCTAGGAACTCTCGCGTCCATGCTTCGGCACGGACTACCTTACCGCAGTGGGGGAGGCTAGGAGCACGCCGTTTGCGGAAAAGGCGCTCCATCCTATGCACCATCGGAGGCCGTACCATGGCTGCAACCAAGCGTCTACACTCAGCATGCTGGATTGTTCGACAGCCGGAGCCGGCGGCGGGCATCAGCTCAGCCCTGGAATTCAGGTTCGAGTTCACACGGACCTACGATCCCAAGAAGGAGATGCCGAATTTCAGTTTTGAAGAAATCGTTGCGGCGACGCGGATGGACCAACTGAACCGGGACTAGCGCACGCAAATCGCTCGTGCATGAATGATGCAGATTTCTTGTAGTTTGGCGGGAAGGCAATAGATCAGTTTGGGTTAAATGATCAAAGAACTTATGTCCTTTCAAGGCAATTAGCCAGCCAACTTTTCTGGTGGAGATCTATAGTTTCTTCAGTGTAGAATAGTTAAGTTCAGACTGAAGAATGACTTTTGTAGATGAAATGCTGACGAATTGTTCTATAAACTAGTAGGAAGTTTAGCCCACTTTTGTGGAGGTATAAGACCCTTTTGTATGGAAGTACTAGTATTGTAAGCAAATACTATCAAGTATCTATTTCCTTCAATTACTAGTCGTGGTTAAATCCAGTTAACTGGCATCTTTTTATCCTAGACTACAGATTTTGCGTCTGCTGTCTGTGTTGTAAACCATTTTTCCTTTGTCTTGTGTTGCCTGCAAAATGGTCCTGCAGTTCAACGTTCTACATATGTAGCTATCTTGTACTTGAAGAGGAGATGGACTACATTTTCCTGGCATCTACAGAATTGACATTGCTAATTGCTAGACCACCCTCTTTTCATGAGGTTGTCCTTGGTTATTCACAGAAATTATAAAGCACGGTGTTCAACTATATTGCTTCAAACTATTACACACACACTACATCAAATTCATTACCCACACATACTACATCGATTCAAACTATTACACACACATACTACTTCAAACTATTACACACACGTACTACATCGATTCAAATTATTACACATTTTTAGTCGATGTTAACTTCCTGCTACGCTCTCCATACTACAAATTCATTAGCCACACATACCACGGCAATTCACTAGAGGTGTGTCTTCACTCGAGGGAAATCAGAACCACCAGCTCGTCCAAGCCCGGTTCCCCCATCGAAACTGTGTGCGCCGTCGCAAAACTGTGGTGGTCCTATTCCATCGATCCTTCTAGGCCAACACTGCAGGCGATGAGGATGCTTTCTGGCAGCCTCTTCAGGGCCCTGAATGCCATGTACCGATTCCAGAACCTCCTCCAGGTGGATGATGACCGGGTGCTTCCAGCAAAGCTATCACCCTGCCCTGCTTGGAATCTGCACCTCGTACATCTTAGGAACGGCGTCAGGATCTTTCAGCCACGCCTTTACCTCGATGACCCATCTGTCTCTCGGTGGCACGATTTCCACCAGCTCGCCGCCAAGGCTACTGACGACCTGCTTGAGGGCCTCCGGCTCCCAAGAATCCAGTGGGAGGCCGTCAAAGCCGAGTTTGGAGAAGCAACGAAGCTGCCCCAAGCGATCGTCCCACCCACAGGCGCGATGCCAATGCATGAAGCTCATTTTCTCCCCGTAGCACTCGAAAGAACGGGAAGAATGCAGAACACGCTTGGTGTCTGAGCTGTGCTCGAACCAGACGAAAAAATCGAATGGCAGCGTGCATACCTCAATCTTGACCTCATTTCGTCTGATCCCAAAACAAGACCTGAAAGCCGACAGCAACTCTGCCGGCGACACGGCGGGACGAACGCCCAGCATGGTGGCCATGAGAGCGTGGTCGTCGAACTGCTGTGCCAGGGCTACCATGCCTGGGGTGCGCGGCAGCATGCAACTTTTCGAGGCCGGTCACCGGCCTGGATCGCCCGACGGGACGCGCTCCGCCGTGCGAGAAGGACTTGCCAGAGGCGAGATAATAGTCCGGGGACGCGAAGCTCCAATACGGCGAACGATGCGATGGTGACGGCTGCATGCTTCGATTAGAGGCGTGGGAGGTTGACCGGACATGACGGGGATGCAAATTAGAGCAAGTGTGAGCTCCGATTTGACACGAGCAACCGGAGCTGAGCAAATGTTATGGGGAGGGGAGCAGGGGAGAAGACTAGAATAGAGCAAAGAAATAGATCTGGTCCACTCAGGGATCTGGTCCATGTAGGGGTAAGCTAGTCCATGACCGCAAAAGATAACAGGGAATACTGACATGGCGGGCCAAGAAGAGTTGACCTAACGGCGGTATTTGAGTTCAACCGTTTTTCGTCTGGTTCAAACGACCGTTTGGCCGTTAGATTTGTATTCACCCCCATTTGGCCCTTCTGGATAATTGGCGATTCTACTACGGCCCCTCCGCACAGTTGATGACAACTCGGGTACCGCGGTGCACTCACCCGGGAAGTTTGGTACCGCAAACGAACATTCCCCTTTTTGACATGCCATGGTGATGGCCAGGGGATAGGGGAGAGCACATGGCACGTTGGGCACAGTTGAGTTTTCAAATCAATGTGACATTAAATAATTTCAAATCAATGCCTCGGAAATGCCGTGCAAGGAGATGATTTACGTGGACTGTACAAAGGTTATTTTTATCCATGGACTTTGATATACTACTAATCCTCACTTATAATGATTGATATTGGTAAATAAAGAATACATACGGGTTCCCAGGCTTCTTCCTTTTAGTACTAATTATCTGAATTCATGTGAGTAATTAACGTGGGTTTCTTGGCACCCTTCTTTCCTCGAACGCATGTAGAAATTAAGAGGAGGAAGTAATTTGACCTTCCTCGGTAATACAAGAGGTTTTATTGCGTCCCAGTGGAAGATGAAATGCCAAACGGAGTACTTATGCTAGTACTAGATCACAAACACCGTTCCAATTTGCACATGATAATACTAATATTCAGTCTCCGAACATTATGAAATAAAGGAAGTAGAGGTGAAATTAAACAAAATTAATCTTAAGACTTCTTCATCTTCTTGGACCTGGATCCTTCCGCTGTCACCTTCGTGCTGGCGTCGTCCTTCCTCTTCCCGTGGCATCCCCTAGATCTCGCCGTCTTATTCTTCTTCAAGCCTCTCTCCTGCTTCTCCTTCCTCTTATCATTGCGGATGAAGGCGGGACCGAGTGCACTCTTCTTGGAGATGAAGTCGAGAAATGGCCATAAATCTTCCGACCCTTGATCCTACTACTCGTGCTCCCCATTCTTCTTGCCGATGGAGGATGGATCAAGAGAACTCTTCTTAAAGACGACGTCTCCTTCATATATGAAATACCAATGATCCTCCTCCTCCTATTTGCTCTCTGCTGGCTTTGTCCCTTCCATCAGATGACGGTAAGCAGGGTCCTCGTCGGAAAAATTGCCTTCCTGTTTGTCGGAATAGTACGGCTCGTCAACGGACTCTCTGCTATCACCATGGTAGGGACTGATATCCCCGTTCGCCCGTGTGTTGGACTCGTCAATGGAGGTGCACTGATCAGAGCAGCTGCGTGGCATTTTTCTGTGTGTGGTGGCTTGGCCGACCTAAAGGGACATGGAGAGACAGAGAGAGTTCTTCGCTGTCTGCGTCGTGCCTGGATGGGAGAGGTGGTCATTGTTGATGGCCCCTTAAAAGGCTTGCTCAGGACATCCAGGAGTTTCCACGTGCCGTAGGAGCAGCCTGGCAGTTCCCTTCCATCGTTTTTATACTCCCTTCCATCGTTTTTTACAAAAGTTCCCTTCTATCGTTGAAACAAGATCAAACAATTTTTACTCCTTCGCCCCGAGAGCATCAGTAGCAAGGATATTGCAAGTACCACCACATGTTGGGGAGGTTTTTGCACATAACAACAACCATAGACCTTTTCTATGCAAAATACAGACATTTTCTGTAATCGTTGCACATAATACATAACCAGTCATTGAATGTTTCTTATTTTTTAGGGAAATGTTTCATAGTTAATTATATAATGTAGTACTAAAATATAATTTTTTTCTAAATTAATAATAGGTAAAGCTAAAAAAATAATTATAATTTTGAGCCACATCCATAAAGTATCTGGTGTATTTTTGGTTCTTGTAATTTGTATCATTTAGAAATCAACCTATTAGTAGGTATATAATTCCCGACATGCTCTAGAGAAATGATATATAAATTCTATAATGATGGAAAGTGTGATTTTAGGTTTATGCATAGCGTTCATTGTGCTAAAGACTATATCAATAGAATCTTCTAAATGTTAGAGTGGAAGGAAAAGCCATTGCTAAGCAATGTTGGGATTTCCAATCTTCATCCAATAGTTAAAGTTCAAAGTTATTCGTACACTATATACTAGGAATGCTAAGATAATTAAATGTATAATATGTCATTAGAATCTTTGTTGTTTTTGCATAGCGTTCATTGTGCTAAGGACTATCGATAGAATCTTCTACGTGCTAGAATGGAAAAAAATATCCAAGAGTTAACATTGTTGAGATTTGCCAGTCTTGATTCAATTTTCATTGTTCAAAGTTACTCGTACATTATATAGTGGCAAGGTTTGCAAGAAGTCACACGCTACTTCCTACTATATGAAATGTAATTTAATGAACATTAAGTTTTTATTAACCAATAGTCTTGTTAGAGAGAAAAAAGGCATACATTAAGTATATTACTATCTACACATATTGAGAATACAACCTACTATGCTATGAACTTTTTTTGCAGGGAGGGGGTGACATGATGGCTCTAGAACATGGTGGAGTTTGCTCTAGGTACTACTCCTTCAACACGAATCCAGCTGCTCTGAACCATTGGATCTAATAGACCAACAGTCATGATTGGTGCTATGGATCTAATTCAAAACTGCTCCATTATAGTAGTAGAGACATTTCGAAAACATTGGCGATGATGCTATATGTGCATGACCTAACAACTTTCATATAATCTCAAGGAAAAACAAGGACGCATGTATCAATGAGCGTGAATGGACAATAAGAGTTGTGACGACAGATTACTTGTGGGGCCTAGTAACCCCACATTTCTTCTTGTTTTTTATTGAAGTTACCTCATCGGTGGCTTTGATGTGGTTGCTCAAGCGCACTATATTATTCACGTTAGAAGAATAGTGGGTTCCCAAAATTTTCTTTTAAACATAAGGTTGAACACTCCCAGCCATAGTGATTCAAAATTTATCAATAAAGGGGATTTATTTATTGGGTGGCCGAGTGGTTGAATCCACACGTCATTGTCATGTACTTCCTCCGTTCAGAAATATAAGACATCTTAGCTTTGTGAATCGAATGTATCTAGACGTCATTTAGTGTATAAGTTCGTAGAGGTTCGGAGTGAACCTTTACATTAAAAGGCGTCTAGATACATTTGTTTCACAAAGCTAAAACGTCTTATATTTTGGAACGGAGAGAGTAGACATGATTTTTGCTAGGAAGGGTAAACAGTAATGAATGCTTATAGGAAGGCTGGGAAATTGGAAATTGTGTTCCATTGATAAACCTTCGCGCTCCTCTTTCCTAGAGTCAAATTTTAGCAATTCAATAAAAAAGGTTGTTGGACATTCTCCAAAGGCCATTAAATTTTATTTTTAAATAAGAACAATAGTGGTTAGCTCGAATAATTAATTGCGGTCTATGTATGTTGTACTACTGTACTTCATAGAATATGCTATGTGTGCATGACCGAACAACTTTCGAAAAACCTGAAGGATAACGTGGCCGCATTAATGAATGAGCGCAAGTAAGGCTGGCAATGGGTAGGGTATGAGTAGCGTAGAACAATATCATACCCACTCCTGTTTAGTCAATGGGTAAAAAATTTTACCCATACCCGTACTCGCGGGTATAAAACTTTACCCATGCCCATACCCATGAAAAATATCAAAGTTTAGAAGTCACAGTATCATACTCTTCCCTAGGTTGCTTGGCCCCATAGGTTGTAACTCTATAGGTAAGTTTTACTACTATGTCAGTTTAAATGGGTAGGGTATGGGTCTATGTACTCGTGCCCGTACCCATGACTTAACGGGTTAGGGTATGGGTATTACCCATGGGTATAAAATTGTGTCCATACCCTACCAATATGGGTAAAGTACCTGCGGGCACTCGTGCGTAAAATTGTCATCCTTAGCGCGAAGGGACAATAAGAGTTGTGAGAACAAAGTACTTGTGGGGCCTAGCAAATTTCACAATTTTTTTGATGAAAACACTATCACTGCTTACCTTATGAATGGTTTGATGTCGTCCCTCTGGCGCTAGATTATTCATGTTAGCGAAATAGTGGGTTCCCATATTTTTTTTACAATATAAGTATGAACACTCCCAACCATAGTGATTGAGGTTCATCGTCAATGTCCCAGTGCTCTGGCGAGATCCTAAACCTAGCGGCATGGTGGGGGTCATCGGAGGCTTACCAAGGCTCCAGCTAGGTCCAGTGATGGGGGCGAACGGGCTGGTCGACGATGGTGAGTCGACTAGCAGTCATAGCGACTCCTGGGGTGGCTCCAATCGACGACGCCCTTCCTTCACTACAGCAGCGGGCTCCGGCCAAATTCCGACAGGGTGGTGCTCGCCTTTCTCCGGGAAGGGTCTAGGGTGTTTCTGAGAGAGAGGGAAGTGATATGGTGTGTCGTTTGAGGTCTGGGGACGCTCCTATTTATACACCAGCGTTGGAGGCAGGGCGGTATGGCTCGGGCTCATCGTCGACGCTGCTACAGGTCACGATAGGCATGGCGGATGGCATGGGTTGACGCGGTGGCCTGCAGAGATCATCACACGCGAAGTGGCACGACAAGGGGAGGTCTCAGTCGGTCGGATGACGTCGGCGCTCTGTTCGGGTACGGCGGTGTTCGTCATCGGGTACGGTGGTCACGGGGCTCGTGGCGGAGAATGGTCATGTCTGGGAGGTGGCTGGTGACGCGGCGAGTGCGGGTACGAGCGGAGAGAGCGAGGTGCGGCGTGGCTGCGTGAGGCGGCTTCGGTGCTCCGTCGTGCTCTCGGCATGGCAGAGACATAAATGGGCGTGGCTGTTCTAGCTTCTCCACTTCTCGCTGTTGGTCAAGGGGTGCACAAAGAGGGGCAGTGAGGTACTGGCTACCAGCTAGACATCATGGGCGAGGGCGGCGCAGTCTGTGGCGTTGTGTCCATTCTCGACCGGCACGACACGCTCAGGTACGTCATGGCACTGGTCATGGCAGCGAGTGAGAGAGGGTCAATCACATGGCTAGGTACTGGGGTGATCGTGGGTGAGTTACTGAGTTGATTGCATTACAAGAGTGAGCACAAGGTTGATTCAAAACAGTAGATAGTTGTTGAGTTTGTACTCTATCTGCTAAGTGCTCGACAAAATGGCCGCATGAGCTTAACCTTTGAATTATTCAATGATTTTTGGTGGGTGTGCTGGTCACTTACTTAGTAGTCTCTGGATGCTAGGATTTGTCAAGTGGTCTTGGTTTGAGTGGTTTTTGAAAAAGTGCTATCTAGGTATATACACTTAGTTCAATTTTGAATTGCCTCTTAAATAGTTTTAAAATTAGTTTCCATAAGTTTGTAAGGTTTGCTTGGGTTCATTTTTACTTGGTCTAGCAAGGGGTGAAAAGAAGTAGAATTTTTTTTGTTGGGTATCTTTTAATAGAGATGCCCAAAGTAGGCTAGTGGTTAACTTTGGCCAAAATGACCATTTGATCTTATGCTTCATATTTGATTTTCTTTTTTATTTGATTTTGTTTGGAAAAGACCTAGATGATGTGGTATTCATATTTAAACTAATCCTTATCATTTATAGCAATCAAACATGGAAAATGCAAGTATTCATGCATTAATGGAAATCACTCATGCATTGATATAGAGTTTAATAATGAAAGTTTTTGTTAACCCTAAACTTGGGTGATTAGATCTTGATAATCTTGTTAATATTTTTGAGGTGTTACAATAAACAAATTCACTCGAGTTGGTTGGGGCTTTAATCATAATTTTCGTGCTCACTACCTGTCTTGGTGACAACATCTTCATACGCATCATCGTTCATGAATAGATATAATACGGAAATATATCAATGCCATAGTATTTTAGTGCCTACCAAAGTAATACTTCAGTTTTCTCTCTTCTCAGTTTCTTCAAAAAGGGGTCTGACCTCTTTCTGAATTATTTTAAAAAACATAGTTTTCGAGAATACTTCAGTTTAAACCCCTATTATTTGTTGGACCAAAACACTAAAAGGTATTCAATAGTTTAGTTTATTCAGAAATCAAAATGTTTTCTAAATAATTTAAAAATACTTTGATGCCAAACTCGGCCTTAATATCTGAACCGAGCCAATCTGGGCCATGGATGATCAATATTTAGATGCCAAATGGCCAAATGGGCCCTTAATTTCTGAACTGAGGCAGTATGGGCCATGGATGATCACTGATGTGCCTATCGGCCTTTGATTCCAGGGAGTATGGCTTACCAATTTACTACTACTTGGACTATACATAAATCTGAATTTAGTCGAGCGGGAAAATCTCCCGCTATCTAATGTTTCAAACATCTTGGAATCCCCCTTCTACCCCTAGTGAAGTCGGTTCTTTGGGGTTTCAATCGTAATTTCCCCATTCAGTACCTCTATACCCTGCCCCTATCACCGACCCCCTCCAACACCCACACCCACACACAATCCTCGCCCTAGCTGCGCTAGCCTTGCGGAAAACCCTAGATCTACCTTCAGCACCTTATATCTGATTCACCGTCGTCACCGTGCACTGCACCAGATCTGCTTCACCGACCCACTCTCCTGGCGCACCAAACACATTCCCACCGCCAGGAATCTGCTTCTTGGCCATTGTCATCCAGCGCTTGGAGGAACCCTTGTTCTGGTTCACCTTCACCCACAATCACCACAACCGCAGCACCCTCGACAACCTCGACATCACCACCCAGGATTCGCATCATGCCTAAACACCGTCTCGACCAAGGCAACCATATCTCCTTGGAGTTTGGTACGATAAATATGTAGTAGTTAACTGTATTTTGTATTGGTGCTACTTTTGTAGTAACTTACAAGTACTATACTTATTACCCGTATCTTCCTAAATAATTTTTTTGTAGTCAGGTTTAACCGTAAGGCATTCAACTACGATTTTGTATGTCATGGCGAAATATCAATTAGCCAATGGTTAACACATTTGTTTCCATTATATCCTTAATAAGTGCCCATATGTGATGCGGTTATAATTTCTCTTTGGCTTGGCGTAGGCTATGGAACTAATTGTTATTTCTTGCTTGATGCTTTTGTCCTATGTATGCAGTACACGTTTACATTTGTTATACTTCTTCCACTAAGATGTATGTTTCATTTGCTTCTTCTTACCCCACTATTCCTAACCGTTTGTTGTTGTTACACAATGAACAGGTGCAGTTTACACTAGAAATCGTAGAATGAATGGCCCCTATAATCTCGTAAGTATCTATTGCCTTTGTATCACTTCATGCTAACATCTGTGAGACTGGAACATTTTGGTGTTCACTATTCGCTACACCATTATGTAGAGGACCCACACTGAATTATGGAGACCACCAGTCCAATTACTTGATGCAGCGGACATTGTCGACGAACATACCTGTAATTAGATCGACTATACACAGAGCTACTGTAAGGATGCCCCACGTTTTTTAAGGTTTAAGTCCCTTGGTGTCATGCCATTGACTCTAGTTGAGTTGTTATTTTTGTTGGAGGCACTAGGGTGATTATAACAAGGCTAGAAATGCAACGGAATCCAATATAACAGAAACAGAAGAATCATAAAGAACCGCCCACTTCAAATCTTACTCTGGTATCTACACGTGTATGGCTATTTTAATACGTGGCATATGATAGTACACTTTATCTTTGGGCAGACAATCAAAAAATTTAAACATTCTAACTGTTCGATATATTGTTTGACCATTTCTCTAAAATGATTTGGCTATTCTACTAGAGGCACCCGTCTGCATGAGGTCCTTGTGTTGAGTGCTTACGTTGCTATAACAGACCAAATAATCTTTTGAAAATCTTTCAGAATGAACATGGTAGTTTTGTTTCTTTGTATGGTGTTGTAACTTCTTTTATCTTAGTTTCAACCTTCATCAAGTAGAGCAGTCATCAGGGCAGAAGTGACAGTTGCACACTATCTCATCCCTCCATGAAGTCAACTGTTCCAGTTATTCCATAAGAAAGAGATGTATGATGCCCTGCTGTTACTAATTGCTTTCTTCCTTTTAGGAAAAGGACTGATTTGAAATTCATTGGTTTTTGTTTTCCTTGGTAATTATGTTATATGACGTTTCTTTTTGTTTTAGGTTGCAAATATAAATATGAAGGCAGAACAGAAAAAAACTATCTCAAGTGTAGATCTCTTTGGACACAGCAGCAGTGACAGTGGATATTGCTCACGTAGGTACACGATCTCGACTGCTCCATACATTCTAGTAGAAAGAGTTTTTGGTGCTGCACTCCAAGATGCACTTGATGTAGTTGAACAAGAAGCCAGCAGAATAGATGCAATAGTCTCCATAGCAAGGAAGGAGTTATCTGAGTTGAAAAATAGGCAAGCTTTGACAGAGAATCTACTTAATAATATCCTCAACAAGTCTCGTGGTAATCCCGCTGTTACATGTGAGGTGGCGCGAGCTCCTTAAAAGGAATATTTTTGAAACTCAGATTATATTGTTTATCTGTTGTGTTGTACTCCGATGATGCTTTACGAGATACAGAATTTTTAGGACTTTCATAATTTACTAATTTTCTAGTTATAAGTTTTTTTCATAGTTCCAGAATTTATTTAGCATTTTAGAGAACTTGTGTTCTTTGTTTATCCATGTTTATGTGTTGGCAATGGATCTAAGTTAGATAGGCTTAAATAGTACCATGCCAACAATGTTTTATCAGTCCTTGATGGGCCACCAATCAAAAGTGATGGGCCTACACTCAGGCCATTATATGTAGAATCTAACTGCAAAAGAACAGAACAGTAAAAGGCCAGAACAGTGAAAGGCCAGAACAGGGAAAGGCCAGAACAGTGAAAGGCCAGAATAGTAACAGGCCGGAAACAGTAACAAGGCCAGAACTTTAGCAGGCCAGAATCTTCAGCCTGTTTACGGGATTGAATAGTAGAAGGCTGGAACAGTGAATGGCTAGAACAGTAAAGGGACATAACTGTAGAGGGCCGTAACGGCCCATGATGGGTGCGAGAAAAGTGACGGGCCAAAAGAAGGCCTTAACAGTAACGGACAGACTTGGCCCAGGCTGAGAAAGGGCCGCACAGTATTGGACCATGGTGGGCCTTCTATAGACTGAAATAGTGTCGGGCCTGAAAGTTCACGGGCTACGGATGTCTGCACTAGTTGGCCCATTTCAGACAGTGCTGGACGAAACAGTAACGGGCCTTCTTCTTATTGGGATTTCCTCATGGGCCGGCCCACTTAATTATTAGCAGGCCTTGGCTAGGCCTGGCTTCTGCCATGGTTTTTGTGGCCATTAACGGCGGTAACTGGGCGTTAATGGTGTTTTCCACGTGGCATTTTTCATGACGTCAGCAGTCAACGCGGCTGGTGAACAGATCTACGACGGAACAAGTTTTCGTGGCTGAAGGGTGCGATCCGCCACGGTCAGGAAAAAACCGTGGTAGATTCTTTTGTGACGGGGCTTTTACCACGATGGGAATCTATTGTAGAAGACTTTTTAGCCATGAAAAGGGCCTTCAACCACGAAAATTGTCTGTTGTAAAAGCCAACTTTTCTTGTAGTGTCTTCTCCTATCATACCCGATTCTCTGCATCTAATACATCATCTGGATGAACCAACACTGATAGCTAAGCATGGCTAAGCAAGACACGAATAATAGCTCTAGCAGTGCACACAAGCCAAACCTAGTTATGCTAGGAGTAGTGGATTAGGTAATGTAAGCTCAAAGGGAGTACTGCAACATATAGGTTACTCTATCTATCGATAAAAGACCAAAGTGGAATTGTATGCAACAGGGAAAGAATTGAAATACTTTGAAAGCATAGGATTCATTTATGTGTGGGGCTATGATTGCCTTTTCCCATTGATAACCGATAAGAAGATCTGCATAACCTTGTACTTGACTTGATTACAGTTGGCCAAGTATTGGTCTTCGATCTTCAATGGTGTTAATCCCGGTCTTAGATCTTGAAATTGATCTCGTATTCTACCGGGAAGAACCAAAACACTGAAAAGAAAAGGAAACAATCAACACATGGAATCAATGCAATGCTCAAGCAACAATGATGACATGACAAGTTAAATAACATTGAAATGTAACCCTAAGGCATGCTTGGAAATTTCAGTGGCGTCCGAGGGGTGCCAAGCCTATCTCAGGGGAACGTCAGAATCACCTGCGGGGGTTCATTTGGTTCCTCTAATTAAACTTGTCATGAAAGTTGTTTAACAATGCATGATTATAGTTTTAAAAGGTATATCTCATTTTTCTAAACATTTTGATATATACATATTTTTTTAACTTAAAATGAATTAGTTATGAATTTCCCATTTTAAATCCATTTTAAATAATTTTGGAATATAATAAAAAATTACATTTTGGAATTACTTTGACACTTTATTTAATCAGAAAACATTTATGAAAATGTTTATTTAAATTACCAAGGGGACCCACATGTCAGGTATTTTTATTTACTAAAATAATTATAGAATTGATTAACAAAAATAGAATATTGCATGAGAATGCCGCATTGCTGACGTCAACAATGGAGCTCTAGTCCTAGTCGATGATGGACTCGGTGATTCGGAAAGTGCAGCACAGCAAGGAGGTATGCACTAGATGCGCCTCATCAAGGGCGACCAGAACATGGCGACGCCAGCCATGATTGGTGACCGGTGGAACCTGCATATGCTCGATGAGACAGCAGTATGGAGAGGGAGAGGAAGGACTGAGAGGTGCTGGAGGACTAGTGGATTACCAAAAATCTTGTGGGATTATCATCGTGGAAAGGCGAGGTCAGGTGGCGCTGCAATCGAGTGTGGCGGCGGTGATCAAATCTCGGGAATACAAGGTCGTCAGTGGAAATTAGAGGTGTGCGACACCGATTCCTTCTGGGAGGAGAAAAAGGGAAGCACGGCGAATCCAAGATTGGTCTTGCCTGGGCTCAGGAAGGTCAGGAGCAGTGGCGTCTGGAGGTTCTCTACTGGCTAGGATTTCTACTCGATTGGGGAAACCACAAGAGAGGGCGAGAGGAGAGGAGACTAGTAAGGGGAGAGAGTGGAGGATGCGGGCAATCTTATATCGTTGTCCAGGGGCGGCGGAGGGCATTGCAGCATGTAATAACAAACGATGGTGGATGGCGTGATAGGAAGTAGCTTCCCATACAGAAGGAAGACGATAGGTGAAGCGGTATCTGGGCTAGCTCAGGCATGGGCCGGCTTGGGCTACAGTTGGGCCGCGGCAAAGGTTCTAGGAGGGGAAAGGTTGCTAGGCTGTGACCCGGATTGAGGTCTGGCTATTTTTGTTTAAACAAAACATTTTCCAAATAGTTTTCTCTTTTCCCACTTTGCAATTTCATCCAAATCTGTTTTGGGGTAACCAAAAATAGAAAAAGGGTTTTGCAAGAATTTTTAGAATAATGCAGGGCCCTTTATACAGATTGGGCTCCACAACTTTTGCACTTTTCAAATTCAAAAACCATTTGAATTTCTTTGAAAGAGAGGAGGAGGATTAGGGTTTAGGGTTTTGCTTAATTTTATTTTTTGCATTTTGTCTTATAAAAAATAATGATGCTCATGATGATGCATGTCAAACCCTAATGCATGATTAGTAAAGCTAGGGGTGTTACATATTTACCCCCCATACGAGAATCTCGACCCGAGATTCCCAAGGTAGGAAGAAAGAAGGAAATATGGTCACTCTAAGGATAAGAAGGAAACACACTAAAAACACACCGAGTATTTCATCGTTAACTCATGGAATGAGTGTTCAGAAATGACTCTGAGATGACGACATGAAACATGTCAAGGTAGCGGAGGAAACAAAATGACATGGTTTCATGTTGTTAGATAACTGGTCTTAATAAGGATTGATACCATGGATCTTACAAAAGCGTTTAAACTTCCGAGGGGAGAAATCTTACAATAGAAAGAGAATGACCATAGACTTCGAGAGATAAAATTCTACTAAACGGATTAATTAGAGCTTCCAAGGATACAGAGATGTGGATAACCAAGCTGCTGAACTACTTTTGAAATAGAAGAGTCACTCTTTTATTCAATATAAGGCCAAGGCAGAAAGTTGTTCTAGTGCGGAGGACTCATAAGAGTCGCAAGGAACATGTAGCAAGAGAAACTTTTGATTACCAAAATCATAGTCACTCTGGGAACATGATCGAAAAAATGAAGGAAACTCTTTATTCATCTAGGACTATCAAAATCTTTGCCAAAGATCATGATATCACTTTGCACGACCATGATGAATATGTAACAAGATTCCTGATGACACGAGAAAAAGAAACTTCATTCTCAGACTTCAGTTACTTGGCACAACAAGACGCTTGCCAACATAAAAGGGTCTGGAAGATCGATCGAGAGACATTTGGTAACACTACTTTAAATGTTCTCCTTGATGTTCAAGAAAGCAGACATCAAGTAAAGGTTGGACTTCGGAGACAAACGAAACCATAATCACAACTTATATATTCAGTCATAGAAGAAGCCCCATGTAGAGTGGTTATTATTGCTAAATGAAGAGAATATGACAATAAGCCTTCCGACTAATTTTGTCGACCATTACATAAATCAAGACGAGTTTACAAAGATACTGATGTCAAAACCTTGACAAACACCAACCATCGTTGTTGCTTGAGATTCAGCTCTGATGAGGTGGAATGATACCTTAGACTCAGCATGTCTAAATAGAAAGTGTGTAACATTTACCATGAAGGTAAAGTCACTAGATTCGCAAGACATGTCTACAGTGTTAAACTCCAAAAGACTGAGCTAGATTGCTAGACCCATGTATTAGCAACTTTTTTGAGGACAACTGCTCATACATTAAGTACTTGCAATGAGATACACATGTTTCCTTAAGGAAACAAAGATAACCCTACTTGAATCCATGATGACATCTTTCAACATTTTCACGTGAATCGGAGAAGGTCACTTCTAACATCCAAAACATGTACTTTGAGATGACTCAAAGATGGTTCTTAAGGACTCCCAACATTAAGGACAACTATTCCATATGAATCGAACTAGCATGGAGAAGATAAGGATGGCATCAATGAGCTCAATGAAAAATTATCGAGATACTCCAAGAAGATGGACTATGAACAAGGCAAAACAATTGGTCAGACCAAGGTACATGAACAAATGAAACATCACGAGTAGCATCACCATCAAGCTAGTCCTTGGAACTGAGTTTGTTTTGATGATAGCCCAAATAAAATCAAAGGCGGGGGAAGATAATATATCCACGAAGGAAGTACTATCTTTCTTAAGCACGAACAGAACTAGACATCCCTTTTAGAAGGAACAAAGTTGAATAGAGCTTTTGTGTTACAACTCTCCAAGTTGTTGTTTAAGCTCGACCAACTAGTCCAAGGTTATCCAGTATCGATCCTTGGGGAAAGGAGCATTTCAGGGAACTTGCTTGCTCAAGAACTTGACAACACAGTCATGTGGCAACATGGCAATATTTCTAGTAGACATCTAGAATATCACGAACCACCGATATGTCATTTAGTTCGAGAGGACACTTGCTTCACGAGGCAAGAAGACATAGTCTCAGATCTAGATTCGACACAAGCCTAACTATTTGACCGAAGAGAGTTTACCAGAATAGTAGACTTGGTAGCACAATCATCCTTTGTGTAGTGATAGGGTTAACCAATCATGCTAGAATGACTCAAATGTACTTGGAGTTGAAAGAAACAACAATTACTAATAATCTCAGATGACCACATTATTACGCACACACATCATCCATGAGCATGAACAACTCAGAGGAAGGGTGAGTAAAGATGTGTAGAATCATCACTTCATTAAGAGGGTCATGAAACTTAGCACAACCTTTTAGTATATAACGGTGTGATACTTTAAGGTGGAATAGATAGAAGCTAATCAATGCCTCTTAATCTGCAAATTACAACACTTTGACCTAGTCCTAAATATGACGAGGTATTGGAGTTTATTTATCCTGACATCCTGAAATGGAATGACTTGATGGACACAAAAGTATCTGGCATCGGAATACACCACTACACATTTACTACTTGGCTACCAACTAGTAGTCTAAGGTCGGAAACAATAAGGGGGAAGGAACATGATCAAGATAGAATCCCAAGATGTGTGCATAGATTAACATTATTCCAAAAATCAATGCATAGAAGGAAAGGTGTGGCAGAGTCACAAGTACAAATGTGAGACTCGCGACAAGTACACTTGTCGTGATCTATTTGGTTCCATTAAAGCACATCTGCCATAGCTAGAGGTAGGTGAAGTCCTCAATTGTCAAAATTCATTCGCGACAATAACCACAAGCTTGAAGGCTACATTTTTAGAATTAGTAATCCCATGGTAATGTTTGAAAACTTACAACAGTGGTCAACAGAATGGATCTTGGGTTAAAGGGCAGCTTCATGTACTAGATTCACAACACTAGAATCTAGCACAATCTAGGACCTTTAGTTTAAGTCCAAGGGTTAAAATCCAAGAAGGAAGTAATTTCCACTTGAGTGACACAGGGTACACTGCAAGGTATTAATCACGAGGTAGCTTTTGAAAGAATAAACGAGTTCTAAAGTACCCAACAAATAAAAAGGAGGCACACGAGGCGAAAGGAAACCTCGAAGCCTAGAAGAGAACATTGTGGAACATTATATTGTAAGTTCCATAAGACAGAGATATCATGATGGAAAGGAATCTCTCTGTTGAAGTAGAGAAAAGGGTAAACAAGGAACACAACACACGCAACTCTAGAGAACTCTATAGTAGGTCAACTGGTTGAGGAACGACCTACCAAGAAGGCACCTAAGTTCTAAAAGACTAGAAGAGATATCAATTTTTTCCAAAGTCAACACAAGATAAGATGACCCAGAGTTAGAGCGACACCAGATAAGGAGTAAAAGAAGCATACTAGAGTTTTCAAAAATACTTTTCATCTTTGAAATAATTTTCACAAGCACTAGACTCAACATCGACCAATAGCATGATTTTCCTACGGTAGGTACTGCTTTGATACCAAAAACCTGTGACACCCCCGGGATAAGGGTTAAACAAATCCTAGACCTTAGACTGACATAAGCTTAACCTAGAGGTTGAGGATTGCTGACTCGTGTAATAACGAGCTCGTTGGGGAACCCCAAGAGGAAGGTATGATGAGCACAGCAGTAAGTTTCCCTCAGTTATGAAACCAAGGTTATCAAACAATGGTTGAGCAAGGAAACACCTCCAAGGTGTTGCTAGCTGGCCTTTGGCAAGGCGCACTACCGGTGCTAGCAGCAACGTGGAAACCTTCACAACACAACCACAGAACTTTGCCCCCAACTTACAGTGAGGTTGTCAATCTCACCGGTTTTGCTAAAAACAAAGGATTAAATGTATTGTGTGGAAGAAAGTAATAGTTTGCAGAAAGTAAACAGAAAGCAGTAAATAGTTGTAGATTGATGGTAAAAGAAAGGACCGGGGTCCATAGTTCACTAGTGGTGGCTCTCCTTAAGATAGATGACATGTTGGGTGAACAAATTACAGCGGGGAATTGACAAACATCGAGAAAGCATACATGCATATACTAAACATCTTGACTCTTATGAGATTTGATTGGGCATTACAACATTATACATAGACCGTAATCCAACTGTGTCTATGACTAATAATTCACCTTCAGGTTATCATCCGAACCCCCTCTAGTATTAAGTTGCAAGCAACAGATAATTGCATTACGCATTGCGTGTAAAGTAAACAATACGATTGTTCTATGAACAAAAGGATTGTTGTTTTCTCCCTAGTAGCAACAACACATCTAGTACCTTAGAGATTTCTGTCACTTCCCCAGATTACTAGAGGCATGAACCCACTATCGAGCATAAATACTAACTCTTGGAGTTGCTAGCATCTACTTGGCCAAGATAGCTACTAACAACGGAAAGCATGCAAGATCACAAATAACAAAGACATGATAGAATCAATAATCAATCTGAAATAGCATCTCAATATCCATCGGATCCCTGCAAACACAACATGTATAATTACAAATAGATGATCTTGATCATTAACGGAGCTCACAAGATCTAGACATGGTAGCACAAAGGAGAAGAACCAACCATCTATCTACTACATGGACCCGTAGTCCAAGGATGAACAACTCACGCATCACATCGAAGGCTTGAATGATGATGAAGAAGGACTCCAGGGTGAATTCTCCCCTCTGGCAGGGTGCCGGGAAGAGCTTCAGATCCCTCCCGATCTAGGGATGGAGATGACGGCGGCTACAGACTCTTTCATGTAAATTTTGATTGGGGACTTAGGGTTTCTGTATCGGAGGCATCTTATAGGCAAAAGGGGAGGCCGAGAGGGTGCCCTGGGTGGCTGCACCACCCCCTGGCGCGGGACAGGCCTGGCCGCGCGGGACAGGCCTGGCCACGCGGCCAGGTGGTGTGGCCGCCCCTGGCCCCTCTCCGTCTCGTATTCTGGCTCCGTGTCCCCCTCGGTGAAAAACTGACTTTGGCTTTTGTCCCGTCCAATTCCGAGAATATTCATTTTCTGACTCTCCTGGAACCAAAAACAGCAGAAAACAGGCAGTTGGCACTATGGCATCTTGTTAATAGGTTAGTCCAAGAAAGTGTATAAAAAGTACTCCAAAGTGTGGGAAAAACATAAGTAGATAAAACCAAGCATGGAACATCAAAAATTATGGATACGCTAGCAACGTATCAACATCCCCAAGCTTAACTCCTTCTCGTCCTTGAGTAGGTAGGCGATAAAAAGAAAGAATAATTTTTGAGGTGACATGCACCATCATAAACTTGATCAAAGTATTTGTAAAACATTGATAGCTGGGATCATATTACTTCAACATAGCATGAAAGATAAAGTTCTAACAATAAGACATAGCAACTATGTTGCAACATGAAAAGGCACAAACAAAAGATTCACGAATAACAATGCTTTGCAAGACGTTTGTTTGTTTCACATAAAGAAAACATAGCATAGTGGCATTCAGCTTGTCCCTCATAGAGTAGCAAACATAAATGCATAGGACACCTTCAAAGTTCATTAGAGTGACTAGATACAAATAGTTTAAGAACAAGCAGTATCAAAATTATGCATCAATCAACAAGTCTTGGGACAATGCACATAGAACTAAGAATGGCCACTATGCTCTCAAAGTAGGTGCATAAAGATAGAAGGTGGAGACTCAATATAAAAGTGGAAGAAAGGCCTTCATACAAGGAAGCAGGGATTCAAGTTTCATAAAGAGCTTCCAAAAATTATGGTACTTATTAGCTTTCAGCTCTCATTGCCCCTATCATAAGAATCTTTAGGTGATTAAGGTTAAAGTGACACAACTAAGAGGATATGCTTGACAAGTTATAAGCTGAAATCTCATGCCCCTTACTTACGAAGACCGAACCTCATGCTACTCAACTTTAGTCACAAGTAAGCTCTTGTCATTGTAAGTACATATGTATCATAGAGAACCGCCAACGGGGTACCCCTCGCACATGATATAGGATCTATCCCATAATAAAAATGACAAGGCAAGCAGACAATGAGCATCTCAGCGATCTTTTTATTTTCTATTTGCATAGGTTTTTATTGAGGATGCTTCATAGAGTGCTCATTATGGTTATGCTGCAAGTTTCCACCATGATTAGGCATGACTTAGGCTAGCGGCCCAGGCGTTTCTCTAACACAAATACAAACTCCAGGATCTTACAAGTTCCCCTTTTATTTCACACCGCTGGGATCCATAAGGAAAAGAACATGATATCAACTAGGTACAATGTACAAGTGCAATGTTGAAAGCGTTCCCCATGATACATGCTTCTGCTAACTTCAACTTATAAAGCGCAAGCATAAACGCAACAAAGATGGACACAATGGTTCAAGTTTATTAAGTGCAAGAAATTAAAGTGTGCCATCAAGTTCGTGAGAGCTTTAATCACTAGTTTTCTCATAACAAGTTTAATTCGGAAGGTAGATAAAAACAGGAATATACTTGGAATAGCAAATGCTAATAGGTAGGTATGGTGGACTCTTTGGAATAACTTGGTTTTAGGAGTTGGATGCATGAGTGAACTCATACTTGGTTATGGAGGCTAGCAAAAGACTGGGAGCGATCAACTAAGAGAGTAATAATGGCCATAATCATGCAGAGCGACAAAACAGTTGGGTCCATAGCATAGAAAACAAAAAATTTCCTACGATGAGAACTACACGCCAAGATCTATCTACTAGGTACAAAGCAACAGGTGGACATACATCCAACGAAAACTTACCCTCAAAGACAACGAGTTTTGTTGACGAGTAGGAACTCGTGGTTGATGTAGTCGTACACTTGCCGATCTCAAGATCGTGAGGTAGTCCGAGCGCTGCAACTCAGCAGTGCATCCGTACTCGCATACATGTTCAAGCCACCGGACAACTTCAACCTCCTCGCTCCAGCGATCCAGCGGAATCAGCAACTCCTTCCAAACGAAATGCCACTGGGAACATGTATCTCGCTAATCCGAGACCATGTGGGAATAATTATAGAGGGGGAGAGAGATCCTTCACAAGGAGGTGTAAGGAAGAAGGAGGAGGGGGGGGGCTTTTATAGGAGGAGGGGGTGCCCCTCCTCTCCATGGCCAGCGCATGGGGGGGTGACCCCTCACCTCCTCATTCATGTGGTGGTAACCCCTCCACATTAAAATGCCTCTTCACATTCCCTTTTAAAGTCTCCACTTTAAATGCATTAAAATTCTCCAAGTTTAATGCTCTCTCATTTAATAAAACTCTTTTATTAAATTTATTCAGAATTTTGTTAATTACTTTAATTAACAAACAGACACATATAACCCCTTGCAATATTTCAATATCACATGCAGAACCACTTTCTGCAATTTCACCCGAAACAATTTCCGGTTTCTATCGAAACAATTCCTGCGCTTTGCAATTCTTTCGTCTGAAACATATGTGCTCCAAAATGGTGTCCGGTAACTCTTAAGTGTGTCACCCTACGGTTCATGAATAATGCAGACATGATTGAGACTCCTCTCAGATCAATAGTCAGAAGCGGGACCTGGAGATCCATACTGACTCTTGCATTTTCAACGATGACTTTTGTGATCGTGAGAACCTTTAACGCTTGTAATTTAATCCATTTGTATCATGATATAATACATGTCCGAGATTCGATCATTGGTATCTCCATACCTAGTTTGATCTCGTTGCCGACATGCACTCTTTTCTCGTTCCCGTGATATAACATTCTAGTGATCACATCACTTGCTTGCAAGCTATCTCAATGTGATATCACCAATAGGTCCTAGAGTATATCTATCCGTCATCGGGATTGACAAATTCTACTCTTGATCCATGAGCCTCAACATAACACCTTCATAGCACTGAACCCATCTTTATAGTCACCCTGTTACGGTGTGACGTTTGATGTTATCAAGATACTCTTCAGGTGTTAGCAATTAACATGATCTCATGGTCTAAGGATAAAGATTACTTCGTATGATGTTATAGCAATATAAACATAATGACTTGATCGTAATGCTATACTTCGGATGAATGTTCATCACATCATTTTACAAATGTTGTGACCTTGTTATTAACAACATCCAATGTGTATGATCAGGAAACCTTGATCATCTTGTTAATCAACAAGCTAGTCTATAAGAGAGGCATAACTAGGAACCCTTTTGTTTATTAAACACACATGTATTGATGTTTCCGATCAATACAATTCTAGCATGCAAAATAAACATCTATCATATAAGGAATACATAATAACAACTTTATTATTGCCTCTCAGGGCATATTTCCTTCAGTCTCCCACTTGCACTAGAGGTAATAATCTAGTTCACATAGTGATAAATCTAACACCCATGGAGTTCTGGTGTTGATCATGTTTTCCCTAGGGAGAGCTTTAGTCAATGGATCTTCTACATTTAGGTACGTGTATACTTTACAAATCTTTATATCTCCATCCTTGACATGCTCGTGGATGGAGTGAAACCGGCGCTTAATATGCTTGGAATTCTTGTGAGACCTCGGTTCCTTTGCGTTGGCTATGGCTCCATTGTTGTCACAATAGATCACCATTGGGTCCAATGCACTAGGAACCACACCTAGTTCCGTAATGAACTCTTTCATCCAAACCGCTTCCTGTGTTGCTTCTGAAGCAGCAACATATTCCGCCTCCGTCGTTGATCCAGCCACCATAGGTTGTTTGGAACTCCTCCAACTAACTGCTGCTTCGTTCAAGAGAAATACGTATCTGGATTGAGACTTAGAGTCATCCGTATCGGTGTCAAAGCTAGCATTGACATAACACTTAGCGACTAGCTCTTCTTCACCTCCGTATATAAGAAACATATCCCTAGTTCTTCTCAAGTACTTGAGGATGTTCTTGACCGTTATCCAGTGTTCCGAACCTAGATCAGATTGGTACCTACTAGTCAAACTAATAGCATGTGCCACATCTGGTCTTGTACATAGCATGGCATACATAATAGAGCCTATGGCCGAGGCATAGGGGATCTTATCCATCATCTCTCTTGCTTCCACCGTAGCCGGACTTTGAGTCTTACTCAATGTCTTTCCTTGCAACATAGGTAAGAACCCCTTCTTACTTCCATCCATATTAAACTTCTTTAATATCTTATCAAGGTATGTACTCTACGATAGCCCAATTAGGCGCCTTGATCTATCTCTATAGATTTTAATGCCTAATATATATGACGCTTCACCAAGGTCTTTCATCGAAAATTTGCTATTTAGATAACTTTTAACACTGTTTAAAAGATCTATATCATTTCCAATCAATAATATGTCATCCACATATAATATCAGAAATGCCACATTGCTCCCACTCACTTTCTTGTAAATACAAGCCTCTCCATAAGTTTGGACAAATCCAAACTCTTTGATCACCTCATCAAAGCGGAGATTCCAACTCTGGGATGGTTGCTTCAGTCCATAGATGGATCGCTGAAGTTTGCATACCTTATTAGCATCCTTAGGATTGACAAAACCCTTAGGTTGTATCATATACAACTCTTCTTCAATATTACCATTGAGGAACGCAGTTTTGACATCCATCTGCCATATTTCATAATCGAAATATGCAGCAATTGCTAACATAATCCTAACCGACTTAAGCATCGCTATGGGAGAGAATGGCTCATCGTAGTCAACTCCTTGAATTTGTCGAAACCCCTTTGCGACAAGTCGAGCCTTATAGATGGTCACATTACCATCAACATCAGTTTTTATTTTGAAAATCCATTTATTCTCAACGGCCTTTCGATCATGAGGTAAGTCCACCATGGTCCAAACTTGGTTCTCGTACATGGATTCCATCTCGGATTTCATGGCTTCTAGCCATTTGTTGGAATCCGGGCTCATCATCGCTTCTTCATACGTCGCAGGGTCATCCATTTCATCAACCATGAAATTCACAACAGGATTGCCGTACAGTTCAGGAGTTGCACGTGTCCTGCTTGACCTGCGAGGTTCGGTAGTGTCCTCTTTCGGAGTTTCATGATCAATATCATTAGCTCTCCCTTCATTAGGTGAAGTCAACTCCGAAACAACTTCCGGTGCTGTGCTACTCGCCATTTCATGAAGAGAAGGTTCAATAACCTCTTCACGTTCTACCTTCCGACTACTCACACCTTTCGCGAGAAACTCCTTCTCAAGAAAGGATCCATTCTTGGCAACAAAAACCTTGCCCTCGGATCTGTGATAGAAGGTATACCCAATCGTTTCCTTAGGGTATCTTATGAAGACGCATTTTTCCGCTTTGGGTTCGAGTTTATCCGGCTGAAGTTTCTTCACATAAACATCGCATCCCCAAATTTAAGAAATGACAGCTTAGGTTTGTTTCCAAACCATAATTCATACGGTGTCGTTTCAACGGATTTAGATGGTGCCCGATTTAAAGTGAATGCAGCTGTTTCCAGTGCATAACCACAAAATGACAGTGGCAAGTCAGTCAGAGACATCATAGATCGAACCATAAACAATAAGGTACGCTTACGACGTTCCGACACACCATTATGTTGTGGTGTTCCGGCAGGCGTGAGTTGTGAAACTATTCCACACTCTTTCATGTGTGTTCTAAACTCGTAACTTAGATACTCTCCTCCACGGTTAGACCGTAGAAATTTGATCTTTCTATTACGATGATTTTCCACTTCATTCTTAAATTCCTTGAACTTTTCAAAAGTTTCAGATTTGTTTGTCATCAAATAGATATACCCGTATCTACTCAAATCATCCGTGAAAGTAACAAAATAACGATATCCACCTCCCGCCGATACACTCATTGGTCCACACACATCCGTATGTATGATTTCCAATAAATCTGTCGCCCGTTCCATTGAACCGGAAAACGGCGTTCTAGTCATCTTGCCCATAAGGCATGGCTCACATGTATCAAATGATTCAAAATCAAGTGATTCCAAAAGTGCATCAGAATGGAGTTTCTTCATGCGTTTAACGCCAATATGACCTAGACTGCAGTGCCACATATATGCATATATATCATCATCAAGTTTAATCTTTTTAGCATTAACATTATGAATGTGCGTAATATTACTATCGAGATCCATCAGAAATAAACCATTCAACACAGGTGCATGACCATAAAAGATATTATCCATATAAATCAAACAACCATTGTTTTCAGATTTAAACGAATAACCAATTTGCATCAAACACAATCTGGATACAATGTTCATGCTAAGTGTAGGCACCAAATAACAATTATTCAGGTTTATAACTAATCCCGATGGCATATGGAGAGGTAGCGTTCCGACGGCGATCACATCAACTCTTGATCCATTGCCGACCCGCATTGTGACCTCATCCCTTGCTAGTTGTCACTTGTTCCGCAGCCCCTGAATCGAGTTAGATATATTAGCAACCGATCCCGTATCAAATACCCAGGTGCTACTGTGAGTACTAGTCAAGTACACATCAATAACATGTATATCATATATACCTTTGTTTGCCTTGCCGGACTTCTTGTCCGCCAAATACTTGGGGCAGTTGCGCTACCAATAGACAGTCCCCTTGCAATAGTAGCACTCGGTTTTGGACTTAGGGCCAGCTCGGGGTTTATTTTCAGGCGCGGCAACAGACTTGCCACCCTTCTTTCCCTTGTGCTTGCCTTTCTTGTCCTTCTTGAAACCGGTGGTCCTATTGATCATCAACACTTGATGTTCTTTCCTAATCTCCACTTCTGCAATCTTAAGCATTGACAGAAGCTCGGGAAGAGTCTTCTTCATGCCCTGCATGTTATAGTTCATCATGATGTATGCCTAAGTCATTGGGAATCATTATTCCCAAGGACACAAGCTTATCGGCGTACCCAGACATTTTTAGTACGTGCTCACAAACGGAGCTGTTTTCCTCCGTTTTGCAGCTGAAGAACTTTTCAGAAGCATTATAACTCTCTACGGCAGCATGGGTATCGAAAATCATTTTCAATTCTCCCATGGTACCAAAGGCATTGCCATTTTCGAAATGCTTTCGAAGTTCTGGCTCTAGCCCATACAGTATGCCGCAATGAACTAAGTTGTGGTCCTCCTGATGAGTCACATAGACGTTCTTTTCCTCGTCAGGGGCATCAGGAGCTGGTGGGGGGCCTAGCGGCGCATCTAGCACATATTGCTTTGGTGCAGCAGTGACGAGAATCCTCAAATTCATAGCCTAGTTGGTGAAGTTGCTACCATTCGCGGCAAATTTCTCTTTCTCCATGAACACATTGAAATTAAAAGCAGGTGGTGCCATCTACAACAGAATTTGTAAAGTTTATTTAGACTAAGTTTATGATAGATTGAGTTCAACTAATCCAAATTACTAATGAACTCCCACTCAAAAACGACATCCCTCGTGTCCTTTTGGTGATTACATGAACCAAATCCACTACACCAAGTCCGATCATCACGTGAGTCGGTGTAGCTTCAAAGGCGAGCATCTATATGGGCATCATATCAACTATATGAGTCATGCTTAACCTTTCGGTCCGTGTTCCGAGGCCATGTCTGTACATGCTAGGCTCACCAAGTAAGAACCTTAGTACTCGCGTGTGTAAAACTGTCTTACACCCGTTGTATGAAAGCGTAGAGTCGAGTACACCCTATCATCACGTGATGTCTCGAAACACGATCCATAGAACGGTGCATACTCAAGGAAGAACACATTTTATCTTGATATCTAAATGAGGGATCATCTTACAATGCTACCAAAAGCGCCAAACTAGCAGTATAAGATGCTAACATCTAATGTGTAAAGTGAGATGATATGGTCCATGCATTTGATCTCTATCATTTGCATCGTGGTATGATCTCTATCATTCCTTTGTGTGTAAGGCCAAGGTCTATGGAACTTACACGTTGAATGTGTTGTAAGAGTATCTATCATACATCTACTTACAACAATACCATATCAATACACTAGCCCAGCAACGATCTAAACTAGACGCCTCTAATTTATCAATTGCAAGTTTTACGTGGCTTAGGGCTTTCGGAGATAGAACCGTTCTCACCTATGAACATGAACCACAACGAGGATAACCAAGTTATTAGCAACTCGTTGTCAATCAGATATTGACTATAGTAGGAGAGACAGACACCCGCCAGCCACTTATGCAAAACAAGTTGCATGTCAGTCGTGGAACCGGTCGCATGTACGATGACATGTAAGGTTGGTCTGGGCCGCTTCATCCCACTATGCCACCAATATCCAAAGTACATAGAAGATGCAATAACATGGTCATCATCGCCCACATATAAACATATGTGTACTACCCGTGCAAAGCACCTACGTATAGATCAGGCTCTGATACCACTGTTGGGTCCGCAGCATAGAAAAAAATTCCTATGATGAGAACTACACACCAAAATCTATCTACTAGGTACAAAGCAATGGGTGGACATACATCCAACAAGAACTTACCCTCGAAGACAACGAGTTTTGTTAACAAGTAGGAACTCGTGGTTGATGTAGTCGTACACTTGCCAATCTCAAGATCGTGAGGAAGTCCGAGCGCCGCAACTCAGCAGCGCATCCGTACTCGCACACACGTTCAAGCCACCGGACAACCTCCACCTCCTTGCTCAAGCGATCCAGCGGAAGCAGCAACTCCTTCCAGACGAAATGCCACCGGGAACATGTATCTCGCTAATCCGAGACCATGGGGGGATAATTCTAGAGGGGGGAGAGATCCTTCACAAGGAGGTGTAAGGAAGAAGGAGGAGGAGGGGGCTTTTATAGGAGGAGGGGGGTGCCCCTCCTCTCCATGGACGGCGCATGGGGGGTGACCCCTCACCTCCCCATTAATGTGGTGGTAACCCCTCCACATTAAAATGCCTCTTCACATTCCCTTTTAAAGTCCCCACTTTAAATGCACTAAAATTCTCCAAGTTTAATGCTCTCTCATTTAATAAAACTCTTTTATTAAATTTATTCAGAATTTTGTTAATTACTTTAATTAACAAACATTCACATATAACCCCTTGCAATATTTCAATATCACATGCAGAACCACTTTCTGCAATTTCACCCGAAACAATTTCCGGTTTCTATCGAAACAATTCCTGCGCTTTGCAATTCTTTCATCTGAAACATATGTGCTCCAAAATTGTGTCCGGTAACTCTTAAGTGTGTCACCCTATGGTTCGTGAATAATGCAGACATCATTGAGACTCCTCTCAGATCAATAGTCAGAAGCGGGACCTGGAGATCCATACTGACTCCTGCATTTTCAATGATGACTTCTGTGATCGTGAGAACCGTTAACGCTTGTAATTTAATCCCTTTGTCTCATGATATAATACATGTCCGAGATTCGATCATCGGTATCCAAATACCTAGTTTGATCTCTTTACCGACATGCACTCTTTTCTCGTTCCCGTGATATAACATTCTAGTGATCACATCACTTGCTTGCAAGCTATCTCAATGTGATATCACCAAGAGGGCCCAGAGTATATCTATCCGTCATCGGGATTGAAAAATTCCACTCTTGATCCATGAGCCTCAACATAACACCTTCGTAGCACTAAACCCATCTTTATAGTCACCCTGTTATGGTGTCACGTTTGATGTTATGAAGATACTCTTCAGGTGTTAGCAATTAACATGATCTCATGGTCTAAGGATAAAGATTACTTCGTATGATGTTATAGCAATATAAACATAATGACTTGATCGTAATGCTATACTTCGGATGAATGTTCATCACATCATTTCACAAATGTTGTGACCTTGTTATTAACAACATCCAATGTCTATGATCAGGAAACCTTGATCATCTTGTTAATCAACAAGCTAGTCTATAAGAGAGGCATAACTAGGAACCCTTTTTGTTTATTAAACACATATGTATTGATGTTTCTGATCAATACAATTCTAGCATGCAAAATAAACATCTATCATATATAAGGAATACATAATAACAACTTTATTATTGCCTCTCAGGGCATATTTCCTTCAAAAACATCATTAATCAAAACATAAAGTGATACTACAAGTCGAAAACTAAAGGATCATAAAGGCTTATGGTGACTTGGTATAGTCATAACATGGTGTGAGCATGCTCCAAGTCAACCCAAATAAAGCATCAAAGGAGAATACCACAATATTATGCTTTAATATGCTAAAACAATGCATGATTCTTTCAAAGGCACATTAAGCAACTTCAATTGGTTATAACATTCCATGCTACAGCAAAGATCACTAAGCATAAAGGCAAAACAATATCAAGCATGGCATGACAAACCATAGGCCACAGTCAAAAACAAGCTCCTTTTACCACATAAGCATGCACTTTTTCTACTCTTTTCCAATCCAAACCAAACTATTTGAAAACTAATGTATGAAAGAGGGGGTCCAACCAATTTATTCACCAAACTAAGAAAACTAAGCAAATGAAAACCAAAACGAAAAAGCAAAGACGCTCCAAGAACAACACAACTGTGCATCAAACAATAAAAATGAAGTGTTTGGAAGAAACCTGGGATTTTTATTGATGAAGAAGGGGATGCCTTGGGCATCCCCAAGCTTTGACGCTTGTACTTCTTGGATATTTCTTGGGGTGACACGGGGTGGCATCCCCAAGCTTGAGCTTTCGTCCATTCTTCATCTCATTACATCATTTTCGCCATACACCTGAAAATTTTCCTCCATACAAAACTTCACACAATCTTTATTAGCAACATTAGTGCACTCAAGATATTAAGTCATTGGGTTCAGTTTCAACACAATAAAACTTCCATTAAAACACAAGCTACTGAAGCACTTCCCTAAAAAATCTCAATTCCCCAAAAGAACTCAAAAAGGAACCAACAAGAAGCAAATGCAAATAATGGCAGAAATCTACCAAAACAGACCAGCAGGTAAAAACCAATTTTTTCGAAGACCTTATGTTGCTCAAATCAAAAAGTGTTGAACTAACTAAAGTTAGATAGCAACCTGGGGCAGAAGAACAAAAATGCACGCCTCAAAATGACATACAGAGATTTTACACGAATTTTTATGGTGAAGCACAGAAATCTGTTTCGGGACAACAACTTTCCCAATCATTACTTCTCTCTCATTAGAGGTTACTCTTGGAACAAAAAGCAAATAAAAAGGATAAGGATCAGTTATTATTGTTGGGTCCGCAGCATAGAAAACAAAAAAATTCCTATGATGAGAACTACATGCCAAGATCTACCTACTAGGTAAAGAGCAACGGGTGGACATACTTCCATCGAGAACTTACCCTCGAAGACAACGAGTTTTCTTAATGAGTAGGAACTCGTGGTTGATGTAGTCGTACACTTGCCGATCTCAAGATCGTGAGGAAGTCCGAGCGCCGCAACTCAGCAGCGCATCCGTACTCGCAGACACGTTCAAGCCACCGGACAAGCTCCACCTCCTCGCTCCAACGATCTAGCGGAAGCAGCAACTCCTTCCAGACGAAATGCTACCGGGAACATGTATCTCGCTAATCCGAGACCATGGGGGAATAATTCTAGAGGGGGAGAGAGATCCTTGACGAGGAGGTGTGAGGAAGAAGGAGGGAGAGGGTGACCTTTTATAGGAGGAGGGGGTGCCCCTCTCTCCATGGCTGGCGCATGGGGGGGTGACTCCTCACCTCCCCCATTCTTGTGGTGGTAACCCCTCCACATTAATATGCCTCTTCACATTCCCTTTTAAAGTCCCCACTTTAAATGCGTTAAAATTCTCCAAGTTTAATGCTCTCTCATTTAATAAAACTCTTTTATTAAATTTATTCAGAATTTTGTTAATTAATTTTATTAAAAAACATTCACATATAACCCCTTGCAATATTTCAATATCACATGCAGAACCACTTTTTGCAATTTCACCCGAAACAATTTCCGGTTTCTATCGAAACAATTCCTGCGCTTTGCAATTCTTTTGTCTAAACCATATGTGCTCCAAAATGGTGTCCCGTAACTCTTAAGTGTGTCACCCTATGGTTCGCGAATAATGCAGACATGATTGAGACTCCTCTCAGATCAATAATCAGAAGCGGGACCTGGAGATCCATACTGACTCCTGCCTATTCAACGATGACTTCTGTGATCGTGAGAACCTTTAACGCTAGTAACTAAATCCCTTTGTCTCGCGATATATTACATGTCCGAGATTCGATCATTGGTATCTCCATACCTAGTTTGATCTCGTTGCCGACATGCACTCTTTTCTTGTTCCCGTGATATAACATTCTAGTGATCACATCACTTCCTTGCAAGCTATCTTAATGTGATATCACCGAGAGGGCCCAGAGTATATCTATCCATCATCGGGATTGACAAATTCCACTCTTGATCCATGAGCCTCAACATAACACCTTCGTAGCACTGAACCCATCTTTATAGTCACCCTGTTACGGTGTGACGTTTGATGTTATCAAGATACTCTTCTAGTGTTAGCAATTAACATGATCTCATGGTCTAAAGATAAAGATTACTTCGTATGATGTTATAACAATATAAACATAATGACTTGATCGTAATGCTATACTTCGGATGAATGTTCATCACATCATTCAACTAATGGTGTGACCTTGTTATTAACAACATCCAATGTCCATGATCAGGAAACCTTGATCATCTTGTTAATTAACAAGCTAGTCTATAAGAGAGGCATAACTAGGAACCCTTTTTCTTTATTAAACACACATGTATTGATGTTTCCGATCAATAAAATTATAGCATGCAAAATAAACCTTTATCATAAACATGGAATAAGATAATAACCACTTTATTATTGCCTCTCGGGCATATTCCCTTCAGTCTCCTACTTGCACTAGAGTCAATAATCTAGTTTGAAAAACTTTGCATATTGAACACCTATGGCTTTCTGGTGTTGCATATACACGATTGCTACTGGTTAACATAATCTTCGGATCTGACAGTTTTAGGTCCGTGTGTATTTGGATGCCTTTGCGTTTCTACGCATCACTCATTCTCAAATGAGATAGCATTATAAATTTGGTCCTTTGGTGAGACCTTTAGTTCGTTCGGTTTAAAATATGTTGATATTATTGTCACACAATATATCTTCATAGTATTAGCCCACTTTGAACCACACCTAGTTTGATAACAAACTACTTAACACAAATGCCCTCCTTTGCTGCTACTATAGCAGTTATATACTTAGCCTTTTGTTGTAGTATCCGTCACAATGTCTCAACTTTGGAACTCATCCAAATCCATCATGGAACATCCTTTCCATTACATTGTGCCACCCATAGTCTAAATTGAGATAAATTTAATTTGTATCTTGTGACAAAAATAGTATCAATGTAACAATTTACAATGAACTACCTTTAACTATTTGTCACTTATACATGATATATTCTTAGTTCTTCCAAAGTTCATAAGGATATCTTTACTATCGTCCAATGATCATCTTATGAATCATTCTGGTATGTGCTCATAACATTTAGAGCATAGGACATTTTGGATATATACATATCATGGTATAATCGATCAAAATCTTCATGTGATTTTACTCACCAAGTGTTGAAACACTTGAATCTTGATACAATTCTTTCCATGCAGCAAGAACCTTTCTTGTTGTTTCCATATTGAACCCTTTCAATATCTCATATATGTATGTCTGGCATAACCATATTAGTGCCTTAATCTATCCATATAGATATTGATGCCAAATATTCTGGGTTTGCCCAAGTCTTTCATTGAAATCTTATTTTAATGAAATTCTTAACTTGTGCCAATACAAGCTACATCATCTCCAATCAACAATATGTCCTCTACATAATGTATTAGAAATATGTCTCAGCACTCCCACTTAATTTCTTGCAAATGCAAGCATCTTCATCATCTCCGATGAATTTAAACTCTTTTAACAATTTCATAATGGTGAAGATTCCGACTCCGCTATGCTTACTTCAACTATTGAAGTTTGCATGCCCTTTTAGCACCCTTTGAGTTAACAAAACCCTTCGGATCGTGTCTTGTACACGTCCTAGGTAACCATTCTATTAGAAGAACATTGTTTTGTTTGTTCAACTACCATACATCAAATTATATGTAGTGGTTGCTACATTAATCCGTTAAGACTAAATATCACTATGAAAGATCTTATCATAGTCAACTCCTTGAACATTGTCGTAAACTTCTTTCTGACATGTCGACTATTTCATAGATGTTAAACATCCATGTCTTATTTCTTTATAGATCCAAACACGACCGATAGGATTCACGCCTTTCCGGAGGGTCTTCCAAGTACAGAAACTTGATTTCTCGTGTATGGATACTATCACGGATTCTATGACTTTTAGTCATTTTATGGAGTCAGGGCCCATCATCGCTTCTTTGCATGTAGTCGGTTCATCATTGTCAAAACAATAACGACTTGCTTATCAAATCACACTATTTGATTTTTACCGACCCACGCAGTTCAATAGGAACTCTAATCTCCGAGATCACAACCTTTGTAATCACGGGAGCCATGATCATTGTGGCCGCCACCGGGACACTTTCCGGCGCTACGCTACTTAGCACATATAGCTAATGTTCAACAACCTTATCAAGGTTCTATTGTCCTCCCACTTAACTTTTCGCGAAAAAATCCTTCTCAAGAAACTTGACGTCCCAAGTAACAAACTCTTTTATCCTCGTTGTTATGGAGGAATTCCCAACAGATTCTTTTGGAATAACCTACAAAGACGTGCTTATCTGACTTTGGTTGTAAACATTTTACTTATGCATAGCATACCAAAATTTAAGAAAAGACAATTCAAGTTTTATCCCAAACCATAACTTATATGGTGTCATTTCAACGGATCACGATGGTGCTCTTTTCAGTGTAAAAGCGGTAGTCTCTAAAGCTTCAATCCTTAAAACATAATGGCAGTTTTATAAATGACACCTTTCGTCTTACCATGTCAAACATGGTTTGATTTCATCTCTCGAATATACCATACTCCTATGGTTTATCGGGAAACACAAATCATGGAACATTTCCTCAAATCTTAAGTGTTTTTGCTAAACACGTAACTCAAATATCTTCCTTTATGATCGAATCATAAACTCTTTATTTTCTTGTTAGAATGATTTTCCACTTCATCTTGAAAGTCTTTGAACAATTTTCAAATGTTTCATACTTCTTCCTTATTAAGTAAATATACAGATATATTCACTCAAATTTTCGGAGAAAGCATATGAAGCAAAAAGATCCATCGCATATGGCTACACATAATGGACTATGCACATCAGCATGCACAATTTCCAATAAGCCAGTCATCCATTCCTCTTTGGCCTATGAACGGAGTTTCAATTATCTCGAGAAAAGTCTCACAAGCGTTAATTGATCAAAATCAAAGACTCCAAAAATTCCATTAACATGGAGTTTCTTCATGTTTTCTTTCCAATATAATTTAAAACAGCGATGTCACTTCATAAGTGATATTTCAATCATTTGTCTTGTGACATTTTAGCAATAATGTTTATGAATGTGATTTCTCCCACTAGACTTGTAAAAGTTCATCCATCCTTTATGGAATACGGTAATTATTTGAACAACCATTGTTCTCGTAATACCGGAACAAAATAACAATTATTAAAACAAATCGTGAAGGCTAGGTTTGACGACAACAAAAAACACAATAACACTTTATTTGTTTTTGATGAATATCATCACTTATTCTCTTGCTAGTTACTTAGGCCATTGTAGTTCATGAATTGCGTTGTCCTGTATGACACTTCATACCAACCAATTCGGTATCCAATACCTCAGAACCACATTGTTTAACAAGCAAGGAATACAGCCATAACATGTATATCTTCTATATACCTAAGTTGGACATATCCAACCTTTTCTTTTCTACCAAATATTTTATAGATTCTCTTTCAACAATTCCTTTTCTTTTAAAAGAATCTATCAACATCAATAGTGGTGTCATTCACATGGCACATAGTACAAAGCGTACATAGTCAAATACTAATACCTTTGGACTTGCACTTTGGAGTGGATCACCATCATCAAATGTTTGGTGTTCTTTCAAAAATCCATTCTTTAGTAATATATTAGTGTAGTAAACATTTTACTTACATCTTCTATTCATACTTATCATGACAACTTTCATGATCAAGCTACTATAGCTTGTAAGGAAGAATCACGAGTATAATGTTAGTTCCCAAAAACCTTTTTGGGAGATCCGGATGCCTAGCATCTCCATCCTTCACAAATTCTCATACAGTATGAGAACATGTATTTTGATAAATTATACTGTATCACAATGCAACCAATAACATTGTTTCGGATATCACAATATCTTTCACCATGATGGTTTCTGAAACAATTATTTCAGCTCCTAGATAACCTCGATATTAAAACAACTTTTGAATATCAAGAATCATGGAGGCAAACATGATACTTTAGATACTAACATTGGAATTCTTACTCTTAATTTAATACTACTTATTAAACTTCATGGAGTAAATAGAGTTTGCTAAAATTTTGAAATATGACTTCTAAACTTTAATTGACATTCAAAACAATATGATACCAGTTCGTAAAGTAAATATCCAGAATTTTATAGTTCCATCATCTCAATTCAAACTAAGCATAAGGTAGTGAACAAATGCCAATGACTACAACAAATTATGAAAATTCACTTCGTTTTAGTTTATGACCAATTGAGTTCGACTAATCCAAATTAGAAATGAACTCCCACTCAAAAACGACATCCCTCGTGCCTTTTTGGTGATTACATGAACCAAATCCACTACACCAAGTCCGATCATCACGTGAGTCGGTGTAGCTTCAAAGGCGAGCATCAATATGGGCATCATATCAACTATATGACTCATGCTTAACCTTTCGGTCCGTGTTCCGAGGCCATTTCTGTACATGCTAGGCTCGCCAAGTAAGAACCTTAGTACTCGCGTGTGTAAAACTATCTTACACCCGTTGTATGAAAGCGTAGAGTCGAGTACACCCGATCATCACGTGATGTCTCGAAACATGATCCATAGAATGGTGCATACTTAAGGAAGAACACATTTTTATCTTGATATATAAGTGAGTGATCATCTTACAATGCTACCAAAAGCGCCAAACTAGCAGTATAATATGCTAACATCTAATGTGTAAAGTGTGATGATATGGTCTATGCATTTGATCTCTATTAGTTGCATCGTGGTATGATCTATATCATTCCTTTGTGTGTAAGGCCAAGGTCTATGGAGCTTACACGTTGAGTGTGTTGTAAGAGTATCTATCATACATCTACTTACAACAATACCATATCAAGACACTAGCCCAGCAACGATCTAAACTAGACGCCTCTAATTTATCAATTGCAAGTTTTACGTGACTTAGGGCTTTCGGAGATAGAACCGTTCTTACCTACGAACATGAACCACAACGGGGATAACCAAGTTATTAGAACTCGTTGTAAATCAGATATTGACTATAGTAGGAGAGACAGACACCCGCCAGCCACTTATGCAAAATAAGTTGCATGTCAGTCGTGGAACCGGTCTCATGTACGATGACATGTAAGGTTGGTCCGGGCCGCTTCATCCCACTATGCCACCAATATCCAAAATACATAGAAGATGCAATAACATGATCATCATCGCCCACATATAAACATATGTGTACTACCCGTGCAAAGAACCTATGCATAGACCTGGCTCTGATACCACTGTTGGGTCCGCAACATAGAAAACAAAAAAATTCCTACGATGAGAACTACACGCCAAGATCTATCTACTAGGTATAGAGCAACGGGTGGACATACATCTATCGAGAACTTAACCTCGAAGACAACGAGTTTTGTTAACGAGTAGGAACTTGTGGTTGATGTATTCGTACACTTGCCGATCTCAAGATCGTGAGGAAGTCCGAGCGCCACAACTCAGCAGCGCATCCGTACTCGCAGACACGTTCAAGCCACCGGACAACCTCCACCTCCTCGCTCCAGCGATCTAGCCGAAGCAGCAACTCCTTCCAGACGAAATGCCACCGGGAACATGTATCTCGCTAATCCGAGACCATGGGGGAATAATTCTAGAGGGGAGAGATATCCTTCACGAGGAGGTCTGAGGAAGAAGGAGGGAGAGGGTGGCCTTTTATAGGAGTAGGGGGTGCCCCTCTCTCCAGGGCCGGCGCATGGGGGTGACTCCTCAACTCCCCCATTCATGTGGTGGTAACCCCTCCACATTAAAATGCCTCTTCACATTCCCTTTTAAAGTCGCCACTTTAAATGCATTAAAATTCTCCAAGTTTAATGCTCTCTCATTTAATAAAACTATTTTATTAAATTGATTCAGAATTTTGTTAATTACTTTAACTAACAAACATTCACATATAACCCCTTGCAATATTTCGATATCACATGCAGAACCACTTTCTGCAATTTCACCCAAAACAATTTCCGATTTCTATCGAAACAATTCCTGCGGTTTGCAATTCTTTCGTATAAACCATATGTGCTCCAAAATGGTGTCCGGTAACTCTTAAGTGTGTCACCCTACGGTTCGCAAATAATGCAGACATGATTGAGACTCCTCTCAGATCAATAATCAGAAGCGGGACCTGGAGATCCATACTGACTCCTGCATATTCAACGATGACATCTGTGATCGTGAGAACCTTTAACGCTAGTAACTAAATCCCTTTGTCTCGCGATATATTACATGTCCGAGATTCGATCATTGGTATCTCCATACCTAGTTTGATCTCGTTGCCGACATGCACTCTTTTCTCGTTCCCGTGATATAACATTCTAGTGATCACATCACTTGCTTGCAAGCTATCTTAATGTGATATCACCGAGAGGGCCCAGAGTATATCTATCCGTCATCGGGATTGACAAATTCCACTCTTGATCCATGAGCCTCAACATAACACCTTCATAGCACTGAACCCATCTTTATAGTCACCCTGTTACGGTGTGACGTTTGATGTTATCAAGATACTCTTCCGGTGTTAGCAATTAACATGATATCATGGTCTAAGGATAAAGATTACTTCATATGATGTTATAGCAATATAAACATAATGACTTGATCGTAATGCTATACTTCGGATGAATGTTCATCACATCATTCAACTAATGTTGTGACCTTGTTATTAACAACATCCAATGTCCATGATCAGGAAACCTTGATCATCTTGTTAATCAACAAGCTAGTCTATAAGAGAGGCATAACTAGGAACCCTTTTTGTTTATTAAACACACATGTATTGACGTTTCCGATCAATACATTTATAGCATGCAAAATAAACCTTTATCATAAACATGGAATAAGATAATAACCACTTTATTATTGCCTCTCGGGCACATTCCCTTCAATTACAGAGGTAATAACTTTCAAGACTCATATAAAACTTTTGGGTTATCTCCCAATAAGTACTTTTTTAACGCCTTTAAGTTAGGCATAAGAAGCAAGAAAAAGAATCAAGTGTTCTCCAATGAAGAAGCATTAAGAGCATATTTTGTTTTCTCACGAGAGGTAAAAGAAATCTTCTCTCTCTTCTTAGGGAAGTGTTCTATACCTTTCTTGAGTGGAATTTGATATTTAATGGTGCCTTCTTTCATATCAATAATGGCACCAACAGTTCTAAGAAATGGTCTTCCCAAAGTAATAGGACAAGAAGCATTGCATTCAACATCCAAAACATAGAAATCAACAGGGACATAGGCATTGTTAACCATAATAATAACATCATTAATACTCCCCATGAGTTTCTTTTTAGCATTATCATCAAATGGGACATTCAAATAACAATCTCCCAATGGTGGAAAATCAAGCATATCATAAATCCTTCTAGGCATAATAGAAACACTACTATCAATATCACATAGAGCTTTGAAATCAAAATCATTCACTTTCATATTAATGATGGGCCCCCAACCATCTTCTTGTTTCATAGGAATAGAAGCTTTATGTTTCATCTTTTCTTCTATAATTTGTATGAGAGCATCAGTAATGTGTTTTGTAAAGTCCATATTCATAGCACTAGCATTAGGACTTTTAGCATGCTTTTGCAGGAACTTAATTACTTCAGAGATATTGCAACCATCAAGATCAAAATCATAATTATCATCTAAAGTAGTAGAGCTATTGTTAGCTTTAGCACTAGTAGTAGTGATAGTAGAAACACTAATGTTTCTAGCAATTTCATCTTCTCTTTCCCACTTAGCATGCAATTCAGCTAATATTCTAACATTTTCATCAATTCTAACTTGTATGGCATTAGTAGCAGCAAAGGGATTATCAATACTTTTAGGTTTAATAGACATTTTATTAATCAAATAGCATTGTGCTTTAGACAAAGATGATATATTTCTTTCAGCATTAGAGAGTTTAAATTGCAAACTAGGAATTTCCCTATTTAAACTCTCAAGTTGATGACTAATATTCTTCAAAATGGTAGATTGTTCCTCCATAGTTTTAGTAAATAATTTATTTTGCTCATATTGCATTTGCATGAAGTTTTTAGTGGCTCTTCCAACTTCTAAAATTCTTCCTTCACTAGGTATTCCTGGTTTGCCATTATAACCATAGGTATTATTAGGAGGGTAAGGCCTATAATTTTTATTACCATAAGCATTATTGCTTAAAATGTTATTTCTTATAAAGTTCACATTAACTTGCTCTTCTTGAGCAACCAAAGAGGCTAAGGGAACATGACTTGGATCAATATGAACCTTCCCATTAACAAGTATAGAAATAATAACATCAATTTTATAACTCAAGGAGGAGGTTTCTTCAAAAGAATTTACCTTCTTACCTTGTGGAGCTCTTTCAGTGTACCATTCAGAATAATTAACCATCATATTATCTAGAAGCTTTGTTGAAGCACCCAAAGTAATGGTCATAAAGGTACCTCCAGTAGCAAAATCCAATATATTTCTTGAAGAATAGTTCAATCCTGCATAAAAGGTTTGGATAATCATCCAAGCAGTCAGTCCATGAGTGGGACAATTCTTTACCAAAGATTTCATTCTTTCCCAAGCTTGAGCAACATGTTGATTATCAGATTGTTTAAACTTCATTATTTCACTTCTCATAGATATAATCTTATTAGGAGGATAGTATTTTCTAATGAAAGCATATTTGCATTTAGTCCAAGAATCAATACTATTCCTAGTTAGGGATTGCAACCATTCTCTAGCTTTTCCTCTCAAAGAGAAAGGAAACAATTTAAGCTTAATAATATCTCAATCTATATCCCTATGCTTTTGCATCTCACAAAGTTCAACAAAGTTATTTAGATGAGCAGCAGCATCTTCATTACCAATTCTAGAAAATTGTTCTCTCATAACAAGATTGAGTAAAGCAGGTTTAATTTCAAATAAAGTAGCTTCAGGAATAGGTGGAGCAATAGGTGTGCACATGAAATCATTGTTGTTGATGCTAGTGAAGCCACACAACTTAGTGTTTTCAAGAGTAGTCATTTTTTGGTGTTTTTAATAAAGAAAGCAAACTAGTAAAACTAATTTTTTTGTGTTTTTGATAAAGAAACAAGCAAACAAAGCAAAAATAAACTAAACTAAACACAAACAACAAAGTAAAGAGATTGGTTATGAAGGACTCCCCTTGTGAAGATGTCCTTGACTCCCCGGCAGCGGCGCCAGAAAAGTACTTGCTGACTCGTGTAATAACGAGCTCATTGGGGAACCCCAAGAGGAAGGTATGATGAGCACAGCAGTAAGTTTCCCTCAGTTTTGAAACCAAGGTTATCGAACCAGTAGGAGCAAGGAAACACCTCCAAGGTGTTGCTAGCTGGCCTTTGGCAGGGCGCACTACCGGTGCTAGCAACAACGTGGAAACCTGCACAACACAACCACAGAACTTTGCCCCCAACTTACAGTGAGGTTGTCAATCTCATCGGTTTTGCTAAAAACAAAGGATTAAACGTATTGTGTGGAAGAAAGTAATAGTTTGCAGAAAGTAAACAGAAAGCAGTAAATAGTTGTAGATTGGTGGTAAAAGAAAGGACCGGGGTCCATAGTTCACTAGTGGTGGCTCTCCTTAAGATAGATGACATGTTGGGTGAATAAATTACAGCGGGGCAATTGACAAACATCGAGAAAGCATATATGCATATACTAAACATCTTGACTCCTATGAGATTTGATTGGGAATTACAACATTATACATAGACCGTAATCCAACTGCATCTATGACTAATAATCCACCTTCAGGTTATCATCCGAACCCTCTACAGTATTAAGTTGCAAGCAACAGATAATTGCATTACGCATTGCGTGTAAAGTAAAAAATACGATTGTTCTATGAACAAAGGATTGTTGTTTTGTCCCTAGTAGCAACATCACATCTAGTACCTTAGAGATTTCCGTCACTTCCCCAGATTACTAGAGGCATGAACCCACTATCGAGCATAAATACTAACTCTTGGAGTTGCTAGCATCTACTTGGCCAAGATAGCTACTAACAACGGAAAGCATGCAAGATCACAAATAACAAAGACATGATAGAATCAATAATCAATCTGAAATAACATCTCAATATCCATCGGATCCACGCAAACACAACATGTATGATTACAAATAGATGATATTGATCATGAACGGAGCTCACAAGATCTATACATGGTAGCACAAAGGAGAAGAACCAACCATCTAGCTACTACATGGATCCGTGGTCGAAGGATGGATTACTCATGCATCACACCAGAGGCTTGCATGATGATGAAGAAGGCCTCCAGGGTGAATTCTCCCCTCCGGTAGGGTGCCTGGAAGAGCTTCAGATCCCTCCAGATCTAGGGATGGAGATGATGGCGGCTACAGAATCTTTCGTGGCATTTTTATCAGGGACTTAGGGTTTCTATATCGGAGGAATCTTATAGGCGAAAGGGGAGGCCGAGGGGTTGCCCTGGGTGGCCGCGCCACCCCCTGGTGTGGGCCAGGCCTGGCCGCGCGGCCAGGTGGTGTGGCCGCCCCCTGGCCCCTCTCCGTCTCGTATTCTGGCTCCATGTCCCCCTCGGTGAAAAACTGACTTTGGCTTTTGTCCCATCCAATTCCGAGAATATTCATTTTTTAACTTTCCTGGAACCAACAACAGCAGAAAACAGGCAGCTGGCACTGTGACATCTTGTTAATAGGTTAGTCTAAGAAAGTGTATAAAAAGTACTCCAAAGTGTGGGCAAAACATAAGAAAGTAGATAAAACCAAGCATGGAACATCAAAAATTATGGATACGTTAGCAACATATCAAGGATATCCAATGAAGAATCAGTAACACAACAATGACTCCGTGACACAAAAATTATTATAGCAAGCTCATAACTGAGCAAAGAACCAAAATATTACAAGTAGAGATCACTGACCACAAACATCAAACAAAGCAAGGCAAATTATGCTATTAAGTATAGAAAACTTAACAAATGGCCCAAGAGGCCTGAAGCATAATGATGACGTCCCATCCCATAAATTCCAGGCTATGGGCCAGGAACCCTAGGCTACTCGTCGGTGTCGATGTCGTACATAACTCGTCTTCTTTAGGGAACACTTACTCTGCTACAAAAGTATCAACAAAGCAAGGGTGAGTACAGGGTGTACTCAACAAGACTTATGGTTGGTGGGGTAAGTATAAAGCTATCTTTGTTTATAAAACAAGAGGGAGGAGAAGCTCGTCTAGTCAGAACATTTTAAAAAGGGATAAGAGAGTGACATCTCCAAAGTATTGATCACTATCTTTTGATATCCACCGAAATAATCCTCATCACCTCTACAGGATCACCCCCTCATACCCATGAGGAAGCATCCTTAACAAACCTTAGTTGCCAGTTTTATGATTAGGTTAATGTTCTCTATGATCTTCACGTCCGTTCCCAAGTTGTTCATAACCATGAACATGGCTTTTCAAAAAGATTAAAACCCTGCAGGGTGTACAACTTTACCCACACGTACCAACCTTCTCGTAATGCCAGAATCATTAGCCCTCTTCCTTGGAAGGCCGATAGAGGGTGGTTGGCCACGACCTTTACCTTTCTTTCGTCGAGACCATGAGTCATGCCCTAAGGAGGGTTCTGCTGTAATGGGTCAAGTCCTGAAGCCGGTCCCTAGAGATGTGAGTTGAGGTTGGTTTATCAGGGACTCTATCCACCCCAAGCATCCCGGCCATGCTTACCTACATGTTATGATGCACCTTCACCCGCCAAATCTTTCAGAACATTTTCTATGCATATGTCGAATGGAACGCCCGAACTATGTGACTCATGGAATATACTAGGCAAGTTAGTTGATCAAGGGGTTGTCTAGGCCCTGTGTGGATGTACGCTTGTCTTGGTTCAAGAGGCAAGAACTCATTTCCTAGTGGTGGCGAGCATAGGACTATAAAAACCATATCCCACCATGGCCTCCCATAAAGCCTTAGAATGTTTAACCTTCACCAGTGATCTCGTCTCATCATGTTCTCCTGTCATACTAAATTCTCTGCATCTGCTACATCATATGGAAAAATCGGCACTGATAGCTAAGCATGGTTAAGCAAGACACAGATAATAGCTCTAGCAGTGCACACAAGCCAAACCTAGTTATGCTAGGAGAAGTGGATCAGGTAATATAAGCTCAAAGGGAGTAGGGCAACAGATAGGTTACTCTATCTATCGATAAAAGACCGAAGTGGAATCGTATGCAACATGGCAAGAATTGAAATACTTAGCATAGGATTCATTTATGTGTGGGGCTATGCTTGCCTTTGCCCCTTGATAACCGATAAGAAGATATTCATAACCTTGTACTTGACTTGATTACAGTTAGTCAAGTATTGGTCTTCGATATTCAATGGTGTTGATCTCGGTCTTTAATCTCGAACTCGATCTCGTATTCAACAGGAAGAAACAAAACACCAGAAAGAAAGGGAAACAATCAACACATGGCATTGATTCAATGCTAAAGCAAGAATGATGATATGACAAGTTAAATAGCATTGTAATGTAACCCTAAGGCATACTTGGCAATTTAAGCAGCGTCCTAGGGGTGCAAACCCTAGCTCAAGGGAACCTCGGAATCACCTACAGGGTTCATTTGGTTACTCTAATTAAACTTGTCATAAAAGTTGTTTAACAATGCGTGATTATTGTTTTAAAAGGTAGGTGTCATTTTTCTGAACATTTTGATATATTATACATATTTTTCTGACTTAAAACAAATTAGTTATGAATTTTCCCATTTTAAATCCATTTTAAATCATTTTGGAATATTATAAAAAGAATTACATTTTGGAATTACTTTAACACTTTGTTTAATTAGAAAAAAAATTATGAGAATGTTTATTTAAATTACTAAGGGGACCCACATGCTAGGTATTTCTTATTTACTGAAATAATTACAAAAGCAAAAGAGTATTGGATCATCATGACGCATTGCTAACGTTAGCAATGGAGCTTCTCTCCTAGTCGACGATGTACTTGGTGATTGGGCAAGCACGGGACAACCAGGAGAGGCGCACTGGATGTGCCTCGTCAAGGGCGACCAGAACATGGTGGCGCCACCCAGGATTGGTCACCGAAGTGACCTCTCCAACGGCGAGTGGCGGTGGAACCTGCAGATGCTCAATGAGACAGCAGTATAGAGAGGGATAGGAAGGACTGAGAGGTGTTGGAAGACCAGTGGATTACCACAAAGATCGCGGGCTTTTCGTCGTGGCAAGCCAAGGTTAGGTGGCACTGGAATCGAGCGTGGTGGTGGTGACCAGAGCTCGGGAAGACGAGGTTGTTGGCGGTGATTAGAGGCGTGCGGCATTGATTCCTTCTAGGAGGAGAACAAGGATAGCACGACGAGTCCAACGACAGTCTCGACTGGGCTCGGGAAGGCCGGGGGTAGGAGCATCCGGTGGTTCCTGGTGGCTAGTGTTTTCGCTCAATTGGGGAAACCATGAAAGAGGCGAGACGAGATGAGACTGGTACGGGGAGAGAGAGGAGGCGGGCGGGCATTGCAGCAAGTAGCAATGATTGATAGTGGATGGCGTGACATGCAACAACTTCCCGTACGTGAGGAAGATGACAGATGAAGCGGTGTCTATGTTGGGTCGTGCATGGGCCGGCTTGCACTGCAGTCGGGCCGTGGCAAAGTTTCTAGGAGGGGAAAGGTTGCTGGTTGAGGTCTGGCTCATTTGTTTTTTAAACAAAAGATTTTCCAAATAGTTTTCTCTTTCCCACTTTGCAATTTCATCCAAATCTGTTTTCGAGTAAACCAAAAATATAAAAAGGGTTTTACAAGCATTTTGAGAATAATGCAGGGCCCTTTATACAGATTGGGCTCCACAAGTTTTGTACTTTTCAAATTCAAAAACCATTTGGAATGCTTTGAAAGAGAGGAGAGGATTAGGGTTTAGGGTTTTGCTTAATTTTATTTCTTGCATTTTGTCTTAGCAATAATAATGATGCTCATGATGATGCACATCAAACCCTAATGCATGATTAGTAAATCTAGGGGTGTTACATGAGAGAGGGATGGAATACAAACACACGTGCCACAAACAGCCCTAGAAGAGAGGAGATCATATCTGAAGATAGAGAAGAACACCTCCTCATCCTTCGACGATCCCTAATCTCTCGATCATCAACTCCACCATCATTCCCACTTGTACTACGAGAGAGAGAGATTCACACTTCTAAGATTAGGGTTTGAACCTCTAGTCCACTTTGGTTTGTACTTGATTTGATCTCCAATGGTATTGTGGTTTGATACGATAAAGTTGGGATGATTTCTATTTGAAATATGATTATGCCTTTGATCTATCTTTCTCTCATGTCTGAGTAAATCCCCGTAGGCGTGGGAGATGTAGGGGATTGGTGAGATGTGTTATGCCTCCTTTATTTCCATCTATTTGTGACTGTTGTCATGATTACACTACAAGAAAAGTTGGCTTTTACAACGGACGATTTTCGTGGTTGAAGACCCTTTTTTGTGGCCAAAGAGTCCTGCGCGACGGATGGCCTTCGTGGTAAAATCCCCATCACAAATGAATTAACCACAGTTTTTTTCCCCTGTGGCAGATCGCTCGCACCCTTCAGCCACGAAAACATGTTCCGTCGTAGATCTGTTCACCAGCCACGCGGACGGCTGACGACATGCAAACAGCCACGTGGCAACCGCCGTTAGCGGCCGGTTACTGTCGTTAATGGTCATAGAAACCGTGGCAGAAGCCAGGCCTAGCCAAGCCTTGCTAAATACTAACTGGGCCGGCCCATCAGGGGTGCCCAACAAGAAGATGGCTTGTTACTATTTTGTCCTGCACTATTTGAAATGGGCCCAAAGATGCGGCCCGTGAACTTTCAGGCCCGATTCTGTTTCGGCCTACAGAACGCCCATGTTGGTCCAGCATTGTGCTGCCACTTGAGGCTTGTACAAATCCGGCCCTGCACTGTTCAGGCCTATTACCAATTTAGCCTTTTACTGATTAGTCCTATTACTGTTTCAGCCTTTTTAGGAATTTCGACCCGTTACTATTTAGGCCCATTAGTGTTTGGGCTTTTACCTGTTAAGGCCGGCACTGTTTGGTCTGTTACTGTACTGGCCTACCACCGTACTAGCCTTTTGCTGTTGATACCTTTTACGGTTCCGACATTTCACTGTTCCGGCCTTTTTATTGTTCTGGCCTATTACTGTTCTGGGATTTTATGGGTCTGGCCTTTTACTATTCTAGCCTTTTACTGCTACGGCCTTTTACTGTTCAGGCCTTTACTGTTATGGCCTTTTAATGTTCTAGCCTTTTACTGTTCTGGCCTTTTACTGCTCTGGCCTTTTACTGTTCTGGCATTTTCCTGTTCTGGTCGCTTTGGGCCATCCATGCGCATGTTGTTTCAACGTTTGGCATGCTACCGCTCCGGCTTGTTACTGTTTCGGGCTTTTTTTCTAGCGCCTACTTTTTGCAGAATAGGTGAATATCAAGACATCAATTAATAAACACACAAAAATTAAAATTACTTATTACACAACAATAAAAGTTTGTTACAACAGGTTATACAACAAGATCGTAATTCTGATAGATTACAACGTGTCAGTACCATCAATAAGAGATCGGTACATGGCGATTCGTTTCACTCTATCATCTTTCCTCTTCTTCAACATTTCAGCTACAGATCTAAGAGCAGCTACACCCTTTCGTTCTGCATGCAATACATCATTTATATATTTATCACATGCAGGAGTTGTTCTAGGTGGACTGTTAAGTAAGTTTGCTTCGACAATGCAATGGGAGGATGAATGGGACGAGGGATCACAACTTTTAGTCCTGCCTTCCAAGGACTCCTGCTGGGTTTTAACTACAGTCTGCTAAATATGGTGAAACAGGTTAAAACAAACAACAAGGGAAACAAGTAGTATTATATAAAGTAGAGATCATTTAAAGTAAGTATGAACTTATAGTAGCATGTTCAGGCTGACAATAGCTCCTTCTCGAGCGGGTGCGACTCCTGGTCAATCTGCCAGAAGAATCTGAGCAGAGCAGTTGGAACTCTGGTCCTTGTACTCCATTGTCATTTCTCTGCATGACATTTGAAACCAAGTTGGTTGGTTTGGAAGGATGAAAACTCTTGAAAAACACCAAAAACATAGCATTAAAAATTACCAGATGTATGTTTCAAACTAGATAGCTTGTTTAGAAGGATGAAAGCAGGTGAAAACACCAATATACAACATTAAAAATGACCAGATATATCATCCAAACTAGATGGACATTTTCCGAATTAAGCATTTGCACATATATTCACAATTGAACATAAATGCAAATGTCATGGCAAGTTCTTAGGTAGAATGACAACTAATTAACATGACAAGAAACTGGCCTAAGTAACACAAGGAAACCTCACGATTCAGCCTTGCTGGGCGTCAGATTGTCAGTGTTGGATCCTCTATGAGCTGTTTGCATGACCCATGCGAGCGCTCGGAAATAATAGAATATATGAGTTCGTGTTGGAGGATTAAACCGATAGCGTGAGAATAAAGAAAGGGAATAAAAGCAAGAAGCTAATGAGGTGGATAGGACCTACAAGATGAAGGGTGCAAACGAAATGACACTAGCATCTAGGATATTGAGCAACATCCTCAATATTTCGGAGCTTACGAGTAACAAAAATATAGCAAACGGGGAAGAGAAATTACCGCTGCGGGGCGAGGATGGGTGGGACGGGCAAGTGGGCGGCGGGGGCGGTGTCTCGACATTTCGGGGTCAGCAAGGAATGATTTAGTGAACCGGCCCTGGTAGGGTAGACGACGGCGTTGGCAAAGCAGATCCGGTGCTGCGAGGGAGTCGGTGAAATAGTTCTGGTAAAGAGCGTCTATAGTGGAAGAGCTCCGGTGTGGAAGAGAGGGCTGGCGGTGAAGCAACTAGGGGAAGGTCGAGATTGGAGGGGTGTGGGCGGGGAAGAGATGATGGGAGGGGGATATAGGTGGGATGACGCACATTTACGACCTATTCCCCTTTATTGTTGTAGTACTCCCACGGTCCTTGTTTTCGGAGCAGGGATAGAAGAGGAATTTTCCATTTTCAAAAATCGGGGCAGGATATTTGAATAGATGCGCGGGATATTTGAATAGATGTGCGCGGGGTGTTTTGGCACCATGCGGAAATTTTGATGTTGAAGCTTCCGACGTACGCTACTCCGACGTGGCCGCTCTCACGTGTTGGCTCTGTCTAGACCCACACGCCAGTGACAGTATGCTTACCAACATATAAATGAGTTTCCACACATTTGCCGAAATTGATAAACAATATATTTTGAAGGATTTCATTCAAGATGACCAAGGTCACAGTCATATCTCTGTTATAGTTTATAATAGCATGTCCGATCTATATCTGGTAGATAGCTGCATCTTAGCATTTCAAAATAAGATTCTAGATTTGATGGACAATGCCCAACTTTCATGAATTTCCAAACTTTCTAGCTAAATCTATGCAATAAAATGACTTTTTGATAATCTGAAGTAAATATGTCTCATTTCGAACTAGAAAGTGTGTGATATACCTTGCTCTTGACTTTTTAAAATAATTCAAAGATATCAAGTAGTCAAATATTGGAGAACCACTAAGAGTTTCGGAAAATTCAACTTTTTGATATGAATGGTAATGACACCTAATTTCCGCCATTTTAAACAAATACAAAGAAACAAAATATATAAAGAAATGCATCCATTATTTTCTCTCTTCGTGTCTCACTATGTGCACTAGCTAGTTTCCATGGAAAAATATAATCTTGAAATTTGATAATTTTTGAGAAAAAATTGTATCACAATATATATGGAGTGCCATGTAAGAATATGCATGGCTTTCAAACCATATGACCAAGGTTATGGCCATATCTTTTCTATAGTTTATAATAACCTATCCATATTTGTTATGGTGTGTATTGGCATTTAAAATATTATTTACAAAGGAAGCTTCCAAATTGAAAGTTATTTCAATTTTTTAATGCACAACAATGGCTTTAGGGTTTAGGGTTGTTCAAGGTTTTAGGGTTTATGATTGTTTAGCTTTTAAGGTTTAGGGAATTTTCAATAATAATGTTCAAGCTTTATATATATATGGTTATATTCATGGAATAGAATGACGTTATCACAATTTAATAAAAGTATTTCAAAATTTGATCTATAAGTGCATTATACCTCCTTGGTAAGGGTTTAGGGTCCTAGGGTTAGGAAGTTAGAGTTCTAGGGTTAGGAGGTTATTAGGGTTTACGGTTAAGGGTTTTTGATTTTCAATAATGTTCAAGCTTTATGCTTATATTCATGTAATAGAATGGCGTTACCACAATTTAATGAAAGTATCTCAAATTTTGATCTATAAGTGCATGGTACTTGCTGGTTTAGGGTTTATGAGTTGATGATTTATGGTTTCAGGGTTTAGGTTTTATGGGTTGTTTAGGGTTTAGATATTAGCGATTTTTCAATAATGCTCAAAGGTTTATACTTATATTCGTCAAATAGAATGGTGTTACCTGCTTTAATGAAAGTATCACAAATGTTGATCTATAAGTGCATGATACCTGCTTGGTTAGGGTTTTATAGTTTAGGTTTTATCATTGTATAGGGTTTAGAGTTTAGCAAATTTAGAATCATTCGCAAGCTTTATTGTTATATTCTTCGAATAGAATGACATTACCTAATTTAATGAAAGCATCTCAAATTTTGATCTATAAAGTGCGTGATACCTGCTTGGTTAGTGTTTATGGGTTGAGGGTTTTAGGGTTTAGGTTTTAGGGGTTGTTTAGGGTTTAGGGTTTAGGGAATTTTAGATAATGCTCAAGATTTATTCTTATATTCGTCGAATAAAATGGCGTTAGCAAATTAAACGAAAGTATATCAAATTTTGATCTATAAGTGCATGCTACGTGCTTGGTAAGGGTTTAGGGTTTAGGGGTTTAGGGGTTTAGGGTTTTGGGTTTTTGGAATTTCGATAATGTTCAAGTTTCTTTATGCTTATATTCATTGAATAGAATGAAATTACATCAATTTATTGAAAGTATCTCAAATTTTGATGTATAAGTGCACAATACCTGCTTTGGTTAGGGTTTATGGGTCAAGGGTTATAGGTTTTTATGGTTTAGTTTATGGGTTGTTTAGGGTTTAGGGTTTAGCGAATTTTCAATAATGCTTAAGATTTATGCTTATACTCGTAGAACAGAATGGGTGTTAGCTGATTTAATGAAAGTATCCCAAATTTTGATCAATGTGTGCATGACACAGGCTTGGTAAGGGTTTATGGCTAAGGGTTTAGGGCTTTAGGGTTTAGGGTTTAAGTTTTAGGGGTTGTTTAGGGTTTAGGGAAGTTTTGATATTACTCAGAATTTATGCTTATATTCGTCAATTAGAATGGCGTTACCCAGTTTAACGGAATTATCATAAATTTTGATCTATAAGTGCATGCTACGTGCTTGGTGAGGGTTTATGGTTTAGGGTTTAGGGTTATAGGGTTTAGGGGTTTAGGGTTTGGGTTTTACAGGTTTCGATTTTCGGGAATTTTCAATAATGTTCAAACTTTATTGTTATATTCGTGGAATAGAATGGCGTTACTGCAATTTAATGAAATATCGAATCTTAGATTTTTATCTATAAGTCCATGATACCTGCTTGGTTAGGTTTTTTATATGGGTCGAGGGTTTAGGGTTTTAGGGTTTTATGGTTTAGGTTTTATGGACTGAATAGGGTTTAGGGATTTTATCGAATTTTCAGTAATACTCAAGCTTTATGCTTATATTCGTCGAATAGAATATATATGGCGTTACCTAACTCATTGAAAGTATCTCCAAATTTGATCTATAAGTGCATGATACCTGATCTGTTAGGGTTTATGGGTTGAGGGTTTGGGGTTTTAGGTTTAGGTTTTATTAGGGGTTGTTTAGGGTTTAGGGTATTTTTGATAATGCTCAAGATTTATGCTTATATTCATCGAATAGAATGGAGTTACCAGTTTAATGAAAATATATCAACTTTTGATCGATAAGTGCATGCTACATGTTTGGTAAGGATATAGGGTTTAGTGTTTAGATTTCAAGGTTTCAGGAATTTTAAATAATGTTCAAGATTTATGCTTATATTCATGTAATAGAATGGCATTACCACAATTTAACGAAAGTATGTCAAATTTTGATCTATAAGTGCACGGTACTTGCTGGTTTAGTGTTTATGGGTCGATGATTTAGGGTTTCACGGTTTAGGTTTTATGGGTTGTTTAGGGTTTAGGGATTAGCGATTTTTCAATAATGCTCAAAGATTTATACTTATATTTGTCAAATAGAATAGCGTTACCTGCTTTAATGAAAGTATCACAAATGTTGATCTATAAGTGCATGATACCTGCTTGGTCAGGGTTTAGGGGTTTAGATTTTATGGTTTAGGATTCCATGAAATCTCAATAATATTTTCAAACTTTATGGTTATATATATTCGTGGAACAGAATGGTGTTGCCGCAATTTAATGAAAGTATCTCAAAAATTGATCTACAAGTCGACGATATCCTGCTTGGTCATATTTTTTGTTAAATAAAATTCAAGGTACTCGGGTACTAAAACAAGGGAGAAATAGGAAGAGTTCCTTGAGATTTAGGCGCTGTTTGGTTGGGCTCGAATTCTGACTTTTGATTTTTGTCTTATAAAGCTACGAACGTGTTTTTGGATTTGTTTTTTTAGCTTTTACTCTGAAATAGTGGTATGATAGTATAAGCTAGGTTGGATGATTCTAACAATTTTATCTCGCTTTAGCAAAAATTGTTCGAATTTTGAACAACAAGCGATGGGAATCTCTACTTCCCGTAATTCTGGCTCACTGACATGTGGGTCACTTGCATAGTGGGTCCAAAAAGTCGGTGTAGGTCAGAGTGGGCGGGCAGGTAAATATTGAAGAAGGGCTGGGAAACGTGGATGGGGTGATGCACTTGGGAGAACGCAAATTTACCACCTATATCCCTCTGTTATTGTAGTGCTCCCTTGGATTCTTATTTCCGGAGCAGGGATAGAAGAGGAATTTTGCATTCTAGAAAGAGGTGAAGCATGTTTGAATGGATACGCGGGATATTTTAATGGATGGTTGCGATGTTTGGGCGCCCTACCAAATTTTGAGGTCGAAGCTTCTAGCATACGCTACATCGGCGTGGGGCCTCTTAGACGCGCTGTCACCGTCTAGGCCCACACGCCAGCGAGAGCTGCTTCCTAGCATTTAAACGAGTTTCAAGGCATTTGCTGAAATTTTTGAACAATTTAAGGCTTTCGAGAAGATGACCATCATCCAAAAAAAGGGAGACCAAGGTCATGGAAATAGTTTATGATGACGTGTCCGTATTTGGTAGATCGGTGCATCTTTGCAAATCAACCAATATGTCTGCTTCCAAATTTGAAGTTTATTTTCGAATTTCCAAGTAACAACAATGTGTTTTGTTGTGAAGCAACTACGAAGATGATGGCTCAAAATGCCACTGCCCCTATTTTCACACAATGTATAACGCCCTTTCAAGCTTCCACGCTAAATTTGTGCAATAAAAAAATTGGGGCTGGATTTTGGGGGGGAGGGGCAGGATGTTTGAATGGGTGGGCAGGATATTTCGGCGCTCTACCAAAATTTTGAAGTTGAAGCTTCTAAGGTACGCTACTCCCACTTGGGATGCTGTCCCCATCAGATAAACCCACATGCCTGTATGCTTTCCAGCATTTAATGAGTTTATAGACATCTGCCGAAATTAATGAACATTAATTCAAGGCTTTCAAACAAGAGGAGCAAGGTCACAGCCATAGTTTCTGTACCTTTTTCATCTTTTGTACTAGTACTACTCCGTACATTGAAGCATCTTCGCTAACCAAGCTTACAAACCTGGTCATATTTGGTAGATCGGTGTATCTTGGCATTTCAAGCAATTGTTTACAAAGGAGATTCCAGATTTGATGGATAATGCCCTACTTTTATCAGTTTCCAAACTTCCTAGTTGAAGATGCTGAAATTAAATAACTTTTTGACGATTGAAAGTAAGTATATTTACGAACTATAAAGTGTGTGATATAGCTTGCTCTTGACTTTTTAAAAATAGTTTAAAGGTATCAAATTAGTCAAATATTGGACAACCACCGAGAGTTTAGCAAGATTTCAATTTTTTTGATATGAATAGTAATGGCACCAAATTTGGGCCAGTTTTTTTAATAAATAAAGAAACAAAATATAAAACAAAGTACAACCATCCGTTTCTCCGTTGGTATCTCACTGTGTGCATTGGCTAGTTTCCATGAAAATATATAAAATTTGATAACTCTTGAAAAACTCATTTCACAATATGGCATACCATGTTTGAACATTCATGGCTTTCAAAAACTAGATGACTAATGCCAAGGCCATATGTGTTACCATACTTTACGATAATGTAACCATGTTTGGTAGATTGGTGCATATTGGTATTTCAACATTGTTTAGAAAAAGAGATTCCATATGTGGAGTTATTTTAAAATCTCCAATCGATAATAATGGCTTTAATTTTGTCATATGATATATGGCGTACCATGTATGAATTTGCATGGATTTCAAACCAGGTGACCAAGGTCATGGCTACACCTTTGCTATAGTTTATAACAACATGTTTGTATTTGGTAGATTGGTCCGTATTATTGGCATTTAAAATATTATTTACAAAGGAAGCTTCTGAATTTGAAGTTATTTTCAATTTTTCAAGCGACGACAATGGCTTTTGTCATGAAGAAACTACAAATAAGTATGGCTCAAAATCCCATTGCCCTAGTTTCCACACAAGATATATATAGCCTGGGGTTTAGGGTTCGTGTTTTTTGGGTTGAGGGTTTAGGGGTTTAGGGTTTATGGTATATGATTTTGGATTTTAGGGTTTAGGGCTTAGGAGTTTAAGGTTGGTATTTAGGGTTTAGGGTTTTCTAGGTTATAGGGTTTATGATTTTTCAATAATAATGTTCAAGCTTATATATATATATGCTTATATATATTCGTGGAATAGACTCGTGTTATCGCACTTTAATGAAAGTATCTCGGATTTTGATCTATAAGTGCATCATACCTGCTTGGTAAGGGGTTGAGGGTTTAGGGTTTTTATGGTTTTTGGGGTTTAGGTGTTTAGGGTTTAGGTTTTTTGGGAATTTTCGATAATGTTCAAGTTGCTTTATATATGCTTATATTCATGGAATTGAATAGCGCTAGCAGAATTTGAGGAATGTTTATCTGAAATTTTGATCTACAAGTGCATGTGATACCTCATTTTCCAATGTCGTTTAGGCAGGCTTGAGGGTTTAGGGTTTTAGGGTTTAGGGCATTTTCGATCATGTTCGAACTTTATTGTTATATTCGTGTAATAGAATGGCGTTACCGCAATTTAATGAAAGATCGAATCTCAGATTTTGATCTATAAGTCCATGATACATGCTTGGTTAGGGTTTATATGGGTCGAGGGTTTAGGGTTTTATGGTTTAACAGTTTAGGTTTTATGGACTGAATAGGGTTTAGGGGGTTTATCAAATTTTCAATAATACTCGAGCTTTATGCTTATATTCTTTGAATAGAATATGGTGTTACCTAACTCAATGAAAGTATCTCAAAATTTGATCTATAAGTGCATGATACCTGATTGGTTAGGATTTATGGGTTGAGGGTTTGGGGTTTTAGGTTTAGGTTTTATTAGGGGTTGATTAGGGTATTTTCGATAATCCTCAAGATTTATGCTTATATTCATCGAATAGAATGGAGTTACCAGTTTAATGAAAATATATCATTTTTTGATCGATAAGTGCATGCTACGTTGGGTGTTGAGGATTTAGGATTTTAGGGTTTAGGGAATTTCCAATAATATTCAAACTTTATTGTTATATTCGTGGAATAGAATGGCATTACCGTAATTTAACGAAAGATCGAATCTCAGATTTTGATCTATAAGTCCATGATACCTGCTTGGTTAGGGTTTATATGGGTCGAGGGTTTAGGGTTTTAGGGTTTTACGATTTAGGTTTTATGGACTGAATAGGGTTTAGGGGGTTTATCGAATTTTCAATAATACTCAAGCTTTATGCTTATATTCGTCGAATAGAATATATATGGCGTTACCTAACTCATTGAAAGTATCTCCAAATTTGATCTATAAGTGCATGATACCTGATCTATTAGGGTTTATGGGTTGAGGGTTTGGGGTTTTAGGTTTAGGTTTTATTAGGGGTTGTTTAGAGTTTAGGGTATTTTCGATAATGCTCAAGATTTATGCTTATATTCATCGAATAGAATGGAGTTACCAGTTTAATGAAAATATATCAACTTTTGATCGATAAGTGCATGGTACGTGTTTGGTAAGGATTTTGGGTTTAGTGTTTAGATTTTGGGGTCTCGGGACTTTTAACTAATGTTCAAGCTTTATGCTTATATTCGTGGAATAGAATGGTGTTACCACAATTTAATGATAGTATCTCAAATTTTGATATATAAGTGCACGATACCTGCTTGATTAGGGTTTATGGGCCGAGGGTTTAGGGTTTTACAGTTTAGTTTTATGGGTTGTTTCCGGTTTTGGGTTCAATGAATTTTTGGTAATGCTCAGGATTTATGCTTATATTCTTCTAATAGAATGGCGTTACCCGATTTAACGAAAGTATCTCAATTTTTGATCTATAGTTGTGCGATACCTTGTTGGTCTAGGTTTAGGGGTTTAGATTTTATGGTTTAGAATTCCGTGAATTCTCAATAATATTTTCAAACTTTATGGTTATATATTCGTGGAACAGAATGGTGTTACCGCAATTTAATGAAAGTATCTCAAAAATTGATCTACAAGTCGATGATATCTTGCTTGGTCATATTTTTTGTTAAACAAAATTGAAGGTACCCAGGTACTAAAACAAGGGAGAAACAGGAAGAGTTCCTTGAGATTTAGGCGCTGTTTGGTTGGGCTCGAATTCTGGCTTTTGATTTTTGGCTTATAAAGCTACGAACGTGTTTTTGGCTTTGTTTTTTTAGCTTTTACTCTTACATAGTGTAATGATAGTATAAGCTAGGTTGGATGATTTTAACGATTTTATCTCGGTTTAGCGAAAAATGTTCAAATTTTGAACAAGCGATTGGAATCTCTACTTCCCATAATTCTGGCTCACTAACATGTGGGTCACTTGCATAGTGGGTCCAAAAAGTCAGTGTAGGTCGGAGTGGGCGGAAAGGTAAATATTGAAGAAGGGCTGGGAAACATTGATGGGGTGATGCACTTGGGAGAACGCAAATTTACCACCTATATCCCTCTGTTATTGCAGTGCTCCCTCGGATTCTTGTTTCCGGAGCAGGGATAGAAGAGGAATTTTGCATTCTAGAAAGAGATGAAGCATGTTTGAATGGATGCGTGGGATATTTTAATGGATGGGTGCGATGTTTGGGCGCCGTACCAAAATTTGAGGTCGAAGCTTCTAGCATACGCTACTCCGGCGTGGGGCCTCTTAGACGCGCTGTCACCGTCTAGGCCCACATGGCAGCGAGAGTTGCTTCGCAGCATTTAAACGAGTGTCTAGGCATTTCCTGAAATTTTCGAACAATTTAAGGCTTTCAAGAAGATGACCATCGTCCAAAAAAAAAGGTGACCAAGGTCATGGAAATAGTTTATGATGACGTGTCCGTATTTGGTAGATCGGTGCATCTTTGCAAATCAACCAATATGTCTGCTTCCAAATTTTAAGTTTCTTTTTGAATTTCCAAGTAACAATGTGTTTTGTTGTGAAGCAACTACAAAGATGATGGCTCAAAATGCCACTGCCCCCTTTTTTCACACAATGTATAACGCCCTTTCAAGCTTCCAGGCTAAATTTGTGCAATAAAAAAAATTGGGGTTGGCTGTTTGAATGGATGGGCGGGATGTTTGAATGAGTGGGCGGGATATTTCAGCGCTCTGCCGAAATTTTGAAGTTAAAGCTTATAAGGTACGCTACTCCCACTTGGGATGCTGTCCCCATCAGATAGACCCATAGGTCTGTATGCTTTCCAGCATTTAATGAGTTTATAGACATCTGCTAAAATTAATGAACATTAATTCAAGGCTTTCAAACAAGAGGAGCAAGGTCACAACCATAGTTTCTGTACCTTTTTCATATTTTGTACTACTCCATACATTGAAGTATCTTCGCCAACCAAGCTTACAAACCTGGCCATATTTGGTAGATCGGTGCATCTTGGCATTTCAAGCAATTGTTTACAAAGGAGATTCCAGATTTGATGGATAATGCCCTACTTTCATGAGTTTCCAAACTTCCTAGCTGAAGATGCTGAATTTAAATAACTTTTTGACACAAAGCCATTCGTTCACAAAGTGCAATGATATGCGCATTAGTTTCCATGGTAAACATAAACTTGTATATTGACAAGTTTTGGATCAATTTTGATCTATGGTGACTGGCAGGTCGGCCACGTATATGGTGGTGCCCAAAGCAGGGTAGGTCAGAATTTCCAAAGTTATCCCTCCACACCCCTTCGCGTTGTGTATTAACTTCCACCCTCCGCCGCCTAGGACTCACCCCTTCCCCACAAAATAGACGCGCTTACGGCCGCTCCTCATCACCAACATACGCGAAGAAGCTTTCCCTACCCGTCGGTCTTCTTGAGACGCACCGGTGGGCACGTCGATCCCACGGTAGTCCTTCTATCTCTAGATCGATCTGGATGGCATTTTTATTGCCCTTTCAAATACTCCTACATAGTTTAATTTGTCCTCAATCTGCATGGTCATAGTTTATTCTGCGCTGGATCTGTGTTCCTAAATACCTTCGGCGATTTATGTTGTTAATATGTTTGCTAAAACGCATAGGCATATATAGTTTTTGTACTTCATGTATATGTTTCGTGCTTTTATTTTAATAACCAACCTTGTATGTCATAATTAAATAGATGGGCAGATTTTGGATAGATATTGCTCCATTAGGCAGCGCTAAACGTATCCTTGATATTCTATGATTTATGGGATTTGTTAGAGCTCATTGTGACAACTCAAAAGTACATTGCCCCTACCGGTTGTGTGTGAATCGTAGGGTGCTGCCTCAAAGTATAGTGGAAGACCATATTTTTACATTTGGGATGCTTAGCACATATGTTAGAGGGGTATTTCATGGTGAACCATATGATCCTCCATATGAACTGGGGGAAGCACATCTTTATCATCAAGATCAAGTAGGGGAAGCAGATGTTGATCAACTAGATCAACTAACAGAGGCAGCTCCTAAGCATCTAGATCAACTTGGAGAAGGGGGAGGAGAGAAAAAGCGCAAGCTGCATGAAACAGGTTTCATTTCTGGTACTATCGCTATGCCAGATGACAAGGTATATCTGTAGAACGACAAATGTTTAGGTTGGTGTCTTTGATGTTTGTCTATAAACGTATCTGTTAATCTACTAATCACAGAAGCAGACGACTGAAGAGGACTTTGATGGTAATGATGATGACCTGTTGATTGATGAGCCTGTACCTGAGGCTATGGATCAGGTACACTGCGTCTGGATGGATTTGATGCAGGGCTGCTGATCATTAGGGGTGTACTTTTGGTGTCGTTCATGACCACTAGCCCAGCTGCAAAACTCTTGGGGTGTAGAGTTATCCCATGATTGGTTCGCTACTGTCGTAGTTCTATAATATGGAGCTACATTATTATGATTTCTAGGCCTTTGTTAGCAGAACTATAATTGGAAACTATTCTGTATATTAGTATATACGGACTATATGTGTGTTTGTGTGTGTTTCTAGTCTGAAATTCGAGCTTATCATTTTATCGGTTCCTAAACTGTTTTTGAGGCCCCAGCGCTGGTGCCCTATGCTACAACTACCGCCGTCTTGTCCGCTGCTCCATGAGACGAATCAACAGAAGGATAATAAGCTGGGACCAATTTGATTTGAAGAGGGGTGATTTTCTCTGTCCTTGGAGAGGAACCCGGGAGAACTAGTACTGGTACCAAGGGAAGGAGGAGGTTGGCTCGGTCAATTATCTCACCCACTTGATGTGGGACCTGCTTGAACTCACCCCTGACATGGGTCCCGCTTGAAACAGTTGTAGGTCACCACGTGATAGCTGGGATTAAAAATTCGGGATTCTCTTCCGGAAAAATGTTCCCGCCACTGCCACTTAAAAATACTTACTATAGAAAAAAGTGTACTGCCCAGCCCTACTACTACTAGTACTACTCCTCCCCTGCCCATGCCTTTCTACCGACGACAAGACAAGAAACCATCACTAGCTAGCTCACATCCAGCAAGCAACTATTGGAAATGGTGCAACCTCTGATTGGGGAGTTCTTGTTGAAATAGGTGGGCGTATTTGCTCACCTCGAAATCTGGCTTTGCTTAATTTGCTTCCGTTTGGGCCATTGGGGGTACTATTAGTACTAGGAGTAGTAGCATTCGGTATGCTTTGATTGTGCAGTTCTTGCTTATTGCTCACCTCGGAATCCCCTAATCAGGATATTTTCCTCTTCTCTAATCGATTGGGTCATTTGGGTGGGGTGGGGGTGGTGGTGGGGATGGGGGTAGGTGGTACTGCTTTCGTATGGATTCCGGATCAGGGCATGGTCACCGCTGTTCTGATTGGGGCATTTGGTCGGGTTCGATTTCGGTGTTCTTCACTTCTGTAACCTTTAGTTGCTACTCGTAATGTGCAATGGATTTTGCGTCAGATTCTGTATGGAGAACTATGGGTCAGTGGCGCGCACGGCCACTACGGATAGGGATGGTCCCGCCAGTTCCCTTAAAAGTTGCCTAAAAAAGGTAATGTGGCAGTATATTCGTTGCGTTCTTCCATTCTTTCCAATGCTGAAATTGGTTGGCTGCAACCTGGATGTATCCCTGTGCTCAAAGTTGTCTCTGTCTGCTTCATGTTTTTGTGGAAGCCTCTGTGACACCATCTCTTCTTCATTTACTGTAGCACGGTGGTACATACCTGCGAACGTGCGGTGCTCTAGGTGCGGCAAACAGGATGGTACCCCCACATGTCGTAGGATCCGGGGAGTACCACTACTCACCAAAAAACAAGCGCAAGGCCACCGACCAGCTGGGAGGGCCCAGCTTAAAGAGAAAGGTATTTGTTATTAATACCCTTATTACCATGGTGCAGATAGATTTAAGTATTACCCGCTTGGTGTGATGCATGCTTATCAGATGTTCAGAAACATATGTGTGATTTTATTAATTCTGGCACTGTGTTTATGTGAATCCAGATCTGGATCTGTCAGACTATCTCATACAGTCAGTATATGACTACTATGTACTGTACTCCCTCCATCCCAAGTCTTAGGCATATACTGTATTTTTTGAAAATTCAAGCGACAGAAGGTTTGACCAAACTTTACATAGTATTGAATTATTGAGCCCTGTTGCTATTTATGCAGATTGAAGGTGCTGCGGCGGAGGCCGAGGCTGTTGTAGAGGCTAGTAGATTTCTGATGCCCGCACCAAAAGAGGACATCTTGTACACAACGAGGAAGTACCAACACATTACCCAGGTGGGCAGTGACCTCTCTAAGAAGTGGGTATAATTTGGAAATCCACAATTTCACAGGTTATGATTTTCCATGTTATTTTTATCAGCTAGTACTATATGTTTACACTCATTAGAAGTTCACAAAAATAAAATCTGTTTGCTTTATAGGCAATGGTTTTGTCTTATATTATTAGATTTACTTGCTCTTTACATAATTTAACCTTCCCACTTAATTTCAATCAGTACCACGCACCAGCTGCTCAGCCCTTTCTGCTACCTTCCTCTTGTCAAGCTTGTGGATTGAAAGGGGGGCCATGTATGCCATTCCAAAGGCAGAGGGATGAAAAATGGTGCATGGCCACCCTTCGCAAAGGGTACCCATGGTATCAGGTATGGATTCCAAGTGGTTTAGACCGACTTGATGTAAGATCTTGTATCTCACTTTTTTTTGCTGTTGCCTTACTTCTCTCTCAATTTTCTCATGAAGGTTGTCCCTTGTGTCGCTCGCCCCATTATAAACAAGATGTTCGGAAACGAAAAGTTTCTAACTCTGTGTAGCGAGGGCCCTAAAGGCATGCAGCAACTATATGATCTGGATGTCTCCCAGACGATGGCCACCACCTATTTGGGTGGCTGAGGTTGGTCCAAATATCTCCGTGAGAATGGTCTGAAGCAGGGGGACGAGGTAACATTCGATTTTAGCAAGCCTGGGAAGATACTTGCACGCCATCATACACCTATTGACCGAAGGACCAAGAACAGAGGTAGTACTAATTAATTTGATTTTGTACTCATCAGAAGCTCTAATGATTTTCTTGCGACTAACTGTTCTACACCATTGTCTTTACTCATCATATGACCCTGACCACTTCTGCAGTCCACTTCCCCTTATGTACCACCTAGAAGGGTGCCAGCATCAAGCTACTGGCACTAACACTAGCACCGGCCCCAGTTCTTGAAACGGCACCTGTTGACCTCAGTAGGAGAAATAATAGAGGTAGTAACTTAATCTGCTTGTATACTCTAATCTTTGTCTAGGAGTTAATGTTGTATAAGAAACCATTTTGCTTGTCCACATCTCATATGCCTCTCTGACCACTGCTGCAGTCCCCTTACCTACCCCTCAGAAGGTAACCAACACCAAGCTGCTGGCACCCCCAACGGCACTGTCCCTAGTTCCTGCTCCGGCACCTGTTAACCTAAGTAGAAAGAATGGAGGTAGTAACTTAATTTGCTTGTATACTCATCATATCCTCTGATCACTATCTTGTGAGTAACTGTTGTATAAGAGACCATTTTGCTTGTACACTTCTCATCTGCCTCTACCATCCCTGCAGTTAGCTTAGATACCCCTCAGGAGGAATCTAGCATCAAGTTGCTGGCGCCGGTACCGGTTCTGGGCCTTCTGGCTCCTGCACCAGCCCCTCTACAATTAGTGGCACCATCTCCCGCACCAGCACCATCCCCAGCATAGGCACCGACACAAGCTCCTTCTTCTCCCCGGGAAGCACCTTGTCAGACCATATCCTACACACGTGTCATCACAAGGTCGCACCAGATTATGTTTGTGAGTATATGGCGGTAGATAAACTGTTCTAAATGTCTTCTCAAGTTTCACATGATTCAGTGCATCGCTCTTAGTAATTATGCGTCTATCTCTTGCTTTGACTCAGAAATTGCCTAAGAGTGCCACAAAGGAACTCCAGGCCAGACGAAAGGGCACAATAGTCTTCATGATGCAGAGCGAAGGATTGTTTATCGAGGGACGCTACGCCATTAACTCAACTGATGGGCGCTTGGCAGCTACTTCTAGGTGGATCAAGTTCCGAAAAGTAGCCAAACTTACTATTGGAAGAACGGTCAAGGTCGATGTATCTCGTTGCCCTGAATGCGGCATGTTGTTCATGAACTTCCTAGCTGTCTAGCTCTTTGGCCGCATGCTATTGTAATTAATTGTGTGGTTGTCTTATCTCCACTAATCATATATGGGTGGTAAAACAGTGATAACCTTTTGCTGGATTGGAGCTATGACTAGTACGTACGGGTATGGTATATCTGTATCTATATGACGGTTCCCTATATGAGCAAATATTATGAAAATGATTGTGTTCCAGTGATCGAGTGTGTTTGGAGAAAAGGGCAAACTGATCGCGTGGCATGGTTTTTAGAGCTGAAACAAGAACTATCTCTCTCTATAGTGATATTGAATTTCAGTGTTTGTATTGCTGAATCAGTCACTTTGAAATACTTCTGAATTGGTCAAGTGTTGCTGAATATGAACTAGGAATCTCTCGATTTTTTATGTCTTATTATTCTGTAGTCCTTAGTCTTTCAAATGGTATTGAATTTGTCAAAAGTTCTGTCGTTGCTGCTGGCTGCTTGCTCTAGAGCTTTTGCCTTTGTGTCACCGGAACCGTTCGATGCATTTTGGACAGAGATGAGAGGGTAAAGATATACAACGTGATTTCACCAAGTGAAGTCATTGGATACTAGCCCTATTTTGGCGCATGTGGTCTGTGTTCATTAGATATTTTTACATGAATATTTGTCAAAGGAATTATCACATTTTTCCTCCCTCGAAGAGGTCTGTGTTTGAATCTGGCGAGACACAGCCTAGTGAAATTTGAGATAGGAGCCCATTGACCATAGCCCAAAAACTTTTTAATTTGACCTTTTTGGCATTGCCCCCACCTCTAAAAAAACTCTACCTACCCATGTTTTTAAGAAACTAATTCATTATGTGGCTTTTTATAAATCGAGGTTCCAGTAGCACTGCTCTTTTATTTTAAGAGAGATAACATGGAAACACAACAATATTTTTTAGAAGACTGATACATAAGTTGTAGTACTAATACATGTTTAAAGATTCAATTATTATTAGTATCTTTGGCATTGTGGCAAAACACTCAGTTTATGTCTATTTGATTTGATTTGAAGGTCTTTAGTTCGAATCCACTGTGTGTACATATTTATATATATCTTGGGTTTACTTTTTTTATAAAGGGTTTACTTTTTAATATCGCATTACAGAGAGGCTAACATCACGGACCCACCAGACTGCAGCATCCCTCGAGTTTATTGGTCGGGTTTGAAAAAAAGTTAAATACTTTTACAAAGAGGCTAGCATCAGGGACCCACCGGCCAGAACATACCAGAGAGGGTGACATGGGGGCCTCAGCAGCAAGACCATACATGGATGCCACATCGAGCAACGTTGCCAAGGTCAAAATAGTAGACGCGGCCGAAAAAAAAGTCCATCATACGCAAGTTTGATATATAGAGAGACCGACATGTGGGACCCAGTAGTGTGGCCTTATACAGGTTTTGCCTCGAGTGACGTTGCCAAGTTCGAAATAGGGAGGCACGAGCGAGAAAAAAGTCCAGCATGCACACCTTTCTTCTAATGAGAGGCTCACATGGGGGACTCAGCAGCCTAGAAAACGACTGATGCATCAAGCAACGCTATTGATACATTGCAAATGTATCTATAATTTTTGATGTTCCATGCTTGGTTTTATCCACTTTCTTGTGTTTTGTTCCAACTTTGGAGAACTTTTCATATGATTTCTTGGACTAAACTATTAACAAGAGCCACAGTGTCAGCTGCCTGTTTTCTGTTGTTTTTGGTTCCAGGAAAGTCAAAAAATGAATATTCTCGGAATTGGACGGGACAAAAGCCAAAGTGCCTATTTTTCCGGAAGGGATCAAGTGCCAGAATACGAGACGGAGAAGGGCCTGGGGGCCGCCACACCACCTGGCTGCGCGGCCAGGCCTGGCCCGCGCTAGGGGATGGTGTGGCCGCTCCTGGCACCCCCTCGGCCTCTCCTTCCGCCTATATATTGCCCTCGGGATGAAAACCCTAAGTACCCGATCAAAAATCCACGAAAGAGTCTGTAGCCACCGTCATCTCCATCCCTAGACCGAGAGGGATCTGAAGCTCTTCCCGACACCCTGCCAGAGAGGGGAATTCACCCTGGAGGCCTTCTTCATCACCATGCAAGCCTCTGGTGTGATGCGTGAGTAGTTCATCCTTGGACTACGGATCCATGTAGTATCTAGATGGCTGGTTCTCCTCCTTTGTGCTTTCATGTTTAGATCTTGTGAGCTCCGTTCATGATCAAGATCATCTATTTGTAATTCATACATGTTGTGTTTACGGGGATCCGATGGATATTGAGATGCTATTTCAGATTGATTATTGATTCTATCATGTCTTTGTTATTTGTGATCTTGCATGCTTTCCGTTGTTAGTACCTATCTTGGCCAAGTAGCTGCTAGCAACTCCAAGAGTTAGTATTTATGCTCGATAGTGGGTTCATGCCTCTGGTAATCTAGGGAAGTGACAGAAATCTTTAAGGTACTAGATGTGATGTTGCTACTAGGGAGAAAACAACAATCCTTTGTTCATAGAACAATTGTATTGTTTACTTTAGACGCAGTTCGTAAAGCAATAATCTGTTGCTTGGAACTTAATATTGGAGGTGGTTCGGATGATAACCTGAAGGTGGATTATTAGTCATAGATGCAGTTGGATGGCGGTCTTTGTATTATGTTGTAATGACCAATCAAGTCTGAAAGGAGTCAAGATGATTAGTATATGCATGTATTGCTTTCTCGGTGTTTGTCAATTGCCCGGCTGTAATTTGTTCACCCAGCATGTTATCTAAGTAAGGAGAGCCACCTCTAGTGAACTATGGATCCCGGTCCTTTTTCTTTACATACAATCTACAACTTTTTACTTCTTTGTGTTTACTTTTTGCAAACTTTTACTTCTTTCCATTTGATACGTTTAATCCTTTGTTTTCCGCAAAACACGTTGAGATTGACAACCTCATCGCAAGTTGGGGACAAAGTTCTGTGGTTGTGTTGTGCAGGTCTCCACATCGCTACTAGAACTGGTAGTGCGCCCTACCAAAGCTCAGCTAGTAACACCTTTGGGGTGTTTCCTTGCTCCTACTGGTTCAATTAAACCTTGGTTTCATAACTAAGGGAAAACTTGCTGTTGTGCTCATCATACCTTCCTCTTGGGGTTCCCAACGAGCTCTACGTCGAACGACGAGCACATCAAGATCTTTTCTGGCGCCGTTGCCAGGGAGTCAAGGACATCTTCACAAGGGGAGTCCCTCATAACCAATCTCTTTACTTTGTTGTTTTTGTTTTGCTTAGTTTCTTTTTGCTTTGTTTGCTTGTTTTGTTCTTCAAAAACACAAAAAAAAATAGTTTTACTAGTTTGCTTTCTTATTTGAATACCCAAAAAAATAACTACTCTTGAAAACACTAAGTTGTGTGACTTCACTAGCACCAAGAACAATGATTTTATGAGCACACCTATTGCTCCACCTGTGGCTGAAAATACTTTCTTTGAGATAAAACCTGCTTTGGTCAATCTTGTTATGAGAGAACAATTTTCTGGTATTGGTAATGAAGATGCTGCTTCCCATCTTAATAACTTTGTTGAACTTTGTGAGATGCAAAAGCATAGGGATATAGATGGTGATATTATTAAGCTGAAATTGTTTCCTTTCTCTTTGAGAGGAAAAGCTAAAGAGTGGTTGAATTCCTTAACTAGGAATAGTATTGATTCTTGGACTAAGTGCAAAGATGCTTTTATTGGAAAATACTATCCTCCTGCTAAGATTATATCCATGAGAAGTGAAATAATGAAGTTTAAACAACTTGATAATGAGCATGTTGCTCAAGCTTGGGAAAGAATGAAATCTTTGGTAAAGAATTGTCCCACTCATGGACTGACTGCTTGGATGATCATCCAAAAAATTTATGCAGGATTGAACTATTCTTCAAGGAACCTATTGGATTCTGCTGCTGGAGGTACCTTTATGACCATCACTTTGGGTGCTGCAACAAAACTTCTGGACAATATGATGGTTAATTATTCCGAATTGCATACTGAGAGAGCTCCACAAGGTAGGAAGGTAAATTCTATTGAGGAAACTTCCTCCTTGAGTGATAAGATTGATATTATTATGTCTATGCTTGTTAATGGGAAAGCCCATATTGATCCAAATAATGTTCCTTTAGCCTCTTTGGCTTCTCAAGAATAGCAAGTTGATGTGAACTTCATAAGAAATAACAACTTTGCCAACAATGCTTATGGTAACAATGCTTATAGGAACAATTTTGGTAACAACAATTATAAGCCAAATCCTCCCAACAATGGTAATGCTTATGGAAATATTTACAACAGTAATAAGAGTGCTCCCTCTGAACTTGAAGTTATTCTTAAAGAGTTTATTAGTAAACAAACTGCTTTCAATAAAACTATTGAGGAAAAACTCTCTAATGCTGAAAGAAATATAACACCTTTGGCTGAAGCTCAATCTTCTTTAAATAAAATAGCTGCTAAACCTGAAACTAATGATAATCCCTTTGTAGCTACCAATGCTATACAAGTAAGAATTGATGAAAATGTTAGACTATTAGCTGAATTACATGCTAAGTGGGAAAGAGAAGATGAAATTGCTAGAAACATTAGTGTTTCTACTATTACCACCACTAGTGTTGAGGCTAGTAATAGTTCAACTACTCTAGATGATAAATTCGATTTTGATCTTGATGGTTGCAACATCTCTGAAGTTATTAAGTTCCTACAAAATCTTGCTAAAAGTCCTAATGCTAGTGCTATGAACCTGGCCTTTACAAAACACATTACCGATGCTCTCATAAAGATTAAGGAAGAAAGGATGAAACATAAAGCTTCTATTCCTATAAAACAAGAGGATGGTTGGGAACCCATCATTAATATGAAAGTGAATGACTTTGATTCAAAGCTTTGTGTGATCTTGATAGTAGTGTTTCCATCATGCCTAGAAGGATTTATGATATGCTTGATTTGCCTCCTCTTGAAGATTGTTATTTGAATGTACCACTTGATGATAATGCTAAAAAGAAACTCGTGGGGAGTCTTAATGATGTTCTTATTATGGTTAACGATTCCTATGTCCCCGTTGATTTCTATGTTTTGGATGTTGAATACAATGCTTCTTGTCCTATTACTTTGGAAAACCTTTTCTTAGAACTGTTGGTGCCATCATTGATATGAAAGAAGGCACCATTAAATATCAACTCCCACTCAAGAAAGGTATAGAACACTTCCCTAAAAAAATAGAAAATATTTCCTTTGCTTCTCCTATGAAAACAAAATTTGGTCTTAATGCTTCTTCATTTGAGAACACTTGATTCTTTCTTTGCTTCTGATGCCTAACTTAAAGGCGTTAAAGAAAAGTACTTATTGGGAGATAACCCAAAAGTTTTTGATGAATATTGGAAGTTATTACCTCTGTAATAACCTCTCCTTATCCTTTTTATTTGCTTTTTGTGCCAAGAGTAACCTCTAATGAGAGAGAAGTAATGATTGGGAAAGTTGCTGTCCCGAAACAGATTTTTGTGCTTCACCGTAAAAATTCGTGAGAGATCTATGTATGTCGTATTGAGCTGTAATTTGTTGTGCTTCTGACCCAGGTTGTTATCTAACTTTCGTTAGTTCAACACTTTTTGATTTGAGCAATAGAAGGTCTTCGAAAAAATCGTCTTTACCTGCTGGTCTGTTTTGACAGATTTCTGCCATTTTCTGCATTTGCTTCTTGTGGGTTCCTTTTTGAGTTCTTTTGGGGAACTGAGCTTTTTGAGGGAAGTGATATAGTAGCTAGTGTTCTAATGGAAGTTTATTTGGTGTTAGAACTGAACCTTGAGACTTATTTATCTTGAGTGCACTAATGTTGCTAATAAAGATTGTGTGAAGTTTTGTATGAAGGAAAATTTTCAAGTGTATGGAAGGAATGAGTAATGAGATTAAGGATGGACTAAAGCTCATGCTTGGGGATGCCACGCGTGTCACCCCAAGAAATATCCAAGAAGTACAAGCGTCAAAGCTTGGGGATGCCCAAGGCATCCCCTTCTTCATCAATAAAAATCACAGGTTTCTTCCAAACGCTTCATTTTTATTGTTTCATGCAAAGTTGTATTGTTCTTGGAGCGTCTTCTTTTTTGTTTTCATTTTGGTTTTTAGTTTTCTTGGTTTGCTTAGTTTTCTGAATAAATTGGTTGGACCCCCTCTTTCATAAATTGGTTTGCAAGTAGTTTGGTTTGGTTTGGAAAAGAGTAGGAAAGTTCATACTTATGTGGTAAAAAAGAGCTTGTTTTTGACTGTGGCATGTGCTTTGTCATGCCATGCTTGATATTCTTTTGTCTTTATGCTTAGTATTATTTGCTTTAGCATGACTTGTTATAAACAATTAGATTGCTTAATGTGACTTGGATGAATCATGCGTTGTTTTAGCATATTAAAGCATAGTATAGTGGTATTCTCCTTTGATGCTTTATTTGGGTTGACTTGGCGCATGCTCACACCATGTTATGACTGTCACAAGTCACCATAGCCTTTATGAGCCTTTAGTTTTCAACTTGTAGTATCACTTTATGCTTTGATCAATGATGTTTTGTCGCTCTGCATGATTATGACCATTATTGCTCTCTTAGTTTGTCGCTCCCAGTCTTTTGCTAGCCTCCACAACCAAGTATGAGTTCCACTCATGCATCCAACTCCCTAAACCAAGTTATTCCAAAGATTCCACCATACCTACCTACTAGCTTATGCTATTCCAAGTATATTCATGCTTTTGTTTACCTTCCAAATTAAACTTGTTATGAGAAAACTAGTGATTAAACTTTCACGAACTTGATGGCACACTTTACTTTTTGCCTCTAATAAACTTGAAACATTGGGTCCTTCTTTATTGCGTATATGCTTGCGCTTTAGAATTTGAAATTAGCAGAACCATGTTTCATGGGGAACGCTTTCAACATTGCACTTGTACTTTGTACCCCGTTGATATCATGTTCTTTTGCTTACGGATCCTGGCGGTGTGAAATAAAAGTGGAACTTGTAAGATCATGGAGTTTGTATGTGTGTTAGAGAAACGCCTGGGCCGCTAGCCTAAGCCATGCCTAATCATGGTGGAAACTTGCAGCATCACCATAATGAGCACTCTATGAAGCATCCTCAATAAAAACCTATGCAAATAGCAAATAAAAATATCGCTAAGATGCTCATTGTCTGGTTGCCTTGTCATTTTGATTATGGGAAAGCTCCCGTATCATGTGCAAGGGGTACCCCGTTGGCGGTTCTTAATGATACACATATACTTACAATGACAAGAGCTTACTCGTGACTGAAGTTGAGTAGCCTGAGGATCGGTCTTCGTAAGTAAGGGGCATGAGATTTCGGTTTATAACTTGTCAAGCATATCCTCTTAGTTGTGTCACTTTAACCTTAATCACCTTCAAGATGCTTATGATAGGAGCAATGAGAGCTAAAAGCTATAAGTACCATAATTTTTGGAAGCTCTTTATGAGACTTGAATCCCTACTTCCTTTTACAAAGGCCTTTCTTCCACAATTATATTGAGTCTCCACCTTTTATCTTTATGCACTTACTTTGAGAGCATAGTGGCCATTCTTAGTTCTATGTGCATTGTCCCAAGACTAGTTGATTGATGCATAACTTGATATTGCTTGTTTTAAACTATTGTATCTAGTCACTCTTATGAACTTTGAAGGTGTCCTATGCATTTATATTTGCTACTCTATTGAGGGACAAGCTGAATACTATTATGCTATGTTTTCTTTATGTGAAACAAACATCTTGCAAGGCATTGTTATTCATGAATCTTTTGTTTGTGCCTTTACATGTTGCATCATAGTTTCTTTGCTTATTGCTAGAACTTTGTCTTTCATGTTATTATTGAAGTACTATGATCCTAGCTTTGAATGTTTTGCAAATACTTTGATCAAGTCTTTGATGGTGCATGTCACCTCAAAAATTATTCTTTCTTTTTATCACTTACCTACTCGAGGACGAGCAGGAGTTAAGCTTGGGGATGTTGATACATTGCAAATGTATCTATAATTTTTGATGTTCCATGCTTGGTTTTATCCACTTTCTTGTGTTTTGTTCCAACTTTGGAGTACTTTTCATATGATTTCTTGGACTAACATATTAACAAGAGCCACAGTGCCAGCAGCCTGTTTTCTGCTGTTTTTGGTTCGAGGAAAGTCAGAAAATAAATTTTCTCGGAATTGGACGGGACAAAAGCCAAAGTGCCTATTTTTCTGGAAGGGATCAAGTGCCAGAATACGAGACGGAGAAGGGCCTGGGGGCCACCACACCACCTGGCCACGCGGCCAGGCCTGACCCGCGCCAGGGGGTGGTGTGGCCTCTCCCGGCACCCCCTCGGCCTCTCCTTCCGCCTATATATTGCCCTCGGGACGAAAACCCTAAGTACCCGATCAAAAATCCACGAAAAAGCCTGTAGCCGCTGTCATCTCCATCCCTAGATCGGGAGGGATCTGAAGCTCTTCCCGGCACCCTGTCGGGGAGGGGAATTCACCCTGGAGGCCTTCTTCATCACCATGCAAGCCTCCGGTGTGATGCGTGAGTAGTTCATCCTTGGACTACGGATCCATGTAGTTGCTAGATGGCTGGTTCTCCTCCTTTGTGCTTTCATGTTTAGATCTTGTGAGCTCCGTTCATGATCAAGATCATCTATTTGTAATTCATACATGTTGTGTTTACGGGGATCCGATGGATATTGAGATGCTATTTCAGATTGATTATTGATTCTATCATGTCTTTGTTATTTGTGATCTTGCATGCTTTCCGTTGTTAGTAGCTATCTTGGCCAAGTAGATGCTAGCAACTCCAAGAGTTAGTATTTATGCTCGATAGTGGGTTCATGCCTCTGGTAATCTGGGGAAGTGACAGAAATCTCTAAGGTACTAGATGTGCTGTTGCTACTAGGGAGAAAACAACAATCCTTTGTTCATAGAACAATCGTATTGTTTACTTTACACGCAGTTCGTAAAGCAATAATCTGTTGCTTGCAACTTAATACTGGAGGGGGTTCGGATGATAACCTGAAGGTGGATTATTAGTCATATATGCAGTTGGATGGCGGTCTATGTATTATGTTGTAATGCCTAATCAAGTCTCAAAGGAGTCAATATGATTAGTATATGCATGTATTGCTTTCTCGGTGTTTGTCAATTGCCCCGCTGTAATTTGTTCACCCGGCATGTTATCTATCTAAGGAGAGCCACCTTTAGTAAACTATGGATCCTGGTCCTTTTTCTTTACATACAATCTACAACTGTTTATTTCTTTGTGTTTACTTTCTGCAAACTTTTACTTCTTTCCATTCGATACGTTTAATCCTTTGTTTTCTGCAAAACACGGTGAGATTGACAACCTCATCGCAAGTTGGGGACAAAGTTCTGTGGTTGTGTTGTGCAGGTCTCCACGTTGCTACTAGCACCGGTAGTGCGCCATGCCAAAGCTCAGCTAGTAACACCTTTGGGGTGTTTCCTTGCTCCTACTGGTTCGATTTAACCTTGGTTTCATAACTGAGGGAAAACTTGTTGTTGTGCTCATCATACCTTCCTCTTGGGGTTCCCAACGAGCTCTACGTTGAACGACGAGCACATCAGCTATCAAGTTCGAAACACGGATGCGCGACTGAGAGCAAAAATTCCATCATACACATGTTTTTGCTAATGAGTGTATGACATGTGGGGGTGGGGTCCTGTGTCATGATTAAACGGTAGATGCAGCGAGCAACGCTATCAAGTTCGGAACCCGGAGGCGCGACCGAGGCAAAAAATTCTATCATACACACGTTTCTTCTAATGAGAGGATGACATGTGGGGTCTAGGAGTTTGATTAAACGGCTGATGCAGCGAGCAACGCTATCAAGTTCGGAACACGAAGGTGCAACAGAGGGAAAAAAATCCATGATACACACATTTCTTCTAATGAGAGGATGACATGTGGGTCCCAGCATCGTGATTAAACTGTAGATGCATCAAACAACGCTATCAAGTTTGGAACAGGGTAGCGCGAGCGAAGGGAAAAAATCCATCATACACATGTTTCTTCTAATGAGAGGATGACATGTCGGGCTCAGGAGGTTGGTTAAACGGTAGATGCGTCAAGCAGTGCTATCAAGTCGGAATGGGGTAGAGCCAGCGCAGGAAAAAATTCCATCATACACACGTTTCTTATAATGAGAGGATGACATGTGGGTCCCATGAGGTTGATTAGACGGTAGATGCATCGAGCAACGCTATCAACTTCGGAACAGGATAGCGCGAGCGAAGGAAAAAAATTCCATCATACAGACGATCCTTCTAATGAGAGGCTGACATGTGGGACCTAGCAGCCTGAATAAACGGCAGACACCTCGAGCAACGTTATCGAGTTCAAATCAGGGCGGCGCGACCGAAATGTATGGTCCGCTAGAGACACTGACATCCGGGACCCACACGCCACAAAAGACTTCGGCAAGTCAACATCGCGCGAGGAAACGAAAATCTTGCTTCTGCCACGCGCCAGCCGAGCTTCCTCCACGTTTTTAGCAGATCCATCGTAGTAGAGGGCCGCGAAACCGGAAAAAAGTTTTCCATCGGCCACGGCCGAGCCGAGAATTTCGTCGCGGAAGACGCGCCTTCTACGATGACCGTTGATCCAAGTCGTTGCGGAAGGAAACTTTTCTTGTAGTGTTATTATATTGTGAGAATTATTATCTATGTTCTCCTAATGCTTGTTGTCCAATTTAAGGGCCCCGATAACATGATCCTGAGATCTCATAGATATGAACTTGTTTACTAGCGAATTGGCGACCCCCAAGTGACACGGACAATATCAAAGAGTAGCTAGTATAACTCTAGGATAACAAGGAGCCATCTAGTTTAAATCCTTGATCTGGTCAAAAGACCTTAATTAATGTGCTGACCATGACTTTGGTAATAGGCAGAAGGATCATTGGTATTGGGAAGAATCTACCAAGAGGACTCCTGATAGGTATACGGGTTGCTTGCCTACTCACATATGAATAATAAGTATCCCAATCACTTATTCCATTTTATCCACCTAGTACACCCACTATCACCATGAACCGTTTCTCTTTGTGCCTAACTTCTCGTCTATATAAATCTCGAATAACTTCCTTACTTTTACTTTTACCGTTCAATACTTAAATCTACTCCCTTTTTCACTCATCCATTTCCATCCTTAGCACTTGTAGTCAATTCACTAAAGACCATGTGACACCTTGGCTTCGACAGAAACGCCTCATATTGACACTTTCCTAAGCTCCTTATTGGCATCGATATAAAAAATTGAATTAATACTTCCACGAAAACCTGCTCTGACGAACATGTGCTCTTGTAGGCTATCAAGCTATTTTCTGGCACTATTGTTGGGGAGATAAGTGCTAAGTATTTGTTTATTAACATTCGTAAGTGTTGACGCCATCCATGGTCTCTGTTGAAGATAGAGGTACTGCACGTTCTAGTAAAACTTATTTACCTCCTTACATTGAACGTATTCTAATTAAAATACACCTAGAATTTATTGAAAGATTTTCTAACTCACGTTTTGTAGACGTGAATAGTTTGATTCCTATGATGGCAGATTTGACTGTCACCCAAGGGGCCGAAGAGCCCGAGATATCATTAGGAGACTATGGGAATCCATCTAGGCACCTGAGAAAAATGCCTATTCTCTATCCTGATCTTGAAAGCCTGGAATTTGAAATAGATCATGCACTAATCTGTATGATGAAAGAAATTGCTTTTGTAGCAACAGAAGATGAAGATCCAAGTGATCATTTGACAAAGGTTCATGACCATTACGACACTCTTAAACCAGCAAGGTTACCAAAGGAGTTTGTACTTCTTAAATTTTTTCATTGGTCTTTAAAAGATAAAGCTTTTACTTGGTTACAATCCTTGCCCAATCACACTATAAAAACTAGGAAGATTTCATTCGAGAGTTTTTGCAAAGATATTGTTCATTCACTAAAATTATGCAGATTAATCGCGATATTACAAATTTCTTTCAAAGAACTCGGGAATCTTTTTATCAAGCATGGTAAAGATTTTATGGGATGATAATGAAAGTCCCAAGTCATGGCTTTTAAGAGCACTTAATCATTCAATACTTTTATAACGGGATTACTGATGAATTGAAACATATGATTGATTTAACTGCAGGGGAGCTATTAGTAATCTGACGCTACCCGAGTGTATAAATCTTTTTGTGGTAAGATCCTTCAATGATGAATAATACAATAATGTTGAGGATACTAAACCAAGAAAAGTTTTGTTTCATATACCTCAGGAATTTATGCCTGAAGTTAAAAAAATCCATGGAAGAAAAAGGAATAACATCGGAGCTAGTTAAATAAAAATAAAGTGGATGTTCTCCAAACTTTTGTTCTAGAGGATGCAATGAATCTTGTACTGCAAAAGTTTAGACACCAATAGTGCCAGTTCCGTGAAAGATATTATAAGTTCTTTACCGTCCAAGAGAAAAATATAAAAGAACTAACCATTTTTTTGATGATCTAGGATATGCCACTAGGCACCTTGATAAATATATAAGTATGGTTAAAACCCAATGTGATCTTGATTTTAAGTCAAAGTAATCACAATCATGGTGTTGTTTCTACAAATATTGGTATCAAGAAGAACAAGCCTGGAAAGCAAGAGAGACTCAAGATATGAATCAAGAAGAAGAGGACCTTGTTGATCCACAGGACGATGTTGATTATGAAGCCCAAAGGAAAGAAAAATATGCTTCAATTAAAGATAAAGAAGAGGAAGAGGCGGGAGACCAAGATAAAAAAATATAATTCTGATGCTAAAACTATTGATCCAAGAGAAGAAGCTGAACATAGACGGGAGTAAGAAGGGCAAGTTATCACATCAAAGGCAGAACAAGTTGAGAAGAAAAAGGCTACAACAAACAAGAAGAATAAAAAGGATTCTGAACCAGTGGCTAAGGTAAAGGAAAAGGTAAGACCAAATAAAAAGAAAATCCCTTATCCTAACCGTGTTCAATATGAATTGAAAAAGAGTGTTTATGACTTATTCCCTGAAGCTCTGGGTAATCTTTGTTTAGAACGTCCTCTAGCTAATGCAATTCAAGTTCCTACTTATATAAAGTTCATGCGAGATATTCTTAATAGAAAGAAAAAGGTAACTACGACTGTAGCATTAATGACAAGCTTTGGTGACAAGCTACCTACTAATATTGGGGACCCAAGTATACCAACTATCTCTTGAGCTATTTGGAAAACTAATAACCTTAATGCTCTTTGTGACTTAGGTGCAGGTGTTAGTGCCATGCCTTATTCCCTTTTTAAGAAATTAAACCTTGGAGATTACTCCCCTACTTCAATTACCTTGCAAATGGCTGATAAGACCACTAAACAACTTATCGGTATGATCAAAGATGTTCTACTTAAATTGATCAACATGTCGTATCCACTGATTTTATTATACTTAATGTTCCTAAACATGACAAACTTTCAATCATCCTTGGAAGACCTTTTCTTAGCACTGCAGGAGCTAATGTGGATTGCTCTGGCAGGAACATTGTTTTCAACATATACGATGATCAGATTATTTGCTATTTTCCTAAGAAACAAGAACAAGATGGGAAATATATACCACCCCCTAAGCGTATTCAAGTGGTAAGTACCCTCGGTGAAGGAAATCCCAAGAGAAAACAGGCTAATATGAAGCCAAGATTTAAGTTTGAAGGAAAGTGTTGAAAATCGAAAAAGAAGGAAGGGTCTAGAGACCTTAACAAGTGGTGGTCCGACCGGAGAAGCCCGTACTGGGCGCCCGTACCAACAGAGTGACTCTTCGAGGCAGTGTAGTTAACGAGCGGTGGTACGACTGGAGTGGTCCATAAAGATGATGGTGGCTGGTTGTCAACCTAGACACCACCTTCTTCCTCTCATATTCTCTCTCTTTCTCTCTCAAACTTAAACCCTAACCTCCTAGAATTCTTGATTCTTCATCGATTTCATTTGTTTGAGTGGGGGAATCTTCACATAGATAAGTTTCTCACTCGATCCACACTTTATTTTCTGAAATACATGGTTGAATCTCTCACATTGGCTATCTAGACGAGTTCTTCATATTTTATATTATTATTGTTTCCTCACATTAGGATTTGTAGTTTCTACCTGTAATCGTTTGTTTATATGATAGAAACCTGATGCCTATAGTTTTGGTTTGAAATTTTTCAGTGCAATGAATATTGGAAAGATTTTCTGTACCGGGAAGGGCTCGGGAACTTCAGGAACCTCGGGCAGCTCCAAGGCGACGGGTGCGAAGAAGAGGCATCAGGAGGTAGATGCTCTAAAGGCCAACCTAGAAAAGGACTATAAGAGAGTGAGTGAATGCAAGGTACTGCCTACCAAGTGGGCATGCCATGACTTCCTCTCTCGCCATGATCTGAAGGAGGACTTTGACACGATGACCATGCATGCCGGCATGGTAGCCTTTTCCCTTATCTCCCCCAACACCTACGAGCGTGCCACGCATGAATTCCTTTCGACTTTCCACGATGACCTTGAGCTCCAACAACATCATTGCACTGTAAATTTCATGCTCAATTGGGAGCCACAGAGCCTTACTTTTCACCAATTTTGCGATTGTTTTAGCTTCTCCTATGAGGGAGAGCTTGATACCACTTATGAAGTCCTTATAGAAGAAATGTATGCTTGGGAGCAGATTTCTATTTCAAGAATACTGATTATTTGCAGAAGAAGAGCACCACCATCCAGAATCCCACTATCATTTACTTTGCCAACATCTTGGCGAATTCTATTTGTTAGGAAGGGAGATACTGGGGCAATGGTATACGCCCTAAGATAAGTGCTATTTATATGGCTCTTCATCCAGAGATGGAGCATAAGGTAAACTTGGGTGCCTTGCTGATCCAGTACTTTCGCTGCCAAAGGTCGGCTCACTCAGGAGACATCCGCTGTCGTGGCTTGATCACTCAGATCGCCTACACAAGTGGATTTTTCATGCCTCGTGAGACAACTGTGGCTGGTAGTAAGTTTTTGGATGATGCTCACATGACAAGCACCAAATTCATGGGGGTCTATAGGCCTCAACGCTCTCTTCGCTCCTACCAATTTTATTTTGAGCCTAATGGTGATGTTTACCAAACTTTGCTTCCATTTGTTAAAGCTTTTGGTTTGCCAGGAAAACAGAGTTGGGTCCTCGATGAAGAGGAGTTCCATCAAGCAATGATTACCTCGGTGAGGATTGTACCCCAGGAGGAAATCCCACTTGGGAGAACGCGGGAGGCAGCCAACACCAATGACATGGGGAGGATGAGTAGAGCTGGAACACCATGGGTTGGGATGATAATGGCTAGTAGCATCAGCATCAACAACACTTTCCCCAGTACCACCAGCAGCAGAACATGCCTCCACCTCGGCCAGGATTCAACTATGCCCCAAGAGGTGAGTATGATCAGTTGGTGTCTCGCGTAGGTGATGTGGAGGACACATTGCATGATGTAAACGCTAATATCATCACTCTCACCTAGAACTTCACCCATTTTATGTCCGATTTTCCAAACTACTACCTCTACCAGCTACACCAGTAGCCACCGCTCAACGATGGTGGCAATAATTGATTCTAGATAGACCAAGAGTCTAAGCTTGGGGAGTTCGACCTCCTCCCCATATTTTGCATTTATATCTTGCTTTCTTCTTTTTATTTATTTATTTTTCTCTAGTTTCATGTTTACTTTCAGTTTGCATTGGTAAAAGAAAACACACACAAAAAAATTAGATTAGCTTTTATCTTGTTTTGTGTGAAGTTCTCTCGGTTCTATTTTTGATTTTTTGTAGGTTATTCACTTCAAGTGACTTAGCTATGGAGACGAATGCGAGGAGTCAATTCAAGTGAGAAATGAGCAAGCGAGAGGAGGTACCACATTCCTATATTCCCTCCTCCTGTAAGTTTATTCATGAACATACTATGTTTGTTCGGTTGCACTTGAGTTCCACTCCACGCTTAGCTTGTTATCTTTTAAGACTTACTCTCAAAGCTAATGTCACTACTTTGGCTTCGACTTTTGACAATTATTCTTAGTTATAAAAACAACCTCATTGGATTAAATCCCAATCTTTTAAGAACAAAAGAAAATGTCTTCTTGGCAACTTTGGTGCCATGTTCTTGTCTTAAGGGCTTAAACTTAGTAGCACTCAAACCCACATCTTAATGATTTGACTTGATAACACCTTTTGAAAAAGAATTGTTGGAGGAATGGATATTTTGCGGTGGTTGAGAGAGATGCCAAACTTGTCTTGCTTAGTTGAAAAAGAAACATTTTATTGAAGAGAACCACAAGAGTACCCCAAAATTCATGGAACTAACAACTCCTATGGCCTACAAACGATGTTGAGTTTATCTCAGATTTCGGCTACGAGTTGGCTAGACATTTGTAGCATTGTTGTGGTGTGATTTTTTAATTCCATAAGCCCAAGTACTTGAACGAAAGAAACTACCATCAAGATATGAGCTGAAATTGTTTGCTTTATATGAAAGTCTTGGCATCACCTCACCACTTAAAGGATTAAAGTTCTTGAAAAACAAAGAAAGGATGGGGTGTTGGAAGGCCATGAGTGTCGAAATGGGTGTTAATGAAAAACTCTAAGTTTATCCTTCTTTTGACATCTACTAGGGCATCCCTAATTTGACCGAAGCATCCTTGCTTAAAATGATTTTACTCTCATAAAAGAGATGCGCTGAAAGAATTGATTCACAAGCCTAACCAAATTTTTGACAATCTCATTTGAGTTTAAGAATTATTAGCTAGCAAGTTATATGTGGTTAGGAAGCGAACTTAAGTGCAATTGTTTAGATATATTGTGCTCATGTTTAAGGTTCCAGGATTTGTGACGATGGAATATGATACCACCTTAAACTTGTGAGTTTTCTCGCTTGAATTTATTTCTTGCTACTATTCTTTATAGGTTTATCACTCGGGGGCAAGTAATAGCTAAGCTTGGGGAAGTTGATAGCTCCAAATATTGACACTTTTTATCGAGGGTTTTCCATTGGTTTTTCACCGGGTTTAGTTGATTTTAATCTTTCAACTAATGTTAACATCGCAAGTTAGCAAAACCTTGTTTCCTTGTATTGGTTTTCAGGTATTGGACACTGTTGGAAGATCTGAGAGCATTTATGGGCTGGTTATACTTAAATGAGCAAATCCCCAATTGAATACTTTTTCATTCGAGGCATCTAGTGCCCTTAACGACCTGTGGTACAGTCGGAGGTCATCTGTACTACCCTCCTTTGCCTTCGTTATATCAATACAATCAACTTTCGTGAAGGCGAGAGGGATGAAATACGAACACAGCCGTCGCAAAGAGCCCTAGAAGATAGGAAACCATATCCGAAGAAGGAGAACAACACCACCTCATCCTTTGACGATCCCCGATCTCTCGATCATCAACTCCACCATTATTCCCACTTGTACCGAGAGAGAGACATTCACACTTGTAAGATTAGGGTTTGAACCTCTAGTCCACTTTGGTTTGCACTTGATTTGATCTCCAATGGTATTGTGATTTGCTACGATAAAGTTGGGATGATTTCTATTTGCAATATGATTATGCCTTTAATCTATCTTTCTCTCATGTCTGAGTAAATCCCCATAGGTGTGGAAGATGTTGGAGATTTGTGAGATGTGTTGTGCCTCCTTTTATTTCCATCTATTTTGTGACTGTTGTCGTGATTATTATATTGTGAGAATGATTATCTATGTTTGTCTAATGCTTGTTGTCCAATTTAAGGGCCTAGATAACATGATCCTGAGGTCTCATATATATGAACTTGTTTACTAGCGAATCGGTGACCCCCGGGTGACATGGCCGATATCAAAGAGGCACTAGTATAACTCGAGGATAACAAGGAGCCATCAAGTTTAAAGCCTTGATCTAGTCAGAATATGTTAATTGATGTGCTGACCATGACTTTGGTAATAGGAATAAGGATCATTGGGATCGGGAAGAATCTACCAAGAGGACTCCTGATCAGTATACAGGTTCTTGCCTACTCACATATAAATAAGAAGTATCACAATCACTTATTCCATTTTATTCACCTGGCACATTCACTATCACCATGAACTGTTTCTCTTCGCGCCTAACTTCTCGTTTGCAGGAATCTTGAATAACTTCCTTACTTTTTGTTTTATGTTATTTACTTCTAGTACGGTTCAATACTTAAATCTACTCCCCTTTCCACTCATCCATTTCCATCCTCAGCACTTTCAGTCAATTCACTCAAGACAAAGTGACACCTTGGATGCTACAGAAACATCTCATATAGACACTTTCCTAAGCTCCTTATTAGGGTCGATATAAAAACTGAAATTAATACTTTCACGAAAACATGCTCTGACGAACCTGTCCTCTTGCAGGATATCAACAGCTGTTGTGGGTTATAGTATTGATCGGTGTTTTTATGCCTTTTTTATCTACATCTCTCCGCACTCTATCGACTGCACAAGTTGTATATGTACAGACACATGTTACTGAACGTACCTCTGTCCGTCGGTATAACACTCTCGGCGTGTTCCTCTTAAGTGTCGAATGCCGAATGATCACAGTAGTTTCTTTATACTCAACACATTCCCGAGAAACCGTAAGGCTTGCAGTGAAAGCTCTCTCACAAGACGTCTATACGTGAACGGGAGCAACCGCAAGGCATCGCCATGAGAAACCGCTGACACGTACGGTTTATGATGCTAGCTAGGCCCTCCGTCGCGAGAGACTACGTCCGACTAGGGCCTACGATGCCACATCTAGGGCCTACGATGCCAAGTCAAATGTACTTGATGCTCGAAGATATGCCGTGAGTAACCGCGACCGTCTATAACCTACACTGGAGCATGCCACTTCGAAGAAATAATATCACTTATATTTTTGTCTATAACCTACACTGGAGCATGCCACCTCGAAGAAATAATATCACTTATATTTTTTCTTTTCTCCTGCACATAGATGTAATGCGATCACACTAAAGCGGTCGGTAGACGTTCTGTCTACCGACCGCGCCCCGGGGACGTAGAGAGAAGTCCAGTATATGCAGAATTACGAAGGATTTATATAAGCCTTGAGTGAAGATGCGAGATCTCAAGTCCGGACAGAGGGCAAGACAAGCATACGTGCTCAACATTCTATACATGTGTGATCAATCAAGTCAAAGAAGTAGCCTTGGAAGACATGCATATCGTACATGTCGATTCTTGCAATTTCCGTCTACACTTCGTTCTCACACGGATTCTTACAATGTTTCTCACACTTTGATTTTCCCTCTCATGTGATGAACGATGGCATACAGATTGCTGCCAACAGCAGTATACATATGCCCAAAAAATAGGAACAGAAGAGGTGTGGATGTTACAAAACTTGTAGGCCTACAATTAGAACTGCACTCGTCTCCTCGGGAGACTATGTTGGTCGCCGCTTCATGCGACGACTGGGCATGTATACCCCATCGTGGTCGGGGAAGTGCTGTTGGCCAGATGTCGGAAGCATGATGGCCACACAACAGTGGGGCAGAGGTGGCATAATCCTATAAGATGCTACGCTTGTAGAGGGCGAGATGGAGGCGACGCTGGAGGTGTCGTGATGCTTGTCATCTCCAAACATCTTCTCTGACTACGACGGCGCCCATATCTCGTAGGCGAGTAGAGCTTCTGCAGTGCATACCCGTAGCTCAGGCTTAGAGGGCGTCATCTTCGTCAACCGCACGCCGTGCGTTCGCCTGCGAATCAATCCACTCGGTTGAGCATGCGAGGCAAAAAACGAAGACGCAAGGGGGAGCGAGGCGTACATACTTCCTGCGTGGAGATTGGAGCCTGCACCTCTTCTCTCGCCGGCATGGTCCCTGCTTCATGTGAACGCTGCAGGATGCACTGCAAAAAAGATAAGCATCAGCCTATGAATACACACACATGAGTATTTCAGCAAACATGCTCTAAGCATTAGTCGATGGACAAACCTACAATTTCCCCACGCGTGGCCGGCAGCAACTGTACCATGCGACTCCTCAGCTGGAGATCTTGGTCGAGGGCGACCTAGCCGGCAGCCTCACATTGAGTTCCTTAGGCCTCCAACCTCACGCCGTTGCCATGTCCACCACAATGTTTGTTGCTAGGCTGCTCATCAGGGGAGGAAGGCTCCTTACTCATGTAGATGACGGGGATGATTATTTTTGGGTCGTCATCCACAGTTAGCCCCGCGTGCCTTGCAGCACCGTCGCGCCCGCCGCTGCACCAGTACACCATGCATGAACAGGAGATGGAGCATGTTAGCAAGATGTCATCGCTACACCACCTCGGGAAGGAGAGGTCCTCCACCGTGCCGCGGGCCTCCTTGGAAAGGAGATGAGTGCACTGACGGCTTTAGGCAGCGGCGAGAATGGGGACAGCAGAGGACTGGGCACGCCGTGGCGGTCCGTGGTGCCAAGCAGGATGACATACATCGAGGAACGCGCAACTTGCGCCGCTCTGCCAGTCGCCGCGGCAAATCGCAATAAGGGAAGGAGTGCCGGAGGAAATCGAGAGAACGTGGCGGTCAGGAATTCTCGAGAAGGGGCTCGCGAGTTATCTAGAAGGCCACATGGAAGACATGCAAACTTGCTGTAGACTCGTGTCGGACTCAGACTCTCCCACGGTAAAATAAAACCCAACGCAGATGCCGAAGCCCAGCACGGACAGTACCAAGAACCATCTACGCGTTGCAAGGCCCACCATCCAGCGAGAAAAAAATAGAGGCCCACACGTAGAGAGATGACCGCACGGGACGCTGCAGAATCGCTCAGAGAGCTTACAATCTCTCAGGCTTAAACTTTTAAATACATGCATTGAAATTAATCAAGCAGGGGTGAACCCCTTTCCTTCCCCCACCCTTTCCCCACCCTCCCCTCTCTGTGGTTGACCAAGGGCGACCAGACCGATCTTGAGCTATGGCGAGGGGGAGACGCCGGAGTAGTAGGTAGGGTTAGCTTTAGGTCTTGTGGCCATGTGCACGTAGATTGGAGTAGGGCGTCGTATTCCTTTGGCCGGATTAGTCGCATCTAGGGATGTTGCTGCTGCTCCGATGATGGGAGCTGGCGGTGAGCGGCGCAGCCGCAGAGATCTCCGCTAATAAGGTCCCTCTCTCCCCCTCCTTGTTTCGGTTTGTGGCTCCTCTGCACCCTCGCTGGCTGGTCGGCCGTGGCGGCGAGGGGACGAGAGGCTGCAGGTGCGGCGTGGCCGGTTCGTCGGTGGGGTGGGGTTCTTGGTTCGTCTTGGCGTTTCAGCACGACGCCAGTCGACCACCTTCTTCCCCTGCTACCATTCCACCGAGGTGGTGGCTGGTGGTTTTGGAGTCTAAGGCGATGCCCCTTTCAAATAAGTGTTGCCTCTTGCATCAGTCTGGTGGACGCGAGTTGGTGGTGTGGCTCCTGGCCGGCTATGGCGGCGAGGAGGAGCTGCATCTCCATGATCTGATTGGTGAAGCTATTTTCCCCTTGGCCGGCCACAGAGACGAGGGAGGGTGGAGAAGCTGGGAGTTGGATCCATCCCTGTTCTGGTGGTTGTGTGGCTCTCTTTCCGGGGAGTCTGTGTGGGTTTGTCAACACCGCCTCTTCTACGGCTTCCACTTCTCATCTGGGGCAGGAGCTCTGAGGGGGGAGCTCGGCTTATTCGCGCGGCGTCAACGGACTCTGGCTGCTCTTTGCTGCTGCTCCAAGTTTGGTCTAGTCCTCCTAGGTGTTGTGGTTGCATCGGGATGTAGTGGATCTCTGTGGTGCAGCGGAGACGATCAGCAGTGGAGATCTGAAGCCAATCCTTTCTGCAGATCTAGATCGAAAGCTTTTTGCCAGCCGATTATCCTGGCCAGTTCGAGGCCAACAAGCTTGCCAGTGAGAACCGGCGATTCTTCAACCTCCATTAGGAGGCCCTCCTGTTGCAGAGGTTGTCTGGAAGAAGAACTTGATTGATTTCTTCTATTTTTTTTAGGGTTCTTTGTGCAAAGCGTTTAGGCATGGCTATAATCCTCTATCTTCTAGGATCCTACGTGAAAATTTATAACTCCTCCGTTTTATTTTAATTTATGGCTTCCTACTCCTTCTGGGCCTCTCCTCTTAAAAAAAAAATCAAGCATGTGATTCGTACATGCACAAGATGGGTCATGCTCCATGCAGCAACAACACGGCCATGGAGAACCCATGTAGCATGCAACGTGGGGCCCAGTTTGTACATGCGCATCTCCCGTTGGTCGCTACTATTCCAGGATGTCCACGATGCAGCCCAACTCGATGACTTCCGAACGACTATCTCACGCACACGTCTAGCGTCCTCGCCGGTCGTCCATAAATAACTAGGCGCCGGCTATTGTTAGAACTCGGATTTTATTTAGACTAAAAATTTGTTATTGTTGTAACTAAGACATAAGTTTGAGTGTCGCACAGACCTTTTGTACTACTCACTTATTCAGAATCTCACATTTTCAATAAAAAACTTTCATATCTATTCACAATATCTTGATTGCAATATCAGTTCTTACTTGTTCTCGATTTCAAGTAGAAATTAAGACCCTCGCTGGTCAGACTGGTCGTGTTTCCACAAGATCAGTAACCTCCAGGAGATTGGCCTAGTGATTGCATCGGCGCTCGTGCTCGCACGTGTAGTTGGATCGTCAAGACCAAACTCCACCCAAATCAAATTATCACCATCTTATCGAAAGATCAGACACCTTTGCCCTATCAGAAGAAGAAAGGGGGAGATTAGGTCTAACATAGGAGAAACATCTGTCAAACCAGGAGACTTTATATTTTGTGTGACAACGATGGGGCGACGACGGCGGCTAACCCTAGCTGCCGGCGATCTTGCTTCGGCGCATGCCTCGCTGGCGGAGCACGCCTCCTGTTCGAGGTTCTATTGTTTGGGATCCGAGTTGGATTCGGATGGCGACGATGCGCTGGTAACTAGGAAGGTGTTGGAGTCTCTAGAGGATGTCGATGGGAAGTTGGGTTGGACGAAGGTGGCGCGCAGACGGCGGTTGTCTGGTGAGGAACTGCAGTAGTATTTCTGAGAGGAGATCGGCTTTCTGACCACGAATCCAGGTTCTAGGAGAAATCTTCGGCCGGGTCTCTGTCCTGGGGCTCCGTGTCACTGCCGGGCCTAACTCCTCCGGTGTCGGCTGCTGATGTGGGGAGGAGACGGCCTGCTTCCCCTATGGCGTTGCGACGCGGTGTGTCGGTCTCACCGGGGCCGAGGGTAAGGCCGTGGAGGGGGTCGCTGCCTTTGAGGTGTATCTCCGCGCCTCCTGCGTTGGTGAGGTCCTTGGCGGCGGCGATGGAGAGCCCGCGGATCTTGCGTGGGGCCGACAATGCGGCTGACGTTGCGATGGACGTGGGCCCAGGGGCGGCTGACAGTGCGGCGGACGCGGGCCCAGGGCAACTGATGTCGCGGTCGATGTGGGCCCTAGGGAGGACGTGGAGGTTGCGGTGCAGTAGGCAGGTGGTCCTCTTGGGTCGGACAAGAAGTTAGATTACTCCTGGGTCGCGATCGCAAAGAAATTCCAGGCTGCGTGGTTTAGGAATCGATCGCCGCTTCCATCATCTGATTTCGAGTCCTCCTCTTGTTCAACACCGAGCTCCCCTGCTTCCACTTCTCCTACGCCGCCTCCTATCCTAGGTATGTCGCCGAGACGATCCTTTGATGTGGTGGTCGCAGCTTCTCTAAATACCATGGAGGGACTGAACCAGGGCCCTAAACCTAGGGGTTCGGCCGATGTGCCACATCCGCGTGGCCCATCGGCCTTTGTGCCGCATCCGCATGGACCGCTGGTTGCGGTACCCACCGCTGCCCTGGCGTCCAACACTGCCGCTCCTCCCGTGCCGCTTGTCTTCACTAGGCCGCCCATGGCGAATCCGCCGCCTTTGCCTTCCTTTGCAGGGCAGCCGATGTTCCTGCCGGGGGCAGTTTCGACCCCCTACGGCCTACTTCGCGGCATCTCAAGATGTCTCTCTTCAGCCACTGCAAGCTCCATACCATGGGCTGACGCCGCCTGTTTTCGCTAGAGGGGCGCTGCCTGGCTATGTGGGTGGTGCACAAGGAGTAGCCTCGGCCCCTGGGCAGTATGGTGCACATGCTCTTGTCACACCGGGTGGGGCGCAATAGTTCACTGCAGGTGGGAGTACACCTGCGGCAGCTGCGCCGAAGAGGAAAAAGAAAAAGAAGCGACCCATGCATTTGCAGACACAAATGCCACCTAGCATGTTCCTTAATCAGTCTCAACCTTCTCCTCAGCCACAGATGATGGGTCAACAACAGTATGGGTTTTCGCATGACTTGGTTCCTTTTGCTCCGCCAACATACCAGACAATGATCCAGCATCAAGGTGCTTCTCATGGTCAGCACATGCAATTTGCGCCACCGACGGGCGTTATGATGGAGGCACAGATTGTGCCGGACCTTGTGACTTTGCCAAAGAAACCTAAAAAGCCTGTTAACTGCTAGAAGTGTGCGGTTGATACTCATGCATCTAAGGATTGCAAAGCTGTTCACTATTGTTATATTTGTGATGCTACTGCTCATCGAACCTTGAGGTGTCCTGTTCTTAAGCGGACTCGCCCCACTGCTTATATGGCTGATTGTGGCCATGACCAGACATTTTTTCACAAATTCCAGATAGTGTGGTCCGTGAGCACCTGGGGCCCAGTCAGACTCCTATTGCCTTGGTTCAAGTAACTGGTGATGCGGTCTCTATGGAAGTGGTTAAACATCAGATTACAAGGAGATGTCAGGTCCCAGTCGCAGTGGAAGTTGGAGGCTTTGCCTTATGGGGACAATGCCTTCTTGGTTAGTTTCCCGTCATTCGAGGACTTGGATAGAGTGGATGGGAGTCAGTTTTCCATATTGCTGGGCAAGACTCAGTTAATTGTGTCTTCTTACAAGACCCAGGAAGTGCCTTAGAAATGTGAGTTGCATCAGGTTTCGTTGCATGTGGAGGGTGTTCCCCACACCTTACGCTCCTTTCTTGGTTTGTGGGCCGTTGGGTCGCTCTTGGGAAACACTCTTTATGTGGATCTGCTGGGTCTGCGGTGGAGGGGTGTTGTATATTACGGTGTTTTAGAAGAAGAAGGATGCTTTGGGTTTCTTACTTACTTCGGATGCTGTGGTCAAATTGAAAGGGTATGAGTTTTGGTTTAGGCTAGAGCCTGAGGGGTATGTCCCAGAACCAGATTTATCACCCTTCTTGTGGAATAATAATAATGATGATTCTGAGGAAGGTGGTACATGGAATAGTGGGGATGATGCGATGGACACTTCGGAACCTACCTTTGCTCTCTACTCGGATGGGGTGTCTTCAGGACAACCGTTTGGGCAAGGGATATGCGGTTACTCCTTTGCAAGTATATGCGGTTACTCCTTTTAGTGCTTCTCCTACTACTCCGTGCAGAAGGGAACTCTTGGATGCCTTGCCCTGGACTCCCCCTTGCGTGGGAGTGATGTCTAGAGGATCACCTTGTGTTACGCCTTCCCAGTTGCATGATGCTCTTCACGTGGCGAGTGGTTCTCCTATTGTTCTAGTGACAGATTCTCCTGCTCTCGGTGTAGGCCGAATGTGTTGGGTTGCTCTATCCCACAACCTGCGGCAGGAGGACTGGAACCGGTGCTAATGGAGGTGACTAGCGATGTAGTGATGCGAGGGCTGGCCCGGGAGGGGCTGGCCGATCGGGCTGGTGTTGGGTCTAAGTTGGTCGAGGCCCAGGAGGGGCTGGCCGGATTAAACGTGGCCCCGCTGGCGCGTGCTGCAGCTCAGCCTGCTAGACCTGTGGAGGCGAGGGCAGAAGGCCAACTGAGTCTAGCGTCAGACTAGGACGAGGGCGTGCCACCTACTAACCCGATGGCCCAAGGGACTGATCCAACAGCCCAGGCGGGGCAGCCGGATGCTGGCATCATGGATGCCCATGTAGGGATGCACGCCGAGGTGACTTGGCCCAGGAGGGGCTGCACTCCGAGGGGACTAGGCCTAGGCGGGGTTGGGTTACTCCCCTACTTCAGCGACAAGGCGCATATGTGGCCTTGCGAGCAAGCTACCAGTGGATGGGACACCTTCGTGTAGGAGCTCTCGTCACGGAGCCGATGCCCTTGGGGTATCAGTTACAGATGAGGACTCGTTGGTCAAGGCCATGCGAAGGAAGGCATAGAAGAATCTTGACTCGTAGGGTATAAACAATTTGTGTAAATCATTCCTTTCGTTTTCCACCCTAATTATTGTTGATAAGCTAGCCAATGTTGGTGTTAGCATGGGTAGATCTGTAAAGGAAGTTAATATTTCTAGTTCTATTATGAGACATATGGAGGTTGACCATTTAATGGTTACTCCTAAGGTTTCAGTTGTTCCTGACTCTTTACTGGTGGAGGAGGAGGAGTTGCATGCCACAGTAGATGGTCAACTACTCTCTCACTTAGTTGGTGAAGTGTCAGAGGTGGGGGATTGTTTGTTTGCAGCCTGAAAGTTCGTGGCCAAGCGCATCACTGTACCCAAGTTCCCTGTAATTGCCACGTTTCGTAAAGTTAGGCTGCCAACTGCTGAGAGAGGCCATTTCGAGGCAAACTCATCTCACCCCGTGAAGTAGACGGTCGAGACCCACATGTCGGTCATCTGTCCGTGATGCGAGCGCCAACGCGGCAACCTCTTAGGCAAACCAAGGAACTAAGTGGATTGGATGCGTTGACCAATTTCACAAATCCATTTCCTCCTTTCCCGTAGCACCAACAGCATCGAAATCCACCCTCTAGACAGAACGATCCCTTCGGACATTTGACTTCCGGTGCCAAGTTGTTGTGCCCATTCGCTGATCCCGAGCTCCAATGGCGCATGCTGTAGCCACCGTTGCGAGGCTCTAGCCCGCCTCCGCCGCTGACGAGCTGAGCAGCTCGGAGGATGGCAGATCCTACTACCAAGGAAGAAGAAGTTCTGGCTACATGCTGGTGAGCTACCCTTCTCTTTGCTATTCACACTAATTATAATTGCTAGCTAGTTACTGAACCTAAAATTGTTTGTTAGCCCAACACTGATAAACATATTTTGTCCATAGTTTTCTGTCAAGTGGGATCTCCACGAACCACCCTTACCTGGTTACGGTAGTCCTCTTCAGGTACGATCCTAAATCAGCAAGGGTGAAGGGCAAGTGGTATGGACACCATTATATCACGATGGAAGAAGCGCATGCACAGATCTGCACTATCTCTGGTATGGTTACTGCTCTGCGTAATCATGATGAAATATGGCCAAAGCAGACTGCAAAGTTCAGCTTCATGGATGAACGTGGCATCATGGTTCCTCTAGCGTGTGACAGTCAGCTAATTGGGTTGATGAAAAGGTATGCTTCGGCTTGCATGTTTGAGCTAAATTATGGTGTACTGGATGTGGAAGCTGCTGCAACTGGGAGTCTCCCTTCTTTTCTTGGACAGGGTGGTTGCTCGAACCAAATTAGCTCCTGGTAAGCAAAAGTCTCTTGGGGTTTGCATGTTTGTGCTGAATTGTAATTTTTGTTTTATTTACTCTGTAGATATTAGGCAGTTATGCAACATTCCTGTTTCTTTGACAGGAAGCGCCGCATGGTTAGAAACATGACTACCAGGTCAGTCATTTTGCTGCTAGAAGAAAATAAAAACAAGTGCAAAGATGATGATGGGCACGATTCTGGTGCTGACTGTCCTAGCGATGCAGACCACGTGAAGCTAAGAAAATTGGCACCGAGGAAGAGGAAGAAGGCAGGAAATGAAGAAGCCAGTGGATGTGAAGGCTTGGCACCCAGGCGGGGGAAGAAGGCTGCTGGCAGTGAAGACTCATAATAATGTGTTGAACTTGAACCTATATATATGTAATTCAGCTAAATTCTGGAGCTCTGTGCGTGGAACTTGTCGGGCGAAACAATCTACACATTTTCTCGGAGTAAAATGTACCGAGACTTAGGGTCTGGAAACGCCCGAGTCAGTAGTTGAATCCTAAATTGTGATTGTGCCACTACTATCTGAAAACATGCAGCATAGGTTCCAAGATTACCCAGGGGCAGGAGGTCTCCAAATTCGATGGAATGTAAGTCGCACAGCAATAAATAATTTAAGCTGCTACACTCCACGAAACAGCAACTTGTTTCAACTGCTGCACGTGCTTCCACTTTATAAATTGTGGTTGTGCCATTTGCATGCGGCATAATCCACGTAGATTACGTTTAAGCAAACCACCAATGTCAGAGTAGCACCATCATCAGATAAAAGAAAGTGATGCAAGGTTAAGATAGATTAGCGGGCGACCAATTTTTTTCTCCCAAGACACCGGGACCACTAGTTTAGACTGCTAGTATGTACAAGTACTACTATTACAACTGAAAAAAGTATGGAGCTCAAGCTAAATAGAACAAGTTATCACACATCTCCTTGATCTTCCCAATCTTAGCCCGATGTGCATCTTCCTATGAGAGCAAGGATCGAATCGTCTGCTCCTTCCTTTTAGCATCTTCCTTGCACAACTTCAATTGCTTCTCTGCATTTATCCTCATGCACTTGTCAATAGTCGTAGTTGTGAACTGCAGGACTTTGGCCCGGTGAAGATCATTCCTTGCTTGAGTTAGTTCTTGCTCTACTTTAGCTTTCACGGCCAACGCCAAGTCCCTCTCCTTCTCGACTTTGCTAACCTTGTCTTGCACCCTCCTGAGATCTTGGTTAAGCTTGGTTGTGTCAACTGGGTCCCATCGCTTCATCTCAGCATTGTCAAGAAGTGAGCTGACTACAGATTCTTTCAACTCGATAGTCATATCCCAAAGTTTGTCCAGCGTTTTCTGCATCGATTCGGGCCACTCTGGATCTACCCATTTGACAACACCGCAACTTCTTCCTTGCATCATTGCACGATGTCCTTGACACCGTAAAAAGCTCCTGCCTGCGTTTTGTCCTTCGAACACTACAAATTTAGTAGGCACATATCCATGTTTACATAGCAGAGGACTGTTTTCATCTGCTAAATCGTGATACTCGAAGTTGTACAACGTCTGGTTGGCATAACACATCATACGCGCATGAGTAAACATAGTAGATCTAGTTCAAAATAGATAATTGGCCACAAATGATAGAGATAGAGATGAGACTACTCACATCGAAATCACCATCCCTGTCATCACGACGCGTTTCCTTGCCGTCTCCCCTTGAAACTATGGAGAGAGGAGAGGGGGTGGGGGTGGCTGCGAGAGAGATAGTTGGAGGCGCCGTCGGCTTGCGGCTATGGCGGGATGGGAGAGAAGTGGGGAAAGTGGCTTCGAGGGGAAGTAAGGGAAGTACGGGGAGGAAGAGAAGTAAAGGGGACGTGACACTGGCATATGGCCCACGGAACTCGTGAGTCGTGACACTCGCAGAAGGGGAGCGCTCGGCATTGCCAGTTTGTCCGGAGCAAGCGGGGAGTAAGCGTGGCCAATCATGTCGCAGGACAGCCTACTCGCGGATCGCTCTTACGAACACTATCCCAATCGTCCAAGCGCCCCGATCAAACAGTATGTAACAATCGTCATGCATAACAACTGTGTTAGGGCGCGCCTTCTAGAAGACACGGTCTAACAGCCACCATTGATGGGCTAAGGTTAGGGCTCTCCTCAGATTAGGATCCATATGTGCTTTATGAGAAGAACACACATGCAATAACACCGGTGGATCCATATGTGGTTTGTGAGAAGAAAACACATGCAATGAACACTGGTGGATCCATATGTGGTATGTGAAAAGAACACACATGCAATGAACTCTGGAGGATCCATATGTGGTTTGTGAAAAGAACAGACATGCAATGACTCTAGCTGTGGTTAATGAAAAGAACACACATTTCAATGACACCGGTGGATCCATATGTGGTTTGTGAGAAGAACTCACATGCAATGTCTCTAGCTGTTTCCATATGTGGTTCATGAAGAGAACACACATCTAGTGACACTGGTGGATCCATTTGTGGTCTATGAAAAGAACACACATTCTCATGTGGATTATGGAAAGAACAGACATTCACTGACTCTAGTTGTGGTTCATGAAAAGAACACCCATGCAATGACTCTAGTGGATCCATGTGTGGTTCATGAAAAGAACACATAGGCAATGTCTCTGGTGGATCCATATGTGGTTTGTGAGAAGAACAAACATGCAAAGACTCTAGTGGATCCATATGTGGTTTGTGAAAAGAACACACATTCAATGACATTGGTGGATCCATGTGTGGTTTGTGAAAAGAACAGACATGCAATGACTCTAGCTATGGTTAATGAAAAGAACACACATGCAATGACACTAGGGGATCCATATGTGGTTTGTGAGAAGAACAGACATGCAATGACACTAGTGGATCCATATGTGGTTTGTGAAATGAACTCACATCCAATGACTCTAGCTATGGTTAATGAAAATAACACACATTCATCATGTGGTTTATGAAAAGAATAGACATTCACTAACTCTGGTGGATCCAGTTGTGGTTTGTGAGAAGAACACACATGCAATGAAACTAGTGGATCCTTATGTGGTTTGTGAGAAGAATAGACATGAAATGACACTGGTGGATCTATTTGTGGTTTGTGAAAAGAACACACATCCAGTGGCTCTAGCTATGGTTTATTAAAAGAACACACATGCAATGAACTCTAGTGCATCCATATGTGGTTTATGAAAATAACAGACATGCAATGAACTCTGGTGGATCCATATGTGGTTTGTGAGAAGTACATACATGCAATGACACTGGTGGATCCATGTGTGGTTCATGAAAAGAACACACATGCATTGACTCTGGTGGATCCACATGTGGTTTGTGAGAAGAACACACATGCAATGACACTGGTAGATCCACATGTGGTTTGTGAAAAGAACACACATGCAATAACACTGGTGGATACATATGTGGTTTGTGACAATAACACACATGAAAGTAACTCTAGCTGTGACTTTTGAGAAGAACACACATGCAGTGACAGTGGTGTATCCATGTGGTTTGTGAAAATAATAGACATGCAATGAACTCTGGTGGATCCATATGTGGTTTGTGAGAAGAACAGACATGCAATGACTCTAGTTGTGGTTAATGAAAAGAACACTCATGCAATGACACTAGGGGATCCATATGTGGTTTGTGAGAAGAACAAACATGCAATGACACTAGTGGATCCATATGTGGTTAATGAAAAAAAAACACATGCAATGACACTGGTGGGTCCACATGTGGTTTGTGAAAAGAACACACATGCAATGACTCTAGCTGTTGTTAATGAAAATAACACACATGCAATGAACTCTGGTGGATCCATATGTGGTTTGTGAAAAGAACAAACATGCAATGAACTCTTGTGGATCCATATGTGGTTTGTGAAAAGAACACACATGCAGTGACTCTAGTTGTGGTTAATGAAAAGAACATACATGCAATGAACTCTAGTGCATCCATATGTGGTTTGTGAAAAGAACAGACATGCAATGACTCTGGTGGATCCACATCTGGTTTGTGAAAATAACAGACGTGCAATGAGTCTAGCTATGGTTAATGAAAAGAACAGAGATGCAATGACTCCATATGTGGTTTATTGAAAGAACACACATTCAATTACTCTAGGGGATCCATATGTGGTTTGTGAAAAGAACACACATGTAGTGACACTGGGGGATCCACATGTGGTTTGTGAAAAGAACACACATTTCAATGGGACATGTGGATCCATATGTGGTTTGTGAAAAGAACATACACGCAATGACTCTAGCTGTTGTTAATGAAAAGAACACACATGCAATGAAACTGGTGGATCCATATGTGGTTTGTGAAAAGAACAGAGATCTAGTGACTCTAGCTGTGCTTCGTTAAAAGAACACACATGCAGTGAAACTGGGGGATCCATAAGTGGTTCATGAAAAGAACACACATGCAATGACTCTAGCTGTGGTTTATTAAAATAACAGACACGCAATGAACTCTAGTGGATCTATATGTGGTTTATGAGAAGAACATACATGCAATGACACTAGTGGATCCATGTGTGGTTCATGAAAAGAACACACATGCAATGACTCTGGTTGATCCACATGTGGTTTGTGAGAAGAACACACATGCAATGACACTGGTGGATCCACATGTGGTTTGTGAAAAGAACACACATGCAATATGTGGTTTGTGACAATAACACACATGCAAATGACTCTAGCTATGGTTTGTGAGAAGAACACACATGTAGTTACACTGGTGGATCCATGTGGTTTGTGAAAATAACAGACATGCAATGAACTCTGGTGGATCCATATGTGGTTTGTGAGAAGAACATACATGCAATGACTCTAGTTGTCGTTAATGAAAAGAACACACATGCAATGACACTAGGGGATCCATATGTGGTTTTTGATAAGAACAGACATGCAATGACACTGGTAGATCCATATGTGGTTAATGAAAAGAACACACATGCAATCACACTCGTGGATCCACATGTGGTTTGTGGAAAGAACACACATGCAATGACTATAGCTGTTGTTAATGAAAAGAACACGCATACAATCAACTCTGGTGGATCCATATGTGGTTTGTGAAAAGAACAGACATGCAATGAACACTTGTGGATCCATATGTGGTTTGTGAAAAGAACACACATGCATTGACTCTAGTTGTGGTTAATGAAAAGAACACACATGCAATGAACTCTAGTGCATCCATATGTGGTTTGTTAAGAGAACACACATGCAATGACTCTGGTGGATCCACATGTGGTTTGTGAAAAGAACAGACATGCAATGACTCTAGCTATGGTTAATGAAAAGAACAGAGATGCAATGACTCTAGTTGTGGTTTATTCAAAGAACACACATGCAATGACTCTAGGGGATCCATATGTGGTTTGTGAAAAGAACACACATGGAGTGACACTAGGGGATCCACATGTGGTTTGTGAAAAGAACACACATTTCAATGGCACAGGTGGATACATATGTGGTTTGTGAAAAGAACATACATGTAATGAATCTAGGTATTTTTAATGAAAAGAACACTCATGCAATGAAACTGGTGGATCCATATGTGGTTTGTGAAAAGAACAGAGATCCAGTGACTCTAGCTATGGTTTATTAAAAGAACACACATGCAGTGACACTGGGGGTCCATATGTGGTTCATGAAAAGAACACACATGCAATGACTCTAGTTGTGGTTTATTAAAAGAACACACATGCAATGACACTGGTGGATCCATGTGGTTTGTGAAAATAACAGACATGCGATGAACACTAGTGGATCCATATGTGGTTTGTGAGAAGAACAAATATGCAATAACACTGGTGGATCCATGTGTGGTTCATGAAAAGAACACACATGCAATGGCACTAGTGGATCCACATGTGGTTTGTGAAAAGAACACACATGCAATGGCACTGGTGGATCCACATGTGGTTTGTGAAAGGAACACACATGCAGTGACTCTAGCCATGGTTTATTAGAAGAACAGACATGCAATGAACACTGGTGGATCCATATGTGGTTTTTGAGAATAACAGACATGTAATGAACTCTGGTGGATCCGTATGTGGTTTGTGAGAAGAACATACATGCAATGACACTGGTGGATCCACATGTGGTTTACGAAAAGAACACACATGCAATGACATTGGTCGATCCACTTGTGGTTTGTGACAATAACACACATGCAAATGACCCTAGCTGTGTTTTATTAAACGAACACACATGCAATGCCACTGGTGGATCCATGTGGTTTGTGAAAATAATAGACATGCAATGAACTCTGGTGGGTCCATATGTGGTTTGTGAGAAGAACATACATGTAATGACACTGGTGGATCGATGATTGGTTCATGAAAAGAACACACATGCAATGACTCTGGTGGATCCACATGTGGTTTCTGAGAAGAACACACATGCAATAACACTAGCTGTTGTTAATGAAAAGAACACACATGCAATGAACTCTGGTGGATCCATATGTGGTTTGTGAAAACAACAGACATGCAATGAACTCTTGTGGATCCATATGTGGTTTGTGAAAATAACACAGATGCAATGACTCTAGTTGTGGTTAATGAAAAGAACACACATGCAATGAACTCTAGTGCATCCATATGTGGTTTGTGAAAAGAACAGACATGCAATGACTCTAGTGGATCCATATGTGATTCATGAGAAGAACAGACATGCGATGACACTAGTGGATCTGTATATGTTTTAGGAAAAGGACACACATTCAATGACACTAGTGGATCCATATGTGGTTTGTGAGAAGAACACACATGCTCATGTGGTTTGTGAAAAGAATAGACATTCACTAACTCTAGCTGTGGTTAATGAAAAGAACACACATGCAATGACTCTAACTGTGGTTTATGAAAAGAACATGCATGTAATGACACTGGTGGATCCATGCGTGGTTTGTGAAAGAACACACATGCAGTGACACTAGTGGATCCATGTGTGGTTTGTGAAACAACAGACATATAATTTGATGTATGCCATGATGTATTTCACTATACAAGACACTCACTTTCCATTTTTATACTACTCAGTTTTGCCCTTGGTTTTATGATACTACTCAATTTTGCCTTCTCTCTCTCTCTCTCTCTCTCTCTTTCGTAGAAGCCCAAACTTGTGCTCACTCTGTCTGCTATGCCCGGATTGGTTGTCACAGTTGTCACGTGGATCGTGCACACCAACCGTTGATCTTGTGTGATCCAATGAGGATCATTGCACACGTCATGCCCTTCACAGTACATCATGAGACAACACGGATGTCTCCCTCAGTGAGACTTCTACAAGAAGGAACATGAAGTGTCCATGGAAAAAGTCGTCGACTGGTCATGTCATGTTTAATCAAGTCTGAAAAGCCTACTACTGCTACTACAACACATGCACAGGGCAACGGGGTCATCGAGTGCACGATTGTCGATGGGATGCTGCAATTTATTGCCACTTGATTTTAATAAGACATATACCATTTTTACGCAGCGCTCTCAATCTCACGTCCATCTGGGCCCTACCACAAGTAACTTCCATATGTCAAGGGGGGCCCTCGAGTAGATCTAACGTTGCTAGAAATTGGTTCCGCGCCACTTTCATGCATTGGAATCGAGGTCTGCCATGAGCGTGTTTTCAATGCAGTTCTAAAGTGGAGATCGAGGTTGTTTCAAAAAAAGGGAACCCAAAAAAGGTGGAGATCGTGGTAGCCCCATCCCCCCCGCCCAACACACGTGTCCACTCGAGGACTACGAACGGTCCAATGTTTATAAACCCGTTCGGCCTTCTTCTTCCATGAGCTTGTGTCATTTTCCCGAATCTGTCTAGTCCCAAAACCCCAACATGCACCTACCGCGTGCGCAGAAGCTCCTTCGCTTGCACCATCTCCTGCCCTAGGTGCACCATGAAGCGTACGCATGGAGACGAGCCGGAGGTCAAGCCTGTTGAAGGCGCAATAGCGGATGGCTCGGTCATCGCCAAGCAGGCGGAGGCGTCTTCTTCGGGCATGAACGCCGCTTGTCACCGCGCCATCGAGGGTTCGAGCTCATCCATCCAGTCAGCAGCCGTCGCCGTCGAGCAGCAGGTGACCGACAATGTTGTGGTGCCAGTGGCAGATCTAGATGGGGGGCAGGCGGCAGGCGGAGGCAATCTGGTTCTCTACATCAACGACCCCATCACCGTCCAAGAAATCATCGACGCAATCGCAGAGAATGACGAGTTTGAGGAGGAGGTCCCCGATGACGAGTCCGAGGTACTACGTTGCTAGCTTCTCTAGTCGCAGCCCCAGATTTCACTGTTTATACATAGGATTTGCTCAATCGTGTATAGATTTTTTTTCTCTTGAATTAGGGTAGTATATATATATGGTTCGAACGGTCAATTGATGCATCTGCCATCTAGTCACAAAACCCCAATCTGTCTAGTCACAAACCCCAATCTGCTCATCTTCCATCTAGTTGAGTTTGCTAGTTGAGTGTTGATTTCGATACACAACATGCCTATAACATTACATTTCTATTCCTTACTGATCCCAAATGATTCAATTTTGCCTCAAAATAGTGCAAGGGAGACACATCTGATGGTGTCGTTGTTTTAGGGATGGGTTGGTGAACCAGAGGCAGCAATGCACACAAACAATATAGGTTGTGTTGTTGGTACTCTGGTTCTCCAACTCCATCTCTGAAAAAAATTATGAGGCCCTTGATTTATTCTCATATGGAACTACATATATGATCCTTGAATTTTTTCTGATCTTTGAATGATTCTTATGATGCATATGTATATGAATGGTTTTGATCATAAGTATTTTTAACATGTACCTGAAGATTAATTGTTTGGTATTTTATTTACAGTTACAATATTTAGGCTTGTTTTTGTACCTGACTATGTATATATCTGAATATTGTTTTGTACGATTACATTTCAATTTCTTATTGTAGCCAATGATTCAAATTTGCCCCAAAAGAGAGGCAGACACATTGGTGTCAGATTTTTTCAGGGATGAGTTTGTGAGCCTGGGGCCATGTATAAGAACAATATAGGTTGTGCAATTGTTACTTGGTTCACTTACACCATCCCTGAATAAACTTATGAAGCCACAATCTTTATTCTACATTCATAGAACTATGATATTTGAATTATCTATTTCATGCATTCATAGTGTATAAGAATTACATTTCAGTTTGTCACCGAGGCTGATGATTGAAATTTGCCCCAAAAGAGTTCAAGGGTAGACACATATGATGGTGTCGTGTTTTAGGGATGGGTTGGTGAACCTGAGGTAGAAATGCACACAAACAATATAGGTTGTGCTGTTAGTACTCTGGTTCTGCAACTCCGTATCTAAAACAAATTATGAGGCCCTTGATTTACTCTCATATGGAACTACATATATGATCCTTGATTTTTTTCTGATCTTTGAATGATTCGTATGATGCATATGTATATGAATGGTTTTGATCAAAAGTATTTTTAACATGTACATGAAGATTAATTGGTTGATTTTTTATTTATACAATATTTAGGATTGTTTTTGTACCTGACTATGTATATTCCTGAATATTGTTTTGTACGATTACATTTCAATTTCTTATTGTGGCTAGTGATTCAAATTTTCCCCAAAAGAGGGGTAGACACATTGGTGTAAGATTTTTTTAGGGATGTGTTAGCGAACCTGGGGCCATGTACAAAAACAATATAGGTTATGCGATTGTTACTTGGTTTGCTTACGCCATCCCTGAAGAAACTTATTAGGCTCCTAGATTTATTCTACATTCATAGAACTATGATATTTGAATTATCTACTCCATGCATGCATTCATAGTGTATAAGAATTACATTTCAGTTTGTCACCAGTGCCGATGATTGAAATTTGCCCCAAAAGAGTTCAAGGGGAGACACATATGATGGTGTCGTGTTTTAGGGATGGGTTGGTGAACCTGAGGTAGCAATGCACACAGAAAATATAGGTTGTGCTGTTGGTACTTTGGTTTGCCAACTCCATCTATGAAAAAAATTATGAGGCCCTTGATTTATTCTCATATGGAACTACATATATGATCCTTGAATTGTTTCTGATATTTGAATGATTCGTATGATGCATATGTATATGAATGGGTTGGATCATAAGTATTTTTAACATGTACCTGAAGATTAATTGTTTGGTTTTATATTTATAATTACAATATTTAGGGTTGTTTTTGTACCTGACTATGTATATCCCTGAATATTGTTTTATACGATTACATTTCAATTTATTATTGTGGCCAGTGATTCAAATTTGCCCCAAAAGAGAGGCAGACACATTGGTGTCAGATTATTTCAGGGATGAGTTAGCGAACCTGGGGTGATGTATAAGAACATTATAGGTTGTGCAATTGTTACTTGGTTCACTCACTCCAACCCTGAATAAACTTATGAGGACCCTAGATTTATTCTACATACACTCTGATGCAATTAATTGTCATTGTGTTGAGATGAAATGATATATGAATTGATCAAACTATTGCTGAGATGCTTTCTCTTTGATATCCACAGATATATTGTCTTACATATACATGTTGTCAATTCTTGAGTTGTAATACAATTCAATCATATGTATGAGTTCTAAGTTATGTTCTTAAAAATCAACAGGAGGATGATGAAGAAGTGGACGATAGCAAGGAATCTAGGGAGAACAAGAGCCGCTACATGCTGAGGCGGTTACGGTGTGGGCTATTCTGTTTCTACCGTAGGGGGAGACTGTTTTGCCCATTCTGTGGCAGAGCAATCAACGTGGACCTCGATAGCATGAACCAGCACGCGGTGGGTGTTGCCAGAGGTGGAGGCAGAAGGCATAGGCCGATTACCTTGGCGTGGCACGCAGCCTTTGGCAAATTCTTCCGGGACTATGTCAGGACTGGCATGTATCCTATCGACTAGGCTGTCCCTGCCTCCTGCTAATGCCCCTGCCCTGCTAGGAATCTCTGTGTCCCGGCCTCCTGTTGGTGCCCCTGCTTTTATTTTGTTTTAGTTAATTATTACCTGTGTGTGGCATGTAAGATAATATATCCGTGGTGTCTCTGGTGAACCTTCTATATATATATATATTAATCTACTCCTTTATATGGAGTGAATTAAAATTTCTAGTGTTCAATTATATTACTAATCATGCTCATGCACACTACAAAATATTTCTAGTGCTCGATTATATTATAATTTTCAAGGAATACATCAACAAGTTAAATTGGTTGAAATTTTGTATTGAAGTAACTAAATGATCTCACATCAGCGGTGGACATTGGCAGAAGCCGAAGGCATCTACCGAAGACCTTGGAGCGGTACGCAGTCTTTAGCAAATTCCTTACATGTTCAACAACGGGTTGCTGCCACCCAGCTCAGCTCCGAATTCGCTTACAGTTCAACATGGCAGAACTTGAGCTACCATAGAGACCTCGGCAGAGGTGGCAGAATTGGTGCGGGTACGACCACAACAACGGCGAGCTCGGATTCTGGAGAAGGAAAACAGGACCGAGTATGGTCGACACGGTGATAGATCTCACCGGGAACCAATTCTCGTCCCAGTACGATGCCATGGTGCGGCCACGGTGAGGGCGAGCTCCGACTTAGGATGGGGAGGAGATCGGGGCCGAGCAGGTTCGTCACGTCCCAGCTCTGCGCCATGGCCGCGACCACAGATTGCCGCTCCCGGGAAGAAGGAGACGCGTAATGGATGCAGGCGCCAATGCTGCAAGCCTACAGGGAGGAGAGCGGGGCCAAGCAGTTTGTCCACGTCCTAGCTCCGGGCCATGGCCGCGACGCCCCACAGATTGTCGCTCTAGGGAAGAATTAGACGCGTAATGGATGCAGGCGCCAATGCTGCAAGCCTAATTGACGCCTAAGCGACGGGAGCGACATAACGGCGAAAAATGACAGGGGGCCCAGCTTGACAGCATTTAGCCTGATATTTTGTATTGAAACATAAAGTTGAATTCGTGCCGAAAAAGAGCCTCTGAGTATTTGGCACGCCAATTGTAGTCATCGCGGCTGATTACAGGCAACTTGGGTACCGCGTTGCCTGGGCGCCCCAACTTTCGGGCCGCAAAATGATATTCTCGAGAGGTGGGCTTTGATGAGACTGGGCTGGGTTCATTATATGAGCTTAAATCCTATAGTCGAAAATCAAAGAGCCAAAAGTCGCGCAAGAGATCCAGTGTATTGAAAAAACCTATTATTTCTCAATGAATGCCATGTTCTCAAATAGAAGAGGTCTTTGAGACTTGCGTAAACATTTGTGCTTTAACGATTGTGTGAGAGATTATAGGTTGGATTTTATGGGTATTTCTAAAACTGGTAGACATGATTTTTCACAAGCTTTACTCAATCACCTTTCTAGTGGAGTGGACTTTACATGGATATCACGTCATCCGCATGGTAGGTCCGGGGGGATCCTGTTAGGTATCAGAGATGATACTATGGAAGTTCTGGCTAGTTCGGCTAGAGATTTTTTATAGAACTCTACATACGAAACAAGGCTGATGATTTCATATGGTCTCTGGTTGCTATCTACGAGGCTGCCCAGGATGTTTATAAATCTTATTTTTTGTGTGAGTTGGTTAATCTAGCAAACGATAATCCACATCCTATACTTATAGGTGGTGATTTCAATTTTCTAATATTCCCTCATGAGAAAAGTCGGGGAGGGTTCGATGAACATTGGCATTTCATGTTTAATTCTATCATTGATAGCTTGGACATAAGAGAGGTTACCATGTTAGGAAGATAGTTCACTTGGGCGAACAGTCTTCCTGAGCCAACATACAAAAATTTAGATAGAGTACTTATGGATACCACGTGGGAAGAGAAGTTCCCTATGGTAATTGTTCGTGCTATAGAACATATTGAGGCTTTATCAGTGTTGGGGATATGCTAAATGGGTATCACCATAGCATGTCTCTAATCTGGCTAACCCAAGTGGTCCACAGTTGGTAGCACGGTGCATGGCCTGCTGGGTAGCATAGTTAGACAGATCCAGAAGGGAGGCCCATGCCAGATATAGGAAGACTATGTGGGAGTCACCAACATACTCGGAGCCTTGGAGTACAAGACATGAAGACTAGTTAGTATTAGTGTAGGACTCTATAACTTGTCCGGCAAGGTCCTTTCCCTGTAACCCTAGGTTCTGGTGCCTTTATAAGCCGGACATATGGGAGCCTTTAGGGCACGATTCATAACACCCTCGCATAGCGAACCGATCTCTGTAACTCAACGCATTGCCATTATAGTGATTTATAACATGAGAAGAGTTCTGCCACCGTTGTGGGACTTGAACCTAGGTAAGCTGTGTTACCTCGTACCCGCCAACTCGCCGTATTCCGCCACCTCTCTAAACACGCTCTGTGAGGACCCCTCCATGGCGTAGTCGTCGGCAATACCACGATAGTTGGCACCCACCATGGGGCAAGAGGTGCTTTGAGCTCTACACCGAGCAAGGTCCAAGCTCTTCGTGGGAATCAGCGACACCATGGCCATTGGGCATGTTCTCTTCTTTGGGAACGTCCTGATCGTCCCTCCCGACGAATTTTGGGTCTCGGCGAAGAGAACCCTACCCGCTGCTCTATCATCCGAGTTGGAGACATCCACATCTTCATCAGTGAACCTGACTCGTGTCCTAGATCCCAGGACATTGGAAATTAGTCAAGGCCCACACGGACCGCCTACGGGCAAGATACGTTCGCGGAAGAATTTGAGACATACCTCTCTCTAGAGTATGATAGCTCAGGTCAGGAAAATTCAAGGCCCACCCAGACCGCCCCTGTGTAGGATATAATGGTGGAAGGACCCCGTAGATCTACTTGGCTTCCCTGAGCGTTAGAGATGCGGAGGTCACACTTTGTCGGTGTTGTCACCATCTTCGATCTGGTCAGATGCATTCAGAGGGAAGGAGAATCTCCCTGTGAATACCTCGCCATATGGATGAGGGCAAGGGAAACTCTGGAAGGTGACCATGCTGATGAAATCATCTACCACTTTGTGAAAGGGCTCACTCCTAGAACACTCCTCCTGCATACACTCCGAAGGTGGCAGGCCGCCGGCCCGCTCACCCTCGGTGAGATGGTCACAATCATCAATGACTACACGGACGCCAAGGAGAACACCCAAGCCATGCCTGGTCCTAAAGCCAGAGGAAGCAACAACAACGACCCTCCACCATCCCCCTCCACCTCCGCCATCGACAACACCAAAGCCAACTCCGACTCAGTGCTCGATGCATTATACGCTGACATCAACATAGATGGCAGCGGCTCAGACACTAACTCGAAGGAATATGATGCTTCTATGAGGGTGATTGAGCAGGAAATCGAGAAGGAGGAGCACAACGAGAAAGGTACCACTTCCCGCCAGGTGCTAGTTGCCATCGGGAATGTGATAGAAGAATATAACTTGGAACATGAATCTAAAAGAGCTCCACCCACATCCGCGGTCACTAGAGCGGTAGCAGCAAAAAAGGCTGCAGATCCTCCGGGTCCGGCTAAAGCCATGCCTCCTCTAGCTACCCCACCACAGTAGGTGCAGGAACTCACCACAGGCCCCAGTACTGCCAAGCAAACGAATTTGCCACCACAACCATCAATATATGTAGCTAGCAATCTTTGGTTACTCCCACCAACAAGGTGATGTACGGCCCACTCCTCGTCGAGCCTATCACCGTTTCCCATATATGGAACATTATGGAGCTTGAAGAGAAACATGCAGAAATCCTCGCGGAGGACAAGTGCATCGCAGAACAGGGCGCCCAGCTTGATAGAGATTTGGCCAACGCGCAGCAATCCATCAAGGCAGCAAGAGCAATGGAGGCTGAGTACAAGCAACTTCTGCTAAAGAACAAAGCTAAGAAGACTCCAGCACACGTTGTTGAAGACCTCGGCTTCCGACGTAGGTTAGGGTGGGATGCATCCAAACTGACTAAAGAAACCCCATACATTGACTCTTAGGGGAAGGAAGTAGTGCCAACGCCCGCCCTCAACATCGTTGTTGCCAAGAGCCTCCTTGAACAGGACAGGTCACTAGAAGCAGTTGATCAGGTTTATGATCTCATTGCCAAGGCTTCTAAGCAACAGGAAAAGGCCACCTCGCAGAGGCTCGAGTCGAAGGATACCATACAGGTTCCACAGAGCGAAGGCGGAGGGATGCGCGTAATAGGGCTGTCATCATACCTATATCTTCTGACAAGGGAGACAAGGCTCACCCTCGCAGATCACCCCCACGCCCGCCATCCCAGCATCACAAGGAGCAACAGCCGGGCCACCGCACAAGCATGCTACCTCCAAGGCGTCCCTAGGTCGGTATCATTATACGCGACCAGGGCGAATAACCCCGGCATGATAGAGAGCACAACGGCAATGAAGGACATAGGAGCAGATCCCACAAGGAAGCGCCATGTCCGACAAGAAATTGCGACAGGCGTGAGGACTCGCATGGAGAGAGCGGCAAGAAGGCTAACCCACCGCCTCCACCGCCACCGTCACCACCCAGTAGCCATCATGGTGGAGCACATGGCGGGTGCAATATATCGCACCACAACTCTCCTCCCCATGATAGGAAAGGGAAGCAACCGCAGTCGTATGACGCATGTTCACGGATGGACAAGATCCAAGAAGCACGGAAGCTCCCATACCTAGGGCCACGTTGTTTTGGACCAGTAATACGAGCCACAACTTACCCCAAGAGTCTCCAGATTGACAAGACCATCAAGCCCTATGATGGCACTGCCATGCTAGCTACATGGTTATAGGACTACAACGAGGCGATCCATATCACCGGGGAAAACCCTAATGTTGTTGTCAAGTACCTCCCACTAATGCTCACCGGCACTTCCCGACAGTGGCTTGATAACTTACCGGAGAAATCAATCTGTAATTGGTTGGACATGCACGAAGCGTTCACCAAGAACTTCGAGGGTACGTACAAGCATCCCTGCACCATCGGTGACCTACAATGGTGCGTGCAAGAAAAGTATGAATCCTCTCATGGTTACCTATCCCGCTAGATTGACATGAAAAATTCATGCGCTAGGTGCATGAACAAACCGCCATGGCCGCCTTCATCGATGGCCTGAAGAAGGGATCATTGTTTCGGCATACGCTGAAGCGCCATCAGGACAAGAACGACCTCAACCTCAACGTGATGATTACCATGGCTAGTGAATTCACTGCCACTAACGATGACGCTCGTGGTTCGTTACCGGAAATTTCCATCCCTACCAAGGCCAAGAAGAACAATAGCAACAAGAAGAAATCTCCGCTCGAAGAAAAGCAAGCAGCCAAAATGGTCGCCACTACGTTTGCTAGCAGAGGCAGAGGCGAGCAGAGTGGTCGTGGCCAGGGGGCTAGCTGTAACATCCCAATTTCAGCAACCCTGATTTGTTGTCCAGAATGCAAAAATCAGGGGGAACAAAAACTTTTTCTTATGCTTTGGTGCAGTGCTTGCTTGTTGTTTGCTTGCACTTGTGCTTATGATGTTTATCTTATGATACTCCGTACCTCACCCTCAGTTGACAAAAGCTTTTTACCCAAAACTATCTTGGCTTACTTTACATATTCTCAAACGTTCTGGCATTTCAAAACAGGAGCCAAGATGCCTATGTAACCAAAACTATTTTGGTAGCTTCTATTAACAAAACTATGGAGAGATATCTAATACAATCTCCTTATGTTTTAAAGATAGAACACTCAACTAATTATTCAAAACTCAACCTCTTCAAAATGCCCCAACCTTACCTCAAGCTAGGCTTGATGGTAACCTCATTAGTGGCTATGCTTAGTATAAGATGAGTTGCCTTGATCTGCTGTTTGATGAGTTGCCTTGATCTGCTGATTGATTTGTTTGCTTAGGAAGTAGAATGAGCTACCTTAGAAGCTCATCCCTAGGATCAAGATGTTTCCAACTCCTCAATCCCTAAGCAAGAATACAAGTCTAGATATGATACCTAGCCACTAGGTGATCATCCAAAACCCTCAATCGGATCCAATCTAAGGATCTCGATTCTAGATGTTCTCAACTCCTTGAAGACCAATATCAAGCATGGATCTCTTATACTCACCCTACAATTCTTTATTACCCCTTATGTAAAGCTCTGATACCTTGCAACTCCTCGAAGAACATTCCCTTTCATACTCTAGTCAAATTCCTCAAAACTGCCAAATTTGGCTAAGTCTAGAGACAGTTCTCGCGTCACCTTTTTGAATGCCTCCTTTTCTCAAACCATGTGCATTTTTGGAAAGGTACTTGAGCCATCCTGTTAACCATACTATGGAATACCAAGGACCACTTTTTCCCTTGCTTAGATACTCCTCCAACCCACTTGTCCATGATGGTTTTGCAGACAAGAAAATAACATTTCCTGCAAAACTAGTCATCATGCCTACTTTGGTAGCAGCTCACACCCTCATGCAAAATTCTTTGGACCAACTCTATGCATGGTTGTGATCTATTCATTAATGTCTATCAGAACCTACTTCACTTGTCCCAAGTGGATCTCTGTGCTGATTAAACCCACATGGTTTATTAGGCATCATGACCCATATTTCATGGCAGCCTTAATTTCAACAAAGTTTGCCATCACTTCTAGATCAGCCCAAATGCTATTAATTCAAACTCCTCCTGCCATGTTCATCTATATGACTTGGTCTACCTATCCATCTATCCTTTGCACCAAGGTGAGCTCTGAGCTCCAAGATGCAAGCATGTTTTGGTGGTATAAAAATAACACCACCCTAGATCATCAATCCTTTTGTTTTCCATCCTTTTCAAGTTGGAATTTCATTCCACAAGGTTGAAACTGATTGCTACACATTTTCTACCTCATCTACTTTGATCCCCAATATTTATCAAATATTATCCATAATTATTATGGTCCCAAAACTATTTAATTTCTTAAATGGTCAAAATCTCCAAAACTCCCTCCACAAAGGAAAGTTTGGATTTTACCAAACCACTTCCCAAAATTTTGACTCATGTGAGTCCCACTAATAATAACCTATCTTTCCATCCCAAAAATAAATATTTTTGAGAAGCTTTAATATTTCTTTTGGCCCATTTTCTTAAATGGCTGAATTGGAATCATAATTGTTTTAAATACTTTTATTCCCCAATAAATCTTGGGAAAATTCCCCTAAGTGTGTATTCACATTTGGGACCCTTCCACATCAAAATCCACCCTTTCCCAATGGAAAAATATCAAATGATCCTCTAGAAATCACTTCTGTCCTTTTTGAGTAATTGGATTTAGGAGGACTAAAACTCCTCTAAAAAATCCTAATTAAATCCTAGGAGTCTACCTTAACCCTATCTAACCACCAGTACCATTTTCTCCTCTGGTCCAACGCAAATATTTGGAATTCCTTCACAACCATCTATTAGATCAATAGTTGCCAATTAAGCAAATCACCCCTCTAAGCACCTCCTTTTTCCATCAATTCTTGACCAATGTTTATCCTCAGCACTAGGACACATCCTTGGTCGACCATCATTGCAAGCTCCACCCCAACAACTCCCCAATTGACCTTAACATAATAAGAAGAAGGAGAAATAAACCTCATTCTTACAAGATTGTCCCCCCACTTAATTACCACTAAAGCCACCCCCTCTCCCTCTGGTCAGGACGACCCAAATACCAATACTACCCCTCTCCACCTCCCCCTAGACCAATCACTGGCCAGCCTTGCTCCCCCCTTGTCCTAAAGGGTAATTCACCCATCTAGTCCTCCTCCATGGTATAAAGCTAGCAGCACTCCCTCAGCCAGCCCTCTGTCCCTCATTTGCCCCCTCTCCACCCCACTTGCCTCCCCCGAGCATCACACCCTCTTCCCTGGCCTGTGTTGCCCGAGAAAGAAGAAGAGGAAAGCTTCGGCCTCCTCAAGAAAATCGAGCAAGGCTCTCTCCCCTCTGCCCCATTTCTTCTGCATGTCGACCCCTGAGTTCCCCTTGCTCTCCTGCATCTAATGGTGCTCTTATTTTGGCCCAAGACCCTTCCCTCCGCCGTCGCCGTCGAGCTCCGACGAGTTCATCCTCGGCTGCCGTCGCGCCAGCTACCTCCCGACGTCAGATCCCCTCGTGCCTCCCCTCGTTCGGCTCGTCGTCAACCACCGTGTCGTCCTATACCATCCCCGACCGTCCTCGAGCCCTCTGGTGAGCTCCCGCCTCCCCGCTCTGCCGCTTCTTAGGGTTTTGTCGCCGGTGCTCTGTTTGCGTAGACGACGACCCAGAGCCGTCCATCGCGACTAGATCCGACAGTCACCGTTGCTTGGTACCGCTTCGGTGCTCTCGCTTGCTGACAGCGGGCCCTGCTCATCAGGTTCGAACGCCTAGATAAATCTATTTTTCTGGTGGTTTAAATCTAAATAAAATGGCAAATCATTTCCAAATGCCTAGATCTATTTTTCTGGTGGTTCTTTGATGTTTTCTCAAACATGCAAAGGCAACCCCATGTCCAAAATAATTTCCTCTAATGACTAGTAATTAATCTGCTAGAATGTGTCTAAGAACACTAATTAAATTTCACAGAGAGCTTCACATCTCCTTTTGAGATGAACCAAAGCCCTACTGGAAGGTATTTCAAATACCTCTTTTCCAGCATAGGTCTCATCCCAAGGTGAACAGCAGGTTACCTTTAGCAAAAATAACCAAACCAGCCCCTGCCTACCTTAGATAAATTCCCTAGGTCTAACCAAATGTGGTATTGACCTGATTTCACCTCCCAGTACCTCATATTATCAATATGTACCAAACCCCAGCAGCTTAGAAATTTAGTGATTTAAATACTTCTGTAAGGGGTATTTTCACTAAATAAATCACTCAAGGAGTTTGGCAACTCTAAAAAGGATGAATCTAATTCCTACAAAAAGGTATTCCATATGCCTATCACATTACCTTGGAACCAACTCAATATCTCCGGTAGATTTAATCTGGTAAATAAAAGAAGAATCATACAGAACTACCTTTGGGATTTTCCTGAGGGCATTCTGGTAATTCTTTTGACTTGATTCCAACTCTGGGTGGTTCAGTACAGCAAGTACTACCAAACCATCCAAGGAAATAATCTTTGGAGCTCCAGAAATTTTCTGGTGAATTATTTCCTTAAACTAGAGTTTATTCCACCCTAAAAAGCCCAACTAATTCTAGAAAAGTGATAATCAAGTAAAACCACTTGTGTTGGTTTTGTCTTGTCAAAACCTATCTGAGGATATCATGATTATCCATTGATAACCTACTAACCACATATCCCTAATCCAAGTTCACTTGATCTAGCCTTGACCCCTATCTTCCAAGAGAAAATCACCCAAGTGGCAATCTTGTAAATTCCACCCTTTGAAGCCCACTCCTCCAAAACCTCCCAAGTCCAGTAGTAATCCTTATGATTGTTTTCTGTATGGTTTGATGCTTGTATGCCTTGTATTGATTGTGATATTGTCTGCTTGCGTGTATACCCGATGACGACGATAGTGTGAGTGCCTGACGACAAGAAGGAACGGATTTCTTTTTATTATATATATTTGGGTATTCTTGGTCATCTGAAGAAGTACAGGGACTTATTGCTGATCACAGGCAAGCCACCAGTCCTGAACTCTGATATATGTCCTATTCCCTTTTACCTGTTTTATATCCTCTTTATAAATTGCATTACTGCATGTTTTGTGTTACAAATACTGCGATAATAACTTGGCTCCTCCAAGTTATGATTTCGTGTCCTTCGAGGCACCACCCCTATGAACCTATCATTTTATCCCCTTTAGACCAAGAGTATGATGGTTAGCATCCTACCTCCTTGGAAACCCCGGTTTTGAGAAAATACAATGTTTTGGGAGTTATCCCCACTACAAAGGGTTTCAAAACCCTTTTTGTAAAACCCTGGGAAGAGGCATCATTCCCAGTGGAAGTTTTAACAAAAGAAATGGTGATGAGAAGAAGTGGAAAAGTGATGGGATGTTCTACGCCTTTACTAGAAGAATTCTTATCCGCGCAACCACATTACCCCAGGTTGCTGGGGCTTAACCCGTAGTTTGTCCGCATTAGCTGAGGCACTTCTACCATGCTTATAGGGAGAAATCCCTGGAAGACCGGGCAGGCGTCCCAGATCATGGATCTGAAGCCTGTCGCTTGCTTCGGCAAGAGTGAGCCTAAACTGGCAGGAGGCCGGTGCAACAATTGGGTCTCCCGCTGATGGTATGACTTAGGAAGTAAGGAAGGAAGTGGAGTCTCCAGATTTAAGGTATACGCCAAGCTGCGGCTTGGGTATGCGCGGGTATGGAAGGCAGGACTATGGCTGGGAGCCACATACTCGTTGCCGGGGAGAACAAACGCAAGAGGAAAAGCATGCCTTTGCTAGTGTAGACAAGCGAAAAGTTAGGTTTGATTATCCGGACACCCATCTACTACGGTAGTGGGTCGTGGTTGTATCCCGGCGGATGTATTGATTCTTGTGGGTAAAGTGTGCAAACTCTGCAGATTATAACCTTTTCGAATAGTCATGTCCACGGTCAAGGACGGTTGTAAAGGTGTTGGCTAGGAGTACCCAAACTGTGCTTGTTTGGGAAACAAGTACTCTGAGGACGACGGTTCCGGGGGAACCCGAGTTCGAAGGTGTTGTTTTGACCCAAGGGGTCGAAGGTGTTTTAAAAAGGGTTTTTTCTACAAAAACTGTTTTTCAAAACTCTTTTTCAACAAAGATATGGAGATGTCTGGATTTATAAAACAGAAGCATGGTTTTTCAAAACTCTTTTTCAACAAAGATAGGGAGATGCCATACTTCAATGTTAGTTTAGGCTTTTCAAAAGCAACCCCAGATAGAGCTATCTCGCCATAGCCATAACTGCATTCCCTTTGTTCACTTATCCAGGTGGTTTGCGAGTACATTCAATGTACTCACGGCTTTGTCCCTGGCTATTTACTTGGCCAGACTTTCAGGAGTTTAAGGTGACGTCCATCGAGCTAGGCCGTCTTCCTAGTCAGCTGCCTGTAGGTTGAGGCACGATTGTGCTCTGCGCTTGGCGTTGTTCCGCTGCTAATGATGATGTAGCCATTATGGCAATTATGTAAGTCTTGTAATTCGTTATGGTTCGGATGTTGTAATGGTACCTGTCGGTTATGTTCCACGGCTCACTGATCATGGGAACGTGGATGTATGCATAACAGGGAATTCTCGGATGAATAATCCGGGGTTCCCACACTAGCCATGGCATCAAAGGAGTGATTCAACACCTTGCATGCCCCGTGTTCTCCAAACATATGAAGAGTACCGCGATATGCTATGTTTCGTCCACCTCGAAGCAAATGGCAAGGCCACCCACACCAACCGCCAATGCAAGGTCATCAACGATCTCAAAGAAGACCCTAAGTCCGTCTACAAGCGTAAGTCGGATGAATAGACTCTGTGGACAGGGCAAGGGGAAGAAGAAGGAGGAGGAATCCAAGGAATCAAGTGACATGGACAAAGACACGGAATCCAAGTCCATCGAAAAGGGCGATGGCAAGGGCAAGAACCCCTTCAAAAAGAAGGCCCCGGTCTACCACACTTTCCTTGGCACCCCCACCATCCGGGCTCAGAAAACCTCACTGAGGATACTAATGGCTACCCTCCCTCGTGTTCCTCAGTAAGTCAGGTGCTCGGAGATTCCAATTACTTGGGAGAGGCAAGATCACCCAGACCTTATCCCAATAGAGAACCAGTATTCCATGGTCAATTGACGGCACAGAGTTCACCAAGTGCCTTGTGGATAGTGGAAGCAGCATCAACATTATGTACCTAGATACATTTCAGAAGATGAACTTGACGGAGACCCAGCTAAGGAAGAGCAACACCGTGTTCCATGTCATTGCCCCTGGCCACCAAGCAAAGTCCCTTGGCTGCATCACCCTTCCGGTCACCTTTGGTGATGTCAACAACTACTTCCAAGAGCGCATGACCTTTGAAGTGGTTCCCTTCAAGAGTGTTTACCACGTCATCTTTGGACGTGACATCTTCCACTCCTTCCTCATCAGGCGATGCTTCGTCTATAACAAGCTCGAGATACCCGGACAAGATGGCATCATCACTGTTGATGGAAGCTTCACCAAGGCAAGGGAGTGCAAGATGAGCAAAGCCGCCTTCACCGAAGCGGTCCTCTACGGTGAAGAATTCAAGGAGATCTAGAACCAGGTCGATCCCTTGGAAATGCTGGCTCCAAAGAAGCAAATCACTGCTGCTGAACCCGCATTCAAGGACGCCATCAAGACCAAGCAGGTGGAGCTTGTTGAAGGATATTTATCCAAGACCACCACCATTGGCACAAACCTGGATCCCAAATAGGAAAGCGCACTTGTCGAGTTCCGTCGTGAGAACAAGGACATCTTCGCCTGGCAACCTACCAACATGAAAGGTGTACCTAGGGAACTTGCCGAGCATAGCTTGAATATTGATCCTAAGGCCAAAACGGTGAAGCAACCTCTATGATGTTTCAGTGATGAAAGACGGTGAGCTATAGGCAAAGAGATAACTAGGTTACTTAAGGCTAGTTTTATCCGAGAAGTCATTCACACCCAATGGGTGGCAAATCATGTACTTGTCCCCAAAAAGGGAACCAAAGAATTAAGAATGTGTGTTGATTACACCGGCTTGAAAAAAGCGTGTCCAAAGGATCTGTTTGCTTTGCCTCGCATGGACCACGTCATTGACTCGATGGCTGGCTCGTAACTTTTGTGTTTTCTCGATGCATACTCAAGATACCACCAAATCAAGATGCGAAAGTCGGACCAATTGGCCACTTTGTTCACCACACTGTATGGCACATACTGCTACATCACGATGCCCTTTGGGTTGAAAAACGCCGGTGCCACCTACCAGCAGATGATGCATCAGTGCCTACATGACCAGATAGGTCGCAATGTACATGCTTACATGGACGATATCGCGGTGATGTCAAAGAAATCAAAGGACCTAATCACCGACTTGCAGGAAACCTTTAACAATCTCTGGGAATATAACATGATGCTTAACCCTAAGAAGTGTGTCTTCAGGGTGCCATCTAGAAAATTGTTGGGCTTCATCATTTTACATCGTGGAATCAAAGTTAACCCAGAGAAAATCAAGGCCATACTTGACATGAAATGCTTGACATTCTTGAAGGACATACAAAGGCTCACAGGCTGCGTCGCAGCAGTAAGCCGATTCATCAGCCGACTTGGGGAGAAGGCTATGTTGCTCTACAAGTTGCTAAGAAGGCGGACAAATTCATATGGGCAAACCAAGCACATGCAGCACTCTCCTCCGCACCAATACTTGGAGCACCGGTATCAAGGGAGCCTATGTTAGTGTACATGGTGGCAACCAACCGGGTTATCAGCATCGTCATTTTGGTGGAGCGCAAGGAACCAACACATGAATACGGAGTTCAGCGACCAATTTACTATGTATGTGAGGTCTTGACAGAATCTAAGCAGCGTTACTCGCACTATCAAAATATAGCTTATGGAGTTTTCCTTGCTTCGTGGAAGCTAAGGCATTATTTCTAGGAGCACCCCATCACAGTAGTGAGAAAAGCTCCATTGTCCAACATCATCAACAACAAGGTCGCAACAGGAAGAGTGGCAAAGTGGGGCATTGAACTGGCCGCCTTTGAAATCACCTACAAGAGGTGCGACACTATCAAATCACAAGCATTGGCAGATTTTATTGCAGATTGGACAGAACTGCCAGAAGACACTCCTGTGCTAGAGCCAGAGTATTGGATCATGCACTTTGACAGATCCAAGTTGCTCAACGGCTCGGGGGATGGTGTATTATTACAATCACCGACATGAGAGAAGTTACAGTACGTCCTACAGATCCACTTCAACACTACCAACAACATGGCGGAGTATGAGGCCCTCATTCACGGACTTCGTGTAGCCAAGGATATTGGCATCAAGTCCATAGTTTCCTGCGGAGATTCTGACTTGGTTGCCCAGCAGGTGGCTGGCACCTGGAATGCACGGAAACCTATGATGGCGGCATATCGAGATGAAGTAGACGAGATAGCCAAGTGCTTCGACAACTACGAAGTCAAGTACGTCAAAAGGGAGGACAATGAAGCGACAGATCTGCTATCAAAGCTTGGATCAGCTCGCCGACCAATTCCGCCAGGCGTTTTCCTAGAGCATTTGCGAACCCCATTCGTGAAAGGAGCGGACCCCGACAACCTGGATAGAGTGGATTCATTTGTTAATCCAGTAACAGTGATCTCTCCGGCTTGGACGAAACTGTTCATGGACTATCTTCAAGATGGAACTTTGCCCGCTGACGAAGTCAAAAGCCGGCAAATAGTACGCAGGGCAAAGGGATACGTCATCATTGACGACCATCTATATTAAAGAAGTACCACAAGAGTTTTCCTATGATGCGTCTCCCAGCAGCAAGGTATAGATATCCTCAGAGAAATACATCTCGGAGATTGCAGGCGTCATGCTGCTCCCCGATCGTTGGTGGAAAAAGTATTCCGGCAAGGATTCTACTGGTTAACTACCAAGGAGGACGCCGACAAGTTGGTACCAACCTATCTTGGGTGTCAGTTTTATGCAAGACAACCAACTATTCCAGCTGAAGAATTGCGAATCATACCAATAACTTGGCCGTTTGCAGTCTAGGGGCTTGACATGGTTGGACCTTTGCAAACAACACCTTGTGGATTTACACATCTGCTAGTAGCAGTGGATAAGTTCACAAAATGGATTGAAGCTAAACCCATTAGAAAGGTCGATGGGGAAACAATCCTAAAATTTGTCCGGGATTTGATGGTGAGATTTGGTCTCCCACATAGCATCATAATCGACAATGGTAGAAATTTATCTCTCGAACAAGTTGAGGAGTACTGTCATGAAAAAGGCATCCGCCTTGACCTAGCATCTGTGGCACATCCACAGTCAAATGAGCAAGTTGAACAAGCCAATGGATTAATTCTGCAAGGAATCAATCCACACTTAGAGGTACTGCTACATAGAGCAGTTGGAGCCTAGGCGGAGGAGTTGCCATCTGTGCTGTGGAGTTTACGAACAACACCCAACCGATCCACTGGCTTGACCCCTTTCTACATGGTTTATGGACCAGAAGCTATCCTACCATCCGACATCCTCCACGATGCACCAAGAGTCGCCTCCTACAATGAGGATGGCGCTGAAGAATACAGACTCTTATCTGTGGACCTACTCAAGGAGGAACACGTGCTGGCATGCTAGAGATCCGCGATCTACCAGCAGAAGCTGCGTGGATACCATAGACACCGCATTAAGCATCACTCGTTTAAAGAGGGGGATCTGGTGCGTAGACTCAAGCAGGAAACGTCACACAAATCATCCCCGCCTTGGGAAGGACCGTTTGTCATAAGCAAAGCATTGCTCAATGATTCCTTTTACCTCGTCGATATTTGCGAGTTGAAAGATAGGCCAAAAAATCACAAGCGCGATCAACGTGACTCCGATGATGATTTCCCCGAGACAGATCGGCCATGGAACATAGCACAACTACGTCCCTTTTACACTTAACATATTTTATATTATGTAATAAGTACCTTATATGATCAATGAAATAAAGCATTTGGTTCACTCATATTTTGTGAGTCTTTTACCTCCTTTAGTTGTTCATTTTTGGATCATATAAACCCTTTATGCGCAAGTTTGCATTTGTAGTTGTGAAAATTCCGCCTATGGGTGCTAGCTTAAGTTTTCTAGTCTACACGTTTTCTGAGGTTTTTATGTGGATTATAGGGTAGTGAATTTTCGGCACTCAAAGCCGGCGATTTTGCTCTTAGGTTCTTGATGATGCTATTAAGCATCATCACCTAAGAGCATAGTTCTGCGCTGTGAGTCTTTTGTCTCATGAAAGGTCAAGCATACGAACCAGAATAATTGATAAGCCAAAACTTGCTTAAAAAACATATACATGCTGGATCTAGTTAAGTAGAAGGAGGCTTGTAGCTAAGTTTTCTGCCTTACAAAAAACATAAGTTTTTTCGCATACACGTTGCAAGGATACATTTAATACAAACAATGTTTTTATGGCTCTATTGCAGGGGACTTTGCGGCTGCATCATTATCAATAGGAGAGCCAGGCCTAGAGAATTCATCAAACCCGGAGGGACCAGGGAAAGACTCATAAGACGCCAGGTCATCATCCATCTCCTCGGCAGGCACATGGACGTCCGCCTTGACCATCTTGGCAACCTTAGTGTCGTAGCCGGCGAGAGAGTTCCAAATAGCATCACTATCAATCTCTTTCCCTTCCTCATCAAGCTTCGACATGCCGGAGGTTACCAGAACAATGTCGGTGTTGTCGTAGTGTGCCTTGACCAAGGACAAGGTCATCCTTGCACCATCCTAGATGCAAGAAACTTTCTAGATCTTGACTTTCTTGGGGGATCGGTGCAGGATTTCCGAGTACCTGACCACTGACTCTGCCGCCTTGATGTTGATACCCAAGGGCTATGCTATCTCCTTGGCCTGGGTGATGGTAGTGTTGATGAAGTTGCCGACAAGAATCATGCATTCCTTTGGATTTGGAGCACCTTCACCCATGTTGGTTAAACCAATGGGAGATGTGTTTTCCTTAGAGAAAAACATATAAGTACAACAAGTACAAATGTTCATCTTCCAGAACTGGCAAAGACGGAGGAAAGTTACCAAAGATGCTTATCTCAGCTTGCTTGCTGATCTCTGCCAAGATGTCATGCTCCCACTAAACTTTCTTGTACACCTCAAGGTTCCGAACATTCTGCTCTTTGGTAGGTTGGTTTTGACCTTCTAGATGTTCAATTTCATTCTTCAGGCGTTGCATCTCGACGTCAGTAGATTCTTGCATTGCCTTCATCGCCTCTTCATGGCCCTTGACAACATCAGCCAGGTCTTTCTTCAAGATTTTATTTTCATCATCGAGCTTCTGAATATGCTTGGAATGCTCGACGATGCTCTTAGTTTTGGTAATGGCCTCTGTAAGACGGAACACAAATAGTATTGTGAGAGTTCGGAAGAAATGGACCCATGAGAAAGATACGAAGATGTTAAAGAAAACAAATTCTTGCTATTTTTATATGTTCCTTCAGGAAGGCTGTTTTACCCTGTTCAAGGTCCAGTTCCTTCCGCAAGTTGGCAAATCTCTCATTGGCGGCTTTTCTCCGGCAATTCTCATTTGCAAACAAGACAAAATGCTTAGTGTTTATAGAGCATCTAGTCGGAACTATCTAGTTTCAACCACACGCTCGGGGGCTACAGTATCAGATTTTAATCAACAAGTGTTCTCTCTTAGAGTATCTAGTGGGAATTTTCATTCTAAACTAGAAACTCGGGGCTACACTGACAAGTTCTACACTTAGTTCTTTGGATCACTCATGCCAAAAGCTAATGATTTTCCACCTAAGAGCTCGGGGGCTATAGTGGGATATATTACAAAGTAAAAAAAGTGAAGTTCAGAAACTTACAATGGCAATAACCTTCAGATTGTTTGCCAGATGATCGTATGCATTATGGAAGGTCCGAGCATTGTTGTACACAGCATCTGCCTATTTGATGAGATCGAGGCATAGAGTCACCAGAGTTGAAGGTAGAGGAGTTGTCAAAGCTGAAGGCAGGAATGAAGCCCTGTTCGCGTGTTGTATTATGATGGCAGTTGATGGCTCAAGGGCTCCCGCCTCGTCCATTACTGTGGCTGCCTCCGCCTCCACTCCCTCCATTTCTTATTTCCCTTTCTCGATGGCATCCTTAGCCGGAGATTCAGCATTTTAGAGGAGGTACTCTCCTATGTCGCCTGGACACTGGGAGCAATATCCATGCCGGCAGAACCTAAGACATTCATCACCGGATCAATGTCAATCTCCATGACGGAGGTCTTAGGAATGACGGGGGATGAAGGCCCAGTGGGGCCTATTATAGGCTTGGTGGCACAGGTCAAGGCAGTAGTAGTGGGAGACTACTTGGAAAAGATGTCGCGAATATTTTTGGAACCCCCAACATCTTTGGAGGTTCGCTTCAAACCAACACCAGACTTCTTCCTGAAACGTACATGGTATAAGTACATGAATTGAATAGGTGCAATGGAGATTAAATCCAGAGAATGAATATGCTTACACTACAGCAGATGACCTAGCTAAGGGGATGCTGGTAGACTTCTTCTTCTCCGCCTCTAAGGCAGTAGTGTATTTTTTGGAGACTCCACTCTCTGTTTTCTTTTTCTTCTTGCCCTCGGCATCAGTGTCAGAGGTGGAGCTCTTCCGCTTTCGCGCTGCCGGAGCCGTATGATCCTTGGAGGCATCATCGTCGGGCACCACCTGGATATACTTATGCTTGGGATCATAGACCTAGGAGGCCATTTGATCCACCACCAAGGTTGCCAGCTGTAGGACAAAGGAATGTTAGTTTGATGACTTAAAGATGGAAAGGCCTTAGAGTATATATAACGAGCAACAAAGGAAATAGAAGCTACCTCTAGGCACTTAGCGCATTTGAACATGTCAAAGATGATCTTGAAGCCATGCTTCCTGTCCTTCACCTTGACAATGTCCTTTAGCCGGAGCTTGGTGGAGTCATTAGAGAAGTTATCCTACTAAATACGCATAGGATCCTTCCATCTCTTGGAGTACATGCACATCAGCACTTGGCTAGTGAACCAGAGGTTGGATCCGCCTAGTGAACCAGCACATGGTTAGGTCCAATACGGTCAAACCTCCATCTACGAGCCATTCGATCTGCCTTATGATGCGGTTGGCTTCTTCGTCAGATGGAAGGGAGGCTTGGGACCTCCAGGTGGGAGCTTTGGCGACAGCCCCATCGACAAAGTCAGGGTACGTGTCTTGCCGGCTGGGCAGAAGAATGTCTGGGCCATAAAAATATGTTCGCTGCCAGTTCTTGCAAGACTCGTGGCCCATGATGTCGGGGAAGCACCGACTAGGCCGGATCTTAAAGCTAATGGTTCCGCAGATCCACAGCTCATCCTTGGATTTTATAGACTCTCTCTTGATGGTAAAGAAATAAATAAACATATCTAACCTAGGACTAATTCCTAGGTATCCTTCGCACAAAACTATGAGGTTGCTGAGTACGAGGATGCTGTTGGGAGAGAGATTGTGGGGAAGTAACGGAGAACGTCCAGGAAGAAGTCGGAGACAGGCAGGCTAATGCCACGTACCAGCTGAGCTTTTAGGTATACCTTCTCTCCAGCTTGGGGGCAAGGAGTCACCTCGCCAGCCGGCGCCGGCCGCTAGACCAAGCCCTCTGTCGCATGGAGATACCCCTCAGCATTGAGTTCTAGCAGATCTTCGTCGGAGAGGTCGGAACCCCTCCACACACCCTTGTGGGATCCTCCATCTTCTTCTGCAGCATCTAGCACTGCCCTTTTTTTGTCACCTCCGGTGGTTTCCACCACCGTGGAGACGAGAACAATAACCCCCTCCGGTGGGACGGTTACTCCCTTGGATGGCTCCGTTGAAGCCTCGGGGGTCTCCTATATTGAGGAAGCACTGCTGCTGGAGGCCATTGCACAGGTGGAGGAAGATGGAGAGGGGAGAAGGCTCTAGTTAGGGTTTTCCATCAAAGAGCTCGAACAGTCGGGCTGCTGGAGGAAGAAGAAGACAAGGGGAAGAATGCGGGTAAATAAAATATTCCAACCGCAGTTAAAATATATGGACCCTAGCGTCAAGATTCGTGCAAAAAGATCTAATGGATGTAGCGTTGCCGATGTGGAGATGAGCGTGCATGGTAGTTTCACCACGTCCTCCGTCTTTTCCGCTTTAACGTTTCAGAGTTTGCGCGCGTAAAAATAGCTAATGATTAATTCACTGCCATCTGTGAGTTTCGAGGTAGAGTAGGCTGTAGCCTACATCATCTTCTGACCATTGTAGTGGAGTAGTCACATCTGAAGATTCCATCAAAGATGGAAGATATCCGACTCTGAAAATGAAGACTTATAGAGTCTTCAATTACATTACAAAGACGGAGAAGACTACAGGGTTCTTTGGGAGACCTTCCATATGTTACTTGACAAATTGTCGGCATCACCTAGACGGAGCATTCAAGATTGAAAGGAAAGATGGTGCAAGATCTCAAATTCCTACGGAGGCTACTGTTGGGGATATGCTAAATGGGTACCACCATATCATGTCTCTAATCCGGCTAACCCGGGTGGTCCAAAGTTGGTAGCACGACCCATGGCCTACAAGGCGGCCTAGTTAGACGGATCCAGAAGGGAGGCCCATGTCGGATATAGGAAGGCTACGTGGGAGTCACTGACATACTTGGAGCATTGGAGTACAAGACACGAAGACTAGTTAGTAATAGTGTAGGACTCTGTAACTTGTCCGGCAAGGTCCTTTCCCTGTAACCCTAGATTCTGGTGCCTTTATAAGCCGGACCTAAGGGAGCCTTTAGGGAACGATTCATAACACCCTCGCACAGCGAACCAATCTCTGTAACTCAACGTATTTCCATTATAGTAATTTATGGCAGGAGTAGAGTTCTGCCACCGTTGTAGGACTTGAACCTGGGTAAGCTGTGTTACCTCATGATACGTCCATAACGTATCTATAATTTTTGATGGCTTTATGCTAATAATATGCTTTTTACAATCCTTTTTGTATAAAGTTTATGATTTATTTCGACTAACCTACTAATAGTTGCAAAAGTGCACAATGTTCTTGTTTTACACTTTGATGTGTAGGAATTATCAAGAATACAAGTGGAAACCTTGTTGGAGTCAAATTGGGATTTTTCCAGAAATCTGTCTCAAAACTCTTTTTGAAGATGGTCACGTTTCGAGTCGAAGACGGTGTCAAACGGAAAACTCTTCAACTACAAAGTTGTTGGAAATTTTGCGACAAACGTTCTGGATATAAAATTTAGCTGATTCCGTGTCTGAACGGGCCTTTTAGGCCCGATTTACTGCAGCCCAAGATGGGGTGATGGGAATCCGAGAAGCTATATAAAGAGAGAAAACCTAATTCGCCCAGGGCATCTCCACCCACGAATTTGCAGCCACCAAAGCCACGTTTATGCCTCTCCCATGGATCCCATCTCCATGGGGGAGGGATCCCAAGAAGTAATGAAGGAAGGGGCTAAGGGGCGGTGCTCCCCATGATACCAGCGACGGGGAAGGAGTCCCCCGCGCCGTCGCCGGCGCCGCCGCCTTCTTCACCATATTCACTGTCATCTCCATCACCTAATCCTCCTAGTATGCAGTGGTTTATCCTCCCATACACCTCTGTACCGTTGTATGTAAACATGGTGTTTGATGCTATAAGTTATAATCCTATGATCTATCTCATGTTTGCGTAGTTTCTTTGTTCTTAGATTGAATGGTTGAACGTCTTTGGTTCATTAGAGTTGTATGTTGATATGGTACAGTCCTTTGGTGTGCATTATATTTGTGCGCGCATGCATTAAACATCATAAGGTTTGTAGTATGTGTAAGAGGAAGGGCGGAAGTTCTACCGGAGTGACAGAAACCTAAGGACGCGAACCGGAACGTTGCATGTATGGGAGTAAGAGAACCATTAAACTTAAGGCTATGGTTGGGGAAACCTTAATGCATTGATTAGTACTTATGGATGTTTGCTAACAATCCAATCATATAGTACATGTAATTCCAAGTAGTAAAGCGCATGTATATTTAGCCTCTCCCACATAGAAAACTGCATCAAAGACAATGAACCCGATCTATTCGCTATTTAAACTTGCACAAAGCCACCACAATTACCACAACTATTCCATACTCATGGTTCTGTTAGTTTAGTGTATTTTATTGCTACAGCAACTAGCTTGACTTTCTTGTTATTTATTATCATGCAAAACTATCTCTATTACTCGTATTGTTGCTCTAGTTTTATTTCCTAGATAATGCAAACGTTTAGTGTGCGTAGAGTTGTATCAGTGGTTGATAGAACTCGAGAGAATATTTATCCTACCTTTAGCTCCTCGTTGGGTTCGACACTCTTACTTATCGAAAAGGCTACACATGATCCCCTATACTTGTGGGTTATCAAGACCTTTTCTGGCGCCGTTGCCGGGGAGCAATAGCGTGTGGGTGAATATTCTTGTGTGCACTTGTTTGCTTTATCTCTAAGTAGGTTTTTTATTTTCAGTTTTAAGTTGTTCTCTATCTTAGTATGGATAGGGAATACGAATTACAAAAAAAAATAGTTGTACTTGTTACCTAAAAACGTTTTAAAAAAAGGAAAGTGATTGGAAACATGAGTAATGGTTAAGTGGGGGTCGACCTTGAACACTTGTGTTCATGCCTATGAAACCAAAATAAATCTTTCCATGGAAGCTTTTCAGTTAAAAACTTGTAGGAATGCATGAAGCCTTGAAAAAGAAAGATATTTCTGGCATTGATCTTAATGCTTATTCATTCGAAAATACTTGAATCTTGATCATATGCCTAACTTAAAGGCATTAAAGAAAAGTACTTATTGGGAGATAATCCAAAAGTTTTAGTTGAGTCTTGGAAGTTATTGCTTCAGTAATAACCTCTCCTTATCCTTTTTATTTGCTTTTTGTGCCAAGAGTAACCTCTAATGGGAGAGAAGTAATGCTTGGGAAAGTTGCTGTCCCGAAATAGATTTTTGTGCTTCGCTGTAAAAATTCGGGTAAAATCTGTAATTTGTTGTGCTTCTGCCCCAGGTTGTTATCCAAATTTCGTTAGTTCAACACTTTTCGATTTGAGCAACAGAAGGTCTTCGAAAAAATTGGTTTCTATCTGTTGGTCTGTTTTGACAGATTTCTGCCATTATTTGCATTTGCTTCTTGTTGATTCCTTTTTGGGTTCTCTTTGGGGAATTGAGCTTTTTAAGGGAACTGCTACAGTAGCTTGTGTTTTAATGGAAGTTTTATTGGTGTTGAAACTGAACCCAAATACTTATTATCTTGAGTACACTAATGTTGCTAATGAAGATTATGTGAAGTTTTGTATGAAGGAAAAATTTCAGGTGTTAAGGAAAGAATGATGTAATGAGATGAAGAATGGACTAAAGCTCAAGCTTGGGGATGCCACCCCGTGTCACCCCAATAAATATCCAAGAAGTACAAGCGTCAAAGCTTGGGGATGCCCAAGGCATCCCCTTCTTCATCAATAAAAATCTCAGGTTCTTCCAAACACTTCATTTTTATTGTTTCATGCACAATTGTGTTGTTCTTGGAGCGTCTTCGTTTTCGTTTTTGGTTTTCATTTTCTTGGTTTGGTTAGTTTGCTTGAATTTATTGGTTGGACCTCCTCTTTCATACATTAGTTTTCAAATAAGTGTGGTTTGGATTGGAAAAGAGTAGGAAAAGTTCATGCTTAAGTGGTAAAAGGAGCTCGTTTTTTACGGTGGCCTATGCTTTGTCATGTCATGCTTGATATTGTTTTGGATTTATGCTTAGTGATTTTTGTTGTAGCATGACATGTTATAAACAATTGAGATTGCTTAATGTGCCTTGAAAGAATCATGCTTTGTTTTAGCATATTAAAGCATAGTATTGTGGTATTCTCTTTTGATGCTTTATTTGGGTTGACTCTGAGCATGCTCACACCATGTTATGACTATCCCAAGTCACCATATCCTTTATGATACTTTAGTTTTCGACTTGTAATATCACTTTATGCTTTAATTAATGATGTTTTATCGCTTTGCATGATTATGGCCATTATTGCTCTTTTAGTTGGTCACTCCCAGTCTTTTGCTAGCCTCCATAACCAAGTATGAGTTCCACTCATGCATCCAACTACAAATAAAACCAACTTATCCCAAAGAGTCCACCATACCTACCTATTAGCATTTGCTATCCAAGTATATTCATGATTTTATCTACCTTCCGAATTAAACTTGTTATGAGAAACTAGTGATTAAAGCTCTCACGAACTTGATGGCACACTTTACTTTTCTTGCCCCTAATAAACTTGAACCATTGTGTCATCTATGTTGTCTATGCTTGCACTTATATGTTGGGGATTAGCAGAACCATGTTGTCATGGGGAACGCTTTAACATTGCACTTGTACATTGTACCTAGTTGATATCATGCTCTTTTGTCTATGGATGTCGTCGGTGTGAAATGAAAGGGGAGCTTGTAAGTCCATGGAGTTATGTATGTGTGTTAGAGAAACGCCTGGGCCGCCGGTCTAATCCATGCCTAATCATGGTGGAAACCTGCAGCGTAACCATAATGAGCAATCTATGAAGCATTCTTCTTATAAAAAAGAGATAGAGATTGAGAAATAAAAAGATGAGAAAAGAGGAAAGAGAGAAAAAAGCACCATTTTCCCATGGTAAATAAGAAGATTGCTGAGATGGTCGTTGTCTGCTTGCCTTGTCATTTTGATATGGGGATTCTTCCATATCATCGGGCAAGGGGTACCCCGTTGGCGGTTCTCTATGATACACATGTACTTACTATGACAAGAACTTACCGGTAACTAAACTTGAGTAGCATGAGGAGCGGCCGTCGTATTCAAGGACATGAGATTTCTAACTTATACTTTGTTAAGCATATACTCCATAGTTTATTCACTTTAACCTTAATCACTTCAAGATGCTTATGATAGGGGCAATGAGAGCTGAAAGCTAATAAGTACCATAATTTTTGGAAGCTCTTTATGCGACTTGAATCCCTGCTTTCTTCTATGAAGGCCTTTCTTCCACTTTTATATTGAGTCTCCACCTTCTATCTTTATGCACCAATTAAGAGAGCAGAGTTGTCATTCTTAGTTCTATGTGCATTGTCCCAAGACTTGTTGATTGATGCATAACTTTGATATTGCTTGTTCCTAAACTATTTGTATCTAGTCACCGTTATGAACTTTGAAGGTGTCCTATGCATTTATTTTTTACTACTCTATGAGTGACAAGCTGAATACCATTCTCATTATGATTTATTTATGTGGAACAAACAAACGTCTTGCAAAGCATTGTTATTCATAAATCTTTTGTTTGTGCCTTTTCATGTTACAACATAGTTGCTATGTCTTATTGTTAGAACTCTATCTTTCATGATTCATGTTTAGAGTATCTTAATCCTAGCTATCAATACTTTTACAATAATGATGATCAAGATTGTGTTGTCTGCATGTCACCTCAAAAATTATATTGTTTTGATCGTTTACCTACTCGAGGACGAGCAGGAATTAAGCTTGGGGATGTTGATACGTCCATAACGTATCTATAATTTTTGATGGTTTTATGCTAATAATATGCTTTTGACACTCCTTTTTGTATAAAGTTATTATGATTTATTTCGACTAACCTTCTAATAGTTGCAAAAGTGCATAATGTTCTTGCTTTACACTTTTATGTGTAGGAATTACCAACAATACAATTGGAAACCTAGTTGGAGTCAAATTGTGATTTTTCTAGAAATCTGTCTCAGAACTCTTTTTGAAGATGGTTACGTTTCGAGTCGAAGACAGCGTCAAAGGAAAACTCTTCAACTACAAAGTCATTGAAAATTTTTCGACAAACATTCTGGACATAAAATTTAGCTGATTCCGAGTCCGGACGGGCCTTTTAGGCCCGATTTACTGCAGCCCAAGATGGGGTGATGGGAATTCGAGAAGCTATATAATAAAGAGAGAAAACCTAATTCGCCCAGGGCATCTCCACCCACGAATTTGCAGCCACCAAAGCCACGTTTTTGTCTCCCCCATGGATCTCATCTCCATGGGGGAGGCTCCCAAGAAGTCATGAAGGAAGGGGGCTAAGGGGCGGTGCTCCCCCATGATACCGGCGGCGGGGAAGGAGTCCCCCGCGCCGCCGTCGCCTTCTTCACCATCTTCCCCGCCATCTCCATCACCTAATCCTCCTAGTATGCAGTGGTTTATCCTCCGACACACCTCTGTACCGTCCTATGTAAACATGGTGTTTGATGCTATAAGCTATAATCCTATGATCTATGTCATGTTTGCGTAGTTTCTTTGTTCTTAGATTGAATGGTTGAACGTCTTTAGTTCATTAGAGTTGTATGTTGATATGGTACAGTCCTTTGGTGTCCATTATATTTGTGCGCATGGATTAAACATCATAGGGTTTATAGTATGTGTAAGAGGAAGGGCGGAAGTTCTGCCGGAGTGACAGAAACCTAAGGACGCGAACCGGAAAGTTGCACGTATGGGAGTAAGAAGGACCATTAAACTTAAGGCTATGGTTGGGGAAACCTTAATGCATTGATTAGTACTTACTGATGTTTGCTAACAATCCAATCATATAGTACATGTAATTCCAAGTAGTGAAGCGCATATATATTTAGCCTCTCCCACATAAAAAACTACATCGAAGACAATGAACCTGATCTATTTGCTATTTAAACTTGGACAAAGCCACCACAATTACCACCACTATTCCACACTCATGGTTCTGTTAGTTTAGTGTATTTTATTGCTGCAACAATTAGCTTTACTTTCTTGTTATTTATTATCATGCAAAGCTATCTCTATTACTCGTATTGTTGCTCTAGTTTTATTTCCTAGATAATACAAACGTTTAGTGTGCGTAGAGTTGTATCAGTGGTTGATAGAACTTGAGAGAATATTTATCCTACCTTTAGCTCCTCGTTGGGTTTGACACTCTTACTTATCGAAAAGGCTACACATGATCCCCGATACTTGTGGGTTATCACCTCATACCCGCCAACTCGTCGCCTTCCCCCACCTCTCTAAACACGCTCTGTGAGGACCCCTCCATGGCGTACTCGTCGGCAATACCACGACAATCAGATCATGCTCCGTTACTTTTATCTGTTGAAACACCACCACGAAATTCTAAACATAAATTCAGTTTTGAACTTGGCTGAATGAATCGTGATGGTAAAAATGAAATGGTGAAGGCTATTTGGGAGAAACCTGTTAGTGGTCAAACACCTATACAACGCTGGAACAATAAAATGTGTGCATTGCATAAATTCCTTCGAGGTTGGACTAGACACACTGCGGGAATCCTTAAAAAAAGAGAAAATACGTCTTTCATCTATTATTAACCATTTAGAAGCTTCTGCGGAAGTCATGCCTTTAACTACACGTGTGATTGGATTAAAAGCTAATTGAATGCAGAGATCGCTCGTCTACTACGTGAGGAGGAACTCAAATGGTACCAACGCTCTAAAGAGAAATTCATTCTAGAAGGAGATGCGAATACAAGATACTTCCATGCGATTGCCAATGGCAAGCATAAGAAGAAACTTATTCACGCTTTGAATTAGGATGAGGGTATGATTGAGGGACAGGAGCAACTAAAATCTTATATTACAAATCCTTGTTTGGGGCACCTCCAGAAAACTCTTTTTGTATGGATGAGTCCCAAACATCGGATATTCCTTAGGTCTCTATTGAGGAAAACAATTTTATAACCGCCCCATATACGGAGGAGGAGGTGAAGAAAGCTGTTTTCCAAATGGAACATAACAAAGCACCAGGGCCTGATGGCTTCCCAGCGGAATTTTATCAAAAGTTCTAGGAGGTAATCAAAGAGGACCTGATGAAGTTGTTCGAGTTTTTGCATGTTGGTCAGCTGGACCTTTTTAGGATTAACCTTGGCAACATAATTTTACTACCTAAGGTTAATAATGCAGAACGTATACAACAGTATCGTCCAATCTTCCTTCTTAATGTTAGTTTTAATTTTTTCATAAAAGTTGCCACAATTAGAGTAAATTCGGTGGCTGACAGTGTTGTACGCCCTTCTCAAACAACTTTCATGCAAGGAAGAAACATCCTAGATGGTGTAGTAATCCTACATGAAACAATCCATGAACTACACTAAAAAAACTAAATGGTGTACTGTTTAAGATTGAGTTTGAGAAGGCGCACGATAAAGTTAATTGGTCTTTTCTCTAGCAAACACTCCGTATGAAAGGTTTTTCGGAAGAGTGGCGTGATCTCGTACAGTCTTTTGTGTCTAGTGGTAGTGTTGCCATAAATGTTAATGATGATACTAGCAATTACTTCTAGACCAAGAATAGACTTAGATAAGGGGATCCACTTTCACCTATACTTTTTAATATAGTGGATAATATGTTGGTCATCCTTATCAGGAGAGCCAAGGCTGATGGCTAAATTGAAGGATTAGTTCCCCATCTTGTTGATGGTGGACTCTATGTTCTTCAATACGCGGACGATACAATCTTGTTTATGGAACACAATCTGGAGAAGGCTAAGAATCTGAAATTAGCATTCGAACAACTATCTGGATTGAAAATTAATTTCCATAAAAGTGATTTGTATTGCTTTGGTGAGGTGCAAAACAAGGCCCACCTATATGCTGAACTTTTCGGTTGTGGCCAAGGGCATTTTCCAATCAATTATTTGGGAATACCGATTCACTATCGGCATCTCATGATTGCTGAATGGAAACTCGTTGAGGAAAGACTTCAAAAACACCTAACTAGTTTGAAAGGTAAATTACTATCCCTTAGGGGAAGACTTATACTCATAAATTTAGTACTCACCAACATAGTAATGTATATGATCTCGTTTTTTCTAGTTACCAAAAGGTGTCTTGAATAAAGTGGATTATTTTTGTTCAAGATTGTTTTGGCAAGGGGATAGTGAAAAAAAGAAATATTGATTGGCCATATGGAATGTGGTTTTCCGACCAAAAGAATACTGTGGACTTGGCATACATGATTTTCAAGTCAAAAACATTGTGCTTCTGGGAAAATGGATTTTCAAGCTACTTACAGAAGATGGTGTCTGGCAGACCATTCTATGGAGGAAATATGTTGGCTCCAAAGTTGTGTCTCAAATGGTTTGGAAACCCAGATATTCACATTTTTGGGCAGGACTAATGTCATCCAAAAAACATTTATTCCATTTTGGTATTTTCAACATTAAGGATGCATTGTAGACAAGAATCTGGGAAGATAAGTGGCTTGGCCAAAGCTCTCTTTGCAAACAATATCGAGCTCTATATTCGATTGTTAGACATAAAGGGGATACACTTTCCATAGTCATGGAATCTAATTCCCCTAATGTGTCTTTTAGAAGAAGTCTCATAGGCCCTCGACTGGTATCTTGGAATAATCTTGTGCTATGATTATCCACGATACAGTTGTCGGCTGGTTTAGACGAGTTCAAATGGAAATTACTATAGAGTGGTAAATTTTCTGTTGAATGATAACCCCCAAGTGCAGGGGATCACTGTAGTACAATTCGATAAGTATTTGAGTGTCGAACCCATGAGGAGCTTAAGGTAAACTATCTATTCTCTAAAGCCTTTAACCCTCTTATATGGCCTTCTATGCAAAGCTAGGATCTAAGTGTGTGTTTTGTTTTGGTACTAGGTAGATAATAAATAAAGTATGTGTTAGTGGAAACTGCAAGTAAACTAGTGCAAGTTAAATTGATCTAATGAAGTGGAGTGGAGTGGTGGTAAGTTTTCTCAAGTAGAAAGTTCCTCAAGTAGCAAGTTTCTCTAAGGGAGTAAATGTTTAGGCAATAGTTATTTCATTCATTTGTTTGGTTGTTCATTGTTTCTTCCAGGACGGAGCCTTAATTAGGTGCAGCCAAATAAATGTGCATACACAACTCTTATGATGAATCCTAAGGCCATGTTACTGAGCAAACATAGGAATTATTGAGACATAATTGTCCCACCATAGCTATAAACTCTAGGGTCCCTGATATATGTCCCCCTAATGTAACTTTATGGATTGGACCACGGTTTTCTGTCCTCCACGGTCCACCCCACTCCATTACATCACGGTGATCACCTTACATGCATTCCCCAACATATGCGTGCACTCATATATTGTACAAGAAGACAACCATAAAAGATAACAACACTGAATGCAACCAATAAACAAACTCTTTTACCTTGCCATAACAATTCACTACTCAAACAAAGACATGGAGTCATAATAGATCAAAGGAAGATAAAATATTGCTTCACACATAATGTTTGCCAAGATATTACAATAGGGGGATGGATAGGATCTTCCTGTAGGTGTTGATGATGAACACACTAGAGGGGGTGGAGCCCTCCGAAGGTGACTCTGGCGGAATTTACCCCCTCCGGTCTTCTCCGGTAGCAGCCTCCTGACTCTCTGTTTCTGTGTTTTTGATATCTGCATCCGTCTGTGTCGAGGATTGCCGAAAAGGGGTATATATAGTAGGTTTTAGGTCAAGACAAGTTGTTTGGCAAAAGAATCGATGACATCAGATACTCGAGGAGGGAAAGATCATACTAGCCATGGCTAGGGGATGGGCCGCGGCTGCTGTGCCTATTCCCTCCTCGATCTTTTTTCTCGTGGATCTTTGGCCCATTGTTCTTCATTCTTATAATGCTGGGTCTCTTGAAGTTTCATGTCAATTTGACGTCGTTTGGGTACCTAAAAGTCAAAAACATTGAAATAGGGGTTTTCTGCCTCGGTAGGGTTAATTCCAAAGCAATATGGGAAGTGTGAATTATTCCCAATAATCATTATAATACATGAATATAACCCATATATGATGCAAATATGTTGGAATATCAAGTAATAAAGTGCAAAGTTCATGTATGCATTTTACATGCATTAACATCCCCAAGCTTAACCTATAGTCGTCCTCGAGTATGAAGGTGATAATACTAACATAGACTTTGTACTTTAATACTATTTTGGATATCAAAACTGATTACTATTTCTACACAAAGTGAAATGATTCATTCTTCAAAGGAATAGCAATATGCAAGATAGATAATGAAGTGAAATCTCATATACAATGAAAGGATGATCAATAGTCATTCACAAAGTGTAAGATAGAAGAAAGAGCTATAGACCAAATGAATGCAAAATGCAAAAGCAAGAGTAAAGTAAAAACATCCTATAGTGGTCATAGAGTTTTCTTCTAAATTCTGAATATTAAAGTGGACACTTTGGAAAGATAGATAATAAGCAGAGATTAATCATGAATAAGTTTCATATAGCTTCCAAACGCTTCCTCTTATGATTAAGTTTGAACTATGGTATTCATTAGCTTCGAGCTCTCATTGCCCCTATCATTAGTATCTTGAATGGTTAAGGTTAATGTGATGGCAAGTATAAGGTATATGCTTGACAAAATATGAGTTGAATGCGGGGTATCGGTGCGTGTGAAAACTGTACGTGGTAGGGAATATGTTGCCTTGGCCCGTAGCAGGGCCACTTCACGGGATAGCAGAGTTGTTGTGATGTTGCCATGTGTCGTTTTGGGCGTCCATCCCACAGCCGAAAAAAATCAGGACGACATAGATAGCAGTTTGAGCCGAAACAATCTAGCGCTATTATTTACTCTGATTACGCCTTTAACTATATGGAGTACTTTGGAAATAGAAGACATAGGAGTCGTACTTTCTTATTAAGAAACGAATACTTATTTTTAATCCTTAAAATCTTTCTTTGATCTTTTAAATAAATTCCTTTTATTTTCAAAAGGAATGGTGATTAAGTGATTAGTTGTTTAAAAATTAATACTATTGATTATTTTATAATTTTGTCAGTGATGGGTGGACTCGGGCCTGTACTTGACATGGGCCTGAACCCACGATTTCTGCCCATGATGACCTCTAACGATCAAGGACGTAGATGCCTGCATCTGGAAGCTCTCAAACCGACCTAACATATGGGGTTACAACACGGCTCTCTAGAGATCCCAAAGACCAGAAGTACATGCAAGGGAGATGGGAGGTCATGATTATGTGCAAGACAAGATGAATACCTGACGTTACTAAGAAGAACTCGACAACCATCTGTCATTGTATTGGGAACAGCAGTACCTAAGAAGGTTAGATAGAGGTGTGGGGACTAGCAGGGAAGCTATCGACAGCGTCCACAGGCGGGATTGGATACAAGCAAGTGTAGCTGGACGCAGGAAGTACCCAGGTTCAGAGCCCTCGTGGTGAGATAAAACTCCTACTCCTGCCGATCTGACTATGAGCGATATATGAACTACAATTGCTCCTCGAGCTGTATTCTCTAGCTACTGCCTTAAATGCACCAAGACCAACCGGTCTATCTGTCTCTGTATGAGAGAGCTAGTTACCTGAGTGAGGTAGCGATCGATCACCAAAATGCCAGTGCGTGTGTGTGAGCTGATCGAATGGGTGGCTTTGTGACTGAAAGTGAGCTAGCTATCGATCAAGTGGTACTACTTGTGCGTGCCCCTGAATGGAGTCCCTCCCTGGTGCCTTATATTGAGGCCCAAGGGACAAAGGTGGGACCCATTGCCTAACTAGTACTATTGCCTATGTCATCTGATAAAGTATACATGGTGTCATACATAGTGTGTACTATTGCATAGGTAAGCAACATGGCCTTGGTCTTGTCGGTGTCTTCTGGTACTTGGTCTTGATCGATGTCTTGTTTGGTACTTGGTCCTGGTCGATAGGAAGAGCAGCAGCTGGGCGACAACTAGCCGACCTGGCTGGGATCGATCCGCCAATCTGGGGGCGAGTGAGTCGGTCGGGGGCGTCCGGCCAAGGGGCGGACTACCGGCCCAGCGGGAGACGAGGCCCACCCAGGCGGCGGGGGATCCAGCTAGGGGAATCGGTGAGCGGGGCGCGCCGGGTGGGCCGGCTGAGGCGGCCCAGCCGAGGAGCAGGGCGACGCGGCGGGGAGGCCGGCTAAAGCGGAGGCCCATCCGGGGAGGGACAGGCCAGCCGGGGACGCTGCTCGCTAGGCCGGATGGAGGAGGCCCAACCAGGGGAGAGGGGCAGCACAGCTGGGGAGGCTCCTTCCCTGGTCGCGGGGGGAGTGAGCCGGATCGCCTAGCCGGCCCAGGAAGCGGAGGGGAGTGCCAGGAACCGGCCCGGGATGCCCTTTTGTGCTCTCTTCTCCATTTTTGTTGGTGGAGACGCGGTTTTTAACCGCCTTGAGTGCTTCTTTGGGGTACCCGGGGATAATCCCCCCGATACTAGCCCCCGAGCGCGCGCTGATTTCACTCGGAGGGAGAAATTCGCACGAGCTCCACAAAAACTTGACGTTGTCGTTGTAGATGAAGTTCTTGAATGGCGCCCGGATGGACACCTCCAGCCCGAAAGCGACACAACCACCGCGGGGGCACGCGAGCGCACCCACGGGGTGTAGCCTCCGAGATTTGGAGTAGCTGACGAAGTCAGGTGCTTCGAATCTTCAAATGACCTTGAAATCCAACTCGGTGCAGTCGTGCAAAACAAACAAACAGAAGTGAACTTGTTGTCAGTACATCAACATATAATACACATGCTATCAACCGGATGGCGGTTTAATTTTAAAAAACTAGCTCGTGCTTCTCTGAATACTTAGTCACTTTCCCGTGTGCTCTGCTGTTTACGCTGTGTCCTTGCCGGCCAGCCGGGTTGCGGTCTGGATCCGAAACCGAAGGGGGAGCTGACAGTACATTGCGCATGGTACTGGGGGCTGAGCAACCGGAAAATAACAACTACGCACAAGGCTGGAATGTCCGATCTGTCGCACCCTTCGCTATTTTTCATGTGGGATGCCTCGAGCTTTTGCTCTTGCTAGCCGGATAGCCGGGTTGTGGTCTGTAGCTGATACGAAGAGTGGGCCTCTGACACCATCGCACACTACTCAATCGATTTAAGGGTTTAGCAGGCCGGGCCAACCAGCGAGCCTCCGGGTAGGGGTTGCCGGCGCCGAAAAACTGAAAGAAGGAAGGAAAACAACATCTGACGAGACCTCGAGGGTTGCTCGAGGTTGGAAAAACACTCACATTGTAGTTGTCAGTGTAGCGGAGTCGAAGGCGCGATTCCGCAGGCGTTGGGGCTGCTGAAACGGTCCAACTGGTGTTCCAACCAGACAGCCTGGCTCCAGCCGGCCAGGCAACCAAACGTGGCGTAGCCGGATTCGGTCCCTAGCCGGCCAGACAGCCAAACGTGCCAGGATGCGCCGAGCCGGCCTGACCCAGCGGGAACAGGGGTCTACCCAGTCCAACCGGCAACCAAACGGGCGAAGTTGCCCGGAGTCGGCCCGACTCAGCCAGAACGGGTCCAAACCGGGCGAGTCGGACAGACAGACTGGCTCAGCCGGACGGAAACGGTGCAGCCGGATCGGCTTAGCCGGATTGTTCTTGCCTTTTTCTCTTAGCCGGATTTTTTCTTTATTCTAGCAGGCAGAACTCACCCAGCCGGATTTTTTTACTCTCCTTTTTCTTTCTTGACTTTTCTAACCGGCCATGCACCACTCCTTACCAGCCGGCCCCATCTCCACTTTTTCGTTTACTTTTTCTTCTCTCTCGCTTTTCTCTCTCTACTTTGCTAACCGGCCACCCAATCGGACCACTCCCCTAGCCGGAACTGCTACTCCTCTCCTTCCTTTTTCTCTCTGTCTTCTCTTCTTCTTCCTAGTTTCTGGCCAGTCGCTTCTTCTTTCTTTCAGAAGCAACGACCAGCGAGCACGGGTGGGCCGAGGAGGGAGCTTGCGGGGGTGGAGCCGCCGGGGATGCGCGACGGCGGGCACGGGTGGCGCGGTGCGGCCGTGGATGGGGACGACGTGGACGCGCGAGGAGGCGCAACCGAACGCGGCGGTCGGTGGCCGTGGTTGAGGCCGACGCGCGTGGGCGCGGACTTGGCGCAGCAGGGAGCCCGTCGTGGAAGGGCATCGTTGCGGGTGCGGACAGCGGCCGCCGTGGGGAGGACCTGCCGGGGAGGCGCGACGACGACCGCCCCAGGAAGTTGGACACCGGCGCGGAGGCGCGGACGTGCCGGCTGGCCGGCCACTTCCTCTTGTCTAGCATTTTTTTTTCTTGACCATCGTAGGACGAGGACTCGGGGGTGTCGCAGGAGGTGTCGCTGTCGTGCGCATGGAGATGGAGACGCGACGAAGCTGCCGTGGACCAGACGCCGTGGATGGCGACGAAGCGGCCGGGCAGCACGGACAGCGGCGGCGCGGACGAGAGCGGCGCCGAGCCCCCGTGACTCTCAATGAGGCGGAGCCGGCGGCGAGCCCCCACGCCTCTTCGCGAGATGATGACGACGACGCGGCGGTGATGAGCCCCCGAGCATCTTGACGGGGCGAACACGGTGACGACTACGGCGAACCTCCGAGGAACTTGACGGAGCGGAGTCGGCGACAACGGCACGGAGGCGGCAAGCTCCCGGGCAACTCGAAACGGCGTCGGTGTCGATGATGACGATGAAGAAAATCGGTCCCATGCGGAACGGAACTCCGGCCGAAGCTATACTTGCCCCACGGTGGGCGCCAACTGTCGTTGTATTGGGAACGACAGTACCTAATAAGGTTACATAGAGGTGTGGGGACTAGCAGGGAAGCTATCGACGGCGTCCACAGGCAGGATTGGATACAAGCAAGCGTAGCTGGACGCATGAAGTACCCAGGTTCGGAGCCCTCGTGGTGAGGTAAAACTCCTACTCCTGCCGATCTGACTATGAGCGATATATGAACTACAAGTGCTCCTCGAGCTGTATTCTCTAGCTACTGCCTTAAATGCACTAAGACCAACCGGTCTATCTGTCTCTGTATGAGAGAGCTAGCTACCTGAGTGAGGTAGCGATCGATCACCAAAATGCCAGTGCGTGTGTGTGAGCTGATCGAATGGGTGGCTCTGTAAATGAAAGTGAGCTAGCTATCGATCAAGTGGTACTACTTGTGCGTGCCCTTGAATGGAGTCCATCCCTAGTGCCTTATATTGAGGCCCAAGGGACAAAGGTAGGACCTGCTGCCTAACGAGTACTATTGCCTATGTCATATGATAAAGTATACATGGTGTCATACATAGTGTCTACTATTGCATAGGTAAGCAGCATGGCCATGGTCTTGTCGGTGTCTTCTGGTACTTCGTCTTGATCGATGTCTTGTCTGGTACTTGGTCCTGATCGATAGGAAGAGCAGCAGCTAGGCGGCAACTGGCTGACCCGGCTAGGATCGATCCGCCGATCTGGGGGCGAGCGAGTCGGCTGGGGGCGTCCGGCCAGGGGGCGGACTACCGGCCCAGCGGGAGACGAGGCCCACCCAGGCGGCGGGGGATCTGGCTGGGGGAATCGGTGAGTGGGGCACACCGGGTGGGACGGCTGAGGCGGCCCAGCCGAGGAGCAGGGCGACACGGCTGAGAGGCCGGCTAAGGCGGAGGCCCATCCGGGGCGGGACAGGGCAGCCGGGGGCACTTCTACCTAGGATGCCCAACCGGGGGAGAGGGGCAGCACATCCGGGGAGGCTCCTTCCCTGGGCACGGGGGGAGCGGGCCGGATCGCCTAGCCGGCCCAGGAAGCGGAGGGGAGCGCCAGGAACCGGCCCGGGATGCCCTTTTGTGCTGTCTTCTCCATTTTTGTTGCTGGAGACCTGTTTTTTACCCGTCTTGAGTGCTTCTTTGGGGTACCCGGGGATAATCCCCCTAACACCATCGATGTCTATAAGTACCCAAAGACATTCACCCTAGAAGGACATGCCATAATCGCACAAGTCTTCGCCATTAATATTAGTAATAGCTCTAGATTCATCTCGCTCGTCGGATATCATTATAAACCCACCGAGATTATCTTGTAGACACATTTTATGATCTCTCAATCACCTTATGAATAAATTTTGAGGGATTCCTCCCATTATCCATATATCTTCGTCTTTGAGATCTAAACTCGCTGACATGATACGTAAACCGAATAAATAAAGCCTCTTCTGTTCCTCGGAAGTGAGACTGTAGAGCGATCGTGAAAACTATCCTTTATCAGTTGATAGCGGTGCTCGATGCATCTACCGTTTAATCAACCTCCTAGGCTCCACATGTCATCCTCTCATTATAAGAAACGTGTGTATGATGGATTTTTTGCCCTCAGTCACGCCTTCGTGTATCGAACTTGATCGTGTTGCTCACTACATCAGCCGTTTATTCAGGCTGGTGGGTCCCTATGTCAGCCTCACATTGGAAGAATCATGGGTATGATGGAATTTTTTACATCTCTAGCGCTACCCTGTTCCGAACTAGATAGCGTCGCTCGACGAAGCTGCCATTTTCTCACGCTGCTAGGTCCCCCATTTTAGCCTCTCATTACAAGAAACATGTGCAGCATCTGTATAAGGTCACACTGCTGGGTCCCACACATTAGCCTCTCTGTAAATGAAATATGCGTATGATGGACATTTTTTGGCCGTGTCCGCTGTTTTGACCTTGGAACTTGCTGGGTCCCAGATGTCAACCTCCTATGTGGAGGAAACATGTCTATGTTGGGTCCCAGCTCACGGCCTCTATTTTAAAGAAATGTGTGTATGTTGGATTGCTTTCGAGTCCCAGATGTCAGCCTTAGAGTACAAAAAATGCTCATAAAGGCTGAATTAAAAAGATTCTGAGCTAACGCGGAGCGGATACCCTATTCGTCATGGCTTATATTCCATGGGCTCACTCCTAAATTGAATGGGCTATGGTCGGTGGCCATAGGACCATGAAAAGGCAGAATTAGAAGGTTTTGGGCTATGCTTGGGGATGATAGGCTAATTTAATGGGGTATGCTTGGGTCTGCTAGGTCCGACATATCAGCTTCTCTCTAAGTGCAACGTGTGTATGATGGACTTTTTTTGGCCGTGTCCGCTGCTTTCACTATGGAAGCCATATATGGTATTACTGCTGGGGCCCTTATGCCAGCCTCTCTTATATGTTCTGGCTTGTGGGTCCCCGATGCAGCCTTGTATGTTCTATCTGGTGGGTCCCTAATGCCAGCCTCTCTGTACAAGTATTTAAACTTTTTTCGAACCCACCCTCAAAAAAAACTCGAGGGACACTACATGCTAGTGGGTCCGTAATGTTAGCTTCTCCGTAATACAATATTGTCAGAAGAAAAAATGTAAACCCAAGATACACACACATAGACGATTCGAAGAAAAGACCTTCAAATCAAATAAACGTAAACTGAGTACGTTGGCACTACAACAAAGATATTTATAGAATAAAAATCATTAAACTTTTATTAGTACTATAATTTATGTATTAGTCTTCTTAAAAATATTTTGTATGTCTATGTTTATCTCTTTTAAAATATAAAAGGGCAGCGCTCCTGATCTCAATTTATAAAATGCCACATAATGAAGTATTTTCTTAAAAACATGGGTAGGCAGATTTTATTTTATTTTAAGAGGTGGGGGGCAAACCCCAAAAGGCTGAATTAAAAAGAGTTTGGCTATTATACATAGGTTGCTCTACGTGGGTTATACTCCATAGGCTATGCTCCATGGGCTTCATTCTCAAATTTCACTGGGTTGTGCTCAGCAGTCCCCTGACCCCTAAAAGGTCGAATTAATATGTTCTCGGCTATGCTCCATGGGCTCCTTTTTCAAATATCACTAGGCTATGGTCAGCAGTCTACTAACCCCGAATAGACCGAATTAAAATGTTCTGGGCTAAAGATGGGTCGAATGATCTACTAGATTTCTCCTCCTGGTTAATAAAAATTGCATTGTGATGTGCTCGGCCGGATTCGAAACAAAGACCTTAGAGAGGGAGGGGAAAGGCGATAATTCTTTTTGGCAGATATTCATGTCAAAATTTAGCAGTACAAAACAAGGTAGAAAAATTATCAACAGAGCCGAAGTTCATATTTAAGAGCATTTAACCAATTCAGCAGCATTTCAAAAGTGACCAATTCAGCAATACAGACAATAAAATACAATAGTAGTACAGAGAGAACTAGTTCTTGTTTCAGCTCTAAAAACCTTGTCGCGCGATCAGTTTGTCCTTTTCACCAAACACACTTAACCATTGGAGCAAGCAAAACTGACGACCAAGTCTTCTCTGAGTACCTTCTTCTCACATCAGTGCATGTGTGACCCCCATATGCAACCTAAAATGCCCAAGTCTCATCTAGATTGTGACAAGGCCATGTTTCAAAAGAAAAGCAAGACTATCTACTTCCCTTGATTTAAACAAGTACCGGTACATCAGTATTAGTTCCACAAAATGCTTTATTAATAGCAATGACAGAATATTTGAGAGATTCAATAGCTTTCCTTCTTGAAATTCAATAGCAGTACAGAGAGAATCAGTTCATGTTCTAGCTAAAAAAAAACCTTGGCACACGATTAGTTTGGCATGTTCTCTGAAGAGACTTGATCATCAGAGCATGAAAAACTGACGATCAAGTCTGCTTTTGTGTGAATACCTCCTCCTTATGTCAATGCTTGTGTGACCGCCCATATGCAACCTAAACTGCCCAAGACTCATCTAGATATTTATGACAATGCTAAGTTTCAAAAGAAAAGCAAGACAATATGATGATGCACTTCATCTAAACAAGTACTAGTACATCATAGTTTGTTCTACAAAATATTGTACTAATAGTAATGACAGAGCATTTGACAGATTCGGTAGCATTTGAATGATCCAGTAGTACAGAATTAGACCGTAAAAATATCAGACAGATTCCTGGTTCATATTCAGCAGCATTTAATAGAGTCACTGATGACTGCAAGAGCACAGATCGTTTGTAGCTAGTTTCGAAGTTCAGATATCGATCCCACAGGGAGCCCAAAGGTAAGTGTTTATTAGTGAAGTCTCTGTCACACCCGAAGTTGTCACATGTCTTTGTGTGAATTGACTACCAGTGTTGAAATAAGAATGGGATTTTGATTGAATGTGATAGATGTAATACAACTTAAAAATGTAAACTTCAAAAATATAAAGCATAAAAGTAAAGAACGACTTTGCTTGCTTGTTGTTTCCTGTAGATGATGAAAGAAGGCACAGGGAGATTCAGTTCATGGTGATAGTGACTATGCCAGGTGGATGAATGGTAAATGTAACAATTATAATCTTATAAATATATGTGTAGGCGAGTAACCCATAATTATCCGGAACTCCTCTTGGTAGATTTTATCCCAACTTCAAAAATCCTACTAGCCTTCTACCAAAACCATGGTCAGACACTAGATGATTAAGACCCTTCAGGTTGCTTAGCTATTAAGCTTCTTGGATCGGACTAATGCAATAAGCATAGTGGTTACTCGTTATACTCGAGTCAACTAGCTTTCCTTTGATATCCTTGTGTCCCCAGGGGTCGCTGGTCCACTAGCGTACAAGATCTTATCTATGTAGAACAAGGTATCATGTTGTCTAGGCCCTTAATTGGACAACAAGCATTAGGCATCCCATAGATAGTCAAGCACAAATATTATAGTATTTAGAACCAATCACAAATTAGCGGAAAATATACGAAGGAACATCACATCTCACCAATCCCCTACATATCCCATGCCCAAGGGAATTACTCACACAGGAGAGAAGAACAGGTCATCAATATAATTGAATAAAGGGAATTCGTCTTGGTATTACCATGGAGATCCACAGTAAGAATAGAAAAATATACAACACAATTCAGGATGGGAAGAAACAATCTCAAACCCTAGTCTTGCAAGGTAGAGATCCCTCTCTCTCAAGCACAAGTAGTGCCTATGGGGGTGTATTGGCTAGGAGGTCAAAGATCATGGAGCAAGATGAAGAACGTCTCCTCCTTCTTCTCCGGATCTCTTCTTTCTCCCTTCTGGATGGTGTGGCGGCTGTTGTGTTCTGTTTTTTTGGGGCCCCCGGATTAATCATCCGAGAAATCCCTGTTATGCATACACCATGTTCCCATGATCAGTGAGCCGTGGAACATAACCAACAAGTATCATTACAACATCCGAGACATACCGAATTATAGGGCTTACATAAATGCCGTTAAGGCTACATCAATAATCATCAGCGGAACTTCATCAAGCGTAGAGCCCGATCCATGCCTTAACCTACAGGCAACTGACTGGGAGAACGTCCTAGCTCGCTTAGCCGTTAACGTCATCTTCTTCTTGAAATCTGACCAAGTTAATAGCCAGGGACAATGCCAGTGAGTACTTTGGATGTACTCGCAAACCACCTTAAGTTAACAATAATAACAAGAGGATATGCACTATGGTTGTGGTATTAGGAGGGCTCCAAGAGAGGTTCTTTTCTCAATTAGTTTCTCTTATAGATATAGCATCTACATATCTTTGTTGAAAACTTTTGTAAAACATTTTGGAAACCTTTCTGAAAAGTTTTGGAAAACATTAGGACTGGGTTGCCCATTTGTTCCCATCTTCAGGTTGTCCCACGACCAAACTCCTTTCTCCTCCTTCCGACCATCCCATGGTCAAAACCTTTCTCCTTTATGACCATCCCATGGTTAAAACATTTCCAAAACCATTTCCTTTCTGAAATCCTTTTTGAAATCAAAACCAGCACCGCTCTACAGCAACCTTCCCAACCGTCCATGACCGCGAACGCGGCTATTCGAATAGATTTACACTCTGCAGAGGTTGTACACTTTACCCACACCATCCGGGTACACTACCGATCATGGGTCGAGTAACCGGTCAAGACTCTCTGGATGCCCACTCCAGTATAAGTGCCTACCCTATGTGTGTTATTCCCCTCAAAACCGGGACGTCGGGTACCGAGGACCTACCAGAGCGCATTTTAAACTTTACACAGTTGGCGCTTTCAATGAGGGGCTCATAGTAACGCCTGGCTGCCCGCAGACAGTTCGTTCCTTTTCCAGGTCGATGTCCCACATGGACCTTTAAGGGAGAAGGCCTAGCCTCCGGGGATCGCGATCCCCTGTAGTAGTTGCGAGGCAGCTTATACCAGAATGGACAAACATCAAATCCAGCCCTGTCCCATTCCAGAGTAATGTGGTTGCACGGGTTAATTGTTCTAGCAAAACTGCAAAGAACCGGGTGCGTTTTCGTAAACCTTTTTCCTCCAGCTTTCCTTCATCATTTTTTAAAAGAAAAACTTTTTATTTCTCAACATCTCTTGGGAGGTCCCACCTCACCAAGGTTTTATCATAAATCATTTGGTAAAACTTTTTCCAGGGTCTTCCCATCCTATAGATTTGCTTCGACTAAATCGGGGTCTCCAAAAGGGTATGGTGTAATACACCACCTATTCTACTAGGGACAAGTAGGTGTCATCAAGGGGGTTGTACTTAATAGTACAAAAGTGTAATAGTTTGGAGGAGCCAAACCACTACCATATATACATCAACATATAATTAAACAATGAAGTTTCATAAATAGTAGATAAAACATGCATAAGTAAAATAGTAGGGCAAGGATTATGAGAAAAAAGGTGGCTTTCCTGAGGATCAGCAATATGGCATAATTGTCCCTGGACTTCTTCTTGGAAAACCCAATAATATACAATAATATCCCTCTTCTTCTGGTCGCCGAGATAATCGCATCTATCATCGTCATGGAGCACACATGTAAACAAGCAAAAGCACAATCAACACAAGGCATACAAGCAACTATACATACAGCAAGCAATGGACAATACAAGTTTATAATTCAGTAGGTTTTGAGTGGTTGGCGTCTACACAAGTGGAATTACTTGAAATGCCTTTGTGGGTTTTCTTTAATGATTTGGGTGCCTAAACGACTTAATTAAGGGGTTTAGTTATAATGTCCAAGTTCTGTAGGGTACCCTTGTTTACACATGATACCATCAGATAGGTAGTGTTAGTATGAAACCCACAAAAGTGGTTTCACCAAATTATCAATTTCCATTGATTTATAATGAATTTTCTAGTGGGAAAAACTCTATTTTTAGGAAATAATTCACCAGAAACGTTCTGTATGTCCAAAAATTATTTCCTTGGGTGATTAGGTAGGGAATGATGTACTTGTTCACTGAGAGTTGGAATCATGTTAAAATATTTACCCGAATGACCTCAGGAAATTCCCAAAGGTAGTCCTGTGGACAAATTGTCTTTTTCACCAGATTTAATCTACAGTAGATTTTGATAGGAAACCAATGCCACATGGTAGGTATTTTGAATACGTTTCTGTAGAAATTGGATTCACTCTTTTTGGAGTTGTTAAACTCCCTTAGTGATTTTCTACTGAGACTACCCTAGGAAGAGATGAATAATTCACCAAAATTACACAGAGCGTCCATAAAATTTTTACATCCTGGATTTTGGTAGACTTTTGTGTACCACATCATAGGGAGTTGGAATTAGGTCAATACATATCATATATTGGCCTAGAGAATTTTCTAAAGATAGAATTTTCTTATTTTTGTTATTTTTACCAAGGGCAAACTAAGAAGCAAATTATGGTGAGGCCAAAGTGGCATGCAAGGCCCCAGATATACCTTGCAGTACAAAAAGGTTTCAATTCAAAAAGAGTTACTAAACTCTATGGAGGATTTATTTTTTTACAGGGGCCTGTCTCGGTAATGTATTTTACAGGGAAGATACAACCGCTGAACGAGACACATTTTGGTGCTGCATGTTTAAGAGAACACATGAGCACCTGGAGAAAATTATATCTCGGAATTTCTTGTTATTTTTCATTTTTATTAAGATTTAATCCTACTCAGCTATTTAGCAGCCCTGTGGAAAAAGAAAAGGATTAGGGGGGTTCTGTGGGCTGGCATCGAGGACAAATGTGCCAGAACAGTACCGACCGGCCCACTCGCTAGCGATCTGGCGCGAGAGAGGAATTTGAAGGCCTGCCAGGTGGGCCCCAGCGGTCAGTGGCAGCAGCCGGCCGAAGGGGTAAGGGCGAGGGTGAGCCATTCCATCAAGTTCTGATCGACAGAGCATGCGTGTCTTTATCCTCCCACGGTGGCGTGGGATTGAAACCCTAGGGGACGACGCCAGCAGGTGTAGGGGCTTACCTGGGGACTGCTTCCCGCCATGGAGATGCCACAGGAAGATGCGGTGCTCTCCGCTGACTCTGGCGAGGGGCGGAAGACGTGGTTTTCGTGTCGGAGGATATCTCGCACGACGACGTCCGATGGATCTCGCCGGAGCTCATTTGTGGCGAGGGTTACCGGTGTTCCTAATTCATAAATAGATGCACGTGAGGTAGATCCTGGAGAAGGTATCACATGCATGCAAGGATGGGTTGTAGAAGAGAACCAAACCGAGGATGAGTTGAAGTTTTTATCCAACCCCCGAGAGAGCTTCCTCTCCATCTTCACGCACATGCAAAGAGAGAGGCTAGATGAGGGTTTGCAGGGGAGGTGGAGGAGGGGTGTGGAGGCGAACTGCGGTGTTGGGGAAGAGCGAGCTCGACCATGCACTCCAACTATTGAAGGAGGCCGAGGAGAGGCTTTACTCCTCCTCTAGGAGCTTGCAGGGCCAGGGAAGTGCTGTGGAGCTCGGGGATAGGTAGGTGGAGGTAGGGGAAACAAATGGTGCGGCAGAGGGGTTCGGGAGTGGCCTTTGGTCCTAATAAACAAGAGGGGTAGGTGTATGGTGGTCTAGGTCCATGGGAGGACAAGGGGAGGGAGCTAGCCATCCATTGGGTGTGGAGGGCGGTGGGGTGATAAGGGATGGTGCTCTGGTCGTGCCTATGGGCATAGGGGCAGAGTGCAGCAGCTGCAAGGGGAGTAAAGAAGTTTGCAAGGCAAGACACCCACATGAGGTTAAGCTCTAGTGTCCAAGCACTAGAGGACAAGATGCTACAGGGTGATGCTATAGTGCAAATCGACCAGAGGGGTGTGCTAGTGTTGGTGGAAGTTGATGGAGATATTTTGATGAGGTTTTGATTTGATTTCGCTCATGGATTTGATTAATGTCAAGTTTGATCATGGGGATGCTCATTAGGAGAATCAATTAATTTGACATGGATGAGATGATACAAGTGTACTGGTAGATATATGAGGTCAAGATACCTCTCTAGGGATTATTTGAGATTTTTCTAAGGATTTAAAGTTCACTTAAGACCATTTATTCAAAAAGTGCAGAAGTAGTTTCTGGAAGTTCATTTGATATTTTTACATTGGACCTGGTTGGTTCTGATGTGAGAAGGTCCCATATATGATGTCACACTTTGGAGAATTTTCCCGAGATTTATTGAGGATTAAATGTATTTTAAACTATTATTATTCCATTTCTGCCATTTAAGAAAATAGGCAAAAAGAAATAATAAAGTTATTCAAAAATATTTATTTTTGAGATGGGAAGGTAAGTTATGATATATGGATCTCAATTGAGCCAAAATTTGGGGAAGTGCTTTGATAAACACCAAACTTTCTCTTGGGAAAGGAGGTTTGGAGATTTTGTCTATTAAGGAAAATTAATAGATTTGGTGCCATAATAATTATGGATAATATTGGGTAAATCTTGGTGAGCAAGGTATATGATTTAGAAAAGGTGTAGCAAGCATTTGCAACCTTGGGAATTGGAAATCCAACTTGAATTAGATGGAAAACAAGGGGTTGTGGATATTGGGTGATGTTATTTTTATACCACCAAAACCTTGTTGGATCTTGGAGCTCAGAGCTCACCTTGATGCAAGGGATAGATGGATAGTTAGACCAAGTAACACATATGATCATGGCAGAAGTAGTTTGGGTTGGTTACGTTTGAGGTGGTCTGGAAGTGATGGCAAACTTTGTTGAAAATAAGGCTGCCATACCAGATGAGCCATGATGCCTTATAAACCATGTTGGTTTAAGAAGCACAAAGATCCACTTGGAACAAGTGAAGTATATATTCATATACCTATATGAGTAGAACACAACCATGCAAAGAGTTGGTCCAGAGGAGGTGATATGGTGGTGTGAGCTTCTATCAAAGTAGGCATATTGACTAGATTTGCTAGAATAGTTATTTTCTTGCCTGCAAAACCATCAAGAACAAGTGGGTTGGAGTATGATCTAACAAAGGGAAAGAGTGGGCCTTGGTAGTCCTTAGGATGGTTAACAATATGGTTAAGATGCATTTTCAAAAGTGCACAAGGGTTGAGAAAGGGAGGCATTCAAAAAGGTGATGATGGAGATAGTTTTTTCTAGACAGCCAAATTTGGCAGATTTAGGATTTTTGACTAGAGCATGAGAGGGGATGTTTTTGATGGGTTGCAATGTACCCAAGCATCATCAAGTGGATGATGTTGAAGTTTAGATTGGGTAGAAAGGATCCATGCTTGATAGTGGTCTTCATTGACTTGGAAACTTCTAGAAGGGATATCTTCAGAATTGATCTGGTTAAGGGTTTTAGATGATCACCTAGTATCTAGAGATTAGATCTTGCTTTGTATTCTTGCTTAGGGTGTGGTGATTTGGAGCCCTCTTGATCCTAGTGATAAACTCCTAGATTAGCTCATACTATCTCCTAAGCAGAGAAATCAAGCAACAGATTAAGGCAATTCATCTTATAAACTAAGCAGACCTACTACTGGGGTTACCATCAAGCTTAGCTTGAGGTAAGGTTGAGGCATTTGAAGAGATTGGATTTTTAATAATATGAGAGTCCTTGTCATATCTACCAATAGTAGAATTCAAAAGCTTACAAAAAGGTTTTGGAGATCCTAGAGGTAAGAGTAGTTGAAGGTTCTATCTTGAAAACATAAGGAGTTTTATAGATCTCCATAGTTTTGCCAATGGAAGCTACTAAACTAGTTTTGGTTACACAAGCATCTTGGCTCATGTTTTGAAATGCCAGGACATTTGAGAATATGTAAAATGAGCCAGGATAGTTTTGTTAGATAGCTTTTGTCAACTGATGGTGAGGTAAGGAGTATCATATGGCATACACTCACATGCACAAGCACAAACAAACAACAAGCAAACACTGCACCAATGAACAAGAAAAAGTTTTTGTTCCTTCTGATTTTTGCATTCTGGACAACAAATCAAGGTTGTAGAAATTGGGATGTTACAGTTTTTGTCCCCCGTCCCTTCATGGAAGTTGTCCGTTTTGACAAGACAGAGGCGGTGGCAACTATATAGTGGGAACTATACGGCCATTCCCGTCGTATAGTTGGTCGTTATGCCGTCTATGAGCTCCCCTCGCGTGCTTCCAAAGTGGGACTTGCTTGTTTTCTCTAGAATATTGTATTTCTCTAGTTAAATCATTCTGTTGACGTTCAGAACCTGAAACACACATTAAAATTCAAGTTTTCTTTGTTACCGAAGTATTAGTGTTAGGTAAAGACAGAAAACAATCAAATCCGGGAGAAAACCGTCAATAAAAGCCATAAAAAATGTGTCGAATCTCATAGCTATCAACTCCCCCAAGCTTAGATGTTGCTCGCCCTCGAGTGACAAGGAAATAAGGAAGAATAGCGGATATTTGAGACCAAAAGTAAACGAACTTACAAGTTCGAAGTGGTGTCAAATTCTTTTCTTCTCAATTCCTGCAATCTTAAATATGATCATACAAGTATTCACAAGATTGCACTGAGTCCACTTCCTAACCACGTATATCTTGCTAACAAATAAATCATATGCCCAAGCAAGTGTCAGAAGTTTTAGCTAGGAAGGTGAGACAAATTCTTTTGGTGCCTCTCTTTGTTGAGAGATGAAAACTTTTTGTTATTTCTTATTTAACCAATTAAGAGTACTCAAGTTGGCATCAAAATATTTAATTTAAGAACAACTCATCTACTCCCATGCCAAAATTTCAAGACTCTCAAAGCACCTTTTTCTTTCTCTTGTCTTTCAAATAGTTGAGCTCTTTCATAGAGAAATCATGCCACTATTTTTAACATGTTAATTGGGGTTGTGTTGTGCACTCGTGACCATGCCAATAGATAATGTTGAGTAATAATGGGCCAGAGGAGTACTACAACTTCACTTGGAACGTGAAACCATGAGGAGACTAAAATTTTTACACGTCATAGCATTGCTGCTACATACGTTTACATAACTCAATAGCCGAAATCAAGTGGTTTCCCACATTTAGATCATTCGTTGGCCAGCGGAGTTAGTAGTTCCACATGGAGCACGACAGAGTGTAATGACACGCGTAAAGCAATATCTTACGGTAATTATTAGAAAATGTAGTGGCATAATTTCTATTACTTCGAAGCATCCATTTAATCAAACAATTTTAATCAAGGGTACTATTGGGTCTATTAATATTAAGCACAATTGGGATGGAGTAGTTCTAAAATCAAATTCTTTGAGCTAAGCATGGACTAAAGTCATCTTTCAGATGCTTTTTCTTGTTGTAAAAATGTAGGAAGTATTTTAACCAAGTTCATTGCTCATTGTTTCAAAGCTAAAAAGGAGACACTAGCAAAGGAATAGAATTTGTAGGATAACAAGCTAAGCGGGGAGTGACTCAAGTGCAAGCAAATGAATAATTGTAGGATCAATTTAAGGTTGCAAGGAGTGTGATGAAAGGAATGTGATACCTCCTATATTTCCATATTGCCAAATCACCTGAAATCAAGCAATCTTCGAGAAAAACAAAGAAACAACTTGCAAATAGAATTACCACTAATTTTTTTCTATTTTTGGTTTAGGAATGCAAAACTTAAAATAAATATGCAATTTCTAAATAAATAAATCAAAAGAAGAAATAAAAACATGAATGAAAAGTTCAGAGGTTTTCAAACCTCCCCCAAGATTGGGATGTTGCCCGGCTCAGTTGTCGTCATCATTTGGCGGCTGGCGCGGATACTGCTGGTAAAAGTCGGGGAAGTGGGTCATGAAGTGACTGAAGTTGTGAGTCAGAGTGTTCACATCTTCATTCACATCTTGAAGTGTGTGGTCGATCTCCCCAACGCGCTGGTTGAGCTGCTGGAACTCCTGATAGGGGACGTAGCCCTACCCCTGCTGTGGCTGGTTGGGCCACAGTTTCTAGGATCCTCCTAGTTGCTGCTGCTGTCCTTCCCAAGCAGGGTTGTGTCCCTTCTCTCCCTCCTGGTCATGCTCCTGCTCATCCTGCTACCCTTCATCTTCCTCTTCCTTGGGCTGGAGCTCGACCAAGATCTCCGTTACTTGGTCCTTGGTGAGGATCCAAGTGTCCTTCTCCACAATTGAGAAGGCTTGGGGACATGGAAGCTGAACCTGCTCACCCTGTACATCATTAAGATAACCAAATTGATATGATCGGAGCCTCGGGTTAGCATGGTAAACATCAAGCCACAAGCAGTCAAATACTTGATGTCCATAAGTTTGGAGCCGTCAACAAGTTCCATGACAGGTAGTACAACGTTCAATGCATATGCAAGGTGGGTTACCAATCCACCAATGCGAATATCACCTTTGGTCTTGTTTCTCTGGTGGCGGAAGTGCTAGATGAGTAGAGCCGCAGGACAGGGGCTTTGCGTGGCAGTGGGGAAGAGAGCCTTGGTGATCCTCGCCATGTCCGCATTAGCCATGGAACTAGTATCACCCCTTACCAACATTGTGTCGGCGAGGAACAAAGCAAAGTAGCGAATGGTTGGGTTCTGAATGGTGGACATCTTCTTCTGATAGAAGTGAGTACCACCATTGATAGAAATAGCCTCCCAAGTCTCTCCACTTGTGGAGCTGTAGAGGTTAGTAATATTGGGCTCCCTAGTACGAGGGAGGCTAAAGGCATCGTAGAATTGTTCGAAGCTTATATCATAGTGCTGTCGGTTCAAGTTGAAGCTGACAGTGCACGTGTTACCTTTCTCCTTGTGGTCGTTGTAGAAGGAGGCGAGGAACTCGTGGGTGAGATAAGCGTAGGTGTCGTGGCTTGTGAAGCTGATCGCCGCTAGCCCCGACTTGCTGCACATGAGGTCGAAGTCCTCCTTCAACCCCGCTGCGGTGAGAAAGTTGTGGTCAGCCCAACGTGTGGGAAGCACCCTCCTCGATAGAACAATGTCCATCTTGGAGTTGCACGGAGCTCGGGCCCCTGAACTTGATCCCTCTCCTCGTTGGTGCTTGCTCGAACGAAAGAGGCTATCGATCTTGTTCATCGTGATGCACTGAAAAATTTCACCATAAAACCTTAGGCATATAGTTTATATATGATATATGAACGATTCTACGTGGAAAAGTTCAATCCTAAGGTGAGAAATTAATAGAAAAACAATATAAGCTTAAGTTCATCCACTAGATCAATGTGAGAGTTTCAACCATGGAAATCTGAAAATAAAGCATGGATAGGGAGAGAAACATACCGATCTATTGATTCCCCCACTCAAACAAACGAAATCCGCAAAGAATCGAGAGTTCTAGGTGGATTTTGAGAGGTTTGGATAGAGAATATGAGAGAAATAATGAGGAGAGGAGGAAGAACCTGCCGCCCTGGTGCGATTAAGTGGTCGTGCCGACCTATACGGCCGAAACTATACTGGCGGATGATGTTGCTCCACCCGTATAGTTGCGGCGGCACCGACAACTAAGGTTTCTTTAATCAGAAAGCAGCTATACGGGCACAACTATACGGCCGGATCAAAATGATCCCGCCATATAGTTGGTCATTAAACCGTCTGTCCCTCGAGATAAATTTCTAAAACTAGCATCGATATCTATACGACCGGAACTATACGGCTGGAATTTTTATTCCTGCCATATAGTTGGTCGTTAAACTCCCGGTACCTTTTGAGTGAAATTCTACGAAGGCATTGATATATATACGACCGCAGCTATATGGCCGGAATTTTTATTCCTGTCGTATAGTTGGTCGTGAAACTCCCAGTACCTTTTGAGAAATTTTGTATGGAGGCACCGATATCTATACGGCCAGGATTTTTATTCCCGTAGTATAGTTGGTCGTTAAAATCTCTGTGCCTTCGAAGGAAATTTCGTGATGCAAAGATAACTATACGAACGGAGCTATACGGCCGGAATTTTTTATTCCTGCCGTATAGTTGGTCGACAAACCATCAGTAAACATCAAAAAAAATCTATTTCTTCGAGGATACCTTCTTATTCCATAACTTAGCGAAATACCTAGTTTCTAACAGAAAAATGGCAGTAGAACTATCGACCAACATTAGCATATTAAAAGCAAAATTTTAGCTTCTACAAGTGGAAAACTCAAACTTTAATTCTTATTATTATTATCTACTCATTCAATCGATGTTTCTACAACTTTTTGGCAGCTGCATCTTCACGGGCGTGCTTCCTCAAGAATGTCTGTGCAAAAGTGGTAGGAATGCGATGAACTTTTTATTCTTTGTTCTACTAAATTGACGAAAATGGGTTGACTCCCATCAAGCATTTATTAAGAATTGTTGAATATCTCAACCTCTTCTCTCTTCTCGAATTCTTACCTTTGGTTGCCCCTTATTAATGGCACTTACCAAGTGAACTCATTTTGCCGGTGGGACATATCTTTCTTCTGCTTCTAGCTTCTTTGGAAAATATCGGATGATTTCAGCATCATAAACATTAAAGATTATCTTCCCTTCTGCACAATCTACGGATGCACCTACAGTACTAAGGAAAGGTCTTCCAAGTATTATAGATAATCTTTCATCTTCCAGCATTTCAAGAATAATAAAATCAGTGGGAATAACATGTTCATCTATCCTAAGTAAGACATCATCAATCATACCAACAGGTTGTTTATGAAGGGAATATGCCCGAGAGGCAATAATAAAGTGGTTATTATCTTATTTCTTGTTTATGATAAATGTTTATTTTACATTCTATAATTGTATTAATTTGGAAACGTTAATACATGTGTGTTAAATAAACAAAAAGAAAGTTCCTAGTTATGCCTCTCTTATAAACTAGCTCGTTGATTAACAAGATGATCAAGGTTTCTTGATCATGGACATTGGATGTTGTTAATAACAAGGTCACAACATTAGTGCAATGATGTGATGAACATTCATCCAAAGTATAGCATTATGATCAAAGTCATCGTGTTTATATTGCTATAACATCTAACGAAGTAATCCTAGTCCTTAGACCATGAGATCATGTTAATCACTAACACTGGAAGAGTATCTTGATAACATCAAACGTCACACTGTGAAAGGGTGATTATAAAGGTGGGTTTAGTACTACGAAAGTGTTATGTAGAGGCTCATGGATCAAGAATGGGATTTGTCCATCCCAATGACGGATAGATATACTCTAGGCCCTCTCGGTGATATCACATTGGTTATCTTGCAAGCAAGTGATGAGATCACTAGAATACTATATCACAGGAATGAGAGAAGAGTACATGTCGGTAACGAGATCAAACTAGGTATGGAGATACCGATGATCAAATCTCAGACATGTAATATATCGCGAGACAAATGGATTTAGTTACTAGCATTAAAGGTTCTCACAATCACAAAAGTCATCGTTGAATGTGTAGGAGTCAGTATGGATCTCTAGGTCCCGCTTCTGATTATTGATCTGAGAGGGGTCTCGATCATGTCTGCATTATTTGCGAACCATAGGGTGACACACTGATGGGATACCGACACCATTTGGAGAAAATATGTTTCAGATAAAGATTTAAGAAAGCACTGGAATTATTTCAATAGACACCGAAACTGTTTCGGGTGAAATTGCTGAAATTGGTTTTGCATATAATATTGAAATGTTGCAGGGGGTTTTATGTGAATGTTTGTTAATTAAAGTAATTAACAAAAATCTGAATAAAAAATTAATAAAAGAGTTTTATTAAATGAGAGAGCATTAAATTTGGAGAAATTTAATGCATTTAAAGTGGAGACTTTAATAGAGAATGTGAAGGGGCATATTTATGTGGAGGGGGTTACCACCACAGGAATGAGGGAGGTGAAGGGACACCCTCCATGGGCGCCGGTCATGGGAGGGGTACCCTTCCATCCTCCTATAAAAGGCCCCCCTGTCACACCTTCACACTCACACCTCCTCGTGAAGGATCTCTCTCCCCCTCTAGTATTTTTCCCCCATGGTCTCGGATTAGCGAGATACATATTCCCGGTGGCTTTATCTGGAAAAGAGTTGCTACTTCTGCTGCTTTGCTGGAGTGAGGGACGGAGGTTCTCGGGGTACCAGACGTGTGTGCGACTACGGATGCACCGCTGCTTTGTTGTGCTGGACTTGGTGGTGCTGGACTTGTTGGAGCTGGATCTGATGGACGTGCTGGAGCTGGACCTGCTGGACTTCATCATGATCTTGAGATCGGCAAGTGCACGACTACATCATCCACGAGTTCCATCTCGTTAACAAAGCTTGTTGTCTTCGAGGGTATGTCCTCTATGGATGTATATCCACCGGTTGCTTGTATCTAATAGATAGATCTTGGCGTATAATAGTTCCCATTGTAGGAAATTTTTTGTTCTCTATGCTGCGAACCCTTCAGTGGTATCAGCCTAATCTATGCGTAGGTGCTTTGCATGGGTAGTACACATATGTTTATATGTGGGCGATGATGATCATGTTATTGCTTCTTTCATGTATTTTGGATATTAGTGGCATAGTGGGATGAAGCGGCCCGAACCAACTTTACATCTCATCGCACATGAGACCGGTTCCACGACTGACATGCAACTAGTTTTGCATAAGTGGCTGGCGGGTATCTATCTCTCCTACTATAGTCAATATCTGATTTACAACGAGTTGCTAGTAACTTAGTTATCATTGTTGTGGTTCCATGTTCGTAGGTAAGACCGGTTCTATCTTCGAAAGCCCTAAGCCACGTAAACTTGCAATTGATAAATTAGAGGCGTCTAGTTTAGATCGTTGATGGGCTAGTGTCATGATATGGAAATATTGTAAGTTGATGTATAGTTTATACCCTTACAACACACCTAACGTGTAAGTTCCATAGACCTTGGCCTTACACACAAAGGAATGATAGAGATCATACCACGATGCACATGATGGTGATAAAAAGCATGGACCATATCATTCCACTTTACACATATGATGTTTGCATCTTATATGGCTAGTTCGGCGTTTTTAGTAGCACTATAAGATGATCCCTCATTTAAATATCAAGATAAAATGTGTTCTTCCTTATGTATGGACCATTCTATGGATCGTGTTTCGATACATCACGTGATGATCGGGTGTACTTGACTCTGCGCTTTCATACAATGGGTGTAATACAGTTTTACACACACGAGTACTAAGGTTCTTACTTGGCGAGCCTAGCATGTACAGACATGGCCTCGGAACACGGACCGAAAGGTTAAGCATGAGTCATATAGTTGATGTGATGCCCATATTGATGCTGCCTTTGAAGCTTCACCAACTCACGTGATGATCGGACTTAGTGTAGTAGATTTGGTTCATGTAATCACCAAAAAGGCACGAGGGATGTCGTTTTTGAGTGGGAGTTCATTTCTAATTTGGATTAGTCGAACCAAATTTGTCATAAAATAAATCAAAGTGAATTTGCATAATTTGTTGTAGTCGTTGGCATCTATTTACTACCTTATGCGTAGTTTTAATTGAGATAATAGAATTATAGAATTCTGGATATTTACTTTACAAACTCGTATCGTATTGTTTTGAATGTCAATTTAAAGTTTAGAAGTCCTATTGTAAACTTTCACCAAACTCTATTTACTCCATGAGTTTAATAAGTAGTATTAAATAAAGAGTAAGAATTCCAATGTTAGTATCTAAAGTATCATGTTTGCCTCCATGATTCTTGATATTCAAAAGTTGTTTTAATATCGAGGTTATCTAGGAGTTGAAATAATTGTTTCAGAAACCATCATGTGTGAAAGATATTGTGATATCTGAAACAAAGTTTATGGTTGCAATATGATGGAGTTTAATTTAACAAAATACATGTTCTCATATTGTATGAGAATTTGTGAAGGTTGGAGACGCTAGGTGTCCTAATCTACCAAAAAGGTTTTGGGAACTGATATTATACTCACAATTCATCCTTATAGGCTATAGTAGCTTGATCATGAAAGTTTTCATGATAAGGATGAATACAAGATGTAAGTAAAATGTTTACTACACTAATAGATTACTAAAGAATGGATTTTTGAAAGAACACCAAACATTTGATGATGGTGATCCACTTCAAAGTGCAAGTCCAAAGGTATTAGTATTTGACTATATACACTTTGTACTATGTGTCATTTGAATGACACCACTATTGATGGTGATAGATTCTTTTAAAAGAAAAGGAATTGCTGAAAGAGAATCTATAAAATATTTGGCAGAAAAGAAAAGGTTGGAGATGTCCAGCTTAGGTATATAGAAGATATACATGTTATGGCAGTATTCTTTGCTTGTTAAACAATGTGGTTCTTCGGTATTGGATACCGAATTGTTTGGTGTGAAGTGTCATATAGAACAACACAATTCATGAACTGCAACGGCCTAAGTAACTAGCAAGAGAATAAGTGATGATGTTCATCGAAAACAAATAAAGTGTTATTGTGTTTTTTGTTGTCGTCAAACCTAGCCTTCAAGATTTGTTTTAATAATTGTTATTTTGTTCCGGTATTACGAGAACAATGGTTATTCAAATAATTACCGTATTCCATAAAGGATGGATGAACTTTTACAAGTCTAGTTGGAGAAATCACATCCATAAACTCTATTGCTAAAATGTCGCAAGACAAATGATTGAAAGATCACTTATGAAGTGACATCGCTGTTTAAATTATATTGGAAAGAAAACATGAAGAAAATCCATGTTGATGGATTTTTGGAGTCTTTGATTTTGATCAATTGATGCTTGTGAAACTTTCCTCGAGATAACTGAAACTCTTTTCATAGGTCAAAGAGGAACGGATGACTAACTTATTGGAAATTGTGCATGTTGATGTCCATAGTTGTTGGGGGGGATACCCCCGGGTAGGATAACGTCGGGGTATAAGGGTCGAGTTAGTCGGGGTACGGCGCGGTCAAAGCAAATACTGACCGGGTCACCTCAAGGCAGGCCGAACCGCGGTGTGACCCGACCCGTGGAGCATCTCCTTGACTATGGTCCGGCCGGCATAAGTTATATGCCGGCCATGTTTATCTATCTGTTTTGCAAGTAACTTGGTAAGCCAGATTAGCTACATGCTAGCCGGATTATCTTATGGCTTCCAAGAGAAGGAATCCCCCGCTGGTCAAAAGGTGGCTTTATTAGCTGTAGCATGAGCGAAGTAAAGTAAAGAAGAAGACCAGCGGGTCAGGGGCGACCAAGGTGACGCGGGCAAAGCCGGATGACGTAGCCCGTGTCTGGTGACGCTGAAAGACAAGTATTACGCAATGGATTGCGACCAAAGCCCGGACGAGCTGTTAAAGAGAATAAAGAAGCATCTGCTTTAGGAAAGGAGCATATTTGTAGAATATGCTACCACTTGTGCCCTAGCATTGTAACCCGGGCTCCCCTATATAAGGAGAACCGGGGCCTCCATAGAGGGGGATCGATCATTCTCTCTGTCTAAGATAGAACTCTAGGGCTAGTTGGTAAGGAGTAAGAGACATTGTCTCCTTCTTGCTGAGAGCCTCAAGAGCACTTGTAAAGACCATTGATAGAGAAAATACAAGAACTTCCGTGCGTGGAATCACCACGTTCTCCCTCCCTGGATTCCCCTAGCACTCATTGGCCCCATCTTTAGCCTATCCATGCCATCTGCCATGCCACGATAGTTGGCCCCCACCATGGGGCTAGCGGTGCTAGCATGGGTGAAAATTCAGATGGGAAACTTCTCCAGCACTGGCGAGCGTATCGTCTCATGCTTGGTTTAGCGCTTTGGAGCACTGGACTATGTCAGTGACAATGCATGAAGCTTCGGCAGGCACCCTCCACCGTGCAACAGCGTCTTCATCAAGCTTGGCGCGCACAAGATCTTCGTCGGCGTGGACGAGTCCTGCGTTCATCCATGGCACATCATCGAGGGAGGCGAGCCACCTCTCAGCGCAGCTCATGGAGTGTGTATCGCTTGCCCCACAAGCAGCGTTGAGGTCTTGATGACCGCGCCTGACGCGGAACCGAGCAAGGGCCCGGCGCCAGAGCCAGAGGTAACCCCAAAGCAGACCAGGTCTAGGTTTCCTCCGCTAGAAAGGCCAGAGAATGTGCTCCAACAAGCAATAGATAGCCTAGTGACGCCAATAGCACATGTGGTAGATCCGGCTCAGGCACAAGCTGAGTTAGAGGAAACTAGGCGGAAAATGTTAGCTGGGGCAAAGAAGGTAGCAGAGCTGCATCAGTCTTTGAACATCACCTTGAGAGAATATGCTAAGGAAAGCCGCATAGATGGAGTGAAAATCCGAGGCAGGAACCTGATCACTGAGATTGACAAGGAGTACGAGCCTAGGCCGGGTCAGACAGCCACGATAGTAACAGGAGGGCTAGATCGGTACAGTACTCCGGTGAAGAACCTTAGGGCAGCAAACGTGGCCGCATCTGAGTTAGAAGGTTTAACTGGAGAGGCCCGGGAAAGGCAACAAGAGAGGGTAAATCACTTGTTAAGAGTTGCTTGCCAGCAAAATGAAGAAATAAACAAGGCAAACCCGGCGCCACCAGGGGCCTCACAGGTGGTACATTCGGCCAGAAATAACCCAGCGAGATCCAACGGAGCTGCGTCATCTCCGGGTCATAATCCCAGGAGAGAAGAAGTAGTAGACTCCAGAAGAAGAGATAAGAAAATGGTTCCTTATGACCCAGTAAGGGCTGGAAAAGGCAGAGCAGTGCAAGTTGATGAAGATCAGCGCAGTACCAACTGAGGTGTGGCCGCCCGAGGTAACCGTGACCAAGGCAATGCCGGTCAAAGAAATGCTGCCAACGGCAATGCCGGACAGCGTGATCCCATGGGAACAGGGCAAAATTTACCTCGAACGTAGCAACAACGCGCACCTCGGCAAGAGGGGAGCGCGGGACAAGCAGCAGCACAACAAAATGCTCGTCCGGATCAGGAAAGATACAATGATGGTTATTCGGCTATGGTCAACGACGGATACCCCAGACCGGATCACCACATGATTGGGTCAAGGCTGGGAAGCAGGAACTTGCAGCCAGATGATGCAAGGCTGAAATTGGATAGGATTTATAGGCCAGAGCAAATTGAGATACAAGGTCCACCGGGTCCAGCATGCTTTAGGCCCCGGATCATGAACGAGCCACCAGTGCCGAACTTTCAGCTTGCCAGAGGCACCCGAACTTATGATGGTAGTACCAGGCCAGAGGATTGTCTGATTGACTACGCCACAGTAGTCAAGATCGCAACAGGAAATTTGAGATGGGCGGTAAGTTATGTGTCGCGGATGCTGCAGGACCAGCGTGAGTTTGGGTGAACAATTTGCCACCAGGGAGTGTCAACTGTTGGTTGGATTTCCAGGAGCTGTTCGTTAGCAACTTCTCAAGCACTTACAAGAGACCCAACAGGCCACAGACTCCTGCGTTGTGTTGGCAGAGACCAAATGAGCCAGACAAAGATTTCCTGACTCGGTGGTGCAATGTGCGAAACTCGTGCGAGTGAGTAATTGAATCACAAGCTATTGCGTGGTTCGCTTAGGGATGCATATATGGAAGTATGCTATGGTAGAGGTTACAGCGAGACATGCCAACTACCTTGGCCGAGATGATCCGGATCGCGGATTCGTATGCCTTGGGAGATCAAACACAACCCCGGTTAATGTCAAGCGAGGCAAACGAGGAGTATTACGGCCGAGATGGCTCCGGATTGTCAAGGAGAAATGATTTTCGAGGAAAGAGAAGGATGAGCATCCGGATTACCGGTATAAATTGGAACAGGTCGCAGTAGTAGACCGGGATCATTCCAATGCTGGAGCCAGCCAACGCCAAAAAACTGGAGGGCAAAACTGGCAGCAGAAAAACAAAGGGAAAAAACCTTGGACCCCGGAGCAGAAGAAGAAATGGCAAGAACGAAAGGATAGACCAAGGTATACGTTTGAGTCCATGCTGGATCAACCTTGCAAGTTCCATACGCCAAGCCCAAATAGCCCGACAAATCATACAACCCGGCAATGTGAATGGATGAGGCAGTTAGAACAGGGAAGCTGGGGGAATGCTCAGGCACCTCGGAACGAAGCACCTAGAAATGAAGCACCACGGCCACCATTACTAACAGGGGGAATGGACAGCAACTGATGCTGCCACCACCTCCTCCGAGGTACGAGAATCCGGAAAGAAGGGATGCGGTACATCAAGTGGGCAATAGATAGCAACAAGGTCAAGGTTACAACGAGAATGAGGGACAAAATGAGTACATGGAACATCATCAAAGCTACTGTGTATTTACCACATAAGAGAATGACCGGAAAAGCTTGCAGCGCCGGCATATGGAGGTGAACGCAGTAATGCTAGTAGTAGTGAGGTATATGCCCTAGGCGGATCAAGAGATTACATGGAGTGTCAAAGATCACCCAAAGATCATACCAAGCCCAGGAACCTATGCTCTGGTCCTGGATCCAACGTTCATCGGGCCGAATCTCAACGTAAGATTTTCCAAGGTACTGATTGACAATGGCAGCAGTATCAACATTATGTACAAGGATACCATGCACAAGTTGGGAATAACAGAGAACATGTTGCGAGCAACGAGGACCACCTTTCATGGCATCGTACCAGGTATCTCCTGTGAGCCAATTGGTAAGGTCCGGGTTGACGTGTTATTCGGCACAAGAGACAATTGCTGCACTGAGAACTTGGAATTCGAAGTGGTGAATCTGGAGAGCGCTTATCACTCATTACTCGGCAGGCCAATGTTGAACAAATTCATGGAAACTACTCACATTAGTGACAAAATAGCTAGGATCCTAGCATCCGGATTTATCATGGAAGTACTCTATCCGGATTGGGTCTCTAATCCGGTGCTAGTGGAGAAAAAGAAAGATGATCCGAATGTAGTTGTGGTATGGCGCATGTGTATTGATTACAGGAACCTGAATAA